>OX031066.1:12895126-22895126 GCA_943736015.1 Tridacna crocea
ACCTTTTTTGCCACAGATCTGTATGAACCATGAAAGGAGAACGCGATGAAAAGATTATTACTGCTCTAAAGATCCAGCTTAGTCTTTGACCGATGTTTACCTACAGATAATTCAGACTCTGTGAAAAGGGGGCTTATAGCATCTGCAAAAAGTATCTGGGGTCAGGTCCCAGGTCAGCATGAGGAGAAGCGCAGTCGGAACTGGTTACCAGCATATCTTCCTTTTAACCCTTTACCACACAGCATAATTTTAGACCTATCTAAATCGAAAGCCTTTGTAGGCTCAAATGTTGCAATGTTTTTCTTTGATAGAGTAGAAAACATTGTGGGAAAAGGAGAAAATGCTGGTTATCAGCATTTTCTCCTTTTCCTAGAAAGTTTTCAAAAGGCTTCTTCCTCAGGGTCGTTAAAAGTAGGGATTGAGTGGTAATGGGAAAATCCTTATCCTGTTAAATAAGTAAAATAAAATTGTCAATTCGATAGTAAAAAACCCAAATATTGCTGTTTAAAAGTTATGCTTTTGGGAATAATATCTCCTTAACGGACAGTGTAGATCAAAGATCAGACTGCACGTTCTGTGCAGTCTAATCTTGATCTACGCTGTCCGCAAAAAGTCTATGAGTCGCGCTTGGTAGCCAAAAGGTTAACAAGGGATAGTTTGTTAACCCAGTATACCACACAATCCCTACTTTTGACGCCCTTCAGAAAGACGCCTTTAGAAAACATTGTGGGAAAAGGAGAAAATGCTGGTAACCAGCATTTTCTCCTTTTCCGACAATGTTTTCTACCCTGCACAAATCAAATTTAAGATTTTCAGTCACTTTTATTTTGTCGTCTGCAAATGCTTTAGATTTGGGCAAACCTAAAATTTTGTCGTTTGGTAATGAGTTAAAGGGTAAAAGGGGTCCACTGTTGCCCAGTGGTTTAGGAACTGGTATTGTTTCCATGAAACTCGGGCTCCGGGCCGGCATTGGTCATGTAGGAGTGGCCATGGGTAAGCTACTGTGAAGCCTCAGCCCGGCACTGGTGAAACCAAAGGCACGTATCCAAAGACTATTCTTGAGAATATTCTTTGTCTTAATATGCCGATTTTTTTTTTCTAACTTTGAACGTATTACAACTCCTAGGTTCAAACCAACTAGAACTTGTATAACTTTCAAATGAAGAAAATTCTTAAGAATCAGAAGGAAAATTGTAAAAAACTGCTAGAGAATAAGGACCCAAGAAAGAAATGAACGCATGAGGCTGTTGTCACCTTGAAATATCTAGAATGTCTTCGAAAGCAACGTTCAATGTCATTCAAAGAGGAAATTTTTGTTAAAGGGATGTCGAGGTTTAAGCCATATGCAGCGCTCAATACCACTCAACCGTCTATTTTTGATTAAAGAATTTTCGAGGGAGTTTGTAGTTTTAAAATTCTGGCAACTAACGTTATTTTTTTTTTCCGACAGGTTTCGTGACATCTCGTTTCTGTACGGCGACGTGATCAACCCGACCACAGATAACTGTGAGCAAGTACTGAAGGATGCTGGGATAGATGATTATACGATTTCCGAAAATAAGGTGAATACACATACATACATTAATGTTATTCTTTCGCTGTCAAGCTTGACCCACTGACCTTTTGCGGACAGTGTAGATCAAGACCAGACTGTACAGAACGTGCAGTCTGATCTTCAATCTACATTGTCCGAAAAAAAAGATATATATCTTCAAATTTATAAGTTTGAAATTGCAAGAAAACGGTGTTTCACAATCGGCTTGAAAGTTTCATTTAACTCTTTACCACACAATTCCGACTTTTAACAACCCCGAGAAAGAGGCCTGTAGAAAACATTGCGGGAAAAGGAGAAAATGCTGGTAACCAGCATTTTCTCCTTTTCCCACAATGCTTTCTTGCCTTCCTAAAACAAATTCAACTCTTTAATCACATTTATTTTGTCGTCTGCAAAGGCTTTCAATTTAGACCAGTCTAAAATTTTGTCGTTTGGTAAAGAGGTAATTAACCCTTTCCCAAACAAGCCCCAGTTTTTACGCGTCTTCAGTAAAAGTCTTTTGAAAACACTGCGGTAAAAGGTGAAATTGCTCGTAACGAGCAATTTTTCCTTTTCCCACAGTGTTTTCTACCCTTTTTGAGAATTTTCTGCCATTTTCTCGAAATCTAAAATTGTCGTCTGCAACCTCTTTCAGTTTGGAAGAGTCCAAAATTTGTAGTTTGGGAAGGGGTTAAAATTATTTAGCAGGAAAAGGTTTAAAAGGCAGATTTACAGACATAGGTTTTCATCTACAGACTCATTCTCAAAAAAAAAGGACTCTGCAATATACAGGATTTTCACCTTAAACTCATTACCAAACGACAAAATTTTAGGTTTGTCTTAATCGAAAGCATTTGGAGACGACAAAATAAAAGTGACCGGAATTTGTTTTGTGAAGGATTGAAAACATTGTGGGAAAAGGAGAAAATGCTGGTTACCAGCATTTTCTCCTTTTCCCTCAATGTTTTCTAAAGGCTTCTTTCTCAGGGGCGTCAAAAGAAGGGATTGTGTGGTAATGGGTTAAATTCATTTCGCTGTATAGAAGGGAATGCAGACTCAAGACCAAGCTGCACTTTCTATGCAGTCTGATCTTATTCCACCGTGCCCGCAAAAAGCAATGTTATGTCACACTTCATAACCCGGAAAAGCAGCTTGTGTCTAGTCACTAAAGCATGAATTGCACAACAAATTTTCATACGCAACAAAAGAAATTAAAAATTGTACAAAAAAAAACATACTATTTTTTTTAAAAATAAGAAAAATAAGATACTTGGGGAGGGACGTCTTTCCCCCCCCCCCCTCCACCAAAATAATGAATATTATAGTAAACATCCTGAGAGAGGTAGAAACTGTTTTTTACGACAAAGAGATCTTTTTCTAACAGTTTTCGATCTACTAGAGCTCCTAAATGGGGATTGCATTGTTATTATAATTATTGCTATTATTATTATTATTATTATTATTATTATTGTTAAATCATAGGTATCCCTCAAAGAGTGGCACGAGCCATATCTGCAGGAACTTGTAAGCGCTATACACGTGGAAAATAGTGACAATACGCCTGTATCGGTACCCTCTCGCCCGTCGTCCACTACCAGAGATAAATCTACTTCCGGCGCTGATTCCGGCATCACGAGTCCAAGAACAAGCTGTGAATTAAAGACTGGAACAGATACTGGTACTTCTGAAGACGCGGGAAGCCAGACAAACGAAAAAGCACAAATGCAGACAGGGTTTAAGCCACAGACCACGCTTTCTCCTAGTTTTTTATCCGACTGGATGAAAAGTCAAGAAGTATTTCGGTCGGGTCAGACAACGCCTCGAATAGAGTACAAGAAAAAAGATGCCATTGACGACCAGGTATTGTTTTGGTTGTTTTGTGTCTTTCAGCCATTTTGATAATACTCAGGTTGTATCATATCGTTATCGATGCTCTTTAATGACTTTCGTTATTCACGCAACGTGGGTCCGTATTCAACTACCATACTTAAGAAAATTCTTAGTACTATTCTCAAGAGTTTTCAAAATGAGAAATTAATGCAACTTCTGCCAGGCTTAACCAAATGGTTTAACCAATTAAAAGTTGGGTAACTCTCTGACCATGGAATAAGACTAAGCACAGTGAATAGCCCTGATCTATGTCCTAGGCCTATATTCACCAAACATTTATGAGAATATTCATAATCTAAATCTCCACGATTTGCAAGTAACATAACTTCTGATTGGCTAAACCGAACGGTTTAGCCAATCAGAAGTTATGTTACTTTCAAGTATAGACAAAGAACGTTCATAGTCTTAATCGCCAAGATTTTTCTAAATTCGGAAGTAACATAACTTCTGAAGTTATATTATTTTCAAGTACAGAAAATTCCTGAGATTAAGACAAAGAATGTTCCTAAAATTGATTGGTGAATAAGAGCCAATCAAAATTCCGTTAAATGACACGTGATTGTCCATGCTGTTTATTTCAGTTTAGCAGTATATAGATGTATGAAACCAATAATAATCCAACCTTTATTGCAGGTGAAAGCTCTGAACCAAAAGAAAATTTTAGATCCGTAAGTATTTCAAATTTTGAAACCAACTTTTTTTGTCCGTCAAAGGTGCTCATATCATTCTGTTTCATTTCACTTAATTTGATAGTTCATGATTATTTAGTAAATAGGAAACTTAAACCAGGAAAGCTAGGCACATTGTCATTAACCCTAAATGGCTACAAGTATGAGGGACAAAATATAGCCATAAAAATTACTGTTAAAATGGCAAAAAGCGGGGTTACGGAAAAGAGAACAGGGCCATGCTCTGACGGCCTTTGATAAATATCACTTACTGGGTACATTTGTCAAGATGGTTGCAGGGAAGTACGCGTTGCCTTTTCACCCAATCTTTTATTTTTTAATGAGATTTCTCAGTCTATACGTAGTCTGGCTGAACCTCTCCGTATATTTAGTTTCATTTAGATGCAGATCTATTTTTTTTTAAAACTGGACTTTTTCCTACTTAGCTCTTTGATATTTTACAGTGACCATTCCTTATAGATACATACGTACGCCATAAAAATCTAATCTTTAAACGTAAAATTGGCCAAGAGAATCATTTTAAGTTTTTAACAACTAGAAAAATCGTTGGCTATTAGCGAAAACACATGGCTTTTGCGGACGACTTGCATGTACATCATGGAGATCCATTTTGCTAGAGTACGGCTAATGTATGTATTTGGTCCTGGAAGAGGTGAAAGAAAACAAATACTCCTTTGGCCACAATGATTTCTGAGGTGGTCTGTTGTACGCTAAATATAGCTTTTCCCATGGTTCTCTATTACAGCCGCTGGTGGGACAGGTTTCAGATGATGCCTCGAGAGAACATTTCGAGCAGCGCCACCTTCCGCAACATGTTTAAGTTCTTCAAGATTGTTTGTTATATCTTGTTGTTTATCCTCGTGCTGGGATCGGCTGTCGTTAACAAGCTCTGTGTTCTTCTGATGACTTCCAGCATTACAAACGTAAGACGCCATATTTTATTTTGTTTCCCGTCTGCTATCTTCAATTATAAACCCTTATCCTGTTAAATAAAGAAATGAAACTTTCAAGTTGATTGCAAAGACCCAAATACATGTAGATGCTGTTTAACCCATTACCAAATGACAATATTTTAGACTGGTCCAAATTGAAAGCATTTGCAGACGACAAAATAAAAGTGACTGAAATTTTGAAATTTGTTTTGTGAAAGGTAGAAAACATTGTGGACAAAGGAGAAAATGCTGGTTACCAGCATTTTCTCCTTTTCGCAGTGTTTTCTAAAGGCTTCTTTCTCAGGGGCGTCAAAAGTAGGGATCGTGTGGTAATGGGTTAAATTGGATATTTTTTAGGAAAATCGTCTCTTTATCGGACAGAGTAGATTCAAGATCAGACTGCACGTTCTGTGCAGTCTGATCTTGATCTACACTGTACGAAAAAAATCAGTGAGTCGAACGTTGCAGTCTATGGGTTAATTATGAACTTCAAGTTATTAATCTCTCACATCCGTAACACTTCACCCGGGTCCAAATTAAATGCTTTTCCAGACGACAGACCAACTGTTGCTCAAATGATGGAATTTATCTTTGGATTGAAAAGATCGTGAGAAAAATGCTCGATAACAGCATTTCCCCTTTTTTTCACAGTATTTCATGCAGTCTTCCATCTCAGGATCGTAGAAAGTAGAGACTGTTGTGGAAAAGGGTAAAAGCAACACAGTACTTATGCTCATGAACAATGTCAAACTAGACCAACAGTAACAAAGCCAGCTCAAACCTCCGAAACTTACAATCCCGGACGCTATTTTGAGTGTCATTATTCAATACTGCTTGCTAAGAATTGATCCATTGATCTCATTACTCTGAGTAAAGAAACTTGGTTTTCAGTTGCCCAGATAAATGTTTGGTTTTGATATTATATTAAACTTCAGGGACTTTGGGGGAAGAGTTTATCATTTCGTGAGCTGAACACATTTTTACATTTTCAGGATCCGTTGCCGGAGAACCAATGGCCTGCTAAAACGATGTTGATTATCAGTATTTGTTTCCCCTACTCACTCTGGTTTTTGACATACTCTGCTAAGACAATGTTTGGAAGTAATACGTGGCCAAAATTTTCCCTTATATCAATTGTAAGTATATAATTTTAGTCTAGAGGGCAAAATGGGGGATTGGTGCAACTGCGTGATGCAACTGCGTGATACAACTGCGTGATGCTTTATCCATTTTGTATAACAAACTACGAAAACATTCCCTTATTTCAATTGTAAGTATATAATTTTAGTCTAGAGGGCAAAAGGGGGAATGGTGCAACTGCGTGATGCAACTGAGTGATACAACTGCGTGATGCTTTATCCATTTTGTATAACAAACTACGAAAACATTCCCTCATATCAATTGTAAGTATATAATTTTAGTCTAGATGGCAAAAGGGGGTTTTGGTGCAACTGCGTGATGCAACTGAGTGATACAACTGCGTGATGCTTTATCCATTTTGTATAACAAACTACGAAAACATTCCCTCATATCAATTGTAAGTATATAATTTTAGTCTAGATGGCAAAAGGGGGTTTTGGTGCAACTGCGTGATGCAACTGAGTGATACAACTGCGTGATGCTTTATCCATTTTGTATAACAAACTACTAAATCATGAGGTGGAGTAATCCATGGACATGCAGAAAACTGACCATAAGTAGAAAAAAAATCAACCTATGTCAGCCTACGCAGAGTGCGGCAGATTGACATGGGTCGATACTCTTTGTAGATGCATAGATCCCTCTTTCACGGAACACAGCTCATTTCTTATGAATATCATATTTACTAGCTGGATTTAGTAGATCGATATAGCTTTCTGTAAAACTTATCTGCTTCCAGGTGCTATGCTTTATTAAAATTCGATACGCCTTGTTTTGGAAAAAAAGTCGTATTAAGTTGTTCAAAAATAGACACACACGGTCGTTTGACCCTTACCAAACAATTCCTGGTTTTTACGACCCAGAGGAAGAAGGCATCAGAAAACACTGAGGGAAAAGGAGAAAATGCTGGGGTAACCAGCATTTTCTCCTTTTCCCACAATGTTTTCTACTCTTCTGAAGTCAAGTTTCAATTTTTGAGTCACATTTATTTTGTCGTCTTCAAATGCTTTCAATTTGAACCAGTCTAAAATTTGTCGTTTGGAAAAGAGTTAAATTCTGCTTTAACTCTTTACCACACGACAAAACTTTAGACTGTTTCAAATTGAAAGCATTTGCAGACGACAAAATAAAGGTGAATGAAAAAATGAAATTTGTTCTGGGAAGGGTTAAAACACTGTGGGAAAAGGAGAAAATGCTGGTTACCAGCATTTTCTCCTTTTCCTACAGTGTTTTCAAAAGGCTTCTTTCTCAGGGGCGTCAAGAGTAGGGATTGTGTGGTAATGGGTTAAAAATAATGATTTTCTCTGTACCAGTTTTTAAGGGACTATTTTGGTCTATTGAATTTTCATTTTGACCTTTATCTCTCGTTGGACATTTGCAAAACTGAAGCGTACAAATGACGATGAGTTTATACTTTTTACATTGCAGACATTGCTGTATGAATTCCTACACACACTAGGTCTGTGCCTGCTAGTGTTTCGAGTGCTTCCAATGATGGACATGTTCCGGGGCTTCGTAGTGCTGGGAAGTATCTACATAATTCCAGCTTTCCTTAAAACTGTATTCGAGGGCCGAGAATCAAGTTTTGGTATCACTAGAAAGCTCATGATGTTCGTATTGAATGTTGGCGCTCTTTTGATTCAAATTGGTAGCATAGTGACCTGTGCTTTCTTCAGTACAAGTATGTCTAAAGACGAGAAAAATGAGTTGAGAGAACTGGTACTGATTGAAGGTGAGGACATTGTAGTTGAAAGGGGAACCGTTCATATCGGGACAAGTCCGTCAATAATGTGGGAGCTGCCATTGTCACTCTTACTGATTTCGACCGTTTACTGGGAAACCTTCGTCGATGGAGATCTTCATCTATTTGGCTTCACACTGACTTTTAAGAAATGGAAGAAACATTTACATCACGCCCGATCTCGCCTGTATTTGTTTGCGAGTGTGTGGAAAGCATTGTGGGTTGTAGCATTTGCCGTGCTATTGCAACCCGGATTCAGTTTTAACATGATGTTTACTTCACCGGATGATTCTGGAATTTCGACAAACGCAACGATAACTACAACGGAAATGACGACACGTGTCGAAACTACAACTGTGACCACGAACGAAACAGAGACACCATCAGAAGTGAATGCATTTGAACTGCATCCCGATGTCTTGAAGCACTTTGAATTATATGGCGTGTTATACATACAACTAGTATCAAATATCATCCTAACCTATTTTGCCGGAGCGGCATGTAAAATGTGTATGCAAATTGTCGGATTTTCGCTTCCACTTATTCTAACCACCCCAATCAGCGTTGCCATAGTAATTTTGCAATGTAAATTTAGGTTTTTGTCAACTGGAAATCTGGTATGGATTGGCGTTGAAGATGACCCGGACACGTGGATTGTGTATCTGTCCTGGCTGGGTGTGTTGTGGATTTCGGAAATCTACATTAATGCACATATCTGGTTCCCTAGTAACGGACGAATGGAGAAAATTGATAGGTCAGTATTGTTAGAGCCATGCTCTGGAAAAAAG
The DNA here is from genome assembly GCA_943736015.1 of Tridacna crocea. Classification (NCBI taxonomy): domain Eukaryota; kingdom Metazoa; phylum Mollusca; class Bivalvia; order Cardiida; family Cardiidae; genus Tridacna; species Tridacna crocea. The sequence goes on from OX031066.1 coordinate 12,903,841, forward strand.
GGGTTTTATGAATTTCTGTAAATTATTTTACCACGCAAGTCATATCTCTTGATAATGAATTATTTTTTGTTAAATAATCGACTGAATCATGAATGGTCTAGTACATATAGGAAATTTTCCTGTAGCAAAAAGTATCAGACCACGTCAGCCTGTGCGGTCCGCGCAGGCTGACGTGAATCGATACTTTTTGTAGATGAATTGATTCCCCCTTTTCACATAGTTTTTTGTATGAGTTATTTTTAAGTAAAGCAATATTTGAGCTCATGAATCATGTAAGCATTTATGCTTTTATTGTTTGAATACTAGACTAACAAAACAACAGCACAAGAAATTAAAATGATGAAAATGATTATGATGCTACAGCTAGTGTGTAGTAATTGCAGGTTCATTAGGCCTATGGTGCCATACACACGAAACGGGCATGTAACAATTTAAACAGAATCTATATAATGCTAAGTGAACGAATTATTTTCTCAACAGTTTTTATGGTACTAATAGAGAACGCAACAAAAACAAAACAAAATCAACGCGTGTGCACCTCAAACGTTTTGACTTTATTTGCTTCGGAGACCTCCCTCGCCTGTGTTTTCCAATAAAAGATAATTCTTACGTCTTGAATGTTTAGAGAATTTTGTAGTTATTATGCCAGTCGATGGAAAAACATGTACAACTCGGGAAAGCCGTCGGTATATGGGAAAATCGGATTTTGTCTGAAATGTTTCAACTGGATATCATTCTGGAATAATTTACACATCCTTTAGTCGTAAGGTTTCGTTGGGATTGTTTGTACCAATGATGCCACCATCGCCACTATCCATGGCCAACTTTATCATGCAAATCAAACCCGGTAACTACAATTTGACCGCTATGTAAGCCAATTAAATTATGAGAGTTTGATCCCTTTTGGCCGTGAAATCGATCACATATGGAACTATATATTGACTGGCGATCTCTGCAAACCCTTTGCACTTATAACCCGAATTTCGCGCTTCGAGTGTAGAGGGTTTCAATTTATTGGAAAACAACTCTGCGGGATATCTGGGGTTGTAAATTACTGGGGTACCAAAACTTGTAGGATTTGTTTTCCTTTCAGGTCTTACAATTTGATCTACCTCAAATTTTACCGAAAGCACGCGTTTGAAAAATTATGGTCAGCTATAGAAATGGTTTTGACCAGCAATTGCTCTTTTTCAAGAAATGTTGTCATGCCTTAATTGATACAAATTGAATAATTTGAGCCATATTTATTGTGTTGTCTACAACTGCTTTAAATATTGGGGCAGTCATACATTGCCAGTTCCTGAAGAGTTAAAAAAAAAGAAAAATATCCGCAGTACAAATTTCTTATGATGAGACTAAAGCCGCGGGAGGAGCGCGACACGAACGCTCGAAATGTAACAGCACATTTGTTTACTGCGTCTTTGGAATTTTATCTCTGATTTTTTCATCATAATTTTGAATTCAATCTCTGATAATTTTATTGATTTATCAACAAAAATGGTACAATAGTAAAAATACTTCGGTAGGATATATTTCTGAATAGCTACCCACAAACTTAGGATATTATGAAGAGGCTTCTCTTGTTACAATGTTTTTGAAAACATTTATTTCCAACCTGTAGCATAGAGCTATTACATAGTCAGCAGAGTGAGCAGACGGCATTTTATTGTAATTGTTTTGCATAGCGTTGTCACAAATACATGTACGTACATGTATATTAGGCTGGGGAAAGTGTGTTGGTAGATCAGACCACACTGGTATCGTCTGATCTATCATAAACAAACCAACCGTATACAAATTATATTTTTAACCTTTATGTTCAATAGGTCAGTTCTGTTTAAAATAATTTCGTCATTTTTTAGAAGAAGTCAGTGGTTTTGTGAGCACACGGTAAACATAAATCAGCCTGCACAATATTGTTGGAAAATTCAAAATTATCTTCAGGGAAGACAGAAAGCTTATTTATTGTTCTTTAATATGGCGTAGTTTTCAGTCATTTAGAAAATACATTTTTAGCCCTTTTTACACTTTTTTTAAAGCAACTATCGTATTTTCTTTCTTTTTCCCTGATCGTTTGCATTGTGCCGGAGTTCTCCGATGATGACCGAGTCTCACTGTTAGATAAGACGCCTATCGGGTATCTTGATTGGTGTTACGTAATGGTATACATTGATACATTGATACGGGGTAATCGGAAAGAAAGTACATGTATCAGGAAAAATATCAGACTTCTTTAGGGAGAGGAACTATATAAGCTTTGATGCTTTTGTTTCAATCCTTTTCGCAATACATGTTGTTGTAAATGAATGATGTTAGCATATTGAATAAATTAAAACTAAATGTTTAAACTAAGATCAGAATTTTTCTATGAGATTATTTATAAGTATTTAAAGTCAAGTTTAAACAAGATGTTGTATAAGGAAGTCCAATTTGCCGCCTTCTCTCTTTAGCTCTTTACTTGCAAATGTGTGATGATTAATGCATTTTCAAAAGTATTTTATAGCGACAGCTCACATATTCAAATTTCCTCGCTATTTTCAATCTGATCACACGTATTTTCTCCCTCTCATGTGTTTTCAAAAGTCAATAATTTAAAACCTTTTCCTATATGGAGAACTTTTTGACTTCACCAACTTTTAAAATAAGCAATTTCAGAAAATAAATCAAATGTAGCTAAATTGATATTCTTCACTTTAAAATAGTAGAAAACATTGTAGGAAAAGGAAACAATACTGGATATTGATATTTCTCCTTTTCTCACAATGTTTACAAAAGGTTTAATGCAGGACCGTTGAAATTCGGGAGTGTGCTGTACGGGTCACATCAATACTCCCAAAACGCAAATTGTTTTCTGATGATTTCAGTCACATATTGATATTGCAACGTCAATTTTTTTAAGTCAAAAGAATTTCGACACATTAAATAAAACCGATTCGGTCCAGGATCAGACTGCTTATTTTGTACAGTTTGTTACTGGTCTATTGACTGCATGAATATTATAACGATCCAATAGTACAACAAATTCAATCTTCTTTAGAAATAAAGACAAAAAAAAAAAAATAAATAAATAAATAAATAAAAAAAAATAAAAATAAATAAATAAATAAAAATGCAATTTAAAGAAATTTATGCTAACTAAATTGAAATTATTTTCCGAGAAAGAATTAAAAAAGACGATACTGGGAAGATAATGTTTTTTACAAATCTCTTAAAAGTTTTCTCTGATGCAAATAATATACACGTACATGTATAAAAATGATAAATACAGTCATTATATATTTGGACAATGTGTAAAAACAGGATCCAGCAGGTTTAACAAAACAATACAGACAAGGTTATCATGTCATCATTTCTTATCTTCCCTTTATCCGTTGCTAAATCTTTTCACCCAGTCTTAAAATCTCACTTAGCTCGATACAGCATTTTTATACAAAAATTAACGATAGTGTCGTTTTTAAACTAAAATGGACGCAAGATCTCAATTTAACAAATGTAAACGAATACTTTGATCATAATCACAACAAAACATAGAATACTTCAGGACGTTATAGTTTTTTTTCTTGCAATTCATTTTTATGTTATTTAGCGTCAAAAACGGCGCAATAGCAAATTTCTTAAACCTTTCTATAGAAATAAGAAGGAGAATGGGTCAGTAACTTTAAATCAAAATGGACGCAACTTCCCATTTTGCTACAGGAATTAAAATTATATTGAAGTAAAGTAGAGATATTACAGAATACTTCAAGACGTTATAGATTTTAATCATTTTAGAAGAAAAATGTGTTTTAGTCGATCAAAAAAATTTTCCTTCTGAATCCTATATGACAGGCCGTTATCGGAAATCCTTTCGGACCAGATAATCGATAAGTTCCAAGGAGAGTAACTCTTGCTCGAATTGCAGCTGAAAGTTGGGGATGAACAACAAAAACCACAAATTCTCTTATTAACGTACTAAACTTGTCCATCTGCAGCCATCATCAAGAGAAATGTTTTAATGAAATGAATACCTTTATAAAATTGTGTCACGAAGCCACATGCGATTTACGATGCACTTGCACAGTTTTCAATTGCCTTTGGTATAAACTCTTTAGCTTCTATACGCGACTCGAACTGTCCCTTTGCAGAGAACGTGAAGTCAAATATTTCAAGGGGTTAGTGCAAGATTATTGTAAGTGCATATAGAATGTATATGCACGTACAATAGTCTTGCACTTACCCCTCGATTTGATCTACACTATCAAATAGGAAGATATTTTTCTCTTCAAAAAGGCGTTTCAATGGCGTTTTTTTTTTTTTATTTTTACTATCGACTTGAACAATTTATGTAACTCATTTCAGCAGTTTATTGTATTAATTCTGTGTTTCTCACTGACTTTTCCAGGCTGTTCACAACCCCACTGAGATGTGGTATACTAACAGACCAGTCACTGATGTTACGGCGGCGGCGTCATGACCAAGATCTAAATTTGACTGTCGATGACGAAAATTCGTCTGTAACAACGGATCAGGAAATGCACAAAGCTGATGACGTTGTACCTCAAATTTACGCATGCGCGACAATGTGGCACGAGACACGAGCTGAGATGACAAATTTGTTGAAATCCATCTTCAGGTTAAGTTGATTATATTACAGTTGGATAAATGAACCATTAACTCTATACCACACAACTAAATTTGAGACTAGTCTAAATTGAAAACAATGGCAGACGACACAATAAACGTACCTCCGAAATTGAACATGGACTTTGGAAGAGTAGAAAACATTGTGGGAAAAGGAGAAAATGCTGGTTACCAGCATTTTCTCCTTTTCCCACAATGTTTTCAGAAAGCTTCTTCCTCAGAGTCATTACAACCAGGGATTGTTTGGTAAAGAGTTAAAGCACCTTTAGCTACAAAAGTTGTTTTTGCGGCTAGTGTAGATCAAAATCAGGCTGCACAAAACGTGCAGCCTGATCTGTGATTTTTACTGTGCACCTTACTGACACACTGCAGACAAAAATAACTTTGAAATAGCGATGATTTAGGTCATATTTCTATGATGATAAGATAAGATATAGGATGTATCGGACGACTTACTTGCTTTCAGTCACCTTCCAGAAACCTGATCATTTTTATTCTTGTCCTGCTAAATAAACGAATAAAATAAATAAAAGAAAAAAAATCGGAATAAGGCTACTTCAAACTTAGTTTTTCGAGACAAAATATCTCCTTATCGGACAATATAGACTCAAGATAACACTGCACGATCTGCGCAGTTCGATCGTGATCTACTCTGTCTGCAAAAGGTCAGTGAGTCGAACTTGCAAACCTCAGGGTTAAAATGAGCCTCAAACTGGTTCAATTCATGCTTAAACTAGTTAACTGAATTCGAATTAAGAACCTCTGGTATGAGTTGCTGTAAAATTTTACATACACATTTGTTTCCTATATTTAAATTCATTCCAACTGAGTGCTATGCACATTTTTATCACTTTTGTTGAGAGTGTAAATCAAGATCCAACTCCACAGGATGTTCACCGTCTGATCTTGCATCTGCACTTTCCGCTATTTTGTCACCTAATCCAGCAAAAAGATATCCTTGATGTATTGTCATAATTCTGCTTTGTATCGAGTTAATAATGTATATTTATTTGTATGCCTTGAGAACCGGGTGTAGATGATTAAGCTTTTCACAGGGACTGGGTTATAAAGTTCATCTTCATGATTGAATTATCGTCCCTAAATATATACCTTTTTCAGAATGGACATAGACCACAGTGGCAGATATCTAGCTCAGAAGTTTTACCAGATACGTGATCCAGATTACTACGAATTTGAAGGTATTTTCTTTCTTCATATTTAGTACCCTGTATGCCATCATTAACTCATTACCAGACGACATTATTTTAGACTTGTCCAAATCAAATGCATTTGCAGACGACAAAAATAAAAGTGACTGAAATTTTAAAATTTGAGTTGTGAAGGGTAGAAAACATTATGGGAAAAGGAGAAAATGCTGGTTACCAGCATTTTCTCCTTTTCCTACAATGTTTTCAAAAGGCTTCCTTTCCAGGAGCGTCAAAAGTAGGGATTGTGTGGTAATGGGTTAACAAAGTTAGAGAAAACAACAGATCATTCAACTTTGCAATCAGGTAGTTAGCTCTTTGAAAAAGAAATGAAAAGTGCTAATAGTATTTAAAAATATAGTATTTTAACAAAATCATGTAACTTTTTTTTTTGATTTTGTCTAATATGGACATTTCGCTAATTCAAGCAACTGTGAAAGTTTCCCCAGAAGACGGTTTTCCATTTGCAAATAATTTTTACAGCTATCCGCACATTTAAAAGAAAAATAATATAAATAACTGTATATGGAACTTTGAAATATCTGGTCGCGTACTTGCCAGTACTGCCCAAAACTGAGTCTCCCAAAATAAGCAGAACCTCAAAATCCCTAGTGAGAGATCCATGAAATTTAGAGAGAACATCATAACTATCAAACATGATTGAATCTTAGGATACAAACATAAAGTAAAAGACGATTAAATATCAATCTAACGAAAACCGGAAAAAAAACAACTGTGGCCATCATATGGTTTCGCAGAGATGATACGCCTGTAGGTGTTCCATCTGCAATATCCTCACTAACCCTTATCCTGCTATTAAATAACTAAAATGAAATTTTCAAGTAGATAGTAAAAAAAGCAAAGCGTAGTTATTTCAAAGTCGTGTTTAGGGGAATAACATCTCCTTATCGGACAGTGTAGATCAAAGATCAGACTGCACGTTCTGTGCAGTCTGATCTTTGATTTACACTGTCCGCAAAAGGTCAGTGAGTCGCGCTTACCAGCCTAAGTGTTAAGATAGTTGACGGAAATCAAGAAAGTTAGAATAGAAGATGTGTATCTTTTTCAAGCTCATATATTCTTTGACGATGCCATGGAGATATCTGACGATGATCGCTTAGTCCCAAATATGTTTGTGCAAGATCTGATGGAATGCATCGACGACTCTCTAAGGTAGGTTTAGTTGAACATCTAGCCGACCATTCCTGACCGGTCTCATTACGAGACAAAGGTGTCTGAAAGAGGGGTTCTGCATTGCTTAGTGGTTAACGTATTGGATAAAATATATGAATGAAATACCGGAGAGCGCCAGCCTAATACTGATGTAACCGAGGAAAAGGTGAGCTTTCGCCCTGACTAAAATATTGTTGAAAGCAGTGTAAAACCCCATTCAAATAGTGAATTCTTAAAAATATTTTACACGAGAGTGTATCACGCCACAAAGGTTGCAATGTCAACCTTAGTGCCACATGTACATCTACGTGAACCTATGGCAAAACTGATGAGATTTGAAAAACCGTTGTGGTGTTTAGTTTTCAAGGTTTAAAGTTATTGCGGGACATCACAACTTCGATTTTAAAGCAATGTGCCATATTGTTTGAATGTTAGAGAAAATAAACATGTTTTGTTAACAAGGAAATAGTTACATAACCTATAACAACCCGAAGGAAAGAAAACTTTTCATCTTGATAGTTTCAGAAACATTTTTCAAAATGCCCTACAGGTACATAAAAGGTGCAACAAAAACTGTGTTGCACAGCCTCTCAGGTATACTTTTATTTGTTTCCTGTATCAGTGTTTGTATAAATTTGAATACCTTTGCATTTCATCTGCATGAAAATGACACTTTCTGTTATATAGACTTGGATTAACATCCAAAGTAAATGCTGATCCAGATTACAAATTAAGATAAAACTTAAAAAAAAAAATCCAAACTATTTATGCCCCTAAGCAATGTATGGTACTGTTTGTATACTGCAACAAATGGTTTGAACTCATTGACAACTACGATATAAACCAGGTGTTCTAAATTCAGCTGTGTTATGGTAAGAACCATATCTAGAAAGAATTTATGATTACATGTAAATCGGTCACTGTATGCATATTCTCCATCGAGTTCACCAACATTAAAGGATTAATTGTGGAGAGATCTGAATCATTTCAACTTTCCCTTGATATGTTATTCGTCAGACTGTTTCAGAATAGACCAAAGAAAAGAAACACATAGATCTAAACATGTATTTGTAAAATAACAACACTTACACAAACTCATTGCTGCATACACAATGTCTCTATTTAACACAAGGCATACGTATGACATAATTAACTCGGAACGTTGAACAACTTACGATACCAGACTTACTTTCAAATTTCCTTTTGACAGTTCTGTTCACGAACGCCAAATGTCGCTAGGTCCGCCGACCAGAACACCGACGCCATATGGCGGGAGACTGACTTGGAAACTACCGGGAGGCAGCAAAATGATTGCACATCTGAAGGACAAGCACAAAATTAGACACAAAAAGCGATGGTCTCAGGTAACCCACTTTCTGTATTTCTAGATATTTTAAAAATGGGTATTGAAAGCTAACAGATCTCCAGTTTATTACCCTGCCAAATCTAAATTCTTGACGCGTACAGAAATATAAATCGTTATGTTTATTGTTGTTGAATAGATCTACACCATCAAACCTACTGAGAGACAGCAGAGAGTGTATAGCACGATCAGACTACACGTATATGCAGGATGATCTTGCTTTTCACTCACTGCTAAATATTTATTTTCATTGTTGCGAACGTCAGGATAAGTTTTACGAAAAAGGAAAACATTCACGTGTTGTGAAAAGAAAACTCATATATTTGTCTGTCACTGACTCTTAGGATTTGTAAATCGATCTCTAAACCGGCAACACAAAAGGCAGTCATGCGATTGGTCAGACTTTTTCCTTTTGTAATTTGACTAAGTGACACACTGACATTCATGACAGTCTGAAAAAGATGCCTTAATGGTTTATCACGCTGAAAAGCCTGAAATAGATCCAGATATATAAAGAATGCAGCAACTGCAACTTAATCAATAAATATATATATATACTTTCAGGTAATGTACATGTACTATTTGCTTGGGTATCGCATATTGGCTCAACCAGAAAACTTGCTGAAAAAGAACATGATGGACAAAGACAAACCTACTGAAGAATTCCAACGAGTCAAGCTTACAGAAGCCCAACTTCGGAGGCGACGAAAAGCAGCACATTTTACACGCAGTGTCATCTTTAATTATGTCACAGACGAAGTTCATGCACAGGTAAGTAAAGACATATACCCTCATGTCCCCTTGGACTGTAAACCAATCAAGACGTCAACGATAAAAAGAAAAGTTACCAAGTGGTTTTTTCGCGTAATTACATGTACGGAAGCATAGCACTGAGTGAAAAGGTTTATCTACTATTTCAATTTCAAAGGGAAAGTACTAGATATAGATTTACCTTCCAAAACCAAACCGAGGTGTAACTTTTAGATTCACTTGCAAAAAAGATCTTTACTACATACATGTACATGCATTTATACATGTTGACCAGACCAACAGTAATACAAACCTAATTGATTTCAGAACGTTCGGTAAAATTACGAGGTAGATCTATAAGGATACTACTGTCAAGTAAAATCACAACGTTATACTGCTTAAAACCTGATCTACTAACTACTTGATGATTTAAACCATCGGTGCTTGTATTTCCATTCAAGAACTAAACATGTTTTAACATGTCCGCCATTTAAGTCATACTAAATCGTTGCAATGTTCGATGGTAAGTCCGCCGTTAGTAAACTTTCTCGATTAGCAAAGTATCAATGGTTTGCTTTGCAGGCTAAGTATTGCATACTTTCATAAATCTTTTCAAGCCGAAAGACATGAAACACAGTAATAAATGTATGTGTTGGTCATACACGGTATAAATCGTATCTGCATGAGAGAGCTTCCAGGTTCGTTTTTAACTGACCATTCTAGATAGAATTTCTTGGTCTTATTCTAGTTCAGCCAACTAGAAAACATTCTCAGAATGAAAGGCAACTTCTCATTGACTGGAACATTTACTTCAGGCAATAATAAAGCGCGTAACATTTAAATTTAGAAACATGTTTAAATCAGGCCAACGATGCTATTAAGAACAGTTTGGTGAAAGAAAGGCAACTTCTCATTGACTGGAACATTACTGCCCAATAACTAAAGGGTACAAGTGATTTTTATACAAATCTTGCATGCAGTAAGGAGTCAGGTGCTTTACCAGTTATGCAGAAGGGGGTCAAGTGGCAGATAACTCTACTCTGCACAAACGTATACCTGTAGTCTTACCAATGTTTTATGATTCATTAAGGGTACAAGTGAAGCACTACGATACCAGAAATGTGAGATATGATCAGGAATATGAAAAGAATTTCTAATCAGTACGTTTGTTATCATCACTTAGACTTTGTTTACACAACCACTCTCAAGTTATGTCACTTTAGTTCTGGTAAGTATCTCATTTTGATCTGATTTTAGCAAAACCGTATTCCTATCTATCCCTAGCCTCTATAGCAAGAGCTATTAATTACAGATTGAGATATTTCAGAGAAGAAATGAATGGATAAAAGATTAAATTTCTCTATATTATTTATTCACATGATTAAGTAAATTGTCATTCAGTGATTTCACTCTGATATTTTACTATATTGTCACTCAGAAATGATATCAATTACTAAAGAAAACAAGGAATTTTATGCGTGCATTTTAATTAAATGAAGATGAGGGTTCTAATGGTGGACCATATGGAGAAGAATGCACATTTCTTGATAATACTTACAATCTTAATGTGTTGTTTATTGGTGCCTTAAAATGGTAATAAGTATAATAATTATAATACTAATTATAGCCTTGTGTTTCCACTCTGTAAATTGATTGATTAAGTATCGTAAAGGCAGACTTGATAAGGCACCGAGGAAAAAGTATTTAAAAAAAAAAGGGTACAACTAGAAGGCAAAATGAACTAAAAGCTTGTTAAAAGTTACATCTTGTCAGAACCTAAACAATCAATGAGTAACAAGAACAAACTACACTGATGAAAGAGTGAGGTCAATGACAAAGATTGACAATTGTTTCTCTTATGGAGTTTAACGCCATTTTCAACATTATTTCAGTTATATCATGAACATTATGAAGCCAGTGCATGTATCCATGCTTTGCTGGAGTTTCTCTTACCAGTACTTGGGACAATATTCTTTTCAAGCCACTGATGCTTTTCCATATAGCCATCGTGGAAGTAAGAGTCAGCGGTGAGAGAAGAATGAATCCTTTCGCAGTAACTATCATCAATTCTTTGAAGGAAATTGGCCGAACCAGGGATCGAACCAGCTATCTCCTGTTCCCAGGTCTTGTTCGCTACCGACTGAGCTACCGGGACTCAGCTACAAATTCTTGAATCTCAAAACAAATACTTTCTCAACAAATAACACATGTATATGCAGACTAAATTTTCCAATTACCCAATCTCATATCGGAGGCGTAATCGTGATGTAGAAATAATGATCAGTAAAATAATATTCAACCTGTTACTGAATGACCTTGGATGTTCTTTTTAAACATGAAAGATCAGAAATTACTATTCATCTAATTTGTTCATATAATTTCTAACAATTATCATTCATATTTCGGGTTGTATAAATATTTATAAGGAATGTGCCAGAAATTATATATCAAAACAATTATTGTATTTTCTCTGTGGCTTGAGTATGGAAAATTAATCACTAAAACTAATATAGACTTATAAATTGAAGGTTATATTAATTGCTCACAATATATTTCTTCCTGGGCCTTTGTCCCATGGGGCAGTTGTTCTACGGCCTTTTGTCTGATGGGGTTTTCGTCCTAAGGGGCTTTCGTCCTACACCAAAGTGTGTATTTGTGGTCATAAAGCTATTTTAGCAAGCAAAAATATTGTGTTATTTCAGTAGCCTACTTTGCCATTCAAATTTTTAAGGTTTACTAGTATTTGTTATTCAATTTCACTTCAATGTATGTCAGAGTAAGGATACTTATGAAGATTTTTATAAGTTCAATCTAGGTTACACTTTAAGAACATCAAAGTTTCAAAGTTTTTGTCACTAAGGGAGCATCTTTCTGGCTGAAAACCCTTTCCAGCCATAGCAAATCGTTCAACTGTCGCAGATGTTGCTGGTACTGCCAAATGGAGTTTTGCTAGTTTTTTTTAAACTTGGTAGGTGTGTACAGTTTTCCTTCAAATATGTTAATGGATTGTCATTCATAGGAAGATATGCCCCATCGATATACTGATCAACTTCATTAAATGCGCTGGAAACATGTCTTTTTCGTGATGGTGTGGATGGCTTTAGAGAGCTTTAATAATCCTTCTCACTATGTTTTGAGACTTTTTGTGGAGGTCTGGAACATAATGCATCATCAATGCTAATCATACTAAGCTTTTGTTTCAATTCTGAGATATGTCTATCAGGAGAGTCACACCATCTTAACTTGAATCGAGGAACAAGAATAGCTGCAAATATATATCATCTTCACATCTTGACAATCTAGATGAAATGGATGATCTTAGGGTGGACACCATCTTTGAATTGTATGTTGCTGATATTTGCTGAATTTGATTTTGTAAGTTAATGGTAACAGGAATGGGAAAACTTCCACTGACATTGAACTCTTTTTGTACAAGAATAGTTGCACAAACCTAGATAACTTTACAAAATCGCTGAATGGATCCTTTTCTATGCGTAATTAGATGTATCTTTTCTATTTATCAGTGGAAAAGTGGTTTAGTCTTATCACACAATTGACTATTCCACTTACTTTCACACCATGGTATTACCTGTATAAGTCGAAATATACCACCCCTAGGCAGTACTTAATATATCCCTTATAATAAAAAAGATGTCAGTTTCACAACTTAATGAATTCAACCTTTACCACTTAATTAAGTGTTCATTTTTACAAGAAGAAATATGAAGAAAGGAGCTACTAACAAAAAAAGTTGTTATTGTTTTATCGATATCGGGTATGCATAATGTTCACTTCTTTTGTTCTGTTAGTTTCAACAGTTAGTAGCCCCCGGGCTACGTCTATCAACACGTCATTACGGGTTTCTAGGGCTTAGTGTTTTAATTCTATATATAGTTGTTGGATGAATTACTTTTTCGTATTAATTTTAAGACAGAATTTAACTATTTGTTTGGTTTCAAGGACAGAAGGGCGTATATAACTTCTTTCTATATAATCGTTTAATTCAATCAATTTACTAGAGTAGATAATGACAAGCTAAAATAAAGTAAAACATTTATTATTCTTGAATAACTGTTGAGGTGTCGACAGACTCGTGTTTTGTTTTGAAAATGAACAACCCGTAGGGTCGTCTTGTAAATTGTGAATAAAACCTGCATATTTTCCATACATCTAAGCCTTATACTTGGCATAAAGTTGAGCTCCACAAAAGTGGTGTTCCTTTTTTCTTTGTCAAATGGCCCCACCCCATCCCACCCCACCTCAACCACCCCTCCCCGCCGACAGACAGACAGACAGACAGACAGACACACACACACACACACACACACACATACACGTATTGCATTCGTTCTGAGGACCTTGAAACTTTACGTCATTATGAGGACTCACTGAAGCCATAGAGCTACAGAACTGGCAGTTTGTAATTACAATAATGTTCACATCCAGAAAAAGATTTTTTACAAATATCAACGTTACACTCGACTAGTATGACCTAAAAACGTTCTGAGGACTCTACCTATTTTCCATACAAAGTGAGGACACGTTATGAGGACGTTGAATTCTTCCATCAAGACGAGGACCTTGCTTGCACACTCGCAATTTAACAACATTGTGGGGACTTACGTGAGAATCACAAGATATGCGAAATACACTGATATTGTTTACTAATTACATACTGTACAGAACATACGCTCTTTTTCATATCAACATAATTGTATTACTTTTCACTCACACGGCAAACCCATGGTGGTAGCGTGGAAAATGTAAATTCAAAACCATTTCAAATGTTAACACCTTAATATTTTATCGCCAAATTCAAAATAATATCAAAAAAGATTATTTAAGGATACAATTTTTGAGAATGAACTGAATGAGAAATAGTCATTATGGTATATTTAGCCAACTGAAGCAGAACAGTAAAGTTCAGACTGAACAAAATAGGAACTGGCATTGCTGCACTGTTTTAGTGTTCCTTTATCTACAGTTGACTTTTTTTTTTAAAATGTCTTATTCTGATTTTCAAATGCCTTATTCTGATCTTTTGGACAATGATTTTGATAGTGTACGTCAAGCTCTTGACTTTTTTCCCCCCTCTGCTACATTTACAAGAAATCCATTTAATCCAGTAAATCTCCTTTTACCAAAGAATTCTGTGATTCAACGACCAAAATGATGAGGGTTTTTAAAATACGATTTTTCGAAAAAAAATTGTTAAATCCTTAAAGGGTTAAAGCGCCGAATTAATTAAATGGATTTAAATTTCAATAGAGAAAAGCAGCCGAAATTTTGCCATTTCAAGCCTCGATCGTTCTAGTCTAAAAAGAGCAAAGTAAAAAAAAGGTGGAAGCAAGATTAGGCTGCACATTTCATGTAGCCTGATCCTGATACACTCTATCCTCAAAACAACTAAATCCGTTTCAGCGCTGAAAGGGTTGTGAAGGATCTAATACTGGTAAATTGCGTGCCCTTTTAACTCATTTCTTCCTAAAACAAGTGTTATCCAGTTACTTGAAAAAACAAAAGTTTAGAACATAATTTATCTTCGAACCGATACATGAATGCAGAGAAAAAATGTTACGGAAAAGAGTGACGAACAATTTCTTCTGTTACCACAACTCCGTCAAAATGTCGTCTGATGTAAGGCGCAAAGGCGCAGAAAAATACCCGACTGCAGGAGGTAATGCTTCAATTAATGAATGGTGTTTTTTGTAAGCAATGGCATAATTGTAGAACAAATCATTTCTGATACAACACCACATTAATCAAACATTTATCTCTACATGTATATATACATGTATTAACCCTTGGGCTGCTAAGCGGTACTTACTGACCTTTTTGCATGCGGTGTGGATCAAGATCAGACAGCAAGATTCATTTAGTCTGATCATTGATCTATGTACAACGTCTGATAAGGGCATGGTTTCCTTCAAAAAGATATTCGAAATAGCCAATTTTGGGTTTTTACTATCGGTTTAAAAGTTTCATTTACTTTAGCAGGATAAGAGTTAAATTGCATCTGGGGATTTCTGTAAACAGTTTATGGGTTCCCGCCATAAGTACCATGTCGATATCAAAGATTAAATACACAGAACGAATCGCAGTAAGGGCGTAAAATGATTATCGCTCCCATCTCCTTAACACCTTTCTGCAATATGGAGGTAAATGATTTGACCGGCCGATTTATAGATGCCATTTCCGGATTTCACCCTTTTCCAGACGATCGCAAGTTAATATGTAGTTGTTGAAACCTAGATCACAATCAGCCCGCAGATTCCTGCAATTCAATCTTGATATTCACAATTCGATTGTTTTAACCTATTTAATTATATGATAGATGTGGAAAAAAGATGATCGTAACTGAAAGAAAGTAAAGGCTTTTGCATAAATTCAGCTGAATACCGTTTATCATATCAATATATTGGATGGTTCCTTTTGTCACATGGGGATTTTCTGATTAATATTATGATTTTCCTTCTCCTTATTTATAATTGAGAATTATTGCAGCATTTCTTCCAGAAAACATGTAGACTCTGATCAGATGCCACATGTCGCATGATGACTATCTGTGCTTGGCAGTACCCTTTTTTCGGTGACGCTTAACCATTCATTGTCTAACATCATTAGGGATTTAGCTTGGCGGGAAATCATAATGACCGAGGGCGGAGAAATGAAATTTTGCACAACACTAAACATGTCAATAGACGGTACCGTGAATTTTCCCTCTAATTTTCTGCAGTTACATAACTATACCATCCTGATTTAGATAATTGATAAAATGCAGAGTTTTTCCCAAGGATTGTAAAGCTAGAGCAAGATTGTTGCATTTGTCCATTCTTTATATCAATTATCAGTTCTGTTTTATGCAATGCTTCCTGTCTGTTTCCTTTTCTATTTAGAGAGAGAGAGAGAGAGAGAGAGAGAGACAGATAGACAGAGGGTTACTTCCAAAAAAATTGTTAACCGTTAGTTTTCAGTATATATCAATAAAATGTATCATCAAAATATATAATAAACCTCTGTGAACAATGGAACTATTATCTGTTGAAAATAATGATACCAGGATTGATTGATTGATTGATTGGTGTTTAACGCCGTTTTCAACATTATTCCAGTTATATCGCGGCAACCAGTACACCTGTCAATAAATTCCTTGAGTTCCTTTTACCGGTACACGGCACAATATTCTTTCCAAGCCACTGGCTACTTTCCCACGTAGCCAGCGTCGGAAAAGTGGTCAGCGGTGAGCGAAGAATGAATCGTATCTTTCAGACGGTTTTGTTAATACGCTAAAGAAAAAGGGGGAGAGAGAGAAGAGAAAGAGAGAGAGAGAGATACAGACAGAAATACGGACAGACAGATAGACCGAGAAACAGACGATACTTCGAAATTTAAGTCAATAGTTATTCAAAAAGGTATTGAGATCGTGATTGATGCTGATACATCTATTTATAGAGAGAAAGCATACATCTGTATGTCCATACAAACCTTTAGAAATGAGCCATGCTTTGTGTAAAGGAGGCTTAATGCATCTGCAAAAAGTATCGACTCAGGATTGCGCAGGCTGACCTCAATGGAAATATTTTGCTATTGGTGGATTTTCTGTATGTGGAAAGAACATTCTACCTCACGATTATGGCGATTGTCTAAAATAGTGGCTATTATGGATCCATAATTATGTGATGACTTGCTTGATAAAATGCACCACGAAGGTGTATTAAAGCTCCATTTTGACAGAGCGTGGCTCATATATTGTATATATGTAAAATGTACGTATTGATCATTACTAGAACATACCCTACGTGCAACCACGACGACTAGAACTAACCTTAAGCCGAACATAGTCAGCTATTGATGTGTCTGCAGCAGACGACTTTTGAAAGCAGTGAGAAAAATAACGGGCATAATCTCCTTTTGTCTCATGTATTTACCAGCTGAGAAAAGTAAATCCAAAACTGCAATCAACACTATTCGAGTCGACCAAAGAAACGTACTCACTACAGAAAGCAATCTGGAAAGTAACACAAAGAATATGATAAGAAACAAGCAATTTCGTTGAAATGATATCCCCCGCCGAAAAGACCTTTTTTTTTATACAAACATAGAGGTATTTGTTTTGCATGTAAATATGGCCTTTTTTTTATTGGTCCATGATGAAATGATAAATTAAGCTCCCTTTTTCCAAGGCACAGCATTTCATTACATAAAAATGTATATAAATGGTCCATAACAGGATTATACATTAGTATCCTTTTTCCAGAAATTGGCATTTCATGAAATGAAAACAAATAAAGAAAATATACATTAAGCCCCCTTTTTCCATGACACATTATATATAAAGAAAAAATTTGTATCATCAGACTATCCAATGGAAGACATGCATGAAGTTTCATCAAGTTTTATGAAGGACTTGAGAAGATATCCCTCTAACAATAAATGCTGCAACATTTCTGCCATTTCAAGCAGCTATAGCTGGAGACTAAAGTGTTGGCATTTTTAACATCTGACTGGGTAGCTCAATGGATATATTGTGTTACTTATGATCTAAAAGGGTTACCAATAAAATGAAGGATGGACAGATGGATGGACAGACGGATGCACAATAGACTCATCAATCAACCAATAAAAATATGAAGTTTCATGAAACTATTTGCATAAGTTGGAGATAATTGATAAAAAATTAAATTGATATAAAACATGAAGCCCCCTTATTCCATGATGCAGTAACAAATCCCAAAACCTTGACAATGTGCGTATGGTCATATGATTCCGTGAAAATTGCACCGAAATCTGCCAAGAAATGTAGAACGCATTGCGTTCACAAGAAATAGAATGAAAAAACATGAAGCCAGCTTTTTACATGATGCAGCTACAAATCACAAAACTTGACAATATGCGATAGATCACATGACGAGAAACATTCTGTGAAAATTCTATTCAAATCCGTCAAAGAAATGTGGGAGGATTTGCGATCACAAGAAATGAAAAAAAAAAAAAGAAATTATAAAGCCCCCCTTTTCCATGATGCAGCTACAAATCGCAAAACATTGACAATATGCGATAGGGCACATGACGAGGAACATTCTCTGAAAATCTTATTCAAATCTGTCAAGAAATGTATGACGAATTGTCTTCACAAGAAGTAGAATGAAATATAACATGAAGCCCCCTTTTTCCATGACGCAGCTAGTAATCATAAAAGCATTGACAGAGTTGCGAGGTCAATCTGGGTTAATTTTTTTTTTCCTTCATTTCCTAATGGTGGTAGATAGATGTGACAAGTTGAATGTAAAAATTCTTTATAGTTTTCAAAAAAAGACTAACAACATTACAAGTGCACAGAACCGCGTCACTTAAAAATCGCTCCCAGTTGGCCAGTTTGCATCGAATCAAAAAACAAAAAAGTGTCTCAGGAGAATGGGTTATTGTACGCATGGTATAAAGTTTCACGAAATTCCGTTCAGTGGAATCGGAGATATTTGCCGGGCCGGACACACGGACAGACGGACGAACAGGCGGACGGACAAACAGACGGAAGGACGCACGGACGAACAACGCTAAAACTATATCCCTCCGCCTTCAGCGGGGGATAATAAAAGCTTTTTAAAAGTGACAAAACTCTTAAATGGGACAAAAACAGATAATGTTTCGACCACAAATGCTTTACTGACAATATTATGAATTAAATTATGACTGATTAAGACCCGTTTACACATTCACGATTTTCTCTACGATTCACCACGATTCACCCAGATTTCTCATGGTCAGAAAAATCGGGATGGATCGGGATGAATCGTGGCGAAAAGTAGAAATATTCAGTGTCACTACGATTCCAGTAAGAATGTCCACGATATTAGTACGGTGTCTGTAAGGTATCGCTACGAATCAATGACGATTCATGACGGCAACGCTACGGTCAATGAGGATTGACCACGGTGGCACAACGAATGCTCACGGTGCTTGTACGGTTCGATACGGTACTAGTCGTGGCCAATCGTGGAGCTCCGTAGCGAAACCGTGGATGATTCGTAGGACAACCGTACACAATTCGTGGTGAATCGTGAGAATTCGTGGTGTCAAAGATTCCACGACTGGCTACGATCTCTCACGAATAGCCGCGAATATAGCTACGGTGTCAGTACGAATAAGCACGATTCCGCTACGGTTGCGCTACGAATTAGGCCACGCCCAATAACCACCACGATTCGCCACGAATGTTTTAAACAGTTTAAAACTTCCGTAGCGCTACCGTGGAGTTTCCCGAATCATCACAATTCATCAAGATTCACCACGGTTCTAGTACGAATCACCACGGTACACGACGATTTTACAAATCGTGGCGAATCGTAGCGGCACCGTAGCCAAAAATCGTGAATGTGTAAACAGGCCTTTTGTCTCTATCTCTAACGTCCTCGCAACGACACACTTACTCTTCAATTTTGCTAGGCATGTTCGCTTTTCAGAAAATTATGCATGTATTAGACCTAAAAATATCTGTGTTTAGGGCTTCCCTACCCTACCTGGAAGATGCTGCGGATCCTAAACTGTTTACGCTACGATTGGAAAAAAATCTGTCGGGTGTGATTTCGGTACAAGGTCCATGAAAAAAATCTGGAAAAAAATCATAAATCCCTGCTTACCCTACCTACAGCATCTCGGACCGAAACCCTACACACAGATTTTTTTGTAAGGCCTTAGAGGTATTATACAGTGTATAGATAGGAATCTACATGGATAAAAAAAGTATGGACATAATTCTGTTATGTCATTTACTTTGCCGAGTTGAATCTCACACGTTGTGAAATAGTAGAGACTGAACTTGAAAAGATTGTGAACATTTAATCATCTCTTTTTTTATGTTCTTAACGAATCAATTCAACAACTTTATGAATATATATCTATTTGCTATCCACGTATGTTTTGAATTTATTTGTATTATCTGACTATTAATTAATAATAAATTTATTCGTCATCTTATCAGCAAGAACTTGTGATCGGTAAAGTCTTTTTCTCTAATCATGTCTTTTGTCATTTTTGTAGGCTTTTGAATGTTAAAAGGTACATCATGTTAATTAATACTTGATTACTTCTTCATTTCTATGGTCAACTCATGTTCAAAGTCCAAATTTGCACATGTCTGTAGGTTGACCAGTGCATATTCTCCTGATTATTTTGGTTGATTAATTGTACGGTGCTATGTGCTACAGCTGCAATAGCTACAAAATATTGATGTTTGTCTAATTCTTGTCTGGAAGTCATTTTGGTTATTTCAATTTTGTGAATTGTACTTGAGCATGAATAAAGTCGTTCGTATTTGTAACAATTCTGAAAAAAATAAACAGGTTAATCCTACCAATGATGATGAAATATGTGCGTAATTTAGAAGACCTGACTAAGTATCTAGCACAGCATTCATGAATTTCAATTCATGAAGATTAAGAAGTCCAGTCATGACGTAGGATTGGTCGTTTGTTTAGGGTTCGAGGGCGTGCAAACAGTGATTAAATATATCATGAATGAGGGCTGTTCAAATATTTATGTTTTCTAATCTCTTGCTAAGTCTATCATCTCGTCCTTCCATTGCAACAGTGCCTTAAGTGTCTCCAACGCCGAAAACCCGAATGTCCGTTCCTGAGTATGACTTAGTCAGGAATCGAACAATCGATCTGTCACACATATGTGTCTGCTTGATAACAGTTTCTATTTTTTTCTGACCGATTATTAGTTTGAGTTTTATAGACTGAGTATTATAGTTTGTATCAGCCTCGACCAGTTTTCTGTTGAGAAATCAATACAAAATTAAATTCTAACAATTCAAAAAGAGTCTAGATGATATAACCATTGTTTTCTGTGTTTCTGTCTCTCTGATCGTCTCGCTCTATCATTTCAACATAGACTCGATTTTTCGGTTAGTTTTCCCGTTAGACACAGTGTTTTTATAGGTCTTTGTATTTTAAAAGTCTAATAATATTCAGTTGAAGCCAGCATTCTTTCATTTAAATGTCTGCTATGTTTTTTGTGCATTTTGAAGTAAACATTGACTTATATAAAAGTCTTCGAAGATCTAAATAGCGTGAATCTAAGCTTCTCCAAGCCGACAATTAGATTAGACCAGTCTGAAAAAAAGAAATAGCTGAAAACGAATTACTGTTTGTTTAGTCTTGAAAGACTTGAAATGTTGTTTTTACAGCAAGTCTAGGTTTCTGCTAAGTACAGCAGGATTACTCGACAGGAATGTTCGTAGAATTTAAGCAAGAAATGCAAGGTGTTACTATATGAATCACTTAGTAAGAAAAAATTGCACCAAACATTTGCGACCAGTGAAATTCGAATCAGCCTATTCATTTTCGCTGTAAGATCGGGGTCTATTGTTTACTTACCACATGCTAAGCAATGACAATATTCGTGATTCAGGTAGATTCAGATTGGACCTAAAAAGACCGCTACCAACTTTGCACATTCACATATTCTACAGAAGTTATGTTGAGTGTGTCATTGTGAGGACGTGATTGGTCAGGAGTTGTCAGTGAAAACTTGATTTACAGTGTTATCGGTATGAACTTACAATCGGTATAATTTTCTGCCTCATTTAAATGTTTTGTCTGTTATCAAATAAAAAGTGGTGATCGCTGATGACTAATTATCTATATAAGGACTATGTCACAGAGTTTTTGAATACAATTATTATGTATTACCATGGATGACATGAATATTCGTGTTTCTGAACCCTAACTCTTCCTAATAGTCATCTCTTGCCATAGTACATGTACTATTCTCGTAATTCGTAGATATGATCTGGTCTGGGATCGAAACAAAGACCATCAGTTATTACAGCGGTTTATCTGTTTGATTGACCATCGGTCGTTTTAATATTCGTTAAAGGTCTTTTTCATTCTCAGCAATGACAAAAACGACTCAATTAATAAATGATTGAGTGTGTAACAGTTTTCTGTAGGGAATATCACATGTATTATTATCATATCACTAAGATTGATTGCATGGTGTTTAATGTCGCTTTAAACACAATTTGAGTCATATCACGGTAACATCACACATTCATGTATTTCCTGGGTTTCACAAAAACAAGGGTAAGGCTCTGAAGTGTCCTACTCGAGGAAACTCCCTCGAAAAGCTTAGTGGATCCACTGAGGCTCGAATTCGCGGTCTCCATTTCACGAGTCCTGCTCTTTACAACTGAACCAAGCAGGACGTCCTATCTATTTGAACAAGGCACTGTATCCCGGGATATGATAAGTCTATTATTTTATCAAACTTGCTTATAGTCTCATTTCTATTTTCTGACTTAATACCAGCTCTTTAGTTGAGGCACATGTCACTAGTGTCAAAATATTTAGGAACATTCTAAAACCGTTAGCCGACTGGACGGTTCAGACCCAACCCCGCATCATAAACGTGTATAACTCAGAGTTAATTCAATTGTTTGTGAACTGATAGATTCAGATAGGAGTGGTTGATTTTGCCAACACTAATGATTTCTTAAAAGTCGAAACATGTCCTGCAAAAGTTGAGGTTAAGTGTATCATTGCGAGGACGAGATAGATTGAGACTAAGTAGTCATATTTTAATTCATAATCTTGTCGGCAAGAATTTATTTTTCATATTTATTTTCCATTCCATGTTAAGTGTTTTGTCAGTTTTAAAAGTCTTTTATTTCTTATACATGTACCTCTTTTTACATATGTACAAACTTTCTTTACTGTGGACGTTCCCTTGCTTCTCTCGAAACGTATTGGTTTTTAACTTGTGTGGTAAATGTAGACTGCACTTTTTGCACAAAATTAAGATAATAGGAAGAATTGCTCGTCGTTTTTTTTTTCACACTGCTTTCAAGGATCGTCTGCTGCAGACACGTCAATTGTCGGATGTGTGTGTGGGGGTGGGGGGGGGGGGGAAGGTTCGTGGCAGTGGGCGTGATTGCACGATTTGAACAATATGGTCTCGTAATGGTCAAAATCATTAATTCATACATTATTCGACATACGTACTGAGGTTTGTATGGACATATATGCTCGCTCTCGCCTTCTCCGTCCAATCACCTCCGGTTGACACTACAGATCCTGATCTAGTTTTGTATAATTTTACTTAGTCTTACTTTGTTCTGCATCCTTTGTTGAATTTTATTCATAATGTTTCAATATTGAAGACTTTCTTAAAACATTGTTTTCTTTAATAGTAAAAAAAAGTCTTATAGCCAACACAGAAATGGGAAAATTAAGTAATGCAGGACATGCCTCGGCACAGAGAAACCATACACTATAATAAGTCTTATTACTGTAGTATACTGGTCTATCCAATAGATAGATGTAAAAGTATAATGTAGTCGGGTACAGGCATGGTGATATATCGTGTATCGACACGTGGTTCGGTAGCTCAGTTGGTTAGATTGCAGGAACGGTATTCGTGGGGACCTGGGTTCCAATCCCGGTCGAGCCGCGACATATTTTTCACCACCTTTTATTTTACGCCCGATCTGAATGTACAAAATACATCGGTAGCTTCTAAACTTTGATATGTAATAAGCAAACAGGACAAATTCATGATGCCGCAATCTTTAAGTGAACAATTACAGAAATATTGAATCTATTGTAAATTGTAATACCTCCTTTTGTTTTTTTCCTGAATATTATGATAAATGGAACTATGATGCAGGGTAAAATTAAAAACATAACAAAAAAGATGGTCGATTTCTAAAGAAAAGCAACAGCTAAGATAAAAAACCCTAACCCATTTTTGTTACCATCTTTATCGTCGTAATTTATGAAGTGGTTATGTTACGTCGACCGTGTATTAGCGAGTTTTGAAAATAGAGAAACTCTCCATTCAAGTACAGCGTTTTTCTTTTGTTCCAGTATTTTAAGGGCAAACTTCTATACGGCGTCAAAGGCATTACTTGAAATTTAAGTCAATAGTTATTCAAAAAGGTATTGAGATCGTGATTGATGCTGATACATCTATTTATAGAGAGAAAGCATACATCTGTATGTCCATACAAATCTTTAGAAATGATCCATGCTTTGTGTAAAGGAGGCTTAATGCATCTGCAAAAAGTACAGGCTGACCTCGATGGAATTATTTTGCTATTGGTGGATTTTCTGTATGTGGAAAGAACATTCTACCTCACGATTATGGCGATTGTCTAAAATAGTGGCTATTATGGATCCATGATTATGTGATGACTTGCTCGATAAAATGCACCACGAAGGCGTATTAAAGCCCCATTTATATATTGCATATATGTAAAATATACATGTTGATCAAATATATATTGCATATGAAGCCCCCTTTTTCCATGATACAGTGATAAATTGCAAAACCCTGACAACACACGCTAAGGTCACATGATCTGTGAAAATCTCATCCAAATTTGTTGTAATTAAAGTGGTATTGGTGAAAAATGAAATATAACATGAAGCCCTCTTATTCCATGATGCAGTAACAAATCCCCAAACCTTGACAATGTGCATTAGGTCACATGATTCTGTGAATAATGCACCGAAATCTGCCAAGAAATGTGGAAGGCATTGCGATCACAAGAAAAAGAGTGAAAAAACATGAAGCCCCCTTTTCCCATGATGCAGCTACAAATCACCAAACCTTGACAATATGCGATAGGTCACATGACGAGAAACATTCTGTGAAAATTCAATTCAAATCCGTCAAAGAAATGTGGGAGGAGTTGCGATCACAAAAAAATGGAATAAAAAAAAAAAAAAAAAAAACCATGAAGCCCCCTTTTCGATGATGCAGCTACAGGTTTCAAAACAGAACATTCACGACAATATGCGATTGGGCACATGACGAGGCACATTCTGTGAAAATTTGATTCAAATCCGTCACGAAATGTAGGAGGAAGTGTATTCACAAGAAGCAGAATGAAATATACCATGAAGCCCCCTTTTTCCATGACGCAGCTAGTAATCGCAAAAACATTGACACGAAGTCAATCTGGGTTAAACCTTTTTTCCTAATGGTGGTAGATAGATGTGACAAGTTGAATGTAAAAATTCTGTACAGATTTTTATGCTCCCCGAAGGGCGAGCATATAGTCGCCGCTTCGTCTGTCCGTCCGTCTGTCCGTCCGTCCGTCCGTCCTTCCGTCCGTCTGTCCGTCCGTCCGTCCGTCCGAAGCCATTTCTCCACAACCCTTGGACCAAATTGGATGAAACTTCATATATGAACTCCTGAGGGTAATGCGCCGATATACTTTTCCCGGATTTTCAATTTGACCCCATGTCATGGAAAAAAAGGGCTTAATGCAAAATTGCAATTTTTACCAATATCTCATTCAGTTTTTGTCAGAATATCATGAAACTTCATGGTTATATTGTTTATGGAAAGTTTTAGCATGTGCTCTTGCTATTTTTAATCTGGGCATTTTTTAAGTTGACGTTCTGTCATGGAAAAAGGGGGCTTCTTGCAAAATTCCAATTTTTAATAATATTTCATTCAGTTTTGGTCAAAATTTCATTAAACTTCATGGTTATATTGTTTTTTCAAAGTTTCACCATGTGCTCTTGTTTCTTTATCCATGTGTTTTTTTCAATTTGACCCTCTGTCATGGAAAAAGGGGGTTTCTTGTAAAAAAAAAAAAAAAAAAGGGGGGGGGCCTTAATGCAAAATTGCAATTTTTACTAATACTTGTTCAGTTTTTATCAACATTTCATGGTTATATCTTGTTTTACAAGTTTCAACATGTGCCCTTTGTATTTGCAATCTATGAATTATTAATACGCAAATACGTCTTTCCTGCTTTCTCAAATTAAGGCTGCGTCACGGAAAAAGGGGACTTCATGGAAAAAATTGTTTTTCACTAGGTTCTCCTTTATCAGTGCTCAAAACTTTGTGAAATTTCAAATCTGAACTTGTTGGAACGTTGCCCAGGTACCTCTCTTCCTTTTTCTCAATTTCAGGCTGCGTCTCGGAAAAAGGGGGCGGGGGGGGCTTCATGTAAAAAATTGTTTTATGTAATATTTAATACATGACTGCTCTAAATTTTATGAAATTTCGAATTTTGAATTATTATTAAAAAATGCCACAAACCACACACCCGTTGTATTTATTGCAATGATCCAATATTGTCTTATGGGAAAAGGGGGCTTAAAGGGGGCTTATTGGGCTTATTGTCCTCTACAAGTTTGTGTTGGCTATCTCTAAGATAGTATTTGCCTTTTCACTTCAAATTTTTGGGGGCATGACCAGGTTCTTCTGGGATAAAAGAAGTAAATTTATATCAGTGTCTTATATTTTATGACAAGCACTTGTTCGGGGAGCATAACCCGTCTCTGACGGCTCTTGTTTTTTTTAAATAAGACTAAAAACATTACAAGTGCACTGAACTGCGTAACTTAAAACTCGCTCCCGGTCGGCCATTTTGCATCGAATAAAAAAAAAAGTGTCTCGGGAGAATGGGTTATTGTACACATGGTATAACGTTTCATGAAATTCTGTCCAGTGAAATCGGAGATATTTGCCGGGCCGGACACACGGACGGACAAACGGACGGACGGACAGGTGGACGGACAAACAGACGGAAGGACACACGGACGAACAACGCTAAAACTATATCCCTCTGCCTTCGGCGGGGGATAATAAAAGCTTTTTAAAAGTGACAAAATTCTTAAATGGGACAAAAACAGATAATGTTACGACCACAAGAGCTTTACCTACAATATTATGAATTAAATTATGACTAATTAGTCCCCAACTCTTACGTCCTCACAACGACACACCACTCTTCAATTTTGCAAGGCATGTTCGCTTTTTAGAAAATTATGCATGTATTTGACTTAAAAATATCTGTTTTTAGGGCTTCCCTTCAGTACCCTACCTAGAAGATGCTGCCGATCCTTAACTGTTTACGCCACGATTGGGAAAAAGATCTGTCGGGTATGATTTCGGTAAAAGTTCCATGAAAAGAATTTGGGAAAAAAATCATAAATCCATACTTACCCTACCTACAGCATATCGGACCGAAACCCTTCACACAGATTTTTGGTAAGGCCTTAGAGGTATTATACAGCCTATAGATTATGAATCTGCACGGATAAAAAAAAGTATGGACATAATTCTGCGTTATGTCATTTACTTTGCTGAGTTATATCTAACACGTTGTGTCAGCTCAGGATTTGTAAACATTTCTAACGCCTCCTAAGGTTAGTAAAACGCTTGTCGACAACCAAACTGTTCTGAGGCCAGAAAATGAAACTGTTAGCGGGTTTAAACAAGATAAAAGACTTCAAAGATTGTCCGGAAAACAATGCACTGTTCTAATTGATAAGAATAAGATCAGGCATTCCTTCCTATAGAAAACTAATACACACTTTGTCACTTAGATCGGGTCATAACCAGGAATAAAGCGAATAGTACTTTGGCAAGGGATGACTGATAGGACAATAGTTAAGATTCAGATGCGAGCAGACAAACAAACAGCACGGCCTTTAACCTAGTATAGCTAATCAGTCATCAACCATACATTTTTCATGATGAATAAAGCATTTAAATAGGACGGGATTTATTTCCTTCAAAAAATCTTGCCGTCAAGATTATGTATTGAGTTATAACAGACAAAACATTTGAATGAGGCAGAAAATTATACAGATTATAAATTCATGCCGCTAAGATTATAAATCAAGTTATCACTGATAACTCCCGTCCTCATAACGTCACACTCACACTTAAAACTCTGTGGAACATGTCTCTCAATATGTATGGATGGTAGCGGTCTTATTCAGTCCAATCTAAATCTACCCAAATCATCAATATCTTCTTAGTTTTTACATGTAAGTGAACAGAACGGGCCCTGATCTTATAGCGAAAATGAATAGACCTATCACGTCCTCACAACGTCACACCCGCACTTCTCCAATGTATGGTTGGTAGCGTTCTTATTCAGTCCAATCTAAATCTACCCAAATCATCAATATTTTCTTAGTTTTTACATGTAAGTGAACAGAACGGTCCCCGATCTTATAGCGAAAATGAATGGACCTATTACGTCCTCACAACGTTCCACCCGCGAAAATGAATTGACCAATCCGCAAATGTCGGATGCAATCTGTTCTTACTAATTGGTTCATAATGCTTATCTCGAATAGTGTGCTAAAACTCCGTGGCTTTTCCAATCATATAAACATACTGTACGTAGCAGGCGGTCCGTATTGCAAAAATACAGTATTGTAAGAAAAACGATTAAACGAAGATTACATCGCTTTAATTATTTCTTTTTTTGCGGGGCTGCTATTATGTTGTTATGTTGTTCTACACTCAATGAAGGATTTCAAACATATTATTTCGATCTCGAGGTTTTTGTCTAGTCTGCATTTGTTTCAAAATGCATGAAAAACATCTTATAATTTCAAATTGGAATCGAATATATTTATTTATTCATTGTCTACTTATTAATTTCCAAAATCAAATGCTAACTGAACAAACTGAACAGTGAAAAATTGAAAAAGTTTAGGGTAACTTGCTGAATTTATCTAACCTGACCCAGTCACTTTTTCCAAACTCACTTTGTGATAGGCCAAAATTTCCAATTCTCACATCTAGTAATGTAATTGAAAACTGCACATTAAACTTTATGTTTAATACAATATCTATACAGTTTCTATGTAGTTTCCGTTTCGTGTAACTGTAGAATGGACCGAAGATCGGGTGGTACAAAACTTGCAGCCTGATCTTTGATCTATCCTGCCCGCTTACAGAAGCAATTTTATTTGAATCGTAGTATTATTGGATCTGGTACTGACTGGATATTTCCATTTCTACCATCTAGTAATGTAGTGGAAAATTGCACATTATTTTTTAAATCATAATTTTTTATTCAATATCTATATTGTTTCCGTTTCGTATTACTGTAGAGTGGACCGGAGATCAGGTGGTACAAAACTTGCAGTGTGATCTTCGATCTACTCTGCCCGTTCACGGACACAATAATTCTAAATTGTTCGTAATATTTGTTCTAGAACTGGCTGAAAGTTTCCATTTCCACTTTTGAGTAATTTAATGGGAATTGGTCCATTTTACTCATGTACTTCCTTTCTATATGCTTCCTTATACTTACTAAACTATGAAATAAACTGAACTGTACGATCATCTACCATTTGAATTAACGGCTGTTGAAATTATATCTATATCATCTGAAATAGTAGAGAAACCTGAAAAGATTGTTAACATTTATTCATCTATTTCTTTTTTTTTTATGTTGTTAACAAATCAATCGAACAACTTTATATCTTTATATCTATTTGCTTTCCACGTATGTATGGAATTTATTTGTATTTTCTGACAATGAGCTGTATGCTTTAATTCCAAAATAAAATGTTATGTTATGTATACAGGCTACTTACAACATATTTATGATATACGAGTATATACGGCGAAACATGTCCTTCATAATTTTTACAGTGAGTGTATCAATGTGAGGACGTAAAGGTCGGGATTCATTAATAATAAATTTATTCGTCATCTTATCAGCAAGAACTTGTGATCGGTAAAGTCTTTTTCTCTAATCAAGTGTTTTGTCATTTTTATAGGCTTTTGAATGTTAAAAGGTACATCATGTTAATTAATACTTGATTACTTTTACATTTCTATGGCCAACTGCTGAAGACCAAATTTGCACATATCTGTAGGTTGACCAGTGCATATTCTCCTGATTGATTAATTGTACGGTGTTATATGCTACAGCTGCAATAGCTACAAAATATTGATGTTTGTCTAATTCTTGTCTGGAAGTCATTTTGGTTATTTCAATTTTGTGAATTGCACTTGAGCATGAATAAAGTTGTTCGTATTTGTAACAATTCTGAAAAAAATAAACAGGTTAATCCTCCCAATGATGAT
This sequence comes from Tridacna crocea, assembly GCA_943736015.1. NCBI lineage: Eukaryota > Metazoa > Mollusca > Bivalvia > Cardiida > Cardiidae > Tridacna > Tridacna crocea. Next base: position 12,933,814 of record OX031066.1, read on the forward strand.
GAAACATATGCGTAATTTAGAAGACCTGACTAAGTATCTAGCACAGCATTCATGAAGATTAAGAACTCCAGTCATGACGTAGGATGTTTGTTTGTTTAGGGTTCAAGGGCGTGCGAACAGTGTTTAAATATATCATGAATGATGGCTGCTCAAATGTTTATGTTTTCTAATCTCTTGTTAAGTCTATCATTCCGTCCCTGCAACAGTGCCTTAAGTGTCTCCATATGTGTCTGCTTGATAACAGTTTCTATTTTTTTCTGACAGATAAGAGTACATCATTCTAGCCAATACATTAGATGGCCTAGACAACGTAGTAGAGTATTATAGTTTATATCAGCCTCGACCAGTTTTCTCTTGAGAAATCAATAAAAAAATAAATCCTAACGATTCAAAAAGGGTTTAGATGATATAACCATTGTTTCCTCTGTTTTTGTCTCTCTGTTCGTCTCGCTCTATCATTTCAACATAGCTATTGGCTTTTTCGCTTGGTTTTCCCGTTTGACGCAGTGTGTTTTAAGGTCTTTGTATTTTAAAAGTCTAATATTCAGTTGAAGGCAGCTTTCTTTCATTTAAATATCTGCTATGATTTTTCAGCATTTTGAAGTAAACACTGATTTACATAAAAGTCTTCGAAGATCTAAATAGCGTGAATCTAAGCTTCTCCAAGGGGACAATTAAATTAGACCAGTCTGAAAAAAGAAAATAGCTGAAAACGAATTACTGTTTGTTTAGTCTTGAAAGACTTGACATGTTGTTTTTACAGCAAGTCTAGGTTTCTGCTAAGTACAGCAGGATTACTTGACTGGAATGTTCGTGGAATTTAAGAAAGAAATGCGAGGTGTTACCATAGAATCACTTAGTAAGAAAAAATTGCACCAAACATTTGCGACCAGTGAAATTCGAATCAGCCTATTCATTTTCGCTGTAAGATCGGGGTCTATTGTTTACTTACCACATGCTAAGCAATGACAATATTCGTGATTCAGGTAGATTCAGATTGGACCTAAAAAGACCGCTACCAACTTTGCACATTCACATATTCTACAGAAGTTATGTTGAGTGTGTCATTGTGAGGACGTGATTGGTCAGGAGTTGTCAGTGAAAACTTGATTTACAGTGTTATCGGTATGAACTTACAATCGGTATAATTTTCTGCCTCATTTAAATGTTTTGTCTGTTATCAAATAAAAAGTGGTGATCGCTGATGACTGATTATCTATATAAGGACTATGTCACAGAGTTTTTGAATATAATTATTATGTATTACCATGGACGACATGAATATTCGTGTTTCTGAACCCTAACTCTTCCTAATAGTCATCTCTTGCCATAGTACTATTCTCGTAATTCGTAGATATGATCTGGTCTGGGATCGAAACAAAGACCATCAGTTATTACAGCGGTTTGTCTTTTTGATTGACCATCGGTTGTTTTAATATTCGTTAAAGGTATTTTTCATTCTCAGCAATGACAAAAACGACTCAATTAATAAATGATTGAGTGTGTAGCAGTTTTCTGTAGGGAATATCACATGTATTATTATCATACCACTAAGATTGATTGCGTGGTGTTTGATGTCGCTTTAAACACAATTTGAGTCATATCACGGTAACATCACACATTCATGTATTTCCTGGGTTTCACCGTTTGAACCGTCCAGTCGGCTAACGGTTTTAGAATGTTCCTAAATATTTTGACACTAGTGACATGTGCCTAAACTAAAGAACTGATATTAAGTCAGAAAATAGAAATGAGACTATAAGCAAGTTTGATAAAATAATAGACTTATCATATCCCGGGATACAGTGCCTTGTTCAAATAGATAGGACGTCCTGCTTGGTTCAGTTGTAAAGAGCAGGACTCGTGAATTGGAGACCGCGAATTCGAGCCTCAGTGGATCCACTAAGCTTTTCGAGAGAGTTTCCTCGGGTAGGACACTTCAGAGCCTTACCCTTGTGTTTGAGAACCCAGGAAATACATGAATGTGTGATGTTATCGTGATGTGACTCAAATTGTGTTTAAAGCGACATCAAACACCATGCAATCAATCTTAGTGATATGATAATAATACATGTGATATTCTCTACAGAAAACTGTTACACGCTCAATCATTTATTAATCGAGTCGTTTGTGTCAATGCTGAGAATGAAGAAGACCTTTAACAAATATTAATACGACCGATGTTCAATTAAACAGACAAACCGCTGTAATAACATACGGTCTTTGTTTCGATCCATGACTATTAGAAAGACTTAAGGTTCAGAAACACGAATATTCATGTCGTCCATGGTGATACATAATAATTATATTAAAAAAAACCCTGTGACATAGACTTAGACCTTATTTAATAATCAGTCATCAGCGATCACTACTTTTTATTTGATAACAGACAAAACATTTAAGTGAGGCAGAAAATTATACCGATTATAAGTTCATACCGATAATACTGTAAATCAGGTTTTCACTGATAACTCCTGACCTATCACGTCCTCACAATGACACACTCAACATAACTTCTGTAGGATATGTGAATATGCGTAGTTGGTAGCGGTCTTTTTAGGTCCAATCTGAATCTACCTGAATAACGAATATTGTCATAGCTTTAACATGTGGTAAGTGAACAGAAAGGACCCTGATCTTATGTACAGCGAAAATGAATAGGCTGATTCCGAATTTCACTGGTCGCAAATGTTTGGTGCAATATTTTCTTACTAAGTGATTCATATGGTAACACCTCGCATTTCTTTCTTAAATTCCACGAACATTCCAGTCAAGTAATCCTGCTGTACTTAGCAGAAACCTAGACTTGCTGTAAAAACAACATTTCAAGTCTTTCAAGACTAAACAAACAGTAATTCGTTTTCAGCTATTTCTTTTTTTCAGACTGGTCTAATCTAATTTTCCCCTTGGAGAAGCTTAGATTCACGCTATTCAGATCCTCGAAGACTTTTATATATGTCAGTGTTTACTTCAAAATGCACAAAAACATAGCAGACGTTTAAATGAAAGAAAGCTGCCTTCAACTGAATATTAGACTTTTAAAATACAAAGACCTTAAAACACACTGCCTCAAACGGGAAAACTAAGCGAAAAAGCCAATAGCTATGTTGAAATGATAGAGCGAGACGAACAGAGAGACAGAAACAGAGGAAACAATGTTTATATCATCTAGACCCTTTTTGAATCGTTAGAATTTAATTTTGTATTGATTTCTCAACAGAAAGCTGGTCGAGGCTGATGTAAACTACAATACTCTACTGCGTTGTCTAGGCCATCTAATGTATTGGCCAGAATGATGTAATCTTATCTGTCAGAAAAAAATAGAAACTGTTATCAAGCAGACACATATGTGTGAAAGATCGTTAGTTCGATTCCTGACTAAGTCATACTTAGGAATTGACATTCGGGCTTTTGGCGTTGGAGACACTTAAAGGTTGCCCTTCAGATATTGGGACAAAATTTTACAAAAAATACAAAAAAAATCATCTTTGTACTCCCAAAGCCTAATAATTTTCATTCATTAAACCCCAAGAGTCGAAAACCATCCGACAGCTAGATAAATTAAAGATTTGCTACAGCCCAGGTCGACACTGAAGGGAAATACAGTCTATTTTACATGAGCAACTCGCTCATTTACATACCGGAAATATACAGACGAAGCTTCAAACATAGCATCCGAAGTTCTTGACATTATGAAAAATAATTAAGTGTTTATGTTATGGAATTAAAAAGTCGTAAGTCACGTGCAAGTCACTTATTATTCCCAGAATGCTTTTTTGCTTTGTGGTGGGAAATCTAAATATAGCTTAAGAGGCCACGTAGCCTTTTAAGGGAATACCACCAAAACTTTTTTTTTGTAATTATGAAATTCTTAATTACTGATGAGTTGTATTGTTTTTTCATATAAATTTCAGTGACATATATATTTTTTAATTCGGTGTGATGTGAAAATTCCAAATACCCACCTTTAAGGCACTGTTGCAAGGACGGAATGATAGACTTAACAAGAGATAGGAAAACATAAACATTTGAACAGCCGTCATTCATGATATATTTAAACACTGTTCGCACGCCCTCGAACCCTAAACAAACGACCAATCCTAGGTCATGACTAGAGTTCTTAATCTTCATGAATGCTGTGCTAGATACTTAGTCAGGTCCTCTAAATTACGCACATGTGTCATCATCATTGGGAGGATTAACCTGTTTATTTTTTTCAGAATTGTTACAAATATAAACGACTCTATTCATGCTCAAGTACAATTCACAAAATTGAAATAACCAAAATGACTTCCAGACAAGAATTAGGCAAACATCAATATTTTGTAGCTTTTGCAGCTGTAGCATATAGCACCGTACAATTGATCAACCAAATAATCAGGAGAATATGCACCGGTCAACCTACAGATATGTGCAAATTTGGTCTTCAGCTGTTGGCCATAGAAATGTAAAAGTAATCAAGTATTAATTAACATGATGTACCTTTTAACGTTCAAAAGCCTATAAAAATGACAAAACACTTGATTAGAGAAAAAGACTTTACCGATCACAAGTTCTTGCTGATAAGATGACGAATAAATTTATTATTAATTAATCCCGACCTTTACGTCCTCACATTGATACACTCACTGTAAAAATTATGTAGGACATGTTTCGCCATATATACTCGTATATCATGAATATGTTGTAAGTAGTCTGTATACATAATATAACATTTTATTTTGGAATTAAAGCATACAGCTCATTGTCAGATAATACAAATAAATTCAATATATACGTGGAAAGCAAATAGATATAAAGATATAAAGTTGTTGTATTGATTTGTTAACAACATGAAAAAAAAAAAAAAGAGAAATAAATGTTAACAATCTTTTCAGGTTTCTCAACTATTTCAGATGATATAGATATAATTTCAATAGACGTCAATTCAAATGGTAGATGATCGTAGAGTTCAAATTATTTCATAGTATAATAAAGTATATGGAAACATATAGAGAGGAAGTACATGAGTAAAATGGACCAATTCCCACTAAATTACTCGATAGGAGAAATGGAAACTTTCAGCCAGTTCTAGAACAAATATTACGAACAATTTAGAATTATTGTGTCCGTGAACGGGCAGAGTAGATCGAAGATCACACTGCAAGTTTTGTACCACCTGATCTCCGGTCCACTCTACAGTAATACGAAACAGCATAGATATTGTATAAAAATTATGATTTAAAAATTAATGTGCAATTTTCCACTACATTACTAGATGGTAGAAATGGAAATATCCAGTCAGTATCAAATCCAATAATACTTTGATTCAAATACAATTGCTTCTGTAAGAGGGCAGGATAGATAAAAGATCAGGCTGCAAGTTTTGTACCACCCGATCTTCGGTTCATTCTACAGTTACACGAAACGGAAACTACATAGAAACTGTATAGATATTGTATTAAACATAAAGTTTAATGTGCAGTTTTCCATTACATTACTAGATGTGAGAAATGGAAATTTTGGCCTGTCACAAAGTGAGTTTGGAAAAAGTGACTGGGTCAGGTTAGATAAATTCAGCAAGTTACCCTAAACTTTTTCAATTTTTCACTGTTCAGTTTGTTCAGTTAGCATTTGATTTTGGAAATTAATAAGTAGACAATGAATAAATAAATATATTCGATTCCAATTTGAAATTTCTCTTTAACATAGACTCCGTTGAATTTTTCGCCAAGTTCTCCCGATTGAAGCAGTGTGGTCAAAGGTCACTGTATTACAAGATTCTAATGCAATAATCAGGCACATAGGAAGCAATTCAAGATGAGGGGAGGGGGGGGGGGCGGCTAACTTGTATTTTTTGGAAAATTTTTGCGTCGATTGAAAATCTCTGGGACAAAGGGTAATTTCAATTACCAGCGTTATTCCTACGGGCCTGTGTATAGATGAAGATAAGTTTCTTTCAGTTCTGTTATAGTAATAAGATGTTTTTCGTGCATTTTGAAACAAATACAGAGTAGACAAAAACCTCGAGATCGAAATAATATGTTTGAAATCCTTCATGGAGTGTAGAACAACATAACAACATAATAGCAGCCCCGCAAAAAAAGAAATAATTAAAGCGATGTAATCTTCGTTTAATCGTTTTTCTTACAATACTGTATTTTTGCAATACGGACCGCCTGTTACGTACATTATGTTTATATGATTGGAAAAGCCACGGAGTTTTAGCACACTATTCGAGATAAGCATTATGAACCAATTAGTAAGAACAGATTGCATCAGACATTTGCGGATTGGTCAATTCATTTTCGCATAAGATCGGGACCCTTCTGTTCTCTTACATGTAAAAACTAAGAAAATATTGATGATTCGGGTAGATTTAGATTGGACTGAGTAGCATCGCTACCAACTATACATGTACATATGGAGAAATATGTTCTATAGTTCTAAGTTAAGTGCGGGTGGAACGTTGTGAGGACGTAATAGGTCCATTCATTTTCGCTATAAGATCGGGGCCCGTTCTGTTCACTTACATGTAAAAACTAAGAAGATATTGATGATTTGGGTAGATTTAGATTGGACTGAATAAGACCGCTACCAACCATACATATTGAGAGACATGTTCCACAGAGTTTTAAGTGTGAGTGTGACGTTATGAGGACGGGAGTTATCAGTGATAACTTGATTTATAATTTTAGCGGCATGAATTTATAATCTGTATAATTTTCTGCCTCATTTAAATGTTTTGTCTGTTATAACTCAATACATAATCTTGACGGCAAGATTTTTTGAAGGAAATAAATCCCGTCCTATTTAAATGCTTTATTCATCATGTAAAAAGTATGGTTGATGACTGATTAGTTATACTAGGTTAAAGGCCGTGCCGTTGGTTTGTCTGCTCGCATCTGAATCTTAACTATTGTCCTATCAGTCATCCCTTGCCAAAGTACTATTCGCTTTATTCCTGGTTATGACCCGATCTAAGTGACAAAGTGTGTATTAGTTTTCTATAGGAAGGAATGCCTGATCTTATTCTTATCAATTAAAACAGTGCATTGTTTTCCGGACAATCTTTGAAGTCTTTTATCTTGTTTAAACCCGCTAACAGTTTCATTTTCTGGCCTCAGAACAGTTTGGTTGTCGACAAGCGTTTTACTAACCTTAGGAGGCTTTAGAAATGTTCACAAATCCTGAGCTGACACAACGTGTTAGATATAACTCAGCAAAGTAAATGACATAACGCAGAATTATGTCCATACTTTTTTTATGCGTGTAGATTCATAATCTATAGGCTGTATATAATACCCCTAAGGCCTTACCAAAAATCTGTGTGTAGGGTTTCGGTCCGATATGCTACAGGTAGGGTAAGTAGGGATTTATGATTTTTTTTTCCAGATTCTTTTCATGGAACTTTTACCGAAATCATACCCGATAGATCTTTTTTCCAATCGTAGCGTAAACAGTTAAGGATCGGCAGCATCTTCTAGGTAGGGTACTGAAGGGAAGCCCTAAACACAGATATGTTTAAGTCTAATGCATAATTTTCTAAAAAGCGAACATGCCTTGCAAAATTGAAGAGTGGTGTGTCGTTGTGAGGACGTAAGAGTTGGGGACTAATTAGTCATAATTTAATTCATAATATTGTCAGTAAAGCTTTTGTGGTCGTAACATTATCTGTTTTTGTCCCATTTAAGAGTTTTGTCACTTTTAAAAAGCTTTTATTATCCCCTGCCGAAGGCGGAGGGATATAGTTTTAGCGTTGTTTGTCCGTGCGTCCTTCCGTCTGTTTGTCCGTCCACCTGTCCTTCCGTCCGTTTGTCCGTCCGTGTGTCCGGCCCGGCAAATATCTCCGATTTCACTGGACGGAATTTCGTGAAACTTTATACCATGTGTACAATAACCCATTCTCCCGAGACACTTTTTTTTTATTCGATGCAAAATGGCCGACTGGGAGCGAGTTTTAAGTTACGCAGTTCAGTGCACTTGTAATGTTTTTAGTCTTATTTAAAAAAAAAAAGAACTGTACAGAATTTTTACATTCAACTTGTCACATCTATCTACCATCATTAGGAAATGAAGGAAAAAAAGTTTAACCCAGATTGACTCCGCAACTCTGTCAATGCTTTTGCGATTACTAGCTGCGTCATGGGAAAAGGAGGCTTTATAGTATATTTCATTCTGCTTCTTGTGAATACAATTCCTCCTACATTTCGTGACGGATCTGAATCAAATTTTCACAGAATGTTCCTTGTCATGTGCCCAATCGCATATTGTCAATGTTTTGTTTTGAAATCTGTAGCTGCATCATCGAAAAGGGGGCCTCATGGTATTTTTTTTTTAATTCCATTTTTTTGTGATCGCAACTCCTCCCACATTTCTTTGGCGGATTTGAATTGAATTTTCACAGAATGTTTCTCGTCATGTGACCTATCGCATATTGTCAAGGTTTGGTGATTTGTAGCTGCATCATGGGAAAAGGGGGCTTCATGTTTTTCACTCTTTTTCTTGTGAACGCAATGCCTTCCACATTTCTTGGCAGATTTCGGTGCAGTATTCACAGAATCATGTGATCTAACGCACATTGTCAAGGTTTGGGCATTTGTTACTGCATCATGGAATAAGAGGGCTTCATGTTATATTTCATTTTTCAACAATACCACTTTAATTACGACAAATTTGGGTGAGATTTTCACAGATCATGTGACCTTAGCGTGTGTTGTCAGGGTTTTGCAATTTATCACTGTATCATGGAAAAAGGGGGCTTCATATGCAATATATATTTGATCAACATGTATATTTTACATATATGCAATATATAAATGGGGCTTTAATACACCTTCGTGGTGCATTTTATCGAGCAAGTCATCACATAATCATGGATCCATAATAGCCACTATTTTAGACAATCGCCATAATCGTGAGGTAGAATGTTCTTTCCACATACAGAAAATCCACCAATAGCAAAATATTTCCATCGAGGTCAGCCTGTGCTGATTGCGCAGGCTGACCTGGGTCGATACTTTTTGCAGATGCACTAAGCCTCCTTTACACAAAGCATGGCTCATTTCTAAAGATTTGTATGGACATACAGAGGTATGCGTTCTCTCTATAAATAGATGTATCAGCATCAATCACGATCTCAATACCTTTTTGGATAACTATAGACTTAAATTTCAAGTATCGCCTTTGACGCCGTATAGAAGTTTGCCCTTAAAATACTGGAACAAAAGGAAAACGCTGTACTTGAATGGAGAGTGTCTCTATTTTCAAAGCTCGCTAATACACGGTCGACGTAACATAATCACGTTATAAATTACGATGATAAAGATGGTAACAAAAATGGGTTCGGGTTTTTTTTATCTTAGCTTTTGCTTTTCTTTAAAAATCAACCATCTTTTTTGTTATGATTTTAATTTTACCCTGCATCATAGTTCCATTTATCATAATGTTCAGGAAAACAGCAAAAGGAGGTATTACAATTTACAACAGATTCAATATTTCTGTAATTGTTCACTTAAAGATTGCGGCATCATGAATTTGTCCTGTTTGCTTATTACATATCAAAGTTTAGAAGCTACCGATGTATTTTGTACATTCAGATCGGGCATAAAATAACAGGTGGTGAAAAATATGTCGCGGCTCGATCGGGATTCGAACCCAGAGCCTCACGAATACCGTTCCTGCACTCTAACCAACTGAGATACCGAACAACATGTCTATACGGCCGCAAGATATATCACCAAATACCTGTACCCGACTACATTATACCTTTACATCTATCTATGGGATAGACCAGTATACTACAGTAATAAGACTTAATACAATATATAATGACGGAGAAGAATACACCTGTTCACTTCATAAAGATAAAGTCAATTGCAGGATATATAATTTAATCCTTTACTGCAAAGTATTTATTTCAGACGCCACCTGAATTTTCTTTTTTATGGGGAATGGTGCAGGATACAGGATGTAACTCTTCCTAAATTACGCCTGGTTCTTAATGTGCTCGGTTTACAGAGACGATACAGTGGAGCTCATATATCTCATTTGAACGCCTACTAGTAATTTGAGATGAATGAAAGCACAATATTAGAGTTATCGAAAAATCTATGTAAAGTATAGGCATCAGTTTGAAGATGTAAGAAACAACGAAAAGAGAATCATGATTACCAGAATCTGAAACCTTTGCAATATATCTAGACTATTCTCACTTGGTTCTACCCTTAGCGTCAGCCTCATAACCTAAGGGTCCTGAGTTCGATTCCCGGGAGCGGGAGTCAACTTTGGGATTTTTCATTGGCTCACACATTCGGCGCGAGTACTGGTGTAGTTCCCAGGAAGCAGAATCGAGAGAGGTTAGTATAAGTTGTAAGAACTTGTTTCTCAATCGATGTGAAATAAATATGTTTAAACAAAATCATAGTCGAAACAACAGTCATGGGTGAGACAGGAATGAATCGTGTCGAATTGACTATCATCAATACTCGGAAAGAAATTGGCCAAGCCGTGGATCGAACCCGAGAGGCTTGTTTCTAAAGTCCTGCACGCTACCGACTTGGTCACCGGGGCTCGGCTTAGTATGTAGCATAACTGTTCTTGAAACAGAAATAAAAACAAGATCTTATAATCCCAACCCGGACCAGCCTACGCGGTTTGCACAGACGATTACGGCACCTTCGTATACATGTATTTAATGCAGAGACTACAGATTACATTTTGCCTGTCTTTTTCCTCTAAACATTTCTGGTAGGTTGCAGACTTCTCACCTTTATAAATACACATTTAGGACAGGACAGAAAACTACTATCATATATACTATCATATCAAGTTTGTTACCATTATCAAATACATGTACATTCGCTATTTTATTCCACTTTACCTCGAAGCAGTGCTCAGAATACCTACCCTTCTGCAAACAAGTTATTTCGTTGAAATGATATCCCCCGCTATCCCCCGCGGATTTTTATAGAGAAATGAATAAGAGGTGTATATTACCTACACGTGGCCCTTTTTTGTTATTGGTCCATAATGAATTTATACATTAAGCCCTCCTTTTCCATGACATGGCATTTCATCCATTAAAAAAGTGATTGTCTGTGGCTTGCAAGATACTATATAAAAACGAAGAAATTGTGTCTTGTAGTTAGATATTGGTACATAATGAAAAGATACATCAAGCCCCCCTTTTTCATGACACGGCATTAAATACTACTACTAGCACTGTAGACTACTTTTACTACTATATTATAGCATAGTATTCCGACATACACAACTTGTTTTTGAAAAAGACGAGTATTCTTATGAAAAGGATGTATAAGTAAATGTTAAATTTCGCTCGTCGATTAACCCCAGCTGGTGACCTTTTTGTGTTGATTTAATTAGAGCAAGTATAAAAGATAACCAAAGGTGATGGAAAGTGAGAAAATCTGTTAAATGAGAGTTTCTGACCAATCAATAACAATAAACCAAACACACTTTCAATATAAATCGCTGTTGCGAGGACGTGAAGTATTTTATGTGGACACCGGTTACAATTGGATTTGATTGGATAAAGCTTCCGGTGATACTACATTCTGATTGGCTTTCTAAGCACACTTATGCACACCAAGTCACGTGATATTTTTACCCCGAGTAAATTGTGTGTTGGGCAGGGAGTGCATAATTTTTTTGCGACATTATGAGGACTTTTTAAAATTTGCAAATTTTAAACATACAGCTAAAAATGAACATTTTTATTGAAAATCATTGTGAGGACCAGAGTGCAAGTCCTCTCATTGCAAACAGTCCTCGGAATGTTGGTGTGCGTCAAGGGTCGGGTCCTCGCAAGTCAGCAAATACACACCCACACACACACACACACACACAGAGAGAGAGAGAGAGAGAGAGAGAGAGAGAGAGAGAGAGAGAGAGAGAGAGAGAGAGAGAGAGAGAGAGAGAGAGATTTGGGCATGCTTGTAGATGAACTGCATGATGACTGACAACAGATCACTTTTTTTCCTCTACAAAGAAATATGGACATTTAAAATAAGGAAGATAAACAATTTGTTGTTTTCGGCTGGTCTGCTGTGCAAATCAAAATTGGGTATTGTAGTTTGAAAAATGAATTATCATTTTGTTTGATAAATGAAATTTTGACCTTTGAGACTTCATTATATCTTCTTTACATATAATTCATTTCGATTTCACTGGTTGCATCTGGAGTGCTTATCTTCAAAACTGAAAATTTATCAACTTAAGAAAAGGAATTGCACTGTTTTCTTTTCCTAGGGAGAAAATATAGGGAATTGACTTGAAATTCAGAAAACGTTCATTTCAAGTGTATTAAAGCATTGAGATTAGTAAGATTTTTGTCTCTCTTCTAGATTTAATAATACTTAAAAATTTGAATGGCAAAGTAGGCTACTGAAATAACACAATATTCTTGCTTGCTAAAATAGCTTTATGACCACAAATACACACTTTGGTGTAGGACGAAAGCCCCTTAGGACGAAAACCCCATCAGACAAAAGGCCGTAGAACAACTGCCCCATGGGACAAAAGGCCCAGGAAGAAATACATTGTGAGCAATTAATATAACCTTCAATTTATAAGTCTATATTAGTTTTAGTGATTAATTTTCCATACTCAAGCCACAGAGAAAATACAATAATTGTTTTGATATATAATTTCTGGTACTTTCCTTATAAATATTTATAAAGCCCGAAATATGAATGATAATTGTTAGAAATTATATGAACAAATTAGATGAATAGTAATTTCTGATCTTTCATGTTTAAAAAGAACATCCAAGGTCATTCAGTAACAGGTTGAATATTATTTTACTGTTCATTATTTCTACATCACGATTACGCCTCCGATATGAGAGTTGGTAATTGGGAAGTTTAGTCTGCATATACATGTGTTATTTGTTGAGAAATTATTTGTTTTTGAGATTCAAGAACTTCTAGCTGAGTCCGGTAGCACAGTTGGTAGCGAACAAGACCTGGGAACAGGAGGTAGCTGGTTCGATCCCTGGTTCGGCCAATTTCCTTCATAGGGTTGATGATAGTTACTGCGAAAGGATTCATTCTTCTCTCACCGCTGACTCTTACTTCCACGATGGCTATATGGAAAAGCATCAGTGGCTTGAAAAGAATATTGTGCCAAGTACTAGTAAGAGAAACTCCAGCAAAGCATGGATACATGCACTGGCTTCATAATGTTCATGATATAACTGAAATAATGTTGAAAATGGCGTTAAACTCCATATCATCAAACAATCAAGCACGTTCAGTCTTTGCTGTATTACATTTACAGATTCACATTACTTAGTACATAACTGACAAGAAAGATGTAAAGACTGTGTGACAATTGTCAATCTTTGTCATTGACCTCACTCTTTCATCAGTGTAGTTTGTTCTTGTTACTCATTGATTGTTTAGGTTCTGACAAGATGTAACTTTTAACAACAGCTTTTAGTTCATTTTGCCTTCTAGTTGTAGATACTTTAAGAGACTTTTTCCTCGGTGCCTTATCCAGTCTTAATCGATCATGCTGAATTTACAGAGTGGAAACACAAGGCTCTAATTAGTATTATAATTATTATACTTATTATCATTTTAAGTCACCAATAAACAACACATTAAGATTGCAAGTATTATCAAGAAATATGCATTCTTCTCCATATGGTCCACCATTAGAACCCTCATCTTCATTTAATTAAAATTCACGCATATAATTCCTTGTTTTCTTTAATAATTGATATGATTTCTTTGAAATTCTGAGAGACTATATAGTAAAATATTCAGAGTGAAATCACTGAATGACAATTTACTTAACCATCTGAATATATAATATAAAGGAATTTAATCTTTTATCCATTCATTTCTTCTCTGAAACATCTCAATCTGTAGTTAATAGCTCTTGCTATAGAGGCTAGGGATAAATAGGAATACGGTCTTCCTAAAATCAGATCAAAATGAGATACTTATCAGAAATAAAATGACATAACTTGAGAGTGGTTGTGTAAAGAAAGTCTAAGTAATAATAACAAAAGTACAGATTAGAAATTCTTTTCATATTCCATATCTCACATATCGGTACACAACTACACAAAAGTCACAGAAATATGTGTTGTTACTTGCCCTTCATCTGAAATACATCGTTAAATCAGACATTCAGAACATTGAGAACACAGAGTTTTGGTTTTGCAGTTTTACTTGGTGATTTTCTTTAATGAAAAGGCTCTATTTAACGGACTGATACCAGTCTACTTTTACCTTTAATGAATCATAAAACATTGGTCAAACTACAGGTATACGTTTGTGCAGAATGGAGTCATCTGCCACTTGACCCCCTTCTGCATAACTGGTGATGCACTTAATTCCTTACTGCATGCAAGATAAAAAATTTGGATAAAAATATCACTTGTACCCTTTACTTATTGGTAAGAAATTCTCTTATTTATCTACCTAGGGAGCTGTGGTTTTGCAGGTTTGTAGTAGCCATTAAAACAAACAAGAAAATGCATTTAACTCAATTTTGCAAAAAATGTCACTTGACTCCTTTCTGCATCTGGCCCACGTTATAATGTCGGAACAAGACTCGCATTCACCACACTGTTTTTAATAGCATCGTTGGTCTGATTTAAACATATTTCTAAATTTAAATGTAACGCGCTTCCTTATTGGCTGAAGTAAATGTTTCGGTCAATGAGAAGTTGCCCTTCTTTCTAAGAATGCTTTCTAGTTAGCAGTACTAGAATAAGACCAAGAAATTCTATCTAGAATGGTCGGTTGAAAACCCGGAAGCTCTCTCATGCAGATCTATACGGTTTATACCGTGTATGACCGACACATACATTTGTTACTGCGTTTCAGAGAGAGAGAGAGAGGGTGTTGATGTTAAAACTTTCCTAGTGGTAAAAATTTCAAACTACAGACTGTCATACAGCTTTTATTGGAGAGGTCATCAGACCTCTCCAACAGTGGTGAGTTTAAAAGGCCGACCAGCACAGAATTTGCTGTCTAGTTTTATTTTTTCTAGCGTAATTGTTCTGATACACAGTCTGTTTCGTCGTGGTTTTGTAAACAAGAGGGCCATGATGGCCCTGTATCGCTCCACTGGCTTTTTAACCCTTTACCACACAAATTGAAGTGTTCATGACCATGAAAATGAGGGCCTTCAAAAACAATGAACGCTGTCAGGCAATACAAGCAGGTTAATTCATTAGCATGAAAGGTAAAATCCTTCGAAAAAAAAGCTGAATGATAGATACCTTACTCTGAATTTATTATTCACCTCATGTGAGCATAACTATTAGCATCAAAAAAATGAATATCACTTGAAAACAGAATATTTTCTATCAAAAAACTTAATGTCAAGCACCAATCATGTATCAATGCAGTTTGATAATCAAGGGAGGTAAACAGTACCAAACTTTATCTTTCATAAAAAGAGTTATTTCCCTTGATTAATGTATAAATTAAAGTGACTATATCTTGAGGCCCATGTTAAACTTGTGATCCCTGGATGGAGCCAATTTTGACCCCAGACCTACAATATGAAACTAGAATGTGTGGTTATAAACATGAAGATTTTTGAATCTTGCCCAATAAAAAGCCCTGTACAACAAGTTTGCTCAATAAAAGGCCCTGTAAAATATGTGACCCATGAGACAGGTTTATAAAGCCAATGTAAAACTTGTGATCCCTGGGATGGGGTCAAACTTGACCCCCAAAGTTAAAATTTTGGCCCTCTTGGTAGAAGCCTATTAGATAAAGCTACATGCAAAATTTGGTAGCCCTAGGCCTTATGGCTATGTACAAGTAGATTATTAAAGTTTCCTTATATAAGCCAATGCAAAACTTGTGATCCCCTGTGACGGGGCTAAATTTGACCACAGGGCTATACTTTCGGGCACCCTTGGTAGAGACCCCTAGATAAAGCTACATGCAAAATTTGATAGCCCTAGTCCTTATAGCAAGGTGCGACAAGATTTTGAAAGTTTTCCCTATATAAGCCCATGTAAAATTTGTTACCCCCCGGGGCGGGGCCAAATTTGACCCCTGGGCTGTAAGTTGGAAACCCTTGGTAGAGGTCCACTAGATAAAGCTACATGCCAAATTTGGAAGCCCTTGGCCCTATGGCTAGGTGGAAGAAGAATTTTGAAGTTCTCCCTATATAAGCCAATGTAAAACTTGTTACCCCCGGGATGGGGCCAATTTTGACCCCAGGGCTATAATTTAGACACTCTTGGTAGAGTTCCACTAAATAAAACAACATCCCAAATTTGGTAGCCCTAGGTCCTATGCCTAGGTAGAAGAGGAGTTTTAAAGTTCTCCCTAAATAAGCCCATGTAAAACTTGTGACCCCCGGGGCAGGGCCAATTTTGACCCCAGGGCTATAATTTGAAGAAACTTGGTAGAGGTCCACTAGTTAAAGCTACATGCCAAATTTGGTAGCTCTAGGCCTTACGGTTCCAGACAAGAAGATTTTCAGAGATTTTCAAAATTTTTCAGTTTTGTTGCCATGGCAACCAGAGTTTTTGAAGGAATTAAATTCTTTCAAGAAATTCTGAAGAGGACCATGGCAGGATCATTTCTGTGAAGTTTCATCAAAATTGGATGGGTAGTTTCAGAGAAGAAGATGTTTAAAGAAAAAGTTAACGCCCGCACGGACGGACAGACGCACGGACGGACGGACACACGACGGACAACGGGCCATGACATAAGCCCGCTGGCCCTCGGCCAGTGGAGCTAATAAAGCGGGAAAAAACCCGAAACAGGAAATAGACGTGGTTTATTTTTATGAATGACGAATTTCAGAAATGATTTAATTTAGTAATTTGCCATGGCTGCAAATAACCTCTCTAATAATTGTAGTTTTCTTTATTAAGCAAATTTTACAAGCAAAAAAAAATAAGAAAAAAATCATTAATAAGGAGAAAGAAGACCGCTGGACAAGAACCTGCAACCTGAAAACGCGACAAGACGGTCAAGTTACTGTCATGTAAAGCATATGAGGTTTCTACGCGGCGGCTTTTTAACTCGTTTGTTTATATGTACCAAACTATATTAAAACTGAAAGCCAATAAACTATTTGAAAACATTGATGCTGACCTCTCCCGGTTTTTTTTTTAAAGAAGCCAACTTGTTTTCTAATAACACGACAGTTATTACAGGCATGTTTGATATTAAGCTTTAAATTTGCATATTTTCATTAGTTTTTGCATCCTCTTAGATCCTGTTTGTGTTAAATATATCAAAGCTGTAGATACCTATCATATATACATGTATATATATTTTTTATGCTAAAGTCGTAAATGTTTTGGCGTCGTTGCCATTGACTTACATGTATGTGACGTTGATGTCATCAACCTTTAATAATAAACAATATTTCCCTTGATAAAGGTTTGAATAACCCAAACTAATCGGGATTAAAATATCGTTTCAAAATGATATTTGGAATTTGATATCTTTTTATTCATTTATATCCAAAATAACTGGTATCTCTTAACTTGTTAGTTAAATGAACAGATATCCTCAACCTGATGGTAAAAACCAAAATGTTGCAGTTTAAAAGTTATCTGGGGAAAATTATCTCCTCATCGGACAGTGTGGATACATGATTAGACTGCACCTACAGTGCAATCTAATCTTGATCTATACTATCTGCTAAAGGTTTTTGATTCAGACTAAGCAGGAAACGTCGAAATAATGTATCTCGAAATTTATTTGATGTATTACTGCCCTTCGATGTTTTGTTTTTGTGAAAAAGGAAAAAAAAAAACAGCCGATGCACTATTTGCAAAAAAAAAGTCTGTAGGAATTTATTTTCAGAAAAAAAGCTTATAGGCTACATACAGTAGCTGAGAACTGACTTGTGATCATATTTTCTTTAGTGTCTTTGTTTAGATGATCGCTGCTTTTCGCATAACTTTGACCAAAGTCGTAAAATAGAAATCTCCCTATTTTTCAACATGACATGGTTTCACTACAAAATTACAAAACTGATTCATTTAAAACTACGAAAGACCCAAGCTGTTTTCGTTTTGCTTATCTTCTAAACCTTTCGTTCGTTAACCCACTGGAAATGGCGGTAAGGTGTATGATTTTTTTACAGCACAAACGGGAACCTGCATTGAAAAAGTGTATGAATTTTTGAATTTGACATATTGATAATGAGAGGGTCTGGAATGCAAATTTATATCAAAAACCAAACGGGGACGTCCCCGTTTGGTAGGTAGTACCCGGTTGGTTGGTGTAACAAAGATCCCCGTTTGGTAGGTTTTACAAACTCACACCCACACACACGTTTATTTTACAAAAGTTTACATTATACATGTACGTTATAATTTTTATGCAGTGACTTAATGGCTCATGAAACAATATATTAACCAAGTTGGTTTCGTTTTGCCATTCCTTGCTGATAATAAGCTTGTTTTTATAACAGGCAGAGAACACATATATCCTGACGTTAGACGGAGACGTTGACTTTCATCCTAATGCAGTTCGATTACTATTGGACAGACTGAAAACAAACAAGAAAGTCGGTGCAGCTTGTGGACGAATTCATCCAGTTGGATCAGGTATGGCAGTTAAAATTCTGTACAATTTCCAGGAAATCAGTTTTAGTACATGTTGCGGTTTATAAAGAAGAAAGAAAATTATTGTCAATGATAATTTTTCGATTTTAACATAATAAGCCCCTCCAAAAAATGAAGTAAGCTTACTTAACTTTTTGTTGCCATACAAATTCAAACAAAAGGAATGCTTTTCACCTTTGCCTAGAAAAAAAAAGATCATTTCTGCTTCGATAAATATTGAACACAAGAGTATGTGCAAACGAATACTATGTCAGTGTTACATATTTATACCTCCTCTTTTATCAAAACAGGACCGCTTCTTTGGTATCAACAGTTTGAGTATGCCATCGGCCATTGGTTGCAAAAAGCCACTGAGCATGTGTTTGGATGTGTTATGTGCGCTCCAGGATGTTTCAGTTTGTTCAGAGGGTCGGCCCTTATGGATGACAATGTTGCCCGGACATACGCTACAAGAGCCACTGAAGCCACTCATTATGTACAGTATGATCAAGGTTGGTGTTAATTTTTCATTTATGAATGTTATAATCGGTCTTGTTATCATTGTCTGATTTGGTAAATGGCAAATACATTTGGGTTATTTTGCTCTCATAGTGCTGTACAAGTAATTGACTTTTTCCCAAAATTGTTTTAATGCTTTCGATCCATAGATGTAAACGCCCAAAGAAAGCCAATGGATGACGATCATTTGTATAAAAGCTCAAAATAGCCATACATTTTTAGAAATTGTATAAACGTTTTCTTTAATGATATTGCCATCAAGCTATAAAAAATCCTATATGTCTTAGAAATCACTCACTAACATATGCTCCGAGTTTTCTATTTGTTCATTGTCGTACGAATGCCTACATTTGAAACCAATTGATTTGTTATTGATTAAGAGATCATTTTGTCAATCTGCCTAAATTTATCGTTAGAAGTGGTTAAGCACCTAGTTTGAAATATATCTTCCAACTTACAGGTGAGGATAGATGGTTAAGCACACTTCTTCTACAACAAGGATACCGTATAGACTACTGCGCTGCAGCTGACGCCCTCACACACGCGCCAGAAACATTCTCTGAGTTCTTCAACCAACGTAGACGTTGGGGACCCAGTACATTAGCTAATATTGTTGATTTGCTGGGGAGCTGGAAAGGAACCATTAAGATCAATGACAATATAAGTACTTTCTATATTTTGTATCAGTTCTGTATGATTGTATCTACAGTGCTTGGGCCTGCGACTATCCTACTTATGATGGCTGGTGCCTTTACTGTCGTTTTCAAGACCGGTGTATTGGCTTCCTATGCTCTTGCTCTAGTACCTGCTATTAGCTTTATTCTTATATGCGTATTTGGTAAGACTACTACACAGATGACAGTTGCTACGATTATGAGTGCAGCCTACGCCATCGTTATGACCATCGTACTTGTCGCTACAGTGGGTCAGGCTATTGAAGGAGGCTTTACAAGCCCGAATGTTGTGTTCATGATTATGCTTGTTGTGATTTTCTTAGTCTCTGCTGTATTCCATCCAGCTGAGTTCTTCTGTATCATTCCTGGTGCCCTGTATTTCATATGTTTGCCAACCGGATACCTGCTTCTTCCAATATACTTTCTTTGTAACATGAATATAGTCTCTTGGGGAACCAGAGAAGTCCCTAAGAGGAAAACCAAGGAAGAAATTGCTGAGGAAAAAAGAATTGAGGAGGAAAAGAGGAGGAAAAAAGAAGAGAAAAGGAAAGGGATATTTGGATGGATAGGTGTCAGTTCTATCCTAAAAGAAATGGCAGATGCTGTTAGGCAATTAAAAGCCGACACAAAACAAGGGAAGTCCAAAACGGACGCACTTCTGGAAGATTTGATAATTGAACTACGATCTTCGAGGCAACCTATAGCTAGACCGAGGAGCTCATCATCTAGTACCATGACAGATGAAACAGTGGATTCAAAAGCTAAAGTCAAAACATTGGATTCCAAGACAAAGTCTGTTTCGATTCCAGAAGAGAAAAGAGTATTAGATATTTCCCGTGAATGGATAATAAAAGAAGATCCGAAATGGCCCGCCTGGTTGCAATCCCAGATTTGTGGAGAAGGCCCTATCAAAGAACTTCCCGACAAAGAGTCCATATTCTGGGAGCAGATCATTGCAAAGTATCTGCATCCAATCAGTGAAGACCGAAGCCATCAAGAAAAAGTAACAGACGATCTAAAAAACCTCAGAAACAATGTTGTATTTGGATTTTTCATGACAAGCGCTCTGTGGGTTGCACTCTCCATTCAGCTTCAAGTATTACAAGAGGAGCTAAAGGACACCATGTTCTTCAAAATACCAAGACTCGGCTACCACGAAAACCTTGCATTCGAGCCACTTGGTCTTTTCTTTCTCGTGTTCTTTGCTGGAATTCTATGTATCCAGTTCATCGGTATGTTTGCTCATAGATGGGGCACAGTGTTACATATGCTGTCTATTACAGAAGTATCGTGTGGCAAGACCTTCACGGAGAAAGACAAGGTCAGGGATATCATCTCTAAAGCTATGGAGCTTCAGAAGCTCTGTAATATTGAGAATGAACCGGAGCCTGACTATGACGAACCACTTCCTGATTATGATTTCTCAGAGGACGAGGACGGGCTTGACACGTCATCTATTGTGACTGCTGAATCAATGCCTTTGTCATTTATATCTTTCAATCCTCCTTCTTATCACTCTGCAATGCCGATTGCGCCACCACGAAGGAAAAGAAATCGCAAGGAAATATTCAACACAAATGGATTTTCTACCGGCGCAGCATTACGACGAGCATTTGAGAAAAGATTTAGAAACGAAAATCAGGGACAGACTGGATTTGATATATATGAAGAGGAAACAGCGTCACAGCTTGTGGAAAATATGGAGAATGATCGTCGCTCCAGCCTTTCACATGTTTAAAGTTATGAGTCTTGGTGTTTTCCTGTTGAACTATTATCTTCTGCTCCTTCCTATCGAAGTGTTGGCATGCCATCGTCAATAGTACCATATCCTATACAACTTCTGAGTTTCTTTCAAATCGATAGAACTGTCTTATTAACCCTTTACAAATAATCACTGGTTTTTACGGCCCTGAGATAGAAGCATTTTGAAAACATTATTAGAAAAAGATGATGCAAACAAATTTCAATTTTTGAGTTACATTTATTTTGTCGTCTGCAAGTGTTTTCAATTTGGACCAGTCTAACATTTTGTGGTTTAGTAAAGGGTTGACTTGGATGTTCTGCGTTTAGGTATTCAATTGATATTTACTTTATTGGCTGTAAGAACAGCATATGTCAGAGGTAATGCTTATTCGGGAAGCGTGTTTCTTTTCTTATTAGGAGGGAAAGAACAATAAAGGGTTAAGAGAAAGTCTTTGCAAGCTTGTTAGAAAAAGTGAAACTGAATGCTCCGGTTTTGTTTGTAAACTTGTTTGTTTATTTGTTTCCATTCGTTGTCATGCATAAAGTGTTTTCAACGGTTTTCCACTTTCCTGTGGTAGAAAGACCCAGTGAGATTCAGAACTGTCGAGTGAAAAACATTTTTGTTCTCGTAGTTAGTGATTTCAGTAAATCTTCCGAATGTACAAGCAAGAATGTATACACCGAAGGAAAAAAAATTGTAATCTAACCTTTGTACATATATTCTTTTTTTTTGAAACTTGCGGGTCACTTATAAAATCCAGCTTATTTGTGAATATTTTGGGGAAATAGTAATCGTTTGTATATACTGTGGGTTCATATTTTATTTCATATTTACCAAATGTATCGATCTTGCTTATTTTCTGCATCTCTACGGAAATATATTTCGTTAATAATTCGATATTGTAACGTTTAACTTATCAAGTGCAATTTCAATGTAGCTCTAAAGATTATTTCTGTCATCGAATGACCAGTATTTTCTTGCTGTTTACCAGCATTATCTAATTTTTCCACAATGATTTAACATGCCTTGTTCTTCAGGGTCGTTGAAATACATGATTGCTTGATTACTGGTTTAATTATTTTTTTCTTTATTGCAACGAGATGCAGTTTGCAAACAATGCAGCATTTTTTTTTATGTACACACAAATGTCGCCCAGATAAAAAAAAAAAACGAGCGAAAGCCGTAACGACCAAAATCATTCTTCTTTCATCACGGCGGGGAATCACGTGACACAACAACAACAACAATGACCGTTATTTGAAAAAATTCCCCAACTTCAGGTAAGAAAATCTTCAATAATTCCGTTAATACGTGACCGATTGGAATTTGGTTTGAAGCAGAGAAGGCGGAAAGACTCCGGGGATTTGCTTGATGTGTTAGATTTTTTAAACAACACCTGATAAAAAAGTTATTGACGAGCAAACAAATTATCCAGGGTAAAAAATTTGTTTGCTCGTCAATAACTTTTTTATCAGGTGTTGTTTAAAAAATCTAACATATCAAGCAAATCTCCGGAGTCCTTCCGCCTTCTCTGCTTCAAACCAAATTCCAATCGGTCATGTATTAATGGAATTATTGAAGATTTTCTTACCTGAAGTTGGGGATTTTTTTCAAATAACGGTCATTGTTGTTGCTGTTGTGTCACGTGATTCCCCGCCGTGTTCATGTGTAGTTTTGACTTTTCCAACAGTATTTTGTCATATTATTTGTATATTCGGTAAATTCAATACTTTGTGGGGGAACACGGTCGAAATTTGTATAGTAACTTGTCAGAGGGAAAAGTTTGTGGAATCATAAAAGACTGTGTTAAACGCTTTTTGAATGCAACTTCGTGCGTGTATATATCAGTTTTATTTCACACCAACTACAGTAGAGGGTACCGATGGTAAATATTCTAGTCATATATATCAATGGGGTACAAAAATACAGACCTTTTTGGTGTCAACTGTATACTTACATATAACTTATTACATTTGAAAATATATGGGTTTTATAGTAACTATAGGCTTTTAATATAAATGCAACATTTAAAACCTTGACTCTTAACGAAACTACAAAATTTTAAAACTTTTTCAAATTGAAAGTACTCGTATTTGCAGAAGACAAATCAAACGTGGTTAAAAATTTTACATCTGCAAGGACAGAAAACAGCGTGTGAAAACGGTGAAATGCTGGGTTAGGGTACAACCATTTTGTCCTTTTCGAACAATGTTTTAAAAAGGCTTCTTTCTCAGGTTCGTTAAAAGGTGGGATTGCGTGTTAACCCATTACCACACAATTCCTGCTTTTAACGACCCTGAGAAAGAAGCCTTTTGAAAACATTGTGTGAAAAGGAGAAAATGCTGGTAACCAGCATTTTCTCCTTTTCCCACAATGTTTTCTAACCTTCACAAAACAAAATTCAAATTTTCAGTCACTTTTAATTTGTCGTCTGCAAATGCTTTTGATTTGGACAAACCTAAAATTTTGCCGTTTGGTAATGAGTTAAAGGTGGGGGTGCGTGTCAAAGGTTACACTGCCACAGGTGATAGAACTAGCCTTCAAAGATAGTTTTATAATAATAATAATAATAATAATAATAATAATAAATTCTTTATTTTCAGAAGGTAAATCATTAATATTACACGTCAATGTAAAAATGATACATTAATTACGGCAATATTATTTCCAATGATGCCTTCTTTAACAATATTCATATAATTAATCAGTATAAAACAAATAATGTAATTATATGTAATAGGAGTTATACCTCAAAGACAGACATAAACGGAAGTGGGTATCTGCAATCTGTTCGAACATCTATAGATATTTTTGCTTCAAACTTTAGCAATTTTCAAAAAGAAATGATTTGAATTTACTTTTGAATGTGTTGATATTTTGAGAGTTTCTAATTTCTGTTGGTATTCGATTCCATATTTCCATACCGGAATAGCTAAAAGTCTTTTTGAGATAGTTTGTATTGGGTTTATTGTGTGAAATATCCCTTTTAGCTATTGACCGTAAAACATATGTATTATTTGATGAGAATGTAATAAGCTCAGAAATATAGGAAGGTGTTAGGTTATTAATGGCTTTAAAAATTAATAAGCCTATAAAATAGCTTTGACCAAGATAAGAATGGACTGAACCAAGATCAGAATGAAGGCAGTGTTTAGTCTGATTTATCTTCACCTTCTACCGCTTTAGTTAACACTATGACATAATAGTTTTTTTTTTAACAATATTTTATTTTTAGCCATTTGGAACAGACGAAGGGGTCTATTTTCCTGTCGGTGAAACTCGGGACATGTAACTTACATTAACTTTGATTTATTATTAATGATTGTGTTCAATGTTCATTTGTAAATATATGTAAAGGGGAAGGATGATTAAATGTGAAAAAAGTACTCTCATATTTCTTATCTTGTATATTTAATGCAACCAAAGTTTACAGTATTCCTCTGTCACAGTTTATGTATATAGGAAACCTTGTTAGAGCGACACGCTATGGTCGAAATATGAAGTAATTGCGAAATTTTTATTAGCGTATACTTACTCTAATAAAATCTCTCTCTCTCAAGGCGCTTTTTACACGAAGTTCTACAGCAGGTAAAATTGTCTCTATGATGTTCATTGCAAAGTGACTTGGTTCTCTTGAAAAGTCTACTGAACATTATTTATTCATTTCGCTCGTAAGGAGCAATTCTCGGAGTAGCGGTATAAGCTTCCTTTTGACTTTCTTCTTGAAAACAGACTTCAGTGAATAAATGGTAATTTTCGATTGGTTAAAACTGTGTACATGTTTATTATGCGGGTCTTATTCTGCCCAGTCTGTTTATATTTTATACTCAACATTTCAGCAGCAACTGCTCTATTTTCAAAGATGAATTGGATTAACTCTTTACAAATCAAATGTTGATAAAAAGTTGAAATTAGTTTTTGGAGGGGCGTAAAACATTATGGGAAAAGAAGAAAATGCTGGTTACCAGCATTTTCTTCTTTTCCCATAATGTTTTCAAGAGGCTTCCCTCTCAGGGTCGTTAAAAGTCGGGATTGTGTGGTAAAGACTTAATGTCAAATTTTAACAATATATATTTTGACCACTTTGAATTAATTTTCTCGAAATTAAACCACAACCCGTTAATATTCAAATTCGAGACCATTTAACCGATTTTTTTCCACAATATTGCATTGTATCACAGTTTTGATTATGTGTACAGTATTATGGTTTTTAACCTTGGTTTTTTTATTTGATATTCCCATTCTACAGGATTGTTTTAAAAATCTTTAAAAACTATTTGCCTGTCAATAATTCTGTTATCTGTATGTCCATCTGTCAGGACAAATGGTCATTTTTTATCTTTTCAATAATCTAACGTCGCCATAACTTACTGACATATGGTTAACTTCACATCTCACCCGTTACCTCTTGGAATTACAGCAACAGACGACTGAAAAATAAAAGTCAATTTAAAATATGAGTAATGAACATGGATGAAAGATTGATGCATGAACTCCTGTAAAAAGAGCTTTTACCCAAGCCTGTATGGGGACTGCTTTAATAAATGGCCCGTGCATAGGTTACATGCTAGCTGATCAGAGCGGAATGAATCTTACCAGGTACTGAAAAAAACATTTATTCTGAAATTCAAAGTAATACTTTCGTTTTGGTTTTGAAAAGTAGTGCGGTTCTGTACCCAGAACGCCCAAATCAGACAGATTGTAGAACGCCATCTAGTGGAAGATAATAGGGAACATGATAAATGTATTAACCCATTACCACACAATCCCTACTTTTGACGCCCCTGAGAAAAAAGCCTTTTGAAAACACTGTGGGAAAAGGAGAAAATGCAGGTAACCAGCATTTTCTCCTTTTCCCACAGTGTTTTCTACCCTTTCCAGAACAAATTTCAATTTTTCAGTCACCTTTATTTTGTCATATGCAAATGCTTTCAATTTGGACCAGTCTAAAATTTTCTCATGTGGTAAAGAGTTAAGATAAAACCCAGTTGGCGTTACACTGTATCTTGGATCGTGTGATATCAGTACTATAAACAGAAAAGTTTTACATAAATGACAAGGTGTTGGGGGAAGTATCAAATGAAGTCTTAAGTTTTCTTAGACTCATTGAGGTTTTGTGTGGCATATAGTTTAAAGAA
The DNA here is from genome assembly GCA_943736015.1 of Tridacna crocea. Lineage (NCBI taxonomy): Eukaryota > Metazoa > Mollusca > Bivalvia > Cardiida > Cardiidae > Tridacna > Tridacna crocea. The sequence goes on from OX031066.1 coordinate 12,960,436, forward strand.
CCGAATCTAAGCGGACCTCGTTAGTATCAATAAAGATGGGGGTCAATGGTATTGCAAATGAAACCAATAACTTTACCGTTGCTACAACCACATCTGATCCATCTCCACTTAAAGTGATAACAGATGTCGTCATGACAACAGCTCTTGTGATAATCATGCTTGGTATGGGTAGTGCCATCGAAATTAAGGAATTGTGGAAACATCTACGTCGCCCTGTAGGACCAGCGATTGGAATGGCTGCCCAGTTTGTCGTGCTGCCTTTGGTTACATTTGGTTTTGCACATGCTCTACAGCTAGACTCGATGGCTGCGATTGGTATGTTAATTATGGGATGTTGTCCCGGCGGGTCGACGTCGAATGTATTTTCTTACTGGGCAGATGGGGATGTGCCGTTGAGGTAAGGTAGCTCTTTTAAAGAATCTTAAAACATCGTTTAGTCTAAATTTATAGAAATAAAAAAAAGCTTTAGGATCATGGTTGTTTTACAACTTTTACGTCACCATTTTCATTGAGGAACTAATATAACTACATTTGTAATATCTATACATCTGTGTCTTTCTTAACTCTTTGCCAATTGTAGATATAGTTTTTGACTAGTCTAAATTAAGATAAAAGTGACTCGAAATAAAAAATTTATTTTTTTTTCGGGAAGGGGGGGGGACGGGTAGAAAACATTATTGGAAAAGGAGAAAATGCTGGTCACCAGCATAACCAGCATTTTCTCTTTTTATCACAATGTTTTCAGATGGGTTCTTTCCCAGGGCCGTCTTTGGTAAAGGGTTAAACCCTTTCTTAACCGTTTACTACACGATTTTCCTTTTCCCACAAGGTTGTCTACCCTTCACAAAACAAATTTCAAATTTTAGGTCAGTTTTACTTTGTCGTTTGTAAATGCTTTTGATTTGGACAAATGTAAAATATTGTCATTTGGTAGTTAAATAAACGTATGCAAATCCTACCCCTTGTTTCAGTTTAACGATGACGTCACTAGCGACCGCCTTGGCATTAGGTATGATGCCGCTCAATGTTTGGCTATATAGCAGAAGTTGGACAGATGCTGATATGGTTATACCTTATGCAAAAATTATAGTCTCACTGGTCATGGTTGTGGTGCCAGCAGCGGTCGGTATTGGAATTCGATGGAAATGGAAGAGTATTGCACTTAAAGTTGTCAAAGTATGTCTTTATTACATGTTTTTCAATTCTGTAATAGTCTATGAAATATTGCTGTTTATGCCAATGTCTTATGCTGTAGCCTGTATCTAAGGGACTAGATCTATAAAAATGAGGATGATGGGAAAAAAGCTTTAGGGGGTATATCAGTGCTATTGATAATAGTATATTCAAGATTCTGATGTTTTTGTTAATTATTTCATATCCTTAGACAATTATAATGATAATAATCATAAAACTTTAAACGTAGCATAAATTAGCTAATTTTCTAAGAGTATATATATGCTAAAAATAACTGAAAACCAAGAGATTAATGGGCAATTTATTTGATCGACGAGATCAAAGTTTATAATAGTTTACCAGTATCTGGGTCTGTATTCACTAACCATTCTTAAGACCGTTCTTTGTCTAATTCTTCAAGATTTCCTGACTGTGAAAGTAACAGAACTTCTGATTGGCTAAACCGAATGGTTTAGCCAATAAGAAGTTCTGTTACTTTCACATTGACAAAAGTTTGAAGAATAAGACTTAGAATGTTCTTAAGAATGGTTTGTGAATACAGACCCTGGTTATTTCCTAGTTCAATTTTCAGGCCGGAAGTTACTGCGGAGCATTGGCTGTCGTACTGACCATGACCTTGATGAGTGTCCTGTATCCATTTATGTATAAAGCCTCCTGGAAGATCTATGTTGCATCTTTCTTCTTACCATTTCTCGGATTTGCTTTTGGGTATATCGTTGCGAAACTATGTCGAATGGACAATAAAATGTCCAGAACTGTTGCCTTGGAAACGGGTATACAGAACTTTCCTTTGTGTATGACATTAATAAGTATTTCGTTTCCTAAATCGGAGATTCCCTATCTCGCTTTGTGTCCATTATTATACGGAGTATTCGTCTTGACTAACAGTTGCTTGTTTGTTGCCGGTTATCGCGTGTGTAAGAGACTTCAAGGAGCATACAAAGGCCATAAGGATGAATATAAAAGTGTACCGATTGTGAATAACAAAGACAAAATGGCGGAAACATCAGACATGACACACAATTAGTTTGTAGTTTCACTCCTCAAGTGGAATAAGTACTGCTTCCTATCAGATGGCCATTACCAGTGCGAGAAAGTCAAATAGCAGAAATCAAAAAAAAAAAGATAAGATAGCTGTGGATAATCGACAAGGCAGACTCTCCTGGTAATACGGCCCCAAATTCCACTAACTATGGTTTACATGGAAGAGCAGCCCTGATAGGAATATGGAAAGCTTTAGGTTTCCTTTGTTTCACAGACTTAGTTACTCTCAACATATTTTCCTATTTTCATTTTTGTGACGAGCTAAAGAAAAGTTTAATGTACAAAATCTTTTACCCATCGACAAAAATTCAATGTGGCCAAATTGAAAGCGATTCGAGACGATGAAAAAAACCTTGCTCAAAAAATGTCATAAATTATAAGGGAAATATGTGACCAGTACAGGACTCGGGACCCTTTGCTTACAGAGCGAGTGCTGTACCATTGAGCTACGCATTCCGATGAATTGACAAGTGAACACTTAGTAAATTTTCGGGAAAGGTAGAGCAAAAAATATGGAAAGTTGTTGGTTAGATCACATGTTCATGAAAAACGAGTCAGAATGTTTGTCTTGTTAATATCTTTGACAAGTTCTAAATTGAGTCATATAGACATATCTTTATTTTTGACCAATCACAAAAAACTGTTTATTCATTCTATATCAAAGTAAGAAGTAGGTCTAATGCAGCGCATTTAGCTGTGCCAAAAAAATAAAGACGTCAAAAGAGTGTATAATTATCTTTTTGGAGGCCATCAGCCAAGAAAACTTACCCACCTCTCCATCACATGCCTCGGATATTACCTCATTTTGCGTCTACTTTATTTAGGACTAGCTATACAGGCCTGCTTTTTTGATGCCTCGACTGTTATAAGTTTTTTTGAAATATAGAATACCTTAGTAACACTGGCGACGAACAATGAATGGGAAATTTCAGTTTTTCATTTTAAAAATTTCAAATTTCAATATTTATAATGTTGCTAGAATTGGGACGAATTGTTCCAGATGTCGTCGCAACCTTTTGAAACTCTAAGAAAGGGTCTAGAGAACAGAAATAAGTGGTTCAATTTAGATCTACTTTTCTGGTGATGCGATAAATTTGTCCAAAGCGCCGGCATAGTTCGTACAAATTCAGTTGCGATATAACAATAGGTACCTGTTACAAAGTTACCCAAATGTGCGACTAGGAGAATAGCCCTTTTATGATGCTGCGAAATTTTAGGCCGACAGTCTGCCATAATGAAGAAAAACTTTTGCAGCACCAGAAGAGGGACAACATGGAAAAATCTCAGTTTGCAAGCACACAAGATGCAATTCCTGTATGTTTATGCTTCCATAAAGTAATTGGAGTTGCTCCGGATTTCAAAGCAAGCTTTTGATGCTCCGTAAACAATGCAAAGTAGTCGAAATAATGGGTTAAACTTTCGATCCCCTTTTCCGGTGCCTTCTTTTTTTCGATCCCCTTTTCCGGTGCCTTCTTTTTTGTTGTCGAAATGTTCGATCCCCTTTTCTGTTGCCTTCTTTTTTGTTGTCGAAATCAAGAATTTTTTGTGAAAGCTGTTCAACCCCTTGATTATCCTACCATGGATAGAATTAAAGAGTTTTTACAAATGGCCCTCGTAGTGTTGCTTTTTTTTATGGATTGTATCCTTTTTGTCTCTATTTGTGATATAAGTATTTTTATCAGTATATTCAGTGCATCTTTGCAAATGTTTCTGATTTTGATTCACCAGTCACAAGGGACGTCATTTCATTCACACTGCTGGCTGTTTTTCTAGCATATGCTACGACCTTTCATTCCAAACCAATGGCTAAATTTCCACAAAGTCGACGCAAAGTTCAGCAATGAATCATGTTGCACTGAATTTCATTAACGATAGAATTTTTTTGCCAACATGTAAATGCTTTCTTGGATAGGTGCACTGGCCAATGCAAAATATTTGAAGCACAAACATAAGCAACCTGCCTCTTCAAAGGTGTTGTTCAAAAGGCCTATTTTACTGATTCTTTTTACCACAAAATTTCGCGTTGTAACAGCACTCCTTAATAAGGCCTGAGAAAGCATTGTGGGGATATTAGAAAATTCTAATTATTAATTAATAATCAACATCTTTCCATGTGTGTTTTTTTTAATTATCCTTTCACAAAAATATATTAATAGTGTTTTTTCTACTTTTGTAAAGAGAATGCGTAGCTCAGTGGTAGAGCACTCGCCCTGTAATCTTGAGGTACCTAGTTCGAATCCTGCTAGGTCCACATTTTTTTTCCTCCTTGTTTGTGTGACATTTTTTTACCGGACTTTAGTGTTGTTGTCATTTTTGTCTCCACTTGGACCGATTGATATTTTTTGTCGACTGGAAAAGAATTCTGGTCCATAGAACTCCTCTTTAGCTTGTTATAAAAACTGTGAAAATTGGAATTATATATTGGGGCATACAAATCAGTTAAACAAAGGAAACACGTGAAGAGATGAATAGTCATGCTCTTATGACTGAACTTCTTCGCGAGCCAAGGTTACGATCACTACGTGGAGAAGCGTAGTGAATCGTCAGCCTTGGCTTGCGAAGATGATGACTGAAATACCATTTAGAAATGGAGAGCGATACAAACACATGCAGTTGTTAAAGTTGGGGGAAAATTTAGCAGCGCCATAGAAGTTCAGCCGAATAATTTTTGTTTGCATCAGACTGTAAACGCAAGAGTTGCAAGTCCAAATCGATTTTAAAAACCAAACGTTTCTACTTTTCCACTATTTTTTCTATTCGTTGCAAGATAAACATATTCGTGCCATACAGTTTATTGTTTTCTAAAGGACATGTTTAAAAAGGAAAATTGTCGTCTGGAAAATACAGCTGGCCGTGTGAATGAAAGAATGTGCTTTATGATTAGTAAAGCAGGATCAGAAACATTTGCAAAGGTGAAATACAGTACGACTCATATTATAAAAGACAACATATAAAAAAGGAATTACAGGACCATTTGTCATAGAAACCCTCTTTAATTTGACGTAGGGTACGATAATTGAGGGTCCGAACAGCTTTCACAAAAAAATGTTGATTTCGGACCACAAAAACAAGCCACCAGAAAAGGGGACCGAAAGTTTAACTGAAAATTTCGACTACTTTAAATCATTTTCTGAGCATCAAAAGCTCGGGATGTCATCCAGAGCAACTCCTACTAAATTTTGGCGGCATGAAATTACAAGAATTGCATCTCGTGTGCTTGCAAATTGAGATTTTTCCATGTGGTCCCTCTTCTCGTCGAGCTAACGCTTTTCTTAAATATGGCCGGATATCGGGTAAAACTTTAGCAGCACTATAAAAGGGGTATTCTCCTTGTCGAGCATATGTGTAACTTTTTATCGGGTGCTTATTGTCATGCCGCAAATGGATTTGCACGAGATACACGGGCGCTTTAAGATATATTTATACCTGCAATCCAGTAGCGGCATGACAATAGGTATCCAGCAAAAAGAAACACTGATGCGCGACAAGGAGAATAACCCTTTTAAAGTGCTGCGAAAGTTTTGGCCGACATGCAGCCATAGTGAAGAAAAACTTTTGAAGCACGAAAAGAGGGACCACATGCAAAAATCTCAATTTGCCAGCACACGAGATGCAATTCTTGTAATTTCATGTTGCCAAAAGTTAGTTGGAGTTGCTCTGGATGACACAACGAGCTTTTGATGCTCAGAAAATGATTTAAAGTAGTCGAAATTTTGACTTGAAATTTTGGTCCCCTTTTCTGGTGGCTTGTTTTTTGTGCTCGAAATCAAGACTTTTTTTGAGAATGCTGTTCGGACCCTCAATTTTATCGTACCCTACGTAAAATTAGAGACGTTTTTTTTGACAAATGGTCCTGTAAATGATTTTTTGTTTGTTCGTTGTCTTTTACTCTATTTATTTATGATATAAGTCGTGAATTATCAGTACAAATAGTTCATCTTTGCAAATATTTCGGATCTTTTTTTACCAATTACAAAGCACATCCTTTTATTCACACTGCCAGCTGTGTTTTTCTGGACGACAATTTTCAATTTAAACTTTTCCATTAGAAAACGTTAAACTAGATGGCACGAATAGGTTTATCTTTCAAAGAGTAGCTTGATTTCTTTCTCGCCGTTTCTAAACGCCTTTTTAGTTACAGGAGCGTGACAATTCATCTTTTCATGTGTTTCCTTTCTTTCACTGATTTGTATAACCCCGATATTTAGTTCCCATTTCAGCGGTTTTTAAGACAAGCTAACGAGGAGTTCTGTGTACTAAATCCTTTACCACTCGACAACAAAAATCAACCTGTCCAAATTCAAAGTACTTTGAGACAACAACGTTAAAGTCTGGTTCAAAAATGTCCCAAACAAGGAGGGGAAAAAAAGTGGTTTCCACAGGACTCGAACTAGGTACCTTTATATCACAGGACGAGTGCTCTACCAAAGAGCTACACATTCCACTTACAATGTTTGACATACATGTACTTATTTATACATTTTTGTAAAAGAGTAATTTAAATCCAAGAATTCCTTCTCATGTTGGCAAAATTCGTTTCTATCGTTAATAAAATTCAGTGCGACATGATCCACTCGACTCTCATTGCTGAACTTTGTGTCTACTTTGTGGAAATTTAGCCATTGGTTTGGAATGAAAGGTCAGAGCTTATGTTAGAAAAACAGCCAGCAGTATGAATGAAATGACTTCCTCGTGACTGGTGAATCAACATCAGAAACATTTGTAAAAGTGCACTGGTTGTACTGATGAAAACACTCATATCATAGATAGCGTCAAAGAGCGCACAATCCAGAAGAAACTAGGAGGGCCATTTGTCTTATATAATTTTACCTATGGTACGATAATTGAGGAGCAGAACAGCTTTTACATAAAAAATCTTCTTTGCCTTATTTTCGGAGCAGCAAAAGCTTACTGTGTAATCCAGAGCAACTTCAATTACTTGGTGGCAGCATGAAAATACAGAAATTTCTACAGGACGTGTGCTTGTAAATTGACAGTTTTAGAACTATGTGGTCCCTCCTCTCGTGCTGCGAAATACTTTCTTCTTTATGGCCGGCTATCGGCCAAAACTTTCGCAGCATCATACAAGAGGGCCATTGGCCCTGGAACGCTCATCTTAGACTATAGCTTATGAGTGAAATTCAATTCTTAGAGCAACTTTGGTAAAGCTTCACCTAAGAAACATCCCTGGCAAGTTTCATCAAGACTGGAATATCAAAGCTCTACAGCTTCCAGTTTCAAAGAAGAATTCTAAATTTTCCTTCTTTGTCCTATATTCGAACTTGTGGTACCCGGGGCTGGGTCACTTTTAACCAAAGCAGCATCCGTGGAACAAACTTGGTAGAGGTCCACTCAAAGATGCTACATATCAAATATCAAAGCTGTACACCTTCCCGTTTAAGAGAAAAAGAAATCAAAAATTTTCCTTCTTTGTTCCTTTGTTCCAACCTGTGACCTCCGGGGCATGGCCAGTTTTGACGCCTCTACTATAATCGTATAATCATGACTTTCATCAATAATAAGACTGAGGTTTGGTCTTTTTTACTGACATGTCTATCTGGGATGGTATATACACATATGGCGTATGATAACAACTAGGTACTTCTGTTTTTATCTTTATACCTTTTAATGGCCATTAACATTTATGCAAATCAATGTACTTAAATAAACTAGCAAATGCTTCTGTACATACAGACAGACACCCATTTATACAACCAGATACAATGTACACACTTGACAGTGATTTAAATACTTCAAGAGGTAAAAACCTACAAAACATGTATTAGAAATTCAAACCTTACTGATTTTGAGTACCAAAGCTTTTGAAAACAATAGGAAAGTGGGATTTCGTTGATCTCTATTTCCTGAAATCATCAGTTTTTAACCCTTTCAAAGACAATCTCATAATAAGAATTAGATCTACATTGAAATTGTAGTCTGCAAACACTTCAAAAAGGTCAAATAAGATTTGGCAAATTTTACATTATTATCATTATTCCATTAGCTCTTTACCACACTAGAAAATTTTAGACTCGTCCAAATCGAAAGCATTTACAGACGACAAAATAAATGTGAATCAAAAATTGATTTTTGATTTTAGGAGTGTAGAAAACATTGTGGGAAAAGGAGAAAATGCTGGTTACCAGCATTTTCTCCTTTTCCCACAATGTTTTCAAAAGGCTTCTTTCTCAGGGGCGTCAAAAGTAGGGATTGTGTGGTAATGGGTTAACTCTTTACCAAAGGACAAAATTTCAGACTGTTCCAAATTCAAAGCATTTGCAGACGACAAAAAAAAAATTGTTTTGGGAAGGATAGAAAACATTGCAGGAAAAGGAGAAAATGCTGGTTTTCTCCTTGTCCCACAATGTTTTCGAAAGGCTTTTTCTTCAAGGGTGTCAAAACTCGGGATTTTGTGGTAAAGAGTTAAAGGTCTTTTCAGATAATTATATACCACTGACTAGTTCATGCCATATACCCCTCGTGTGCGTAGCCAGGTGAAACCTCAAATCCCTGGCATCTATTTTCCAAATACAGGTATGTCTTTCCAGTTTAAAAATGGGCAAGAATAAAGGCTGAAAGTGTTTTTACAGTGCCAACTGCTTCGGAATGGGCTTCATCACTATTTAATAGGCTACACCACAGACCTCACTAGTATTAGTGGCATACAGAAAAAAAATATGACTGGAAAAAAAACCAAAATCTTTTGTTAAGCAGTTTCTCCTCCCTTTTCAGCGTGTTAATCCATTACCAAACGACAATATTTTAGACTGGTCCAAATTGAAAGCATTTGCAGACGACCAAATAAAAGTGACTGAAAATTTGAAATTTGTTTTGTGAAGGGTAGAAAACATTGTGGGAAAAGGAGAAAATGCTGGTTACCAGCATTTTCTCCTTTTCCCACAATGTTTTCTAATGGCTTCTTTCTCAGGGGCGTCAAAAGTAGGGATTGTGTGGTAATGAGTTAAAGCAGCCTGTTATACGTCTTTATTTGAAAAGATTCATGACTTGAAAATATAACATATCTACAGATGCATAGTAAGACATTTAATTAACCCTTTATCAAACAATGACGACTTTTGACGATCCTGAGGTAGAAGCCCTTGAAAAACATTGTGGGAAAAGCAGAAAATGCTGGTAATGTTTTCTACCCTTCCAAAAGCAAATTTTAACTTTTCAGTCACATTTATTTTGTTGTCTGCAAATGCCTTCAATTTGGGCCAGTCTATAAATTTGTCGTTTGGTAAAGAGTTAACCCTTTATCAAACAATCCTGTGTTTCAACTACCCTTACGAATAGGACCTTTGAAAACATTGAGGGAAAAGGAGAAAATGCTAGTAACCTTCATTTTCTCCTTTTCCCAAAATGTTTTCAACCCTGCATCATTTGAGCAACATTCCATCTGTCATCTGCAAATGCTTTGAATCTGGACCAGTCTAAAATGGCATCATTGGATAGCAAGTTAAAACCGATGTAAAAAAAAACCTACAGTTATACCAACAGTTATTCCCTATGAAAGCCATATTAAGCTTTTACAGCACATATAAATGTACAAGGACCAAATAACACCTCTTCTCCCCCTCATATAAACAAAATTTTACATGAAAAAGTAATTATGGAGATATCTTCATGCAAGGAGAAATGTCTCAGTTTTAAGCACAATTCTCAATTACATTCATATCTTTGCTTATATTTTTTTATAGTTTTTGTTATCTGATGTGAATAATTTCTAAAGCCACATGCAAGTTTAATACCAAGTTAAAATAATTCAAAGACAACTGTACTATTCAACCAAATGTTCACCTCTGTCAAACATACACAGCTGGCAGTCTTTGTTTATACATGTATGCTAATGACTTGGCGGCTAAAAACAGAGATTCACGTCGACTAACACCTACTACAGCACTCTGCCAATCAACATGTCCAATGTGGGGCTGTTCCTCTTCAACAATTTGACCAATGGTCACTGCTAGACCAGACCAGCGAAGGGGGTAGTCTGACGGAGTTCTGTCTTGGGCTTTCAGAATGTATTCTGCAGGTATTGGAGACGGTTGGGAAAACGTCTGCAGGTCTATCCTATGTTGTGGGTCTTGTAGCACCAAGCAACTCATTTCATACCACCTACAAGAAAATTAAACGGTTTCCTTACAATAATTTTGCAGAGCACACTAATTTTCTGTTTCCACAAAAGTTTATTATCAATTAACGTTTTATCACATAACAAAATTTTAGACCCATCCAAATGGAAAGCGTTTGTAGACAACTTTGTTGTGGCTAATATGGAGCAATTTTTTCTTTGATAAGGTAAAAAATCTTATGGGAAAAGGACTAAATGCTGCTTTCTAATTTTCCTACGATGTTTTCAAATTGCTACTTCCACATGGTCCTTAAAAGTCAGCATTGTGCCACAAGGGTTGGGATAAGTCTTAACCCTTTCCCAAACGGCAGATTTTAGACCAGACCAAATTGAAAGCCTTTTGCAGATGACAAATTAACAGTTGCTGAAAAGATGATTTTTCTATATGATGGGGTAGAAAACATTGTGGGAAAAGGAGAAAATGCTGTTACCAGCATTTTCTCCTTTTCCCACTATGTTTTCAAAAGGCTTCTTTTCCTGACCCGTAAAAACCAGGGATTGTTTGGGAAAGGGTTAACTGCAACTTAAAATTGAAAATTGATCCACATTTTGACACATATAGATAAAGAATCAAACCAGAGAGTTGTCGTTTAACTCTTTACCACACAGTCCCGACTTTTAACAAGCCCGAGAAAGAAGCCTTTTGAAAACATTGTGGGAATAGGGAGAAAATGCTGGTAACCAGCATTTTCTCCTTTTCCCACAATGTTTTATATCCTTCCCAAACCAAATTTTAATTTTTGAGTTACATTTATTTTGTCGTCTGCAAGTGCTTTCAATTTGGACAAGTCAAAAATTTTGTCGTTTGGTAAAGAGTTAGAAGGTTGAAATAATTCTGAACAATGGAAAGATACTGGTTTCCGGCATTTTCTCCCTTTCCCAAACTTTTTTGAAAAGCCTCTTCTTCTATGGTTGTAGAAACATGGTATTTTTAAATAAAAATCACAATAAAATGAAAGGACTTCCAGAATAAACAATCCATGTTAAAATGCCTATTGATGTAAATAATACCATTTCAAAGTATGGAAATAGTTGTGAAGATGACAATCTGTTATTCTATGGTTGGCCCCACTGTTAGTTGCTTGCAGAGAAATTAATTTCAAAAACTATGTTTAAAAACTTGCAAGGTCACTCTATCTTTTTTTTTACCTTTTGGCTGATTATTAAAATTCATTTTTCTTCCACTGATTAACCCATTACCACACAATCCCTACTTTTGACAACCCTGAGAAAGAAGTCTTTAGAAAACATTGTAGGAAAAGGAGAAAATGCTGGTAACCAGCATTTTCTCATTTTCCCATAATGTTTTTTACCCTTCACAAAACAAATTTTAAATTTTTAGTCACTTTTATTTTGTTGTCTGCAAATGCTTATGATTTGGACAAGCCTAAAATATTGTCATTTGGTAATGAGTAATCACCTGGATTGACCACACAATAACAGATTATCATTGTCAAAATACTTTCCATACTTTCAAATGATAATGTTAAAATTAAATGCATCTTGACTCCTACTTTTATTTTGCCACCATAGGGCCTTTGGGTGTTTTCTTTTTCCAATGAAAGTTGACATCAAAATCAAACAGCACTGAGGATGCAGTCTACAAAAGCCCTTAGTTTTGTTTGTCCAAGACACTGAAAGGGTTAAACAGCCACCTTCCAACTTTGCAACTGTTTCCTTGAACTTGTCATTTCCTCTCTAATACATTTATAGCAGAAAAAGCACTGTTATATAAACAGTTAAGCATATAACAGACACAAAGATTGTGGCAAAAAGGTGTTATTTTTTTCTGACAACTGGTACAGATTCATACAGTTAAACAGGGAAAATATTACTAGGTTATACCTGTCAGGAAGCATTTCCACAATAAATCCTTCGATTGAGACAATTGGTTGGTTGTCAGGGATATTTGAGGACTGTCTGAGATTCTGTATTCTTTCTTGTGCACCTTTCAAACCTGATGTATATCCTACAGGTTGTGCAGCTGTGGTGGCTTGACTTTCCTAGAATACAGAAAGAAACAGGACTGTATGTCTTTTTCCTCTAATGAAGATCCTGTAGATTCAAAGTGTCAGTTACTGTAGAGCTAGCATATTTCACTTACTCTACAACAGTCATTCATTTAATTTCAATTACAAATTTAAAATAATGCATCTCATAGATGCCTAGTGACATGACGCCCAATAATACATGTCAGTGAATAAGATGTTTTATATCAATTGCATATATTTCCTTCATTTCATCCCTTCAAAATATTCTACCTTGACAGAAGTACATTTTTCAAGTCTGGAATGCAAAATAAGCTTTTCTGGGAAGACCCAGTAGACACTATGATCAGCCTAGCTTGGTATTTGCGCAGCCACTGTTTATTATTGACATGTCTCTGGGGCTCAAAATAATAAATCCAGATTTCATCACCTGTTAAAAATCTGATATTCTGTGTTTGTCACAATTACAGTATTGACGCTATTTTCTTTCCAAGCCTCTGACAACTTTTCTCTCATGCATCTGAGGTGAATGGTGAAAAATAGTCATGTATAATGTTTGTCTCATTCATGTATTGAAACCTGCAATGACAAGTTCACAAGTAAGAAATGCTTATCATTGAGGTACCAAGCTAGGCGGATAGGTTATTAACCCTTTACCAGATGACATAATTTTAGTCTTGTCCAAATTGGAAGTACATGTATTTGCAGACAACAATTTCAATGTGGTTCAAATGGAGTAATTTTTCTTTGATAGAGTAGAAAACATTGTGGGAAGAGGAGAAAATGCTGGTTACCAGCATCCTCTTCTTTTCCGAAATGTTTTGAAAAGGCTTCTTTTCAAGGAGTGTCAAAAGTTGGCATTGTGTGGTAAACATCCCAAAAAGAATTAAGTGAGAAAGCAGACTATCAGATTTTGATGATTATAACAGGATGAGAACTTGTTAGGAATATCTCCCATTGAAATTAATTTGGAGTTACGATTTAATCCTGGATAGATGCAAGAATAACTCCATCTGCATATGATACCTTATTCATGGATAGCTACTTACCTTCCCAATGACTGTAGCTCTACCAAATGTGTTCTGAAAGGCCTCTCTGATGGCTCCAACTTTAGACTCTTTGGTAGATGTGACTAGGATGCATGTATCCCCTCCCGACTCTGGAATGATAAAACAAGAGCTTCACAAAGCGGTGCATACATGCCCGAACCGGCTTGTTGGTGAAATGGGTGAAAATCTAGGAAGCCTGCAGATATCCACATTTTAAAAGTCACATGCAAAATTACACACCATGGAGATTCATTGCGGTAAGTTTTAACTTATTCCGGTGAAAACTGTAAAAGGGGTTGTGTGTACAAGAATTTGCTAAAAGCTGACAGACAGACAACTGGGGCCATCACATAATGTGACCCTACCGGCGTATAGAAATACAGAAAACATCTTCGCTAGGAACTCTTTATCAGATGACAAAATTTAGGCCGCTAGGTATAAACTGAAAGGATATGCAGGGGACAAAGGTGGCTGAAACGCTAAAATTGTGGGTATAGGAGGAAATGCTTGTTAACTGCATTTTCTCAGTAACCAGCATTTTCTCCATTAATACCACATCTTTTTTTCAAAGGCCTTCTCTGTCGGGGACATTAAGACTTGGGATAGTGTGGTAAAAGTATACAATGCAGGGAAAAAACTTAAAATTGATTTACAGGACAGCAAAAGTAAGGTAGACACCTAGTTTGGTATTCACATTACATTTTAAATAGCAGTCTTAGTTACTTTCAAAATTCAGAAAATGTTTGAGAAGTAACCCTTTACCACATAGTCCCACCCTTAAAAGACTCTGATGGAGAGGTCTTTGGAAAACATTGTGGCAAAAAGGGGAAAATGCTGGTAAACAACAATTTCTCCTTTTTCCCATGTTTTCTAACCTATCAATGACTAATTCTATCGCTTAAACCACCTTTCAATTTATAGTAGTTTGCAAATCGAGGGGTGGATGCAAAACTATTCCATCTGTGTTTTGGAAAATTTTACAGGTGAGGGGAAAAACCTCTCATTTCTCTGTAAAGCATAATTTATCTTTTTTTTAGATTATATTGTATTGTATTCATCTACACAATTCAACACAACATAACTATCTAACAATTCTTTTAAGAAGATGGAATAATTTTGCATTCATCCCTCAAAATCCTTTCAATTTGGACAAATCTCAAATTTTGTTCTATGATAAAGAGTTATGCAAGAATGCACTTTAACCCCTTACCAAACAATCCCTGTTTTTTACAACCCCGGGAAAGAAGCATTTAGAAAATATTGTGGGAAAAGGAGAAAATGCAAGTAATCAGCATTTTCTCCTTTTCCCACAATGTTTTCTACCCTGCTAGAAACAATTTCCACGTTTGAGTTACATTTATTTTGTTGTCTGCAACCAGTCTAAAATTTTGTCGTTTGGTAAAGGTGAATAAGGGCCCAAAATGTTAAGGACATGACTGTGGTTCAAATAATTAATCCACACTGCCCAACTTTTTTCTTAGTATTTTTGCAATTTGAAACACCCGAGTTCTTTCTTTTTCCATTTCATTAAATATGTAATTTAAGCCTTTAAAACATGGTCTCAAGTTTTATCAACCTTGAGGAAAAAGGCCTATGATAACACTTCGAGAAAAGGCTACAATTCTGGTAGCAGCATTTTCTCCTTTCTTCACAATACATGTATTTTCAATCTTTCAAACGGTTTGTTTTAGTATTTAGGTTACACTTAACCCATTACCACACAATCCCTACTTTTGATGCCCCTGAGAAAAAAGCCTTTTGAAAACATTATTGGGAAAGGAGAAAATGCTGGTAATCAGCATTTTCTCCCTTTCCCGCAATGTTTTCTATCCTAGTGGAAATAAATTCAATTTTTTCAGTTACTTTTATGTTGTCGTCTGCAAATGCTTTCGATTTGGACAAGTCTACATTTTGTCGTTTGGTAAAGGGTTAATATGTCGCCTATGAATGCTTTCAAATTTGACTGGTCTAACATTCTGTTATTTTGTAAGGAGTTCAGTAAAAAATCTTCAATGAGTTTTACATGGTTTTGATCTCCCAGATATTTTTTCGTATTCATTGAACATAAAGAGCAGAAAATTGCCTAAATTGAACATTATTTTCTTTACTAAGCCTTGCGAACTTAACCCTTTTCCAAGCAACCACTGGTTTTCAAAGGACTGTGGGAAAGGAAATGTTTGTAAGCCTTTTGAAAACATTATTGGGAAAGGAGAAAATGCTGGTAATCAATACTGATTCAATAAAAATTCAATACTGATTTTAACTCCTCTGCTGGTGAGCACAACTCAATGATCTTTTGTGGACAGTGTAGATCAAGATCAGACTGCACATTCTGTGAAGTCTGATCTTGGATCTACACTGCCCGATATGAAGATATTTTTCCCCAAAATTATTTTGAAACGGTAACACCTGGATTTTACCTATCCACTGGAAAGTTCCATGTTAGTTACTTAGTAGAATAAGGCTTAACAATGACACAAAGAAGATCTACTCACTTATGACTTCTCTCATTCCAGGGTCTAGAGTTGTTATCATGGACTCCATGGATGACTTAGTCTTTTCAACAACCTTTGACAACATCTTATTTCCAGAAATCCATCCAAAAATACCCCCTTGGGGACTCTGTGGACTAGATGGCATCATCTCAATCCCCTCTGGTACCTCTATGGATGAACTTGCTTCATAGGGACTCTGCTGGGGAGCTATTACAGAAAACATATAAAACTATATTAATTTTTTAACTTTTGATCATACCCTCACATTTGTAGAAGCTAAATATCTTAAAAAAAAATGGCTTAACCCATTACCACACAATCCCTACTTTTGACGCCCCTCAGAAAGAAGCCTTTTAAAAACACTGTGGAAAAAGGAGAAAATGCTGGTCACCAGCATTTTCTCCTTTTCCCACGGTGTTTTCTACCCTTCCCAGAACAAATTTCTATTTTTCAGTCACCTTTATTTTGTCGTCTGCAAATGCTGTCAATTTGAACGAGTCTAAAACTTTCTCGTGTGGTAAAGAGTTAAGTGGATAATTTCTATATGAATTTACAATACTATTACCTTTTTTGAGTCTTTACTTTTCATTGGATGCAAACTATTCTCTTCACTGATGTTAACCCTTGACTATAGAAACCTGCCTATTAACAACATTTGACAAAGGTTTGCTACATTACCAGCATTTTCTCCTATTGCAGCACTGTCTTCTATAATTTCACAAACCAATTTAATCTTTTTGACAATTTTCGATTTCCAATATGTACAAGTATGATGTTTTCTCTGTTTGTGAAGAGTTAACCAATTACCACACAATACCTACTTTTGACACCTCTGTGAAAGAAGCCTTTTGAAAACACTGTGGGAAAAGGACAAAATGCTGGTAACCAGCATTTTCTCCTTTTCCCACAATGTTTTCTACCCTTTCCAGAACAAATTTCTATTTTTTAGTCACCTTTATTTTGTCGTCTGCAAATGCTTTCAATTTGGACCAGTCTTAAATTTTCTTGTGTGGTAAATAGTTAATGTCAGAGTAATAGATATTCACTTGACATCTAGATGAAAATATATATATTTCAGTCAATCCATTTCCTTTGACCAGTAATTCCAAAAGATTATGGCGGGACGTTGAAAGTCATATTCTGTTTCTTATCAAAAGAGAGAACTTGATTAAACAAGAGGGCCAAGATGACCCTGAATCACTTACCTGAATTTTTTTAGAGGACAATAGGCAATTTTTTTGAGGTTTTGAAACTTTGGAAACAAAATCGTTATTATGCCAAACAATTTTGAAAAGGTCACCTGTAAAAGTCATTTTAAAATCTGTCACCACACCTACAATCATCACCACAGCAATGATTCTGATGAATAAGAGTACTGCAAATAAATTTTTGGATAGATCACCTAAGGACAATTTCTTGGAAGAAGAGCACATACTCGATAGTGACTAAAATCTTAAGTCTTGTTCAACAACAGCACCACATGCAGGTACCACCCCCCTCTCGCCCCATCAGAGCCATGTTTCTTGACGAATCAGTATTTTGCGAACAACTTTTGAAAAGGGTCACCACAGGAATATTTCTGTGACATTATTTCATAATCTGACCTACGTTTTGAGAGAAGAAAATGGTCATCCAAAGAAAATCTCTGTGAAATTATTTCAAAATCTGACCGGCTATTTCCGACAAGAAGAATTTTTAAGAATTTCTTCAATTCTGTATAGTGCAAGTAGCACCCATTCACCAGAGCCATGTTTCCTGACAGATCAAAATTTCGCAAACATTTTTTAAAAGGGTCACCAAAAGAATATCTTTGTGAAATTATTTCAAAATCTGAGCAGCCGTTTTAGAGAAGAAGAATTTTTAAGAATTTCTTCATTTCTGTATAGTGCAAGTAACTCCCATTCACCAGCCATGTTTCTTGATGGATCAAATTTCCGCGAACAATTTTTTGAGAAGGTTCAGCCAAAAAACATCTCTGAAATTATTTTAAAATCTGATTAGCTGTTCAGAGAAGAAGAATTCCAAAGAATTTCTTCATTTCTGAATAGTGCAAATAGTCCCCATTCACCAGAGCCATGTTTCTTGATGTATTAAAATTTCGCAAACATTTTTTGAAAAGGGTCACACAAGGAACATCTCTGTGAAATTATTTCAAAATCTGACCTGCGATTTCAGAGAAGAAGATTTTCAAAGAATTTCCTAGAAAATTCCATTTGGTTGTGATGAAAACCAGAGTTTTTGATGGAATCAGATTCTATGAACAATTTTTAAAGAGGACCTCCAAAGGAACATTCCAGCCCAGTTTGCTCTGAATTGGCACAGTGGTTTAGGAGCAGTTGATGTTTAAAGAATTGTCGATAACGTACGACAGACACCAAGTGATCCTAAAAGCTTCTATTGAGCATGTTGTGCTCAGGTGAGCTAAAAAATATACCTGGTGGAACAATTTGCTTTGTTTGTATTGGTTGGGCAATTGGAGAACTGACATTTGGTTCAGACACACCAGTTGGACTGCTGCTGGTCTTTTTTTGTGGCATCACAGACATTTGTGGTACTTGTGTTGAGGAAACTTCACCAGGTGAACTCTGTGTCATAAAGGATGGAAGTGGTGCTGGTGGTGCAAGACCACTGGTCAGTGGAGATGACTGAGCTGTGGGCAAGACAAGAAAAACAAGATACACTTTGAGAGCTAAAATATCTGTGTCTGTAATGGGGATTTAATTCTTTACCACACAATCCCAACTTTTAACGACCCTGAGAGAGAAACCTTCTGAAAACATTGTGAGAAAAGGAGAAAATGCTGGTAACCAGCATTTTCTCCTTTTCCCACAATGTTTTCTACCCTTCGCAAAACAAATTTCAAATTTTCAATCACTTTTACTTTGTCATCTGCAAATGCTTTCGATTTGGACAAACCTAAAATTTGTCGCTTGGTAATGAGTTAACCCTTTACCCCATAAGGCATTTCTATGGTATCTCTAATTGACCATAAATAACAGCAAGGATGAAGAAGCCCTTTTTTATGGGTATATGACACATTTTGGTAGCATAGAAAACATTGTGACAAAAGGTGCAATTGCTCGTCACGAGCAATTTCACCTTTTGCCACAATGTTTTCCAAAGGCTCCTACAAGCAATGTGTAGAAATGTGTATCTATGGAGTAACGGGTTAATGCATGTACATGATGCATGATACCAAGCAAGTCAGCACAGTATTATATATCCCTAAAATCTGTTGTGAATAACAACCAAATGAATCATGACATACACTTGTGCTCTATCATACATGTACATGAAATCAACAACAAGCAAAAAGTTTTGGCCCAGGTCAGCCTGCTCCGAATGTGCATGCTGACCTGGGTGATTGTGTTGATACTTTTTGCAAATACATTAGGACCCTTTTTCACAGAGAATGGTTCATATGTATCAATGTATCTTGAACACAGTCATATTTAATCAATCACCTACTTAAAATGACTTTTACAGACACCTGCAGAAGGCAGGTCTTGAAAGCAGCTGGAAAGAGAAAACACAACAACAGCTTGTTCGAACTTTGCAACATACAAAGACCTCTCTCTCTAAATGTTTCCATGCTATTGAAAACTGCAATTTTTCATTCCACGTAACATTTATTATGTTTGTTATTTGTGGTTATTCTTTTTTAAAGTAAAATATCAGCATGTATAGTAAAAAGGTTAAAAGGACACATGAGGACTATGATCTAAGTTCTAACAATATGGGGTTATCTCTCAAAAACATCTATAAATACCTCAAGACCTTGATCTTTATTTGTTACGTATGTTTTCAAGTTTACTATCATGCCACTTGTGTAGAAAGCAGCTTTTTGCCAGGCTGTTTAGCTCTTTACCACACGACAAAATTTTAGACCTGTCCAAAATGTGGGCATTTGCAGACGACAATTTCAATGTGGCTCAATGATGTAATTTATGTTTGATAGGGTAGAAAACATTGTGGGAAAAGGAGAAAATGCTGGTTACCAGCATTTCCTCCTTTTCCTACAATGTTTTCAAAAGGCTTCTTCCTCAAGGTCATTAAAAGTCGGGATTGGGTGGTAAAGGGTTAAAGGTGGCCCTTCAGATTTCAGGACGAAAATTTTACAAAAGTGCAAAAAAATCATCCTTATACTCCCAAAGCCTTTTAATTTTCATTCATAAAACCCAAGTAGTTGAAAACCGTCCGACAACACGAGAAATTAGAGATTTACGACGGCCCAGGTTGACACCAACGTGAGACACATTCTATTTTTAGATAATCGATTCGCTCATTTACTTACAGGAATACACAGAAGAAGCTTCAAACATAGCGTCTGAAGAAGACATTATGGGAAATTATTATTACATGTTTGTTATGATGGGGAATTTAAGGTCACTTGACCTTCCCACAATGCTTCATTGATTTTTGGCGCAAAATCTAAAAATAGCTTAAGAGGCTACGTAGCTTTTTAAGGGAATACCATCAAAAAAATTTTTTTTGTAATTTTATGAATCTTAATTATTGATGATTTGTATTATTTTTGCATATGAATTTCAGTGATATATATATTTTTTAATTTGGTGAGATGTAAAAATTCTGAATACCCACCTTTAAACCTTTAACAAACAATCCTGTGCTTTCATAAGCTTTAAAAATATCCTGGTAAAAGATAAGAACTGCTGAAAACATGCACTACCTCTTTTTACCACATTTTTTTTTCACCATTTTAACGAAAATTCCTTCTTTCGATTCACACTCAATTTGTGATGTTTTCAATCTGAAAGAAGCTGATTTTTTTTTATCTGATAAAGGGTTACTCCTTTACAGAATAACTTTTTCTATATATGAAGAGCGTTCAATAAGTAATGTCCTTGACCCACTTCCAGTTGTCTGATCTAGCTGAAATTTTGCATATGCAATGATTTAGATCTCTCTGGGTTATGTGGCAAATTACAGCTCTGAACTAATTGTGGTTTCTGATTTACAGGTGTTTGAACTGAGTCAGGTGTGTGACTGACATCTGATAGAAAAATGAGTAAAAATTACTTCTTGTAACCAAATGGTCATTTAAATTCTAATACAGACTTCCCACCATGTTTGAATTCAGGATGCCAGCGATTTACAAGGTCATATGATGGGGCATTATCACCATAAGTAACGTTAATTTCTTCAAAAGTCTCCTGTGGTGTGCGACACTCAACAGGTTCCCATTTTACACCCGACTCATTTCAAACACCTGTAAATCAGAAACCACAATATTAGTTCAGAGCTGTAATTTGCTACATAACCCATTACTTATTGAACTGCCCTTGTAAGTCTTGCAGGCTAGAACAAGTGACATAAGGGAGAATTAATGGAAAAGATTTTAAGACATATTGTTACAAGACATGGAAAGCATTTCAAAGCAATTTGGGAAAAGGAACAGTTGCCAAACACAAACCGCTACTCAACAGTGTCCAACAGTGTCTTCAAAAGCCGTTTCTCACTGACACATAAGAAGGGTTTGCTATTTACCACACAATCCTGAATTTTAACACCCCTGAGTAAGAAGCCTTCTTAAAACATCATGAGAAAAGGAGAAAATGCTTGTTACAAGCATTTTCTCCTTTTCCCACAATGATTTCTCCCCTGTGGAGGAAAAGTTGCACCATTTGGGCCACACTGAAATTATTGTCAGCAAATGCTTTCAATATGGGCATGGCTAAAATTTTGTCACCTGGTAAAGAGTTAATCCTTTACCCCATAAGTCATTTCTATGGTATCTCTAATTTACCCTAAATAACAGCAAGGATGAAGCCATTTCTTATGTGTATATGACACCTTTTGATAGCATAGAAAACATTGTGGCAAAAGGTGAAATTGCTCGTTACAAGCAATTTCACCCTTTGCCACAATGTTTTCTAAAGGCTCCTACAAGCAATGCGTAGAAATGAGTATCTATGGAGTAAAGGGTTAAGTTCATTCTTCTTTCATGATCAATTTGACATGCAATTTCATAATCAGCATTGTCTGTTCACCTTCTATACAGGTACAGTTCATAGTACACCAACACAGCAGGAACATATCAGCTAGGTATACATGTATGTCAATTGGTGCTCTTTACCCGCCCTATAACAACTATCCTACTAAATTCGACCATGAACTATTTCTTAGAATCTAAATCAAGATCAACCTGTATTCAAGGGCATTCTGATCTTGGTCTAAGCTCTTAGATTCTTCATTTTTTCTTTCATAAATATGAACTATGCCCTGGTAAAAAGAAGACTAATATCTATGCAGTCCATAAAATCCATCTTTTATGACAAACAAATGAATCATGAAACTGACTGGTCCTTCGACATGCTGAAATTGACCAATAGCAAAAGCTTTCGACCCAGGTCAGCCCACACATACTGCACAGACTGACCACGGTTGATACTTTTTTTCGCCTATGGCCGATGCTTTAAGCTTCCTTTTCCCAGAGCCATTTCATGACTGTTTAGACTACAAAAAGACAATGTTGATCAATGATAAGGATGTCATACCCTCTAATATGAAATCTTACCCCAAGTTTTCAGCATAGGGTGTAAGTATACCCTTGAAATAAAAAGCTAGTAGGAACACTGAAATACTTTGTACATGTTTGATAGTAACAGAGAATGAGTTTGAAAAAAGAGAAATATATGGGGATTAAAAGAAAAGGTCCAGATCAGCCTAATGATCAGACTAACACAATGCAAAATGATTAACATCATAGTCCATACCAACAAATAATTCTAATTCAATTCTGATTGCAAATTAATATGAAATAAGAATTGGTTTTACAAATGTGTATTAGAAAATGGGTCCAGATCTGGTGCCATTATTAGTGTGAATATTTAGAATATGTAGGCCTATATTCTGTTGAATCATCTTGATAGTTTAGATAAAAGAAATAGAGATAGTGAAAAGTTATTAAAGTTCTGTAATCCATTGCTCCAATATATGCATTTAATGTCTCCATGATGCAGAAATCTAAATCAACAGTTTTTAAATGTTTATTTCTCGCATATGAAAATTTATCCTATGGGAATCTAACTTTGTCAAGTTGGAATCCAACTTTTCAATCTGGAATCCAATTTTTGTCTGAGTTGGATTCCTGGAATCCAACTTTCAAAATCCTAGTGAGAACACTGGGATGTACATTGTGAGTAGCCTGACTTTGATCTTCACTGACAGATAAAAAAGCATGTTTTGATATCCTCAGCATGCTACAAGTAAACCATACCAGCCTGTGTTTGTGCCACATATTGCTGCTCCGCTTTTACAGCCTCTTCCTTATCAATAAGCTCAGCAGATTCATCTGAAGATTCCTCCATCATGTTGTGGTGCAAATAATCCAGTTAATCTGTAGGGGAAAAAAAAAATCAACCCATCACCAAACGAGACAGACCAGCAGGTGGCATAGGTGGCAAAAGAGAAATATTGCAGGAATTCAGTTTTGTTTAAACATTGATTGAGAAACAAGTTCTTGCAACTGCAACTTAACCCTTTACTCCATAGATACTCATTTCTACACATTGCTTGTAGGAGCCTTTGGAAAACATTGTGGCATCGTGACGAGCAATTTCACCAGTTGCCACAATGTTTTCTACACTATAAAAAGGTGTCACATACACGTAAGAAACGGCTTCATCCTTGCTATTATTTAGGGTCAATCAGAGATACCATAGAAATCCCTTATGAGGTAAAGGGTTAACCCGTTACCACACAGCAAAATTTTAGACCTATACAAATGGAAAGCATTTGCAGACAATTTCGTAGCGGCTCAAATGAAGCAATTTTTCTTTGAAAGGGTAGCTTTGTGGGAAAAAGAGAAAATGCTGGTTAGCAGCACTCTCTCCTTTTGCCACAATGTTTTCAAAAGGCCTCTTTCTTAGGGTAGTTAAAGGCTTCATTGTGTGGTAAAGGGTTAGCTCTTTACCAAACAACAAAATTTGACCAGACCAAATTGAAAGCATTTGCAGACAACAAAATGAATGTGACTGAAAAATGGACATTTGTTTTGGGAATGGGAAGGGTAAAAAACATTGGTGGAAAAGGAGAAAATGCTGGTTACCAGCATTTTCTCCTTGTCCAACAATGTTTTCAAAAGGCTACTTTCATAGGGGTGTTAAAAGTCTGGATTGTGTGGTAAAGGGTTAACACGGTCTTATGGTTTCCAGGCAGACATGACACCTCATGACAACAGGCACCACCATACCCATAATGGATAATTAGTACTACCCACATCAGGTAAATGCAAAGGCTATTGCAGGGATAGTATAAGTAAAGATATACATGAATCCTGGCTAGGCTTAGAGAGCCCTATGAAACAACTATTAGAATACATGAACTCATTTCTAAACAGATTTGGATCCCATACTCAGCAGGGTGAACTTAAATTTAAGTCATCTACATTAAGATACATGTAACAAGTAATATATTGGTTTCAATGACGAAATAAAAAGAAAGATTAACCAAAGTTATTTAGATTTTTTTTTCAACATGTAATGTTAAAATTTTTTGCAAAATATCAAATGCATTTAATGCAGTTGACAGTTGATCCTTTGCTGTTTCAGCCCTTACAAAGCAAGCCCGACTTTTAACGATCCTGAGAAAGAAGCCTTCTGAAAACATTGTGGGAAAAGGAGAAAATGCCGGTGACCAGCATTTTCTCCTTTTCCCGCAATGTTTTCTACCCTCCCCAAAACAAATTTCAATTCTTGAGTCACATTAATTTTGTCGCCTACAAATGCTTTCATTTTGAATTACTTTAACATTATGTTGTATGCTAAAAGAGTTATCTAAAACAGATTTTCTACCGTGTCTCCATCTACATGTATATTCCACAGGTAGTACAGATAAATGTCCCCAAAGGCAAGGTTGGGCGGTCGAAACCAGGGGTGGTTTTAACTGGTGGTTTTAACCAGTTAAAACCGCCCCGGTCAATACTCCCAAAGTGGTCAATACTGGTCAATACTGGTCGATTGGATATTTGTAGTGGTCATTTGGAAATTTTACTGGTCAGATGCATTTTAGGTGGATATCTATTGTGTTGTTTTTTTCCCTATTTTGGTTCCAATGTTGGTTGAATTCACCAATATGAGAGTTGACTTTAGTGGAAAGAATGTTTTGTCCCTGCCAAGGCTACTTATCAGCTGGTTTTCCAAACCTCTATACAGGTTCCTAATAAGGTCTTTAGGTTTCATTTTTGACACCCTAAATAACTGCATGATGATAAGATATTGACTTGATTGCATATAAGTCAGTATTTCACACTTTGGGAATAAGGCCTGGTGCCAAGTATTCTACCCCAAATAGGGATACATGATTGGTCCCTTTTGTAATTTAAGCCACACCCATTGGGATAGAAGGGGCAACTTTTACACCTTTTTACAACATTGTTTTGACAACAATGTAAAGGTGTAGGTAGACACTTGAATATGCTTCAGACATTAATGTATAGTTACTATTGTTTAGTTGATTGATTGATTATTTTCGTTTATTTATCGTCGCTACCGGTTGCCCATCTGAACGACGCCCCCAGAAGACGGTTAGTTGTTACGGGGGATAGTGCAAGGATACATGTCGAAACTACTGAGAATTCCGCCTGGTTCTTTAACGTGCTCGGCGTATAGCACCGTCACACGGGACCTCGGTTTAACGTCTCATCCGAAAGACTATTAGTAATTTTTAGTTGGCCAGCCGGGGATTCGAACCCACAACCTGTAGGACATTGTGTTCACAAGTCCTACGCTCTACCTACTGAGCTATATCGGCTGGTATATTGTTTAGTTAATCAGTCACAGCCTATTTATGGGTATTTAATATGCCTATAGATTAGTGATGGGTAAATTTCATAATGGTTTACACATGAGTAACACTTTTTTCTTCAATTTTACATGAAAGTTTCCAATTAGCTGCTTTTTAATGCTATCTATGAACTTTTAAATAATCTAAAACCTAAGTGTATAAAATTTGTGGTGGTAGTGGGGAAGAGAAAAGAATGCAGTACTATAGATATCTAACCTTTAAGGAATGATGATAAATAAAACTTCTAAAGTTCTTTGGTTGAAAAGAACTGACCTGCATGTAAGCTCAAAGAGGAAGGTCAATCCAAACAACCCCTTCAGTTGACCAGCAGTAATGTCTTTTGAATTATGATCAAATAAAAAAGGGACCTTACTGATAAAAACTATGATACTGATGATATATGTAATATATCTTCAGTACAGGATTTAGGAGAGCTTTTAAAACTAGCTTAGAAACAGGACAGGTATCAAAGTCAGTGATTCAATCGACCCAATCAACCACTTCAATTGACCACCAATCGACCAGTATTGACCACTATTGACCGGTTTTAACCGGTTAAAACCGCCGGCCCGGTCAATACTCATATTGACCGGCTTTTTGCCAACCTTGCCCAAAGGCGATGTTACTTTTTGACTGGTCGCCTCTGGGTACAGAGACAATCAAGACAAAACACAGATTTTGTGCGCAAGTTTGAACTTCCATAATTTCGCAAATAGAGCACAAAACTAGGATTTAAACATACCTGTTGCTTGCGTATTCAATATTCTTTCATTTGAAATACAAATATTTTCAATTTAAACGCTGATCGTGAGAAAACACCATGCATTTTATCAGTTACTCGAGTTGTTTATGTTTCCGAAATTATACAAAATGGCTACCATACACGATAATTTCGTCGGTGTTTTTTCCGAGATAAACATGTTATAAACGACTTCTATAAGGTCTTTAATTAATGAATAGTTTAACAATTTGTTCTTGGTCATGTTTATTACTAAAGTTATTTGCATTTCGCTGCAATACAGATAAAACTGACCAAACCTAAAGTCAGTATAGCGCTCTATATTCGCTACCTGAAAATTTACGATGGACTTGAGATGGTACAGTGTACAGTAAATGTCCAAATATGAAAAAGATCACTGAAACGACTCATTGCTGTGACTAATTCCACAGGATCCTCTTTCGAGCAAAAAATCCACTTCAACAGAAACTGGTTAATCCTTTGCTATAAGATCCTTTTCTTTTGCAATCCTGAACTTCAGATTGCAGAAATGGGTTCTCATGAGTTGTTCAAGGCCTTGATTCTTTTGATTAATTTTTTATTCTTGATTCTAAAGAGTCTTGTACTTGTAGCTTCAGATGTTCAGAAACTTCAACAATTGAAAAAAGAAACATCGGTGGAGCCACCTTAACTTTGTCGTCTGCAGTCACCCTTAATAAGTACGACTCTAAAATTCAAATGCGTTGTAAAGAGTTTCTATAAAAATGTAATTATTCTTTTCTCATCTATTGCTCTCTTATTCTGTTGTTTACGTCATCCCCCACCCGCTGAAATGATATAGGCAACAAGTGTTAGGTAGGATTTCTGCACATAATTAAGCGAAATATTTTTTCGCAAAAGATGAGCTACAACTCGCCAGACAAAAACAGCTGAAAAACAATAAAGATGTGAAATAATCCATTAAATATTCTTACATTTAGGCATTTAGAGAATGACAGTTACGATATTCTAGGGAAATTCCGTGACGTCATTTAGCCACGTTTACAGACTCGTTCTGATATTGGTAGGTATTTTCTTACAATCTCCGAGCAGAGTTGTCGTTCGTTACTCTCACCCTCATACATGTGAATGTGAATGATCCAGAGTGCAAGAGAATGAGCCTCCTATTGGCACCATAATATATAATTTGTATACCGATCCCTTTGTCAAAGGCTCTTTGGCACATGTAAAAAGTTTACTTCGTTAGATTAAGGAAAAGAAGCATTTGGTTTGTATGTGAAACAGGGAGTCATGACAATTTCCTTCTTTGTTATAAATACGAAAGTGAAGGGGCATGAAGCTAGCGGCTATCTTCAGGGGCGAAAACAAGGGTAGGGTCAGGACAGGAAAGATTGCGAAAAAACGGCATGTAAGGTGCTATTTTGAATTTTATCCTCAGATTATGCGTTGTTTCGAGTTTCAAATTAGCTTGGCATTTTCAGGCTAGCTTCCTGGGTTTGCATTTTGTGAATTTTGGAATATAGGCTAAAATGCCACATTTTTTCAGAATTTTTTCCGACCATTCCACTTGCATACAATGATCTTTAATATCACTATTTCACAACTTGAACATGATTTATTGATAAAATCTAAAGAATTAAGATTGTGCCGTTGCATCTGAGTGTTCCTTATAATTTCAGGCTGACTATATAGGAATTTGTTTTGAGGAAGTTCAGTTTGACGGACCGAAGCGAGTTTAGCTGACAACCGTGTACTGCTACCTTTCGTTACAAACTAAGTTTGTCCCATGGCTTGTTCATCCCATGATTGCTTGCTACTCCATTTGATATTGGGCATGGATATATTAATATTTCGAAGAAAAAAAGAAGATTGTAATGTTGAGAATTAAATGTTACGGCTAAAGATATTTAAAAATGATATTGTTTTTAGGCACAAACTTAACTTTTTTCGATATATTCACATGGTTTCCTTTTCTATCCATCATGCATCCTACTGTCAAAGGACGCTATTCCTGACTCCTACTAATGATAAAAGGGAGACCAGCAATACGCAAAAATCCTAAATTTGTCATGAGTACTCTCCCTTGTACCAAGATTCGCGCGTTGACTTTCAAGCTAAAACTTGAATACTAGATCTATTCTCATTTTCATAATGGTTTCCATGACAAATACTAGTAACATTTCAGCATTTCAACGCTTTGATTTTTTCTACCTTCGGTGTTTTCAAAGGCCTTCCTACACAAGGACAATATAATAGTGTTGTATTGTTTGGTAAAAGGTTCACCCCATTATAGAAGTACGATATTCTATCTTTGTGCAATGCAAACTGTTTAGGCCTATACACTATAATCAGAGAAGTTTCCTTTCTATTCCATATTCCATAACATGATTCAACGCAGTTCTGAACTCAAACCAGCAGTTTTCCGAACTTAATACTGTACGTGTCCTTAATTAGATCTAGATCTGATGAATGAAATATTGTGTTATTTATCGTAAATAAAATTCTGCCTTCATGTTAAACCTTAGGCTTCTAAGCGCGACTCACTGACCTTTTGCGGACAATGTAGATCAAGAGCAGACTGCACAGGGCGTGAAGTTTGATCTTAGATCTGCACTGTGCGATATGGATATTTTCTTCTTAAATCGATAACTATTAAATAGCATCATTCCAGTTTTTCCATCACTTTGAAAGTTTCATTTCACTTATCCAACACATATTAACTCAATACCAAACGACAATATTTTAGGCTTGTCTAAATCGAAAGCACTTGCAGACGACAAAATAAAAGTGACTGAAAATTCGAAATTTGATTTGTGAAGGGTAGAAAACATTGTAGGAAAAGGAGAAAATGCTGGTTACCAGCATTTTCTCCTTTTCCCACAAAGTTTTCAAAAGGCTTCCATCTCAGGGTCGTAAAAACCAGGGATTGTTTGGGAAAGGGTTAAGAGTTAATGGATTGTTCGCCTTCGTTATAATTCACGACCTGTAACTGTTCTAGTTGGGTTCTTTTACCCTTAACCCGCCGAATAATGCGCATGAAATTTTCCAGATGATCGTGAAAACCCGAACAGTGCTATTTCAAACTGATTAAATTCTGGAATATGCTAAATTTATCTACTTCCTTAACGAACTGCGTAGTTCAAAGATCAGACTGCTTCTTCAGTGCAATCTGATATTAATCTGCCCTGTCCACTAAAGGTAAGTAATCGCACTTAGCAGCCATAGGGTAAAACCGTCATTAAAATTATCGGATGTGTTGAAAGTCGTCGAAATGGGCTTTTGAAAGTATTATTGGTATTCAGATTAAAATATACTTGCAACCGTACTTTTACGACAGTGTTTTTTCCATCCTTTTTAAGGCGGATCCCATCACTTGAGCCACATTTGATCCGTTCGTCGACAAATAATTTCAATAGATGACTTTTAGAGAATTTTGTCATATTTTACAGTTATAGGCCGACTGAATTGGCATTCTCGAACGATGGTGTTCCCTTGAAGTCATGTACAAGTACGTCTAAATCAGTAGAGCGAGAGAGAGAAAGAGAATAGAGCCAGAGATTTCTGAATTATTATTTCAAAATTACGGGTTGATTTTGCCATGGCGCGTTCAAAAGGTTGACTGGTTTTTCCCAATGTATCCTCGTGTCAGTAATTATAACGTTGCATATCGCACGCCGCACAGCATGTTGGGGCATGCATTAGGACTATAAATAAATATCGATTTAGATTAAGCTTTTCCCCAATGCTTTTCGACATCATTATTTGCAGTGAGGAATATTAAAATTCGGGCAATCGAAGTTATGACGCTAATTTAAAGAAATCAAGATATTTTAATCAACATAGAAAAGCCAATACTCGCTCTGTACCCTAACTGCGCCTCTTGACTTGGAAGCACGTGACGAATGATTCGTCCCTGAACTCATCGTGTGGACTTTGGATACTTACGTCAGTTACATATCTCAGTCCAGAGTAGGTATATAAAGTGAGAGCTGGTCATTAAAAGCAAGTACAGTAAAGTTTCGAGATTTAACCGACACGGCAAGATACCAGACGGTAAGTACACGTCGAGTTTCTGTATCTTTACTTTTGGAAATAAACTCTTATTCAACTGGCAGTATGGGAAACGACATTGACCTTTGTCTATCAATCAGCTGTTCGGAAATGTCGGGCTATGGTTAATATTTGACCGAATTTCAAAAAGAAACTTACGAATTCTGTCTTAGACTGTTCCTCATTGAAATATACTTAAATGAATAATCCGTTAAATGGTATGCGGAAACTAATGAAAATTCTTTTTCTTTTTGTAAATTTATTAGACATGGTTTCGAAACTTTCATAACTTTGATGCCACACCTTTGGTTTGATATTTTAGAGGTGCGGAGTCGGTGAGAACCATGTAATAAAAAAAAGTTAATTTCAGCAGCAATATTAGGCCTAGATTGTGGGAATAAGAGCAAGTGCTGAAAAATTACAAGTACATGTATTTTACTGTCTAATAGAATTTCATTTGGCCCAACTCTTTAAATAACTCTTTACCAAACGACAAAATTTTAAGTTTGTCCAAATAGAAAGAATTTGCAGACGACAAAATAAAAGTGACTGAAAATTTGAAATTTGTTTTGTGAAGGGTAGAAAACATTGTGGGAAAAGGAGAAAATGCTGGTAACCAGCATTTTCTCCTTTTCCCACAATGTTTTCTAAAGGCATATTTCTCAGGGTCGTCAAAAGGAGGGATTGTGTGGTAATGGGTTAAATAGCAGATGAAATCAGAACATTAAATGCGGTTTGAATTTATAAGTGATTGGATTTGTCACAGAAAGGGTATGATATAGAGGATATTTGTTTTTTTCGGTGAAAGATCGAAATTTATTTCATCGAGTGGACACCATCGGTAATATTTTCACGAGTGGTGCAGCCACGAGTGAAAATATTACCAATGGTGTTCACGAGATGAAATAAATTTCGATCTTTCACCGAAAAAAAACAAATATTCTACTTATTTCATGCTTTTAACCCTTTCTTGGAGGAGCTTTATCAAAATTCAGTACAGTTCTTTTCCCTTATTCCCCGTGGCGTACCCCTCCCGCATAGCAACGTTACGTCAAGCGCGAGAAATGTAAGGTATATGACGTCATATTTCCCATGTGGTTGTTAGGCACGCGCAATTTACCTAGGCAACAAGAACGTGAAAATCGGTATTTTCACTGGTCTTACCAGTGTAAGATCGAAAAATATGTTCACTGCTATTTCTCGATATCCTACCGGAAAGCATGAAATAAACAGTGTAGGAAAAAAAAAGGAAATTGTTATTACAAGCATTTTCTGCTTTTCCCAGTATGTTTTCAATAGTTATGTCTCTCAGTTAGGGTCATTAACCCTTTCCCAAACAAGCCCTTGTTTTTATGCGTCTGTAGTACAAGTTTTTTGAAAACACTGTGGAAAAAGGAGAAATTGCTCATAATGAGCAATTTCTCCTTTTCCCACAGTGCTTTCTACCCATTTGGAGAACTTTCTGCCATTTTTATCAAATTTGAAATTGTCGTCTGCAAACTCTGAGAGTTTGGAAGAGTCTAAAATTTGTCGTTTGGGAAGGGGTTAAAACTGGAGATTTTATACCGTGATAAGGGGTTAAACTTCGTACTGCAATGTCATAGAAACATCTACAAGATACAGTCAACTGGTGTTCAATATAAGATGATATATTCCATTACAGATCAATATCAATCCATCTTGTAGATCTGTTTTGTATGTACCGAAAAGCTCAGAAGATGGAACAAGAAAGAATAGCCAATGACCACTTCATAACAAGGCTGGGTAGTCTTCCAGTAGTAAACTCTGCATGGACACAGGCCTGTGGCCTCTACCAGAAAACTAAGGAAAGTAATGGGCTCATCCGTGCTACTTGTAATGTGGCAGAAACTGGGGTTCAAACTGTGTACTCTACTGCCAAGCCTGTCATGGAAAAATACCAACCTCAAAGTGAGTTTTAATTACACTATTTTTTTTTTGTTCTTGGAGAAAGGGGTAGGGGCTAAATAACTAAAATGAAACCCATTGCTATTTCAGAGTTATGATTTGGCTAACAAAACTCCTTGTCGGACAGTGTAGATCCAAGATCAGACTGCATCTTCTGAGCAGCCTGATCTTGATCTACACAGTTTGCAAAAGCTCAATGGTTCTTGCTTAGCAGCCTTAGGGTTACCAGTAATACAAAAGGATTCAACTTAGCAATTGTACATGGTACTTATATTTCTATCAATGCGGATCCTTTTCTTGTTAATTTTCTTTACCTTCGAAAGAATTGGAAATGAAGGCAACATAAGTAGGAATGGTGTACTAGGGATATTGCAATGATAGTATTTTTTGAAGTTTTCAAAATTGACACATTTTGGAAATGAAGTTATAGCAGGTATGCTTAAGTTATAGGAGTTATGCTTAATTTCTTCCCTTTATTTTTGCATTTTGTTTAAAAATACATTACCAAGTAACAAAGTCATTATTAAGCAGCCCACCCGGGTGGCTTAGTGGTGAGCGTGTCGAACTCATGACCTGGTGGTTGTGAGTTCGATACCCGGTTGAGGCGAACTTTCTTTCAGGCGTATTTTCGCCTCTCACCTCTGCTGAAGCATGTGAGAAAAGTAGCCGGTGGCTTTGGAAAGAAAGTTGTGTAAGTACCGGTGTGAGAAAGCCAGGAAACACATAAGCGTCACCCACCTCCATGATATGACCTTAGCTGTTAAAGTGGCGTTAAACCCCAATACAACCAACCAACCATTATTAAGCATACCGGTACCGGTACATAGCTTTAGGGATTTACCTTGTACCCACAATGGTCAGGCAAAGGTGTCTCCATGACAAGAAAAAGACAACACTTTTTTAAGTTTTTTTACCTAAATTTCTTTTCCAACAGTTGAGCAGGTGAATGCATTTGCCTGTCAAAAACTGGCTCTGATGGAAGAAAACTACCCAGTCATCACAAAACCGACTGATGAATTGTGGAGGGAAGGCCAGGATAAATGCTCGGAAGCTCTGAAACCAATCACTGACAGGGTCAACACTGTGAGAGATACATACAAGGGCATTGTATCCATGGGCCAAGAGTCGGTAAGTTTTACTACATTGTGCCATATATTTCCTAGTTTTAACATGGCTTGCTGAATAAGTTGTTTGAAAAAAAGAAACTGCTGTTGACAGGCATTTTCTCCTTTTCCCACAAAGTTTTCTGTCCTCACGAAAACATAGTTCAATTTTTGAGTCACAATTATTTTGTGGTCTGCAATGCCTTCAATTTGGACAAGTCTGAAAATTTGTCTGTTAATTCAAGTGTGAAAATTTGTCTGTTAATTCAAGTGTTAAACCTATCTAAACCTTGCTAAAAATGTACATTTCTGCTAAAAAAAGCACACATTACTTGTGGAAGGGGTTTAAAACAAAACATGTTATAAAATCGAAAAAAATACTTATAAACAATCTCTCCTTTTCTCCACAAAGTTTTCTTAAATCTTCTGCTAGGTTGTTAAAGTATAGAACTATTTGGTAAAGTTTTAATTAGTATACATGTATCTACTATCCCTTTTCTGTACAATCCCTACTATTAATGACCCTGTAAAAGAAACCTTTTGAAAAGATTGTGGGAAGAGGAGAAATTGCTGGTAAACACCATATTTTCCTTTTTCCACAATATTTCCTACCCTGTCAAAGAGAGAAATCATCATTTGACAACTTTAGCAACATAATATGTTATGACTTGTTGTCTGCAAATGCTTTTAACCCATTACCACACAATCCCTTCTTTTGACGCTCCGCAGTAAGAAGCCTTTTGAAAAAACTGTAGGAAAAGGAGAAAATGCTAGTAACCAGCATTTTCTCCTTTTCCCACAGTGTTTTCTACCCTTCCCAGATCAAATTTCAATTTTTCAGTCACTTTTATTTTGTCGTCTGCAAATGCTTTCAATTTGAACCAGTCTAAAATTTTGTCGTTTGGCAAAGAGTTAATTAGGTCCAGTCCAAAACTTTGTCTTTTGGAAAAGGTTAGGTACTAGACTGGTAATATAGATTGACCTGTTTTTATAGTGTGAAATGATCAATACATGATATCAGTCTGTACTAAATATTGACTGGTTCATGACTACCCACATGTCCTGTAACCTTGAAATTTGGTCTGACAGTTTGATTTGCTGCAGGGTTTTTATTAAGTCGCACGTTTGTCAAAACGTTCGACTTTTTGCGATGAGCTCGAGGAGCTCAGGGTGGGTTGGGGGGTGTCTATAGTGGGTTCAAGAATCATGCTAAAAATTGGATCAAAAACGTCGTATATACTTCATCAACGAGGTGCAGTTACTCTGCTTTTCATCCGATCGCTGTAGAACTACTTTTTCTTTGGTATGTCTGGAATTTGTTCTTTATGATGGGACTGGACCCGGTAACTCATATAACTCATATACCTACGCTAGAAAAAGGAGAACGTGACTCAAATTTTAAATTAAAAAAATGCGATTATTTTGTATATCATGTGAAAATTGAACATCCATCTTTGTTTAGATGGGTAATTAAAACATAATTCAGCTAAGATATCCACCATCAGTGCTTAATGTGAGTTCAAAAGGGATCGCGGATTAATATGGCTTATCGAAAGCACCTTACTGTAAATATTCATGTATTATCGAGACCTGTAAAGCTTCGCTTAAAAGGGTAGAATTTCGGACTCGAGTGATTTCATTTGAAATCAACTCTTTTAAACCATGCAAACCATGAATTCAGGGTTAAATATCGTAAAACTCGCTCTAAATTTGAAAATTTGTTTCGTTCCGGAGCTTTGATCTAGTGTGTAACGTACGTCTCGGATGAAACACCCCAAACCACTCGAAAAATACCCCAAAACAGAGCACTCAAAAACTATTCCATTACACATAAAAAAACTTTTGTAACATATAAAACTGCATGCAAAACGCTTACATACACGATTTTATGGAAATCAGACATGAACTTTTGCTATCAGTTCTAGTATTTTAGGTCTTTGATCAGCTTAAGTTTGAAGTACAAAATTGTACTTTGATTAAGAAAATGCAAATGGCGGACGGGATAGAAAACAAACGCACATAACGATTAACACCATTAAAGTTAGAATGTTGATTACTACTTTTGTTCGGACCCCAAAAGAGTGGCGACGAGGATATTTCATCCCCTCCGTATACAGTAAATACAACATGAAATATGAAACGCAAGGTAAAATACAGCAATTACGACCGTACGTTGAGGGGTTTACAGTCAAAACGTACTCAAACCAAAACGTACCCAAGTCAAAACGTACCCGGGTGGAGTCAAAACGTACCCGAATGGAGTCAAAACTTACCCAAATGAAGTCTAGACCTACCCAAGAGGAGTCAAAACGTACCCAATGTGTAGTCAAAATGAACACATGATTTTTATAGTATTTCTAACTTCAATTTGTGTAAAAATTAATAGAAATTACCTATTCGTCATCATGACGATTTATAACTCTTGCTTTATTTTGAATTTGCCTTACATGATTAAAACCAATGATGAAACTTAGTTAACAATAAATATAGTGAAGTCAATTAAATGCTTAGTGATAAAATCACGTTTTTCTTGCTATTTTTTTTTTTTTTTTAAGGAAGATAAAGTTACTATTAATGAAAAAAAACCATACTGGATACTTTAAAAATATTTATCCATCATTATAAAAATATGTTTTATATATGAAAAAAAAAAAACATAACCATCAGCACATTTAAAGAAATGATATAACAGAGAAATGTGATACATTAATTACATTGTTTGGATAGCAAAGATACAATTTCAACACTCAAAAAGAGTGTAACAAATTTAATGTGGTGATTAACCCATTACCACACAATCCCTACTTTCGACAACCCTGAGAAAGAAGCCTTTAGAACACATTGTGGGAAAAGGAAAAAAATGCATTTTCTCCTTTTCCCACAACTTTTTCTAACCTTCACAAAACAAATTTCAAATTTTCTGTCACTTTTATTTTGTCGTCTGCAAATGCTTTCAATTTGGACAAGCCTAAAATTGGGCTGGTCTGGTAATGAGTTAAACTAATTATTCACAATGGTCTTTAACCTGTTGTAGATTGCATGGTTATTAATTACTTTGCAAATATTTTTTATAATTTGAGAGTCGGTTTGGTTCAGATGAAAAACCTTAGGACTGTTTTTTCAGCTAACCTGAGCACAACATGCTCAAGGGAAGCTTTTAGGATCACCTGGTATCTGTCATCCGTCATGCGTCATCAACAATTCTTTAAACATCAACTCCTCCAAAACCGCTGGGCCAATATGGACCAAACTTGGCTGGAATGTTCCTTGGGACGTCCTCTTTGAAAATTGTTCACAGAATTTGATTACGTCAAAAGTTTTAGTTGCCATGGCAACCAAACAGTTTTCTAGGAA
Source organism: Tridacna crocea (assembly GCA_943736015.1). Lineage (NCBI taxonomy): Eukaryota > Metazoa > Mollusca > Bivalvia > Cardiida > Cardiidae > Tridacna > Tridacna crocea. The sequence continues at coordinate 12,997,298 of OX031066.1, forward strand.
ATTCTTTAAAAATCTTCTTCTCTGAAACAGCTGGCCAGATTTTAAAATAATTTCACAGAGATGTTCCTTAATTAAGTGACCCTTTCCAAAACTTTTTTGTGAAATTTTGATCAGTCAAGAAACATGACTCTGGTGAATGGGGGCTATTTGCACTATACAGGAATGAAGAAATTCTAAAAAATTCTTCTTCTCAGAAACCGCTGGTCAGATTTTGAAATAATTCTAAGGGATGTTCTATGGGTGACCCTTTTCAAAATTTGTTTGCGAAATTTCTATCCGTCAAGAAACATGGCTCCGGTGAATGGGGGTTACTTGTACTTATATGGACATGCAGAAATTTTTGGAAAATTCTTACTTCTCTGAAACGGCTGATCAGATATTGAAAAAAGTTCACAGAGATGTTCCTTGGGTGACCCTTTTAAAAACTTGTTTGCGAAATTTTGATTTGCCAAGAGACATGGCTCAGGTGAATTGGGGCTACTTGCACTACATGTACATGTATATGGAAATGAAGAATTTCTTGAAAATTCACCTTCTCTGAAACCCATGATCAGATTTTAAAATAATTTCAAAGCAATGTTCCTTGGGTGACCATTTTCAAAAAATGTTTGCGAAATTCTGATCCTGGCATCAAGAAACATGGCTCTGGTAAATGGGGTCCACTTGCACTATTCGGACATTAAGAAATTCTTGAAAATTTTTCTTCACTGAAATGGTTGGTCAGATTTTGAAATGAATTCACAGAGATGTCCCTTATGTGTCCCTTTTCAAAAATTGTCAAGTGCTAGCATCGGTATGCAGTGGCACTGTTTCAGTAAGTTCCAAGTAAAAGAGGTGACCAATGACATACATTTAATATTGTTTTGGGTATATTATGTCAGGCTATATGCCAACATGGATATATTAAAGAAGAAGAAAAATGAAAAGATCTAACTTGGTGGGAAGCTGCCTATTACAAGTAACTGCATTTGCTCAACTAAATTGCAGACTAGTCAAAATCGAAGAATTGCTGAAACTAATCAAATTTGACTTACGGTAAACCATTAAATTTGAGTCTAATTGGAAGAAAACATTGAGTAAAAAAAAATGAGTTTTTCTTTCTTTCAGCTCTGTTTTCCAAAGCTGTTTGAATTAGGTAAAAGCAAGATTGTCCTGTAAAAGGGTGATGACCATCTATCAGTCCCAAAATATCAAGGTTTCACCATTAGTGCGACTTTCAGGACCTTCAGTCCTTTGATTTCCTTATCGTTCAACTATCCAATACTCAACATGGGGTGCTATTGAAAATGACAAACAGCAGTCATGAGTATGTTTTCTCTCCAGTGCTTGCTACTTTAACCCTTTACCGCACAAGAAAATTTTGGACTGGTCCAAATTAAAAGCATTTGCAGACGACAAAATGAAGATGACAGAAAAACTGAAGTTTGTTCTGGGAAGGGTAGAAAACACTGTGGGAAAAGGAGAAAATGTAAGATTTGGACAAACCAAAAATTTTGTCACTTGGTAAAGAGTTAAAACCCTTTACCATACAGTCAAAAGTTTCTTAGACCATGAAGAAGAAACCTTTTGAAAGCACTCTTGGACAGTAAGAAATAGAAAACAGTATAGGAAAAGGAGAAAATTCTGCATACCAGCATTTTCTTCTTTACTTACAATGTTTTCAGAATCTTTCTATCTCTGGTTTGTGAAAAGTCAATATAATATTCTGTTGTAAAATATCTTTCAGTATGGTCAGGTCTAAAATTTTCTCCTTTGTTGAAGAGTGAGAGGAGAAATAAAGGATCTGACCAGGAATTCTATATACACATTTATATATGATCCCTGATCAGCCATTAGCTGGCTTTTGGGATGGAATTGTATTAACTCTTTACCACACAATCCTGACTTTTAACGACCCTGTGAAAGAAGCTTAATGAAAACATTGTGGGAAAAGGAGAAAATAACCAGCATTTTCTCCTTTTCCCGCAATGTTTTCTACCCTTCCCAAACCAAATTTCAATTTTTCGGTCACATCTATATTGTCGTCTGCAAATGCTTTCAATATGGACCAGTCTAGAATTTTGTCATTTGGTAAAGAGTTAAGCGGATCTAGAGAACTGCTTTTAACCCTTTACTCCATAGATACTCATTTCTACGCATTGCTTGTAGGAGCCTTTTGAAAACATGGCAAAAGGTGAAATTGCTCACGGCGAGCAATTTCACCTTTTGTCACAATGTTTTCTAGGTTATCAAAAATTGTCATATACACATAAGAAATAGCTTCATCCTTGCTGTTATTTTGGGTCAATTATAGATACCATAGAAATGACTTATGGGGTAAAGGGTTAAGCAAACCAGAGATTTTCTTGTAATGGGTTAAGGCCGTTATTTCATTGTACATTGTGGTTTTACTTCAAAACAAATTTGCTGATTAAAGATAATTTGTATTTCGAAGATGTAAGAAGGTTACAAATAAATCTTCTTTTAATCCTTAGATTGCTAAATGAATAGAATCAAGATCTCCTGTCAATAGTATATACCAAAACATTTTGAATACAAAGTTCTTGATGCAAAAAAAAAACCCTCACAATATTAGACAGTGAAGATACATGTCAGATTAGACTGCAAATATGTGTATCCTGATCTTAATTTACACTGCAAAAGAGCATCTAGTTGTGCTTAGAAGCCTATGGGTAAATAGTTTAACCCTTTCCCAAACGACAAATTTTGGACTCTTCCAAACCGAAAGAGTTTTGCAGACGACAATTTTAGATTGAGAAAATGGCAGAAAGTTCTCAAAAAGGGTAGAAAACGCTGTGGGAAAAGGAGAAATTGCTCTTTACGAGCAATTTCTCATTTTCCCATAGCGTTTTCTAAAGACTTTTACTGCAGACATGTAAAAACCAGGGCTTGTTTGGGAAAGGGTTAATACTGATAAATCCTGAAAGTGTCAGATTATGAATACTTGTACAGTATTTGTAATCGGATAAATATCTGCAATATCACCTCTTGTTTGTTTGCCATGGAGACCACAAATGAAGGTTACGTAATTCCTATCTGAGATCAATCTCAAGCATTCAAGTTTCAGATTGGTCTGACTGTATCACATGACTTTTTCTCACCAATCAGAAGCATTTGTTTACAACCTTGTGTTACCAGATTTTACTTTGGACAAATCAGATAAAAGTTTGATTATTCTGTCCATAGCGTAGATATGCTTGAAGCCTTGTACTGAACTTTCATTAGGACTTGCTTGCTCTCTTATACTTACCTTAGAACATTGATAGCCATTATGGATATACATGTAGTCATGCATAGAGGTTCTAGTGTCTTTTCTCAGAGCTCCATATAGAGGGAGTGATTTTGATTTCAAAATTGAAAATATTAATAATTCTCCACTAAACCCTATGTTATGGGTACTCATTAGAATCGTCTCATTGAGACGATTCTAATGAGCACCCACAACATAGGGTTTGGAAGAGAAATAATGAATTTAGAATACCATCATTCCTTATTATCTGGAGCACTGTTTCTGTCACTTTCTGTTTGTAAAGCTTTTCACTTTATAGTTGATAAACAAAACTAGCAGTGAGATGCAAAACTGTAAGGCATTTTACCTACAAAAATGAAGTCTTGTCCAAAGTGAAAGCAATTTGCAGATTACAATTGAGCCATGCTCTATGAAAAGGGGATTTAATGCATCTGCAAAAAGTATCGATCCAGGTCATCCTGCGTAGACTGCTACTGGTCAGTTTTATTTGTGTCCTAGGACCAGTCTACCTGGTGATTAAGTCTGTTGTTAGAAATAAAGGTGGCTGTTAGGTATACATAACTATGTGATGGCTTGCATTGTATAACCCTTTCCAAACAAGCCCTGTTTTTTATGTGTCTGCAGTAAAAGTCTTCTAAAAACACTGAGGGAAAAGGAGAAATTGCTCGTAACGAGCAATTTCTCCTTTTCCCACAGCGTTTTCTACATTATCTCCCGCTAGATGGCATTCTATAAATACTCATCTATCTGATATGGGCATCCTGGGTACAGAACCGAACCACTTTCCTACGCGACAACTGTTACTTTGAATTTAAAACAAAAAAAAAGGTTTACCCAATAAAACGCAACCTTGTGCAATTCACTCAACTATGATCACCAGTTTAGAGAAATCTGTTGCTAAAGCAGGTCTCATTTCTCCTCAAATGTATTGATACGTAAAAGCTATTTTCAACATTGCTACTTTATAGAGCGTAATATTAAAGTCAGCCCACTTTCGGGGCTAGTAGTGATGCGTCATATAAGACAGTTGAATCTTCGAAGAATATGACATGCGCAGACAACGGCGTTTTCTAGCCTTTTTTGAGAACTTTCTGCCATTTTCTCAAAATCTAAAATTGTCATCTGCAAATCTTTGAGTTTGGAAGAATCCAAAATTTTTCGTTTGGGAAAGGGATAATGCACCACGGAGATGCTTTTAGGCCCCTTTTGCTAGAGCATGGCTCAATTTATATGTGCCAAGCCTCAGTTAGTAGCGTACAGGACTTGAGGAGATGGGGTCATGAATTTGATCCCCTGCTCGGCCAATTTATTTCCAAGGATTGATGATGATAATTGTGACAGGATTCTTTTTTCTCTCACCACTGATTGTTGTTTCGACAATGGTTATGTGGGAAAGCAGCCAGTGGCTTGGTAAGAATATTGTGCGGAGTGCTGGTAACAAAAACTCTAGAAATGCATGAATATGTGCACTGACAGCTGCGTCATAACTGAAATAATGTTGGAAATGGTGTTATACACCATGCAACCAACCAATTTATATGTTGCTCAAATGATGGGTTTTGCCTTTGATGGGGAAGAAAACAGTGAAGGGGAAGGAAAAAGTGCTAGTGAAGTGTTATCATTAGTTGTGCAATGTGTTTCCAGGTGGATGCTGCTAAAGGTCGAGTTGAAGCAGTGAAGGAGTATGGCCTTATCCAGGTGTCAAGGTCTCTGGAAACACCCGTTGCAAAGTTTGCCTTCGAGAAAGTCAATGAGGCTCTCACCTTGTCTGAGGAATACATTGAGAAGTACTTGCCTGAAAGTGAGGGGGAAAGAGAGGCAGGTAATGGTATGAAACTTTGACTTTTTATTTATCTCTTCACCAAACAACAAAATTCTAGACTTGTCCAAATTGAAAGCATTTGCAGACGAAAAAAGAAAGATAACTCATAAGTTACTATTTGTTTTTAACTGGGTAGAAAACATTGTGGGAAACAGAGAAAATGCTGGTTACCAGCATTTTCTCTTTTCCCCACAATGTTTTCAAAAGGCTTCTATTTCAGGGTCATTAAGGGATTTTTTGGTAAAGAGTTAATCCTTAACCATACATTCCAAATTTTTAAAATCCTGGAGGTTGTTTTCAGTGTTGTCTGCTTGAAGTAAACTTTCCTATCATCCTTTCATCAAAAGATAGTACAATGTTTTAAGAAGCATTCTAACATGACACGCGACTTTGGCTCTATAAATACAGTGCAAGGAAAACGTGGTAAAATCTGCGACAATCCATGTAGAGTGACGTCATCCTATATCGAGTGACGTCATTCAGTGAGTTGAGTTATTCAATGGAACATAATCTTCATCCGCGTTTTTACTCTTCGTTTGAACTTGTTTTCCTTTCATAAAGAATTGGCCATGTTAGAATCGAAATAATCTTCTTTCTATCGTGGTATATTGTTCAATAAACCATGTTGTGAGTTATGAGGCACAATGAATAACCCACTCGGGCTATCGCCCTCGTGGATTATTTATTGTGCCTCATAACTCACAACTGTGGTTTATTGAACGATATACCACGATAGAAAGAAGATTATTTCTTAATTAAATCACATCATGTCTTTCAACACTTATCTTTAATCAATGCAGACAACAATTTTGTTTACCGGTACTTTTGTTACCGCTAAGTTCGGGCAGAAAGAGGAAACAATTTTAACAACGCTGAAAGAGAAGCCCTTTAAAACAGTGTAGGAAAAGGCAGGGTTCCCACGCAGTCGGGAAAACGGGAAAAAGTCGGGAATTTCGTAAAACCCGTTCCCGGTCTTGAAAAAGTCTTGATTTTTGTTATATCTATGAAAAACCGGGAAAAAACCGGGAAAAGTACGAAACGTTTTGGGTATGAAACAAAAATTTAGGATGATAATAATCTCCGGTCTGCGTCCTCCATTTTTCGGATAAAGGTCCAATATTTTCTGCAATATATATCCTAGACCGTCATTGGTCGAAGAGGGTGAATTTCCCAAATACATTACGGTCTTTTTTTAGGTTCACTGGTCCCGGAATAGTTATTGTAATATTTAATTAAACCGGGATCCAGTGTATTTTTTTCGGAGAACTCGGTACTTATCCTAAAATACAATGCAGCTGCGCTTTGTATTTTCCCGGGGACGAGCTGAAGTGAATTAACGTGAAAATGAGCTACAACAGTAAATATTACTGAAAATTTAAATCCATAGGGGTCTGAAAGGTTAACAGACTTTATCTTTATGAAGCCAAGTTATGATTCTCGTCGGGATGAGGTTGTCGAGTCAGAAGAAACTGAAAGTAAGCGCTTGTCTGCAATCATGGATCAAAACACTTCAAGTATTAAATCTAAGAAAGTTACGATTATTCGTATTTTCAGAAACATTAAAAGCAGGGATATTGCCGTTTGAAAAGACCGGTTTATTTATGCATGTATTTCAGGTCATGAAAACTGAACAATTAAAGTGAAAGTAAAACATGGTACTTTTGGATTAGGCTTTAGTTTCAATGACTGAAGAGGGAAAAGAACCTCTATTTGAAACTTACAGCAAAACTGTTGTGCATTATGATAGTAAATGATATGCAAGGACTTGATTCTGTGTCTCAAATCATAAAGAAAATAATTCCCAATGTTAGAAAAATACAACACATTTTTAGCTCACCTGAGCACAAAGTGCTCAAGGTGAGCTTTTGTGATCGCCCCATGTCTGTCGTGCATCATCCACAATTTCTTAACATCTTCTCCTCCTAAACCACTGGGCCAATCTTGATGAAACTTGGCAGGGATGTTCCTTATTTAAATCTATACCAAAGTTGTTCAAAATATTAAATTCCACCCGTAACTCTGGTTGCCATGGCAACCAAAGAAAAAAAGAGCAAAATCTTTGAAAATCTTCTTCTCTGAAACTAGAAAGCATAGAGCTTTGATAATTGGTATGTAGCATCTCCTAGTATACTTCTACAAAAATTGTCCATATAATGCCCCTGGGGTCAAAACTGACCCCATCTCAGGGGTCACAAGTTTGAACATGGGAATAATAAAATAAAACTTTGAAAAATCTTTTTCATTAAAACAAGAAGGGATAGAGCTTTGATATTTGGTATGCAGCATCTGCTATTGGACCTCTACCAAGATTGCTCATATGATTCCCCGGGGTTCAAACTTCCATATTTTGTATACATGTACTATCTTCTAGAGGACCTTTACCAAGTTTGTTCATATGATGCCCCTGGGGTTCAAACTGGCCCTGCCCTGGTGGTCACAAGTTTGAACATGGGAACAAATAGGAAAATTTTAAAATTCTTCTGCTCTGAAACAAAGATGGAATTTATGTACATGTATTCCTTATGATGGTCTGCCAATAACAATATTTTACCTTTTTTCATTAAATGTCACATTATGGAAAAAAGGGGGCTTGGTGTATATTTTCACTGTGGACCAATGTCTCTTTCATTACAGGACAAAATGTAATTAATGTTCATCTTGTTAAGCCACAGACAATAGTTATTTGATTTTATTTCATGAAACGACATGTTATCCAAATTGGGGACTAAATGTATAATTTCATTCTGGACCAATTACAGTCAGTTGGCCCATCCATCCGCGTTGACGGTTATCTTCTAAAGTCCTTGGCACTTATGAAACTTCATACATGTCTTCCTTAGGATAGCCTTGTGATACAATTTTCTTCTGTAAGATAGGTCATGGACAAAGGGGTTACCTTTCACATACTGGACTTATCGAGCTCCAATAAATTAGTCAGTAATGTTGTGAGCTGTTAATCTAGGGTTCCCAGTTTGGCTTGATTACTGTCTCAGTCAACATCCTTTGAAATTTGATAAAAAGTTATTGAGACAAGTCTCATTTGTGTCTTAACAATGAGTGAATGATGTTTTTTAATCTGTCTTTCGACCACCATTTTGACCAGGAAATGCCTCTTAAAGTTAATTCAGTCCCATACAATACAATCCTGACTTTCAATGACCCTGAAGAAGAAGGGTTGTGAAAGCATTTTGGGAAAAGAAGAAAATGCTTTTTGCACAGTTACATACCCTGTCAGAATTATTTGGCCTTGAACTTCCATATTTGGTATTTATCTTCACTGTAGACCTTTACTACTTAGTACTCAGGTGAATGATATAGGACCATCATGGTCCTATTATTCCCAATTTGCCTTGTTATGTAGTCTTATAAGGATCTATACTATTTGCCTTCAAATTCTTCATTACTTGTAGGAACTTCGGAACTGTAAGAGAACATTATGGATCCTTATTAAACTGCCTGTATGGATAGGCTGATCTGAATCTGTATTCGGTCATTTGAAGTTTTGTAACTGGCCAAGTAAAGAAATGAAATAACTATCATGCAGTTAGAATGTTCTTTAAATCTTAATTTTTCATTAAAACAAGGAATGTATGAAAGAAAGTAGCTTTCAAAAGGTTTTGCATTTCCAGTTTTTCTATTGCAAAAAAACCTTGAATTTTGAAAAAAATCCTGGAAAAAGTCTGGAAAAAGTCTGGAATTTTGCAAGCAGAAAGTTGTGGGAACCCTGAAAAGGGAAAAGGAGGAAATGCTGGTTATTGACATTTCCTGTCTCCCCCCTCCCAACCCCCACCCCCACCCAAGGTATATTTCTGTTACTGACAAACTTTATCATTTTGTCCACTTTCAATTTGTCCACTTTGGACTACGCAAAATTCCCCTGTTTAGTAATGAGTTGAACCAGTGAAAAATGTCATTCAAACAAACAAAACAACTATTGACACTTTCCCAAACAATCCCTGGTTTTCAAGACCCTGAGAAAGAAGCCCTCTGAAAACATAATGGGAAAAGGAGAAAATGCTGGTCACCAGCATTTTCTCATTTTTCCACAATGTTTCCTACCCTGCTGGAAATAAATTTCAACTTTTAAGTGACATTTATTTTGTGGTCTGCAAGTGCTTTCAAGTTGGACCAGTCTAAAATTTTGTCATTTGGTAAAGAGTTAATTCTTTTCAGATTCCAAAGAGGTAGACGAAGTCAGCACATTTACCAGAGTGACCTCCCTTAGCACCAAACTGAGACAGAGACTCTTCAGAAGGGCCATGAAGGATTTGAATGGACTGCAAGTCAGGAGTAAGGAAAAGCTAGAGAGCCTGACTTTTACGGTTGACTTGGTGAGTTGAGCTTTTCTTCAGGTTTTGAAAATAAGGATATGTTAAGATATTTACTTGATTAATCCATGACCAAACTATTTCTCTGGCATATAACCTATTTCAACACTGTTTTCTACGCTGTCAAAGACGGATCCTGTCATTTAACCCTTTACAACACAATGCCGACTTTTGATGCTCCTTGAAAAGAAGCTTTTTGAAAACATTTTGAAAGAGCCTGTGCAGTCTGCGCAGGCTAATCCGAGATGACACTTTATGACTACATTAGATTTTGTGCTACAGCAGACTTGCGCAAAAAGGAAAAATTGCATTACTATAGAAAGTGTCGTTTCGTATTAGCCTGCTTGAATTGAGCAGGCTGATCCAAGACGACACTTTACGCAAATACTGGAATACCCCTTTTCACTTGTTGCTAGACATATAGAATAATTTAAAGTGATTTATATCTCACAGATTCAGTATGCTAAGGATAGGGCTGAAGGAGTGAGAGGCACTCTAGGAGACAGATATGATACTGCTCAGAAACATGTGATGGATATTTGGGAACAGATCAACCAGGAAGACATAGACGAGGATGATACCCCTGTGGTATGTTACCTTTATTTACTTGGTAACATATTTCAACCAGTCCAGTCAGCTTCTTTTGACATAGAGTTATATATATCAGTCAATCAGAAAGCATTATTGAAGATGCATTGAGCCAGTGAGATCAATGTAAATAGATAGTAATAAATTTTTGCAGACTTTTTCTTGACTGTTCCTTCATCAGAAAATTAGTCTACATTTTGTCTACATTTGTCTTACTTTTATTTTACCAATAAAAATGTGAAAAGCATTATAAATACATGTATATGTTACTGCAGACAATGGAAGAGAGGACAATCGTCGTTGCCAGACGCCTTACCCACCACGTAAAACAAGGTTTGACCACCGTCTCTGGTTACATGCCAACTAGACTGCAGCCAGAAGTTATCAGAGAAAGAATTGAAAATGCCAGAAAATATTCAGAAGAATTGTACCAGTCATTTAAAGAGGTAAATTACATCTCTGTTATGGATGTTTGCAATGAATAGTTGTAACTTATTACCTCTGTGTGGAAATAATTCTGGGAGAGAAGGCACTTGAGTAAATTATGAGAAAGAGGGGAAATGCTGTTAAACCCTATTTTCTTCTAGTTCAACAAAGCTTTAACCCATTACCACACAGAAAAATTTTAGACCTATCGAAATTAAAAACATTTGCAGACGACAATTCCAAAGTGGCTCAAATGGTGCAATTTTACTTTCATAGGGTAGAAAACTTTGTGGGAAAAGGAGAAAATGCTGGTTACCAGCATTTTCTCCTTTTCCCACAATGTTTTCTAAAGGTTTCTTTCTCAGGGGCGTCAAAAGTAGGGATTGTTTGGGAATGGGTTAAGCCCTTGAAGGAAAAATCTCATAATTTCAGCCACATTTTAACTGGTCTCTTGCTAATGCTTCGAGTATGGCGAGTCAAATTTTGTTGAAGGCTAAAGTGTTTACCGTTTACCACACAGCAGAGTTTTAGACCAATCCAAATCAAAAGCATTTGTAGGTGATAATTTCACAGTTGCTCAAATGATGCAATTTTTTTTGATGGAGTAGAAAACTTTGTGGGAAAATGAGAAAATGCTGATTACTAGCATTTTCTCCTTTTCCCACAAAGTTTTCAAAAGGCCTCTTCCTCAGGGTCGTTAAAAGTCATCATTGTGTGGTAAAGGGTAAATCTTCTCTATCCCATTCCTCCTTTTTCTTTGCTTAGACATTTCATGCTATGCAATATTCCCCGAGATCATTTTGATGGCTTTTTTTCTTTTTAAAAAATATTGAAGGCAGGATTTTGACCCTGAAAAAAGCTTTCTTTAGATTTGCTGTTTGTAAGGAGTTGAGTTTAACTCTTTATCACACAATCCCGACTTTCAACAACCCTTTCAAAGAGGCCTTTTGAAAGCATTGTGGGAAAAGGAGAAAATGCTGGTAACAAGCATTTTCTCCTTTTCCCACAATGTTTTCCTCCCTACTTAAAACAAATTTCAATTCTTTAGTCACATTTATTTTGTCGTCTGCAAATGCTTCCAATTTGGACCAGCCTAAAATTTTGCTGTGTGGTAAAGAGTTAATGAGACTGCCAGCAATAGGAATGCTGATATTTTCATTCCACTACTTACAGGCCAAGGGCTATGACGATATTCCAGCATGGGTGCTCACACAGACCAGAGAAAAGATGGGATATGTTACAGAAACTATTGGTTTTCTTTGGGATACTTTCCTTGTGGCTCCTTTGAACTGGGTGGTATGTATTTATATGTTGAGCTTTTAACACTTTACTCCAGAGATATTCATTTCTAAGCATTGATTGTAGGAGCCTTTGGAAAACATTGTGGCAAAAGGTGAAATTGCTCGTCACAAGCAATTTCACCTTATACCACAATGTTTTCTACACTATCAAAAGGTGTCATATACACATAAGAAACGGCTTCATCCTTGCTGTTATTTAGGGTCAGTTAGAGATACCATAGAAATGCCTCATGGGGTAAAGGGTTAAATAAAGATGCTTTTGGTGTAGCCTTTACCAAGCAATCACATGTTTTAACAGTATATAACCAGAGGTATTTAGAAAAGGAGAAAATGCTCATAACTAGCAATTTCTCATCTTTCCATAGTGTTTTGTACTCTTTTTACAGGCAAACGATTTGAGTTTATTGAAGCTTTTGGCTTCATATGTTTTCAGTTTGGTGTAGTCTAAAATTTTATTGTCTGGTAAAGGGTTAGATGAATAGAAAGATAGAAACCTAGTTTTACCTATTGGAAGGGGAAGAAAGAGAAATCAATTTTTTTTTCCAAGCAAATTTTCCTTTAGCAACACCATTTTAGATAAGATTTTAGCTTGGTATAACAAAATAATATTATTCTTGGGTTTCCAAGGTTAAACTTCAAAAAATACAGGTATACTGTGAATGGTGCTAACCGTTTACAAAACAACAAAATTTTAGACTTGCCCAAATTGAAAGCATTTGCAGACGACAAAATAAACATGACTGAAAATTCGAAATCTTATTTGGAAAGGGTAGAAAACATTGAGGGAAAAGGAGAAAATGCTGGTTACCAGGATTTTCTCCTTTTCCCATAATGTTTTCAAAAGACTGCTTTCTAAGGGTAGTTAAAAGTCAGGATTTTTGCGAAAGAGTTAATGTCACACGAGAGTAAAGGTCGAGTGAGATGTCAATTTTTGTTGCACAGCCAGAAGCAAATACATGTACAAGCACCAGGAAAGTTACTATAATATACTATATACTACTCAACATTTGCTAGGGATCAATTCGATACTTCAATACAGGAATATGTTTCATAAATACAGTTTTGCTTAAGAAATATTCATTTCCTTAGATAGTTCAAATCGTCATTGTGGCAATGTTACGTACTGGAAAACCATATCAAATGCATGCCATGTACATATATCGGCTCAATTTAAGATTGCGATCCCTAGCAAATGTTGAGCAGTATAGTAATATTCCTTTTGTGCTATACCTACAACTTACAACAACAAAATATTTCAAATCATTTACATTTTCTTTCAAAAGCAGTTTCCAAAATAAAATAAATGATGTTTTAGTGGGTAGCAACTTTTTTTTTGATGAAAAATATAAATATTTTTGTGTAACATTTTGACCAATCAGATCGCAAATCCATATGCATATATATTCCTAATGTGAGTTTCATCACCATATGATATTTGGAATCATACTTGACACTGTGTGGGTGTGGATTTTTCTGCTGTTATGTTACTTTATGTGTGTGGAACATGCTTTTTTAGCTGTAAAAGTTTATAGATATTTCCCATTACCACACAATCCCTACTTTTGATGACCCTGAGAAAGAAGCCTTTAGAAAACATTGTAAACATGGTAAACAGCATTTTCTCCTTTTCCCACAATGTTTTCTACCCTTCACAAAACAAATTTCAGATTTTCAGTCACTTTAACTCTTTACCACACAACAAAATTTTAGACTGGTTCAAATTGAAAGCATTTGCAGACGACAAAATAAAGGTGACTGAAAAATTGAAATTTGTTCTGGGAATAGTAGAAAACACTGTTGGAAAAGGAGAAAATGCTGGTTACCAGCATTTTCTCCTTTTCCTACAGTGTTTTCAAAAGGCTTCTTTCACAGGGGCATCAAAAGTAGGGATTGTGTGGTAATGGGTTAATTTTGTCATCTGCAAATGTTTTCGATTTCGACAAACCTCACATATTGTTGTTTGGTAATGAGATAATAAAAATTTTTACACAGCTGAAGATAGTGCTTTTAATTTGTAGTCTGCAAATGGTTTGAATTCGAACAAGTCTTAAGTTTTGTGTTGTGGGAAAAGTAATGATCTGAACTTAAAACACATTTTTTAAAATTTTTTCCCTCATAGGAAATTTTATTTGCGTTTTCCTATTTTCACCTCCCTTTAACTCATTACCACACGACAAAATTTTAGACTGGTTCAAATTGAAAGAATTTGCAGATGACAAGATAAAGGTGCCTGAAAAATTGAAATTTGCTCTGGGAAGGGCAGAAAACACTGGGAAAAGAAGAAAATGCTGGTTACCAGCATTTTCTTCTTTTCCTACAGTGTTTTCAAAAGGCTTCTTTCTTAGGGGCGTCAAAAGTAGGGATTGTGTGGTAATGGGTTAAAGCTATAGTGTGTGTTTTCCCCTTTTGAAATGTTTCATGTATATATCGTATATGCTTGAAGCTTTTGGAAATCTTTGTGCCAGATGGATAAGTCATTTCTTCACTTGCTACAATATTTTCATTTTTGCTGCAGTTTGCAGATGTTTTAAAAATTATGTTGAACCTTTTGCCAAATATTCCCAAGTAGTAAATACCTTTTTGTTTTGTTGCCAGAAAAGGAGAAAATGGTGCTTACCAGGGTTTTCTCCTTTTTCAGTAATTTTTCTAACCTTACAAAGACTTTTTCAATTTGAGCTACAATTTGGCTTTTTGAGATGCTTTGGATTTTGACGAGTCTAAAATTTGCCATTTAGTAGGCAGTTAATTGCAATAGTTCAATTTTGTTGCTTATCGATGTCAAACCAAGTCATTTGCGGTGTTTCATTCCTGATATTTGTTAATTCGGGAAATGATAAGGGCCTCCCATCTTTCCCAAGTTCTGATTGCAGCATTAAAATTTAACCTATTCATTTACGTACTTTTTTTGACCAGTAAACCAGTATAATTTCTATGTCACAGTCTTTGAAAATATTGAGGGAGTGGCTGCTTCTCATAAGCATTTGCTCCTTTTTCCTTTACAGTTCTCCCAAATATTTCTCTATTGTGTAACATAGTTCATTATAAGTGTGAATTGTGTGTTGAAATAGATTTTTTGTAACATTCGGGGCTGGACGTGAAAGTATCAGGTTTATTGTATCACTTTCATCGACAAATTGAGTCAATCAGTTATGGAGACATGCTCTGACAAAAGGAGGTTAAATGTGTCGGTACCACAGACCGTGCAGTCTGACCTGAATTGATACTTTTTGCAGAGCATGGCTCATCTATGTTGATACATTCACTTCCTTCTTACATTCTGGCTTAACCTTGACTACCTAAGTACTAGATGTTTTCACTTATTGCCTCTTTCTAAATCCTAACCCATTGATAAATCCTTTACCAAACAATTTTGTGGTTTTTCTGTCCTCCCATAATTGAATCCATTTATTTTGACAATATTTGAATAGTTACCTAGAACAGCCCCACAATCAGGACAAGCCAAATTAATCTTTTCCCAAACAATTCCTGGTTTTAACAACCCTAGGATAGAAGGCTTTTGAAAACATTGTGGGAAAAGGAAAAAAAACTGTAAACAAACATTCAGTTTTTCAGGGATATTTATTTTATCGTCTGCAAGTGCTTTCAATTTGGACAAGTCTAAAATTTTGCCGCTTGGTAAAGAGTTAAAATTGTCATCTGTAAATTATGCTTTTTATATGGGCAAGTCTGAAATTTGCTTGTTTGGTAACGAGTGTCAATCATCATCTTTGTAAGTGACAGTTAGTTTAATTGCTGTTGCTTAAGTTGTGTTATATGAGGGAAAGGGTATAGTTTGTACAGCCAGACAATAATAACAATGAAGGTGATGGTGTTGTTAGTTTACTAACATCTAGATCAGTTTGACATTGCGCTCTTCATTCACATAGAGCTGAATTAATCGGGTTATTTCACTGGTGACGGCACTTAACTCCAGACGCTGGCATAGAAACACAGCATGAGGTTAGTACTTGTTGTACTTTCATATGTTTACACATATGTAATTTCTATGCCTGTGTGTTGTTCAGCTATGCCTACATTGTTTGTTTTATGATACCAAGGAACACATGTGTTGCAATTGTTTATTGAGTTAAGAAAGATTTTTGTGTTGGTCAAGAAATATTGTTATTCTTTCCATCTTCCAATGGTATTCCAATCCAAGTATGAAATTGGCTTCTAAAAGTTTGTCAGATTGTGTTGAATAAATATTTCGCAATGTCAAGATTTCATATATAGATCTATCTGTACAGTTTTGTACTGTTTTTCCACACTGTCATCAAATAAGACCATTATTGGACTATAAAGACAGCATTATCCATGTTTGCACATCTAGATAGTCATTATTGCTTTTGATTAGGAGAATATGCCTGTTTCAGTCTGGCAAAAGAACTTCATTAACCCATTACCACACAATCCCTACTTTTGACGCCCCTGAAAAAGAAGCCTATAGAAAACATTGTGGGAAAAGGAGAAAATGCTGGTAACCAGCATTTTCTCCTTTTCCCACAATGTTTTCTACCCTTCACAAAACAAATTTCAAATTTTCAGTCACTTTTATTTTGTCATCTGCAAATGCTTTCAATTTGAACCAGTCCAAAATATTGTCGTTTGGTAATGGGTTAACTCTTTACCACACAAGAAAATTTTAGACTGGTCCAAATTGAAAGCATTTGCAGATGACAATATAAAGGTGACTGAAAAATTGAAATTTTTTCTCGGAAGAGTAGAAAACACTGTGGGAAAAGGAGAAAATGCTGGTTACCAGCATTTTCTCCTTTTCTCACAGTGTTTTCAAAAGGCTGCTTTCTCAGGGGCGTCAATAGTAGGGATTGTGTGGTAATGGGTTAAAGCTAACTGCTTTACCGAACGAAGTTATTTACCTGGTCAAAGCATTATGTGTACGTCTTTCAATTTGATGACCCTTACCAGAAGGAGTCAAAGGAGGGTCAAATTCTAAGATGAATGTTGTCATGCTAGAAATGTTTAAATTCTGCAATGCCATTTCCACACAAGTTTGACATAGAAGTAGTTGGTGAAAATGTTTAAATTGAGTCATTGTTGATATATGTAGGATTGTTACAAAACAACAGCACAAAGTCATGATAAGTTTGTACCCTTTCCTTCTAAGATTTATCATTTTTAAATCTAGGGCTACTCTATTCTCAGGACAAAAGGAGATAATTATTACCCCCCTTTTCTGAAAAATAACAAAATATCAACAAGTAATTTCAAGATGGACATCAAATGAATTTCTGGTCAGTTAGAAATGTGCAAAAATATTGTATCAGTATAAATCCTTATTTATCAACTTATAAATGATTTATGGTAATACCTTCACCCATTACCACACAATCCCCACTTTGGCAACCGTTACAGAGAAGCCTTTAGAAAACATTGTCGGAAAAGGAGAAAATGCTGCTAATCAGCATTTTCTCCTTTTCCACAATGATTTTTACTCTTTACAAAACAAATATCAAATTTTCTGTCACTTTTATTTTGTCATCTGCAAATGCTTTCGATTTGGACATGCCTAAATTTTGTAGTTTGGTAATGGGTTAATTGTGCTCTGCAGTCTAAGGGTTGAAAAGTCTTTCATCATGATTCATTCCACACTCAACACATATAGTTAGTTCCATAAATAAGAAGAGTTTTCCAACTTGAGTGCATGTATTTGAAGCTGGTGTGAAACCAGGTTGATCAAAGAGTGATAGTGATAGTTAGACTTGGATTGGCATTTAAAAAATGCAAGTTGGTTCCTAAATATCTTTTTTGCCCATATGATATGTGTTTTTGTAAACATGTTTGTTAAAAACCTTAATTACACCAATGGTAGAAAGAAATTCTCCTGTCACTGGTAGCTTTAGTTCTGCTAATATTCTTTCTTAATCAGATCTCATTAACCCTTTACCACATAGGCACAAGTTTTAATGACTCTGAAGAAAAGTGGCTTTTGAAAACATTGCTGGAAAAGGAGAAAATGCTGGTTAACCAGCATTTTCTCCTTTTCCCACAATGTTTTCTACCCTATCATAGACAGATAATCATCATCATTTGACTTATATTGATCTAGTCGTCTGCACATGCTTTTAATTTGGTCGAGTTCAAATGTTTGTTTTGTGGTGAAGAGTTAATGTACACAGAAATAACCAACACCTGTCCTTCCTATAATATTAACCCTTACTAAGCAATTATAAGTTTGAGGAAAACTTTTGAAAATATAGTTAGAAAAAGAGAAATGCTGCTAACCAGAATTTTGTCCTTTTCCCCTAGTTTTTTGTAAGTTTAAAGATAGGTCTCGTCGTCTGAGTAACAATTGATTTTTATCTGTTTCTATTGATCTTAACCCTTTTCCACATAGTCCTGAGTTTAACAACCCTGAAAATGATGGCTTTTGAAAACATTGTTGGAAAAGGAGAATATGCTGGTGACCAGCACCTTTTCCCACCATGTTTCCCATCCCCTTAGCTTCATCTACATTCCATTTTTGTTGTCTGCCAATGCTTTTGTTTTGGACAAATCAAAAACATTTTTTGTATGATAATGAGTTAACACATTACCTCCATCAGTAAACTTTCAGCTTAAAGCAGAACATTTTTGATAACAGTCCAGCCTCATTGTGGCTTTTCTGATGTTTAACCCTTTACCAAACAATCCCTGGTTTCTACGTCCCCGAGATATAAGCCTTTTGAAAAAATTGTGGGAAAAGAAGAAAATGCTGTTAACCAGCATTTTCTCCTTTTCCCACAATGTTTTCTACCCTGCCGGAAACAAATTTCAATTTTTTAGTTAGGTTTGTTTTGTCGTCTGCAAGTGCTTTCAGTTATGACCTAAAATTTTGTTGTTTGGTAAAGGGATAATATCCATTGTGTTACTTCAGAGACCTAGTTTAGTGATCTGTTGCCATGACATGACAAAAGTAATATCAAAGTGGAATGAAATGCCATTTAATCAGTATTTCCTCTCGTAACAAATTTGATGTAGACAGCTTTGAAAATTTCTTTGTGAAATAAACACAAACAAAAGTTGGTAAGTGAAAACATGGATGCAAAAAGAGAAAGTACTCAACATCTGCTGTGCATTTATCTCTTTTAGCGAGAATGTTTTCAAAACTAGATCTTCTGCAGGATGGTTCTTATCATGTGAGATATTGTTCTAATTCAAAATTCCAAGACCTTTCCTCTGCTTGCAGAAGGTGGGCTGTGTCAGCCAATCAGAGAGCTTGTTTTGAAATTTAGTATTAGAATTTTTAAAGTAGATCATTCTTATTTTGACCCGTACATGGAAATATTTGTCCTGAAAAATTCTTTCATTTTGAGTATCATTCAGCAACTTAAGTTATGTTTTAGATCACCAACTTAGCTGTTCCTATCAGTTGTGACAAAGGCAATGGTTCCGTGAAAAACATAATTTGCCATCTACATAATGTACTACTAGTATTGTTTCCAGCAAGGTAGAAAACATTGTGGGAAAAGGAGAAAATGCTGGTTACCAGTATTTTCTCCTTTTCCAACAATGTTTTCAAAAGGCTTCAATCTCGGGGATAAAAACCAGGAATTGTTTGGTAATGGGTTAAACCCACTTTTAACAGAATATGGCTCATTATATTACCCTATATAGATATAGCACTTGGTACTGTAGTTGCTAAAAAAGTTTAGAATCAGGTCATACTGTATAGAATGTGCCGCCTGATCTTTGAAATATTTCAGCCAAAAGCAATGTTCAGATCATTTTACATTGAATAAAAATGTCCCATTTCATTGGCCTTAACCCTGTACCATGCAATGATAACTTTTAACCCATTACCACACAATCCCTACTTTTGACGCCCCTGAGAATGAAGCCTTTTGAAAACACTGTGGGAAAAGGAGAAAATGCTGGAAACCAGCATTTTCTCCTTTTCCCACAGTGTTTTCTGTGCTTCCGAGAACAAATTCCAAATTTTCAGTCACCTTTATTTTGTCGTCTGCAAATGCTTTCAATTTGGACCAGTCTAAAATTTTCTTGTGTGGTAATGAGTTAACATCCCTGAAGGAGAAAGCCTTCGAAAACCTCGTGGGAAAAGGAGAAAATGCTGGTAATCAGCATTTTCTCTTTTTCCGACAATGTTTTTTACCCTGCTGGAAACAAATTTCATGTTTTTAGTTACATTTCTTTTGTCATCTGCAAGTGCTTTCAGTTTGGATCAGTCTTAGATTTTTTCGGTTGGTAAAGGATTAACTCTTCACCAGGAAGCAAAAGTTGTAGCTTTTTAAATCTGAAATTATATGTAGACAACGTAAAATGCCTTGGAGAGGAAAGGTGATATGGAAAAGGAGGAAGTGCTCATAACAAGCATTTTCTCCACTTGCCACAATGTGTTGAAAAGTTTTCGTTTTGTGGGTCCTTAAACACAATCTTTTTCAATATAGTGTAGGATAAACTGAATAACCTTCTGCGGACAACTTTTTGACTTCTAGATTACTGTTTAAATATTATTTAACCCTTTCCCAAACAAGCCCTTGTTTTTACGGGTCTACAGTACAAGTCTTTTGAAAACACTGTGGGAAAAGGAGAAATTGCTCGTAAAGAACAATTTCTCCTTTTCCCACAGTGTTTTCTACCCATTTGGAGAACTTTCTGCCAATTTATCAAATTTGAAATTGTTGTCTGCAAACTTTTCGAGTTTGGAATAGTCTAAAATTTGTTCTTTGAGAAAGGGTTAATGATGTCTTTGTTGTAAAAATAATTTTGCCATCTGTGACAATGTTTTAACAAGTAGTATACGGAAGAAAGCAAAAAGTCATCTACAGAAAGGAACATGTTTAACATTTTGGTAATGGAAGAATTTATGTAATATAGATAGATAGCTGTAGCTAATAGAAGTTTTATTTTCCTTTCCCAGGTCCCCTCCCGTATTGTTGGTACCCAGCCTAACCCAGAAGAGATTGAGATGGAATCTGTAGATAAACCAGGCAAAGAAGAATAACAAAGTTTAATTACCGTAGTCACACTAGGACAAAGTTCCATGTATATTTCTAAGTGGACCGTGTTTGAACATTCATTGGATTAATTCACTTCCTACATACAGACTAATCTGAAACTTTAACAAATTCTGGGGGGGAAGAATTACATGACAGGCATTTATTTCAAGGGATAGGAAATTACATTAATTCTTTAACTCTTTACCACACAATTCTTAGTTCAAACTTAGTTTAAGGCTTTTGAAAATATCGTGGGAAAAGGATAAAATGCTGGTAACCAGCATTTTCTCCTTTTCCAACGATGTTTTCTATTCTATCAGAATGAATTACAATTTTTGAGTCCCGTTAGATTCGTCGTCTGCAAATGCTTTTAATTTGAACCAGTCTAAATTTTTGTCGTTTGGTAAAGAGTTAGCTCATTACCAAACAACAAAATTTCAGGTTTGTCCAAATCAAAAGCATTTGAAGACGACAAGATAAAAGTGACTAAAAATTTTAGAATTTGTTTTGTGAAGGGTAGAAAAAAACACTGGGAAAAGGAAAAAATACTGGTTGCCAGCATTTTCTCCATTGCCCACAATGTTTTCTTTAGTCTTTTTTCTCAGGGTCATCAAAAGTAGGGATTGTGTGGATATGGGTTAATAAATATGTTTTCCAGAAGGAGCGTTAATTTCATGTTAGGGGCATAAAAAGTCATCATAAGTGTGTTTTTTGTTTATCAGCTTTATTTGATGATTTTTTTATCATTAAAATATCGTCCATGAACAAGTTCTATGAATACGTCACCCTAAACTGATACTTTTCTACATTTACCCAGCTGGTTTTAGGTAGGAAAGATTTAAATTGTGGAGAGAAAATGAAATTTAACTTCACCAGATGATTGGTACCCACTATAATTGTAGAAAAAAGCAAGTTCTGACATGTTAGCACCATGAAACAAGCCATAGGCGACTTTTGCCCTTCATCTTTCAGGAAAGAACTTGGCAGAAAAGAATATTGTTGGGTGGTTTTGAAAATATTCCATGCTTCATGTACTTTTCTATATTACAGAATTATTCTGAATTAAAAAGTACTTTCTTTTTTTCCACCCTCATAGTTGAGTTGAATTTTTGAAGCACATGTGTTTTGTATGTATCACTGGTTTTTTTCCTTGTATGTGCTCAACACTGTTGTGTGTACCATTTTATATGCAAAAATACAAAGTATTTTTAGTCTCTGTTAACCCATTACCACACAGTCCCTACTTTTGATGCCCCCGAGAAAGAAACCTTTAGAAAACATTGTGGGAAAACGAGAAAATGCTGGTAACCAGCATTTTCTCCTTTTCCCACAATGTTTTCTATCCTTCACTAAACAAATTTAAAATTTTCAATCACTTTCATTCTGTCGTCTGCAAATGCTTTCGATTTGGACAAGCCTAAAATTTTGTTGTTTGGTAATAAGTTAAAGTGATGTGAACATCAAAAGCAGAATAAGTGTGAAAAATGAATCTTATTTTATAATCCTTGTAGAAAAGTGTTGTTGCAAATAGCAATGCCAAAAAAGTCTATTTACTTGAATCTTTACTCTTTAGTACAAATAGATCTTTTCTTTCTACTTACGTGCAAAACGCATTTTAGACCCACCAAATACAATGAAACAAAAGTCATAACTAACCCACTGTATGGAAAAAAAAGTGTTTTTACTAGATTTGGTGTAAGCCCTTTACCAAAAAGCTCCTAGTTAAAACAACCTTGATGAAGACGGGCTTTCTACCTTTTCAGAAACAAAATCCATCACTTTAGACACATTTGTTCTGTCACCTGCATATGCTTTTGACTTTGAAAAGTCAAGCAGTCTTTTCTTTCATCTGGTAAAGATTGTGACTCAATAATTGACATTGGCCCATGACGAAAGTTGACATTTGAAGGGTGGGAAAAAAATTGTGGGAAAAGGAGAAAATACTGGTTACCAGCATTCCAGGGTTGTCAACAGTCGGGATTGTTAAGACTTTATGCAAATTACAAAAATGATGGTAAAAAACACTTTTTTCTTTTCTCATGGTATCTTCTGTTCTTTCAAAGATATATAAGCCACATGTAATTTTTCATTTGCAAATTTTCTTAGTATTAACATGTTTAAATTTTTTGTTATCTTATAAAGAATGAAATAAGAACAAAAGTCACAAACATGTACTGTCATTTTCATGAATAAAATTTCAATTACTCAGATTGTTTGTCTTTTACTCCAACTCATCCTCAGAACCCAGGTCGAAGCCTAAACATTACACTCCATGCATTACCCCTGGGAAAATTGACTAGCAAATCTTCGTTTTACATAAATATTCATATGATCGGAGAGTACCCTAATAGCCAATCGAAAGATCGATAACATATTCATTCTCTCTTGTTGGGAGAGCAATTTCATTTCATCAGTTACTGAAAATAGAAATGACGACATATTTGTGATAAAAATAGCTTAAATTTTCTCAAAGAAAAACTAAGATTACCAATCAAAATGCTTCATGAATAATTCATGAAAAACGAGAAAATGTCAGCCAAATAACACTGTTGATTACAGTATGAATCAAACCCAAAGTGTACCTTCTATAATTATAGTTGTCTTTGCAGCTCTTTTAGATCAAAATCAGATTGTACAAAAACATGCAGTCTGGTCTGTCTCAGCTTAGCATGAAATTTCAAAGCTGTGTAAATGCGAACTGATTAATTTTACAGAGTAGCTCTTGAGCTTCAGACCTGCCCTTTGTTTCTGTGTATTAACTCTTTATAAAGCAACAAAATTTTGGAATGATCCAAAACATTCACTGACAAAGAATTACATATCGCTCAGATGGCAAATTTTGTCTTTGACAGGATAGGAAACATTGGGGAAAAAAGAGAAAATGCTTGTTACAATCATTTTCTCTTTTTCTCACAATGTTTTCAAAGTTTTCTCTTTCAGGGTCATTAGAACTCCAAATTGTGTGCTAGAGTACAAGGTCTTTATGTCATTTTTATCCCATTAACAAACGACAAAATTTTGGGTTTGTCCAATTCGAAAGCATTTGCAGACGACAAAAGTAACTAAAAATTTTAAATTTGTTTGGTGAAGGATAGAAAACTGTGTGGGAAAAGGAGAAAATGCTGGTTACCAGCATTTTCTTCTTTTCCCACAATGTTTTCTAAAGACTTTTCTCTCGGGGTCGTCGAAAGTAGGGATAGTGTGGTAATGGGTTTTACCATCTCTATGCAGACATGAGACTTCTTTAAGCTTTGACTCAAGTTCTATGAGCACCAATCTTTGCTCTTCACTGTCTGCTATGCTTAGACCCTGTGGACAAAAACATCTCAATATAGTGCAGTAAATTGGGTCTTACCTGTAGACTGAAAATGTCGAGGTCATTAAACCCTTCTTGGGTTAACAGTCTTTCTTCGTTTTAATCTTGGCCACATGACAAAATTTAAGACAGATCCAACTTGAAAGCATTTGCAGAAGACATATTCATTTCAACTCAAAATATAAAATTTGTCTTTTATAGTGTAGAAAGCATTGTGGGAAAAGGAATAAATACTGGTAACCAGCATTTTCTTCTTCTCCCAGAATGTTTTCTGTTTGGTCTAAAACAAGTTCCATCATTCTACCCAAACAGATTGCTGTCTGCAAATGCCTTCAATACCAACAAGTGTAAAATTTTGTGGTTTGGTAAACTTGAAATATAAAAGCTCGAAGATTAACCCATTACTACACAATCCCTACTTTTGACGCCCCTGAGAAAGAAGCCTTTAGAAAATATTGTGGGAAAAGGAGAAAATGCTGGTAACCAGCATTTTCTCCTTTTCCACAATGTTTTCTACCCTACACTAAACAAATTTCAGATTTCCATTCACTTTTATTTTGTCATCTGCAAATGCTTTCAATTTAGACAAGTCAATAATATTGTCGTTTGGTAATGAGTTAAGGAGGCAAACTGTCCAGGGATTTGTTACCTAGAGATCTGCCTATCGTAAGGAGAATTACCAAGGAGTTGTTTATGTTCTACTGGGTACCCTGTGTGGCTGAGTAACCCAGGTCCTGGGTTCTATCCTCATTCCAGGCACAGAAAGTGTCATTGGGTCAAGACACCCCAGAACCCTAGCCTAGTACCTCTGAAACCCCCATTGTCCATGTTCATCAACCATTTTTGTAAACATTCTTTTGGTATAATTGTAAGAAAGTAGCACAACTTATAATTGTGTCAATCAAATGGCAGAAGTCATGCTAATCTCCAAATCTAACATGAGACTAAGAACAAAATTAAGAATGCATGGTAAATATGGACCCTAGACACTTGAACAAGTGAGATGTTGAAGAAAGCCATGTAAAAATACCATCCTTTAAATCGACCTGCAGATGGTAGCCATAAGGCATTGAATGTAGCATAATTATATAAAACTGAGCATTTATTCGCCTTTCACAGGCTTTATGCCCCACAACTAATTTCAACATAATTCTTTCCTTAGCAAAAAATTGTAGTCCTGTCCGAATTGGAAGCTCCATTCATTTGTTAAGTGTGGTGCAATGATAAAATTTTGGGCAATTGTGGGAAAAAGAGAAACAGTTACTGCTTGTTACCTGTGTATTAAGGGTTGTATTATATTATGACCAATTTCCTATGTGCACTACTCCTCATGTAGTTTCTATCGAAATAACTCGAAACTTGCCACAATGAATCTCTATTTCCTGTCTGTTTCTTCCGGGTATTTTAAACATTTGATGCACAATGCAGACTTTTGAAAACCCTGGGAAAGAAAGCTCTTGAAAATACTGTGGGAAAGGGAGAAAATGCTGGTAATCAGCATTTGCTCTTTTTCCCACAGTTTCCTACCCAATCAAGGAAAAAGTGCACCATTTCAGCTGCATTGAAATTGTTAACAAAATGATGCTTTTCAATTTGGACAAGATACTTTTCAATTTGGATAAGACTAAAATTCTGTTCTGGTAATGACTTAAACTCTGATATATCAAATAGAGGACCTTGCCTTGGTATGTATGCACACACAATTTTTTTTTTAAATTTGCCTGAAAAATTGTACTTTCAAAGGTACCAAAGTAAACAGTGAGAAGTTTCAGAAAAAAATGATGACCTTATACCATATCATAATTATGAAGTATGTTGTATAAAATAGCAAGAATGTGCTTATAAAATACTTGAATCTTTACCACACAATCACAACTTTTAACTACCCTAAGCAAGAAGCCTATGAAAAACACTGGGGGAAAAGGAGAAAATGCTGGTATTCTGGTAATCAGCATTTTCTCCTTTTCCCACAAGGTTTTCTACCCTATCAGTCAGAAATCATATTAACAAGATTCAATTTGTTGTCTGCAGATGCTTTGATTTTGTTCCAGGCCAAAACTTAATCCTTTGGTAAAGAGTTGATTTTAAAAATTTCCTGAACATGCTTTAGACCTCACCTCTCCCTAGGCAATAGTTGGTATTCTTTCTTTTGCCCCTAGTAAGCCCTCGGTGGTAATGCTCTTACCTTCTACCGCACAATCCTCTTTCAGCAACAGTGAAGAAGGAAGTTTTTTAAAATATTGAGGGAATGGGAAAAATGCAGGTTATTTCCTACTTATAACCTTTTTAAATACAAATTGTATTACTTCAGACACATCTAGTTTGTTGTCTGCAAAAGCTTTCATTTTGGACATGCACAAATCATTTTCCTTCCAATAGATTATTAACTCTTTACCAAATAGCAACATTTCAGACTGGTCCAAATTAAAAGCATTAATTTTGCAGACGACAAAATAAATGCCATACATAAATAGAAATTTGATTTGGGAATGGTAGAAAACGTGGGAAAGGGAGAAAATGCTGGTTACGGGCATTTTCTCCTTTTACTACAGTGTTCTTAAAAGCCTTCTGTCTGAATGATTTTAAGGTCACAAAAAGCCAGGGTTGTGTGGTGAAGGATTATAACACTGTATTGTGTGTTAATGCTTAAATATGTATGAATATTATATTTATTTCAGTTTGACATGAACATTTCGATTGAAGATCTAGAACTGGACGACCCAGAGGAGCTGTTCAACCTGTACTTTGAGCAACCTCTTTATGTGAAAGAACTTATTGCTGCATAAATAAAGAATATACCGATGTGCATCTTAATACCAGACACAAATATCTTGTTCATTTTGAAGCATACCACTTCTGAAAAATGATAGAAAATGATAGCCTGGGTCCATGTGACACATGTACTAATTTTTTAGTAACTTGTTATCACTGTGTCCTTATATGGTTTGCAACATGTGAAAAGGGACATTCGGACATTTGCGTAAAGTGTTGTCTCGGATCAGCCTGCTCAAGCTAATCCAAGACAACATGATTGTTACGACTACATTAGATTGTGTGCTACCATAGACTTGCACAAAACAGAAAAATTACATGAAAACGGAAACTGCTGTTTCGGCTTAGTCTGTGCATGCTGCATTTGCATAAAGTGTTGTCACGGATCAGCCTGTGCGATCTAATCTGAGACAGCACGTTATGACTACATTAGATTTTGTGCTACCATAGGCTTGCGCAAAACAGAAAAATTACATGAAAATGGAAAGTGTTGTTTTGGATTAGTCTGCCCTCACTGCACAGGCTGATCAGAGACGATACTTTATGCAAATGTCCAGATGCTCCATTTCGCGTGTTGCAGGCCAAATGATCTCTACAGATCTTCAGAAAATGGCAAATGAACATCAGAATGTGTGAAAGAAAAAATGATCAGACTTGAACCCAAGCTAAGGAAAACAAATACATGCATCTACATTTCGTAAATTGTCTTTATATGTATCAACTTCGACTGATGTTGATATCTAAGTTAGCAAGGTAACATTCAGCGTCATCTGCTGTAAAATAGTTTTAAGAGACACATAGCTAAGACACTTCATGCTGTTGATTAACATATAGTGCATCATATAATGCTTATAACTTAACTCTTTACCACACAATCCCGACTTTTAATGACCCTGAGAAAGAGGCCTTTTGAAAACATTGTGGGAAAAGGAGAAAATGCTGGTAACTCTCCTGCAATGTTTTCTATCCTGCTGGAAACAAGTTTCACATTTTGAGTTACGTTTATTTTGTCATCTGCAAATGCTTTCAATTTGGGCCAGTCTAAAATTTTGTCGTTTGGTAAAGACATAAGCTGCTTTGTGTACATATGTAGCATAAATACTTCTGCAGATGGTATAGTTCAAGATCAGGCTGCACAGAACATCTAGTCAGATCTTGGAACTATTGCATTTTTTGCTTCATTTTGAAATGTAGACAGAATGTCGCTTCATGCGCAGTAGCATTGAATATTGAAAATTATAAAAGAAGAAACTTTAATGATTTAAATGGCAACAAAGCCCTTAATAAAACAGTCTGGGCAGCTTTTTAACTTTTTACCAAAGGACAAAATTGTAGAGCTGTCCTAACTGAAAGCATTTGCGGATGACAACATAAGTATGGCTCAAAAATTGAAATTTGTGGGGTAAATGGAAGGATAGAAAACATTGTGGGAAAAAGAGAAAATGCTGGTTATCAGCACTTTCTCCTTTTCCCCCTATGTTTTCAGAAGACTTCTTCCTCTGGGTTGTAAAAACCAGCAATTGTTTGGCAAAGAGTTCCCCATATTTTTTTTCTCTTTTTCCGCAATGTTTTCTACCATTTCACATACATATTCCATTCATTGAGCCATATTCAGTATGCGATCTGGAAAACTTTTAATTTAAACAAGTTCCATTTTTTTCCTAAAAAATGATAGATACTTCAAAATGTTTGACACAAGCTGCAACAAGAATAAGAGTAGCAGCTATTTTTATACCTTTTGATCTCAACCCAACATATTTGCATTCCGTAAAAATTAATGGAACCTTCTAGTCCAGAGAAAGTTTCATTCAGTACAGATAAGTTTAATGAATGTATGTTTAGCAGATTTGATTATTTGAATTTCTTCCCATATAATTTATGTTAATTATTATGTTGTATCCTATATTTACCTACAGGGCAGTTTATAAACTAAATTGACTCTTTTTGTTAGGAAAAAAACATAGTATCCAACCTTTTGTTGTCAATATTATTTTAAGAAAGGAGATTTTGGAAATTTTAGATACAAGATCAGACTGCATCTCATGCACTGATTGATCTTGATCTTAATTGCCTGTAAATGAAGCTCAAACTGCGCTTTACAGTATGAACGCTCAAAATTAACTCTTTACCAAACGAAAAAATTTTAGACTGGTCCAAACTGGAAGCATTTACAAACAACAAAATTAAAGTGACTCAAAAATTGAAATTTGTGTCTGGCAGGGTAGAAAACATTGTGGGAAAAGTAAAAACCAGGCATTGTTTTGGAAAGGGTTAATTTTTTTTAATTTTCCCTCCTATTGATGTACAGGCTTAAACCTCTGCAGCACTGGGCAAAATGAAGTTGCCTTTTCAACATGTATCACTCACAATCAGATGAATAGGTGATTTTTTATTTTAATGTATGTATTGTTTCGAGGGTTCAAACAATAATTTGCTCATATGAATGATTTTTTGTGCAATTTCAAATGTGCAAGACAAAAACAATGCATGTAATAACTATGAAGAAAACATACTATATTTTGCATCTGAAAATTAAAATATTATTGCTCATAACATTAGGTAGAGTGATTTAGGCCCTTATGAGCCTCTTGTTTTTACCCTTTACCACACAATGCCGACTTTTGATACTCCTGGAAAAGAAGCCTTTTGAAAACATTGTGGGAAAAGAAGAAAATGCAGGTAACCAGCATTTTCTCCTTTTCCCACAATGTTTTCTACTCTATAAACAAAAAATTATACCATTTGAGCCACACTGAAATTGTCATCTGCAAATGCTTTCGATTTGGACAGGGCTAAAAT
The DNA here is from genome assembly GCA_943736015.1 of Tridacna crocea. Classification (NCBI taxonomy): domain Eukaryota; kingdom Metazoa; phylum Mollusca; class Bivalvia; order Cardiida; family Cardiidae; genus Tridacna; species Tridacna crocea. Next base: position 13,026,857 of record OX031066.1, read on the forward strand.
TTTGTCATTTGGTAAAGGGTTAAAAGTATTACATACCATTTTTGTATGAAATGCTTCTTCCCTTATCTACACAAATACCTATATATATATATCATGTTTAAAAATTATAATGAAAGGTAGGAAAACAGAGGGCTAAGAAGGTAAAGACTTTTTTTTACTTTGCAGAAAAACAAAAAAAAAAACATGTGCAATAGCTTACCTCAAAAAAATGGTTCTTTTTTACTTTTTCAGTTATAAAATATATATTTTTTACTCTTTTGCAATAATTTCTCATGCTTTGTTCAGCTGACATTAACATTAGCCATGTTCATACAGATCTCTCATTTTGAAGACTGGAATTCTAGGCAATGATCTTAATATATGTTCACAAATATTTTCACACACACCCTTTTTTTTCCAGTGAAAAAAAAGGAAAATACAATTAAGATATATAAATGTTTCTTTCATTATTCTGCTCTTGAGAAATTTTCAGGATGATCTATTTTCAAAAAATAAGACTTGCAATTTTTTCCGGTCTGGAAATGTCAATAGATGAAATGACAACTCTTTTTTTTTCTCCCTTTTTGAAGAACAGAATGTTTTTAGTCTCATTTATTTAAATATTTTTCAGCAGTTTTCAGATTCTACTTCTGCTCATTAACAATTTCAAGTTTTAATGACCTTCAGAAAGGCTTTTGAAAACATTGTGGGAAAAGGAGAAAATGCTGGTATTGAGCATTTTCTCCTTTTCTCACAATGTCCTCTACCCCTCTTAAGACCAATACTATCATTTAACTCTTGACCAAACAATCTCTGAGTTCTGGGACCCAGAGGAAGAAGCCTTCTGAAAACATTGTGGAAAAAGGAGAAAATACAGCATTTACTCTTTTTCCTCACAATGTTTTCTACTCTTCTAAAGTTAATTTTTAGTTTTTGTGTCACTTTTTTTTGTCGCTTGCAAATGCTTTCAATTTGGACAAGTCTAAAGTTTTGTTGTTTGGTAAAGAGTTAACCCTTTCCCAAACGACAAACTTTAGGACAAGACCAAATTGAAAGCATTTGCAGACGACAATTCAACTCTTGCTGAAAACATGATTTCAGTCTATGATAGGGTAGAAAACAATGTGGGAAAAGGAGAAAATGCTGGTTACCAGCATTTTCTCCTTTTCCCACAATGTTTTCAAAAGGCTACTATTCCAGACCCGTTAAAACCAAGAATTGTTTGGGAAAGGGTTAAGCTACATATAATCAGTTGTTTGTCCATACTTTAAATTTTTAGGTGTTTTAAAATTTTGTTGTCTGTTAAAGACTTAAATGCATGGAAGAAGTTGATATTCTACACAATTTCAAAGAAATTTTACCTAGTTTTCATGTTAGTGCAATGTCTATACTCGTTTTGTTGTATTTTAAGCATCCTGCAAACATTTTTCTTTTTTGTAATATATAGCTGTACAATTTTGTAGTGCAATAATTACTTAATCGATGTTTATTTAATTTTTAATGTCCCATAATAAAGGATCTCTAAATGTCATTTAACTCATTACCAAACGACAAAATTTTTCGCTTGTCCAAATTGAAAGCATCTGCAGACAGCAAAACAAAAGTGACGGAAAATTCGAAATTTGTTTTGTGGAGGGTAGAAAACATTGTGGGAAAAGGAGGAAACTCTGGTCACCAGCATTTTTCTCCTTTTCCCACATTGTTTTCTAAAGGCTTCTTTTTCAGGGTTGTCAAAAGTAGGGATTGTGTGGTAATGGGTGAATCCTTTCCCTCACAGAAGCACCCTTTTGTAGAAACACTGTTTAGAGCTCTTCAAATTACATACATGTACATTGTGATAAAGACTAGTGGAAGAATGGTTTTAAAATGATTACATTAATATTCATATGTAATATGACCTTTTTTTCCTGTAATGTATCTTGTAAGATACCTGATATTGTTTCAAAACTCTTTACCACACAATCCCAACTTTTAACAACCCGGAGAAAGATGCCTTTTGAAAACATTGTGGGAAAAGGAGAAAATGCTGGTAACCAGCATTTTCTCCTTTTCCCACAAAGTTTTCAAAGGCCTTTTCCTCTGAAGTGTTAAAAGTCGTCATTGTGTGGTATAGGGTTAAAAGACTTTTCCCTCAGGATTATTTGGTAAAGGGTTTAGCATGCTGTTACTATTATTATTTTTGTTTCATGTCATTAGTGTTCAGAGATAGCTTAAATATTTACTGTATCTTCTGCTCTTCATAATAAAAATATTTTTCTTTATTTATTTTGTAATTTATGATATTTATCGACATGAATAAAACCTATAAAACTTTGATGGTTTCTTCCTTTCTATGCTGACCCAACAAATGAATGTACCTACATAACCTTTTCTGCTGTCCATGGAAGAACTGGATTTTGAAGATAGCATAGATTTTATCAGAGTGCTTAATTCTTTACCAAACAACAAAATTTTACACTGGTCTAAATTGAAAGCATTTGCAGACAACAAATTAAATGTTGTTAAAATGGTGATTTCTTTTTTCGATGGGTTGAAAACACTGTGGGAAAAGAAGAAAATGCTGGTTCCCACCATTTTTTCCTTTTCCCTCAATGTTTTCAAAAGGCTCCTATCCCAGGGTCATTAAAAGTCGGGATTGATATTGTGTGGAAAGGGTTAAAATATGCAATATGCAGCCTAATCTTGAATCAGCGCCGTCCACTTGTTTGGTCAAGCCTGTGAGAGATAAGTCGTTGGTTCAGTGGTTATATTTTCAGCCATTAAAAAGATGTGGAATCACTTTACATATTTTGGAAAATTTAACCATTTACCACACAATCCCTACTTTTGACGCCCCTAAGAAAGAAGCCTTTTGAAAACATTGTGGGAAAAGGAGGAAATGCTGGTAAGTAGCATTTCCTCCTGTTCCCCACAATGATTTCTACCCTTAACAAGACAAATGTCTAATTTTTCAGTCATCTTTATTTTGTCATCTGCAAATGCTTTGAATTTGGACCAGTCTAAAATTTTCTTGTTGAATCACTTTAACTCTTTACCACACAATAAAATTTTAGACTGGTCCAAGTTGAAAGCATTTGAAGACGACAAAATAAAGGTGACTGAAAAATTAGAATTTGGTTTGGGAAGGGTAGAAAACACTGTGGGAAAAGGAGAAAATGCTGGTTACCAGCATTTTCTCCTTTTCCCACAGTGTTTTCAAATGGCTTCTTTCTCAGGGTCGTTAAAATTTGGGTTTGTGTGGTAAAGGGTTAAGACTTGTCCCAGTTGAAAGCATTTGCAGAGACTGAATTAAATTTGGATCAAATGATGGGACTTTTCTCTGGAAGTATTAACATTCATCCTGTTAAATATTCAGTTTGGTAATAAAAACCCCAATATTGCTATTTCAAAACTATGTATCGCAGAATAGTTATCACCTCCTTGTACAGTGTAGATCCAAGATCAGACTACATGTTCTGTGTAGTCTGATCTTGATCTACAGTCCAGAATAGGTAATTGAGTCGGACTTAGCAGCCTAAGGGTTAAAAGCATTGAGGGGAAAAGGAAAAAAGAGCTTTTAACTCTTTACTACACAACCCTGACCCTGAGAAAGCCTTTTGAGGACACTGTGAGGAAAGGATAAAAATGCTGGTAACCAGCATTGCCTCCTTTTCCCACATTATTTTCTACTCTTCCCAAAACAAAATTCAATTTTCAAGTCACATTTATTGTCATCTGTGAATGCTTTTAATCTGGCCGAGTCTAAAATTTTGTTGTTTGGTATAGAATTAATCAGCATTTTCTATTTTTTCCACACAGCTTTCCACAAGCTTTCCTATTTGGGAATTGTAAATCTTGGGATTAAATGATAAAGGATTAATCCTTAGAGAGATATTCAGAATTTGATGCTTTCTATTTAACCCTTTACCACACAATGAATACTTTAAACGATCCAGAGGAAGAGGCCTTGTGAAAACATCGAGGGAAAAGGAGAAAATGCTGGTAACCAGCATTTTCTCCTTTCCTCACAAAATTTTCTACCCTATCAAAGAAAACTTGTGTCATTTGAGCCACTATAAATTGTTGTCTAGAAATGCTTTCAATTATGATCGGTCTAAAATTTTGCTGTGTGGTAAAGGGTTAAAGAAGCAATGGCCTTGAATTTTGCCATCCGATCATCTCATTGCCAAACAATATTTTAGGCTTGCCCGAATAGAAAGCATTTGCAGACGACAACATAAAATTGACTGAAAATTTGAAATTTGTTTTGTGAAAAGCAAAAAAAAATTGTGGGAAAAAGAAAATGCTGGTTACCAGCATTTTCTCCTTTTCCCTCAATGTTTTCTAAAGGCTTCTTTCTCAGGGTTATCAAAAGTAGGGATTGTGTGGTAATGGGTTAAATTTTTCACTATTTGCATTATTATCCAGCCATCTTACCATGCCATGCGTTATACATCTAGTAGACTGCCGTCCTCCGGAATTTGTACATAGAATTTTATTTCATCTAGCAGTTTCTTTGAAATCAACTGTTTTGTGTCAGTGGGACTGGGTCCCAGTAATAATCCTTAGCATACAGGACTTGAAAACAGGAGGTTTGGCTTGGTCACTTCTTTCAATGAAGGTCATAGTAACATGGTTCATTCTTCTCTCACAACTGATCATTCTTATCAATAATGGTTATGACTTTGTGGAAAAGCATCAAGTGGCTTGGAAAGAATATTGTGCTGAGAAATAGTGACAAACTCCAGGAAGCTTAGATAGGTGCACTGGCATCCTTGATATAACTGAAATAATGTTGAAATCTGCTTTAAACACCATATTAGCAATCAATCCATCTTCATGTAATTTGCGATAAACAGACAAGACAGCTGCCATGAGTGATCACAATAGCACATTGCAGGCGGACAAAATAGTTCATACCAAAATAGAGAATAATAAGCCTAAACTCTCGTCAATTATTGTAAACCGATCATTTAATATTTTTCACTAAAATATATACAAAGTTTAAACAAATCTAAAACCTTTTCTCCTTTTTTTGTGCTGGGTTTCCAAATGCTTCTGTAACTCTTAACCACACAACAGAATCTCAGATTTGTCCAAATCAAATACATTTTGAGATAACAACTAAATCTTAGGCTGCAGTATTTTCTCCTTTTCCCACAATGTTCTCAAAAGGCTTCTTTCTCAGGGTCAATAGAACTGAGGACTGTGTGATAAAGGCTTGAAATGGATGGATACCATGCATGATCATTCGACAAATGTTGAATGATGAAACGAAAGTACATCAATCAATCCTGTGTGAACCAATTATCTATTGGCCTCAAACATCATTATTTCCTATGAAAGCCTGAAGTTTAACAAATCTCAGCATATCATTAATATTTTATACCATTCCTTCAGCAGTGAAACAATTGATGCTGTACAGTATTCTTGACTGAAACCAAAAAATGTTACCATCATGCAAAAATTTACCTTCTGGGAACTGTGAAAAGTATCAACCCTGGTAAGACTGCTCAAATTGCACAGGCTGAAAAGGGGTTGGCACTTTTCGCTTTAATGACAATAATGATATTTTCTGTATGAAAAGTGGTCATTGTACCTTGTTATACAATCATTTTTTATTATCAACTTAATATGTGTTTTACTATTGTTGATCTCTTTTCATCTAATTGATGTATGGAATTCCAAGATGGTCCCTTTTTGCTTGATGGGTCACATATGTCTATGTCAGAAAATTGTCTTTTTGTATTAATAATATTTTACAGAAAATCTTTTTATTTTAGGATCTAAAGATTCCAACTTCAAGCAAGAAGATCACAGTCTGACATAACTTGACCCTAAGAGCTCTTAGTCCAACCTCAGTAAATTTTATGGACAGTGGTCAAGATCAGACTGCACAGTTAGTGCAATCTTGTCTTAGATAGACACTTTGGAATAATTCTACACCTATTCTGGTCCAAATACTAGTAGCACCAACAACATGACTGGATAAAAATCGGGCACTTCAGTTACCCTTTAACCCTTAACCAAACAATTCCTGGTTTTTATGACCCTGAGATAGCAGCTTTTTGAAAACACTGTGGGACAACGAGAAAATGCTGTAACCAGCATTTTCTCCTTTTCCCCCACAATGTTTTCTACCCTGCTAGAAACAAATTTCTTTTTATTTTTCACAATTTTTTTTCTTCTCTGATAATGCTTTGAATTTGGACCAGTATTAATCTTGTCCTTTGGTAAAGAGTTAAGACAGCTTAGGTGAGATCAGAGTATATGACACATGCAGTCTAGTTAAGAAATAATCTTCTTTCTATCACAGTTTATCATTCAATAAAACCATAGTTGTGAGTTATGAGGCACAATAAATAATCCATGAGGGCAACAACCCGAGTGGTTTATTCATTGCGCCTCATAACTCATAACATAGTTTACTGAATGATAAACCACAACAGAAAGATTAATTCGATTCTAACATGACCAATGCTTAATGAAAGGAAAACAAGCTCAAACTTAAAACGTGGACGAAGATTATATTTCACTGAATAACTCACTTTACTTTAAACAGAATGATGTCACTCGATATAGAATGACGTCACTCTGCATGGAAGGTTGCAGATTTTACCATGCTTTCGTTGCACAGAGCATATAAAACCAGATTCATGTGTCATGTTAGAATATTAGATCAACACTGCTTCCTTTGCAGAAACACTATAAGGGAAAAGCAACATTCAAACTGCAATTATTTGGGTCTTATATCTACACTCAAAATGTCCTCTTGGTTTATTCAACACTCTATGGATTCACATGAGAAGTACAATACTGGTATGAACACTTCTGTGGTTGACAACATCCATTTTTTCCCCTTACCGTCATTTAAACCCTTCACCACACAATCCCAGGTTTTAGAAACCTTTTAAAGGAAAGTTTTTAAAAACAATGTCAGAAAACAACAAATTGCTGTAACTAGCATTTTCTCCTTTTTTCAACATGATTCATAACATTCCAAAAAATAAATTTCACTTATAAAATCTATTTCACCTTCTGCAATTGCTTTCAATTTGGACCAGTCTTATATTTAACTCAATACCAAACAACAAAATTTCAGGTTTGTCCAAATTGAAAGCATTTGCAGATGACTAAATAAAAGTGACTGAAAATTTGAAATTTGTTTTGTGAAGGGTAGAAAACATTGTGGGAAAAGAAGAAAATGCTGGTTACCAGCATTTTCTGCTTTTCCTACAATGTTTTTTAAAGACTTCTTTCTCGGGGGTGTCAAAGTAGGGATTGTATGGTAATGGGTTAAATTGTGTGGTAAAGATTTAATCAGTTCTATAAACATATAACATCTATTCCAAGCTCATTCAAAACATAGGATGGTTTTTGTAGAAAGTTATATTAAGATTTTTTTTATTCAGCTATATCTAAATGACCTAAGAAGTTCAAAAACTATTGTAAGCTATTACATCATACCTAAATGCAAACTTAAACTATTGTTTTTAAAACTTGGAACTGCTGTAAGAAGCAGGATTAAAAAAAAAAATACTTGTCATTCATAAATGCTTGTAAAAATCTGTTCATTGAAACAAGAGGTCCTTTCAGTTATATGACGATTAAATGAATGTCAGGATGCTGCCATTGTGGTTGAATCTTTCATGAATATTTATTCAGCTGACGCTCTTCAACTCGATGTCAAAAATCAAAGTACTGTTGGGTGGTATTGGTCCTTGTCTTTGGTTTCCATATCTATAAAATAAAATGTTCACATTTCAAAATTACCAAGTTTATTAATCCTTCATCAAACAATCTCATGTTTTAGGGACTTTGAGTTGGAAGCCGGTTGAAAACATTGTGGGAAGAGGAGAAAATGCTGGTAATCAGCATTTACTCCTTTTCCCACAATGTTTTCTACCCTATCAGAAGAAAAATCCTATCATTTTACCGATTTTAGCCATATTTGACTCGTCTGCAAATGCTTTCAATTTGGAAAAGTGTAAGACTTTGTTGTTTGGTAAAGAGTTAAAAAGACTAATCTTCCAGAAAAATTTCCTAAATCCAGAGGCAGTAATCACAGACAAGATATTGGATCACATAATTCTATTTCTTTAATGTTTACCAAACAACAAAATTTTAGACTGGTCTAAATTGAAAGCATTTGAAGACAACAAAATAAAAGTGACTCAAAATTTGATATTTCATTTGGGAAGGCGAGAAAACATTGTGGGAAATGGAGAAAATGCTGGTTGCTGGTTACCAGCATTTTCTCCTTTTCCTACAGTGTTTACAGAAGGCTTCTGTCTAAGGGTCGTTGAAAGTCAGAATTGTGTGGTAAAGGGTTAATAGAGAACACAGTACCAAACTCTTTCATTTTGAAAACATTTACAGATGACAAATGATGCGAAAGTGATAAAATGTCTTAGAAAGGGTAGGAAACAATATGGTAAAAGGAGAAAATGCTGGTCAAAGCACTTTAACCGTTTCCCAAACAACAAACTTTTGGACTAGACCAAACTGAAAGCATTTGCAGACAACAATTCAATGCTTGCTGAAAAGATGATTTCTGTCTATGATAGGCTAGAAAAAATTGTGGGAAAAGGAGGAAATGCTGGTTACCAGCATTTCCTCCTTTTCCCACAAAGTTTTCAAAAGGCTACTACTCCAGACCCGTTAACACCAGGGATTGTTTGAGAAAGGGTTAACCTTTCTCTCAAAGATATTTTCAAACACATTTTTCCTCAGGATCAGAAAAATACAGAACTGCTATTATTCACAGGTACTCTGTACCCTTTAGCTCACAGCATAAATACATAAAGTATAATGGTCAGTTTAATTCGAAAAAATTTCTACCAGTTGTAACTTAATAATATATCAAAGAAAGACAAGAGCCGTCAGAGATGGGTTATGCTCCCCGAACAAGTGCATGTTATAAAATGTATCAAATTAATATAAATTCAATTTTACAAAGTTTTGAGCACAGATGTAGATCTAGGAGATATTAGTGAAAAGCAAATTTTCACATAAGGCCCCCTTTTTCCATGACACAGCCACAAATTGAGAAACCAGGAAAGAAGTATTAGCGCATTGTTCCAAAGAGTTCAGATATGAAATCTGAAAGAGAACTAAAGTATACTTCTTGAACCCTTTACTGTGTTCAAAGTGATGGCAATAGCAAACATGCTGTTAATGCTCCTTGAATGTCCTGGGCCCATACTCACCAACCAGTCTTAGAACGTTCTTTGTCATATTCTCAAGAATTTTCTACAATTGTGAGTTATAACCGTTCGGTTTAGCCAATCAGATGGCTACACCATTTGGTTTGGCCAATCAGACCTTGTGTTACTTACAAATTTAGAAAACCTTGGAGAATAAGACTAAGAATATTCTCAAGAATGGTTGGTGAATATGAACCACATTATGAGTGTCTGTGATGAAACAATTAACTTACCCTTCTTTTGGGGGAACAATTAGTCTCCTCTTGCCACCAACTTTCATACCTGTCAAAGAAAAAAAACCCTGTTGAGTTTGTGTGTGTGCAGGGTACAAACGAAATGTTTTCGGTCATGTTTTGAAAAAACTGTTTGGTAAAGTTCAATATCCTCCATCATTGAGAGTATTTCAAAGAAATTTCTCTATCACATAATTCCAATGGGTACCCACAACCCACATGTGGGGATCTACTAAAAAGATTTTCAATCTGAAAACACTTTCATCTCTACCCCTGGATTAATAATAGAAATTTTACTCTATCTATAACATTTTCCATCAAGTTCCTAGCAAACCTGGAAAGATGTAATGTGAACTGCATTATATGAATCACATTAAAATTGTTGTCTGGAAATGCTTAAAATTTGGATAAACCTACTATTTCATGCTTTCCGAAAGGATATCGAGAAATAGCAGTGAAAATATTTTTTGATCTTACACTGGTGTTACCAGTGAAAGTACTGATTTTCATGTTCTTGTTGCCTAGGTTAATTGCGTGTGCCTCGCAACCAGATGGAAATATGACATCATTTACCTTACATTTCTCGTGTTTGACGTAATACTGTAATGCGTTGCTATGCGGGAGGGGTACGCCACGGGGAATAACGTTAAAGAACTGTACTGGATTATGACAAAGTCCGTCCCAGAAAGGGTTAAAACCATGAAATAAATAGAACATTTTGTTTTTTCAGTGAAAAATGGAAATTTATTTCATCTCATAAACACCATCGATAATACTTTCACTCGTGGCAGCACCACTTGTGAAAATATTACCTATGGTGTCCACTCGATGAAATAAATTTCCATCTTTCACTGAAAAAAAAAAAAAAAATCCTAGATATATTTGTTAAAGCATAAGAATTAAAAGTAAGTTGTGTTACAGAAATACTTACCTTCTAAACCTTTATCCCAGCCAGATATCACCTCTTTTGTTCCCAGCCTAAATTTGAATGGCTTGCCACTTGTACAAGAATCAAACTGTTTACCATCCTTCTGTAGTTTTCCAACATAATATACATGTACCTAGTGGAAATATTAGAACTGTCCATAAAGCTGATTTATTAATGTCACCAAAGGTGGCTTGGTACCCCCACCAACAAAGACAAATGACCGACAAAAGAGAAAAGTTTTTTTTTTAGATCAAAATGCAGCATGCACACAATGAGTTAAGCTGAAGAGGGGATACATCAACATTCATTCAAAACTATGGTAGACAGAATTTTATCCTTTTTCACACAATTCAGACTTTTAATGACTGTGAAAATTGTGGAAAAAGAAAAAAAAAATGCTTGCCAGAATTTTTTTTCCATTTCCCACATCAGTTTCTACTGAAAGGCCACATTTGGGCCACATTTGAATTGTTGACGTTAAAAATTCTGTCATTTGGTAAAGATTTAACCCTTTCCCAAACAATCCGTGTTTTTTACTGGTCTGGAATAGTGGCCTTTTGAAAAAATTGTGGGAAAAGGAGAAAATGCTGGTAACCAGCATTTTCTCCTTTTCCCACAATGTTTTCTACCCTATCATAGACAGAAATCATCTTTTCAGCAAGAGTGGAATTATCGTCTGCAAATGCTTTCAAATTGGTCTAGTCCAAAAGTTTGTCGTTTGGGAACGGGTTAACCAAGACATTTGTGTATTCCGTGAACCCTACTTTGGTAAGCTTCTCTATTGAACTGACAACTTCACTTTAACTGTTGTTATAATACCCTTGTTGACATGGGTGGCGCAACAAAAAATTGCCCACAAAAACAGACAAAAGCGTGTGCTTAGGTATAATCTGTCTCCATTCAATGATGCCGCACTATACATGTGTGCATGCTCTGAGACAATGGGCAGATAGATTTAGGTCATGTGCTATCTTCAACTTAAGCAAATATTGCACATGAAAATTTCTACTTAACCCTTTACCAAACCACAAAATTTTAGACTTGTCCAAATTCAAAACATCTGCAGAGGACAAAAAAAAGGTCCATCAAAATTTGAAAATGGTTTTTGGAATGGTAGAAAACATTGTGGTAAAAGGAGAAAATGCTAGATACAAGTATTTTCTCCTTTTCCCACACAGTATTTTCAAAAAGGCTAATTCTCTTCGAGTATTTAAAAGTCATGATTGTGTGGTAAAGGGTTAAATCTTTACCACACAATCATGAGTTTTAAAGGACCCCGAATGAGAAGGCTTTCTAAAAGGTGGAAAACGTAGAAAATACAAGTAACCAACACTCTCTCTTTTTCCAACGTTTTCTACCCTGTCAAAAAGACGTAATTTGTACTATTTTCACACTAGTTGTTTGTAGATGCTTTCAATTTAGAAACATCTAACAGAGCTCCAGATAGAAAGAGTGATTTTGCTTTCGAACTTGAAAATGTCAACTGTTCTCCTCTGAGCCCTATGTTGTGGGTACTTGTTAGAATCGTCTCATCGAGACGATTCTAACGAGTACCCACTGCATAGGGTTTGGAAGAGAAACAATGGATTTAGAATACCATCACTCCCTTTTATCAGGGGCTCTGGACTAAATTTCAATATTTGGGAAAGGCATAACACCTACCATTTTTCCCTTCTGGGCAACTGGCCCATTGCCTGCTCTATGTTCTTCCATCACCAGACCTCCTTGAAGGACCTGTTTATGAGGGGTTTTACTCTGATTTGTTTGTTTCTCTTGCTGTTTCTCCTGCTGAGGCTGTAACATAAAAAATCTTTACCAAAGTGCAAAATTTTGAATTTGACCAAATTGAAAGTACTTGCAGACAACAAAATAAAACTAACTCAGGAAATGAAATTTGTTTCCAGCAGGGTAGAAAACATTGTTGGAAAAGGAGAAAATGCTGGTTACCAGCATTTTCTCCTTTTCCCACTATGTTTTCAAAAAGGTTCTATATCAGGGTCATAAAAACCAGGGATTGTTTGGGAAAGAGTCAAAAACAACAAAATTATTACAAAAATTATTAACTTGTCCATAAGGACAGAATTAGCAGACGGATAAATCAATTATTGCACTAAGGATGATACGAGTCTTTAAAAGGAGAAAAGGTAATACATATAACATAAAAAAGAAGAAAATATTGGGTACCAACATCTCCTACTTTCCCACGAACCTTTTTAAAGGCCTTCTTCCTCATGGTCAGAAAACATGGAAATGGAAAAACCACTCAAAGCCAAAAACCTTTCAGCTATGGCCAGTGAAAAGGGGTCTTAATCTATTACCAAACGACAATATTTTAGGCTGGACCAAATTGAAAGCATTTGCAGACGACAAAATAAAAGTGACTGAAAATTTGAAATTTGTGATGGGTAGAAAACATTGTGGGAAAAGGAGAAAATGCTGGTTTCCAGCATTTTCTCCTTTTCCCACAATGTTTTCTATGGGCTTCTTTCTCAGGATCACCAAAAGTAGGCACTGTGTGGTAATGGGTTAATGGATTTGCAAAAAGTCACTACCAGATCAGCCTGTGCAGTCCGTCCAAGCAGAATGACCTTGGTTCAACTTTTTGCAACTTGGGAATTTTTCTGAATGTCAAAGAGCCATTCTACCTCAAGATTCAGCTGAGTGGTAAACAAAACAGATTTTATCCATAAATAATTTTGTGACCACTTACTTGGTATTAATAATGTATTAACTCTTTACCAAACAACAAAATTTTAAACTTGTCCAAACTGAAACCACTTGCAGATGACAAATAAAACATGACTAAAGACTAAAGTAAAGTTGAAATTTGTTTCCAGCAGGGAAGAAAACATTGTGGTTGGTAAAGATTTCAGGAGATGCATTAACTCTTTACCACACAAGCAAATTATAGACTTGTCCTAATTGAAAGCATTTACAGACAAAAATTACAGGTGGCTCTAATGAGATAATTTGTCCTTGATAGGGTAGAAAACAGTGTGGGAAAAAGAGAAAATGCTGGTTACCAGCGTTTACTCCATTTCCCTCATTGTTTTTAAAAGGCCTCCTCTGCACGGTCGTTAAAACACTGGATTGTGTGGTTAAAGGTTAACCCTTTACCAGATGATCCCAATATATAACAATCCTGAGAAGGAAACTTGATGAAAACATTGTAGAAAAAGGAGAAAATGCTGGTAACCAGCATTTTCTTCTTTTTCTTCAATGTTTTCTATCCTTCCCTAATGAGTCATGTTTGTCATCTGCAAATACTTTGAATTTGGAACAGTCTAAAATCTTGTCTTTTGGTAAAGAGTTAAGCCCCCTTTTCCCAGTGAATGGCGCATGAAAATGGAATCAGTATCTTCTGTTTGCAAAATAAATCCAATACAATAAAAAGCAAACAAAGCATAGGCTGTTTGTACAGCAATATCTCACAGTGTAGATCCATAATAAGACAGAAAACAATGTGCATTCTGTCTACAAGTATTTGCTGCTTTTTGCCCATGGGACCGGCAGACCACACAAAATATCAAAACCAGACTCTGAAGTACACCAAGGATCCTAGGCAGAACCAGGCTGCATTTAAACTGCATTTAACCCTTACCACACAATGCCAACTGTTGACAACCCTGAGAAAGAAGCCTTTTGAAAACATTGTGGGAAAAGGAGAAAATGCTGCTAACCAGCATTTTCTCCTTTTCCCACAATGTTTTCTCTCCTCTTTGATACAAATTTCAAATTTTCAGTCACTTTTATTTTGTTGTCTGCAAATGGTTTTAATTTGGACCAGTCTATAAATTTGTTGTTTGGTAAAGAGTTAAGTACACATATTTTGAAGGTATTTATAATGATTCTTACTTTTTCAGGGGTTTCTCCATCCTTGTTCTTCTTCTTCTTCTTCTTCCTCTTCTTCTTCTTTTTAGCGGATTCTGATGCATCTCCACTTTCTGTGACACTACTGGATGGTGTCTGGGGAGGTTTCTAAATGAATGAAATGAAATGGAATGGAATGAATGAATCAATGAATTAAGAATGAAATGGAATGAATGAATTGAAATTAACGAATTGAAATGACTTGAAATAAAATGAATGAATTGAATTGAATGGAATGAATGAATGAAATTGAGTGTGAATGAATGAATAAATGAATGGAATTGAATTGGAATGAATGGAATTGAATTGGAATGAATGGAATGGAATAGGAATGAATGAATGAATGAAATGGAATGGATGGATGCATGGATTGAATTGAAATGAATGAATGAATTGAACTGGGATGAGACAAGACGGGACTGCTGGGATAGGACGGGACGAATAGATGAATGAATTAATGTATGAATGAATGAATGAATGAGTGAAAATCCATGCATGAATCAACAAACTTGTCTTTAAGCTTGAAAAATTTAAAAGCAATTGTATATCAGAAGGTAAATGACTTAAAATCTGATTGACTGTTGATTGTATGATATTAACGCCGTTTTCAACATTATTTCAGTACTATCGCAGCGACCAGTGCACCGATCCAAGCTCTCCTGGATTTTTTTTCAAGAAATTTACATACAAAATTCTTTCAAAGCCACTGGCAACTGTCCCACATAATTATCAATGAATTAATGACCAGCCCTAGGTAATGAATGAATCCTATTGCAATGACAGCCACTAGAAATTCAAATAATTGTGAAAAACTAGAGCTGTCACTGGAAGTGACTTGATACCCCTTTTCTCCTTTTTCCACAATGTTTTCAAAAGGCTCCTTTCTCAGTAATGAAAACCCAGGTTTGTTTGGTAAAGAGTTAATTAGACAATGAACTCAAAGCTCTTTAAGACAAAAAGTAGCAGTGTTCAACCAGTTAATGGTAAGCAAATTACAGAGCTTGTCTAAAAGGCTAGCTGGCACAGTGGAAAATGCTATTAACAAGCATTTTCTCCTTTTCCCACTCTAGTTTTAAAAATACTGTCTTGCCAAGAGTTGTGAAAACACAATTCTTGTTTTGTAAAAGGCTACCTAATCTCTTTAAAAACAAGCAGATTAGGGAAAGAACAGAAATAAACAAAACTAGCAAAATCCGCAAATACATGTAGTAACAAAATCACACTTTTTTACCTTTTCTTGTGCAGCGGTGGCCTGTTCTTTCTTTTCTGGCTTTTTCTTCTCTGATTTTGGAGTCTGAGCCTAATCAGAATATTATATTGTTACATATGAAAATAAATCTATTCAGACAAAGACCAAAAATGGTGCAACATTTATGTAATATGCAACACTGAAGTGTCATTTTCCTCTTTATCATATGGAAAATTTTCACACACATGCCAATTGACAAAATTTACAAAATCTGTGACACACCCCACCCCCTGCAGTATGGCCAAATTTTGACCTCATATCAATAATCTGAGCAGCCTTGGTAGAGGTCACTAATATTAGGCTACTTATCAAAATTACAAGACTAGGTCGTACTGTTGGCAAAAATAAGATACTATTTTGAAAATTGTAAGCTAGAGATGAAGCAACATGCCAAAATTTGGCAGCAGCAGGATTTTTGGTAAGAGGCTCCAAGACTTTTAAAATTTTCACTGTACGTGCATGTGTTAAACCTGTGACCCTTGGATGGGGTCGATTTTGACTCCAGGGCTGTGATTTGAAGACTTGTGAACCATAGAGTGGGCGAATTCTGAATCCAGTGCTATAATCTGAACACTTTTTGTAGAGGTTCACTTGATAAAGGTACATGCCACATTTTGTAGCCCCGTGCTAAATGGTGGAGAACAAGAGAGTTTTTAACATTTAAATACTACAAGCTCATTTAACGTGATGGACCCGTAATAGAAAACAGAATTTCCATTATTATATTGTCCTAGAAAATTTACTAAGATTAAAAATGAGTATTATTGTACTACTTTCACCAAGCCACTTTTTCCTTTTTGTCCTCCCTAGAATTATCATTTATAAATCTAAAACCACTATATTTTCATTACAAATGGATATGCCAATTACCTCTCTTTTCTGGAAATTAACAAAAGTATCAACAAATAATTTCAAGATAGACATCAAAGGAATTTCTGGTAAGTTAAAAATGTGCAATAGTATTTTCTCTGTACAAATCTGACTTTATCAACTGCCAAGAAACTTTTATGCCATGCTGCTCTAGGCCTGTTACGGGTGCACTACCTTAAAACTTGTTACCCCTTTACAGGGGCCAGGTCTGACCCCAGGCCTGTAATTTGATCACTTTTGGTAGAGGTCCACAAGATAAAGCTAAATGCCAAGTTGGTATCCCTAGGCCTTACACTTTTAGACAAAAATTTTTCATTTTTCAAGATTTTCATTTCTTTTTTTCAATTTTGTTGCCATGTCAACCAGAGTTTTAACAAGAATTAAATTCTTTCAAGAATTTTGAAAAAGAGAGCCATGGCAGGATATTAAAGTAATACTTAGGTGGGTAAAAAACATAATTCAACAAAAAAGATTCATAAACGCACACATAGACAGACATAGGCTTGCTGACCTTCCACTCATGCAGTTATAAGAAATCTTACATACCTGTATGTTTTGTTTCAACTGATTCTTTTTCTGTGGTTTCACTTCCTCTGAAAAATAAAATTCAAAGTTTGTTACAAAGCCTGATTTAATCATTTCATAGTGGAAAAGTAGGTCATTCTGTTTCATAACCTTTTATGGTAAATTTATTACAGCGCAATATAAATGAAACAGTTACTTTTAGTCAAAATTTAACCCATTACCGCACAATCCCTACTTTTGACAACCATGAGAAAGAAGCCTTTAGAAAACATTGTGGAAAAAGAAGAAAATGCTGGTGACCAGAAAATCCAGCATTTTCTCCTTTTCCCACAATGTTTTCAACTCTTCACAAAACAAATCTTAAATTAAAGTCACTTTTGTTTTGTCGTCTGCAAATGCTTTTGATTTAGACAAGCCTAAAATATTGTCGTTTGGTAACGAGTCAACTCTAACACACGAGAAAATTTTAATTGAAAACATTTGCAGACATCAAAATAAAGGCGACTAAAAAATAGAAATTTGTTCTGGGATGGGTAGAAAACACTGTGGGAAAAGAAGAAAATACTGGTTACCAGCATTTTTTTCTTTTTCAACAATGTTTTCTAAAGGCTTCTTTCTCTGAGGTGTCAAAAGTAGGGATTGTTTGGTAATGAAATAAGGTTAACTCTCCATCAAACAATCCTGTATTTGAATAACCTTGAGGAAAAACGCTGTTGTAAAGGAGAAAATACTGGCAATCAGCACTTTTTTACCATTTGAGAAACATTTCTGCTCATTAGTTATATAGAGTTTAGTTCATCAGCTTGTGGGGAAATACCTGCCGAAAAAGGGAAAATAACAAGTGCCGTAAGGCACAAGTCATTTTCATGGACCTTTCCCTTTTGAGGTAAATATTTCCCCATATTAACTACAAGCTGATGAAATAAATTATATATTTCCTCTGAATATTTTTATATTTCTGCATTTATTTATATATGTTTTAGTGTGTTCTGAAACTCTGCAATTTCGATTTTGTCAACAAATGCCACTTTTAAAAACTAGTGATCGCAAGTCAATTAACCAGATTTTGGCAGGAGGAAAATATTCACAGTGAGGGGGAAATAATTACCATCAGCTTATATGATGTCATTTCTTTACCTATAACATTTCTAAAAATAGACACATGAAATATAATATACATAATTCTTATAGGCCTGCCTCAAAGTTGTAAGTACTTTTAGATGTCTGTCTCTTGCTTCTACCATTGTCCCAAGTACTTTTGGATGGCTATGCCTTGATTCAACCATATTGTTTCTAAGCCTGTCGCTTGCCTTGTTTATATGACTTTATTTTCCCTATGAGATATTATAAAATTTTGTTAAATGAGTATTTACTACTATTTAACCCTTTACCAAACAATCCCTGGTTTTTATGGCCCTGAAATAGAAGCCTTTTGAAAACATTGCGGGAAAAGGAGAAAATGCTGGTAACCAGCATTTTCTCCTTTTCCCACAATGTTTTCTACTATGCTGGAAACAAATTTCAATCTTTGGTTTACATTTATTTTGCTGTCTGCAAATGCCGTCAATTTGGACTGGTCCAAAATTTTGTTGTTTGGGAAAGGGTTAAATATAATTTCACTATATCAGAAAGTTTCAACTTGTTCTATAGTACCTTCCGCCTCTTCCTCTTCATCATCATCTTCATCTTCCTCCATTTCCGATTCATCATCCTATGTTCAAAAATAATGAAGCATTCAAATGAGCATCCATGTTTTAATAAAGACACTAAACAGAGGGCCCTAGTGGCCCTGATTTGCTAATCCGAGCCTGTACCTTTGAGGACATAATAACTAAGTCACCGATATGACCTGATGACCCACTTTTTGAACTGTTGTGATCCATTTTCTAACTCCTTTGAAATATTAAGACAAATATTCTTACCAACTTTCATGAGCTTTGAAACGAAAATGTGGCCTGTTGTGTGTACACAAGTTTTTAAACAATTCGTCAGGGTGACCTAGTTCTTGACCTGAACTAGCCCATTTTCAAAATATGTCCGAGAAATCATCAAGAAAAACAGTATGATCATGTTTAACCCATTACCATACAATCCCTACTTTTGATGCCCATGAGAAAGAAGCTTTTAGAAAAACATTGTGGGAAAAGGAGAAAATGCTGGTAACCAGCATTTTCTCCTTTTCCCACAATATTTTCTACCCTTCACAAAAAAAAAAAAAAAAAAAAAAAAAAAAAAAAAAAAAATTCAGTCACTTTTATATTGTCGTCTGCAAATGCTTTTGATTCGGCCAAACCTAAAATTTTGTCGTTTGGTATTGAGTTAAAAAGTATCCAACACAAAATGTCTTCATTACAGCATATACAAGGTAGAAGTGGACAAGGCACAACAGAATCGGCACCACCACAAAACCTAACCTCCATGCTCAGGTGATATTGAATGGCTTTTATAGCAAAGTATTTAGAGATAACTCCACAGCTAGTCACAGATATTTTGGCAGACTGATTCAATAAACCCTTTACCCCTTAGGCATTTCTATGGTATCTTTAACCCTTTACCACACAATGACGCCTTTTAACGACCCTGTAGAAGAGGCCTTTGGAAAACATTATGGGAAAAGGAGAAAATGCTGGTAACCAGCATTTTCTCCTTTTCCCACAAAGTTTTCTACCCTATCAAAGGCAAGCTACGACATGTGAGCCACTGTGAAATTGCCAACTGCGAATGCTTTCAATTTGGATGGGCCTTAAAATTTGCTGTGTGGTAAAGGGTTAATTGACCCTAAATAACAGCAAAGATGAAGCCCTTTCTTATGTGTATATGACACCTTTTGATAGTGTAGAAAAAATTGTGGCAAATGGTGAAATTGCTCGTCACGAGCAATTTCACCTTTTGCAATAATGTTTTCCAACAGCTCCTACAAGCAATGTGTGGAAATGAGTATCTATGGAGTTAAGGGTTAAACAAGAGCATAGCATTCAGATGCCTGCGCTTGACTACAGTTACTATTCCAGTGAAATTCTAGGCCAAAAATGGTGCATAACTACATGTATGTCAAAAACCATTTTGACGGTTACCTTCTCTTGTGGCATGGGTCCCCTATTTTATAGTTAACAAACAAGCCCATATTTGAAGTAAATATCTTCAGTCATGCAGATATAGTAGAAATATCTTGTCAAGAAGTCTTCAATGTGGCAAAGTCCCACCTTTAGCTTTATCCCTTTACCAAACAAGCCCCGATTTTTACAATCAGCATTTTCTCCTTTTCCCACAATGTTTTCTACCCTGCTGGAAACATGTTTCATTTTTTGAGTTATGTTCATTTTGTCATCTGCAATTGCTTTAAATTTGGGCCAGTCTAAAACTGTGTCGTTTGGTAAAGAGTTATATATACAGTAATGTTCCTCTGTTGTCCATGTGAAGGTCAAATCGAACTTCACATTCCTTTTTATTGGCAAGCCCTGGTGGGGCTGTACGTTGTTTACTATACTTGAGAACAAGGAGGTGGCTCTTTCAACAACTTTTTTTCCAAATATTGATGAGAGTCATAGCAACACAATTTATTCCTCTCTCTCCAATAATCGTTTGTCTAACAACGATAAAGTAGGAAAGTAACTCTTTACTCCACAACGAAATTTAAGACTTGTCCAAACTGAAAGCTTTTGCAGACAACAAATTCAATGTTACTCAAAAATTTAAATTCAATTTGGGAACGGTAGAAAACATTGTGGGAAAAGGAGAAAATGCTGGTTACCAGCATTTTCTCCTTTTCCCAAAATCTTTTCAAAAGGCTTCTTACTCAGGGTCATGCAAACCAGGTAAAGGGGTAACCGGTGGCCTGCGAAAAATATTGTGCAAAGCACTGATGAAAGCGACTTCATGAAACCATGAAGAGATGTACTGATATTTCTCTCCTTTTCCCACAATGTTTTCTAACCTATCAGAGAGCTCAAGTTCATCTGTACAGTTTTGAATCTATTGTCTGCTGATGTTTCTGAAATATTAATGGTCCAAAATTTGATGTGTGGGAAAGGGTTAACCCTTTCCCAAACGGCAAATTTTGGACCACACCTAACTGAAAACATTCTGCAGATGACAACTTAACAGTTGCTAAAAAGATGATTTTTCTAAATGATAGGGTAGAAAACATTGTGGGAAAAGGAGAAAATGCTGGTTACCAGCATTTTCTCCTTTTCCCACAATGTTTTCTAAAGGCTTCTATTCCTGACCCGTAAAACCAGGGATTGTTTGGGAAAGGGTTAAGGTTCCAATCCATACTCACATCAACCTCATCATCTAACAAGCTCTGTACAACCAAATCATCATCATCATCATCATCATCATCATCATCTTCTTCTTCATCATCCTCATCTTCTTCAATATCGTCATCCTCATCAACAACTGGTTTCTTGGTTGCCTGTAAAATATTAAGAAAAAGTCTTTAATCACTAAATTTGGTCAGTGTATTCTGATTCCTCTGAAAGTCTGCTTAACCCTTTACCAAACAATCCCTGTTTTTTACTACCCTGAAATAGACACCTTTTGAAAACATTGTGGGAAAAGGAGAAAATGCTGGTAACCAGCATTTTCTCCTTTTCCCACAATGTTTTCTACCCCGATAGAAACAAATTTCAATTTTCGAGTTTCATTTGTTTCGTTCTCTGCAAGTGCTTTCGATTTGGACCAGTCTAAAATATTGGCGTTTGGTTAAGGGTTAACTCTTTACTAATATAGACAAGGTTTTAGACTGGTCCATATTGAAAGCGTATGCAGAGGACAAAATAAATGTACTCAAAAATTGAAATTAGTTTCCTGTAGAGTAGGAAACATTGTGAGAAATGGAGAAAATGCTGGTCACCAGCATTTTCTCCTTTCCCCAAAATGTTTCCAAACGGCTTCTATCTCAAGGTCGTAAAAAACCAGGATTGTTTGGTAAAGGACTATGAAGACATTGTTAGTTATGGCAAATCATGTCGCCCAGAGCTGAAGGCAAGGTGGCAAAATGATTTGCCACAGCCGTGAACAAGTTTCCAAGCCCCCTGCCATCTGACCATACAACAAATTTATTACACTATAAAATTTTACCATTCCAATGTGTATTCTACTAAATTTCCCTGTTACCACACAGCAAAATTTTAGACCTATGCAATTTGAAAGCATTTACAATCGACAATTTAAAAGTGGCTCCAATGGAGCACTTTTTGCTTTGATAGGGTTGAAAACTTTGTGGGAAAAGGAGAAAATGCTGGTTACCAGCATTTTTTCCTTTTCCCACTATGTTTTCAAAAGGCTTCTTTCTCCAGGGCGTTAAAAGTCGTCATTGTGTGGTAAAGGGTTGAGAACTGATTATGCTGACGACATAAAATATCCCATCTCAGTGCCCAGTTTCAATGATAACTGATGTCACTGAAGAAATGATGTCATTGTAACCTTGATAAAACATGCAGTTTAGTGAATGAACTTGAATAAAGTCTTGATGACGTCACAGCAACAGAAATTCATCTTTTATTTACTTAAAAATGAAATAAAAAATTTTAAAGTGAGAAACTATGCATTTTAATGATTTGTTGTCAAAAAAGTTAGTGACCACAAACAACAATTTGGTATCCTTTTAACTCTTTACCACACTGTCCCAACTTTTAACGACCCTGAAAAAGAAGCTTTTAACTCTTTACCACACTAGAAAATTTGAGACTGGTCCAAATTGAAAGCATTTGCAGACGACAAAATAAAGGCGACTGAAAAATTGAAATTTGTTCTGGGAAGGGTAAAAAACACTGTGGGAAAAGGAGAAAATGCTGGTTACCAGCATTTTCTCCTTTTCCCACAGTGTTTTCAAAAGGCTTCTTTCTCAGGGGCGTCAAAAGTAGGGATTGTGTGGTAATGGGTTAAAAAACATTGTGAGAAAAGGAGAAAATGCTGGTTACCAGCATTTTCTCCTATTCTCGCAATGTTTTCTACCCTTCCCAACACAAATTTCAATTTTTAAGCCAAATTTATTTTGTCGTCTGCAAGTACTTTCAGTTAGGACAAGTCTACAGTTTTGTCATTTGATAAAGAGTTAACAACATCATCATGAATGAGTATTGACACTTCACAATATCCTTACCTGACCATTTATTTGTTTTAGAATGACAACAAACAATAACTTTGTAGCTGTATGCATTTATTTTGAAGAATAGTCCATTCATTCCACTTTACTCACAACCATCATGGGAAACTAGAAATAATACATACAGGCTACTGTAGATCCTTTCCTAACATATGTGGAGTTCAAATTACCCTTCAGGATAAAACTTTTTCACATCATAGTGAGGAAAAGGAGAAAAGCTATAGCTAGCAGTTCTTTTCTTTTCTTTCAAACTTTTACAAATTATTTGAGCAAATCTAAATTTCTTATCAACAAAAATTTTGGGTTTTTTGGGTTTGGATGCGTCAATTTTTTTTTTTTTTTTTTTTTTTTTTTTTTTTTTTTTTTTTGGGGGGGGGGGGGGGGGGGGCGCAGGGGGGGGGGGGCAAGTTAGATACAACCATCCTCATAGTATCTTATACATACCACTTTGATCTTTTTTGCATTAGATTCTGTAGGCTGGGATTTTCTCTTGGTACCTTTCGATGGAACAAGCTCTGGGGCTTAAAAAAAAATCATTAAATATATTACAAATGACAAATTTTCACAAACATAAGCAATGCTACTGGTTAAATAACAAAGGTTGCTGTCTCCATCCATCCATTCTTAACCCTTTCCCAAACAATCACTGGTTTTTACGGCCCTGAAAAAAAAGCCTTTTGAAAACATTGTCAGAAAAGAAAAAAATGCTGGTAACCAGCATTTTCTCCTTTCCCACAATGTTTCCTACCCGTTAGAAACAAATTTCAATTTTTGAGTTTCGTTTTATTTGTTGTCTGCAAGTGCTTTCAATTTTGACCAGTCTAATATTTTGTCATTTGGTAAAGAGTTACGGTGAGAAAGTCTAAAATTATGTCTAGTAAAGGGTTAACCCTTTAGCCCATAAGGCATTTCTATGGTATCTCTAATTGACCCTAAATAACAGCAAGGATGAAGCTGTTTCTTATGTGTATATGACACCTTTTGATAGCACAGAAAACATTGTGGAAAAAGGTGAAATTGCTCGTCACGAGCAATTTCACCTTTTGCCACAATGTTTTCCAAATGCTCCTACAAGCAATGCGTAGAAATGAGTATCTATGGAGTAAAGGGTTAAAACAAGAGATACAAGTCAAGATCTAATTGCTAATTATACCTGGTCACTTTCCATCACTGTCTAAGAATTTCATCTTTTGAAACTTTTTACAATAATTATAATATGATATCAAAAAAGAAGGACAGTTCCTGCCTGGCTATGGGGTAAAGTGTAAGATTTGTAATGTGGAGGCCCGACATAGTAACGAATCTAGGAACATATAAATATCTGAGCTATCATTGTGATATAACTCCAATGATAATGACAGTTGCTTAACCCTTTCCAAAACGACAAACTTTCAGACTTGTCCAGATTGAAAGCATTTGCAGACTTCAAAAGTAACATGGTTTGAAAATTGAAATTTGTTTTGGGAAGGGTAACAAAGATTAAAGGAAAAGGATACAAACATTTTCTCCTTTTCCCATATATTTCAAAAGCAATTTCAAAAGCAAGCTCTTCCAGGGTTGTTAAAGCTCTAGAATGTGTGGACAAGATTTAAAATGCCATGTAATCAACTAAAACAATGGAAGTTTTAACATAGTAAACCCTAACAAAATCAGGTATTTTAACAGCACTGAAAGGAAAATTTTTGAAAAAAATTGTGGGAAAAGGAGAGACAGGGCATAACCTTATTTTCCAAAACTGTTCGGCCATTAGACAAAACTATACACATACCTTCATCTTCAGATTCATCATCCTCAAGGTCATCAATATCAAAATCATCTCTCTCGTCTTCGAGCTGGTAGCCAGACAGATGTACTGTACCATCGCCATTGACAAAGAATGTTATCTCTTCTCCTTCCGTAAAGTTTAGATCTAGCGTCTGGTTAAAATGTGTCTTGTGACGTAAAGAACAAATAAGGAACTCAGCTTTTTCCGTAGAAATCATGACCGATACCATTCCTTCCCCTTGTTTTTTGTTTGTTTCTGGAATAAATGAACGATGTACATAAAAGCAGGGTTTTCCATGACCCCCATGTTTCCATGAATTTTGACGGTTTTGACTCCCAAATTTTTCTAAATGACCCCCAAAATTTATTATCCTACCTTCTTTAATTCATATGAAGGGGGTCATTGTGACCCTTCAACAGGAAGTTGAAGGAAAAATCCTGATAAAAGTAAACTAAGTTAAACTCTTTGCCAAATG
This sequence comes from Tridacna crocea, assembly GCA_943736015.1. Classification (NCBI taxonomy): domain Eukaryota; kingdom Metazoa; phylum Mollusca; class Bivalvia; order Cardiida; family Cardiidae; genus Tridacna; species Tridacna crocea. Next base: position 13,052,045 of record OX031066.1, read on the forward strand.
ACAAAATTTTAGACTGGTCCAAATTGAAAGTACTTGCACACAACAAAATAAACGTAACTCAAAAATTGAAATTCATTTCCAGCAGGGTAGAATACATCGTGTGAAAAGGAGAAAATGCTGACCACCAGCATTTTCTCCTTTTCCCACAATGCATTCAAAAGGCTTCTATCTCAGGGTCGTAAAAACCAGGGATTCTTTGGTAAAGGGTCAATTTATCAGATCACACTTGAAACATTTGCATACAACAAATCACATAAGGCTTGTTCTGGTAGAAAACAATACGAGTCATATCATTATCCTAACATCAAAACAGTCTTTATTTAGAGAGGGGCCTAGCAGGTTTTATGTCGTTTCAGTACTTGGTTTCCCTAATACACTTAATATGCTTATTCAAGAATGGAATCTTAAGCCAATTTGTCTCCTGTGAGTCTACTCAACTAAAGTCATTTGTTTGCTATTCCTTCTTCACCACTTGTCCTGCCAGATAACCATGATTGATATTTCACTCGTACTCATCCATTTCTTAGTCTTAGTGGAGCGGACGGGTGGATTTTATGAACCCGGACCATTACTTTTCTCCATCAGGAGAAGCAGCTGAAGAAGCTACTGTGTTATAAAAAAGAAACCTACCTTCCAATGCAGCCATACTCAGATGGAAGGCCTTCTCCACCTTCTGGGTATATCTTTTACCCGACTCTAATGTAAGTGCTGAAAGAGACAAATAACAAGATCCATGATAATTGATTATCGCAGAATTCTGTGTTATATCCAGAGAGTCAGTTATCAATGGTCACAGCAAGCCATCAGGATTTAACAATAACAAACTTTTTTTTCAACTAGACCAGTGGACCAGTAACTAACAACTTTAATGAGACCACTACAGATTTCTTCTAGACCATTTTGCAAAATAAAAAACAGCCATGTCTCCTGATAGCTGGCTGTCGGAAGCCTTTTAGTCTCCTGACAGCCAGCGGTCAGAAGCCTTCTCCAAAGACCAATTGATTGATGGACTGATTGATTGTATGGTGTTTAATGTTGTTTTAAATGTTATTTGAGTTTTATTTCTGTAGCCAGTGCACCTATCTTTGTTTTCCTGGAGTTTCTTTACCATGATTGAAACCTTTTCGTAATGACTATGATAAGAATTTCGAAGGTTAAACAATACAACAATACCTCCAAGACCAAATATTCTTTCACACAATAAAAAGGTTAACACTCTAAATACTGTAGAAATATAGCTGGCTGTCAGGAGACACTTCCATAAAGAAAAGCACAAAATAGATCAAAACCTATGTTATTCCTCTTGATATTGTACCAAAATTGTGACAAACTTACAATGTCATATTAAGTAATTATCAATGAATGTTCCTTTTAACTTATCAAACAACAACAATTTAGACATCTATTTTTGAAAGCAATCACAGACAACATATTAGTCCCAACTCATTACCAAATGACAAAAAATTAGACTTGTCCAAATTAAAAGGATATGCAGACGACAAATTAAACGTAACTGAAAGAATGATTTTCGTTTTGTATGGGGAAGAAAACATTGTGGGAAAAGGAGAAAATGCTGGTCACCAGCATTTTCTCCTTTTCCCACGATGTTTTCAAAAGGCGTCTTATACAGGAGTGTTAAAAGTTCTGATAGTGTGGTAAAGAGTTAACTCTTTCACATGACAAAATTTTAGACTGGTTCAGATTGAAAGCATTGGCAGACAACAAAATAAATGTGACTGAAGAATCAAAATTTGATTTGGAAAGGGTAGCAAACATTGTGGAAAAAGGAGAAAATGCTGGTCACCAGCATTTTCTCCTTTTTCCACAATGTTTTCTAAAGGCTTCTTTCTCAGGGGCATCAAAAGTAGGGATTGTGTGGTAATGGGTTAAAAAGGCTCAAGAAACAGAGTTTGAGTTTAAAAAAGTCCTGCATATTGACATTTTCAGCATTTATTTCTCAAACAAAAAGCAAATAGCCCATCAAAAACACTCTTTAAAAAAAAGCAAATGTAATACTGAGGAGAAATTGCTGGTATGCAGCTCTTTCCTTTGCAAACAATGTTTTCTGGCCATTTAAAGACAAAATCGAATTGTTTTGGACGGGTGACAGGTGTTTCAGTAACAGACGAGTTCGGTAACATAGACTTATAGAGTAAATCGATTGGATGTTTCAGTAACAAAGCAATTATATTGTGTTTCTGTTCTGTGATGTTCTTTACACCTTATGTCTGGCTTTGTTTTGTTCAAACCTTTTACTTTTGCACTTTTCACCCATTTTTCCATTGATAGATAGGTTCAAACCTTTTTTTTTTTCACTTTCCACCCTTTTTGCTTGAAATACATACAGCATGGAATGAGGTTTGTAGCAAAAAATTATTTCTGAAACATGCTGGAAATTACAAATTAAGGTTTTAAAAACTATGGTTTGAATAAAATAAAGTCATTGGGTGTAAAGAACATCATGATACTTAAACACTATATAATTGCTTTGTTACCGAAACATCCAACCGATTTACTCTATAAGTCCATGTTACCAAACTCATCTGTCACCGAAACATCCATAAATCTTTTGGACTTAGACATGGGTTGTCTGGTAGTGTTCCTGCTTGGACATATGTAAACCCTTTACCACAAAATGACTACTTTCACCACCCTTGAAAGAGAAGGCTTATGAAAACATTGTGGGAAAAGGAGAAAATGCTGGTTACCAGCATTTTCTCCTTTTCCCACAATGTTTTCTACCCCATCAAAGAAAACTCATTACATTGCAATTGCAATCAGCAAATGCTTGCAATTGCGACAGGTACATAATCTTATCGTGTGGTATAGGGTTAAATGTTTTTCTCTGGATTAAAGTTCATGTACATCACTACATGCACATGTGTTGAAACAGTCCACGTGGGACGGTGTTTATGTCTTCAGGCATTTAATATTAAGGTTTGACAAAGCTTAGGAAAAAAAAAAATGTTTCACAGTTGAAAATTGGTAAGGGTAAAGTAATTCATCATTTGTATCTCAACAGAAAAGATAAAAAGGAACTTTGCGTTACCCCAAAACATGTTTGTTACTTCTTTCAGCACTTGTGTGATAATGGGCTAAAAAGGCTCAAGAAACAGAGTTTGAGTTTAAAAAAGTCCTGCATATTGACATTTTCAGCATTTATTTCTCAAACAAAAAGCAAATAGCCCATCAAAAACACTCTTTAAAAAAAAAGCAAATGTAATACTGAGGAGAAATTACTGGTATGCAGCTCTTTCCTTTGCAAACAATGTTTTCTGGCCATTTAAAGACAAAATCAAATTGTTTTGGACGGGTGACAGGTGTTTCAGTAACAGACGAGTTCAGTAACATAGACTTATAGAGTAAATCGATTGGATGTTTCAGTAACAAAGCAATTATCTATTGTGTTTCTGTTCTGTGATGTTCTTTACACCTTATGTCTGGCTTTGTTTTGTTCAAACCTTTTACTTTTGCACTTTTCACCCATTTTTCCATTGATAGATAGGTCCAAACCTTTTTTTTTGTTTTCACTTTCCACCCTTTTTGCTTGAAAGATAGGCGATCCACATGGTCAATACATACAGCATGGAATGAGGTTTGTAGCAAAAAATTATTTCTGAAACATGCTGGAAATTACAAATTAAGGTTTTAAAAACTCTGGTTTGAATAAAATAAAGTCATTGGGTGTAAAGAACATCATGATACTTAAACACTACAGTCAAATCTTGGTAGCTCGAACACCCAGCGGACCAGCCGATTTGTTCGAGTTATCGGAAGTTCGACCGAGCCGAAGATCATTTACAGATCGCCGGATTCGATTAAGAAATATAAATATATATTATGTCCGCAGTAGGTTATGGCCGACATTACCAACGCCTAATAGCATTTTAAATGATCGCACGGAAAATTTTGATATTTGTACCATTTACAAACAAAACACAGGAAAATAGCTTTTATTTACTTTACCTAGCATCTAAATATCATCTGTTTGAAACCTCCTCTTTGTTTATATTTACATGTACATTTATTCTATTTATAGAACACAAGTTTAATATACGGCTTCAGTTTGCAAAGACAAAAATACCGTCAAACGCCACAGTTTGGTGCGAAAGGCGTGAAAAAATGATTAAAGGCAGAGCAAACATCCAATCAAGAAAAAAAAATACAATCATTATTTATCAGCATTAATTAATGAGAGGTACTTATTTTTCATGGAACGCGTTAATATTACGCACCGTTTCATTTAGTGGGCAGTAAGGTGTCATAAACAGATAAACAATCTACATGCAGGGATCATTCTGAGCCGCGAAATCGCGAGATTCTCTCATTAAAATTGCAAAAATCGCATGTCTAAATCTCAATTGAAACAAAATCTCGCGTTCCGATTTTTGGCAGATGATAGGGATAGAACTCGAGTGTCAGTCCTTATATAGTGGAAATCCGCACAATAAACTAGTCTATACACTGGTTCCCTACGTCGTAAAACAAGATATACTGGAAGCAGATGTGCGTTCAACAGAGCGAGCGCCTTGAGCGCTCTCAAGCGCTTTCGTTCTGAATGCAGGCGCCCGCTGTGGCGCTCGATAGTGCCCGCGTGCACACTTGATAGGAGTTTCGCTTGTATTTCCAAGATGGCATCCAATAGCAGAAGTGTTATCCAAATTAGAGAGTCTAATGAGAATCTAAACAATGAGGCGACTGGACAAAATTACTCCATGCACGTCCTTTTAGATGTTTACTAAAGACGTTCTGATGACAAGTTCAATATTTTAGATCTATTCGATTTTTTTTTCTTTTTATGAACACGGAGAATTAACAGATCTGTGATCGGAACAAAGAGATTCAGCATACCACCGTTTTCTTTGTTCATGCTTTTTTATCATTGAATAGTTTACTGAATTTTACAGATAACTCTGTCATGATGGCTAGTCTTATGCCCCAGAAAGATTTTTTTTGGGGCGCCACTTTTGAAAAATAAGCGAGCGCTCACTTGTGTTCAATTAACGAGGTGCATTCTCGCCAGGCGCTCTGTGAAGCGCCCGCCATGTTGAACACACCTCTGATTACCATTTGCAACATTTGGATTGTTTGGTGTTTTTCCTTATAATTAGCAGACAGTGATGTTGCGTACGAATGCAGTTCGAAATGGTGTCTGCAGTTCTGTGTCGGGCACAGTGCAAGGAAAGTAGAATCAAACGAAATAAAATCTTGTAATAAAATAACCAGTTTTCTTACGAACTGTGCTGAAAGCCCACATAACATGCTGAAAGCCCAGATAAACATGATAAATTGCCGACCAAATCCAACGATGATCCAACAATCCAACTTCTTTGGATCCCTCGATACCGAAAAAACAGTCCAATTTAACGAAAAGTGGCATTAGTTACATAGGTGGTTGTGCTTTGATAATTCAAAAAATGAAATGCACTATCATTATTATTGAGATTTAAATAAGACAAATAACATGGCCATTGGAACTGACAATTTTCGTATAACCCCACTTCAGCTGCCTTGTAGAAGCTTAATTACGACTTCCATTCAGAGGAATACCCAAACCTGTGTAAACTTGCTAGTCTGGCTCTGTCACACCCTGTACATACAAGTGATTGTGAAAGGGCCTTCTCTTCCTAAAACAAAATTACAAGCCCTTGAAGTAACAGAATTTCCTCAGATCACTGTGATCAGCTTATGAGAGTTGTTATTGAGGGGCCCCCCTTTACATGAATTTGATTATAGATCTGCATTGAGAGTGTGGCAGAGCCAGAAGTCAAGGCTTATTTTGAAAAAAAAAAATGTTGACACACTTGTTTTTAGTTTTAAGACTTGTGAAAACAATGTGGGGAAAGGAGAAATTGCTCAAATTGTTTTCTCTCATTTCAGAGAAAGTAGTCACTTTTAAAATAGTGTCTTAACTCATTACCACACGAGAAAATTTTGGACTGTTCCAAATTGAAAGCATTTGCAGACAACAAAATAAAGGTGACTGAAAAATAGAAATTTGTTCTGGGAAGGGTAGAAAACACTGTGGGAAAAGGAGAAAATGCTGGTTACCAGCATTTTCTCCTTTTTCCACATTGTTTTCAAAAGACTACTTTCTCAGGGGCGTCAAAAGTAGGGATTGAGTGATAATGGGTTAAAGAGGTTTGGATTTGTCGTTTGGAGAAGAGTTAGATTCCTGAAAAATGAAACATAAAAAATCTCATTAAAATTTTAAATCTCTCATAATTTTTTAGCAAATGGAACATTTTCTCCCATATAAATGTCCAACCAGAATGATCCCTGTACATGTGTGAAATTCACCAACAATTGTCAACTAATTTATCGGCCAACCTTTTGTTCGACCTTTCCCAGGTAAAAAGTATAGTGATTTTACGTTTGGGACCATGAAATGTGTTCGAGAGTTCGAGTTTCACAGTGTGCGAGTTTTCCGAGGTCGAACTCGTTGAATTAAGAGCATTTTTTGTCAGGACCGACATTCTTGTTCGAATTTTCGGTAGTGTTCGAAGATTCCCCTGTTCGAGCTACTGGGGTTTGACTGTATATAATTGCTTTGTTACCGAAACATCCAACCAATTTACTCTATAAGTCCATGTTACCAAACTCATCTGTCACCGAAACATCCATAAATCTTTTGGTAGTGTTCCCGCTTGGACATATGTAAACCCTTTACCACAAAATGACGACTTTCACCACCCTTGAGAGAGAAGGCTTATGAAAACATTGTGGGAAAAGGAGAAAATGCTGGTTACCAGCATTTTCTCCTTTTCCCACAACGTTTTCTACCCTATCAAAGAAAACTCATTGCATTGCAAGTGTAATCAGCAAATGCTTTCAATTCCACGGGTCTATAATCTTATCGTGTGGTAAAGGGTTAAATATTTTTCTCTGGATTAAAGTTCATGGATACATCACTACATGCACATGTGTTGAAACAGCCCACGTGGGACGGTGTTTATCTGTCTTCAGGCATTTAAAAATAAGGTTTGATGAAGCTTTGGAAAAACAAACGTTTCACAGATTGAGAATTGGTAAGGGTAAAGTAATTCATCATTTGTATCTCAACAGAAAAGATAAAAAGAAACTTTGCGTTACCCCAAAACATGTTTGTTACTTCTTTCAGCACGACCATTGCACACGAGAAGCCGTAAGGCAAGATGGTCGTAAAGTGTAGTTGTTGTTGTTCTCTGGTGCACAGATGGTCTAAGGGAAACAACCATCTTTTGACCATTTTCAAATAGAGTTATTTCCCTTTGATTAAAATTTTAGGAGTGTGGCATTATGATAAAACAAAAGGGTGTAGGGAATATAAATTAAAACTGGAAAATAAAACGGCTTTGAAACTGAAATCAGCTGAAAACTGGCTGAAAAACGAGTATAAAATATCTTTAGTTCTTTAACTCTATACGACAAATGTTTTGACTGGTCAAAATTGAAAGCATTTGCAGATGACATTTGGGACTGAAAAATTGAAATTTGATTTGGGAAGTGTACCAGCATTTTCTTCTTTTCCCACTATGTTTTCAAAGGCTTTCTTTCTCAGCGTTGTCAAAAGTCGGGACTGTGTCCACAGTAAAGAGTTTAACTGTCCTTTTTGCCACTTTCAGCAGCAATTTAACCTTTTCCCAAACAAGCCCTGGTTTTTATGTGTCTGCAGCAAAAGTCTTTGAAAACAATGTAGGAAAAGGAGAAATTGCTCGGAAGGAGCAATTCCTCCTTTTTCCCACAGTGTTTTCTACCATTTTTGAGAACTTTCTGCAATTTTCTCCAAACCTAAAATTGTCGTCTGCAAACTCTTTCGGTTTGGAAGGGTCCAAAATTTGTTGTTTGGGAAAGGGTTAATTAGATCTCATTCATCAGTAGAGCTTCCTTGCTAAACTATTGTCTTGGTTTCATCAGTGTAAGGCTAGGACTCTCCAGTACCTTGCCAAAGGAGACTTTATCATAATCATTGCTACCCAAGAGAAGATTTTAACTTATCACCAGCCAACATTATTTTAGACTTGTCCAAATCAAAAGCATTTGCAGATGACAAAATAAAAGTGACTGAAATTTTTAAATTTGTTTTGTGAAGGGTAGAAAACATTGTGGGAAAAGGAGAAAATGCTGGTTACCAGCATTACCTCCTTTTCCCACAATGTTTTCAAAAACCTTCTTTTCCAGGAGCGTCAAAAGTAGGGATTGTGTGGTAATGGGTTAATCCTGAGAGAGGAATGACTGTAAACAAACCTAGGAAATACCTTTTTTATGATGGGATTCAAACTTGTGACCCCAGCTATTATAAGCACAGCGGAGATAGCAAATCTGGCATAACCCAGAGGTATCTGAACTTCAGCCTGTTGGAAATTTAACCCATTACCAAACAATCCCTACTTTTGACGCCCCTGAGAAAGAAGCCTTTAGAAAACATTGTTGGAAAAGGAGAAAATGCTGGTAACCAGCAAATGCTGGTAACCAGCATTTTCTCCTTTTCCCACAATGTTTTCCACCCTTGACAAATTTCAAATTTTCAGTCATTTTATTTTGTCGTCTGCAATTGCTTTCAATTTGGACCAGTCTAAAATATTGTCGTTCGGTAATGGGTTAACTCCTACAATGCGTGACTTTTTTGGCAGTGAATCTGGGGATTAAGTAGATCAAGATCATACTGCAAAGTGGATTTATGTGAGAGTACGATGGCCACAACAGACCACAAAATACAAATATGAGAAATTTACCCTGAAGATGTCAGTTTTTTTATGAGGCATGAATGTCAATTAGAAATACAGAAAAACTAAAAAGCAAAAGCATTTGAAATAATAATTTTATTGTCTTGAATTTATATAACGACATGTGTAACATAAATAAATTTCACTGTAAATTTTTAAAGTTTATCTTCTGAATAGCAAAAATAAAAGGCAACAATGAATCCATGTACTTGGTTACAATTATAAACATTCTAGAGAAAAGAATCTATAGGAAAATGTAAAAAAAAAATACATAATCAGGAAGAAATCATAGCACTATTTATATACCGTTAATTTTCGACTTTTTATCACACAACCCTGCCTTTTAACCCTATCCCAAACAGTCCCTGGTTTTTAGGACCCTGGTGTGGTGGCCTTTATTAAACATTGTGGGAAAAGGAGAAAATGCTGGTAACCAGCATTTTCTCATTTTCCCACAATGTTTTCTACCCTTCACAAAACAAATTTCAAATTTTCAGCCACTTCCATTTTGTCGTCTCCAAATGCTTTCAATTTGAACAAGCCTAAAATATTATCTTTTGGTAATGAGTTTAACACCATGAGGTAAAATACTAAATAATATTGTTGTAAAAGTAACCAGCATTTTCTCCTTTTCCTGCAATGTTTTTCTGTTTTTTCAGAGACAAAAACCATCATTTTAGCCACATGTATTTTGCCATCTGTAGATACTTCAAATTTAGGTAAGTCTAAAAGTTTTGTCATCAGGTAAAGAGTTAAATGATAATATCATGTAGAATCCTTTCAGTTCCCTTGTTAACCCTTAATCAGACGATAAAGTTTTAGCTCTCTCCAAATTGAAAGCATTTGCAGACAAGGATTTCAATGTGGCTCAAATGTTGCAATTGTTTATTGATTGGGTAGAAAACATTGTAGGAAAAGGAGAAAATGCTGGTTACCAGCATTTTCTCCTTTTCCCACAATGTTTTCAAAAGGCTTTTTTGCTAGGGTCATCAAAAGTCGTCTTGTGTGGAAAAGGGTGAATGACCACTTTTGAAACATTGTGGCAGAACAAAAAAGTTCTGATAATGAGTAATTCATCCTTTGCCACAATGTTCTAACATTAAATTATCTGTGTCATACAGAATGTTTTCAAAGCCATCTGCTGCTAATTTCATTCATGTGGAAATGTATTAAATCTTTACTACACGATCCTGACTTTTAACGAGCCTGAGAAAGATGCCCATAGAAAACATTGAGGGAAATGGAGAAAATACTAGTAACCAGCATTTTCTTCCTTTCCCAAAATAATTCCTGCCCTTTCAAAGTCAGAAATCACCATAAATGTTTTCTGCAGATACTTTGAATTTGGTCCTGTCCAAACATTTATCATTTGATAAAGAGTTAACTCTTTTACTACACACCAAAAATGTAGAATTGTCCAAATTGACAGCATTTGCAGCCTACAACCAACATGTGGCTGAGTTGATGGTATTTTGTCTTTGATAGAATGGGAAACATAATGGAAAAAGAAGAACACAGGAGAAAATGCTGGATTTTAGCACTTTCTCCTTTTTCCACATTTTCTTTAAAGCTTCTTTCTCAGTTTTGGAAAAACCTGGGACAGTGTGGTAAAAGGTCAAGTGCCTTGTGTGGTGACACAATGCTAACTTTTAATGACCCTGGGAAAGAAGCCATTTGAAAACATTGCTGGAAAGGAGATAATGCTGGTGACCAACATTTTCTCCTTATCGCACAATATAATGGGATAATGGTCAAATGGACACTTGCAGTGTATACAAGCACTTGAATAAACATTGGAAAAGTATTTCAAATGAGCAACTCTTTATTTTCCATCAGGTTCATACATTTTTGCAAAAATCTAAATTGTATTTGTATACTTTTCATCCGGTTTTATGAAGAAGTCATTCATGCATTGTGTCTTTGAATCTACTGTGAGTAATTGTAAGAGAGAACAATTTAGAAGGAAAAAGATTGGTTCAGAATCTGAGTGTAAATCTCTGTTGTTAACTTTTTGTACATTGAGGTAGACTTGTCAAAATAGAACAGAGGATCAGTCACAACCTCAATATTATATCCTTCTTGTTTTAGACTGACTTTGCTCTGCTTTATAGTCGAGGTCAAAGCCAGGTTACCCCATTGTAGACGGATGAAAACAGGCCTGGAATATACAGGAAATGTTTCCGTACAAAACTCAGAGATAGCGTCCAGCATGGAATCTGTGACAGATGGCACACTGCTAGGGATCAATAAGGTAGCCATGCCAGCCTTCCCATCATGACCTAAAAAAAATCAAGATATATGTATATGCAGCACTCTGACAATAGGGGTTTATGCATTTCCCTACAATATATAGTTGATTCTCATACACTCATGAATACTCATACATCTGTGAATCTATGTTTGCTATCAATATTTTTTACTCACTGCTTTATTTGGCTGCTATGAAACCTTTTACAGACGTAAACATTCCCGAAAAGCTCTCTAAGCCAAAGAAATAGGTCAAATACAGAATTAAAAAGAAAAAGGTCTAATTTTATCAAAAACCACCATTTCCCCCAAATAATTCATCAGTTGCTTGAACATTACAACATTTATTTACACTTTGTCCTCATAGTTTCAAATTATGATACAGAAAATGCATCTGTGATAAGTTAAGAGGCTGTGACCTTTAGGAATACCCCTTGAATGATGTCATTTGAGTACATTCGGAAACGATTCACGAATGTATGGGAAATCGTCTGGTCAATTTTTGGCAGTGGTCAAATGTAGTTTTAGGGTGATTTCGCCATGACAAATGAGTGAAGTGCACTTTCCCCTGTCCAAAAATGATTTTTGACACTTTCTCTGTTTATTTATAAGCTGCAATTTAATTATTGCCTTGTCTCTTTGAAAGAATGACAATACCAGTAAGGTTCACAAATCTTTGAGGAAAGGGCATATATCTATCAAGTCATCATCTGATAATGGATCCACAGAGTCCATTTTGTTTCACAACTGATTCATGTTTGGTAAAGCATTTAACATTTAACCCTTTACTCCATAGATACTCATTTCTATGCATTGCTTGTAGGAGCCTTTAGAAAACATTGTGGCAAAAGGTGAAATTGCTCATGACGAGCCATTTCACCTTTTGTCACAATGTTTTCTATGCTATCACAAGGTTTCATATACACATAAGAAACAGCTTCATCCTTGCTGTTATTTAGGGTCAATTAGAGATACCATAGAAACGCCTTATGGAGTAAAGGGTTAACTCATTGCCAAACAACACAATTTTTGGCTCGTCCAAGTCGAAGTATTTGCAGATGACAAAAATTGAATTGCAGCAGATGACTGAATATTTGAAATTTGTTTTGTGAAGGATAGAAAATAGTGTTGGAAAAGGAGAAAATGCTGGTTACCAGCACTTTCTCCTTTTTCTCACAATGTTTTTTAAAGGCTTCTTTATCAACGTCTTCAAAACTGGGGATTGTGTGATAATTAGTTAAATACTGAATAAATACTGAATTAATAAAGGAGCCACTAAAAAGTATTATATAACAGGTGGTACAGGTAGATTAATTCTTATCAAAGACAATTCTATTTCAGAAAAGTAAAGTCTGAAACATGAAATTAAAAATGCATAACGTTAATCTTTACCTTACTCACAATCCCAACTTTTAACGACCCTGAGAAGGAAAGCTTTTGAAAACACTGTGGGAAAAGGAGAAAATGCTGGTAACCAGCATTTTCTCCTTTTCCCACAATGTTTTCTACCCTTCCCAAATCAAACTTCAATCTTGAGTCATCTTTATTTTGTCATCTGCAAATTCTTTCAATTTGGACCAGTCTAAAACTTGTTGTTTGGTAAAGAGTTAAAGAGGTTCAAAACAAACCTGGAATGCCAACCCCATAAACACATGCATCCTCCACAAAGTCTATACCAGTGAGTAGATTACTGACTTCTGTTGTGGACACGTTCTCTCCTTTCCATCTGTAATATAATGTTATTAATCAATCAAGTGATTTCGTATTGGCCCGGTTACAGGTCCTCGGTCAGCCGTATTGGGCCTCGGCCTTTGGCTTATACGAAGTCAGAAATGTGACTTATCACGTGCACCAGTTTCCATGTATAATTTCTATATATCCAATAGTTAATTAATAATATACAGTATGATGAAATCAAAGAACTGAGAAGGTCAAAATAAAATACCATAACAAGGATTAACCCTTTACTCCATAGATACTCATTTCTATACATTGCTTGTAGGAGCCATTGGAAAACATTGTGGCAAAAGGTGAAATTGCTCGTGACGAACAATTTCACCTTTTGCCACAATGTTTTCTATGCTATCAAAAGATGTCATATACACATAAGAAACTGCTTAATCCTTGCTGTTATTTAGGGTCAATTAGAGATACCATAGAAAAGCCTTATGGGGTAAAGGGTTATCAGCTTCATTATATGTGTTTGTAATTCAGTCAGTTGAGCACAAAATCATCAAATTATGTGTGTCTCCCAATAACTCTGTCCCAGATGACGTACATTTTAGACTAATTCAAATGAATACATCAATTTAGAGACAACAAAATGAGGCAAATCGTCTTTGAATGTCTAGAAAACATAGTGGGAAAAAGTAGAATGCTTACCAGCATTTTCTCCTTATCCAACGATGTTTTCTTTAACCCTTTACCAAATAACAAAATTTTAGATTGAAAGCACTTGAAAACAACAAAATAGATGCAACTCAAGAACTGAAATTTGTTTCCAGCAGGGTAGATAACATTGTGGGAAAAGGAGAAAATGCTGGTTACCAGCATTTTCTCCTTTTCCGACAATGTTTTCAAAAGGCTTCTATCTCAGGGTTGTTAAAATGCTGGATTGTGTGCTAGAGGGTTAAGCTTCTTTCTCAGAGTTGTTAAACGTCAGAATTGTGTCGTAAAGCGATAAAGAGTTGAGTTGATTTGTAAAAGGGTTAACTCTTTACCACAATCCAGTTGCGGATAACAAATGAAATGTGACTCAATATAAAGCTTTCTGTTAACCCATTACCACACAATCCCTACTTTTAACGACCCTGAGAAAGAAGCCTTCTGAAAACATTGTGGGAAATGGAGAACATGCTGATAACCAGCATTTTCTCCTTTTCCCCCAATGTTTTCTACTCTTCACTAAACAAAGTTCAAATTTTCAGTCACTTTTATTTTGTCGTCTGCAAATGCTTTCTATTTGGGCAAGCCTAAAATATTGTCGTTTGGTAACGAGTTAAAGGGTATAAAACATCATGGGTATTGGAGAAAATGTTGATTACTGGCATTTTCTCCTTTTCTCTCAGTGTTTTCAATGGCTTTCTTTGTTAGGATTTTTAAGAATCACAGTTAGGATAAATTCTTATCCTAAGACCAAACCATTTTGTTACCTGTAGGTGTCCCCTATCCGATCATTGAAGTACACAAAATCATCTTTGTCAACTATCATCAGATCTCCAGTGTTGAAGTAAGCGTCTCCATCCTTAACAACATTCCTGATGAAAGAATAAAAACCTGTTATTATGTTGGAATGATATAGACTGCTGAAAGAGACTTTTTTTGATACAAACATAGAAGAGATTTTGTGTCTGGTAGGTACACATGGCCTTTTTATCAGTAGTCCATAGTAAAATTATACAGTAACTTTTTTCCACACAATCCAAACTTTTAACGATCCTGAGAAAGTAAGCTATTGAAAACATTGTGGGAAAAGGAGAAAATGCTGGTAACAAGCATTTTTTTCCTTTTCCCACAATGTTTTCTGCCATCACAAATTGAATTTCAATTTTTGATTCACATTTGTTTTGTCACACACAGACAATTATCATGTTTTTTTCTATTCAATGAAATGCCGTATTATGGAAAAAAGGGTTTAAGTCTTTACCAAACAACAAAATTTTTGGTTTGTCCAAATTGAAAGCATTTGCAGATGACAAAATGAAAGTGTCTAAAAATTTGAAATTTGTTTTGTCAACCCTTTCCCGAACCGCAAATTTGAGACCAGACCAAATCGAAAGCATTTTGGAGGTGACAAATTAACAGTTGCTGAAAAGATGATTTTTCTATATGACAGGTTAGAAAATATTGTGCGAAAAGGAGAAAATACTGGTTACCAGCACTTTCTCCTTTTCCCACAATGTTATCAGAAGGCTTCTATTCCTGACCCATAAAAACCAGAGATTGTTTGGGAAAGGGTTAAGGGTATAAAACATCGTGGAAAAGGAGAAAATACTGGTAACCAGTATTTTCTCCTTTTTCCACAATGTTTTCTAAAGGCTTCTTTCACAGGGTCGTCAAAGTAGGGGTTGTGTGGTAATGGGTTTAAGTAGGCTCAAAATTGCATTCCAGGGTGTTTCTCTTTTGACATTTAAAAATATATACATTTACTTTTTTTAGCACTTACCCTCCCACGGATAGGAATCATAGTAACAGTTAACTCTTTACCACCCAATCCAACTTTTAACAACCCTGAGAAAGAAGCCTTTAGAAAACATTGTGGGAAAAGGAGAAAATGCTGGTAACCAGCATTTTCTCCTTTTCCCACAATGTTTTCTACCCTTTCCAGAGCAAATTTAAATTTTTGATTCACATTTATTTTGTCATCTGTAATTGATTTTAATTTGGATTAGTTTAATATTTTGTCATTTGGTAGAGAGTTCAGAACTGTACCTCACAATTTTGCTCTCTGTTAGTTCTTTCTTTCCCTTGTATCCACTGAACACCTGGATTTTGTTGATAGCACCCAGTAACAGCCCTGGTTCACCTTTGAATAAAATGTACACCTCACATTACATGATAAATCACACCAAAATTATGACCAGTAAATCTTCTGAACATGAATCAAATCTACCTAAAATTTCAAAATAATTTCAATCGTTTAGCTCTATGATACATATATATATACACTGTATTTCAGTAACATATTTTCAGTTTTTGTCTAGCTTTGGTCCAAACTGCATTTTGTGCAATGGATTTTTATGAACAAAGTCTGTAACAAAGAAACAAATGAAGAAATGCATACCAGAAATACAGGGACCAGGTAGGATTCGAACCTAGAATGCCCTTATTAAAGATCAACACTATAACCACTGTATTCCTGCTTTGGATTTGTTCATTTGCTTCTCTGTTATGGACTTTGTTTGTAAGAGGATTAACCCATTACCACACAATCCCTACTTTTGATGCCCCTGAGAAAGAAGCCTTCAGAAAACATTGTGGGAAAAGGACAAAATACTGGTAACCAGCATTTTCTCCTTTCCTATCCTTCACAAAACAAATTTCAAATTTTCAGTCACTTTTATTTTGTTGTCTGCAAATGCTTTCAATTTGGACCAGTCTAAAATATTGTCGTTTGGGTAGTGAGTTAAGTCTTTACCATAAAACTAAAGCTTAGGTTTGTAAAAATGCAGGTCTGTTACAAATAACAAATTGAATATGGCCCAATGATGACATTTGTTTCTGACCGGGCAATAAGCATTTCATGAAAAGGAGAAGGTATTTTTTCCCACTATACTTTCAAAATATTTCTTCCTTTGAAAAGTTTAAAGATCGGATTATTTGGTAAAGCATCGAGAACTGAATAGGAAAACATAATCATACCTTTCATAAGACTTGACCTGACAATTTTGAAAACATGAGTACATAAGCTACTACAGCTACAGCCCCTGGAATTTTGGCAAAATGCGGTTATCAGATTTGTGAAATGGTACTGGTTTGATATTGCACAGCATTTATGTATAATACAGTCATAAATTTTGAAAAAAAAAAGGGGGGGGGTTTCCTAAATGTGGAGATCTCATGGTTAGAACTGGAAACGTTCACTTTTCTTGTAAACGGCTCATTCACTAAAATCCAGAAACCATAGTATCATATAATAAAACAAATGCGTTTTCGGTGGGAACCCCCTGAGAAAGATGTCTGGATCCACGCTTGCACTCACCTTTTTTCACTGGTACACAATGACCCTTATCATCTCTAACCAAGCACTCATTCTCTGTATCATATCTGTAGAATCCACACTTTAGAAATAGTCTCTGAAAAGACATTTAACTCTTTACCAAACAACAAAATTTTAGGCTGGTCCAAATTGAAAGCATTTGTAGACAACAAATTAAATATTTCTTGAAAATTTAAGTTTGTATTGGGAAGGGTAGAAAACATTATGGGAAAAGGAGATAATGCTGGTTACCAGCATTTTTTCCTTTTCAAACAATTTTTTTCGAAAAGCCTCTTGCTCAAGGTTGTTAAAGGTCGAGATTGTGTGGTAAAGAGTTAACCCTTTACCTAATAAGGCATTTCAATTGTATCTCTAACTGACACTAAATAATAGCAAGGATGAGGCAGTTTCTTATGTGTATATCACACCTTTTGATAGCATAGAAAACATTGTGACAAAAGGTGAAATTGCTCGTGACGAGCAATTTCACTTTTTGCCACAATGTTTTCCAAAGGCTCGCACAAGCAATGCATAGAAATAAGTATCTATGGAGCAAAGGGTTAAGGGAATGAAAGTATCTTCGCTCTTTACCAAAAGACAAAATATTAGACTGATCCATATTGAAAGCATGTGCAGACGACAAATTTAAAGTGTCTCAATTTATTAACTTTGCCTCTGAAAGGATAGAAATCCTTGTGGGAAAAGGAGAAAAAGCTGGTTAACTGCATTTTCTGCCTTTCCTACAAGGTTTTCAAAAGCTTTTCCTCCTAGGGCCGTGAAAACCGGAGCTTGTGTGGTAAAAAGTTCAAATGAATGATAACCAGCATTTTCTCCTTTTCCCACAATATTTTCCACTCTTCACAAATTTAAACAAATATCAAATTTTCAATCACTTTTATTGTTGTCTGCAAATGCTTTCCATTTGGACAAGCCTAAAATAATGTAATTTGGTTATGAGTTAATGGGCTTATGTTTGGGGCCTTATGACTTTTGACTGTATAGATCAAGATTAGACTGTACAAGATGTGTGAGCCAAGCTTTGGCAAAAGGGGTTTTACCCCTTTCCCAAACGACAAATTTTAGGCTCTTCCAAACTGAAAGAGTTTGCAGAAGACAATTTTAACTTTCATAACAATGGCAGAAAATTATACGAAAGGGGCAGAAAACACTGTGGGAAAAGGAGAAATTGCTCGTTACGAGCAATTTCTCCTTTTGCCACAGTGTTTTCAAAAGACTTGTACTGCAGACACTTAAAAACAAGGGCTTGTTTGGGAAAGGGTTAATTCACCCCTGTGATGTATGATATCAGAGAAGTCATTATATTTATCAAGGATCCACAAAGTCTGTTTAGTCTGAAATCACACTGGATCATGAGGTAAACTGGTCCTGGACATAAAATAAATTGCCTATTAGTAAAGTTTCAGCCTTTAAGGACTTACAGAGCCTGGCTCAATTATGGATATGTATGAAAACAGTGATAGAAAAGTTGGTTGGTGGTATGGCTGATTTCTCCTTTAGCCACAATGTTTTCAAAAGTTGTCCCCTGTAAGACAAATAAAATTCATCTGCAGGAGAATATTTGATCGGAAGAGTGCATGTGACATTTTTCTGCCTTTTGTCACATTATCTTATGTTTTAATGGTCCTGTGAAAACAGGCTTCTTAAAACATTGTGGAAAAAAGAAGAAAATGTTTGTAAGCATGACTTTTCACTTCCCCACAATGTTTTCTACTCCTTCATAGACACTTCAGATGAAGATCAGACTGCACAAAGTGTGATCTACAATATCTGCTTCTCCTACTTTTAACGACCCAGAGGAAGAAGGCTTTTGAAAACATTTTAGGAAAAGGAGAAAATGTTTCCCACCCTTTTAGTAACAAACTTCATTAGAGTTTTTCCTCTACAAATGCTTCCATTAAAGACAAGTAAAAAATTTTGTTGAGTGGTAAAGGGTTAATTTAATGACAGTTTGTGCTTTCAAATAGATAAGTAAAAGATTTTGTCATTCAGAAATCGACTCTTTGCCAAAAGAACAAATATTGGACCAAAGCAAATTGAAAGTATTGGCAGACAACAAAATAAATGTAGCTTAAATGATAATTTTTGTCTTTGATAGGGCAAAAATTATTGTAGAAAAAGGAGAAAGTGCTGGTTGCCAGCATTTTCTCCTTTTTTCTTCAATGTTTTCAAAAGACCTCTTCCTCAGGGTCAATAGAACTCAGAACTGTGTGGTAAAGGGATAAAGAGCTATGGCTACTCACAAGGACAGGAGACGACCTTCCAATAGCTCCGACTTTATTAAAGGCATTCATAAACCCAATAGATCCTTCAGTGGAAGCGTAAAACTCTCGTATATATGGGATCTTAAACCTGTCCACAACTTCCTGGTAAATATCTTGTCTGAGTCCATTTCCGACAGCAACCCTGATTTTGTGTTGATGGTCAAGGTCACTCTATAAATAAAAACTAGAGCCATCACTGAAGGTGACTTAATACCCCTGCCAGCTCCTTGACAGAAAACAGGCAATAGCAAGTATTTTGTACAGAGAAAGACACACAGACAGACGCAGGGACAGATACACGGACAGACAGGCTGATTCCAGTATACCCTGAAAATATTTGTTTTACGGGGTATAATAAAATTTTTACTTCTTGTTTGGTGTTTGTGACTGCCATTTTGTCAGCACTTGAAGCCTTCTTTACACATTCCCTAGTTTCACTAACTTGCTTGAAGGCTTCTGATAACATTGTGGGAAAAGGAGAAAATGCTGGTAATCAGCATTTTCCCCTTTTCCCACAACGTTTTTCTACACTTTAAAAGAGAAATATCAGTTTTTGAGTCCCAACAGTTATTCTCTGTGGTTGCTTTAGATTTGAACCAGTCAATAATTTTGTTGTTTAGGGAAGAAATCATTGGTAGACAACAATTTCAGTTTGGTTCAAATGCTACAATCTTTCTTAGATTGTGTATAAAACACTATGGGAAAAGGAGAAAATGCTGGTTAACACACCTTTAACTCATTACATGTTGTGAGAAGTGAGCACCTTAGGCTAAAAAATAACTCTGGCAGGCAGTTTAACAAGATCAGGCTGCACTGAGCTTGAATTATGATCTTGGATCCCATACTTTGTGGCATTGGTTGGTTGGTTGCATTGGGGTTTAATGCCACTTTAACGGCTAAGGTCATATCAGGGTGGTCGGTGACGCACATGTATTTCCTGGCTTTCTAACGCCAGTACTAACACAACTTTTTTTCCAAAGCTACCGACTACTTTTTTCACATGCTTCAGCAGAGGTGAGAGGCAAAAGTATGCCGGAAAGAAAGTTTGTCTCAACTGGGTATCGAACTCACAACCACCAGGTAATGAGTCCAACACACTCACCACACTTTGTGGCATATCTAACCAAAGTGGCCTTGACATTAAGATAATTAGGTCTTCACAGTCAAGACGTTACATTTTGATTTTACTAGCTCTAGATCTATTTGTCTAATGTAGAATGGTTGAATACCTTTTCATTTGTAAGAAGAAATCGGAATAACTCCCCAATGTAGTTGATGACGGTAACATCATATTTTCTGCAATCTTCAAAGAAACGACTTTTAGAAAACTTTTTGACAACAACAAGGGTTGCTCCTGAAAAAAGAAGGGTATGGGTTTACAGTTGTTTTTTTATTATTCCTTGGTGACAGTGAAACTACATCTGTTCATTTTTCCTGCACTGAATTTGATTCCATATCTGACAAATCACAGTTTTCTGAGCAGCAGACCAACCATCAATCCTAGGGCAAGTCTTAAATTATTAAACCTTTACCAAACGACAAACTTTTAGACTGGTCCAAATTGAAAGCACTTGGCGACAACAAAATAAATATAACTCAAAAATTAAGATTTGTTTCTAGCAGGGTAGAAAACATTGTAGGAAAAGGAGAAAATGCTGGTTATCAGCATTTTCTCCTTTTTCCCACAATGTTTTCAAAAGGCTTCACCCTCAGGGTAAAAAAAACCAGGGATTGTTTGGTAAAAGGTTAACTCATTACCACACGAGAAAATTTTGACTGGTCCAAATTGAAAGCATTTGCAGACGACAAAATGAAGGTGCCTGAAAAAAAGAAATTTGTTCTGGAAAGGGTAGAAAACACTTTGGGAAAAGGAGAAAATGCTGGTTACCAGCATTTTTCCTTTTCCCACAGTGTTTTCAAAAGACTTCTTTCTAAGGGGGCGTCAAAAGTAGGGATTGAGTGGTAATGGGTTAAACCTTTACCAGAAGATGAAATTTTAGAATTGTCCAGCTGGAGAGCATTTACACAAAAGTAACAAGATACACAGTTTAATTAAATGGAATTTTTCTTTGAAGGATAGAAAACATGGGAAAAGGAGAAAATACCACTTAACCCTTTACCAAACAATCCCTGGTTTTTACGACCCTGAGATAGAAGCCTTATGAAAACATTGTGGAAAAAGGAGAAAATGCTGGAAACCAGCATTTTCTCCTTTTCCCACGATGTTTTCTTTCCTGCTGGAAACAAGTTTCAATTTTTGAGTTACGTTTATTTTGTCGTCTGCAAGTGCTTTCAATTTGGACCAGTCTAAAATTTTGTTGTTTGGTAAAGGGTTAAACTGTGATTCCTCCTTTTCCTTCAAAGTGTCTTTGAAGGCTGCAAAAGTTGAGGATGTGTGGTAAAGGCTTGCAGCAGATGACTAGTTGTGAATCATTTGTAAATAATGCCCTACGAATGAAAAGAGCACACATAACTCTTTTTTTTTTTCAAAGATAAAAATTTGACTGTTTTGAGGGCAAGAACTGTGTTTCTGCTACCAAAGCATTTTTTTTGCCATACTTCAGAATGAAACAGAAGTTGATAAGGTCAGATGGCACTTCCTCTATTCTTGATATGCTTTCCTAGCTTTCCACTGATTGATAACCATACATATTTCAATGTCATTTCTTTCTCCTTCTTCATTATAAATGACAACCTTACCCAAGCCTAGAGCAGGAAAGGCACCCAGAAGAAGCCCATTTGAATGGAACAATGGTAAAGGAATATAGAACACATCATCTGGTCCACTGCCACTGGCTAATACAATTACACTGCCCATGACAACTTTCTTGTGGGTGATAATGGCAGGCTTTGGCAATCCTGTAAAACAAAATAATAAATAAAGATAATACCACATTTTATCATTTTTTTTCACATTCAATATAGAATCCAAATGTACAAAAAGTTAAAGAGCTGAATGACTGATGAAATATTTTTCATTGATGTTTATAGAAACTTAGAGCATTTTTCCTTTAGCCTTAACCAGACCACTAAAATGGTTTCAATTTAGACAAGTGCACCATTTTTTTTAACTGGATAAGGATTAAAGCACCTTGTCATATTTCAGTTGCTCTCACCACCAGTGTGGATCAAGATCAGACTACACAAAACCACGAAGCCTGATCTTTGATCTAAATTTTATGCTTTGTTGGGATATGCTGGACAAAAACAACCTTTTAAAACTGCTCTTGTTTTGGTCTTATCTCTCAAATGAAAATTGTTTTTGGTTTTGTTCAAAGCTCCATGGCTTAACAAATTTGAATATTGAACAAGTTTATGGAATGTAGTTTTGAAACATTGATTGTGGTTCCCGGAATGAAAATGCTGCCTCTACAAATTGGAAAGTGTTCACCCTAAGGCTATTAAGTGTGACTCTGGGCTTTTTAGCGCACAATGTAGATGTAGATCAGGCTGCACATAACATTCAGTCTTGGATCTTGGATCTACACTGTCTGATAGTTTTTTTTCCTTGATGGAATCAACTGTAAAATTGCAATATCTAGCTTTTTACTATTGGGTGGAAAATTTCATTCATCTATTTAACAGTTTAACTCATTACCAAACGATGATATTATAGACTGGTCCAAATTGAAAGCATTTGCAAACGACAAAATAAAGGTGACTGAAAAATTGAAATTTGTTCTGGGAAGGGTAGAAAACACTGTGGGAGAAGGAGAAAATGCTGGTTACCAGCATTTTCTCCTTTTCCCACAGTGTTTTCAAAAGGCTTCTTTCTCAGGGGCGTCAAAAGTAGGGATTTTGTGGTAATGGGTTAAGCCTTAACCCTTTACTGCATAGATACTCATTTCTACGCATTGCTTGTAGGAGCCTTTGGAAAACATTGTGGCAAATGGTGAAATTGCTCGTGACAAGCACTTTCAACTTTTGTCACAATGTTTTCTATGCTATTAAAAGGTGTCAGATACACATAAGAAACAGTTTCATCCTCGCTATTATTACGGGTCAGTTAGTGATAACATAGAAATGCCTTATGGGGTAAAGGGTTAATCAAACATTCCCAGCTTTTAACAACCCTTAGACTGAAGGCTTTTGGAAACATAGTTGGAAACGGAGTAAATTGCTGGTAACCAGCATTTTCTCCTTTTCCCACAATGTTTTCTACCATTCTCAAATCAGATTCAATTTTTGAGTCAAGATTATCTTGTTGTCTGCAATTGCTTTCAATTTAGACAAGTCTAAAATTTTGTCATGTGGTAAAGAGTAAATTGTTTACATTTTTACCTGTAGTTCCTGAGGTAAATATGTAACATGCACAGTCCTCAACTACCAATGACTTCCTGCAACTTTTGTCAATGTTTTCCCCCGACTTCTTTGCAATTACATCACCTAAACTCTCAAAAGCAGTGGAGATATTTGCATTAGAAGGGCACTCTACATACACCTTGAATTTCAGTTCAGACCTAATGCCATACAGTGCTTCAATCAAGTCTCCATCTGTCAAAATAATTCAAAACATTAACATTACTTCTTGACTTTGTCGCACAATGGCAACATGTTGGAAAATTAACCATTTCAGAAACACATGGATCAAACTATTTGTGGGAGAAATGGTGAAATCTGTCAAAGGAAAATTTGTTTAAAGCATTTTATTATTTTCCAACACTGTTTCCAAAAAGTTTCTTTTTAAGGCTTGTTAAAACATGGGATAATTTGGTAAAACATAAATGCATAAAATAATGTAATGTTTGAATATTTTTTTGGTCAAGCTCATTTTAACTCTCTATCAACAACAAATTTGGAACTGAAAGCATTTGCAGATGACGAATTTGCTTTGAAAGTTCAGTTTTTGGAAGGGCAGATAACATTGTAGGAAAAGGAGAAAAGGCTGGTTAACATAATTTTCTCTTTTCTCACAAATTCTTCAAAAGCTCAATTCCTAGGGGTCATTAAAAGTCCCTAACATCAAAGATTATCCTTTCAAATCCAGTGAGACCTTCCTTGGCAAGAGTGCTGGTTAGATGTTATGGTAACAGCCAATTACATTGATAGATATCAGTTTAACCCTTACCATACAATTCTGACTTTTGATAACCCTGTGCGAGAAGCCTGTTGAAAACATTGAGGGAAAAGGAGAAAATGCTGGTAACCTTTTCCTAGGTTATAAGTAAGACCAATAGGCTACACAGAACATGAGGTCTGATCTTCAACTCATTACCAAACAACAATATTTTAGATTTGTGCAAATCGAAAGCATTTGCAGACAACATAATAAAAGTGACTGAAAATTTGAAATTTGTTTTGTGAAGGGTAGAAAACATTGTGGGAAAAGGAGAAAATGCTGGCTTCCAGCATTTTCTCCTTTTCCTACAATGTTTTCTAAAGGCTTCTTTCTCAGAGGCTTCTAAAGTAGGGATTGTGTGGTAACGGGTTAATCTACATTTTCAAAAGCAATACTTTGACGAAACAATCTTGCAATTGTGAAATCATCTTTTGTGTCAGTTGTTTTTCATTTCATTCACTATGCATCTAAGGATGGAAAAGATCAATACCTTGTCCAACGATGATAAGTTTTGGCTCGGAGACATTTATACAATGCAGGAGTTGTTTTCCTTTTAAGCTTGTGTTGATCAATGACAACACTACACCTATCTTCATCAAACCTGGAAGAAAATCTGATTTCTCGTAACCCTTTTTACCACACAATCCCGTGCTTAAACAACCTGATAAAAAAAGCCATTGAAAACATTTTAGAAAAAGGAGAAAATGTTGGTAACCAGCATTTTCTCCTTTTCCCATGATCTTTTCACTGTTTGGTAAAGCATTAACTTTAAGCCTGGCTCTCTAATTGGCTGAGACATAATATCTTAGCCAAGCAAATTTTTTTTTGTCATGGAATCTAGGCTTTTTTAAATCTTTACCCAATTACAAAATTGTAGACACATCAAACTGAAAGCAAGTTAATTGTTGCTCAAATAAAGAAAATTGGCCATTGGTATGGAAAGGTTACCAGCATTTTCTCCTCAATGTTTTTAAATCTCACTACCTTATTGTCTTTGAAACACTTGTTTGAGTGGTAAAGTGTTAAAAATATATCCACATAATTATATACAATGATGCAAAATTTCGGAACAGTAGCCAGGTCCTAGAAGTCCTTCAAAGAATAGTGATTGCTTTGTCCTGGTTTGTAAGAAAAGCAATTTCTCCTTTCACCACCATGTTTACTAAAAAGGGCAGATGCATAATGAAATCTGTCTGAAAGTGGTAAAGTGTTCATAAAAATGAGATATAAATACCTAGGTTCATCCACATAAACTCTGGTGAGTTGTGCATAAGAAGTGCAATGGTGTCGCCCATCTTCAAGCCAATCTCTTGGCCAGCTCTAGCAACCTTGTTGGCATTTTCATTGACCTCCTTTCATGGCAAACCACATAGAAATAAAGGAAAAAATCCTTGGTTTAGCAAGTATTTACAAGAAGTTCACTAGTTCTTCTATCTTTAACTCTTTACCACACGAGAAAATTTTAGACTGGTCCAAATTGAAAGCATTTGCAGACGACAAAATAAAGGTGACTGAGAAATTGAAATTTGTTCTGGGAAGGGTAGAAAACACTGCGGGAAAAGGGGAAAATGCTGGTTACCAGCATTTTCTCCTTTTCCCACAGTGTTTTCAAAAGGCTTCTTTCTCAGGGTTGTCAAAAGTAGGGATTGTGTGGTAATGGGTTACGCCAATCCTCTGTGGCACAGTTGTAAGCACACAGGACTTAAGAAAAGTGGTCTGCTTGTTTGAATCCTGAGCTTTGCCAATTTAAGTTGTGGGACTTGAAAAATTTATAGACTACAACCTATTCTTTGCTAGATGTCGGAACTTTAGATTTCGTCCATAACAACATCAATTTGCAGACAACATACCAAATGTGGCTTATGATATGGGATGGCATCATTCTTTAATGCCTTACTAAATGACAAAATCTTGGACTTGTCCAAATTGAAAGCATTTGCAGACGGCAAAATTTATGTGCGTCAAAAGTAGGGATTGTGTGGTAATCGGTCAACCTTTCTCAGAAGAAAAGTTTTGACGCCCCTGAGAAAGAAGCCTTTTGAAAACACTGTGAGAAAAGGACTAAATGCTGGTAACCAGCATTTTCTTCTTTTCCCACAGTGTTTTCTATCCTTCCAGAAGAAATTTCAATTTTTCAGTCACCTTTACTTTGTTTTCTGCAAATGTTTTCAATTTGGACCAGTCTAAAATTTTCTTGTGTGGTAAAGAGTTAAAACAAGGTAGGTTAGTATCTGTATATTATAAAAATACAGCCAGATACCTGTATTTTTCAACATGGATTCAGATTAATGTTTTACCAAACAACAAATTTTTAGACTGTTTCAAATTGAAAGCACTTCAGACAACAAAATAAACACAACTCAAAAATTGAAATTTATTTCCAGAAGGGTAGAAAACATTGTGGGAAAAGGAGAAAATGCTGGTTACCAGCATTTTCTCCTTTTCCAATAATGTTTTCAAAAAGCCTATTTCTCAGGGTCGTCAAAAGTCGGAATTGTGATGTAAAGAGTTAAATACATGAAAACATTAGAAGACACTATGACTTTGAAGTAAACATCTGTAGTGATGACAGTATAATTTTTAATGACATTTTCAACATTATTTCAATTATATCGTAGCAGCTAGTGCACCTAACAATGTGTTCCTGGGGTTTCTTTTTACCAGTACTTCGCACAATTTTCTTTCCAAGCCACGGGCTGCTTTCCCACATGATCACCACCGTAATAATGATGACAGAGATACTGTTAAAATTCTTAAATGATGACTTTCATGTCAAGTTTAAAATGAACCATGCTCTAGAAAAAGGGGGCTATATGCATTTTGTGAAAAGTATCGACCAAGGTCAGCCTGCACAGTTCGCGCAGGCAGACCTGGGTCGAAACTTTTCATTTTGGATCATTTTTTTACCTCATGATAAAGTCAACTGGTAGAAAAAGTGGCTATAATGGATCCACTGTAATAAGATGGCTTGATGGGATAGATGCGTCACTTTGATGCACTGAGCCCCCTTTTCACGTAACATGAATCATATATTGAGCAAAACAAACCCTGTATGTGTAGGACTTATCCTTGTAGATAATGGCAACTTTGTTGGGGTGTTTTTTTACATTATCTTCAAAGTAGTCCACAATGATTTTGTCTCTGGCTTTGTACTTGACAGCATTTCGGAGAATGGTAAGGATGTATTTGATGTCTGTAAGTAACCATGGATACATGAACCTCAGACCAGCTAATCCTGCAATGACAGATCCACCGATGGCTAATAGAAGCATCTTCAGCTGAAATATATGAAATGAAAAAATACACATATATATCCAAAAATTTCTTAAAAAATGAGCTTACTTCCCTTCACAAGTTTGTATGTTTAAGCCATAAATAATTTAACTAAAACTACATATACTTTTTTCCCTTGATTGACTTCATTGGAGACAAGATCAACTAGTGCTTGTGGGATGCGGCACCTGTGGTCCATGGGGACTGAAGGGGGTGTTGGTTACTCCTAAAAAACCAGGAGGAGGAGGAGTATTGTGATATATAACTGACAACCAGATGCCCAGCTAGCTGAGCTGGTAGAGCTGCAGTACCAGTGTTCCCAGGGTAGTGGGTTCGAGTCCCATGTTGAAAACACTTTTCTCCCTTGATTTTCTTCAACTCCAAATTTTTGTTGTGTGTTAACCCATTACCACACAATCCCTACTTTTGATGACCCTGAGAACTGGAAAATATTGTGAGAGAAGGAAAAAATGCTGGTAACCAGTTTTTTCTCCTTTTCCCACATTGTTTTCTACCCTTCACAAAACAAATTTCAAAGTTTCAGTTTTATCGCCTTTATTTTATCTACTGCAAATGCTCTCAATCTGGACTAACCTAGAATTTTGTCATCTGGTTTCCAACACAATTCTGACTTAACAACCCTCAAGGGGGAGACTTTTGAAAAAAATTGAGCGGATAGGAGAAAATGCTGGCAACCTTTTCCCACAATATTTTCTACCCTTTCAAAAACATTCATGTAGTGTGGTAAAAAGTTAACCCTTTACCACAAGAGTTAACCCTTTACCATGCAATCCTGACTTATGACCCTCAAGCCTTTTTCATCTGCAAGTGCTTCCGATTTGGACAATTACAATTCTTTTTTGTGAGGTAAGCTGCAGCTTTACAGCTTTAAGGTATTAAATTTAATATTATATTCTCAAAAACACAATGTAGAATAAAGATACAGTTAATCATACAAGATTTATGCATGTGTGCATCTCTTTGACTTCCCCCAATTGGAATTGAATGAGATAAAATGAGACAAAATTTTAGGATTGTCTAAATCGAAAGCATTTGCAGATGATAAACTGTGACTGAAAATTTGAAAGTGTTTTGTGAAGGGTAGAAAACATTGTGGGAAAAGGAGAAAATGCTGGTTATATTAGCATACTCAACATCTTTAACAATAAAATAATCTGCAATGAAAATAACATACCTCCTTCTTAACTCCCTATGCAGTAATAACTATTTAAAACTTTTCATTTCTTTTCAATAAAATCACACACAAAAGAAATAAATTGTGAGCACAGTTCACAAAACATGCATGAATGTTACGATAACAAGGCTCAGTAACTTGTGAAAACAGTAGGAATAGTTTTACATGCATCTGTTTACCCTTAACATGCAATCTGACCAAGGATCTACAATTTCTCATTTTTTTCTGTAGCTATTCAGGCCTAAGTATCTTTGAGAAAACAACAAATTTGCTTGTTCTATTCAATGTCATTTATCTAAGTGTTTATCGCAAAATGATCGCTATGAACAACTCAGAGAGAGAAGGATTTTGAAAACATAGTGGGAAAAGGAAAACATGCTGACAACCATAACAAATTTTATATCTTTAGTCAGGTATCAGGACATCTGCCCCCTGGCTATCTGCCACCCAGGCATTTGCCCCCATAGGACATCTGCCCCCATAGGACATTTGCCCCCGGACATTTGCCCCCTGGACATCTGACCCCCCCCCCCGACATTCACCCCCCACAGGACATCCCCTCCCGGATATTTGCCCTAGTAGGACATCTGCCCCTGGATATTTGCTCCCGTAGGACAACTGCCTCCTGGGAAACGATAAGCCTCTTCTAAATGATGTTGAAGAACTAATAACATCATGAATTTTGCTTTATTTTTCTTAAAATGCAAAAAAGAATTTTTTATCGGGATTTACAGCAGGCGCGCCAGATGACTCTATACTTATCAAACTGGAAGTTTGTTTGTTTGTTAGTTTCATACAAATTAAATATATTGATCAATAACTAACTTACAGTTTGCCCTATTTTCTGATTGACTGACGGCTATTGATGGGTGGAAAGAGCCATACAAGAACAACAGAAAGCTCCTTTCGCCACGCCTCTTTTGATTGACGATTGTATGAATGTGTGTTTTAAGTCGTACGGGTTTAACTACCATTTATGTTGTCCTTGAACCCCTCGTCTATATCCAGTAGATTGAAATGGAACAGATTGGTTCTTTTTGCCCGGAAATACACTGTTTTAACGTTCTGAAAATTGTCAGGCTCCTCTTACAAAAGAAAACTTGGGATTTAATTTTCTATTGAAATCTTTCGAACCATATTTCAGATGACAAACAGTTCGTACATTAATTTTTTAACGTAGTTTATCAGTTCCAATTGAAGTTTTAACCGACAGATGGACAGTTGTAAATAACTTCATCGAGGTCATTTATGTTGTTGCTAAATGAATCACATTGGCGTGCCATGTATAAGATCATGTGACTCGCAGTTCATGTGGAAACGACCGCTATACAGACAAGGTTAGATGTACGTGTAGGTACGGAATCGGCCAAATTTCATGCTCTTGAAAGCAATAGATTCAGCAATGGATGCATGCTTTGAGCTGGTTGACGACGAGGAATTTTGTAAGAAATTTATTTTTCCCAACACAGGCAACATCTCTTTAACACAACTGTGTACAATAAACACCCATGTCCCTCTAAGGTGGCTCACTGTCAAGGATCTGTTTCATTGTTAACCCATACCAGAAAACCCTTTTTTTTTTACTGCCCTGAGGCAGAAGGCGCATGGAAACATTGCGGGTAAAGAGGAAATGCTTGAAAGGAGCATTTTCTCCTTTCCTGCTATGTTTTTTTTCCACAGACAAATCCTATAATTTGGGCAAGCACCAAGTTGTTGTCTGCAAATGATTTCCAATTGGACCCAAGCCAAATTTCCCAGCCTGGTAAAGATTTCCTTACCAGGGTTGTTAAAGGCAGAGGCTGCTCAGTAAAGGGTTAAGTATCACATGGTCAAGTACGAGTTATTTAGTCCTGATATTCACATGGAAATTACGTGACTTTTTTGGCGATGATGCAATTAGTTGGAATACTCCCAGCCTCTTTCACTACAGTGTATGCATTAGATTGGTATTTACTCTACAAATACCAGCTAAAATACTGTGGGCGGAGCTTCTCGTAAACCGAGATACAACTGTGTATAGGTCAACCATTTAATGATTAATTGGTCACATGTTGCAACATATTGAGTCTGTATGGAATTAAATCAAGCAGTTTTGTATGAAATCCGGCATTTTCATTGGTTTAGAAAGTAGGGCAAACCGTAAATGTTACTATTTTTTCAGCATGGCAAAATGTTAAGCTTTAAGTCTGTACACTTATGAATTTTTTTTCCAGAAAAAATGCCTATCCCTTGAAGAGCATGTAAGTGAAATCAGCAGGACTAATCAAACATGTTTACCATTCATTCTAAATACCAGTAAATTCGGACAAAAAAGTGCCTTGAAATAAAGACTTCCAAAAATAGAGTTACAGAAAAATTACCTTTAGTCTGAACGCTTGCTCCATTGCTTCTTTTGTGATTGGGTCTCTGCTAGCTGAGAAACAATCACAAAAATCACATCAGAGCTAGTCCCTGAATCAGAGCCTCTGATTTGCAGGGGCCAATTTTGACACAAGGGCTATAATTTGAAGAAACTTGGTAGAGGTCCACTAGATAAAGCTACATGCAAAATTTGGTAGCCCTAGGCCTTACGGTTTCAGACAAGAAGATTTTCAAAGATTTTCAAGATTTTTCAGTTTTGTTGCCATGGCAACCAGAGTTTTTGAAGGAATTAAATTCTGTCAAGAAATTCTGAAGAGAACTATGACAGGATCATTTCTGTGAAGTTTCATCAAAATTGGATGGGTAGTTTCAGAGAAGAAGAGTTTAAAGAAAAAGTTAACACACGGACGGACGGACGAACGACAGACAACGGGCCATGACATAAGCCCGCTGGCTTTGGCCAGTGGAGCTAAAAATTATGTAATTTTTCATAAAATTTTTGTCGCAAATGATTTCAATATGGATAGGAATAGAATTTTACCATGTGGTAAAGGGTTGTTGAATACCTTTTTGAACAACCCCAGGAGAAAGATATATTGTAGGATGAGGACGATATGCAGGTTACCAGCATTTCTCATTTTCCCTAAATGTTTCCATACTGTGACAAAGTCCATCATTCGAGCCAGGCTAAAACTGTTGTCCAAAATACTTTCAATATGAAGGAGTGAATTACATTCATTATTATATTGCAAAGCATGGAACTATACAACAGTGACATTTCATGTATTGACTTGAGACTAGTGTTTTTTGTATGGAGTTAACCTTTTACCAAACAACAAATTTTTGGACTGGAACAAAATCAAGCATCTTAAGACAACAAATGTGATGTTGTTAATATGATGATTTTTTACTATGACAAGGTAGAAAATATTGCGGGAAAAGTAGAAAATGCTGGTTACCAGCATTTTCTCCATTTCCAACAATATTTTCTATAGCCCATTACAACATAATCCCTACTTTTGACGCCCCTGAGAAAAAAGTGCTAATAAAGTAAGTACTTGTGAATACAGCTAAACCCTTTCCTAGAAAAAAACCTTTTAGATTTTTCAAAAAATCAAATGGAACTGTAGGCAATAGTTTGAAATTAGTTCAAAATCAATAAGTAACTTTTTGGGTCTATAAAAATGCGTTGTGAGCCAAGGAGAAATTGCCGATTACCATCATTTTCTTCTTTTCCAACATGCTTTCCTCTTTATCCTCCTCAGGGTCCCAACACTGGATCAAGTGGTAACTGGTGAAGGAATTATAGAATAAAACAGAACATATTACAACACAAAAGTTCAAAATACAAATTTATTATCTTTAAAATACATGTATATAGCTGTATATAATTGACAAATATCTACCCTGCATATGAACCATGAACAGTGAAAGATGGCTAAAATGCATTTGCCAAAAGTATAAACCAACATTTGCCTGGGCATTCTCCACAGGCTGATATGGGCCAAAACTTTTTGCTAACTAATTCTCTTCAAATCAAAACAGTCAAAAGACAATTCTGCCTTATGATTCAGGCAGTTTTTAACCCTTTACCTCACAATCCTACTTTTGACGACCCTGAGAAAAAAGCCTTTAGAAAACATTGTGTGAAAAGGAGAAAATGCTGGTAACCAGCATTTTCTCCTTTTTCCACAATGTTTTCTACCCTTCACAAAACAAATTTCAACGTTTCAGTCACTTTTTATTTTGACTCCAAATACTTTCGATTTTGACAAACCTTCAATGTTGTTGTTTAGTAAAGAGTTAAACAAAGCGGATTTTATGGATCTGTGAGATTTCTTGCTTGATACAATGCATTATGGAGATGCATTTAGCCCCCTTTTACTAGAGCATGGCTCATATATCTCTCCCTTTTAACTCTTTACTATTTTACAAAATTTTGACATGTCCACCAGCTCCTTGTCACAAAAAAAAGGTCTTTGTCACAGAATGCTGAATGGTCTAGTACCAAAGTAAGAGATGAAAAAAGATAATCCGCAACAAATCACTACAGGGCCATGAAAATTGCATCCGCACAACTTCATATGATTATATAGGAACACTGTGAGGAAATTTGAGTTCAGTACCTAAAAGAGTGTGGGAGCATTTTGGAGGACAAATTTGTGTCTACTGACAGGGGTTTTAACCCATTACCACACAATCCCTACTTTTGATGCCCCTGAGAAAGAAGCCTTTTGTAAACACTGTACGAAAAGGAGAAAATGCTGGTAACCAGCATTTTCTCCTTTTCCCACAGTGTTTTCTAGCCTTCGCAAACCAAATTTTAAATTTTCAGTCACCTTTATTTTGTCATCTGCAAATGCTTTGAATTTGGACCAGTCTAAAATTTTCTCATGTGGTAAAGAGTTAAGGGCTAATAAGTACAAAGATGTAATATAAAAATATATATATACTTTATAGATATAGAATATATTGGGAAATAACATGTATATTTTCAAAAAGGCCACAACAGATCCTTTTAGATGAAATCATAGTTGAAAGAAGACATATGAGATTTCAAAAAATAACAGAAGTAATGCCACAACAATTTATATAATTATGCACTGGATAAATCCAACCTGAATTTAAACATCTCTGAGATAAAATATGCAGTAGGACAAGATATAAATATAAATTTGCAACCAAATTATTTGATATTCCTTCTCTTTTTCTACAAACAATCTGCAAACTACTACAGCACAAACAAGACATATCTTCAAAAGAGATAGACTGCATAAATAGGTAAATAAAGCAGCAGCCCTTTAACTCTTTACCAAATGACAAAATGTTGGACAAGTCCAAATCGAAACCATTTGCAGTCGACAAAATAAATGTGATTAAAGAATTGAAATTTGTTTTAGGAAGGGAAGAAAACACTGTGGGAAAAGGAGAAAGTGCTGGTTACCAGCATTTTCTCTTTTTCCCTCAATGTTTTAAAAAGGCTTCTTTCCCATGGTTGTTAAAAGTTGGGATTGTCTAGTAATGAGTTAACTCTTTACCAAACGGCAAAATTTTTGACTGGTCCAAATTGAAAGCATTTGCAGACGCCAAAATAAATGTGATTAAAGAATTGAAGTTTGTTTTAGGAAGAGAGGAAAACATTGTGGGAAAAGGATAAAATGCTGGTTACCAGCATTTTCTCCTTTTCCCACAATATTTTCAAAAGGCTTTTTTCCCCATGGTTCATAAAAGTCGGGATTGTGTGGTAATGGGTTAAATAAACATGTCTACATTTTTCACCAATCAGAGATATCCATTTATTAATTTTCTATCATTATCAAAAAGTTGGTCAAAAGCTAGCAATCAATTTAACCCTTTACTCCATAGATACTCATTTCTATGCATTGCTTGTAGGAGCCTTTGGAAAACATTGTGGCAAATGGTGAAATTGGTCATGATGAGCAATTTCACCTATTGCCACAATGTTTTCTACACTATTAAAAGGTGCCATATACACATAAGAAATGACTTCATCCTTGCTGTTATTTAGGGTCAATTAGAGATACCAAAGAAATGCCCTATGGGGTAAAGGGTTAAACTGAAAAAAAAAAAAAACATCTGTAATTCTCTTAATACTAACTGACAAATATCTGGAGCAAAGAAGTTCAGCTCTTCATCAAGTGACAAAAATTCAGACCAGTCTGAATTGGAAAATTTTTTAATTGCTTGCCCCTGAAAAATAAAATGTGGCTAGGATGATCAGGTTTGTATTTGAAAGGGCAGAAAACATTGTGGGGAAAGGAGAAAATGGTTACGGACATTTTCTCCTGTTACAATAGAGTATGTGCCTAAAACAATAAGGTTAGCCTTTGAAAGGTAGAAAGCATTGCCAGAAAAGGGTAGGGTGCTGCTCATTAGCATTTTCTTCTCATCCCACTGTTTTCAAAAATCCATTTTTCTTAGGAATGCAGTCTTAAGGGTCTCAAAAAACAGGAAGTCAGAAATTCTGAATAAAGGATGAGTTAGCTGTTTACCAAACAATATGTGTTTACCAAACAATACGTGTTAAATAACCCTACGGTTAGGGCTGAGAAAGCTTTTGAAAACAACTGTGGGAAAAGGAAAAACAGTTTGAAACAAGCAGTTTCTCCTTTAACTGTTTACCACATAATCCTGACTTTTAACGATCTTGAGAAAGAAGCCTTATGAAAACATTGTAACATGGTAACCAGCATTTCCTCCTTTTCCCACAATGTTTCTACCCTGCTGGAAACAAATTCCATTTTTTCAGTTATGTTCATTTTGTCGTCTGCAAAGTCCTTTTAATTTGTACCAGTCTACAAGTTTGTCCTTTGGTAAAGAGTTAACTCTTGATAAAACAACAAATTTTGAGACTAGTCCAAATTGAAAGCATTTGTAGACAACATATTAAATTTCGTTGAAGCAGTGGTAATTGTCTGTGAAAGTGTAGAAAACCTTGAGGGAAATGGAAAAAATGCAGCATTTTCTCCTTTTCCTCATTTTTTTCAAAAGGCTACTTGCTCTGGGTCGTTAAAACTCTGGATTGTGGTAAAGTGCCAACTATGGTGTTTTTCAAGCAACTTCAATTCATTGGTATTAATTTGTGATCATTTGTGCTAAATTATTCTAGGATCAAAATCATGCACCTGGAAGTTATTGGTTCCACACAAACAGCACTGTTTACAGGATACTCATTCATGTATACATCTTACACACACACAAACACACCAACATAATGTAACACTATATGACCCAGTATTTTTTCGTTTTCTCAAAATGTCTTCAAAAGCCTTCATTCCTAATGTCATAGAAAAACCTGGAATATTTGGTCAACATTTAACTCTTAACAAATGACAAAATTTTAGACTGATCCAAATCGAAAGCAACTGCAGAAAATAATAGTGAATGAAAGTTTGAAATTTCTAGTGAGAAAGGAAGAAAACATTGTGGGAAAAGGAGAAAATGCTGGTTACCAGCATTTTCTCCTTTTCCCATGGTGTTTTCAAAAGGCTTCTCTCTCAGGGTCATTAAAAGTCGGGTAAAGAGTTAAACAAATACCTACTTCTATCACAGCATTATACAAATGTTGCTACGTCAATAAGGAAGTATATGATTGATTACAGATTCTCTCCTCACATGACAAACAAATCTTACAAGTGAACTCTGCCCTATAAATTCAATGAAAAATATACCGGTAATATAGTTTTGTTCAAATCAATCCTTAACCAAAATATCCCCTGTCTTCAAGAACCAGAGGAAGAACATGTAACAAAACACTGAATAAAAAAAAGAGAATGCTGATTTTCTCTTTCACACTACTTTCTCTCAAAGTTCAATTGAGAAAACAGCCTCATATCAGAATCTGATGTTAACTCTTCACCAAATGACGAAATTTCTTACTCTAACAAACAGAAAGCATTTGCATATGACAAACTGAATGTAGCTCTTATGATGACTGCTGTCTTTGATAGAATCAAAAATACATGGAAAAAGGAGAAAATGCTGATTACCTGCATTTATTGCTTTTCCCACGAGTCTTCCTCCAGGAGATCTTTGAAACTTGGCTTTTGTGTGCTACAGGGTTAACCCATTACCGCACAATCCCTACTTTTGACGCTCCTGGAAAAGAAGCCTTTTGAAAACATTGTGGGAAAAGGAGAAAATACTAGTAAACAGCATTTTCTCCTTTTCCCAAAATGTTTTCTACCCTTCACAAAACAAATTTAAGAATTTCAGTCACTTTTATTTTGTCGTTAGCAAATGCTTTTGATTTAGACAAGTCTATATATTGTCATCTGGTAATGAGTTAAACATACATAACTTTACCTTAACAATTTGTAGGCGTCTACAAAAAATATAAAAAAAAATATAAGAGATATAAATGCAAATTTAAAATTCAATTTTAACCAAAGTACCAAAATATGTTTTAAGCCTTCACTTCACAATGCCAACTTTGATAAGCCTGGGGAAAAAATCAAAAACATTGTTTGAGAAGGAAAATATGCTGGTAACCAGCATTTTCTCCTTTTCCCAGTGTTTTCTACCCTATGGAAGAACAAGAGGCCATGATGGCCCTGTACCACTCCACTGGCTAATGAATTAAAGCACTATAAGCCAAACATTACAATGCTTGGCCAATTGGTTTTAAACAAGAATAATACAAAGTTTTCTTCTATAAAATCCTATGAGAAAATTATGACTCCAGGAAAAAGCCTCTGAATCCTGGTGGCAGTCCATAAGATACAGCCCCATATCAAATAAAACAGGTCTAGAATGTGTGGTTATAAGCTAGAAGATTTTCAAAATTTGCTCTATAAAGGTAAAACATGAAACCAATGACATAGGTTAGCCCTAGGTCTTATGGTTAATCATACGAAAATTTATCAAATTTATAAAAGCCCATGTCAAACTTGTGACCCCTTGGGTGGAGCCAAACTTTACTCTCATGGCTATAATTTTGGTCCTCTTGTTGGAGACCCACTAGACATTTTGTAGCCCTAGACTTTATGGCTAGGTGAGAGAAGATTTTGAAAGTTTTCCCTATATAAGCTCATGTAAAACTTGTGACTTCCTAGGGCACGGACAAATTTGACCCCTGGGCTATAATTTCAACAGTCTTTGTGGAGGTCCAAGAGATGAAGATACACCCTAAATTTGGTAGCCCTAGGCCCTATGGTTTGGTAGAAGAAGAATTTTAAAGTTCTCCCTATATAAGCCCATATAAAACTTGTGACCCCCTGGGGCGGGGTCAATTTTGACCCCAGGGCTATAATTTGAAGAACTTGGTAGAGGTCCACAAGATAAAGCTACATGCCAAATTTGGTAGCCCTAGGCCTAGCAGATAAGAAGATTTTCAAAATATTTCAGTTTAGTTGCCTTGGCAACCAGAGTTTTTGAAGGAATAAAATTCTTTCAAGAAATTTTGAAGAGGACCATGGCAGGATAATTTCTGTGAAGTTTTATCAAAATTGGATAGGTAGTTTTAGAGAAGAAGATGTTTGAAATGAAAGTTAATGCATGGACAGAAAGATGCACAGATGGATGCAAAGAAGGAAGCAGGACGGATACTGTGCTATGACATAAGCCTACGGCCACTCTAACTAAAATTTGCACCATCTCAGCTACAATGAAATTGTCGTCTGCAAATGCTTTCATTTTTGACAAGACTAAGATTTCATTGTTTATTAATAGGTTAATAAAAAGACTGGCCTTCCAGACAATACTTGCTGTTTCATACAATCTAGTAATTGCTTAAATGTGACAAAGTCAAAAAACTTGTAGTTATGAGAAAAAGTTAGGAAAAATGAAGAGAAATATGGAAAATATGAAGGTATGTAGTTTGTAGTAGTTGATTTATGCATTTTTCTGAGATTCACAGGCATACAACACTGGAACCAGCCACAAACAATTTATAGAATCTGATAACATACAATGCTAAATAATTATATTAAAAAAGTTGCCTAGGCTTACAAAGTATCCAGAAAGTATCAAATTTAAGACAGAATTTCACCCACACTTTTAGAGACAAAATGTCTGTAACTTTGAGTACTATTTTTGTTCTAAATTTTGAACTAAATGATGGTTTATTTGTCACTACTAACATTAATATCTTCATATCTACACAGTTAAGTATTATCCATACAATTGGTCCAGTGATGACCTTTTCTTGCATGAAAAAAGTTCATACTAAATGAAAGCAATCACATATGCTCTAGTATATGTTTTAACGCATTACCACACAATCCCTACTTTTGATGCCCCCGAGAAAGAAGCATTTAGAAAATATTGTGGGAAAAGGAGAAAATGGTGGTAACCAGCATTTTCTCCTTTTCCCACAATGTTTTCTACATTTCCCAAAACAAATTTCAAATTTTCGGTCACTTTTATATGGTCGTCTGCAAATGCTTTCGATTTGGACAAACCCAAAATTTTGTTGTATGGTAATGAGTTAATAAAAAACAACTTTGTTACAAGGTGGGTTTTTAGATTCAGAAAGAAACAGACTTATTCTGAATCTGAGCATAGACTTCTGTTGTTAATTTTTTGTACATTGAGGTAGACTTGTCAAAATAGAACAGAGGATCAGTCACAACCTCAATATCATATCCCTCTTGTTTTAGACTGACTTTACTCTGTTTAATGGTCAAGGTCAAGGTCAAGTTACCCCACTGTAGGCGGATGAAAACAGGCCTGGAGTATGCTGGAAATGTTTCCGTACAAAACTTAGAGATAGCATCTAGCATGGAATCTGTGATGGATGGTGCACTAGAAGAAATCAACAAAGTGGCCATGCCTGCTTTTCCATCATGACCTTTAAAAAAACGAAGGATATAACAAAATCTTTTACCCATTACCATACACACAAACATATGACAAACAAAAAACCTTAAAAAACTGACACACTGGAGAAACACAAGAATGAATAAATCAAAGATACAGTTTCAATGATGTGAGAATTATATTCTTCAAAAGAAAGCAATAAAGTATTAAAAATGTTACAAATGATTTTTTATCAAGAACTCTCTCCTTCAGGAATTAAAAAAATTATATGGGTACTCAGTTTTTTGTACAAGGGAAGTGACAATCAAGTAGGGGTAAAATATAGCTTTTCATGCCAAAGGTTCTTGGTGTGAACCTTGCAATGACTGCTGCCAGCTTTGCTGGAACAACCTGTGAGAAAAGGAGAACAACCTGTGAGAAATGGAGTAAGTGCTGTTTGCCAGCATTATCTACTTTTTCCACAATATTTTCAAAAACTGTCACTGTCAGGTACATTCTAATATACATGTACCATTGTTTTGTGAAGGGTTAAAATTTCCCATGATATGGAGGTAGTATTAAACTGGGTTCATGGCATTGTTATCCCCAGTGACTGACCTATGTTGTAAAAACAAGTTTCTCCAAATAAGACAATTTACATTAACTGCCACTTTGGTTATTGCAATTCTATGTTTTAATAACTCTGACATAGAAGGCCCTTAAAAAAAATGGAAATGGAGAAAATCTTTGCAATAAGTATTTTCTCCTTTTCCAAACTACATTTACAATCCTTATCCGGAAAAACTCAATTTCACTCAAGTATTATTTGTCTCTAGGAATGCCTGTATTTTGGACCACCCAAATTTTTAGAGTTAAAAAAAAAAAAGAGAAAAATCAAACCTGGAATGGCAACCCCATAAACACATGCATCCTCCACAAATTCTATTCCAGTGAGTAAATTACTGACTTCTGTTGTGGACACGTTCTCTCCTTTCCATCTGTAATGGACAGTCATTCTTAAGTTTATCCTTTTTGTGTTTAAATCTTTTCCACATTTAAAAATGAAAGCTACAGTATGTGTAGCTGAAATGATAGATTTGTGTTTCGGAAGGCTAGCATTGCAAAAAAAGGAGAAACCAGCTTTTTCCCCTTTTTCAAAAATGTTTTCAAATACCTTCTTTCCCATGGTTCTTAAACTTTGTGATTATGAGGTAAAATATTAACCCTTTATCACATAATCTCTGGGTTCTACTACCCTCAGATAGAAGACTTTTGAAAACAATATCGGAAAAGGAGAAAATGCTGGTAACCAGTATTTTCTCCTTTTCCGGCAATGGTTTCTACCCTACTGGGAACAAATTTCAATTTTGAGCTGCGTTTATTTTGTCGTCTGGAAGTGCTTTCAATCTGGATGTGTCTTAAATTTTGTCGTTTGGTAAAGAGGTAATGCAAAAAGCTCCCAAAATGTTTTTTATATATCAACAATCAGCAAGAGAGATCAAAAAGTAAACTTTCAAGAAAAGGTTGTTTTCTTTCAGAATATCGCTCCAAATATCTGACAAAGTCAAAGCAAATCCCCACAGTCATGATCTGTGGAACCTAATCTTGATCTACTCTATCAGAACAATCAAATATGCTGGACTTCTATGGGTTAATTTTATGCAATTGAATTAATTTACTATTCAATATTAGCTTGTGAAAATACAAACATTTTCAAAATCAGTATCACAGACTTTGTAACATTTTAAATAGAAAATTACAAAAACAATACAGGATAATGGTGCAACTTATTTTTCTCACAGTAGAAAAACTGGCACTAAATGTCTGGTTACCAGCATTTTCTCCTTTTCTCACAATAATTTTTATATGTTTAAGGATTGAAATAACTAAAGTTCTCTTTTTCTTTGGTACCTGTATGTGTCCCCGATTCTATCATTAAAATACAAGAAATCATCTTCATCTAATATCATCAGATCTCCAGAGTTGAAATATGCATCTCCATCTTTCACAACATTCCTGAAGAAGTACAGAATGTCACTTTATTAATAGAAATCTAATGTTAACCCTTTCCCAAACAATCCCTGGTTTTTATGACCCCAAGATAGAAACCTTTTGAAAGAAGAGGGCCAAGATGGCCCTGGATCGCTCACCTGAATATTTGAGATGACCATAGTCTTTTTTTTTTTTTTTTTTGAAGTATTGAAACATTGGAACCAAATTTATAATTTTGCCAAGCAATTTTCAAAAGGTCACCTGTAAAAGTCATTTTGAAATCTGACCATCAGTTTCAAAAAGAAGAATTTTTAAGAATTCTTCATTTCTGTATAAGAGCAGGTAGCCCCCATCCATGAGAGCCATGTTTCTTGATGCATCAAAATTTATGAACAAGTTTTGAAAAGGGTCACCCAAGGAACATTTCAGAAAATTTCTTTTAAAATCTGACCAGTGGTTTCAGAGAAAGAGAATTTTCAAGAATTTCATCATGTCTGTATAGTGCATATATGCCCCCATTCACAAGAGCCATGTTTCTTGATGGATCAAAATTATATGTACAGCTTTTGAAAAGGGTCACTCAAGGAACATCTCTGTCAGATTATTTTAAAATCTGACTAGGGTTTTCAGAGAAAAAGAATTTTCAAGAATTTCTTCATTTCCATTAAGTGCAAGTAGCCCCCATTCACCAGAGCCATGTTTCTTGACCAATCAAAATTTCGCGAACACTTTTTGAAAAGGATCACCCAAGGAACATCTCTGTTAAATTTCAAAATCTGTCAAGCCATTTCAGAGAAGAAGAATTTTCAAGAATTTCTTCATTTCTGTATAGTGCAAGTAGCCCCCATTCACCAGAGCCATGTTTCTTGACCAATCAAAATTTCGTGAACAATTTTTGAAAAGGGTCACCCAAGGAACAAGTCTGTGAAATTATTTCAAAATCTAACCAGCCATTTCAGAGAAAAAGAATTTTTAAGAATTTCTCCATTTCCCTATAATGCAAGTAGCCCCCATTCACCAGAGCCATGTTCCTTGACCAATCAAAATTTCGCGAACAATTTTTGAAAAGGGTCACCCAAGGAACAACTCTGTGAAATTATTTCAAAATCTGACCTGCGGTTTCAGAGAAGAAGAATTTTTTAATAATTCCTTCATTTCTGTATAGTGCAAGAAGCCCCCATTCACCAGAGCCACATTTTTTGACGGATCAAAATTTCACAAACAGTTTTTGAAAAGGGTCACCCAAGGAACATATCTGTGAAATTATTTCACAATCTGACCAGCGGTTTCAGAGGAGAAGATTTTTGAAGAATTCCCCAAATCAAAATTTCGCGGACACTTTTTGAAAAGGGTCACCCAAGGAACATACCTGTGAAATTATTTCAAAATCCGACCAGCAGTTTCAGAGGAGAAGATTTTTAAAGAATTTACTAAAAAAATTACATTTGGTTGCCATGGCAACCAGAGTTTTTGATGGAAT
Source organism: Tridacna crocea (assembly GCA_943736015.1). Taxonomy (NCBI): domain Eukaryota; kingdom Metazoa; phylum Mollusca; class Bivalvia; order Cardiida; family Cardiidae; genus Tridacna; species Tridacna crocea. The sequence continues at coordinate 13,094,596 of OX031066.1, forward strand.
CAAATTCTGTTAACAATTTTTAAAGAGGACCTCCCAAGGAACATTCCTGCCAAGTTTGGTCCAAATTGGCCCAGCGGTTTAGGAGGAGTCGATGTTTAAAGAATTGTTGACGACGCACAACGGACACCGGGTGATCCTAAAAGCTTCCCTTGAGCACGTTGTGCTCAGGTGAGCTAAAAATCGTGAGAAAAGGAGAAAATGCTGGTAACCAGCATTTTCTCCTTTTCCCACAGAATTTTCTACCCTTCTGAAAACAAATTTCAATTTTTTGAGTTGTGTTTATTTTGTTGTCTGCAAGTGCTTTCAATTTGGACCAATTTAAAATTCTGTGATTTGGTAAAGAGTTTTAAACTCTTTACCAAATGACATAATTTTAAACTGTTCTAAACTGGAAGCATTTGCAGATGACAAAATTAAAATTAAATGTGACTCAAAAGTTGGAATTTGGTCTGGGAAGGATAGATAATATTGTGGTTACCAGCATTTTCTCCTTTTCCCAAAATTATTTCTATAGCCTTCTTTCTCAGGGTCGTCAAAAGTAGGGATTGTGTGGTAATGGTTTAATACAAAGAAAATTAAGTGATTTTTTCCTATAAATAAAGCAGAAGAGGCATTTGATTGGAAAATGGATTACAGTCCTTTACATACTGAACTTTAAATTTTTAATTCAAACTAGGCATTTACCGGACAACTTTGCTTTCTGTCAATTCCTTCTTCCCTTTATATCCATCAAACGTCTGATGTTTGCTAATAGCACCCAGTAGTAACCCTGGTTCACCTTCAAAAACAACATTAAAAAAAAGTTTCGGATAAAGCATACGGAAACTGAATTTGACCTTTAACTCATTACCACACAATCCCTACTTTTGACGACTCTGAGAAAGAAGCCTTTAGAAAACATTGTGGGAAAAGGAGAAAATGCTAGTAACCAGCATTTTCTTCTTTTCCTACAATGTTTTCTATCCTTCTGGAAACAAATTTCAATTTTTGAGTTATAACTATTTTGTCATACACTACTGATTTTAATTTGGACAGGTCTAAAATTTTATTGTTTGGTAAAGAATTAATTGCAGAGTTTCCAGTTTTAAAGACCCAGACAAAATCAACTTTTGAAAATCTAGGAAAAGGCGAAAATCCTGCTTTTAAGCAGTTCTTCCTTTTCCCAAAATTTTCTCCCTTTTCTACCTTAATATTGTATCATTCTCGGTATGAACTAGTAGAAACTATTGGGAGGAAAAAAAAAAAAAAAAAAACATGTATATTTATTCCAATGTAAACAGAATAACATGAAGAAACTTACCACAATGAATTTCTATGATGTGTAATTGCATGTGACTTTTAAAAAATTTGGATCTTTTTCCAGTCAAATATTGTGTTGTTTGGAAAAGAGTTACATCATGATTTATCACATAAATAGAGGATATTTGTTTTTTTCGGTGAAAGATTGACATTTATTTCATCGAGTGGACACCATCGGTAATATTTTCACGAGTGGCGCAGCCACGAGTGAAAATATTACAGATGGTGTTCACGAGATGAAATAAATGTCGATCTTTCACCGAAAAAAACAAATATTCTATTTATTTTATGCTTTTAACCCTTTCTGGGAGGAGCTTTATCAAAATTCAGCACAGTTCTTTTCCTTTATTTCTTGTGGCATACCCCTCCCGCATAGCAATGTTACATCAAGCGCGAGAAATCTAAAGTATATGACGTCATATTTCCCATCTGGTTGTTAGGCATGCGCAATTTACCTAGGCGACAAGAACGTGAAAATCGGTACATGTATTTTCACTGGTGATACCAGTGTAAGATCGAAAAATATTTTCACTTCTATTTCTCGATATCCTACCGGAAAGCATGAAATAACTCCCCTTATTTTCACTGTAAGATAGCCATTACAAATTTCTTGTCTTACACAGGTGTGAGATAAGAAAAGAGTGCTGTATTTTGGTCAACAAGCTGTAATTATATCCCTCATTTCTAAAATACTGCCAACCAAGATTCTTGTGTAAAATTGACTCATGATAAAAAGTGATGATCATGACAAAGCTGCACATTTTAACAGCTTTCGATATAGAACAAAACTATTCTATGCCAGTTCAGTTGGAACTATTTCTTATCTATGATGTACTAATCTGTCAAAGACACATATAGACTTTATTTATATTTCAATAAACATGCATATGTTTCTACACATTATGAACAGTTATTCTTTATCATCATGTGACGAAAAGAATCTGATATTCCTCTGCTTTTGAGGTAAATTTTTGTTTAACTCATCCACAAAAATGTTATTCATCAAAGGCTCACTTAATAACATTTATTGTACACTTGTTTAGTAAACTTTTACATCTGATAATACCAGATCATATATATCATTGTTAAAAGCGAGGAATACTAAAAACTTAGCTGTTTAAGGTAGACTTTCCTTATGAACTCTTTGATGCATCACTGACCTTTTTTCACAGGCACACAATGACCTTTTTCATCTCGGACCAAGCATTCATTCTCAGCATCATATTTGTAGAATCCACACTTAAGAAATATTCTCTGAAAAGCACAAACAGGGGCTTCATTCTGACATATCTTGTCAATTATCACATAGTTTGTTTAAAAGTAATTCCTTTAACCACTGAGCACAACTTTAATTGCTTTGATTCTTAACCCTTTACCAAACAACAAATTTCAGAATGGTCCAAAATTGAAAGTACTTGTAGATGACAAAATAAACATAACTGAAAAATTGAAATTTGTTTCAAGCAGGGCAGTAAACATTGAGGGAAAAGGAGAAAATGCTGGTCACCAGTGTTTTCTTTTCCCACAATTTTTTCATAAGGCTTCTATCTCAGAGTCATAAAAACAAGGGATTGTTTGGTATTTTCTCCTTTTCCCACCACGTTTTCTACCCTGCTGGAAACAAAATTTGATTTATGAATTACCTTTTGTTGGTCATCTGCAAATGCTTTCAATTCAAACAAGTCTACAATTCTGATCTTTACCAAACGACAACTTTTTGGATCTTGTTAATATGATGACTGCTGACTTTGATAGGGTGGAAAATATTGTAGGAAAAGTTACCAGCATTTTCTCCTTTTCTCACAATTTTTTCTATAGGCTTCTCTCTCAGGGTTGTTAACCCTTTACTCCATAGATACCCATTTCTACGCATTGCTTGTAGGAGCTTTTGGAAAACATTGTGGCAAAAGGTGAAATTGCTCGTGACGAGCAATTTCACCTTTTGCCACAATGTTTTCTATGTTATCAAAATGTGTCATATACACATAAGAAACAGCTTCAGCTTTGCTATTATATAGGATCAATTAGAGATACCATAGAAATGCCTTATGGGGGTAAAGGGTTAAAAGTCGGGATTATGTGGTGAAGAGTTAAAAGCCCTCCAAACCATGATGAGATTGTTAGATAAAGGGTAAAGTCAACTCACAAGAAAGGGAGAACATCGTCCAATAGATCCAATCTTATTAAAGAGGTTCATAAATCCAACGGAGCCTTCTGTTGCAGCATAAAGCTCTCGTATGTATGGTATCTTAAATCTATCCACAACCTCCTGGTAGATATCCTGTCTCAGTCCATTACCTAGGGCTATTCTGATTTTGTGTTGGTGGTCAAGATCACTCTATGACAGCAGAAAAAAGGTGAAACATGTGAAACATGAACGGTATGATAGTACATAAAGGTATAAAACTAGAATACAAATTTATGAGAAAGAATCACTTGGAAAGAAAATGAAAAGCGGTTAAAGTATAGGGAATGTGTTAACTCTTTCCCACACAATCCCGACTTTTAACGACCCTGAGGAACAAGCCTTTTGAAAACATTGTGGGAAAAGGAGAAAATGCTGGTAACCAGCATTTTCTCCTTTTCCCACAATGTTTTCTATCCTTTCCAAATCAATTTTCAGCTTTGGATTCACATTTATTTTGTCGTCTGCAAATGCTTTCAATTTGGACATGTCCAAAATTTTGTCGTTTGGTAATGTGTTAAGCAATTGTGAAGGTTGATTTAGTTTTTCCAGCCCTTTATGTTCGTAACTTATTTAGCGAATATATTTACCTCTTTACCACACAATCTCGACTTTTTACGACCCTGAGAAAGAAAGCCTTTGAAAACATTATAAGAAAAGGAGAAAATGCTGGTAACCAGCATTTTTTTCATTTTCTCCTTTTCCCACAATGTTTTATACCCTTTCCAAATCGAGTTTCAATTTTTGATTCACATTTATTTTGTCATCTGCACATGCTTTCAATTTGGACGAGTCCAAAATGTTGTGGTATGATAAAGAGTTAAACTACCATGGCCATATTTGCATTCCCTCACTCAAAGCTTTGCATATATTGTAACAATAGAATGAAATTTATCACCTACTTCTATCGCTAACTTCTGATAAAGTGTTCATTTTCTTTCACATTTCCAATGCCTGACCTATAGTACTTTTTCTTTACTAAGTATACTTGACAAAATCACATGATACCTATCTAGTCCACAAGTAGATGTCAAGCAGCCCAAACAAAATTATGCAAGACATGCTTCAAATATATCCCAAATTATTGTGCAAACCAGGGCCTGTATTCACCAACCATTCTTAAGAATGTTCTTTGTCCTGTTTTACAGAATTTTCTACATTTGTAAGTAACACAACTTCTGATCGGCTAAACCAAATGGTTTAGCTAATCAGTAGTTGTGTTACTTACAAATTCAGAAAACTTTGGAGAATAAGACTAGGAATATTCTCAAGAATGATTGGTGAATACGGGCCCCGAGCTCCAGATAAGAGGGAGTAATGGTATTCTAAATCCATTATTTCTCTTCCAAACCCTATGTTGTGGGTACTCATTAGAATCGTCTCAATGAGACGATTCAAATGAGTACCCATAATATAGGGTTTAGTCGTGAATTATTAATATTTTTAACTTTGAAATCAAAATCACTCCCTCTATCTGAAGCTCTGGCATACAAACTTTTACCTTTTCATTTGTAAGAAGGAATCTGAACAACTCTCCGATATAGTTTATGACTGTCACATCATGTTTTCTGCAGTCTTCAAAGAAGTGAGTTTTAGAAAACTTTTTTGCTAAAACCAGGGTTCCACCTAAAATGAAAAAAAAAATGTATGTGTCGATCATGAAAATCTGAGAATGCCAAACAAAACTCAAACTGCAGCTAGGAATAGAAAAACTAACATTGCAACTTCAGGTCTGTTTGGAATTTCATTCCGAAATTGTACACTATGATAATAATATAGATCCAGAATCAAACACTGTGATCTGTGCAGAAACAACTGATCTACACTGTTCTCAAAAGTACTAACAAGAGGGCAATTGGTCCTAAACCCTGTAAGCTTTCCCCTTAGAGGGATCTTATGAGTATGACTGAACATATGGTCTCTTCTGTGCAGTGAAGCTTTGTCTAAGATTTGTTCAACTGACCTTTCCCAAATAACAAACTTTTGGACTAGACCAAATTGAAATCATTTGCAGAAAAGATGATTTCTGTCTATGATAGGGTAGAAAAAATTGTGGGAAAAGGAGAAAATGCTTGTTAACAGCATTTTCTCCTTTTCCCACAATGTTTTCAAAAGGCTACTATTCCAGACCCGTGAAAGCCAGGGATTGTTTGGGAAAGAGTTAATTTAGCTTCTTAGTAGCATTCATTCTTAGCATATTTGTAGAATCCATACTTCAGAAATAATCTCTGAAAACCTAGGTTAAGTTCTAAGATTTGCCTAAGTGGTCAATTTTTTTTTTTATCTGACATGACCCAATTTCGAACTTGTCAGATATTATCAAAACAAACATTTTGACTGACCATCTTTCATGGGTATCAAACTTAAAATGTGGCCTCCTGAGTGCACATTTTTTTTTCTACGATTCCTCCTAGTGACCTTTTTTAACCAAAGTGACCCAACTTTGAATTTATCAATGTTAGTATAAGGAGAATATTTTGACTGACTTTACCAGACTAAAGATGTGTTCTTAAGAGTGCACACAAGACTTAGTTTTATCTAAGATTTGTCCCAGTGACCAACTTTTTTTCAAACTTATCAAAAACGTTATCAAGATGAAAATTCCCACTTCAATTAGTATTGGACCAAAAATATCGCATCTAGAATACATGTATATAAGGTTTTTCTGACCAAATCTGACCGAATTTCAAACTAAGCAAAGACATCATACACACAAATATTTTGACCAACTTAAAATTCTGCAATGTGTAGTAAATTGTTTTTGTTGTGGTATTTTGGAAGTTATAAACAACATTCTTACCAAGGCAAAGAGCAGCATAAGCACCAAGAATCAACCCATTGGAATGGAACAGTGGAAGACATATGTAAAAAATATCATCTGGTCTACTTCCACAGGCCCCTGAAAGGATAGGGCCAGCTAGGGTCCTCTTATGGCTAACAACAGCTGGTTTCGGCAATCCTTCATGCGGAAAAATAGAAGACATATGATTAGACCTTCAGGAATGATTTTCAAATCATAATTACACCAGGTTAATCCTTTACCAAACAATCCCTGGTTTTTACGACCCTGAGATAGAAGCGTTTGGAAAACATTGTGGAAAAAGGAGAAAATGCTGGTAACCAGCATTTTCTCCTTTTCCCATGTTCTGTACCCTGCTGGAAACAAATTTCAGTTTTCGAGTTACGTTTATTTTGTTGTCTACAAAATATGCTTTCAATTTGGACCAGTCTAAAATTTTGTTGTCTGGAAAAGAGTTAACCAATTACCATACATAAAAACAGGTAAAAGTAGTGGATAGAGTAGACTGAAGATCAAACTTTGTGTTCTGTGCAGCCTGATTTCGATCTACACTGACAGCAAAAGAACGTAAAGATGAATTTATTGCTTTAACCCTTTACCAAGCAAAATACTAACGACCCCTAGATAACAGGGTTTTGAAAACATGTTTGGAAAAGAAAATAATGCTGGTAACTAGCATTTCTCCTTTTTCCACTTTATTATCTATCCTATCGTACATAAAAGTCATTATTTACAGACATTCAATTTGTAAGCTGGAAATCCTTTCAATTTTTGACAAATCTAAAATTCTATCATTTGATAAGGGGTTAGGGTCCAACAATGGTAGATTTTACAGTCTGGTCCTCAGTCTACTCAAATCCAGTGTCAGACATGGCTGAAATACATCAAATATTTTTCTCCTTTTTCCAGAATGATTTCTAGCATTTCAGATTTTCTTAATGTTGTTACAACATAGGATAGTCTGATTAAGGTTGAACTCTTTACCACACAATCCCTACTTTCAACGAACCTGAGAAAGATAACTTTTGAAAACATTGTAGGAAAACGAGAAAATGCTGGTAAACAGCATTTTCTCCTTTTCCCACAGTGTTTTCTACCCATTTCAAAACAATTTTCAAATTTTGAACCATGATTATTAACCCTTTCCCAAACAAGCCCTGGTTTTCACATGTCTGCAGTAAAAGTCTTATAAAACACTGTGGCAAAAGAAGAAATTGCTCGTAATGAGCAATTTCTCCTTTTCCCCCAGTGTTTTCTACCATTTTTGAGAACTTTCTGCCATTTTCTCAAAATCTAAAATTGTTGTCTGCAAACTCTTTCATTTTGGAAGAGTCCGCAATTTGTCGTTTGGGAAAGGGTTAAGTCTTCTGCAAATGCTTTCAAGTTGGATTGGTCTACAATTTTGTCCCTTCGTACAGAGTTAAAAGATTTAGTTACATCAACTACATAAGAAAATTAAACTTACTTACGTTAATGCTTATCTCATAACCAAACAACAAAATATTAGACTTGTCCATATTGAAAGCATTTTCAGACATCAAAATAAAAGTGACTGAAAATTTGAAATATGTTTTGTAAAGGACAGAAAACATTGTGGAAAAAGGAGAAAATGCTAGTTACCAGCATTTTCTCCTTTTCACACAATGTTTTCTAAAGTCTTCTTTCTCAAGGTCGTCAAAACTAGGGATTGTGTGGTAATGGGTTATACTGCCAAGTACTAAAATGAACTTTTCAATTCCATGGCAAAAACCCAAAAATTGCTATTTCAAAGCAATGTTTTGGGTAATGATTTCTCCATATTGGACAGTATAGATTCATGATTAGACTGCAAACTCTGTACAGTCTGATATTAATCTATGCTGTTCTAAAAAGGTCAGCGAGTTGTGCTTAGTAGCATAGGGGTTTAGCTCTTTACCAAACGACAGAATTTTAGACTGGTCCAAATTGAAAGCATTTGCAGACGACAAAATAAATGTAACTGAAAATTTGAAATTGGGTTTGGGAAGGGTTGAAAACATTGTGGGAAAAGGAGAAAATGCTGGTTAACCAGCATTTTCTCCTTTTCCCACAATATTTTCAAAAGACTTCCTTCTCAGGGTTGTTAAAAGTCGGAATTCTGTTGTACAGAGTTAAATGTGTAGTACTAGAGGTGAATATGCTTCATCTACAAACTGAAAAGAGTTGCCGACACTCTTACCTGTGGTTCCTGAGGTAAATATGTAACAGGCACAGTCATCAATAACCAATGATTGTCTACAACTTCTGTCAATGTCTTCCACTGACATCTTCTCAACAATTTTGCTGAAGTTCTCGAAGGCACTTGAAACTAATGCATGGGATGAACAATGTACATATACCTTGGCCTTCAACTCTGACATTATCCCAAATAAGGCCTCTCCCAAATCTTCATCTGAGAACAGAAAATAACATGAGTTTTTAACCGTTGACCAAACGACAAAATTTTAGACTGGTCCGAATTGAAAGCATTTGAGGACGTCAAAATAAAAGTGACTGAAAATCAAAAATATGTATTTTATGTATGTATAATGAGGAGAGAAAACATTGTGGGAAAAGGAGAAAATGCTAGTTCAGACAATTTACAGCTTTTACTCTAAAATTTACATAGGAAACAACTTTAAAAAATTTGTTAACTATTTTCATTTTTACAAAGCTGTCAACATTATAAAGAAATCTTATAACTTTATCATTTATGTACAACTTTTTAACCCCTTACCAAACAATCCATGGTTTTTATGACCCTGAGACAGAAGCCTTTTGAAAACATTGTGTGAAAAGGAGAAAATGCTGGTAACCAGCATTTTCTCCTTTTCCCACAATGTTTTCTACCCTGCTGGAAACTAAATTAAATTTTGAGTTATGATTATTTTGACGTCTGCAAGTGCTTTCAATTTGGACCAGTCTAAAGTTCTGTCATTTGGTAAAGGGTTAATTCACATTTGCACTGCACTAGAGGTAAAGCCGAAAGGAACTTGGCTGGGACAGAGAAAGTGCTTCCAAATTTCCCTTTGTTTAACCCATTACCACACAATCCCTATTTTTGACACCCCTGAGAAAGAAGCCTTTTGAAAACACTGTGGGAAAAGGAGAAAATGCTGGTAACCAGCATTTTCTCCTTTTCCCACAGTGTTTTCTACCCTTCCCAGAACAAATTTCTATTTTTTCGTAAGCTTTAATTTGTCGTCTGCAAATGCTTTCAATCTGGACCAGTTTAAAATTTTCTCGTGTGGTAAAGAATTAATTACATGAAAAAAGTTCAGCTGTACATATAGAAATACCTTCTCCAACAATGATGATCTTGGGATCAGAGACTTCTATACAATGCATGAGTTGTTTCCCCTTCAAACTTGTGTTGATTAAAGAGTATTTCACACCAATTTTCATCAAACCTGCGACAGAGAGCAACAATCAAATAAAAGCTTGTGGAAAGTCTATAAAGATAATAAGTTTTAGTTGCAACTATACCGACAGTCCCAAACTTCTGTTAAAAACCTTTACTAAATAATCTCTGGTCTTTACGACCCTGAGACAGAAGCCTTTGGGAAACATTGTGGGAAAAGGAGAAAATGCTGGTAACTAGCATTTTCTCCTTTTTCCACCATGTTTTCTACCCTACTGGAAACAATTTTTGACTTCTGTTGATTTTGTTGTCTGCAAGTGCTTTCAATTTGGACTTGTCTAAAATTTTGTTGTTTGGTAAAGAATTAGTCTTTATCTCTTAACTTTATACCAAACGACAAAATTTTAGACTTGTCCAAACTCAAAGCATTTGCAGACAACAAAATAAATGTGACTCAAAATTTGAAACCTGCCTTTAGAAGACTGGCCACCAGCATTTTCTTCTTTTCCCACAATGTTTCCAGATGGCTTAATCCTCTGGGTCATAGGGATTGTTTGGTAAAGGGTTAACCAAACTGCAAAATTTTTGGATTCAATTGAAAAATGAATTTGCAGACAATCTCATTGTCAAAGATTTAGCCCTTAGATGATACAAAAATGATCTGTGCAAGTTTAAAAAGAAACAGATCAAATAGATTGACTGCATAAGGGTTAAACATAGTATGCTGTGTTTTTTCAACTCATGCTAAATGCACAAAAAGCTAATTAAATCTTTACCAAACGGCAAAATTTTGGACCTGTCCAAAGTGAAAGCATTTGCAGACGACAAAATCAATGAGACAGAAAAATTGTAATTTGGTTTGGGAGCAAGGATAGAAAACATTGTGGGAAAAGGAAAAAATGCTGGTAACCAGCATTTTCTCCTTTTCCTACAATGTTTTCAAAAGGCTTCTTTCATAGGGTTGTTAAAAGTCCGGATTGTGTGGTAAAGAGTTCACAGCTACATTTTCTGCCCTTTCAGTCACAAATCCTTTCATATGAGCTAAATTTAATATGTCAACTACAAGCGAACCATGCTCTTCCTGAACAATGTTAGCCTGGGCACTTAGCACATGATGACAAGGGTAAAAAGTTTTTCATTTTGTAAATTTTGGCTTGTACAACTGTACATGCTCTTCCTGAACAATGTCAGCCTAGGCAGTTAGCACATGAGCACATGATGGCAGGGGTAAAAAGTTTTTCATTCTGTAAATTTTGGCATGGACATGGACCATACTACATCATGATCCAGTCACTTTGTACGCAATATTGGTTTTACAGTTCCATCTGATATGACAATTTGCTAGTTATACTCAATCAGAGAGATGTACTTATTCCCCGCCCCCCTACCCCCTTTTTTCATGGCATGGCTTCAGTATGGAGTTTAATAACTATTTGCCATGGGATCTTGTACCTTTTCAAGGGCATGGCTTCACCCATTACAACACAATCCCTACTTCTGATGCCCCTGGAAAAGAAGCCTTCTGAAAACACCTTTTGAAAACATTGTGGGAAAAGGAAAAAATGCTGGTAACAAGCATTTTTACTTTTCCCACAATGTTTTCTAACCTTCACAAAATTAATTTCAAATTTTCAGTCACTTTCATTTTGTCGTCTGCAAATGCTTTCGATTTGGGCAAGCCTAAGATATTGTCGTTTGGTAATGAGTTAATTAAAGGCCTTCAGTAAAGAATTGAATAATTATTAACCATGGGATCTTGTACAATTTTTGAAAACCAGTGATGTATCCTGCTATACTTTCCATTTTAAATATCTTAGCTAACATCACAAAGTAACCAGCTTGCCATATTCACACATGGTACATGTACAGCTATAACACTCCATCATTTTCAAAATTTCTTTATTTCTGAAATTTGTTTCATAAAGATAACTAGAAAATATATTCCAAAATTACCTAGGTTAATCCACAAGAACTCTGGTGCATTATGCATAAGTAGTGCAATGGTGTCCCCCAGCTTCAGACCAAGCTCCTGGCCTGCTCTGGCAACCTTGTTGGCATTTTCATTGATTTCCTGGTTATTTAAAAGAATTAAAGAAGCAAAAAATTCAAACTGTGCACAAAAAAGGGGTCCTAAATCCAAATTCCCTAACCATTCCTAAGAAGATTCTTAGTCTTTTTCTCCAGAATTTTCTAAATTTGAAAGAAACCAACGTTCTGATTCACTAAACCATTTGGTTAAGTCAATCAGAATTTGCTTTCATTTAGAAAAACTTAGAAATGACACTGAGGATGTTCTAAACCATTTCCCAAACAGTAAATTTTGGACCAGGCAAAATTGAAAGCATTTTGCAGTTGACAAATTAACAGTTGCTAGAAATATAATTTTTTATATGATAGGGCAGAAAACATTGTGGGAAAAGGAGAAAATGCTGGTTACCAGCATTGTCTCCTTTTTCCACTATGTTTTCAAAAGGCTCCTATTCCTGACCCATAAAAACCAGGGATTGTTTGGAAAAGGGTTACGAACTGTTGGTGAATATGGTCCAAGGCCATCTTGATAAATCTGTCGCTGTGAACATGATATAAATCAGCTGTACTCTGGAAAAAGGGAGTTTAACCCTTTACCACACAATGACGACTTCTGACGACTGTGAGGAAGAGGCCTTTTGAAAACTTTGTGGGAAAAGGAGAAAATGCTGGTAACCAGCATTTTCTCCTTTTCCCACAAGGTTTTCTAACGTATCAAAGAAAAAATGTATCATTTGAGCCACCATATTTTTTTCAGATACTTTTTATCCTGATTCTTTTTTTCCCCGATACTTTCTTTCCTACAATCGAAATTATCATCTGTAAGTATTTTCAATTTGGACAGGTCTAAAATTCTGCCGTGTGGTAAAGGGTTAACACATCTCTTCATAACAAGCCAGTCATCACATATCAGTGGGGGCGTAAGATCCATTTGTGATCCATCACACAAAAAGGGACCTTCTGGGAACTGCGAAAAGTGTCAACCCTGGTCAGATTGCGCGAACTGCGCAGACTGAAAAGGTTTGACACTTTTCACTTAAATGACAATATCTGTATGAAAGTAGTCAGTGTACCTTGTTATACAATAATTTTTCTATGCATTTCCACAATATTTGGCGTTTTATTTGAATATGTTGTGTCTGTTAAAACTGTATTATGTACATTAAGTGCTAAATAAAATAAATACCGTATAACGGTTTTTTTTACTGCTGTAAAAGTTAACGAATTTGAGCTAAAAACATGTGTTTAAATTTTTACGATTTTATTTTTTATGAATTTTAAACATTCGTAAAAAATTACAGCGTTAAAAATATCAGTGCATTGTCCACTCTTTCATTTAAGATTATAAGTGTATTGTTTGTTTTAAATACAGGTTGAAAGAAAAGTGTCACTCTTTGTTCGACGTGCGTATAGCAGTAATTGTTTTGACGTGCGAATAACTGTTTTAACAGATACCTGTATGGTCATAACTGATAACTAACTGTGGAGGCACATTGTCATCTGTCATTACTTTTTTCACTCTGTTTAGAAAGCCCTCCTTTAGCTTATCGAAATTTTAAAACCTCGGGTTTTGCAGTTGTACAACCACGTCTTTTCACATGACCCATTCCTGACGTTTTTGACACAGCCCAATGCCGAATTGAATTCTCATCACCGCCATAATCAATGTGTCGAGTATCATGACGGTGCCTCGTTTACATGGTGTCAAAGCATTTTTAACCTGAATATTCAATTCATGTATAGTATGGATTGGAATTCTCTGTTAGTTTTCTATTTGGGCACGGAAGCCGTGGCTTAAAATATTCAAATAGAGATGACTGATTGAGAGAGGTCATATTACACGTAATCAGAACACAAGTGAATAAATTTTTATATTGTGTGCATTTAGTGTATTTATCTTTTTGATGCGTAAAAATTAGTAAAAATTGGCAGCACGTAAAAAAAACCTGTTATACGGTAGATACAAGGATTTATGCAGGTTAAACCAGCTTGATCAGGGTCTGTATTCACCAAATGGATAAGCTGGCATAATCATACACTTTTTACTCAATCAAACTCCTTTTGAACGTGTTTAAACTTGTATTTTTCTATTTATATTCATTTGTTTATACCTGTTGCTGTATATGTATCATGCTTTTATGTTCATGTGTCATGGTCATGGTGACTAACACCAATAAAATATTATAATGCATTTAAAAAAAATATTCCCAAGATCATTCATTGTCAAGTTCTTCCAGATTTTCTAAATTTGAAAGTAACACCATCTCTGATTGGCTAAACCAAATGATTTAGCCAATCAGAAGTTGTGTTACTTCCAAGTTACGAAAATTCTGGAGATTAAGACTTGGAAAAGTGTTATGAATAGTTGGAGAATAATAAGGACATGAATCATACAAACCTTGTATGTATAGGACTTATCCTTGTAAGTGACAGCAACTTTGTCTGGGTGTTTTTTCACATTTGCTTCAAAATAGTCGACCATTAATCTGTCGTTAGCGCTGTATTTGACAAAATTTCTAATAAGGGCACTGACATATTTAATATCTGTCAGTAACCATGGATACATTAATCTCAAGCCAACTAGGCCAGCTACAATCGTTGTACTAATGGCTAACAGGATCATCATGACCTAAAGTAAAAGGATACAAAGAAATTAATGTTAACCCTTTACTAATAACAAAATTTTAGACTTGTCAAAGTTCAAAGCATAAGAATAAGACAAAATGAAATATATGCTCCAAAAATTGAAACCTATTTTGGGAAAGGTAGAAAACATTGTAGAAAAGGGAGAAAATGCTGGTTACCAGCATTTTCTCCTTTTCCTACAATGTTTTCAAAAGCTTCTTTCTTAGTGTTGTCAAAAGTTGGGATTGTGTTACCATATGACCAAGAATTGAGAGAATTGATAGCTAAACACAAATTATACCAGGGTAGTTTTTGGACAGCAGTGATATTCTGTAATTTTTGTAAATTATCATTTGAAATGCTATATCTAAAAATTTGAAAGATTAATAATGTCAGTCAAAAGGAAAGTTTATGAGTATAATTCAGAATCTGCCGAGTGATTCAGCATACTATATATCAATCACTGTTTTGGTTATCACTTCAAGCCATCTTTGCGAGCCAAGTTTATGATCACTACGTGGATCTTACCTTGGCTGATTGAGCCCGATTTCGAGATTCCTGCAATGCATCCTCTATTTGATGCTGGTTATTATCCCCCTTTACATCATATTTCTAAAAGCAAATGAAACATTGTTTTACAAACCACTTACGAATACACATGAAGCGATAAGCAGACATCCACGTGGGTTTCCATGTTTGACCTTCTATTCGAAAGGTACAGACCTTGTTCTATTTTATCAAAGATGAAATGCTACAAGTGATTTCATACACTGCAGCTAGAGCTGGCTGCATCCAGTGAAAAAGCGTATCGGGTGAACATAAAAATCAAGCTCGATCCGCCAAGGGTAGAGTAACGTAGTGAATCGTCAGCCTTGGCTTGCCAAGATGACTTCAAGCTAGCTGGATCCTCTAAACTCTTTCTGTGCCAAATAAATAAACTTGCCCTCTTTCAACAGCTCTAAGTACAAACCATTGAAACTTACAACAAAAATTTTGACTGTATAAGCTTGACTAAACAAGCCCAGTCATTATAAATTCAAAGATCAGGCTGTATGTTCTTTGTATTCTGATCTTGATCTATGGCATCGGCAAACCTAAGCGTATTTGCCTTCTGGCACTGAAAACAATCCCTGGCTTTCACAACCCTGAAAAGAAAGCCTTCTTGAAACATGGTGGGAAAAGGAGAAAATGCTGGTTACCAGCATTTTCTCCTTTTCCTACTATGTTTTCTACCCTTCCAAAAACAAATTTCAATATTTGATTCACATTAATTTTGTCATCTGCAAATGCTTCCAATTTGGACCAGTCTGAAATTTTGTCGTTTGGTAAAGAGTTAACAGGAAGAGGGAGTTTTGAATTATCCTGGATGTACACTAACATTGCCTTCAACATTAATTCTTCCAAGTTGCCCAAATCTTTCTAGTTATTTCCTTATCTCACACTTAAAGTGAGTTAAATGAATAGATTTTATCAAGAGTTTCCTCTTGTTGTCAAATTCATCCGCAACATCAACTCTTTACTACACAATCGACAAGTTTTAATAATCTGAAAGAGTAGGGTTTTGAAAACATCATGGTAAACAGCATTTTCTCCTTTTCCCACAATGTTTTCTGACTTATCATCAAAGTCAGTAATCATCTTTTAAGCTACATTTCATTTTTCGTCTGCAAGTGCTTTCAATTTCGCCCAGTTCAAAATTTTGTTGTTTGATAAAGTGATTAAAGTGAAACATATCTTCAAAAGCCAAGGGTGATGATCCACTAAGCTACCCTACCCTTGGCAGATCGAGCTTGATTTCAACATTCCCTCGATACGCATTTTCATTGGTTGCAGCTAGCTCTAACTGCACAAATCAAGTCGCTCATAGCATTTGATCTTTAATAAAAATAGAACAAGGATCTGTAATGATTTATTACAGAAAAATCATAGACGAACAATATTTACAGAAAATTTTAGTGTGACCAATCAATTATCAGAGGTTTTAGGCTATATCCCGGAACCTGACTGTGGAATGTCAAAGTATGTGTGTGGTTATTGCTTCATATTGAATTATTGTATTCGTTAGCAGTTTGTAAAACAATATTTTATTGGCTATAAGAAATATGATGCAAAGGGAGATAATAAGCAGCATCCAATACAGGACGTATTGCTGGAATATAGAAATTGGGCTCAATCTGCCAAGGCAAAATGATAAAGATCCAATTGTAGTGATCGTAACCTTGGCTCGTGAAGATGAAGAAAACGTAATGCTGTTGCGGAATGTCAAAAGCAATTTTTACAACAAGAGATCCCAGAAGTGGGTCTGAAGGACCCAATCAAGTGCATTGTGACCTTCAATCTCCTACAATGATTTGACCTTGGAACCTAGCATCCAAAACCTCTGCTCTACATGTCTAGACTTGTCTTCACTCTCAAGGTCTAACAACCCTGAGAAAGAAGGCTTTAGAAACACTGTGGGAAAAGGAGAAAATGCTGGTAAAAACCAGCATTTTCTTCTTTTACCACAATGTTTTCTATCTATTTACATCAAATCTCACATAAAGCAAGCCACAGTTTGATAGTGCATTTGAAAAAGCGTTCAATTTGGACAACTCCAGATTTTTGCTATGAAAAGAGTCAGGTCCAAGGTGCACATGTGTCACAAATTAGCAATACTCTATGAAAAGGGGGCATCTAACATCTGCAAACAGTATCAATTGATTTGGTTGTATTGGGGTTTAACGCCACTTTAACAGCTAAGGTCATATGGCGGTCGGTGACGCACATGTGTTTCCTGGCTTTCTCACACCAGTACTAACACTACTTTCTTTCCAAAGCCACCTACTACTTTTCTCACATGCTTCAGCAGAGGTGAGAGGCGAAAATACGCCGGAAAGAAAGTTTGCCTCAACTGGGTATTGAACTCAGAACCACCAGGTCATGAGTCCGACACGCTCACCACCGAGCCACCCGGATGGGCGCAAACAGTATCAACCCAGATCAATCTGCACAGTTGGTACAGGCTGACCTGGGCCAAAACTTTTCGCTATTGAATAATTATTGTCTGTATTACAAAGGACCAGTCTTTCATGGGTCTATAATTACACTATGACATCATTAGTATAATGCATTAGCAGCATTAAGCCTTTACCAAACAATAATATTTTAGCTTGGCTCAAATTGAAAGCATTTGCAGATGTCACATTAAATGTGAATCAAAAATTGAAATTTGATATTGAAGGGGTAGAAAACATTGTGGGAAAAGGAGAAAATGCTGGTTACCAGCATTTTCTCCTTTTCCTTCAATGTTTTCAAAGGCTTTCTTTCTCAGGGTCGTTAAAAGTCAGGAATTGTGTGGTAAAGAGTTAAGGAGAGGAATCACACACACTTTTGCAAGAGAATAGCTCATACAGAGTAGATACGGTATCCATAATCCTTCACCCTCTGTTGTGACTTTAACCATAGCGACTGGCTCTGAAACCTTTGCTCTAGATATTATTTTATCAAGGTGTAAACATTGCAGGCAATGTCTTCAAAATCAGACAAGAGCCTCCGGAGATTTATTGCTGGTGTAATGCAGAGAAATGACCCCCCCCTACAAAATGACCCATGGGTCATTTCTCTACGTAGATGAATGTTCCGGTTTATAATTCTGCGTTGAGAAATAATCCCAGGGTCATTATTCTACCTAGAGAAATAGAATAACAACCCCGTTCATTCCTCTACATAGAGAAATGACCCATGGGTAATTTTGTAGGGGAGGGCCATTTCTCTGCATTACACCAGTATGTACTCTTACGAACAAAGTCCGTAACAAAGAAACAAATGAATAAATGCATGGCAGAAATAAGGATTGGAGCGGGATTCGAACTCCGAACTCCCAGACGCAAAGCCAATAACCTAACCACTGAGCCAAAGAGATATCTCCCTGACGCAGTAGCCAGGTATTGTATTTAAATCGGGAGTATGCCATGCAGGAAGGAGTGGTCTCCCATAACACACCCCCTCTTAAAGTCATCATTTATTGATGACTCAAAGCCTTATTAGGCAGGAAGTCCGATTTTGGACAACAAATGGGATTAATGGCTCAATGGCCAATCCCGGACGAGCCCCCATCTTACGAATGAAGTCCGTAACAAAGAAACAAATGAATAAATGCATGGCAGAAATAAGGTACCGAGCGGGATTCGAACCCCGAACTCCCGGACGCAAAGCCAATACCCTAACCACTGAGCCAAAGAGATATCTCCCTGACGCAGTAGCCAGGTATTGTATTTAAATCGGGAGTATGCCATGCAGGAAGGAGTGGTCTCCCATAACAGTACCGAAAAATGAAATTGGACCAACACAGCCATGGGTGTAATATCATACTTCCCTGGGTGTGCAGGGTGTGACGCCAGCATTGTAATTTGAAATATAGCTAAATGCCACATTAATATCCCTATGTCTTATGGTTTCTAACAAGAAGACCCATTTTTCAAAAATTTCTTATTCTTTAAACTTCAGTTTTACTGCCATTACAACCCAAGTATTTATTGGAATCAATCTAAGTTTGTCCAAACTGAAAGCATTTGCAGATGACAATACGAACGTGCCTCCAATGATGAAATTGTCTTTGATACTAGATAGAAAAATTGTAGGAAGAGGAGAAAATGCTGGTTACCAGCATTTTCTCCTTTTCCCACAATGTTTTCAAAGGCTTTCTTTCTCAGGTTGGTTAAAAGTTGGCATTGTGTAGTTAAGAGATAAGGAATTTCTGAAGATGGCCATGGCAGGATGATTTCTGTTCAGTTTCACTAAAACTGGATCGGTAGTTTCAGGAAAGATGTTTGAAATAAAAGAAAATGTTCAAGTTGATGCGCAGACAGATAATTGGTAAAGACATAAGATTGCTTGTTATTAGCTCTTAGAGTTAATATTGTAGGAAAAGGAGAAAAAGTTGGTAAAAGGCATTTTCTTTTTTTGTTTTACAATTCTTTCACCTCAAAAAAAAGATGACCCTCACTTCTCTACAGTTAATTTCATATTAGCATCAGAAAGTTGCTTACAAATTGCACCACTATAAATACCGGTATATCTTCTTGTTAGGTGAGGAGTTAGTTAACTCTTTACCAAACAACATTTCAGACTGGTCCACACTGAGGCACTTGCAGATGACAAAATTACATGTAAATCAAAAACTGTAATTTGTTTTGAGCAGGGTAGAAAACATTGTGGGAAGAGAAGAAAATGCTGGTTACCAGCATTTTCTTCCTCTTCCGACAATGTTTTCAAAAGGCTTCTGTCTCTAGGTCGTAAAAACCAGGGATTGGTTGGTAAAGGGTTAACACTTAACAATGACCTTGAACTTTAACCCATTACCACACAATCCCTACTTTTGACGCCCCGAGAAAGAAGCCTTTAGAAAACATTGTGGGAAAAGGGGAAAATGCTGGTAACCAGCATTTTCTCCTTTTCCCACAATGTTTTCTACCCTTCATAAAAGAAATTTCAAATTTTCAGTCACTTTTATGTTGTCTCCTGCAAATGCTTTCAATTTGGACAAGCCTAAAATTTTGTCGTATGGTAATGGGTTAAACAGACTTAAATAGATGGTATGGCAATCATTTGCATAATAATATCTTTCATATGTGAAGAAATTCTGTGTACATAATATTCCATTTAGTTTCGATCTACAAAATGCAGTATGTGTTTTATTTTCAGTAACGGTGACCTGAAGATCTATTTATGCCTGAAAGCAAAAAAACATCAAGTGCATTTATGTCATCTTTCCCACATAGAGGTTACAAGTTCCCTAGGTGGTCCTTCGCTCCTTCGAAAACGAGGAATTACAGACACTTCTAAATTGACAGCATCAATTTTGCAAATCATAAATATGAAACTCATACAATGAGCTTAAAATCTCTGACAAGTTAGAAACCAATGTAGGAAAAGGAGAAATTGCTTGAAACAAGCAATTTCTCCTTTTCCTACAATGTTTTCTAAAGCTTTCTTCAGTAAGGTCTTCAAAACACTGGATTATTTGATAAAGGTTTTGTATGGTATTTCAGTCGGTGTAAAGTTTCATCTAGTTTTTCAGTCAACTATACTACATGACAAAATTTGCAACTTGTCCTATTTACAGACCACAAATCAACCCTTCACTGCACAAACCTGGGTCTGTATTCACCAACCATTCTTAAGAATATTCTTTGCCTTATCATTCAAGATTTTCTGACAGTGAAATTAACAGAACCTCAGATTGGCTAAACCATTTGGTTTAGCCAATCAGAAAATGGTTTAGCCACTGAGAAGTTCTGTTACTTTCACAAGACAAAGAATGTTCTTTAGAATGGTTGGTGAATACCGGCCTTGTTTTTAAAATGTACCCTAATGACATTGTTTTTTGAAAATTCTGTGGAATAGGCAAAAATAATAGTATCAGGCATTTTAGAATGTTAGCTACCATTTCAAATTCATCTTCTGGGCTATGTCTGTCTTCTGCAAATTCTTACGAACGAAGTCCGTAACAAAGAAACAAATGAATAAATGCATGGCAGAAATAAGGATCGTAGCGGGATTCAAACTCCGAACTCCCGGACGCAAAGCCAATACCCTAACCACTGAGCCAAAGAGATATCTCCCTGACGCAGTAGCCAGGTATTGTATTTAAATCGGGAGTATGCCATGCAGGAAGGAGTGGTCTCCGGTAACACACCCCCTCTTAAAGTCATCATTTATTGATGACTCAAAGCCTTATTAGGCAGGAAGTCCGATTTTGGACAACAAATGGGATTAATGGCTCAATGGCCAATCCCGGACGAGCCCCCATCTTACGAACGAAGTCCGTAACAAAGAAACAAATGAATAAATGCATGGCAGAAATAAGGATCAGAGCAGGATTCGAACTCCGAACTCCCGTACGCAAAGCCAATACCCTAACCACTGAGCCAAAGAGATATCTCCCTGACGCAGTAGCCAGGTATTGTATTTAAATCGGGAGTATGCCATGCAGGAAGGAGTGGTCTCCCGTAACAAAATAATTTCAATTTGGTCAAGCCTAAATTTTTTACATTTAAGCCTCTGTCACATATTCACGGAAGACGGCCATGATCGAAGAGCTACAGTCTAATCACTCACGGATTACTATGGAAATGTCAAATTCGGTAGTCCACTACAGTTCCAATACAGATACACAACTGTGTGAGTACGGAGTTCGACGGATCTACAGCCAAAATGTAGGTCAGAGTTCCAGGAGAGATACGGACTGTTATGGTTGAACACGGTTTAATAGGGAGCGACACGAATCAGGATGATTGTAGTACAGATAAACTACAATTTGCTACTGTACAAGTACGGATTAGTACGAATAAGAACGATCCAATATGTAGTAGTACGAATCGCCACGGATCTATACGGACCTACCACGATTTAGCATTCCGTCCAAATCCTCAAACCTGCTCACTTTCAAAATGCAACAAGTTCCGCCATGAAAGCCTCATACTGGCCATGGAGGGGTCTTTGTAAAAGACAAATTCTAGGCCACATGTTCTCTGTCTTACATGATTATTATAATCAATAACCCATCACAAGTTGACAAATTTTGGCCTCCAAGAAATTGAAAGCATCCGCAGACAACAATTGTAAATTTGGTACGAATGTGCTTCATTTCTACAATAAGGTAGAAAACATTGTGGGACATTGCTCATTTTGAGCATTTTTTTTTTTTGATTTCCTAACGTACGATAACCTAAAGTCGTCATTTATTCACACGTCGGTTAATAATGCAGAGCTAAGGTTTTGCTTGCGGTTCCCGGTTTGCGTTAAATATGTAAAGCTACCCTTTCCCTACAAGCAGAAACCAGTGCTTTGGTAACAATCACGTTGAATTATAAATTACAGCATAAAAAACAGAGGGAGGTGAGGCTTGACGACATTAGGTTGAGTGACTCTTAAAGTCGGCGTATAGTTTTTTCTTAGGTCGTCATATGAACCTAAAGTCGTCATTAGCAGGATTTTTTTTTTTTTAAAAAGAACATCAAGAAATCCTTGAATTAAACAATTCAAGATTTTAAGATCGAATCGTACGAACTGGGACCTAGAACACGAAAATGAAAACCAGTTTTTTTTCCATCGTGTAAGATTAAGTACCACCTAAGTATCGATGATAGGTATTACCCCCATCCCGGACAAGCCGTTGTTTTTACGACCGGGAACAAAAGGCCATTGGAAACATTGAGGGAAAATGAGAAAATGCTCATGACAAGTAGATCTATTTTCTTTTTTCCTACAATGTTTATAACCCTTTCAAGTGCAGATTACATCCTTTGAGTCATACATGTACATGTAAATAGATCTACATATATTTTGTTGTCTTAATATGTTTCTATTGGGATGAGTCCAAATATTTGTTGTCTGGTAATGAGTTGACCTTTGGTATATGTAGCATGCAAACACACATGTAATACTGATTTCTAGGACTTATTCAGCTTCTGAAAACCGGTGTAATATGTGCAAAAACATTCAGATCGAATCTTATTGCAAACTGATTCAAATTCTTTACATCTTTTAATCCTTATCCTGCTGAATAAATGAAACGAACATTTAAAAAAAAAAGTAAAATTCCAAACAGATCTATTGCTTTTTTCAAAGGCAACTTTTTTAAGAAAAGATGTCCTTATCGGACAGTGTAGATCAAAGATCAGACTGAATGTTCTGTGTAGTCTGATCTTGATCTGCACTGTCCGCAAAAGGTAATTCGGTCTCTAAAGGTTAAATGAATTCATTACGTGTTTTAACCCTTTCACAGACGACAAAATTTAGACTGTCCGAAATTCATCGAGTTTGCAGACCACAAGTTCACATGTAGTAAAAGTGCTGGGAAGTTTGTCCATTCATGGGTAGAAAGCATTGTGGGAAATGGAGAATCTGCTCGTTATGAGAGCTTTCTCCTCTTCCCACTATGTTTTTAAACTGCTGACACGTAAATATTCAAGAGTGTTATTGTCGCCTCGTATTAGCCTGTGCGAAATGCGCTGGCGAATCTGATACGAAAATGTACGCAAATATCCGAATCGCCCATTTAGGGAACATAATTTCCATAACAATGTGAACAGAGGACATATATGTCAACATGCTAAAACTGACTTCAGAACAATAGAAATATTTGACGTGTAACGATGGAGAATACAACTGATCATGAGACGGGGACACACTCGTGAGCTGATCTAAATTTAGGAATGTCCAGTTTGACATAGTTTTATCAATCAGTGTTTATGGTCTTTCTACCTTCTTAATTCATGGACTCTTAAAACAATTTTCGTAATGTTGCAGGTCGATTTTCCATATTTCTGTAACATTAAAATACTACATATATATTCGTGGGGATCTTCAAACATTTGCCTTTGTGATAGGCCTATTTTTCCCTGCGACATGTGATTTGGGCCTTCAGACATTTGCGTAAATTGTCCGGGATTAGCCTTTGCTGTCCGCGCAGGCCACTAATAGACAACAATTTCCGTAATCATGTAATTTTCTCTGTCACTAGAGTTACTCTTACAGAAAATCCTATGTAAGCATGTAAAGTGCCGTCTTGTTTTGGTCTGGGCAGGCTGGTCCTGGACTACACTTTACGCAAATGTCCGATGGCCCCAATTTGCATGTCTTAGATCATATAGCTTATTTGTGTTGAAAACAGCATTAAATTAGAATAAAAAGACGTAGATCCAAGTTTAAACGTAACATAATTTACAAATAAGGCAGAAATGGATTAAAAATTAAAGTTGCATTGAAATGATTTAATAGTTCTAAATAGCAACAGTTTGCTGTATCTTAATGTCGTCATGTTGCACCTAAAGTCGTCAACGGAAAAAATGTAAAACAAACGACATTTCGGCGGATATAGATGGAAGAGAGGAGGTAAATACATTAATTTTTTTAACAGACAACAACGTGGGTGTAAATATCAGGAGGTAAACATGGCCGTGGACACGTGGAATGGGATCGCCCGAAGACAGTATCTGCAAGCTTGATACGTCGCCCATCGATTAATGTGTTGTGTTTTCTAGTAACCTGGTTAGTTGTTCTATTATAGGAAACAAAGTGGATAATGCGTTAAAACTGTTTTCTGTTCAATAAGAGAAAAGGTTTATCTATTAAAATATGGCGCACTTTTAACTTCAACAGCCAGGAAGGAAGAGAAATCGACAGCGGAAATAAGTGACGAGTTTAAGATCATGACGACTTTAGGTTATCGTACGTTAGAATGTTTTCTTGACTTGTTTGTTGCAGAGGGCTGACATGAAGGGGTCTGCGAAGACTAGTCACAAAACTATCATCAGACCTTCGGACTGCAGGTAGCTGGTAACCAGGATTTTCTCCTTTACCCACAACGTTTTCTAACTTGACTACACAAGATCGCGGTTTAGCAAAGAAATAGCTAATTTGGTTAATCCGCATATAAAAATTTAGGCAATTTTTTTTTGTGAAATTGTTCATCTTAAATTAAAACACTTCAATCATCAAACCAAACTTACCTGAAATGCACATTTACCGCACCGAAGATCAACTTGATTGTCAAGTTAGACACCTCCCCTCACTCTTCTTGAACTAAAATGGTTGTACAGTTTTAACTATAGATGGCAGTGAGGTTGACGTCAAAGTAGTTCCGGCCACTCAAATGTACCGGTGTATATAGGGTTATACCGGAGTCTATGGATATCAGTACATAGTAAAAAATATTTTAAACGCTTTGCCTTTTTAGTTCAACCGTGACCAAGACAATGTGAATCCCCATTTACTTTATAGATATTTAAGTAAACGTGTAATAATCTATTTAGATAGAATTTCGTCTTCCGATTAATATGTTGTTTGAATGTTTAATAATCCGAATTAGGTTGACGTCAAAGTAGTTCAGGCCATTCAAATGTACCGGTGTATATACGGTGATACCGGAGTTTATGGATATCTGTACGTAGTAAAAAATATTTTAAACGCTTTGCCTTTTTAGTTCAACCGTGATCCAGACAATGTGAATCCCCATTTACTTTATAAATATTTAAGTATACGTGCAATAATCTATTAGATAGAATTTCGTCTTCCGATTTATATGTTGTTTGAATGTTTAATAATCCGAAATATGCTAAACATTCTGCTTAACAGTATAAATAAATCGGCACTTACAACTTCGAATTATAGCGGTTGTTGCGTTTACAAATGAGATGACATGCAAGGGAGACTACCGACTGGTTTAAAATATTATTATCATTCTTTTACGCCTCTCTAGATTTAGGATTAAACAGCAATCCTTCAGAAACGTGAATATTTACGTTACCATCGTGAAAACATTATATAATCCATTATAGGTAAGCGTGATTTTTTTTTTTCCGATCGTGTCCACAAACTATGAGCGTGTACCATATTTTATTCGTCTTTGGGTTTAGGCGGCTCAGAATTGTAAGGGAGACGACTCTGGGATTTACGCAGATTTAAGAAAGTACGAGTTTTCTCCCTTAGACCATTAAATGTTTGCAATTTTGCCAGTCTTCAGTATAATGAAACATAGAACTTGATTCGGGTTTTATTCGAATGAAGAGCGCAAAGAGAAACAAATACGTGAGAACATATGGAGAAAGAGAAATAAATATTTGTAAATAAATAGGTAAGTGGATGTGTTTTGCGTCACGTGGCTGCACAATTTCCTCATTACATTTTCAATGCTGGTTGCTATTCAAACAGCAGGAACAAAACTACTGGAAACAAATGAAACGACTCAAATCCATAATAAGCATTTACTCCATAAACAGTATCAGAAACCATTTTACCAAAATATTTTCACTAAAATGGTAAAGAGTTTTGAAATCCATTTTTTTTTTTTTTTTTTTTTCTTTTGTACTGTTTTACCCTATTGTTTGAAAGACCTTTTTTCCTCAGTGTTTAAAGTACTAAGCAAATGAGCAGAAATTCCCAACCATTTTAGCAAAAAATTTTACTAAAATGGTACAGAGTTTTGAAATTCAATTTTTTTTGGTACTGTTTTACCCTATTGTTTGAAAGATCTTTTTTCTCAGTGTCTATAGTACTCAGCAATGCATGCTGTTACATTATATTGCAATTTCAAGACATCAAAAAGCAAATTGAGTAGAAACTCTCAACCATTTTACCAAAATATTTTCATTAAAATGGTAAAGTGTTTTGAAAAAAAAAAAAAATCCTTTTTCAACTCTTCGTCTTTGTGAAAGAATAAGAAGAAGTAGATACTATGTACCATCTTACATGCACACAAATCACTGTTGGATAAAATTTCAGTTTCTTGAACATAAAGATAGAAACTCTTTAGCATCTTACAAAAAAAATGAAGCTTACATTCTTACGAACGAAGTCCGTATCAAAGAAACAAATGAATAAATGCATGGCAGAAATAAGGGTCGGAGCGGGATTCGAACTCCGGAACTCCCGGACACAAGACCAATACCCTAACCACTGAGCCAAAGAGGTATCTTCCTGACGCAATAGCCAGGTATTGTATTTAAATCGGGAGTATGCCATGCAGGAAGGAGTGGTCTCCCATAACAACATGCTAAAGAGTTTCGAGAAAAGAAAATAATTACTTTGCCCGCAATGCTTGCAACAGCTTGCTTCCTGAGTAACCGTAAGATTTAACGCCGTATGCTGTAGATAAAGTTCAAGTTTTTCAGACACTGAAAAGCAAATAAGTAGAAACTCTTTCCCATCTTTTAATATAAAATGGTAAGGAGTTTCGGAAAATTTGCTATTAATTCAAAATCAAAGGGCTTGTGAAAAAGATTTGATTTTTTTTTGCACATATACGAAAGAAATAATTCCATATGTATCAACACAGAGTTTTTAGAAACATTTTCATGATCAAAATTTTGAAAAGATCAGATTTCACGGCCTTGTGAGATTCCCCTGCTAGAAATTCCCGGCATTTTTTGGTAGCGGACGAAAAATAGTTCGCATGTTGAACATGTGTTTTTATGTTTCCAAGATTAAAAACAGTTTGCATGACCTCTTGAAATTAAAACTATAAGGAAATATATTACACTGTATACTTCTAACAATATTAAATGGCCGTTTTCAATTTCTTTCAAACCGTACAACCATCGAAAAATAAAAAAAAATAAATAAATCGCCTAACCATTTTAGTTCGACCCCTCACGCTAGGGATAATCTATATATAAAGTAAGCAAAGTGTGGTAGGTGCGTCAAAGGGGTTATAATCATCCAATGACTCCGCCTTTCATCGACGTTTAATCGTTTGGCATATGTTAATTAATGGTATCCGATTAAAACGTCCCACAGTCAAATCTATCCGCACGTCTTGTTTCGACGTAGTTGAACGCGCAAGCTTTTGACCTACTTTGGTACTGATCAAGAATGAAAAGATGGTAATCAGCGATTGGGACACAAATGTGCACATATTTATACCGCGGGTTAATACTAGTTACCATATTTGCTCGAACATTTTATGAGCAGATGTTAGGACTAATCCAATGCACTCTGTACTGCTTATAGTTTCTAAGCCGACCTTTACCTTCAGTCTGAAGGGTTGCTCCAATAACCGTCAAACTAAATGTCAGCTACATTCAGTCTGAACACAGGAATATGACATTCTTTAACCAAAATAAATGATAAAATATGAAAAAAAAAAAATCTTCCCTGTACGTAAAAACACAAGGAATGCAACGCCTCGAATACCGGAGACAGTACAAGACAGCCTTTCCCACCGAAAATCACCCACGAAACAAACATTGATCATAATTTCCTTTAGCTTAGCGATATACAACACAAAAATGTACCAGCGACATTCGGCGATACCTCTGTAGACACCTTTAAACGGAGATATCCGTCATATTTCACAGTTTTTTTGACAATTTCGGTCCATCGAGGAAGCCATTCGCTGACGTCACGATCTGCAGAAAATATATCTTTCATTTTCATTTTTATTTTGGTTTTAAAATATATTCATGTACAATCGCATGATACAACATATTTTTCTAGAGGCACCTATCAAAAATAGTTGTCGATATTCTTTTTAAAAGAAAAGATATCAGGGGACCTGACTCTATTGATATTATTGGTCGCCCGGCAGAAGCCGGCGACCTTATATTTAATATAGTTCAGAAGAGATGTTCATGGAGAGTGTAGGTACTTCCGGTTGAAATCTTTCATCATATTCGCCAGATTTAATTTGGTAAAATAGGTGTGAATGTTTGTGAAATTGTTGTGTGGGGTTTTCTTCACATTTTTTGAGGTTGTTTACCTGTTTTTAAACCGATAAAGAATCGTGAAAGAATTATTAACGGTCTGCAGCGCAACATTTTGTGAAACAATTAATGTTCTTGTGCAGAATGCATCTATTTTTAACGCAAATGAACTCGTCCAGTCACATGATCTTAGGAACCAATGGAAATGCAGAACTGCTCCTACTCTTTACCGTTGTCTGTCGATGATTCGAGTATTTATAGAATGCCATCTAGCGGGAGATAATGACTCTTTACCGGTAGGCCTAAAGAGCGGAATGGAAATATTTTAGAGCAATGGACGGAATGGAAAAGAAAATACGCATGGAAACATATCATGCCTGTTTATTAAATAGAATAACAATAATGATTTGATTTTTTCTACCCATTAAAGGTAATTTACAAGTAAAAACCAAAACTTATGTTTTTGTACCGCTGAAAAAAATGTACTTGTAGTGATATTTTTCCTTTATGCACGTATTCCTAGATGGCGAAATGAAAAATTTACCAACAGTATATTGTACCTAAAGTGTTACAGGTCTTTAATGTATTTTCTTATGTGTAGTTAATTGAAGAAAATGATTAGAATTTCTTTATGCTTATAAGTACAAATGTTAAAACCTTTTAACCCTTTCCAAACGACAAACTTTTGGACTAGACCAAATTGAAAGCATTAGAAGACGAAATTTAAACTCTTGCTGAAAAGATGATTTCTGTCTATGATAGGGTAGAAAACATTGTGGGAAAAGCAGAGAATGCTGGATACCAGCATTTTCTTCTTTTCCCACAATGTTTTCAAAAGGCTACTATTCTAGATCCGTAAAAACGAGGGATTGTTTGGGAAAGGGTTAAATTTCCTTTGTGCGGGACTGGCGCAATGGAAAAGAAAGTATATGCAATAGACATTATACATTTGTTACTATATAAAGTAAATATGTATGATTTCAAACCTGCGTATTTGTACTCATATATCTTTCCTAGGATATATCTACAGGAATATTGAAAATTAAAGTTTTTACTGTTAAAAAAATATATTTGTAGCAATATTTCCTTCTTTAAGCAGGTAATCTCAGACGGGGAAATGGAAAAATTACCAAGTTCGAACTAGTACAATATAATGCACCCAACACAGGTCTTAAAGTTCAGATCGAATTTTAGAATGGATAACAACTTGATTTATATATCAGCTAACATGCATTAGACTGCGTGAATCTAGAATCAGACTTCAGTTTTGGTAAGTCTGATCTTGATCTACACCCTCTTCAGATATTTCACTGATCGGCTTTGGTTACATGTATGATCTTATATACCGGTGCATTACATTGCGTGAATCTAGGATCAGATTGTAATTTTGGTAAGTCTGATCTTGATCTACACCGTCCTCAGATATTTCGGATTGTTCTAAACATTTTGTCATTTGGTGTGCAAAATAAAGATTATGTGTTAAGTTATAAGTTATAAGTCAAATAAACTGAAACTTTTTTCCCAATACCTATTGAGTACCCAGATAATAAAACTTCATTTCAAATTTCCATTGCACGGGATAGGCGCAATGGAAAAACAAAATTCGCATTGGAAATATAATGTTACTATAATATAAGTTGTAAAGTAAAGTATTTGGTATCCACGTATGGTTTCAAATGTGTTAATTTTATTTGTAGTCATTGACCAATTATATCTCCAGTTATAGACGAAATACAATATTTTTGTAATCATGGCTGAAAAATATATTTGTAGCATTTTTTTTTTTTTTTTCATTATGCAGTTATTCTCAGATGGCAAAATTGAAAATAGACATAAAAGTAGCATAAAATGTAAATCGGGCATTTGAACGTTTTCCAGCCCGAAAACCCATACTTTATCTTGACAGTTGGTTATATGACATTGCAGGTCACTATTGTCATGTCAATTTATTGGAAAACAATATCTATTTTTTTCTCAAATGAAAAATAACTGAAAAAATTGAAGTCGGATATATTCTCTTGACTGCATTTTTGTTTAATAATGGAAAGAAAAAAAATCATTTTCGGGCGACCTTTGACGCTCTTGCGTCTTCTTTTTCTCTTGTTATGCCATGGTTTACTAATAATTCCAATATTTGGATAAGGCCTTGTCTCATTATGTTGTGAGTCTAGAGCTGAGGTCATAGGAAACAATAGGCAAAGCGCATAGGTGACTCGACCAGAACATTTACTGCGGGCGTATAAATTTGTGCATGACGTCAGCGATCGAACGGCCTCCTCGATGGCTTGAAACTGCATTATCTCCCGCTAGATGGTATTCTATAAATTCATACGTACTCATAGACTGATTTGGGCATCCTGGGTATAGAACCGAACCAGTTTCCTACGCGACAACTATTACTTTGAATTTCAAACTAAACGTTTATTCAATAAAACGCTACGTCGTGCAATTCACTCAGCTATGATCAGCGGTTCTTTAGAGAAATCTGGAGCTAGAGCAAGTCTCATTTCTCCTCAAACATATTGATGAAAGCTATTTTCTACATTGCTACTTTATATAGCGTAATATTACAGTCTGCCCGCTTTCGGGGCTAGTGATGCGTCATATTTAAGGCAGTCGAGTCCTCGAAGAATATGACATGCGCAGACAACGCTTGAAACTGTAAAAAAAAAAACCCGTAAAAAATGACGGATATTTCCGGTACATTTTGGTGTTATCTGTCACTACGATAAAGGATATTATGATCACTCTTGGTTTTGTTGGTGAATTTGGGGGGGGGGGGGGGGGGGGGGGGGGGGGGGGGGGGGGGGGTAAGACATTTATGTGGTGCTGCTTCCTAATATTACCACGGTCACATATTCATGGAAAACCGCCAAGAAGAGCTACGGATTCGTTCCGTAAGAACTCTACTAATCTCCGAGCAGAGTTGTCGTTCGTTACTCTAACCATACATCTCTGCAATGGGCTGAATGACAAGAATCTTGTCAAACCGAGGAGAACATGTTATCTTACTGATTAACAGTTTCCAGGGGCAGATCCAGGATTTCTTCGCGGGGGGGGGGGGTCAACTCGGTCAATCAGACACGATATGCAGACACGGACTCAAAGCACAAACCAGTCGCCAGTGAGTTCTAAGTCCATCAAAAAAAATCTGGAAATTTAAGGGGATTGGCCGCCCGGATCCGCCAGTGGTTTTATGTGTAACATAATAAAGTAGACAAAGGAAATATGATTCTGGATACATTATAGGTGCATTCAATCTGATGAATTTACCGATAACAAGAAGATGGGATCCGGTAAACCACCCTACGTCAATCATGTTGATGACGTAGTCAAAGTCATGAATATGCAAATTTGAGATTGGCATTTTTCCGTCAACAGAATACGAATCAAAACAATAGCCTGAAATCCTTTTCCTGGGGGAAGGGGTGGGGGAGGGGTTGCAATTGTCATCGATGGCAATGGTCCGGGGGAATTGTCCTCAGGGGCAATTGTCCGGGTGGGGGTGCAATTGGCCTAGAATCGTTTTGTTGCAAGAGATTATCTATAGTTGTAATGAGCTGGTGGCAGTAACCATATTGATCACCGGAATGGATTAAGCTGTTTCCTTTAATTAAGCTTCAACTTAAGGAAATGAAATGTTGATCTACTTATGCTTTTTCAGAACCCATAAAAAGTAATTCTAAGTCCCGAAAGAAAATAATTCGACCAGTATGTTTAGGTAAAAACAGATATTCACCGGACCCCTTGTTGCTAACCCATGCAACTATGTGTGCATGTGAAATGTGGTCAAATATGCTATTTAGGACCCTACTTTGACAGTTTCTTAGTCTTCAAACAAATGATTTGCGGGAATCAATAAAATATACTAGGGCTGGATCCCCCAGGTCGTTTTACTGGATCCCCCGATTCACTAAACATTTATGCTAACAACATGGTATTAGTTTCTGTGTCTCAACCCATGCAAATGGATCTTACGAGTATATATTATTTTGGACCCAATAAATCGATCCTAAGCCTTCTGACAAGAAAACTTCACCCAGACAATTATGTAAAGACAAAGGCAGTTTACTGGATCCCCTAGGTCGTTTTACTGGATAACCTACTTTATAATCTACTAAACAAGTCTGAAGCACTTGTTTATACCTCTTTATTAATGAATATTGGTCATGAATGCTATTTTGGACCAAACAGATCACACTTTCAGTCGCCTGAAAAAGTAACTCAAGTGGCAACCAATAAAGACAAGGGCGGTTTACTGAATCTCCCAGATCGTTTTACTGGATCCACTGCTTTATTATCTTTTTATGCAAACGTCATAGAACTGTCCATTATATCTAAACCAATATGTAAATGTGTCTAATATACTATTTTGCGCCCAAATAAATCACAATCTGGATCTGCTGAAAAACTACACTAACACGTATATGAAGATAAGGGCGGTTTTTTGGCTCCCCCTGGTCCATGTGGTCGTTTTACTGGAAACCATGCCTTAATATCTGAAATACATGTACTTGCTTATACATCTAAGCCAATGCAAATGTGACATGAATAGATCTGCTATTTTCGACCCAACACAAAATACACTAATTCAAATTGATTGATTGATCGTATGGTGTTAAACGCCGTTATCAACATTATTTCATTTATATTGCGGCGGCCGGTGCGACTATCCATGCGCTCCAGTGATTTCTTTTACCAGTACTTGGCACATTTTTATTTCAAGGCCTCTGGCTGCTTTCCCACATGATCATCGTCAAAACGATGGTCAGAAGCGGGAGACTAATTCAAGTGTGACAATGGATAGAGACAAGGGCGGTTTACTGGATCCCCTACGCCGTTTGGTGACAGATTTTGAAATGACTTCTACCATTGACCTTTGACCTTTTCAAAATTGATTGGCAAAATAATAATTTTGTTTTCGAAGTTTCAATATCTCAAAAAACAAAATGGCTATGCATGATCCTCTCAAAAATTCAGGTGAGCGACCCAATGCCATCTTGGCCCTCTTTTGTTCATGGTGTTGCCGTTCATAGTTCACTTTATATTTCAGGTAATGAAGTGTAAGCTAATATCATACGTGCGATATTCAATTATCTTTTTCTCACCCCTGATCACGTCCTTTGCTTTTCCACGCCTCTCCTATTTTCTCCCGGTCTGTCTCAGCTTTGTAACCCAGCCTACATTCACCCGATCGTGCTCTTATTCATCTCTCCTACTCTCCTCCTCTCATTTCTTTCTGTCAGTCTAGGGGAAAAATGTTGTTTAGCAAAAAGGACATATTAAGGAAGGAGACAGATTAAAGAAAGAAAAAACTCCACCTTTCATGCAAGTCAGCGTGGCAGTTGTCACTCGCAGTAAACTTCTGGGTTTACGTCGTAGTACTATATGTCTAGTTCTTGTCAAATGAATTTAATACAATCCAAAGTCAGCCGTTCTGAGATGTCAGTCTGTGCCAAACAACAGTCAGATTATCGTCGTGTAGTTCATGTCGCGTGAGGCACCGCATATTCTCCAGTTGGCCGTTAGTCACCTTCGCAAGCCAAGGGTGACGATCCACTACGCTACTCTACGTAGTGATCCTAACCTTGGCTCGCCGCGCGGAAGATGGCCGTTACTAAGGATTGAGTGAAAAGTCAGCCATTTGGAGATGTCTATCTCTGTCCTATCAGTCAAGTTAGCGTCGCAGTGTTGGCCCTAAGTCTTGTCAGTAAGGCAAAGTATAACCTTGAATCGGCCGTAACTAAGGATATATTGTGATCCAAAGTTAGCCGTTACGAGATTCCAGTCTTCGCCCGGAGTCCAGTTAGTTATTTAAATACCGCAGTGTTGGCCCCAAGTCTTGCCAGTAAGGCAAAGTATAACCTTGAATCGGCCGTACCTAAGGATTTATTGTGATACAAAGTCAGCCGTTCCGAGATTTCAGTCTTCGCCCTGAGTTCCTTAGTCACTTGTCGTCAGTATGTGTCAAACGTTTTGCCACTTAACGTGGCCTCGGTCTTACTTGCATGTGGGGACTAGTTTGTTTTTTTTTTCTGTTTGGTTTTCTTTTTAATTTTCTTTACCTACTTTTGCAACCTAGACATACTATGGAGTGTACAATCTTTATTGTGTTTGTTCCATGCTAAGAGATTTTGATTGACACCACCATGGTTAAGACCATGTTATTAGCAGTTCAAAGTGGAAACATCCTTCATTCGACGGCCGAGTTGTGACAATTGCATACAGATATTTGTAAATCTTTGCAGCTAGCTGAAGCTTTTAATGGCCCTTTAACTGTAAAATAATGTCAAAAGGTCACAACTACACAACTGTGGAAGACACCTACTTCAACGAAGCCGTCAATGTCGAATGCTGCAGATGACATTGAAGAAAGATCTTCAAACGTGGCGAAATCTCTGCAAAAGGTCAAGCATAATGATAATGGGAAATATTCTCTCTTCTTTTTCATTATGACCGAGTGTTTTGACCCACGCACGCGATATCAAAAGAACATGGCCTCTACTGGTATACTTAGAAAAGGTGTCAGCTGTTTGATTGAAAAATTTGAGCAATGTATTAATTTCTAATATTCAATTACGCAATCATCATCTTTGGTACTACGGCGCCGCAGGCCTAGTTAGGACTATCGGTTCTTTGATAATTTCACCCTTACCTCACGTGTAAGGTCAACCAATCAAATTGCTTCCTCATTGAAGAAAATGAACGTTCACTTTTAAAGCGGGTAGGGCAGCTGGACAAGCGAGAGGCCATCTTGAATTGGCGAAAAAAAAAAGTAAGTCTTTTGATACTTTGTAATATTTAACTCTTTACCACACGACAAAATTTTAGACTGGTTCAAATTGAAAGCATTTGCAGACAACAAAATAAAGGTGACTGAAAAACTGAAATTTGTTCTGGGAAGGGTAGAAAACACTGCGGGAAAAGGAGAAAATGCTGGTTACCAGCATTTTCTCCTTTTCCCACAGTGTTTTCAAAAGGCTTCTTTCTCAGGGGAGTCAAAAGTAGGGATTATGAGGTAAAGAGTTAAAGCCTGCATTCCAGTCAAAAGTATAATATTAATTTTATGCCCAATAGACTGTTCCGGAAGTATGTTCTGAATGAAGCACGTTCGGAACCATAATCCATATCGAAATGAAAGTACATTGGCATGATGACTGTTGTAAGAGCTACTATCTAATCTGTGTTAGTTGAGAATATGGTAATCTGCAGAGAAACAGTGTACAGACGAGTCTACTGTGCCCCTATTTATTGCATTCATATCATTATCATAAAAATGGAAAATTGCAAATTTTGCCCTGGAGAATAGACGATTTGCCAATTAGATTTGATATACGCGATACTTCCTTTTTATTGTAAGCGGCGCACCAGAAATATTACGTGACACCGGACAAACGAAGCATTATTTCAATAACAAATGCCTTAATGTCCCATTGGCAATTCCTTTAAATTTGGACAAATTCATAACTAAAAAGAAAATGGTATGGCAAGAAATCTTGAGGAAATCAATTTTAACACAATTCAAATATATTTTGTGATATTGCTTTTGAAAAAAAATAATGATAAACAGAAAAAATATGCATTTTATGAGATCGTATTGAAATAAAGGGCGTGTAGAGACTAAGAACAAATTTACGCTCTGAAACCTGTTTAAAATTCATAATCCTGTCCATTAATGATCACCAAAGGGGTAAATTAATATGAAACAAAAGATAAAAAGAGTCAATTTAATGTGACACGTGTGTGTTAATCTGTAAGAAGCAAGTACATTACAGCTGTTCTAAAGGTCACCTACCCTGCAGTGCGAAACCGAGATCAAAGGAACACCGAGTTAAACTTTCACGCATTTTTTCAGTAAGATTTCATTAGATTTTTTTAACCCTTTACCAAAGTTAACAATCCCTGATTTTTACGACCCTGAAATAGAGACGTTTTGAAAACATTGTTAGAAATGGAGAAAATGCTGGTAACTAGCATTTTCTCCTTTTTCCCACAATGTTTGCTACCCTGCTGGAAACAAATTTCAATTTTGAAATATGTTTTTTTTGTTGTCTGCAAGTACTTTCAATTTGGACCAGTCTAAAAATTTTGTTGTTCGGTAAAGGGTTAAATACTCAAAATGAAGCTTGAATAAATATTTTGTGAAGAAGTTATGGATGGTCTGAAATTTGATCTGAAACCACATTTCTTTTGTTTCATATCTGTAACATGAACATCCCACCCCCTGACAAAAAAGTAATCAATATGTAGTTCAGAAACATCTGTGAAAAAGAAATTTTCAAAGTGTGAGAGAAAATATTTGAGGAAAAAAAAGGAAGGGCTTGCAACAAGCATTTTTTCCTGTTTCAACAAGATTTTTTTAAAACTTTTTCGAAGACAATTACAACCACTTGACCCTCGTTTATTCTATCGTCCAAAGTGTAGTCGTCGGGTGAAAACATTAATGGTAACCATTTAAAACCCACATCCCAAGCTTTTTATGACTCTTAGAAATACTACAATGTATATAGGTTTTAAAAATGTAGTTGAAAAGGGATAAAGTTCTAGTAACCAACCTTTTTTCCATTTCCTTTGCTATCCGTCCTATAGAAAATTTCATTTTTAATACACATTCAAATTGTTATCTACAAAGGCTTACAATTTGAGCAAGTCTCAAATTTCTGTTTCGTAAAGAGTTAATGAAAATTTCAGTGTTGTAAAAAATGGGGGGGGGGGGGGGGGTTTAACGGGTTAACATCAATATAACTGCATCAGACTTATCCTATTTTTATGTGTGATTCAACCAATGTTTGCCGAATTCAGCAGCTAAGTTTGTAACATACAACCTTGAAGTTCAGGAATATGTGCTTTAATTTATTTAAACTAGTAATTTGATTATTTTAAAAAAAAATTGTTCCAGTATCTGCTAAAAGACAGAGACAGTCTACTAGCAAAAAAGTGGGACATTATCCCATTACCACACAATCCCTACTTTTGACACCCCTGAGAAAGAAGCTTTTAGAAAACAATGTGGGAATAGGAGAAAATGCTGGTAACCAGCATTTTATCCTTTTCCTACAATGTTTTCTACCCTTCAAAAAACATACATGTATATCAAATTTTCAGTCACTTTTATTTTGTCGTCTGCAAATGCTTTCGATTCGGACAAACCTAAAATTTTGTCGTTTGGTAATGTCAGAGTTATACATTTTGAATTTACAGTGAAAGTCCTGACTTTGACATAAATAACATTTTTAAAAATCTTTATTGTTGCTTTATGGTTGCTTTTTTGTCATATTACTGCTTGAACTACCTTATAAGTTGTCTATTGTAATAACAAAGTTTAATTCCAATTTCGAACCTTCCATTCCCTCTAGAAAAAAAAAAGGTATTAGAGATTTATTTTCAGCGAATATGTGCTATACTTGTTTTCATTGCAAAGCTAGTAAAGGGTTAGCTGGGTGTTTGTTTGAACTCGGTATTTCACTGTCAAAGGTGATATGTATGAAAAGCTGTGATCAATGTTCTAACATATAAGTGTCACAATTACGTGTTTATCCCGTTTAGTCTTAGTTTGATCACTTGAAAAGATTTGGAATTGTTAAAATTTGTTACCGATGGAAAGTGTAGATCTAAGATCAGACTGCATGTTCTTCGTTGTCTGATCTGAATCTATATTGTCTGCAAAAGTTCAGCTTGGCAGCCTAAGGGTTAATGCAGTCTGCATACAAAAAGCTCTATCAACACGCCCAGCAGGAGACAGTGCTTATGATACCGCTTTACTCTCTGAAGTCTACCGAAAAATTGATAAAACAACAGTTCTTTTTTGTGTGTGTCTTCGAAAAAGATAATTGATAAATCTACCGGCACGGCCGTTTTAGGTTTTTTTTCTTATTTATCGCATTTGGGGTGTATTCCATGACCCTTTTAGTATTCGTGTATATACAAGATTGGGAAAGATTGTCCGGTGGAAAGGGAAGTAACTCGTGGTGACACGTCAGTAGCGGTAATTGGCAAATGGTCTATTGTCCATCTTTCAGCCATCTTGAATCACCTAGCAACAGTTTAGCAGGTGCGCTACACCTCGATTGGTTTAGAACAATCAGAACATGTTCTGAAGAACATGGCACAGTGTTCCGAAATACTCCATTGACCTAGAACATGTGCGAAGTGTTCAGAGTAGCGAAAAGAACTAATATACCCTAGTTTTCCGCCTTGAGCATACACCACCCTCATCCCTCGACCCATCCGACTACTTCTGAAAGAGTTTACTCTTTTAGATCTACTTTTGATCTCGATTTCTTATGATTTAACATCAAAATGAAAGCGGCTTTCAAGGCAGCGAAATATTAAAAAGGTAACTGGTCAACTTGTACCCAAGTCAACTCGTACCTAAGTATTTCTTATATTTTTATCTTGCAACTTTTATCAGTATCAGATTGTTTAAGTTTTGCGTTCTTGTTTATATTTTTGTATGTTTCTTATATATTGATATCATCAAAACCTAATGCTGTATCATTGCCATGATCTATTCTAAAACCTGACCAATTCCATTCATATCACACAAGATCATGTTAAAAACCAAATAAAAATGGTTTTTTTTTGTGTGTGTGTGGGGGGGGGGGATGGATTTATATTACACAAAATGATGTGAAAAGCCAAATAAAAATTGGGATTTTTTGAGGGGGTGGGGGGTGGGGGGAGGGATTTGGGGCGCTTAAATAGAATGGACATCATATGTTGAGACTCAACATATGTCAACACCTAAATGACTGAAAATTCTAGCATAGGAAAGAAACGAATGCATGCCACACATGTAATACTTTAAAAAAAAATTTTATGTCTCGCAAAATATATAGAGGATATTTGTTTTTTTCGGTGAAAGATCGAAATTTATTTCATTGAGTGGACACCATTGGTAATATTGTCACGAGTGGCACAGCCACGAGTGAAAATATTACTGATGGTGTTCACGAGATGAAATAAATTTCGATCTTTCACAGAAAAAAACAAAAATTCTATTTATTTCATGCTTTTAACCCTTTCTGGGAGGAGCTTTATCAAAATTCAGCACAGTTCTTTTCCGTTATTCCCCGTGGCATACCCCTCTCGCATAGCAACGTTACGTCAAGCGCGAGAAATGTAAGGTATATGACGTCATATTTCCCATCTGGTTGTTAGGCATGCGCAGTTTACCTTGGCAACAAGAACGTGAAAATCGGTATTTTCACTGGTGGTACCAGTGTAAGATCGAAAAATATTTTCACTGCTATTTCTCGATATCCTACCGGAAAGCATGAAATAAAAAACGGCAATTAGATGTAAATTACATAATGAGCAGCGTCTATCATGACAAAACATGTTATATGCAAAAACATAGGAGCAGCCTAGCTGATCTGCGCCTTTGATTTCGATTCATGCATAGTACCCATACTATTTATACTATTAATGGGGCAAATATTTATCTAACCTAATCGATTTTCAAAGCATCAATTATAGTACAAACTTGCTTGGAGATAATCTTATCAAAACTGGTAAAGCGTCTATTACCTTTGGCACCTGTTGATTTAACGAAAAACTGAATGGGATTATCTTAAATACTGCGACAGTATTGTCTATATGGTTTTAAGAGTATAAAGAGGATAAAGAGTAAAATCAGCATTTTCTCCTTTTCCCACAATGTTTTCTACCCTTCACAAAACAAATTTCGTTGTCTGCAAACACTTTACGATTTGGACAAGCCTAAAATATTGTCATTTGGTAATGAGTCAATGGAAATACACGAAGATTTTTTGCTGTGTTCATTTTGTTCCTGGTATTTTAATTTCCAAATGAGTTAAAAAGAATCGGACATATTTCAGGCATTTGCAGACGACTCACCCACCCCAATCCCACGTCTGATATAGAACTATATTTTCATTTCATAAAACCACATTTTTTTTTCACTCATGAACACAATTTTAGTTTCTACTTATTGCTTTATTCAGAGATTTGTGTAAATTCATTCTTTAAATTAAGTATTAAAGATGAAAAGATAGTTATGAAAACTCATTATTTAAATTCAATATTAAAGATGAGAAGATATAGTTCCTCTGATTGGAAGATGCCACACTGCACATTGTAGTGTCATGGGTTTTCGCATTTTTTTGGCCACCAATTTTTTCGCGACAATTAATTTTTGAAGAAGTATTACTGCATGATTTGACATCACTTAGTCAGCTTGAATGAAAAGTAGCTTTAAAAGCTGTCACTTTACGCTGGATAAGAGGACTAACACCTTTGTTACTTTCACGGTCATAGAGGACTCGCCAGATTCATTATCATCCACATGTCCTTCACAATTTTTACTGATAGTTCTCAGCTCATATTCTGCCGGTTGCGCGCAATCTAGGTTAAATGAAGCTCTTGACGATAATTTCATACGCCAGATTGACATTTAGGCAGATATTTTTCATTGTCAAAGACGCGCATTTCAAATTTCCAATTGTCAAAATCCGGGCTCAGGGATCAACTGAGAAGCTTGCCAAGTTGTCAAGTTTTGTCAAGACATCCATGGACAAAGTTTTCTTTCTCATTTTTCCGGCCTATTTCTGTGTTTGTTATCCACCATGTTTAATCCACAAAACCAAGCGCTAAAAACCAGAATTCAAATGTTGGCACCAAGGGAGTTCAGGAACTGATTAATGTTACAATAGATTCTGGGATTTCTCAATCCACTATTGGAATCGGAAGCCGAAACCAACTTACTTCGACTGTAGTCTATCATCAGCCCACCATTATCTTTTTATCTACCTTCAGTCTGAAAGTTTGCTCCGACGCTATTGTTGTTATTTGTCTTCTAAAATAAATAACGTATTGAAAAAATTGCTTCGGAGCAAACTATCAGACTGAAGCTATAGATATACCTATCTTTGTGACAAAGGTTACAAGTTAACCAAAACAGGTACAACTTGACCAAAATAGGTACAAGTTGACTTGGATAGGTACGAGTTGACCAAAAAACAGATACGAGTTGACCAAAACAGGTACGAGTTGACTAAGGTACGAGTTCACTTAGTTACAAGTTGACCAGAAAGCATTAACAACATGGTGCTTCAAACATGGCCCTATACCGACAAGCAATATTTAGAAGTTTCAGCCCCAAGGCATAGAAGGTTTGGCCCATGGTATTTAATAGCGTTTTTAGCAAAATGTCTGAAGGAACAGAAAATTTTTTTTAAACATCAAAATGGCAGAAGTATCCGTTACCTTTTTATAGAAGTTTTGTCGAAAAAATTATCATGAGGCTAGCATTTTAGAACATGGCTATTTATCATAAGAATTTTGAGAAGATTCTGTCGGTATATCAACCCTTTACCACACAATGTCAACTTTATACGACCCTGACAAGCCTCCTGAAAACATTGTGGGAAAAGCAGAAAATGCTAGTAATCAGCATTTTTCCTTTTTCCAACCATGTTTTCTCTTCTATTAGACAGAAATTGCATCACTGAGCCACATTGAAACTGTTGCCAGCAAATGCTTTCAATTTGGACAAGTTCATAATTCTTTCGAGTGGTAAAGAGTTATCCCTTTACCACACAACAAAATTTTGGACCTGTCCAAATTGAAAGCATTTGCAGATGACAATTTCAGTGTGGCTCACCAACGTGATTTTTTTTGATTGG
Source organism: Tridacna crocea (assembly GCA_943736015.1). Taxonomy (NCBI): domain Eukaryota; kingdom Metazoa; phylum Mollusca; class Bivalvia; order Cardiida; family Cardiidae; genus Tridacna; species Tridacna crocea. Next base: position 13,136,720 of record OX031066.1, read on the forward strand.
ATAGAAAACTTTGTGGGAAAAGGAGAAAATGCTGGTTATTAGCATTTTCCCCTTTTTCAGAAAAGTTTTCAAAAGGCTTCTTCCTCAGGAAAAAATGCCATCGAGTGGTAAAGGGCTAAATGAATTGGAGGTTTTGGTAACACAAAAAGTTACAGAACAAAAGAATTGAAATTTACTTTCAACCCTTATCCTGCTGAATAACTAATATGAAACTTTCAAGTTGATGGTGAAACCCCAAATTTTACTATTTCAAAGGTATTTTTGGAAGATACAAGATCAGACTGCACATTCTTTGTAGTCTGATCTTGATCTTCACTGTCTGCAAATGGTCGGGGAGTAATACTTAGCAGCTTAAGAGTTAATGCTTCCCTAATATTTTTATCTTTTTTTTTTTTCTTTTTTCTTCTTTTTAACCCTTTACCCCATAAGGCATTTACATGGTATCTCTAATTGACCCTAAATTACAGCAAGGATGAGGCTGTTTCTTATGTGTATATGACAGCGTTTGATAGCATAGAATTCATTGTGGCAAAAGGTGAAATTGCTCGTCGCGAGCAATTTCACCTTTTGCCACAATGTTTTCCAAAGGTTCCTTATGAGCAATGCATAGAAATAAGTATCTATGGAGTAAAGAGTTAAGTAGTAGTTTTTAGAAAAACCTTGTGTGCACTGAACATAGAAACCTCATTTTTTAGCCTGATGCTCTTGAAATTTAGTCAGTTGGGTTTAAACCTTAGAAAAACCTTGTGAGCAATCTAGATGTCCTTGATTTAGTCTGACACACATGAAACTTGGTCGTGATGGTATCTCAGCCTAGTCTGATGTTGGGTCCTTTTTGGTAAAAAATGAGGTTACTTGGTCAAACCTCAGAAAAACATTGTGTGCACTCTGGAGGCCACATTTTAAGGCTGACACTCATGAATTTTGACCAACATGCTTTGATAATGTCTGAAACAAGTTTGAAATTTTATTATGTTGTATCAATATATAGGTCATAAACACTCGGTGCATTTTATTATCACACAAAGGTTGTCACTAACTGTTCCAATCCTAAACGCTTTTACCAAGATGAGTGCTGGAGGGCTAGTGTCCCTCGTGTTGCAGATGCATTTAAACCCCTTTTCAGAGAACTTGTCTCATTTTTATGTTTCAGACATCACATTCAAGTGGAGTCTGTACGTGCTGTCGTAAAAACATACAGAATGCGACAAACAGATCAGTGGTGACTTGTGTACATAACCTTAATCCAGAAATTGTGTTTAGTTAAGATCTTCTCAGAAAAGACAGACTCTTGGAAATAAACATTGAAAAAAATAGAATCTTCGTCTCACTCACTGGTCAATGGACTGACATTGATGGCTCTAATAGATTTGACAGCTTCAGTCGTTAGTCCTCTGTCCTCTGTAGAACTTGAAACAAAATCCACATTGACTGTTATAGAAACAGAAGTTAGAAACAAGCGGAGTTACCATCAAAGAGAACTATGGAACATCATTGTAAAGGAAAGAGGTGATTTTCTATTGATTTGGCTTATCATGTCATTATACATGTTATAATAACTTAATAGCTGATGCATATAAAGTTGAACCTTTCACCAAAGTTGCAATACATGTATTTGTTGCTTCCATTGATAGTCTTGTTTCATAGTCAAAATGCACTGTAGCCTTTTGTGGATGTTGTAGATTAAGATCAGACTGCACAAATCAGATATTTTGATCTTGAATATACACCATTCTCTGTTCAGTGTCAAAATAATGACATTTATGTATGTATCACAATGAAAGAGCTCAAAGATTAATGGGATGAGGGATTATCATTACCACACAATGACTAGTTTAACCCTTTACCAAACTATGCCTGGTTTTTACCACCCTGAGAAAGAAGGCTTTTGAAAACATTTTGGAAAAAATTGTTGGAAAAGGAGAAAATGCTGATAACCAGCATTTTCTCCTTTTCCAACAATTTTTTCTACCCTGTCAGAGAGCTCAATCTTATTTCTACCAATTTTGAATTTGTGTGCGAAGATGTTATGAATTTGAAGGAGTCAAAAATTTGTCATCTTGGAAAGGGTTAAATGACCCTGCAGAGCTCGGTTGGTAGCATAAGGACTGGAGAATGGGACAGCTGTGGTTCGATCCCCAGTTTTGGCAAATTCTTTTTCTTGAGGACTAATGATGGTTATTGCAGCAGGATTCATTCCTCTCTCACTGTTTGCCATTATTTTGACCATGTTATATGCGAAAGCAAGTGACTTGGAAAGAATATTGTGCTGGTAACAGAAACTCCAGGCATGGATAGGTGCATTGGCCACCACAATATATCTGAAATAATGCTAAAAACTGTACAATCAGTCCATTAAATAAATGACCCAGCTAAAGAAGGAGTTTGAAAACAATATGTGAAAAGGTGAAAATGAAAGGTAACCAGTATTTTCTCTTTTTCATTCAATGTTTTCTACTGTCTCAGATAAACTCAGCACATCTGTACCATTTTGCTTCTAATTTTAAAGTTCCCAATGTTAATCTCAACAATAAGAAATATTCAACTAATGACGAGGTAACCTTGGTTATCCCACTTCCTTTCAGTCATTGTTGGCCATAACTCTTTCCTGAACGAGAAAATTTTAGACCGGTCAGAGTTAAAAGAGTTTTGCAGTTGACAAAAAAAATGTGTCTGAAAAATTGAATTTTGAGCACGCAAGTGTAGAAAACATTGTGGGAAGCAGAACAAGTGCCTGAAAGAAGTCTCCGCTCTATGTCATCACTGTAAGATATGGGTCTTCCTGAAAGTTGCAAATGACCTTCTTAGTTCTTTGTTCCCCATCGTCGAAGTCCGTCTTAAGCTATTTATTCATGGTCGACTTCGAAATTTTAAAATGTCTGGCAGCAGCCCTAATGCCATGAAATCTTGCAAAGGACACAACTTCTCTCTTGGTCTTTATGTCATGCAGCTTGTATCCCCCTCTTTTCTGTGGTTTTACATCGTCGTCACCAACCATCAATCGTACATGACAGGGTCGTTTGGCTGAAGGCACAGGCCTGCTGTCTTTAGAATTCTTTCCCTTCCTGGGTCTTCCCACTAGTAGCTAACTTGTGCCTTTCGGTAGAGGCGATGCCTTCCATGAAGCCGGTAAGGCCTCTTAACTAGTAGGAAATCGCTGGACAAACCTGTCAACCTGCTGTAATCCCACAAACAAAAATCGGATATAACTTCACGCAGAAAGCACTTTCACAGTAAAATACTTCCACAGTAAAATTCCACTGTTAATCCAAAATATACTCTATGAATCCTAGTATTCACAATAAATCCATGCAATAACTAATGTAATAATCCAATCCGATGTAACAGCATAAAAGGGGCATGATAATATTTTTTTTCAATATAAATATTTCAAGATGCAGACACAGAATCGCACTGATTGGAAAAAATTGACAAGAATAAACAATGGGTTAACGCTATTCCCACCAATCAAATTGCTAACAAACAGGTATGTATGGTACCTGATCAAACATTCGGCGGAATATTACGTCATCCTCTTTGATCCTGGATTGTGTAGGGAAAATAACTAAGGCGAATTTCAGTGGCAAAAAACATTTGCGAACATTCGTACTGTCATTCAACTTCCAATTGGGAACTGTATTATTTGTTGTAATTACTGTCAATTGACTCAGCAGAAATAACAAACGATTATGTTTGGTACTTTATCAAACATTTGGCGACATACTACGTCATTATCTTTCATCTTGGATTGTGTAGGGGAAATAATTAAAGGTTGTTTCTGTGAGAAAAACATTTGCAAACATTTGTACTTTCATTAAACTTTTAGTTTTGAACTACCATGATTTGTCTTACTTACTCTTAATTGATAGTGCAAAACTGTAAGTAAAGGATCATTAATAGCTAAAATGTTCTTTCATAAAGTGCATTAGTAAGCGAAGTAGCTATTTGCGTTTGAATAAGTAATTGTGTGAACTCTTTTCACAAGTAAGTTTTATTAATCCATAAAGGTTGATCTCATGTCAGTTCTTTTCGGGAAATATATGCCTTACTAAATGTTGTACATACCATGTCTATCAAAGGATATGTTGTTGTTGTTGGAAAGAGATTTCCTGAAATTTTCGGACAGTCGCACAAATAATTTAATAAATTTTCGGACACCAAAAAAATTAATTATTTTTTCCTGTCTGATACTTGGGGGAATTATGGTTGCTAAATTCACACGATACTACAATATCTTAATTGGTTCACTAGATATCAGATTACAAAAGGTGGGAATAAGTTTGTACCAATATAAATAGCGGTTTATGTAAGACTTACCGTAATTCCCCTAAGTATTCGGACACCCTAAATTTTCGGACACCATTAATTATTTTCAGAAATAATTTATTTTTTGTCCCTAAGTTCGGACACTTAGTAAAATAATTGTCCCTAAATTTTCGGACACGAAATTATGACGGTATAGAAGACCCGCAGTACTCTACCAAACAACAAATTAAAATGATTTAAAAGTTGACGAAGACCCGATACTCTCTTTCCCAAACAACAAATTAAAATGGTTTAGAAGATCGACGAAGGTCTGCAATACTCTTTCGCAGACGACAATTGCATTTGCTAAAATGATTTTTGATTTGATAACGAAGAAAACAGGGGGGGAAGAGGAGAAAATAATTAATTCCGGCGTTTTCTCCTTTTCCAAGAATGTTTTCAAAAAGTTTTACCCCAGAATCGTTTAAAGTCGTGATTGTGTGGTAAAGAGTTAATTAGCAAGTACCTGAGAAGAGTAAATTGATCTATGTTTTAAGCTTAAATCCTTTGTTTGGTATCTGATTGATCGCGGTAGACTGAATGCAGGTGCTAATTTGTGTTGCACAGGTTGTATATATTTGGGCCAATACCCGTGACGCATTAAAGATGTAAATCTTATCGATAAGCGCTATAGGATACACTTTTAATGCATAACGGGATGGCTAGTTGTAACGACCTGTACACAGACATGTTGGTATGGAGACGAGCACGTGTATGGATGACGTAACCAGGTTTAGTCAGGTCAAGAGTAACCCTTATCACGACCATGATTTAGGATTGTTTATCTAAGTGGCTTTTTGCGTTCGAATACGTAATTGTGTGAACTCTTTTCACAAGTAAGTTTTATTAATCCATAAAGGTCGATCTCCTATCAGTTCTTTTCGAGAAATATACTGTATGCCTTACAGTATGTTATTCATACTGTATGATGTCTGTTAAAAGATATGTTGTTGTTGTTGGAAAGAGATTTCCCGAAATTTTCGGACAGTCACAAAAATAATTTAATAAGTTTTCGGACACCAAAAAAAATAATTATTTTTTCCCGTCCGAATACTTGGGGTAATTACGGTACACATCGTAGAAAATACACTGAACAGTGAGGTTTGTTGGTTTGTCTCTTGGTAAATGCTCATTGTTTGTGTTTTAAGTTGTCTGCATGAACGCCGCCTATTCATTTTTTTGAAAGCTCATAATGTCATCAGAAATGCAACATACTTGTGCCTTTGCTATGCCAGAGCAAACCAGCAATGGACCTTTAAATTTGCGGGGGATAAAACACTGTGTCATTTATAACAGAGGCACGATGCGTATACTTGATGTGAAGTCAGAAAAAAAAGTTCAGGGGTTGCTCTACAAATCCACAAGGGTAATTTATCCAGGTTCTTGTTTATGTATGATTCAGGTTTTAGAAGTCATTTTAAATCCAATGCTAATAAAATGTACAGCTAAAGGAATAGTGCTGATAACACCCAAATGAGTCTGTCTGAAATAATGTCACCTCTAAATGAGCAGTGTATCACTAGGTCAAATAAGACAAAGAACTTATAAGCACTCAAGAGGATTTATTTCATGTTATTTAGTTTTTGAAGATTTTCTTATTAAACTGCATCAGTTAAAAGCCCTGATGGTTGTAGAGATACAAATATGATGTTTTCTTTAAGCAATGACATTACTAGTATATTGCGTGATAATGGGTGCAGTTATTTTAGCAATTTTAGCAGAGGGTATAATTTTTCTGGTTAAGTTTTAATATGATTTTTGAAGATAAGGGTTGAAATGGTGATCTTCAACTTAGACATATGATTCTCATTAGATGCACATCAATGAGATGTGAGATGGGGAGTGAGACACTTAGACCCCTGACCATTTAGATCCCTTAAAATTTTAGATTTTGGGTTACATCTAGATCCCTTTGAGACACTTGGACCCCTTTTTATATTTATGAACCAAATTTTTACTCGGTATATACCCCATACCAAATATCAACTTTGTATCTAGAATAAGCTAGAAGTAATTGGAAATGTTCAGTTTTTTGGTTAAGTTTTGCAGATAGACAAGACAGACAGACAATGGTAAATCAATGTGCCACCAATCTTTCAATACAGGGGCATGAAAATAAATAGCTGCGAGTCGAATCTGGTTGCACGAAGGTAGAGAAACATGTCTTACCAAAACGTTAGCAATAGTCAATTAGTCCATCTTTACATTCTTTGAGGTGACGGTTGGTACGTTAGATCTCTCAAAATCGAGTTTCTTTGTCACAGCAACTGTGGATCCTCTATTGACCGCTATTTCTTTGCCATCTCCCTTCTGTGTTACGACTATGTGACTAAACTTCACAGGAGACTTGGTCTGCTCTGCCGATTTCAACGCGCTGTATTTTTCTGGGGAAAAACTCACAAATCGTATGAAGTCCTTATCCGAACACTGCAATAATTCAGTAAAATATATACAGTTAGTACAATTAGTGCTTACAGCTGTCTGTACTTCACTAGTGTTGTGGATTGGGGTATATCCAGACATAGTATTGTCTCAGCATCATGCTTTCTTTCGGATGCCATTTTGCTTTTTTGGCATACCAAATATCAACTTTGTATTAAGAATAACCTAGAAGTTATTGGAAATGTTCAGTTTTTTGCTTAAGTTTTGCAGATAGATGAAGACAGATGGACAATGGTAAATCAATATGCCACCAATCTTTCAATACGGGGGCATGAAAATAAATAGCTGAAGCAAGTTGAATCTGGTTACACAAAGGTAGAGAAACATGTCTTACCATAACGTTAGCAATAGTCAATTAGTCCATCTTTACGTTGAGGTGACAGTTGGTATGTTAGATCTCTCAAAATCGAGTTTCTTTGTCACAGCAACTGTGGATCCTCTATTGACCGCTATTTCTTTGCCATCTCCCTTCTGTGTTACGACTATGTGACTAAACTTCACAGGAGACTTGGTCTGCTCTGCCGATTTCAATGCGCTGTATTTTCTGGGGAAAAACTCACAAATCGTATGAAGTCCTTATCCGAACGCTGCAATAATCCAGTAAAATATATACAGTTAGTACAATTAGTGTTACAGCTGTCTTTACTTCACTGGTTGTGGATTATGGTATATCCAGACATAGTATTGTCCTCAGTGTCATGCTTTCTGTTGGATGCCATTTTGCTTCATTGACTGTTGCCTCTGCACTTCCGCATTGAGATTTTATTTTACATGTGAGATAATGTTTTAAATCTGAATACCAAGACCAATTTCGTGTCTCTTTACAATATTTCCGATAAATAATGGTGTTACTTCAGATATTTAGTCTTTACTCAAGGAAACAGTATAGATTTATGTGGTGAACTATTTTGTATGCCAACAAATTTACTTTCTAATTCGGTAAAATTTATGGGCATTTTCCAGCATATTTTATGGAATATTACGATGAAGATTGTGAAGGGAAATGTTAAGTTCACAGGTTAAAGTTTAAAATAATTGACCATGACCTTGAACATGTCACTCTCAGAAGATGCCAAGAAGACTGTAACTTGAAAGGTGTTGAAGTAACATGGAAATATTTAGTTTGTAGGTTAAGTTTTTTAGTAAAGTTTTTTAGCCAAAGATTAAAACTTTGACCTTCACCTCAGACATAAGATGCACATTAATGAAAGCTGCCTGCACTCCAAATATGAAGACTTTAACTTAAATTGTGTTAAAAAGACAAAGAAATGTTAAGATAACAGGTTCAAAGTTTTTAACAAACAACAGATGGACAACAGTAAAACAATATGCCCCAGATAATTCTAATATGGGGACTTTAATGAGTTAATGCAAATTCAATGCCCTTGCAAAAGCCAAATCCAAATTGGAACAAGAGTGCCATCGTCACAAAATACATGGGGTAATCAAAAAGATCGCGGACTACCTCGGATTTTGAAAAGTACTACATGTAGAATTTCAAAATTTTTGCAGATTACCAGTAATTATCTGGTAACTGATTCAAGTAGATAAAATATGACGTCATTTAAATGATGTCATATAATGCATTAGTGGTCTAAAACTATCATTTTTATTTGAGCCGAGGGTGACTTTTCCTTTTATGGATGTTTGTCCATGAAAGATACATTAATACCAAATATTAAGTTAAGACTTAAAAACTTGCATATCTTTGAAGATTTATTAAATGACAAGTTTTTTAATTAATTCAAGTTTTCAGGCTAAGGTCAAAACTGTGACGTTGAGATTTACCTATGGTGACAATTAATTGATGGAGAAAACCTTCATATCAAGTACAAATTCATAAAGTTGTAAGAAATATGAAACTTTCCAGTCAAGTTTAGGGATCAATTTGTCAGCGTAAAGGGTAAAGCCTCGACCTTATTTATGAGACTATAAGTATGAAACCTAGTGTATAGTCAATGGACGATTTACATGGATCCCATTGATAATGCTATATTTGTCAATGTAGATTTGATATCTTATCTTCTCAGATGACCTTGACTGGAGAAGATATGAATCAAAGAAAGTTCTTTACATTCCAAAAACTTCAGCTTTGTAATTCAACCTTACATACAAGGTTCTTGGCAAAATGTTTTGACTAGACAGGAAAAAGTGTCTTGTACATCTGCAATCTTTTCTTTCAATGATAGACTTAAAGTACCATACTAAAAAATCAAGTTTGATATCTTCTTTCTTTTTAAAAACCAGGCAAAATACAAAATTTTTCTTTTTTTCTTTTCAGTTATGGTACTCTCAACAAATTTTTTGGTGTATCACAGCAAATTTTACATTTTTATTGCTTCCTGGGTTTGTCAAACACGAGGGAAAATCTCTGAAAAGACAGAAATATCAACCAAGCTGAGAAAAATTATCTAAATTACTTACTGAAACAAAATGTAGGTGCTGGTTGATATCACAACTGAATCCAACATGAAATTCTTTCTTTACACGCCTCTTGAAGTCAAATCCTCAAACCAACATGTTGTAGGAACTTTTGTGTACAACTCTCTTAATCAAAATAAATCTTAAATTCAAAAGACACAATAATTGTCAAGTTACAATTAACCACAGTATAAAAAGTCTACAAAACATATTTGTTTTTGCTTCAGACAATACCTGTAATTGTCACATCTCACATTATCATAAAGTCCACAATACACATACGTTTTTCACTTAATACAATAATAGTCACATGTTACAAACTTCCTTTACACTGAAAGGTCTATTTGTTCAAAGAACACAATTTAGTTATAGAAAGTTGATGATTTTTTGTAATTGACCAAAAAAATAAAAATAACAATATTGTAGGTTGTACATCTAAAAAAAAAAACAAAACACAAATTCTCCCCAGTTGTTTGAAAAGCTACTTATATAAGTTGCCCTGTAAATTATAGCATTTCGTATCTTTTTCGATTAACCCAAAGCAGTCAACTTATTGCAGATTAGTTTTTTTAACTTTATGCATGCCATGTCCTAGAAAAAGTCCAGTGAAAATTCTAATTAGAGCAATTAAATGATTATTTCAAGATAAAGGAAAACTTTCTGACCATCTTAAATTTACTTAAAAATGGTGGATACATTAATTTTGTTGGGGAAAAAAATGTTGTGTGTATTTTTATCAACAGTATTTAAATAATAATTGTCTATTCTTGTTACCATGATGTTTACAGAAGTTGATATTTTACAGTTATACATGTATATCAATAATTTTTTATTTAAAAAAAGTATAATAATCCAGGAGTGTCATTAACAAGGTGGTTGATTCCTATACAGAGGCCCAAATCCAACACTATTGATCAATAAATTAGAAACAAAATACAAAAGGTATAACAGCCATTTTGGAGAAATGACCTTGATGACTAGCTTTTTCCTTGCCAAATGATCTTTATCGTGAAGTACCGGTAATATCTTTTCATCAGTATGTGACTGTTGTTCAGACAAAAGGAAATAGCGAAAGTGAACAGCTAACCTGTTTCTGCTTTTCAAAATGACAGAAATTACCAATAGTGGCATGTACCTGATACGGGTTGACATCTGCAATAGCGCCAAATAAGGTTACTTCTATTTCTGCTCTTTTAATTGTATTATTCAGACAACAACATTCTAGAGCAGTCAAGTTTGAAAGTGGTTGCAGACACTGATTGGAAAAAAAAACACCACCAACACCAACAACAACAAAAGTTGAAAATCTGATAAAAATCATTTAAACAGATAGAAAATAATGTGGGAATAGGTGACAATGCTGAAATGTGGGTCAATACTACAATAAAGTTTTTCTTTAAATTGTTGTGTGTTTATTTGAACTGTATTGATAAAGAGGACTTATGCGGGCACGGTCACACTAAAATAAGCCACAGAAGAAATATATGCCACAGATACACCACATGAGAAATGTATATGCCACAGCAAAGGTATATAGTTTTCAAAACATGATTTTTATGTTTGATGTAGTTTGTATCATTATCTATCATCTGTGCCAAAATAACAAAGAAATATTGTACATTGATGCACTAATTAGATTTTTTAAAATACATCACATGAGTATTATATCCAGCCTATATGCCACAGAAGAATGTATACGTCACAGCAAATATACAGTTATAAAAGCTTGAATTCTAAGCAGTATCTCTTAGATCATGTTATCATATATCATCAGTGTAAACATTAAATGGAAATAATTGATCTTTATGCGTTAAATTGATCTGATATCATTGAAAGCGTCTGGCAGTCATTACATGTTTTTAAATACGTGAGGGGAAATAACTTGTGTTTCAGTCTAGCAATTCATTCAAACTACTGGTTCAACCCCAGTACCAAAAAATAAATATTTACACTCAAAGCATTTGCTCAAGACAAAATAAATGTAACTAGGACATCAATTATTGCGTTGAATGTAAGAAAAAAATCCAGGAAAAAGGATTCCAGCATTTTTTCCTTTTCCCGCAATTTTCCCAAGGGCATCATTGTTCGGTAGAGGTATTGTATTGGATTAGAATTTGTACATCGATTATAGAACGATAAAAATCGATGGAAATTGTTCCAAATAGAAGGAAAATTGTATATTCCTTATTATTCATTTTCTAGCTTTAAGGTTAGAAGATCTTTTCCCCGCACTGAGGAAGGATGCCTGTCTTTCTACCATTATGTTACCCTAGATATATTAAAGGATTTATGTCCACAAAATCACTTAACCGTTTACCATTATGTGGTCCAAGCGAGAAAGGACTAGAAAGGACTTTCCATTCTTTGTCATCGTGATTTTTTCTCCCTAAAAGTGAAGAACAAGAGCATCTAGGGGGAAGTATTCACCCTATACCACATTTTCAAACTTTACCAAAGCAAATGGAAACATAAGCAGATGATATTCATGAAGTAAAGAGTTTGTTAAAATGGTAGAAAAAAATTTAGGTAAAAGACATAAGGATGGAAGCACTCCATTTATCCTTAGCCATAATGTTTTCAAATGGCTTTTCCCTTGATGCTTGGTTTCAATATGGTACAGAGTAGAGAGAGTACCTGTGAATTGCGACTCTTGACAATGGCAAACCTTTCACACATTTAGATTTGAGGCATGTGGACTGATTTTTTCAAGGTCATTTTTTCACACCTCTTCATACAAGGATACGAGCATTCATTCACCACAGAAACAGATAGTACTAGAAGAAACAGACTAATTGAAATGAACAACTGATGATCGTAGTCTTTCGGGAAATTCACTTTCAGGTCGATGAAATTGTCTTTCAGAGAACCTTTTAAAAATCTGTTTATTTTGTTTTTTTGTTTATTGAACGAATCACTGGTAAGTCCTGGCGACTTCACAAAGCACCCACTTTTTACAATCTCGAGGACATACCATTGTCTTTTTAAATATACGGTCAATTCGATCAACTTTTGATAGATTTGGTTCAGTGAAGATGCAGCAGAAATGTCGTTTCCCCCAAGCTGAATAACCACTGTATATGGCTGGAACTGTAAAGGCTCTGACAATGTTTGGTGAGGAATATTGTTTACCTGCATACCTCCAATACCAAAGAATCTCACACTACCAGGAACCTAAAAAAAAGAAAAAAGATCTAGTTGACATTAAATTCAATTATGAAATAGCAAACATATTTGATTTTGCAACAAACTATTTTCAAATAAAAAGGACATATGAAATCTGTAACATACTGTTTTTCTCATGTAATTTTTATGTCAACTGAAATGTAAGAAAGAAACCATATGCAAATACATGTAATGCATAGGCGGATCCAGAGGGGGGGACTGGGGGTCCGGACCCCCCCTGGATTTTGGCAAAAATGTGGTTATCGGATTCAAGAAATGGTACTGGTTTGATATTGCACAGCATTTATGTAATATACAGTCATAAATTTTAACAATAGAAGTTCTAAATGTGGAGACCTCCTCATGGTTAGAACTGGAAAAATTGACTTTTCTTGTACAATGGCAAACCTTTCACACATTTAGATTTGAGGCATGTGGACTGATTTTTTCAAGGTCATTTTTTCACACCTCTTCATACAAGGATACGAGCATTCATTCACCACAGAAACAGATAGTACTAGAAGAAACAATTTTATTGAAATGGAAATTCTAAGATTATGAAAATATGTGAAAGATATATTTATACACATGTATACATATACAGTGGATTCCACTTAATCGCAACCCTGTTTATCGGGATTTTCGGATATTTGCAAGATTTGGTCCAGCACCGATCCATTTCCTATTTAGACAACGTAAATTTCAACGCTTAATCGGGATCCCGTAAATAGAACATTTCGGTTTTTTGCAACGAAAAATTAGCACATGATTCGAAATTCTAGTGTTTATTAGCAATTCCGTTGGATAAGACAGCGAAAAATTTCAATCTGTCCTGGAAAAAAAAAGGTTACTCAAAAAGATAAAAGTCGAATTTCAATGCGTAAAGAGAATCGCAGATTAAAAACTAATGTAGCTGTATACAAACGACGAGTCCGACAGATCCGTTTTCATAATCTAATCATGGAAGATAAAAATTCTTGGCGTATTTCATGTTATTCTTTTCATTTAAGAAAGTGTTATAACGGTTACAAAACATCTGCAAATGGCCGACATTCTGAATATGAAGCTTCACTGGTTGCCGATTTTCAAACTATTGGACGGTTACGCGAGATTTCGGGTACCAGGCTGTACATTCACCACCAAGAGCACTGATTAATAAAATAGTAATTTTAGGGCAGGAAAATTGGCGAAAAGATGACTACATGTACTTAAATCTTGTCTTGGTATAACTCGGAAAAAAAAAAAACGAACATAGACGTTCTATGATCAGACTACACATTCTCGGCAGTCCGATCTTTATCTACGCTCCCCGAAAGCAACTGCAGACGAATTCGGCACTTTACCTGTTACAAGAAAGACCGATCGAAATAACCTATCACCGATCAGATAATTACACACTGGGGAAAAAAAACTTAACTGTTTGTTAGTGTCTCGTTGATAATCCAATTTGTGACAAACAATTTGACTACAGGCGTGAAAGTAAGGTGTACCGAATGTAAACTGTGAAAAACACAGAAAACCGTTTCTTATTTAGGTCTGCTTTGAATGGTATGGCCTAAATTGAGACGTTAAAATAGATTCGTCTGCGCGTCAATCAGTCAATGACGTCACACAAAATTTATCCACCCATTCAACCGAACAGGTGGCGAGTCGGGGTTTATACAAGTGCACAGTACACGATCATGTTGTGTAAGAATGTACATGTACACATGGAGTAAATGTTAGATAACCGAAAACTGGAGATATGCGTCGAAACCTGTGTTGACAAAAAGTTTGTGTTGAATTTTGTGTCAAACGAAGCATCACCATGGCTAACAGCCAGGATCGTTCCTGGTGCTTTGTGCACTTGATGGGTAAATAAAGTAAGCAAACAAATGACTTTTTAAAACTTGTTTAGTTTGAAAGCCACATATTAAAAAATTTATGAGCATTAATCAAATGATCGGGATGCAAGAGCTGAACGTCTGTCATTAGAACGAAACGATCGTCTGCAACTCTGGTTTGACTTCCGGTCTGAAAAGAGCCATCGGATTATCGGGCCGACCGCTTATTCGCAATATTTTCTCTGACAAATAGGACTTGCAAATAAGCGGAATCTACTGTAATACAAAAATAATATACATAGCATAGACAATTCTTAAGCCTTAAAGAAGGGCCTTCTAACAGCAAAAAATTGCTTATTTAGTCCAGACTAATTGAAATGAACAAACTGATGATCGTAGTCTTTCGGGAAATTCACTTTCAGGTCGATGAAATTGTCTTTCAGAGAACCTTTTAAAAATCTGTTTATTTTGTTTTTTTGTTTATTGAACGAATCACTGGTAAGTCCTGGTGACTTCACAAAGCACCCACTTTTTACAATCTCGAGGACATACCATTGTCTTTTTAAATATACGGTCAATTCGATCAACTTTTGATAGATTTGGTTCAGTGAAGATGCAGCAGAAATGTCGTTTCCCCCAAGCTGAATAACCACTGTATATGGCTGGAACTGTAAAGGCTCTGACAATGTTTGGTGAGGAATATTGTTTACCTGCATACCTCCAATACCAAAGAATCTCACACTACCAGGAACCTAAAAAAAAGAAAAAAGATCTAGTTGACATTAAATTCAATTATGAAATAGCAAACATATTTGATTTTGCAACAAACTATTTTCAAATAAAAAGGACATATGAAATCTGTAACATACTGTTTTTCTCATGTAATTTTTATGTCAACTGAAATGTAAGAAAGAAACCATATGCAAATACATGTAATGCATAGGCGGATCCAGAGGGGGGGACCGGGGGTCCGGACCCCCCCTGGATTTTGGCAAAAATGTGGTTATCGGATTCATGAAATGGTACTGGTTTGATATTGCACAGCATTTATGTAATATACAGTCATAAATTTTAACAATAGAAGTTCTAAATGTGGAGACCTCCTCATGGTTAGAACTGGAAAAATTGACTTTTCTTGTACAATGGCAAACCTTTCACACATTTAGATTTGAGGCATGTGGACTGATTTTTTCAAGGTCATTTTTTCACACCTCTTCATACAAGGATACGAGCATTCATTCACCACAGAAACAGATAGTACTAGAAGAAACAATTTTATTGAAATGGAAATTCTAAGATTATGAAAATATGTGAAAGATATATTTATACACATGTATACATATAATACAAAAATAATATACATAGCATAGACAATTCTTAAGCCTTAAAGAAGGGCCTTCTAACAGCAAAAAATTGCTTATTTAGTCCAGACTAATTGAAATGAACAAACTGATGATCGTAGTCTTTCGGGAAATTCACTTTCAGGTCGATGAAATTGTCTTTCAGAGAACCTTTTAAAAATCTGTTTATTTTGTTTTTTTGTTTATTGAACGAATCACTGGTAAGTCCTGGCGACTTCACAAAGCACCCACTTTTTACAATCTCGAGGACATACCATTGTCTTTTTAAATATACGGTCAATTCGATCAACTTTTGATAGATTTGGTTCAGTGAAGATGCAGCAGAAATGTCGTTTCCCCCAAGCTGAATAACCACTGTATATGGCTGGAACTGTAAAGGCTCTGACAATGTTTGGTGAGGAATATTGTTTACCTGCATACCTCCAATACCAAAGAATCTCACTACCAGGAACCTAAAAAAAAGGAAAAAGATCTAGTTGACATTAAATTCAATTATGAAATAGCAAACATATTTGATTTTGCAACAAACTATTTTCAAATAAAAAGGACATATGAAATCTGTAACATACTGTTTTTCTCATGTAATTTTTATGTCAACTGAAATGTAAGAAAGAAACCATATGCAAATACATGTAATGCATAGGCGGATCCAGAGGGGGGGACCGGGGGTCCGGACCCCCCCTGGATTTTGGCAAAAATGTGGTTATCGGATTCATGAAATGGTACTGGTTTGATATTGCACAGCATTTATGTAATATACAGTCATAAATTTTAACAATAGAAGTTCTAAATGTGGAGACCTCCTCATGGTTAGAACTGGAAAAATTGACTTTTCTTGTACAATGGCAAACCTTTCACACATTTAGATTTGAGGCATGTGGACTGATTTTTTCAAGGTCATTTTTTCACACCTCTTCATACAAGGATACGAGCATTCATTCACCACAGAAACAGATAGTACTAGAAGAAACAATTTTATTGAAATGGAAATTCTAAGATTATGAAAATATGTGAAAGATATATTTATACACATGTATACATATAATACAAAAATAATATACATAGCATAGACAATTCTTAAGCCTTAAAGAAGGGCCTTCTAACAGCAAAAAATTGCTTATTTAGTCCAGACTCATTGAAATGAACAAACTGATGATCGTAGTCTTTCGGGAAATTCACTTTCAGGTCGATGAAATTGTCTTTCAGAGAACCTTTTAAAAATCTGTTTATTTTGTTTTTTTGTTTATTGAACGAATCACTGGTAAGTCCTGGCGACTTCACAAAGCACCCACTTTTTACAATCTCGAGGACATACCATTGTCTTTTTAAATATACGGTCAATTCGATCAACTTTTGATAGATTTGGTTCAGTGAAGATGCAGCAGAAATGTCGTTTCCCCCAAGCTGAATAACCACTGTATATGGCTGGAACTGTAAAGGCTCTGACAATGTTTGGTGAGGAATATTGTTTACCTGCATACCTCCAATACCAAAGAATCTCACACTACCAGGAACCTAAAAAAAAGAAAAAAGATCTAGTTGACATTAAATTCAATTATGAAATAGCAAACATATTTGATTTTGCAACAAACTATTTTCAAATAAAAAGGACATATGAAATCTGTAACATACTGTTTTTCTCATGTAATTTTTATGTCAACTGAAATGTAAGAAAGAAACCATATGCAAATACATGTAATGCATAGGCGGATCCAGAGGGGGGGACCGGGGGTCCGGACCCCCCCTGAAATTTTGGCAAAAATTTGGTTATCGGATTCATGAAATGGTACTGGTTTGATATTGCACAGCATTTATGTAATATACAGTCATAAATTTTAACAATAGAAGTTCTAAATGTGGAGACCTCCTCATGGTTAGAACTGGAAAAATTGACTTTTCTTGTACAATGGCAAACCTTTCACACATTTAGATTTGAGGCATGTGGACTGATTTTTTCAAGGTCATTTTTTCACACCTCTTCATACAAGGATACGAGCATTCATTCACCACAGAAACAGATAGTACTAGAAGAAACAATTTTATTGAAATGGAAATTCTAAGATTATGAAAATATGTGAAAGATATATTTATACACATGTATACTAGGGCTCCGTACCGGTACTCGATATATATCGAAAACCGGTATTTTACATTCGATAGATATATCGGATCGAACGTTTCTGTATCGAACAAAATATCGAGCATCAAAAGAAAATAAAAGTAAAGCATATAAATACCCAATTTAGTTGTTTTTAACGGCGAAATTCATTACGAGTTTACTTTAGGTAATGTCTAAAGTCGAGTAGTCGTAGAGGTAGGTGTGGCTACCTGGGAAACTTACAACCAATCGAAATGCGTCATTCTTTATTACTCGCCCTGTACCCGTTACACAATGGATGACAATTAGCTAATACCCCTATTCTCGTTCCCCCGTCATGTTGCTTGAAATCTGCAAATTATGCATCAATCAGCAGATTGCAGACAAATTTACGCTGATAATTGGTCAATATAGTTGATTAAAGAAAGGTAATGAACATCTAGTGATGTGATCGAGAGTGATGGAAATAACTGAAGCCGTGACCTTTCAACCTTCCTAAGATTTTATTTGGTCGATCTTTTAATATTGCCGAAAAATGTGGCTCGAAAATCAAATCTCTTTTTCCATTAGACTATCTGAAATCAGTGTTCCGACTCACGTAAATTATTGTGTAAATCATTTTATAGACTTGAAATTTGCATAACAAATGTTAATCACACGCGAGACCTCACGTAAGAAAAAACATGGACAAAAAAGGCCATTATCTGTTTATCATGAGTAAAATAATAGGTTTTGATGCTACATGTAGTTCTAATCCTTATTGAGAAATCTATGTCGAATCATGCGAACATACCTATCCAGAAATTAACACGCATGAAAAATTGTTCGGTGAAAAAAAACACGGAAACCCATGACACAACAAAATGTCTCCTTGACATTGTCCGATCAGAGTCCTCTTAGACTGTCTTTTCAGCTTTTTAATGAGTAGTAAATGTAGATCTAGTTAGAATTCATATTTATTTAGGCCTACATAATTATGAAATTTCAATACAATCTAGAAGTGTTAAATTTGCGGTATTTTGTTTTTCAGGTATGCTGAAAAAAGAACAAACACAATTTTCACATTTTTTTCTTTCTTTTATTGAAAATTGAAATATCATATGATATATCGAATATCGATCATTTTGTATCGATACAAATATCGTATCGATCAAACTGACCGATACGGAGCCCTAATGTATACATATAATACAAAAATAATATACATAGCATAGACAATTCTTAAGCCTTAAAGAAGGGCCTTCTAACAGCAAAAAATTGCTTATTTAGTCCAGACTCATTGAAATGAACAAACTGATGATCGTAGTCTTTCGGGAAATTCACTTTCAGGTCGATGAAATTGTCTTTCAGAGAACCTTTTAAAAATCTGTTTATTTTGTTTTTTTGTTTATTGAACGAATCACTGGTAAGTCCTGGTGACTTCACAAAGCACCCACTTTTTACAATCTCGAGGACATACCATTGTCTTTTTAGATATACGGTCAATTCAATCAACTTTTGATAGATTTGGTTCAGTGAAGATGCAGCAGAAATGTTGTTTCCCCCAAGCTGAATAACCACTGTATATGGCTGGAACTGTAAAGGCTCTGACAATGTTTGGTGAGGAATATTGTTTACCTGCATACCTCCAATACCAAAGAATCTCACACTACCAGGAACCTAAAAAAAAGAAAAAAAGATCTAGTTGACATTAAATTCAATTATGAAATAGCAAACATATTTGATTTTGCAACAAACTATTTTCAAATAAAAAGGACATATGAAATCTGTAACATACTGTTTTTCTCATGTAATTTTTATGTCAACTGAAATGTAAGAAAGAAACCATATGCAAATACATGTAATGCATAGGCGGATCCAGAGGGGGGGACCGGGGGTCCGGACCCCCCCTGGATTTTGGCAAAAATGTGGTTATCGGATTCATGAAATGGTACTGGTTTGATATTGCACAGCATTTATGTAATATACAGTCATAAGTTTTAACAATAGAAGTTCTAAATGTGGAGACCTCCTCATGGTTAGAACTGGAAAAATTGACTTTTCTTGTAAACGGATCCACTGAAATCGGGAAATCAAAGTAATATATAATAAGACGAGTGCGTTTTCGGTGGGACCCACCCTGAGAAAAATATCTGGATCCGCGCATGTAATGCATAACACACCGTTCAGTAATCGGGATGAAAATGTTGACAAATGTACCCTCACAAGATTGAATATTAAAATTTATACTTATAATAAATATATAAATAATACTAATAAAAACATAAGATGAATAACTTACCTTCAGATCGCCACCACAGTATCTTTCCAGACGGGATACGTAGCTGCTACCAAAAACTGCGAACTTGGCCATCTTTCAGAAGAAACCTAAATTGCAGAGAAATGTATGAGTGATAATAATAAGATTGAATGGATGCAACGAATGCATGACATGGTTTTGTAGTGTTAATCTGTCAACAGCTTATACTGATTGCTTGCATATCTTGCTTATGTGTACTGATGGTTACTCACTCATTAAATCATCTAATTGATAATTAATGTAAGCCGACACCCTTTACCTGGTTTGATTTTAAAACTCTTAGCCATAATGAAATATTTCTGGATTCAACGACGGGGACATGGTTCTGCTCTGAATCCATTTTTTTATTTATTTCATTTATTATTTCCAGTTCCATTATATACAATTACCAAAATATATATTTTCATCAGAAATAAAGATAAAGATTGTTTGTATACAATAAGTTTTTTCATAGTATTTATATTTTATTTAATGCCAATTTTACAGTCATGATATTTAAGACAATGCTCTATTAGCAATGACTGTATTTACCATTCATATTGAATGTAACATGTAAATCTGGGAAAGTAATTCGAAAACCTGAAATTGGAATTTTTTTTTTTGTAAAAGAAGTGGAGTTAATACACAGAAACAAGGTCATGAAATATGCTCTGCTGACTGAGCAGTAGAACAAATAAACATATATCAATGAACATAAAGGAAAAATGAAAAGAAAATAAACATAGCACACACATGTAGTTACGAAGCCATACATATACATACAATGAAAATCAGCACTAAGTACAAGAAATACAGTCAAAACAAAAAGACTATCCAACGTATGTGGAGATAAATAGAAATTATTTACAGTGCTTTTTGATACAATCAGAGACAAGAAGCACAAGGCTGGCAGCGGATGTGGGCCTAGATAAAAAAAAAACTTTAATAAAGGGGTAGTCTCCAGAGAGTGGACAAAGTCCAAAGGTACGCATATGCAGTCCTCATAATTGCCCTCTTTCGACGCAGCCCCTCTTACAAGGGAATTTATAATATTTATGACCATCCGAGACAAACTGCACAATTCAGGCTAGGGATGGAAATAAAATTATATGTTATTAAAAAGGGGTAGTCGCCAGAGAGTGGACAAAGTCCAAATGTACGCAAATGCAGTCCTCATAATTTCCCCCTTTCGACGCAGCCCCTGTTACGAGGGAATTCTTAATATTATGACCATCCGAGACAAATTGCACAAGACAGGCTGTGGATGTAAATAAAATTATATGTTGTTAATATAGGGATAGTCTCCAGAGAGTGGACAAAGTCCAAAGGTATGCAAATGCAGTCCTCATAATTGCTCTCTTTCAATTTAACCCCTGGAACATGGGGTTGTTTAAATATTTTAAAATATAATTATAAATTGAAGATGGAATGCATGTGATTCGGAATATTTTGGACGCAATGATTGGTTAGACCATGTCTTTAAAGAGATTTGTTGATATGGTTTTTGTTTTGGCGCTACATACTCTTTTGATCTGGCCTGGTTTTTTGGCCACGTTTCCTATGACAGATGTTGTTAGCATGCTGTCGGTTGAAGTTACCTATTTATTGTCTTATTCATTTGAAATGACTTTAAGGAATTTTTCACATTGGCGGTTTCTTTCATTTTCATTCATTTCCAACCATTTATTGTGCGTTAAACACAGTTGCATTCTGTCGGGGCGAGTTCGAAATTTCCCCCACTGCGAATATCTACCACTGTGATTCTTCAATTTCCCTTAACATATCAACTAACTGGGGATTTTTGAAATATGCCAATTGCCTACAATTTGATTTTGTTGTTCATGCTTTCACAATTACTATTTTTCCTATGTAGCGGGATTGTAGGTGTAGGTACATCTAATCTAGATAGAAAAATGAATAATATGGGGAGTAACTTTTCTGTCAGGTACTTCCCGCCCAAAGAGCCAAATTTCTCTACAATTTCCTGCTGCTTTTCAAGGAACATCATTCGAGTTTCTACAGTAAGTATTCCTGATTTTCCAAAGACTTGATTCATTAACACCGTAATTTGGTGAAAACCTAATTTTTGAAGGTTCTCTTTGCATTTTCTTCTAAATGTCAAGTACAAAGTATGTGTTTTGATTGTGGAAATAAGGTTTTAATTGCATTTACCAGAGCAATTTCCTGGTCAGTCCTAAAAACTATTTTTTCAGATTGAAAGGAGTATCCCAAAACTGATCTGATTTTGGACAAAAAATCGCAATATGTGGCATAAGAAGCATCCCAATTTAAATACATGCATGTAGGACCTAATAATATTGGAGAAATATTAGTGCCCTTTCTCACAACAGTGTTATTTTGAAAAACCATGGTTGTTACGAAACATGCCCCTACATTGAAGGCTCTATCAATCCCTATTACATTACCTGAACACACTTCACTTTTCATCAAACCGATTTGTTCGTCAGTGAAACATATTATGCCTGGTGGCTTGCCATTGCGGTTTGCAACTACAGATCTTATAAAAGAATTGCTTTGCAAGTTATGTCAATAGGATTTGGAGCTCGTCTGCCATATTTTGGGCATAAGAATCCGGTCTTTCTTTCTTTTTCACATGATATTTTGCATTCTCAATCATTTTCCTTCAAATAGGGTTTTCTTTGTCATTTTCATTTATCTTTTGCATTTTTAGCTCACCTGAGCACAACGTGCTCTAGGGGAGCTTTTAGGGTCACTGGGTGTCCGTCGTCCGTCGTTCGTCGTCCGTCGTGCGTCGTCAACAATTCTTTAAACATCAACTCCTCCTAAACCGCTGGGCGGATTTGGATCAAACTTGGCAGGAATGTTCCTTGTGAGGTTCTCTTTAAAAATTGTTCACAGAATTTGATTCCGTCAAAAACTCTGGTTGCCATGGCAACCAAATGGAATTTTTTAGCAAATTCTTTAAAAATCTTCTCCTCTGGAACCGCTGGTCGGATTTTAAAATAATTTCACAGATATGTTCCTTGTGTGACCCTTTTCAAAAATTGTTCGTGAAATTTTGATCCGTCAAAAATTGTGGCTCTGGTGAATGGGGGCTACTTGCTCTATATAGAAGTGAAGGAATTCTTAAAAAATCTTCTCTGAAACCGCTGGTCAGATTTTGAAATAATTTCACAGATATGTTCCTTGGGTGACCCTTTTCAAAAATTGTTCGTGAAATTTTGATCCGTCAAAAAATGTGGCTCTGGTGAATGGGGGCTACTTGCACTATACAGCAATAAAGGAATTCTTAAAAAATCTTCTTCTCTGAAACCGCTGGTCAGATTTTGAAATAATTTCACAGAATTGTTCCTTGGGTGACCCTTTTCAAACAGTGTTCCCAAAATTTTGATCCGTCAAGAAACATGGCTCTGGTGAATGGGGGCTACTTGCACTATAGGGAAATGAGGAAATTCTTAAAAATTTTTCTTCTCTGAAACCACTAGTCAGATTTTGAAATAATTTCTCAAGGATGTTCCTTGGGTGACCCTTTTCAAAAATTGTTCACAAAATTTTGATCCGTCAAGAAACATGGCTCCGGTGAATGGGGGCTACTTGCACTAAAGGGAAATGAAGAAATTCTTGAAAATTCTTCTTCTCTGAAACGGCTGGACAGATTTTGAAATGATTTCACAGAGATGATCATTTGGTGACCTTTTTCAAAAACTGTTCACAAAATTTTGATCCGTCAAGAAACAGGGCTCTGGTGAATGGGCGCTACTTGCACTATATGGAAATGAAGAAATTCTTGAAAATTCTTTTTCTCTGAAACCCCTTGTCAGATTTTAAAATAATTTGACAGAGATGCTCCTTGGGTGATCCTTGCTCTTGTGAATGGTAGCTACTTGCACTATATGGACATGATGAAATTCTTGAAAATTCTCTTTCTCTGAAACCCCTGGTCAGATTTTAAAAGAAATTTTCTGAAATGTTCCTTGGAAGACCCTTTTCAAAACTTGTTTGTAAATTTTGATCCATTCAGAAACATGGCTCTCGTGGATGGGGGATACTTGCTCTTATACAGAAATGAAGAATTCTTAAAAATTCTTCTTTTTGAAACTGATGGTCAGATTTCGAAATGAATTTTACAGGTGACCTTTTGAAAATTGCTTAGCAAAATTATAGATTTGGTTCCAATGTTTCAATACCTCAAAAAAAAATAGGCTATGGTCATCTCAAAAATTCAGGTGAGCGATCCAGGGCCATCTTGGCCCTCTTGTTTCTATTGGTTTTATGTTGTGTTCTAAATGATCTCTTATGATGTTTTTAGCTCACCTGAGCACAACGTGCTCAAGGGGAGCTTTTAGGGTCACTGGGTGTCCGTCGTCCGTCGTGCATCGTGCGTCGTGCGTCGTCCGTCGTGCGTCGTCAACAATTCTTTAAACATCAACTCCTCCTAAACCGCTGGGCCAATTTGGACCAAACTTGGCAGGAATGTTTCTTGGGAGGCCCTCTTTAAAAATTGTTCACAGAATTTGATTCCGTCAAAAACTCTGGTTGCCATGGCAACGAAATGGAATTTTTTAGCAAATTCTTTAAAAATCTTCTCCTCTGAAACTGCTGGTCGGATTTTGAAATAATTTCACAGATATGTTCCTTGGGTGACCCTTTTCAAAAATTGTTCGTGAAATTTTGATCCGTCAAAAATTGTGGCTCTGGTGAATGGGGGCTACTTGCACTATACAGAAATGAAGGAATTCTTAAAAAATCTTCTCCTCTGAAACCGCTGGTTGGATTTTGAAATAATTTCACAGATATGTTCCTTGGGTGACCCTTTTCAAAAAGTGTTCACAAAATTTTAATCCGTCAAGAAACATGGCTCTGGTGAATGGGGGCTACTTGCACTATAGGGAAATAAAGAAATTTTTAAAAATTCTTCTTCTCTGAAACGGCTGGACAGATTTTGAAATGATTTCACAGTGATGATCCTTGGGTGACCCTTTTCAAAAACTGTTCACAAAATTTTGATCCATGAAGAAACATGGCTCTGGTGAATGGGGGCTACTTGCACTATATGGAAATGAAGAAATTCTTGAAAATTCTTTTTCTCTGAAACCCCTAGTCAGATTTTAAAATAATTTGACAGAGATGTTCCTTGGGTGATCCTTGCTCTTGTGAATGGGAGCTACTTGCACTATATGGACATGATGATATTCTTGAAAATTCTCTTTCTCTGAAACCCCTGGTCAGATTTTAAAAGAAATTTTCCGAAATGTTCCTTGGGTGACCCTTTTCAAAACTTGTTTGTAAATTTTGATCCATCAAGAAACATGGCTCTCGTGGATGGGGGATACTTGCTCTTATACAGAAATGAAGAATTCTTAAAAATTCTTCTTTTTGAAACTGATGGTCAGATTTCGAAATGAATTTTACAGGTGACCTTTTGAAAATTGCTTAGCAAAATTATAAATTTGGTTTCAATGTTTCAATACCTCAACAAAAAAATATAGGCTATGGTCATCTCAAAACTCAGGTGAGCGATCCAGGGCCATCTTGGCCCTCTTGTTTTTTTATTTTGGGTTGTCCTAACATAATCCTGGTTGGTTTGCTTGGCATTTCCACGCACAATGCATCCTGAATAACTACCAATGTATTCTTCTATTTGATTTTTTAATTTTGACATATCATCAAGGGCCGGAATGTGCTGAAACCAGCTTATCCTACGTTGTCCTCTGCAGCTTCTTTGAATTTCGGACGGTCTTACCCTTCCCCACACAATCTCGACTTTTCATGACCTTGATGAAGAAGTTTTTTGAAAACATTGTGAGAAAAAAACAGTATTTCCTCCTTTTCCCCACAATGTTTTCAACCCTATCAGTTGTCCTTTGCAACTTCTTAGAATTTCGGACGGTCTAACCCTTCACCACACAATCCTGACTTTTAAAGACGGTGATGAAGAAGTTTTTTGAAAACATAGTGAGAAAAACCCTATCAGTTTTTGAAAACCTTTTGAGAAAAACAAATATTTTCTCCTTTTACCACAATGTTTTCAACCCTATCAGTTGTCCTTTGTGGCTTCTTTGAATTTCGGACAGTCTTAAAATGGCGTGTGAGGGAATGGGTTATAATTGTATGCTTTATCTGTCTGAAATGGTTTTCGTCGATTCATTGGTTGATTGATTGGTTGATATCTCGGTTGGACGGTTGTTGGTTGGTTAGTTGTTTTAGTATTGAACATACCTTTTCTCCTTCCGTGGTTTCCTTCCAGGTCGATGTTTTATTTGTGAGAGGATGGAATATTTCCAGGGCATAGAGCGTGTCATAATTAATGCATTTCGTACCTGGTGATAGTATTTCATCATCCCTAAATCGTTGAGGTGGACCCCAACCTGTGACCATAGGTGGCCAGTGAAATGGAACAGATTACTATACGCTCTACACCAGAAAGTAAAATGACTCTTAAGAATTCTTCCAAAATCGAAAGGAAAAAGTGAACATCAGAGGCGCAATGATCAGAATCATTTCCACCTACATGAAAAACAATGGCATGTGGCGGATCTATGCTGCATTGCTCATGTAAATGGCAATGCACTAGTTCTAATGCGTTCCTGACATACTCTTTAAGTTCCTACCGTTTGGAAGCTTTCCAAAGAATCTTAGCTGCACACCATCCATACCGAAATCTTTACTGAATGGGCTCTCATTCCTACCTGTAGGAATGTTGCCAAAATGGACACATCTACTTAATCTCCTCACGAAAGAGTGGCCTATCATATCTATCTTACCTGAAACTCTTGTAGAACACATGGCCTTGTATTTTGTATACGAATCTATCCACAATGAAAATATGCAACTACGAACACTACAATGCACAGTGAAGACTTTTTTTCTAAAAATGTGAGATTATATAATTATAAATACCCGTATAGTTGCTTCAAATGCTAAATTTAGCCAATTGAAGTAGTCATCCTATGAATATTAACTTTTCATATTTACTAAAAATCAAACTGTTGAACAGAAGAATTCATGAATGAATATAGCTGCTCTTTGATGTTATTCGGCAGCGTTAAAGAGAAACAGTTTGGTATAATCAGTTTTAACCAAGTCGAAGAATGTGAAAGTATTTATTTTTTAATGCAATTGAGGACAATGTATAACATGACAAATGGATTAATTATCACTTCCCTTCACAGTTTTCAACCCTATGAGTAAAACATGTTCAATTTGTTGGTACACAAAAAACATTGTTTGAAATTTAGTGGTTGAATTCTTCCATGTCTAAAATAATTGGATCACTTGTAAGCTTACATCATTCATGCCCAAATCTTTAAGTCTATCAGCTTGAAAAACATCAACACTTACCTGCTCATTTACTGTTTGAGGCTTGGAGCCAACCATGACAGGCCCCTTCTTGACTCTTTTTTTGACAGATTACTTTGATTTCTGTAACAATAGCTACAGTTATAAGGTTTCCCTCTCACAGGGGCTGCGAGTTCTAAAGTGTCCAATGAAAGCCTACTCTGCCTTGGCCTTCGGCAAAAATTTTTCGAAATCGAGTACCCAACTTATTTATGTCCTCAATCTCACATGCTTGTTTACTGACATCTTCTCCAAATAGGTCAGATGTAAAAGGGACTGAATGATTACTAAGATGTGCGTACTTGTACTTTAACTCAGGCTTAGCCCTTTCCCAAACAATCCCTGGTTTTTACGGGTCTGGAATAGTAGCCTTTTGAAAACATTGTGCAAAATGGAGAAAATGCTGGTAACCAGCATTTTCTCCTTTTCCTACAAAGTTTTCTACCCTATCATAGACAAAAATCATCTTTTCAGCATGATTTGAATTGTCGTCTGCAAATGCTTTCAATCTGGTCTAGTCCAAAAGTTTGTCGTTTGGGAAAGGGTTAAGGAAATCCTTCCTAGCTAAATTAATCCGCTTATCAGTGTGGCCCAACATAGCCAACACATTGTTACAACCGTCTATCATGGAAGAGAATTCTTGGCAGTCTTTCTCCAGTGTATAGCCATATTATTCACCGTTTTTGTCAAAATTGTTGCAGCTTTAATCATCGATAATTCAATGTGTTGTAGTTTATTATTTATTCTAGCATTGTGAAACACTGCATCCCATATCAGACGGTTTGTTTTGACCACAGTGAACCCTTCACAATTTTGCGGTGAAGCGTTATTTTCATCCTTCACCAATTCCTCATACCTGTCAGAATCAATGCCTTTATGAAATAATTTATTCACATTCAACGCTAGAGTGGATCCAACATCCCTATTGCTCAATAACAGGGATTTTTAGCTCACCTGAGCACAACGTGCTCAAGGGGACCTTTTAGGATCACCCGGTGTCCGTTGTGCGTCATCAACAATTCTTTAAACATCAACTCCTCCTAAACCATTGGGCGGATTTGGACCAAACTTGGCAGGAATGTTCCTTGGGAGGTCCTCTTTAAAAATTGTTCATAGAATTTGATTCCATCAAAAACTCTGGTTGCCATGGCAACCAAATGGAATTTTTTAGCAAATTCTTTAAAAATCTTCTCCTCTGGAACCGCTGGTCCGATTTTGAAATAATTTCGCAGATATGTTCCTTGGGTGACCCTTTTCAAAAATTGTTCGTGAAATTTTGACCCGTCAAAAAATGTGGCTCTGGTGAATGGGGGCTACTTGCACTATACAGAAATGAATGAATTCTTCAAAAATCTTCTCCTCTGAAACCGCTGGTCGTATTTTGAAATAATTTCACAGACATGTTCCTTGGGTGACCCTTTTCAAAATTTGTTCGTGAAATTTTGATCCGTCAAAAAATGTGGCTGTGGTGAATGGGGGCTACTTGCACTATACAGAAATGAAGGAATTCTTAAAAAACATTCTTCTCTGAAACCACTGGTCAGATTTTGAAATAATTTCACAGAGTTGCTCCTTGGGTGACCCTTTTTAAAAATTGTTCGCGAAATTTTGATTGGTCAAGAAACATGGCTCTGGTGAATGAGGGCTACTTGTACTATACAGAAATGAAGAAATTCGTAAAAATTCTTCTTCTCTGAAACAGCTGGTTAGATTTTGAAATAATTTCACAGACTTGTTCCTTGGGTGACCCTTTTCAAAAATTGTTCGCGAAATTTTGATTGGTCAAGAAACATGGCTCTGGTGAATGGGGGCTACTTGCACTATACAGAAATGAAGAAATTCTTGAAAATTCTTCTTTTCTGAAATTGATGGACAGATTTTGAAATAATTTCACAGAGATGTTCCTTGGGTGATCCTTTTCTAAAAGTGTTCGCGAAATTTTGATTGGCCAAGAAACATGGCTCTGGTGAATGTTGGCTACTTGCACCATATGGAAATGAAGAAATTATTGAAAATTCTTCTTCTCTGAAACCTGTTGTCAGATTTTAAAATAATCTGACAGAGATATTCCTTGAGTGACCCTTTTCAAAAGCTGTACACATAATTTTGATCCATCAAGAAACATGGCTCTTGTGAATGGCTCTTGTGGATGGGGGCTACTTGCTCTTATACAGAAATGAAGATTTCTTAAAAATTCTTCTTTTTGAAACTGATGGTCAGATTTCGAAATGACTTTTACAGATGACCTTTTGAAAATTGCTTGGCAAAATTATAAATTTGGTTCCAATGTTTCAATACCTCAAAAAAAAAAAAAAATAGACTATGGTCATCTCAAAAATTCAGGTGAGCAATCCAGGGCCATCTTGGCCCTCTTGTTTTTGTCATGGAGTCAAATCGACTCAAATCGTAGGTGGTTTGCTTCCTAGTTGAAGCTGGCGATCAATTAAGATTCTGATTGTAATGGGGATAGGGCCCGATCTCCCCCTCCTCTGGTCTTTGCTTGCCGCACTCCTCATAATAATGTTCATATTCCTCTTGAACAAAATTCTCATGTGCAACCATACGTTTTTCTCCTCCATAATGGCTGCTCCGTAACACCAACATCTGTTAAGTAGGCCAAATTCCAATCTGTCTGATAGTTGCCTCCAGATCACAAATCTGATACAAATGTGAATGTATAACTATGCTTTAGATATCGGCTGATAGGAAATACCTAATATTTGATAACAAAATCCATTATGAAACAATAAAATCCATGAAATAATCACTGAATTTAGCATCATCTTCTTACTGAACTGCAAACTATGAAGCACTGAACTGCGCATGCGCGATGCTATCTCATTTTAGACTGAAAGTGAGTATGACTAAATAGAATTGGTGTAACTACAATAAAAAGCTGAAACTGTCAGATGCAAAGAATACTAAATGATTCAATGCATTGATTCTTTGGGTCCAAAACTAAGCCAAAATCTGATGAATCAGATGATTTAGAGCCTGATGAACAATCAGAAGGTAGGCAATTTGTCGCCGATGATCCTGGGCCAGACCAGGGATACAAAATGTTATGTACCGTCCCCAACCAGACAGTGTAACTGTTCTAGAATATACACAATTGGTATTGATATCCTTTGTTCCACATCAACTTTCTCTTGTTTATGAAACTTCAGTGTTCAGAGAATAGTTCAATTCAGTTTCGTTGTATTTGAGTGTTGTTGCAAAGTGGACTGGTATTGTATATTACTACAATATACCAGTGTTCTAGGTAGCAAGATGGTAAATTTTTCCCAAATATAGCTCTTGTCATGCATTTTTGTCCCCGATGTCTTCCGCAAACCACTAAAAAAACCTCTGGTTAAGGCAACCTTTTGTAAGCAAATTTTTTTCTGCTTGGTTTCACAGCAAAGCAAAACACTTCATACATGGGCTGAAGCAAGTAAAATTAATGTTTTTAGCAACCAGTCCTTTATGAGCTGGATCTTTATATCGCAGGTATTGAAATGCAGAGAGACCAGCAGATCTTATGTCATGGCATGGTTTCTATTATCCGTCTCTCAGTCTGTCTTTGTCTCTTTATGGAATTTTTGTCACAGTTTATTTTACTACCAATTCCTTGACCCTATTTTGAAAAAAAAAGAAAAGAAAAAAAATACAATTCATATAGGAAAGTAGCCATTTCAAGTTGAAAATTTACATTTCTTTTCTAAACAATAAAGTCAGCATTTTGGTTCTAGTTCTACGAAAGTTGCAAAGATTCTTTGTATTATTAACTCTTTACTACACAATTGACTTTTTTACAACCCTGAGAAAGAAAGCCTTTGAAAACATTGCGGAGAAAGGAGAAAATGCTGGTAAACAGCATTTTCTCTTTTTATACGCCCGTCGAAGACGGGACGTATTATGGGATCACCCGTGACGGGCGGGCGGGCGGGCGGGCGGCATCCAGTTCTTTGTCCGGAGCATATCTCCAAAACTATTCTACCTAGGGTTATGAAATTTCATGGGTGGATAGATCTCATCAAGGGGGAGTGCAGTGCACAGGAACCATAACTCTTGCTTGCTTAATTTTTGAGTTATTGCCCTTTGTCGTTTTTCATACTTGAATTTTGTCCGGAGCATATCTCCAAAACTATACTAGCTAGGGTTATGAAATTTCTTGGGTGGATAGATCTCACCAAGGGGGAGTGCAGTGCACAGAAACCATAACTCTTGCTTGCTTAATTTTTGAGTTATTGCCCTTTGTCGTTTTTCATACTTGAATTTTGTCCGGAGCATATCTCCAAAACTATACTAGCTAGGGTTATGAAATTTCATGGGTGAATAGATCTCACCAAGGGGGAGTGCAGTGCACAGAAACCATAACTCTTGCTTGCTTAATATTTGAGTTACTGACCTTTGTCCTTTTTTCATACTTGAATTTTGTCCGGTGAATATCTCCAAAATTATACTAGCTAGGGTTATGAAATTTCATAGGTGGATAGATCTTATCAAGGGGGAGTGCAGTGCATAAGAAGCATAACTCTTGCTTGCTTAATTTTTGAGTTATTGCCCTTTGTCGTTTTTCATACTTGATTTTTGTCCGGAGCATATCTCCAAAACTATACTACCTAGGGTTATGAAATTTCATGGGTGGATAGATCTTATCAAGGGGGAGTGCAGTGCACAGAAATCATAACTCTTGCTTGCTTAATTTTTGAGTTATTGCCCTTTGTCGTTTTTCATACTTGAATTTTGTCCGGTGAATATCTCCAAAACTATACTAGCTAGGGTTATGAAATTTCATAGGTGGATAGATCTCATCAAGGGGGAGTGCAGTGCATAAGAAGCATAACTCTTGCTTGCTTAATTTTTGAGTTATTGCCCTTTGTCGTTTTTCATACTTGATTTTTGTCCGGAGCATATCTCCAAAACTTTACTACCTAGGGTTATGAAATTTCATGGGTGGATAGATCTCATCAAGAGGAAGTGCAATGCGTAGGAACCATAACTCTTGCTTGCTTAATTTTTGAGTTATTGCCCTTTGTTGTTTTTCATACTTGATTTTTGTCTGGTGAATATCTCCAAAACCATACTAGCTAGGGTTATGAAATTTCATGGGTGGATAGATCTCATCAAGCGGGAGTGCAGTGCACAGAAATCATCACTCTTGCTCGCTTAATTTTTGAGTTACTGCCCTTTGTCGTTTTTCATACTTAAATTTAGTCTGGTGCATGCCCCAGCTTTACAACTTGGGGTAAGACGGGCGTATCTTGCGACAGTTTGCCGCTCTTGTTTCCCACAATGTTTTCTAATTATTCCAGAACAATTTTCAATTTTTGAAGAACATTTACTTTCTCACCAGTAAATACTTTTAATTCGGACAAGTCTAAAATTCTGTTGTTCCGTAAGGATTTAAAGGATTGAACCCTCTTGAAAACGAAGAAAACCAAATCATAAGTAGAAACAGCAGCCATACAAGTCTCTATGGGAGCTATCTGTTATATCAAATGGAACAAAATCATATTCTTCTACCAAATCTGGGGAACCTATTGAGATTGTCCTGCTTATAACCGAGAATTAGTGTTATAACTGAGTCTTGTTACTATTTTAATGTTTCACATATTCCGTCAGATTTTTTTTCAAAGAGTAGTGAGGATACCATCAAAACTTTGTATAAGAAGGTTGTTTATCTCAAAATACTCATTTTAATTGATGGCACAAGTCTACATCAACAACAATCGACATGACAATTTCATTGTGCAAGATACGCACAACATACATTGGTGTTGATTGGATGGCTTCAGAAAGGGCAAGATATATCTGAATTTTGTGTTAATTTGCACTTTATGGTTGGTAATTTCCCTTAGCATTGTCTCCTGGAGGTCAATGGTATAGGAGATATTCTCCAGGACAGACAAAAGAAAAGGCTTAAGGACAGACGGACAATGCTTAAATTATATTTGCACCTTCGACGGGGCAAAATTACATCCTGTGAGTCATGTATCTCACAGAAGTTTCATGAAATTTCGTCCAAAAGTATTGGAGACATTATCATGGACGGACAAACAGACAGACAGGTCAGACGGAGAGAGGAACAGACAATGCTAAAACTATATCCCTCTGTGTTTGGTGGGTTATGTATCTCACGTGTCATTGAAACCATGAAGATCATGAAACAATGTTTGGCTCATATCAGTGATAAAGATAGTTTGCATATTGATGATTTAATAAATTATTGAAGTTCACACATCAGGGCTTCACTGAAGATATAAAATCCTCAAGAATCACATTGAATGTGAACAATATCAAACTGCAAATACACAGATAAATATTGAAGTTGTGTGACAGAAGGAAAAAATTTCTAATGTTCAGGATATCAAAGTACAGCAAATCCCCCTTACAAAATTGAATTTTGATCATAATCAAACTAGCTTGCCATCTCATTGATACAAGAATCCCTGATACATTTTGGCATCATCTGACAACCACTGGATTTAGCTAGTGGAAACCAAGTTGTATAGACAGACAGACTGGGCAAACACTTGGAACAAAAACAATATGCCCTTCATATGTGATCTCATTGGGACAAGAAGAGTCATTGTCTCTGGCAGTGCTAGATGTTAAAGATCTTAAATGTAAATGTATACTTTTGAAAAACCTGAGGCCTTGGATTGTAACATAGAGTAAAGCAGATTTTACATAGTTGTCTCTTTTTTTCAGAAAATCACAAATAAAGTTGGATTGAGTATGATTGGTAATTTAATCTGTTGATACAAATCCTTAAAATGGCTTGAGTAAAGAAAAATAAATTCTACGCATTCACAAATTCTTAGACGAAATACAACTGAATTAACCTTTTGCCCATGAGAGTGGATGATTGGATGGATTCCCAGAAAAATGGTTATCTTTTGATAGAAATATTTGATGTTCTAATTATGAACAAAGTCAGAAATTGAGCTAACCTGTCACCAATGACGGATTAAGGCAATCCAGAAAGGTTGTCAATCTATTCAGGGGCAGATAATTGTAATAAAATTCATGCCTTGAATGTTTTGAAACACTGCAGCTCCCTATCAAAAAAGACTTAAAGTCTGCACCCAGATATGTCAGGACATATGAAGAAAGTGTGCCATATCCGAGTCTACAGCAGTTACCAGCGCAAGCATACCTTCCGAGTTCTGACTCAAACTAACATGATTTTGTTAAACCAAGACTGAAAGAATGAACTTAACATTATTTGAAATTTAATGTCTTGGGTTATTGGAGCAAATGAGAATCTAGCGTTTTCAACAAACTATCTTTGAACTAGAGGTAAATTTATTACATTATTTATATGCAAATAGGGAGCCTATGCAGTGACAAATGATTGAGTGAAGACAGCCATGTTTCATTTGTGGAGTCAACCTTTCACATCTAAGCTTTTTTGGTCAAAAGGCAAGTAAATGAAAAGCGAATTTTTACAACAACAGTGCATTGAAAAGAGCCCATTTTGAACAGCTGTATCAATAGGTTTTTTTTACCTTTTCTCTGCGAGGGCAATACAAAATAATGTCTTAGATCAAGATCTGACTTTTATACAACTATTACTTTTGGGTTGTGATTTGGCAATCCGCTTTGGTTTATACAGGAGTAAAACAGATCTTTAACTCTTAAAGTGCATACTGTGGTAGATGTTGACTCAGACAAGTGTAGATCAAGATCAGACAGTGCATGCATTTTGATCTTGACCTACACATGTTGAGATATTGTGACTTAGTTCAGTCATGAAATAATGATAATTATGGTTTATTTATTTTGCTGGGATCAAAAGATGGGGATGCATATTGTTTTTGGTCCTTCTGTTTACCCTTTACCACACAGTGATGACTTAAATGCCCATAGGAAAGAAGCCTTATGAAAACATTTTGGGAAAAGGAGAAAATGCTGGTAACCAGCATTTTCTCCTTTTCCACAATGTTTACTATCCCATCAAGGAAAATTTGTACCATGTGAGCCACCACATTGAAATTGTTGTCTGCAAATGCTTTCAATTTGGAGAAGGCTAAATTGTTTTCATCTGGTAAAGTGTTAAATTAGTTTCATTCTGCATGATTTGGTTCCCATCAGTTAAGGCTATTCATTTTTCTTTTTGGCTGGTTAGTAGTGTTTTCTCTATTTTTCATCATCGTTTTTGCCCCATTTAATTCATTGTCTCCTGCTGCATTGATTCTAGTCAAATCTAAAAATTTGGCATGTTGTAAAGAGTTGAAGGAAAGGGGATTCAGTGCCATGGTGAAATGGAAAGTTGATATTTATTTCTTTGATAGGGAAAGGAGAAACATCACACGGGTTGTATGACTTGGTTTTCATTAGATTCCACACAAATTTGTAAATTGCAATATCCATTGATATGTATATGTACCTGACTTTTAAGACATCAACGTCATGAACGTTAGAAATTTCTTGTTTCTGTCAAATGATTGTTGTAAATTGATAAGTAACAATATTTGTGAAAACACTATGACAAGAGAAGATATTGCTGATTATGAGCCAATTTCTTAACTCTTTACCACACAATGCCAACTTTTAACAATCCAGAGAAAGAAAGTCTTTGAAAAAATTATGGGAATAGGACAAAAAAGCTGGTAACCAGCATTCTCTCCTTTTCGCACCATGTTTTTTTACCCTTCCCAAATCAAATTTCAGTTTTTGATTCCCATTTATTTTGTCGTCTGCAAATGCTTTCAATTTGTGCTAGTCCAAAATGTTGTCATTTGTTAAAGAGTTAAGGTGTTGTTTTGCAGAAAATACACATTTTATATAATATGAGATTTTATTTCATGGTTTTTGGTAGTTTTGGTAGAGAAAAAAGTAACCAAATATAGTTGCTATTGCATGTTCATGACCCAGGAAAAATACCAGTTTCATACCGTATAACATGTTTTTTTTACGCGCTGCCAATTTTTACGCATGAAAAAGATTCGTAAAAATTCGCGTAAATAATTACAGCACAAAATCGTAGTATTGTATAGATATGAAATAAATGGTTATCAGTATGTAATACCTGTGTGATATGACTTCTCTCAGTCATCTCTATTTGGATATTTTAAGCCACGGCTTCCGTGCCCAAACGGAAAACTAACAGAGAATTCCAATCCATACTGTACGTGAATTGAATATTCAGGTTAAAAATGCTTTGACACCACGTAAACGAGGCACCTTCATGATACTCGACATGTTGATTATGGCGGTAATGAGAATTTGACTCGGAATTGGGCTGCTCCAAAAATGTCACAAATGGATCATGTGAAAAGATGTGGCTGTACAATTGCAAAACCCGAGGTTTTAAAATTTCGATGAGCTGAAGGAGGGCTTTCTAAACAGAGTGAAAAAAGTAATGACAGATGACAATGTGCCTCCACAGTTAGTTATCAATTATGACCATACAGGTATCTGTTAAAACAGTTATTCGCATGTCAAAACAATTACCCCTATTCACACACCAAACGAAGAGTGACACTTTTCTTTCAACCTGTATTTAAAACAAACAATACACTTATAATCTGAAATGAAAAGGTGGACAATGCACTGATATTTTTAATGCTGTAATTTTTTACGCATGTTTAGAATTAGTAAAAAATAAAATCGTAAAAATTTAAATCACATGCTTTTAGCTCAAGTTCGTAAACTTTTACAGCAGTGAAAAAACCCCGTTATACGGTATTTTCTAACTCATCAGCCTAAGGCAAGAACAGAAGTTCTGGTGCACAAGTTTCAAAGGTAAACAGTGTGTGCCATTCAACAAGACGGAATTATGATACAACTCATGTGCATTTACTCTACATTGCTTTCACTTTACATAAATAGGGAGCTACATACCAGTATATCATGGGGAATAACCAAAAATAATTGCAGGATTAGAAAATCCTAACCAAAAAAAACGTAAGAAGCATGTAATTGATAGAATATTTTGGGGAGGGAAGAAATCAAATTTCATTTCATCTTGTGAACTTTAGCAGTAATATTTTGGTATACAGTCATTTCGTACCATAACCATTTCGTACCATATATCATATTACCATTTCGTACCAAAGAATTACCATTTCGTACCATGCATTGACCATTTCGTACCATAATATTACAATTTCGTACCATAAATTACAAATTTGTACCAAGTTGATAGTTTATTTACCTAATGATTATTAAAATGTATTCTTCGATGAATTTTTAAAAAAATGTTGCTTTTATAATTGCCAAAAGTTTTATAGTTGCATTTGTTACATACTTATAAACTAAATATTCGCTAATCAATTAAAGAAAGCAAACGATGTTTGACACAGTTGATAGATAATTACATTGTTTGGTTAATGTTTGTTACAAAATTGGTAATTACAATTTGAAAATAATTTGTTTGGTGTTTGCCTTTAATTATATTTGTTACAAAATTGAAATAGAAATGTTGAATGCAAAAAGCATCATCATTGCATTTATCATCCATACATTCATCCATAATGTTTCATTTATATCTATTATAATTTTATCTTATATTTCGAGGATTATTAATCAAATAAACTTTTTTTTACATCTAAATTCGACTATTATTTTCTATATTCAAATAGATTTTCTCGTGAAACCATGATAAAAAAATGACCACACATATGTTACGAAATGGTAATATCATGGTACGAAATGACCAATCCTATGGTACGAAATAGTAATTTCATGGTATGAAATGACCAATCCTATGGTACGAAATGACTGGTATGAAATGGTTATGGTACCAAATGTCCATAATTCAATATATTCACTTTTGACGACAACATTTGTGAAAACATTAACTGGTGAAGTTTACTCAATGAAATCAATTTTGATCTTTCACCGAATCAGCACATATCCTCTGTTTATGAAAAACTGTGAAGAAAACAATATTCACAGGTTATGAATCCTTTACCAAACAATCTTTGGTTTCTATGATCCAGAAATAAAAGCCCTTTGAAAACATTGTGGGAAAAGAAGTTTTCTACCCTACCCAAAACACATTTTTAGCTGACCTGAGTGTGAAGTGCTCAGAGTGAGCTATTGTGATCACTCACCATCCGTCCGTCCATCCATCAGTTCACATTTTCTTGTTTACACTCTAGCATCTACAAATATCAACCAATCAGCACCAAACTTGGTCAAAGTATATATGACCATAAGATCTCGAATGAGTTCGATTATGGGTCTAATCGGACCAGAATGACTAGAGTTATTTGCCCTTGAGTTAGAAAAATTGCTCTGTTTCACTTTGTTAACACTCTAGCATCTACAAATATCAACCAATCGTCACCAACTTGATCAAAATATATATGACCATAAGATCTCAGATGAGTTCATTATGGGTCTAATCGGACCAGAACAACTGGAGTTATTTGCCCTTGAGTTAGAAAGATTGCTATATTTCACTTTGTTTACTCTCTAGCATCTACAATTTTGAACCAATCAGCTGTAAACTTGGGCAAAATATATGTAACCAAGATCTCAATTTTGGGTCTAATCAGACCAGAATGACTTGAGTTATTAGCCCTTGAATTAGAAAAATTGCAATATTTGACTTTGTGTACACTTTAGCATCCACAACTATTAACCAATCAGCACCAAACTTGGTAAAAAATATACATGACCATAAGATCTTGGATAAGACCGATTATGGGTGTAATTGGGCTGAAACAACTGGAGTTATTTGCCCTTGAATTAGAAAGTTCTTTATAAGAGTTTTTAATCTAGAGCATAACTTTGTTATCTCTAATCTGATTGACTTGAAACTTGGCATTTGTGTTTGTTGCTATTATGCAAAGTGCAGTGTGAAAGATCCATAACTCTACCTCATACTATCTATAAGTTATTTCCCTTTGATTGTCATTTTTACAGCATTTTCTACTCGTCTGGAATATAACTTTGTCATATATACCCTGAACATCTTCAAATCTGATATGCATGGTCGTTGAAAATTTATGGAATGTAGTGCACAAGAACCATAACTCTTCCTAGCTCCAATTGTGAGTTATTTCTCCTTTGAACTTTATTTTTATAAAATTTCTGGCTTGTCAGGAGCAAAACTTTGTCATCTTAAGTAGGAATGACTTGAAATTTGGTATGATTATTTGTTGCAATATTTGGAAGTGCAGTGCACAAGAATTTTAACTTTACCTCATGCTGTCTTTGAGTTAATTTCCTTTGAATGTCATTTTTTACAGCATTTACTGCCTGTCTGGAATATAACTTTGTCATCTCAAATCAGAATGACTTCAAACTTGGTATACATGTACATATGTGTTGCAATATTACAGAATACAGTGTGCGAGAACAATAACTCTAGCTAGCGCAATTTTCCACTTTGATCTTGATTTTTAAAGTATATCTTGATTGTCTGGGACAGACTTTCGAAGTCACAAGTCAAATTGCGACACTTTGCTGCTCTTGTTTCATTATCATTTGGCCTTAAACCTTGATAATTGGTAGTTATCTTTATTTTAGACATTTGCTGCTTGGTACTCAGGTGAGCTATGTAGGACCATCATGGTCCTCTTGTTAGTATTTAGGTCACATTTCTTTGTCATGTCCAAATGGGCCCCAGCTGGGCGGGGGGATAGAAATAGCTCAGCTGTCGCACTACACAAGGGGCAAGAACCCCCCCTCCCCATTAGCTGTGTCAGCCTGTTTGCTGTGGGCTGCAACTTGTGTTGTTTGATGATGGGATCCTGGTGGTTGAGTGGATTCAGAGCTCGGCCCTTTGATAGCTTTGTTAGCTCACCTGAGCACAACATGCTCAAGGGGAGCCTTTAGGATCACATGGGGTCCGTACTGCGTCGTCAACAATTCTTTAAACATCAACTCCTACTAAACTACAGGGCCAATTTGGACCAAACTTGGCTGGAATGTTCCTTGGGAGGTCCTCTTTAAAAACTGTTCACAGAATTTGATTCCGTCAAAAACTGGTTGCCATGGCAACCCAACTGGAATTTTCAAGGAAATTCTTTAAAAAATCTTCTTATCTAAAACCACTGGCCAGATTTTAAAATAATTTCACAGAGATGTTCCTTGGGTGACCCTTTTCAAAACTTGTTCGCGAAATTTTGATCCATCAAGAAAAATGGCTCTGGTGAATGGGGGCTACTTGCACTATACAGCAAAGAAGAAATACTTAAAAATTCTTCTTCTCTGAAACCACTGGTCAGATTTTAAAATAATTTTTCAGGAATGTTCTTTGGGTGACCCTTTTCAAAAACTGTTTGCGAAATTTTGATCCATCAAGAAACACGGCTCTGGTGAATGGGGGCTACTTGCACTATACAGCAAAGAAGAAATACTTAAAAATTCTTCTTCTCTGAAACCGCTGGTCAGATTTTAAAATAATTTTTCAGGAATGTTCTTTGGGTGACCCTTTTAAAAAACTGTTCACGAAATTTTGATCAGTCAAGAAACATGGCTCTGGTGACTGGGGGCTACTTGCTCTATACGGACATGAAGAAATTCTTGAAAATTCTTCTGTTCTGAAACCACTGGTCTGATTTCGAAATAATTTCACAGAGATATTCCTCAGGTGACCCTTTCAAAAATTGTTTGCGGAATTTTGATCGGTCAAGAGACATGGCTCTGGTGAATGGGGGCTACTTGCACTATATGGATATGAAGGAATTCTTGAAAATTCTTCTTCTCTGAAATGGCTTTTCAGATTTTGAAATAATTTCACAGCAATGTTCCTTGAATGACCCTTTTCAAAAAGTGTTTGCGAAATTTTGATCCATCAAGAAACATGCTCTGGTGAATGGGGGCTAGTTGCACTATAATTATGGAAATGAAGAAATTCTTAAAAATTCTTCTTTTCTGAAACTGATGGTCAGATTTTGAAATGACTTTTACAGGTGACCTTTTGAAAATTGCTTGGCAAAGTTTTAATTTTGTTTCCATTGTTTCGATTCTAAAAAAAAAAAAAGGCTATGGTCCTCTCAAAAATTCAGGTTAGCGATCCAGGGCCATCTTGGCCCTCTTGTTTACAAAACACACCTCTTTGGCCTTGAGCTGAACTACACGAGGGGCCAGAAAGGCCCGTTCTGATCAATCGGCTGTTCATGCTGAGCCTTAGGGTGTTTCTCTTTGTTTTCTTTCACACATAGATACACAGCTACACCATTTCTCTGTCATCAGTTCCTTTATATCAATACCCTAGAAGGCGGTGGCTCATGGTCTAATGGGGTGAAAGCCTGGTGTTTAATTATACGCCCGAAGGGTCGTATTATGTTATACCCCCGGTCGTCCGTCCGTCCGTCCGTTAGCAATTTCTTGTGTGCACAACTCCTCCTACAGTTTTCATCGGAATTATTTGAAACTTGCCACAATGAATCTCCATGATGTCTAGTTGTGCACCTGGGTCTTAGAATTTTGATCGCTGTTTCCGTTCCAAAATTATCTGCCCTTGATTTCTGAAATAACCAACTTTTCACTTTGAATTTTTGTTCAGGCCATAACTTCCATACCATAAAAGGTATTAAATTGAAACTACATACACTGATAGAACACATTGTGGAGAAGTGCAGTGCACATGAAACATAACTCTGCCACTTTTATTTTTTGAGTTATTGCCCTTTGTTAATTTTCAGTTTGAATTTTTATCCAAGCCATAACTTCATAACTATAAAAGCTAATAACTTGCAACTTTATACACTGATAGAACACATTATGGAGAAGTGCAGTGCACATGAACCATAACTCTGCCACTGTTATTTTTTGAGTTACAGCCCTTTGTTGATTTTCAATTTGAATTTTCGTCCAGGCCATAACTTCTAAACTATAAAAGCTATTAACTTTGAACTTCATACACTGATAGAACACATTATGGAGAAGTGCAGTGCAGATGAACCATAACTCTTCCACTTTTATTTTTTGAGTTACTGCCCTTTGTTAATTTTCAGTTTGAATTTTTGTCCAGGCTATAACTTCCAAACTATAAAACCTAATAACTTGCAACTTCATACACCGATAGAACACATTTTGGAGAAGTGCAGTGCACATGAACCATAACTCTTCCACTTTTATGTTTTGAGTTATTGCCCTTTGTTAATTTTCAGTTTGAATTTTTGTCTAGGCCATAACTTCCAAACTATAAAAGCTAATAACTTGCAACCTCATATAGTGATAGAACACTTTATGGAGAAGTGCACTGCACATGAGCCATAACTCTGTGACCTTTATTTTTTCACTTATTGCCCGTTGTTAATTTTCAGTTTGAATTTTTGTCCAGGCCATAACTTCCAAACTATAAAAGCTAATAACTTGCAACTTCATACACTGATAGAACACATTATGGAGAAGTGCAGTGCAGATGAACCATAACTCTGCGACTTTTATTTATTTAGGTATTGCCCTTTGTTAATTTTCAGTTTGAATTTTTGTCCAGGCCATAACTCCCAAACTTTAAAACCTATCATCTTGAAACTTCAAAGACTTATAGAACACATTATAAAGAAGTGCACTGCACAAGAACCATAACTCTGCCATCCTTCTTTTTTAGTTATTGACATTTGTTAGTTTTCTCTTTGAATTTTCGTCTGGGCCATAATTTCTAAAATATAAAAGCTATGATCTTGAACCTTTCAAAACTGATAGAACACCTTGTGGAGAACAGCAATTCACAAAATTTGTAACTGTGCCACCCTTTCTTTTTTTAGCTATTGCCCTTTAATATTTTTCACATATCATGAAGATTAACTACTCTTCATTCATGGCCCTTCCATCATTTCAACTCATTTCACTGACAAGCCCCTTCGGGCGTATATGCGCCGCTTTGCGAAGCTCTTGTTGACACTTGTGAATGCCCAAAGACAGTCAATGCTTGGTGTGACATTCTGCGGGCCTACATTTGTCCAGTCTAGCCCTTTCACTTTGAGTATATCACCGATGTATCCTTGTCATGATCTAAGTTAGGTTTCTCCAGATCATGTCCCCTTGTTGGGCTCCAAGGTGGGTGGGGAGCGTTGGTGATGAATATTTAACAACAACTATGGCTTCTCAAAAAAAGGCCAAGCGTGTACTCGCAGACTTGTATTCGGAATCAGAATACTCAAGACCTTCAACAACATTTGCTCGCTTTTTAGCTCACCTGAGAACAACATGCTCAAGGGGACTTTTAAGGATCACCCGGGGTATGTCGTCCGTGTCGTCAGTCGTCCGTCATCAACAATTCTTTAAACATAACTTCTCCTAAACTGCTGGGCCAATTTGGACCAAACTTGGCTGGAATATTCCCTTGGAGGTCCTCTTTAAAAGTTGTTCACAGAAGTTGATTCCGTCAAACACTCTGGTTGCCATGGCAACCAAATGGAATTTTCTATGACATTCTTTAAAAAATCTTCTTCTCTGAAACCACTGGCCAGATTTTAAAATAATTTCAGAGCAGTGTTCCTTGGCTGACACTTTTCAAAAGTTCTTCACAAGATTTTGATCCATCAAGAAACATGGCTCTGGTGAATGGGGGCAACTTGCACTATACAGAAATGAAGAAATTCTTAAAAAATCTTCTTCTCTGAAACCGCTGGTCAGATTTCGAAATAATTTCACAGAGATATTCCTTGGATGACCCTTTTCAAAAAGTGTTCGTGAAATTTTGCTTCATCAAGAAACATGGCTCTGGTGAATGAGGGTTACTTGCACTATAGGGAAATGAAGAAATTATTAAAAATTCTTCTTCTCTTCAACGGCTGGTCAGATTTTGAAATAATTTCACAGAGATGTCCCTTTGGTGACCCATTTCAAAAACTGTTCATGAAATTTTGATTCCTCAAGAAACATGGCTCTGGTGAATGGGGGCTACTTGCACTATACGGACATGAAGAAATTATTAAAAATTCTTCTTCTCTTGAATGGCCGGTCAGATTTTAAAACAATTTCACTGAAATGCTCTTGAATGGCTCTTTTCAAAAAGTGTTTGCGAAATTTTGATCCGTCAAGAAACATGGCTCTGGTGAATGGGTGCTACTTGCACTTTATGGACATGAAGAATCTCTTGAAAATTATTCTTCTCTGAAACTACTGGTCTGATTTTAAAACAATTTCACAGAAATGTTCCTTGAATGACTCTTTTCAAAAAGTGTTCGCGAAATTTTGATAGGTCAAGAAACATGGCTCTGGTGAATGG
This sequence comes from Tridacna crocea, assembly GCA_943736015.1. Taxonomy (NCBI): domain Eukaryota; kingdom Metazoa; phylum Mollusca; class Bivalvia; order Cardiida; family Cardiidae; genus Tridacna; species Tridacna crocea. The sequence goes on from OX031066.1 coordinate 13,181,058, forward strand.
GGGCTACTTGCACTGTGGGAAATTGAGAAACAGGTGACGTTTTGATTTTGTTTCTAGTGTTTCAATACCTCAAAAAAAAACAAAAAAAACAAGAGGACCATGATACCCCTATATCGCTGACCTGAGTACCAAGCTGTAAAATCAAACTTGTGACCCCTGGGCAGGGCCAGTTTTGACCCCAGGGGCATCCTAAGACAAGAGGGCCATGATGGCACTGGAGTCGCTCACCTCAGCCTTTTGACCAAGTACAATCAATTTCGCAAAATGACAAACATTCTGTGACCTCCAGATTTGATTAATTAATTTTTTTAGCTCACCTGAGCACAACATGCTCAAGGAGAGCTTTTAGGGTCACTGGGTGTCCGTCGTCCGTCGTGCTTCGTCTGTCGTGCGTCGTCAACAATTCTTTAAACATCTACTCCTCCTAAACCACTGGGCCAATTTGGACCAAACTTGGCTGGAATGTTCCTTGGGAGGTCCTCTTTAAAAATTGTTCACAGAATTTGATTCCGTCAAAAACTCTGGTTGCCATGGCAACCAAATGGAATTTTTTAGGAAATTCTTTAAAAATCTTCTCTGATGAAACCGCTGGTCAGATTTTAAAATAATTTCACAGGGATGTTCCTTGGGTGACCCTTTTCAAAAATTGTTCGTGAAATTTTGATACATCAAGAAACATAGCTCTGGTGAATGGGGGCTTCCTGCACTATACAGAAATAAAGGAATTCTTAAAAATTCTTTTCTGAAACGGCTGGTCAGATTTTAAAATAATTTCACAGAGATGTTCCTTGGATGACCCTTTTCAAAAATTGTTCGCGAAATTTTGATCCGTCAAGAATCATGGCTTTGGTGAATGGGGGCTACTTGCACTATACAGAAATTCTTTAAAATACTTCTACCATTCACTTCTATGGTAGTGACTAGATCTTTAAAGGACATTAGTGTAACATTTTGTTGGACTCCTATAAGGTATGATTTACTTTTGTTTACAAGTAGACCCTTGTATAGTTTACTTTTGGCACTAGTGGGTGTTTAAATATCATTTGTGAACAACAATTCAGTAACATGTAAGCTTAGTTACTATAACACAGAATTAAAAGTTTGATATTTTTTTAAAAGGCATTCCTATGAGCACAAAGAAATCATAATATTGATAAATGAGGCATGAGCTGTTTCAAGTTTTGTTAACTCTTTACCAAGTGACAAAATTTCTTATTTGTCTAAAGTTAAACCATCTGCATACAACTGAAATAAATCCAATTGAACAATTGAAATTTGTTTTTTGAAGAGTAAAACCATTGCAGGAAAAGAAGAAAATACCAGGTATGAGCATCTTCTCCTCTTCCATCACACCCCCCAGCCGGGTAGGGGGAATAGAAAAAATCCCGGTTGTAGTCCTGCAGAGTGGTAAAACCCCACCAAAAAGGACCTGCCCGATTGCCGTGGGCTGCGACCCGTGTCGCCTGATGACGGGATCCTGGTGGTTGAGTGACATCAGGGATTGGCTAGACCCTGTACTTGCAACACACCACTTTGGCCCCAAGTTGGGCTAAACGGGAGGTCAGGAAGGCCCGACCTGATCAATCGGCTGGTCATGCCTTGCCCTAGGACATCTGATATACTCTTTCTTTTACATCCGTTTCTCAATTAAATTTACCATCTTCTCCACATAATTATATCACATTTTTTTCATGTATTATATTTCTTGTTCAGTCCTAGAAGGCGGTGGCTCATGGGTCAATCGGGTGAAAGTTTTTTGGTATTTGACTGACATTTGTAACCTCTCAATGATGGTCTAAGCTTGGTAGGACTTTCTGCGGGAATGCATCTGTCCAGTCTAGCCCTTTCATACCGAGTATGCCACTGATGTATCCCTGTCATGGTCTGCGAATGGGTTTTCCCCAGACCATGTCCCCTTGTTGGACTCCGTGGCGGGTGGGGAGCATGAGTGGTGAAACTTTTCACACAAACATGGCGTCTCAAAAAAAGGCCAAGCTCAATGAAAGCAAGCGCCCTCTTTCAGACAGTGATTCTGAAACAGAACCTTCAATTTCTACCTCTTTTCACTCTCCACGTTTTATTGTTATTCAATCCCAGGATCCTTCAAAACCAGTCACAAAGCTCTCTCCTTTTATAATTGAAAAACAAATATCTAGCATCCTTGGAACTCCTAAATCTGTTAAAAAACTGAAAGATCACACTCTCCTTGTTGAATGTCTCACCAATCAACAAGCACTGAATCTTTTGAAAAACACCAAATTCTTTGATATATCTGTTAAAATTTTTCCACATCCTACACTCAATTCTTGTAAGGGAGTAATAAGATGTAAAGAACTAACATACTGCAGCTCCTTGCAAGAAATTAAAGACAACCTAAAACAACAAGGTGTATCCGATGTTCAGCGGATTTCTGTACGCAGAGATGGAGAGCAGAGACTTACAAACACATACATTTTAACATTTTCTTCACCTGTTCTTCCAATCTCTATCAAGATAGGCTTTCAAGTAGTAAAAGTAGATGTGTATGTGCCAAACCCCTTGCGATGTTTTAAATGCCAGCGGTACGGCCACCACATCAGTAAATGTCCTAACCAAGAAACATGTTCTAAATGTGCTCATCAAGGACCTGACCATGACAGCACTACTTGTTCAAATCCTCCTCTTTGTATTAATTGTAAGTCTCAACACTCTACTTTTTCAAGAGAGTGCCCTGTATGGAAGGAAGAAAAAGAAATCCTTTCCATTAAATACAACAATAATGTTAGCTTTCCAGAGGCAAGGAAAATATTTGAACAACGCAAGAAAACCTTTTCTGGTCCTAGTTATGCAGGTGTTGTTGGCTTGTCAACTGAAAAGGACGACTGCAGCACTTGTAAAATTCTTGCGAAAGTTCTACTTCAAAAATTTCCTGATGTAGCTTCTGAACTGAAAGAACTTCTTCCTCCATCCACCTTGTCCAAACTAATCCCTGACTCTCCATCTGTATCTAAAACAAACACAACCTCTTCGGCATCCTCAAAACCCACAAACTCTCAAGATAGTTTGTCTCAAAAAACTTCAAAGTCATCTACACCTTCACAAAATTCTTCACGGAAAACTCCAAAGCCATCTACCTCTTCACAACCACCTCCTAAGAAACCACAACCTCCATCTTCACAGTCTACAACAAAACCTAACGTCTCATCCAAGGATAACAATCCCAATCATACACCCCGACCTCCTAAAAGGTCTTCTTCCAAGTCTAAACCACAATCTAAAGATAACCAAGGATCTTGTGAAATCACAGTCAAAGTAAATGATCCTGTCCCTACCTCCAACAGATTTTCGGAGCTAGAGGACATGGATGCAGATACTGAAAATCTGGAAGGGGAGGTTTCAGATTCAGAAGCCTCTATCTGGTCCACTTCCAAAGATCTTTGGAACAAGGATTTTGACGCTTGGCAATCATCCAAAGCCGAGACATCTGTAATTAAATCTTAACCAGTCTATTTTAAAATGCATTGGTTTACGGCCTCATTTTTTACTTTAGTCTTTATACTTTCCTCATGCACTATGGATACCATAATCCAGTGGAATTGTCGAGGTCTGAAGTCAAACTTTGACGAACTTTCACTTTTAATCAATGAGCACAAACCAGTTGCTGTTTGTCTGCAAGAAACCTTCCTTAAACGGGAGGATGATATCACTATCAAATATCATTCTGTTTACAACAAGATTTTTACCGAAGGTGAAAAAACCAGAGGAGGTGTTTCTATTATTGTAAACAACAACATTCCTCACAAAGTTATCTCTTTAAATACAAACCTGCAAGCTGTTGCTGTCAGGTTATCTATACACAGTGCTGTTACACTGTGTTCTTTATATCTCCCGCCAAGCATACCTATCAATGAGACCAATCTGAATGATCTCATTTCACAATTGCCATCCCCCTATATTCTTGCTGGGGACTTTAATGGTCACAATATTATGTGGGGTTGCAATGACACCAACCAGAGAGGTCTCCAGTTGGAGAACTTCATTTCCAACAACTCTCTGTCTTTCATGAATGATAACAAATCCAAAACCTACTTGCATCCAGCAACTGGATCTTACTCTTCCATTGATTTAACATTATGCAGCCCAGTCTTACTTCCCAATTTTACTTGGAAAGTGACTGAGGATTTGTGTGGAAGTGATCACTTCCCCATTATCTTTTCATCTACACAACCGTCCAGCAGTGTACGACCGCAGAAATGGAAGCTTTCCAAAGCAAATTGGAATAAATTTGAAACCCTATGTGAACAGACCATTACACATGATAAATTTGGAAATTGCGATGATCCTGCAAAACTTTTCACTTCCCTATTAATTGATGCAGCTAAACAGTCCGTCCCTCAGACCTCGACAAACCCAAAACGACCTGACAAGCCTTGGTACAATGATGATTGTAAACAGGCTGTCAGAGACAGAAAACAGGCCCTTAGAAAATTTAATCTCAGGCCTACCAAAGACAATCTTAACTTATTCCGTATTTCCAGGGCAAAAGCCCGTCGTACCATTAAAGAAAGTAAGCGCAAGGCCTGGAGACAATATGTCTCTAAGTTGAATAGTAGAACTACTACTAAAAAAACCTGGGATATGATCAGAAAGATCAATGGCAAAGGCCAGACCCCTGTTAGTCACCTTGAGGTTAACAATACTTCGTTGGAATCTCCCCAGGATATAGCTGATGCTCTTGCTAACACCTTTTGCAAAAAGTCTTCCTCTGCAAACTATTCAGAAAAGTTTCAGAGGAATAAAGCTAGAGAAGAAAAGAAAAAGCTTAATTTCAAGTCTTCGAATTCAGAGCATTATAATAAACTCTTCACTTTTAAAGAATTAAAATCTGCTCTGAATAAAGCTCATGATTCTTCTCCTGGCCCAGATAAAGTTCATTACCAGTTTTTAAAACACTTACCTTTTACTTCCGTCTCAGTTTTACTTGATATTTTTAATGATATCTGGCAGTCAGGTGATTTTCCTGCATCCTGGCGGGAGGCACTTGTCATTCCTATCCCAAAACCTGGCAAAGATGCTAGTGACCCGGCTAACTATCGGCCAATAGCTCTTACTAGTTGTCTCTGCAAGACCCTAGAACGTATGGTCAATGACAGGCTTGTCTGGTTTTTAGAGAAGAACAACCTCATCGTTGATGTACAGAGTGGATTTCGTCGCCAGCGCGGCACCATAGATCATCTTGTCCGCTTTGAAACCTTTGTCAGAGAAGCCTTTATTAATAGACAGCATGTAGTATCTGTCTTTTTCGACCTTGAAAGCGCCTACGATACAACTTGGAAATACGGAATTCTGAAAGACTTGCATGACTTTGGTCTTCGAGGCCGTCTTCCTCTTTTTATTTCAGCCTTCTTGGATGAACGTCTTTTCCGCGTCCGAGTTGGTAATACTGTCTCGGGAGCCCGTGAACAGGAGATGGGTGTACCCCAAGGATGTATTCTCTCTGTTACACTTTTCAGTGTGAAAATAAACAGTATAGTCAAAGCTATCTGTCCTGGTGTAGACTGTTCCCTCTATGTTGATGACTTCGTCATATGCTTCAGATCTCGAAATATGAACATTATTGAGAGACAACTTCAGCAATGTCTCAACAAATTGCAAACATGGTCTGATGAAAATGGCTTCAAATTTTCAAAGTCCAAAACTAAGTGCATGCACCTCTGTAATCTACGAGGTGTTCATCCAGATCCTGAACTTTATCTGGACAAAACTAAAATTGAAGTCGTTTCTGAGTTTAAATTTCTTGGAGTCATCTTTGACAGAAAGCTTTCTTTCCTTCCTCACATCACTGCACTTAAAAAGAAGTGCAAGAAGGCTCTTAATCTTCTTAAGGTTGTGGCTCATTCTGAATGGGGAGCAGACCGTAAAGTCCTCTTGCGGCTTTATCGGTCTTTAGTTCGCTCCAAGTTAGACTATGGATCTGTTGTATACGGATCGGCCCGTAAATCCTATCTGAAAATTCTCGATTCTATACACCACGAAGGTCTGCGTCTTGTACTTGGAGCTTTCAGAACTTCTCCCGTCAATAGTCTCTATGTTGAGGCTAATGAACCTTCCCTTTCTTACAGGAGAGAAAAACTCTCACTTCAATATATTTTAAAACTTAAGTCGAATCGTTTTAATCCAACTCACAACGTTGTCTTTAAACCTGAATATAAACGTCTTTTTGAAAGGAAACCAAATGTTATTCCTCCATTTGGTATCCGCATGGAGCCCATTGTAGATAACCTTGGCATAGACACCGAGTCTATTGCCGACTATAAAATCTCTGAAATCCCTCCATGGACACTAAACAGTGCAGAATTCAGATTTGACCTTGCATCTGACAAAAAGTCTGTCACGGATAGAACTGTATTTCATGCTAGATACAACGAGATAAAGGAGCATTATTTTTCCTTCAAACCCATCTATACAGATGGATCTAAAGAAGGCAATTCTGTAGCAGCTGCCGCTGTTTATGGACAAAGGAGCTTAAAATGCCGCCTTCCAAACAACTCCTCTATCTTCTCTGCTGAAATTAAAGCAGTAGATCTTGCCCTTAATCTAGTTGAAAGTTCTAATTCCAACCGTTTTATTATCTTTTCAGACTCTTTGTCAACATTACAGGCCCTTTCAAATCAACGACTTGAGAATCCTTTAATCTGCAGTTTACTTGAAAGGATCTCACAAATTTCTTCTAAGAATAGACTGGTGTTCTGCTGGCTTCCAAGTCATGTAGGCATCAAAGGCAATGAAAATGCCGATAGGTCTGCCAAATCTGCACTTAACCTTCCCATTTCAGATTTTAAAGTTCCACACACTGATTTTAAATCCTTCGTTTTATCACGTATCCAATCTTCTTGGCAATCCCAGTGGGATGCTGATATTTTCAATAAACTGCATTCAGTTAAACCATCCCTTGGTGAATGGTATCCCGTTTACAGATCCGTTCGTCGAGAAGAAGTGATAATTGCACGACTTCGAATTGGCCATTCACGCATCACACATTCCTGGCTCTTCACAAGAGATGATGCCCCTGAATGTATACCATGCAATGCAACCTTTTCTGTAAAACATATCCTACTAGATTGCATTGACTTTCAGCCAGTTCGTTCAAAATATTTCAACGTTGATAGTTTGAAAAATCTTTTTGATTCTGTCAGTGTTGAATCTATTATCGCTTTCATAAAGGAGATTGGCATTTACAATAAACTGTGATATTTACTCTGGAGTTTCTTACCCATCTTTTTACAACATTCTTTACTTCATTAATATTAAGTTTGCATCTCCTTAATGGGAGGATTGGCTCTCTTGGAGACATCTTATCTCATTGGAGACAGGACCTCTTTAATGGGAGTATCTTATCCCATTGGAGGCCCCAATCTTTATCAGTTTTAACCTCATTTCCAAGGAAAAACAATATTATCAATCTTACCTTTTAACCTAAAGCTTTGGAGTAGGCAGGGACACCCAGCCACTCAATATCATATTTTATGCACATTATAAATGACACATATTTTTTTCATTTAAAAAACTTCTTTTTATCAAACCAGCATTGAGTTTAAACCTTTTTATCACATTCTTAAATCTTATCATTTAAAACATTTGAGTATATAGGGATTGCCCTGTAACTCGATGATGCCCTTTATGTATTAAATTTTCTTAATTCAATTCTTTTATTGTCATTCAAACTTTATTCAGTTTAAACAACTCCACGTTTATCTATCTTTTAACATAGATATGCGCGCTAAATGACCAAAGTTGTCGATGCGCCATAAAACAACATTCATTCATTCATTCATTCATTCTCTTCCATCACTGTTTTTCAAAGTTTTTATGGTGTAGGATCATTAAAGTAAGGATTGAATGGTAAAGATTTCAGAAAAAATGTAGACTATCTGAAGCCCATTATCTACAGGACTAAACAAAAAAAAAAGAAAATCTGTTTCAAAGACAACACATTAAGTAAAAAATGTGTAAGATGACAAAGTTGAAGTGAGCAAAATTTGGCATACCACATACATGTACATGACTACAATGAACAGTTTTAGCTCATTACCTATGGGCCTTTACATAATAAGGAACAGTCCTATGACAACATAGCAAGATCATTCAAAGTCACAGTAAAACTTCTCTGTGTTATTGTCATACCACATACATGACTACAATGAACAGTTTAAGCTCATTTACCTATGAGCCTTTATATAATAATGAACAGTCCTATAACAATGTAATAAGAACACGCAAAGTCAAGTAAAAATTCTCTGTTATTATTGTCATACCACATACATGTACATGACTAAAATGAACAGTTTAGCCTTTTCCCAAATGACAAATTTCGGAGTGGTGCAAATTAAGAGTTTGCAGACGACAATTTTAAGTTTGATGAAAATGGCAGAAAGTTCTCAAAAAGGGTAGAAAACACTGTAGGAAAAGGAGAAATTGCTCGTTATGAACAATTTCTCCTTTTCCCACAGTGTTTTCAAGACTTGTACTGCAGACATGTGAAAACCAGGGCTTGTTTGGGAAAGGATTAAGCTCATTATTTATGGGCCTTTACATAATAAGGAACAGTCCTATGACAATATAGCAAGATCTTACAAAGTCACAGTAAAACTTCTCTGTGTAATTGTCATACCACATACATGACTACAATGAACAGTTTTAGCTCATTACCTATGGGCCTTTACATAATAAGGAACAGTCCTATGGGTATCCGGTCAAAACGTCCCACAGTCAAAACGTCCCACTTTTGGTTAAAACATCCCCTATTCCATTCCAAAATGGTTAAAAGGTCCCCCTAAAACGTCCCCCTATATTTTATCAGAATTATTTCTTTCGTTTTAAGTGATTTTTCTTCAGATTGTTCACAGTAATATTTCTTATTTATATTTTGACGTTTTGTTATAATAGGTCACTGATATTTAACCCATATCTTGACGACCATTAATTTTAAGCAGCACAAAGTTGATATGCGGTAAGTCCCGTCTCATTTAATTTAATTAGTACATCTATGACTTATAGCATTGAAAGAATGCTGGCTACTTTTACTTGGTTTTGTTTTCTTTTTTAGGATTTTAGCCCCGTATAATGAAGATTATGAAAAAGAGAAGGATAAGTATAATCAAGATAGTTTCATGTAGACTAAGGGTTCTGGCCCATATTGTCTACCTAAGTGCGAAAGTGTATATTAGACACGGTCGAATGCCTCCATGTGTGCTGCTTTCACTAATTAATTTTCAGTTTGTCATTTAACCCTTGATCATGTGAACTAAACAATCCCCAAACAGGAATTGCAGGTAATCTGCCAGTTCATTTTTTTCCAACAATGCTTCACATAAAAGTGTGTCTTTGTGTTGAAAGCAAATTGGTTAAATATATCACTCTTCTGCAAACGACAGAATTTTAGATTTGTCTAAACTGAAAGCGTTTGCTGTCGAGAATGTAACTTGGATTTAATTTTCGAAGAGTGCCTTTGATAGAGTAGAATATTGTTGGAAAAGGAGAAATTACTGGTTACCAGTAATGTATCGTTTTCCCACATTTTCTGAAGTTTTGTTCCTTGGCCTCTGTAAAACTCTAGAATTTGTGGTAATGGGTCGATTGATATTTTTTTTATTTTTCTCGACTGTTTCCTGTTAAAACGCTGATGTAAATGGGATTGTAGCTATCTCAGATATCCGGTCCCATATGCAGATGACAAAACAAGAGTTGTGAGAATCTGATTAAGGAAAGGAAAGGAATATGACATACATGGAAAGGAGTTGACTCACAGAATGCGTTTTTCCATAATGTTTTCAATCAGATCTTATATTTATACGGGATTGAAAATAACTGATACAAATCATACAAGGTAAGAACAATTTAATTGACATAAGCATGTGCTAAGTAAAATATCTATTACATACAACAATATAGACGTACATTTATACGTTGTACTTGTCAAAGTAAATGCGTTGTAATAAAAAGGAATGCTTTAACACAGTACCACACAATCCATACTTTTGACGACCGTAAGAAAAAAGCTTTAGGAAATAACCGACATCTTTAACTTAACTTGTTACCAAACAATCCAGGCTTTTAACGACCCTTTATATGAAGCCTTTCGAATATAATGTAGGAAAAGGAGCAATTGTTATTAACCAGCTCCCCGTGGGGTCCCGGGTTTTTTTTACTTTATAGAATAGGACCTCGGCCTTTCTCTATGGCATGTCGTAGAAGGCGACTAAAATTAGAGACAAACGGCTGCTTTCCTCGTAATTCGTAGGATTGCAGCAGGCTGGGTAGTTCTTATTCCAAATCCTATATTTTTTTTCTTGATGTAAATAGGGTTTGGAATGGGAATCAGTTGGCCTGTGGGACCCCGTGTGGTTTAATCGGGGGTATAAGAATAAATCACTGCAGTCCCGCGATCGTCACATCTGCCATTTCATCTGGCGGAACAAAAGTGACAGCATGCATTTCGTAAAAGGCGACAAAAGGGGCATCAATTTGTGTTTCATCCATTCCTCATTTATCATGTTTGTCTTATGTTGTTGCACATGTATGTTATTTTCACCTCGCATTATTGTTTACTAAGTAAGTGCGCTCAATATGACCTAAGTTGTCGACGGGCCATAAAACACTATTCATTTATTCATTCATTATTAACCAGCATTTTCTCCTTTTCCCACAATTTATTCAGCAATGTCAAGGACAGATTCCGCCGTTTCAGCTGTCTTTAAATTGTTGTTTTAAAATGCTTTCAATTTGAACAAATTTAAAATTTGTTGCCTTTTAACCCTTTCCCAAAACGACAAATTTTAGACTTTTCCAAATTGAAAGAGTTAGCGGACGACAATTTTAAATTTCATAACAATGGCAGAAAATTATCTGAACAGGCAGAAAACACTGTCGGAAAAGAAAATTGCTCGTTACGAGGAATTTCTCATTTTCCTACAGTGTTTTCAAAAGAATTGAAGAAGTAACATTTCCAAAAAGTAAATAGCAACACAGAATAAAACACGTCACTGATCAATCAAATTATTTCACCACTATGTACACTGATCAAAATGTATGCTTAAAATCTCAAATAGCAATGGAGTACAATGGAAGTGTTTAGTCCGTGGTAGTACGATGCCTGTAAATTCCTGACACAAAGTTTTAATAATCCTGTAGTCGACAGTGATCCGTCTCTGTACCTGTGGATCAAGAACAATACTGTATCATTTTTTATCACTAAACTCTACATGTGTATTAATCCAATGAAGAAATAGCTACAAAGTGGCTCGGGGTTTATGCTCATCACACCGTCATCAAAGCGATTTCAGTATCATTCTCCAAGATTTATTACATTTTATAGTAATACATGTTTTTTTTGGCTAAACCATATTATTTAATGAATCACAATTGGTTTTTACACATCCATTTCTATTCCGTGGTGAAGCTGTTGAATTAAGACTTTTTTTGTATAGTTCCAAAATGACGTGAAAATAAGGATTACCTTTCCCATGCGTCAAGTAGCTTGTACTGTGTGGGCTTGTGTTCATTCCTTTGTATGCGTCGGAGACTTAGTTCACCAACAAGATAGACTTGAGTATCAACCTCTCGTGCTTCGTGGTACAGTACTTGTAGTAGTACGTTAAATGGTGGACTTAAACCAGATAGTTTGTTGAGACGCCGATGCCACCCTGAAAACATTTAACGATTGAATGAAAAAATATGATGGTAATGCTCTATCAAAAAGAGGCTTCGTGCATCCCTGTGATTCACGGTACCAGTCAAGCCATCAAATATTTATGGATCTGTGAAATACATTTCCTTTAACAACTCACTTAATCATGAGGTAGACTGTTCCTTCTACTTCGTAAAAGAAAAGTTGAGTCATTTTTCACTCTAAAATTTGTATGTATAGTTTATATAGAATAAAGATGAAAAATGAGACTTTTTTCCGAGGTAAAAAATTTGAAAGTTTTGTACAGCTTGATATCTCTCGACGCTGTCCTTAAAAGGTTATATACCAAACGTAAATAATTTCAAACAATGTTTCTATATCTGCTAGGGTAAGAAAAATTGTGGAAATGTTTTCTTCACACCTTGTTGTTGTTACGGGAGACCACTCCTTCCTGCATGGCATACTCCCGATTTAAATACAATACCTGGCTACTGCGTCAGGGAGATATCTCTTTGGCTCAGTGGTTAGGGTATTGGCTTTGCGTCCGGGAGTTCGGAGTTCGAATCCCGCTCCGATCCTTATTTCTGCCATGCATTTATTCATTTGTTTCTTTGTTACGGACTTCGTTCGTAAGATGGGGGCTCGTCCGGGATTGGCCATTGAGCCATTAATCCCATTTGTTGTCCAAAATCGGACTTCCTGCCTAATAAGGCTTTGAGTCATCAATAAATGATGACTTTAAGAGGGGGTGTGTTACGGGAGACCACTCCTTCCTGCATGGCATACTCCCGATTTAAATACAATACCTGGCTACTGCGTCAGGGAGATATCTCTTTGGCTCAGTGGTTAGGGTATTGGCTTTGCGTCCGGGAGTTCGGAGTTCGAATCCCGCTCCGATCCTTATTTCTGCCATGCATTTATTCATTTGTTTCTTTGTTACGGACTTCGTTCGTAAGATTGTAAAGTGATAATATTTCAACGAACGAGACGTTATACATGTTCAACACATACCCTCTACAGGTCGTCCTGATGGATTGGCCAAAAACATTCCACTCCTCGATGGTCCACGTACTTGACAAAAGCCAGTGGCGTTCTATGTAAGCCATCTGGGACTCAATGGAATCTGACTCATTAAAGTCTCTCATGAATTGGAATGTTTCAGTCACATGCTCCCAGGGAATGAAGGGAAGGCACAATAGTTTTCTTAAGAATGCTTCTTTTCCCCTATCTTTGTGATACTGAGTTGCTAAACCAAAATTTTGAATGTGTCGCCATACCGCCTGTCCCCAATGAAAAGCACAACCAAGAATGCAAATGTCTTCAAATACAATGCAAGTTGCCCTCCACAATGCTTTTTCATAATCTAAGACGAACCCTTTCAATTTACAATTTGGAATCATCTGTCGCACACTTTCGAATACAGCCTTATAATCCGCAGTTTTCTTCCCTGTCATTAAAACAAATACCAAAGGCACTTGTTTGCAGCATTCGCCGCTCTTAACAAAGGCATGGATAGTCAACAGCATCACAAATGGAAGTCGCATGCACTGAAGTTGATAAAAAAATGATTAACGCAATAAATGAATGAATAGATGAGTGAATGAGTGAATGAATGAATCAATTTGGCTTTGATAGGATAGAAAACTTTGATAGAAAAAGAGAAAATGCTAACAGCATTTCCTACTTTTTCACAAAATCTTGAAAAGGCTTCTCCTTCAGGGGCGGTAAAAGTCATCATTGTGTGGTAAAGGGTCAAGAACAGCCAATCAAACCATCGCATTCATGTATCTATGTATTTTTCTTTAAACATATAACCATGTATCTTGTTTACCGCCAAAATTACTTCAATTTAATTATGTTGCGGCGGTCCACAACCTCCCACTAACACACACTCAAAAAAAAAAAAAGGAATTAGAACGCATTTGCAGACGACAAAGTTTTTCCTTAATTCAAATTACAATTTCTGGTTTTGATATGATCCAAAATATTGTGGAAAAAGTGTAACATGCTGGTTAACAGTATCTTCTCCTATTATTAGCCCTGTAGATGAGACACATTAAAAACTGGAGATAGAGATAGTGCGGTAAAGACGAAGTAATTATTTTCTATGCACAATTTCTATGTAAATTCTAACTATTTTGAATAACATACCAGTATTGTACGTATGATGCTGCCATCTATCACATGGACATTGCAGGGCGTGCTGTCGTTTTCTAACCTCCTCCTTGCACACTACACACAAATATTCCATGACACTTTAATCACTACACTAACTAATCTGATTATCTTCCAAATTACAAAAATAAACCTCCAATTCACAAGCGAGGAAACTTTATAAGGCACAGTATTATCTTATTTGGATATTAAAAATACGAGATGATCAAGTTAAGGACGATTTATGATTTAAAGAATCATTGCATTCCTCTTATACATTCAAGATCAAGGTAAGCCGCACAAACACCAACAATTAATTAAATGTGAGAAAACTGTTTGCAATACTGCTTTATGGACAAATAAGGAACCATTTTTTAAACAAACTGATTACTATTATTATGCCTTTAATTATTATTCAGCGACCAATAATGACCAATTTACACATTTTCATCATCACCTATACCCGATTGATCATGTTTGGGATTAATCTAAACAAACATTGTTAACAAAAAAATGCAATCTTTGAAACCCATACCATATTCATTAAAATTCATCAACATATTCAACATTTACGAGTAGTTGATAAGAACAAAAAAATCAAAAGGGGGACGTTTTGACCAATTTTTTTTTATTGGGGGGATGTTTTAACCAAATCAGTGGGACGTTTTAACGGTGGGACGTTTTGACTGTAAACCGTCCTATGACAACATAGCAAGATCATTCAAAGTCACAGTAAAACTTCTCTGTGTTATTGTCATACCACATACATGACTACAATGAACAAAACAACAAAATTTTAGACTGGTACAAATTCAAAGAATTTGCAGACGACAATTCAAATGTGGCTCAAAAATAGAAATGCTGGTTACCAGCACTTTTCCTTTTCCCACAATGTTTTCAAAAGGCTTCCTTCTCCGAGTCATTCAAAGTCGCGATTGTGTGGTAAAAGGTTAGAGTAAGTAAAACTTGTTTTATTGGTTAAGTGCACATATTACAAACACTAGTTTCAGCTCATTACCTATGAGCCTTTGTGTTCTACTTTCACTATACATTTTATTCTCTAGTGTAACCCTTTACCACATAATCCTGACCTCTAATCACCCTGAGAAAAAAGCTTCTTAAGACCTTGAGGGAAAAGGAGGACATTTATAATTTTTTTCTTTTTCCACAGTGTTTCACACCAAAGAAAAATGAATTGCATGTTTTGATTTGCAATTAATTTGTTGTCTGCAAATGCTTAAATTTAGTAAAGTCCAAAATTATATTGCTTGGGAATGGGTACAGAGCATTACATATTGCCATTTACTGAAAAGAAAAAGCAGTCCTTTGACCACAAAGCATGACAATCCAACATTGCAGAAACATAAAGACTGCATTAGTTGGCATGTTGGATTTCACAAACGGTGAAAAAAAATTAAGTACAATTTCTCAAAACCAATTGTTAACAGACTTTCATTGTGTAAACATGAAATGGAAATTTATATCTTGAAATGGCTACTTGTCCCCGACTGATTCTCAGATATTCTTTAAAATCAATAGGGTTCAAACTATTGAAAAGATAAACAAACAGTGCAATTTTCACAAGAAATCTGACCACAAAATGTTGACTGAATTGCGTAACAAGAAATGGAAGTTTTTAAAATCAATAAGATTCAAGTTATAATTGATGAGATAAACTAATTGCAAGTTCTATGAAAATCTGATAACAAAAGCAGACTTTTTTGTGAAAACAAGACGTGGAAATTTTAAACATTATATGGTTACTTTTCTCATACCAGTTGTCAGATATATTACAAAACCAATAGGATTCAAGTTATTAATGCGATAAACAAATTGCAAGTTTCACAAAAATCTGGCCACAAATGCAGAAATTTAAACAAGAAATGGAAATTTGCAACTTCAAACGGGTACTTTTCCCAAATCAATAGACAGATTTTCTTGAAAACCAACAGGGTTCAAGCTATTGATGAGATAAACAAACTGAGCAAGTTTGATGAAAATCAGAGTCCAAAGAAGATTATGGCATAAACAAAAAGAAGCCTAACAGACAGATAGACTGATGACGGAAACCAAACCGTAACATAAGCTCTGCAGACTTTCAGCCAGTGGAGCTAATAAATACTCTTGAAGACTGTGAAAATTTTGGAAAAAAAAATGCCCTAGTCCTCCTGTAACTCTTTTCCAAACCACAAAATTTTAGACTAGCCCAAATTGAAAGCATTTGCAGACGACAAAATAAATACTAGTATGGCTCAAAAATTAAAACTTGATTTTAGAAGTGTAGAAAACATTGAGGGAAAAGGAGGAAATGCTGGTTAGCAGCATTTTCTTTTTTTCCCGACAATGTTTTTAGAAGGCTTCTTCCTCTGGGTCGTAAAAACCAGGGATTGTTTGGTAAAGGGTTAAGACTTGAACCAGTGTTGTAGTTAGGAAGTAATGGAAGAGAATACTAAATTTTACTTCTATCCATATGGAAAGCAGCAGCAGGTGAAAATATATGTGGTTTGAATTGTAGTGTCGATCTTACAAAAGAGAAAAATGCAACAAGCAGGGGTATATCAGCAATTTTTGTGTTCCCATTCTTTTCGCAACCCTTTTCTTGCAAAAAGTTTGAACCCTTTCCAAAACAGAAACAATGTTGCTCATCATTATTACAATAATTGCAGAGACAAAAATAAAATCCTCTTGGTCTGGGCCATACAATATTTAATAATCCGGAGGGAGAAGGCCCATGAACACACTTTGGGAAAAGGAGAAAGACCTGGTAACCACCACTTCATCCTTTTTTCACTATGTTTTTCCTCCCCCAAGACTTATTTTTATATTTGAATCTGATCCATTTATGTAAATGCTCTTAATTTAGATGAGTTAGGGAATATGTGGTCTGCTTCACACTTAATGAAGAGGTAACACTAGTTCAATTTTGGCAACATATTTTCTATGTAATTATGTTTGTAACTATTTTCTCCGCACCATAATCAAAAGTTTTTTTTTAATCAAAACACACAAAAAAATCTTCTACAAGTTGTCCATCCCTTATCAGGTCTGCTTGACCTTGTGTGACAAGGAAGGTAGACAATACGGAAGAAAACACTGACAGCATTACAACTTCCTGAGCACATTCTATGCTTACAGTAGCAATGAGGCTGCTATCGAGTTTTTCAGATTTCATTTTCATTGAACAGTGTTGGCACCTTACAAACTTGTTTTCTGTTGAGGGAACAGATACTAATTTGTTACATGATGGACAATTCAAATTTTACTTGACACATATTGAAATAATTTTTCCAGTCGCAGATGTTTGGTTCGAAAGTTGCACAGGTGTACAAAGCTTTTCCTCTGGTATACCCTCAGTACCACTGAATTCAGTTGATGGGATTGACGATAAAACTTTCATTCCACCTATGCTTCTGACAGAAACATCTTTGAAAGTATATGCTTTTCCTTTTTCCAGAGTTGTTTCACCCCAAACAGTCAGTATGGTTGATGCAGTTTCATCTGACAATGATGTACTAGTTTTTTTCAGCAACTCCCCCCTCACTTCTTGAATTTGTGTTGGTCCAATAGGGCATGACTGTTGCAGATACTGTGCCCTAAAAAAGTAAACCAATGGAAATTGCAGATACATTTTCTTGTTGTGAAAAGCACCTCAAGAGATAAGTTCAAAAAGTGCACCTTTCTACTGAATTGTAAAGTCTTGTGCCATCCTCTCTTTTTCCCACATGCTTTTTAAAAGACTTAACTCTTTCCTAAACAGCAAAATTTTAGAGTGGCCCAAATTGAAAACATTTGCAGATGACAAATCAAGGTGGCTTAAATGAATTGCCCTTGATAGGTTAGAAAACATTGTGGGAAAAGCAGGAAATGCTGGTTACCAGCATTTTTTTCTTTTCCCACGTTTTCAAAAACCTTCCTAAGGGTTGTGTAATGTTAGCATTGTGTGGTAAAGGGTTATTTGCTCTGGGTCTTTTATAGTCCAGATTGTGTGGAGTTCAAGAAGAATATTCAACCATGACAAAAAAAATTAAACATGTCCTTTTAACCATTTTCCAAACGACTAAATTTCAGACTAGTCCAGATCGAAAGTGTCTGTCAAAAACTGATTAAATGTGACTTTGAAGTGAAAATTCCTGGTTTGATGATTAGAAAAAAAATTGTGTTAAAATGAACAAAATGTTGTTAACGTGATTTTCTCATTTTCCTATAATGATTTCAAGTCTTTTCTGTAAGGGTCATTTAAAAGTCAGGATTGTTTGTAAAATGACTAACCAATTCAAAAATAATTTTTATGTCCCTTTATAACTGCGAACAGATGAGCAAATTTGATAATGGAAGAAAAACAAGATGTATCACTAAGGAGTGACTGATACCCCCAAAATACTCTTCCCCCTCAAGTCTTTCAAATGAACACTGCCTAGTAACACAACACTAACAAACATTTCTGAACTTGTTGACTTGAAGAAATTATTGAAAATTCATCTTCTTTGAAACAGCTTGTCAAAGGGGGGGTCTCATTTGCGCCCACGCATGGATTTTCTTGATACTTTGCAAGCGAATTGCCTTTGGCCTATGAACTGCAAAGATGTATTTATCTACTTCAAATAAGACATGTAGGTCTCAGGAGGGCACCTTGGGGTACTCCTAGTTTTGGCTGGTACCTGCCTTGAAAAAACTAAGTCCAAAGTTATCGAAATTCATTATTTTCCTAAAACTTTAACATGAATAGTAAAGGTACACCTTATAGAGATATTAGATACAAATTGTGCTATTATAGGTATTGACTTGACTGATTTTTAAAAACTTGAATGTAAAAAGTATGGATAAAATTGACACTGAAATTTTCCAAACACAAAGTTCAACAAAACATTTATGGTAGTTCTAGTCTTTGTCAACCTATGAAATTGCTAGGAAAGTAGGCCCTGTATGTCTACATAATACACACAAAATTTTATAAAATTTGAAAACCGGTAACAATCTCATATTATGCATGATATGAGCAAAGGTGGTGTTTTGGACAAAAATCTAATGTCCATCTAAAATGTGTTATGGTTACCAAAACACTTTCTAATGCAATAATATCGATATTTTTGCATAACTAACAATGATAAATGAAAGATTCACATACAGAAACAGACTTCTGTAAAGGTATAGCAGTAATTATACAGATATTTTCCTAAGAAAGTAGCATGTATGAAAATAAACCCCAAAAAACACCAATTCACAAATTATTTTTATTTAATAAATATTCCTTTCATCCCAAAATATATTCTACACTTCTAATTTTCAATAGGACAATCATCTGAAGAAAGTGGCTTATCATTAAAAGAGTATTAGACAGGGTGCTCCACTTTTACCATAGATATATGCATGTCTTAACAAAGACATTCAGATGACAACCAGTAAATCAATTATTATACTAATAGCAATATTGTTAACACCATCTAGATGCAACTCGTGCATACGTTAATGGTCTGGCAGTACCTGGCAATTAGTAAGGTTACCTATATCAACAACTTTGAAGTTTGAATTAAAAAACTGTCAGCAAAACATACTTGTGTCTGAAAACATATTTTATATTTTTTTATATATTTGAACATCCTTAATGATGATTTTCTTTATACATATGAATGGTTTTAACAAGAGTCATCGTGATATCAACAAATTGTTTTTCCTTGAGGTTGATACTGGCTACAAAGACTAAAAGTGATTATCAATTACATTCACTTTCCACTAAACAGAAAAGAACAAGAAAACACTTCTACATCATTATACAATACTCCTATATTTGTTAACCGTTTTCTGCAGTCATACACAATTCATTTCTTTGAACAAAGTCTGACTGTATAGCTTTTCAAAAAGTACATGTACTCATACTGGTATTTCATTGAAACTGCTTTCTTCTTTAACTCCAAAAGTCACATTTTAAACGCTAGTGTAACACTCATGCCTAAACTACTTTCTAATTGAAACATTTCATTCTGCCTTGTTGCACTTCATCAGCTAAGAGAGTAGTTTACTTATTACATGTATTTTAGTCTATGTTTTGTCATATTTGATACTAGCTTTTGTAGTTGCCAATAATTGAAAAAACATAGCTACATTAATACAGACTTAATTCTATTAAAAGTTGTTTATACATTTTTGACTTCAGCAATTTGCAGTCAAGGCTGAAGTTCACAAAAGGGTGACAGAAAAGATTAAGCATTATTTAGCTGTATTCCACTCTCTTTGGTTCTCTGAGCTTTGGTTATTCTCCTCTTGTTTATATCAGTGTTTCTTTTTCATATCAATTTACACTTTGTATTATTTATACATCAATTGGGTAATTCCATTGTGGTTTTCACACATTTTACTATTTGTAAAACTTAGGACAAGAAGTCTAATTATTTACACCTTAGTAGGTTGTTCATAGGACATCATATGGTATCATATGGATAAGATGTATAGAATTGGCTTAATGAGAGTGAAACAAAATAAAAATCATTAATAAGTAGTGTTGAATTATCTGTTTGCACTGAGTAATAGTAAACTCCTCAGAAGTCCGCATAGGAGCAGTTTTAATAGATAACATCTGATCTATTTTCATTATCAGACTTTCAATTGAGTTTTAATATTGCTATTTTTGATTTTCTTTATGGTGTTCAACAAGGTGCTATTATTTCTGCAAAAACTCTTTTTGGTAAATAAAGCATTATCTTTTGATTGTATGCGAAGTTTCTTATACCAGAACATCGCACAAATCATAAACATGCGTAAATAAACAATAATAAAAACCCTAAAACAAAACTAAAAAAAAATGTGAATTTTACATTTTGAGAAAATTTGACCATTAAGACTAAAATTAAAAAAAGACTATGTTACCGGTTTTATTTTTTCTTGATATTTTAGGATAAGAACAAGCATATTTGTGGTCAAATTCAATATCAATTTCATAGGTTGACAAGAACTGTAACATGGTGAAAATAACAATTCAATTTGTTCAAAATATTTTACAAATGTGAAATTTGGGGGTCACTTCAATCAAAAATTGATATGGTCAATTTTGTTCAATATAACAATATAAACTAAAGGTTCATACATGATTGGAGATTAATAAGCATTATTTTAGGAACAAATTTGGTCAGCAAATCAAAAATCAGAAGGACTGTGGGCTCCTTTAATTGAGGCACACCCATTTTTTATCAAAAATTCTAAAAAATTCAAAAAATCAAAAACTGTGGTAGATGGAAGAAATTTCTTTTTAGTAATATAATCCTCATGTAATACACTACCTTCACATAAATTTTCATAAAATTCTGGGCGTGGGCAGGTCCCTATGTAAATTTCATATAGGGTGAGACCCCCCCCCCCCTTTTGAAATAATTTCACAGAAATGTTACTTGAATGACCCATTTCAAAAATAGTTCGCTAAATTTTGATCCATCAAGAAACATAGCTCTGGTGAATGGGGGCTACTTGCACTGTACAGAAATGAAGACATTCTTAAAAATTCTTCTTTTCTAAAACTGATAGTCAGATTTTGAAATGACTTTTACAGGTGACCTTTCGAAAATTTACTGATAGTCAGATTTTGAAATGACTTTTACAGGTGACCTTTCAAAAATTGCTTGGCAAAATAATAACTTTTGTTTCCAGTGTTTCAAGACCTAAAAAAAAAAAATAGGCTATGGTCCTCTCAAAAATTCAGGTGAGCGATCCAGGGCCATCTTGGCCCATTTGTTCCGCATTTCTACAGGATGATAAAAGGGCTTCACTTTATGGAGCATAAAGAGATGACTCTTACTGCAAAAGTAATGGTTCACTGTACTATATATAAACAACGTATTTAAAGAGTGGCTGTGAACTGTTCCCATACCAATAAATAGCGGCCATGGTATAATTTTTCAATCTATATTGCACGGAGGGGAGATAACTCTTGCTGGAAAGTAATGGTTCACTGCACTATATAAAAACAACGTATTTAAAGTCTTGCTGTGAAGCGTTCCCATACTCGAAAAACAATGGTACAAATACATGTAGATTAAATTTAAAGTTTTTGCGATTGATCAATTATCACCTACTGCTAACTTTGAAATAACAGGAAGGTGGAGTTCACGGTTTAAAGTATCGTAACAACTTGTAAATGGCCCGTATCGTTATGCTTTCCTTTATCTCCCATCTACGTATTCTTGTCGCCTATTATTCACGTTATATGCATAATATTTGTTAAATTTCGTGTTTCTTTTCTGAAACTCCCCAAATAGGTAATTAAAGTGTCTCACTGTACTATTGTCGCTGCACAACTTGGTAAGTGATCACAATTCCATAAAGATAACTGGGTTCAAACCATTTACCCACATGAAAACTGCCACCAGTAAACGTTCGAACTGCTTTTCCAAAAAAGTCTCCTTATATTTTTCGGCCACCTATCTGCCTTTCCAATGGTATCATGTATATCACACCATAGCATATATTGTTTTCCGTGTCCTGACATGTCATTCGATAAAAGTAGTATTTTCCGATATTTCCAATGAGCCACTGGCTACTTCAAGCAAGGTTGGAATGAAGTCAAATAAGCAGGTAAAGTTATGTTCGGTATGTGTGAATTGTACTCAGTATTTCCTGTATTGTATTGGCCACCCATGCATGTGAGTGCTATGGTCAAATATGTCACATAAACGTGTGTGGAAGTGTGATATCACGTTATAAAGTAGCACTGTATAGTGTAGTAAACTTTAAGAGGACGACAAGTTTCTGAAATTTTAGGAACAGAAAAAAGGACATGCGACACATATCACAGTTAGACCTTCAGAATCCTTGGAGCTTTAAGGTCAGCTGGGCACAAAGTGCTCATGGTGAGCTTTTGTGATCGCCCAATGTCCGTCGTCCGTCGTCCACAATTTCTTTAAACATCTTCTCCTCCTAAACCGCTGGGCCAATCTTGATGAAACTTGGCATGGATGTTTCTTGGGTGAAGCTCTACCAAAGTTGTTCAAGAGATTGAATTCCACCCATAACTCTGGTTGCCATGGCAACCAAAAGGAAAAAAAAAGCAAAATCTGTGAAAATCTTCTTCTCTGAAACTAGAAGGCGTAGAGCTTTGATATTTAGTATGTAGCATCTCCTAGTAAACCTCTACCAAGATTGTTTATATGATGCCCTTGGGGTCAAAACTGGCCTGGCCCCAGGGGTCACAAGTTTGAAACATAGGAACAAAGAAGGAAAAAATTAAAATTCTTCTTCTCTGAAACTGGAAAGTTAAGAGCTTTGATATGTGGTATGTAGCATGTCCTAGTTGACCTCTACCAAGATTGTTCATATGATGTCCCTGGGGTCAAAACTTGCCCCGCCCCGGGGGGTCACAAGTTTGAAACATATAAAGAAGGAAAACTTTAAATTTCTTATTGTCTGAAACTAGGTGGTGCAGAGCTTTGATATTTTGTGTTTAACATCTCCTAGTGAACCTCTACCAAGATTGTTCATGTGATGCCCGTTGGGTCAAAACTGGCATCGCCACGGGGGTCACAAGTTTGAAACATAGGAACAAAGAAGGAAAACCTTTAAATTTCTTTTATCTGAGACTAGAAGATGTAGAGCTTTGATATTTGGTAAGTAGGATCTCCTAGTGGATTTTTACAATGTTTGTTCATATGATGTCCCTGGGGTCAAAACTTGCCCTGCCCCGTGGGTCACAAGTTCGAAACATAGGAACAAAGCAAGAAAACTTTAAAAAATCTTCTTCTCTGGAATTAGAAGGCATAGAGCCCTGATATTTGGGATGCAGCATCTCATAGTGGACTTCTACAAAGTTTCTTCATATGATGCCCCTGGGGTCAAAACTTGCCCTGCCCCAGGGGTTACAAGTTCGAACAATAGGAACAAAGGAGGAAACTTTAAAATTCTACTTCTCTGAAACTAGAAGGTGTACAGCTTTGATATTTTGTAAGTAGCATCTCCTAGTGGACCTCTACCAAGTTTTTTCTTAGGATGCCCCTGGGGTCAAAACTGGCCCTGCCCAGGGGTCACAAGTTTGATTTTACAGCTTAGTACTCAGGTGAGCGATATAGGACCATCATGGTCCTCTTGTTTAGTCTTTTTCAAAGTGATGAAAATGGTAATGGGACCATAACCTGATAGCCCCACCTCGCATCCAGTGTCCACAATGTGATTTTGACGCGACTTGGAGACCCAGGAGTAGTGGACATCACAAGCTGGGAGGAGTTTACGTCTGCACGAACACACACGCAACCAGTACCCTGCACAATAGTTTTTTTCCAAGAAAGTTTTACAGCATTTCACGTACACTGTAAAAATTTAATAATGGTAATTAATAAAAAAATTGCACACTTATCAATATGCTATACTTCTGAAAACCTTGTTACATTAACATGTGTAGTATTAAAGGGATGTTTTATTATCTCCAGCGGAGGGGGATATAGTTTTAGCGTTGTCCGTCCGTCCATCCACCTGTGCGTGTGTCTGTCCCAGCAAATATCTCCAATTCCATTGGACGGAATTTCTTGAAACTGTATACATGAGTACAGTAACCCATTCTCCCGAGACACATTTTTTTGTTTTTTGGATTCGATGCAAAATGGCCTACTGAGAGCGATTTTAAGTTTCACTTAAGTTACACTTGAGTACATTTTTGATGTTTGGAGTGTTGTCTTCAAAACTATACAAAGTTTTTACATTGAACTTGTCACACCTGTCAACCTCCATTAGCGGATGCAGGAAAACAAGTTTCACCTAGATTGACCGTGCAATGCCACAGTTATATGCACTTGTTTTTGTAATAAGGTGTCATGGAAAAAGGGGGCTTCATGTTCTATTTCATTCCATTTCTTGTGAAGGCATCTCGTCCCACATTTCTTGACGGAATTGAATAGAATTTTCACAGATTATTTGTCATTATGTAGTAGTTGGCCTCGCCTCTTTAGTCGCTGGAATTTGTTCTTTGCTCTATATAAATGACGTCACAAGCCGGTGCAGTCAATTTTCAGAATCAATCAGGCGTTACCATAAGGCATGTACATACCTGTTGTGTAATATTCTCGGTGAAGTTTAGATTTCTATATTTAGCAACGGGGTCAAGAATGCGTGACATAGATCGAGCAGACGATATCCGATGACAGCAGGTTTGTCAAAACAGGGTGGAAAAAAGGACTGTGGGAGTAGATGATTATTTTAGGGTCTAGCACGGTCGATAGCTTCAAAACAGGGTGACAAAAGGCATTTTCTTTTTTTGTAATCTCTTTTCAGTAACTGAGAACAGCACGGAAGAAAGTCAGTCTATTTTTAACCACTGAGTTCAACAACGCTTTCTCGAGCAGACTGATTCTAGAGATCGACTGCGGTGTGGAAAAGTTTTTAGAAGCAATTTAATCTGTTGCCTACAACGATGCGCTGAGAAGCGGGGCGGGAGGATTACAAATCTCTCTCTCTCTCTCTCTCATTTTCATCATGTTGTGCAATGCATAATTTCTCTCTCTCTCTCTCTCTCTCGCTCTCTCTCTCTCTTTAATATAAAAAATGACTGTGTGGTTTATCAAGTCTAGACATGCCCTCTACTATCCGATCTGATGAAATGATATAATTATCCAGTCTCTTTCTCTCTTGCAAGACATCATGGGAATATAGACCATTGGGGTGACAGACTGGAATCCAAGTATAGATCATGTAGCAGACGATACAAAAACTCCCAATTTGCTTGTAGAAGTTTTTGTGCACTGTAGTTAAACAATGTGGGAAAAGGGCCATTCCAACTGTCTTCTATATAAATACACTCGTTTTAAAGAGTCAATTTCGGAATCTATTTTTAGCCACAACAATGCGTAACATCAGAAATAATCGTGTCGACAGACGAAAATGTTCAACGATAGTAAAATAAATTTGATGTGTCAAAATTGTGGGAAAAAATTTAGGAGGCCAACAATATTGTATTTCTCTATATTGTGGATAGTACAGACGATTTCAAAAACAGTGTGGGAAAATTCCTTCTCTGTGTTGGACGGACGAGCAACCAAATCTCTTTCCTACACGTATGAGCGATGATAGACGGGAGGTCAAGTCTCTTAATCCGAATTCGACTGGGATCAGACTGACGAGATCTTGTGGGGAAATAGATAAACTATTGCGTTTTGATCGATTTAGCAGGTATTGAATAGATCCCCATCTGTTGAAGCTCATGTTTGGTGGGGGCTAGGATCGATATGTTAAAATGAGGAAGCAGATGAGGAGGCCTTGCTTATTGATGTGGAGGTTAACCTAACTTTACTCTACTTTGCTACAAGCATAGAGACAGAGGAAATGAGACAAACCAGAAAAATGCTGTAAAGGAGTAGGTATGGACCATGTACGAACAACAAGTCCTCCTCCTCCTTAGAGAGAGCTCCTCCTCCTCCGCAGGGAGCGCCACCTCCGCCGCAGGGAGCGCCGCCGCAGGGAGCGCCTCCTCCTCCTCCTCCACTCCCTGCTCCTCCTCCTCCGCTCCCTGCAGCGGAGGAGGCGCTCCCTGCGGCGGCGCTCCCTGCGGAGGAGGAGGAGGAGCTCCCTCTAAGGAGGAGGAGGACTTGTTCGTACATGGTCTATACCTACTCCTTTACAGCATTTTTCTGGTTTGTCTCATTTCCTCTGTCTCTATGCTTGTAGCAAAGTAGAGTAAAGTTAGGTTAACCTCTGCATCAATAAGCAAAGCCTCCTCATCTGCTTCCTCATTTTAACATATCGATCCTAGCCCCCACCCAACATGAGCTTCAACAGATGGGGATCTATTCAATACCTGCTAAATCGATCAAAACGCGATAGTTTATCTATTTCCCCACAAGATCTCGTCAGTCTGATCCCAGTCGAATTCGGATTAAGAGACTTGACCTCCCGTCTATCATCGCTCATACGTGTAGGAAAGAGATTTGGTTGCTCGTCCGTCCAACACAGAGAAGGAATTTTCCCACACTGTTTTTGAAATCGTCTGTACTATCCACAATATAGAGAAATATATTTATGTTAAGGGTGCTTTGTTACTTATTATACTCTGTCGAGTGCATGTTGCGCACGGGCGCGTCTCATTGTAGTATAAATAGAGAGCGCGCCTCTTTTCTGGTCATTCGACGGCTAGACTACACACGGTTTACGACTTCGTATATCGATGGCGACTTTAGAAGCCTGTCCACGTGGCTCGGATACAGACGCAGAAGACTTGGTAGCAGAGTATTCTGGTAGAGAGAAACATACAGTAGAACAGGGTAAGCCCTCGGGGGATAGTGACAACGCGTATGAGGCTTTCAGTCTTTTTCGTACTTATTTCGACAAGGAACTTAAAACTTTGAAGTCTGAAATTTCGGAGCAGAATTATAAAATTAAAGATTCTAAGAAAGTGGAATTCAAAAAGGAAGGGCACAAAGTTCAATTTGAGTTTAATTCTGACATTCTTGAAGGTCTTCTTTTGCTGAAGAAGGAGCTGCTTGGGTCTAGATGTGAAGCGAGTGTGAGTGAACTTATTAACAAAGTTAAGCGTAGAAATAAGCTCATTAGAATAGCAGATAGTTCCCCCGGGGGTTGGTCAACCGTCCGCGAGTATGAACAAGTCAGCCTCGGTAGTGATAGCGAGGACGAGAAAAAGCTTAAAAGAGCTGAAACTCGTGCAGTCAAAAAGATCAAAGCAGCTTCTTCTACTAAGCAGTCCCATTCTTACCATCCTTACAATAAACATTCTCGTTTCATGCCTTCCATGGGAACCGGTGGTTTCAACCAGGGCAGGGGCTATTCCTTTCAAGGAGCCGCTGAGACTCAGACAAAGCCATTTCAGCTTTTTCGACCACGCAGACAAGCCACAGAGCAAGACATCTGCTTTTCCTGTGGAAACAAAGGCCACTTCCGTCGAGACTGCATCTCTTCGAAACAAGACTACTCCGTCAACAGTGCTAGAGACTCCAGAATTAGTAAATGATAAGTACTCTGACATTTCTATTGTATGTGCAGACTTTTTTGAAATGCATGAAAAAGAACTTCAACTTGGCCATAAAGAGGCCACTAATGTCAAAGGTAGATTAAAGAAACATGTATTATTTTGGGAAAAAATAGGAGCAAACCAGTTTGTAATAGATACACTTACACACGGGTATAAAATTCCCTTTTTGCAAACCCCACCAATGTCTGTTTCCAAAAACAATCGATCCGCTTTAGAAAATATTTCTTTTGTATCTGAAGCAGTAGACGAACTTTTGAGGAACGGGTGCGTTGTTAAAATGCCTTTTGTTCCTCACGTAGTTAATCCGCTAAGTGTATCTATTAACAAGTCGGGTAAAAAACGACTTATTTTAGATTTACGTAAAGTTAATAAATTTGTTTGGAAAGAAAAAATTACTTTTGAAGACTGGAAAACAGGTCTAGCATATTTCAAAAATAATGCATTTTGCTTTAAGTTCGATCTTTCCAAGGGTTATCACCACATAGACATTTTCCCAGCACACCAGACTTTCCTGGGATTTTCTCTCAAGGGAGATTACTACTGTTTTACTGTTTTACCTTTTGGATTGAGTTCTGCCCCTTACATCTTTACTAAAGTTCTCAGAGAATTAGTGAAATACTGGCGCTTTCACAGTATTAAGATTGTTGTTTTTCTAGATGACGGGTGGGGAACAAATGATTGTCTTGAGAAAGCTTGGGCCGATTCACTGTTCGTTAAAGATAGCCTAGTACAGGCCGGTTTTGTTGAAAATGTCGAAAAAAGTATTTGGAAACCTGTGCAAAGAATTGAGTGGTTAGGCCTTATATGGGATAGCTGTAAGTTCTGTCTAATAATACCGGAAAGGCGTATTTTGGATTTGAAATCCACTCTTAATCAGATTTCAGACATTCCTTACAGAGTTACTGCAAGAGGACTAGCTAAGTGTGCAGGGAAGGTTATCTCCCTTATACCCGTAGTGGGTAATATAGCCAGAATTATGACTAGGTACTTGTATATGGAAATTCAGACTAGGTCGGCCTGGGATAGGCCATTTTCTTTATCTCCTGACAGTCCTTGTTTAAGAGAAGTACATTTTTGGAAGCGTAATGTGGACAATTTGAACATGAGAGAGCTTTCTCTTTACCATCCCACTTCTTCCTTAGTCTATTGTGACGCTAGTCATAGGGGTACAGGGTCATTCATTGTAAATTGCAAAGACAGCGTTTTTCACAGCGCTTGGTCAAATGAAGAGAAGGGTAAAAGTTCGACTTTTAGAGAACTTAAAGCAGTTTTTCTGGCTTTGAGAGTTTTCCAGGAAACTCTAGCTAATAGATCTGTCAAATGGTTTTCAGATTCACAATCATGTGTCCGTATAGTAAAGTTTGGAAGTACTAAGCTAGAGCTTCAGAATTTAGCATTTTCTATCTTTGACATCTGTCTTGCCCATAAGATTGACCTCGATATTCAGTGGGTGCCCCGTTCGCTAAATTCAGAAGCGGACCAAATCAGCAAATTGAGTAATACAGATGAATGGGAGGTTTCGAAAGTTTTCTTTGACTTCATGAATGGATTGTGGGGTCCCTACGATGTAGATAGATTTGCTAGTTACAAGAACAGAAAGTTAGAGAGATATAATTCTCGGTTCTTGGATTTCGAGTCAGAAGCAATTGACGCCTTTACCCAGTCCTGGAACGCCGATAACAATTGGCTCGTGCCGCCTATTAATTTAGTTTGTAGAACTATTTTTCACATGTTAGAATGTAAAGGCAGGGGTACTCTTATAGTTCCTAAGTGGCCCAGTGCAGCTTTTTGGCCTATATTGTTTGACAAATTCGGTAAAAAACAACCCTTTGTCTCAGACATCCTGGAGTTCAAATCCGGTCAAGGCATTTTTACTTGTGACGTGGCAGACAATTGTATTTTCCACCCATCTAGGTTCAACAGTAAGGTTTTAGCTGTAAAATTTTCCCAGTAGCTGGCTCTTTATGAAAGGAAAAATAAATTAATACTTACAAGCTTTGATGAATATGAAAAACGTGAATAAAAGAACTGCCACAGTAAAAAAAAAAAAAAAAAATTACTGGTTAAAGAGGGGTTTGCATATTTTTTGTTTTTCTTTTCCTTCTAAGTTGGATTTAGCCAGGTCATCTGGGTAGTATTTAAAGAAATTAGAGCCCTGAGAACATTCTGCGGGGATGCCTGGGTCGACTGGGCGATTAGTTTACACGTTTGAATCTCGACTTTATACGTCGGGTTGCCTGGGTCGACTGGGCGGTTTGATAAGGCAATTGTACCCGGACATCAGTAGTCGGGTTGCCTGGATCGACTGGGCGGTTTTTCTTGACAACAAATTTGAACGTCGACACATTTAGTCGGGTTGCCTGGGCCGACTGGGCGGAATGTTAGTATTTTGAACCCAGCCATATCTGGTTGGGTTGCCTGGGTCGACTGGGCTGTGCGATTATAGATTTGAACCCCGACATCGTTGGGGAATTAAGGATTGTCGCTGCAAGATTGAGTTGATTTCTCGTCATCATAAGGGATTCGAACTCGGACTTTGTTAGCCTAGGTCGACTAGGTATTATGGCGACGGATTTGAATTTGTATTTGTTTGGTGGAAAGAGCCCAGGTTGATAAGTTGATATTATGAAATTGTATTTTGACTTTGTTGGCATTGAATCTGAGATTGCCTTAGTCTGATATACTATTAGGTTGCAGTTGAGATATTTCATAGAAATCTTTGATTTTCTACATTTTTCAGATATTTTCAAAGTTGGTATTTGGAAGAGGCTGCTTACCGAACAGTTTCCTGGCGCTTTGGAGGAAGAAAAAGAACGACTAAAGTGGTTTTGCCTAAAATCGAAGTCCGAAAATACAGTTAAAAACTATAAATCTAGTTTTAATAATTTCTGTAAATGGTGTAAATCTTACAATTTAACATCCTTACCGGCTTCCGATGTTAGTATTGCCCTTTACTTGTCTTCTCTCGCAAGAGTCAGTAATTCTGAGTCTAAAATAAATTTGGCACTTTATAGTATTTCTTGGGCACACAAACTCGGAGGATTTACTGACCCCTGTAGTAGTAATTTGGTGGTTTCTGTAAAAGAAGGTGTTTTACGTTCCATTGGCAAACCGGTTTGCCCGAAAGAACCTATTTCTACTGGAGATATTGCCAAAATTATCTCTCTTTTCGGTTACTCAAATCTTTTGGATATGCGTTTTGCCACTATGTCTGTAATTAGTTTTGCAGGTTTCCTTCGCTTTAATGAAGTTGTTAAACTGAAAAGACATGATGTGAAAATTGATGATCAGCAGGCAAAACTAATAGTTCATTCCTCCAAAACGGACCAGTATTCCAAAGGTCAACATGTGATTATCGCACGGACTGGGAAAAATACATGTCCCGTTAAGCTATTAGAGAGGTATTTACATGCATCAAATTCTGTAGCTATGTCTGATGAATATCTTTTCAGGAAAGTTTATTTTTGTAAAAAAGAAAATTGTTACAAGTTAAGGAAAGGGTCTCCGATCTCCTACAGCAGGGCAAGGGAAATATTTCTAGAAAACATGAATAAGATCGGCCTAGATCCCAGTAAACTAGGTTTACATTCCCTACGTTCAGGTGGGGCTACATCTGCTGCTTCCTCCGGTGTGTCAGATAGATTGCTGAAGAAACATGGCAGATGGAAGTCCGATAAAGCAAAAGATTGCTATGTAAGAGAAAGTGATGCTGAGAAGCGATCTGTGTCCCTTAATCTTGGGATTTGATTAAATATTTCGAAGTTACATTAAACAGGTTTATCTTGGGGCGGCGGGTTATAGGTTATAGTTCGTTTTAGGATAGCTTTGATTATGATTTATGTTTTTTCTCCTTTTGCTTCTATGTGTTGATTTCACTTCTGTGATTACATAGTTGTCTTTGTTCTTATTCACATACAGCATTCCCGTTCTTTTCTGTCGATTACAATGCGTAGTCTAGGCCGCTACTCCTATTTCCGACTTCTGTTGTTTATTATTCCATAATAAGTTCATGCAATGGAACATAAATGTTTTATATTTGCCTGAGTGGAACGAAAGAAAATATAAATACAATATTGTTGGCCTCCTAAATTTTTTCCCACAATTTTGACACATCAAATTTATTTTACTATCGTTGAACATTTTCGTCTGTCGACACGATTATTTCTGATGTTACGCATTGTTGTGGCTAAAAATAGATTCCGAAATTGACTCTTTAAAACGAGTGTATTTATATAGAAGACAGTTGGAATGGCCCTTTTCCCACATTGTTTAACTACAGTGCACAAGAACTTCTACAAGCAAATTGGGAGTTTTTGTATCGTCTGCTACATGATCTATACTTGGATTCCAGTCTGTCACCCCAATGGTCTATATTCCCACGATGTCTTGCAAGAGAGAAAGAGACTGGATAATTATATCATTTCATCGGATCGGATAGTAGAGGGCATGTCTAGACTTGATAAACCACACAGTCATTTTTAGCTCCACTGGCCGAAGGCCAGCGGGCTTATGTCATGGCCCGTTGTCCGTCGTGCGTCCGTGCGTCCGTCCGTCCGTGCGTCCGTCCGTCCGTCCGTCCGTGCGTTAACTTTTTCTTTAAACATCTTCTTCTCTGAAACTACCCATCCAATTTTGATGAAACTTCACAGAAATGATCCTGCCATGGTCCTCTTCAGAATTTCTTGAAAGAATTTAATTCCTTCAAAAACTCTGGTTGCCATGGCAACAAAACTGAAAAATTTTGAAAATCTTTGAAAATCTTCTTGTCTGAAACCGTAAGGCCTAGAGCTACCAAATTTGGCATGTAGCTTTATCTAGTGGACCTCTACCAAGTTTCTTCAAATTATAGCCCTGGGGTCAAAATTGGCCCCGCCCCGGGGGTCACAAGTTTTACATGGGCTTATTTAGGGAGAACTTTAAAACTCCTCTTCTACCTAGGCATAGGGCCTAGGGCTACCGAATTTGGGATGTTGTTTTATTTAGTGGACCTCTACCAAGAGTGTCTAAATTATAGCCCTGGGGTCAAAATTGGCCCCGCCCCGGGGGTAACAAGTTTTACATGGGCTTATATAGGGAGAACTTCAAAATTCTTCTTCCACCTAGCCATAGGGCCTAGGACTACCAAATTTGGCATGTAGCTTTATCTAGTGGACCTCTACCAAGGGTTTCCAACCTATAGCCCAGGGGTCAAAATTGGCCCCGCCCCGGGGGTCACAAGTTTTACATGGGCTTATTTAGGGAGAACTTTAAAACTCCTCTTCTACCTAGGCATAGGGCCTAGGGCTACCGAATTTGGGATGTTGTTTTATTTAGTGGACCTCTACCAAGAGTGTCTAAATTATAGCCCTGGGGTCAAAATTGGCCCCGCCCCGGGGGTAACAAGTTTTACATGGGCTTATATAGGGAGAACTTCAAAATTCTTCTTCCACCTAGCCATAGGGCCTAGGACTACCAAATTTGGCATGTAGCTTTATCTAGTGGACCTCTACCAAGGGTTTCCAACCTATAGCCCAGGGGTCAAATTTGGCCCAGCCCCGGGGGGTAACAAATTTTACATGGGCTTATATAGGGAAAACTTTCAAAATCTTGTTGCACCTAGCTATAAGGACTAGGGCTATCAAATTTTGCATGTAGCTTTATCTAGGGGGTCTCTACCAAGGGTGTCCAAAAGTATAGCCCTGGGGTTGAATTTAGCCCCCGTCACAGGGGATCATAAGTTTTGCATTGGCTTATATAGGGAAACTTTAATAATCTACTTGTACATAGCCATAAGGCTTAGGGCTACCAAATTTTGCATGTAGCTTTATCTAATGGGCTTCTACCAAGAGGGCAAAAATTTTAACTTTGGGGGTCAAGTTTGACCCCATCCCAGGGGTCACAAGTTTTACATTGGCTTTATAAACCTGTCTCATGGGTCACATATTTTACAGGGCCTTTTATTGAGCAAACTTGTTTTACAGGGCTTTTTATTGGGCAAGATTCAAAAATCTTCGTGTTTATAACCACACATTCTAGTTTCATATTGTAGGTCTGGGGTCAAAATTGGCTCCATCCAGGGATCACAAGTTTAACATGGGCCTCAAGATATAGTCACTTTAATTTATACATTAATCAAGGGAAATAACTCTTTTTATGAAAGATAAAGTTTGGTACTATTTACCTCCCTTGATTATCAAACTGCATTGATACATGATTGATGCTAGACATTAAGTATTTTGATAGAAAATATTCTGTTTTCAAGTGTTATTCATTTTTTTGATGCTAATAGTTATGCTCACATGAGGTGAATAATAAATTCAGAGTAAGGTTTCTATCATTCAGCTTATTTTTCCAAGGATTTTACCTTTCATGCTAATGAGTGAACCTGCTTGTACTGCCTGACAGCGTTCATTGTTTTTGAAGGCCCTCTTTTTCATGGTCATGAACACTTCATTTTGTGTGGTAAAGGGTTAAAAAGCCAGTGGAGCGATACAGGGCCATCATGGCCCTCTTGTTTATATAAAAGAGAGAGGGAGAGAGAGAGATTATGCATTGCACAACATGATGAAAATGAGACAGAGAGAGAGAGAGAGAGAGAGATTTGTAATCCTCCCGTCCCGCTTCTCAGCGCATCGTTGTAGGCAACAGATTAAATTGCTTCTAAAAACCTTTTCCACACCGCAGTCGATCTCTAGAATTCGTCTGCTCGAGAAAGCGTTGTTGAACTCAGTCGTTAAAAATAGACTGACTTTCTTCCGTGCTGTTCTCAGTTACTGAAAAGAGATTACAAAAAAAAGAGAATGCCTTTTGTCACCCTGTTTTTGAAGCTATCGACCGTGCTAGACCCTAAAATAATCATCTACTCCCACAGTCCTTTTTTCCACCCTGTTTTGACAAACCTGCTGTCATCGGATATCGTCTGCTCGATCTATGTCACGCATTCTTGACCCCGTTGCTAAATATAGAAATCTAAACTTCACCGAGAATATTACACAACAGGTATGTACATGCCTTATGGTAACGCCTGATTGATTCTGAAAATTGACTGCACCGGCTTGTGACGTCATTTATATAGAGCAAAGAACAAATTCCAGCGACTAAAGAGGCGAGGCCAACTGCTTTATGTGACTTAATGCACATTGTCAATATTTGAAATGTTCCGTAAGTCGTTTTTTTCATGTTTTTGCGGATACGTAACTGGCACCTATGAGACGGTAGTCCACGTAAATGGGTTTGTTGTCACGGTATAAAGAGATTGGAGAACAAAAAATACATATTAGAAATTTAGTTCTCTATATTTGACTTAAGAAATAGGCGTCGTCTGCTATGAAATGTTCCGTAAGTGGATTTTTTCATGCTTTCGCGGACACGTAACAGGCACCTACGAGAAGATTGTCGACGTAAATGGGTTTGTTGTCACGGTATAAAGAGAGTTTAGTTCCCTTGGTTTGGCTTATGCAGTAGGAAGCAGTTGCTACTGAAAGAGTCTTCAGTCTTTTTTAGCCCTTTGTCACATTATTTTCTGGGTTTTTTTGCATGTGCGTAACTGGCACGTATGAGACGGTAGTCAAAGTAACTGGGTTTCTTGTTTCGGTTTGAAGAGATTGGAAAAATTACACTTCAGTTCTCTGTGTTTGATTTATGCAATAGGCAGCAACTGCTACAGAAAGAGATTTCAGTCTGCTTTTTAGCCACTTGTCACATTAAGTTCTGCTTTTTTCAAACACTGTACATTGATCATTCTGGGTTTCTCTTCAAAGTTTGAATGTGCAGCATTAAATGAGGTCTGGGTTATAAAAGCAAATTTAATTAAGGGGTCAAAGGGGGCATCAGGGGTTTAGGGGAAGGGAAGTAACTCTTGCAAGGTGCTTGAAAAGACCAAAACAAGGTCTTCTGCCACCCCGTTTTCTTAAATGTTTGCCCATTTTCAGTGCAATCTGGTATGTGTGGATAGTGCATGCCTGGCAGTTTGCCAAGGACTGCACAACAGCCTTTAAAGAAGACTCTAAATCCACTTTTATGCCCAGTCAGCCAATCAGAGGCTTCGAGATATTCAAAATTGGGCCCAGTCAGCCAATCAAAGAGCTTCAAAATTACTTTAAAATGGCGCCCTAATATATCAATAGAAAACAGTGAACAAAACATGGCATAAAAGTGGATTTAAAGTCTTCTTTGAAGGCTGCTGTGAAGTCCTTGGCAAGCTGCAAGGCATGCACCATCCACACATGCCAGATTTCACTGAAAACTGGCCAAAATTTAAGCAAACAGAATGGCAGAGGACCTTGCTTTGGTCTTTTCAAGCCCCCTTGCAAGAGTTACTTCCCTTGAAATAAACCCTTAATGCCCCTTTATCCCTGAATTAGATTTTCTGACTCAGACCACATTAAATTTTGCACTATGAATAAGCTAAAATGATCAATGTACAGTGTAAAAAACCAAGAAATTAATGTGACAAGTGGCTAAAAAAAGACTGAATACTCTTTCAGTAGCATGTTGCTATGGTCCTATTGCATGAATCAAACAAAGGGAAGTGTAATTCTTCTAATCTCATCAAACCGCAACAAGAAATCCAGTTACATTGACAATTGTTTTATACGTGCCAGTTACGCTCATGCGAAAACACCAGGAAATAATGTGACAAGTGGCTAAAAAAAGACTGAAGACTCTTTCAGTAGCCACTGCTTCCTGTTGCAGAAGTCAAACAAAGAGAACTAAATTTCTAACATATTTTTTCTCTCCAATCTCTTTATACTGTGACGACATACCCATTTACGTAGACTGTCATCTCTCATAGGTGCCACTTACGTATCTGCGAAAACACGAAAAATCGACTTACGGAACATTTCATAGCAGATGACACACGTTTCTTAAGTCAAATATGGGGAACTAAATTTCTGATATATTTTTCTTCTCCATCGCCTTTATACCATGACAACGAACCATTTACATTGACTACCGTCTCATAGGTGCCAGTTACGTATCCGTGAAAACATGAAAATGGACTTATGGAACACTTTGTAGCAGACGACACCTGTCGCTTAAGTCAATTATAGGGATTTTTCTTTTTCATTTTCTCTCACTAGGGCCATTGATTTGGTTACGATGACTATCTCACCCATACGTGATGGTTACATGCTGCGCATAAAATCATAAAATCAACTTAGACACTTTCCGAGGCAACTGATACCTGTTGCACAAATCAAAGAAAGGTAAATCGAATGTTTCCATGTTTTCTTACCAGGGTCAATTTTGGTGACCTTGCGAGTCAAAAGTCAATGTTATGTTTAACTGCTGCACAAAAATATAAGATTCAGAAGCAACCGGTTGCTGTTGCACAAACTTTTTTCGGTTAAAAAAAATCTCGTTCTAGTTTGAAGAATTTGAAAATAGGCCATAAAGATACAATAAGATGTAAGAATAACAAATAATCAATGTTTTCCTTGATGGGGTAGAAAACATTGTGGGAAAAGAAGAAAATGCTGGTAACCTGCATTGTCTCCTTTTCCCACATTATTTTCAAAAGCTTTCTCTTTTGGGGTTGTTAAAAGGCGTCATTGTGTGGTAAAAGGTTAATAAGGATAAACAGATCCCCCTTCCCAATCAGCCAATCAAATTCTATCCCTCTGTAAAATTATCCAATCACAGAAGCTTTAAGGAAATCAGCATTGGCCCAGTCAACCAATCAGAGAGCTTCAAAATTACTTTAAAATGACGCCCTAATATATCGATAGAAAACAGTGAACAAAAAACGACATAAAAGTGGATTTAAAGTCTTCTTTGAAGGCTGCTGTGCAGTCCCTGGCAAGCTGCAAGGCATGCACCATCCACACATGCCAGATTTCACTGATAACGGGCCAAAATTTAAGAGAACAGGGTGGCAGAAGACCTTGTTTTGGTCTTTTCAAGCTCCATTGCAAGAGTTACTTCTCTTGAAATAAACCCTTGATGCCCCTTTATCCTTGAATTAGATTTTCTGACTCAGACCACATTAAATTCGCACATTGAATAAAGCCAAAATGATCAATGTACAGTGTAAAAAACCCAGAGATTAATGTGACAAGTGGCTAAAAATAGACTGAATACTCTTTCAGTAGCATGTTGCTATGGTCCTATTGCATGAATCAAACAAAGGGAATTGAAGTGTAATTCTTCTAATCTCTTCAAACCGCAACAAGAAATCCAGTTACCTTGAGAACCCTTTTATACGTGCCAGTTACGCACATACCAAAACACCAGGAAATAATGTGACAAGTGGCTAAAAAAAGACTGAAGACTCTTTCAGTAGCCACTGCTTCCTGTTGCATAAACAAAGAGAACTAAATTTCTAATATATTTTTTCTCTCCAATCTCTTTATACTGTGATGACATATCCATTTACGTAAACTACTGTCTCTCATAGGTGCCACTTACGTATCCACAAAAACATGAAAAATCGCCTTACGGAACATGTCATAGCAGACGACACACGTTTCTTTAGTCAAATATAGGGAACTAAATTTCTGATATATTTTTCTTCTCCATCGTCTTTATACCATGACAACAAACCATTTATGTTGACTACCATCTCATAGGTGCCAGTTACGTGTCCGCGGAAACATGAAAATTGGACTTATTGAATATTTCGTAGCAGATGACACCCGTTGCTTAACTCAATTATAGGGATTTTCCTTTTTCGTTTTCTCCCACTAGGGCCATTGATTTGGTTACGATGACTGTCTCACCCATACATGATGGTTACGTGGTGTGCATAAAATCATAAATCAACTTAGACACTTTTGGAGGCAACTGATACCTGTTGCACAAATCAAAGAAAGATTAAGCGTTTTTTTTCCCCGTTTTTTACCAGGGTCACAAAAACATTGAACCAATTTTGGCGACCGCACCATTCAAAAGTCAACTTTATGTTTAACCGCTGTACAAAAATATGAAATTCAGAAGCAACCGGTTGCTGTTGCAGAAACTTTTCCCGAAAAAAGAAATTATATTCTTGTTTGAAGAATTTAGAAATAGGCCATAAAGGTACAATAAGATGTAAGTATAACTAATAATCAAATTCTTCTTTGATAGAGTAGAAAACATTATAGGAAAAGGAGAAAATGCTGGTAACCTGCGTTTTCTCCTTTTCTCAGATTATTTTCGAAAGCATTCTATTTCCAGGGTGTTGAAAGGCGTCATTGTGTGGTAAAAGGTTAATAAGGATAAACAGAAATATTGTCTAATTAGAGAAGGTTTAAGGAAATCAGAATGGGAACCATCAGGCAATCAGTGAAGCTTTTGGAATTCAAAATTGGGCCTACAAGCCATTCAGAGAGCTCCAAAATCACTTCAAAATGGCGCCCTAATATATAGATAGAATACAGTGAACAAAAAACGGCATAAAAGTGGATTTAGAGTCTTCTTTAAAGGCTGTTGTGCAGTCCTTGGCAAACCACCAGGCGTGCACTATCCACACATGCCAGATTTTACTGAAAATGGGCAAACATTTAAGAAAACGGGGTGGCAGAAGACCTTGTTTTGGTCTTTTCAAGCAACTTGCAAGAGTTACTTCATTTCCCTTAAACCCTTGATGCCCCCTTTGACCTGTTAATTGAATTTGCTTTTATAACTCAGACCTCATTAATGCTGCACTTTGAAACTTTAAAGAGAAACCCAAAATGATCAATGAACTGTGTTTGAAAAAAGCAGAAATTAATGTGACAAGCGGCTAAAAAACAGACTGAAATCTCTTTCTGCAGCAGTTGCTTCCTATTGCATAAATCAAACATGGGGAACTGAAGTGTAATTTTTCTAATCTCTTCTAACTGCAACAAGAAACCCAGTTATGTTGACTACCGTCTCATATGTGCCAGTTATGCACATGCAAAAACCCCAGAAAATAATGTGACAAGAGCTAAAAAAGACTGAAGACTCTTTCAATAGCAACTGCTTCCTACTGCATAAGTCAAACCAAGGGAACTTAATTCTCTTTATACCGTGACAACAAACCTATTTACGTTGACTACCTTCTCGCAGGTGCTGGTTACGTCTGCGCGAAAACATGAGAAATCCACTTACAGAATATTTCATAGCAGACATCGCCTATTTCTTAAGTCAAATATAGAGAACCAAATTTCAAATATGTATTTTTTTTTCTCCAATCTCTTTATACCGTGACAACAAACCCATTTACGTGGACTACCGTCTCATAGGTGCCAGTTATGTATCCGCGAAAACATGAAAAAATCGACTCACGGAACATTTCATGGGAGACAACACCTGTTTTTTTTTTTAGGTCAAATTAAGGGATTTTTCTATTTTTTTTCTCTCACTAGGGCCATTGATTTGGTTACGATGACTATCTCACCCATACGTGACTGTTACGTGCTGTGCATAAAAATCGTAAAACCAATTTAGACACTTTTGGAGGCAACTGATACCTGTTGCACAAATCAAAGAAAGGTAAAGCGATTTTTTCCCCCCGTTTTCTTACCAGGGTCACGAAAACATTGAACCAAACAAACAGCACCTGTCAAAAGTCAACTTTATGTTTAACCGCTGCACCAAAATATGAAATTCAGAAGCAACCGGTTGCTGTTGCAGAAACTTGCCCTTAAAAAGAAATTGTATTCTTGTTTGAAGAATTTAGAAATAGGCTATAAAGGCACAATAAGATGTAAGAATAACTAATAATCAAATTCTTCAGAGATATGGTAGAAAACAATATGGGAAAAGAAGGAGAAAATGCTGGTAACCTGCATTTTCTCCTTTTCTCAAATTATTTTCAAAAGCATTCTATTTCCGTGGTGTTGAAAGGCATCATTGTGTGGTAGAAGGTTAATAAGGATAAACAGAAATTCACCCTCTTTCCCATCAGCCAATCAAATCTCATCCTTCTGAAAAACTATCCAATCAGAGAAGGTTTAACCCATTACCACACAATCCCTACTTTTGACGCCCCTGAGAAAGTAGCCTTTTGAAAACACTGTAGGAAAAGGAGAAAATTCTATCCTTCCGAGAACAAACTTCAATTTTTCAGTCACCTTCATTTTGTAGTCTGCAAATGCTTTCACTTTGAACCAGGCTAAAATTTTGTCGTGTGGTAAAGAGTGAAGGAAATCAGAATGGGAACCATCAGGTAATCAGAGAAGCTTTTGGAATTCAAAATTGGGCCCACGAGCCAATCAGAGAGCTCCAAAATCACTTCAAAATGGCGCCCTAATATATCGATAGAATACAGTGAACAAAAAATGGCATAAAAGTGGATTTAGAGTCTTCTTTAAAGGCTGTTGTGCAGTCCTTGGCAAACTGCCAGGCATGCACTATCCACACATACCAGATTTCACTGAAAATGGGCAAACGTTTAAGAAAAGAGGGTGGCAGAAGACCTTGTTTTGGTCTTTTCAAGCACCTTGCAAGAGTTACTTCCCTTCCCTTAAACCCTTTATGCCCCCTTTGACCCCTTAATTAGAGTTGCTTTTATAACTCTGACCTCATTAAATGCTTTACATTGAAACTTTAAAGAGAAACCCAGAATGATCAATGTACAGTGTTTGAAAAAAGCAGAAATTAATGTGACAAGTGGCTAAAAACAGACTGAAATCTCTTTCTGTAGCAGTTGCTTCCTATTGCATAAATCAAACATAGGGAACTGAAGTGTAATTTTTCTAATCTCTTCAAATCGCAACAAGAAACCCAGTTACTTTGACTATCGTCTCATACGTGACAAAGGGCTAAAAAGGACTGAAGACTCTTTCAGTAGCAACTGCTTCCTACTGCATAAGTCAAACCAAGGGAACTAAATTCTCTTTATACCGTGACAACAAACCCATTTAAGTTGACTACCTTCTTGTAGGTGCCTGTTACGTGTCCGCGAAAACAAGAAGAATCCACTTACGGAACATTTCATAGCAGACGATGGCTATTTCTTAAGTCAAATATAGAGAACTAAATTTCTAATATGTATTTTTTTTTCTCCAATATCTTTATACCCTGACAACAAACCCATTTACGTGGACTACCGTCTCATAGGTGCCAGTTACGTATCCGCGAAAACATGAAAAAATCGACTTATGGAACATTTCATGGCAGACGACACCTGTTTTTTTAGGTCAAATTTAGGGATTTTTCTTTTTAGCTCACCTGAGCACAACGTGCTCAAGGGGAGCTTTTAGGATCACCCGGTATACGTCGTCCATCGTGGTTCGTGCGTCGTCAACAATTCTTTAAACATCAACTCCTCCTAAACTGCTGGGCCAATTTGGACCAAACTTGGCTGGAATGTTCCTTGGGAAGTCCTCTTTTAAAACTGTTCACAGAATTTGATTCCGTCAAAAACTCCGGTTGCCATGGCAACGAAATGGAATTTTTTAAGAAATTCTTTAAAAATCTTCTTCTCTGAAACCGATGACCAGATTTTAAAATAATTTCACAGAGATGTTCCTTGGGTGACCCTTTTCAAAATTGTTCGCGAAATTTTGATCCGTCGAGAAACATGGCTCTGGTGAATGGGGTCTACTTGCACTGTAGGGAAATGAAGAAATTTTTAAAAATTCTTCTTCTCTGAAACCACTGGTCGGATTTTGAAATAATTTCACAGATATGTTTCTTGGGTGACTCTTTTCAAAACTTGTTCACAAAATTTTGATCCGTCAAGAAACATGGCT
The DNA here is from genome assembly GCA_943736015.1 of Tridacna crocea. Lineage (NCBI taxonomy): Eukaryota > Metazoa > Mollusca > Bivalvia > Cardiida > Cardiidae > Tridacna > Tridacna crocea. Next base: position 13,223,446 of record OX031066.1, read on the forward strand.
CTGGTGAATGGGGGCTTCTTGCACTATACAGCAATGAAGAAATTCTTAAAAATTCTTCTTCTCTGAAACCGCTGGTCAGATTTTGAAATAATTTCACAGATATGTTCCTTGGGTGACCCTTTTCAAAATTTGTTCGCGAAATTTTGATCCGTCAAGAAACATGGCTCTGGTGAATCCATGGGGGCTTCTTGCACTATACAGAAATGAAGTAATTCTTAAAAATTCCTCTTCTCTGAAACCGCTGGTCAGTTTTTAAAATAATTTCACAGAGATGTTTCTTGGGTAACCCTTTTCAAAAAGTGTACGTGAAATTGTGATAGGTCAAGAAACATGGCTCTGGTGAATGGGGGCTACTTGCACTATAGGGAAATGAAGAAATTCTTAAAAATTCTTCTTCTCTTGAACGGCTGGTCAGAATTCGAAATACTTTCACACAGATGTTCCTTCGGTGACCCTTTTCAAAAATTGTTCGTAAAGTTTTGATTCATCAAGAAGCATGGCTCTGGTGAATGGGGGCTACTTTTACTATAGGGCAATGAAGAAATTCTTAAAAATTCTTCTTCTCTGAAACGGCATGTCAGATTTTGGAAAATTTTCACAGGGATATTCTTTGGGTGACCCTTTTCAAAAATTGTTCGTGAAAGTTTGGTTCGTCGAGAAACATTGCTCTGGTGAATGGGGGCTACTTGCGCTATATGGAAATGAAGAAATTCGTGAAAATCCTTCTTCTCTGAAACGGTTGGTCAGATTTGAAAATTGTTTCACGGAAATATTCCTTGAATGGCTTTTTTTCAAAATTTATTCGCGATATTTTGATAGGTCAAGAAACATGGCTCTGGTGAATGGGGGCTACTTGCACTATACGGAAATTAAGAAACTCCTAAAAATTCTTCTTTTTTGACACTGCTGGTCAGATTTTGAAAGGACTTTTACAGGCGACCCTTTAAAAATTGCTTGGCAAAATAATGATTTTGTTTCCACTGTTTCAATACTTTAAAAAATAAAAGGCTATGGTCCTCTCAAAAATTCAGGTGAGCGATCCAGGGCCATCTTGGCCCTCTTGTTTTGGAAAACGATTATATCAAAAGCCTCTTTTCATGTGTAGTCTGCAAATGCTTTTAGAAGAAATTATTGAGATTTTTATAATTTCCACAAGCTTCTAAAATGCATCAAACTTGGCAGGAATGTTTGAATGTTTGCACTTTGGAAATAGCTACCAAATTATCATTAAAGAAGAAGGAAAAAAATTAAGAAAAAGTACTAATTACAAGAACATGTTCTTAAAGGGCTACTTTTTATCTCAAGTTTACTTAGAAACAAGCTTTTGGTATTATTCATCACTAAAATGGGAAATGGCTGGCAAACTATCAGTTAAGAAGGACATGTTGGAAGAAATATTACGGATTACAAGAAAGTGCTCTCAATGGGCTACATAGCTTCACAACTTAAGTTTTTATTTTTAGCTCACCTGAGCACAACGAGCTCAAGGGGAGCTTTTAGGGTCACTGGGTGTCCGTCGTCCGTCGTCAACAATTCTTTGAACATCAACTCCTCCTAAACCGCTGGGCCAATTTGCATCAAACTTGGCAGGAATGTTTCTTGGGAGGTCCTCTTTAAAAACTGTTCACAGAATTTGATTCCGTGAAAAACTCTGGTTGCCATGGCAACCAAATGGAATTTTTTAGCAAATTCTTTAAAAATCTTCTCCTCTGAAACCGCTTGTCGGATTTTGAAATTATTTCACAGATATGTTCCTTGGGTGACCCTTTTCAAACTATGTTCGTGAAATTTTGATCTGTCAAAAAATGTGGCTCTGGTGAATGGGGGCTACTTGCACTATACAGAAATCAAGGAATTCTTTAAAAATCTTATCTTCTGAAACCACTGGTCGGATTTTGAAATAATTTCACAGATATGTTCCTTGGGTGACTCTTTTCAAAATTTGTTCGTGAAATTTTGATCCGTCAAAAAATGTGGCTCTGGTGAATGGGGGCTACAGAGTTGTTCCTTGGGTGACCCTTTTCAAAAATTGTTCGCGAAATTTTGATTGGTCAAGAAACATGGCTCTGGTGAATGGGGGCTACTTGCACTATAGGGAAATGAGGAAATTCTTAAGAATTCTTCTTCTCTGAAACTGCTGGTCAGATTTTGAAATAATTTTTTTAAGGGATGTTCCTTGGGTGACCCTTTTCAAAAAGTGTTTGCGAAATTTTGATTGGTCAAGAAACATGGCTCTGGTGAATGGGGGCTACTTGCACTGTGGGGAAATGAAGAATTTTTTTAAAACTTCTTCTTCTCTGATACCACTGGTCGGATTTTAAAATAATTTCACAGATATGTTCCTTGGGTGACCCTTTTCAAAACTTGTTCACAAAATTTTGATCCGTCAAGAAACATGGCTCTGGTGAATGGGGGCTACTTGCACTATATGGAAATGAAGAAATTCTTGAAAATTCTTCTTCTCTGAAACCCCTAGTCAGATTTTAAAATAATTTGCCAGAGATGTTCCTTGGGTGATCCTTGCTCTTGTGAATGGGGGCTACTTGCACTTTATGGACATGATGAAATTCATGGAAATTCTCTTTCTCTGAAACCCCTGGTCAGATTTTAAAAGAAATTTTCCGAAATGTTCCTTGGGTGACCCTTTTCAAAACTTGTTCGTAAATTTTGATCCATCAAGAAACATGGCTCTTGTGGATGGGGGATACTTGCTCTTGTAGAGAAATGAAGAATTCTTAAAAATTCTTCTTTTTGAAACTGATGGTAAGATTTCGAAATGAATTTTACAGGTGACCCTTTGAAAATTGCTTTGCAAAATTATAAATTTGGTTCCAATGTTTCAATACCTCAAAAAAAAAAAAAGGCTATGGTCATCTAAAAAATTCAGGTGAGCGATCCAGGGCCATCTTGGCCCTCTTGTTAATTTTCTCTCACTAGCGCCATTGATTTGGTTACGATGACTATTTCACCCATACGTGACTGTTACGTGCTGCGCGTAAAATCGTAACACCAACTTAGACACTTTCGGAGGCAACCGATACCTGTTGCACAAATCGAAGAAAGGTAAACCGAATTTTTTTCCCCGTTTTCTTACCACGGTCACGAAAACATTGAACCAATTTTGGCGACTGTACGAGTCAAAAGTCAATTTTGGCGCCCTAATATATTGATAGAATACAGTGAACAAAAAGCGGTATAAAAGTAGATTTAGAATCTTCTTTAAAGGCTGTTGTGCAGTCCTCGGCAAACTGCCAGGCATGCACTAGCCACACATGCCATATTTCACTGAAAATGGGCAAACATTTAAGAAAACGGGGTGGCGGAAGACCTTGTTTTGGTCTTTTCAAGCCCCTTGCAAGATTTACTTCCCTTCCCTTAAACCCTTGACGCCCCCTTTGACCCCTTAAATGAATTTGCTTTTATAACTCGGACCTCATTAAATGCTGCACATTGAAACTTTAAAAAAGAAACCCAAAATGATATGTGTACAGTGTTTAGAAAAAAAGCAGATATTAATGTGATTACAGTCAAGTCACGGTCACAGCTCTTGTATTGATATGTGTGGTATGTTTAAATTGCAAGGCTCCTTCCACCAAACGACGTACACAAAATTAGCGTTATCAGTTTTTGCAAGCTAGCATTAGGTTTCAAAGTAAGTTTCGCTGAACTACGTAACTTTACAATTTGATTAAGTATTTGCAAAACTTTACCAATCTTTGGTAATCTCTTTTTACCGTGACAACAAACCCATTTGTGTATAGCAGGGAGTATAGGTGTATGTATTGAACCCGCCTCCCCCCCCCCCCCAAAAAAAAAATAGAAAAACAAAATGGCGTAAATCTAGGCAGTTTATTGAAAGGTACTAAAGGGCATTTTCGGAACCCAGGTTTGAAGCATTACGTCACACTCCATGCTTCACCCCTGAGAAAATTGACCAGCAAATAGTCAGTCGTTTCTCATGAATATTCATGTGGTCGGAGAGTACCCTAATAGGCCAATCGAAAGATCGATAACATAATGATACTCTGTTGTAGAGAGGAAAGGCTCATTTCTTTCGTTATGCTAAAATTAACCCTAAGAAAATCCGAGTTGGAGAATAAATATAGTGGCCGTCGGGGTGATTGTGTCGCTTGAAATATGCCATTCTGCACTACAGGGACGACACTATCGATCTTTTTTACGATTTTAACTGACAGCCTTTTGGTGTTACGCCGAAAATCTCTTTTAAATGCTTCTTGATTGTGGCGCCGCCATATTTCAAATATTGTTCGCTTCATTTGCAACGAATAATGTGATTGGATACCGACAAGTAAAAAACAGGAATGAGGGCATATTTGTGGTAAAATAGCCTAATTTTCTCAAAGTAAACTGAGATCACCGATAAAAATGCATTATAAATAATTCATGAGGAGGAAACGCCAGCGAAATAACCCATGGCCGATCAGCGAATAAGTCAAAACTGGATCACAGAGGATCGCCCCAAGAGATACTTTTCACTAAACTGCGTAGAATTACCCCAGTTTTAGCTCACCTGAGCACAACGTGCTCAAATGGAGCTTTTAGGATCACCCGGTGTCCGTCGTCCGTCGTGCGTCAGTGCGTCGTCAACAATTCTTTAAACATCAACTCCTCCTAAACCGCTGGGCGGATTTGGATCAAACTTGGCTGGAATGTTCCTTAGGAGGTACTCTTTAAAAATTGTTCACAGAATTTGATTCCATCAAAAACTCTGGTTGCCATGGCAACAAAATGGATTTTTTTAGGAAATTCTTTAAAAATCTTCTCCTCTGAAACCGCTGGTCAGATTTTAAAATAATTTCACAGAGATGTTCCTTGGGTAACCCTTTTCAAAAACTGTTCGTGAAATTTTTATCCATCTAGAAACATGGCTCTGCTGAATGGGGGCTTCTTGCACTAAACAGAAATGAAGGAATTCTTAAAAATTCTTCTTCTCTGAAACCGCTGGCCAGATTTTAAAATAATTTTACAGAGATGTTCCTTGGGTGACCCTTTTCAAAACTTGTTCGCGAAATTTTGATCCGTCAAGAAACATGGCTCTGGTGAATGGGGGCTTCTTGCACTATACAGAAATGAAGAAATTCTTAAAAATTCTTCTTCTCTGAAACCGCTGGTCAGATTTTGAAATAATTTCAGAGAGATGTTCCTTGGGTGACCCATTTCAAAGATTGTTCGCGAAATTTTGATCCGTCAAGAAACATGGCTCTGGTGAATGGGGGCTACTTGCACTATATGGAAATGAAGAATTTCTTGAAAATTCTTCTTCTCTGAAACCGCTGGTCAGATTTGAAATTTATTTCACAGAAATATTTCTTGAATGACCTGTTTCAAAATTTGTTCGCGAAAATTTGATAGGTCAAGAAACATGGCTCTGGTGAATGGGGGCTACTTGCACTGTACGGAAATTAAGAAACTCCTAAAAATTCTTCTTTTCTGAAACTGCTGGTCAGATTTTGAAAGGACTTTTACAGGTGACCTATTAAGAATTGCTTGGCAAAATAATGATTTTGTTTCCAGTGTTTCAATACCTTAAAAAAAAACGGCTATGGTCCTCTCAAAAATTCGGGTGAGCGATCCAGGGCCATCTTGGCCCTCTTGTTTTATTTCATTTTTTTCCATTTTCATTTTTAAGTATACATAATCCGGAGTTCTGATGCACATTGCCACAGAGCACCTACATGTAATTATACCAGTATAATTCCGTGAGGCATTTTACAAATGATAAAACGGGAATGCATATTTTGGAAATCAATATCTAGAGTATTAAAAAGAAAGAAAGATCTAATTGCTTATTGAAATTGCCAAAACGGATATGCACTTTTTTTTCTACAAAGCGCATCGCGAGCTTTTTGATAAACTCTATGCATGCCATATGTATGTAACGATATTTATGGTAGATTTTGTTGTTTCATCGTTTCAATCATAAACTTTTTTTACCATTTAAACATAACCTTATAGCGTATGATGGTCGTGAAAATACAACTTTCACACGTAAATATTATTATTATTAGATTTCATCAATATGTTTATGATTTGAAATAGATAAAACGTATATTAATTAGATATATTATTGTTTGTTATTTCATGCTATCAAAATAATATCCAGCTGTTGACCGACCTTCTGTACTGGTTCTTAGAAGGCCTGTATGTTTCACTTTACCCATCAAACCCGACATTTAAAGCCCTAAAATATTCAAAACATGGTGGGGAAAGTTGAAAATGCTGTGTAGCATTTTCCTTTTAACACACTGTTTTCTACCCTTTAAAAACAACATGTCACAGTCAGTATATGATTGTCAGTGAATTGTATTTTCGGCAGTCAACAGAGGTTGGGTTTATATATTTCGTGCTGGAACTATCCACTTATTACGCAAGATCTCAAGTTTTAATAGTCCAGTCAGAGATGGAAATAAATTGTTTGATGTTACAGTTCAGAATAAAGCATCGGACCATCTGATCAAACATCATACTCTGCGCCGTTTGATTCTGATCTTTATCGCAAAGCTAGAGCTATCTGCTTCGCCAATGAAAGTAAATGGCTGTATGAAACATCCGGGACTACATGTATACGTAGTAGATCATGTGTTACGCAAATAACTAATTACTGCTAGAAACACCTGCCTAAATGAAACTCCTAGTTTGTTATTGTCAGGCTATATAACATTTAGCTAATTCTACTTTGTCAGAAATTTTCTGATCTGAACCAAGAGATATGGACCTAAGATAACCCAGAGAAGAATTATTTTTAAAGGTTAGATACAATCTTATTGTTTTTAGCTCACCTGAGCACAACGTGCTCAAGGGGAGCTTTTAGGATCACCCGGTGTCCGTCGTGCGTCAGTGCGTCGTGCGTCGTCAACAATTCTTCAAACATCAACTCCTCCTAAACCGCTTGGCCAATTTGGACCAAACTTGGCTGGAATGTTCCTTTGGAGGTCCTCTTTAGAAAGTGTTCACAGAATTTGATTCCGTCAAAAACTCCGGTTGCTATGGCAACGAAATGGAATTTTTAGGAAATTCTTTAAAAATCTTCTTCTCTGAAACCGCTGGCTAGATTTTAAAATAATTTCACAGAGATGTTCCTTGGGTGACCCTTTTCAAAAATTGTTCGCGAAATTTTGATCCGTCAAGAAACATGGCTCTGGTGAATGGGGGCTTCTTGCACTTTACAGAAATGAAGAAATTCTTAGAAATTCTTCTTCTCTGAAACCGCTGGCCAGATTTTAAAATATTTTGACAGAGATGTTCCTTGGGTGACCCTTTCCAAAATTTGTTTGCAAAATTTTGATCCGTCAAGAAACATGGCTGTGGTGAAAGGGGGGGGGGGCTTCTTGCACTATACAGAAATGAAGAAATTCTTAAAAATTCTTCTCTGAAACCGCTGGTCAGATTTTGAAATAATTTCACAGAGATGTTCCTTGGATGATCCTTTTCAAAAATTGTTAGTGAAATTTTGATCCATCAAGAAACATGGCTCTGGTGAATGGGGGCTTCTTGCACTATACAGAAATGAAGAAATTCTTAAAAATTCTTCTTCTCAGAAACCACAGGCCAGATTTTAATATAATTTCACAGAGATGTTCCTTGGTTGACCCTTTTCAAAAAATTTTCGCGAAATTTTGATCGGTCAAGAAACATGGCTCTGGTGAATGGGGGCTTCTTGCACTATACAGAAATGAAGAAATTTTTAAAAATTCTTCGTCTCTGAAACCGCTGGTCAGATTTTGAAATAATTTCACAGAGATGTTCCTTGGATGACCCTTTTCAAAAATTGTTCGTGAAATTTTGATAGGTCAAGAAACCTGGCTCTGGGGAATGGGGGCTACTTGCGCTATAGGGAAATGAAGAAATTCTTAAAAATTCTTCTTCTCTTGAACGGCTAGTCAGATTTTGAAATAATTTCACAGAGATGTTCCTTGGGTGACCCTTTTCAAAAAATGTTCGTGAAATTTTGATTAATTAAGAAACATGGCTCTGGTGAATGGGGGCTACTTGCACTTTAGGGCAATGAAGAAATTCTTAAAAATGCTTCTTCTCTGAAATGGCTCGTCAGATTTTGGAAAATTTTCACAGAGATATTCCTTGGGTGACCCTTTTCAAAATTTGTTCGTGAAAGTTTGATTCGTCGAGAAACATTGCTCTGGTGAATGGGGGCTACTTGCACTATATGGAAATGAAGAAATTCTTGAAAATTCTTCTTCTCTGAAACTGCTGGTCAGATTTTGAAAGGACTTTTACAGGTGACCTTTTAAAAATTGCTTGGCAAACTGATGATTTTGTTTCCAGTGTTTCAATACCTTAAAAAAAAAAAAGGCTATGGTCCTCTCAAAAATTCAGGTAAGCGGTCCAGGGCCATCTTGGCCCTCTTGTTTGTAATTCTTGTACCCAGTAATGAGTATTTATCATTACACTGCTTATAAGTTTCACTGTCAATGATGACTTCAGTAGCTTTCCAGGCTGATCTTGTTAAATGTTTATGCTGAAATCTGAAAGAATGTAAAAGTTCCGTTGCAGCTGTTTGTTCTAGAAATGTCATGCGTTGTCGAATACTAGTACTTTACCCCTAGATTGGGTGCTTGTGCGTTATCAACTGAAATTTCAACTGTTGGAAAAACTGTTTCTTTTTTTTCAGACACCAAGATGAAGAACTTTTCGAAAACCTTACTGTTACTTTTGACCAAGATTGTCATATCTAATGGTAGGAACCTTTTATACAGTAACAAAGATCGTGCAATGTGAACGCAATGCCCAAGTCTGTCTGTCTGTCGGTCTGTCTGTCCGTCTTACATTACCTATGACTTTGAAAAATCCAAGAAAGAGTGAGGAGTTTGGTTTAGAGATGTGACAACAACAAAATTCAAATGAAATACATGTAAAATAATAATTTTGGTACTCTGTAGAAATTTAATAAATGCTACGGCTAGGACATTGGTCGTCATTAATTTGTCGAATGAATGATATAAAAGGTTCACATTTTCGAGTATGCTCGATAATAAAGTACTTCTTTGACCCTTAACCCATTACCACACAATCCCTACTTTTGACGACCCTGAGAAAGAAGCCTTTAGGAAACATTGTGGAAAAAGGAGAAAATGCTGGTAACCAGCATTTTCTCCTTTTCCCACAATGTTTTCTACCCTTCACATAACAAATTTTTAATTTTCAGTTGCTTTTGTTTTGTCATCTGCAAATGCTTTCGATTTGGACAAGCCTAAAATATAATCATATGGTAATAAATTAAAGAAAGCACACAATTGAGCCAAGTCCTGTGAGAAGAAGGCTTATTGCATCTAGAAAAAAAAAAATGCAACAGCGCAGGCTGACATTAACCGAAACTTTTTGCTTTTGGTCAGTTTTCTGCTTGTCAAAAGACCATTCTACCTCACGACTCTGTTGGTTGTTATACCAAATGGATCTTATTAACCCATAATCATACTGACTTGATTTAGTACAATACGAAGATACCTTAATCCCAATTTTTGCAGAGCATTATGCAATTTATTAAAGACAGTACGCAACATCCCTCTGTAGTAATTTCAAGGTTGTTTTATGTAGAACATCTCCAGTATGCCTGGCTGAGTAGCTCAAAGATCAGACTGCATAATCCATGCAGTCTGATCTTGGTCTACTCATGCCACAAAAGAACCTGTTATTCCTCTGTCCATCCTTACGTAGAAAAGTAAATCAAATTATCCCAAATCACTCAAGAGAGTTCTCTTCTATGTTTAAAGTGTGTCTTGGAGCGTCCTATACTAGGCCTGTAGCAACTTTACATATCAGTTTTGAACACCCGGAATCAGCACTACACGACCATTTTCGAGAACCGTTTGAAATTCAGACGAAAACAGAAATCGGCCGGGAGTACTCAAGTATGAGGTCAGTTAATTTCTGGTTCAGGTTTGTCTTCCTTTAACCGTACAAAACGACACACACACAAAAATAGAGTGGGCCAAATTGAAAATATTTGCAGACGACAAATTAAATTAAACTGAAATAATATTTTTTTCTTTTGGATGGTTACCATTTTCTCCTTTTCCCACAATATTTTCAAAAGGCTTTTTATACAAGGGTGTTAAAAGTCGTGATGGTGTGGTAAAGAGTGAACGAAGCTTTTTCGAACAATTCCATATATGCTAGGGCGAGAAAGAAATGCAGGGTACCATACGAGATATTGAACAAGCCTCGAGCCAGTCAGTCACTACTTTTTTTTCACTGAGGACGGGGTACTGTCATCTTTGCAAGCCAAGTGTTACGATCCACTACGCTACTCTACCCTTGGCGGATTGAGCTTGATTTCGACAGTCACCCGATACGCATTTTCATTGGTTGCAGCTAGCTTTAACTGCATCAAATCAAATCGCTCGTAGCATTTCATCTTTGATAAAAATAGAACAGGGTCGCGATAAAAAAAAAGAAGGTAACATAGACAAACAATATTTACATAAAGTTTCAATGTGACCGATCAATAATCAGATGTTTAAGGCTATATCCCAGCACCTGACCAAGGAATGTCGAAGTATGTTTATGGCTATTGCTTCATGTTGAATTATTGTATTCGTAAGCGGTTTGTAAAAAGACATTTCATTGGCTATAAGAAATACAGTATAATGTAAAGGGAATAATAAGCAGCATCCAATAGGGGGCGTGTCGCGGGAATCTCGAAATCGGGCTCAATCCGCCAAGGTAAGATCCACATAGCGATCGTAACCTTGGCTCGTAAAGACGGGGTACTGTCATTAAGAAGACATTTTCTCGTTTTATTTGGCCACTCTGGAATGAAATTTCATCAAAATATTCATAACTGATCAGAGGTAAACACAAAATCATAATTTAGAATTCTTAATCAAGTTATACACCTCTAAACTACATGTACCTTGAAAGGTTATCCTGCGTTTCCTTTTCGTCCTAGTATAGTTAAAAGTATGGGGGAGAAAAGCCTTTTAAAACAATCTGGGAAAATAAAAAAATAATTATTCATGACCAGCATTTACTCCTTTTCAACAATCTTTTCTATCATTTCAAGGACAAATGCAATCATTCCAGCAACTTTTGAAAATGCACTAAAGATAGAATTTTGCAGTATTTTTTTTGTCCTGTCCTATTTGAGTAGCCTTCGCAAACAATATGAACTTTCGGATATTCTCTTAACGTAGTGGACCCGTAATAGAAAACAGCTATTTCCACTATAAAATTATCCCACAAAATTTGCTAAGAATAAAAATGAGTATTAGTGTACTACTTTCACCAAGCCACTTTTTCTTTTTAGTCCTTCCTGGAATTATAATTTATAAATCTAAAACCACTATATTTTCATCACAAATGGATATGATAATTACCTCCCTTTTCTGGAATCCAACAAAATATCAAAAAATAATTTCAAGATAGACATCACAGGAATTTCTGGACGGTTTAAAATGTGCAAAAGTATTATATCTGTACAAATCTGTCTTTATCAACTGTCAAGAAATTTTATGCCATGCTGCACTAGAAGTATTACGGGTCCACTACCTTAAGTCTACCTAAAAAGAATTTCGAAGCAGAATGATACTATGCTGTATCTCTTGCATGTGCATCTATAAATTTTGACCCACAAGGCTTTTCAGTAATTAGCAACTTTCTACCAAAGGACAATGATTTTAGGCCCTTCCAAATTGATAGCATTGAGAGACGACCGATAAAATATCACTTAACCCTTTACTCCATAGATACTCATTTCTACGCATTGCTTGTAGGAGCCTTTGGAAAACATTGTGGCAAAAGGTGAAATTGCTCGTGACGAGCAATTTCACCTTTTGCCACAATGTTTTCTATGCTATCAAAAGGTGTCATATACACATAAGAAACAGCTTCATCCTTGCCTTTATTTAGGGTTAATTAGAGATCCCTTAGAAATGCCGTATGGGGTAAAGGGTTAAATGATAAGATTCTTATAGAAAATTAACAAAACATGTTTGAAAACGGAGACAATGCAGGCTACCATCATTGTATCCTTTTCAAACGTTTTTAAAAGAGTGTAGCTACAACATAATTTTTAAAGTAGTTCCGATAACGTGAAATATGAATTAACCCATTACCATACAATCCCTACTTTTGACAATCATGAGAAAGAAGCCTTTAGAAAATACTGTGGGAAAAGGAGAAAATGGTGGTAACCATCATTTTCTCATTTTTCCACAATGGTGAATTTCCTTCTATGATTCTATGTGAAATAGTGTACACCAGGGCACAGAGCCCAAATATGACCCCTAGGGGATGTTACTTATTTTTATAAAAGGTCACTAGATGATACTACGTGCAAAATATGAATGCTCTAGCCTTATGTTTTGTCACAAGTAGATTTTAAAAGATTTCCTTCTTTATTTCTATGTAAAATAGGGTGCGCCCGGGCAGAGCCCAAATATGACCGCAGAGGGATAATTCTAGCAATTTTGTTAGATCATCAGATTATGCTACATACCAAATATGAATGCTCTAGTCATTACGGTTTGTCAGAAAAAGATTTATTAAAGGTTTCCTTCTTTGTTTCTATGTATAAAAGGGTGTGCCCGGGCAAAGCCCAAATATGACCCAAGGGGAATGATTTTAACAATTTTGGTAAGGAGTCATCAAATGATGCTTCAAACAAAATATTTATGCTCTCGGCATTATGGTATGTCACAAGAAGATTTTTAAAGATTTTAAAATAGGGTACACCCGGACACAGCCCAAATATGACCACAGAGGAATATTTTTAACAATTTTGGTAGAGGATCATCAGATAATGCTACAGACTAAATAGCCATTATGACTTGTCAGAAGAAGATTTTTTTTAAAGATTCCCTTCTTTGTTTCTATGTATTATAGGGTGTGCCCAGACGAATCCAAAATATGACCCCAGGGGAATAATTTTAACAATTTTGGTAAGGGGTCACCCAATGATGTTTCAAACAAAATATGAATTCTCCCGGCCTTAAGTTTTGTCACAAGAAAATTTTTCATTCATTCTACGCTAAACAGACAATTTCTGTGTTATGATTGTCTTTTTATATGCTCATTGAAGAAAGTCGACATACCTGATATACGTTTTTTGTTGACTTGGACAGAATGTCCAAGTGTTATAACTAAAGTATTTTACTCATGTACACATGTCGACTTTCAGTTCTCACAGAAAACACTAATTAAGCCTGAAATATCTTTGTCCCACCGCGGTTTACTTTCCGAATTGTGTAAATTCTGAAGTTTAGTTGAAGAATCAAATGCTGTTTTTGAGATGTTTTAGAACGCAGATGAAACGTGGTAGTCATAACATGGTGAGTTTTTATCCATCCAGGTTAATGTCATTTAACATCCGTCAAATAAAATTGTCCTCTCTAGAAAGGTCAGATACGTTAAACCATTTAGAGGGTGGTAATGTATCAACAATAAACAGATTAGAAACACTGTATACACAATAATGTAAGTATGAGCTGTATCAAACCTGAAAATAATAATAAACATCCGTTACTGTCATGAATTTCATAAATTCCTGTATCAAAAGTCAAACTTTGCAAAAATATACGCTGAAATCGTCAAATACGTTAAACAGGTTTTTTCAATGCCCTGTAGTTCAGACTTTGTTTACAAGTAAAAATCTGCAAGAAATAGTATCATGGGTAAATATGTTTTGTGCGAAATGCATTGCTTACCCAAAGTCTGTAAGGTACTTTGTTCTAGAAATATTTTGTTTATATGATCATCAAATAAGTTAGTGTCAAATAAGTTATATATAACGTTTTGTCTTTATCTTTTTATCCCCGTTTGATGCCCCAAATGTCTAATTTTGTCATATTATGACCTAGTGATATACGACATTTTTTTACCTCACATAGATGACCTCGTGATCACGCGCATTAATTGTTTACTGTCATGTCAGGTTGAAAATAATGTAGTTGCTGTTTTTCTGCATAAAAAGGGGTCGAGTGGAGATTTTTTTTTTCAGTGATTAGCATCCGTTGTCTTTGTTTAGTAATTCATTTTGCTATGTTAAACCCACTTGAATGTCAAAAATAGAATATGCCAAAACAAGAAGTATTTAAAAGATATTTAACGTATCTGATGCATAAATTTAACGTATCTGATTCTGAAAGGTTCTGCAAAATCATTGTTGTTTTTCAAATATACCATGTTTTCCCCTGTGCTTCTTTCAAACACAGATATATACCCTACAGTTCAACCAATATTTGTTGATCAAATTGTAAAATATCCATGAAACCTGAAACTATTTGTTTTCTATTTAACGTATCTGATGCAATCTTCTTCTTTCGGAAAAATGGGTAAAACGCCTGCGGAACACCGGAAAGCATACAAAGAACTCAAGAGACAGAGAGATTAATCATTTTTTTTCCAAAAACTTTTGTATATATGATGATGATTACTGATGACAATTATCATTTTAAATCAAAGTTCTTTATGATTTTGAAGTAATAGGAAATGACACAAGTTCAGTCGTTTTTTTTAATTGTGTTGCGTTGACTTCAATTTCATTTATTTCTACCAAGAAATGTCACATAATCAAAATATATTAAATACGAATGTAATATATTGTACCGTAAAAGCTGTATTTACATAAAGGGTAAATGGTCACCAAATGATGCTTCATACAAAATATGAATGCTCTCGGCCTTATGGTTTGTTACAAGAAGATTTTTAAAGATTGTTACCATTTTCAGCCATTTTGTTGCCATGGCAACTAGAGTTTTTGATGGAATTAAATTCTTTTAACAATTTTTGTAGAACTTCACCCAAGGAACGTTCCAGCCAAGTTTTGTCAAGATTGGCCATCTGGTTTTGGAGGAGAAGATTTTTAAAGAAATTGTTAACGGACGAACCATGACCGATCGATCACAATAGCTCCCCTTGAGCACGTTGTGCTCAGGTGAGCTAAAAAAGATCTGTATATGAACGATAGAATCAACTATCTGAACTTGAGGCTAAGCAGACGATGTGTTCATTCGAGTAACATTTTTACAGATTATTTGTAAAGAAAATGTGTACTTGTACCGTCGGCAGATCTGTTCTCGATGAATATCTATCTGTTGCCGATATAAGACTTGGTCTATCCTGTTTGTTGTTGTGTTAGAGATATGAATCGAATGACGCCAACGTTTTGTGACCCACTTATTAGAATATGAAAAACGGTGTCGCAGCTGTTAATTTTACAATATTTTTGGTTTCCCAGTTCTAGGCTTGTTTCTAATATCGTCCCTATCACGCCAACATTTCAAAAATTCTTAACACAGTGTATTTACTTCTTTCGGTCCTTTCTCATACAGTTCTTTCACTTATTATTATCTACATTCCATCAAATCTACAATAACTTTTTTTCTGGTCAATAGTCATCTAGATTCCATCATCTTTTTAATCTAATCCCCGCAATAAAAAAGTTTAAGAGTAACTCCGTCATAAAACAAATCAAATTCATTATGCAGGAGTGATTTTTTCGTTTACACAGTACACTAAATTTAACTCATAGGTGACTTTGGCTTCATAGAAATCGACCGCTGACGTATTGAATGATGTAATTGATAACGTAGAACATTCAGACTCTCCATTCACTGTTGGCATAGTGTATTTTTGCAAATAAAGATTAACACGCTTCATTTTGTCTAGGTTTATTCGGTAGTGTTTTTTTTGCAAGTTTTTTGAAGAAAAAGAAATCGATCTTTTTGCATTTGTCTGATTCAGCAATTGAACTCTAAATATAGCCCATAAACAGTTTGCATGAAATCTAAAATTAAATACTACACAACAATTTGGAAAAACCGAAAGTAGTGCTAAATTGCGTCCATCGAAAAATAACATGCAGGTTTTTTTCACCACATGATCCGATTCTGACCAATTAATAACGATTTTACACCATGAGTGCAATTATTTTTGCGCGACGTTATGTGTTTTACGTCATTTTGTACGTATTTCATACAAGTTAATGGTCTCATGGATAATACCGAGGATGCATTTATGAATGTTTAAAAAATTGCATAATCTGATCTATATTTATGAAACATCGTTATGTGATAGATCTATAAGGGATTTGATACTTGTGGACTTTCGAGATAAAATTTTATTAAACTCATCAATAAAAATGTTATTAAGCTCTCCATTTTGAAGGTTTAATAACATTTACCTAGACTCGTTTAATAAATCTTATAATCTCAAAAGCCCATTCATGTCAGATCCTATATCACTTTGGGTGGAATCAAAATATAAAATTTTGGTTTTTTTTTCGCTGGCATATAATGTAGGGAACTATAACACAATTTTCAATTTTTTAATCGTTAAATATATTGCAGCCTGAGCAAGCGTTTGGGTACTCAACCCAGATACCACAATGAACCTGATGTGGGTACGTTTAACGAGTTCAGGTCCAAATTCAAAGTGGTGTATGGTCAAGGTAAATAATGTTTATTTAATAAATAAACCCAGTTTTACACCGCTTTCAACATTTAACTGTATCCCAATCACATCACAGCGACAGCTATATCATTTATATATTTCTTGCATGCCATCATTATTTTGTTTGAGCTATGGAGAGCCCGTCATACGCATGCATAAAAAACCAGCGCGGTGGGTAAAGATTGAACCCAGGACCTCGAAGGTCTTGGGTCTACAATGAATATTTAGAGATACGTGTATTGCAATTCGTCGGTTTACTTCAAAAACCTCGTAACTACAGCAAGCTGTAGTTACGGGGTTTTTGAAGTAAACCGACGTGATGCATCACGGCAGCGGGTGTGGTATATCTTCGTCTCATTATTTCCAAGCTTCACTCTATCAAGGGCACCAGTCCCAGTAAAGCAGTCAGTAGCGTACAGGACTTGGAACCAAAGGGGGGGTGGTTCACAGACTCGGCCATTTTCTTTCCGACGATTGATGATAGTCATTGTGATAGAATTTATCCATCTCATTGAGTGAAATGCTGCTCATGTCGCAGCATGTCGATAGGGAGAGTAATTTGTGAAGTACTGGTTATTGAGGGTCATGGATTTTTGGGGGATGGGGGCGGTTTCTAGGGACTTTACCCCAGCTGAATCCGATTATCCCATTTCTTGCTTTCTCTTCCCCCTCCCTATTTCGCAATCCAGCTATAAAAGTCGCCTCCCTTCATTACAGGCTTTCTTTTTTTTGTTGTTGTGGAATTTAACGTCCATCATCTCCCGCCAGCTGGCATTCTACAAATACACATCTATCTAATTTGAGCATCCTGGGTACCCGGACTACTTTTCTACGCGAAAACCGTTATTTTAAATTTAGAAGTTAAATAAACGATTACTCAGTAAACGTTACCTGGTGCGATTCATTCAAATATGATCAGAAGTTTAGAGAAATCCGAAGGCAAAACAAGCATTTCTCTTTAAACGTATTGATAAAATCCATTTTCTTCACTGATACTTTATAGCGCGTATTACTACAATCCCCTCCACACCCCAATATTCGGGGGAGTGATGCGTCATAGCAGACAGGTCGAGTCTTCGAATATGACATTCGCAGACGATTTAACGTCCTTTTCATAGCGTAGGCCGTATCACGGCGGTCTCTACTCCGACTTAAATGCATTTCCTGGCTTTCTAACACCAGCACTGACACGAGTCACTGACACGAGTCACTGACGACTTTACTTACGAGCATCAAATTTAAGGTAAGAAGCGCAAAGGTATCGAGTCAGCTAGCACCAGGTCAAGAGTCAAATACGCCGAGTTTCATTATTCCAACGCCCCTCGTTCTCCTACGATGATAGCTGTTTGTCAACTTTATTACATGTTCCTTTCATTTACTGTATTTACAGCCATTACCGAAAATTTGGAAATAGTGTTCCTGATCAAGTACCACACCGTAGTTCTTCTGTCAAGCCTACTTCTATCAAGAACCCTCTCAGCGCTAGTTCGAGACCAGGTACCCAGGCTCTTTGGTGTTCAACACTAAAATCACAGACAGACTCCAGGATCGAAAGACTCGTTTAACTCTTTCCCGCATTTTAACCCTTTTCCACACAATAACGACTTTGGACGACATTAGCAAAGAAGCCTTCTGAAAACATTGTGTGAAAAGGAGAAAATGCTGGTAACCAGCATTTTCTCCTGTTCCCATAATGTTTTCTACTCTTCCCAAAACAAATTCGAAATTTTCATTCACTTTTTTTTGTCGTCTGCAAATGCTTACGATTTGGACAAGCTGAAAATTTTGTCGTTTGGTCATGAGTTGAACGACCCCATAGAAGAAACTATGAAAATAATAAGGGAAAAGGAGAACATGCTGGTAACCAGCATGTTCTCCACTTCCTATTTTTTATTTTTTTATTATTATTATTTTCAGTGACAATGCTGATTACAAGCAATTTCTCATTTTTCATCAATATTTTCTACCGTATTTAAAGTGACAGAAATAAAATTTTCCTACAATGTTTCCTGTCATTTATGAGACAGAAATCATATTTACCACCATGTTTTCTACTATTTCAAATAGAGAAGCCATCTCCTTTGTAATGAATGAATGAATGAATGAATGAATAAATGAATAGCGTTTTAAGGCCCGTTGACAACTTGGGTCATATTACTCGGTAAACAATAATGCGAGGTGAAAATAACATACATGTGCAACAACATAAGACAAACATGATAAATGACGAACGGACGAAACACTGAATGATGCCGCTTTTATCGCCTTTTACGACATGCATACTCTCACTTTTTTTCCGCCAGATGAAATGCCAGATGTGACGATCGCGGGACTGCAGTGGTTTATCTCCTTTGAAAGCTGCGTTCAGTTTGTTGTCTAAAGTATTTTTAATCTGGACCTGTCTAAATCTGTTTTCTGGTAAAGAAAACAATATTTAGGGATTCTAGAAATCGAGCCTTCCTTGACCCCTTTACCACACATTGACGACTTTTGATGCCCCTCAGGAAGAAGCCTTTTGAAAACATTGTGGGGAAAAGGAGGAAATGCTGGTAAACAGCATTTTCGCCGTTTCCCACAATTTTTTCAACTCTATCAAAGATATAAATAATCATGTATGCAACATTCAAATTGTTGACTTAAGATGCTTTCAGTTTTGTCCAGTCCAAAATTCTGTCGTGAGGTAAAGGGTTAAATAGATAATTTCGTTAAAAATATTCATAGACAAAATTCTAGAGTTCGATTTCATTATCTTTAAAACCTTGCCAAAGTACCGCAACATCTTGTTCATCCGCGCACTAAGACATTTGCTAAACTACTTTGACAAGACAGAAATTCTTGAAGTTGTCACAGTTGCAGGAATTTGCAGACGATATTTGAGAAAAAATGTGGTTCAAACGATTGAATTTACTTTATTCTGATAAAGGCAGAGAACAAAAGGCTACAATGACGGCGATTGTATTGTCAAAACTATTTGCAAATACATTTGGAAATGTTAAAGGTGGCCCTTCAGATTTTGGGACGAAAATTTTACAAAATTGCAAAAAAAAAGTCATCGACATAAATGTACATCCAAAGCCTTTAGATTTGCATTCATAAAACCCCAGTAGTCGAAAACCATCCGACAACACGAGAAATTAGAGATTTACTACGGCCCAGGTTGACACCAACGAGACACGTTCTATTTTTAGATGATCATTTCTCTCATTTACACACAGGAATACACAGACGGAAGTTTCAAATATAGCGTCCGAAGAGGACATTATGGAAAATAATTATTACATGTTTATTATGTAATGGAATTTAAGCGTTATTAGTCACGTGCCAGTCACTTGACATTCCCTCAATGCTTTATTCCTTTTTGGCGCGAAATCTAAAAATACCCTAAGAAGCTACTTTTAAGGGAACATCATCAAAAAAAAAAATTTTGGGGGGGTAATTTTATGAGTCTTAATTGTTGATGATTTGTATTATTTTTTTCATATAAATTTCAGTGATATATATATTTTCTAATTCAGTGAGATGTACAAATTCTAAATACCCACCTTTAAGATTTTAACATGTTCACTTTTATCAAAATTCGATTAAGATAATTGACGGACAGATAGAAAAGTAATGCAGTAAAACAAAGTCTGACAGAAACAGATCAACGATTAATTTCAAAAGGTCGTTTCTTATCATTATAAAGCAAGAGGGCCATTGGGCCTGGAACGCTCACCTTAGACTATAGCTATAGTGAAATTCAATTATTTGAACAACTTTGGTAAAGCTTCACCCAAGTTTCATCAAGATTGACCCAATGGGTTAGGAGAAGAAGATGTTTAAAGAAATTGTTGACGGACGACAGACCCCGGACATAGGGCAATCAAATATAAAAGCTCTACACCTTCCAATTTCAAAGAAGAATTTTACATTTTCCTTCTTTGTCCTATGTTCGAACTTATGGTCCCTGGGGCTGGGCCAGTTTTGACCAAAGCAGCATCCTTGGAACAAACTTGGTAGAGGTCCACTCAAAGATGCTACATACCAAATATCAAAGCTCTACACCTTACCGATTAAGAGAAAAAGAAAATTTAAAATTTTCCTTCTTTGTTCCAATGTTCCAACCTGTGACCTCCGAGGCAGGTCCAGTTTTGACGCCTGGGACATCATATGATTAAACTTGGTAGAGGTCCACTAGAAAATTCTGCATACCAAATATCAAATCTCTGCACCTTCAAGTTTCAGAGAAGATTTCTTAAGTTCCCTTCTTTGTTTCTATGTTCGAACCTATGACCCCGGGGTCAGGGCCAGTTTTGACCCCAAAGGCATAATATGAACAGACTTGGTAGAGATTCACTAGGAATTGCTACATGCCAAATATCATAGCTCTATGCCTTCTAATTTTAGAGAACAAGAATTTTAAAATGTTCTTTCTTTGTTCCTATGTTCGAAATTGTGACCCCCGGGGCGGGTCCAGTTTTGGCTCTACGGACGTGATTTAAGTCAACTAGGAGATGCAACATACCAAATATCAAAGCTCTACGCCATCTAGTGTCAGTAGAGAAGAATTTTAAAAATGTTCTTTCTTTGTTCCTATGCTCAAACTTGTGACCCCTTGGGTGCTGCCAGTTTTGACCCCAGGGGTATCATTTGAACAAACTTGGTAGAGGTTCACTAGCAGATGCAACAGACCAAATATCAAAGCTCTACGTTTTCTAGTTTCTGAGGAGAAGATTTTTTAAAGTTTTCCTTCTTTGTTCATGTGCTCAAGCTTGTGACCCCCCTGGGTGGGGCCAGTTTTGACCCCCGGGGCATAATTTGAACAAACTTGGTAGAGGTCCACTAGGAGATGACACATACTAAATATCAAAGCTCCACGCCTTCAAATTTCAGAGAAAAAAAAATAAAGTTTTCCTTCTTTGTTCATGTGCTCAAACTTGTGACACCCAGGGGGCCAGTTTTGACCCCAGGGGCATAATTTCGACAAACCTGGTAGAGGTCCACTAGGAGATGCCGCATACCAAATATCAAAGCTCTACGCCTTAAAGTTTCAGCGGAGAAGATTTTTAATGTTTTCCTTCTTTGTTCAGGACTATGCTCAAACTTGTTATCCCCCGGGATGGGGCCAGTTTTGATCCTAGGGACATAATTTGAACAAACTTGGTAGAGGTCTATAAGGAGATGCCAGATACCAAATATCAAAGCTCTACGCCTTCTAGTTTCAGAGAAGAAGATTTTCAAAGATTTTGTTTTTTTCTTTTTGTTGCCATGGCCACAAAGTTATGGGTGGAATTCAATTCTTTGAACAATTTTGGTAGAGTTTTGGGTGGAATTCAATTCTTTGAACAATTTTGGTAGAGTTTTACCCAAGGAACATTCCTGCCAAGTTTCATGAAGATTGGCACAGTGGTTTAGGAGAAGATGTTTAGAGAAATTGTTGACGAAAGACGGACGCTGGACATAGGGCAATCACAATAGCTCACCTTTAGCACTTTGTGCTAAGGTGAGCAAATAATATGTTCATAGAAGACAACAACAACATGCATTACGATTATATTTGCTTTATCCAAAATGTTGAAAAAAGATAACAGACAATAAGAGATGACCAGAATTGCAAGAACACCACAAAGTCTGTATTCTTATTAAAAAAATTGTAAGAATTTGCGAAGAACACTTGAAGCTAAATGTTTAGAAAGCAAATTCCAGTTTTATACCAAGTCTTGTTATTAAGGATAGGTCACCCTGATGTTATTCGTTAAACATCGCCTTTCATTGCCAAAATCTGTTACGTGCTGCGCATAAAATCGTAAAACCAACTTAGACACCTTCGGAGGCAACTGGTACCTATTGCACAAATAGAAGAAAGGTAAACCAAATTTTTTCCCCGTTTTCTTACCAGGGTCACGAAAACATTGAACCAGTTTTGGTGACCGCACGAGTCAAAGGTCAATTTTATGTTTAACCGCTGTGCAAAAATATGACATTCAGAAGCAACCGGTTGCTGTTGCAGAAAATTTTCCCTTAAAAAGAAATCATATTCTTGTTTGAAGAATTTAGAAATAGGCCACAAAGGCAGAAGACCTTATTTTGGTCTTTTCAAGCCCCTTGCAAGAGTTACTTCCCTTCCCTTAAACCCTTGATGCCCCCTTTGACCCCTTTACTGATTTTGCTTTTATAACTCACACCTCATTAAATGCTGCACATTGAAACTTTAAAGAGAAACCCAAAATGATCAATGTACAGTGTTTGAAAAAAGCAGAAATTAATGTGACAAGTGGCTAAAAAACAGACTGAAATCTCTTTCAGTAGCAGTTGCTTCCTATTGCATAAATCAAACAAAGGGAACTGAAGTGCAATTTTTCAAATCTCTTCAAACCGCAACAAGAAACCCAGTTACGTTGACTACCGTCTCATACGTGCCAGTTACGCACATGTGAAAACCCCAGAAAATAATGTGACAAAGGGCTAAAAAAAAACTGAAGACTCTTTCAGTAGCAACTGCTTCCTACTGCATAAGTCAAACCAAGGGAACTAAATTCTCTTTATACCATGACAACAAACCCATTTACGTTGGCTACCTTCTTATAGGTGCCGGTTACGTATCCGCGAAAACATGAAAAATCGACTTACGGAACATTTCATTGCAGACGATGCCTATTTCTTAAGTCAAATATAGGGAACTAAATTTCTAATTTATATTTTTTTTCTCCAATCTCTTTATACCGTGACAACAAACCCATGTATGTGGACTACTGTCTCATAGGTGTCTGCTACGTATCCTTACGGAACATTTCATAGCAGATGACACCTATTTTTTTACGTCAAATTTAGGGAGTTTTCTTTTTCATTTTCTCCCACTAGGACCATTGATTTGGTAACTATGACTATCTCACCCATACGTGACTGTTACGTGCTGTGCATAAAATCGTAAAACCAACTTGGACACCTTCGGAGGCAACCGGTACCTGTTGCACAAATTGAAGAAAGGTAAACCAAATTTTTTCCCAGTTTTCTTACCAGGGTCATGAAAACACTGAACCAGTTTTGGTGACCGCACGAGTCAAAAGTCAATTTTATGTTTAACCGCAGTGCAAAAATATGAAATTCAGAAGCAACCAGTTGCTGTTGCAGAAAATTGTCCCTTAAAAAGAAATCGTATTCTTGTTTGAAGAATTTAGAAATAGGCCACAAAGGCACGATAAGATGTAAGAATAACTAATAATCAAATTCTTCAGAGATATTGTCCAATCAGAGGAGGTTTAAGGAAATCATAATTGGAACCATCAGCCAATCAGAGAAGCTTTTGGAATTCAAAATTGGGCCAACCACCCAATTAGAGAGCTCCAATGAATAGAATAAAGTGAACAAAAATGGCATAATAGTGGATTTAGAGTCTTCTTTAAAGCTTATTGTGCAGTCCTTGGCAAACTGCCAGGCATGCACTATCCACACATGCCAGATTTCACTGAAGATGGGCATTTATTTAAGAAAAAAGGGTGGCAGAAGACCTTGTTTTGGTCTTTACAAGCACCTTGCAAGAGTTACTTCCCTTCCCTTAAACCCTTGATGCCCCCTTTGACCCCTTAATTGAATTTCCTTTTGTAACCCAGACCTTATTAAATGCTGCACATTGAAACTTTAAAGAGAAACCCAGAATGATCAATGTACAGTGTATGAAAAAAGCAGAAATTAATGTGACAAGTGGCTAAAAAACAGACTGAAATCTCTTTCAGTAGCAGTTGCTTCCTATTGCATAAATCAAACACAGAGAACTGAAGTGTAATTTTTCTAATCTCTTCAAACTGCAACAAGAAACCCAGTTACATTGACTGCCATCTCATACGTGCCAGTTACGCACATGGGAAAACCCCAGAAAATAATGTGACAAAGGGCTAAAGAATACTTAAGACTCTTTCAGTAGCAACTGCTTCCTACTGCATTAGTCAAACCAAGGGAACTAAATTCTCTTTATACCGTGATAACAAACCCATTTACATTGACTACCTTCTCATAGATGCAGGTTACGTATCCACAAAAGCATGAAAAATCCACTTATGGAACATTTCATAGCAGACGACGGCTATTTCTTAAGTCAAATATAGAGAACTAAATTTCTAATATGTTTTTTTGTTTTCTCCAATCTCTTTATACTGTGACAACAAACCCATTTACATGGATTACCGTCTCATAGGTGCCAGTTACATATCCGCGAAAATATGAAAAAATCGACTTATGGAACATTTCATGGCAGACGACACCTGTTTTTTTAGGTCAAATTTAGGGATTTTTCTTTTTCATTTTCTCTCACTATGGCCACTGATTTGGTAACGTTGACTATCTCACCCATACGTGACTGTTACGTGCTGCGCGTAAAATCGTAAAACCAACTTAGACACTTTTGGAGGCAACAGATGCCTGTTGCACAAATTGAAGAAAGGTGAAGCGAATTTTTTTCCCCGTTTTCTTACCAGGGTCACGAAAACATTGAACCAATTTTGGCGACCGCACAAGTCCAAAGTCAATTTTATGTTTAACCACTGCGCAAAAATATGAAATTCAGAAGCAACCGGTTGCTGTTGCAGAAACTTTTCCCTTAACAAGAAATCGTATTCTTATTTGAAGAATTTAGAAATAGGCCATAAAGGTACAATAAGATGCAAGATTAACTAATAATAAAATTCTTCTTTGATAGGGTAGAAAACATTGTGGGAAAAGGAGAAAATGCTGGTAACCTGCATTCTCTCCTTTTCTCAAATTATTTTCAAAAGCATTCTATTTCCGGAGTGTTGAAAGGCGTCATTTTCAAAAGCGAATAAAACGACATTGCCGCTGCACATACGGCGCCACAACCACCAAGCCCTCTTTACTTTATACAACAGTGCAGCAAAAGTGCTAACTGCAAATTTTTCACTTGGGACTCCTTCTGATACTACGAACCGGAAGCAGTCGTGCAGTAGTGCGACACCAGGTTGGCCGCATTGACCCGGTTTTATTGCCTTTTGACCCTACCCAACATGTCAGAGGAGCAGTTATTTTATTACACATTATATTCTTCAATTTAAGGCATCCATCGACTCAAAAAGAAAGAGTATGATTTTTTTTTCAAATTTCTTTGACCGAAAAACAAGCCATTGGCGAATCGTTTAGACTATATTCTTTTCGGCAGATAGCATACTGGTAATGACTAAAACTAACCGATCCCTCATAAGGAAGGGAAGTTGTTGCCATCACAAGAGAAGGACTGTTGTTTACATTTCGCAAGTTTTCTGCCTTGGTGACTCGGAATTAACCTAGAGTGAACAATTAAAAGGTAAAGGCAGATAACGTGATTTTTTTTTGTTACTCGAATATCTATTCGAGCTCAGACGGGCTCTCTGTTGTAAGGCTAGAGGCCTCAGTTTCCAAGAAAATATTTTCTTGGTAAACGTTGATGGTGTACAGTAGTTGTTTACCGTCAGGATTTCAAAGCAGGTACTGCAGTATAGTTGTCCTCGCTGGTACCGCGTCATCTATGATACGGTTTCAAGACAGTACCCCGACAAGACCGGTCTCCCTAAAAAGCGTCTACAAATGTCTACAAGCGTCTACAAGTGTCTACAAGCGTCTACAAATGTCTACAAGCGTCTACAAGCCTCTAAAATGTTTTTTAAACCAAATATTCATTAAATATATAAAAATACATGACTTTAATCAGTTTCTGTCCACTTTCAAATTATAATTTTACATTTAAATGGGCATTGTTCGTAAGATTATTGGCCGCTGTGCGTACGTTTTACTATGAAGCAAAAACTACGAGCGTCTACAAGTGTCTATAACTGTCTACAAGCTTCCACAAGCATCTAGTAGATTTTTAAACCAAATTCTCATAAAAAGTATAAAAATGAAAAAAAAAATTATTAAATTCTGTCCACTTCCACTGTATATATTTTGACACTTAAATAGTAATAATTCATAACGATACTGACCGGTGTGCGTACGTTTTACTATGAAGCAAAAGCTACGAGCGTCTACCAACGTGCACAACATCTACAAAGCCTATAGTTTTCTAAGCCAAATGTACGTAAAAATACAAAAGTGCATGACCGAAATCAAATTTTGCCCTCCTTCTCCGTATATTTCGACACTTAAATGAGCATTTATAGTCGCAATATTGGCCGGTGTGCGTACGTTTATCAATGAAGCAAAAATACCAATGTCTTCCAGCGTCTACAAATACCTGCAAGCGTCTACAGGTGTACAAATTTCTTGAAGTAGGCCTATATGTACTTCGGAAGACTTTGGCTTAGAAAACCATAGACTTTGTAGACGTCACATGTGCACGTTGGTAGACGCTCGTAGTTTTTGCTTCATAGTAAAACGTACGCACACCGGCCAATATCGTTATGAATTATTACTATTTAAGTGTCAAAATTATATACAGTGGAAGTGGACAGAATTTAATAAAAGTTTTTTTTTATTTTTATACTTTTTATGAGAATTTGGTTTAAAAACCTACTAGATGCTTGTGGAAGCTTGTAGACAGTTATAGACACTTGTAGACGCTCGTAGTTCTTGCTTCATAGTAAACCATACGCACAGCGGCCAATAATCTTACGAACAATGCCCATTTAAATGTAAAATCATAATTTGGAAGTGGACAGAAACTGATTAAAGTCATGTATTTTTATACTTTTAATGAAAATTTGGTTTAAAAAAAACATTCTAGAGGCTTGTAGACGCCTGTAGACACTTGTAGACGCTTGTAGACACTTGTAGACGCTTGTAGACGCTTTTTAGGGAGACCCCGACAAGACAGTTCCCCGACACACCTTTTCGAGACAGTTCCCCGACAAAATTGAAGACTGTTCCCCGACACTTTTGAAGACAGTTCCCCAACACATTCGTTATTGGCAAACTTGATTTTCATCGACAGCTATCATCGATATCTATATATTTTAAGGAAAAGTAGGCCTAATGGGTTCTTTTTTTTTTTGGTAATTGTGAAAGGATTGTGAATAACTGAGAGTATTTATCCATTTTGATTAATGAGGATCACTCATTCCCGAATTGTTACCTTCGCCATTGTGCAGATCAGAATATTATTACTATAGTAAATGAATACATGTAGATCTCGGCAAGAAAAAAACAAAAGAGTTCTAAACAATCTTTGTTTTAAAAACTGGACCTAGAAAGAAGTAACCAATAATGGTTAGATATAATCATAACCATCATACTCATTCTTTGCCGAAATTTAACACAATTTCAGCAATGTACAATTTTAGCAGTGGCCATTCAACAAAAAAAGACAGAAATAGTATTAAAACTAGATACTAAATAAGCAAAAAGATCATTACACCTGGGTACGAAATAACCAAAGTGGGTACGAAATGATCACAATGGGTACGAAATGACCAAAATAGAAAGTATAGGTAGGTACGAAATGACCAAAATCGTACGAAATGACCTAGATACGAAATGACTGGAAACCAATAAATTCAAGGTGATAATTAATCTTTTACCCTATAAGGCATTTCTATGGTATCTCTAATTGACCCAAAATAACAGCAAGGATGAAGTCGTTTCTTATAATTTATATGGCACCTTTTGATAGTGTAGAAAACATTGTGGCAAAAGGTGAAATTGCAAAATTCAAGTGCGAAGTTTGCTTTCTCCAATTAATTTTTAACAGTTTCTTTTCAATACTGTACTAGGTCTATCAGAGAAATTGACAATTTTTCAATCTTTCTATACATGTCAAAGCACACTAAACATTTTTAAATTCACCAGAAAAACCAATATCTTTGTTTGAATATCCTACCTAACACAGATCCAGTTGGGGGAGGGCAGTCTTACATCTTAGACACTTTCAACGAGCATGAAAGACAGAAGAGCGCACATCCATTAAAAAAAAAACTTTGGAAAAAGCATTTTCTCCTTTTCCTACAAAGTTCTCAAGAGGGTTTTTGTTCACTGTAAAACCCTGGACTGTGGGGTAAAGACTTTAAACTCTTTACCACACAATCCCGACTTAACGATTCAGAGAAGCCTTTTGAAAACATTGTAGGAAAAGGAGAAAATGCTGGTAACCAGCATTTTCTCCTTTTCCCACAATGTTTTCTACACTTCCCAAGACAAATTCGATTTTTGAGCCATACTTAGGTTTTCGTATGCAAATGCTTTCAATTTGGACTGGTCTATAATTTTGTTGTCTGGTAAAGAGTTAATTCATTTTCATCATTTACATTCTAACTGGTGTTACAGCAACCCTTGATCCTTTACTTTGTAGATACTCATTTCTACTCATTGCTTGTTGGAGATTTGGAAAACATTGTGGCAAAAGGTGAAATTGCTCATGAGCAATTTCACTTTTTGTCACAATGTTTTCTATGCTATCAAAAGGTGTCATATACACATAAGAAATGGTTTCATCCTTGCTGTTACTAGAGTGGTTTAGAGATACCATAGAAATGCCTTATGGGGTAAAGGGTTAACTCTTTCCCACATAAAATTTTTATGCTCCTCGAAGGGCGAGCATATAGTCGCCGCTTTGTCTGTCTGTCAGTCTGTGCGTCCGTCCGTCTGTCCGTCCGAAGCCATTTCTCCACAGCCCGTGGACCAAATTTGATAAAACTTCATATATGAACTCCTTAGGGTAAGGTGCTGACGTATCTTTCCGGTTTTTCCATTTGACCCTGTGTCATGGAAAAAAGGGGCTTAATGCAAAATTGTATTTTTTACTAATATCTCATTCAGTTTTTGTCAAAATTTCATGAAACTTCATGGTTACATGTATATTGTTTATGGAAAGATTCAGCATGTACCCTTGCTATTTTTGATCAAGGCGTTTTTTAAGTTGATGTTCGGTCATGGAAAAAGGGGGGTTTCTTGCAAAATTCCAATTTTTACTAATGTCTCATTCAGTTTTGGTCAAAATTTCATTAAACTTCATGGTTATATTGTTTTTTTCAAAGTTTCACCATGTGCTCTTGTTTCTTTTCTATGTGTTTTTCAATTTGACCCTCTGTCATGGGGGTTTCTTGTAAAATGCCAAGGAAAAAGGGGCCTTAATGCAAAATTGCAATTTTTACTAATATCTCTTTCAGTTTTTGTCAAAATTTCGTGAAACTTCATGGTTATAGCTTGTTTTATAAGTTCAACCTGTGCCTTTGTTATTTTCAATCAATGAATTATTAATGCCCAAATACCTTTTTCCTGGTTTCTCAATTTGAGGCTGCATCACGGAAAAAGGGAACTTCATGGAAAAAAATGCTTTTCAGTTGTATCTCCTACATCTGTGCTCAAAACTTTGTGAAATTTCAAATCTGAAATTGTTGGAACGTTGCCCAGGTACCACTCTTCCGGTTTCCCAATTTCAGGCTGCGTCACGGAAAAAGGGGGCTTCATGTAAAAAACGTTTTATGTAATATTTACTACATGACTGCTCAAAATTTTATGAAATTTCGAATTTTGAATTATTATTAAAAAATGCCACAAATCACCAGTTGTATTTATTTCAATGATGCAATATTGCCTTATGGGAAAAGAGGGCTTAAAGGGGGCATAGTGGGCTTATTGTCCTCTACAAGTTTGTGTTGGCTATCTCTAAGATAGTACATGCCTTTTCATTTCAATTTTTTGGGGGCATGAACAGGTCCTTTTAGGATAAAATAAGTAAATTTATATCAATTTCATATATTTTATGACAGGCACTTGATCGGGGAGCATAACCCGTCTCTGACGGCTCTTGTTAGACAGGTCCTTATTGAAAGCATTTGCAGACAACAAAATAAATGTGACTGAGAAATTAAGATTTGGTTTGGTTAGGGTAGAAAACATTGTTGGAAAAGAAGAAAATGCTGGTTAACAGCATTTTTTCATTTTCCCACAATGTTTTCAGAAGGTTTCTACCTAAGGGTCGTCAAAAGTCGTCCATGTGTGGTAATGGGTTAAGCATGGTCGCACTGGAGCTAATGGACAAGTAAAGGATGGAAAATCGTTTTATCCAATCATGTCCGTTTTAAGTCAGTTTCTCCGGTGAATCCGATACTTGTACAGCGATTATCATTCCATCCAATGGGAAATTTTGAGCATGTTCACAGTTCCCACTGGACAACACGGACAGAGACATACTAATGATAGACTTTGGATGCATCTGAAAATTTACACCCTTGGCATATCATGTGACTGGTACATACCTCATAATTATGTTAGTGTTCTGTACATATCCGTTCAATGTACGTTGGAAGAACAAAGAGAAAAAGCTAATTATAAATCGTTGCCTGCACATGTAATTTTCTTCGAAGATTCAACCTGCCTTAGATGAAGCATCACTAGCCCCGAAAGCAGGCAGACTGTAATATTACGCTCTATAAAGTAGCAATGTAGAAAATAGCTTTTATCAAAAGGTTTGAGGAGAAATGAGACAGTCATGGTTTAGGTCCAGATTTCTCTAAACTGCTGACCATAGCTGAGTGAATTGCATGAGGTAGCGTTTTATTGAGTAAACGTTTACTTTAGTGTGAAATTAAAAGTAACGGTTGTCGCGTTGGAAAGTGGTTCGCTTCTGCAACCCAGAATGCCCAAATTAGATAGATGAGTATTTATAGAATGCCATCTAGCGGGAGGTGATGGATTATAAATAAGTTTTTTCCACAATGTTTTCTACCCATCATAGGCAAATCCGATCATTTAAGCCAATCTATTCTTTTATAATGCTAATGCTTTCATATCTAAAGTAAAAATGATTGTCTTTTTGTGAAGAGTCAAGTTAATGGCCTGACTACTCAATCAATAGTTTCTTGTGTACATCATCATCTTGGGTTGTAAACTTAATCCTTGTTTAACTCTATACCAAGCAAAAAAATCTTACACTGGTCCATATTTAAGGCACTTGCAGACGACAAAATGAATGTAACTCAAAAATTGAAATTTGTTTCCAACAGGGTAGAAAA
Source organism: Tridacna crocea (assembly GCA_943736015.1). NCBI lineage: Eukaryota > Metazoa > Mollusca > Bivalvia > Cardiida > Cardiidae > Tridacna > Tridacna crocea. The sequence goes on from OX031066.1 coordinate 13,254,783, forward strand.
CAATGTGGGAAAAGGAGAAAATGCTGATTACGAGCTTTTTCTCCTTTTCCTTCAATTTATTAGAAAGGCTTGTTTCAGGAACGTAAAACCAGGGTTTGTTTGGTAAAGCATTAATTAATCAACATTGGCTGTTTGTCTCCCCAGCATAATTCACTTTTAACCTTTTACCACACAATCATGTTTTAATTCATTACCAAACGACACTATTCTAGGCTTGTCCAAATCGAAAGCACTTGCAGACAAAATAAAAGTGACTGAAAATTTGAAATTTGTTTGTGAAGAGTAGAAAACATTGTGGGAAAAGGAGAGAAAATGCTGGTTACGAGCATTTTCTCCTTTTCCCACAATGTTTTCCAAAGGCTTCTTTCTGAGGTTTGTCAAAAGTAGGGATTGTGTGGTAATGGGTTAACCAAATGACAAATGACCCTGAGCCAGAAAGCTTTTGAAAACAATGTGGAAGAAGGAGAAAATGCTGGTTACTGACAAATTTCATTATTTGAGTCATATTTAATTTGTTGGGAAGGAAAGCTTTTGAAAAACTTGTTGGTAATAACATTTTCTCCTTTTTATACGCCCGTCGAAGATGGGACGTATTATGGGATCACCCGTGGCGGTCAGGCGGGTGGGCGGCATCCAGTTCTTTGTCCGGAGCATATCTCCAAAACTATTCTAGCTAGGGTTATGAAATTTCATGGGTGGATAGAGCTCATCAAGAGGGAGTGCAGTGCGCAGGAATCATAACTCTTGCTCGCTTAATTTTTAGCTCACCTGAGCACGAAGTGCTCATGGTGAGCTATTGTGATCGTGCTGTGTCTGGCGTCCGTCGTGCGTCGTCCGTCGTCAACTTTTTACCTTGTGTACGCTCTAGAGGCCACAGTTTTAGTCGGATACTCATGAAAATTGGTCAGGATGTTTGTCTCGATGAAATCTCGGACGAGTTCGAAAATGGGTCATGTGGGGTCAAAAACTAGGTCACTAGGTCAAATCTTAGAAAAACCTTGTGTACGCTCTAGAGGCCACATTTTCAGTCGGATACTCATGAAAGTTGGTCAGGATGTTTGTCTCGATGATATCTCGGACGAGTTTGAAAATGGGTCACGTGGGGTCAAAAACTAGGTCACCAGGTCAAATCTTAGAAAAACCTTGTGTACGCTCTAGAGGCCACATTTTCAGTCGGATACTCATGAAAGTTGGTCAGGATGTTTGTCTGGATGATATCTCGGACGAGTTCGAAAATGGGTCACGTGGGGTCAAAAACTAGGTCACCAGGTCAAATCTTAGGAAAACCTTTTGTACGCTCTAGAGGCCACATTTTCAGTGGGATACTCATGAAAGTTGGTCAGGATGTTTGTCTGGATGATATCTCGGACGAGTTCGAAAATGGGTCAGGTGGGGTCAAAAACTAGGTCACCAGGTCAAATGTTAGAAAAACCTTTTGTACGCTCTAGAGGCCACATTTCCAGATGGATACTCATGAAAGTTGGTCAGGATGTTTGTCTGGATGATATCTCGGACGAGTTTGAAAATGGGTCATGTGGGGTCAAAAACTAGGTCACTAGGTCAAATGTTAGAAAAACCTTTTGTAGGCTCTAAAGGCCACATTTTCAGTCCGAAACTCTTGTAAGTTGGTCAGAATGTTTGTCTTGATGATATCTCAGACAGGTTTGAAAATGGGTCATTGGGGGTTAAAACTAGGTCACCAGGTCAAATCTTAGAAAAACCTTGTATATGCTCTGGATGCCACATTTTCAGTCCAACACTCTTGAAAATTAGTCAGAATGTTTGCCTTTATAATATCTTGGATGAGTTTGAAAATGGGTCATGTTGGGTCAAAAACAGGGTCGATAGGTCAAATGTTATAAACACCTTTTGTATGCTCTGGAGGACACATTTTCAGTCTGATACTCCTAAAACTTGTTCATAATATTTGTCTTGGTGATACCTTGAATGAGATTGAAAATGGGTCATGTGGAGTCAAAAACTAGGTCAATGGGTCAAATATTAGAAAAACCTTGTGTACACTCTAGAGGCTACATTTTCTGCCTGATATTCTTCAGACTTGGTCAGAATGTTTGTTTTGGTGATGTCTCAAAAGAGTTTGATAATGGGTAATTGTCGGGTCCAAAACTAGGTCACTTGATGAAATCTTAGAAAAACCTTTTGTACACTGTAGAGGCCACATTTTCAGTCCAATACTCATGAAACTTGGCCAGAATGTTTGTCTTATTGATATCTCAAAAGTGTTTGATGATGGGTAATGTCTGATAAAAAACTAGGTCACTGGGAAACTAGATGGTGCATGTTTGGTCAATAAACTCAGGTGAGCGATTTCAGGGCCATCATGGCCCTCTTGTTTAGTTATTGCCCTTTGTTTTTTTTCATACTTGAATTTTGTCCAGAGCATATCTCCAAAACTATACTAGCTAGGGTTATTAAATTTCATGGGTGGATAGATCTCATCGAGGGGGAGTGCAGTGCGCAGGAATCATAACTCGTGCTTGCTTAATTTTTGAGTTATTGCCCTTTGTTGTTTTTCATACTTGAATTTTGTTGTTTTTTATACTTGAATTTTGTCCAGAGCATATCTAGAAAAGTATACTAGCTAGAGTTATTAAATTTCATGGGTGGATAGATCTCATTGAGGGGGAGTGCAGTGCAAAGGAATCATATCTCTTGCTTGCTTAATTTTTGAGTTATCGCCCTTTGTTGTTTTTCATACTTGAAATTTGTCCGAAGCATATCTCCAAAACTGTACTAGCTAGGGTTATGAAATTTCATGGGTGGATAGATCTCACCAAGGGGGAGTGCAGTGCACAGGAATAATAACTTTTGTTTGCTTAATTTTTGAGTTATTGCCCTTTTTTTTCATACTTGAATTTTGTCCGGAGCATATCTCCAAAATTATACTAGCTAGGATTATGAAATTTCATGGGTGGATAGATCTCATCAAGGGGGACTGCAGTGCACAGGAATCATAACTCTTGCTTGCTTAATTCTTGAGTTAGTGACCTTTGTCATTTTTCATACTTGAATTTGTCCGCTGAATATCTCTCAAACTATACTAGCTAGGGTTATGAAATTTCATGGGTGGATAGATCTTATCAAGGGGGAGTGCAGTGCACAGGAATCATAACTCTTGCTCACTTAATTTTTGAGTTATTGCCCTTTGTTGTTTTTCATACTTGAATTTTGTCCGGAGCATATCTCCAAAATTATACTAGCTAGGGTTATGAAATTTCATGGGTGGATAGATCTCATCAAGGGGGAGTGCAGTGCACAGGAATCATAACTCTTGCTCGCTTAATTTTTGAGTTAGTGACCTTTGTCGTTTTTCATACTTGAATTTTGTCCGGTGAATGCCCCAGCTTTACAACTTGGGGTAAGACGGGCGTATCTTGCGACAATTTGCCGCTCTTGTTCAACAAGGTTTTCTATCTCTTCAGAGGCAATTTTCAAAAACAGAGACACTGTAACTCATTACCAAATGACAAAATTTTCGGTTTGTCCAAATCAAAAGCATTTGCAAACAATAAAATAAAAACAAATGAAAATTGAAATTTGTTTTGTGAAGAGTAGAAAACATGGTGGGAAAAGGAGAAAATGCTGGTTACCAACATTTCTCCTTTTCCTACAATGTTTTCAAAAGGCTTCTTTCTCAGGGTCGTTAAAAGTCGGGATTGTGTGGTAAAGAGTTTAAAGTCTTTACCCCACATTCTAGGGTTTTACAGTGAAAAAAGAACCTCTTGAAAACTTTGTAGGAAAAGGAGAAAATGCCGGTGACTACAGTTTTTTCAACCATATTAAAGATACAAGTCATTTTCTCCTTTTCCCACACTGTTTTTTAAAGGCTTCTTTCTCAGGGTCGTCAAATGTAGGGATGGTGTGGTAATGGGTTAAACTCTGTACCATGCAGTCATAACTTTTAATGACCCTGAGAAAGAAGCCTTTTGAAAACTTTAAGGGAAACATTTACTTCCCTGACCAAACCAAATTTTAAATTTTCAGTCACTTTAATTTCATCGTCTGTAAATGATTTGAATTTGGACCAGTCTAAAATTCTGTAGTTTGGCAAAGAGTTTGTATGCCATCACAGTTTCTTACCCTCTCCAAAACAAACCTCAGCATTGGCGTCATATTTAGTATCGTTTGCCAATGCTTTTGACATACATAACTATCTACTTTTTCAGTTTCAGCATTTCTTCCCTTTTCTTGAAATGTTTTTAAAAATCTCCTTTTGTAAGGGCTGTTAAAACTGAGGATTGTGCAATGAAGTGTTAATTACTGTATACCAGACAATCACATGTTTAACAAAAAAGATGACTTTTGAAAACAGCAAGGGAAATGGTGAAAATCTCAGTAAGCCATATTTTCTGCATGGTTCACAAAATTTCTTTACTTACCTTTGAAAGATGAATTTTGTATTGTTGGTAACATGTCATGATCTGCAAATGCTTTCAAATTGGACTAGTTGAAAGTTTTTTGATTGTCAATAGTTCACCTGTAATTCCCACAGATTTACACACTGGTTATTGAAGGTGAAGTTTATGCCCTAGAACAGTAATTTAAATTACTTGCTGCTTTTTAATGTCAGGAAAGAGTCAACACACTACATTGACATACCTGCCACTGATATTTTACTTGTGTTAACTCTGTAAAGGTGGCCCTTCAGATTTTGGGACGAAAATTCTACAAAAATACAATAAAATCATTAAAAAATCCCACTTGTCGAAAACCATCCGACAACAAGAGAAAATGGAGATTAATACTACAGCCCAGGTCAACACAGTGGGGAAACATGGTCTATTTTTAGATGAGCAACTCGCTCATTTACATACTGGAAATACACAGACGAAGCTTCAAAGAAGAAAATAATTACATGTTTGTTATGTTAAGGAATTTAAGTGTCATTACTTAGTGCCAGTCACTTGATATTCCCATAATTTTTTTTTCATTTCTGGTGCGAAATCTAAATTTATATCTAAATATATCTAAATATACCTCAAGAGATTACATAGCCTTTTAAGGGAACACCATCAAAACAATTTTTTTTTTTTAAATTTTATGATTTTTAACTCTTTACCACGCAATCCCGACTCTTAACAACCCTGAGAAAGGAAGCTTTTGAAAACATTGAAGGAAATGAAAAAAATCTAAATATCCACCTTTAAAACACAACCTTGATGCAGTATTTAATGATATTGACAAAGAAAACTTTTATATAAATATTGATAAACAGCATCTTCTCCCTCAATCTCAAGGTCTCGAGCTTGCACCTCACTGGAAGTGTCACCTTTATATGACTGAAATAATGATGAAAGCGATGTAAAACCTTATTCAATCATTTAATCGACCAGTGAATACTGACCTACGGCCCTACAGAACTTAATGAGTTAGTGCAAACGGACAGACTGTAGAAATTGAAAACAGGAGTTGCCGGCAAAAGCTGAAACCAATGAATTTTTCAATCAATTTGACCCTATACCAAGCAACGAATTCCCTCGTCCAGCATCAACAAACCTACCCAAGCAAAAAAAAATCCAATGCTCATTAGGTGTCAGTCTCAAGCCACAATTCATTAATGTTCAAGTGAGAAAATTGATCTGGTAAATGAATAAGAAAAAAATACATAAAAGTTATAAAACCATTAACTCTTTACCAAACGACAAATTTTTCACAAGCCAAGTCTGACGATTCATTATGCTACTCTCCTTTGTGGATCAAACTTAATTTTTACATTGCCCTGATATGCTTTTTCATTGGATGCAGCCAGGTGTAGCTGCAACGAATGAATTCGCGCGTAGCATTTCATCTTTGATAAAAATAAAATAAGGTTGCAACCGTTCAAATAGAAGGTAAACATGGAAACCCACGTTGATGTCTGCTTATCGCTTCATGTTAAATAATTGTATTCGTAAGCAATTTGTAAAACGATACTTTATTGGCTTTCAAAAATATGATGTAAAGGGGGTAATAACCAGCATCCAATAGAGGGCGCATCGCAGGAATCTCGAAATTGGGCTCAATCAGCCAAAGTAAGATCCACGTAGTGATCGTTACCTTTGCTCACGAAGATGTTAATTTGGACTGGACCATATTCAAATCATCTGCAGACAACAAATACAATCTTGTTAAACTTTTTACCTGGTGGGTATCTAGAATTTTCACATCCCACCAAATTAAAAAGTATATATATCACTGAAATTTATATGAGAAAACAATATAAATCATAAATAACTGACTGTGACTTGCACGTGACTAATGACTCTGAAATTCCATAACGTAACAAACATGTAATCATTTTCCATAATGTTTTATTCGGATGTTATGTTTGAAGCTTCGTCTGTATATTTCCGGTGTGTAAATGAGCAAGTTGCTCATGTAAAAATAGACCGTGTTTCTCATCAGTGATCTCATCTTTGATTCTTAAGTCGTTTGCTCAATACTGATGGTGGCTGGTATGTAAGTCGTACATCTGCCTTTCTGAATAAGAACAACCAATACACAAGCTTCACAAAACACTTTGAACTCTTCATGCTCTTGGTGTTAGTGAAGCTTGTGCCCAGGTCGTTTGTATACAGAAAGACCTCATACTCGGTTGATATCCTATTCTTAATAACTGTTGGATCTATGCAGTAGTAAAAAAGATGACAGAGGAACCTTAACTGAGGGGTACTCCTATTAACTCTTTGCCAAATTTGAAAATGTTGTACTTGCCTAAATTGAAAGCATTTGCAGACCACAATGTAAGTGTGACTTAAAGAAAACAAGATTAGTTCTATGTGGGAAAGGGTAGAAACAAACTATGAAAAGGAGAAAATGCTCTTTTTCTTTTCCCACATCGTTTTCGAAGTCTTTCTGTTCAGGGATGCTTAATTTTGGGATTGTGTGGTGAAGGCTAAATTGATGTTTACATTCAAAATGCTTGGGTTGATGGGTTCAGAATGTGTCATTGAAGTAGCTTGAGGGTTTGTTTATTTAGCCTGTAGCTGTACTGGTTATTTTGGGGCCTACTGAAATCTCTTCCTAATTACACAAGAAAATCTTTTTGATGGAAAGAAGAAAGGTGATTTTTACAATTAACAACATAGAATTTTAACAGTCAAGTAAGGGCCATTAAAAATTTTGAAGGAAAAGGAGAAAATGAAGGTAAGCAGCATTTTCTCATTTTCTTTCAACCTTTATTTTCCTATGAAATACATTCACGGCGGGGAATCACGTGACACAACAACAACAACAATGACCGTTATTTGAAAAAATTTCCCAACTTCAGGTAAGAAAATCTTCAATAATTCCGTTAATACAATCATGACCGATTGGAATTTGGTTTGAAGCAGAGAAGGCGGAAGGACTCCGGGGATTTGCTTGATGTGTTAGATTTTTTAAACAACACCTGATAAAAAAGTTATTGACGAGCAAACAAATTATCCAGGGTAAAAAATGTGTTTGCTCGCCAATAACTTTTTTATCAGGTGTTGTTTAAAAAATCTAACACATCAAGCAAATCTCTGGAGTCCTTCCGCCTTCTCTGCTCCAAACCAAATTCCAATCGGCCATGTATTAACGGAATTATTGAAGATTTTCTTACCTGAAGTTGGGGATTTTTTTCAAATAACGGTCATTGTTGTTGTTGTTGTGTCACGTGATTCCCCGCCGTGTACATTCATCATTTCAGTTCATTTGCAAAACGCTTTCAGTTAGTCCAGCCCAGAATTTGTCACAGTTTCAGAAAAGACCTGTGGCAAACATCCTGAGGAAAGAAGAAAATGCTGGTAACCAGCATTTTCTCCTTTTCCCACAGTGTTTTCTACCATTCCAGGGTACACAATTTTCATTAGGACCACATTTAGCATTTGTCAAATACTTTGAATGCATTTGGATGTGTTTTCACAGATAGTTTGATGTTGGTTGGTTGTATTGGGGTTTAACTCTTTACCACACGAGAAAATTTTAGACTGGTCCATATTGAAAGATTTGCAGACGACAAAATAAAGGTGACTGAAAAATTGAAATGTGTTCTGGGAAGGGTAGAAAACACTGTGGGAAAAGGAGAAAATGCTGGTTACCAGCATTTTCTCCTTTTCCCACAGTGTTTTCAAAAGGCCTCTTCCTCAGGGGCGTCAAAAGTGGGTATTGTGTGGTAATGGTTTAATGCCATACTAACAACTTACAGGTCATAGCATGGCAGTTGGTGAAGCACATGTGTTTCCTGGCTTTCTAACACCAGTTGTGACTAACAAAACTTTCTTTCCAAAGCCACTGATTGCTTTTCTCACATGCTTCAGCAGAGGTGAGAGGTGAAAATACGATGGAAAGAAAGTTCACCTCAACCGGGTATGAAACTCACAACCACATGGTCATGAGTCCAACACGCTCACCACTCAGCCACCCAGGCGGGCACAGATACTTTGAATTTGGATGTGTTGAAATGTGAATGTTTGGTAAAGGGTTATCAGGTGTAATGGCTGCTGTGATTTCATTCATGGCTGATTTATGTCAGGCTGAAATAGAGTGTGAAAATGGCTTTATTTATTTCACAGCCTAATATATGAAATTAATATATTTAAGCTTCTTAGTTTCGATTGAAACTGAAGACAATTTTAGTAAAGGTTATGAATAGGTAAGGGGATGTTTGGTTTAAGATCAGTCTGCACTTTTTAAACAGTCTTATCTTGACTTAGGTAGTGTGGAAAAGCAAACATTAGCAGTGAATGGGTTAAAACACCAACAAAAAAACCTGATAACTCAGTAGGCTTGATTTGCCTTTCGCCCATCATGATTAAAAGCTTCACCAGTGCCAGGTAGAAATAGGTAATGGGGGCATTTTCTAGGATATCCTTTTTATAGATTTTTTTATTCAGTACATTAACCCTTTCCCAAACAAGCCCTGGCTTTTATGGCTCTGATGTTGAGGGCGTTTGAAAACACTGTGGAAAAAGGAGAAAATTCTCATGATGAGCATTTTCTCCATTTTCTACAGTGTTTTCTCCCCTTACAGATAAAAATACAACCTTTTTAGGCACAATAAATTTGTCGTCTGCAAATTCTTTCAGTTTCAGCAGACCAAAATTACCTCAAAGTCATCTGGTAAAGAGTAAAATTACTCTTTACCAGACATTAAAAAAAACCTGTTCATGTTGAATACAGGGGCTGACAGACAAATAAATATTGGTAAAGGGTAAAATCTTGGAGAGCAAAAAGCACTCCAGTTACACCCATGGCAGAATTTGAAAAATACCACAAAATTATCAAACTGGTGCTGTTTACAGGTTGATGATCAGGTGGAATGTTCTCTTTAGTCTCCTTCTGATCTAAGGTGTCTGCAGTTAAATAAGTTATTTTTAGATTGGCATGATGCCATGATTAGGATTAAAGGTTTACATAATGGCTCTCTAATTCTTTACCAAACGACAACTTTTTAGACTGGTCCTAATTGAAAACATTTACAGATATAAATTTTATTTACAAAATAAATGTGACTGAAAACTGAAAATTTGCTATGGGAAGGGTAGAAAACATTGTTGGGAAAGGAGAAAATGCTGGTTAGCAGCATTTTCTCCTTTTCCCACAATGTTTTCTAAAGGCTTCTACCTCAGGGTCGTCAAAAGTAGTCATTGTTTGCTAAAGAGTTAAATATATAAAAGAAAGCAAATATTCAAACTGCTAGAGGAATTCAGAAAATTTGTGAGCCAAAATTAAAAGAAAATGGGAACCAGGGAAAACACTATAGAGAAGAAAGAACAGTTTAGGGTTTGTTGTATCTGACTCTCTCATCTTTCGCTCTCATCTTTCGCTTACATACATGTTAGATGATATGGTGGCAAAGAGAGCCAATGTTATTGCTTGTCTGTTGTCATTTGATCTTATATATGCTAGAGAAAATGTATTTCAATAACATATGTTTCCTTTCAGATGATATTTCACAATGGTGCCAACTTCAAAAAAATACAAAAGTGAGTGGTGAAAACAGGGAAAGTGCAAAATACTGTTGTGTAAGTATTGAATAACTGTTACACTATTTTTCAGTTTGTTATGTGAAACAAATTTAATGAAGACAAATTTACAAAATATTCGGTTAAGTCATTCCCAAACGATAAAATTTTAGGGTTGCCCAAATTGAAAGCATTTGCAGACTACAAACTGATGAATGCGACTAAAAAATGTTAAAATTTGTCTTTGACAGGGTAGAATACTGTGGGAAAAGGAGAAAATGCCGGTAACCAGCATTTTCTCCTTTTCCCACAATGTTTTCAAAAGGCTTCTTTCTCAAAGTCGTCAAAAGTAGGGATTGTGTGGTAATGGGTTAAAACATGTCATTGTGTAATCAGTTTATATATGTATTAAAATGTGATGTATGAAAAATACATGTAACAACTTACCATGGACGACGCCAAAAGCTTTTGTGGCCAGTGTAGATCAAGATCAGACTGCCTAGAATGTGCAGTCTGATTAACCAGCATTTTCTCCTATTCTGATAATGTATTCAAATTGTTTCTTCCAAAGGGTTGTTAAAAGTTGGGATGGTATGGTAAGGGGTTAACTCTTTACCACACGATGAAAATGTAAACTTGTCCAAATTGAAAGCATTTGCAGATGACAATTCAAACGTGTCTCCAGTAACGGTACTTGTCTTTGATAGGTAAGAAAACATTAAGGGAAAAGGAGAAAATGCTGGTTACCAGCATTTTCTCCTTTTCCCTTAATGTTTTCAAAAGGCCTCTTCCGCAGGGGTAGTTAAAAATCGGGATTGTGTGGTAAGGGGTTAAATAACACCTGAAGAAAAGATCATGCAATCTTGATAACAATCTCTTTACCTGACAAGGATCAAATGTTCACTCCTTTCAACATCTGAAAGTACAGTCTGTTGAAACCCAAAAAGATTTGTTATCCTGTCACCTATAATTCTGACTCAGTAACATGTTGCTGAATGTTTATTTTGTTAATATCCATCAATCGGTCACGTGACTCAGTGCAGTGCATGTCTGCTAACTGCTATAGACTATTTTTAATCAATCGTACTGACGTAATGAATGAATTAATAGCCAGCAAAAACTTGTGCTCATTTAGCCCTTTACCAAATAACAGATTGTTGGACTTGGCCAAATTGAAAACATTTGCAGAAGCAGTTCAAAAGTGGCTTAAAGGTGGGTACTTAGAATTTTCACATCACATCAAATAAAAAAATATATATATCACTGAAATTTACATGAAAAAACAACACAAATCATCAATAATTAAGAATCCTAAAATTACTCACAAAAAAATTTTTGATGGTATTCCCTTAAAAGGCTACATAGCCTCTTATGCTATTTTTAGATTTCGCGCCAAAAATAAAAAAATGCATTGTGGGAATGTTAAGTGACTGGTATGTGACAAATGACGCTTAAATTCCATTACATAACAAACATGTAATTATTTTTCATAATATCTTCTTCGGACGCTATGTTTGAAGCTTTGTCTGTGTATTTCCTGTATGTAAATGAGCGAGTTGTTCATGTAAAAATAGAATGTTTTTCCCGTCGATGTCAACCTTGGTCGTAGTAAATCTTTAATTTCTCGTGTTGTCAGATGGTTTTCGACTACTGGGGTTTTATGAATGACGATTATAAGGCTTTTGGAGTATAAGGATGATATTTTTGTATTTTTGTAAAATTTTCGTCCCAAATTCTAAAGGGCCACCTTTAAGGGGCGGAACTTAGCCTTAATAGAGTAGAAAACGTTGTATGAATTTTCTCCTTTTCCATCAATGTTTTTGAAAGGCTTCTTTCCAAGGGTCCTTAAAACCAGGGCTTGTTTTGTAAAGGGTTAATAACTTAATATCTATTCCGTTATGTAAAAAACACATTGTGTTCTTTGCCACAATTTTTCTGCCGGATATATGTCACAATTATGACAGCAAATATCATTCATGAAATCAGCATTGCAGCTGCATGTTCAGAGGGCTATACACAGTTCTCTATATTCTAAATTTTCCTAAGTGAGAAAGATGTTAGTACATGCTTTATTCCTAGCAAAATGTTCAGTTTAGTCGGATTTTGGATTATAATTTTAGAATAAGAATTAATAAAATAGACCATTGGTGCCTTGGATAGGGAAAGACTATCAGGCTCAGCTTCAGAAATTTATGAAGGTATGGTCTTCATCTGTTTTGTTTTCTTCCATTACAGTGAGTGACGGAATAAATAGAATAGAAAGTGGGTATCTTGGATGAGTCAAGTTCATTGAGCTCGGCTCCGAAACTTAACCGCTTCACCTTCGGCTCACCTGATAAATTCCACCGCCTTGCTCGATAAACTTAATCAATCAAAGACACCAACCATCTATTCTCTATTTAATGTATAGGGCTATACCAGGCTTGACTGAACAAGTGGATGATGTAGGTGCAAAACCTGACTGTATAATGTTTTTTACGGTATTAATGCTTGCAATCTGCAATAGCTGCAATTTTTTCCTATGGAACAAAAAGGGTCAAAAACTAGATGTACGGTAAGGAAAGGAAAGGAAACATATCAGTCATGAATTGGAAGATTTTATGTAGTACAAATAACTGAACCAGACTGTAGTTTTAGTTTTCAATGGGTAGCCTCTGGGTACAGGGATGATGTTGAAAAACATGGTTGAAATCTCGTAGTGTACGTTGGAACTCATATCTTTACACAGATTGATGACAAAACTAGGATTTGAACATGCCTGTCAATTGCACATTCAATGATCTTTTGTTAAATTTTTTTCAGAGAGAATCCCAGGATGAATTTGTGTTGGAAAAGAGCAAAGCCACCTGGTAAGAAATACAATCTTACTTTCTTTAACCCTTTACTCCATAGATACTCATTTCAACGCATTGCTTGAAGGAGCCTTTGGAAAACATTGTGGCAAAAGGTGAAATTGCTCGTCACGAGCAATTTCACCTTTTGCCACGATGTTTTCTATGCTATCAAAAGGGTTTCATATACACATAAAAAGCAGCTTCATCCTTGCTGTTATTTAGGGTCAATTAGAGATACCATAGAAATGCCTTATGGGGTAAAGGGTTAAAGGATATGAATCTTCTCTGAAAGTAATTCTAATTGTTTGTATGCTGCTCCACTGATTGTGATTTTTTACTATATTCATTAATTAAGAGTACAATTTTAGATTTGCACCTCAGAAATGCAGAAAATTGACCAAAAGGGTGGCATGTAAAGGCTGACCTTGGTTGACAGTGCAGATGCATAATGACCCCTAACCTGCTTGTACGTGATGACCCTGAGAAAAAAGTCTTTAGAAAACATTGTGGGAAAATGGAGACAATGCTGGTAATCAGCATTTTCTCTTTTTCCCACAATGTTTTCTACCCTTGACATAACGACTTTCAAATTTTCAGTTGCTTTTTTTTATGTTGTCTGCAAATGCTTTTGATTTGGACAAGCCAAAAAGTTTGTTGTTTGGTAAAGACTTAAACATATGTATGTGTTATCATCTGATGACATGGGTGTTATAATGAAATACAGAGGTACATTGAGCCCCTTTTTACAAGAGCAGGACTCAGACATTTTGAAATATCAATTTCAGTGGTTACATGTACATGTATATGTGGGTTGAAATCTTAAGCTTAATCAATCGGTATCTGAAGGATATATTTACACGAGATAACAATGATTACACCACTTGAAACTTAATATGTTCTCTTTTACATTGTGTCATGTTGATGTGTAATCCCATTGATAATAATAGATATTTAGAGGAAGTAAGTGTTTAACTCTAATGAAACAGTGTGAGGAGAATTTTTACAGTATTCAGAAGATGGGAAATTCATTTAGACGTTTGTCAGAAGAGGAGAAAGGTGTAGATATATTCCTTTCTATTGAATTTCATGTACTTTCATGTACAAAAATGTTATATTAAAATTCTATACCATTTCACTCTTTACCAAACAACAAAATTTTAGACTCGTCCAATTTCAAACCATTTGCAGACGACAAATGAAATGTGAATAAAAAGTTGAAATTAGTTTTGGGAAGGGTAGAAACATTATGGGAAAAGAAGAAAATGCTGATTACCAGCATTTTCTTCTTTTCCCATAATGTTTTTGAAAGGCTTCTCTCTCAGGGTCGTTAAAAGTCGGGATTGTGTGGTAAAGAGTTAATTGTGTATGTGCTTGATATATGTTGGAGACAGATGAACCCCATCTCTCACAGTTCAAAACTTCCTCATGCATATGTATGGACTTTTAAGATTTACATGTAACTGGAAAAAAAAAACAGAAAGAAAAGTAGCTTGAAAAGGAAGTGTCAATAAAGCTTCAGGTACAAAACATTTGTGGCGGTCATAATGAACAACTTTGGCTTCATAAGTGTCCTTGCTACAGACTCGTTAATTTTTTCATATATCGTCGGTTTGCTTCCAAAACTTTGTAACTACAGCTACTGGGGTCTCGGATTTCACAAAGAGATAAAGAAGGAAATCTTAGAAAATTTTCTTGTCCCAAGCCATAAGAGCTAGAGCATTCATATTTGGCATGCAGCATCATCTAGTGGCCCTCTACCAAAATACTTCAAATTATGGTCCCTGTTTGAAAGTTAGCCCGATGTTGTTGGTCTCAGATTTCACATAGAGATAAAGAAGGAAATCTTAGAAAATTTTCTTGTCCCAAACCGTAAGGGCTAGAGCTTTCATATTTGGCATGCAGCATCATCTAGTGGCCCTCTACCAAAAGACTTCAAATTATGTCCCTGGTGTGAAAATTAAACCTATGTTGTTGGTCTTGGATTTCACATAGAGACAAGGAAGGAAATGGTAATGGCCAGAGTTTTCATATTTGGCATGTAGCATCATCTAGTGGCCCTCTACCAAAATACTTCAAATTATGTCCCTGATGTAAAGAATTGGCCCTATGTTGTGGGTCTCGGATTTCACATATCGATAAAGAAGGAAATCTTAGAAAATTTTCTTGTCCCAAACCATAATGGTCAGAGCTTTCATATTTGGCATATAGCATCATCTAGTGCCCTTTACCAACACACCTCAAATTATGGCCTTAGTGTTGAAAATGGCCCTATATTGTGGGTTCTCGGATTTCACAAAGAGATAAAGTAGGAAATCTTAGAAAATTTTCTTCTCCCAAGCCGTAAGGGCTAGAGCTTTCATATTTGGCATGTAGCATCATCTATAACTACAGCTACTGGGGTCTCGGATTTCACAAAGAAATAAAGAAAGAAATCTTAGAAAATTTTCTTGTCCCAAGCCGTAAGGGCTAGAGCTTTCATATTTGGCATGTAGCATCATCTATTGGCCCTCTACCAAAATACTTCAAATTATGGTCCCTGTGTGAAAGTTAGCCCTATCTTGTTGGTCTCAGATTTCACATAGAGATAAAGAGGGAAATCTTTGAAAGTCTTCTTGTGAGCGCTCTTGAGACCACATTTCTCGCTAAGCTGAATTGAAAATCGGTTAGAATATCTGTCTCAATAAAATCTCACATGAGTCTTCATTGAATGCTTGTTCGGAATATAACTTTGTCACCTCAAGTCAGAACGACTTCAAAATTGGTATGCATGTTTGTTGTGATTTTACTGAGTGCTGTGTTTATGAACAATAACTCTACCTAGCATGGATTTTGAGTAATTCCACTTTGATCTTTATTTCAATAGTATTGTTTGCTTGTCCAGAATTTTGAAGTCTCAAGTCAAATTGTTTGTTGCATTGCCTGCCATACCTCCTTTACAACTGGTGGTGGGATTGCATACCTTGCGACAATTTGCTGCTCTTGTTTCATCATCGTTAGCCCTTGAACCTCAATATTTGGTAATTATAATCTTTGTTGTAGACCTTTGCTGCTTAGTACTCAGGTGAGCAATATAGGACCATCATGGTCCTCTTGTATGTTGTTTGCAGATACTTTGAATTTGGTCCAGTCTAAGAACTTGTGGTTTGGTAAAGAGCTAATTCATTACCAAACAACCCTGCATTTTAGGGGTGTAGATGAAAGGTGTTAGAAAACTGTGTGGGATAAGAAGAAAATATTGGTAACCAAAACCTTCTGACTCAAGGTCTTTAAAATAGGTATTGTTTGATAAAAGATTTAAGCAAATTACAGTCTTTGCGAAGGGTTTTTAAATCCAAAAACATATGGTACCATGTCCAAAATGCTTATTTCTTCAAGCAGGCATATTAAATTGGCTGACCTAGGAAATCTCTAGGGGAAGGTATCAGCTTGTCACAAGATTTTTACTGTCAGATTTAAATTAAACACCAAAGGTACAGCTGTTTCATAGACTTGACTCATTTCTGCATGATTAACTCTTTACCCAAAATATCTGTGGTAAATAATCCTGAGGAATAAACCACAGTAACCAGCATTCTCCTTTTACTTCAACATTTTTTTACCCTTTCAGGATTATTCAATCAATTCAGCAACATCTTATTTGATGTCCCCAATTGTTTTTGCATTGATGCACCTGGCTGATATTTTTTATCAGCCCCATACCACTCAATTTTAATGATCCTTAGAGAAAAGGTGTTTCTAAACTTTATATGAAAAGGAGAATATGCTGGTAACAGGAGGGGAAAGTTCGAGGTCACAGTGATGGTTCCAAGGTCAACTGGACTGAAATCCTGACTGCTCCATATTTCTCTGGCTGTTTTATTTTATATTAAGAACACTTACCACGTGTGTCCACCTTGATAAGATACTACGCAGCAGACGTTTCACTTCTCAGTCTCAGTGTCATTGAAAGTCCCATAGATTCATGTTAGTGCCACAACTCTTCAAGCCCTTGATAGATTTTAAGAAAATTTGGCAAACATGTCCCAATGCTGAGATTATATGTAGAGCACAGCTGTCACTTACTAGAGCTACATTTACTTTGTTGTCTGCAAAAGCTTGCAATTTTATTAAGTTGACATTTCTTTGTCTGGTATACAATAAAGCAGAATGTAAGCCTAGCATCAGGAAGCAGACAGTGTAAGTCCAAGATGAAACTTGATTTAATCTTTGGCTAAAGTTACCCATATCAACTTTAGCAGTGATAGAGAAAGCTATTTCACATATTATTTGTTTATCTTGATCCTGTGATACAGAAAGTAGAGACTTCATATTGCAGTCTCCAAATTTAAGTCTTGTCAACAAAAAACTTCTAGTTTTATCTCCTGGAGGAAGACCATAGGGGTAATGTCATGGCCAGGTGTCCATTGTACGTCTGTCTGTAATGCATTGCGTCTGTGCATATGTTGACTTTTATTTCAAACATTATCATCTCTGAAACTACCCATCCAATTTTGATGAAACTTCATAGAAATGATCCTGCCATTGTCCTCCTTAGAATTTCTTGAACAAATTGAATTCCTTCAAAAGCTCTGGTTACCATGGCAACAAAACTGAAAAATATTGAAAATATTCCTTTCTGAAACTGTAATCCCTAGGGCTATTGAACTTCTTATGTAGCTGTATCTAGTGGACCAAGTTCCTTCAAATAATAGCCATAGGGTCAAAATTGGCAAAGTCCGGGGGGTGGGGGGGGGTCACAAGTTTTGTCTGGGCTTATGAGGGAAAACTTGAAAATCCTTCTGGTACCATGCCATAGGGCCTAGGGCTACTACATTTGGCATGTATTTTAATCAAGTGGGCATTTACCAAGACTGCCCAAATTTTAGCCATGGGGTCAAATTTGGCCTGGACTCAAGGAATCACAAGTTTTATATGGACTTCAGAAGAATAGAAAACATTGTGGGAAAAGGGGAAAATGCTGGTTACCAGCATTTTCTCCTTTTCCCACAATGTTTTCAAAAGCTATCTTACTCAGGGGTCGTTAAAAGTCGTTAAAAGTCAGGATTGTATGGTAAAGGGTTTAATATTGTGTGGTGAAGGATTAAAGGATTAATGGTCAGTCTTATTTTCCTCCATTCAGTGATGAAAGAGTGCATTAATTATTCAGGGTTTTCTGTCATGTTTTCACCAGGTTTATTGGCCATAATCAATCAATTACTTCTACAGGTAATAGTGAAATACTCACTGGCTTTCTCTGAGAAGTTCTTAGTCCATTGATTAACCCTTTACTGTACGCTGTGCACGAAAGATCAGTTGGGAGGGTTCAGAATTCAAGAACAGGGGGAAGGGGGGGGTGGATGGATGGGTCATTGGTTTTGACCCCTGCCCTGGACTATTTCTTTCCTAGGAATGATGATAGTTATTATGACAAGATTTATTACTGGGGAAAGCAGCTGTATAAAAGCATGGATAGGTACAATGGCTGCTGTGATATCACAGAAATAATGTTAAAAATGGCATTAAACACCATACAGTCAGTCTGTCAATTAACCTCTTTCAGCACAATCTCTTTGTAACAACCCTTCAGAAGAAAGCTTTGCAACCAATGTTTAAAGAGGAGCAAATACTGATAAACAGCAATTTCCTCTATTTACCTGAGTGGTTACAACTCTTCTGAATGTGAATCTGATCATTTTAGGGGCGAATCCCATCATTTGAGCTACATTTAACCCTTTCCCAAACGGCAAATTTTGGACCGGACCAAATTGAAAGTATTTTGCAGATGACAAATTAACAGTTGCTAAAAAGATGATTTTTCTATATGATACAGTGGAAAACATTGTCACCAGGGAAAAGGAGAAAGGTTTCATATACACATAAAAAATGACATCATCCTTGCTGTTATTTAGGGTCAATTAGAGATACCATAGAAATGCCTTATGGGGTAAAGGGTTAAAGCTGGGGGAAAGGGTGGATTAAAATAATAAAGCACAGTCTGGATCTACATTGATTATGTATAAGTTGTATCATCAGAACAGTATTTAACCCTTATCCTGCAAAAGAAGTGAAATGAAACTTTCAAGCCGATGGTGCTATTTCTACATGCAGTCAGATCGTGGATCGATACTGTCGGAAAAAGGCCAGTGATTGTTGCTTGGTCAAATTTTAAGCTTTCTTCGTCAGAGGTGTAAAAAGTCCTGAGATTGTGTGGTAATGGGTTGAAAATGCATAGAAAAGATTTTAAACAAAACTTTTTATTTACCCATTGCAACACAATCCCGAGTTTCACCAACCCAGTTGGTAACCAACCTTTTCCTCTATTTCCACATTATTTTCCATTCTATGAATAATGAAAGAAATATTGCACTATTTAAGCCACCCCAGGAGATTGTCAATCTGAAATGCTGTCAATCTGAACTTCTAAAATTTTGTAATTAAAGGAAAGTTAAAGGTAGCTGATAGTGGTATAATTTTTAGCTCCACTGGCCGAAGGCCAGCGAGCTATTGTCATGGCGTTGTGTTCGTCGTGCATCCGTCCGTCCGTCTGTTCGTCTGTGCGTGCGTGCGTCCGTAAACTTTTTCTTTAAAAAACTTCTCCTCAGAAACTATTAACTGGATTTTTACCAAATTTCACAGGAATGTTCCTTAGGTGGTCCTCTTTCAAATTCCTTCAAATAATTGTGTTCCATGAATAATTCTGGTTGCCATGGTAACCAAAGTAAAAAACCTTTAAAAATCTTCTCCTCCCAAACCGCTGATTGGATCGCATTATTTTTTGCAGGAATGTTCCTTAGATAGAGGTCTACAGAATTCCTTAAAAAACAAAAGATCCGTCAAAAAACATGGCTTTTATGGGAGACTCATTTTCCTTTTATTGTATAAAGTAAAATCTTTGAAAAATTTCTTCTCTCAAACTACTTGTTTTGATTTCATTGTTGTATTGAAGGTTAGTTCCAATGGTGGTAAGTCTTCACCATACAATCCTGACTTTTAAGGACCCTAAAGAAGAAGTCTTTGGAAAACACTCTTGGAAAATGAGAAAATGCTGGTAATCAGCATTTTCTCCTTTTCCCTCTGTGTTTTCTACTAAAAGAGAAAAATCATTATTTCATCAATGTTTAATTTGTTGTCTGCAAATGCTCTCAGTTTGGTCACATCCCAAATTTTGTTGTTTGGTAAAGAGTTAAAGATGGTTGCTTTACATAATCTATAATCTTTTTCATATAAAACAAGGGAAACTCTGCACTTTGATTAGTTCTGGTAAAGGTTTGTTGACCTACTGGTGACCTGGTACAATGAGGGACAGGGCTTTTAACTGTTTTGACAAGGCATTTTGTTATCCAGTCAAACTGATCCCTGACAAAGAAGACTTTAGAAAACATTGTGGTAAAAAGAGAAAATGCTTGTAACCTTTTCCCACAGTGTTATCTACCCTTCACAAAACAACTTTCAAATTTTCAGTAACTTTTATTTATTCATCTACAAATGCTTTCCATTTGGACAACCCTAAAATGTTGTCGTTTGGTAATGAGTTAACTATAACCAGAAGACAAAATTTTTATAACTGGCCATAATTGAAAGATGTTGCAGACAACATAATAAATCTTCAAATTAGTAAAACTTGTATCAAAAAGGGTAGAAATTATTGTGTAAAACTAAGAAAATGCAGGTAACTATTATTTTCTTCTTTTCTCACAATGATTTTCATAGCTTTTTTTTCTTTAGTGACCTAAAATGCAGGAATGGATGGTAATTATTAAAAACTTCTCTTCACCGTTACAGAAAAATCAGGCCTGTCGAGCGATACAGGCGCTCAAGTGCCTCTAGTTGAAAAGTCAGACTGATATGACTGTTTACTTACAGAAGTATTGTTTGGAAAACCCCCCAAAATACCACAAAAAATAGTTTCCCTGTCATCTTTATCGGATGACAAAATTTAAGTCACCAGTCCAAAATTAAAGCTTTTACTGACAGCAATCAGATTTTGCTAATAGTATGGAATTTGTCTATGAAAGGATAGAAAACATTTTGTGAAAAGTTTGCAAGTTTTTAGTGCTTTTGTATACAATGTAGGTGAAGGTCAGACCGTGTAGATCTTGGAACTTTACTGGGCAACATTTTGTAGAATGTCACTAGTCACAAAGTCTCCCAAAAAGCTTTTGTCTCTAGTACATACCATACATACATAAACACCATATAATCCAAATCAAACAAATTTGGATTCCACCATACCACATCTGCATCCAATAGTGTGCAAACACAATCTTCACTCAATATTTAGGAATGACTTTAAGGAATCTTAAGATTTAGTAATCACCGAATGCCATGCCTTGATTCTTCATTATATAGTGCGCATCTTGTCACAAATCTGTGACTAGCATTATTGGAGAGGTCATCAGGCCTCTAATAATGGTGAGTTTAAAAGGCAAGACTGCCACAGAATTTACTGTCTAAATCCATTTTTCTTGCCGTACTGTTTTGATACACGGTCTATTTTGTCATGGTTTTGTAAACGAAGAGAAATAACAGGTATTAAAAGTGGGTTATTTTTAATTCACAATTTTCAGAAAAGATTTGTTACATTAATTTGCCATGGGTGCAGATGGAGATCTCTGAAATAATTGTAATTTTGTATTAAGCAAATAAATCTAAGCAGAAGATAAAAAATTAGAAGAATTTTGTTAAAAAAGAGAAAGAAGACGACTAGATCATGCGACTTGAAAACAAAGCAAGAAGGTCAAATGACCGTCATGTAAAGCATAATGAAGTTTCTATGCGACAGCATTTCCTCCTTTTCCCACATTATTTTCTACTTTATAAAGGACAAATTCCAGCATTTCA
Source organism: Tridacna crocea (assembly GCA_943736015.1). NCBI lineage: Eukaryota > Metazoa > Mollusca > Bivalvia > Cardiida > Cardiidae > Tridacna > Tridacna crocea. The sequence continues at coordinate 13,276,366 of OX031066.1, forward strand.
GCCATCTTTAATTTGTCGTCTGCAAATACTTTCAATTTGGACCAGTCAAAAACTTTCTCATTCGGTAAAGAGTTAGAATTTATCGCCAAATGTCACCAGGATATCGCTTGTTACTTGGGTCAACCTTATGAGTCATAGAATATTAAAACTTTTGGGCTCTTTCTATGCAATCTGATCATCAATTAAAGCTGTCTGTAAAAGAAATTTTGGTAGTGCACAGGGTTTTAAGGGTAAAAGATAGATAGAGAATTGATTGGTCTGTATAACACAATATGTCACTTCGGCTTCTAGTTTCTGTTATTGTTTGTTTGTCACTGTTGGATTCTGGATGTATTCATCTATGTGTACTCGGTTGTAATAAGCATCAAAAGAAATACATTGAGGATTGATTTGTGTCTCTAAGCTGTCTTAATAGTATGCTATTCTTTAACTTAACTCCTTACCACAGGACAAAATGATATACCTGTCCAAATTGAAAGCATTTACAGAGGACAAAATAGTTATGCCTAAAAAATTGAATTTTGTTTCAAGCAGAGTAGGAAACATTTTGGGAAAAGGAGAAAATGCTGGTTACCAGCATTTTCTCCTTTTCCCACAATGTTTTCAAAAGGCTTCTATCACAGGCTCGTAAAAATCGGGGATTGTTTGGTAAAGGTTTATTATGAAAATAAAACCAAAAAGCTGTTTGCACAACTGCATAGGCTAATTTTAAGAAAGCTGAGCAAGATCAAGTGCACAGAGCATGTCTGATGGGGGTTAGATTACCTAGGATTTTGTATGATTTTCTTGGAAAAACAACTTCAGAGAGGCAATATTTACTTCTTCATGTGGATATCATTTGAACCATGCTCTGTGAAAAGGGGGCTTAATGTATCTTCAAAAAGTTTTGACTCGGGTCACCCTGCACAGAACGGGTGAAATTTTGAATTAATGAAGGTGTGAAGAATGGAGAAAGTGGCTCTTTGTAACTCGTTTTATGAGTGTTCAGTGTAAAAGGATTTATACTTAGTTATGGGACCATGCTGGAAAAGTAAAGTGCATGGACAAGGTGGGTTGTAGTTTCTCCTTTGATTTAACTCGTTACCAAACGACAATATTTTAGGCTTGTCGAAATTGAAAGCATTTGCCGATGACAAAATAAAAGTGACTGAAAATTTAAGAAATTTGTTTTGCGAAGGGTAGAAAACATTGTGAGAAAAGGAGAAAATGCTGGTTACCAGCATTTTCTCCTTTTCCACAATGTTTTCTATAGGTTTCTTTCTCAGGGGTGTCAAAAGTAGGGATTGAGCGGTAATGGTTTAAGTTTTGAACTAACAGTAAAGTAACTGCATATGTTTTAATTTGAGACAAACTTAAATTTTGTCTCGTGGTAAACACCATGCAAACTGGACTTTTAATAAAAGAAGAGTCGACTTTAGGAAGCGTTAGTAAACATTGTTGGAAAAGGAGAAAATGCTGGTTACTAGCATTTTCTACTTTTGCCACAGTGTTTTCTACCCTTACAAAAAAACAAATTTCAAATTTTCACCATCATTTATTTTGTCGTCTGCTTATACTTTCAATTAGGGCCAGTCAGTAATTTTGTTGTTGGTAAAGAGTGGAAAAAAACCCAAAAGCTTTCCTACGTTTTCTACTTTTGCCACAATATTTTCAACTCTTCCCAAACCAAATTTCAATTTTTTAGCCACATTTATTTTGTCGTCTGCTAATTAATACTTTCAATTTCATTATTTGGGCCAGGCAATAATTATGTTGTTGGTAAAGACTTAAAAAAAAACAACTTGTTTCTTTTCATTGAGAGTTTTCATGGTGGATATTAAGTGTAACATTTAGTATTTAGTTACATTTGGTAGCAAAGACGGACATAAAGATTTTTTGAGGCCCAGTAGCGCATCCAGGACTTTAGAACAGGGGGTCGTTGGTTTGTTCCTTGCCTCAGCCAACTTCTTTCTGAGGATTGATGATAGTCATTGGGTCAGAATTCATTCCTCTCTCTTAGCTGATTATTATTTTATTGATGGTTATGTGGGAAAACAGCCAGTGGCTTTGAATGAATATTGTGGTATAAGAAACCAGGAAAGCATGGATAGGTGCACTGGCTGCTGGATAAAACTGAACTAATGTTCGATGTAGCATTAAATTGCATGCAATCAGTCAAGTCATGAGGATTTGAGGTATGGTCTGAGAAAAGGTTGTGGAGCTCTTAACCAATAGAAAATTTTAGATTGGTCCAAATATAAAGAATTTGCAGATATTTATTCTAATATTGGGCTGTATCTAGACTGGTCCATAGACATGAAGAAAATTTACAAATAGTCAAAGGCTTCAGTGTGGATCGATCTTTTTTGCAGATACTTTAACTTTTTACCAAACGACAAAATTGTAGACCAATCCAAATTGAAAGCGTCTGCAGACAACATATTGTATGGCTCAAAAACTGAAATTTGTCTTGGGAGGGGTAGAAAACATTGTGGGAAAAGGAGAAAATGCTGGTTACCAGCATTTTCTCCTTTTCCTACAGTGTTTTCAAGAGGCTTCTTTCTCAGGGTCGTTAAAAGTGGGGATTTGTGTGGTAAAGAGTTTAACTCCGTTTTCAAAGAGTATGACTTATTTTTTTGTCTCATTTCAGAAATTGAAAGGCACATCAAAGCTAATGACAGTGAATATAATGCTGGATTTGAATATGCTGTAAGTACAGTGCTGTTCCTAGTCAGTGTCTGCCTTGTTCACTGTCTATACTGTGCCAAAGATCCCACCTTTTCTAGGGGTATGCCCGCCTGGGTGTCTCAGTGGTGACCGTATCGGACTCTCGACCTGGTGGTTGTGAGTTCGATACCCAGTTGAGGCAAAGTTTCTTTCCGGCGTATTTTCGCCTCTCACCTTCGCAGAAGCCTGTGAGAAAAGTAGTCGGTAGCTTTAGAAAGAAAGTTGTGTTAGTACCTGTGTGAGAAAGCCAGGAAACACATGTGTGTCACTGACCGCCATGATATGACCTTAGCTGTTAAAGCGGCGTTAAACCCTACTAGAACTAACCAAATCAGGGATTATAATCTGCCCTAAACGCTTTTGATTTACTCTTCAGGGAATATAAAGGGGTCAACTGTCACCTGTAATATTGTAAAATATTGTTCAGAACATAAGCTAATTACCTAAAGATGCAAGTTTGACTTGTCCAATTCAAAACCATTTGCAGACCTTTTTGGTTCAAATTGAAGGATTTACCTTTGAAATTACAGAAAACTTTGTGGTGAAAGGAGAGAATGCTGGTCATCACCATTTCTGTTTTTCCCATAGTCATTTCAAATGACTTCTTCCTCAGGATAGGTAACTTACAGGGTTGTTTGGTAAAGAATTTAACACCAAAGAAATATACAGGTAAATAAAAATAAGAAAAAAACAATCAGCTAGCAATAATCTATGATAAGCAGTATTCTGCCTAGATTTATTCAGAGTGGGGACATTTATTATTCCATAAAATAGCACAGCTAGATAAGGATATTTCCAAAGTACTGGTAAGCAAGACATGCTCATTAAGTTAATGCACTCAAGACTCATTCTGAGACTTGGAAGAGCAAGTCCCACCAGTGTCCAATATGATAGGACATTTTCTAGGGTAGTTTGAAAATTTACTAGAACCTTTACTTTGGCAGTGCACTGAATAGGAAATCTGTACATGTTAGAGGATGATTTAAGTCAGTCATGTTTGAAAAACAACAGCTGTCACATAATGTGACACATACTCACTTAACTGGATATAATTGTATTTGAACTTTGAACTTTATTTGAAGACAGACAACAAAACACCAGACTTTCCCCACATATTGGAAGTACATGTAAATGGAAAATGTAAAATAATAGGTCCCTTATAATGATGGGATATATAGGATCTGACATGAGTTGGTTTTTGAGATAAAGCTTTATTAAATGAGTCTACAAAAATGTGGGAGCTTAATAACATTTTTTTTGTGGAAGAGTTTAATAAATTTTACCTTAAAAACCAATGAGTGTCGGATTCTTTTTATCACATAACTGTATAACAAGAATTATAGTTCATAAAGTGTTAAAACAGAGGCATACATTTATAACATGTATGTGAAATTTATATGAAGCCTTTGTTGGTGCTTTAAATAAGAAAAATAGTTCTGAAGAAATTTGCAAATATTGATTTTATTTTGAATCTAAACGTGATTAAATTATCACGATTGAAAATTGTGATCATTTATTTCCCCCAGGAACCTAAATCAGCAAGGTTTTAGAAATGAAGCATATAATTATAGATTGTTTACCAAATACAGCACTACTTTCTTATCTCACACGTAAGACAAGAAAATTTGTAATGACTAAACTATTACACTGAAAACAAGGGGAGTTATGTGATAAACAATTATCTTAAAGCTCTTCAAATACAACAACATTTTAACCTTAGCTGAAAACTGGGTCCTAGGTGATGGCACAGAATGTGACAGCTGATCTTGGATCTATATCATCCTCTTCGTTAGTCAAGCCGTGCGTTAACCCTTTACTAAACAATTCCTTGTTTTTATAACCCTGAGATGGAAGCCTTTTGAAAACATTGTGGGATAAGAAGAAAATGCTGGTAACCAGCATTTTCTCCTTTTCCCTGTATGTTGTCTACCCTGCTGGAAACAAATTTCAATTTTTGAGTTACGTTTATTTTGTCGTCTGCAAGTGCTGTCAATTTGGACCAGTCTAAAATTTTGTTGTATGGTAAAGGATTAAACCCATAATTGCTTGGTTCATGTTTCCGGAATTAAAATATCATGTCACAATTATATGATGCTTTGAGGCTAAACCCTTTACCACAAGGTCCCAAGTTTTGAAAGGAATCAGCCTTTTTTAAAAATTTTGGGAGAGGGAGTAAATGCTAGTTACCAGCATTTTTTTCCTTTTTCACATAGTTTTCTAAATAATCAAAGACAAGTTCCATCATTACACCCCCCAAAAAAGATGTTTTTGGGTGTATACTGGAATCAGCCTGTCTATCCGTGTGTGAGTCGGTCCGTCTGTGTGTCCGTCTTTGTACAAATTACTAGTAATTTTGTGTCGCAGACTCCTTCCATAGTTTTGCACACATATAATTATATATATCATATATTGGAGATATGCAAGACCCAATTTTCAAGTGTCAACTCTCCCTGGTTAACCCATTACCACACAACCCCTACTTTTGACGCCCCTGAGAAAGAAGCCTTTTGAAAACACTGTGGGAAAAGGAGAAAATGCTGGTAACCAGCATTTTCTCCTTTTCCCACAGTGTTTTCTACCCTTCCCAGAACAAATTTCTATTTTTCAGTCACCTTTATTTTGTCATCTGCAAATGGTTTCAATTCGGACCAGTCTAAAATTTTCTCGTGTGGTAAAGAGTTAAGGAAATATCTCCTCTTGAACTTGACACTTTTTTCTGTCAAAGTGCTGATGGGGGTATTAAGTCACATTCAGTGACAGCTCTAGTTTGAATTGTTGTCTTCAGATGCTTCAAATTCGGGCAGATCTAGATTTTACTTATTTGGTAATGGGTTTAGACTTAATTCTTTCTGAGTTTTAGTTAACCCTTTACCCCATAAAGCATTTCTATGGTATCTCTAAATGACCCTAAATAACAGCAAGGATGAAGCCGTTTCTTAAGTTTATAATGACACCTTTTGATAGTGTAGAAAGCATTGTGGCAAAAGGTGAAATTGCTCGTCACGAGCAATTTCACCTTTTGCCACAATGTTTTCCAAAGGCTCCCACAAGCAATGCGTAGAAATGAGTATTTATAGAGTAAAGGGTTAAGTTATATGTATGAAGATGAAAGACATAGAGGATCTTACATGAATGTCTATGTATTATCAATTAGCTGACCAAAATTTTGTGATGCAAGCTTTTGGGAGCATCAAATTACATTTTAGTCAATGAGATAAAAATGACAAAACAGAGATACGAATGTGAGATTATTTTTATCACATGAAAGGAAAGACGGACACAAAAATCCTGTATCATCACCTTTGGCCTATATACCCTTCATGGGTCTATGTTTACATTTGTAGTTTGGTTGCAAATGTGTACCGACTTACACAAAATGATAGGTCTTTAAAATTTTCATCAAGAGTAGATTATCACTTTACCAAACAATCCCGACTTTTAACGGCCCTGAAAAAGAAAGCCTTTGAAAACATTGTGAGAAAAGGAGAAAATGCTGGTAGCCAGCATTTTCTCCTTTTCCAACAATGTTTTCTACCCTGTCTAAATGAAATTTCAATTTTTGATTCACATATATTTTGTCATCTGCAAATGCTTTCAATTTGGACCAGTCTAAAAATCTGTTGTGTGGTAAAGAGATAAAATAGTTTTTAGAGCAGTTGAGTTCATCTATTTCAGCAGTTTTTGTGGATTTGAAAAAAAAACCCTTTGCATTTCTTGGTTTTTATTGGACATGAAAATCAAAAAGTGTCCATGTGTCTAAGCAACAATTACGTAATTTTTCTGCATTATTGCATAACCCTTTACCACACAATGATGACTTTTAACAACCCTGAGGAAGAAGCCTTTTGAAAACATTGTGAGAAAAGGAGAAAATGCTGGAAACCAAATGGCACCATTTGAGCCACTTTGAAATTGTCTGCAAATGCTTTTAATTTGGTCTGAAATTTTGCCATGTGGTAACGGGTTAAGAATATAAATTAATGGAACATGTTGTTATTGGTTTCTCTGGCTTGACATGCTCTGCACTAAAAGATATCAGAAATTGGACCCCAAAAATGATAATATACCAGAGAATTATCAAAAATAAGTCTAGACTATGGTTATTTCTTTACCACAGGAGAAAATTTTAGACATGTTCAAACTGAAAGCATTTGCAGACAAAAAATTTAATGTGACTGAAAAACTGAAATTTGGTTTGGAAAGGGTAGAAAACATTGTGGGAAAAGGAGAAAATGCTGGTCACCAGCATTTTCTCCATTTCCCACAGTGTTTTCAAAACGCTATTTCTCAGGGTTGTTTAAAGGTGGGATTGTGTGGTAAACAGATAATACACTGCCAGAGGAGGTTTTTTTTGTGATAAACAATTTATTTTGATGAATTTATCTTGCCAAGAAAGAGTTGGAGTGCTGTATAAATAAACTTGATATACCATGGTACTTTAATACAGTCAGAACAAGACATTGGAATTCCAAGGCTGAATTGAATATCTCCTATAGTAACAGACAACGTAGATCTAAGATTAGACCATGGAGTCGTATGTGGCTCAGTGGTAAAATGGAGGACTTGTAAAGAAGATTTGTCTGAGTCAAGCCTCATACCCTAGAAAGCACCCGCAGCGTCCTTGGGCAAGAGACTTTAAAGCCCTAGCATAGTACTGGTGAAACCCACTTCATGGCTGAAATAATGGTGAAAGTAGCATTGACACTTTACCACACAATCCTGACCTTTAACAACCCTGAGAAAGAAAACCTTTGAAAACATTGTGGGAAAAGGAGAAAATGCTGGTAACCAGCATTTCCTCCTTTTCCTACAAAGTTTTCTACCCTTTAAAGCAAAATTGCACTGTTTGAACCACTTTGAAATTGGCGTCTGCAAATGCTTTCCATTTGGATCAGTCTAAAATTTTGCTGTGTGGTAACACCATCTATCTATCAGTCAGTCAACCAAGATTACTGTGCAGATTTTGTCAAAATTTTCCTACTTTGAATTATCTCAAACGTAAATATGAATTTTATATTGTATTGTACAGTTTGATACATTTAGAGCTGACAAATTAGTACATGACATACTTTTTTTTTTCAGAATAATTACATCTGTACCTCCAAGTACAACCTCATCACCTTTTTGCCTAAGAACTTATTTGAGCAGTTTCAAAGAATTGCCAATGCCTACTTCCTTGTACTGCTGATTCTTCAGGTAATATTTTGTACGGTATAAGATTTGGACAGTTGGTTTGAGTTGAGATTTTTATATGTAAATATATATTGAAAACAGTATGGGGACAGGAAAAGGTGCTCAAATGAGCAATTTTTCCCATTGCCATAATGGTTTCCTGTAGGTGAAAATTGGTTAACCTCGACAGCATTGAAAAAAAAAATGGATGTTTTTTGCCAAAAATATCAAGAAAGTGCTGCTAAGAATATATCACAGAAAGCATAGATCTAGACAAGACCTGTCTGGTGCTGATAAATATAAAACCTGTCTGGAAAGTATATAAAGTTCTGATCTGCTTCTCTGTTTCAGTTGTTCTAGATTAAGTAGAAAGTCCAAAGGCTTCATTTCTTCTAAGCTAAGTCCCAAACTCATCCATAAAAAACACCAGCAGAAAATGTCTTAAACAGTCTGTTTTGGTAAAGATTTTCAGAATTATCTGAATAGGGGCAGGTAACGATTGATCTGTATTTGCCACTCATCCTTAAGAATTGTTTTCTTCTTAAATTTTTTCAAAATTTGAAAGTAGCGTAGGTTCTGATTGGCTTAACCATTTTGATTAGCTAAACCTTGATTAACTGAACCAAATGGGTTGGCCATTCAGAACACATGGTAGTTGATCTTCTAAAGTAGTGTTCGAAATCATTGAACCCTTTCCCAAATGACAAACTTTTGGACTCGACCAAATTGAAAGCATTTGCAGACGACAATTCAAGTCTTGCTGAAAAGATGATTTCTGTCTATGATAGGGTAGAATACATTGTGGGAAAAGGAGAAAATGCTGGTTACCAGCATTTTCTCCTTTTCCCACAATGTTTTCAAAAGGTTACTATTCCAGACCTGTAAAAACCAGGGATTGTTTGGGAATGGGTTAATGATATGAAGTCAGTGATGTTTATTTAACCCTTTACCAAATAATCCCTGAATTTTTTAAATTGAAGCCTTTTGAAAACATTGTGGGAAAGGAGAAAATGCTGGTAACCAGCATTTCCTCTTTTTCTCTCAATGTTTTGTACCCTGCTTGAAAGAAATTTCAATTTTTGAGTTACGTTTATTTTGTTGTCTGCAAGTGCTTTCAAATTGGACCAGTCTAAAATTTTGTCATTTGGTAAAGAGTTAAAAGTTATGTGATAACAGATTGTTTCCATCCTGAGCTGTCTGAATTATGATATAATCAACTTTTGTTTGAAAAGTGTGATGACAGTAGTACTCTAGGGTATTTCATTCATTACAAGGATTGGCTGATTCCTTCAGTTATTCCAGGGATGGCTGCTTTCTGTCTGAAAATGGATTGAATCTTTCAAATATAAGCCATTGCTTGTGTAAGGGATAGGTCATTGTTGGTTTCGTCAGTCTGAATATTTTTTACCTCTGAATCAAAAATTTACCTCATACCTTAGTACAGGCTTATTTTAAGACCAAAAGTAGAAGGCATTGTGAGGAAAGGGTTAATGCTGGTAAAGCTTTTTCTTCTTTTCCACCACTGTTTGTGGAAGTGGTCATCTTCAGGTCTATATAATATAAATAGGGCTATATTTAGTAAAGAGGTAATATTCTTGACAGGATGTGAAATCAAGTTACTTAACTCTTTGCTAAACAGCAAAATTTTTAGACTGGTCCAAATTCAAAGCATTTACAGATGACAATTAAGATGTAGCTCAAACAGTGAATAATGCTTTGATTGGGTAGGAAACATTGTGGGAAAAGCAGAGAAAGCTGGTTAGCATCATTTTCTCCTTTTTCCACAATGTTTTTAAAAGCTTTCTTAATCAGGGTTAGTTAAACTCTGGATTGTATGGGGATGGTGACAATTTTTTTTTTGCTCAGGAGTTATGAGTATTGTCCTGTTATTTATTTTGCAATTTCAACATTAAATCTTCTCAAGTTACATTGTTATGTATCAGGCATTACTCTGGGGATAGAAAACCCTTACTAGTCCTCTACCAGATAATCTTTATTCAGACTCTGAATGGGCAATGGAAAACACTGCTAACTAGCATTTTCTACTTTTCCCACAATGTTTTCTACCCTTCAGTACACAAATTTAATCTTTTTAGCCACATTTAATTTGCTGTCTGCAAATATGTTCAATTTTGACAAGTCTAAAATTTTGTCATTTGCTAGAGGGTAAAGGGTGTGCTAGGCAAAACCTGTTTCAGATGTTTATAAAATTCAGCGTAACAGAATTCATTTGTGTCTGGCTGCTATTCTTTTTACTGAACTTCTGTTGGAAAGAAGCCAGTGGTTATTGGAAATCAGCCAGCGGCTAAGAGGAAGTAACATGTGCCTTTCAGGTTTGATTGAATTTGTGTATATTCATCATTGCAACCAGTTGCAGATATCGGCAAGACCCCAGAAAGGCTGTTAGTATTGTAACTTTGGATAGTGCAGTCACAGGAAGAAGCCCATCATAAATTTCATTTATTGTATAGCACTGTTACATGGGACCTTGGTTTTACGTTCCAACAGAAAGGGAATTAGTAATTTTAGATGGCCAGCTATGGTAATCGAACCCACATATGAATTCTGTTATGGAAACACTCTGAAACACTGTGCAAACAGATAAACAAAGAGACATATCTTATTTTGTTTTCAATACACCATATTTGCATAACATCTCAAAACATGCATTTTGTTGCATTTTATCGGTTGTGCATATTTTGCCTGAATTCTATGCACATGTTCATTTCAGGTGGGAATCGGATTACATTAGAGACCTTTAACCCTTTACCAAACAATCCCTGGTTTTTACGACCCTGATACAGAAACCTTTTGAAAACATTGTGGGAATAGGAGAAAATGCTGGTAACCAGCATTTTCTACTTTTCCCAGAATGCTTTTTACCCTGCTGGGAATTAATGTCAATTTTTGAGTTAAGTTTACTTTGTCATCTGCAAGTGATTTCAATTTGGACCAGTCTATTTTTTTTGTTGTTTGGTAAACGGTTAAATGCTAGCAATAAACAAGGAGGCTTTAACCCATTACCACACAAACCATACTTTTGACGCCCCTGAGAAAGAAGCCTTTAGAAAACATTGTGGGAAAAGGAGAAAATGCTGGTAACCAGCATTTTCTCCTTTTCCCACAATGTTTTCTACCCTTCACAAAACAAATTTCAAATTTTCGGTCACTTCTATTTTGTCGTCTGCAAATGCTTTCAATTTGGACAAGTCTAAAATATTGTCGTTTGGTAATGAGTTTTATGCTAGCAATAAACAAAGGGGATTTAAACAAGATTTTGACCAAATATATTTGGGAGAAAAGAGTTGATATTTGTAAGGAAAAAAAGGATGTAACATTTTACTTAATTTTTCAGAAAACAACAAGGAAAAATCTGAAATAAAAATTGCTTTCAGTGGGTCTTGAACCCACAATCTTTAACCCTGTACCACTCAATTCTAACTCTTACCAAACCTAAGAAAAAAAAACTTTAGGCAACAATTTGGGAAAAAGAGGAAATGCTGGTAACCAGCATTTTCCTCATTTCCCACAATTTTTTTTTTACCTATATAAATCCCATCATATGAAAAATATTATTTTTTCTATAAATACATTCAGTAATGATGTCCAACATTTTTCTTTGTGGTAAATGATTAAAACCAAAACCAGCCACTTTATCACATAGGCTGTTGAGAAAGCTGGTTTCTTATCATGGCAAACACACATTTCATTACTTGTTATTTGGCAATTGAAAAAGATGAAATCTTGACAGTAAGAATTGTTTAAAACTTGTTAATTCCTTGTGGTTTTTTACATGTATTTCTATCTGTGCTGTAATTCTAAAGTCTTGGCGTACCCCCCAAAAAATAGTAGTCATTAAAATTTTCTGGAAATTTGGGAATCAAAACCTTGTTTTAAGTCCCTTTAACTTTATCTCTGCATTTTCTGTTGCAGCATCTTATCTTTGTATGTTGGCAAGTTATTCTGATAACCGTAAGATGACAAAAATTTGGACAACTTCATCTTGAAAGCAATTGCAAGCAACAGATAAAATACTATTTGGGGAACAGGAGTTGTCTGTGAAAGGATAGAAAACATTGTGGTAAAAGGAGTATATGCTTGTTACAAACATGTCCTCCTATTCCCACAATGTTTTTTGAAGCCCCTTTCATGAGGATTGTTGGAATATATGGTTTTTGGTACAGGGTTGAGTATAATGACTTCTTCCTGCAGAAAAATTTTTCATCATGCAGTAGATGATAATCATAGCAAAATACATGTATCAGCATTTTGGCAAAGGAGAATTTGAGCATTTTGAGCAATTTGTCATTCTACTGCAATGATTCCAATAGTTTATATGCTGCAAAACAAATACAGTTGTCTACAGTTGTCTACAGGGTCCTTATTCACCAAGCATTCTACAGAACATTCTTGGTCTTGTTTGAAAGTAACACAAGTTCTGACTGGCTAAACCCAATTCTGATGGGCTAAACCAAGTGGCTTAGCCAGTCAAATCCTGTGTTACTTTCTAAATGGTTAACCCATTACCACACAATCCCTACTTTAGACTCCCCTGAGAAAGAAGCCTTTAAAAACATTGTGGGGAAAGGAGAAAATGCTGGTAACCAGCATTTTCTCCTTTTCTCACAATGTTTTCTACCCTTCACAAAACATTTTCAAATTTTTAGTCACTTTTATTATGTCGTCTGCAAATGCTTTCGATTTGGACAAACCTACAATTTTGTTGTTTGGTAATGAGTTAAGCCAATCAGAACTTGCATTACTCCCTAAATCTGTACATAGAATACTCTTAAGAAAAGTTGCTGAATACAGGCCCTGATTGTTACGTATTGAGAGGAAAAGGAATCTTGTAAGATTGTTCAATAAGACTATGAATTGATATATGCAAAAATATGAATTGAGTCTCAACCTTCAATGTTGTTTTTTCATTGTAGCTAATACCTCAGATTGCGTCCTTACCATTTTACACAACTGTTGTTCCTCTAGTGTTTGTGCTTGGTATCTCAGCTATTAAAGATGGCGTTGATGACTTTGTAAGTTTGGTGCAAATCCCTTAACACTGTAGAAGCCTTAGAAACCAACCCATAAATATTTAGATTGTTGTGGTTGAAAATTATTTAGTTGCATGGCACTTTCCTTTTAGATTTTCCTGTTAACATTTTTAACTCTTTACCAATTGGCAAAATTTTAGACCAATTGAAATAGAAAGCATTATGAGCAGCCAACATTATAAATGTAAGTCAAAATTTAAAGTTTGTGTTAGGAAGGGTAGAAAACTTAGTGGGAAAAGGAGAAAAGGCTGGCTACCAGCATTTTCTCCTTTTCCCACAATGTTTTCAAAAGCGTTCTTTCTCAGGGTCGTTAGAATTATGGACTGTTTGGTAAAGGGTTAACATATGTTTTAGTGCTTTTACTCACAGCTTTTGCTTTTTCGATACTTACTTGTTATGAAAACAATATATTTCTTCTTTTTGATTTTTTGTCAAGGTTGATAAAAAATGTTTACCCCAAATTGTTTATCTCTTCAGTTGTCCTGAAGCTATATTTTTAGATTGTTCAATGGATCAATATGATTAGATAATTAAATTAAATTATTTTTGCTTAGCATACTATTTGTAAGCTTTCAAAATTGGACATTAACAATTTTTTTTTTCTCATATGGTAATTAAACCCTCAAAATTAAAATTTATTTGGGTTTAATTTCATACCGTCATTTATCGGTCTGTTGGTTGGTCAGTTAATAGTAATATTATTGGTCCACATTAAAGTATTATGATACATGTACCAGTCTTTCTGTCTACTATTAAGGTTTCTCTTGATTCTAGATGAATTTCAGATAATCAGATTAAAGAATGTGACTGTTACCTTGAACTAACATATTAATTAAATTGAATAGCAGTAGCTGTGGCTGTCTGTCCTCTTAAAGCACTAAAGTCATGAAATTATAATATTACCAGTAGGTTACCTTCTGACAAGCTCTAGCAATGTGTACATTAACCTTTTGTCAGTATTTGTGGATATGTATGCATGTATGGTTTATGGAATCAAACACTGGCACTTACTTTTCGAAAATCAAACACAAAAATACACTGGTATGCTTACTTTGTAGCAATTGAGGATGATATTAGTATGGGTACGCACAGATGACACTTTTGTATCTTGCTGCAGAGCACTTTTGAAGTAAAATTAAAACCAGTTAGAATGGAGAAATTCCTTGTAGCTATAGGAATGTTTTTATTTGCACAAACTGTTACTTTTCCTGATTTTCCCAAAGGAAAAAATTTTGGACCCTTCCAAACCCGGAGAGTTTGCATACGACAATTTTAGATTTGGAGAAAATGGCAGAAAATTCTCAAAAAGGGTAGAAAACACTGTGGAATAAGGAGAAATTGCTCGTGACGAGCAATTTCTCCTTTTCCCACAGTGTTTTCAAAAGACTTTTACTGCTGACACGTAAAAACCAGGGCTTGTTTGGGAAAGGGTTAAAAGGATGTGTTGAAGATGCAATTGGTCAAATGAGTGAAATGGATTTAATAAAAAATGAGAAATAACCAATAATTAACCCTTTTCATTTATCCTCTGTAGATAAATGAATAAAAAGAGATCAAACTCCAAATATCATGTTGAAAAGATATTTCAATCCTGACTCATTTCGGTTATTTCAAACCTTTACCAAGGGACCTATTTTTTAACTAGTAATATTATAGGTTGATGACATCAACATCACATGACGTCAATGGCAACGATGCCAAAAAATGGCAACGACTTTAGCATAAAAAATATATATATACATGTGTACATAATAATTATGTATCTACAGCTTTAGTATATTTTACACAAACAGGATCCAAGAAGATGTAAAAATTACAGGAAAAATGCAAATTTAAAGCTTAGAATTGAACGTTCTTGTAATAACTGTCATAATTATCCTATGTAAGCATTTCAAAAATTTCCATCACATTTATACTTTTTTTTTTGGTAGAGCAAGATTTTCTTGTCATCTTGTGTAGATTTGAAGGATAGACTTATTCAATACTGTAATTTGAATAGCTCCGCAAATCACCATGGAAACATTACTCAGTTTTTTCCTTATCATAGAAATAAAGCTTCACATTGAATGAATGTTTCATTATTCTCATATATCCTTAGGGATTATGTAATAGTAGGGTGTCATGTTGGAATGAATTTTCCAATCCTAATGATAAATTGTCTAATTGTTTACTCTTGCGATACAGTCTCATTTAGGAAGACCCAACAGATTTTTGGGCCAATGTAGACAATTCGAAATTTTCATAATTTTCAGGGGAAAGGGGGAGGATATGTCAGATCAATGGTGGATGATTACAGATGCTTTATATTCTGAGACTTGGGTCTGAATCTGACAAAGAGTGTGTATGCCTTGAAACTGCCTGTGTCTTTGCTTCAGTACTTGTTAGGAGTCCTGGAGGCAGTCAATGATAACAACTGAACAGCAATTAGCGCGTCTGGCCCACAATGCATATTGCTTGTGAAGGATAGAATGGTGTCAAGTTTAAATCCTTACCATGCCTAATTCTTTCAGAAGTTTTTGGAAGTCACTTGTTAAAGAAATCTTACCTTGTCTACTGTTTGATACAGTAATGTCATTGTTTAAAGAAGTCTTACCTTGTCTACTGTTTGATACAGTAATGCCATTGTTTAAAGAAGTCTTACCTTGTCTACTGTTTGATACAGTAATGCCATTGTTTAAAGAAGTCTTACCTTGTCTACTGTTTATCATACAGTAATGCCATTGTTTAAAGAAGTCTTACCTTGTCTACTGTTTGTCATACAGTAATGCCATTGTTTAAAGAAGTCTTACCTTGTCTACTGTTTGATACAGTAATGCCATTGTTTAAAGAAATCTTACCTTGTCTACTGTATGATACAGTAATGCTATTGTTTAACCCTTTCCCAAACGACACACTTTTGGACTACACCAAATTAAAAGCATTTGCAAAAGACAATTCATCTCTTGCTGGAAAGATGATTTCTGCATATGATAGGGTAGAAAAAAACATTGTGGGAAAAGGAGAAAATGCTGGTTACCAGCATTTTCTCCTTTTCCCACAGTGTTTTCAAAAGGCTACTAGTCCAGACCAGTAAAAACCAGGGATTGTTTGGGAAAGGGTTAAAGAAATCTTACCTTGTCTAATGTTTGATACAGTAATGCCATTGCTTATTATTTAGAGCAGTTAGTGGCTCAAAGAGAAATTTGTGTTTAAAACCAAATGTATATTTAGTAATTGGCTTCTGAATCCAAGACCACAATATACAAACTCTATCCCAGTATTAAAATTTCTAATTTGTTGAGTACTTTTACTCCAAAATTAGTCTTTGTAATTTGATTTTTGGAATAATTTCACTGAGAAACAAGAAGGGACCATTTAATTTGATGACAAGTTTAAAGAGTTAAGTCTTTACCAGACAAAAAAAATATGAAGTAGACAAAATTCAAAGCATTAATTTTATAGATGATAAATGTAACTCAATATAATAAATTTTGTCTCTAAAAGGGTCGGAAACATTGTTTGCATGGGAGATATTGCTGGTTACTAGCATTTCACCTTTTCTCACAATATTTTCAAAAGACTCAATATTTAGGGTTCTTTAACTCAGAATTGTGTGGTATAGCCTGAAATAGCATGCTTTCTCCCCTAGCCTTGAATTTGATCATTGTAGACTCTGTAAATGATAATTAGGGTTGGTTGAAGATAAGATGTAAATGATAATTAGGGTTGGTTGAAGGTAAGAGAAGTATTCCACTAATTTGGCAAACATAATTTTTATACGCCCGTCGAAGATGGGACGTATTATGGGATCACCTGTGGCGGGCGGGCGTCCGGGCGGGCAGGCGGGCGGGCGGCGTCCAGTTCTTTGTCCGTAGCATATCTCCAAAACTATTCTAGCTAGGGTTATGAAATTTCATGGGTGGATAGATGTCATCAAGGGGGAGTGCAGTGCACAAGAACCATAACTCTTGCTTGCTTAATTTTTGAGTTATTGCCCTTTGTCGTTTTTCATACTTGAATTTTGTCCGGAGCATATCTCCAAAACTATACTAACTAGGGTTATGAAATTTCGTGGGTGGATAGATCTCATCAAGGGGGAGTGCAGTGCACAGGAACCATAACTCTTGCTTGCTTAATTTCTGAGTTATTAAACTTTGTCGTTTTTCATACTTGAATTTTGTCCGGAGCATATCTCCAAAACTATACTAGCTAGGGTTATGAAATTTCATGGGTGGATAGATCTTATCAAGGGGGAGTGCAGTGCACAGGAATCATAACTCTTGCTTGCTTAATTTTTGAGTTATTGCCCTTTGTTGTTTTTCATACTCGAATTTTGTGCGGTGAATATCTCCAAAATTATACTAGCTAGGGTTATGAAATTTCATGGGTGGATAGATCTCACCAAGGGGGAGTGCAGTGCACAAGAATCATAACTCTTGCTTTCTTAATTTTTGAGTTATTGCCCTTTGTCGTTTTTCATACTTAAATTTTGTCCAGAGCGTATCTCCCAAACTATAGTAGGTAGGGTTATGAAGTTTCATGGGTGGATAGATCACACCAAGGGGGAGTGCAGTGAACAGGAATCATAACTCTTGCTTGCTTAATTTTTGGGTTACTGCCCTTTGTCATTTTTCATACTTGAATTTTGTCCGGAGCATATCTCCAAAACTATACTAGCTAGAGTTATGAAATTTCATGGGTGGATAGACCTCATCAAGGGGTAGTGCAGTGCACAAGAATCATAACTCTTGCTTGCTTAATTTTTGGGTTATTGCCCTTTGTCATTTTTCGTACTTGATTTTTGTCCGGTGAAAATCTCCAAAACTATACTAGCTAGGGTTATGAAATTTCATGGGTGGATAGATCTCATCAAGGGGGAGTGCAGTGCACAGGAATCATAACTCTTGCTGGCTTTATTTTTGAGTTACTGCCCTTTGTCGTTTTTCATACTCGAATTTAGTCTGGTGCATGCCCCAGCTTTACAACTTGGGGTAAGACGGGCGTATCTTGCGACAGTTTGCCGCTCTTGTTTTTTATGTACCTCTGGTGATCAGATTCTGTAGGTAGTACTAAACATGGGAATTATACCATCAAGCTTTTATAAATGAGCCATACTCTGGCAAAAGGGGACTTATTGCATGTCCGTGATGTTTGATACCAGGCAAGCAATCACATAATGATTGATGCAGATTAGCCACATTTTTCAGCATCCAACTTAACCATTTACCAAACAATCCCTGTTTTTTATCACCCTGAGAAAGAAGCTTTGTGAAAACATTGTTGGAAAAGGAGAAAATGCTGGTAACCAGCATTTTCTCCTTTTCCAACAATATTTTCTACCCTGCTGGAAACAAATTTCAATTTTTGAGTTACTTTTCTTTTGCTTTCAATTTGGACCAGTCTAAAATTTTGCGCCCACCCTGGTGGCTCAGTGGTGAGCATGTCGGACTCATGACCTGGTGGTTGTGAGTTCGATACCCGGTTGAGGCGAACTTTCTTTCCAGCGTATTTTCGCCTCTCACCTCTGCTGAAGCATGTGAGAAAAGTAGTCGGTGGCTTCGGAAAGAAAGTAGTGTAAGTACCGGTGTGAGAAAGCCAGGAAACACATGTGCGTCATCGACCACCATGATATGACCTTAGCTGTTAAAGTGGCGTTAAACCCCAATACAACCATCCAACCAACTAAAATTTTGCCATTTGGTCAAGAGTTAAGGTGCACTTGTCCTTGGGCATAATTTGAGCAATAGGGAAAAGTTTCCGCCCAGACTGCAGGGGCTGACCTGGATCAATACTTTTCACAGATGCATTAAGCCCCCTTTTCATAGAGCATTGCTAAAAAATAAGAGTACTTGTAAGTTTTAAAAAAATTAATCATAAAATGGAATAAGACCATCATCATTTTTGATGTCATCAATAGCTGCATTAAAAGCTTTTCTTCAAGTACTTCTTACTTTGTAAGATCTGTCAATAAACTCTTTCCAGACTTTTAAAGACCCTAATGAAGAAGCTTTTTGAAAACATTGTGAGAAAATGCTGAAAATCAGCATTTTCTCATTTTCCCACAACATTTACTGCTATATCAAGGAAAAATTGTTTCATTTGTGCCAGCCTGCATTTGTCGTCTGCAATTGCTTTTAATTTGAGCACATCCAAAATTTTGTCATTTGGTAACAAGTTAATCACTGGATGGAAAAAAATCCCATTACACTACTACAGGATTGTTTTTGTTCCATTTTATGTATTTATTTTTACAGAGTCAAAGGTAAGATCTAAGTAAATTATTGTAATAGTAGCATGCTTGATAAACTCCCATTACTTACAAGCATTCTTCCTCTTCATTCAGAAAACTTGACTTTATTTTTTTTTCATTCATTTGTTTCACAATACAGCTAATTCCTGCTATTTCTTCACTGACTTCCCTTACGACAATAATTCCCTTGGTAGCAGTTATATGTCTCGTTGCTTTCAAAGACGGAGTTGATGACTATGTAAGTGAACTACTTAGTTTTAAGCATGCCAGGAGAAAAATACAAAAGAGATCATCCTCTCAGAGTGCTTGGTGTCTGTGGTTGTGAGGTAGAGCGTTGGTCTTGTAACCATAAGGCTTTGATACCTTGCTGAAATTGTCAACTTTAGGATTGTTCATTGGCTAACACAATCAACTTTAGGATTGTTCTTTGGCTTACACAATAGCTGCCAGTACTGGTGTACTTCCTAGGAAACAGAATTGAGCAAAAAACTTGGCTTTAAAAATCTGTATAGTGTAAGTGAAATAAAAGAGGTGATTTTTTTTGTGGTATTAAAAATTTTCCTGAATGGACTACACAACTGGTCAATATGTGTGTTTATTTTGTAATATAGAAAATCAGCATGTTAATTAATAGAAACTTTATTCGAGGCATAAATCTAGATATACCAGTGCTTAAGATGACAAAAAGGTTATTGTCACAACAAAATTACTTATTCTAAATAATTTTACTATTTGAAAATTTTGTATGTAAAGAATATGATGCCATGATATCAGAGTACATCAAACTGAGATTGTATAAAATACATTGCTTGATTTTGGATGTACTAGTATATTGTATCTTATTGTCAAGAGAATCAATCCAACATTGAATAGAAAGTTATTAACCAAGTATTGGGTTAACTCTTTACCAAACGACAAAATTTAAGACCAGTCCAAATTGAAAGCACTTGCAGATGACAAAATGAAAATAACTCAAATATTGAAATTTGTTTCAAGCAGGGTAGAAACATTATGGGAAAAGGAGAAAATGCTGGTTACAAGCATTTTCTCCTTTTCCCACAATGTTTTCAAAAGGCTTCTATTTTGGGATTGTAAAAACAAGGGATTATTTAGTAAAGGGTTAATGTCACATCTATATTCAAAATTTTTTATTTGCTTTATGTAAGTTACATAAAAATGTGTCTCTAGGTGATATAAAATTTCAGTTTTCTGCAGCATCTGTTATTGTAGAATTTTGGTTAACATTAAGGTCTACAGCCTCTGATTGGTAAACATTGCCATTTTTACAAAGGCTGTATGGCCAATTCCGCCTTTTACTATGAGAGTTAGGGGCTGTTGACTCACTAACTCATCAGTAAATATCATGTAACATCGATGCTTTTTTAAAGGCTCTTAGGCCAATCTTGGCAGCTGCCTTCTTTTAATACATGTTCAGTAAGGGGCTGTAGACCATATTTTTTGAAGCTTTATTTCCTAAGAGATGCCATTAAAAAAAAAAAAGGTTTAACCATTTTCTATGAGCAATTTTACATATACATGTAAGTAATGAAAATGTAATTAATTAATTCTTTTTCAGAGACGGCATCGGAGTGATGACCAAGTCAACAATCGATTGTCTTACGTGTTACGGGAGGGTAAAATCGTGGAAGAGAAGTGGCATAAAGTGGTGGTTGGGGATATCATCAAAATGGAAAACAACCAGTTTGTTGCTGTAAGTATTGACTTCTTACAACACAGCCCTAAGTTTTAATGACTCTGGAAAGGAAAGCAACTATTGAAAACATGATTGGAAAAGGAGAAAATGCTGTTAACCCTTTACCAAACAATCCCTGGTTTTTACGACGAGATAGAAGCCTTTTAAAAACATTGTGGTGGAAAAGGAGAAAATGCTGGTAACCAGCATTTTCTCCTTTTCCCACAATGTTTTCTACCCTACTGGAAACGAATTTCAATTTTTGAGTTACATTTATTTTGTCATCTTCAAGTGCTTTCAATTTAGACCAGTCTGAAATTTTGTCGTTTGGTAAAGTGTTAACTAGCATTTTCTTCTTTCTACCCTAGATCAAAGATACAAATCATGATTTTAGCTACTTTTGATTTGTTATGAGCATTGCTTTTTATTTCGTCCAAACCAAAATTTTGTCCTTCAGTAAAGGTTATATTATTTATTAGTTGATCACTGTATTAACCCTTCACTAAACAAGAGTTTTAGACTTGTCCAACTTCAAAAGAGTTTTAGATGAACATTTTTATATGTCTTGAATGGTAATTCCGTCTTGTGAAAGCATTTTTCACAAGGGTGAAAATGCTGTTTCGCTGCATTTGAGTCACATTGAACTAGTATTTGTCATCTGAAAATATTGTCAATTTTGACTAGTCTAAGCCTGTCATTTGGTAAAGAGTTAATTGAATTCCACCATCTAAGTTATAGCCCAAACATCTGAACTTTCTTTGTTGCAGGCTGATTTACTGCTGCTGTCCTCCAGTGAGCCTAACAGTTTGTGCTATATAGAAACTGCAGAACTAGATGGGTAAGATTTCTGTTCTCAGAGTATAGGCAAGGGAAACACTAAGTCATGTAACTATCCAGCAGGACTGCAAAATTAAAACCAATTACATTTCTGAAAGAAAGAACTATGTCTTGTAATTTCAAGAAGAAAAGGGAAGAGGTAGGTTTTAGAAGAGAAAATAAAAAATGACATGAAATACCTGTAGGTTAAAAATACAGATTTACCACTCTGTTTCACCATTTTCAGCCTTCTAATTCTCTTTTAGTCTTTAGCTGTTTTCATTTTTTGATTATTTATTCTGTAAAAACACACTACTGCAGACATTAACCCATTACCACACAATCCCTACTTTTGACGCCCCTGAGAAAGAAGCCTTTTGAAAACACTATGGGAAAAGGAGAAAATGCTGGTAACCAGCATTTTCTCCTTTTTTCACAGTGTTTTCTACCCTTCCTAGAACAAATTTCTATTCAATAGTCACCTTTATTTTGTCGTCTGCAAATGCTTTCAATTTGGACCAGTCTAAAATTTTGTTGTGTGGTAAAGAGTTAAAGGAATGTATAAACCAAAATCAATGTTTGAATGCAGATTTTGTTACACAAATTACCAATCTAAAATATTTTCAGAGGAATAGATTTAACTCTAGCTAAAACACAATTTTAGACTGGTCCAAATTGAAAGCACTTGTGGACAAAATAAATGTAATTCAAAAATTGAAATTTGTTTCTAGCAGGGTAGAAAACATTGTGGGAAAAAGAGAAAATGCTGGTTACCAGCATTTTCTCCTCTTCCCACAATGTTTTCAAAAGGCTCCTGCCTCAGGGTTGTAAAAAGCAGGGCTTGTTTGGTAAAGGGTTAACTATTTACCAAACAATTAATTTCTGGACTAGACCAGATTCAAAGTAACTGCAGACAACAAACTAAATCTTGGTAATATGATGATTTCTGACTTTGAAAGGTTAGATAATATTGTGGGAAAAGGAGTTGGAAGGCCTTTATAAGTGCTATAGGAAGTTAGAGGTGGACTTTGCAACTAGTGAAATCATCATCAGTTTTTAGCTCCACTGGCCGAAGGCCAGCGGGCTTATGTCATGGCCCGTTGTCCGTCGTGCGTCCGTCAGTCCGTCCGTCCGTCCGTGCCTTAACTTTTTCTTCTCTGAAACTACCCATCCAATTTTGATGAAACTTCACAGAAATGATCCTGCCATGGTCCTCTTCAGAATTTCTTGAAAGAATTTAATTCCTTCAAAAACTCTGGTTGCCATGGCAACAAAACTGAAAAATTTTGAAAATCTTTGAAAATCTTCTTGTCTGAAACCGTAAGGCCTAGAGCTACCAAATTTGGCATGTAGCTTTATCTAGTGGACCTCTACCAAGTTTCTTCAAATTACAGCCCTGGGTCAAAATTGGCCCTGCCCCGGGGGTCACAAGTTTTACATGGGCTTATTTAGGGAGAACTTTAAAACTCCTCTTCTATCTAGGCATAGGGCCTAGGGCTACCAAATTTTGGATGTTGTTTCATTTAGTGGACCTCTACCAAGAGCAGTGTTGTGCCTAGGCCAAAATTTTTGGGGGACACAGGTGTCCCCCTACCTTAATTTCAAGGGGACACTGGAAAAATCTCACATTTCATACTTCCATCCAACTCTTGTAACCATGGAAATTTTATGAGCCGATTTTTTCTGAAATGTTCTGTCCTTTTTCTTACTTGTTCCGGAGATCGAAGAAGCGGCGATCGATTCGGGGTTTTCACAGTCCTCTGTAATTCAATTTTGTCTGCAAATTTTCTATTTTTAACCTTTCCCCACATAAAGTCGGTCAACCGCATCCGGAGTTTCGCCATATTGTTTTATTGACAACAGTAAGACTGGTTTAAATATTGGATTTCCCTAAGCGACTTTATCTCAGTAAATTCCGCGGTCACAGTCTATGTTGTGCAAGTGCCCATTGTAATTAACGCAATGTATGTAAATACCGAAATGGACTCCAGATAAGGAAAATTCGTCGGATTTTCGTGAGCGAGCCCGACATCCTGCAATGGCTTAAATTTTAAGGGACATTGTTAAAAAAATTGCGGGAATCCCGCAATCCCGCGGCCTAGGCACAACACTGCAAGAGTGTCTAAATTATAGCCCTGGGGTCAAAATTGGCCCCGCCCCGGGGGTAACAAGTTTTACATGGGCTTATATAGGGAGAACTTCAAAATTCTTCTTCCACCTTGCCATAGGGCCTCTGGCTACCAAATTTGGCATGTAGCTTTATCTAGTGGACCTCTACCAAGGGTTTCCAACTTATAGCCCAGGGGTCAAATTTGGCCCCACCCCGGGGGGGTAACAAATTTTACATGGGCTTATATAGGGAAAACTTTCAAAATCTTGTCGCACCTAGCTATAAGGACTAGGGCTATCAAATTTTGCTCGTAGCTTTATCTAGGGGGTCTCTACCAAGGGTGCCCAAAAGTATAGCCCTGGAGTCAAATTTAGCCCCCATCACAGGGGATCACAAGTTTTGCATTGGCTTATGTAGGGAAACTTTAATAATCTACTTGTACATAGCCATAAGGCCTAGGGCTACCAAAATTTGCATGTAGCTTTATCTAATGGGCTTCTACCAAGAGGGCAAAAATTTTTACTTTGGGGGGTCAAGTTTGACCCCATCCCAGGGGTCAAAAAGTTTACATTGGCTTTATATAAACCTGTCTCATTGGTCACATATTTTACAGGGCCTTTCATTGAGCAAACTTGTACAGGGCTTTTTATTGGGCAAGATTAAAAAATCTTCGTGTTTATAACCACACATTCTAGTTTCATATTGTAGGTCTGGGGTCAAAATTGGCTCCATCCAGGGATCACAAGTTTAACATGGGCCTCACCTTAATTTATACATTAATCAAGGGAAATAACTCTTTTTTATGAAAGATAAAGTTTGGTACTATTTACCTCCCTTGATTATCAAACTGCATTGATACACGATTGGTGCTAGACATTAAGTTTTTTGATAGAAAATATTCTGTTTTCAAGTGTTATTCATTTTTTTGATGCTAATAGTTATGTTCACATGAGGTGAATAATAAATTCAGAGTAAGGTTTCTATCATTCAGCTTATTTTTCCAAAAATTTTACCTTTCATGCTAATGAATTAACCTGCTTGTACTGCCTGACAGCCTTCATTGTTTTTGAAGGCCCTCTTTTTCATGGTCATGAATACTTCAATTTGTGTGGTAAAGGGTTAAAAAGCCAGTGGAGCGATACAGGGCCATCATGGCCCTCTTGTTTATTTTTCTTTTCAGAGAAACCAATTTAAAAGTCAAACAGGCTATTCCAGACACGGCAGATATGGGAGATGACTTGGTGAAATTTAGCACTTTTAATGGTGAGTGAAATTTGCCCAGCATTTCCTTTTGTTTTCTCAAAAACACTGTACATTATATGTTTGTTTCTGCAGGAGTAAGGGAGATTTATCCTTGTAAAAGAAAACATTTTGATTAAAAGCATCTGGTATTTAACTGATTTGTATAGTGTATTGATGCTGAACCTAACTATCTTGAGCTTCAATAACCCTCAGGGAGAGGGCTTTTGATAGCATTTTTGTAAAGGAAACCATTTTTTTTTTCACAGACTGTTTGCTACACAGATAGTTACTATAATTTTTGCCATGTAAAATATATTATCTGAAGATTGTTAGTTAGGACAAATCTGTAGAATCAATTTATGATAAATGGTGAAAGTTCACTTCTTTCTATATATTCCTGGTGTTCCACAAACTATTCAGACAATTATCACTGATGACAGAAAATGCTCAAAGCTACTGCAAAAAGAATACTTTTATTTGCCTTTTCAACTATCTTCCAGGCACCTTATTGAAAAATATTTATGGAGGCTTGAAGATGGTGATGTTATTCAACCCTTTACCACACAATGACGACTTACAAAGACCCTTAGGAAGAAGTATTTTGAAAACATTGTGGGAAAAGGAGAAAATGCTAGTAATCAGCATTTTTCTGCTTTTCACACAGTTTTTTACCCAATTTGAGAGAAATTGCATTATATGAGCCACAATAAAATTGTCATCTACAAATGCTTTCAATTTGGATAGGTCTTAAAATCTGTAATGTGTTAAAGGGTTATGTAGTACTGTTCACTTAAAACTATGTCCTAAATAGTTAACCCATTACCACACAATCCCTACTTTTGACGCCCCTGAGAAAGAAGCCTTTTGAAAACACTATGGGAAAAGGAGAAAATGCTGGTAACCAGCATTTTCTCCTTTTCCCAGAGTGTTTCCTACCCTTCCCAGAACAAATTTCAATTTTTCAGTCACCTTTATTTTGTCGTCTGCAAATGCTTTCAAATTGAACCAGTCTAAAATTTTGTCGTTTGGTAAAGAGTTAACTGAAAAGATGCATCACTGGTAATGAATATATGTGTTAGACTCATTACTCAATATATTTACATGCAACAAATAAAATGTGACTCAAATAAAGAAATTCGGCTTTTTTGCACAATTTTTTTGAAGGCCTTTTTAGGTGTATTATTTAGGAACTTTCTCATTTCATATTGCAGGTGAAATCATATGTGAACCACCTAACAATAGACTACCTAAGTTTGAAGGCAAACTCACCTGGAATGGTAAAACCTATGCTCTTGACAATGATAAAATACTACTGCGTGGCTGTGTACTGAGGAACACTCAGTGGTGCTATGGTCTTGTGATATTTGCTGGACAGGATACCAAGCTGATGATGAATTGTGGGAAGACTGTCTTCAAACGCACAAACATTGATAGATTAATGAATGCCTTAATTATTGGTGTAAGGATTACCATCTTTTTTCTTGCTAGTAATTTGCTTTGCATTTTATAACTGTAACGAAGATGAACTGTATTGAACACATTGTTTCCTAAAATTCCTGTATTTTAATTATTGAAGCCCCCTTTTCAACTAATGTTGCATTAATAACAAGTGTAGATCAAAGTCAGGCTGGGCAAAAGATGTAGTCTGATCTTTTATCTACACTGTTAGTTTTCCTGGACCAAAATATACAAAAGTACCTACAAAATTGCAATTATTTTGTTCTCATATGTTGACTGAAAGTGTGAGTTGGATATTCACAATGTTCTAAGGGTTAGCTTTTCAAAAAGTAACATTGTGTTTTAATGACCCTATGTAAAAAGGCCCTTTGAAATCATTGTTGGAAAAGAAGAAATTGCTTGTAACAAGAAATTACTTGTAACAAGCAATTTCTGCCTTTCCAAGAATGTTTTCTGCCCTATTTAGTAATTTTAGGTCATCAGGACCAATTTCAAATATGTCTTGTGTTGATTTTAGTTTGGAAGGGTCCAGACCTTGTTTGGGAAATGTTAAGGTTCTAATTTTAAGGTATAATTACAGCTGTATTTTGATGTAAGCCTATCAAGCACTCTTCAAAGGGGGTTTTCAATAGTTGTAGTCTAAGTTTGTGCTGTAAATGATTACAGGTTATTTGTGAAGTATTTAAGTCTTAACAGACTTTACTGTGCATAACTATGACAAGAGCAGGAAATAGCTATGTATTTAGTAGTCTAAAGTTCACCACTGTAACCATCACTTTCTCTTTTTCCAACAGAGTTTTTTACCCTATTTAAAGATAGGAGAAATTGTTAGAGCTACATTAACTCATTACCAAACCACAAAATTTTGGACTAGCCCAAATTGAAAGCATTAGCAGATGACAAAATAAATGGGATTCAAAAATTAAAATTTGAAAGGGTAGAAAACATAGTTGCAAAAGGAGAAAATGCTGGTGACAGCTCTAGTTTTTCTGTACATTTCAACGAAATTTTCTTTCCACAAAAAGCTTACCTTTGTATCATTTTCGCTAGTATTGAATAGGGCTAACTTAAGCCTGTGCCGTAATTAACTCTGTACCAAATGACATAGTTTAAGACGCCTCCAAATCGTAAGCATTTTCAAGACATATATTATGTGTTGTAAGAACAGATGTCTCTGTGAAAAATGGAGAAAATGTGTCATCCACCTATATTTCATATGTTCCAAAAAGTTTTAAAAGCTCTCTAGCTGTGTGTAAAAACACAGATTGCTTCTGTCGAAAGATTATGGTACAAGTCCTCATACTTCTATTTCTATTTACAGATCTTTGTATTCCTGCTTATTATGTGCCTCGTATGTACAATTGCATGTGGGATCTGGGAAACTATTCAGGGAAATGATTTTCAAGTGTTCCTACCATGGGAGGACTTTATTCCAGGGACAGCACAAGGCACTGAAGATGGGTCAATACAAGAAGGGGCCACTGTGATTTCACTGCTTGTGTTTTTCTCATACATTATCATTCTCAACACTGTTGTGCCTATATCTTTATATGTAAGGTAAAGCACTTTTTTGATGTTTGTGTTGACTTATGACCAGATGATAATATTTTAGGCTTGTCCAAATCAAAAACATTTGCAAATGACAAAGTAACAGTCACTGAAAATTTGAAATTTGTTCTGTAGAGGTTAGAAAACACTGTAGGAAAAGGAGAAAATGCTGGTTGCCAGCATTTTCTCCTTTTCCCACAATGTTTTCTAAAGGCTTCTATCTCAGGGTTGTCAAATGTGGGGATGTGTGGTAATGGGTTAAAATGTGTACGAGTCTGTTCTCCAATGCTTTACTAGCCCAGTCTGTTAACCCAGTGGTTAGTGTATCTGACTTGTGGCCTGATTGTTGCAAGTTCGATACCTGGCTATGGCAAACTTTTTTTCTTGATGATTCTTGACCTCTGACAGCTGTTGCAAGTGAGAAAAGTAGTCAGTGGCTTTGAAAGGAAGTTACACAAATAAATGGTGAAAGAAATCCAGAAAACACATGCATAGGTGCACTAATGACCACTGAATGACTGAGGCTGTTAAAACAGCATCAAACTCTAAATTTGTGCCATAGTAAACAATTCTGTGTTTTAAATGTTAGACTTATTGGTTAAACCTTTTACAATACAATCCCCACTTTTCACAAACATGAGAAAGAAAGCCTTTTAAAACATTGTAACCAGAATTTTCTCCATTTCCCAAGATTTTTTCTATCCTCTCACAAAGGGGGAGTTTAATTGTTTGCCATGTTTAATTACTCATCTGCAAATGCTTTCAATGCAGACATTCTGAAATTTTGTTGTGAGGTAAAGAGGTTACACATGTCCTTTGGGATCATTTTTTATCTCAAAAGCACCTGTATCAGTTTTATCTCAAAAGCTACTGAAATACATTTTCAATGATGTACAGTACTTATTTGCAATGACTTAACCATGTACATAAAATCGCATTTTAATAGATCCATTAGTGTTCTTTGGATCAGAATAGGGAGGATAGTACATCATGAAAAGGCAAGATAGTAAAAAGTGTGATGAAGAATCAGCTGTCTGTTCTACACCGTCTGATCTTGATCTACAGTGTCCAAACATAAACTTAAATTGAGTTTTATAGAACTTCTATCAGTTTAACCCTTTCCCAAAAGACAAATTTTGGACTCTTCCAAACCAAAAGAGTTTGCAGATGACAATTTTAGATTTGGAGAAAATGCCAGAAAGTTCTCAATAAGGGTAGAAAACACTGTGGGAAAAGAAGAAATTGTTCGTTACGAGCAATTTCTCCTTTTCCCACAGTGTTTTCAAAAGACTTTTACTGCTGACACATAAAAAGCAGGGCTTGTTTGGGAAAGGGTTAATCCATTACCAGAAGAAAACAATTTAGCCTTGTCCAAATTGAAAGCATTTGCAGAAGACAATTTCAGTGTGGCTCAAATAGTGGCTTGATAGGGGAGAAAACATTGTGGAAAAAGGAGAAAATGCTGGTCACAACAATATTTCAGACCCATTTAAATTCAAAGCATTTACATCACGACAATTTCAGTGTTGCTCAAACGATGTAATCTGTCTTTGATAGGGTAAAAACATTGTGGGAAAAGGAGAAAATGCTGGTTATCAGCATTTTCTCCTTTTCCCACAATGTTTTCAAAAGGCTTCTTTCCCAGGGGCATTAGTAGTCCTCATTGTATGGAAAGGGTTAATGTTTGTAATGATAACGCAGTAAGGTTTTTTCTTAAATTTGTTTTTAGCGTTGAAATAATCAGGATGGGACACAGTCTATTGATTGGCTGGGACAGCAGGATGTACTATGAGCCTAAAGATGATCCAGCCAAGTCTAGAACCACGGCTCTCAACGAAGAACTAGGTCAGATAGAGTATATCTTTTCTGATAAAACAGGAACTTTAACCCAGGTATGTCCGTTTAAAAAATTGTGAAACCTTTATTGCTAGTTTCATAAGATAACCCAGAGGGGCCATTTGACAACTTAACCCTTTACAAATCGACAAATTGTTTGACTGGTCCAACCCTTCACAGAACAACAAAATGTTGGACTGGTACAAATTCAAAGCACTTGTAGATGGCAAAATAAATGGAACTCAAAAATTGAAATTTGTTTCCAGCGGGTTGGAAAGCATTGTGGGAAAATGAGAAAATGCTGGTAACCAGCATTTTCTCTTCTCCCGCCATGTTTTCAAAAGCCTTTTCTTTCAGGGTTGTTAAAACTTGGAATTGTGTTGTAAAAGGTTAAGTTGCTTTTGTGGGGCAGTGTAGATGAAGGTGAGATACTGCAGAATTGGCTGTATGATCTATTATATATGACATATTCAAAGAAGCTGTTAACAATTTAGATGAAATAATAATTTATTATTAGCTGTCAGTTTTATATTATATGGAAAGTTCAAAGTTTTATTATGGTTGCTGCATAAAACAATGTAGATACAGCTTATGTTGCACAGATAATCAATTCTCATCTTGGATCTGCTTTATCCCCACATGCGGTATGTAAGATATTTTGAAGGAAAACACTACAAAATGTCAGATCTTCTTCTTTTATTACAAAAGTGACATACATCATTTCATTTTCTTTTAACCCTTTCCCAAACAACAAACTTTTGTACTAGACTAAATTGAAAGCATTTGCAGATGACAATTCAACTCTTGCTGAAAAGATGATTTCTGTCTATGATAGGGTAGAAACATTGTGGGAAAAGGAGAAAATGCTGGTTACCAACATTTTCTCCTTTTCCCACAATGTTTTCAAAAGGCTACTATTCCAGACACATAAAAAACCAGGAATTGTTTGGGAAAAGGTTAATCAGTGATAGGAATAGCGCACAAGAAAGTATTTAAGTCTGTACCAAACAACAAAATTTTAGGCTTGGTCATATTAAAAGCGTTTGCAGATTACAAAATAAAAGTGAGTAGTGAGTAAAAAAATTGAAAATTGTCTTCATAAGGGTAGAAAACATTTTTTGGGAAAAGGAGAAAATGCTGGATACAGCATTTTCTCCATTTCCCAAAATGTTTTCAAAAGCCCTTTTTTGTCAAGATCATCAAAATTTAGGATTGCTAGGTAAAGGGGGAAAGAAAAATCATCATCTCGCCCTATCTTCACTGTAATCAATATTTCAGAACATCATGGAATTCAAGAAAGCCTCCATCAATGGAAAATCCTATGGTGATTACCTTGACAAGTCAGGCAATGTTATGGACATAACAGAGGTAAATAGGAAGTGTTCTGTTAACCCTAAGCTTAGTTTAAATCTTTAGTTTAAAAATTTTTATTTTGCATCAATTGAGAAACAAGTTCTGGCTAATCTCTCTCAATTATGCTTCCTGGGAACTACACAAGTACTGATGCCGAATGTGTGGACCAATGAAAAATCTGAAAGTTGACAACTGCTCCTGGATATTGAACTTGGGACCATATGGTTACGAGCCCGATGCTCTACCTCACAACCTTGGACACCACAGACCCGAAGTTTTAAGGCCTTACTGACTTTTATAAACCGGAAAACCCCTTGAGAAACATTCACATTAGACAACATTTTAAACCAGTCTTTTAGAATTACAAGATATCAACCTAAATTCAAGGTAAATTATTAAATAGGAAAACATTTATGGAGAGATTTTTACTAAACTTGAAACATACCGTATATGCTCGTCTATAAGACACATTTTTTTCCCTGGAATTTTGAGCTTGAAGGTGGGGGAGCGTCTTATAAGCGCATAATCAAAGGACTTTGCAGAATTTCATCTGAAGAACGTACTTACTTGCTGATCAGCGCGAAGGAAAAAAACACCTCACAAACGAGAACTTTACGCTGATCTAAAGCTATAAGTGATTAAGTAATAGTTGTTTTTATCACCCACTGTGTGAAGCAATAAAAGTTTAAAACAGTTATCACGTTTTACTAGTTAGTTTAGATTAAAAATTACTTGACTGAGCAGTTATTCCTCTTACTGTGTCAGTTTCAGCCAGTTCATTTGTGGCCCACTAGTTCAGTGTAGTACAGATAAAAGTACGGTCTACTGATTGACCCTTTCCACGATTGTAAAATTCAAAGATGACTCGTTACTTTTTCAAAATCAAATGCATTCTAATTGATAAGTTTTGGCATTGTGAAGAATCAGAATGATGTAATAAGTAACCTAACTGAGGTAAAAATTTTCACAGTGCAATTCAGATCTAAATAAAAAGTATGAAGCATCTTTTAGTTGATCGTGGAGGTAAAGAGGTAAAAGGTTGTGACTGCAGTCAGACTCTCTGGTTTACAAGACAGTACACACCTATTTTTAGAAGAGTTACAGCCAGATGTCAAAATTTTGTAGGTTACACTACCCAGGCCATCGATCGATAAATAAGTGCAGTTTACATCACTCTGGTTTACTCTTTACCAAACGACATAATCTTGGACTGGTCCAAACTGAAGGATTTGCAGACAAAAAAAAGAAAAATTAATGCAGTTCAAAGATTAAAGCTTGCTTTTGGCGGGTAAAAAAAACATGCTGGTGACCACCATTTCTCTTTTTTCCACAATGATTTCAGGAGGCTTTTTTCTCACAGCCCTGAAAACTTCAGATTGTTTGGTAAAGAGTTAAACATAGCCTAAAGTTACCGTAAAGGTTTTGCCGATTATATAATTTAGGTTTGAATTAGCAAGCATTACAGTCTCTTTTGTGATAACTCATCATTTATGGCTAGAAAGTATCCTTGCCACACAGATATTTAATCCCTCACCATTTAATTCATGGTACTTACAACCTGGAAGAAAAAGACTAATACAACACAATGTGTTGGAAAATTGGAATTGCTGATGAAACAAAATCCTTTTTTTGAGTCTGGTACTTTTATAATATTCAAATCCTTTGAATTTGGACCGGTCCAAATTTCTTTCTTTTGGTAGAGATTTAACCCTTTACCAAACAAAGGAATTTTAGACTGGTCCAAACGGAAAGCACCTGCGGACTACAATATAAACATAACTGAAAAATTGCAATTTGTTTCCAGCAGGGTAGAAAATATTGTTTGAAAAGGAGAAAATGCTGGTTACCAGCATTTTCTCCTTTCCCAACAATGTTTTCAAAAGGCTTCTATCTCAGGGTCGTAAAAACCAGGGATTGTTTGGTAAAGGGTTAAATTACAACCTACTTCAAGCGTAATACACTTGAATACTTTAGTTCTTTGATTTAACTCTTCCTGTCGGCGAGATAAATAGTCTGTGCAGATTACAGGTTAGAGCAAACCGTCGAAGGCCTAATTTCCCCGAAAGGATTATTTTAACAAAAAAATGTGAGTGGTTTGGTCTGTGCCTTACACTTTTTTCACCCTTTTCTTTTTTCCCATTTTAAATTTTAAAAGAAATTAGAGTTGAATCAATGTATGATCGCCTTTTCATTTTTCGAATGATGCAACTTTGACACCCGGCGATAGATCGTAATATTTGTTTGGTGTATATCCAGCTGAATAATCAGAATTTTAGGACTGTTTTGGTTCGTGTGAAGTCTACATGCGTCTTATAGGAGGTCATCAACGAAATCCCTGATTTTTAATCACAAAGTTGGGGGAGCGTCTTATAAGCAAAGGCATCTTCTTACAGTCGAGCATATACGGTAGTTCATAGTTTTATCTGTATTCCCATTTATGATTCTCTTTTTTTACCCCTGCAAAACGAATGTTTTTAGGGGTATACTGATTAGTCACCACCCAGGGCATAGTGTTCTTCAATTACATTTTGTTACTATGTCACATTTTTGTAATTTATTTGTCTCAACATAAGAGTTAAAACTCAAGCTTACCTGCAGTTTAATTTCTTGTATAGAGCACACCTAAAGTGGACTTTTCTGGAAACAAATACTCAGAAACAGGATTTGAGTTTTATGATAGAAGAGTGTTGGATGAAATCAACAGAAACAATCCAGACTTTGAAAAATTCTTCACCTTACTTGCTCTTTGTCACACTGTCATGCCTGAGGAAAAAGAAGGTAAGAATCCTGCATTTGTTCTGCAGCATTTGTTCAAGCTTTCTGACTTAAGTTATTTTAGTTTTTCAGCCTAAATTACGAATAGATTTTTTTTTTAACAAGTTAGTTTATCAAGACCACAGAAAAAAAGCACCAACTATATCAGTTTATACTAAAGAAAAGATGCAAGATTTAACCCATTACCACACAATCCCTACTTTTGACGCCCCTGAGAAAGAAGCCTTTAGAACAGATTGTGGGAAAAGGAGAAAATGCTGGTAACCAGCATTTTCTTCTTTTCCCACAATCTTTTCTACCCTTCACAAAACAAATTTCAATTTTTCAGTCACTTTTATTTTGTCGTCTGCAAATACTTTCAATTTGGACCGATCTAAAATATTGTCATTTGGTAATGGGTTAATCAGTTTAATGAGGAAAATAATGCTTTAGCAGTTTTGATTGCTCATAAAGTATTTAGAGATGCTGCTACTCTTTAGTCTACATCATGTCAATTTGAGACTTAGTTTAACCGTTTATCAAACAACAAAATTTCAGACTGGTTCAAATTGAAAGCAATTGCAGACGACAAAATAAACGTAATTCAAAAACTGAAATTGTTTCCAGCAGGGAAGAAAACATTGTGGGAAAAGGAGAAAATGCTGGTTACCAGCATTTTCTCCTTTTCCCACAACGTTTTCAAAAGGCTTCTAACTCGGGGTCGTAAAAAACAGGGATAGTTTGGTAAAGAGTTAAGTAAACCATCATATTTGAATTATTTCACAATCTTAACTCTTTCCCAAGCAATCCCTGGTTTTCACGACCCTGACAAGGAAGTCCTCTGAAAATAATGTGGGAAAAGGAGAAAATGCTGGTAACAAGCATTTTCTCCTGTTCCCACAATGTTTCTTCCCTTTCAAATACAAAGTTTTATTTGAGTCATGTTAATTTTGTCATCTGCAATTGGACCAGTCAAAAATTATGTTGTGTGGTAAAGAGTTAAAAAACCGAGACACTTAAAGGTGGGTACTTAGAATTTTCACATCACACCAAATCAAAAAATATATATATCACTGAACTTTATATGAAAAAACAATACAAATCATCAATAATTAAGAATCATAAAATTACCAAAAAAAGGTTTTTTTTATGGTATTCCCTTAAAAGGCTACGTAGCCTCTTAAGCTATTTTTAGAATTCGCGCCAAAAATAAAAAAATGCATTGTGGGAATGTTAAGTGACTGGCACGTGACTATTGACGCTTGAATTCCATTACATAACAAACATGTAATTATTTTTCATAATATCTTCTTGGGACGCTATGTTTGAAGCTTTGTCCGTGTATTTCCAGTATACAAATGAACGAGTTGTTCATGTAAAAAAAGAACGTGTTTCCCGTCGATGTCGACCTTGGCCGTAGAAAATCTCTAATTTCTCGTGTTGTCGGATGGTTTTCGACTACTGGGGTTTTATGAATGACGATTATAAGGCTTTGGGAGTAAAAGGATGATATTTTTGTATTCTTGTAAAATTTTCGTCCCTAATTCTGAAGGGCCACCTTTAAGGCAGAAATTTTTTTTTGTGAAAAAAATAATTGTTGGCAGGAACTAATCCATTACCACACAATTCCTACTTTTAACAATTCTGAGAAAGAGACCTTTAGAAAATATTGTGAGAAAAGGAGATAATGCTGATAGCCAGCTTTTTCTCCTTTTCCCACAATGTTTTCCACCCTTCTTTTCTACCCTTCACAAATTAATTTCAAATTTTCAGTCACTCTTCTTTTGTTGTCTGCAAAATTTAATGCTTTCAATTTGGACTGGTCGAAAATTTTGTTGTTTGGTAATGAGTTAAGCTATGGATACGTACAAAAATACCATTGAAAAAGAGAAAGCACTCAATTGAGCAATTTCTGTTTTCACCAAATAATTTAGAGGAATTTGTAGCAGAATAGGAATGTGGTCTGCATGCCGTTTTATTATTATCAAGAATTTTGTGATTTTCCTGCCATTTTTAGGTAAACTTGAATATCAGGCCCAGTCACCAGATGAAGGAGCTCTAGTATCAGCAGCAAGAAATTTTGGATTTGTGTTTAGGGTAGGTTGTTTTTCCATTGACTAAATAATAAAGTGGTCAAAGGCACTCATTGGAGGCATTGTGAGTTTGAATCTTGGCTTGGCTATAAATTCTTTGGAGGATTTATGTGACTTTTTAACATGGGACAAAATGTTTTGCTCATCAAAATTAAAAGAATATGCAGATAACAAATTGAATGGGACTCAAATGAAAGTATTTTCTTTGAATTTAATGAAAACATTGTGGGAAAATGAGAAAATTCCAGCATTTTCTCCTTCTTCCACATTTTTATCAGCCTTCTCTAGTAGGGTAATTAAAATTCAGGGTTTTTTTTTTTTTTTGTAAGGAAGTATACCTCTGCAATAGGATTTATCCACTTCTCTCATCTGAACTTGGTTATGCTGGTAAGCAGCCATTGGCTTAGAGAAAGAATGTTTTGCTCATTACTGGTAACCAGCATTTTCTCCTGTTCCCACAGTGTTTTCGAAAGTTTGTCTGTCAGGGTTGTTAAAATTTTTGATTGTGTGATAAAAGGTTAACATTCTCACAATTATTTTTCGTTCCAGTCTCGAACTCCAGATACAATTACAATAGAAGTTAAAGGCTCCGTGGAAGTGTATGAGCTGTTGGCCATCTTAGATTTTAACAATGTTAGAAAGAGAATGTCTGTAAGTATACTTCTGTTTTGCAGGAAGTTTTGTAGTGATACTTTCTTTCTTATTACTGTCAGTAACAGCTGACATTTTATAGTCCTTTAACCCTTTACCATACCTTAAACCTGATTACTTGTCTAAATTGAAATAAATTGTGAATGGTAAATTGAAAATGAATTGAGTAATTTGTTTTATCTTTGGAAAGGTAGAAAGCATTGTTGAAAAAAAGATGAAATACTGGGTTCTAAAATTTTGTCCTTTTCCATCAATGTTATGAAAAGCTTTGAAAATATGAAAGATTGCAGTATGCCATGTAATGGGTCTAAAATTACAATTATAATACAATTACAATTTTTACAGATAACTTTATAACAGATAAAGAGGTATGTTAGATACTGTCTCATTGGTATAGGTAGCCA
Source organism: Tridacna crocea (assembly GCA_943736015.1). NCBI lineage: Eukaryota > Metazoa > Mollusca > Bivalvia > Cardiida > Cardiidae > Tridacna > Tridacna crocea. The sequence goes on from OX031066.1 coordinate 13,313,482, forward strand.
GTTTTGTTTCTTCAATTACAGGTGATAGTGAAGAGGAATGGCAAGATACAGTTGTTATGCAAAGGTGCAGATTCTGTAATCTATGAAAGATTGGACAAATCTTGTAGAGAACTTAAAGAGTTGACTACACATCATCTGAATGTAAGTATGCTTGAAACTTTGCAAACATTAGTAAGTATATTTCATTCTTTACCACATAAGAAAATTTTAGACTTATCCAAATTGAAAGCACTTGCAGACGGCAAAATAAAGGTGACTGAGCAATTGAAATTTGGTCTGGGAAGGGTAGAAAACATTGTGGGAAAAGGAGAAAATGCTTGTTACCAGCATTCTCTCCTTTTCTCACAGTGTCTTCAAAAGGCCTCTTTCTCAATGGCGTTAAAAGTCAGGTTTTAGTGGTAAAGAGCTAAAACTTGACAAAGTGCATGTGCATTCAAATGCTTATGATTAGCAGAATAGCATATTAACCCTTTCCCAAACAAGCCCTGGTTTTTACATGTCTGCAGTAAAAGTCTTTTGAAAACACTGTGGGAAAAGGAGAAATTGCTCGTAACGAGCAATTTCTCCTTTTCCCACAGTGTTTTCTACCCTTTTTAAGAACTTTCTGCCATTTTATCAAAATCTAAAATTGTAGTCTGCAAACTCTTTCAGATTGGAAAACTCCAAAATTTGTCGTTTGGGAAAGGGTTAAAAAGTTACCACTACTAACTCAATGGTGTAGAGACAAGAGCCTTTTTTTAGCAATATTATTATTGATTGTTTGCAAATAAGTTTTATGTAAATATTGAACTTGTCAAGGATTATGAAGACTTACGTCTAATTGTTGTTATCATGAATGTGAAAAACTGCACAATTGACTTTAGATTTATTCTGTGAATAAAATTCCATTCTATGATTCTTTATATCCTGTAAGAAGTAATTAAATTAAAACCCTTGATTTAAGATGACATTTCATTTTACATAGTTAAACTCAGGAAGGAAAACAAGACTATTGTCTAGGCATTTTTTTATTGTTAAAATCTAGATACATGTACATGATTTTTTTTGCATTATTATTTAAAGGTTGTATGTTTTTATTTGTAGGAATTTGCTCAAGAAGGATTAAGGACCTTATGTCTAGCCTACAAAGATATACCTGAGGCCTTTTATTCAAAATGGCAGGTTAAACATCATGAAGCAAGGTAAGTAGCAATGCTTGACCCTGTACCTCACATTGCCGACTTTTAACAACCTAAGAAAGAAGCCTTTTGAAAACATTGTGGGAAAAGGAGAAAATGCAGGTAACCAGCATTTTCTCCTTTTACTGCAAATTTTCCAACTTATCAAAGAAAGATTGCACCATTTGACCTTCATTAACATTGTCGTCTGCTAATGCTTTTAATTTTTGACATTATAAAAACTATGCCACCTTGTAAAGGGTTAAAAAGATTTGCCGTTTATGAAAGTAACTGTTGGTTAACTCTTTACCAAGCGACAAAATATCAGACTTGTCCAAATTGAAAGCATTTGCAGACGACAAACTAATCGTATGTCAAAAATTGAAGTTTGTTTCCAGCAGGGTAGAAAAGATTGTGGAAAAGGAGAAAATGCTGGTTACCAGCATTTTCTCCTTTTCCCACAATATTTTCAAAAAGCTTCTATCTCAGGTCATTGAAACCAGGGATTGTTGGGTAAAGAGTTAAGCTGCAAGTCAAAGCGCATATAAGTTAGCTAGTTACTTTACCAATGCAATTGGCTTTTGATAGGATATGAAACTATGCCTTATTCATCAAGCCAAGGAAAAAATAAAAGAAAAGTGAAATAGTAACATAATGACAGTTTACTAGAGAAAAAGAAAACTTACTGGTACAAAAGAGTTGTGGCATTAACCAAAATGTTTTCAGCTCCTTCATTGTAATTTTAGTAGTCTTTAGCTCACCGTAGCACAAAGTGTTCAACATGAGCCTTTTTGTCATCACTCTGTGTCCATTGTACATTATCAACTTTTACTTTGTGTAGGCTCTAGAGGCCACATTTTCAGTTCGATAATCATGAAACTTGGTAAGAATGTTTGTCTTGATGATATCTCAGAAGAGATAGAAAATGGGTCCTGTTTGGTCAAAAAAGTAGGTCACTAGGTCAAATCTTAGAAAAATCTTGTGTTTGCTCTAGAGGCCTTGTTTTCAGTCAAATACTCATGAAGTTAGTCAGAATGTTTGTCACAATATCTTGAATGAATCACATCGGGTCAGAAACTAGGTCGCCAGGTCAAATCATTAAATTAGTATGTGTAGCTCTCAAGTCGACATTTTCTGTCTAATACTCATAAAATTTAGGCAGAATGTTTGTCTTGATGCTAGAGGCCAAATTGTCAATCCAATAATTATGAAACCTTGTCAAAAGAGATTGAAATGGGTCATGTTTGGTCAAAAACCCAGGTGAGTGATGTAGGGCCAACATGGCCTTCTTTATTTTTTTTTGTGGTTTTGATGAAGAAATTTTTGAGTCACCGCTTAGACTTTGGTTGCTGATGGTTTAGATTAAAGATCAGACTTCTTGTTCTTCGCAGAAAGGTTTATATATTTCATGTGCATTTGAAGACACTATTTTTGGTTTAGAAAAACCAATATTTTTCCAAGCAGTCCTATAACAACCCCGAAAGTGCCACTGAAAACCAGCATATCCTCCTTTTCCACCCACATTTTCTTTTGCTTTTTATGTATAAATTTTAGCATGCAAGCCATGTTTTTGTTTATTGCCGGCTAATGCATCCAACTTCCATGAGGTTTGTTGATTTGTGGAGAGTTAAGTCAGTTAATAATGATATGAAATATGCACCTCAGTACCTCAATGGAAAACAGAGATGAGAAGTTGGATGTTTTATATGAAGAGATAGAGCAGGATCTTCTGTTGATTGGTGCCACAGCTATTGAAGACAAGTTGCAAGATGGGGTACCAGAAGCTATTGCTAACCTGGCTCAGGCAGGAATTAAGATATGGGTTCTCACAGGTGATAAACAAGGTAAGAACTGGTTTGTAACTCTGTGAATATCCGACTGCTGTCATTAGTGAATTCTGTGAGCAGCTTGCATTGGCCCATGATAAGCCCTGATTAGGAATCTATTGAAATAAATCAACTTTTCTGGAAAGTTTATCTAGATAAAATGAAAAGATTAAATTTCCAGGAAGCTTTGATTTATTGCAATAGTTTTTTTTTTGTACAATAAATATGATAGTTATCTCATTTCTTGTAGCAGATTAACCTATTACCACACAATTCCTACTTTTGACGACCCTGAGAAAGAAGCCTTTAGAAAGCATTGTTTGAAAGAAGGAAATGCTGGTACTGTAAAACGCCGTGTATACCACGCAGGCATGTATAACACGCAGGCCTTTTTCAGCATCAGATCCGAGGAAAAAAGGTTGTTCAGATGTACAACACGCATCAAAAATTGACTAAAATATCGTAACATCTGAAGCTTATGACGCTATCTTGAAAAATTGTAAATGGCGATACTTTATCAAAGGGAAATAACCATTTTTAATCAAAGTGGAAATGGTAATGATTCGATGTGTACTCGGGGGATTATAAAAACATGCTAGCTTATGACATGTTGCAAATTCACACATTGAACTGACTACCATATCGTAGTTAATATCCTGTTTTCTCACCTTGATCGACAAATGTGACAGGTGTGAAATAAACATAGATCTATATGATGTAAATCACGGTTTTTGTAAAAAGTAGCAATGAATATATAATGTTTTTAAATCATTCATTTCTTTCTGAATCATTATTTTACTCTTTTATAATTGTTCATTTTTAGCTATTAACAAAGAATTAAAAAAAAATATGAGACGAATCAGACGGTAACAGTAAATCAATATTTATCATTCCGGGGTATGTTCGCCATTGCCAAAATGGCTGATATAATCGGGAAACTATGAATCCTTATCCACAAATTAAGAATGTACAAGTACATTTTAACAAGATCAAAACATACTGTTTTTTGTTTTTAAATCGGTAAAAGTTCAAATGGGATGATGACGAAAGTTAAGGCTAGAGAACTTTGCAGTTTTGTGCCTATGCCCCCCCCCACCCACTTTGAACAGGTATACGACCGACTTTCAGACTTTCAAGGAGGAGAAAAACATGGTTTTGCCTATTGTAGTGTATAACACACAGTCCCCAGTTTGAAATTATTCAGAGCTGAAAAAATGTGCGTGTTATACGCACCAAAACATGGTAACCAGAATTTTCTCCTTTTCCCCACAATGTTTTCTACCCTTCACAAAACAAATTTAAAATTTTCAGAAATTTTTATTTTGTCGTCTGCAAATGCTTTCAATTTGGACAAGTCGAAAATTTTGTCGTTTGGTAATTAGTTAATGCCATTATACTCCAGTTACATAAAACTTACACAAATTTTATTTGTCAATATGTTAGGTACTCCAGGTGTATGTCAAACTTTGAAAAAAATACTACAAGCATTTAGAACTATAGGTAGTGATGCAGATTTAGAAAGTTCTTGAACAGTTATGTTTTTGACTGTATTTTATCATTGACTTTACATTGATGGTAGAATGACACTCTCCGGGAAAAATTTGATCATCTAAATTCATAAATAAGTCTAATCATATGAAACATGCAGCTGACTTAACTTAACCCTTTACTGCACAACGAAATTTTAGACCTGTCAGTATGGAAAGCATTTGCTATTGACACTTTCAATGTGGCTGATATGAAATGATCCTCCTTTGATATTATAGAAGACGTTGTGGGAAAAGGAGAAAATGCTGGTAACCAGCATTTTCTCCTTTTCCCATGATGTTTTCAAAATCCTTCTCTTTCAGGGGCGCTAAAAGTCGTCATTGTTAAAAGGTTAAACTCTTTGCCACACAATCCGGACTTTTAACGACCCTGAGAAAGAAGCCTTTGAAAACATTGTGGGAAACGTAGAAAATGCTGGTAACCAGCATTTCTCCTTTTCCCACACTGTTTTCTACCCTTTCCAAACCAAAATTTTTATTTTTTAGTCACATTTATTTTGTTGTCTGCAAATGCTTTCAATTTGGACCAATCTAAAATTTTTTCGTGTGGTAAAGAGTTATAGTGGAAGCGGTAATTACCTTGCTATTCAGGATTCTCTTCTGCTTACTATTTAATGAAGTTAATTAAGGCTTACATTGCTTTCATCAATATTTCAATGACAGTTCACTTATTCATATGTCTTCTGGGTTTCATAGATACTAAGCATATTACAGCTCTGTTGTTCATTCATCTTCTCAGTTGCACAAATACTAAGCTGATAACAGCTCTTTTATAAATGCATTGATTTTGTCTTCTAGGTTTGACAAATATTAACTCTTTACCAAATGACAAAATTTTAGACTGGTCCAAATTGAAAGCATTTGCGGTCGACAAAATTAAAGTTACTGAAAATTTGAAATTTGTTTTCTGAAGGATAGAAAACATTGTGGGAAAAGAAGAAAATGATGGTTACCAGCATTTTCCCACAATGTTTTCCAAAGGCTTCTTTCTCAGGGTCGTCAAAAGTAGGGACTGTGTGGTAATGGGTAAAGTGAACACCTACCTAAAGATAGCCTCAATGATAGATCAGATCCAGAACCTCTATATGGCTTGCAACACACAAAAGGGGTGTTCAGACATTTGCATAAAGCGTTGTCTCGGATCACCCTGCGCAGTCTGCGCAGGCTGATCTGAGACGGCACTTTACGTCTACATTAGATTTTGTACCTCAGTAGACTTCCGCAAAACATAAGAAATAATAAAAATGGAAAGTGCCGTCTCGGATCAGCTTGCGCGGACTGCGCAGGCTGATCCGAGATGACACTTTACGCAGATGTCCAAATGTCCCTTTTCGCGTATTGCAAGCCATATAATAAATCCACTGCTTTTACCTTGGGGTTTTTGACTTGAAGATTTTTTTTTCTTCTTTCAGAGACCGCCATAAACATTGGTTACTCATGTCAGCTTCTAACAGATGCTATGGAAGAGGTTTTTATTATAGACAAGGAGGAATTTCAGGATGTAAGAAAACAAATGGAAGAGGCTGTACAAGCCATTCAGGATCATAAAAATGGCAAAAAGGCTCTAGATAATCCAGATGCTAGTGTCAGGTACATAATTATATGAATCATGCTCTTATAAAAGGAGGTTTCACCCAAAACCACACAATCCCTACTTTTGACGCCCCTGAGAAAGAACCCTTTAGAAAACATTGTGGGAAAAGGAGAAAATGCTGGTAACCAGCATTTTCTCCTTTTCCCAAAATGTTTTCTACACTCACAAAACAAATTTCGAATTTTCAGTCACTTTTATTTTGTCGTCTGCAAATGCTTTCAATTTGGACCAGTCTAAGATATTGTCGTGTGGTAATGGGTTAATGTATATTCATGATTCATAATACCAAGCAATCATCACTTTGGGATCTATGAAATCTGTTTTGCCAAATTATTGACTGGATTGAAGATAGAATGATCCTGGGACATGCAAAATTTTTTAAAATAGCAAAAGCTTTCGACCTGCGTCAACCTGAGGGATTTCTCTGACAGACATGGTTGAAACTTTGCAGGTGCATTAGCCCATTACCACACAATCCCTATTTTTGACGACCCTGAGAAAAAAACCTTTTGAAAACATTGTGGGAAAAGTTTGTTACCAGCATTTTCTCGTTTTCTCTCAATGTTTACTGCTCTTCAAAAAACAAATTTTCAGTCACTTTTATTTTGTCATCTGCAATTGCTTTCAGTTTGGTAATCCTAAATTACTGTTGTTTGGTAATGAGTTAATCACCCTTTTCACAAAACATGCCTCATGTGTGTGATATAGAGGGTATTTGTTTTTTTCGATGAAAGATCGAAATTTATTTGATCAACTGAACACCATTGGTAATATTTTCACGAGTGGCTGCACCACGAGATAAATTTCGATCTTTCATTGAAAAAAACAATAATTCTATTAATTTCATGCTTTTAACCCTTTCTTGCAGGAAATATCAAAATTTGGTACAATTCTTTTCCATTATTCCCCATGGCGCACCCCTCCTGCATAGCAACGCATTACAATATTACGTCAAGCGCGAGAAATGTAAAGTATATGACATCATATTTCCCATCTGCTTGTGGGCGCAATTTACCTAGGCAACAAGAACATGAAAATCAGTATTTTCACTGGTGGTACCAGTGTAAGATCAAAAAATATTTTCACTGCTATTTCTCGATAATCTACTGGAAAGCATGAAATAAGGATAGATATCAGCTCTGTACCTGGCAGCAAATTTCAGACTTGCCCTATTTCAAAGCATATGTAGATGCATTTGCAAAAGTTATTTGAATGGTCTTTGTAAGGAAAGAAAACATTGCGAGAGATTATTACCAGTATTTTCTTCCTTAACCCACATTATTTTTAAAAACAAGCTTCTTCAGGGTTATTAATCTTAAACTTTTTACAGCATGACACAAATGAAGAATTGTCCATTGCAGATGATCACTAAAGCATGGCTAAAGTAATTTGATTTGTCTCTTAACTCTTTACAACATGAGAAAATTTTAGACCAAATTGAAAGCATTTGCAGAGGACAAAATAAAGGTGAATGAAAAATAAAAATTTGTTCTAGGAAGGGTAGAAAACACTGTGAGAAAAGGAGAAAATGCTGGTTACCAGCATTTTCTCCTTTTCCCACAGTGTTTTCAAAAGGCTTCTTTCTCAGGGGTGTCAAAAGTAGGGGTTGTGTGATAATAGGTTAAGTTAAGAAAATATGGTGGGCAAAGGAGAAAATGCTGGTTACAAGCATTTTCTCGTTTTCAAACAATGTTCTTAAAAGGCTTCTTTTCTTGGTTTGTTAAAACTCATCATTGTGTGATAAAGAGGTAAATGGCTAAATAAGTTAAATAAACCTTAAAGGTATTTGTGGGAAAAAAATAACAATAATAATACTAAATTTGAAATTTGTTATGTGAACGGTAGAAAACATTGTGGGAAAAGTAGAAAATCCTGGTTACCAGCATTTTCTCCTTTTCCCACCATGTTTTCAAAAAGTTTTTTTTCTCCGGGGAATCAAAAGTAGGGATTGTTTGGTAATAGGTTATAGGGTTAACTATGCCTTTCATCATGAAAACAAGCGAGTTGAGCATTTACCTGGATGTTTCATACATTTTGTTATCCTTTCAGATTGTCTTTTGGTATTTTTTTACAACCATTGACTTGTGATATAATTCATCTGGTTCTTTAAAACTGAGAAGTACAAATTTACATAGGAGCAACATAGGATGACTTTCAAACTATGCCAATAACTCTTTAACATGACAAAAATGTAGACTTGTCCAAACTAAAAGCATTTGCAGATGGCAACTTAAATATATGTTAACTCTTTACCAAACGACAAAATTTTAGACTGGTCCAAATTGAAAGCAATTGCAGACGACAATATAAATGGGACTAAAAAATAGAAATTTGTTCTGGGAAGGATAGAAAACACTATGGGAAAAGGAGAAAATGCTGGTTACCAGCATTTTCTCCTTTTCCCATAGTGTTTTCAAAAGGCTTCTTTCTCAGGGGCGTCAAAAGTAGGGATTGTGTGGTAATGGGTTAAATAATAGAATTTTGCCTATGATAGTTTAGACACCAGTGTGTGTGGAAAAGGAGAAAATGCTAAGTACTAAACATGCAGTCTGATCTGGGATCAACACTATCCAATGAGGAGGTATCTGTCCCTTAAAATACCTTTGCAATAGCAAAACTTTGGTTACTACTGTCGACTTGAAAGCTTCACTTGAAGTTACTTAGCAGGATAAGAGTTTAAAGGTTGTTATAAAAGAACCATTTCTTTTATATCCCCACAAAACGAACGTTTTCGAAAGGGGTGGGGGATATATTGGAATCAGCCTGTCTGTCCGTGTGTCCCTCTATGTGGTTCTCCGTACTCTGTGTACAAAATACTAGTAATTTTGTGTTGCAAACTACTCCTACAGTTTTGCTGCTATTGTATATTGTACTATAATAAAATATTTACTTACTTGTATCAATTGAAAGTTTGTTGATACAGTGATTGTATACTGAAGTTTTGCAAGACACAGTTTTCAATCATCTGCTCCCTATAATTCAAGAGGTAATCTCCCCTTGAACATAGAAAGGGGAGATTAGAATTTAGAAATAACTTTTGTTAAATTGCCTGTTTCTGTTAACCCTTTACTCCATAGATACTCATTTCTACACATTGCTTGTAGGATCTTTCAGAAAACATTGCAGCAAAAGGTGAAATTGCTCGTGACGAGCAATTTCACCTTTTGCCATAATGTTTTCTATGCTATCAAAAGGTGTCATATACACAGAAGAAACTGCTTCATCCTTGCTGTTATTTAGGGTCAATTAGAGATACCATAGAAATGCCTTATGGGGTAAAGGGTTAAAGGACTGGCAGGGGTATTAAGCCACATTCAGTGACTTACAAGAAAAACTTGTTGATTATTTTAAAATAAATTGAAGAAATGGAAATGATATTAACTCTTTGCCTACTATACCTCCAGGTTTGAGAATGGACTAACTCCAAGTGCAGAAACCTCGTATGAAAATGAAGAGAGAGAAGGGGAGTTAGAGTTTGCTCTGGTCATCAATGGACACAGCTTGGTAAAACCTGGATTTCTGTCTTTTAACTTTTACATGGATTTACCAAAGGCTTTATTGAAACTGAAAAAGTTTTTTTGCTTAGCTTTTTTTTAACTCTTTACCAAATGACAAAATTTTGTACTATTCCAAATTGAAAGCATTTGCAGACATAAAACAAAGGTCACTCAAAAACAGCAATTTGATTTAGGAAGAGTAGAAAACGTTGTGGGAAAAGAAGAAAATGCTGGTTACCATCATTTTCTCGTTTTCCAACAATTTTTTCTAAAGGCTTCTTTCTCAGGGTCGTTAAAAGTTGGGATCATGTGGTAAAGAGTTATAGTGTCCGGATTATTGTGACATGGTGATTTGCTTTCTCTTTACATACCATTGACAGCACAGCATAAGAATCTTCTGTAGACACTGTAGATCAAGATCAGACTGCACAGAATGTTCAGTCATCATGATCTCTGATCTACACTGTCTGTGGCTTTATCCTAGATTATGACTGAACTGTCTCTTGATCTTGCAGAGGAAAGATATTTTCAGTCTGTGAGAAGACTTATCAATTCAGTAGTGAAAGTGTTACATGTGGTCAAGGCAGAATTTTTTTTTAATCCGTTTTTGTTTTGCCTCGTTTTGAAGTTCACTAGGATTTTATCACACTCCTGCAAACAAAGTTTGTCAAGCATATGATGGCATCAATCATGGTCCTATTGTGGGAAAAATTTTTTGTCAGTATGTTATGTGTAGCATTTTGTATAATTATCAGCGATCATCTGAAAAAGGGGCCTAATACATCTGCAGAAAGTATTGACCCAGGTCAGCCTGTGCAATATGACCTTGTCCAAACTTTTTTGTTATTGGTCGACTTTCTGCAGCTCAAAGGAGCAGTATTCCATGTAATTTACTTGATTGTTAAGCAAAATTAATTTTATGTATCCATAATTTTGTGATAATTTTGTGATAACTTTCTTGATATCACACATGGTGGAGATGCACTAAGCTGCCTTGTACCAGAGCATGACTCATTTATTTTGTTTTGCCCTTTTGTTGTTCTAGGCTCATGCTTTGACGAAAGATTTAGAAACGACCCTTTTAGATCTTGGAAGTAGCTGCAAGGCTGTCATATGTTGTCGAGTCACACCATTACAGAAGGCCTTGGTTGTGGATTTAATCAAACGTAACAAGAAATGTGTCACACTGGCAATTGGTGATGGAGCAAATGATGTCAGCATGATCAAAAGTAAGTAACTTTTTACTCTTTTGAAAACAGAGAGACGATATTTATACCCCTGCAAAACGAATGTTTTCAGGGGTATACTGGAATCAGCCGTGAGTCCATCCATCTGTGTGTCTGTCCGTCCGTGTATCCCTCAGTGTTCAAAATACTAGTAACTTTGTGTCACAAACTCCTCCTACAGTTTTCCTTAAGTATATTGTATTGAAACTTTGCACACATACTGATCATATATTGAACATTTGCAGGATGCGATTTTCAAGTGTCAACTCTTCCTGGTTGAGGAATTATCCCCCCTTGAACTTGACACTTTCTTCTGTCAAAGTGCTGGCGGGGTTATTAAGTCACATTCAGTGACAACTCTAGTTTGTTTTGCACATATCATTTAGTCTATTTGTTGATATAGTAGACAGACAATTAGTTGATATTTGTTCAGCCTCTATGGCTTAAACTTAATTTTAGATTATTAGCACAGATTCTGATAGTCAATTCAGGTTATTGTGAAATATTGATTCTCTACCAAATGACAAAATTATTTAATAGACTGGTCAAAATTAAAAAAAAGCTCTTGCAGACAACAAAATAAACATAACTAAAAGAATTGAAGTTTGTCTCCAGCAGGGTAGAAAACACCATGGGAAAAGGAGAAAATGCTAGTTACCAGCATTTTCTCCTTTTCCCACAATCTTTTCAAAAGGCCTCTACTTCAGGATCCTAAAACCCAGGGATTGTTTGGGAAAGGGTAAAGGAAATTATTTATTGTCAGCAGCAAGGAAGCTTTTATGATGTATACCATCTGGCTGCTCTCTAAATACAAATGAGGTATACTTAGCTAGAATTTTATCACTATTTCATAATCAAAGCACACTAAATACTAAGCAAGTAGTCCTGTTTAACACCAGGCATTGGATATATTGTCTTAATGGGGGTAGTCTAAAAAAGTGAGCTTGAAATCAGAAATATTATGAATAGACTGTGTTATTTGAGAAAACTGGAATCATATGCATATTGAAAAGGCTATTGCATGTATGAAAAACACAAGATATGACGAAGATCTCACAAAAACCAAATTGCTGTATACTATATAATAATCTAGTGATTAAAAAGTACACTACAGAAAGTACCAAACGACAAAATTTTGGACTGGTCCATATTGAAAGCACTTGCAGATGACAGAATAAACGTACCTGAAAAATCGAAATTTCTTTCTAGCAGGATAGAAAACATTGTGGGAAAAGCAGAAAATGCTGATTACCAGCATTTTCTGCTTTTCTCAAAATGTTTTCAAAGGCTTCTATCTCTGAGTCGTAAAAAACAGGGATTGTTTGGTAAAGGGCTAAAAATCATTGCCCTTCTATTGCAGCTGCACATATAGGTGTAGGGATCTCTGGCCAGGAGGGGATGCAAGCTGTGCTAGCGAGTGACTATGCCTTTAGTCAGTTCCGGTTCTTAGAGCGTTTGTTACTAGTCCATGGACGCTATTCTTACCTCAGGATGTGCAAATTCTTACGTTACTTTTTCTACAAGAATTTTGCATTCACTCTTTGTCACTTTTGGTTTGCCTTTTTTTGTGGGTTCTCTGCACAGGTGAGGAGTCAATTCTTTAAGTTTTCTTTAAACTGCATAGTAAATGATTTGTATATTTTATTTCTCAACACTTTAACAAGGAGACATAATTCCAGACATGCCCAAATTGAAAGCAATTATAGATGACAACTTAAAAGTGGTTCATATGATAAAAACTTGCTCTCAATAAGAAAGCATGGCCAACTTTATCATGCAAATCAAACCCGGTAACTGTTATTTGACCGCTATTTAAGCCAATTAAATTATGAGAGTTTGATCCCTTTTGGCCGTGAAATCGATCACATACGGAATTATACATTGACTGGCGATCTCTGCAAACCCTTTGCACTTATAACCGGAATTTCGCGCTTCGAGTGTAGAGGGTTTCAATTTATTGGAAAACAACTCTGCGGGATATCTGGGGTTGTAAATTATTGGGGTACCAAAACTTGTAGGATTTGTTTTCCTTTCAGGTCTTACAATTTGATCTACCTAAAATTTTACCGAAAGCACGTGTTTGAAAAATTATGGTCAGCTATAGAAATGCTTTTGACCAGCATTTGCTCTTTTTCAAGCAATGATTTCATGCCTTAAGTGATACAAATTGAATAATTTGAGCCATATTTATTGTGTTGTCTACAACTGCTTTAAATGTTGGGGCAGTCATACATTGCCAGTTCCTGAAGAGTTAAAAAAAGAAAAATATCCGCAGTACAAGTTTCTTATGATGAGACTAAGAAATATAACAGTACATATGTTTACTGCATCTTTGGAATTTTATCTCTGATTTTTTCGTCATAATTTTGAATTCAATCTCTGATATTTTTATTGATTTATCAACAAAAATGGTACAATAGTAATAATACTTCGGTTGGATATATTTCTGAATAGCTACCCACAAAGTTAAGGATATTATGAAGAGGCTTCTCTTGTTACAATGTTTTTGAAAACATTAATTTCCAACCTGTAGCATAGAGCTATTACATAGTCAGCAGACGGCATTTTATTGTAATTGTTTTGCATAGCATCGTCACAAATACATGTATGTACATGTATATTAGGTTGGAGAAAGTGTGGTGGTAGATCAGACCACACTGGTATCGTCTGATCTATCATTAACAAAACAACAGTATACAAATTGTACTTTTTAACCTTTATGTTCTACATGTCAGTTCTGTTTAAAATAATTTCGTCATTTTTTAGAAGTCAGTGGTTTTGTGAGCACACGGTACACATAAATCAGCCTGCACAATATTGTTGGAAAATCAAAATTATCTTCAGGGAAGTCAGAAAGCTTATTTATAATTGTTCTTTAATATGGCGTAGTTTTCAGTCATTTAGAAAATACATGTACATTTTTAGCCCTTTTTACACTTTTTTAAAGCAACTTTCGTATTTTCTTTCTTTTTCCCTGATCATTTGCATTGTGCCGGAGTTCTCCGATGATGACCGAGTCTCACTGTTAGATACTTTACGCCTATCGGGTATCTTGAGTGGTGTTACGTAATGGTATACATTGATACATTTATACGGGGTAATCGGAAAGAAAGTATCAGGAAAAAAATCAGACTTCTTTAGGGAGAGGAACTATATAAGCTTTGATGCTTTCGTTTCAATCCTTTTCGCAATATGTTGTTGTAAATGAATGATGTTATTATATTGAATAAAGTAAAACTAAATGTTTAAACTAAGATCAGATTTTTTATGAGATTATTTATAAGGATTTAAAGTCAAGTTTAACAAGATTTTGTATTAGGAAGTCCAATTTGCCGCCTTCTCTCTTTAGCTCTTTACTTGCAAATGTGTGATGAGTAATGCATTTTCAAAAGTATTTTATGGCGACAGCTCACATACTCAAATTTCCTCGCTATTTTCAATCTGATCACATGTATTTTCTCCCTCTCATGTGTTTTCAAAAGTCAATGATTTAAAACCTTTTCCCATATGGAGAACTTTTTGACTTCACCAACTTTAAAAAAAAAAACAATTTCAGAAAATAAATCAAATGTAGCTAAATTGATATTCTTCACTTTAAAAGAGTAGAAAACATTGTAGGAAAAGGAAACAATACTAGATATTGGTATTTCTCCTTTTCTCACAATGTTTACAAAAGGTTTTATGCAGGACCGTTGAAATTCGGGAGTGTGCTGTACGGGTCTGATTTCAGTCATATACTGATATTGCAAGGTCAATTTTTTTAAGCCAAAAGAATTTCGACACTTAAAATAAAACCGATTCGGCTCAGGATCAGACTGCTTGTTTTGTACAGTTTGTTACTGGTCTATTGACTGCATAATTATTATAATGATCCAATGGTACAACAAATTCAATCTTCTTTAGAAATAAAGACAAAAAAAAAAAATGCAATATAATGAAATTTATGCTAACTAAATTGAAATTATTTTCCGAGAAAGAATTAAAAAAGACGAAACTGGGAAGATAATGGTTTTTACAAATCTCTTAAAAGTTTTCACTGATGCAAATAATATACACGTACATGTATAAAAATGATAAATACAATCATTATATATTTGGACAATGTGCAAAAACAGGATCCAGGTTTAACAAAACAATATAGACAAGGTTATCATGTCATTAGTTCTTATCTTCCCTTTATCCGTTGATAAATCTTTTCACCCAGTCTTAAAATCTCACTTAGCTCGATACAGCATTTTTTATACAAAAATTAACGATAGTGTCGTTTTTAAACTAAAATGGACGCAAGATCTCAATTTAACAAATGAAAACGAATATTTTGATCATAATCACAACAAAACATAGAATACTTCAAGACGTTATAGATTTTTTTCTTGCAATTCATTTTTATGTTATTTAGCGTCAAAAACGGCGCAAGAGCAAATTTCTTAAACCTTTCTATAGAAATAAGAAGGAGAATCGGTCAGTAACTTTAAATCAAAATGGACGCAACTTCCCATTTTGCTACAGGAATTAAAATTATATTGAAGTAAAGTAGAGATATTACAGAATACTTCAAGACGTTATAGATTTTAATCATTTTAGAAGAAAAATGTGTTTTAGTGGATCAAAACTTTTTCCCTTCTGAATCCTATATGACAGGCCGTTATCGGAAATCCTTTCGGACCTGATAATCGATAAGTTCCAAGGAGAGTAACTCTTGCTCGACCTGCAGCTGAAAGTTGGGGATGAAAACACAGTGGGTATAGAAGAAAATGCTGGTAACCAGTTTTTTTTTTGTACTTTTCCACTGTAATTTCAAAGGCTATTTCCTCTAGATGTTAAAGCTAAGGACTTTTCATTAAATGGTAAATGCACTTCTCTTTTTATCTAACTTTGCTATAACTCTTTACCAAACAGTCCCTGGTTCTTATGACACTGACATAGAAACCTTTTGAAAACATTCTGGGAAACGGAGAAAATGCTAGTAACCAGCATTTTCTCCTTTTCCCACAGTGTTTTGTTCTCTACTAAAGTCATGTTTCAATTTTTGAGTCGCCTTTATTTTGTCTTTTGGAAATGCTTTCAATTTTGATGAGTCAAAAATTTTGTTGTTTCACAGTTTGTTAAAGTGTTAAGGAGAGGAGCTTTGCATTTTCCTAAAAAATTTCCCATGTTCAACATTTTTTTCCGCAATAATTTCCACAAAGTTCTGAAACAATGTTTGAACGACCTTAAGAAAAACCTTCTTCTGAGCTGTTTAATTTTCTACCAAACTACAAGTTTTACTCTCAGTATTTAGCCTCAAATTGAAAGCAGTTGCAGATGACAAAATATTATTCAGCTCAACATGTAATTTCTGTCTACAATTTTCTAACCTTTAATTGCCAATATCCTTCATTCGAACCAGATTTAACTTTTTACCACACGAGAAAATTTTAGACTGGTCCAAATTGAAAGCATTTGCAGACGACAAAATAAAGGCGACTGAAAGATTGAAAGTTGTTCTGGGAAGGGTAGAAAACACTGTGGGAAAAGGAGAAAATGCTGGTAACCTACAGTGTTTTCAAAAGGCTTCTTTCTCAGGGGTGTCAAAAGTAGGGATTGTGTGGTAATGGGTTAATTAGCTGTCCGTAAATGCTTTTGAATTAGTCAAGTCCAAATTTTAGTCTTTCAGTAAAAATTTTACTCATGGTGGTTTATATGACCCATATTTACTAGCTAATAACCAGCATTAGTTGTTTTTATCATTATTGGCAAATTCTGACATAAGACTAATTTTTTCTCTAGTTTCCTGAAAAAAAATACTCATAGATTGGGGGACTAGTTTTTCTGTCAAACTAATCTGTACAAACATGTTTCATGAGATTGCATAGAGCATTCTTTCTAATTTCATATTGAGTTTAAAGTTTGAATACTAGATAATTTTTTTTTTTTTTAGTATCATAGATATAAATTAAAAAAGTTCAAGAGAGAAGTTAAGACTTTCCCAGTAATTTAATAATTTTCAACTGCTTCCAGTGTATCAAATATCTAATGATAGAGCTACCAACCCTGCATTGTTCAGTTTTGATGATCTCATGAATTACACTATCTGTATGTCATGAATGAGTTATATTTTCCATGGAAAAAGCAGTGTTGCAGCTACATATATGATTATTCCACTCAACAAAAACTGGCTCTGACTAAAAAAAAAAGAAAAAGAAAAATGAGTGTTTGTTGTCAGTGATATTGAATTATAAGTAATATAGACATTTTTTTTATGCACATGGTATGAACAAAAAATCACATGAAACCACCATATTCTGTCAAGTGCTCCAAAGGTTTGCCAGGAATTATTGAATTGAACTTGCTTTAATTCTTTCACTATAGAATCACAAGTCTGAAGAAACCTGAACAGAAGGGCTTTTAAAAATATTGTTGAAAAATGATATAATGCTAGTAACCAGCATTTTCTTCTTTTCCCCCACAATGTTGCAAATTTCAATGGTGGATTAAAAACTATTTTGTTGTCTTCAAATGCCTCAAGCTTAGACAAGTCAGAGATTTGTTTTCATATGGTAAAAAACTTAATTGATGACAAAGAGATCACTTTCTATTTTCTATTTTTTTTTTCAGACGCTGTTTGACCCATATTTCATTTCTCTGTATAATGTTACTTACACATCGTTGCCCATTTTGGTGATGAGCATGTTTGATCAGGTATGGCTTTTTTTATCCTTTACTTTGCAGGGAATGCAGAGATTTTTACACAATCAATTATTGCAATTTCAAGGGTAACTCAAGCCAGAATACTTAAGAAATAAATCATTGGTGGCCAAAGGCTATGTCTTCTGTACTTGATCTTCTTCTTAACAAGCCCATGTTAAATAAACTTCAAAAAGAAACCTTTTGGAAAGGTTGTGGGTAAAAGAGAACATTCTGGTAATTTTGTTGTTCTCCCACAATTTTTTGTAGCCTTACAGACTGCAATCAACCATTACTTCAATTTCTTTAATTGCTATCAACATGGATAAGGCCAAATTTTTGTGGGTAAATAGTCACCAGGTAAGTTAATCCAAAAAAATCTATGGTTAGTATTACTATTTCTGTGTGATATAATCTGAGTAAGTTTGGCATTTAGGTATAATTTTATCTAACAAGTCTTATAAATGTTATTAATCAACACAAATTAAAGCACCTAGTGTATATGTGGTGAAATGAAAATGATCCATGTTGAATGTTATATGTTAACTATTTTTTAGGATGTGAATGACTACTATTCCCTCCGCTATCCAAAGCTCTACACACCTGGGTTGATCAACTTACACTTTAATAAAAAAGTGTTTCTTTTTAGTATATTGGAGGTAAGTCTGGATATTCATATCTCTGTTGATACATATGTATGCATTACAATTAAGGCAGGTATTGTTCCCATGGAAAATTTTACCAAATTACACAGGTGAGATGCTCAAATGGTATCTAGTTTGTTTTCAATGAAAACTTGGAAGTATTGTCAGATCCTTTCTTTCATCTGTATCTTCATATGAAAATGACATTTTGTAATATCTTTGTCTTTTACAGTTAATATCTTCATCAAACTTCAATGAATTTTAAACAAGCAAAAGGGGAGCCCATGAAACATGGGGTTGTTAACCATCAAAATACTTTTGTCACAGTGATGCCTGTTTTTGGACTAAATGCTTTCAAAACCTTTTACATTATGTTATATCTCATCAATATTAGATATATCTACTTCAAAAAAGTACTTGTTAAATTTTGTTGGATTTAGAAGGGGGGGAATACATGCAACAGAGGCACATAACCATTAACCCTTTACCCCATAAGGCATTTCTATGGTATCTCTGACCCTAAATAACAGCAAGGATGAAGCTGTTTCGTATGTGTAAATGACACCTTTTGATAGCATAGAAAACATTGTGGCAAAAGGAGAAATTGCTCGTGATGAGCAATTTCACCTTTTGCCACAATGTTTTCCAAAGGATCCTACAAGCAATGGGTAGAAATGAGTATCTATGGAGTAAAGGGTTAAAGTAAGTTTGACACAGTTATGTCCCTTATTTTGCTTAAAGTTTTTCACTAAGCTGTGCATTGGCACCAAATTGCTGTGCTTTTCCATGAAAGTGTAGAAAAAATTGTTGGACAAGAAGATTCTGCATACAAACTTTGTCTCGTTTTGCCAAATGTTTCCATGTTGGTAAAAACATTGGGTTGTTTGATAGGCTGGAATATATAGGAAGAAACAATGGAGAAACAGTGGAGTAGAAGGAAAACATGACATACTGGAATGGCAATTTTGAGTATCCTCCACTAATGGCGGAGGGATATAGATTAAAATATTACCACACAATCCCTACTTTTAATGACTCCGAGAAAGAAACCTTTTGAAAACGTGGGAAAAGGAGAAAATGCTGATAAACAACATTTTCTCCTTTTCCCACAATGTTTACTTCCCCTCCCCAAAAAGTTTCAAATTTTCAGTTACTTTTATTTTGTTGTCTGCAAATGCTTTGAATTTGGACAAGTCTAAAATTTTATCGTTTGGTAAAGAGTTAAGATTGTCCTTCTGTCTGTCCTTCTCTCTGTCCAACTGTCTGTGTGGCTGTCTGGAAAAAATGCCAAATTTTGTTTTCTAGTAAAAATTCACACTTATCATGAACCGCATTTAGAAGTTCTTTTTATTATATTTGTTCATTTTCAGGGTTTTCTGACCTCCTTGATTCTATTTTTTATACCCTATGGTGCCTTAAATGATCAAGTCAATCCTTGGGGTGAGGACAACAGTGATCTTCAATTTTTTGGTGTGTCTGTGGCAAGCATTCTTGTTGTTGCTGTAAATTTAAGGGTACGTATCATAGGTATAACTTTTTACCAACCACTCCCTGGTTTTGACAACCCTGAGATAGAAACCTTTTGAAAACATTATGAGAAAAGGAGAAAATGCTGGTAACCAGCATTTTCTCCTTTTCCCATAATGTTTTCTATCCTGCTGGAAACAAATTTCAAGTCTTGAGTTATGTTTTCTTTTGTCTCCTGGAAGCACTTTCGATTTGGACCAGTAAAAAATTTTGTCTTTTGGTAAAGAGTTAAATAACAAGAGAGGAGAGGGGGGGGATGAATTTGTGTGGCTTAGTGGTGAAGAAGAGGAAGTCAAAACCTTGGCGACGGAGAGATTTGACTCTCACATAAAACACCTCTTTTAGTGAGAGTGTCCTTGCATAAGATATCTCAGTCTTTTCCTGGTGCTGATGCAACACAGGATGTACATAAATGATTGAGCATCACGATAGTGTGACTGAAATGATAATGAAAGCTTCAACAATCAAATTTCAATCTAAAAATGGGTGAAAAGGTTATTTAGTTCTCAAGATAAGGCCATCTTCTGATGCTAATCTTGAAATCTTTCATGTCTGAATCACTGCAGGGGATTAATGCCTTAGAATCCCCTGTCTGTCATTCAGTCATGGTTTTACTATCACAAATATTCACCCATACAATGCTAAGTAAAATCATTGAATGCGTTTGTAAATCAAAAGCTTTTCTTTAGCATGGGAAGGTCTCGCCTTATCTGAATGGGTGAATCCTAGATCAGACTGCTAGATTTGTACAGTCTAGTCTTGATATGTGATGTCGACAAAAGAAATTAAATTTGTTTCAGCAGCCAGAGTTTTGATTGCTTAACTTGTCACAACTGTTTTGCATATTTTTTAAGGCATTTATGCACACTTGTTTTGTCCATCATGTTTTGGGTATACACATTAACTAAGATTTTGGCATGAAATATCACATATTACTTTGTTTCACAGTTGTGGATCTTTTTTGGTTGATTTAGTATATACTGCCATTAAATACATGTTTTTGTGAAAAGGTAGTTTGATCAAAAGAAATAATTTTCAGTTTGGCATACTAGTTTTTAGCTGAGGTTTTATGGTAGAGTTTTTTTCTGATATTTGTTAGGTCTTGGATAATAATGTTTTGAAATTTAACCCTTGACCGCACAATCACGAGTTTTAACACCCCTAAGGAGAATGCCTTTTCAAAACATTGTAGGAAAAGGAAAAAATGCTGGTGACCAGCATTTTCTCCTTTTCCCACAATGTTTTCTGCTTTTGCCAAATCAATTTTCTATTTTTAAGCCACATTTATTTTGTTGTCTGCAAATGCTTTCAATGTGGACTAGTCTAAATTTTTGTCATTTGGTAAAGAGTTAATGGTTTGGTATTATTGCATCGAATCACCTTGTGTATATTCTATTTTCAGTGTGCCCTGGATATGGCGTATTGGACTGCTTTTAACCATATTGTTGTGTGGGGAAGCATTATTTTTTATTTCTGTTTCATCATGGCGTTTTATGCAAGTGTGTTCAACTACTCCTACCAAGGGGTAGCATTCAAAGTGTTTGCTTCTGGAAGCTTCTGGTTGACTCTCATTCTAACTTGTGTTATTCTGATCATTCCTGTTGTTGCATATCGATTTTATCAGACAAATATTAAAGCTACCTTATCAGACAGAGTGCGTATGAAGCAAAGATTGAGCAAATCGAAATCAAGATCCCGTGACTTGCACATACGTAGAACTTCAACATTCCGTCGTAGTCAGAGGTCTATGCGATCAGGCTATGCCTTTGCCCACCAACAAGGCTTTGGTGATCTTATTACAAGCGGTTTGAATATGAGAGACAGAGCTTCATCTGTGCAATTGAAGAGTCCAGTTACTCTGACCAATGTGAAGAAAATGCAAGAGGCTACATCAGTTAGACAAAATGGTAACAAGACCACATTGACTATGCCTAATACAGTAGAGGACCATGAAAGTACTGAGAGGATTTTATACACAGAAAAATTGTGAGTGTAAATAAAGGTCTTATTTACTCATTACCAAACAACAAAATTTTTGTTTTGTCCAAATTGAAAGCATTTGCAGATGATAAAAGAAAAGTGACTGAAAATTTGAAATTTATTTTGTGAAGGCAGAAAGCATTGTGGGAAAAGGAGAAAATGCTGGTTACCAGTATTTTCTCCTTTTCCCACAATGTTTTCTGAAGGCTTCTTTCTTAAGGCGTCAAAAGTAGGGATTGTGTGGTAATGGGTAAAATTAATTTTAATATTTTATTCCAGCAGTATGGTTGGACTGTTTCACATTTAGAATCCTTGAGTGAAAAAACAATAAAGATGTGAATAAATAAAAGCCTGACTTTACTTGGTGGAGTGAGGACAACAGTTTGGCAAAATGGAGATATGGCTCAGTCTGAACAGGTTTTCCTTTTGCCAGACTATTTTCATAGGATAATAATGATGATGGTATTTTATGTATGTTTATGCCTAAATATCTGTTAATATATTTTTATGTCATTATGTCACAAAGAGTAGAATTGTATACTTAATTGACTGTGAAGCACTTTCTTACTAAATTGTGATCAGAATAGAACTGTATACTTCATCACAGTGAAGCACTTTCTTACTCAAGTGTGATCAGGTTCGTTTTTTCATTCGGCCATGAAAACAAAAAATCTCATCATTTCTTCCTACTCATTTCCACGGTGTTTTCAAAGCTGTCATCTTCAGGGATGTTAAAACTCGGAATGTTGTGGTACTGGGCTAACCCTTTACTCTATAGATACTCATTTCTACACATTGCTTGTAGGAGCCTTTGGAAAATATTGTGGCAAAAGGTGAAGTTGCTCATGGGGAGCAATTTTACCTTTTGCCACAATGTTTTCTACACCATCAAAAGGTGTCATATACATATAAGAAACGGCTTCATCCTTGCTGTTATTTAGGGTCAATTAGAGATAACATAGAAATGCCTTATGGGGTAAAGGGTTAAGATGTGTTAGAGCAGGCTATTTTTATACCCACAAAAAAAAAGTAGCTCAAGTGACATAGAGAGGAAACATTATGTGAAGGAGAGAATGTGTCTTGTGAATCGGTTGGTAACTCTGTGGGCAAAGTAGCAAATGGTTGTAAAAGCTGTCTGCTTGTTTTCTCATTTTTTGGCTCTTTTTGGGGAACTTGCATAATACATGGGTGTCAGAATAGTTTTATGTCACAACATTGTCGCAACTTTGAGTTTACATTCATCCATTCTTTTTCAAGTTAAAATCTTTTGGATTACTTCTTATGAACAAGTTTAGAAAACAAAGCTTTTTCTAATGGCGTTCATTGAGCAAATTTTTTTCATGAGCTGAAAAAACAATAGTGCATAAGATAAACATATATACTTACATTAGATAAGAAAAGCCTTAAGTGTCTACCAGACGACAAAATTTCAGACTTTTTGAAATCAGTTTTACAGATAACAAAATAAATGGGCATGAAAATTTGAACTTTGTTTTAAACAGAGCAGAAAACATAAAAAATTATGGAATAAGGAGAAAATGCTGGTTACCAGCATTTTTTCCCTTTTCCACAATGTTTTCATAAGCTTTTTTTCTTTGGGTCATTACATTAACTCATTAGCATACAATCTTGACTTTTAACGACCCTGAGAAAGAAAGCCTTTAAAAACATTGTGGGAAAAGGAGAAAATGCTGGTAACTGGCATTTTCTCCTTTTCCCACAATGTTATCTACCCTTTCCAAATCAATTTTCAATTTTTGATTTACATTTAATTTGTCATCTGCAAATGCTTTCAATTTTGACAAGTCTAAAATTTTGTCGTTTGGTAAATGGGTAAAAGCTTGGATTGAATTGTGAAAGGGGGGTTAACTGATTTCTTGTTACAATAGGCAACATCATTCTTCTGATCTGTATAATGTTTAAAGCTATGTAATGTTATGTTTTCATTTTCTGCATTTTAGTATCTTGAAATATTAAGTTCTTAACTGCTGTACTGTTTACCTGAACTTAGAAAATATTGGTGATCCTAAATTTTTAATAATAGAGTAATTTTAAGTCATACATTTTTATATCATAAGCATCATTTTCAAACAGTAAATGAAAATTAGCTTCAAAATTTTTAAATATATTTTATTAGAGAGAATTTATATATTTATCGACATTTTTAATACTTTTGTGAACTTTGGGTTACTGCTGTATTAATATATTAATCATACTCTACTGAATGAAAAGTGAATGCTAGAATTTTTAGGGGAAGAAGATATGATACACTACAGCACTTCAGTGTGGTCAGATCTTGATAATACTTGTACTTAGGTCCGTTTTAACCCTTTCCAAAAAAACAAAATTTTAGACTGGTCCAAAATGAATGCACTTTGTGCTAACTCTTTACCAAAAACAAGATGTTAGACTGGTCTAAATTAAACGCACTTTGTTTTAACTTTTTACCAAACAACAAGATTTTAGACTGGTCCAAATTGAAAGAATTTGCAAACGTCAAAAAAGAAGTGATTGAAATTCTGAAATTTGTATTGGAGGGGATAGAAAACATGGTGGGAAATGGAGAAAATGCTGGTAACCAGCATTTTCTCCTTGACGCACATTATTTTCTAAAGGCTTCTTTCTCAGGGTTTTTAAAACTCGGGATTGTGTGGTAAAGGGGCAGAGGACAAAATTAATGTTACTCAAAAATTGAAATTTGTTTCCAGCTGGATTGAAAACATTGCGGGAAAAAGAGAAAATGCTGGTAACCAGCATTT
Organism: Tridacna crocea; assembly: GCA_943736015.1. Taxonomy (NCBI): domain Eukaryota; kingdom Metazoa; phylum Mollusca; class Bivalvia; order Cardiida; family Cardiidae; genus Tridacna; species Tridacna crocea. The sequence goes on from OX031066.1 coordinate 13,337,905, forward strand.
TCTCCTTTTCCCACAATGTTTTTGAAAAGGGTCGTAAAACCAGGCATTGTTTACTAAAAGTTTAATCATAGTCAAACAAGTTTGAAGTTAGCAGTAAAGATTTCTTAAACTAGAAGCTGTATAAATTACTGTTCAGTATAATGAAAGACACAAAACTTAAGACGATGCAATTCTTAGCATGATTATGTATATTACATCTGCAATCAGCTGTGTTTATAGTTATGAAGTATATGTGAGCCAAGCCCTGACAAAATGCATCTTCGTGATGCATCACATGAAGATAGTCATCACATAATTTAGATCCATAAAATCCTTTTTTTTTTTTTGAAATATGACAGAATCATGTGGTAGAATAATCCTTTGACATGCTAATAGTAAAAAGACTGGCAAAGTTTTGACTCATGTCAGCCTTCGCTCACTGCACAGGCTTACGTGGGTCTATAGTTTTGCCAATGCATTAACTATTTACCACACAATGACGGCTTTTAAGGACCCTGAGGAAGAAACTTTTTGAAAACATTGTGGGAAAAGGAGAAAATGCTGGTTACAAGGATTTTCTCTTTTTCCCACAAAGTTCTCTACCCTGTGAAAGCCAAATTGCACCATTTCAGCCAGTTTTGAAATTGTTGTCTGTAATGCTTGCATTTTGGATAGGTCTAAAATTTACTGTTTGGTAACAGGTTAAACCTGCTTTTCACAGAGTAGGACTACTTTCTTTCACTCCATGATTCTGCTATAAAATATAATTCTTTCTCTCACTACATGATTTTCTGTTTTATTTTCAGAGTTTAAACTGTCAGTTAAGTAGCTGTAGTGTGCATTAGTGCTGTGTGCTCTGTGTATACAAGCCTATATATTAGTATATATGTACCTCTGCCCTCTTCACAGATTTAACCTTTTAATGAATAATCTAGCCTTTACCACACAAAGTTTCCAAGTTTCACCAGTCCTGATGGAAAAGGGTTTTGAAAACAGGAAAATTTAGTATTTTTATCAATTGGCATTTGTCAGACACATCATGTTAAATGTTACCTTCGTGCACTCTAACTTTACTAAAAACAGCCCTCTTTCCATGCCCCCTCCCCCATACTAACAACTCATTAATAAATCACTTAACTCTTTTCCAATCAATCCGTGGTTTTTACGACCCTGAAATAAAAGCCTTTTGAAAGCATTGTGGGAGAAAGAGAAAATGCTGGTAACAGCATTTTCTTCCTTTCGAATAATGTTTTCTTCCCTGCTGGAAACAAATTTAAATATTTGAGTTACATTTATTTTTTCGTCTGCAAATGCTTTCAATTTGGACCAGTCTAAAATTTTGTCATTTGGTAAAGAGTATAAGTAACAAATTGGTAAAAGTGGTGCTTTGAAAATTTTTTAATTCTCTACAAAACCAGATTGATGTAATCAGTGTTGAGATATGTGCTAGAGTGTTGAGATAAGATGTAATCAGAGTGTTGAGATATGTGCTAGAGTGTTGAGATAATTATGTGCTAGTGCTTTCTTAGAACCAGACCTGCATCTACTGTCATCTTTCCTAATTTTCTGCCTCTTGATTGGAGCTCCAGACAGAGAGTGTGATTTTGATTTCAAAATTGAAAATATTAATTATACTCCTCTGAACTCTTTGTTATGGGTACTCTTTACCAAACATCAAATATGGTCCAAATTGAAAGCATTTGCAGACAACAAAATAAAAGTGATTGAAGAATCAAAATTTATTTAGGAAGGGTAGAAAACATTGGGGGAAAAGTATTATCAGAATTTTCTCCTTTTCCCACAATGCTTTCAAAAGGCTTCTACCTCAGGGACGTCAAAAGTAGTCATTGTGTGGTGAAGGGTTATTGATGTGATCTGTGCTTTAACCCTTTCCCAAACAATCCCTGGTTTTTACGACCCTGAGATAGAAACCTGTCAAAAACATTGTGGGAAATGGAGAAAATGCTGGTTACCCCCATTCCCACAATGACTTCCACCTTGCTGGAAACAAATTTCAATTTTTGATCGACATTTATTTTGTCTCTACATGTGCTTTCAATTTTGACCGGTCTAAAATTTTGTTGTTTGGAAAAGGGTTAATGATACTTAGGTAGAAGACTTTTGAAAACACCATAAGGAAATGCAGAGTAATCATTTTCTCTTATTTCCACAATGTTTTCCACCATATCAAAGTCAGAAGTAATTTCTTGAGCTAGATTTATTTTGTCCTCGGCAAATGATGTCACGTACTCAACCTGGTTGAGTAAAAAGTTTGGGTTGGTACAGAGGAAAAGGAAGTAGAGTGTTGAGCTTCAAGTTCTGTCTTTAAAGTACTGTATCTCTTTACTACATGACATGAACTTAACCTTCAAGCTGTTAAGCACAACTGGCGACCTTTTGCGGACAGCATATATCAAGTCGGAGTGCACAGAAGGGTAAACCTTTACCACACAATCCCTACTTTTGACGACCATGAGAAAGAAGCCTATAGAAAACATTGTAGGAAAAGGAGAAAATGCTGGTGACCAGCATTTTCTCCTTTTCCCACAGTGTTTTCTACCCTTCGAAAATGAAATTTCTAATTTTGAGTCACATTTATTTTGTCCTCTGCAATTACTTTGAATTTAGACAAGTCCAAAATTTTGTCATGTGGTAAAGAAAAGTGCTGAGAAAATACAAATTTCTAGTGCTGAGAAAATACAAACATTTGCAGTTTTATAAGATCTCTTTAAATCCTAGTGCTATTAGAATGATGAATATTTCTATGTGACACATTTTATCTTTTATCTGCTTTATCATCAATGTCTTTGTTTCTGTTTATTTTTGAAAAATCATGGTTTGTGTCTATAGATCTCTCGAGTTTAAGTAGGTTAAAGAATATGGAGAGGACTTGTAAATTACATTGAAAAATCTTAATTCTTTTCTCATACTGTAGAGTAAGAAGTTCACATATACATGCTTTTTTTTTTTTAATTCTTTTTTTTTAAACATGACATGTCCAAAACATGACATATCATCTTTATACAGGGTTTTTAATGTCACTGTGCTTGAGTTAATTTACAAAGAAAATTTTTTGTTTGGTTTTCAAAAATTAGTTTGGATGGTATTGAAATAATTTCCTGTTCGCCAGTGCTCCTATTTAACTCTTTACCACACAATCTCAACTTTTAACACCCATGAAAGAAGCCTTATGAAAGCATTGTGTGAAAAGGAGAAAATGCTGGTTACCAGCATTTTCTCCTTTTCCTACAATGTGTTCTTCCCTTCCTAAAACAAATTTAAATTCTTTAGTCACATTTATTTTGTTCTCTGCAATCACTCTCAAATTGGACCAGTCTGAAATGTTGTCATTTGGTGAAGGGTTTATGCCTTAGTGGTGATCATGTACTCAAAATATTCTTTCCAAGCTGTCTGTACTTTAACCACGTACATAAAATCAAATCACTGCACAGAGCTTTTTCTATCTTTTCGCCGCCAATTTCCACTATTTAACTCTTTGCCATGCAATCCCAACTTGTAGAGACCCCGAGAAAAAAATCTTTCGAAAACATTGTGAGAAAAGGAGAAAATGCTTGTAATCAGCATTTTGTTTTGTCATTTCAAATGCCTTTAATTTGGATCAGTCTGTTGTTTGGTAAAGAGTTAATTCTTTACCACATGGACCCAATTTTTAGAGACCCTGAGAAAGAAGCCTTTTGAAAACATTGTGAGAAAAGGAGCAAATGCTGGTAACCAGCATTTTCTCCTTTTTGCTCAATGTTGTCTACCCTTCCCATACAAAATTTCAGTTTTTCAGTCACATTTATTTTGTTGTCTGCTGTTGCTTTCAATTTGGACCAGTCTATAATTTTGTCGTTTGGAAAAGAGTTAACCCTTTACCCAATAAGGCATTTCTATGATATCTCTAATTGAACCTAAATAACAGCAAGGATGAAGCTGTTTCTTATGTGTATATTATGTGTATATGACACCTTTTGATAGCATAGATAACATTGTGGCAATAGGTGAAATTACCCGTCACGAGCAATTTCACCTCTTGCCACAAGGTTTTCCAAACGCTCCAACAAGCAATGTGAAGAAATGAGTGTCTATGGAGTAAAGGGTTAAGCCCAGTTTTATGTCATCTGTGTGTGTGCTTTTTATTTAACCCATTACCACACAATCCCTACTTTTGACGCCCCTGAGAAAGAAGCCTTTAGAAAACATTGTGGGAAAAGGAGAAAATGCTGGTAACCAGCATTTTCTCCTTTTCCCACAGTGTTTTCTACCCTTCCCACAACAAATTTCTATTTTTGAGTCACCTTATTTTGTCGTCTGCAAATGCTTTCAATTTAGACCAGCCTAAAATTTGCTTGTGTGGTAAAGAGTTAAAAGAGTAAATTTGACATCAAATCAACATGGTTATAGAGGGCTGAATCAATAAACAAGATGAAATGTAGCACTATCTCCTACTATCTGTTACTGATCTACGATTGTAGGACAAAACCCCCCTAGGACAAAACCCCCCTAGGATAAAACCCCCATGGACAAAACCCCCCTAGGACAAAACCCCCATAGGATAAAACCCCCCTAGGACAAAACCCCCATCATATACAAAAAGCATATAAATTTGAGAAAACACACAGAATTTGCAAACAGTTTTAAAGTATTCAAAACAAGTCTCTTTGATTTAAAGAAAAAAATCAAACATGAAAGGCAAGAAATGATTTAGATACTATCTTATTTTCATTTGTACCTCAAGTTTGTTGATAATTTCTGTTGATATATAAATACCTATGCAGACTTAGGCAAGACAGGTGTTGAGAAGGGATTAAGACACCTGATTTGCAAGTTTACACCTGTCTTATTCACTAATATTTAGTAGTAGATTTGAACATATAAAAGCACCAAATAAGAAAAAAAATCCTTTGATTAATATCTAAATGATTTTTTTCCATTGTATGAATGCATTTATAATTTATTATGAATTCATTATGAGTGTATTAAGAAAAAAACACATTTTTGGTCATAAAGCAAAATTTTAAGAAAAAAACACATTTTTGATCATAAAGCACAATTTAAAGAAAAAAAAATACATATCAAATCAATTTAACTTATACAAAAACATTATTTTTTACAATCCCCACAAGTATTTAAAGCAGTAAATTGTGTTCAACTTTAAAATGATTGTACAAAAAGAATCATTTTAAAACCATGGGGGTTTTGTCCACTTTTCAGTGAAGGGTAAGGGGGTTTTGTCCAGGGGGGTTTTGTCCAGGGGGGTTTTGTCCTAGGGGGGTTTTGTCCTAGGGGGGTTTTGTCCGTACCCCCTGATCGTACAGTGTTTACAAAATGCAAATCATATTATGCATAGCCCTTTCAACTTTACAAGACAAAATGAACTGCTTTTGATCCAAATTGAAAGCATTTTCTGGCGACAAATATGCTTGACTCTTTACAAAACGACAAAATTTTAGACAAGTCCAAATCGAAAGCATTTGCAGAAGACAAAATAAAAGTGACTGAAAATTTGAAATTTGTTTTGTGAAGAGTAAAAAACATTGTGGGAAAAGCTGAAAATGCTGGTTACCAGCATTTTCTCCTTTTCTCACAAAGTGTTCTAAAGCCTTCCTTCTCTGGGGCGTCAAAAGTAGGGATTGTGTGGTAATGGGTTAACCCATTTCCACACAATCCCCACTTTTGACAACCCTAAGAATGAAGTCTTCAGAAAAAAAATTCTGGGAAAAGGAGAAAATGCTGGTAATCAGCCTTTTCACCTTTTCTCATAATGTTTACTACCCTTCCCAACCGAATTTATAATTTTTGATTCACATTTATCTTCTTGTCTGCAAATTCTTTCAATTCGGACAAGACCAAGATTTAATTTTGTCGTTTGATAAAGAGTTAAGTCTTTAACGACATGATTTTAGACTAGTTGGATTGGAACCATTTGCAGAAGACAAAATTTATTTGACTCAAAATTTGAAATTTGTTTTTGGACAGATAGAAAACATGGTGGGTAAAGGAGAAAATGCTGGTTACTAGCATTTTTTCCTTTTCGCATGTTTTCGGAAGGCTTCTTTCTCAAGGTCGTTAAAAGTAGGGATTTTGTGGTATAGGGTTTAATATTTAAATTGCTTTGGAGAACAAAACTGAGGGAAAAGGAGAAAAATGCTGGTCTCTTGTATTTTCCCTTATTTTCCCAGTATGTTTTCAATATTCTTTTATATGACTGTAAGGGCAGGTTCTGTATTGTTTAGTACATTGCCCACTAAGTCAATAGTTACTCTTTATGGTGGTAAAAAAATCACCCTTAGCTCTTTACCAGACGACAAAATTTTAGACTTAGTCAAATTTAAAGCATTAGCAGATGACAAAATAAATGTGACTGAAAAGATTAAACTTGGGTTGGGAAGGGTAGAAAACATTGTGGGAAAAGGAGAAAATGCTGGTTACCAGCATTTTCTCCTTTTCCCACAATGATTCCAAAAGGCTTCTTTCACTGGGTCATTAAAAGTTGGGATTGTGTGGTAATGGGTTAAAGCATGACTTAACCCTTTACTCCACAGATACTCATTTTTACACATTGCTTCTAGGAGCCTTTGGAAAACCTTGTGGCAAAAGGTGAAATTGCTCGTCACGAGCAATTTCACCTTTTGTCACAATGTTTTCTATGCTATCAAAAGGTGTCATTTACACATAAGAAACAGCTTCATCCCTGCTGTCATTTAGGGTCAATTAGAGATGCCATAGAAATGCCTTATGGGGTAAAGGGTTAAGTTACCTTTGGGGTCAGTGTAAATCAAGGTCAAAAAGCGTGCAGCCTTATCTATGATCTTCACTGTCAAATTTGCTGTAACACTGTAGACAAAAGCAACGATAAAAATGGTATTACTTTGATAGTATTTCTAAGATGGACATTTCTCTTGGTTTTATTCAGTGCTCCAAGGCTCACTTGTATGACTTGCATTTTCATTTGTGACTCATCATAAAAAAAGAGACCTTCTGGGAATTCTGTACATCAATTAGATGAAAACAGATCAACGACAGTGCATGTCAGTTTAAGTTTCTAATTCAAAAATGATTGTATAGCAAGGTACAGTTACCACTTTTCATACAGAAAATGTCATTGATGAGAAAAGAGTCAACCCTGGTCAGCCTGCGCAATTTGCGCAGCCTGACCAGGGTTGAAACTTTTTAGCTTGCCTGAGCGCGGAGTGCTCATGGTGAGCTTTTGTGATCGCCCAATGTCCGTTGTCCACAATTTCTTTTAACATCTTCTTCTCCTAAACCACTGGGCCAATCTTGATGAAACTTGGCAGGGATATTCCTTGGTTGAAGCTCTGCCAAAGTTGTTCAAGAGATTGAATTCCAGCCATAATTCTGCTTGCCATGGCAACCAAAAGGAAAGAAATAGCAAAATCTTTGAAAATCTCATTCTCTGAAACTAGAAGGCGTAGAACTTTGATATTTGGTATGTAGCATCTCCTAGTGAACCTCTGCCAAGAGTGATCATATGATGCCTCTGGGGTCAAAACTGGACCCGCCCCGGGGGTCACAAGTTTGAAACATAGGAACAAAGAAGGAAAACTTTGAAATTCTTCTTCTCTCAAACTAGAAAGTGCAAAGCTTTGATATTTGATAAGTAGCATCTCCTAGTGGATGTCTACCAAGATTATTCATATGATACCCCTGGGGTCAAAACTGGCCCGGCCCGGGGGTCACAAGTTTGAAATATAGGAACAAAGAAGGAAAACTTTAAAATTCTTCTTCTCTGAAACTAGAAGGCATAGAGCTTTGATATTTGGTATGTAGCATCTCCTAGTGGACGTCTACCAAGATTGTTCATATGATGCATCTGGGGACAAAACTGGCCATGCCCCTGGGGTCAAAAGTGACCCCAGCCCCAGTGGTCACAAGTTTGTATTATAGGAACAAAGAAGGAAAACTTTAAAATTCTTCTTCTCTGAAACTAGATGCTCATAACTTTTATATTTGGTATGTAGCATCTCCTGGTGGACCTCTACCAAAATTGTTAATATGATGCCGCTGGGGTCAAAACTGGCCCCGCCCCGGGGGTCACAAGTTTGAAACATAGGAACAAAGAAGGAAAACTTTAAAATTCTTCTTCTCTGAAACTAGAAGGCGCAGAGCTTTGATATTTAGAATGTAGCATGTTCTCATGGACCTCTACCAAGATTGTTCATATGATGCCCATTGGGTCAAAACTGGCCCCACCCCAGGGGTCACAAGTGTGAATCATAGGAACAGAGACAGAAACTTTAAAATTCTTCTTCTCTGAACCTAGGTGGTGCAGAGCTTTGATATTTAGTATGTACCATCTCCTAGTGAACCTCTACCAAAATTATTCATATGATGCCCCTTGAGTCAAAACTGGTCACACCCCGGGGGGGTCACAAGTTTGAAACATAGGAACAAAGAAGGAAAACTTTAAATATCTTATTCTCTGAAACTAGAAGGCATAGAGCTTTGATATTTGGTATGTAGTATCTCTTCGTGGAATTCTACAAAGTTTTTTCATACTATGCCCCTGGGGTCAAAACTTGCCCTGCCCCATGGGTCACAAGTTCGAAACATAGGAACAAAGAAGGAAAACTTTAAAATTCTACTTCTCTGTAACTAGAAGGCGTAGAGCTTTGATATTTTGTAAGTAGAATCTCCTAGTGACCTCTACCAAGTTTTTTCTTAGGATGCCCCTGGGGTCAAAACTGGCCCTGCCAAAGGGTCACAAGTTTGATTTTACAGCTTGGTACTCAGTTGAGCGATATAGGACCATCATGCTCCTCTTGTTTGCAGTTCCCAGAAGGTCCGTTTTTGTGTGATGGGTCACATATCACCAAACCTAGCTAGTTGGCAAAATAAGAGCTTGGAGCAAAGGGGTCGCTGGTTCGATCCCAAGCTTTTTTAAAGGATCCAGGATAGTCATTGTAATGCGATTCATATGTCTTTCAAAGTCAAACAATTTTTTACAGTATCAATGTTGGGTTCTATGCAGTGGCTTTGACAAAATACTGTGCAAAGTACAATTAGCAGAAGTTGCAGGAATGTATGGATAGGTGCACTTGCTGCAGAGATTTAATTGAAGTTACATTCATAATAATGTTAAACACCAAACAAACAGTTACATAACACCTTACATTTTATTGTGATTACTGATACTTTTCTTTTAATAGGCAAATTTCTTTTCATCTATCTAGTCTGATATTTTTGTTGTTATTTAAAGTCTGACTTCTGTTTGTGTCATACCTGTCCCTCTTTAAAGTACAGAAAATACACATCATAGGTGCTTTAGGCTTTATTTTTAGCTCACCTGAGCACGAAGTGCTCAGAGTAAGCTAATGTGATAGTGCTGTGTTCTTGTGTACACTCTAGTGGCCACATTTTCAGTCCGATACTCATGAAAGTTGGTCAGAATGGGTCATGTTGGGTTAAAAACTAGATCACTAAGTCAAAATTTAGAAAAACTTGTGTACGCTCTAGAGGCCACATTTTCAGTCCAATACTCATGAAAGTTGGTCAGAAAGTTTGCCTTGATGATATCTTTTTTCATTTCAAAAATCTTGAAAGTTGGTGAGAATATTTTCCTTGATGATATCTTGGATGAGTTTTAAAATAGGTCATGTCGGGTCAAAAACTAGGTCACTAGGTCAAATCCTAGAGAAACCTTGTGTATGCTCTAGAGGCCTCATTTTCAGTGCAAAACTTTTGAAAGTTGGTCAGAATCTTTGCCTTGATGATATCTCAGATGAGTTTGAAAATGGGTCATGTTTGTTCAAAAGCTAGGTCACCAGGTCAAATGTTAGAAAAACCTTTTGTATGCTCTAGAGGCCACATTTTCACTTCAAAACTCTTGTAAGTATGTCAGAATGTTTGTCTTGATGATATCTCAGACTTGCTTGGAAATTGGTCATGTTGGGTCAAAAACTAGGTCACCAGGTCAAATCTCAGAAAAACCTTGTATTTGCTCTGGATGCCAGATTTTCTGTCCATTACTCTTGAAAATTGGTTGGAATGTTTGCCTTGATGAGTTTGAAAATGGGTCTTGTTTTGTAAAGAACTGGGTCAATAGGTCAAATGTTTATAAAAACCTCGTGTATGCTCTGGAGGACACATTTTCAGTCTGATACTCCTAAAACTTGTTCATAATATTTGTCCTGGTGATACCTTGAATGAGTTTGAAAATGGGTCATGTGGAGTAAAAAACTAGGTCAATGGGTCAAATATTAGAAAAACCCTGTTTACACTCTAGAGGCAACATTTTTTTTGCCAGATACTCTTCAAACTCGGTCAGAATGTTTGTGTTGGTGATGTCTCAAAAGAGTTTGATAATGGGTAATTGTCAGGTTCAAAACTAGGTCACTTGGTCAAATCTTAGAAAAACCTTTTGTACACTGTAGAGGCCACTTTTTTAGTCCAATACTCATGAAACTTGGTCAGAATGTTTGTCTTATTGGTATCTCAAAAGTGTTTGATGATGGGCAATGTCTGATGAAAAACTAGGTCACTGGGAAACTAGATTGAAAATGGTTCATGTTTGGTCAGTAGACTCAGGTGAGTGATTTCAGGGCCATCATGGCCCTTTTGTTATATATTCTTCTTTATTTATCCTTCAAATTGCACCCAAGACTGAGTAATGCATGAGTTCCTTTTTGTCCCCTTTATTATGAGTTATTTTATTTATGACCTAAAGGGATAAATCTTTGAAAGGTTAGAAAAAAATTGTTGAAGAGGAGAAAATTTCGAACATTTTCTCCTTTTGCAACAGCTTTTTTCTGGAGAGTTGTTAATGTTAGGATTATTTTGTAAAAGTTAAGTTTCACTATATTGTACGTAGTCAAGCTTTCAAGTTTTATGGTTTATGTACTTAAATGAATTGATCATGCATTAAACTTTAACTGTAAAAGCACCTTAACCCTGTATCAAACAATCCTACATTAATATTTTAACTCTTTACCAAAAAACAAAAATGTAGACTAGTCCAAATTGAAAGGATTTGCAGACAACAAATAAATTGTAACTGAAATGATGATTTTTGTCTTGGATGGGGAAGAAAACTTTGTGGAAAAAGGAGAAAATGCTGGTTACCAGCATTTTTTCCTTTGCCTAAAATGTTTTCAAAAGCGTTCTCCTACATGGTCATTAAAACTTGGGATTGTGTGGTAATGAGGAATTTAGTTGTGACAAAAGGTGAGATTGTAGTAAACCCTTTACCACATAGTGACAACTTTTGACGACCTTTGGAAACAAGCCTTTTGAAAACATTATGGGAAAAGGAGAAAATGCTGGTAACCAGCATTTTCTCCTTTTCCCACCTTATGTTCTACCCAATAAATAGTTGGACCATTTGAGCCATATTGAAATTGTAGTCTACAAAATGCTTTTAATTTGAAAAGGGCTAAAATTTTGTCATGTGGTAAAGGGTTAACTAGCAATTTTATCATACTGTTTTAACCTTTTCTTTGATACATTCAATCAGTTAACTCATTACCACACAATCCCTACTTTTGACAACCCTGAGAAAGAAGATGTTAGAAAACATTGTGGGAAAAGGAGAAAATGCGGGTAACCAGCATTTTCTCCTTTTCCTGCAATGTTTTCTACCCTTCACAATACAACTTTCAAATTTTCAGTCACTTTTATTTTGTCGTCTGCAAATGCTTTCAAATTAAAAACTGAAATAAAGTCTCTTTCTCTTCACATTTGTTGCCATTTTTTTGTTAGCTTGTCAGGCTTGACAACCAATAATTATACCGCAGGGGGGCGTGCCAAACAGAAAGTTCAATTGCCCTCATGTTTCAATGAATTGTATTTCAGTATATATACTGATTAGCATGCAGTTCTTAAGCGTTCAAGTTTGTTAAGAATATGGTGAGGGATGAATGCAAAACTATTCCATCTGCATTTTGGAAAATTTTACAGGTGAGATTTAAAACTTCTCATTTCTCAGAAAAGAATAGTTAGATCACTTTATTAAGATAAGTTTTGTTGGATTGAGTAAATGAATTTAACACAACAGATCTAAAAAATATGGTCTAACAATGATTTTTCAGAGAAATTAGAAGTTGTTCTCACTCACCTGTAAAATTTTCGAAAATGCAGATGGAATACTTTTGCATTCACCCCTCGAATTGGGTATTTGGGTTGGTGTTTTTTTTCTACATACATGTAAATGTAAATATGTATTTTAATAAAAAATGGTGTGCATTTAAATATTTTCTTCACAGCATGAATTGTAATAATGTAGATATGAAAAATGGTTGAATTTTATTTAACTGTGAATGCTCGGTTCTGTACATACTGTAATAAGAAGACTGTAATGATTGTAACTATTTTTATGTGTAGATAGGTACAAATAAGAAAAAAAAATATCTATATTTTATGATTTTTTTTTAGATGGGCTGTTTGCTGTTGTTATCTGCAGATTTTATTTCTGTTGTTGTTTCTGTTGTCATGTTACAAGTAATCTTTTCTTGTTATTATGATTGTGTACTTGTGGAAAACAATATGTTTGAACCATGCCGTGGCAAAAGGGGTGAACTATACCACACAATCCCGAGTTTTATGACCCCGACATAGAAGGCTTACAAAAACATTATGAGAAAAGGAGAAAATGCTGGTAACCAGCATTTTCTCCTTTTCCCATAATGTGTTCTACCCTTCCAGAAAGAAGTTTCAGTTTTTTAATTACATTTATTTTGTCATCTACAAATGCTTTTAATTTGAAAATAGGCTAGAATTTTGTCATTTGGTAAAGAGTTCAAATGGTTGCCAAATGACAAAATGTTAGACTGAACCAAATTGGAAGCATAATATTATGCAGATGACAAATAAAAGTAACTTGAATGATGCATTTTGTCTTTGATGGAAAAGGACACCCTGTGGGAAAAGAAGAAAATGCTGGTTGCTTTTACCACACGAGAAAATTTTAGGCTGGTCCAAACTGAAAGCATTTGCAGACGACAAAAAAAAGGTGACTGAAAAATGGAAATTTGTTCTGGGAAGGGTAGAAAACACTGGGAAAAGGAGAAAATGCTGCTTACCAGCATTTTCTCCTTTTCCCACAGTGTTTTCCAAAGTCTTCTTTCTCAGGGGCGTCAAAAGTAGGGATTGTGTGGTAATGGGTTAAGGGTCATTAAAACTTTGGATTGTGTGGTAAAGGGTTAATGTGTGACAGGGATGCATTACCTGATGCGGTAGTCAGCATCAAATTACACGTTGTCCAATAAATGACTAAATGATGGGATAAACTGGTCCATTGACATGCAGAAAATTGACCAATGACAACATTTTTTGACTCTGCTTAGCCTGTGCGGGCACACATGGATCATACTCTTTGTACTTGCATTTACTCTTTACCACACAATCCCTACTTTTAACAACTCTTAGAAAGAAGCCTTTTGAAACCATAGTAGGAAAAAGAGAAAATACTGATAACCAGCATTTTCTCCTTTTCCTACGATGTTTTCTACTCTTCTAAAGTCAAATTTCAATTTTTGAGTCGCATTAATGTTGTCGTCTGCAAATGCTTTCAATTTTGACAAGTCTAAATTTTTGTGGTTTGGTAAAGAGTTGATTTCATTATGCCAGAGCATGGCTCATTTTGTTAGCATTATTTCTGACAAAAAATTCTGTTTGAGCACTGGAAATTCTGACTTGTTTGAGCCAACTCTGTGAAAAGGCGGCTTAACCCTTTTGGCTTAACCCTTTCCCAAACGGCAAATTTTGGACTCTTCCAAACCAAAAGAGTTAGCAGACAACAATTTTAGATTTGGAGAAAATGGCAGAAAGTTCTCAAAAAAGGGTAGAAAACGCTGTGGGAAAAAGAGGAAATTGCTCGTTACGAGCAATTTCTCCTTTTCCCACAGTGTTTTCAGAAGACTTTTACTACAGACATGTAAAGATCAGGGCTTGTTTGGGAAAGGGTTAACACAGCGCAATTTAATACTCATCTAGACTGAGAAAATGCACAGAGGAAAATTGACATTTTGTCAAATAATGATACTTGTCTTTGAATAGGTAGAAACCATTGTGGGAACAAGAGAAAAAGGATGGTAACCAGCATTTTCTTCTTTTGCCACAAAAAAAGCCTTCTTTCTCAGTGTCATTAAAAGGCGGGATTGTGTGGCAAAGGGTTAATGCATCTGCAAAAAGCAATTTGTGCCAGCTTATCTGGGCTGAAACATTTTGCTTAAGGTCAATTTTCCGTATGTCCAAGGACGGGTCTATTTTATGTCTGTGCCATTAGTTTCCAAAGAGTGGCTATTACGGTCCATGATAATGTGATGGCTTGTTTTGTATGATGTATCATGGAAATGAAATATTATTATACTGCAAAGAAATTTCTCGTGATCTGATTGATTGGTCAGCATGCTGGGAACATACGTCATGTTCCCTGGCAAAAACCACATAAAAACCATTTTCCCTTTTGAGTGCCCTGTAAACATCACTACACATGCAACACAACATCCAAAATGGCGGCGGCGATCGATCACCAGACTGCACATTTATGCACCAAACTGTAAGTTTTAATGACGTCAGTTTCCAGTGACGTCCGTTTTCATTGAATTGGGGCACTCATTAGGGAATTTCTATTTCGTCAGCATAGTGATTCCTGAAATAATAAAATAGGAAAATTTCACTTAACGCGTTTTGAAAGGGTAAAAGTTTGCAGTATAATAAATTCGTTGTACGGTCAGGTAGCAGGGGACTTGAAAACTTGTTCACAGCTGTGGTGAATCATGTCGCCACCTCGCCTTCGGCTCGGGGCAACATGATTAACCACAGCCATGAACAAGTTCCCTTGTCCCCCTGCCACCTGACTGTACAACAAATACTGTATCCCCCTTTTGCCAGAGCATGACTCATTTATTTATATTTGCTGTACCGATAAACTTCTGCCATAAGTAGTCTCATATCAGAGTTTTTCTCTTCCCAAAAAAAACAAGCTCTTTTTCACCCCCCACCATACAAACCCATCTTTCTTTAGAATTTTTAAACCAAGATGGAGAAAGTTTTTGAAACCATGATGAGAAAAAGAGAACAACCTGTAACAAATATTTTTTTTTCCTTTTCCTGCAATGTTTTCTATCCTCTTAGAGACAAATCCGACCATTATTAGTCATATCTAATTTGTCGTCGGCAAATGCTTCTAGTTCTTGGGTGTGTAGATTATTAACCCTTTACAGCACAACCATTTATTTGGCTAATACCTTTCAGTTTTCATCTTCATTCTTTAACTCGTTACCATACAATCCCGACTTTTAACGACCCTGAGATAGAAGCCTTTTGAAAACATTGTGGGAAAAGGAGAAAATGCTGGTTACCAGCATTTTCTCCTTTTCCCACAATGTTTTCTGCCCTATCAAAGACAAAAGTTACCATTTTAGCGACAGTTATTTTGTCCTCTGCAAATGTGTTCAATTTAGACTTGTCTAAAATTACCTTGTGTGGTAAAGAGTTAACTCAAAATGCCAATTTTTAACAACCCTAGGAATGGTAGAAAACCAGCACCTGTTCCTTTTACCAGTATGTTTTCTACAGGCTTCTTTTAAGGGATCGTTAAAACTTGGGATTTGGGTTAACCCATTACCACACGAGAAAATTTTAGACTGGTCCAAATTGAAAGCATTTGCAGACGACAAAATAAAGATTACTGATAAATTGAAATTGTTCTGGGAAGGGTAGAAAACACTGTGGGAAAAGGAGAAAATGCTGGTTACCAGCATTTTCTCCTTTTCCCACAGTGTTTTCAAAAGGCTTCTTTCTCAGGGGCGTCAAAAGTAGGGATTGTGTGGTAATGGGTTAAGACAGGATATTAAACAAAGTATTTTCATGTTATGTTTGGCATTGTTTTGCAAAATAAATCATGTGCACCACAGCTGTGTCCATTGTGAGGCAAAGACTAAAACAATGATATACTTGTTGAGAAATTATTGTTTTTATGCATGCATCCTGATGTTTTTTTCTTATAAAGTACCTATTCCTTCCCCATGAGAACACCTTACCAAACTGCATATTTTAGATTTGCCCAAATTCACTCTTTACCGATCGACAAAATTTTTGACTGGTCCAAATAGAGAGCACCTGCTGATGACAAAAAAAACAAAACATAACTCAAAAATTGAAATTTGTTTCCAACAGGGTAGAAAACATTGTGGGAAAAGGAGAAAATGCTGGTTATAAGCATTTTCTCCTTTTCTCACAATGTTTCGAAAAGGCTTCTTTCTAAGAGTGGTTAAAATTTTGGATAGTGTGCTAAAGAATTAAGGTATTGGACCTCTAATCAAAAACGGTTATTTTCTCCATGATATTATCATACAAAGTTTTCCGTGATTCGAAATGAGCATTATTGTTCTACTTTAATCTAGCCATTTTTTCCATGGCAACCAAATGGAATTTTTTAGGAAATTCTTTAAAAATCTTCTTCTCTGAAACCACTGGCCAGATTTCAAAATAATTTCACAGAGATGTTCCTTGGGTGACCCTTTCAAAAATTGTTCACAAAATTTTGATCCATCAAAAAACATGGCTCTGGTGAATGGGGGCTACTTGCACTATACAGAAATGAAGAAATTCTTAAAAATTATTCTTCTGAAAATGCTGTTTAGATTTTGAAATAATTTCACAGAGATGTTCCTTGGGTGACCCTTTTCAAAACCTGTTTATGAAATTTTGATTTGTCAAGAATCATGGGTCTGGTGAATGGGGGCTACTTGCACTATAGGGAAATGAAGAAATTCTTAAAAATTCTTCTTCTCTCGAATGGCTGGTCAGTTTTTGAAATAATTTCAAAGAGATGTTCCTTAGGTGACCCTTACAAAAAGTGGTCCTAAAATTTTGATTCATCAAGAAATATGGCTCTGGTGAATGGGGGCTACTTGCACTTTACGGATGTGAGGAAATTCTTGAAAATTCTTCTTCTCTAAAACGACTGGTTAGATTTTAAAACAATTTCACGGAAATGTTCATTAAATGACTCTTTTAAAAAATTGTTCACGAAATTTTGATAGGTCAAGAAACATGGCTCTGGTGGGTGGGGGATAATTGCACTGCATGGAAATTAAGAAACTGGTGACCTTTTGAAAATTTCTTGGCAAAATAATGATTTTGTTTCCAGTGTTTCAGTACCTAAAAAAAATGGCTATGGTACTCTCAAAAATTCGCGTGAGTGATCCAGGGCCATCTTGGCCCTCTTATTTTATTAGAATTATCATTTATAAATCTAAAACCACTATATTCTCATAACAAAAGGGAATAATAATTACCTCCCTTTTCAGAAAACCAGCAAAAGTGTCAACAGATAATTTCAGGATATACAGCAAAGGAATTTTTGGTCAGTTAAAAATGTGCAATTGTAATACATCAGAATAAATTCTTATGTATCAGCTATCAAGAAATTTAGTTCCATATTGTACTAGAAGCTGTAAGAGTCTACTACCCTAAAAGTATTTCTTTTGTCCATGACAAGTGGGATCTTAACCCTTTACCATGTGGCAAAATATAGGAATCACCGATATTGAAGGAACTTGCAGACAACAGTTTAGCCATTTACCAAAGAATCCCTGGTTTTTACATCGCTGAGACAGAAGCCTTTTGAAATCATTGTGGGAAAAGGAGAAAATGCTGGTAACCAGCATTTTCTCCCTTCCCCACAACGGTTTCTACCCTGCTGGAAGCAAATTTCAATTTTTAAGTTATGTTTATATTGTCATCTGCATGTGCTTTCAACTTGAACCAACTAGTTACCGCATTTACCACAATATTTTTAAAAGTCTCCTTCCTTTGTGTATCTAAAACACAGGGTTCCGTTTGCAGTTATGCATGGAAAGTTGCACAATCATGGTAACCTGATTTTTATTTCGACACTTTAAGGGATCAGTGGAGCAAAAGCAGTACACATTAATTGACTGTATTTGCGGTTATGCAAAGTTGAACAGGGTAACCTGATTTTTGTCCTTGACTTTTTAGCTCACCTGAGCACAACGTGCTCAAGGGGAGCTTTTAGGATCACCCGGTGTCCGTCGTCCGTCGTGCGTCGTGCGTTGTCCGTCGTCCGTCGTGCGTCGTCAACAATTCTTTAAACATCAACTCCTCCTAAACCGCTGGGTGGATTTGGACCAAACTTGGCAGGAATGTTCCTTGGGAGGTCCTCTTTAAAAATTGTTCACAGAATTTGATTCCATCAAAAACTCTGGTTGCCATGGCAACCAAATGGAATTTTTTAGCAAATTCTTTAAAAGTCTTCTCCTCTGAAACCGCTGGTTGGATTTTAAAATAATTTCACAGATATGTTCTTTGGGTGACCCTTTTCAAAAATTGTTCGTGAAATTTTGATTGGTCAAAAAATGTGGCTCTGGTGAATGGGGGCTTCTTGCACTATACAGAAATGAAGGAATTCTTTAAAAATCTTCTCCTCTGAAACCGCTGGTCGGATTTTGAAATAATTTCACAGATATGTTCCTTGGGTGACCCTTTTCAAAAATTGTTCGTGAAATTTTGATTGGTCAAAAAATGTGGCTCTGGTGAATGGGGGCTTCTTGCACTGTACAGCAATGAAGGAATTCTTAAAAAATCTTCTTCTCTGAAACCGCTGGTCAGATTTTGAAATAATTTCACAGAGATGTTCATTGGGTGACCCTCTTCAAAAATTGTTCGCGAAATTTTGATTGGTCGAGAAACATGGCTCTGGTGAATGGGGGCTACTTGCACTATACAGAAATGAAGAAATTCTTAAAAAATTCTTCTTCTCTGAAACCGCTGGCCAGATTCTAAAATAATTTCACACAGATGTTCCTTGGGTGACCCTTTTCAAAAATTGTTCGCGAAATTTTGATCCGTCAAGAAACATGGCTCTGGTGAATGGGGGCTTCTTGCACTATACAGAAATGAAGAAATTCTTAAAAATTCTTCTTCTCTGAAACCGCTGGCCAGATTTTGAAATAATTTCACAGAGATATTCCTTGGGTGACCCTTTTCTAAAATTGTTCGCGAAATTTTGATTGGCCAAGAAACATGGCTCTAGTGAATGGGGGCTACTTGCACTAGATGGAAATGAAGAAATTCTTGAAAATTCTTCTTCTCTGAAACCCATGGTCAGATTATAAAATAATCTGACAGAGATGTTCCTTGGGTGACCCTTTCCAAAAGCTGTACATATAATTTTGATCCGTCAAGAAACATGGCTCTTGTGAATGGGGGCTACTTGCACTATACGGACATGATGAAATTCTTTAAAATTCTCTTTCTCTGAAACCCCTGGTCAGATTTTGAAATAATTTCAGAGAGATGTTCCTTGGGTGACCCTTTTCAAAACTTGTTCGTAAATTTTGATCCATCAAGAAACATGGCTCTCGTGGATGGGGGTTACTTGCTCTTATACAGAAATGAAGAATTCTTAAAAATTCTTCTTTTTGAAACTGATGGTCAGATTTCGAAATGACTTTTACAGGTGACCTTTTGAAAATTGCTTGGCAAAATTATAAATTTGGTTCCAATGTTTCAACGCTAAAAAAGAAAAAAAAAAAAAATAGACTATGGTCATCTCAAAAATTCAGGTGAGCGATCCAGGGCCATCTTGGCCCTCTTGTTATTAGATGGGGGGCGGGGGATTAAGGGAGCAAAAACAGTCATTCTTTTTGGTTTGATTTTCTTCTTAACTCTTTTCCTAACAACAGGATTTTTGACTGATCCAAACTGAATGTAACTAAAAAATTAAAGTTTGTTCACAGCAGGGTAGAAAACATTGTGAGAAAAGGAGAAAATGCTGGTAATCAGCATTTTCTCCTCTTCCCACAATGTTTTCTACTGTTCACAAAACAAATTTCAAATTTTCAATCACTTATTTTGTCGCCTGCAAATGCTTTTGATTTGGACAAGCCAAACATTTTTTTCATTTGGCAATGTGTTAATTATGGTTACAGAGTTAATGCTGCTATCAGAGAATTGTTTACATTTTGCAGCTGCCGGCGTAGTAGTTTTCTGTCTGCAAATGTTTTTGATTTGAATGAGTCTTAATAAATGTCATTTTACAAAGAGTTCAGGTTGATATTTGTTGCATTGATGGTTTCATCAACGGACTGACCCATCATGAAACAAAGTATGTCATATCAAGAATGCAAGTCTGTCGGGATGAATTCCTCATCCCAGTCGTACTTGGAATATTGGACTTAACCTTTTACCAAACAATGATTTGTTTTAACAACCAAGAGAAAGAAGCCTTTTGAAAACATTGTGCTAAAAGGAAATGCTGGTAACCAGCATTTCTTCTTTTATCACAATGATTTCTACCTTCTCCCAACCAAATTTCAATTTGACAGTCACATTTATTTTGTCGTCTGCAACTGCTTTCAATTTGCAGCAGTCTGAAATTTTCTCGTTGGGTTAAGAGTTAAATTATGGTTTGAAAATATATTCCATTCATACTTGGTTATCTCTACCAAATGACACAATTTTAGCAAGGCCTAAATTGAAAGCATTTGCAGACGACAAAATGAATGTGACTTGAAAATTGAAACTTATTTTGAGAAGGATAGAAAACATTGTTGGAAAAGAAGAAAATGCTGTTTACCAGCATTTTCTTCTTTTCCTACAATGTTTTCAAAAGGTTTCTTTCTTAGGGTCATTAAAAGTCGGGATTGTGTGACAAAGAGTTATTAGACTTAAGCTATGACTTGAGGATAATTATATTCCAGTCATACTTTGAATACGTGGTTTTATTGTGATTTGAAAATATATTTCACTCATACTTTGAATATTGGATTTTAACTATGGCTTGGAGATATATTTATGTGAAATATATCCGTTGTTTGTTTCTTTTAGATTTACCACAGTTATATATTTACTCTATTTTGTTATCTGTACTTATACTGCTTTGTGTCGGAATTGTCTCTTACTATTCTATATTAAATCTATTTAAACATAGAAAGGTGACTCATTATTATTTTATCAGATAAGCTGTCCTGTAATGTTACCTTCCTTTTCCAAAGACAAAAGATTTTAGTCACTTTTGATTTTTGCCTGCAAATGTTTTCAGTTTGGTCGGGTCTAAAATTTTCTACATTGGAAAGGAGACCAAACATTATCTGACAATTGTCATGCACCATTACCCCACAATCCCTACTTTTGATGACCCTGAGAAAAAAGCCTTTAGAAATCATTGTGGGAAAAGGAGAAAATGCTGGTAACCAGTTTCTCTGAAATCACTGGTCGGATTTTAAATTAATTGTAATTTCACAGAAATGTTCCTTAGTTGGCCCTTTTCAAAAAGTTTTTGCGAAATTTTGATCTGTCAAGAAACATGGCTCTGATGAATAGGGGCTACATGCACTATACAGAAATGAAGAAATTCTTGAAAATTCTTCTTATCTGAAACCACTGGTCAGATTTTAAATAAATTTTACAGAAATGTTCCTTGGGTGACCCTTCTGAAAAGCTGTTCACAAAATTTTGATCCCTTGGGAAACATGTCTGTGTTGTATGGGAGCAACGTGCACTATACAGAAATGAATACTTGAAAATTCTTCTTCTTTGAAACCGCTGGTCAGATTTTGAAATAATTTTACAGATGTGTTCGCTAAATTTTGATCCGTCGTGAACATGGCCTTTATGGCTCTGTGCTATTTACACTATATGGACATGAAGAAATTCTAAAAAATCTTCTCTGAAATGTCTGGTCAGATTTTGAAATAATTCAACAGAAATGTTCCTTGGGTGACTCTTTTCAAAAATTATTCACAAAATTATGATCTGTCAAGGAACATGGCCGTAATGGCTGGTCTGATTTTGAAATAATTTCCCAGGAATGTTCCTAGGGTGACCCTTTTCAAGATTTGTTAGGGAACTTTTTGTCTGTCAAAAAACAACAGCTTATTGTTGGCACCTGCATGTGGTGCTCTTGTTTGACTTATGTTTTTAGTCTTGTTTGAGCATGTGCTCTTTTCAAGAAATTGTCCTTGGGTGAACTATCCAAAGATTTATATGTAGAATTCTGATTCATCAAAATCATTGCTGTAGTGATGATTGTAGGGGTGGTGACAGATTTTGAAATGTCTTTTCAAAATTGCTTGGAAAAATAATGATTTTGCTTCCAAAGTTTCAATACCTCATAAAAAAAGAAAAAATGGCTATGGTCCTCTCAAAAATTCAGGTGTGCCATCCAGTGCCATTTTGACCCTCTTGTTTTTAGCTCACTGGAGCATGAAGTGCTCAAAGTGAGTTTTTGTGATCACCCAATGTCCATTGTCTGCAATTTCTTTTAACATCTCCCCCTAAACCATTGGGCCAATCTTGTTGAAACTCAGCAGAGATGTTCCTTGGGTGAAGCTGTACCAAATTGTGTTTAAGAGATTGAATTCCACCTGTAAGTCTGGTTGCCATGTCAACCAAAAGGAAAAAGATAGCAAAATCTTGGAAAATCCTCTCTGAAACTAGAATGGTGTAGAGCTGTGATATTTGGTATGTCCCATCTCCCACTGGACCTCTTACCAAATTTGTTCATATGATGCCCCTGGGGTCAAAATGGCCCTGCTCCGGGGGTCACAAGTTCAAAACCTAGATACAAAGACGGGAAACTTTAAAATTTCTCTTCTCTGAGACTGGAAGGAGTAGAGCTTTTATATCTGGAATGTAATTATAGTAATATCTTCTAGTGGACCTCTACCAAGTTTGTTCATATGATACCCCTGGGGTCAAAACTGGCCCCGCCCCAGGGATAACAATTTCGAAACATAGAAACTAAGTAGGGAATCTTAAAAATTCTCCTTCTCTGAAACTTGAAAGTGAAGAGCTTTGATATTTAGTATGTATTATCTTCTAGTGGACTTTTACCAAGTTTACTCATATGATGCCCCAAGGGTACAAACTGGCCCTGCCCCACGGGTCACAAGTTTGAACATGGGAACAAAGAAGGTAGACTTTAAAATTCTTCTCTGAAACTAGAAGGTGTAGAACTTTGATATTTGGTATGTAGCATCTCCTGAACTTCTACCATGTTTGTTCATATGATATCCTTCGGATCAAAACTGGCCCATCCTTGGGGGTGACAAGTTTGAAACATAGGAATGAAGAATGAAAACTTTTAAATTCTTCTTCTCTGAAACTAGATGGTGCAAAGCTTTGATATTTGTTTTGTAGCATCTTCTAGTGAACCTTTACCAAGTTTTTTTCATATGATGCACCCGGGGTTTTAAACTAGCCTAGCCCTAAGGGTGACAAGTTTGAACATGGGAGCAAAATATTAAAACTTTAAGGGTGTAGCGCTTTGATATTTGGTATGTAGCATCTCCTACTGGACCTCTACCAAGTTTGTTCTTTGATGTCCCAGGGGTCACAAGTAAGAAACATATGAACTGAGCATGAAAACTTAAGTCCCCGTGGGGTCCCGGTTTTTTTTTTTTTTTTACTTTATAGAATAGGACCTCGGTCTTTCTCTATGGCATGTCATAGAAGGCGACTAAAATCAGAGACAAACGGCTGCTTTCCTCGTAATTCGTAGGATTGCAGCAGGTTGGGTAGTTCTTATTCCAAATCCTATATTTTGTTTTCTTGATGTAAATAGGGTTTGGAATGGGAATCAATTGGCCTGTGGGACCCCATGTGGTTTAATCGGGGGTATAAGAATAAACCACTGCAGTCCCGTGATCGTCACATCTTCCATTTCATCTGGCGGAACAAAAGTGACAGCATGCATGTCGTAAAAGGCGACAAAAGGGGCATCATTTTGTGTTTAGTCCCTTCCTCATTTATCATGTTTGTCTTATGTTGTTGCACATGTATGTTATTTTCAGCTCGCATTATTGTTTACCAAGTAAGTGCGCCCAATATGACCTAAGTTGTCGACGGGCCATAAAACACTATTCATTCATTCATTCATTCATGAAAACTTGAGAATTTTTCTTCTCTGAAATTCAAAGGCTTAGGGGTTCACAAGTTTGAACATGGGAACAAAAAAGGTAAACTTTTAAATTCTTCTTCTCTGAAACTAGAAAATTCTTCTTCTCTGAAACTAGAAGGTGTAGAGCTTTGATATTTTGTACGAACCGTTTTCTAGTGAGGCCCCTAGGGTCCAAACAGGCTTTGCCCCTGAGGTCACAAACTTGAACATGGGTACAAAAAGGAAAACTTTAAAATTCTTCTTTTTGAAACTAGGTGTAAAGCTTTGATATTTGGTATAAAGCATCTCCTATTGGACCTCTATCAAGTTCATATGATGCAACCCCCCCCTGGGGGTCACAAGTTCGAAACATAGGAATAAGAGAGAAAACTTTAAAATTCTTCTTCTCTGAGACTGGAAGGCGTGTAGCATCTCCTAGACTCTATAAGATCACTTCCACGTTTGTTCAGATAATGCCCCATTGGTCAAAACTGGCCCATCCTCGGGGTTCAAAAGTTTGTAACATAGGAACAAAGAATTATAATTTTAAAATTCTTCTTTTCTGAAACAGGAAGTAGAGCTTTTATATTTGCTATGTAGCATCTCCTATTGGACCTCAGCAAGTGTGTTCATATGATGCATCTTGGGTCATAACTTGCCCCACTCCAAGGGTCACAAGTTTAAACATGGGAACATAAAAAGGAAAACCTTAGAATTCTTCTTCTCTGAACTAGAGGGTTTAGAGCTTTGATATTTGGTATGTAGATCTACTCAAGGACCTCTACAAGTGCCCCAGAGGTCAAAACTGGGCCCTCCCAGGGGGTCTAAAGTTCTATACATAGGAATAAAAAACACGGCGGGGAATCACGTGACACAACAACAACAACAATGACCGTTATTTGAAAAAAATCTTCAACTTCAGGTAAGAAAATCTTCAATAATTCCGTTAATACGTGACCGATTGGAATTTGGTTTGAAGCAGAGAAGGCGGAAGGACTCCAGGGATTTGCTTGATGTGTTAGATTTTTTAAACAACACCTGATTAAAAAGTTATTGACGAGCAAACAAATTATCAAGGGTAAAAAATTTGTTTGCTCATCAATAACTTTTTTTATCAGGTGTTGTTTAAAAAATCGAACACCTCAAGCAAATCCCTGGAGTCCTTCCGCCTTCTCTGCTTCGAACCAAATTCCAATCGGTCATGTATTAACGGAATTATTGAAGATTTTCTTACCTGAAGTTGGGGATTTTTTTCAAATAACGGTCAATGTTGTTGTTGTTGTGTCACGTGATTCCCCGCCGTGAAAAAGGAAAACTTTAAAATTCTTCGGAGAGCTTGGATATTTGGTATGTAGTAAACCTGTTCTAAGTTTGTTAGCCCAACCGAGCACAACATCTTCATTGAGGTCAAAAATGAGGTCAAAATTTGGTCACCTTTGGTCATAATCTAGGTCACTATGTTAAATTGAAGAAATACCTTGTTTGCACTCTAGAGACCACATTTCTTGCGTTTCAGCTGACTTGAAAATTGGTCAGAATGTTTGTCTTGATAAAATCTCACATGAGTCTTATTTAGTGCTTGTCCGGAATATAACTTTGTCATCTTAACCCTTTCCCAAACAATTCCTGGTTTTTACGTCTCTGAGGTGGAAGCCTTTTAAAAACATAGTGGGAAAATGAAAAAAATGTTGGTAACCAGCATTTTCTCCTTTTCCCACAATGTTTTCTAGCCTGCTGCAATCAAATTTCAAATTTTGAATTACATTGATTTTGTTGTGTGCAAGTGCTTTCAAATTGGACCAGTCTAAAATTTTGTCGTTTGGTAAAGGGTTAAGTCAGAACAAACTTCAAACTTGGTATGCATGTTTGTTGCAATATTACCTAGTACTGAGGGCAAGAACAGTAACTCTACATAGCACGGATTTTTAGTAATTTCACTTTGATCTTCATTTTTATAGTATTTCTTGCTTGTCCAGAATGGAACTTTGAAATCTCAAGTCAAACTGACTTTAGACTTGATAAAAATGTTTGTTGCATTGCCTGCCCTTTGCAACTATTATGCTGTACCTCCTCAACAACTGGCGGTGGAATGGGCATATCTTGCGACAATTTGCCGCGCTTGTTTCATTATCATTTGGCCTTAAACCTCAATATTTGGTATTTATCTTCATTGTAGACCTTTACTGCTTAGTACTCAGGTGAACGATATAGGACCACCATGGTCATCTTGTTCTGATAAATAGGTTTAATGAAATGGCACTAAAGGACAAGAGTCAAACAGTTAACGTTTAGATAGGCGTTACACATCTGTGCCGCAATGATTCAGGAAGTTAAATGTATATACCTTTTTAGCTCACCTGAGCACAACGTGCTCAATGGGAGTTTTTAGGATCACCTGGTGTCCGTCGTGCGTCGTCAACAATTCTTTAAACATCAACTCCTAAACTGCTGGGTCAATTTTGACCAAACATGGCTGGAATGTGCCTTAGCAGATCCTTCTTAAGAACTGTTCACAGAATTTGATTCCGTCAAGTATTCTGGTTGCCATGGCAACCAAATGGAATTTTCTAAGAAGTTCTTTAAAAATCTTCTTCTCTGAAACCACTAGTCACATTTTAGGTTACCCTTTTCAAAATTTGTTCATGAAATTTTTGATTTGTGAAGGAACATGGCTCTGGTGAATAGAGGCTATTTCACTATACGAAAATGAAGAAATTCTTAAAAACTCTTCTTCCCTCGAACATGAAAAAATTCTTGAAAATTCTTCTTCTCTGAAACGGCTGGTCAGATTTTACAATAATTTCACAGAAATGTTCCCTGAATGACCCTTTTCAAAATTTGGTCCCTATCTTTTGATAGGTCAAGAAACATGGCTCTGGTGAATGGGGACCACTTGCACTATACTGAAATGGAGACACTCTTAAAATCCTTTTTTTCTGAAACTGATGGTCAGATTTTGAAATAACTTTTACACAAGTTACCTTTTGAAAATTGCTTGGCAAAATAATTATTTTATTTCCAGTGTTTCAACATCTTCGCGAGCCAAGTTTACGATCACTACGTGGATCTTACCTTGGCTGATTGAGCCCGATTTCGAGATTCCTGTGATGCGCCCTCTATTGGATGCTGATTATTACTCCCCTTTACATCATGTTTCTAAAAGCAAATGAAATATCGTTTTACAAACCGCTTACGAATACACATGAAGCGATAAGCAGACATGCACGTGAGTTTTCATGTTTTACCTATCATTCGAAAGGAAGAGACCGTGTTCTATTTTTATCAAAGATGAAATGCTACGAGCGATTTTATTCGATGCAGCTAGAGCTGGCTGCATCCAATGAAAAGGCGTATCGTGGGGTTGTAAAAATCAAGCTCAATCCGCCAAGGTAAGATCCACGTAGTGATCGTAAACTTGGCTGGCGAAGATGGTGTTTCAATACCTCCAAAATGAATTGGCTATGGTCCTTTCAGAAATTCAGGTGAGCGATCCAGGGCCATCTTGGCTTTCTTGTTTAAAAAAAAGCCATACCTTCCCCTATTGAGCCTCTCTAGTTTGGAACAAGCAATTTCGTTGAAATGACATCCCCCGCCGAAAAAGACCTTTTTTGAAACAAACGTATAAGAGGTATTGTGTTTTGCATGTACATGTGGCCTTTTTGTTATTGGTCCATGATGAAATTATACATTAAGCTCCCTTGTTCAAATCTGTTGAGATATGTCCAGTAATTAAAGAGATACAGGTGAAAAATTAAATTATAACATGAAGCCCCCTTATTCCATGATGCTGCTACAAATCCCAAAACCTTGACAATATGCCGTAGGTCACATGATCATGTGAAAATTCCATCCAAATCTGCCAAGAAATGTGGGAGGTATTGTGTTAGGTCACATAATAATGTAAAAATTCCATTCAAATCTGCCAAATGTGGGAGGAGTTGCCTTCACAAGAAATAGAATGAAATAAAACATGAAGCCCCCTTTTTGCATGATGCAGCCACAAACTGCAAAACGTTGAGAATATGTGATAGGTAAGATGATAAGAAATATTCTGTGAAAATTCTATTCATTTCTGTCCAGAAATATGGGACGAGTTGCATTCACAAGATATAAAATGATATAAAACATAAAGCCCCCTTTTTTCATGACGCAGCTACAAATAGTAAAACCTTGAGAATGTGCGATAGGTTAAATGATGAGAAACAATCTGTGAAAATTCATTTCAATTCTGTCAAGAAATATGGGATGAGTTGCATTCACAAGAAATAAAATGAAATAAAACATGAAGCCCCCCTTTTTCATGACGCAGTTACAAATCGCAAAATGTTAATTGACAATATGCAATAGGTCACATGACAAAAAATATTCTGTCAAAATTCCATTCAATTCCTTCAAGAAATGTGGAAGGAGTTGCCTTCACAAGAAATGGAATGAAATATAACATGAAACCCCCTTTTTCCATGACGCCTTATTACAAAAACAAGGGCAAATAACTGTGGTATTGCACGGTCAACGTAGGTGAAACTTTTTTTCCTGCATTTCCTAATGGTGGTTGACAGATGTGACAAGTTCAATGTAAAAACTTTGTATAGTTTTGAAGAGAAGACTCCAAACATCAAAAGTGTACTTAAGTGTTACTTAAGTGAAACTTAAAATCGCTCTCAGTCGGCCATTTTGCATCGAATCAAAAAGACAAAAAAGGTGTCTCGGGAGAATGGGTCATTGTACATGTGTATAAAGTTTCACGAAATTCCGTCCAATGGTATTGGAGATATTTGCCGGGACGGACACACAGACGGACGGACGGACGGAAGGACGGACGAACCGACAACGCTAAAACTATATCCCTCCGCCTACGGCGGGGGATAATAAACACTCACACTAAGATACGCTATTGACACCCGGAAATTGTTACTTAATGTACAGTGCATGTCGGCTTAAAATTTTAGGTTGGATTGTGGAATATCGTGAAATTAAACCATACCGGACTTTCAATACTTCTTGCTAAGGTAATTTTGAATAAAGACAGTGCGTGAGAGAATGAAGACTGAGAGAGAGAATGAAGACAAACTACGCATGGTACTAACCCTGTAGACGTTAATAGACGTATTAACCCTGTAGACATGCGACTAATAAAATGTTCTTTGAAAGATAAATTGTGTCTTTACAAAGGTAGACAACATAGTGGGAAAAGGAGGGACTGCTGGGTTAAAGTTTTTTTCCCCCTGTTTCCAAGAGATCGTTTATAACGTATTTTTCCAATAGTGTTTTTGAAGGCTCTTTTTCTCTTTTTCGTTAACCCTTTGGCTGCTAAGCGCGACTCACTGACATTGTTTGGACTAGTTCAAGATCAGACTTGCACAGAATATGCAGTCTGACCTTGGATCTACCCTGTCTGATGAGAAGTTATTATTCCCCAACGTATACCTCGGGGGGAAAAAAGATCTAGTAATAAATGGGGTTTTATTGTCGAATTACAAAGGAGGGGTGTCCATAAGGCCCTTTTCATGGCCACTACCGATTTTTTTAAAATTTTGTACACTGAAACCTATACATATTGGCTGTAATATTATGCAATATTGAATCAATTAGTAAAGGTTTGAAGGACGTATGCAGGTTCAAAGTGGGTGGGGTAATTCTGACCCAAAGAGGGATCTGATAGCAAATCGATTATATTTTTATTGTTACTCAGAGCTGAAAGTTAACAATTTCATGCTTTCTTAAGCAATATCAGATAAAACAGCTTATGCTAAAATTTTTGTAAAATTCTTTTAATAAATGTGTTTTTTGGCAATTAACGGACATGCCTAAATTTTAGCTTTTTTCAATTCTCCAACTTTACGAAAAACCACAACATTGTTTTATATATGGAGGGATTCTAATGATATTTTGCATATGTACAGTATATTAAATGGTTATTGTAAAATTATGACGAAAACGTCTTACATCTCATAGTTTTTGAGTTATCTACCCTTGGATTTTGTTAATTTGTTTACAAACGTTTAAGGTTTTCATTTTTCAGTTGGCCACCATTAAAATAAAGTTATTTAATGCAGAGGAACGTATTCTATTACCTATATGTAGATTTCTGATTACAGATTTATCCCCATTTAATTTGGACAAAAAGGTTCTGTGCTTCAGTGACTTTTTGGTTGATTTCAACTTTTCAGTTCGAACTTATCCCTTACAATGCTATTTAACTAATTCAACCTTCTATTGATAACAAGAACCTTTCCTTCTAATAGCAGATCTTGAATGGTTGTTTTTGTGGTGTTTAACAAAGTGTTCAACATTATTTCAGTTATGTCACGGCAACCAGTGTATCTATTAATGCTTTCCTAAATTTATTCCCCACCAATCGTCTGAAAAAATGACCAATCCAGAGATTCAAACAGCAATCCCCTAGTGTCCATTGAACTATTAGGCTAGGCATAATCTAAATATCAATCTATTTCTCTGTTAGGAAGTACTTTTGTTATACATGAGCCTGTGGATAGTGACATATCTGTAGTTTATAGGATTTATGTTTAATCTCTAAGCCAAGGAGAGTTGCTTTGCCAAACAACTAATCATTTTAAAAGATATTATTCCTCTACTTTTGAATAACTTGAGGTGTAGGTGTTGATAATGACATCTCATAGGCTTTAAAACTCATATGAGATATGTTTACTTTTGATGTTAGTATCTTCGTATCTTCTGACTGGTGATGATTGCAACCTAAGCACAAAAGCTGGATGTGCACAACAAACAACTATAGTTACTTGCTCTGATTATACATCTACAGTGCCACAGGGTGGTTGGATTTATGCCTTGATTACGTACAACCCATAAAGTGTGTGCTTTACTGGGAGTTGTGTGTGTGTTTG
This sequence comes from Tridacna crocea, assembly GCA_943736015.1. Taxonomy (NCBI): domain Eukaryota; kingdom Metazoa; phylum Mollusca; class Bivalvia; order Cardiida; family Cardiidae; genus Tridacna; species Tridacna crocea. The sequence continues at coordinate 13,368,619 of OX031066.1, forward strand.
TTTGCGGGGGGGGGGGGGGGGGGTGCTGCTCTAAAAATGACAACTTCTTTTTTTGTGAGCCATGATTCAATGGACTATATTTTAATCAAAGTGTTTTTATATTTAAGACCGGCCTTTTCTGGATTAATATACCCCCATTCCTAATTTTTGTGTCACTTGCTTTGAATGTGCCCATGTTGTAAATGTGAAACCCTGTACAGAAGTGTGGAACAAGCATCCTTTGTCTGACCCTTTTCAAGTTTGTCATTAGTAGATATTCGTATATACAGTATCAGTTATAGGGAATGGCAACATATTACATGTCAGGCCCGTAGGAACAGGGGGGGAGGGGGGCTAGGGGGCACTCAGGCCCCCCCCCCCCCCCAATAATTTTGAAAATCATAGTAACTAAAATACGAGTTCTTAGCGCAATGAAACAACCACGCAAAAAATCTCAATATTTTGAAGTTAGCCCCCCCAATTTTGAAATGCTTCCTACGTCGCTGCATGTACATGTGTATATTAAAAAGAATGGGCTTCCACATAGAATGAGCTCGCTTTGATAGTCATTGGCACATAAAGCACACTTTTGAAACATGCTGTGCAGTTTCCGAGTTACACACAAACATAAGGGCTCCTGATTTAGTTAATATAGGCAATACAATTTGAAGTATTAACCCTTTCCCAAACAATCCCTGGATTTTACGGGTCAGGAATACAAGCCTGTTGAAAACATTGTGGGAAAAGGAGAAAATGCTTGTAACCAGCATTTTCTCCTTTTCCCACAATGTTTTCTACCCTATCATATTGAAAATCATCTTTTTAGCAACTGTTAATTTGTCACCTGCAAAATGCTTTGGTCTGGTCCAAATTTTGCTGTTTGGGAAAGGGTTAAGGGAAGCACCAAAACATAGGAAATCCTTAAATATATGACAGGCTATCGTGAAGTTGTCTTATCTTACAATATTATTTTTGCGAAAAGTCACAAGCTCTGAGATAACAAAATGGATGTATTGTGGAAGTATAACCTTAAAAAGGTTGCAAGATAAGACACTCACAGTACATATGATAAGAATTAATGAACAATAGAAGACCTCTTGATATTAATATTGAATTCAAAGAGCAAAGTAAAGGCATCTGAAAGGTTTAAAGTCCAAAAGTGACTCAAAGTAAAAGTGTGGTTGTTAAAATGCATTTATATTTAATTCATGCCATTTAAAAAGAATAGAAACTATTGTGAAGATAACAGCCTGCTCTTGTACGGTCAGTCTGGCAGAAAAAGTAAGTTTTAGGGTAGGTCAAAAGATACAAGGTCACTTTATTTTTTGTTTACTTTTTACCAGTTTTTAAAATTCATTTTGCTGCCGGCGATGAACAGTTGGAAAACTGTATGATAACAGATTATCATCTTCAGAATGATTTCATACTTTAAGGTATGGTCTATATTCAGATGTACTTTAACACCCACATTGTATGCTTTTAGACACTATTGGGGCTTTCAGCCCTAGCAGCAGCATCAATCATATTCCAAAAAAACATTTTTTTGAAATATAATGCCAAAACAAAATTGACAAAAATTAAAATCAGAAATTAATTCCATGAAAATGTCTGAAATGAGTTATATATATTGAATTCATTGCTGTCGAAACAAAACAAAAAAGGTAAAAAAACAGAGTTATATCTGCCTTTAATTTCAAAAATATTTCAGGAGGAAAACAATCGGGGAAAGAAATGCATGCAATGATTTAGACATTAGAGACTAAGTAATATAAATGCACCATCTGATTGATTTTTGAAGTTCACCTGTTTGAAATTTAAAAAAAATTGTGATGTGAGTTGCGGGTTAAAAACAGTAAAAAATTTATCAAGGGCAAATTTAAATTGAAGTAGTAAAGTACCGAGATGACTCAAACTACTTTGCAGACTTTGTTTAGAGAGGAAAAAATGTAGAAGTAAAAAAAATAACTCTGTAACTCTGATAAAATAATGTTTAAAAAAATGAGTAAAGTAAAGGGAAGATAACTCAAAAACTGTTTGCTATAGAAAATTTTCGTCATAATTTTACAATTACCATTTAATATACTGTACATATGCAAAATATAATTGGAATCCCTTCATATATAAAACAATGTTGTGGTTTTTCGTAAAGTTGGAGAATTGAAAAAAGCTAAAATTTAGGCATGTCCGTTAATTGTCAAAAAACACATTTATTAAAAGAATTTTACAAAAGTTTTAGCATAAGCTGTTATATCTGATATTGTCTAAGAAAGCATGAAATTGTTAACTTTCAGCTCTGAATAACAATAAAACTATTACCAATTTCCTAACAGACTCCTCTTTGGGTCACAATTACCCCACCCACTTTGAACCTGCATACGTCCTTCAAACCTTTACTAATTGATTCAATATTGCATAATATTACAGCCAATATGTATAGGTTTCAGTGTACAAAATTTTAAAAAAATCGGTAGTGGCCATGAAAAGGGCCTTATGGACACCCCTCCTTTCAGTCTAGTTACTTAGCAGGTCAAGGGTGAAAACGAAGCTCTTGTTTGGTAATCAACATTTTAATTCTTTACCAAACGACAAAAATTTGGGCTTGCTCAGATTGGAAGCATTTGCAGACGACAAAATAGATGCAAATCAAAAGATGAAATTCGATTTGGGATGGACAGAAAACATTGTGGGAAAAGGAGAAAATGCTGGTTACCAGCATTTTCTCCTTTTCCGACAATGTTTTCGAAAGCTGTGGTAAAGAGTTAACGTTTAGTTTTGTACAGTCTGATCTTTATCTACACTGTGTGCGAAAGGTCGGTGGGTCGCGCTTAGGGTTGGAAAAGGGTCACAGACTACGAAAAATAAATTTGGCCCAAACTGAAATTATTTATGAGAAGGGTTGAAAAAAATGTTGTCACTAGCATTTAATCCTTCTCCCACAGTGTTTTCAAAAGCTCAAAAGCTTTTTTTTGTTTTTGCCTGAAAGGGCCGCTTAACCCATTACCTCACAATCCCTACTTTTGACGCCCCTGAGAAAGAAGCCTTTTGAAAACACTGTGGGAAAAGGAGAAAATGCTTGTAACCAGCATTTTCTCCTTTTCCCACAGTGTTTTCTATCCTTCCCAGAAGAAATTTCAATTTTTTAGTCACCTTTATTTTGTCGTCTGCAAATGCTTTCAATTTGGACCAGTCAAAAATTTCTCGTGTGGTAAAGAGTTAAAGTCGCAATTGTGTGATAAAGGTTTAAACTTAAGGACCCTTAACAATGTGCGTGCACGTACATATCTTACGCGAGTTTTATGTTACAAGGATATTATTTTACCAGGATGTGACACGTCCATCCGTGTCAAGATTATATGCGTATATGATAAATGCTGATAATTTGACGAAATACTCTTGAGGACGCTATCAAATTGACTGCCTAGCCTTGGTGGCTCAGTCGGTAGCTTGCAGGACTTGAGAACCGGGTCGTGGGTTCGCTCCCAATTTCTTTCCGAATATATATGATTGTCACTGCGACAGGATTCTCTCCTGTCCCACTGCTGACCATTTTTGTGGTATTTGTCGAAGACAATACCACTATGAGTTCAAGATTGAATTTTGATAACCATGTATCTTATTTTGTACAAAGCCGAAGGAAATAAACCCAGTTAAACTCATTCTTTCTCAGGTAATTGAGTTTTTCAGTGGCACACAGATATCTAATTTGAAACTGCATTTTAAAATACAATGGGAGAGGCCATCGATCGTTGAGATACTAATTTTTGATTGAAAATAGCTTCTCTCGCTCATAGCCTTTTATTGGCGCAATGATACAAATTTGCCTTCTCACCCTCGAATTTTTCGTTCCAAAATCAATTCGTTCCATGGCTTGTTCGTCCTATGTTTGCGCGCTACTCCATTTGATTGCTCATGAATATTTATAGATCGAAGTAATTGATTGTCATGTTGGAAATTAAATGTAAAAGGCTAAAGATATTTCAAAATTATAGTTTTAAGGTACATGAGTACTCTCCTTTCAACCGAAAAGGTATTCATTTGCTTTTAAGCCAATATTTGAACAGTATGTCTCTTTTTCTTTCAAACTATTGATTCCACGCAGTGGGTTTCCTTGAGAAGTACCACTTCTGCGTCCTCAACGCTTTGATTCTTAAAGCAGCCAGTGGCTTGAAAAATAAATGGTGCGGAGTATGGGTAAAGAAACACCAGGAAAACATGGATAATTTCGATGGCGGCCGCGATATATTAAAGCTTAAATCAGCATTAACCCTTTCCCAAACGACAAATTTTGGACTCTTCCAAACCAAGAGTTTGCAGACGACAATTTTAGATTAGGAAAAAATGGCAGAGAGTTCTCAAAAAGAGTACAAAACACTGTGGGAAAAGGAGAAATTGCTCGTTACGAGACTAGAGTTTCTGCTACAGTAGACTTGCGTGTAATAGAAAATTACATAAAAATGGAAAGTGTCGTCTCAGATTAGCCTGTGCGGACTGCGCAGGCTGGTCCAAGATAGCACTTTACGCAAATGTCCGAATGCCCATTTTCATATGCTGCAGGCCAAATGGATTTTATGGATCCATAATCATATGATCCAACGATGCTTTCAAAAGCCTTCTGACTCGGGGTTCGTAAATGCATGGGATAGCATGGTAATTTAGTTTATTTACCCTTTCCCAAACAAACCCTGGTTTAACGTGTCTGCAGTAAAAGTCTTTGAAAACACTGTGGGAAAAGGCGAATTTGCTCGTAACGAGCAATTTCTCCTTTTCCCACAGTGTTTTCTACCCTTTTTAAGAACTTCCTCCGCAATTGTCTCCAAATCTAAAATTGTCGTCTGCAAACTCTTTCGGTTTGAAAGGGTCTAAAATTTGTCGTTTGGGAAAGGGTTAACTCTTTATCGCATGACAAAAATTTCGACCCAACCAAAATCGAAACATTTGCAGACGACAAGTTAGAGGTGGCTAAAATGGTGGGATTTGTTTTTGATAGGATTGAAGAGATTGTGGGAAAAGGAGAAAATGCTGGTAACCACCAAAAACTAGATAGCAGATGAAGATGTTACTGTTTGTAGCCTATGTACTTTAAAAGCCAGTATTTAGATTTTTCACATCACACCAAATCAAAAAAATATATATTTTGAAATTAATATGAAAAACAATACAAATCATCAATAGTTAAGAATCATAAAATTACAAAAAAAAAAAATTGTATCAGTAAAGTCGTCAGTATGAATGCACCTATAATGTATCCGGAATCATATTTGTCTACCTTATTATGTTACACATGAAAGAGTCAAACAGTAACAAAACTTGTTTTCCTCGGTTTGTCAAGATTCTTGTCATTTAGCCCATTGCTGATATGTACGGTGAGAGAAACGAATGGCAACTCTGCTCGCATCTTCGCAAGCCATGGCTGACGATTCACTACGCTACTCTACCCTTGGCGGATCGAGCTTGATTTCTACATTCCCCCGATACGCTTTTTCATTGGATGCAGCCAGCTCTAACTGCAACGAATGATGGAAGGTAAACATGGAAATCCACGTGGATGTCTGCTTATCGCTTCATGTTGAATAATTGTATTCGTAAGCGGTTTGTAAAACGATATTTAATTGGCTTTCAGAAATATGATGTAAAGGGGGGTAATAACCAGCATCTAGTAGAGGGCGCATAGCAAGAATCTCGAAATCGGGCTCAGTCAGCCAAGGTAAGATCCACGTAGTGATCGTAACCTTGGCTCGCGAAGATACTCTGCTCGGAGATTATAGATTTGATGTAAGTCCCCCTTTAACCAAAAAAAGGGGGTAGAAGCAGGAAATAAACAGGAAATAAACGGAATATTTTGGGGGTAAAGAAAAAAAACCTAAATTTATTTCATAACAAATGAATTAACTTCAATATTTCAAATATATACATCCTGCATGTCTTCTTCTACAGTTTGATATTGACATATCGTGTCGCTCATCGTCAAAAGACACACGCATGTATAATGCTGACATAATTCAAAACATTCCTCTTCAACATTTCAATGACAATTCCACTGTGAATTTTTATATTTTGCTCAAATGGTCGCCATATTAGATCTATTTGCAGTCGGATGATCTTTCTTGATTCATAGTGCCTCTCTTGTCTTCAAAGTTGCCTGTTTTTAACTCTTTACCATGCAATCCCGACTTTTAACGACCCTGAAAAAGTAGCCTTTTGAAAACATTGTGGAAAAGGGGAATATGCTGGAAACTAGCATTTTCTCCTTTTCCCATAATGTATATTCTGTGCTTCACAAAACAAATTTATGTATTTGAGTCGCATTTATTTTGTCGTGTGCAAATGCCTTGAATTTGGAACAGTCTAAACTTGTGTCGTTTGGTAACGAGTTATTTAAAAATCCTGCTCACTAAAATACCTTGACACCAGGTTGCTGCCGAATATCAAATAATGGAAAAACTCAAGTTAAACTGAATTACATATATGTCCCGAATCACTGACTGTGCGATATGAAAATTTTAATATAAAACAATCATGAACACATACATGCAGAGTACACGCAGGTTGAATAGGTCAGAAGTTATTGGCCATAGAAATTTAACCATGCGTAGACTACGAGTAAAAAGTCGATTTCGATGTTCCGCCCGGTCTGTCATTCAACTGTTAATCTATGGATGTGTGTATCAAATCCAATAAGAGTTTTTTTTTTCTGATTACCAGTTCTAAATTCATATTATCTAGTGTTGTGAGGAGTCTATGATTGGAATCTAGCCGGAGTCGAAATAGATTTGCGATTGTGAAATGTAAGTGTGTTTTACAATCCTGTACAAGATGACTGAATTTTATAATTTTCTAAGATCTAGAAAAACATTTTAATACGACAATACGACAAACATGTTTTTTTTTTTCAAATGATGCAGGGTGCCTGTTGAAAGATACGTGTAATGAGGGAAAATGCTGGTCGTCAATATTTTCTTCTTTTTCCTGTTGTTTTCAAAACAAAGCCCCTTTTCTCAAGGTCGTCAAAATATGGGAGTGTCTGATAAAGGAAGTTCCATAATTTCTGATCCCTTCTTTCCTAGAATAGAAAAGACTGTGATCACTGATCAGCCTACAGATCTATGCTGTCTAATCTTTGTCCGCTCGATTCTGTATTCCAGTAACCCTTTACCACATTATCCCCTCTTTTCTGACGAAAATTAAAAGCTAAAAGAGAAGGCGTTTGAAAACATTGAGGAAAAAAAGAAAATGTTGGCTGGTAACCAGCATTTTATTCTTTCCGACATAGTTTTCTACCTTGTCAGATAGTTCTAATCATTAGTTCTAGGCTACTTTTAATTGGTCTTCCGCAAATGCTCTCAATTTTGTCAAATCTAATGTTTTGTCGTTTGGGTAAGAGTTATATAGGTGTCATCTCAGCCATAACTAAAGTATATGCCAAGTTTGTCTGAAATCAATAGGTGGTTCCGTATTACACTGGCATGATTACATTGATCTTGAATATGTTGAGCACTATCCGAAGAATGTACGCTTTCCCTGAAAATACATGGGCGGATCCAGCCGGGGGGGGGGGCGGGGGACCGGAGGACCGGAGGGGGGTCCGGACCCCCCCCCCCCCCGTTATTTTGGCTAAAATGTGGGTTATCGGATTCGTGAAATGGTACTGGTTTGATATTGCACAGCATTTATGTAAAATACAGTCATAAATAAAAAAAAAAAGTTCTAAATGTGGAGATCTCCTCATGGTTAGAACTGGAAACGTTGACTTTTTTTGTAAACGGCTTACATCCACTGAAATCCGGAAATCAAAGTATCATATAATGAGACGAACTCGTGCGTTTTCGGTGGGACCCCCCCCCCCCCCCCCCCCCGAGAAAGATATCTGGATCTGCGCATGAAGTACGTACACTGTCTGCTGTTGGTAACCGTCTATAGAACAGCATAGTGTAGTTTCAGCTAGGTATGTAGATCTAGTACAGAAAACTGTCCCCAAAGGCGATGTTGGTTTTTGACTGGTCGTCTCTGGTGTACAGTTACTAAATGTCCAAATATGAAAAAGATCACCGGAGCGTCTCATTATTGAGACTAGGTATGTATACATGTATGTATATACATACAAGTATCTGAGAGATACTTTGCCGCATTGCTATAGACTAATTAAAGGTCTTATAGAAAAGAAATGCTAACAATTTTGTGTAAGACATATAGGTAAGTTTTAAAGGTGGTCCTTCAGATTTTGGGACGAAATTTTTACAAAAATAAAAAAAAAAATCATCCTCATACACCCAAAACCTTTTATGTTTCATTCATAAAACCCCAGTATTCGAAAACCGTCCGACAACAAGAAGAGCAATTAGAGATCATGCTACAACGGCCCAGGTCGCCACCGACGGGAACCACGGTCTATTTATAGATGAGCAACTTGCTCATTTACATACCGGAAATACTCAAACGACGCTTCAAACATAGTGTCCGATGAAGAAATTATGGAAAGTAGTTACATATTTGTAATGTTATGGAATTTAAGCCATTATCTCCCGCTAGATGGCATTCTATAAATACTCATCTATCTAAATTTGGGCATTCTGGGTACAGAACCGATCCACTTTCCTACGCGACAGGTTCTGTTACTTTGAATTTCAAACTAAAACAAACGTTTACTCAATAAAAGGCTACTTCATGCAATTCACTCAGCTATGATCAGCAATTTAGAGAAATCTGGAGCTAAAGCAGGTCTCATTTCTCGTCAAACGTATTGATAAAAGCTATTTTCTACATTGCTACTTTATAGAGCGTAATGTTACAGTCAGCCAGCTTTCGGGGCTAGTGATGCGTCATATAAGACAGTCGAATCTTTGAAGAATATGACATGCGCAGACAACGGAATTTAAGCGTCATTAATTTCGTGCCAGTCACCTCACATTCTCCCAATGCTTCTTTTTTGGCGCGAAATCTAAAAATACCTTAAGCGGATACGTAGCCTTTTAACCCATTACCCCATAAGGCATTTCTATGGTATCTCTAATTGACCCTAAATAACAGCAAGGATGAAGCCGTTTCTTATGTGTATATGACACCTTTTGATAGTGTAGAAAACATTGTGACAAAAGGTGAAATTGCTCGTTACGAGCAATTTCACCTTTTGCCACAATGTTTTCCAAAGGCTCCTGCAAGCAATGCGTTAAGATGAGTATCTATGGAGTAAAGGGTTAAAGGAATACCATCAAAAATATTTTTTTTTTTGTAATTTTATGATTCTTAATTATTGATGATTTGTATTGTTTTTTTTTTCATATAAATTTCCGTGATATATATATTTTTTAATTTGGTGAGATATTTTAATTTGGTGAGATGTGAAAATTCTAAATACCTACCTTTAATTCATGACTTACCAATTAAAAAGTATAGCGATTTTGAATCAGTCAGGCGATCATCTGTTAGACTGCAGTTGGAAAAAGTTTCACTTTCAGTCACCGGTAGATCATTAATCATCAAATGTAAAATTTATGTTGTCAAGACTGAACTCTGGTTTTAATATTTATTGTGCTATGTACCGGTTTTTTCTCCCTTTCATACAATGTTTTCCTATTTCTGCTTTTTCGGGGTCATTAGAACACTTGATTGTTTGGTAATGGTTTAAGTTAGGGGTTAACTATAAAATTCCACACTATTTAGGAATATGATGGGTCGATAGAGTTGTCTTTGTTATTGTTTGTATGATCAATATAGAGGCAAGTCTAGTGATTTATGTCTTATGATTGGTCGCCCGGCAGAAGCCGGCGACCTTATATTTAATATAGTTCAGAAGAGATGTTCATGGAGAGTGTAGGTACTTCCGGTTGAAATCTTTCATCATATTCGCCAGGTTTAATTTGGTAAAATAGGTGTGAATGTTTGTGAAATTGTTGTGTGGGGTTTTCTTCACCTTTTTTGAGGTTGTTTACTTGCTTTTAAACCGATAAAGAATCGTGAAAGAATTATTTACTGTCTGCTGCGCAACATTTTGTGAAACAATTAATGTTCTTGTGCAGAATGCATCTATTTTTAACGCAAATGAACTCGTCCAGTCACATGATCTTAGGAACCAATGGAAATGCAAAACTGCTCCTACTCTTTACCTAGTATCTTGCTGCAACGAAAATGTACACGTTACCATACAGTGATTTAATATCTTAAAGTAGTATTATTGCTCAAAATTGAACTTTTCAGCCGAAATACTGTTTTAATACGGTTCAATCGAAAATTTCTTTTAATTCCTATTCACCAAAGGTAAAATCCGTAAGGATATTGCTGAAAAACAGCGTCTGAAAAGAACTGAAAAGAAATACATTTATAGAGCCCCGAAAAAATTTCTTCGGGAAATTAGAATATTCAGATGACCTGGACCGCGAACTCTGTATTGCACATGCGCATTAACATTATCCGAACGTAAATAATAATGGAGTCCACGAAAATTGTCAAGCGACCGACCATAATTACACCTGTCTCGAACGAAGTTATTTTGGGGAAATAGCTGTGTGATACATCTTGACCAAGAAATTACATCGGCAACGAAGTAAATACATGGAGTGTTTTCAAAGATCACCACGAAAGGAGAAAGGAAAGACGCTGCAACAATGAGCTGGACGGTCACTGACGGGACTCAGAGACTCAGGTGAGTGTTTTGAATATGATTGCAGGATCTCATGTATGTCGATTTTTGCACGCTTTTTTGCACACACAGATTATTGATTTTGTATAGTTAATATATAAGTTGGACTTGTTCTTCATGGGGTGTTTTTAATCGGCACGAATATACATGAACAATTTTGACTGCATTTTGTGGGGCCCCATAAGGGGGATTCACTTAGTAGGAACTACTCGCAATACTGCTGCATATAATCTCTTCGTTAATGGTCATGATAGAGAGTGGGAGATTACATTCAATTTATTCTGTTGGAGTGAAATATCAACAGTCTCTTTTCTTTCTTTCAGAACAACATAAGAGCTGTAATGCTTCTGTTGGTGTAAGCTTCTAGGTTTTCTTTCACCCCACCAGGGTACAATGCTAAGATCTTTTTGGCTTCTTTTGACCATAATGAGCCCCTGCTGATCAAAGAAAGGTAAAATTGTTTGATAAATTCATTTTCATAGAAAAGAATAGACTAAGGTCATCAGTGTGGCTGGTTAGCTGATAGAAATACTTTCATTTTGTTACAGCATTAAACCCATTATCAATGATTCTAAGTTTGAATAGTGTATTTTAATTAAAAGTTTCTACATAGAAAGTGTTCCAGGATCAGCTCTTTGAGATGTTGATTTACAAATGAAATTCCAAGCCAAATGTTCAAGGTTTTAAACAGCATCTTTATTTGGGTCTCTAACTGATATGTACTGACATGTACATGTACATTATATATCCAGATTATCAGCAGTTTTTGAGGATCTAACTTTTTAGGTTCAACTACATACCTCTACCACACAATCAAGAGGCTTAACAATCCTAACAGAAAAATGAAAACATGGTTGGAAAAGAAATACAAGCTAAAAACAAGCATTGTCTCCATCTCATGTGATGTGTTTTTTTTTATTCAATTTTTCTTAGATAAATTTCATTCTTGAGTTATCTGCAGTTGCTTTCCTTTTCCTAGTGGGTATTATCTTTTTCATTTTGTTATAGGTCAATCACTTACTTTTGTTTTTAAATAGACCTTCTGATGATTGACAATAGAAAGAGACAGAGGTGCACAGCCCACACCTGCAAGACACTTAGAAACTTTGTCTCAAATACCACATCTATAACAACAGGAAATGTGACTGCTCATTGGAAAATTGAAGATACAGTGAGGATGAAGAGGAAGTTTTTAATGAAGCCTGTGACACAGGAATATTTTCTCCCATTGTTTGTCAATATCTATCCAGTTCTCTTCCATGGAAAGATATAGAGAGTTTAAAAAACTGGATTTTTATTTCCTGCAATCAGTCTATAAAACCATGAAACAAATTTACAGCAAAAAACATTGAAAGCATTTTTTATTAAATATTAGTAATCAGCAGCTTTATTTCATAAATAAAAGCAAAGGCATTTTGACAAAAGGAGTTGTTCATTATGTGTAATTTGTCCTTTTACCAGAATGCTTTTGAAAATACATGTGATTTATTATCCAAGTGTATTAGGCAGAAATCCAGTTTCACTTGTTTGGATATTGGATAGAGGATCTACATGCTCATCTCTTATGGCCCATGAAAGCATGAAAACCACACAAGAACCTGCCAAGTGAACAAAGGCCAAATTTGAGGATGGCCATAGCTGTAAAGATAGCAAGTTAATATTGTGATTTCAACACAAAGCAGTTCCATAGATATTTAGGATAAACATGGACAACTTCTGCAAAAAATATGCATGTTTTTCAGCAAACTAAAATGAGCATTTGTTATGGACGTTACTACAATAGATTGGCCTAGTGAATCCTAATGTGGTAGTAATGTTCCAAACCAGATACATATGTGTACTTGTGTTATAAAATGGTTTTCTGTGTAGGTATTCAACTTCTTATTCTGGCTACCTTTGCATCAAATATGTTGGAAGAACAACTCTACTTGTATGGTTAACCTGTAAAATTAATGCTAAGAGGGCCTCTCTGCTTCTGAGTTTGAAAAGGAATTCTTTCACTGTATTGATTTTTGACAAAAAGGGTAACTCTTTGTGAACTTGAAATAATGTAGAATCTGATCTGACAACATATTGTTGGGCATCAGAATTTGGTATTAATTATTTATTTTATGTCTTCAAGTTACATTTTATGGATTTAGATATAAACTCTCTCAACTTACAAGTGAAATGTCATTTTTTTGTTTTCAAATTGGTCTGTGGCAAGAATTGGTCCAAATCCATGCTTGTTACCGAGCCTCATTATTTGCATTAGCATCAAAGATTGATATTTGTCAAGCCCTATAAAGCAAGGATGGAAAGCTTTTGATATAAGATGGGCAAAAAAAGGGGAGAAATGTCTATAAAGCTTATTTTTAAATCCTTTTATTCAAACTTGAAAAGTAACAAACCTAATCAATTAACTTCTTATTAAACAATCATGAGTTTTAAAGACCACCAGGAAAAAATCTTTTGAAAATGATGTGGACAAAAGCAAAAATGCTGGTAATGAGCTCTTTTCCATTTATGTTTTCTATCCTTTCTAAGACAAATGCCATCATTGTAGTTTTACTTGATTTGTTATCTGCAACTATTTTCATTTTTGATTTTCTGGTACAGTGGAATGTGATATATATATATATTTTTTTTTTTTTTTTTTTTCTTGGACAATTTTAGAATTTTGTCATCTGATAAAGAATCGATTAAACGCAAAGTTTCTTACTGCATAGATTATAGAAGTTAAAAACTCATTAAAAGAATGCACGTGAAAATTAAAACATCAGTATGAATATTTTGTTCCCTGTTTTGTGAATAAATTGTTTAAATGGTATTAAACACAGTTTTCAACATTGTTTCAGTTATTGATCTACTGCCACAGCCAGAGCCCATTTTGCTTTTCTTTTTTTAACCATTTACGTCATAATCTTCAAAACAATGATCACGCGTTACAGAGGAATGAATCCTATCTGAATGGAGATCATTAATCCTGAAAAACCCAAAAGACAGGTATTTGACCAGCAACCTATTTGCAGGCATAAAGCTGCCCTCATTTTAAATCTGCAATGTAATTCAAGCTTTCAGATTGGGTTTAATATTGTAGTAAATAAATAGTAAGTTATAGTGATGTGATTTCTTCTCTATTCAGATGAAGTCTTACTCCAACTAATACATCACGTAGATCCTATAACTTATTCTCTACTACAAAGCTCTCATTCGTTGACACTTTTGACTTCGACATGTATCCTTATAAACTCTGACTTCAATATCGCCCGTATAACAAGATCTACTCCTTTCCCTATTGGACTGAAAATGAAATTAAGTATGCTGTATGTAAGCAAAGTAAACAGACAAAAAGCAATTTGACTGATTTCAATTTGGGAAAAAATAAGCTTTGTGAGATGTGTATAATGAATACGCATTTACGATATATCAGTGACGATATACAAATTCCCCAATGGAACCCCCATGTCGTCGAAAGATTTACGCACCTTTCGGTAACGGACGGTAAATTGGACTCGTGTAGTAAATCTATTATTGGATATTTAGGTTACAGGGTAAAATTTACGTAGTGTTAACGTGACGTATTCCACACCCAATACTTGACTCTGATTTTGTTCAATAATATTATTTCTCACTCTCTAAATTTGTCATTCCTATTGGTTTTGAGGTATAACATTTTTGTTATATTGCTCCTTCCATGTTGAGTGAATTGAAATTAGTGATTGTTTTTTTTTTATCACCATAACATTTTTTCGATTTTCAACCACAGTTGATGAACTGAATACTAATTACACAGTCCTATTCTTGTTCCCTTAGACACCAAGAAATAAAATATTTTCGGCCATTTTAGGGACATTAGAGTTAACAGTTTCTTCCGGAAATAAACTGCCATATTTCTAAACAAACCCATGAATTCATAGAGTTACTTTTGTTGCATGCCACCGGTGGTGATAAAGATTAAATAGCACAAAGCACACAAATTGATCTTTTACCTATTCTGACTGCTTTTCTGAGACATTCTGAGAAAGGTCAACATTACAATCGCTTATATCAAGGTTCTATTTGTATAGTGAAAACAGCCGTTGGATTTATGTGGCTCTTCAAGGTTAAAACTTAAAAGTTATAAATGATCAACTTGAAAGCAGAAATTCACGTGAAAGTATACTGGTAAAAAAATTGCCACAAATGAAGAAATTAAGTGCGAGATAGAGGAAAAACCTTGACAAAAACTGTGTTGCATGTCTTGTAATTGTCATATTGTACATTTGAACCTGTATAATAAGATAAAATGTATGTTCTGTCCCTTTCCTCTTTCCAACTGTTTTTCAAATCTGGTTGGTGCAAGACATCGTCGCTAGCAGATTATAATGCGCTAATAAATATATCACAGACTTCATTTGGTAAATAATCATATGGTTCCTGTTCATACTTACAAAGCTGAAAAGAATATGTATGGACGCATTTCTTTATCAATAATCTATTTTCACCCCCACCCCCAACCCCATTACACGAAGGATAAAGAATTTTCCCACTAATCTGCTTTTTACAGCTTGTTACATGACATTTTCTTGAATCCTCAGTAAACCAGTCGCATCGTATAATCAAAACATGTTAACACACGTAAAATCTAAAATTTCCAAATTAAGAAAAATGAATTGGCATTTATATATCCACAGCAAGATTTTTCTAACAGGTAGATCTCTCACAATAGCTTGAATTGCTAATTATGAAATCACAGAAAGTGTGGCACAGGTTAAAATCATTTGATTCAAGAGGGTATAAAGGTTTTAAAATTAATTATCTTTTTTTTTAATCGGAATAGGTATAGAAGAATTAAATTGATGATCCACGTACTTAAGGCAATTTCTTTAAGTAAGACCTCAAACTCCTCCGCATAATATCTGGTGTCTTAGCAGACACAGAGACAGTGCAGCCTAATCCTGGATCTCCCAAAGTTGATGTAACTTGAGAGTTTTTAATAGTTCTTAAAAGAGTGAGGGTTACACACTGTATACCAAGCTTTTTGGGGAAAATAAAGCTAAAATGAGATGTGGTGGACAAAAATTATTAATTCCGGGTACTACTAGTATTTAGCATACCAATTGAGCAGCAACAGAAAAAAATGTGCCTTAAAATGTGTTGAAATAAAAAAAAGACCAAATAGTTTAACAAGTCGATTTTAAGTATCGGATATTTAAAAGAAAACGTCAAAGTGTATCAACCATGAATATTTACTATGTTACCAAGTCATAGATTTACTATGGAAGTCCAATTTACTGAACCTGTCTGTTACCGAAATATCCGTCATCGTCTGCACTCTCTCGGAAATCGTGCCCATGCAAACAATGAGTGACTTCGTACATAAGGTTGCTAGTTTCTTTTTAGTTTATCCATGTTGTTAGTTCTTAACTTGTTTTATTGACATCGATTGCTGTAAATCATTAAACAGTTGAAAAATGTAACGAGGAATCCAGCGTCCTTAGCAACTTATATCGATCGTTGCAACTTCTAGCGCATGCCCATAGGCTGTCTATAACTGCAGACGAATATACACGAAGCAGTGTCGGAAATTAATGATGTTGAGATGACCATTACACATTTAGAATATTTTTTCACTTGTATAAGTCTTTCCATTACTGGTGACTAAGTGAAGAGTTCTAATATTGTATATACTTTCGTAATACATCAGTTTCGCGGGGTAAAATACAATTGAATTTTGAGCAACAATATAGCTTTAATTATCCGTGCTCATTCTCCACTTTTCCAGATGTCTATCTTGTTTTTTTTTTCACAAAACAAATTTCAAATTTCCAGTTACTTTTATATTGTCGTCTGCAAATGCTTTCGATTTGGACAATCCTAAAATATTGTCGTTTGGTAATGAGTTAAACTGAGCGCCTACTCCTATCTATATTAGATCTTTCTGCTCTTATCTTCCCGTGTATATAAAATTATGTATAATACACGCTATATGTGGTTCATAAACAATGTTAATTACACCGTTATTCAAACCCTGCAACTAATTTACATAGGCCACACCTGCATATAGACCTTAACCCTTTCCCAAACGGCAAATTTTCGACTCTTTCATATCAAAGATTTTGCAGACGACGATTTCAAATTTGATATAAATGGCAGAAAGTTCTCCAAAGGGACAGACAACACTGTGGGAAAAGGAGGAATTGCTAGATACGAGCAATTTCCCCGTTTCTCACAGTGTTTTCAAAAGACTTGTACTGCAGACACGTAAAAACAAGGGTTTGTTTTGGAAAGGGTTAACATCACGATTTTCATCTTTCAAGAAACAATCCAGACTTTTCAAAATCCTAAAAGAGAACCGGTTTCGAACAGATTGTGGGGAAAGGAGAAACTGCTGGTTGCCTGCATTTTCTCTTTTTCCCATGATTTTTATATCCTTTCAGTGGTATATACATGTATCTATTCCAGTATGTCATCTAAACTTTACTTGTGACGTGTCTAAAATTAGTCGTTTGGTAAAACGAAAAGGACTTTAATGAATGAGTATTTTAACTCTTTACCAAACGACAAAATTTTACACTGGTCCAAATTGAAAGCACTTGCAGACGACAAAATAAACCTAACTCAAAAACAGAAATTTGTTTCTAGCAGGGTAGAAAACATTGCTGGAAAAGGAGAAAATGCTGGTAAACACTATGTTTTCTAAAGGCTTCTTTCTCGGGGTCGTCAAAAGTAGGGATTGTGTGGTAATGGGTAAATGGAGTTAAATACATCTCTGTTATGCATTGTGGCAAACAAGACATCGCATAGTTCGTTTTTTTTTTTCTCCATAAAATCTGTCTGTGTTGACTGATTTTGTGGGTAGAATGTTCCTTGAACTGTAACTTTGTGTAAATTTATCAAAATCATCATAAATTCCTTTTAACTGATGTAAAAGTAAATTACCTAATCTCTGCAACTTATCATTAATAGTTAGACAACCCTCTCTCTCCCTCCTCTCTCTCCCTCTCTCTCTCTCTCTCTCTCCTTTACATTACCAACTCGAACTTTGTTTGTTCAAATACAATTTTTGCCTCGTTAAATTTCTTTTTTTATGTACATTTACCTCTTGTTTTCTGTAAAAGGAACAGGTAAAGCTATTGTATTTGTATTGTATTGGACTGGATTAAAAGTACCATAAGCCAAAAGTTTCGACGCATGTCAGACTGCGCAGCCTGCGCAGGTCGATATAGTTCGATGCTTTTTGCAGAAGTTCATGAACTCTTTACCGAACGACCCAAGTTTGGACAAGTCCAAATTGAACGCATTTGCAGACGACAAAATAAATGTGAATGAAAGATTGAATTCTGAATTGGAAAGGGTTAAAAACATTGTGGGAAAAGGAGAAAATGCTAGTTATATTTGCAAAAGGTTTCTTTCTCAGGGTCGTTGAATTGGAAAGGATAAAAAAAGCACTTTGGAAAAAGGAGAAAATGCTGGTTATCAGCATTTTTTCCTTTTCCCATAACGTTTTCTAAAGGCTTCTTTCTCAGGGTCGATAAAAGGCGTCATTGTGTGATAAAAGGTTAAACTGTTTTTTTTTTCACTGAGCGTGGTTGAAATGCAAGATTATTATACTAGGCATTGGACAATATTCCGATGCTAAACTCAGTAAACTGCATAATCTGTCCAGTCTAATCTTGGTCTATACTGTCCATTAATGTTGCTGATGCTGCGATCAGCGAGCTATACCGTCCGTTTATGTTGCTGATGCTGCGATCAGCGATCTGTACCGTCCGTTTATGTTGCTGATGCTGAGATCAGCGATCTGTACCGTCCGTGTATGTTGCTGATGCTGCGATCAGCGATCTATACGTTCCGTGTATGTTGCTGATGCTGCGATCAGCGATCTATACTGTCCATTTATGTTGCTGATGCTGCGATCTATACTGTCCATTTATGTTGCTGATGCTGAGATCTATACTGTCCATTTATGTTGCTGATGCTGCGATCTATACTGTCCATTTATGTTGCTGATGCTGCGATCAGCGATCTATACTGTCCATTTATGTTGCTGATGCCGCGATCATTGATCTTTACGTTCCATTTATGTTGCTGATGCCGCGATCATTGATCTATACGTTCCATTTATGTTGCTGACGCTGCGATCAGCGATCTATACTGTCCATATATGTTGCTGATGCCGCGATCATTGATTTATACGTTCCATTTATGTTGCTGACGCCGCGATCAGCGATCTATACTGTCCATTTATGTTGCTGATGCTGCGATCATTGGTCTATACTGTCCTGGTCTGTCCATTTATGTTGCTGATGCTGCGATCATTGATCTTTACGTTTCATTTATGTTGCTGATGCTGCGATCAGCGATCTATACTGTCCATTTATGTTGCTGATGCTGTGATTAGCGTTAAACGGTTAACTCTTTACCATACGAGAAAAAGTTAGACTGGTCCATATTGAAAGCATTTGCAGACAACAAAATAAAGGTGACTGAAATTTTGAAATTTGTTCAGGGAAGGGTAAAAAACACTGTGGGAAAAGGAGAAAATGCTGGTTACCAGCATTTTCTCCTTTTCCCACAGTGTTTTCAAAAGGCTTCTTTCTCATGGGCGTCAAAAGTAGGGATTGTGTCGTAATGGGTTAACAAATGAGTGTATATAGTGTATACACAAACCGTGTATAGCAATATATGAAAAATCGTACGTTCATAGTCTGGCTGCCTGCCTGTCTCTGTCTGTCTGTCCGTCCGTCCGTCCGTCTGTCTGTCACACAGTCCGTCCGTGAGTCAATCAGTTACTCATGCAAATCAATCGTGATTAAGAGGATCATCAAGTTATATGCTTGTGAAATTATAGAGATATTATGATTATAGGAGAAAATACTTGTTTTCTGGTTTTGCATGTACTCTTTCGGTCAATAAAACCTGTCATGTTTTTAGGATAAAATTGTATTTTTGGAAAGTGGCTGTCCGCTAAAATTTTTAGTTTTTCGATTTCAAATTTATAACTGTTCAAACCCTACATTTCTCTCGGTCGTGTGTAGACCCGAGTTTCCATTACTATTTGCACCACTTGGACTTTCTTCTAGGATTATAACTGGTGTTGAGTTTCTGCTTGTCTGGTAGGTTTCTGCGAAGAGTCTGTTTCTTATGTGTTATTAGTAGTGGTGATTTTAGTATTCAGTACCAAGGTTCATGGCGCAGCAAGGGTCAACGCACCAGGCAGAGCTCGAGACAGAGGGGGAGATTTTGATTTCAAAAACTTTGAAAATATTATTCTTCTTTAAAACCTATGGTGTGGGTACTCATTAGAATTGTCTCAGCGAGACAATTCTAATGAGTACCCACAATATAGGGTTTCGAAGGGAAATAATGGATTTAGAATACCATCACTTCCTCTTATGTTAAGCTCTGACCATGTATAATACACCGGTCGTAAAGCAATTGTAAACAAAACCTCTGTTTGCCCAAGTAGTCGACATTTGATAGCGCCGAAATATGCATCGACCCTTGCTTTTGAGTAAATTGGACTTGACCCTTTCCCAAACAAGCCCTGGTTTTTACGTGTCTGTAGTAAAAGTCTTTGAAAACACTGTGGGAAAAGGAGAAATTACTCGTAACAAGCAATTTCTCCTTTTCCGACAGTGTTTTCTACCCTTTTTGAGAACTTTCTGCAATTTTCTCCAAATCTAAAATTGTCGTCTGCAAACTCTTTCGGTTTGGGAAGGACCAAAATTTGTTGCTTGGCAAAGGGTTAAACGCTGCTGAGATCGGCATTTGACCCTATGCAGATACATTAGATCCCCTATCGCAGAGAATGGCCAACATCTGTGGACGCTTAACCCATTACCAGACGATAATATTTTAGACTGGTCCAAATTGAAAGCATTTGCAGACAACAAAATAAAAGTGACTGAAAATTTGAAATTTATTTTGTGAAGGGTAGAAAACATTGTGGGAAAAGGAGAAAATGCTGGTTACCAGCATTTTCTCCTTTTCCCACAATGTTTTCAAAAGGCTTTTCTCTCGGGCGTCAAAAGTAGGGATTGTGTGGTAATGGGTTAGCGCCGTTTTAGCCGGGTCGTGCCCACTGTTTTCAGTTTTATAGAAGTTTTATCATGTATAATCGTACCGATACTTCACCCTGTCCCAAGATAACCTCATAGTTGTTTCTCGCTTGACCGTCCGACTGATACGAAGATCGATAACAGGCTGTAAATTTAGTCCTCGGATTACAAACCCTGCGGTTTGTCACCGGGTTATCGCATTCGGCATACCAATCTCCGAGCAGAGTTGTCGTTCGTTACTCTCACACATCTCTGCGATGGGCTAAATGACAAAAATCTTGTCAAACCGAGGAAAAGATGTTTTGTTACTGTTTAACTGTTTCATGTGTAAAATTATAAGATAGACAAAGGAAATATGACTCTGGATACATTATAGGTACGTTCAAACTGATGTATTTATCTGTATAAAATAGAACTATTTTCTTCGAGCCTCTTTACTGATAAGAATCTTACGCCAAGTTTAACAAAAATGGCTGCGCCCATGAAATGTGACAACAGTTTTGACATACTGATAAATCTTAGGTAATAAGATTAAAAAAATAAGTTATGGTCCTTTAAAAGACATTTAAGCTTTTCAAAAAATCCGTCTTTTCACATTGCCGACCACCTAGTCTGATTGGCCGTATGGTGTTTCAACAGCTCTCAATGTAATCGATATTGGTCTTCCTTTCAACGGCGTTTGTGTCGCCATTTTGAGTTCTGGTCATGTGACGAAAGTATCACCTAATGACGGACTACTTTCTGAGTCCACTACAGAGGTGAATGTGAAAGATCCGGAGTGCAAGAGAGTGACCTCGGGTGATCCATTGTCTGCGCATGTCATATTCTTCGAAGTTTCTGCCTGTCTTATATGACGCATCACTAGCCCCAAAAGCGGGTAGACTGTAATATTACGCTCTACAAAGTAGCAATGTAGGAAATAGCTTTTATCAATACTCTTTAGGAGAAATGAGACCTGTTTTACCTTCAGATTTCTCTAAACTACTGATCATAACTGAGTGAATTGCACGAGGTAGCGTTTTATTGAGTACACATTTATTTTGGTTTGAAATTCAAAGTAACGGTTGTCGCGTAGGAAATTGGTTCCTATCTGTACCCAAGATGCCCAAATTAGATAGATGAGTATTTAAAGAATGCCATCTAGCGAGATGAGTATTTAAAGAATGCCATCTAGCGGGAGATAACGTCGTGCGATCCGGTGATCAATTCCCTTGGCCGAAACATGTAGCTTTGATATGTACCTGTAGGCGGTAAATTTCTTCGCCGGAAGTATACCGCTTCACCGTTCTTAAAATCATAACACTCCTCTCAGAAAACAAACTCTTGTCGCATCATTGCCGTTTTTAATCGATTTTCAAGGCACCCCATGTTTTAGATAACGTGACTGGCAGTATTTCAAAATGGAACCCGTCTTAATACCGACGAGGTTAGATGCAGTTACGAAATCGGCCCAGTTGTGACGATTGCGGATTATCGCAGCTACACGGTCCTTCAGTGTGGCCATTTGTAAACGCCTTTCAAACTTTCCATGGTCTCCTTTTATCACGTTCCTGTATTCCTTGCCTTGCGAGCTGAATGAGCTTGGATGTCGATATTCATACTTTTAGAACAATTTTATGTTTTAACAACCCTGACGAAGTCCAAGGTCTTTGAAAGCATTGTTGGTAAAAGAGAATATCTTGGTATCCTTTTTTTTTTCCACACTTCCGTTTCATTGACACATTTCACTTATCGATGGTAGATTCTTTCAAACTAGACAACTCTAAGTTTTGTCAATTGATAAAGAGGTAGACTATGACTGTATGGCCTGCAACCCGCGAAAAGGGCCTTCAGACATTTGCGTAAATTGTCGTCTCTTATTAGCTTGCGCGGACTGCACAGGCTGATCCGAACACGACACTTTTCGATTTTATAGAATTTTCTATTTTGCTCAGTCTACTTCATCACAAAATCTAATATGGTCGTAAAGTGCCGTCTTGGATTAGCCTGCGCGGACTGCGCAGGCTGATCCGAGACGACATTTTACGCAAATGTATGAATGTCCCTTTTCGCGTGTTGAAAGCCATTATAATTATGAATCTGTCGGGTTGCAGGGGACGACATTTTACGCAAATGTATGAATCTCCCTTTTTGCGTGTTGAAAGCGATTATAATTATGAATCTGTCGGGTTGCAGGGGACAACATAAATGTTGATTTATAAATACTCCTTTACTTCCCGTATTGGTTATCGCGTTTTCCACTGATAACAGGAAGATGTAGGACAAGTTGTCTTGAACAAGTCATTGAGAAAACAAGGGGTCGTATGTTTAAGTCATGATCTGGCAAGAAAGAAGTTTAATGCATCTCTTTCACATTAAAACAAGAAATTTACATAATTGTGGATCCATACAACCCATTTTTGTTGAGCAACCAGTTGAATCATGGGGTTTTGTGGTCCTTTGACATGTAGGAAAGTGACCGAAAACAAAATATTTCGATCCATATCAGTCTGCGCGGATTGAGCAAGGTGTCATGAGTCGGTACATTTTGCCAAATGCGTTAACACTTTACCAAATAATTCTTAGTTTTTACGACCGCGAGATTCTGAAAATATTGTGGGAAAAGGATAGAAGCCTTTTGAAAACATTGTGGGGAAAAGGAGAAAATGTTACCAGCATTTTCTCCTTTTCCCAAAATGTTTTCTGAAACAAATTTCAATTTTTGAGTTAAGTTTATTATGTCGTCTGCAGATGTTTTCAATTTGGGCAAGTCTAAAATTTTGTTGTTTGGTAAAGAGTTAAGGTTCATGTAAAGTGTTTATTTTGCTTAATTTCATACGTCAATAATTCTGTAATTATTAAAATTTGTCCAGGAAAACCATATATCAAATTAAAGCTCTGGATGAGTACAAGCTGTTTTACATAATTATACCTACTGGCCTTGCATAATAAAACTAAAACATTGCAGAAAAAGATGACATCGTTTAAAACCTACAAAATAATAATGACATAACAAAATTGCTTAAGTTTTGGAGAAAACATAGGCTATGGTACATACCAGGTACTGCTACTACCAAAAATCCTATAGTTTCTTTAAAAAGGCACATATTTAAGTCAGAAAGTTTGACATTTTTCCCTTATTGAATTGTCAACCATGTTTGACCTACTTTGTTTTAGTAACAGGTATGGTGTCTCCACAGGATCAAAATGTACAAGTGGTTGTGTGTAATAAACTTTCATTAGTATTACCTGAACAAATTGACATGAAATAAATGACCTCAATTACCATATATTACACGCTTGATTTATTGTTCTAACTTGGCTCCGGCTAATGTCGTCTGCATGCGGAACTATGTGCATGTTTCTAAACTCTTTATGCTGCTAATAGATTTACCGGGTATAGTGTTTTCAAAGAATACTTGAAATACCTGAAATAACCATTATATTGTTGGTTTAAATTGGTAATACATGGTGGGTGACTTAGATCTATGATGTGCTTTCTGTGCAGCCTGATTTTAATTTATGCCTTCCGCAAAACCTTTTTATTTCGACTAAGGCGCAGTAAGGGTCAAACCCGACATTTACCGATAACAGTTTCCGTACAGTCCGGTTATACCCGATGGTTTAAATATTCACGTTTTAATTACTCTTTGCATAAAGGTCAATTTCAGGTCAATTTATTCCAGTAATAATTTTAGATAAAAAAAGAATAAAAATGACCTGTACAAGTGAAATTTCCATGTCCACTTACAAACCCTTTCTCAAAAACAGCACCCCACTACCCCATCACACACACAAAAAGAACAATGAAAAAAATGCTTATGTCAAAAATTGATTCTAAATCCTATCTACCAGACTGGTGACACCTTAATCCTATCTACCAGACTGGTGACACCTTTTGTAACTGCTGTTTTTGAGAAAGGGTTTGGACGTAGACATGGAAATTTCACTTGTACAGGTCATTTTTATTTGTTTTATTATCTAAAATTACTAATGAAAGTTTATCATGCACAACCACTTGTACATTTTGATCCTGTGGAGACACCATACCTGTTACTAAAACAAAGTAGGTCAAACATGGTTGACAATTCAATAAGGGAAAAATGTCAAGCTTTCTGAGTTAAATATGTGCCTTTTTAAAGAAACTATAGGATTTTTGGTAGTAGCAGTACCTGGTATGTACCATAGCCTATGTTTTCTCCAAAACTTAAGCAATTTTGTTATGTCATTATTATTTTGTAGGTTTTAAACGATGTCATCTTTTTCTGCAATGTTTTAGTTTTATTATGCAAGGCCAGTAGGTATAATTATGTAAAACAGCTTGTACTCATCCAGAGCTTTAATTTGATATATGGTTTTCCCGGACAAATTTTAATAATTACAGAATTATTGACGTATGAAATTAAGCAAAATAAACACTTTACATGAACCTTAAGTCCTCTTTTCATATACCATAGAAGTGTATATACGATCCTTGAGAAAATGATACAGGAGATAATATTTCACCTTTTATTAGTCGCCGCGCAGAAGCGCGCGACTATATTTTTAATAGTTTTTCGAGTTAGGACATGGATAGTGGGAATTTCGTTTTTATAGGGGTGTTAGGTTAACAAGGAATCTTTCTAACGTTACTTCGCCTTAAACTGGCTTTTTAATTCATTCTTAAACTACGAAATTGCAATACGATACTATTTTTGTTCTATTAATACTTACAACATCAAAAAACCGCCTAATTATTTCTTTTATTGTCGCTATTCGTGAGAAATGGACTCGTCCACATAAATGCCTTGTTTCCATTGGTCAAGGCTGTACAGGTTTCCAGTCATTTCGTACCTTATTAATTTCGTACCTAGGTCATTTCGTACGATTTTGGTCATTTCGTACCTACTTATACTTTCAATTTTGGTCATTTCGTACCCAGTTGGTCGTTTCGTACAACCTTCGTACACAGGTTTAATAATCATTTTGATTATTTTGTAGATAGTTTTTCCTATTATTTGTGTGTTTTTCGTTGAATGACCACTGCTAAAATTGTGCATTGCTGAAATTGTGCTAAATTCCGCCGAAGAACGGGTATAATGGTTATGATTGTATCTGACTATTATTGGTTACTTATTTCTAAGTTTAGTTTTTACAACAAAGATAGCTTAGAACTCCTTTGTTTATTTCTCAACGAGCTCTGCATAAATTTAATTTGTGGAAAAAATCTGGAGAGAGGCCACGTTTTCGCCGTGTTGTTCATAATGATAAAGCGCGATGCAAAACCATGATTCTTTATGAACACTGTTCACCAAACACTATAGTCTTAGACTTGTTTAAATTGAAAGCATGCCTTGCAAACTTACGTCCTCTTGAATCATACTTTCCTAGGACAGCAACATTTTAGTAACTTAGCCCTGCTTTCACCACTTTCCCAAACAAACACGGGTTATCACATGTGTGCTATCAAATTCTTTCGTCAAAACATGTTGGATAAGGAGAAATTGCTCGTTATAAGCAATTTCTTCTTTATTAAATACCTTTTCCCCGCTACTAGCGAATTTTCCACCATTTTTGCAGCTTTTTAAATTGTCATCTGCCAACTCTTTGAATTTGGAAGAGTCTAATATTTGTCGTTTGGAAAAGAGCTAAGAGAGCGCTGTGCTAGGGTATTAGATACTGTAACAGAAAACAAGTTTTGATATAGGTTACTATTCACATAATTTCATAATGTGTTAAAAAATCTGCTGATGAAAACTGACATTTACTGACTTGCCCTGGCTTTCTTGAAGCATTAAACAAATTTTTTTGCGGCGACTTTGATGCTTTGCATCAACTTTTTCTTGTCAGCATCTTTGGGTGTAAAGGAGGCGGCGGGAGGTAGGGTTATATCGGAAAATTTCCTTCACCTATGCTGTCTTCATGTTCTAAAACTGGCCACACGCGAAAAGGGACATTCGGACATTTGCGTAAAGTGTCGTTTCGGATCAGCCTACGTAGTCCTAACAGGCTAATCCGAGACGGCACTTTACGATTGCATCAGATTTTTTGCTACAGTAGGCTTGAGCAAAACAGAAAATTGCATAAAAAAACGGAAAGTGCTGTTTGTGATCAGCCTGTCTGGACTGCGCAGGCTGATCCGGTACGACACTTTAAGCGAATGCCTGAATGTCCCTTTTTACATATAGCAGGCCATATCGCTTTTCTGTATTTACCTCTAACCTGCTAAAGAACTTAAATACAACCACAGGCCTTTGAATTTCCTTTGATTTATCCATTATCTCCCGCTAGATGGCATTCTATAAATACTCATCTATCTGATATGGGCATCCTGGGTACAGAACCGAACCACTTTCCTACGCGACAACCGTTACTTTGAATTTATAAAGTTTACCCAATAAAACGCTACCTCGTGCAATTCACTCAACTATGATCACCAGTTTAGAGAAATCTGTTGCTAAAGCAGGTCTCATTTCTCCTCAAACGTATTGATACGTAATAGCTACATGTATTTTCAACATTGCTACTTTATAGAGCATACTATTACAGTCAGCCCGCTTTCGGGGCTAGTAGTGATGCGTCATATAAGACAGTCGAATCTTTGAAGAATATGACATGCGAGGACAACGTTGATTTATCACAGAATAATGTGCTATTTATAGTAACAGTGTCCGATAATGAAAAAAATCTTTAATCCCGTGATAGACCAATGAAAAATTCTTAATCCCATGATAGACCAATGAAATTTCAGAGGACTGAGATATAACTTACATAGAACTTTCAAGTCGATACTAAAAATTGCTATTAAGACATTATTCAGGGGAAAATGCATTCTCCTATGGACAGTGTAGATCAAAGGTCAGACTGCACGTTCTGTTCAGTCTGATCTTGATCTAGACTGTACGTAAGAGGTCAGTGATTTGCACTTAGGTATAGCGGGGTCTATACTTGGCCGTTGTCTGCGCATGTCATATTCTTCGAAGATTCGACCGTCTTATATGACGCATCACTAGCCCCGATAGCGGACTGACTGTAATGTTACGCTCTATAAAGTAGCAGTGTAGAATGGTAAGATTAAACAGGACTTACCGTCGTAGAGGGGAAGTAGAAGTTTGATCTAGATTTTATCGACTGTAGACTCCTTTGGGGATCACACAGAGATCACGTGACATTATCAACATCCAATTTTCAGTCTTTTAGAGCACTTACAGATGATGATTATTGTAAAGAACACAATCGATATCTGCAAACGGTGTGAAGAAACAAATACTCCCAACAACCTCGGGTTGGGATGGGTGGGTGTGTGATCCCCAAAGGAGTCTACACTCGATAAAATCTAGATCAAACTTCAACTTCCCCTCTACGACGGTAAGTCATGTTTAATCTTACCATTTTATCGACTGAATGACTCCCTTTGGTGGACCCCACAGAGACTTTAGAGTTTGTTTCTTCACGCTAGTATGCAGAAAAGAAAATAGAATCAAGAAATGTACAACATTTTTATTTGAAATCGCTGGCCACATAATTAGTCAAACATTTAGAGCAAGTAAGGCTCATGTCAGAATTGCGTTCTGAAAGGACGATTCTTCCTGTAAAGCATTTAACGGTTTATGGTAAAATCTTTCAAATGTTCTAGCATTAGACCATCCTGCAGTTTTGATAATAGAGTTGATGGGTATCCCATTCAGTTTTGCTGCACTCGTAGCAGCTGCTCTAGTACCATGGGTTCCAAATTGTTTATAGATTCCTGCCTTTAGCATCAAGGATTTTACCCATCGGGAAACTGTTGCCTAAGTGACCCCGTGATGTGGTTTTTGGGTAATGATAAGTAATTTAGTTTCAGTCGTTCTTAAACCTTCAGTGCGCCTCAAGTATTCTCGTAAGGTTTCTACTGCACATAGTTTTTCGTTATTATACGAATGAAGTACAATATCTTGCAAATGATAACCCGGTCTCGTGTGCTTGAGAACATGGTTTGTTCTTATAACACACACTTTAAAATTATCTTGAAATTCTATATCTTTCGTTTCAATGAGATGTAACGTTTGACTGCGTTGCGCTGTAACTTGCAAAAACAACATACTTAATTTTGCTGACAGTTCCAGTAATGTTAAGTCTGCGATTTTTTCTATAAATGTAAGTACAATCTTTACATCCCATATTGAACCATATTTTGCTAAGCTAGGTTTTAGATTGTAGACCCCTTTCATGAACTTTTGGATCAGGTAGTGAGAGCTGAAATTCTTATTACCACAAATTTGAATGAAATTATTTATGGCCGCTCTGGCGGTCTGAAAAGCACTATACTTTAAGCACTTATTGTGTAGTGTTACAAAAAATGCCAAAATTTGGTTCACAGAAGGCTTAATGGGATTTTTACTCCGTCCACAAAATACGAGCCACTGTTGGATGTAACAGTGGTACTGCTTTTTAGTGGAGTCTCTCCAGGATTTGATGATGATTTCTTGAGCTGTGTTCGGTACTCTTTGGCGTTCAAGAGCTTTCCGGATAAGCGAAAAACTCCCAAGCGCATCCTTGTTAAGGGATGTTGATGGTCTGGTTTGTGGTGCAGTATCAGAATGTTCTGTGGCTTTGGCAGAAGAAAGTATGGGCCACTTATCATATGGAGCAGAGATGGCCACCATGCCTGTGTCGGCCATAGGGGAACTACTAGGACAGCTTCTGTTGTATCTTGTTCCATCTTCTGCAGAATCCTGGCCAGCGGGCTGAAAGGTGCAAATATATAATAAAGCTTTCCAGTCCATGTGATTGAAAAAGCATCTACAGCAAGGGCATGAGGATCGGGTCTGAGAGACACATAATTTTT
Organism: Tridacna crocea; assembly: GCA_943736015.1. NCBI lineage: Eukaryota > Metazoa > Mollusca > Bivalvia > Cardiida > Cardiidae > Tridacna > Tridacna crocea. Next base: position 13,398,041 of record OX031066.1, read on the forward strand.
CAATTTATTATTTAGCCTTGAAACGAATAAGTCCACGAATATTTCTGGATACCATGCCATGATTTTCTTAAAGGCCTCACAATTCAGTGACCATTCTAAATCATCATTAAATACTCTGGATAGTTTATCTGCCTTTTGGTTCATTTTTCCCGGAAGATGCGCTGCACTTAAATGAATGCATTTGTCTATGCACCACAACCAGATTTCACGAGCAATTTCATCAAGTTCTTCCGTTTTCCCCCCAAACTTGTTTATGTATGCACAGCTTGTTGTGTTATCCATAAATATACGGACGTGAATATTGCACAAGTCTTTACAAAAGGTAAGTAGTGCCAACTGGCAAGCTTTGAGTTTTAAGATATTTATGTGAGCGCCTTGCTCTTTCACTGACCATCGACCCCCAGTTTTAATGCCAGAAGTTTTGTTAAATGCTCCCCATCCTTCCATCGAGGCATCAGTGTATATGGAAAGCTCTGGAGCTTTACGCATTATTGGCTTAAATGAACTTGGTAGATTAGTTAACCACCACTTAATGACAATATCTACATCTCTAGAAATTCTCATTAGCCTGTCAAAAATCGCCTTTATTTTTCCTGAGATTAAAATCTTTAACTTTTTCAAGTGGTTTGTAATAAAGTGGGACGTATTCAACCCCCGGTTCAGCCGCAACCATTTTCCCAATCATTTTTGCGATCTGTTTGATGGGGCATTTAGATTTTCCCAAAATAGTGGAACAGCAATCAAGAAGTTCCTTAACTCTCTCTTGCAGAGCATAAGAGAAACCGAAGAAAAGCAATACGTTTTGTTGGAATTAATACTGATTTCTCAAGATGCACGGTAAAACCCAGAGTCCATCAATTTTACAGTTGACCAGATGTTACGTTGACATTCTTCAAAAGTAGAACCCTGTAAACAGCTATCATCTTTATAATTATGCTGTGCTAATGAAACCTTGTGCTCTTAGTGAGGCAAAAATAGGTTTTAAGATTTTAGTGAATACCCTGAGCGATGTTGCTAAGCCCATGACAAGGTAGGTAAATTGGTATTTCTGATCATCGAAAATAAATCTAAAGTAATTTCTGTCTGGCACTCTGATAGGTACCGAATAGAATGCTTCTGAGAGATCCACTGAACCAAAGAAACAGTCTGGTCGCATTGTGTCAACAGCTGCTTTCAGTGTTTCCATTTTGAAATGTATGCGCTCCATGAACTTTTCATTAAACTGTTTCAAGTTGAGAATTACCCGAATTTTCCCGTCTTTTTTAGGGCGGGTGAAAATATTAGATATGAATTCATTTTCATCTGTTTGATTTACTTTCTCTGTAGTATTACAATCTAAAAATCTGTTTAGTTCTTGATTAATTTGGATCAGTTCTACATCATTGAACTTAAGTTGTTGAGGGATATGTTCTTGCATAGGTATGTCGCATAGTTCAACGTAATAACCACAAATAGTGTTCAGTATCCTTCGGTCATTAGTAAGTTTCACCCATTCATTAAAATGGAAAGCAGTTTTACCAGCAATGAAATTGTCTTTCGTGTTCACCAATATCAGTGACTCTGTACTTACTTTTAATTTCTCCTGTAATTTCCCTTCGACCCTGGTCCCTTTTTGTGTGTTTGATTTTGCCTGTATAAGGGTTTCCCCTGATCTCTGTAGGTCTGGTTGTATGGGGAGCCTTGTCGTCGTCCTTGGGATTGGTGGTGGCGCCCCCCCCCCTTCGATTAAAAAAAGAATGGTGTGAAGGCCTAAAAGGTACCTTGTCGCCAGAATTGTCATGTGTTAGACTGCTGATGGCTTTCTCATTTGGGACCTTCATTTCGTCTTTCAATTTGTCCCCGAACAGTTGGGTGGCAGATGAAGTAGATTCTTTAAGAATTGACTTCACTCTGGGCTTGAGCTGTTTTTCCTTTCTAATCGTTTCCTTCCTCTGTTCAATATTGGAACAGATAAAGTGAGACATGAGCTTAAATGTCTCTCCAGCCAGAGTCTTAATTTTCTTGTTGACCTCTTTTTGGTTTCCAGTTGGATTTTGCAAAGAGTCAATTATCTTGAGCACTGGCACCATGCATGTTGCTAAATTCTCCATATCTTTCTGAAGCTGTAAGTCCACAGCTCGGGTCTGCCGATCTAGTGCCCGCCATAATGTGTTGTCTATGAGTGAAATTTGCAAATTATCAAGGTTGCCGGTCTCTTGTACTGGTCTTTTAATTCTTTGAATGTTTTCTCATCGGGTCCATCGCGGAGTATCCTGTTCACCACCGAGGCAAGTTTGTCTGAAATAGGCCTATCTTCCCCTGTTTCTGTCTTAGGTTCGAAGTATTGATCAAGATCTTCCAATAGATCAGAGTCTGGAACTTCTTCTGGTTGTTCTTCCGTATCTTCTTCCTCAAAAAAGGTGTTAATATCATCCAGGGAAGATTTTGCTCCCGATGCCTCCTCTTGAGGTTCCATGGCATTTCCCTCAGAGTTATCTAACCGTGCCTCTTTCTGGCTCATTACCACCTCGTCTGAGGTGCTATCACGTTGTAAGGCTCGAACTTCTTGCTCTAATGTTTTCACTGATGTCATTAGAGAATTCAGTTTGCTGCCTGGCCCTGTTAACTCTTTGACTATTCGTGAAGTGTTTTAAAATTTCTTCACTCCCGTTTACAGAATTCTCCGTATTCCTCTTACTGGACCCCGCATACATTTCAGCCACAGCATCGTTCTGCTCGGAATCGGGAGGTCGTCATAAAGATCATCCATTTTTATTCTGAAATATGATCAGATGAGAAAGTCCTTTTTAGTTCTTATACTATAACTAGGATATTTCCCATAAATGAAGTGCAACACGCGAAAAGGTGCATTCGGACATTTGCGTAAAGTGTCGTCCCGGATTAGCCTGCGCAGTCCGCGCAGGCTAACCCGGGACGGCACTTTACGACTACATTAGATTTTGTGCTACAGTAGACTTGCGTAAAACAGAAAATTGCATAAAATCGGAAATTGTCGTTTAGGATTAGCCTGTGAGGACTGCACACGTTGATCCGAGACGACACTTTACGCAAACGTCCGAATGACCCTTTTCGCGTGTTGCACTCCAAATAGAACAGTCCACCAAATTCACAAACATGTCGTCTGTATTGTGCTTCTTTCCGTCTGGAAAGCTGTATATGAACAAGTCACAATTGCTAAGGATCATAGCGGAATGTAAACAAAGAGCTGTGTATTGGGACAGGCGCAAATTTATAATGAGGCAGATTAATTGGCTTGCAACACACGAAAAGGGACATTCGGACATCTGCGTAAAGTGTCGTCTCGGCATAGCCAACTTTCGCGGACATGGAAAAATCGATATCGGCCAATTTTACCTGCACTTTTTTATATAGAATTATGAAGGGCCTAGGTAAATAAACTCTTATAACTTCATCAATTTTCAGAATTGAAAATTATCTCAAGTGAGGTAAGAAAATTCAATTTATTCTCTTTCAAATGAACTTAGCTTTAAAAATTTCGAAAAAGAAACTTTTGGTCCTTTTTTAACTTAAAAATTGTAGGTATGGTTTATATAGAATAAAGAGGAAAAACGCATTTTCCGAGGTCAAAAACTGTAATATTTGTTTAATTTTCTTTCGTTGTGTTGAAAAGTCAAAATTATCTCAAGTGGAGTGAGTTACTTTATTCATTTCTCTTTCAAATGGTATAATTTTGAGTCATTTAAAAAAATAAACTTTTGGTCCTTTTTACAGTTTTTTAATGCCACTATCCTATTTTTTTTCTTTTTCCGTGAACGTTCGGATTATGCCGGATATCGCCGATATTGGCCAGCCGGGTATCTTAATTGCGTTACGTAATATTTCATTGACAAACGGACCCCCTGCTATGTTTATGATATAAATGTATCCACATGATTATAAACTAGAATTTATACCCGGGTTGTTTTCAGATCGGATACTGTTTGATCCTGACAGTATCCCTAAGATGTTTTATTATGTATCCTATTTATGTAAAAGACCAGAATTTAATACTTATGAAATTATTTCCTTTTACAATGATTAGATTGACATATGAAATAAGAAAATGTACGTTTGATGATTTTTTTTCAGCTTTTCAGCTTTTTAGAAATTAATGCTTTTTATATATTTTTTTTCTGGCGACAGCTCACAACTCATGTTTCCTTGCTTTTTTCACATCGTATCATTTATCACTGTCGTATCACATAGAAGGCCTTTGAGAACATTGAAGAAAAAAAATATTTTAACGCTGGTTGCCAACATTTTCTCCTTTTCTTACACTATTTCTAACTCAATAAAAGATAAGTTCCATTTTTCATGTTTTATTTGTCTTTAGAAAATTACTTCATTCTGAACAAGTCTGAAATTTTGTCTTTTGGTAAAGATTCAAATAACAAGCTCAACCTGTTACTGTATAAATACGGCATCTAACGACCCTGCTGTTGATTGTTTAGGATAAAATATGGAAACAGGCGCATTATCTTTTTACAAGTTATCTTCTACTTTTCAAACATTGTTGTCTACATCACTCAATCGGTTTCTTCTGCAAAGAGTATTTACCATTCAAAGAATGACAACACTAGATCAAAATTGACAACTTTTCTTTTACATAAATCAAACAGTTTCTCCCTCCTTTCAAATGTCCCCCTCCCTTTAACATCTTTAGTATTTTAATAGTTCATTGGAAGAATTAACCTAAACATTGAGGTTCTTCCATCTTTAAAACGATACAACCTGCAAAAAGCATAACCGCTAAGAGTGAATAAAAGATGAAAAAAAAAAAAAAAAAAATGACGTAGACTATATGTATGTACATGGAAATGGGAATAATATACAAGCTACTCCTACTTCATCAGTGACCTAAAAAGTTACCTTCTGCATAATCATTATTTATTATTTCAAGAAATAGTATTTAATCAACCGAATGATACATGTACCTTGGTTTGACACCGGTTTTTAACACAGCTTGCTGGTGAATTCTACTGATGATTAGTTGAAATGACATCATACATAACTTTTTTAGAGGAAAAAATACCTTTTTATCTTTATCGGGGTACGGACAAAACCCCCCTAGGACAAACCCCCCCAGGACAAAACCCCCATGGACAAAACCCCCATGGACAAAACCCCCACACCCTTCAGTGAAAAGTGGACAAAACCCCCCTGGTTGTAAAAAATAATTAATTCGTATAAGTTAAATTGATTTTTTAAGTTTTTTTTCTTAAAATTGTGTTTATGACCAAAAATGTGTTTTTAAAAAAAATTTTTTTTTCTTTATGACCAGAAATGTGTTTTTAAAAAAATTTTTTTTTCTTTAATTTTTTTTTTCTTTATGACTGTGCATTTAGAATATTTTGTGATCGTCTCAAAAGACTTTGAGTCACTACCTATCTACAGAGCGCATAGTGATGACTTTGGTCAGACTGCGGATGCCCAGGCTGATCTGAGTCTTCACTTTTACGCATATGTATAACAATTGGAAACGCCACGCACAGGCTCTAATACATTATATGGTTACATGATGGTATTTTACTACTGAAATTCATGGTGTTGATTGATGAGCTTCATTTGCGTATTATAAAAGTTTTGAATTAGACCAATTCGGTGTGTTTTCTTTTCCACGTCACTAGCCGTGCATATTGTTGACCTCCTTTTGGAAAGTGGTATGAGAAAAGAAAAAAAATGCTTGCCATAAGCAGCAATTTCTTCTTTTCCCACACTGATTTCTATCCAACACTATGTACTTTTTCAAATCTCATCCACTTTCTAGTTTCTTATGCAACTACTTTCAATATTTGGTGTTACAAAATTTTGTCCTCTGACCACCCAAATACCAAGTTAAAAGTTCAGTTTTCCTATTGCAAGTACAATGAAATTTTATTCCATTTTGTCTAAACCTGTTTAAGAAATAAAGTAAAAAGGCAAAAAATATGGAAAGCATGAAAAAATATGAGCTGTTTATATGCTTTTTATATATGATGGGGGTTTTGTCCTAGGGGGGTTTTATCCTAGGGGGGTTTTGTCCTAGGGGGGTTTTGTCCAGGGGGGTTTTGTCCTAGGGGGGTTTTGTCCTACACTCTACATTACCAATCCGACCCTGAGAAGGAAAGACCAATCAGACCCTGAAAAAGCAAGAAAAGGAGAAAATATTCCTGTTATAAATCTACATTGTCAGCAAAAGTGCATTTGGACAGATGAGATTTCAGGATCAGACTACAAAAAGTGGATTTGTTGAGAGCAGTTTTAGGACCGATCAGTTTATGTCTCAGAGAATCAAAACTTAACCCTTAATCCGAGCCGAGGATAAATGAATTACAAACCGACAAATAAAGCTGAAATAAAACAATTTCAATGTTCTTTTCTCAAGAAAAATCTCGCTTTATCAGATATTATTCCAATATGCTGTTGAGTCTAATAAGGGTGCGCATTATGTGCAGTCTGATACTAGTATTCAAGAGCCACACTGTGCTGTACCAGACAAAGGGTTTAGGTTAAAGTCGAAAAAAAAAAATCCTGCCAGGATAGATACTGTATACCGTCTTGGCAAGGATTGTGAATTTGAAGCTGGCCACTGTTACGTAATGTTACGTTTCTCTTATCTTTTATCGCTGCAGGCTATTCAATATCGATTACTTGTATACAAGATGTAAGTTCGCCAAACTCCGGAAACTCCCGGACCTTTACGTATGATATCGATTATTTTCATCGATTTGTTGATATGCGAGACTTCTGATAAGGCATGTCCGTGAAAGTTGGCTATGATCAGCCTGCGCAGTCCGCGCAGGCTAATCCGAGACGGCACTTTCCGTTTTAATGCCATTTTCTGTTTTGCGCATGTCTACTGTAGCACAAAATCTAATGTAGTCGTAAAGTGCCGTCTCGGATTAGCCTGCGCGGACTGCGCAGGCTGATCCGAGACGACACTTTACGCAGATGTCCGAATGTCCCTTTTCGCGTGTTGCACACCAATTACCAACAGGTATTCGCCCGTGTGTGAGATTAAGTGCGATGCGCACTTGCCATTTCGGCGTAATAAAACATAAAATGTTTAGTTAGCGTGATGAAAAAGGTGCGTTGCGCACCATATATTTCAACCTTTTCGGTAATTAAAAACAACAACAATTGTTCTATAAAGGTCTTTTCTACACTTAAAATCAAACGAAAACACAAACTCCATTTTGCAATACCAGACGGTCGCTTTAATGGACGAGAGAGCAGCGATAACAAGAAATGATAAATGATGAATTTCATTGACAAGAACATAGGGCAATAGGGATTAGGCAATTATACAGAAATACATGAATTTGTAGTTGGAACAAGAGACAAGGCATAAAAGAAATATTCTGGAATCCACCGTAATCTGGAATTACACACATGGTAAATCCTACTTAAGTATAGAACTAGTTCCTGGTAATAAGTACAGCCTGTCTCTGGCTCTACACTGAATTTTAGCGTGAAGCAAATAGTAACACAGAAAGAGAAGTATTCAATAAGAAATATACATACAAATATTCACATACAGAACGTGACAAGCTCGCCCAGGAAAAACCATAGATAAAACCCTTTTATTTTCTCTTTGTTTCTTTTTTATGAAGAATTAACTTATACCGGGAAAAAACTATGGAAACCTGTACCTGTATCAGATATGCATGTCACAACGACAGGTTCATTCTCTGTATGCGAATCTAAAGTTCTTCCTAGGAATAAACATCCAAGTGAACTGAATCTGCATCGCGTAATCGATCTGGAACAGTCTTACAAGACAATAGTACCACACGACCACACCAAGCAGAATCAGCAAAGCTTAAAAGTAAAAAGAGAAAACGGTTCTCGGAACTTATGCGTTATGGTGATCTTCACATTCACCTACGTATATATGCAAACATAAGCAATATTTCACAGAGATAACGACAAAAAGGAATTAAAAGATGCTGCTCCGGCTGTGTCGTCTGGTAGAATGACTACAAAACGACACGTAACCACTATACATGATACATATAACCTGAATTACCCGTGCAAACCCTGACCAAAAACCCACCATAAAGAAACCTGTACGCGTCTAATGTAATAACTCTTTACAACTCGTTACGCGAAAGACAAATATTTCACGCAAATCCGAAACGCGTGAAATAGATAAACCTGAGAGACCCGGATATTCTTCCGGAGCCGAATTCGGCTTCTCAATATACCTGTCCCAATCGAGGAGCGTCTCCTACTCACCAGTTTAAAAAATTCAAACAGTTTCAAAGTACAAACAAAAATCGCGTATTTAAATGTTGTTGAAAATGAAACTAAAGTAACGACTTACCGGAACACGGAAGTAGCATTCGATGTCTAGAAATTTGATAGAAAGATTTTTTGAACACAGTTCTTTGTAAAGTTCGACTGTTTTGGAAGCTGATAAGCCTCGCACTGAAAATTGGATGTTGATAATGTCAGGTGATCTCTGTGGGGTTCACCAAAGGGAGTCATTCAGTCGATAAAAAAGAGCTTTTATCAATACCTTTGAGGAGAAATGAGACCTGCTTTAGCTCCAGATTTCTCTAAACTACTGATCATAGCTGAGTGAATTACACGAGGTAGCGTTTTGTTGAATATACGTTTATTTTAGTTTGAAATTCGAAGTAACGGTTGTCGCGTAGGAAAGTGGTTCGGCTCTGTACCCAGGTTGCCCAAATTAGATAGATGAATATTTATAGAATGCCGTCTAGCGGGAGATAATGATCCTTGGCACATTTTATCGCGTTTGTCGCCACCCTTCTTTGTAACAAGAGGGCCAAGATGGCCCTGGATCGCTCACCTGAATTTTTGAGATGACCATAGCCTATTTTTTTATTTAAGGTATTGAAACATTGGAACCAAATTTATAATTTTGCTAAGCAATTTTCAAAAGGTCACCTGTGAAATTAATTTCGAAATCTGACCATCAGTTTCAAAAAGAAGAATTTTTAAGAATTCTTCATTTCTGTATAAGAGCAAGTATCCCCTATCCACGAGAGCCATGTTTCTTGATGGATCAAAATTTACGAACAAGTTTTGAAAAGGGTCATCCAAGGAACATTTCGGAAAATTTCTTTTAAAATCTGACCAGGGGTTTCAGAGAAAGAGAATTTTCAAGAATTTCATCATGTCCATATAGCGCAAGTAGCCCCCATTCACAAGAGCAAGGATCACCCAAGGAACATCTCTGTCAAATTATTTTAAAATCTGACTAGGGGTTTCAGAGAAGAAGAATTTTCAAGAATTTCTTCATTTCCATATAGTGCAAGTAGCCCCCATTCACCAGAGCCATGCTTCTTGACCAATCAAAATTTCGCACACACTTTTTGAAAAGGGTCACCCAAGGAACATCCCTGAGAAATTATTTCAAAATCTGACCAGCGGTTTCAGAGAGGAAAAATTTTTTAAGAATTTCCTCATTTCCCTATAGTGCAAGTAGCCCCCATTCACCAGAGCCATGTTTCTTGACCAATCAAAATTTCGCGAACAATTTTTGAAAAGGGTCACCCAAGGAACAACTCTGTGAAATTATTTCAAAATCTGACCAGCGGTTTCAGAGAAGAAGATTTTTTAAGAATTCCTTCATTTCTGTATAGTGTAAGTAGCCCCCATTCACCAGAGCCAGATTTTTTGACGGATCAAAATTTCACGAACAATTTTTGAAAAGGGTCACCCAAGGAACATATCTGTGAAAATATTTCAAAATCTGATAAGTGGTTTCAGAGAAGAAGATTTTTAAAGAATTCCTTCATTTCTGTATAGTGCAAGTAGCCCCCATTCACCAGAGCCACAATTTTTGACGGATCAAAATTTCACGAACAGTTTTTGAAAAGGGTCAACCAAGGAACATATCTGTGAAATAATTTCAAAATCCGACCAGCGGTTTCAGAGGAGAAGAATTTTAAAGAATTTGCTAAAAAATTCTATTTGGTTGCCATGGCAACCAGAGTTTTTGACGGAATCAAATTCTGTGAACTATTTTTAAAGAGGACTTCCCAAGGAACATTCCTGCCAAGTTTGGTCCAAATTGGCCCAACGGTTTAGGAGGAGTTGATGTTTAAAAAATTGTTGACGACGCACGACGCACGACGGACGACGCACGACGGACGACGGACACCCAGTGACCCTAAAAGCTCCCCTTGAGCACGTTGTGCTCAGGTGAGCTAAAAATGTATGTAATTCTATACAGGTATTATTATATTTTGCCTGGGTTTACACCTTTCCATGATCAAGCGGAGAATCACGTTACTCTCGTTGAATATTGTCCGTTTATACATTTCTTACACATTGTGGTCGTTTTAATTTCATTATAGATACCAAGCAAAGAATGTCTATTCGCGCGACTCGTATTTGCCTTTGTTAGACAGATCGAGAGCGTGCAGGCTGACCTTTATCTTTTACCAAACAACAAAATCTTCGACTGGTTAAAAAAAAAATATTTGCAGACGACAAAATAAACGTGACTCAAAAAATGACTTTGGAAGAATAGAAAGCATTGTGGGAAAAGGAGAAAATGCTGGTTACCAGCATTTTCTCCTTTTCCCACAGTGTTTTCAGAGGGCTTCTTCCTAGGGTCGTTAAAACCAGGGATTGTTTGGTGAAGGGTTAATCTATACATTATGGGATTCCATTTCTTGCGGAAAGAAAACAACAACTTTGGACATTTGAATATAGAAAATTTAAACATCGGTTAGACTTGTTTTTTAATTTTGCTCAAGTTTAATGTTAATTGGAAAACTTTCCCAGATACTCCCATAGTTTTACAACCTGAATAAAGAAGCTGAAAACATTATGGGAAATGGAGAAATACCTGTTCACCTTCACCCATGGTGTTTTCTGGCCTATCAAAGACAAATCCCATCATTTGAGTCACGGTTAAATTGTCGTCTGCAAATGCTTACATTTTGGACAAGTACACGTTTCTGTTGTTTGATAGAGTGAAATTGCGGCCAGTATCTACGTTTGTCTCATTATTTCCCGCTATATGGCATTCTACAAATACACATGTACCTAATTTGGGCATCCTGGGTACAGAACCGGACTAATTCTTTACGCGACGACGGTTACTTAGAATTTCAAACTAAAATAAACGTTTACTCAATAAAACGCTACCTGGTGCGATTCATTCGCTATGATCAGCAGTTTAGAGAAATCTGGCATTGTCTGTGCATGTCATATTCTTCGAAGATTCGACATGTGCTGTCTTATATGACGCATCACTTCCACTTCCCACCCCCAACCCCAATGTTCGAGGGATTGTAGCAATACGTGCTTTTAAATAGCAATGGAGAAAATGGCTTTTATCAATACGTTTGGGGAAAATCAGACCTGTTTTAGCTCCAGATTTCTCTAAACTGCTGATCATTGCCGAATGAATCGCACCAGGTAGCGTTTTATTGAGTAAACATTTATTTTAGTTTGAAATTCAAAGTAAAGGTTATTGCGTAGAAAAGTAGTCCAGTTCTGTACCCAGATTGGCCAAAAATAGATAGAAGATTGAAGAATGCCATCTAGCGGGAGATAATGGGAATTTCGAGCTAAAACAGGCCTGATTTCTCCTCAAATGTATTGATAAAAGCCATTTTCTCGATGCACTACTTTATAACACGTATTACTACAATCCGTCCAACTTTGGGGAGAGTGATGCGTCATATCAGACAGGTCAAATCCTCGAAGAATATGACATGCGCAGACAACGCTTTGTGTTTATTTTTTCCTACTCGTCAAGATTGTCTGACTGTTTAGCCAATCAGAAGTTATGTTACTTTCACATTGAATATTCAGTGTGCGAAATACCGGTATTAATGAAAGAAACCCCTAACATTAATTATGGATTACTATAACGGCCGCTCCTATATAACTGAAATAATGTTTGAAAATGGCGTATTATACCATACAAATACCCAAAATAAATGAATAAAACAGATCAAACTCCAAGTGGCATTTTGAAAAAAAAAAAATCCGGGCTAGTTCAAATCTTTATGAAGAAACATATTGTTATCATCAAAGGCTGATGACGTCAACATCACATGACATCAACCTCAAGGACGCCAAAAATGGCAACGACTTTGGCATAAAAACTATTTATACATGTATATTTGAAATGTATTTACAGCTTTAGTACATGTATATCTAACACAAACAGGATCCAAGAAGATGCAAAAATGACAAGAAAAATGCAATTTTAGAGCTTAATATTAAATATGCCTGTAATAACTGTCATGTTAGAAGAATATAAAAGCTGTATGTATACAAACACACACAATTTAACCTATTTCCCGTTTAATATTGAAATGAAACTTTCAAGCCGAACGTAAGAAAACCTATATATTGCTAGAATATTTCAAAGGTTTTTTTCTTTAGAAAAAATACGTATGTATCGGACAGTGTAGATCCAAGATCAGACTGCACGCTGTGCAGTCTGATCTTGACCCCACACTGTCCACAAAAGGTCACCGAGACTCGCAAAAGGTCACCGAGACTCGCTTAGTAGGCTAAAGTTTAGTTCTAATCTCATTACAGAGAGCAAGATCAAAGCACTGAAGCTACAGAGACAGTACAATGCAGCAGCGATACGTAGTTTTACTGCTTGCTGTGGTTGTTGTAGCATTTATGTACATGGCTTACATCATAAAGACCAGCGACGTTAATGCCAGCAGCCTTGGGTCGCAAGTTCTAGGAATGTCACAGCAGCCAAGACTAGCAGTTAGTAACCATTTTATGGGTGAGAAGAGATACCCTGTTGTTAAAAAAGCCCCATCGCCAAACAGGATTCCTTTCCAAACAGGCGTTTACTTGGTACGTTAAAATCTTTCTCAGACAATTTCATTCTTTTTTTTCTTTTTAACGATTTTGTATTCGTAATCATGTTATGGGTGAAAAGAGATAACCAAGCCTTAGTATCGGACAGATTCGAATTTCAACGTGGGATTTTTTTCAGTTTTTTTTTTTTTTAAATATTGTTGGAAGAGAAGAAAATATTTGTTACTAGTAATTTCCTCTTTTTCCACTACATTTATTTCCAGTCAGAAATATCCCAGATATGATAGAGTCGTCTTCAAATATTTTAATGAAGAAAAATCTAAAAAATAAAAAGTAATCTTCGGGTGAGAATTGAATAAGCGCATGAAATTAACGTTCGTATCGGGATTAATGTACTTTTTTTTTCCCACTTGAAAAGACTTAATGGCGCTCTGATTTTCTAATTGAGATATTGCTCACAATGAGTAAAATATTACTACATCCTTCGTTATTCATATCTTGAATGGCCATGTTGTTGTCTCTCTCTTTCCCTTTTTTTTCTCTCTTTAAGTAATCATATTCAGCACCTATTAACCCATTACCACACAATCCCTGAGAAAGAAGCCTTTTGAAAACATTGTGGGAAAAGGAGAAAATGCTGGTAACCAGCATTTTCTCCCTCTCCCACAATTTTTTTCTTCCCTTCACAAAACAAATTTCGAATTTTTAGTCACTCTTATTTTGTCGTCTGCAAATGCTTTCAATTTGGACAAACCTAAAATTTTGTCGTTTGGTAATGAGTTAACGCCGCATACCTTTCTTCGTTCTTTAGGCTTCCCTGAGCACGAAGTGCGTTAGGCTATTTTCATGATCATGTTCCATTCGTTCGTTTGTCGTGCGTCGAGCTTTGTGAACTTTCACTTTATTTACGTTCTACCTGCCCCGTTTTCTGTCCATTCCCGGGAAACTCTGTCAGAATGTTTGTCTGGATGATATCTCGGACGATCTGAAAAATTGGTATCATTTAGTGAAAACTAGATCACTCGGTAAAAACCTTGTGTACACTCTGTTGGTCATATTTTGCACACAAAACTCGAAAAATAGAATTTAGCCGATAAACAGTTTTGATAGCTTTGATGTTGGTTGTATCAGGTACAAAAATATGAAAATCATTCAAATCTTTGAAAAATCTTGTGTACGCTCTAGTGGCTCGAATACTAATGAGTGTATGTCAGAATGTTTGGTTTGATGACACCTTGGACAACTTCGAAAATACATGTAGTTCATCTTCAAGTCCGACCAAAAAGAAGGTACTGCGGTGAAATTTAGAACAAAACCTTGTGTACACTGTAGAGGGTACATGTTTAGTCCTATACTCATAAAAGTTGGTAAGAATTTTTATTTTCATAACATCTCAGAAAAGTTTAAAAAGGGGATCACACCGGGTCAAAATTTAGGCCACTTTTCAAATATTTGAAAAGAAAAAAAACCCTTTGTACGTTCTAGAGGCAATATTCAAGTTCAATATTTATGAAGGTTTGTCAGAATGTTTGTCTTGATGATATCTTGGACGACTTTGAAAATAGATCGAGTGGAATTGAAACGAAGGTCGCTGAGATAAATTCTAGTGAAAGTTTGTGCACACTAGCAGACACATGAAAGTTTATTTGAATGTTATGTCATATTTCTCATATGAGATTGGAATTAGGTCATGTTTGGTCAAGAAGCTCAGGTGAGCGACTTTAGGACCATTCTGACCCTCTTGTCCAATAAATATCTCCTATATCATTATTATTGTTTCTATTATTATTATGTTTCAATGCCAGTTGACCTATGACCAGACTAACAAACTGACAGAGACTTACCCACAGACAATTTCACAACAGTAATCAGTAGATGATCGATGAATTGATATCTTTTTTAGAAATTTGATACAAGTAAGTACACAGATATGGACGGACGTATCTTTATACCGTCGGATACAGTCCTGAAGCAGATGAGCTTTGGAGAAATTGAGGAGCTATACTACCGGTAACTACAATATGTATACTTGTTTTTTTATTATCACAGAAGCTGTTTAACTAGTTAGCAAACGACAAAATGTTTGACTTGTTCAAATTGAAAGCAATTGCAAAAAAGGTGTCAAGAATACATTGAACAGAAAACGTTGACAATTTATAGGTGCACTCCAAGAAGGTCATTTTCTCCATTGCAGATGTATATAAAAAAAGATTACTCTTTTCATGTGCTAATTAGTAGATCGACAGCTGTTTCATGTATTATCCTCTAATTCATCATTTTACCGGCTAGATAAATTTTCAGACTCACCATTTTATGTATCAGCTTCTCCTTCGATGAGTCGGATTAACTCTTTCCCAAAAGGCAAATTTTGGACTCTTCGAAACCAAAACAGTTTGCACACGACAATTTCAGATTTTTAGAAAATGGCAGAAAGTTCTAAAAAAGGGTAGAAAAAACACTGCGGGAAAAGGAGAAATTGCTCGTTACGAGCAATTTCTCCTTTTCCCACAGTGTTTTCATTTACAGACTGAATTCAAATATCTCAAGTGGTAGTATTTCTCCTTGCATGGCTAGAATACAATGTGGAAAAATGAGAAAATGCTGGTTACCAACATTTTCTCCTTATTTTGCACCCGAAGGGTCGTATTATGTTAAGGCCACGATCGGATGTGCGTCCCATCAACGGTTTCCATGGGAATAAGTCCAAACTTACCAAAATGAATGTCTACGATGTGTAGTTGTGCATGTGACTTAAAATTTTGATCTCTTTTGGCGTTCTAGATTTTAATCCATTTCACTGACAAGCCCCATCCATCTTCGCGAGCCAAGTTTACAATCACTACGTGCATCTTACCTTGGCTGATTGAGCCCGATGTCGAGATTCCTGCGATGCGCCCTCTATTGGATGGTGGTTATTACCCCCATTTACATCATGTTTCTAAAAACCAATGAAATATTGTTTTACAAACCGCTTACGAATACAGATGAAGCGATAAGCAGACATCCACGTGGATTTCCATTTTTACCTTTTATTCGAAAGGTAGCGACCTTATTCTATTTTTATCAAAGATGAAATGCTACGAGCGATTTCATTCGTTGCAGTTAGAGCTGGCTGCATCCAATGAAAAAGCATATTGGGTGAACGTTAAAATCAAGCTCGATTCGCCAAGGGAAGAGTAGCGTAGTGAATCGTCAGCCTTGGCTTGCGAAGATGAGCCCCATCTTGCGTAGATCTATATGTGCTGCTCTAGGGATCTCTTGTTCCACAATGCTTTTAAAAGCCTTCTTCTTTGTGTCTAGTTAAAACCCTGGATCGTGCGATAAAGGTTTAATACACTGTAATGATTGCTATTTACAGATACATAGAAAACATACAGATACTATGTCCACGTTCACGGCACATTGGTAATGACGAAGATGGCGGATATCACGTATGCGAACCCGTACTCCCCAGAGACTGTTTAGCCTATTCATTTGGGTAAGGCCTTTTGACTTTAAGCACGTAGAGGCTGTCCCTTGGAAATCAAGCTCGATATTCAGTTTCACCAACCATTCATTAGCCCTTTCCCGAACAATCCCCGGTTTTTACGAGATAGAAGTCTTTTGAAAATATTATGGGAAAAGGAGAAAATGCTGGAAACCAGCATTTTCTTCTTTTTCCACAATGTTTTATACCCTCTGGAAACAGATTTCATTTTTTTAATGTACGTGCATTATTTTAGTTGTCTGTAAGTGCGTTCAATTTGGACCAGTCTAAAATTTTGTCATTTGGGTAAATAGTTAAGAACATATTTGGTCGCATGATTGGTTTGAAAGTAACACCACTTCTGATTGGCTTTACCATTTTGTTTAGACAATCAGAATGTGTTAAAACTTTCAAATTCAGAAAATTCTTGAGATTAAGACTGAGAAAGTTCTTAACCGTTTCCCAGACAATCCCTGGTTTTTACGATCCTGAGATAGAAGCCTTTTGAAAACATTGTGGATAAAGGAGAAAACAAGCATTTTCTACCCTACTGGAAACATATTTCAATCAATTTTTGAGTTACGTTTATTTTGTCGTCTGCAAGTGCTTTCAATTTGGACCAGTCTATAATTCTGTCGTTTGGTAAACAGTTAAGAATGGCTGGTGTATATACAGACCAATTCTTCGAAACTTGATTCTTTATCAGACGACAAAAACTTAAGGCTCTACAGCTGGAAAGAATTTTGCAGACAAAAAAGTAATTTACCAACCTTTCTTAAACCTTTACCAAACAGTCCGTGGTTTTTACCTCCCTAAGATAGTAGCTTTTTAGAAAACACTGTAGGAAAAGGAGACAGCATTTTCTCTCCCGCTGGAAACAGATTTCAGTTTTTGAGTTACGTTTATTTCGTCGTCTGCAAGTGTTTTCTATTTGGACCTGTCTAAAATTTTGTCGTTTGGTAAAGAGTTAACTCGTTTTTTAGGTTTGTCCAAATCGAATGCATTTGTAGATGACTGAAAATTTGAAATTTGTTTTGTGAAGGGTAGAAAACATTGTGGGGAAAAGGAGAAAATGCTGGTTACCAGCATTTTCCCCTTTTTCCCACAACCTTTTCTAAAGGCTTCTTTCTCAGGGTCGTCAAAAGTCGGCATTGAGCGCCAAATAAATGAACACGATCCTTTTCGATTCCTGTAAATAGAATCACCTGGGACTCGGAAGTGTTTTTGTTTCGCTCATATAATGACATTTGTCTGTGAACAGGCACAAAACATTGTGGAAAAAGGATTAAATGACGATAACCGGTCTTTTCGCCTTTGAACACATTGTTTGCGAAGGGGTCCCTTCCACGAGAATTTAGAATAAGAATCAAACTATAAACTGGTCAATTCTTGCGGTCCTGGAAAACGGAATTAACTCTTTCGAAAACTACAGTGAAATATGGCTTTATCGTGTAAAACAGCCCCTGAAGAAGACGACCTTTTCAAAACATTGCCGGAAAAGTAGAAAAATGCTGATTACTATCATTCTCCTTTTACCACGATGTTTTCAAACGTCTTCGGGG
Organism: Tridacna crocea; assembly: GCA_943736015.1. Lineage (NCBI taxonomy): Eukaryota > Metazoa > Mollusca > Bivalvia > Cardiida > Cardiidae > Tridacna > Tridacna crocea. The sequence goes on from OX031066.1 coordinate 13,415,828, forward strand.
TCATTAAAGCCTGATTGTATTGGTAAGTGGTTAGTAGAGCACATATCAATAGCTCTTTTAATCTCCTTTTACCACGATGTTTTCAACCGTCTTCGGGGTGATTAAAGCCTGATTGTATCGGCAATTGATTAGTAGAGCACATTTAAAAAGCTCTTTACCAAACGAAAAGTTTTAGAAGTTTGGAAGCATTTGCCCAAGGTAAAATTAATGTGACCCAAGAAATGGAAATTTGTCTTGCAAAGGGAGAAAAAAATGTAGGAAAAGGAACCAATGCTTGTTACCATTTTCTCCTTTTTTCCTTTTCCCCACAATGTTTACAGTTTTTTTCCCAGGGTCGTTACAAATCGGGATTGTTTGGTAAAGGATTAAATATATCTGAATCGCTGGATTGATTTCTGTTTCTCTATCTTCGCAACCTGTTGCCCAAGTGCGCGACGCCCCTTGAAGGCCAATCCTTTATGGCAATGTTGCAAGGCGGATAGTGAAAGGCTGATTTTTGTGGTATTTGTCGAAGATAATATCGCTATGAGTTCAAGATTGAATTTTGATAACCATTTATCTTATTTTGTGCAAAGCCGAAGGAAATAAACCCAGTTAAACTCCTTTTTTCTCAGGCAAATGAGTTTTTCGGTAGCACTCAGATATGTAATTTGAAATGGCATATAAAAATACATTGGGCGAGGCCATCGATCGTTTGGATACTTATTTTTTATTGAAAATAGCTTCTATCACTCATAAATGGCGCAATGATACAAATTTGCCTGCGCTGCTTTTTCGTTCCAAACCAGTTCGTTCCATGGCTTGTTCGTCCTATGATTGCGCGCTTCTCCATGTGATTGCTCATGAATATTCATAGATCGAAGTAATTGATTGTAATGTTGGAAATTAAAAAGGCTAAAGGTATTTCAAAATTGTAGTTTTAAGGTACATGAGAACTGTCCCTTCAATCGAAAAGGTATTCATTTGCTGAGTAGGTTGACTTTCATGCCAATATTTGAACAATATGTCGCTTTTTCTTTCAAACTATTAATTCCACACAATGGGTTTCCTTGACAAATACCACTTCAGCGTTCTCAAGGCTTTGATTATGTGTCCGTCGTCCGTTTTCGATTAGTGTGTCCGTTTCTCGCCCCGAATTGGAACCCGCTTTTCCTATTTTTGACCTTACCAGGCGATCTACCTTTTGACATTGGATCCTGAACAGCAAACATGTCGATTGAAAGATATTATTATTATACTGCAAAGAAATTTCTTGTGATCTGATTTGATAATATTCCCCATAACTACAAGTTATGTACACTGGCAGGATCCACGTAAATGCGGTTTCCCTCTTGGAAGCGCCATATACATGACACCACTCTAAATACAACATCTAAAATGGCGGCGTCGACCGGCACGGGCCGCCCACAAGACAAACACGCTGAATAGCCTGCACCTTAACTCATTACCAAACCACAATATCTTAGGTTTGTCCAGATCAAAAGCACTTACAGTTTTCGTTGAATTGGGGTACTTAGAAGGGAAATTTAAGTGGTTAACGTTCTCAGTTTCTGAGTACACTGGAGTTCATTAGACAGAGAAAATTTCGCTGAATACTTATTGGAATAATAAAACTTTGCAGTATAATAAAATTGTCGTCCGTTCATGTGGCCGGGGACTTGGAAACTTGTTCACTGCTGTGACGAATCATGTCGCCACCTCGCCACAGCCTTGGACAAGTTCCCAAGTCCCCAGCCACATGACCGTACAACTAATATAGTTAGTTGTTAATTGTTTGTTCCATATATTTTAAAACAACAAAGACGAAAACACCCATGGTAGCTTGGAGATATCATAAGGAATGGAAACGACTATGGCATATTATTAGTTGCACGGTCAGACAGGTGGCATTAGATTCTATTAGTTGTACGGTCAGGTGGCAGGGGACTTGGAAACTTGTTCACGGCTGACTATGGTGAATCATGTCGTCCCGAGCCGAAGGCGAGGTGGCGACATGATTCGACACAGCCGTGAAGAAGTTAAACAAGAATGAACATACCGCTGCCTTGTTTATCGACATTGAGAAGGCATGTGCTAGTGTGTGGAGAGATGGGTTGATGTAAAGTTAAAAGAAAAAGGGATTACAGGAAAGCTATAGTGTTGGATCAGAGATTTTCTGTCAGACAGGTCTGCAGTTATGACCAGGAGTTAAGGGTCCAGCATTTAGTACAGCAATTGGATTCCCCCAGGGTTCAGTGATGTCGCCTCTATTGTTCAGTCTCTTCATAGCCGATTGGTATGAGAATGTTAAAAGTGAGAAAGTTAAATTTGCAGATGATGGAACAATCTGGATATCAGGAAAGGACTGGAAGAAGTTAATGGAGAGTCTGATAGAAGATTTTGTTGAAGTGATGAAACTGGCTAGGAAGTGGCGCTTGAAATTAAGCATCTGTAAACCAGAGTTTAGCATGTTTTCCTTGGACAAACGGGTGCTTGAAATTCAACTTCAATTTTGAAGATCAAACAGTAAAGTACAATCCAAAACCTAAAATACTGGGCGTAACATTAGATGAGAAATTGAAGTTTGAATCACATATTGAAATGGTTGAACGGAAAGCATAACGCTCATTAAACTCTCCGAGAAAAGTGAAGGAAACAGAGATAATTAGTACTAGTTGTATGCTGCAATTGTACAAGGCCCTAATACTCCCCCAGTTGGAATATGCAGCGCCTGTGTGGCAGAATGGCAATTGCAGTAGACTAGAGAAAATACAAAGAAAAGGCTTGGGCATGTGCTTAGGGGTTCCTTGAAGTGCTGGTTTGGAAGCATTGGGGTAGAGGCAGGGGTAAAGCCATTGGAATTGAGAAGAGAGGTGCTTGCGGTGAGACAAGCGGCCAAAATTATGACAAAGGATGATGAGTCGTGTATTAAAAGATGTTGGGATAGATTCATGGAAACAGAAAGGGTTGAACGGAAAATCTCACCATTCGGAAAGATGAATGTGCAAGTGGCTGGTATGGTGTCAAATAGTGGAATACCCTTGCATTGCCTGGAGAAGGAATGTACATACACTGAGTCCTTACAGCCAAGTAACGCAAACCTGAGTATTGGCATAACCTGGGGACCTCAAAATCAAGAACCAAGATGCAAAAACCTCTCTCAAGGGAACTGATTGGAAATATGCTAGAAGTCTACAATGAGAAAATAGTCATTGCATTTACTGATGGATCTTGTTTATGAAACCCTGGTCCATGTGGGGCGGGAGCGTGTATTTTCCCGTCAGGTCGTACAGAACCTATTTTACTGAAGCACCCTGTTAGCTCATTTAGGTCCATACTTATAGGGGAGTTATTAGCTATTAAATTAGCAGTATGGCATATTCAGACAAAAACAACAGGAAAAGAACTCAGAATTACAGAAAAATTACGCATATTCTCTGACAGTCAATGTGCAATTGGTCATTTGGTATTGGGATGGGAGCCAAAATATCACAAATCTACTATACAGGAAGTTAAGACAGATATACAGAAGTTGGAACAGTCGGGTGTCAAGGTTGAGATTTCCTGGACACCTGGACACTCTGATATAAAGGGGAACGAGTATGCCGATAGGTTAGCAAAGGAGGCTGCAGAAGAGGCGGAAGAAATGGAAGGCTTACCTCCAGTACTAACTATGGGACATAAAGACAGCAATAAGAGAATCTTGGAGGAAGAAATGGCAAGATATGTGGGAGAAGTCAGATAAAGGCAGACATCTATTTAGTTATAGGCCAATGGTTGATTACAAAGCGAAACACAAGTTTGAAACAAAAGAAGGAGAAAGCAATGTCTCACAGTTGAGAACTGGATATGTGAAATTGAATGAATATTTGTATAAAATTAATGTAACTGAAAGTAACTTGTGCCAGTGTGGGGAGATTGAATCTGTGAAACACTATTTGATGGAATGTGAATTATATGAAAACGAGAGGGAAAAGATGAGAAGGAAATTGTTTGAAAGCTGTGGAATCTCCTATTTTGACATGAATCTATTCCCTAATGCTAGACAGAATGGTGAATATAGGGAATGGAGGAGTTTCATTTTTTCAGAGATAGAGTCGTTTGTGGCGGAAACCAATCGTTTCTCCACACTATATTCAAACTAAAAGAGGCGCACCACCAAAATACCGTGAGAAAGTACAAGCGTTAAGCATATACTATAGAAGATTAATTACCAGTGTGGATATATGGCTTATTGGCCGAATACCGACAATACCGACAATTACGTGGCACTCAAAAGGGAAACTGGCTTTACCTGGTTTTTGTCAGGAAACATGATATATATGTTTCTGGCGTACTAACCAATCAGATCACGAGAAATTTCTTTGCAGTAAAATAAGGAAACTTGTTCACGGCTGTGGTGAATCATGCCACCCCAAACCGAAGAATGTTAATGTTGATCGACGCCGCCGTTTTTGATGTTTTGTTGATAGTGTAGTCATGTATACCAAGCTTCCGAAAGGAAACTGCTTTTACGCTGGTTTTTTCCAGTGTACATTATATATAATTGGAGTGCAACACGCGAAAAGGGTCATTCGGACATTTGCGTAAAGTGTCGTCTCTGATCAGCGTGTGCAGTCCGCACAGGCTAATCCGAAACGACACTTTCCGATTTTGTGTGATTTTCTGTTTTACGCAACTTTACTGTAACACAAAATCTAATGCAGTCGTAAAGTGCCGTCTCGGATTAGCCTGCGCGGACTGCGCAGGCTAATCCGGGACGACACTTTACGCAAATGTCCGAATGCACCTTTTCGCGTGTTGCACTCCATATGTATGCGGCATATTGTCAAATCAGATCGCGGAGAATTTCAAATTTGGATATTTCTCGAGAGTAAGATTGATTTACTGTGAAAGTTTTACAGAATGTGTGTAGATATACCAGACACTTTCAGTCCGATACTCATGAAACTAGGTCAGATGTTTGTCTTGATAATAACTCGAACGATTTAAAGAATCAGGCACGTCGGGTCAAAATCCAGGCTATCGGGTCAAATATTTTCAAAAGTTTGTCAGAACGTGTGCGGTCTTAATGATATCTCAGACAAGTCTGAAAATGCTTAACGTCTGATTAAAAACCTGATCACTGGGACAAATCTTTGAAAATTTCTTGTTTAAGGTCGGGAGGCCAAATTTTCAGTTAAAATCTTAAAGATAAACTTTTTGTACTATGTAAAGGCCACAATATCAGTCCAATACTCTTGATAGTTTATTAGAATGTTTGTCTTTTTGAAAGCTCAAACGTGTTTAAAATGGGATGCACAGTGTAAAAAAAACTAGGTCACCAAGTCAAACCTTTGAAAAACATTGTCTGCGCTTTAGGGGTTACATTTCCAGTCCAATTGCTTTGAATAATGGACAGAAAATATGTCCTAATGATATCTTAGACGGGTCTGAAAATGGGCAGAGTCAGGTCAAAAAGTAGGTCTTAGGAAACACTTTTGTACACTGTAGTGGCTATATTTTCAGTTCAGTACTTACGAAAGTAACGAATCTTATTAGTCAGAATGTGTGTCTTAATAAGACCTCATACAAAATCGAAAATGGGTCACATTGATCGAAAAACTAGGTCACCAGGCTAAAAATGGCTAATGTACGCACTGGAGACAACATTTTCTGCCCAGTACTTATAAAAGGTATCCAAAATGTTTTTCTTGGCGATAAATGTGAAAAGATTGTAAATGGTCACATTGGATAAAAAAATAGGTCGTCGATAGGGGGAAATCGGGGGAGAAACATTTGTACAGTCTAGAAGCCACGTTGTCTGTTTATTCTACCTGAATGGTGGTCAGAATTTGTGTTATGATAATATCTATAGCATGTTGGAAAATAGGCTATGTTGTAACTCTTTACCACACAATCCCTACTTTTGACGACCCTGAGAAGGAAGCCTGTAGAAGACATTGTGGGAAAGGGAGAAAATGCTGGTAACCAGCATTTTCTCCTTTTCCCACAATGTTTTCTACCCATCTAAAATCAAATTTCAATTCTTTAATCACATTTATTTTGTAGCTTGCAAATACTTCCAATGTGGACCAGTCTAAAATTTTGTCGTGTGGTAAAGAGTTAAAAGCAGATCGCTGAGACAAATTCTACAAAAGGCTAGTGTACAAGGTCGAGGTCAAATTTTCAGTCGAATACTTATGAGAACTTCACGGTCTGAATTTTTTACCATATTATCTTGGAATAGGTTGGAAGTGGGTCATTTTTGGTCAAAAGGCTCACGTGAGCGACTTCAGGGCCATCATAGCCCTCTTGCTAGTATTATACGGTTAAAAAATATTGTCACAAAAGGAGAAATATGTCGTCACGAGCGATCTCCCCTTTTACCATGCCTCTCTCACTTTTTCATGTCTAAAACATTCAAAGTCGCCAGAGGCAAGTTTTTTTTCTCAGTTAACCATTAAACTAACTAAATTAACTAATTAAATTAAACTAAAATTTTAGCCGACATTTAAACCCTGTTTGCACATATTTCAAATTATTTTTAGAGAAAAAAATCTCCCTATATAGTGTCGACTCAAGATCAGACTGCACGTTCTTTGCATTCTGATCTTGATATACACTGTCTGTAAGAGGGCAGAGAGTCGCGCTTTGCGGCCTAATGATAAATTGTTAATTCTCCTTATCTATCTTGGTCTACTGACAGTGAATAATTCGTTTTCACTCTTTACCAAACGACAACATTTTAGAGTGGTCCAAATTGAAAGCATTTGCAGACGACAAAATAAACATAACGCAAAAATCGCAATTTGTTTCCAGCAGGTTTGAAAACATTGCGTGAAAAGGAGAAAATGCTGGTTACCAGCATTTTCTCCATTTCTCACAGTGTTTTCTATAGGCTTCTTTCCCAGGGTCGTTAAAAGTCGGTATTGTGTGGTAAAATAACATCAATTATAAACTATAAAAGACTTCTCAAATTCGATTTTAAACCTTCACCTCTTACCAAACAGAATTTTGGATGTCGATAGTGAAGACAGATGAAGATGACCAATTCAATAAAACTTAGAATGCGGGGTTTTATTTCAAACCCATTCCCAGTCCCTTGTTTTCACGAACCTGAGATAGAAGCGTTTTGAAAACATTGTTGGAAAAGGAGGCAATGATGGTAACACGCATTTTCTCCTTTTCCCACAATGTTTATATATCCTGCTGGAAAGAAATTTCAATTCTTGAGTTACATTAATTTTATTGTGTCGTCTGCAAGTGCTTTGAGTTTGGACAAGTCTAAAATTTTGTCTTTCGGTAAAGAGAGAGCGAGGATAGAAAAAATATTGGGTTACCAGATTTTTTTTCCTTTCCTCCTTTTTCCAAAAATGTCTTCAAAAGCTTTTTTATGGTTGTTTGCTAAAGTATTAAATTGTTCAACCTATTCAGGGAGCGAGGCAAAAACTAGCCTATTGAATTCTTTCTGCACAATATATTGCAGCTATTTTGTCGGCTGTAAGTTTTCAATTTAAACATTTTTAACCTGTCGACTGCAAAACATGCCTTCAGCTTGAGCATTTTTAACTTTTTTCAAAGAAAGGAATGTTTGAAGCATTATTAGAGAAGGGGGAAATGCTGATTAACAGCAGACTCTCCTTCTCTCACCATGTTTCTCTATCCTTCCAAAGATCAGTCTAAGATTTTAAGTGATGGTTAACTTGTCGTCTGCAAACTCAAACTACTTCTAGTTTGAACTTGTTAAACTTTCTCGTCAGAGTACTTGGCTATACTGTTATATTATTGTTATATTATTGTATTTTAACCCTTTACTCCATAGATACTCATTTCTACGCATTGCATGTAGGAGCCTTAGGAAAACATTGTGGCAAAAGGTGAAATTGCTCGTGACGAGCAATTTCACCTATTGTCACAATGTTTTCTATGCTATCAAAAGGTGTTATATACACATAAGAAACAGTTTCATCCTTGCTGTTATTAGGGGGGCAATTAGAGATACCATAGATATGCCTTATGGGGTAAAGGGTTAATAACCAAACTTTTGTCATTTTACCTAAATTTTAAAAGTCTGAAATGTCTGACACTTTCCCTTACTTCCAAGAAATGTCTGAGACCTTACCCTACTTACTATAAATCCGAAACCCTCGATACCTTTTGTTCTTTGGCTGGAAGTGTGGGCTGTGATCGGTATGCATGTACATGCAGAACTGATCCCAGTACTATCTCCCCGCCCTTTATTCGGAAGTAGATGGGAGTGTGGACTGTGATCAGTATTCATGTACATGCAGATTGATCCCAGCGCTACCAACCCTTGCTTTATTCATAAATAGTAAACAACATATCCCTTCCCCGTTAACATCTGTTTCTCCTATTTTTCTCCCTTTCAAATGTTTCATGTCCTACATACGGTACTTTGTGTATTATATGTTGTATTTAATCATAATGCTATGAATATATAGATTTTCAACGTGTGTATGTATGTACAATAACTGATATTGAAATATTTATATATTACCTTTTCAAAACACGACTTGAATCTTTCGAGTGAAAAGAAAAAAATAAACATTTTTACGCTAAAAAATACAACATTTACATTTTAAAGGTTTTTTTTTTGTCCAGGAATACTGTATCTCAAATTTCGAGCAATGTAGACCCAAGATCAGACTGCATTTTTTGTGCAGTCAGATCTAGATGCATGCCTGCAAAAGGAGCTTATATCTCGGTAAGAGTTCAAGGGGTTAAAGAACAAATATCAACACGAATTCTTTTCAAACTTCCTTCAAAACAGTACACGAGTACATCCTTTCACACGCTGATTTTTGACAAACAAACAAAAATTGCCTACTTGATAATTTGCTAAGCGCGAATCTAGCTGATTATTTTATGGACAGTGTAGATCAAGATCAGACAGCACTAAAAGCACAGTCTGATTTTCAATCTGATATAGGGCTGATTTTTTTTTTCAAAACATCCTTACGGATTACAATATCTATTCGATCTCAAAGAGTAGCTAGCTATATCGACATGAAATATGATATCAGCAAGTTATTTCATGCTCTGCAGTAGGATATCGAGAAATAGCAGTGAAAATATTTTTCGATCTTACACTGGTACAACCAGTGAAAATACCGATTTTCACGTTCTTGTTGCCTAGGTAAATTGCTCGTGCCTGACAACCAGGTGGGAAATATGACGTCATATACCTTACATTTCTCGCGCTGGACGTAACGTTGCTATGCGGGAGGGGTACGCCACGGGGAATAACAGAATAGAACTGTACTGAATTTTGATAAAGCTCCTCCCAGAAAGGGTTAAAAGCATGAAATAAATAGAATATTCGTTTTTTTCGGTGAAAGATCGAAATTTATTTCATCTCGTGAACACCATCGGTAATATTTTCACGAGTGGCTGCGCCACTCGTGAAAATATTACCGATGGTGTCCACTCGATGAAATAAATTTCGGTCTCTCTCCGAAAAAAACAAATATCTTCTATATCATGTCATGTCAAAGTCATGGAACAGGATTTTGGCAGGCCAACTACAATCTACGTATAGCCTTTGCTTCACATTAACCCATTACCACACAGTCCCTACTTTTGACAACCCTGAGAAAGAAGAAGCCGTCAGAAATCATTGTGGGAAAAGGGATTGTAAAAGGGCTAAATGTGATACGTGGTAATTAAATCTTACACCTTTACCCTTTGACTGCTACGTGCGACTCACTGACCTTTTTCGGACAGGTGTAGATCAAGATCAGACTGCACAGAACCTGCCGTCTGATCTTCTGTTTACAGCGCCCGATAGGTAGATAGTATATACTTCTTACAACATTATATATAACTTTGAAATAGCAACATTTGGGTTTTAATTATCAAAATGAAAATTTCTGTTTTAAAATTATTCACCAGGATAACAGTTGACACTTTGCCATATAGCACAAGTTTGGATTCGCCCTTACTCAAGGAAAGTACCGAAGACATTTACATGTTATTGTTTTTCAAATGGTAGTGTTTGCCTTTTGTTAGTAAATGCTCATCGACCAGCAACTGTCCTGAGGGAAATTTGTTTAACCCTTTACCTAATATGCCAATTTGAGGCTCTTCCATTTCAGCATCAAACAAAGATATGATGTCAAAATTATGGACAAATGAGGATACAAATATCTGATTGAGTGGAAAACATTGTGGGAAAAGGAGAAATTGCTCGTTACGAGCAATTTCTCCTTTTCCCACAATGCTTTCAAAAGCTGTCTGTTGTTGATGCGTCAAAATGAGTATCTATGGAGTAAAGGGTTAAAATGATATTGCAAAAACAGTTGATGTGAGAATCTCCTGTGTATCATCAGCTCTAATCCATATACATGTTTAAAGATCTCTCCTATGAAAATTCAAAAAGCAAACCCTCAAGCCACAATTAAGAATTCAATACTTTTAACTTTTTACCAAACGACAAAATTTTAGACTGGTCCAAATTTTTGAAAGCATTTGCAGATGACAAAATTTATAAGGTTTGAAAACTGATATTTGTTGTTGGAGGGGTAGAAAATATTGTGGGAACTGGAGAAAATGCAGGTGACCAGTAATTTCCCCTGTTCTCTCGATGTTTTCAAATTCCCTATTTCCCTGGAGAGTCGGAAATATACAGGATTGCATGGTCCTGAAGATTTTTTTTTTTTTCAGTAAAGCAACTGTTTTTTCTTTTTAAGTTGGTTACATTATTTTTTATGACATCTTAGTGAATATTTTTACTTTTACTTTGTAGTTTAATTCATAGTTAATTGACATCACACGAGATTGCACATTGATCCTTCGAAAGTTAGGAAAAATGTACCAAGACATTTCTTGTACAGGAATTGAAATAGCCTCGTGTTATAGAATTCTAAAGGAATGACATCTGAATAGAAGATTTGATTTTCAAAATAAACCTCCGAATGTCCTTTACTCGTTTTGTTTAACCACTTCTTGATCGACTTTGCTGCTCCTTTTCTTAAAATAGAAAAGCCAATAGACTGCTTATGGCAGATACAAATGTGCTGTTACATACATCGAAGATCAAGATTGCACTACAAAGAACATGCAGTCTAATCTTTGATCTACACAGTTGGATACGATGGAGTTATTTGTGGTAATAAATACACACCAAAAAAATAAAGAAAACAGCAAAGGTTATTCTCTTTTTTCTATAATTACGTTCTTTAACCCTTTCCCAAACAATCCCTGGTTTTTACTGGGTAGGAATAGAAGCCTTTTGAAAACATTGTGGGAAAAGGAAAAAATGCTGGTAACCAGCATTTTCTCCTTTTCACACAATGTTTTCTAACTTATCATATAGAAAAATCATCTTTTTAGCAACTGTTAATTTTGTCATCTGCAAAATACTTTCAATTTGGTCTGGTGTAAAATTTGCAGTTTGGGAAAGGGTTAACAGTAGATATATCTACCGTATGTTTGTTTAGTTCAACGTATCCCTCATTCTACTCAGTAAGTTAAATTAAACTTTCAAACAAAAAGTATAAACTCGAATAGAATAATACTACTTCAAACTTTTTTGGGGGAAGGGGGAGAAAAATATCTCCTTATCAGACAGTGTTGAATCCAAGATCAGACTGCACGTTCAACACTGTCTGCAAAAGGTCAGTGTGTTGCGCTTAGCGGCCTATGAGTTAAAATTATTTAAAAAAAAATACTGAGTTTCAGGGAATCACATGCTCTCATTCGTCGAATTAGATCGAGGCTGTCTGAGTTTTTAGCTCCACTGGCCGTAGGCCAGCGGGCTTATGTCATGGCCTGGCGTCTGTCGTGCGTCCGTCCATCCGTCCGTCCGTTAACTTTTATTTCAAACATCTTCTTCTCTGAAACTACCCATCTAATTTTGATGAAACTTCACAGAAATGATCCTGCCATGGTCCTCTTCAGATTTCTTGAAAGAATTTGATTCTTTCAAAAACTCTGGTTGCCATGGCAGCTAAACTAAAAAAAAAACATCACTTTATAATTTTTTTTTCAAGGCTCATGGCTACTGAATTTGGCCTGTAGCTTTATCTAATGGACCTTAAACAAGTTTCTTTATATGATAGGCCTGGGGTCAAAATTGGCTCCATCCCAGGGATCACAAGTTTAACATAGGCTTACATATATAGACACTTCAATTTCAACATTATCAAGGCAAATAACTCCTCAAATAACTCCTGTTATAAAGGATAAAGTTTGTTAGTATTTACCTCCCTTGATTATCAAACTGCAGTGATACATGATTGGTGCTAGATATCTGATTTTTTTTATATATAAAAATATTCTGTTTTCAGAGAGAGTGATTCATTTTATGCTCACATGAGTAGAATTTTAAATTCAAAGTAAGGTTTCTATCATTATTTTTCCCCAAGAACTTAACCTTTCATGCCAATGAATAAACATGACAGTGTTCATTGTTTTTGAAAGCCCTCTTTTTCAGGGTCATAAACACTTAAACTCTTGTGGTAAGGGCCTAAAAAAAACCAGTGGAGCGATACAGGGACATCATGGCCCTCTTGTTCCTGGTTTTACTCGACTGTAATTTCAGCAATGGAAAGTGGTCACGTATAATATACGAGTTATGCGTTGGTACGAGGGAGTTTAACGCATTTCTGAGACCCACGATAACAAGCAAATCGTCAAATATTTGTTTACCTATAAAATCCATTTTCTCTGACAATCGACTTAATCTTGAGGTGGACTAGTCCTGTTACATGCAGAAAAATACCAAAAAAGCCAAAAGTTTAGGCTCTAAGAATATTTCACTGGGACGAATCTTAGAATAATATTATGTGCCTTCTAGAGGCCACATGTCCTGTCTGATACGCATGAAACTTGGTCAGAATTTTTGTCTTTATAGTGTCTGTTTCTCTTGATTATGCATAGCTCAGACAACTTTGAAATTTTGTCACTTCAGGTCAAAAAGTAGGTCACGAGCGAAACCTCAGTAAAACCTTTTGTGCACTCTATTGGCTACATTTTCCGTCCGGTAGTCATGAAACTTAGTCAGAATGTTTGTGTTGAGAATATTTCGGACAAGTGAGAATTTTGGTTACATTGATCGGAAAAGGTCACTGAGCCAAATCCTAGAAAAAAATTGTGTACCTTCATTAGACCACATGTCCTGTCTGAAACGCATGGAACTTGGTCAGAATATTTGTTTTTAAAGTATTTGGTACAAGTTTAAAATTTAGTCACGTTGGGTCGAGGCTGGGCTTAATATTAGATAAACTTTTTGTGCATTGTATAAGCTACTTTTTCAGTCTGATACTTATGAAAACAGATCATAATGTTTGTCTTGATTACACATAGCTCAGACAACTTTGAAATTTTGTCACTTTAGGTCAAAAAGTAGGTTAAGAGCAAATTTCTCGGGAAAACCTTTTTTGCACACTGGAGGTTACATTTACTATCTGATATTCATGAAACTTGATCAGAATATTTCTCTTGCTAATATCTGGGACAAGTATGAATTTGGGTCACATAGATCGAAAAAGGTCACTGAGCCAAATCCTAGCAAAACTTTGTGTGCCTTCTTAAGACCACATGTCCTGTCTGATACGCATGAAACTTGGTATGAATCTTTGTCTTTATAGTATTTGGTACAAGTTTGAAATTCTGTCACGTTGGGTCAAGAGGTAGGTTATTGGGCTAAATCTTAGAAAAACCTTTCGTACCTTGTAGAAACTATATTTTCGGTCTGATACTTATGAAAACAGATCAGAATGTTTTTATTGATTACACATAGCTCAAACAATTTTAAAATTATGTCACTTTATGTTAAAAAGTAGGTGAAGAGCAAAATTCTCCGGAAAACCTTTTTTGCACCCTTGAGGCTACATTTTCTGTCTAATATTCATGAAACCTGATTGGAATATATATCGAAAAAGGTCACTGGGAAAAATCCTAGAAAAAATTTTGTGTGTCTTGTTAAGGCCACATGTCCTATCTTATGCGCATGAAACTTAGTCTGATTCTTTGTCCTTATAGTATCTGGTGCAAGTTTGAAATTGTGTCACGTTGGGTCAAGAGGTAAGTCACTGTGCTAAATTTAGTAAAACCATTTGTACCTTGTAAGAGTTATATTTTCAGTTTGTTACACATGAAACCAGACCAGAATGTTTGTCTTGATTACTCATAGCTCAAACAATTTTGAAATTGTGTCACTTCAGGTCAAAAAGAAGGTCAAGTGCGAAATTCTCAGGAAAACCTTTTGTGAACCCTTGAAGCTACATTTTCTGTCTGATATTCATGAAACCTGATCGGAATGTTTGTCTCGATAATATATAGGATAAGTGTGAATTTGGGTCACATAATTATATCGAAAAAGGTCACCGGGAGAAATTCTAGAAAACTTTTGTGTGCCTTCTTAAGGCCACATGTCCCATCTTATACGCATGAAACTTGGTCTGAATATTTGTCTTTATAGTATCTGGTACAAGTTTGAAATTCTGTCATGTTGAGTCAAGAGGTAGGTCACTGTGCTAAACTTGGTAAAACCTTTTGTAGCTTGTAGAAGCTATATTTTCAGTTTGATACACATGAAACCTGATCAGAATGTTTTTATTGATTACTCATAGCTCAAACAACTTTGAAACTATGTCACTTTAGGTAGAAAAGTAGGTCAAGTGCGAAATTTCAGGAAAAACCTTTTGTGCACCCTGGAGGCTATATTTTCTGTCTGATATTCATGAAACTTGGTCAGAATGTTTGTGTTGATAATATCTTTGACAAGTATGAATTTTGGTCATATTAAGTGTAAAAGAATGTCATTGAGCAAAATCTTAGAAAAAACTTTTATGCAGACAAGAGGCTACATTTTCAGCCTGATACATCATGAAACATGGTCAGAATATTTGTCTTGGTGATATATCTGACAATAAGTAGGTCATTAATACTTACATGTTGTATATTAACACCAAACGGGCCTCTTTAGATTCATCAATCCTAGATGACTAAATGGTTTACTGAGTGCTATAGGACCAATGACACTGTTGTCATTATTCTACTTCTGTTTGAGCCATAAAAGAGTTTTAGTCTTTATACTCCAAGATCCCTAACGCCGTCTTATCTTTGTCAACTTCTGCTCAAGCATTATCTCCCGCTAGATAGCATATTATAAATACTCATCTATCTAATTTGGGCATCCTGGGTACGGAACCGAACCACTTTCCTACGCGGCAACCCTTACTTTGAATTTCAAACTAAAATAAACGTTTACTTAATAAAACGCTACTTCGTGCAATTCACCCAGCTATGATCAGCAGTTTAGAGAAATTTGGGGCAAAAATAGGTCTAATTTTTCCTCAAACGTTTTCATAACAACTTTTTTCTCCATTGCTACTTTATAGCGCGTATTACTAGTCTGCCCGATATCGGGGATAGTGATGCGTCATATACGACAGGTCGAATCTTCGAAGACTATGACATGCGCAGACAATGCTGCTCAAGTCGCCTGGTTGCTATGCTGTAGTATGCTCAAATTATTATCAAAGTGCAAATCTATGTCACCATCAGTCTTTTAACCATTTACCAAACAATCCCTGGTTTTCACGACCCACAGAGAGAAGACTTTTGAAAACATTGTGGGAAAAGGAGAAAATGCTGGTAACCAGCATTTTCTCCTCTTCCCACAATGTTTTTTTTTTACCGTGCTGAAAACAAATTTTATTTTTCGATACTTTTTATTGTCGTCTGCAACTGCTTTCAATTTGAACCAAATATTTTGTCGTTGGTAAAGAGTTAAATATAGCTATGCAGACTATATTAGCAAATGTTTGCTCAAACTCTTATCGTGTAAACTATTACTTTATCATTATTCTTTGTTTATCCTCCCTTGGTTTTTTGATAATCCTGTCGAATAATCTGATTACGAAGCAGATCTGAAACATCACTATCATATACTTCTATTATTGCCATTTCCATCTTTTTTTTTATAAGGGTTCGTGTTTCCTGTTTTTCTTTTTCTTCCCTTTGTATATTTTCAGGTTTTTGTTTACACACATGACTAAATTCCTGATATGTATAGGTGCTGTGACAATGTACAACTTATGTACGTCAAAAATGAATGTCAGTTCAGTTTAGTTCTGTTCAGCTCGAAGTTCAGCTCGAAGATCGGAAACTAGCCCACTAACAATAGATACATGTAGACTTACATGTATTACCCTGATAGTCTCATGTGATGCAATTCTTTCATTGGCTAAATTGTGTGGTTTCCTTCCTTTCTGTGTCAATTATTATTGTCTTCTCCATTATATGATAGGCTTGCAACATTCGAAAAGAGACATTGGGAAGTTTGCGTAAAGTGTCGTCTCGGATCAGCCTGCGCAGTCCGCGCAGGCTAATCCGAGACGACACTTTACGACTACTCTAGATTTTGTTTTTCAGTAGACTTGTGCAAAACAGACAATTACATGAAAACAGGAAGTGTCGTTTCGGATTAGCCTGCTTGGAGTGCGGAGGCTGATCCGAAAAGACACTTTACGCAAATCTCCGAATGCCCCTTTTTGGCGTGTTGCAGGCCATATATTTAAAACTCTGTGTTTTAGCCGCAAATATCATCTTGATCTGCATTTATATTAATGATTTCTGTACTGCAATTAAATGCAAGATACTGTAGTATTATTATTTCATTATGTATGACAAGAAACTGTAGCCCCAATGAAGTATTGTTTATTGACCATTGTCTATTGTATCCAGTTATTGATTCGCGGACCACGTGACAAAAGTTTAAGGGCAGTCGTTTGCTTTTGTAGGTTGTGTAGAACCACAGGAGTTTGGAGCTTCATTGTTCCATAACGGAAAACTGAAATTTTCATTGGTCGATGGTGGAAAACAGTTACTAGAAATAACATATTGCGGAATCTTGTCTATATATCGTAATTAGATTACGATTTTGAGTGTATGCATCCGTGTGTGCTATTACGGTATCGGTGTCTGATGATCGAGCAATGTTTATTTCGGTATTTCGTGAATACCATCGAAGTTTCTGTGACTTGTGGTATAACTTGAATCACTTAACCCTTTACCAAACAATCCCTGGTTTTTACGACCCAGAGATAGAAGCCTTTTGAAAACACTGATGGAAAAGGAGAAAATGCTGGTAACCAGCATTTTCTCCTTTTCCCACAATGTTTTCTACCCTGAATTTTTGAGTCATATTAATTTTGTCGTCTGCAAGTGCTTTCAATTTGGACCAGTCTTAAATTTTGTCATACGGTAAAGAGTTAACAAATTCCTTGTAATTCCCTCCATGTTTTAGTCTTTCTATTTCAGGAACAGAAAAGAGTATTCATTTGATGATGGTCTAGCAGCGCATTACAACTGTGAAGTTCATGGATTTGACCCTAAGTAAGCTTGAGTTTTAGACTACAATGGGATAGTACAGGAGAGTTCCGAGTCGAACTTAAGAACTGTATTAGACTCGGCCTAACCAGATTTGACGTAGGAACCGGTTTGAACCGTATCGGACTTAATAATCGGGTTGGACCATTATTATTAAATCTTGCATGGATCAACCAAGCCTTATCTAAATACCAAGGTTGTTTTTTCTCCTTTCACTAGTCTGCAATTACTTTTACTGCATTGTTTGTATTAGTTTTGATTATTGTTACCTTCATATGGTTGAATTAAGGGAATAGATTTTCTAGCCGGTTGCACGTGCATTGTTTCTTTTGGCAAAAAAAATCAAATTAAAACCTACGTAAAAGGATGTTTATTTTTATTTTGAAACAAGAAAAACATTCGAAAAAAGACTATTCACGTTTTTAGAATTTATTAAGTCAATTACAAAATTTTTATTTCTTTTCAATGTTGACACCAAGAACCATTCAACAGCTTTTTCAGATATCAAAAATCTTATTTTAGTCTGTTGGTCATGTATTGCTAAGCCTAGGTTCACATTAGATCATTTATTTCTTTTTATCATTTACTTGTTACTTGGACAAAATTTACAATGGTATTAATTAGAGAAGAAATAACTGTATAGTTAAAAACGTTTCTTTAACCCTTTACTAGACGACAAAAATTAAGCCCTGTCGAAATTGAAAGCATTTGCAGAAAATAATTTCAATGTGGGTCAAATAGTGCAATTGTTTATTGATAGCATAGAGAACATTGTGGGAAAGGGAGAAAATGCTGTTACCAGCATTTTCTCATTTTCACACAATGTTTTCTAAAAGGCTTCTTTCTCAGGGTCGTTTAAAGTAGGGATTGTGTGGTAAAGGATTAAGAATGTGACACGATTAGGGGTGATAAAGAAGTAAATTATTGTCTAGACTCAGTCTATGTATTGTTTTGCACTTGTCAAACTATGCTGCTAAAAAAATCTAAATGTATGAGTCAAGATCTAAGGAAAGTGAGTTTAATGCATCTCCATGATACATTATACCAAAGGCCTCTGAAACTCCTCTGGTCTACAAAGGTATAAAGAAATTTTCATTATCGGACACTGTTACTATAAATAGCACACTGGGGATTATTCCCTCTTTATTGTAGATAATAAGTCTTTTTAAATACATTACAGAGGGTATCCCCAATGCACTATTTATAGTAACAGTGTTGATGAAAGTTTGTAAATATATGCAGTGATACACAGGCGATGCACCGATGTGCTATGAATGTTCAATAATCGACCAAGGACAATTTTAGTGTTCTGTGATGGACCAATAGAGCTTCAAAGGCCTGTGATTATACTAAGTGACTCATAGCTTTATTCTGAACCTTCTTTTTCCATTTTTTTCTAACAACCAAATGAACCATGAGACAGAATGTTCCTTAGACATGTAGACAATGATATACAAATAACAAAAAAGTTTCCAACAATATCAGTCTTCGTATGGCATCATTTGATTCTTTTTGCCGATGCATTTTTTTCATAGAGCAGTGCCAATTTTTGTAAATTACCTATCCCCTATCTAGACAGGGAATCAAGGTTAGATTTTATAAAGAATAGCCGTGGCCGTTTAAATTTTTTTGCGGGGCACATACACTTTTAATCTCTGCTTTGTTTCAGCGACGGTCAACCCGACCATCAGCATTCAGAACTTGTAGCGTTTCATAAGCTTGGTATCAGTGGTAAGGATGAGGTCACGCCAAAACGGTGGACACTTAAAACTCTGGATTCTATACGCACAGTGTTGAACCATTCAGATGTAAGCACTCTTCTACAAGATTTGTTCTAAATTTTTCGCATAAACATATTTATTGATACATGGTAGGAAATTTGGCGATTATTTGGTCAGACCTGTATAGCTTCTTTTCCATCAAAGTTTTATATCGTCGGTTTACTTCAAAAACCTGGTAACTAGAGCTTGTTTTAAGCTGTAGTTACGAGATTTTTAAGTAAGCCGACGATATCCATGTATTAAAAGTTATTTTCATATCCAAAGTTACGTTTATTCAGTGATGCTCCTCTGGCCATTAATAGAATTATCTTGGCTAGTACTCTAGATGCTGGCCGCCCAGTATATGTTACGTAGCATTCTATTCTGATGAAAAAGTACTTTTTTAACTCTACTGAGGAACAAAAGTAAAGAATCACCGACATTAAGAAAAAAAGGTGTCTGATAACGTTTTTTAGCTTACGTTAAAAGGTGAGCTTTTGTGATAGTATTGTGTGCATCATTGGTCGTCAAGGCGCCATTTTTAGAGCAAAGCTAATGAAACTATGCCAGAATGTTTGTCTTAATAATGTGTAGGACAAGTTTGATATTAGGCTATGTCTGGAGAAAAAGTGGGTCTGAAGGTCAAATCTTAAAAAAAAACAAAACCCTAATGTGCACTCTAGAAGCCATATTTTCAATCTGATACTTATGAAACCTGGCTAACTCTTTGCCTGTAGCTTATTCATCGACAACTGAATACAGTTTTCTTAGCCTTATTATCGATTTAGACAGCAACATGTTTCAAATAGGCAAATCCTATAGGTTCCATAGGTTTAGCCAATCAGAAATTTTGTTACTTTGTAATTTAAAGAAAAAAGTGAGATGTAGACAAAAAGATTAGACTGGTTTGTTGTCTGTCCCATCCTATATTCTCATACAAATATACGTCATACTGAAACACTTTGCGATTCTTTATTCCTATTGATATAGCTCGACAAAAATGATATTATGATCTATTTTATTTTCAGAGACCTTTGGACCTTCTAAAAATAGACACAGAGGGTGCTGAATGGAATTGTTTACCCCAGATTTTAGAAGAGAAGACTTTAGATAAAGCTCATGTAAAAATACTCATAGTAGAGTTCCATATGCTTTTTACACCTAAAGATCTTAATGCATATATGACAGCCTTACACACGTTAAAAGGAATTTATGATGCGGGATTTAGAATATATTATTTCCACATTTGGACAACATTTTGTTTAGTAACAGACCCCAAAACCAAACGACAGAGAGCATTTTGCCATGAAGTGCATTTCATGAGAGCCTAGGCTACAAAAGCAGTGATTCCTGAAATCATCTGTCTCAACTGTAGAGTTCTTTGCCACCAATATACATCAAGATCAGCGTCCTTATTCACCAACCATTCTTAAGAATATGCTTTGTCTTATTCTTCAAGATTTTCTACATTTGAAAGTAACACGGCTTCTGATTGGCTAAACCAAACGGTTTAGCCAATTAGAAGTCGTGTTACTTTCAAATGTTGAATCTGGAGAATAAGACTGAGACTGTTCTTAAGAATGATTGGTGAATAGGAACCAAGATAACACAAAACTGGTACTTGCTTTGCTAATACACAAACGTTAAAAAAAATGAGTGAAATGCAATTATTTGAATAATACTTTTAGACTGAAAAATATCTATTTTTATTATATATCACTCTAAAGTTAGTAATGTGGAAGTTGAATGTTACAATGTGGTGATGTAAGATGACGGTCAGAAATAATTTGCAATATATTATGGGATAATCAACTGGTTGTGTATGATATCAAACCCTACTCGAGGTTAAGATTTTTAATATCACAACCAGTTGACTAAACTGTTTATCATATTTTTAATTCACTTTTTTCATTGTACTAGTTATAAGGAACAGTATTGTATTAGCAGTATAGAAGAAAAGTAGTTCCAGTAAACATTCTTTAACTACATCGTCACTAGTGATGATATAGAGGATATTTGTATTTTTCGGTGAAAGATCGAAATCTATTTCATCGAGTGGACACCTTCGGTAATATATACACGAGTGGGGTTCCTTTTTTTTGTGCGTTCCAGCATTTTTTGTTATTTTCATTATATTACAATTCATACATTTGATACCGTTGTTTGCTCAATAAATCTTATAAATTCTTGAATTGCTTAGCGGGACCCACTGACCTTTTGCGGACACAGTAAATCGAAGATCAGATTGCACGTTCTGTGCAGTCAATTCTTCGATCTACGCCGCCCGATAAGGATAATTTGTCCACCCACAATTTGAAATAGTGCAATTTTGGTTCAGCTTATTTAGCAGGAATAAGGGTTAAAATGTTTTGTTGTTATTCCTGTGATGGAGAGTTAACTCATTACAAAACGACAATATTTTAGGTTTGTCCAAATCGAAAGCATTTGCAGACAACAAAATAAAAGTAACTGAAATTTTGAAATTTGATTTATGAAGGGTAGAAAACATTGTGGAAAAAGGAGAAAATGCTGGTTACCAGCATTTTCTCCTTTTCCCACAATGATTTCTGACGGCTTCTTTCTCAGGGTTGTCAAAAGTAGGGATTGTGTGGTAATGGTTTAATTAATGTACATCCAGAGACCGTACTTAGTAAGATTCTTTATCTACACTGATTGATTGGGCGAAAACTAATATGTTCAGCAGAAATTTTGTTTTTTTGTTATATCACAGTTATCTGAGTGTTATTATTGGTTGAATGTGTACTCATTTATTTATGTCAAAATGTCACTTTGAAACTCTTTATTTTGTAACTGATAGAGCCATGTAGAGAATCGGTTCTAGTGAACGGTATATCGCTGCAGCTCTTCCAGTTACACGTTCCTCACAAGCAATGGATAATTCGAACTAAATTCCCACCATTTCCATTCCAGTCAATATGTTGCATGTTTGGAGGAATTGACTGTATCTTATAGACTGGTTTGTCCTCGAAAGATCCTTTAATGTACAAGCTCTTTACTTTTCAGCCTCGTTGGAAGATTTTTGTGAAAGCATTCAAGAAAAAGGAGAATATGCTGGAAATCAGCATTTCTTCTTTTACCGCAACCTTTTCAAATGTCTTGTTCTTTTGGGTTGTCAGGACACCAGATAGTTTCTCCTTTATCCAGATTATTTTTCATCTTTCCAAAGCCAAATCTGATCAAGTGCACCTCATCTTATTTCAAGATTCATATCCCATGGTATGAACACAGCACATCTGATTAATTTATATCAATAAATCACCTATTCTAAATGTAATAAATTTTTTTTTTTTTATTTTTAAAACCCATGCAGTTGATATTTAGAGTACAACTTTGCTGTGTGATGTGCAATAATCCACTCTGTAGAAGTGCAGTTGGTGCGCATTCAGAGACCTTACTTAGTAAGATCTTTCTATCTACACTGATTGATTTGGCGAGAATTTATGTTCAGCAGATATTTTTTCTTTTGTTATATCACAGTTATCTGAGTGTTATTTCTGGTTGAATATGTATTTAAGTACTAATTTATATATGTCAAAATGTCACTTTTAAACTCTTTATTTTGTAATTGAGCAATGTAGAGAATCGGTCTTTGTGAATGGTATATTACAGCAGCTCTTCCAGTTACACGTTCCTCACAAGCAATGGACAATTGGAACTGCATGTAAATTCCCACCATTTCCATTCCATGTATGCAGGAATTGACTGTATCTAGTAGATTGTTGTGTCCGCGATCCCGTTGATGTACAAGCTCTTTACTTTTCAGCCATTTTGGGAGATAGTTTGTGAAAGTATTCAGGAAAAGGGATAAAATGCTTGAAACCAGCATTTCTTCTTTTACCACAACCTTTTCAAATGTCTTGTTCTTATGGGTTGTCAGGACACCAAATAGTTTCTCCTTTATCCAGAATATTTTTCATCTTTTCAATGCCAAATCTGATCAAGTGCACCACATCTTATTTCAAGATTCATATCCCATGGTATAAACACAGCACATCTGATTAATTTATATCAATAAATCACTTATTCTAAATGTAATATTTTTTTTTTTATTATTTTTAAAACCCATGCAGTTGATATTTAGAGTACAACTTTGCTGTGTGATGTGCAATAATCCACTCTGTAGAAGTACAGTTGATGCGCATTCTGAGACCTGAATTAGATCTTTTTATCTACACTGATTGATTTGGCGAGAATTTATGTTCAGCAGATATTTTTAGCTCACCTGAGCACAACGTGCTCAAGGGGAGCTTTTAGGATCACCCGGTGTCCGTCGTCCGTCGTCCGTCAGTGCGTCGTGTGTCGTCAACGATTCTTTAAACATCAACTCCTCCTAAACCGCTGGGCGGATTTGGACCAAACTTGGCTGGAATTTTCCTTGGGAGGTCATCTTTCAAACTTGTTCACAGAATTTGATTCCATCAAAAACTCTGGTTGCCATGGCAACCAAATGGAATTTTCTAGGGAATTATTTAAAAATCTTCTCTGAAACCGCTGGTCAGATTTTGAAATAATTTCAAAGATATGTTCCTAGGGTGACCCTTTACAATACGTGTTCGTAAAATTTTGATCCGTCAAAAAATGTGGCTCTGGTGAATGGGGGCTTCTTGCACCATATAGAAATGAAGGAATTCTTAAAAATTCTTCTTCTCTGAAACCGCTGCTCAGATTTTGAAATAATTTTACAGGATTGTTCCTTGGGTGACCCTTTTCAAAAATCGTTCGTAAAATTTTGATCCGTCAAAAAATGTGGCTCTGGTGAATTGGGGCTACGTGCACTTTACGGAAATTAAGAAATTCTTAAAAATTCTTCTTCTCTGAAACGGCTGGTCAGATTTTGAAATAATTTCACAGGATTGTTCCTTGGGTGACCCTTTTCAAAAAGTGTTCGTAAAATTTTGATATGTCAAAAAATGTGGCTCTGGTGGATGGGGGCTACTTGCACTGTATGGAAATTAAGAAATTCTTTAAAATTCTTCTTTTCTGAAACGGCTTGTCAGAATTTGAAATAATTTCACAGGGATGTTCCTTGAATGACCCTTTCCAAAATCTGTTCATGAAATTTTGATCCGTCAAGAAACACAGCTCTGGTGAATGGGGGCTACTTGCATTATAGGGAAATGAAGAAATTCTTTGAAATTCTTCTTCTCTGAAACGGCTGATCAGTTTTTGAAATAATCTCACAGAAATGTTCCTTTGGTAACCCTTTTCAAAAATTGTTCGCAAAATGCTGATTTATCTAGAAATATGGCTCTGGTGAATGGGGGCTACTTGCACTATATGGCCATGAAGAAATTCTTTTTCTCTGAAATGGCTGATCAGAATTTGAAATAATTTCTCAGAAATGTTTCTTAGCTAACCCTTTTCAAAAATTGCTCTAGAAATTTTGATCCATCAAGAAACATGGCTCTGATGACTGTGGGCTATTTACATTATACAGACATGAAGAAATTCTTAAAATTCTTCTTCTCTGAAAGGGCTGATTAAATTTTGAAAGAAATGGCTATTGTTCTCTCAGAAATTCAGGTGAGCGATCCAGGGCCATCTTGGCCCTCTTGTTTCTTTTGTTATATCACAGTTATCTGAGTGTTATTATTGGTTGAATGTGTAATTTATTTATGTCAAAATGTCACTTTTAAACTCTTTATTTTGTAATTGAGCAATGTAGAGAATCAGTTCTAGTGAATGGTATATTACAGCAGCTCTTCCAGTTACACGTTCCTCACAAGCAATGGACAATTCGAACTGCATGTAAATTCCCACCATTTCCATTCCATGTATGCAGGAATTGACTGTATCTAGTAGATTGTTGTGTCCGCGAGCGATCCCGTTGATGTACAAGCTCTTTACTTTTCAGCCATTTTGGGAGATAGTTTGTGAAAGCATTCAGAAAAAGGGATAAAATGCTTGAAACCAGCATTTCTTCTTTTACCACAACCTTTTCAAATGTCTTGTTCTTATGGGTTGTCAGGACACCAAATAGTTTCTCCTTTTTCCAGAATATTTTTCATCTTTTCAATGCCAAATCTGATCATTTGCACCACATCATATTTCAAGATTCATATCCCATGATATATATGTCGTAGTCCAAAATGGAATCCAGGTAGATCCAGAATCTGCGTAGACCAAACTGGAATTTGTCTATAACAAATTCGGATTCCAGTTTAGCTTTGTAGCTGTACAATCTGCCTAAACCAAATTTTAATTATTTCTCTTTGAATATAGGGCGTCTACATATGAATCATCTTACTTTTAAAATAAAAATCCGAAATAAAAGAAGTTTTAGTCAGAAACTCAGAGTAAATATAAATTTTGAATGTTTTTTACTGATGAAAAAGGTGGAAAAAAGAGCGATTGTGGAAAAAATCATATAAAATGCTTTAAATGAAAATACCTCTCAATTGTAAACACAATTAAATCACTATATATATTAAAAAAATTATTAGAAAACGATGCATTTTGGTCTACATAAAATTTGAATTCTAATTTGCGCTAGGCAGATCCCGGATCTGCCTAGATCTGCCTAGATTCCAATCTGGCCTACGACATATATACAACACATTTGATTAATTTATGTCAATAAATCACAATTTCTAAATGTAATAATTTCTTTTTTTTTTCATTTTTAAAACATATGCAGTTGATATTTAGAGTACAACTTTGTTGTGTGCTGTGCAATACCTATTCCACACTGTAGAAGTACAGATAACTCATTACCAAAGGACAAAATTTTAGGTTTGTCCAAATCAAAAGCACTTGCAGACGAAAAATAAATGTGACTGAGAATTTGAAATTTATTTTATGAAGGGTAGAAACCATTGTGGGAAAAGGAGAAATTGCTGGTTACCAGCATTTTCTCCTTTTCCCACAATGTTTTCTAAAGGCTTCTTTCTCAGGGTCGTCAAAAGTAGGGATTGTGTGGTAATGGGTTTAAAGAGAAAGGTAAATACTCTGTCGAACTTTTCTGACACTAAGCAGATTTAACAATGGTTAGGTTAAGGACAACACTGTGTAGATAAATTTCTCTCATATAAATTATTCTTTTCCTAGAATATGCTAAGATAAAGTCTGTACCTGCACTTCTTGTGACAAAAAATGAAATTTGGAATAAATATAATTTTTCATCATCTTTTATCTGTTTGCCCGGCTGACTTTGATTAAGAAATCCTTATCAAAAAGGATTTCATAAACACCAAAACATATTCATTGTATTTTTAGCTGTACTGGCTGAAAGCTTATGTCATGGCGGGGTTTCCGTTTCCCGTCCGTCTGTTAGTCTTTTTCTTGTTTACGCGATAAAGTCTGAATTTGTTGTTAGATTTCTGTAAAACATGCACAGTTTGTTTATCTCATCAATAGCTTCAACCATATTGATTTTGAAAAAAAAATGGAACAAATAGTATGGGAAGTTGAAAATTTCCAATTCTTATTTACGCCTTAAAGTCTGCATTTGTAATAAGATTTTTGTGAAACTTGCATGGTTTGTTTATCTCATCAATTGATTAAACCCGATTGATTTTGAAAAAAAGGTCCAACAAACAGTATGGGAAAAGTAGCCATTCCAAGTTGAAATTTTCTAATTCTTGTTTTGGCAATGAAGTTCAGTGTTGATCCAGTTCTTTTGAAACTTGCAAAGATTTGTCAAGGGATTGAACTCTGTTAAAAGTGAAGACAATCTAGTAAACTGTTCAGGAAAAGTAGCCATTTGATGACTTAGTTTTTTTTCACTGTTCGTTTAATTTACTGTGCCTACATTTGCAAGCCAAGTTGCAAGAACACATTTTTGTGGGTATTTTTTTTGTCGTTTTTAGCTCACCTGCGCACAACGTGCTCAAGGAGAGCCTTTAGGATCACCCGGTGTCCGTCGTGCGTCGTTAACAATTCTTTAAACATCAACTCCTCCTAAACCACTGGGCCAGTTTGGACCAAACTTAGCTGGAATGTTGCCATGGCAACCAAATGGAATTTGCTAAGAAATTCTTTAAAAATTTTCTTCTCTGAAACCGCTGGCCATATTTTTAAAACAATTTCATAGAGATGTTCCTTTGTGACCTTTTTCAAAAAGTGTTCGTGAAATTTTGATCCGTCAAGAAACATGGCTCTGGTGAATGGCAGCTACTTGCACTATGGAGAAATGAAGAAATTTTTAAAAATTCTTCTCCTCTGAAACTGCTGGTCATAATTTGAAATGATTTCACAGATATGTTCCTTGGGTGACCCTTTTCAAAAGATGTTTGTGAAATTTTGATTCGTCAAGAAACATGGCTCTGGTGAATGAAGAAATTTTTAAAAATTCTTTATCTCTCGAACGGCTGGTCAGATTTTGAAATAATTATACAAAGATGTTCCTTGGGTGACCTGTTCAAAAACTGTTCGTGAAATGTTGATTCATGAAGAAACATGGCTCTGGTGAATGGGAGCCACTTGCACCATGGGGAAATGAAGAAATTCTTCTTCTCTCGAACGGCTGGTCAGATTTTGAAATAATTTCACAAAGATGTTCCTTGGGTGACCTTTTTCAAAAATTGTCGTGAAATTTTGATCGGTCAAGAAACATGGCTCTGGTGAATGGGGGCCACTTGCAGTATATGGATTTGAAGAAATTCTTGAAAATTCTTCACCTCTGAAACGGCTGGTCAGATTTTAAAATAAATTCACAGAAATGTTCCTTGAATGACCCCTTTAAAGATTGTTTGCGAAATTTTGATCCGTCAAGAAATATGGCTTCGGTGAATGGGGGCTACTTGCACTTCACCGAAATTAAGAAATTCTTTAAGAAATGTTCTTTTCTGAAGCTCAGATTTTGAAATGACTTTTACATGTAACCTTTTGAAAATTCCTTGGCAAAAATAATGATTTTTCCCAATGTTTCAATACCACACACACACACACACACACACCCACACACACACACACACACACACACACACACACACACACACACACAAAATAGGCTATGGTCCTCTCAAAAATTCAGGTGAGTGATCCAGGGCCATCTTGACCCTCTCGTTTTCTTTTTGCATCACGAATCCGTAATGTATGCTAGCATAAAGGCAAAATCTCTGCCAGTAAAGCGATTTCAGGCCCTTCTCGGCCTCTATTGATTCTATAGACTCTAAGAATTGGAATTGGTTTGACTTTCAAGCCAATATTTGAATATTTCTCTTTTTCTTTCAAATTATTATTTCCACACAATGGCTTCCTCGACATATATCACTTTAGCGTTCTCAATGCTTTGATTAAACCAGCAGACGTAGTTGACAATTGTAATGACTAAGAAAAGAATGAAAATTTCTTGTCTAACTTTTTTTTTCCAGACGTATCTGCCCGCGCTGGCCTTTCTGGTGTCGATATGAAATAAATGAACATCGTTTTGTGATTGGTTAAAAAATATTGATTTGAATATGAGTCCCAGCAGACATACAGACGTTGCTATTGCTTATCTAAACTCCAGGTTATGGAATAGCAAATAAATACATTAGGTGATAACCCTTTTCTTACACAAATTAGTCATCTAACTATTTTAATCCTTTACCAAACAATCCCTGATTTTTACGACCCTTAGATAGAGGCCTTTTGAAAACATTGTGGGAAAAGGAAAAAAAATGCTGGTAACCAGCATTTTCTCCTTTTCCCACAGTGTTTTCTACCATGCTGGAAACAAATTTTAATTTTTGAGTTACGTTTATTTTGTTATCTGCTATTGCTTTTGATTTGGACTAGTCTAAAATCTTGTCATTTGGTAAAGAGTTAAGCTTTTTCACGCAAGCTATTACTGTATATGTATATTGTTCTAAGCAGGAACTGTTCCAACAATAATTTGGATTAAGATCTGAGCAGAGTTTGTTCAGGTTAACGTGGTCAGAATTGTTTTGATATTGATCAATTTTCAAGAAGGACCAGCTTACGTCATGGTTCAGTTCAAGAGCTATGTGATGGCTTGCTGAGTATGATGTATCACAATGACGAATTAAAGCCCGTTTTTTTTTTTCGGAGCATGGATCATTTTCCTTGTCATCTGTAAATGCTTTAGATGCTTTTCCTTTTGGACAAGTTTGAAATTTCGTCATCTGGTAAAAATGTAACTGAAATTAGAAAGGGGTGATTTATGATGTTTGGAGCATAAGCATTTGAAAACAAACCTATTAAAATCCTGAACACTAAAACACACGAGCATGGATGTCAAAAAAAAATTAATATCAAATTAAACGAAGAAAAACTATAGCTGTTGTCCTTCATTTCAGCCAGTGTTTAAAATTTGACAAAAATATCGACGTAGTGTTAAGCAATGAGAGATGGATGAATCATGTCGCACTAAATTTCGATAAGGATATAAATAATTTTTACCAACATGTTAGGGTATCAATGGATAGTTGCAATGGCGAACGCTAAATATCCAGAGCACAACTATAAACCACCTGCCTATTTAAATGTCCAAATTTTGAACGGAACCTTTTCCAAAACAGTTCCGAGTTGTAACGGCCTTATAGAATAAGGCATTAAAAAACATTGTGGGAAATAAGACAGTGCTGATAACCAACATTTTTCATGTTTTTTTTTTGTAACTTTTCCACAAAAATGCTCTAATAACTGATCCCGTTTATATTCAAGGGAATGTGTAGCCCAGTGATAGAGTAGTTGCCCTCAGAGCAAAGAGCCTGAGTTCGAGTCCTGGATAAGTCACATCTTTCCCAACTTATTTGTAAGACATTTGAAACATGTTTTCTTTTCCTCCTTTTTCTGTGCATGTTTAGAAATACTTTTCACTTAGAAAAGTTGATTTTTGTCGAGTGGTAAAGGATTAAGTAACCGAACTCCTCGTCAGCGTATTACAAATAAAAAAAAACATGTACGCAAAGTCACACAAATCAGTAGAGCGTAAGAAAAAATACGTAAAACGGTAAAATGTCACATTATTAAATAAAAATACTTTTTAAGAAACGGCGAGAGGAAAAATCAAGCACACAAAATCAGCAGCGCCATTGACGGACATGAGCCCAATTATTGGTTGCAAGTTTCTGTGAACCAAAATGTTGCAAGTCCAAATCGTTTCTTCGCAAATTACAGATCATAAATCCTTATTCATCCTCTGCCCTGAAACATGCAATAAGATTTGGTAGCCCTTACCTAACGATCCCGTGTTATAACTACCAAGAGAAAGAATGCTTTTTCATAAAGTTTTCTACCTTTTGAAAGGTGAATCTACTCCGTAAAACTTTATTGTCTGCCAATTGACAACATAGGAAAAAAATCTTACTTAGTAAAAAAGCTACCAGTGTGAATGAAAATGACTTACTCTGTGATTGGTAAAGAAACATCAGAAACATTTGGAAAGGTTCACTGTTTTTCCTGATATAAATGTATATGACTAAAATGAATATTAAATGGCGTCAAACATAACACAGTCCACAAAAGAATAAAACATCAAAACCACCTCTTGTCATTTAAACTCTTTCAATTTTACCTGGGGTACGATTAGTCAGGGGCCGAACGACATTCACAAACAATTTCTTGATTTCGAGCACAAAAAACAAGCCACCAGAAAAGGGGACCGAAAGTTCAACTCTTAATTTTGACTACTTTAAATCATTTTCAGGGCATCAAAAGCTTGTAGTGTCATCCACAGCATTTCGAATTAATTTTTGGCAACATGAATGTGCATGAATTGCATCTCGTCTGCTTACAAATTGAGATTTTTCCATGTGGTCCCGCTTCTCCTGGAGCAAACGTTCTTCTTCAATATGGCCGGATATCGGGTAAAACTTTCGCAGCACCATAAAAGGGGTATTCTCCTTATCGCGCATCTGTGTTGACATTTTGTCGGGTACCTGTTTTCATGCCACATTTGAGTTTGCACGAACTTCCTATTTTCCATGTTTTTTTTTCAACTTTTTTCACAAGCAAATTCTTATTAATGTTCCCGATAACATACAACAGAACTAGTAGTTTAGTGGTAGAAGTCTTTCCCTCAAAGCAAAGAGTTCTGGGTTCAAGTCATGGACAACCCATATTTTTTCTACCTTAGTTGTTGCATGCTTTAAGCATTTTTTCTCCTATTCCTAGAATGTCTGATAGTACTTTGCACTTGAAAAGTTTGATATTTTGTCGAATCGTTAGGGATTAAGTAACCAAACTCCTCCTTAGCCTGTTATAAATAAAAAGAAATTTAAAAAAAAAAAGCGTGTACGTCATAAATCAGTGAGAATAAAGACACGTAAAAAGGTGACTTAACACGTTATCATAACTAAATATTGTTTAGAAACGGCGAGAACAAATAGATCAAGCACACAAACACATCTAATCGTTTAAGTTTGTGGGAAAAATTAGCAGCGCCATGGACGGAGATGAGCCCATTTATTGGTTGTAATAGGGTGTGAACCAAAATGTTGCAAGTCCAAACTGTTCCAAAAAATAGATCATAAATCCATTTTGATGATTTCATATTCATCCTCTGCCCTGAAACATTCAAATGGATTTGATAGCCCTTATATAACAATCCCGTATTATAACTACCAAGAGAAAGAAAATATATAAATATATATTCACTAAAAGACAATGTTTGGAAACGAGAAAAGGTAGATTATCAGCAATACTCTCTTTTCAAAAGGTTTTATACCGTTTGAAAGACAAATCTACTTCGTAAAAATTTATCGCCTGCTAATGGACAACATAGAAAAAAGAAAATTCTTGTCTGGAAAAAAAACTAGCAGTGTGAATGAAAATGACGTGCTCTGTCATTGGTAAAGGAACATCAGAAATATTTGCAAAGGTTCAGTTTTTCCTGATATAAATAACTAAAATGAAAAAAAAAAATGGGTCAAATACCCACAATCCACAAAATAAAAATAAATCATCAAAACTACCGCTTGCCATTCAACTTTCAATTTTACCTGGGGTACGATTAGTCAGGGGCCGAAGGACATTCACACATTTTTTTATGATTTCGAGCACAAAAAACAAGCCACAAAAAAGGGAACCGAAAGTTTAACTCATAATTTTGACAACTTAAAATCATTTTCAGGGCATCAAAAGCTTGTAGTGTCATCCAGAATATTTCGAATTAATTTTTTGCAACATGAATGTGCAGGAATTACATCTCGTGTGCTTGCAAATAAAGATTTTTCCAAGTGGTCCCTCTTCTCATGGAGCAAACGTTCTTCTTCAATATGGCCGGATATCGGGTAAAACTTTCGCAGCACCATAAAAGGGGTATTCTCCTTGTCGCGCATCTGTGTGACATTTTGTGGGTAGGTGTTGTCATGCGACATTGATGTTTGCACGAGCTTCCCATTTTCCATGTTTTTTTTTTTAAAAACTTTTTTTCACAAGCAGGTTCTTATTTATGTTCCCGATAACATACAACAGAACTTGTAGTTCAGTGGTAGAGCTCTTTCCATCAAAGCAAAGAGTCCTGAATTCAAGTCATGGACAACCCATATTTTTTCTACCTTAGTTGTTGCATGTTTTAAGCATTTTTCTCCTTTTCCTAGAATGTCTGATAGTACTTTGCACTTGGAAAGGTTGATATTTTGTCAAATCATACTTTGTCAAATGGTAAGGGGTTAAGTAACCGAACTTCTCGTTAGCCTGTCATAAATGAAAAGAAATAAAAAAAGTGTACGTCGAAGTCATATAAATCAGTGAGAATAAAGACACGTAAAAAGGTGAATTAACACGTTATCATAACTAAAAGTTGTTTAGAAACGGCGAGAAGAAATAAATCAAGCATACGAACACACCCAATCATTTGAGTTTGGGAGAAAAATTAGCAGCGCAATAAACGGAGATCAGCCCATTTATTGGTTGTAATAGGGTGTGAACCTAAATGTTGCCAGTATAAATTGTTCCAAAAAATAGATCATAAATCCATTTTGCTGAATTCATATTCACCGCTGCTCTTAAACATTCAACTGGATTTGATAGCCCTTACATAACAATCCCGTATTATAACTACCAAGAGAAAGAAAATATATAAATATTTATTCACAAAAAGACAATGTTTGGAAACGAGAAAATGTAGATTATCAGTAATACTCCCTTTTCAAAAGGTTTTATACCGTTTGAAAGATAAATCTACTTCTTAAAAATTTATCGCCTGCTAATGGACAACATAGAAAAAAGAAAATTCTTGTCTTGAAAAACAGGCAGCAGTGTGAATGAAAATGATGTGCTCTGAAATTGGTAAAGGAACATCATAAACATTTGGAAAGGTTCACAATTTTTGCTGATATAAATGACTAAAAGGAAAAAAAATGGGTCAAACACCCACATTCCACAAAAGAAAAATCATCAAAACCACCGTTTGCTATTTAACTCATTCAATTTCACCTAGGGTACGATTAGTCAGGGGCCGAACAGCGTTCACAAAAAATTCCTGATTTCGAGCACAAAAAAACAAGCCACCAAAAAAGGTGACCGAAAGTTCAACTCAAAATTTCGTCAACTTTAAATAATTTCCAGGCATCAAAAGCTTGGTGAGTCATCCAGAGCATTTCGAATTAAGTTTTGGCGACATGAATGTGAAGGAATTGCATCACGTGTGCTTGCAAATTGAGATTTTTCCATGGTGGCCCCTCTTCTCGTGGGGCAAAAGTTTTTCTTCAATATGGCCGAATATCGGGTAAAATTTTCGCAGCACCACAAAAGGGGTATTCTCCTTGTCGCGCATCTGTGTGACATTTTGTCGGGTTGCTGTTGTCATGCCGCATTTGCGTTTGCACGAGCTTCTCGGGTACTTTTAAACATATTCGTCGCACCACCACAAAGGCAGACCCGAATTCAACTGTGTATTCTTTGCTTTTTAGTCTTAGAGCCTTCAAAAGCTTGCCACGACATCTGGAATGGTTCTTGGCCACTTCTTGCAGCATAGCAATATTATCTATGCTAAAATTGTTCTTTATTTCTGCGTTAAAAAAACCAAAG
The DNA here is from genome assembly GCA_943736015.1 of Tridacna crocea. Taxonomy (NCBI): domain Eukaryota; kingdom Metazoa; phylum Mollusca; class Bivalvia; order Cardiida; family Cardiidae; genus Tridacna; species Tridacna crocea. Next base: position 13,449,847 of record OX031066.1, read on the forward strand.
TTCCCACTTGTTACCCAGTCCGGTTCATCTTCGCAAGCCAAGGCTGACGATTCTCTACGCTACTCTACCCTTGGCGGATCGAGCTTGATTTTTACATCCCCCGATACGCTTTTTCATTGTATGCGGCCAGCTCTAACTACAACGAATGAAATCGCTCGTAGCATTTCATCTTTGATAAAAATAGAATAAGGTCGCTACCTTTTGAATAGAAGGTAAACATGGAAACCAACGTGGATGTCTGCTTATCGCTTCATGTGTATTCGTTAGTGGTTTGTAAAACGATATTTCATTGGCTTTTGGAAATATGATGTGAAGGGGGGTAATGACCACCATCCAATAAAGGGCGCATCGCAGGAATCTCGAAATCGGGCTCAATCAGCCAAGGTAAGACCCACGTAGTGATCGTAACCTTGGTTCGCGAAGATGGGTCCGGTGCTACGAAAATGCTCTACGTTTCATCAAACTTGTAACAGTCGATGCATCAGAGAAAGCGCTGGGGGGAGGGGGGTGGAGGACTAAAGAGGGGTTTGTTACAGCTGGCTCAAAATGAAGTTTACCCAAAGTAATACCTTAAGTATTATCTGAGGAGTGAAATGGAAAGACGCTATTTAGTAGAATTTGGTGACGTCTTATGTTTTCGGCGTTGCTGAACGCGCTGGCTATTGACATACTTCTTGGTACTGATATATGTAAATCACTGCTAGCTATAGAGCAGTTGCTGCTTAAGTTCAGAAAAAAAAAAAAAAACGTATAGATACAGTAATGGCTTATGCGGTATCCCTTGAAATTATAATTATGATTAGGCCTACCAGTTTGTAAAAGAAAAGAGTTATCTCCTATCATATTTATTTGCTTGTACATGCCCGGAGCATTAATCAGCGATAGCACCGCTTGAAGGTCTACATGGGCCCGGAGGATAGACATATTCATCTTTTTGACCAACCACAAAACGCTGTTTGTTCATATACTTAACCGAAAAAGAAACTTCCCCTGTGTTTAAGTGCAAATGCAATGTTATCAAAAGAAAATCAAAATGTCAAATGACCTACATATATTCGGGCGAACGATTATATGTCCGATAAAGCAAATTTTAACTCAAGTGAAAACATTTTTAAGAAGAAACCCGCTGAAAGCGATTTTCAGGTGCATACACGGACCAATATAATTCGTGTATATTTTCTGAAACCTTTCTGTCTAATTTTATAGACTTTCATGTCAATGAAAAAAAGGACCTTGAAATTTTCTTTACTTTTCTTTATTTTTGATATGCCTAGAATTCCGCAAATGCTGGTATGACGATGAAAGCTGTTACCATGAATATTGGATGTTCTACTCCTGCTATTCGACACCCTAGGTAATGTTTTCAAGCATTAGGACGTACGGAAGATCGAAAACATAGTGGACGTCCGCGCGTCACGACTCGCGGCCAAGACCGCTATATTCGGAACACCACCTACGCATTCGCTTCCAAACTGCCACAGCCACTGCTGCTAACACCCTCAACTCGTCAGAGAAAAGAACTCCATTCCATTGTTGTCTAAGCCAGCGTTGGTAATTTAGGCGGTGACGTTGCATCAAACCACAACCAACGTATGGACGATGTGCACGTAACCCACCCTTGGTTGTGCACAGTTTGGCAGATATACCTGGTAGACATAATAACCGTATATCTGCCAAAACTGTGCACAACCAAGGGTGGGTTACGTGCACATCGTCCATACGTTGGTTGTGGTTTGATGCGACGTCACCGCCTAAATTACCAACGCTGGCTTAGACAACAATGGAATGGAGCTCTTTTCTCTGACGAGTTGAGGTTTTCCATTCATCGAGGTGATGGCAGGGTTCGAGTATACCGTACGAGAAATGAAAATTATGCCGACTGTTGTGTACTTGAACGAGATCGTTTTGGGGGTGGGGGTTCTGTCTTGGTCTGGGCGGGCATTGCGCATAGTTTTCGCACTAATCTCGTCGTTATCGAAGGGAATTTGAATGCCCAACGCTATAGAGATGAAATTCTTGCGAGGCACATTATCCCACTGTTTCAAAATAATGCCAATATCACTCTTTTTCAGCATAATAATGCCACAAGCCATACAGCTAGGGACAATATGAATTTCCTCAGGACAAATAACATTGGATTTATTAATGACTGGCCTGCCAAAAGCCCTGATCTGAATCCCATTGAACACCTATAATAATTTGGACCAGCGTGTTAGACGTCGCCCTATTCAAACGTAAAACGTCACTCAGCTAAGTTAAGCCTTTATTCAGGAAATGGAACAGCATTCCACACATCGAAATCAATACATTATCCCTCAGCAATCATTTATTTTTCACACAAAATCGCAATAAAATACTCGTTCAATGCATATAGATCTAGTTTAATCCTGATTTTTATATTTTTGTATATCTGCACTTAAACACAGGGGAAATTTCTTTTTGGTTCAGTGTATATCAACACCAAGATGTATGCCAAAAGTCAGCGCGTTCAGCAACGCCGAAAACATAAAGACGTCACCAGAGTCAACTAAATAGCTGCTTTTGCTCTCTCTCTCTCTCTCTCTCTCTCTCTTTGTGTTGTTGGAGCTGGGATAAAGCCCCACTCACCCGACCGTCTCTGCATTTCACGCCTCAGATAATACTTTGGGTATTACTTTTAGGTAGACATCAGTTTGCGCCAGCTGTTACAAACCCCCTCCTCCCCACCCCTCCGCGCTTTATCTGATACCTCGATTGGTACAAGTTTGGTCAAACGTAGAACATTTTTGCAGCACCGGACCGGGTAACAAGTGGAAACTTTGTTTTTTTTTAACACAGAAATAAAGAACAGTTTTAGGATAAAATAATATTGCTATGCTGCAAGGAGTGGCCGAGAATTATTCCAGAAGCGGTGGCAAACTTTTTAAAGCTCCAAGAAAGCGTCTAAAAAGCAAAAATATACAGTTCAACTCGGGTCCGCCTTTGCAGTGGTGCGACGCATATGTTCAAAAGCACCCCTGACGCTCGTGCAAACAATTTCGGCATGAAAAATAGTACCCGACAAAATGTCACACACATGTGCAACAGGGAGAATACTCCTTTTATGGTGCTGCGAAAGTTTTACCCGATATCCGGCCATTGTGGAGAAAAACTTTTGCTCCACGAGAAGAGGGACAACATGGAAAAATCTCAATTTGCAAGCACAAGAGATGCAATTCTTGCACATCTGCCAAAAATTAATTCGAAATGCTCTGGATGACACTACAAGCTTTTGATGCCCTGAAAATGATTTAAAGTTGAATTTATATTTTAAACTTTTGGTCCCCTTTTCCGGTGGTTCTTTTTTTGTGTTCGAAATCAAGATTTTTTTTTTGTGAATGCTGTTGGGCCCCTGACTAATCGTACCCTAGGTAAAATTGAAAGAGTAAGGTGGTTTTGATGTTTTTTCTTTGTGGATTATGGGTATTTTTTCATTTCAGTAATGTAAATCAGGAAAAACAGTGAACCTTTGCAAATGTTTCTGATGTTCCTTTACAAATCACAGAGCACGTCATTTTCATTCACACTGCTGGATGTTTTTCCAGACAAGAATTTTCTTTTTCTATGTTCTGCATTAGCAGACGAGGTTTTACGAAGTAGAGTTATCTTTCAAACGGTAGAAAACATTATGAAAAAGGAGTAATGATGGCAATCTACATTTTCTAGTTTCCAAACATTGTGTTTTTTATTAATTTATATATAGCAGTTTTTGGTAATTATAACACGGGATAATTAGGTAAGGGCTATCAAATCCAATTGAATGTTTCAGGGCAGAGGATGAATATGAATTCATCAAAATGGATTTATGATCAATTATTTGCTAAGCAACAATTTGGACTTGAAACTTTTGGTTCACAGGCTGTTGCAACCAATGGTTCGGCTCATCTCCGTCCATGGCGCTGTTAATTTTTACCCCAAGCTAAATCGACTGGATGCGTTTGTATGCTTGATTGTTTTCTTCTCGCCGTTTCTAAAACGTATTTTTGTTATGATAACGTGACACTTTACCTTTTTACGTATTCATTCTTATGCTTTACTGATTTTTATGACTTCGACGTGCATGTTTTTTTGTCTTTTCATTTGTAATAAGCTAACGAGGAGTTCGGTTACTCAATCCTTTACCATTCGACAAAAATCAACTTTTCCATGTGAAAAGTATTTTTAGACATTCATAGAAAAAGGAGAAACACAAAAAACATGCTTCAAATATACAATAAATAAAGTGGAAACATTTTTGTATAAAAGATAAAAAGAAACATAGAAAATATAGGTTAAGAATATAATTAACATATTTATCAACTGGTTGTGATATTAAAAATCGTAACCCCGAGTAAAGTTTGATATCACACGCAACCAGTTGATTATCCCATAACGTAGTATATTGCAAATTATTTCCGACCGTCATTTTATATCATCACATTGTAACATCCACCTTCCGCATGACTAACTGTAGAGTGCTGAATAATCAAAGTAGACATTTTTCAGTCTACAAATATAAATCTAAATAACTGCATTTCATTCTTTATTTTTACGTTTGGTGCAAAGCAAGTACAAGTTTTGTATTCTCTGGGTTCGAATTTACCAGTCATTCTTAAGAACATTCTCAGTCTTTCTTCTCCGGAATTTTCTACATTTGAAAGTAACATGGCCCCTGATTGGCTAAACCATTTGGTTTAGCCAATCAAGGGCCCTGTTACTTTCAAATGTGAAAAATCTTGTAGAATAAGTAAGACAAAGATTATTCTTAAGAATGGTTGGTGAAAAAGGATGTATTTAGACAAGGATCTTGATGTATATTGGTGGCAAAGAACAATACTGTTGAGACAGATGCTTTAGGGAATTACTACTTTTGTTGTCTAGGCTCTCATAAAATGCACTTCATGGCAAAATGCTCTCTGTCGTTTGGTTTGGGGGTCTGTTACCAAACAAGCCGCTGTCCAAATGTGGAAATAATATATTCTAAATCCCGCATCATAAATTCCTTTTAAAGTGTGTAAGGCTCGCATATATGCATTGAGATCTTTAGGTGTAAAAAGCATATGAAACTCTACTATGAGTATTTTCACATGAGCTTTATCTAAAGTGTTCGCGTCTAAAATCTGGGGTAAACAATTCCATTCAGCACCCTCTGTGTCTATTTTTAGAAGGTCCAAAGGTCTCTGAAAATACAAAAGATCATAAAATAATCTTTGTCGAGCTATATCAATGGAAATAAAGAATCGCAAAGTGTTTCAGAATAACACATATTTGTATGAGAATACAGGATGGGTTTTTGTCTACATCTCCCAATATTTTTTAAATTACAAAGTAACAAAATATCTGATTGGCTAAACCTATGGGATTTGCCTATTTGAAACATGGTACTGTCTAAATCGATAATAAGGCTAGAACAACATTATTCAGTTGCCGATGAATAAGCTACAGGCACAGAGTTAACCAGGTTTCATATTTATCATCAGATTGAAAATATAGCCTCTAGAGTTCACATTAGGTTTTTTTCTAAGATTTGACCTTCAGACCCACTTTTTCTCCAGACATAACCTAATATCAAACTTGTCCTAGACATTATTAAGACAAACATTCTGGCATAGTTTCATGAGCTTTGCTCTAAAAATGGCGCCTTGACGACCTAGGATGCACACAGTACTATCACAAAAGCTCACCTTGAGCTCTTCTAGCTGAAGTAAGCTTAAAACGTTATCAGCCACTTTTTCGTCTTAATGTCGGCAACTATTTACTTTTGTTCTTCAGTAAAGAGTTACAAAAATACTTTTTCTTCAGAATGGAATGTAACACATACTGAGCGCCAGTATCTAGAGTACTGCAAGGATAATTCGATTAATGGCCAGAGGAGTATCACTGATTAAACGTAACTTTTGATATGAAAATAACTCTCAATACATGTATATCGTCGGTTTACTTAAAAGTCTCGTAACTACAGCTTAAAACAAGCTGTAGCTACGAGGTTTTTGAAGTAAACCGACGATATAAAACTTTGATAGAAAAGAAGCTACTGCTCTAAACAAATTTCCTACCATGTATCAATAAATATGTTTATGCGAAAAAAATTAAAACAAATCTTGTAGAAGAGTGCTTACATCTGAATGGTTCAACACTATGCGTATAGAATCCAGTGTTTTAAGTGTCAACCGTTTTGGCGTGACTTCGTCTTTACCACTGATACCAAGCTTATGGAACGCTACAAGTTCTGAATGCTGATGGTCGGATTGACCGTCGCTGAAACAAATTAGAGATCAAAACAAAAAATTTAAACGACCACGGCTATTCTTTATAAAACTGAACTTTGATCCCTGTCCAGATAGGGAACAGGTAATTTACTTAATGGGCATTACTCTCTGAAAAAATGCATCTACAAAAAGGATCAAATGATGCCGTGTTGCGCATTCCGCAAAAATCATTGTCTACATGTCTAAGGAACATTCTGTCTCATCATTTAGTTGATTGTAAAACAAAATCGAAACAGAAGGTTCAGAATAAAGCGATGAGTCACATAGTATAATCATAGGCCTTTGAAGCACTATTGGTCTGTCACAGAACACTAAAATTGTCCTAGGTCGATCATTGAACATTCATAGCACATTGGTGCATCACCTGTATATCACAGAATATATTTACAAACTTTCATCAACATTTTTACTATAAATAGTGCATTAGAGATACCCTCTTTAATGTATTTAGAAAGACTGATTATGTACAATAGAGAAGGAATCCACAGTTTGTTATTCATAGTAATAGCGTCTGATAATTAAAATTTCTTTATCCCTTTATAGACCAAAGGAGTTTCATAGGCCTATGGTATAATGTATCATGGAGATGCATTAAACTCACTTTCCTTAGATCTTGGCTAATACATTTAGATCTTTTAGCAGCATAGTTTGACAAAGTGCAAAACAATACATAGACTGAGTCTAGGCAATAATTTACTTCTTTATCACCCCTAATCGGGTCACATTCTTAGAAAAAAGTTTTTTTAAATATACACTGTTATTTTTTCAGTAATCATTGGCATTGTCATTTTGTCAAAGTAACAAGTAAATAATACAAAAGCAATAATTGATCACATGTGAACTTAGGCTTAACAATACATAACCCACGGACTAAAATGATGATCTCCATAGCTGAAAAAGCTGCTGAAGGTTATGGTGTCAACATTGAAAGGAAAATAACAAATATTGAAACTGAAATAAAAAATTCTAGAAAAATGGATAGTCTTTTTTCGGATGGTTTTCTTGTTTAAGAAAATAAATAAATGAATAAATAAATACATATCCTTTACGTAGGTTTTAATTTTATTTGTTTTGCCCACAGTAACAGTGCATGTGCAAGCGACTAGAAAATCTCTTCCCTTTACTCGATCATATGAAGGCAACAATAATCATAGACTAATACAATCAGTGCAGTAAAAGTAATTGCAGACTAGTGAAAGGAGAAAAAGCAACCTTGGTATTTAGATAAAGCTTGGTTGATCTATGCAAAATTTAACAAAAATGGTCCAACCCGGTTATTAAGTCCGATACAATCCAAACCGGTTACTAACTCAAATCCGGGTTTAATACGGGTCTTAAGTTCGAAATGGACCGCTCCTGTACCATCCTATTGTAGACTAAAAATCAAGCTTACTAAGGGTCAAATCCATGAACTTCACAGTTGTAATACGCTGCCAGACCATCATCGAATGAATAGTCTTTTCTGTTCCTGAAAAGGAAAGACTAAAACATGGAGAGAATAAAAGGGATTTAATTAATTGTTTCAACTTATACCAAAGGTCACTGAAACTTCAATAGTCTTCACGAAATACCGATATTTCTCGATCATTAGACATCGATACTTTTATAACACACGGGCGAATAAACTCAAAATTGTAATCTGAAAACGATATATAGATAGGATTCTGCAATATGTTATTTCTAGTAACTGTCTTCGACCCTCGACCAATGAAAATGTCATTGTTACATTATGGACCAGTGGAGCTCCAAACTCCTGTGGTTCTAGACAACCTCCAAAAGCAAAAGAACGCCCTCAAACTCTTGTCATGTGTTCCACGAATCAAAACCTGGATGAAAAAGACAATAAACAATACTTCATTGACGCTACACTTTCTCGTCATACATAATGAAATAATAATACAGTATCCTGCATTTCAATGCGGTACAGAAATCATTGATATAAATGCAGATCATGATGATAATTGCGGCTAAATGGCAGAGTTCTACATATGGCCTGCAACACTCGAAAAAGGGATATTCATTTAATCAATTGCTTAAAAGGGGGACAACTTGATTTGTTCACTTTCACATCATTATCAATGATATGAATGGGTTTGGATCTTAAGGGAGTTGGGTTTATGTCCAAACTTGTTAGAACCATTTCATATTTCAACGACTTGATTTTTTCGGTTTTGCATAAAAATCAATGATATAAATGACTATTGGGCATTAAAGACATGTTGGGCTTGTCCATTCTTGCCGGAGTCATTTAATCAATTGCTATAAAGGAGGTCGGATTTTTTTTTTGCTTTTGCATCATGATTAATGAAATACATATAAATGAGTACCGAACCTTAAAGGGGTGGTGTCTTGTCCAATATTGTTAGAACCATGTAATATTTTGCCTTTAAAGGGGAACGACATGATTTTTTTTTTCGGTTTTGCATAAAAGTCAATGACATTGTGACCGGGGCAAACCAAAGAAAACTCGGTTTTGGTCGTGTTCAGTACTTTTATTGCAAAGAATAAAAGATACGTGTAGCAAACAGCCTGAAATATGAAAAAAAAATAGCGGTCAGTCTAACGAATACATATACAATGTAGATAAATATGTATTGTCCATGACTATGCCTTTGATCGGGTATACAAGTCAGCTCTGTATCCCTTGGTCCTTTTTTAGGGGATTAAGTGTAACAGCTGAATATGCCATTGTACGTACTTCCGTCACCAAATACACAAAAACCAGACAAAGGATTATTGTTCAGCTACCTGATCCTTACCCTTAGGGGATTACCTTTGACAGTTGAAAAGGCCATCGCTCGCACTTCCGTCACAAAATAAACAAAACCAGACACACTGACGACTTGAAAAGGGATTAAGTTTTTCTCACATCCTTACTTTATAAACAAACGCCCGACAGCGAGGCGCCTTCGTTACTAAATGTAGCCTGACTTTGAATAGGCCATTATTCCCATATTGGTCTTAATTAAATAAAATGCTAGCCAGCGCGGCCACCTTCACAAAAGACTATTGTTCAACCATCTGACCCTTTGTTTTGGGATTAACTTTGTCAATAGAACAGGCCATTGTTCTCACTTCCGTTACAAAATAAACAAAATTGGACAACCTCGTGACATAAGCCAAACGTGTTCATGACGCATGAGCACTTGATATATTAAAATAAGATTTATTATTTTTCTCATTTCCATTTAGGACGTTGAAGAGATCACATCGAAGGAACGGTTTTATATTTATTTCCGTATTATAATTTTGTAATATTTTCTGAGATACTTTAAAAGAGCATGGATATGTTGTTAGACCGACTTAGCTGTATAGACTTGGCTGAGGATGGTAGTGTTGTTAGGAATTGGCTCTTTGACTTGGTGTGGCGTTACAGATGAATCTAAGTGGGAAAATCTCCGTCTTATAAAAGGGCCTGACCCTTTATGCCCGAAAACATTACTAGATATAGTATACATGTCAGATCTGTATACTGTTAGGGTACTCACTTACATGACTCATTTTTAAAGCTTTTTCTCTCCAAATTTATAACCAAAAGAAAAATCAATATTAGTTCCTAGGAAAAGGGGTCCTCAGAAAATAATATATATATATATATATTCATCTAAAATGACTGCAAAATTTAAATCATCCAAATTGGCTGTTGGTCTATCAATAAAAATCCAAATAACCGCTGATCTGAAAATAAACAATACGCCATCCAAAATTTCCGCTGGTCTAAACATAGTAACATCGTCATATGCAAATGAGTTACTATTTATAGTAACATGATGGCCGAAAGTAGGTCCAGATTGCCGCCGATTACGTCATCTTTGTTTACATCCAAACCGGCGCCTATACTACTATCCAAAATCAATGTGTGAAAGGATGTGCTCATGTCCTGTTTTGAAGGAAGGTTTGAAAAGAATTCGTGTTGATATCTGTTCTTTAACCCCTTGAACTCATAGCGGGATATAAGATCCTTTTGCGGGCATGCATCTAGATTAGACTGCACAAAACATGCAGTCTAATCTTGGGTCTACATTGTTCGAAATCTTGGGAGATATTCTGGAGCAAAAAGTAAAAACGCTTTAAAATCTGAATGTTCGTATTTTTCAATGTAAAATGTTTAATTTAGTTTTTTTAGCAATTTTTTATATGAATTTTCCATTTTCAGTTATTATGCTGAAAGAGTTCAATAGGCTAGTTTTTGTCTCTCTCACTGAAATTAATGAACAATTTAATACTTAAGCAAACAACCTCGTGTATAAACGATCCAGACAAAAAAAAGTTTTCGAAGACTTTTTTGGAAAAAGGAGAAAATGAAAAAAAGCTGGTAACCAAATATGTTTTCTTACTCTTTACCGAACGACAAAATTTTAGACAGGTCAAAACTGAAAGCACTTGCAGACGATAAGATAAAGGTAACTGGAGAATTGAAATTTCTTTTAATTAACCAATTACCACACAATCCCTACTTTTGACGCCCCTGAGAAAGAAGCCTTTAGAAAAGATTGTGGGAAAAGGAGAAAATGCTGGTAACCAGCATTTTCTCCTTTTCCCACAATGTTTTCTACCCTTCACAAAACAAATTTAAAATTTTCAGTCACTTTTATTTTGTCGTCTGCAAATGCTTTCAATTTGGACCGGTCTAAAATATTGTCGTTTGGTAATGGGTTAAGCAAGATAGAAAATATTGTGGGAAAAGGAGAAAATGAATGTTATTAACACTGTCTCCTTTCCCAAACGTTTTCAAACAGGCTTCTATCTCAGGTTCGTAAAGACCCGGGATTGGGAAAGGGTTAAAAAATAAAATCCACAATCTAAGTTTTATTGAATTGGTCATCTTCATCTGTCTTCACTATCACCCGGGGTTACCTGATTTAGCACACTCGGAGGGTCCGGGAACTCGGAGGTAAACAAAAATAGTCACGGTAGACCAGTGTCTGAATTAAATCATTTATAATATGATGTTAAAGTATTATCGGATATTATTGGTGTTGTAGGTTATTGGCCAACATAATAATGAAACAGTTTATGATCATCGTTTCTTATTATGTGGTCACTTAAAGATAATATACTATTTTGAACTCGGAATTATGTTTGTGCGACGAGATTATTCGTATTCACTGGTTAATATTGAACGAATATACCATTTTAGCAACAAACTGCCATCTTTAAATCAAAGTCCAGTCTTTTTACTACAGATCTTAGGCGTCATCGCGCACTCATGTATAAGGATAATCTCTCTATAAATAAAAACATTAACGATGTGTCACAAAATTTAATACGGGAATTCTCGGAGTACTTTCTAAATGTAATTTTGTGAACTCGGAGGTATGGGTTTGGAAACTCGGAGGTTTTTTTAAAATTTTTCGTTCAGGTAGGCCCAAGGTCAAGGTCACACTTGAAGATCAAATTTTTGTCCGGACCATAACTCCCACAATTTTGGATGAACTTCAATATAAATTTACACAATTGTTCTCCATCATGTGTAGATGTGCCATTTGAAATATTTATTTTTTCACGTAGGCCCAAGGTCACGCGAGCTCGACATGTTTTCCCCGGACAACCTTGTACTTCGTTAAGACTTCTATACTTTTGAATGGGGTAATTTAGAACTAGTCGCTTAACCCTTTCCCGAACGACAAATTTTTGGACTAGACCAAATTGAAAGCTTTTGCCGCCGACAATTCAACTCTTGCTGAAAAGGTGATTTCTGTCTATGATAGGGTAGGAAACATTGTGGGAAAAGGAGAAAATGCTGGTTACCAGCATTTTCTCCTTTTTCCACAATGTTTTCAAAAGGCTACTATTCCAGACGCGTAAAAACCAGGGCTTGTTTGTTTGTTTGTTTAATAAAAGTGGTAGCTTGGGAAGAGAGCTTCACCGTGAATTAAACGTTCGATAGAGAATTTTCATTGCAGCTGTTTGTCCGTTCAAAACTCTTATGCAAACATTCTTTCATGAACAAGCTGACACATTTCCATGCGATCTGACGATACCTCATGTAGATCTCTCGCCAATTTTTGAAAAACGTTTATGACGAATAAAACAAAAGCATTCCGCATGATTTTCGATTTGTTAGACAGTTCGGATACCCGACTGAACATCGACGATTGTGTGTACTTTATTTCTAGATAGGGAAGGGTCCAAACAACCTTTTTCACTTGAACCATCTAGCGTTTGTCCAAAGCTTCTGGGTCTAGACATAAACTGCAAAAATTTTCCGTGAAATAGCCGACTTCCTATGTTCCAAAACTGCACTGTCTGAGGGAATTTGTGACGCATTTTTTATGTATTCTCTGTTGAAAACCATTGAACAACATCAAGGAAGAGTAAATAGCAAATATTATCGAAGGGCAATCTACCAGAGGCTAAGAGTTTATTGTTCTTAAGATAAGAATCCAGGTGACCTGACTCTTCAAGACTTTCTATTACTTTTGGAAGTAAAATTGAAATTTCGTCATAAACGGATAGTTTCTTAAGTTTATCAGCCAGGTCAACAGAATCACAGTTTTCATCTTCAGATGTCTGTTCCGCTTCTTTCACTGGAGAATTTAACTTTAATTTTTTACATACAGATTTACTTTTTACCACAATTTTTGAATTGTCTGAAGATGTTAATGTTTTCCCGCTGTCTTTTAGCTCTCGTGGAATAATACCTTGGTGTGTCTTAGCGACGTACCTAAATTTTCCAGTGGCCTCATCAAGTGAAAGCTCTCTGTATTTGAGTGTTTCATTTTCATCTAGTATTGTTATATGTTGCAGGAGTTGGACACAATTTGTTTTTAAAGCACAGTAATAACAACGAAAATTTTCCATAATCGAAAGGTAATCCTAGATTGACAGAAAAAAATGGCTATTTCATCTAACAAAGATTTTTCTTTTAACGCTTCTCAAACAAACCCTTCTTTTTATATATCTGTAGTGCGAACATTTTGAAAACACTGTGGGAATAGGGTAAATTGCTCGTAACAAGCAATTTATCCTTTTCCCCCAAGTGTTGTCTACCCGTTTGGAGAACGTTCCGTCATATTCATGTAGTTTAAATTGTCATCTGCAAACTTTTTTGAGTTTGGACGATTCTAAAATTTGTTGTTTGGAATAGTGTTAACTCGTACGCTACATGGACGAGATATTTGCTTACAGACTGTATTACATGATATATTTTCAGAGTCTTATAATAAACAGGACACTATTTTGTAGAATTAAAGCCTGGTAAGGTTATAGAGACAAACGAGCACATTCTTCGGTATATGGATCCTACGAGTTCACCATATCATAAATATGACAATACTCCGAGTTAACCATATCATACCTCCGAGATTTACCATACCCAAAAATTCCACACCTCCCACTTTCATCTAGTATAAAACACTTGATTTTTTACATACTGGAGACTGAAAATGTGTTAGATCCTTAAAAAAGACCCTATAATATAAGACACTAACAGAAATATTGCAACAAATCATCCATTAACCTACAAGGAGACGGTTAGAGTTGAAATTGATTTTCAAAATAGTAAAATTTCCAGTTTAGATTAATTTCTTCATTGTAAAATGGCCTGTAAGCTTACATCAATGACGATTATAGATCATTTGGCTTCTAAACTTAACATATATGGTTATTTAATATTCGAAAGGGTTTGTCTTTTAAAAATAAACCAGGATAAACATCGAGCCTACTCTACCGTGACTATTTTGTTTACCTCCGAGTTCCCGGATCCTCCGAGTGTGCTAAATCAGGTAACCCCGGGTGCTATAGACACATCCAAAATTCTGTTGTCTGGTAAGAGTTGAATGTTTAAAATCGATTTGGAAAAGTCTTTTATAGTGTATAATGGATGTTATTTCACCACACAATCCCGACTTTTAACGACCCTGAGAAAGACGCCTATAGAAAACACTGTGAGAAAAGGAGAAAATGCTGGTAACCAGCATTTCTCCTTGTCCCACTATATTTTCTAACCTGCTGGAAACAAATTTCAATTTTTGGTTTATTTTTGCATTTTGTCGTCTACAAGTGTTTCCAATTTGGACCAGTCTAAAATGTTGTCGTTTGGTAAAGAGCGAAAACGAATTATTCACTGTCAGTAGACCAAGATAGATAAGGAGAATTAACAATTAATCATTAGGCCGCAAAGCGCGACTCTCTGCCCTCTTACAGACAGTGTATATCAAGATCAGAATGCAAAGAACGCGCAGTCTAATCTTGAATCGACACTAAAAGGAGATTTTTTTTTTTTCAAAAATAAATTTGAAATATGGTCACGCAGGGTTTAACTATCGACTGAAATTTTAGTTTGTTTTATTTTGCACAATAATGGTTAACTGAAAAAAAAAATTGCCTCTGGCGACTTTGAGTGTTTTAGACATGAAAACAGGAGAGGCATGGAAAAAGGGGATATCGCTCGTGACGAAATATTTCTCCTTGTGTAACAATATTTCTTAACCGTATAATACTAGCAAGAGGGCTATGAAGGACCTGAAGTCGCTCACCTGAGCCTGTTGACCAAACATGACCCACTTCCAATCTCTATCAAGATATTATGGCAAAAATTATAACAAGTTTTCATAAGTATTCGACTGAAAATGTAACCTTTACCTTGTACTCCAGCTTTTTATAGAATTTTCTCAGTGATCCGCTTTTACGCCTAACAGAGCCCATTTTCCAACATGTAAATATTATCATAACAAAGATTATAACCACCATCCAGGAAAATCAAACAGAAATGTGGCTTCTAGACTGTACAAAAGGTTTTCCCCGTCCTAATTTTTTTTTTATCCAATGTGACCTATTTACAATATTTTCACATTTATCACCAAGAAAAACATTTTGCCGATCTTTCATAAGTATTGGGCAGACAATGTTGTCTCTAGTGCGTACGTTAGCCATTTTTAGCCTAGGAAACCTAGTTTTTTCAGTTGAAAATCCTTCGGGTGCCTGGTATACATAACTATACTGTCAACAAAACATCCAAAATGGCGGCGTCGATCAGGATTAACATTCCTCGGCTCGGGGCGACATGATTCACCACAGCCGTGAACAAGTTTCCAAGTCCCCTGCCACCTGACCGTACAGCTAATAATGTGACTTAGTCATTTATATTCCTTATGATACATCCCAGCTACCATAGGCGTTTTTGACTTTGTTTTAATTTTTTAATACGACTTTAGTATATTGCACTAACAATAAACAACAAACTATATTATATACCTTAATTGTTTGGTCAAGTGGTAGGGGCGTTGGCAACTTGTCTGTGCAGTCTGATCTTGACCTATACTGTCTGCAAAAGGTCAGTTAGGCGCGCTTAGCAGCCAAAGGGTTAAGTTTCGAAGCCTGGGTCTGTATACACCACTCATTCTTAGCATTCTCAGTCCTAATCTCAAGAATTTTCTGAATTTGAAAGTTTTAACACGTTCTGATCGGCTAAACAAAATGGTATAGCCAATCAGAAGTTGTGTTACTTTCAAACCAATCATGTGACCAAGAATATTCTAAAGAATGGTTGGTGAATATCGAGCTTGATTTCCAAGGGACAGCCTCTACGTGCTTAAAGTCAAAAGGCCTTACCCAAATGAATAGGCTAAACAGTCCTTAGGGAGTACGGGTTCGCATACGTGATATCCGCCATCTTTGTCATTACCAATGTGCCGTGAACGTGGACATAGTATCTGTATGTTTTCTATGTATCTGTAAATAGCAATCATTACAGTGTATTAAACCTTTATCACACGATCCAGGGTTTTAACAAGAAGAAGGCCTTTAAAACATTGTGGAACAAGAGCTCCCTAGAGCGGCCCATATAGATCTACATCTTCGCGAGGCAAGTTTACGATCACTACGTGGATCTTACCTTGGCGGATCGAGCTTGATTTTTACGTTAACCCGATACGCTTTTTTATTGGATGCAGCCAGCTCTAGCTGCAACGAATGAAATCGCTCGTAGCATTTCACCTTTGATAAAAATAGAACAAGCTAGGTCTCTACCTTTCGAATAGAAGGTAAGACATGGAAACCAACGTGGATGTCTGCTTATCGCTTCATGTGTATTCATAAGCGGTTTGTAAAACGATATTTCATTTGCTTTTAGAAACATGATGTAAAGGGGAGTAATAATCAGCATCCAATAGAGGGCGCATCGCAGGAATCTCGAAATCGGGCTTGATCCGCCAAGGTAAGATCCACGTAGTGATCGTAATCTAGGCTCGCGAAGATGATAGATCTATGCCAGATGGGGCTTGTCAGTGAAATGGGTTAAAATCTAGAACGCCAAAAGAGATCAAAATTTTAAGAGTCACATGCACAACTACACATCGTAGACATTCATTTTGGTAAGTTTGAACTTATTCCCATGGAAACTTTAGATGGGACGGACGAACGATCGGGACCTTAACATAATAAGGCCCTTCGGGTGCAAAATAAAGAGAAAATATTGGTAACAAGCATTTTCTCATTTTTCCTCATTGTATAGAGAAATACTACCATTTGAGATGTTTGAATTTAGTCTGTAAATTCTTTCAAAGTAGAAGTTTCTAAAATATACAAACGAGTTCAATTTGGACAAGTCAACAATTTTGTGCTATGGTAAAGAATTAAAGGCCCATTAGCGATCATATTGAAACAAGAGTCGAAATGCAGGCAAAGCTAATTAATATTATTAAACAATAGGACTATTATAAATAGTCATGCAATATGTTAGAGGGCAGTCTGTATAACTTCCTCTCGCTGGCAGATAAATAGATATTAAAGTATAATAAAAATGGCCAACATACGTTCAGCGGAAGAGGTGTACTGGAGATACATTGTAACATGTATTCAATCTTTTATATGGCTTGCAACACGCGAAAACTGGACGCACGGACATTTACGTAAAGTGTCGTCTCGGATGAGCCTGCGCAGTCTGAGCAGGCTCATCCGAAATGACACTTTCCGTTTTTATGTAATTTTATGTTTTCAGCATATGTCTACTATATAGAGGATATTTGTTTTTTTCGGTGAAAGATCGAAATTTATTTTATTGAGTGGACACCATCGGTAATATTTTCACGAGTGGCGCAGCCACGAGTGAAAATATTACCGATGGTGTTCACGAGATGAAATAAATTTCGATCTTTCACCGAAAAAAACAAATATTTTATTTATTTCATGCTTTTAACCCTTACTGGGAGGAACTTTATCAAAATTTAGTACAGTTCTTCTCCCTTATTCCCCGTAACGTACCCCTCCCGCATAGCAACGTTACGTCAAGCGCGTGAAATGTAAGGTATATGACGTCATATTTCCCATCTAGTTGTTAGGCACGCGCAATTTACCTAGGTAACAAGAACGTGAAAATCGGTATTTTCACTGGTGGTACCAGTGTAAGATCGAAAAATATTTTCACTGCTATTTCTCGATATCCTTCCGGAAAGCATGAAATAAAGCACAATATCTAATGTAGTCGTAAATTGCCGTCTCAGATTAGCCTGCGCGGAAGCTGATCCGAGACGTCACATTAGATGTCCGAATGCCCCCCATTTGGCGTGTTGCATGCCAATTACTGTTCATTTCGTGAATGAAAATGAAATCACCCGCATGTTTTCCTCTTTGGTTTCCATTTTGTAGAGAAGAAAATTCAACTAAGTATTTTAAAATGCCTATTAATCATAATGGCCAGCAGATAGTTGGCAGAAGACGTATTTTAAAACCGTGAAAAGTACTCAAGAATTTGTAAGTTACTGTTAATTCAAACGGCTTAAAAAATGAGAAAATGAGTGAGTAGTATTCACTTTCAGAGTTACAAGTATTCGCGATATTGAAAAGTAATGTTCTTTTTAACGATGGGTATTACTCACGAAATTGGTGAGTAATGTTCACTGTTGCATTGAGCAGTACTTAATCAGTGAGTAGTGTTCACTGTAACAGTGAGGAGTGATCATGAAATCGGTGAGTAATGTTCATTTTAACGGCGAGTAGTACTCACGAAATCAGTGAGTAATGCCTCCTTTCAGAGGAAAGTATTCACGATATTGGTGAGTAATGTTCACTTCGACACTGAGAAGTTTTTACGGATGAGTTATTTAGACACAATCGGTTTATTGTAGTAAAAAAAACATAATTGATTTTGAAAAAGCTGTTTATATTTACCGTTATCGCTTTGGATACAAATAACTTTATAAATAAGCTTGACCGTACATGCATTGGTCGGCGTTTCTTCACCTTTCTCTTCTTACCTTGTTAATAAATGATGTTAACCCTTATGCTCGCTAAGCGCGACTCAAAGACCTTAAGCGTACAGTGAAAATTGAGATCAGACTGCACGAAACGTGCAGGAAAATGAAATTGAGGAGGAAAATGAAACTAACTACGCCTCTTTTTCACCATTAGTTAAATATTCTTGAGAAGAAAATTCAATTTAATATGAGCAACACTCTGTGAAATAGGGCTGACGTTGGTCGAAACTTTTTGTTATTTTCCAATTATCTGCAAGCCAAATGACCATCTTTCTTCTCGATCCAGTAGACTGATAAACTAAAACGGTTTTTATGGATCTACAATATTGTGTGATGATTTTCTTGGTATCGTGCGTCACATAATGTACTAAGCCCCCTTTTATCATAGCAAGACTCACATACTTTATATTTCATGATTAGATATTATTCCGACTCATCATTGGAAAAGGAGCAGCTTGTGCATAAAATGATGCGTCTGAAAATTTATCTTGCCGGTAAAATAATGGATTAGAGGAATATACATGAAACAGCTGTCAATCTACTAATTAGCACATGAAAAGAGTGATCTTCTTTAATGTGCATTAACCCATTACCACACAAGAAAAATTTAGACTGGTCCAAATTGAAAGCATTTGCAGACGACAAAATAAAGG
This sequence comes from Tridacna crocea, assembly GCA_943736015.1. Taxonomy (NCBI): domain Eukaryota; kingdom Metazoa; phylum Mollusca; class Bivalvia; order Cardiida; family Cardiidae; genus Tridacna; species Tridacna crocea. The sequence goes on from OX031066.1 coordinate 13,468,963, forward strand.
TGACTGAAAAATTGAAATTTGTTCTGGGAAGGGTAGAAAACACTGTGGGAAAAGGAGAAAATGCTGGTTACCAGCATTTTCTCCTTTTCCCACAAGGTTTTCAAAAGGCTTTTTTCTCAGGGGCGTCAAAAGTAGGGATTGTGTGGTAATGGGTTAAAGGGGAAAATGGCCGTCTTGGAGTATCTACCACTATATCTTTATTGCATTAAAACAAACATGTTTATGGCAAACATACAAGCATAAATGATAGAAGCATTTCATAAAGAAAATTGATTTACATCTATTAATTGAAGAGTACATGTTGTTACTTAAAAAGAAATATAACAATGATTAACCCTTATCCTGCCGAATAACTAAAATGAAATTTTCAATTCGATAGTAAATCCTCAATTATTGTAATTTCAAAGTTATGTTTAGGAAAATAACATATCCTTATCGGATAGTGTAGATTCATTATCAGACTGCATGTTTTGTGCAGTACAGTCTTGATTCACACCAGCCGGGAAAGGTCCTTTAGTCTCGCTTATCAGCCAAAGGGTTAATTTCTCTGCATGCTACCATGATAGATAAATTTTGACAATTTTTTAAATATTTTTGGCGATATAACAGACAAGAGATTAGTGAATTTCTGTAATATTGACCATGTATGACAGTATTTTTTTGGTATTTGTCGAAGACAATACCACAGTGAGTTCAAGATTGAATTTTGATAACCATGTATCTTATTTTGTACCGTGAATCTAATACACCATCGCGTTTAGGCACACAGCATTAGAAAGAGATTGAGTTCAAGTAGTTCCGACTTAAATTTTGCCGGAATATCCCGGATGTTTGTAGTTTGAAAATGCTTCAAAGGCTTTGGAATATCATTAGTATGTTCTCTGTCCTAACCACATACAAACAGACAAAGCAATGATTATATGCTCATTTATCGCAAATAAAGCCAGACGGGCTGAAAAACGTAATTTCAAGTGTAATAACTCAGCCTTTTCAAAAAAAGCCGATCGTCAATGACACTGATAAATTAATCAACCTCCGAAAGGTCCCGGGCTTTAGCGCAAGAATATAAAACTTGGCATAAAGTAGTTCAATTTAAATACATGAATATTGCCATTTTCTTCATAATTTGTAGCTATCTAGGACGACATTTCAATTTAAATCTTGATTTGCAGATCTTCTATATGATACATATTTCTACATATGCCAGCGTATCCATTTTTTATAGATCGAGGTAATAGACCAGTTGCCAAATACCGTTACTGATGCGTCACCACGAGTTACTTCCCTTTCCACCAGACAATTTTTCCCAATCCTGTATATACCCGAATAGTGAAAGTGTCATATTTTTTAAATGGATTACACACTAAACGCGATAAATAAACAACCTAAAACGGCCGTGCCGTTAGTTTCATCAATTATCTTTTTCGAAGACACATACAAAAAAGAACTGTTGTTTTATCAATTTTTCGGTAGACTTCAGAGAGTAAAGCGGTATCATTTATAAGCGCTGTCTCCTGCCGGGCGTGTTGATAGAGCTTTTTGTATGCAGACTGCATTAACCCTATGGCTACCAAGTGCGACTCAATAACCTTTTGCAGACAATATAGATTCAGATCACACCAGGAAGAACGCGCAGTCTGATCCTAGATCTACACTATCCGATACGGAGATATTTTTCCTCGAGATATTCCTTTGAAATAACTTTTGAGGTTTTACAATCGGCTTTAAAAGTGGCATTTAATATATTTAGTAAGATAAGGTTTAACTTAAACAAATACCACCCCCCTCCATTCCTAAAGAAATTGGTGCAAATATACCGTTTAAAGTGGGACCTGTTAACCCAGGTTACATAATGCATTTGAAAAAAAAAAGTTCAGGCAGAAAAATGCATCTTTTGGCACCAGTAATTAGAACAGACTTACCCTCCGTCACAGCTTTTAACAATTCCAAACCTTTACAAGTGATCAACGTAAGACAAACGGGATAAACACTTAATTATGACACGTGTGTGTTAACTAGTCGGTGCGTAAAAAGAACACAACAGCTTTTCAAATAGATCATCCACTTTGACGGTGAAACACCGAGATCAAACGTACACCCAGCTAACCCTTGACTAGCTTTTCAACGAAAATAATTATAGCACGTATTCGCTTCCTGAAAATGAATCTGTAACATCTTTTCTTCTAGAGGGAATGGAAGGTTGAAATTTGAATTAAACTTTGTTATTACGATAGTCAACTTATAAGGTAGTTCAAACAGGAACATGGCAAACGTGCAACTATACAGATTTTTAAAAATGTTATTTCAAAGTTAAGATTTTTGCTATAAATTCAAAATGTTTGATGTCCCAGCTTTTTGTTAGTAGACTGTCTTTGTCTTTTAGCAGATACTGGAATGATTTTTTGGAAAAATTATCACATTGATAGTTTAAATAAATCAAACCACAGATTCCTGGACTTCGAGCCTGTACGTTACAAACTTAGCTACAGAATTACGCAAACATTGGTTGAATAATTAGACATAAAATTAGGAAAGGTCTATTGCAGGTATATTGATGTTATCCCCCCACACCCCATTTCTCATAACACTGAATCTTTCACCAACTCTTTACGAAACAAAACTTTGAGACTTGCCCAAATTGGAAGTCTTTGCAGATAACAATTTGAATGTGGCTTAAAAATGAAATTTTCTTTAGGAAGGATAGCATGGGAAAAGGAGAAAAGGTTGGTTACTAGAATTTTAACCCTTTTCAACAACATTCTTAAAAAACTATATTTCTAAGGGTCGTAAAAAACTTGGGTTATGTGGTATAGAGTTTTAAATAGTTACTGCGAATATTTTAACCCGACGACAACACTTTGGACTCGTCCAGATACTTAGCATATGGAGACGATTGAATGAACGTCGGTCAAATGGTTGTAATTGTCTGTTAAAAAGTAAAAAAAAGAACTATTGTTGAAACAGGAGAAAATGCATCTTGCAAGCCCTTCCCTTTTTCCTAAAATATTTTCGCTCACACTTTGAAAATTGTTTTTTTTTCACAAATGTTTATGAACTACATGTACATATTGATTACTTTCAGTTTTCGGTTTTTTGAAAGTGTGTGTGTGGGGGGGGATGTGTTAAGGTTGAGAAAGTGAGACAAATAACAGACAGTGGGACAAATCAGCACGTCTGCCCCCTTTTTATACTTTGGTAAAAGGTTGATTAGCTGTTTAGTGTCTTCAGAAAGACAGGGACAGTCCATTTAGTGATTTTAAAGTACTATTATCAAACACCCTTGTTGTACTTTCAGGCATGTACCTATCGACGAATAACTTATGTTATCGATCATGAACAAAAGAAACGTGGCTTCAGATAAAAATTCAGACCTTCCATAACTTCTTTTAAGCTTCATTTTGAGTATAAAAAATATGTATCTAATGAAGTCTCACAAAAAAAAAAAAAAATGGGTGAAGGGTAAATCGGTATTCCTTTGATCTGCACTGCAGAGTGGGTGACCTTTAGAACAGCTGTAATGTACTTGCTTCTTACAGATTAGCACATATGTGTCACATTAAATTGACTCTTCTTATCTTTTGTTTCATATTAATTTACCCCTTTGGTTATCATTAATGGTCAGGATTATGAATTTTATACAGGTTTCAGAGGCTTAGTCCGTTCTTAGTCTCTACATGCTCTTTATTTAAATACGATTTATAAAATGTATATTTTGTCTGTTTGTGATTTTCTTTTTCAAAGGCAATATCATGAAATGTGTTTGAATTGTGTTAGAATTGATTTCCATAGATTTCTTGCTATGTCATTTTCTTTTCAGTTATGAATTTGTCCAAATTTAAAGGATATGCGAACAGGACATACGGCATTTGTTACTGAAATAATGCTTTGATTGTCCGTTGTCACGTGATACTGCTGGTGCGCCGCTTACGATAAAATGGAAGTATCGCTTACCGTCTATTGATTGTAATAATGTTGGAAATTGAACGTAAAAGGCTAGAGATATTTCATAATTATAGTTTTCAGGCACAAACTTAATTTTGTTCGATATATCAACAGGATTTTTCTCTCTATTCATCATGCATCCTATCCTACTGTCAAGGGGCGTTACTCCTGCTTCTTCCTCATGATCAAAAAGAGACCACTTATACAAAAATAAACAAAACTTTGTCATGAATACTCTCCCTTCAACCGAAAAGGTATTCATTTGCTTAGTGGGTTGACTTTTAAGCCAATATCTGAACAATATGTCTCTGTTTCTTTCAAACCATTAATTCCACACATGGATTTCCTTGACAAATACCACTTCAGCGTTTTCAACGCTTTGATTTAACTTTGCTCTGAGTTCTGAATACTTTGTACATTTCAATAAAAAATGATATCCATTCTCAATATTTTTCGAAATGCAATTTCTACAAATTCTTTCCCTTATATCTACATTTCTTTGACGTCCTTTATCAATTTCAAGATCATGAGGGGATATTCGGAATCGTGTAAGTGAAGTTCTGATTTTTTATCTTTAATGATGTCTAGGTAGTTCTCAAAATTAAATGATGATTAAATAAACTATAAAAACGTAGACGAGGAGAGTTATTGATTGATGAGTACCAGGTTTTTGATGTATGTCTAGTATACGTTGTTTAATCCTTCTGTAATCTATGGTTATATTGAGTTAATTTTCCCTTATGTTTGACATGCCAATTTGTTCTAAGATCGTTTTGATATTATAGCCCAATGATTTCCATTGTATATACGACCGTTTTCAGCGTCTGTCGTTAAAATGCTATATGTTTTGAATAGAATTGAATCTTCTCCTGATGACAATATCTTAATCCAATATCTGATCATTAACAATTTTCTATAAATTTTCATGGGTACACGGCTGAGTTCGCCGTAAATCGCATTTAAATAGTGGAAGGTTTTACGAAAAGAATTCATCTGTAAAATTTAGAAGTCCCAACTTTTAACAACCCTGAGAAAGAAGTCTTACAGAAATATTGTGAGAAAAGGAGAAAATGCTGGTAACCATCATTTTCTCCTTTTCCAACAATGTTTTCTGTTCTATACATTTTTGCCACCTTTAATTGGTCCTTTGCAATTGTTTTCAATTTGGACATGTCTAACATTTTGTCATTTGCTAACTAGTAAACAGCTTCTGCAAAAAAAAAAAACAGAAAAGAAATATAGATATAGTAGTTACCGGTAGTATAGCTCTTCAATTTCTCCGAAGCTCATCTGCTTCAGGACTGTATCCGACGGTATAAAGATACGTCCGTCCATATCTGTGTACTTACTTGTATCAAATTTCTAAAAAAAGATATCAGTTCATCGATCATCTACTGATTACTGTTGTCCAATTGTCTGTTGGTCTGTTGGTAAGTCTGTCTGTTGGTTAGTCCGATCATTGATCAATTGGCATTAAAATAAAATTATAATAGTGACAATAACAATGATAATAGAGGAGATATTTATTGAACAAGAGGGTCGGTCCTAAGGTCGTTCACCTAAGGTTCTTGACCAAACAGACCTAATTCCAATCTCATCTGAGAAAATATGACATAACATTCAAATAAACTCTCATGTGCCCTCTAGTGTACAGACTAGAATTTATCTCAGTGACTTTCGTTTCAATTCCAATCAATTTATTTTTAAAGTCGTCCAAAATATCATCAACATTCTGACCAACTTTCATGAATATTGGACTGAATATGCGGCCTCTAGAAGGTACACAAGTTTCTTTTCAAATATTTGAAAAGTAGCCTAAATTTTGACCTGATGTGACTCCCTTTTCAAACTTGTCTGAGATGTTATCAAAATAAAAATTCTTACCAACTTTCATGAGTATAAGACTAAACATGTACCTTCTACAGTGTAGACAAGGTTTTTTTCCCTAAAACTTACGGCAATACCTTCTTTTTGGTCAGACTTGAAGTTGAACAATTTCCTGAGTTGTCCAAGATAGCATCAAACCAAACATTCTGACATACACTCACTAGTATTGGAGCCACTAGAGCATACCCAACGTTTTTCAAAGATTTGACCGAGTGACATATTTTTGTACCTGATACAACCAACATCCAAGCTATCAAAAATATATTTCGGCTGAATTCCAAGAGTTTTAGGCGATATTATCAAGAAAAACATTCTGAAAGAGTTTCAGGGGAATAGGCAGAAAACGTGGCCTCTAGAGCGTACATAAAGTGACAGTTGACAACGCTCGACGAACGACAAACAAACGAATGGAACATGATCATAAAAGCTAATCTAACGCACTTCATGCTCAGGAGAGCTTAAGAAACGGAGAAAGGCATGCGGCGCTGAATATGAATACGGAAGAGAGAAACAAGGGGAAAGAGGCAGACAACAACATGGCCATTCAAAATATGAATAACGAAGGATGTAGTAATACTTAACTCTTTGTGAGCAATATCTCAATTGGAAAATAAGAGCGCCATAAAGTTTTTTCAAGTGGAAAAAAAAACAAAACAAACTTGTACATTAATCCTGATACGAACGTTAAATTTCATAAGCTTATTCAATTGTCGCCAGAAGATTACTTTTTTTTTGGTTATACTTTTCTTTATTAAGATATGTGCAAACGACTCCATCATTTAATGCAGCCCAAATCAGGGGATATGTCTGACTGGAAACAGAATGTAGTGGAAAGAAGAGGAAAATGCCAGTAAACAGTATTTTCTCCTTTCCAACAACGTCAAAAAAAAAAAAGAAAAAATTCTGTCTGAGGCTGACGCAGGGGTCTCTCTTCTGAAACACAAAATGGTTACGAATATAAAGTCGTTTAAAAACGAAATTTTCTGAGAAAGGGTGTAACTTACCAGGTAAACGCCTGTATGGAAAGGAAGCCTGTTTGGCGATGGGGCTTTTTTAACAACTGGGTATCTCTTCTCATCCATAAAATGGTTACGAAATGCTAGTCTTGGCTGCTGTGACATTCCTATAATCTTCGACCCAAGGCTGTTGACATTAACGTCGCTGGTCTTTATCATGTAGGCTATGTACATAAATGCTACAACAACCACGGCAAGCAGTAAAACTACGCACCGCTGCTGCATTGTTCTGTCTCTGTAGCTTCAGTACTCGCTCTCTGTAATGAGATTAGAACTAAACCTTAGCCTAGTAAGCGAGTCTAAATGACCTTTTGCGGACAGTGTAGGTCAAGACCAGACTTCACGCTGTGTTGGACGTGTTAATTCTGCCAGCTTAACAAGATTGGGGAGAGAAAAAGAGAACCCGAGACCTCTCGAATACATGCTCAATAAATAAGACTGGGCATATTGATTGAGAAAAAAAGGTTCAACGTGTGTTAGAACTGCACTGCGATTTAAGTATTTACTATACTACTTATCTGAAAAGCAATCTACATGGACAGGGATCTAATTGCAGAAAACAGATTAAATTGTGACTTAACTGAAAGATACTTATCTCATTGATAGAATACAATATGAAAGAAGGAAAGGATGCCCAATGTGTTGCTTAGCATTCTACATCAATTTATTCATTAGGAAATATTTGGTACAGGGCTAAAACAGACTCTGCACTTGTTCTTTTGAATGTATTATATTCCTGTAGAATTTACTATTTTGCCTCTAACTAATTACATAAAACAATGTCTATAGATGTTCAACTGATATGAATATTCAATCGGTCGTGCATAATGGATGATTATTGCTATTATCAACGATGACGAACCTATGACTGTGACTACGATAATTAATATGGAATATTGACCAAAACTGTTTACTGTAATACAAACCCATACGCTTACCGTATTTTCAGCTCAGGAGTTGGATCGTTGTATTGAATTTTGGAGCATTTTACGTTGTAATACAAAAAATGGCAAAATATCATTTAATAACTGCAATTTGATTTTTTTTTTCGGTTTATAGTTGTGAGGATAATCATTGTATTGGTCATCTGATACGGCACAAACTTCAGAATATCGAGTGTGTATGTTTTACAAAGCTTTTTGGAGAATCCAAGTGGTGTTTTTCCAGAAATCGTATTCGCCGACGGAACTTTGTCGGATTAAACGTATTTAACAAACGATTAACCGCAAAAAGAACTACAGATTAACGTGCTCTGACATCCGAGACATTTCGTTGCGACAACCTGCAACTGCATATCTATTCAGTAAAATGTAAAAAATATTAAGTTTTTGTGCTTACCCTGTGGAATCTTATGGGCGCAACCATGATTTTTACTGTAGCGGGTACGTAAAATTGATAAGAGCAGTAACGTTCACAGGGAGCGAGTACGTAAGGTCTCTCCAGTGTGATACTATGGGCTTCAGTGAGAACACCATCAAAAGATCTTTTTACCAAACTTAACTGGCTAAATTTTGGTAACAGGTGTAATTATCACACTGCACTATTAATATATAAATCTCTGAATAATCTCACACCGAAATACATTACACACATTATTTCATTTTCTAACAACTCTATCTACAATTCAAAGTCCGCTTCGCGTTATGATATAACCAACTCTAGATACAAAACATCTTATAATAAAAAGGCTTTCTCATATGCCGGTATGGAACAAAATTCACACTTTCATTAGGGAAGCGAAAACATTACTCACTTTTAAAAAACAGATTAATATTTACTTACTTGACCAACAAAAGTGATGATCTTTTTACTTATTAGAACCCACCTGTCAGAGCCACAAATATTAACAAGTGTGTCTGTCCGCTGATGATTAGTTGTATAATTATATATCGCAATACCAGAAAGATCAAATTTAAAGAGTACAAAACGAGGCTGCACGAATTATTACTGGATGCAGTAAACTTGGATCTTAACATGGAGTCAGGTTGGGAAACACCTAGTGAAAGAAGATATAAGCACAAAATTATGTATATATATTTTTTTAATGGTTGATGGACTATCCTCTTCTTACTTTTAAGATTCTTTAGTTCCTGATGAAATAGGAAGTACTTCATCCTACAGCCTTAGAGATTCTCACAATCTACAAAATATAGTTTGCAGAACTAATCTGTATCATAACTCCTTTCTACACTCGGCTATTACTGATTGGAATGCTCTACCCATTGATATTAGAAATCTGGACTCCTTTTCAGCATTCAAATGTTACATCAGTAGATCAAGTTATTCATGCTAGGCTCCGAACTTCATCAACACCATTATTTCTGAAACATAATCGATTCTTCTCTTTGCGCTTGTGGCGAAATTGAATCAAATCAGCATTATTCTTTGATTGCATATGCTATCGTGAATTTAGAAACCGCTTATTTCAAAGCGTATCAGAAATTTCCTCTGTAAGCCTGCACACACATTTCTTTTTTGAGACGAGACTCTCAGTCTTGCAGAAAACGAAAAATTATTTTCTGTGGTTCACTCATACATTGTTGACACTAACCGTTTCAGAAGTTGACTTACTTTTTGATTCTCTATTCCTGCTTTTAAAATCACACGCAAGTTTTCTGTTTAAAAATTTTGTATTACCTGAATATTAGTATTTGTTGATGGCACTCCACGCCTCCCCCCCCCCCTCTCTCTCTCTCTCTCTCTCTCTCTCTCTCTCACACACACAAACAAACAGAGCTGACCATTTGTTTCAAATTTTTACATTGTTACACGTCTGACATTGACGTGACGCACAGAAGAGGAACTTTATAAGCTAACAGTTTTCGTTCCGATCCTTTTCACGTAATTTTAGCTACCAGAATATTACCATATATGTAAATATTATAATGAATAAAATATGTTTAAACAGATCAGACAACGAAGAATAAGTAGTCTGATCCTAAATTTACACTATCCGATACGGAGCTATTTTTCCTCAAGATATTCCTTTGAAATAACATTTGGATTTTTATTATCGGCTTTAAAAAAAGTGTCGTTTAATTTATTAGATCAGACAAGGTTTCATAACTTGAAAACAAATTCCCCCGCACATTCCGAAAGAAATAGATGCAAATATACGGTCAAACTGGGACGGGTTAAAACAGGTTACACAATAGTGAATTTGAAAACAACAACATCAAAAGTTCGGGTGGAAAAGTACATTTTTTACAATACAATATACTTTTTTGCCGAAGAAGAACATCACAGCTTTTCATATATATGCTTCCATATGCTTTATTACAATATCTACGATCATCTACCATTTGAATTAACTTTGTATCGAAATTGCATCTGAATCATCTGAAATAGTAGAGAAAGATGATAAGATTGTTTAAATTTATTCGTCCATTTATCTTGTTTACGAATTAACCCAACAACTTTATGTCTTTATATTGCTTTCCATGTCTGTATTGAATTTATTTGTATTATTTGACAATGAGCTATATGCTTTAAGTCGAAAATGTTATGTTATGTTATGTTATATTATGGTAAAAGATTAACACGTTCACGAAAACTGAAAATAGTGAATTGTTAATCACTGCCAATGATTGGCTGAATAATTATATGGTGTTTAGCGCCGTTTTCAATACTAATTCAATTATATTGCGGCCGCTACTTTTCCGAGCTTTCCTGGAGTTTCTTACACCAGTGCACCACACAATATTCTTCCCAAGCCATTGGCAGCTTTCCCACATAACATCCGTCGAAATAATGATCAGTTGTGAGGGAGGAACAGTTCCTGTCATAATAAGAGAGTGAAAGAGAGAGAGAGACAGAGAGATATTGTAGTAAAGCATATGGAAGCACATAGAAAGGGAGTACATACATGGATAAAATGAGAAGATTCCCACTTAATCTTTTACCAACAACCCAAGGTTTTATCAAGCGTGGGAAAGAACCCCCCCTCTCTCTCTCTCTCTCTCTGGGGCGGGGCGGGGCCATTTGACAAAAGAAAAAGGAACGCCACTTTTGTGGAGCTCAACTTTATTCCAATTGTAAGGCTTAAAAGCATGCAAAATATGCGGGTTTTATTCACAATTTACAAGACCATCCTACGGGTTATTCATTTGAAAAACGAAACACGAGTTTGTCGACACCTCAACAGTTTTTCAAGAATAATAAATGTTTCACTTTGTTTCAGCTTGTCTTTATCTACTCCAGTAAGTTGATTGAATTAAACGATTAGATGGAAAGAAGTTACATACGCCGGTCTGTCCTTGAAACCAAACAAATACTTAAATTCTGTTTTAAAATCAATACGAAAAAGTAATTCACCAAACAACTATATACAGAATCAAAACGACAAGCCCTGAAAACCCGTAATTGCGTGTTGATAGACGTAGCCCGGGGGTACTAACTGTTGAAACTAAACTAACAGAACAAAAGAAGTTAACATTATGCATACCCGATATCGATGGAAAAAAAATGTAGTAGCTCCTCTCCTTGTATTTCTTCTTGTAAAAATGTCAACTTTGTTCACAAAAATTGTTATTCAATAATACTGGCTTTGAAAGACAAGCGGTCGATCTTTGTAGAGAAAGGAAAATGTTTGTAGGAAAAAGGTACTTGAAACGTAAGGAATTAGGGTTTATCACGATGTTTGCAACCGCTATCTTTTAAGGGCCCTGGCCGTACCCCTGTCTCCAGCTTTGACTCCCTTTCTTTTTCTTTCATATCCTCTCTCTCTCTCTCTCTCTCTCTCTCTCTCTCTGTGTCTCTGTCTCTCTCTCTTATTTTCTTTCTTTGTCTTTCTCTTACATTTTCTCCCTCGCTCCCTCTCTCTTCACCAGTCTTTCATGCCCGACAAAGTCCATTGTCGTTGAAAGACTGAATATCGAAAGGGCCTTTAAAAGCAGAAATAGGTGCACTGGCCGCCTTAGTACAGCTGAAATTATGTAAAAAACAGCCGTTAACACGATACAAACCAAGAATAAAGTGATACAAGATCAAACCTATACCATACAATTCCAAGTTTTTATGCCCTTCAGATAAAAAAAGAAAATCGTGTTGGAAAAAGGCAAAATGCTGTCAACTAGGCTCTAAATTCTCCAATCATTCTTAAAAACATTTTTGGTCTTATTCTCCAGAATTTTCTAAATTTGAAAGTAAGACAAATTCTGATTGGCTAAACAAAATGGTGCTGGTGTACTGGTGTAAGAAACTCCAGGAAAGCACTCTTTGCAGTTCTTCCCTACATCTCATTTTGCATTCCGTTATTTTTCAGTCTCTTAAGATATTTTGTCTGTATTTATGACAGTCAGGATTTAGGTCTCTTTTGCTGACATTCCGTCATTTGGTCTGCCCTAAAAACAATTTGTCATATGGTCAGGCTTTCAGACAGTTTGTCCTTGAGTCTGTCTGCATAGCATGCAGTCTTTTTGTCCCTTTTTTATGACAAAATGAATAAATAACATATCAAGGAAGAAAGAAACTGAAAAACAGGACTTTCTTTATAGTACCAATTTGTCTTGGGATCTCAAGTGGACATTTCCAAGAAAAAACATGATATCTTGGTCGCTATCGTTTCCGTCCTCGTTTGCAATGTCTAGCTACTTGTCCGCTAGAATATCTTTTCGTCCGTCTATCTGTTTGACTTCTAGTTCGGTATATGTATGTCTACGAAAATGTATTTGAAAAAAAATCTCTAACCTTTTACCCTTTACCAAAGGACAAAATTTTACACTGGTTCAAATTGAAAGCACTTGCAGACAACAAAATAAAGGTAACTTAAAAAACTGAATTCGTTTCCAGCAGGGTAGCAAACATTGTTGGAATAGGAGAAAATGCTGGTAGTCCAGTGGCTGCTTTCGTTTGTTTGGCGTTTAACGTCATTTTCAACATCATCTCAGCTATATTGCGACGGCCAGTGTAGAAATGTATGGTTTTCTTGAGTTTCTACTGCTAGTGCTCGGTGCAAGTCTTCACAAGCTACTGGCTGCTTTTGCATGTAATTCTCTTTGATCAACAACGATTAGCAGCGAGAAAGGATTGAATCTTGTCGCAATTATTATAATCAATTATCGGAAAGGAAAAGTGGATCTCCTCACCCTTTACCACACAAACCCTTTTTTTAACGCGCCCCTTAGAAAATGCCTGGTAACCAGCAGTTTCTTCTTTTCCCCCGATTGTTTTCTTGCTTTTCCAAACCAAATTTCAATTAAGCAGTCACTTTTATTTTGTCGTCTGCAAATGCTTTCAATTTGTACTAGTCTAAAAAAATTCGTATGGTAATTATACAATTATATTTACCGGGAAAAATGAGCTGGAATACCTACATTTGTTTGTTTGTATTGGAGTTAAACGTTGTTAAACCGTCAAATGCACACATTCATGTTTCCTGGCTCTCTCACACCAGTGCTGAGAGAGAAGGACGGGGAGAGAGATAGAGATGGACAGAGAATGAGAGAAAGAGAGAGACGGACAGAGAATGAGAGAGAGAGACGAAAAGAGAGAGAGACGGACAGAGAATGAGAGAGACGGACGGGCAGGGAGAGAGAGATGGACATAGAGAGACGGACAGAGAATTACAGAGACGGACGGAGAGACAGAGAATGAGGGAGAAAGAGAGGGACAGAGAGAGACGGGCAGAGAATGAGAGAGAGATGGATGGACAGAGAGGGAGAGAGAGAGAGAGAGAGAGAAAGAGAAATCTAGAACCACAGCTAGGGGCAGGGCAGGTCATTTAAAAACTATCGTTTGGAAAAACGACAAAATACTACGTTCATACGGTTCAAATACCTTTTTCCTTCAGACATTTTCCTTTCCCCACAATGATTGCTTGTCTTTGAAAGACATTATTATTACATGACAATTTTTATTTATGAAGTGATTAAGTGTTCTCTTTCACAAGAAGAAATATAAAGAAAGGAGCTACTGAAAGATTTTTTCATCGATATCGGATATGCCCCATGTTTACTTTTTTGTTTTGCTGTTTAAACCTTTACCAGACGACAAATTTTGAGCCCTTTTCAAATTGAAAGCATCTGGTTATCAGCATTTTCTCTTTTTCCCACAATGCTTCCAAAAGGCTTGTTTCAAAGGGTGTCCACGTGTGTATTAGTCGGTGCCGAAGAAGAATATCACAGCTTTTCATATAGATCACCCACTTTGACGGTGAAATACCGAGATCAAAAGAACACCCTGCTAACCGTTTATTAGCTTTTCAATGAAAACAAGTAAAGCACACATTTACCCACTGAAAATGAATCACGTACTTCTTTTTTTCCAGAGAGAATGGAAGGTTTGAAACGATAGTCAACTGGTAAGAAAGTTCAACCAGGAACATGACAAAAATGCAACTATAGAGACTTTCTCTGTCTATTTGCAGACACTAGAACGATTTTTGTTTAGAAAAACTATCATAGTTTAAATGAATCAACCGACCGATTCCTGGATTTCGAGCCTGCACCTTACAAACTTAGCTACGGAGTTCGGCAGACATTAATTGACCAATCAGACGTGAAAATAGGAAAGGTCTATTTTATTTTCCACTATTTTTTAAAACACTGAATTTCATTTACTCTTTACCATGCAGAAATTTGAGACTTGTCCAAATTAAGAACCTTTGCAGACAACAATTTGAATGTGACTTAGAAAGATGAAATCATTTCTGTAGGAAGGATAGCAAAGAAAAAAGGAGAAAGGGTTGGTTACCAGAACTTTATCCCTTTTCAACAACATTTTTAAAAATCATATTTCTCAGGGTCGTAAAAAGCTCGGGTTATGTGGTATAGGTTTTTAAATGGTTACCGTGAATATTTTCAGCCGACGACAACACTATGGACTAATGCTTTGCCTAAGTCAAGCGATGAAAAAAACTTAGCATTCGATTCGCCTATTGCATCAAAAATATCTGTCAGTTTTGGTAAAGAGTTAGCTTGTGGTTTGCTTATTTTATTCAGTTTCCTGTAATCAACCGCAAAGCGATATTCATCTGAGTCAGGTTTTTTTTACCAAAAGTACGGGCGAATGCCAGTTAGACATCGAGGGTTCAATTATTTTGTTTTCTAACATTTTTTCTACCCACTCACGAGTTGCCTTCCTAGAATAAACGTGGGTGAAATGGTTGTAATTGTTTTTGAAAAAGTAAAAAAAAAAAATCCTTTTTCCCCACTATTTTCTCTCACACTTTGAAAATCTTTTTCCTACATATTTTTAACTATATATTGATTTTTTTTTTCGGGGGGGGGGGGGGGGGGGTAAGGTTCAGGAAGTGAGACAAATAACAGAAAGCTGGACAAATCAGCATGTCTACCCCTGTTTTTACCGGGTTGCCAAAACTCGAAATACTTTGGTGAAAGCTTAAATAGCTGTCCAGTGTCTTAAGAGAGACAGGGACAGTCCATTTACTGATATTACAACACTATCATAAACCATTCTTGTTGCACTTTCAGGCATGTTCCTATTGACAAATAGATCAGGAATAAAAGAAATGTGGCTTCAGATGAAAATTTCAGATCTTCCATGACTTCTTTACAAAGCATTTATTCATTTTTACTATTCAAATATATGTGTCTAATGAAGTCCTCCAAAAGAAAAAAACTTTAGAACAGCTGTAATGTACTTGCCTGTAACAGATTCAGACACACGTTTTACATTAAATTGACTTATCTTTAGTTTTATGTTAATTTATCCGTTCGGTTATCGTCAATGGACAGGAGAATGAATTTTATACC
The DNA here is from genome assembly GCA_943736015.1 of Tridacna crocea. Taxonomy (NCBI): domain Eukaryota; kingdom Metazoa; phylum Mollusca; class Bivalvia; order Cardiida; family Cardiidae; genus Tridacna; species Tridacna crocea. The sequence goes on from OX031066.1 coordinate 13,484,522, forward strand.
GTATACAGAGGGTAAGTTCATTATTAGTCGCTATATGCTCTTTATTTCCATACGATCGCTTAAAATGCATATTTTGTCTGTTTATGATTATTTTTTCCAAAAGCAATTGTCATGAAATATGTTTGAATTGTGTAAGAATTGATTTCCTCTAGATTTCTTGCTGTCATTTTCTTTTCAGTTGTGAATTTGTCCAAATTTAAAGGATTTGCGAACGGGACATACGGTTTTTGTTTTTGAAAAAATGCTTTGTTTGTCCGGTGTCACATGATATTTCCGGTGCGTGGTTTACCATAATCTCCCGCTAAATCGCATTCTACAAATACTCATCTGTCTAATTTGAGCATCCTGGATACACTGGACCGGATCACATTTCTAAGCGACAACCGTTACTTTGAATTTCAAACTGTAATGAACTTTTACTCAATAAAACGCCACCTGGGGCGATTTATTCAGTTATGATCAGCAGTCTAGAGAAATCTGAAGCTAAAACAGGCCTGATTTTACTTCAAACGTACTAATAAAAGCTATTTTCCCCATTGCTACTTTGTATGGCGTATTATTACAATCTCCCCGATCTCGTGTTGCGTTATATGGGACAGGTCGAATCTTCGAAGAATATGACATGCCCAGACAATGCACCGCTTACGATAAAACGAAAATATCGCCTAGTATATCAAATGTAGTTGGCAAATCATCTATTAGATAAGTGTTTATTTGTAGAAGGCCATCTAGCGGGAGATAATGAGATACTGGCCGCAATTTTACTCTTTATCAAACATGAGAAACGTGTATTTGTCCACAATGTAAGCATTTGCAGACGACAATTTAACCGTGACTCAAATGACGGGATTTGTCTTTGATAGACCAGAAAACACCATGGGAAAAGGAGAACATGTATTTCTCCTTTTCCCATAATGTTTTCAGGTTTTTTATTCAGGTTGTTAAACTATGAGAGTATCTATGATACTACTAGCGGACAGCCAACTTCCAAAAAACAATTCTGTGATAAAAACATAACACATTTATTGACCGTAAAAGCATATGCAAAAAGCAGAAAACAAGTATTTTCTCCTTTAACCATAATATATCTCTATAATTTCACAAACATATACCTTGATGATCAGCTAATTCGCGATTTATTTGTATGTGGAACGACAGGGGAAGTAACGGACTGAGTGACGAACAGACAGACAGACAGACAGACAGACAGATAGACAGGCTTCGGGACTATTTGATTTTGGCATCGCCTAAATGTGTATATACACTTGACATCCTTCATAAGATTACCATTATCTCAGTCTTAACTTGCATAAATTTGTCATATTAAGTAATTTTATGAATAAGTTTAGCTGCATTTTCATCCGTTCGTCTGTGTATATCCATCCAGCAGCGGCCATCTGACTGTCAGTCTAACTGTCTGTCATCTATTTATCAGGACGTATATGGGGAATCATTCAATGTTTACTGTTTTTATACAGTTTCTGTACATAGATTTTTTATTTCAATTTCCATCATTCATCTGCCTGTTTAACCCTTTACCAGATTTAGTGTCCGACCGGCGTAAAAAGCCAATGCTTGGCACGGCCTTGGTATCGCCGAGCGGCTCCTAGGAAGTCTAGCTAGTCATGTTCTTATGACTTCCGTACATGATATGGATTTTCTGCAATTTTCGATCCTAGAATTTGGCCAGTCTATTTAGCCATTTCCCGTCGTGGCCTTGGTCTCGCTGCACGGCTCCTATTGCGTTTCGAAAGGCCGAACTTGGTCCATTTATCTACATTCTAACCTAAGGTTCGTTTAGCTTTTTAACAGGAATTTTCCAAGATTGGTACTGCAAATTTGGGGTTCGAACTTAGGTCTAATTTTCTGCACTTCGAGTTATAACAAAAGTCAAGCTTAGCCTAGTTCGGACTTACACTTTTTTCCCTGTTGTTCCAGTCACAGGAGCAAAACTCAAACTAACCTAATCACCAAAATTTTTCCAAGATTGGTACTGCATAAATTGGGTTCGAACTTCGTCTATTGTTTTCTATACTTAAAGTGAGAAAAAAGACAAACTAAGCCGGCTATTTCGAACTTAGTTTTTCCCGGTTTCCAGTCACAGGAGCAAATTCAAACGGTATGCGGTAAAAATATCAGAGGTACAAATGTCAGAGGTAAAAATGCCAGAGGTAAAATACCAGAGTAAAAATGTCAGAGCTAAACTGGTAGATATGCCACAGGTAATAATGTCATAGGTAAAAATGTCAACTGTATTAACTATTTCAAATATGTTGGAAAAAGGTAGCACAGTCGCAGATCTGATACCACGTTGAAACTCCCCTATTTTAGAAAAAGGCATTTGCCTCTGACCTCTCACCAATCTTGACTGTTACCGAATGCCTTCTCAGATGATTCAGAACTTGAAAAAAGTGTGTTCCGACCAAGTTTCAAACCTGCTACACCATATACATGTACATGTATATCGCACCATAACATTTTCAATTGGTATCAGATAACTTAAACTTTTGTTTAACTTGTTTAAACTTTTCCAGTCACAGGAGCAAATTCAAACGGTATGCGGTAAAAATATCAGAGGTAAAATACCTGAGGTAAATAAATTACGATATTTTTTTCTTTTCCCGCAACGTTTTTTCACCCTATCAGAGAGTTCAAGTTCATTTGCATAATCATGAATATTGTCTGCAGATGTTTTTTCCTGGTCTTGATCACCCTTGGGCCATGCAGTCCTGGAGATGAGAAGACAAGAGGAATTCTCTCTCCACTTCTCTTCTCTTCTCTCAAAAAGGGGCGGGACGGGGTAGGACGGGGCCATTTGACAAAGAAAAAGGAACACAACTTTCGTGGAGCTCAACTCTATGCAAGTATAAGGCTTAAAAGTATGCAAAATATGCGGGTTTTATTCACAATTTACAAGACAACCCTATGGGTTATTAATTTTTGAAGACGAAATACGGGTTTGTCGACACCTCAGCAGTTTTTCAAGAATAATAAATATTTTACTTTATTTCAGCTTGTCTTTATCTACTCTAGTAAATTGACTGAATAAACCGATTAGATAGAAAGAACTTACATACGCCGGTCTGACCTTGAAACCAAACAAATACTTAAATTCTGTTTTAAAATTAACACCAAAACGTAACTCATAAAACAACTCTATATATCATTAAAAAGTCAAGTCCCGGAAATGCGTAATTGCGTGTTGATGGACGTAGCCCGGGGGCACTAACTGTTGAAACTAACAGAGCAAAAGAAGTGAACATTATGCATACCTAATATCGATTAAAAAATATTTTTGTAGAACTCCTTTCCTCGTATTTCTTCGTATAAAGATGAACACTAAATTAACAAAAATTGTCATGCAATAAAAAAAAAATAATACTGGCTTTGAAAGACAAGCGATCGATCTTTGTGGAGAAAGGTAAAAATGTTTGTAGGAAAAAGGCATTTGAAACATAAGGAATGAGGGTTTATCACGATGTTTGCAAACGCCATCTTTAAAGGCCCTAGCTGTGCGGGTCCCCAGTTCTGACTTCCTTTCTTTTTCTTTCATATCCCCTCTCTCTCTCTTTTTCTCTCTTATTTTCTTTGTTTCTTCTCTCTCTCTATTTTCTTTGTTTCTGTCTTTTTCTCACATTTTCTCCCCCGCTCCCTCTCTCTTCATCAGTCTTCATGTCCGACAAAGTCCACTGTTGTTGAAAGACTGAACTTTAAACAGGTCTTGAAAAGCAGAAATAGGTGCACTGGCCGCCACAGTACAGCTGAAATGATGTACAACACGACACAAACCAAGAATAAAAAGATATAAGATCAAACCTTTACCACACAATCTCAAGTGTTTATGCCCTTTAGAAAAATAAAAAGAATATATTTAAGGAAAAAGGCAAAATGCTATTAACCAGGCTCTAAATTCTCCAATCATTCTTAAAAATCTTTTTGGTCTTATTCTCCAGAATTTTCTAAATTGAAAGTAAGACAAATTCTGATTGGTTTAACCAAATGGTGCTGGTGTACTGGTGTAAGAAACTCCAGGAAAGCATTCTTTGCAATTCTTCCCTACATCTCATTTTGCATTCCGATATTTTCGGTCTCTAGATTTTTTTGTCTGTATTTATGACAGTCCGGATTTGGGTCTCTTTTGTTGGCAATCCGTCATTTGGTCTGCCCTAAAAACAGTTTGTCATTCGGTCAGGCTTTCAGACAGTTTTTCCCTGAGCCTGTCTGTATAGCATGCAGTCTTTTTGTCCCTTCTTCATGACAAAGTTAAAGCAATAAATAACGTAAGAAGAAAAAAAGAAATTGTAAAACAGGGCTTCTTTTGAGTACCAATTTGGCTTGGGGATCTCAAGTGGACATTTCCTAGAAAAAACATGAAACCTTGGTCATTATCGTATAGCATGCAGTCTTTTTGTCCCTTCTTCATGACACCGTTTGGATACCACTCCACACCGTTTGGATATTCACTATGTTTTACAACTTTTTCTTTCAATTGTGTTCTTTGTCAGTGATTAGTAAGGATATGCTAATATAGTAACCTTAAGCCGGATCTAGGAGAAGAACTTTATAAGCTTAGCTTCCGTTCTTATCCTTTTCCAACCAGCCGATATAGCTCAGTAGGTAGAGCGTAGGACTCGTGAACACAATTTCCTACAGGTTGTGGGTTCGAATCCCCGGCTGGCCAACTAAAAATTACTAAGGGCTTCTTTTGAGTACCAATTTGGCTTGGGGATCTCAAGTGGACATTTCCTAGAAAAAAACATGAAACCTCCGGCTTTATCGTTTCCGTCCTCGTCTGCAATGTCTAGCTACTTGTCCGGTAGAATGTCTTTTCGTCCGTCTATCTGTTTGATTTCTAGTTTGGTTGTCTTTCTGCATGTATGTCTACGAACATGTATTTGAAAAAAGAAATATCTTTCACCCTTTACCAAATGAGAAAATCTTATACTGGTTTAAATTGAAAGCACTTGCAGACAACAAAATAAAGGTAACTCAAAAATTGAAATTCGTTTCCAGCAGGGTAGCAAACATTGTTGGAAAAGGAGAAAATGCTGGTATTCCAGTGGCTGCTTTCGTTCGTATGGCGCTAAACGTCATTTTCAACATCATCTCAGCCATATTGCGACAGCCAGTGCACAACAGTATGGTTTTCTTGAGTTTCTATTACTAGTGCTCGGCGCAAGTCTTCACAAGCTACTGGCTGTTTTTGCATGTAATCCTCTTTGATCAAGAACGATTAGCGGCAAGAAAGGGATAAATCCAGTCGCAATGATTATCATCAATTATCGGAAAGGAAAAGGTGGAGCTCCAATTTTTAAAGAGCTCCTAACCCTTTACGACACAAACCTTACTTTTAACGCTCCCCCCCAAGAAAATGCCTTGTAACCAGGTTTTTTTTTTCCTGTCCCCGATTGTTTTCTTGCTTTCCCAAAGCAAATTTCAATTAAGCAGTCACTTTTATTTTGTCGTCTGCAAATGCTTTCAATTTGTACTAGTCTAAAAAAAATTTGTATGGTAAATATATTATTATATCTTCCGGAAAAATGAGCTGGAACACCTATATTTGTTTGTTTGTAATGGAGTTAAACGCTGTTTTAACAGCTAAGGTCATATCAATGTGTCAAATGCACGCATTCATGTGTTTGCTGCCATTCTCACACCAGTACTAAGAGAGAGAGAGAGAGAGAGACGGACAGAGAGAGAGAGAGACGGACAGAGAATGAGAGAGACGGACGGGCAGAGAGAGAGAAAGAGACGGACATAGAGAGACGGACAGGGAATGAAAGAGCGAGAGAGAGAGACGGACATAGAGAGACGGACAGAGAATGAGAGAGAGAGAGAGAGAGACAGACAGACAGACAGACAGACAGAGACAGAGACGGACAGACAGAGACAGACAAATAGACAGAGAGAAAAAGAGAGAGAGAGAGAGAGAGAAAGAGAAATCTAGAACCATAGCTAGAGGCAGGGGCAGAGCATTTTAAAAATATCGTTTGGGAAAAAGAGAAAATACTACTTTCTTACGGTTCAAATGCCTTTTTGCTACAGACATTTTCCTTTTCCCACAATGACTGCTTGTCTTTTAAAGACATTTTTATTACATGACAATTTTTGTTTATGAAGTGAAGAAGTGTTATCTTTTAAAAGAAGAAATATAAAGAAAGGAGCTACTGAAAGAAGATTTTTTCATCGATATCGTTGTTTACTTTTTTGTTTTGTTGTTTAAACCTTTACCAGACTACAAATTTTGAGCCCTTTTCAAATTGAAAGCATCTGCAGACGACAATTTTCATTCGGCTCAAACGCTGCAACTGTTTATGGATAGGATGGCAAACATGGGAAAAGGAGAAAATGCTGGTTACCAGCATATTCTCCTTTTCCCACAATGTTTTCAAAAGGCTTGTTTCAAAGGGTCGTCTACGTGTGTGTTAGTCGGTGCCGAAGAAGAACATCACAGCTTTTCATATAGATCACCCACTTTGACGGTGAAATACCGAGATCAAAAGAACATCCAGCTACTGTTTTCTAGCTTTTCAATGAAAACAAGTATAGCACACATTTACCTACTGAAAATGAATCACGAACTTCTTTTTTTCCAGAGAGAATGGAAGGTTTGAAACGATAGTTAACTGGTAAGAAAGTTCAAACAGGAACATGACAAAAATGCATCTATAGAGATTTTTAGAAATCTTATTTCAAAGTCAGGATTTTCGCTGTAAATTAAAAATGTATAATATCCCGGTTTTGGTTAATAGACTTTCTCTGTCTATTTGCAGATACTGGAACGATTTTTATTTAGAAAAACTATCATAGTTTAAATGAATCAAACCACCGATTCCTGGATTTCGAGCCTGCACCTTACAAACTTAGCTACGGAATTCGGCAAACATTGGTTGACCAATCAGACGTGAAAATAGGGAAGGTCTGTTTTATTTTCCACTATTTTTTACAACACTGAATTTCATTTACTCTTTACTAAGCAGAAATTTGAGACTTGTCCAAATTAAGAACCTTTGCATTTGAATGTGACTCAGAAAGATGAAATCATTTCTGTAGGAAGGATGGCAAAGAAGAAAGGAGAAAGGGTTGGTTACCAGAACTTTATCCCTTTTCAACAACATTTTTAAAATCATATTTCTCAGGGTCGTAAAAAGCTCGGGTTATGTGGTATAGGTTTTAAAATGGTTACCGTGAATGTTTTAAGCCGAAGCCAACACTTTGGACTCGTCCATACACTAAGCATATGGAGACAGTACATGTAGAATAAACGTGGGTGAAATGGTTGTAATTATTTTCGAAAAAGTAAAAATAGTATTGCTGAAAAAGGAGAAAATACTTTTTGTGAGACCTTCATTTTTGTGAGACCTTCCTTTTTTCCCAATATTTTCTCTCACACTTCGAAAAATCATTTTCCTACATGTTTTTTAATTATTCTTTGTTTTCGTTTCGTTTTTTTTTTTTTTTTTTTTTTTTTGGGGGGGGGGGGGGTAAGGTTCAGGAAGTGAGACAAATAACAGAAAGCTGGACAAATCAGCATGTCTACCCCTGTTTTACCGGGTTGCCAAAACTCGAAATACTTTGGTGAAAGCTTAAATAGCTGTCCAGTGTTTTAATAGAGACAGGGGCAGTCCATTTACTGATATTACAACACTATTATGAACAAAAGAAATGTGGCTTCAGATGAAATGTTCAGATCTTCCTTGACTTCTTCACAAAACATTTATTCATTTTGACTATTCAAATATTATGAAGTCCTACAAAAAAAACCAAAAAACTTTAGAACAGCAGTAATGTACTTGCCTGTAACAGATTCACACACACGTTTTACATTAAATTGACTTATCTTTAGTTTTATCTTAATTTACCCGTTCGGTTATCGTCAATGGACAGGAGTATGAATTTTTATTTTTACAGGTTACAGAGGGTAAGCTCATTCTTAGTCGCTACTTGCTCTTTATTTCAGTACGATCGCATAAGATGCATGTTTTGTCTGTTTATGTTTTTTTTTTCCAAAAACAATGTCATGAAACAAGTTTTAATTGTGTAAGAATTGATTTCCTTTAGATTTCTTGCTGTCATTTTCTTTTCAGTTGTGAATTTGTCCAAATTTAAAGGATTTGCGGACGGGACATACGGTATTTGTTTTTTGAAATAATGCTTTGTCAGGTGTCACGTGATATTTCCGGTGCGCCGCTTACCATAATCTCCCGCTAGATGGCATTCTACAAATACTCATTAGACTGGTTACCGCCCCTGATACTACTACGTGTATAGTGAACTGGCCACCGTTGTTACGTAGTAGTATCAGGGGCGGTAACCAGTCTACGTGTATAGTAATACACGGTACACAACGGTGGCCAGTTCAATACACATCTGTCTATTTTGGGCATCCTGGGTACACAGGACCGGACCACATTTCTAAGCGACAACCGTTACTTTGATTTTCAAACTGTAATGAAATTTTACTCAATAAAACGCCACCTGGTGCGAATCATTCAGCTATAATCAGCAGTCTAGAGAAATCTAGAGCTGAAACAGGCCTGATTTTTCCTCAAACGTATTGATAACAGCTATTTTCTCCATTGCTACTTTATAGGGCGTATTATTACAATCTCCCCGATCTCGTGATGCGTTATATGAGACAGATCGAATCTTCGAAGAATACAACATGCACAGACAACGCACCGCTTACGATAAAATGAAAATATCACCTAGTATATCAAATGTAGTCGGCAAATCGTCTATTAGATGAATGTGTATTTGTAGAAGGCCATCTAGCAGGAGATAATGAGATACTGGCCGCCATTTTACTCTTTATCAAACAACAGAAACGTGTACTTGTCCAAAATGTAAGCATTTGCTGACGACAATTTAACCCCGACTCAAATGAAGGGATTTGTCTTTGATAGGCCAGAAAGCACCATGGGAGAAGGTGAACATGTATTTTTCCATTTCCCATAATGTTTTCAGCTTCTTTATTCAGGTTGTAAAACTATGAGAGTATCTGGGATACTACTAGCGGACAGCCAGCTTCCAAAAATTATGTGATAAAAACATGACACATTTATTGACCGTAAAAGCACATGCAAAAACCAGAAAACAAGTTTCTTCTCCTTTAACCATAATATATCTCTATAATTTCACAAACATATACCTTGGTGATCAGCTAATTCGCGATTTATTTGTATGTGGAACGACAGGGGGAGTAACGGACTGAGTGACAGACAGACAGACAGACAGACAGACAGATAAACAGGCTTCGGGATTTTTGGCGATTTCGGCATCGCCTAAATGTGTATATACACTTGACATCCTTTATAAGATTACCATTATCTCAGTCTTAACTTGCATAAATTTGTCATATTAAGTAATTTTATGAATAAGTTTAGCTGCATTTTCATCCGTTCGTCTGTATCTATACATCCAGCAGCGGCCATCTGACTGTCAGTCTGACTGTGGGTCATCTTTTTATCAGTACGTATAATTGGGGAATCATTCAATGTTTACTGTTTTTATACAGTTTCTGTGCATAGATTGTTTTATTTCAATTTCCATTATTCATCTGCCTGTTTAACCCTTTACCAGATTTAGTGTCCGACCGGCGTAATAAGCCAATGCTCGGCACGGTCTTGGTATCGCGGAGCAGCTCCTAGGAAGTCTAGCTAGTCCTGTTCTTATGACTTCCGTACATGATATAGATTTTCTGCAATTTTCGCTCCTAGAATTTGGACTGCGGCCAGTCTATTTAGCTATTTCCCGTCGTGGCCTTGGTCTCGCTGCACGGCTCCTATTGCGTTTCGAAAGGCCGGACTTGATCCATTTATCTACATTCTAACCAAAGGTTCGTTTAGCTTTTTAACCGAAATTTTCCAAGATTAGTACTGCAAATTTGGGGTTCGAACTTAGTCTAATTTTTTACACTTAAAGTTAGAACAACAGTCAAGCTTAGCTTTGTTCGGACTTACGCCTTTTTCCCTGTTCTTCCAATCACAGAAGCAAAACTCAAACTAACCTAATCACCAGAGTTTTGCCAAGATTAGCACCGCATAAATTAGGTTTGAACTTCGTCTATTGTTCTATACAAAGAGTGAGAAAAAAGACAAACTCAGCCTGTTTTCAAACTTTGTTTTTCCCCGGTTTTCCAGTCACAGGAGCAAATTCAAACGGTATGCGGTAAAATTATCAGAGGTAAAAATGTCATGGGTAAAAACGCCGGAGGTAAAATACCAGAGGTAAAATGTCAGAGCCAAACTGGTAGATATGCCACAGGTAATAATGTCATAGGTAAAAATGTCAACTGTATTAACTATTTCAAATATGTTGGAAAAAGGTAGCACAGTTGCAGATCTGATACCACGTTGAAACTCTCCTATTTTAGAAAAAGGCACTTGCCTCTGACCTCTCACCAATCTTGACTTTTATCGAATGCCTTCTCAGATGATTTAGAACTTGAAATAAGTGTGTTCCGACCAGATTTCAAACCTGCTACACCAGATACATGTACATGTACATCGCACCATAGCATCTTCAATTGATATCAGATAACGTGTTTAAAATTTTGTAAAGTGAATGAGGAAATACTAGTATTGGAACAAAAGACAAAAATTGCTAATTATGAACACATTATTGGCAATTTCTTCTTTACAGTGTTCTACAAATTTTATTTGCTGCTAGACACAGAAAGACAGTTGTGTAAATTATAAACATGTAAATGGACTGGAGCAAAAGATTTTTGTTTTCTTTTGTCACAATGTGTGATGATTGTACATTCATGTCATTGCTTTTCCATTGATGGTTTCTGGTTAAAACTAAGTAAAAACAAAATGTTCATGAATTACGATATTTTTCTTCTTTTCCCGCAGTGTTTTTTCACCCTATCAGAGAGCTCAAGTTCATTTGCATGATCATGAATATTGTTGTTTCTGGTCTTTATCATCCCTGGAGCATGCAATCCTGGAGATGAGAAGACAAAAGAAAATGTGTACCAGTCCCTTACATTCCTTCCGTTAGAACCCCAAAGAGAGTATTTTCTCCAAATTTGAAAAAAAATCTCTCTCTCTCTCTCTGTCTCTCTCTCAAAAAGGAACACCACTATTGTGCCAAGATGGCCCTGGATCGCTCACCTGAATTTCTGAGAGAACCATTGCCATTTTTTTCAAAATCTAATCAAAAATTTCTTCGTGTCTTTATAGTATAAATAGCCCACAGCCATCAGAGCCATGTTCTTTGATGGATCAAAATTTCTCGAGCAATTTTTGTTTAGAGAAAAAACATTTTAAAACTAAATAGTGCCCCCATTCACCAGAGCAATATTTTTTGACAAATCAAAATTTCACCCAAAATTTTTGAAGAGGGTCACCCAAGGAACATCTCTGTGAAATTATTTCAAAATCTGACCAACGGTTTCAGAGGACAAGAATTTTTAAGAATTTCTTCATTTCTGTATTGTGCAAGTAGCCCCCATTCACCAGAGCCATGCTTCTTGACGGATCAAAATTTCGCGAACAAATTCTGAAAAGGGTCATCCAAGGAAAATTTCTGTGAAATTATTTCGAAATCTGACCAGTGGTTTCTGAGAAGAATTTTTCAGGAATTTTTTCATTTCCCTATAGTGCAAGTAGCCCCCATTCACCACAGCCGTGTATCTTGACGGATCAAAATTTCGCGAACAAATTTTGAAAAGGGTCACCCATTGAACATCTCTGTGAAATTATTTCAAAATCTGACCGGCGGTTTCAGAGAAAAAGAATTTTTAAAAATTCCTTTATTTCTATATACTGCAAGTAGCCCCCATTCACAAGAGCCACAATTTTGACGGATCAAGATTTCACGAGCAGTTTTTGAAGAAGGTCACCCAAGTAACATCTCTGTGAAATTATTTCAAAATCCGACTAGCAGTTTCAGAGAAGAAGATTTTTTTTTAAGAATTTGCTAATAAATTCAATTTGGTTGCTATGGCAACCAGAGTTTTTCACGGAATCAAATTCTGTGAACACGTTTTAAAGAGGGTCTCCCAAGGAACATTCCAGCCAAGTTTGGTCCAAATTGACTCAGCGGTTTAGGAGGAGTTGATGTTTAAAGAATTGTTGATGCACGACGCAAGACGCACTGACGCACGACAGACACCGGGTGATCCTAAAAGCTCCCCTTGAGCACGTTGTGCTCAGGTGAGCTAATAAAAAGATATAAGATCAAACCTTTACCACACAATCCAAAGTTTCTATGCCCTTTAGAAAAATAAAAAAGAAAATCTTGTGGGAAAAGGCAAATGCTATTAACCAGGCTCTAAATTCTCCAATCATTCTTAAAAACATTTTTGGTCTTATTCTCCAGAATTTTCTAAATTTGAGAGTCGACAAATTCTGATCGGCTAAACCAAATGGTGCTGGTGTACTGATGTAAGAAACTCCAGGAAAGCACCCTTTGCAGTTCTTCCCTACATCTCATTTGGCATTCCGATATTTTTCGGTCTCTTTAGATTTTTTTGTCTGTATTTATGACAGTCCGTCATTTGGTCAGGCTTTCAGACAGTTTTTCGTTGAGCCTGTCTGTATAGCATGCAGTCTTTTTGTCCCTTTTTCATGACAAAATTAAAGCAATAAATAACGTAGGAAGAAAAAAAGAAATTGAAAAACGGGGCTTTCATTTGAGTACCAATTTTTCTTGGGGATCTTAAGTGGACATTTCCAAGAAACAAGAGGACCATGATGGTCCTATATCGCTAACCTGAGTACCAAGCAGTAAAGATTTACAATGAAGATAAATACCAAATATCGAAGTGCAAGGCCAAAGCTTTAGGTCTTCTTGGTTTAGATAAAAAGATAATCTTTCTTAACCAAACCCGGTTATATAAATATTTAAGAGAAGTTTGAAAGTGCTCAGGTGAGCTAACTAGAGCCTTAATTTGAAGTATTTTGGTAGAGGGCCACTAGATGATGCTACATGCCAAATATGAAAGCTCTAGCCCTTAAGGTTTGGGACAAGAAGATTTTTGAAGATTTCCTTCTTTATCTCTATGTGAAATCTGAGAACCCACAACATAGGGCCAATTTCCACACTAGGGCCATTATTTGAAGTATTTTGGTAGAGGGCCACTAAATGATACTACATGCCATATATGAGAGCTCTAGCCCTTATGGTTTGGGACAAGAAGATATTTAAAGATTTCCTTCTTTATCTCTATGTGAAATCCGAGAACCCACAACATGGGGCCATTTTCAAACTAGGGCCATAATTTGAAGTATTTTGGAAGAGGGCCACTAGATGATGCTACATGCCAAATATGAAAGCTCTAGCCCTTACGGTTTGGGACAAGAAGATTTTTAAAGATTTCCTTCTTTATCTCTATGTGAAATCCGAGAACCCTCAGCATAGGGCCAATTTCTACACTAGGGCCATAATTTGAAGTCTTTTGGTAGAGGGCCACTAGATGATACTACATGCCATATATGAAAGCTCTAGCCTTTATGGTTTGGGACAAGAAGATTTTTAAAGATTTCCTTCTTTATCTCTATGTGAAATCCGAGAACCCACAACATAGGGCCAATTTCCATACTAGGGCCATTATTTGAAGTATTTTAATAGGGGGCCACTAGATGATACTACATGCCATATATGAGAGCTCTAGCCTTAATGGTTTGGGACAAGAAGATTTTTAAAGATTTCCTTCTTTATCTCTATGTGAAATCCAAGAACCCACAACATAGGGCCATTTTCACCACTAGGGCCATAATTTGAAGTATTTTGGTAGAGGGCCACTAGATGATGCTGCATGCCAAAAATGAAAGCTCTAGCCCTTAAGGTTTGGGACATAAAGTTTTTTACAGATTTCCTTCTTTATCTCTATGTGGAATCGGAGAACCCACAACATAGGGCCAATTTCCACACTAGGGCCATTATTTGAAGTATTTTGGTAGAGGGTCACTAGATGATACTACATGCCATATATGAGAGCTCTAGCCCTTATGGTTTGGGACAAGAAGATTTTTAAAGATTTCCTTCTTTATCTCTATGTGAAATCCGAGAACCCACAACATAGGGCCATTTTCAAACTAGGGCCATAATTTGAAGTATTTTGGTAGAGGGTCACTAGATGATGCTACATGCCAAATATGAAAGCTCTAGCCCTTACAGTTTGGGACAAGAAGATTTTTGAAGATTTCCTTCTTTATCTCTATGTGAAATCCGAGAACCCACAACATAGGGCCAATTTCTACACTAGGGCCATTATTTGAAGTATTTTAATAGAGGGCCACTAGATGATACTACATGCCATATATGAGAGCTCTAGCCTTTATGGTTTGGGACAAGAAAATTTTTAAAGATTTCCTTCTTTATCTCCATGTGAAATCCAAGAACCCACAACATAGAGCCATTTTCAACACTAGGGCCATAATTTGAAGTATTTTGGTAGAGGGTCACTAGATGATGCTACATGCAAAATATGAGAGCTCTAGCCCTTACGGTTTGGGACAAGAAGATTTTTAAAGTTTTTTCTCTCGGTTGCCATGGCAACCAGAGTTCTCCATGGAATTCAAATCTTTGAAGTATTTCGAAAGTGCATCACCTAAGGATCATTTCTGTGAAGTTTCACTGAAATCTGTTGGGCGGTGTCAGAGGAGAAGAATTTTTAAGTAATTGTTCACGGACGGACGGACGGACGGACGGACGCCGGACAACGATCGATCACAATAGCTCACCCTGAGCACTATGTGCTCAGGTGAGCTAAAAACATGGAAACTTGGTCACCTAGTCTGCAATGTCTAGGTACTTGTCTTTTCGTCCGTCTATCTGTTTGACTTCTAGTTCGTTTGTATGTCTGTATGTGTGTATGTCTACGAAAATGTATTTGAAAAAAGAAATACCTTTAACCCGTTACCAAATGACAGAGTTTTATACTTGTTCAAATTGAAAGCATTTGCAGACAACAAATGAAGGTAACTAAAAAAATGAAATTCGTTTTCAGCAGGGTAGCAAACATTGTTGGAATAGGAGAAAATACTGGTAGTCGAGTGGCCGCTTTCGTTCGTATGGCGTTTAACGTCATTTTCAACATCATCTCAGCTATATTGCGACGGCCGGTGCACAACAGTATGGTTTTCTTGAGTTTCTATTGCTAGTGCTCGGCGCAAGTCTTCACAAGCTACTGGCTGCTTTTGCATGTAATTCTCTTTGATCAACAACGATTAGCGGCGAGAAAAAAATGAATCCTGTCGCAATGATTATCATCAAGCATCGGAAAGGAAAAGGTGGAGCTGCAATTTTGAAGAGCTCCTAACCCTTTACCACACAATCTTTATTTTTAAACCCCCCTCAAGAAAATGCCTGGTAACCAGCATTTTCTTCTTTTCCCCAATTGTTTTCTTGCCTTCCCAGACCAAATTTCAATTAAGCAGTCACTTTTATTTTGTCGTCTGCAAATGCTTTCAATTTGTACTAGTCTAAAAAAAAATCGTATGGTAAATATACTATTATATCTTCCGGAAAAAATGAGCTGGAATACCTACATTTGTTTGTTTGTATTGGAGTTAAACGTTGTTTTAACATCTTAGGTCATATCAATGTGTCAAATGCACGCGTTCATGTGTTTGCTGCCATTCTCACACCAGTACTGAGAGAGAGAGAGAGACGGACATAGAGAGACGCACAGAGAATGAGAGAGAGAGAGTGACGGACAGAGAATGAGAGAGAGACGGACGGAGAGAGAGAGACAGACGTACAGAGAGAGACGAACAGAGAATGAGAGAGAGAGAATGAAAGAAAGAGAAATCTAGAACCACAGCTAAGGGCAGGGGCAGGGCTTTTAAAAAATACCGTTTTGAAACATTGTGGAAAAAAGAAAATACTACTTTCTTACGTTCCAAATGCCTTTTTCCTACAGACATTTTCCTGTCCCCAGAATGATTGCTTGTCTTTCAAAGACAGTATCATTATATAACATTTTTTTTTAATGAAGTGTTCTCTTTCACAAGAATGAATATGAAAAAAAAGAGCTACTCGGTGAATATTTTTTTCGTCGATATCGGGTATGCCCAGTGTTAACTTTTTTTGTTTTGTGGTTTAATCCTTTACCAGACGACAATTTTTTAGTCCCTTTTCAAATTGAAAGCATCTGCAGACGACAATTTTCATTCGGCTCAAAAGGTGCAACTGTTTATAGATGGGATAGAAAACATGGGAAAAGGAGAAAATGCTGGTTACCAGCACTTTTTCCCTTTTCACGTTTTCAAAAGGATTGTTTCCAAGGGTCGTCAAAAGTGTGGTAAAGGTTTAAACTGTTAGTAACCCAGGGCTACCCCTATCAACATACTAATACGGGTTCATAGGGCTTAGCTTTTGAATTCTATATATAGTTATGGGATGAATTTCTTTTTCGTATCAATTTTAGGAGAGAATTTGAGTATTTGTTTGGTTTCAAGGACAGACGGGCGTATATAACTTCTTTCTATCTAATCGTTTAATTCAATCAATTAGCTACAGCAGAGTAAAGGCAAGCTGAAGTAAAGTAAGAAAAATATTATTCTTGAATAACTGTTGAGGTGTCGACAAACCTGTGCTTCGTTTTCAAATTAAACAACCTGTAGGGTCGTCTTATAATTGTGAATAAAACCCCCATATTTTGCATATTTTTAAGCGTTAAAGGTGGCCCTTCAGACTTTGGACGAAAATTTTACAAAAGTGCTAAAAAATCATTCTTATACTCCCAAAGCCTTTTAATTTTCATTCATAAAAACCCCAGTAGTCGAAATCCGTCCGATAACACGAGAAATTAGAGATTTACTACGGACCAGGTTGACACCAACGGGAGACACATTCTATTTTTAGATTATCAATTCGCTCATTTACTTACAGGAATACACAGAAGAAGCTTCAAACATAGCGTCCGAAGAAGACATTATGGAATATAATTATTACATGTTTGTTATGATAGGGAATTTGAGTCACGTGCCAGTCACTTGACATTCCCACAATTCTTTATTGATTTTTTGCGCAAAATCTAAAAATAGATTAAGAGGCTACGTAGCATTATAAGGGAATACCATCAATTTTTTTTTTTTTGTAATTTTATGAATCTTAATTATTGATGATTTGTACTATTTTTTCATATGAATTTCATTGATATATATATTTTTAAATTTGATGAGATATAAAAGTTCTAAATACCCACCTTTAAACTTGGCATAAAGAGTTGAGCTCCACTCCTCTCTACTTTCTCAAATGGAGAGAGAGAGAGAGAGAGAGAGAGGATAAATACGAAATATTGAGGTTCAAGGCCAAATGATAAGGAAACAAGAGGGGCAAATTGTCGTAACATATGCCCATCACACCGGCAGTTGTCAAGGAGGTATAATAGTTGCAAAGAGAAGGCAATACAACAAACATGTTCACTATGTCTCAAGTCAATTTGACAAGGAAGAAATACTGTAAAAATAAATATCAAAGTGGTATTACTCAAAATCCGAGCTAGGTAGAGTTACTGTTCTTGCACACAATACCCAGTGATATTGCAACAAACATGCATACCAAGTTTGAAGTGGTTATGACTAAAGATGATAAAGCTATATTCAAGACAAGCACTAAATGCAGTCTCATGTGAGATTTTATCAAGACAAACATTCTGACTAGTTTTCAAGTAAGCTGAGCAAGAAAATGTGGCATCTACAATGCCCACTAGGTGGTTCTTTAATTTAACATAGTGACCTAGTGTAACGTGCAACGACCTGGTCACCCTTTCAGGTACTAACCTAGTGCACGTTGCTTAACTGTCACGGAGAGAAATACACCAAACCGCATCGCTGTAAAAGCTAGCTCAACAGCAAGGCAGGTTTCAAGTGCTTATATATATAACCTCTCTCCGTGACATTACTCCCCCCTTCAACAAGTCTCGACCCCGAGACTGATATACAACCATGTATATACAAATAAACCAGGGGAATAAACATGGGCAAGGCAACTCCAGTCCGGCAGTTGTCAAGATCCCACCTCTGCCACCAAATGTAACGTGCAACGACCTGGTCACCCATCCAGGTACTAACCTAATGCACGTTGCTTAACTGTCACGGAGAGAAATACACCAAACCGCATCGCTGTAAAAGCTAGCTTAACAGCAAGGCAGGTTTCAAGTGCTTATATATATAACCTCTCTCCGTGACATTAGTTTATGACCCAAGGTGACTCAATTTTGACCTCACTGAACATGATGTGCTCGGGAGGGCTAACAAACTTAGAACAGGTTCACTACATACCAAATATCAAAGCTCTCAGAAGAATTTTAAAGTTTTCCTTGTTTGTTCCTATGTTTAGAACTTGTGACCCCCTGGGCGGGGCCAGTTTTGACCCCTGGGGCATCTTATGAACAAACTTGTTAGAGGTCCACTAGTAGATGCTACATACCACATATCAAAGCTCTACACCTTCTAGTTTCAGAGAAGAATTTTTTTTTCCGTTTTAGTTCCCATGTTTAAACTTGTGACCCCCGGGGCTGGGCCAATTATGACCCCAGGGGCATCATATAAATAAATTTGGCAGAGATCCACTCAGAGATGCTTTATACCAAATATCAAAGTTCAACACATTCCGGTATCAAAGAAGAACAATTCTAAAGTTTTCCTTTTTTCCCATATTCAAACTTGTGACCCCTGGGGCGGGGCCAGTTTGGACCCCAGGTACATCATATAAACAAACCTGGAAGATATCTGGGAGACGGGATATGCCGTGTTCGGCCCAGTTTCTCTATGGGGTCTGATCCTGTTTGACATTCTCCCTTTTTAGGTCTACTTGAAATTCACCCAATTTTTTTTTTGGAAATTATACTTTGACATAAAGATTGACTTACACTTTAACACTTTTCATCGGACAGTGTGGCCCATGATCGTCCTGTATGTAAGTGCAGTCTGATCTTGGCTCATTTTGACCGATTATAATTTACGTGCATTTGAGTTCCATTTACCGTTACTGTACCATTCATTCTGCTATGAAGAGTTTATTTATAGACAATGTGGATCATGGCCTGCATATTCATGTAGTTTGATTTTGAATCACTGTCTTTGTTAATGTATATGAATTCAAATTACTGTCACCTTCACTCAGCCATTTGGAGATATATTTTCTTTTTTTCGGAAAATATAACCTATGATCGGCCTGCATTTCGGTGTAGTCTGACCTCTGTTGACTTCTTTCGTTTTCGTTTTATATACATTTGAATGTTATTAAGCTGTTTATTGTAATCTTTATTCTGCTATGTTGAACTACTTTGTTACGATTGTAAAAGATTGGCCTGCGTATACTTGCAGTCTAATTCTGTCGCACCATGTTCATTCTTTGAATATTTAGGCTTCATTTATTGCAAATCTTAACTCTACCATACAGAGCTATACTTACTTTTTCTTATTGAGCAATGTGTGATATGATTAGCCTGCATAGGGGTGCATTCCGATCTCTATTCTATATCTCCGTTTTTGTTTTATGTACATAATAGTTTCATTCACTGTTCATTGTTTTTTCTTACTCTGCCATGTAACTATTTTGATATTTTCTTGTGGACAAGGTGTGGCGTGGTCGACCGATACATATGGACAGGCTGACCCCGGCTCATTTTCTCCGTACTTTGTCTTATGTACATACGATTTCCATTCATTGTTCATTGTTTCCATAATTTTTCTATGCAGAATTACTTTTTTTTACGGACAACGTGTGCCGTGGTCGACCAGTAGTACCTACATGCAGGTTGACCTCGGCTCTCTTTTTTTACGTTTTTGTTTTATGTACATGTAAGTTCCATTCAATGTTTTTTGTTCCCCTTGATTCGCTATGCAGAACTATTTTGACATCTTTTGAGGACACTGTGTTTGGCATACATGTTTACTCCTACCGCTTCCCTGAATTAGTTACAGACCGAAGGTCAAACCCAATTTTTGGGTGGCGCCCCGGTTTTTAGGATTTACGATTGAGATCAGCTAATAATGTATTGTGTAAAAAAAAAAAACTTGTATACAGAAATATCCACTCTCGCACAATGTACACAAATTCTCTTTCAGTTTTTTTTATCCTTTCTACTCAAACATTACTCAGAACACCCGAACATAGCATTCACCCATACAATGCATTTAACGGTAAACAATACTGGTTACAATGGAGAAATTAAAAATGATGATATATTAATAACTCTGATGCTTTTGATGACCGAATATAGGTAGTTTGAAAATTTGTTCCTACAATTGTCATGGACTGAACAATACTAAAAAACGATTTGATATATTCACACTCTTTAAAGAAAAGAACGTTGACATTTTATTTTTACAAGAGACTCACTTTTTTGAAGAAATTGAAAATAAAATTTATCAAGAATGGGAAGGAATTTGTTTCTTTAGTCATGGTAGTTCAAATTCAAAAGGAGTAGCTGTTCTGATAAAAAAAGGTACAGATCTCAAAGTTTTGGCATGCAGAAAAGATACTAATGGACAGTTTATTGCTCTCAATATATCTTACAGCGACAAACAAATTATACTCGCAAATATATATGCACCAAATACTGATAACCCTGGATTTTTTATAAATGCTTTTAGTCATATTGATTCTTTTGGAAAAATGGATAATATCATTGTATGTGGTGACTTTAATCTTGTTCTTGATAGCTCAATTGACTATGAAAACTACAAAGATTCGAATCATAACATCAATTCGAGAAAACTTTTAATTAAGACAATCAATGAAAGAGAACTTATGGACCCATTTAGACATTTGCGTGGGGAGACTCGGAAGTATACCTGGAAACGCTTTTCATCTTTACAGAGAGGGAGATTGGATTTCTTTATAACGACAAAAAGTTTAATTCCTTTACTCAGAAATTGTGATATAGACATAAGCTATAGATCG
Organism: Tridacna crocea; assembly: GCA_943736015.1. NCBI lineage: Eukaryota > Metazoa > Mollusca > Bivalvia > Cardiida > Cardiidae > Tridacna > Tridacna crocea. Next base: position 13,505,393 of record OX031066.1, read on the forward strand.
GATCACTCTATAATTGTACTTGAACTACAGTTTTCTAATCAAAAACATGGGAAAGGATACTGGAAATTTAATAATTCATTATTAAATGACATAGAATATGTTAATCTCATTAATAAAAAAATGAATAATGTTATCCTGCAATACTCTTAACCAGTTTATAATAAAGAAAATATTATCAATATTGATCGCTCAGAGTTACAATTCATAATAGATGATCAACTTTTTATGGAAACTTTGTTAATGGAAATACGGGGGGAAACAATCTCATTTTCTAGTTATAAAACAAAAGCAAAAAACCAGAGAGAAAAACATATTGAAAACGAAATTTCTTTTTTAGAAACAAATCTAAATGAAACGAAAAGAAAAACTACATGGCTCTTTTATTAGGTCTAGAGCAAACTGGGTCTACAGTGGAGAAAACGTGACGAAATATTTCTGTAATTTGGAAAAACAAAATATTGCATCAAAAACTATTCCCTTTATAGAAACAGAAGATGGCAATCACTTATTTGACCAAAGGGAAATCCTTAAAGAAGCAAAACTTTATTATGAAACTTTATATAATGAATCAAATAATTTGATTGACGTCAATTTAGAGGATGACTTAAAAAAATGTACTTCAAATAAGCTAGACGAAAAGCAGAAGAAGGAACTTGAAGGACTATTACAATACAATGAGGTAACACATACACTCAAAAACATGAAAAATGACAAAAGCCCAGGAGGGGATGGTTTTACTTCCAATTTTTATAAGGTGTTCTGGAATAAGATAGGTCATTTTGTTGTAAGAGCATTGAATCACGCATTTATTTCTAGATCCTTTTCACCAAACGTTAAATTAGGAACTATAACTTGCATACCAAAAGATAATAAACCAAAAATGTTTTTAAAAAACTGGAGACCTATCACTCTTTTAAATGTTCTGTATAAGCTTGCATCTGGGAGTATTGCAAATAGGATGAAACACGTTTTGGATCATATCATATCAAGCGACCAAACTGGGTTCTTAAGAGACAGGTTTATAGGTGAAAACACAAGACTAGTCAATGACATTATGCAATATTGTGAAGAACATAGAATACCTGGACTTTTAATGTTAATAGATTTTGAAAAGGCCTTTGATTCTCTATCATTTAATTTTATTGAAAAGACGCTTGAATATTTTAATTTTGGTGTAATGTTCAAAGAATGGATTAAATTATTTCTACACAATACTGAGGTATGCGTACAAATAAATGGTTTTCTTTCAGATTATTTCAAAGTCAGAAGGGGATGTCGACAAGGTGATCCCATATCCGCTTATATTTTCATCCTTTGCACCGAAATTCTTAACATTGAATTAAAGCACGATAGAAATATAACAGGACTAAAAATAAAAAAAGAAGAATATATCATATCACAATTTGCTGATGACACAACACTCTTTTTAGACGGTTCTGAAAAATCAATTAAAAGTACTCTTGAATTACTAGAAAAATTTTCACATATTTCTGGCTTGAAAGTTAATTTCGACAAAACAAAACTTATATGGATTGGCAGTTTGAAGTATAGTACAAGATCTATCAAGACGAAATGGAAATTAACATGGGGGGGGGGGGAATAAAATTTAAACTTCTTGGACTGGAATTCCATGTCGATCTAGATAAAATGATAAAGTTAAATTTTGAAAGCAAATTCAAAAGCATTAATAACACTATAAATTATTGGAAGAAAAGAAAACTAACACCAATTGGAAGAATAACTGTAGTCAAAAGTCTTTTATTACCTTTACTCACACATCTATTTATTAGTTTACCATCACCAACGAATGAATTTATGAAACAACTAAACAATACACTTTACGAATTTGTATGGGACGGTACTGCTAAAATTAAACAAACTATCCTCACAAAAAATTATATGGAAGGAGGTCTGAACATGATTGATGTCAATAACTATAATAAAAGTATGAAAATTAAATGGATAAGAAAACTAGTTGCTTGCAGTAAAAGTTGTCATAAATTCATGAATAATGTAATTGACACACACAAACTATTTAATTTTGGAATGATGTACTGTGAAAAAATTATTACCAACATAAGAAACGATTTCTGGATCGATGTTTTAAAATCTTTTATGGTATTTATCTCTAAATGTAGTTTTACAAAATTGTTGGATGTAGTTAACATGCCTCTGTTTTTTAATAGCAATATTTTGGTAGATTCTAAGCACATTTATAACAAAATATTATACGATTGTGGTATAAGATATGTAAAGGACTTGTTAAATGTAGATGGAAGTTTTAAAAATTGGTTGGACATAAAAACAATGACTAGAAACAAAGTGAATTTTTTAAATTTCTATAGCATTACAACATCAGTTAAAACTTTCCTTTCAAAAAATCACATTTTGATTAAAAAGGATGCTTTAAAAGGATGTCATAATCCTTCTATTAGTTGTTATTTCTTTCATATGCTTACTAAAAGTAACATAAATAAACATGTTTATAACACTTTGACACACAACGATGAAATACCTTCGAGCAGAGTTAAGTGGGACTCATTATATAACAACATAAATATAGATTGGAAGCAAGTTCATGGAAATGTGTTTAAATGCACAAAATACACTTATACACAGTGGTTTCAAACAAGAATAATAAATAGAATAATTCCAACAAATTCTCTGCTTTTTAAAATGAAATTGATAGATACTAACTAATGTACATTTTGTAAACGATAAGAAGAAACTATTCTACGTTTATTTCATGACTGTGAACACACCAAATCATTAATTAATAATATAGCAACAATTTTAAGTACTTATGACCATACACTGCAAATTGATAGTCGAACTTTACTTTTAGGCACACGTACATCAAACGTACCATTAGACAGGCTACTTGTAGAACTTAAGAAATATATTTATCACTGTAGGAATAAACAAAAAATACCCTCAATGATCGGCTTTAAAAATACTTTAAACTTAACCTTGAATATTCATAAATGGACAAACACACATGAAATTGACAAATGTCACATGACAATTGTAGAACATGTTTATCAAAGTCTCCTATTGCCAGTATAGTGTACAGGTAGTAAATATTAACGAATTTCTATAAAATTTCTGAAAGATTCCAGTTTCTTTACTCCATAGTCGCGTATCCACTCACCCACACACACACACCCACACCCACACACACATACTTACATCTATTTCATGTTTTTCTACCCTGATTTCTGATTCTCTCTCTATCTCTCTCTCTCTCTCTCTCTCTTAATAAGGCCACATTCAAGTGATGGAACAACTTTACTAAAAATACAATTTTTGTTAGGCATATGAAACATCTTTTGTTTAAGAGTACTAACAAATTATTTAGAAACCTACTAACATTGAATTGTAAGGTATGGTGGGAGATGGCCACGACTCCCATAATACCAATTGACGTGGCTAATAAAAGTAAAAAAAAAAAAAAAAAGAGGTTTACTAGGAGATGCTTCATACAAAATATCAAAGCTCTAAGCCTTCCAGTTTCAGAGAAGAATTTTAAAGTTTTCCTTCTTTGTTCCTGTGTTCAAACTTGTGACCCCCGTGGCAGGGCCAGTTTGGACCCCTGGGGCATCATATAAACAAACTTGGTAAAGGTCCACTAGGAGATGCTACACCAAATATCAAAGCTCGACTCCTTCCAATTTCGGAGAAGAGGATTTTTGAAGTATCCTTCTTTGTTCCTATGTTTCGAACTTGTGACCCGGGGGGCAGGGCAAGTTTTGACCCAAGGGACATCATGTGAACACACATTGTAGAAATCCCACTTACCAAATATCAAAGGAGATCCCACTTACCAAATATCAAAGCTCCATAGCTTCTAGTCTCAGAGAAGAAGAATTTTAAAGTTTTACTTCTTTATTTCTATGTTTCAAACTTGTGACCCACGGGGCAGGGCCAGTTTTGACCCCAAGTGCATCATATGAACAATCTTGGGAGAGGTCCACTAGGAGAAGCTATATACCAAATACAAAAAACTTGCACTTTCTAGTTTCAGAGAAGAAGAATTTTAAAGTTTTCCTACTTTGTTCCTATGTTTCAAACTTGTGACCCCCGGGGCGGGGCCAGTTTTGATCCCAGGGGCATCATATGAACAATCTTGGTAGAGGTCTAATAGCAGATGCTACATACCAAATATTAAAGCTCTACGTCTTCAAGTTCCAGAGAAGAAGATTTTTAAAGATTTTGCCATTTTTCCCTTTGGTTGCCATGGCAACCAGAGTTGTGGGTGGAATTCAATCTTTTGAATAACTTTGGTAGCGCTTTACCCAAGGAATATCCCTGCCAAGTTTCATCAAGATTGGCCTAGTGGTTTAGAAGAAGATGTTTAAAGAAATTGTGGACGACGCACAACGCTCGACGGACAACGGACGCCGGACATTGGGCGGTCACAAAAGCTCACCATGATCACTTCGTTCTCAGGTGAGCTAAAAATACCCGAAATTTATAAAACCATAAAACATGTTGTACCCTTCTTTTATCATCGAACAGGTTCATACTTTTCGACATGATTGTTAAGTCGTCTTGTTAATGCTGATGGTGGCCGGTTTGTCAGTCGGATATCGACCTCGTACATCGGCTTCGCACTCTCGGTGTTTCGTGAAACTCGTGCCCAGTCGTTCTTATACGGAAAGACCTCATACTCGGTCAATATCCTATACATACATACATGTACAATATACTTTTAGTAATTAGAACAGACTTACCCTCCGTAACAGATTTTAACAATTCCAAATCTTTACAAGTGATCAACGTAAGACTTTAACGGAATAAACAATTACGACTAGTGTGCGTTAGCCGGTGCCGAAGAAGAACTCCACAGCTTTTCATATAGATCGCCCGCTTTGACGATGAAATACCGAGATCAAAAGAACACCCAGCTAACCCTTTCATAGCTTTTCAATGGAAACAAGTATAGCACACATTTACTTACTGAAAATGAATCACGAATTTCTTTTTTCCCAGAGGGAATGGAAGGTTAGAACCGATAGTCAACTGGTAAGATAGTTCAAACAGGAACATGACGAAAAATGCAACTATAGAAATCTTTAAAAAAAATATTTCAAATTCAGGGTTTTCGCTGTAAATTAAAAATGTTTATTATATACCTAGCTGTTAAATCCTGAAATTTCCCAGTGTAATAAATTTTGACATCATTACTAGTGACGATATCAACTTTCACTTTCACTTCCTGCCGTAATTTAGGAGCTACTTTTTTTTTATTTTGCACTTATAGATAGTTTTTGTTGTTTTATAAACGAAAAATTAAAATAATAATGTTAATAAGGTATATAATAAATAGAATAATCAACCGGTTATTTTTTTATATGAAAAATATCTCACTCGAATGCGTCATAAGGCGTTAAAAAAAACTCCTGCTGAGCACTCGTTTTCTCAACGCCTAACAACGCATCCTCGTGAGATATTTTTCATATAAACAAGAGGGCCAAGATGGCCCTGGATCGCTCACCTGAATTTTTGAGAGGACCAAAGCCTTTTTCTTTTAAGGTATTGGAACACTGGAAACAAAATCATTATTTTGCCAAGCAATTTTTAAAAGGTCACCTGTAAAAGTCTTTTCAAAATCTGACCAGCAGTGTCAAAAAAGAAGAATTTTTAGGAGTTTCTTAATTTCCGTACAGTGCAAGTAGCCCACATTCACCAGAGCCATGTTTCTTGACCTATCAAAATTTCGCGAGTAATTTTTGAAAAAAGCCATTCAAGGAATATTTCCGTGAAACAATTTTCGAATCTGACCAGCCGTTTCAGAGAAGAAGGATTTACAAGAATTTCTTCATTTCCATTTAGTGTAAGTAGCCCCCATTCACCAGAGCAATGTTTCTCGATGAATCAAACTTTTCACGAACAATTTTTGAAAAGGGTCACCAAAGGAATATCTCTGTGAAAATTTTCCAAAATCTGATCAGCCGTTTCAGAGAAGAAGAATTTTTAAGAATTTCTTCATTACCCTATACTGCAATTAGCCCCCATTCACCAGAGCCATGTTTCTTGATGAATCAAACTTTCACGAACAATTTTTGAAAAGGGTCATCCAAGGAACATCTCTGTGAAATTATTTCAAAATCTGACCAACCGTTCGAGAGAAAAAGAATTTTTAAGAATTTCTTCATAGCACAAGTAGCCCCCATTCACCAGAGCTGTATTTCTTGACGGATCAAAATTTCACGAACAATTTTTGAAAAGGGTCACCCAAGGAACATCTCTGTGAAATTATTTCAAAATCTGACCAGTGGTTTCAGAGAAGAAGAATTTTTAAGAATTTCTTCATTTCTGTACAGTGTAAAAATCCCCCTTTCACCAGAGCCATGTTTCTTGACGGATCAAAAATTCGCGAACAAATTTTGAAAAGGGTCACCCAAGGAACATCTCTGTGAAATTATTTTAAAATCTAGCCAGCAGTTTCTGAGAAGAATTTTTTTTAGAATTTCTTCATTTCTGTATAGTGCAAGAAACCCCCATTCACCAGAGCCATGTTTCTTGACAGATCAAAATTCCGCGAACAATTTTTGAAAAGGGTCACCCAAGGAACATCTCTGTGAAATTATTTTAAAATCTGACAAGCGGTTTCAGAGAAGAAGAATTTTTGAGAATTTCTTCATTGCTGTATAGTGCAAGAAGCCCCCATTCACCAGAGCCATGCTTCTTGACGGATCAAAATTTCGCGAACAATTTTTGAAAAGGGTCACCCAAGGAACATCTCTGTGAAATTATTTTAAAATCTGGCCAGAGGTTTCAGAGAAGAAGAATTTTTAAGAATTTCTTCATTTCTATATAGTGCAAGAAGCCCCCATTCACCAGAGCCATGTTTCCAGACGGATCAAAATATCGCGAACAATTTTTGAAAAGGCTCGCCCAAAGAACACCTTTGTGAGATTTTTTTAAAGAATTTCCTAAAAAATTCCATTTCGTTGCCATGGCAACCAGAGTTTTTGACGGAATCAAATTTTGCGAACAATTTTTAAAGAGGACCTCCTGCCAGGAACATTCCTGCCAAGTTTGGTCCAAATCCACCCAGCGGTTTAGGACGAGTTGATGTTTAAAGAATTTTTGACGACGCACGACGGACGACGGACACCGGGTGATCCTAAAAGCTCCCCTTGAGCACGTTGTGCTCAGGTGAGTTAAAAATTACCAGTTTATTATCCTCTATATAATATCCCGGTTTTTGGTAAATAGACTTTCTCTGTCTATGTGCAGATGCTGGAACGATTTTTATTTAGAACTAGAAGGCCCTGAAGGGCCTGATTATGCTCTACTGGCAGTCAACTTGAAATGGCTACTTTTCCCATACTATTTGTAGGATTTTTTTCAAAATCCATAGGGTTGAAGCTATTGATGAGATAAAAAAACTGTGAAAGTTTCACAAAATCTGATTACAAATGCACATTAAATCGCGTAAACAAGAATTTGAAATTTTCAACTTGAGATGGCTACTTTTCCCATATAGTTTATTGGATTTTTTTCGAAATCAATAGGGTTGAAGCTATTGATGTGATAAACAAACTGTGTTGATAAAAGCTATTTTCACCATTGCTAATGTAGAGGGCGTATTATTACAATCTCCCCGATCTCGTGATGCGTTATATGAGACAGATCGAATCTTCGAAGAATATGACATGTGCAGACAATGCGCCGCTTACGATAAAATGAAAATATCGCCTAGTATATTAAATGTAGTTAGCAAATCGTCTATTAGATGAATGTGTATATTGTAGGCGGCCATCTAGCAGGAGATAATGAGATACTGGCCGCCATTTTACTCTTTATCAAACAACAGAAACGTGTACTTGTCAAAATGTAAGCATTTGCAGACGACAATTTAACCATGACTCAAATGAATGGATTTGTCTTTGACAGGCCAGAAAACACAACATGGGAGAAGGTGAACAGGAATTTCTCCATTTTCCATAATGTTTTCAGCTTCTTTATTTAGGTTGTAAAACTATGAGAGTATCTGGGATACTACTAGCTGACAGCCAGCTTCCAAAAATACAATTCTGTGATAAAAACATGACAGATTTTATTGACCGAAAAAGCACATACAAAACCAGAAAACAAGAAGGCCAAGATGGCCCTGGATCGCTCACCTGAATTTTTGAGAGGACCATAGCCATGTTTTTTTGGTTTTTTTTTGAAGGTATTGAAACACTGGAAACAAAATCATTATTTTTGCCAAGCAATTTTTAAAAAATCACCAGTAAAAGTCCTTTCAAAATCTGACCAGCAGTTTCAGAAAAGAAGAATTTTTAAGAGTTTCTTAATTTCCGTACAGTGTAAGTAGCCCCCATTCACCAGAGCCATGTTTCTTGACCTATCAAAATTTCGCAAACAAATTTTGATAAAGGTCATTCAAGGAATATTTCCGTGAAATAATTTAATTTTCAAATCTGACCAGCAGTTTCAGAGAAGAAGAATTTTCAAGAAAGTCTTCATTTCCATATAGTGCAAGTAGCCCCCATTCACCAGAGCAATGTTTCTCGACGAAACAAACTTTCACGAACAATTTTTGAGAAAGGTCACCCAAGGAATATCTCTGTGAAAATTTTCCAAAATCTGACCAACCGTTTCAGAGAAGAATTTTTAAGAATTTCTTCATTGCCATATAGTGCAAGTAGCCCCCATTCACCAGAGCCATGTTTCTTGACGAATCAAAATTTCACGAACAGTTTTTGAAGAGGGTCACGAAAGGAACATCTCTGTGAAATAATTTCAAAATCTGACCAGCGGTTTCAGAGATGAAGAATTTTTAAGAATTTCTTCATTGCCATATAGCGCCGCAAGTAGCCCCGATTCACCAGAGCCATGTTTCTTGACGGATCAAAAATTCGCGAACAATTTTTGAAAAGGGTCATCCAAAGAACATCTCTGTGAAATTATTTCAAAATCTGACCAGCGGTTTCAGAGAAGAAGAATTTTTAAGAATTTCTTCATTTCTGTATAGTGCAAGAAGCCCCCATTCACCAGAGTTATGTTTTTTGACGGATCAAAATTTCGCGAACAATTTTTTGAAAAGGTTCACCCAAGGAACATCTCTGTGAAATTATTTTAAAATCTGGCCAGCGGTTTCAGAGAAGAAGAATTTTTAAGAATTCTTTCATTTCTGTAGTGCAAGAAGCCCCCATTCAACAGAGCCATGTTTTTTGACGGATCAAAATTCCGCGAACACTTTTTGAAAAGGGTCACCCAAGGAACATCTCTGTGAAATTATTTCAAAATCTGGCCAGCAGTTTCAGAGAAGAATATTTTTAAAGAATTTGCTAAAAAATTCCATTTCGTTGCCATGGCAACCAGAGTTTTTGACGGAATCAAATTCTGTGAACAATCTTTAAAACAGGACCTACGAAGGAACATTCCAGCCAAGTTTGGTCCAAATTGGCTGAGCGGTATAGGAGGAGTTGATGTTTAAAGAATTGTTGACGACGGATGACGCACGACGAACGACGGGTGATCCTAAAAGCTCCCCTTGAGCACGTTGTGCTCAGGTGAGCTAACAAGTATTTTCTCCTTTAACCATAACATCTCTTTAATTTCACAAACATATACCTTGATGATCCACTAATTCACGATTTATCTGCATGTTGAACGAGAGGAATGGGGGTGGGAGGGGGAGGGGGTTTGGTGATTGGTGAAGAGACAAACAGACAGGCTTCGCAACTACATGTACAGATGAATTTCGGGATCGCCTAAATGTGAATATACGCTTGACATCCGTAATACGATTTCCACTATTCATCTGCCTGTTTAACTCTTTACCAGATCTAGCGGATCCTAGGAAGTCTACCTAGTCCTGTTTTTACGAGTTCCGTACATGGTACAGATTTTTCGCTCCTATAGAATTTGGACTTAGGCCAGTCTATTTAGCCATTGCCCGTCGTGGCCTTGGTTTCGCCACACGGTTCCTATTGCGTTTCGAAGGGCCGAACTTGGTCCATTTATCTACATTCTAACCAAAGGTTCGGTTAGCTTTTTTACCGGAACTTTGCCAAGATTGGTACTGCAAATTTTGGGTTCGAACTTAGTCTAATTTTCTACACTTAAAGTAAGAACAAAAGTCAAGCTTAGCTTAGTTTCGGACTTACGCTTTTTTTCCCTGTTTTTCTAGTCACAGGAGCAAAACTCAACCTAACCTAATCACCAGAATTTTGCCAAGATTGGTACTACATAAATTGGGTTCGAACTTCGTCCATTATTCTAAACTTAAAGTGAGAAAAAAAGACAAACTTAGCCTATTTCGAACTTAGTTTTTCCCCGGTGTTCAAGTCACATGTGCAAATTCATACAGTGTGCGGTGAAATGTCAGAGGTAAAAATGTCAGAGGTAAAAATACCAGAGATAAAATGTCAAAACCAAACTGGTAAATATGCCAGATGTAATAATGTCATAGGTAAAAATGTCAGCTATATTAACTATTTCAAATGTATAGAAAAAAGGTAGCATAGAACTTTGCAAATTTGATACCATGTTGAAACACACCTATTTTAGAACAGGAGGGCCTATAGCCAAATTTGACCAGCTGTTTCAGAGAAGAATTTTTAAGAATTTCTTCATTTCCGTATAGTGCAAGTAGCCCCCATTCACTAGAGCCATACTTCTTGACGGATCAAAATTTCATGAAAGGGTTTTGAAAAGGGTCACCCAAAGAGCATCTCTGTGAAATTATTTCAATATCTAAGCAGCAGTTTAAGAGAAGAAGAATTTTTAAGAATTTCTTCATTTCCGTGAAGTGCAAGTAGCCCCGATTCACCAGAGCTATTTTTCTTGACCGATCAAAATTTCGCAACCAATTTTTGAAAAGTGTCATCCAAGGTACATTTCTGTGAAATTATTTCAAAATCTTAACGGCGGTTTCAAAAAAAGAAGAATTTTTAATTGATTTAACCCTTTTCCAAATGACAGATTTTAGACTCCTCCACGCTGTAAGATTTTGCGGATGACAATTTCAAATTTGATATAAAGGGCAGAAATTTCTTCAAACAGATAGAAAACACTGTGGGAAAGGGAGAAAATGCTTTCAGACAAGAAAGAATTTTTAAGAATGTCTTTATTCCTGTATAGTGCAAGTAGTCCCCATTGACCAGAGCCATGTTTCTTTAGGGATCAAAATTTCACGAACATTTTTTTGAAAAGGGTCACCCAAAAGAGCATCTCTGGAAAATTATTTAGAAATCTGATCAGCGGTTCGAGGGAAGAAAAAGTTTTAAGAATTTCGTAATTTCCCTATAGTGCAAGTAGCCCCCATTAGAAACAAGAGCTTTGCAGAGCGGCGCATATACGCCCAAAGGGGCTTGTCAGTGAAATGAGTTGCATTGACAGATGGGCCATGAATGAAGAGTAGTTATTCTCCATGACATGTGAAAAATATTAAAGGGCAATGAGTAAAAAAATAAGGGTGGCAAAGTTACAAATTTTCTGAATTGCTCTTATCGACAAGGTGTTCTATCAGTCTTTGAAGGTTCAAGATCATATCTTTTATATTTTAGAAATTATGGCCCAGACAAAAATTCAAAGTTAAAAGGGCAATAACACAAAAAGAAGGATGGCAGAGTTATGGTTGTTGTGCTGTGCACTTCTTCATAATGTGTTCTATTAGTCTTTGAAGTTTCAAGATGATGGATTTTGAAGTTTGGAAATTATGGTCTTTACCAAAATTCAAACTGAAAATTAACAAATGGCAATAAATGAAAAGATAAAGGTGGCAGAATTATGGTTCATGTGTACTGCACTTCTCCATAATAGGTTCTATCAGTGTATGAAGTTCCATGTTAATAGCTTTTATAGTTTGGAAGTTATGGCCTGGACAAAAATTCAAACTGAAAATAAACAAAGGGCAATTACTCAAAAATAAAGGTGGCAGAGTTATGGTTCATGTGTACTGCACTTCTCCATAATGGGTTCTATCAGTGTATGAAGTTCCAGGTTAATAGCTTTTATAGTTTGGAAGTTATGGCCTCTTACCTGAAAATTAACAAAGGGCAATAACTCAAAAAAATAAACGTGGCAGAGTTATAGTTCGTGTGCAATGCACTTCTCCATAACGTGTTCTATACCTTTTACAGTACGTGTTCTATCAGTGTATGAAGTTCCAAGTAAATACCTTTTACAGTACGAAAGTTAAAGCCTAAACAAAAATTCAAAGTGAGAAGTTGGTTATTTCAGAAATCAGGGGCAGGTAATTTTAGAACGCAAACAGCGATCCAAATTCTAAGACCCAGGTGCACAACTAGACATCATGGAGATTCATTGTGGCAAGATTCAAATAATTCCGCTGGAAACTGTTGGAGTTGCGCACACAATAAATTGCTAACGGACGGACAGACAGACAGACGTGGGACGAACGGACGACCGGGGCTATAACATAATACGACCCTTTGAGCGTATAATACATTAAAAAATCTGACCAACTGTTTCAGAGGAGAAGACTTTTAAAGAATTTCCTAGAAAATTTTATTTGGTTGCCATGACAACCAGAGTTTTTTATAGAATCAAATTCTGTGAATAATTTTCAAAGAGGACTTTCCAAGGAACATTCCAGCCAAGTTTGGTCCAAATTGGCTGAGCGGTTTAGGAGTTCATGTTTAAAGAATTGTTGACGACACCCAACGCACGACGGACACCTGGTGATCCTAAAAGCTTCCCTTGAGCACTTTGTGCTCTGGTGAGCTAAAAAGCATTTGCCTCTGACTTCTCACCAATCTTGACTTTTACCGATTGATTTCTCAGATGATTCAGACGCCTGAAATAAGTGTGTTCTGACCAGGTTTTGAACCTGCTACACCAGATACATGTACATGTATATCACACAATAGCGTCTTCACTTGATATCAGATAACTTGTTTGAACTCTTTTAAAATAAATGAAGAAGTATTGTCCTGAAAAGGAGAAATTGCTAATTATGAGCACATTAATTTATTAGCAATTTCTTGTTTATAAACATGTAAATGGACTGGAGCAAAAGAATATTTTTTCTTTTCTCAGAATCTGTGATGATTTGTAAATAAATGGAAGATGCAAGATATAGCATTTACATTCATGTCATTGCTTTTCCATTGATGTTTTCAGGTAAAATCTGAATAAAAACAATAAGTTATCATTGAGTGCTATATATTCTTTATGAATCACGATAAATGGGTATTTCAAAGAAGTTCTCTCAAACATATACGAGTTTCCTTTTAAAATAGTGCAATCCTGACAAAAAACATCAGTGAAACAAGAAGGCTTAGATGATCCTGGATCGCTCATCTGAATTTTTGAGAGGACCATAGCCATTTTTCTTTTGTTTTTGAGGTATTGAAACAGAATCATTATTTTACCAAGCAATTTTCAAAAGGTCACCTGTAAAAGTCATTACAAAATCTAACTAGCAGTTTCAGAAAAGAAGAATTTTTAAGTTTCTTAATGTCCGTATAGTGCAAGTAGCCCCCATTCACCAGAGCCATGTTTCTTGACCTATCTTAATTTCGAGAACAGTTTTTGAAAAGGGTCATTCAAGGAACATTTCTGTGAAACCATTTAAAAATCTGACCATCTGTTTCAGCGAAGAAGAATTTTCAAGAATTTCTTCATGTCAGTACAGCGCAAGTAGCCCCCATTCACCAGAGCAATGTTTCTTGACGAATCAAAATTTCGCCAACAAGTTTTGAAAAGGGTCACCGAGAACACATCCCTGTGAAATTATTTTGAAATCTGACCTCACATTTCAGAGGAGAAGAATTTTCAAGAATTTCTTCATTTTTCTATAACGTGCAAGTAGCCCCCATCCACCAGAGCCATGTTTCTTGACGGATCAAGATTTCACGACAATATTTTGAAAAGGGTCTCCCAAAAAACATTCCTGAAAAATTATTTCGAAGTCTGATCAGCGGTTTCAGAGAAGAATTTTCAAGAATTTCAAAGTTTCATTTCTGTATAGTGCAAGTACATGTAGCCCCAATTCACCGATGCCATGTCTCTTGATGGGTTGAACATGTTTTGGAAAGGGTCACCAAACGAACATCTCTGTAACTTTATTTCAAAATCTGACCTGCCTTTTCTGAAAAGAATATTTTTAAGAATTTCTTAATTTCATTATAGTGCAAGTAGCCCCCATTCACCAGAGCCATACTAACTCCTAGACATATCAAAATTTCGCGAGCAAAAGAGTTAACTAAGGAACATTTCTGTGGAATTATTTCAAAATGCAACCAACTGTTTCAGAGAAGAAGAAATTTTAAGAATTTCATTTCTGTATTATGCAAGTCGCCCCCATTTACCGAAGCCATATACCTCAACGGATCGAAATTTCGTGAACAGTTTTTGAATAGGGTCAACCAAGGAACATCTCTGTGAAATTATTTCAAAATCTGACAAGCCATTTCAGAGAAGTATTTTTAAGATTCCTTTATTTCTGTATGGAGCAAGTAGCCCCCATTCACCAGAGTCATGTTTCTTGACAGATCAAAATTTTGCGAACCGTTTTTGAAGACTCACCAAAAGGAACTACTCTGCGAAATCATTTTAAAATCTGACCAACTATTTCAGACAAAAAGGAATTTTAAGAATGTTTTCATTTCTGTATTGTGTAAGTAGCCCCCATGCAACAGACCCATGTTTCTTGACCTATCTAAATTTTGAGAACAGTTTTTGAAAAGGGTCATTCAAGGAACATTTCTGTGAAACCATTTAAAAATCTGATCAGCTGTTTCAGAGAAGAATAATTTTCAAGAATGTTTTCATTACAGTACAGAACAAGTAGCCCCCATTCACCAGAGCCATGTTTCTTGAGGGATCAAAATTTCGCCAACAAGTTTTGAAAAGGATCATCAAGAACACATCCCTATGCCATGTTTCTTTGACGGATCAAAATTTTGAGAAGAAATTTTGAAAAGGGTCAACCAAGGAAATCTCTGTAAAATTATTTCAAAATCTGACCAGCGGTTTCACATAAGATTTTTAAAGAATTTCTTAGAAATTTCCATTTGGTTGCCATGGCAATCAAAGTTTTTGATGGAATCAAATTCTGTGAACAATTTCTAAAGAGGACCTATCAAGAAACATTCCAGCCAACTTTGGTCCAAAGTGGCCCAATGGTTTAAGAGGAGTTGATGTTAAAGAATTGTTGACGACGCAGGACAGACATAGGGTGATCCTAAAAAGCTCCCTTTGGGCTCAGGTGATCTAAAAATGCTAGAAACCAGCATCTTTCTTCTTTTACCATAAAATCTTTGAAAGTCTTCTTCTTTAGGCTTGAGACATGAGATAGCTTCTCCATTTTCCTGAATGTTTTTCATCATTCAAAACACCAATCTGATCATCTGAACCATATCTTTTTCAATATTCACACCTCATGATATAAATTTAGCACATCTGATTAATTTATGCAATATATAATGATATTTTATGTAATGATTTCTTATTTATTTATTGATACATGCAATGTTATTCAGAGTTCAATTTTGCACAGTACAGTACAGTCAATACAAAAAGGTATGTAGTCCATGTGAAGTATATTTGAAATTCAAATTTAACATCTTGACCAGAGATAGTGTTTGGATTTTCCATAATGAAAGCCTTAGTAGATGATAAATGAGGCGTGTATCGAGATATATATCATAGTAGACGTATTTGAAAATATAGAAAATACAGCTGATCCTTTATCAAACAATCCTGATTTTTATGACCTTGGAGCAAATACTAACTCAGCTTATTTCTTTCTGAGGACTGTGATAGTCATTATGACACAGGATTCATTCCTCGCTCACTGGAAACTAGACACGAATTTTCCTACAGAAGCCTTCTCTTGCACTATTGTCTGACGAATCTTACATTCGCTAGAAAAGTGATGGTTTCACATAACCTTACAAAATGAAATTGCAGCTGGGCACATTGATAACACCTTCATTAACTCTTTACCAAACAGCAAAATTTCACTTTTTGCAGGCTTGTAAGTAACTGCAGATGATAAAGGATGTTCATATTGATGAGATTTGTCTTGTTTTGGAAAGGATAGAAAACATTGTGGAAAAAGGAGAAATGTTTTTAAACAGCATTTTCTTAGATATTCACTGTGTTTTCAAAACCTTCTATCTTATGGTTGTTAAAACACAAAACTGTTTAGTAAGGTGCTAAATATGGATAATCTATTTGAATTATAGCTAAGCCTTTAGCCAAACGATATAATGAATTAATCCTTTCCAAAACAACAAACTTTTGGACTAGACCAAATTGAAAGCATTTGCAGACGACAATTCAACTCTTGCCGAATAGATGATTTATGCCTATGATAGGATAGAAAAACATTGTGGGAAAAGGAGAAAATGCTGGTTACCAGCATTTTCTCCTTTTACCACAATGTTTTCAAACGGGTACCATTCCAGACCCATAAAAGCCAGGGGTTGTTTGGGAAAGGGTTAATGACCCCTAGGAAGAGGGCTTTTGAAATTGTGAGAAACTAGGAAAATGCTGGAAATCTTGCCCATCCAATGCCGCTACGCCCGCTAGGTAATTAATTTGTACCAAACTTTTTAATCATCATCCAGAGATGCTTATAAATTGAATACTCAAGAAACTGTCATTCTTTTAATGCATTAAGTTATACAATTTGACAGGAGAATTTGGATGCAACAGAAATTTTCTTCTGTTGCGATGATGTTGAAAGACTAAACGAGGCATTTTTAGGTTGAACTTTGTCAGCCTTTTCTTTGTTTCTCATGGTGAAGGCTTATTTCCATAAAATTACGATCTGTCTTATCCTCAATTTCTCTCCAATCTGTGTTTTTAGTATTCTTTCTATAGAATTGTGGCAATCTGGCATGTCTTTGAAATTCAGCTGGTTGCCTTCTAGTGTCAAATTTGTGTATTTTGCTGGATTCATTTGAATCTCTGACCTCATATCCACGAGTACCAAAAAATGGAACTTCTCTTTCCGAATTTAAGTTTGTGACAATATCAAATCTCTGTGACGTTTCTTGATTCTGTCCTAACTCTGCAATTCCTTCAAGAAGCAAGCGAACAGAGTTATCATTGAATCCTATGAGAGATTCCTTATTTGCTATCTCTTCTTTTGAACTTTTCAGTTTTTTCTCATTTTCAGTCAGAATTAAACTAAAATATGGCCTAACAACTGGTTTCTTCTCCTCTTTTATTTTTTCATCTGTAAGATAAATATAGTCGTCTGGTGGCAGGGGCAGGGATGTATTTCCAGCTGCAAATGGTAGCAAGTGGAGGTATCTTCTTGCACATCTTTCTGCCCTGTAGGAAAAAGGATCCAATTACATGTAACTCATTCCCACACAATCCTTACTTTCGATGACCCTGAGAAAGAAGCCTTTAGAAAACATTGTGGGAAAAGGAGAAAATGCTGGTAACCAGCATTTTCTCCTTTTCCCACAATGTTTTCTACCTGTCACAAAAAAAAAAGAGAAAAAAAAATTCAAATTTTCAGTCACCTTTATTTTGTCGTCTGCAAATGCTTTTGATTTGGACAAGATTGAAATTTTGTTGTTTGGTTTGATGGATATGACAATGGCGTAAGAAGACCAAATATCTTTTAGTTGAAAATGGATTTGAAATGTATGTAAATTTGAAAGCATTTCATCTAATCTTTAAACAAAGACTTATTGACATCTTTAAACAAAACTGGTTTGAAAGTGTACCACAGTCAAGTATTCTTACAATATATGTAGCCTTCAAATCTGAACATTCTATAGAAATGTATTTAGAAATTCTACCTCCTCAATTTAGGATTTATAATTCAAAAATAAGATTATCATCACATTCTTTGAAAATTGAAACAGGCAGATTTAGACCTAATACAACTGTAAGAAGTCCACACCATTGTGAAATATGTAAAGAAAATGACAATGAAGATGAATACCATTTCATTCTTAAATGCAAAAGATAAAGATCATCTGAGACCAATCTACACATGTATATCAAGAAATACTTCTATTTAAAACCTAGTATGCCAAAGTTCATCTATTTTCTCCAATCAAAAAGGTAAAAAGAATTTCGCTTAATTTAGGAAAAAACATTAAATCTGCATGTGAAGTCAAAAATGACACAATTAATTCCATGAGTAACAAGTAATGTGTCTTTTTTTTTTTTGGTTCCTTTAATATTAACATTATTTATATCTACTTATTTATATAGTGATGTTGCCATGACCATAAGACAATGGACCTTTACCAAACAATTTCGATTTTCAAAAATTGTAAGTGGTAAAGCTCCAGAAGTCTTGTTGTAAACGAAGAAAAT
Organism: Tridacna crocea; assembly: GCA_943736015.1. Classification (NCBI taxonomy): domain Eukaryota; kingdom Metazoa; phylum Mollusca; class Bivalvia; order Cardiida; family Cardiidae; genus Tridacna; species Tridacna crocea. The sequence goes on from OX031066.1 coordinate 13,523,672, forward strand.
ACTGGTAACCAGTGTTTTCTCCTTTTCAAGTAATGTTTTTCACTCTTTGAAAGAGAGAAGCTGTTCCTTTTCTTAAAAGTAAACTAGAGCTATCACTAAACGTGATCATACCCCCCAACAGCTCCTTGTCACAAAACAGATTAATGTTACAGGAATGCAAAATAAGTGACTGGAGAGTCAATTATACCAGAGCTATCACTGAAGGTGATGAATATCCTGCAATGGCTTCTTGAAGCTGTGTTAAAAGTATTCTATCAAAAGCAGGGCTCCGGAAAACCGACAAAATGCCAGTCCAGACCGATTTTTGAGTAGTCGGACCGATTAGAATTCCGAAAATATACCTATAAATCGGTCCGAGTTTTTCAAAGCAATTCATACATCTATATTCGCGTATAACACCAACTGCCAATAAAAATCCACAAAACACAGCTAGGATCCAGGGTTTTCACACATTACATCCACTTGACTATACAAGCGTGGAGAATATCCGATAACGAGTTTACCCGCAAAGCACAGATTAGGTTTACCCGCACGTGGACTGCTGGTTCTTACGTCATATATTGTGTTCGCTGTTGGCCAATATTTTTGTTTCAGTTTCATGCTTGATCGAGCAAATGATAGCGAGTTTGCATAATATACAATTTTTGCTTGTGAATGGGGTTTAGAACCGACAATAATTCTAAACATGTTTGAGGTTTGACGGCCGTGTCTTTAAAATAAAGGTCATCAAACATTGCGTCAGTTTTAATTGCCGATACTCGTGAAACAAATGTGTATCACTTAAAAAAAGAGAAGTATATTTATAAAACGAGATGAGTATGGCTGTTAGTGGCGGGCCGATGATCGACTGTAGTCGAAAGTCAGTTGGATTTGGCTTCCGATTCCAATAATCGATTGAGAAATCCCGGAATCGATTGTAGTCGGTTGCTAAGCTGGCTTGGTGCCAAAACTTGAATTCTGGTTTTTAGCGCTTGGTTTTGTGACTATTATTTATCACAATCTTGGATTAGGCTAAACATAGTGGATAACAAACACGGAAATTTGCTGAAAAATGAGAAGCAAATCTTTGTCCATGAATGTTGTCAAAAGTTGACAACTCGGCAAGCTTCCCTGAGCCCGGTTTTTGACATTTGGAAATTTGAAATGACCTGTCTGTGACGGTTAAAGATATCTGCTTAAATGTCAATCTGAGGCATGAAATTATCGTCTAGAACTTCACATAAACTAGCTTGCATGCATCTGGCAAAAATATGGGTTAAACACAATCAGTATAAAATGCGAAGGACACCCGGATGATAATGAAGCTGGCGAGTCATTTATGACAGAGTAACAAAGGTTTTATTCCTCTTACCTAGTGTAAAGTGACAGCTTTTTAAGTTACTTGCTATTTAAACTGACTAAATGATGTCAAATCATATAGTAATATTTCACCAGAAACTAACGGGCAAGAAAAAATAGATCGCCAAAAAAGCGCGAAAACTAATGACACTACAATGAGCAGCGTGGCGTCGTCCGATCAGAGGGACTTCCTATCTTTAATAATGAATTTTAAAAGTGAATTTAGATAAATTTCTGAACAGAGCTATAAGTGGAAGCTAAAATTCTGTTCATGAGTAGAAATAATGATGTTTTATGAAATGAAAATATAGTGAAGGAGGGGGGGGGTGGGGGGAAAGAGGGGTCGTCCGCAAATGTTTGAACTATTACGATCGGGGTGGGGTAGGTCAGAGACGTAAACATAGACTTTATTTAATATGCCTCTGGAGACTGAGTAAGGGTACATTTTTTTTCTTTTGGGGGGGGGGGGGGTTTACGGCCTGGACCGATTCAGATCGAAAAATTTCCGGAACCCTGATCAAAAGTATAATTTATTTTCATCAATTCAGCAAGGGCACTGTCATAAAGAGAACGACAAAAAAGGGCTAAGCTCTTGGAAATTTTATTTAATTAACTAAGAACAATTTATGATATGCATATCTTTGCTGAGTGCAAAGTCTATCCATGAAGTTTGAAAGAAATTTGTCCAGAATCATCAAAGGGCCATGACTCCATGAAACCTTAATAAACCATAACCAAAATAGGATATGCACATCTCTGCTTGATACCAAGTCTATTTGTGTAGTTTGAACCAAATCTGTCCTATAGTTGATGAGAAAAAGAGTGTACAAGAAATTTCATGAAAGGGCCATAACTCAGTGAAAAATCAATGAACCATAACCAACATTTCATATGCACATCTCTGCTTGATACTGAGTTTACCTGTGAAGTTTGAATAAAATTTGTCCAGTAGTTTATGAGAAATGGAGCGGACAAAAAGCTACAGACCGACCGACCGATGGAGGGACGGACAGACCAACCGACCGACAAGCCGACTCCTATATACCCCCCAAACAGAGTTTTGGGGGGTATAATTAAAAATGTACTTCCATTTTGGACCAGTCTAAATTTGCGTAATTTGGTAATGTTTTAGTTTTCATTGTAATTAGGCAACGTTTATAGCCATAAACACTATTTTTATACGTATGCTTTCTCCCAGAGAGAATATTTTCCACCTTTGGTAACTGCAATGTGTTAATGTATTATGTATGTGTTATGTATTAATGACTAGAAGCTGTATAAGCTTACGTCAATACAGAATGTCTATGTCTATGTAATAAGTTAAAAACTTGGGACACAGTATTAACCAGTACAGTGGAGCTCCGTTATAACGCTGTCGGTGGGAGCCATGGTCTTCAACAGCGTTATATCCGGGGTTACGTTTATAACGCTGATTCCCCCCCCCCCCCCACCACACACACACACACTACCCGCAGCCCATCCACCAATCATTGCCAGACTACAGAACTATGGCTTATTAATTACAGTTTATCGCAAATTCATTCTAACAAAAATGAAATAGCAATGTTCCAAATACTAAAATTAAGACATGCCTATTTACGTTTAAACATTATTTATGAGACATTGAACAATTTAGATTCTTTTCTACGTTACGCCTGAACTATTCCCAGTTAGTTTCTGTCATCAAATAACGTTACAACTAAGTAAAAGAGCTCATTTTACCTTTAGGTCCGTTTCTTTTAGAATTATTCAGCCGCTGTTTTTCTAAATTACTGCAAGATTCATTCCAAAATTACATTAAACGGTATCGTTTTGGATTGCAGACGGTGCCGCCGCCATGTTTTTTTAATCATGCTGACGATTGCATAACGAACCCTAATCGGCAATGACGAAAGAAATCTCTTTCATAATCAAACGAGATAAGACCCCCGTGCATGATGAAAGTCACAGGGGAATTTAACCTACTATCCGTAAAGAAATCACATCAGTCGTTTATCCACACAGTGTTTGCAGTAAAGTTTGCATTAGTGGTAATGTATGACGTAACATACCAATAATGCAAAGCGAAAGGGTTGTAAGTGCAAGCGTTTGTCGTACACACTTAAACCGTATCGCCTGAAAAATTTACACCTGGCTATGGGCTGACCTCCATTCAAAACTATGCAATCACGCAATAAGCCAGTACCTCTGTTGTTTTTTTATTTTCTGATACAACCCTTCTGCGTATCGTAATGATAATTGCAAGAGTACCCCAGTCGTGTCACGTGCACGTTGTGTAGTCGGTAGAAAGAGAGTCATTCGGCTATTTTCTGATATCGCCGTTACGATCTACATACAGACAGACATATTGACGTAAAGTTTGTATAATGCAAGATTGTTTGCAAAGACAATTATGGGACGAGGGCCTTTTGTTACCTACTGTGCATGTATTTGTCAAAGTAATTGTGCAAAGCCATAGGTGATAAATGTAATCAACAAGGTAATGGTGTGAAAAATTGTCACGTTATTTGTACGGTATCGATTTTTTTTGGCGAGAGGTCTTTTTTTTTTAAATCGAAGATTCTTGAGAGAGCAACGGTGGATTCGGATCAGACTCGAAAATGGTCAACCCCCGAAATTTTGGGAGCCAAAGGACACCCGCGTTATAACGGAATCAGCGCTATAGCGCACTTCGTTGTAACGGGGTTCCACTGTATTAACTCTTCACCTGAAGACAAAAATTTTATACTTATACAAATTAAATGTATCTGCGACACAAAATGTGGCATACATGATGGGATTCATGTATCATAGGGCATAAAACATTGTGGGAAAGGAGAAAATACCAGTAACCAGCATTTTCTCCCTTTTCCCACTATGTTTCCAAACCTGACAAAACTAATAATTTGAGCTGCATTTATCTTGGTCTCGAAATACTTTTAATTTGCTCCAAGAACAAAATTTTGTTATTTGGGAGACTGGCATAAATTGAGAGCATTTGCAGATGACAAAATCAGAAGGCCCTGAAGGGCCTGAGTATGCTCTACTAGCTGAGATTTTGCTTTTATGCTTTCATACATTATGAATTCATGATCGGTCCCACCGAAAACACACTTGTCTTATTATTAGTATATGATTTCAGGATTTCAGTGGGTGTAAGCCATTTACAAGAAAAGTCAACATTTCCAGTTCTAACCATGAGGAGGTTTCCACTTTTTGACTTTTGTTTTAATTTATGAATGTATTTTACATAAATGCTGTGCAATATCAGACCAGTCCCATTCACGAATCCAATAACCTCATTTTTCCTAAATTCCAGGGGGGAGGGGGATCCGGACCCCCGGTCCTCCCCTCTGGATCAGCCCATGCCCCTAGGTTGGGGCCAGTTTAGACCCAAGGACTGTAATATGAACAAACTTGGTAGAGGTCCACTAGGAGATGCTACATACTTAATATCAAAGCTCTACGCCTTCAACTTTCAGAGGAGAAGATTTTTAAAGTTTTCCTTCTTTGTTCCTCAAACTTGTGACCACCCGGGTGGGGGCAGCTTTCACCCCGGTGGCATAATTTGAACAAACTTACTAGAGGTCCACTAGGAGATGCCGCATACCAATTATCAAAGCTCTACACCTAGTTTCACAGAGAAAAAAATTTTCAAAGATTTTTAATTTTTTTCCTTTTTGTTGCAATAGCAACCAGAGTTATGGGTGGAATTCAATTCTTTGAACAATTTTGGTAGAGCTTCACCCAAGGGACATTCCTGCCAAGTTTCATCAAGATTGGCCCAGGGGTTTAGGAAAAGATATTTAAAGAAATTGTTGACGGATGCCGGACGCCCGAAATTGGATTTTTCTCAAAATCAATTGGGCTGAAGCTACTGATGAGATAAACAAACAGTGCAAGTTTTACAACAAGAGGGCCAAGATGGCCCTGGATCGCTCACCTGAATTTTTGAGATGACCATAGTCTATTTTTTTTTTTTGAAGTACTGAAACATTGGAACCAAATTTATAATTTTGCCAAGCAATTTTCAAAAGGTCACCTGTAAAAGTCATTTTGAAATCTGACCATCAGTTTCAAAAAGAAGAATTTTTAAGAATTCTTTTCTGTATAAGAGCAAGTAGCCCCCATCCACGAGAGCCATGTTTCTTGATGGATCAAAATTTACAAACAAGTTTTGAAAAGGGTCACCCAAGGAACATCTCTCTGAAATTATTTCAAAATCTGACCAGGGGTTTCAGAGAAGAGAGAATTTTTAAGAATTTCATCATGTCCGTATAGTGCAAGTAGCCCCCATTCACGAGAGCCATATTTCTTGACGGATCGAAATTATATGTACAGCTTTTGGAAAGGGTCACCCAAAGAACATCTCTGTCAGATTATTTTAAAATCTGACCACGGGTTTCAGAGAAGAAGAATTTTCAAGAATTTCTTCATTTCCATATAGTGCAAGTAGCCCCCATTCACTAGAGCTATGTTTCTTGGCCAATCAAAATTTCGCGAACATTTTTAGAAAAAGGTCACCCAAGGAACATCTCTGTGAAATTATTTCAAAATCTGTCCAGCCATTTCAGAGAAGAAGAATTTTCAAGAATTTCTTCATTTCTGTATAGTGCAAGTAGCCCCCATTCACCAGAGCCATGTTTCTTGACCAATCAAAATTTCGCGAACAATTTTTGAAAAGGGTAACCCAAGGAACAACTCTGTGAAATTATTTCAAAATCTAACCAGCTGTTTCAGAGAAGAAGAACTTTTAAGAATTTCTTCATTTCTGTATAGTGCAAGAAGCCCCCATTCACCAGTAGAGCTGGGGCGATATCATTGATGCATCCGTGCATCGTGATATTTTTGCTGGCGATAGTATATCGCGATACTAACTCGTTGTATCGATACTTGGCGATACATTTACGTCGTGTCGTGTGCACAGTGTGTGAGATCACGTATCAATGTAAATGATTCATGTATAAAATAGGAAACAAAATACGCACAGTTTGTCTCTGCTATACATACAAGAACGTCAAAAAACTCGCCCTAGAAACAATGAAATTCATAAAACTTTGTAATTTGGGGAATAATTTGAAGCGAAATGTTTACAGTCACTCGCTCATGCTTAGGGTTTTCCAGGTTTTAAATATAGATGCTAATTCGGAGCTTTCTAAGGTTATCATATTTTCTTCGTGTCCAAGAAGTTGCGGCTGCGTTTTGAACGGTTTGCCTCCTTACCCGTTTTACATGGACTGTAAAATAAAATAAAGCATTAATTAACAAGGTCATTTGATTTAGGGGACGAATATAAGCTGCAATTTGATTATTTGCTAGCGAAAGATAGCACAGTTTGAATTGTCTCTGTTCTTTTTAAATAACAAATGAATGAGATGCGGATCGGCAACTGTCTTCCGAAGTTGACTATAGTGCGGGTTTTGACGCTGGGAAATTGAATTGATGTCTTTGAGGCTGAAAAATATCTGCCTAATTGTCAATCTGACACATTAAGTTATAGTCTAGAGCTTCAAATAACCTAGTTTTAATGCATCCGGCAGAAATAGGGGCTAAACACGATCAGTATAAATGCAAAAGACACGCCCATGGTCATGAAGCTGGCGAGTTATTTATGACAACGTAATAAAGGTGTTAATCCTCTGATCTAGTGTAAAAGGACCGATTTTAAAGTTTCCTGCTATTCAAAATGACAAACTGATGTCAAATCATGTAGTAATACTTCTCCAAAAATTATTTGTCACGAAAAAATCGATCGCCAAAAAACCGTGAAAACCCATGACACTACAATGATCAGCATGGCATCGTCCGATCAGAGGGACTTAAAACTATCTTCTCATTTTTAATAGTGAAGTTAAACAGTGAATTTACACAAATCTATGAATAAAGTATGAGTAAGTTGAGGCTAAAATGTTGTTCATGAGTGAAGAAATTGTTGTTTTAGGAAATGAAAATACAGATCTACGTGGTGGGGGGAGTCTGCAAATGCTTGAAATATGTCTAATTTTTTTTTAAACTTTTGAAAATTAAAAATAGAGGACCAAAATGAATGATATTGAATAAAGCAAGAACTCTAAATGGTACTGCAAAACCATTGATTTTTGAAGTACAAAACAAAGCATCCTTATAAACTTAATATCATGTAGATAAACTGTTATGGTATTTAAAGCCGAAAGGCATTCTCAGTTAAATGGAGACACCGACTGTACCACAGATAACTATATAGTTGGTGTGCTCTTCAGATTACAAAACAATAATCATTTGTGATTTCAACCTGATTGACCAGCACTACCGATCTGATAGAATTCGTACAGGAATTGGACCAGTTCGATGGTATCTCACATACCTACTTGTTTTAGCAAACATTTGGATTGATTTTGCCAAAAATGGTTGCACAGTTTGAGAAAAGGTTCTTAAAGTCTTTGAAGAGCTTATAACTGTGAACATGTAGATCTATTTATAAAATCTTGTTTGCGCATATCACATGAAAACAGTCTCTCTTTTAACAGACTGTCATTAAGTTAATCTGGACCAATTAAGTATCGTGATATTGTATCGTATCGCCTGTCTGGTATCGCGATAGTATCGCGATACATTTTTCTTGGCGATACCCAGCTCTATTCACCAGAGCCATGTTTCTTGACCAATCAAAATTTCGCGAATACTTTTTTAAAAGGGTCACCCATGGAACAACTCTGTGAAATTATTTCAAAATCTGACCAGCGGTTTCAGAGAAGAAGATTTTTTAAGAATTCCTTCATTTCTGTATAGTGCAAGAAGCCCCCATTCACCAGAGCCACATTTTTTGACGGATCAAAATTTCACGAACACTTTTTGAAAAGGGTCACCCAAGGAACATATCTGTGAAATCATTTCAAAATCCGACCAGCGGTTTCAGAGGAGAAGATTTTTAAAGAATTCCTTCATTTCTGTATAGTGCAAGAAGCCCCCATTCACCAGAGCCACAATTTTTGACGAATCAAAATTTCACGAAAGGGTCACCCAAGGAACATATCTGTGAAATTATTTCAAAATCCGACCAGCGGTTTCAGAGGAGAAGATTTTTAAAGAATTTGCTAAAAAATTCTATTTTGTTGCCATGGCAACAAGAGTTTATGATGGAATCAAATTCTGTGAACAATTTTTAAAGAGGACCTCCCAAGGAACATTCCTGCCAAGTTTGGTCCAAATCTACCCAGCGGTTTAGGAGGAGTTGATGTTTAAAGAATTGTTGACGACGCACAATGGACGACGGACACCGGGTGATCCTAAAAGCTCACCTTGAGCACGTTGTGCTCAGGTGAGCTAAAAATCTGGCAACAAATGCAGAATTGGAAATATTCAACTTGAAATGGCTGCTTTTTCCATATTGTTCGTCGGATTTTTTTTTCAAAATCAATAGATTTCAAGCTATTGACGAAATAAACAAACTGTGCAAGTTTCACAAAAATCTGGCAACAACAGCAGACTTTATCATGTAAACAAAAACTGGAAATTTTCAACTTGAAATGGCTAATTTTCCCATACTGTTTGTTGGATTTTTAACTTGCCTGAGCACAATGTGCTCAAGGGGAACTTTTAGGATCACCCCGTGTCCGTCGTCAACAATTCTTTAAACATTAACTCCTCCTAAACCACTGGGCCAATCTGGACCAAACTTGGCTGGAATATTAAAATAATTTCTCAGGGATGTTCTATGGGTGACCCTTTTAAAATATTGTTTGTGATCCGTCAAGAAACATGGCTCTGGTGAATGGGGGCTACTTGCACTGTATGAGGAAATTCCTTAAAATTCTTCTTCTCTGAAACCCTAGGTCGGATTTTAAAATAATTTCACAGAAATGTTCCTTGGGCAACCCTTTTTTCAACTTTCTTCGCGAAATTTTGATCTGTCAACAAAAATGGCTCTGGCCAATGGGCGCTACTTGCATTATATAGAAATGTAGATATTCTTGAAAATTCTTCTTCTGTGAAACGGCTGGTCAGGTTTTGAAATGATTTCATAGAGATGTTCCTTACATGACCCTATTCAAAAGCTGTTCGTGAATTTTTTATCCGTCTAGAAACATGGCTCTGGTAAATGAGGGCCACTTGCATTATATAAAATGAAATTCTTGAAAATTCTTCTTCTCTGTTACCACTGATCAGATTTTAATATAATTTCACAGCAATGTTTCTTGGGTGATCCTATTCAAAATTTGTTCACGAAATTTTGATCCTTCAAGAAACATGGCTCTGGTGAATGGGGTCTACTTGCTCTATACGGACATGAAGAAATTCTTGAAAATTCTTCTTCTCTCAAACCCGTATTGAGATTTTGAATAAAGTCCAAAAGTCCAAAAGTTGTTGGGCTTAAAGTAAAAGTCTTAATCTCTGTACTACTGTATATGTATCTGTATCTTAAAGACCAAGAGGAAGAAGGCTTTTGAAAACATTGCAAAGGAGAAAATGCCGATGGAAGCCAGCATTTTCCAAGCATGCTTTCTATCCTAAAGAGACAAATCTTTAACTCTGTACCATACAAACCTGTCAAGTCCAGGTAGGTCAGTCGGTGTGTAGAACTTGAAAACAGAGGGTCATGGGTTTGATCCGTGGCTCAGGAAAATTTACTGAGAGGACTGATGATAGTCGTTCCTCTCCAACCGCTGATCACTGTCTCCACAGTGGTTATGCAGACAAGAGGGCCATGATGGCCCTGAAGTTGCTCACCCGAGCCTTTTGGCCCAACATGAATATTTTCAATCTCTTTCACAAAATCACGACAAAACATTCTACCATGATTTTCTTGAGTACATGTATATGACTGAAAATGTGGCCTCTGGAGTGTACACAAGGTTTTTCTTTCGAAGACTTTACCCAGTGACGTAGTTATTGACCCTATATAACCCATTTGCAAACTGGTTCGAGAAATCATCTACAAAAACATTCCAGAAAGTAAACAATGTTTTTTGAAAATTTGACCAAGTGACCTAGTTTTTTACCCTACATGACCAATTTCCATCATCATTTGAAATATTATCAAGACAAAGATTCTGACCAACTTTCAATAATCTTAGCCGGAAAACGTGGCTTCTGGAGCATACACCAGGTTTTTATAAGATTTGACAGCATGACCTAGTTATTAACTACATGACTCATTTTCAAACTTGTTTGAGATATTATCAAGACAACAAGACAAACATTTTGACAAATTTTCAAAATTTTTGGACCGAAAATGTCACCTCTAGAGTGTAAACAAGTTTTTTTTTTTCCAAAAATTGACCTAGTGACCTAGTTATAAACCAAACCTGACTCATTTTAAATTCATCCAATGTATCATCTACAAAAACGTTCTTTCAAGTAGGTTGGGCAAAAAATGTGGTTTCTGGAGCATACACAGTTTTTTTGAGATTTGACCTAGTGACCTAGTTATTGAACCAACATGACCCATTTTAATACTACCGTAAAACGCTGTGTATAACACGCAGGCATGTACATGTGTAACACGCAGGCCTTTTTCAGCATCATATCCGAGTAAAAAAGGTTGTTCGGATGTACAACACGCATCAAAAATTGACCATATCGTAACATGTGAAGCTCAGGTCGCTATCTTGAAAAATTGTAAATGGCGGTATTTTATCAAAGGGAAATAACCATTTTTAATCAAAGTGGAAATGGCAATGATTCAAGGTGTACTCGTAGGATTATAAAAACATGCCAGCTTATGGCATGTTGCAAATTCACACAATGAACTGACGACCATATCGTAGTTAATCTCCTATTTTCTCACCTCGATCGACAAATGTGACAGGTGTAAATAAACATAGATCTATAGGATGAAAATCACGGTTTTTGTGAAAAGTAGTGATGGATTTTTTATATCATTCATTTCTTTCTGAATCATTATTTTACTTTTTATAATTGTTCAATTTTAGCCATTAACAAAGAATAAAACAAATATGAGACGAATCAGACGATAACAGTAAATCAATATTTATCATTCCCAGTTACATTCGCCATTGCCAAAATGGCTGATAAAATCGGGAAATTACGAATCCTAATCCACAAATTAAGAAATGTACAAGTACATTTTAACAAAATTAAAACACAATCTTTTTTATAAAATCAGTTAAAGTTGAAATGGGATGATGACGAAAGTTAAGGCTGTGACGAGAGAAGTTTGGCTGTTTTGTACCCCCCACCCACTTTTAACAGATACATGTACATAACTAATTTTCAAGGCAGAGAAAAACATGATTTGCTTACTGTAGTGTATAACACGCAGTCCCCAGTTTGAAATTATTCAGAGCTGAAAAAATGTGCATGTTATACACAGCGTTTTACGGAAGTCCCCAAGACAAACATTCTAACCATCTTTCAGAAGTTTTGGCCTGATGGTGTGGCCTCTAGAGCATACACAAGGTTTTTCGCGGATTTGACCGAGTGATCTACTTTTTTATATCACATGACCAATTATCAAACTTGTCAGAGATATTGAGACAAACATTTAGATCCAAGTTCCACAAATATCGAATAGAAAATGTGGCCTCTAGATCCATACATGATGCATGCCTGACACAGCACAATCATAAAAGCTCACCTTGAGCACTTTGTGCTCAGGTTAGTAAAAAAGCAGCCAGTGGCTTGGAAACAAAATTTTGCAAAGTACTGGTAAAAGAGTCTCCTGGAAAGCAAGAATAGGAGCACTGACTGCCGTGATTTAACTGAAATTATATCGAAAACGGTGTCAAACACCAAACAATCATAAAACCATGCAATACTTTGTTTTAATGACCAAGAGGAAGAGTGCGTTTGAAACTACGGCAAGAAAAAGGGTAAATGCCCGTGACCAACATTTTCTCCAATTCCCACCATGTTTTCAAACCCTTCAGTGGAGCCTAGTTTGTCTGCAACTGCTATGAAATTGGAAAGGTACAAAATTCTGTCGTACTGGAAAAAAGCTACATTACCACTTCATATCTTCATCCATTTGCCTTTCTTTTTCTTCACCTTCAAGTTCTAGAATGGACTTAAGATTTAACCATTTTTGGTAGACTTCTTTGTCATGATCAATGATTCTGCTCATGTTTGGTGGTACATGAACACTACGAACCAACTTTCTCATAAGATCTGGAGAGACTGGAAAACTGTTTGCTAGCATCACAGGTGTCCAATATGACCTGTCCATGTGATATAGATACTTCACTTGTCTTCTTGCAGCCCAAGTCAACAGGAGAGGCTCCTTTGGAAGGAGGAGATTTCTTTCTTTACTCTTGATTATTTTTTGTTTCAAAAATTCACTTTCAAGTTGCTTGTTGCTTCTGGAAAAGAACAAAAGGTATTACAAAAGTCTGACTCTGCAGCAAAAAAAACCAAATAACCATATAATTAGTTACAAACAAAAAATACTCTGGCAAAAAAGGGTTTGAAGCAGCTGTACAACACATGACATCCAGCATCTCATCACATAATTATGGATCCACAAAAACCGCACGGAAAAATTGCTCTTAGCAAAAAGTTTCAATCGAAAAATAGGCTGTGCTGACTGCGTAGGCAGACCTTGGTCTCTGCTTTTTGCAAATGATTTAACCCTTTACCACACAATATCAACTTTTGACGACACTGAGGAACGAAAACAATGTGGAACAAGAGGGCCAAAATGGCCCTGGATCGCTCACCTGAATAAGTATTACTATAAAACTATTTGCCATTGTCAGACATGTTGTCCTTTTAACTATTGAACATCTTTCCAAGTTTTGCTTTTAATAAATCAGATTCTGTAAACCTGATAGCAGTATGATAGATGGGTACATGCATTTAGAGTTTAGTGATATATTCTGTTTCCAATTGCAATGTGGTCCAGTGGCTAAGTTGGTAGAATGCAGGAACGTTATTCATGAGGTCATGGATATAAATCCTAGTCTAGCAGTGATATGTATCACCATTTGTTAAATCTGGAACCCACCTGGAATAACTTCTGAAATGAATGGCTACTGCTTTAGGACCTTGAGAACTTGGAAGCACACAAAGTTTCTTTGCCTCTAAGAATTCATGACCAATTCTACATTTTGAGGGGATATGTAACTGGGTGCAGATAGATCTACTTGGTGACATGTATATCATACTCATTGGCATAGTAGATCTACAAGATTGGTATTTGCAATTAACTTACACTATCACAGCTGGTTACTAATGTTTGATCAAGTTTGCCATTATTAAATACAGTACATTTCTCCACAAGTAAAACCATGTACATGGTTTGGTAAAAGAATGGGAACCATACACTAGTAACATATGATTATCTATGACAGTGTTTATTCAAAGAATTTTTCATATATTGAAAAAGCAAAGTAATGTAAATAATACAACTCTTCATTATCTTTAAAAACATACAAAGCCACATATATTTTGATGTTAGTGATACAATAATAGGGTGATAAGTTGATACAAAATACAATGTACAAGCTAGGCTTAAAGTCTATAAATACCTTTGCCAGATTCTTAACCCTTTACCCCATAAGGCATTTCTATGGTATTTCTAATTGACCCTAAATAAACAGCAAGGATGAAGCTGTTTTTATGTGTATATGACACCTTTTGATAGTGTAAAAAACATTGTGGCAAAAGGTGAAATTGTTCATCACAAGCAATTTCACCTTTTGCCACAATGTTTTCCAAAGGCTTCCACAAGCAATGCGTAGAAATGAGTATCTATGGAGTAAAGGGTTAACTCTTTACCAAACAACAAAATTTTAGACTGGTCCAAACTAAAAGCATTTGCAGGCGACAAAATAAATGTGACTTATAATTTGAAAATTGTTGTAGGAGGGGAAGAAAACGTTTTCTCAGCATTTTCTCCTTTTCCCACAATGTTTTCAAAAGGCTTCTTTTACAGGGGTGTTAAAATTCGGGATTATGTGGTAATAGATTAAACATGACCATACTTGCATCTGAATACGAAATGGGCTGTTGCATATTTTCTGTATACATATTTTCATCCATCCTGATCAAAGAACAGTCACACACAAGCTTTCACTGTTTTACAACAATCATTAAAATATAATGTCATAATTTTGCTTACACTACGACAGTGCTAAAAACTAATAAACAATTAAAGTCATGGAATTATCTGCCTCTTTTGTAAATCAACAATAACTGTATGAATACTGAACAGAACTGGTAAGTTCAAGGCAGCTCAAAATATTTTTGTTATTTGGCAATGATTTTGCTGAAAGCAATGTAAAACACCAATCAAGCAAGTTGGTAGTTTCATAACCAATTGCAATTTTACTATTCTAATGAAAATTTCTGATATTTACTCTTTTGAAATAATTTCAAGAAATTATGATATTGATTCAATTAAAAAAAATATATGATAATATTGATCATAATAATAATAATGTAGAATATAGTGTTTTACAATGCATTTAAATCTGAACATTTCTAGGTCTGAATACCATTATTTACTTTTCTGGATGATCAAGGAATTACAATACAATACATGTTAATGCATATTTTATTGAATTTCTGCCCCTGTATAGACCGACAAACCTTTCTGATTTGCCTTGATCTGTCATTGGCGACAGTTTTCTGTGTGCATGTTGTTCTGGACGTTTCTAGCTTTGCCTTGATGGTAGATTTCTTGTACTATTTCTAGTTTTAATAATTCATTCAGATAGAATTAATCGTTATGATAATTCCTGACTATTGTTTTGATAATTCCACTAGAACAGCAAACTGATTAAAGTGGTTAAAACGTAACTGTAACCCATTTACAGCTGACAAAATTTTAGACTGGTACAAATTAAAAGCTGTTGCAGATGATAACATAAGTATGGCTTGCTCAGTAAAATTTGAGTCTAACAGATTACAAAGAATGGGAAAAAATCAAATTGCTGGTTATCAGCATTTCCTTCTTTTCCCTAAATCTTTGCCAAAGCTTTTTCTGTTTGAATCGTTAAAACCTGGCATTGTTTGGGGCCTATTATGAATGAATCACTTTGACAGTGGACATAGAATATAAACAATAAATCAACAAAAAGAAGTCTCTACAAAGTGTGGGAGATGCTTCAGGCAGTAAATAGCAACTTATTCATTTATTAACCCTTTCCCACACAATGACGACTGTTGATGACCTTTGGGTAGAAGCCTTTTGAAAACATTGTGGCAATAGGAGAAAATGCTGGTAACCAGTAACCAGCATTTTCTCCTTGTCCCTTAATGTTTTCTACCCTATCAATAAACAATTGCACCATTTGAGACATAATGAAATTGTCGTCTGCAAATGTTTTCGATTTGGACAGAGCTATAATTTTGTCATCTGGTCAACGGTTAAGGAAAATATGCAAAATAGGTTGTGATAGGCAGTTAAACTTTTTGCTTGTAAATAGGAATGTTTATTGTAAATGCAGAGCTCATTGGATTTAAAAAAAAAAAGCCTACAGGAAGAGTAGAATTGCAGATTATATAAATACATGACTTCAACCAAACAGTTTTAAACAATCACAGAGCTAATAAATGTCCCTCTGGCATTAACCCTTTACCACACGACACAAGTTTAGACCTGTTTGAATTGAAAGCATTTGCTGATGACAGTTTCAATGACAGGCTCATATGAAATGATTTTTCTTTGAAAGGGAAGAAAACATTGTAGGAAAAGGAGAAAATGCTGACAACCAGCATTTTCTCTTTTTCCCACAATGTTTTCAAAAGCCTCTTCTTTCAGGGGTGTTAAAAGTTGTCATTGTGTAATAAAGGGATAAATGAAACAACAGAAATATCT
Organism: Tridacna crocea; assembly: GCA_943736015.1. Classification (NCBI taxonomy): domain Eukaryota; kingdom Metazoa; phylum Mollusca; class Bivalvia; order Cardiida; family Cardiidae; genus Tridacna; species Tridacna crocea. The sequence goes on from OX031066.1 coordinate 13,539,747, forward strand.
AAAGCATGGAGACAATTTTCAATGAAATTGAACATATTATGACCTTGAATAGTTGTTCAGACATGATGAAACCAGCACCCTACCACCAACTTGGTAAGTGGGTGTTGCATATATTAATATTCTTGATAGAGAAGAAATGACTTTCTTCTCTTGTCAAACTGGTGGCCACCCATATCAAACCAAACCACCAGTCATACCAACCAACCTTTGGTTGGTGTGACTTGAAAACTAAGTGGGTGAAAATGATACTCATTTTTTACATCACGATCAGTTAAACAGTATGAAAGAACAGTATCTTATGATCTGACCAATATGCTCCCACAGTTCCTACATTTCCATGACAGTTTGACAGTGATAAATCTAGAACTGACATATAGTCTGTAGTAGGTTCATTATTGAGAATTTTACACATCAATATATTTTGTATTTCTTTCAGCACTTCTTTGTTTCCTTGCAAGAGGTTGATATTGAAATCACCCATAACAATGACATGATCAGAAAAATGTAAATGTGGCAAAAGATTATTTTGAAGACAAGCAATAAAGTCTTGATTTGATGAATTTGGAGATTTATAAAGAAATACTATCTGAAAGCATTTTGAATGATGTTGTACTTTTACTAATATAAATTCAACTGTTTTACTGCTGTAAGTAATATGACTTTTCAAGTGTATGTCTTTCTTCATATAGACACATAACCCATGTGCAGGTCTTTTCTTGGTTGATTGATCTTGGTCATTTCTAAGTAAGTCAAATCCTTCTATGGTATATTCTTGACTCTGATCTTGCTTGTAGAGTCTTGTCTCTGCTAAACCAAACACATGAGATGAAATCAAGTTGGGATCATTTCTAATATCTTCAAAGTGCAAATGTAAAGATCTGCAATTATTGAATGCAATTTTGAAATGATTAGCATGATCAACCATGTCAAAGGGAGTAAAGCACATTTCAAGAGCAGCCTCTCTATTTAACCTCTCCATTTCTATCTTTACTCGGTTATCAATTGTGTAGGCTTGTTCATTAAAGTTTAAAATCTGAAGTTTTTGCATTGATTTCACTCTACTTAAAGCAACATAATGTAAATGAGGAATCTTTCTTATTTTACGTTGGGATAAATCAATTACTACACTATCTAATGTACTGCCCTGAGCTCGGTGAACAGAACGTCCAGCAGATGGTTGTAATGGGAATTGAATTCTTTGAAATGTTTTCTTGTTATACAAGAAAGTTCTTTCAATGTCAAAAATAGGTGTCCAGTTTTCATGTATTCCACTATGATAGAAGCCCCTTTGTCTGAATTTGTTTCTTGTTTCTGTCCCTACATGATCTTCATAAAACTTGACCCATATGATACTAGGACGGTTAACTCCATCTTGTTTGTATTCAATGAATTTCACCATGCATGATGCACCATTAGCTAGACCATCTTCTGTGTTTATATTCACAGTAAGATCATAAATCATGTCTACTACTACTGTCAATGAACAATGCAAGTTTGCTGTTTTGTTTGGATCAGTTGGTAACCTAGTAATAGCTTGCTCTTGCCTTTCTTTTGATAGTTTTGGTGAAATTATAGTATCATGGCAAGGAATTATCACTTTTGCTGTATTCATAGCAGTAATAAGTGACTCATTGAATGCATGCATAAAATAGTTCTCTGCAAATAAATGAGGAGCATTTCTTTCATAGATTTCCATATCTAGTGAGATTTCACATTGTTTCAGTATAATCTTGTCTTGGTCAGTTATTTCATTTATTCTCAACCTGTTTAGCAATTCTGAAAACTCTACATCATCTTTTTGCCTCATTATCTGTGTTAATTCAAAGTGCTTGAAGTACTCTTTCCACAAATTCATTGATAGTGAAGAAGCACCATGTCTCAAGTCATTAAATATCCAGTCACCACTTACTGGTTTTAGCTGATACAAATCACCAACAGCAATTAAGCTGACACCTCCAAAAGGTATTCTTGTACCTTTAAGTTCTTGAAGCCTCTGATCAATGAAACATAACATTGAATTACTGACCATAGATATTTCATCAATTATCACCATACTCAAATTTCTGTATTTTGTTCTAAATGTATTAAGATTATCACAAGTTAGTGTTTGATCGGACTGTTTAAATTTTTGTTTGAAGGCAGAGGAAATTGTTGACCCACCAATATTGAAAGCTGCTTTACCAGTAAAAGCACAAAGAAGGACTCTAATATCATCTGGATCTTCACCTTCTTTGAGATTAAAAATTCTGTATAATGTTTGGTATAAGGCCCTTATGACAACACTCTTCCCAACACCAGCTCCTCCAGAAAGAAATGTGTATAAAGGGGCATCTTTAGTTTTGACCCAGTGAATGACATGGTTATAAAATTGTTTCTGTTTTGTATTCAAGCAACGTAGCAGTTTCCTGTACTCCTCATCAGGTAGAATATTCTCACTTGTACTCACTTGTGGTGCAGAAACAGAACAGCCAATTTCATTACCAATATCATAGTCTCTGTGTTCAACAATCCTATCTGGGTTGAAATACACAAATGCATCTGCTTCAACTGATTCCTCTTCAGCAGTTCCAGCCTCTACTTGTTGAGTACCAGGAGCTATTTCATCAAATGCATCATGCTCTGCTTCTGCAAGATCTCTTGCTAAGTCAAGTTCTTCTACATGATGTTCGTATTCATTACATTTATGATCTATCATATGCTTTCTAGATTGGTAACTCTCTTTAAATGTTGAATAATTGCCTTTTAGATCCGTTTCTTCATTTCGCCATGGTTGAAATAACAGTATTTTTTCTCTGTAATAGTTCTCTTCATCTGTCTTCTTGTTAAATCGAACATATCGAATGACTTTGCCAATTCTGCGTCGTTTTATTTTTATACCATTCCTTAATGTCAGAATACAATCCTCATTCTCAAATTCTTGGGCATTAATATCGCCATCATCATCATTTTCATGTTCATCATGCTCATTTAAATTTATGTCAGATTTTGGATAAGCTATGTCTAACTGTGACACAAAGTCAGCTAAACACCAACTGTTTAATGCCTTAGGCCTTTTAGCATATCTTTTCAAGACATTATCAGACATAATATCTCTTGAGTTATCTGGCAATTCATCTAGAGCTGATTTTGATTTCAATAACTGGATCCGTTTGTCTGCTGTTGAAGTATTTATGAAAACAACATCTCTGGTACTCTTTGTTAATGGCATTTGTAACACCAAATATACAGCTTCTTGAGCACTTACTTCAACACTATTTGAAAATACATTCCCAATGTGTCGGACTTGCCGCTTGATATCTAGGTTTCCATTCCGAGCTTCCTTTGCAGCTGCATGCATTAAGTTGCTCATACCTCTCTGTGATTTACTTATATATGAGACTATATACATTGCACATGCATAGGGATCCAAGACAAATTGTATATCTATGTTTGCTTTCCAAGCCTTAAGTATGTTCTTGTTATACAAATTAACACATATTTCATTTGGTTGTCTCTTTAGAAACACTTTTGATGATGACAAAGCACTGCGGATGCATTTAATGTACTCTGTTTCAGACATGTTGGCAACTGACTGAAGAAACTCCTCATATGTGAGATCAAATCCCTCTTTTTCATCATTCATTTTTGCTTGTAGCTGATTGTACTTCTTCAGGTACTTTTCCTTTTCTTCTTCTAAAGGATCTAAAACCATTGTAATCTGCAGTGGAGGTAAAGGATAACCAAACCGACAAAGTCTATCTTTCTTTTTTCGACAGGTTCTTGAATGTTTGTGTATCTGAAGGTCTGTTAAATTTTTCATTCCAGCCACATCAATAGAGCACTGTAAATACCTGTCTACATATTCAGCAATTTCTTTGTTTGTATTTACATTAAATTTAGGTGAATTTTCAATCCAAACCAGCATATGGATATGGGGTGATCCTCTTTGTTGGAATTCTACTCTGTAGAAGTAATCAGTAAGTTTTCCTAGAGGCTCATGATCACTTTTCATGATTTGATTGATGAATTCTTGAACTCGTCGATCAAAATACCTGGTGCATGTTACTGGATCTTTTTGAATAAGCTTTATCTTTTTCTCCCAAGATAGATTATTTAAATCTTCATCACTATAATTAGCATCTTTATCCAAATTTGCCAGCATTTTCAACAGATCTATCCATCTGGTGTCAGCAGATGATAACGACATAAACCAAGTCGGTAGACCTAATTGGCGAATCATAGCAAAAACATCTTTCTTTCTTGTTTCAAGATAAGCTGGGGAATTCCTCAATTGTTTGAAAATATAGTACCCTTCATCTTTTTTCACAATAGATTCTAAACATTTAGAATCTCTAGCATCTGCAGCAGTCATGTTCATAGAATTGCTTTGACATCTCCTTACAGCCAGATTTACTTTATCATTCAACTGTTTCATTTGTATTTTCTTCAATTTATAAAAAATGTTTGGGGTACTATTTGCTGCTCTTCTATCTACACTCCTCAATTCCCATTTAGCAATATCACTATAATGAACGGGAACAATTCTATCTTTATTTTCCTTCCGTCTTTGTCCACAGAAGATACTTGGAAAGCACAAATATTCTGAATCAGCATCTTGATAAATACTGATAGGTTTTTGACCTTCCCCTGGAGCAAATGTATACACAGAGTTTCTGTTTTCTGTATTGGCATCATCCACTAAAGTATCTATGTTTCCAACATTTTCTTCATTCCCTTCTTCTGCATCAGAGTCATATTGATCAGGCTCATTGTTTGCTTGGATGGCTTCATTAGTAGAACTTTGTCCACTTCTGTTTGCATTGTGATCAGTATCTATAAACTCTTGTAATACCTCATTGTTAGAATCTGTTACTGACCTTATCCAATCATTGTCAATTTTTAAGTTTGCATTTTTATATAATTCACTGGAGGTCATCAACCAATTCAAAGCAACAAGAACCTTCACAGGGCGAACATTTTCTGAGAAAACACTTGATTTAAATGACATTTTCTTTTTGAGTTTAACTGCTATAGTCACATTTTCATCAAATGGTCTCGGCAAAACATTTACAACTGGCTGAATATCTACAGGAACATTGACAACATTACCTTTAACTGAAAACTGGCGACCCCTTGGTAATTCTCTTATTTGCATAAATGGTATTCGCAGTGCAATCAAACGTTCTTCAAGTGGAAATAAATCTAATTCCCTTGGTTGTTGAGGCCATTTCATTCCATTTAAAACAGACAGCTTTGGTGTCTTCCCATTAGTAATTGAATTTTTACAGGTAAAACAAATCCATTCCTTGTTATCAACAGACATGAAACCTGTCAAATACTTTGCATGAAGATCATGTGATAAACTCTTTGCATCAGATACACTTATCTTGAACCAAGTTTGATGACAACAAGTGCACACATATGATGGACCATTGGAAATAGTACTGTGGAAAAGTTCTATACAAGTATCTAAATCTGGGCCAAATTTTCTCTTCTTGCATGAAGTTTGGTCTTCCTCAGTTAATAACATACGCTTTGATGCCTTTCTTTTTCTATTAGCCTCATTTTCAGAATCTTTATTTCTTTGTTGAGATCTCCATTCTTGTTTCTTGACCCTCTCTTTATCTTTCTGAAAAGGATTCTGCCTTGCTTTCTGTTTGGATTTTTTTTGATAAATAAGTTCTTTGGATTTCATAGTTTCGGATTTTCTGAATTCCCTCTTTGCCTCCATTTCTTTCATTTTAAATTCATCAGATTTCCTACATTTATCCTTGACTTTCTTTGTATTTATCCGATCTTTCTGTCTTTGACTTATATCAAGTCTTGACTTTTTCTTTGCCTCCATTTCTTTCATTTTGAATTCATAACATTTCCTGTATTTGTCCATTACTTTCTTTGTATTTATCCGATCTTTCTGTCTTTGACTGTCATCTAGTCTTGACTTTTTCTTTGCCTCTTGTTCTTTCATCTTAAATTCACTAGATTCCCTGCATTTGTCCTTGACTTTCTTTGTATTTATCCGATCTTTCTGTCTTTGACTGTCATCAAGTCTTGACTTTTTCTTTGCCTCCATTTCTTTCATTTTGAATTCATTAGATTCCCTGCATCTGTCCATGACTTTCTTTGTATTCTTCCGATCTTTATGTCTTTGACTCTTATCAAGTCTTGGCTTTTTCTTTGCTTCTAGTTCTTTCACTTTGAATTCATTACATTCCCTACATTTGTCTTTAAATTTGTTTGTATTTATCCTATCTTTCAGTCTTTGACTGTCATCAAGTCTTGACTTTTTCTTCGCTTCTAGTTCTTTCACTTTGAATTCATTAGATTCCCTACATTTGTCCTTAAATTTCTTTGTATTTATTCGATCTTTCAGTCTTTGATTCTCATCAAGTCTTGACTTTTTCTTTGCTTCTAGTTCTTTCATTTTGAATTCATTAGATTCCCTGCATTTGTCCATGACTTTCTTTGTATTTTTCCTATCTTTCTGTCTTTGATTATCATCAAGTCTTGACTTTTTCTTTGCCTCTCGTTCTAAATCTTTAAACTCATCACTTTGCCTGCATTTATCCATGACTTTCTTTGTATTTTTCCGATCTTTCAGTCTTTGACTTTCAGTCAACCTCCTTGTTCTTTTTAAAAGTCTTTCCTTCTCTTTGAAATCTAATGATTGCCTTTGACTTCTTTTATATAATAACTGGTACTCTTTTCTATCTCTGCTCTCTGAGACTTGTAAATATTTGTTAGTTTTCTGCCTTTGATCATTAAAGTACTTCTGAATCAGTATTACCGAATTGTCAGGAAGTATTGTTTTGCTACCGTTTTTAATTACATTTGCTTGTTTATCATTTTTGTGTTCTTTCCTCACTAAAGAAGTAGTGTTATCAAGATGAGTCTCTATAGACCTTTCAGTATCACATTTTCTGAAACATTTATCACAATTAAGAAAATGACACTGTGAAAATCTAACAGGTAGAATTTCGAACTGGTTGCTTAGATCAATCTTCATACTTTCATACAATGCATACATATATGCAACAATATCATCCAAGCTCTTGAATGACAATAAGATTGATCTTCCATCAGGGTCTGACAAGCCATCTATCCCATGAGAGTGAGAATCAAAAAAGTAATATTTGTTTCCATAAAAAAACACTGCTGAGCAAATTGCACCAATCATTACAATTGTATTCTCAGATATCTGAAATGCAGTTTCAAGAGCTTCCTGCAAAGTTGGCAAGCCCAAACTTTCTTGTTGAATAGCTACACCAGAGATTATGTTAGACTTGACCAAGTGATATGACTTATCTGAAATATCAATAACAGATGGTACATCTTCAAAACTTAAAAGTTTGCTTACAAATGAACCCTTAGCACCAATCCCACTCATAATACTTCTATACAAACTATCTCCTTCCTTTAGAATTTCATCTAGAGCTAGTGAAGTAAACACATTTCCAGCCCTAATCAAACAACAAATAGCATTGGCAAGACACTGACTGCCTCTTGAAAATGAAGTAAACATGGAATCAGCTTGATGGAATGATCCAAAAACTACACTTTCTGCATTTGATGGAGTCAAAAATCCAAACTGATCAGTGTTTCTCTCAACAAATACAACCTGAGTTTGGCAGCATTTTGAGGAAATGTAGAGGTACTCATCATTATTTGCTGCAAGTTTCTCTTGAGAATGGGAACTGCGATTTGCTAAAGTTTCAAGCACAATGTCAGTTTGCATTTCATGAACAGTCTCATGCACTATTTCAAGCACAGTATTAAGTGTATGTTCAGATTTGATTCTAGATAAATGTTGTGATTTCTTCTCAGCAACAGATTCAATCTCAGATACAAGTTCAGGCACAGATATAGGCATAGGTTCAAGCACATTATCAAGCACATTTCCAAGCACATTTCCAGATTCAACCACAGACACAGATGGGACTCCCGAAGGAGACAAAGGGTGGGCTAAGCCCCCATCTGATAGTTCAGAGACACCCTCTATAGACACAGATGGGACTCCCGAAGGAGACAAAGGGTGGGATAGGCCCCCATCTGATAGTTCAGAGACACCCTCTATAGACACAGATGGGACTCCCGATGGAGACAAAGGGTGGGCTAGGCCCCCATCTGATAGTTCAGAGACACCCTCTATAGACACAGATGGGACTCCCGAAGGAGACAAAGGGTGGGCTAGGCCCCCATCTGATAGTTCAGAGACACCCTCTATAGACACAGATGGGACTCCCGAAGGAGACAAAGGGTGGGCTAGGCCCCCATCTGATAGTTCAGAGACACCCTCTATAGACACAGATGGGACTCCCGAAGGAGACAAAGGGTGGGCTTGGCCCCCATCTGATAGTTCAGAGACACCCAGGCTGTCTTCTGTCTCCCTCCTCTTCTTCTTCATTGCCTCTGACATCCTCCAGTTCTTCTTTCTTGGCATCTTCTTTAACTGAAAAAAAGTAAACAAAGGCTTCGCAAATCAGCAAATATAAACCCAGAGCGGCTTGTCAATGAAATGGCTGAAATTTAGAACACCTGCAGTCATCAAAATTTTCAGTCATAAGCACAAGGCTTCATCATAGATTACTTTTGGTAAGTCTGAACTTATTCAAATGAAAACTGTGGGAGGAATTTCAGGCACAACAAATTGCTAACAGACGAACAAATCGATAGACAGACTTGTAAACCACGATTATTCTTGTCTGTGATAACAGTTTTCCTTCTATAACATAATGTCTTCGAATCAGAAATATGTCGTTTGAAACTTGGCAATGCTCATATATCTTGCATTTTTGATAATGAAAAAGTTTTATAGAAGAACACGAATGATGAATTACAGTGATATTCCCTTTTGCAAGATTTTCTAGGCCAATAACTGCTTAATGATAATTTTAGCTTGATACCCATAAAACATAATTGTCAACACGAAGCAAAAACTGCTTAAGAAATTTTGCATTTTGTTTCTTTCTATATGTCAGTGTTACCAAAATGATACTTTAAAACCTGAAGAATTTCAAATCATTCAGCGCTACAGATTTTCTAGTTAAGCTTACACTGTACAACTGTGTAGGACTAATCTCTTCTTCCCTCCTTCATGAATGAATTCGAATATACACTCCTCCTTGTCTTTCTTCACTTCCAACAAGTCCACAATATTAAATGAATTTTAAAGTCACACACTGATATCATAAAAATAAAAACAGTTTTGTCAAAAGTTCACCATATATAAAATTAAAACTTCACAGAATTGTTTATTCAATGTCACTAAGATACATGTATCTCTTGGCAGTTATTACTGTTTTACCTGGAATAATGAAAAGAACAGTAAATCATGTGGAACTTTTAGCCGATATTCTTAAGCCTGTATTCAATCCCAAACTTTGTGTAAGTGAAATTGTGAAATAACTTGAAGTCTAAATATAGAAAGACACAAAGGTTTTTAACATTTTCAAATAGTAAAATTATAAAATGAATTTTTTGTCTAGTACATTAATATCAACCCTTTAACAAACGACAAAATTTTAGACTGGTCCAATTTCAGAGCACCTGCTCTTAACAAAATATATTAACTCAAGAATTGAAATTTGTTTCCAGTATGGTAGAGAACATTGTGAGAAAAGGAGGAAAAGCTGGTTACCAATATTTTCTCCTTTTCCCACCATGTGTTCAAAAGACTCTTATCTCAGGGTCGTAAAAACCAAAGATTGTTTGGTAAAGGGTTAAGCTTAATTCTAAAATTTATCTTCTTATCTGTATATATGTAAGACAAGAACAGATAAAAAACTGCTTTATATTGGAACACAGCACTTAAATCAATTAAAATAAAGAAAAAAAGATCATATGCATTTGCTTTAATAAAGGAAAAGTAAAGTAAATTTTGCTTTTATAAAAGAATAAATAAAGTAAGTACAGAACTGTGACCAAGTAGGCAGTTAAAACCAAGAAGGAGGCCCTAATTATAACTGGTGAAAGTAAAGTTAATATATTCCAATAGAAATAATTTCTATCATCCCTTGGAATACATAGAGACCATTTACATTAAGAATACAGCTTTTCATGGAAATTTGCAAGTTTCACCAGGCACTTACCTGGTACTGGCTGACGCCTGCAATAGCCCTTACTATCAAAATACATAATCTTCCTATGAAAATTACTTTCTGAAGAGCAAATATGGGTTAAAACTTTAATGTGTGAATGTGCACAAATGGCACACAAAAATCTTGGCCAATCGAAGATCAGACAGGAATAACTAGTTTCATTCACTTTCCACTTTCCTCTGAGCCATTTCACCACATCTGACAGGAAATAAACAATCATCATTTATATCAACATAATGAAAACTAGAGCTGTCACTGAAAGTGACTTAACCCATTAACAAACGACACTATTTTAGACCGGTCCAAATTGAAAGCATTTGCAGACGACAAAATAAAAGTGACTGAAAATTTGAAATTTGTTTTGTGAACGGTAGAAAACATTGTGGGAAAAGGAGAAAATGCTGGTTACCAGCATTTTCTCTCAATGTTTTCTAAAGGCTTCTTTCTCAGGGGAATCAAAAGTGGGGATTGTGTGGTAATGGGTTAATACCCCCACCAGCAGCTTGACAGAAACAGGTAATTATTGCACACAGGTGAGCACATGGACAGACATGGACAGACAGGCTGATTCCAGTAAACCCCTGAAAATATTCATTTTACCTTATAATAAGCCCCCCTATCCCCTCTCAGCTGATAAGAAAAAAACACAGTATATCAGTTAATTCAGTTATTTCAAAATCAGCCCAATAGTTTGTGAGAAGAAGACTTTTAAAGAAATTCTTCAAGTCTGCAGGGACAAAAGAAGTCCTCCAAAAAAGGTCATACTCATGAACCAAAATCCTAGGAACATCTCTGTGAAATTATTTTAAAATCTGGTCAGCGGTTTCAGAGAAGGAGATTTTTAAAGAATTTCCTAAAAAATTCCATTTCGTTGCCATGGCAACCAGAGTTTTTGATGGAATCAAATTCTGTGAACAGTTTTTAAAGAGGACCTCCCAAGGAACATTCCAGCCAAGTTTGGTCCAAATTGGCCCAGCGGTTTAGGAGGAGTTGATGTTTAAAGAATTGTTGACGACGCACGGCGGATGACGCATGACGGACGACGCACGACGGACACCGGGTGATCCTAAAAGCTCCCCTTGAGCACGTTGTGCTCAGGTGAGCTAAAAAGGGTCACCAAAGGAACAACTCTGTGAAATTATTTCAAAATCTAACCAGCTGTTTCAGAGAAGAAGAATTTTTAAGAATTTCTTCATTTCTGTATAGTGCAAGAAGCCCCCATTCACCAGAGCCATGTTTCTTGACCAATCAAAATTTCGCGAAAAATTTCTGAAAAGGGTCACCCAAAGAAAAACTCTGTGAAATTATTTCAAAATCTGACCAGCGGTTTCAGAGAAGAAGACTTTTTAAGAATTACTTCATTTCTGTATAGTGCAAGTAGCCCCCATTCACCAGAGCCACATTTTTTGACGGATCAAAATTTCACGAACAATTTTTGAAAAGGGTCACCCAAGGAACATATCTGTGAAATTATTTCAAAATCCGACCAGCGGTTTCAGAGGAGAAGATTTTTAAAGAATTTGCTAAAAAATTCCATTTGGTTGCCATGGCAACCAGAGTTTTTGATGGAATCAAATTCTGTGAACAATTTTTAAAGAGGACCTCCCATGGAACATTCCTGCCAAGTTTGGTCCAAATCCACCCAGCGGTTTAGGAGGAGTTGATATTTAAAGAATTGTTGACGACGCACGACGGACGACGGACGACGGACGACGCACGACGGACGACGGACACCGGGTGATCCTAAAAGCTCCCCTTGAGCACTTTGTGCTCAGGTGAGCTAAAAAGGAGAAAATGCTGGTAACCTTTTCTCCTTTTCCCACAATTTTATTTCACTCTTCTTCGGTTCAAATTTCAAATTTTCAGTCACTTTTGACGTCTGCAAAATGCTTTCAATTTGGACCATTCTAAAATTTTGCTGTTTCCTAAAGAGTTAAACCCCTTTTCAAGAAATTGGCTCAAATTTATTAAATGTATAATTATGTGTGTGTAATTAATTTGTAAATGCTGAAAATCTTTCAAGTCTTGCAACAGGTTAATTGTAAACATTGCAGCGATTGGAGAAACTGAAGTGTATTATTTTGATTAATTTTTCATAAATATAACAAAGTTGATTATACATAATCATTATTACGTCTTCAAAGTTGTCTGAACACCAATTTTGCTTCAACATTCTTTTTTCATTTTAGTATAAAACTTTAACCCTTTATCAGACAACAAAATTTTAGACTGGTCCAAATTGAAAGCACTTGCAGACGACAAAATATACTTAACTCAATAATTGAAAAGTTGTTGTGTAGGAAACATTGTGTCAAAAGGAGAAAATGCTGGTTACCAGCATTTTCTCCTTTTCCCAAAATGTTTTCAAAAAGCTTCTATCTCAGGATCATAAAACCAGGGATTGTTTGGTAATGGGTTAAATGACTTTGAAAACATTGTGGGAAAAGTAAAAGATGCTGGTACCCAAGCAAAGAGCTACATTTAATTTATACCTCCTTCAGATTTGCAGTCTGTACATGCTTTCGATATAGAAACGCATAAATCATATTATTTGGAAAAGACTGAAGACGAGATCAGACAATTCTACCAACATTCTGTATCAAGGTGAAAATGCATGGAACATAAACTCTATTATATCACAGGAATTTGACATTCTATAACCAAAATAAATGATAAAACATGAAAAAAAAAATCTTCCCTATATGATATAAACACAAGGAATGCAACGTCTCGATTGCTGGCGCTAGCAACCGACAGCCTTTCCCAACCAAAATCACCAACGAAACAAACATTGATCATAATCTCATTTAGCCTAGCGATAGACAAGACAATAATGTAACTGCAACATCCCGCGATACCTCAATAGACACCTTTCAACCAGAGATATCTGTCATGTTTTACAGCTCTACTATCAGGACATTTTGATTTATCCGGGTAGCCATTCACCGACGTCACAAGAAGTGCAAGGAAGCATATTTTCATATTACTTATCAGGCCCGTAGGAACAGGGGGGGCTGGGGGGGCTTAGCCCCCCCCAATAATTTTGAAAATCATAGTAACTAAAATATGAGTTCTTAGCGCAATGAAACAACCATGCAAAAAATCTCAGTATTTCGAAGTTAGCCCCCCCAATCTTGAAATGCTTCCTACGTCGCTGCTTATTACTATTATTTTTTTCATTTTTAAGATATTTATGGACATCAAATAATACTAAAGATTCTAGAAAAATCTTTAGTATCATGTGATGTCCGTAAGTATCTTAAAAACGAAAAAAATAATAGTAATAAATAATATGAAAATACGCTACCTGCTACTTTCTGTGACGTCAGCGAATGGCTATCCGGATAAATCAAAATGTCCTGATAGAGCTGTAAAACATGACGGATATCTCTGGTTGAAAGGTGTCTACTGAGGTATCGCCGGATGTCCCAGGTACATTATTGTCTTGTCTATCACTAGGCTAAATGAGATTATGATCAATGTTTGTTTGAAATACAAAGGAGCATGTAAAAAAGGGTAGAAACAATTGCACAAGTAACAAAAATAACATGGCAGCCAACATTCAAATCGAAGGTAGATAGAAGATCTATCAGGTTACTAGAGCAACGTAGGGTATAATGGACAACTTTGGGGGGAAAGCGTCAACACACTGTGAGATTAAGATTCTGTAGAACAAACATACATTAAAACAGCAGTATAGTTTCTTTTGAAAGATATGCAACAAGGTTATGAATATCGGTATTGGTCTCTGTTTTCCGATTTATGTCAGGGGCTGTCGGCTACTTTTGTCACACTTTGCCTAATTTCAACAGCCCCAAATAATTGACAGATACATTTGGTCATCAACAGAATGTAATTTTTAATGATTGCTGTGTAAAATGTCTGTTAATTTCTATAACCCAGCTTGTTTATGGGACAGTTTGAAGATCTTTCATCCCCAAATACCAAACAGTATAGATTCTAACTACATTTTCCCCAATATTACACAGCTAAAATGGATGTGAAAGACAGGTTTATTGTTTGGGAACAGAGAGAGAGACAGAGAGACACACAGAGAGAGGACTTCAAGGACACTTCCAATTTCTTTCCAAAAACTGCTATTAGATCTAGATCTTCATCTCAAAAAGACTTTAAATAAATGGAATTTATCCAATGTTCAATACTTTGTCTAGTAAATTCCACATCCTATCTGAAGGTCCGAGTACAAATCAAAGACGCTTTTTTTCCTGAAAAACATAAAGATCTATCATTTTCTTACACTCAAATGTCGTATATACACATTTGATATAAACGTCATGGCTTAAAACCAGTTCCAGAATTTCATTTTTCAAACCTTTGATTGGATCCTTTCTCCTACTTATACCTCTAACGGACATTTTTTAAGGAAAAACAGGAGCTTCACAAATCAGAGCACATACGCCAAAAGGGAATAGTCAGTGAAATGGCTTAAAATCTAGAATGACAACAGGTATCCAAGTTTTAAAAGTCACATGTATGCACAACTGCATGTCATAGAGATTCACCGTGAAGAGTTTGAACCTGTTCCAATGAGAACTAAAGGAGGAGTTTCACACACAAGAAATTACTAACGGACAGACAGATGGAAAGACGACCACGGTAAAATCATAATATGACAATCCCCTTATGCATTGAATGTAGGAGATAAAAGGACGAGGCTGTGAGACATCAAGGAATATGTGAAGTCACATATATATATGGTGTGTTGTTTAGGTTAGCGTTATATCATGATAGTAATTCACTCCTCGTATTTCACAATTAATAAACAAGACCGTCAAGTTACCCGTTAACCAAATGACATGACTTTAGATAGTCTATATTGAAAGCACTTGCAGACTGAAAGGGTTAAAAAAGATTGTCGGAATTACTCGACTTTGCTCTACGTGTAATTTAGTTGGATCCAGGGTTCCCACAACTTTTTGCTTGCAAAATTCCAGACTTTTTCCAGGATTTTTTTTCCAAAATTCAAGGTTTTTTGCGATAGAAGAACTGGAACTGCAAAACCTTTTGAAAGTTACTTTCTTAC
Source organism: Tridacna crocea (assembly GCA_943736015.1). Classification (NCBI taxonomy): domain Eukaryota; kingdom Metazoa; phylum Mollusca; class Bivalvia; order Cardiida; family Cardiidae; genus Tridacna; species Tridacna crocea. The sequence continues at coordinate 13,554,867 of OX031066.1, forward strand.
ATACATTCCTTGTTTTAATGAAAAATTGAGATTTAAAGAACATTCTAACAGCATGATAGTTATTTCATTTCTTTACTAGTCCAGTTACAAAACTACAAATGACCGAATACAGATTCAGACCAGCCTATCCATACAGGCAGTTTAATAAGGATCCATGCTGTTCTCTTACAGTTCCTACAAGTAATGAAGAGTTTGAAGGCAAATAGTATAGATCCTTATAAGACTGCATAACCAGGCAAATTGGGAACAATAGGACCATGATGGTCCTGTATCACTCACCTGAGTACTAAGCAGTAAAGGTCTACAGTGAAGATAAATACCAAATATCAAAGTTCAAGGCCAAATAATTCTGACAGGGTATGTAACTGTGCAAAAAGCATTTTTTCTTTTCCCAAAATGCTTTCACAACCCTTCTTCTTCAAGGTCATTGAAAGTCAGGATTGTATAGTAAGGGATTGAATTAACTTTCAGAGGCAAGGTATTCATTTCCTGGTCAAAATGGTGGTCGAATGACAGATTAAAAAACATCACTCGCTCATTGTTAAGACACAAAGGACATGTTGTTTCATGAAATAAAATCAAATAACTATTGTCTGTGGCTTAACAAGATGAACTCTACATTTTGTCCTGTAATGAAAGAGATATTGGTCCACAGTAGAAATATACACCAAGCCCCCTTTTTCCATGACATGACATTTAATGAAAAAATGTAAAATATTGTTAGTGGCAAACTATCATAAGGAACACATGTATAAAAATTCCATCTTGTTTCAGTGCAGAAGAATTTTAAAGTTTTCCTTCTTTGTTCCCATGCTCAAACTTGTGACCACCAGGGCTGGGCCAGTTTGATGCTGGGGCATCATATGAACAAACTTGGTAGAGGTCCTCTAGAAGATAGTATATACAAAATATCGAAGCTCTAGGACTTCCAGTTTCAGAGAAAAAAAAAGTTTTCCGTCTTTGTTCCAATGTTTCAAATTTGTGACCCCTGGGGCGGGACCAGTTTGAAGCCTGGGGGCATCATATGAGCAATCTTGGTAGAGGTCCAATAGCAGATATTGCATACCAAATATCAAAGCTCTACAACTTTGTGTTTCAGAGAATAGATTTTTCAGTTTTCTTTTATTATTCCCATGTTCAAACTTGTGACCCCGCGGTAGGGCCAGTTTTGACCCCCAGGGGCATTATATGAATATTCTTTGTAGAAGTCCACTAGGAGATGCTACATACCAATTATCACAGCTCTATGCCTTCTAGTTTCAGAGAAGATTTTCAAAGACTTTGCTCTTTTTTTTCTTTGGTTGCCATGGCAACCAGAGTTATGGGTGGAATAACTTTGGTAGAGATTCAAATAAGGGACATCCCTGCCAAGTTTCATCACGACTGGCCTATTGGTTTAGGAGATGTTAAGAAATTGAGGGCGATGCACAACAGACATAGGTCGATCACAAAAGCTCACCTTGAGCACTTTGTGCTCAGGTGAGCTAAAAATGTGTTGTTTTTTCTAATATTGGGTATTGTTTTCTTTATGATTTAAGACACAGAATCAAGTATTTGCATATCATTTACTATCATAGTGCACGACAGTTTTGTTGTAAGCCTTCAAATAGAGGTTCTTTTCCCTCTTCAGTCAATCAAACTAAAACCTAATTCAAAAGTACCCTGTTTTACTTTCACTTTAATAGTTCAGTTTTCATGACCTGAAATACATGAATAAATAAATTGGTCGTTTCAAAGGGCAATATCCCTACTTTTAAAGTTTCTGAAAATACTAATAATCGTAACTTTGTTAGATTTAATACTTGAAGTGTTTTGATCCATGATTGCAGACGAGCGCTTACTTTCAGTTTCCTCTGACTCGTGACACTCGTCAACCTCATTCCGACTACAATCATAACGTGGCTTCATAAAGATATAGTCTTTTAACCTTTTAGACCCCTATGGATTTAAATGTTCAGTAATATTTACTGTTGTAGCTCAATTTCACGTCAATTCACTTCAGCTCGTCTCCTGGAAAATACAAAGCACAGCTGCATTGTATTTTAGGATAAGTACCCGAGTTCTCCGAAATCAATACGCTGGATCCCGGTCTGTTTAAATGTTAGAATAACTATTCCGGGACCAGTGAAACTACGAAAAGACCATAGCCTATGTATTTGGGAAATTCACCTTCTTCGGTCTATATATCTATTGTAGAAAATATTGGACCTTTATCCAAAAAAATGGAGTACGCAGACCACAGATTAATGTGGTCCTGAATTCTTGTTTCATACCCAAAACGTTTCGTACTTTTCCCGGGTTTTTCCCTACTTTTCATAGATATAACAAAATTCAAGACTTTTTCAAGACCGGGAACGGGTTTTACGAAATTTCCGACTTTTTCCCGTTTTCCCGACAGCGTGGGAACCCTGTGGATCCTGTGAATTTGCGACTGGTTTATGCATGCAGAAATTCGGGGTCATAAAATTACTGCAGTGTCTAATTACTTCTTTTTATGCTGAGGTACAGAACTGTTGGGGGTCCTATTTGGACTTAAAATGTCTGCTATCTCATCCAAGTAGATTTCCCTGTCGTCATCACTTAAAATAATGTCACTGTCTATTCTGTCTTGCACAGCAACAACAGCTTCTTCGGGTGGTCGCCTCCGTGACCGTGCCATGCATGCGATCTGTATATTATGTGTCCGCAGTAGTTTTCTTACCGACCTGGAAAACATTTTTTCTTGTAATGTAACACCGGATGTTGCATGCGTTTGTTGGCTGGTCTCCGGCGGGAAAGTCTAAAGAATTACGGACTTTTCATACCATAACCATTTCGTACCAGTCACATCGTGGTATTATTTTACCATGATTTATACAATTTCCTACCATAGTTTTGCCACTTCGTACCATAGCAATACGATGTCATAGCATGTTTTCTTGGCTGAAATGATAGGTTAAAAGAAGAAAAACGAAATCAATAATGCTATGAATTCAAGTTAAATAAATATTTAAGCAATTTTTACATAATAACATTTTCTGATTATCTAATTTTCCCATTATGTTTACAAAAGAGTTTCTCCCCAAGTTGTTAAAAAATTAAATTGCATTTGTAAGGAGTGTAATTTTTGCAAATGAATAATGTGGAAAATGATGTTTTCACCAGAAATAAATTTAAACTGTCATATTAACCTCGGTGTTTGACATTGTCCTTGTTTAGCATCATTTCAAAACGTGTCCATAGTAATAGGAATGAGACAAGGCGTGAATAAGAGTCACAAGGATTATTTGTGGAACAAATATCTATTAATTCAAATGATGACCTAGATTCTAGATCTTGAAATCAAATGCATTGAGTTTGAATTCCAGCTTTGCCAAAACTAATTTTGAGCTTTATCAGAGACATACAATACTCTTATTTTATGTCTCTGGCTTTATCAAAAGTAGCAAACATTTTTCTTTCGTAGATTTATCAATGGGAAACAGGACGAAGTATCTCTGATTTCCTTAACAAATTAAAGACAGTTCCTTCACAATTTTGTTAGTTCATGTCCAGAATAATAACTTGGAATGATAATTGGTTCACATACTTAAATTTAACCCTTTACCATACAATGACGACTTGTAACACCCTTGAAGGAGAAAGATTTTGAAAACATTTTGGGAAAAGGAGAAAATGCTGGTAACCAGCATTTTCTCCTTTTCCCACAATGTTTTCTATCCTTCCCAAAACAAATTTCATTTTTTGAGCAATATTTTATTTAGTCGTCTGCAAATGCTTGGAATTCAGACCAGTCTGAAATATTGTTGTTTGGTCAAGAGTTAGAGCCCATTTTACGGAAACATTTCCTCACTGCATGTTAAATTGACATAGATCTATATAACAGAAATTTTATTTTTACAAGGAATCTGTCAGCAGGTTGAGAGGAACATGATCAGAATACTGGTTAAAGGAAGTTCAAGAACACATAATAGGTGCATTTGATTTAGCACCACAATGAATATGGATCTAAACACAAAAGGTAAAAACAAACAAACAAATAAGCAAAAACAGAATACTTTTTTCTCAGTTCTTAGGTAGTCATGTTTTACCTGGAGTTTCTTTAAAATCAAAGTGTGTTGATTGCTAAAATGAAATTATATTTCGCTTTCCTTTTTCAGTCCCATCTGCTTTCCTACATGCCCATCATTGAAGCATTGATCAGTGTTAATAAAGGAATAACTTCGGTAACAATGCATGACTACATCTAGATGTATCATTCAATCCTAGGGATTAAACTTGCAAAAACAACCGATAGATATCCAAATTATGGCAAAAAAAACAGACTTTTAGATCTATCAACAAGCTTTTGTAACAAATTATACATGTGTTTAAACCTTTTCCAAACGACAAACTTTTGGACTAGACCAAATTGAAAGCATTTGCAGACAACATTTCAACTCTTGCTGAAAAGATTATTTCTGTATATGATAGGGAAGAAAACATTTTGGGAAAAGGAGAAAATGCTGGTTACCAGCATTTTCCCTTTTTCCCACAATGTTTTCAAAAGGCTACTATTCCAGACCTGTGAAAACCAGGGATTGTTTGGGAAAGGGTTAAGCCATGTTGTGGTAAAAGAGGGTTTGATGCATCTCCATGATGCACGATACCAACGAAGTCATCACATAATTATACACCCATATAACTAACTTAAGCAAAAGGCATGCATACTGGTCCTTTGACAGGCAAAAAGTTAAAAAATTGATCTAGTGAAGAGTTTTGACCCAGCTTAGCTTGCGCTGACTGCACAGGCAGACCTGGGTCCATAGTTTTTGCAGATGCATTAAGCTCCTTCTTCACAGATTATAAATTTGCCTTTCTCTGTAAATGATATTTTGGAACAGTCAAAATTTGTTTAGTCATGATTTCTCAGCGACGTAGGAAGGATTTCAAGATTGGGGGGGCTAACTTCGAAATACTGAGATTTTTTGCGTGGTTGTTTCATTGCGCTACGGGCCTGTTTCTATGACAAAATATTTTCTGCAAAAAATGGCTTGTGCATGACGATTAGTGATGTCATTATTTGCAAGCAAGGATCATTGAGTATGTTTACCGGTATTCAGAAATAGGCACTTAATATGTTGAAAGTAAGTAAGAAATTAGATAATCTGTATTCATTAAACTGCTAATGATTTTTAAATTATTATTCCATCGGTAAATAATCATTGTTATTTCTTACCAATCAGGTAATTTCATTTTGTAGCATACATGTAATTCCATAAGGGGTATGTATACAATATGACAAGTTTGTATGTTATTCTTTTAACCCGTTACCACAAAACAAAATTTCAGATCTATCCAAGTTGAAAGCATTTGCAGTTGACAATTTCAAAGGGGCAAAAATCGTGCAATTTCGCTTTGATAGGGTAGAAAACTTTGTGGGTAAAGGAGAAAATGCTAGTTGCCAGTATTTTCTCCTTTTCCAACAATGTTTTGGAAAATCTTCTTCCTAAGGAGCATTAAAAGTTGTTATGGTGTGGTAAAAGGATTAAGACTTTACAGAGAATAAAACAGATCTGGTCATTATTTATTTGCTTTGTTTTTTCAACTTTAACCCTTTACCAAATGACAAAATTTTAGACTGGTCCAAATTGAAAGCATTTGCAGATGACAAAATGAATGTGATTAAATGATTAACATTCTTTTAAGGAAGCCAAGAAAACATTGTGGGAAAAGGACAAAATGCTGGTTACCAGCATTTTCTCCTTTTCCCACAATGTTTTCAAAAGGCTTCGCCTTGGGGGCCACATGATTCACCACAGATGTGAACAAGTTCCAGGTCCCCTGCCACCTGACCGAACAACGTATACTGTTCATTCATTTATGTAGATCTAATAAGTTCATTTATGTAGATCTAATAAGTTGCACCCTTGTAAATAGATGGTAGTCTCCCTTGTTTTTTTCATATTTGTAAACAAGGCGACCGCCAAAATTTAGACTTTGAAGTAACAACGCGGTTACTAAAGTAACAGCTCACACAGAATATAAATATTATATCTTTGAAAATAGAATTAGTCAAGTGATTAATGTACACGATAAATAAGCTTTATTATGTTACAAATTAAATTTATAAACCAACGACATGTCTTCGTTCAAACTTAGGTTTTCGAAGTTATAAACGAACATCGTTCATATCTGAATGGTCAAATTCCAATCATTTCTTTGCTCATCGACCGTAAAGTTCAGGGAACAGAAAGTGAAACAATACCTGAATCTTCCAAGGAAATAAATGGAGATGAAAGCTAAGTATTTTCTCCGATATTTTTGATGTTGATTCCAGGTTAGAATCTTCGCCCCCCCCCCCCCCACTTTGAGTGGAAGGAGGTTATAAGAAGGGAGGTCACTCTATTAATTTGAACACTTATATAGTCCATTTGACAATAAATTCATTGATGATAACGCAACAGAATCCTGCCTTTGACAGAAAAATACCTGTAGGCAAACAATAACCGAAAAAAATCAGCAAAGACTAAACTAATGTGTACTTACATGTATGAACGTGCAGTCTGATCTTGAATCTGCACTGGCCAATCAGAACACTTTTCCAAAATGAAACTCCTTTGAAATAGCAAAGATTGTTTGTTTTTTTTTTTTTAAATCGGCTTAAACGGTTCATATTACTTATTGTGCAGAAAACGGTTAACGAGGGGTCCGGGTTTTTCGATAGACCTTTTGTAATGGTATCACTTAACCACAGGAATTTGACATTCTATAACCAAAATAAATGATAAAATATGAAGAAAAAAAAATCTCCTCTATATAATATAAACACATTTTATCGTTTACTTTGGTTATATAGAATATCAAATTCCTTTGAATTAATTTTGCACTGGATCTGAAAGTTTCAGTGTGACTGTAAAGGTCGAAAAAAATACAATTCCGGACTGTTGGGAATGGGGTAATAATAAGGGAGAGTACTCTTAACAAACTAACTGCTAAACAGATTGCACGAGTTTTTTCCCTTTGACCATAAAATCACCATGGAATGTAATGGTGACCGTTTCCAGACCTGAGACCGATCTACAATATCTAGGAGTTGAATTTCTCCCGTTTCCATCAATCTGGTCTAATTTTGATCTATGAAAAAGTCTATTTCCTCCCCTAGATCTTTTGCCCGCTGGCTTTATTCACAATTTTGCTCCAGTTCTAGATCGATTGAAATTTTAATTTTTTTATATAACGTATAGTTGCCAGGTTTGGACAGGAGGCCTTCCTTCCATTTGAAGGGTAGCTATGTCATTATTTTTGTGGCTTTGTTTTGTGATGAGTAGAAAACATTGTGGGAAAAGGAGAAAATGCTGGTTACCAGCATTTTCTCCTTTTCCCACAATGTTTTCTAAAGGCTTATTTCTTAGGGTCATCAAAGGTAGAGATTGTGTGGTAATGGGTTAATTACCTTTGCAGCCAGTACAGATCATGATCAGACTGCAAAAAAACATGCCGTCTTATCTTTAATCTTTATACATGTAATACAGTCCACTTTGCTGAGGCATTTTTGCCAAAAGCAACTTTGAAATTACATAGGGTGTTATTTCTTGATTGAAAATACATGTTGGATTGATCAGTACTTCTAGGGCCAATGTGTCCTTACCTCTGTGGGTAACCATAAAACTTTAGAATGGTCCAAATCTAAAGCATAAGATGACGAAAAAATAAATATGGCTCAAGTTATAGTATCCGTGTTTAAAAACCTTGAAATCATTGTGAGAAAAGGAGAAAATGCTGGCCACCAGCACATTCTCCATTTCCCACATTGATTTCTTAAGTCTTATCTTAGGATTGTTAAAACTCAAAATTGTGTGGTAATGGACTAATAATTCAAAGGTCAACTTTATCTACTGTATCTGTGCACTTATGGAAATGTAAAATGAGTTTCTGAAAATTATTCATGAATTTCTAGAACAGCTGACACTGAAGGTGCAATATGACTGTGGATTTACACCATTTTGAGAGGTCCAACACAGCATATTGCAACTTATCTTATCACTTGAAATAGTTTCGACCCACAAAAAGGGCAGGGGCGTAGCCAGGATATTTGTTATGTTGAAGCCAATGCCAATAGGCATTGGGCGAGTGCCGAAGGCACGAGCAGGGGGAAGAGCACGAGAGGGGGGGGGGGGGGGCAGAGCCTCCCTCTCGTAAGGGGGGTTCGGGAAAATTTTGAAAATTTGGTGCGATTTGGTGGCATCTGGGGATGTCTGAACGGGTGTGTTGCGATCAAAATTTTGAAGATTTTTAGATAATTATTTTGTGAAAACTGGAGGAGAAATTGATCAAGCCAATAAATACTTGAATTCGTGTATTAAGAAAAGCAATCATGGTCATTTTTATTTTCTTTCTTAATTTTTTCTCGGAAAGACGATACTTGAAAAAATTATGTTGAAGCCCGGGCTTCAAGGCTTCCGCCTGGCTACACGCCTGAAGGGTATTATATATTTTTTTATATAGCTCTTCATTGGTCATGTGCTGGTAATACTGTGTAGTTTTCTTAGTTTAACCCTTTCCCAAATGGCAAATTTTGGACCACAGCAAACTGAAAGCATTCTGCAGATGACAACTTAACAGTTGCTAAAAAGATGATTTCTCTGTATGATGGGGTGGTGAACATTGTGGGAAAAGGAGAAAATGCTGGTTACCAGCATTTTCTCCTTTTCCCACAATGTTTTCAAAAGGCTTCTATTCCTGACCCGTAAAAACCAGGGATTGTATGGGAAAGACATATTTATTTTACATCGATTGAGAAACAAGTTCTTACAACTTATACTAATCTCTCTCAATTCTACTTCCTGGGAACTACACCAGTACTTGCGCCTAATGTATGAGCCAATGAAAATCCCAAAGTTGACACATGCTCCCGGGATCAAACTCGAGGACCTTTTGGTTACGAGGCCGACGCTCTACCACATGACCACGGACATCACAGTTTTTGTATACGTATCACCAAAACATCTAGAGTTTTAACAAATTTGAAACAAAAGGAGACAATAGAAAATAAGCCACCATTATTTCTTATTTTTCCCACAAAGTTTACTACCATACCAAATACAAGCCATCGTGTGAGTTCAGTTTTGTCATCTGCAGTTGCTTCAGTTTTGTGAAGCTGAAGGCCTTTCTCAAGATTGTAGAACCTGGAACTGTGTGGAAAATGGATAACACTCATGTAGCCTACAAGCAATTTTAGCATGACAAATTTTGTCACCTGTTAACTCTTTACCAAACGACAAAATCTTACACTGGTCCAAATTGAAGGCACACACAGATGACAAAATAAACATAACTCAGAAATTGAAATTTGTTTCCAACAGGGTAGAATGCTGGTTATCAGCATTTTCTCCTTTTCCCACAATGTTTTCAAAAGTCGCCTTTCTAAGGGTTGTTAAAGGGTTGGGTTGTGTGGCAAGGGGTTAAAGAGTGTCAAGGCTTTTGAAAACAAAGTGCTAAGATAAGACACTCTTTTTCCCACAAAGCTTTCAACCTTTTTCCAAGACAAATCAAATCATTTGAGTTGCGTACATTTTTTTCCTTTTCAAAAACCTTAAATTTTTTTGCAAGTCTAAAATTTTCTTGTTTGGTATGGAATAAAAATCATTGAAGAATATAGAGTCAAACTTGAGTTTCTTTAATCATTTATCAACATGGTGAAATATTACAAAATTGAAGTAATAGAGATTGTAAGTAGATGAATGATTAGTATATTGTATAAATATCAGGCTTAAGAAATTATTCTTTCATTCCCTGTTCGGGCAACACAAACCAACAAACTACTTAACTCATTACCAGATGACAATATTTTAGGCTTGTCTAAATCAAAAGCATTTGAAGGCAACAAGATAAAAGTGACAGAAAATTTTAAATTTGTTTAGTGAAGGGTAGAAAACACTGTGGGAAAAGGAGAAAATGCTGGTTACCAGCATTTTCTCCTTTTCCCACAAAGTTTTCTAAAGGCTTCTTTCTTAGGGGCGTCAAAAGTAGGGATTGTGTGGTAATGGTTAAGGGATGAAGGCTATCGAAAAACACTGTAAGAAAAAGTAACAAGCAAATTTCTCCTGTTTGAGGCAAGGCTTCTCTCCCTTTTCCAATGGCTTATCCCATCGTTGCAATTTCATTCAAATTGGGGCCTGCAAGAAAGGGGTAATACTTAGTCTTAGAATTGTTCAGATTGAAAACATTTATGTGTGGTTCAAATAATAAAATTTGTCTTTGACAGGTAAAAAAACATTGTGGGAAAAGGAAGAAATACTTGTAACCAGCATTTTCTCCTTTTCCCAAAAAGTTTTCAAAAGGCTTCTTTCTCTTGGTCAATAAAACTGGCGACTGCGTGGTAAGGGCCAACTCAGAAAATTACTCAGACATACATCCAGACAAACTTTTAATAATATGCAGTCATCACTAATTGATAATTTAACCCTTTACCACACAATCTTGTGTTATAAAGAATGTAAGATTTTCTACAAAATAACATCACATTCTTAATATTATCCAGGTCTTGAATCAAAATTGGACAAGTATGGCTCCTTTTTTAACGTTCTTTTTAATCCTGAATACTTTGTGATTCTTTTTCACCAAAAATTTTATGTAACTTAATAAGCCTGGGAATAAAATAAATTATCTGACTCAAATTTTACCATGTCATTCCTCAATTTTCAGTCAAAATATATCACCCATACCTTAACACTATAGTTCTAATTTTCTATCTAACCCTTTATCAAACGACCAAATTTTTGACTGGTCCAGATTGTAAGCGCTTGTAGACGACAAAATAAATTTAAATTTGTTTACGCCAGGGTAACATAGTTGGAAAAGGAGAAAATGCTGATTACCAGCATTTTCTCCTTTTCCCACTATGGTTTCTATAGGCTTCTTTCTCAGGGTTGTTGAAAGTTGGGATTGTTTTGTAAAGGGTTAAAAATCATGGAATGACAACTTACCTCTACCTTTTAGAGATTCTGTAAAATGCAATTCTATCTTTTTAAGTAGCCATTTAGGGATTGATATCATTATTTACCAAACAACAGATGATTTTGGACTAATATTCCAAACATTTATGAATGAGCTTTATGGATCTGCAAAAGTATTGACCCATGTCAGCCTTCACAGTCCAGGAGGGCTGACGTAGGTTGAAACTTTTTGCTATTGCTGAATTTTCAGTATTTCAGTCTAATGGTAAAGTCAGTTGTTCAAAACAGTTGCTATTATGGATCTATCATAATGTCTTGGCTAGCTTTGTATCATGCATCATACAGACGTATTAACCCTTTACTCCATAGATACTCATTTCTACGCATTGCTTGTTGGACCCTTTGGAAAACATTGTGGCAAAAGGTGAAATTGCTCGTGACGAGCAATTTCACCTTTTGCCACAATGTTTTCTATGCTATTAAAAAGTGTCATTTACACATAAGAAATGGCTTCATCCTTGCTGTCATTTAGGGTCAATTAGATATGCCATAGAAATGCCTTATGGGGTAAAGGGTTAAAACAGTTGCTATTATGGATCTATCATAATGTCTTGGCTAGCTTTGTATCATGCATCACACAGATGTATTAAGCCCACTTTTCAAAGAGCATGACTCTAATACATGTACATTGTTTTGGTCAAAAAAAAAAGAAATAGAATTCAGTCCTCAATCTAAAGTCTTTAGTCTGATAAAAAAAAAAATGAAACGAAACAACAAATGATAAAATATAACTAGAAGGCCCTGAAGGGCCTGAAGATGCTCGTCTGGCAGAGATTTTACTTTTAAATAAAGCATACATTAGGAATTGATTATGCAAAAAGACAAAAAAAATTGACATTTTCAACTCAAAATGGGTACTTTTCCATTACTGTTTGTTGATTTTTTCAAACTCAACAGGGATAAAAAGCTATCTATGGGATAAACAAGCTGAACAATTCACAAAAATCTGATCACAAATAAATACTTCACCATGTAAACAAGCAATTGAAATGGCTACTTTTCTCATACTGTTCGTCAGGGTTTTTTTCAAAATCAATAGGGATAAAGCTATTGATGAGATAAACAAACTGTGTAAGTTTCATGAAGAATTTATTGCGTAATTTTTGTTCATTTATGTCCAGAAAAATGACTTGGAATGGTTTTGGTTCACATACTTTCAACCCTTTACCTTACAATGATGACTTTTAACACCCCTGAAGGAGAAAGCTTTTGAAAACATTATGGGAAAAGGAGAAAATGCTGGTAACCAGCATTCTCTCCTTTTCCCACAGTGTTTTCTACCCTTCCCAAAACAAATTTCATCTTTTGAGCAAAGTTTATTTTGTTGTTTGCAAAATTTAATGCTTTGAATTTGGACCAGTCTGAAATTTTGTTCTTTGGGAAAGAGTTTAAGCCAATTTTACGGAAACATTTCTTCAGTGCATGTTGACATAGATCTATATAAGGGAAACCTTAATTTTACAAGGTCATTAGGTTGAGAAGAATATTGAGCAGAGTACTGGTAAAGGAAGTTCAAGAACACATAATAGGTGCACTTGGTACCGCAATGAATATGGACCTACAAACAAAAGGTAAGAACAAACAATCAAACAAACAAAAACAAAAACCCTTTTTTTTTTATTTCTTAGGTAGTGCACAGATCTATCCATGTTTTACCTGGAGTTTCTTTAACCCTTTACTCCATAGATACTCATTTCTACGCATTGCTTGTAGGAGCATTTGGAAAACATTGTGGCAAAAGGTGAAATTGCTCGTGACGAGCAATTTTACCTTTTGTCACAATGTTTTCTATGCTATCAAAAGGTGTCATATACACATAAGAAACAAATTCATCCTTGCTGTTATTTAGGGTCAATTAGAGATAACATAGAAATGCCGCATGGGGTAAAGGGTTAAAATCCGAGTGTGTTGATTGCTAAAATAAGATTATACTTAGCTTTCCTTTTTCAATCCCATCTGCTTTCCTACACGTCCATCAGTGAAGCAGTGATCAGTGTGAATAAAGGAATAACTTCTGTCACAATGACTATACATGTACTTCTTTTATCAATCCTAGGAATTCAACTTGCAAAGTTATCCGATAGATATCCAACTTATGGCAAAAAAAAGCCAAACTTTTAGATTTATCAACATTCTTTCCTAACAAATACATGTATGTGTGACACTGTACATGCGACTAACCGGAAGACACTAAATTTTTAGTCATCCCTATTTAAATTTAGACGGAAACTCATAACGAAATCGGAATTTCATTTTTAAAAATCTAGAACAATGTTACCGCAATACGAGATTTGCTCGTTACAGGCTGCACCCGTAACTCTATAACCTAACTTGAAATATGTATCCATAGTCAGTCAAGGGTAATAAAACAGTTATAATTCTTTTATTAACTCTTTACTACACAATCCCAACTTTTAACGACCCTGAGAAAGGAGGCCTTTGAAAACATTGTGGGGAAAGGAGCAAAATGCTGGTAACCAGCATTTTCTCCTTTTCCCACAATGTTTTCTACCCTTTCGAGATCCACTTTCAATTTTTGATACACATTTATTTTGTCGTCTGCAAATGCTTTCAATTTGGATAGGTCCAATATTTTGTCGTGTGGTAAAGAGTTAAATGTTCAATTTAATGATATTAGTTTGATACCAGTTACAATTACTTGACCTGAAGCAAAAATAACAGACAGGGCTATCTAATATAATGATTGATTGAATTGATTTATGAAAGTATCCTTCAAATTTGGTTACCAAAGCATTGATTTAAGCGAAATGTTTAAATTTTTCAAATTGATTCCATTTTCAAAAAATTCACATGGTAAGGGAAATAAGCTGATAAAACTATGATGAAAAACTGCTTTTAAAATCAGTTTAAAACAATTCAAGATTATTGCAGTGTTTCTCTTACCCCATTACCACACAATCCCTACTTTTGATGCCCCTGAGAAAGAAGCCTTTAGAAAACATTGTAGGAAAAGGAGAAAATGCTGGTAACCAGCATTTTCTCCTTTTCCCACAATGTTTTCTACCCTTCACAAAACAAATTTCACTTTTTCAGTCACTTTTATTTTGTCGTCTGCAAATGCATTCAATTTTGGCAAGTCTATAATACTGTCGTCTGGTGATGGGTTAAATAACTACATTATACATACATGTATTTTCTCCCCCATTTCTCATCTAAAATTGATGATCTGACAAATTCCATTTTGTCAAGCGATTTCTATTTTATGATTTTGTAGAATATATCTAATTCCATAAGGGATATACATGTATACAATATGACAAGTTTGTATGTTATTCTTTTAACCCGTTACCACTAAACAAAAATTTCATATCTATCCAAATTCAAAGCATTTGCAGATGACAATTTCAAAGTGGCAAAAATGGTGCAATTTTGCTTTGATAGGGTAGGGTTACCAACATTTTCTCCTTTTCCAACAATGTTTTGAAAAGGATTCTTCCTAAGAGACTTTAAAAGTTGTGATTGTGTGGTAACAAACAACAAAATTTTGGATGTGACCAAATTGAAAGCATTTGCAGACGACAAATTAAACAATGATGAAATGATGATTTCTCTCTTTAATAGAGTAGAAAACACTGCAGGAAAAGAAGGAAATGCTGATTACCAGCATTTTCTCCTTTTCCCACAGTGTTTTACAAAGACTTCTTCTTTAGACTGGTCGAAATTGAAAGCCTTTGCAGACGACAAAATGAATGTGATTAAAGAATTAACACTCTTATAAGGAAGGCAAGAAAACATTGTGGGAAAAGGAGAAAATGCTGGTTAACAGCATTTTCTCCTTTTCCCACAATGTTTTCAAAAGGCTTCCGCTTACGGCGACATGATTCACCATAGCCGTGAACAAGTTTCCAAGTCCCCTGCCACCTTACTGAACAACATATACTGTTCATTCATTTATGTAATAAGTTGTTTTAGAAGTTCCTTTATTTCATGAACACTTTTACTTTCTTTCCATTCTGTTTACAATGATTTTTATCAGTGGGAAGTTCTATGTGGCACGGATAAAAAATACAGCTTAACCCATTACCATACAATCCCTACTTTTGACGCCTCTGAGAAAGAAGCCTTTAGAAAACATTGTGGGAAAAGGAGAAATACTGGTAACCAGCATTTTCTCCTTTTTCCACAATGTTTTCTATCCTTCACAAACCAAATCTCAATTTTCCAGTCAATTTTATTTTGTCATCTGCAAATGCTTTCGATTTGGACAATTTTATTGTTTGGTAACGCGTTAAACCTTTACCAAACAATCCCTTGTTTTCACAACTTAGGAAAAAGACTTGAAAACATTGTGGAAAAAAGAGAAAAGGCTGGTAACCAACATTTTTTTTTTCATTTTTCTACAATGTTTTCTATCCTATCAGAGAGTTCAAATGCATTTGTACAATTGTTACTCAATTTTCTGCTGATATTTTAGAATAGAAAGTCCAAAATTCGATGTTTGGGAAGAGGGTTAAATTCGAAATAATTTTATGGTCAAAGGGAGAAAACTCGTACAAATGATATCGCTTTCTTCATGACACAGTTACCTCCCTTATATTAAAGGTCAGGGTAAAACCATGGACGAATAAACCTCTTTGCCGTTTGTGAAGACGATCTGTAAAAAAAAAAAATCGCACAGCTGTCAATATTTCTGGTATAGTTCAAGACAGGATTGTAGATTCTGATACTTCCGAAAATACCATGACAGCAGATAAAAGAAAGAAAACAGTTTCAGACGTGGTTGCACCCTTGTAAATAGATGGTACACTCCTTTGTTTTTTGTCATTTTTGTAAACAAGGCGGCCGCCAAAATTTAAACTTTGAAGTAACAACGCGGTTACTAAAGTAACAGCTCACACAGAATATAAATATTAATCTTTGAAAATAGAATTAGTCAAGTGATCAATATACACGATAAATAAGCTTTATTATGATACAAATTAAATTTATAAACCAACGACATGTCTTCGTTCAAACTTAGGTTTTCGAAGTTATAAACGAACATCGTTCATATCTGAATGGTCAAATTCTGGACAATCATTTCTTTGCTCATCGACCGTTAAGTTCAGAGGACAGAAAGTGAAACTACACCTGAATCTTCCAAGATAATAAATGGAGATGAAAGCTATGCATTTTCTCCGATATTATTGATGTTGATTGCAGGTTAGATTACCCCACCCCCATTTTGAGTGGAAGGAGGTTATAAGAAGGGAGGTCACTCTATTAATTTGAAAGCTTAGTCCATTTGACAATAAAATGATTTAAGATAACGCAACAGAATCCTGCCTTTGACAGTAAAATACCAGTAGGCAAACAATAACTAAGAAATCAGCAAAGACGAAACTAATGTGTACTTATGAACGTGCAGTCTGATCTTGAATCTGCACTGGCCATTCAGAACACTTTTCCAAAATAAAACTCCTTTGAAATAGCAAAGATCTTTTTTTTTTAAATGAGCTTTAAAGTTTCATTTTACATATTGAGCAGAAAACGGTTAACGAGGGGTCCGGATTTTTCGATAGACCGTTTGGATATCAACCTTGCATCGGTTCTGGTGGTTTCAGTTTGACTGTAAAGGTTGAAAAAAAGTACAATTCCGGATAGTTGGGAAAGGGGTAATAATAAGGGAGATTACTCTTCATAACTAACCGCTAAACAGATTGCACGAGTTTTTTCCCTTTGACCATAAAATCACCATGGAATGTAATGGTGACCGTTTTCAGACCCGAGACCAATCTACACTATCTAGGAGCTGAATTTCTCTCGTTTACATCAATCTTGTCTAATTTTGATCTATGAAAAAGTCTTTTTCCTCTATTTCCTCCCCGAGATCTATTGCCCGCTAGCTTTATTCACAATTTTGTTGCAGTTCCAGGTCGATTATAATTTGATTTTTTTTATATAAGTTATCGTTGCCAGGTTTGGGCAGGAGGCCTTTCTTCCATTTGGAGGGTAGCTCTGTCATTGTTTTTGTGGCTTTGTTTTGTGAAGGGTAGAATTCATTGTGGGAAAAAGAGAAAATGCTGGTTACCAGCATTTTCTCCTTTTCCCACAATGTTTTCTAAAGGCCTCTTTCTCAGGGTTGTCAAAAGTAGCGATTGCGTGGTAATGGATTAATTGTCTTTGCAACCAGTACAGAGCATGATCAGACTGTAAAACACATGCTATCTAATCTTTAATCTTTATAATACAGTCCACTTTGCTGAGGCATTTTTGCCTAAAGCAACCTTGAAATTACATAGGGTGTTATTTCTTGAGATTGAAAACACAGGTTGGATTCATAAGCACTCCAAGGGCCAACCTGTCCCTACCTCTGTTACCATAAGACTTTAGAATGGTCCAAATCTAGAGCATAAGTAAAAAAATAAGTGTGGCTCAAGTAATAGTATCCGTTTTTAGAAACCTTGAAATTATTGTGGGAAAAGGAGAAAATGCTGGCCACCAGCGCTTTCTCCTTTTCCCACATTGCTTTCTTAAATCTTATCTCAGGATTGTTAAATTGGGCTTAGATTGTGGTAATGGGCTTATAATTCAAGGGTCAACTTCATAAATGCACCGTGGGAAATGTAAAATGACTTTCTGAAAATTGTTCATGAATTTCTAGATCTGATGGCATTTTGAGAGGTCCAAAACAGCATATTGCAACTAATCTCATCACTTGAAATAGTTTCGACCCACTAAAAGGGTACTACATAACAAAGTTTTAACAACCATGACTGGCTCAGGAACAAGGCTTTTGAAATCAAAGTGCCAAGATAAGAAACTCCATTTCCCAGAAAGCTTTCGACCCTTTTCCAAGACAAATCAAATCATTTGAGTTGAGTACATTTTTTTTCCTTTTCAAAAACCTTTAATTTTTTATAAGTCCAAAATTTTCTTGTTTGGTATGGGATAAAAATCATTAAGGAACAAAGAGTCAAACTTGGGATTCTTTAATTGTTTCTCAACATGGTGAAATATTACAAAATTGAAGTAATAGAGATTGTAAATAGTATATTGTATAAGTATCAGGCTTAAGAAATTATTCTTTCATTCCCTGTTCAGCCAACACAAACCCAACAAACTACTTAACTACTTACCAGATGACGATATTTAAGGCTTGTCCAAATCGAAAGCATTTGCAGTCGACAAGATAAAAGTGACAGAAAATTTTAAATTTGTTTTTTTAAGGGTAGAAAACATTGTGGGAAAAGGAGAAAATGATGGTTACCAGCATTTTCTTCTTTTCCCATAAAGTTTTCTAAAGGCTTCTTTCTTAGGGGCGTCAAAAGTAGGGATTGTGTGGTAATGGTTAAGGGATGAAGGCTATAGAAAAACACTGTAAGAAAAAGTAACAAGCAAATTTCTCCTGTGTGAGGCAAGGCTTCTCTCCCTTTTCCAATGTCTTATCCCATTGTTGCTATTTCATTCAAATTGGGGCCTGCAAGAAAGGGGTAACACTTAGTTTTAGAATTGTTCAGATTGAAAACATTTGCAGACAAGAATTTATGTGCGGTTCAAATAATAAAATTTGTCTTTGACAGGTAAAAAACATTGTGGAAAAAGGATGAAATACCTGTAACCGGCATTTTCTCCTTTTCTCATAATGTTTTCAAAAGGCTTCTTTCTCTTGGTCAATTGAAGTGATGATTGCATCATAAGGGCCAACTCTAAAAAGTACTCAGACATACATCCAGACAAACTTTTATTTATGCACAGTCATCGCTATAAATTGATAATTTAACCTTTTACCATACAATCTTGTGTTATAAAGAATGTAAGATTTTCTACAAAATAACATCACATTCTTAATATTTATCCAAGTCTTGAATCAAAATTGGACAAGTACGGCTGCATTTTTATGTTTTTTTTTTTTGTTCCTGAATACTTTGTGATTCTTTTTCACCAAAAAATTTATGTACAGTAATTTAATAAGCCTGGGAATAAAAAAAATCATCTGATTCAAATTTTACCATGTCATTCCTCAATTTTCAGTCAAAATATATCACTCATACCTAACACTGTAGTTCTAATTTTCTATCTAACCATTTATCAAACGACCAAATTTTTGACTGGTCCAGATTGAAAGCACTTGTAGACGACAAAATAAATGCATGCTACTCAAAAAATTTAAATTTGTTTACGGCAGGGTAGAAAACATAGTTGGAAAAGAAGAAAATGCTGATTACCAACATTTTCTTTCCCACTTTTGTTTCTATAGGCTTCTTTCTAAGGGTTGTTAAAAGTCGGGATTGTTTGGTAAAGGGTTAAAAATCATGGAATGACAACTTACCTCTACCTTTTAGAGAGTCTGTAAAATGCAATTCTATCTTGTTAAGTAGCCATTTACAGATTGATAGCTATTATTTACCAAACAACACATGATTTTGGACTAACATACAGAACATTTATAAAAGAGCTTTGTGAAAAGGCGCTTTATGCATCTGCTAAAAGTATCGACCAAGGTCAGCCTGCACAGTCCGGGAGGGCTGACCTAGGTCGAAACTTTTTGCTATTACTAAATTTTCTGTATTTCAAAGACCCAGTCAATCTCATGTTAAAGTAAACTGTTCAAAACAGTTATGGATCTAGTCATCTATAAGTATGTGTTGGCTATAGCTTGGTATCATGCACCATGGAGATGTATTAAGCCCACTTTTCACAGAGAATGGCGCAAATACAGTGTTGTTAAAAGTTCATAAAGTTCATAAAGTTCAATGGTAAATTTATATCAGTAATTTAGATATGGTCATATATTCGGAGAATACTTACACTTTCCCCACTGTCTCTTCTCATTTTCATTAACATAAATTTACTTATCTCCGTATTTTAGTGCTTAAAAAAATACACATCCATGTCAATAAAAACAAGTGATAGACAAGTGGAATGGACAAAACATTTTGGGAACGAACAGACCGGAAGCAGTGAACATTAAACCTAAGGGACATCACTCGTACAATTACAGAATTGAAGATAGTACGAGTTTTCTCCCTTAGACCATAAAAATATTCTACGCGTAGCCATCGTTAATACCTTTTTGACTGCTTTCTTTTTGAAAGCAAATATTAATAAGCAGGGGGTAAAAAAAAAATATGAAACCGCCAGTAAACAAATAAGAACCAAATATTGCAATGCAGTGGCTATATCTTTCACCATGGTTTATCACCTGCTTTAACAATATAATTCCCTAAATCAGACCGAAAAATTCTAAGGAATCCGATTTTGATGCATACACAGCCTGAAAAAAGCAATTTAACAACCTTAAGAAAGAAGTCTTGCGGAAAAGGAGAAAGTGCTGCTTTCCAGCTAATATATTAAAATATTAACATATTATTTGTTCTCTAGCATACTTTTTTTGTGTGTGTGTGGGGGGGGGGGGAGAGGCACTTTATGGTTAGTAATAAATGGATGATTGGTGACAAGTGTATGGTACAACATTCTTTAGAATTACTTATAATTACATGTACTTATTTAAGAGAGTAACAGTTATGTGCATTTTCTCCTTTTCCAACAATGTTTTCTACCCTATCAACCACAAAAACCATCACGTGAGCCACATTTGAAATCTACAATTCCTTTCAATTTCGTTAACACTTTACCAGTCAGTCCCGACTTTTTTTACAAATTAAGGTTTTAAATAACAAAGGTTTGAACAAAATAAAGCCATACGATGTAAAGAACGTCACGATACATAGTGCTCACTGCTTTATATCACTCGGATACTGTTATATTGTCGGTGTGACGAGGGTAAATTTTCAATAATTAAGGAATGTTCATTTATTCAGAGAATACTTACGCTTTTCACACTGTCATTTCTTATTTTTATGTAAACGCTTTTACTAATTTTCATACTTAATCCCTCATTACATGTATACTCATCACCCGAAAAGACCCAAGTGATAGACCAGAAGAATGGACGAAACATTTCGGGATCGAACAAAACCGGAAGCCGTAGACTTAAATCTAAGGGAGATTAATCGTACAAATACTGAATTGAAGAGAGTACGAGTTTTCTCCCTTAGACCATAGAAATTTCCATAGCGTCGCCATTGCACGAAGAGACTTACCTTTGACTGTTTGAATATTAATAAGCGGGAATAAATGGAATTAGGATGCCCTCAGTCAACAAATTAGTACCAAATGTTGCAATGTGAAGGTTATATGTTTAATCACATTTTTATCATGTATATTGACAATGTAAATCCTGTATCAGGCAAAAATACTACGGAAGCTGATCTTGATCAGTATACTCAGAAAAAAGCTATGTTAACTTGTGGTTTGACAAATCCGTCACCATTTTTCACACAATCACGAGTTTATAATAACCCAAAGAAAGAATCCTTTTGAAAATATTGTGGGAAAAATGCTGGTTACACAATCAAAAACAGAAATCAACTTTTTTGCAACATTCAGTTTGTCATCTGCAAGTGCTTTCAATTCTATCCAAATCAATTTTTTTTTTGTTTGGCAAGAATTAACTAAAACTCTCTGTTTACATTACCAAGAAACAGTTGGTTAATGAAAATATTTGAATTTAGTGAGTCATTGGAGTTTTATTTGGTAGACTCCAGAGATGAATCCGTGTATAGGCTTTATATCTGACCAACTATGAATTTCATATCTTGGTAAAGAGTTATAGGCCTTCTTTCTAAAGATTATAAAAACCTGAAACTGTGTGGAAATGGGTTACCGTGTTGCCTGAAAGTGATTTCAACACAACAAGAGTCTAAAATTTTGTTATCTGTTAAAGAGTTTAAATAAACCTTGTGATAAGACAGATTTCTTAACCAACGTTTTAACAGCCCTGAGGAAAAAGGCTTTGAAGACAGAGAGCAAAGAGAAGATCCTTTTCTCAAAATGTTTTCAACCCTTTTCAAAAAAAATCCAACTATTTGAGTAGGGTACATTTTTTCCCTCAAAACCTTTAACTCTTTACCAAACCACAAAATTCTGGACTGGTCCAAATTGAAAGTATTTGCAGACAACAAAAATAAATGTGACTCAAAAATGAAATTAAATTTTGGAAGAGTTGAAAATGTTGTGGGAAAAGGAGAAAATGCTGGTTACCATCATTTTCTCCTTTACCTACAATGTTTTCAAAAGCTCTCTTTCTCAGGATCATTAAAAGTCGGGCTTGTGTGGTAAAGAGTTAACTCTTCGACAACTCTAAATTTATCGTTTGGTATGGGATTAAAATCATCAAAGAACACAGGGTAAGACTTGGGTTTCTTTAATCAGTTCTAAACAAGGTAACAAATTACGTGTACAAAATTAAAGTAAAAGAGATTGTAAGTACATGAATGACTTGTATAAATATCAGGCTTAAGAAACTCCCTGTTCATCCATCAATAAACTAAACAAGAAAACTGCTTTTGAAAACATTGTGGGAAAATGTAACAAACAACTTTTCCTTTCTCCAAAGACTCATTCCATCTTCTGAACTACATTCAAGTAATAGTCTGCAATGAAAGAATTAATACATGTATTTTACCACACAACAAAATCTTGGAACTACCCAAATCGAAAGCATTCGCAGATAAATCATAAATGTGGCTCAAATAGCAAAATTTGCCTAACCTCTTTACCAAACAACAAAATTTCTGACTAGTCCAAATTAAAAGCATTTACAGACAATATGACTAAAGAAGTGAAATTTGTTATACAAAGGAAAGAAAACATTGTGTGAAAAGGAGAAAATGCTGGTTACCAACATTTTCTCCTTTTTCCGCAATGTTTTCGAAGGCTTTCTTTCCAAGTGTTATTAAAAGTCGGGATTGTGTGGTATAGAGATAATTTGTTTTCTTCAAGTGAGTTCAGTATTACTAAAGAGTCTAAAAGTTTGTGGTCATATCATTAACCCATTACCAATCAATCCCTACTTTTGACGCCCCTGAGAAAGAAGCCTTTTGAAAACACTGTGGGAAAAGGAGAAAATGCTGGTAACCAGCATTTTCTCCTTTTCCCACAGTGTTTTCTACCCTTCCCAGAACAAATTTCTATTTTTTAGTCAGCTTTATTTTGTCGTCTGCAAATGCTTTCAATTTGGACCAGTCCAAAATTTTCTCGTGTGGTAATGAGTTAACAGAGCATATAGTTTGATTCTCAGTTTTATATAAGTAACAACCATTAAAGATACAACTAAATAAATTTTCATTCAGTGTTCAGCAACTTTTTAACCCTTAACCACACTAGGATGGCTTTTGACCACCCTGAGATACATGTAGAAGCCTTTTGACAGCATTGTGGGAAAAGGAGAAAAATAATGCTGGTGACCCGCATTTTCTCCTTTTTCCCCACAATGTTTTCTACCCTTCCCAAATTAAATTTCCATTTTTCAGTCACATTTATTTTGTGTTCTGCAAATACTATCAATTTGGACCAGTCTATAAATCTGTTGTTTGGTAAAGAGTTAAACCTGCTTCATCCTATTTCATGAAACTATAATCATTCTTATTTATTTCATGCTTTCCAGTAAGATATCGAGAATTGGCAGTGAAAATATTTTTTGATCTTACACTGGTACCACCAGTGAAAATACCGATTTTCACGTTCTTGTTGCCTAGGTAAATTGCGCGTGCCTAACAACTAGATGGGAAATATGACGTCATATACCTTACATTTCACGCGCTTGACGTAACGTTGCTATGCGGGAGGGGTACGTCACAGGGAATAAGGAAAAAGAACTGTACTGAATTTTGATAAAGCTCCTCCCAGAAAGGGTTAAAAGCATAAAATAAATAGAATTTTTTTTTTTTTTTTTTTTCGGTGTAAGATCGAAATTTATTTCATCTCGTGAACACCATCAGTAATATTTTCACTCGTGGCTGTGCCACTCGTGAAAATATTACCGATGGTGTCCACTCGATGAAACAAATTTTGATCTTACACCAAAAAAAAACAAATATCCTCTATATTTTCATGCCAAATGTTTGACCTGACAGCTTTGAAGAGCATATAGTTTGATTCGCAGCTTTATATAATGTAACAACCATTAAATCTTTACCAAACGACAAAATAATAGACTGGTCCAAATTAAAAGCATTTGCATTTGACAACATAAATGTGACTAAAGAATTGGAATGCCATTTGGGATGGGTAGAGAGCATTGTGGGAAAAGGAGAAAATGCTGGTTTCCAGCATTTTCTCCTTTTCCCACAATGTTTTCAAAAGGCTTCTTTCTCAGGGTCGTTAAAAGTGGGGATTGTGTGGTAACATTTCATTTTCACCCAATTTTCAGCAACTTTTGAACTCATTTCATCCTACTCTATGAAACTATAATCATTCTTGTATCTCATGCCAAATGTTTGCCCTGACAGCTGCATGGGTGAACAGACTACCACAGACAGAAACTGCATTTTGGGTTTTTTTTGCGGCTTTCAAATAAATCACTGTTGTTGTATCTGGTTTTAAATCATTACCAAACAACAAAATTTTAGGTTTATCCAAATCGAAAGCATTTGCAGACACCAAAAGAAAAAAGTGACAGAAAATTTGAAATTTATTTTGTGAAAAGTGAAAAAAACACTGTGGGAAAGGGAGAAAATGCTGGTTTTCTGAAGGCATCTTTCTCTGGGTCATCAGAAGTAAGAATTGTGTGGTAATGGGTTCAATGACGATATATCCCTTGAACCTCTGTATCTCTTACACCTTGTATATTGGAAATTCATCTATGTTTACAACGCTGAGCCATTCTACATTGTTTCATGTTTGAAAAGCCTTTTTTTCCATTCTACTGTAAGTATGTTCCTTTAACCCATTACACACAATCCCTACTTTTGACCCTGAGAAAGAAGCCTCTTGAAATCATTGTGGGAAAAAGAAAAAATGCTGGTAATCAGCATTTTCTCCTTTTCCCACAATGTTTTCTACCCTCTCCAAACCCAATTTCCATTTTTCAGTCACATCTATTTTGTAGTCTGTAAATGCTTTCAATTTGAACCTGTCTATAATTTTGTCCTTCGGGAAAGAGTTAATTCATCTATATTTACAAGGCTGAGCCATTCTACACACTTTCAAGTTTGAAAAGCCCTTTTTTTTCCATACCAGCTGTAAGTATGTACCTTTAACCCTTATCCTGCTAAATAACTAAAGTGAAATTTTCAATTCGATAGTAAAACCCAAATATTGCTATTTCAAAGACATGCTTTGGGTAACAATATCTCCTTATCAGATAATGAAGATCCATGACTAGACGGCACATTTTGAGCTGTCTGATCTTGATCCGCACTGTCTGTAAAAAGACAGTAAGTTGTGCTTAGCAGCCTAAGGACTAAAATTCAGGAATTCAAATTTATATGATTCAAAGATCCATGCCTTCCCCATTTACCCAACAACCTTGAGTTTTAAATACCTGAGAAACAAAACTTTTGAAAACATTGTAGGCAAAGGAGAAAATGCTGTAAACCAAATCATATTTATTCTTTAACTTCATTAAGCACTTTTTTCTATCATTGTAAACTTCCTTACATTCAAAATTTTTCTCTGACATTCATACTTATTAGTTTTAGGCAAAGCAAACAGTTAGTGCAAGCAACACAAAAGGAAAAGGAGCATTTTTTTCACAGAGTTGATTGATTACTGTTTTCAAAATGTTATCTACCCAGGGATAGTATATACACTACATATACATGTACTATATATACAATTCCAGTAGCTATCATATAAACCATTGTTTTTGTATTGTAAGAGATACATAAAAATCAAATAAGTTTCCAGTTATCCACTACATCAAATTGGAGGGATTCAAAAGTGACATGATTATTTAAATTACAGAAATCAGATCGGTAAAAAAGGTATAAATAACAAACAAAAGAAAATACAAAAAACAAACTACACTTGTCACAATAACATGACTTCATACCCCCTGCCCAGTGCTTTGAAAAAGGAGATACTAGTAGATGCTTCACCCTTTACATCACAATCCTGTGGTTGAAAGACCCTATGAAAGAAAGCCTTTGAAAACATTGTTTGAAAAGGAGAATATGCTAGTTACCTTTTACTTTTTCCACAATGTTTTCTACCGTATCAAAGGAAGATTGCAGCATTTGAACCACACTTAAATTGTTGTCTACAAATGCTTTCAATTTTGACAAACCAACATTTGTCATCTGGTAAAGAGTAAACCTTTTACCACATAAACCTGTGGTTTAACGACCCTGAGAAAAAAAAAAAAAAAAAAATTGTTGGAAAAGGAGAAAATGCTGGTAACCAGCTTCTCCTTTTTTGACAATGTTTTCTATCCTTACAGAAGTACACTTTGTTGTTGGAATCACATTTAACTGTTGCATACCAGTGCTTCAATTTTTTTACGAGTCTAAAATTTTCGTAGGGATTGTGAGGTTATCAGCTAGAGATCTAACCTGTCAAACCTTCAACATTGTAACCCAGATTAGAAACAGTTCTTAAAACCTTGTGTCTTGAACATCTCTATAGTTTAAGTGAAGCAGCAGTAAAAAAGTTGTGATACAATGATATCAAACCTGAGGGAGGTCTTCTACTCACAAAATGTACCTATCAGTACAACCCGGCCAAAAGGGAGGACAAGCAGGGTGATTACAGTGTAGCCCCAAAAAACCTTTATTTTCTGGGGTTATATTAAAGAGAAAAATACAATGGACACCTTAGACAATACCGGGTAACTTGGACGGAAGAACAAAATTATAAATAAACAATTAAAAATAATCAACTAGTATTATGAGAGAATATTGCACTAATTTATCTAAAATGTTAAATAAATTAATAATTGATAAAAAAAATGTCTTATTGGAGCTATTTCAAGTGATATGCTATTTCTCTTTGTGTTAGTACACATGCTAATTGTCTATAAAGATAAAAGTTCCTTGAATATTCATACAACTACTTTGATTATTTTGATTAAAAAGAAACAATCTCTGTTTACAGCACTAAAGAAGATAATATCATAGCTGTTATGACAACAATTTTTACTCTCTTTTTTCGGAAATGTATAGATTTAGCTAGGCTATAACAGCAGAAAAAAGTTATCTACACAAATCGTTACAAATAAAAAGGAAAAAAAAAAAAAAGGAACATTAGAATCTGTCTGCTAAATTCAGTACCAATTATTCTATTTAAATTAACCCCTATCCTGCTGAATAGCTTATCTCATTACCAAACGACAATATTTTACCCTTGTCCAAATCGAAAGCATTTGCAGACGACAAAATAAAAGTGACTGAAAATTTGAAATTTGTTTTGTGAAGGGTAGAAAACATTATGGGAAAAGGAGAAAATGCTAGTCACCAGCATTTTCTCCTTTTCCCACAATGTTTTCTAAAGGCTTCTTTCTCAGGGTTAACAAAAGTAGGGATTGTGTGGTAATGGGTTTAATGAACTTTCAAGCCACTAGTAAGCATCTGAAAAGTTGTTATTTCAAACTTATTTTTTTCAAAAACTATCTCCTTATTAGACAGTGAGATTCTGTGCAGTCTGATCTCTATCTACACTGCCCACAAATGGTCAGGGAGTCAGACTTCGCAGCCCAACGGTTAAAATGAGCTTGATACTTGATTCTGCCGCGGAGTCTTGAAAACAGTCCATTGTAAGAGTTATACGAGCACCAAATTGTTAGCTTAACCCATTACCACACAATTTTAACGCCCCTGAGAAAGAGGCCTTTAGAAAACTTTGTGAGAAAAAGTGGAAATTTCTGGTAGCCAATATTTTCTCCTTTTCCCACAATGTCTTCTACCATCACCAAACAAATTTCAAATTTTCAGTCACTTTTTTTTGTCATCTGCAAATGCTTTCAATTTGCACCGGTCTAAAATATTGTCCTTTGTTAACCCTTCAACACACAATCATGATTTTCAATGACCCTGAGGAAGAAGCCTTTTGAAAACATTGTGGGAAAGAAGAAAATGCTGGTAACCAAAGGAAAAGGTGCTTCATTTGAGCCACTATAAAATTTTCATCTGAAAATATTTTCAATTTAAATAGGTCCATAATTTTGTCATGTGGTAAAGGGTTAACCCTTTACCAGATGACAAAGTGTAAGCCTTGTCCAAATTCTAAGCATTTGTAGACAACCATTTCAATATGGTTAAAATGATGCAATTTTGCTTTGATCGGGTAGAAAACATTATGGAAAACGGAAAAAATGCTGGTAACCATACTTTTCTTCTTTTCCCACAATATTTTTAAAAGGTCTCTTCTATAGGGTCATGAAAACCTGGGGTCATTTTGTAAAGGGTTGAAAATGATATAAGGATAAGAAACTCATAGCCAAATCCAATAACAATAGGGAAGGCTGTAACAATAGAATTCATTACTGGCACATTTTCCTTTGTCAACAATAATCCATTACCAGATTGCCCAAATCATTCATAGTTCTTGGATAAAAGGGTGAAAGGATCAAACACAAACAAGATCCATCTACATCACTGTAGATCTTGAGGTTCATTTTCAAACACTGTTTTGAGGGTTGCCACTGGCTTCTTTTCTCTTCTATAGGGTCATGAAAACCTGGGGTCATTTTGTAAAGGGTTGAAAATGATATAAGGATAAGAAACTCATAGCCAAATCCAATAACAATAGGGAAGGCTGTAACAATAGAATTCATTACTGGCACATTTTCCTTTGTCAACAATAATCCATTACCAGATTGCCCAAATCATTCATAGTTCTTGGATAAATGGGTGAAAGGATCAAATGCAAACAAGATCCATCCACGTCACTGTAGATCTTGAGGTTCATTTTCAAACACTGTTTTCAGGGTTGCCACTGGCTTCTTTTCCTTTTCTTCCAGATATGCCCCGTCTTGCATTTCATGTCTGTGGTAGAGCAATGCCTGAAAGCCAACATCACTAAGGCCAAGGTCACTTTGTAATAGTTTTTCCCAGTCCAACTCAATAGCTGCTATGGCACTCTAAAAATGATAAAACATTTAACTCTTTACCAAACGACAAAATTACAGACCGGTCCAAATTGAAAGCATTTGTAGACAACAATTTCAGCGAGGCTCGAATGGCAGAATTTGTCCTTGATAGAGTAGAAAACATTGTGGGAAAAGGAGAAAATGCTGATTACCAGCATTTTCTCCTTTTCCCACAATGTTTTCAAAAGGCTTCTTTCTCAGGGTCATTAAAAGTCGGATTATGAGGTTAAGCGTTAAGAAATAATCTTCCTTTTAATGTGGTTTATCATTCAATAAACCCTTGTTGTGAGTTATGAGGCACAATGAATAATCTATGAGGGCAATATCTGGAGTGATTTGTTCATTGCGCCACAAAACTCACAACATGGTTTAATAAATGATAATGCACCATAGAAAGAAGATTATTTCAATTCTAATATGACTAACACTTAAAGGAAAATAATCCCATACTCTGAGTAAAGATAAAGATATGGATGCAGATTATTTTCCACTGAAACTTATTTTATATGGCTTGCAATATGCAAAAAGGGGCATTCGGACATTTGCAGAAATCCGTGCAGGCTAACCTGAGATGACACTTTACAATTACATTAGATTTTGTGTTACAGAAGTTTGGGACAAAACAAAAAAAAAAATACATAAAAACAGTAGTGTCGTTTCGGATTAGCCTGCCCAAACTGCGAAGGCTGACCCGAGACCAAATTTTACGCAAATGTCCGAATGCCCCCTGTCGTGTGTTGCAGGCCAAATGGAATGACGTCAGTCTATAATTAGAATTAAAAATCTGGCAGACAAGTATAGTATAATTGTAAAGACTACTCACATGGTCAAATTTACATCTTCCTATACGCTCTTGTTCAATGATTGGATTAAACTCCCTCTGTTTTTTGGGAGACATATCCATAGTAAAGGAGTAGGCACTTTCTGAATTGACCACTGGAAGGGTCAGTTTAATGTCCAGCTGTTTATGTAGCCATTCTTCATTATTCCACAGTAACCAATACAAGTTGTCCATGTCTTGTCTGCCTGAAAATAAAATTTACACGTTTCACTTTTTACCGCACAATCCCAACTTTTAATGACCCTGAGACAGAAGCCTTTTGAAAACATTGTGGGAAAACGAGCATTTTCTCCTTTTCCCCCACAATATTTTCTATCTTATCGAAGTCAGAAATCACCATATTAACAAGTTTTGATTTGTTGTCTGCAGATGCTTTGAATTTGGTCAAGTCCAAAAATTTATCATTTGGTAATGAGTTAAGAAGTACTTATCAGCATTTTCTCCTTTTCCCACAATGTTTTCAAAAGGCTTCTTCCTCAGTCGTCAAATGCAGTCAATATGTGGTTAAGGGTTAATCAACCCACATAATTTGTCCTTGGACAAACAGGAAATTGTCCAATAGCAAAAAGTTTTGGCTCAGGTCAGCCTGCACAGACTTACCAATTTAGCCCCATTTTCACAGTGCAACGTTTATTTATATTACCAGATTTAATCACTATAAGCATTATGGGCTGAGCCAGTAATGCAAAAGGTAGCATACAGGACTCAAGAACATGTGGTGGCTAGTTCACCTTCACCTTTAATATCACGCGGAACATTCAATCAAATTGAGCCATCCTCTGTGGAAAGCGGGTTTCATGCATCTCTGAAAAAAAGTACTGATCCATCTTAACCAGTGAGGTCCACACAGTCCAACATGAGTTGAAACTTTTTGCTATTAGAAAATTTTTTGCATGTTCAAGATCTACTCTAGCTCCTGATTCAGTGACTTGTTCAACAAAATTTTCCCAAACGGCAAATTTTACT
The DNA here is from genome assembly GCA_943736015.1 of Tridacna crocea. NCBI lineage: Eukaryota > Metazoa > Mollusca > Bivalvia > Cardiida > Cardiidae > Tridacna > Tridacna crocea. Next base: position 13,585,522 of record OX031066.1, read on the forward strand.
CTTCCAAACCAAGAGAGTTTGCAGATGACAATTTTAACTTTCATAACAATGGCAGAAAATTATCCAAACAGGCAGAAAACACTGTGGGAAAAGGAGAAATTGCTCGTTATGAGCAATTTCTCCTTTTCTTACAGTGTTTTCAAAAGACTTGTACTGCAGACAAGTAAAAATAAGAGCTTGTTTGGGATAGGGTTAAAACGCATCACCCTTTTGCCAGATCATGGCTCAGTCATTTAGTACTCGATAAACTCAGGCTTTTGGGCACCACAAAGCAAAGGATAAAACCAACAACGACTACAAACAAGAGGAAATAAAACTTGCAGGACTACCTGTTGGTGTCAATAGAATATCGCTAGTCATGGAATAATACAGCTGGTCTAAAAATTCTGTTGAGGCACCCTGGTGAGGAGGCGTGGATGGCATTTCAAATATACTGGGAAAAAGTACAATAAAAACTTAATAAACAAAGAAAGTACATAAAAATCCGAAGAGCATGTCATGCCTAACCAAACAATCCTAGATTTAACTCTCTAACAAATGACAAAATTGTCGACTGGTCCAAATTGAAAGCATTTGCAGATGACAAAATAAATGTGAATCGAAGGTTGAATTTTGAATTGCAAAGGGTAGAAAACATCGTGAGAAAAGTAGAAAATGCTGCTTACCAGCAATTTCTCATTTTCCCACGTTTTCAATGGCTTTCTTTCTCAGGGTCGTTAAAAGTCAGGATTGTGTGGTAAAGAGATGAATGATCCTGAAGGAGAAGCATTTTGAAACTGGCATTTTCTCCTTTTTCCACAATGCTTTATACCCTGTCAAATACAAATACTATTATCTGACCCACATTTGAATTTTTGTATGTGAATTATCTGTTAAGACAAGTCTGTATTTTTTTGTCTGGAAGAGATTTAACCCATTACCACACAGTCCCTACTTTTGACGACCCTGAGAAAGAAGCCTTTTAGAAAACGCTGTGTAAAAAATGCTGGTAACCAGCATTTTCTCCTTTTCCCACAATGTTTTCTACCCTTCACAAAACGAATTTCAAATTTTCAGTAACTATTATTTTGGTGCCTGCAAGTGCTTTTGATATGGACAAATCTGGAATAATGTTGTTTGGTGAAGAGTTAAATACTATAGGTCAAAAAGCATTTAATTCATTACCAAACGACAATATTTTAGCCTTGTCAAAATCAAAAGCATTTGCAGATGACAAAATAACAGTGACAGAAAATTTGAAATTGGTTTTGTGAAGGGTAGAAAACATTGTAGGAAAAGGAGAAAATGCTGGTAACCAGCATTTTCTCCTTTTCCCACAATGTTTTCAAAAAGGCTTCTTTCTCAGGGTCTTCAAAAGTAGGGATTGTGTGGTAATGGGTTAATAAAAACAATAGTCCATTGAATATCATTGGACAAATATTTCCTTTCATAAAGCATGTCATCTGATCTAGAAGCAGATCTGCCCAATATCTCTGGAGCTTATATAGGCCAGAACAGCCTTATTAACTGTCCACAAATAATCTTATTATCATATCATCATTCGCTTTAGTCTTTCCAAAGGTTTCAAACCTAGAGATATACAAACAAAGAGCACTCACTCGCTACTAAAGTAACTGATCAGTATCTGCACTTTTTCATTGATCCAGTCCTTATTGTCTCGACAAAATTTTCCAGCTAGTCTTGGCGTTGAACTGCCTTTCACTGAAAATATGCAAAACTTTATAATAGATTATTGTGCCATAAATCCTTTAACTTTTTACGACCCTGAGATAGAAGACTTTTGAAAACGTTCTGGGAAAAGGAGAAAATGCTTGTAACCAGCATTTTCTCCTTATTCTACAATGTTTTCTACCCTACTGGAAACAAATTTGAATTTTTGAATTACATTTATGTTGTCATCCGCAAGTGCTTTCAATGTGAACCAGTCTAGAATTTTGTCATTTGGTAAAGGGTTAAGCCAGTAAGCTCTATAGCCAACACTTATCGAATGGCAATCTCCATGTCAGCAAATACAATTTAGAGACCTACCCTTCCGGCTAGGAGGGAAGAAGTAGGGTATTGCAGTTTGTGGTTGGAAACTGAAATTTTATCTTTTATTTTATTTCTATTGCTTTTCAAAAATTTTCATTTATTTTAACGGTTAACTTAGAGAATGAACAGTGTTCCAAGACAGCTAAAGTCACTTTATACTTAATGACTGAATACCCCTGCCGGTGTTTTGACAGAAACAGGCAATTTAACAGAAAAAAAAATCTAAGTTAAGGGGTGATTACCCTTGAATCATAGGAAGTAAATGATTGAAAACTGTGTCTTGCACATCTTCAGTATACGATCAGTATATCAACAAACTTTCAATATAAAAGCAACAAAACTGTAGGGGAGTTCGCTACACAAAATTACAAGTATTTTGTACATAATCACACATGGACGGACCAACAGTCAGGCTGATTCAGTGTACTCTTGAAAACATCCATGTTTTGCGGCGGTATAAAAAAAACCCACATAGCCCTCCTTACTATGCTAAAGTTTATAATACATACCTTTTCCGGATGCTAGTACATGATAGACACAATCCGCTATCATTTCAAATTTGTCCATAGCAATCTGGCTAAGTGTCATACCCAGGTCATGTGACATCTGTACTGTGTTCAGCAAGTACTCTCGTAAAGATAATGCGACAATCTACAATATAATTCATTTACAAATGAAAACAATAAAATTCATTTACAAATGAAAAGAGTATTTGGTGACATTTAAATTCTATAAACATTTACTAAATGGTTATAATCTACATCCTATGCTGCATGACCTTTATAAAATGGGCATTGCGGTAAAAGGCAATGCAGCTTTAACCCATTACCATAAAATCCCTATTTCTGAAGAACCTGAGAAAGCAGCCTTTAGAAAACATTGTGGGAAAAGGAGAAAATACAGGTAACCAGTATTTTCTCCTTTTCCCACAATGTTATCTACCCTTCACTAAACAAATTTCAAATTTTCAGTCATTTTCTATTTTGTTGCCTGCAAATGCTTACAAATTGGACAAGTCTAAAATATTGTCGTTTGGTAATAAGTTAATTGCAGTTTTCTATAATTCACACTAAAACCAGTCATTTTGGGTATATATAAATTTCTACATGTATGTATAGTTTTCAACACCATTTTCAACATCAATTTAGTCATAGCATGGTCAGTGGCTAGTGGCCAAAGCATCTATTCATGTATATTTGAATTTGTCATTATAATGTTTTCACTAGACTTCCAAGTCATTGGCTGCTTTCCCACATGAACATCTCAACATGATGTTGAGAGAGGAATAACTGATATAACTACTTTGCACACTAGCAGTATCATTTGCTGAGTTTTTATTGTCAGAAGAACATGCAAATCTATGACATTTCACCAACCTTTAGGCCAACACAATGATGTGGTGTTTTGATTCCTTTAGCCACACACTGTTGTTGTAAAGCTTTAAACATCACACAGATTGGAGTAGGAAGAATGAAAATATCCCCAGATATCTGCTTCATCAGTAATTTGAGTACATTGTCAATCAGATCTCTGCCTTCTGTATAAATCAATATAAAAGGTCAAGAGATTTTCATTTTGTCCTCAATCTCTTTTACGTTCTATGCTTCTAAAATAATTTATGATGAATAACGTTCAAAAGGTAATGAAACACTAATTCGTTACTATTCTTTTTCCAACAAGGAACGTTAGGAAAAGGCAAGTAGCAGCATTTTCTCCCTTTTCAACAATGTTTTCTACCTTTTCACCAAAATAAATGTTTTCAATCTTTTTACAGACAAGCTCTATGTTTCAGTAGTCATCTCTAAGTGCTTCTAAAATGGACTACCCAAACATTCTGTTGATATGTAAAGAGTTAAAAAACAAGGTACATTTACAGATTGTCTTTAACTGTTACAAACCACTCTTTAACCCTTTACCACACAATCCTGACTCTTCACACTCCTGTGAAAGAAGCCTTTTGAAAACATTGAGGGAAATGGAGAAAATGCTGGTAACCAGCATTTTCTCCTTTTCCCACAATGCTTTCTTCCCTTTCTAAAACAAATTTCAATTCTTTAGTCACATTTATTTTGTCATCTGCAAAAGCTTTCATTTTGGACCAGTCTAAAATTTGTCATTTGGTAAAGAGTTAACCCCTTAGACTATATACCATCAGATTTTCTGGAAGAGCGTGGAGTTGCAGAAGGCTGTGATCTACATCCACATGGCAGTTCCTCTAACACAGAAGATAGAGGTGTGATCTGTTTGTCCTCACTGTGACACAGCACATAGTCTATAACTGGCTTTAACACCCTACAGGAGATAAAATGGTGACAACTTTTTTATCTGAGAATGTAATAAGTCTGATATACCACTGAATACTTCATCAGACAAACCAACATCAGACCTTTTGATATCAAAAAGATTGAAGACAACAAATGAAATATCTGATGTCCATCTACTAAACAGCAATGAAATAGAGTTTGCATTAGTAACATATCAACAATAGATATTTATTTAACTGACTGCTACAGCTCCCTGAGTTAACTCATTACCACACAATCCCTACTTTTGACGCCCCTGAGAAAGACGCCTTCAGAAAACATTGTGGGAAAAGGAGAAAATGCTGGTAACCAGCATTTTCTCTTTTCCCACAATGTTTTCTACCCTTCCCAAAACAAATTTCAAATATTCAGTCACTTTTATTTTATCATCTGCAAATGCTTTCGATTTGGACAAGCCTAAAATTTTGTCGTTTGGTAATGGGTTCATAATTCCCTACTAATTTCTATATCTAATCCAAAACCAGACAATATTATCTTGAATTGGGAAAACAAGCAGAAAAGCCATCTTCTTAATTCCAAGCTTTGTGAAGGCAAGTCTTTTATGGTATTTCAATGACATGGCTAGGATTTGAATTGAAAACCCTGACTTCTCATGCGAATCCCTTCATGTTGAAATTAGGAAAGTGGTTGCAAGAAATACAGTATATTAACTCTCTAGCAAGCGACAAAATTTTTGACAGGTCCAACTGAAAGCATTTGCTTTGCAGGCGACAAAACAAAGGCGACTGAAAAATTCAGATTTGTTTGAGGGAGGGTAGAAAACATGGTGGGAAAAGGAGAAAATGCTGGTAACCAGCATTTTCTCTTTTTCCAACAATGTTTTAAAGAGCTCATAATGTTTTAAAGAGCTATCTTCTTCAGTTGTTAAAAATCGAGATTGTGCGGAAAGGGTTAAAAAAAAGGGTATACTCCATAACCATAAACCAGCTGACAAAGCCACAATTGGATTGCTCCTCAAATATCAATACGGTAATTTGCAACAATGCCAACTTCTCTTTGGTTCTGCAACATTTTCCTCAATTGCCTTTACATCAAACTTTGATTTGTATAACTTTGATGTATTTTTCTTGAGAAATAAAAAAAAAGAGCAACACACATAGTGTGAAGGTTAGTTGTTGATTTGAAGTCTTACCTCTGATTGAACTGTTTCAAACACTTCAGCAAACAACTTAACCATGCTGGAATCTGCAATATAATTATATTGGAATCTCATCTGAACCTGCAAGCATTAGGGCGTACTTATATGTGAACCATAACCTGACAAAAGGGGCTTAATGCATCTTTATAATCCATCATACTAAGCTAGCCATCACATTTGGAACCATAACAGCCATTTTTTTAACCAATCGACTTCATGATGAGGTAAACTTGTCCTTGGATATGCAGAAAATTGACCAATAGTGAAAAGTTATGCACAACTACACATCACACAGATTTATTGTGGTAAGTCTCATCTTCTTCTGATGTAAACTTTAGGAGTTGCGCATACAAAAAATTGTGACAGATGGACAGACAAACCTGGCCATAAGATAATACAACCCTTCTGGAATATAAAAAAGTACAACAGTGCAAAGTAGTTATGATTGCTCAGGACAATGGCACTGATTGCAATAGGCTGAAAAAGATATATATGAAAAGCAATCTGGCAATTACCTTTGTAATTCATCTACCTATACTAATCATAACATAATTCTTGATTCATAAAAAATTCTAATGAGAACCCAAAACCTTAAGTGGAGAATTATTAATATTCTCAATTTTGAAATCAAAATCACTCTTTGGAGCACTGCTTAATATTTCAAAATTACATCTGTGCATTGGTAGCAATTAAAATTTTGATGTCCATTTTGCATTATTAATATTGAATATTCACGTTTGAAAAAATGCTAGCTACAAACACTCAAAATAATAACCTCAAATCTGGAGAGTATAATTTCTACTTACAGCAACATCTTTACCAGGAATATGTTTTGAATCTAAACAGATCCAGTCCTGACACCTAAAATTAAAAAAGAAACTATTTAACCCTTCAGCTGTTAAGTGCAACTTACAGACCTTTTGTGAACAGTGTTATAATCGATTTGTGCGGCTTTAAATGCCAATTCAAACATTAGTTCAGTTATATTGCAGTGGTCAGTACACCTATCCATGCTTTCCCAGAGTTTCTTTACCATATCTTTACCATTTCTCTGCACCATATTCTTCCAAAGCCACATGCTGCTTTCACACACTGTCACATTGCCATTGTTAAAATGACGGTCAGAAGTGAAAAAGGAATGAATCCCGTTGAAAAATGACTATCATCATTCCTCAGAAAGAAACTGGCCAAGCCAGGGATTGAACCCACAACTCCCTGTTCTTAAGTCCTGTACAAAATGGACAGAGCTACTGAGGCTTGGCTTAGAACAGTGTAGATAAAGATCAAACAGCACTGAATGTGCAGTCTGATCTTGGATTTACACTGTTCATAAGAAGATACCTTTCTCCAAAAATTTTGGTTTTTTCTACTGCGTTTTAAGTCTTCTTTAACATATTTGGCAATTTAGGGTTTAAGTAACACCCTAATGGATTAATTTCATAGAATTTAAAGTCTTGCTTTCGACAACAATTCAGCTGTTTCAGCATCACTATTACATAAGTTTGATTATTCCTTTAGTTTCTTGCACCAGTACCGGACAAAACAATTTCGTTGAAATGACATCCCCCGCCGAAAAAGACCTTTTTTGATACAAACGTATAAGAGGTATTGTGTTTTGCATGTACATGTGGCCTTTTTGTTATTGGTCCATGATGAAATTATACACTAAGCTCCCTTGTTCCATGGCACAGGATTTCATTACATAAAAAAAAAAAAAATAAAAGAGGTCCATTACAGGATTATACATTAAGTACCCTTTTTGCAGAACTTGGCATTTCATAAAATGAAAACAAAAAAGGAAATATACATAAAAACCCCTTTTCCATGACATGTCATATATAATTACATGTCATGGAAAGAGGGGGTTTTACTTATATTTCCTTTATTTGTTTTCATTTCAGGATTTCATATATGTGGTGGAAAAAAATGTATCAACAGACTATCTAATGGAAAAGAAAACATGCATGAAGTTTCATCAATTTTTGTCAAGGACTTTAGAAGATATCCCTCTCACAATATAAGCCACCACACTGCTGCCATTTCAAGCAGGTAGCTAGAGACTAAAGCGTTAAAATTTGTTGCACCTGTCTGGGTAGCTGAATGGATATATGGTATTACTTGTGATCTAAAAGGTTTATGAACAGACAGATGCCTGGAGAGACGAATGCACAATTGACTGATTGGTCACTGGCTTTTATCATCCAATAAAAATATGAAGTTCTATGAAAATAATGTGCAAAAGTTGGAGATTCACTGATAAAAAATTAAATTTGACATGAAGTCCCCTTTTTCCATGATACAGTGATAGATTGCAAAACCCTGACAACATGTGCTAGGTCGCATGATCTGTGAAAATCTCGTCCAAATCTGTTGAGATATGTCCAGTAATTAAAGAGATACAGGTGAAAAATTAAATTATAACATGAAGCCCCTTATTCCATGATGCTGCTACAACTCCCAAAACCTTGACAATATGCCGTAGGTCACATGATCATGTGAAAATTCCATCCAAATCTGCCAAATGTGGGAGGAGTTGCCTTCACAAGAAATAGAATGAAATAAAACATGAAGCCCCCTTTTTTCATGACGCAGCCACAAACTGCAAAATGTTGAGAATATGTGATAGGTCAGATGATAAGAAACATTCTGTGAAAATTCTATTCATTTCTGTCAAGAAATATGAGTTGCATTCACAAGATATAAAATGATATAAAACATGAAGCCCCCTTTTTTCATGAAGCAGCTACAAATAGTAAAACCTTGAGAATATGCGATAGGTCAAATATTGAGAAACAATCTGCGAAAATTCATTTCAATTCTGTCAAGAAATATGGGACGAGTTGCATTCACAAGAAATAAAATGAAATAAAACATGAAGCCCCCTTTTTTCATGACGCAGCTACAAATCGCAAAATGTTGACAATATGCAATAGGTCACATGACAAAAAATATTTTGTCAAAATTCCATTCAATTCCTTCAAGAAATGTGGAAGGAGTTGCCTTCACAAGAAATGGAATGAAATATAACATGAAACCCCCTTTTTCCATGACACCTTATTACAAAAACAAGGGCAAATAACTGTGGTATTGCAAGGTCAATGTAGGTGAAACTTTTTTTCCTGCATTTCCTAATGGAGGTTGACAGATGTGACAAGTTCAATGTAAAAATTTTGTATAGTTTTGAAGAGAAGACTCCAAACATCAAAAGTGTACTTAAGTGTTACTTAAGTGACACTTAAAATTGCTCTCAGTCGGCCATTTTGCATCCAATCAAAAAAACAAATAAAGTGTCTCGGGAGAATGGGTCATTGTACATGTGTATAAAGTTTCACAAAATTCCATCCAATGGTATTGGAGATATTTGCCGGGACGGACACACGGACAGACGGACGGACGGATGGACAACGCTAAAACTATATCCCTCCCCCTACGGCAGGGGATAATAAACTTTGCAAGCCTGTGGCTCCTTCAGAGTATGTTACGAGCATTTGTTTTAAATGTATTTTCCTTTACGGCAATAAAATTAGAAGATTGTTACAAAAACAGCCACAAAAGGTAAGAATATCAAGCAAACCAGTTATCTTTACCTTTCAATCACCGGTTCAATAACTTTGAAAAGCCCATCTGTGTAAGGAGAAGCATGTAAAAGTACATGTAGCAAAGAGGTCATGAACTGTTTGACCAGGTCTAGCTTTCCTGAAGGTTTCTGAGGCGAAGACAGACTCCCATTCCTTGCTAGATCAGACAGAGTTGTTGATTTTGATTCTTCCGCATTTCTGATTGACATCGCTGATTGTGTTAGAAACAGTATAGCCAGGGTGAAGTCCTTCATTACATATGCCTAAAAAAAAGATCAGTTTTGCCCTCTCTATAAATGAAACCATATTCACAATAAAAAATTCAATGTACGTTTTGCTAGCCAGTCTTATTTTTGTTTTCTTCAGGTTGACTTTGTCACTTTTCCAGGGTAATCAAATACCATAAAAAGCCTATTGTATTGATAACATGTATACAGATGCCCTAAATCATCAGAATTTTGTTTAATGTTAATAAACTGGAGACAGGTTAAAACTCTTGCAAACTTGCTGCCCTCCATCAAGAGGGAATTTCACATCATAAAGATTCTTTTCTGGCAGTTGCTTACATTTCTTTTCCGTACAAACATCACTGGAAGCATCTTGATAAAAAAAATATTGAAGCATCTTAAAAGAAAAGATAATTCTAAGTCATTAAAACGTTTACCTTATTGCTAGTTAAATGAATTTGACATTTTCAGACAATGAAAAAGACTGATATACTGCAATCTCAATGCTTTTAGTCTAGAAAATTTTGCAATTGTAGAAAATATATAGGGCAGATACAACTTAACTATTGACCACACAACAAAATTTTAGCCTGGTCCAAACTGCAAGCATTTCCAGATATCGTATCTAATCTTACTCAAAACATAATGCTTGTCTTTTAAAGGGTACAATACATTGCCACAAAAGGTGAAAGTACTGGTTACTAGCACTGTCCTCTTTTCCCACGATGTCATTTTAAAAAGGCCTTTTCCAAAAGGTAATCTAGATTCCCAGGATAGAGTTTATATTCTGATCTAAATCTACACAAGTGACACAAATATCTAATGTTCTCCCAACAAGGTATTAGTCATAGCTAGCCTTGACACATTTTTATGAGAAAATTACCTTTTAAATTTTCTCTGCAATGGTTCTATCTGTCATGAATCAGAAAAGAAATAACATACATGATTCCCTTTCAAACAGAATTTTAGCTTTGAAATCTCTCAAAGCTTTTTCTACAGTAAACCAAAATAAATTATTATGTATTTTCACTGCTTTTTCTCAAGTTCCTTAGTTCTATCTATCTGACACTTGTTCAAGAAAAAGTTATCAGAAAATGACACCTTTAAAGTTACCAAAATTGTTGAAATCACATCCTGAAATAAGTTTTACAATCACTGCTACAACTCACTCCCTACTGACCTGAATCGTTAATGGATAACTGATCTGTGGCTGACATAGCACCAGTTTAGTATGTAGATAAACAGCCGTGGTTGTTCTCATGTCTTCATAACTATTCAAAGACAAATAACATTGTGAAATAAGTTTTCAGATCCAGACAAACACAAACTAGCATGTTTTGCAAATCAAAATTTGAGAGGAATCAAGATAATCGCCTGATATTTTAGTGTGTATGGAATGTGAAACTTACAAACTGCTAAATGTATTAAGTCTTTACTAAAGGAAAAAATTCAAACTTGACCCAATTCAAAGCATTTGCAGACAACAAAATAAAAGTGACTGAAAATTTGAAATTTGTTTTGGGGATGGGCAGAAAACATTGTGGGAAAAGGAGAAAATGCTGGTTACCAGCATTTTCTCCTTTTCCCACAATATTTTTAAAAGGCTTCTGTCTCAGGGTCGTGAAAAGTCTGGATTGTGTGTAAAGGGTAAAATGAAAATTAACAGCAAAAGTAACACTGTATTACAAATTCAAATATCCATTAGCTGTCAAAAATCTCAAAGTGTTTGGTAGCGTGGATCAAGATTAAACTGCATGTTCTGTGCAGTCTGATCTTGATCTACAATAATGACAAAAACACCATCATGCATGGCAATCATGCATGGCAGTCAAAGAGTTAAAATAAGTTTGAAAATCATTAGATTTAAGAGTGAACTGGAGTCCCACTCATCTTAATTATGGACAAAAAATTTCTTTCATCAAAAGAAATCTTTGTCCAGTGCTTTTAGAATATCACTTCTTCATTTCACCTATACTAAGATGATGGTATGTCTGCAAAACACTTATGCATAAGTGGTCAATCTAAATGCCTGGTGTGACTAATAAACTTCATTACAATAGTTTTGTCTTGATAATAGTTTTATTGACACCCCTTTGTATCAAAAAGTAAAACAAGATTTCAACAAGAGCACCCTATGCAGGTGAAAACACTTAGCTGTTGTCACATTTTGAGATAAACTCATCTTTCAGTGAAAATTCTACAATGATAAAGGGGTAACTTTAACTCATTACCAAACAACGAAATTTTAGGTTTACAAAAAGTCTGAACTGAAAAGTCTTTGCAGATGACAAAATAAATGTGACTGAAAAATCGAAATTTTATTTGGGAAGGATAGAAAACATTGTGGGAAAATGAGAAAATGCTTGTTAACAGCATTTTCTCCTTTTCCCACAATGTTTTCAAAAGGCATCTATCTCAGGGTCGTCAAAAGCTGTCATTGTGTGGCAAAGGGTTATTTGTCATATAAAATGGTTATCTGCTCCAGTCCTGTAGATTTCCTTTTCACAGTTAAAACTGTATTCAAGTTTCGAGTAAATACTTTCAGAAATGACACATATAAAATTATAACAAATGTTGAAAATTCTGCACCATGACTACACACACAATAAAGATATAGATGACAACAGTGCTTTGACAAAATCTTGACAACTTCTTCAAAATAAGCATAGCCAAAAATAAGGTACCTTTTCACTCCTTTCTGTATGAGATCTGGCTGTATCCATGACAACCAGTTTGTGTTACAGCCCTGATCAGTTTGCTGGAAGCTTTTTCTTTTCTGCCTGTATCTGTAACCTTTCTTGTTCACTCTGTTAAATAGTTCCAGTTTGTCAAATTCAGTTAACAGTATTGTTATCATAACTGTATGTAATTCAGATGACCCAACAAATACATCAGAGCATGCATCTGTTAGTTAATTAATTAATTAATTAATTGATTAATCGATCGATTGATTGATTGATCGATCAATCGATTGATTGACTAATTAATTGTTTCAATGAGAAAATTCAAAAGAATACCCACAACATAGGGTTTAGGGGAGAATAATTAATATTTTCAAGTTTGAAATCAAAACAACTGTATCTGGAGCTCTGATATACTGGTAATAATACAGATATAGTTCATTCAACTACATGTACTAAGAATTATCTTTGTAGCCTAATCCTTAGTACTAGATGAACCCATGTTTGAATGACCCTTATGAAAAGAACATCTGAAAATACTGTAGAAAAGGGTTAAAATACTGATAACCAGCATTTTTCACTTTTTCTCACAATGTTTTCTTCCTTTGAAAGACAAAAATTCACCATTTGAGGCATATTTAGTTTGTCTTCTTCAAAAACTTTTATTTTAGAAACATCTAAAATATTGATATAGGACGAAGAATTAAAATGGAAATAAAGTATGTTTTTTCAGTGTATCAACATTTGCATGTATTAACCCTTAGGCTGCTAGGATTGACCCAAGGACCATTTGCGGACAATGTAGATCAAGATCAGACTGCACTTACTACATATATTACTTATTCTGTTCAATGAGGAGATATTTTTCCTCAAAAAGTACCTTTGAAATAGCAAACATATGGATTTTAACTCATTACCAAACAACAATATTTTAGGCTTGTCCAATCGAAAGCATTTGCAGACAACAACAAAAAAAAAGCGACTTAAAATTTGAAATTTGTTTTGTGAAGGGTAGAAAGCATTGTGGGAAAAGGAGAAAATGCTGGATACCAGCATTTTCTCCTTTCCCCACAATGTTTTCCAAAGGCTTCGGTCTCAGGGTCGTCAAAAGTAGTGGTAATGGGTTGAAATAGCCAAGAGGTTTCAGTTGAATTATTGAGAAGCTCAAGGGTTCAAAGACATGAGTACTTACTTGTAGAGCATTTCAAGTGGTGAAACAATTACAGTCATGACTGATAGAAGAGTTGTACACAGGTTATGTATGGCATAATGAGGTAGTTGGGAATGGCTTGCGTCTATACACAGAGAAATAGAGGTACTTGAGGGGTATAAAATCTCGTATACACACAGCAATATCGACATAATGTCCATTCTGAAATATATTTAAACATCTTTTGAACTTACCTACAGTACTGAAAAAGAAAATGTAAGTTCCATAAAGGAAAAACAAAAAACAATCAGCACAACTTACACTATGATCTGATTTATAAAAGCATGCCAAAACAGCCCATATGCTATCGACTCCAGGTCTTTTTTTTTTCCTAAACTGGGTGATTTAACTTGTTACTAAATGGGATAGCTTTAGACTAGTAAAAAAAATGAATGCATATGTAGACAAAAAAACTAAATTTCACACAAATAATAAAGTTTGCCTTAGAAAGAATAGAAAACACTGTAGGAAAAAAAATAATATGCAAACTTTTTCAGGCTATGAATTCATCAACAAAATTTACATGGGGAAGTGGCCTTCTGAAACCTTTATGGAAAAAGGAGAAAATGCTGGTAACTATCATTTTCTCCTTTTCCCACAATGTTTTCTCGTCTATCAAATACAGGAATAAACTTTTACGTATTATTTACATAAGGATTTCACATCTGCAAATGCCTTCAATTTGGTCTATTCCAAATTTTTTAAAATTGGTAAACAGTTAACATGCAAGAACTAACTTGGCTATGAAAACGTATACAAACAAATAGAACAAACCTAAACTGTTCCACTCTTCTATAGCTGGGTGTTGCTGCTGTATATCTTTGAACTAATATCAGTAAGGAATCATGTACAGTTTGACTGAGGGTAGACTGGGCCAGCTGTGGGGGACAAATAGACCACAAGTCATACTGCATTCCACGTAGGTAGTAGTTCCACATCTGTACTGGAAAGGAACAGCGCTCTCCCTAAAAGTAAACAGGAGGTGTTTAGTGTATAGGCATATAGTGTGTGTCTTACAAAATTTAGATATACAGCCAATGATGGACAAACAAATCAATAAACAATCAAACAAAAGATAAATCAATGCTAATCAGTTCATTCAACATTTTACATTCATAACCATGTTAAACATATCTATATGTATGCACCTATGACCTCATGACCTTAAAAAAACTAACATTTTGCACCTTTTTCTAATTTTGCCAACAACTTTTCAAAATCTCTAATTAAAAAATGTGGGAGCTACACTCTTTACAAAACAATCCCTGGTTTTTACAACCCAAGATAGAAATCTTTTGAAAACATAGTGGGAAAAGGAGAAAATGCTGGTAACCAGCATTTTCACTTTTTCTCACGTTTTCTACCCTGCTCAAAACAAATTTCAATTTTTGAGTTACATTTATTTTGTTGTGTGCAAATGCTTTCAATTTGGACTGATCTATAATTTTGTTCTTTGGTAAGGTGTTACATGGATTTTCTTTATGCATAACTATGTGACGACTTGATAGGTAAAATGTACCATAGAGTTGCATTAGGCCCCTGGCCAGCGCATGGCCATCTCAACCTCTTTCAACTGAAACTGAGACAAATTGTTACCCTATAATTTTACCAAACGACAAAACTTTAGCTTTGTTCTAATTGAAAGCATTTGCACACAACAATTTCAGTGTGACTCAAGTGGTGTAATCTTTCTTTGATAGAGTAGAAAACATTGGGGGAAAAGAAGAAAATGCTGGTTACCAGCATTTTCTTCTTTTCCCACAATGTTTTCAATATGGTTCTTTTACAGGAGCATCAAAAGTCGGCGTTGTGTGGTAATGGGTTAACCTAAACAGATTGATTTTACAGATCAGAGATCAGACTGCACGAACTGGGCATTCTGATCTTGACCCTTTCCATCTGTAAAGACTTCTGTTATAGCCTAGGACATTGAAAGGGTTAAATCTTTTGGAAGATATGTCTAATGTGCAAATTAGGTACCAGTAAATCATGCATTTGAATACACTGAGAGGATAAAAAGCTTACTCACACTTGTAACAGGACCAATAAGAGTACTTACCTCATAAAACTCTTTTGTGTCTGACCAGAAATTACTTGGGCCGTCATGGAGTACACAGGTAGCAATGTAACTGTTATGTGTCTGAGTGATAAGTTCGGTTAGAGTCTCCACCAGTTCCACAAACTGTTTGTATTGCAAGCTAAATGGCTTTTTGCTGAAAATAACAGTACTACAATGTCTAAACACTGATTAAAATGAAATTAACTCCAATAGATTCATTTCAACCTTTACCACAAAATCCTGACTTTTAATAACCAAAAGATATTTCCCACTATGTTTTCTACCCTTATCAAAACAAATTTCAATTTTCTAGTCATATCTATTTTGTCATCTGCAATTGTTTTCAATTTGGACAAGTCAAAA
This sequence comes from Tridacna crocea, assembly GCA_943736015.1. NCBI lineage: Eukaryota > Metazoa > Mollusca > Bivalvia > Cardiida > Cardiidae > Tridacna > Tridacna crocea. Next base: position 13,601,133 of record OX031066.1, read on the forward strand.
ATTTGGTCATTCGGTTAGCCGTTTTAACCCTTTACCACACAAGCCTGATTTTAAAGGACCCTGAGGAAGACAGCTTTTGAGAGCAGAGCCAAAAATGGACAAAATGCTGGAAACATTAATCTTTTTTTTCTCACAGTGTTTTATGCTCTTTCAAAATCAAATGTCAATTGTTGTGTCATTTACTTTGTTATCTGCAAATGTTTGAGTTAAATTGGTCTAAAATTCTGTCATTTGGTGAACACTTCAGGTGGAATAGCCCATCTGCCTTGTCAAAGGATGTGATGGTATTGATAGAAAGTGTGTTTGATTGCAAAGGAATTTGCTGCTCCAATCAACTTGACCAACCTTTGTTTTAGTCTATCATAAGATAAACAACCATCAATAATATCAACAAGTCACTTAATTGACAGCACACTTAACCCATTTTAAAATTATCAAACAACCCTTTTCTTCTTAGCCTGGTATTTTAAAATTTTTCATAAGCTCACACCTCTCTGTAGAATCAGACAATCTAAAATTTTTCAAAATGTTTGTATTTCAGTGTAATTTAACCCATTACCACACAATTCCTACTTTTTACGAAGTTAGAAATATTGGCTGGAAAGAGACTAGGCAGACTGTGCCTGTTGCTTGACTACTTTTGCTTGACTACTTTTGATGATCCCAAGAAAGAAGCCTTTAAAAACATTGTGGGAAAAGGAGAACATGCTGGTAACCAGCATTTTCTCCTTTTCCCACAATATTTTTTACCCTTCACAAAACGAATTTCATATTTTCAGTCACTTTTATTTTGTTGTCTGTAAATGCTTTCAATTTGGACAAGCCTGAATATTGCCATTTGGTAATGAGTTAAATGGGTATGATTTTGAGATGACTTTACTGCCCTTACAAAAATAGTGCGTATCTTTTTTATAATATTAATCTGTAGTAAATCAGAATTTTGTTGATGTGTTTTATTCTTTCTCATTGAAGTTAAAAAAAATTGTTTAAACAAATTGATCTGTTACATTTTCTGTAGCCCCCATAATTTGCCTTCTTTTGTACACATCCTTGTGTAAATTAGTTCAAGTATCTTTAAAATACTTACTGAGTATCTACCATTGGCAGAAACATAGGATAAAAATATTTTTCCAGAAATTTATTGTAAGAAACAGTCATGACAGCAGGATTTATAAGTAGGCTATCTGCTATACTGTTTATGTATTTACATTGGTTGTTTTGGAGCCCTTGGCAACAGTTACTAAGGAAGTCAATTTAGCTTATTACCAAAGGTCCCTGTATTGCCAAAGTAGGCCTTTCCTACACACACCAGTACCAAGTGCAAATGAAATTATTAAAGAAATTTGAAGAAATTTGAAGAAAATGAAAACATTACAGGTTATCACTCTTTCCCAAATTTGTTTTAAAATATGTATGGAGTATACATTAAAGGCATATAAGAAAATACTTGTATAATTGGAGTAACTTCGCTTGATCTGATGAAGGCGTGACTACAAAGGGAATGCTGAATACATTCAGTCCATGTTTTCAAAAAGTCGGGGTCTGTAAGGGCTTACAGATTAATATTTGTATGACCATAACTTAACTTACTTTGTTTCTTCTGATGACAGCACTGTATCAAAATGAGACAGATAGTTCCTTATATAAGCAGCACTAGATAATATGACATAGAGGTTTTTGACTGGTGAACTGAGGGGGACATCACAAGAAAGCTGAAAATAACAACAGTTGTATAAATTCTTATATGTGTTGAATAAAACTGTGATCTACCCTATCAACAATTTACACTGAAAAAATAATTGGCTTAAGCTGATATTTAGACATACAACAAACTAGTTCAAGGGTCACAAGGGAAAATCCTTATCCCATTACCACACAATCCCTACTTTTGACGCCCCTGAGAAAGAAGCCTTTAGAAAACATTGTGGGAAAAGGAGAAAATGCTGGTAACCAGCATTTTCTCCTTTTCCCACAATGTTTTCTTCCCTTCACAAAACAAATTTCAAATTTTAAGTCACTTTAATTTTGTCGTCTGCAAATTCTCTCAATATGGACCAGTCTAAAATACTGTCGTTTGGTACTGGGTTAAAAGAAAGGAAAATAAAATGATTTTTGCCCATTATAATATCCATACATTATCTCTGTACAAAACATCAAAATTTCAGACTTCTCCATTATTATTTAAAGCTTTTTCAGGCTACAGATTAAATATGGTTCAAATAAAAAGGGTAGACAGCACTGTGGGAAAAAAAGATATTCAGTGTTATGCAGATTAAGCACTTTGAATCCTAACTTTCCATAGCCAAATCTAAAAATACAATGCAGGAAAAAAGCAGAGATTAGATTCTTCATTCATAGGTATCACAGACCAACTGGTTACCAGCATTTTCTCCTTTTCCCACAATATTTTCTACCTTTTCAAGGAAATCTTTCATAATTTGTGACCTGTCACGCAAAAAGGGACCTTCTACGAACTGCTAAAAAGATTGCACAGGCTGACCATGGTGGACGCTTTTCGTCTTTATATTTTCTGTACGAAAAGTGATCATTCTACCTTACTATACAATCATTTTTGAACTATCAAATCAAATTGGCTTGCACTATCTTTGATCTGTTTTCATCTCATTGATGTACAGAATTCCCAGATTGTCCCTTTTCCTTTGACAGGTCACATTTAATTAACCCATTACCACACGATCCCTACTTTTGACGACCCCAAGAAAGAAGCCTTTAGAACACATTGAAAGAAAAGCAGAAAATGCTGGTAACCAGCATTTTCTCCATTTCCCACAATGTTCTGTCCTCTTCACAATACAGATTTCAAATTTTCAGTGACTTTTATTTTGTCATCTGTAAATGCTTTCGTTTTGGACAAGCCTAAAATTTTGTTGTTTGGTAATGAGTTAATATCAAGATTGTTATCTTCAAATGATTACACCTTGTAAGTGTCTAAACCTTGTCTGGTAAAGAGTTAAGTACTTACTTTGAGCAAATGTGTGTGTATATTTTTCAAACACAAATTTGTGGTATCAATAAAGGAGGATCTCACAGCTAGCAAGACACCTTCAGTTCCTGCCTTAGCAAACAAGGAACACATTTCTATGGCCTCCACAAACTCTGATATACCCTGTTAAAAGAAATAGTTACCCTTTGTAAAAACAACCCTGTGTTATTCTTTGCTGGACAACAAAATTTTATACCTGCCCAGATACAAAGTATTTGCAAAAATCAAAATCAAAATGACTCAATGGAGAAAAAGTTATATTTCCCAAGGTTGTCCAATATCCCACCTTTATGGGCGGTAAAGGGATAATGACCCTTGAAACAATAAATGTTTTGAAAACATTATGGGAAAAAGGGAAAATGTTGCATTTTCCCTCAATTTTTCCTACGCTTCAGAGACAATTTCAGAGAATTTAGCAATATGAGCATTTTCTCCTTTTCCCACTTTGTTTTCAAAGACTTGTGGTCCACAATCGCTCTGAGTATGAACAAGTCTGAAATTTTGCTGTCTGGTAAAAAATAAACTCATAGCGTTTTAAAGGCAAAATAAAAATTTATCAAAACTTACTACAAATTTTTATTTTAACTACAAATTTCTATTTGTTTTCAGAAAAATACATGAATTATTCTTCAGTGTGGGTTGTCTTCTTTTAAATATGAAATAATCTCTTAATCCTTTGTCTTTTGACAATATTCCCTCTACCTATCTGTGGACTAACTCTTTACCAACAACAAAATTTTGAGTTAGACCAAATTCAAAGCATTTGCAGATGACAATATGAATGTAGCTCAAATGATGATTTCTTCCTTAATTCATTACCAAATGACAATATTTTAGGCGAGTCTAAATCGAAAGCATTTGCAGACGACAAAATAAAAGTGACTGAGAATTTGAAATTAGTTTTGTGAAAGGTAGAAAACATCATGGGAAAAGGAGGAAATGCTGGTTACCAGCATTTTCTCCTTTTTCCACAATGTTTTCAAAAGGCTTCTATCTCAAGGTCGTAAAAACCAGGGATTGTTGGGTAAAGGGTTAAATGTAGTAGAAAACATTGTGGGAAAAGGAGAAAATGCTGGTTACCAGCATTTTCTCCTTTTCCCACATTGTTTTCAAAAGGCTTCTTGCACTGGGTCATTAAAACTCAGGATTATGTGGTAAAGGCCTATACAAATCATGAAAGGAAACAAAAATAGAATAAAAACCTTAGATATCAGTTTCGGAAAATCAAGTCTGCCTCCCCAAAGCGTTTCCATTACACTGACAGTGGTCAGTGAGTGATTCCTTGACCATTCCTCCTGTTCTCTTGCCATTATGCCTGTCATAATATCCCTGATATATCTGTCCACACAGTTAGCCAGTTCTGGACCAACCTTTTTGAATATAATCTTCCAGTCCCATTTAATCTTCTCCTCAACTTTCATCTTCTCAACCACAGTGACTAGAGTAAAATATTTTTCAAACCACATAGAAAAGTTGATGTTTGTAAAAGCTTCAGCTTTACAGCACTTGATTGTTAGAAATTACATGTAATAAGTAAAAATATGGCTGCATTTTTTTTTTTAGTGGCTGTTTTCAGTCTGGTACATTTCAGTAATATCACAGACGCTATAGGGTCTTCTGTGACTCAGTGTTAAAGTGTAGGACTCATGACCTGGAGGTCCGGGGTTCGAGCCTCACTGGATATACTGGATTTTTTCACAGGAGTGTCCTCAGGTAAGACATTTCAGAGCCAAGCCTAGTACTGGTGAAACCAAGGAAACATGTGAACATATGTGAACTGTCACTGAGATATGACTGAAAAAATATTGAAAGCTGCATAAAACACCATTTAACCCATTACCCCACAATCCCCACTTTTGACGCCCCTGAGAAAGAAGCCTTTTGAAAACACTGTGGGAAAGGAGAAAATGCTGGTAACCAGCATTTTCTCCTTTTCCCACATTGTTTTCTACCCTTCCCAGAACAAATTTCAATTTTTTTGTCACCTTTATTTTGTCATCTACAAATATTTTCAATTTGGACCAGTCTAAAATTTTTTCGTGTGATAAAGAGTTAAAGACAGTTGCTAAAGTACAGTTACACATCTCCATTCTTAGCATTTCTTAACATAGCTTTCTTACAGGAAGAGCATCTATTCAAACGCAAAGATGTAACGATAGCCAGATTCAAAATTTATTCTTATAATAGCAAACTCAAGTGGCTAACCTTTTGAATGTATTGGCACATCAAAGAGCATGGAAGAGTCAGAGGCATAAGAACTCATCACAGAATCGGACATCCACGATTCAGAGTCCATACTTGACATGTTAGCACTATTTGGGCGTCGTCCAACTTCAGGACTAGCAGTAGGCTTCAAAACACCTGAAAATATGAGTACAAGTGATTCATCACCAAATCATAGGGAAGATATTCAGAAGAAAACATTAAACAAGACACAAAAAAACGTTTATGATTTACTTTTGATAAATATAAGCAAACAAGCAGAAACAATACCCTAACAAAAAACAGCAAGCAATCATTGTGATACATTATTGAATGTGAACAAAAAGAGTTAACCTAATTCAACCATTACTTGTTGCTCTAATAAATGTGTCTTATATTTGAGCTACACTCTGGGAAAACTGGGCTTAATGCATTTGCTAAAAGTATCGACCCAGGTCAACCTGCACAGTCTGCAGGATGACCTGAGCTGAAACATTTCCCTATTGGCCATTTTTTTTATATGTTAAAGGACCAGTCTCCCTAATGATTTAATTGATTGTTAGACAAGATGTATTTTTAGGATCCATGATCATATGATGACTTGCTTGGTATCCTCAGTCACGGAGATGCATTTAGCCCCCTTTTGTTAGAGTATGGGTAATGTATGTAATCCTGTACTGAACACTTTAATGTTTTAACAACCTTATAAAGAAACCTTTTGGAAAAACTGTTGGAAAAGGGGAAAATGGTAGCATAAGCAACCTTTTCTCCTTTTCTCACAAAATTTTCTACCCTGTTAAAGAAAATAAAAATAAATAAAATGAACCATTTTCAATTTGCTGTCTGCAAAAGCTTGTGGCGAAATGCAGACATTTGAGTATCAAGAGTGTAACCTATAAAGTTGCATATCTCATAATAGTACAAACTCAAATTTGTCAACATATGAAGAGACAGTTTCTAGTCAGTATAAGGGATGTGTTATTTCACTTTCATGGTGTTTCAGAAGGCCACATAAAATATTGGATCTGGATGGTCAAAGGTTATAATGCATGTATGGGGTTTTCTGAAAACTGATCAAAATCTGCAACTGTAAAAGACATGTAAGATTTCAAAGAGTGACAGACCTACCTTTAAGGCTTCCTTTTCGTCTTGACTTTTTTGTAACAAGACCACCTATATCCCAAATTGATGCTCTTTGCAAGTTATCCACATGTTCTTCTATCCTTAAAATAGTTTTTAACAAATTTAAAATAGCTTTCAAGTATTTCAATGAAATAGATGGTTCCCCTTCCAACCTTGAGCCTACAGTCTCATTCTCATGAACTATACTATCTAAACTCTGAGTTTGACCTTTGAATAAACTGCTGGTTCCTGGCCTTGGTGGTTTGCCTTTACTTCTTGATTCCTGAGTACTGAATGATTGAGACGGCCCCCTTTTTAAAGAATCTCTGATCTCATCCCACACTTCATCAATAAGAAATGAAACATCATCTGTGTATTTATCAAGGTATGTTTTATGAAAAGCTTTGAAAATATTTGGTGCTTTTTTCAAGACACCAGAATTGAGCACTGTGAAATCTTCATTCATCATTTGTATAATTATTTCTGCCACTGGAACACATTTTTCAGAGATCTGTAAAATGTCAATGTTTTCCGGTTCTCCATCTGATGTAAGCAAGGATAGACATCTCTCTAACTGCTGTCTCCGAAGTGACTGGTACCTAGATGAAAAGACAAAGAGGTAATTCCATGTCCTTTGATCATTGCATTTTTAACCCTTTCCCACGCCAGAATTATAGATCTATTCAAACTGAAAGCATTTGCAGGGGATAATTTCATAGTGGTTCAAAACTAATGATGCATTTACTTGTTGATAGAGCAGAAAATTTTGTGGGAAAAGGAGAAAATGCTGGTTACCAGCATTTTCTTCTTTTCCCATAATGTTTTCAAAAGGCTTCTTCCTTAAGGTCATTAAGAGTCATTGTTGTGGGGTAAAGGGTTAACTCTTTACCAAATGACAAAACGTTAGACTGGTCCAAATTGAAAGCACTTGCAGACGACAGATTAAGCTTGACTCAAAAACTGAAATTTGTTTTAAACAGGCTAGAAAACAATGTGGGAAAAGGAGAAAATGCTGGCTACCAGCATTTTCTCCTTTTCCAACAATGTTTTCAAAAGGCTTCTACCTCAGGGCCGTTAAAAGTTGAGATTGTGCAGTAAAGAGTTCATAAAAAATCTAATTATTTAACTCTCCATCATACAACAAAGTTTTAGCCTGTCCAAATTGAAAGTATTTGCAAATGGTAAATCACATATTACCCAAAACATGAAATTTGTCTTTCATAGGGACAAAACATTGTGGGCAAAGGAGAAAATGCTGATTGCCAGCATTTTTTCCTTTTCTCACCACGTTTTTGAAAACTCTCTCAGAGCTGTTAAATGTCAGCATTATACCAGAAAGGGTTTAGTGGACAAAGAAGATCGAAATCTCTTACTTGCTGGCACATTCTTGACAGTTTTGATCAATGTCAACATCACAGGTGAGGAGCTAAGGTTTTTTAACCCAAATTACTTTCCATATCAATGCAAATCTGTCAATCTTCAGATTAGCTCTTTGCCACAATAATGACAAATTTTTTTACCTGTCTTTAGCATTTACAGATGACAAATTCAATGTGATTAAATTTACATGACACTGTTAATAAAAAGTTTACCAGCATTTTCTCTGTAATGTCTCAGACACCCCTAGTCTGGGTTATTAGTTTTTGGGTTTGTGTGGTAAAGGATTAAACAAGAATCAAGCACTCCCTCTCTTATCTTTGTTTTGCATCACCATTACTTGCCAAACCCTGGTATATAAGTGATGGTAATGGGAGTTAAAAACCAGGCCAAACTTTCTGAAGATTGTTAAAGTCACTATCACTGGATTCATTCCTTTCTAGTTTGAGAACAGTGCTAAATTTCATGAAGGAAAGCAGCCAGTGGCCTGGACAGAGTGTAGCAGATAACACATGCACTAATTAGATTCCAGAATAGACCATCAAACTTTACCTGTCCCAGACTTCCTCTACAGGCTGAAGGGTGATCAAACTTTGAAGATACTGCAGCCTATGTTGACTAGTTAGATCAATTTCTCGAGGATAAGGTTCAACGGGAAGACTGGATAGTTTGTCCCAAAAGTACCGTCTAAAATAGACACAAGTCAAGAACTTTCTGAGAAGCCCAGGCCATATTAAGTAACCTTTCCCAACAATCTCTGGTTTTCATGACCCTGAGACAGAAGCCTTCTGAAATCATTGAGGGAAAAGGAGAAAATGCTGGAAACCATCATTTTCTCCTTTACAAACAATGTTTTCTTCCGTTCCCAAAATTTCAATTTTTAAGTCATATTAATTTTGTTGTCTGCAAGTGCTTTCAATTTGGACCAGTCTAAAAATTTTTTGTTTGGTAAAGAGTTAAAGAGTCTCAAAGGAATATGGCCTGAAACACACAAAAAGGGACATTCAGACAATTGAAGGGACATTTGGACATTAATATCATCTTGGATCAGCCTACACATTCCCAGAAGGCTAATCCGCCACTTTCCGTTTTTTTCTATTTTGTGCAAGTCTACTGTAGTACAAAATTATAGTTTCAGCCCAGGTCAGCCTATACTAATTGTGCAGGCTGACCTGAATCAATGCTTTTCTAAGATGCATTAAGCCCCCATTTTGTGACAGCATGACTCAACTAGAATTCACAGTAGAAAGAATATTATAGTGGCACTGGTTTCATTTGTTGTTTGTTTTTCTACCATGTCATTACAATTTAAGTTCTATAACTCTTTAGTTGACAGCCAGATAACATAAGACAAACCTTAAGAGAGAATTCTGGATGTTGTATAAAAAAAAATGACATTTTTGCTATTGTTGGAAAAGAAGTGACTCATATATGATCCAAATCGTGACAGGTGATAAAAATGATATAAAGTTTGTCACATGAACTTGATTTCATAATACAGATGGTTAAACACTGCACTTATTGGCCACCAGTGGACAATATGTCAAAACTGACTGCTATGATCACAGAAAACAAATCTGTACTTTGTTTTCCTTACTATTACTACAGAATTTATACATGGCTGGCTGATGTGTGTGGTTCTAGAAGAGTTGATGTTTCAATTTTTACTATATAAGCATTCTCTTTGCAGAGACAGCATATCTGTTCGCTAACTGGTTAATTTGAAAGTACCTTAGTCTAAGAGCAATTTGGTCCCATTGCTGAGCAATCTGTGCTTCACTATTATCAGATACAGCATTTAAGGACATTGTTGAAGCTATTGGGTCAACTACAGCAGACTTCAAAGGAAGAGAGAGGCCTTGTTCAGAGGAAAGAGATAAGAGGTCTTCCAGCACTGCCTCTTCAGATCCTGGAATTGTGTCAAGTGTGTGAGCCTGCAAGGATACAAAAACTCCCCTAAAATACTTTACTTCTTTATCCAACAACAAAATTTCAAAAGGTCCAACTTTAAAGTAGTTCTTGAAGAAAAACTAAAGGTGACCCAAATGACAAAATTTGTTCTTGATTTGGGTAGCGACAATTGTGGGAAAATGTGAAAATGCTGCCTGGTTACCAGCGAATTCTCCTTTTACCACAATTTTTTTAAAAAAAAACAGTCTTTATTAGGGTCTTTAGAAGCTGGCATTATGTGGTAAAGAGCTCATGAAATATATAGTAATAACATTCAGTTTTCAGAAGTAAACTTCTGAAAAAGCAATGTAATATGGCCTACAAAGAGCAACATACAGATGTTATTCAAAATACATTTACAATATAGGCATTTAAAGATTACATACATCTTTCCATGATAAACTGAATCATTTGAGAAAAGCAACATAAAATGAATAATCCAACAAATATTAAATTTCAAAATACTCCAACTCCAACAAATGACTTTCCATCTTTCAGCACACCTTATCAGAAAACATTGTGAGATGAAATGTAAATGCTGATAACAAGCAATTTCTTCATTTGCGAGTGTCTCATCAGAATCTGTGAGACATGAGAGACACTCAAGGCGCTATAGCAGACAATGAAAATTATGACATTCTAATCATGAATATTTTCACTTTCCAGAATCTTTCAAGACAATCTGGTGATACAAACTCAAGTGTTCATCTTCTCTTCTGAATGGTAAATGATGACTAATTGTATGGTATTATAAAGCAGCAGTCAGTGCACCTATTCATGTTTTCATAGAGTTTCTTTTACCAGTATGACAGACAATATTCTTTCTCAGATACTAGCTGCTTTCCCACATAACCATCGTCAAAATAAAGTTCAACAGACTCCGACACAAAAGAAAAAAACTTACAGCATGAGATAAGATATCTGTGACAAGATCTGGCTCGGGATCATAGCAGGATTGTTTCTCCAGAACATGGTTACTCAACATACTTAGTAAAGCATCCCTTGGTGTTACATATTCCTTACCCACAACAGAGTTGGTCGTTTTCAGTAATTCTTGTAAACAGTCATTTAATCTGTAATAATAAAACACAGTTAGTAATTAACCCATTACCAGATGACAACATTTTTTCCTTGTCTAGATTGAAAGCAGTTGCAGACAACAGTTTCAACGTGGCTCAAATGGCGCATTCTTTCTATTATAGGGTAGAAAACATTGTGGGAAAAGGAGAAAATGCTGGTTGCAAGCATTTTCTCCTTTTCCCAGAATGTTTTCAAAAGGCTTCTTTCTCAGGGTGTTTAGAACTAAAAGGCATCATTGTGTGGTAAAGGGTTAACTCATTACCAAACGACAATATTTTAGACTGCATGGTCCTAATTGAAAGCATTTGCAGACGACAAAATAAAAGTGAAAATTTGAAATTTGTTTTGTGAAGGGTAGAAAACATTGTGGGAAAAGGAGAAAATGCTGGTTACCAGCATTTTCTCCTTTTCCCACAATGTTTTTTAAAGGCTTCTTTGTCAGGGGTGTCAAAAGTAGGGATTGTGTGGTAATGGGTTAATACATCACAAACATGACAAAACGAACATGTTTATCAGACACTAGAAAAATTCGATTTCTATATTTCAAGCTCATTTCACAAAACCCTATGGTAAAAGTTAGAAAAGTTTATGTCAACTTTATGTGGTCTCCTGTGAGATGAAAAAAAGTCATCTGTATGAGTGACCAGGGTTGGCATTTTTCTATTTTTTTCACCAAGTCCCATGGAATCGGTGCCTATGAGAAAACTGAGTCCCATCTAACTCTCATTGAGTCCCTTGTAAGGAGATATCAAAATGAAAATAAAACTGTTAACCCATTACCACACAACCCCTACTTTTGACACCCCTGAAAAAGAAACTATAAGAAAACATTGTGGGAAAAGGAGAAAATGCTGGTAACCAGCATTTTCTCCTTTTCCCACAATGTTTTTACCCTTCACAAAACAAATTTCATATTTTCAGTCACTTTTATTTGGTCGTCTGCAATTCCTTTCAATTTGGACAAGCCTAAAATTTTGTCGTTTGGCAACAAGTTAATCTTGTTGCTTTTCAACTGCAAATTAATAATACCTTAACTCTTTACCAAACAACAAAATTTTGGGCTGGTCTAAATTGAAAGCACTTGCAGACAACAAAATAAGTGTTTTTAAAAAATTGATTTTTTTTCCAGTAGAGTGGAAAACATTGTGGGAAAAAGAGAAAATGCTGGTAATTCTGGGTAAATATGTATTGCAATATTACTTTTTACCATAAAGTACGCCGATTTTAACTGACAAGATAATGACTCTGATGCTGCTTCTTCTGCCGGTTGGAAGGGTTTCAGTTTCGACCCCTTAGATTTCCTGATTTCAATTGCATGGCGATGTCCGTCTGAAGCAGCATGCCTTATTAGCATCGATCTTTGAAAGTCTTTGCATCCGTCAGTAAATATGTTTATCACTTTCTGATGCTATTTCTTTTACGAGCTATAGTTTGAATTTTGGCTCTTTCATCCAGGATTCTTGAAAGAAGCGAGCATGTTTTTTTCTTTTTGCTGGAGTAGCCATATTGGATTGCATCAGATGCGGTTGCTATGCAATGAAAAATCGCAATTTCTTGGATAATAGGTTGCCATTGAGGTAAATGAAACTATTTTTACAAGCGGGATTTTAAAAAAAGTAACTTTTTGTTACGTAGCGATCTTTAGCAGGAATATAGAAACATTAATCATAAAAAACAACACATATTTGTTTTTACCACAGTGCCGAATTTTTGTTTCGTCCCATGGACACAATGGTAATTTTTACGTTTTGTCCCAAAGCAATTTCGGTGCGTAAATTGATATGTTTACGGTGTAATCCTGAACCCAGGCCTCTGCCAACCCTCAGAAAATGGGGAGAAGTGACTTCTCCCTAGTCTGAGAATGGGGAGAAGTTTTTCAAAATGGGGAGAAGTGGTCAGACTTTGGGGAGAAGTTCAGACGGACATCAAAAAATAGATGTGGGCCGAAATATAGAGGGAATTCACAACACCTTAACAATATAACAAATTAATAAAATTGAAAATCATGTGAATCTAAATGGAGTAAAATTATTTTATGCTTTTTATCTTTTTCATGATCAGTGTACTTATTCCTTTTGGAAACCACTCAAAACATATTTACTCATAGTTTACTAAATTCATGTACATGTACCTTTAGGATTAAAACATTATGGAAAGAAATGATAATGGAAAGAGAAAGCAGTGCTAGTTTGAGTATTAGATAGTTTCTCCTGGCACATTTTGCTTTTCAAAATCTTCCAAACACTAGACTATTTGTTTCCAAAGTCCTGAATATAGTTTTTTGCTAAAAATCATTCTCATAGACATTACCAATTTTAACATACATTATAATAAAAATGTTACATAATTTTATATACCTATCAAATTGACAGCATTTGCAGCAGGCAAATACCCGTAGATAATCGCTCAAAGGCTGTAACTTATGTTTAAGATATAAAAAAAATATAGTCTGTCAAATGTAGGAAAGCTTACTTCCAGCATTTTCTCATATTGCCACGATGTTTTCACCTTTCTATTGGTAAGTTAGACGCAGTTTCAGAGTGCGAGAGACATCGAAAATATAGCTGTCTGATTACCGTTTGTCTATGATTAATATCGGATAAATCGTAAATAAAACCATCGTTCAACAACTAACACCTAATTTACTATCAAAGCCTTGTAGATCGGCAGTTCGCGGCCCGATCAAGGAAATACTATAAATCAACGGAATACTTAAATCTATCTAGAACCAAAGATAATAACATTTTTTCTTTATCTTATCTTTTAGTAAGCGTCATAGAATATATTCGATTTTATCCGAACGCTGTTGCGGTGACGAGCTACCATTTTGAAGTTGAATCATGTGACTTCGCTAAAATACTATATTGGCGCCAAATTATAGTCACATGATTTGAAAATATAGCGCTACATGATCTAGGAGATGATCTAAGTACGTCATCATATCTGTTCGTTTGGAAAACTGCGAGTAATAACAAATTTTAAAGGATGGGGGTAAATGGTGATAAGCAAGTAGGTACCGATTCCATCGTTTTCAAAACTGGAATATTTCAATCCATTTAAAATGATGGAAATAAAAGTTGACGACGAAAGACCGATATCCGAGGTAGGACTTTCACTTCCATATAGTTACTAAATTTAGCAAACCGTGTTTCAAAAATAGAGATCCGATAAACACCGATAGGCGGCGCTGATATTTGTCAATAAGAGGTGTCCCATGGTGTCGTAAAGTTAATTAACAATGACTTGTCAATCAGACTCTCGGTATGTTGTAAACTAATTAAACTCGCTGATTGGGCAGTAACTGTAAATCGGGTACGGCACACGCTGATTTGGTAGATTAGACACAGGACGCTTTGTCAATATACGCGAGGCGACTTCCCGATTTTTTCAGGCGACTTTGACTTCGCTTTACGTGGCGAAATGAGCGAAGTTTTTTGAAATCAGGCGACTTCTTCGCCCAAGTCGCCCACTCGGCCGAGGCCTGTGAACCCTGGTGTGTATAAAATAATAGAATCTGTATACTCACTGCCTGCTGTTTTCCTCCAGATCTAAATCTAGGTCAGCTATATACATATCTAAGGCATCAATATCTGGCACACCACATGACAAGAGACTCTGAAGAGGTGGTTTAATCTCTTGGTATGAGCGCCTAGAATTGGCCATTTTGGTAGTCTACTTTTTCTTCATTTTCACTGGCTAACTGATTGAAGTAAAAGGAAAAAAATAGAGATTTTAATATCTTTCTCATCATAGGAGCATTTTCAATGCAGCAGCAATATCAATACAATAAAAAACATTTTGAGCAATGGACCTCAAGGGTTCAGATCAGAGAAGTATACTTGAGTTCCAGAGTGGTCCGTCAAATCACAGAAATTTATACAAAAATATTCCTGAAATTCCAAAATACTCTTAATTTCTAATTACCTTGTTCTGATTACTATTGAAGTACAAAAGATTTGTCTTATCAGCTGTTATTGAAAATTTTGTCGCATAGGGCTGTTTGAAAAGATGATGGTAAAATTGTATTAATTCCAGATACTTTTGATGAATGTTGCTTTGAAGGCATGCAGAGACCAGTACCAAAAAAAAAAAACAAAAGAGCAAGCCTTCAGATTGAAGGTAACTTACTCCAAGAGTTTTACTGACACAATGATAAGTGTTTAAATGCTACTTCTATACATATAATCTAGATTTTTTCAGCTTATCTATTCTTATGTTAAAATATAGGCCTGCAAAGATAATTTTACAGAATTAAGGCCTTTCATAGACACATATGATACAATTAACCTAAACAAAAAAAAGAAAACAAAAAGAAATGGTACATGTCAGAATTAGTCTCAATAATGAGTCGTTAAGTTCCGGCAATCTTTTTCATTTATGGACATTTACCTTACACCATACCGTCTCAAGTCCATCGTAAATTTTCCGGTAGCAAATATAGAGCGCTATACTGACTTTCGGATTTGTTGGTTTTATCTGTATTACAGCGAAATGCAAATAACTTTTAGTAATAAATATGACCAAAAACAAATTGTTAAACAATTCATTACTTAAAGAGCTTATAGAAGTCGTTTATAACATATTTATCTCGGAAAAAAACATGGACGTAATTCATCATGCGTGGCAGCCATTTTGTATGTTTTGGTGAAAGTAAACAACTCGAGTAACGGATGAAATGCACGGTGTTTCCTCACGATCAGCATTTAAGTTGAAAATGTTTGTATTTCAAACGAAAGAATATTGAATACGCAAGCAACAGGTATGTTTAAATCCTAGTTTTGTGCTCTATTTGTGAAATTATGGGAGTTCAAACTTGCGCACAAAATCTGTGCGGAACTTTCAACTGGTTTTGTCTTGATTGTCTCTGTACCCAGAGGCGACAAGTCAAAACGTAACATCGCTTTTGGGGACAGTTATCTGTACTAATGTCAGAATGTGATGAATTAATTAATCTAGACTGTTTTGGGCTGAAATGAAACGTTTTGACCTATATTACGTCAATCATTATTACAAGAGAAAAGGAAGAGCCCTAGGATATCCGAAAAATGCTCATCCGATTTTACTTCTACTTAGGCTTCATAAGAAATCTTCATTACGATTGCATCAAACAACACACTAAAGAACCGTATTCGGATTGTATCTATTACAGCCTGTTCTAACAGGGCGTCGAATTTTATCTGGTGTATTTTGAAGTTATTCTTACCTTCCGTTTTCTTGTTGCTACCATAAATGGCAAAATTGTTTTTACATATTTTCGCAGCAACTACATCTCTGTGGTAAAGACGCTTGTATCATGCAAACCTTGCGGAAAAGACTAAAACCATGGCAAATTTGCTCATCGTCCTCGGTCATGAAAAGTTATCATTTGCGCGGGCAGCTTCTCCTTGTGCCTGAATATGTCTTTTTGAACTTCGTTTTTCATAGTCATCATCTATTTTTTACAAGAATAGATTGTATGCCATTGCTTATCATGGTTGACCACCGGCAAGCACAAAGAAAACGTTTGGTGTGTCTGATATACTCTAGCATGCTATGTACATATCAGACTCCGAGGCCATGGATGGTACTTGTATTTCTGCGAAAAGACTTATGTCAAATTAATACTACTGCATTGAACGTAATAATGTAAAAATCAGGCCATTTGATGCCCCGTCTGTATTTAGATATCTACATACAGCCAGAAGTACTTTTTGGACCAACAGTTGTACAAGTTTGGCAAAACACTTCAGAGCCCTAGCTTAGTACTAGGCTAGGACTCTGTTAAAAGTGTTTTGCCGAGTACAGCTTTAACTCTTTACCACACAATCGCTACTTTTAACGACCCTGAGGAAGAAGCCGTTAAAAAACATTAAAGGAGAAGGAGAAAATGCTGGCAATCAGCATTGTCTCCTATTCCCACAATGTTTTCTACCCTTCCCAATCTAAATTTCAGCTTTTCAGACACATTTTTTTTGTCGTCTGCAAATGCTTCTAATCTGGACCTGTCTGTGATATTGCTGTTTGGTAGACAGCAGCCACGTAGGAAGCATTTCAAGATGGGGGGGGGGGACTAACTTCGAAAAACTGAGATTTTTTGTGTGGTAGTTGCATTGCGCTAAAAACTCATAATTTAGTTACTATGATTTTCAAAATTATTGGGGGGGGGGGGGTTGACCCCCCCCAGCCCCCCCCCCCCGCCCCCTGTTCCTACGGGCCTGGACAGTTAGGCCAAAACCAACGATACTATATAGTGAATCATCAGTAACTCAGACGGACCTCTATACGAGTATATTCTACGTCAGAAGCTTACAATATTAACTCATTACCACACGAGAAAAATTTAGACTGGTCCAAATTGAAAGCGTTTGCAGACGACAAAATAAAGGTGACTGAAAAATTGAAATTTGTACTGGGAAGGGTAGAAAACACTGTGGGAAAAGGAGAAAATGCTGGTAAACAGCATTTTCTCCTTTTCCCACAGTGTTTTCAAAAGGCTTCTTTCTCAGGGGCGTCAAAAGTAGGGATTGTGTGGTAATGGGTTAAAAGAGCTTGACCACCAACCACATCTTACAGACAAATGTCAAACACAAACTAGTCACTAATGGCCAAGAAAGACCAACTAACAACCCTGAGAGGAAGACAATAGGGTTTACGACAATTAATTGATTGACAAATTAAGGTCGAACATCAAATACCACATTTGCAAAGACAAGAAACCATGAGCGACCACTACACTAGTCTAGACTACAAGATTCTTAACCGGCGTTTTTAGCGTCATCGGTGAAACTATAGGTTTTTGCCTCCGACATAGATCAAAATATAGACTACATATTCTTTGCAATCTTATATTTAAGATTGCAAAGAATATGTAGTCTGACATTTGGTCAATACCATCCGCTTGTCTGGTAAAGCCTGTAAAATGATAATGATAAAAATACATAAGAATCTTAGTTTGAGTGGTACACCCGCAAACCTTCGAAAATCACAACATCAAAATTTTGGATTCATTTTCCAATTAGAATAATTCAATGATTTCTCATAAAATAATGAAGTGTTGAAAATAAAAAGAAAATTGACATAAGTATCAAAGGCCAACCTATAGATATTTCAAGACTTTTTCGAGCAGACTATGTCCAAAAATAACGGACAATTTAGACCCAAGATCGGACAGCTTCTTTTTATGATTTTGATTTACACTGTATACAAAGGTGCTAAAGGCACATGGGATCAGACACTGCATTTCAGTCATTTATTATAATTTGGTCTGCAATATGCCAAAAAGTGGCTTTCGGACTTTTGCGTAAAGTGTCGGCACGGATCAACCTGCGTACTCCACGCAGGCTTAATCGAGACCGCACTTTACGGTTATTTTAGATTTTGTTCTATAGTAAGCTTTCGTGAAACAGAAAATCACACACAATCGGAAAGTGTCGCCTGGGATTAGCCTGCGCAGACTGCGCAGGCTAATCCAAGACGACACTTTACGCAAATGTCCAAATGTCCATTTTCGACTGCTGCAAGCCACATGCAATTTCGTCTCACATATTTCGTGAAAAACATTGCTCATAATGTAATGGGTTCACCAGACGAACGGATAAAGCAGTGTAATGGCCGAGTGTAATCCCCAGAGAAATCTGCTTAAGAACGATCAACAATTTAAAACTTTTTCTTTTTGAGTTTCAAGCATGTATACTCGTTATACCTATGACGTATCAAAGGGCGAACGGTAGGGGATCAGACGGCATTAGACGGGAATAAATGATGACAAGAATGTGATATAATTAATGGAATAAGGCAGAGAATCTGTTCAAAGTTTGAAGTATTTCATGATGATGTTTATAATAAATAAGTTATACAATACTCACATGTAGATCTACGCAATCGAAAGTGCTGGAAATATCTTCTGCAATGGTTAGTTAGATTCTGTATTTCCTATTTCTCCCCCCCCCCCCCCATCCATTCTAACAGCTCTTGGTTCAGCTGCGCCTCTCTCTCTCTCTCTCTCTCTCTCTCTCTCTCTCTCTCTCTCTCTGTGTGTGTGTGTGTGTGTGTGTGTGTAACCCAATGAAACCTTTATGATTATAGTGAAAGATATTGAGTGCAACGCAATTTCTCTAGGTTCCTGATACAATGTACTATACAGTCTCAAATTACTACTCGAAGAAAAGTTGGCGAACAATATCATTTGTCATGTGGAGTAAAAAATATAAATGTAAAAACTAAAAAATAGAAACAAGATACTGCGATCTGAACAAGAGTTGTTTTCTCTAAAAAGAGATAGACGCGTAAATATGCCAAGGCTTATACAAAACCCTTTACAACAAATATGTCACAGTCTGCATTTTGACCAATCACAAATCTTTATTAATTCATTTGTTATCAGTACCCGCAAATACGTCAAAAGGCAACATGCGCAGTTGTGCCGAAAAAAGTTCATCAAAATCCAATTATTTTTCTTACGTTAGGATCATTATTTGGACAAACATGCCGAAGACGATTTTTAACTCTTCACCAAAACGACAGATTTATAGACTGGTCCAAATTAATAGCATTTGCAGACGACAAAATAAATGTGACTGAAAAATCGAAAATCTGATTTGGGTAGGGTAGAAAACGTCGTGGGGAAAAGGAGAAAATGCTGGTTATCAGCATTTTTTTTTTTTCCTTTTCCCAAAATGTTCTCCAAAGGCTTCTACCTGAAGGTCGTCAAAAGTCGTCATTGCGTAGTAAAGAGTTAAATGATAAAATAGCATTTCACTTTGACCATTAACCCTTTCCCAAACAATCCCTGATTTTTACGGGTCTAGAATAGTAGCCTTTTGAAAACATTGTGGGAAAAGGAGAAAATGCTGGTAACCAGCATTTTCTCCTTTTCCCACAATGTTTTCTACCCTGTCATAGACAGAAATCATCTTTTCAGCAAGAGTTGAATTGTCGTCTGCAAACGCTTTCAATTTGGTCTAGTCCAAATGTTTGTCGTTTGGGAAAGGGTTAAAGCAAGGAATAAACCCATTAGGCTTTTTTTTTCAGTCGTTAAGCAAAACCCAGATAGTTGCAATTTTACTGTTGCTTTTCTGTTGCTTTTCTGAACAGCGAACAGTGTAGAGTACAGATCAGACTGCATGTCTGTGCAGCCTTATCTTGACCTACACTGTCAGCAAAGGCAATTACAGTTGTGAAAGATTATTAAAGGGCCAAAAGTTTGTTATCAAACAGTGCTGATCCGAAAAACTGCACATCCTGTGCATACTGATCATCGCCAATGACCAACCATTGATATTCTTAAGACTCTATGGAAGAGGAATTACACATGATTGAATTGTAATTTATGCTGCTTTCAACAGTATTTAAGGTAAATCACGGGGACAGCTGATATATTCTTTATAGGGTGTCACCGGTACTAACCTTGGGCTCACAATATTTTGTGAAAGTAAATGGTTGCGTGACTAGGACCGTCAGCGAGGATCGATCTAGAATAATACCATAACAGTCCAACCCTCTAACTACTGAGTATAGGTGGACCCGCGTGGTTAAACCTTTTCCACACAATGGCGACTTTTGACGACCCTTGGAAAGAAGTCTTTTGAAAACATTGAGGGAAAAGGAGAAAATGCTGGTAACCAGCATTTTCTCCTTTTACCCACAATGTTTTCTACCCTTCACAAAACACATTCCAAATTTTCAGTCTCTTTTATTTTATCGTCTGCAAGTGCTTTTGATTTGGACAAACCTGAAATTTTGTCCTTTGGTAATGAGTTAATTGAAAAGAGTGTTGATGCATGTATAGATCTGAAAAATGCTTTGAATTTAGACATGTCTAAAATCTGGTCGCCTGGTAAAATGGTTATCATAAGGTCACGGAGGATTCCTGATGGCTGAATATTAAAAAAAAAAAATCTTTAAAAACAGACACACCTAAACATATCACGATCTAACTTACCCCCTTACAATAATTTAGTGTTCTTACGAACCTCAGGAAGACAGCTTTTCAAAACATTTTTGTAAAAGGAGGAAGTCCTGGTCACCAGCAATTTCTGCTATTTCCCAGTGTTTTCTATGCTTTCATGGACAACTTCTGTAACATGAAATATACATATATTGTTGTCTACAAATGCTTTGAATTTGGGCATTTTTTTTTTTTTGGTAAAGGCTTAAGGAAGGTGGTAGACACTGTTATTTCTAGGTAAACATGAAAATTATGAGACATCCTGTAATTCTCGTTAATTCCATAATCCCCCATAAAAGGATTAGTAATTAAATGGATTTGCTAAAGCCTTGTGTATTGCAGATTAAACCTCTCCCATATTTCACAGTTTTAATCTCTTGTCGAAAGGCAAAGGAGAGAAATACCGTCTGCAAGCGTCTCGCCTGTCAATGGTTGACTGTTTGCTATACATTTGCTGTAGATAGTTTTGACGACATCCTTGCTGTATAGGAGTATGAATACTCAACATTCAAGGTTCAGTCATAAACGCAGGGTAACCTTTCAATGTAGTTTAGAGGTATATAACTTGATTGAGAATTCTAGATTATGAGTCTATGTTTACCAGTGGTCAGTTTTGAATATTTTGACGAAATTTCATTTCAGTGTGGCCAACGGGAAATAAGAAAATGACTTCAGTCACTACTTTTTTCATAGAGGAGGGGGTACCCCTCCTCTATGAAAAAAGTAGTGACTGAATGCATATGGAGACTCAAAGCTTGCTCAATATCTCGTATGATACCATGCATTTCTCTTTCGTCCTAGTATATATGTGATCCATCATGCAAAAAGGGACCCTCTGGGTACTGCGAAAAGTGTCAACTTTAAGTTGGGATGTACAAATGACCGATACGGTTGATTTACCAGCGAAGAGTATAGAACAAGATCAGACTACACGAAGGTGGGGACTGATCTTGCTTTTCACTTTCCACTAAATTCATACTCTGAATCGGCAGGGTTAGAGTTAACATCATTTTCTCTCCTTTCATTTCAGATAAAAATGCAACAAACTGCAGGTCTGCATAACAGCTTGTTACGGGTGAAAAGATAGTCATAATGTCTTAGAGGATCACAGTGGAGACCTGAAATCTATAGGCTTAATCTCTATATACATACCGTATTTAAATAAAAATGCAAGTCAGTGACAAAGAAACACGTGCAGTGTTTCTGAACTTTAAAGAAATGCGATGTCTGGAGAAAAACCTCCAGGCTCTAGACATAGAAAAAGCATACAGTATCAGCTTGATAAACTTGGACCAAAAGGTTGTTAAACTAAGCAACAAACGTCTACGAGACAAAGTGTCCAAAATAAAATCTCATCTACCTGAAGGGGACATTGATGAACTAAGATGGCTAGATAAAATGGGAAAACTTGGTACTGTGGAAAGTGCATCTAAAATCAATTGTAAAGTACGCATAGCAGCTGCTGAGAAAAGATTAAAGCTCCAACCTCGAGCTAAAAGTGCGGTACCACGTATAGAAACCATGGATACTACCGTGGCTACAACGCCCAGATCAGTTTTATCTGCCCGTCGCTGCTCAACTCGACTGCAGTCTGCAAGATCGCCAAGTCGAAATGACCGGACGGACGGCGCTAAGAGTAAACATCCGTCCATTAACTTTGATGCACGCTCGCAAGCTTCTGCAGAAGAAACAAGCGATTTTCCTGTACCACGTTCTATTCGAGAAGACCGGCGAAAGTCAATCCACGTGCAAGATGTGGATGAAATAATGCTGGATAACAACGAAGTGAAAACCATGCCACGAGAAGCTTTTGTTAAAAAACATGATACTACTGACCATAAAATATCCGAAACATTGAATAACACAAGTGATGTTAAAAACGAAATAGTAACTATTAATGTTGAATCGTTTGACGAGGATTCCTCCGCAAATAAACCAAATGTTGCTGAAACTACACAGGTCGAACAAGTCCAAAAACCAAATTCTTTAAATGTTTCATTTTTGCAAGTGCCTGACAAAAGCGGGGTAAGTAAAGTGCAGTCATCAACAAATGGAAGTACAGTTCGGCCAGTCAGCGTACCTGCTACCAAAGTGACGTCATTCGCTGGTGACGGTCTACGTGCCTTTACGTCAATGTCACATCTCAATGATGTGCGGAAAAAGTGTGCTGCAAACATACGGCGAGCATCTCGTTTGCTAGCTTCCGGTAAAACTAAAACGCCATTTTCTTGCCACGATAATGCAGAAAATGAGGAAAAGGCTAAAGCAAAAAGTGACAAACCCTTCCGTTCTATACGAGACGGACTTTATGCAGAAATCGAAAAGGGGCCAATGGAAAATACACTTGGTTCCAACCTTCATAAAGAGATTAAAAGGGGTCTAATGTTGGGAGAGGTAGCCACGAGTTTACAACTAGAGGATAAAATAGATGCATACATGGACAAAATACAATCGTATGTAAAGTCGAACCCAACTGCATGGGAACCGTATGAATCTGAGAAAACAAAGGATTATTATACCAGAGCGCAATCTGCTGACGTCTCCAAAGGGTCAAAGGACAAAGCAGGTAACAAACCAGTACGAAACAAAGTCAGACGCCAACAATTGGAATTCAAATTACGACAGGGCGCGGCTCAAGACATTTTCTTACAAAATAATTTTGCAGATATAAAGAAGAGTCGATATTTAAGAATCCCAGATTCTATGATCGACCTTTCGGGTGTGAATACCTTAGCAATCGATCAGATGAAAATGTTCGGAGAAATCAGATCGGGATCAGACTGGAAAGAAGAATACGTAGACAATTAAGGTCCAGGATTTCATTGTGATATACCTCCAACCAAAAGTTCTATGGTTTACAATGTTGATCAATGCAAACTAGAAAGAACTTGAAACTTGATTTCATGTGTAATCCTCGATATTCTGTGACAAA
The DNA here is from genome assembly GCA_943736015.1 of Tridacna crocea. Lineage (NCBI taxonomy): Eukaryota > Metazoa > Mollusca > Bivalvia > Cardiida > Cardiidae > Tridacna > Tridacna crocea. Next base: position 13,624,725 of record OX031066.1, read on the forward strand.
TTCCAGCCAATACAGCATTGGATTCGCAAATAAAATGGGATCTGCTGTATCATACTATGACATGTAGTCCAAGTCTATAAATGTACCTTTACCCGTTCCCAAACGACAAACTTTTGGACCAGACCAAATTGAAAGCATTTGCAGACGACAATTCAACTCTTGCTGAAAAGATGATTTTTGTCTATGATAAGGTAGAAAACATTGTGGGAAAAGGAGAAAATGCTGGTTACCAGCATTTTCTCCTTTTCCCACAATGTTTTCAAAAGGCTTCTATTCCCAACCCGTAAAAACCAGGGATTGTCTGGGAAAGGGTTAAATTGCATTTGATTGATTGATTGATTGATTGAATAGTGTTTAACGCCGCTTTCAACATTATTCAGCAGACATATCACAGCGATAGCTCACATATTCGTGCATTCCCCGGATCTTGCCAGTGCAAGGCTAGGGTTCTGAGGTTTCATACTCTAGGACACTCCCAAAAAGGCCCTGTCGATCGTGTGGGGCTAGAATCCGGTGCCTTCAGGTAACGAGTCCCACGCTGAGCCAAGCAGAACCCCGCCTCGCACCTAGTGTATCTTAACCCTTTCCCAAACTGCAAATTTTGGACCAGACCAAAATAAAAGCATTTTGCAGATGACAAATTAACAGTTGCTAAAAAGATGATTTTTCTATTATGATAGAGTAGAAAACATTGTGGGAAAAGGAGAAAATGCTGGTTACCAGCATTTTCTCCTTTTCCCACAATGTTTTCAAAAGGCTTCTATTCCTGACCCGTAAAAACCAGGGATTGTTTGGGAAAGGCTTAATACACTTACAATTAAGTTGCTAAATAAATCAAACTTAAAATTTCAAGTGAATGGTGAACCTCCGTTGTTTACGATTTTTAAAGCTCTTGCTTGTCGGAGAAAGTTTGACGTATCGGACAGTGTGGATCCAAGATCAGACTGCACATTCTGTGCAGTCTGATCTTGATCTACACTGTTTGCAAAAGGTCAGTGAGTCTAGCTTGTAGCTACTTAATACCTCGAATAACGTAAGTGCTGCAGACAGAGGGTTTGAAACTATCAACATTGCTAAGTTTGACAATCAAATCTAGACCTTTCAGGTCTTGAGCGCACGTCTGTCAAGGATTACGTCCCCTAAGTCATCGGTAAGTATCGTTTAGCATCGACGTTTTCATTAAGGCTAATCGGCAAATTTCGGCAGCTTCCGTCTTTTAACGTGAAGATGAAGGGACATAGACCTTAAACAACAACAATATTGCTCAATACAGTAGTTTCTTTTTTTGCCTCCTGCTGCAAAATTCTCTTTCTTTCACAGAGTCTAACTCAATTATGTTTATATGTACACTGTATGTATGTATTTACAGAAAAATGTAATTTTCATAAAAAGTAAGAACATCCATACCAGTGGATATTGAGAAAATTGTTTGTTTATTAACCATACAGAAAACGCACAGCAAAATTTTGTTTCTTCAACCATGTCAAGAAAATTTTCAAGAAAATTAACAAATTCAAAGAACAATGTTGTTGCTATGGATACATCTGTTGAAAACTATTGGCAGCAAACTTAGTCTGAAAACTTGGTCACCTGAGCTGTGTTTCAGTTAACTCTTTACCAAACGACAAATTTATAGATTCGTCCAAACTGAAAGCATTTTCAGACGACAAAATAAATCTGATTGAAAAGTTAAAATTTGCTATTGTAAGGGAAGAAAACATTGTGGGAAAAGGAGAAAATGCTGGTTACCAGCATTTTCTCTTTTTCCCAAAATGTTTTCAAAAGGCTTCTACCTCAGAATCGTCAAATGTCGTCATTCTGTGGTAAAGGGTTAAATGCGTAGATTTATGCGAATTCTATGGGTTCTTATATGACATACGAAGCTACAAACTCAACTTGCGAAAGCAATTTATTGACCCATTTACAGTGTAAACGAATTCGACGTTCTAAAAGTTTCTGTAATAGCGTATTATCACGAGCAGTATCACGAAACACATAACACAATGTTCATACATACGAGAAAGTAAGGCATGCTAAAAGCTACTTAGTAAGCACAAAATCGTTAAGGAATTATATTGGCCTATGACCGTCTTAGAGAGAAACCCGACAGCTTTAGCGAAGAGTGTACACCAAAATCAGCATCCTTGTTAGTGAGTTTTGCAGTCCCATTCTTATAAAAAGAAACTGTAAAGATCATGCCTGTTTGCGTGCTCAAATTGTCATTTTTTTATCTTTACCGAAAGACAAACTTTTAGCATCGTCCATATTGATATCATTTGCATGCAGACGACATAAGGAATGATGGGAATTGTCTTTGATAGGATAGAAAACATTTTGATGAAAGAAGAAAATGCCTCAATTTTCTTTGATTCTCCGCAATATTTTCAAAAGTGTTCTTATTTTGGGTCTTTTAAGCACTAGATTGTCTGATAAAATATTATAAGACAGTTAGAAAAATTGAAATTGAAATTATAGATCTAGATCTAGTTTGATTAACCCATTACCACACAATCCCTACTTTTGACGACCTAGAGAAAGAAGCCCGTAGAAAACATTGTGGGAAAAGAAGAAAATGCTGGTAACCAGCATTTTCTCCTTTTCCCACCATGTTTTCTACTCTTCACAAAACAATTTTCAATTTTCAGTCACTTTTATTGTGTCGTCTGCAAATGGTTTCGATTTAGACAAGCCTAAAATATTGTTGTTTGGTAATGAGTTAAAAGAATAGCGTCAGAAACTCTAAAAGGTAAGAAATTATCTCACGAGATGTAACAGATTACATTTCGATCTAGATCTACATCTTTTATAATTTTGAACTTGCATGTTTAAGTTAGCTGAGTCAAGCACTAAACACTAATACTGACACCGATCTCGGCCAAATGTCTTCCATTTATCGTTTCAAATTACTATAAATAATAAAATGTATTAATTGTTCCTCATAAGCAACTGTGGGATTAATTTTGCTGCGCCGGACAGACATTTTGTCAGCTATGTTGGTCCATTTTTATCAACAGCTTTTGCATACATATTTAAGGAACTTGTGTGAGGAGGCCGAACGCGTATTTCAGGACGTTGAGATCATCAATGACGTCACGTTTTATGCTGAGAAGATCTCCCAGCTGTTTCTGTTGGGCGTTCTTTGTGAAGGTTACCAGACTCTGGATCCCGTCAACTTTTTGCCTGCAAGAAAGGACAAAAATGCATTATAAGTCTTATTCATTAATTGATTGAATGGTATTTACGCCGCTTTCAATAATTCTATCTGGACATCATATTACGGTAACAGCTCAGATTTGAAAAAAAAAACGCTTGGTGAATACGGACCCAGATATAGATCTAGATCTAGATCTACATCTCTCGGGAATGCATGTAACGGAGACTTGGACCTCTTTACTATTAAATAATGTTTATCCAGCTAGATCTACATAAGTTAAATAGAAATAGGATTATCAAATGATTGTGTGTGATCTTGAAAATCTGACACTCGAATGGGGTGTGTGATGCGGTTAAAAATCTCTTCCTTCTGACTTCTTTTTTTAACCGATTCACACTCCATTGTTGTCATAGATTTTTAAAGTGACACACAACCAGTTAATTATCCCCTATTTAAGAAAATAGTAAAAACAAAAAATTAGCTATACCAGATGAATCTTTTTTCTTGTATGTGTATGTGGGGAAACATGTTCATATTGGACAATGTAGATCAAGATCAGACTGTATATTCTGTGCAGTCTGATCTTCATCAAAACTGTCCGAAAAAAGGTCAGTGCGTCGCACCTATTAGCCTAGGGGTTAACTCTTTACCACACGAGAAAATTTTAGGCTAGTCCAAATTGAAAGCATTTGCAGACGACAAAATAAAAGTCACTAAAAATAGAAAATTGTTCTTGGAAAGGTAGAAAACACTGTGGGAAAAGGAGAAAATGCTGGTTACCAGCATTTTCTCCTTTTCCCATTGTGTTTTCAAAAGGCTTCTTTCTTAGGGGCGTCAAAAGTAGGGATTGTGTGGTAATGGGTTAATACTTGAAACACGCCTTTTTTCTACAAAAAATGTGATAATAAAGAGAGAAACTTACTGGTATGCTTTAAGATCGTTTGTCAATGTGTTCTGGGCAACTGTGGTCCTTAACACGTCGTTGCCAACCTAAAACAATATAGTATAAAGTGTAGAAAAAAAATGTATCAAGCTCTCTTAAAAAAGGGGTTTAATGCATAGATCTGCAAAAAGTTGTGTGGTAAAAGGGTGAATACATCAGCGAAAAGTATTGACTCAGGTCAGCCCACGACCGAAACTTTAAACCATTGTCTATAAAAGCTTCTGGAATTGTCTATGGTGCGGAAAGATCTTTAAGAACAATGTTATAGGATGATAAAATAAGGATGTCTAATAACAGCTAAACGAATCTGCATTTTGAATTTCTTGCACTTGAAAATAGTTCGTCTTTCCAGCACTTCATTATATTATTACTCCGAGTGGCCCTCCCATTCGGCATACCTTGGGTGATGGGAGCCATCATATCTTTAGATGTAGGTACGGAATCAGATGAGATGTGACAAGTGGTTGCCCTTCTCGAAACGTGAATCTGATGTATGAACAAGCGGTTACTTCACAACAAATGATCAGGAAATTGAACTTTTTTTAGTGTTCAAACCACTCGAAAGGCTACAATAAAGTATGTAAACCACTTTAAGAACTAGCTAGATTCAGTTTCGCGGGGAAACATTAAAGTGCACTGACGCCGGAGTACTTTGCAGAAACTGGGACGACCTTCACAAATCAGTATTTTTTTCTTACTCTTAACTAAACTTACACACATGTTTTGCGCTTCGAAAGTCTAAGGAAAATGGTATTTACAATATAGACATGCTTACATTCAACATGATGGTATCAATATTGCCAAGGGCTTTTGTCAAGTTGTTTATGTCATCGGTGGTAGAGTTGAAGAAATTACCAACACGTGTTTCGTAAAACTGTTCTGCACCTGGAACAGAAATACAGAGCACATGGTTAATCAAACCGTTCAAAACGCTGTAGTGGTATTTGTCAGGAAATCAATATACTAATATATATAATTTAACAATAATTTGAAAGAATAAGAGTAACATTATTAAAATACTAGTATTTGCTCAAAGTCAACCTACCAAGCAAATGAATACCGTTTTGGTTGAAGAGAGAGTACTCATGGCAAAGTTAGGCTTATTTGTCCATTGGCGGTCCCCCTCTGATCATTAAGAGGTGTCAGGGGTAACGTCCTTTGACAGTAGAATACATGATGGATAAAGAGACAAACCATCTAAATATATCGAATAGAATAAAGTTTTTACCTGAAACTTCGATTTTTAGATATCTTTGGCCGTAAAGATTTGATTCCCAACGTTACAAAATTAATTCGATCATACCCAACCAATTGGGGTAACGTGCAATCACGAACAAGCTAAGGTACGAACTGGTTTTGGAACAAAAAAATCAGGCCCAAGCAATCAGAAGACAATTGTTTTCGTATATCATTGCGCCAGTAGAAGGCTATGAGGAAGTTTCAATAAAAAATAGTATTTCCACGATCGATGGCCTCCTGCCATTTCCAATTACATATCGAAGTCCCACTGAAAAACTCATTCGTTCGAGAAAAAAGAGTTTTATTGGGATTATTTCCTTCGGTTTTGCACAATTATGATACATGGTCTTCAAAATTCGGTATTGAACTCGTGGTATTCTCTTCGACAAAGACCACAAAAACAGTAAATGTGTAGAGTAACAGAGATCCCGATTCATCTTGTAGGTTCATCTTGCGGACTAAATGCTCCTGTAAGGGGCATTTCTCCTATCTCAACACCTTCAGAACATTCATTCATATGTGACCCGTCACGCATAAAGGGACCAACTGGGAATTCTGTACACCAATTATATGAAAACAGATAAATCGTAGTGCAGGTCAATTTAAGTTGATAGTTTAAAAATGATTGTGTAAAATTGTAGAATGACCACTTTTCATACAGGAAATATCATAAAAGATAAACTGAGTGTCAGTCCTGGTAAGCAATTCGCGCAGTCTGACAAGGGTTGAATCTTTTTTTTATAGTTCCCAGATGTCTCTTTTTCACATAACGGGCAACATTTGTAAAGAGCGACTCAAGTGGAGAAGGCTTATGAAAAATTGCGAAAAGGAGGAGAATGCTGGGAATCAGAATTTTTTTCTTTTACTCTTTCAAAGAAAAATCTGATCATTTGAAACACCTTTGATTTGATATCTGCGAATGTCTTCATGAGTCAATGTGGTAAAAGGTTAACCCACATCGATGATCTTTATTTTTCGATAGTGTTTATAAAGTCGTTAAGTCATATGTATTGTTGACAAGTGTTAAACGAGATCAACTTTCTGTATGTTCATTGACTGTGATGTACATTGTAATTGAGAAAAAAATCTTTCTCTCTCTCCCTCTCTCTCTCTGGGTCCTGTGTAGCTCATTGGTAAAGTGAAGGACTCGTGACCTGGAGGTCCCGGGTTCGAGCCTCATTGGCTCCACTGAGTTTTTTTCACAGGAGTGTCCTTGGGCAAGATACTTCAGAGCCTAGCCTAGAACTGGTGAAACCCAGGAAATATGATTATGTGAAGTGTGGCCATGATATGGCTGAAAAAATGTTGAAAGCAGCTTAAAACACCATTCAAAAAAACAATCTCTACTCTTTCTCTCTCTCTCTCTCTCTCTCTCCTCTCTCTCTCTCTCTATCTCTCTCCTCTCTCTCTCTCTCTCTCTCTCTCTCTCTCGTCGCTCTCTATGGCTCTCTGTCTCTCTGTCTCACTCTCTGTGTACAGAAACTTACCAATTAAGGTACTAACTTGGCTTGTGTCGTTGTTCAAATCTTTATCAGCTTGATTCAATGTTGCGTTTACTGCTTGAATGTCAGCATCTACACGTTGCTCATCAGATTCCATCTGTTTTAACTGCAAAAAAGAAATACCGGACGAGCTTATTCAATAGCTTATGTTTGCGTGAAATGCCAGCCAAAAGAACACATAGAATTATGTGACTACAACATGTAACTTATCTTTATTTAGGACAAGTTTTAGAAGCTGTGATAAGCTGTACTGTAATAATTACCAAGAATGGTACAATATGGATGATATAGGAAAAAAGTAGTTCCGGCAAACGTTCTAAAACTATACAGTGGCCAGCTTTGTAACCAACGTTATCAGCACTAGTGGTGTTATTCACTATGAAATCTCATTCCTTCACAAATAAGAATATCGTCGATTTACTTCCAAAACATCGTAACTACAGCTTGTTACAAGCTGTAGTTACGAGGTTTTGGAAGTAATCTGACGATATATATGTCGTAGGCCAGAGTGGAATCTAGGCAGATCCGGAATCTGGCCAGGCAGATCCGGAAACTGCCTGGACCAAATGAGAATTATAATTTTGTCTAGACTAAATTAGATTTTTTGTTCTTTTAATCATATCAATCCATATAATTATGTTTATAATTGAGAGGTATTTTTAACAAAAGCAATTTATTTGTTGTTTTTTTTTCCACAATTGCTGCTTTTTCCACTTTTTTTTTTTTGTTTCGCTGAAGGGCAAAGCATTCATAATTTATTCTTACTCTGAATTTCTGATTGAAACTTCTTTTATTTTGGGATTTAAGTTAAATAAGATGGCTCATATGTAGTCGCTCTATATTCAACAAGAAAATATTCCAATTTAGTCTAGAGGCAGATTGTGGAGCTGCCTAGCCAAACTGGAATCCTAAATTTGTCGAGACAGAACTCCAATTTGGTCTAGGCAGATTCCGGATCTGCCTAGATTCCAGTTTGGTCTACGAAATAATATTATATACATGTATATCATTTTTTTTTTTTTTCTAAATTGAATAAACTTCTAATCTAGCTGTACATTTTCCAAAATCTAAACATTAATGAAAAGACCAAATATGTTAAGTGGTTTGTTTAACTGTTCAGTACATTATAAACATAGCTTTTAAAATTGCTTCAACAGAATCCCGTACCTAAATGTTGACATGTTCTGGATTAACCTTCTTATCATTAGGGAAGAGTAAAAGATATGTTCATTCAGAGGGCGGAAAGATATTTCTTATTCAAACTTTTAACTCTTCGGCTACTAAGTGCAACTCACTGGCCTTTTGCGGACAGTGTAGATTCAAGATCAGACTGCACAGAACATGCAGTCTGATCTTGAATCTACGCTGTCCGATGAGAAAATATCAGTTTTTCTCCCCCCAAAAAACTGAAATAGGATCATTCGTGTTTTTCCTATCGGCTTGGAAGCTGTTAAGTGCGACCCTCTGACCTTTTGCGGATTGTGTAGATCAAGATCAGACTGCACAGAACGTGAAGTCTGATCTTGGATCTAAGCTGTCCGATAAGGAGATATTTTTCTCCGAAAATATAATTTGAAACAGCATCATTCGGCTTTTTACAGAGCATGACTAAATCATTGAAACTGACCGTTTCATTTTGGCATTGCCAGCAAAAATATGCATTATTTTGCGTGCGATCCAGATGTGTCAAGATCTTGAGAAAGAAGAGTCTTTAAAACACACCAGTAAAAGGAGAATAATCATAATAATAACCAGCATTTAGTTTCTCCCTCCCCCCCCCACCCCCCACCCCCCAAAAAAAACCACCCACACACACTGTTTTCTCTACCCTTTTAAAAACTCATTCCATCATTTGGGCTTTATTTGACTATCTACTGAAAATGCTGTATTAGTACTGCTTGAGTTTTTAACAGTAACTTTCTGAAATTAAACAAGGAAACTGGCCTTCTTTTATTCTGGAAGCCCGCCCGGGTGGCTCAGTGGTGAGCGTATCGGACTCATGACCTGGTGGTTGTGAGTTCGATACCCGGTTGAGGCAGACTTTCTTTCCGGCGTATTTTCGCCTCTCACCTCTGCTGAAGCATGTGAGAAAAGAAGTCGGTGGCTTCGGAAAGAAAGTAGTGTTAGTTCTGGTATGAGAAAGCCAGGAAACATATGTGCGTCACCGACCGCCATGATATGACCTTAGCTGTTAAAGTGGCGTTAAGCCCCAATACCAACTTTATTCTGGAAGGCGATGAAACGCGAATACCGTTAGGGTGCCCTTTTCTTTAACTGCCTTTCAAGACCATAGTTGCCTTTGCGGCAAGTGCAGATCAAGATCAAACTGCACATCATGGAAGTGCTATAATTAAAGGATGAAATTGCTATTTTTTTCTTAATTGTATTCTAGGATGAAATTGTCTAGGTTTTTTTTTTTTGTCGCTTTAAGTGTTGACAAGTGAGGAATTGATGATTTGTGTAAACAATCAGTATCACAAGTTATTGTCATCAGTTTATATCTAAGTTGATTGTTTCATCCTGAAGATACTGAAACAGTTCAAACAGATGTTAAAGGTGGCCCTTCAGATTTTGGGACGAAAATCAAAAGTGCAAAAAAATCATCCAATCACTCCCAAAGCCTTTTAATTTTCATTCATAAAACCCCAGTAGTCGAAAACCGTCCAACAACACGAGAAATTAAAGATTTACTACGGCCCAGGTTGACACCAAAGGGAGATACATTCTATTTTTAGATGATCAATTTGCTCATTTACTTACAGGAATACACAGAAGCTTCAAACATAGCGTCCGAAGAAGACATTATGGAAAATAATTATTACATGTTTGTTATGATAGGGAATTTAAGCGTCATGAGTCACGTGCCAGCAGTCACTTGACATTCCCACAATGCTTTATTGATTTTTGGCGCAAAATCTAAAAATAGCTTAAGAGGCTACGTAGCCCTCCAAGGGAATACCATCAAAAAACATTTTTTTTTTGTAATTTTATGAATCTTAATTATTGATGATTTGTATCATTTTTTCATGTGAGTTTCAGTGATATATATTTTTTAATTTGGTGAGATGTAAAAATTCTAAATACCCACCTTTAAAGGCAAACATCACTAATGAAGTTTTAATTCAAATTCTCAGAATAAGATACATTTTCCCACAAAAAAAACTGTTTTCTGCTGTCTGAAGTCAAGTGTGTTGTTTCCATGTAACATTCTTCTCGAGTGCATCTCAAGGGTTGTGTTATCGCGAAATTCTACTTCACCACTAACACTTGAAGGTCTTATTCCGGGCATTGAACTTGACCGAGTTAAAACAGCTCCTCGTCTTTGTTTTTGTATTTAAAACCTTTTAACTTTTAATAATACCGGTATAGCCATGACAGATGTTACAGTTTCTTTTTTATCTTTGACCGGCCTACTTTCAAAGTTACCTGTTTTCGAACCCAAAATGATATCTGATGTTTCTTGCAATCTGCGAAGTTAATGACATCACGATTTTGTGTGAACCGCTTGTTCACATATAAACATCGTTTTCTTAGCTGTTAATTGAAGGGGTGCGATAAAGACAAGAAAGTATTAATGTATTCTTTTTAACTGAAAAATTCTTTGTTACTAATTTCAACTTGATACTATGAATCCTGAGAGTTACCGACACGTAAAAAAGCCATGGCTTATTGAATCAAAGTCTTCATCTTCGCGAGCCAAGGTTACGATCACTATGTGGATCTTACCTTGGCAGATCGAGTCCGATTTCGATAATCCCACGATACACCCCTATCGGATTCTGGCTATTATCCCCCTTTACATCATATTTCTTACAGCCAATAAAATATCGTTTTACAAACCGCTTACGAATACAATAATTCAACAAGAAGCAATAAACTGTTTATCTGCTTCGACATTCCATGGTCAAGAGCTGAATCATAGCCTAAAACCTCTGATAATTGACTGGTCACACTAAAACTTTCTGTAAATATTGTTCGTTTTTTTTTTCCGGTAATAGCTCATAACAGATCCTGCACACATCCACTGAGGTGAGCATGTTTACCTTTTTTTTTATTCAAAGTCACGACTTTGTTCTATTTTTATCAAAGATGAAATGCTACGAACGATTTGATTCGTGCAGTTAGAGCTAGCTGCAACCAATGAAAATGCTTATCGGGGGATTGTCAAAATCAAGCTAGATACGTCAAGGGTAGAGCAGCGTAGTGGATCGTCACCCATGGCTTGCAAAGATGCAAAGTCTTCCGAACATGAACGTTCACTACAAATGCATAGTTGAAATACAAACCGCCTCTGGTGGGATTCGAACCCATGACGGGCAAATATCCTCGTTTTTCGCGGTTTAAAAGACCAATACCATAACCACTGAGCCAAAGAAGATATTTGTCCTTCATGGGTTCGAATCCCACCAGACGTGGTTTGTATTTCAGCTTTCATGTTCGCAAGAGAAGTCATTTAACGCTACTGGAGCAATTTTTGTAGGATAATATTGTTGTGGAAATAGTTGCTTTCTATTACGAGTCCACTAAGGTAATGGACTCTTAAAAGAAAACAGCTATTTCCACCGTAAAATTATTCTTTAAAATTTCCTATGATTAAAAATGAGTATTACTGTATACTACCTTTTCCTTTTTCTTCTTCCTAGAGTTATCATTTATAAATCTAAAATCTCTATACTCTCATTACAAAGGGAGATAATAATTATCCCCCTTTTCTGGAAATTAACAAATGTATCAACAAATAATTTCAAGATAGACATCAAAGGAATTCCAAGTCGGTAAAAACTGTGCAAAAGTATTATATCTATATAAATCTGTATGTATCATCTATCAGGAATATTATTTTTCATTCTGCACTAGAAGTGTTACGGACCTACTACCTTAAAAAACAGTAGGGAATTTCCTTCTTACATTTACATGTATTATTCAAAACAGTTCCTTCTTGTGAGAGTTAACATTTTGTTTGATTATTGATGTACATGATGTTTTCCAGTTCTATTTTTCTATTGAACTGTTTCAAACATATTCAAACCTGTAAATGAGGTCGGTTTTCCCTTGCGCCAACCAGTTTAAAGTACTATATTGATGTCGTTGCCATTAACTCTTTACCACACGACAAAATTTTAGACTGGTTCAAATTGAAAGCATTTGCAGACGACAAAATAGAGGTGACTGAAAATTTTAAATTTGTTCTGGGAAGGCTGGAAAAGGCTTCTTTCTCAGGGGCGTCAAAAGTAGGGATTGTGTGGTAATGGGTTAAAATTGGCATGTTTCAAGCAAAACTTATAGTTATAAAGGCCTTTCATTTTTTCTTTTTTCATTTTTGTTACATTGCTTTGTAGTCAGTACTTAATTCAAATATACAAAATTTAAAACTGTCAGTTAAGTCCCTCGAAAACTGGTCACAGAACCCCTCATAAAAGCAACTTACCACACATAATGTGAGCACTGGTTTGGTTTTTAGACGGTTATAATAGAAAGACATTTTACTAAATTGTAGAATTTGCTCTATTTGTTTGACTGCAAATGCCTTCATTAACAAAAAAGTCACCATGCACAGATTTATAAAATTTTAGATTTTAAATTTCTTATGGCCTGTATAACCTTGTCAGAGTTCTAAACCAATCTTTCCAAATCACTGCCTCCTTTTCCATTCCACAACTGTTTATCTGAGTAAAAATGTAAATTACAACCGAGCGAGTGGACGACGATATCATACCTGGGCAAGTATTTAGTAACCATTCTTAGGAATAGTCTCAGTCTTATTATCCAAGAATTTCTAGCTTTGAAAGCAACACAACTTTTGATTGGCTAAACCATATGGTTTAGCCAATCAGAAGTTGTGTTACTTTCAACTTCAGAACATTCTGGAGAACAAGGCCAGGACCCTATACAAAACACTATAGGTTGATCGTTCAAAGAACCCTTTAAACCGGTCAACAAGCTGCGAAGCCCTATTCACCAACACTCTGAAATTTAATTCTTTTTATGAATAGCAAGACTAGCCATAGTATGGGCAGAGATATTCTGTCTCAACAAATCAGACCGCTAGTCCTAGAATATAAATATTAACCCTTTCGCAAACAAGCCCTGGTTTTTACTTGTATGCAGTAAAACTCTTTTGAAAACACAGTGGGAAAAGGAGAAATTGCTCGTAACGAGCAATTTCTCCCTTTCCCACAGTGTTTTCTACCCTTTTTGAGAACTTTCTGCCATTTTCTCAAAATTTAAAGTTGTCGTCTGCAAAATCTTTCGGTTTGGAAGAGTCCAAAATTTGTCGTTTGGGAAAGGGTTAAAACTGATTGCTGACAGATTGGTAAACAGGTCCGGGGGCTCTAACTGCATGTTGCGATTGGATAACAAGTCGGAAACTTTATATTTGCTGGCCGTTTTGGCGGAGGAAAAATAGATAAACTCTTTTCGAGAAAACACTGAAGACATTGCAGACAACTTAAATGCTACTCCAACATAAAAACTGTCTTAAAAATGAGTAAACATGATGTGAGAAAAGGAGAAAAACGCTGATTACCAGCATTTGTTCCTTTTCAAAAATATTTTCAAGAGCTAAATTCTTCATGGCCGTTAAAACTAGGGACTGCTTTGTTAAGTTTTAAACCTAAAACGCAAACAGGAGATAAATTGCCATAGTCTACCTCATTTGCTGCTTTTGCGACAATGATTCATTTCATTGAAATAATTGAGATATAGGTTTAACCCTCAGGCTGCTGAGCGCGAATAACCGACCTTTTGCGGACAGTGTAGATCAAGATCAGACTGCACAGAACGTGCAGTCTGATCTTGAATCTACGCGGACCGAAAAAGAGGTATCTTTCTTCCAGAAGTACCTCTGTTGGACCGAACTATGGGGTTGACCGAACTATGGGGTTGAACCCCAAAGTTCGTACGAACTTTGGGGTTGAAAATTTTCAACCCCATAGTTCGGTCGGATACCCCATGTTATGCACTATCGGACCGAACTTTGGGGTTGAACCCCAAAGTTCGTACGAACTTTGGGGTTGAAATTTTTCAACGTCATAGTTTGGCTTGAAACATCATCCCGTAAATTCATCATCATCATCATCATCATAATCATCATTATCATCATCGTCGTCGTCGTCGTCGTCATCATCATCATCATTATCTTCATCATCATTATTATTATCATTATCATCATCATCACCATCGTCGTCGTCGTCGTCGTCATCATCATCATCATCACCACCATTATCTTCATCATTAAAGATGCTTTATCTAGAAAAAGATCGCGTCATTTACATTCTGACACTATGATTAAAGGCCAACTTTACCTTTATGTTCTGATGATTAGAACTGAATATCCTTGGATTTTCGGCAGCGGAGACATCAACCAACCAACTTTTTTTTTTTCACACAAAGTCGGAATAAAATACTCTTTCAAGACAATAAAAATCTAGTTTAATCCTGATTTTCATATCTGTGTATATCTGCATCTGACAATGATAATGATTATATGCTGCTGCTGCTGATGATGATGAATGTTTCAAGCCAAACAATGTCGTTGAAAATTTTCAACCCCAAAGTTCGTACGGTCAATTGTTGGACCGAACTATGGGGTTGACCGAACTGTGGGGTTGAACCCCAAAGTTCGTACGAACTTTGGGGTTCAACCCCGTAGTTCGGTCAATTGTTGAACCGAACTATGGGGTTGACCGAACTATGGGATTGAACCACAAAGTTCATACGAACTTTGGGGTTGAACATTTTCAACATCATAGTTTGGCTTGAAACATTATCCCGTTGTTTCATCATCATCATCATCATCATCATCATCTTCTTCTTTTATCTGTTTATCTTTATCGTGCGTGTAAGCGGCGCTAGAGTGTCGCATCGGATCAGTACACAAGTGTTGATCTGTTACGATACTATAAACATGAACTTTTTCATAACTTTCTGTTGCGTTTCGAGCACACACACACACACATAATACATATATATTTTTCATTTCGGATGCTATGGAAAGAATAATAGGCATATATAATGCATCGGCAGCGTTTTTAAACGTGTGATAATAATATCTTGGACCCAGTTTTATGTATGAAGATATAGTTTAGTGCATAGATAGACCTAAGTTGTTCCGAAAAACGAAGTATGCAGCTTTTAGACTCGCTCAAAATGGAAACATTCTAATACAACTATTGATAGTAGTAGACATTGTAAGAAAAGGCAACATTGCTCTTTAAGCAAAAGCGTTACCAAATACAAATCGGCGCCACACAGCCATGGAGTTTTCGGAACGAACCATTTTCTCCTGTTTGTTCGATGAAAACCAACTTTGAATGGATGCTTAAATTTCATATGCCCAATCTGTAATTCGTTTTCATAAAACCAAATAAATTTACTCTATACTGGTTCTGAGCAGTTGTTCAAAATTATTTTGTGTGCCATAACTAAGTTGCGAATTCCCAACTTTTTTCTTTTAAAAATCGTAGGAAGTGGACATTATAACAATCAAAACCATCAAACCGCACACACAAAAGACAATGGGTGTAGGACAAAAGCCCACTGAAACAAAAGCCCACTACGACAAAAGCCCACTAGAATGAGAGCCCACAAGGACAAAAGCCCACTTTTCGTTATGATCATGTATTTCATTAAAACTTCATCTAGTATATTGGGTTAAATGATTCAACACAACAGTTCGCAACGACTTTAATATGGTTTTGCATGTACACATGTGGCCTTTTTGTTATTGGTCCACGATGAAATTATACATGAAGCTCCCTTTTTCCATGGCACAGCATTTCATTACATAAAAAAATATATAAGAGGTCCATAACAGGATTATACATTAATTTTCCTTTTTTCCAGAAATTGGCACTTCATGAAATGAAAAGAAATAAAGAAAATATACATTAAGCCCCTTTTTTTCATGACACATCATTATTTATAAAGGAAAAAAAATGTATCAAAGGACTATTCAATGATAGACATTCATGAAGTTTCATCAATTTTTGTGAAGGACTTCATAAGATATCCCTCGAACAATATACGCCGCAACATTGCTGCCATTTCAAGCTGCTAGCTAGAGACTTAAGTGTTGGAATTGCTAGCACCTGCCTAGGTAGCTCAATGGATATGGTGTGTTACTTTTGATATAAAACGGTTACGAAAAGACTGATGGATGGACAGACGAATGGACAGACGGATACACGATGGACTCACTGGTCATTGGCTTTGATCAACCAATGAAAATATGAAGTTTCATGCAACTATGTGCATAAGTGCGAGATACAGTGATAAAAAAATAACTTTGACATGATACCCCCTTTTTCCATGATACAGCGATAAATTGCAAAACCCTGACAACATGCGCTAGGTCACATGATCTGTGAAAATCTCATGAAAATCTGTAGGGATATGTAGAGTAATTAACTAGATATTAGTGAAAAATGAAATATAGCATGAAGTCCTCTTATTCCTTGATGCAAATCGCAAAACCTTGACAAATGCGATAGGTCACATGACGAAAAACATTCTAAAATTCTATTCAAATCCCTCAAAGAAATATGGGCGGAGTTGTGATCACAAGAAATGGAATGAACAAAAAACATGAAGCCCCCTTTTTCCATGACGCTGCTACAAATCGCAAAACATTGACAATATGCAATAGGTGACATAACGAGAAACAGTTTGTGAAAATTTTATTCAAATCCGTCAAGAAATGTGGGAGGAATTGTGTTCGCAAGAAATGGAATACAATATAACATGAAGCACCCTTTTTCCATGACACAGCTAGTAATAGCAAAGACATTGACAGAGTTGCAAGGTCAATCTTGGTTAACATTTTTTCCTTCATTTCCTAATGGTGGTAGATTGATGTGACACGTTGAATGTAAACACTCTGTATAATTTACAAGACAAGACTAAAAACATCAAAAGTGTACTGAACCACGTAACTTAAAATCGCTTCCAAACGGCCATTTTGCATCGAATCAAAAAACAAAACAAAAAAGTCTCGGCAGAATGGGTTATTGTACACATGTACAAAATTTCACGAAATTCCGTCCAATGGAATTGGAGATATTTGCCAGGACGGACACACGGACGGACGGACGCACAGGCGGACGGGCAACGCTAAAACTATATCCCTCCGCCTTCGGCGCGGAATAATAATGATAATAATATAATGATGCTTATGATGATGCTGATGCTGATGATGATGATATACTGTTGCTGCTGATGATGATGATGATTATTATCATAATAATGATGACGATGCTGATGCTGTTGCTGCTGCTGCTGATGATGATGATAATATGCTGCTGCTGCTGCTGCTGATGATGATGATGATGATGAATGTTTCAAGCCACACTATGACGTTGAAAATTTTCAACCCCAAAGTTCGTACGAACTATGGTGTTCAACCTCAAAGTTCGGTCCGATAGTGCATAACATGGGGTATCCGACCGAACTATGGGATTGAAAATTTTCAACCCCAAAGTTCATACGAACTATGGTGTTCAACCCCAAAGTTCGGTCCGATGGTGCTTAACATGGGGTATCCGACCGAACTATGGGGTTGAAAATTTTCAACCCCAAAGTTCGTACGAACTTTGGGGTTCAACCCCATAGTTCGGTCAACCCCATAGTTCGGTCCAACATACCTCTGAATTAGCAAAATTTTAAATTTTGAAATAGGCTTGAAAGATTCATGTTACCTATTCAGCAGGATAAGGTTTAACCCATTACCACACAATTCCTACTTTTGACGCCCCTGAGAAAGAAGCCTTTAGAAAACATTGTAGGAAAAGGAAAAAAATGCTGGTCAGCATTTTCTCCTTTTTCCACAATGTTTCCTACCCCTCACAAAACAAATTTCAAATTTTCAGTCACTTTTATTTTGTCGTCTGCAATTCCTTTCAATTTCGACAAACCTAAAATTTTGTTGTTTGGTAATGGGTTAAACCTTTCCCAATCGACGAATTATAGACTGTTCCAAACTGAGGCCGTCTACAGACGACAAACTAAGAATTGGTATAAATCAACTTTAGGTCTCTGATCTACGAGTATAGGATAGAAAGCACTGTGGGAAAAGGAGAAAATGCTGGTTATCAGCATTTTCTCCTTTTCCCACAATGTTTTCTTAAGACTTCTTTTTAGGGGTCGTCAAATGTAGGGATTATGTGGTAATGGGTTAAGGTTCGTACTCACCAGCTGTTCGTCATTATCAAATTGTCTTTGGGCGATATTCTCAGCAACGGAAGCATCGATGACAAGTTGTGTCACTTCCTGTGTGATACTTGTCAAGTTGACTCCAGAACCTGGAATCCCAGGAAAAAATGTTTGACCCCCAAGAATAAAATTGAAAGAAAAGGCTCTTTAAGAGAGCTCAGATCAAAAGAAGACATCTCTGCAGCTAGTGTAAATTAGATTTGGTTTAACCTCGGATCTAAACTGCCTGTAGGTTTCAGTTTTGCAGCTTTCTCGACCAAAAGTAAGATTTATAAAAGTGAGAGTGTGTTGTGATGATTGTGCGACATGGTCACATTGCGTAAACAGGGCAATCTGACTTTAGAACTTCGTAACACGATGTTCTGTATAATTATGGCAAAAGACGGGGCCCCCAAACTGTAATGACAGGTTTTGCACGGAAAGACCTACTTTGTGGGGGTATTTGAGAGAACGTACTTGAATGGCGAAAAATTTCATTACATACTCTATTTTGACATAACTTAATGTTCTCTACCTTTATCTGCCCTTTTGTATACTCTATTTTGACATAACTTAATGTTTTCTACCTTTATCTGCCCTTTTGTATACTCTATTTTGACATAACTTAATGTTTTCTACCTTTATCTGCCCTTTTGTATACTTTATTTTGACATAACTTAATGTTTTCTACCTTTATCTGCCCTTTTGTATACTCTATTTTGACATAACTTAATGTTTTCTACCTTTATCTGCCCTTTTGTAGTACTCGTTATCAATATAGTATTGCTATCAACATAATTCCTTAAATCTCAAACTTTCGGTATTTACAGAACAAATGTAAAAATGAAAAAAAAAACCAAATGAACACATGATCAAACAGAGATAAATTACATTAAATATTAACATGGCCAAAAAATTGATAGAATACAACACATTGATAAACAACAGTTACCTTGATCAGTTATTTAATAAATGAAAGGACTAGTGAATGAACTAATGAATTATATGACAGTGAAATGAAAGCATTACCTGTTGTGTTTGGAGCCAACAACTGTCTGATACTGTTGTCCAGGGTCTGAATCTGTTGATCAACGGTCATTAAATCTTGCTGATTTTTTGTCACTTCTTGAAGCATGGCAGTATGCTGAGCAGCTGACGCTTTTGCTTCTTTGTCTAAAATTTGAGAAATATTCTGAAGCTGTTGCAAAATGTCACTCACATTTTGTTGAAATGTCAATTTAGCGGCATCTAATAGTTGCTGTGCAGAACTAGACGATCCGGAGCTAGAACCTGACGCTCTTTTAGACCTGATCGGTACACCGGAAGTAGTCGTTATTTGACCATTTCGCATATTCGTGAGTTTCTTCTTTAGCGCTGTTACCTCTTCTTCTAGACCTGTAACATCGCCTGTATTTGACTGTGTTTGTGCCAAAACATCTTTGATTTGCTGATCAAATATTTTGAAGGTTTCAAGTTCATACTCATCCATGACCTCAATGTTGCCTTTAGTCTGGTACACTTCGGCGTTGACATTCTCTTCCAGGGTTCCAGTCGCATCGCAAACGCTAGAGTCAAACGCGGCAAATTTTAACATGCAATAGGTCTGCGATCCAACAAGCGAGACGCAAACAGACAAAGTTAAAATAAACACCACCAGAACAACAAGTTTGTCCAATCCGAACATTTTCTGCTATTTTCATTAAAATTAACTTATGTAGATGTTAACTCAGATTCACCGTTTAAGTAAAATATTTTGTATATAAAAAATGTTAAGAATAATATGTTTTGTTAATTTTTTATTATCCCCAAATTTAAAATAATTTTGTCGTGTTTAAACAAAACCCCGTACGGTAACCAATGTTTACCACGTGTTAAGTGAGAGTTAATCCTCACTTAAAACCTGTATAACTGGTTACACAATCCACCCCTTATAATCTCATTTATTACTGTTCTCTGGAGCATCTGTTAATCGCTGTCAGCCTATCCGAGTACAGTATTCTTTTATCTTGGTTACTGTTTCCTTTTCCTCTTTGGACACCTGTATGACAACGCCTCGCCTGATTTACCTGTCGTATCATGGACATCCAGGGATTACCCCATTACCACACAATCCCTACTTTTGACACCCCTTAGAAAGAAGCCTTTAGAAAACATTGTGGGAAAAGGAGAAAATGCTTGTAACCATCATTTTCTCCTTTTCCCACCATGTTTTCTAGCCTTCACTAAACAAATTTCAAATTTTCAGTCACTTTTATTTTGTTGTCTGCAAATACATGTACTTTCAATTTGGACAAACCTAAAATTTTGTCGTTTGGTAATGAGTAAATTAGCAGTATACTCTATTTTAAAGAGCTGGTGGATGAAATGGAAAGTACATTTTCATTCAGTACTGGAGCAGGTCGTCTTTACTTATGGGCCGTTTTCGAAAATTGTAAATCGCATGAAAAATAGCACGAAACACTAATTTACAACTTTTGGGGTCATAATACTCGTATCTGACAAGATACAAGAGTTTGTGTATTTAGATCAGACTGCTGTGCAGTCTGGTTAAGACCTTTTCTGAACCAAAAAGCACCTCGACTAGCCCTTTGCATTTCAGAGATCAAAAATTAGGCTGACTTAACTATTTTCCAAACGGGAAAAATACTGAGACATTGCCGGAAAAAAAGTGTCCCCATTCTTGTAGAATTTATGGCAAATGATGTCCTAAAAACGCGCACTAATCCTATATAGGTTACTCAACGACTAATTTTCATGAAAAATACAACAGAAATTTGTATTAGGCCTATACGTTTCATCTGTCTCTGTTGTTATTTTTGATAGCCCTGTGTTCAACGTGCTGAGATTAAAGATTTGTTTAGTAACCAACGAACCCTGTTTCTTCATTAAGTTGAATACATCATGGCATTTTCACGTATTTGCTTTTATACCGCATCTTGTAAGGAAGAGAAAGCCGTCTTAATATCGTATAAAGCATTAAAGAGCTACAGAATAAAAGTTTGCCGCAGATTTTCTTAGGTACCTGCAGGATATACTTTTTGGACTCGGGGCTCCTTTGTAGTTTGCACAATCACAATCCGGACAATAGAAATGATCTTTAAGATGGAGACCTCTTTAAAACTAAAGAGAATTCAGGCGGAAGTGAAGAAAGATTTCTCATTTTCTAGTCATCCCCATTTTCTTTGAATGTTCTGGTACCACAAGAACATTTCACTCGCCCAGCTTGTAAGTAGGAACCAAATAATTAAAAATAAGATAATCTGTGCCATTCAGTTCAAGCTCGAATCAGTGTTTTGTTAAAAAAAACGGAGAGAAATCGGGAAGAAGCCTGAAATATTCTTCATGAGATACTAGTAGTAACAATTTTCGCCATCAAATAATCAGTCCTGTAACCTTTCAGGTTTTCAGTAGGACTTGCATGAAGTCTTGCAATGATCCTTTCGTTGCGAAAGGCGATGTATGTGAAGAAAGTTGACAACGCACAGGGTTAGTTCACAGTAAGTTCGATTCCCAGCTTCGTTAAACTCTGTTTGAGGACTGGTGATCTAATCATTGCGACAGGACTCTATTCTTTTACCTCTGGACAATATTCCTATGAGAAAACAGCCGGAAGTTTGGGAAGGCTGTCAGACGGAAGATTGATAAGAAACACCAACCATTCTTAAGAATTTTCTTTGTCTTATTCTCCAGAATTTTCTACATTAGTAAGTAACACAACTTTTCTACATTTGTAAGTAACACAACTTTTGATTGGCTAAACCATTCGGTTTAGCCAATCAGAAGTTGTATTACTTACAAAATTAGAAAATCTTGGAGAATAAGAGTAAGAATATTCTCAAGGATGGTGAATACGGGCCCAGGAATGAAAACCAAATGTCACGTTTTGCTTTGTGCAGCCTGCAGTTGGATCTACGTGGCATCTCATGTGTCAGGCCACTAGATAAGAGACGAGATCGAACCTAAGCAACTCAGGTACAAATTAGAAGAGCAGAAAAGAGCATTCCGTTAAATCAAATACCATTTTGAGGAATGCCATTACCACACGATCCCTACTTTTGACGCCCCGAAGAAAGAAGCCTTTTGAAAACACTATGGGAAAAGGAGAAAATGCTGGTAACCAGCATTTTCTCCTTTTCCCACAGTGTTTTCTACCCTTCCCAGAACAAATTCCTATTTTTTTAGTTTCCTTTATTTTGTCGTCTGCAAATGCTTTCAACTTGGACCAGTCTAAAATTTTCTCGTGTGGTAAAGAGTTAAAGAAAATGCCAAAGGACACAACACAGCTACGTCATTGAAAACTGGACCGTCGTTTTCAATATAATTAGCCAAGAGTTGCCTGCGCATGTCATATTCTTCAAAGATTCGACTGTCTTATATGACCCATCACTAGCCTCGAAAGCGGGCTGACTGTAATCGTTACCTCTATAAAGTAGCAATGTAGAAAATAACTTTTATCAATACGTTTGAGGAGAAATGAGACCTGCTTTAGCTCCAGATTTCTCTAAACTACTGATCATAGCTGAGAATTGCACGAGGTAGCGTTTTACTGAGTAAACCTTTATTTTAGTTTGAAATTCAAAGTAACGGTTGTCGCGTAGGAAAGTGGTTCGGCTCTGTACCCAGGATGCCCAAATTAGATAGATGAGTATTTATAGAATGCCATCTAGCAGGAGATAATGATTAGCCAAGAGCTTCCCCCCACCCCCTCCCCATTTAATATCTTCCATTCGAAAGGGAAAAACTAGCATGCAGCCCAACCTCACCGTCAAACGGGTGATCAGCCAAGACATATTGCCGAAGGTCACAGTTGGACTTCAAAAGGCGCTAACTGTCGCGGTCTGTTTAAATATTTTCACATCAAGCTATTAAAGGCGGCACAAATATGGTCATTACGAGCATTTTAACATTGTAAGTTGATCCAGTTTCAAAACGGAGTATTTGCGGATTGATAGTAGACGTGTTTATAAAAAAACAGCATCTTTGTTTTTCCATGTTTTTCGTCTGTCACCTGTGCCCTCTTCACTTACACCTCACCCAGTTGAAAATGTCGCACCAAGCTTAGTAAAATCATTGCTCGAACTGCAGCATTCGCTCTTCAAAAGTAATTTCTCTGTTTGCCACGATATTTTGTCGGTATTTAGAGACCCATGTGCTTTCAAAATGCCAGTTTAGAAAGAGTCCGAAAATGGGATTTGACCCTTAGGTAGCTCAGCGCGACTCACTGACCTTTTACGGACACTGTATAGCAAGGATCAGACTGCACAAAGCATGCAGTGTGATCTTTGCTCTACATTGTCCCATACCGTATTTTCTTACCGGTAAAATTAACTTTGAAATCGCAATATTTAGGTATTTACTATTGAGTGGATTTTTCCTTTCATTAACCCTTTCCCAAACAACAGACTTTTGGACTAGATCAATTTGAAAGCATTTGCAGACGACAATTCAACTCTTGCTGAAAAGATGATTTCTGACTATGATAGGGTAGAAAACATTGTGGGAAAAGGAGAAAATGCTGGTTACCAGCATTTTCTCGTTTTCCCACAATATTTTTTTGTTTTCCCACAATATTTTCTCGTTTTCCCACAATATTTTCAAAAGGCTACTACTCCAGACCCGTAAAAACCAGGGATTGTTTGGGAAAGGGTTAAGTAGCAGATCAAGGATTCATGTTTAAAAATATTGAGTAAGTTCGGCCAGCAGGTTGGGTCAAACGAAATTTGCTCATCTTTTTGTTTCAACCCATTACCACACAATCCCTACTTTTGATGCCCCTGAGAAAGAAGCCCTTGGAGAACATTGTGGGAAAAGGAGAAAATGCTGCTAACCAGCATTTTCTCCTTTTCCCACAATGTTTTCTACCCTTCACAAGACAAAGTTCAAATTTTCAGTCTCTTTTATTTTGTCGTCTGCAAATTCTTTCTTTTTGAACAATCCTAAAATTTTGTCGTTAGGTAATAAGTTATGTATTTCGTCGGTTGCAGAGAGACCCTAGACAGAATGCTTCACTGCTTAATACTTTTTTGTGTGTAACTACATAGAAAAAGATTTGTGGGTGCGTTGACGTTGCGAAGACCGCTAGGAAAAAGGGGTGATGTGAAATACCGATATCGCAAATACTTTGTTCACCTTAAGGATAAGTGAAGCCCCAAAATTTGAAACTGTAACATGTGTTTGATCTTAATTTGATTGGAGAAATCACCATTTTGTCAAGGTAACCAAAGAATTTTGCATGGAAGCTATCCGAAGAAATCTGTAAACATGCTTTTAGTCCGATAGACATTATGTAAAGTTTGCTTGTCGGCATTCGGTACAAATAGTCGCATTCATCGCAAGATTTAATACAAAACTGATGTGACTGCATTAAAAAAAAGCTGATTGTCTCAAGCGGTCAAATTGTTCTTTAGAAGGGTACCAAACATTTTTTCATAAATTGAGAAATTTGTTGGTTCTCTTCCTACAGTGTTTTCGACACCCCTATTCCTCAAGGTCGTCAGAATTCAAAATTGTTTTGTAAAGTCCTGTCTTTAACAAAGCGAATATGTGACCCATAACGCAAAAAAGGACCTGGGAACTGCCAATAGTGTCAACCTTGGTTAGACTACGCGAATTGCGGGGGCTGACCAAGTTTGACACTTTTCGCTTTCATGACATTTTCTGTATGAAAAGCGGTCATTGTACCTTGTTATACAATCATTTTTTAATTATCAACTTAAAATGACCGGCACTATCATTGATCTATTTTCATATAATTGATGTACAGAATTCCAAAATGGTCCCTTTTTACATGATGGGCCATATATGCCTTCTTCCTGTAAGTTAGACCAGCATCATTGTAATGACGCTGGCTAGGCAAACTTACTTATGCAAGAACTGCACGTAATTTGATGCAAAAATACTTATTTATAGATGGTATAGTTAAGATCTTTTTCAGTTAAATACTCTTTCTCAAATCTACTCTCTAAAAAAATAGAACATGAGCACGTTACTATTATTATCTTTTTTTTTTTAACTGAAAGCGTTTTTTCTTTCACAATCTATATTTCATAAGGACTGTATCATGCCACTGAACAATCAAATAATTTAGGAAAATAGACAACATGTTTAGAAGATACATTTTTGTCACTAATTACTAGTAATTCTTTACCACGCGACAAAATTTTAGACAAGTTCAAATTGAAAGCATATGCAGACGACAAAATAAAGGTGACTGAAAAATTGAAATTTGTTCTGGGAAGGGTAGAAAACACTGTGGGTAAAGGAGAAAATGCTGGTTACCAGCATTTTCTCCTTTACCCACAGTGTTTTCAAAAGGCTTCTTTCTAAGGGGCGTCAAAAGTAGGGATTGTGTGGTGGTGGGTTAAACAGCATGGATAGAACAAAGGTCTCTAATACTGAGCATTTATTTGAATGTGATGCCAAAAGTGTTTTACAAATGGAATGAAAGTTTTACAAATTATCCGGTTTAAACATTTTGACGATTATTGTGGAAAAAATCGAAGCGCCGCTAACAAGCACTTTCTTCTCTACCCGTGCTGTTTTCCCCCATCAACGACAAATTCTATTTCATTTGCAAATGATTAAATGTTGATAGGTCTAAAATATTTGGTCGGGGAAAAAGTAACCCCAAAGTACTTATTTCAACATGGATAACTTTTGCTTCAAATAAAGTAACCTCAAATCTAATCTTTGAGTTTCAAAAAATACAAAATTAGACAGCACTCTGTTTTATTATTATAATTTTAGATCATCAAGATTTATTATCTCCGCTGCGTGAAAATAAATTACCACGGTCAAACATATAGGTTTTCCAGTGGGGAGGTGTCTGGCGCCGTCGAGGAATGAAATAATGACATTTCCATTTAGTTGGACGTTCCTTAACTCATTACCAAACCACAAAATTTTAGGCTTGTTCAAATCGAAAGCATTTGAAGGCGACAAAATAAGAATGACTAAGAATTTGAAATTTGTTTTGTAAAAGGTAGAAATCATTGTGGGAAAAGGAGAAAATGCTGTGAGAAAATGCCTTTTCCCACAGTGTTTTCAAAAGGCTTCTTTCTCAAGGTCATCCAAAGTAGGGATTGTGTGGTAATGGTTTAAATCATAATATCATATAGTAGTTTACGAAAGAAATATCAATGTTTAAGAAACTGAACCAAATAGTGGTTTCTCATCTCTGTCGATATGGGAACCAAATATTTACCAAACAACAGGGTACAAAATATCATAAAGTTTATGGCGCCGGTGAAGCAGCTTGCGGCGTCCACAAATATTTTTCAATAAATTTCTCAGGTCGGGATGGACTCCTCAAGAAATTTAGATCGAAGCCTGGAATGAAGTTTACAAACACATTATCTTTTAAAAACCACTTTGTCAATCCTGTAGCAGACCACTTTCCGAAACGAGCGTTTTCGCTTTGCTATAAATATATTTTTTTCAAAAGAAACTTAAGCGTCGAAAAGGTGTGTTTTTCGGGAAGAAAACGTGTAAAGTCAATCTTACTGGCCCATTCGAAGAATTAATGACCGAGTAAATATGCGCATGTTTCACTGTGGCGCCGCATGCGCGGAGGCACTATATTTTTATTCGCTTTTCAAGAGTACGTATGGAGGCAGTTTACTCGGCTTTAACGTAATGCGTAATTAGATCATTTCATACCTATGCCATATTGTACAATTTTGATAATTTCCTACCCACCTATACCTTTTTTTTGTCATTTCGTACTCACTTTGAGCATTTCGTACCCACTTTCAGTTCATACCCAGTTTTTAATTTGGTAATTTACTACCTAGTTTTAATACTATTTTCTTGTGTTGTTTGCCGAATGACAACTGCTTTTGTGCATAGCTCCAATTGACCTATGTTAAATTCGCCGAAGAATGGGTATGATTATGTCTAACCATTATTGCCTTTTTCTTTCTTATGTTTTAGTTGGATTCTAAAGATTAATAAGGGCTTCTAAGTTCATTTCTCACCGATTTCTGCATATTTTTTTTAACAATTTGAAATGCTGTAATTTTAGAAACAACTGATTTGCGGTGCCTTTGATGTTATACATAAAAAAATTACTTGTTTATCTTTTTACTTCTTGCGAATGATTGTACTTGTGTTCTGAGCAGGCCACTTTGAAAACCCTGTGGTAAAAAGAAATACTACTGTCAACGAACAATTGCTCAAATAGCCATAGTTTTAACATAATATTGATTTATTCCGTGTAAGTATCTGTAAGTTTATCTGTTTCAAAGAAGATCTAATAAACTTTTCTACAAATTCTGTTTATGACGGTAACGTGATGAGTACATGCACAATGAAGTTCTTAGTCCCGCCTTAAGCAACCACTCTAAAGTGCGTCTATATTCAAGTTTTCTTAACCCTTTCCGAAACGGCAAATTTTGGACCAGACCAAATTCAAAGCATTTTGCAGATGACGAATTAACAGTTGCTAAAAGATTATTTTTCTGTATGATAGGGTAGAAAACATTGTGGGAAAAGGAGAAAATGCTTGTTACCAGCATTTTCTCCTTTTCCCACAATGTTTTCAAAAGGCTTATATTCCAGAGCCGTAAAAACCAGGGATTGTTTGGGAAAGGGTTAATTTGACAGTTTCTGAATAATAAGTTGGACTTTTTTTTCTAATTTTGAACGGTTGACGATCATATATGTATCCTTGCACATTGATAATTCGAGCTATTATCGGTGCAACATAGCAATTTCGTCCTTTTCCAGACTGTCAATATTATACCCGAGAACACTCAGATGGAACCCGATTTCTGCCAGCGGAATCGAACCGAAATCTAAATACTCAAAGCAAAGATCCATGAAATACTCATCAATCGACAATCATTTACTTTCAACCTGCTAAATACGTAAAACGAAACTTTCAAGCTGACAGTAAAAAGCCAATATTCTGTTAACGCTTTCCTAAACAATCCCTGGTTTTTACGGGTCTGGAATAGTAGCCTTTTGAAAACATTGTGGGAAAACGAGAAAATGCTGGTAACCAGCATTTTCTCCTTTTCCCACAATGTTTTCTACCCTATCATAGATGGAAATCATCTTTTCATCATAAGTTGAATTGTCGTCTGCAAATGCTTTCAATTTGGACTAGTCCAAAAGTTTGTAGTTTTGGAAAGGGTTAATTCAAACGTATTTTTGGGAAAATTATCTCCCTATAGGACATATCATCTCCCGCTAGATGGCATTCTACAAGTACAGATCTGTCTTATTTGGGCATTCTGGGTACAGAACCGCACTACTTTTCTACGCGACAACCGTTAATTTGAATTTCAAACAAAAATAAATGTTTACACAATAAAACGCTACCTGGTGCGATTCATTCAGCTATGATCAGCAGTTTAGAGAAATCTGGAGCTAAAATAGGCCTGATCTCTCCTCAAACGTATTGAAAAAAAGCCATTTTCACCATTGCTACTTTATAGCGCGTATAAATACACCCCCCCCCCCCCAAAAAAAAATGGGGGAGTTATGCTTCATAACAGACGGGTCGAATCTTCGAAGAATATGACGTGCGCAGACAACGCTCGTGGAAAAAAATCATCTGGGATAAAGAATGGGTTACTGTAGAATAACGATAACCCCCAACCTTACTAGAATCTCTGGCAAAAACAATGTAAAGAGTGTTAAGCCTGAGAATTCGCAACATCAAAGTAGCAGTATCAAGTATCTGAATACTCTGCAATCAAAAAATTACCTTGTTTAACTGTGTGTATATGGATTTAAATGGGCACCTTATCTACTATTGACCAATATTTACCCAAACAAATTGACCGCCCATGTCCGCCGGGAGCCGGTTGTTTACCTGCGAAAATCTGTAACACGTGTCATCTGATACGGGCTCCAGGATCCTTACACGGGTGCGTTTGATTTATTAGTTGATTAACCCTCATCTTACTGAATAGCTAAAATGAAATTTTCAGTTCGGTAGTAAAAACCCTTATATTGCTATTTCAAACAATATGTTATGGGGAATAATATCTCCTTCTCAGACGGTGTAGATCCAAGATCAGACTGCACGTTCTGTGCAGTCTGATCTTGGATCTACACAGTCTTCAAAAGGTCAGTGAGTCGCACTTCGCAGCTAAAGGGTTAATAAACTTATTCGGTGGTTATGATCGCCTTCAACAATATTCCAACAGTTCATATACCATTGTATTTCTATAATATTTCAAAATAAAAACATAAGTCTATGTTAAACAGCGAGAGAGGGAGGAATGAATCCTGTCTGCATGGTTTTTATCCCTTCTCTGAAGAACTTTGGCCAGACTGTGGTTCGAATCTGAGAGCCCGATGCTCCAACCCCAAGACTAGGTCGTATTTGTTTTGCAAATGGCTCGAAAGGGTGTAATATCGTCGGTTTACTTCGAAAACCTCGTAAATACAGCTTGTAACATGCTGTACTTTCGAGGTTTTCAAAGTAAACCGAGCCAGATGCTCAACCCCTAGACAAGGTCGTATTTGTTTTGTAAGTGGCTCGAAAGCTGAATGTAATATCGTCTGTTTACTTCGAAAACCTCGTAACTACAGCTTGTAACAGCTTGTCGAAGTAAACCGACGATATATATAGGTCTAGTAGGCTACTGGTTAAATCAACGATATACAAAGATAGTTGCACTGTTCATTTTGATAATGAAATAATATGTGCAAAACAGGGAAAAAGGTAAAGCAAACAAATATACTCCAGTACCGAAAGATTCCGAATTTTCACAACCTTGAAAAAAGGAGGCCTTTGATAACATTGTTGGAAAATAAAGAAAATTCATGTGGCATGCTTCGACAAAAGCGATCTTGAACGCAGTGCATTTTTCTTCCCATGGAAATTAAGGATTATTCGAACACCGCGAAAACTCGAGCATTTTGTTCGTCCCCTTGGGACTTCGAATTATCGAGTTTTACTGTATATTGCATCTCCATCAGACGTTATACCAAACATGTTATCACAGAGTTTTGAAATAGGCCTATATATAGAATCGATTTCTTAACAACCGACCGAGTCCTGAAGTAGACTGGTCCTTTGAGTGTCAAAAAATTGACCAATAGAAAAAAGGATCGATTCAGGTCAGCCGGAGTAATGCAGAGAAATGACCCTCCCCTAAAAAATGACCCGGGTCATTATTCTACGTAGAGAAATGACCCATGGGTCATTTTTCTACGTAGAGGAATGACCCATGGGTCATTTCTCTACACCATGGGTCATTTTGTAGGGAAGGGTCATTTCTCTGCATTACACCGGCGCTAACTGACCAGGTTGACCTGAGTCGATACTCCTTGAGACGTACCACCATTGGAACCTGCAACCATTATTTTCCATCTTACTCTTTATACTTTTACTCTTTTAAATACACACTGCTTTATTGAGCCTTTTTCATCTAAAAGTGCTTTCAATATGGGCAAAATCAAAAGTTTGTCTTCCGGTAACGACTGAACTGTTGAGTTTGTGTCTGTATTTGTTTGTTTACCGTTTCAACTTGCAAACGGAATTTCCTGGTGCAAAACTCATCATAATCCATTTATAAAACCGTCCTTTGTACTAAAGATTTTAGGATAGAGCTTTTCTAATATTGGGAAAATATAGTGGTCACCAATATTTTATCTGTATCCAAGATGTTTTTTTTTTTCAAATCCCAAACAGATAACAATACTTTGATGCATTCGAATGCTTTTAATATGAACAAGACTAAGATAGCTTCTGTTGAAAAGTTATATAGGAAATTTGCACAAATAGACAATTTATCTCAGTGAAAAGGCTTAAGGTATATTAAAGCAAGATTTTTCATGGACAACCCAAACATACGAGTAGTTAACTCATTACTAAACGACAATATTTTAGGCTTGTCCGAATCCCAAGCATTTGCAAACGTCAAAATAAAATCGACTGAAAATTTGAAATTTGTTTTGTGAAGAGCAGAAAACATTGTGGGAAATGGAGAAATGCTGGTTACTAGCATTTTCTCCTTTTGACACAATGTTTTCTAAAGGCCTCTTTCTCAGGGTTGTCAAAACAAGGGGTTTTGTGATAAAGGGTTAAATCGACCGAGGCGTGTAGATCAAAGATAAGAATGTACTTTGTTTACAGTTGATCTTTATACATGCCGTCATTTTTTTGTGTGCGTCACAAGCAGAAAACATTTAGGCTGCATGATCCTGCACGTTTCAAGCCAACAAGTGCAAGTATTGCATGATTTTTGCAGTTCCCTTTTTCTTCATGTGGTTTTACTTCAAAGGAGAGAGAAACAAATAAATATGTATGTTTGCAACAAAGGTGCAGGCGAACTATTCTAATTGGTGTAAGACAAACACACAAACAAGGAAATCGGATGACAAATCAGCACTAACGCCACCCTTTATACTGCAGACCGGTAGAATAAAAATGTACCCGTCAATCTATAGATAGAATGGTCATTTCAGAAAAATTCACTTGGCAAGGCACTATAAAACCTATCCCCAGTACTGGTCAGTAGTTTAAGCCACGTTTAATATCACCCGTCCATTCGTTTACCAATACGTTCATCCGTCCATTCGTATACCAATACGTACATCCGTCCATTCGTTTACCAATACGTACATCCGTCCATTCGTTTACCAATACGTACATCCGTCCATTCGGTTACCAATACGTACATCCGTCCATTCGTTTACCAATACGTACACGAATACGTACATCCGTTCATTCGCTTACCAGTGCGTACATCCGTCCTTCGTTTACCAATACGTACATCCGTCCATTCGTTTACCAATATGTACATCCGTCCATTCGTTTACCAAAACGTACATCTGTCCATTTCTTTACCAACACGTACATCCGTCCGTCCGCAGAAAAAATGGTGACTCTCTGAAATACCTTAACTCTTTCCTACACAATCCCGACTTTTGACGACCCTGGAATAGAGGCCTTTTGAAAACATTATAGGAAAAGGAGAATATGCAGGTAATCAGCATTTTCTCCTTTTCCAATAATGTTTTCTACCGTGTAACAGACAAATATAATCATTCAAGTCACATTCAAATTGTCGTCTGCAAGAGCTTTCATTTTGGACAAGTCTAAAATTTTGTCGTTTGATAAGGAGTTAACATGGTCTGCATACTGATCAAATTGCATGTTTATGAAAAGTGCATCGCGCAACATCCGCATGCGGAGGAAACAAACACTGTAAACAGAGGATTGTGGATGACTTATGTTTGGAGAATTCAGGGGAACACGCAATTTTCCGCAATATCTTTATTTTTTTTGTCAAGATTAATTGCCGAGTTGTAACAACCACGACGAAGAAAACATCGTGGAAAGAAGGAGAAAATTGTAGTTGTCAGCATTTCATTCTGTTACATCAATGTTTCCTGCACTTTCAAAGATATAGTTCAGCATTTATTTTGGTCAAATTTAATCTGTCATCTACAAGTCCTTTGATTTTGGACAGCGCCATATTTTTTTCGTTTGGCAAAATTTAAAATTTCACATCCATTTAACTTTTTACCTCACAATCCCGAGTTAACGACCCTCAGGAGGAAGCCTTTTAAAACCTTATGGGAGAAGAAGTATATGCTGGTTATCATAGGGAGAAATCATCTATTTAGCTACATTGAATATGTCGTCTGCTAGTGCTTTGAATTTGGCGCAGTCCAGAAATATGTTGTTTTGGTAAAGAGTTAAAAGAACATTTTAATTCATTCCCGCTTTATGGTTGGTTCCAGTCGTTACCTTGTTACCTCCCGTGTATGCATTTATACCATATAAGCTTTGCAGCAAATCACTTTTAAAACAATTTAATAAAAAAAGGAAGCACTTGAAAGAGCAGTTACCTCTCTCGTAAAAATATTTTTGGTAAGAGTATTCCGCCACTCATTTTTTTTTTTTACCTTCAGACATTCAACCAGGTATACGTATTGTTCATACAATACGGCGATATTTAATCTCGGTAAAATTGTAAGCCTGAAAGTTTGTAAATCTGGCCCTGCCAGAGCCGGTCCTGGAGGAAGTTATTAAAGAAAAAGGTGTTTTTCCCCCGCCCCGGTTCTGGTAGATGATCATGAAAGAACACATTGGTTACAACGATATATTGATGTTGCTGTATACGACTCGACTGCCATTAACCAAAGGGAAAATTAAGATATACAGTCAGACATACTCGTAAGTTAAGCATCACCAGAACAAATTTACTCATATTTTTTTAAATAGATAACCTTTTATTTGGTATATTTTCAGGCTATGCACGGAGCCACTAGACAAGCAATAGACTAATTTATGAGCCAAATGAAAGGATGGCTACGAGAAAACTTTCCGAGGCCCAGAAATGGAAATTGTGTGGGCATGAGTAATGCTGGTCTAAGGACATGGGCTATTGCTGGTCACTTTTTGGTGATGCTTAACTTACGTCTGACTGTATATTAATGTAGATACCTGACATTGATTCAAATGTCGAGCCAGGCTCTGTGAAAAGGAGGGTTAATGCATTTGAGGAAAAAAAAGTATCGACTTATGTCAGCCTGCGCAGTCCATGCAGGCTGACATGGGCCGAAACTTTTTGATACCTTCAATTTCTGTACATGTTAAAGGATAATGTTACCTCATGACTGAGACAGTTGTATGATAAAATCTATTACATAGATCTATAATGAGGCGATGCATTGCTTGATAATTAAACTATATCACAAAGATGTATTAACCCTTTCCCAAACGACAAATTTTGGACTCTTACAAACTGAAAGAGTTTGCAGACAACAATTTTAGACTTTGAGAAAATTGCAGAAAGCTCTCCAAATGGGTAGAAAACAATGTGGGAAAAGGAGAAATTGCTCGTTACGAGCAATTTCTCCTTTTCCCACAGTGTTTTCCAAAGACTTTTACTGCAGACACGTAAAAACCAGGGCTTGTTTGGGAAAGGGTTAAGCTCCCTTTTGCCAGAGCATAGTTCACTTATACTTTTGTCGATTTCACTTTTAACGGCAAATCTCAAAAATTATTTCAGTGATATTGCGGCGGTCACTGTGCCTATTCATGCTTTCCAAGAGTTTTTATTACCACTTATTTGCTTATCTGCACAATATCTTTCCCAGGTTACTGGCATCTTTTCTATAAATAACCATCGTCGAAACAGTGATAAGCGGTGTTAGAAGAATGGACCCTGCTGCAGTGATTATTATCGAACCTTTAACCCTTTACCAAACGTCAAAATTTGAGACTGGTCCAAATTGAAAGCACTTGCGGACGACAACAATAAACGTAACTAAAAAACTGAAATTTGTTTCCAGCAGAGTAGAAAACATTGTGGGAAAAGGAGAAAATGCTGGTTACCAGCATTTTCACCTTTTCCCACAATGTTTTCTGACGGCTTTTATCTCAGGGTCGTAAAAACCAGGGCTTTTTTGGTAAAGGGTTAACCCATTACCACACAATCCCTACTTTTGATGCCCCTGAGAAAGCCTTTTGAAAACACTGTGGGAAAATGAGAAAATGCTGGTAACCAGCATTTTCTCCTTTTCCCACAGTGTTCTCTACCCGTCTCAGAAAAAAAATCAATTTCTCAGCCACCTTTATTTTGTCGTCTGCAAATGCTTTCGAATTGAACCACTCTAAAATTTTGTTGTGATGTAAAGAGTTAAAGAAATTGGCCGTGTTGGAGATTCGAATCTGCAACTCCCTGGTTTGAAGTCCTGTTCGTTACCGAATGAGCTTCCAGCTGTGCTCTGACTATACCACTTAACATAAGCGGCACTTCGGGAAATTGAGGTTTTATGCCTCTGCGTGACAGATTAATCAAGCAGATCATCAAATAATCATGGATCTATTTAGTTCTTTTGTGTTGCAGTCAACTCTATACTTATGTAATTATTGGATTTGCAGAAATCGACCCATAGCAAAAAGGCTTGACTGTTATGTCAGCCTTCGCAATCCGCGCAGGCTGACACAAGTCGATCCTTTTTGCAGATGCCTTAAAACCACTGTTCACAATGCATGACTCAAAAAGGAATTTGCCGGAAAATTGCATTGGAAATTTCAAAAAACGTTAAGAGTATTTTTTTCTCAAGTTCGAAATGGTATTGAAATATTTTTCTCCTATTTCGGATTAGCGGATGATTTTCCAGCTATTGCTTTACCAAAGTTAGTTATGGAAGAACAATTAATTTCCGACCCTGTGAACCAGTCACTGTGCAGCCTTTGAGTTACGCCTAAAAAAAGTGCCCGCGACTGAACAGGGACCGGCCGTGTAGGGTATGGACAATTATCATCTTTTTTATAGGCAACATTGTTAAAAAGAACAACACTGTCTGATTCAATCAATTGCTTTTTTATCAAAAGCGTTTCCAAAGCTTTCAGCTGTAGTTATTTACAAAGGTGCATCTAACCATAGGCCACCTAAACTCAATTGGTCTATCACGGATTACCGATTTCCATTATTTGACACCGTTACTATAAATAGCACAGTGGAGGCTGCCTATATATAGGCATATCGTATTATGAAGACTAGTATATTATGAAATACAACACAGAGGCACTCACCACTGTGCTATTTATAGTAACGGTGTTTCTGAAAATTTCACTAATCCGTCATATATACAGGCAATGCATTAATATGCTTAAATTACAAGTGTTCAATAATCGACCAAGCAAAAAGTTTCGACCTATAGCTTGTGCGGACTGTACAGACTGATCTTGTTGATACCCCTTTTCAGATGCGTTAAATCCCTTTTGATATTTCCGTAAATAACCCAGATCTTCGATTTTCTTTTTTGCAATACATAGTGCATAGAAGTGATACAGCACATTTGAAGTTTTGGTATCCTTTTAATTGTTACCTTTTATAGATATTATGAATTCCCAAAACTCTGTATCAAAGTGACCTAAAGATTGCAACGAAACTATCTGGTTGGAATGAACAGTAAACAAAAACTGAAAAAAAGGGCCTATTCTTGGTTTGTTAGAACGATCTGCGCAGATACTTACACGATATTTCAGGCATATAACTATGACATATTTTCATGTATACGGGGCGCTTCTTAAAGATCTCAAAAGAAGGGAGATTGTCCTTATATGTAGATTGACTTTTTGTTATTTGTCACAATTAGATTTTTCTCGACTTTTTATATTTTGGTAACCCTGTCATCAAGATCACAATTTTCGAAAAATAACTTCTGTCTTTTTTAAAGCTATAAAGAACAGGGTGACCGAACTCCTTTCCTTGGCTTTATCAGTTCTTAGCTGACCGTGAAAATGATAACGAATACGTTCGTGCACTAGATCACTTTTAAAAAAATGCAACAATAGGGGAAATTACTGTTTAAATACGAGCACTTTCAAGCTTTGCAGCAATTTTTCCACATATCTATGTATCAAGACTTTTGTTGATGATGAGTAATTTTTTAAACAAATTACTACTGGAGAAGTATCACGTTTATCGAAAGTCCAAGCGGAGGTGAAAGCCAGTTCATGTGGGCTCACCTAAATGTTTCCTTGAAAACCACTGAACCACCAAGCTATTACTGGCTGTTAGAGGGAAAAGCTAAGCTCACTAAACCAGGACGTCCGGAACTTTGACTGTCGTCCTCTAAGCACGCCAGCGAGAACTTTGAGTAACAGCAGTGATTAATAACACTTTACCAAACGCCAAAATTTTTAGCTTGTCCAAAATGAAATCATTTGCAGGCAATAAAAGAAACGTAATTTAATTGATGATCATTGACAATGGAGGTGTAGGAAACTTCGTGGGGAAAAAAGGAGAAAATGCTAGTTCTCACCAGTTTTTCCTTTTCCTATTCCTATCTACATAATGTTTTCAAATCTTCTTCTCAAGGTTCTTTAAAATCCGGGATTGTGTGCGAGAAGGTGCTAAGAGGGTACCGCATCGTGATTAGTTATGATTATTTTGAAATTTAGCCAAAGCTTTCTATCTATTTGGGTTCGAATGATAATGGGCACAAACAACAACAATAACGATAAAAACAACAACAATAAGCAACAGTTTAGTTCCCCTCCTTTACCTCATAGCTGAAAACTGAACAAGAAATATAAAACGAAACTCTCTGCTTAGTTCTGATATAAGACAAACATAATCAAACTTCGTATCAAAGAGTACAAAAGTTGTTGGTTTCGGGGTTGTTAAATAAACGTATATAGGAAAAGTAATACAGGAAACAACTACGTTTTTTACTTTTATGCTTTTTCTATAGCATGGTGCTTCGTATTCGTGTTTCTGATACATTGGTCAGGTGGTCTAGAATAGAATGAGTTGTTTTCCCTGTTGTTCTTACGATGGCATACCCTTTAAAGTACTTTGTATTTCATAAAAGGAATAGACCGATCAACGAAAGACTCAAAAGGTTACAAAATTACGCCTTTGAAACTAGTAAGACCAAAATAAAACCATTTATAAAAGACTTAAACCGGACAATGTACATCCAAGATTAGACAAGACTTTCTTTTCAATGTGATTTTGATTCACTTAATCCATAAAAGGTCTAAAGTTTCTCTGGAACATGTGCCCTTAGAACAAATATGTCTACATTTCTTACCACAAGAGCCCTGGGAATAAACAAAAACGTTTATTACCAATCACAAATTTCTGTCGATTCATTTCTTATCGGTGCCAAAAG
The DNA here is from genome assembly GCA_943736015.1 of Tridacna crocea. NCBI lineage: Eukaryota > Metazoa > Mollusca > Bivalvia > Cardiida > Cardiidae > Tridacna > Tridacna crocea. The sequence continues at coordinate 13,662,352 of OX031066.1, forward strand.
GTAGGTCAAAAGCCAACCCTTTCGGTTAAGCAGAAGGAAATATCTTAAAGCTCTCTTGTTTAATCTGTCCATTTCTCAAAACATTTTGCAGGGTTACTTTGTTTCTATTCATTGCATCGAAACGAAAACCAATTATTAGATACCAACGAGAAGCAGGCCATAACGCTTTCGGTGCCAGAGGCGAAACCATGGGCTTTTGCGGACAGGATAGATCTAGATCAGACTGCAGAAACTGCAGTTTGATCTGAAATCTACACTGTCCGTTTGTTTAGTTAAACATGCCTAAATGATAAGAAATCTTTCAAAGTTTCAGTTGAATGTATTTTCAGTCATCAAAAGAGGCGGGATGTCTACACTTAGAGCTGAAAGAGCTGATCTTATTTTCTCACTATATGTACTGATATTGCACGCTCTGTGAAGTCTAGCCTCAAAAACGCATTGAATGGCGCTTAGCAACTTTAGGGTTAACATATTCGATTTATAAAACTAAAAGCTTTCTAGCCAATTTCAGTGAAACTCATGCTTTACGATTAAAACTTTTCTTGGTGAGAGCAATGTAGATCTAAGATCACACTGTACCTTCTGTGCAGTCTTATCTTGATCTACACTATCCGCAAAAGCCCACAAGATCGCGATTAGCAGCCTAAGTGCTAAAACTTCACTAGATTTAGAATGAACATTACATACATATTCCCATGATTTCTTCGTTCCTCTTCTGTGTCATTTTCGTTTCTGTTTCTGGTATAAGGTCCTGTCTTTATTGATCAAATAGAGTTTAATCAATCCAGACAAGGTGTCCCTCAAAATTTCCTTTTTTCCAGCATTTCTTTTTCAAGAGATACTCGTAGAAGTATGAAATAAAAGTGTACCGGAAGCTACACTATTTTTGATCTGGTCAAAAATTCAAAGTATAGGGTTCCGGAAAAGGGAAGGAACGTTACAAAAAATCCGGCGGGAAAAAGGCGGAGAAAAAAAAAGGATGTTATGTCCTCATTTAAGATAGGCAAAAAGCAAACAAAATACAGTTCATGCAATGTGACATGCAATAATCTAACAACGGAATAAGCACTCGTTTTATTGTCAGACTTCTCTTTGCAAATTTGAAAATGAAGTTGCTGAATAAAAATAAGCGTCCCGTCTTTTTTAACAATTAAAGCAATAATTTATCCACTAGAGGGAGCGGGTAAGATCTGGTTGAGTTTGTTGATTATCTGACCAATAGCATTGTTTATATCCTTTAGTTGGTTGCTTGTCGGGGTGCCACCCTTGTTCAACACGTTCAGAATAACGTTGTTCATGCTTTGTAGATTGGGAACGAGATTTTTCATCGTGATGAGCCCAAGTTTGACGTTCAACAGCTCCGTGCCTTGATCTGTGACACTCTTTTGCAATTTAGCTGTTTCGTTCTTCAGATTTGATGTCTGCAAGATAAAATGAGAAAAAAAAAACATAAGCTTTAAAGGCATTTATTCTTCTTTACTAACCCTGTTTAACCCTGTCCCAAACAAGCCCTGGATTTTACGTATCTGCAGTAAAAGTCTTTTGAAGACACTGGGGGAAAAGGAGAAATTGCTCGTAACGAGCAATTTCTCCTTTTCCCACAGTGTTTTCTACCCTTTTTGAGTGACTTTCTGCCATTTTCTCCAAATCTAAAATTGTCGTCTGCAAACTCTTTCAGTTTGGAAGGGTCCAAAATTTATCGTTTGGGAAAGGGTAAAATATTCCACAGGTCGTAGATCTGTCGTGCATGTAGTTATATAATCATGTAATACTGTATTACTGTTGTTACAGGATATGAACTCTTTATTTTATCTAAAAGTATGCTACTCATAACACACTTTCATTTAGTACAATTGTGCAATGGTAGTAAATCATTTATTCCTGTGTTTTATTGTTTTCATCAGCAGAATGTTAGAAATTTTCAAGCCGTTGCCACCAACAGTCCCACGTGAAAAGTACCCAAAGCCAGATAGAAGCCGGATACTGGATGACAAAATAGATCAACAAAACTACTGCCATTAGGACATTCCTCTACAAACCCAAACAAATCGAACCAACTCTTTACCAAACGACTAAAATCTATACTTTTTCAAAGTGAAGGCATTTGCAGACGACAAAGTCAATGTGTCCCAAATGGTGTGATTTGTTTTGAAAGATAGAAAACATTGTGGGAAAAGGAGAAAATGCTGGTTACCAGCATTTTCTCCTTTTCCCACAATGTTTTCAAAAGCCTTCTTCCTTCCACAGGGTAGTTATAACTAGGGATTGTACGGTAACTAGGGAGTGTACGGTAACTAGGGAGTGTACGGTAGCTAGGGAGTGTACGTAAAGAATCAAAGAGTCTTACCTGAGACTGAAGGCCTTTCAAGGTGGTTGTGGCTCCTGATATGCTGGTGGCAAGTCCTATCACACTTTGTCCAACAGCCTTAGCATCAGATTCGAGTTTCGTTGTACGGGCCGTCAGGGAACTGATGTCAGCTAAACGGTTATAAACAGAAAATTTGTATTTAAGCCATGTTATGTGATAGAGGGACTTTATGCATTTCTGTGATGCCTTATACCATGCAAATCATCACATAATTATGGATCCATAAAATCACTTTTCTCTAATAATCCACTGGATCTGATGGTCAAATGGATACTTTTTGCAGATAGTACATTAAGTTCCGTTCCACAGAGTACAGTTCATATACTTTTTTGCTAAACTATCCAGACTAAACCTTCCTAAAGAGGAGGACTCATAAAAGCATTGAGAGAATGGGACAATGGTGATAACCAGAATTTCCTCTGTTTTCCATATTTTTTTTCTACGGGAAAGTATCCCAATTGTGTTTTCTAACCTTTCAAAATCATAAATTATCACTTGATATCACACGCGATTTTGCATTTGTAAATGCTGTCATACTGATCTAAGTGCGACATGCGGGCTTCTTGTACCCCCTGAAAATACCAGTTACAAACCCTTAAGCTGCATAGCACGAGTGGCTGACCTTATGCGGACAGTGTAGAACAAAATAAGACTGCACAGAACGTGCAGTGTGATCTTTGATTTACTCTGTCCGATGAGGAGTTATTTTTCTCCAAAGAACCGGCTTGGAAAGAACACTATTTGGGATTTATGCTATCGGTTAAAAGGTCTTATCTAATTTATTTAGCAGAAAAAAGGCCAAGTTACTTGAGAGATAAGATCGTTACTTACAATTAATTTTGTTCATCTTCGGTGTAATGGATTGTCGGAATTGTGCAAGGGCATCGTGTAAGACGGTGATGTTCTTCTCTACTGTGTTGATTCTAGAGTTGACCAGGGAGGAGCCCGACTTCAGATTTCCAATGTCGGAAGTGTGGCTTGTCACAGTTGACTGCAAACTTCCGGTTTTCTGGTTTAGCGCGTTCAGTTGTGTTTGTTGCTTGGTGTCGTACTGTTTCAAATCTGCTGCCACCTAAATATGTATCAAAATTATCTTTCATTTTCAACACTACTTCCTGCAGAGGGCTTCTTCCTGTCTGTTAATCGTTAAGAAGAAAAAAAAAAAAACTTTCCATGCCCAGAGAGGAATCATTCTGTACCAATGATTTAGTCCTATTCCATAATTTTGAGAGAGCAGATGGAGTGATTTTTAATTTTCTATAGCTTTTCCTTTTCTTTTCTTACAGTTTTTTTTTTTCTTTTTCAATACAAGAATGAAACAAAGTTTAAATTCATATTTATTAAGCATTAAATCTTGAATCTGATTTCTCATCTTAAATCAGGTTTACGCTGTGACCCGTTTGTTATTTTATCTATAGAATCTAAAATGTTTACCAAAATATTTGAAACTTACAATACCTAAACTTCGTTAAGTTAGAAATGAGAGTCTGCTTTGACCAGTTTTTCTAAATTACATTTATTTCTTGATCTATAAAGTAATATTTTCTCACTGGATATGCCTTTGGGTTAAGCCAATCAGCATTTTTATTCATTGAAATCAAGGAAATTCATAATTCATATCAATACAATTTTAAGAGTATGGTAAGCACTGGAGGAAAAACCCAACAAAGAAAAATACATCATTTGCCAGAAATGCTTACTTTCTCTTTATCAATTGCGTCTCCTTTAAAATTGTATGAAAGTATTAAAAATCAAGTAGCTTTTGTAGAGATTTTTTTTTTTTTAAATATTGTAATCTGAAATTTGAAAGACTATCTTACTTGCTGTATTTGTGCTTGTAGTTTTGCAACGTCTGCGCTTGTGGCGCCACCTCCTGAACTTGACCCGGAAGTACTCAACATCAGTTTCAATATCCGGTTGAGGTCAGTCACCTGTTGACTGAGTCTGCCTATATCTCTGGCTTGGCCTTGGATTTGTGATTCAATCGATGTGTGTAGCTAAAAGTAATCAAACTACTCATTACGGATGAAGTTCCAAATATTTCAAAAATATGAGACATGCTCTGTTAAATGGGGGCTTAACTCATTATCACACAATCCCTACTTTTGACGCCCCTGAGAAAGAAGCCTTTTGAAAACACTGTGGGAAAAGGAGAAAATGCTGGTAACCAGCATTTTCTCCTTTTCCCACTGCGTTTTCTACCTTTCCCAGAACAAATTTCAATTTTGAGTCACCTTTATTTGTCGTCTGCAAATGCTTTCAATTTGGACCAGTCTAAAATTTTGTCGTGTGGTAAAGAGTTAAAGCATATGCGAAAGTTTTGACCCTGGTCAGGCTGGGTAGTCCGTGCAGGCTCTCCTGGGCGGAAACTTTCTGCTATCTGTCATTCTTTATATCCAAGAACCAGTTTTAGCCGGCTATTAACTAAAAGTAGCTTTTACTGATCTTAATTGATCAGATGGATTGATTAGTATGATAAATCACAGAGATACATTGAGCCCCCTTTTCACAGAGCAAGGCTCAACTTCTGCATAAATTTCCACGTTCGAAAATTTATAGATTAGTTTATTTCAACAAGAAGAAATGGGATTGGACCACAAAGTCTTTCACCTTAGAAAGGGTCTTTCCCCTATAATACATTCAATACTAATTCTGCAATGGCATAAAAAAATACACACACACATGCTCACGCATCACACACACATATACACATACAGGCAGAGAGAGAGAGAGGGAGATGTAGAGAGAATTTATAGAAAACAAGATGGTGATCTCTGTAGGATGTGATGCTCTAATAAGTAGTAAAAAGTAGAACTGCTATAAATGAAAAGCAATTACACAAATTTATTTATTGAAAATTTATAAAAGCTCAAAGAAGAAACAAAGGACAAGCAATGTTTTTCTCTCCTTTACGCTGTGGGAATTGCTCCACGCTTCAGTATAAAATAAAGATATTAAGGTAAAGCAAAGCTGTGGATATGTGAACTCTTTTAAGAAACACACACAAATTCAAGCAATAAGTATATCATTATGTAAGGACAAAAAAGTAAATTGTGCAGGAAAAAGATATGAATCATACTCGGGCAAAAGGAAGCGTAATGCATTTTTGTATACTGCATTATATCACGTAAAGTATTATAATTGGCCCACAACACGCAAAAAGGGTCATTCGGGCATTTGCGTAAAGTCTCGTCTCGGATCAGCCTGCACAGTAAGCGCAGGCTAATTTAAAACCACAATTTCTCTTTTTTATGTACTTTTCTGTTTTGCACAAGTCTACTGAAGCACAAAATGTCATGTAGTCGTAAAGCGGGCTGCGCAGGCTGATCCGAGACGACACTTTACGCATATGTCCGAATGCCCCTTTTTGCGTGTTACAAGCCATTCATCAATGGATCTATGAAACCTACTCTTACCAACAATTGGCTAAATCCAGAGATAGAAGAACCTTTGAAATGCAGTGACTTGACAAATAATAAAAAACATCAACCAAGGTCAGCCTGAACGGACTGCGCAGGCTGATCCGAGGCGACACTTTACGTATATGTCCGAATGTCCCTTTTTACGTATTGCAAGCCAATTTTATCAATGGATCTATGAAACCCACCTTTACCGACAAGTGGCTAAACCCTGAGATAGAAGAACCTTTGAAATACAATGGATTGACAAACAATGAAAGGCATCAAACACGGACTGCGCAGGCTGACCTGACTCAATACTTTTTGCGGATGCATTTAGGCCCCTTTCCACAGGCTATTACTCAATTATATATTTACTTTACTAACTGATGTAACAAAGCATCAAATAAGTAGAAATAACGCTCTTCAACATGACTCCAAATCTCAGTACAGATCGAACTCTAATTTTCGAATTACAGAGAAAAAGCCAAAGCGGCTGAACCATGGCACAGAGGATCAAGTTGTCTTTTCTCACCTGATTTTGTCATTATCATTATGCCTGAAATACGACATTATTTAACGAATCAGTGGACGTATGCTTGATTATATGGTGTTTAAAGCCGTTTTCAACACTACTTCAGTTTTATTGTGGCGGCCAGTGCGCCTATCCATGCATCAATCGATCTTTTTAACCAGTACTCCGCTAAATATTATTTCCAAGGTATAGACGGCTTTTCACATAATCATCGTCGAAATTATGATTACCAGTTAGAGAAAATCAAGTCCTGTTTTAATGATGACCGCCTTTCCTCGGAAAGAAACTGGGCGAGCTGAGGATCGAACTAGCTACCCCCTCTTCTTAAATCCTATCGTTTGCGGTACCGACCGATCTACCGGGGCTCGGCATGAATCAATGAAAACAGGCAATTTCGTTGAAATGATACTCCGTGCCGAAAAAGACCTCACAGTCGGCCATTTTTCATCAAATAAAAAAAAACTGTCTCTGCAGAATGGGTTATTGTACACATGTATAAAGTTTCATGAAATTCTGTCCAATGGTATTGGAGATATTCAACCGGACGGACCCACAGACGGACGGACGGATGGACAACGCCATGACTATATCCCTCCATCCGGCGGGGGATAACAAAAGGTGTTTCATTTCATTGTATACTTTTGTGTCTGTAGTTGGATACGATCATTTATTGGCTTGTTTGAAACATTCTGAATATTTCTATCAAAGTTATATATCGTAGGTTTACTTCAAAAATCTCGTAACTACAGCTTGTTTCAATCTGTAGTTACGAGGTTCTCGAAGTAGTATACAGACGATATGTGAAAAGAGTAGACATTTTTACTATTGATCATCAGATAAATAGTTCTAACCACACGACAGCTTTCACATTTCCAAATTAAAAGCAATGCTGACCACAAAATGAAAGGGGCCAAACGATGCGATGATACCGTTGTCTTAAAAGGAAAAGAAAACATGGATAGAAATTATGCCATGATGCTATTTTTCTTAGAAAGAAAAAAAAATGGATAGAAAATTATGCCATAATGCCTTTTTTTTTTCTTAGAAAGAAAAGGAAAACATGGTTATAAAAGAGACAATGCAGATTACCTGCTCTTTCACATTTTCTCTCAATGTTTTCAAATAAATATACTATCGAAGAAACACTATCGTTTGGAAATGGGTTAACCTTTATCCTGCTTGATAAATGAAGTGAAACTTTCAAGCCGATAGTTAACCCATTACCACACAATCCCTACTTTTGACGCCCCTACTTTTGACGCCCCTAAGAAAGAAGCCCTTTGAAAACACTGTGGGAAAAGGAGAAAATGCTGGTAACCAGCATTTTCTCCTTTTCCCACAGTGTTTTCTACCCTTCCCAGAACAAATTTCTATTTCTTAGTCACCTTTATTTTGTCGTCTGCAAATGCTTTCAATTTGGACCAGTCTGAAATTTTCTTGTGTGGTAAAGAGTTAAAAACCTACATTTTGCTATTTCGAAAGTATCCTTTTAAACAGATATCTCTTTCTCGGACAGTGTAGAGCCAAGATCAGGTAGCAAGTTCTTTGCAAAATGATCTTGATATAAACTGTCCTCAAGAGGTTTTTGAGTTGCGCTTAGCAGCCCAAGGGTTGAAAGTTTGATTTAACAAAAGACATACAACTTAACTTACTTTAGAATCCTGAAGTTGGTTAGTTTGAACTTGAAGGGTAAGATTTAGTAGCTTGTTGTTGAAGTCGTTCACGGTTTGGCCCATGTCATGTCGTACATTTTGTATAGCTTGCAGAAGAGCAGCACTTGGAATTGTATTAGGCGCGGTTGGCTGTGCTGTAGATGTAGAGGGACCCACAGTCGACGATACACCCTGGTTGTTGCTCAGAGCATTGAAAGCATAGATAAGGTTTCGAACTTCGTTCTGAAGATCCGAGATCCTGCTCAGATAGCCGGCTTGCTGGCCTTGTAACTTTGAAATCATGGACTGCAAGGCGGTATTCTGTGCTTGACTTCGTTGTCTAGTCTGATCAAGCTGCAGCTTCAGAGCATTTAACGTTTGTTGAACAGCGTTGTTTCCTCCATTACAATTAGCCTGTGGAACATTGATATTGTACTGACAATTCTTGGGTGAAGGCGTTGGTGAGGACGTTGGTGCGGACGTTGGTGCTCGTGTTGGGGCGGCAGTCGATGGCGGCGTAGCAGGAGCTTTCGTCGTTACCGGCTTTTTGGTCGGCTTCGGTGGGTTGGTAGGCTTGAATTGTGTAGGCTTCGGCTTTTGTGTTTGTGTTGGCTGTCCGAAAATGATCTGTCCTGGTAGAGGAGTAATAGGTTGGAATCCGGATGGAATCACACTGTCCACAACAGCCATGTAACATCCAAACAGTGCTAAAATAACAACGGCTTTCATCCTTTTATTTATAATTTACAGATATGTCTGTAGTCTTTTTAGATATGAATTTCGAAAGTTATTTTTTCTGATATGTGATAAGGTCTCGAATCTCGCAAATAAAAGCTTCAACTAATCTTTTCTATCCAAAATTGTGCAATCGTCCGTCCAAGATCTGCAGTTAAAGTAAGGATCGACGTAATGTATATATCGGCCAATGAAATTTGCGTAGATAAGCGGAGGAAGCTAATGAAATATTACTGTGCGCAGGTAGCTTTTATCACCAAGCAGCAAACTAGGGATGGCGTTGTGGGACGCAAACAAAGGGCGGGGAAGTTTGATCCACTACAAGTACTGTTTGCTTCTGTATAAAGTGATACCAAATATACAGCTGATAGCAAGAAAAGTGACCTGTAAAATATATCGCAATCAATATATTGGTACTGGTTGATTCTCTGGGAACTAGCTTTTGTGGTAAGACATCATGTCTATACAACACATACTTCGAAACTTAATAAAGGAAAACATACACTGTGCACTCTGGCTTCCTTCGGCTAGCCGCACAGTCCCCTACCCCTTCCCTCGTCTGCCTAAAACTTGGTTCCACAGTAGTAGGGAAATGAAATGTTCTCTTTTTCTAATGAATAGTTGTAAATATCGTAACAATGAAGACATTGCTCTTAACCAACATTGTTCCCTTTTACCACAATGTCGTCAATAGTGGTCGGTCGAAGGTCGAAAACAAGTAAATCTATGGCAGCAATTTTCTGCCACGAGATACGAGTTGCTACTGCTGTACTTTAGGAAAACCAAGTTTTTGGAAACATTATCTAGATAATTTTAATTTTCACGATAAAAATATCGCGATAATTCTGACCGTTATCATGATTTCTTTTAGTTTTCGTGCCCCCAACTGACATTCAACGTATCTATAATCAGATGCGGTTTCAGCACATCTTCGTCTACAACCTTATGAATTCTCGTGTTTCCCGGACGGTTTTTAAGTTGTTCGAAAGAGGCATTGCAAGTTGTCTTTCTGATTTTACAGACTTCTGTTCATTTCAAATATTGTGAAAATTTACCAATAAATCTACAATTGTTTATGATTCGAATTTTCAGTTACTGTAATCTTGTGATGTAAAAAAACTACTGAGTTTATGCACATAAAAAAAATCTATTTAAAGATATCGAGAAACAGATAGAACCATGAAGATAAATTCATCTCGAATGTCAGCTTGGGAAATTTTCTACGTTAAAATATTAACTTTATTTTGATGTTTATTTCAGGAAACTTTTCACTGTTTCAATGAAAATGTCAGGAAACTTTGAATTTATCGCGTTGGTTTTTCTAATACTATCATGATAGGTGTCTCGTATCTCGTAGCATACACCATACTCTATGTACTTTTTTTCATATTCTGTTCTACAATAAACATTCCTCCAAATTGTAATGTTGTCACTATTCGCAAATTTAAGTTTTTGCTGTACCATAATGGTTTGTCATAATCCAAAGTGGAAGCATTTGCAGACGACAAATTAAATGCATGTTTTACAAAAAAATGATTATAATTACAAATAAGTAAATAACAAATAATAAGATTTCTCAAACATTGGATGGAAAACATCGTGGTGAAAGAAGACAATGCTGATTACCTGCACAGTATCTTCTTTTCTCAAAACAGTTTAAAAATCCTCTTTTTCCAGGATTGTAAAAAGGTTGGCACTGTGCAGTAAAGAGTTAAAGTTCCGATTGCTGTAGAGGGAAGTATTAGACACAAATTGGACTAGAAAAACACTCAAAATGGTGAGACGAGTCAAGCAAATGATTTAACTATTACTACTAATAGCTAATTGTTTATCATTACTCATTGCTATTGAAAAGCAATCGCATTTTTTTCCAGAAGCTGGACAGATTGCTGATTATTACTGCTTGTTACTGTAAAGCAATCGCACCTTTCTCCCTTTTTCAAAAGCCGTTTACTGCAGGAGCATGGAAAGGCGTATTTCAATCAAATACATAATTTTAGACTGGTCCAAATTGAAAGCATTTGCAGATGATAAAATAAACGTAACTCAAAAATTGACATTTGTTTCCAGCAGGGTTTAGGAAACCTTGTGGGAAAAAGGAGAAAATGCCGGTTACCAGCATTTTCTCCTTTTCCAACAATGTTTTCATAAGACTCCTTTTTCAGGATAGTCAAAAGTCGGGATTGTGTGGTAATGGGTTAAATTTTACGATAAGCTACCCGGGTCCTATGGGTATAACGTAGAAGGCTGATGCCGCATCAGCCACAAGTTTACGTGTTTGGACCCCGGCAAAACATAAACAGCCCAATGAAATGTCCATTAAACTCTTCCTTTCTCCAGGGAAAATTACCCCTTGCTTACACTGTATCAGATGATTACCTGTACATGTCACGAATACAATGATTATTCAAAAGTGAAGTTTGAAAATAGTAAATGAATAGCTTTTGTGCAAGTTATACGTTTTTTTATCCCAACATTTCTAAATGCACTGTTCGAAAATAACAAGAAACAAGTTATAAAACCATGGTTAACGTTTCTTGATGCCTGCTTGTAAGTGTTCTTGAATATAGCATGTATGTAACCGGGCATCGAACCCAAAACTTTGAAAAGCAATACTCAGCCGTTTGATAATAGCCTTTTTTTTTTCATTTCTTTAAACATATTTTTTTCTCGTATTATTGACATGCTCACATAGACGATACAAACAACGGAATTTAAAGAACACAGAACAGAACAGAGCAGAACAGAAATGATTATTTTACTTTTTCACAGGCTTCTTCACATTTCTTAGTCCAAACTTTTGGTTTTTGGCTTTTCAACAAATGTATCAGGGGTTCAATTACTGTAATTTGGAGTGAATTTTCTACAAAACTTGAGAATACCAATTTTTTTGTTGACAATACCAAGTTTTTTGTTGTAGATCTAGGAACATGCACGATGAATTCCATCTTCTTTTTGGAAGGATAAATGAGATCCTTATTTACCCTTAAAGCAAAACATTCAACTTCATCTTGAAGTAAAAAACACTTTTCTTTCCTAACTGAATTTAATATTTATTAGGGCTTGTCTTCTCAACACTGACTCATCATTATCATTTTGACTTGTAATACTAGTGATATAATATTTTCTACGCAAAGCACAGAATCCAATATTTTCAGCACCATGATCATTAACTTTGTTGGAATATTGCAGGTGAAAGTCCATATGTGTACATGTACATGGATATTATGTGTGTATATGGATGTGTGTGTGAGAGAGAGTTTGTAAAACCTACCAAATGGGCAACTTTTTTAGAATACACACCAACCAACCGGGGACCACCTACCAAACGGGGACGTCCCCGTTTGGTTTTTAGTATAAATTCGTATTCCAGACCCTCTCATTATCAACATGTAAAATTTAATTAGTAATCTGACACGTTCCCCGACATTGGACTGTTAGCAGCACACACACATTATGCACATATTTAAGGAATGGAGAGAATTTTATTTTTTTACAGTATGATTAGGTTTGTTTTTTTTTCATACCTCCATGAAAAAAATAAAATTCTCTTCATTCCTTATAATCTAATATTACAGACAACATCCCCCACAGAAATAATTAAAACTCCATTCATTTTCTTTAGTTTTAAATCTAATGTTGCAGTTTTTAAAGTTCCTTCCACTCATATTTGTATGGCGCAAGAATATAACAAGGAAGCAGTTTTCAGATCCCCAATACTAAAAATTAACCAATAGAATGAAAGTAAAGGAGCAAAGCAGTGTGTAGTACCCGCAAAAGTAACCTTCTGAAAAAGTAGTTCCAGCACAAGGTGATTTTTTTTTTCATGGAGCTATGAAAAAAAAATCAGCCAATCAGAACTCACCAATGTTCATGAAAACAACTGATATTGAATTATTCTGATACGATGCGAATTTGTGTGTATCTTTTGGAATGCAGGTCCCCGTTTGTGCTGTAAAAATTCATACACTTTTTTAATGCAGGTTCCCGTTTGTGCATCTTCGCAAGCCAAGGCTGACGATTTACTACGCTACTCTACCCTTGGAGGATCGAGCTTGATTTTTACATTCCCCCAATTTCATAGGATGCAGCCAGCTCCAGCTGCAACGAATGGAATCGCTCGTAGCATTTCATATCTGATAAAAATAGAATAGGTCAACATGGAAACCCACGTGGATGTCTGCTTATCGCTTCATGTTGAATAATTGTATTCGTAAGCGGTTTGTAAAACGATACTTCATTGGCTTTCAGAAATATGATGTAAATGGGTAATAACCAGCATCCAATAGAGGGCGCATCACAGGAATCTCGAAATCAGGCTCAATCAGCCAAGGTAAGATCCGGGTAGTGATTGTAACTTTGGCTCGCGAAGACGACGTTTGTGCTGTAAAAAAAAAACACTTTACCGCTATTTCCAGTGGGTTAACGAACGAAAGGTTTTGAAGATAAGCAAACTGAAGACAGCATAGGTGTTTCGTAGTTTTAAATGAATCATTTTTGTAATTTTATAGTGAAACAGCGCTCTCTCTCTCGCTCTCTCTCTCTCTATTTAATTAAACTGTTAAACTGTTAAGATATTACATGTATTTCCTTGTGTTACTCAGCTCTTATACTGTTTCTAATGTCTGTCAAAGTCTGACCACTTTTCTCCATTTTGAAGAACTCCTATTCTCAGGCGAGAGGGTATTAGCTTCTCCTCAAATTCTGAGAGTATTCAAATCTCTCTCTCTCTCTCTCTCTCTCTCTCTCTCTCTCTCTCTCTCTCTCTCTCTCTCTCTCTCTCTCTCTCTCCCTCTCTCTCCCTCTCTCTCTCTCCCTCTCTCTCTCTCCCTCTCTCTCTCCCTCTCTCTCTCGTGGGAGGGGGCGGGGCTGGGGCCATTGCTCAAATGAAAGGAACACCACTTTTGATGAGCTCAACTTTATGCCAAGTATACGGCTTAAAGGTATACAAAATGTGCAACTTTTATTCACAATTTACAAGACGACCCTACGGTTTGTTCATTTTGAAAATGAAACAGAGGTTTGTCGACACCTCAACAGTTATTCAAGAATAATAAATGTTTTACTTTATTTCAGCTTGTCTTTATCTACTCTACTAAATTGATTGAATTAAACGATTAGATAGAAAGATGTTATATGCGCCCGTCTGTCTTTGATACCAAACAAATACTTAAATTCTGTTTTAAAATTAATACAAAAAATTCACCTAACAACTATATATAGAGTCAAAACACTAAGCCCTGGAAGCCCATAATGGCGTATTCATAGACGTAGCCCGGGGATACTAACTGTTTAAACTAACAGATCAAATGAAGTGAACATTACCCGATATCGATGAAAAAAAATCTGTTTGAAGTTGCTCCCGTTTTCTTCGTATTTCTTCTTGTAAAAATGAACACTTAATTAACAAGAATTGTCATGCAATAATACTGACTTTGACAGACAAGCGATCATTGTGGAGAAAGGAAAAATTGTTTGCAGGAAAAAGACATTTGAAACGTAAGGAATGAGGGTTATCACGATGTTTGCAAACGCCATGTTTTAAAGGCGCTGGTCGTGCCCCTGTCCTAAGCTCTGGCTCCCTTTCTTTTTCTTTCATATCCTCTCTCTCTCTCTCTCTCTCTCTCTCTCTCTCTCTTTTATTTTCTTTGTTTCTCTCTCTCTCTCTCTCTCTCTCTCTCTCTCTCTCTCTCTCTCTCTCTATTTTCTTTCTTTCCCTTTTTCTCTTACATTTGTCCGACAAAGACTGAAAGACTGAACTTCGAAAAGGTCTTGAAAAGCAGAAACATGTCCACTGGCCACATTAGTACATCTGAAATTATGTACAAAACAGCCATTAACACGACAAAACTAAGAATAAAATGATATAAGATCAAACCTTTACCACACAATCCCAAGTTTTTCATGCTCTTTAGAAAAAAAATGAAAAGAAAATTTGTGGGATCAAAATCAAATTGCTGTTAACCAGGCTCTAAATTCACCAATCATTCTTAAAAACATCAAACCTTTACCACACAATCCCAAGTTTTTCATGCCCTTTAGGAAAAAAATGAAAAATTTTGTGGGAAAAAGGCAAAATGCTGTTAACCAGGCTCTAAATTCACCAATCATTCTTAAAAACATTCTTGGTCTTATTCTCAAGAATTTTCTAACTTTGAAAGTAAGACAAATTCTGATTGGCTAAACCAAATGGTGCTGGTGTACTGGTGTAAGAAACTCCAGGAAAGCACTCTTTGCAGTTCTTCCCTACATCTCATTTTACATTCCGATATTTTTCAGTCTCTTCAGATTCTTTGTCTGTATTTATGGCAGTCCGGATTTGGGTCTCTTTTGCTGACAATCCGTCATTTGGTGTGCCCTTAAACAGTTTGTCATTTGTTCAGGCTTTCAGACAGTTTCTCCTCGAGTCTGTCTTTTTGTCCCTTTTAATGACAAAACTAAAGGAACAAATAACATAGTGAGAAAGAAAGAAATTGAAAAGCGGGACTTTCTTTTTAGTAGCAAATTGTCTCGGAGATCTCAAGTGGACATTTCCAAGAAATAACATGAAACCTTGGTCACTATCGTTTCCGCCCTCATCTGCAATGTCTAGCTACTTTTCCGCTAGAGTGTCTTTTCGTCCGTCTATCTGTTTGACTTCTAGTTCGGTTGTCTGTCTGTATGTATGTCTACGAAAATGTATTTGAAAAAAGAAATATCTTTAACCCTGTATACCAAACGACAAAATTCTATACTGGTTCAAATTGAAATCACTTGCAGACAACAAAATAAAGGTAACTCAAAAATTGAAATTCGTTTCCAGCAGGCTAGCAAACATTTTGGGAAAAGGAGAAAATGCTTGTAGTCCAGTGGCCGCTTTCGTTGGTATGGCGTTTAACGTCATTTTCAACATTATCTCAGCTGTAATGCGACAGCCAGTGCACCAATATATCTTTTTCTCGAGTTTCTATTACTAGTGCTCGGCGCAAGTCTTTATTAGCTATTGGCTGCTTTTGCATGTAATCCTCTTTGATCAACAACGATTTGCGGTGAGAAAGGAATGAATCCTGTCGCAATGATTATCGTCAATTCTTAGAAAGGAAAAGGCGGAGCTGCAATTTTGAAGAGTTCCTAACCCTTTACCGCACAATCCTTACGTTTAACGCACCGCAAGAAAATGCCTGGTAACCAGCATTTTCTTCTTTTTCCAGATTGCCTTCTTGCCTCCCCAAACAAAATTTAAATTAAGTAGTCACTTTTATTTCCTCGTCAGCAAACACTTTCGATTTAGACTATTCTAAAAACAAATTTCGTATGGTAAATATACTATTATATCTTCCTGGAAAAATGAGCTGGAACACCTACATTTGTTTGTTTTTATTGGAGTTAAACGTTACTTTAACAGCTTAGGTCATATCAAAGTGTCAAATGCACACATTCATTGTTTTTCCTGGCTTTCTCATACAGGTAATGAGAGAGAGAGAGAGAGAAAGAGAGACGGACAGAGAATGAGAGAGAGACGGACAGAGAGAGATATATAGAGAGAATGAGAGAGAGAGAGACGGACAGAGAATGAGAGAGAACAGAGAGAGAGAGAGAGAGAGAGAGAGAGAGAGAGAGAGAGAGACGGACACAGAGAGAGACAGACAGAGAATGAGAGAGAGAGAGAGAGAGAGAGAGACCGACAGAGAATGAGAGAGAGAGAGACAGAGAGAGATCTAGAACCACAGCTAGGGGCAAGGCTTTTAAAAATATCGTTTGAAAACATCGCGTAAAAAAGAAAAAATACTACTTTCTTACGTTTCAATTGCCTTTTTTTCTACAGACATTTTCCTTTTCCCACAATGAGTGCTTGTTTTTTTAAAGAAAGTACTATTACATGACAATTTTTGTTAATGGAGTGTTCTTTTATAAGAAGAAATATGAAGAAAGGAGCTACTGAAAGAAGGTTTTTTTCATCGATTTCCGGTATGCACAGTGTTCACTTTTTTTTTTGTTTAAACCTTAACTAGACGACAAATTTTAGCCCTTTTCAAATTGAAAGCATCTGCAGACGACAATTTTCATTCGGCTCAAAGGTGCACTGTTTATCGATAAGATAGCAACCATGGGAAAAGGAGAAAATGCTGGTTACCAGCATTTTCCCTTTTTCCCACAATGCTTTCAAAAAGCTTGCTTCTAAGGGTCGTCAAAAGTCGTCATTGTGTGGCTAAGGTTTAAACAATTAGTACCCCCGGGCTACGTCTATCAACATACTAATACGGGTTTCCAGGGCTTAGCGTTGAATGCTATATATAGTTCCCGGGGTAAATTACCTTTTCGTTTTGATTTTGAAACACAATTTAAGTATTTGTTTGATTTCAAGGACAGACAGGCGTATTTAACTTCTTTCTATATAATCGTTTAATTCAATCAATTTACTAGAGTAGATAAAGAAAAGCTGATGTACAGTAAAACATTTAATATTCTTGAATAACTGTTGAGGTGTCAACAAACCTCTGTTTCATTTTCAAAATGAAGAAACCGTAGGGTCGTCTTGTAAATTGTGAATAAAACCTGCACATTTTGCTTACTTTCAAGCCGTATACTTGGCATTAAAGTTGAGCTCCACAAAAGTGCTGTTCCTTTCATTTGACTAATGGATCCAGCCCCGCCCCCTCCCTTCCCCCTTCCCTCCCTCCTTCCTTCCTTCCTTCCTTAGAGAGAGAGAGAGAGAGAGGGAGAGAGAGAGATCTCAGAATTTGAGGAGAAGTTACTTCCCTATCGCCTGAGGATAGGAGGCGTTCTTCAAAATGGAGAAAAGTGGTCAGACTTTCACAGACATTAGAAACAGTATAAGAGCTGAGTAACACAAGGAAATAATATTTTAACAGTTTAATTAAATAGAAAACCATGTCAATACATGAAATTACTTAAAACGCTCTTTCAATTCGATCAATATCCTTATTAATATTCCTTTAAAAAAAAGTGTAAATCTTTGCAGCATAGCAAAGTTTTAGACCAGTCCAACTTAAAAGCATTTGCAGATGACAAATAAAATTTGGCATAAATGACAGTATCTGTCTAACCCTTTCCCACACAAACATTTTAGACCATTCCAAATTGATAGCATCTTCAGGCAACAAACCAGACAGAGACACAGATGAAGTGTAGTTTTATTACAGAGTAGAAAACCTGTTGGGAAACTGAGAAAATGCTGGCAATCATCATTTCATCCTTTTCCAACAATGTTTCAAAAGGCCTCTTCTTCAGGGTCGTGAAAACAAGGTACTGTCTGGTAAAGGGTTAACTCCCTTTAGACTGGTCCAAATTTAAAGCACTTGTAGACAACATATTAAAGGCAACGCAAAAATTGTAAATTGTTTCTAGCAGGGTAAAATAAAACAGTCTGGGACCAGCATTTTCTCCTTTTCCGGCATTGTTTTCAAAAACCTTCTATCTCAGGGTCATAAAAACCAGGGATTGTTTGATTAAGGGTAAAGATTTTGAAAACAATATGGAAAAAGAACAAAATGCTGGTTACCAACAATTCTTTCTTTTCCCACAATGTTTTCAAAAGCCTTTTTCTTCAGGGTCTTCAAACCCAAGAATTGTGTGGAAAAGAGTTAAACATGTTTAACATTATGGGAAGAGGACACATTACTTGGTTGAATAATGGTTTCCCTTGACACTTTTTTTGTTATCTTGTTTATTTTACCCTTTATCACACAATAAAATTTCAGACCTGTTTGAATTGAAAGCATTTGCAGATGATAGTTTCAGTGTGGCTCATATCAAATGATTCTTCTTTGATATGGTGGAAAACATTGTGGGAAGGAGAAAATGCTGGTAACCAGCATTTTCTCCGTTTCCCACAATGTTTTCAAAAGCTTTCTCTTTCAAATTGTTAAGTCATCATTGTGCAGTAAATGGCTAATCTTCCAAACACTATTATTTCAAACATCCTGGTAAGAATTTTTTGCTGAAAAAAAATTCTGTTTACCAGGTAAGATAATTTCTTACTGTCAAATTGAAAGCAACTGCAGCAGACAAATATAGGTAATGCCTTAACTCATTACCAAACAACAATATTTTAGACTTATAAATTCAAATTGAAAGCATTTGCGGACGACAAATTAAAAGTGACTGAAAATTTCAAATTTGTTCATTCTCCTGTCCTCACAATGTTTTCTAGGGCTTCTTTCATAGGGTCGTCAAGAGTAGGAATTGTGTGGTAATGGGTAAAAGGATGTAAATACATGTAACGTTAAAAAGTAATGAAAATGTTTTGTTGAAAGGATAAAAGCTTACTACCAGCTTTTTCTCACATTGCCACAATGTTTCAACTTTCTCATGGTAAGAAAAACCCTAGTTTTTTTTTTCAAAACCAAAATTTTGACTTTGATATACTTGTGAAATTTGGCCACTCTCCCTCATTTTAATTTTCAGACACCAAAGTTTGATGTAGATTTAGAAGGTGAATTTTGGACATTCTTTAATTTCTCTTCTCCTCTTATTCCATAGGCTGTGATTTTCTGTAAGTCTTTTTATGGCCTTTTTGGAGATATCTTGCTTACATAACCTGACCTTTACAGCTATGACACATAGCATTCTCGTAAAAACAATTCTGACTGTCACAACTAGCTTTACCACCCCTGAACCACTGTGTGACCACTATATCATGGGCCCTTTGTTTCTGATGCTTCAGTCTCTACCAATTTCATACTTACAGCCAAATCAACTGCCTGTTTCAAAGTCAACTCTTCTTCTAACAATAACGTTCTCTGAATAATGTTCAATGTTCTGTAACACGCTGACAAAAAACCCCACTCAACATATCTAAAATTGTCCCAAACTCACATGATTCACTCAGCAACATTCATTGATTCTAACAACTTCTGGTTTACAGTTTCATTTTCACTTCGCATCTTACAATGAAAGGTAAATCGTTCTGCCATGATGAGAGTTTCGGTTTGCAGGTTATTTTAGATATTAA
The DNA here is from genome assembly GCA_943736015.1 of Tridacna crocea. Classification (NCBI taxonomy): domain Eukaryota; kingdom Metazoa; phylum Mollusca; class Bivalvia; order Cardiida; family Cardiidae; genus Tridacna; species Tridacna crocea. The sequence goes on from OX031066.1 coordinate 13,681,994, forward strand.
TGGGTCGTAAGTCTTACCATTAAGCTTTTGAGGTGTAACAAAGTTACAGAGCTGGCTTAAGTCTTAGATCCACATGGACATAATAAAAGAATCAGCTGTCATCATCATCGATGCTATTCGCTACATAAAACCACAGAGCTTAGATTAGCGTATTCCTCAGTGCAACTGTCAATGTACGGTCGAAATTGCTGTATTTTACCCAGCATTTCATATTTCAGGTTATATTTATTGTATACGGACGGGTTGAAATATCCTTGTCGCTACTGTTTTAGGGTCCGAATAAAGCAGTAATCAGCAATTCAACTTAATTGATCATAATCGTTATCTACTTCCAGTTTCTATCCCAGACACGTACGCCATATTATCTCCCGCTAGATGGCATTCTCAGTTAATCAAAGTACATTAACTACTTCGAACTCAGTAAGGGCATGAAAGACCTAAAATACTAAAATTGATAGCAAAAGTTCATGGCTGATTCCCATAAAATCGTGTACCTAAGCATTTCGCATGCAGTTTTAAATGTTAGATTTTTTTCAGGTGTAATGGCATAGTTTTGGGTAATTTTCGAGTGTTTGGGGGTATTTTTCAGTGGTTTAGGGTATTTTAGAGTGTTTCATCTGAGACGTACTTTACAAACTAGGTCAGGTCAAAGCTGCGGAACGAGACAAAATTTTGAATTTAGAGCGAGTTCTACGAGATTTAACTGTGAAATTCTTTGTTTGTGTGAATGGCATGCACTGATTTTTAATCCGCATATTATTTGTACATATCAAATGACAGAGAGGCGTCTCTCCATTGATCTTTGAGGACCTATTTTTTCGAAACTGGAGTGTAATGCGTGCTCGTGTGGAAAACCCCTGTCGGATGGCATAAGAAGGTGATGCTGAGTCATCACCTTCTAAAAATGAGCAGTATTGTACTACTTTCACCGATCCACATTTTCCTTTTTTGTCCTTCAAGAATTATCATTTTTAAATCTAAAACAACTATATTCTCATTACAAAGGGCGATAATAATTACCTCCCTTTTCAGGCAACTAACAAAAGTAACAAAAAATACTTTCAGGAGAGACGTCAAAGGGATTTCTGGTCGGTTAGAAATTTGCAAAAATATTGTAAAAGTATAAATCCGTATTTATCAACTAATAAGAAATTTTATCACATATTACACTGGAATTGTTGGGGTGGTAATACCTTATTGCAGTTTTTGTGCACTTTACAAATCCAACACCACTGTAAAAAAACAAATATTAGACAAAGAATGTATTTGCATTTAGAGCAATGACGAATTGTTAATAGAAAGTGAATTTTGCTTTTGAAACAAAGTTTCCTGAAGCTATACTTGTTTCAGGGTGCTACCGAAGATTGTCTTCACCAGGCCAAAAGAGGGACTGTTAAGCTTAAGTACATTATCCCTTTCTGAGAATTACAGTATGGCATATATTCCATACTGTAAATCCTATGTTTTTATTTTTTGGCTGCAAAGCGCGACTCAAGGATTTTTTGCAGATAGTGTAATTCAAGATCAGACTGTAGCTTGTTCATGAATCTACATTGTTCAATATCTCCCCTTACCCTAAATACTTTTTACAAAGCAATATTGTTTTTTCCCTTCATTTCAGTGAATTTGCAGGATAAGGGTGATCACACATAGATCTATATACGAATACACTGGCGACAAATACAACTCCCATGGCTACTCTTCACCAAACGGCAAACTTTCAAACTTGTCCAAATTCAAAGTATTTGCAGACGGCAAATCGAAGTTGGCTTAAATCATGAAACCTGCTTTTAGATAAGTAGAAGGCATTGTTAGAAAAACATTATTTTATTTTCCTAATTATTCTCAATGTTTTCAAAAGCTATCCTTTTTTCAGGGTTGTTATTTAAAACCTCGGCATCGTTTGGTAAAGGATTTAACATATTTCGTCTTTCGAGCATTGATAATATTTCCATTGAATTGAAGATGGACATGATTTTCTATCCATCAAATAAAAGCCAATAGAGCTGCTATGCGTCGTCTCTATCCCGTCATAATATTAAGCCTTATCCTGCAACAAGCGTAAGATGAAACTTTAAAAGCGATAGTAAAACCCTTATTAATGCTACTTCAAGCTTATTGATTGAGAAAAAAAAATCTGGTTACCAGACAGAGTAAATTAAGATCAGACAGCACATTCTGTGCAGCCTGATCTTGATCTACACTGTCTGTAAAGGGTCAGTAAGTCAAAAACATTTTAACCGTCTTCCAAACAATTACTGGTTTTCACGACCCTGAGAATGAAGGTTCCTGAAAGCATTGGGAGAAAAAGAGAAAATGCTGGTATCCAGCGTTTTCTACTTTCTCCAAAATGTTTTCTACTCTTACAAAGTAATGTGTCCACTTTTAAGTTACATTGATTTTGTCGTTTGCAAATGCTTTCAATTTGGACAAGTTTAAAATCTTGTCGTTTAACAGAGAGTTAACAGTCCTAGATATAGAGACCAGCTGGGCCTATATTCACCAACCATTCTTGAGAATATTCTTAGTCTTATTCTCCAAGGTTTTCTAAATTTGTAAGTAACACAACTTCTGATTGGCTAAACCGAATGATTAGCCAATCACTGATTGGCTAAACCGAATGGTTTAACCAATCAGAAGTTGTGTTACGTACAAATGTAGAAAATTCTGGAGAATTAGACAAAGAACGTTTTTAAGAATGGTTTGTGAATACGGGCCCAGGATTCTCTGTAAATCGGTCATTCAACATAATGACAATAATCATGTTTTGTAAAAATTTGTATTGTGGGCCGGAGGCATAAATTACTTAACAAAAGTATTCTGTTGTATTGTATAGTATTGCCTAGCAGCTTCCGGGTTAAACATAGTGATACATAAGGTAAAGGTTTAAAATTGGTGCTTCTCGAGTTTTTACGTATCTGGGGATATAAAAAGAGCTAGATTTTGCAAATAAAGTACTTCAGAATTACTAAACTTTTCAAACATACAGCGAAGTAAATTCCCAAACATGGTATTCATTCAGTTCAAAATGCTGACAACAAATTTTGTTTTAATACTGAAGTATGAAGAAATGCCATTACTACTTGGAAACCATTTTCTTTGAAGGGGAAAAAAGTCTGATACGTCCTCATGCACCATTACACCTTGTGTTGCAAGAGAGAGACACAGACCGACCGAAACAGCGAAAAGTGTCCCTAATTGCCTAACTCTTTACCAAACAATCCCTGCTTTTTTTTTACAAGATGAAGAATCCTTCTGAAAACATTGCAGGAAAAGTATAAAATGCTGGTAACCAGCATTTTATACTTTTCCCACAATGTTTTCTACTCTTCAAAAGTCATGTTACAATTTTTGAGTCACATTTATTTTGTCGTCTTGAGATGCTTTCGATTTGGACAAGTCTAAAGTTTTGTCGTTTGGGAAAGAATTAAGATGTAAGGCCCCTAACTCATTGATAAACGTCGACGTTTTCGTAAAGGCTATTCAGCCAATTTCGACAGCTTCCGTCTTTTAATATGGAGAGAGGGGCCGTAGATCCTAAATATTCTTAAGCTGAGCCCCGGTATCTCAGTAGGTAGCGAACAGAACTTGAGAACAGGGAGTTAAGTTCGATTACGGGCGCCACCAATTTCTTTCCAAGGATTGATGATGGTCACTGCGACAGGATTCATTCCTCTCCCACCGCTGACTATTATTGTCCTAGGGATGGTTATGTAGGAAAGCAGCCAATGTCTTGGAAAGAAACTTGTGCAGATTATTGGTAAATGAAACTCCAGAAAAAACATGGATAGACGTTCTGGTCGCCACGATATATCTGAAATAATGTTGAAACGGCGTTAAACACCATATAACCAATCAATCGTTTAATACACATGAGCCATAGTCTGTGGATAGTGTGCTATTTGCATAAGATATCGATTCGGCCTGTGCAATCCGAGGCGGCTGACATGGGTCGAAACGTTTTGCTGTTTTTTTTTTTTTTTTTTTTTTTTTTTATTATCATTATTATTATTTTTGGCATGTTCAAAGGGACCATTCTGCCTTGTGATTTAGTCGGTTGTTGCGAAAAACGTTTTTAAGGTCCATATAATACCGGTATGATGACTTATTTGGTAAATAATGTATCCCATAGATGCATGAAACCCCTTTTTGTCAGAGCATATATCGACTTTAGATGGCCAATACAATCAGGCACATTCGAAAGTACTCCTCGGCTACTTGGCGTAAATAAAAACAGAGTACATGTAACTTAGATACGCTCTGGCAAAAGGGCGCTTAATGAACCTCAATACCAGCCCAAGTCATCACATACTTATGGATCCCGGCATGAGAGCATCTTTCTTAAATAATCGATCTAATCATGAGGTACACTGGTCCTTGGACATACAGAAAATTGACCAATAGCGAAAAGTTTCGGCCCAGGTCAGCCTGCGCGGACTGCTCAGGCTGACCTAGGTCGATACTTTTCGCAGATGCATTAGGCCCCCTTTTCACAGAGCATGGCTCATATATTTGTTCTCAGATAGTTTTATGCAAGACTACAAGTAGATCTAAGGCGAATTCAAGATACACCCGTTGACCGAATTACACAGAGAACTGACGAAATGCAACAAAAATGCCTCAGTGGTTCATCTGATCATCATTTTTATCTTACCCTTCTGATTTCTGCCTTAAAATTGTCACAACATTCGTGCATTCATATTGCTCCTTTGTAATATTCCCTTAGTGCAGTTTTCATTGGTTAGTTTGCTCCTATCTCCAACAGTGTTTAAAAATGTTACAAGTATTACATCAAATATATACAAGTCGACAGCATGGGCATTTTCCTTTAGGGTTTTTAGAAAGTGATGACTCAGCATCACCTTCTTATGGCATCCGACAGGAGTTTTCCACACGAGCACGCATTGCACCCCAGTTTCGAAAAAAATAGGTCCTCAAAGATCAATTAACAGACGCCTCTCTGTCATTTGATATGTACAAATAATATGCGGATTAAAAATCAGTGTATGCCATTCACACAAACAATGAATTTCATAGTTAAATCTCGTAGAACTCGCTCTAAAGTTGAAAATTTGTCTCGTTCCGCAGCATTGACCTGACCTAGTTTGTAAAGTACGTCTCAGATGAAACACTCTAAAATACCCAAAACCACTGAAAAATACCCCCAAACAACCCAAAACACTCGAAAATTACCCAAAACTATGCCATCTAACATTTAAAAGTGCATGCGAAATGCTTAGGTACACGATTTTATGGAATTCAGCCATGAACTTTTGCTATCAATTTTAGTATTTTAGGTCTTTCGTACGCTTAAGTTCGAAGTAGTTAATGTACTTTGATTAACTGAGAATGCCATCTAGCGGGAGATAATATGGCGTGCGTGTCTGGGATAGAAACCGAAAGTAGATAACGATTATGATCAATTAAGTTGAATTGCTGACTACTGCTTTATTCGGACCTTAAAACAGTAGCGACAAGGATATTTCAACACCTCCGTATACAGTAAATGTAACCTGAAGTATGAAACGCTGGGTAAAATACAGCAATTTCGACCGTACATTGATCTAAGCTCTGTGGTTTTATGGAGCGAATAGCATCGATGATGATGACAGCTGATTCTTTTATTATCTCCATGTGGATCTAAGACTTAAACCTGCTCTGTTACTTTGTTACACCTCAAAAGCTTAATGGTAAGACTTTCGACCCATTGATATCTAAAATAACCTGCAAACCGAAACTCTCATCATGGCAGAACGATTTACCTTTCATTGTAAGATGCGAAGTGAAAATGAAACTGTAAACCAGAAGTTGTTAGAATCAATGAATGTTGCTGAGTGAATCATGTGAGTTTGTGACAATTTTAGATATGCTGAGTGGGTTTTTTTGTCAGCGTGTTACAGAACATTGAACATTATTCAGAGAACGTTATTGTTAGAAGAAGAGTTGACTTTGAAACAGGCAGTTGATGTGGCTGTAAGTATGAAATTGGTAGAGACTGAAGCAAGAGAAACAAAGGTCCCATAGTACAGTGTTCACACAGTGGTTCAGGGGTGGTAAAGCTAGTTGTGACAGTCAGAATTGCTTTTACAAGAATGCCAAGTTTCATAGCTGTAAAGGTCAGGATATGTAATCAAGGTGTCTCCAAAAAGGCCATAAAAAGACCAATAGAAAATCACAGCCTATGGAATATCAGGAGAAGAGAAAGAATGTCCAAAATTCACCTTCTGAATCAACATCAAACTTTGGTGTCTGAAAATTATAATGAGGGAGAGTGGCCAAATTTCACAAGTATATCAAAGTCAAAATTTTGGTTTTGAAAAAAAAACTAGGGTTTTTCTTACCATGAGAAAGTTGAAACATTGTGGCAATGTGAGAAAAAGCTGGTAGTAAGCTTTTTTCCTTTCGACAAAATATTTTCATTACTTTTTAACATTATTTACATCTTTTACCCATTACCACTCAATTCCTACTCTTGAAGAACCTGTGAAAGAAGCCCTAGAAAACATTCTGAGAAAAGGAGAATGAACAAATTTGAAATTTTCAGTCACTTTTACTTTGTCGTCTGCAAATGCTTTCAATTTGAATTTATAAGCCTAAAATATTGTCGTTTGGTAATTAGTTAATATTACCTATATTTGTCTGCTGCAATTGCTTTCAATTAGACAGTAAGAAATTATCTTACCTGGTAAACAGAATTATTTTCATCAAAAAATTCTGTCCAGGATGTTTGAAATAATAGTGTTTGGAAGATTAGCCCTTTTTTACTGCACAATGGTGACTTAACAACTTGAAAGCGAAAGCTTTTGAAAACATTGTGGAAAACGGAGAAAATGCTTGTTACCAGCATTTTCTCCTTCCCACAATGTTTTTCACCCTACCAAAGAAAAATCAGTTGATATGAGCCATACTGAAACTATCATCTGCAAATGCTTTCAATTCAAACCGGTCTGAAATTTTGTTGTGTGATGAAGGGTAAAATAAACAAGATAACAAAAAGTGCCAAGGGAAACCATTATTCAACTGAGTAATGTGTCTTCTTCCCATAATGTTTTTTCATCCAAAATGTGAATGAATAGAGCTGGGGAAACAATAAACATGTTTAACTCTTTTCCACACAATTCTTGGGTTTGAAGACCCTGAAGAAAAAAGCTTTTGAAAACATTGTAGGTAAAGAAAGAATTGTTGGTAACCAGCATTTTGTTCTTTTTCCATACTGTTTTCAGAATCTTTACCCTTCACCAAGTAATCCTTGGTTTTTGATGACCCTGAGATAGAAGCTTTTGAAAACAATGCCAGAAAAGGAGAAAATGCTGGTAACCAGCATTTTATCCTTTTCCCACAATATTTTCTTTTACCCTGCTAGAGACAATTAACAATTTTTGGTTGCCTTTAATTTGTTGTCTGCAAGTGCTTTAAATTTGGACCAGTCTAAAGAGTTAACCCTTTACCAAACAGTCCCTTGTTTTCACGACCCTGAAGAAGAGGCCTTTTGAAACATTGTCGGAAAAAGATGAAATGATGGTTACAAGCATTTTTCCCGTATCCCTACATGTTTCTACTCTGTAATAAAACTATACTTCATCTGTGTCTCTGTCAGGTTTGTTGCCTGCAGATGCTATCAATTTGGAATGGTCTAAAATTTTGTGTGGGAAAGGGTTAGACAGATACTGTCATTTGTGCCCAATTTTATTTGTCATCTGCAAATGCTTTTAATTTGAACTGGTCTAAAACTTTCCTGTGCTGCGAGGATTTACATAGTTTTTTATATGAATATTAATAAGGATATTGATCGAATTGATAGAATGTTTTATATAATTTCATGTATTGACATGGTTTTCTATTTAATTAAACTGTTAAAATATTATTTCCTTGTGTTACTCAGCTCTCTAATGTCTGTCAAAGTCTGACCACTTTTCTCCATTTTGAAGAACTCCTCCAATTCTCAGGCGAGAGGGAAGTGGCTTCTCCTCAAATTCTGAGAGTTGGCAAAGGCCTGAGTATTCAAACCTGCTAATACAGTTAAAATTCAAGGACATTTCAAAATCATGTTTAATCCTATGTTTTATACAGCAGATTATCCATTACTAACAGCGGAAGATGTGCTCATAAAATTACATTGAAAACCTCTCTCTCTCCAATGCAAGGAGAGGGGAGGGGAAGGGGCGGGGCGGAGGCCATTGGAAAGGAACACCACCTTGTGGAGCTCAACTTTATGCCAAGTGTAAGGCTTAAAAATATGCAACATGTGCAGGTTTTATTCTCAATTTACAAGACGACCCTACGGTTTGTTCATTTTGAAAATGAAACAGGGGTTTGTCCATACCTCTACAGTTATTCAAGAATAATAAATGTTTTACGGTACATTACGGCTTTTCTTTTTCTACACTAGTAAATTGATTGAATTCAACGATTATATAGAAAGAAGTTAAATACGCCTCCCTGTCCTTGAAATCAAACAAATACTTAAATTGTGTTTCAAAATCAAAACGAAAAGGTAATTCACCCAACAACTATATATAGCATTAAAACGCTAAGCCCTGGAAACCTGTATTGGTATGTTGATAGACGTAGCCCGGGGGTACTAACTGTTTAAAATCTTTGCCACACAATGACGACTTTTGATGACAATTAGAAGCAAGCCTTTTGAAAGCATTGTTGGAAAAGGAGAAAATGCTGGTAACCAGCATGTTCTCCTTTTCTTATGGTTGCTATCTTTTCTATAAACAGTTGCACCTTTTGAGCCGAATGAAAATTGTCGTCTGCAGATGCTTTCAATTTGAAAAGGGCTAAAAATGTGTCGTCTGGTTAAGGTTTAAACAACAAAAAAAAAACGTGAACTCTGTGCATACCCGATATCGATGAAAAAAAAAACCTTCTTTCAGTAGCTCCTTTCTTCATATTAATTTTCTTCTTGTAAAAGAACACTTCATTAACAAAAATTGTCATGTAATAGTACTTTCTTTAAAAAACACGCACTCATTTTGGGAAAAGGAAAATGTCTGTAGAAAAAAGGCAATTGAAACGTAAAAAAGTAGTATTTTTTCATTTTTTACACGATGTTTTATAACGATATTTTTAAAAACCCTACCCCTGCTCCTAGCTGTGGTTCAAGATATCTCTCTCTCTCTCTCTCTCTCTCTCTCATTCTCTGGCCCTATCTCTCTCCCTCATTCTCTGTCCGTCTCTCTCTGTGTCCGTCTCTCTCTCTCTCATTCTCTGTCCGTCTCTCTCTCTGTTCTCTCTCATTCTCTGTCCGTCTCTTTCATTCTCTGTCTGTCTCTCTCTCTGTCCGTCTCTCTCACATTCTCTGTCCGTCTCTGTCTCTGTTTCTCTCTCTCTCTCTCTCTCTCTCTCTCTCTCTCTCTCATTACCTGTATGAGAAAGCCAGGAAACACAATGAATGTGTGCATGTGACACTTTGATATGACCTAAGCTGTTAAAGCAACGTTAAACTCCAATACAAACAAAGTTTAACAAACAAATGTAGGTGTTCCAGCTCATTTTTCACGGAAGATATAATAGCATATTTACCAACTAAATTTTCTTTTAGACTTGTCCAAATTGAAAGCATTTGCTGAAGACGAGATAAACATGACTGCTTAATTGAAATTTTGTTTGGGGAGGCAAGAAAGCAATCTGGAAAAAGAAGAAAATGCTGGTTACCAGGCATTTTCTTGGGGTGAGTTAAACGTAAGGATTGTGCGGTAAAGGGTTAGGAGCTCTTCAAAATTGCAGCTCCGCCTTTTCCTTTCCGAGAATTGACGATAATCATTGCGACAGGATTCATTCCTTTCTCGCCGCAAATCGTTGTTGATCAAAGAGGATTACATGCAAAAGCAGCCAGTAGCTAATAAAGACTTGCGCCGAGCACTAGTAATAGAAACTCGAGAAAACGATATATTGGTGCACTGGCTGTCGCATTACAGCTGAGATAATGTTGAAAATGACGTTAAACGCCATACCAACGAAAGCGGCCACTGGACTACCAGCATTTTCTCCTTTTCCCAAATGTTTGCTAGCCTGCTGCACACGAATTTCAATTTTTGAGTTACCTTTATTTTGTTGTCTACAAGTACTTTCAATTTGAACCAGTATAAAATGTTGTCGTTTGGTAAAGGGTTAAAAGGGTTTTTTCAAATACATTTTCGTAGACATACATACAGACAGACAACCGAACTAGAAGTCAAACAGATAGACGGACGAAAAGACACTCTAGTGGACAAGTGGCTAGACATTGCAGACGAGGACGACACGATAGTGACCAAAGTTTCATATTATTTCTTGGAAATGTCCACTTGAGATCTCCGGGACAAATTGCTACTCAAAAGAAAGCCCTGCTTTTCAAGTTCTTTCTTTCTCCCTATGTTATTTATTCCTTTAGTTTTGTCATAAAAAAGGGACAAAAAGACAGACTCAAGGACAAACTGTCTGAAAGCCTGACCAAATGACAAACTGTATTAGGGCACACCAAATGACGGATTGTAAGCAAAAGAGACCCAAATCCGGACTGTCATAAATACAGACAAAAAATCTATAGAAACTGAAAAATATCGGAATGCAAAATGAGATGTAGGGAAGGACTGCAAAGAGTGCTTTCCTGGAGCTTCTTACACCAGTACAACAGCACCATTTGGATTGGCCAATCAGAATTTGTCTTACTTTCAAATTTAGAAAATTCTGGAGAATAAGACCAAGAATGTTTTTAAGAATGATTGGTGAATTTAGAGCCTGGTTAACAGCATTTTGCCTTTTTCCCACAAGACTTTTCTTCTTTTTTTCTAAAGGGCATGCAAAACTTGGGATTGTGTGGTAAAGGTTTGATCTTATATCATTTAATTCTTGGTTTTGTCGTTTAAAAGACTGTTTTGTACATAATTTCAGCTGTACTGAGGTAGCCAGTGCACCTATTTCTGCTTTTCAAGACCTTTTCGAAGTTCAGTCTTTCAACGACAATGGACTTTGTCGGACATGAAAGACTGATGAAGAGAGAGGGAGCGAGGGGGAAAATGTGAGAGAAAGAAAGAAAGAAAATAAAGAGAGAGAGAAAGAAACAAAGAAAATAAGAGAGAGAGAGAGAGAGAGAGAGAGAGAGAGAGAGAGGATATGAAAAGAAAAGAAAGGGAGCCAGAGAGAGAGAGAGAGAGAGAGGATATGAAAGAAAAAGAAAGGGAGCCAGAGCTTGGGATAGGGGCACGACCAGGGCCTTTAAAACATCGCGTTTGCAAACATCGTGATAACCCTAATTCCTTACGTTTCAAATACCTTTTTCCTACAAACAATTTTCCTTTCTCCACAATGATCTCTTGTCTTTCAAAGTCAGTATTATTGCATGACAATTCTTGTTAATTAAGCCCCGCCCCCTCCCCTCCCCAGCTATCAGGCGTTCTTGAGAGAGAGAGAGAGAGAGAGAGAGAGAGAGAGAGAGAGATCATTGCTGAGCAGACTCTACAAAAAAATGACAAGAATTTGAGTAAAAGATGTTATCAACTTGTCACCATCAGATAAATGAAATGTTTAATGAATTGAACCAGTGTTAAAACCGAGTAGCAAATTTCTACCATCACCTTCTATTAGTACTTTCAGTACTTTGATTCTTTCACGTGTTTGGTTCTATCTCCAACAGTATTCTGTATTTAAAATGTCACAACTGGAATTTCTATAATTATCAAACGTCAGTTTTCATAATGAAACCAACACAGAACCCCACTCCCCCGACCCCTCTCAAAGATCTAAAGTGATGAGCACTGTGAGATAGAGGGGTTCTATGTACAGGATTCTATATTCAATTACATGTACCTTAATCTGGTTGATAATCGTCTTTTTAGTTACCATACCTGTCAAGGTTCTGTGTACAAGTAGACATCGTTTTTTTCTTTAATACCCTAGTCTAGCTGCCAACGAAATGGATTCGATATTTTCCGACCCCTGAAAGCAGATTTTTTTCATTGGTATCCATGGAAGATGATTTTGGTCACTGGTTAGCAACTGTTGGCAGATGGTGTTGATCCAAGATCAGACTACACGTTCTACGCTATCCGTATAGGATGTCAACGTTCCTATTGGCAGTGAAAGAGTTAATTAACTGTGAGAAAAGCTTTGTTATTTTTTGTGTTGCATTTGCTATGGACGGCTTTCTTGTTTTCGGGTTGTGAGAGTTGGCGAAATTCGTCTATGTTTTTAGCCATTGCCATGAAAATACTCTCTTCAAAGGAGAATCTGACAATTTTCCGAAAACAAAAATTGTGCGCTTTGCGTGTTGTTTCACCATCAATACTCACATAGGGGAGCGAAATATGGGTTTATGTCTATCGATGTGTAAGGTCTATTGTATTCGTCTTACGTTGAAAAACCATAAAGATTAGAAAATGTATTGAAGCTCATTACTGTAGCACACACTCGAACCTCTGCCGTGCAATGATCTTAGTACGAACCGATGTATGAAACTAGACTGGTTACCGCCCCTGATACACTACGTGTATAGGTAATACACGGTATACAACGGTGGCCAGTTCAGTACGAAACATGTTCGTCTGATGAAAGAACACAATTTCATTAAAGTAACGAAAGGAAAAAAATCCACTCTCCCTACCACCACCTCTCTTTGAAAATCTTTCACAATGTAATGAACAGCTCTATATTGAGCAGTTTGCCAATGTAGTTGAGTAATATGTTTCTAAAAATACTTGCGACCATCATCCGCACATTTCTTGTGCCTTGTGACCCACTGTAAGAATGTAAACTATGACTTGGGGTAGGCTCCGATTGCTGATCTTACAGCTATCAGGCGTTCTTGTGTGGTATTGCCCGTCTTCTTTCCTTCTTTAACAAATCATTCACAGTCACAGTATGTTTTTCATTCTCTGAATTCTACCTTCCAACCCGATATAAGTGCATTATTCTGTCTTCCCATCCATAAATATTCATTGCCACTGAAACAAAGAGTGCTCTTGAACACTTAAGTTTAGATTTACTATGTGAAATGAATCTATATGTCTCCATAAGAGTCATTCCTATGATGGAATGACATTTTATCATGGCTCGTCATTCGGTTTTCGACGTTAACGTCAATGTCGTTCATAGTCGCCATTTTAGGTCAACTGTTTCTTTGTTGTTGGGCTTGTTTAGCCGTTATTAGCTATGATGTCATTATTTTTCATGTAGATTAAGATAAACTTTAATTTGATGTCAGACAATTTATTTGCAGTACACAGTATATTTTTTTCTTACAAAAGCATTCACATTAATGAAACATTTCAGAAAATGTCATATTTCAAAATGCACTATGAGGCTCAATCCGAGTATGTGCTACATGTATATATTTGCATAATACAGATTTGATGGAATATACTTTTTGCACATAAACTAATGAGACATGCTGCTTCTTGTTGGTATGAATATCATTTCAATGTGACATATAGTTCAGATAATACAAAAGCAGTCTCAGATCTTTCAGTGCAACCCCCATAAATGTGTTAACCCATTACCACACAATCCCTACTTTTGATGGCCCTGAGAAAGAAGCCTTTAGAAAACATTGTGGGAAAAGGAGAAAATGCTGGTAACCAGCATTTTCTCCTTTTTCCACAATGTTTTCTACCCTTCACAAAATAAATTTCAAATTTTAAGTCACTTTTCTTTTGTTGTCTGCAAATGCTTTTAGCTTGGACTAACTGAAAATTTTGTTGTTTCGTATTGAGTTTAAGTTAATGGTAGCCATTTTTTTTCTCAATAAGCAACTGAACTGAACAAGCAACTAGTAATAAAGTGGGCATTAGAAATTTTAGGAACTCCACATAGAGTGCCATGTTTTAAGCAGTTTTCAGAAGTATAAGTAATGCATGCAACAACAAATAATTTCAGACAAGCCTCCAGAAACCCTTGATCAGCCAGTATCTTCTTTTCTTCTCTCTCCCCTGTCTCTCTTGATCTCAATTTTTATTGTCTTCAACCTAAATTGCCCTCAGCATACTTGTGACTAAATTTATAGGCACAGATTTTAATTTAATGCTCAAAGAAGAAGAAAAGAAAGCCCATGTTTATCTAAATAAATATTGCTTTATTTGGTTCAGGATATTTATTCAGAAATTACTCGTCATTAACATATACATGTATGTTTACAAATCATTGTGATTAACCCATTACCATACAATCCCTACTTTTGATGACCCTGAGAAAGAAGCTTTTAGAAAGCATTGTGGGAAAAGGACAAAACTGCTGGTAACCAGCATTTTCTCCTTTTTCAACAATGTTTTCTACCCTTCACAAAACAAATTTCAAATTTTCAGTCACTTTTATTTTGTAGTCTGCAAATGCTTTCGATTTGGACAAGCCTAAAATATTGTCGTTTGTTAATGACTTAATACATCAGTCTCAACCTTCATAATTTGAGGCATAACTTCTTGAGGTTTCTCAATTCTTCAATTCTCTATCAGACAGAAAAAGATTCAGGACTTTTCAAACTGAAGACACTTGCAGATGAGAAATTTACTGAGGCTCATATGGTGGAATTGGCTTTGAAAATAAAAAAGAGAATTGGGCCTTGATGGCCCTGTATTGCTCTTCTTGCTGATAAGTAAAAACCCTACAAGTCAAACATTACAATTCTTGGCCAGTTGGTTTCAAACTAGAAAACATACATTTTTTTTCTGTCTTTAACATTCCTATGAGAAAATTATGACCCCAGGGCAAAGCCATTTTTGACCACAAAGCTATAACTTGAATCCTGGTGGAGATCCACGTGATAAAGCTCCATATCAAATAATACAGGTCTAGAAAAGGTGGTTATAAACAAGAACATTTTGAAATTTTCCTAAATAAAAGGACCTGTAGAACAAGAGACCCTTGATACAGGGCTAAATTTATTAGCTCTAGGTTTTATGGTTAGTTATAAGAAAATTTATGAATTTTCTACTATAAAAGCCCATGTAAAATTAGTGGGGTGGGCTCATACTTGACAAAGATATAATTTGGGGCCTCTTGGTAGAGGCTCTCTAGATAAAGAAACATGCAAAATTTGGTATCCCTAGGCCTTATGGCTAGGTACAAGAGGATTGTTAAAGTTTTCCCTAAATACATGTAAGCCCATATAAATCTTGTGACCCCAAGGCAGGGCCAAATTTCACCCCAGGGCTATAATTTGAAGTCACTTTGTAGCGATCCATCAGATAAAGCTACATGCCAAATTTGGTAGCCCTAGGCCTTATGGTTTCAGACAAGAAGATTTTCAAAGATTTTCAATATTTTTCAGTTTCATTGCCATGGCGAGCAGAGTTTATAGAAGGAGTCAAATTCTTCAAAAAATTCTGAAGAGGACCATGGCAGGAAGATTTTTGTGTAGTTTTAATCAAAATTGGGCAGGCAGTTTCAGAGAGGATATTTGAAATAACAGTTAACATATGGTTGGACGAATGGACTGATGCACAACGGACACCAGGCCATGACATAAGCTAGCTGGCATTCAGTCAATGGAGCTAACAAAAACACTTTACATAGAGGTATCTCTGTGTTAAAAAAGGGGGCAGGACAGCATCAAAGTTTTTTGAGAGTTATCAACCCCTGTTGTATGAATATCCTTTTATCATGAAAAAAATTTCCGAGTTTGAAGAAAATATCTTTAGTAAAACCAGGGATATTAAAAAATGTCAAAGTTTTTGCATGATGACAACAATGCAGAAGATGAGGACAGAAATATGACAATATTTTCTTGCTTTTTCTGAATGCAGCTGAGCTTAAAATGCTGGTTGCCACCATTGTCTCCTTTACTTACATTAAACAAATCAAATGACTGGTAGTTTACCTTGGAAAGGTTCCAAAAGTTTGTTGGAAAGGAAGAAAATGCTGGTTAGTGGCTTTTTTCTTTTTTTTCCACAATGTTTTCCATGATCTTTTTATCTCCTGGGTCACACAGACACTGGATCTTTTAGTGTATGATAGCTTTTTTTCCCAGTTCATGTATCTCATGAATATTTATGAGCCCTGTTCTGAAAAAAAAAGGTTTATCCCTTTCCCAAACAAGCCCTGGTTTTTACGTGTATGCAGTAAAAGTCTTTGAAGACACTGCGGGAAAAGGAGAAATTGCTCGTAACGAGCAATTTCTTTTTTTCCAAAGTCTTTTCTACCATTTTTGAGAAGTTTCTGCAATTTTCTCCGAATCTAAAATTGTAGTCTGCAAACTCTTTCGGTTTGGAAGGGTCCAAAATTTGTTGTTTGGGAAAGGGTTAATGGAGCTCCATGTCGTCATATAACTATGGACCCATATTTAAAATCCATTTCATGTAACAATTGACTGAATCCTGAGGTAGAATGGTCCAATGACATGCAGAAAATCTACCAAAATCCATTGCGACCCACATCAACCTGCATGGGATGGCCAAGCTGACCATTGTCACTATGTTTTTGCGTATGCACTGAACCCACTTTCCACAGAACAAGGCTCAAATATTTGAAACAGGACTGAAATAAATGAGCAATAATATTTGGCTTGAACTATTATTCCTCTGTTTTAACAAATGCTCAGCAGATAAGCAGCACCTGAAATGTACCTGTGACTTGAAAATCTTGGAGCAAGTTTAACCCTTTACCACAAAATGACGACTTTTAACGATCTTGTGGAAAAGGCTTTTGATAACCAGCAATTTCTCGTTTTTCCACAATATTTTCTATCTTATCAAAGCAAAACTTGCATCATTTGACAGACTGCGATATTGTCATCTGCAAACGGTTTTGATTATGTAGGTCTAAAATTTTGTCATGTGGTAAAGGGTTAACATAAAAAGAAACTAATATTCTTCTGTAGAATCCATTTAGGTACATGTACTTAAACATAATGTCAAAGTGTCTGTATACATGTATATGTAAATTGTATATTTCATTCCAGTGAAATTAAAACTGGTCTAAAAAAAGTGATGCACCAATTCTTACTTGCTCTAATGGAATACTAAAGGAAAACTGCTACTCTCTCTTTTATGATATGTTCATTAAAGGAAACAATTTGGATTTAATTTTTCACTGCTTTAGTCTGCACAACCCACATAGGATAATTCACAAATTATGTACATCAAAATCTGCATATAAAGTACAGTCTGTGCTACATGTATAACCCATCTTGTCCAACACTCAATTCTAGGTATTACCAATATATGAGCTATACTCTGTGAAAAGGAATCTAATTGGCTTGCAACATGGGAAAAGAAGCATTGGGGCATTTACGTAAAGTGTTGTCTCAGATTAGCCTGCAAAGTCTTCATGCGGCTACATTAGAATTTGTGCTACAGCAGTCTTGCACAAAACAAAAAAATACATAAAAACATACAGTAATTCAGATAAGCCTGTGTGGAATGCCCTAGATGATCCCAGACAATACTTTATGCAGTTCATGTATCTTATGAATATGCAAATGTTAAAATGCCCCTTTTCACATGTTGCAGGCCAATTAATGTATCTGCAAAAAGTATCAACCAAGGTCACATTCCAGGTAGGCTAACCCAAGTTGAAGCATTTTGCTACTTGTAAATTACTGCCTCTTCTAGGATTAGTCCACCTCAGAATTTAGTCTGTTGTGAGCTAAAATGGTCTGAAACATGTGAAAAGGGACATTCGGACATTTCTGCGAAGTGTTGTCTTGGATCAGTCTGAGCAGTCCCCACAGGTTAATCTGAAACAGCATTTTCCGTTTTAACCCATTACCACACAGCAAAATTTTGGACCTATCCGAATTGAAAGCGTTTGCAGAGGACAATTCCAAAGTGGCTTAAATGGTGTAATTTTACTTTGTTAGAGAAGAAAACTTTGTGGTAAAAGGAGAAAATGCTGGTTACCAGCATTTTCTTCTTTTCCCACAATGTTTTCAAAAGGCTTCTTCCTCAGGGTTGTTAAAAGTCGTCATTGTATGGTAAAGGGTTAATGTAATTTTTTCTCCTTTGCTCGAGTCTGTAGTACCACAAAATCTAAAGTAGTTGTAAAGTATCGTCTTGGATTCTGCGCAGGCTGATAAGCGACATTTACACAAATATCTGAATGCCCCTTTTTGCATGTTGCAAGCCAAATGGTCTCTATGGATCCAAAAATTATGTGAGAACTTGCTTGGTATAATGTATCACAGAGATGCATTGAGACCCCTTTTGCCAGAGCACTAGCAATCAGATCTTTTTCCATGAATATGCACAATCATTTTGATTTGGCAAAGGAGTTAACACTTAACCACACAAGCTCAAGTTTTACTGACCCCGGCAAAACCAGAGCTATCACTAAACATGGATATACCCCCAACCAGCTCTTTGTCACAAAAACAGGTCTTGGTCACAGAATGCAGAATGCTTTAGTACTAAAGTAAGAGTTGAAAAAAGTTTAAGGGGAGAAAATTCCACAAAAAAATTGCAGCAGGGTCATGAAAATTGCACATGCACAACCTCATATATATGGGAATACTGTGTGTGAACTTGAGCTCAGTACCTTAAAAAGTCTTTGGGTATTTTGCCTCACAAATTTGTGTCTACAGAAGGACGGACGGACAGATGGACGGACTAACAGCCATGGTGATTCCAGTATATTCCCCTCCACTTTGCTGTGGGGGCTATAAAAAGGCTTTTGAAAACATTGTTGGAAAAGGAGAAAATGCTGATAACCAGCATTTTCTCCTTTTTCCATAAGTATTTTCATTCCATCATTTTAGGTACATCCGATTTGTCATTTGCAGAGGCTTTTAATTGGGAGGTCTAAAACTGTCTTATGTGGTGAAGTGTTAAATCAGCATCTCCTGAAACAAATTGATAGCAGAAGGTTTTGAAATAGCTTTTGTTAGGTATAGCTAATCTTTATGAACAAAAGTTTATAAATGAACAAAGTATACAGATGAAAAAGCTGTAACCCAGAAGAAATTGCTTGCTATATGAATAATTTCCCCCATATCTACTACTGGAAATAAAGCGGTCTGCTGAAAGGTGGAAAAAAAGTTGTTCACAGGAGGTACATGTAAAAATGAAATAAAGTTGTCAAATTATAACATGTTTGAAAACTCAAGATTAAATGTCAATTAAAAGAATGACATGTTATACTGAAGAGTTGTCATGGCTTATATCTCCAGCAGAAAAACTGATTTCATCGGCTTCCGGAAGAGTTTTGTGCCAGCTGGTCTGGTTATCACTGGTATCAAAGTCCTTGTTCGCCTCATATAATGGATTTGAAAAGGCACTTGAGTTTGATCCTTGGTTGCCATTCACTGCTGACTTTTTATAATGTGCATTTCCATTTTTACGAATCACCATACTATCTGGGGATGATGGTTGATTTTCATAGTTGGGAGGTTCTGGACCTAAATCATACAAACGATTACTGACACTGACGCTTCCGTCGGGACTGTTTTGTACACCAGAATCATCCAAGATGTCCTGCTGATATTGTCCTGGCTGTCTTCGACGATGTCGAACAAACACTATAGCTAAAATAATTACTAGTACTGCAACAAGAAGTACAACAGGGATTGACACAAATAACCCAAGATTGGCTTTGTGAACAGGACTTGATTTCAGTTCCTCTGTATTGTTCAATCCTTGATCTGTTTGTTCAACCGTTGATGAGACAGTTGTTGATGTTGTTGTTGTTGAAGTCTTCATTGGCGTGGAAGGCAATGTACTAGAGGAAGTCTGTGCTGTTGTTGTTTTAATCTCTGTTGTTTTTGTAATCACTTTAGGAGTTGTTGTTGGTAGTTCTGTACTTGTTGATACTTTCGAAGTTGGAGATGTTACGGATGTTGATGTGGTTGTTGGTTTAGATGTTGTTGTTTGAGGTGTGGAAGTTGTTGATTTTGTGGTTGTTGCTGTAGTGATTGATGGGGATGTTGAAGTACTAACTGTAGATGGTGATGTTAATTTTGTTGTTGTTTTTGTGCTTGTATAGACAGTTGTTGTTGGTGTTGCTGCTTTTGTTGTTGTTGTTATTGATGTTGTTGGGGCAGTAGTGGTAACAGAATGTGTAGTAGGTGGCATTGCTGTAAAAAAGAAAAAGATTTACATTACCTTTTTATTTCCTTAATTACCTTAAGAAGTAATCAATTCCTTATTTTGAAATTATTATAATGAAGAAAAAAGGGGATTTATTGATGACTTATGTTTATCAGGAATAAAAAAGAATTGGAATATGGTTGAGGTTTTTCTCTTATGTAAAACAGTCCAACAAACCATTTAAGCCTTTACCACTCAATCCCGACCTATAATGACTCTGAGGAAGAAAGGTTTTGAAAACCCTGTGAGAAAGGAAAAAATCCTGGTAACAAGCATTTACTCCTTTTCCCACAGTGTCTTCTACCCTATCAATGATTATTTCCATCATTAAGCCACATTTAAATTGGCATCTGCTTTTAACCCATTACCAAACGACAAGATGTTAGACTTGTCCAAATTGAAAGCATTTGCAGACGACAAAGTAAAAGTGACTGTAAATTTGAAATTTGTTTTGTGAAGAGTAGAAAACATTGTGAGAAAAGGAGAAAATGCTGGTTACCAGCATTTTCTCCTTTTCCCACAATGTTTTCTAAAGGCGTCTTTCTCAGGGGCACCAAAAGTAGGGATTGTGTGGTAATGGGTTAAAACGATCAAGTCTACATTTTTGTTATGCAGTAAACAGTTTTGTTCAACCAGTAAATTATCCAATTCCAAGCTCCAGAGACTTCGTATTATTCACAGTGTGCTAATTTTGAGAGTGTACATCATGGAATCTTACAGTCTAATACTGATATGTGCTGCCGTGTACAGCAACCAGAATTGAAATGGCTGAAAGGCTAGCTTTACTTAGTGTTGCATTAGACTACAGCAAGTAACTTGCAACCCTCTACCTTAACCCTTTACTCCATAGATACTCATTTCTACGCATTGCTTGTATGAGCCTTTGGAAAACATTGTGGCAAAAGGTGAAATTGCTCGTGACGAGCAATTTCACCTTTTGCCACAATGTTTTCTATGCTATCAAAAGGTGTTATATACACATAAGAAACAGCTTCATCCAAAGCTTGCTGTTATTTAGGGTCAATTAGAGATACCATAGAAATGTCTTATGGGGTAAAGAGTTAATTCCTTCACAACCACAGTTTTGATATACCGGTACATGCAAAGGCTTTTACTAAACAAAACCATATTCAATTCTTACCTACTTGACAAATTTTAGACTACCCCAAAATCCATAACATCTGTGGACTACAAATTCAAAATTAATACGAAATAGCTTATATTCTCCTATAGGATAGAAAAGATATGATTTTCCTTTTTCCACAATTCTTTTAAAAAATTTCTTTTCAGGGTTATTAATCCAAGTGATTGTGTGGCAAAGGGTTAAATGCTGGTAGCCAGCATTTTCTGCTTTTTCCACAGTTTTCTATCCTTTCAAAAGTACCTCTAATCATCTGAGGTAATTTAAGGTCATTTGCACACCTTTTCAATGTGGAACAATCTAAAATTTAGTCACACCCTTTAATTCATTACCAAACGACAATATCTAAGGCTTGTCCAAATCGAAAGGATTTGCAGATGACAAAGTCAAAGTGACTGATAATTTGAAATTTGTTTTGTGAAGAGTAGAAAACATTGTGGGAAAAGGAAAAAATGCTGGTAACCAGCATTTTCTCCTTTTCCCACAATGTTTTCTAAAGACTTCTTTCTCAGGGGCGTCAAAAGTAGGGATTGTGTGGTAATGGGTTAAGAGTTGAACATTCTTAACCCTTTACAAAACAATCCCTGGTTTTTACCACCCTGAAATAGAAAGCTTTTGAAAAAAAAAATCATCTGAGGTACATTTAAGGTCATTTGCATGCCTTTTCAATGTGGAACAATCTAAAACTTAGTCACACCCTTTAAGAGTTCAACATTCTTAACCCTTTACCTTACAATCCCTCGTTTTTACGACCCTGAAATAGAAAGCTTTTGAAAAAAAAAATTATAGGAAAAGGAGAAAATATTGGAAACCAGCATTTTCTCCTTTTCCCACTTTACCCTGCTGGAAACAAATTTCAATTTTTGAGTTACACCTATTTTGTCATCTGCAAGTGCTTTCAATTTGGACCTGTCTAAAACTTAGTTTGTTGTTTGGTAAACAATTGTCATCATCTGGAGAAAACTTGAAAAATGTCTTTTCTTTCTTTTGTAATTTAGGGTAAGATTTGTTTATTTTTTTTTCCTCAACCATCAGTTACATACTATAACTTACGTAAACATGTTACACCAACATCCTCCGCATGTTTACAGTTGTGCGTCCCTAAACCTCTGTGTTCACATTCAAATAATGAACTCTCATTTCCGTAACACCTCAAGTTGTCATACCAGATCATACCACTGCCTGCAAATCAAAATATAAGTTTGATACACAAAATAATTGTTTCATCCCCTCTGAAATGGGGCTTCACCCTTTACCACACAATGACGAGTTTTAACACCCCTGAAGGAGAAAGCTTTTGAAAACATTGTGGGAAAAGGAGAAAATGCTGATAACCAGCATTTTCTCCTTTTCCCACAATGTTTTCTAACCTGCTGGAAACATTGTGGGAAAAGGAGAAAATGCTGATAACCAGCATTTTCTCCTTTTCCCACAATGTTTTCTAACCTGATGGAAACAAATTTTAATTTTTGAGTTACATTTATTTCGTTGTCTGTCAGTGCTTTCAATTTGGATCAGTCTAAAATTTTTTGTGGTTTGGTAAAGCATTAAGTGTATCTGGAAAATGTAACAACCCATGTTGCAGGCTAACATGGATCAAACCTCCCACTATTTCTAGATTTTATGCTTGTCTAAGGACCATTCTACCTCCAAAGTTTAGTTGGTTGTTATATAATTTAGTAGAATATTGGCGAGTTCTGATTGGCTGAAAAAAATTCATAGCTCCATGGAAAAAAAAAATCCATTTCGTGCCGGAACTACTTTTTCTGAAGGTTACTCAATGCAGGTCCTACATACTGCCTGGTTCATTTTCTTTATTTTTAATGGTTCAATTTTCAGTATTGGGGATCTGAAAACTACTTCCCTGTTGTATTCTTGCACCATAAAAGTATGACTGGAAGGGGCTTTAGAAACTCCATAGTTAGATTTAAGAAAAAGAAACTATATGAAGATTAAATTATTTCTGTGGGTATTATGTTGTTGTGGTTTAATCCTTTCCCAAACAAGCCCTGGTTTTTATGTGTCTGCAGTAAAGTCTTTAGAAAACACTGTGAGAAAAGGAGAAATTGCTCATTATGAGCAATTTCTCCTTTTCCCACAGTGTTTTCTACCCTTTTTGAGAACTTTCTGCCGTTTTCTCAAAATCTAAAATTGTCGTCTGCAAACTCTTTTGGTTTGGAAGAGTCCAAAATCTGTCGTTTAGGAAAGGGTTAATACAGTGTGATTAGTTTTATTCCCATACCTACATGAAACAAAAAAATTCTTCATCCCTTTTAAATAAAATAGATTTTATGGATCTATGACATAAGCACATGTAGCAATCTTTCAATGCGCCTAGGAATTTAGGATAAAGTTGAACTAGCAGCTTTTATAAAAAGGTCATGGAATCGAAAATTTTTCTTCACAAGGAAAAAAAAAAGTCAAGGAATTAAGAATTTTTCTATGCAAGATGAAAAAGATTTGAATTCTCTTTTAGAATCATCAACATTACCAGCATTTTTTTCCTTTTCCTACAATTTTTTCTACCTATCCCAAAACAAACTTCAAATTTTACTAACATTTATTTTGTCATATGCAAGTGCTTTCAATTTGGGTAAAAATGCAAATTTTATTATATAGTGGCCAGTTAAAAACACATGTATATGTAATGATTTACAGCAATATTACCTGGTCCATAAACAGAAGATAATTCAGCTTTTCCACCATAAAATCCCAATTCTTTACAGACAATCTGTGGGGCCAAATTTCCTGTTTGGCTTCGCCAGAAATCATCACAGACTGTACCCCACTCATTGGCACCAGAAACATACACTTCCAACCGTCCCGAATACTTATTTGGTCCAACCAGTCGAATGTTTGTCTGACCTGCAAATTAAGAAAATCTACATTTAACTCTTTACCACATAAAAAAATTTAGACCTGTCAAAACTAAAAAAAAAAAGCAGAGACAAAATACAAGTAACTCAAAAATTGAAACTTGTTTTAGGAATAGTAAAAAACATTCTGGGTATAGGGAAAAAAATGCAGGTAACTAACACTTTCAAATGTTAAAAGTCTGGATTGTGTAGTAAAGGTTTAACCCTTTCCCACACAATCCCCACTTTTGACACCCCTGAGAAAGAAGCCTTTAGAAAACGTTGTGGGAAAAGGAAAAAATGCCGGTAACCAGCATTTACTCCTTTTCCCACAATGTTTTCTACCCTTCACAAAATAAATTTCAAATTTTCAGTCACTTTTATTTTGTCGTCTGCAAATGCTTTCAATTTGGACCAACCTAAAATTTTGTCGTGTGGTAAAGAGTTAACCCATTATTTGATACTACAGTATCATTGTAGGCTTGTCTAAGTTGAAGGCTTTTGTAATTAAAAATTAATCCTTTACTACATACTACTGAGTTAACATGGAGGATGGAGACTTTTGAAAACATAATTATTTAGAAAGACAAATGCTGGTAACCAGCATTTTCTTTTACATGTACCACAATGCCTTCAACCTTAACATATTTCAGTTTCACTTCACTTTTTGTCTGCAAAGGCTATTAATTTGAATAAGGCTAAAATTTAGTTGTGCGGTAGAAAGCTAATTGAAACTAATATGATGGAATTTGATAAAGTAGTATACATCGCAAGAGGGGAAAATACTTTGGACCATTATTATGCTGGTTACCAGCATTTTCTACTGTTTCAATTTTTGAGACACATTTTGTTGTCTGCAAATTAATGCTTTTAATTTGAACATGTCTAAAGTTTTATCATTTGGTAAAGAGTTAAACAACCCACTCTATGAAATGCTAAGCATAATTCTATGTGCTTCAACAGACTTTAAAGATCGAGGCAAGACTGAAAAAGAATGTGCATTGTGATTTGGGATTTTTGTACTGTTCAGTATCTTACATTACCTGTTCAGCCAATCCTCGTTCAAAAACAGTAGGGCTTGCAACAGAATTCATTCCTATCTCACTGCTTACCATAACGAAAAATCACTCTTATTGAAAAAGCCTTCAGTGGTTTGAAAAATCTTTTTTTATGTTATAATGGAAATATGAGATGCATAAACATGCACTCAGCTGCCTAAACACTGCTGAATTACAGTTTAAAACAGTGTTGTACCTACAAAGTTTTTTGATGAGGTAAAAGAGCCTGTAACAGTTACAGTTGGGGATGAAGTTGGACTAACATATATGATTCAGTCTGGAAAAACTTTTTTTAACTCTTTATCAAACAATCCCGAGTTTTAATGACCCCGAGGAAGAAAGCCTTTTGAAAACATTGTGGGAAAAGGAGAAAATGCTGGTTGCCAGCATTTTCCCCTTTTTCCACAATATTTTCTACCCTTTCCACATCAAATTTCAATTTTTAATTCACATTCATTTTGTCGTCTGCAAATGTTTTCAATTTATAATAAAGCCACATAAGCCTGGCAGCAAAAACAATGGCTAATGACCAACACTTACGGATTTCTTCATTGTAGCACTTGGTGTATGCCCCTGGTTCAGAACGACTTTCACAAAGGTCAATTAAAAATGTTGAGTTGAAACCAGTGTTCAAGCATGTCATGGGTGTGGTCTCATTACCCTGACAGAAAAATCCAGTTACCCAAGGGTGTTTATACGTCAGTTCTCTGAAATAGATAAAATCTCACTGAGTTCTTACAGTCAATCACCACTCTACAGATGCAGCTCAGTTGAATCAAC
This sequence comes from Tridacna crocea, assembly GCA_943736015.1. NCBI lineage: Eukaryota > Metazoa > Mollusca > Bivalvia > Cardiida > Cardiidae > Tridacna > Tridacna crocea. The sequence continues at coordinate 13,707,825 of OX031066.1, forward strand.
TGAACACTTCTCTCTTACAGTTTCTCAAAGTGAAATAAATGCAAATTAGAAAAAAAGGCTGACAATAAATAAAGGACTGGGGAAAAATACCAAAATAAAGGAATGGCAACAAAAATACATGGAAGCAATAGTAAATAGTACATGTAAAACCTTTGAAAACTGAAATGCTCTCTGAGCCTTTGACTCTACTGCAGTTGTAACAAACTTGAGAAAAAGGCTTTACCAGTATTTATCCTTTTTCCACAATGTTTTCTAACCTATCAAAGATGAATTCCATCAATAAAGCCACATTTCAATTGCTGTCTGCAAATACTTTCAAAATGGACAAGTTTACAGTTTTGTTCTGTGGAAAGACTTAAAAGGGCTGAATGATTCTCAGACTGGTAGAAAGTTGTTTTTTTTTTCATGCAATATCTGCTTTTCCAACAATGCTTTTAAATCTCAGCACACCTATTCATGCCTGTGCTGCTTTTAAAACAATGTGCGGATTAAAAGAGTTGTTTTTTTTTCCTTTCAAAAAATATTTTCCATGCTGAATTTTTTTTTTTTGTTCACTCTGTAACAGCTTTTCCTTTATCTAAAAAAGTCTTAATAGTTATGGTTCAAAATAAGGGACAACAAACATGGAGAATATCGAGACCTATGTGACTATCTTACTTATTGACATCATATATAACAATCCCATCTTTGTAACCCAAGGAACGGCAGAGAACTTTGGCATCTGCTGTCTGCCACGACCAGGAGCACACAAGGCCCCATCTATCCTCATAGCCAATTTCAACCCGCCCAGCTGATGGATCAGTGCCTCCATTCAACCTGAACTTGAACCCAAGTGTATCTGGAAGAAAAATAGACTCCATGCTATCTGTCAGAGAACAAAAACTTATCTGATTTCTTGTAGGAAGAACTTTGAAAGGCAATCATTTAACTCTTTACCACACAATCCCGTCTTTTAACGACCCTGAAAAGGAAGCCTTTTGAAAACACTGTGGGAAAAGGAGAAAATGCTGGTAACCAGCATTTTCTCCTTTTCCCCCAGTGTTTTCTACCCTTCACAAACCAAATTTTAATTTTTCAGTCACCTTTGTCGTCTTCAAATGCTTTCAGTTTGGATCAGTCTAAAATTTTCTCGTGTGGTAAAGAGTTAATACTAGTCTAAAATTTTGTTGTTTGGGAAAGGGTTAACCACTCTGCATTCTGTGACTGGTCCAAAGTCAAAGCAGTTGCAGATAACAAAATAAACGCAAGTCAAAAATTAAAATTTGTTTCCAGCAGGATAGAAAACATTGTGGGAAAAGGAAAAAATGCTGGTTACCTTTTCCCACATTGTTTTCAAAAGGCTTCTTTTTCAGGACCGTAAAAACCAGGGATTGTTTGGTAAAGGTTTAAAATAAAGCTGTCATTAAGACCCAATATTTAACCCTTTACCACACAATCCCAATGGTTAACAACTCTTAGGAGAAGCCTTTTGAAAACCAGCATTGTCTCCTTTTCCCACATTGTTATCTATCCTAATAAAGAATCATTTGAGTCACATTTTAAATTGCTATCAACAACAGTTACTGCTTTCCATTTTGGACAGCTTCAATATTTTGCTGTTTGGTAAAAAGGTAACAGTGGGGATAAGAAAAATGGCTCAGTTCAAGAAAATTATCCTTTAACCTTAATGCTTTCAAAATGGTCAGAACACAAATTTAAAACTTGTCAAAAAGATCTGGTGTACTTCTAGCATTATCAGGAAAAAATGATAAGCTTCATTGATGGACATTGTGGATCAGGTCCAGATTTCAGAATTTATTAATTAAACTAAATCTGATCTATATCACCTTTGAGTTAAGTAACTATCTGGCAAAATAGCCTTGAAATTGGAACAAATGTATAGCAACTATGCAGCCTTAACTCTTTACCAAACGAAGGAATTTAGACTGTTCCAAATTAAAAGCATTTGCAGACTACAAAATGAATGTTACAAAAGAATTGAATTTTGTTTCCAGCAGGGTAAAAAACATTGTGGGAAAGGAGAAAATGCTGCTTACAGCATTTTCTCCTATTCTCACAATGTTTTTGGAAGGCTCCTATCTAAAAACAAGGGACTGTTTGGTAAAGGGTTAAAGTTTAAAAATCGATTTGCAGAACAGTGCTTCTGGCTGCTTTCAACATTATTTCAGTCATATCATTGTGATGGCTGGCTTATTCATGTATTTTTAGGTTTCACTAGTACTAGGCTGAAGTGTCCTGGTCAAGGACACAAGAACCATAGTGCTTCCAGTGAGATTTGAACCCTTGGCTTCCCTTTTACAAGCCCTACATTTTTCTTCTGAGCCACACAGAACTCTTAAAAATTTTTGTCAGAATTCAGATAGAAGTAAAAAATCAAAATTTACCTGTTTTTTTGTAACAAATAATTCCAGCATCATTGGCTCCATAGTGACAGTTTTTCAGGTCAGGGATCATCTGCTTATTTGAACATTGGTCTATGGTTGACTCATTTCCTAAAAGTATACATTTGAGAAGTTATAGAAAAATAATGAATGAGCATAGAGATTTAACATTTCAACAATATGCAAGACAATGAAGAAAAAGAGGCATTGACTTAGTTTTAACATATTTTATTCAATTCATTAGCATATAGTAATCAATTACAACAAGGCATTACGAATGGGATCAAAATGGAAGCATCAAAGCTTATTTAGTTCCTCTTCTAAAAAAGATTAACAAGTCAACAATTACAGTAAACCAGATAAATTGTAAATACACCAGAAATATGACATGATAGTGAAAACTTAAGAGAAATAGTGAAAAATAAATAATGAAAAAAGGAATAAAGATTAGAGGTAATTACTTGTGTGTATGTTTCACTATTTTTCTTAACCCTTTACCACACAACACCAAGTTTTAACAACACTGAAATAGTGGGCATAATCCTTTACATAAGAGCACAGAATGCGGGTGTTGACACTTGTCTGCAAATGCTTGATTTTCAGTGAATCTTCAAAGTTGAGAAAGGAACATAACTTACGGATATCTGCATGTGTTGTATACTAGTTTCCCCATTTTCTAGTTAACAACTTATCTGTGTTTGATAAAAGAGATATTATAAAATATGAAAGTTTTTACATGATGACAAAGCTAAAGATGACAATACCATAGCTAAGACATCAACCCATCCTTTTTTTTCAAAAACAGCCAAGCTAAAAATGATTTGATTGAATTTGCATTTATTTGTCGCCACCGGTTTCCAATATGGGTGATGCCCCCTGAAGGCTATTAGTATTGTTATGGGGGATAGAGCATCCTAAGTTTCGCCTGTATGTTTAATGTGCTTGGTGTACAGCGCCGTCACACGGGACCTCAATTTAACATCTCATCCGAAAGACTATTAGTAATCTTAGATAGCTAGCCTTGGGAATCGAACCATATTAAGGCAAAGTCCTCTGCATAAGATGATGCAATAAGAAAAAAAAACTGTACCTTTGCATTTGAGATCAGTCATTAAGATAGGCTTGTCATTTTTCATAATGTGGAGATATGCCACGCCCCCTTCATGTCCTAGTTGTCTGCAAGCTACTGAGGCTGATGTGTCATCAAAATTGTTTAAACAAACACGCCCCCAAACTCCACTGACTCTGACCTCAAGTATTCCATGCATTCTGCTAGCAAGACTGTCATAAGCAAGTCGCATTTGGAATCCTGAAACAAGTTTACCCATTATCCTTAAAGCTCCTTTTCACAGCTCTAAATGATTTGCAGCCAGTGTAGATGAAGATCAGACTGCACAAAAAGTGCTGTCTGATCTTTGATCTACATTGTCTGCTTACCTGGTGCAATACAGACTAAACAAACAATGAAATTGCAATATTTCTTATTTAAAAACTGAAAATACTTTCATTCTATGCCTTAAACCCATACAACACAATCCCAACTTTAAACGACCCCCAGAAAACAGATTTTGAAAACATTGTGGAAAAAGAAAATGCTGATAATCAGCATTTTCGACTTTTTGCACACTTTTTTCTATTTTATGAAAAACAACTTTCATATTCTGGATTATATCTAATAAGTAGTCTGCAAATCCTTTTTGTATTTTGGCAAAGGGTTAGGGGTTAGCACTATATTTCAATGCTTCCCAAAACGAATTTGATTTTTTCTCGATGAATGCATAAGTGGTACCAATGAAAACATTTTGAATCTGACACATTATCTGAAGGTACCTCCAAATATCTATTTGATATAAACTGCTGGTTAATTTTTAGTAACTTATAATTTCAAAAATAAGAAATCAATAATCAAATGTACAAACATCACTAACCTGTGTCCACTATTGTTTCATTGCTACAATAGACAGACACATAATGGCCAGATGGACATGTGGTGTTGAAGTCTTTTTCACAATGCTCAAAGTCTAGCTCAGTGCCTGTACATCTCACATTGGAAAACATTATCTCTCCTTTCAAGTCACCATAAACTGAACCTGTTGTAGAAAATAACATTTTTTTCACAATTAACTCTTTACGAAACATCAATATTTTAGGCTTGTCAAAATGGAAAGCTTTGGCAGATGACAAATTAAAAGTGACTGAAAATTTGAAAGTTGTTTTGTGAAGAGTATAAAACATTGTGGGAAAAGGAGAAAATGCTGGTCACCAGCATTTTCTCCTTTTCCCACAATGTTTTCTAAAGGATTCATTCTAAGGGTCATCAAAAGCAGGGATTGTGTGGAAATGAGTAAACAATAAAATTTTCATTAGGGCTTGCTAACATATTCCTGCAGGGCTCAGTGCTGGGATAAAGAAGGATAGGAAGGAAGACAATGAGATGGAAGGGAAACATCTAAGAATATTCAGGCTTGAGGCTGATGGATACAATAAGGAGGGCAGACAACAGAGAGGATTGGAAGATGCTGGTTGCCAGGTCACCTGCTCAAAAGGTCCATAAGACTACCGGATAGATAGATGGACACAAATTTTAAATATGAAATCCTGAAACTTTGTTCCAAATAACAAAATTTTACACTTGTCAAAAAATAGCATCTGCAGCCGACAACTTTAGCATGACTCAGATAGGATTAGTCTGAAAGATTCAAAGACATTTTGGAAAAGGGTATCAATACTGGTTACCAGCATTTCTTCCTTTTCCCTAAATGGTTTCAAAAGCTTTTTACCCAAGGAACCTCAAAACTAGGGATTGTTTGGTGAAGAGTGAAAACATGAGTTCAAGTCAACCAACATATCTTAACAAGCAACTTCTCCCTTTCTCATTTCCCAAAAATGTTTTCAAAAGTTGTCTGCTGAAATAGGCAAAAACATTTTCTACAGCAGAAAATAAACAGTCATTAGAAACTTTCTGTCTTTCTAAACAATAGATCAACTTAAAAATTTAACCCTTTCCCAAACAATAAATTTTGAACCCTTCCAAACTAAAAGAATTTGCAGATGACAACTTTAGATTCGAAGAAAATGGCAGAAAGTTCTCCAAAAGGGTAGAAAACACTGTGGGAAAAGGAGAAATTGCTCGTTACGAGCAATTTCTCCTTTTCCCAGTGTTTTCAAGAGACTTTTACTGCAGACACGTAAAAACCAGGGCTTGTTTGGGAAAGGGTTCATCAGTTGTGTAGTAACATGAACAATATTCTTATCCTGAATCTACAATAGCCTGATATTTCTTGTTAAATTCTGACCCAAAACAGATATTCAAACATACAGTCCTCTTTGATACAAAAAATGTCTGAGACAAACTTCTTGTCATTTCTAAACAAAATACAAAAAAAATCAGACCTGTCCAAATTCAAATTATTTGCAGAGAATAAATAATATATGACAAAATTTGTCTTTTAAAGGACAAATGAGGGTAAAGGGGAAAATGTTGGTCACCAGCATTTTCTTCTTTTCTCACAATGTTTTCAAAAGCCTTCTACCCCAGGGTCAGAAACTCAGGATGTACTGATAAAAGGTTGACAGGGAAGATAAAAATTGATAGGAAACAAAATTGAGTATTTCAAGAAATTAGGTTCATCAGATAAAATAAAACCAAAAAGATGTTAGCTCAAATGTACATTTATTTAAAAAATCTTGAAACTCACCCGGAATTGGTCTTGCATCCACATAGGTGTTTGGTTTGATACTTCTACAGGCCAGAAGTGCAGCATTCTTGTCAAAAGAGCTGTCACAAACTCCATACCATTTACCATCTTTGTGAATCTCTAAACCTCCAGCATGTGAATTTGGACCATTATTCAATCGGACTGCAAAGATAAATACATTGTAAAATGAAAATTTGACTCAATTTTATTTCATTCTGCTCGTCTTCCCGGCAATTTTTATTTAATTCTATACCAAGAGACAAAATTTTAAAAAAAAACACTCAATTTGAAAGCATTTGTAGACTTATTACAGTTCAAATGAACTGTAAGGGATTGAAAAACTTGTTGGGTAAGAAGAAAATACTGACACAACTATTAGGGAGCAGACAACTTTAGAATATCCTTATGCATGGTAATCAACATCAATTATTCCTTTAAAAAACAGTCCCTAGTTTGAACGACCCTACAGAAAAGTGTTTATGAAAACTTGTTGTATTGGGGTTTAACGCCACTTTAACAGCTAAGGTCATATCATGGCGGTCGGTGACGCACATGTGTTTCCTGGCTTTCTCACAGTGGTACTTATACTACTTTCTTTCCAAAGCCACCGACTACTTTTCTCACATGCTTCAGCATGACAGAGGTGAGAGGCGAAAATACGCCTGAAAGAAAGTTCGCCGCAACCGGGTATCGAACTCACAACCACCAGGTCATGAGTCTGATACGCTCACCACTAAGCCACCCGGGCTCAGTGGTGAGCCGGTGGTGGTTTACCTTTTCCAGATTTGAAAACATATCTGGAAAAGGTAAACCGCCACTTTCTCCTTTTCCCACAAAATTTCCAAACCCTCACAAAAACAAATTTCGATTGCTTAGTCATACTTATTTTGTTGTTCTTGTCATTTAGTAATGAGTTAACCCATTAACACACAATCCCTACTTTTGACGCGCCTGAGAGAGAAGCCTTTTGAAAACACTGTAGGAAAAGGAGAAAATGCTGGTAACCAGCATTTTCTCCTTTTCCCATAGTGTTTTCTACCCTTCCCAGAACAAATTTCAATTTTTCAGTCACCTTTATTTTGTCATCTGCAAATGCTTTCAATTTGAACCAGTCTAAAATTTTGTCGTTTAGATAGGAGCCTTTAGTAATGAGTTACAGGCCAATTAGCAACAAAAATGACAATGCAGGCATTAAAATGCTTTTAAATTTAAATCATATCTAAAAGTATGCAAAATATTGTGATGATTACAATCTGTTATTGTGTGGTCAGACCAAGTGTTAGTTGCTACTATAAAAATGAATTTAAAATCAGGCAAAAAGTAAAGAAAATATAGAGTGACTAGACAACTTTTAAAACAGTAAAGATCATGTAAAGCATAATTACGGGTTTTCTACGCGGCAGCCCTTTTACTTGTTTGTTTATTATTGAAATTAAAAGCCAATAAACTATTTGAAAACATTGATGCTGACCTCTCCTGGCTTTTTTTTAAAGAAGCCAACTTGTCGTAAAAGCTCCCCTTGAGCATATTGTGCTCAAGTAAGCTGAAAAAAAGTCATATTGCTGGTGGTAGTGTATCAATGCATATGTAACTCTTCACCTGCCATCAAAATTTTAACAGTGAGGAAATTGAAAGTGTATTCCAATGCATTAAAATAAGTTATTTACTTGATCTAAAAACTGATCAGATTTTGTTGTGTTTATACTGACCTGATTTGTAGCAGAACACTCCAGCATCATCTCTGTGTGTCTGACACTTAACTGAGAAGAACCAACTAATAAAGGAACTTGATATGGGGCTATCAAACCCTTTATGGGGACACTGGTGAATGTTATCCTCTGTTCCTTTACATTCAAGGTGGCTCAACCATATTGGACCTGTGCCCTCACCAAAATGTGCCCTGCCCACAGCCTCTCCGTCTGTAAAATTTAAGTGTCGACAAAACACACCTGCTTCTCTGTTGTCCCAGTATTTGTCACAAACAGTTCCCCACTCACCACCGACTGATATCTCAACTCGTCCATAGTTATCTCCCCCTACCATACGATACAATATTCCTGGGAAAAAAAGTAAAATTGGATTAAATAACATTACCTTATACATGTTATCTTAAGCAGATTATAACCATTTACCCCTTTACCAAACGACAAAATTTTAGGCTGGTCCAAATTAAAAGCATTTGCAGACAACAAAATAGACGTAACTCATAAATTGAAATTTGTTTCAGGAAGAAAAGAAAACATTGTGGGAAAAGGAGAAAATGCTGGTTACCAGCACTTTCTCCTTTTCCCACAATTTTTTCAAAAGGCTTCAATCTCAGGGTAATAAAAATCAAGGATTGTTTGTAAAGGGTTAATACAACAAGCTGTAAAACTGAACTTATAAAAAGGTCAAGGTGCTTTGCAATTAAAATAAAAAAAGGGTACAAAACAGTAAAGTCTGAAAATGTTGGCTTCTTTAAAAAAGAAGCCAGGAGAGGTCAGCATCAATGTTTTCAAATAGTTTATTGGCCTTCAATTTCAATATATTTTGGTACATGTAAACAAACGAGTAAAAAAGCTGCCAGGTAGAAACCTCATAATGCTTTTACATGACGGTAATTAGACCTTCTTGTCACCTTTTCAAGTTGCATGTTCTTGTCCAGTAGTCTTCTTTCTCTTTTTTAACAAAATACTTCTTACTTTTTCTTCTGCTTGGAACATTTGCTTGATAAAAAAAAAACTACAATCTACATCTATTTCTTGTTTCGATGTTTTTATTTCACTTTATCTACAAAACGATGACAAAACAGACTGTGTATCAGAACAATTACGCTAGAGGAAATAGAATTAGACAGCAAATTCTGTGGCAGTCTGCCTTTTAAACTCACCACTGTTGGAGATGTCTGATGACCTCTCCAATTAGGATCTGCACTATTGGATATTTTTGTGAGATAGGTTTCTGGACAAAAATAGTCATGACCTTGAGACTGTTTTATAATTTATGCCAATCTTGGCATGATTAACCTTTGCAGTTCCAAGGTTGCTCTTGCCAAGAATATCTCAACAAGGCATTCAGTAGATTAAAGATCAGACCATATGTGCTGTGCTGTTTGATCTTGACCTACACTAAAGGCAACTGTACTCATGAAAGGTATGTAAAGAGTTGAAATAAAACTAAAACAAATCATTAAAAACCTGAATCATTAAAGCAAAGAGCTGCAGCAAAATGGTTGTCTGAACAATTTCCCAGATGGAGACGATCATCATGTGGACAGTCTATCAGTCTCTGCTCAGATCCTGTACAATTGAAACCAGCTAACCAATAGGGCCCTGAGAGCCCCTCGGCAGATAAAGCTGAATACTGGTACGCTATGCCATCAAGAAATCCCAATGTGCGACAGTACACTCTAGCATCCTTGTCGTCCCATTCACGACTACATATATATCCTGTTTCATCAAAATGGTCAACCTCTATCACTCCTCTTGTCCCTTCGGACAGTCTGAAGGAATAACTCTCTGAAAGCAAAACACTTCTATTAACCCCATAGCAAACAATCATGACTTTTAACAACTCTGACAAAGAAGCCTTTTGAAAACATTGTTGGAAAAGGAAACAATGCTGGTAACCAGCATTTTTTCCTTTTCCCACAATGTTTTTTGCTCAATTAGGGAAAATGTTTGTCATTTGAGCTTTACTTTGTTGTCTGTAAATACTTTCAATTTGGATATTTCCAAAGTTTTGTCACCTGGTAAAGAGTTAAGAAGAGAGTTATACTATTATAAATATCTAACAAAGAATCTAAACTTTTCACTAGTTTGAGAAAGAAAACCAAATTGTCTTGGCACATTTTGATCTTTACTTTTTGCAAAAAGAAGTCGATATTGTCTACGAAAACAAGATTCAACTAGAGCTGTCACTAAATGTGACTTAATACCCCTGCAGAACTTTGACAGAAACAGGCCATTGCTCGAATTTTGTACACAGATGGACACAAGGATGGACAGACACACACATGGACAGACAGGCTGATTCCAGTATACCCCCCACCGAAAACATTCGTTTTGCAGGGGTATAATGATGCAAAGAACTCTAAAAGCTTGGTTTACTACCTTCATCAATGGGTTGATTTTCCTTGAAACAAGCAACAGAAGCATATTGTCCTGATGTACAGGTGTTGTTTCTCAGGCAACTAAACATAGTTCCTTCTGTACCCTCACAATGCAATGTCTTATTTTCTAGTATCAAAGGCCAGGCCATCTGCGGATATACAGAAGAAATTTACATGCACAACAACAAAGACAGATTAAATATTGAACAAATTCTTGTAAGTTTTAAAATTTTAGACACAACAGGTCCATCAATATAGGATTTAACTATTTGATTTTTTTTTTTAAGTTACACAGAGAGATTAGTCACCCTTAATAAAACTGAGTTGTACATTTTGTTAATTTACCATCTTAATTGCTAGCACTTTATCTTTTTCCTGAAATGTATTTGAAATAATTCTCCTCAAAGTTGTTAAAATGTAGTTAAAATGTAGGATAATTTCATAAAGAGTTAATCTTTACTGCATGAGAAAAATGTAAACTTGTCCAACTACAAACCATGTATAGACAACAAACCAGAGGTGACTCAAGTGATGAAATTTGTCTATGAAAGGATAGCAAATACTGTTAAGAAAAGGAGAGCATGTTTACCAGCATTTTCTCCTTTTCCTATGTTTCTAAAGGGTGTCTTCCCTTGGTTGTTAAAATCAGGATTTTATTGTAAAGGGTTGATGGGCACTGGGACTAACATAAACTTACAGGTCTGAATGCAGAGCAACATATAGCTTTCCCATCCTTATATCCCATTTCTTGACAAGCCTTCATAGCTGTGACATCATCAAAGCCATCGTCACATATAAAATTCCATCCATCGTCATGGTAATACTGCAGGGCACCAATAGGTTCTTGAGAATCCCCCAAAAGTTTAACTGTGCCAAGAAAAACAATTTTTTATGAGCATTTCAATCAAAGTTTGTTACAATACAAAATTCCCTAGCAAAATCGCATATTAAAGTGTGGAAAACACTTTTGAATTTCTTTACCAAACAACAAAATTTTGGACTGGTCCAAATTGAAAGCACCTGCAGACAATAGAATAAACACAACTCAAAAATTGAAATTTGTTTCGAGAAGGGTAGAAAACATTGTGGGAAAAGAATAAGTAAGCTTTTTCATTACTGTTTGCCGCAAAACTAGAGCCACATGTATCGCCAAACGCAATTATACCCTCCCCCCACCAACTCCTTGACACAAAAACATGTGTTTGTAACAGAATGCAGAATGGTTTGATTAACTCTTTACCACATGAGAAAATTTTAGGCTGGTCCAAATTGAAAGCATTTGCAGACGACAAAATAGAGGTGACTGAAAAATTGAAATTTGTTCTGGGAAGGGTAGAAAACAATGTCGGAAAAGGAGAAAATGCTGGTTACCAGCATTTTCTCCTTTTCCCACAGTGTTTTCAAAAGGCTTCTTTCTCAGGGGCGTCAAAAGTAGGGATTGAGTGGTAATGGGTTAATACATAAGTAAGAGTTGAAAAAAATTCAAGGGGAGATAAAATTGCAACAAATCGCAGCACATTCATGAAAATTGCACATGCACAAATTCATATATGTAGGAACACTGTGTGTAAATTTGAGTCCAGCACATGGAAAAACTGTTGGAGTACTGCTCTGGACAAATTTGTGTCTATGGAGAGATGGACGGATGGACAGACAACCATGGCAATTCCTGTATACCCCACTCCACTATGTTGTGGGAGGGAATAATTAGTTAAAGGAGCTACTGAATTGATAGATAAATATGTGATTACCTATATAAAGGGCAAGTGTGCTACTTTTATAGAATTGAAAACCTTGTTGGTTGACTGACTATATATGGAGTTTTTTTACCAGTATCTCTGCACAATAGAGTTTCCTAGCCATTTCTTCTTTATCCACAATGTTTTCTTCTTTTTAATCAAAGATAAATTCCATCATTTGAGCCAAATTTATTTATTTTGTCTGCTGGAAATGCTTTCAAGCTGGACCAGAAGGGGCTTGTCAGTAAAATGAGTTGAAATGAAGGATGGGCCGTTTGGAAGTTATGGTCTTTACAAAAATTCAAACTGAAATCAACAAAGGGCAATAACTCAGAAAATAAAGTTGACAGAGTTATGTTTCATGTGCACACACTTCTCCATAATATGTTCTATCTGTGTGTAAAGTTCCAAAGTAATAGATTTTATAGTTTGGAAGATGTGGCCTGGACAAAAATTCAAACTGAAAATTAAAAAAGGGCAATAACTAAAAAAATAAGAGCAGCAGAGTTATGATTCTTGTGCAATGCTTTTCTCCACAATGTGTTCTATCAGTGTATGCAGTTTCAAGTTCACAATTTTATGATATGGAAGTTTTGGCCTGAACAAAAATTCAAAGTGAAAAGTTGGTTATCTCAGAAAATCAAGTGCAGATAATTTTAAAACACAAACAGCGATCCAAATTCTAAGAGTCAGGTGCACAACTAGACATCATGGAGATTCATTGTGGCAAGTTTCAAGTAATTCTGATGGAAACTGTAGGAGAAGTTGCACACAAGTAATTGCTAACAGACGAATGGATGGAGGGACCGACTGACAGATGGACGGTGACCGGGGATATAACATAATACAACCCCTTGGGCGTATATAGAGGATATTTGTCTTTTTCGGTGAAAGACCGAAATTTATTTCATCGATTGGACACCATCTGTAATATTTTCACGAGTGGCACAGCCACGAGTGAAAATATTACCGATGGTGTTCAATCGATGAAATAAATTTCGATCTTTCACCGAAAAAAAAAAATTTTCTATTTATTTCATGCTTTTAACCCTTTCTGGGAGGAGCTTTATCAAAATCCAGTACAGTTCTTTTCCATTATTCCCCGAGGCATACCCCTCCCACATAGCAACGCGTTACAATATTACGTCAAGCACGAGAAATGTAAGGTATATGACATCATATTTCCCATCTGGTTGTTAGGCATGAGAATTTACCTAGGCAACAAGAACGTGAAAATCATTTTCACTGGTTGTACCAGTGTAAGATCGAAAAATATTTTCACTGCTGTTTCTCAATATCCTACCGGAAAGCATGAAATAAAAAAACAGTAAATAAAACCTACCGCCAGTGTAACAGACAACACCCACATCATCATTATGATCATCGCAGTAATAGGACTCCTGTATACCACCATGTGGGCAATCATTGAGGTTTTTCTCATCTCCAACACATCTGAAACATGCAAACAAAGTATTTTTTTTTTTGACAAACAATATCATTCTTTTGCTTTTAACCCTTTACCACAATCTTGACTTTTAACAACCCTATGGAAGAAGACTTAGGAAAACATTCTGGAAAAAGGAGAAAATGCTGGACCCTATGGAAGAAGACTTAGGAAAACATTCTGGAAAAAGGAGAAAATGCTGGTCACCAGCATTTTCTTATTTTTCCACAATGTTTTCCTCCCTTTTAGAAAAGTTCTACTATTTGAGCCACAATTTATTTGTTACATGTGAATTCTTTCAATTTGAATAAGCCTAAAATTTCGTTGTCTGGTAAAGGATAAAAACTGTTACCAAAAAATCAGAAGAAATGTTAACAACAATTTTCCAAAAACATTGTGTAAAAAGAAGAGAATGAAGTTAACCAGCAACTTCTGAATTTCCAACAGCATTTTCTTCTCTGTCAAAGAAAAACCCTATCACTTGATTACATTCAATACCTCAAATATGGACAAATCCAATGATTGATCAATTGAATTGTGTTTAACTCTTTGCTAAAAGACAAAATTTTAGACTTCTCCAAACTGATAGTGTCTGCAGACGACAAAATAAAAATAACTGAAGATTTGAAATTTGTTTCATGACAAGCAGAAAACCTTGTGGAAAAGGAGAAAATGCTTGTAAACCATATTTTCTTCTCCCACAATGTTTTCAAAAGGCTTAATAGATTGGGGTTGTAAAATTCAGGGACTGTTTGGTAAAGGATTGATGGTGTTACAGCAATTACCTTTAAATTGGTCAAGTTTAAAATGCTGCTTTTTGGCAAACAGTTAAATTGCTGAGCACAACTTAAAATGGTAACAATGTGGATCATGATATAGATTGGATTGTGGAACATACAAAAGACAGAAAAATTGTTTTTGCTTGTATAAAATCTTTTATAAATGTACATGTGCATCTATGCTTTTTACACATATTAACCCTTTACCACACAATCCCGACTTTTAACGACCCTGACAAAGAAGCCTGGTAACCAGCATTTTCTCCTTTTACCACAATGTTTTCTACCGTGCAAGAAACAAATTTCAATTTTTGAGTTATGTTTACTTTGTCGTCAGCAAGTGCTCTCAATTTGGACCAGTCTGAAATTTTGTCGTTTGGTAAAGAGTTAAAAGTTTCAGGCATGCAGTTCACAATAAACTGTCTTCACTATTTAAACAAGTCACAGTATCTATGGGTCCTATCATGGCACTGAGAGTGTTGATATGTCAGTTTTTACCAGTTTGTACAGTCTTAAGACTTTCCCAAACTAAAAGCATTTGCAGACATTGAATTATACATATATGCACCTAAAATGATGAGGCTGGTCATTGACAGAGTTGAAAACACTGTGCAAGTTGGAGAAAATGCTGATGAACAGCATTTTCTCCTTTTCCAAAAACATTTACTTCCCTATCAAAGCAAAACTGCACCATTTGAGCCATTTAGAACTTGTCGTCTGAAAATGCTTTCAATGTGGATAGGTCTAAACTTTTGCCGTGTGGAAATGGACTAATGAAGAATACAAAAATAGAGTTGGTCTTTGACAGGGTAGAAGGTTGTAGGTGAAGGAGAAAATTCTAGCTATTCGCTCTTTTCCTACAATATTTCCAGATACCACATTCATTAATCCATTACCACACAATTCTTACTTTTGACGACCCTGGAAAAGAAGCTTTTAGAAAACATTGCGGGAAAAGAAGAAAATGCTGGTAACCAGCATTTTCTCCTTTTCCCATAATGTTTTCTACCTTTTACAAAACAAATTTCAAGTTTTCAGTCACTTGTACTTTGTTGTCTGCAAATGCTTTCGATTTGGACAAGCCTAAAATTGTTGTTTGGTAATGAGTTAAGGTTGTTAAAAATTTGGACTGTTTGTTAGAGTGCTTTACTCATTTCTACACATTGCTTGCAGGAGCCTTTGGAAAACAATGTGCCAAAAGGTGAAATTGCTCATGACGAGCAATTTCACCTATTGTCACAATGTTTTCTATGCTATCAAAAGGTATCATATACATATAAGAAACGGCATCATCCTTGCTGTTATTTAGGGTCAATTAGAGATACAATAGAAATGCCTTATGTGGTAAAGGGTTAATTATGGCAAGTTTACAGTACATCTATATGATACTGTATCAGTGGAAATTTTTGTGATATGGAAAGTTTTGCGATTTTACAAATTTGAAAAATTCACAAACTTTTCTAGTTGCATATTTAACTACAAGTACACCAACAAATAATGAGTGTCCTGAATTCACAAACATTTCCTAATGCAAAATGTAAGTAATCTGTAAACTGTAAATTTTTCAACACACATAATAATATAGTAATGGTAAAGGGCCTAAATGCTACCTTTCGCTCACCTAAAATCAATGGAATAAGGTTTTCCTGTGGCCTGAGTGTCATATTTTCCATTGTAGGAGTCTCCAGTGGCATATCCCAGCTGTCTACACAGGACATGTGCCTCGGAGGTACCCCAGGTATTACGTGTACTACATACACTGTACCATTCATTCATGTACGAGAACTCCACTCTACCATATCTTGCATCTCCGCCAGTGATACGATAAGCTACATCTATAACATGAATTCAAGTTTATCATACTCAAAATGATTGTTTAACTCTTTATCGCATGACAAAATTTTAGAGTTGTCCAAATTGAAAGCATATGCAGATGACAAAATAAACCTGATTGAAAATTTGAAATTTGACTGCTGAAGAGTAGAAAACATTGTGGGAAAAGGAGAAGATGCTGGTTACCAGCATTTTCTTTTTTTCCCACAATGTTTTCAAAAGGCTTCTTCCTGTGGATTGTGAAAACCAGGGATTGAAAGTCATCTGTCGAGAGAGGAATAACAACTACTGGCATTCTAAGAGTACAACAAAAGCATGCTGTTTGAATTTCACTGACAATTTTATTTCAAAAGTGGCGTATGTGTCGAAAAATATTTTGATGATTACTTGCCCTTGTTGAATGGGTTTCCCTTTTGATAGATAACAGGTATCCAAGTTGGAACTACAGAGTTCTGCCAAGCTTTTTACCTTATGGGGCCAATGGCCCATTCAAGCCCAGAAAGTGGGGCCACCTTTTTACAACATGGGGCCATGACTGTAGTTCGGACATAAATTGAATACAATTATAAACTAGAGACAGAATACCTAATGAAAACCAAACATTTTGTATCATAATTTAGCAGTTATGTATTTAATTGATTCTTATTTACAAAGAATTTCCTTGTAGAAGGATAGGGCTAGTTGCTGGAAGTATCACACTTCAGTGTTTCGGGTTGTCCAGAGGGCTTGCTATTTGTCTTAGCCTCTTTGGCTTTGTTTGACCAAAATCGCTTAGTTTATATTTACAATTCTTCTTTTCAGCCATCGGAGTTTATCAAGAACAGCGATCATTTGATGCAGAACAAAAAACGAAACCGTTATCTGTTTACTTATGAAAAGGAAACTCATTGGCTCAAAATTCGGGGAACCCAACTTTCATTAAGTACTAAGCCAATCAGAATTGCCATTACAATCCATAAAATGACTTTTGGAAAACCAAACTTGCATTCCGGATCATTCACATTGTATGTTGAGAGTAACGAATGACAACTCTGCCCGAGACTGACCATGGAAGTGAAAAAGACTTCTGGTGAATTTTTGTCCCAAGTAATCTTCATTACTACTGTGCATGGCTTGTATTTTTAATGCGTTGGGTGGCCCCTTGGACATATTTCTTTGGGGCCATCTGTAATTTTTCGGCGTCGATCTCACAATGGCGCATCCTTGGCAGAACTCTGGAAGTAATTATCTTCAGTAATACCAGAGATACATGTTGCCACACAGTCCCTAGTTTTGACGACCCTGAGAAAGAAGCCTTTAGAAAACATTGTGGGAAAAGGAGAAAATGCTGGTATTCAGCATTTTCTCCTTTCCCCACAATGTTTTCTACCCTTCACAAAAACAAATTTCAAATTTTCTGTCACTTTTATTTTGTTGTCTGCAAATGCTTTCAATTTGGACTAGTCTAAAATTTTGTCCTTTGGTAAAGAGTTAAAACATGTTGAAGTTTTTGCACAACAATACAGATGGCCAAGACAATGACAATACCTTACAGTTTTCTCTTAAACAGCCAAGGCAAGAAGAAGAATGATGTAATGTAGTGATTTAACCCTTTACCAATCAATCCCTGGTTTTTGCGACCCTGAAAAAGAAGCCTTTTGAAAACATTGTGGGAAAAGGAGAAAATGCTGGGAACCAACATTTTCTTATTTTCCCACATTGTTTTCTACCCTGCTAGATACAAATTTTGATTTTTGACTTAACTTTATTTTGTCATCTGCAAGTGCTTTCAATCTGGGCCAGTCTAAAATTTTGTCATTACAGAAAGGGTTAATCCTTTACCACACAATCCTGTGTTTCAATGACCTTGATGAAGTGAGGTTTGGACAACATCATCAGAAAAGGAGGAAATATTGGTAACCAGCATTTTCTTCAAGATAGAATTACTGATTGATAAGGGGAAATTAGTGACTTTAAGACGAAAAGTAAAGGAAATGTCAAACCTGTATCATCAAAACAGATAACTCCAGCATAATGACCTTGATCCTCACAGTCAGTGACCTTTCCGAAACCTTGATGTGGACAGTCTCCAAGTTGAGTTTCATTACCTGAAACAACAACAAACACTTTACTTAACCCTTTCCCAAACAACAAATTTTAGAATCTTCCAATTCGAAAGACTTTGCAGACAACAATTTTAGATTTGGAGAAAATGGCAGAAAGTTCTCATAAAGAGTAGAAAACACTGTGGGAAAAGCATAAATTGCTTGTTACGAAAAATTTCTCCTTTTCCCACAAAGATTTTCACTGCAGACACCTAAAAACCAGGGCTTGTTTGGGAAAGGGTTAACAGACCTTTCAAGGCTCTTTTGGTGGTAATCAAATCATGGTTTAAACTCTTTCCCAAACAATCCCTGGTTTTTGCGGGTCTGGAATAGTAGCCTTTTGAAAACTTTGTGGAAAAAGGAGAAAATGCTGGTAACCAGCATTTTCTCCTTTTCCCACAATATTTTCTACCCTATCATAGACAGAAATCATCTTTTCATCAAGAGTTGAATGGTCGTCTGCAAATGCTTTCTATTTGGTCTAGTCCAAAAGTTTGTCGTTTGGTAAAGGGTTAAAGTAAGCTTATTGGCCAGAAAAGGAATAACAATGTCATCAGTAAAATAAGGAAAAGGGTTGCAATAATAAACAGATTCCTGTTGAAATTAACCTAAATCACCTAAAGATTTTGCATGATACCAACTGTTCTGTGGAAAATTATTCTCATTAAATTAAGTTCACTGAATCTCCTACAGACATATAGTTTTAATGTATGTAAGGTTTTGAAAGAAACAGATATCAATATTTTCTATTACTAAATCAACTTTGATAATAATGATCATAGAGATAATTAACAATTTTGTACAATTCCGTATCTAACAGGAAACCTTGAAAAGTACATACCATTACACTTCACATTGCTTGTCCAATAAGGTCCATCATAATTGAGATATGTCACACTTTTATAATGGTAATAAGCTGAACCATTGTTGAAGCCCAGCTCTTTGCACACTACCCTGGCATCCTCATCTGTCCATCCTGTCCAACAAATACGGCCATTCACTCCCATATAGTTGACCACAACCTGTCCAGTATATCCCAATGACCCTTTCAGTCTGAGGTAATAGTCTGTAAATAAATATGACACAGATAACTTAAAGAGTGCTTAGAAAACCATGGTTGTTTCACTTTTTACCAAACGATAAAATTTTGGACTAGTCCCAATTGAAAGCATTTGCAGATAACAAAATAAATGTGAATCGAAAATTGACTTTTGATTTTGGAAGGTTAAAAACATTGTGGGAAAAGGAGAAAATGCTGGTTACCAGCATTTTCTCCTTTTCCCACGATGTTTTCAAAAGCTTTCCTTCTGGGGTCATTAAAAGACGTAATTGTGTGGTAAAGAGTTAAGATCAGATGGAACCTAGTATTTTGTGAAATATTTTGACTGACACAACCTTGAGTTTCTACAGAAAAGTTTTAAGATAAACATGTGAAGTCTATTTTACAGATGAAACAGTTGTCTGGAGTTTCTATAATGTCATAAAACCACAAGTAACACTGACACCACTGCTAGGAGACAAAAAAATTTGGCTTAAATAATAACATTTATTGCTGTAAGGTAGAAAACATTGAGGGAAAAAAATAGATAATACCTGTTACCACCATTTCTCCTTTTCCAGCAATGTTTTCAAAATATTTTTTCCTTAATTGGTTCACTCAGTAAAAGCAGTAAAGGGATTATGCATTAACATAAAGCCTTAACAAAAATCCGCTAAAAACTATAAAAAAAAAAAGGACATAAATGAAAAATTCTTTCAACTCATTACCATGAGGCAAAATTTCTTACCTGTCCAAATAGAAAGCTTATGTAGACAACACATTAACTCTTCACGAAACAACATAATTTTAGACTAGTCCAAATTGGAAGCAACTGCTGACAACAAAGTTAAAGTGACTTAAATATTTAAATTTGTTGTGGGAAGGGTTGAAAACACTGTTGAAAAAGGAGACCATGTTGGTTACCAGCATTTTCTCCATTTTCCACAACGTTTTCAGAAGACTTCTTTCTCAGGGTCTTGAAAACCTGGGATTGTTTGATATAGGATTAAATGTGCTTTTAAAAAGACTTGCTCCTTCCTTTGTGATGTTTTCAAAGGTTATCTACGTCAAAGATATGAGAAGGGTATCTATGCAACAGAGGCATAAGACTGAATAATTTATAACAATACAATACCATCATTTTACAATCCTGATGGATGAGGCTTTTGAAAATCTGTGGGAAAAGCACATCGAGATAAAGCTGTTTACCAACAATAAATCTTGTTCTTACCATCTTATCTACCTTTGTTTAATCCTTTACCAAACAACAAAATTTTAGACTGGTCCCAATTGAAAGCACTTGCAGACGACATAACTTAGAAAATGAAATTTAATTCCAGCAGGGTAGAAAACATTGTGGTAAAAGGAGAAAATGCTGGTTACCAGCATTTTCTCCTTTTCCCACAATGTTTTCAAAAGGCTTCTATTTCAGGGTCATAAAAAACCAGGGATTGTTCGGTAAAGGGTTAAAAACAAATCCCTTTATTTCACCCACATTTCTGCAGACACTTTCAATATGGACAAACATAACATTCTGAAGTCTATCAAAAGATAAACTTGAAACTCTAAAAACTACACTAACCTGTTTTAGATGTTGTATCATTGTAACACACAACTGATGCGTAGTTATTTCTAGAGCATCTTGTCTCATTCAACACATATTCACAATCAGTGATCTGGGTCTCTGTGCCATTACATCTGGGTCTATATTTGGTCATCGAGCCTGTGTTGTAACCATAGGGTGAGCAGCATACAGGCATACCATGGTCATGTCCAAGGGCTTTGCATGCAACTCCTTCAATGAACAAATGGTGTTTTATGATTCACTTACAGCTAAGGTCAATTAGTGGACATACACATATGCTCTTGTGGTTAAAAAAAAACAAAAACATCTCAGCCACATTTTGTGAAAAGGGGGTTTAATGCACCTGTTAAAAAATGTATCAACCTGGATCAGCATGTGGAAGCTACACAGGCTGACCTGTGTCAAAACTTTAATTTTTCTATCTCCCTGCTTAGAATGCAGAAAAAAAATAGCAGCAAAAGAAAACACATGCACTGGATGTGATGAATGACCTATCCTTTAATCACCATTTCTTCAAATTTTTTCACATATTAACTCTTTACCATACAATCCCAACTATTAACAAAACTAAGAAAGAAGCGTTTTGGAACACTGTGGGAAACGAGAAAATGCTGGCAAACAGGATTTTCTCCTTTTCCTACAATGTTTTCTTCCCTATCAAAGACAAATTTCCTCATTTGATTTACTTTTACATTGGCGTCTGCAAGTGCTTTCATTCTGGAATAGGCTACAATTTTTGTTAAACCTTATTTGATGTATCTATCCTTACTTTACAACCATATTTCAAAACTATCTACTGGAACATTCTTTTAGAGTAGCTGAATGTGCTGCCTTTTGACCAAATTTTTGGTTCTGATAACACATGAAAGCATAGGAATTTGTGATCGGTTCATTGAATTTTCATGTAATTATCGTTGCTACCGGTTGCCCATATGGGCAACATCCCCTGAAGGCTACTAGTATTGTTACCGGGGATAGTGCAGATACATGACAAAACCCATGTAAGTTACGCCTGGTTCTTTTACGTGCAGTTTAACATCTCATCCAAAAGACTATTGGTAATTTTAGATGGCAACCCATGGGGATCTAACCCACACCCTCAGAAGACTTGAAAGATCTTGTTCACGAGTCCTACGCTCTACCTAATGAGCTATGCGGTCTGGCTTTTGACTGGTGAAACATATAGGTATGTTTATTCTAAGATTATCTCAAGATATCCGACTATCTTTTTTTAAAGATATTTCTTGATTAAGATAGTAACAAGTAAATACTGTGCAAACTCTTCTGGTTCTTTGCTCTGTAGTATGTATTTTATATGTGTATTTCAATACATTTATGCAAATTTCAGACAAAATCAACATTTATTTTAGGAAATAGAAATATAAATTAGAAAATTGAAATAAAACATATAAAGTCTTTATGAACCCTTAGGTTGCTAAGGGCAACCATGCACGGATCCAGATATCTTTCTTGGGGGGGATGTAAGCCGATTACAAGAAAAGTCAACGTTTCCAGTTCTAACCACGAGGAGGTCTCCACATTTAGAACCTTTTTTTTTTAAATTTATGATTGTATTTTACATAAATGCTGTAAAAAATCAAACCAGTCCAATTCACGAATCCGACAACCACATTTTTGCCAAAATTCCAGGGGGGGTCCGGACCCCCGGTCCCCCCCCTCTGGATCCGCCCATGGCAACTCACTGACTCTTTGTGGACAGTGTAGGATCAAGATCAGACTGCACAGAATGTGTAGTCTGATCTTGGATCTACTTTAGTTTAAACATATTTATTTTACATCGATTGAGAAACAAGTTCTTACAACTTATACTAATCTCTCTCGATTCTGCTTCCTGGGAACTACACCAGTACTCGCGCCGAACATGTGGGCTAATGAAAAATCCCAAAGTTGACACCCGCTCCCAGGAATCGAACTCAGGACCTTTAGGTTATGAGGCCGACGCTCTACCTCACGACCACGGACACCAATGGATCTACTTTGTCCGATAAGGAGACTTTATTCCCCAAAACATAACTTTAAAAAAGCAATATTTGGGGTTTTACTATCAAATTGAAGATTTCATTAGAGTTATCTAGCTGGATAAGGGTTAATTTTTGTACAAGAATATACATACCAGCTTCCTTGTCTGTGAATGTATCAGCACATATAGTGTACCAAACGTTGGCAAATGGATCTGATTGTGCCACATAAATTTCTAAAATGCCATTGGTCTTTCTGGATCTATAATCTCCTCTGTTAAGTCTCACTAAAACCACAGAATAATTCACAATGACTTGCATGAATCTGTTGTTACACATTGTTTTTCTTTAATTCTTGTACAAAAGGCATAACAACATGTAATAAGTAATTGCTTCTTTCCCATAATCTCTTGCTCCTTTCCCATAATTTTTGAAATATTTTTACTATTTTTTTTTTTACTGGTTATCAAATGATTTGCTGACAAAATAAATGTGACTCAATACTTGAAATTATTTTTTGGAAAGGGTGGAAAACACCTTTGGAAAAGGTGGGAAAAGCAGGGAATGCTGGGAACCAGCATTATCTCCTTTCTTTCACAATGTTTTCAAAAGTTGTTGAAAGTTTACAATGTAAAATTGTCCCTAAATTACACAAAGCAATATGGAATTCACATTTCTTTCATTGATATAGAAATCAATGATGGAATAGGAGTGAAGCTTAAAAAAATCCTATTTCCTCTTTCATGTATTTTTTTCCAAAACCTGTCCACCATCGTCAAAGATATATTTTGATCAGTATGAGGATGTGTAAGATCCAGTTTTGTTCAAACTTGTATCCTTACCTGACCTGAAGCACTTTACCCCAGCATCATCAAAATGGGTGCATTGAGATATTTTATCGATATTCCAGGAAGAACGGCACTGCATGAAGTCAGTCTCATCTCCGTTACACTCCACGTGGCTCAGCCAGATTGGCATCATAGACCTCCCTAAAGAGATCTGTACCGAGGTCTCTCCATACTCGTAGCCCATTTGTTTGCAGAATATATTAGCATCTTTATTTTCCCAGTACATGTCACAGATTGTGCCCCACTGACCATTGATGTAGATTTCAGCCACACCCTCCCCATCATTTTCATTGGCTATGCGGTAACGTATTGGTTCTGGAAAAAGAGAAACAAAATGATTTCCACAAGTTATTTTAAAAGATGTCCATGACTACAGTTACAGAAAAAAACACTGTAAATATTTCTTGAACAAAAGTAAAATTTGGGGAAAGAACTCTTACTAAATGATAAGGATTTTGAAACAAAACAAAAAAAACTGGAAAAAAGGGAAACAACCTGATTAATAAATTTTTAATTTAACCTAGAGTGCTTGATGCAGCCATTATTAATAGTTATAAAATATATTACTCTATAGAAAAATGAAAAGTTACCAAACTTGATTTAGATATAAACGACAGTTTTTTGCATGCAGAAATTTGAATCAAAGTATTGTCATTAAATATCAAATGTGTAGATAGTTCTGATTTTAACTCTTTACTAAATAATCCTTGGTTTTTACAACCCAGAGAAAAGAGGCTGTCTGAAAACATTTGTGGCAAAAGGAGAAAATGCTGGTAACCAGCATTTTCTCCTTTTCCCACATTGTTTTCTATTCTTCTAAAGTCACTTCAATTTTTGAGTCATATTTAATTTGTCGTCTGCAAATGCTTTCATTTGGACAAGTCTAAAATTTTGTCTTTTGGTTAAGAGTTAAACAAGCATCTATTACCATTATCCATTGAGCATACAACAGCAGCCCTACTCCTTCTGTTATTACACTGGTGACCCTTGTTGATAGAGGGATACTGACACTCGGCAACTGTTCTCTCTGTCCCTGTGCAGTTCACTGAGGTTAACAAGACTGGATCTGTGCTTGTACCATTTGTAGCATATCCAGTCTACAGAGAGAGAAACAAAATGACAGTCCCAATCATAGAAATGAACCTTAACAATATAAAATCCATTTGACCTTTTGAAACAGTCCAAGCATTTCCAATATGTCCTCCTAAACTATGTTTATATATAAAAGTAATTTTCTAAGTAATTATCACCTGAATCAAATTTGCAGCAAGCTGTTTTTAAAGAATCTTTTGAAATAAGGATAATGAATATGAAACAATGCTCTGTAATAACAATGACAACATATATAGTGACAAAAGGATAACATGCTTGCTATGACACAATAAGAACTGTTTATCTGAAGTTTATATATTTACCACAGCTCCAGATAAAAGGGAGTGATGGTATTCTAAATCAGTTATTTCTCCTCCAAACCCTAAAATGTGGATACGCATTAAAATCGTCTCGATGAGACAATTCTAATGAGTACCCATAACATAGGGCTTAGTGGACAATTATTAATATTTTCAATTTTCAAATCAAAATCACTCCCTCTATCTGGAGCTCCACATTATGATGAAAAATACAAGTCGTCTAGAAATGATAAAGCTGAAGAGGTTCTGGTAGTGATGATGTAACATGCATAAGTGTCAGTAACCAATTCTTTATCTTGTCAGGAAATATAATCAAGGAAAACATTCTGACCATATTTCATGAGTATCAGACTCTGGAATAGACTGCATCTACAGTGTACACAAGGTTCACGATATGTAAACTATTTGGCAGACAATCTCACTAGTTTACATAAGTTTCAAACTCATTGTATGGCCACTAGATTGCAAATAATGACTTTTTAAGACTTGTTCAAATGACCTACTTTTTGACCTGGCATGACCCAATTTCAAACTCTTAATAGATATCCCCAAGATAAACTATCTTGCCAAGTTTCATAATTTATCAGGCTTACAATGTGGCCTCTTGAATGCACATATGGTTTTTCTACAATTTGTCCCAGTAACCTACTTTTTTCACCTGACGTGATGTTATGAAGACCAAGCTTTTTGAACAAGTTCTGAGTGAAGACTGAAAATATGGCCTCTACAGTGCACACAATTTTTTCTTAGATTTGTCCCAGTACTAATGTGACTGAATTTTAAGCTGACAACAGACATTATCACGACTAACGTTT
Source organism: Tridacna crocea (assembly GCA_943736015.1). NCBI lineage: Eukaryota > Metazoa > Mollusca > Bivalvia > Cardiida > Cardiidae > Tridacna > Tridacna crocea. The sequence goes on from OX031066.1 coordinate 13,733,551, forward strand.
TGACTAAGTTTGATGAAAATTGGGCAGAAAAAGTGCCCCTGAAAGTTTTTCTATCGTCTGTTCTAGTGACCGTCTTTTTAATGTAATAAGACCCAATTTCAATCAAGACAAACTTTATGCTCAAGTGAGATAAAATGTCAGGCAAGAGGAGCATTGGTATAAACATGCACCTCTCATCCTAGTGTTTTTCACATAATTTCATATGGATGCCTTTTTTAATTTCCAGTATTTGTCCAATATGAGTGTGTACTATACCTTTTTACATCTTCTTTTTAAAGACAGTTAACCCTTTCCCAAACGACATGCTTTTGGACTAGACCAAATTGAAAGCATTTTCAGACGACATTTCAACTCTTGCTGAAAAGATTATTTCAATCTATAATAGGGTAAAAAACATTGACGGAAAAGGAGAAAATGCTGGTTACCAGCATTTTCTCCTTTTCCCACAATGTTTTTCAAAAGGCTACTATTCCAGATGCGTAAAAAACCAGGGATTGTTTGGGAAAGGCTTAAGAGATAGGACTGTTTTGTAGACGGTTATTTATTTAGTTTTTCTTTATGAACAATTAATTATGGGCAACTACTCACAAAAAAACCAAGTTGTCTGCAGAGAACCCTTGCATCTTTGTCATCCCACCCTGCATCACATACAGAGCCTTCTACCCCATACCTTCTGACTGTTACTGTACCAAAATGTTTTCCACCTGTGATGTTCATCTGTAAATCTGAAACAAACCATGTCATCACACGTTTATTTCCTCTAAATCTCTAGCTTTCAGCAAAACTTTTGGTGATTCAGACTGTGAGGATCATGCATGCTAAAACCTCAAAGAGCTCTAGCGTGCATATGACAAGACTTTAGACCTGTCCAAATCAGCAGCATCTGGAGATGACACAAGTTTTTTTCAAAATGGTGAATTATCTTTGAAGGTATAGAAAACATTGACGGAAAAGGAGAAAATGCTGGTACCAAGCATTTTTTTTCCTTTTCCAATAATATTTTCATTTAGGTTGATTGATTGTATTTGCTCTGACAGCTTTTCAACATTATTTCAGTTATATCATGGTACTCAGTGCACCTATCTAAGCTTTCCTGTAGTTCTGTTATCAATACTTTGCAAAGTATTTGTCCCAAGCTACTAGGTGACTTTCCAAATAACAATCCTCAAAATAATGATCGTGACTGAGGCAGGAATGAGCCCTGTCACAATGATTATCATTAACCCATTACCACACAATCCCTACTTGTGATGCCCCTGAGAAAGAAGCCTTTTGAAAACACTGTGGGAAAAGGAGAAAATGCTGGTAACCAGCATTTTCTCCTTTTCCCACAGTGTTTTCTACCCTTCTCAGAACAAATTTCAATTTTTCAGTCACCTTTATTTTGTCCTCTGCAAATGCTTCCAATTTGGACCAGTCTAAAATTTTCTCGTGTGGTAAAGAGTTAAACCTCAGAAAGAAACTGGTCAAGCATGAGATTCAAACCAGGGGCCCATGTTGTCAAGTCTGTGCACCACTGATTGCTCTACCTGGCTTTTGTTACAAGGTCAAGAACTAGCACATAGAGAATTGCAATTTCAAAGTTGCTTTTGTTCAGAATATCTATGCAAACTGGACAGTGAAGATCAAAGATCAGACTGCATATAGTGTGTAATCTGATTTTTATTTGTGCTGTAAGGCTGTAAAAGGTGCTGCAATGGTTTACTGTTGTGAAGACAGAGTTTATTAGAACATACCTTCCACCATTTCATTTTGATCCGAACATATTGCACTGGCATACTGCCCTGAGTCACATTTGACACTGGGTCTCATCTCATAGGCACATTCTGAGAATACTGTCTCGTTACCATGGCATTTAACTTTGGACACAACAACCCTATGGTAAGCTTCCTTTGGTCCCAACGCCGAGCAGCATTCGGCCTTTCCACTTTTATATCCTAGGCTTTTACAAATGACTTTGGCATCGTTATCATCAAAGTCTGTATCACAGACTCCGCCCCATCTGTTGTTGGTATCATTTAACACCAGTACCATTCCATAGTTGGCATAAACTGTCCCTGATAATTGTACTGAAAAAAAAAAGCAGATTGATAAAAGGGTTGATTAACATGTTTTTTTTTCTTTTCTGAAGAGCTATTAACAACATTATATTTATGCACTTACATACAACTAATACATGTGACTCAAACAAGAAACATTTGAAAGAAAGGAAAATATCTCTTTTGAATGACAAAAAATAAATTGTGAGAATAGTAGCAAATGTTTAGCCACAATAAATACAATACAAAGTTTACAAATGTGGGATTGTAAAAGTCAAATTTGCGTGGAAATGGTTAAAATATCTACCCTAATAAAACAACAAAATTTTAAGAGCTGCCTAAATGTTTTCCTGAATTGAGTCTCAGGATTCTACAGTGTTTTTATAATGTAAAACAGCTCAGACCTACAACTGTAGCTTTTGTTTTATTTGTCTGACTAGTTGTGCACAAAAAACTGTTTCTTAAACAATTTGTAAACTAAGAAATCCAACAAAATGCTCTGCAGAGAAGTATAATGAGGATTGTTAGAATGAGCTCCATCAAACTTCTGAATGAATTGGCCATTAACCCTTTACCCCATAAGGCATTTCTATGGTATCTCTAATTGACCCTAAATAACAGCAAGGATGAAGTTGTGTGTATGATACCTTTTGATAGCATAGAAAACATTGTGGCAAAAGGTGAAATTGCTCATCATGATCAATTTCACCTTTTGCCACAATGTTTTCCAAAGACTCCTACAAGCAATGCGTAGAAATGAGTATCTATGAAGTAAAAGATTAAACTGACAACATGGCATATTAAAACAGAGCAACACACACATAGTACAAACCAAAATATGTCTGTGATAAGAAGTTGCATATTTCTAAATTCACTGTCGCATAATTCTCTGAACAGGATTAAAAACATGTAATTCACAATCACATCAGAGAGAAAGACTTTGATAAACTTTAAGACCTCTTGTTAGCCCTATACCACACAGAAAAATTGCAGACCTATCTAAACTGAAAGCATTTGCAGACAACAAAATAAAATCAAAAATTGAAAATTTGTTTTCAGACGGGTAGAAAACATTGTAGGAAAAGGAGAAAATGCTGGTTACCAGCATTTTCTCCTTTTCCCACAATGTTTTCAAAAGGTTTCTTTCTCAGGTTCAATAAAAGTCACGATTGTTAGGTAAAGGGTTAAAAAGTAGAGAGTAATAGCTTCACAAAAGTTTACCAGTGTGAGGTTACTCATGCAGATGACCAATGCCATAACACAATATATTAAAAGAAAGACATGCAAAGTAAAATCAAGAAAAGCAATTACAGAACTTACCATTTGTGTAACATTTAACAGCTAAATCATCCTTGTGTAGGTTACAAAGTGTCATCTGTCTGGAAGACTCGCCCAGACCACTCATTTGACATTGACTGATATGTGTCTCATTTCCATCACAGTTCAGATGGCTTAAGGTCACCTTGCCTGTAAGTCTTGGGTAACTTGGTGAATCTAACTCCATACCAAACTTGAAATTCAGCTGACGACAAATCACTTCTGCTTCATCAAAACTACTGTAAAACATTTTGTGAAATCCATTTCATATTTTTTTAAATGTAAAACATTTTGTGAAATCCATTTCATATTTTGTAAAAACAAAGTGATTTGTCAAAAATCATAAAAGATTTCAATATTGTTCTTCAACAAATGTAACAGTCTGCATCAATACATGGTGGTTTTTCTTTTGCCCAGGTATGTCAGGTAATAATGTTTACCAAGTCACATTACAGTATGTTGTGATTAATATTATAATTATATAATTACATTTAGATCATTTCTTATCTCTGTGGAGTCTGTGGTCATGAGATAGAGTGTCGGCCTCATAGCCTAAAGGTCCTGAGTTCGATACCCGGGAGCGGGTGTCATTTTTGGGATTTTTCATTGGCCCACACATTCGGCGTGAGTACTGGTCTAGTTCCCAGGAAGTTGAATTGAGAGAGATTTGTATAAGTTGTAAGATCTTGTTTCTCAATTGATGTAAAATAAATATGTATATACTAATTTCTTATCTCTGGCATCAAATAAACTGCCCATTTTCGTCATAATTATGCCTAGTCTTTATAATTTACTGACATACAAGTCTGCCTGTCCTCTGACCTATATTCAGTTATTCACAGTTTCTACCTGAGCCATTCATATATACAGTAAAATGATATTTTTGGAGGGGGAAAAAGAGTAAATTACATTTCCAATACTGCAAGAGACAGGGGAAAAAGAGTAAATTACATTTCCAATACTGCAAGAGACAATCCAGATTTAAGATAAAATTGCTGACTTTAAAATCTCTCATCAAAATGCAAAAAGCAACTAATACTGTATAGGACTCCAAAGTAACATCAATACCAGCCGATATAGCTCAGTAGGTAGAGTGTACGACACATAAACACAATGTTTTGGGTTTGAATCCCGGCTGGCCAACTATAATTTCTTATAGTCTTTCGGATGAGACATTAAACCTAGGTCCTGTGTGACAGAGCTATACACTGAGCACATTAAAGAACCAAGCGAAGCTCTGAGTAGTTTTGACCTGTATCCTTGCACTATCCCCCGTAACAACTAACTGTCTCCTGGGGGCGTCGCTCAGATGGGCAACCAGTAGTGACGATAAATAAACGGAAATAACCAACCAAGTAACATCAATCTTAATTGCAAGAGAAACTGTTAAAACATTTTACCTAAATTTTGAGATCCTTGAACGACACACACTTCCCCAGATTGAGTTGTGCCTAACCTCTACATAGCCTTCCCCAGGGTGAGGGGAATTAGACAGACGAACATCAAAGGTTCCTTCATCTGCATAAAACAAATCACACTTGCATTTAAGTTTACAATCATGAATTTTAAATATTATCCTAACTACAGTGTAGCATTATGCAATGAGCATAAAGAACAAATCCGTATCAAATTACCCAGGAAAAGTAGACAATTCATTTAGTACAGAACGTGCCAAGATCAGATTACTTGCAGATCTTGATAATACCAAAGAATTAATACAAAGATCAGATTGCTTGCAGATCTTGGTCTGCTTTCCTTGCAAAAGAATTTCATAATGGAGAAGAAACTACAATTGTATTTTTTGCTACAAACTTAGATTCCTTAAATTTGCCCATAATTCTGATCACTCTCACTTAACTCTATACCAAATGACAAAATTCTGGACTGGTCCAAATTGAAAGCAATGCAGACAACAAAATAAAGTTGACTGAAAAATTGTAACTTGACTTTATAAGAGTAGAAAACATTGTAACCAGCATTTTCTCCTTTTCCCAAAATGTTTTCAATAGGCTTCTTTCTCAGGGTCATTAAAAGTCAGGATTATGTGGTAAAGGGTTAAATGTTAAAAAAGACAGTTTTTCTTTTTCATTCAAAGGTGGTACTGCATGTGTGGTATAGGGAAAATTCTAAGACAAAATTCACCTTCCTGACTGAAGCATGTGACAGCAGCATTTGAGGTCATGGAGCATCCCCTAAGGTTACCAAAATCAATACCCTTACAACTTTGTAGTTGACTTTCTTCCCCTGTACAATTAGGCCCTGGTAGCCAGCGTAGATTATCTGTGGTTGGTTTTCTAAATAACAAACTGTCATTGTAGTACCTGAATAGGAATAAAGCACACCATGTTAAGGTTCTACTACATCATACTTCAAGTGTATCCAAGTAATCAACATTATTCTTAACCCTTTACTCCATAGATAATCATTTCTACGCATTGCTTGTAGGAGTCTTTGGAAAACATTCTGGCAAAAGGTGAAATTGCTCATAATGAGCAATTTCACCTTTTGCCACAATGTTTTCTATGCTATCAAAAGGTGTCATAGATACACATAAGAAACGGCTTCATCCTTGGTGTTATTTAGGGTCAATTGGAGATAACAGAGAAATGCCTTATGGGGTAAAGATTTAAATCAATCCATGGTTTGGAAAAATCTGGACGGACCCATTTCTTTAATTATAGTCTTGAACTTCAATCTACTTTGATAAATGTCTTGCACAACGATTGTGCAAAAATTATTGAATTTATCCATAAATTAGAGTGGGTATGACTCGGAAAATTCTGATCAACATATATGGACTAACATACAATAAAGAAACACTAATCCAACAGAAACTGTGAACCTTGTCTCTTTGATTTAGATAAGAATACATCTATATACTTCATATTCATTTGACGGCACAATTCACAGCATTACTTCACCCAAGATTAAATGAAGGCTGTCAGTAACCTGCATTTTCTCCTTTTCCAACAATGTTTTCTACACTCCCAGAACAAAATTTATTTCAATTCTGAAGTCCATTAGTTTTGTTGTTTTGCTTTCAATTTGGACCAGCCTAAAATTTTGTCATTTGGTAAACAGTTAACTCTTTACCACTCTTTACCACACAATCCCTTGTTTAAACGATCCTGAGAAAGAAAGCTTTTGAAAACATTGTGGGAAAAGGAGAAAATGCTGGTAACCAGCATTTTCTCCTTTTCCCAAATGTTTTCTACCCTTACCAAATCGGATTTCATTCTTTGAGTAACATTCATTTTATTGTCTGTAAATTCTTTCAAGAAGTCCAACATTTTGTTGTTTGGTAAAGCATAATATAATGCAGATGCAGTATTCTTTACTACCAGAAAATTATCTTTGATAAAATTCAACAAACCTAAAAGCATAACCTCCAAGATAGCCAAGCTGTTTACAGATCACAATTGCATCTGCATCATCAAAGTTGTTGTCACACATATAACCATCCAAGCCCATATAGTTGATGATCACATGACCAGTTCCTGATCCTTTGGATACTTCAGCTATCTTCACTTCAAACCCTGAAGGAAAAATGTTCATAAATCTAGGCATCACACATTAACTCATCTTCTCTGCAAACAAGTTGTATTCTAATACACATATTTAAAGAAATATGAATAATCAAATGATCGGGATGCAAGTGGCATGGCTCATAAGTTTTTACCAGATGAAAGAATTTGAGACTCAAGTTAAAAGCTTCTGCAGTCTTACACTTTACCCTTTCCCAAACAACAAATTTTGGACTCTTCCAAACTGAAAGAGTTTGCAATACTCACTTGCTGCCGAGTATTGCATTCAGTGCTCTTGTTTTGATACTGTTATCTACTTTTTGAAGAGAAATCACATTGTTTAACCCTTTCCTGGTTTTTACATGTCTTCAGTAAAAGTCTTTTGAAAACACTGTGGGAAAAGGAGAAATTTCTCGTAATCCCTTTTTGAGAACTTTCTGCCATTTTCTCAAAATCTAAAAATGAAAACACTGGTAACCAGCATTTTCTCCTTTTTTCTCAAAATATTTTAAGAAGGCTTTTTCCTAAAGCTAGTTGATTTTCAAAATTGTTTGGGAAAGGATTAGAGTATTTTACAAAAATTATTATTTCTACGGAACACACACATTTGTGTGCTTATCTTTTCTTTCATCATAATATTATACTTCTTTTTCTTGAAATGCCTTTCTCAAGTACATGTAAATACACCTTTGCTTACAGTGTAGATCCAAGATCAGATTGCAGAGATTGTCCAGACTTGGCTGTCTATACATGAGATATGGGTGGATATTCTGACAACAAGATCCTATACATTGCAGTGTTATATACATGTATATTATATATATAGCCCATTACCAAACTATCCCTGGTTTTTACGACCCTCAATCCCTGGTTTTCTCAACCGTAAGAAAGAAGGCTTTTGAAAACATTGTGGGAAAAGGAGAAAATGCTGGTAACCAGCATTTTCTCCTTTTCCCACAATGTTTTATACCCTGTCAGAAACAAGTTTCAATTTCTGACTTGTGATTATTTTGTTGTCTACAAATGCTTTCAATTTGGACCAGACTAAAATTCTGCCATTTGGAAAAGATTCAATAGCTAAAAAGAACCATTTAATTCATTAGGCACTTTAGATTCTTACGAACAAAGTTCGTAACAAAGAAACAAATGAATAAATGCATCGGAGCGGGATTCGAACTCATAACTCCCGGACGCAAAGCCAATACCCTAACCACTGAGCCAAAGAGATATCTCCCTGACGCAGTAGCCAGGTATTGTATTTAAATCGGGAGTATGCCATGCAGGAAGAAGTGGTCTACCGTAACACACCCCCTCTTAAAGTCATCATTTATTGATGACTCAAAGCCTTATTAGGCAGGAAGTCCGATTTTGGACAACAAATGGGATTAATGGCTCAATGGCCAATCCCGGACGAGCCCCCATCTTACGAACAAAGTTCGTAACAAAGAAACAAATGAATAAATGCATGGCAGAAATAAGGATCGGAGCGGGATTCGAACTCCGAACTCCCGGACGCAAAGCCAATACCCTAACCACTGAGCCAAAGAGATATCTCCCTGACGCAGTAGCCAGGTATTGTATTTAAATCGGGAGTATGCCATGCAGGAAGAAGTGGTCTACCGTAACAAGATCTAAGGATTAAACTTTTCTTATGAAATAAAACGAAACAGTGCCCTTACATCCTGATGCCGGCTTGTCGGAACAAACAATGGATGCATAATTATTTGTTTCACATCTTAGTGATTCCTTCTCTGGGCAGTCTCTATAGTGCATCTCTCGGCCTGAACACACAGACACCTTGTCACGAATCGTCAGACTTTTACGAGGACGTCCAAATGCAGAACAGCACAAACTTTTGCCATACTGCAATCCATATGTACGGCACAAAACTGTGGCATCATTGTCAGTGAAATAATCCCCGCACAGCATTTGGTATTGGCCTCTATCATATACCTGAGCTATCCCATAATGTTTATTTTCACGTAACAATACTGAAAAAAATGACAAGAGGTTTGAAATGTTTAAAGTATCAAACACACATGGAAAGTCAGAAACTAGCATGTTGGAATTTTGGACAGTTTCATAAATACTTGATATGCCAAATGAATATGGCAGAATTTTTTAAGAAATGTAACACAATAACACATAAAACATTCTTTTAAAAATTTTGGCTTAATGATTTCATCAAGAAAGATAGAATATGTAATATACAAATATTGCGAGCAAGGTAAATCGTTAGTTTGAATGAACTACATTTTATTTCTTGATTAAGCCAGTCAACTGAAATATTAGGAAATTTTGAGATATTGAGATCTATCTCTTCAACTCTTTACCACACAATCCCCGACTATTAACGACCATAAGAAAGAAAACTTTTGAAAACATTGTAGGAAAAGGAGAAAATGCTGGTAACCAGCATTTTCTTCTTTTCCATCAATGTTTTTTCTACCCTTTCCAAATCAAACTTCAATTTTTGAGTGACATTTACTTTGTAGTCTGCAGTTGCTTTCAATTTGGACTAGTCCAAAATTTTGTTGTTTGGTAAAGAGTTAACACATGACAAAATTTTAGACTTGTCCATTCTGATAACATTTGAAGACGACATATCAACTGTTAACAAATGCACTAAATTGTAGTCTAACTCTTTACCAGAGGACAAAATTTCAGATTAGCCAAGGATGAAAGTGCTTGCAGATGATGCTTCAATTCTGACCCAAATTATGATGTCTACCTGTGAAAGGATAGAAAATATTGCGGCAAAAGATGAAAAAGCTGGTAACCAGTGTTTTTCAATTACCCACAATATTTTCAAAGCCTTCCTGAATAAGGTCGTTGAAAAATGTTGTAAAAGCTTAATTCTGTACACAAGCATTGTCAGAGCTATAATAGTTTCAGAGTCCACAAAATTTCAAAATAAATGCAATTCTAGGAGCATATGAAAGAGAGTATCAAAGTGCAGGCTTACCGTAACTATGACAAAAAACCCCTGCATCCCTGGAATGGTCACTGCAGGACGTCTGTGACACTGACCAGCCCATATTTGGACATGACAGGATAGTTTTTTCCTTGCTGTCACAAGTCAAACCAGATAGAAATACAGAACCATTGGTAATTGGTTGGAAATATGATTTCCAAGTAGGATCCCCATCTGGAAATCCAAGTTGACGACAGAGCACCCTGGCGTCATATTTTGACCAATCACTGTCACAGACTGAGCCTATCTTTCCATCTACAGTGATCTGAACTGTCCCAGAGTCTGGACGACTGACTCCATTGTTATAACCTCCCACTAAAGATATTTCTACACCTGCAAGATGAAATAGGCACATACAATTAATCCATTACTTTTAACACCCCTGTGAAAGAAGTCTTTTGAAAACATAGTGGGAAAAGGAGAAAATGCTGGTTACCAGCATTTTCTCCTTTTCTCACAATGTTTTCTTTCCTTCTTAAAAGAAATTTCAATTCTTTAACCATATTCATTTTGTCACCTGCCAATGCTTTCATGAATCAGTCTAAAATTTTGTTGTCTGGTAAACAGTTAACTCATTACCACACGTGAAAATTTTGGACTGGTCCAAATTGAAAGCATTTGCAGACGACAAAATAAAGATGACTGAAAAATAGAATTTGTTTCTGGGAAGGGTAGAAAACACTGTTGAAAAAGGAGAAAATGCTGGTTACCAGCATTTTCTCCTTTTCCAACAGTGTTTTCAAAAGGCTTCTTTCTCAGAGGCGTCAAAAGTAGGGATTGAGTGGTAATGGGTTAACCCAATACCACACAATCGCTACTTTTGACGACCCTGAGAAAGAAGCTTTTAGAAAACATTGTGGGAAAAGGAGAAAATGCTGGTAACCAGCATTTTCTCCTTTTCCCACAATGTTTTCAAACCTTTCCAAATCAAATTTCAATTTTTTATGCACATTTGTTTTGTCATCTGCAAATGCTTTTAGTTTGGACTTGTCCAAAATTTTGTCATTTGGTAAAGAGTTAAAGAGTACAAGAAAGGCAAGCTGATATTTTAAATGATATGGAAAATACTGTGGAAAGAGATGTAATATTGTTGCTTGTGACAACCACTTATATGAGTGGTGTTCTGGCAAAAAGGTATTTAATGCATCTACATGACATCTCCCACCAAGCAAGACATCACTTAATTATGGATTAGTGAAATTTACTTTGTCTCATGCAAACTGGATCACAATGTAAAATGGACCTTTGACATGCTGAAAATCCAAATATAGCAAAAAGGTTTCAACCAATGTCTGCCTGCACATGGTATTATGGGTCAATACTTTTTTGAAAATGCATTAACCCATTACCAAACGACAATATTTCAGGCTTGTCCAAATCGAAAGCATTTGTAGACGACAAATAAAAAGGGTCTGAAAATTTGAAATTTGTTTTGTGAAGGGGAAAAAACATTGTGGGAAAAGGAGAAAATGCTGGTTACCAGCATTTTCTCCTTTTCCTACAATGTTTTCTAAAGGTTTCTTTATCAGAGGCGTCAAAAGGAGGGATTGTGTGGTAATGGGTTAAACCTTTTCCACACAATCCTGACTTTTAACGACCAGACCCTGAGAAAGAAAGCTTTTAAAAATATTGCAAGAAAAGGAGAAAATGCTGATAACCAGCATTTTCTCCATGTCCCACAATGTTTTCTACCCTTTCCAAATGGAATTTTAATTTTTGATTCATATTTATTTTGTCGTCTGCAAATGCTTTCAATTTGGACCTGTCTATAATTTTGTTGCTTGGAAAAGAATTAAACCCCCTTTTTACAGAGCATGGCCCATATCTATGTAGGAGTGGATTGAAAAGGGAATATTCTATGCCTACTAGCAATAAACAACTTAACCCTTTCCCAAACAACAAATTTTAGACACACCCAAACTGAAAGAGTTTGCAGACGACAATTTTTAAGTTGATGGAAAGGGTAGAAAGTTCTCCGAATTGATTAAAACCCCGTGGGAAAAGGAGAAATTGCTCATTATGAGAAATTTATCCTCTTCCCCACACTGTTTTCAAAAGACTTGTACTGAAGACACGTAAAAATAAAGGCTTGTTTCGTAAAGGGTTAAACACTAATTAATACAATGGGCTAAAAGACAGGATTGGGGGGAAAAAATTTAAGTATGGTTAAAATCATCATAGCAAATAAAACAAAAAATTGTAACAAGCAATTTCTATTTTTCCAACACTGTTTTTGAAAATAAGCCCTGTAATGATGAAACACAAGATAACTTTTCACAAACCTGAAGATTTATAACACAGAACTCCTGCAGCCTTCAAGGAAACAGAACAATTAATGGAAACATTCTCTTCCTTCACACAATCTTGCAACTTTGCTTCTTTCCCTGAACATGTAAAATTGGTGAACCAAATTGGCCTAGTACGAGAGTAGATTTCCTGTACCCCAAGCACAACTCCCCCTGCATATCCATTCTGCCGGCACACCACTGAAGCATCAACATCGTCCCAGCCATCTACACATATTGTACCATTGACCCCATATTGCTCTACTGTCACCAAGCCATGGTATCCATTTCTGATATGTATCTTTGTGTCTATAAAGAAAACATATATCAAATGCATGATGAAGTTTAACCCTTTACCTTGCATTCACTGGTTTTTATGACCTTGAGATAGAACCCTTTTGAAGACAAAGTGGAAAAAGGAGAAAATGCTGGTAACCAGCATTTTCTCCTTTTCCCACAATGTTTTCTACCCTGTTGCAAACAAATTTCAATTTTTGAGTCATGTTTATTTTGTTGTCTGCAAGTGCTTTCAATTTGGACCAGCCTAAAATTTTGTCGTTTGGTAGAGTTACAGAACATTGACCAAAACATAGATAGACCTGTTGAGAGGAGTGCTGCACAAGGTACTTGGAAAGCATGAACAAGTGCACTGACTGCCATGACACGGCTTAAATAAGTATAAAAAGGTGTTAAACACCAAACAAAAAAGTTACTAAGGCAGTGAATATTGAGCAAAACTTTTGCCAGAAAGATTTCTTGAAACTATAGCTTGCTGTTAAATCATTCACTACTAAATAAACTTACATCTTTTTCTTTAGTCACTAATACACTTTTGCTGCAAAATGGAGAACCAGTTTGCTCACAATCGAAAATAAAGAAGTGGACATTATAGATAAGGGATCAGACTGCACAATCTGTACAGTCTGATCTTGATCTACTCTGTCCACAAAATCTTTTGTACCATTTACAGTATGGAAAGAGTTAAGATGAAAACACAACTTTCATTTCTGCTAGGGAGACAGCTTTGGAAAACATGTTTGGAAAAAAATTGCTTAAGAGCCAATGCTCTTTTTTCAAACAATGTTTTCTATAGTATTCAAGGTAAAGAAGACTCTTTCTCCATATATTTCTCATTCTAGTACTATCTGCTTTGTCTGTATTGGCTTAATGCCACTTTAACCCTTTACCCCATAAGGCATTTCTATGGTATCTTTAATTGACCCTAAATAACAGCAAGGATGAAGCTGTTTTTTATGTGTATATGGCACCTTTTGATAGTGTAGAAAACATTGTGGCAAAAGGTGAAATTGCTCGTCACGAGCAATTTCACCTTTTGCAACAATGTTTTTCCAAAGGCTCCTACAAGCAATGCATAGAAATGAGTATCTATGGAGTAAAGGGTTAACAGCTTAAGTCACATTAAGGCTGTGAGTGCACCTACACTTGCGCTTCCTGGCTTTTTCAATGCAGTACTGACACAACTTTCTTTTCAAGTCACATGACCACTTTTCTCTCATGCATCAGCAGTGGAAAATTAACCCTTTATCACATAATCCTCACTTTGTATGACTAAAGAAGCCTTCTGAAAACATTGTGGGAAAAGGAGAAAATGCTGGTGACCAGCATTTTCTCCTTTTTCCCACAATATTTTCTTCCCTTACCAAAGAAATTTCAAATTTTCAGCCACTTTATATTCTATCATGTGCAAATGCTTTCAATTCGGACCAGTCTAAAATTTTGTCATTTGGTAAAGAGTTAAGCAGATACTATCACTTTTCCAAATCACTGATATGACTAGACATAGGTTGTACTGAAAGGAACCCTGATCTGGCAAGAGAGACCTTAATGCATCTTCCTTAAGCAATATACTGAGCCAGCCATCACATAATTATATAATTATGGATCCATAAAATCTATTTCGTCCAAAGCACTTGACTCGATCTGTAGCTGCAATGGTCCTTTCACATGCATAAAACTGGCCAATATAAAAACAATTTCAAACAGTTTCAAACCATGTCAGCCTGCACCGACTAACACTTTCTGCAGATGCATTAACCCATTACCACACAATCCCTACTTTTGACGCCCCTGAGAAAAAGGCCTTTAGAAAACATTGTGGGAAAAGGAGAAAATGCTGGTAACCAGCATTTTCTCCTTTTCCAACAATGTTTTCTAACACTCACAAAACAAATTTCAAATTTTCATTTGTTTATTTTGTTTATTTTGTCGTCTGCAGATGCTTTCAATTTGGTCCAGTCTAAAATTTTCTCGTGTCGTAATGAGTAAAGCCAGCTTTCTATAGAGCATGGCTAAAATCTGTTAGATTCAGACCTGGATCTATGTTAGATTTGTGACACATAACACTGGCATAATTATGTGTTGATGGATAACAATTCCCCATCTCTACTTTACAGTCTGCCTGTACACTGCTCCCTCCCTTGCCACAAGTCATGTTTGTGTAAAAACGCCAAATATGCTTCACACCTGAAAAAATACAATATGAAGGGTTAACATGTTAAACTCCTTTTTAAAAAAATGCAAACAAAGAAAAAAATGTATAGCTGCTATCTTATACTGAATTTATGCAAAAATTAGTGCATAGCCATTGAATAGCCGTACAAATAGCACTTCTCTGCTTTGACAAATCTTGGACTTTCTTTCAATAATGTATACTGTACTTGTACCAATGTGAGTCATGGGAGTACCAGACATGCATTAAAAAAAACCTGGAGAAATTGTTGTAGCTTCTTCCTAACCATTTTCAAAAAGATTTCCTCATGTGACCACTTTTACAAAAGTCCTCTGCTGCAAGATGGATATTCATGCAGCACAAAGTTAACCCTTTACCATGCAATGAGGACTTTAAACAACCCTGAGGAAGAAGCCTTTTGAAAATATCGTGGGAAAAGGAGAAAATGCTGGTAACCAGCATTTTCTCCTTTTCCCACAAAGTTTTCTACCCTATCAAAGCAAAATTGCACCATTTCATAGACTCTGAAATTGTCATCTGCAAATGCTTTCAATTGGGTTAGATCTAAAATTTTACCGTGTGGTAATGGTCTAAAGTATGCAATGAAAATCACAAACCAAATGATCCAGGGGCCATAACTCTTGCTTCAGGGAAACCCATCTCTCTACAAACAACCTTTGCATCAACTTGGTGAAAACTGCTAGCACACACACTAATCCAGCTATCATCATCAGATGGATCCAGGATCTGCACTCGGCCTCCAACAGAGTTTGGAGTCTTCCAGCCATCCACAACTCTCACTGTATATGAAATACCGGTATTACCATATGGACTATGTTTATAGTATGTTTACACTTTCCTTAACTCTTTACCAAACAACAAAATTTTAGACTTGTCAGAAATGAAAGCTTCTGCAGACGACAAATTGAATGTGACTTAAACGATAGAATTTGTCTGTGAAAGGGTAGAAAACATTGTTGGAAAAGGAGAAAATGCTGGTTACCAGCATTTTCTCCTTTTCGAACAATGTTTTCAAAAGGCCCCTACTTCAGGGTTGTCAAAAGTCAGGATTGTGTGGGAAAGAGTTAACCAGTGCAAGTCACTCAAAGGAGAAATATTTAGCTCTTTACCAAATGACAAACTTGTAAAAATTGAAAGCATTAGCAGATGACAAAATAAATGTCACTCAAAAATTGAAACTTGAGTTTAGAAGAGTAGAAAACATTGTGGGAAAAGGAGAAAATGCTGGTTACCAGCATTTTCTCTTTTTCCCACAATGTTTTCATAAGGCCTCTTCCTCAGGGTCATTAAAAGTCGGCATTGTGTGGTGAAGGGTTAAAGGTAAGAAAAGCTGGTGTTTTTTTTTTTATCATAGTAGCCTATAAAATGAAGTAAATAAATATTTAAAAACATATATTTCACTCTGTACCAAACCATCCCATTTTCAGGAAAATATTTTGGGAATAAGTAAAAATACTGGTAGGTAACATTTTCTCCTTCTCCCAAGATATTTTTAACTTTAAAGAGATATAAATTATCTGGTCATTGAAGCCAAACTTAATTTGTCATCTGCATATACTTTACATTCAGGAAAGTTAACAATTCTGTCATCTTATATATAGATGAAATTTAAGTTACCAGCAGTTTCTCCGTTTCCGACAATACTTTGATAAGACTTTTCCCTTGAAGGTCATTAAAAGTCATGATTTAGTGGTAAAGGAATGATTGTCATATCTTAAAAAAAATTTATTTGTATGGAAACTGGATTGCACTAAACTATTTGTAGATAACATGTTAGAAACAGCTAGCAAAAAAGATGACAAACTTGTAGAAAATAGAGATATTACTCATAGTGAAACATTCCTTCGTTTTCCTCATCCATTTCAATCCTTTTGTTCCCAAGTATGCTTTCAAGCATGGCTCTGCACATATTAGATCTTTAACTCATTACCAAATGACAAAAAGTTTAGGCTTGTCCAAATCAAAAGCATTGCAGATGAACAAAATAAAATTGATTGAAAATTTGAAATTTGTTTTGTGAAGGGTAGAAAACATTGTGGGAAAAGGAGAAAATGCTGTTTACAAGCATTTTCTCCTCTTCCCAAAATGTTTTCTATAGGCTTTTTTCTCAGGGTCGTCAAAAGTAGGGATTGTGTGGTAATGAGTTAATAATCACAATTGACAATTTTGTTAAGTAAAGTTGTACTACGACACTATGTAACAGGTAGTTGGCGTCAATATCAGAAACAGATCCAAAAATCGACCGTTTTAATTTTTAAAGGCAAATATTGACTTGTAGTGCGAGATATTCTGCCACAGAAGCAATATAATGTTTAGCACAAAAGAGTTAAGAATCACAGGCGCAGAAGTATCAAATACAGAGGAACAATTCAACCAACATACCACGTCCATAACAGTAGACCCCAACATCGTGGCTATGATCATTACATGTTGGATTGACGGAGGCTCGCCAGCCATTGTTGGAGCACTTCAACAGGGACTTTTCTCGGCCTGTACACACTATATTGGATAAAACAATATCTCCAGTTCCCTTTGGAAAATTGCTGAAAGGAAATGTCATAAAATATCAGTTGATACATGTATTTCAAACCTTTTAAATTACTTTTGCAAATGTTGTAGAGTTAAAGTCAAACAAAAAACAAACATCTGTATATAAGAAGAGTTTGCTCCATTTCCAACTATGTTTTCCATATAAAAAGATTATACTTTAATTTCTCTTTCCTATGAGCATTTTTCCTTGAATGTGCCAATAGTGTAAAAATACCATGCTTGGTAATGAGTTCAGCAACATATTTTATTACGTAAGTGCTTAAATTTGCAAAAACGTAAAGCCCAACATGTGGAAAAAAAGCAGTGATTGACATTGTGTCATGGTTATATATAGTAAGACCTGTTAACCTGTGTCAACCAAGGATATATGTACGTATATCTCTAATTCTTCTAATCTGACAAAAAACCAAAGCAAAAAAAACTACTTCATTCAGTATGCACTGATGACCCTCATTTCTAGATACCCTTTTCCAAATGATCTCTGGATTTTACAACCCTACAATAGAAACCTTTTGAAAACATTGTGGGAAAAGGAGAAAATGCTGGTAACCAGCATTTTCTCCCTTTCCCACAATGTTTTCTACCCTGGTGGAAACAAATTTCAATTTTTGAGTACATTCATTTTGTTGTCTGCAAGTGCTTTCAATTCAGACATGCTTAAATTTTTGTTGTTTGGTAAAGAGTTAATGGTTTTCATGGTTGAGAACCAAACACATATAGTAACCATTTCTAGACAAAACAGAAAGTTGTGATGTATCACTATAATGTTTGTACCTGTATGTTTCTCCCTGTGTAAAGTTCATACCCAGCTCCCTACAAACCACAGAAGCTTTCACATCCGTCCAAGAGAAGTCACAAACAGTGCCCCATGTATTGTCGTGTATGTATTCAACACGGCCAAAATTTCTCCCTCCATCTGCCAGCCGTAGTGTTGGGGCTGGATTTTTTTAATGAAAATACATGTTACAATAACAACCAAAGGTAAAGAGATACAGGGACAGCCTAGGATCAAGAAAATATTATGTTCATCTTAATTTATTTAGTTGCAAGGATATTTTCTAACAAAACATGCACAGTAAAAGAGATAAACTCTAACAAAAAGGAATAAAGATCTAGAGAAAAGGAATGCCTTTTTAAATAAGATGGAAATTACTGTGGGAAAAGGAAAAATGCTTGTATCAGAAATCTTTTAACAGTAGGGATAATGAAAAAAAACTTTTACAAATAAATTTTTGTATCAGAAAGCTTTTAACTGTAGGGATTATATATAAAAAAAGCTTTACAAATAAATGTGTCAATCATTAGGGTAACATACCTGCTTCTTTATAGCAAACAGCCCCAGCTCTAAGCTGAGACTGGCAAACAAAATAATCTCCAATCAGACACTGGTTGAAGGCAGTCTCATTTCCTTGGCAAACTACATGTGACAGCAAAGTAGGAACATATCTCAGCTTTGCGTAAATGCTTGTCACACCTCCTGCATATCCTTTCCCCATTGTTTTGCAAAATACATTGGCTTCTGTGTCACTCCAACCATCACCACAGATCTCACCCCACAGATGATGCATATGGACTCCAATTCTTCCATAACTAGAGTTGTTAATGAGGTCATCAAACAGGTCATACTTGATTTCTGTACAAAAAAGATGAGTGGTCTAATGAAAGTACTTGCACTGACAATTTATTATATTCAGAGCTCCAGTTAGGAGGGAGTGACTGTATTCTAAATCCATTTTTCTCTTTGAAATACTATGTTGTGTATTTTGATGAGATGATTCTAATGAGTATCCACAACATAGGGTTTAGTGGAGAATAATCAATATTTTCAATTTTGAAATCAAAATCACTCCTTCAATCTGCATGTATCAATTATTAATTTCCACACCTCTTTTGCTGCAGTTCCTTTATCTCTCTCTACTTCTTTTCCTGCTTCTTTTCCTTTCATAATTAACCTCCATAAAATTGAAAAAAAATTCAAGAAACTAACACTTTCTTATCTCAGACATCTACGGATCTGTTCATGTTTTAATATACATGTATGTATTAAAAAATTGGCTTGTTGTATACCAGTACATGCATTACAAAATGTAAGACATAATGAGGTACATGAACACTCTAACTCCTGTAGGAGATTTTTTTCCTATTACAGAAGACCAATTATTGATCATTTATCTCTTTACCAAACAACAAAATTTTGGACTAGTCCAAATTGAAATCATTTGTAGATGACAAAATAAATGTTGGGAAGGGTAGAAAATGTTGTGGGAAAACGAGAAAATGCTGGTTAACAGCATTTTCTCCTTTTCCCACAATATCTACAAAGGGCTTCTTTTGTTAGAGTCATTGAAAGTCGGTATTGTATGGTAATGGGTTAAATGACCTGATGAATCACATAGTTATCATGCAGCTATGACAGACCTTTTTAGCTAATAAATAAACACTATCAATTGCAAACAGTTTCTTTGCCAAACAAATATTCAAATTATTCAAGGTGTCAAATGTCAAATATTCAGAAACTAGATGATTTAACCCTTTACCAGATGACAAAATTTTAGACAAGTCCAAATTGAAAGCACTTGCAGACTACAAAATAAAAGTGACCGAAAATTTGAAATATGTTTTGTGAAGGGAAGAAAACATTGTGGTAAAAGGAGAAAATGCTGGTTTCCAGCATTTTCTCCTTTTCCCACAATGTTTTCTATAGGCTTTTTTCTCAGGGGCGTCAAAAGTAGGGATTGTGTGGTAATGAGTTAAGTTGCAAACCTGCTTCAGGCTTATCTTCATGACAACATAAAGCCACATAATGATAGAGGGTTGATGTACAGCTGACTTGTTTGTCAAAATTACAGTCCAGCAAGCTTGTCTCAGATCCGTTACATCTAATATAAGGGCGGGCTAGATGCTTGTAGTATTTTCCATAGGCCCCCTGGGGTAGTATTGTTCCTGATGGATACCCAAGCTCCTTACATGCTAGTTTAGCATATTCAGGTTTAAAACCCTGATCACAGACTCCCACCCATGAATCTCGCTCATATATTTCCAGGACTCCAGAAAACTCATTACCTCCGGCAAGTTTTACTGAAAAGAAAAACAAAGAATTGACTGATAGAATAGAAATGGTGCCACAATAAAAGTATAAATTCTTGATGATTTTTTGTCTTGTCTTGGATACACTGGCAGAAAAAGTTATCGATAACTGTGCAAGTACCAGTATGTCTTTTTGTGACCCTGATTTGACGACATTGGAAAACATTGTGATCAAATGATCAATAAGCAATTTCTCATTTTCTGGCAACATTTTCCACACTCTTGTATCTTTTGTTCCTTTTCCTTTCCTTCAAACATTTGAGCTCCAGTTTACTGAACTTTGTTTAATGTCAAGAATGTCTCTTTTTGTGGAATTAACTCTTATTGAGCAAAACCTAACAAGAAAAGTGAGTCATGCTTTAAAAAATGGAGTTCACTGCATCTCCATGATGCAGTCTATCAAACCAGTCATCACATAATTATGGATTTATGAAATCCATTTCCTCTAACACTTAACTCTTTACCACACGAGAAAAGTTAAGACTGGTCCAAATTGAAAGCATTTGCAGACGACAAAATAAATGTGACTGAAAAATGGAAATTTGTTCTGGGAAGGGTAGAAAACACTGTGGGAAAAAGAGAAAATGCTGGTTATCAGCATTTTCTCCTTTTCCCGCAGCGTTTTCAAAAGGCTTCTTTCTCAGGGGCATCAAAAGTAGGGATTGTGTGGTAATGGGTTAAACAGCCAAATGAATCCTGTGGTAGAATGATCCTTGGACAAGCAGAAAATTTGGCTGGTCAATAGTCTTTGCAGATGTATTATGGTCCCATTTCAAAGAGCAAGGTTAAGGTGTTTACAGTTTGAAGCAAGAAGGAGGAAATCTGTCCATTTGCTGTAAAAACTGATCTAATGTAAGATAAGAAGAACAATTTGCTTTCATCAGTTTCCTATTTTTGTCACATTTTTTTTTTCAAGACCATATGCCAGTATAGGCATTAAGGAAAGCTGCATAGGTAAAAGAGTTCGAGTAAAACAACAAACCTTGGTTAAAGCAGATAACATGGGCACTCTCATTGCACCCAGCCACACCTTGTTTCCAGCCCAAATTACCACACATGTATATGGTCTCTGGGTTGTTACAAATAAGCCTGTTCAAAAAATAAGGCTTAATGTTTGAATCTTTTGTAGGTGTTTTGACTGCACCATCAGCATAGCCTTTCATTCGGCAGACCTGAAGTACAAGAAAACAAGATATTTACAATAAATACGGATCATGCCCCTCTGTTAACCCTTTCCTAAACGACAAATTTTCTACTGTCCAAATTTAGAGCAATTGCAAACAACAGACTGGAAATTGGTACACATAAGATAGATATTATTAATTACAGTATAGAAAACATAGTGAGAAAAGGAGAGATGCTTGTTAGAAGGAAGTTCTCTTTTTCTCGCGATCATATCAGAAGGCTTCTTATATTGACAAGTTAAAAGAAGGGGTTGTTTGCCATAGGATTGAGTGACATTGTAAATAATCTATCATATTCATTGAAATTAACCTGAATTATTTCTTCCCCAAACAACAAAATTTTAGACTTATCCATACAGAAAGTATTTGCAGGCGACTTATCAGATATAACTCAAACAACAAGGGTCAACAAGAGCACTGCATGCCAATACTCTACTGCAACTCCTTGTTTTACAGAGATATTCTAGGTCAAAAAAGGGGCATAACTTTGTCAAAAATATTTTAATGGCTATCTGCCCCTCTAGTAAAGGTTAATCTCTTTACCCATTACCACACAATTGCTACTTTTGTTGCCCCTGAGAAAGAAGCCTTTAGAAAACATTGTGGGAAAAGGAGAAAATGCTGGTAACCAGCATTTTCTCCTTTTCCCACAATGTTTTCTACTCTACACAAAACAAATTTCAAATTTTTAGTCACTTTTATTTTGTCATCTGCAAATGCTTTAAATTTGGACCAGTCTGAAATATTGTTGTTTGGTATAGGGTTAATAGGTAACAACTAGTGCAAGTTTAAATTTAATATCTTAATCATTACAGAGATATTATAAAATGTCAAAATTAAAAGTTAAAGAAAGAGGTATACCTCTGAAAAACATTTTGATAGCTACCTCCCCTTCTTGTATGGGTGTCACTTTGATAGATACTAATTCATCTAAATTAAAGTAAATATCTTCAGTAACTGTTGAAAGACAGAAATATTACAAAATGGCAAAGTTTTTACACAATGCCCCAGATGGTGCCATGGCAATGGCAATACCTTGATGTTACCTGCAAAAACAGATGAGCCTAAAGAATGTCAGACAAGAAAAAGGTAAAGTAGCAGAGTTACATTACCAAGTTTGCATCATTGTTGGTCCATTCCTCAGTACAAATGGAGCCGCTAACACCATCATAAGTAATCTGAACACGTCCAACAGATGGCAGCTTTCCTCCCACAATGTCAATCTGTAATCCTGAAATAAACATCATAGGTTTCTGGGATATAATCTCTCATCACCTCAAGAAACAAATTTACAGAAGAAAACTGTCAATTCAGCCTTATTGTCTATTTACCAAATAAAAAATTTTAGACATGTTCAAATTGAAAGCATTTGCACATGACAAAATAAACTTCACTCAAAATTGAAACC
The DNA here is from genome assembly GCA_943736015.1 of Tridacna crocea. Taxonomy (NCBI): domain Eukaryota; kingdom Metazoa; phylum Mollusca; class Bivalvia; order Cardiida; family Cardiidae; genus Tridacna; species Tridacna crocea. The sequence goes on from OX031066.1 coordinate 13,756,410, forward strand.
CGACAAATGAAGAGTGGAAAACATTGTGGTTTCAAGCATTTTCTCCTTTTCCCACAAGGTTTTCAGAAGGTTTCTTCCTCTGGATCGTAAAAATCAGGGAATGTTTGTTAGAGGGTTCATTGTGGATTAGTAAAATACACCAATTTTTCAAGAAGAAATACCTGAGCAATATCATTACAGAAAAAGAAATTACTTCAGACAATGATTCCTTTGCCACAATGTTTTCATAAAGAAAAACATTTCAACCCTTTTACCACACAATCCCAACTTCTAATGACAATGTGATATTTCATTTTCTCCTTTCAGCACAATTCTTCCTCACATTTTTGGGCAACATTTAATCTGTCGTCTGCTTTGCGATAGATGCAAAATTTTGTCGTTTAGTAGAGAGTTAAGTAAAGGAAATTGATAATTCAAATGGTATGAATACATAAAAAGGGAACTTTTTTAAAGCTAACAGTTACTATGGTTTAAAGAGCTGACAACAGAAGGGGTGTAATAAGTTGTACTACAGTAGTAACACATCAAAAGCTACAGCCAAGCACAAAACAAAGAACAAATAAGAAGCCATAGGGCATAATTTGAGACTAGTCCAAATCTGAAGCATTTGCAGACTAAAAAAAAATAATGCTATTCAAAAATTGAAATTTGTTTGGAAAAGTAGGTAACATTGTGAGAAAAGGAGAAAATGCTGGTTACCAGCATTTTCTCCTTTTCTCCCAATATTTTCAGAAGGCTTCTTTCTCAGGGTTGTGTTTCTCCTTTTCTCCTTTTCCCTCAATATTTTCAGTGGGTTTCTTTCTCAGGGTTGTAAAATTCTGAAATTATTTGGTAAAGGGTTAAATCTTTACCAAAGGACAAAATTGTAGACTTGTCCAAAAATTGATAGCATTTGCAGACAACAATTTAGATGCAGCTCAAATGATAATGAATTATTTCATATGGTAGAAAACATTGTGAAGAAAAGGAGATGCTGGTTACTAGCGTTTTCTTCTTTTTCCATATTGTTTTCAAAATGCTTCTTCCTGCAGGTTGATAAAACTCTAGATCATGTGGTAAAGTATTATATCTTTTGACATTACTGAAAGTGCTACACACATACATATATTGTAAAATGTAGGTCCTTTTACCATCTGTCATAATCTCTAGATCTTGTATTATTTCATGTTTATAAATGATACTTTGTGTGACTATGCACCACTGTATAATGTCTTGTAATAAACTTCTGTTCTGCTCTGTTTAAAAAAGAAAAAAACTGAAATTTATCTCTACCTGTAGATCTGTAGCACAACACATAAGCTGGAGCACATCTGAATACCAGTGGCTCACCCCATTGTGTGTACGAACATTCATCAAGGCTTGATTCATTGCCACGACAACGAACATCCACCAACCAAAAAGGCATACGATATTTCAGTGAAACTGGTCCATACGCTACGCCTCCGATAAAACCTCTGTTCAGCTGTCTACAGGTGACATTTGCTGCTGCATCGTTCCATTTACTGTTGCACACTTGTCCCCATAATCCTGAATGTCTTACTTGCACTTGGCCCCAATTATCAGCACCATGTTGTAGTTGAACTGCAAAGGCTGCCATAAGACAGAAAGTGAATATCAGAGCATACTCTTGCCAAAAATCAGTGGTGAAGCTTCAGTCATATACAGAATTTTTCAACAGCAATAATTTTGAGACATAATTATTGTCACATTGGTTGAAGTTAATTTTAATGAACAGAAAGTTCTTGGGGCATCTCAAGACCTGACATCTCTCAGATTTTGTCATTCACTAAAAAAAATGTGAGCCAAGCTTTGCTAAAAGGAGGCTCAACCCTTTACCAAATAATCCCTGGTTTTTACCATCCTGAGACAGAAGCCTTTTGAAAACTTTAACCCATTACCACACAATCCCTACTTTTGACGCCCCTGAGAAAGAAACCTTTTGAAAACACTGTGGGAAAAGGAGAAAATGCTGGTAACCTTTTCCACAATGTTTTCTACCCTTCCCAGAACAAATTTCAATTTTTCAGTCACCTTTATTTTGTTGTTTGCAAATGCTTTCAATTTGGACCAGTCTAAATTTTCTCGTGTGGTAAAGAGTTAAAACATTTTACAGCTGCATTAAACCCCTTTTCTACAGAGCATAGCTCATGTATGTCAGACATCAAACAATCACCAGAGCTCTGTATATTTATTAACCTGAAGTAAAAGGTTTTTAAGAGCATTCTGGGAAAAGGAGAAAATACGGATAACCATAATTTTTTTCTTTTTCCCACCGTGTTTTTCATGATTTCAAAGTCAAAAACAATCATTTATATTCAATTTTGTTGTTTGCAAATGCTTTCAATACAGGCAAGTTAAACATTTTATTGTGTATGAAAATGTTATCAATATACTGTGAATTCTTACCATTGCATGTTAACCCTTTACCTCACAATCCTGATTTTTTAAACACCCATGAGGAAGAAGCCTTTTGGAAACATTGTGGGAAAAGAAGAAAATGCTGGTAATGGACATTTTCTCCTTTTCCCACAATGTTTCTTATCTTTTGAAAGGCAAATTTCATCTTTTGAGGCATGTTCATATTGTTGCCTGCTAATGCTTTCAGTCTGGAAAAGCCTTAGATTTCATCCTGTGGTAAAGAGTTAACATAGCCTAACATCATGCTTCATAATTTGTCCATTTAAACAAATATTTATATGAATCGTGTAAGAAGATTTCTACTAACACATGTTAACTTTATCTCTTGATATATTATGGCAAACTACAGATGCTCTATGTGAATAGTCACACAATCTGGAATCACTTGTGTTGAAGCACTCATATATGGAAGACTCATTTCCAGTACAGTTGTACACAAAAGGTTTGTCATTGTCACTGAAAGAAAAAAAAAAAGAATTATTAATCCTGCACAAAGCAATCTTCTAATTTTATAGCCCTATAGAAGATAGGCTTATAAAAGCATTGTGGTAAAAGGAGAAAATACTAGCTAACTGCATTTTCCTTTCCCACAATTTTTTCTACCTCATCATAGACAAATCCAGTCATTGCAGTCACATCAAGACGACAAACAGTATCAGTACAGACTATTTCGAAACTTTTTTGTGTGGCAGAGACTTAACAAATTTTATTAGTTAGCACATTTAAATTCATACTCTTGGAAAAATTTGAAAAAGCAGATAAAAGAAAGTTCAAGAAGAATCCAAAAGCCTTAAAAATAATTGTAACAGCAAAGTTTTCCTACTGGTAAGCTGTTATGTTCCAGGACCCTTTCCAACACAGACAGGGGTTTCACCCTTTATCAAAGTTTTAGCTTTGTCCAAATTGAAAGCATTTGCAGAGTACAATTTCAATGTAGCTTCAATGGTGCAATTTTTCTTTGACAGGGTACAAAACTTTGTGGAAAGAAGAGAAATGCTGGCTAACAGCAGTTTCTCCTTTTCCTACAATGTTTTCTAAAGGGATCTTTCTCAGGGTCATCAAAAGTAGGGATTGTGTGGTAATGGGTTGACCAACCCTGAGAAAAAAGGCTTAAGAAGAGAAGGAAAGGCTGGTAACCAGCATTTCCTCCTTTTCCCACATATTCTTTTTATCTTTCCAAATGCTTTCACTTTAACAATTTGTGTTCTGGTAAAGGATTGGCCTATGGAATGACAAAGAAAATTCCAGCTGCTAGGCAGTCATTCCTACTGACCATGACTGAAATAGAAAATCGCACCTTGTCTAAGGGCTTAAATTGTCTTATAATTTTGAGGTCAAATATTTAAAAACCTTCAATATTTTAACTACCATGAAAATGAATTCTTTCAAAAGCATCGGGAGAAAAGGAGAACCAGCATTTCCCCTTTTCCCACAATGTTTTTCACCATTCTAAAACAAGCACTATCATTTGAGCCATATTCACTCTCTCATCTTTAAATACCTTAAACTTTGACCAGTGTAGAAAGTTTGCTATCTGGTAAAGATTTAGATTGCTCCTTTTCTAGAAATAAAGTGTCAAGATAGATCTATATCACTGTGTCATTTTTACCCAATATCTGAACGACCTAATGCTGAACAACATTCAGCAACACCGGAGACAAATCCTAGCTCTTTACAAACAAGTGTGCTTGCAGCATCATTCCATCCAGTATCACAGACATCCACCCATTTATAGTTATGTAATATCTGAACTGTTCCTACATCTTGTCTTCCAAATGGTGTTTGTAATTGAACTGCAATGACAAACAAAAATATGTGTATCGATTCTAGAAATGTTGTTTTCTAAAGTATTTCAGCTCACATCACTATGCAAGGATAAAGCTGTTTCTTATGTGTATATGACACCTTTTGATAGCATAGAAAACCTTGTGGCAAAAGGTGAAACTGCTTGTCACAAGCAATTTCATCTTTTGCCACAATGTTTTCCAAAGGCTCCTACAAGCAATGTGTAGAAATGAGTATCTATGGAGTAAAGGGTTAATATTATAATAAAGGTATCAGCTACTTTTCATCGGAACTGATCATTTTAAAATATGCAAGTAGGTGGCAAGCCTAGATTTACACTAAAACCAGTCTAAGCGAATGCCTAGTAATTACCAAAGACAAGCATGTATTGAGCTCCCATAGAAGGCAAAGTACTAAGCAAGCAACTTTCTTGAGCAATCATATTTTGAGTTTCTCTTGGTTGGTTGCTTACAAAACAACCCTTACAATTAACGACCCCGAGGAAGAATTTTTTTCTTTTTAAACCTTATCGAAAAAAGTAAAACTGCTGAAAAGCAGCATTTTTACCTTTTTCCCCCACAATGTTTCCTGTTCCGTTAAGGACTACTTTTGTCATTTGAGCCACATTTAATTTGTCGTCTGCAAATGCTTTCAATTTGGATTTGTCCACAATTTTGATGCTAAAGATTTAATACAGATTGGGCTGCAAGGTAGACTTTCAGTACGCCATGAAATGGTGTTAAAAGTGGCGAAAAAACTATTCAATTAATCATTCAATCTTCCTTCCTGTTATTTCGTTCAAATCGCGTTCTTTGATTAGACGAATGTGTTTCGTACAGCGGTTCGTACCAATGTTATCGTTCGAACAGAGAGTCGAGTATGACCTTGAATATTGAGCTACTAGAGATTTTCTAATCCATGATTATAAGCACGAATGGCGAATAAACTATTTTTACAGATAAAGTACAAAAGTTGCCATTTTATACATTATTGCCCGAGATATCGCCCTAATATCGCACAAAAATCGAAAAAATATCGTTTTACAAAAACTTCCAGATTCTCCTTTGTAGAGAGTAACTCAATGGTAGAGGCTAAAAAGAAGACGAACTCTGTCTCCAATTACAACAACACGGAAAGGCAAAACAGGCAAAGTCAAATGTGTTGAAAATAATTCATATTCCGCGGATGCTTTGGTCACTTAAAAAAAAAAAGTAACAAAAGATCCCCTTTTATGATGGAAATTTGCCAGATCCTACTCTAATTAGTGTCGAATTCTATTATGTTAATCCTTTGATTTACACGTATAGTCGTATGCACTTTATAAAGTGCATCATCATATATGATGATCTTCATATTCCGTTAAAAGCTCTCTTAACTTGATCTAAGTTGTCAACAGAAGCGTGTGCTTTGTACTATGAAGACTTTTGGCTGCATACGGTATAAAATGGCTGGTGTTCTAGTTGTCCCCCATTTTTTCGGTGTACTTGAATGTGCTGGCTTTTGACCCTTTTTTTTGTACTGATAACAAATGAATAATTAGAAATTTGTGAATGGTAGAAAATGTAGACATGCTTATTCCAAGGACCCTTGCCTAATAGCTGGCAAATTTAAGTTGGCTATCTTTTTTTTTAAAGATGTTTCTTGTTTAGTTTACTTTCTGATAAGAGGTACTAACCGATGACATGTATACTTATCTTGCAGTCAGTTTGTCAATGCGTATGGTTTTAACGCAGATGCTTCCGACAACTCAAAATACTAGGCTAACCTGTACTATTGTGACAAATGGCACCAACGTCTTCATGATGGTAACAGTTATGCACGCCCCAGCCGCCGTGTAAACACTGTGTGATGCTTGTCTCGTTACCTTTACATATCACATCGTCTAAATATATCGGGACAGATCTTTTAGCCGCTCGAAACACACCATTGGCAGCACTTTCCTGAAATATTCATTTTGATCGGATCGATTGTAACATAGAAGTGTGGAAGTTTATTTCATGTGAATGGTCCTCAAAAATAAGTTTTAACCCTTTAAAAAAATATGTTAACCCTTCAAGTTCTGATAAATAATCGAACCGAAATAAATCCACCCAGTAGCAAAAAACCTACATATAGCGTAAAGTAAAGTCCTTTTCACCGGACAGAATACCGTTGCGGACAGCGTATATCAAAGATCAGAGTGCACTTTTTGTGCAGTCTAATATATGTATTAATCTACACTGTCGGCAAAAGCACCATGTGTAGCGCTTAGCAGCCTAATGGATAAATACACGTAAATTAATTAAGTTTCTCAATCAGAGGAACAGACTAAAACATTACAATATCAAGGGTGTTTTTTGCCAGACTAGTTCACGAATAAGTGGAATATGTAGATCCAATATCAGATTGTGCTATCTACGAAGTATCATCTTACTCTGAACCTAATGTGTCCGATAGGCTTTTTTTTTGTCTGGGGAATGTTCAAGCGGGACTGCTTGAGACAACACTGATTTCTTAACTCTTTACCAAACGACAAAATTTTAGACTGGTTCAAATTGGAAGCATTTGCAGACGACAAAATAAAGGTGACTGAACAATTGAATTTGCTCTCGGAAGGGTAGAAAACACTGTGGGAAAAGGGAAAATGCTGGATACCAGCATTTTCTCCTTTTCCCAGTGTTTTCAAAAGGCTTCTTTCTCAGGGGCGTCAAAAGTAGGGATTGTGTGGTAATGGGTTAAATCATTCAAAAGTTATGTTTTTTGCATTTGATCAACTGGAGACCCTCCCGGGACAAGAATAGCCGATTTCTGATCCTAATCGCTGCTTGGTGCAAGAGTATGCCATTTTGCAGACAGTGTAGATTAAGATCAGACTGCACAGAACATACAAACTGATTGAGGATCTACACTGACCGATACGTTGAGTATTGTCTCGGGCGAAAAGAACTTTGAAATCGAAATGTTTGTGATGATACCATTTTCTTGAAATGTTCATTTAGTTTGTTAACCTATTACCACACAATCTCTACTTTTGACGACCCTGAGAAAAAAAGTCTTAAGAAAGCACAGATAACCAGTATTTTCTCCTTTTCCCACAATGTTTTCTACCCTTCACAAAACAAATTCAAATTTTCAGTCATTTTAATTTTGTCGTCTGCAAATGCTTTCGTTTTGGACAAACCTATAATATTATTGTTTGGTAATGTATTAAGGATTTTAAGGGGTAAATAAGCTTGCATGCTCAATACATAAAATGTCGCATGCAAGATCACCATCCATTGTAGCACCCTTTTCCTTTTTCTTCAAAACTCAGCATATTATCAGTGACAAACAATTTCAAATTTCAAATAGTTTATTCAGCATATTTAAGGCCACCGACCCAAAATACAAAAAAAAAATCTGAAATGACATATATTTAGAGTGACTAGCAAATAGTATATTTTTGTGTATAGCATATACATAATTAAACACTGGCTTTTACGGAGGACGTAGACCAAGAAAAGACCGCATATATCGTGCAGTCTGATCTTGAATCTATAACATTCGCTTAAACATAAATATAAATGGGCTTTTGTAAAAGGCATAGTTCAAGATCAGACTGTACACAAGTAAACGTAGGTTTTTGCGGAAGACATAGACCAAGGAAAGACCGCAAATATCGTGCACTCTGATCCCGAATCGATAACGTACGCTTGAACATACATATAAATGGGATTTTGTAATAGGCATAGTTCAAGATCAGACTGCACTGAATGTACACAATTAAACGAAGCTTTTGATCAAGCTTGCTAGCTCGATTTTCGGCTTGGAACCACAACAATTTGTCTGATGATGCAAAAAGGAAGTCACTGCAAAGAGAAAAATATATTAATACTTACTCCCCAAATATAGCCAAGTTGCCTGCAAATAACGGTTGCTCCCCTGTTGTTGACCTCGTACTGGTCGTTACACACAGTTCCCCAGGGGTTCTTTTCCGGGTCCTTCTCGTCAGCTGCTCGGATTTCTACCCTTCCTTGAGATTTGTCAGGACCATTTACAAGTCGGATTTCTATTTTGCCTGAAAGCACAGGAAACATCAACAAGCAGTGAATTTGAGGTTAAAATGAAAGGCTCAAATCGAGATCCTGCCCAACTCATCTTGATGTACTGTATCTTGTATAGATCTACAGTGAGGGCAGCATTAGTGCTATTGTATGCAATTTTGTTCACAAGAGACATACTCTTCAAGAGATTGTGTGGTAGATCTAACGGGTTAAAAAAATACATCGCAGTAAATAACAGATTGTCGAGTTGTATTGAAATATTTATTTCTCTAAAACATAATAGGAACATTGTGATAAAGGGGGTGAATTTTATCTATGATTTTCTCTATGTGAGACCCTATAACTATTTCTGTCCGCAGGTAATACTGTAATTTGCAGACGACAAATTAAACGTAACTAAAAAATTGAAAATTTGTTTCTAGCGGGTTAGAAAACATTGTGGGAAAAGGAGAAAATGCTGGTTACCAGCATTTTCTCCTTTTCCCACAATGGTTTCAAAAGGCTTCTATCTCAGGGTCGTAAAAACTACAGATTGTTTGGTAAACGTTTAAGGCTCTCATCATTTATCACTAAAATACCAGTGTAATAATAGCGCAAACCCGCTAATGATCTTAGCGAAAATAAAAGTTTACCGGACAGAAACCTATGTGAATTTCGCTATAATTGGTCACGATCTACGATATTCATTTACAACGACACAGACTGACATGGACGATGACCGGGCTTTAACCCTTGCCATACTATAGACAACACCAGAAGCTAGTATGGACGGTGTAGATTAAGATCAGACTGCACAGAACGTGCAGTCTGATCTATGATCTACACTGTCCACTGATATGTTCTGGATTATGACCGAACTGTCCCTTGATCTTCTACGGGAAATAATTTGTTAGCCTTTGAGAAAATGCAATTATTTATTCAGTCGTGAAGGAGTTAACACATTCCCAAACAATCACTGGTTTCGCGACCCAGAAAAAGAAGCCTTTTTGAAAACATTGTGGGAAAAGGAGAAAATGCTGGTAACCAGCATTTTCTCCTTTTCCCACAATGTTTTCTACTTTCCCGGAACAAATTTCAGTTTTTCAGTCATGTTAATTTTGTCGTCTGCAAATGCTTTCAATTTGGATCAGTCTAAAATTTTGTCGTTTGGTAAAAAGTTAACCTATTTTGTTATATAGCTCTGTATGATCTCGACAGTTCAATTTTAGAGATGAAAAAATATTCGACAAAAAAAAAGTGGAAAATTTGATAAGGGATAGAGAATGGATTGCCAGGAACTGTAACGTATGTGAAGGATTTGCGAAAAGTATCGACATGTATCAACCTGCACAGTGCGCGCAGGCTGACATGAATAGGAACCTTCTACTATGTTTAACTTTTCTGTATCTCTGTGGATCATTCTACCCAATGATTCAGCCTATTGTTTGAAAGAAAAGCTAGATTTAATGGATCTATAATCCTGTGAAGACATGTCTGATACTAAGCATCACGGAGATACATTTGCGCCCCTTTTGTCGGAGTATGGCTCATGTATCACAGTCTTCGCAAGCCAAGGCTGACGATTCACTACGCTAATCTACCCTTGGCGGATCGAACTTGATTTTTACATTCATCCGATACCCTTTTTCATTGGATGCAGCCAGCTGTAGCTGCAACAAATGAAATCGCTCGTAGCATTTTATCTTTGAAAAAAATAGAATAAGGTCGCTACCTTTCGAATAGAAGGTAAACATGGAAACCCACGTGGATGTCTGCTTATCGCTTCATTTGTATTCGTAAGCGGTTTGTAAAACGATATTTCATTTGCTTTTAGAAATATGATGTAAAGGGGGGTAATAACCAGCATCCAATAGAGGGCGCATCGCAGGAATCTCGAAATCAGGCTCAATCAGCCAAGGTAGGATCATCCAAGGTGATCGTAAACTTGACTTGCGAAGATGATGTATCATGGTTAGGGTCAGTTGATGCCCTGTTCTGAACATATTGAAAGAAATCAGAAAGCACTGGCCCACGTAACAAACAGACTCAGAAACTTGAAAGCCCTTAGTAGGGGAGAGAAAAACATAGGCCGTCATTGTGAGTAAGCAGGTCTGACTCGGTCCGTATTTATCAACCATTCTTAAGAACATCTTTGGTCTCATTATTCAAGATTTTCTGATTCTGAAAGTAACAGAACTTCTGATTGGCTAAACCAAATGGTTTAGCCAATCAGATGTTTCGTTACTTTCACATTGGCAAAATTATGAAGAATAAGACCATGAATGTTCTTAAGAATGGTTGGTGAATACGGACCGTGATCTTAATCATAGCCGTTTTTGCTGTAATTATCGGTAATGATGATATATATTAATATGAAGATTAACCCATTACGAAACAATAATATTTTAGGCTTGTCCAAATGGAAAGTATTTTGCAGACGACAACATAAAAGTGACTGAAAACTTGAGTGTGTTTTGGGTAGGGTTGAAATCATTGTGGGAAAAGGAGAAAATGCTGGTAACCAGCATTTTCTCCTTTTACCACAATGTTTTCAAAAGGTTTTTATCTCAGGGTCGTAAAAACTAGGGCCGATTGTTTGGTAAAGGGTTAATGCCATTAGAATCTATCGCAGAAGATCTTGTATCTTGAGCATCAGTTCCAGAAATCTGGACCGAGTTAAAGTTAGGACTACTGGTCATTAAAACATACCGGTATTATTCCGTAGTTTCCTAATATAAGTATTGTTCTGACCGGGAAATCTCTATAGTTGGTTGGTTGTATTGGGGTTTAACGCCACTTTAACAGCTAAGGTCATATCATGGCGGTCGGTGACGCACATGTGTTTCCTGGCTTTCTTACACCGGTACTAACACAACTTTCTTTCCAAAGCCACCGACTACTTTTTTTCTCACATGCTTCAGCAGAGGAAAGAGGCGAAAATACGTCGGAAAGAAAGTTCGCCTCAATCGGGTATCGAACTCACAACCATGAGTCATGAGTCCGACACGCTCACCACTGAGCCACCCGGGCGGGCAAATCTATATAGAATATAGGATAATTTAGATCACTGATCAACCCTCACGTTCTGTGCAGTCTGATCTCGGCGTACAGATGCTTGCAAAAGTCCCAGATCTTGTCCCCAGAGTGCTTACAGTCCATGTAATATTAACAAACCCTTTACCACACAATCACAATTGTTAAAGATATGAGAGAGAACGCTTCAGAAAACATTGTAGGAAAAGGGGGAAAATGTTGGTTATCAGCACTTTCCTATACACTCTATAACTCTACCAGACAACAAAATTTTAGACTCCAAATAGACAGAATTTGCAAATGATAAAATTCAAGTGACTCAAAAATTGAAAGGTAGAAGGGTAGAAAACATAGTCGGAAAAGGAGAAAATGCTGGTTACCAGCATTTTCTCCTTTTCCTACTATGTTTTCAAAAAGCTTCTTTTTCAGGGTCGTAAAAACCAGGGATTGTGTGGTAAAGGGTTAAGATTATCCAAACATTTCAGTCACACTTACGTACTCGTTTGGAATTACTTTCAATTAAGACATATCAGAAGCTATGCTGTGCTGAGAAAGAGATAAATGTACAAAATACCAATCGCATAAATCTTGGAAAAGCAAAAAATAAAATGGATGAATCTATCCACCAATCAACGTTAAACAACATATTGAACTATGCGTTTTGACAGGTTAAGGAAGTGCACATGTCATTTACCTATTGGACCGCTAGAGACAAGAGAAACTCGCATTCTCTTGAAGCAGAGATGCAATTTCAGTCCAGTTTTTTTGTCAAGAATTTCTTCACATTCCTGATAATCTAGCATCAGTATCTGAAAGTATGTCTTATGGAGTCTAATCTTGACCTACACAATGCGCAGAGTCAACAAAAGGTAGTCAGATCGCTATAAAGGTAAATAGTTTGTGTTGTGGGGGCTTTTTGTTCATCTTTTTTCCCAAAAATTACAATACCTAGGTAAATCAACGTTGGTCATGTTCAGAGGCGTAGCTGCCTGTACGCAAAAACGCAGTTGCGTAGGCCTACACTTTTATCAAAAAGAAGGAACGTCACCAGAGGCCATCTATTAGCTTCTAAAATACAATAATTTTCTGGAAATAAGATCCTTCAAAACCTACTTTCTTCACCCCTCTCTGGACCCTTCATACCCCTGTTAACCATACTACAGAATTTTAGACTGGTTAAAAATGAAAGTAACTGCAGACAACACACTAAATGTTACAGAAATTAGAAAAGTTTTCTTTGACATGATAAAAAAACATTGTGGGAAAAGGAGAAAATGCTGATAACCAGCATTTTCTTCTTTTCCCACAATGTTTTCAAAAGTCCTTTTCCTTGAAGGTCGTTAAAATGGGTAATTTGTGGTAACTGAGTATTACCATCGGTATTATTTAAAGCGTACACCTGTTGGAGGGGCTAGCTACGTCCTTGATGTTAACCCTGATCCTCCTAAATAACTTCAATGAACATTTCAAGCCGATAGCACAAATCTCAAGAATGGTATTTCAGACCTTTGTGTTGGAGAAAAACATTTTCTTCTCCGACAGTGTAGATCCAAGATCTGACTGCACGTTCTCCTTTTCCAACAGTGTTTTCTGCCCTGCTGGGAACAAATTTCAATTTTTAGTTACGTCTATTTTATCGTCTGCAAATGCTTTCGATTTGAACCAGTCTAAAGTATTGTCGATTGGAAAGAGTTAAACTCCTTTTATCGTGAGCGCTTTTAGGGTCATCTTCGCAAGCCAAGGCTTACGATTCACTACGCTTCTCTACCTTGGCTCCCGAGGATGTGTTCGGGTGTTCTGGCTGAAAGAGGGTATCAAGATCAGACGTCACCACAATGCAGTCTTACCTTTGATCTAATCTGTCCGATACATATTCGGGCCAAAACACGATTGCAATTGTACTATTTTTCCCAACAGAGCAACAGTTTATCATTTATTAAAAACTTAAAGGTTAATTAGAACAAAGAGTGGCAAGCTTAATATTAGCAGTTATTTCTTGACGGTATATAAGTAGAACGACCAGTCTTAACATAGATTCGTTCTGTCTGGTAACTTTGAAAGTTATTCTATACAGTAAAAGCCGAAACAGTCCTTAAATGAAATTGTTTCAGTATCTTTTGGGGGTTTTTTTACTGACTTTCAATCGGTTTCACTCAATCGCTAGTCTCGAAGTTAACATAGCCTGTGCAAAGCGTTGTCCTCGCCAAAGTTCAAATGGGCGGGCCTTCGTAATGTTAAACACGCATAATAATAGGCAAAATATGTCATAAACTAAATCTATCATGTTATGGCATACTTACGATAATTTGTTGGACATATCTGAGCATACAGTTTCGTATAACACGATTCTTTTTTTTTTCCTCATGTCATATGTGTCACGATTTTTTTTTGTTAATTAACCTTTATTAACCAAACGTCCCTATCTACTATTTATGTTATTAGCTATTTCTGTTTCAAACATAAGAGCGCTGAACAAAAATATCAGACATTTTCAGCCAAGAAACAAAACCAAAATAACAGCACCTTCAAGCTTTGTATAGCTCAAAATGTCAGTTCTAAGCCGACAGTGTGCATCACAGATCAGACTGCATGTTTTGTCGATGCATGCCGACCGTATACATCACATATCAGACAGCACGTTTTCTCAATGCAAAGCCCACAATATACGTCAAAGATCAGACAGTTGTATCAGATGTCAGTCTGACGTATTGGTCTTCCTGTGTGCGAAACGCCAGGTCAACCCGTACACTGCTCAGCAGAACTCGTGGTGCTTTTGCGGCCAGCGTAGATCAAGATCAGACTGCACAAGACGTGCAGTCTGATCTGTGATCTACATTGTCCGAAAAGATGTTTTATTTCCGGTAAAGTCAAGTTGGAAACCGCAATGTCTTGGGTTCTTTCACTGAATGGAAATTTTAGTCACGGAATGAGCCCGAGACAAAAAAAATACGTCTTAACTTTTTACCAAACGACGAAATTTTAGACTGGATCAAATTGAAAGCACTTGTAGACGACTAAATAAACATAACTAAAAAATTAAAAGTTGTTTCCAGAAGGGTTGAAAACAATATGGGAAAAGGAGAAAATGCTGGTTACCAGCATTTGCTCCTATTCCCACAATGTTTTCAAAAGGCTTCCATCTCAGGGTCGTAAAAACCAGGGATTGTTTGGGAAAGGGTTAACTTATAAATTCCTGATGACACCTTAATTTTTTTTTTCGTAATTTATGCTGGATTGAATTATGTCATAATGACCAGTAGTTGCATTTGTCTTAGTGAATTTAAAGAGATCTGTCGCATGACAAATAGAACATACCAAGAGGGAGTCAACCATTAACCACAATGCCATGCTCGTAAGAGCGAAAAGGGGCTGGTACGAAACTGACCAGGGTGATTAAAAGGATATAAGTAGATTACAAAATGTGTAATATTTTCATTCAACAGGTATTGTGGCTATTTGTTTGGTGTTTTTCCACAATAAATGGATTGTGATGGACGACCTACAGGTCTAATAAAATGTGTCAGTGACGTCATTAGTCTCTGAAAGAAATCTCTGTAGCAAAACAAGTTGCGTATAGAAAACCCCGCAAAAAACACAGAACCGTAGTAATTACGGCAAAACAAAACTAGCATTTTTAATTGTAAATCCGGGTTAATAAGTCTTTTTTAATTCAGAATCTATGTACAGTCCAACCTGTGTTTAGCAACTACCTGAGGGATACTTAAATGTTCTTGCCTTCTTTAACTCTTTACCAAACAACAAATTTTAGATTAAATTTGTCCAAATTGAAAGCATAATTATGCAGACAACAAAATAAACTCAGAAAATGAAATTTGATTTTGGACAGGTGGAAAACATTGTGGGAAAAGGAGACAATGTTAGTTACCATCATTTTCTCCTTTTCCCACAATGTTTTTCAGAAGGCTTCTTCCTCTGGGTCATAAAAACCAGGGATTTTTTGCTACAGGTGAATTTCAACGGGTTTGCCTTCCTTTTTTACCTTATTAACAGGCTGTTTGCTAAACCTGAGAGATTAGGCCTACTGCATGTATAAGGTAGTTTAGAGGTGTATAACTTGATTGAGAATTCTAAATTATGGTTTTATGTTTACCACTGATCAGTTCTGAATATTTTGACGAAATTTCATTTCAGTGTGGCCAAAAGGAGATGGGAAAATGGCTTCTTATTGACAGTACACGGGTAGGAAACTTCATATTCAGAGCCAATGGCTCCGACGAGAAAATGTTGTGTTGGTCTTCCGTTTCTGAAGATGTCGGCTGAAAAACAATCCCAAAACAGGTAGGCATGTCAATATTTGTAATCTTCATCTGAAATTTTGTAAAATCATTCTTGGTGTTAACAAACAAACGTCCAATACATCTGTTCTAGGGGAGCTTGGAAGATACCCACTCTCATTAATTTGTAAAGAAAGAGTTTTAAAGAATTGGATTAAAATAATGAATAATGAAAATTCACCATTGCATAGAGTATTTATTGAACAACTAAACAGTAATAATGTAAAAAGTTGGGCACACTCAGTCAAGAAACTTATAGATAATCTAGGTTTTAGTAATATATGGGATAACTTCGACAAAAACATTAATTACCTCCCTTTATTAAAACAGAGATTAAGAGACCAGTACATACAAAATTGGCAATCATCAATACTGGAGCTTCCCAAATTATCCTATTATAGGCAATTCAAAACCAATTTTGGTAGAGAAAAATATGTTGATATCGTTAGAAATGATTTCCTGAGAAAGACGCTCAGTCGCTTTCGTATGTCCTCTCATTGTCTAGAAATAGAGGTAGGCAGGTACTCTAACATTCCACAAAATGACCGTCTGTGTAAACTATGTTCTAATCATCAAGTTGAATCAGAATACCACTTCTTGTTGTATTGCCCTCTTTATTCGGATTTACGTCAAAAATATTTCGGTAATATTCCCCATCCAAACATACATACTTTTACCAATATTTTATCATCAAAGAGTGTGAATACTCTGCTTAATACAGCTAGGTTCTTAAGAGATGCTTTCGAACTCCGTAATAGTAAACTATCATAATACGTGTGTCTGTTGAAATATCTTTTTATTTCCCGTAGTAACTACATGTATCGAACCCGATACTAATCTTTGACTATATACTTAAATATTTGAGAGTAAGCATAAACTCCTATGCACTTTTAAATGTTACATGTACATACATGTTACATTTCAATTGTCTACTATTAAATGAACAGGTGCTTTCACTTTCTCAGAAATTTTGTAGCGTTCAACGCTTTCACTTTTTGTTTTCACTATTTATTTTGTATGATATTTTCATATTTCATTCAGTCTTTATGTTTTTGCCATATTTTTCATAACATATTGTTATGGCCAAAAGCATGTTTTGTGCTGATTTGCCGAATAAATGAATGAATGAATGAATGTAATTATGTGTTCTTATGTCTCTGAAATTCAAAAAAAGGAGAATGTCATTCGATGCTCTGGTCTTTCAACGTGTTTTCTGCACTATTGAAAGTTGGAATAAGTGTACGATGTTGTCTGAATCATTTGTGGCGTGGATTGACCGTAGTAAAAATAATACGTCTCGGAGATAAATTCAGTCTGTTATTACCATTTAATTGGCAAGTAAGAGAGAGTCTTACTGTCCCAAAGCCGTAAACTAATGTCCTGAAATGTTACATTCACTACTGGTCAAAAATTGAAAAGAAAAGCACAAGAATTGATAAAAATAAAGAAGGGCTCTGATTATGTGGACCGGCTCTGACTATGTTACTCGGCACTGATTCAAGAGGGCTCCCATTCAAAATTTTAGTTTTCTGTAAATAATTAGTCAGGACGTAAATTTTGGTTTTCCATTAATATCTTTCTGTCCAAAATTTAGTTCATTTGTTGGATGGAACGTGACCGCATTTATGAAAATACAAAGGACTCGTAATGTCACTTTAGAAAAATGCTGTTTAACATTAGTCTATCTAAATTTTGGAAATACTTCTGCATAGCTTTTGATTAGACTGAATGGTCCATATATAAAATTTTTCGTACTTTTGTCGCAAATGCAGCCCACACATAAACACAAATAACGAAAAACATTTTCTTTTAGAAGTACGAGAATGATAAGCACAGCACGTGTTTGAATGGTCTAGATGCATGAATTTGCATTATGAAGTTTATAAATCATTATTCAGCCATCAACATAATTCTTTACATGTAATCGAAACTTCGGAAACAAAATCATTATTTTGCGAAACAATTTAAAAAGGTCACCTGTAAAAGTCATTTCGAAATCTGTCACCACCCCTACTATCATCACCACATCAATGATTTTGATGAATCAGAATTCTGCAAATAAACTTTGGATAGATCACCCAACAACAATTTCTTGCAGAAGAGCACAAGCTCGAAAGTGACTAAATTCATGAGTCCAACGAGAGAACCACATGCAGGTGCCAACAATATGATGTTGTTTTTCGACGGATTAAAAATATTTTCAAAATCTTCACCTCTGAAACTGCTCGTCAGATTTTGAAATCATTTCACAGAGATGTTCCTTGGGTGACCCTTTTCAAAAATTGTAGGCGAAATTGTAACCCCGTAAGAAACATGGCTCTGGTGAATGAGGGCTACTTGCACTGAACGGAAATGAAGAAATTCTTGAAAATTCTTCTTGAAACCGTTGGTCAGATTTAAAATAATTTCACAGAAATGTTCCTTGGGTTACCCTTTTCCAAAATTGTTCGCGAAATTTTGATGTCAAAAGACCTGGCTCTGTTGAATGCCAATGAATTGGGGCCACTTGCACTATACAGAAATGAAGAAAAAAAAATCCTAAAAAATCTTCTTTATTTTGATCTGTCAATAAACACTGCTCTGATGAATGAGGGCTACTTGCACTATGGCCATGAAGAAATTCTTAAGAATTCTTCTTCTCAGAGACCGATAGTCAGATTTTGCAATCATGTCACAGAGATGTTCCTTGGGTGACCTTTTTCAAATATTGTTGGCGAATTTTGATCCGTCAATAAATATAGCTCTGGTGAATGGGGGCTACTTGCACTATACGGAAAATTCTTCTTCGCTGAAACGGCTGGTCAGATTTTGAAATAATTTCAGAGAGATGTTCCTTTGGTGACCCTTTTAAAAAACTGTTCGCGAAAATTGATCTGTCTAGAAACATGGCCCTGATTGGGGTGTAGGTGGCCACTTGCACTATACGGCCATGAAGAAATTATTAAAAATTCTTCTCTGGAATGGCATGTCAGATTTTGAAATACTTTCACAGAAATGTTCCTTGGTTGACCCTTTTCGCAAAGTATTTGAGAAATTTTGATCCATCAAGAAACATGGCTCTGATGGCTGTGGGCTATTAACACTGTATGTACATGAAGAAATTTAAAAAAAAATCTTCTCTGGAATGGGTGGTCAGACTTTGAAATAATTTCACAGATATGTCTAGGCTGACCCTTTTCAAAAATCATTTTGGAAATTTTTAATCCGTCGAAAAACAACATCTTATTGTTGGCACCTGCATGTGGTTCTCTCGTTGGACTCATGATTTTAGTCACTTTCGAGCTTGTGCTCTTCTGCAAGAAATTGTGGTTGGGTGATCTATCCAAAGTTTATTTGCAGAATTCTGTTTCAATTATATGTAAAGAATTATGTTGATGGCTGAATAATGATTCATAAACTGCATAATGCAAATTTATGCATCTAGACCATTCAAACACGTGCTGTGTTTATCATTCTCCTACTTCTAAAAGAAAATATTTTTCATTATTAAAATTTTGTGCTTATGTGTGGGCTGCATTTCCAACAAAAGCACGAAAAATTTTATATATTATGGACCATTCGGTCTAATCAAAAGCTATGCAGAAGTATTTTCAAAATTTAGATAGACTAATGTTAAACAGTATTTTTCTAACGTGGCAACACCAGTCGTTTGTATTTTCATACATGCAATCATGTTCCATCCAACAAATGAACTAAATTTTGGACAGAAAGATATTCATGGAAAACCAAAATTTACGTCCTGACTAATTATTTACAGAAATCTAAAATTTTGAATGGGAGCCCTCTTGAATCAGTGCCGAGTAACATAGTCAGAGCCGGTCCACATAATCAGAGCCCTTCTTTATTTTTATCAATTCTTGTGCTTTTCTTTTCAATTTTTGACCAGTAGTGAATGTAACATTTCAGGACATTAGTTCATGGCTTTGGGACAGTAAGACTCTCTCTTACTTGCCAATAAAATGGTAATAACAGACTGAATTTATCTCCGAGACGTATTATTTTGGCTACGGTCAATCCACGCCACAAATGATTCAGACAACATAGTACACCTATTCCAACTTTCCATAGTGCAGAAAACACGTTGAAAGACTAGAGCATCGAATGACATTCTCCTTTTTTTGAATTTCAAAGATATAAGAACACATAATTACAAATATTGACATGCCTACCTGTTTTGGGATTGTTTTTCAGCCGATATCTTCAGAAACGGAAGACCAACACAACATTTTCTCGTCGGAGCCATTGGCTCTGAATATGAAGTTTCCTACCCGTGAGTACCACTCTCCTCAGTGAAAAAAAAAGTAGTGACTGACTGCATATGGAGACTCAAGGCTTGTTCAATATCTCCTACGGTACCTTGCGTTTCTTTTTCGTCCTAGTATAATTTCTTTACCTTTAGTGCATAATTCCGATTTAACGATGTTTGAAAAAATTGTCCAGGAAAAGAGAAATGCTGGTAACCAATAGCCCATGTCCGGTATTTTTGCCTTTACCTCTAGACATAAAATCCAGAGCCAATATAATTTTATTTCATGCGATTGGTGTATTTACTTTTATCAAACAGTTTTTTTTTTATTTTAAAATCCCAGAGATGGGCTTTAAAACACCGTGGAAAAGTCTCCCGCTGAAAGATCGCAAATGCCGGAGCTTGACATTCTGTAAGTCCGGCCTTTTCATGTACAAAGCTTTTGACTAAACGTTCGGCATTTTGTCACATGTCATTTCTAAGAGATTTAATATTTTCCATCCTTTCAAAAGAGGATGGGTATCAGACAGAAAGACGCGGGAAAATGTGCCGTTTCGGAAAATGCAATACAATACAATTTGCAAAATTGCAGCTTCTGCATTTCTAATCATCGGTATCGATTTCTAGATCTTTTCGTGGGAAAACCAACACAAGATTACATTGCACAGAAGGTGCAAGTACAGTCCGATCTTTGCTTTACACAGTCCGATATTCTGTAAAAAGCTTTAAACTGCGACAATTGTGCCTCTTAACCCATTACAACACAATTTCTACTTTTGACGACACTAAGAAAGAAGCCTTTAGAAAACATTGTGGAAAAAGGAGAAAATGCTGGTAACCAGCATTTTCTCCTTGTCCAACAATGTTTTCTACCCTTCACAAAAAAAATCCAAATTTTCAGTCACTTTTATCTTGTCGTCTGCAAATGCTTTCGATTTGGACAAACCTAAAATTTTGTCGTCTGGTAAAGAGTTAACCTGCAGATAGGCTGGTTTGCTGCTGATGGCTGTTTTTCATCTCGCAAAGTGGCACTCGTACATAAAGTACCGTTAAAAAATGGTCATATTTGCAGCTCCTCTTTTTTTTTTTTGTTCATGTCTTCTGCATCAGGAAAAGTAGTCTTCATGAGGATTTTTGTTAACTACTGTTTTCAAAAATAAGGTATTTAGCCCCTTTGATAGAAAGGACAAAATGATGAAGCCTTGTTAGTGACATTTATAAACTCTAGGCTATTTATAAGAAAAAAAACGAAAGATTGGGTAGTCTGATCTTGAATCATGAACTTTTCGAAAATCACAAGAAACTTTTGGCAAATAAAACAACCTTGTCAGCATAATATTTCATTTTTCTTTTTTTTTTCACCCATCGACAGTTTTTTTTTTTAAATCTGTTTCTTTATGCGAGTAAAAGTAGTTCCGGATAGGGCGTGTATCTGCCAGCCATATTAAATCCCTGCGGTGAAAAAAATCTTCTCGCTATGGTGACGGACTGAAGCAGACGAACAATGCTATAAATTTGATGCTTAAACTCTTTACAAAACAATCAAAATTTTTCACGACCTTGAGGAAGATAGCTTGTGAAAACGTTGTGGGAAAAGGAGAAAATGCTGGAAACCAGCATTTTCTCCTTTTCCCACAATGTTTTCAAAAACCTTTCAAAGTCAACTTCCATCATGTGAGCCACATTTAATAGTCGTCTGCAAATCCTCTGGATATAGACGAGTTAACCCTTTCCCAAACAACAAACTTTTGGACTAGACCAAATTGAAAACATTTGCAGACAACAATTCAAGTCTTGCTGAAAAGATGATTTCTGTCTATGATAGGGTAGAAAACATTGTGGGAAAAGGAGAAAATGCTGGTTTTCAGCATTTTCTCCTTTTCCCACAATGTTTTCAAAAGTCTACTATTTCAGACCCGTAAAAACCAGGGATTGTTTGGGAAAGGGTTAAACATTGTGTCTTTTGGTAAGAAGCTAGCTCCTAACCACGTGGTAAAATTTAAGACTCGTTCAAATGAACTGTATTTTTATAGACAGCAAATTAAATGTCATAGCATAGCGATCGACAAATTTCGACAAAAACTTATAAGGCATCGGGACATGAAAATGCAATATCCGCTTAATTTGACTTTGCCTATTCATGCGGCACAGCTTTAAATGTGCTGATGAGATGAGTTTGTTGAAAAAATACCTAAAAGAGTTGGTCATGAAGACACTATACTCAGAGAGAGAGAGGAGGGGGTAGGGAGAAGGCAGGACGGGTGGACGGAAGTTCTTTCAACTTATAAAAATCTCTCTCGGTTCTGCTTCCTGGGAACTACACCAGTACTCCCGCCGAATGTGTGGCCTATGAAAAGTCCAAAAGTTGGCACCAGCTCCCAGGTATCGAACTCGGGACATTTTTATTACGAGGCCGACGCTCTATCTCACGACCAAAGACATCACAAAGGACAGCGTAGATCTAAAATCTTGGTCAGTGTTCACTAACCATTCTAAATTATTGTCCTGCTATGTAACTGAAACGGAACTCCCAAGTCGATAGCAAAAACGTACATGTTACTATTTCAAATGTTTATTTCATGCCTTCCTGTGGGATATCGAGAAATAGCAGTGAAAATATTTTTCGATCTTACACCAGTGAAAATACCGATTTTCACGTTCTTGTTGCCTAGGTAAATTGCGCGTGCCTAACAACCAGATGGGAAATGTGACGTCATATACCTTACATTTCTCGCGCTTGACGTCAAGTTGCTATACGGGAGGGGTACGCCACGGGGAAAGAGGGAAAAGAATTGTACTGAATTTTGATAAAGTTCCTCCCAGAAAGGTTTAAAAGCATAAAATAAATAGAATATTTGTTTTTTTCGGTGTAAGATCGAAATTTATTTCATCTCGTGAACACCATCGGTAATATTTTCACTCGTGGCTGCGCCACTCGTGAAAATATTACCGATGGTGTCCACTCGATGAAATAAATTTCGATCTTACACCGAAAAAAACAAATATCCTCTATATCTTATAGGGGAAAATATTTATTTCATGCTTTCCGGTGGGATATCGAGAAATAGCAGTGAAAATATTTTTCGATCTTACACTGGTACCACCAGTGAAAATACTGTTTTTCACGTTCTTGTTGCGCGTGCCTAACAACCAGATGGGAAATATGACGTCATATACCTTACATTTCTCGCGCTTGACGTAACGTTGCTATGCGGGAGGGGTACGCCACGGGGATTAAAGGAAAAGACCTGTACTGAATTTTGATAAAGCTCCTCCCAGACAGGGTAAAAAGCATGAAATAAATAGAACATTTGTTTTTTTCGGTGAAAGATCGAAATTTATTTCATCTCGTGAACACCATCGGTAATATTTTCACTCGTGGCTGCGCCACTCGTGAAAATAATACCGATGGTGTCCACTCGATGAAATAAATTTCGATCTTTCACCGAAAAAAAACAAATATCCTCTATATCTTTAACTGTCTGTCTGGATCGAAGACAAAACTACACGTTCTGCGGAGTCTGATTTCGATCTACACTGTCCACAATAGATCAGTGAGTCACGCATATCGGCCAAGGGGTTTAATAATATTTGTTGTCAACTATTCTCAGATATATTCTATAATAGTCTATCCAAAAAAAGTAATTCCTTATTGGCTGAATCAAATGGTTCACGAGGATCCTGAAAGAGATTGTTTCTTTCTATATCTAAAATAAAGCCAATGATTCGCTGAATTGTTGTTGAACACAAGCCCAGGGCCCCAGACAATCCAGTCTGATCTTGGATCTGCTATATCAGTATATAAGTGAAGTATATGTAAATAAGTGTTACAAACAAAGCATTTTGAAAATCACATACAGTTGAGCTTTTTTTTTTTTCTTGCTGACTCAATGTATGAGCTATGTTCTGAGAAAAGCAGTCTGATTTTTTATCTACTCTTTTGATAAACATATTAAGTGCAGTGTTAATCAAAGCATTTAGGATGCTGAAGTGGTATTTGTCGAAGCCATTGTGTGAAATCAAGAATTTGAAAGAAAAAGAGAAATATTATTCAAATATTGGTTTGGAAGTCAACTTTCTCAGCAAATGAATACCTTTTTTTGGTTAAAGGGACAGTAGTCATGACATAGTTATGAGTATTTGTGTATTGGTGGTCTCTCTTTGACCATTAAGAATAAGGAGTACGTCCCTTGAAAGTAGGAAGCATGATGGATAGAGCAAGACACAGTGTGAATATATCGAATAACATAAAAAATGCAATTGAAAACCCCACCTACTCCTGCACTCTCTTCTGCTACCCCTTCTAGAAAAGGTTGAGAAGTTAATGAAACGTGTCACTGCTACCTCCACTAGAAAATGTTTCAAGGGTTAGTGAGTACATTTTCTCCCGCTAGATGGCATTTTATAAATACTCATCTATCTGATATGGGCATCCTGGGTACAGAACCGAACCACTTTCCTACGCGACAACCGTTACTTTGAATTTAAAACAAAAAAAGGTTTACCCAATAAAACGCTACCTCGTGCAATTCAATCAAGTTCTATGATCACCAGTTTAGGGAAATCTGTTGTTAAAGCAGGTCTCATTTCTCCTCAAACGTATTGACACGTAAAAGCTATTTTCAACATTGCTACTTTGTACAGCGTAATATTACAGTCAGCCCGCTTTCGGGGCTAGTAATGATGCGTCATATAAGTCGAATCTTCGAAGAATATGACATGCGCAGACAACGTTAGTGAGTATGCATGTCACTGTAACCCCCACAAAAATGTTTTAGGAGTAAGATGCCAGTATACATGTCACTGCCACCCGCAATAGAGAATGTTTTAGGAGATAATGAAAACACTTTGGCATATTTGATTATGTTTTACGTATATTTAAAGAGTAAATGAATGTAGCCCCGCTAGAAATGTTTCAAGTGTTAATGACTATTCGTGTCAGTGCTACCCCCCCCCCCCGCCCTCACCACGGAAATGCTTCTGAGTTAAACGAGTGTACGAGTTACTGCTACCACCCACGAGGAAATATTTAAGGGGTTAATGAGCATATGTTTTACTTTTACTGCTATCCTTCTTCCCCCCCCCCACACGCGCACTCACATAATAGAAAATGTCATAGGGATTAATGGGTATACGTGTTACTGGTAAAATGCTCAACTTCCCCTCTTAAAAATCTTTCAGGAACAATAAGTATACGTTGATAGATACGAGTATTTTTTACACGACACTACTACCCCCACGCACCACCGCCCTCTCTTACACACAAAAAAACTAACTTTGTCCGCGGTGCTTGACAGCCAATCGATCTTTAAGTTGACCCTTTACCAAACCACCACGATCACGTGTTTTATGACCTTGAGGAAGATTACTTTTGAAAACATCGTTAGAAAACAAGCAAACTAGCATACTCTCATTTTCCCCCACAATGTTCTCTGTTTGTCCAAAGACAGAAATCATATAAATTGTGTTGCCTTCACTGAATGCTATCAACATGGAAGAGTTTTGTCTCTTTGTCGTCAAGGAAAGTGTTCATTAATAAATCATCATTGACCATGATCACGGTATTTCCGACAAAAGTAAACAGGTGAAAACCTTGTCAAGAAGTACTCACGTGTCTCTTTTGTAACCATCCCACATATTGCTGTTATTGTTTTATCACGATGGCCAATGATGTTGTATTTGTTCGGTTTATTGGTTTGTTTAAAAAGTCGTTTTCCACATTATTTCATTCTGCTCGTTGCGGTCAGGGCCCGTATTCACTAACCATTCCTAAGAACGCTCTTTGTCTTGTTCTCCAGAATTTTCTATATTTGTAAGTAACAAAACTTCTGATTGGCTAAACCATTCAGTTTAGCCAATCAGAAGTTGTGTTACTTACAGATTTAGAAAACCTTGGAGAATTAGACTGAGAATATTCTCAAATATGGTTGGTGAATACAGGCCCAGGTGCCCAGAAGTACTCACGTGACCCTTTTGTAACAATCCAACGTATCATTATCTCCCGCTAGATGGCATTCTATAAATACTCATCTATCTGATATGGGCATCCTGGGTACAGAACCGAACCACTTTCCTACGCGACAACCGTTACTTTGAATTTAAAACAAAAAAAAGGTTTACCCAATAAAATGCTACCTCGTGTAATTCACTCAACTATGATCACCAGTTTAGAGAAATCTGTTGCTAAAGCAGGTCCCATTTCTCCCCAAACGTATTGACACGTAAAAGCTATTTTCAACATTGCTACTTTATAGAGCGTAATATTACAGTTAGCCCGCTTTCGGGGCTAGTAGTGATGCGTCATATAAGACAGTCGAATCTTAGAAGAATATGACATGCGCAGACAACGTCCAACGTATTACTGATATTGTTTTATCTCGGCGGACATGGTGTTGTATTTGTTCGGTTTATTGGTTTGATTAAAAAGTCGTTTTCAACGTTATTTAATTCTATTCGTGCATTCAGAAGTACTCACGTGACCCTTTGTTACCATCCCACGTATTGCTGTTATTGTTTTATCTCGGTGGCCATGATGTTGTATTTGTTCGGTTTACTGGTTTGTTTAAAAAGTCGTTTTCCATATTATTTTATTCCATTCATGCATCCAGAAGTACTCACGTGACCCTTTTGTAACCATCCCACGTATTGCTGTTAATGTTTTATCTCGGTGGCCATGGTGTTATATTTTTCCGGTTTATTGGTTTGTTTAAAAAGTCATTTTCAACATTATTTTATTCCATTCATGCATCCAGAAGTACTCACGTGACCCTTTTGTAACCATCCCACGTATTGCTGTTATTGTTTTATCTCGGTGGCCAGGGTGTTGTATTTGTTCGGTTTATTGGTTTGTTTAAAAGTCGTTTTCCTCATTATTTCATTCTATTCGTTTCGGTTTGTGCACCAGTTCATGCATCCATGGATTCTCTTTCACCCTTACATCATTCTGTAAAAACCGCTAACTGCTTTCCCCGTAAAGAAAACTGTATTGAAGTATTGATCATCATTCATCCCCGAAAACAGTTTGGCTGAACCGGTTTACTAGTACTGTGTTTTTTTTTTCTGTCGACGCTACTTTTTCGACTTTTTGAACCGCACATCATTACCCTTGTCTGATGGCGCAGTCAGTAACGTGCAAAACTTGAAAACAGGGATATGCAGGTTCAAATCCCCGACTTGGATAGTTTCTTTCAGGGAACATATGATAGCCTTTACGATAGAATTAATTCTCTCTCATCGCTGATGATTGTTTCGACAATGGAAGCCAGTGCTTTGGGAGGAATATTGTGCGAACTATTAATAAAAGCAACTCCTTGAAAGTATTGATAGGTACACTGGTCGCTTCGATGTAACTTAAATAGTCTAATGCTGAAAACGGCTTGTTAATACAATGCAAAGATTCACTGTAATAATATTCAGGACATTGGACCTCACGAAGCTCCAGATAAGAGGGAGGGATGGTATTATGAATCCATTATTTCTCTTTGAAACCCCATGTTGTGGGTACTCATTAGAATCGTCTCGATGAGACAATTCTAATGAGTACCCACAATATAGGGTTAAGTGGAGAATAATTAATATTCTTCTTATTTTTGAAATTAAAGTTACTCCCTCCACCTGGAAGTCAGCCTTTTAATTCTTTGCCACACAATCTCGAGTTTTAATGACTTGAAAGGGAGTGCGCTTTTGAAAAGTAGTAGATAAGGGAGAAAATGCAGATAATCAACACTCACTCCTTTTCCAACGGTGTTTTCTATCTTTCCATTCACAGGCCTCATCATGTGAATCACAATAAATTTATCGCCTGCGATTGTTTTGAGTTTCCACGAGTCTAAGGGTCTATTCGTCTGGTAAAGAGTTAAACCTTTACCAAACAATCCCTAGTTTATACTATCCTGAGATAGAAGCCCTTTGAAAAAACTGTGGGAAAAGGAGAAAATGCTGGTAACCAGCATTTTCTCCTTTTCCTACAATGTTTTCTTCCTTGCTTGAAACAAATTCAATCTTTAAGTAAAGTTTATTTTGCCGTCTGCAATTCTTTCAATTTGGACCAGTCTAAAATTTTGTCGTTTGGTAGAGTTAAATAACTTAAATTGTCTGTTTGAATTTTTTCCTAACAATAAGTGTTATTTACATGTACATCCCACTTCTGACATGCTTTTATCATTTATCATTCTTTCATGTTTTAAGTACGTAATTAATTCATTATTTAAATTATATGATCATTACACGACAAAATGTTCTTCCAGTGGTTATAATGATATTCTTTGTTGATTCTCGATTTTGAACTATACCTAACGGCGAAGTTTTAGACCTGTCCAAATTGAAAGCATCTGACGACAAATAGAATCACAGTCATACGATGAAATATGTCTCTGAAATAGGAAAAAAACATTGTGTGAAAAGGAGAAAATGCTGGTGCCAGCATTTTCTCCTTTTCCTACAATGTTTTAAAAGGCTTCTTTCCAATGGTCGTTAAAGCCATGGATTGTTCTGTAAAGGATTAATCAAGTTTTTCGCCTCTAAATAAATAAATTACCCCTTGTCAACCTTTACCAAGGCAAGATAAAAAGACAGCAAGTTTATAATCCAAAACAGAGTGATGGACAGTAAAGAATATATATCCGACTACACGTTCTGTGCAGGAATCTTCACTGATATTAATCTTCACTGTCCACAACAACTTCTAGTGTTATCTACGGTAAAGAAGGAGTTAATTAACCCTTACACAAACGACAACGTTTTAGACCGGTCCAAATTGAAGGCACTTGCAGAAGATCAAATAAAACTAACTCAAAAATTCGTTTCCAGCAGGGTAGAAAAACTTGTGGGAAAAGGAGAAAATGCTTGTTACCAGCATTTTCTTCTTTTCCCACAATGTTTTCAAAGGGCTTCTTTCTCAGGGTCGTAAAAACCAGGGATTGTTTATAGGTGGGTATTTAGAATTTTTACATCTCACCAAATTAAAAAATATATACTGGTATATAACTGAAATTCATATGAAAAAATAATACAAATCATCAATAATTAAGATTCATGAAATTGCAAAAAAAAATCTTATGGTATTCCCTTAAAAGGCTACTTAGCCTCATAAGCTATTTTTAGATTTCCCGCCAAAAATTATAAAAAAGAATGTGGGAATGTCGAGTGACTGGCTTGTGACTAATGACGCTGAAATTCCATAACATAACATAATTATATGTAATTGTTTTCCATAATGTCTTCTTCGGATGCTTCGTTTGTATATTTCCGGTGTGTAAATGAGCGAGTTGCTCATGTAAAAATATACTGTTTTCTCCCATCGATGTCGACCTGGGCTGTAGTAAATCTCTAATGTCTCTTGTTCTCGGATGGTTTTCGACTGCTGGGGTTTTATCAATGAAAATTATAAGGCTTTAGGAGTATAAGGATGATTTTCCGTATTCTTGTAAAATTTTCGTCTCAAAATCAGAAGGGCCACCTTTAAAGCAAAAGGGTCTGACCACAAGTTATCACAACTTAGATTATTCCCTTTATAAAATTACATTTTGTAGTTTGGAAAAAGAGTTAAACAAGAAGCTTTTAAGAGTCTTTTTTCGCACGTTCGTTTTAGGGGTTACAGAGTTAACAAACTGTTTTTTGGGCTAATTCATTTTACATAAATTAACCTAAAGGTATTATTATGCATGCACTAGATTTTTATCGAGGAGCATGTATTTGCCACATAAATATATCCCCTAAATTGATAATAATTCGAGCTGTAGTAAGCAGTGAGAAATTAGTTCGAACTAACAGGTTTTGAACAAAGACTGTCGAACATGAACTGTTGTCCTGAGTTTTATCATTCACAATCTATGACCCCAAAGTGTCTTGGCCTTGTATCCCACTGCTCTAACCCGGGACTTCCAGTTACGAGTTCAACACTTACCCACTGAGTCACGTTGGACCCTTCCAATATAAATAAGTTCGAATTAATGTCCAAAGGCTAACCGTTCAAAAATGTTTTGGCCAGGAAATTTATATTTATTCCTGCAATCCTTCCATCACAAGCTATGTTCGTTACCGATGAGTCACCGGTACATGACTACCAATGTACAAGTGCAAAACATTCAGTATTTACGCAATGTGAAATATTTCGATCATTAACTCTTTTTGCTAATAAAAAAAAACTTCTTTTTTCAATTGTAAAACATAGGTTTAAATACAAGAGATATTTTTGGCACAGGCTTTATGACATACCGGACGGTGGCGGTCCAGAACAGAGACTGAATACTCCAAACAGTCGAATCTTGGTCAATCCCATCCATCTTAAAATTGATTAAGTTATTTCTGTCGCAAAGGACGCTAAGAGGATTTAAACATCAATCTCTATTAAAAAAAATACTTTAGTTGTTATTTGTAAGACATGTAGTGTTGTTTCGCCTCTGTGTCGCATTACCTTACAGATAATATTTGAGAAGCTCAATAATAAAGCTTTATCAGTGCAATCCGATCTTGATCTATGCATTCGCCACTGGCAGTGAACGAGTTATACTTCAAACCTTTCCCAAACGACAAGTGTTTGACTCTTACTGATTCAAAACGCCTGCCGAAACGAAAAATTCAAAATTGGTGCAAACGAGCTTTAACCCTTTACCAAACAATCCCTGGGTTTTACGACCCTAATATAGAAGCGTTTTGAAAACATTGTGAGAAAAAGGAGAAAATGCTGGATACCAGCATTTTCTCCTTTTCCCACAATGTTTTCTACCCTGCTGGAAACATAGTTCAGTTTTTTTTTTATGTTTATTTTGTCATCTGCAAAGTGCTTTCCACTTGGACCAGTCTAAAACTTAGTAGTTTGGTAAAGTAAACTCCCTGATATGGTAAAAAAAATAATGGGGGAAAATGGTGGTTAGCAGCAGTTTCTCCCTTTCAACAATGTTTTCAGAAGCCTTCAGGGGCTGTGAAAATGTGGGATTGCCTATTATTCTAATCTTGACCTGCATTCTACCAAAATTTGTTGATTGTTATTTTACTATTAGCGTCCAAAGGGTCATAATTATCAAGTGTTTAGCTCATCAATTAGTATAAATCTAAAAAAAGGTGAATTTGTTACGC
This sequence comes from Tridacna crocea, assembly GCA_943736015.1. Lineage (NCBI taxonomy): Eukaryota > Metazoa > Mollusca > Bivalvia > Cardiida > Cardiidae > Tridacna > Tridacna crocea. Next base: position 13,787,264 of record OX031066.1, read on the forward strand.
TCGTTTGAAATTCAGATGTGTTTGGAACGTTTGTCATATCATAACATGCTTATCCTTTAACTACTTTTTTAAAAAAAAAAATGAATACGTATTAATTTTGAACATGAAAATTAATGTAGTTTCTTTATTTTTAAATTTTAATTTTTTATCTTTTTGCCAAAAAATAAGAGAAAGAAAGAAAATAATGAGCCTATTACATTGAAATTAATATGATATAGCCTGCAACATGCAAAAAGGGATACTCTCGGATACTTGTGTGAAGTGTCGTCTCGGATCAGAATGTGCAGTCCGCGTAGGCTAATCCTTGACGGCACTTTACGTCAACATTATATTTTGACCTACATCAGACTTGCATGAAACAGAAAAATCACATACAATCGGAAATTGTCGTCTAGGATCAGACCGCGCGGACTGCGCAGGCTGATCCGAGTCGACACTTTACGCAAATGTCCAAATACCGCTATTCACCTGTTACCGGCCATAAATGAGCCAAGCGACGGTACGAGGGTGCTTAATGTAATGTGATCCTGTCCTGTTTACCCAGAATGCCCAAATTAGATATATAGATGAGTATTTGTAGAATGCCATCTAGTGGGAGATAATGATCAAATTTGGGCACTCTGGATACAGAACCGGACTACTTTTCTACGCGAAAACTGTTACTTTGAATTCCCATTTTTATAGCGTGTATTACTACAATCCCCCGAAAATTTGGGGGGGGGGGGTGATGCGTCAGCGCAGACAGGTCGAATCTTCGAAGAATATGACATGCGCTGACAATTCTATTAAATCAAATATCGATGTATTCTACTCTTAAGTTTAAAAAAGAAGTATAAGGTGATATTGGTTTAAAGGTTGTAGAAAATCCTATTCAGATGGAAGTGCTTTTCTTCAACAGATAGTAAGCTATTTATGTAACCGAGACTTCAAGTTCAGTCCGTTCAACTCTGTCAACCACACAAAGATATACGTATTCCACTTCCTGGCATACCATAAAACGCAGTCCCACTGTAAACGAACAGACGTTTCGGATGAAAGAGTCCATGGAACAGTGATATATTCAACAATTTGTGTAATCTGATCTTGACCTATATTGTCCTTTACAGAACATAAAAAATCTGTTTGCGCAAAATACCGGTATTATGAAATGACAAACTCAAACAGTTGCATAAAGGAGAACGGAGTAAAACAAGATTTGATGTGCTATATAAAAATATGAATATATGACAGTTGTCTTACGGGACCATTTTTCGCCATGCAGTGTACTCAACAGATCAGTAAAATACAACTTTTTAATGAGCAAAACTGACATTAATTGTTATACATCATCGAGGTTCAACAGTTACACAACTTCTGTTTTTCATTATACTTATGTTATCTAAAATAAAGGGCCATGGTCTGGCAAAGGGGACCGCAGAACATCTTGATGCATTATACCAAGCACGACATTATCTCCCGCTAGATGGCATTCTATAAATACTCATCTATCTAATTTGGGCATCCTGGGTACAGAACCGAACCACTTTCGTACGCGACAACCGTTACTTTGAATTTCAAACTAAAATAAACGTTTACTCAATAAAACGCTACCTCGTGCTATTCACTCAGCTATGATCAGCAGTTTAGTGAAATCTGGAGCTAAAGCACGTCTCATTTCTCCTCAAACGTGATTATTTAAGCTATTTTCTACATTGCTACTTTATAGAGCGTAATATTACAGTCTGCCCGCTTTTGGGGCTAGTGATGCATCATATAAGACAGGTCGAATCTTCGAAGAATATGACATGCGCAGACAACGCAAATTTGATAGATGTTTATTTGTAGAATGCCATAAAAAAAACAGGTAGTAAACATTTTGGGAAAAGGATAAAATACTGGTAACCAGCATTTTCTCCTTTTCCCCACGATAGTTTGACCCCTTACCATACAATCCCCTCGACCCTGTTGAAGAAGCCTTTTGAAAATATTGTGGGAAAAGGAGAAAATGCTGGTAATTAGCATTTTCTCCTTTTCCCACAATGTTTTCTTCCTTTCGAAAAAAAAATCTGTTTCTGAGTCACATTTATTTGTCGTCTGCAAATGCTTTCAATTTGGAAAGGTAAAAAAAATGCCGTTTGGTAAAGAGTTAAAAAGGGTTCGTTTTTGGGGGTTATTAAAATTCAAGATATAAAAATTCCAGAGTAGAGATGACAGACTTTATTCCTGATAACTGCATATTTGAGTAATCGGGTTTTCACTGTCCATCTCGAATGCTCGGAGACAGACTCAACAGGGCAGTTTCAACGGGACAATAACAACACTGCATGAATGGATCGCCGATCATTATATCAGAATGTTTATACTGGTGGTAGCATGGAAATGGGGGGAAAAAGCTTTGAAATAACCTTTTACCCCATAAGACATTTCTATGGTATCTCTAATTGACCCCAAACAATAGCAAGGATGAGGCCATTTCTTATGTGTATACGATACCTTTTTATAGCATAGAAAACACTGTGGCAAAAGGTGAAATTGCTCGTGACGAGCAATTTCACCTTTTGCCACCGTGTTTTCCAAAGGTTCCTACAGGCAATGCGTAGAAATGAATATCTGTGGAGTAAAGGGTTAAACAATGACATTTTTCACTAGGGCAAGGGTCGCAATTGTTTGTTAAATTCTTGTCTGTTTTGTTGTCAGACAGTGTAAAATACAATTGTAACAACACCTTCCGCGGCATTGCGAAACCGCAAATTGTATATTCTTATGTCCTACTCTCTGTCTCTGTGATTTTTTTCGTGCTCTTTTGTGAATCTGCCTCTGTTCCCATGGCTCTTTATCCGGAATTAACTTCAAAATGACGTATGACATTATGTATGTTATAACCCCATGTTGTACCTTGTGTTTACCTGGGTGAATAAAGGAATTGTTCTGCTCTGTTCTGTCCAGCTGTCCTAGTAGGGTGCCAAGTATTCTGGACTCAACCGATCAAAGAACTGACGGTACTGAAACCAGGGTGATGTGTGTTTACTGTTCATTGAGAGAGAATTTGATCTACACAAGCTCGATAGCACCGCTCTCCCTTGAACTAAGTTTTTACCAGACGACAGAATTTTGAAATCTGCCAAAGTAAAGGCATTTGCAAATGAAAGATTACAATCATTGCTCTACAGTATGAAAACAATATGGAAAAAGAAAAATTACACTGGTAACATACATTTTCTACTTTCTCCTAAATGACTTTTTCAAATGACTTCCTTTCTCAGGGTCGTCTAAATACTGGGTTGCGTGCCAAAAAAAAATACAACGATTGAGTCCGAAGATTCTTTTCTTAACATTTCAATAGAACTAATCTAAAACCTATCTTCAGTCTGAAGGCTTGCTCCGACGCTATTTTTGTTATTTGGTCTTCGCAAAGACCAAATAATAAAAATTGCGTTGAGCAAGCCTTCACGCAGAAAGTAAACTAAAGCCCTCCAGTGACTCTGTAGGTACCACATCAAGCAGGGTCGGCCACGACTGTTTCAAGTCCACATGAAACATGAATGACCTCAGATTTTATTGAAAACCGTAAATATACTAATGACCGGGATCTTTAAACTACTTCAGATTTCAATCGGAATTATGTCATCAAGTAACGCGTAGCAGGTAGGTCTTCCTCTACAGTCAGCGAAAGCGAACAGCTTGTGCTTATCATTACAGGACTGAATATATTACAGTGTTCTAGACAGACAGAGACAGGCAGACGAAAAAAGATGAGAAAGAAGAAGAAGATGATGATGATGATGATGATGATGATGAAGATGAAAAAGAAGAAGAGAGAGAAGAAGAAGGAGGAGAATAAGAAGAAGAAAAAGAGAGAGTAATTACAAAGTATTTCATATGCTTACTACACATTAGACCTTGACAAGATAATTAATTACCAATCAGTAATAGCGTAAACTTACCTGGGGCCATCTTCGTCCAGGTTAAACCTGTGAAATTCAATATCACATAACTCCATATCAGGATACGTAAACACTGCATGTCTAACTTGAGAATATCGTCCCGTCACGTTCATCAACAAAACATTTAAATGCAACACACACACATAACAAAAAACGTCGACTTTTCAACTGTCGTAAAAGTTCACTCCTTATAGATATATTACTTCGACATTACTAAGGCTGTCACCGCCATACCAGTGCATCTTTAAATTGTTACCTCCGAGTGATTTTGTCCACCTTACTGCAGACTACTTGTGAAAACATTTTGGCAAAAGGAGAAATTGCTCGTAACGAGCAATTTCTCCTTTTGCAACAATGTTTTCAATTGTTTCCTTGACCATGTATAAAACTCAAATCGTGTTAATTCCTCGTTTATTACGGGGTTGTTTTCAAAGATGATGGCTGCCAAGTGGTTTTAGGAGGAGGTAATAATTAAATTAGCACAACGTGAGACCTGGTGTTGATATGATTTCCTCATATTGTTCGTAGCAGAGAGAGAGAGAGAGAGAGAGAGAGAGAGAGAGAGAGAGATAAATAGATACAGCGCTATACACGATTTGTTATAATATTCCTGAATTTCACTATCTTCTCTAACGTGCATTTATTCAGGCACCAATTACGTAAATAGTCGAACGTTAACGGCGAAAGGTGAACCTAATTAATTATCGTAAACTTTATACAACGTCTTAAGCATATTCTGTCATCCAGTTTACCATCTACTTCCATGTGCAGACAATAATCAAGACCAAGTGTTTTGCGACTGACAAGTTTATACTTTACACATATAAATTAAAACAGTTTAAATAATATTTCCACGAGATTGTTTGTGCAGGAAGACGAGACGTGAGATTTATTCCGTAAAAGAAAGCGCGTGTCTTTACCTAGATTGCCGTTATACTAACATAAACGTATGGTTGTAATGATGGTAAATCGAACGGTCGAGTGTCAAACTCGGCCTACGGTGTTTTTGAAGGATGGTGTCGCTTCACTGACTGTTGACAATTACCTGACCCTTTAGTCGATTGAAAACGGCTGACGGTAATATGAAAAAGGCTTCACCACGAGAGACATCGTTAATTTGTGAAATAATTGTCGAAAAATTCAAAATACAAGCTAGATTTTCAAACCATGTGGCTAAGAGGTTCAAATCCCGGCTTTCTTAACTCTTTACCACATGAGAAAATTTTAGACTGGTCCAAATTGAAAGCATTTGCAGACAACAAAATATAGGTGACTGAAAAAATTGAAATTTGTTCTGCGAAGGGTAGAAAACACAGTGGGAAAAGGAGAAAATGCTGGTTACCAGCATTTTCTCCTTTTCCCACAGTGTTTTCAAAAGACTTCTTTCTCAGGGGTGTCAAAAGTAGGGATTGTGTGGTAATGGGTTAAGAATTTAAGATTAATTTCAGGGTTTTCGATAGTAATTGCAATAGAACACATTCATTTCCCGTAGACGTAGATCTATACATCTCTTTTCTCTCTAGCATTCACACCTCAGAAAAGTCTAAAAAATGAAGTCACGAAGAGTGGGTAACTTTTCCACAAAGGCACTTACAATACCTGCGCCAAATATTGCTTGCCTAAAAAAGTTTACTTTAGCGAGTCAAAACTGAAGGTACTGTAAGATTTTTCGCTTTTTTCATCAGTTAGGGTTCTTTACTGTTTCTCGCTTGTATCAGGGGCGAGAAGTCGCCAGAGAGAAAATGTGCCACGACTGGGTATCGACCTCTTAACCACGTGGTCAAAGGTTAGATACGTGAACAATAAGGTCAGACTTATCACTTTGAAGGAAGAAGAGTTTTGAAATCATTGTGGAAAAAGAAGAAATGCTCATACCCAGCATTTTCTCCAACGAGGTATCAATTCTTGCTCAGACAGAATCACTGGAATCAGCTATTTTTTGGGGTCTTAGTTTAAACATATTTTATTGTATATATAAACATACAAATGGAATGGGACGAAAGCTGATAAGAGCTTATAGAGTCCCTTTCCAAAGCAACAACATCCACATGACAGAAATAAAGAAAATGAGAGAAAAAAAAAACATATACATACAAAAATTGGTGAGCAAGCTGGAGAAAGAGAGACAAAAAGAGAGAGAGAGAGGGGGGGGGGGGGGTAGAGGTAGAGGTGGACCTTTTTGAAAATCATTCGTTAAAACGCTTACTTTCCCTTATATACGACTGAACTTTCAAAAAGATTTCTTCATTTTCCTGAAAAGTAAGAAAATCATTTCCAAGGAGGAGTGTTTGAAGGTCTATAGTAATTTCATAATATGATATGGAGCGAATGAACTTATTTCTTATAGTTTCATAAAGTGGACATTCAAAGAAATAGTGTGCATTTTGGGGTCTTGCATACCACTCGGAGTATTTCTCTAATGTATTAACTCTTTACCACACGAGAAAATTTTAGACCGGTCCAAATTGAAAGCATTTGCAGATGACAAAAGAAAGGTGACTGAAAAATTGAAATTTGTTCTGGGAAGGGTAGAAAACACTGTGGGAAAAGGAGAAAATGCTGGTTAACAGCATTTTCTCCTTTTCCCACAGTGTTTTCAAAAGGCTTCTTTCTCAGGGGCGTCAAAAGTAGCGACTGTGTAGTAAAGAGTTAAAACTAAAACTATTGCAAGATGAATGCTCCACTTGACGTAAATATATTCTGGTATATCGTATAATGTCAATCAAAGATAGGAAACTTTACGTTTTGCATGGGGTCCGTATCTATTAATAGTCCAGTCAAATTGTGAGAAGACCCAAAACAAATTGCAACACAAACACTTTTTTCGTTTTCAACATCCTTAGGGACACCCTTTTAACATATGTAAAGTAGGACGAAATCGGAGGATATGAAATTTGATTTTTAAAGCTTTTTTGAATTCGTATGAATTTTGCCATTTTAAACTTTATTAAAGCTCATCTCGCAAGTTTTACATGTCATTCCTACTCGATTTTTCTCTTGAAAGTAACAGTAAAACCCACTAGCAACTTGTTACAACCTGCCCACCATGATTTACATATAAGGCAGCATCCCTTCTGTCAGTTTAGTTCTACACTGGAGTTGGTTTACCCCACCCACCAATACAAAGGGAGAGACCACTGTATATATACAGTAAACTAAGGTTGGACAGTTGAAATAGTTAACTTACATTTTTATTGTGAATAAATTTTTGTTTGTTGAAATACTGATTAGTACTTCAGACCATATTTTTCTCTTTGAATGTACAGAAACTTGTCGGTAACACTTTGTTAAGGTACATGTAGAGGACGTGTAATACTTCTAGTGCAGCATGGCATAAAATTTCTTGACAGTTGATAAAGACACATTTATATAGATATAATACTTTTGCACATTTTTAACTGACCAGAAATTTCTTTGATGTCTATCTTCAAATTATCTTTTGACACTTTTGTTAGTCTCCAGAAAAGGGAGGTAATTATCACATCTCTTAGTAATGAGAATAGAGTGGTTTTAGATTTATAAATGATAATTCCAGGATGGACAAAAATGAAAAAGTGGCTCGGTGAAAGTAATACAATAATGCTCATTTTTAATATATAGCAAATTTTGTAGGATAATAATATAGTGGAAATAGCTGTTTTCTATTCAGGGTCCACTACGTTAAGTGGTATAAATTTGGTGTTGAAGAAGCGAGAAGGTAGTTTTGTGGTCCGAATATAATACATGTATACCCATTTGACTGCCATTCCACATAATTGTTGCAGGCTTATGATCATGTGACATTCCAACTTGCATTTGCAAATTAGCATGAAAACTATATTTACAATAAATTGTAGCTACGTATCCGTGTAAGACAATACCGCAAGAGACCTCTTTTAGTATTCTTCCTACAAATGGATACGTTAGCAGATACTGCCTTACTCTTTACAGATATTAAGTACAGAGTTCTACAGAGATACACTGGGGATATTTCCATTTATGTTGCATATAAAATTATCATCAAAATAATACATAAATCTTTTTATATTTTAGCATTATAAGATAAAAAAAAAAAACTTGTAGAAATATGGTACGTCATGATCGTCTGTCCTCAGTTCACTTCGTTCCCAGTTCACTTGCAAGATGTAACTGGGATCAATAAAAATTATCAAACATGTTTGTTTCACTGGACTTGTGAATTCTACTCTTCTTCAGGGGCTTAAATTTAAGTGAACCCTACATGGATAATTTAACTTTTCATGATTTTTCCCATCATCTCCACCTGCCATTCATGGTAATAACGTAAAAAATTCACCCATTTTGTAACCATTCTGAAATTCCGCAGAACACCCCATTATCATTTTGCCTCTGTTCACAGGACAGAGGGCCGAGGATCTGAACTTGCACTGACCTTACTCGTATACATGTAGATAATCCATCAGAATCCAATATACATGTACATAGCGTTTTCCTATTTCCAAAGAGAGAGTGTACATGGTTCATGGGCCGTTTCTAATGGTACAGTCACAAATTAGGAACTGCCAACGGACAGTGCGCTTTTATCCAGAATCGGGGCAGAATGGGATTGCACCAGCCCAGTGGCAGTTGCAAATGAACAAGAACAGCTGAAAATTTTGTCAGTAGACAGAGTTTATTGGAGGTTAAGGTACAACTTAACAGTTAACGGCAACAACAACAACAACAACAACAAAACTCAAGTCATCCGGGCATCTTTTTAAATAGCCACTGCCTTTTACTTATTGTCAGGGTATCGGGCGATTTCTGTGCTGGCAGCAGGCAGTAGAAGTCTTGTCTGACTGGAGCCGCCCGGTTTACATGTAACTAATGAAAGCTGAGATTCCAAATTCTCTATTGTCGGGATTTTGTTTGCATTATAATCAGAAGAAACATTCTTTTGAAATGGAGGCTGTGTGGAGCGTTTCTTCAGCAAAGAAGAAACATACTTGTTGCCACAGCAGTTTACATTGGGAAAGCTGGAGAAGCCTATGGAGAAAGCTCTATTTAAGTGAAAGCCTTGCTCTAATGTGGGAGTCATGAGTAGATTCCAAGTCATAACTTCACCTGAAACTGGACAAGATTCTTGAGGTTCTCGAAAGGTTGGCGCCTGGTTTAAACTGGCCAAGAATCTGCGCTTCTTGGCAAATTATATTCTTACTGCAGTCTTGCCATTGGATTTACCTTGTCCTTCGTTGCTGGCAATTTTATCACTAGTAGTCGATATAAAACTACTGATAGACTGAAGTAACCTAGATGGTCTCAGTGCAGTTACCTCCTGGTTCACGCACGGAGATCAGTTAACATATTCACCACGCGGACATCATTCGATTGTCAGAAGGTTACCCATCTCAATACCACCTAGCATTCTAAAATGCTTGTTTCCAAACTTGGTTGAATATTATCCAACGATTTTTTCATTTGTAAACACGCTAAGAAATAATACTGGATCAAACTGCAACCTGTCCGAGTCCATAATTCACTGAAATCTATCCTTGTTCATCATCAAAGAACTAAATTTTGGCTGGTTGCATGATGTCTCTGTCTGATATTATTAAAGCGTTAAGTTTCTCCTTGGTAACTGTTGCAGATATTGTCGTACTTCTGTAGACACTCTGCTTTCATAAAGTCAGCTTTTATGCAGATTTACTTTAGCATTCATTGCATGGTTTGTAACTTATCAATTAGTCTTTTCTATATATAAGATACGTCCGAGGCATGTGTCTACTGGTTGGCTAGGACACATTTTACCATAGTGCACACCTAAACTCAAAAGATGCGGTAGAACCTTAATTATTTTCAAAAAATGCCCGATGTCATTTAGTTATCATAAAAGACCTGCTGGCATTTTTTATCAAGAGTACATTTTGGAGAACCCTTGCTTATCGCTTTTGAACACTTGCATGCGAATATCATTTGCTTAACTTGGAAAGTGAGTCCCTTATCAAGTTTGACAGACACCAATCACAAACCAGTATTTTGGCTTTTTCGTAACTTAAAATAGCATCGAATTGGATAAGAAATTGTTGCTGGAATTAAAAATATGATAAGAAAAAGAACATTATATGGTTGAATAACGAAACCTTAAAGTTGGAACTTTGTATATGTGGGTTACAAATCCAAGTTATTAGACTAACAATCATTGGTTCATATCGCAGCTTTGCTTGAATACATCTATGGGAGTACTTGTGTTTAACCTTTAATTGACTTGATATACCCCTGCAGTTGATAGCGGTATGTTACCTTTTATTAAAATGGTGGTTTAAGCTTTGCTTATTTTTAGAAAAGCAATAGGGTAAGTATAAGACCAAATAGATGTTGTAGATTTCTAAATTATCATAGGTTGAATTATTACCTGCATCTTGTCAAAAACATCTTTACACAATTTTCTAAACTTAAAACACAATGATTCAACTTTATTCCTACGTTTTTAGTGAGAGTGTTGTTTAGCAGGACACTTCAGATCCCAAGCCTATTACTGGTGAAACCAAAGAAATACACCAATATGTGAAATGTCACAGTCGCATGACTGAAACCAAGCTGATTGTTGCATAAAAAGTCATTCAACCAAACATTCAAGTTTATTCATAAACGATTTTGTTGTTTCACAAAATCTATGATAAGACCCAGATTCGGCATTCACGATTCTATCATAAGACAGAATTTATCAAATGGCAGCCATTAAAAGAATGCGTGTAGGCTTTTATTAAGCAATAATTATCATATAGGGAATGATCATGCACATAGCAGTTCACTTCCCCTCAAAAAAATTGACACTGAAAATCCAATACAAAAAGTAGTGGGTGGGGTAAGTTGATATTGGCTCTATCATTATTTTAAGTAAATAACCAGAAAGAAGATAGAACAATATTTCAAATAACTTTATAATTCAACACCAGAGTTATCAGAAAATGTTACATGCAATATAGAAAGCTCAAAATAGTTCGAATAATGTAAAATTTACACATAAGCTACTATTTGTACACAAAGTTGCGGCTGGAAACAAAACGCGCGAATAAATCGAATTTCATATCTTCTGATTTCGTCCTACTTTTTATATATTGTTTAGGTAGGGTAACCCGTCATAAAAATCAAAGAATGGCTTGTGTTGCAATTACTTTTGGGTGAAGCCCTTTTTTTTCATTATTTTGACTGGACTATAACTATTTTTTAGATCATTCAATCTTGCTTTCAGGATCTGTCTATACAGTATTTGAACGCATCACACCCCCTGATTGGCTTAAACAAATGGTTTAGCCAATCAGAAAGCGTGTTACATTCAAAATCCATGATCATACCAAGAATGTTTTCAAGAAAGCTTGCACTCTCTTGCACTCCGGATCATTACATTCACCTCTGTAGTGGGCTCAGAAAGTAGACCGTCATTACATCATATTTTTGTCACATGACCATAACTCAAAATAGCTACACAAACGCCGGTGAAAGAAAGACCAATACCGATCGTTATGTGTGCTGTTTAAACAGCATGGGACCAATCAGACATAAACGATAGTTAATGAACACAAGAGGGATTTTCTGAAAAGCCTAAATATCTTTATAGGACGATAACTTGATTTTTAATCGTACAAACTTAGATCCAGCGGTGTGTCAAATTAGTTGTCATCATTGATGGGCGCAGCTATTTTTGTTACAATCGGCGTAAGATTCTTAAAAGTGAAGAGGCTAAAAGAAAAATAGTTCCATTTAATACAGGAAAATCATCAGTTTGAATGCACCTACATGTATAATGTACCCAGAATCATATTTCCTTTGTCTAACTTACAATTTTACATATGAAACAGTTAAACAGTAACAAAACATCTTTTCCTCGGTTTGACAAGATTCTTGTCATTTAGCCCATCGCAGAGATGTATGTGAGGTAACGAACGACAACTCTGCTCGGAGATTTGAAAGCTTGGTGAATATGTACACAGTAGTCGATTTGTCAGTGTGCGGGTTAACAGCACATGTGATAGTTCACTACGTTCAAGACCTGTACGCTTTATGTATTCTTATCTTGAATTTACATCGATGACATGTACAAAAGTCATTACACTTGAGTGCGAAGGGCTTGTAAAGCGAGAGAAAGACAAATAACCCACATTCTGTCATCTTTGGAATGCCTTTTTTTTAAAAATAGGTCAATATAACGCGACATGCATACTGATCTCAAATGAGCCTAATTTGTTATCATCTGTTGTTTGCTTTTGTGATAAATTACATTCTACTTAAGCTACTTTTTAAAAAAACATCATTCTTTATATAAATTTTCTAATCTTCAGAAAATCCGTATTGTTACAACAAAATTCTGGGCGTCCAATATGAAGTCATTTAATGCCAGCCCTTTCCGTCTCTAGTGGTCACTTAAACTTGGATAAAAGACCCTAGCGTCGTGCTGAGAAAAGCAGCCTGGGTTCGTATTCACAAACCATTCTTAACCCTTATCTTGCTGTGTAAATTAAACGATACCTTTAAGTGGACAGCAGAAACTCAAGAGTTGCTATTTCAAAATTCATCTTTATGGGAGAAATATCTCCTTCTCGGACAGTGTAGATCAAAGATCGGACTGCACGTTTTGTGCAGTCTAATCTTGATATACACTGTCAGCAAAAGGACAGTGAGTCGCGATCAGCAGCCAAAGGGTTAAAAGCATTCTTACTCTTATTCTTAACCATTTGGTTTAACCAATCAGAAGTTCTGTTACTTTCACGGTCAGGAAATCCTGAAGAATAAGACCAAGAACGTTCTTAAGAATGGTGGATGAATACAGATCATCATAATAATGGATCCAGTAACTCCATGTTGTCAAACAACTGACTAAATAGTGATGTATATCATGTACTTAACTCTTTGCCACATGAGAAAATGTTAGACTGGTCCAAATTGAAAGCATTTGCAGACGACAAAATGAAGGTGACTAAAAAATAGAAATACGTTCTGGGAAGGGTAGAAAACACTGTGGGAAAAGGAGAAAATGCTGGTTACCAGCATTTTCTCCTTTTCCCAGAGTGTTTTCAAAAGGCCTCTTTCTTAGGGGCGTCAAAAGTAGGGATAGTGTGGTAATGGGTTAATTTCCATTGACAGAGGCATACAGCACAAAAAGTAGGTCCTATTCATGGTTATGAACTTAGGCAACTTGGAAAAAATTACGGTTTTATATTAACCCTTTCCAAAACAATCCCTGGTTTTTACGGGTCTGGAATTATACCCTTTTGAAGACATTGTCGGAAAAGGTGAAAATGCTGGTGACTAGCATTTTCTCCTTTTCCCACAATATTTTCTACCCTATCATAGACAGAAATCATCTTTTCAGCATGAGTTGAAATGTCGTCTGTAAATGCTTTCAAGTTGGTCTAATCCAAAAGTTTGTCGTTTGGGAAAGGGTTAAAAAACATCAGTATAACACCTATCATGTTTGCGGTTTGATAAACAAGGGAGGTAAATAGTAACAAATTTTCTCGTATAACTAGAGTAATTTCCCTTGATCACTATTTACATTAAGGTCACTATATATATACAAGTTGGCTTCTTTAAAAAAGAAGCCAGGAGAGCTCAGCATTAATGTTTTCAAATAGATTATTGGCTTTTAATTTCAATACATTTTGGTACATGTAAACAAACAAGTGAAAAAGCCGCAGCGTAGAAACGCCATATGCCTAACTTGACGGTTATTCGGCCTTCTTGTCCCGTTTTAAAGTCGCATGATCTTGTCCAGCAGTCTTTTTTCTCTTTTTTTTACGAAATTATTCTTATTTTTTCTTCCGCCTAGATTCATTTACTTAATGAAAAATTACAATTATTTTAAGGGTCATTTACAGCCATGGCAAATTAATGTAACAAATATTTTTCTGAAACCCGTCATATAGAAATAAACCACGCCAATTTCCTGTTTCGGTTTTTTGACTTCATTTATTTACAAAACCATGACGAAGCAGACTGCGTATCAGAACAATTTCGCAAGAAAAATGGATATAGACAGCAAATTCGGTGACAGTCTGCCTTTTAAACTCACACTGTTGGAGAGGTCTGATGACCTCTCCAATAACCCATGTCAAACTTGTGGTCCCTCACTCGTCACAAGTCGGCCGGTTCTGTATCTATATCTATATGATGGCTCCCATCACCCGAGGTATGCCGAATGGTGATCCCTGGGACAGAGCCAATTTTCACCCCGGGGATATAATAGGAAACTTTTTAGAGGCTTATTAGGTAAAGCTACAGCCAAATTTAGTTGCTCTGGGCCTTGCGGTTTCAAACAAGATTTTCAATATTTTTCAGTTTCGTTGCCATGGTAACCAGAGTTTTTGAACGCATCAAATTCTTTCAAGAAATTCTGAACAAGATCATGGCAGGGTAATTTCTGTTAAGTTCCATTTTTTAGATTTGGATTGGTAGTTTCCGAGAAGATGTTAGAAATAAAAGTTAATGCAGACACACGCATATATATACACATGACGGACACTAGGCCCTGACATAAGCCTGCTGGCCGTTGGCGTTAAACAGTGAAAACACTCTTATTTTTTCTGACTTTCATAAAGATACACAAAAACACTACTAGTGGTCAGATTGCTAAAATAACTGATATAGTAACAGGAGGCAGAATGTGCACTTCAGGGACTTGTGTCTGCGAGACAATCATGTGGTTCTACAGAGGAGTTGAGCATATTTTGGCAGAAATCTACCTGGGATCATTTTCATCAACCGTTTACCAAACAATCCCTGATTTTTACGACCTTAAGTAGAGTTACAAGAGCTTCGCAGAGCAGCGCATGAATACGCCCGAAGGAGCTTGTCAGTGAAATGAGTTGCATTGATGGATGGGCCATGAATGAAGAGTAGTTATTCTCTATGACATGTGAAAAATATTAAAAAATAAGGGTTGCAAAGTTTACAAATTTTGTGAATTGCTCTTATCCACAAGGTGTTCTATCAGTCTTTGAAGGTCCCAGATCATATCTTATATATTTTAGAAATTATGGCCCAGACGAAAATTCAAAGTGAAAAGGGTAATAAATCAGAAGGAAGGATGGCAGAGTTATGGTTCTTGTGCAATGCACTTCTTCATAATGTGTTCTATTAGTCTTCGAAGTTTCAAGATGATGGATTTGAAGTTTGGGAGTTATGGTCTTTACAAGAATTCAAACTGAAAATTAACAAATGGCAATAACTCAAACAATAAAGGTGGCAGAGTTTTGATTCATGTGCAATGCACTTCTCCATAATGGGTTCTACCAGTGTATTGAGTTCCAAGTTAATAGCTTTTATAGTTTAGAAGTTATGGCCTGGAGAAAATTCAAACTGAAAATTAATGAAGGGCAGTAACTCAAAGAATAACAGTGGCAGAGTTATGGTTCATGTGCACTGCACCTCTCCATAAAGCGTTCTATCAGTGTATGTAGTTTCAAGTTGATACCTTTTATAGTTTGGAAGTTATGGCCTGGACAAAAATTCAAAGTGAAAATTAACAAAGGGCAATAACTCAAAAAATAAAAGTGGCAGAGTTATGGTTCATGTGCATTGCATTTCTCCATAATGGGTTCTATCAGTGTATGAAGTTCCAAGTAATAGGTATTATATTTTAGAAGTTATGGCTTGGACAAAAATTCAGACTGAAAATTAACAAAGGGCAGTAACTCAAAAAATAACGGTGGCAGAGTTATGGTTCATGTTCACTGCACTTCTCCATAATGTGTTCTATCAGTGTATGTAGTTTCAAGTTGATACTTTTTATCATATGGAAGTTATGGCCTGAACAAAAATTCAAAGTGAAAAGTTGGTTATTTCAGAAATCAGGGGCAGATAATTTAAGAACGCAAACAGCGATCCAAATTCTAAGACCCAGGTGCACAACTACACATCATGGAGATTCATTGTGGCAAGTTTCAAATAATTCCAATGGAAACTGTAGGATGAGTTGCACACACGAAATTGCTAACAGACGGACGACCTGGGGTATAACATAATACGACCCTTCCGGCGTATAGAAAGTCTGTAACAAATCTCTCTCCTTCTAGCCACTCAAATTTCTCTTATCTCCCTCGGATTCAGTCCATCTCTCACTTCAGTTCTTCCTCTCTACCGGCATTGGCATGAGACATGAGGGTAAGATGAAAGGAAAAACACATGGAAGTACAACTTCAATCACAAAATATTTATTGACAGTTCTTTCTGGTATTTCAGTTACATGTATCTGTTTCCATTTAAATGGACAGCACTCACGAAGTATTACAAATACTGACCACAAAAATACATCCATTTAGTTTGTGTGTATTGAAGAAAGATTTACTTCATTTTACTTTATTGATCTTTAAACCTTTACTGGACAACACAACTTTCCGCTTAGTTTTTATTGAAGGTATTGGAGGGAATAATCTGATGGAAATTTACATCCATTTTATTTCTTTACCACACAACAAAATGTAGCATTGTCCAGACTGAAAGTGTTTGCAGGTGACAATTCAAATTTGGTTAACCCTTTCCCAAACGACAAACTTTTGGACCAGACCAAATTAAAAGCATTTGCAGAGGACAATTCAACTCTTGCTGAAAAGATGATTTCTGTCTATGATAGGGTGGAAAACATTGTGGAAAAAGGAGAAAATGCTGGTTACCAGCATTTTCTCCTTTTCCCACAATGTTTTCAAAAGGCTACTATTCCAGACCTGTAAAAAGCAGGGATTGTTTGGGAAAGGGTTAATATGATAGAGCTTGTTTTTGATGCGGTTAAAAACATTGTGGGAAAAGGAGAACAAGAGGACCATGATGGTCCTATATCGCTCACCTGAGTATATTTGTAACTTATATGGTTTATCAAGGGCAGGCTATTTATTCTTTTCAAATAAAGTATACCCTTGGGTTTGTCACAAAAATATGTTTACAGATTTTCTTCTTTGTCTTTGGCCAGTGGAGCTAAAAGCTGCTGCTTATCATCAATTTTTCTCTTCACAGTGTCTTGTTCCCTTTTTGACTTGTAGTTTAGCCATTACCAGACGACAAAATTTTAGACCGTTCCAAATTGAAACAAATTGCAGACGACATTTTAAAATGTATCTAAAATGAAAAATAAGTGATCTTTATGGTAGAAAAGATTGTGAGAAAGGAGAAATTGCTTGTTTCAAACAATTTCTCCTTTTTAGCTCCTTTTTAGATGGAATTGATTTTAAGAATTTCCTTCTATGATTCCATGTGAAATAGTGTGCACCAGGGCACAGAGCCAAAATATGACCCCAAGGGGATAATTTTAATTATTTTTATAAAGGGTCACTAGATGATGCTACATGCAAAATATGAATGCTCTAGCCTCTATGGTTTGTCACAAGTAGATTCTTAAAAGATTTCCTTCTTTGTTTCTATGTAAAATAGGGTGCGCCCGGGCAGAGCCCAAATATGACCGCAGAGGGATAATTCTAGCAATTTTGGTAGAAGATTATCAGATTTTACTACATAGCAAATATGAATGCTCTAGCCATTATGGTTTGTCAGAAAAAGATTAAAGGTTTCCTTCTTTGTTTCTATGTAAAATAAGGTGTGCCCGGGCAAGGCCCAAATATGACCCAAGCGGAATAATTTTAACAATTTTGGTAAGGGGTCACCCAATAATGCTTCAAAGAAAATATGAACGCCCTCCGCCTTATGGTTTGTCACAAGAAGATTTTTAAAGATTGTAAAATAGGGTGCACCCGGGCAGAGCCCAAATATGACCGCAGAAGGATAATTTCAACAATTTTGGTAGAAGATCATCAGTTAATGCTACACACTAAATAGGAATGTTCTAGCCATTATGATTTGTCATCAGAAGAAGTTTTAAAGATTTCCTTCTAAATTTCTATGTGAAATAGAGTGCGCCCGGGCAAAGCCCAAATATGACCCCATGGGAATGATTTTAACAATTTTGGTAAGGGGTCACCCAATGATGTTTCAAACAAAATATGAATGCTCCCAACCTTATGTTTTGTCACAAGAAGATTTTTAAAGATTTTGAAATAGGGTGCGCCCGGGCAGAGCCCAAATATGACAGCAGAGGAATAATTTTAACAATTTTGGTAGAGGATCATCAGATAATGCTACATACCAAATATGAATGCTCTAGCCATTATGGTTTGTCAGAAAAAGATTTTTTAAAGCATTCCTTCTTTGTTACTATGTAAAATAGGGTGCGCCCGGGCAAAGCCCAAATATGACCCCAGGGGAATAATTTTAACAATTTTGGTAAAGGGTCACCCAATGATGCTTTATACAAAATATGAATGCTCCCGGCCTTATGGTTTGTCACAAGAAGATTTTTAAAGATTTTTTCCATTTTCAGCCATTTTGTTGCCATGGCAACCAGAGTTTTTGTTGGAATTAAATTCTTTTAACAATTTTTGTAGAGCTTCACCCAAGGAACATTCCTGCCAAGTTTTATCAAGATTGGCCTTCTGGTTTTGGAGGAGAAGATTTTCAAAGAAATTGTTAACGGACGGACAGATGGTCGTCCGGTCTGACGGACGGACGGACGCCGGACGATGACCGGTCACAATAGCTCCCCCTGAGCACGTTGTGCTCAGGTGAGCTAAAAAGCCAGTTACCAGCATTTTCTCCTTTTCCAATAATATTTTCAACAGGCTTCTTTAGCTAAAACTTGGGATTGAATGGTAAAGGGTTAATAGCATGGTCCTTTATCAAGTCCGAATTAGCTTCATTAACCCAGACTAGACTCTTCAAAGCAAGGTAGGTGAGGAAACCCAAAATCTTTTAATTGCAAACTCATCATCTCTTCCAGTGAGCCATCACAGACCCATTTATTAAAAACACTGACAAAAATGTAACAATAACTGGCAAACTGTTTTGCATTTAACTAGAACTTAACTCTATGAACGCCAAATGAACCCAACAATATGTACCTTCTAGATATAAAACCCACATAATTGCAATTTTAGGATAGTTGTTACTAAGAAATGTCTCAGCAAAGCCAAAAACTTAGATCACAATTTAGACTGAGTGTTTTGCACAGTCTGATCTTGATTTAAACTAATTGCTCAGGCAACAATAGTAGTGAATGGCACTCTGTGCAGCTTTTGAACAAGATTTTAGTAGTTTTTCATTTACTCTGAGTTTTCCTACAGTGTGCAATGATCGCAAGTACATGTAATGAGAAAACAATGTATCTGTAATAAGCATGTATTGAAACTGATTCATCCTTAACCACACAATCCTCAATTTTTAACCTTCTGAAAACATTTTGGAAGAAGGAGAAAATGCTGGAACCAGCATTTTCTCCTTTTTCCACAATGTTTTCTACCCTGTCAAAAGCATTCCATAGTTTGAACAACATTTAAACTGTTGTCTACAAATCTTTCCATTCAGACAGGTCTGCATTTTTGTTGTTTAGTACAGAGTTAAGACTTTATACTTTATTTGCAAAGTTACTGTAGAATGTAAACTGTTCTTGTTGTATTATAAATTGAAATTGATTTGTTCCTGTACATTTAAATAAATAATTTCATTTTTCAAACGAAGAAAAATGAAATAAAAATAGACAAACAAACAAAGAGACAATGAGAGGAAATGTTCAATTAAAAAAGAATAATATACACAAAATATTACGATAGTTGTAACTTTCCTCTTACCTGTCTTTGATTAAAGCAGAAAAAGAAAAGTTGGTATTGCCAAGGTGTCACAATTTTCTCTTGCAACAAGAAGCAAGCACTAGCCCCAGGAAAGTTACTACAACATAATGTTCCTTTAAATTATATACCTACAACTTTCAACCACAAATAATTGCAATTATTGACATTTCATTTCATCAAAAGATGGTAAACAAAATAAAAACAGATAATAGTATAGCACGTACTAACTTCGTTTTGATGAATGGCAGATGAACATTACAGTATAACATTTGATCAGTTAAATTGCAAATCAATGAGCACATATTCTATGTGCAGGATCTATTATCAAAACCACATTGCGTAAACACAAATTTTAACCAGCCCGCATAGCTTAATAGGTAGAGCATAGGACAAGTGAACATGATGTTTTGAGTCAATTGAGGGTGTGTGTTTGATCCCTATGGCTGGCCATCTAAAATTACTAATAGTAAGATGAGGCATTAAACCCAGTTCCCATGTGACAGTGCTATACACCAAGCACATAACAGAATCAGGGGTACCTTAACTCATTACCAAACAACAATATTTTAGGTTTGTCCAAATGAAAGGCATTTGCAGATGACAAAATAAAAGTGACCCAAAATTTGAAATTTGTTTTGTGAAAGGTAGAAAACATTGTGGGAAAAGGAGAAAATGCTGGTTACCAGCATTTTCTCCTTTTCCCACAATGTTTTCTAAAGGCTTCTTTCTCGGAGGCGTCAAAAGTAGGGATTGTGTGGTAATGGGTTAAGATGGGTTTTCCACTGTTTCCTCAGTTTGGACTGGTGCACAATCATCTATAACAATACTAACAGCTTTCAAGGGGGCGTCGCCCATATGGGCATTAAGTGACGATGATAAATAAATGGAAATTCAATCAATCAGACGCAATTTTTTATTTTTGTAGTGTTCCTGTGCAACACATGTACATGAGTGGTTTACTGGTATTAAATAAAATTCAAAATCCCTTTCCTAATCAAAATATAAATAGAAACAAAAAATAAATTACGATAGATGCATAAAAGAAGCCCAACTGTTTAAATAAATTTTTCAAACATAGCAAAAGAACAAACTGAGGGGTTCAACTTTAATGCATCAACAAAGTGTACCAACCAAAGTCGGCTTGCAGTCAACATGACTGACCCTGGTCAAAAGTTTTAACTTTTGGTAAAATTTCTGCCTGTCCAAGGACCATTCTACCAGATAAATCAACCAATTATTGCATAAAATAGATTTATGGATCTATAATTATGTGACGACTTCCTAAATACTATGCAACCCAGAGATGTATTAACCCTTTACCACACAATGACGCTTTTTAACAACCCTGTAGAAGAGGCCTTATGAAAACATTGTGGGAAAAGGAGAAAATGCTGATAACCAGCATTTTCTCCTTTACCCACAAAGTTTTCTACCCTACCAAAGAGAAGTTGCGTCATTTGAGCCACTATGAAATTGTCCTCAGCAAATGATTTTGATTTGAATGAGTCTTAAATTTTGCCATGTAGTAAAGTGTTAAACCTGCTTTTGCCCGAATGTGGCTTCATTACATTCTACTCTTCATCACTGATGATCTTTTTTTAAAAACTTTAACCCAGTCCCAAACAATCCATGGTTTTCACAACTCTGAGAAAGAAGCCTTCTGGAAAAAAATTGTGGGAAAAGGAGAAAATGCTGGTTACCAGCATTTTCTCCTTTTTCCACATGTTTTCTTCCCTTCCCAATTGAGCTACATTAATTTTGTAATCTGCAAATGCTTCCAATTTGGACTAGCTTTAGCCCTTTACCACAATCCCGACTTTTGATGACCCTGAGAAAACATTGTAGGATAAGGAGAAAATGCTGGTAACTAGCATTTTCTCCTTTTCCCACAATGTTTATCCCTTCTCAAAAACAATTTTTACTTTTTAACCATAATTCTTTCATCATCTGCAAATGCTTTCAGTTTGGACTAGTCTACAATTTTGTCATTTGGTAAAGAGTTAAACTATGCTGTTTGGAACAGTTAAAGTTTGCAGTGAAATACTTGCAACTTGGAATCAAACAAAAAACCAGTTACCCATTTATTACTGAACAAGCTGGTTATAAACCAATCAAAACTCTTAACCACTAATACTGGTAACGGGGACAAACTTTTAAACAGAAAAAGAGGGTTTTTTTTCTGATGAAATTTATGGAAAACATTGCAAGGGAAAAGGCAAACAAAATATGAGCTTTTCCTTCAATGCTTCAAGTCACCTACTTTGAAAGGGAAAAAATGCACTAATTGGTTATCTTAGCAGGAAAAATCAAAAGATGGATGGATGAATGAATGAATGAATGAATGAATGAATGAATGAATGAATGAATGGATGGATGGATGGATGGATGGATGGAATGAATGAATGGAATGAATGAATGAATGAACCAAAGAAATGAATAAATGAAATGAAATGAATGAAATGAATGAAGCTACTGGCTGTGACAGTTACTGTAGTAATGGGGTAATGCAACAATAAATAAAAGACTTTCCAAAGCAATGATTCCATACAATGTCCTACAAGTATTGGAAATGTATTCTATGTATTTCTGATAAATTGTCTCTCGAATGATTGGATTTGTCTTTGAAAGATTACTCATACTTTGTCAGACAAGAAGAAGATGCTGATTACCTGCTTTTTCTGCCTTTTCCACAATGTTTCTTAAAGCCCTCATTCTCAGGGTTTTCAAAACCTACCAATTGTATGGTAAAGGGTTAAACAGAGGTCTACTCTGTATGATGCCCCTTTACACTTGATGTAATCATGTTTCCCCAACTATTAACTCTGATAATCATTCTTATAAAGAATGAAAAAAAAAATATGAGTGTTTGGGAAATTGTCTTTGCAAAGGGCAAAGAAAAAATAGTGCAAACCACAAAAAGTAAAACTACTACAACAACATGTTTATCCAGTCCCACTCACCTCTTATCCTACAAACCAAATCAAAAAGTACAAAACTGTCAGTTACTCCCAACCTGTGGAGCCATTTCCTTTTGAGGAATTAATTCATTTTTCTTTTTATACCTTACCAAACAACAAAATTTTAGACCGGTTTAAACTCAAAGCACCTACAGATAACAAAATAAACATAACTCAAATACTGAAATTTGATTTCAGCAGGGTGGAAAACATTGTGTGAAAAGGAAAAAAATGTTGGTAAGCAGCATTTTCTCCTTTTCCCATAATTTTTCAAAAGGCTTCCATCTCAGGGTCACACAAAGCAGGGATTATTTGGTAAAGGGTTGAACAAAAGACTATATGATGAAACTTTGAACAGAATACCAAGGCTATGAGCCTTGTAGTTTCAGGAAAAATCTTTCTATATTGTTTCCATTCTAAAAGACTATATACTTGACCCCTAGAAAAGAGAACTTTTTCTGAGAGAGTCAGCCTACAGAAAACATTTTCATGGAGGCTACAGCTATGAGATAATGCTATAGATAAATCATTAAAACTGTTGCCTTGCTTTATCAGACAAAACCATTTCTTTTCTTTTTCATCTTTATAATACATGTAACTCTACATAGCTGGAACTTATATCACCCCTAAAGCAAGGTCTTATTCAACCATAGGAACATTATTATGAACTATTTGAATGGTTTTGCTATTTAACAATGAACATGAGCAGTCTAAAAGCAAGACCCAGAAATTCCATTTCAAAGTTGTGTTGCTAATAATGTATCTGAGCAGACTGTTGGTATCAGATCAAACAGAATATTTCATTTGGTCCCATAATTCTTTAATCCCTTTACCACACAATCCTGACATTTTAACGACCCTGAAGGAGGCTTTTGAAAACATTTTGGGAAAAGGAGAAAATGCTTGCATTTTCTCCTATTTTCGAAATGTTTCCTACCCATTCAGAAACAATCTTCATTGTTTGAAACATGTATAGTTTCTCCTTTACAAATACTTTCAATCTGGACAAGTCTTAATGAAACTCTTTGCAGACGACAAAATAAATATGACTGTAAAATCAAAATTTGATTTGGGAAGGGTAGAAAACATAGTGGAACAAGAGCGGCAAATTGTCGCAAGATACGTCTTACCCCAAATTGTAAAGCTGGGGCATGCACCGGACAAAATTCAAGTATGAAAAACAACAAAAGGCAATAACACAAAAATTAAGCGAGCAAGGGTTATGATTCCTGTGCACTGCACTCCCCCTTGATGAGATCTATCCACCCATGAAATTTCATAACCCTAGCTAGTATAGTTTTGGAGATATCCTCCGGACAAAATTCAAGTATGAAAAATGACAAAGGGCAATAACTCAAAAATTAAGCGAGCAAGAGTTATGATTTCTGTGCACTGCGCTTCCTCTTGATGAGATCTACCCACCCATGAAATTTCATAACCCTGGCTAGTATACTTTTGGAGATATGCTCCGGAGAAAATTGAAGTATGAAAAATAACAAAGGGCAATAACTCAAAAATTAAGCAAGCAAGAGTTATGGTTCCTGTACACTGCACTCCCCCTCGGTGAGATCTATCCACCCATGAAATTTCATAACCCTAGGTAGTATTATTTTGGAGATATGCTCCGGAGAAAATTCAAGTATGAAAAACAACAAAGGGCAATAACTCAAAAATTAAGCACGCAAGAGTTATGGTTCCTGTGCACTGCACTCGCCCTCGATGAGATCTATCCACCCATGAAATTTCATAACCCTAGCTAGTATAGTTTTGGAGATATCCTCCGGACAAAATTCAAGAATGAAAAACAACAAAGGGCAATAACTCAAAAATTAAGCAAACAAGAGTTATGGTTCCTGTGCACTGCACTCCCCCTCAATGAGATCTATCCACCCATGAAATTTCATAACCCTAACTAGTACAGTTTTGGAGATATGCTCCGGACAAAATTCAAGTATGAAAAACAACAAAGGGCAATAACTCAAAAATTAAGCAAGCAAGAGTTATGGTTGCTGTGCACTGCACTCCCCCTCGATAAGATCTATCCACCCATGAAATTTCATAACCCTAGCTAGTATAGTTTTGGAGATATGCTCTGGACAAAATTCAAGTACGAAAAACAACAAAGGGCAATAACTCAAAAATTAAGCCAGCAAGAGTTATGGTTCCTGCGCACTGCACTCCCCCTCGATGAGATCTATCCACCCATGAAATTTCATAACCCTAGCTAGAATAGTTTTGGAGATATGCTCCGGACAAAGAACTGGACGCCGCCCGCCTGCCCACCCGGACGCCACGGGTGATCCCATAATACGTCACGTCTTCGACGAGCGTATAAAAAGGAGAAAATGCTAATTACAAGCATTTTCTCCTATTCCCTCTATGTTTTCAAAGAGCTTCTACCTCAGGGTCGTCAAAAGTGGTCATTGTGTGGTGAAGGGTTAATTCTTGTAAAGTGGTAATGAGTTAAGAGGAAATTTTGTTTGTATTTATGTACTGATAGATGTAGTATCAACAGAAAGACTGTCACTAGACATTTAACAATCATCAATGCTCATTTTGAGCAGAAGCTCAGTTTAGCTAAAAACAATATTTACTGAAGAAATTTGACTTTTATAAAGTCCAAAAGTAAGAAAATTATTGTGTATTTACAGCCATAGCTATTATGGACTAAGGAAAAAGGAATAGAATTACATGTATTAGTGATCCCTCATACCAACACTCACATTTGAAAATTCTGTAAGTTTGCAGACAATTCTTGTTGTCTTTTTCAGCACTACAAAGAAATTTAAAATTGTCTGAACTATCTAGCTCTTTGTCAGACAATTTAATCAAAAATCAAACTTGATAGCATTTTAAACTTGATAGAATTTACAGGTGAAAAATGACATATCTCAAATGATCCGTCATGTAAAGGGTTAATTCCAAACTAGAAAAGGGAGTAAATGCTGTTTTGCCAACTTGTATTTTCCTTTTCCCACAATGTTTTCAAAAGTATTTCTCCTCAGGGTCGTCAAAACGTAATTCTTTGGTAAAGGGTTAAAAGTTGTGTATTGCAGTGGTGTAAAAAGATTATTTGAGCCATGCTCTGTGAAAAGGGGGCTTAATCCTTTCCCAAACAGCAAATTTCGGACCAGATCAAATTGAAAGCATTCTGCAGGTGACAAATTAACAGTTACTAAAAAGATTATTTTTCGATACGACAGGAAAGAAAACATTGTGGGAAAAGGAGAAAATGCTGGTAACCAGCATTTTCTCCTTTTCTCACCATGTTTTCGAAAGGCTTCTATTCCTGATCAGTAAAAACCAGGGACTGTTTGGGAAAGGGTTAATACATCGGCGCAAAGTATCGACCCTAGTCAGCCTGCACAGTCCATCCAGGCTGAACTTCGCAGAAACTTTGCACTGTTTGTATATTTTCTTTATGTCAAAGGACCACTCTACCCTAATGATTGAGTCGGATATTAAAAAATAGCTATTACAGATCCATAATTATGAGGTGACTTGCTAGGTAGCATGTATTATGGAAATGCATGAAACCACACGACAAAATTTTAGACTGGTTCAAATTGAAAGCATTTGCAGACAACAAAATAAAGGTGACTGAAAAATTGAAATTTGTTCTGGGAAGGGTAGAAAACACTGTGGGAAAAGGAGAAAATACTGGTTACCAGCATTTTCTCCTTTTCCCACAGTGTTTTCAAAAGGCTTCTTTCTCAGGGGCGTCAAAAGTAGGGATTGTATGGTAATGGGTTAAGCCCCTTTTTGCCAAAACCTGACTTCTTTATACAGCAATGAGTTGTGAACTAGTCTAATGAGATAATATCTGATGGTGACACACTGAACATGTTCCTGGAATTGCTCTCTGACCCTGATGAAAGTCTGTACTCATTCGCAAATGGCATTACACTGGCAATCTGAAATAATAAAACCACACACTAGTCAGACATTCTGCATTATACTGGGAGTTATAGAAAAATATAAACCTAAAATGATCAAATATTCTGCATCACACTTGCAATGTGAAATGACAATCGTTGGTCATATTGGTTGGTTGGTTGTATTAGGGTTTAACATCATTTTAACAGCTGAGGTCATATCATGGCAGTCGGTGACACCTATGTGTTTCCTGGCTTTCTCACACCAGTACTAACACAACTTTCTCTCCAAAGCCACC
Source organism: Tridacna crocea (assembly GCA_943736015.1). Lineage (NCBI taxonomy): Eukaryota > Metazoa > Mollusca > Bivalvia > Cardiida > Cardiidae > Tridacna > Tridacna crocea. Next base: position 13,813,920 of record OX031066.1, read on the forward strand.
GACTACTTTTCTCACATGCTTAAGCAGAAGTGAGAGGCGAAAGTATGTCGCTGGTCATATATTCTCCAGCATACATGCAATCTGGTATGATACAACCCAGAATGATACAATTTTCTATATTCTTTTGGCATTACTCTTTACCAAACAACAAAACTTTGAACTGGTCCAAATTGAAAGAATTTGCAGAAAATGAAATGTGACTCAAAAACTGAAATTTGATTAGAAAAGGGCAGAAAACCTTGTGGAAAAGGGGAAAAAATGCTGATTACCGGTACAAGTATTTTCTCCTTTTCCTACAATGTTTTCAAATTTTTTTTTTTTTTGTGCAGGATCGTCAATGTTTTCAAAAGTTTTTCTTTTTGCAGTATCGTTAAAAGTAGGGATTGCATGGTAAAGAGTTAACTTTTACCAAAAGACAAAATTGAAAAAAAAATTGCAGACAACAATTTCGATGAGGCTCAAATGAGGGAAGTTATCTTGAATAGGACAGAAAACATTATGGAAACAGGAGAAACTGCTGGTTATTAGGTACCATTCAATTTGTTGTCAATAAATGCTTTTAATTTGGATTAATCAAGGATATTCATGTTGGTAGAAAGTGAATAAGGAAGTGGGACAAGGATAACGAGAAGAGAAAGGTACTGAGTGACAGGCAGCGGCCACCATAGAGAAGAGCCTGAGTCAGAAAATTAAAGCTAATTTGTAGTGTTGAACTTTACCTCCTCGTTGTTTCCTCTGTCAGAATCTAAAATACTACAGAGCTGATCCAGATCTGGAAAATAAAGAGGGGGAAAACATTAACTATACATTGCTATGAGTAACACCAGTAGCTTTGCAGTTTAGATCATGATCACACTGCTACATGTACATGTGTATAAACATGAAATCTTATCTTAGATCCACAATTTCTGCTTCATGATTATAAGTCAATTCTAAAAATCTCTTTCTTTTTAGTAAAAAAATTCTCACATATAAATCAGTAACCCATTACTACACAATCCCTACATTTGATGACCCAGAGAAAGAAGCCTTTAGAAAACATTGTGGGAAAAGGAGAAAATGCTGGTAACCAGCATTTTCTCCTTTTCCCAAAGTATTTTCTACCCTTCACACAATAAATCTAAAATGTTCAGTCTCTTTTGTCATCTGCAAATGCTTTCAATGTTGACTAACCCAAAATTTTGTTGTTTGGTAATGAGTGAAAGGTCGTATAACCCCAACAGGCATTTCCATCTCAGAAATATGACCCAAACATATTCAATTTCATGGTTGCTTCCATCTAGTGTTTCACCCAAGTGGACAGTGCAGATCAAAGATCAGTCAGCACATCCTGTACAGCCTGATCTTGACTTACACTGGCCACAAATCAATTACAGTGAAATGCACTTAAAAGGTTAAAAAAAAAAAAAGAAATTCAATTAATTGGTCTTGAGAGGGTTGATGAAGAAATAAGTCCAAGACTAACTCTTTTTATTAACTCATTACCAAACAACAATATTTTAGGCTTGTCCAAATTGAAAGCAGCTACAGACGACAAAATAAATGTGACTCAAAAAATTAAATTTAATTTGGGAAGGGGAGAAAACATTGTGGGAATAGGAGAAAATGCTGGTTACCAGCATTTTCTCCTTTTCAAACAATGTTTTCAAAAGCTCTAATTCTCAGTGTCGTCAAAAGTTGGGATTGTGTGGTAGAGCATTAAATGCCAGCCCTCGTGAAAACGGAGAAGTCTCTGGATCAGTCAACATGTTTTCATTGATTGCTCCTACATGCTGTTTCTATTTGTAGGTGTTCACTATATTCTTCAGGGCCCTTTCGCTGTCTTCTAAATACCCATAGTCTTAACCACCACGAGAAAGGATGTTTTTGAAAACATTGTAGAAAGAAGAGGAATGCTGGTAATCAGCATTTTCTTCTTTCCAAGGATGTTTTATAAAGTTTGAAACACGAATCCCACAATTCTAACCACACTGGATTTACTGTCTGCAAACGCTTTAAATTTAGACGAGCACAAAATTTTGTTACCCGATAAGGCACAGATCTAATAATCATTTTGCTACAGAACAAAATTTAAACTTGTTCATATTGAAAGCAACAGAAAATAAAATGTACCGGTAACCCAAAAAGCAGAATATATCTTTGAAATGGGAAATATCCTTTTGGGGAACTTGAGAAAAGGATGGATACCAGTCAATTTCTCTCTTTCAAACAATTATGTCGAACAGAAGCCTTCCTTCCAAGGGATTACAAAATACAGCATTGTTGAACAAAGGGTTAAGGTGACATCAGATAAATAAATGAGCCATACATGGGCAAAAGATGGATTAATGCATCTCCTTGTCTATTTTGTGTGAACCTATACTCCTAAATGGTGAGGTAGAATGGTCCATTGACATGTAGAAAATTTACCAAAAGCAAGAAAATTTGACTGGTAGGCCTGCTTTTTGCTGCAGCATGAAGCTACCTTTTCATTGAACAATGCCCATTTAATGGAAGAGGTCTTTTTTCCCCATCAAGATGGAACAAGCCATTCAAAAAGACATTAACTTTTTACCAAAAGACAAAATCTTATACTGGTGCAAATTGAAAGCATTTGCAGACAACAAAATAAATGTAACTCCAACATTGAAATTTGTTCCCAACAGGGTAGAAAACATTGTTGGAAGAGGAGAAAATGTTGGTAACCAGCACTTTCTCCTTTTCCCACAATATTTTCAGAACGCTTCTATCTCAGGGTCGTAAAAAACAGGAACTACTTGGTAAAGGATTAAATACTAGTGATTTCCATTGTAAGTAGAAATTTGAGAAGATCAATTAAATAAATTTCTAAAAATATTAAAATGCACTTTTTCAGAGCTTATATAAAGTAGGTCTGAAATTTACAATGTTAGAAAAACAAGAGGACCATGATGGTCCTATATCGCTCACCTGAGTACCAAGCTGTAAAATCAAACTTGTGACCCCTGGGCAGGGCCAGTTCTGCGCCTTCTAGTTTCAGATAATTTTTTTTTTCAAAGTTTTCCTTCTTTGTTCCTAAGTTTCAATCTTGTGACCCCCGGGGCGGGGCCAGTTTTGACCCCATGGGTATCATGAACAATCTTGGTAGACGTCCACTAGGAGATGCTACATACCAAATATCAAAGCTCTGCACTTTCTAGTTTCATCCCTGCCCAAGTTTCATCAAGATTGGCCCAGTGGTTTAGGAGAAGATGTTTAAAGACATTGTGGACGACCGCATGACGGACATTGGGTGATCACAAAAGCTCACCATGAGCACTTCATGCTCAGATGAGCTAAAAATGCAACTAATAAATTAGTTAATTAATTGTAAAGTCATGCAAAAAGGGACAATCTGGAAATTCTGTCCATCAATTAGACAACAACGGATCAAATGTAGTGCAGGTCAATTTAAGTTGATTGTTCAAAATGATTGTATAGTAAGGTAGAATGACCACTTTTCATACAGAAAATGTCATAAAAGCAAAAAGTTTTGAACCTGGACAGCCTGCACAATACTTTCGCGAATAGTGTAGTTTAAGATCAGAATGCACAGAACATGCAGTCTGACCTTGAATCTACACTCTCTGATAAGGAGTCATAATCCCCAAAATCATCACTTTGAAACACAAATATTTAACCCTTTACTCCATAGAATGATACTCATTTCTACGCATTGCTTGTAGGAGCCTTTGGAAAACATTGTGGCGAAAGGTGAAATTGCTCATGACAAGCAATTTCACCTTTTGTCAAAATGTTTTCTACAATATCAAAAGGTATCATATACACATAAGAAACAGCTTCATCCTTGCTGTTATTTAGGGTCAATTAGAGATACCATAGACATGCCTTATGGGGTAAAAGGTTAAGTTATAAATACTGAACTGAAAATTTTAGTTACTTAACAGGATAAGGGTTAAATGGAAAATGAAGAAACACATGACATAATTAATATATACAAGCCATGCTCTGGCAAAAGCAGATTTGACGCATCTCCATCATGCATTATCCCTTTACCGCACAATGACGACTTTTTACGACCCTGAGATAGAAGCCTTTTGAAAACATTGTGGGAAAAGGAGAAAATGCTGGTAACCAGCATTTTCTCCTTTTCCTACAATGTTTTCTTCCCTGCTGGAAACAAATTTCAATTTTTAAGTTACATATAATTTGTCGTCTGACAGGTGCTTTCAATTTGGACCAGTCTACGATTTTGTCGTTTGGTAAAGAGTTTTAAAGTGGTTAAACCAGTAAAGGCATCACATAATCATGGATCCATAAAGTCTGTTTTGTCTAATGGCTGGTATGATCTGGAGGTAGAATGGTACGATGTCATGCAGAAAATTGACCAATAGCAAGAATTTTGAACCAGATTAACCTGTATAGACTGTGCAGGCTGACCTAATCTTATACTTTTTGTGGATGCATTAACCCTTTGCCACACAATGACTACTTTTGACGACCCTGATAAAGAAGCCTTTTGAAAACATTGTGGGAAAAGGAGAAAATGCTGGTAACCAGCATTTTCTCCTTTTTCCACGAAGTTTTCTACCCTATCATAGCAACATTGTATCATTTGAGCCACTTTGAAATTGTCGTCTGCAAATGCTTTCAATCTGGATACGTCTAAAATTTGGCCGTGTGGTAACAGGTTAAACCCTACTTTTCACGAAGCAAAGCTTATATTAACATTAATTTATAAAAAAAAAAAATATGTAACAAACTGAGAAATTATTAGTCACAAGCACTTACTCCTTTTTCCTTAATGTTTGAGCTAATTAAATTTTATTCTGTTTACAGATTTGTCCTTTGTATTTGCTTGCAATGTGGAAAATCTGAAATTTGTTCTTTTGGACCAGGTTAAACTTGAGTTTGTTTCCTGATGGGCAGACCATCTGCAGCCTACTTCATACACTCGCATCTTGCAAGCAATTCCTTTCTTAACTAAAAAATTTTTATCTGCAATATACTTATCATCCGTTTACTCCAAAAAACTCGTAACTACAGCGTGTAACAAGTTGTAGTTACGAGGTTTTGGAAGTAAACCAACGTTATGTCAATTACGCATATCTGACTAGAAAAAAGTTTTAAGTGTCTGCTCCAAACTAGTGTCAGGATGTTTTGAATTGGAATCATAAAGGACCCATTACGCAAAAAGGAACCATCTGGGAATTACGAAATGTGTCAACCCTGGTCAGACTGCGCAAACTGCACAGGCTGACCAAGGTCGACACTTTGCTCTTTTAAGATATTTTCTGTATGAAAAGTAGTCATTCTACTTTGTTATAAAATCATTTTTCAACTATCAACTTAAATTGACCCGCAATATCTTTAATTTGTTTTCATGTTTCATAAGGAATCCCCAGATTGTTGCTTTTTGCATGACGGGTCACATAATTATAAACAACAGACAAAAACAACAACAGACACCAATTACAAGAAATCTTAAACAGTTATAACAATCTAGTGAAATATGGCAACAGGCAATCACTTTCAGAGGCATCAGCTGTCATAAAAGCATTTTACAAAGAAAACAGAGCATCACAGTCAAAATTATGAAGGCTGAATGATAAATGCTTAACTCCTTACCACAGGAGTGGTCTAAATTGAAAGCATTTGCAGATGTCAAAATAAAGGTGACTAAAAATTAAAATTTGGTTTGGGAAGGGTAGAAAACATTGTGGGAAAAGGAGAAAATGCTGGTTACCAGCATTTTCTCCTTTTCCCACACTGTTTTCAAATGGCTTCTTTCTCTGGGTCGTTAAAAGTCGGGATAGCGTGGTAAAGAGTTAAGACATGCCGACTGACTTGCCCACAGTCGGGTAATTTCTATCATGGCTATATTGTATATGTCTGCCTTTACATTTCCTCGACTGTTAACCTTTAACTCTGTACCACAGAACAGACTTTGCCAAGTTGAACACACTGGTAGATGACAAATTAAATGTGACTCAAATGAAGGTATTTCTAAGTGACTTAAATGACGGAATTTTCTATAGAAAGGGAAGAAAACTTTGTGGGAAAAGAAGAAAATGTTGGTTACCAGCATATTTCTAACAAAGTTTTCGAAAGGCCTCTTTCTACATTTTTGTTAAAACTCCCAATTGTATGATAAAGGGTTAAGAAGAAAAGTGGGGCGCAATTTTTTAGTTCTGGTAAGCAACATTTTCTCTTTTTCCAACGTTTTCTACCCTTCCCAAAACAAATTCTGAAAATTGATTAACTTGTATTTTTTTGACTGCAAAAGTCTTCAATTTGGACTAGTCTAAAATGTAGTTAAAGACACTATATCCATTTCAATTAGCAAATACAGGCTAAATATTGCTATTTGATGTTTTATCTGCCAGACTAATTAACAAAGTCACAGTCAACAAAGAACTTAGATCAGATGTCAGATTCTTTGCGGATTAATCTTTGTCTACAATGTCTGGAAAAGAAGCTTAAACCCTTCCCAACATTTAAACCCTTTATCACACAATGACAACTTCTGACGACCTTTGACAATTGCTTTCAATTTGAACAAGGCTAAAATCGTCATCTGGTAAAGGTTAGAAGAGCTGACTAGTGCAATAGCATTTCAACTCATTACAAGCCATGGGCTACTTTTCCCCATATGATGACAGAATAGCTTTTGGCAGGTAAAAGAGGGATGAATACTATCTTGCTGAACTTATATCAGTTGCAGCAATTCTTTTTTCCGTCATGGACTTGAACTTGTGTAACAGATAATAAGCCTATTCACTGCTGGCTGAAAGAGAAGGCCAAAACAAAAAAATTGAACTTATTCTGAACAGTAACAGACAACCTTGTTCTCCTACCTGCAAAGAGAATAATGTAACCAGTTACTGCACAACAACTCCAACTTACACATGTATAGTAAATGGTAGAGAAAAGGAGCAATTGCTCTCTTTCCTTCATTGTTTTCGACGTCAGTAATAAATGGTTATTTCATCTATTCTTTCACCTGCACTTATAAAATTTTCTGTCTTTCTCTAGCCTGTATTATAATGGATTGACCAACCCATACATTGCCCTGCCAGAATGCCATAACAGTCATATGCTCTTAACACAAGCAGAATTACAGCAACTGAATTTATACTGTATCCATAAGCTGCTAGGCGAAACTCAAAGACCTAAGGACAGTGTCTATCAAGATCAGACTGCACATAATGTGCAGTCTGATCTTGGATTTACAATGTCCAAAGTACAGATATCTTTAACCCCAAAAAATACCCTTAAAATGGCAAAATTTTGGGTTCATTCATTAAGCAGGACAAGGGTTAATAGACACAAACAATCCATAGCAGCAACTCTATACAGGCATTTTGAATTTTGGAATAATAAACCAAATAGTTTAAAATTTAGAAAATCTTGGAGATAAGCCTAAGAATATTCTTAAGAATGGTTGTTGAATACCAGCCCAGAGATGCATTTACCCTTTCCCAAACAATCCCTGGTTTTTACGAACCTGAGATAGAAAACCTTTTGAAAACATTGTCAGAAAAGGAGAAAATGCTGGTAACCAGCATTTTCTCCTTCTCTGACAATGTTTTCTGTCCTGCTGAGAACAAATTTCAATTTTTGAGGTACGTTTTATTTGCAGTCTTGAAGTGCTTTCAATATGAAACAGTCTAATATTTCGTTGTTTGGTAATGAGTTAAACCCCCTTTTTCCAGAGAATGGCTAAACTTAACCCTTTACTCCATAGATACTCATTTCTATGCATTGCTTGTAGTAGCCTTTAGAAAACATTGTGGCAAAAGGTGAAATTGCTCGTCACGACCAATTTCACCTTTTGTCACAATGTTTTCTATGCTATCAAAAGGTGTCATATACACATAAGAAACGGCTTCATCCTTGCTGTTATTTAGGGTCAATTAGAGATACCATAGAAATGCCTTATGTGGTAGACGCTTAACCAGGTTAAAAACAATTGAGCAGCACTCTAGCAAGAAGGGTTTTAATGCATCTATGTGTGATGTATTATACTAGGTAAGTCCTCATACTATTATGGATCAATACAATCAATTATGTCAGACAATTGACTGCATTATGAGCTAGTCTGGTCCTTTGACATACCAAAAAATTTAAAAAAAAAAGGGCTTTGTAAAGTTGTTCATATATACCCTGTAAGAGGAGTTGTGCACACAAGAAATTGCCAACAGACAGACGGACAGACATATTGACAGTCGGACAACCCGGCCGTAACATAATATAACCCTTTATGCAAACAAGAAGATTCACTCCAGGTCAGTCTATTTAGACTTTGCAGACTGACCTCGTTTGGCATTCATTCTTGATGCATTTAACCCCTTTTGCACACAGAGTATGGCTCATATAAAGACGACAAATCAAAATAGGTTTCATATTTGTACACGCCAGCACACTATTAACTCATTACCAAACAACAATATTTTTTGCTTGTCCAAATAGAAAGCATTTGCAGACGATAAAATAAAAATGACTAAGTTTGTTTTGTGAAGGGTAGAAAACATTGTGGGAGAAGGAGAAAATGCTGGTTACCTTTTCCCACAATGTTTTCTGAAGGCTTCTTTTTCGGGGTCGTCAAAAGTAGGGATTGTGTGGTAATAAGTTAACCATTTACCAAACTATCCCTGGTTTTTATGATCCTCAGATAGAGGCCTTTTTGAAAACATTGTGGGAAAAGGAGAAATGCTGGTAACCAGCCATAACCATACAATTCGATCTTTTACCACATGGAAGAAGGTAAACAGCTTTTTCCCTCAGGGTATCTAAATCATATATTTGTTTAGTAAAGGGTCTACAAGTTAACCCTTTACTCCATAGATACATTATTTCTATGCATTGCTTGTGGGAGCCTTTGGAAAAAATTGTGGCAAAAGGTGAAATTGCTCATGACGAGCAATTTCACCTTTTGCCACAATGTTTTCTACACTATCAAAAGTTGTCATATACACATAAGAAACAGCTTCATCCTTGCTGTTATTTAGGGTCAATTAGAGATACCATAGAAATGTCTTATGGGGTAAAGGGTTAAAAAGCAAACAAAAGAAAAAAGAAAAAATAATCTTACCAACAAGGGGAGACATATTTGAGTTTGAAGATGTTGGTGAATCGCTGACTTTTTCTAACATTGGTCGCTTGAGAGGTTGACCATTTGTGTGAGCTGGTAAGGGTCGTTTCTGTCCGTGTGTCTGACCACTTAGAGCAGTCAGCCATGATGGTGTGTGTCCAGAATTTTGTGAAACACTGCCACTATTGGAAGATGATGATGAAGATGATGATGTCAGAGCTAATGCTCCGTAAGAATCCAAGGATTTACTTGCTGCTTTGGTTGGAGACGATAAATTCAGAATATCATTGTTGCTGTTATTGTGAACTGAGTTCTTGGTCATAGTTCTATAGTTTAACAGTGGAGGAAGAGGTGGCAAGCCATTGGATGTTGCACTGACTGCTGAAGCTGATCCATTGATAATACTTGGTGATCTTGGGGACGGAGTCACTTTTGAAGTAACTGCTGTTGGACTAGGAGATCTGACAGGCGACTTGACTATCAAAGATGGTGTAGAAGACCTGCATAACAAAAGAAATCAAAATCACCCTTAGGTCTTTTTTTTTTAATAATAAAATTATAGACCTGTCCAAACTGATAACAATAGCAGACAACTCATTACCACAAAATCTCTTTTGACGAGCCTCATCTTCGCAAGCCAAGGCCAACAATTCACTATGCTATTCTACGTAGTGATCGTAACCTTGGCTCGCGAAGATGGACAAGCCTGAGAAAGAAGCCTTTAGGAAACATTGTGGGAAAAGGAGAAAATGCTGGTAACCAGCATTTTCTCTTATTCCTACAATGTTTTCTACCCTTCACAAAATAAATCTGTTTTGTGCCCTGGAAGTAACCATTCTCAATTTGGCATCATGAAAGTGACCTTCCTAAGTTCTGTTCCATTACAGTGAGTGACCTCGCTTGACTGGTTACCATTAAAAGTAACATTCCTAAGTTCTGTACCATGAAAGGAACCTTCCTCAATTATGTACCGTGAAAGTGACCTTCCACAGCTTGGTATCATATTTGTGACCATCCTTGGTTTTGTACCCTGACAGTGACATATCTCAGTATGATACCATGAATGTGGCCTTCCTTGGTTTTGTACCATGAAAGTGACCTATCTCAATTTGGTATCATGAATGTGGCCTTCCTTGGTTTGTATAATAAAACTGACCAATCTCAATTTGGTATCATGAATGTGGCCTTCCTTGGATTGTATAATGAAATTGACCTATCTCACTTTGGTATCATGACCATGACCATCCTTGGTTTTGTTTCATGAAAGTGACCTATCTCAATTTGGTATATACAAACCAAGGAAGGCCACATTCATGATACCAAATTGAGATAGGTCACTTTCATGAAACAAAACCAAGGATGGTCATGGTCATGATACCAAAGTGAGATAGGTCAATTTCATTATACAATCCAAGGAAGGCCACATTCATGATACCAAATTGAGATTGGTCAGTTTTATTATACAAACCAAGGAAGGCCACATTCATGATACCAAATTGAGATAGGTCACTTTCATGGTACAAAACCAAGGAAGGCCACATTCATGGTATCATACTGAGATATGTCACTGTCAGGGTACAAAACCAAGGATGGTCACAAATATGATACCAAGCTGTGGAAGGTCACTTTCACGGTACATAATTGAGGAAGGTTCCTTTCATGGTACAGAACTTAGGAATGTTACTTTTAATGGTAACCAGTCAAGCGAGGTCACTCACTGTAATGGAACAGAACTTAGGAAGGTCACTTTCATGATGCCAAATTGAGAATGGTTACTTCCAGGGCACAAAACAGATTTATTTTGTGAAGGGTAGAAAACATTGTAGGAATAAGAGAAAATGCTGGTTACCAGCATTTTCTCCTTTTCCCACAATGTTTCCTAAAGGCTTCTTTCTCAGGCTTGTCCATCTTCGCGAGCCAAGGTTACGATCACTACGTAGAATAGCATAGTGAATTGTTGGCCTTGGCTTGCGAAGATGAGGCTCGTCAAAAGAGATTTTGTGGTAATGAGTTGTCTGCTATTGTTATCAGTTTGGACAGGTCTATAATTTTATTATTATTATCATGAATGTGGCCTTCCTTGGTTTGTATAATAAAACTGACCAATCTCAATTTGGTATCATGAATGTGGCCTTCCTTGGATTGTATAATGAAATTGACCTATCTCACTTTGGTATCATGACCATGACCATCCTTGGTTTTGTTTCATGAAGGTGACCCATCTCAATTTGTTACCATGAATGTGGCCTTCCTTGGTTTTGTATCATGAAAGTGGCCCATCTCAATTTGGTATCATGAATGTGGCCTTCCTTGGTTTGTATAATGAAATTGACCTATCTCAATTTGGTATCATGACCATGACCATCCTTGGTTTTGTATCATGAAAGAGACCCATCTCGATTTGTTATTACAAAATACCAGAATTTTTAGACTCTACCAAATTCAAATCATCTGTAATAAACAAATTTAAAATTGATACAAATGGGTTGAAGTTCTCTGAAAGGATAGAAAACATTGTAGGAAAAGGAGAAAATGCTGGTTACCAACATTTTCTCCTTTATCTGCAATATTTTTAAAAGTTTTTTTCCTCAGTGTCAATTAAAGATGAGTTTGTTGGGAAAAGGGTTTTGTACCATGACACGTGACCACAAAAATTACTTTCTTCATTTTGTACCAAGAAAAGAGTCTGGTCTTTGTTTGTACAATAAAAGTGACCATCTATAGGTTTGGATTACACACCATCAAACTTTACTTGTTTTATGATAGTGAACTTCCTAAATTTTTTGTATCACATCATCTGCAAATGCTTTGAACTTGTCATTTTGTTAGAGTTAAGGGCTATTAATAAGCAGATAACATTATGAAATAAATCTGCCACAGAAAACTTTGAAAAAAGCCTCATTTGTTATTTAGAAATAATCTTCTTTCTACCATAGTTTATCAGTCAATAAATCACCGTTGTGAGTCTTGAGGCACAATAAATAATCCATGAGGTCAATCAATAGCCTGAGTGGTTTATTCATTGCACCTCATGACTCACAATGTGGTTATATTGAACGGTAAATCATGATAAAAAGATTAAATTATTTAAATTCTAATATGACAAACTCTTGAAGAAAGGGAACAAGTTCATACTTAAAGTGAAAACATGGATGAACATTTTGGTATAGGGCTTGCAAATTTATGTGCCCGAAATTTTACTCATAATGTTGAATATATCCATGTAAAAGTATTGGCAATAAACATGCCATAGGCAGAGGGTTAAATGAATGTGAAAGTGCTGATGCAAAAAACTCAATCCTTACAACTGCTGACGACTTTTTTCACAATGTTTTCGAAATCAGTTTTTGTTTGCTTGATTGTTCAATTCTTTACCCATCATGGTTTTAGACCATATTTCAGAATATTCAGTGAGTGCATCAACAAGTTCCTAGGCTGTCCTTCAACAGTACTTGGTACAACATTCACTACAAGCCATCAATTTTTTTCCCGAACTATAGGATGGTCTGCACAATGTTTAGAGATGTCAGGTAGCAATGATAATAATCAATCCTCAAACTTATCATTGACCAAGCCCAGATTCAAATTCACATCCACTCTATTACTACCGTAGTCCTGAATATTACTAGGCCACTGCAATAGAGATCCCTGTATCAGTGCTTTTCATGATTTAACCCATTTCCACACAATCCCAAATTTTGATGCCCCTGAGAAAGACGCCTTTTGAAAACAGTGTGGGAAAAACAGAAAATGCTGGTTACCAGCATTTTCTCCTTTTCCCACTGTCTTTTCTACCCTTCCCAGGACAAATTACAATTTTTCTGTCACCTTTATTTTGTTGTCTGCAAATGCTTTAAATTTGGACCAGTCTAAAATGTGGTAAATAGTTAACCTCTCACCCTTCTGGTTTAGAGACAGGATGATGAAATTATACCACTAAAACAAGAAAGGAAAAGGTATACGTCACAACCTTAGAATTTCAAATTGCAAAATCTAGTAAGTAGGTTGCCTGGTGAATTTTGAGACAAAGTGCACGATAGCATCTCTAACGCTATTTTTGAGATAAATTCCATAAAATTATGTGTATATATCAAGGTCTGTGCCGTCTGTAAAAACACTTAATTCTTAACTGTTTGGTTGCTAAATATGACCGACTCAACAACCTTTAGCAGACAAAGTATGTCCAGATCAGACTGCACAGAGTATGTAGTCTGACCTTGGATCTACACGGTTGGATTTGCAGATGAAAAGCCTTTGAAATAGCCAACTTTGGGTTTCAACTGCTGCATAAGTGGACATTTTTGTGACATGGAATTTTTGCGATTTCACGAATTTAAAATATTTGCAAATTTTTGTGTTTGTATATTTTACCTAAAATGTACTAACAAATAATGAGTGTCTAGAATACGCAAACATTTCAGCTCGCAAAATGTCTGTAATGGGTAATTTGCAATTTTTTTTGACATGCAAATATATCCATGTATACAGATTTGCCTGAAAGTTTTTTGCATCACTTTCTTAGCAGGCTTCAGGTTAATATTAGGCCAACATAATATACAGTGGACATAGATACACATATATCTATATTCTGCAGCCAGCACCATTATAGATTATACAGCACAGAAAATGGTTTGATCACTGATCTGCACTGAATGAAATTTTAAATAAAAAATATTTTTTAAGAGAGATATTTTCTACACTTGTCTGTTTGTCTGTGTAACAGCTTCAAAAGTGAAGAAACACGGTTTTTGTCTATTGCCTGAAAACATATATTCTATAAACCCTTTACCCCATGAGGCCTTCCTAAGGTATCTCTAACAGATCCTAAATAACAGCAAGGATGAAGCCATTTCTTATGTGTATTTGACACCTTTTGATAGTGTAGAAAACATTGTGGCAAAAGGTGAAATTGCTCTTCATGAGCAATTTCACCTTTTGCCACAATATTTTCCAAAGGCTACAACAAGCAATGCAGAGAAATGAGTATCTATGGAGTAAAGGGTTAACTCTGTGGTCTAATAGTGAAATTTGTCCTTGTCCAATGCCTCAACTACTGCCATCCTACTAAAAGTCCAGTATGCGATTACACTGCTATGCACTTGTAGAAGGAAAGTAAGAAACTGAAAGTACAGGTCAGCTTGTTGTGACTAAGAGGTGGGAGAGATAAACATTTCCTATGGCAAGACATACAGCATTCCACAATATATAGAAAATAAAATTTGATACAAATTGTAACTTGAGCAAAAAAAAGTATAACACTAGAACATATCAAGTAGATTGTTAAATTAATATTTTTATGTGCATTTGTGCTCTATCTTTCAATTCCATATCCAGACCATCAGACTTACAATTTTGATGAAGAAAAGTTATACATATATATCTTGCCACATATAAAATGTTTGTCTTAAAGACAACAGGAAAAAGCCCAAATCTTGTCATTCAATTTTAATGACAAAATATATCATCAATTTTCAACAGATTTAACAATAAGTAATTAACAATCAATTTCTGAATCCAGTCATTAGTATGCACCTGTATTGTTGACATGTAAACATAAAAAAAAAAAAAATCATACTTTCATGTCCTTGGAAAAAACTTAAGCCTTTCATTAAAAGAAAAATTGAATACAACTACATGTACTATACTATGAATATTATTTTCTTTAAAAACTACTTCTTAGCTGGATTGCTTATCTTTATTGAAAAAATACAAGAAAATGAAAAATGAAACACTAGATGCTTACTGCGTTTAGGTAATCTTTAAAATGAATAAAGTCAAATTTTTAGCGGAAGCCAATCACTGTTCAAGAATTTAATACAAATCTTAAAACCAGCCTTATTCTGACGTAATAGTGAGCAAAGATTGAACTTCCACAAAATCATGAAATATACAAAATGATATACTATAGGATGATAGTGTGGAGTGTTCAATCTTTTCTAACAAATGAAAGAAAGGAAGGATTCATATTCTGCTGGCAGAAATATATTAATACTCTATGCTCCTTTTCTTAATAGGTGGCATTCGGCATATGAAAAGGCTACTTCTGTCTATGATGGAAATGTTACTGTTGTTAAAGGCACCTAGCTCTAACTTTCATACCTTAATTTGGTTATCCTTACATGTTGATACAGTATTTTTATTTTTACTCTATTTTGCACTATTGATTGCTCTAACAAAAGAAACTATTCAAGACTATTTTCAAGACCTTTTTCGAGAAATATGAATCATAACCCTGATCAAAAGCTAGACTCAGGCATATTTCGATTTCCTTTTTCTTAAAAATAAGATTTAAAAAAAAAAATTTTCCTGCATAGAATCTGATGCACATACACAAAAAACACATGGAAAGAAAATGAAGGGCAATATAAGATGAAATTGTTAAAACCCTTTGAATGCTTTTCTGTACATTAAAAAACATTCCATGTATCAGTGACTTTCTACTTTCCATCCTGACCCTATTTTTCACTTTTTCATAAATCATTTACCATTTTACAGTACAATTCTTTTTCCTACAGGTACACTTTTGTCTAAATATTTAGATAAAATTATAATCAGTCTTGTATGACTGCCAATGATGTTTCCATGCTTGTGCGATTCAAATATGTGCAAAAATTAAAAACATTCTGATAGTCTTCAAAAAATAGTTTTTTCAACAATGTGCTATTTCTTTTTCTCTCTCAGAAATTTGATATTCCTTCGTTTAAAAGGTATATTAAAGTAGTTTTGCACAGCAAATCAATATGCTTTCAGACTTCTTTTACTATTGCGAAGGAAAAATAAAGGACAAAAAAAATATGAATTTTCTCCTAATTTCAAAAACAACCTAGACCAAGAAATATTTTACATTAATTGATAAACATCAAACATACAGGCATTTAACTGCAGCACTGTTCTTTGGGAATAAAAAAAAATCTTATCTGAATACTTATCATATTAGATTTGTATGTGTTGGTGTTCAACACACTTTAACAGCTCAGGTCAGGTCATATACCTGCTTTCAGTGCATATACACATATGCCTCTTGGCATTTCTCACACAACTGCAGACATAAATTTTCTTTGTGATCTACTAACTACTTTTCTTACAAACTAAATACATCAAGGTACTCATGGGAAGTACCTCTTTACACTTAGTTAAAACAGACAACTTTGAAAAACATCAATTTCAATTGATAATCAATGAAGAGTACATACGCATGTGAAAACATTATGGCAAAAGGTGAAATTGCAAGCTACATTTCAACTTTTCCCATAAAGTTTTTAAAACTGATCTGCAGTAAAAAAAAAATCCTTAAATCAAGAACCTTATTTTTTGTATTTTACTTTAAATTATTTGGTATTGAACATAAAAAACCCTTTACTACACTGTTTCAGTCCAAGATTAGGATTGTAATTGCTACTTTTCATGCATTACCAGATTTTCTTTAACCAGTTCTTGCACAATGTCCTTTCCAAACCACTAGCTACTTTCTAACAATGTACATCTCTGAGTGAGTAATGAATCTCCTGACAATGACTTTTGTGATCCTTCACAGCAGTTTGACCAAGTTAAGATTCTACCAAAGGATCTCTAGTTTACAAGCCCTGCTTGTTACAATCTGAATCATCATGTTCAACCCGTAATTAACCCTTATTCTGCTTAATAACTCAAGTAACTCACATTTTACTATTTCAAAGGTACTTTTTTGGGAATAGATATCTCCTTATCAGACAGGGTAGATTAAATATCAGACTGAACATTCTGTGCAGTCTGATCTTGATCTACACTGTCCGTAAAAGGTCTGGGAGAGATGCTTATCAGCCTAAAGATTAAATGTAGGATTCTATGGTCCGACTGTTTCATGAAACAAATGACAAAATTTAACAGATAATTAGAAAAGAAACAGTTTCTACCTTTGACAAAAACACTGGAGTCAAGAGAACTCTCAAAAAACATTTGTAATATACAGGGCATCCTAATGAATATCTTGTGAAATGGTCTATACATAATGTATATACATAAGAGCACAAATGCACACATTCTACAGCTAAAAATTGCAAGAAATCACTTAAAACTTTTTTTTACAAAGATTTTGGTATACTAACAATCACAATACATTTACTAAAATAAGATGACTTATCTATGTTAAAGATAATGATACAAGTTGTCCCCCTCCTAAAAAAAAAAAATCTGCAGATATTGAAGTATTTTCTCTTATTAATCCTATGCATGTATATGATATTGAGAAAAAAGGTATCTGAAGACCTTGTGGACGAATAATGTGTGGCTTTGGTGATGAGATTTGCTGATGAAAGCGTATAAAGTATCAGAGAAAATGGAAGAAACACTGGTTACCATCATTTTCTGCTGTTCAATGCTTTTGAACAACTTCTGTGTCAGGGGAGAAAATATAAAACTGTTGGCAAAAGGTCAATTTCTAGTCTGCAATGTTTTGAATATGAGCAACTCTTAACTCATTCCCAAACGACAATGTTTTAGGCTTGTCTAAATCAAAAGCATTTGCAGACGACAGAAGAAAAGTACTTGAAAATTTGAATTTTGTTTTGTGGAGGCTAGAAAACATTGTGGGAAAAGGAGAAAATGCTGGTTTCTCCTTTTCCCACAACGTTTTCTAAAGGTTTCATTCTCAGGGTCGTCAAAAGTAGGGATTGTGTGGTAATGGGTTAAATTCTGTTATTTGGTGAAGAATGTAATGAAGCTCTAAAACCACAATTGCCTGGGTAAACCAAGATTAGATCACATGGACCGTGGTCTGACTGTTGATCTATAACGCCTTGTGTTTGTAATATATGTATAACAATCTTTTCTTGTAACACAGTGTCAATTTTATTTCATGTGTTATTGAAAGGACATAAGGGTGTTAAAACATCTACCTTTGAACAATATTGCCATATGTTGGTTTAGTGTAATATGAATATTGACAATGGACGAAATGGCTTTTGGTAGCAAGCAATACTCCCAACTGTTTGTTATTGGATCAGGAAAAATATTAAAGGCCTACAACTCCTGCAATAGTATACCAATCATTAAACATGAACTAATATGAGAACACAGTGGTGAAAGGGGAAAAAAATGCTTCTTGGCCTAATGCAAAGTTCAGAAGGTTGTCTGCAGATGGTAAAGGGGTTATGATTAACAAAGACAAAAACCTTTCAGGTTTTGCAAAATATAAAACAAAAAACAATTACTGCATAAAGCATTCTTAACAGTCAACTTTTAACCCTTTTCTATAGATATACAAGTTAGATGCCACTTCAGTACACTGCTTTTTAAACATTTTGGCAGGAGCTAATGCTTCCCTTTTGAGTATCCAGTTCTTGTTTTTGATAAGGTAAGGTCACTGATTGAGAAACAATTTAATCTGTGATAAGATTTTTAAGAATGATTTGATGAAATTTTAATAGTGATGAAAGCCTGAAGACAAACACCCTTTTTAATACCAAGCTAGGCTTTGATTTTATTTTCAAACAAAAGATCATGACCTGTTTATCATACCTTGTACCATGCCTAAGGCAGAGTCAAGACTACCGGGCTGATCTAACAGATACTGTGGGCATTTTGCACTTGTATCCGCAATTAAGCCTCGTATTTGGCTATAAGATAAAAGATGTAAAAGGTATGTAAATATCATGTAAGTTTTGTATCATTATCTAAAAGGATCGTTGTATAACCCTTGTATAAACTCTTCGATTTCCTTATCAACTGCCCCATTGCTAACATGGCCTGATGTTGATGCTGTTGGATATAAACTGGGCATCGGCAAAGAAAGCCCTGGAGGTAGACTTGGCAATGCAGGGTAGTACCCTGGCACACTCAATGGAGGTGTATGAGGACTAGGAATTGGTGACACTGGGGAAGTAAGGGGTGACTTGTATGGTGATCTAGGGGATAAATGAAGGCGAGGAGATATTGGAGGTGACCTTAAGGGTGGAGACTGTGACCTCAAGGTTGGAGACTGTGACCTTGAAGATCCCTGTATTTGATAACCTACTGTACTGTTGGATGATGCAGATGAATTTGAGGAGGTGGAGGATGAAGAAGGTGAGAATGAAGAGCTGGAGCTTGAACTAGAGCTTGACAAGACACTCCTTGTTGAATCTAGAGATGATACAGATAATACAGACTGTGGTCCTTGGGGTGAGTCAATACTGATAACAGGTGGAGTGACGCACCCTGAACTTATAGCCTGGTTGGACTGTGGTCGAGTGTTGTCCTGTTCATCTTCTGAGTCTGACAACGTCAAATCAATCACTTCCATTTTGGACTTTTTTGGCGGGGAAGAGGTAACTTCATCTCCATCTGCAACATATATGAATATTTTTTCTAAAAAATTCTTCACTAGAAAAAGTTATTTCACACTGGCCCATATTCCTAGTACTTCCAGATGACAATATAAACATGGCTTTACCACTTGGTATTGTTTTAACAATAGTCAAAAACATTGCGAGAAAGAGGAAATGCTGTGTTCCAATATTTCTCTTTTGCCCACAATGTTTTTGAAAATCTTCAAAAGTTCAATGGTCTAGGAAAGGGCTAACATTTCCTGCTTCAGCTATTTCATGTAATAAAACAACCAAATTATTCCAACTATAGGAAAATTCTGACAAAAACAGGTTTAATATATTAGATACACTCTCTTTGCAATGTGATCGCGATCAGCATAAACCAGAAATGAAAGCATTGCATTGGTATGATTAAAAGATTAAGTGAATATCAAATATAGTGCCTTCCTTAACTCTTTACCAAACAACAAAATTTTAGATTAGTCCAAACTAAAAGCATTTAAAGACAATTTTGATATGACTCAAATTTTGAAGATTGTTCTGGAAAGGGTAGAAAACATTGTGGGAAAGGGAGAAAATGCTGGTGACCAGCATTTTCTCCTTTTCCCACAATTTTTTCAGAAGGTTTCTTTTTCAGGGTCGTTAAAATTGGGGATTGTGTGGTAAAGTTTTAAAAAGTGGAAACTATTGAAACATGGAAAAGCTTAATACCAAAAATAGAGGTTGCAACATTCGAAACAAAAATGTTCAAACTTCTAGGACTTAGATTTCATCTCTATCACACAATCCCATGTTAGTTTAAACATACTTATTTTACATCGATTGACAAACAAGTTATTTTACATCCATTGATAAACAAGTTCTGACAACTTATACTAATCTCTTTCGATACTGCTTCCTGGGAACTACACCAGTACTCGCGCCGAATGTGTGGGCCTATGAAAAATCCCGAAGTTGACACCCGCTCCCAGGAATCGAACTCAGGACCTTTTGGTTATGAGACTGATGCTCTACCTCACGACCACGGCCACTACACAGTTGAAACTGTTTGCTGCATATCTTAAAAGAAGATCTAAACACTTAACTCTTATTGACATCTTATCAACCCTTCCCTAGAAAATCTAAACATTATTAGGAAATAATAATAATAATAATAACGTGATATTACCTCCACATAAAATCACAGTTTTCTCTGTGGCAGCTGAAAGTGGGGAAGGAAATGTATCACAATAGAGTTACAAAATATATGCGCCATACTCTGGCAAAAATGGAGTTGATGTATCTCTATGACCCATCACATCTAGCTAGGCATCACATAATTATGGATCGATAGAAACTATTTCATCTAACATAGGCTAAAACATGAAGTACAGTCATCCTTTGACCAGCAGAGAATAGGCCAATAGTGAAAGCTTTGATCAAGATCAGCCTGCATGGACTGTGCAGGCTGATCTTGGCTTGACACTTTTTGTAGATGCATCAAAAACCCCTTTTACAGAGCATTGCTGATAAATTGAAAGTGAGTCACATATACATCTTATCTGAAATTGTCTGTTTGGTAGTTTTTAGAGTTAACAAAATGATGTATCTATCAGACATTTCAGACTGACTTATCACCTTTATACATCATGCATATATCAGGGCTCCAGATAAGAGGGCGTGATCGTAATTTAAATTCATTATTTCTCTTCTAAACCCTATGTTGTGAGTACTCATTAGAATCCTCTCGATGAGACGATTCTAATAAGTACCCACAACAAGAACAGAATGAATAATCTTTTCAATTTTGAAGTCAAAATCACTCCCTCTATCTGGAGCTCTCAGAGATCTCCACATCACCTCTTGCCATACGGTTAACATATGATTTTCTTTTTTCTGAAGGGAACTTTCATGCACAATCATTGTTGTTTTACCCTAAGTCATACACAGACTATTTCAACTGATACAGTAAATATATGATCAGACAATTTCACAAAAGGACAAGGGTAAAAACATGACGTCTATAAGAATTCACTACAAAAAAAAATATCTAAGTAGCAACTTGCAGGTAGTTTATACATATCAAAATGTTTTTGTAGATATCAAGCAAAGGCTGAACTATAATGGAGTTCAAACAGTGAAATATGTCCTTGATGAAATAGAAAACTATTGAAGGAGGTGACAATGCTGGTTATGAGCATTTTCTTTTCAAGCAAAGTTTGTCAAAGCTTTGTTATTCAAGTTTATTTAAAACTCAGGCCAGTGTGGTAAAGGAAATGTAAGGTGGTTTTAAACACAAAATACTGCTTAGACTATGTATCCCTGATCTCAGATCGCAACTGTCTGATATTGTAGTATTCCTGATCTAAGATCGCAATTGTCCGATATTGTAGCGTTTCTAAAACAACCCTCAACTTGCAAATTGCTGCTCATTCTTTTTAGAGTTTCAAAATCTAATTTGGGGATGAAAAAAAAAACTATCAGTTCTGACACTGCAATGCAGTTTAATTTTACTCCACCTTCTCTATATCTCACTTCTTTGACCATTTTACCAATACAGGTAACGTAAGCATCTGATGCAGCTGTTATTAACTCAAGATCTGCTGAACAGAATGTGCAGTCTGATCACTTTCATTCATTTCTCAATTCTATACAATAGTCATCAACACATCAGCCAAACTGTATTTCTAGACACCAGAAAAAGGTAATGTAACAGACAGCTTTACACTCTATTTTTTCATAATAGTGTAAAAATCACACAAAAAAAGGGAAAATATTCAAAATTACAAATTTTCTTTACCTTTAGCACCACTGAGAGACTTTGATGAGACAGCAGGACTGTTGATCGTATGAGTTTCTTTAGAATTACTGCGTATTGGACTCCAAGAGCCATCGCCAATAAACTGGATTTCGTCCACATCTGTGACTTGTTTAAGAATTTCTACAAATAACCTGTAAGTAAAAAATATCTAGAATGAGATTTATTTTTCCTATACAAAAAAGTTGAGATAGAAAGTAGCTCCGTGTTTTAACCACTTCTATTCCAACTTTTACACCAGCAAAGCCACCCTTTTCTGCATACCAGCATTTTTTTCCTTTTTCCACAATGTTTTCAAAAGCTTGCTTAATCAGAGTGATTAAAACTTGTGAATGTGTGGTAAAGGATTAAACTGTAACTGGATCAATTTCCTTTATAAGTTTTTTTTTAAAGGAAACTTCTGCTTCCTTATTTTTGAGAACATGTGTGATGCAATTTCTCAATTTGCTACAATGCCTCTGAATCACCTACATTATAGAATAAGCTTTTGAGCTGTGGAAAGAGAAAATATAAAATATAATAATCAAATATATGATTGATCAGTCATCATGTTCTATTTTTCTAAGCTTTCTTCTATCAATCTATACTTACCCGTCTATGACCAATTTATGGAATGGTGCTGATTTGTCACATACAGGACAATTCCAAGTGGGCTTCTTTTCATTCATCATCAGAAATGTTGTTGCATCAAAGCATTGCAGATGTGAACATGTACCTGCCCGACACGGAATTTGCATTCGCATTTTACCAAGCTGTAAAAGAAATATAATCAATTGTTTCTCTCCTTTTTTGCATGGTGTGTAACATCATTTGACTGTGGCCATTGCCTACGTGTATCTGTCTCCTTTTTGAAATTCTTTTACCAGTCCTTCACAAAAATTTCTTCCTAAAATGCTGTCTGCTTTCCTACATAACCATTGTCAAAAAGTAGACAGCGTTGAGAGAGGGGTGAAACCTGTCACAATGACACTTGCAACTCCCTAGTTTAACCCATTACCACACAATCCCTACTTTTGACGCCCCTGAGAAAGAAGCCTTCTGAAAACACTATGGGAAAAGGAGAAAATGCTGGTAACCAGCATTTTCTCCTTTTCCCAGAGTGTTTTCTACCCTTCCCAGAACAATTTTCTATTTTTTAGTCACCTTTATTTTGTTGTCTGCAAATGCTTTTAATTTGGACCAGTCTAAAATTTTCTCGAGTGGTAAAGAGTTAAAGTCCTGTATAGCACTGACTACTCTACTGGGCATGGCTTGTTTCCTATTTCATGCAGATTTTAGATAAAGTGCCTTACAAACTTACCAATGTTTTGCTGATTACTCTTTAGGCAGTAAAATTCGTAACATCTTTTTAACCCTTTACCACACAATGACGCCTTTTAACAACCCTAAGGAAGAGGCCTTTTGAAAACATTGTGGGAAAAAGAGAAAATGCTGGTAACCAGTATTTTCTCCTTTTCCCATAAAGTTTTCAACTCTATCAAAGGAAAATTGCATCATTTGAGCACTATGAAATTGTCGTCTGCACATGCTTTCAATTTGGATAGGCCTAAAATTTCAAAATGTGGTAAAGGGTTAAAGTTACTAGTTCCTGGATTATGTATTGAACTCATCAATTTGACAGTTTTCAGACAACTACATTATGTAGCCTTCAATAGACTCGTCATATGAAAAATGAAATTTGAAGACCAACTTCTCTGTCACAATGGTTGTTATCATTAAAACGTCTAAAACATTCAATAAATTGGGTTTCAGGTTAGATGTCGATCTTCACTAAATACCTAAATCTTTCCCATCTGCCTTGGAGCATAAATACGTATAATAAAGAGGATCAACGTAAATTTTAAGTTCAAAGAATCTATGTATACTTACTGGACATATTAAAGATATCTTAAGACTAGTTGCTGCTATTTCACTGTCAGCATCATGATGCAATTTCTCTTTTACTGTAAACAGACATAATTTTAAATATTTTACTTGTTCACTACAGTAAATTTAAACCCATATTAACCCTCTCTCCAACCATCCAATTTTTTTTTTTTTCAACCCTGAGAAGAAAACATCATTGGAAAAGAAGAAAAGGCCCATATCAAGCACTGTCTCCTTCAACATTTTAACCTTGTAAAAGACAAAATTTTTCTTTTGATCCACATTTTATTTGTTACTGTAAATAAATTTATGTGCAGTAGTCTCTAATAATTTTTCTACCTGTTTTTGGATAAAAAAATCCATGTGCCGAACAAGCAAATACCCATAGCTACATAACATGTTTTGTGGTGTCAAATCTTGATCTTCACTGTTGACGAAACCATTCATGGCATATTAGCAACTTTCTGATGACTGAGGTGATATTGATTGATCGATTGATTGTATGGAGTTTAATCTAGGGATGGAATCTGCCAATCATATTAGTAATCGATTACTCGGTCACCTTTTTGATCAAGTACTCGAGTACTCGAAAGAACTTGTCGACTGTGGTCGAAATGTTTTCAAACGAAAATCAGCATTGTTCAAAGTAAGCTTTTACATTCATGAATCTCGACAATCTGGATGCCGAACAGAGAGGTTATCTACAAGTGGATATTAGAATTTATTTTAAAATAAAAAAAAAAAACAATAAAAAGTTGTTATATTTCATAACTAATTGACATTGATTCTCTGCATTCGTCTTTGTTATTTGGCAATGGGTGTCCGTAATATTTACATGCTCTGTTAAATACAAAGAGGCTGCATTCAATTATCACTACATTGACGTTATCCTTGTGTACCGTTTTAAAGAACGCACCCTGATTTGCACATTATGCCATATAATAGATGAGCACATTTATAAAATGAGAGCACATTCTCATTTTGAAATATTTCTATAATTTACAGTCCAGGTACTGACAATATTGCGTGCTTAACAAGCAGACGAATTTAGAAAACTCAGTAACATAGCCGTAACGATCAATTTTGATCATGTCAAGGTGTTTTACTCTGAATATAAGTTACCTTGTTCAGTGATCAGAAAAGAATGATGGATTATCTCGCGTTTTTATTGTCTGTCAATATTAGTTGATGGATTAACCAATCCACAAGCGTGTAAATCTTACGGACGTCCAATTAACATGCTTTGATAAACAAACTATTGCATGGTGCAGGGGTCACAATCACGGTTTGTCACCAAATTGCAAATTGAGGAAATCACATGCTGTGATTGCAAACAGACAAGACTCTACCAGTTTATGGCTGATAAGTTGTCGTCAGATGGTCAGAGATAAGTGACCCTTCACATTCCCTCGGTCACTTTATCAATCTCTAAATTTTAAATGTGAAAATGTTCTAGATATCGAGGAAAGCAAAACTTTTTCAAAGATTTTATTTTTTTCCGAGTATTCGATTATTGAAATTGCTAATCGGTAATCATACGTTTGATCCCTAGTTTAATCATCAATGATGCATGAAAACATTTTTATCAAGGTCTCTTAACTGTAACTCAGCCTCTCTTAGTCTTCTTCACTTTTAAATTCTCCAGTCAACACCACATTGCTCAATAAAATATTCATATTTATAGATACATAACAGAAGTACTCCAACATTCAACCCTTGAGCACTCACAACACTAGTAAAATAATCCCTACTTTCATTGACAAAGAGAAAGAAGTCTATTGAAAACATTGTGAGAAAAGGAGAAAATGCTGGTGATCAGCATTTTCTCCTTTTCCCACGAAGTTTTCTACCTTTTAAGCATTGTGTCACTTCGGCAGCTGATTTGTGAATTTCGTATGTTCCTAATATGAAATCTTGTGGCCTGTGTTAGGTAATCTTTCTGACTGACTCATCAAGATAGAGCAAATGTCAAGAATGGAAACTCTGTATCACTAGGAGCTTTGCAATCTTTTTAACAGCAATAAGAATTTGATCTATGTATAATCTATTTCTGTAGTCTTGTATCATTTCATAAAGAATAGCCAGAAAAACACAGGTTTACAAACTCTTACTTAATGCTCTTGTGTGGTCTGCATGTCTGTTCCCAAACTGTTTTAACCGCAACAGTAAAGTGTCGGATGAGAGCCTCTTTACTAAATTTATACAGCAGCAGAAACCCTGAAAATCATTAAATACATCTCACTAGTGCACTGGGAAAAAGGGGTTTTCATGTACTTTTGTAATATATGGGTCCAAGCAAATCACTTTATATCAATGTACCTTTGTAGATGAAAAAACCTATGAATCATGCGATAGAATTACTCTCCGACTTGCAGAAAATTTACCTACTTGGCTGCAAGTGCTTGATTTTCAGTTAAATTCTAAGTGAAACTTTTAAGTCCAAAAATGGGCATAGATATGTAAAAATACTTTGATACTTATCAGCCCCTTTTGCAAAAGTTTTGCTTTTGATAGTTAAAAAAAGTTGTGAAAGCTTTGAAACAGCCCAGCTGACAATGTTTCTAATATTTTTTTTAACACTACTACGACAAGACAAAAAACAAGGAATGCTCAAGCATAGATAGATAATCTTCTTACCCTTCCATATTCTGAGGCCCATGATATTTCTACATGATTAGGCATGGTTGGTGAGATTCTACATAGTGAAGTTATATCTACTGGTCGACCTGGTCTCTTGGGCTCTACCCCCGGTTTTGTTGTTGGAATTGGATTCTACAGAAATACAGAAATTAAGAGTTAAACAACCATCTACATAAAGAAAATGGTTCATAATTCTTTTCCCACAATTACCATATACTAGGCTATTTTCAGGTACAGGTACATGCCTACCATTTACCATACTCAGCAATGGGAGTGAAAGTAATCTATCCTGTTTCAATGACAATCATCAGTCCTTAAAATAATTGGTATATATAGTATCAAAATAAGTATGCTGTGGGCTTGGTCCCCCCCCCAAAGAATCTTTTTACACATGTACCAAAATCACACTCAACAGATATTTTTGTTCAATTGTGGCTTGGAGGTTTAAGGTCTAAACCTTTTTCTAGGTAGAGTCAGGAAACCCTAATCACAGGTATTTATTTGACAGCTTTGATAGTCTAACAGAAAAAATGCTGTTAGATACAGGCTTACTTGCATTTCATATCAATCGCCAGACAAACATGAAATGCTTGTACACAGCAACTGAATATTTACCCTCCAGGGCTTCTTTCCTTTTATAATAACCCTTTCCCAAATAAGCCCTTGTTTTTACGTGTCTGCAGTACAAGTCTTTTGAAAACGCTGTGGGAAAAGGAGAAATTGCTCATAATGAGCAATTTCTCCTTTTCCCACAAGGTTTTCTACCCATTTGGAGACTTTATGCCAATTTTATCAAATTTGAAATTGTCGTCTGCAAACTCTTTGAGTTTGGAGGAGTCTAAAATTTCTTGTTTGGGAAAGGGATAAAGGCCGATATTCTGTGGCTTCCGAGTTGCAAAAAGCACTTTTTTTTACCAAATGGGGTGAAATTTCCCATTTTGCTGAAAGAATTTCACATAGTACAATACTATAATATTCCCAATGTTAAAATACCAATATCTCGAAAGCTATTTCACATGAACATAAAACTTTTGTTATTTAGGAGCAACTGAAATCTAAAGCAGGCTCTATATTGAAGTGTGCTAAAATGAATCGGCTGACTCAATCTGAAGTGCTGGGTCTGTTTGACAATGCCAATCTCTTGTTGCCTGAAAACTGACAGTAGTGTTTAAAAGGGCTATGAGCCCACATGTGCAAGTACTGTATGATATTTAGCGATGGTTTAAGCAGTTATAGGGTAACTTGAATTTGTTTGAATTATTCAGTTGTTGCAACTTTTATTTACTATATGTATGTACATGGACATTTATTTCTTTATTGATGTACCTTGACAGTTAGTCTGCTTTATCCAAATTTGGCCGAAATTGCACTTGAATTTCCAAAATGAAAGGCTATGACCCCTTCTCAAACTTCGGGAAAAAAGCCTTGACCACTTACCGGTAATTGTGCCATTTTACTATTCACTCTAACACATATACTGGGTGGGAAGTTATCATCCTGCTCACAGCTTGTTTCTAGGAAACAAAACCTAGTTAAAGATACAAAACATAATAATCAATCATTTCAAACAGACATGCATAACAAAATGATACAGTCAAACTTCCGTAGCTCGAACACCCAGGGGACCAGCCGATTTGTTCGAGTTATCGGAAGTTCGACCGAGCCGAAGATCATTCACAGATCGCCAGATTCGATCAAGAAATATATTATGTCCGCAATAGGTTATGTCCGACATTACCTACGCCCAATACAGTAGCATTTTAAATGACCGCACGGAAAAAAAATGATATTTTTACCATTTACAAAGAAAACAGTTGTTCAGGAAAATAACTTTTATTTACTTAACTTAGCACGTGTCATCTAAATATCATCTGATTTTTAATGAGAATTAAATACACAAGATATAAAACCCATGAAACCTCCCCTTTATTTCTATTTACATGTACATTTATTCTATTTATAGAACACAAGTTTGATATACGGTCTCAGTTCGCAAGAAAAAATACACAGTTTCATGCAAAAGGCGTGAAAAATTGATTAAAGGCAGAGCAAACTTCCAATCAAGAAAAAAAAAAATACAATCATTATTAATCAGCGTTAATTAAAGCTAGTTATTTTTCACGGAACGGGTTAATATTACGCACCGTTTCAATCAGTGGACAGTAAGGTGTCATAAACAGATATACAACCTACATGTGTGAAATTCACCAACACTTGTCAACTAATTTATCGGCCAACCTTTTGTTCGACCTTTCCCAAGTAAAAAGTATAGTGATTTTACCTTTGGGACCATGAAATGGGTTCGAGAGTTCGAGTTTCACAGTGTGCGAGTTATCCGAAGTCGAACTCGCTGAATTAAGAGCATTTTTTGTCGGGACCGAGATTCTTGTTCGAATTTTCGGTAGTGTTCGAAGATTCCCCTGTTCGAGCTACTGAGGTTTGACTGTACTTTATGAATCCTTTTGTATTAACCCTTTACCATATGATTCCCTCTTAAAAGACCACTTTAGAAAAAAAAAAACTTTTAAAATATGGTAGCAAAAAGGAGAAAATGCTGGTAACTGCATTTTTCCTTTTTTTTTATAAAGTTTTTGAAAGCCTTCTTCTTCAGGTTTGCTAAAGTGCAGGATTGTGTTGCAAAGGGTATACTCTTTACCAGCCGATACAAGCCTTTCAGATCCCAAACTTAGACAGTTGTTGAAGGCATTCTGTAAGTCCGAGAAATTGCTTGATAAACATTTATAATGCTATTGACATGATCTCAACAAGTTGTTTCCCCATTTCACCCTTACAGGGGTTCCTTTGCAAATACCCATAAAATCAAAGTCTCTAAATCCAAAAGTCTGGGCCAGTAGGAGCCAAAAGATAGATAAACATTGCACATTGTAGGCTAAAGGCTCATGTTATAGCTATTGAATCAATTGCTCAGTAAAAATGTATTTGCTACTTTATTTCTTGCAGAAGTAACCAACTCAAGTGCTTCCTCTCCGTAATTGTTCATTGCTGTGAGTTGCAGGGACATAAAAGTTGTACCGTAAAACGTTGTGTACACCACGCAGGCATGTATAACACGCAGGCCTTTTTCAGCATCAGATCCGAGGAAAAAAGGTTGTTCGGATGTACAACACGCATCAAAAATTGACCAAAATATTGTAACATCTGAAGCTTACGACGCTATCTTGAAAAATTGTAAATGGCGATACTTTATCAAAGGGAAATAACCATTTCTAATCAAAGTGGAAATGGTAATGATTCGATGTGTACTCGGGGGATTATAAAAACATGCCAGCTTATGGCATGTTGCAAATTCACACATTGAACTGATGACCATATCGTAGTTAATCTCCTATTTCCTCACCTCCATCGACAAATGTGACAGGTGTGAAATGAACATAGATCTATATGATGTAAATCACGATTTTTGTAAAAAGTAGCGATAAATATATTTATTTTTAAATCATTCATTTCTTTCTGAATCATTATTTTACTCTTTAATAATTGTTCAATTTTAGCTATTAACAAAGAATAAAAAAAATATGAGACGAATCAGACGATAGCACTAAATCAATATTTGTCATTCCGGGGTAGGTTTGTCATTGCCAAAATGGCTAACAGAAACGGGAAATTACGAATCCTAATCCTCAAATTAAGAATGTACAACAAGTACATTGTAACAAAATTAAAACGTAATGTTTTTTTATTCAAATCGGTAAAAGTTGAAATGGGATGATGACGAAAGTTAAGGCTGTGGCGAGAGAACTTTGCCGTTTTGTACTTACGCCCCGCTCCCCACCCACTTTGAACAGGTATACGACCAACTTTCAAGGAGGAGAAAAACATGGTTTTGCCTATTGTAGTGTATAACACGCAGTCCCCAGTTTGAAATTATTCAGAGCTGAAAAAATGTGCGTGTTATACGCACCAAAACACAGTATTTGAAAAGTAACTATAATTTAACAACTTCACACCTCATTATTAGTGAGTAAAAAGTTGGATGATTTTATGATAACAAAATGTTAGACTCATCCCAATTCAAAATATTGACAGACAACAAATTATGTGATCAAAGTGATGATTTGGGTCTTTGAAAGGATATAAAACATTGTAGGAAAAGGAGAAAATGCTGGCAACCATTTTCTCTTTTCCCACAATGTTTTCAAAAGGCTTCTTCCTAAAAAACTTTCTTTAAAACATGGGATTGTTCGGTAAAGGGTATATTGATTTTGGACTGAAATTTTTACCTGAGCTGTACTTGGACTGTATATTCACATTTAGCTGTTGGTCTAAAATCTCTTGACATGGCAATATCCTGAGCCTGTTGGGGCGTTAAATGGAATACAAAGTAAGTCTCTTGATAGCGAGATTGTCCCTTTGGAACTGAAAATAGAGAAGACATCAACATAGTTTTCTAACATTTTTTTCCCTTGAATTTCATTTTAAAGAATCCCTGTTCAACAGATAGCAATAACAACTGCTAACAAATCAAATTAAATCAGAAAGAATTGTTACTTTATATCATGAATCTGGAAGGAAAAACATAAACATGTTCCCAGATTTACTTATGTACTGAAACAAACTTTCGACATATTCATGAATGTTTCTACTCTAGCATATTGCATATTGCTTTCTACTGCAATGAGGAACAATAATGCTCTGCTTAGGGCAGTTTTTGACATAAAATCTGAAAAAAGCTATGTAGTATTACACTTAGGCTGCTATGTGTGACTCGCTGACCTTTTGCGGACATTGTAGATCAAGATCCGACTGCACACAATGTGTAGTCGGATCTATGATCTACAATGTCTGATAAGTAGTATTTAACCCATTACCACAAAATACCGTCTTTTGACGACCCTAAGAAAGAAGCCTTTAAAAAACATTGTAGGGAAAGGAGAAAATGCTGGTAACCAGCATTTTTCTTTTTTCCCAGTGTTTTCTACCCTTCCCAAATCAAATTTCTATTTTTCAGTCACATTTATTTTGTCGTCTGCAAATGCTTTCCATTTGGACAAACTTTAATCTTTGTCGTTTGGTAATAAGTTAATTCCCCAAAACGTAACTTTGACATACATGTATCTTTATTTTTGGTTTAAATATTGAAATGAAAATTTGACTTTAGTTATTCAGCAGGACAAGGTTTAATTTTGATACATTCTGTTTACAAAGTCTGTGAAGACAAAGTAAGAAAACTAACTTTTTTTACCTATAAATTAGACGGTCTATAATGAATAAAACTTTGACACAGATCATCTAAGTTAGACAGAACACATCAAAAACACTCACCAAGACTAGTGGGTTTTAAAAGTTCTCCAATCGTATCATAGAATGGTAAACGTTTAAATGTGACGTCGGGATGGACTGGTATCTGAGATGAGGATTGGGATGATAAATTGTCTGCTGCTCTTTTACTGTAGTCTACAGCTGCTGTAACAAAGTTCATGTTTGATCTGTAACTTGCAACATTACACAAATCAAATGCACAGAATACATCAAAAGGAAAATATACCATTTGTATGGACCCTTTTTTAACCCTTTCCCAAACGGCAAATTTTCGACTCTTCCAAACTCAAAGAGTTTGCAGATGACAATTTCAAATTTGATAAAAATGGCAGAATGTTCTCCAAATGGGTAGAAAACACTGTGGGAAAAGGAGAAATTGCTTGTTACGAGCAATTTCTCCTTTTCTGACAGTGTTTTCAAAAGCCTTGTACTGCAGACATGTAAAAACAAGGGCTTGTTTGGGAAAGGGTTAAATCATTTTGTATCATAATAAAATACCCATTCTGCTGAAAAAAAATCAAAAACATTTTCCAGTTTATTTTTCTTCTTTCCACCACAGACTCTAAGAAATCATCATTTTCATAGAATTTTTCACCTTTTCTTAATATGTTTTCAATATTCTCCACAGACAAACTTTTCAAAGCTAAGTGAACTTTGCAATTTTCTTTTGAAAATATTCACCTCAGTATTTCTATTCCAGGACTTTTTAGCAAGAATATTTAAAGAACTAAATTAAAATATGGCTGTAGATCAAGATTGCTTTTTCAACACAAATTTCGACTTGAATTTTT
The DNA here is from genome assembly GCA_943736015.1 of Tridacna crocea. Lineage (NCBI taxonomy): Eukaryota > Metazoa > Mollusca > Bivalvia > Cardiida > Cardiidae > Tridacna > Tridacna crocea. Next base: position 13,846,629 of record OX031066.1, read on the forward strand.
GAAACAGCCAAAGCACTTTCGATTTTTTCTTTTTTAACTCCATGGCTGAAACCTGAATTTCAAGTAATTTATCCATATCTTCACCCTTTGCCACACATAACAACTTTTAGTGAGCCTGAGAAGGAAAGCTTCCGAAAAGACTGTAAGAAAAGGAGAAAATGCTGATAACCAGCACTTTCTCCTTTTCCTACAATGTTTTCTATCGCTCCAATATAAAATTTTACTTTTTCAGTCACATTTATTTTTTCTTCTGCAAATGCTTCAATTTGTACAAGTCAAAAATTTTGTCGTGTGGTAAAGATATAACAAGAATATGCTTTCTGTTACAAATGTAGCACAGGGCATAATGTTCAGCTTAACTTTGAGATATGCAAATTACCCTTTGGTCACACAAATCAAAATTAATGGTTCTTACTGATTTGTGGATCTTTCTTCAAGTATCTCCATATTTTGACAGCTGGGTCCCGTTTCACCATGGTAGTTACGAACAAAAAATTTCTTTAGTTTTATGTAACTATAGTATAGTGACATTAATCTGCCACAAGACACATGAAAACTATCAAGATAATTTTCATGTATCTTGTAGCCGATTAATGCCATTATACTATAGTTATGTAAAACTTAGGAAAATTTTGCTTGTAACTACTTTGGTGAAACAGGGCCCAGATGATTTGCAGTGAGGAGATGAAACAGCAATGTCACAACTTTAGTTATATTTAAACTATAGAGAATGATTACTGTACAATACTGTACTTACAACTCATAGGCTGTGCACTGAGACCACCAGGAACTACAGGTGGTGTAACCGTTTTCCCTGAAGCATACCTTCTGCTTCTAAAAAGAAATAAAGATACATCCAATGTATTAATCATATCAGTTTGTCAACCATCTAAATCTTCTCAACCTAGTTTTTTTTGGCAGTTCAATATCAACTGAGAAATGTTAGATGGATAAGGGACACATATAGATCATCTTCGCAAGCCAAGGCTGACGATTCATTACGCAACTCTACCTTTGGCGGATAGAGCTAAATTTTTACATCCCCCCATACGCTTTTTTATCGGATGTAGCCAGCTCTAACTGTAACGAATGAAATTGCTCGCAGCAATTTCATCTTTGATAAAGATACTAGAATAAGGTCGCTACCTTCTGAATAGAAGGTAAACATGGAAACCCGCATGGATGTCTGCTTGTTGTTTCATGTGTATTCGTAAGTGGTTCCTAAATCTATATTTCATGGGCTTTTAGAAATATGATGTAAAGGGGGATAATAGCCAGCATCCAATAGAGGGCGCATCGCAGGAATCTCAAAATTGGGTTCAATCAGCCAAGGTAAGATCCACGTAGTGATCGTAACCTTGGCTTGCCAAGATGCATTGTTTTCTATCCTTTGAGTTTCAAACAATAATCATTACATTGGCTGCATTCAATTTGTCTGCAAAATCAGTGCCTTTAATCTTGCTAAATCTAAAATTTACTATTTGGTAGAATTAACTCTTTACCAAACAACAACAACAACAAAGTAGACTTGTACACATGAAATATCTATGCAGGAAACGAATCAAATGTTAAAGAAATGCTGGGATAAGTCAATGACAGGAAAAGAAAATGTTTTGGTAAAGGAAAAGTTCATGTTACCAGCATATTTTCCTTTTCCTACAATGCTTTCAAAAGCTTATTCACCAAGGGTTGTTATAACACTACATACTGTATGCTAGTGCTGGGTTAGACTTAGGCAAATTGTTGATGTACAAGAGGAGCTTTTGGCTACAGATGAACTTGTTTTTTCAAATGCTGTGTGGGAAGGTCTAAGCTCTAAACTCTTTACCAAATGACAAAACTTTGGAATGGGCAAATTGAAATCATTCGCAAATGACAAAATAAAAGTGACTAAAAAATTAAGATTTGCTTTAGGAAGGGAAGAAAACATTGTGGGAAAAGGAGAAAATGCTGGTCACCAGCATTTTCTCCTTTTCCCACAATGTTTTCAAAAGGCTTCTTTCACAGGGATGTTAAAATTTGAGATTGTGTGGTACAGGGTTAACAGCAAAATCTCTGACTTGTCCAAATTGCAATTTAAATGCAGTTCAAATGGTGGAATCTTTGTCTTTGATAGCATAGAAAACATTGTGGTAAAGGAGAAAATTATTGTGCCTAGCGTTTTCTCCTTTTCCACAATGTTCTCTGAAGGCATTTTGTGTGATAAATAAATTACATGCATTACTATCATAAGCTTTTTATTCTACATGAATAGGAGAAACACTGTGGCAAAAGCAGAATTGCTTATGACATGAATCTGTCTTTCTGCATGTGTTCAAAGGAGCCTAAATCACAAAATTTCAATGAAATTCTCATTCATATCACAGCAGCAAGCACACTTGTTAGGTGTTTCTGAAGTTTCTTTTATCAATTCATAGCTCAGCACTTGATTCTTTCATGGCCAAAAAATTCAGTAGTGAGAGAGAAATATGTCTTGATGCCCTAAATTAATATTTATTACTATCATGACAGTGTTTCCGCAGGCTTGTCATTTCAAGGATTTAGGGTACACTTTCACTCTGAGCTGTAAATGTGTGGATAAGATTTCATATAGAGGGTATGACAAAAATGGTCCTCAACTTGAGTTAACCCATTACCACACAATCCCTACTTTTGATGCCCTTGAGAAAGAAGCCTTTAGAAAACATTGTGGGAAAAGGAGAAAATGCTGGTAACCAGCATTTTCTCCTTTTCCCACAATGTTTTCTACCCTTCACAAAACAAATTTCAAATTTTCAGTCGCTTTTATTTTGTCGTCTGCAAATGCTTTGAATTTGGACAAGCCTAAGATATTGTCGTATGGTAAAGGGTTAAAGCAATCCACACAGATGATTTGCAACAAAAAAATGGGCTTTATTAACTGCTTGTGGAAATTTACTACTTGAAAATATCAAAAACCTGAAATGACAGTCTGAAGTAACTAACTGGACAATGTAAAATGGAATACATGTATTTTGTTGTGTCAAAGGTTTCTGTATCTTTAACACTGATCAGTTTCTAATGTCTGTGAATTTATCCATACTTATTTCAGAGTGATTGTCAAAATTTTGTTGACAAACATTACTTAATAATTTGTGTCAGTGGGAACATTGCATGACTCCTCCAAAAATGCTCAGCTGGATCATCAACTCTGTATCTAACAGCCTAAGCTAGCGGACTCAATGACCAATTAACTTGTCCACTAGTGTAAAAAAGACTGACAGCCTCTCTTCAGAGAATTTCAGTACACTACATGTATGTTGTCTACATAGTTTTTGCCCTGTTGTTCAAACTTAACTCATTTTATCTATTAGTCTTACGCTTTTGCATGAAACTTTCCTTTAAAACAGATACAAAGAGCAACCAGGTATCAATGACCCATTTTGGAATAGAATATTAGTAATACATTATTCAGATAACCTTACTGATCTGAAACTCTTCAAGTACTGTTGTTGACTAGTACATGTAGTTTTCACTTCATATTGTACATCTTTAATTACAATATGTAAAATTATTAAATAAAATACCTGATTACAGAATATTTTGATCGCTGAGGCTCTTGTCTAAGAACAAGTAACCTGATGGTTAACTATTGAAGCAGACTTTTCCTTGTTGATATGTTTAAAAACCAGGGCAATAACTTTGCATCTTTGTAATCTTGTGGGGTACAAAACACCCCAGTTGTTCTTCACTTTTGTATAAATTTAAGCCAAAGCATTTCTCACAAACCATCTTCAAGTACCACACCCAAGAAATGTTCAAAGAAGTAGTTGAAAACAAAGGTATTATAGAGAGGCAAACATGGAACCAACAGTACATGGCCATGCAGCAAGACAGCCACAGATATAAAGCAAGCAGTAATGGGAGTAAATGTAAATTGAGCACGAGATCCACAAACCATTTTTTCAAAATCAACAAAAAGCCATGATGGCCATGTATCGCTCCACTGAGTAATAAGTACAATACACACCAAAAATTTGAACTGTTTCAAATAGTTTCAAAACAAGACATCTTAGAAAGTTTTCTCCACAAAAGCCAATGTGAACAAGTCATGACTCCAGAGCAAGGTCATTTTTGACCACAGAGCTATGAACATTTGAATCCTGGTAGAGATCCAGAACATATACCCACATAATTATTGAATAATACAGGTCTGGACTGTATGATTCACTATAAACTAGAAAATTCAATTTTCTTCTATGTAAAATCCCTGTAAAACATAAGAGGCCAACTTATTCCAATTCGAGGGCAAAGTATGAACAAATTCAAACAAATCCACTAGATGAAGCTGTACCAAATTTAGTAAACCTAAGCCTTATGGCTAAGAATTTAAAGATTTCTAATGTTTTCACCATATAAAACTTGTGACCCCCAAGGCAGGGCCAAAACAAGAGCTAAATTTGAAGAATATCAGCAGGAGTCCATTTTGTGAAACTACATGCCAAATTTGGTATCCCTAGGCCATAAGAACTATATCTTTAGACCTTTCTCACAATATAAGTCCATGTGAAACTTGCGACCCCTAGGGCAGGGCAAATTTTAGCCTTGCGCTAAATAGGAAGAATTCTTTAGTAGAGGTCCAGTGTTGTGCCTAGGCCGCAGGATTGCGGGATTCCCGCATTTTTTTTTTTAACAATGTCCCTTAAAATTTAAGCCATTGCGGGATGTCGGGCGCGCTCACGAAAATCCGACAAATTTTCCTTATCTGGAGTCCATTTCGGTATTTACATACATTGCGTTAATTACAATGGGCACCTGCACAACGTAGACTGTGACCGCGGAATTTACTGAGATAAAGTCGCTTAGGGAAATCCGATATTTAAACCAGTCTTACTGTTGTCAATAAAACAATATGGCGAAACGCCGGATGCGGTTGACCGACTTTATGTCAGGAAAGGTTAAAAATAGTAAAGTTGCAGACGAAATTGAATTACAGAGGACTGGGAAAACCCCGAATCGATCGCGACTTCTTCGACCTCCGGAACAAGTAAGAAAAAGGACAGAACATTTCAGAAAAAATCTGCTCATAAAATTTCCGTGGTTACAAGAGTCGTATGGAAGTATGAAATGTGTCCCCTAGATTTTTCTAGTGTCCCCTTGAAATTAAGGTAGGGGGACACCTGTGTCCCCCAAAAATTTTGGCCTAGGCACAACACTGGAGGTCTATTAGGTAAAGCTGCATTCCAATTTGGTATCCATAGGCAAGATGGTTAAGAATTCAGAACATTTATTAAGTTTTATCTATACAGGCCTGAGTAAAACTTAATAATTTGAAAAAACTAAGTGGGGGGTCCATCTGATGAAGCTACATGCCAAATTTGGAAGCCCTAGGCCTTGTGGTTTTAGGCAGAAGGATTTTCAATGTTTTAGGCCTTGTGGTGTTGGGAAAAAACATTTTCAGTGTTTTTCTTCAGTTTTGTTGCTATGCCAACAGGATTTTTTTTTTTTTAAGGGAATCAAATTATTTCAAAACAAGTCTGATTAGGACTATGGCAGGAGCATTTCTGTGAGGTTTGGTCAATTGATATTGATGGGTAGTTTCTGAGATGGACTCAAGGATACACAGCTGACAAGTGTCATGACATAAGCTTGCTGGCCTTCAGCCACTGCAGCTTAAACCAAATACAAAAAAAAATATTGAAAAATGACAAGAGCCAACTTTGATCTATTTCTTATGTACACAAGTTACAGTGGTTACCTAAACTTACATAATACTTTTCTGATTTATTTTTGTATCCCTTGCCTCCTTAACACAGTTTCAGATGCTTTTGAAGGCAGTGTAGATTAATACCAGGCTGTACATTTGGTTAAGTTTTCCCGATTGATCGTATTGTGAGAACCCCATTCTCAACATTATTTTACTTAAATTGTAGCAGTCAGAGCACCTAGCCATGCTTTCCTGGAGCTTCTTTAACCAGTAGTCCACACAAGCTATTGGTGTTTTATCTTGGATTCCTATATGCAGGGGTGTGGATTCCTATGCCCGACTTTTTGCCTGTGGACAAGTAAAATTTTCCAGAGCACTCGTCCACGGGCAAGTGAATTTTTGAGCCAAACCAGATAAGGAAATGTCATATTTATATCAATGACAATCCTCAAACGCTCTATTCATTCCAAGTTTTGCATAACCTGTGTTGAAATAAACACCTTCAAGGTTCAAACTAAATGTATTGACCCCGTGTAAGGCCTCTCTCAACATGCAATTGCTGTGGTGGGAAAAAGGACACGTAAACTTTAAGTGCAGACAAGTAGGAAATTCAGTCCAACTTGTCCACGGGCAAGTGGGAAAATTTCAAAATTGCACACCTCTGCTATATGCATGAGTTATACTTCTGTACATACAGACTTAATTTTTTCTTGCTGAAAATATAGTTCAAAACACACGTATTGCCCTGTATTTTTGCAGTGTAGGTATACCTGGCTATTTTGATTATATTTTGCCAAAAATTACAAAACAAAAAAAGTAAAAGTGTTGATAGAAATATTAAAGCTTGACCAGGTTCTAGAGAGAGAGAGCTTTCATTACAAATGCCAGAATATTCATCACTGTAAACATATGTTAGCATGTTTATATTTACCCCCGCGGATCTTGAACAGGCACTTGACTTCTCAACATATTTCGGGATCTTGTCGGCTCTGTGTCATAGGGATTGTGGATCTGTCTATATGACAAGGAACAAAAAAATTAAAACAAGAACTTGGTCAGAACTAGGGTTCTTATTAGTTTTGAGTGTCTTCCTTATGCTTGCCAATGCTACTCTTCTAAAGATAAACTTTTCTGGTTCCTTTGCTTAACAAAGGTGATGAAAGAAAAAGTCTTGATGTGATCATAGTGTGATTAAAACATCTCAGTGGCTCAGGTCTTAACCGAATATGTACATTACTATCACATAACTAGAATTCTGTGTTGTCCATTGTGTCATATTGCACTAACATGCTCCATAACCAAAGTTTGTGCTATAAAATTCAAAATAATGGAGCAACATCAATATCTATCAGCTGAGAAAGGGATTTAAAGATAAAAGGACAGAGTCAAATATGAAAAATACACTGAAACACTTTTATTCTTTGGGGATTACAGCTGTGTCTGTTGTAAGAGGCATGTTTTCAGTTTTATTTTCACAGTAATTTGGGGATATTACAGTAAAATCTTTTCCGAAGTTTAGATCCCTCTCATAGTTGAGCAGATCATTTTTAGAGAAAGACATTTGAAAGACCAAATGACACTGTTTTTTTTCCCGCATCAAATAAAAAAAAACCCACTTTATCTAGAAATCCAAAGTTATGGAGAAAAAAACACCCCGACAGGGTTTCCAGAGGATCTGATCAAAACTGGCAAATGAGTAACTATACAGGATAGGATGGACAACAGGTCACCACAAAGAGACCAAAATACTTTTCCATTCAAGTAAGCTTAATCTAATACTGGTACTATGCATTTGGAAGCATGTCAATATCCTCATTTTATTGTTTAGGGTTACAGCAAGTGACGACTATAAAACCAATCAAGTTTTATTAACATGAGACAATGAATGCCGAACTAATGCTGGCTCCTGAATTACACGAGAGAAAGGCTGACAGAAATTTGAAACCATGCTGTAATGTAAGCTCTTCTGACCTTTGGTTCCCCTTTTAAAAGTTTACAAGAGGTTCAAGTTTGAGGTAAATATCTTCAGTACTGACAGAGATTACAAAATGCTAATTTTCTTTTTGCACCACGACAAGGCAGACGAAGCCAAGGCCCTGACAATATCTCAACCTGTTCTTCTGAAGCAGCTGAACTAAAAATGCTGTCAACGAAAAAAAATCATATCAAAGCAGTTATTTTCTGAATACATTAAAATAATTTCTTAACATCTTTATTTAACTCTTTACCACACAATCCAGACTTTACACGTCCCTGAAAGGATGCCTTGGACGCCTTTTGAAAACAGGGAGGGAAAAGGAGAATATGCTGGTTTTCTGGTAACCACCATTTTCTCCTTTTCACAAAATGTTTTCTACCCTTCCCAATTCAAATTTAAATTACTGATTGAATCATTCACATTTATGTTGTCGTCTGCAAATGCTTTCAGTTTGGACTAGTTAAAAGTTCTGCTTTTTGGTAAAGAGTTAAATGACATCAAGCCCTTGAATAGCAATTTAGAAACTAAAAAAAAAAAAACAATGGTCAATTGATTGTTCTTCTCCGAATAATAAAAAAATTGTGCTTCTTTGTGGTAATGCAGGGTTGGAATAATTTGTGAGAAAAAATGATTTTAACACCATACGAATTTTTCCACAAACAGTACTAATCAGGAAAAAGGTTAAATACTGTAAAATACCATACCATTACATTTAAAGGATCAGTAATACTAATACAATGCAACTGAATAGATAAAATTTGCACCTCAGCAAAATCTGACATTAGTGCAAACAGTTCATCATGCATTTAAAATGATATAGATCTAGTATATCTTGCCACACACAAAGAAAACAACACATTCAAGAAGCAACAACTAATGAGAAAGAAAAGATGACTATATTTATGATATTTACCGAGAAAGTTCTCTAATTTTTTGGTGTATTCGGGAACTACAACCCCTTTCTATATGGTATAAGGCACGCTGTAATAATTCATTTTTTCTTCCATTTTTATTCCACCCTGCATATCCTAACAGAACTTGGAGCTCAGAAACCCTGAAGTTCAACACCATGTTCTGAAAAGCACATAAGAACTTTCGCTAAGAGTCATTGCATGCTAGAAAATATAAAAATTGTCATAGTTACCTATATATCTCCCTAATTTTGATTTGTACAGGTACTGAGCAGCCCCGGGAAGAATTTATAAGGGAAATTGCACGTTGAAGAAGAGCTGCCTTCACACCAACTTTATTCATTCCCACAAAACCTAACAGGTCAGCAAGTTCCGATCGCCGGAAACTTAAAACCATTTGCTTGAAATTGAAAAAAAGAAAAGGAACACACATTAGACTAGACTAGCAGAGTTCTTGTCTTAAATAAATGCCACTAATGAATTTTCAATAAATCCCTCACTATAGAAGTTTTGCACTAATTTTGAGTGCATTATTCTTATCTGTACAAATTGTTTATCTTTTGAAAGTATTATGTAAATTTGTATCTTTGCATGATGAATATCTTTACTTGTCTTTCACATCTTTACACTAAAATTGCTACTTTGTGAGATATTTTAACAAGTAGTCAGTTATCTACATATTGAAACTTACTTACTGCAACCTGAAGCAGACTTGTATCCTTTCAAAATGATGATTAAAAAAGTAATGGATACAATACATGAATGCACTGAGTAAAAACACTGCAGCAAAAAGAAATTGATTTCATATGTTTACATGTAGCTATTTCAGCCACAGTGTTTTATAACAAGGTCTATCAAATGATGAAACTAGATGTCTGTGGGTAGTAAACTATTACAGTAACTAGAAGAATAACATATTTTTTTACCAAGACAATAGTGATACCAACACCTAAATCCGTAAAACTTGGTAGACCTATGTATAAGATATGCAATGAAATTTTTCAAGGAAACAGAACTGTTTTGTTATGGAAATTGCAGGGATATGAAAATGATTGAAAGAGCAATTGTCTGCAAATGCAAAAATTGAGTTTTACTAGTTGTTCAATCATCTTGAGTGCATTTTCTACAATTTGAAAAGAAATTGTGCTAAGTTTTGGGCCAGTAGAAAATAGTAATTTCTTCAGATGTTCAAATACTTAGGTCTGAATTAAAAATTATTTTTCAGGTGTCCCAAAACATGTGCTGCTATTTCCCAAATACAGAATTTTTACAACGTTAGGCATGCTGTAATTCAAGGTAAATGAAGGAATACTGATGCGGAACTGCATGGCAATGTTTACCATAGGAGCTTGTGTTGAGCAAAAGGCCACAAAATTATTGAGGCCATACAGATTACCAGTAATAACACCTGAATCATCCATTAGAATTTCCACTTTCTAAAGATATTCAAGATTACTCTCAATATAACTAAAGTTTTAGGTTCATCTCAAGCGGTTGTTTCAACAAAGTAAATCAAATTTACAGAAATAAAGATATATTAACTCAAAAATTGAAATTTATATTTGAACCATAGAAAACAATTTGGGGAAAAGGAAAAAGTTCTATATACAAGCATTTACTCTTTTTCCAACGATGTTTTAAAGCCTGTCTCCGTCGTTAAATGTATAAATTAACTGTCAACTACAGACCATGACTTTTCTTATTTCTTTCATTTTGTTCATTTAAGTTTTCCAATTTGCATTTTCAGCTTTTTGTTTCATTATTTTATTAATGAAACTTTAAAGATAACACTAGGACATACCTTAGCAGGCACAGACCAATGTTAAAATTTCTGTCACTCTAATGCATTTATACAGCATATTTAAATGTGAATACAATAAAACGTGTCCTCTTATCTGTTTTAGAACAAGTTGCAATGAATTAACTGAAGTGCAGACCATGTTTATATATTTAATCAACCCTTTACCAAACAATCACTCATTTACCCGAAGATAGAAGCCTTTTGAAAACAGCATGGGAAAAGGAGAAAATACTGTTTTCTTTTTATCCCACAATGTTTTATACCCTACTGAAAACAAATTTCAATTTTATACTTATATCTATTTTTGTTGTCTGCAAGTGCTTTCAATTTTGACAAGTCTGAAATTTTGTTGTTTGGTACAGAGTGACCATGTTTACTATGGACTAGATTTAATCATTTTGTGTCTTTTATAAACTAATTAAAAGTTTTTCAAGACATCTAGATATTTCTTTGCTTGAAGTACGGTCTTCCTTTTAATGACCTGGAACGTCTGGATGTCTAACAAGCAAAATAATAACTCGAAAATTCAATCTAGACGCATACCACGAAAACTAGTGACATACATAAAATCGCAGTATTCGTTATAAATTTTGCTGTCGAATGGAGATTAATCACTACATGTATACCTAAACATTTGAAAGTCAGTTAAATTTCCGAAAACTTTAGACGATTTCAATAAAAATAGTTCTATCTTTTTTTTTTTGCGTATAATATGAATTATAACGCGTTGTAAATATTTATGACACGGAATAAATATTTCAACGCGGCGTAATTGAAAATCACATTTCGAGCCCTATGTTACAAAAAAGACTGAAATAAATGTAACAAACAGCTTCTTTTGTATACATATAAACTATCTATGACATAGATATAAATCTCTAAGTGTTGTTTACATGGTTAAATAACGGAGATGCCTACCTTGAGCTCCTCTGTTTCCGCCATTTCGTTCTAACATATTGCGCATGCTCACTGACCACCGACTGACCTACTTACTTCTACATGTATAGGTCAGCCTCGTTTTTTCAAACGAAAATTTCGAGAACTCGTGCCCTGGTAATGTCGTACCCTTTTATTCGGTTGAGAACTTATTATGTAGAACTCATACCCGTATTTTAAATTTCTTTGATATTTTTGCTTATCCTATTCTAAATTTTTATCCTCAATAATACTGGTAAGAACAAAGTTGGATACTTAGTATGTCAAATATTAACGACAATTTTAAGTGGTTTAAAGCCTTTCTGGTCAACTCGTACCTAAGTCAACTCGTACCTTAGTCAACTCGTACCTGTTTTGGCAACTCGTACCTACTCAAGTCAACTCGAACCTATTTTGGTCAACTCGATCGTACATGTTTTGATTAACTCGTAACCTTTGTCACAAAGATACATGTAGACCTGTATATCTATAGCTTCAGTCTGAAAGTTTGCTCCGAAGCAATTTTTAGTACGTTATTTATTTTAGGAGACAAATGACAACAATAGCTTCGGAGCAAAGTTTCAGACTGAATGTAGATAAACGATAATGGTGGGCTGATGATCGACTATAGTCGAAATTAAGTCTGTTGGTTTCGGCTTCCGATAGTGGATATAGAAATCCCGGAATCGATTGTAATCGGTTCCTGAACTCGCTTGGAGCCGACACTTGAATTCTGGTTTTTAGAGCTTGGTTTTGTGGATAAAACATAGTGGATAACAAACAGTGAAAATGGCCGGAAAAAATGAGAAAGAAAACTTTGTCCATGGATGTCTTGACAAAACTTGACAACTCGGCAAAGTTCTCAGTTGATCCCTGAGCCCGGCCCCGGGTTTTGGCAATTGAAAATTTGAAATGCCCGTCTTTGACAATGAAAAATATCTGCCTAAATGTCAATCTGGCTTATGAAATTATCGTCTAAAGCTTCATTTAAACTAGCTTGTGCGCAGCCGGCAGAATATGGGCTGATCACTATCAGTCTAAATTGTGAAGGACACGCGATCCATGATCTAATGAAGCTAGCGAGTCATTTATGACGTGAAAGTAACAAAGGTGTTAATCCTCTTATCCAGCGCAAATTGACAGGTTTTAAAGTTACCTGTCATTCAAACTGACTAAGTGATGTCAAATCATGTAGTAATATACTTCTTCAAAAATTAATTGTCGCAAAAGAATAGATTGAAAAAAAAAAAAAAACCGTGAAAACCCATGACACTGCAGTGAGCAGTGTGGCGTCTTCCCATCAGAGGGACTTTTAACTATCTTCTCATTTTTAATATTGAATTTAAACAATGAGTTTACACAACTATCTTCTCATCTTTAATACTGAATCTAAAGAATGAATTTACACTAATCTCTGAAAAAGGCAATAAGTGGAAACTAAAATTGTGTTCATGAGTGAAAAAAATGTTGTTTTATGAAACGAAACTGTAGATCTATAGCAGACGTGAGTAGGTCGACTGCAAATGCTTGAAATATGTCTGATTCTTTTTAACTCGTTCGGAAATTTAAATATAAAGAACAAAATGAACACAGCAGAAAAAAATTATGTAATGTATTTCCATTGACTGATTACCAAACGACAATATTTTAGGCTTGTCTTAATCGAAAAGCGTTTGCAGATGACGAAATTTGTTTTGTGAAGGGTAGAAAACAGCGTGGTAGAAAACATTGTGGGAAAAGAAGAAAATGTCGGTAATCGGCATTTATCCTTTTCCCTCACTGTTTTCTAAAGGCTTCTTTTCCAGGAGCGTCAAAAGTAGGGACTGTGTGGTGGTGGTGGGTTAATTAAAGTGCAGAACACAACATCTTTATACTCTTAAAACCATGTAGACAAAATTGTCACAGTATTTAAAGATAATTAAGTTTTTCGTTAATTAAATCAACAGGTGCCAAAGGTAAAAGACACTTTACAAGTGTTGATAAGATTATCTCCAAGCAAGTTTGTACTAATTGATGCTTTGAAAATTGATTAGATTATAGATAAATATGTGTCCCACTAAATAGTATAATTAGTATGCGTACTGTGCATGAATCGAAATCAAAGGCGCAGATCAGCTAGTCTGTTCCTATATTTTTGCACATAACATGTTTTGTTATGATAGACGCTGCCCATTATGTAATTTACATCTGATGGCCGTTTTATATTTTGCGAGACAAAGATTTTTTTTTACAGTATTACATATGTGGCTTGCATTCGTTTCTTTCCTGTGCTAGAATTTTCAGTCATTTAGGTGTTGACATATGTCGGGTCTCAACATATGACGACCATTCTATTGAAGCACCCCACCCCCAACCAATTTTTATTTGGCTTTTGACATCATTTTATGTAATATGAAACCCCCCCCCCCCCCGAAAAAAAAAAAAAAAAAAAAAAAAAATCTTTTTTACATGATCTTGTGTGATATGAATGGAATTGCTCAGATTTTGGAATAGATGGCAATGGTACGGCATTGAGGTTTTGATGATGTCAATATATAAGAAACATACAAAAATATAAACAAGAACACAAAACTTAAACAATCTGATACTAATGAAAGTCGCAAGATAAAAAATATCAGAAATACTTAGGTACGAGTTGACTCGAGTACGAGCTGACTCGGGTACGAATTGATTATTACATGTAGTAATTATTTTCCATAATGTCTTCTTCGGACGGATGTTTGAAACTTTGTATTTTGCGTTCATAAAACCCCAGTAATCGAAAGCCATCCGATAACACGAGAAATAAGAGATTTATTTGGGACCAGGTTGACACCAACGGGAGACACTTTCTATTTCTAGATTATCAGTTCTCTCATTTAAATACAGGAAAACACAGACAAAGTTTCAAACATCCGTCCGAAGAAGACATTATGGAAAATAATTACTACATGTTTGTTATTTAATGGAATTTAAGCGTTATTAGTTACGTGCCAGTCACTTGACATTCCCACAATACTTTATTGACTTTTGGCGCGAAATCTAAAAATAGCATATGAGGCTACGTAGCTTTTTAAGGGAATACCATCATTTTTTTTTTTTTTGTAATTTTATGATTCTTAATTATTGACGACTTATATTGCTTTTTCATATAAATTTCAATGATATGTATAATTTTTAATTTGGTGTGATGTGAAAGTTCTAAATATCCACCTTTAGACCACGTCACTTCTAAACTGTATAGCTTTGGAAGCTAACCTACAAATGGTGATGTCTTCTGTTTCCAATCAATTCACATACCCTTAACTTGCAAATCGATCATTACCCATGAGATGAAGTGGCAGCAGATCACTATATATCAGCGACGTAGGAAGGATTTCAAGATGGGGGGGGGGGGGGGGGGGGCTAACTTCGAAATACTGAGATTTTTTGCGTGGTTGTTTCATTGCGCTAAGAACTTGTATTTTAGTTACTATGATTTTCAAAATTATTGGGGGGGGGGGGCTCAGCCCCCCCCCCCCTAGCCCCCCCCCTAGCCCCCCAGCCCCCCCCCCCCCCCTGTTCCTACGGGCCTGTATATATATGAGGGATGAGAAGTATGGATTAATTAATGATTGAATGGAAATTTTACAACGTACCAGGTGAATGCCACACTCCCCCATTTACATATACACTGTATGGAAACTCTGTACGGGAAATTTCTTCGGTGAATTCAAGATGGCGGACACGTGTTATTGACAAAGTAAGTGTCGTTTAATTTTGGTCCAAACTTGTTTCAAATTGCATCCCCTACAACGAGTAAGGTACCAATCTAAAGAGCTTTGATTGAAAAATCAAGCGACAGTAGCTGATGAGTAAACGGGAGTGCCTTTTGTCCGTAATCCCTCGCTGAACATGATGTTTTGATGAAGTTGAAAAACTAAGCGGGAGACCGGAAGAAAACTGGCTTTATTTCATCGAATAGAAAGCTAATGCTAAAAGAATGTACCTCGATCGGTGGGGAAATGCCATATTCTTACAACTGTACCAAAATACGTTGCTTATATTTACTGATTTAGCTGTTATTTAGTTTTGAAATTTTGCATGGTGTACTCTTCGGTGCAAACCGAAACTAAACTACTGTATGGTTGGGTGATCGGAATTTCTGTACGCTTCGGTAACAAATATGAAGTCAAAAATCTGTACGATTCGGTGAAAACGATTAAGGGAGGAAAAAAGGAAATGTACGAACAACCTACATGGGTCGATCATTTACTTGATGTTTTTATGTTGAACTCCAAGAAACGTGATGTATAAATCCGCAACTTCGTACACTAAAATGGCTCGTTTTTGAGAAGTGCTGAGCAACATGAACAGAAGCATCTTGTATACATATTGTAAGAGCGTTCAAGCTCTTAGTTAGTACATTTTAGCGTAACGTAATGTCGCGCCGTACCAAAATACACGCGACGTGCGTGCGACGCCAAAATGACGTTAAATTGTTTGTTTTGCTTTTTCAAATTCAGTATCATTCGAGCGGGCTTGAGGGAAAGTAAGCTTATAGTTGAGAATCGCCGACGCCGATGCCACCGATATCGTTATGTTATGTTGGTTTTTATATTATAATGAAATATTAAAGAAGATTAAAGGCGCATTTACTCAGAAGTGCGTGTTTTGTTTACCGAGCCCCGCTACACATGTATATATATATATATTGGCCTTTAACATAAAAATAATAAACTTAAGGTTTTTGTCTTGGTCTGACACCAAAAATGTAGAGGCCATCCATAGTATAAATTTCATAGACGCATTATGTGAAAAGCGAAATATAGAACCGTACCTCTTCTATCATCATTTATTGATAAGGGGTCCTCCGTGGCGGAGTAGGTAATGTAGATTGTTAGTAACTTTTTGTGGATGGTGTTGGTTAGAATTCCACAACGGATACTGGTTATGTTTGTATGTCTGTTGGCGACGCATTTTAGAGCCCAAGCCCAGTGCTGGTGAACACGTGAAGCACTTTCTGAGCAAACTTTGTGTTGATCGGACCAGAACCAGTTGAAAGCCATATAAACCCGAATCAAACAATGACATATATCTGAGCTTTGGCTTGACTTTTCAAACACTAAGATTCGGCAGTGAAAAATGCATTACAAAACTCTTTTGTGCACTGCCTTGTAGCTATATAGCTCATTTTTAATTTACATTGATATCGCCTAAGCGATCATTTGTTATTCTTTATACCTTAAGAGACCTTTTAAAAAAGATAATCGCATGCCTGTTGTTAAATTCACATTTAAAAGTTTTACTTTAGCATAAATTATGCGTTTTTTCATTAATTGAAATCGACAATTTTCACACATCGATAGCACTGAGAAATTCAGCCTAGAAGAACCATAGCTCTCTTTTCATTTAGGGGAAAAATCCCAACTAATTTCGATCTTAATTTTCAGAGTATCAAATCCTTTGACTAGAAACTCCGGATGACTATACAACACACTCAGGCAACTCTGCCTTCATTACATCGTTTTCTGAGTTACGACCCCTTTATATCATCCTTTTGTAAGCATTTCCAACGGGCATATTGTCCTTATTCCGTAGCTTTCATGTTAAAGCTTTTATGAACTCACACTTTTTATTTTTCAGTTACACGGATGAGGAACTACTTTAGTGATATTGTTTTCTTCTACTTTCAGTGTTCTACCATAGAATTATACACATGGAACTTAAATTTTTTTTTTACATTCTGTTAATAACATATCTTTATTTTTTTACACTCCGGTGTTTAGTATACCCGAATAAAAGGTCTTGATCGAGGTCATCTGAATACGTTGATACATTGTAGTTTTATCTGGGGATAAGTTTTTTTTTTTTTTTTTTCAGATTCACACTAATTTTAAACATTATTTTAAAACGACTCGTACTTTTCCTTTAGAAAATGGGAATAACAAAGAATTCTCTATCAAATCCTTACAAAGCCAGGAAACCCTGGCATGACTCATTTTTGAGGCATTATACGGTTTTAACATGACAAACAAAATATAGAGTAAATGACACAAATTGATTTCATGTACTTGTATAAGGAATTCTCGCTGTGCGGGAAATACAAATAGACTGTTCTAGCATTTTTCTCCTTTAATCAATTTCACCGAAGCGTACAGATTTTTGACCTCATATTTGTTACCGAAGCGTACAGAAATTCCGATCACCCAACCATACAGTAGTTTAGTTTCGGTTTGCACCGAAGAGTACACCATGCAAAATTTCAAAACTTAACAGCTAAATCAGTAAATATAAGCAACGTATTTTGGTACAGTTGTAAGAATATGACATTTCCCCACCGATCGAGGCACCTTCTTTTATCATTAGCTTTCTATTCGATAAAATAAAGCCAGTTTTCTCCCGGTCTCCCGCTTAGTTTTTCAACTTCATCAAAACATCATGTTCAGCGAGGGATTACGGACAAGAGGCACTCCCGTTTTCTCATCAGCTACTATCGCTTGATTTTTCAATCAAAGCTCTTTAGATTGGTACCTTACTCGTTGTAGGGGATGCAATTTGAAACAAGTTTGGACCAAAATTAAACGACACTTACTTTGTCAATAACACGTGTCCGCCATCTTGAATTCACCGAAGAAATTTCCCGTACAGAGTTTCCATACAGTGATATAGGGGTCCCAGGTTAACTATCATGACCTGACTATAGTGCATATATATAGCTGTCCCCATGTTACTTTTTACCTGGTCGCCGCTGGAACGGTGCATGCAACATGATGCAAAGAAAATCCAAATATGGGCAAAAAAATCACCGTAGCGTACGTCTCATAACCGAGACTTATGACCTGCTTTGCTACCTCAGGTTATATAGCTTCTTCACCTAAACAATAACCTGAGGTGACAAGAGAACGAAACCTTTGGCGATGACTACATGAACAATCCTATGCAAGAATAATTAATCAAAATTCAGCTTTGGAGTGCAGCTATAAGCATTTGCTTGACATTGTTATGTAATCATATATGTAAGACCATCAGTATCGAAATCGATGGGGGTGTCAAAACAGCCGACTGTCAGACGATTCGGACCAAAGAAGATTCGGCCCAAGGCCGACCAGCTATTATTTTCAGGAGATTCGGCCCTAAAAATGAGAAGATTCGGTCCTGAAATTGGTAATATTCGGGCCACGATGTTTTATACTACTTAAAGAGAAATAATTAAAATAAAAGAATATTTTTTGTTGTTAAAAAATTACGGTAAACATTATGTGCATCTATAGAAGTTTTGCTGAACAAAATATTTTGTTGCCTTTTATCATAGGATAAAAATTGGTTACTTTTTATCCCATTTTGAGAAGATAAAGCCGGTATGTTAAATGAGCTTAGGTTTTGCTAACATTTCAAACATAGTTTTGATAATTCGTAATCATTTTTTAAGTAGTATAAAAAATCCACTATGTTCCCATTAATTTGACTATTCGTGATACATAGACAGAGGCAGGTGTCTGTTAAGGTCAGGTGATGTAATAACCATTCTGCAATATGTCTATCCATTATCTTATACTTTAATAGCCAAGCACGCATAGTGCCTTTAAACTATGGCAAGTTTCACTCATTCATTTCCAACTCGTTTTTAATAGGTGAATCTGCAAGTTCTGCTATGCAACATCAAGTGAAAAAAACAATATCAACACAATCAATGAAACCAAATGTAGACCCTTCTTCTCGCGTACTTTGGCCGAATATATTCTCCTTTAATTGTTAGCCGATTAATCTTCTGCTATGCAACTTCAAGTGAAAAGAACAATATTGATCAACACAATCAATGAAAATAAATCTAGAACCTTCTTCTCGCGTACTTTGGCCCGAATATTCTCCTTTGTTAGCCGAATCTTCCAGGGTCCAAGTCTTCTCTTAAATTTTTTGCTTTGGGCCGAATCTTCTTGGGTCCGAATCTTCTTCCCAAACGGCCCAGTACCAAAACGGATTATTTTTTGGTCATGAATTGTAAAACTCAATGAAGACCCGTCATTTAATTAGCCCATTACCACACAATCCCTACTTTTGACGCCCCTGAGAAATAAGCCTTTAGAAAACATTGTGGAAAAAGGAGAAAATGCTGGTAACCAGCATTTTCTCCTTTTCCCGTAATGTTTTCTACCCTTCACAAAACAAATTTCAAATTTTCAGTCACCTTTATTTTGTCGTCTGCAAATGCTTTCAATTTGGACCAGTCTAAAATATTGTCGTTTGGTAATGGGTTAGATTACGCAGTCACTTTTGTCAGATCCGCTTATTTCGTTGGTGAAATTTACTTAATTTAAGAAATGAAAATTGGTCATTGGAATTGAGCGAGATTGTCTCCTGCTACGATTTTATTAAAGTGTACAAGTGGAGACATATACATGTATATCCTTTCAAGAATACTTGGAGCTGTCATATTTTCAGCATGAGTAATTTGTGCATAACTATGGTAAAAGACAGGAGGAGGGCAAACCATAACCTATACACTTTTTAGAATAATTCCAGTTGATAATGAGAAGAGAATGAAAGGGGGAGGGGGTTTGAGAGTTTCAAGGAAAATGATCTCAAATATAACATCGGATAGGAATGCAGAGTTCAACTCACACAAGTATGGAGAATCGAGGCCAAGGCTCTATCAATAACATGAGAATAGATAAAACTAAAAGCTATAAAATTCCTTTTATCAAAATTGGTTGTTTCAAATAGTAACAATTCTTTTTCAAATGTGGAACGTTTCGGTACCCATACAGGTACCGGGTGATATGATCATAAGTCTACATTTATGTCTATCCATTATTAGATCTTATTCTTTAATAACCGAGTACGTATTTATATAATGCATTTAAACTATGAAAAGTTTCACTCATTAATATCCAAGTCATTTTTAAAAGGCGAATCTGCAAGTTCTGTTATGCAAGATTAAGTGAGAAGAACAATACAATATCAGCACAATTTATGGTAAAGTTTGGATCGGACCGTTTTGGAAGTTGTCCGTTTTGACCCTTTCCCGAAATCGGTTACGCTTGAATACATATGTTTAAAGGAAATTAAAGTTGTTTTATAACCGTTTCTAGTATTTGCCCATTTTTATATTAGGTTATATATTACATCATTTCAGGGATCGTATATAGACAATCCCTGATCACTATGCATGGCGATTGGCGAAGTTAATATTCGTCACAAAATAACGCCTGTGATATGATCACTGATTCAGGGCAGAAGATCAAACAAAACTGGTAAAGAGGGTTTCTCATCAAAAGGCTTATATTTGCTATATGCAAGTTCAGTAATGCATGTATAATGTAGTTCAAGAAACGTTAGAAAGTATTTTCAAAAGCTTCTGAAGACGATAACGATACTTTTGGCATGGCTTTTAAACAGTTCCAAAGTTGACAGACAAACTACTTCCGGAGCAAGTAGGCAATGGAAATATTATGGATGCTCGGATGTTGCATTCGATATGAAATGGGACTTGCCTTTTTACATTGGTTTGTTGTTCACAATCTTTTACCTCCCTGACGAGAAATAACTGTTTAGTCCTTTCAAACTGATAATTACATGAATTAACAGTTCTCTGTGTATATTTGTGAAACAGAGCAGAAACATCTGTTAAAATTAAGTTCTGTTATGCCTACCTTCAGTCTGAAGGTGTCTGCTTCGATGCTGTTTTTGTGACTGGTCTTCGTATTCACCTTCAAACCGGCGTTCATTAAAAGTGTCTGGAACAAATACGATTTTACCCTCATCTTTTCAAATGGCTCTATGCGACAAAATTTCCAATGACGGCTAATAAAATGGGCATGGATCATTAGATAAACGGTTAATCTTTAACATCGCACAAACTGTGCTGCTAAATATCAATTAAATCAATAGAAATTTACCTTTTTTACCAACGTAAATAAATCCAGTATAATTTGTAAATAAATAACATAGCGACTTCCGTTAAACAAGCATGCACACTCAACGGAATTTGAATTTTGAACTGTCTGGTTCCCTAACCCAAACGACCATTTTCGCTCACGATTCCTCTGTCAATAGCGAAATCCATAACTAGTGTTCATTCTAGAGCGGAATAGCAGGGCGCGCTGCCCTGCCCCTATTCACTCCGCCCTTCTGCCCTCGAATTTGTGAACACCCGCCCTGTTGCCCTTATCATATACATACAAAACTTGTCTGTGTATTGTTCTGGTTTCAGAACAAACAACCGGGCTACATGGGCAAAAAACTCATCTTCAGTGTCTCGGCTCTGTTTCGTCAAGCTTGCACAGTCACAAAAAGTCGCCATAAATTTCTTCCGACCTGACCATATTCATGAAATACAGCCAATCTAAGACTAAGGGTGACACTAATTATCCTTTATCAACTTCGTCAGTTAAGACAGGACAGCAGGGTGTTATAATCCTTCTCTGTCATTAACTTGCTAAACCATCCCTATATCCCTCGAAACCCTGACATTTTTCCCCCACAGGTACTTTAACGTCTGCTAATTTTTTTAAATGACGTCACACAATCAGTGAAATTTATCAATACTTGAATAGTTTTAAAATAAAGCTGAATTAACTCTTATTGCAGCTGGAGATTATCATTTCGTATATTTTTTGCATAAATTACAAGTATGGATGGTTAACCAAAGTTGCCAACTATCTTGAAAATACTCGATGTTTGCTATTCAAGCATCGGCAATTTTTTTAAAGCAAAATCTGCATTGCAGTGTTCTATTTTTAGCAGTCTATTTATAGAATGGCTATGCAGTAGTACACTACTCCATCAGTAGGCCTGCCTACACATTTTGTAATTCTTTCTATGTAATAATTAATTTTTTTTCGATTTTTTTTTTAAATCAAAATTATTGTCCTTTCTTAAAACAGCTGAGAAGAAGGTTTCTTATTTTTATAATTACTCTGGACATTTTTTTGTTATCTGACGAGAAGTTAGGTAGTGGACCTATAATAGAAAACAGCTATTTCCACAATGTTATCATCCTACAAAATTTGCTAAAATGAGTATTATTGTACTACTTTAACCGAGCCAATTTTTCCTTTTTTTCCTTCCTAGAATTATTATTTATAAATCCAAAACCATTGTATTCTCATTACAAAGCAAATTAATAATTACCTCCCTTTTCTGAAAACTAACAAATTTGTCAACAATTGTTTTTAAGAGACATCAAAGGCATTTCTAGTCGGTCAAAAATATGCATAAGTATTTTATCTGTATAAATCCGTATTTATTAACTATCAAGAACTTTTATTCCATGCTACACCAGAAGTGTTACAGGTCTACTACATTATTTAAAGCTAAGTGTGACAGTGCATCATGGGATCATAAATTACATGGCAATCAAAACCTGTATAGTCAGATTGTGTTGCTTTGAGTCTATGAGTTGATGAGAATCTTTTCTTATTCTTTTCTTTAGTATGCAATTGATATCCAAAGTTATAGTTAGAACTTGTTTCGAAAAGAGTGAAGGACACTGATTTGCCTCTATCTGATATGAGAAGTCATCAACAAGGCAATGTTCCTCCCTGCCCCTTTTTCCTGCCTCCCTGCCCCTTTTTCCTGCCTCCCTGCCCTTTTGCCTGGTCTAGAATAATCTCTAACAACTATACCGTCCTGTAGGCTAGCGTGTCAGAGACACTGCGATTTTTGCCGAGACCTGCGCATTGATGATATCACCATGTTTTGATTTCTGGTGAAGTAGGTCAACGGTTATTTACATTGAAAGGTACAGATTTGCATGAAGGTAAGATTTTGATATTAACTAAGATCAGTTTTTTTTTGTAAAGATTAATCATTTATCTATCGATCCATGCCCATTTTATTAGTTGTCAATAGAAATTCTGTTGCATGAGCCGGTAAATTCGTTCCAGATACTTTTAGTGAACGTTGGTCTGAAGGTGAATGCGAAGGCCAGTCACAAAAATAGCATCAGAGCAGACACCGTCAGACTGAAGGTATAATATGCCATACCTTCAGTCTGAAGGTCTGCTCCAATGCTATTTTTGTTACTGTTCTTCGCAGACACTTTCAGACCAACGTTCACGAAAAGTATCTGGAACGAATTTACCGGCTCATGCAACAGAATTTCCGTTGACACATTAAACACATCTGGAATAAATACAATTTTACTCGCATCTTTTCAAACGGCTCTATGCGACAAAATTTCAAATGATGGCTACTCAAATGGGGACGCATCGTTACAAGTCTGCTTTGACCAATCAAAGATACAAAAAGTTTTATTAGGGTACATACATGTAGTCTCCCTTGGAACTCGGGTGTGAAGCATTACACTACTCTTCATGCATCTACCCTTGGGAAAATTGACTAGCAAATCGTCTTTTCTTATGAATAATTAATAATGGTTCGGAAGTACCCTAATAGCCAATCAAAAGATTGATAACATAATGATACTTTTTTGTGGAGAGGATGATTTCATTTCTGTTGTAAAAATTAACCCAGGAGAAACCCCAAGGTTATCAATAAATATGGCCTGTCGGCATGCATAATTATCTCCCATGAGACATGCCATTCTGCAATTTATGGATGACAGTATTGATCTTGAGTACAATTTTGGCAGACAGTCTTTCCTTGTTATGCCAAAATCTCTCTTAAACACCTCTTGATTATGATGTTGATATAAGCTGTCATATTTAAAGTATTGCTAGGCTTGATTTGCAATGAATGGTGTAATTGGATATCGTCAAGTAAAAGATAGAAATGACGGCAAATTCCTAATAAATATATAGTTTGAATTTTCTCAAATAATAACTGAGATCAATAATCAAAATGCTTCATGAATAATTCATGAGAACAAGAAAATGCCAGCCAAACAATCCAGGGTCAATTACAGAGTAAAATGAAACTGGGTCACTGAGGATGACATGAAGTCCATTATGAAAAATATTGGTGAAAAATGTTTTGCCTCACTTTTGGATTTCTTCCTTCCTGATGATTTATCAGCCAAAACTGTTTACCCAGTGATAAAATGGTAGATTTGTATAATTTAAATTCATTGCAGATGACAAAGTAAATGGGACTCAAAATTAGAGATTTTTGTTCAGTTTGAAAGAGTAACAAAACATTGTGGGAAAAAAAAGAAAATGCTGGTATACCAGCATTTTTCGTAACCAGGATTTTCTCCTATTTCCACATTTTTTCTTAAAGATTGTTTTTGTTTGGAATCGTTACAACTGTGGATTGTATGATACAGAGTTAATTCAGTGATAAACCATTTATGAATTTTACAACAAAAATAAAATAATAACATTTTGAATAGCTTCCTGTAAAGATGTAAGCATAATTTGTACTAGAAAAAAACTTGTTTCATATTTGGTTGTCTCTGTGTTTTATTATTGTTTAGTATTATGTGAACACATGGTTGATAATTTCCGTTTATTTATCGTCGCTACCGGTTGCCCATCTGAGCGATGCCCCCCGAAGACGTTTACTTGTTACGGGGGATAGTGCAAGGATACAGGTCGAAACTAAGGGCTTCGCCTGGTTCTTTAACATTCTTGGTGTATAGCACCGTCACACGAGACCTCGGTTTATTGTCTCATCCGAAAGACTATTAGAAATTTTAGTTGGCCAGCAGGGATTTGAATCCGCATCCTGTAGTGACCCGAAACTTTGTGTTCTCGAGTCCTAAGCTCTACCTACAGAGCTATATCGGCTGGTTTGTGAACACATGCATGACATATTCAGTATATAAGCAAGTATAGTGATTATATATGTGCAGTCAAGTGTTCTTCCTTTGGTTTTGACAGCTACCCTTAGGTAATAATTATTATTGACAAATTTTGTCCAATTTTTCATTGATTTTTTTGTTTGATATGTTATAGGTTATAGATCTTCATAAAGGAAGTTTTGGATGAAAATAAGGGAAATAAGATTGATAAAGTAAATTTGGAAACTTTTTTTGTTGAAAATAAGATTTTTTATTTTTTGAATAAGTGGATACTGTAGTTTATGTTATGAATTGTGTATAATTAAATGTACCCAGATGGCAATTATTTAGGGCTTATTTCTGGACTAAAAATGTCTATTCTATATGGTGCTCTCTGGTTTAAGATAATTTATTCATATATACAGGATCTGATATGAGGGGCTTTTGAAATAAGATTTTATTAAATGAGTCTAGGGAAATGTTATTAAGCGAGCCTTTGGCAAGCATAATAACATTTTTCCTTGACAAGTTTAATAAAATTTTTATCTCAAACGCCCACAAATGTCGGATTCTTTGTATCAAATAATGATATTTCACAAAATATAGATCAAATGATGTAAAAACATTCATAAATGCACCCTGATATTATCCATAAGACCCATTCACTTGTATGACACACGAACAAAATGACGTCAAAAATGACATCACACAAAAGTGTTATCAAAGTTACATGTATAAGATAAGAAAATTGGAAATGGGTATATTACACCGAAAACAAGGGAGTTAATGTGATAAATAAAGTTTTTATTTTCTTGCCTATTGTCTGTAACATAAATGTTCACACCCTTATATGAGACAGCTTTTGAAGATATATGTAGTGAGGGAAAAGAAGTACATGTATTTACATACAATCATGTACTTCTTTGCAAACCTTTCCAAGTTTTGCATAAACTGGATTTGTTTTTGGTATTGTCCAGATAGCCAGTTGGAATCAAAGTGCAAATAGTTAAAAGGGGTGGGGGAAGGGGGTGGGGGAGAGGGGAAGGGAAAATGAGAAAATGCTGGTTGCCAGGATTTTCTCCTTTTCGCACAATGTTTAACTTTTCCAAAAGCGTCTTTCTCAGCGTTGTTAAAAGTCTGCATTGTGTGATAAACAGTTAACACTTTACCACCTAATATAGTGTTTAGCCCTTTACCAAACAATTCCATGTTGTCACTGTCCTGAGTAAGAGCCTAAGAGGCTTTTGGAAACATTGTGGGAAAAGGAGAAAATGCTGGTAACCAGCATTTTCTCCTTATCCCACAATATTTTCAACCCTGTGAATGACAGATAGTAGATAACTGTTTCACAAACATCCCTTTACCAAACAATCCCATGTTTTAATGGTCCTGAGAAAGAAGCCTTCAGAAAAGATTGTAGGAAAAGGAGAAAATATAGGTAACCAGCATTTTCTCCTTTTCCCACAATATTTTCAACCCTGTCAAAGACAGACAGTAGCATTTTAGCCACTTTAAAATTCTCCCCTGCAAGTGCCTTCAAGTTGGACAAGGTAAAATTTTGTCGTCTGGTAAAGAGTTAAATGATCCGAAAGGAGAAGGCTGCTATAACATTTTGGGAAAGGGAGAAAAAGCAGCTTGTATCCACCATTTTCTCTTCTTATTGTCCCCACAGTATAGCTACCTTATCCATGTCCATTTCTGTGAGGTAGAGCGTTGGCCTCGTAACCATAAGGTCCTGAGTTAGATACCTGGGAGCGGGTGTCAACTTTTGTTTTTTTTCATCGGCCCACACATTCGGCGCAAGCACTGGGGTTGTTTCGAGGAAGCAGAATCGAGAGACATTAGTATAAGTTGTTAGAAGTAGTTTCTCAATCGATGTAAAATAATCATGTTAAACTAAAGAAAGAAACAATCATTGATTTCACCTGCATTTACCTTCAATTCGGACAGTTCCAAAACTTTGATTTCTGTTAAAGAGTTAACACAATCCCAAATTTCAATGACCCCAAGAAACATTGTGGGAAAAGGAGAACATTTTAAGTGCTAGAAATAGGTGTCATCTGCAAAGCTTTAATTTGGCCAATGTAACATTGAGTAACTGTTGTTTGTTAGAGAATTAAGCTGTCACCATGTAGCAAAATTTTAGATACATCTGACAATACAGAAGGAATTTACAGGGACAAATTAACCCAAAATGACGACTTTTAACACCCCTGAGAACGAAGCCTTTTGAAAAACATTGTGAGAAAAAAAGGAAATCGCTACGTTAGTGTGAAACTATGGTATCTCCATTTTGCAAAATTTTACAGGAGAAGGAAAAAACTAATTTATTTCAATATTATTGACTAAAATTGACACATACTTCATCAAAAAGAATATTTCAGTATTATCTATTGATAACTAAAAACAGACAGAAAAAAGATCAATTGACTTTTTAGTATTTTAATGCAACGTCACTTACAATAGTTTCACACTGAAAATTTGAGCGTTTTGCAAGCAATCATGTCAGTGTGAAACTGTTGTAAGTGCCTTTTCTTGATTGATTTTTGGCTAGTAAGTTCATACTTTATCCACAAATTGTAATTTTTACCATGTTAAAATCATATTTTAAGATTTAAATGAACTTTTAGAAGGAATAACAGTGCAACAATGTATAAAACGGAATGAACTAGTGTAGATATGCAGCTTATCTCTTTGCAGTACACTGGTTTCTTGTGGGTGAATGCCTGACATGGCGTTGATATCCTTATTTGAGTAGAGAATTTTATCTGTTACTATATAATGATGGTTTGGTTAGATATACATGTACAACTTCTTGATCCAAGGAGCTGAGATCCCAATTTTCTCATAGAGATGAAGCATGTTAATTTCTCTTATAATATAGAATGTTACACAACACAACTAAAATCTTGGTAAGCATGATGTGACTCAATGGGCTTTTTAATCTGTGTATTTCTACAAGATCAGACTGCTCAGACTTGCTGTCTTGATCTTGGATGTACAGAATTTGATAGCACAGATGTAATTGGCAAAAAACAATGTAAAATTTTGGTCTTTAATTTCAGCTGGAAATTTCTAAGGCTTTTTTTGCAGTTTATGTGTCAAGTGGTGTCAGTGCTCTCAAATTAAAATCTCAATGCAGAAACAAACAAACAATATTAGATGAACTGAACCCCACCCTTCCTTCCCTTCATTACTGACTGAAAAGTCTTCAAGTTATTTATCTGGCATCCTCAGAGCTAAAACCACAATGACAGTAACCAGTGTTACAGACACTGAAGTAAGTATTTGATTTCAGTTTAGGGCCATGACCTTCAGTGATAAAGTGCTAATTGGCAGAGAAAAACCTCACAAAATATTGAAACATCAGCCTGAAAATACCTAAACACTATTTAAGACTGTCTGAAAAAATCTATAAAATAAGCAAATTGTTCCTTGAATATATACTGGTACTACGAAGCTAAATTCTAAATAACAGTTATTTTTTTCCCCCAAATCTGAAATAGATTTGTTTCTTCTGAATTCAAACCCACCATAATGCTATTGGCATGATTCTGCAGCAGTTATACTAATATAGGCTATTCAGGTCCATTCTTGTCATATTCTGAACTGTTACATTGTTGTCTGTGCATGCCATATTCCTCAAAGATTCAACCTATCTGCTATGATGCGTCACCAGTCCCATATGATAGGGGAAAAAACAGGGCTTACACCGAAGCTATTACCCAAGCCTGTAGGGGCTGTTTTAATAGGTGCATAGGTTACATGCTAGCTGATCAAAGATAAATGAATCACCCCAGGTAGTGTTTTATTGAGTAAATGTTTATTTTAGTTTGAAATTCAAAGTAATGGTTATCGTGTAGGAAAGGAGTCAGGTTCTGTACCCAGAAATGCCATCTAGTGGGAGATAATGCTGTTATACAGCATGAATATAGCCCATATCTACCTGTGACTAAATACCAATTAAGAAGAGTTATGGTCCTGAAAGTTTCATATGATTTACAAACAGAAAATAGAAGTTAACTCTTTACCATGCAATCCCTACTTTTGACGACCCTGAGAAAGAAAGCCTTTGGAAGCATTGTGGGAAAAGGAGAAAATGCTGTTTTTTACCCTTTCCAAGTCAAATTTCAATTTTTGATTCACATTAAATTTTGTTGTCTGCAAATGCTTTCAATTAATTTTTGACAAGCCCAAAACTTTGTCGTTTGGTAAAGAGTTCATGTGCATAAATGTAACTTTCACATAAAAAAAGGGGATATAACACATTTCAGCCTTTACCAAGTACTTGCATGTTTAGCCATGTGAAAGAAAAAAAAGATATTGGAAAAAGAGCATTTTTCCTTTGCCACTAATCCAGCACTAATTTATATTTTTTAGACACTTTTGTTTTATTTTCTGTAAATGCTTGGATTTTTACTAAGTCTAAAACTTTATTCCTAAGGTAATGAGATAAAGATCTTATACATATATTTACAGAAGATCTCTAACTCTGGAACAATGAGATTTAGAGCTGTCAAATTTGTATGTAGAATTCTCTGAGGTCCTCCTTCCTTTTGAATTTTTCAGATTTTGACTTAAAATTATTACATGTTTTGAAACAGTAAACTTGTCTGGTCAAACATATGAACAGAAAAGTTGCAAAAACTTCCACATGGCACAAAACTCAAAAATTCCACTTAACTCCTTACCAAATGTCAAAATTTTGGAGAAGTCAATTATGAAAGCATTTGCAGATGACAAAATAAATGTGAATCAAAGATTGAAATTTCATTGGGATAGGGTAGGAAACATTGTGGGAAAAAGCGAAAATGCTGGTTACCATTTTCTCCTTTCCTACAATGTTTTCAAAGGCTTTCTTTTTCAGGGTCATTAAAAGTCAGGATTGTCACCTTTACTGCAGGAAGTTTAAAATACATGTCAAAGATGCACCCTTACAGCTGGAGAGTAAACAAACGGTGTTATAACAATGTGTAGAATCTAGATAGCTGTGTAAACATAGATAAAAACTTGATATAAGGTGTATGTGATAAAGAGATGCCAGGGATTTGTCTAATGATTTGAACTGGAAACTATGGTTATGTCTATGGGTAGCCGCAATAGAATGAAATGCAATTTATATTTGTCATAATCTGTGCAACCTTGCATCCATCAGGGCCAACATTTGGCATGAAGGTACACGAAAGATAATAGTTTCATAAAACAAAGATAAAATTGGTTACAAAACTGGATGAAAATGAGAACAGATGCATCTTAAACAGTTCCTGGTTTTGACAACCCTGAGAAAGAAGCCCTTTGAAACCAATGTGGAAAATAGAGAAAATGCTGGTGACCAGCATTTTCTCCTTTTCCCAGTGTTTTCTACCCTATTACCACAAATTTCACCTTTTGAGACACCTTGAAACTGTTGCTAGGAAATGCTTTCAATTTGGACAGGTCTCAAATTCTGTTGTTCGGTAAAGACTCTAAAACCAGTGTGGGACAGACTTTTGGGACAGCAGACATGTTCAGATATTTATTTCGTACACAGCCCGTTCTGAAAGAAAAAAAGCTCCGAATTAAGTGTTGCTCCCAGGCTTATTTCAGTGTAGCTGAATGTGCAAGCTTTTCCCCTGTCTTGTTGCAATAAAATTGAATGAGTAGATGGTAATTTTTGTAAAAACTGTGCACATGTATGGTTAGCAGGAGTATAATGGCCTACTTGCAAGCATATTGACAAGCCACTAGTATACAAGCACTGGTAGATCTACTGCTAATTCATAACTGAGGGCCTTTGTTTGCGCAATAGCAAACTTCTGTGACAAGGGATGATTCTCTTCTTGTATATTTTGATTATCTATTTCATTTTTGTATATTTTGATAATTTATTTATTTCATTTTTCCCATGAAGCTTTATTTAATTAACAAATACTGAAATTTTTAATGTCTTCATGGGTGTAAATTCAACAAACCTCATTAGGTTTTGGAATTGATAAAGTGAATTTAATATGTATTCGAATTATTCTGTCACAGCTGAGTCTAAGTAACACACTAGATAGTATACA
The DNA here is from genome assembly GCA_943736015.1 of Tridacna crocea. NCBI lineage: Eukaryota > Metazoa > Mollusca > Bivalvia > Cardiida > Cardiidae > Tridacna > Tridacna crocea. Next base: position 13,877,585 of record OX031066.1, read on the forward strand.
GGACTTGAGACCAGGGAGACACTGGTTTGCATTCCCAGCACTTTTCTTTCACAGATTGATAATAGTCATTGATTGCAACAAGTCATTCCTGTCACTGCTGATTGTTGTTTTGATGATGAGAAAGCAGCAAGTTACTGGGAAAGAATATTGTTCAGAGTACTTATAAAAGAAACTCTAGGAGCGCATGGATACAAACTAAGGTACTGGCAACACCATATAATTGAAATAGTGTTGAAAACGGCAAAAAAACACCATACATTCTTTTTCTTTATAGACCACCATTGCTTTTAGTCGTTTTTGTTAACCTAACCTCTCGCAAGAAGCATGTGAAGTTTTAGAAAAATGGAAACTGTTGTAAGAGTTGACTGATGAATTCCTGCAGCATTATCAAAAAAGCATATTTCTCCTAAATGTTTTAAGCTGAGGTTTATTCAATCTTTGTATAATCTAATCTAGTTTATTTAATAATGGGATGACTTGAAATGTTTGCAACTGTACTTTTACCATCCCAATTTCAGTACATGTATAGATCTCCACTAGATGGCATGATTAAAATAAACACCTATCTGATTAGGTTATACCTAGATAACAGAACCATACTACTTTGAAAATGTCAGTCATTACCTCAAATTTCAAGACAAATGTTTACTCAGTATAACACTACCTTATATGATTGGCCCAGCCATGGTTGGCTAGCATGTAACCTATTCAACAGTCCTTAATACAGACGTGCCGTGCCCTATAGGCCTAGGAAAAAACCCATATATTTCAAGATGATAAGTCTGAAAAATACCCATGCAAATCCTGGTTGCCCTATAGTCTTTGTCAAATAATGGTATTCAAAGATGTGCAGTAAAACAATGGTCTTAGTAACAACTATTTTTCCCTCTGAATTAAAGAAATATGGAGCAAGAATAAGCTAGACCTTACCACAGAAGTTTTGTTTATTGTTGCTACTTATCAGCAGCAGTGGTAGTTTACACATAGTGGATGGATATTTGTCCTATACAGGATATTGGTAGGTGATAGCAGACTGGTTGAGTCTTTGAAGAATATGATGAGCAGATGAAGACCCCAATTTACTCCATGAGTATTTGTTCTGGTGTATAAGTGGACGCCTAATTGTGACATCCTAAGTTAATTTACTTGCGCATCTTCACTGACATAATGAAATGTATGCACATCTGTGGCGCACACTAGACAGTGATTTTATCAAAATGTATTTTGTGCCACAATTTTGAAGCAAACTAAATGTATTTTACATGGAGGTTTGCAGTTATCAGAATTTATCATGGTTTTTCTTTTGATGCTTTGCAAGGCTGATCCGATATTTTCAACTGTTACTGCACATGATTTCTTGCTATGGCAAAAAAACCCAAACTCTTCTCTGAATTGTAAGTAAAAGCAGTCAAATAGTAGCTATTCCATAAAAAGTAATTTAAATGTCTGCAAATTAAATATGTAACAGAAGTGTAACTATGCTAGTTGGCAAAATAAGATCAGTCCATTAAACTTTTTCCATTAGAAATTATGATTTCAGCTGAACCTTACAGAATACCTTTGCTGAATTCATGAATGTGTCACACAATTGCTATTTTCAAGAAATCAAATCTTCATTTTGCTCGAAAGGATCCTAAAAGAGAGAGAACCTTTTCACATTTTCATCTGGCCATTTTTTTTTACTGTACTCTAAACTGGAAATGAATTACCAGTATGTCTTATGATTATGACCTTTAATAAGCACCCATTTGAAAAAGGGAATTTTTTTTTTAGCATACAGTCCCAAATTCTAACAATCCTGATAGAGAAAGCCTTTAAAAACATTGTTGGAAAAGGAGGAAATGCTGATGAGCATGCATTTTCTCCTTTCCCCACAATGTTTTCAACTCTTTTACAGCCAAAAGCTTCTACAAATGTTTTCAACTTTGACGACTCTGACCATGTAATCGATCTGCATAGAACATGCAGTTGATGAACATGATCTCTTGACCCACGCTATTAAATAAGGACATATTTTTCCCAAAAGTACCTTTCAAAAGGATCATTTTCAGTTGTCTAAGATATCTTCAAACCAAATTCCTGTTGAACATAATTATTATGGTAATCTATTCTCTCTTCTCATCTGGAATTTTTATAGTCTTACATATTTTATAGCATATCTGGTTAGGTTTAAATAAGGAAAATGTGTAATAAGACAATTGTCAGATAGACATAATAGATGCAAGAAATGCATTTTAAAAATATTGACCAAAATCACTTTTTTTGAGTTGATTTCAATATAAAGACAATAAACTGTTGTGTACTGTTAAGTTGAGTCAGTATGGAAGTATTGTAAGTCCAAGTAAAAAATATAGCTGTTCAGTAAAGTGCTCAGAATGAAACTGTTGTATCTCCATTATTTTATCAAATACAAAGTACACTGTGTTTTTGTATCAAATAAAATGGGTGTAAATGAAAGCTTTTCCCTTTCTGATGTTTGTTTTTACAGGATATAGAAGTATTTTGACACTGTGTATCATTTTATTTCATGCAAGCAATTTCACCATTTCAACTAGTTTTATATGTACACCTGTACAAAATAGTTGCCAAGAAAGTAAAAGATGTCTTCATTTAACAAATTTGTACCAGTAATTTGGTAAAATGCAAGATACAACAATATCATACCTAGTGAAATTCAGAATTGTTAGTGTGAAACTGTTGTAAGTCCAAAATGGAGATACCATACTTTCACACTGAGAAAACATGTCATGCTGCACTTACAACATTTTCCACAATATCTCAAAAACATGTTTTTAGGCTGTTTTTCAGTCTGCGCTTTTGAGTACAGATGCAAACCATGTAAACAAGTAGTTTTAAGCAAAAAAACAATTTTTGATAAAAAGTGGAGTTACCATAGTTTCGCACTAAAGTAACGAAATGTTGGTAATCAGCATTTTCTCCTTTTTTCCACAGTGTTTTTTATTCTATAAAAGAAAACTTGCACCATTTGAGCCACACTGAAATTGTCGTCTGCAAATGCTTTCATTTCAGACAAGGCTAAAATATGTTGTCTGATTAAGGGTTTAATGTGTTGTTGTTAATGTAGTTAAATGGGACTAGAAAACATTTTGGGAAAAGAAAAAAATGCTGGTTACCAGCATTTTCTCCTTCCCACAAATTTTTTAAAAATCTTTCTTTCTCAGAGTCACTAAAAGTTGGGATAGTGTGGTAAAGAGTTTTACCCTTTACCACATGATCCCAACTTTCAACAACCCTGAGAAAATAGGCCTTTTGAAAATAATGTGGGAAAAGGAGAAAATGCTGGTAACCAGCATTTTCTCCTTTTCTTACAATGTTTTCTAGCCTTTTGAAAACAAATTTCAATCTTAGAGTCACTTTGATTTTGTCCTCTGCTATTGCTTTCAATTTGGATTTGGCAAAACTTATGTTGTTTGGTAAAAAGTTTAACCCTTTACCAAACAATCCCTGGTTTTTACGACCCTGAGATAGAAGCCTTTTGAAAATATTGTGGGGAAAGGAGAAAATGCTGGTAACCAGCATTTTCTCCTTTTCCAACAATGTTTTCTACCCTGCTGGAAACAAATTGCAATTTTTGAGTTACCGGTATATTTATTTTGTAGTCTGCAGGTGCTTTCAATTTGGACCAGTCTAAAATTTCGTTGTTTGGTAAAGGGTTAAAAAACAAGTGATGTGTAATTAGTTGTAAATACATATCAAGGTTGCCTGAAGACAGCAGATTGATAAGTACATGATCATACTGTCACTTCATTATTTATCTCCTATTTCAGACCTGGAGTATCATCCCATGTGGGCTGTCACAACTAACTAGAGATTGTGTTCGGAATATTTAGTTGAAATGTCTTATTAATTAGCAGGCTATAGACTACTTAATATTTTGGGAACAGAAGGGAAATTTGTGCTGAAACATGGGGAAAACATGCGTGAAAATCAGTGACTGTGAATTAAGAAAGACTTTATTAGTGCTTACATACCAGCTGCTGGTCTGTTTTGTGTGCATTAACTGTGAGCCCAATTGTGCAATAAATCGGACAGGATTACCGGATGATGCTTGTGCCTTTGACCTTAGGATGAGAGGTGCTCAACCGAAACGGGTAAGAAAGATATTGGTCTTTATGATAATCTATGCATGAACAAGGAATAACAGGTAAATGAAAAAAAGTCCTTTACGGGCAATGATATTTGAGATCCGTCCCAATACAAAGCATTATATCTTTGGAGATGTAATTTAAATCTTTACCAAACAACCAAATTTTAGGATGGTTAAAATTGAAAGCACTTGCAGACGACAAATTAAACGTTACTCAGAGATTGAAAATTGTTTTCAGCAGCGTAGACAACATTTTGGGAAAAGGAGAAAATGCTGGTTACCAGCATTGTCGCCTTTTCCCCCAATGTTTTCAAAAGGCTTCTATCTCAAGGTGGGTAGAAGTTGGGATTGTGTAGTTAAGGGTTAAGGGTTGTGTAGTTAAGGGTTGTACAAATAATAGGAAAATAATGTGGGAAAAGGAGAAAATGCTGATTACCAGCATTCTCTCCTTTTCCCACATTGTTTCATAGGTCTCCACTAAAATATGAGAATTATGAGAAAGCTAGTTTTACTACTTTACCTCTGCTTTTTTGCATTGTGATCTTGAATCTAGTTTTAATCCGTCACCAAAAATTTCTGAAATTTGAACGATCCTGAAGGGCAGGACTTGTGAAAAAATTGTGAGAAATTAAAAATCGACTGTAACCAGCACTCTGTCCTTTTTATATGCTCAAAGGGTTGTATTATTTTATGGCCCCAGTTGTGTGTCTGTCTGTCTGCAAGCAATTTCTTGTGTGCGCAACTCCTACAGTTTTCATTGGAATACCGGTAAGTTGTCATTCTATGATGTCTAGGTTTGCTTGTGACGCGAAGAATTCAGATCTTTTAGACCTACTTGACTTTAAACCATTTCACAAACAAGCCCCATAGGGTGTTTATGCACTGCTTTGTAAAGCTCTTGTTCTACTGTATTTTCTCCCGTCTCAAAAACGGGTATCATCATCATAAACACCATTGAATTTGTTGTCTGCATCTGCTTTCAATTTTGTCAAGTGTAAGATGTCCTTTGATAAAGAGTGATAAACCTGATTCCTTTATTCTATGGTTATAGTTTCACACAATTGTATTTTACAGGCTGATCAATACTTCTGCTCGGGATACAATGTGTCAGGAGAGATTGTTAGAGCTGATCAAGCCGCAGACATCGATAATTATATTGGTAAGTTTTATACAGGTATTTAATATCCTACAGGTATAGTGTAACCTTTTACCTCACAATCTCAATTTTTAACGTCCCTGAGAAAGAAGCCTTTTGAAAACATTGTGGGAAAAGGAGAAAATTAGCCAGCATTTTCTCCATTTCCAAAATGTTTTCTATCCTATCAGAGACAAAAATCATTTTTTGAGGTACATAGTTTTTGTCATCTGCAAAGGCTTCCAATGTGGATTGATCAGCAATCTCCGAGCAGAGTTGTCGTTCGTTACTCTCACCATACCTCTCTGCAATGGGCTAAATGACAAGAATCTTGTTAAACTTAGGAAGACGTGTTTTGTTACTTTTTAACTGTTTCATGTGTAACATTATAAAGTAGACAAAGGAAATATGATAGGTAAATTCAAACTGATAAATTTGTCTGTATACAATGGAACTATTTTTTCGAGCTTCTTTTCTTACGCCAATTTTAACAAAAATGGCTGTGCCCATGAATGATAACAGTTTTGACACACCAATGGATCTTAGTTTATAAGATTAAAAAACCAGTTAGGGTCTTTTAACTCATTACCAAACCGCAAGATTTTAGACTGGTCCAGATTGAAAAAGCTTGCAGACGACAAAATACATGTAACTCATAAATTTAAACTGGCTTCGAAAAGGGTAGAAAACATTGTGGGAAAAGGAGAAAATACTGGTTACCAGTATTTTCTCCTTTTCCCACAGTGTTTTCAAAAGGCTCCTATCTCTTGGTGGTAAAAACCAGGGATTGTTTGGGAAAGGGTTAAAAGACACTTAAGCTTTTCAGAAAATCCCTCTTCTACACATTTCCTTCCACTTAGTCTGATTGGCAGTACGCTGTTTGAACAGCACACAAAGTAGTTGTTATTGGTCTTTCTTTCACCGTCGTTTATGTCGCGATTTTGAGTTCTGGTCATGTGACGAAAGTATCACGGAATATGGCTATGTCATTTATATCACAACAGCCAGCGCTACTATCCTTGCTTTCTTCACAACTTTGTCTACCAGTACTTAACACAGTATTCTTTGCAAACCACTGGCTGCTTTCATGCACAAACATGCGCGGATCCAGATATCTTTCTGGGGGGGGGGGGGGGGGTTCCACCGAAAACGCATTCGTCTTATCATATGATACCTTGATTTCCGGATTTCATTGGATGTACAAGTAAGCCATTTACAAGAAAAGTCAGTGTTTCCAGTTCTAAACATGAGGAGGTCTCCACATTTAGAACCTTTTTTTTAAAATTTATGACTGTATTTTACATAAATTCTGTGCAATATCAAACCAGTCTCATTCACGAATCCGATGACCACTTTTTTGCCAAAATACCAGGGGAGGGTCCGGACCTCCGGTCCCCTCCTCTGGATCCGCCCTTGACAAATATTGTTGAATCATTGGTGAGAGAGAGAGAGAGAGAGGGAGAGAGAGAGAAAGAGAGAGAGATGAATCCTGTCACAATGATCATCAATAATTTTGGAAAGTCTAAAGTGTTGTTGTTTAAGAGTTAAAGATAAAAACAACCTTCATTGTGATTATGTATAAACTGTTAAGTGATTGTCATTACCTTTACCTAGTACAGTCTCAGCTTGATGAAAGGGACATCCAACATAAAAGCTTGTTAAGCCTTTCCCAACTTTTAACAACCCTGAGAAAGAAGCCTTTTGAAAACATTGGTAAAACATGGTAACCAGCATTTTCTGCTTTTCCCGCAATGTTTTCTACACTGCTGGAAACAAGGTTTTTTTTAAGTTACGTTGAAATTGTCGTCTACAAGTGCTTTAAATTTGGACCTGTCTTAAATTTTGTTGTTTGGTAAAGGGTTAAATGAGACATTGCACTTTCATGGCAGTTGTGTGTGGTCCGATTTCTAGTATTTATAAAATCATAGGACTTTGTACCTGTAGATGCAAGATCAGACTTCTTTATCTATGATGTCTGAAAAAAGCTGATACACATTGGCTTTTCATGTGAAACTTTCAAAACACAAATTTGTCTCTAATGACCTTTGGTAAGAAAACTTTTGAAACCATTGTTGGAAAAGAGAAAATTCTGGATACCTGGTTTTTTTTCCTTTTCCCACAAAACGCCTTCTGCCCTTTTAAAGATATATTTCATGTTTTAACTCATTACCAAATGGAAAAATTTTAGACTTTTCCATTTGAAAGTATTTGCAGACACAAAGTTCATTGTTGCACAAATTAAGAAATTTTTCTCTGAAAGGTTAGAAAACAATATGGGGAAAAAAAAGAAAATGCTGATTACCAGTATTTTCTCCTTTTCTTAATTATGTTTTCCAAAGACTTTTTCCCTAAGGTCTTTATAACTGTGGATTATGTGGTAAAAGGTTTCAACCACATTTAATTTCTGGTCTCTAAGTGCTGTCAGTTTGGACCAGTCTAAGATTTTTTCATTTGGGAAAGAGTAAATTCATTACCCCTAATACATGTACTGATAGAAAAGGAGCTACCATGGGAAAAGGTCAACCACACAATCCCGACTTTTAATGACCCTGAGAAAGAAGCCTTTTGAAAACATTGTAGGAAAAGGAGAAAATGCTGGTAACCAGCATTTTCTCCTTTTCCCACAATGTTTTCTACCCTGCAGGAAAAAAATTTTCAATCTTTGAGTTACTATTTTTTCGTCTGCATGTGCTTTTAATTCGGACAAGTCTAAAATTATGCCTTATGGTAAAGGGTTAATTGATGTTTTATCTCTTTGCAAAAGGACAAAATTTTAGACTGGTCCAAATTGAAAGCAATTGCAGACGACGAAATTTATGTGACTCAAAAAATGAAACTTGTTCTGTAGAGGCAGAAAACATGGTAGGAAAAGGAGAAAATGCTGGTTTCCACAATGTTTTCAAAGGGCTTCTTTCACAGAGTCATGAAAACCAGGCTTGTTTGGTAAAGTGTTAAAGGAGATAAAACAAAGGTTGATGACAAACAGTCGATGCACTTATATTGATTACCTTGTTTACAGTGATAATTGATGGCTTTACCTATGTATAATGACAGTTTAACCTTGTCGTGCAAATTAAAAACATGGACATTCTCAAGCAGTTTTTAGGGATGCATAATACAGCTTTATCTCTTTACCAAATGACAAAATTTTAGACTGGTCCAAATTGAAAGCATTTTCAAACATGACCCAAAAATTTAAATTTGTTCCGAGAGGGTAGAAAACATTGTGGAAAACGAGAAAATACTGGTTACCAGCATTTTGTCCTTTTCCCCATGATGTTTTCAAAAGCCTTCTTTTTCAGGGCAGTGAAAACTGGGGATTGTTTGGGAAAGGGTTAAGACTTTAACCTTCAGAATATCTAACAAAGAAATAGACAGTATAAATCCAAAACCAGACTGAACAGTCATTCTGTTCAAAGGCAGAGACTGTAACTTACCTCTTTTCCAAATGGCATAGGTTTGGACTTGTCCAAATTTGAAGCATTTGCAGGTGGTATACAAATGAATAGTAGTTTGAACCCATTTCCACACAATCCCTACTTTTGACGACTCTGAGAAAGAAGCCTTTAGAAAACGTTGTGGGAAAAGGAGAAAATGCTGGAGCCCAGCATTTTCTCCTTTTCCCACAATGTGTTCTACCCTACCCAAACAAAATTTCAAAGTTTCAGTCACATTTATTTTGTCGTCTGCAAATGCTTTCAATTTGGGCTGGTCTAAAATTTTCTTGTGTAGTAAAGAGTTAAAAGACGGAATTGTGTGGTAAAGGGTTAAGCCTTCACTACGTAATCCCAAATTTTAACAACAATGAAGAAGGAGGCTGGTAACCAGTGTCTTTGCCCTTTCCCAAAATGTTTTATCACACTTCAAAGACAGCAATAATTTCCAAGCTACGTAAAAAATTGTTCATGAAATTTTAACTCGTCAAGAAACATGGCTCTGGTGAATGGGGGCTACTTGCACTATAGTGAAATGAAGCTTTTATGGGGTAAAGGTTAAAATGATATTGGTTTAAAATTCGACAAGTGAATGATCAGATATATCTAAGAAAGAATAGAAAATGTATTGGAAAAGGTGAAAAAGTGGTTTACTAATTTTTTTTCTTAACTCATTACCAGACGACATTATTTTAGACTTGTCCAAATCAAAAGCATTTGCAGATGACAAAATAAAAGTGACTGAAATTTTAAAATTTGTTTTATGAAGGGTAGAAAACATAGTGGGAAAAGGAGAAAATGCTGGTTACCAGCATTTTCTCCTTTTCCTACAATGTTTGCAAAAACCTTCTTTTACAGGAGCGTCAAAAGTAGGGATTGTGTGGTAATGGGTCAAAGCCTTCTTGTTCGATGTTATGAACATTTTGGATCGTCTGATAAACAGTTTATGGTTTCCCTGGTCACTGACAGCAGGAAAAATGTTTGATAAAGTACACTTAATGTTGTACTTCTAAGTTGTGGGGATACCAAATGAAATTGCTTGATAATTGTATAGATGATTGTACTGATTATAAATTGAACATTATAAAATCCTTTCATACCAAAGGGTCTAAATCCTTTATGGTAGACAGTGTCTGAAAATGCTTTTAAATTTCCTTTGTGATAGCACCATTTCAAGCATTTTGTTTTTTCAATATCATTTTAACCCTTACCCCATAAGGCATTTCTATGGTATCTCTAATTGACCCAAAGAGACATATTCTTTTCTTGAAGATGTATTGCTTATAATGTCACATAAGATTATTTCCTCAGGGTCATTAAAAGTCCAGATTGTGTGAAAAAGGGTTAAATGCCAAAGATTCACCTTTCACTATATGTAACCATCTGGATTCTTTACACTAGCATTGGAAATATGTAATGTCATAATTTGTCCTTAATTTAAAGTATATGCATGTATCATATCTATTAAACAAAATTACCTGAATGTACATGCACTTCATAGGCTTTGAACTTTTTACCACTCGACCAAATTTACATCTCAACCCAATTTAAAGCACTTGTAGAAGACAAAATAAAAGTGGTTCAAATGATGATTTTTCTGCCTGATAGAGGATAAAACATGATGGGAAAAGGAGAAAATGCTGGTTACCAGCATTTTCTCCTATTCCCTCAATGTTTTCAAAAGCACTCTTATTCGAAATCGTAAAAAGTTTGGATTGTATGGTAAAAGGTTAAATTTGAGTCTGTGTTTGCCCAGCAGTTGTTACGGTATATGGAGCAGTATTGTCTCTTTTCCAAAAAATGTTTTCCAAAAGTGTATCCTGCCTTTGATGGTGTTGGATGGGAAAATATGTTGGTTAATGGCAATAGACGAAAGTTCTGATTTGTATTCAAGAAGAGGAACACGTGAGATTGCATGCTACTCTTCATTAGTGTTGTACAGAATGTTCTAGATGACAAATGGGACATGAGCCAGCAAGATCATGTTTTTCCCAATATCTTTTCCTGGAATGTACAATCGGATCTCCCTTGTGCTCTACTCTGAATGGTAATAGTCACCATTTTAGCCTTTAGGCTGCTTACATTTCACTTTTTAGTACACAATTTAGACTTAGGACCCTGAGAAGGAAGCCTGTTGAAAACATTGTGGGAAAAGGTGAAAATGCTGGTAACCAGCATTTTCTCCTTTTCCCACAATTTTTTCTACTTTGTCATAGACACTAAGACAAATTCCATCTTTGGAGCTATTTTTAAAGTGTCGTCTGCAACTGTTTTGAATTTGGACAAGTCCATTATTTGCTTGTATGGTGAAGCGTTAACTCTTTACCAGAGGAGGAAAATTGATGTACAACAAAAAATTTAGCTTGGTAAAAAATATAAAGCACATGCAGATGATGATCAATTTGATGTACAGTAGCTCAAATGAGGGTATTTGTCTTTAACTCTTCACCAAATGACAAATTGTAGACCATTCCACATTGAAAGCATTTGCGGAAGACTAAATACACATGACTTAACCCTTTCCCAAATGACAAATTTTTGGACTAGACCAAATTGAAAGCATTTGCAGACGACAATTCAACTCTTGCTGAAAAGATGATTTCTGTCTATGATAGGGTAGAAAACATTGTGGAAAAAGGAGAAAATGCTGGTTACCAGCATTTTCTCCTTTTCCCACAAAGTTTTCAAAAGGCTACTATTCCAGACCCGTAAAAACCAGGGATTGTTTGGGAAAGGGTTAAACATCAATTTAACTTGTTTTGGGAAAGATGGAAAATGTTGAGGGAGGAGAAAATGCTGGTTACCAGCATTTTCTCCTTTTCCCACAATATTTTTAAAAGCTTTCTTTCACAGGGTCATTGAAAGTTGAAATTGTTTGGTGAAGGGTGAAATGGATAGAAAACATAGTTGAATAAGTAGAAAATGTTGGGCACAATTAGTCTTGATATTTCATATTTTGCAGTTCGTTTTGAGGCTCTTGCAAGTGCAAACAAGGCTCACCACATACTAGTGTATGGCTGTAGTAATGTACAGAAAAGTGACAAACCATGGTAAGTCATAATCTGCTTTCTTTTGCTGTCATCCCCTTTTTCCTGCTCTATCCATTGGGAGGAAATGGATATGGTAATATTAACTCTTTACCACAGGATCTAATTTTAGGCTAGTCTAGTTTGAAAGTATATGAAAAGGTAAAACATTTTGCTGACTTAAATGATTATATTTCTTAGATATAGAAAAAAACATTGTTAAAAGAAAAAAGAAAACACATGTTACAAGCATTTTCTCTATTTCCCCACACTGTTTTCAAAAGCCGTTTCATCGTGGGTCGTTAATCCTTTACCTCATAAGGCATTTCTATGGTATCTCTAATTGGCCCTAAATGACAGCAAGGATGAAGCCATTTCTTATGTGTATATGACACCTTTTGATAGGATAGAAAACATTGTGACAGAAGGTGAAATTGCTTGTCACAAGCAATTTCACCTTTTGCCACAATTTTTTCCAAAGGCTCCTAAAAGCAGTGCGTAGAAATGAGTAAATATGGAGTTAAGGGTTAAATCATTTGGTGGATGAAGCAGATATTTTTGGTCAGAAACGAAAATTTATAATCATAACTTCAAAGCCTCTTTGGTCAGGCAGGAGTAATGAACCATGACACCATACCTTTGGTTGATCTATTTGTTGATTGTAGTTTGTGTTCACCCTATTAATTACAACATCAAATATCAGTTAGAAGTAGAGTAGCATACTATTTCAACAGATTCAGATCCTAAAAGCACACCAAATTGTTTGTTAATGTTGAAAATGAAGTGAATATAATGCTGTGGTAATCTAGGTCTGAAGGTGTATAAATGAAATTGTGTCTGAAAGTGCAAAACTCCATTTTTACATGCCTGAATAGTCATATTATGTTACGGCCCTGGTTGTAAGTCCGTTTATCTGTCCGTCCGTCCGTCCATCCATTAGCAATTTCTTGTACGCGCAAATCCTCCTACAACTTTTGTTGGAATAAGTTCAAAATTACAGCAGAGAATCTCTATGATGTCTAGTTGTGCATGTGACTTTTAAATTTGGATATCTGAAGGGTTTTAGATTTTAATCTACATGTATTTCACTGACAAGCCCTTTAGGGCATAAAGATATTAGAGCTTTGCAAAGCTCTTGTTGACCAATCTGTAAACAAATTCTTGATTGTAAAAACGTTAGTGAGAAAATGGGCAAATGTCTAGCATCAGATCAGACTTGTCTTGTTTTGATTGAACAAAAAACTGTAGGTCAGCTGTGCTCAAAGCAAACACAATGTATTTTCATTGCGATGTCTTTAAACATATTTGCCCAATTGTAGTGGGAAAACCATAAGCTTTCTCATTCTTCTGACACAGTTATTCCCCTTGTTTTGACTTGCAATTCACATTAGAAAGCACTTTTGGATCTTTTTTCACATTTTTGTGAGCCAAGGTTACGATCGCTATGTGGATCTTACCTTCGCTGATTGAGCCCGGTTTTGAGATTCCTGCGATGCGCCCTCTATTGGATGATGGTTATTTCCCCCCCCCCCTTTTACATCATATTTCTGAAAGCCAATGAAATATTGTTTTACAAACTGATTACAAACTGCTTATGAATACAATTTATTCAACATGAAGTGATAAGCAGACATCCATGTGGGTTTCCATGTTTACCGTCTATTCGAAAGGTCTTGACTTTATTCTATTTTTATCAAGGATGAAATGCTACGGGCGATTTCATTAGTTGCAGTTAGAGCTGGCTGCATCCAATGAAAAAGCGTATGGGGGAATGTAACAACCAAACTGGATTCGCCAAGAGTAGAGTAGCGTAGTGAATCGTCAGCCTTGGCTTGCGAAGTTGGTTGTTTCAAGGCTTGTATCATATTCTGATGTTTATTGAGAAAAACATTTTACTCTAGAATTCATTTTACTTTGTGTCATATTTACTATAGGGCCTGTGGAGCAGTTTGCGGACCAGGAGGTAGTGAACAGATCCTGTTTGCCTGGGCCAAAAATGCTCCTGCTTTTTCGTTACCAAAAGGTTTGTTTTTTTTTTTTTTCATTTTTTTCCCTCTTGGACACCATCTTTCTGTCTTGTTTGCAATGATAAACTCTTTACCACACAATCCCGACTTTTAACAACCCTGAGAAAGAAAGCCTTTGAAAACATTGTGGGAAAAGGAGAAAATGCTGGCTACCAGCATTTTCTCCTTTTCCCGCAATGTTTGCTACCTTTTCCGAATCAAATTTCAATTTTTAAGTTACATTTATTTTGTCGTCTGCAAATGCTCTCAATTTGGACCAGTCCAAAATTTTGTTGTTGGGTAAAGAGTTAACCCTTATCCTGCCAGATTACTAAAATTGAATTTTGAATTTGATATTGATAGCCCATATGTTCCTGTTTCAAAGGTATGTTTTGTGAAATAATATCTCCTTATGGGACTTTATAGATCAAAGATCAGACTGCACATTTTGTGCAGTCTGATCTTGATGTACACTGTCTGCAAGAGTTTATCGAGTCACACTTAGCACCCAAAGGGTTAATATATTCAAATAATGCCTACGTCCAACCACTGGATCTAATTAGCCTTTTACAGATGACAAAATCTCAGTATGTCAAATTAAAAGCATTTACAAATGTAGAATTTTGATTTTAACTCTTTACTGCACCAGCATTTTTTCCTTTTAAAGACCCAAAGAACCTATAGAACATATTGTGGGAAAAGGAGAAAATGCATTTGTATGACTTGTATCTTGATCTCCATCAAAATTCATCTATGAAGATTTTTTTCAGTAGGTCATTTGTTATCTGTTTTGCAAATAACAGTATCAATAGACGTGTCCTTCTGAAAGCATTTACAGACAATAAATTTTGGCTTAAATGAGGGAATTTGTATGTTCATTTAGTAGAACATATTATGGGAAAAGGAGAAAATGCTGGTAGCCAGTATTTTCTCCTTTTTCCACAATGTTTTTAAAAGACCTTTTCACGGGGTGAAGTAAGCCACAAAATCATTGTAACATAGGGATAAAACAATTGTTCTTATTTGCTTGTTCTAGATGTAGGGAGAATGATTGGCCCAAGAGCAGAGATTAAATCCATTGTAATCCAGGTTCACTATGTATCTGCGCTTACAGGTGAGTTGCTTCTTTTTATTCCACAGTTCTCTGATATTTCAGAAATTTTAAAATCTATATGTAGGTCTATCAACACAGTAACAAATAGAGAATCATATCTTAATTTTCATGATAGGGAATTAGCTGTTTAGTAGGGGACAAAACAGAGGATTTATTGGAATTGAAAGTATTCTCAGACAACAAATGCAACTCAAATGGTGAAATATTCTTTGAAAGGTTAGAAAACATTGTAGGAAATGAAGAAAAAGCTGGTTACTTAATGCTTTCTTTCTCAAGGCTTTTTCAAACATTGAAGTTTATGTCGAAGGGTTAAGTAATTTTTGCTAAGTAACATTGAACGACAAAATGAAAGTGACTGAAAATTTGAAATTTGTTTTGGGAGGAGAAGAAAACATTGTGGGAAAAGGAGAAAATGCTGGTTACCAGCATTTTCTTCTTTTCCCACAATGTTTTTAGAAGGCTTCTTTCTCGGGTCATTAAAAGTTGGGATTTTGTGGTGAAGTGTTAAATGCAACTTTTGCAACCATCGTTTCAAGGATATATTATTCCTTTGGGATGTTTGAAACTCAGTATTTTCATGGTAATTAGCGTATGGCTTGAGGCGAAATAGATGTAGGATGTACAGAGGCATTTGTTTGGAGCATATATCAAGAAACCTTTAAAGTTATTGTGTGGTTCTAGAACTCTGATCGCACATACAGTGGTAATGAATTCATTAAGATAGGGGGCCATAAGAACCAACCAATCATAACCCTCTCCCAAATGACAAATTTTGGTTTCTTCCAAACCAAAAGAGTTTGCAGACGACAATTTTAGATTTGGAGAAAATGGCAGAAAGTTCTCAAGAAGGGTAGAGGAAAAATTGCTTGTTTTCAAAAGGCGTATACTGCAGACACGTAAAAACCAGGGCTTGTTTGGGAAAGGGTTTAAAAAAATGGTTCTAAAATACATTCTGATTCTAAGAAAGTCACAGAATTACTAAATGGTTTAGCCAATTAGATATTGTTCACCCTTCAGACTTAGAAAAAAGTGTATGATTGGAATGCAGGTTTAGAATTACTGTGAAATATGGTCTAAACGGAACATGCAGTCTGAAAATGATATTTTTAATCCATACTGTCTATTTTCTTAGAAAAAAAGAATTGCTGCAAATAGCCTTGCAACAACATCTTTCTGTACTGGCTGAAAAGACATATTTTGTTCAGTTGATAATTGAATATTTATGTATTTTTAACATAGATCCATCTCAATAAAATGTAATTGTATTTGCATGTGGATTTGATATGAAATGAATTTACTGAATTAAACACATTCATGATGGATTATTTATTGCTTTATACATTGCAGAGCCTGACTCATCTGGTATCAGAATATATTTCACACAGCAAAAGTAAGATAATCATTGTTTAATTATATATATATTTATGCAGTGTTGTATTGTTAAGTCTTTATATGTAGCGAACTATTTTTGTCATTTCCTTCAATATATCATAATGGCAAAAGAAGTTGCTGGTATGATCAGTTTCTCCCAGAAAATCACTTTATTTCATTTAACCCTTAACCAGACAATCCCTAGCTATTACGAGCCTGAGATAGAAACCTATTGAAAACATTGTGGGAAAAGGAGAAAATGCTGGCAACCAGTATTTTCTCTTTTTCCCACAATGTTTTCTACCCTGCTGGAAACATATTTCAATTTTTGAGTTATGCTTAATTTGTTGTCTGCAAATGCTTTCAATTCAGACCAGTCTAAAATTTTGTCATTTGGTAATGAGTTAATAAAGTTGTATATAATTATATTGATTATACTTCCTTTCACCCTTTACTACACTATTCCGAGTGATAACAACTGTATAATGAAAAATGCTTTTGAAAAAATTGTTAGAAAAGAAGAAAATGCTGGTAACCAGCATTTTCTCCTCCTCCAATAATTTTTTGTACATTTTTACAGAAAAATCTTATTGTTTGAACCATGTTTCATTTGTCTTCCATGTGAATGAGTGTAAAATTCTTCAATCTGTCAAAGAGTTAGGGGTGTTTTTAAAGTAGTTTGCTACAACAGGTTCAGGAAGAGATGACTGGATATTATGGCAAATAATTCAAATTTCCATTATAAGACATTGTTCCAATCTGTTTCAAGTTTTTGTTTATCATCTCAACTTTTGATAACTCAAGAATTAATAACTCCTTTCTTCTAAACTTGTATATCTTTACATAAAATTTCTTCTAAACAATTGTGCTTTCAAAAACACTTTACAGGGTCCTGAATATTCAGGAAACTGTTGTTAACAGTTACAGGAAATAATGGCTGAAAAAGCTTCACTAAAATCAAAATTGTTTGAATTCATTTCTGTTTTTCTTCCAGGCAGCCATATATAGCTGGCATATACCTGCTTCTTGCAGTCACTGTACAGATACCACCAAATGCAGGAAGTAAGTTGCTGTATTATAGCCTGGGGTATTGTCTTGACCCTTACCAAAACAAGCCCTGGTTTTTATGTGTCTGCAGTAAAAGTCTTTGAAAACACTGTGAGAAAAGGAGAATTTGCTCATTATGAGCAATTTCTCTTTTTCCCACAGTGTTTTCTACCCTTTTTGTGAACTTTCTGCAATTTTCTCCCAATCTAAAATTGTCCTCTGCAAACCTTTAGGTTTGGAAGGGTCCAAAATTTGTTGTTTGGGAAAGGGTTAAGTCTGTTTGTCATAGATGATGTTCTCATGAATCATATTCATCCATTGGTATTTCTGCAGAGAGAACATAAAGCAGATTAGTTCATATGTGAAACACTTAACTTTTTACCACACGAGAAAGTTTTAGACTGGTCCAAACTGAAAGCAATTGCAGACGACAAAACAAAGGTGACTGAAAAATAAAAATTTTTTGTGGGAAGGGTAGAAAACACTGTAGGAAAAGGAGAAAATGCTGGTAACCAGCATTTTCTCCTTTTCCAACAGTGTTTTCAAAAGGCTTCTTTCTCAGGGGCTTCAAAAGTAGGGATTGTGTGGTAATGGGTTAAAAATATTTTGCAACATTTTTAGGGGCAATGTAGATCAAGACCCACCTGCTTTGAGCTTGGAGTCTCATCTGTAACTTGGTTTATTTGTACTGTCTTGGCTTTTTGATCAGTAAATTGTCATGTAATCTCTGTAAGAACAACATGCACAACCTATCATAGTTGCCTGTCGTACAGAAAGGATATAACTTACAGTGATATTCTATTATAACTTTCTTTATCTCAAAAAGCTGTAAAATTCTGTGGTTTTCTTTTATTCATAACAATGATTTCAAGTTTTATGGAAATAATTTTTTTTTACTGTTGTTGTTGTTGTTTTCAGAGACCCATGCTGACATATCATGTAAATTTAACTGGCAGACCAGTATCACTCCATTTGGTTTCAGAACACATGCTCACTCCTTAGGTATGATTTTTCTTGTCTCCTTTTAAGTCTTCTCAAAGTTGTAGATTTTTCACAGATGACATATTGAATGTGAGTCAGATGGTGAAAATAGTCTTCAGAAAGATAGAAAACAGTGAGTTAACAAGAGAAATGTTGGTAAGCAGAAGTTTGTCTAAAACCTCCTATCTGAAGATTATCAAAATTTCGGTTTGTGTGGTAAATGGTTAATATTTGATACCAGCAAAGGTATGTAATTTATAGATCAAGATCAGACTCTATAGAGAATCTGTATATAATGCTGTCTGATTGTGAGGTTTTTACCAACCAATGAGTTATGTTACATTCTTGAAAAGATGACCATGAAGTTTTTTTAGGTTTTATTAATGATGAAAATGATTATTTTCTGATAGAGTCTTACATTAAATTATTTTCATGATTTTTAACCCTTTACCCCGTAAGGCATTTCTATGGTATCTCTAAATGACCCTAATAACAGCAAGGGTAAAACTGTTTATTATGTGTATACGACACCTTTTGATAGCATAGAAAACATTGTGACAAAAGGTGAAATTACTCGTCACGAGCAATTTCACTTTTTGCCACAATGTTTTCCAAAGACTCCTACAAGCAATGCTTGTAATGAGTATCTTTGGAGTAAAGGGTTAAGTTGTTATTTTCAACTGTTTAGCATGTGAAAAAAAATTCAGCATACTGAACCTTACATGTTTTAATAACCATGAGGTAAAAGACTTTCAAAAACATTGTGGGAAATAGAGAAAATACCTGTAAACTGCACATTTTCCTCTCCCCACTATGTTTTATATCTCTTCAAAAACAGAAATAATCAACTGAGCAATATTTCATTTGTTGCGTACAAAATGCTTTAACTCTCTACCAAACTATGAAGTTTTCGACTTGTCCAAATTGAAAGCATTTGCAGAACACAAAATAAACATGACTCAAAAATTGAAACTGGGAGCCAATTTAGGAGAGTGGAAAACATTGTGAGATAAGGAGAAAATGCTGATCAACACTTTATCCTTTTCCCACAGTGTTTTTAAAAGTCTTCTTTCCTGGGGTTGTGAAAATCGGGGATTGTTTCGTAAAGATTTTCATGGTAAAGGATTGAAAAGAAATTTTGGCCAATACAGTAATGAAATTTTGGTAATTTAGTCTTTCCTATATGCTGGAGGATTGATGGTAGTCATTGCAAAACACTTTTGAAAATGATATGAAGGATGAGACAAACATATAAAGTTAAATGATGATTTCACTCAGACAGCATATAAGTCAAAAGTTGAATGACAAGCAAGAGTAATATTTAAATGCAACTTATTTTTTTTTTTTTCAAATTGATGCATATATTACCGTCTACTATTGTCCATGTTATAATGTCAGAGATGGTTGTTCTTTTTTTTATAGGACAAGTAATTTCTGGCTACAAAGAGAAAGATGGTGTTTATTCATTGATAGGGAAGGGAAATCCTCAATGGCCACAGGCAAGTGAAAATTTGTATTCAGTTAAACTTTTTATCAAACAGTGTAATTTCAGACTTCACCAAATTAAAAGCAATTGCAGGCAACAAACTTTTGTTGCTAAGATTGTGAGATTAGACCACAAAAAAAGTAGAAAATGGTGAACGGTTAAGCCGTCACTACGCAATCCCAAATTTTAACAACAATGAAGGAGGAGGCTGATAACCAGCATCTTTGCCCTTTTTTGCTGGAAGAGAAAATGCTAATTAGTGTACAGAACATCAAAAAATTATAAATCAAGCTAAACTACTACAGATGGAAGCTATGAGGAATAATAGGTGTTTAAAAAAACTATGATCACTTAATACATACTAGAAATAATAGTAAGAGAAATTGCTTAGACAAGCTGCTCCTTTCCTGACAATGTAATAACTAGATCCTTGGAAAAAACAAGTTTGATAAAAAGGAAAACTTTCTCAATTAGGGGTTTCCATACTTTATATGGGTGTTTTGTATATTTTCAGGCATTCTATCCAGTGGATACAAAGGTTGTTATTGAGCCTGGTGATAAAATCGTGAGTAAAACATTCTATGTTTTGTCCTTTTACCTTATTCCTAAACTACAGAATATAAAACTTGTCTATACTGAAAGCACTTGTAGAGTACAAAGATATAAGATGTGGCTGAAGGTATGGAATTTAGTCTTTTAACTTGTTACCTAACGACAAAATTTTAAACTTGTCAGAATTCAAAGCATTAGCAGACGAAAAAAAATGTGATTCAAAAATTGAAACCTGACTTTAGAAGAACAGAAAGCATTGTTGGGAAAGGAGAAAATGCTGGTAACCAGCATTTTCTCCTTTTCCCACAATGTTTTCAGAGGGCCTTTCCCTCTGGGTGGTAGAAACTTGGGATTGTTTGGTTATGGGTTAAAGGATAGCAAAATGCTTTGGAAAAAGGAGAAAATACTGGGTACCAGAAATTTTTTTTTTTTCACAATTGTTTGAAGGTTTAATAATCCTCCTTGGAATGGTAGTGGGCTAAAGGATAGCAAAAGGCTTTTGAAAAGGAGAAAACTGGGTACTAGAACTTTGTACTTTTTTCACTGTTTTTTGAAGATTTAATAATCCTCAGGGTCTCTAAAACATGGTATTGCTTGGTGAAGGATGAACACATCCCCATGAAAATACTCTAAGAAGCTTTTGACAACATTTTTATAATCAAAGTAGATACTTGACTGTGTCTTTCCATGGTAGAGCTGCAGATTCAGTGCAGTTTGGTCTTGATCTACAATGCAGAGGCACATTAAGCTGTGTACAGCATTTTAGTTAAAGGTGGACAAGTGTTCATTTACTATGGCACAGTAGCTTCTGTGAGATCTAACCAGCTGTTTGGCAGATGACTGTTCCAGACATGGGCACAGTGTGCCACATGTTCAGAAGCCTGTACTGGTGACTCTTTACCAAAGTACGAAGTTGACTTGTTCAATTCAAAAGCATTGGCAGACAAAAATAATCTGACTGAAAAATTGAAATTTGTTTTTTGGAAGGATAGAAATCACTGTTATTTAAGCCATTACCACACAATCCCTACTTTTGACACCCCTAAGAAAGAAGCCTTTAGAAAACATTGTGGAAAAAGGAGAAAATGCTGGTAACCAGCATTTTCTCCTTTTGCCATGATGTTTTCTACCCTTCACAAAACAAATTTCAAACTTTCAGTCAGTTTTATATTGGCGTCTGCATATGCTTTCGATTTGGACAAGCCTAAAATATTGTCGTTTGGTAATGAGTTAAAGTCTTAGTATTCAAGGTGGATAGATCTCTGGATTGTTCGGTCAAGGGGTAATAAAAGAGAGAGGCATTCTATCTGAGCCCATATTGTCATCATTTCATATTGTATGTTACAGTGAACAGAAAAAAAACATAACTTTTTGTATTAGCTTTGCTGTTTTATAAGAAAACTTCTATTCATTTTCATAGCTTGGTATGTTAATCTTTTCTCATGTTTCTGTTACTACTGAAGATGTTTATGTCAAACTTTGGCTAATTGTTAACTATCAAAAAGGGAACCCTTACCAGAAAGGGAGGTAACTTTGAAACACATTTATGACAGTGATGTACCTTTTTCATCCCAGAACTTTCACTGAAAAGGATTCACAGTCAAGTGTTAGCACTGCATGCACTTGTTTTGTTACGGTACTGGAAAGAAGCCATGTAGATACATAAGTATAGCATTTTGTTCTGCTAAAAGAAACCTTCTCTCTTCTGATTTACAGTTAGCAAGATGTACGTATAACGCCACAGGCAGAAACAGGTTCACTTACATCGGGTGAGACTCTTATTTTTGTATCACAATTATATATGGTATTTATAGCTTACATAATTACATTTTGCTCAAGATGAGACATTAGAATAATATGTAGACTTACATGTGCTTAAACTCTGTACCAAAGAGACTAAAATTCTTGACAAGTATAAGTTGAAATCATTTGTAGAAAGAATTTGTTTTTGCTTAAATGGTTTGTTTTGGGAAGGGTAGAAAACCTTGTGTGAAAAGAAGAAAATGCTGGTAAAAAATGTTGGTTATTTTTTCCATGAAATTTTTCCGTGCTTATTACTATTAACCCTTAAATACAAAATGTTGCTTCCGACAATTACAGAAAGTTTAGAATTTTTCAGAAAAAGATACTAGAATGCTTAAGTCATATGCACAGTAGCAATAACCATACATAATTTATTTCTGATTTTAGATTACATGACTTGCAGTTTGATTGGGTTAGACAAAAAGTCTCAGTCATTTTTGTTTTGGCCAGTCATATGGCTAGCCTTCAAACTTACAATAAGATGAATATCCTTTTCCCATATACTATTGTGCAGGTGATAATTGTAACTCACTTTCTAATGACTGGAAAACATTGTTTGAAAAAGAGAAAATACTGGTCACTTGCATTTTTCCTCCCATGATGGTTGTTAATAGTCTTCATTGTCAGGACTGTTAAAATCCAGGATTTTTAATAAAGGGTCAAGAAAAGATAAATCTTGTTACAGGGCTTCATCCTCGGATGAGATGTGCAACTTCTACATCATGTATTACATGAACGCCAATGACACAGATAAAAAAGGATACAGTGACAACTGTGCTGGGAATAATTTCAACTATCTCTTCAAAGACATTCCCTCTTATTCTGACACACCTTTACCAAGAAATGAAGCCCTTGAAGAACAAGCAATAGGGCACCATCATTCCCATAATTCTCCTGAAGAGAAGGTGGAGCATAATCAAATTGAGGCAGCCAATCAGAATGGAGACAGTGAGCTACAAGGAATTGGAAGCTTTGCTAAAGAGCCTCATAAACCTGGTAATAGCAATAGCAAAATGGGTGGAAATTTTAGAAAATTGGATGATGGGTTTTTGGGAAAGGGCAATTTTGGTTTTGCATATGATGATGGGGATGTCTTGGATAATAGATTTGCTAGTAATCAAGCTGTTGGTGATGTAAGTGGTATCCATTATCCACGTAAAACACAGCAATATTTGTATGAATATGAGCCTGACTATCAGGATCAAGATTACTATACAGGTGTTAGACAAAGACAAAGTAAGACTAAAAAGCCATATTATGACATTGAGGACATTAACAAAAGTTACAGGTCTGAAGTCCCATATAACTCATTGTACAACAAACGTAAACAGTCACTCAGTCGTAATCGTAATAAGATTTTTGATGCTAAGTATGATGATTATGCATCAGAATTGTTAAAAGATAACCCTAAGTTTACCTCAGGCAAAAAGAGAGTACATCCTGGTGAAGAGTTAGAGGAGGGAGGTAACTCTGTGAGTCCTATAACAAAGACAACGAAGCAAGGTATTCTTGTTGGGTGTTGTTCAGTACCTAAGCTTCTGTGACTGTTTCATGTTAGAAGAAAAATTGTCTGCTTTTTTCTTCCCCCTATGGTAACAAGTACAATGTATAACTAGTTTGCTATTTTACTACAAACTTTGGAAACTCTAACCCTTTACCACACAGCAAAATTTGAGCCTTGTCCATAGAGAAGGAATTTATAGCAACAATTAAAATGCTTTTCAACTGACAGTATTTGTCCATTAACCCTTTCCCAAACAATCCCTGGTTTTTACGGGTCTGGAATGGTAGCCTTTTGAAAACATTGTGGGAAAAGGAGAAAATGCTGGTAACCAGCATTTTCTCCGTTTCCCACAATGTTTTCTACCCTATCATAGACAGAAATCATCTTTTCAGCTAGAGTTAAATTGTCGTCTACAAATGCTTACAACTTGCTCTAGTCCAAAAGTTTGTCGTTTGGGAAAGGGTTAATAGGTAGAAAACATTGTGGGACATGGAGAAAGTGCTGGTTACCTCCTTTTCCCACAATGTTTTCAAAACTCTTTTTTTTTTCAGAGTCATTAAAAGTTGGGATTGTTTGGTAAAGAGTTAATCGTAACCATTCTCTTAGATAAGCGTTATTGTAGTTCTGAAAGTTTTGAGAGGGACAGAAAAACTATGGAAAGAGAATGAAAACAGAATGGCATAAACCACCTATTTTACTTTGACAACCAAAGGAATTTTACACCTGTCTAAATTAAAAGCATTTGCAGAGGACACATAAAATATGTCACAACTGATGAAGTCGGTTTTACAAGTCTTAAAAAAAAGTGAGTAAAAAGGAGAAGATAATGGTTTTCAGCATTTTTTTCCTTTTCCTTCCCCATAATATTGTCAAAATGCTTGATCCGCAAGGTTGTTAAAACATGTGATTGTTTGGTACCCAGCTAACCCCTCTATGCCAAATAAATGGACAAACCTGTAAATCTTTTCTGCCGCATGCGTGAACTGTATTGTTTCAGTTTAGTAGAAAAGGTCAAGGTTCTATTAACAAGAATTCAAAGATAAGGATTGATGTTCTCTGTTGTCTGATCTTAATTTTTGCTTTCCAGAGATGCAGCTTATGTGCATGGCATCCTATTAGTCATTATTGTAACTTTTTAGATGTATACCTTAGAGACCAGATTTCAAGTATCTTTGGATTTGGACATTTCTATAGCTTGCAAAGATTCAGCCTATAACATGATTCCTTATTCATCCTATTATTTAACTGTAAGTCAGTATAGTAGGGGCATGGGGATAGAGGTTTATAAACTATTGTTCATTTTTTAGGCCAAGTGAACGGTTTACCAAACGACAAACTCTTCCAAATTTAAAGCCTCTGCAGATGACATTTTCAAGAGTATTACAAACTTAAGTTCTTTGATATAGAGTAAGACACATTGTGTAGAAATAAGAAAATGTCTGGTAATGGGTAGGTAAATTTTATACAACTGAAATCTTGCAATGTCAGTATCCTCAGGAGACAAGGGACATCGCATGAACAAAGTTATGTTTTGTGTAGCCTGTTCTTGATCTGCGTAGCGTACAAGTGCAGCTTAAATTCTGCTTTGGTAGACTACACTTAACTCTTTACTACACAATCCCAACTTTTAATGACACTGAGAAAGAAAGCTTTTGAAAACATTATGGGAAAATAGAAAATGCTGGGAACCACAATGTTTTCAACCCTTCCCAAATCAAATTTCAATTTTGATTCATATTTTATTTTGTCGTCTGCAAATGCTTTCAGTTGCAACTGGTCCCAAATTTCATCTTTTGGTAAAGAGTTAGGAAAGACTAGTTTCATTTCTTTGGAGGCTATTTTTAATGTTTTATTTGCCTTTGTCTTTTGCATGCTTTTATGTAGTTACATTTCCATTTTCAATTTACATAGCATAGATTCAAACCTTTCATCTATTTTGCTATACTGTCACATACTTAGTTTATGGAGATATACTACAATAAGAAATATGTATGATTATATGATAGTTAAGTAAAACATACTAGTATGGTTAAATGCCATAATCATAGTGTAGTTATGTCATTGTTAACTTATCCATTTACAAAAGAACAAAATTTTAGACTGGTTCAAATTGAAAGCACTTGCAGACGACAAAATAAATGTGACTAAAGAATTGAAATTTGTTTCAGGAAGGAAAGAAAACATTGTGGGTAAAGGAAAAAAATGTTGGTTACCAGCATTTTCTCCTTCTCCCACAATGTTATTAAAAGGCTTCTTTCACAGGGGTGTGAAAGGGTTAAGCAAATGAAGCCTGGTGTTAAGTTAGTAAAACATGTGACTTAAATTTAGGGATAGATTTGTTTCGAATCTGCACTTCATGAAATTTCTTTCCAAGGATTGATGATAGTCATTGCAACAGGATTAATTCAGTCCTAGCTGATAATTTCCATAATATTACGTTAGAAAACAGTCATTAGCGTGGGGAGGTATGTTGCATGTTGGACTGGTTTAAAAAATGCCAGGTATAATGAGAGGTACCTAGTGGCTGCAACGTTAACATGTATAATATTGAAAGCCATCATAAGATTACTTTGATTTGAACCACTCTCTTTTTGGAACTCTTTTATTGAGGCACTGTGCAAGGGTTTGAATTAATTTCACTGACAGTCATTTGCTTTTGTCTTTAAATGATAATTTCACCATTGTGTTTTTTAGAATACACATTTAATTTGGGAAAAAAAAAAAAGGTAATTTAAATGTAATTTCCATTGCTGCAATTATAATAAAATGAACTGCTTAATATTATTTTAGAAAGTTTATGTCAATCACTGGTAATGTATTTGTATGGATGATGTTGGATGGCATTCAACACTACAGTGTATAATATTGCTGCATACTAGACAGCAAATTGCAGTCTTAATCCTGAAATGATAAGCAGATATCACTGGGATGGGATCCTATTAAATTTTAGTGACTGAAATGCTGGGAGTTACCTTTGAAAGAGTGGAATGGGTAAAAGAATTAATGCTGACTGCCTACAATTTGTCCTTTCACCACAGTATTTTCAAACAGCATCTTCCCAAGAGTCAATTGAAAAAATGTGAATACATCGTGGGAAAAGGAGAAAAAGCTTGCAACCAGCATTTTCTCTTTTTTTTCTTATCATTTTTTCTGTCTGCAAATGATGCCACTTCTGAAATTTTGTCTTTTGATAAAGGATTAAGTTGTACAGCCAGTGTTGTTGGTGACATTAACAGTATGTTTTGATAATGCTGTCATATTATTATTATCATAGGTTGGTATGGTAAATACTTAGTATTGGTTTTGCATATATCGTTTACAGAGGTTGTTGGCCCAAATAAATTAGACCTCAAGTTTATCTCGGAGGTTGGTCAGTTTGAGATAGGACAGGTGGGAGGACTGGCGGTTAATGATGCGGGTGAACTTCACATCTTCCATAGAGGTTCTAGAGTCTGGAATTCACTGTGAGTAACTTGATTTGATAAAAAAAGATGGAGATGTAGCTATTTAGTTGAGTACTATGTTCTCAAGACCAGTTTTAATTAGCTATTGATCTGAATTCATAGAGGGTAGGTTTTATAGTGAGTCAGATGGCCTCTGGTGCTTATAGGTCTGTTTTAGACCCTACAAATGAAGTAATTGTAACAAAGGGGAAATCTCTCAAAGGAAAAGAAAAGGCTCTAAGTTCTTTATCATACTCTCCAATGTTCAGTGATCCTGGGGTAAAAGGCTTTTAAAAACATTGCGGAAAAATGAGGAAATGCTTTTAAACAACTTATCCTTTCTGCCACAATATTTTTCTGTTCACTGAAATAGAAATTTCAGCCAGACTAAAGTTTTTGTCTACACATGCTTCTGGTGTGGTGAGTCAAGAATAATTTTATCTTGCAGACATTCTTCAAAGGTATGGAATGTATTGTTGGAAAAGAAGTGTAATATGCTAATACATATGATATTTTTCAAAATGGTATTAATTCTTTATTGGATTACCTGCCTAAATTGAAAGAAGTTGCAGACAACAAATAAAATATTACGTGCAGATGACAAATATTACTTAAATGATATGAAATTTCATTAAAATGGCAGAAAACACTGTGAAAGGCAGAAAATGTCAGTAACCAACATTTTGTCCTTTTCACACAATTTTTTAAAAAATTTTCACCATAAGTTTAATCGAAACTCAGATTGTATGGTTAGATGTATACCTTCAAATCAGAATTTTGTAACTCTTTTCATACCACAGACAACACCAGAAGCTGTCGTGCTGATCTATACTGTCCACTGCTAGATTCTAAATTGTGACCAAACTGTTTCTTAGTCTTGTAGAGGAAATGCGTTTTTAGCCTTTGAGGAAATTCAGTTTATTTATTCATTATTATTTATTAGTGAAAGACTTAAACCTTTACCACACAATCCCGACTTTTAACGACCCAAAAAAATAAGTCTTTTGAAGACTTACCACACAATCCTGACTTTTATGGACCCTGTAAAAGAAGTCTTTTGAAAACTTTGTGGAAAAAGGAGAAAATGCTGGTAACCAGCTTTTTCTCCTTTTTATGCTGCCCGAAGGGCGAGCATATAGTCGCCGCTTTGTCTGTCAGTCCGTCCGAAGCGATTTCTCCACAACCCTTGGACCAAATTGGATAAAACTTCATATATGAACTCCTTAGGATAAGGCGCTGATATAGTTTTCCTGGATTTTCAATTTGACCCCGTGTCATGGAAAAAAGGGGCTTAATGCAAAATTGCAATTTTTACCAATATCTCATTCAGTTTTTGTCAGAATATCATGAAACTTCATGCTTATATTGTTTATGGAAAGTGTGCCCTTGCTATTTTTAATCTGGACATTTTTTAAGTTTATGTTCTGTCATGGAAAAAGGGGGCTTCTTGCAAAATTCCAATTTTTACTAATATTTCATTCAGTTTTGGTCAAAATTTCATTAAACTTCATGGTTATATTGTTTTTTCAAAGTTTCACCATGTGCTTTTGTTTCTTTATGTGTTTTTCAATTTGACCCTCTGTCGTGGTAAAAGGGGGTTTCTTGTAAAATGAAAAAGGGGCCCTAATGCAAAATTGAAATTTTTACTAATATCTTGTTAAGTTTTTGTCAACATTTCATGGTTATATCTTGTTTTACAAGTTTCAACATGTGTCCTTTGTTTTTGAAATCTATGAATTATTAATGCGCAAATATGTCTTTCCTGGATTCTCAAATTAAGGCTGCATCACGGAAAAAGGGAACTTCATGGAAAAAATTGTTTTTCACTAGGTTCTCCTTTATCAATGCTCAAAACTTTGTGAAATTTCAAATCTGAACTTTTTTGGAATGTTGCCCAGGTACTTCTCTTCCTTTTTCTCAATTTCAGGCTGCGTCTCGGAAAAAGGGGGCTTCATGTAAAAAATTGTTTTATGTAATATCTAATACATGACTGCTCAAAATTTTATGAAATTTCGAATTTTGAATTATTATTAGAAAATGCCACAAACCACACACCTGTTGTATTTATTGCAATGATCCAATATTGTCTTATGGGAAAAGGGGGCTTAAAGGGGGCTTATTGTCCTCTACAAGTTTGTGTTGGCTATCTCTAAGATAGTAATTGCCTTTTCACTTCAAATTTGGGGAGGCATGAACAGGTTCTTCTAGAATAAAAGAAGTGAGTTTATATCAATTTCTTATATTTTATGACAAGCACTTGTTCGGGGAGCATAACCCGTCTCTGACGGCTCTTGTCCCACTATGTTTTCTTCCCTTTGTAAAAGAAATTTCAAATTTCCAGGCATATTTATTTTGTCATCTTCAAATGCCTTCACTTTGGACCAATCTAAAATTCTGCCATTTGATAAAGACTTAACTGATAATCAAGAGAATACTCTGTTGATTGTGGATTTCTTTTGCAGATCTTTTGACTATTTCAACACCTATCAGCTGAAGGAGTACCCTGTTGAGACAGATACAGTGATTATCCTAAATAAAGATGGCACAATTAAAAGATCCTTCGGGAAAAACAGGTTTGAAAGAAATTGGTTTGTCATGACATTGAAGTTTTTGTTTATATATAAATTAACAGAGGTCTGGATAAAGAGAGTAATTTTGATTTTTTAACTGAAAAATACTAATTACTCTACCAAACCCTATTTTATTGGTGCTCATTTGAATTGTGTCGTGGAGACGATTCTAATGAGTACCCACAACATAGGGTTTAAAATAGAAATAATAGATTTAGAATACCATCACTCCAACCTGTCTAGAACTCGGACTTAATCATATGAATGATTTAGAAAAATAAAACTGCATAGAAGAACTGACAGAAAGGTGCTCCTCAATAACAGTATCATAATTGATAAGGCATAGGTTATTTGATTAAATGATGTTTAACACTGCTTACAATTTATTTTAATTAAATCACAGGGGCAGCTTGCATGTTCATGTGTTTCTTGGGTTTTACCACAAAAGGCCCAGTGGATTCTAAGCATCTCAAATCCAGGTTAAGGGTCCCACACTTTACCACTGAGCCACCCTGGATCCCTGAAGAGGCATAGGATTAGTGTAATATTTGCAATTACATGTATACTCAATGTAATTACATACAGTACATATTATCTACATATCCACATAGTCTTAACCTTTTCCCAAACAACCCTGGCTTTTACTACCCGGAGATAGAAGCCTTTTGAAAACATTGTGGGAAAAGAAGAAAATGCTGGTGACCAGCATTTTCTTCTTTTCCCACAATGTTTTCTACCCTTTACAAAACAAATTTCAACTTTAGTCATCTGTCTAAAATTTTGTCATTTGGTAAAGAGTTAAATGGACAGGTATTTTTCTTGAATATTTAGATACTTTTTACCACATGGGCTTAGTCTTGATAAAGATGGGAACATTTGGTTGACGGATGTTGCCCTGCATCAAGTTTTTAGAATTCCTGCTGGAAAGGAAAAACCAGACATGACATTGGGGATGAGATTTGAACCAGGCACAGATAATGAACATTTTTGTAAACCCTCTGATGTGGCTGTGGTGTCCACTGGAGAGTTCTTTGTATCTGATGGGTAAGTAATACAGAAATAGTCTCTTTGCTTTGACTTGTATTCACATATTCATTCTTTACATGAACAATTTTGCAGCCAACAATTTCAAAAATATTTCTGTAAAATATCGATGATAAGCATAGATGAATAGTTGTAGAAACTTAGTAACAGAAGGAGACAAAAATTTTGAATGCTTTTCAAAATTGGTCTTGCTGCTAGAGTAATGAAGTCTTTATAGAAATTAAACATAGAAATAAATCATTGTATTTACTGAAGAAATGATTGAAAAGCAAAAAGAAAGAATGACTTACTATCTTTTGAGTAACTCTTTACAAAACGCAAAACTTTGGACATGTCCAAGTTGAAAGCATTAATTTTGCTGATGTCAAATGTACCTTAAATGATGATTTTGTATTTGATAGAGTAGAAAACATTATGAGAATAGGAGGAAATGCTTATTACCAGCGTTTTCTCCTTTTCCCACAATATTTTCAAAAGCTTTTTCTATCAAGGGCTTTAAAAATTGTGTGGTAGACTCATATTGGATCTTACAAACCCATCCTGTCAGTTGAATGAATAGAGAACATTTGGGTATATTTTGACTTACAATTTCAACTCATTTACATCCCTATGGCATCACAATATAAATCCTGTTGCTTTTGCAAACAACATAGATCAAGAGTAGACTGCTTAAGTTATGTAGGGAAATATAAAGGTCAGAAATGAAATGTCATGGCTTTTTTTTTTAAATAGATTGCCCCACAGAACAGTGGACAGTGTATTAGATTCAAGATCAGACCTCATGGTAGTACTTCTGAACACGAAAATTCCTTAACTCTGTAGCACTCCACAAAATTTTAGCCTTGTCCAAATTGAAAGAATATGCAACTACGGCAATTTCAGTATGGCTGAAATAGTGTAATTTTTCTTTGATAGAGCAGTAAACATTGTGGGAAAAGGAGAAAAAGCTTGATACCAGCATTTTCTTCTTTACCCACAATGTTTTCAAAAGGCTTCTTTTCCATGAGCATCAAAAGTTGGCATTGTGTGGTAAAGGGTTAAACTAGTCTGGGTATAATCTAAAGGAAATATATGTGTTACTGCACCATGGACTTCCTGAGGTCGGTGCAATCATTGTGCTAAATCTTACTATATGTTGATTCTAGACCCTCTCTTTTTAGGTACTGTAATTCTAGAATCATGAAGTTTGATAAGAATGGATATTTTGTCAAAAAGTGGGGCTCACCCAGCACCAAACATGGTAATGTTTTTTTGTGTCTGTTTTTTTTTTTCAACAACTATTTTCTTGGGCTCATTATGCCAACTTGGGATCATTTCACATTGCATGACGTTTTAATCTCTGGTATTCAGTCAGTAACCCCTGTATCAAACAACAAAATTTGAGACTTGTTGAAGGTAAAGGTATATGCAGACAACAAAATATATTTTTCTTAAATGACTTGATTTTGCTTTCGAAGGGTGGAGAACATAATAGCTCAAAGGAGAAAATGCTGGTTACCAGCATTTTTGTTACTTCCCAAAATTTTCATAAAGGCTTTCTTCCTTAGAGTTGTTAGAACACAGAAAAGTTTAGTAAAGATACAATAGCTATCCAGGGATCGTGAGTTTAAATATTAGTTTTTGTCAAACTTTCCAAGGACTGGTGTTAGTTATTGCTTTGAGACTTATTTTTCTCTCAGTTGAACATTGAGAGTGAAGCCAATGGCATCAAAAGAATACTGCTATTCACGATGCTGATAAAACCAGAAAAGAAACACAAAGAATGCATGGATAGATGCAATACCCAACATTGTACACCTGAACTGTTACTGAAATAGCCTAAATACCATAAATAAATATCCAAACAAATGAGATGCTTCTCTATAAGATAAAAACTCAGTGATACATTATCTTTAAAACAGGGAATAATACAAATTAGCCTAAAGATCAAGGAACATTCCAAAATACAAGAAAGTGTGTATTGGCTTTCCATTTAAATTTGTTTCAGCATATTTTAACATGATCTATATTTCCATATGTAAAATTTAGAATCTTCATAACTCTTTACTAAATGACAAAATTTTAGACTGGTCCAAATTGAAAGCATTTGCAGATGGCAAAATGAGTATGACTGAAAAATTGAAACTTGTTTATCTCTCCTTTCCCACTAACTAGTTTCTGTATAGGAAAGATCCTTTCTCTTTTTTTTCATTTACAGGCAGCAGTCTACCAGCACCAGGTACTTTCAGTTTACCACATGGTGTAACACTTGCAGAGGACAAAAAACTACTATGTGTGGCTGACAGGGAGAATGGACGTATACAGTGCTTTGATTATGATGGAAATTTTGTGAGGCAGATGCATCCAGAATCCTTTGGAAGTAGTTTGTATGCCCTGGAATATTGTCCGAAACATGGTAAGTGTTCATGTCACTTGTTTTTTGTCAGGAAATGCCCACTCAGCCGTTAGACCACTGAAAAGAGGGATTCTCCTTGGTCACATGAGCTAGGCTATTGAGAATTATCTGGAAATCTTAGTTGGTATTGTGATGCAGAGTCAATGGGTGGGGGCACTGTAGACCCACAACCTGTTACTGATAATTATAGGAAGATTTTGAATTTTTTATAACCTGCGGAAGATTTATTACTTCTAGAAGCGTAAAACATACAAAGAATCCACTTGGTTAACAAAAGTTGTTTCTCTCATGGTAATTATATCTCGGACAATTTCAGAAGATTAAAATCAGGCTTATAGACTGCTGAGTTTTTCATACAATGTACCAGGTAATTCATAACACTCTCACAAACACTTAACCCTGAAAGGGCTGGAACCAACTTAACTTGTTTTTGTGGACAGTGTAGATCAAGATCAGACTGCACAGAACGTGCAGTCTGATCTTGGATCTACACTGTCCACTATTCTGTTACATGTTCTGGCCAAAAAAACTTTGGTGCAGCAATATTTCAGATGTTTTTTTCCTATCTAGAAATGTCTCTTGTATTAATTCAGCACTTTAAGGGTTAGTACAACAGTCACTTCACACTTGTAATGCTAATGATTCATATTAACTCTTTACCACACGAGAAAATTTTAGACTGGTCCAAATTGAAAGCATTTGCAGACGACAAAATAAAGGTGACTAAAAAATTGAAATTTGTTCTGGGAAGGGTAGAAAACACTGTGGGAAAAGGAGAAAATGCTGGTTACCAGCATTTTCTCCTTTTCCCTCAGTGTTTTCAAAAGGCTTCTTTCTCAGGGGCGTCAAAAGTAGGGATTGTGTGGTAATGGGTTAAACAGTGTGCAGTTGTTGTCCATGAGAGTTCTACACCCTTTACCACCCAATCTTCAGTTTTAACAACCCCGAAGGAGAAGGCTTTTGAAAATACAATGTGAAAAGGAGAAAATCTGGGTAGCTGACATGTGAAATTCATCTTCTTCCGCATTGTTTTCTACCATGTCAAAGATAGAAATCATGATTTGAACTACAGTTCATTCTCTTGTCTGCAAATGTATTTTAATCCAAAATTTTGTCATCTGGTAAATAGTCAATAGATAACTTGGAAGAAAATAGCACAGAAGAAATAATTCATAAGAGCTAATTTATGTGTATTTATTTTTTTCTTGTGTAGATGGTGTTTTATTTGCTGTAAATGGTCCAATGATTGGTCCAAAAGATAAGGAAACACGGGGCTTTACCATAGATATCAATACTGGATCCGTATTGTCAACTTGGAACATTCCTTCACAGGTCAGTATAGTTGGTTGGTAACCAGTATTTCTACCTTTGCCCGAAACATCTTTTTTGTTAATTCTTTACCAAACGACAAAACTTTTGACTGGTCCAAATTGAAAGCATTTGCAGATGACAAAATAAACCTCACTCAAAAATTGGAATTTGTTCTGAGGAGAGTGGAAAACATTGTGGGAAAAGGAGAAAATGCTGGTTACCAGCATTTTCTCCTTTTTCCACAGTATTTTCAAAAGGCCTCTTTCTCAGAGACTTGAAAACCTGGGATTGTTTGGTAAAGACTTGAAGACAAATCAAAATACTTGAGCCATATTCAAGTTGTTCATTGGAAATGCTTTAGATTTGGAAAACTCTAAAACTTTTTGTTTTGTGAAGGGTTAAGGTTTTTTTTTCTATCTTTCAGGGATTCACACACCCCCATGATGTCACTGTGGACACTGAGCGTCATCTTGTGTATGTAGGGGAGCTGAACCCAGCAAAAGTGTGGAAATTTGAAATGTCCAAATATTTATTATCAGGTAAAACCGCACATTAATATTTAGTCTAACGAAAATAGAATTAACCTACCTTTTCAGGATGACCAAATGTATTTAAAAACCTTATGGCAAGTGCAGTCTTTCTTGTATGATTAACCGGCGTTTCCCATGACTTCTTGACGACAAACTTACTGTCATATGTATACTTATATGTTGCTATTTGATCATCTACCACATGACATGGTTTCAGACCTGTGCAAACGCAAAGGACAGGCAGATGCCAAAGTGAGTGTAGCTAAAACTGTGGAAGTTATCTTGGTAGAACACATTGTGGGATATGGAGAAATTGCTGATTACAGGCATTTTCTTCTTTTCCCACAATGTTTTAAATAGGCTTTTTCCTCAGGGTTGTTAAAAGTCGGATTCATGTGGAAGAGAGTCAACCTTAGAAAAGGTAACCTCTTCTCTCACACAGATAACATTTACAACTGTTTTAATTAATATAATGGGGGAAAAAAATTGACAAATGAAGGAATTTTTTTTTTTCACAAGAGTTTAAACATGTACGATGAAAAAATCAATGAACTGTTACCGGTAACTGCTTGTACTGAAATGCTATTGTTTTACCCTTTACAACACAATGACAACCTTTGACGACCCTGAGGCAGAAGCCTTTTGAAAACATTGTGGGAAAAGGGGAAAATGCTGGTACCAGCATTTTCTCCTTTTCCCAAAATGTTTTCTACCCTTCAATAATCAATCTCGTTTTTTCAGTCACATTCATTTTGTGCTCTGCATATACTTTCAATTTGGACCACTCTAAAAATTTGTCGTTTGGTAAAAATTGAAATCAGTCACACAATCTAGAGCTTTAAGGATTCTGAGAAACATGGCTTTTGAAAACTTTCCGAAAAAAGGAGAAAATGCTGGTATACATCATGAATTAAACCACATTCATTTTTAGCTCACCTGAGCACAATGTGCTCAAGGGGAGCTTTTAGGGTCACTGGGTGTCCGTCGTCCGTCTTGCGTCGTCAACAATTCTTTAAACATCAACTCCTCCTAAATCCCTGGGCCAATTTGGACCAAACTTGGCAGGAATGTTCCTTGGGAGGTCCTCTTTAAAAAGTGTTCACAGAATTTG
The DNA here is from genome assembly GCA_943736015.1 of Tridacna crocea. NCBI lineage: Eukaryota > Metazoa > Mollusca > Bivalvia > Cardiida > Cardiidae > Tridacna > Tridacna crocea. The sequence goes on from OX031066.1 coordinate 13,913,556, forward strand.
ATTCCATCAAAAACTCTGGTTGCCATGGCAACCAAATGGAATTTTTTAGCAAATTCTTTAAAAATCTTCTCCTCTGAAACTGCTGGTCGGATTTTGAAATTTGGTGAAATTTTGATCCGTCAAAAATTGTGGCTCTGGTGAATGGGGGCTACTTGCACTATACAGAAATCAAGGAATTCTTTAAAAATCTTCTCCTCTGAAACCGCTGGTCGGATTTTGAAATAATTTCACAGATATGTTCCTTGGGTGCCCCTTTCCAAAAAGGGTTGGTGAAATTTTGATCCGTCAAAAAATGTGGCTCTGGTGAATGGGGACTACTTGCACTATACAGAAATGAAGGAATTCTTAGAAAATCTTCTCTGAAACCGCTGGTCAGATTTTGAAATAATTTCACAGAGTTGTTCCTTGGGTGACCCTTTTCAAAAATTGTTCGCGAAATTTTGATTGGTCAAGAAACATAGCTCTGGTGAATGAGGGCTATTTGCACTATAGGGAAATGAGGAAATTCTTAAAAATTTTTCTCCTCTGAAACCACTGGTCAGATTTCGTAATAATTTCTTAGGGATGTTCCTTGGGTGACCCTTTTCAAAAATTGTTTGCGAAATTATGATTGGCCAAGAAACATGGCTCTGGTGAATGGGGGCTACTTGCACTATAGGGAAATGAAGAAATTTTTAAAAATTCTTCTTTTCTGAAACGGCTAGACAGATTTTGAAATGATTTCACAGAGATGATCCTTGGGTGACCTACTTGCACTATATGGAAATGAAGAATTCTTGAAAATTCTTCTTCTCTGAAACCTCTAGTCAGATTTTAAAATAATTTGACAGAGATGTTCCTTGTGTGATCCTTGCTCTTGTGAATAGGAGCTACTTGCACTATATGGACATGATGAAATTCTTGAAAATTCTCTTTATCTGAAACCCCTGGTCAGATGTTCCTTGGGTGATCCTTGCTCTTGTGAATAGGAGCTACTTGCACTATATGGACATGATGAAATTCTTGAAAATTCTCTTTCTCTGAAACCTCTGGTCAGATTTTAAAAGAAATTTTCCGAAATGTTCCTTGGGTGACCCTTTTCAAAACTTGTTCATAAATTTTGATCCATCTAGAAACATGGCTCTCGTGGATAGGGATACTTGCTCTTATACAGAAATGAAGAATTCTTAAAAATTCTTCTTTTTGAAACTGATGGTCAGATTTAGAAATTAATTTTACAGGTGACCTTTTGAAAATTGCTTAGCAAAATTATAAATTTGGTTCCAATGTTTCAATACCTCAAAAAAAAAATAGGCTATGGTCATCTCAAAAATTCAGGTGAGCCATCCAGGGCCATCTTGGCCCTCTTGTTTCACTTACAAGTGCCCTTGGTTTTAACAAGTCTGAATTTTTCTCATGTGGCAATGAGTAAACCTTCATGTCTTCAGTTAAGAAGCAATATATTTAACTTACATAGTCAATCAAAATGATTTTAGGTTCTGCTAAATGAATGTAGTACAAGAATATTTCAGCTGATCTGAACATATACTTTTATTGAGAGAAGGAAGTTAACAATTTTTATATGTAAATTGAACAGTCAACACAACCACAGGAACAGAAGATACTGATCTGTCTGTTGTTTTGAACATTGACAAATCAACAGGGTCACAGAGTTCTACGGAAAAAATAAGTATGAGCCCTAATACCACCCATATAAGTAACACTCATCCTGTCGTAGTTGTCACAACTGTAGCAAGTTCATCTCCTCTTGATGTTGTCTCTGACACACACTCTGACACATCACCTTCTGCTGGTGTTTTACATGACACTTATGTTGATGTTGTAATTCAAGAAGGTATTAAGATGCAAGTAGTAGTAGAGTAGAGTGCTTGGCTTTACCCAAAACGTATACTGCTTAGTGCCTTACCTCTTCATGCAGCTATGTTCAATCCTGTAGAACACTGCTTTTACGTACATATGGGAAAAAGAAATTGCCTAATCCCAAATACTCTTCTCATACTACAATTTTTTCATATGAGGTCATGCTTTAACCCATTACCACACAATCCCAACTTTTGACGACGCTGAGAAAGAAGCCTTGAAAACATTGTGGGACAATGAGAAAATGCTGGTAACCAGCATTTTCTTCTTGTCCCACATTGTTTTCTACTCTTCTAATGTTATTTTTCAATTTTTAAGTCACATTGATTTTGTCGTCTGCAAATGCTTTCGATTTAAACAAACCTAAAAATTTGTCATTTGGTAATGTGTTAAACTTTATGCATGTTGACTATCCATATTTTAGAAAGGTGTGTTCAAAATTGTCTGGTGCAAATTGGATGTAGTTATTAACTCTTTACCAAACAACAAACTCAAAGCCCTTGCAGATGACAAAAATAATGTGCTTCAAAAATGTGGGAAAGCTAGGGTACATAGTAAAGGAAAAAAATGCAGCATTTTCCCCTTTTCCCACAATGTTTTCAAAAGACTTCTTTCTTAGATTGGTAAAAAAATGTGGTACTGTCTGGTAAAGGATGAAAGATATAGATGGAATGGATTTTGTATCAAAGTCAAAAGGCAGTTTTTGAAAAGAGCGCCTCATAAACTGATTGATCTAAGTTTAGACTACATACTCAGTGCAGTCTGATTTTGACCTGCACAGTCTGCAAAAACACCCAGAGTAACTCTGTTACCCAGCTTTCTATGGGTTGAGTGGAATATTACTGCTTTGGATGCTTGAATCTGTAGGACTAGTTCTGTAGCTGTTCTGTGTTCTATGTTTTTACTGTAACAGTTTACCACACAATCTTGTTTTAACGCCCCTGAGAAAAAAGCTTTTTCAAAACATTTTGGGAAACGGAGGAAATCTTGGTAACCAGATACAGGTTTTGAATTTTCAGTCACATTTATCTTGTATACAAATGCTCTCAATTTGAATAATTCTACAATTTTTATCAATTGGTAAAAAGTTAAGGTTGTTTTTCTTTTTTTAGGCATAAGAAATGAGCTTTACTTGTCATTAGAAAATGTCATTTCTTTCCAATATATGCAAATAGAGCTAATCTGTATGCTTTTTCATTGTTGGTTTATTTTGCATCATGTTCCATCATAATCACTCAAAATAACTCTTTGATTTACTTACCTGTGGAAGAAGTAACCTTTCAGCTCACTTGGCTGTTGTAGAAAATGTAAGCCCAAATCACTAAACAGAACTTTACAGCACAATCCAGTTTGATCTTTAACTCATTAGCAAACGATAAGTTTTTAGGTTTGACCAAATCGAAAGCATTTACAGACGACAAAATAAAAGTGACGGAAAATTTGAAATCTGTTTTGTGAAAGGTAGAAAACATTGTGGGAAAAGAGAAAATGCTGGTTACCCACATTTTTTTCCTTTTCCCACAATGTTTTCGAAAGGCTTCTTTCTTGGGGTCATCAAAAGGAGGTATTGTGTGGTAATGGGTTAATTTACACTGTAAAATAAATATTCTTGCAAATGTAGCCTTGAAATTGTAATGCTTTTGTCATCAACCTGGTGGGAGTCCAGCAATCCAACTTAACTCTTTACCAAACGACAAAAATTTGGACTGGTCCAAATTGAAAGGACTTGCAGACGACAAATTTAATGTAACTGACATGAAGTTTTTGTTTTGGATGGGGAAGAAAACATTGTGGGGAAAGGAGAAAATGCTGGTTACCAGCATTTTCTCCTTTCCCCACAATGTTTTCAAAACCCTTTTCCTACAGGGTTGTTAAAATTCGGTATTGTGTGGTAAAGGGTTAAATGATCTGTTCCCTTCCAGCTGTGGCTGTACTTTTTGTTATGATGTACGCCTTGGTTTCTGTTGGGAATCAATCTTTTACCTGCTTTTATATTTTATCACGAAGATACTTATTGTCCGTTCCAAACTAGTTAAAGACTGTAGAGACTTTTTGTTGTCTTGTGTTCATACTTAGTAGCTTTTTCAGTTCTTTCACCCTGTGGGTTAGCCTTTTTTTTGCAATTTGTGGTGCGCCTAGTGTTTTTCACCTGTGATGTGGAATGCATAAGCTTATTCTCCCCATGGTGTACTAAAATGATGGTAAGTAGGCATAAAATAGACAACCTGTGAATTGAATTTATTTCACCTAAAAAATGGCTAGACAAAAACTTTTGTTGAAACATGGATCATAAAAAATGCTACATATTGGTTTTCAAACGTATGAATAGGTTGTGTGATGTCTCATAATGAATCTTGCTTTTTGAAAACTTGTGGTAGTTAAACAGTTCTTTTCCACAATTCTAAGTCCAGTGGCTAACACATGTATTTTAAACCTCATAGGCCAGTGGTATATTGTAGACATATTACTCAAGTACCTTTTGACACTTAAAGTTGTATGTCATCTTCGCAAGCCAGGGAGATAATCAGTATATTTTACATAGTGATCTTCACCTTAAATAGCGAAGATCATCGCTTATAAGATTTAAATGAAATATGTGCAGATAAGTTTGTTATAAACCTAGAAGTCTGCTCTAACTGTTTTTTATGTTTTACTTTGATGGCTTTCAAAATTTATAGGCCCTCATTTATGGTATACATTGCAAAGTTTACTATGTACTGTATTTGTGTCATGATCCAAAAGTATGGGGGGAAAAATGTTTTCAGTGTGAACATAATTATGTTTTTTCCTTTGATTAACCTAAATCATTTGTCGTATTATCCCATTATCACACAATCCCTACTTTTGATGACCCTGAGAAAGAAGCCTTCAGAAACCATGGTGGGTAAAGGAGAAAATGCTGATAACCAGCAATTTCTCTTTTTCCCACCATGTTTTCTACACTTCAATGAACAAATTTCAAATTTGCAGTCACTTTTATTTTGTCCTCTGCAAATGCTTTTGATTTGGGCAAGCCTATAATTTTGTCGTTTGTTAATAAATTAATGGCCTATCCTCTTTTCCAATTCAGTCTAATAAGAAACAAACAAATCCAAATTGAAACATGTGGTACTTTTGTCTTTTGGCAAGTGAAACACTGAAGGTAAAGCTGGAGATACAAATGGTGTGGAATTTGCTTTAATTGTCAATCTGTGTTTGTGATGTTTGAAATGCATGTGTGTTTTGCTATGCATGGAAAGGTTTAACCCATTACCACACAATCCCTACTTTTGACGCCCCTGAGAAAGAAGCCTTTTGAAAACACTGTGGGAAGAGGAGAAAATGCTGGTAACCACCATTTTCTCCTTTTCCCACAGCGTTTTCTACCCTTCCCAGAACAAATTTCAATTTTTCAGTCACCTTTATTTTGTCGTCTGCAAATGCTTTCAATTTGGACCAGTCTAAAATATTGTCGTTAGGTAATGGGCTAAAGTGCTGATTGTTTACTAGTAGACTATATCTTAGAGTTTATGCAAGAAATATCAGTACAGATGTATTTTTTTCACTTGATAGAAGGGATAAATTATGCCATATAAAGTAACTTTTGTCATACTTTCCTTACAATTATGTCAGTGAAGAAAACTACCTATACTTCACCAAAGTGAAAAAGAACATTAGATTAGTGTTTGCTTCTGGTTGGAACAACATATTGGTATAAGTTTATTGGACTTTTTTCATTACAGTAATGTTTTTGTTCTGTAGCTGATTCATGCCAGTGATAAATTTTTCTTCTAGATGATCATCTGGGTGAACTTTAATTTTGTAATTAGTAGGTGGATTATAAACAATGTATGTTCTAGTACATGTCTGAATAGATGCACTAACAATTATAATTTCAATGTAATGATTCTCTGGAAGAAGGCTTTGGAAAACATTTTTGGAGAAGGAGAGATTGCTGTTTGTCAGCAATTTTCTTGTCCACAATGTTTTCTACAAGGGTAAATCCTATCTTTGGAGAAGTATTTGATATTTTGTCTGTAAATGCTTTCACATTTGGACAAGTCTATAAGAAAATGTTGTTTGATAGAGGTTTGAATTATAATTCAGAGCTCCAAATAAGAGGGAGGTGATGGTATTCTAAATCCATTTTTTATCTTCAAAACCCCATGTTTTGGGTACTCATTAGAATCGTCTCATTGAGACGATTCTAATGAGTACCCACAACATAAGGTTTAGCGGAGAATAATAAATATTTTAAGTTAGAAATGAAAATCACCCCCTGTATCTGGAGCTCAGATAATTCATATTACTGTTATCATGTATTAATTTTATCAATGTGAATTGCTGCATATGTCATTTTTTTTTTTTCATTCTAAACATGTTATTTTTTAACTTTGTTGTTTGAAAGAATTACAAATGTAAATTTACATACACTGTTTTTACATTATTACAAAATAAAATAATTGTCAGTATGACTTGTTGTTAGGCTTACAAAAAATATTCAATTAACTCTATCAAATCTGTACATAAATATTTGTTTAAACCCTTTACCAAATAATACAGACTGTGAAGAGGAAGATGTTTGAAAACACTGTGGGGGAAAAAGAGAAAAAAACTGGTATACTCTATCATTGGGTAAGTGCAGGACAATATATATGTACTTACAATAGTCTGGCACTTATCCATGGATATATGTTTACAAACCTACTAAAAGACACATCCAAGTTACCAGTCTTTTCTATTCATGCTGAGCTTGATTGAGGACTTCCTTGTGATATTTGATATTCTCTTTTTCCATTTCAGATTCAGAGGAACCAGAGAGTTTTGCTCCATCTTTGATTATTGGTACCCTGCTTGTTATCCCTGTGCTTCTTCTTGTTTTGATTACAATTATAGTGCGGTTGTACAACACAGGTAACCAATCTATTACAATTATAGTGCAGTTGCACAATACAGGTAACCAAACTAGCATAGAGTGGAAGCAATCATTTGACTGCTCTTTTAGTGTTCAAGTAGTTTTTATTTAACTCTTTACCAGACAATATGATTTTCTGCTTTGTCCAAATTTGAAGCACTTGCAGACAACAATGTAAATGTGACTCAACAAATGGAATTTGATCTTGATAGTGTGGAAAATATTGTAGGAAAATGAGAAAATGCTGGTTACCAGCTTTTTCTCCTTTTCCCACAATGTTTTCAAAATGTTTCTTCTAATTGATGTTTAAAGTCATCATTGAGTGGTAAAGGGTTAACTCTTTATCACACAATGAAATTTTAGACTGGTCCAAATTGAAAGCATTTGCAGAGGGCAAAAGTAATGTGACTCAAAATTTAAAATTTGTTTTGGGAAGGGAAGAAAAAATTGTGGGAAAAGGAGAAAATGCTGGTTACCAGCATTTTCTCCTTTTCTCACAATGTTTTCAGAAGGCTTCTTTCTTAGGGTCGTTAAAAGGTTGTGTGGTAAAGGGTTAAAGCATGATTGTGTAACTTATTACCTAGAGTAACAATAATCAAATTATAGAAGTAGTCGAACCATTTATCACCGTTGCTATCTCTGTAGCGTTGGAATCATTCAAGTCTTTACCTAATGTGAAAATTTTGGATTCGTCTAAATACAATTCATTGTTACCTAATTTGAAAATTTTGGATTCGTCTAAATACAATTCATTGTTACCTAATTTGAAAATTTTGGATTCGTCTAAATACAATTCATTGTTACCTAATTTGAAAATTTTGGATTCGTCCAAATACAATTCACTGGCACATTTGTCTTTAAAAACATTGTGGTAAAAAGGGGAAAAGCTTGTACCAAGCAATTTCTCTTTCTACTACAGTGTTCTGTTAGGTAATTATTTGCATGAGTCTTACATAATGTCTATAGTAGCATTTATCACCCAACATAATATTAAAAAAAGTGTTAGAAATTGTTTCTAATTTAGTTACATGTACCAGATTTAAATCTCGGTGCTTTCACTAAAAATATTTTGCTGTAGTTATGCACATATTTTGCTTTGATACAGACATATTATATTAACAGGATTGTTGCAGTATGTAGTCTAAGTAACAGGAGAGTTTTGTGTACTTTGTCTTAGTTTTATAAAAATTGAGAGAAAAAGTAAGGAAGTGAGCTTCTACATGTATTTATTTATTTATATATGTGACCCAACAGGCAAAAAGGGGCCATCTAGGAATTCTGTAAATCAATAAAATGAAAACAGATCAACGATAGTGCAGGTTAATTCAAGTTGATAATTCAAAAATGATTGTATAGGAAGGTACAGTGACCACTTTTCACACAGAAAATGTCAAAAAATTGTAAAGTTTCAACCCTGGCCAGCCTGTCCAGGGTTGACACTTTTCACAGTTCCTAGAAGGTCCCTTTTTGTGTGATGGATCATATACGTGTTTCCCTGACTTGTGCAATTTTTTTTTTTCTTCAACTCCGTTTTCAATAAATAAGCAGGTATTATCTTTGAAGAGGGGCTTGATTTCCAATCTAAATGTAAAGATAGATGTGTTCGTAATCTTGTCATCGCTGAAATATCAGTGAAGAGGGTATAAATGTCATTTGACTAGTTAACCCATGACCACACAGTAAAATTTAGAACTATCCAAATTGAAAGGATTTGCAGACAACAATTTCAAAGTTGCTTAAATGGTACAATTTTGCTTTGATAGGGTAGAAAACTTTGTGAGAAAAGGAGAAAATGCTGGTTAGCAGCATTTTCTCCTTTTCCCACAATGTTTTCAATAGGCATTGTGTGGTAATGGGTTTATAAAGGTTTTAAAATAGAAAAAAAGAATTAATGAATTTTTATAACACTGATAAAAAAGTATGTGCTCAAGCTATTACAACTTTTCTTACGTAAAAGACCTTGTATATCCAGATCAAATGTACAAACAAAGCTCTATTTTGTCATATAATATAGGAGTTTTAGGCAACAAGAAAAATATAAAAAGCAGTTCAGCAGAGGTAAGATAAGGTTATGCTGGCAAGGAAAATTGTTTTATGGTTACAGATTCAACTTCTTTACTGGGGCCAATGGATATTTTGTCTTTACAATGTGATTACTGATTATGCAAACCTTTACCAGGAAGAAAACATTTCTGCTCCCTGTAATTGAAAGCATTTGCAGAGGACAACTTAAATGTGTTTTAAAGTATTGACTTTGTCTTTGAAAGCTCTAGAAACATTATGGGAAATAAATGGGCAGGCCTGCAACATTTTCTTCTTTTCCCACAATGTTTTTAATGTACTGTTGTTATAGGTCATTAAAGTCAAGATTGTTTGGTAAAGGCAATAAGTTACTGTTTACTGTGTAGAGGATCTTTAAACCTTTTCAAAATATGTTACATATTTGCTTGCAAATATTTGAAAACAAAGGGAAAATATTGCTTTTATAACAAGATGAAAAAAGCATTCTGGGTAAAGGCATTCTTGCATGTTTCAAGCAATTGCTCTTTACCTACAATGCTTTTTAAAGTGCAGTACCTGAGAAATTGTATTTGTTCAGTAATATGTACAGTTATTGGTATGATAAATCCATGTGATAGCTTTTTTGATAATTTTGGTTTCACAGTGATGGTCTGTAGAGATATTAAAAAAAAAATTCTGGAGAGCCTGATAACTTGAATATTTTGCAGATCTTTAACAACGCTTTCGAATTGAAAGCATTTATAGATGACATATTTGATATTTAAAACTTTTTAACTCTTTACTGCATGATCCCCAGTTTCAACAACCCTGAGGAAATAACCTGTTGAAACATAGCGAGAAAAGGAGAAAATGCTGATAACCACCATTTTAGCAAAATTTAATCTGTTGGCTGCAAATTTCAATTTGGACCAGTTGAAAATCTTGTCCTGGGGTAAAGGATTGAAATAAGTTCAAATCTTGTGATTAGTTTGCAGCAGATAACTTCAAAATTACACTTGTAAAATAAAGATATTCAGCAAAAAAAAAGTATTTCATATATATGAGCACAAATGGAAACAGTGTGGCAAAAAGAGAAATTGCTCATTATGAGCTCTTTCTCCATTTGTCATTATGTTTTCAGAAGTTGTCTCTTGTAAGGTAAATGGCAAAAAATTATCATCAGGTGGCTAAAAAGAAATTTTGATTATAAAGTGAAACCAGAATATGTTTAAAGGGATAAAACATGGGTTGTTCTTAGAAATAAGTTTTGACTGACACCTTTTCTGATTTATATAGTGCACTTATAAATAACAGCATGAAAGAGACTATAAATAAAATCTTTCGTTTAACCCATTACCACATAATCCCTACTTTTGATGCCCCTGAGAAAGAAGCCATTAGAAAACACTGTGGGAAAAGGAGAAAATGCTGGTAACCAGCATTTCCTCCTTTTCCCACAATGTTTTCTACCCTTCACAAAACAAATTTAAAATTTTCAGTCATTTTTATTTTGTCGTCTGCAAATGCTTTCAATACATGGATCCGTGGCGATAAGATAAACCGACTACCTTAGTTACTGTTGCCAAAGACTCACAAACAAATGCTGTCAATACATGTACAGTATAGCAGATAGGCTACTTAAATCTTGCTGTCATGACCGTTTCTCTCAATAAAATTCCGGAAAAAACACTTTAATCATATATTTCTGTCGATGATAAATTCTCGGTAAGTAATTTAGAGATACTTGAACGAATTTACATACTGATATGTATTAAAAGGGAGAATTATCGGGTCAACTGACAATGTAACAGATATACATGTTAAAACAAAATTTCGAAATCCAATGCGAAAAGAAAAAAAAAAAAGTTCTCCGTTCTGCCACAGAATTATAGAATTACAGATACTGATTGCTTTCTTTTGGCTAGTAAAGTCATTTCAGCATCATACCAAATTAAATAACACTGAATTACAAACCTTTCGAAGAATTTATAGACTGATTCAACAGAGAGGTTTTAGTTAATGAAAAATTTCAATATCAGGTTAAGGGGAAAAAGGTTGTCAGACGATTATAAAATGTGTTAAGTGTGTTGTCAATTAAGAAAATTGTTAATATCATTGACGGTAGTTTATCTTATGATATACTGATGACAACGGGTGGTCAAGTTGATTAGAGTGCAAATTGCTTTGCAATCAAAGACGCTTCTTATCAATTGACAGTTTACTAAAACACCCTTTGTGCTAATGTGCAGATGTGCTAATCCAATCAAACTCTTCACCAAATGACAAAATTTTTAGAACAATCACACCACAAAAATTTGTAGCCAAGAAAAGAAATGATTTAAAAATTGAAATTTGTTTTTGAAAGAGCACAAAACACTGTCAAAAAAAGGAGAAAATGGATCTTTTAAGCATTTTATCCTTTTTCGGGATACTTTTAACAGCTTTCTAAGGGTCGTTAAAACTCGGGTTTATATGATTAATGGTTGAAAAAGCTGAGTCAAGAGAAAAATTAACATGTTGCCCATTGAGCTAAACTTCCATCAGTACAAAAGATAAAATTGAAATCTACTCTTAGTGAGGAAGTAAACGTCATTTGAAGTGCTTATTGTAAACAGCAGGTAGTTTAAATCCAAGACTAAACATCATGTAATTTTCAGTCCGATCTCTATCTACACATTTAGCATATTCTTCATGCACCATGGGTTAAGATTAATGTCAAACTGAAACATTGGTGACAAGTTACGGGGCCACTTTTTGTATGTGCATAGGTTATTGAACAAGGTTAGATATTCAAGTAAACGTATTTTCTTTTTATTAGTATTTCATATAGGTCTATTTTTACCTTTGTTTTCAATTTTTCTCTTTCAGAGGGGCAAACATTATTTAAATTAATCCATTTTCCAGCGCTCATCAGAACTCTTTACATTAGTCCAAATTTTCACTCATTATCATAATTCAAACTTGTCTATAGCCTCTGCGTGATCTCACGTCAGCGGTACACGCTCGCAAAACACATATTTGAAGGTTTTTCTTAAATTTAAACGTTAAAAACACAAAATAAATAAATAGTATCGCATCCCTCCAACGTTAACAGTGGTTTATTTGTGAGCCAAAATAGCAGAACACAACGATGCACATCGGGTAGAATAAATGCGATGACCTGATTGGTAATATATCGATTTCCACGGATCCATGTATTTGGACCAGTCTAAAATATTGTTGTTTGGTAATGGGTTAAGTAAACTATTTTTTGGGAAGTGTGGTTAGTATATATTCTCAAGTGTTTAGACTTCCTTTTTGGTAAAGGATGAACATTTTCAGACTGCTGTAAGTTGACTGAAAAGAAGTGAAAGATGTTGAAATCCCTGCCATAATTTTGAAAGTGTTGTTGAAAAAGAGCAATTGTTTAACTTCAAAATAAGCAATAGCTCTGTTGCAACTACATGTATACTCAATCTTAACCTTTTAGAATGTGGTAAAAATTTATGTTGGATCATGTTGAAGGAATTGCAGACAACAAATCAAATGATTTTTTTAATGATAGTATTTAACTCTTTCCCAAATAACATAGTCTTAGACTAGTCTAAATTGGAAGCATTTGCAGATGACAAAATTAATGTAACTCAAAAATTGAAGCTTGTTTTGGGAAGGTAAGAAAACATTTTTGGGAAAAGGAGAAAATGCTGGTTACCAGCATTTTCTCCTTTTCCCAAAATGTTTTCAGAAGGCTTCTTTCTTAGAGTTGTGAAAACCAGGGATTGTTTGGTAAACAGTGAAGCAAATATTGCTGGAAAAGGAGAAAAGCCTGGTTACAAGTCTTTTGTCCTTTACATTGTTTTCAAAAGCCCACTTTTCAAGGTCATTTAGAATGGTAATGTGTAAAAAAAGGGTTAACCAAAAGAACTATTTTCAATTCTATAGCGTCATTTTTCCTGCGTATTACTTGCAACAATTTTTATATATGATAAAACAGCACTTTATAGTAATGTGTCAATGAAAATTAAATGCAAAATACAGTCAACCCTTCGGCTGGTAAGGGCATTTTGCAGGCAGTGTAGATCAAGATCAGACTGCACAGAATGTGCAGTCTGATCTTGGATCTACACTGTCCGATAGGAGAGATCCTTTCCCCCAAAATTACTACTAAATTAACAAAGTTTGTTTTTCACTATTGATTGGAAACTTTCATTTCACTTATTCAGTAGGATTAGAGATAACTTTCAGAACAGTCATCACATACTGAGAATGTGGGGAAGGTTAACTCACAGTACAGTCATAAAGTTTTCATATTGCATGAGAAAGTCACATATATTATCTATTCACCATTTCGGTTTCAGTGGTTTTCTTTCACAATAAACTCTTTACGTCATTTTACTGGAAATCGGGTAAGACTTGCATCTGATCTAACAATTGAATAAATATCCATGTGATTTTGTATGTTGTTTTTAACTTTATAAATATATTTGTCAAATTTTGTTTTATTTAACAGGTTTCCTGTAGTCATGAAGTCAACACAAGTTAACTCTTAAAACATAAGTCAGACAAAACTGAAAGTTTTGATTATGACTTTCTGTTGTTTCCTTTGTGTTAATTCTGTTTTGCTTGAAGGAAAATAATATAGGGCATTTAGAAACTTTTGACAAATAATCTTTGAAGCATGCTCTGTGAAAAGGGGGGGGGGGGGGGCTTAATGCATTTGCAAAAAGCATAGACTCAGGTCAGTCTGCATGGAGGTAGTCTGCCCAGGCTGACTGGAGTCAAAACTTCTTGCTTTTGGTAAATTTCCTGCATGTAAGAGGACCAGTGTACCTCATGATTACGTAGGTTGTTGTACAAAATGAACTTTTTGGAGCCATTATATGATGCATTAAGTGCCATCATCCCAGAGCATTGCTCATATATATATATATCTTTACCATAGGAGAAAAAATTTAGACTGGTCTGAATTGAGACCATTTGCAAACAACATATTAAATGTAGCTGAAATGTTGCTAATTGTCAATGAAAGTAAAGAAAACCTGGTGGGAAAAGGAGAAAATGCTGGTTACCAGCATTTTCCCCTTTTCCCACAAGATTTTCAAAAAGACTCATTCTTAAGGGTTGTTAAATCAGATATTGTAAAGGGATATCTGTGTTGCTAGTGATGATAATGTCTTAACCCATTACCACACAATCCCTACTTTTGACGCCCTTGAGAAAGAAGCCTTTAGAAAACAGTGTGGGAAAAGGAGAAAATGCTGGTAACCAGCATTTTCTCCTTTTCCCACAATGTTTTTCTACCCTTCACAAAACAAATTTCAAATGTTCAGTCACTTTTCTTTTGTTGTCTGCAAGTGCTTTCAATTTTGACCAGTCTAAAATACAGGGTTCCCACGCAGTCGGGAAAACGGGAAAAAGTCGGGAATTTCGTAAAACCCGTTCCCGGTCTTGAAAAAGTCTTGATTTTTGATATATCTATGAAAAATCGGGAAAAACCCGGGAAAAGTACGAAACGTTTTGGGTATGAAACAAAAATTTAGGACGATAATAATCTCTGGTCTCCGTCCTCCATTTTTCGGATAAAGGTCCAATATTTTCTGCAATATATATCCTAGACCGTCATTGGTCGAAGAGAGTGAATTTCCCAAATACATTACGGTCTTTTTTTAGGTTCACTGGTCCCGGAATATGTATTCTAATATTTATATAAACCGGGATCCAGTGTATTAATTTCGGAGAACTCGGTACTTATCCTAAAATACAATGCAGCTGCGCTTTGTATTTTCCCGGGGACGAGCTGAAGTGAATTAACGTGAAAATGAGCTAAAACAGTAAACATTACTGAAAATTTAAATCCATAGGGGTCTGAAAGGTTAACAGACTTTATCTTTATGAAGCCAAGTTATGATTCTCGTCGGGATGAGGTTGTCGAGTCAGAAGAAACTGAAAGTAAGCGCTTGTCTGCAATCATGGATCAAAACACTTCAAGTATTAAATCTAACAGTGTTACGATTATTCGTATTTTCAGAAACGTTAAAAGCAGGGATATTGCCCTTTGAAAAGACCGGTTTATTTATTCATGTATTTCAGGTCATGAAAACTGAACAATTAAAGTGAAAGTAAAACATGGTACTTTTGGATTAGGCTTTAGTTTCAATGACTGAAGAGGGAAAAGAACCTCTATTTGAAGGCTTACAGCAAAACTGTTGTGCATTATGATAGTAAATGATATGCAAGGACTTGATTCTGTGTCTCAAATCATAAAGAAAATAATTCCCAATGTTAGAAAAAAACAACACATTTTTAGCTCACCTGAGCACAAAGTGCTGAAGGTGAGCTTTTGTGATCACCCTATGTCTGTTGTGCATCATCCACAATTTCTTAACATCTTCTCCTCCTAAACCACTGGGCCAATCTTGATGAAACTTGGCAGGGATGTTCCTTATTTAAATCTCTACCAAAGTTGTTCAAGACATTAAATTCCACCCATGGCAAACAAAGAAAAAGAGAGCAAAATCTTTGAAAATCTTCTTCTCTGAAACTAGAAAGCATAGAGCTTTGATAATTGGTATGTAGCATCTCCTAGTATACTTCTACAAAAAATGTCCATATAATGCCCCTGGGGTCAAAACTGACCCCACCTCAGGGGTCACAAGTTTGAACATGGGAATAATGAAAGAAAACTTTGAAAAATATTTTTCATTAAAACAAGAAGGGATAGAGCTTTGATATTTGGTATGCAGCATCTGCTATTGGACCTCTACCAAGATTGCTCATATGATTCCCCCAGGGTTCAAACTACCCCTCTAGGGGTTACAAACTTTCATATTTTGTATGTACTATCTTCTGGAGGACCTTTACCAAGTTTGTTCATATGATGCCCCTGGGGTTCAAACTGGTCCTGCCCTGGTGGTCACAAGTTTGAACATGGGAACAAATAGGAAAATTTTAAAATTCTTCTGCTCTGAAACAAGATGGAATTGATGTACATGTATTCCTTATGATGGTCTGCCAATAACAATATTTTACCTTTTTTCATTAAATGTCACATCATGGAAAAAGGGGGCTTGGTGTATATTGTCACTGTGGATCAATGTCTCTTTCATTACAGGACAAAATGTAATTAATGTTCATCTTGTTAAGCCAGAGACAATAGTTATTTGATTTTATTTCATGAAACAACATGTTATCCAAATTTGGGACTAAATGTATAATTTCATTCTGGACCAATTACAGGCAGTTGGCCCATCCATTTTCTTCTTTAAGATAGGTCATGGACAAAGGGGTTACCTTTCACATACTGGACTTATCGAGCTCCAATAAATTAGTCAGTAATGTTGTGAGCTGTTAGTCTAGGGTTCCCAGTTTGGCTTGATTACTGTTTCAGTCAACATCCTTTGAAATTTGATAAAAAGTTATTGAGACAAGTCTCATTTGTGTCTTAACAATGAACGAATGATGTTTTTTAATCTGTCTTTCGACCACCATTTTGACCAGGAAATGCCTCTTAAAGTTAATTCAGTCCCTTACAATACAATCCTGACTTTCAATGACCTTGAAGAAGAAGGGTTTTGAAAGCATTTTGGGAAAAGAAAAAAATGCTTTTTGCACAGTTACATACCCTGTCAGAATTATTTGGCCTTGAACTTCCATATTTGGTATTTATCTTCACTGTAGACCCTTACTACTCAGAAGGTACTCAGGTGAATGATACAGGACCATCATGGTCCTATTATTCTCAATTTGCCTGGTTATGTAGTCTTATAAGGATCTATACTATTTGCCTGCAAATTCTTCATTACTTGTAGAAACTTAGGAACTGTTAGAGAACAGCATGGATCCTTATTAAACTGCCTGTATGGATAGGCTGATCTGAATCTATATTCGGTCATTTGTAGTTTTGTAACTGGCCAAGTAAAGAAATGAAATAACTATCATGCAGTTAGAATGTTCTTTAAATCTTAATTTTTCATTAAAACAAGGAATGTATGAAAGAAAGTAGCTTTCAAAAGGTTTTGCATTTCCAGTTTTTCTTTTACAAAAAAACCTTGAATTTTAAAAAAAATCCTGGAAAAAGTCTGGAAAAAGTCTGGAATTTTGCGAGCAGAAAGTTGTGGGAACCCTGAAAATAGTGTCGTTCGGTAATGGGTTAAAACATGAGTAGTGATACAGACCAAGTAGGACCCTCAGTTTGCTTGACCTATTTCCAATGTGTTAAAATACCTGTGTTGCACAGGCTTTTTTGCATGGATTATTTGATCAGAAATTAATGCATTGATAAACAATAAAAGATACTTTATCAAAATTTGATACATACGTAATGTTTAACCCTTTACCAAACAATCCCTGGATTTTATGACCTAGAGGAAGAAGCCTTCTGAAAACATGGTTGGAAAAGGAGAAAATGCTGGTAACAATCATTTTCTCCTTTCCCACAATGTTTTCTTCCCTTTTATGGTCAAGCATCAGTTTTTGAGGCATGTTTATATTGTTTTCTGAACATGCTTTCAATTTGTAAGGGTCTAAAATTTTCTCCTTTGGTAAAGAGTTAAAACAAGCACTAGCATTATCATACTGTGGTAAAAGAAAGAACATAAGGAATTCAGTTTTATAGTACTTGCATATGGAATCACAATTACAATTTTGTTGTACCCTAGGTAATTTTGAATTAAGTTTTAAGTTTGTATACATTTTAGGTTACTTTGAAAGCTGTAAAAAGCACAGACACAGAACAAGGTCAAAATTCAACCTCGGCAACCTGCTGAACTCCCACAAAGGTTTCGATCGACTGAGTACAGAAGATGATGACCACGACCTTGAAAATGCCTTGGATGATTCGGATAACGAAGAGTTCAGCATTGTGAGAAAAGCATGAAGTTGACCAAATACTGTTGTCACATGTATATGAGCCATACTTATGGAAAAGGGGGCTTAACTCTTTACCAAATGACAAAATTTTGGTCTAGTTCAAATTGAATGCATTTGCAGACGACAAAATAAATGTGAATTAAAATTTGAAATTTGTTTTGTGAAGGGTAGAAAACATTGTGGGAAAAGGAGAAAATGCTGGTAACCAGCATTTTCTCCTTTTCCCACAATGTTTTCAAAAGGCTTCTATGTCAGGGTCGTAAAAACCAGGGATTGTTTGGTAAAGAGTTAATTCAACGTACAAATACCAGCTATATATTTTAGATAGGATAAAACAATCTCAGCTCATGGAGAAGTAATATAAACATTCTGAATTAAGTACTTGAATGGCTGGTGAATTCTTTGCTGGAGTTGTTTTCATATTGATTGAAGGCTTAATTAACGTTTTACCACACAATCCCGACTTTTAACGACCCTAATCAAAAAGGCTTTTGAAAACATTGTAGGAAAAGGAGAAAATGCTGGTAACTAAGATCAAAAGTCAATTTTTGATTCACATTTATTTTGTCGTCTGCAAATGCTTTCAAATTGGACTAGTTCAAAATTTTGATGTTTGGTAAGAGTTAATATAAAACAGTGGGAAGCAATAAAACATTGTCAAAAGTCTGTTTTCTCAACTATATGTAAATTACTGACTTTAAAAAGCAAGTTAAAATAGATCTATCGGCACCTTGTAGAGATGAAAATTTGATAATTTATTACAAAAAAGACACCATTAATGTTTTACAATATTTTTTTAAGCTGACTGTTGACCTTTTTTTTTTCTTCATATAAAGGTCAAATATAGTATTAAAATGAATGAAACATAAGATAATGCAAATCATATTTTTGATATATAATCAAAGATGGCTTCGTGGAAATGACCCTAGCTAAGACACTTTTGTATCTATTTTTTATCAGGGTTTAAATGATTTAATTGTCATTTTGTGTCTGTATTTAGTGTTTGTATGTTTGACAAAATGCAATGCAGGACATTAATTTTATAATTGGCATTTGTAGCTTGGAACTTCATACCCTATATACATTTTTTACATATCGCATATGTATAAATTTTGAAATGTCAGTACAGATTAAATAATTCAATACTCTTCCTCATGTTGCTTGGAAGGTTCATGACATATTTGGTAATGCACACACATAATGCATGTAAATAATTTTTGTCATTTGGCATGGCCATCATGATTTCTTGGTGAATTTTAGGGGTCCAAAAATTGCTTTTGAATTGCAGCAATTGATACATTTGCTGATTTAATCAAATTTAAACTTCTATATTGGAAATACGAGTAGGCCTTTACTCTTTACCAAACGACAGAATTTTGGTCCAAATTGAAAGCATTTGTAGACAACAAAATAAATGAAACTCAAAAACTGAAATTTATTTCCAGCAGGGTAGAAAACGTGGGAAAAGGAGAAAATGCCAGTTACCACAATGTTTTCAAAAGGCTTCTTTTTCAGGGTCGTTAAAAGTCGGGATTGGGTGGAAAAGAGTTAATTGAGAACTTTTATTCATATTTATTATAGGTACTCTTGGTCTAAAAACACAACCATGAGATTTTTCGACCCTTTTGAAAGTAAGTTTTTTGAAAACATGGTGGGAAAAAGGAGAAAGTGCTGGTGGCCAGTGTTTCCTCTTGTTCTCACTTTGTTTTGTATTTCTCTAAAGATATAGAATTGATAATCTTTGAGGTATTCTGAAGTGTTTGCCTGCAAGTGCTTTGAATTTGGTTGAGTTTAAAATGTTGTTTGAGAATAGTGAAGAAGAGTAAGAAGATTATGGTACTTGTATTACAATATTAACCATCATCTTCACATGGTTGTAGAGCATAATAGTTGATTTAACCATTCCCTAATACACCATTTTGAGACTGTCCTAAATTCAAAGAAGCTGCAGGTGACAACTGAAATGTGGCTATTAAAGGATTTTAAGATACAGTCAGTATAAAAATATTGTGGAAAAAGGTGAAATTGCTCATTTTGAGCAATTTCTCCTTTTTCCACAATGTTTTCCTAAAGCTTTCTTCGTCATTGTGTTAAAATGAGTATATATGGAGGAAAGGGTTAAGAGAACTACAAAATCTTTCTTTTCCTTTTGCCTTTCATATGTGACTGTAGAAAAATAAACTGGCCAGTTAATATCACTGTTTTCCTTCAAACAAGGTCTTGAGCTGATTCAGATGTCAAGCCTTGAAGTTCAATAGTGATCATATTAGCTGACATGATAAATGAAAACAGGTAAAGTACTGAGAAGTCCTAATAAAATGACACAATTTCTTATGTAAACTCATGAATATCATATCAAATTCAGCATTTTTTTGTAATAATCTGGTTCAAGGGGCCAAGTCATTTTTTGTAACATATGCTTTTATGCCGATACTGTATTATCATGGTTGTATCTATCATCCTGTTGCTTCTCTATCACCTGTTGACAGTGTATGTCTTTTATTGATTTTCATGAAGTCTAATTTTGTAATTCATACCAAGATTTCTTCATGTAGGGCAGAGCTCCAGATAAGAAGGAGTGATAGTATTCTAAAATTGTTATATTGCTTTGAAACCCTATGTTGTGGGTACTCATTAGAATCGTCTCATCGAGACGATTCTAATGAGTACCCACAACATAGGGTTTGGTGGAAAATAGTTAATTTTTTTTCAATTTTTAAATCGAAATCACTCCCTCTATCTGGAGTCCTGATGTTGGGGTACATCAGTTACTGTATTTATCAATCATTGTGAATGAGCCTTGCTGTATGAAAAGGGGGCTTATTGCATCTGTTAAAAAGTATCAACCCAGGTCAGCCTGCATGGTTCGTGTAGAATGACCTGGATCAACACTTTTTGCTATTAGGTTGGTTTTTTTTTTGCATACAGTGGATCCCAAATTATGTGATGACTTTCATAGTATCATGCAACATGGAGAATCCATAAGCCAGCCTTTCCTGAGAACATTGTTCACTAGTTCTTTTCAATCCTGTCTGAATTTTGATACCAACCCACTGATTGACTGAGGCAAAATGTCACTACCAATCAGATAGAAAGTCTTGGAATTTAGAATTTAACCTTTACTACACAATGATGACCTTTAATGCCCCTGGGAAAGAAGCCTTATGAAAACATTGTGGGAAAAGGAGAAAATGCTGGTAACAAGCATTTTCTCCTTTTTTCACAATGTTCGCTACCCTCTGAAGGAAAAATTATACCATTTGAGCCACATTGAAATTGTCATCTGCAAATGCTTTCAATTTGGACATGGCTTAAGTGTTTTTTTAGTTTGGTTAACTCTTTACCAAACAACAAAATTGTGGACATTTCCAAATTGGAAGCATTTGCAGATGACAAAAAAAAAACAGCTAAACATTGAAATTTGTCTTGGGAAGGGTAGAAAACATCATGGGAAAAGGAGAAAATGCTGGTAAACAGCATTTTCTCCTTTTCCCACAATGTTTTCAAAAGGTTTCTTTTTCAGGGTGGTTAAAAGTCAGGATTGTGTGATAAAGAGTCAAGATACAAGTTATGCTCTTCTCAAAGGGGCATAATGTATCTACATGATGGATGATACCAAGTGAGTTTTTATGTAATGATGGGTCCAAAGAGTCCATTTTGTCCATCAACTGACAATTTCGTAAGGTAGTAAGGTCCTTTGACATCCAGAAAATTTACAAACAGCAATAAATCTTGATCCATGTCAGCCTTCTTGGACTGCATACGTGGGTCAATGCTTATGGCAGATGTATTGACCCTTTACAAAACAATCCAGCGTTTTCATGACCCTGAGAAAGAAGCCTTCTGAAAACATTGTGTGAAAAGAAGAAAATGCTGGTAGCCAGCATTTTCTCCTTTTCCCACAATGTTTTCTATCTTCCCAAAACGGATTTCACTTTTTGAATCAACTTGATTGTGTCATCTGCAAATGCTTCCAATTTGGGCCAGTCTAAAATTATGTTGTTTGATAGAGTTATGCCCTCTTTTCACATAGCAAGACTCAAATAGTTTTTATTGTTGACCGTGAACCCAGGTCTTCATGTAGACTGTAGACCTGTGTTTTTTCAGCTACAGTACACTTTTTGCAAAAGAACTGTGCCTCTTCAGAGTAATATTGGTAAGATAAATCCATGTTTGTAACAGTAAATATGTTCAAATATCAAGACTGTTTCAGGTATTTTACCTGAACAAAATGGATAAAGAAAAACCGAACATTGATGCATTAATTAACCTGAAGATAATAATTTTCAAGGCAGTTTTTGTTGGTTTTCCATTTTAAATATCAGTCAGTGTCAGTTTGAGATCTAACAGTGCAATCTGATCTAGATCCACCATGCTTACACTGCTAGAACAACTTAATTTGTATTCTGTGATTTAGAAATTGTTTAGGATTTAACTCATTACCAAACAACAAAATGTTAAACCAGTCCATTTTGAAAGCATTTGCAGATGACAAAATAAACTTGATTCAAGAATCTAAATTTTAGGAATTGTAGAAAAACATTGTGAGAAAAGAAGAAAATGCTTTCACACTGTTTTCTTGGGGTTCTTCCACAGGATTGTTAAAACTTGGGATCATGTGGTAAGGGGTTTTAGTAACAAGAAAGTCCTTAAAAATGCTCTTTGAAAATCTGAGATCAGACTGCAAGGTCCGTGAGGTCTGTTTCTGAGTTACACCTTCTCGTATATAGACAGTATATCATGATACTTGGAAAATGCTATAAATTAAGATGATAACTATTTTGTACTGTTGTTAAAGTGTGATTGTCGTTGATTGAGGTTGAATCTTCAAGTTGTTGTCTGTTGTTTTTGTTGTTTGGTTGTTATTTTATTGTTGTTAAGAGTGTTTCAGAGATATTTTACATTATACAGTTATTACAGTGATACTGATGTAAATTGTAAATAGAGGGTTATATTGTTTTACAGTCCTGGGCCCGTATTCACTAACCATTCTTAAGAATGTTCTTTGTCTTATTCTCCAGAATTTTCTACATTTGTAAGTAACACAACTTCTGATTGGCTAAACCGAATGGTTTAGCCAATCAGAAGTTGTGTTACTTACAAAATATGAAAACCTTGGAGAATAAGACTAAGAATATTCTCAAGAATGGTTGGTGAATACTGGCCCTGGTTTCAGTTTTAATAACCAAGTCCAAAACTAGCCATCTGGTTTGCTGACACAAACTATCTGACCCAATCAAATGGCTAGTTTTGGAATTTTTGAATTAGAACAAAGTGTACAATAGTTACTACTGTCTGGCCCAAAAAGTCTTTATGATTATTGACACATACTACACAATCCCCAATTTCAACAAATTGAAAGCTTTTGAAAACATTATTTGAAACAGAGAAAATGCTGGTTAACAGCATTTTCATCTTTTTTCTTAATGTTTTCTACACTTTTAAAGACGACTTTGTTCCTTTCAAATGAATTTAGAATGGCATCTGCAAATGCTACGAGTTTTGACAGGTTCAGCTTATGTTATGTGTTAAAGAGTTAAAATTTTCTACAGCAGGTGACAAAGTTTGCCTTTTAAAAGGATCTGAGATGACTATAGGGTGAGGAAGTGAAACAAACCATATGAATTTTCCTATGATCAAAGCCTAAATTATCATCTTAACTCTTTCCCAAATGACAAAATTTTAGATTGGTCCAAACTCAAAGTGCTTGTAGACAACTAAAAGAAACCCATAACTCAAATATTGAAATTTGTTTCAGCAGGTTAGAAAACATTGTGGGAAAAGGAGAAAACACTGGTTACCAGCATTTTCTCCTTTTCGCACAATGTTTTCAAAAGGCCTCTATCTCAGCGTCGTGAAAACAGAGATTGTTTGGTACAGACTATCCCAAAAACTAGAAAATGTGCATTTTTCAGTTGGCAGAAAATGACCCAAATGTTGCAAATGTATCATTTGGTTGCGAAAATGACCCAATTGCTGCAAATGTATCATTTGGTCCAAGAATTTTTAGAAGACCTCTTGATCCAATATCAGACTGCATGGTGCATTCTGACATTGGTCTGCATTGTTGTGGAAGCAAAAAGTGTTAGGACTGGTTTTTTATAAGTGATCCATTTAGCTGACTTTATGCTATGGTGGGTACATGTATATGTATACCAATCCTATACAAGATATGCATAGCTCTTTACAACACAGCAAATTTCTAGACTGGTCCAAATTGAAAGCATTTCCAGACTACAAATTAAATACTTTCAGAATTGTGAAGTTTGTCTGGGAAAGGAATGAAAATACTATGGGAAAAGGAGAAAATCGTGGTCACCAGCATTTTCTCCTCATACCACAACTACAGTAAGGTTACAAAAGTCTTTTTCATTGGGTCATAAAAGATGAGGGATTGTCTAGTAAAGGATGAACACCTCCACAGTAGGCAGTTTCAGAAAATGTCGTCAGGAAATGTAGGATATGTCGCCGTATGAGAAATTGCTTCCCTTGCCAAAGTTTGATAGGAACTTCTGTAAAGACTTTGTTTGCTTGTAGATTGATTATTACAAAACAGAATTGACGTGTGGCTCTCCAATGCTTCTGTCTCAAGATTCAAAATCAAAATAATTAAGTGTCTCTCAACCCATTACCAAACGACAAAATTTTAGGTTTGTCCAAATCGAAAGCATTTGAGACAACAAAATAAAAAATGACTGAAAATTTGAAATTTATTTTGTGAAGGATAAAAAACATTGTGGGAAAAGAAGAAAATGCTGGATAACAGCATTTTCTCCTTTTCCTACAATGTTTTATATAGGCTTCTTTCTCAGGGCTGTCAAAAGCAGGGATTTTGTGGTAATGGATTAACACATGATAGTAGCAGATATTGATGGTTTTTACAGAAAAATTAATAATTAGTGGATCAAGTCAGATTTGTTATATACATGTATTCACTCTTTTACATACATGTAAATGCTTGTATAAAAATGTTCTTGTTACATTTGAAAATTGTTCTAGTCTTATAAGTCACACAGATACAAACTTATTGCCTGCTACTAACAGCATAGATGCTTCAGTGGATCAAGATAAGAATGTGCAAGACACACAGTCTGGTCTTGGATTCAATCTATCAGATGAGTGATATATACTTTAATCTCATTCAAAGACGGCATAATTGTAGACCCTTGCATGCTGAAAGTTTTTGCAGACAAAAATTATGCCTTGCATATATTATGGAATTTACCTTTAACTCTACCAAACGACTAAATTTTAGACTGGTTCATATTGAAAGCACTTGCAGACGTCAAAATAAAGGTGACTGGAAAATTGAAATTTGCTCTGGGAAGGGTAGAAATCACTGTGGGAAAAGGAGAAAATGCTGGTTACCAGCATTTTCTCCTTTTCCTACAGTGTTTTCAAAAGGCTTCTTTCTCAGGGGCATCAAAAGTAGGGATTGTGTGGTAATTGGTTAACTCATTACTAAACAACAAAATGTTAGGTTTGTCCAAATTGAAAGCATTTGGGGACGACATAATAAAAGTGACTGAACATTTGAAATTTGTTTTGTGAAGGGTAGAAAACATTGCGGGAAAAGGAGAAAATGCTGGTTACCAGCATTTTCTCCATTTCCCACAATGTTTTCTATAAGTTTCTTTCTCAGGGGCGTCAAAAGTAGGGATTGTGTGGTAATGGGTTAAACTCCTGTTGCCAGACCTTCTTCTTAACCTTTTACGATCCCTGGTTTTTATGACCCTGAGGCAGAGGCCTTTTGAAAACAAATTTGAAAAAGGAGAAAATGCTGGTTACCAGCATTTTCTCCTCTTCCAACAATGTTTCCTACCCTGCTGGAAACAGATTTTAATTTTTGAGTTACGTTTTATTGTATTCAAATGCTTGCAATTTGGACAAGTCTAAAACTTGTTGAGTGGTAATGAGTTAAGCTAGTAACATGATTATTTTTCACAGGTTGTTCTTAGATACCACCAAAGTCTTAGATACTACTAAAGGTACTTTTGAAGATCGTGTGGGAAAGCCAAACTGCACGCAGCTTGCATTGTCATCTTTGCTGTGAAATATTTTTTGAGATTGTGTGATAAAAGCTTTTGACATAGCAATGCATGTATATCCTTCTTTCTGTACTGACTTAGAAATATCTCTTCATTATAATGACCCTAATAGTGGAAATCAGCCTTTTATCCTTTTCTCACCATGCTCTTTTTCCCATTGAGCAACATTTAATTTGTCATCTGTTAATGTTTCTGAATTTGGACTGGTCCAGATTTTGTTGTCTTGTAAAAGAGCATTATTATGAATACAGCCTGTTTATATCAGTGGATTTAGATAGTTACAGTATTACAGTATTAAGACTTTCTCGTTTACAGTTGACCATGCAGAAACCATTTTGGAAAAAAGTGATCTATATACCCTTTTTTTTTTTGGATTGGTAAATCTTTTGATACACATATATATACATTTATTTTCTATGCTCTTTGTGGGATATATTAAAAAGAAAATCTATTTATTGTCATACAAATGTCCAATATTGAAGTCTTTGAGCTTCACTAAGTCGTTAAAAGTAAATGGGTATTTGGCATAATATCAGATATAAATCAACTAGATATACATATTATTCAAATAGATACCTAATTCATACAAGATTCCCAAGTTTTAAAAGATATAACTTAGGCAAGGCAAAATGTCAAAACTATGCCATCACCCATTTTAAATTACTAGTATATAGAATTGTGACTCTTTGCTGTTCTATAGGGGCCAGAAAATAAGTGTTCCATTTAACTTGGCTGTTTCGATTATGTGGTACTATTGCTTGAAGTGAAACATTCCCTATAAATATATAAAAGCATCTACGAGAGTTGGCATCCAAATTTGATGCCCTTTGGATTTTTTTTTCCTTGGGGATTTAGTTTCATTTAACATTTATTATATGTAGTTTACATCTTTGAGAACTAGTGATAAGTAATTGAACAGCCTGTAAGCAGAGATATCACATTTTTTTTTTTGCTTTTATGATTTTCATCTTATATTTGCATAGCTGTTATGGGTTAAGTCTTTACACAATCCCAACTTTTAACAACTCTTATAGAAGAAAATGGAAAAAAAAAAAAAATTGTGAAAATGGAGAAAATGTTGGAAACCAGCATTTTCTCCTTTTCCCACAATGCTTTTTGTCAGATAAAAAACAAATTTTATATTAAGAATATTATTTTAAGTCCTCTGCAAGTGCTTTCAGATTTGACCAGTCTAAGTTTTTTTGTTTGGCAGAGAGGTAATTGGTGCAGAAAATAACTACAAAATTCCATTATTGTAAATATTCATTTATGGTCCAGCAGTTGAAAAGTGAAAAACAGTAATTAAAGAAGCAGTTTCTTGTAACAGGCAATTGAGCTTCTTACAAAATATTTTCAATAGAATTAAAAAAATTTAACTGATATTTTTTTCCTTTAAACTTTTTTGTTTTTCATAATTTTTAATGAATACAATTACTGTGAAACCATTAATATTCGTTGAGTACTAATTTTCGTTGATTTCGTGGGTAGGTAAGTTTACGAATTTAAGTTCCCGACGAAAGATAGGTCCTTTGCCTTCTTCAAAGTCTAAGTTTGGTTCGGCTTCATTGATCAATAACGAACGTGACGACGCCAACGTTAAATGTACACACTATCGAACAGCATAAAGTTATTTACAGCTTAGATTATTTGTTCCTATAAAGATTTCGTTGAGACTTAACAATTACCGAGTAAAAATAGTGATTTTTTCATTGCCTGAACTTTATTTCTTTTTCTGTTATCCCGGCGACGACGGCATAAACACTGTTGAAAAATTACCTAAACGCATAGATCACAGGAATTTGACATTCTATAACCAAAATAAATGATAAAACATGAAAAAAAACTCTCCCCTATATAATATAAACACAAGGAACGCAACGTCTCGATTGCTGGCGCTAGCACCCGACAGCCTTTCCCAACCAAAATCACCTACGAAACAAACATTGATCATAATCTCATTTAGCCTAGCGATAGACAAGACAATAATGTACCTGCGACATCCCACGATACCTCAGTAGACACCTTTCAACCAGAGATATCCGTCATGTTTTACAGCTCTATCAGGTCATTTTGATTTATCCCGGTAGCCATTCGCTGACGTCACAGAAAGTAGCAGGTAGCGTATTTTCGTATTATTTATTACTATTATTTTTTTCGTTTTTAAGATTCCTATGGACATCACATGATACTAAAGATTTTTCTAGAATCTTAAGTATCATTTGATGTCCATAAATATCTTAAAAACGAAAAAAATAATAGTAATAAGTAATACGAAAATACGCTTCCTTGCACTTCTTGTGACGTCAGCGAATGGCTACCGGGAGAAATCAAAATGACCTGATAGAGCTGTAAAACATGACGGATATCTCTGGTTGAAAGGTGTCTACTGAGGTATCGTGGGATGTCGCAGGTACATTATTGTCTTGTCTATCGCTAGGCTAAATGAGATTATGATCAATGTTTGTTTCGTAGGTGATTTTGGTTGGGAAAGGCTGTCGGGTGCTAGCGCCAGCAATCGAGACGTTGCGTTCCTTGTGTTTATATTATATAGGGGAGAGTTTTTTTTTTCATGTTTTATCATTTATTTTGGTTATAGAATGTCAAATTCCTGTGCATAGATTCAAGTAATCCATGTTTATCTTTTACTGTTGCATTTCGGCTGCGAGGATTTTTTTTTTTGCAAACAGCCAAACCAATTTTCTGCTGACTACACAAAACATGTGACACGACTGCCCAGGTGTTTTTGAAACAGCCATTTCTAAACGCAATGTAATCATAGATTTCGTGGGGTAAAACAGTCGTAAATTAGTACAACAAATGGTTGTTTTACAACCCTCTTGCTTGAATGACCTACACGTTACGTCATAGATCTACCCCCAAATCAAAATTTTACTGCAAACGCGTGTGTACCTGCGACAAGCATAAAATCATGTTGACGGACGGCTTGTTTTATGTTTGGGTCGTTCTAATATTGAATTTGGTGATGACAAGATGGCGGATTTCAACGTGTTATTGGACGGTGTCAGACTAAACAGAACTTGCAGTCTAATCGTCGATCTATCCCATCCAGTTGAACAATGGCTAAGCTCGTATTAGAAAGCAACTTTTGGAAGTCGCGCAAGATTGGATGGAAGCCGAAACTTAGGTCTCCTACAATTTTGACCCTTCACGCTTGTTCGAAATATAGATCTAGATGCAAATTTGTCGGAGTTTACACTTACTATTTCGGACACACTTTTGGAGAACAAGGTAAAATGTATCATTTCAGTAATGATAAACGACTCGAGCTCTAAACATAAGATCTCTTTCCTTCTGTCACTATACATCGGCGAATATGCGGTAAGCAGTCTTGTTTTCCTAAGTGACCCAGACATGTGGGAAGGGTAGCTTCGGAAGTCAGCAGTTTCAAAGCAGACGATTCTGAAAACGTCGTCATATCTTTTACGGCTTAAAATTTGACTGTAAATTGTGACTACAGGATTAAATAATAACCGTGTAAATTGTTTTCTTTGCTGTTCTATAGGGGCCAGAAAATAAGTGTTCCATTTAACTTGGCTGTTTCGATTATGTGGTACTATTGCTTGAAGTGAAACATTCCCTATAAATATATAAAAGCATCTACGAGAGTTGGCATCCAAATTTGATGCCCTTTGGATTTTTTTTTCCTTGGGGATTTAGTTTCATTTAACATTTATTATATGTAGTTTACATCTTTGAGAACTAGTGATAAGTAATTGAACAGCCTGTAAGCAGAGATATCACATTTTTTTTTTTGCTTTTATGATTTTCATCTTATATTTGCATAGCTGTTATGGGTTAAGTCTTTACACAATCCCAACTTTTAACAACTCTTATAGAAGAAAATGGAAAAAAAAAAAAATTGTGAAAATGGAGAAAATGTTGGAAACCAGCATTTTCTCCTTTTCCCACAATGCTTTTTGTCAGATAAAAAACAAATTTAATATTAAGAATATTATTTTAAGTCCTCTGCAAGTGCTTTCAGGTTTGACCAGTCTAAGTTTTTTTGTTTGGCAAAGAGGTAATTGGTGCAGAAAATAACTACAAAATTCCATTATTGTAAATATTCATTTATGGTCCAGCAGTTGAAAAGTGAAAAACAGTAATTAAAGAAGCAGTTTCTTGTAACAGGCAATTGAGCTTCTTACAAAATATTTTCAATAGAATTAAAAAATTTAACTGATATTTTTTTCCTTTAAACTTTTTTGTTTTTCATAATTTTTAATGAATACAATTACTAGTATACTGGTCTAATAATAGACTATACAGTGATAGGCAAGCTTTTTGAATGACTAGTCAATAAGTTAAAGGTAGAGTATGAATTATTGATGTTGAACGTCTGTCAAATCTATCTATTCATAGTCACTGTAAAATCACACAAAAATAAATATATTATTTGTTATTAACAGTGTATATATTTTTGACAATAAACTACATTGATGCTGACTCATGATACAGATATTCTTCTTTTCTGTTGAACCTATTACTCTTTTTTTTGCACCGCTTGTTGGGTTATAACATCATAAGAATTTCAGTGGCATGATGAAATAGCACCAAAATGATGCCCTAGCTCACAAAGCTACACTTGTACTGGAAACTTTGCAAAAAAACTAAAGTGGAAACGCTTGCCAAACTTGCATATAATTTAGTGCTGACTCCATGTGTCTCTGACTAGTTCCTGTTTTGAAAGATTCTGTATGTGGCATGCACTACAAGAGCAGAGAGGAGTCAACCCTCAGTATGACCGGGTCCTTGATGGTAATGTCACATGACGCGCTCCCACATGATTGTGCTTCCCTCATGGAAATCAAGAATTAATAGGTACATAGAATTCAGAGAAGGTTACATCAAACAAGAGTTCCATGATAGCCCTGTATCGCTCCACTGGCTAATAAGTGAAAACACTAAAGCCAAACATTACAATATTTGACCAGTTGGTTTCAAACTTGAGGACATACAAAATTTTTTCTATCTAATCCTACGAGAAAGTTGTGACCCCAAAGCTATAATTATTTGAATCCTGGTGGAGGTCCAAGGTAAAGCCCCATACCAAATAATAATACAGTTCTAGAATGTGTGGTTGTAAACAAAAAGATTTTCAAAGTTTTCTCAATAAAAGGCCCTGTAAAACATGAAACCCATGAGACAGGGCTACAAAATTTGGTAGCCCTAGGCCTTAGGGCTATGTACAAGTAGATTTCTAAAACATTTCCAATACGAGCCCATGTAAAACTTGTGACCCCCAGGACAAGGCCAAATTTAAGCCCAAAGCTTTAATTTGGGAACCTTTAGTAGACAACCACTTGATAAAGCTAGATGCAAAATCGAGGAGCCCTAGGCCTTATGGCTAGGTACCAGAAGGATTTTAAAGTTTTCCCTATATAAGCCGATATAAAATTTGTGGCCCCCTGGGTGGGGCCAAATTTGACCCCTGGGCTATCATTTGGGAACTCTTGTTAGACAACCACTTGATAAAAATGCATGCAAAATTTGGTAGCCCTAGGCCCAATGGCTAGGTACCAGAAGGATTTTAAAGTTTTCCCTATATAAGCCCATATAAAACTTGTGACCCCTGGGGCGGGGCCAATTTTGACCACGGGGTTATTATTTGAAGGAACTTGGTAAAGGTCCACTAGATAAAGCTACATACCAAATTTAGAAGCCCTAGGCCTTACAGTTTCAGAGTAGATTTTTGAAAATTTTCAAAATTTTTCAGTTTTGTTTCCATGGCAACCAGAGTTTTTGAAGGAATAAAATTCTTTCAAGGAATTCTAAAGAGGGCCATGGCAGGATTATTTCTGTGAAGTTTCATCAAAATTGGATGAGTAGTTTCAGAGAAGAAGATGTTTGAAATAAAAGTTAACACAAGCACAGACACACGTCAGACACCGGGCTATGTCATAAGCCCACTGACCTTGGCCAGTGGAGCTAAAATAGTGAATACTCCAAGCTGCTTTTTATGACAATATTCCAATAACGGCACTGATCTATGTTCTTTTTGACCACCCCTTGTAGATACAAGATCAGTCTGGATGCTCTGTGAAATTCGATGGTTCTCTATGCCATCTGTAAATACCTATGATTTTCTCTATGGAGCCAAAACAATTTATAACCATTACCACACAATCCCAAGTGTAAACAATTCTGAAGAAGAAGCCTTTAGAAAACATAATGAGAGAAGCAGAAAATGCTGGCTATTGGCATTTTCTTCTTTTCCTATAAATTTTATACTAGTTCATAGGCACTTTTCACCATTTAACTCTTTCCCAAACAACAAAATTTTAAAATATTCCAAAGTCAAAGCACTTGCAGATGACAAATATAACTCTAATTGAAATTTGCTTCCAATAGGGTAGAAAACATTGTAGGATAAGGAGAAAATGCTGGTTACCAGCATTTTCTCCTTTTCCCACAATGTATTCAAGTCGTCTATCTCAGGGCCGTAAAAACCAGGGATTGTTTGGTAAAGGATTAAACCAAATTCAATTTTTCTCTGCATCTACAAAATGCTTTCAAAATGGACAGATCTAAAGAACTTTATACGATTGAGGAGAACCAGTATCTCATATCCTGCTCTAAGACAATTCATGCACTCCTAAATAAAATGTCTCTGCTTTTATGTTCACATAATGAAGAATGCAATTAACCTTGAAAAGATTTTACATTCCTTTTTATCAGCATAATCAGCCAATTTTTCCCAGTAACGCTGAGTAAGTGATGATTTGACAGATACAGATAGATAAGAGTTGAAGCTTCCTTTACAGAACGTGGGACGACAAGACATTTCTCATTATCTAGTATTTCTTGACAAAGTGTGAATTTCATATCTATCTTTCTTCACCTGTATCCCATCTTGTCCATATTGATCTATCTAACTTCAAACTGCTAGATGAAATCAGGCCTATGTCATAGCCATGTGAATGTCATGCATATGTGTTTGCATGTTGTTTAACTCTTTACCAAATGACAAAATTTTAGACTAGTCCTAACTGAAAGCATTTGCAGATGACGAATGTGAATCTAGAATTGAAAACATTATGGGAAAAGGAGAAAATGCTGGTAACGAGCATTTTCTCCTTTTTCCACAATGTTTTCAAAAGGTTTCTATCTCAGGGTTGCAAAAACCACAGATTGTTTGGTAAAGCATTAAAACATCATTGAAATGACTGAATCAACCATGAATATACCTCCTAAGTTGCTGAGGGCTTGCCTTGAATAAAGTGGTCAAAGGGAAGTAACTCGTGTTATTTTAAGACATGTTGCTAACATTTATCTCTCTTAAGATTATTCGCCAGCAACGGGTATATTTTCAAAAGAACACATGGGAAATATTCAATGATCAATTTTGATATTGAAGGCTTTTTCTAGATATCTTTTATGTCACTTGAAGCAATTTTGTACCATTCTATTCGTTCAGGCCAGCAGAGTGTAACAAGGCCATCATGGCCTTATTTGTATCAGACAGACCTCTATATTGGTAAATATGTCCTTCATTCTGCCCGGCCTATTTTTTACTACTACTTTTCCAATCAGCCAAAGTTTTGCAAATTCTTGGCCAGGCCAAAAAGTAGCTTCTATATAGAACAAATTTCCTCATACTTTGCAAGCAATAAAGGTTTAAATGCAGAAAAACTCGTTAACAATTCTAATGCTTAAGTAAATGAATGTTTAATTCTTATTTTTTATAACGAAATAACAACTTGTACTTTTCACTCACACACAAAACTGTTCTCATTCATTGAAACTATTTTCAACTTGAAGGATCATCATCATCCACTACTTGAATGTCTATTATTCCATTCAATAAGGCAAAAGTAAGCATAGCAGTCATTGCAAACACTCCAGCAAGTATCATATTACGCTTCTTATTGGGGAATTCTAAACTCTCTGCTTCAGCTTTCTTTTTCTGTTGTTCTTCTTTCTGTTTCTGCTCGATTTCTGAAATAAATATTTGTCTGTTTGTATGATGTTTTATGTCCCTTCAACATTATTTGGTTCTATAGCTATCAATGCTTTTCTGGAGTTTCAGGCACTTCTAATGATATTCTCATCAATCTACTGGCTCTATTCAGACATAACAGTATCGGTTTTTGAATAGAACAGCTATTAAAAGAGAAAAAATCTTACTGCAATTTTGCATCAACTATCACCAATTCTCAACAAAAACTGGCTGAGCTAGGATTCTTACTTGCTGTGGTAGGTTAACTGTTTACCACAAAATCTCAAGTTTTATTGGCCCTGAACAAAAAGGCCTTTGAAATTATTGTAGGAAAAGGAAAAATGATGATAATCAGCATTTTTTATTTTTTCCCCAAAATCTTTTCTTGTCTTTCCAGGACAAGTTTAACAATCTTAGCAACATTTAATTTCCTACTTGCCAATGCTTTTGATTTGGACAAGTCCAAGATTTTCATTTGAGGTAAAGAGTTACTGATTAAATTCACAAGTAACAAAAATATGATCCAAATATGACAATTCAAAAGCTATCACATTGTCTTGTCAGGAAAACAATTAACAAACACTGATTTCCTTCCAAAATTAATCATAACAAGAGCTGTCAGAGACAGGTTATGCTCCCTGAACAAGGGCTTGTCATAAAATGTATGAAATTAATATAAATTCACTTCTTTTATCCTAAAAGATATAAGAGAAAAACAATTTTTTATATGATGCCACCTTTTTCCGCGATGCAGCCTGTAATTAAGAAACCGGGAAATAGGTATCTGGGCAACGTTCCAACGACATATTTGAAATTTCATAAAGTTTTAAGCACTGATGTAGGAGATATTAGTGAAAAAAAAAATTTTACATGACGCCCTTTTTTCTGTGACGCAGCCTCATAACCGGGAAAGAGGTATTTGCGCATTGTTCCAAGGAGTTCAAATATGAAATTTCATAAAATTTGGTCCAGGGGTTGTGAGAAATTGCTTCAGATGGAAGGACGGATGGACAGACGAACAAACACACACACGGCGTGGCAACTATAATTATGCTCCTCCTGAAATGTTTCAGGGAGCATAATAAATTCTTCAGATTAAAGTGTTGAGCTTACCTGACTGAGAAAGAGGGAAATAAATTCTCTGTATCCGTTTACAAAATGTGCATAGGTTTTCACAGTAAGCATGCAAAAAGTTTGTCAGTTGGTTGCTGTTTAGGGGAGCATTCAACAAAGGAGCCACATATCCAAATACCATTGCATCCAAGGAGGTAGGCCTGAAAAATTAAGAAAAATTTATATCAATGAAGTATAATTGAACAAAAAGGTACAGAAGATATCCTTTACCTTTTTTTTGGCCAGAATGATTTATAAAATGGAGGACAGAGAAGATAAATGATTATTTGGCACACCTGGAGAGATCCATAAACTAATCCCTGGCAATCACGTTAACCAAACATTCTTTTATTAAAATTACACTCCCTCATAGAAGTAAAACTGGTTATCTATTTGCCAAATTTTAGAATTACCCAAATTGAGAGCTTTTGCAGACGAAGAAATGAATGTGACACGAAAGTTGAAAGTTTACTTGAAAAATGGAAAAACATTGTCAGAAAAGGAGAAAATACAGATTACAAATTTCTCCTTATCCTGCGATGTTTCCAGAGGGCCTTTTCCTCAGAATGAAAAAACATATGACCCTTTGATAAACCGTTCTAATTACACTTCCATTGATATATAATTTGTTTTTTATCTCTATTTGTGATTCAACAATTCCTTTTGCAATTTTCACTTAAAAATTGATAGATCTAGATAACATCAATGTAGTTTTTGTTGATGTGGATCAAAACTTTTATGTGCTTCACTTTGTTTATGATCATGTGACTGAAAATTATTTCAATGGAAACCTTGATCTGGATGAGGTTAGTTGCATCCATGGAATTTACCAAGTTGTGATAGGTGAGTCTAAACTATGGCTGTAAAGAACATGCTAAAGTAAAAACATCTATATATAGTGGTCAAAGGGTAAATATAAAATAAACCTGTTAAATTAAACCTTTACACTAACAGAAAAAAAAATAATGTAGAGTATATAATTATTATGATCACTTACGAAGCACCAAAGAAGAATTCCTTGTTTCCTAGTTTGTGAGAC
Organism: Tridacna crocea; assembly: GCA_943736015.1. Lineage (NCBI taxonomy): Eukaryota > Metazoa > Mollusca > Bivalvia > Cardiida > Cardiidae > Tridacna > Tridacna crocea. Next base: position 13,949,315 of record OX031066.1, read on the forward strand.
AAGTAAGTGAGACAATCTTTAGCATCTTTGTATATCTATCAAAAGAAATTTTTTACAATAAGTTTAACACTTTATTGTATGACAAAAATTTAGACACTATCAAACTGCATCAGCAGACAACAAATGTTACACAATTCTCTCTTTGCAAAGGCAGAAAATATGACTAGAATTGAAGAAAACCCTTCTCCCCACCATTTTCTCCTTTTTCCACAGTGTTTTCCAATGTATTCTCTCTCCTGGTCTTATAGCTCTGCATTATTTAGTACTGGGTACAATTTCGTCATCTGCATAGTGTATCACTATTCTGATATACCCAGAATTCTGAACCCTGAGAGTATTGTGACATACGGAAACCACAAACCACTTTGCCATTACAACATTCCTCCTTTTACATTTACTTCCCCTTTAACCCATTATAACACAATCATCCAACACAACCCTAGGGAATAAGCCTTTTGAAAATATAGTGGCAAAAGGAGAAAATAACCAGTATTTTCTCCTTTTTCCCATAATTTTTTTTAACCTATCTACAACAAATTCCACAAACCACTTTGCCATTATAACATTCCTCCTTTTACATTTACTTCCCCTTTAACCCATTATAACACAATCATCCAACACAACCCTAGGGAATAAGCCTTTTGAAAATATTGTGGTAAAAGGAGAAAATAACCAGTATTTTCTCCTTTTTCCCATAATTTTTTTAACTTATCTACGACAAATTCCAGCAATTGAGCCACATTAAAACTGTATTTTGACAAAACTTTCAATTTGGACATGTCTATATTTTTGCTTTCTGGTACAGAGTCATTTCTTTACCAAACGACAAAATTTTCAACTAGTCTAAATTGAAAGTAGGTGCTGATGAAAAATTAAAGGGAACTCAAATGGTGGAATCTGTCCTTGATTTGGGAGAAAACATTGTGGGAAAAGGAGAAAGTGCTGGTAACCAGCATTTTCTCATTTTTCCACAATGTTTTCTAACCTTCCCAAATTAAATTTCAAGTTTTGAGTCACATTTATTTTAATGTCTGCAGATGCTTACAATTTGGACAAGTCCACAACTGAGCCACACAGAATCCTGCCATCATAGAGTACTTACTTTACTATCAATCTCAGCATCTGTTATATTTTCTGTTCCCTGTGATGTATACAACTGTGTTCTAGCTTTGGAATGGACATAGTCTGGGTACCAGAGTTTAAAGGGGAAGTACACAGCCCTTGAAAACCTTGGTCGAGTAATGTTGGTGTAATTGTCACTTTCTAAATACCAGAAATGTGTCTGTGAAAACAAAAATTAGATATCAACCCTTTACCAAACAGAAAATTTCTAGAAATGACCATATTTTATAAAACTTTCCATTTTGAAATTTAAGTGTTTTCTTACGACAGAATTTGTACTTGAAGGGATGGAAAACATTCTGGGAAAAGGAGAAAACGCTGGTAACCAGCATTTTCTCCCATTCCCACAAAATTTTCAAAAATCCTTTTCTCACGGTCAACAAAACATTCTGGGAGAAGAAGAAAATGCTGGTAACCAGCATTTTCTCCTTTTCCCACAATGTTTTCTAACCTTCACAAAAAAAAAAAAAATCAAATTTTCAGTCACTTTTATGTTGTCGTCTGCAAATGCTTTCAATTTTGACAAGCCTATAATATTGTCGTTTGGTAATGAGGTAATGACAACTTTTGACGACCTTAACAAATAAGGCTTTTGAAACCATTGTTGCAAAAGGAGAATATCCTGGTCTACACAATAAAAGACAAATTCCATCATTTGAGCCATATTTGAATTGTCGTCTGCAAATGCGTCTTATGTGGACAAGTCTACATTTTTTGTCGTGAGGTAAAGAGTTAAAAGAGATTTAATTTGTTGACAATAAGTGATTTCAGAGGAGGCTGAAATTTTGTTAAAAGTAAACAAGTTTAACCCATTACCACATAATCCCTACTTTTGACAACCCTGAGAAAGAAGCCTTTGGAAAACATTGTGGGAAAATAAGAAAGTGCTGGTGACCAGCATTTTCTCCTTTACCCACAATGTTTTCTACCCTTCACAAAACAAATTTCAAATTTTCAGTCACTTTTGTCGTCTGCAAATGCTTTCGATTCGAACAAACCTAAAATTTTGTTGTTTGGTAATGAGTTAAAGGGTAGCAAAATCGTTGAAAAAAAAGATGAAAAAAAGAAAAATAGCAGCTGCTTACCAATGCAGGTAATAGTTTATTCTCAATCATAGCACAATATGCCACAACATCTGCACTCTGTTTAGAGGTCAAATTAAAATCTGATCCCCAATTCTGTGGAAAAAAAGTGAAAGGGGCGTCAGTTTTATGAGGTAACAATCCCTTCAAAGCCTGTTTTCAGCTTAAAAAACATTGAAGCAACCAATGAAATAGGAAATTTCTAATAATGACCAGTATTTCAGTTGGCTATTGTTGGTAGTCGCTACATTTAACATTCTCTTGTTTATTTAATTTTCAAACATCTTCCATAAAAATAAGTTAACTCTTTACAAAACCAAAAAAATTTTGACTTGTCCAAACTGAAAGAATGACCCTTAGAAAAAAGACATTTTAAAACATCAAGGGAAAAAGACAAATGCTGTTAATCAACCTTTTTTCCTTTTTCAGATAATGTTTTCCATCCTTTCAAAGGCAAATCCCACTTTTTAACCCTTTCCCAAACAAGCCCTGGTTTTTATGTGTCTGCAGACCAAGTCTTTTGAAAACACTGTGGGAAAAGGAGAAATTGCTTGTAAAGAGCAATTTCTCCTTTTCTAACAGTGTTTTCTACTCTTTATCAGAACTTTCTACCATTTGCATCAAACTAAAATTGTTGCATGCAAACTCTTTCAGTTTGGAAGGGTCTAAAATTTGTCATTTGGGAAAGGGTTAAACTTAAAATGTTGTTGCTGTTGTTGTTGTTGTTTGGGAGGGAAGAGAGAGAAAGAGAGAGACAGATAGAGCATTCGGTTTTTTTATGTTAAATCCACAGAGTCATACTAAGCCGAGATGTAATTCAAATTGCCACCCATGTCAACAAGCCCTGTTTTTCCATTAACCCTTTACAAAACAATCCCTGGTTTTTACGACACTGAGACAGAAGCCTTTTGAAAACATTGTGGGAAAAGGAGAAAATGCTGGTAACCAGCATTTTCTCCCTTTCCCACAATGTTTTCAACCCTGCTAGAAAGTAGAAACAAATTTCAATTTTTGAGTTTGGTTTATTTGTCGACTGCAAGTCTTTTAAATTTGGAACTGTCTGAAATGTTGTTTGGTAAAGAGTTTTAAAAGCCACAGTGCTACAATGGCTATACAAGCAGACCTCACCTGTTTTCGAAGATAAGCAAAGATGTCCCATACTTTAGATTCTACAACATCTTTATGTCTCATAATAGGCAGTTTACCTGGAAAAAAGAGGATGAAAATAACCTTTTGCAAAGTCAAAATCATAGACTCTTGGGCCAAAATTTATGCCAAAATGGAGTTTTTAAGAGTAAAAGGGAAAGGAGAAACAATGGTATAATATACAGATTTATATTATTCATTTATTTACTTATTATTTTCAAACACTTATGAGAACTGTTTGACCAAGCACTTGATAATTACAAGGTTTCCAGTCATTTAGACTAGCACTAGCCTTTTAATTCATTACCAAACAACAATATTTAAGGCTTGTCCAAATCAAAAGCATTTGCAGACGATACAATAAAAGTGACTGAAAATTTGAAATTTGTTTTGTGATGAGCAGAAAACATTGTGGGAAAAGGAGAAAATGCTGGCTACCAGCATTTTCTCCTTTTCCCACAATGTTTTCTATAGGCTTCTTTCTCAGGGTCGTCAAAAGTGGGGATTGTGTGGTAATGGGTTAATACAGGCTATTTCCTTCTAATATTCATGTTTTCAAAATATTTAGAGCATTGATTGGATAATGTTCACTCGATGTATAGAGAAACCATTGTTGATTGATTTGATTCAGTATTTCACAAATGGCGATATGCACCAACTCTATTCATATCTATGCCTGGAAATTGAGCAAAATGAACACAAAAACAGGATTCTGTTCCTTTTGATGAAATTTATTAGTGCCAAACATGTAAACAATGAAGTAATGACATAGGACATTCAAAAGTTTATTTGTCTAACATGTTAGTTACCACATGAAAACTGATATTTCTCCCACTTCAGCTGATAATCTTGTGTATAAAATTAATACTTATATATATGTTTTTGATTAAACTAGAGCTGTCACTGAATGTGACTTAACTCTTTACTAAACAACAAAATTTTAAACTGGTTCAAATTGAAAGCATTTGCAGATGACAAAATAAAGGTGACTGAAAAATTGAAATTTGTTCTGGAATGGGTACATAACACTGTGGGAAAAGGAGAAAATGCTGGTTACCAGCATTTTCTCCTTTTCCTACAGTGTTTTCAAAAGGCTTCTTTCTCAGGGGTGTCAAAAGTAGGGATCGTGTGGTAATGGGTTAATACCCCAACCAGCACTTTGACATAGAAAAGTGTCAAGTTCAAGTGGAGATAATTCCTCAACCAGAAAGAGTTGACACTTGAAAATTACGTCTTGCAAATCTTCAATACATGACCAGTATATGTGCAAAGTTTCAATACAATTGAAGGAAAACTGTAGGAGTTCGCAACACAAAATTACCAGTTTTTTGTACATGGCCGGACATATGGACGGACAGACGCACCGTCTGACCATTGGACAGATGGACACACGGTTGGACAGACAAACACATGAACAGCCAAGATGATTCCAGTATACCCCTGAAAACATTCATTTTGCAGGGGGTATAAAAATGGCCCATTTCCAATCATCAAAACCGCGAGTCCCATGTCAAACAAGAACCTTAGAGCCAGGACAAACACAATTGTCTTTTAGGCAGTATCATAATACTCTATTACAACTGAATAGATATATAGGTGCTAATATCTGAGTAGTAAAAAAAACCCAAACCTTTTTTGTTGAGTTATCTCCAACATTCCAATATTTTTACATTAATGTCTTGAAGTACTGCTGCAGAGGCTGACAGAGGGAGAAAGACAACTAATAACAATTATTACCTGTTGGTGATCTCCATGGTCTGTTAGTTTTTTCCACTTTTACAGGAACCCCAGAAAACCTACAGTAGGCCTAAAAATAATAAATCAACATAACTATTATATATTAATATATGTACACCATATTATATAATAAATTACTGCAGGGGCTGATTTTAGATCATTCATTAAATAAAAACAAAACAAAACAAAAAATAAAATAAACTATTTTAAGAATGTTAGAGAGCATTATGGAATGCAAAATATTTGAAAAAGCTCCAGATGGATTTTGAATACATGATGATGGTGGTGATAAGGTAAACCAACTTCCTTAGTTACTGTTGCCAAGGGCTCACAAACAATCACAGTCAATACATGTACAGTATAGCAGATAGGCTACTTAAATTGTGCTGTCATGACTGTTTCTCACATTAAAATTCCAGAAAAAGTATTCTAATAATATATTTCTAACAATGATAAATTCTCAGTAAGCAATTTTAAATGTTTTACTAATTTAAAAATGGATATGTATTAAAAAGGCAAATTATTGGGGCAAAGGACAATTTTACATGTTTGAACAAAGATTTGAACCCCAGTTGGAACGAATAAAAAACATCAGCAAATCTCCATTTTGCCACAGAATAACAGAATTAACGATACTTATTGCTTTTGTTGGGCTAGTAAAGTCATCTTAGCATCATATCAAATAAAATAACACTGAATTACAAGCCTTTTGAAAAGTTTATAGAATGTCTCATTCAACAGAAAGGTTCAAGTTAATGAAAAATTTCAATATCAGATTAAGGGAAATGGTTGTCTGATGATTATAAATTGCGTTAAGTGTGTTGTCAATTAAAAAAGTTGTTAATATCATTGATGTTAGTTTGTTTTATCTTATGATTATACTGATGACAACAGGTGGTCAAGTTGATTAGAGCGGCAAATTGCTTTGCAATCAAACACACTTCCTATCAAATTAACAGTTTACCAACACACACTTTGTGCAGATGTGCTAATCCACTTAAACTCGTCACCAAATCACAAATTTTTTAGAGCAATCCAAACTCAAATATTTGAATTTTGCAGACAACAAAATAAATGATTCAAAAATTGAAATTTGTTTTTGAAAGAGCACAAAACAGTGAAAACATTGTGAGAAAAAGATAAAATGGATGTTACAAGCATTTTCTCCTTTTTCTACAATGCTTTTAAAAGCTTTCTAAGGGTTGTTAAAACTCAGTATGATGTGAACATGATGTCCTGATTTATGAAATATCGATTTCCATGGATCCATATATATATCATCACTTGCTCTTATCTGGAGCTCTGGGACTTACCAGATTATTCTTTTGAATTTTTATCTTTAACCCATTACTACACAATCCCTACTTTTGACCCCCTGAGAAAGAAGCCTTTCGAAAACACTGTAGGAAAAGGAGAAAATTCTGGTAACCAGCATTTTCTCCTTTTCAAACATTGTTTTCTACCCTTCCAAGAACAAGTTTCAATTTTTCAGTCACCTTTATTTTGTCGTCTGCAAATGCTTTCAATTTGAACCAGTCTCTCGTGTGGTACAGAGTTAGCTCTTTACCAAACATCAAATTTTAGACTTGTCCAAATTGAAAGCACTTGCAGACGATAAAACAAATGTGACTCAAACATTGAAACTTGACTTTAGACGAGTGAAAACAAAAAAGGAGAAAATGCTGGTTACCAGCTTTTTTCAAAATACTTTTTTCAAAATTTAGGATCAGACACTGAATCCAAATAATCCCCCAGCCCAGAGGAGGTGGGATGGCTTTACTTAGCATTATGGGTGTGTAGTGCAAGAAATGTATGGCATGAATGTTGAAATTGTAAACCATGGGTTCCATGGTATTTAGCACTTCAAAAGTTGTTCCATTCATTTCTTGAATTATTCCCAAAAACACAGCAAGTAATGTACAAAGCACAGTTTACAGAAAAAGTTCTTTGAACTATTCCAAATTTCAACCAAACCGTTGTGTCTGTGACACTATCATGTAGACCTGGTGTATTAAATGCAGTGCTCAAAATGAAAGTACAAAAAAATCCACTCAGCATGAAGGTCAAACATCATTCCCAGTTAAATGTCCATTGATCAGTCATAGAAAGAGAAAATGTGGAGAAATACATGGTACATCGAAAGATTCAACTGACCAGAGTTGCGAGACATGCTGGATCAACCGAGGGTAAATCCCAATCACCGCTCCACACCTCTAGTCGGAGTACTTCATCCCCCATGTTGCAATATGTAAACATAGGGCGTTTTGTTTCTTGATCGTGTATGGTTGGTAAAGGAATGTTCCAATTGTTTTCTTTTATTCCCCTAATAATCATCAGAATAAAAAGAAATAAAAAGATATCAGATGTGTTGTATTTTTAGATGAATACGTCATCTATTTTATTTCTAAGACCTGTTTCCTCACATTTTCCAAGAAATTTGAGGCAAGTCCGTTTAAGTATCAAACAAATGGTCTAGCAACTCAATGGTATGAATCGAGTATTTTTTTTACGCATTAATATATTTAAAAAAAAAAAAGATACACATCTAATTCCTATTAATTTCTTAATTAGTGCTTATCTTATTTTAAATTTTGATTAAATTTAAGGCATTTTTGTTTCTTTTATTATCTATCTTAAAGGATTGTTAGTTAAATTTACTTAGTGCTATTTTGTCATAAGAAATAACTTCCGGTCTACGGGAGTTGGGTGTCCTTCGGTTCAAACAGTGTGATGACGACATCGTTCACGAAAAAGTATGATTTCGAAAAAGGTTGTTTTTGGCTTAACTGTGATACTGGTGGCCTACATTTACACAAAATGGTCTGACAGTCAATATGAAATACTTGATGCCAAAGAGCAAAGCATAATAGCAGCATGGAATTCATCTATTGTGGAGCCCTACAAACAGTTCAAGAAAATCGCCGTTGGGTAACTATACGAGATATTTGATTTCAGAAGCTTTTTAGCCTGATCTGAGGTATCCTGGCATTGTCAGCTTTATGTCAAATTTCAGCATGTTTTTCCGACCTGGCTGGTTAATTATTTTCTTCCTTTTTCTTTCTGCAGTGCACAAAATATTCAAAATAGGAATGTCTTACCTTCAGTCTGAAGGTGTCTGCGCCGATGCTATTTTTGTGACTGGTCTTCGCAAACACCTTCATATCAGCCATTCATTAAATAAGTCTGGAAAAAATACGATGTTACCCGCATCTTTTCAAACAGCTCAATGCGAGAAAATTTCCAATGACAGCTAATAAAATGGGGATGGATCGTTAGATAATGATTAATCTTTAAGAGCGCACAAAATATGCTGCAAAATACCAATTAAATCAATGGGAATTTACCTTTTTCCCAACGTAAATAAATCCAGCGTAATTTGTAAATAACTATCACGGCGACTTACGTTAGTCAGGCATGCGCACTCAACGGAATTTGAATTTTGTACAGTCTGGTTCCCTAACCCTATACAGCCAAGTTCGATCGAGGTGCGTTTGTTTACAGCAAAATTCGCAACTAAATTGTCCTGTAGCATGTCAGAGATACTGAATTTCTGCCGAGACATGCGCATTGAAAAGATCACCATGTTTTGATATCTGGTAAAGTAGGTCAACGGTTATATTTACGTTGAAAAGTACAGATTTGCACAAAGGTAAGAGTTGGATATTAACTAACACCAGTTTTTTTGTAAAAATTAATCATTTATCTAACAATCCGTGCCCATTTTATTAGTTGTCATTTGAAATTTTGTAGCATAGAGCCGTTCGAAAAGATGTAGGTAAAATCGTATTTCTTCCAGATTTATTTAATGAATGGCTGACATGAGGGTGTTTTTGAAGACCAGTCACAAAAATAGCATCAGAGCAGACACCTTCAGACTGAAGGTAGGAATGTCTAAGAATGCTTCTTGTTGAAATGACAGACAACTCGCCCTAAAAAACAACTCGCCCCAAGACAGCTTGCCCCTCCAAATTCTCACTGCAAGACAACTCGCCTCATATATAGAAGACAAGTCTCCCACAACTAGAGAACTAGAGACGACTTGCCCCATACTGAAGACAGGTCGACCAAAATTTAAAGCATGGTACAGTTCACAGAATTTGAAGATTCTTACCAAACTTAAGATAATATCCAAAATATAGCAGAATTCACATTCCATACATGAAAATTCGGTTTGAAAAGATTATAAATTCATGAAAATAACATTGAACCTACATAAGATTTGCTGCCAATCTTTTTCAAAATGGGCAATTAAATATATACTGTTGTCTCCTTTCTCCATCCAATTAAGCGTGAATAAGCTCACAAATTGCATATTTTTAATCAAGGAATCAAATCTTCCTGTTACGATCAAATGTAAAATCTGAATCGAACTTCTGACTGAAAAAGTCACAATAAGTTGCATTAAAAGGTTTCATCCGAGAATGTTTTCAAACTTACCTTGCCAATCAGGGTAGAATGGCCACTTTCCCTTTTTTCATTTGTTTGATTGGTTGTCAAGGCCGGTCTGTAAGATGTGATGAATATTCTTCAGTACAGACAAACTAGTCTATACATAGTAAAGGGTAAATACAACCCATTTAGGCAAATCTTATGTGGAAAAATATTGGAAATTGGCTTTCTTATGTATCTTACGCAATATTTTTTTGCAAACTGTGAAAATTACACTATTTTGTTGCATTTTTGCATCTTATTCAATTGAAAAATACTGTTGATGTAGGGTAGGATGTTATGCATAATATCTGACAGAGTGGAATAGAACCTGGGTGGAACAAAACATCATGAGTGGTTATTCCTTCCACTTTAGTAAATGAACTGAGAAAAGAGAATGAAGGGAGAAAAATTAATGAGAAACAGCCATACTCAAAAGTAATTTTTTCTTATTAGGAGGCCTAGTTAAAGGGTTTGTTGTCAAACATATTGATCTACCAGACAAAAGTAACCATGAAGGGCTTATCATCACACAGCTTACTGGTATGTCTGCCTATTAACCATATTATTCATTGAAAAAAGGGTACATTGACAATATGTTATTTCCTTGAGTTGAATATGTCTAAGGTATGAACTGATCTAATTAGCCTTATTTCAGCAAATTTAACCATTCACTACACAATGACGATTTCAATAGCCCATGAAAGAGAGGGCTTTTGAAAACATTGTGGGAAAAGAAGAAAATGCTGGTTACCAGCATTTTTTCCTTTTCTCACAATTTTTTCTACCATATCAAAGAAAAATCTTTTCATATGAGCCACACTAAAACTGTCATCAGCAAATGCTTTCAATTTGGACAGGTCTAAAATCTTGTCATGTGGTAAAGGGTTGGGTGGTAAGTTGGTGCAAACGACAGAATAGTTTTATAATCGTCAGTCACTTAAACAAAAGCAGCCAATCATGTGACTAGCTTTAAAATTTGGTATTTTCTTGAACAGTTTTGGCCTAGTTATTAGTCATTACATTATGAATCATTCATCATTCATAATTTTATTCACACAATCTTTTGAAAATAAATTACTAATGATAATTACGCAGCAGCAGACTTTTTTAAGTCAATGACAAATGAGAAATCCCTTGTATTACCGGTATTCCATGTTTCCCATCTTTATTCATAGGGTCAGTCTTGAAATAGTAAGGAACCATGAATAATAATGTAAATGTGATCTATGGCCATTTGATACTGAATTCATCACAACACATTTGAAACTATAAACTGAATTAAAATCATAACAGATGTAGACTTCTATCTTCTTTACCAATAGAAATATAAGTAGGGCAAGTTGTCTTAAGAATTTGGTGCGAATTGTCTTCTAAAAGTTGGGGCGAGTTGCCTGAGGGCAAGTTGTCTTTGGGGTGAGTTGTCCTGCACCCTTTGCAAGGACGCAAAGTAATAGCCCAAGGATGCAAATTTTCAAGCCTCTGCACAAAGTTAGTAGAAATAGCTAGCATCAGCCCTATAAGTACCTACAATACAGCTTTCAGTGCCTATAATCCGTAGATTAGCTCTAATGTTATTTTTGTAATCATTTTTCCATGCCCCTTCATAGCAGCAATTTTTCTTACGCATCTAGAAATTGCAAAATCTTACTGGCATCTTTCATTCAGCTGTATAAGTCTTTAATCTGGTTGTCAGCCTTAATGAAATGAACAAGGGTAGACAGTGGGAGCCTTTGCTAAATATTTTTTAGGAACTTGTAACAGCTAGCTAGCTTCAATAGTCCATGGAGCAGAGGGAGCAACACAGGCCTTACAAAGTGACATAACCCTTTCGTTCCTTTGTTTTTTATAATGCCTACTTGTATGATACAGTGTAAAAAAATTTGAATGTAACAAACAGAAGTTATATAATGACTTATATAATAGCTATTGAAGAAATAGACATATTTAACTTATATGTATTTATAGCATCTTTTTTTTTTACAACCTAGGATCAATTGCAATCTAGACCTTATTGTGCCAGGGATCAAACTATTAGAAGCACTTGGACAGAAGCCTAGTCAACATTTGGACAGTGTTAGTCTGGAAAGTTTGGAAGATTTAACCAATACATTTACACATTATTATGTGAAGGGTGCTGCAGCTGAAAGAACTTTTCTCAGTAAAGAAATTTACCAAATGATTGTAGAGAAAGCAGCTAAACTAGATGGAACAGAGGTAGGGATTTTTCTGCTTAAATTCTTTTTTTTTTTTAATTTTATTAAACCATGAAAGAGTGGTAATACCTCGAATATTGAACTCCTTCAGGAAAGTGTTAGTTTAGTGATAAAGATATAAAGATAATAATGTGTGGCTCAGTGGTAAAGTGCAGGGCTCGTGATCTGGAGGTCCCAGGTTCAAGCCTCACTAGCTCCACAGGGTTTTTTCACAGGAGTGTCCTTGGGACACTTCAGAGCCTAGCCTAGTACTGGTGAAATCCAGGAAACATGAATTTGTGAACTGTTGCCATGATATGACTGAAATAACGTTGAAAGCGGCGTAAAACACCATTCAAACAAAATAATTATTCTCCTCGTTCAGATTCTGCCCATGATGCACCATTAGGGAACACTGGAAGGCACCTTGGTTTTTCCTTGGTTTGATAAACAACTAATGAATCATGTAATATTATTCTCCGCGTTCAGCTGGATCAGGGAACATGTTATTTTTGTTTTTTAGCTTGCATTTTGTCAAATGTATTTCGCATGTCCTACGTTGCCAGAACTATACGTGTCTCGCCCGCGCAATACAGTTGTGGTGTTTTGTTTTGTCTGTGACAGTATTGAGATCCAGTGTACCATTGTCATGACTGAAATTTTGTCAGGTTCAATATAAACACAGTTACACTTTTCTGGCTTTTAACGACCTTGTAAGAGAAGACTTTTGAAAATGTTGTGGGAAAAGAAAATACTGGTAACCAGCATTCTTTCCTTTTCCCACCACATTTTCTTCGCCTTCCAAAACAAAAATTTCCAATGGCGTACACCTTCCACATAGCAAAGTATTACAATATTACGTAAAGCAAGAGAAATATAGGGTAAATTACCGGTATGTCATATTGTAGTCTTGTTGAAATGTATGTACTTTTAACCCTTTACCATACAATCCCAAGGTTTAACGACCCTTTAGGTGAAGGCTTTTTAATACATTGTGGGAAATAGAGATAATACTGGTAACCAGCATTTTCTCCTTTTCCAACTACCGGTACGTTTTCTTTCCCATCTTTAACAAAAATCATCATTTTAGTTTCATTAAATTTTTCATCTGTAAATCCTTTCAGTTTGGACCAGTCCAAATTTTGCTGTTTGGTAAAGGGTTAAACAATAAAGAAACAATACTGAACACAGTCTTACACAGAACTTCACAACATTTATTATTTCCCACAACATCACTGGGTCGGTATTTTGTTCTATTTTATCATTAACATTTGAAGGAAATGGCAGCAGAAGATTTTCATTTTCATTATGATACGATAATCCATATGAATAAAGGTTAACTCTTTACCACACAATCCCGACTTTTAACGACCCTGAGATAGAAGCCTTTTGAAAACAGTGTGGGAAAAGGAGAAAATGCTGGTAACCAGCATTTTTCAAATTTTAATTTTTCAGTCAACTTTATTTTGTCGTCTGCAAATGTTTTCAATTTGGACCAGTCCAAAATTTTCTCGTGTGGTAAAGAGTTAAGTACATGCATGCAGGTGAAAAGATTATTGCAAGATAGAAAATACTGCTTTTAACAATTATTACATATATCACAAAATTTTCAGAAGTCTGCTTCAAGAGGGATAAGTTTATTTGCAGCTGTTGATGTTCTGACCCTCTGCAAAGGGATGAAACTTTATAACTAATTGTGGGAAATAAATTTTCTTTTTTATTAGCGGTACATTGGTGGAAATGCAGCCCTCATGGCAGTGAAGATCTCACAACTATTTCCAAATACTCAGGTTAGTCTATGCCATAGTCAATCAAACTAAAATGAAGCTAGCACATACTATAGGTTCAAAGAATCACTTGTGAATCCATAGGAAGTGCAAGGTAATTATTGAAGTTGTTTTCATGGACAGAATAGATCAAGATCAGGCTGCACAGAGTGTCCCCTTGGATCATTTATCTACTCTCAGATATTTTATGAAATACTTATAAGGAACAAAAGAGCTGTAAAAAAAATACTTGTATAAGCATATAGTTTTATACAAACTATTTTCTGCTTATAATACTAAAGTCTTTCGTCAAAATATCTCTGAGTCTCGTCATGAAATGTTTAAGCCTTTACTCCATAGATACTCATTTCTACGCATTGCTTGTGGGAGCCTTTGGAAAACATTGTGGCAAGAGGTGAAATTGCTCGTCACGAGCAATTTCACCTTTTGCCAGAATGTTTTCTACACTATCAAAAGGTATCATATACACATAAGAAATGGCTTCATCCTTGCTGTTATTTAGGGTCAATTAGAGATACCATAGAAATGCCTTATGGGGTAAAGGGTTAAGTTACTGCAGTGGTAAACAATAAAAGGAGTATTATTTTTGTAGTCACTGTAACTGATGTTATAAGCTTTGCTCTGCCCAAAACAGGTTATTTTAAACTGAATTAAATTGAACAAGATATGTGTGTAATTACTGGTTTTAGGTGTGCCATTCAGAGACATTACAGCTTATTTATATTCAAATTGTTTGAATTAAGATGATTCGTTTACCTTTTACCACACAATGCAGACTTTTAATGACTCTGGCAAAGAAGCTTATCCTTTTACTCCATAGATACTCATTTCTACGCAGTGCTTGTAGGAGCCTTTGGAAAACATTGTGGCCAAAGATGAAATTGCTCGTGATAAGTAATTTCACCGTTTGTCACAATATTTTCTATGCTATCAAAAGGTGTCATAATATAATACACAAATGGCCTCATCCTTGCTGTTATTTAGAGTCAATTACAGATACCATAAAAATGCCGTATGGGGAAAAGGGTTTGAAAACACTGAGAAAAAAGGAGAAAATGCTGGTAACCAGCATTTTCTCCTTTCACTACAATGTTTTCTACACTGTCACAGAAAAATTACACCATTTGAGCCATATTGGAATTGTTTCAACTTGTCATGTGATAAAGGGTCAAACTTTTCATATGTACCTTTGTAAAAAATATAGGATGCTACATGTAGCTTAGATTGTTACACTGTATCAACATTACTATTGACTTGTTTAGGTAATGTATTATACTTTGCTTCATTCTGATAAAATAATCCCTGTATTCCACATGTGTTTTCAAAGTAGTAGATCTTTTTATAGATTGAATATGTTAACCCTTTACTCCATAGATACTCATTTTTACGCATTGCTTGTAGGAGCCTTTGGAAAACATAGTGGCAAAAGGTGAAATTGCTCGTGACGAGCAATTTCACCTTTTGTCACAATTTTTTCTATGCCATCAAAAGGTGTCATATACACATAAGAAACGGGTTCATCCTTGCTGCTATTTAGGGTCATTTAGAGATACCATAGAAATGTCCTATGGGGTAAAGGGTTAAGTTGATAAGTATGTTGTTCTGTAATTTTATTTTACTAGGTTCAGCTGGTTGGTCCAATAGGTCCAGGGATGTTGGAATTGCTTCCCAGAGAGATATATGTACCAAGGGACAGCATAATAGATAAAGATGAAGTCCATTTAATCATGGAATATGGTTTGGATGAATCTTGGGGTGGATTGAAAACACCCGTGGCTAATCGTTTTATCACAAGCTATGATGAGGCCAATAGTGAACTTACTTTTCTTGGAAAATATTTTGATAATGCAGAAACGTTTAGGCCTGACTTGGTGTTACTAGGAGGTTTACACTTGTTAGAGACTCAAAATCTGGATTATATTAAAGATAAAATCATCGAAATGAAAAAAAGATTGGCTGGAATTCCCACGACAGTCCCTATACATCTTGAGTTAGCTAGCATGGCTAATCAGGATTGTGTCAAGTTACTTCTAAATGAGGTAAGATGTGTTCATCGATGTTTGGCATCCATTTAGCAAAACTATCTTGTTTATGATCTCCTTTTATCAAAGTTGAAAATGCCTGTTCATTGCAGTCTGATCTTAGGTGTACCATTACAGTTATTTTCATAGCAATTTATACCCCTTGAAGCTTGTTGTAGATGCACAGAATCCGGTCTTTAAAGTGCATTTAGTAGTGATGCTGAAGTCTATTTCGTATAACTCTCCTTTGTGACCAGAGGTAATGCCCAATGCCTTTTTATATGCCCGAAGGGTTGTATTATATTATACCCCAGGTTGGCCATCTGTCAGCCAGTTAGCAATTTCTTGTGTGCGCAACTCCTCCTACAGTTTCCATCGGAATTATTTGAAACTTGCCACAATGAATCTCCATGATTGTGCACCTTACTCTTAGAATTTTGATTGTTGTTTGCCTTTTAAAATTATCTGCCCATGATTTCTGAAATAACCAACTTTCGACTTTGAATTTTTATTCAGGCCACAACTTCCAAACCATTAAAGGTATCAACTTGAAACTACATACACTGATAGAACACATTATGGAGGAAAGCAGTGCTCAAGAACCAGAACTCTGTTGCTCTTGTTTATTGAGTTATTGCCCTTTGTTAATTTTCAGTTTGAATTCTTGTCCAGGCCATAACTTCCAAACTATAAAAGCTATTAACTTGGAACTTCATACACTGAATAGAACATATTATGGAGAAGTGCAGTGCATATGAACCATAACTCATGACTGAAAATTTGAAACTTAGTTTGGGTAGGGTAGAAAACATTGTGGGAAAAGGAGGAAAATGCTGGTTACTTGCACTTTCTCCTTTTCCAACAATGTTTTCAAAAGGCCTCTTTCTTAAGGTCTTTAAAAGTCGGGATTGTGTGGTAAACGGTTAAAGCATATGCCTACACTATTTGTTTCTTTGACAGGTTTGTATGTCACAGACAAAATTAGTTCCAAAGAAACTCTTCATGTAATGGTTATGGGTATGTTTTGCATCTAAAGATTGTAAAATTTGCAGCTTTAAAACTCAGATTGTAGTTCATGACTGAATAAAAACATTTTTTTCCTCACAATTTTCTCTCACAGTTGACTCATAGCAAAAAGTTTTGGTTCAGGTCAGCCTGAGTGTACTATGCAGGCTGAACTAGGTTGGAGGTTTTTGCCAATACATTTAGCCCTCTTTTCACAGAGTAGGACATGCATGTTATAATGTTCTGGTATAGACATAGTATCATTGTAATAACCTTATATTTTTGCAGATTATACCAAATGTGAATTCATTGGGATTGAATGAACAAGAAATCTCTTTTTCGTCCTACGTACTAAATGGACCACACAGCGAAGACTTTCTCACAAGACATGGACAACCAGAAATCCACAAAATCAGTGACATGATGCTATGGCTACTGCAAAATTATGGCTACTCAAAAACTAATCCCTCATCCAAACTTACTCGTGTACATTTCCATTCACTTACCTATCATATTGTGGGAATAGTTCCAGAATCTTGGCATAATTCCAAATCTGCAATAGCTGCAGGGACCAGAATAGCTGGGCAACAGGCCTGTGGAACAGCATCCCTATTACCAGATGACATAGAACTACGGATACCAGAGTCTTTCAAGATGTTTACTGGAGATCGTGATCAGCATTTTGATGAAACTAATCCAGTTATATCATATATTAGAGAAGGTTATAAATTCCATTTTAGTCCAGTACTTGTATGTAAGAGCCCAGTTAAAACAGTGGGTTTAGGGGACGCAATCTCTTCAACAGGATTGATGTATTCAGAATTCAATCCAAATTTTAAAAAGTAAATTTAACAGATACATGTATTGTTATTTTTTCAGAACTTTTACATTTTTAAGAACTTGTTTACCATAATAATCTCTTTACCCAATGATCCCTTTTTTAACCCAGAGGATTTTCTTTATTCTTTAAAAATAGTGGGAAGAGGCAAAAATATTGGAAGCTTGCACTTTAACCCATTACCACACGATTCCTACTTTTGATGACCCTGAGAAAGAAGCCTTTAGAAAACATTGTTGGAAAAGGAGAAAATGCTGGTAACCAGCATTTTCTCCTTTTCCCACAATGTTTTCTACTCTTCACAAAACAAATTTCAAATTTTCAGTCACTTTTATTTTGTCATCTGCAAAGGATTTCGATTTGGAAAAGCCTAAAATATTGTCGTTGGTAATGAGTTAACAGCATTTTCTCTTTTTCTACTTTGCTTTTCAAATGTTAATTGAAATGCAGATAAATCATTTGAATAACACTTGTTGTATAGGAATGCTTCTTATTTGGACTAGTCTAAATTTTCTGGAGTTTTTGAGAAAAAATTAATCCATAAAGTGCTGGGTCAATGAAAAACAGAATAAAATTATAGCAATTCATGGTTGCTTTGCAAAGGTAACACACAAAATATTCAGGCAGTTTAGATCCAAAGTAAGACTCAATGTTCATCGCAGACTGATCTTGATCTTCATCGTCTTTCTCTATTTTTAGGATTTATATTGTTTTGGGGTTTTTTATCAATTAATTACCACATGAGAAAATCATAGACTGGTCCAAATTGAAAGCATTTGCAGACAACAAAATAAAGGTGCCTGAAAAACTAAAATTTGTTCTGGGAAGGGTAGAAAACACTGTGGGAAAAGGAGAAAATGCTGGTCACCAGCATTTTCTCCTTTTCCCACAGTATTTTCAAAAGGCTTCTTTCTCAGGGTCGTCAAAAGTAGGGATTGTGTGGTAATGGGTTAATGTGTGTTTAATATATTTTGATAGTTGATTTTAACAGAAATGCTCAAATAATTTATAAGGTATTAAGGTTTTGGGACGACTTATCAGTTCTTCTGTCCACTTTTCATTTCCTTACATTATGTATCAGAATATCTCCTAAAATATTGCCAAGCAGAGATCTTTAGCTTCAATGAGCTTAGTTGGTCTAGATAAGCTGAAATTTTCTGATAGGGAAGAAAACATCGTAAAACACAAAGTTTTGCTGGTGACCAGCATTTTCTCCATTTCTTACAATTTTTTCAAAAACTCTTTCTCAGGGATGCTAAACACTGGAGTAATTGATACAGAGTTAAACAGTGGAGTATATGACTTGATGTTTTAAGGTTACCAGAGTTGCCTTCCCTTGGGTTATTCTCTGTGACAATACTGTTTGCCGTTTTTTGTTTAAAAATGAGGTAAAACCTTTATGTACATGATTTTCTTATTATGCTTTTTTCCCTCAATTTTTCTTTGCATTGTTTTTGATTTCATAATTTTATTTTTTCTGTACTTAATCAGATACTAACTGTAGGCTGTTCCAGTCATGTTTTTTATCTTAGATAATCAGAATAGTTTTCCAGACTTTGCACATGTATTAAGATGTATGTTAGTTTTACTTTCCTGTGAAGAGAAAAGATTATTTTATAGGATGTATTTATATTGAATCTGTGCTGATGTTGATCCAATTTACCAAACAATCCCTGGTTTTTAAGACCCAAAGGATAAAATTCTGAAAACGTGGTGGGAAAAGAAGAAAATGCTGGTAACCAGCATTTTCTCCATTTTGCCTCAGTTTTCTGCTCTTCTTAAGTCAAGTTTTAATTTTTGATTAATGTGTATTTTGTCTTCTGAAAATGCTTTCCATTTTGACAAGTCTATAATTTTGGCCTTTGGTAAGGATTTAAATGTCTGGAGAATTGGCAGTTACATGCATTTTTAGTTAAAAAATGATATTGTTCTTCTTGACCTAGTTTGTTTTAGTACTTATTTGGATTGCATCATTAACTGTATACCACACAACTAAAATGTAGAATTGTTTAACTTGAAAGCATTTTGCAAAACACAATTTAGATGTGGCTGAAATAGAAAACATTGTGAGAAAAGGAGAAAATGCTGCTTACCAGTAATTTCTTCATTGTCTACAATGTTATCAAAAGGGTACTTTCTCAGGGTCATTAAAAGTCGGGAACATGTGGACAAACTTTTGGACTAGACCAGATTGAAAGCATTTGCAGATGACATTTCAACTCTTGCTGAAAAGATTATTTCAATCTATGATAGGGTAGAAACATTGTGGGAAAAGGAGAAAATGCTGGTTACCAGCATTTTCTCCTTTTCCCCCAGTGTTTTCAAAAGGCTATTATTCCAGACCCATAAAAACCAGGGATTGTTTGGGAAAGGGTTAAAAAGACGCTGACTCCAAACATTTTCTCCTCGACTCACATGTAATACGGTATTTTCTACCCTTTCAAAGACGGATTCCATTGTTTGAGCTACATTTGATTTGCTGCCAAAAAAGATAACTCTAAAATTGTGTGGATAAAAGACGTTTTTGGGTGTCCGAATATATGTTGCTTGTGATGTCACATCAGCATTTGGAAATGAGAAAAATGTGTAGATTTAAGCAAGAGATTTATTTTTCAATGTTTCCTCCTTTATAATCAATTTTTTCTATTCACTTTGTGACATACTATCTTGCATCAAAAGAAGTATTTAACCATGTTAATTGTTTGTTTTAAAGTTTAAATTTTTGTTTGTTGTTATTCTATTGTATCAGACTGTCTTAACATCTTAGTAAATAATCCAGAGTTTTAACAATTCCAAGGAAAGGAACTTCCAAAAAGAATGTGAGAAAAGGAGAAAATGCTGGTAATCAGCATTTTATCCTATTCCTACACTATTTTCTGCTCTGTCAAAGCCATAAAACTCATTTTAACATCATTTCATTTTTTTTTTTTTTGCAAATGCTTTGGATGAGTCTAAATTTTTTTCATTTGGTAAAGAGACAAAGCCATTGCAACTCACAGAAAAGCTTTTTTAGCTTAGAGTAACCATTTTTGAAATCAATATGTCAAAAGAAGAAATTGTTTCAATAAAAATAACAACCCTCCAACCCTTTGTTTTCTCCACAATATTATCTTCTGTTGTGTAAAAAGGTCTTTTGAAAACATTGGATGAAAAAGGAGAAAATGCTGGATAGCAGCATTTTCATTCAATCTTTGCAACCACATGTCTACCCTTTTAACCCTTACCCGAACAAGCCCTTGTTTTTACAACTCTGCATTACAAGTCTTTTGAAAACACTGTGGGATAAGGAGAAATTTCTTGTAACGAGCAATTTCTCCTTTTCCCACAATGTTTTCTATGCATTTGGAGAATTTTCTGCCTTTTTTATCAAATTTGAAATTGTCGTTTGCAAACTCTTTCGAAGAGTCTGAAATTTGTCGTTTGGGAAAGGTTTAAGATAAAAGAACGGTTTGAGCCATGATTTGTCATCTCAAACTGATTTCAAGCTGGACCAGTCGCAAATTTTTATGTCTGGTAAAGACTTAATGCATGACTTTTGATGATATTTTACAAGAGAACATAATGCATGACTTTTGATGATATTTTACAAGAGAATATTCATGTCTTCTGCTGCAAATTTGACTTACCAAGCCATGTGTAAATTCCCTAATTTTTCTTGTTTTTTTTTTTTATACAGTCTGGTTGTTTGTAAAAGATATTTCTGTGGTGTATCTGTTGATTTTTCCAGAAGTCTTTTTTGATCTACCAATACATATGCAACCAATTTATTTAGTTTATTATATTAATGAAAGCTTATGTTTATAGATATGTAGTATTTATGTGATCTCATGGAAGTGTTACAAAAGACCAGTAAATTTTTTCTGTGTTAGCATTACTCTTTACGTTCTGGCTAGTACTTTTTTGTATTGGAGCAGACCATATTTGAATTCATAGTGGCAAATGTAGAAATGGCTTGTGATAAAGAATTCCTTCTCTTCCCATAATAAATGTACTTGCACCCGTGTATTAAAACTGAACTTGTATTGGTCACCTATCTTTTACATGATGTTTTCAAAGTTGTCCGATGCAGTTATGTTTAACTCTCTATGACAAAATAGTTCAAATTGAAAGCATTTGTAGATGACAAATCTGACTCAGATATTAGAATTTGTTTTTTTAGTAGAAAACATGTGGGAAAAAGAGAAAATACTGGTTTGTCAGCATTTTTTCCTTTTCCCACAAAGTTTTCAGAAGCTCTATTTCAGGGTTGTTTAAATTTGAGGCTGTTTGCTAAGGAGTGAATTCTTTACCAAAGGACAAAATTTTAGACCTTTCCAATTTGAAACCATCTGTAGACAACAGATTAAATGCTGTGCAGTCATGCAAGTTTCAGTTGAAAGGGTAGAAAACATTGTTGAAAAGAGGAAATGCTTGTAACCAGCATTTCCTTCTTTTCCAACAATACATTCTAAAACCTTTTTCAGAAGTGTTTTTAAAACTCATGATTATGTTATAAAGAGTTATGGAAGTAGTAAGATGGTTTACTCGCAGTTGCATTTCATTTATGTTACACACAAAAGTATTACAAGTGTTATCGTACATGATATTGAAAGTATTATCATTTAGTGTGCTAAATGTAAGAGACTGCCATTTGAATTTAATTCTGCAGTCTGCAAAAGCTCCATAAGGTAAATTTCGTGCTGATTAACTCATTACCAAACAGCAATATTTTAGGCTAGTCCAAATCAAAAGCATTTGTAGACAACAAACTAAAAGTGACTGAAAATTTGAAATTTATTTAGTGAAGGGTAGAAAACATTGTGGGAAAAGGAGAAAATGCTGGTTACCAGCATTTTCTCCTTTTCCCACAATGTTTTAAAAAGGCTTCTTTTCCAGGAGCATCAAAAGTAGGGATTGTGTCGTCATATGTTAATAAATAATGTTGAAGTACTGCAAACTGTTTTCATGTGCTATTTAACCACGTTGATATAACTCATAACTTACATTATGTGTGTGCTTTATCTAGGTTATTACTGACTTAACTTTTAGACTAATAGCCTGTTAATTAGAATGAGTCTTTTAGAGGTAGAAAATGTAAAAGAGAAGTTTTAACAAGATATATTTCTCAAAAAAGTAAGTTTGAAGTAGCATTATTCAGGTGTTTACTACTAGCATGAAAGTTTAACCCTTTACTCCATAGATACTCATTTCTACACATTGCTTGTAGGGACCTTTGGAAAACATTTGTGGCAAAAGGTGAAATTGCTCGTGATGAGCAATTTCACCTTTTGTCACAATGTTTTCTATGCTATCAAAACATGACATATACACATAAGAAACGGTTTCATCCTTGCTGTTATTTAGGGTCAATTAGCGATACAATAGAAATGCCTTATGGAGTAAAGGGTTAAGTTATTCATCAGATAAGGTTTAATAACCAAACAATTGTGGATGACAGTTTTTCATAGGAAAAAAAGAAGCAGCAGTTCTAATTGTCAAGATGAGCAGTTGAAACTGTTGCTACATTATTTCAGAGACACGTCTATTTCGAGAAATCAACAATTTCCTCACTTACTCAGGTTCAAAACTTCCGTATCTGGGAGGGTATGTAAGTATTCACTAGGAATGGGCCTCTAAAATTATCATTGTTCTCTTTCACTAATGGTTTCATTTCCAAAAATATTTTCAAAAACATGTAAGTTAAAGGGTTTTAACCCATTACCACACAGTCCCTACTTTTTACAACCTTGAGAAAGAAGCGTTTAGAAAACATTGTGGGAAAAGGAGAAAACGCTGGTAACCAGCATTTTCTCATTTTCCCTCAATGTTTTCTACCCATCACAAAACCAATTTCAAATTTTCATTTACTTATATTTTGTCGTCTGCAAATGCTTTCGATTCGGGCAAGTCTTAAATATTGCCGTTTGGTAATGAGTAAAGTCACATAGTACTCTTTGTAAAATAGTTCGTCATTGATAAATCACATGAAAGAAAGTTATAAAGAGAATTATTATTCCACCTACTCTATGTCAGTATTTATCTAGGCTTCATCATAACTGATGGTAAAAATGCATCCAATCATAAAGCATGCCCCAGTCATGTGTCACTTTTTCCCATTTTGATTGGTTAAGAGCCTGGAATGGCAGAGCAATTTTATTTGCATGTCTTAACAGTGTAGACCTTGATCAGTCAGCACAGGATACACAACAGTATGGCCAATATGGCTTTGAAATTTGAGACAGGAAAGACACATTTCACATATCTAGCCTTGTAATAGTTATGGAAATATATCATTTATAATGTGATGGTCACAAAAAAAAGAGAAAATGGAACAGATTAGAGAAATTAAGATTTTTGAAAAATACATAAATTACAGAAATTATTTATGAATAATTTCTACATTTGTCACAATATTCTAAATCTTTATCAAACAACAAAGTTTTAGACATGTCCAAATTGAATGCATTTCCATGCGACAAAATAAACATGACCCAAGAATTTAAACTTTACTTAAGAAGAGTAGAAAAATTGTAGGAAAAGGAGAAAAAACTGGTTATCACCACTTTCTCCTTTTCCCACAATGTTTTCAAAGGCTTTCATTCTCAGCGTTGTTAAAAGTCAGTTTGCAGCTGCATTAAGCCCCTTTTTTACAGATCATGGCTCATTATTCTAGCCATAGTAAAGGTATTGTGGGAAGAGTTTACTACTTGTAATATGCAAGTGCCTTTTGTGCTGAAATGTTTACCAGCAGTTAATGAAACATTTTCCAGCCTACAGATTTTAATCCATTACCACACAATCCCTACTTTTAACACCCTGTAGAAAGATGCCTTTAGAAAACATTCTGGGAAAAGGAGAAAATGCTGGTAACCAGCATTTTCTCCTTTTTCCACAATGTTTTCTACCCTTCACAAAACAAATTTCAAATGTTCAGTCACTTTTATTTTGTTGTCTGCAAATACTGTCAATTTGGACCAGTCTAAAATATTGTCGTTTTGTAATGGGTAAGACCCTTCAAATTCAAAACATCTCCATACAACGATATTCAAAATTGGTGAAATGAGCTTATTTTTCAGTTCATATGATAGAAAACAATAGTCGGAAAGGGAAAAAAAATGCTGGTTATTCTTCTTTACCAGAATTGTTTTCTAAAGCCTTCCTGATCAGGGGCATTTAAACCCAGGATTGTGTGATCAAGGGCCATGAACTTGTTCAGTGTGCCAGTAATGGATCAAAAATGTCATCTCTTACTCTTGTACCAGGCAACAAAAATTAACGGTTGTCTGAATATTTTTGATTTGTTTTAGACATTCGTAAAAATTGTGGAAAAAGGAAAAAAGGATGGTTACCAGCATTTTCTCTTTTTCTCACAATGTTCTCGAAAGTCTTCTTTCTCCGGGTCATAAAAACACGAAACTGAACGGTAGTAAATTGCTAAAAGGTATCCTAGGCTAAAGGATATCCTGGTTAATAGCATTTTCTCCTTTTCCCACAAAGTGTTCCAAAGCCTTCTTTCCCTGGGTCGTGAAAACCTGGGCTCGTATTCACCAACCGTTCTTGAGAATATTCTTAGTCTTATTCTCCAAAGAATTCTACGTTTGTAAGTAACACAACTTCTGATTGGCTAAACCATTCTGGCTAAACCGAATGGTTTAGCCAATCAGAAGTCGTGTTACTTACAAATGCAGAAAATTCTGGAGAATAAGACTAAGAACGTTCTTAGAATGGTTGGTGAATACGGGCCCAGGGATTGTTTGGTAATGGGTTAAGATTGCTATTTAAAGCAGTTAGTGTATTCTGACCTCGAAATCCACTTTTTAGTTGTTATTGTAATCTATTTGGCAAAGCCAACCTGTGTTCATTTTATGTCTGTCTGTCTTTCTGCTTGTTAAACCTTTGCCACAGAACTCAGGGGATTTACTGATATAGAGTAAAACGAGTGTTTGAAAACATTGTCAGAAAAGAGAAAAAATGTCGGTAAGCAGCGTTTTCTCCTTTTCTCACAATGTCTTCTTCCCTATAAAAGACAATTTCCAACAATTTGAGCCACATATACTTTGTCGCCTGCAAATACTAACAGTATGGACGCATCTAGGATTTTGTCGTCTGGTATAGGGTTAAAATCTGTTTGTCTCAGACAATCTGTCTGTTCGTCTGCCTCTGTAAGCTGGTCTAGAATCAGTTCCTCAATAAAGTCTCAAATTAACATTGAAACAAACTTGTTTTGGTTCTTAATTTCATCACCAAAGCTCTTGAAAACAGAAAGGTATTCTGCACAGAGTGATACTAGTGGTATTCTTTGAACTCATTATTAAACGACAAAATTTTAGACTGGCCCAAATTGAAAGCATTTGCAGACGACAAAATCAAAGTGACTGAAAATTCAAAATTTGTTCTGTGAAGGGTAGAAAACATTGTGGGAATAGGAGAAAATGCTGGTTACCAGCATTTTCTCCTTTTCCCACAATGTTTTCTAAAGGCTTCTTTCCTAGGGGCGTCAAAAGTAGGGATTATGTGGTAACGGATTAATCTCTAGGCTGCTAGGTGTGACACTATCTGACCTTTTACGGACAGTGTAGGTCAAGATCAGACTGCACAAAACGTGCAATCTGATCTTTGATCTAGTCTGTCCAACAACTATTTCTCAAAAGAAAAAGAAATTGTTGAATTAGCAAAATATGGGTTTTTGCTAGATCTAGCTGCTTAAAAGGTGTGTTTACTAGGATAAGTCTTAATGAATGAATAGATTATAGAAAGTCAGTGGGGTTGAATTTTCTGGGATACACATAGAGTCATTATTGGAATAGTCAGAAGTTGTGTTCATAACCACAATTTCAGTTTCTACCTATCGATGGAAGGAAAACCGTAGCTTTCCTAGCTGAATAAAGTTGTCTTTTACAGTAACACAGAACAGAAATTTATTACACGCAAATCTAAGGTAGCTTTTTATGAGTATCCTTTGGTGCTTATGACGTCATCGCACATGCGTGGTCCGTTTTCTTGAACACGGAAGTCGAAATTGATTTTCTTTATACCAAACCTCGCACTCCTCCAAAGTTTGTGGCAGTTCTCTCCTGTTTGTTTCAGGAACCAGCAACAAGCACACGCTCACGATAGCACATAGTATTCCATATACCATGCCAGGCGCCCACATCAGGACCGCGGCCTAAAATATGGTTTCATATTGGCTCAAAAAAGATCCAAAAAT
Source organism: Tridacna crocea (assembly GCA_943736015.1). Classification (NCBI taxonomy): domain Eukaryota; kingdom Metazoa; phylum Mollusca; class Bivalvia; order Cardiida; family Cardiidae; genus Tridacna; species Tridacna crocea. The sequence goes on from OX031066.1 coordinate 13,975,863, forward strand.
TAGTATAATATGACGATTTTTTTGACAAGAAATAAATTACTTAGTCGAGAAAGAGTCGGGAAAGTATTTAAAAAATCACGATTCTTTCGTATGCTTAGGCAAATTTATGTACATGTGTTTCCTGGAGGTCCTAAATCAAAAATGACGGGCGGATCCGAGCTGTAGTATGAATTTTGATCCACGCTAACGGGTATTTGCTTTTAGTCAAACCAATTGGATAAACACTTGTCTGAGATTCAGTAGATTATGCTATATGTCGTCAAAAGGGGTCGACTTTAAATCAACATTAATTTTACAACTGCCAGTTAAGCCTTTCTTAAACAATCCCTTGTTTTCACGACCCTGAATAAGAAGTCTTTTGAAAACATTGTGGACAAGGAGAAAATGCTGGTACCCAGCATTTTCTCCCTTTTCCACAATGTTTTCAACCCATCCCAAAACTTCAATTTTTAAATCGCATTACTTTTGCCTCGTCTGCAATGCTTCCAATTTGGACAAGCATAAAATTTTGTCGTTTGGTAAGAGTTAATACAAAGCTTCAGCAACTTGAGACTTTAATTTCCTCTCGTGAAGATTTGAACTAATCAGTCGACCATAATTTCTACACGAGAAAAAAAATCAATGTAATTACCAGATTCCTTGAGAAAGGAGCCAGCATTGCACCTATCCTTCCCGACATGGAGGACATACCTATACCGACATTCCTGAAATTGTGATCAAATAATCAGTAATGTAGATAAAAATTTTAATATTAAAGAAAAAAAAAAAGATGATTTGGCTGGAAATTTTACCACTGAAGAATTAAGTTGTAGTACTCACGATGCAGATCTAAGATCAGATTGCATGTTTGGCGAAGGTTGATCCTGACCTCTAGTGTCCACAAGGCATCTCAAATTATTATCCCTTTTAGCGATATGGGCGAAAAGCAGGGGTTTTTGCGAAGGATACAGATCAAAATCAGACTGCTTAAAACGTGCATACTGATCTTGGATCTATACCATCCGCTGGCACAGTCAAACCGAGTTAAAGATCTTTCTGAGTTATCGTGGATTGTATTGCCAGTCGCTTAAACCTCGCAGAGTTTATAAAATAGTATTTGGTGCTGAAAAACATGTACATGTACGTATCAGGATAAAAAAGTAACTAATTCCTAAACTAAAAGTGGTCCACTTACCTCATGTTAGTGGGGTACAGTTCAGGCGTGTAGAGAAATATTGCACTAAACGATCCAGTTATGGCGAACTTTCCAATCAGTGTAAACACGGTAGAACAGAGGATGATTGTTCGAGCACCATCTGAAACAAGAAGACACCACAGGCAGTTTACAAGATTCTGTTTCGTTACACCACAGGGGAAAATCTACTCATCTATCTCAGTTTAGAAAATCATACTTTAATGTATGCTCTGATCAACATCATGATCAGATAGTACTTGAAGTGCTATCCGATCATAGTCTACGCTGCTCACTTTTGGAGATGAAATATTCCAACCTTTATGGCTTGATACTATACTACGTTCACATCGGCTGCATAATTCAAATCATACTGTATACCATGTAAAGAACCCTTTTTCTCATATTTCTTTGGTTTATCCAGATTTATTAACCCAAAAGATGACCTTTTTCACGACCTTTTTCAAACAGTGTAGGTCAAGATCAGATTGCACAAAACGTGCAGCCTGTAAGATCTACATTGTCCGAAGACAAGTTAATCCCCCCCCCCACAAAAGAAAAATGACTTTCAAATAATACTATTTAGGTTTATACCAACGACTAAAAAGGTTTTCTTTTTAACCCTTTACTCCATAGATACTCATTTCTACGCATTGCTTGTAGGAGCCTTTGGAAAACATTGTGGCAAAAGGTGAAATTGCTCGTGACGAGCAATTTCACCTTGTGTCACAATGTTTTCTATGCTATCAAAAGATGTCATATACATATAAGAAACGACTTCATCCTTGCTGTTATTCAGGGTCAATATGAGATACCATAGAAATGCCTTGTGGGGTAAAGGGTTAAACTTATTTAGCAGGTTAAGGGTGGAACTCTAGAATAGATATTTCAACAGGACCGTCTGTCTGGCTCTCTGTCTTTCTCTCTCTCTCTCTCTCTCTCTCTCTCTCTCTCACACACACACACACACACACACACACCCACACCCACACATTTTATAAGATATGAAAGAATTCGATAAAATTTTGATACATACTTGAAGTAGTGATCAGTATTGTTGCAATTATCAAAGCTGTGCCACAAATCGTATGAAACGTTATAGCCGTCTTCTTGCGCCCAAATCTGTCGATAAATATTATAGAAAGAAAGCTTTAAACCATCTAATTAATACTAGTATGTGGCAAGCAGTTATGTACCTGTGAAATGCGGTATCTCTTAAATTTTGAGAAATAAAAATCTACCAAAGAGCGATTTCTTAGCAGTGTAAAATGGGTCTGTTGCGTTTATTGGAGAGGTCATCACTAAGCAAATAAATCCAAGCAATAGAAAAAAAGAAGAATTTCGTTAAAAAAAAAAGAGAAAGAAGACTGCTAAATAAGATCACGCGACTTGAAAAAGCGACAAGAAGGCCAAATGACCGTCATATAAAGCATAATTATAAGGTTTCTACGCGGCGGCTTTTTCACGTGTTTGTTTACATGTACCAAAATGTATTGAAATTAAAAGCCAATAAATCATTTGAAAACATCGATGCTGACCTCTCCTGGCTTCTTTTTAAAGAAGCCAACTTCTTTATCATAGGTTGGCTGTCGCCGTGATTGTACTTATAAAAATGTCAGGGGCAAAACACCATTCTATCAATTATTCAATCCTCAACTCTTATCCTGCCATAAGTAGAGTGATATTTTTTTTAGCCAAAGGTAAACCACCCCAATTTTCAATCAATTTCTTTTTAAGGGGGGGGGGGGAAATATGTCTGTATCGGACAGTGTAGATTAAGATAGTAAAAACTCAATTTTGCCACTTCAAAATTATTTTCGGGGGGACCCCCCCCCCCCATTTTCAAAGTTTTTTTTGGGGGGGGGGGGCAGTATGTTTTTATCGGACAGTGTAGATCAAAGATCAGACTGCACGTTCTGTACAGTCTGATCTTGATCTACACTGTCCGCAAAAGGTCAGCTAGTCGCGCGTACCAGCCTAAGTATTAAACTTTGATAATACATAAAGGTATTTGAACCTACCTGTTTAGCATCACAAGTTGCATAAATGCCGCCGGGTATTCAACAACAGACCCAAGGAAAAAGTTCAAGAACCTATTTCCGGCCACGGTGGCTGATATGAGCATGATTCCATAGTATGTTAAACTGTTTGTTACCCTGGGAGTAGAAAAAATATTGATACTGCATATTCGTAATTTCATTATTTTGACAAAAGTACCGAAGATTGTGCCCGCCCGGGTGACTCAGTAGTAAGCGTGTCGGACTCATGACCAAAGATTGTGCCCGCCCGGGTGGCTCAGTGGTAAGCGTGTCGGACTCATGACCTGGTGGTTATGAGTTCGATACCCGGTTGAGGCGAACATGCTTTCCGGTGTATTTTCGCCTCTCACCTCTGCTGAAGCATGTGAGAAAAGTAGTCGGTGGCTTTGGAAAGAAAGTTGTGTTAGTACCGGTGTGAGAAAGCTAGGAAACACATGTGGGTCACCGACCGCGATGATATGACCTTAGCTGTTAAAGTGGCGTCAAACCCCAATAAAACCAACTAACCAACCAAAGATCGTCATTCTGTTCTGTTCGTAAAAAAAAATACGTTTGTTGTCGTTTTATTTGGGCTATTTTGAGTCACACATGCTGGATTAAATACATGTATCAATGATCTTTAAATTGAAACCGAGGATTGATAATAGTCACTGCGACAGGTTTCATTCCACTACCACCGCTGACCATTGTTTCGGCGATGATCATGTGGAAAAGCAAAGGGCTTGGAAAGAAAACTGTGCGAAATACAGGTAAAAGAAACTCCAGAAAAGTATGGATAGGTGCACTGTCCGCGGTGATATAACTGATATAATGTGTAAAACGGCGTTTGGTCGAAACTATTTGATATTGGTCAGTATTCTACAGCACAAAGTATATACTAGTTTATCTCATGATCAGTTAGTTGTTACAAAAAATAGGTTTTATGGATTCATGATTATAATTGGCTTGAAACACGCGAAAAGGGGGCATTCGGACATTTGCGTAAAGTGTCGTCTCGGATCAGCCTGCGCAGTCCGCGCAGGCTAATCCGAGACGGCACTTTACGACTACATTAGACTTTTTTGCTTCATTAGAATAACGCATAACAGAAAATTCCATAAAAACGAAAAGTACCGTTTCGGATTAGCCTGCGCGGACTGCGCAGGCTGATCCGAGACGACACTTTACGCAAATGTCCGAATGCCCCTTTTCGCGTGTTGCAAGCCAATGGTATCTTGGTTGGTATAATACATCACTGAGATGCTTTAAACTCCATTTTGCCAAAAGCATAGCTCATAATTGTGACCCATCACGCAAAAAGGGACCTTTTTGCAACTGCGGAAAGTGTCAACCCTGGTCAGACTGCGCGAATTGCGCAGGCTGACCAGGGTTGACATTTTTCGCTTTCATGACATTTTCTATATGAAAAGTGGTCATTGTACTTTGTAATACAATCAGTTTTGAACTATCAACTTAAACTAACCTGCACTATCGATGATCTGTTTTCATCTAATTGATGTATAGAATTCCCAGATGGTCAATGTTTGCGTTATGGGTCACATTCATTTTACGCTGAAGGAATTTAGGATTTCTGTTACTCACCATGCCAGCCACATCACCATGGAGGTCATAAGAAGGCGTTTGGACCTCAATAGATCACAGAGCGTATATTTTTTCGTTTTATTTTTAGCCACAATATCAGTCTCTGTTTTCTTTCCATTAATCTCAACTTGACTACCATTCTGATCGTTGGACTTCGGAATAAGTTCTGGAATAGATAAACCATAGTCTTCAATGTATCATCTTCGCTAGCCAAGGCTGACGATTCACTACGCCACTCTGCCCTTGGCGGATCGAGCTTGATTTTTACATTCCCCGATACGCCTTTTTCATTGGATGCCGCCAGCTCTAACTGCAACGAATGAAATCGCTCGTAGCATTTCATCTTTGATAAAAATAGAATAAGGTCGCGACCTTTCGAATAGAAAACATGGAAACCCACGTGGATATCTATTTATCGCTTCATGTGTATTCGTAAGCGGTTTGTAAAACGATATTTCATTGGCTTTCAGAAACATGATGTAAAGGGAGGTAATAACCAGCATCCAATAGAGGGCGCAGGAATCTCGAAATCGGGCTCAATCAGCCATGGTAAGATCCACATGTATTACATGGTCCTATTCCTTGTTGTGTACCCTAATGATTAAATAAAACAATGAAATTATTGATCACGTTGCTTGACTTTTTCTTGTGGGGTTACTTGAAGGACGCATCGTATACAGACCCACACCAGAAAATACCGATGAACTTAAGAGTGCCATCAGGAGATCCGCTCCATTGGCCAGGAAACATGTAGAAACGTGATCAATAATTTCAGACAAAGACTTGACGTCGTAATTGCCCCAAACGGACGTCATACTGAACATAGCCTATAAAGATTGACGCCAGGCAGGATTGACACTTTCAAAGGCAGTAATATATAACTAAGTTATATATCAATATAAAATTTGTGTTCGCTTTAGTTGTGTGTTAAGTTATGACGAAACCATAATGGTTTAGAATGGGGACAGATATTATGAAACACCTTGTATGAAAAAGCAACATTCTGGTTTTGACTACTGTAGCTTTACGCTGACTGGGATAAGGGTTAACTTTGAGGTTTTTTAGTATGACTGCTCGTTTTTATATACTCTCTCGTTAGCCATGAACTTTCACAAGATTTAATGACTCTGCCTGAACAAGGACTTACTTTCGTTCACATCTTTCTTGAGATCTTGCAAAGGTACTTCCTTGAAGCCACCAGCCGCCATTACAGTATCATAATCTTTCTTGTTGACTTCGCACGCTCTCTTTATGATTGCTTTGGCCTCTGTCAGCTTCCCGTTGGCAATCAGCCATCTTAAGGATTCATTTATAAACCTACAGAAAACGTTCACATGATGACACAAGTGAGTTTTATTAAGGACTGTGTCGTGGGAAAGCAAAATACAAAGTAGATCGAACGCAGAAATCGCATACTTCATCCACAATGCAGTCTGCAAAATCCACTTGATCAGTTTCGATGCACAAAGCATGGTATCACTGTATAATTTATCCAAGGTTATTGTTTTCAAGAATTCCGTATTAGGTTTTGTAATTCCGTTTTGATATCGGTAATTGCTTTTGAGGCGTTTAGGAATGCAAAGTCAATAGTACAATTTTAATAACAGTAAATAAATAAAAAAAAAAACAAATTGGACTTTTTTCAGTTAGAACTAAATATTACACTACTCAAACTTCAATAGGGATCATTTAGACATTGTAATATGGGTATACATTACAGCAGTGCAGTTTTGTATTCAAAACATCAATTTCCACAAGTGGTTCATTTTATCAGTGTGGTAATATAACATATCGAAAACCATTGCTGATATATGCAACACACATACATCAGCTGAATCTAACATGATGATCCCTAGTAAATTTTTAGTAGTATACTTCAGATAGCTCAACAGCTCAACCGCATAAAACCAGTGAGTAAGTGTCGTTCAACGTAATACAAACAGTATGTTTTTAGATATAGTGATGGCTCAATCGTTGGATTTGGTGTTAGATTTAGAACTTTTCTTTAAAACTTTAAAGAAAATAGCTTGGTGTAAGCTTAACGTCTCTTTCACAGCGATACTCATCTCTAAGATTGTGCCAGCTTTCCCATTTGGACACAGCGACGCCACAGTGGTAGAACAGGCGAAACGGCAAATTTCAGACTCTTTCAAACTGAAAGAATTTGCAGACAACAATTTTGAATTTGATGACAATGGTAGAAAATTCTCCTAAAGGGTAGAAAACACTGTGGGAAAAGGAGAAATTGCTCGTTACGAGCAATTTCTCCTTTTCCCACAGTGTTTTCAAAATACTTGTACTGCTGACACGTAAAAACCAGGGCTTGTTTGGGAAAGGGTTAATTAACCCCTCGTAACAATACTTACCACCATTCTATTAAAGACCAGACTGACAAGCAAGCCAGGCAGATCTGTAGATATCTCCAGGAGTAGTTAGAGAAGCCGTACGATATTGGTGTAATAAGCGCAATGCCAGTGGACCAGAACAGTTGTCCCATGACCTCTAGATGGCACCGACATTCTTGTGGGAAAAGTTCTAGATTGAGTATTGCCACACATAGACCGGTCCCCTGTAACAAGAGAGAGTCATTTTCTTATAGTACATTTTTTATGCATAAAAGTGCGCATTGCTGGGAACTGTATCTTTTTAACCATTAGACTGCCCAGCACGGCTCAGTGACCGGATAGTTCAGATCAAGATCAGACTGCACAAAAAGTGTAGTCTGATAATGGATCTACACTGTACGATAAGAAGATTTCATTTCTCAAAAACACACATACACAAGTTTAAAAAAAGAAAAAAAAAAAACATAATTCTGTTTTTTTTTTCTTTACTTTAGACTTGAAAGTTTCTTTTAACTGACTGAGTAGGATGACAGTAAAGAGAAAAATAATGTGAGATTGAAATGACAAGAGTATTTACCTTCTTCACTGTGCAGTAAAAGTTAAATGGATGACGCCATTTGTGTTGAAATCAACAAATGATGTAGAAATATGCACAAGAAAAATACGATAATGCAGGTATATGCAGCTTCTTAAAAACTGCAAACAATTCAAATATTTGATGGACCAACAGATTTGTAAATCTAGGAGTTATGTGAACAAAACCTTACACAAAGAGCTTATTTCCAGTATCTGCTTATAGCCGTTGCCATAGGGACCACTTTTCTCTCCCCGTAATTTACCGATATATATGAGAAAGTAACTAGTAGTTTGGTAGTCCTGAGAGATGTGCGTGGTAGTAATTGCGAAATCAACCAAGAAATAGCACTGAAAACAACGCTTTAAACACATACAAAGAGTACGAAAATCAAAGTACCTGTTGCAGAGCCCCCGTTAGAAATCTCATCACTGCGAATGCTGAATAATTTGGTACAAAAGCAGTTATCAACGCTACGACGGTTAAACCAATATGGGAGAACACGTGTGTGGGTTTACGTCCATATTTGTCCGAAATTGTTGTGAATATAAAAGCGCCAACAGCTTGCCCGGCCATCACAAGTGTTTGTGAAACCTCAGCTAAAGAATGTCGGTCGCAGACGAGATCCCACTGAAAAACCAAATAAAACCAAAACTAAGCCGTGGTTTCATTTCATTGCTTTTAAACACTTTCAGCGCTAAACATACTCGTATGAGCTTGATCTGTTTCCTCTGCTCCCTGAAATTCTGATAAATCTTTTGTCATGTAACTCACCTTGTTTCTTATGTAATAGAGCCCATTTTCTCGCCTCACACACGTGTAAGATAAGAAAATAGTGCTGTATTTGGTCAGCACTCAGTAATTATACACGTCATCTCTGAAACATTGCTGACCCAGGTTTTTGATTGAAATTAACGGTCAAATTCCTAATCATGACAACGTTAACTAGTTAATCACTTTTAGATTCAAAACAAAATCAATATATACATATGTATATTTATGTTTCTTTGGAACTATTTTTCCCTCATAATGTACCTGTCAAAGAAGCTTCATGTAAATTTCATTACACATTATACATGTATGTATAAATTATGTTTAAACACATTATGGACTTTAATTCTTGTTATACAGGTATGTGATAAAAAGAATCTGACATTCGTTAGCCTTTGAGATAAAAATTTATCGAACTCGTCCACACGCACAAAAAGTTACTAAGCTCGCTAAAGGCTCTGTTAATACCTTTTTTTGGGTGCAGGACATTTGAGCGAAATTGAAAATTTTTGTAGTGGACATTTGAGCGACAGCTTTGGTGGTCATTTGAGCGACGGATTTTAACGCCCACCTGTATTTCCAGGTGGACATTTGAGCGAACAATGGTGAAGTATGTAGCTTCAGATTTATTCGTACCCTTGGATTGAAGTATCAGGCTAGAACTGACATGTAATTGTTTTAAGTTTTAACAGTTTTATGAGATTTTAACATCAAAAAGTATTTTTAAAAACTTGTGCTGTTTCACAAAAAAAAAGATTATCCTGCTCAAAATCTTCCTTCCACCTCCCCGTGGTGAGCAGGGGGCAACAGACTTTGTATGGCTGACGGAAGAGGTACAAATCCAATAAATTTGTCCAAGAATCTCTTAAAGAAATAGCTCAAATGGGGTGAAAACCTGTCGCTCAAATGTCCACCCCGAATTTGAAATGTCGCTCAAATGGGTTAAAAATTTGTCGCTCAAATGTCCACTATTTTGTCGCTCAAACGTACTATTTTTTTTCGCTCTTTTGTCCTACGGGTTCGCTCGAATGTCCAACGCCGCTTTTTTTTTTTGTAGACTCATTTAAAAGAATTTTATCTCAAAGACCAACTCATGTCAGATCCTATATATTTTAACTCATTACCAAACGACAAAATTTTTGGAGTGTCCAAATCGAAAGAATTTGCAGACGACAAAATAAAAGTGACTGGAAATATGAAAATTGGAAATTTGTTTTGTGAAGGGTAGAAAGCATTGTGGGAAAAGGAGAAACTTTTACCAGCATTTTCTCTTTTTCGCACAATGTTTTCTAAAGGCTTCTTTCTAAGGGTAGTCAAAAGTAGGTATTGTGTGGTCTTACGAACAAAGTCCGTAACAAAGAAACAAATGAATAAATGCATGGCAGAAATAAGGATCGGAGCGGGATTCGAACTCCGAACTCCCGGACGCAAAGCCAATACCCTAACCACTGAGCCAAAGAGATATCTCCCTGACGCAGTAGCCAGGTATTGTATTTAAATCGGGAGTATATGCCATGCAGGAAGGAGTGGTCTCCCGTAACACACCCCCTCTTAAAGTCATCATTTATTGATGACTCAAGGTCTTATTAGGCAGGAAGTCCGATTTTGGACAACAAATGGGATTAATGGCTCAATGGCCAATCCCGGACGAGCCCCCATCTTACGAACAAAGTCCGTAACAAAGAAACAAATGAATAAATGCATGGCAGAAATAAGGATCGGAGCGGGATTCGAACTCCGAACTCCCGGACGCAAAGCCAATACCCTAACCACTGAGCCAAAGAGCTATCTCCCTGACGCAGTAGCCAGGTATTGTATTTAAATCGGGAGTATATGCCATGCAGGAAGGAGTGGTCTCCCGTAACAGTGGTAATGGATTAAAGGCTTGAACAAACGAGCGGGCAGTCTAGATGCAACACTGTGCAGCCTTATCTTGACTTGTGCCTTTCAGAACAGCGGCTGCTTCCGCCTGTGGCGCTTAAAAGGGTTTAAAAGGCGGCACCCTTGCAAGAACAGTATGTAAGTTGTTTCCACTTATAAACTCTGTTTAACTCTTAAGCTGCTATGTTCGACTCAAGGATTTTTTGCGGACAGTGTAGATCAAGATCAGACTGAACAGAACGTGCAGTCTGATCTTGGATCCACATTGTCTGCTAGGGAGATATCTTTCCGCCAAAAATTGCCTTTGAAACCGCATAAATTGGCGTTTTAGGATCACTTTAAAAGTGTCAATTCACTTTATTAACCGGATTAAAAGAATTTCTTATCATGGATCGGGAAAATCATATGGAAACAGTAATTGAAAGAAAGAAAGAAAGAAAGAAAGAAAGAAAAGAGAAAGAAAGAAAGAAAGAAAGAAAAGAAAAGAAAGAAAGAAAGAAAGAAAGAAAGAAAGAAAGAAAGAAAAGGAGAAAGAAAGAAATATTAACGCCATTCTAAACAGTGTTTCAGTTATGTCGAGGCGTCCAATCCCTGCTGTTCTGGTGTTTCTGTTATCAGTACTCAACGCAATATTCTTTTCAAGCCATTGGCTACTTTCCCACATACCTATGGTCAACTGTGAGAGTGGATCTGTGATTATCATTAATTCTCTGTAAGAAATTGGCCGAGCCTGGGATCAAACCAGCGATAAACAGAATTTGCTTCATTTTTCCCTTAAGAATAAACACCATGGTAAAGGAACCTTAGCACCAGTGCAAAAATTAATCCTCTTAGCTAATATCTAAGTTATGGTACCTCACTGACAAAGGACCTTGACCGCTCAAACTCGGCACCTCCTTCGGAATATCTCCAGCCATTAACACAGCTTGTCTCGGATACTGCTGCCATACCAGAATTGTTACTGTAGGTTTTGATGGAACATTTCCCATATTCGATAAAAGGGGTGGCATTACCAGCAAGTGTAACATTATTGGATCCGCCGGCACATTCAAAGTCTGGTTTGAAGCCTACATGAAAAAAAGATAAATGCTGTACATAACATAAGATCGCAACTTAAAAGTGGTGCTATTTCTTTTTGTGCTCTTTGTCGCCCGTTTTTACGTTCCATATACAGGCAATCGACTCACTTTCTGAGCTCCATGACTCTCAATGATTGACCACTGTTGATAACAAATTCTCAAAAAAAAAAAAACATTGTTCCCAATCTTATAATTGCGAAACTGCTGAAACAGTAGCACGTAGTCTAGAGCTGAGCATGGGTACTAAATGCATATTTGTTTGGCCCTTGTTCACCAACCGTTCTTAGTTTCATTCTTAATGTTGCAAAAAAACACAACTTGATTGGTTTAGTCAATCAGAAGTTGTGTTACTTTCAAATATAGAAAATTCTGGAGAATAAGACTAAGAATATTCATGAGAATTTTCGTTGAATACGGAACCTAGAAAAGGGACCATGGATGGAAATAACTGGTATATTGTCGCACCGAAATAATTTTACAAAAAAAGTAAACCCATTACAATCTACAGGACCAAAGAGATAGCCTAGCATTGGCATTTCCTGTTGGTAAAATGAAGAAACTGGATCTACCGTGAGTTGTAATTGCTGTGCAGTCTGATACTAACCAATCCTGACACCAACAAATGTCGTCTTTGGTGAGAAAAGTATTAAACGACAAACCAACAAATCCTCCATGTTTTTTTAAAACTGAGTGAAAAATTGACTAAAACAATGAATCAAAGATCAAGTAGTAATGCAACTAAAATGATAAAACCTCCCGTCTTTTACTGTTTCTTTGACATGGCCGTTCAACAGTTACCCAAGATGAAAGAAATAGAAGGTAGACAATTACGAACTACTTTATTCCATCTGCCGGCGTCAGTGTAGTGATACATACCAATGAAGACTACCGACAGCATGTGGAAACCGCATGACCATATTGACAGCATTTGCACGATTAATTGCCGAACTTGGTACTTCCCCCATTTTCCAAGACCAAGCCATATGTTGTCAACATCTATCGTTTCCACGCTTGAATGTTTTTTCTTCTCCTGTTGCGAGTTTTTCGGCTCCATTATTAAACGTATGATGAAATATTATTAAGATTTGTTATCGTACAAGACTCCTTAAAATCTGTTGATGCTTTTTTTCTTTGACTAGGACTTTCCTGGCTCGAATATTAATGAAGTTCCTGGTGACGATTTTGAAATTACCTAGAGCACATTTCTATGCCCACTGTATAATATTGAAATAAAGTATCGTGTAAGAAATATCCGTTTACATACAAGTATTGTTCACAAAACCATCTACGATCCACCTAAACTTTCAAGAGCATGAACCGGTTAGCACAAGTATTCTCCACTCGTTCTCGGTATAAGTTGTCGCTTAACTCCCCGCTTTGTTGCAGATAGCTGTGACTGAGAGAAGAACCCGGGACACCGAGTGCCAAACTTCCATGACATCTACATACAAATTACCTTACGTAACTCACGCGAAACAGCAATATGTATATGTGGCATAGCGGTACAAAAGTAGTCCGATGGCACCCAAACATACTATATCAGCCCATTCATAGGTAGTGTAACAAACGTCAATTCAGGTCAAGGTCATGTGTGAAGCATGATATGAATATTCATTTTCTCATTACTCCAACCGGGTTTCTAGAACAAATATACGACAGAATTTATCTGGGTTCTGGTATATATAATGACCTCCTAAAAACAAGAATGAGCGTTATATATTCCCTCATCATCGAATAATTATTAAGCTTAACTGATATTCTTTCCAGAATAAAAATGCCCTTACCACTTACCACTGTTCACTTGCACTAAACAATTTGGATTACTATTTTTTTTATTGCTGGTATCATTACTTCGTGATCAAGTTATACATTTTACATTATATGACAAAAGTCCTCTTGAATCGAAAATCATGTTCCCATTGTTTTGGCTTCAAGACGTAACCTAATCGTTAACTTGTCCCTTAAGTAATACAATTCTAGTTTTGCCCATACAAGTGGTGTCGGGAAAGGCAACAGAGTTTTCGTCCAAATTAATTACAAAGGTAATAAGCCCATTGTTTGTACTTATTTACCATTTTAACCATACGGCTACTTAGCTGAACTCGCTGGCCTTTTGCGACAAATGTAGATTAAGATCAGACTGCACTTTACGCAAATGTCCCAATGCCCTTTTTCGTGTGTGGCAGGTCATGTTTTAGATCCTGCAAATATAGGTTATTCATGCCGCCTAGATGTCTTGAAGGACCAGTTGTCTTCTTTCGTTTAGTTTGTTTTGATCGACTCTTTATCAAAGTAAACGTGACTTGCAAATGGCTGTCGCTAACATACGCAACTTATAACGTGACTACGCATGACAGGTCGATTCATTTAAATAAACTGCTAATATCTGGTGTTACTGATATGCCAAACTCGCAGATCTGGCAGCCGTCATTGTCTGTAATGCCTTGAACGTCGTGGGAAAAAAACTGGCAGTGGTACGGTAATTAGCAGATGCAAATGCATGTAAAGAATAGATGATTTTGTTTTGTTGCTTTATAATATACTATGACATTTCTGTGATAGAATAGAAGGTCTAGGAATGATTTGTTTGGCCAAACTTTCGAAGGAAAAATTGGTTGAAATAGGTGAGAAAGGTACAATTTAAGCACTATCGTTGATGTTTCACTTAAACCTTTACAAATGACCAAGGTTTAGACTAGTCCAAATTGAAAGCACCTGCAGACGACAATATAAACGTAACTAAAAAATTGAAATTTATTTCCAGCAAGGTAGAAAACATTGTGGGAAAAGGAGAAAATTCTGGTTACCAGCATTTTCTCCTTTTCCCACAATGTTTTCTAAACACTTCCAGATCAGGGTCGTAAAAACCAGGGATTAATTGATAAAGGGTTAAATCATATACCTACCTAGCTGACGATAAGCTATTCAACCACTTGTACACTATCATCTCTGCTGTCTTAAAACACAATATTGTTTTTTTTTTAAATACTTTTATTATAGAATTATCAAAATGCGTCAGAATCAGTAAATGTAATAAATATCATTGATACACATATAATTAGAAAAGGCATGAAAATGTTTGCTGCCACGACCGAACTATTTTCACAGAATTTTATATAATCTAGTAGTTCAAAGGTTCAGGTGATTTCTTTCAACATGACAGAAATACGAGATGTAAAATATGTGTTAGAATTCCTGTGATATTTTAGATATCTGTTGAGTTTCTGTATATGTGACTTTGTTCTTGATATAGTTCAAATCATAACTTTTTCCTTTTGTATTTCTTTCTTGACTTAGCTGCACGTCTCAACTTATCTTTCTTTGCTTTTTTTCTCATTTTCTTCGATGATGTTAACTTCTTGGTTTTTCTCCAGTTTCTGTTCAGATTTTCGCGGTTGGTTTTTAGGCCCTTATTGCTTTTGATTCTCGTTGTACAACTTCTCCCTGCAACTTTACGAGTATCTTCCTCTATCAAATTGCTGAAACTTTGCTTGTCACAGTTTTGTTTAATATAAGATACATGTAGCATGTCCTGGGACGTGTCTGTCGGTCCTGAAATGAAGTAATTGAAGAAAAAGTTACCCTCAAAGTGCTTGGCCTTCCTCCAGTTGCCTTCAGCGGACAGAATTAATCAAGATCAGGCTACACAGAAAGTAAAACTTTGCACCGACAGTGAATGTCTATTTCTATTGGTAAGCGCATAATGTGTTTGCATCTATCAGTCAGAAGTAAGCAATCAGTCCCTGACATAAATTTGCAGCAAGGACCTTTGCGATCAACCCTGTAAGACAATGATAATTAACGTAAACATAATGCATGAGCAGATGTTAAATCTATATTAATGTACAATACAAAACAACACGATGACTGTCATGGATGCAAGTATACCTCAAACGCTGAAGAACCTGGTTGGAGCGTATTTTCGAAACTGGGTTGCTTTTATGCACAGCAGTCAAGATAACTGAAACTTTGAGAAATTATCATACATGGCAACACGCGAAAAGTGACATTTGGACATATGCGTCAAGTGTCGTCTCATATCAGCCCGTGGAGTCTGCGAAGGCTAATCCGAAACGACAATCAGTTGTTATGCAATTTTCGGTTTTCTAATCTAATGCACACGTAAAGTGCCAATCTGGATTAGCTATCGCAGACTGCGCAGGCAGATCCGGGACGACACTTTACACAAATATGCGAATGCCCCCTTTCGGGCGTTGAGTTTTGAAATACCGATTCAAGAAAATAGTTTTGCGATAGTTATTTACAGAAGACCGGGAGGGGGGTAGGGGGAAGGAACCTTTTCAACCTGTATTTCTTTCGCTCTCATAAAATGAAGACAAATTGTAGAAATTAGTTGGGTGCATCTACAAAAGGTATCAACCCATTTCAGTGTTTTAACCCTAAACAAATAATCCCATGGTCTTATATGATTCTGGTGAATACAGCTTTTGAAAACATTGTGGAAAAAAGAGAGAATGCTAGTATCTAGCATTTATACCTTAATACACAATGTTTTCTAGATTTTCAAAGGAAATTCCCTTTGTTTTACCGGCAATGCATTATACTTTGCAGTTTGTCACAATCCATTTATAGATCTAACACTGAGTTATGAGGTAGACTGGTCTTTCACAAGCATTTAAACTGATCAATATCACAGTGTTTCTGACCAGCGTATAGTATTTATTTAAATGGATCAGACATTGTGGATCAAAGATAAGACTTAACACTTTATGCACTCTTGTATTTGGTCTATAAAAGCACTTAAGGTAGTCCTTAACATCCTAAACGATCCACGTGAGAGAGAGAGAGAGAGAGAGAGAGAGAGAGAGAGAGAGAGAGAGAGAGAGAGAGAGAGACAGACAGACAGACAGACAGACAGACAGACACACACACACACACACACACACACACAGAGACACACAGAGACAGAGAGCTAGAAAGAGAGAGAGAGAGAGAGAGAGAGAGAGAGAGAGAGAGAGACACACATGGAGGGAGAGAGAGAGAGAGAGAGAGAGAAAGAGACAGAGACAGAGAGACAGAGAGAGAGAAAGAGACAGACAGAGAGACAGAGAGAGACAGACAGACAGACCTGTACCCATAACTTGAATGGCGTCTGCTACACATATCACACAAATCGAGGTACTTTTGACTGTTATAGATGGCATCACACAGATGATACAGACGTAAACTGTAACAGTGAAAGACTTTGCCATATAGACTGTATTCCGTGGTTGTTCTCTGTGCAAAAGAATAATTTTTGACAGTCCTGTAAATGGAAAGTTAAATGACTGCTGTAAAAAAAAAAGAAGAACATTGAACCGGAATAAATGAATGAAGATTTACCTACAACCTTACAAATTTATCAAGGTTTCCCTTTAGCCCATGAGGCATTTCTATGGTATCTCTAATTGACCCCAAATAACAGCAAGGATGAAGCCGTTTTTTATGTGTATATGACACCTTTTGATAGCATAGAAAATATTGTGACAAAAGGTGAATTTGCTCGTCACGAGCAATTTCACCTTTTGCCACAATGTTTTCCAAAGTCTCCTACAAGCAATGCGTATCTATGGAGTAAAGATTTAATTCTAATCCTGTTAAAAAGAATGAGATTAGATCTTCAAGCTGATAGTATAAAACTAACTTTTACTGTTTCAAAAGGTATTTTTTCGAAATATACCTGTTTATCGGACAAAAGAAAAAGCCTTAAGTGACAGGTTGACTAAACAAGCGGACAGCATAGATCCAAGATCAGACTGCACAGAACCTGCAGTCTGATCTTGATCTATGCAGTCAGCAAATGCTTCAACTCACCTCAGTCCGATTGCATTAAAGGGATCAGAGAGCCTGCTAATATAATCTGCACTTACCTTTGTCGTCTTGGATATTCTCAATGACTTGGCCTCTCGTTCTTGTCTTTTGTCTCCTAGAAACTCATTATGTAAACGTAAACAAAACCTTGTATAATGACCTAATCACAAATAACCCTGAACGTCAGTAAGGCCACCCATTCCTCTTTGATCCTTTGAATTGCAATTGGATCAAGTCGAATTTATTTTACTATCCAAGAAATGTGCATTTAAATGGACTCCAGAGGCAGCTTCTGACCCGAACCCAGACTGTCTGGCTACATTCTCTTCAATAAGTATTATACTATCCTCACTTCAGTCCATGATCTCTTAAAACAGATAGGCAAAAGGCCACCTTAAGATTATCCTTGCAAGTATTTTTTTTTAATGGTTCAATATATGAATACTACTAAAAACACTTTGACAAAAGGAGAAATTGCTCGTCGCGAGCAATTTGTCCTTTTGAGACAGTATTATTGAAAGTTAATAGTCTGTTAATAGCTGAAAAGTAGTAAGCTTGTTTTGTATTTGTAGAGTAAGATTTACGCAAAATAAAATCGAATAATGAAATTAAAGCTTCCCTCGAGAAAACATTCATTTTCTCAACTAGCCGTTACCATGGCAAAATGAAATTATCAGATATACTAGAGAAAACTTAATGGAAACCCCTTCTTCTGTAGTAAGTTACCTTAAAAAAATCGAATGTAAGTGCATGTAGTTATACAATTTTATTTTAATGATGTCGTTTTTATCTCCCTTTTTCTTGAAAAAATTTACACATAACATCCTGTCGCTTTTTTTTTTTCAAAAGTATTTTTCAGGTGTGGGGGGGGGAAGGGGGGTTAAGGTGTGTATTTATTAACCCTTAGGCTGCTATGGGCAACTCACTGACCTTTCACGGACAGTGTAGATCAAGATCAGACTGCACAGAACGTGCAGTCTGATCTTGGATCCACACTGTCCGATAACGAGATATTATTCTCCAAACCATAACTTTGAAAAAGCAATATTTGGGTTTCTATTATCGAATTGAAAATTGTCTTTCAGCTATTGAGCAGGATATGGGCTATGCGAGCTATCTCGAAGTAAATTCTTATTATCACTTTAGATCTATATACATGGAAACTAAGAGGACTTTTTTAGGCGTTAGAATAAGACCGAAGCAAGCAGATTGCCTCACATAGAATAGAAAAGCGTAGATTCAAAATCAGAATGCGTCTTCTAAACAGTGTGATACTCTTGGATAACATTGTTAGCGAAAGCAACGGCAATAATTTATTATGCTTAACGACAAAATTTTAGACAAATCCAAATTGAAAGTACATACTTGCAGACGTAAAAAAATAAACGTAACTCAAACATTGAAATTCATTTCCGACAGGGTAGAAAACATTTGCAGACGTCAAAATGAATGTAGCGCAAATGATGGTCTCTGTTTTTGTTAGGGTAGATACATTGTGGGAAAAGGAGAAAATGCTGGTTACAAGCATTTTCTCTTTTTCTCACAATGTTTTCAAAAGCAAACTTCTTCGGGGTCGTTAAAACTCTGGATTGAGTGGTAAAGTGTTAATCTACAATAAGCATGAAATAATACACATCAGAAAAAAAAACAGAACTGCTTTCTTAGCCGTCGGGAAAAGAAATAGATTTTTAAAAGGCACGGATAATCATAATTAGCATTTATTGCGAAAATCTTCTTTATTATTTCTTTTGTACGGACAAGGGAGATAACAAATATTATAAAACTCCTAAACACAGTCGTCATTATGTCCCCTGATATCTGCGATATATCCTTCCTTTCTTTCTCTCACTCTCTCTTGATTGATTGGTTGATTGATGCCGCTTTCAATATAATATCGGTCACATCACGACGGCAGCTGGTTTATTCGCGTATGTCTTTGGATTCACCAGTATAAAGCTTGGGCTCAGTAGGGTCTTGCCAAGGGGAACTCAGGAATACGAAAAACCAATAACATCCGGTGAGGTTCGAGCCCGGATCCTCCAGGTTATGAGTTCTATACTTTACAACTTGGTCACGTAGGACCTCCTTTACAAAGGTTATGGTGGATTTTAACACGCAGGACATCACGTGAGGTTTGAGCCGGATTCTCCAGGTTACAAGTCCTACACGTTACAACTTGGTCACGTAGGACCTCTTTCACAAAGGCCAGATGAATTTCAATACATAGTTCATAGGTTAATACGGCAATGACAAGTTGGGCATTGACTTTTATTGTGTTACCCTTCTCCAAGCAAGTACGTATTTTAAGACACTGAGCATAAAAGCTTTAACCCATAACCACAACAATCCCTACTTTTGACGACCCTGAGAAAGAAGCCTTTAGAAGACATAGTGGGAAAAGGAGAAAATGCTGGTAACCAGAGTGTTTCTCCCTTCATAAAACAAATTTCAAATTTTCAGTCACTTTTATTTTGTCGTCTGCAAATGCTTTCGATTTGGACAAGCCAAATATTTTGTCGTTTGGTGATGAGTTAAACAGGTTCATAGAAAAGGAGAGAAAGAAATGCTGGTTACTGGTATTTTTTTCGGCATTTTCCTCGAGTGTTTTATACACTTTTACAGAAAATCGTATTGCTTCAGCCACGTGTAATTTGTCGTCTGCTAAATAAATGATGTCGTCAGGTACAGTGAAAAGTTAACCTTATATGAAATGTAGTTTCACCGTCCTCCTTTTGATAAGTGAATTCTTTATCGGACAATACCGAGTTTTAAAGATTCCAAATGAAGAAGACATTTGAAAACATTGCGGGAAAAGGAGAAAATGCTGGTAACCAGCATTTTCTCCTTTACCCACAATGTTTTCTACTTTTTCTTCAAAGATAATTTTTATCAAATGAGTATCAATCATTTTATTTTCTGCGAAGGATTTCAATTTGGAACTGTCTACATCTTTGTTTCGTCTGCCTTTAAGAGTTAACAAGATGCTTTACAGGCTCATGCAAGGTCTTCAAAAATGTCACAATAGGGCAACATATGTATGGAAGAAGAATTGAATTTAAAAAAATGAAGGAAGATGAAGAGCTGCTGGGTTCAATCAATTGCTCCTTTTCAATCACTGTTTTTCCAAAAAGGTCTTCACGGGAACATAAAAAGTCGTCTAAGTACTTTAGAAACGTACAAGAGCCTGTCATTGAACGGTCTCTGAATATAAAGACAAAATACATAATAATTTAAATAGTTCGTCCAGTCGAGACAATACTAAAAGTTGACTTTTTCAAAAAAATCCTCCCCCCCTCCCAATATCTTTAACCCTTTCCCAAACGATAAATTTTGGACCCTTCCAAACCGAAAGAGTTTGCAGACAACAATTTTAGATTTGGAGAAAAAGGCAGAAAGTTCTCAAAAAGTGTAGAAAACACTGTGGGAAAAGGAGAAATTGCTCGTTACGAGCAATTTCTCCTTTTCCCACAATGTTTTCAAAAGACTTTTACTGCAGACACGTAGAAACCAGGGCTTGTTTGGAAAAGCGTTAAAACTAATTGAAATTGAAGCAAGTTATCAATAATTGCTGTGCATAATCAATTTTATTTGGAATTTTCATTGTCAGATATAGAGGATATTTGTTTTTTTCGGTGAACGATCGAAATTTATTTCATCGAGTGGACGCCATCGGTAATATTTTCACGAGTGGCGCAGCCACGAGTGAAAATATTACCGATGGTGTTCACGAGATGAAATAAATTTCGATCGTTCACCGAAAAAAACAAATATTCTATTTATTTCATGCTTTTAACCCATTCTGGGAGGAGCTTTATCAAAATTCAATACAGTTGTTTTCCTTTATTCCCCGTGTCGTACCCCTCCCGCATAGCAACGTTACGTCAAGCGCGAGAAATGTAAGGTATACGACGTCTTATTACATTCTGTTACTAATAATAGTAACATTTTCCACCGAAAATGGTGTAATATCAGTGTCACGCGAGGGCAGATATGACGGGGCAACGGGCTGATATCTGATATCCTGCCCGTTGATAAGATATTTGTTCTATATCTATAGCAACAGAACACTCGCTCGCAGACGAACGTTCTCAAAACATCCATTTTGAAAAAAAATGGCGGAATTGGTCCGTCAATCGCTAGCGGACAAATCTTCAAAACTACAGGCAACGTTGAATCGTTTAACCAACAAAGACGTGATAAATAGAGAATAGATTGTTGTTGTCTTCGATTGGGAAACTTAACAGTCAATGTGTAGTGTCTATAGGCTAGTAGATCTACGATTTTTGTCTATTGAGCCGGATGAACCGAGCTTGATTAAGTTTCATAATTCGAAGCACCAACCATCTTTTCTATTTATCCTGTTTCTATATTTTGATCCCTATCACACTAAATTGAATATTTAGATTGAGAAACAATAATGGAAACATCTTTTTAACAATAAACAAACATGAAGAACTGTTTATTTAAACGTCCTATGCTGCAAATACGCAGCTCTACGATGGTGATGATGAATGACGTCATGAACGTGACGTTTACCCGCGGAAAAAAATTGTGTCGAATGGAGACAAGATATTTTTATTTTTAGTATTTAAACATGCTAGAAAACTAAAATAATCGTGCAATTGATACATGAATGTAATAACGAGGTTATTACACGGCTGATGAGGGCCGGAGAGTGATATCGGCCCTCCACCTCGAAATCTGCCCTCGGGCTAAAGCCCTCGGGGCAGATATCAAGGTGGCGGGCCGATATCACTCTCCGGCCCTCATCAGCCGTGTAATAACCTCTAAATATTTCCCATCTGGTTGTCAGGCACGCGCAATTTACCTAGGCAACAAGAACGTGAAAATCGGTTATTTCACTGGTGGTACTAGTGTAAGATCGAAAAATATTTTCACTGCTATTTCTCGATATCGTACCGGAAAGCATGAAATAAATATCAATATATCATATTAACCAGCAACTCTACAAATGTATTTCAGGCTGTAATAGGTAATCACAGTGCTAACTTTTGTCATAAAATTATTTTTAGGCAAATGCCCAGCTTTTGTTATAACAATTGATTTACGTAATTGCTCCATTACTTGTTTTTTGTATTAACCCTTTATCAAACAATCCCTGTTTTTTTACGACCCTGAGATATAGGCCTTTTGAAAATATTGTGGGAAAAGTAGAAAAATGATGGTTACCAGCATTTTCTCCTTTTCCCACAATGTTTTCTACCCAGCTGGAAACAAAGTTCAATTTTTGTGTTATGCTTGTTTTGTCAGCTGCAAATGCTTTAGATTTGGACCAGCCTAAAATTTTGTCGTTTGGTAAAGAGTGAATGCTTTTAAAACCTACCATCGTTACGTGACAAAAAGCCATTTTCTGTCAAGTCTACTTGTGTCATATACGCTCATAAATCTTGACCGACATTATTACAATATGCTGAACATTGAACAATATTAACTCTTTACCAAACGACAGTATTTTCGACTGGTCCACATTGAAAGCATTTGCAGACGACAAAATTAAAGTGTCTGAAAATTTGAAATTTCTTTTGTGAAGGGTAGAAAACATGGTGGGAAAAAGAGAAAATGCTGGTTACCAGCATTTTCTCCTTTTCCCACAATGTTTTCTAAAGGCTTCTTTCTCAGGGTCGTCAAAAGTAGGGATTGTGTGGTAATGGGTTAATCCTGTACAATACGATACCGTTTTTTAACGATCCTGATCAAAGACTCTTACAAGTCGAAGAAAGTATTGATGCGTAACAACGATGGCGCTGCAAATCAGTTGTTTCTAAAACAAAAAGGAGAGAGGCACATTCACAGTATTTTAAATTGACCAAAGTGTTGTTTGCAGAACTCGGTGAGAAATGAACTGAGAAGTCCTAAACAATCTTTAGAATGCAATTTAACTTAAAAAAAATAATGCTCAGACACAATCATAGCTATTCTTCGGCGAAATTTAACATAATTTCAATTGGAGATATGTACAAAAGCAGTTATCATTCGAGAAACAACACAACACAAGAAAATAGTATTAAAACTAGGTTCCAAATTACCAAACTGATATCAAAATTGGATATTAATTGACCAAAGTTGGTACGAAAGGATCGAAGTAATGTAGGTACGAAATGACCAATAGTAAACGAAATGGCCTAGGTACGAAATTACCTGAAGCCAAGAATATTGCAGCCACCATAGGTACTTTTCAGAACCAAATAAAAATATAGTGACGCCGCTCATGTTGCGCCACAATGATTTATAAGATTGTCAGGAAAAAGAGAAAACGATTGTAATCCTTGCCGACTTTGATTTTTCTTAATCCTAACAACAACTACAACAACTTTACCTTATCTGGATATCTGAATAGCACATATGAATAACGAAATGTAACGACAAATGATAGAATCTGCTAATTGGTTGGTAATCGAACATTTGATTTATATCAATTATCAATCAAATAACGCATTATTAGGAACCTACCCCTAGTTTACCCCTCAATGCGCACCAACGACTCAGATTATCACGTGATTTTACAACGTCGGCTGCAATGATATTTTTGGGGGATTTTCCATTGAATACGGGCGAATACCTTACCAACACTGGCCTATTAACCTAATATATGGTAAGTTATTTCAGTATTTAAAATATTTTATTGTTACAAAATGCATGACATCCCCGCATGTTGTATTTCATCGACAATTCAATCTTCTGCAGTAACTGTAATGGAAGTCGGACATTCGGATTGCCGGCGATGTTCGAAAAATTACGTCACATTCCAATAGCACGAATCACCGGGGTACCACAGATTGACGGGAACTTGGCATATGGAATTGAACTAACTACCAACACAACAAAATTTTCACTGGTTCAATAGAAAGCAAATTCAGACAACAAATTAAAGGTGGCCGAAATGACCAGATTTATTATTATTTTTGAAACTATAGAAAACACTGTGGGAAAAGGAGAAAATGCTGGTTACCAGCATTTTCTCCTTGTTCCACAATGTTTTCAAAAACCTCTTCACCTCAGGGGAGTTATAAGTCGGGACTGTGTGACAAAGGTTTAAGCAATAAAGTGACTAATGTCCTCCTCGAGCGGCCTCTTATCAGTTCGTACCCCAGTAAATTACAGCATGATGGCTATTTCGGTTCATATTTTGACGACAAAATATTTACCTATCTCTTCCACCACCTTTGATCTCTTTAACCACGAGACTGTCAAGCGCGACTCACTGACCTTTTGCAGACAGTGTAGATTAAGATCAGACTGCACAGAATCCCATTCTGGTCTTGGATTCACACTGTCCGTAAAGGCCATGTTTTTTACCAAGAATATGTTTGATAAAGCAATTTTTGAGTTTTTAAAATTAACCTAAAAGTTCCAATTAACATATTTAGCAGTGAATAGGTTAACATTACTATAGAATAAACGAAAATCAGTGTCGGGCAATTCTAGTAGATGACTGAGCGGAACGTGTCAAATCGAGTCAGGTGGGTCAGAATACTGCATTCATATTTTTGTGTTTTCGCAAGGTTTATTCAGGAGTTCTTCTGTTTTCTTTCTTTTTTTTTTTTCCGTCTAGGCATTAAAAAGGTGTTGTCCTTAATATGAGAGAGTTTACACAGACTTGACATGTTTGTCAAATTACTTGTCAATGTTGACTAAATTAACCCTTTTCCTGCTGAAGAACTAAAATGAAATGTTCAAATCAATAATAAAAACCCTAATATTGTTGCAATTTCAAAGTCATGTCTATGGGAATAATATCTCCTTATTGGACAGTGTAGATCTAAGATCAGACTGCACGTTCTGTGCAGTCTGATCTTGATCTACACTGTCCGCAAAAAGGCCAGAGAGTTGCCCTAAGCAACCTAGGTGTTAATACGAGTATTTGGGGCCGTGTAAAAAGGTCCAAAAACAGAATATATTGTGATAGCTTCATTAGCTTGACAGTCCAAAGTATGCAACTAGTGTATTGTCTCTGTGTGAATCCTTGACTGGATAACGATTGTTCCTATGAACAAAAGCGGTTTTACAACGCCTTGTCACCTTTTCTTGGCGAAAAAGAACGAACGAACGAACGAATTACAAGTTAATGAAAAAAACTTACATAGTTCTATAGTCATACCTACAAATATGAAAATACGCTGAATATTAACCCTTTCCCAAACGACAAATTTTAGACTCTTCTAAACTCAAAGAGTTTGCAAACGACAATTTCAAATTTGATAAAAATGGCAGTAAGTTCTCCAGAACGGGTAGAAAACGCTGTGGGAAAAGGAGAAATTGCTCGTTACAAAAGACTTGTAGAGTAGACACGTAAAAACAAGGGCTTGTTTGGGAAAGGGTTAATTAATATCATCATGCTGTAGCTAGGGGGAAAAAGATATAAGGAAATAGAGTATAGGTTGTTGCCAAACAAGAGGACATGATTGATAAAGACATCAAGTTAACTACCTAGAAAATTTTATGAGAGGAAAAAATAAATGAAAATTTTAGAGGAAAAAAATGAAAAAAAACAACATACTCTCTTTAGAGGTTTGCTGGACTTTGGCAGCGCGGTTAGTAAAACACAGGTTAAGATTCTTCCTAAAGATTCAGAAAAGCCACTGATACAAATAATATTCTTCTCTCGAATCATGTGGAGACCTTGCATTTATATTAAGTTGGACATCTGTCAGTACGCAATACTGGTAATCAGAATCTGGGCCCGGTTTCACGAAACAACTTAAGTCCGTTATTTTGCTCAAATCTGCTAACGGACTCAGTTTCTGACTTAAATTGAGTTTGTTATTTAAGTTGCGTTTCAAGAACATAACAGACTCAGTAACGATCTCAAAAACTTGAGTTGAGTCTGTTAATTTAAGTTTACTCTACCCTGGCTTAAGCTGCTTGTTGTCGACTCAAAAATGGCGGACACGTCTACGCTAGAGCAATATAAACCGACACAACTTCTATTTAGAGACAGAATTTGTCAATTTCAAGCCACATGAAGGAATTTTTTCAAGGATCGTCTCTGTTCGACATACGTGACAGAGATCTATGTTCTGTGTAGGAGCTTCTAAGCTGCTGGAGAAATCGTCCCCTGGAGAAATCGAACCTAAACTCAGAAATCGTTCCTAAATACAGCTTTAAAGACAGTGACGATGTGTTTGTCTTTGAAATTCACGAGGAGTAAAAAGTTCGAATATAGGTAAGGGTTACGAGCAGAAATACGTCAAATTATGTGCTTTTCAAGAACGAGATGTACACAACCATCACCGGCTCAAAGACAGTCACGGAATGAGGACACTCGACGATATAAAGATCTACTGAGTCCGATGATAATTCAGCAACAATCTTAAATTTTGAAACAAAAAAAGCAAAATCTGTATGTATGTGCCCTGGTCTATATTTTTGTTTAAGGTCCAAGGTTTTGGTTAAACAATGGCAAATATTGAAGTGAAATTGTGTTTTGCATCTCTTGACTTGTTCTTTTGACTAAAACTTGAATGACAGTGTAATAGGATGAACATCTTAGATGTTGAAAGTTATTACTATTTGCCTATTTATGATTTATCACCTGGCTTCAGTTATGCTTCAAATTAACTTGGGCTGGGAGCTCGATGGCAAACATTCAGGCATAAAGGACGTAAGAATCATTTTCAATTAAATTGACAGAGGATCAGATAACTGGTTGATTTCTGATTATCAGATGGTGATTGGAATTTTTAAACCTGTATGGTAGATATCGATAGGTAATTCCAATGAGTACCAACAACATAGGTTTCATCTTGTTTTCATTTTGCTTTTTAGTGTCTTTTTTTAATACAAAACTTTCATTTTCTGTTACTCTCATCTTAGGTAAATAAACACATATTAGAGTGATGACAGTGAAGTGATTAGTAATGGGATGGTGTAGTTAGCGTGGCACATCATTTCTGATGCAGGATCTAGAGGTCAACATAGAAGAAAACGACAGGTATGTCTTGTTAAAAAGTCTGGCAAATTAAATGTTTCTTTGAACTCTTTTGAAATAAATAATATCAACTTATTTCATAGTCTGAAAGTGAATAAGTAGTGTACTGTATGATAGTAAATTTTAGTAAAATATTAGCATCGAGTAGCAGACTACACTCTCTGATCATGATCTGTAGTTTCCAAAAGCTATTTCAGTCACCACTGGCAGAGAGAGAGGTAACGGAAATTGGGTATACTGGAAAAGTATCTGTCATCTATGGAGTAATGGAGTTACTCATAGATCATCTTCAAATACATGTATATACATTGAAAGGCACCCTTTTGTCCCACATTTAACATTTACAGATGACTTTTTCAAGTAACATGATTTATGATTAGGCTCTATCTTTCACATACATATTTTTGCACCAAATTCTGTACATGATTGCAAGTGATGGAGAAACAGCTATTTTACAGACCTAAAGCAATTTTCCAACTATACTGCTACATTACTTATACTTTTTCTCATTTACAAACATGAGCTCATAGTCTATGAAGTAGTGCTGCATCAATGGTCATAAAACATAATGTGATTTTTTTTTAAATACACTGCACATGGTAAACAGATCTACTGTTAGCAGAAAAAAAAATTAAAATGTACTTCATTGTGGAGAGTTTTAACAGGTTTTTGTAATGTCTTGTCCAAGATATATTCCTTGTTGAAATGAAAATGTGAACATTGTGAGAAAAAAATGGAACCTTGTTGTTTGTTCATTTCCAGTAGGTATCAGACTTAGTAAACATCTCAAGTTACTGCATAATTAAGTTAAAAACAGAAGTCTGTGGAAGTCATAATATACTTTAAGAGGATATTCCAATGCATTATCCATAACCTTGTCTGCCATATCTATACAGTTTTCTGTATCATTTTCAATTTATAACTTTCAGCAGACTTTTTCTGTGATAAATTTCTCAAAGTCTTACGAACGAAGTCCGTAACAAAGAAACAAATGAATAAATGCATGGCAGAAATAAGGATCGGAGCGGGATTCGAACTCCGAACTCCCGGACGCAAAGCCAATACCCTAACCACTGAGCCAAAGAGATATCTCCCTGACGCAGTAGCCAGGTATTGTATTTAAATCGGGAGTATACCATGCAGTAAGGAGTGGTCTGTCGTAACACACCCCCTCTTAAAGTCATCATTTTATTGATGACTCGAAGCCTTATTAGGCAGGAAGTCCAATTTTGGACAACAAATGGGATTAATGGCTCAATGGCCAATCCCGGACGAGCCCCCATCTTACGAACGAAGTCCGTAACAAAGAAACAAATGAATAAATGCATGGCAGAAATAAGGATCGGAGCGGGATTCGAACTCCGAACTCCCGGACGCAAAGCCAATACCCTAACCACTGAGCCAAAGAGATATCTCCCTGACGCAGTAGCCAGGTATTGTATTTAAATCGGGAGTATACCATGCAGTAAGGAGTGGTCTGTCGTAACAAAAGGAATAAAAGTTAGAAACTAAAACTTGACAGATTGGAGAAGGATTGCATGAACATACAGAGACTGATTTTGGTGTGCAAAGGCAAAATTTCACACATTGTAGAAAGCATCTAGGTTACTCTTTAAAGTGAACTGGATAGATCTCTGCAATTGCCATTTAGAGATAACATCCATCACTCAACTCTATACCAAATAAAAATTTTAGGACTGGTTCAGATTGAAAGGATTTTCAGACAGCACATTAAAGTGGGGCTCAAATGATAAAAACAATCTTAGAAGGAAATGAATGTTGTGGGTTATGGAGAAAATGCTGGTTACCAGCAGTTTCCTCTTTTCTCACAATGTTTAGAAAGTCCCTTCTTGGATTACTATAACAAAGTTGTTTGGTAACAATGAATTTTCACCCTTTAAAGGTTTATTTTTATGTTTTAAATAGGTAAAAACAAAGGCATTCAGTACAGTATGATGATATCTGGTCAGTACAAGACTAATTTTTCCTCAGACATGAGATTTGATCCACATTCTAGAAACAGCAGAGGAATGATGCAGATTGATGGAACAGCAGTTTTTACATCTTCAGATACTGAAAGACTTTAAAGTTTTCTTGAAAACTTTGCAGCATGTTTAGATGATACTGAATGTGACCAGAATTTTGTTATCAGTGAAAATTATTCAAAATATTGGAAGAAAAGGATAAAATGCTAGTAACTAGCATTTTTCCTTTTACCCCAATGTTTTCTACTGTTCCAGAGACAAATACCATTAGATCTATTTGAAAGGCCATATTTTGTCATCTGCATTATGATTTCAATTTAGACAAGACCAAAATTTTGTCATCTGTGAATGTTATCCCAACCCTATATGCAATTTTAAAAATATTTAGGCTTTGAAAGGAAATTGTACCTGTTTTGTTCCAGAAGCAACCAAGTAAATAGACTTACTAGATATTTTAAATGCAACTGAATTGCAAATGACAGTTTAAATGTGGCTCAAATGTTAGAATATGACTGAATGCATAGATAACATTATGGGAAAAAGAGAATATGCTGGTTACAAGTATTTGCTCCTTATCCAACAATGATTTCAAAAGGCACTTTCCTCAGGGTCATTAAAATTTGGTATTGTGAGGTAATTGGTTCAACTTTATTTGTTTACTTTCACAACAAAATGTACATTTTTTTTATTATAACTGTTCTGAAATTGTACAAATGCTATCATGTTATGTGTAAGAGTAAACCTTTTCCCAAAGGACAAAATGTTGGACTCCACCAAATTGAAAATGTCCACAGACGACAAATCAAATGTACCAAAAATGGCAATTTCTGATAGAATAGAAGGATAGTAAACATTGTGGGAAAAGGAGATAATGCTGGTTACCAGTATTTCCTCCTTTTTCCATAATGTTTTCAAAAAGCCCTTTCTCCAGAGTCATAAAAGCCAGGGACTGTGTGGGAAAGGGTTAAGGACATTGAGTGAAAAGGGAAAAATACTTGTAACAATTTATTTATAATGCATTTCCTGTATTGTTTCAAAGTCACTAGTGGCTTAACTCATTACCAAACAACAAATTTTTGGATTTGTTCAAATCAAAAGCATTTGCAGACGACAAAATAAAAGTGACTGAAAATTTGAAATTTGTTTTGTAAAGGATAGAAAACATTGTAGGAAAAGAAGAAAATGCTGGTTACCAGCATTTTCTCATTTTTCAACAATGTTTTCCAAAGACTTCTTTCTCAGGGTTGTCAAAGATAGGGATTGTGTGGTAATGGGTTAAAGAAAATTCTTCATAAGGTATATGGAAAAACATATCAGCTTGCAGTTTTTAAAAGCATAGTTAATTTTTAAGTGAAAAAAAAGTAAAGTAAAAGTTATATGTAAATGGACTTTGTTATATTTCCTTCATTGTCCCTCAATATTACTTGTTCAGCTTCAGAATAGCTTCATGTAGGCGCTATGTTATACTCATATTTCATGAAGAAGTCTGTATCTATAGATTTGAGTGCAACACTATACTATGTTTATTTAAACATAGTATTACACTGATTTTTTAACTAAGAAAGCATAGAAATTTGAGTGCAAGACTATACCCAACTAAAATTAGGTACAGTGTTGCACGGACTCATATCGGCTTGATCAAGAAATTTGGGTGCAATACTATATCTAATTCATTTTTACTGCAATGATAGGTTTACAGCAAATCATATGTTAATATTCATTTTGCCATGTTATTTCAAACTTAAATGAGCATTGAAATAAATACCATAGGTTTTGGAAAACCCTTCAGAGGAAAAACAGTGCTTTACGAAATGTAATGTAAACAAAAAAAAAAATCATCAGTTCAAGGACACTCCTGGACTAAGAGCTCTCAACGACATCCCTTTTTATTTCATGCTTTCCGGTAGGATATCGAGAAATAGCAGTGAAAAAAGTTTTCGATCTTACACTGGTATCACCAGTGAAAATACCGATTTTCACGTTCTTGTTGCCTTGGTAGATTGCGCGTGCCCGACAACCAGATGGGAAATATGACGTCATTTACCTTAGATTTCTCGCGCATGACTTTATATTGCAATGCTATGCTGGAGGGGTACGCCACAGGGAATAACGGAAAAGAACTGTACTGGATTTTGATAACACTCCTCTCAGAAAGGGTTAAAAGCATGAAATAAATAGAATATTTGTTTTGTTTTTTTCGGTGAAAGATCGAAATTTATTTCATCTCGTGAACACATCGGTAATATTTTCACTCGTGGCTGCGCCACTCCTGAAAATATTACCGATAGTGTCCACTCGATGAAATAAATTTCGATCTTTCACCGAAAAAAGCCCAAATATCTTCTATTTATTTCCTCGTTTTTTTTTTTTGGCCTCAAACATGGAAACAATTTCAATAAATTTTGACTAGAACCACAGCGATACAGTCTTTTACGACACTGAAGTGCATACCGATGCATGAATACACGGATTGAATTCCGTAAAATAGCTTTTTCATGCGAAAATGTTTGTTTATTTTATTTCAGACAACTGCGATATTGACAGTTGTTCCCGTACTTTTACAGTTTATTACCTCGACTATCGGAGAGTAGCAAAAATATCGCTTAAGACGTTTAAAAAATCCTCAAAATAAGCGACTTAGCTGAGAACGTGTTCGTGAAACGCACTCAACGTTTCAGACTCAACTCAGCAAATTAACGAACTTAAGCCTGTAAACTCAGTTGAGTTGAGTACGGACTTAAGTTTTTTCGTGAAACCGGGCCCAGGGCCCGGTTTCACGAAACAACTTAAGTCCGTTATTTTACTCAAATCCGCTAACGGACTCAGTTTCTGACTCAAATTGAGTTCGTTATTTAAGTTGCGTTTCAAGAACATAACAGACTCAGTAACGATCTCAAAACCTTGAGTTGAGTCTGTTAATTTAAGTCTACTCTTCCCTGGCTTAAGCTGCTTGTTGTCGACTCAAAAATGGCGGACACGTCTACGCTAGAGCAATATAAACCGACACAACTTCTATTTAGAGACAGAATTTGTCTATTTAAGCCACATGGAGGAATTTTTTCAAGGATCGTCTCTGTTCGACATACGTGACAGAGATCTATGTTCTGTGTAGGAGCTTCTCAGCTGCTGGAGAAATCGTCCCCTGGAGAAATCGAACCTAAACTCGGAAATCGTTCCTAAATACAGCTTTAAAGACAGTTACGATGTGTTTGTCTTTGAAATTCACAAGGAGTAAAAAGTTCGAATATTGGTAAGGGTTACGAGCAGAAATACCGCGTGATGTCATCAAATTATGTGCTTTGAACGAGATGTACACAACCATCACCGGCTCAAGGACAGTCACGGAATGAGGACACTCGACGATATAAAGATCTACTGAGTCCGATGATAATTTAGGTAATGGCAACAATCTTAAATTTTGAAACCGAAAAAGCAAGATCTGTATGTATGTGCGCTGGCCTATATTTTTGTTTAAGGTCCAAAGTTTTGGTTAAACAATGGCAAATATTGAATTGAAATTGTGTTTTGCATCTCTTGACGTGTTCTCTTGGCTAAAACTTGAATGAAAGTGTAATAGGATGAATATGTTAGATGTTGAAAGTTATCACTATTTGCCAATTTATCAATTATCACCTGGCTTCAGTTATGGTTCAAATTAACTTGGGCTGGGAGCTCGATGGCAAACAATCAGCCATAAAGGACGTAATAATCATTCTCAATTAAATTGACAGAGGATCAGATAACTGGTTGATTTCTGATTATCAGATGGTGATTGGAATATTTAAACCTGTATGGTAGATATCGATAGGTAATTCCAATGAGCACCCACAACATAGGTTTCATCTTGTTTTCATTTTGTTTTTTAGTGTTTTTTTTTTCAATACAAAACTTTCATTTTCTGTTACTCTCATCTTAGGTAAATAAACACATATTAGAGAGATGACAGTGAAGTGATTAGTAATGGGATGGTATAGTTAGCATTGCACATCATTTCTGATACAGGATCTAGAGGTCAACATAAAAGAAAACGACAGGTATGTCTTGTTAAAAAGTCTGGCAAATTAAATGTTTCTTTGAACTCTTTTGGTATAAATAATATTAACTTATTTCATACTCTGAAAGTGAATAACTAGTGTACTGTATGATAGTATTGGTTATCAGACTACACTCTCTGATCATGATCTGTAGTTTCCAGAAGCTATTGCAGTCCCCACTAGCAGAGAGAGAGAGAGGTAAAAGAAATTAGGTACACTGGAAAAGTATCTGTCATCTATGGAGTAATGGAGTTGCTCATAGATCATCTTCAAATACATGTTTGTACATTGAAAGGCACCCTTTTCTCCCACATTTAACATGTACAGATGACTTTTTCAAGTAACATATGTTTTATGATTAGGCTCTATCTTTCACATACATATTTTTGCACCAAATTCTGCACATGATTGCAAGTGATGGAGAAACAGCTATTTTACAGACCTAAAGTAATTTTCCAACTATAGTGCTACATTACTTATATTATTTCTCATTTACAAAAATGAGCTCATAGCCTATGAAAATAGTGTTGCATAAAAACATAATGTGATTATTTTTTTAAATACACTGTGGTGAACAGATCTACTGTTAGCAAAAAAAAAATTAAAATGTCCTTCATTGTGGAGAGTTTTTAACAGGTTTTAGTAATGTCTTGTCCAAGATATTCTGCATTCCTTGTTGAAATGTAAAGGTGAACATTGTGAGAAAAACATGGTTGTTGATTTCTAGTAGGTATCAGACTTGGTAAAAATCTCAAGTTACTGCATAATTAAGTTAAAAACAGAAATCTGTGGAAGTCATAACACACTTTAAAAAAGATATTCCAATGCATTATCCATAACCTTGACTGCCATATCTATACAGTTTTCTGTATCAATTTCAATTTACAACTTTCAGTAGACTTTTTCTGTGATAAATTTCTCAAAGGAGTCAAAGTTTGAAACTAAAACTTGACAGATTAGAGAAGGATTGCATGAGCATACAGACTGACTTTGGTGTACAAAAGCAAAATTTCACACATGGTAGAAAGCATCTAGTTTACTCTTTAAAGTGAGCTGGACAGATCTCTGCAATTGCCATTTAGAGATAACACCCATTACTCAACTCTATACCAAATAAAAATTTTAGGACTGGTTCAGATTGAAAGGATTTTCAGACAGCACATTAAAGTGGGGCTCAAATGATAAAAACAATCTTAGAAGGAATTGAATATTGTGGGTTATGGAGAAAATGTTGGCTACCAGCAGTTTTCTCTTTTCTCACAATGTTTAGAAAGTCCCTCCTAGGATTGCTGTAGCAGATTTGTTTGGTAACAATGAATTTTTTCACCCTTTAAAGGTTTATTTTCTTGTTTTAAATAGGTAAAAACAATGGCAGTACAGTACAGTATGGTGATATCTGGTCAGAACAAGACTAACTTTTCTTCAGACTGGTCCTTTGGTGTCATGAGGAGTTCAAATGGACAGCCATTGCAGAATTTACATTCAATCAATTGAACTTTTGTGTATTAGTCAGTTGCCAGTCATATGTGGTAAAAGATCCTTGAATAATTATATCATTTGTGCCATAAATGCACTTTTTTAAATCCAAGCTATATAAACCACTTAAATATAGGAAAACATACCACCATATTCTATCAAATAATCTGCAAGTGAAAAAGTAATTTAGGTGCAAATGTCCATTCAACTACATATTCCTTTTTAAAGGACCATAAGCTCAAGCCAGACTCCCATTGACAGTGTAGATCAAGATCAGATTGCAAAGAATATACTCTCTGATCTTTGGTCTATAGTGTTCCTTCGTCTTATGGCAGAGACCTTGGAAATGATATTGCTATTGTCCTTTTATTCCAGACTGGCAAAATCCATTTGATTTAACACTTTAGCAAAGGACAAAACTTTAGATGGGAACAGTGAAAAAATTAGTGGACAACAAATTAACTAGTGATAAAATGATGATTTTTCTTTTTCATGGGTTAAAAGATATTGTTGGAAAAGAAGAAAATGCCAGTTATGAATTTTTTCCTTTTCCAATACTGTTTTCTTTTCGTGAGAGTGTCCTTGGGTAAGACACTCCAAACCTCTAGCGCAGAACTGGTAAAACACAGGAAATGCACAAATATGTGAGCTGTCACTGTGATATGACCAAGTAATATTGAAAGTGGCGTTCAACCCCATTCAATCCTTATATCAATCAACAGTGTTTCCTAGATAAAAGTTTAAATTGTATCTAGGGGTACCAATAAAGATATTTGTAAATTTCAGTGCATGCAATTTTGACAATTTGGATATTTGCTCAGTTTATTACAAACATTTTGTGTGTATAATCATTAGTAATGACTTGTTACAGAAAAATAAACTTCATATTATTGTTTTTGACACTGACTCACATCAAATTTATATTGTCAGTCCTCCTCAGCTGCAATTTTTATGCCTGGTAGGCTGTTAGCTTCAAAAAGAGATTGTGCTTCTAAATGATTTTTTGGTGTGATCCTATTATTTTTTGATGCTGTTATACATTTTGCTTATTTTGCTCTGCTATAAGTATATGCCGTGTTTGAGTAAGTTACTTGCA
The DNA here is from genome assembly GCA_943736015.1 of Tridacna crocea. NCBI lineage: Eukaryota > Metazoa > Mollusca > Bivalvia > Cardiida > Cardiidae > Tridacna > Tridacna crocea. The sequence continues at coordinate 14,011,655 of OX031066.1, forward strand.
TTTGTCCAGTCAGCTAGATCTCCAGTTTTATGGACAATTAACTGAGGATCAAACTACCTTTTACAGAAAGTGTGGATCAACTTCAGACTGCATAGAATATACATACTGATCTTATATCTATACTGTTGTTTTGTGTAAACAATATTATTAGATGCTTTTGAAATCATATTGATATTTTCCTTTTTCCCCAAGACTTAAAAAAAATCACCAAACAAAAAAATCCTAGCCGGACCTTACTGAGAGCATAAAAAACTACAGATAGATCTAACAAAATATCTGTCGATAAAATGATAATATCTCTTTTTAATTACGTAGAAAACATTCAGACAAAAGGAGAAAATACTGCTCGTCAGCATTTTTTCCTTTCCAACGTGATTTCAGTAGCTTTTTTCCAAGGGTCGTTTAAACTGTGGATTAAACGATATCCCTTTTTATTTCCTCGTTTTTTGGCCTCAAACATGAAACAATTTCAATAAATTTTGACTAGAACCATAGCGATGCAGTTCTTTTACGACACTGAAGTGCATACCGATGCATGAATACACGGATTGAATTCCGTAAAATAGTTTTTTACAACTACATGTACGTTTTTCATGCGAAAATATTGGCTTATTTTATTGCAGACGACTGCGATATTGACAGTTGTTCCCGAACTTTTACAGTTTATTACCTCGACTATCGGAGAGTAGCAAAAGTACCGCTTAAGACGTTTAAAAAATCATCGAAATGAGCGACTCAGCTGAGAACGCGTTCGTGAAACGCACTCAACGCTTCAAACTCAACTCAGCAAATTAACGAACTTAAGCCTGTAAACTCAGTTGAGTTGAGTACGGACTTAAGTTTTTTCGTGAAACCGGGCCCAGGAGTGCCTAAATATGTCAACCATTCTTAGGAACGTTCATAGTCTTATTTCTCAGAATTTTGTTAATATGAAAGTAACAGTACTTCTGATTGGCTAAACCATTCGGTTTAGCCAATCAGAAGTTCTGTTACTTTCACAGTTAGAAAATCTTGAAGAGTAAGACAAAGAATGTTTTTGAGAATGGTTGATAAATATGGACGCGACGACTAGACTAAAACACTATGATAAAACCAACTTAAAGACATATAAGCAAATCGCAAAAACGAACAATTTTGATTCGATTTAACGCCAAGAAAATATCGTAGCAAATGTAGTTCTAAATTACTCAAAACATCAACTTTCTCTACTTGCCACAACATTTTCAATAAACACTCGCAAATGTATCAAACTATAAAAACCAAATCGAATTAAAACATTCGCCTTCAAAGATTCACGCACGGCCTGACATGCGTAACAAAACAGCAAGAAGTGTAGATCAGAATATAACTTCTCAGAACTTTCAGTCTGATCATTGATTTTGACCATATAGAACACTGCGATCGCATACCGAGGTATTTCGAACCAAGCAGAAAATGTCCATTTTAAAAATCTAGACAAAGAATAAAAGATTCGTTAACCCCAAGGCAGCTGAGCGCTACTTCTAGACCGTTTGCGGTCAGTGTAGATCAAGATCAGACTGCGCAGAACGCCATCTGATCTTGAATCTACACCGCCCGATCGGAAGATATATTTCTTTTTCCAAAACGATGAGTTTGAAATAACATAATTTGGGTCTTTACTATATATCGGCAAGTTACTGGTTAAAATCCTTTAGCATTGTAACGAATGTAAAGAATATTTTTAGTATGATTTTTAACAAGCCACTCTATTGTATTTTATCGTCAAGGGTCAAAGTCAGTTGTAACCCTGACACTGCCAAGCGCGACTCAATGTGCTTTTGCGGACAGCGTAGAATCAAGATCAGACTGCACAGAACGTGCAGTCTGATCTTGAATCTACACTATCCGAGCTAGTGGGATTTTTTTTTCGGTGAAAACAAGTTTAAAATCGCAATATCTTGGTTTAAACTGTAAGCTGTCAATGTTCATTGAATTCATTTGGCAGTCCTAAGGGTCAAGACTATACACACGTGAGTTACAGTTTGACAATCTTTTTGAAGTGGGTTCAAGTTTGTTTGAAATCATAACCCAGTTAAATTGTTTTATTACAAAACGTGTTGGTATTTTTAGCTCTTTCACGGGACACTTTGTTGTGTTGACAGACAGTTTGATATAGCAAAAATCTTGCATGTTTTTAAGTCAAAGATATTGGATTTATACATGTAAGTGTCGTGACTAAAGGTGGAATTAATTGGCATTTGGATATTAGAATACGCTTTGCTATACTGTACATGTATGGGTTTTTTTTTGTTTATGTGTAAGTTCATGCACGCTTTGAATATTTTTGTATTTATTTCTGCAAAGGTTTGTTTTACCACATTCATTAAAAATGCAATCACTCCGATAAAAGTCTCTTGTTTGAAGTATTCTTCTCGTGCAGATAAGTAACTTTAAAATTTTCTGGAACGAAAAACAACAGCAAAAGTACTCTGGTAAAAAGAATAAACGGTTAAGGTTCATGTAAAGTGTTTATTTTGCTTAATTTCATACGTCAGTAATTCTGTAATTATTAAAATTTGTCCGGGAAAACCATATATCAAATTAAAGCTCTGGATGAGTACAAGCTGTTTTACATAATTATACCTACTGGCCTTGCATAATAAAACTAAAACATTGCAGAAAAAGATGACATCGTTTAAAACCTACAAAATAATAATGACATAACAAAATTGCTTAAGTTTTGGAGAAAACATAGGCTATGGTACATACCAGGTACTGCTACTACCAAAAATCCTATAGTTTCTTTAAAAAGGCACATATTTAAGTCAGAAAGTTTGACATTTTTCCCTTGTTGAATTGTCAACCATGTTTGACCTACTTTGTTTTAGTAACAGGTAAGGTGTCTCCACAGGATCAAAATGTACAAGTGGTTGTGTGTAATAAACTTTCATTAGTATTACCTGAACAAATTGACATGAAATAAATGACCTCAATTACCATATATTACACACTTGATTTATTGTTCTAACTTGGCTCCGGCTAATGTCGTCTGCATGCGGAACTATGTGCATGTTTCTAAACTCTTTATGCTGCTAATAGATTTATAGTGTTTTCAAAGAATACTTGAAATACCTGAAATAACCATTATATTGTTGGTTTAAATTGGTAATACATGGTGGGTGACTTAGATCTATGATGCACTTTCTATGCAGCCTGATCTTAATCTATGCCATCCGCAAAACCGTTTTATTTTGACTAAGGCGCAGTAAGGGTCAAACCCGACATTTACCGATAACAGTTTCCGTACAGTCCGATTATACCAGATGGTTTAAATATTCACGTTTTAATTACTCTTTGCATAAAGGTCAATTTCAGGTCAATTTATTCCAGTAATAATTTTAGAATAAAAATGACCTGTACAAGTGAAATTTCCATGTCCACTTACAAACCCTTTCTCAAAAACAGCACCCCACTACCCCATCACACACACAAAAAGAACAATGAAAAAAATGCTTATGTCAAAAATTGATTCTAAATCCTATCTACCAGACTGGTGACACCTTAATCCTATCTACCAGACTGGTGACACCTTTTGTAACTGCTGTTTTTGAGAAAGGGTTTGGACGTAGACATGGACATTTCACTTGTACAGGTCATTTTTATTTGTTTTATTATCTAAAATTACTAATGAAAGTTTATCATGCACAACCACTTGTACATTTTGATCCTGTGGAGACACTATACCTGTTACTAAAACAAAGTAGGTCAAACATGGTTGACAATTCAATAAGGGAAAAATGTCAAACTTTCTGACTTAAATGTGTGCCTTTTTAAAGAAACTATAGGATTTTTGGTAGTAGCAGTACCTGGTATGTACCATAGCCTATGTTTTCTCCAAAACTTAAGCAATTTTGTTATGTCATTATTATTTTGTAGGTTTTAAACGATGTCATCTTTTTCTGCAATGTTTTAGTTTTATTATGTAAGGCCAGTAGGTATAATTATGTAAAACAGCTTGTACTCATCCAGAGCTTTAATTTGATATATGGTTTTCCCGTACAAATTTTAATAATTACAGAATTATTGACGTATGAAATTAAGCAAAATAAACACTTTACATGAACCTTAAATACAGAGAAGTGATCCTCCCCTACAAAATGACCCATGGGTCATTTCACTTCGTAGCGGAATGGCCCGAATCATTATTCGACGTAAAAAACTTCTGACCCCAGAAGTCATATTACTACGTGGAGGAAATACCCGGTCATTATTCTACGTAGAGAAATGGCCCCAGAAGTCATTTCACTACATACAGGAATGACCCGGGTCATTCCACTACGTAGTGAAATGACTCATGGGTCATTTTGTAGGGCAGGGTTATTTCTCTGCATTACACCAGCAGCAGTTCTGATATTCGTATACACAGTACGTTACTTTAGCACAAACTTCAGGCAAAAAAGAAGCATTGAATTTCCCAGGTGACTGTCCAAAGCATTCGCTTAGGTCAGCCTGGGTTACAAGGTTTAAGCCTTTACCAAACGATCATGTCTTTTAACCACCCCATGAATGAGGGCTGTTGAAAACATTGTGAAAAAAGAAGATGCTGGTTACCAGCATTTTCTCACATTTTTTTTTTTCAACATTTTCTTCTGACGAAGCGTGTAAAAAGACTGTTGAAAACATTGTGAGAAAATGCTGGTTACCAGCATTTCCCCTTTTCTCACAATGCTTTTTTTTTTACATTTTCTTGTGACGACACGTCGAAAAAGACTGTTGAAAACATTGTGAAAAAAGAAGAAAATGCTGGTTACCAGCATTTTCTCCTTTTCTCACAATGTTTTTCAACATCTTCTTTTGAAGACTCGCAGAGTTTTGGACACAAGGTCATATAGTTTGTTCTCTACAACTGATTGGAATTTGGAAGTGTCTAAAATTGTGTCACATGATAAAGACTTAATGACAGCAAATCTCATGTTTGACACAAATGGCTGACCTAATGACGGGAGATCGGCGGGTTTTGCCTTGTTAGCGTAGAATATAAGAGTACAATTACAGCTTTGAAAAAAAAAAAAGTTACTCTTGTCCTATTGGGTAAACCTAGTGCCATGCAAATATAACGTTTTACATCCTAGCAATAAATCGTCTTTGAAAACAATGAAGGAAATTGATATGTTGCATGCTTCCTCATTTACCCTCTGTTGTTAACCCATTACCACACAATCCCTACTTTTGACGCCCCTGAGAAAGAAGCCTTTTGAAAACACTGTGGGAAAAGGAGAAAATGCTGGTAACCAGCATTTTCTCCTTTTCCCACAGTGTTTTCCACTCTTCCCAGAACAAATTTCAATTTTTCAGTCACCTTTATTTTGTCGTCTGCAAATGCTTTCAATTTGACTTTTTGTAAATATTTTTCTGTTAATAAATTGTCACTGGTTTGCTGATCCATCCGAAAAATAGCCTGTATGTCATAGAATACGACAATGAATGGAAATAATACTGCAAAAAAGCGACCCATTGATTGATAATAGTCAAAGTATATTGCACGTCTGTGCAGTTTGATCTCCGTCTGTCCTTTTCGCTAAGGAACTTCATCGACTGCGACATGCATGCGTTATGCATGTAGTTTAAATGTTGACAGGGTCTGTGAAATATTGGGAAAGGGTATTTTGTAACAGGTAACTACATTTTTGTTGATGTAACGAATTCGTATCGGATGAAACACTTTCTGTCGTATTCTGACTGGACAATTCTCACCATGCCTGTGACCTTTGTCTGCGCATGTCATGTTCTTCGAAGATTCGACCTGCCTGCTATGACCTATCTTCGCGAGCCAAGGTTACGATCACTACGTGGATCTTACCTTGGCTGATTGAGCCTGATTTCGAGATTCCTGCGATGCGCCCTCTATTGGATGCTGGTTATACCCCCTTTACATCACATTTCTGAAAGCCAATGAAATGTTTTACAAAGCGCTTACGAATATTAGTTATTCAGCATGAAGCGATAAACAGACATCCGCATGGGTTTCCATGTTTACCTTCTATTCGAAAGTCCTCGACCTTATTCTATTTTTATCAAAGATGAAATGCTACGAGCGATTTCGTTCGTTGCAGCTAGAGCTGGCTGCATCCAATGAAAAAGCGTATCGGGGGAGTGTAAAAAATCAAGCACGATACGCCAAGGGTAGAGTAGGGTAGTGAATCGTCAGCCTTGGCTTGCGAAGATGGCTGCTATGACCCATCACCCATTCCCAGTATACCTGGGAACTGGGAATAGTATGGTTTATACTGAAGCCTATTACCCGAGCATGTAGGGGCTGTTTTGATAAATGGCCGATGCATAAGGTTACATGTTAGTCGGTCATAGCTGAATGAATCGCAACAGGTCGTATTTCATTGAGTAAAAAAAAATCAAAGGTAGCCTAACGTTTGTTGATTTGAAAACTAGTCCACTTCTGTACCTAGAATGCCCAAATTAGATAGACGTGTATTTGTAGAATGTCAACTAGCGGGATATAATGTTCCTGTGAAAAATTAAAATTCGCACCAGGTATCGTTTTATTGAGTAAACGTTTATTTCATTTTGAAATTCAAAGTAACGGCTGTTGATTTGAAAAATAAGTCCGCTTCTGTACCCAGAATGCCTAAATTAGATAGATGTGTATTTGTAGAATGCCATCTAGCGGAAGAAAATGTTCCTGTGACAAGGAATGACGACCGCATAAACCTGTCAATATAACGACTGACAATCAGCATGAATAAAGTCCAATGCATGAAAATCACTTAAAATTTTGTAAATTAATCCTTGCAGTAAAACAATCAACTTGTACTGCAGCAGTTTATGGTGAATTGGGACGCTACCCACTTTATATACACAGACATGTTATGCTGATTAAATACTTGTTTAAGTTATTGAACTCAAAGAATATTTTACTAACTACTATCTATGATGTTATGATAAAAGATTTAATGGAGGGTAAAACGAATTGGCTGACCAAGATAAAATCCTTACTTCAAGAAAACGGATTTTTGTATGTTTGGGAACAACCCAACACTGTTAATCAGAAGCATTTTATAGTTTTATTTAAACAAAGGTTAGTTGATTCCTATATTCAAACATGGTTTAGAAATATTTCATCCAGTACTGTTTTGTCCACTTTTTATTATTACCTAAAGGAAGATTTTACGATTGAGAACTACCTGAAAATGTCTTTACCAATAAATTTAAGAAAGCAGTTAACAAAAATACGCACATCATCACATAATTTACTTATTGAATCTGAGAGACATGGTAGAATAAGATTACCAAGACACGAACGAATATGTCGACATTGTAATCTAAATTCAATTGAAGACGAATTTCATTTTATCATCGAATGTCCTTTCTTTTCAGGTTTACGCAAAAAATTCATAGAAAATTACTATATAGTTAGACCTAGCGTGTACAAATTTATATGTTTAATGAAAAGTAATGATTATGATGTTTTGTTTAATCTTTGCAAGTTCATAAAACTAGCATTTGAAAAAAGGAATACACTAATTCATAACGTTTAATATATAATCTCACATTCCTCCGTAAAACCGATTGCGACGAATTGCCTATTTTCTATGTATGAATTGATACAAATATTTCTTCATATTTTTTCACGTATATTGTGTTATTGATATGATGTTATAATCACATAGAGGATATTTGTTTTCTTCGGTGAAAGATCGAAATTTATTTCATCGAGTGGACACCATCGGTAATATTTTCACGAGTGGCGCAGCCACGAGTGAAAATGTTATCGATGGTGTTCACGAGATGAAATAAATTTCGATCTTTCACCGAAAAAAACAAATATTCTATTTATTTCATGCTTTCAACCCTTTCTGGGAGGAGCTTTATCAAAATTCAGTACAGTTCTTTTCCGTTATTCCCCGTGGCGTACCCCTCCCGCATAGCAACGTTACGTCATGCGCGAGAAATGTAAGGTATATGACGTCATATTTCCCATCTGGTTGTTAGGCACGCGCAATTTACCTAGGCAACAAGAACGTGCAAATCGTTATTTTCACTGGTGGTACCAGTGTAAGATCGAAAAATATTTTCACTGCCAATTCTTGATATCCTACCGGAAAGCATGAAATAAAATGTACTTGTATGTGCAAGTGGGAAATAAAGATACTGCTACTACTACATGAATGCAAGTGGGAATGTTTCAAAAATCTAGCAGCATAGATCAAAGATCAGGCTCTACGTCCTATACGTTCTGCACTTAATCTATGCTCTATAAATAAGCGTACCGAATTATCAAATCGTTATAAAACACATTTTTATTAACTCACTGGTGAATCATTTTTAAATTATTTCTTTTTGAAAAAAAAAAAAGTCGTATTAATGTGAAATGTGACATTAATCATAACGTAGCTTGTCGTTATGGGCTCTCTGTAATTTGTCAATGTACCACAAATGGCTGCTCATGGATGAAATTTTATTAATGTTTGTCTACTGTTTGTTTGTTTATTTTTTTAAAATTTGTTTCAACGTGTTTAACGCCGCTTTCAACAACTTTTCAGTCATAATACTGCCTCATCCCACTTATCCACGTCTTTATAGAGTTTGGTAAGTACTGGGCTTAGACTCGTAAGTGTGTTGCCCAAAGGCACTCCATAAAAAAGGCACAGCATTTCGAGTGAGGATCGAATATAGCTTGCAACAAGCGAAAAAGGTCATTCTGACTTTAGCGTATAGCGTCGTTTCCGATCAGCCAGAGCAGTCCACGCAGGCTAATCCGAGACGGCACTTAACGTCTACATTAGATTTTGTTCCTCAGTATTATAGACTTCCACAAAACGTAAAAAAATCATAAAAAACGGAAAGTGCCGTCTCGGATCAGCATGCGCAGACTGCGCATGCTGATCCGAGACGACAGTTTACGTAGATGTCCAAATGTCCCTTTTCGCGTATTGCAAGCTATATATGTAATTATGGATCCGTATAATATACTATGTCGAGCAACTCACCGAATCATGAGATAGACTGGTCCCCTTATATGCAAAATAAATAATAATAACAAAAAGATTCGATCCAGGACAGTCTCTGGGGCTTACGTGGGTCGATGCTTTTTGCAAATGAACAAAACGTTCGTTATCGTTATGTCAGAGCATGGCTTATAATGATTGGCTTTTGCGAACGTCCGTTGTTAAGTATGGTTTCTGGTTCGATACATGCCGGTGTAATGCAGAGAAATTACCCTTCCCTAAAAAATAACCCATGGGTCAGTTTTCTACGTAGAGGAATGACCCGGAACATTATTCTACGTAGAAAAATAACCCCAGAGGGTTATTTGAACTTATTTCTCTACGTAGAATAATGATCCGGGTCATTCGTCGACGTAGTGAAATGACCTATGGTTCATTTCTCTACGTTTCGTAATGATCCATGGGTCATTTTGTAGGGGAGGGTCATTTCTCTGCATTACATCGGCATCTCGATTGACCTGTATTGTACATTGCTTCAAATCTTTATTTTCAACCCATTACTACACAATCCCGTGTTCTAACGAAAACGAGGAAAACGGCTTTTGAAAATATTTTTGGAAAAGAAGAAAATGCTGGTATCCAGTATCCAAAATATGTACTGCTCTGTCAAATACAATTTCAGTTATTTGAACCACGTCTAATATTTCGTCTAAATGTTTAAATCTGTTTCTTTGCCACACAATCCGGAATATTAATCCTTAAGCTGCTATGCGCGACTTAGTGACCATTTGGGGACAGAGTTGATTAAGATCAGACTGCACAGAACGTGCAGTCTGATCTTAACCAACTATGTCCGATTAGAAGATATTATCCCCCAAAGCATAAGTTTGAAAATGTTATATTTGGGTTTTTTACAACCGAAATGAAAATTTTATTTTAGTTATTCAGCAGGATAAGAGTTAACGACCCTTTGGAAAAATGCTTTTAATTTGGATATGTCTAGTTCACAGAGGTGGCTCATCCTTGGATACCCCGGGGTCTGCCTATTTGCTACGCTACATCGACCCCTGGGACAATTGACTAATAAAACTTTGAATCAGCCGCCGAAAATCGATACGAAACGTCATAGCGTACAGTCCACTCGCCCATCACAAAATGATGATGGAACCAATGAAAAGCCAGCATTCGGCCGGCGGTAAAGCGAGGGAAATTCAATGAATTGTCCCAGGGGTCGATGTACCGTAGCAAATAGGGAGACCCCGGGGTATCCGAGGATGGAGGTGGCTAACCTCATAATATATCTGCCCTTCTCACAATGTAGAGTTTTCATTGAAAATCAACTTATTTCTTAACCTTTTCCAAAGCAATCCCTGATTTTTACGGGTCTGGAATAGTAGGCTTTTGAAATCATTCCCTGATTTTTACGGGTCTGGAATAGTAGGCTTTTGAAAACATTGTGGGAAAAGGAGAAAATGCTGGTAACCAGCATTTTCTCCTTTTCCCACAATATTTTCTAACCTATCATAGACAGAAATCATCTTTTCAGCAAAAGTTGAATTGTCGTCTGCACATACTTTCAATTTGGTCTCATCCAAAAGTTCGTCGTTTGGGAAAGGGTTAAAGCGACTACAGTCGAGCGCTGACACCCGCAAGCGGTGCTCTTGTTTTTTATTATTGCGTCTAAGAGAAGTTAATCAGGCTCTTCACTATGCAGCATCTGTAAAATTACTTCGAGAGGTATTTGGGATACAGAATTTTACTTTGCAGTAATGAAGTTTTCATCAGTCACTGTGTTTTTTAGTTGGCGATAAAAACTATGAAATGGTTTTACAGCGTTGGCGTTTAATCCTTTACGATACAAACGTATATTTCACACAAATAGTAAAGGCGATTTAAAAAAAAAATGTGGAAAAAGAAGAAAATGATGGTGACCAACAGTTTTTCTTTTCCCATGGCATTTTCCCCCCATTCATTCATTAACAAATCCTCATTTATGCCATACAAAATTGTCGGCGGCAAATACTTTGCCTGTGGACAAAGCTAGACTTTTTTCACCATTGTAAAGACTTTACCCAGAGTACCCGAAACATTTTCGGTCGTAGGAAATCCCCTGAATTAAACTTAATTGATTGATTGATTGACTGATTGACTGATTGACTGACTGACTGACTGACTGACTGAATGACTGACTGACTGGTTTATTGATTGATTGATTGATTGATTGATTGGTTGGTTGGAAGGTTGGTGAGTGGGTTGGTTGGTTGGTTGGTTGGTTAGTTGGTTGGTTGATTGATTGGTTGGTTGGTTGGTTGGTTAGTTAGTTAGTTGGTTGATTGGTTGGTTGGTTGCAACCATATGACTTATTTTGACCAGGGTGCGTATTCACTAAGTATTTTTAAGAACGTTCTCAGTTTTATTCTCCAGAATGGTATAAATTTGAAAGTAACACAACTTCTGATTGGCTAAACCTTTTTTTTTTTAGCCAATCAGAGGTTGAATGTGTTCCTTTCAAATCGAGAAAACTCTTGATAAGTAGATAAAAATATTCTTGAGAATGGTTGGTGAATACAGACCCTGGATAACTCATCTGAACAGAAAGTATGGAGCTTAGACAAGTTATCAAGATGTGCAGCTTGATCTTGGTCTTCACCTGACGGAAAAAACAACAAACACTCGAGTTGCTCTCTGGAAAAGGGGATATTGTGGGTTTACTTCAAAAACCTCGTAACTACAGCTTGGAACAAGCTGTAGTTACGAGGTTTTTGAAGTAAACCAACGCTGTAATACATCTGCGCCATGCATCTTCTGAAGCGAGTCATGACACTGGTAATTATGGTTCTTTAAAACCCATTTTGTCAAATTACCGACTGGATCTCGAGGGAGAACGATCCTTTGACATGCAGAAAAATGACTCATAGGAAAAAAGGATTGACCCTGGACAAACTGCACAGACTGCGCAGGCTGACCTGGTCGATAGTGTTTGAAGATGTATTAATCCCCCTCTTCATGGAGCGGGATTAATTTTGTTTGGCACGCTATGGGTACAATATAACAGACGTTTTCGACATTTTGCTGAAGAAAATCTGTAATTTACTTTCAAATGTCTACGCAAAACCCTGGTCTCTGAAGATAGTTCCAATTTTACCTAAATAAACAATTCGAAAACTATTTTTAATTTTGTTACAGTTACTTATTACTTTTCCTGCATTGTTCAACGTTGCATCTTCTTTCTCATTCATTTCATTTTATGTCCCGTTTTGCCCAAACCTGAATAATGGTGATGCGAAAACGTTCTTAGAGAATAGGAGGAGCGTATTCATTAAGACTATATAGATGCATGCATACAGGGTGTTTCAAGTGTGATAGGCTAATGAATTTTTCCAAGCTGATTTTATTTACATAACTCGGGCCAAACTTGTTAAGTGTGTTGCTATTTTAGTTTGTATATAAACCTTTGACTTTTCCCAATTCCGTTTTACGTCATGAGGGTATTTTAAAACATTGTGGGAAAGGAAGAAAATACTGGTGAGCGGCTTCTACCCTGCGCAGGTTAACATGAGTCGATACTGTTTACCTTTACCAATAAATCCCTGATTTTTACGACCGAGATAGATGCCCTTTGAAAACATTGTGGGAAAAAGAGAAAATGCTGGTAACCAGCATTTTCTCCTTTTTCCACTATGTTTTCTACCCTGCTGGAAACAAATTTCAATTTTTGAGTTACCTTTATGTTGTTGTCTGCAAGTGCTTTCAATTTGGACCAGTCTAAAATTTGGTCGTTTGGTAAAGGGTTAGATCGCTTTAAATTGACACCCCACCCCCACCCCCTGTTATGAGCAGGACCCGTATGAGACAAGCTCTGGCAAAAGGGGGCTTAACTCTTTACTAAACGACAAAATTTTGGATTAGTCCAAATTAAAAGCATTTGCAGACGGCATAATGAATGTGAATTTAAAATTGAAATTTGATTTGGAAAGGATAGAAAACATTGTGGGAAAAGGAGAAAATGCTGGTTACCAGCATTTTCTCCTTTTCCCGCAACGTTTTCAAAGGCTTTCTTTCTCAGAGTCCTTAAAAGTCCGGCTTGTGTGGTAAAGAGTTAATACATCTCTGTGATGCATGATATCTAGCAAGTCATCACTGTATCATACATCTCCAAAATCCCTTTTGTATAATCAAAGCGTTGAGAACGCTGAAGTGGTATTTGTCAAGGAAACACATTGTGTGGAATTAATAGTTTGTAAGAAAAAGAGACATATTGTTCAAATATTGGCTTAAAAGTCAACCCACTAAGCAAATGAATACCTTTTCGGTTAAAGGCAGAGTAGTCATGTACCTTCAAGCTATAATTTTGAAATAACTTTAGCCTTTTTCATTTAATTTCCAACATTACAATCAATTACTTCGATTTATATATCGATAAATATTCATGAGCAATCACATGGAGAATCGCGCAATCATAGGACGAACAAGCTGTGGGACGAATTGGTTTGGAACGAAAAAGCAGCAAATTTTGTATCATTGCGCCAATAAAAGGCTATGAGTGATATAAGCTGTTTTCAATATAGAATTAATATCTCAACGATCGATGGCCTCGCCCTATGAATTTAAATATGCCTTTTCAAATGACATAGCTGAGTGCTACCGAAAAACTCATTTGCCTGAGAAAAAATGAGTTTAACTGGGTTTATTTCCTTCGGCTTTGCACAAAATAAGAATACATGGTTATTAAAATTCAATCTTGAACTCATAGTGGTATTGTCTTCGACAAATACCACAAAAACCTATTGAATCATGGGGTACACTAGTCCTTTGACATACAGAAATTTGACCAATAGTGAAAGGTTTAGGCCCATATCTGCCAGTGTGGACTGTTCCCTTGTCACGGAACATGGGCCATACATTAGCAGACGCCTCTTAGGAAGGAGTTACGGGTAAAGTATGGATAAAGCTCAACATATTTGAGAATAAAATAAAGTAGTAGTAGTTTCTTCTATTGCTTTAACGTTTTAAAAATGTTCTTCATTATGGAAAAAAGGTCTTCTTCTCTTTTTCTTTTTTTTTTGTTGTTGTTCGTTCGTTCGTTAGTTCGTCAATCTTCTTCATCTTCTTCTTCTCCTCTTACATTTTAATTTTTCAGTTTTCAGTTTCTTCTTTTTGGTATTTTTTGCACCGTCTGCAATCCGAGACTTATCCTTTTGCGTTGGAAAACCTTTTCATATCCGTCTATAACGGTATAATTTAATCACGTGTAGTTGGCAACGAAACAGCAAAAACAGTGTTAAAGTGATAACCCTGTGACAGCTCAATTATTCACGTATTCCTTGTGTCCCAGCACAACTAGGCTCTGGGTTTCTGCAGTTTCTTGCTCAAGGACACATCCACCAACATTTAGCGTCATTTCCGTGAATTCATAAAAAATAAATTTTCACTGAAATTATCGCATCTAGCGTTTTTTAGCTTACCTGAGCACAACGTGTTCAAGGGGAGCTAGTAGGGTGACGCTGTGTCCGTCGTGCGTCGTCCGTCGTGCCGCGTCAACAATTCCTTCAAGCATCTTCTCCTCCTAAAGCGCTTGGCCGATTTGGTCGAAACTTGGCTGCAATGTTTCTTAGGAGGTCCTCTTTGAATGATTTCAGAGAATTTGATTCCATCGAAAAAAACTCTGGTTGCCATGGCAACCAAATCGAATTTTCTAAGAAATTCTTTAAAAATCTTTTTCTCTGAAACCGCTGGCAAGATTTTAAAATAATTTTACAGAGATGGTACTTGAGTGAGCCTTTTAAAAAGTATTTGCGAAATTTTGATCCAGCAAGAAACGTGGCTCTGGTAAAGGGGGCTTCTTGCACTATATACAGAAATGAAGGAATTCTTGAGAAATTCTTCTTCTCTGAAACCGCTGGTCAGATTTTGAAATAATTTCACAGAGATATTCGTTGGGTGACCTTTTTCATAAATTGCTCGCGAAATTTTAATCTCTCAGTTAACATGGCTCTGGTGGCTGGGGGCAACTTGCACTGTATGGCCATGAAGAAATTCTTAAAAATTCTTGTTCTCTGAAACTGCTGGTCAGATTTTAAAAATAATTTCAAAGAAATGTTCCTTTGGTGACCCTATCCAAAAATTTGTTCGCGAAATTCTGATCTCTCTATAACCATGGCTCTAATGACTGAGGGCTTTTTGCACTGTATGGCCATGAAGAAATTCTTAAAAACTCTTGTTCTCTGAAACTGCTGGTTTCTTTGGTGACTCCTTTCAAAACTTGCCAGCAAAATACTGATTTGTCAAGAAACATGGCTGTGATTGGTGGGGCGGGGGGGGGGGGGGGACAACTTGCACTATATGGACATGAATTCTTAATATTCGTGGATATGATGGGGGGATTTTATTTCCAAAGTTTCAATACCTCAAAAAGAATTGGCTATGGTTCTCTCAGAAATTCAGGTGAGCGATCCAGGGCCTTCTTGGCCTTCTTGTTTTTTTTTTTACATTGTTTCAGACACAAAATCGATGTTTTTTCTTCCCCGTCCCAATCATCAGTCAATAAGGGAAAAAACAAATATCTGATACTCGGGCAAAAAGTCAAAGCAATTTAATTTTCCCATTTGGCAATCTTTTAATCACTTTTCCTTTTGCCTTTTGCAGACGACATTTTTATCATTTATTTTGCAGCATAAAACATTGTGGTAATTTGAAAATTCACTCCGAACGGAAAATGCTTGCCCTTGCCCAAATCTATTTTCAGATTATTTAATATATCATACCTTTACGCATGTTGTTTAACCCTGTACCTCACAATCTCGAGTATAAACGACCCTGAAAGGAGAAGGCTTTTGAAAGCATTGTGGGAAAAGAAGAAAATGCTGGGACTAGCATTTTCTTCTTTTCTCACAATGTTTTCTACCTGTTAAACAGCATAGCCCAGACTATATGTCGCATTTAATTTGACGTCTACGCATGCTTTCAAATTTGGACAAGGCTAAAAATTTGTCGGTTAGCGAAGAGTTAATCAGGTCGTTTGCATTGCACATAACGTCAGCATGGTAGAATGTCCTCCCACAGTCGAACACGGAAAGTTCAGCTATCGACTCTTCGTCTATCTACAACACTTTGGACCACGATTTAAAATATTGAAAAGGTACTGAGGTGCTCTTTAATGTGTGAGTTGGTTGGTTGATTTGTTGGCTGTTTAGTTGTTTGGTTATTTGGCTGGTTGGTTGGTTGGTTATTTGTTTAGTTGGATGGTTGGTTGGTTGGATAGTTGGTTGGTTGGATATTTTGTTTGTTTGTTGGTTGGTTGGTTGACTGGTTGGGTGGTCGGATAGTTGGTTGGTTGGATAATTCGTTGTTTGGTTGGTTCTTTCGTTTGTTCGCTCGTTCGTTGGTATTTAACGCCGTTTTTAACATCATTTCGGTGAGAGGAATGAAATCCGTCGCTATTGCAATGATCAGTCCTCCGAGAAAAATTAACCGAGCTGGAAATTCGAACAGGAGACCCCCGGAATTTCTTAATTTTACCTTCTGATTATGATGTCTCTCGTTTGTCCAGCCATCAAAATGTTAATCTTTAGGTTGTTAAGCACGACTCACTGACCTCTTGCGGACAGTGTAGATCAAGATCAGACCGCACAGAACGTGTAGTAAGATCTTAAATCTACACTGTCCTTTAAAAAGATACAAAAAAAATTTAAAGATACATTTGAAGTGCAAAAAAAAAAAATGTTTTTTAACTCATTACCACACGAGAAAATTTTAGACTGGTTCAAATTGAAAGCATTTGCAGACGACAAAATAAAGGTGACTGAAAAATAGAAATTTGTTCTGGGAAGGGTAGAAAACACCGGGAAAAGGAGAAAATGCTGGTTATCAGCATTTTCTCCTTTTCCCAAAGTGTTTTCAAAATATCATCGGCTTTAACACTTTACCAAACGACAAAATTTTAACCCTGTCCAAATTGAAAGCATTTACAGACGACAATATCATTGTGGCTCAAATGGTGCAATTGCATATTGATAGGATAGTAAAAGATCGTGGGAAAAGGAGAAAATGCTGGCAGCATTTCCTCCTTTTCCCACAATGTTTTTAAAAGGCTTCTTTCAAAAGGTCCTCAAAAGTCGCCATTGTGTTGGAAAGGGTTAAAGTTAAATAATCTTAGTTATCAGGCAGGATAAGGGTTCACGCCAATCTTTTAGCAAGTCTAGCTCGCCACGCTTCAGCCCCAATTTTACCTCTACGCTACATTAAGAATTTGCAACTCTGATCGCCAGTATTTTTCTGAATGAACAGTGTACCTATTTTAACAGTGTTATAGTTGAATCGTATTGGAGAGGGGAAAAAAAAAAACTACGCACGATTGAACGTTATATACGTCATATCGCTCTATGCCTTTATTGAATAGAGAGAATACGTGGAGTTGAAAAATACCCTCGCAGTGGAAAAGTCTTCGCCAAATGTTTGTATGTTTTATGTAAATATAGATTTATTGGGAAATACATCATCGTATTCATTTCATTCACGTCTGATTTTTTTTTCGTCTGCTTTTCTCGCTGCGTGAGGGATAAAATTTCTGCAGAGTGTGCAGATACGTTACATAATTTTGCCCTTTTTTTTTTCAAATTTATTTATTTTACGTGTAGAAGCGTGAACGTTCTGAAATTTGTATAAGTCGGATTTTAAATTGAAAAAAAAAAAACACGCGAGAATGCAGGGAAATATTTTGGGGAAAAAAGTGCATGGCAGTTGACTCAAAAAAAAAAATAATAATAATAAAAAAAAAATGCAAATATCTTTAGTGTGTGCAGAATTTTATATGTGAATTTTATCAGGAAATCTACATTTCTTATGACTTGACACGATCAGAGTTTTAGTAGACAGCGGGTGAAGTACGACTTGCTAATGGGAATTAAGTCAAGTGTGCATTTGGACTGATATTTGTGAAGGATTTAGTGTTTAGCTCGATGCAAAACGATAAAATTTTAGACTGGACCAAATTGAAAGCGTTTGTAGATGGCAAATTAATCATTGCTCCAAAAAAAAAAAACTGACATAATATTATGAAAGGTATAAAATATTGTGGAGAAAGGAGAAAATGCTGGTAACCAGCATTTTCTCCTTTCTCCACAATGTTTTCCAAAACTGTCAAAAAAAAAAAAAGTTTTAGTTAAAATTCGGGAAAGCCTGAGGAAAGGGTTATTTTATTTCCTAATAAGTACCAGTTTTTTTTATAAGTTTTTTTTTAATACCACTACAGGTTAAGCTTTGAAAGCATTGGAAAAATTTAATGTATCATAGCTTTACGCTTGTTGGTTAACCCTGTACCGCACAATCCCGAGTTAAAACGACATGAAAAAAAGAAAGCTTTTGAAAACATTTTAGGAACAGGAGAAATTGCACGGTACGCTGGGAAATAAGTAGAAATTGCCTGCAGTAAGCACTGGGTTCTGTTTCTCTACTGGTTTCTATTCCGAAAAAAATGAAATGCTTTTTCCTTTAAATGTATTTTTTTGTGTGTGTGTGTAATTTGTGACAGTTTCGGTAGTCCTATAATTATCCTGTACTAAATGGGTTAACGTGTATTCTTCGGGAATTTACGCTGTAACCGTCATTGACTGGATCACTTTGTTATTGGTTGTAAATATTTAAATATCTAATTATCTATCTGTCTTCGTCTCTCTCTGTCTGCGTTTTCCCCCCCCTCTCTCTCTCTCTCTCTCTCTCTTTCTCTGTCTCTGTCTCTGCTCTTTCTGTCGGTCTCTCTCCGTGTCTGTCCGTCTCTCCTCCCCTTCTCTCCTCCCCCTTCTCTCTCTCTCTCTCTCTCTCCCTCTCTCTCTCTCTCTCTCTCCCTCTCTCTCTCCCTCTCTCTCTCTAATGTCTCAAAGTCTCTAACAGTCTCTCTATCTCTCTGCCCTAAGATTCCAACGTTCTCTTTCTTGATCTGCAGGCATAACGAAAATTCATCATTTCACCATTCTGCATAATGCTTATTGCTAAATGATTATACAGTCACGATATTTGTATTCAAACAACCTTCTCTGTGCTGCTTACATCATGATGCACAGTTTAAATCCTTGTCGGTTTCTACTATAGAAGTGAAATGAATTTTTTCGGAACGACCCAAATATTTGAGCCGTGCTCTGTGGAAAGGGAGCTTAATGCATCCACGTGATCCATGGTACCAAGTTAGCCATCAGATAATTATGGATCCGTAACAGCCGCTTTTTTTAAATAACCCGACTTAAATATGAAGTAGACTTAACGGACTTAAATATGAATTAGACTAAACCGACCTAAATCTGAGGTGGAATTAAGTCTATGGACATACAGAATACTGATCAATAGCGAAAATTGTCGGCCCAGGTCAGCCTGCGCGGACTGCGCAGGCTGACCTGGGTCGATACTTTTCGCAGATGCAATGTGCAGGCTTTTCACAGAGCACAGCTTATTTATTTATCTATTTATTTATTTATTTATTTATTTATTTATTATGTCGATTCTTCGTGTTTGACTGTCACGAAAATTAGTATCTTTTACCGTTCTCCTGCTAAAAGAAATGACATGAAACTTTTAAGCCTGTACTTATTAGTTAAACACCAAGTTTTGCTATTTTAAAGGTATTGTTTTGGGGAAAAAATGTCCTAAACGGACACAATAGATCCAAGATCAGACTGCACGTTCTGTGCCGTCTGATCTTGATCTACACTGTTAGTTTAAAGGTCAGTGATTCCATTCGCCATAAGCAGCCTAAGAATTAACCCTTTACCACACAATGACGACTTTTAACGACCTTGAATAAATAGCCGTTTGAAAACATCGTGGGAAAAGGAGATAATGCTGATAACCAGCATTTTCTCCTTTTCCCACAAAGTTTTCCAACCTTTCAAAGACAAATTGCATCATGTGAACCACGCTGAATTTGTAGCTTGCAAATGCTTCAATTTGGATAGGTCTAAAATTCTGCAGTGTGGTAAAAATTTAAGTAAATTTCAGTATATATAGAGGTAACATACCCGACATGATCAATATAGAAGCAGAGAGTTTACACCAAGTACAGTTAAAAGGCTAACAACCATGAAATTGTGTTCAAATCATGCTTCAGAAAAACGGCTAACAGAAAAAAGGTGACGACACATCGAGCAAAGGCTGCGCAGCCTGAGCGGGACAATACTAATTGTAAATGCACGAAACCCCCTTTTCAAAGAGCATGACTGATTATGGTCAAAGACTGAAATAACCATGACCTTTTCAGCACTAGATCTATGAGTACAGTCTCTTTCGACTACACTCCACTCCAAGTCTGGAAGAATTTAATTAACGCTATATCAAACTATTCCTGGTTTTTACGACCCTGATATAGAAGACTTCTGAAAACATTGTAGGAAAAGGAGAAAATGCTGGTGAACAGCATTTTCTCCTTTTCCCACAATGTTTTCTATCCTGCTGGAAACAAATTTCAATTTTTTAGGTACGTTTATTATGTCGTCTGCAAGTGCTTTTAGTTTGGACCAGTCTAAAACTTTGTCGTTTGGCAAGGGTTAAGGATGGCGCACCCTAATGGGATACTTCGTACATAGCCTTTCACCGCGAAAAAAAAAAACGTACGGATTCGGCTAAGACTCGGGTAATTCCCTAATCAATCGGCCGAAAGACGCTGCTTCCCTGCATCCATTACGATTACCCGAGTCTTAGCCGAATCAGTACGATTTTTGGCGATGAAATGCGATGTTACACGAATACCGTTACCGTGCCATATCCTTGAATTTCTGGAAGAGTTTTATCACATGGGATGGAAACGGTAAACAACGATATAGATCTAAGATCAGACTGCACGATCTGTGTAGTCTGATCTTTATCTATGCCGCCCGAAAAGCCCCTCCCCTATTTTCGCCCATGTAGATGAAAATATTAATGGTACTCGCGTGGAAGTATCAACCACTCAAAATTCATGAAAGCACAGAATGGTAATGGTAGCGTGTTTCTTCCTAAACCTTCATCCGCTAAATATCGTCGGTTTACTTAAAAAACCTCGTTACTACAGCTTGTAACAAACTGTAGTTACGAGGTTTTCGAAGTTAACTGACGATATGCAAAATAAAATCTTCGACTTGATTGTAAATAGCCCAAATCTTGCTTTTTCAAAGTTACTTTTTACGTTGAAAATATCTCCTTATCGGACAGTGTAGATCCAAGATCAGACTGCACGTTCTGTGCAGTCTGATCTTGATCTACACTGTCCGCAAAAGGTTCTTTTGTCGCGCAAAGGGTTAAGAGCACCTCAGTTATTAAACAGGAATGACAGTTTCTAGGCTCACACCAGGTTGTCAATCATTAACATGCATTTCATACATACGTGCTTTAGTACATGTTTTCCTGCGCTAGTATTTGCTTCAAGCTCCTGGGAAAAATTGAAATTTCGTGAGATTGAAGGTCGAGCGAGATGTTAACAATTTCTTAAGGTAATAGACATCGTAATACTTCTAGTTAAGTATGGCATAAAATTTCTTGATAGTTGATAAATACGGAGTTATGCACTTATAATACTTTTGCACATTTTTAACCGACCAGAAATTCCTTTAATGTCTACCTTGAAATCATTTGTTGATACTTTTGTTAGTTTCCAGGAAATGGAGGTAAATATTACCTCCCTTTGTAATGAGAATATAGTGGTTTTATATTCATAAATGATAATTCTAAGAATGACAAAAAGGAAAACGTGGCTCGGTTAAAGTGGTACAATAATACTCATTTTTAGTCATAGCAAAATTTGTAGGATAATATCGTGGAAATAGTTGTTTTCTATTATGGGTCCACTGCCTTAAGCAGCGAACATTATCTCTCGCAAGATGGCATTGTACGAATACACATCTATCTAATAAGAGCATTCTGGACTTGAATTTCGAACTAAAATAAACGTTTACTCAATAAAAAGCTACCTGGTGCGACTTTTTCAGATATGATCAGCTAGAATGTGGCCTATGCACCAGCCATTTATTAAAACATCCCCTACAGGCTTGGGTAATAGCTTCGGTGTAAGCCCTACCTTTCTTAGCATTTGGAATCGATGATGCCTCATAGCAGACAGGTCGAATCTTCGAAGAATATGACATGCGCAGACAGCGACATAGCGAGAAACAGACGCTAGTATATTGACCCTTGAAAGTTACTTCAACATAATATTCTTTTTATTATATCTTTCGAATTCCAATAATGCACAACTTCGTTAAAAATGCTTAGATTTGTTTAAAAAAAAGCATTGAGTTAGTGGATGAATTTTCTATATCATGAGTGGCGGATGAATATTATAACGTAACACTGAGACCGGAAACAGCGCTGAAAGCAGTCCGCAAGCATGTTACGTCTTCATACCAGATCAGGAACTGTTTCCAATACCTAACTTTTCTCAGATATGAGGACAGAAGTGAGTTTGCACACAAGACTTTGCAGTAAGAAATAAACATACAAAGCTGCATTAATTCGATAGATCGTCAGGCAAGAGCATTCGGCTAGAAATTTCGATGTATAAATATCGGGTTATAGGTTTAAATCCTTACCATAATCAAAGCGTTGAGAATGCTGAAGTGGTATTTGTCAAGGAAACCCATTGTGTGGAATTAATAGTTTGAAAGAAAAAGAGACATATTGTTCAAATATTGGCTTAAAAGTCAAACCACTAAGCAAATGAATACATTTCCGGTTAAAGGGACAGTGGTTATGTACCTTAAAACTATAATTTTGAAATATCCTTAGCCTTTTTTACATTTAATTTCCAACATTACAATCAATTACTTCGACCTATAAATATTCATGAGCAATCACATAGAGAAGCGGGCAATCATAGGACGAACAAGCCATGGAACGGATTGGTTTGGAACGAAAAAGCAAGCAAATTTGTATCAATGCGCAAAAAAAAGGCTATGAGCGATAGAAGCTATTTTCAATAAAAAATAAGTATCTCAACGATCGATGGCCTCGCCCAATGTATTTTAATATGCCATTTAAAATTACATATCTGAGTTCTACCGAAAAACTCATTTGCCTGAGAAAAAATGAGTTTAACTGGGTTTATTTCCTTCGGCTTTGCACAAAATAAGATACATGGTTATCAAAATTCGATCTTGAACTCATAGTGGTATTGTCTTCGACAAATACCACAGAAACTATTAAAAAAAAATGAGTGCTGTAATATCCCTGTATTCGTCGTTAGCAGTATTTAACAGAGTCTCTGTGGGTTTTATAGTCTAATGGAGCAAAGTTATTATGACTCATTAGGGGTTGCTTCAAACAGTGCAAGAAAGCATAAACATGTTGGCTGTCGACGTTACCCTTGTACCAAACAACCATGTAAAAAAGACTTTTTTAAACGATGTGGAAAAATGATAAAGTATTTGAAACCAGCATTGTTACCTTGTCCCACGAGGGATTTTTATCCTTTCAAAGCCATACCAAATCTATTGAGTATCATGATTTGTCTCCTGCGAACATTTTCATTTTTTGACTTTCTGGAATTTCGTTGTAGGGCATGACCAAGAAAATTGACTCTTATATATATTAAGCGTGGAAAATTCTGCAACTCAAGAGGTAATTAAGCACGAACTGATTACCAATTAGATGTGGAGATAATAAAAATACTTATCATACTAAACGACATCAGGAAACAATTCTGTAAATGCAGAAGGCACTTCTGAAATAATAGCACCAGTGCTTTCAACGCTATAGGCGAATCACCGCTACAAGCGAAAATAAAGGTTTTTGCGGACGGCGTAGATCAAGATCAGACTGCAGAGAACGTGCAGTCTGATCTTGATCTACGCCTACCGCTTGTCCACTCAAGCCTGATAACTCAGAAATCGGTATGAGTTTCATCGGATTGCAGTTTCAGCCGACGACGGAGTTGCAGTTTATATATACTTCGCGCTGAAGGAGTTGAATACCAGTATTCTTTATGGTAGACACATTACGATTACTCCACAATACTGCGCATTTCAATCCGTATAACTCTATACTGGGAGGGTAGGCAAAGGTCAGCCTGCTTGTTCCTGCATTCACGTCGGTCTGTTGTCATATATGTGGGACTCGCAATAGCGACGCTTTTACTCGGATTAACTTGTAGAAAAACCTTATGTTTCTAGACAACAAATGATGAAGAACAAAGAAAATTGGTTGGATGGTTGATTAATTGGGGTTGGTTGATTGATTGATTCATTGATTGATTGAATGATTGATTGATCGATTAATTGGTTGGTTGGTTGGTTGGTTGGCTGGCTGGCTGGTTGATTGATTGATTGGTTGGTTGGTTGGTTGAACAGGGCAAAAATTTTGTCATCTGGTAAAGGGTTGAAAGAAAACCGAATTAATACGGTATCTCTCTTGGCTTGATTTTTAACTTTTTCGTCGTTTTTAGTGTTAATGTAATTTGATCTTATGCTGATTAATCTATATTTGTCATTTATGTACCAAATATTCAGGGATAGAAATACTTTTTTATGGTTAAGATTATGAATAGATCTATGTCGGCACACAGCCGTAAAAAAAACGAAAGTTGCGCCCGGCGCTATTATAGTGCTTCGATACTCATAACAAAATGTGCATCTGACATAAATATGTAAATAATGTTTGTACGGGCAATCAAATAAATGTCAGGTGATAAATACATGTAAATATGCTTGAGTATTTCGTTTATCTTTCGTTTTTTAATGCGGTATAGTTTGTCTACATATAGATGTAGGCAGACCTAAGCAGGCTATTTATTCAAATATAATTATCATGCATGTAGTTATATAAGTCAAGAAATATTAACTTCGGAAATAGCTCGAGTTATCGAATAATTGTATAAACTTGATCGAAAGGTACTTACAAATGGCCTATAACAATCAAAAATGAGCATTCGGACATTTGCGTAAAGTGTCGTCTCGGATTAGCCTGCGCATTCCGCGCAGGCGAATCCGAGACGGCACTTTACGTCAGCACTAGATGTTATCCCACAGAAGACGTAAGTGAAATAGAAAATCACACACGATCGGAAAGTGTCGTCTTGGATCAGCCCGATCGGACTGGGCATGCTGATCCGGGACGACACTTTACGTAAATGTCCGAATATCCCCTTTCGCGTGTTACAGGCCAAATCATATTGAAAAATGGGTAAGTATGTGAATCGTGCTTTGTAAAAAGTAGTTCAATTCATCTACAAACGGTATCGACTCATTTCAGCCTGCACTGCCCGCGCAGACTGACCTTGATAGAAAACTTATGCTACTGGCAAATTTCTGCATGTTAACCCCTTTCCCAAACAACAAATTTTGGACCCTTCCAAACCAAAAGAGTTTGCAGACGACAATTTTAGATTTGGAGAAAATTGCAGAAAGTTCTCAAAAAGGGTAGAAAACACTGTGGGAAAAGGAGAAGTTGCTCGTTACGAGCAACTTCTCCTTTTCCCACAGTGTTTTCAAAGACTTTTACTCCAGACACGTAAAAGCCAGGGCTTGTTTGGGAAAGGGTTAAGGGACTTTTTTCTTCCTCACGATTCGTTTCGGAGTAGCACAAACTTAAATCCCTTTCCCTAGGGGCTTTTCTTATTTTCATATTTTAGCCTCGCTAAAATGTGACTCATCACGCACAAAGGGGCATTCTGGGCACTGCGAAAAGTGTCAACCCTGGTCAGACTGCGCGAATTGCGCAGGTTGACCAGTGTTGACACTTTTCGCTATAGTGACATTTTCTGTATGAAAAGTGGTCATTGTACCTTGTTATAGTGTCATTTCTGAATTAGCAACTGAAGCTGACCTGCACTATCGTTGATGTGTTTTCTTCAAATTGATGTACAGAATTCCCAGATGGTCCCTTTTGGCGTGATGGGTCACATATTTGAGTATGAAACATTGGTTTTTAAAAGTTTCTTTATGATCTTCATGGTACCGATATCTGTTGCATTGTATAATAATTTAGTGCTTTAATTTAGTTGAACACTTTCAGCATCCTCGGATACCCCGGGGTCTCCCTATTTGCTACGCTACATCAACCCCTGGGACAATTACTTGAATTTCCCTGAATTTCCCTCGCTTTACCGCTGGCCGAATGCTGGCTTTTCATTGGTTCCATCATCATTTTGTGATGGGCGAGTGGACTGTACACTATGACGTTTCGTATCGATTTTCGGCGGCTGATTCAAAGTTTTATCAGTCAATTGTCCCAGGGATCGATGTAGCGTAGCAAATAGGGAGACCCCGGGGTATCCGAGGATGCGCTTTCAGTGCCAAAAAGGCTTTCTATGGCGGCACAGACGAACAAATAGACAGACAGAATGTTTTACCTGTTTTGACTCGTAGGATCTTTGTCTTTACAGAACAGTTTTTGGTTTGGCCTAAAGTCATTACTGTGCTAAAGGAAATTTGAATTATTTCTTTTCATGAATTTACTTTTTTTTTTGTAGATTCCTTCATGTGAATCGTCAGTGTAAAACAATGTACCTGTAATGGAAATTTAACTTTGTGCCATCAGAAAACAAGACAAGAGATGTTGGATCCTCTCAAACGCTTGTGAATATTATACGTGTGACCACAAATACATGAAGCAGGGTGGAGGTATTACTCAGTGCTATGTGAACCAACAGATAAAAGTTTGCCGCAATAAAACAAGAAGATAAACCGTTAAGATCAAACAATATCAAAGAGGATGTACAAGTGAAGCAGACTATACTGCTGGAATTACCTTGTTGTCAGTGTAACTGTGAGTCAGACGCAAACCGAAAACATGTCGTCTGCGAAATTTGGTCGTCTGACTAAACCAACAGCTTGGATATTATTTGTTCTGACATTACGGAATGTTGCTGGAAATTCGCAAAGTAAGTATTTTATCTATAATCTATTACATTAACACTTTACCAAACAATCCCTGGTTTTTTACGACCCTGAGATAGAACCCTTTTGGAAACATTGTGGGAAAAGGAGAAAATGCTGGAAAACCAGCATTTTCTCCTTTTCCCACAATGTTTCAACCCTGCTAGAAATAAATCCTAATTTTTGAATTATGTTTATTTCGTCGTCTGCAAGTACTCTCAATTTGGACCAGTCCAAAATTTTGTCGTTTGGTAAAGGGTGAATTAAGCCATGCTGTGTGAAAAGAGGCTTCGTAACCTTCAAATAATATCGACCCAGGTCACTCTGCGCACTTCACGCACGCTGACCTTGGCCAGTGTAAATGACCCTCCCCTACAAAATGACCCGGGTCATTATTCTACGCTGACACCAGAAGTCATTTCACTACGTAGAAAAATGACCCGGGTCGTTATTCTACGTAGAGAAATGACCCATGGGTCATTCCTCTACGTAGAATGATGACCAATGGGTCATTCCTCTACGTAGAGAAATGACTTGCAGGTCATTTTGTATATAATGAGAGTCATTTCTCTGCATTACATCGGAACTTTCTGCTATTGGACATTTTTTGTGTATGTCAAAGGACCTGTGTACCTCGTGATTCAGCTGCTTATTATACGCGATGAACGTTACGAATTCATAATGACGTGATGAACTACTTCATAATATGGCCTGCAACACGTGAAAAGGGACGTTTGGACATTTGTGTAAAGTGCCGTCTCGGATCAGCCTGCGCAGTCCGCACAGGCTAATCCGAAACGACTCTTTCCGTGTTTATATAATTTTCTGTTTTACACATGTCTACTGTAGCACAATATTTAATGTAGTCGTAAAGTGCCGTCTCGGATAAGCCTGCGCGGACTGCGCAGGCTGATCCGAGACGTCACCTTACGCAGATGTCCGAATGCCCCTTTTCGCATGTTGCATGCCATATAATGCATTGCAGAAATGCATTAAGCCCCCCCCCTTTTTTTTTGGCTAGATTGTAGCTCATATATATAATTTACTCTTTGATATTTTCACCATATGCAAGACATTCTATTCCACATGCAGTGCTTTTTTATACTTTGACATTTTTGTATATAGTTAATGCATTCCACAACCCTTTATCAGACGACAAAATTTAACACTTGTCCAAATTGAAAACGTTTGCAGACGACAAGATAAACGCGGCTCAAGTTATGGAATTCGTATTTGAAAGGTTAGAAAACATTGTTGGAAATGGAGAAAATGCTGGTTGCCAGCACTTTCTTCTTTTCAACAATGTTATATAAAGCCGTTCTGCATGAGGTCGTCAAAAGTATGGCGGGGTCCTGCTTGCTTCGTGGTACAGTGTAGGACTCATGACCCGGAGGGCGGAGGCCCCACGTTCGAGCCGCACTAGATCTTTTGGTCTTTTCTTTGGAATGTCCATGTACAAGGCACTCCAGAGCCCTGGCCTTGTACTGGTGAAACCGAAATACCTGAGTATGAGTTGGTTGTATTGGGGTTTAACGCCACTTTAACAGCTAAGGTCATATCATGGCGGTCGATGACGCACATGTGTTTCCTGGCTTTCTCACACCGGTACCTACAATACTTTCTTTCCAAAGCCACTGACTACTTTTCTCACTTACTTCAGCAGAGGTGAGAGGCGAAAATAGGGAAAGAAAGTTCGCCTCATCCGGGTATCGAACTCACAACCACTCTCAACCAGCAGGTCATGAGTCCGACACGCTCACCACTGAGCCACCCGGGCGGGCCTGAGTATAAAAGCTGTCACCGTGATGGAATAAAATATTGTTGAATTTGGTGTAAAACACGATTAACAATCAAATACATTTACTCACTCGCTCACTCACCTACTCACTCACCTGCTCGCTCACCTACTCACTCACTCACTCATTCACTCACTCACCTGCTCCCTCCCTCACTCACTCACTCACTCACTCACTCACTCACTCACTCACTCACTCACTGATTGGTTAAGTGATAAAAGACGCAAGAAGTGCAAGTCAGACATGTTAGTAATAGTACCATTGGTACAGTGTTCCAGTCGCCCTACAATCGGACTGGTAAGTTTGCGTTTCGCCGGATTGGAAGTTAGCGTATACCATCACTCTATCCTTACTGTTGACGAATCAAGAAGCTGTTGTGGACAGCGCAGATCAGGATCAGACTGCACAGAACGTGCAGTCTGATCCCTGATCTACATTGTCCACCCCTGTTATCTAGAATAAAACTGAACTGCCGCTTCATCTAGCAGCGGCGCTGCACTTGTAGCCATAAACACTTTCCACACCGTAGACGACAGAAGAAGCTTTAGTGGACAGTGCAGATCAAGATCAGACTGCAAAGAACGTGCAGTCTGATCGCTGATCTACACTGTCCACTCTTTGTGAATAAAACTATTGAAAGCATTTGCAGATGACTAATTAAACATTGATGAAATGATGATTTCTCTCTTTGATAGAGTAGGAAACAATGAGGGAAAAGGAGAAAATGCTGACTATCAGCATTTTCTCCTTTTCCCACAGTGTTTTCCAAAGATTTCTTCTTTAGGGTCGTTAAAAGTCGGAATTGTGTGGTAAAGACTTAAAACACAATTTGGCACGTTTTCGACTTAGATATTGAATGCAACTGAAGAAGAGCGCAGGCAACCTCCTTTATGTCCTATCAAATACAAAAATCGTCATTATTCATTTTGCCATCTGCACGTGCCTTTTATTTGGACAAGTCTAAATTCTGTGTCGTAGAATGTAATTATTTTAGGCAGTTTTTTTTTTTTTTTTGGGGGGGGGGGGTTGGTTGGGGGTAAAACGAAAAGAAAATCCATTTTACTTATCTAAAACTGTAATGGTTATGGAATTTAGATATGAATTGAAATTTTGATAATTTTAAAACGAAGATAATCTGAAGTAGGTAAAGCCTTTAATCTTTATTCTATTTCAAATCTGAAGTCAGCTCTTGAGTTTTAAGTGGATTGAGCTCACCTTTTCACGCAGAGCTGAATGAATAAACCATCCACTTTAGTCTAGTAGGTAGTTAAAAAAAAATAAAATAAAATGCTCGACGTTTGAAGGTCAATCTGGAAAAAAAATCTCAGGAGAAATCAGGGCGTTGTATTTCCAGGATCAGACTGGACTTTCTGTTTCGTCTGATCTTGATCTACATCACCTAATAAAACAATTAAAATCGCTCTCAACAAATGAAGTGTTAATTCAATTTTAAGTGTAACCTGTACCTCAGTTTATTTATGGCTTACTGTCTTTATTCCTTATGGTGTTTGAGCACGACTCAGTGACCTTATGCCCAGGACAGCGAGGATCAAGATCAGACTGCACTGAACGTCCAGTGTTATCTTGGATCTACTCTGTCCAATAGGTTGATTCTCCCTCGAAAATGATACATTTGAAATAGCAAATTTTGGGTCTTTATGATCCACTTGAAATTTTCATTTCATTTGTTTAGCAGGATAAGGGTTTATAGATTTGACTCATTAACAATACAGGATATTTATAGGACACACAATCCCTACTGTTGACACCCCTCAGAATGAAGCCTTCAGAAAACATTGTGGGAAAAGGAGAAAATGCTGGTAACCAGCATTTTCTCCTTTTCCCACAATGTTTTCTACCCTTCACAAAACAAATTTCAAATTTTTAGTCACTTTTATTTTGTCGCTTGCAAATGTTTTCAATTTGGGCCAGTCTAAATTTTTGCCGTTTGGTAATGAATTAAGAACAGGTAACTATCTTCATACATCGAAATTGACTGAAAAAGGTGAAAAATGGTGAAATTGCTTGTAAATATTGAGCCATAATATTTTCTTATGTGCTCATGTCTCAAAACTAATTAGATACCATCCAAAAGAAGAGATTTTATACCTCGCAACCATTGTCATTCAGGCGGTATGTTGGTCGTATATATGTGACCATGGTTGGTCTACCGGTACGCCAAATAGTTAAAAGATACTGGTTTGACTACTTCCATATATGGAGTGCAACACGCGAAAAGGTGCATTCGGACATTTGCGTAAAGTGTCGTCCCGGATTAGCCTGCGCAGTCCGCGCAGGCTAATCCGAGACGGCACTTTACGACTACATTAGATTTTGTGTTACAGTAGACTTGCGTAAAACAGAAAATCACATAAAATCGGAAAGTATCGTTTTGGATTAGCCTGTGTGGACTGCAAACGCTGATCAGAGACGACACTTTACGCAAATGTCCGAATGACCCTTTTCGCGTGTTGCACTCCATATTTGACCCAAGTGTTTTTTAATGTACCAATCCCTGAAATAGCCGTCGTCTGCGCATGTCATATTCTTCGAAGATTCGACCTGTCTGATATGACATATCACTCTTCCCAAAATTGGGAATGATTGTAGTAGTACGCGGTATATAATAGCAATGGAGAAAATGGCTTTTATCAATACGTTTGAGGAGAAATTAGACCTATTTTAGTTCCAGATTTCTCTAAACTACTGTTTTAGTTCCAGATTTCTCTAAACTGATGATCATAGCTGAATGAATCGCACCAGGTAGTGTTTTATTGAGTAAACGTTTTAGTTTGAAATTCAAAGTAACGGTTGTCGCGTAGAAAAGTAGTCCGGATCTGTACCCAGAATGCCCAAAGTAGATAAAAAGGTATTTGTAGAATGCCATCTAGCGGGAGATAATGCTGAAATAGCATTACCCGAGTAAGTCTTCACATAGTTATGGATTAATATAATCCAGTTCATCCAACAATCGGCCGGATCTGAAGGTACACGTAGAATGGTCCTTTGACATGCAGAACATATGCAAATAGCAAATTTCTCGACCTGATCTGGGTCGATACTCTTTACGGATGAATTCAGCCCCTTTTTGACAGAGCATGTCTCAGTTTAAAAAAAATAAGTAGGTGATCCGTATTTATTTAGAACAAGGTCCATACTCACCAACCATTCTTAAGAATACTCTTTGTCTTATATTTCAGAATTTCGTCAATGTGAAAGTAACACAACTTCTGATTGGCTAAACCATTCGGTTTAGCCAATCAGAAGTTCTGTTACTTTCACAATTTGGCTATTTTGAAGAATAAGACAAAGAACGTTCCTAAGAATGGTTGGTAAATATAGACCCAGGACAAATGGTATAATTAATGTAAAATAAACAGTGATAATCAGCATTCTAAATCCTGTTTGACCTATAAAAAGGCATTGATTCAAGCGGGAACTTTACACCTGTCATGAATTTTCGGTGATCTAATTTGAATTTCAGGCTAAAAGGTCAAATAGAGGTCAAGATCACTTGGAGATGATTTATCATTCATTGACAAGGAAATTAAAACGGGAATGTGTGGGTATATCCATTCTAGATATCTTTGTTCATTCTGGTTATCATTAGATATATGGGTGTTTGAAATATTGTCTACTGCGGATTGTTTCACAAGGTCACGTGTCTGATAATTTGGCGTTACTGTAAAGTAATGAACTGTCGATTTTCATCTGCAACATAGCATAACATGATAAAACATATCGTAACATATGACAACACAACATGACACAACACAAGATAAAACAACACATCATGATATCTAGGTATATTTGTAAATTTTCAACTATCCTTGACAAATGTTCCGATTGGATAAGTCCTTGTATTGGTAGATAGTTGTAAGAGTTGGAGGCACATTTTCAGACGATGTAGATCAAGATCAGACTGCTGAGAAGGAGCAGTCTCTATTAGTCCCCCCTGGTACTCCCCAGTGTAAACGAAAAAGGTCCCGCGAGTTATTTAACCCCTTCCCAAGCAAGCCCTGGTTTTTACGTGTCTGCAGTAAAAGTCTTTTGAAAACACTGTGGGAAAAGGAGAAATTGCTCTAAACGAGCAATTTCTCCTTTTCCTACAGTGTTTTCTACCCATTTGGAGAACTTTCTGCCATTTTCTCCAAATCTAAAATTGTCGTCTGCAAACTTTTCAGTTTGGAAGAGTCCAAAATTTATCGTTTGGGAAAGGGTTAGAATAGATACCCTTTCTAACCATTATCCTTCTAAATAACTAAAACGAAATTTTTAATTCCATAGTAAAATCCCAAACACTGTTATTTCAAAATTATGTACTGGGAAATAAAATCTCCTTGTCGGACAGTGTAGATCCAAGATCAGACTGCACGTTCTGTGCAGTCTGATCTTGATCTACACTATCCGCAAAAAGGTCAGTGAGTCGCGCTTAGCAGCCAAAGGGTTAAAGTTCAAATATGATCGTAACAAAATTTCATTTGAAATCTGAATAGACTTTTTGAGTAAATGTAAATATGACCTTTACAGATTTACCTATGTAGATCATCTATACATGTGGCTGTCTGTTATAGTCGTGCATGGGCGGATCTAGAGGGGGGTGGAACAGGGGGTCCGGACCCCCCCTGGAATTTTGGCAAAAAAGTGGATATCAGATTCGTGAAATGATACTAGTTTGATATTGTACAGCATTTATGTAAAATACAGTCATAAATTTAAAAAAAAAAGAAGGTAAATGTGGAGACCTCCTCACGGTTAGAACTGGAAACGTTGACTTTCCTTGTAAACGGCTTACATCCACTGAAATCCGGAAATTAAAGTATCATAGTGTTTTCGGTGGGACCCCCCCCCCCCAGAAAGATATCTGGATCCGCGCATGTCGTGTGACCTGGTTTTGTGAACCAGAGCTTGTCTGATTGCGTGTGTCTGTCTTTCTGTGCTTCTTTTTCGTATGCTTTAAAGCTTTTTTAACCCTTTCCCAAACAATCCCTGGTTTTTTACGGGTCTAGAATAGTAGCCTTTTGAAAACATTGTGGGAAAAGGAGAAAATGCTGGTAACCAGCATTTTCTCCTTTTCCCACAATGTTTTCTAGTCTATCATAGACAAAAATCATCTTTTCAGCAAGAGTTGAATTGTCGTCTGCAAATGCTTTCGATTTTGTCTAGTCCAAAAGTTTGTCGTTTGGGAAAGGATTAAAGCTCGATCGAAGCTTTTTGTTTCTGTTTGTTGGTTTTCTGCATGTCAAATTGAAAGTCATTCCCACAACTCACTGAATCGTTTGTTATACAAAGTAATTATGTAATTATGTTCCCCACCCCACAATCTCTACTTTTGACGAACCTGAGAAAAAAAGCCTTTAGAAAACATTGTGGGAAAAGGAGGAAGAAATGCTGGTAACAGCATTTTCTCCTTTTCCCATAATGTATCCTACCCTGTCACAGACAAGTTTCATCAATTATGTCATATTCAATTTGTCGTCTGCAAAACCTTTCAGTTAGGACAAGTCTTAAATTTTGTCGTGTGCTGAACTCGTTATTAAACGACAATATATTAGAGTTGTCAAATTTGAAAGCAGTTGCAGACGACAACATAAAAGTGACCGAAAATTTGAAATTTGTTTTGTGAAGGGTAAAAAAAAGATGTGGGAAAAAGAGAAAATGCTGGTCACCAGCATTTTCTCCTTTTCCCACAATGTTTTCTGTAGGCTTCTTTCTCAAGGTCGTCAAAAGTAGGGATTGTGTGGCAATGGGTTAACAGTTAATGGATCCATTAACTTACACGGTACTATACAGCACGGAGATGCAATGAGTCCTTTTACCAGCGTGCCAAATTTTGGACTCTTCGAAATTGAAAACATCTACATGGCAAATTTGAACTTGGTACAAACCAGCTCAAGTTCTCTGATAATCTAGATAAGGTTGCATTTGAGGTACAGTCCAATCGTCATCTACATTTTCTACAACAGCAGATTAAGTTTAGCCTGGCTTGCTAAGGGTCATCAACCCTTTACATGCGCGGATCCAGATATCTTTCTCAGGGGGGGTCCCAAAGAAAACGCACTCGTCTTAATATGATGATACTTTGATTTCCGGATTTCAGTGGATGTAAGCCGTTTACAAGAAAAGTCAACGTTTCCAGTTGTAACCATGAGGAGGTCCACATTTAGAACCCATTTTTAAATTTATGACTGTATTTTACATAAATGCTGTACAATATCAAACCAGTCCCATTCACGAATCCGATAACAACATTTTTGCCAAAATTCCAGGGGGGGGGGATACGGACGCCCTGTTCCCCCTCTGGATCCGCCTATGCTTTACCACACAATGACGAGTTTTTGTTTTTCTTTTTCTTTTCTGTGAAAAAGAACCCTTTTGAAAATATTGTGGGAACCCTTTTGAAAACATTGTGGGAAAAGGAGAAAATGCTGGTCACCAGCATTTTCTCCTTTTCCCACAATGTTTTCTACCTTATAAAGGAATAAATAATAGATACACCATTTGACCAGCACTGAAATATTTGTTTGCAAATGCCTTCAGTTTTGATAAGGCTGGAATTTTTTGGGGTGGTAAAGGGCTAATAGAAGGTGCAGTCGTTAACAGCTGATAACATGCTCAACTTTCAGTCTCTAGGCGAGACACGGCATCTCAGATCTTCCTGGAATTCCTTTGAAATGTCATAGGAGAAGTATAATGCTTTGTGGGCTGTGATGGTTAAGATAAGTTTTTTAACACTACAGCAATTGTTGCACCAAACAAATGGACTATTTTATTTGTGACACATCACGCAAAAAGGGACTTTCTGGGAAATGCGAAAAAAAGTCAACCCTGGTCAGACTGCGCGAATCGCGCAGGCTGACCAGAGTTGACGCTTTTTCACTTTCATGACATTTTCTGTATGAAAAGTGGTCATTGTACCTTGTTATACAAGTAACAATCATTTTTGAATTATCTACATAAACTTACCTGGACTATCGTTGATCTGTTTTCGTCTACATGTAATTGATGTATAGAATTCCCAGATGATCCTTTTTTTGCGTGATAGGTCACAATTTTTTAATTAATACTCCACTTAGTTTATGGTTTAAGTTTAATAGTTAAGGCAGCTCGACCCATTTCTTTCCGAGAACTGATGATAATCATTACGACACAATTCATTCTTCTCTCGCTGCTGACGATTGTTTCGACAATTGTTATGTGGAAAAGCAGTCAGTTCCTTGGAGAGAATATCGTGCAGAGCAAGCTGGTAAAAGAGACTCCAGGAAAGCACAGATAGGTGCCGCCACGATGTAAATGAAATGATGTAAAAAGGAGTTTAACATCAGACTTTCGTTAATATACTCAGTTCCATAAATAAGGGTACACTTGATTTTCTTTTAGTTTTCGTTACATGGTTTAATGAAGACCAACAAATTTGGTATCACACTTTAGTTTAGAGTATGTAGAAAATGACAGGCTAATCAGATTTTGACTAACAAAAAGTTAACGTAAAATCATTGCATCAGGAATGTTATTCTATTCCTGAACGAGAGAGGTCTACGTCGACCAAGTTTTGCGGCCTGAGGCAGTTCCAATTTTGCTAGGCCTGCTATACTTATGCACGACAACGCACGTCCTCATGTGGTACGAATCAGTCAGAAGTCTCTGAACAGAAATAATGTTGACCTTGGCCAGCTTTATCGCCGTATATGAATCCAATAGAACATATCTGGGATTACTTAGGAAGAAAGAAAGGTTCGATTACGGTGAAAAATCAACAATCTCATGGACTTGGTCACCGCTGTCGTTCAGGAATGGAATAACATTCCTGATGCACTGATTTTACGTTATATAAGGTCTATATGCGACGTCGAAAAATTGCGCCTGTATTTAACCCATTACCAAACGACAATATTTTGGACTGGTCCAAATTGAAAGCATTTGCAGATGACAAAACAAAAGTAACCGAAAATTTGAAATTTGTTTTGTGAAGGGTAGAAAACATTGTGGGA
Source organism: Tridacna crocea (assembly GCA_943736015.1). Taxonomy (NCBI): domain Eukaryota; kingdom Metazoa; phylum Mollusca; class Bivalvia; order Cardiida; family Cardiidae; genus Tridacna; species Tridacna crocea. The sequence continues at coordinate 14,048,194 of OX031066.1, forward strand.
AAAGGAGAAAATGCTGGTAACCAGCATTTTCTCCTTTTCCCACAATGTTTTCTAAAGGCTTCTTTCTCAGGGGCGTCAAAAGTAGGGATTGTGTGGTAATGGATTAATGTTACCTTAGTCTTTAAGTAACTTGCAACTTTGATTTTGGTACCACCTTCATTTAAACTGAAAAAAAAAACTAAATTAAACTTTCTATTAGTCGAAATCTGATTAGCCTGGCATTTTCTACAGACTCTGAACTAAAGTATGATATCAAATATGTTGGTCTCCAGTAAAACATTAAGTGCTCACTTATTTATGGAACTGAGTATAGATTAAGAAACACAAGATTGTGATTTTTTGCAATATAATTAAGAAATAATGCTTTTAAAATGGCTTGAACACGCATGCCACAAAACTATTCAGGGTATTTGTCTTTTAATTCTGGGAAAATTTTGAGGTAGACGGAAAAAAAAAAGGCTACGAAATTAATTCAGATAAACCCCTTAGACTTACAAGCGCGATTCACTGACCTTTAGCCAACAGCCTAGATCAAGATCAGAATGCACAGAATGTGCAGTCTGATCTTAGATCTACACTGTTTGATATACAAGAGATATATTTCCTAAAAAATAATGTTTGAAAAAGCAAATAGACTTTTTTGTTAGAGGCCTTAAAGTTTATTTTTTTATTTAGCTAGGAAATGGTTAAAACACGAATAAGTGCAAAAATGTTTTAAATCCCGCAGCTTTGGTAATCAATTTCCCTCTTTTGCGATGTATTTCTTGTAAGAAAAAAAAAATAGTTCAATGCAAACGACATTATGGTCTGTAAAATGTTAAACGGAAAAGTAACAAAAGCTTAAAAAAAAAGAGAATCTCACACATTCATACATAATTTGTTCGTGTGTATTATATGACACGAAATTAACATTTATAAGTTTATAGAATGATGTATTAGGCCAATTTGAATAGTATGTCAGTCTGCCTGGCCTAGTTCTGTTGGGGACAGAATAATGGGATATGGGGATTTGATATGACATCCTGTCTGCTGTCAAAAGATGTGCGAAAATACACGAGCTATGCACTGTGAAATGGGGGACTAATGCATCTGCGAAAAGTATCGACCCAGGTCAGCCTGCGCAGTCCGCGCAGGCTGACCTGGGCCGAAACTTTTCGCTTTGGTCAATTTTCTGTATGCCAAAGGACCAGTCTACCTGACGCTTCAGTCGACTGATGAAAAAGGTGGCCATTATAGATCCATTATCATGTGATGTCTTGGTTGGGATTATGCACCACGAGGATGCATTAAGCCCCTTTTACTGGAGCATGGTACACAGGTTATAGATATCCCTATTTTACGGCGCGGGAGCTTCAAACGAATCAAAGGACTGAGAGTCCCGAAAAACAAGTTTGTTTTTGACTATGAATGTAGCAAAATTTGGATATCATTTTAAATTCTTAAGGTAGTGGACCCGTAATGGAAAAGAGCTATTTCCATTATACTATCCTGCTAAGATCAAAAATGAGTATTATTGTACTACTTTAACCGAGCCACTTTTTCCTTTTCTTCCTTCTTAGAATTATCATTTATAAATCTAAAACCACCATATTCTCATTACAAAGGGAGATAATAATTACCTCCCTTTTCTGGAACCTAACAAAAGTATATATCAAATAACTTCAAGATAGACATCAAAGGAATTTCTGGTCGGTTAAAAATGTGCAAAAGTTTTATATCTATATAAATCCGTATTGATCAGCTGTCAAGAAATTTTATTCTATGGTGTACTAGAAAGGTTACGGGATTACTACCTTAAGCCTATTTTTTGTTTTCTTTTAGGAAGGGCCTTATACTGTGTTAGAATGTTCGGGTCAGAATAAACTCTTAATCCTAAATGCGATATTTCACGCGTAAATGGTAATTATTTTGTCGGCAAATTTGTGAACTATTAGTTACTTATTAACGCCTGATTATAAGATCGACATTTTTGGCGGAATTACTTATAAACTCTTAAGGTGCTAGCAACGGAATTTGTTGCAATTTAAGGCAGAGATGAGAAACATTGTGAGCTCCCAGCTTGACCTTTGTTTAACACCGTTCGTCGGGTTTTCTTCTTTAACAGTTACGGCAACAACAACAACAAGAAAGCTCATTCCAAGTTTTGACTTAATAATATCATGGGCACCCCAACTCCTTAACGCTTTACTCCATAGGTACTCATTTCTACCCATTACATGTAGGAGCCATTGGAAAACATTGTGGCAAAAGGTGAAATTGCTCCTGTCGAGCAATTTCATCTTTTGCCACAATGTTTTCTTTGCTATCGAAAGGTGTCATATACACATTACAAATGGCTTCATCCTTGCTGTTATTTAAGGTCTATCAGAGATACCTTAGAAATGCCTTATGGGGTAAAGGGTTAACTGAAAATTATCTACTTCATTTATTTTTCAACCAGGGTTAAAACATAAATAACAGCATACGGCCACGTTGTTTGTGATCTTCGTATTTCTTAATCCATCACGGTCCATAACAGCTAGAGTCTTTTTGTTACGGACGGTATAGATTAAGATCAGCACGTTCCGTGTGAGCAAGTATATGGAATGGCTTATGTTTTGTTAAATTGGGATTTTAAAGATTGCGGTTTTTGTACTGCTTCAAAATGTCTTTTTTAAATTTTTATTTACAAAGTGAAGATCCGAGAAAAGATGTGGGCTGATTGTGGTACTTGGATCATGATCACTTCTCTAAATAAAAAGCTTTTTAAAATATTGTTGGGATAAGAGAAATTACTGGCTGCCAACACCGTTTTGTTTTCTTCAGTCTCACAGACAAATCCCACCATTTCAGTTATTTATCGTCTACAAATGCCTTCGATTTGGACTAGGTAAAATATTTTTCGGGTAGGGTTGTTACTACTTGGGGTTGGTCTGAAGGCGCTAATCTTCATGCAGCTTGGAGCGACCAAGATCAGACTGCACAGGACATGCAGTCTGCTCTTGGAGCTACACCATTCGAGAAGGAGATAAAGGATATTAGTCTCCAAAACAAAGAGCAATATTTCGGTTTTTACTATCGACTTGAATATTTCTTATTAGGCATGTAGAACGAAACTGGGTCAACGTGTGCATAGCGTTGAAAGATAAGTTTTATAAGTATTGGTTAACTAGAACAAGTAAAGAATACTGGAGAAAAGGGAATCAATGAACAAGAAGGAAGCTAATGCACTTACAGACCAGCCAAATTTTACGCTTTTCTGCGTGCCTGTCTCGAATAAATTAGTTAAACGAATAAGAAATATCCTTTCTTTTTCAGTCGGCAATATGTAAGTTTTACTGCAGCATCACGTAAATCGCAGTGAAGCTTGTATTTTCTACACGAGCATGACAAATAGTACTCGCAGTATGCGTTTTATTATCGTTCCAGATATGGCTTATTAGCAATGACAATGGCATTGTTTGATAGATTTTCAAGTGGATTGACCATAAGGCAGCGATCAAATGACTGACGGTACCGCTCATTCCGAAAAGGTTTAATCCATGTCAGTTGAACTTTTTGTCGAATTCAAAAAGGCCATTTGGATCTTACGGTGCTTACAACAATACGATAATAATCCAAACATAAGGGGGTGTAATGCAGAGAAATGACTTCTCCTACAAAAAGACCCGGATTTTTAGGTAGAGAAATGACCCCAGTTAGTCATTTACTATACGTAGAGGAATAGCCCAGGTCATTTTTCTACGTAGAGAAATGACTCTGGGTAGAATAATGACCCGGGCCATTCCCTCTGTGGTTATTTCTCTACGTAGAATAATGACCCGGGCCATTCTCTCTGGGGTTATTTCTCTACGTAGAATAATGACCGGGCCATTCACTCTGGGTTCATTTCCTTACGTAGAATTATGACCCGGGCCATTCCTCTAGGTGAAGGAATGACCCGTGGATCATACCTCTACGTAGAGAAATGATCCATGGGTCATTTTGTAGGGGAGGGTCATTTCTCTGCATTACAGGGGCAGTACAACGATTGATGTTTCCCATAAGCTCTACAGAGATGGTGGCATAAAATGAGCCGTGAGCTTTGAAAAGAGGGCCTAATGCACCTGCGAAAAGTATCGATCCAGGTCAGCATGTGCTGTCCACGCAGACTGATCTAGTCGAAACTTTGCGCTATTGGTCTTTTTGCTGTAAGTCCTAGTACCAGGCTACATCATGATTAAATCGATTGTTAAAGAAGCCCTTATGCTCATTTTAAGCCAGTTTTAACTCATTTTGTTTTTATTTTATCGAAATATAGTCATTCTTATATATTTATGCCATTTTGCTTAGATTACGGTCGATAGGAAATGCATGTCGCTGAGTTGCGGCCTTCTATGTAAACAGAATCGTCGTTTCCGGTTTTTGAATCGGGTAGATTCGTATGATGGTCATGCACTCTTTTGCGTGACTATATTTGACCTTCGCCCTGCGTATACTGAGGAAAACAAAGGAAAACGTAGGTTTCTCTGTTGCAGCCTCGATTTTCAGACGGAGGTCAAGGCCTATACGCAAGATACGCCGTATCCGACTCTAGGCGGAAACCAACGATAAATTTCCGTGACGCACCGCCATTGTTTACAGCTTCGATCGTCAGCCAGTTTTCTTCTGGTCAATTTTTGGTTTCTAACACAAACCTCCATGTTTCTTTTTTCATTTACACCATATATGTCAGTAATTTATCTTTGTGTACACAAAGGACAGATTTCTGTACCATTCTTTTTTTTTTAATTTAACAGCGTTTCTGCTCATCGGCTGTATACAGGCATCTTTAACAAAAAGAGGCTATTACGGGTTCATAATTATGTAATGGCTTGCCTGGTATATCATGCCTCACAGAGATGCATTAAGTCCCTGTTTCCCGTAGCATGGTTGAAAATATAATGTGAACCGTTAAATATTATGTCAAGAGTGAATATTTCTGTCTTATTTGCGAACCAAAATAGATTTGCAAGACAAAATGCCTAGGTTTAACTCTTTACCAAACGACAAAATTTTGGACTTGTCCAAATTGAAAGCATTTGCAGAAGACAAAATGAATGTGAATAAAAAATCAAAGGTCCATTTGGGAAGGGTAGAAAACATCGTGGGAAAAGGAGAAAATGCTGGTTACCAGCATTTTCTCCTTTTCCCACGATGTTTTCAAAAGTTGTCTTTATCTGGGCCCTTAAAAGTCAGGATTGTGTGGTAAAGCGTTAACCTACTTTTTCCCCTCAGATTAGTGTCAAGGGGTAACGAATTAATCTCTTACCAAACAGTCATGAGTTTTAACGAACACTATAAATTAAAGTTTTTAAAACATTTTGAGAGAAAAAAAAAAAACTTTAGAAAACTTCGTTTAAAATTTTAAAAAGAAAATGCTGGCTAGTAGCATTTTTTTCTCCTTTTCAGTTTAAGTTTTCAATCCATTTTTAAAGACAAACTTCATTAAATTACCACACAATCCCTACTTTAAACTACCCTGGGAAAGAAGCCTTTTGAAAACATTGTAGGGAAAGGGGAAAATGCTGGTAACCAGCATTTTCTCCTTTTCCAACAATGTTTTCTACCCTTCTCAAGTTAAATTTGAATTTTTTTTTGTTCAGCTATACTAATGATGCCGTCTGCAGATGCTTTCAATTTCGACCAGTCTAAAAATTTGTCGTTTGGTAAAAGGTTAAGCAGGATTTAAATAGTCATCTGCAGATACTTTCGGTTTGTACGATTACAAGTGTAACATTTCATAGCTGGTTAACTCTTTACCACACGACAAAATTTTAGACTGATTCAAATTGAAAGCATTTGCAGACGACAAAACAAAGGTGACTGAAAAATTGAAAATTGTTCTGGGAAGGGTAGAAAACACTGTGGGAAAAGGAGAAAATGCTGGTTACCAGCATTTTCTCCTTTTCCTACAGTGTTTTCAAAAGACTTTTTCTCAGGGGTGTCAAAAGTAGGGATTGTATGGTAAACGGTTAAAGAATTAAAGACATAATTCAGAGACCCCCACGAGGTTATCGGGAGATCATCAAATAACAATGGCTGCTATCTGGAGGTATTTTTTATGGGGGCTTCACCATAGAAAAGAAATGAACTTGTTCATCATTATTAGCTCTCTAGCTGTGCTTTTGACAATAGGAAGAACGAGCCCTCCTGGCTTTCATAATTATTGGTTCTATGAATAGGGTTAGGATCGTCTTGTACTCATTGCTAAGCTTGTTGGGCTGTATATAATTCATTGCCACTCCCTTCAACGCTGGAACCAGCCGATATAGCTCAGTAGGTAGAGTGTAGGACAAGTGAACACAATGTCCTACAGCATATGGGTTCGAATCCCCGGCTGGCCAACTAAACATTACTAATACTAATAGTCTTTCGGATGAGATGTTAAACCGAGGTCTTGTGTGACGGTGCTATACACCGAGCACGTTAAAGAACCAGGCGGAATTCTCAGTAGTTTCGTCCTGTATCCTTGCACTATCCCCCGTAACAACTAACCGTCTTCTGGGGGCGTCGCTCAGATGGGCAACGGGTAGCGACTATAAATAAACGAAAATAATCAAATCAAATTCAACGCTGGTCACATGAGATGCCCTTCGGCAATGCACTACAAAGCTCTTGTTTGGATCTGGTGAAACCAAGAAAAGGCTTGAATTACTATGCTTAACTCATTACCAAACGACAAAACTTTAGGTTTGTCAAAATAGAAAGCATTTGCAGACGACAAAATAAAAGTGACTGAATATTTGAAATTTGTTTTGTGAAGGGTAGAGAACATTGCGGGAAAAGGAGAAAATGCTGGTTACCAGCATTTTCTCCTTTTCACACAATGTTTTCTAAAGGCTTCTTTCTCAGGGGCGTCAAAAGTAGGGATTGTGTGGTAATGGGTTGAATCTTGTAATACCAACTCAAATACAGACACAAACACTGTTCCCTTCTTTTTTGTAAATTGTAAGTGTAGTACATTTTTTTTTTCGAAGGTATAATGTCTGAATAATCGTATGCCATTCTTCTTCTTCCTCCTCTTCTTCTTCTTCTTCTTCTTCTTCTGTAAACAAACCCATACGTTTGTTTTGAAATCAGCTTTACTCTTTTTTAAAAAATCATATCACAATTTGTGTATTCATGTCTGTCTGGGGCTCTACCAGGACCAGGCTTTGGTTTTGTAATGCCTTACCTAGGGACACCTACACTTACCAAGACAGAAACCAAGCTTTTGAAAACTATACAAGTTTTACCCATCAGTTTTCATATACTTGAAAATATAGTATGTTTACATTGTCACGCGTTCTATTTGTCTCGTTTATTGACACTAAAGGAGGGTGTTGTTATTTAATGAGATGTATAACCTTGTTTGAAGTGGCCGTTTGAACAGTGCGCCAGTCGAACATTAGTATGCACAGTCAGGCTTCAATAGGTGTAAACACATTTCCTCGTCTCATGAGGCTCACGTTATGTGAAAAGAGGGCTTAATGCATATGTAAAAAGTATCGACCAAGGTCGCAGGCTGACCCGGGTCGAAGTTTTTTGCTACAGGTCAGTTTTCTACATGCCCAAGGACAAATTGGGCTTCAATAGGTGTAAAGACATTTCCTCGTCTCATATATAGCTCATGTTATGTGAAAAGGGGGCTTAATGCATCTGTGAAAAGTACCGACAAAGGTCGCAGGCTGACCCGGGTCGAAGTTTTTTGCTACAGGTCAGTTTTCTACATGCCCAAGGACAAATTGGGCTTTAATAAGTGTAAACATGGCTTATGCTATGTGAAAAGGGGGCTTAATGCCTTTGTGTACTCCGCACAATTTTCTTTCCAAGCCATTGGCTGCTTTCCCACGTAGTCATCGTCGTACAATGATAAGCGGTTAGAGAGAGGAATGAATCTTATAGCATTGACTGTCATCAGTCTTCGGAAAGACATTGGTCGAGCCAGGGGCCGTAGCCAAGGATTGAACCCTGGACCCCATGTACTCAAGTCCTGCACGATACCGACTGAGCTACCGGGGCTCGGCCTGTTATCTTGATTTCTGCCTTTTGTATACTTTCAATTTAACCCTTTCCCAAACGGCAAACTTTTGGACTATACCAAATTGAAAGCATTTGCAGACGACAATTCAACTCTTGCTGAAAAGATTATTTCTATGATAGGGTAGAAAAACATTGTGGGAAAAGGAGAAAATGCTGGTTACCAGCATTTTCTCCTTTTCCCACAATGTTTTCCAAAGGCTACTATTCCAGACCCGTAAAAACTAGGTATTTTTTGGGGGGGAAGGGTTAAAGCAGTATAAACCAAATATTACTGTTGATCTTAAAATGCATTACACGAGTACACGAAGTTAACCTCGGTTCAAAATGGAAAGTCACAATTTTAACTTACGACTTTCAGACATTGCGTCTACTCTAAATCGGACTGGTGATGATGATCTGAAGATTTTGGTACCCTTTAATTGTTTTTAAGGTAAAAATTCTAATTGGTTGTTAAATAAGGATAAATAAGGATTTATGCCGAAATAATATTTTTGCACATTTCTAACGGATCAGAAATTCCGTTTATGTCTACCTTGAAAGTTTTTTTTGATACTTTTGTTTGTTTTCTAAAAAGGGAGGTAATTATATATCTCTTTTTCAATTTAGAATATAGCGGCTTTAGATTTATAAATGATAATTCAAAGAAGGAAAAAATGGAAAAAATGAAAAGGTGAAAGTAGTTCAATAATACTCATTTTTAATTATAGCTAATTTTGCAGGATCATATTTTAATGGAAATATCTGTTTTTCATTACACAGGTCTTACCTTAACAACTTCTGTGTATGAAGGATCAGATTGCGCGAAACATGCAGCCTGATCACTGATCAACAGTATTCACATTCCCGAAACATTATGGAGAATAGAAACCACGAAAATTTACTTATTTTGGTGTTATTGTTTAAAACTTTTCTAAACAATCATTCATTAACTCTTTACTACACGACAAAAATATTTAGATAAGGCCAGATTGAAAGCACATGCAGACGACAAAATAAACGTAACTCAAAAATTGAAATTAATTTCTAGCAGGATAGGTAACATTGTGGGAAAAGGAGAAAATGCTGGTTACCGGCATTTTCTTCTTTTGCAACAATGCTTTCGAAAGCTTCTATCTCAGGGTCGTGAAAACGTAAAAAACGGGGAATGATTGGTTAAAGGCCTTTAGAAAGAGGAGTTCAAAAGCATTTTGGAAAATGAACAGCATTTTCTTCTTTTCCCAAAATATTTTTTCAAAAGAAGGCTTCTGCCTCAGAGTTGTTTGGTTAAGGGCTAAAGGCCTTCAGGACGGAGGAGTTCGAAAGCGTTTGGGAAAATGAACATGCGTGTAGCCAGCATTTTCTCCTTTTCCCACAATGTTTTCAAGATATCTCCGTCCTCAGGGTCGTTAAAACTTAGGATTGTGAGATAGAGGGAAAAATCGAATCAACTGAATTTCCATTCTAGCAGTACGCTCTGTACTTCCTTTCCTAACCCAATCTTCTTCGAGACTTGAAAAGTAATAACATACATATAGGATCTGACATGAGTTGGCTTTTGAGATAAGTTTTATTACACGAGTCAAGGGAAATATTATTAAGCGAGCCTTTGGCGAGCTTAATAACATTCTTCCTTGACGAGTTTAATAAAATCTTTATCTTAAATACCACCGAATGTCAGATTCTTTTTATCACATGACGGTATTTCACAAATTATAGATCAGAAAATGCAAAATAATCTATAGATGCACCCGCAGTAATATCCATAAAACCCGTTCACTTGTATGAAAAAAATTCAAAATGACGTCAGAAATGACGTCACACAATTGTGATATTACACTTGTATGAGATAAGAAATTTCGTATAGAGGATATTTTGTTCTTTTCGGTGAAAGATCGAAATTTATTTCATCGAGTGGACACTGTCGGTAATATTTTCACGAGTGGCACAGCCGCGAGTGAAAATATTACCGATGGTGTTCACGAGATGAAATAAAATGGGTATATTACGCTGATAACAAGGGAGGTCATGTGATAAATAATTATATGAAACATGTTCAGAGAAAATTTGGCTTTAATAATGCATTTCCATGATGCATGGTACCATGCAAGTTATCACATAATTTTCATAAAATTCATAAATTCTGACGGACCGATAAACTCATGAGGTAGAATGGTACTTTGACATTTAGAAAACGTAACTATAGCAACAAGTCATTGTCCGTGGAAAGCGCTGGCTAACACAGGTCGTTACTTTTAAGCAGATACATTTAACCATCTTTTCATAGAGAATGGCTCATGTAGTGAACGATTCTACTTCAAAACGTAAGCAAGAAAATAGTCACGTATTTCTATAACTGTAACTTATGATCGTGTTATACAATTGTGACCCGTCACGAGAAAGTTACCGTCTGGGAACTGCGAAAAGTGTCAACCCTGGTCAGACTGCGCGAATTGCGCAGTCTGACCAGGGTTGACACCTTTCGCTTTTATGACATTCTCTGTATGAAAAGTGGTCATTGTACCTTGTTATACAATTATTTTTGAACTATCAACTTAAATTGACCTGCAATAATTTCGTTGATCTGTTTTCATCTTATTGATGCAAAGATTTCCCTGGTGTTTCCATTTTGCATGACGGGTCACATATTACCGCAATTCATCATGAGTTGTAAGGGCAGGAAAAACGATCAAATTTTCTATGAGAACAGTTTAAAGCTGTGGTTTGACACATCCTGTAAAATAAAGCATTTACAACCACTTTTCCCTGTATATTTTGTTATTTGATATAAGCGACCGGGTTCTTTGAGTTCACGGGGAATTCTGTTCTTCTGATGTATGATTTCTTGACAACCATTAGGGAATGGGAACATTTGACTTAACCCAAAGCTCTAGATAGAGGGAGTGGTTTTGATTTCAAAATGGAAAATATTGATTATTATCCACTAAACCCTATGTTGTGGGTACTCATTAGAATCGTCTCATTGAGACGATCCTAATGAGTACCTACAACATAGGGTTTCGAAGAGAAATAATGGATTTAGAAAACCATTACTCCCTCTTATCTGAAGCCATGATAACCCTAAGGCTGCTTAGCGCGACTTACTGACCATTTTCGGACTGTGTAGATCAAGATCAGACTGCACGGAACGTACAGTCTGATCTTGGATCTACACTGTCCTATAAGGAGATAGTATTGCCCGAAACATAAATTTTAGATAAAAATATTTGGCTTTATAATATAGAATTGAAAATTGAATTTTAGTTCTTCACCAGGATAATAGTTAACCAGGAGATTGACAAGCGCGGCTCAAGGACCTTTTACAGACCCTGCAGATAAAGATTAGAATGCACAGAACGATAAACTTTTTTTTTTCGTAAAAAAATACCTTTTAAATAGCAAAATTTGGATTTTTCTCATCACCTATTTAGCAGGACAATAGTTGACATAATTTGGGTACATAACTGTATGGTTCCTTGTCGGGCAGTGTAGATCCAAGATCAAACTGCTTGTTCTTTGCAGACTGATCTTGTTCTGCACCATCCACAAAAGGTCTTTGGTTCGCGCTAAGGAAGAATGTCTAGAAACACTCAAAAAAAGGAACAAACAAATGATTTTGCAGTTATATACGAGACGCCATTCTTACTCGTCGGATGCTGTTACGGATGTTTTTTTTCTTCGGGAAAAAAAAAGAGACCGTTAGCTTGAAATTTATTCCGTCGATTCTAATTAACATTGCAACACGAAATGTCTTTTTTTGAAATTATCATTATAGTTCGCTTGAGACTTTTGCAAACTTTGTATCATTCCGTGTAGTTTAAATTGACAATGAAACGCTAATTAAATACATATGATCTCACTTCCTGTATTTACGTAACCCACTTCCGGTTTCAAAGGAATGTACTATTTGCGTGTGAAGTCTCAAATTAAACATAGCGTGTTTAGTGTCAAACAGCCTACTATTGTGTCAGTTAGAAGTCGAAAGTATTATGTATCATTTTACACAATAGTATGTGACACCTTAACTCTCTCTTCACTCACCCAGCCAGCAAGATTATGCAATTAACCCTTTACTCCATAGATACTCGTTTCTACGCATTGCTTCCGAATGAAAACATTGTGACAAAAGGTGAAATTGCTCGTGACGAGCAATTTCACCTTGTGTCACAATGTTTTCTATGCTATCAAAAGGTGTCATATACACATAAGAAACGGCTTCATCCTTGCTGTTATTTAGGGACAGTTAGAGATACCATAGAGATGCCTTATGGGGTAAAGGGTTAAACGACCCTCCTCTGCTTATTGTACTGCTGATCTTAATTGCACTCTGCCACAAGGGGTACACTGTATTTGACCAGCCCGTATTGCTCAACAGGTTGAGCGTAGGACTCGTGAACCTGATGTTTTGAGTCTTTGAGTCTCCAGATGGTGTGGGTTCGATCCCCGCGGCTGGCCATCTAAGATTACCAACAGTCTTTCGGACGAGACGTAAAGCCGAGGTACCCTGTGACGGTACTATACACCGAGCACGTAAAAGAACCAGACGTAACTTAAAATGGGTTTCGTCCTGTATGTGCACTATCCCCCGCACTAACGATACTAGCTTCTGGGACCTTAGCCCATATGGGCAACCGTTGGCGACGATAAATAAACGCAAATTCAATCGTTCAAAAATTGTATTTTCTTGATGCATTATACCAAGCAAGGCACCATATAATTATGACTACATGAAGTCCATTATGTTGAACAATCGACCGAATCATTGGAAAGAATGGTGCTTTGGCATGTAGAAATTTGACCGATAGCAAAAAGTTTCGACCTAGGTTAGCCTGCGCGAATTGCGCAGGCTGACCTAGGTTGATACTTTTTGCATAATTATGCATTAATCCCCGTTTATGTAGAGCGTGTCTTTTTTCTAGCTGACCTGATACCATACAGAAAAAATATTTGGTATATAACTAACCATTTGTGTTTTTACAAAGGAGATACTGTACGGAAATTTTAGCGAAGTGGAAATTTTTGCGATTTCGCGAATTTGGAAAACAACAAATAATGAATCCCTTGAGTTTGCAGACATTTCAGTGCGTCAAAATGCCTATAATCTGTAATTCGCAAAATTATCGCCACGTTTAATAACTATATCCAGGTATATAACGTTAGTATTTGCTGTGACGAAACCTTTTCTGTCTGGTAGAAAGCTAGAAGTTATTTTCAAACGTCTTACAAATGCTCAAAGAAAGGAACGCTTGAAAATGAAATTATCTGATATTTCGACCCTCGTACTCGTATATCTCGTGTACCATTTAATTTGGTACTAGATCTATTTCTTGATACGTTGTAATAATAGCCTATTTGGTAGCACTGGTTTACTTATTCGTCACAAAACATATCCTACTTCAAACAGAAAGAAACTGACAAAAAAATTTCACGGATCGTGTCAACTACACACGCGATTATAATTGTTGGTGGTCCCTCTCGGACAGACTTCTCGGACTTCTAAGTAAAAATATTGACCCATTCTCTGGCAATAGGGTGTTTAATATATCTCCGTGATGCGTTATCCCATTACCAAACGACAATATTTTAGGCTTGTCCAAATGGAAGGCATTTGCAGATGACATGATAAAAGTGACTGAAAATTTGAAATTTGTTTTGTGAAGGATAGAAAACATTGTGGGAAAAGGAGAAAATGCTGGTTACCAGCATTTTCTCCTTTTCCCACAATGTTTTCTAAAGGCATCTTTCTCAGGGGCGTCAAAAGTAGGCATTGTGTGGTAATGGGTTATTCCAAGTAAGTCATATAATGATTAAGCGCCTGTACAATCCGTTCTGTATAAAACCCGGAAAGTTTACAAAGAGCAAAAGGTTTCGACTCAGGTCAGCCTGTGAAGTCAGCTCTGGCTGGATTTTTGAATGGTGTTTTAAGCCGCTTTCTACGTTATTTCAGTCATATCACAGCGACAGATCATATGTTCATGTTTCCTGGGTTTCACCTGTACTAGCCTAGGCTCTGAAGTGTCTTGCCCAAGGACACCGTGAAAAAACCGAGTGGAGCTAGTGAGGCTCGAACCCGGGACCTCCTGATCACGAGTCCTACACTTTACCACTGAGCCACACATGACTCACTCAGCTCTGGCTGACCTGATTCGCTAATTGCTGCAAAAACATTAAGCACCCTTTTCAGAGAGCATTTCGCTCAAATGGACAACTGGGCCTTCATAGGGGAGATGTTATTGTAACATAACATAACCCTAGCTCAAGTAGTCACCATCGAATGCCATGTCCTTGGGCTTCTAGGACCAGATCCCGGATAATTTTTTTGGTAATGCAAATAGGGGTGTAAATCTGAATTTCAGCTTGGTCTAAAAGTATCTTTTACAGGTTCCCTTCATAATTTGAAAAGAAAAAAACCCTCTCTTCTCGCACCACTCTCTGCAAGAAAAAAGCTCTAGTGTGACGATACTGATGGCATTCATACCTTGGTATGCCAATGTTTTTCCATCTTCGCAAGCCAATGTCGACGATTCACTACGCTACTCTATCCTTGGCGGATCGAGCTTGATTTTTACGTTCACCCGATACGCTTTTTCATTGGATGCAGTGAGCTCTAGCTGCAACGAATGAAATCGCTCTGAGCATTTCATCTTTGATAAAAATAGAACAAGGTCTCTACCTTTCGAATAGAAGATAAAACATGGAAACCCACGTGGATGTCTGCTTATTGATTCATGTGTATTCGTAAGCGGTTTGTAAAACGATATTTCATTTGCTTTTAGAAATATGATGTAAAGAAGGGGGGGGGGGGGTAAAAACCAGCATCCAATATAGGGCGCATCGCAGGAATCTCGAAATCGGGCTCAATCAGCCAAGGTAAAATCCACGTATATACTGATCGTAAACTTGGCTCGCGAAGATGATGTTTTTCTTGCCCACAGAAGTCGTCAAGCCTGGGTCCAGGCAGTAACAATCATAATTACTCCATATCATACATTCCTTAGAATTGCAATCTGCTGTTGATCTTTTGCAGCTATAGATGTCTAATTATCGCTTTCGATATTATTTTGGACAAAGTAACGTCAGAATGCCAGAAAAGGAAAACAATATAAACGGACTGAAACTCAGGCTAAAAAAAACGTGGAGATCGATAAAGGACGCTCTTTTTCTTGTTGATAACTAGTGAAGAGACTCGACTCAGACTAATGGACGGATCTCAAAAGTTCGCGAAGAATAATTTGCGAACAAATAAAAAATTGATACGGTAGACGAAATTTGATCTCCGAGACTGTTCACATTACCTGGGTGAATTTCTTTTTTATCACTTTTTTCACTTGTAGCTTCGATTACACTATTAAGAAGGGCATGGGAAAAGAACGCTATGTTCTCAACATTAACCCATTACGACACAATCCCTACTTTTTACGACCCTGAGAAAGAAGCCTTTAGAAAACATTGTGGGAAAAGGAGAAAATGCTGGTAACCAGCATTTTCTCCTTTTCCCACAATGTTTTCTGTCCTTTTCAAAACAAATTTAAAATTTTCAGTCACTTTTATTTTCTTGTCTGCAGATGCTTTCAATTTGGACCGCTGTAAAATTCTGTCGTTTGGTATTGGGTTAACTAATAGGCTGCTGAGAACGACTCACTGACTTTTTACGAACCATTTAGATCAAGATCGGACTGCACAGAACGTGCAGTCTGATTTTACATCTACTTTGTACATCTACATTGTCCGATAAGGAGTGTTTTTTCAGATTAGATTTTTACTATATTAGCGTGAAAGGTTTCATGTAATTTATTTAACAGGAAAAGGGTGAATAAAGACATATTGTTCTAACCTCTTTCCCAGCCGACTAAATTTCAGCTTGTGGACACATGAAATGTGACAATAAAAACGACAATTGCAAGTATAGTGGATATGAAAAGAAATAACCGCTTATGAAATGCTTAGATTTTCTTCTGATATACTACATATCGTCGGTGTACTTCCAAAACCTCGTAACTACAGCTTGTAACAAGCTGTAGTTACGAGGTTTTGGAAGTACACCGACGATATATTTATGTCATGGTTTTACATGCCCCTAGGTTTTTTTTTTAAATTTATTAAGAATATTTTTTCTCAATTAATTCAATAATATGCAAAACGCAATTTTCATTTTTTTTTTCAAAATGAACAATGGAATAATAAGTGAATGAAAATGTCCAGTTATCAATTTTGGCCCCAATCGTTTTTAAAAATTTTTGACTGAAACGATAAAAATGTATTTTTTGTGTTGCCATGTTTACGTTAGAGTTCATGACAGATGACAACTTTATAACATATAAATGATAGACTTTTAATGACATATAAGTATACCATTAAGTTTATGTAATTACACTGGCCGTCAGTGTCATATGTTCAGGGAAAATTTCCCCTTCGTCAAATAGTCACACAGTTAATAGCACACCTCAGTAGCAAACGGCATGGGTGGGGTTCACAGTGTACAGAACATCTAGTCATATTTTTAGCTCACCTGAGCACAACGTGCTCAAGGGGAGCTTTTAGGATCATCGTGCGTCGTCAACAATTCTTTAAACATCAACTCCTCCTAAACCGCTGCGCCAATTTGGACCAAACTTGGCAGGAATGTTCCTTGGGAGGTCCTCTTTGAAAACTGTTCACAGAATTTGATTCCGTAAAAACTCTCGTTGCCATGGCAACTAAATGGAATTTTCTAAGAAATTCTTTAAAAAATCTTCTTCTCTGAAACCGCTGACCAGATTTTAAACTACTTTCACAAGATGTTCCTTGGGTGACTCTTTTCAAAAAATGTTCGTGAAATTTTGATCCGTCAAGAAACAAGGCTCTGGTGAATGGGGGCCACTTGCACTTACAGAAATGAAGAAATTCTTAAAAATTCTTCGTCTCTGAAACAGCTTGTCAGATTTTGAAATAATTTCTAAAGGATGTTCTTTGGGTGACCCTTTTCAAAAAATGTTCGCGAAGTGTTGAGGGCTACTTGCACTAAATGAAATGAGGAAATTCTTAAAATTCTTCTCCTCTGAAACCGCTTGTCAGATTTTGAAATAATTTCTCAGGGATGTTCTTTGTGTGACCCTTTTTAAAAATTGTTCACGACAATTCTATTTCTCTGAAACCCCTTCTCAGATTTTAAAAGAATTGTTTAGCAATGTTCCTTGGGTGACATTTTCAAAACTTGTTCGTAAATTTTGATTCATCAAGAAACATGGCTCTCGTGGATGGGGGCTACTTGCTCTTGTACAGAAATGAAGAATTCTTAAAAATTCTTCTTTTTGAAACTGATGGTCAGATTTCGAAATTACTTTTACAGGTGACCTTTTGAAAATTGCTTGGCAAAATTATAATTTTGGTTCCAATGTTTCAATACCTCGAAAGAAAAATAGGCTATGGTCGTCTAAAAAATTCAGGTGAGCGATCCAGGGCCATCTTGGCCCTCTCGTTTAAAATATTAACTCATTACCAACCGACAAGTTTATAGGCTTGTCGAAATCCCAAGCATTTGCAGACAACATCATAAAAGTGACTGAAAATTTTTAAATTTGTTTCGTGAAGGGTAGAAAACATTGTGGGAAAAGGAGAAAATGCTGGTTACCAGCATTTTCTCCTTTTCCCACAATGTTTTCTAAAGGTTTCTTTCGTGGGTTCGTCAAAAGTAGGGATTGTGTGGTAATCGTTAAATCACCCCTAAGTATAAACTATAGTTATTAGGTCCCCAAGTTTTTTCTAGAATATCTTTCAGTCCGCTTAAATCAACGGCTGTATTATTTGCGACTTTATATTTGAGCTTAAAACGTTTTGACGCACGGTTTGACAAGGTGTTTAAGGGTACATAATGGGCATAGTTTGTGGTTAAATTTCGTCAAATAATGTCACAGTTCATCCTCATCATGTCTGATATTACAGAATTAGTCATATCCCGTAATTTCACCGTGAACCCGGGTCATACAAAAACGGTGCTTTTAAATGAATGCAGGCTTTATAAGTGGTGTTACTATTTAGGAATTCAAGTACATGTATACATCCGTGTATACCGTTGATTTGTTTTATAAGAATATCAGTTCATCGGATTATCTTTCCGTCTTTCTATGTAATCCATCCATCCGTCGATCCACCCACACACCCCATCCATCCATCCATCCATCCATCCATTGAACCATGGAACAACCAGCCTATACCAAACAACCCATACATCTCCTGGCTCGCTTAATACGTAACATTTTCTGTAGACTCGTTTAATAAAATGTTATCTCAAAAGCCAACTCATGATGTCAGATCCTATATATCTCTTTATCGGACAGTGTAGATCCAAGATCAGACTGCACGTTCTGTGCAGTCTGATCTTGATCTACACTGTCCGCAAAAGGTCAGCGAGTCGCAATTAGCAGCCCAAGAGTTAGATATTGCAGATCGACCCAAATTGAAAAGATCGGGGTTAAAGCGAGTTAAATGGAATCACGTAACATTATGTAGTTTTGAAAAGCGTGGATATTCGTCATCAATTATTGCATTAATTGTTAAATAGATTGTCGTTAGGGTATTAAATGAATTTTAAGTGCAGAAATGGTGGCATCTGAAAAAGAACCAGCCGATATAGCTCAGTAGGTAGAGCGTAGGACTCGTGAACACAATGTTTCGGGTCACTACAGGTTGTGGGTTCGAATCCCCGGCTGGCCAACTAAAATTACTAATAGTCTCTCGGATGAGACATTAAACCGAGGTCCCGTGTGACGGTGCTATACGCCGAACACTTTAAAAGAACCAGGCGACCTGTATCCTTGCGCTACCCCCCCCCCCCGGAACAACTAACTGTCTTCTGGGAGTGGGGGTGGGGGTGGCGTCGCTAAGATGGGCAACCGGTAGCTACGATAAATAAACGGAAATAACCAACCAACCATCTGAAAAAGGGTGGAGTAAAAAAAAACACTGTGGGTGATTGATAGTGTGGAAATATTGACAGAAATGTGCGAACTCAAGGACCTTTCACTAAAATAAAATGTAAAAATCATACTGTCATTGAAACGTTAGGTGCATGATTGGAAAAGGAGAAATTAGTTGCTTTATCTCTAATAGGCTGGTAAGCGCTACTCAAGGGTTTTGTGCGGACAGTGTAGATCGAGATCAGAATGCACGGAACACCCAGTCTGATCTTGGATCTACACTGTCCGATAGGGAGATATTTTTCTTCGGAAAATAAGTTTGAAATAACATTACTGGGGTTTATGCCATCGGCTCAAACGTTTTATTCAAGTTACTAAGAATATTGGTTAAAATACTGTTGAAATAACAACATGTGGGTTTTTTACTCTCGACTTGATAGTTGCATTTCACATTTTTAGCAAGATCAAAGGCTATGCTCCGATTCAAGATGGACACACAAAATAAAAGATGAAAAACTATATAGACAATGGGTGGATATGGAAATGGATTATAGGTCAGACAGACCGTATCAGGAGAATTGCCCCCACCCCAACCCCTTGACAATTGCCCCCCCCCCGGACAATTGCCCCCTCCCCCCGGACAATTCCCCCCCCCCCGGACAATTCCCCCCCCCCCAGGACAATCTCCCTCCGGACCATTGCCCCCCGAGGACAATCCACCCCCGGACTATTGCCCGCCGAGGACAATTCCCCCCGGGGGCAATTGTCCGGGAGGGGGCAATTGTCCTAGAATCCAGACAGACATAGTGAAAGATCAAATTCCATAGTTTGATACCTGCAATATCAAACCAAGAAAAATATGATATGGCTTGCAACACGCGAAAAGGGGCATTCGGACATTTGCGTAAAGTAACGTCTCGGATTAGCCTGCGCAGTCCGCGCAGGCTAATCCGAGACGGCACTTTACGACTACATTAGATTTTGTGCTACAGTAGACTTGTGTGAAACAGAAAATTACATAAAAACGGAAAGTGCCGTCTCGGATTAGCCTGCGCGGACTGCGCAGGCTAATCCGAGACGACACTTTACGCAAATGTCCGAATGCCCCTTTTAGGGTGTTGCACTCCATATGTGGTTCCTGTTTTAAGGTAGTAGACCCGTAAAACTTCTAGTGCAACATGGAATAAAAATTTCTTCATAGTTGATAAACATGGGTTTATACAGATATAATACTTTTTTTTTTTTAAAAAAATAACCTACCAGAAAGTGCTTTGCTGTCAACCTTGAAATTATTTGTCGATAACTTTTTTTATTAGTTTTCAGAAAAGGGAGGTAATTATTATCTCCCTTTGTAATGAAAATATAGTGGTTTTAAATTTATAAATGATAAAAAGAAAGGGAAAAAAAAGAAGAGGAAAAAGTGGCTCGATTAAAGTAGTACAATAATACTCATTTTTAATCATAGCAAATTTTGTTGGCTAATATTATAGTGGAAATAGCCGTTTTCCATTACGGGTTCACTACCTTAATCTATTCTCTGTTTGCCCTCCTTTTCTCATGGGACCAGTAATTGCCTATATATACGACCGACTGCACTTGACTGCATACGGGTATTTCGGTGCAAACGTTTACATCTTCAAGACCTAAAAATAGATACCCATGATGGTGTAGGGTAATTTCTGATTCTCCCTCTCCCTCTTTAAAAAAAAAATCTGTGGAAATGTTAAATTGGTTTTTGACGTGGAAAGTTTGACTTTGTAAATGTTTCCTTGCTATAATGAATGAAATGATATTAATGGAAGAAACCAGTAGCGAGGAATCTCTAGAACAGACATTCTCTATTCAGTTACTAGTGGTCATGCAGAAATATTACCAAGTGTTATAAGAAATACTGTAATCATTAGATAGCTAAATAAATTAAATTGACATTTTCCCGTGACCCCTAGGCTGCTAAGCGCGACTCACAGACCTTTTGCGGAAAGTGTAGATCAAGATCAGACTGCACAGAACGTGCAGTCTGATCTTGGATCTACACTGTCCGATAAGGGGATGTTATTCATTAAAACGTGACTTTGAAATAGCATAATTTTGGTTTAAACTATCAAAAAAAAGATTTCATCTTATAGTTAGATTTCATTTTAGTTATTTAGGTGGATAATGGTTGAAAAAGAAATAGAAATTAATGCTTGTGATTAACTGTTTTTGTGGTTGTTTTAATTAAGGATCGCGCTTCACACGTATTGGATGGGTATACTTACAAAGATCAGACTACTGCCCCTTATACAGAGACTATTTTCGACCTATTTTTATCCAGAAAAGTGCTGAGTCTGTCTGTCCAGGAAAAAAGTGTCCCATTCACGAGCAGAAGAGAGAAAAGTTTATTGTCCGGTGGTCACGACCAAATGTCAAGTACTTAATCGTTACGCTAAATATGATACTATTTGACCAGTGCGATAATCCACAACACTATAGTCGATCCGTTATATAGCGACATCTATTTCCTGGGCCCGTATTCACTAACCATTCTTAAGAATATTCTTAGTCTTATTCTCCAAGGTTTTCTAAATCTGTAAGTAACGCAACTTCTGATTGGCTAAACCGAATGGTTTAGCCAATCAGAAGCTGTGTTACTTACAAATGTAGGAAATACTGGAGAATAAGACACTGAGAACGTTCTTAAGAATGGTTGGTGAATACGGGCCCTGATCTTTTAACACCAGACTAAAAAATCAGACCATTCAAATTTAAAGCATTTGCAGAAAACAATAAAAATAAATGTGATCCAAAAATTGAAATTTGCCGTTTAAAATCTTACCTAACATTGTGAGTAGAGGATAAAATGCTGGTCACCAGCATTTTCTCCTTTTGGCACAATGTTTTATAAAACGATCGTGTCTCAGAATTGTAAGAAATCGGAATTATGTGGTAACGGGTTAAACGTAAGGTCAAAGTTAGAGAGAAATGAATCCTGTCCCAATAACTACCATCAGTGCTCGGAAGGAAATTGTCCGAGCCGGGAATCGAACCGGCGACCTTCTGTTCTCTCAAGTCCTGTACGTAACCGACTGAGCTACCGTGGCTCGGCACTATTACCACAGCATGACTCTGATAGAAAGGCTGTGTGAACCCTTTACCACACAATGACGACTTTTGACGACCCTGAGGTAGAAGCCTTCTGAAAACATTGTGGGAAAAGGAGAAAATGCTGGTAACCAGCATTTCCTCGTTTTCCCACAATTTTTTCTCATCCTAAATTAAATTTCGATTCTTCAGTCATGATTATTTTGTCGTCTGCAAATGCTTTCAATTTGGATTAGTCTATAAATTTGTCGTTTGGTGAAGAGTTAACTCTTTCAGTACTTAAGATATAAATTTGACCTCTGTTGACAGCTGAAAATATAATTCCCGAACAATCGATACAGATTTCAACATCACAGGCTTGACAAAAAAGCCTTCGGTATAAATCTAAGATCAGACTTCACCTTCTGTGCAGTCTGATCTTGATCTATGCCGTCCGCAAAAGATCTTGGTTTTCCCAATCTGGCACTAAAAAGGGTTCCCTATAACACGATGAAAATTTATGTAAAGTTAGAATGAATTAAAACTAAGCTAAATCTTTTCTAGTCTTGATTCTTATCTTCTTTAAAGCCGCCTGTCTGGTCGATAACATGTAACTGTTGCAAAGCCTAATGAGCTCAGACGATGAAGTCGATAACTTGTGAGTCAGACATTACATGTTCGATCTTTATCGCCGATTGCAGAATTGCACAGATTTAATAGCTTCGATATGTCGAGGAATTAACCCTTCGTGTGCCAACTATTTCCAAGTTCACCTTCGCAGACTACAATGAACGTACACAGTAATATGCGGTGAGATTTTTTTTTACAGCGACAAAGAAATTTTAAAATCTTAGTATTTGGGATTTTAGACGATCACTTGATGGAATTTTTCATCCAATTTATTAAGAAGATTAAGTGTTGAAGCAGAAAAAATTGACCTTGCAAGGCTCCCATTACAGTATTTTCTCAACCGGAAGTATAGGTAGCATTGCCGGAAGTATAGGTTACATTACCGTCAACAGGCTGTATTGTGTCGCGATGAAAAGTAGCTCTTAAACCATTATTGCTTGATTTCATTTTCTCACTGTAGTTATATAACTGGAAAAAAATATCTTATCTTGAACTCATTCTTATCTCCAAATGAGTAAAGATTTGATGTAACAGCCAAGGGTACTTATTCCCTAACCATTCTTAATTACATTCTTAGTCTATATCTGAATTTAGAAAGTAACACTACTTTTGATCGGCTAAACCATTTGGTTTAGCCAATTAGGAGTTGTGGTACTTTCAAATTCAGAAAACAGAAGCATGTGACTTGGTTATACTCAGTCTTCTGTGAAGAGAGGATACCACGATCGGCCTACATGGCCGAAACTTTACCCATAGGTCGGATATACTCGAACTCCTTGCAGCATAAAACATTACTCACTTTTTTTCAATGTGGAACCTACATCAGGTGACTTTCTGCAGAAAAGGTGACCGTTGCCTGGAAAAAGTACTTGTGTAGTCGCAGCAATGGACCGGTATAGAGGCAACTGCACTTGAAAAATGATCATACAGAGAAACAATATTATGTCAGTCTTAAAACTGGCCGTTAAACCCAAAATAATCCTGAGGAAGAATAGTTGATTATACAGGAAATGGCTTCAAGGTTTCAATGGCTTTTTATTTTAGAGTAACTTTAAAAGGCCGGAAGATTTATTCAGATATAAGAACGGATGGAGGCCCTTTTGTCCTCAAAGGCACATAAATTCTTTTTTGTGTGCAGAAAATGAGTAAATAGACGTGCTGTGAAAACCATGTCAATATGATTGTCAAAATATTTTTAGCGGTGCTTCGGCAAGACCAGGCTTAATGGGTCTCCTTGATGCGTTATACCTTGCAAGTCATCATATCGTCGGTTTACTCCGATAACCTCGTAACTACAGCTTGTTACAGGCTGTAGTTACTAGGTTTTTGAAGTAAAGTGATGATGTGATTTTTATCCACAAAATCCGTTTTGTTAAAATCCTTTGGCGCCATATGCAAAATAGGGACTTTTGCGGACAGCACAGGTTAAGATCAGAACGTGCAGTCTGATCTTGATCTATACCGTCTGCTCGTTTAGTCAAGTCTTTGAGACAAGAAATCAATTGGAGTCTCAGTGGATTCTATTTTCAGGCAACAAAAAGGATTGAGTTTTTTTTAATAATTGCCGCTGAAACTGTTAACAACCAACTGAAACATAAGGTAGAGCATGTCTTGGGCATGCAAAAAAGTGAACGATAGCAGAAGGTTTTGACCCAAGTCAGTCTGCGAGGACTGCTCAGGCTGATTTATGTCGATACTCTTTGCAGCTGTATTTCATCCCCTTTTTATAGAGTATGGCTTTTGTCATTGTGACATTCAAAACATTGTAACTTCATCTGACACGATAAAAATAAACACCAAGCAAAAACAAATGCATTAAAATGCAAAAATGTGAATAAACATCATCTGAATAAACACCATTGTTTTACAATTACTTATAAAGACTGTCACTTGTGGTCTGGCATTTTTATTACCCAAATGTTGATTTCCTATCAACTGATTTTTTTAGGAAAGATTTTTCTCCGACATTTGCTTTATTTGGTCTAGTTGTTAGTTTCATTTGAATTTTTTTTTAAACATTTTTAACCGTTTACCCTTCAGTTCCTAGTTTAACCTACTTTTGGGAAAGAGTCTTTTGAAAACATTTTGGGAGAGGGAGAAATGCTGATAACCAACATTTTCTCGTTTTCCTATAGTTTTTTCTACTTTGTCAACAACAAAGCTTGTAATGCTTACCATCTGACCATTTATGGGAGTCAGAAGTAACGCCCCTTGACAGTACAATGCATGATGGATAGAGAGAGAAAAACCATGCCAATAATGGAAAAAGTTTAAGTTTGTACCTGAAAACTATGATTTTGAAATATCTTTGGCCTTTAGCATACTATTCCCAACATTACAATCACTTATTTCGATATATAGATATTTATGCCCAATCAAATGGAGTAGCGTGCAATCATGGGATGAACAAGCCATGGGACGAACCAGTTTGGAACGAAAAAGCGATCGGTATACAAACTTTGTATCATTGCGCCATTAGAACGCTATGAGCGAGTAAAGCTGATTCCAATAAAAAATTAGTATTTTCACTATCGATGTCCTCATTTAGTATATCGTAACATGCCATTTCCAAATTACACTCTGAGTACTACCCTAAAAATCATTTGCCTAAGAAATATTGAGTTTTGTTGATTGGTTATTTCCTTTGGCTTTGCACAAATTACGATACATGGTCTTCAAAATTCAATATTGAACTCATACTGGTATTTTCTCTACAAATTCCACAAAAACTAAAACCGATGAAAACTGTAGAAATTAGTAATACGAGTTTAAATTATAGTGTCTTATCTACATCGGTAACAGAGAACTAGAAGAGATGTCAACATGAAATTTTAAACTTTCAAAACTAAAAATAAAACCCCTAAGTAATGCGATTTAAAAAAAATCATTTGCTGAAGAAAAAAAAAACTCCATATCGGACAAAATAGTAAAAAAAAAATCATACTGCACATTATATGAAGTCTGATCTTAGGCAACATTGTCCCTTAAAAGGTCAGTGAGTCGGACTTAGCAGCCTAAGGGGTAACTTATGTAATAAACTTAGTATGCAATTGCTAGAAAGGCGTATCGTCGGTTTATTTCGAAAACCTCGTAACTACAGCTTGTTACAAGCTGTAGTTACGAGGTTTTCGAAGTAAACCAACGATATATGCCTTTGCCTTGCAATACCTACACTTTATTATGATATATAGAATCAGTGTGGGAGGTAACATTTTAAGCAAGGACAAAAAAAAAAAGAAAAAAAAGGAGAAAGTTCAATAATATTGACCCAGTGTGTTTAAAAGTGGCTTGCTGCTGCCAACAATATCATCTGCAGGTGGTCACATGTAAAAACAAATCACATATGTGATGAAAGTGATAAAGATATTTCTAAATGTCAGCCTGTATCGAACAGTTTGCAGTTTCAAATGTTAATATTAACGGTTATATCGTCGGTTTGCTTCCAGAACCTCGTAACTACAGCTTGTACCAAGCTGTAGTTACGAGGTTTTGGAAGTAAACAGACAATATGCAGTTATTTATTATACGTATTCCGTACTGAGACTGAGTAGACATAGTAGCAGCCTTTTACGATCTGTTCACAAACTTAATGGACGGGAAGAGTGCTTCAAAACTTTGAGCTTGCTCAAAAAATTTTGCCGTCCATCTCGTCTTTTACTGAGACGGAGTGAAAACGTACTTAAAACTAGATGGTCGTAGTACAAACGGAAGTGTCATACTTCGATCCTAATAGAGACGTGGTGCAGTTGATCATCAAAATGGCAGTGCATAAAGTCGCTATTAACTCTTTACTAAACGACAAAATTTTAGACTCGTCCATATTGAAAGCATTTGCGGACGATAAATTGAAAGCGTCTCTATTTATGAAATTGGTCTTGGAAAGGTTAGAAAACTTTGTGGGAAAAGGAAGAAATGCTGGTTACCAGCATTTTCTCCTTTTTCCTCAAGATTTTCAAAAACTTTCCTTTTCATTGTCGTGAAAACCAATGATTGTCTGGTATAGAAATAGATGCAAAAACTGAGTTCAGCCATTTATTTATTATAAAGTCTTATTTCTTTATCTCATTACCAAACGACAATATTTTAGGCTTGTCCAAATCAAAAGCATTTGCAGATGACAAAATAAAAGTGACTGAAAATTTGAAATTTGTTTTGTGAAGGGTAGAAAACATTGTGGGAAAAGGAGAAAATGCTAGTTACCAGAATTTTCTCCTTTTCCCACAATGTTTTCTAAAGGCTTCTTTCTCAGGGGCGTCAAAAGTAAGGATTGCGTTGTAATGGGATAATTATTTAACCGTTATTTTACTTCTTAGGACAATAAGTAAAGCATTTTCTAATTAACAAACTGTTTGATAATTTATTCAACTGGGCGGAAGAAAGTTTCACATGTTACAAAGACTTGTTAATTATCAATCCTTTTTAAATTCTTATCCCACTAAAACAAAAATGAAATGAAGTTTTCAGTTCCATTGTACAAAAAAAAAAACAAATATTGCTATTTTAAATTTCAATATTGGAATATTTTCTCCTTATCGAACGGTGTAGGTTCAAGATCAGACTGCACGCTCTGTCAGTGAGCCAAAGGGTTAAAATTAAAAGTTAAGTGTCTTAGGGAAGAAAAAATACGTTCTTGTTCGGTGAGAAAATTGCTTGTAAATAAAAAAATAAGGTGAATCAGGGCGAAACTTCTACATTTTTTGACAGGCTAATGTGAAAAAAAAATGGTGCAAGTGCATTTGATGATAATGGATAGCTTTTGACTTAAAAGGAAAAAATAAACCTTTTAGTATACAACTTGTATAAGTATCCGATTCCACGCCCTAGCAAAGACTGTCAGATTGATTTACTGTTCGCAGAGGGAACTTGACCCAGGCAAAACTGTGGTATTCACCTCTTTGAAGAACAAAATCTAATGTAGACGTAAAGTGCCGTCTAGGATTAGCCTGCGCGGACTGCGCAGGCTAATCCGAGACGACATTTTACGCAAATATCGAAATGCCCCTTTCCGGCTAATGCAGGCAATAATAATATTCCTTACGCTATTCTACTGTTACAATCTTATATTACTAGAGAAATAGACGGCGCTCTGAGGAAAGGAAGTTTTATGCAACTCCAAAATTCATTATACATGTACAAAGAAATATGTCCCATTGTTATCGAAAATCCATTCTATGAATTATCTGATTTAATCACGAAGAAGAATGGTCCATTTACGTATAGATAGCCTAATTTTCACGTCCGTTGACATCTTGTTTATTTCTAAAATGCGAAAACGTGTTGATGGTGTCCTTTATTAGAGACTGATGGATCTCGGATTTGAGCCTTGACTCGACCCACAGATGGCACGTGACCTTCTCAGAGACACGTAATTGCCAAACTTTCCATTACAGCCTTTGGAAAGCGTATTCATGAATGATATAAATTTAACATTATATACCTTCCATTTTTTTTTTTTTTTATATATTATGTATTTTCAAAGACACATACAGAGGGAACTTAAGGTAGGACCTGTGTAATGGAAAACAGCTATTTCCACTAAAATATCATCATGCAAAATTAGCTATAATTAAAAATGAGTATTATTGAACTACTTTCACCTTTTCACTTTTTCCATTTTTTCCTTCTTTGAATTATCATTTATAAATCTAAAACCACTATATTCTCAATTGAAAAAGAGATAATAATTACCTCCCTTTTTAGAAAACAAACAAAAGTATCAAAAAATAGTTTCAAGATAGACATAAACGGAATTTCTGATCCGTTAGAAATGTGCAGAAATATTATTTCTGCATAAATCTTTATTTATCCTTATTTAACAACTAATTAGAATTTCTGCCAAATGTTCACCGGAAGTGCATTACACAGGTCTTACCTTAAGGAGGAATTAATTTAGTGACGTAAGCACAGCCCAGAAACTATCAATGTTCTTATAGGCCTGGATCCTTGCAAAGCTTTTAACCCTTTCCCAAAACACAAATCTAAGTTGTTCTCAAATCTAAGTTGTTCTCAAATTAAAAACAATTGCAGACAACACATTCAAAATTAATGCCAGTGAGCTGAAGCTGTCTGGTCCGATAGAAAACTTGGTGGGAAAAGGAGAAAATGCTGGTAACCGGTATTTTCTCCCTTTTTC
The DNA here is from genome assembly GCA_943736015.1 of Tridacna crocea. Lineage (NCBI taxonomy): Eukaryota > Metazoa > Mollusca > Bivalvia > Cardiida > Cardiidae > Tridacna > Tridacna crocea. The sequence continues at coordinate 14,076,910 of OX031066.1, forward strand.
CACACTATTTTTAAAAGCCTTCTTTTCCAGGGTCGTGAAAACCAGGAATTGTAAGGTAAATGTTTGACATAAAAACAATTAAGATATTTCTGGATGGGGATTAAAACCCAGTTAAAGTAAAGTAAAGATTATATTGTTTGCTTTTTTTGTGTATAGATAAGTTTTAAAACAAGCTTATTGCAGAAGATAAAAAAAATGGAGAATAGCACGTGATAGGCAATCAAAATATTACAATGGAGTCTTGTTGCTTATATACCCAGTGGGAACATTTTAAACGATAAAGCCGCTAAAATTTTAGTGGGCCTCGTGGCGCTTTTGTGGACAGTGCAGGTCAAGATCAGACTACACAATATGTGCAGTCTGATCTTGATCTACACTGTCCGGTCCGATTAGGATATAAGTTCTGAAAAAAGGATATATTTGAGAATCAAAATCTTGGTTTTCATTGTCGACTTAAGAGTTCTTTTAATTTGTTAATTTGTTTGCCATTTACTCCATAGATACTCATTTTGACGTATCAACAACAGACAACTTTGAAAACATTCTGGGAAAAGGAGAAATTGCTCGTAACGAGCAATTTCTCCTTTTCCCACAATGTTTTCCACTCAATCAGATATTTGTATCCTCATTTGTCCATGTTTTGACATAATATCTTTATTTGCTGCTGAAATGAAAGAGCCCCAAATGGCATATGATATCAGGTAAAGGGTTAAGCAGAATAAGGGTTACAGAAATGTATTAAGCAGGTTATTGTCTATGGCCACGGTCATCAGTTTATGAAAGACGTTTGTTTTTCTTTGCAGGTGAACTGTTAAACGGGTTGAAGCAGTATGAGATTGTAGTGCCTTCTCGGGTAACGAGAGACGGAAATCACGTGACGTATAACATGCATCCTGGGCACTCTGTGCGCAGGCGCAGTGTAGATATTAACAGGACACCGATTCCAGACGACAGTCTGCATTATCGATTGCAGATAGAACAAAAATACTATGTTATACAAATATCTCCAAATTTCAAACTTACCTCTCCCGGGTTTGTGATCGAAAGAATGAAAAATAGATTTGGAAATATTTCTGACTCCAGATTTACAAGGTTACCACCAGAAAAACGGAACTGTCATTACCATGGTCACGTGATCAACGGAACTCAAACAAAAGTTGCAGTCGGAGTTTGTGAGGGATTGGTAAGTTCTTATTTCTGATTTCTTATAACTTTTTTGGTTCTGACCAGATCTTTTACAAGTTGACAAGAGGCGTGAAGGGGCACACGACTAGAAAAAATGAAATGTTACAAAGCTAAGAACAGTGCTCTTCCTTTATCTTTTATGTCTTTTATGACGTAAGGAATACAAATGACTGAAAATGTTGCCATTCCTTTAAAGAAAGAATCTATCATTTAAACTACTCATTGTCGTCTGTCAGTGCTTTCAAACTGGTCTTCTGGTAAAAAATAAGTAACTTCTGAGTACAGTGGTTCATTAAAGTTAAAACCAGGAATTCTATTGCAATCACTTCATGTTTCGCCATATTGATTTTGATATGATACTTAACGTATAAGCTTTGTTTATTTCTTTGTGCTAGTACATGCATTATGATGCTATGTCATAACACACTCGATAAAACCCTTTTGGAATTTTCCCCTAGAAGCTGTGTTAAGTGTTCCTACGACGAAACGTATTGCAGACGACAGAAGGTATTAATGTCTATTCTCTGAAAAACACTATGGCACTATGCAAAGTTGCTCAAAAAGAAAGTGACTGTTATGGATTCATTATTATATGTGTGATCGCTTAATTGGTGTAATATATGACGGATATTCATTTATTTAAACCCCCTTTTTATCAGATCATGTCTCAATCAATCTTGTGGGTAGGTGCATATCATAACAAAATGCTCCGGATAGAGGGAGTGATTTTCATATCAAAATTGAAAATATCAGCTCTTCCCAAACCAAACGTTATGTTGTGGGTACTCATTAGAATCGTCTCGTCGAGGCGATTGTAATGAGTACACTTAACATAACGTTTGGAAGAGAAATAATGGAATTAGAATACCATCACTTCCTCTTATCTGTGACAGTGTTCAGCTTGTGTCTCAGAGTCATTGTCTAGTCCCCCCCCCCCCCCCCCCCCCCGTGAAGAAATTCAATATCTCTCAAATCCTGTTTGTCTTACAAGAAAAGTATCAGACATTAGAAGACAGCTTAAAGCCCATCTTTGGATCCATCATCATTTACTTGGATTTACAGACATAACTGAGATGTTTCAAGTTGAAAATGGAAGTGACCAATCGCTTCCAAAGGGTGCAAATTAAACATGTAGCCTACCAAATTTACACTTTCGCCCAAGGACTAGCCCATTCCAACTGAATTACTGTTGAGAAAAAGGCAAAGTGCACCAGACAAAAATAAAAACATACATTGCCCATGATCTGACAATTGGGGTTTATCCATTTTCCACACACTGAAGACTTTTAACGACGCTGGGAAGGAGGCCTTTTAAAAAAACATTTTTGAAAAAGGAGAAAATGCTGGTAACCAGCATTTTCTCCCTTTCCCAAAATGTTTTCTACTCCATAAAAAAAAAATGATTGTACTGTTCGAGCCACATTGAAGTTGTTGTCTGCAAATGCTTTTAATTTGGAAAAGGCTTAAATTTTGTCGTCTGGTAAAGGGATAATGCCTGTGGTTGGTTGTATTCGGGTTTAACGCCACTTTAACAGCTAAGGTCATATCATGGCGGTCGGTGACGCACATGTGTTTCCTGGCTTTCTCACACCTGTACTTACACTACTTTCTTTCCAAAGCCACCGACTGCTTTTCTCACATGCTTCAGCGGAGGTAAGAGGCGAAAATACGCCGGAAAGAAAGTTCGCCTGAACAGGGTATCAAACTCACAACCACCAGGTCATGAGTTCGACACGCTCACCACTGCAGAGCCACCCGGGCGGGCTAATGCATTTGGAAGACCTTTCGATTCATGTCAGCTTGCACACTCCGCGCAGGCTGACCTGAAGCAAGACGTTTTGCTTTTGTTCAATTTTCTGCGTGTCAAGGACCGTTTTGCTTGCTATAATGCATCATAGAGATGAATAAAAACCACTTCTGCTAGTGCGCTGCCGATATTCAATTGGTTTCGCAGGAAACGAATGTTTTGTTTGACCGATTTTTTGATGAAATGCCAAACAGTATCATTAATTACATAACTAAAGGTTGAAAATTCATAACAACGTAAACATGCGCCAGTTCTTTTTATAAACCAGGCATCCAGTTCTGTATGGCTATGCCTCCAAGAAAAAAATGTTTCGACCATGAAGACGACTTTTAGTGTAAATTAAATTAACCTTTACCACACAATGGCGACTTTTGACGACCCTGTGGTAGAACGTGGCCTTTTGAAAACATTGTGGGAAAAGGAGAAAATGCTGGTATCCAGCATTTTCTCCTTTTCCCATAATGTTTTCTAACCTCCCCAAATCAAATTTCGACTTTTCAGTTACATTTATTTTGTCGTCTGCAAATATTGTCAATTTGGACCAGTCGATTAATTTTTCGTTTGGTAAAGAGTTAAGGCCTAGTGGGCGTCATATATCAAAGATCATACTGCACGTTCTGTGCAGTCTATTCGTGATCTGTATCGTACGCAAACGCCAGCGACCTTGCAATAGGCAGTGAGAAAGTTATAGACTGTTAGGTTGTACACATGAGTATGTATCTCATTGTTTCGCGCCATAAAAAAGGCGATCAGATTCGCGTCATTAAACTTAATGATTACGTAATGACTAGTTAATAGTATTTGATGAAATGTTTATTTCTGAGCTATTTAGTTGTCATTCTTTTTTTTTAAGTGAGGAACATTCGTCAGTTATCTCCCTTGATTCTGATTTAACCTTTAATAGTTCATGGTACTGATTTCCTGCGTACTGCTATACTCTCTCCCTACCAATGACGATACCAGATGCTTTTTGTAGACATTGTAGATCAAGATCAGACTGCACAGAACATGCAGTCTGATCTCTGATCTACACTATCGACTGCTTTATTCTGGTTTGTGACTGAACTCTCTCTTGATCCTGCACCGAAACTGTATTTGTGGCCTTTTAGAGAATGCAATTTATTTCTTCGGTCATTAAAGAGTTAAAAGTGATGAAATTAGTAATAGTCTGACCGTATCATGCTATTTACGTCCCATAAGTATTCTTTCATAACTTCTATAATTCACGTTTTTGAGGTCGTTAACATTCGCAGAGGCCCGAAAAATGCTTTAACGCCCGAGTGTTTAAGTATTTTGAGGGCCTCTGCGAATGTTAACGACCGAAAAAAAACGCGAATTAACGCTATTATTGCATAAATTAAAGGTATTCTAACAATAATTTGCACAGATAGCAAAAATATTTCCATAGAAATGCAAATAAGCGAATTTCAAATGTACTGTACGCAAATGGGTCAAAACCGGAAGTCGGCGAAGAAGTTTTTGTTACGATTAGGAAAGGGCCGTTAGTACTGTATGCCAGTTTTGATTCTCTCGCTGTAAATACTTTTATTGATTTTTAATACACACTGGACTTATGTGGAATAAACTTGCACACATTTGGACGATTACAACTAAGATGAATGAGTGGATATAAATTTCTGTAACTGAAGGCGACAGAGGGTTCGATATACATGTACATCAAGTGAGGCGGACCAATCACGTTAAAAAGTGGGTGGGATGTAGCTGGTTTAGAGTACATTTCACGGGTGAATTTTTGTTCAGATCTCGATTAGACTGAGATTCTGTGCAAAGGTTTGTTTGTGGTGTACTAATATCATCAAAGATATGCCATGAAAAGGATCGAATATGGTACGAATTCCTAAAGTTTGATGGTCGGAGTCTAGGGAAAATCTGACAAGGACAAACGTTGTTTACAAGGTAGGCCCGAATCGAGGATATTGATAGTACAAACCCGGGCGTTAACGGCGCGTGAATTTACTGATTAATACACGTTTTCTCCCGTTAACCGCCCGATTTTTACCCGTTAATACATGCTTAAAACGGCCCGAAAAGGCACGTTTTATAGGGTTAATTCACGTTTTTTCGGTCGTTAACATTCGCAGAGGCCCGAAAAATGCTTTAACGCCCAAGTGCGAAGCACGAGGGTGTTTAAGTATTTTGAGGGCCTCTGCGAATGTTAACGACCGAAAAAAACGTGAATTAACGCTATTATTGCATAAAGTAAAGGTATTCTAACAATAATTTGCACAGATAGCAAAAATATTTCCATAGAAATGCAAATAAGCGAATTTCAAATGTACTGTACACAAATGGGTCAAAACCGGAAGTCGGCGAAGAAGTTTTTGTTACGAATAGGAAAGGGCCGTTAGTACTGTATGCCAGTTTTGATTCTCTCGCTGTAAATACTTTTATTGATTTTTAATACACACTGGACTTATGTGGAATAAACTTGCACACATTTGGACGATTACAACTAGGATGAATGCGTGTATATAAATTTCTGTAACTGAAGGCGACAGAGGGTTCGATATGTACATAAAGCGAGCAGACCGATCACGTTAAAAAGTGGGTGGGATGTAGCTGGTTTAGAGTACATTTCACGGGTGAATTTTTGTTCAGATCTCGATTAGACTGAGATTTTGTGCAAAGGTTTGTTTGTGATGTACTAATATCATCAAAGACATGCCATGGAAAGGATCGAATATGGTACGAATTCCTACAGTTTGATGGTTGGAGTCTAGGGAAAATCTGACAAGGACAAACTTTGTTTACAAGGTAGGCCCAAATCGAGGATATTGATAGTACAAACCCGGGCGTTAACGGCGCGTGAATTTACTGATTAATACACGTTTTCTCCCGTTAACCGCCCGATTTTTACCCGTTAATACATGCTTATAACGACCCGAAATGGCACGTTTTATGCAATAATATGCAATAATTTCATGTTAGCCTCAGGCCGATCTTGATCTGCACTCTCCGTATAGAGCGTAATGCTGCAACAATTTACAAAAAGGAGGGTAGCCGATTCTTTTAACCCATTACCACACAATCCCTACTTTTGACGCCCCTGAGAAAGAAGCCTGTAGAAAACATTGTGGAAAAAAGAGAAAATGCTGGTAACCAGCGTTTTCTCCTTTTCCCACAATGTTTTCTACCCTTCACAAAACAAATTTCAAATTTTCAATCACTTTTATGTTGTCGTCTGCAAATGCTTTGGATTTGGACAAACCTAAAATTTTGTCGTTTGGTAATGAAATAAGGACAGTCGGTAGTGTAAGTTGTAGAATTTGAGATCAAGGGCGCGCTGCTTCAAATCTGCAGCCCGGACAGCTTCTTTCCGAGGTTTGGTGATGGTAATTGGGTTTATTTCTCTGCCACCCTCACCACTGATTTGACAATGATTATGTTGGAAAGCTGCCAGTAGCCTGAGAGGAATATCGCAGGTAGCACTGGTGACATAATATCCAGAAAAACATGGATAGGTGTTCTGGCTGCCACGATACAAAAACTGAAATAATGTTTAAAACGGCTTAGAGTGCTATAGTGCTATATAACCAACCAATCAATCACAATCAATCGCAATCAATCAATCAATTACTCAACCAACCAATCAATCAATCAATCAATCAACCAACCAGCCAACCAACCAACCAATAAATAAATCAATCAATGTTTTCCCTCACCTGCTAAATATGTTAAATTTTTTTAAGCTGAAAGCAAAATCTCGAATTACTATTTCAAAGTCTTTCTCTCCGAAAAATTCCGCTGACACTGACAGAGTGGATCCAAAGTCTAATCTTGATCTTCATTGTCAGCAGAGGCGCCTCGAGTCGCGATTAGAATTCGAAGGTTTAAAATTTAAATAGCCTTTGAATGACACGTTAACAGATATAATTATGTGGTAAACCGCAGTCGTATGTTTAACCTAATTAGATCTTTTATCTCAATTAACTTGAGGTTACACATGGTCGGTGTGTGTGTGTGTGGGGGGGGGGGGGAATCTTCGATACATTTATTTTAAACATGAAAAGGTACAAAGAAATGGACAACGATTGGGCAAGTTATATTTCTTATAACATACGGACGACCTTGTTCTATATGACGACTTTGAGAACTTTGCGATAGAAGAAGAAATGTTGAAAATGAACAACTTCTGAAGTCACAATGTCATTTTGAAAGCTTAATCCATGTCGACAATTGCACTATATAACGATCTCAAAGTCGCCCGCTGTAATGCAGAGAAATGACCCTCCGCTACAAAATGACCCATGGGTCATTTCTCAACGTAGAGGAATGACCCGGGTCATTATTCTACGTAGAGAAATGACTCCAGAGGGTCATTTCTCTACATAGAATAATGACCCAGGTCGTTCCTCTACGTAGTGAAATGACTTCTGGGGTCATTTCTCTACGTAGAATAATGACCCGGGTCATTTTGTAGGGGAAGGTCATTTCTCTACGTTACACCGGGCTTCGCCAAATTTGTTTCGAGGGAATTACGTAAAACGAGTAAAAGACAGTCAAGTGAAAAACGAAATTTTGTACTAAAGTAAAACACTGATATGGTAACCCGAATGGGATCGTTCACTTGTAAATTGCACATGCCAGATTTAGACCGAAGTCATACTTTTGATTTTGAAATACTTAAAGTGTCTAAAATAGTTTCAACATTAGCTGATATTAAACTGCCTAAGTCAGTCTTAGGTTTCTGCTTTAAACGTCAAAGAATTTTCACTATCGGACATCAAAATGAATGAAGAATCGGCATTTTAAAACCGAAGTCGTATACGTGAGACTTTTAATACCCAAAAGTCGACAAAAAGTTCAGTTTATCAAGGGTTTTGGGTAACATACTTAAATCTTTACTGCCAAACAATCAGCCCTGTGTTTATATGACCTTCAGGAAGAAAGTCTTGTAAAACATTGTAGGAAAAGGAGAAAATGCTGGTCACCAGCATTTTCTCCTTTTCCCACAATATTTTCTACCCTACACAGTTGTCATCCTTTTCTAGCACATTGAATTTTTCTTGTGGAGAATGTTTTGTAAATGGACGAATTTGAAATTTTGTAGTCTTGGAGAAAGTTTAATCCTCTACCAAACGACACAATCTTGGACATGTCCAACTCCAAAGAATTTGCAGACGACATCATCAAGTATCATTGAATATGAAACGTTTTCTGAAACTGTAGAAAGCTATGAATACAGTGCAGAAAAAGGAGAAATTTCTGGTCACCAGCATTTTCTACTTTTCCCACAATGATTTCTGTAGTCTGGGAAAGAGTCTAACCCTCTACCAAACGACACAATCTTGGACTTGTCCAAATCCAGAGGATTTGAAGACGACATTATCAAGTATGGCTGAAAATGTAACGTTTTCTGAAATTTTAGAAAACTTTGGAAAGATTGCAGGAAAAGGAGATAATGCTGGTCACCAGCATTTTCTCCTTTTCCCGCAATGTCTTCAAAAGCCTTCTTCCTCAAGGTCGTTAAAACGCGGGACTATGAAGTAAATGATTAACCCTTTACCAAACAATTCCTGGTTTTTTTTTTACGACCCTGACATAGAAGCCTTTTGAAAACATTGTAGGAAAAGGAGAAAATGCTGGTAACCAGCATTTTCTCCTTTTCCCACAATGATTTTTTCCATGCTGGAAACAAATTTTAAATTTTGAGTTACGTTTATTTTGTTGTTTGCAAGTGCTTTCAATTTGGACGAGTCTAAAATTTAGTCGCTTGGTAAAGGATTAAAAGATTTACAGATGACACTGCTACCAGGTGTTTGTAAAATAGGGCCACCGTCAGACGAAATTTAATTCACAATGACACCTTGAAATATCCCGTTACCCCATAGTCAAGAAGAAATCTCAAAAACTCGCAGTTTGGCGCCATAATCTTTTTCATATATTTGATCAACTTTTGATGATATTATTACGTAAATTTAGAAATTAAACTTTCATTCTTCAATGGTTCGGCATCTTTTATATAAATCAAAGCATTGAGAGCGCTAAAGTGGTATTTGTCAAGGAAGCAGTTTTGTGGAGTTAATAATTTGAATAGAAAACTGAAATATTATGTTATTTTTTCATCTTCTATTTCTTGCGCTTGACGTAATATTGTAATGCATTGCTATGCGGAAGGGGTACGCCACGTGGAATAACTGAAAAGAACTGTTCTGGATTTTTATAAAGCACCTCCCAGAAAGGGTTAAAAGCATGAAATAAATAGAATATTTTTTCTTTGGGTGAAAGATCGAAATCTATTTTATTTCGTGAACAACATCGGTAATATTTTCATTTGCAGCTGCGCCACTCGTGAAAATATTACCGATGATGTTCACTCGATGAAATAAATTTCGATCTTTCACCGAAAAGAAAACCCCCAAATATCTTCTATATCCATAAATCCAGCCGAATCATTAGGATACATTTTGTCCTTTTGTATGTAAAATATTGAACAAAAGCAAAAAGTTTCGACTCAGGTCAGCCTGCGCATTCAGCGCAGGCTGACCTGAGTTGATACTTTTTGCAGAAGCATTAAACTCCCTTTTCACAGTGCAAGTCTCATTTACATGTATATGAATTGTTTTTCAGTGACCGTGCAAATTACACATTTCATAAGGATTACTTACGTTTGGAATCTAATTACGAGCAGACGATCTTTGACACTTCTGGTCTAATTTATGACATAATCCATTGAACAGAAACTCGACTCACCATGAAAATTGTTGAGTCTGCCTTTGAAAGGTCTTCATATCACGTGACCTAATGGTTTATGCCTTACAATGATATATCCACTTTTATACAAGCATTAAACCGAATTATTTTTGGTCTCAGTTTTAGATTAATTGAGCAAGGAGGAGGATCATAGAGGTCCTCTTACGCTTACCTTAGCCATGAGCTTATAATTATGCAGGACATAAGACATACAAATTACATGTGAAACAAGTAGAAATTCAACCGGAAAAAATCGTCTTATTTGCAAGATACTGAAAAAACGGACAATGGGCAATTGCTTGTTCTGCCTGTCTGTCTCTCTCTCTCTCTCTTTGTCTGTCTCTTTGTCGCTCTGTCTCTCGGTCTTTCTCTCTGTCTATTATATTCATTTTGAGACTTACTATTTAAATGAGTGATGGGTACAAATATTTCAAAACGAAAGGTGAAACAAAATTCTTTCTGGATTTTAAAGGATTGTATTCCAGCCGTCTAAACTGATCGACTTAATATATATAAAGTGTGAAATTATCAGAAATCATTCAGCAAAAGGTTTGCCTACAAAGAGATTCCGACTTGCAGTAATGTTGTTGTTCCGACCTGCAGTAATGTTGTTGTTTTTTCCCTCTCAACTTTTATATGCATGTTAAAGCAATTAACAACTGCACTTCGTTCCCAGAACCATCTCGGTTTTTTTAAAGATATTTTTTTTTGCATTTTTGAAAAGCAGTCGAAAGAACGAGACGTCATACGGTTTAATACCGGTAAGCTATTTCGGGAAATGCTGGAAGTCATTGCAACAAGGGTCATTCCCCTCTTGCATCTGAGCCGAGACCCGGTAGCTCAGACGGTAGTGCACAGGGCTTAAGAACAGGGTGGTCGTGAGTTCGATGCCCGTCTCGGCCAATTTCTTTCCAAGGATTGATGATAGTCAAACAGTTTGGCCATATTTGATATGCATTCTGCGAGTAATTTAAATTTTTAGGGATAAATTTTTGAAGGGATATTTGAAGGAGAGAAAATGCTGGTTACCATCATTTGCTCCTTTTCACAACAACGTCTTTCAGGAGATTTCTTCCAAATGGTTGCCAAAACTTGTGATTGTTTTGTATAGTATTGGTAATGACACCTAGAGACGCATGGATAGACTTACTAGGACCAATGATCTAACTGATGCACTGCGTGCCTTTAAAGGTTTAATCCCATTTAAAAAAGAAATGTGGGACAAATGGGAAGACACCCCTTTAACCCATTACATCACAGCAAAATCTTAGATCTATCCAAGTTTAAAGAATTTGCAGACGACAATTTCAAAGTGGCTCAAATTGTGTAATTTGGCTTTTATAGGGTTGAAAACTTTGTGGGAAAAGGAGAAAATGCTGGTTACCGGCATTTTCTCCTTTTCCCACAATGTTTTCAAAAGGCTTCTTCCTCCAGGGGCGTTAAAAGTCGTCATTGTGTGGTAAAGGATTAAAGACGGCAAGCAAACAAAAAAGGGCAAAAAATTATCTATTTTTCATTACTTCCTACCAGACGACAAAGTTTTAGATGAGTCCAAATTCAAAGCATTTGCAGACGAAAAAATTAATGTGACTGGACAAATTGAAATATGGTTTAGAAATGGCAGAAAATACATGTAAGTAGGAAAAAAGGAGAAAATGCTGGTTTTCTACAATGTTTTGGAAAGGCTTTTTTCTCAGGGTCGTTAAAAATCGGGATTATGTTACAAAGGAGTTCTAAAACATTTTCTAAAAAAAATCATATTCCAGTAGAGTAATAAGCCATCAGCACCACAATTAGAAACCAGCATAAAAAGTGCGTTTTCGTGCACCTGCACTCATCACCTGTCATCACTAAATATGCATTGTATGAGAAAGGTCGCCATGGCCAGGAAATGCTGCATGGCTTATCGTATGAACTATCGTATCAAAATGCTATGAACTAAATTACAGCGCAGTATGTTAGCACATACAAGCTGCCAATTTTCAAATCCCCTGGCAATCAAATACGTAAATATTTATTTTTCTCTGTTATGAAACAGTATTGCGGTTTTTTTTTTAAACCCTGAAACTACGAATTAATCAAAATGAAAAAAAAAATCACATTAAAGATATAAACCTCAAATATTGCGATGTCAAGAATCTCATTTCGGTTTGAAAATCTCACGCTATCGGATAGTTTAGAGCCAAGATCAGACTGCATATTCTGTGCAGACTGATCTTGATCTATACTGTCTGCTAAAGCACGCGGAATCGCATTTGATCCATTAGTTAAGCAAACTGCGTTTGAATAAAGTGCTGTATTACGTAATATCAACTCGTGACTAACCACTTTCCCACGCACAGCAACCGTTGTGACCTGTTCGAAGAGATTGGACAGCGACCAGGCAACAGGGATGAAAATTCAGCTTCTTTTGTCCTTGTAGTTTTTGTTGTTTGTTTGATTGTTGTCAGTAACCAGTACAGTTAATGCGAAAGTTTTTATGTCCCCAGTTTATCAACCTTATCTTGCCAAATAAATCAAAGGGAACTTTCGGACCTATATCGTTTACAAATACCCGATTGATGATACTCAAAATTCAGAAATGTTTGAGAAATAAATCTCTTTATCGGACGGTGAAGGTCCAAGATCAGACTGCACGTTCTGTGCAGTCTGATCTTGGATCTACACTGTCCGCAAAAGGCCAGTGACGCTCTCAGCTGCTTATGGATTAATATAGCATGTCCCGCATATCGCGTAGAATTCCGCAAACTACGTCGTTCTATATCAAATTGATGTTATAAAAGATACCGACTGCGCCCTCTCCTTACATCTAAATGATCATAATCATGAAATTAGCATATCAAATAGAAATGTTCCCATAATGCGTGTTCCCAATTAGTTGTTTTTGTTCTAGTCTATCTCTGTATTCTGTTCGCTTTCTCCGTGTCTTCAAAATTATTCCACTATTACTTTGATGAAAAAAAAATACAGGTGATGTCATCATCAAATCAGCATATCACATAGAAATCTTTTGGTTGTTTTTGCAATTTCACATTTTTTTTGCCTCTTTATCTTTGTATTTTATCACCAACTCCTTCTACGGCACAAAATGCTTTAAATAACTCATTACCAAACGACAAACTTTTAGGTTTGTCTAAAACCGAAAGCATTTGCAGACGTCAAAGTATAAACGACTGAAAATTTGAAATTTGTTTGGAGAAGGGTAGAAAACATTGTGGGAAAAGGAGAAAATGCTGGTTACCAGCATTTTCTCCTTTTCCCACAATGTTTTCTAAAGGTTTCTTTCTCAGGGTTGTCAAAAGTAGGGATTGTGTGGTAATGGGTTAACCGTTATATTGTAAAAAACTTCAACCCGATATTAAAAACCTAAGTTTTAATAGTAATTTTAAAAGAATATATTTTGAGGAAAGATGACTCCTTAATGGACAGTGTACATTGAAGATCAGACTGTACACTTTGTGCAGTCAGATCTTGATTTAAACCGCCGGCAATAGGTCAGTGAGTCACAGGAAGAAAAAGCCATGACCCGTATCCACAGTCGTTTCTCAAATTAAATTTATTTTGCGAGACTAGCTCACCCATTGGCCGAGACCTGACGAGAATGTCCTGGAGCCAATTAGATGGCTAGGTTTAGAGCCATATTTAGAACAGCTAGTGAAGTCACCTCAACAAAGGTTTTGTCGCACAAAGCAAATAACAGACCAAGAAACTGTTTGATCCTTTCAGGGCCTTTGACAAAAACAGTAACTTTTGCCGACAGTGTGTATCAAGATCAGCTGGATCCGTATTCAACAACTATTCTTAAAAACATCTTCGCCTTTTTCTCCATGATTTTCTCAAATGGTTTAGCCAATCGGAAGTTCAGTTACTTTCAGATTTAAACATTTCTAGAGAATTGTTCCTAGGAACTTCCTAGAAATGTTCTTAAAGACTGTTGGTCAATGGGGACCCAGACTGCTCAGACCGTGCCGTTTGATCTTGATCTATGCCGCGGGGGTTGCCGATTTAAGTCCCTAAAATAAAACGTATTTTGTTATACAATTTAGAGTACTCTCAGCCGTTAAGGGAGATCAAATCAATACATGTTTACAAGGGTAACAACCTACGTCACAGGAAGTGATATCGGACCTGGGCATTTTCATAACTTATGTCCGCCATATTGAAAAGTAAGTACGATGTGAAGATAGAATGAGGCTAGCTTGGATGGATACAAACGGACTACAAAGACTATCATGTATTTATCAAAGACATTAGATGAATACATTTAATATTCTGATGTTTTAGACAGGAAGCAGATGTCTATATGCACAAACACTTTGATCAAATATCAAAAAGCGATTGGGTGTTAATAGTTGGTCGAAGTCTATTCCATTATTATAAGTAGTTAACAAAAGCTTTGACAAAAAATAAAGTCCCTAGGAATTGTACGCTTTGGAGGTCTAAAGATTTTTTCAGATCATTTAAAGGAACGATTACAAAAAAAAAAAAGTCTTACCAAACACGCGCATTGACTTTATAACAAGGGTCCGATATCACTACCTGTGACGTCACACTGACGTACGTTGTGAGGGGTGGTATATTTCGTTGAATAATTTTTACACTTATAGTGCAAAAGAAAAAGTTGCCGGAAAACTGTCGCATTTTGCAGACGAAGAAGCGAAGCAATTAACTATATCAAAGCCGTTTTAAATGTCGTAGATTCAAGAGCGGACTGTTCTGCGTCGTTTGTTCTGCAACGACATCAAACGAAAGCCCGGTGTAGTTAGAGCGAAAAAGGTAAAGTTAACGTTCTCTCTTTTTAGCTCACCTGATCACAACGTGCTCTAGGGGAGCTTTTAGGATCACCCGGTATCCGTCGTCTGTGAAATAATTTCACAGAAATGTTCCTTTAATGACCTTTTTAAAAAGCTGTTCGCGAAATTTTGATTCACCAAGAAACATGGCTCTGGTGAATGGGGCTACTTGCACTATACGGAAATTAAGAAATTCTTAAGAATTCTTCTTTTCTGAAACTGAAGGTCAGATTTTGAAATTACTTTTGCAGGTGGCTTTTTGAAAATTTAAAATAATGATTTTGTTTCAATGTTTAAATACCTAAAAAAATAAAAGGCTATGGTCATCTCAAAAATTTAGGTGAGCGATCCAGGGCCAAATTGGTCCTCTTGTTTTTCTTTTTTAGTTGATATTCAATTAATAGGTTGCAACCACGTGATTGGCATATTTGTAAACAAAGAATGTCTATAGTGCCTTATGTAATACGCAATAACCTGTAATTTTATAACATCTGTTAGTTCAAAATGCGTAATACGTCAATTAACCTACTTTCATTTTGTTATAACGCCCACTTACCTGGTTCCTTTTTATGTACGTGTTTCTTGGACATCAAGAGCGGACTTCGTCTCACTTTTGGTGTGTGCGTGGGGGGGGGGGGGGGGGGGGGGGGCGATGTCTTGTTGCATGGGCGCAGAGAGTGAAAAGTTTTGTCGCTATTCACTTCTCCGTTCATCAGTTTTGTCGGACTCGCTTGTAAGTGCGTTCGTGCGTGTGTACGCGAGTGCGTCCGTCCGGATTTTGTCCGGATCAGAACTTCTACAATTTTGATGGGTTTCAAAATAGTTAGACACAGTTGTTCTCCTTCATGAGTAGAAGTGCCTTTTTGAACAATTGGTCGGTTAGGTTCCTGGTCAGGGCCACACTACAAGGTCATTCGCCCAAGGTGGGCTCGACCTGTTGTCCCTGGACGAGCTTCTTTTTTAAAATACGCAACAAATATCTTTTAGAGGATTGATTACCTACCGCCAAAGTTATCTATTTGTCAAAAATTTCCTTTTCTCTGTTTACAAAATTGCCATATCAATATTTAAAAGCATTTTGACACCGACATATATATGTGTACATGCATACATCATTGTTCAAATTTTATTATACTAGCTTATTCATTTATTTTGCAAAAGTTATCTATATGTCCGAAATTTCCTTTTCTCTGTTTACAAAATTGCGATACCAATATTTAAAAGCATTTTGAAACCGACATGTATGTACATGCATACATCAATCACCCTGTAGGCTTTATTAGGCCTTGAAAAACTGACCAAAAAGGTGCTTAATTATTTATTCTGTGCAGTCTGGTGATGAATCTACACTGTCTGCAAAAGTCAGTGAATCGTGCTGAGCAGTCAAAGTGTTAACCCTTTCCCCCACAATGACGACTTTTGACGACCCTTGGAAAGAGGCCTTTTGAAAACATTGAGGGAAAAGGAGAAAATGCTGGTAACCAGCATTTTCTCCTTTTCCCACAATATTTTCTACCCTATTAATAAACAATTGCACCATTTGAACCACATTAAAATTATCTTCTGCAAATGCTTTCATTTTGGACAGCGCTAAAATTTTGTCTTCTGGTAAAGGGTTAACCCTTTCCCAAACAATCCCTGGTTTTTACGGGTCTGGAATAGTAGCCTTTTGAAAACGTTTTGGGAAAAGGAGAAAATGCTGGTAACCAGCATTTTCTCCTTTTCCCACAATGTTTTCTATCCTATCACAGACAGAAATCATCTTTTCAGCACAAGTTGAATTGTCGTCTACAAATGCTTTCAATTTGGTCTAGTCCAAAAGTTTGTCGTTTGGGAAAGGGTTAATCAGTAAGTTGGTTCGATTAGTCATATAACCACAATCGATCCATGATTTGATCTGTTTACCCTCATGATTTACCTAGGTCAACTTGGTGCAAAGGTTGTTTTCATTGATAACTTCGTAAATACACTCTCTACCATCGTTTAGAAACAAAGAATTGCACTATAATGCTCTATAATGCGTTTTATACAGCTTGCATCTCAGCTCGAACAAAAAACAGGTAATTCCTGGGAAAAAAATAGGCTTAAAGTAGATGTTTTAAGTCTATAGTTTACTTCCGCCACTGCTCTCGTTCAAATCGTATACATGTATGTCTCCGATTCTGACTCTACCTTCATGTCTCGCTGTCTGTCTGTCTGTCTCGGTGTATGTCTGTCCCGGTGTATGTCTACCTCTGTGTATGTCTGTCTCGCTGCCAGTCTCCGAATGTCTCACCGTACTTGGACTTACATAGCTTAGTCTTTAACTCTTTACCACACAATCCCGACTTTTAACGACCCTGAGGATAGAGCCTTTTGAAAACGTTGTGAGAGACGGAGAAAATGCTGGTAATCAGCATTTTCTCATTTTCCCACAATGTTTTCTACCCTCCCCTAAACAAATTTCTAAATTTAATCACATTTATAATGTCTAAAATTTTGTCGTTTGGTAGAGTTAAGCATATAATTTCAATAAATACAGGCCCTGGTTGATTCTGCAAGCGGCGGTATTTATCAACTGTTCTTGAGAATATTCTTAGTCTTATTCTCCAAAGAATTCTACATTTGTAAGAAACACTGATAGGTTAAACCGAATGGTTTAGCCAATCAGAAGTCGTGTCATTTACAAATGCAGAAAATTCTGGAGAATAAGACAAAGAACGTTCTTAAGAATGGTTGGTAAATATGGGCCCTGGTCACAGTCTACAAGCCTTCCAATCAATTGCTGTTGTCGTTTCCGGTTTAAAATGGGGGTCAAATCCTTTCTTTTGTTTTATCCCTAACATTATAACATGAAATGCTGTTTCTATCCATCGTAATCTGTGCAGCCATCAGGAGCAACATTTTGGTATTTAGATACAAGAACGATTACAAAAAAATTTTGATGTATAACATCAATGGCGCCGCAAATCAGTTGTTTCTGAAATAAAGCAAATGACAGCGTTTCAAATTGTAAATTTCAAAAGTAAATTCATGCAAAAATCGGTGAGAAATGAACTTAGAAGCCCTAAACAATATTTAGAATTCAACTAAAAACTTAAAAAAGAAAGATGCAATAACGATAAGACACAATGATAGCCTTTCTTCGGCGAAATTTGACGTAAGTTCAATAGGAGCTATGCACAAATGCAGTTGTCCTTCGGCAAACAACACAAGGAAATAGTATTAAAACTATATTCCACATTACCAAATTGATACTAAAAACGAGGTATGAAATGACAAAAGTGTTTATGAAATGATCAAAATAAAAAGCATAGTGGGTACGACAAAATTATACGAAATGGCCTTGGTACGAAATTAGCTCGTTACGAAATGACTGGAAGCCGAGTAAACAATATGGCTGCCTCCACAGATACTTTTCAAAAGCGAATGAAAATATAGTGTCGCCGCTCATGCGGCGCCACAGCGCTACAATAAAACAAGAATGAAATCGGGTAAAAGCTGGCCGAAAACAACCAGAAAGACGATTTAAGAAGTGTCTTTAAAGTGATATTAAAGCCGACATCTGCGACTGAAACACCGATAAACTTTCAAATAAATGGGCACTGGTTGCTTCATCATTTCATATAGATTTAATTTGCACACTAACGCTTCTAGACAGTCGCAATGACCAAAAAATGCCACATATAGAATGGATAACAAAATTCACAACCTTTTCTACTGTCCAGCCATAATTATTTAATACAAAAAACCTCCAGTGTATGCATGGCTTGTGTGGTGAAGGGTTAAATAGAGATACTCGGGTACAGTGGGTAAATTTCAGGGAGTTTTTTTTTAGCCCTGTACGTATCAACCAATTTACCTTGTCCAGCAACCAAAAACCCATTTTCGTTTCTGATATGTCAATACTGTAATATCCAGTGAAGTAAATCTAAAGTGAGAGAACAAAACTTTTGGAATACAGTCAGTTAACAGTCTGTCATGAATAAATGCACTTGTAAGCAAGCTTTAGTGAATAGTTTACAAGTACCGTTTGAAACAACAGCTGTCATGTGACATCCCATCCATCATCCAAGAAAGAAATGCTAATTTCCAATGAGGAAAAACAATATTTGTTCTATCATCGTATATACGTACTTGAATATATTATTTGCACTTGCAAAACTATCAAAAGGCTGGCGTTAACCCTTTACTCCATAGATACTCATTTCTACCCATTGCTTGTAGGAGCCTTTGGAAAACATTGTGGCAAAAGGTGAAATTGCTCGTGACGAGCAATTTCACCTTTTGTCACAATGTTTTCTATGCTATCAAAAGGTGTCATATACACGTAAGAAACGGCTTCATCCTTGCTGTTATTTAGGGTCAATCGGAGATACCAAAGAAATGCCTTATGGGGTAAAGAGTTAAGTCAAAACCGGTCGAAAAATATGAAAAATACTTTGAAAGTATTTAGTTTTACCTTATATAAATGGCTTGCAACATGCGAAAAGGTATATTCGAACATTGGAGTATAGAATCGTAACGGATCAGCCTGTGCAGTCCACGCAGGCTAATCCAAAACGACACTTTCCGTTTCATTGCAATTTTCTATTTCGCGCAAGTCTACTGAAGAACAAAATCTAATGTAGACGTAAAATGTCGTCTCGGATTGGCCTGCGCGGACTGCGCAGGCTGATCCGAGACGACATTTTACGCAATTGTCCAAATGTCCATTTTTGCGTGTTGCAAGGCTTATATCTAAATTATGACGTACAACAGCACCTGTCTGATATGTGCTGTATGTACAGATAAAGATGGGTACTAAGATACTGTGCGTGGTTTTGTAATTATGACGCCACACAAGCTCTGTGACGCAAAGAAAAAAAATCTAGTTGCATTAAATTGCATATCGGCTATATCTTTTTTCCGGGAAAACAACAACAACAACAACAACAACAAACAAAAACTCGGACGATTCCATGCGATTAAGTATTTCAGGAAGTGAACAGTACACGCAGATCTATTTTTTTTTTGTTGTTATTGTTGCATTAATCAGCACTTTGACCAGACTGTTTCGCGAGTGACGTCAAGTACAGGCATGTATGAGTTTGTTTGAGTTGGGTAATAAGTTAACCCTTTACTCCATAGATACTCATTTCTACGCATTGCTTGAAGGAGGAGCCTTTGGAAAATATTGTGGCAAAAGGTGAAATTGCTCGTCACGAGCAATTTCACCTTTTGTCACAATGTTTTCTATGCTATCAAAAGATGTCATACACACAATAAGAAACGGCATCATCCTTGCTGTTACCTAGGGTCAATTAGAGATACCATAGAAATGCCTTCTGGGGTAAAGGGTTAAAAACTAATGGGTATTGGGGCAGGAAAACATACTACATTGTACTTGGAAAGCTTTTTACGAAATATTTTATGAAGCGTACAACGTCATCAAAATTTGCTTTCAACTAAATCCATGATGATACAAAACATTGCAGAAAAAAAAGATTCATAGTTTTTAGAGCGACCCAACATTCTAAGATACTAGTACTTTGAAATAAAAGCGTCAATAAGACTTAGACGTGACCCATCACGCGAAAAGGGACCTTTTTCTCTCTCTCTCTGACGTTTTCTCCATAAAAAGTGAACATTATACCTTGTTATACAATCTTTTTTGAATTATCAAATTAAACTGACTTTCATTATTGTTGGTCTGTTTTCATCTAATTGATGCAAAGAATTTCTAGATGGTCCCTTTTTGCGTGATGGGTCACAATTTATTGTCTTCAGTATTTGTATTTTGAAAAATACGCCATGCATATTGCAAGCTTTGTAATCAATTGTTGTGATCACTGAGCTTGTATATTTATGTGTCAATTCTGTTCTATTCTGTCTGTCAGATCCTCTCTTAATCCTGCATATGATTAAGTAACACATACAAACATTCCCAATCCTGTTTCCATTGCCGTTCTCATTTGTGAAACAAGTTAACTCTTTACCAAACGACAAAGTTCTAAACTTGTCCAAATTGAAAGCATTTACAGACAACAAAATAAACGCAACTCAAAAATTAAAACTTGACTTTAAAAGAGTAGAAAACATTGTGGGAAAATGAGAAAATGCTGGTTACCAGCATTTTCTCCTTTTCCCACAATGTTCTCAGAAGGCTTTTTGCCTCTAGGTCGTAAAAACCAGGGATTGTTTGGTAAAGGGTACGCTGTACCGAAGACGCGTTTGACCAAAATAAAAAATGTTAAACGGTAGGCCTATACGAACAAAAAAAAAAATTATAATCGTATCTCGCAAAAATAAATACATGTACAGTACCATGATTATGGCTTGCAACACGCGAAAAGGGGCATTTGCGGAAAGTGTCGTCTCGGATCAGCCTGTGCAGTCCGCGCAGGCTGATCCGAGACGGCACTTTACGTTTCATGGTATTTCCTGTTTTGCACAAGTCCACTGTAGCACAAAACCTAATGCAGTCGTAAAGTGCCGTCTCGGATTAGCCTGCGCGGACTTCACAGGCTAATCCGAGACGACACTTTACGCAAATGTCCGAATGCCCCCTTTTCACATGTTGCATGCCATATAGTATTCTATATTAAGGATATTAAATGCACTTACACCATTTCAGAGAGTGCAACTGTCAAATTACGTCGTTTCTAAGGCTATCAAATGCATAGTTTATTGCCTTAGCCCCGGTGTTGAATGTTATCTGCGCCGACCCTCGGGCATGGTAAATGTCTGTTTCTCAGGGAATACTCGAATTAATTCATGTCTAGCTTTGTTTGGTATATACGGTAAAATATGTACGGTATATTTAAACCCATGCTGTATGACTTTTGCATACCTGGAAGAGAATAAAGTGTTTTGTATTGTATTGTATTGTATTGCTAAAGGCGACTCACTGACCTTTGATGGACAATGTGGATCAAGATCAGACGGCACAGAACGTGCAGTCTGATCTTGGATCTGCACTGACCGATAAGGAGATTTTTTTCCTCCAAAAATGAATTTAACATAGCAGGGTTTTATTCCACATATTTTTTTTTCTTCCAGATTCTTTCGTTTCTTTCTCTTACACACTCCTTTATTTTTCAGCTTTCTTCCTCCTTGTCTTTCTTAAAGTGCATGCGGGCTAGGAAGAAGACATCTGTACAAACGCGTAACTGACCATTCATTGTTTAAAATGCATATGTACGATGTGACAGTAATATATCAACAGGAGGAAATTCTCATTACAATCTGTTTCTACATTTATTCTTTTTTTGTTGTCATGAAAGATGTGTTTACTTGCCGAAAGACGGTGCTATAATTAATTTGTTTGTTTTAGTACAGTGCAATTCATCTGAACATTTATAAGTATTTAAGGACAATTATACTACATGTAGGTCTACGCAGCCCGCTTTTGGCTCCTCGGTAGGCGATGGACGGCTTTCAAAATGTCATTGACGCTAACTGCGGTTTTACTCCTTACGCGTGCGTTTAATACCATGTAGCAAGTTAACTCGTAACCTAACGACAAAATTTAAGGCTCGTCCAAATCAAAAGCATTTACAGAAGACAAATTAAAAGTGACGGAAAATTCAATTTTTTTTTTGTGTGAATGGAAGAAAACATTGTGGGGAAAGGAGAAAATGCTTATACCAGCATTTACCAGCATTTTCTCCTTTTCCCACAATGTTTTCTAAAGGCTTCTTTCTCATGGTCTTCAAAAGTAGGGGTTGTGTGGTAATTGGTTGAGGCAATTGATGAATGATTTATACGTACATTAGATTTTTTATCTTGTCTAGAAGATCACCTAAATTAAGCAACTCACTTCTATTATGAGACTGCTGTGTTTATTCAGCTTCCTAAATCAACTTAAATGAATTTGCACTAAAAGATCGCCTGTTGTCGGAGACCAACATAGTTGCGGCCCTTAGGCGCCCTAATATTATAAATTGAACTTGAAATATCGTTGAAAGCGTTAAAGGCCCTATTTAAAGGTGGCCCTTCAGATTTTGGGACGAAAATTTTACAAAAAAGCAAAAAAATCATCCTTATACTCCCAAAGCCTCTTTTTTTTGCCTTCATAAAACCCCAGTAGTCGAAAACCATCCGATAACGCGAGAAATTAGAGATTTATTACGGACCAGTATGACACCAACGGGAGACACGTTCTATTTTTAGATTATTAATTCTCTCATTTAAATACAGGAAAACACAGACAAAGTTTCAAACATCCGTCCGAAGAAGACATTATGGAAAACAATTATTACATGATTGTTATGTAATGGAATTTAAGCGTTATCAGTCACGTGCCAGTCATTTGACATTCCCACAATGCTTTATTGATTTTTGGCGCGAAATCTAAAAATAGCTTAAGAGGCTACGTGGCCTTTTAAGGCAATACCATCAATTTTTCTTTTGTAATTTTATGGTTCTTACTGATTGATGATTTGTATTGTTTTTTTCATATAAATTTCAATGATATATATATTTTTTAACCCTTATCCTGCTAAATAACTAAACTGAAGTTTTCAATTCGATAGTAAAAACCCAAAACTTGTTATTTCAAAGGTATGTTTCGGGAAAAAAATACTTCCAGATCGGACAGCGCAGATCCAAGATCAGACTGCACGTTCTGTGCAGTCTGATCTTGATCTACGCTGTCCGCAAAAGGTCAATGCGTCGCGATAAGCAGCCAAAGGGTTAATTTGGTGTGATGTGAAAATTCTAAATACCCACCTTTAAATACAAAAAAAAATAGGTTATGTTATCATTCATGTATAAAATACGAAAGCGCAAAGCTGGCCCATTAAAATAATTGGTATTTAAGACAAGATTATGTAAAGAGCACGGCGGGAAAGGTTGAGCCAGTTTACATTCGTTATTTAATTAGATAAATTCATTATGCCTTTAACCCTTATCCTGTTCAATAACTAAAATGAAGATCTCAATTCGACAGTAAAAAAAGTCGGACAGTGCAGGTCAAAGATCAGACTGCACGTTCTGTGCAGTCTGATCTTGATCTATACTGTCCGCAAAAGGTCGGTGAATCAAGCTTTGCACGCAGCCTAAGGGTTAACTCAATACTGTGTGAAGTAAATGTGCAGCATACGACATTATTGTAAAAAGTTCAAAATCAACAGTTTATTCCACGGATCCCTTCCTTAGATATACGATGTCTTTAAGTTAAGCGTTAACCATAAAGAGCTGAAAAAATAGATTATTTAGATATTTGCATTGTTTGCATCGGACAGTGTAGGTCTAAGATCATATTGCACCTTCTGAGCAGTCTGATCTTGATTTGTACGTAAAAGCGCTACAAACCTAAAGGTTGATGGTTGTTTAGATAGTAAGAATAAGTGAACTATGCAGATCTACATTTTTACAGTCTGGTCTTAAACTTCACTCCATATTACTAAATTAATCTGCTTTCAGTAAATCAAAAGTCTGTTCCACGACAGTATTTCTAGTTTTAACTTACATTGACCCCCCCCCCTCGAAAAAAAGACATATATGTACATTGATTGGTTAATTGTATGGTGCTTATCGCCGTTTTTAACATTATTTCAGTCATATTTCGTCGACCATTGCACCTATCCATTCGACCCTGGTGTATCTTTTACCAGTGACTATCATCAATCCTCCGAAAGAAATTGGCCGAGCCAGGGGTTGTTGCCAAGGATCGAACCCTGGACCCCTTGTACTCTTGAAAGTCATGCTTGCTACCGACTGAGCAACCGGGGCTCGGCGATATACATGTTTGTACATGTTTTGAGACTGAAGCTTCCAAATATAGATACGAGATTCGTACTATCTACTTTTTTTGAAGACTTTTATTTCCAAACAATAATCATTGTTGCTCCTATATAAATATTGTGATCCTAAATTCAGCTGAGGGCGTTGGGGAAGATACAAATATAGTGCCACTTCCAAGAGGGAAAAAATAAATAATTATCATTTAAAGTACAATTAATTTTCGTGCCAAGAAATGTTCGCTCCAGCGCAAAAATGCAGTTGTGTAAAACACGTTTTGATAAATGTTATAAAACATTACAATGCATTATTAAAGACAGGTATTGTTTCAATGTTAACTTGTGGTATTTTATTTTTCATTTCAAACGTACTAGGCATATAAAAATAGACCTTGTTTAACTCATTACCAAACGACAATATTTTAGACTGGCCGAAATCGAAAGCATTTGCAGACGACAAAATAAAAGTGACTGAAAATTTGAAATTTGTTTTGTGAAGGGTAGAAAACATTGTGGGAAAAGGAGAAAATGCTGATTTCCAGTGGGGTCAAATTTGGCCAGGCCCCGGGGGTCACAAGTTTCATATGGGCTTATATTGGGAAAACTTTAAAATTCTTCTGGTACCTAGCTATAGGGCCTAGGGCTACCAAAACATGTATACCTATGGTACATGACGTCATATTTCCCATCTGGCTGTCAGGCACGCGCGAATTACCTAGGCGACTAGAACATGAAAATCGGTATTTTCACTGGTGGTACCAGTGTAAGATCGAAAAATATTTTCACTGCTATTTCTCGATATCCTACGGAAAGCATGAAATAAAACCTTATTTTTTGTTTGATCGTATTACTTTTAGAAAGCAAGATGCTTTCAAATTGATGTAGAATTACTTTCCACAAGCAGATAAATGTTGTATACGGATAACTTGTTCTGTGACATTTAAATTATGTTTTCACAAATCCAAAGTGCGGAACCCATCTGACCATTTTGTTTTTTGAAAACTAAGACTCACAGACAAATACATTCCGGGATAAAAGGGAAATAATTTTTAGAGTGAGAGAGAGAGAGGGGGGGGGGAAGAGGGGGAGGGAAATAAAGCGGACAGACACGCAGACAGACGAGGGAGTTGAGAAAGGTAGAGAATGGAAAGGAAGCATGAAATAAAGATGCAGAGAGATTTGTACGGAAACTGTCGGAGACGTACATAGCCTATCAAAGTACATACAGAGAACGTACAAGGAAAATGTACAAACAGATGGACAACAAAATAAGTACTGTGACGTAAGTTAACCCTTTACTCCATAGATACTCATTTCTACGCATTGCTTGTAGGAGCCTTTGGAAAACATTGTGACAAAAGGTGAAATTGCTCGTCACGAGCAATTTCACCTTTTGTCACAATGTTTTCTATGCAATCAAAACGTGTCATATACACATAAAAAACTGCTTTATCCTTGCTGTTATTTAGGGTCAATTAAAGATACCATAGAAATGCCTTATGGGGTAAAAGGTTAAACACTTTGTGGTTTATCTGGAAAACCACACCCAACCCAAAGCCACTTGGATAGCATTTATACATGCTATCCTGAAGGACTTAGGTTGTGAACAGAACCTTCGTATACAATATATTCCTTAATTTTAAATTGGTATAGTAAAACTTACTAGGAATCGTATTGAAGATCGGACTGTAGAGATGTGTAAGGCTTATCTTAGTCTTCGTTTTTAGAAAAAAAAAACAGCACATGTTGAGATACGGGTTAATTATAAATTTGATAATGGGAGGAGGAGGAAAACTGATTAGAGAGTAATAGCCAATTAGTGTATTGTTGTTTATACTTCGTGATGGAAATAGTGACCACAGAATATATAAATAGCAGGCACGTTGTATCTAAACCCTTCGAAAATCTAATGCAGATTTATGTACCAAATCTACTTCTGAATCTAAATCAAATCTACTTCTAAATCAAGACTGAACTGGACAGATCGTGCGGACTGGCCTTAATTCTATTTTCAACCTTATCCAGCTAAATAATTACATGTATGTGAAATGAACTTTAAAATCGTTATCAAACAACCACAAATTTTACTATTTCATATGTATTTTTGCGGAACGATATCTTCTTATCGGACAGTGTAGATCCAAGATCAGACTGCACGTTCTGTGCAGTCTGATCTTGATCTACACTATCCGCAAAAGGTCATTGAATCACGCCAAAAAGCTTAAGGGTTATATTGTCCAATATTCTGAGATAATATGATCGAAAAACGTATTTGTATTGCAAATTACATTGCAAATGACGTCTAGTTTATTTGATTTGCAATCTAAAGATAAGTGTTAAACGTATTGGCCGAAAAAAACGCGTTTATCTTTCCTGCTAAAACAAGTACTTTTCAAGAGGATTCCACTTGTATTGTTTGTTTGATCAAACTGGCTGGTTCCGGGTGGTAATTTCGTTTTCTGTAAATCATGCCACTCCACATTTTATCCGCCTAACGTCCTTGTTTCGAGCCACAGTCCCTATAACCTATATCCAAGGCTCGCAAAAGCAATATATCACGGAAATCCAGCATCTGGCAGCTAAATCCAACCAGCCCGCATAGCTACAACTGGTAGAGCGTAGGACTCGTTAACGTCGAGTTCCCGTTCAGTTGAGGGCATGGCTTCAATTCCGAAGGCTAGCCATCTAAAATTACTTATTGCCTTTATGATGAGACATTTAACCGATACCAGCCAATGTAGCTCAGTAGGTAGAGCGTAGGACTTGAGAACACAATGTCGTACAGGTTGTGGGTTCGATTCCCCGGCTGGCCAACGGAAAAATTACTAATAATCTTTCGGATGAGACATTAAACCGAGGTCCCGTGTGACGGTGCTATACGCCGAGCACGTGAAAGGACCAGGCGAAGCTCTCAGTAGTTTCGACCTGTATCCTTGCACTATCCCCTGTAACAACTAACTGCCTTCTGGGGGCGTTGCTCAGATGTGCAACCAGTAGCGACGATAAATAAACGCAAATAACCAACCAACGTTTAACCGAGGTCTAGTGTGTGCCTTGCTATACACCGAGCACGGTAAAGAAGCAAGCGTACATGTATCTTAAGATGGGTTTTGTCCGTTGTCTGCGCATGTCATATTCTTCGAAGATTCGACCTGTCTTATATGACGTATCACTCTCTCCGATATCGTGGAGACTGTAGTATTACGCGCTATAAAGTAGCAATGGAGAAAATGGCTTTTATCAATACGTTTGAGGAAAAATCAGGCCTGTTTTAGCCTCATATTTCTCTAGACTGCTGTTCACACCTGAATAAATCGCACCAAGTAGTGTTTTATTGAGTAAACGTTTATTTTAGTTTGAAATTCAAAGTAACGGTTGTGGCGTAGGAAAGTGGTTCGGTTCTGTACCCAGGATGCCCAAACTAGATGAGTATTTGTAGAATGCCATCTAGCGGAAGATAATGGGGTTTTGTCCTGTATTACTGTACTATACGCGGTGACAAAACTAACAAGCGTACGGGCAACCGATGGCGACCATTAATAAACACAATCGCAGTTCAACTCGTGAACGGCAAATCATTCAAGCTACTGAGGGTCAGACTTTATATCTTATACCAAAACCAGAACGTAACGTGGTGCAGATAACATTTACCCCTTGTTAAGAGCAAAAAGTGCGTATTTAATTCCCCAATCAGCATCAGAAAACATCTTGCTGACATAATTCTCTTCAACAAAGCAAAACTGACATGCAACAGCAGTGTTGGAAAGGTGAATGAACATTCGGGTAATACATAAGAATGATCAATATAGCGACATGTTTGCCCCAACACGTAACGTTACAAAAAAAAAAGATAAAATGCAAAACATAAAAATGCTAGCCTTGATTTGTGCAGATGTATTTATCTCCAAAAACATGCACATTTTTCCCGGTAAAGATTGCAAAAAATTCCGATATGACAATGCGATAAAGTGAAAATTTATGAAATCAAGGACGGAATCGGTACCACGCATGTTCCTGCCACTTGTCAAAACTGCGGTACCAGTCGAGATATCTCTGTAGACATTGTCCAGTAGCTATGTATTAGATAAGCCAACAGTGAATAATGCATATAACAGATTATGAATTATTTATGTCAAGTAAATATGAACCATGCTCTGTGAAATGGGGGCTTAGTGCATCTGCGAAAAGTATCGACCCAGGTCAGCCTGCGCAGTCCGCGCAGGCTGACCTGAGTCGAAACTTTTCGCTATTGGTCATTTTTTTTGTGTGTATGTACAAGGACCATTCTGCCTCGTGATTAAGTTTGTTGTCAAAAGAAGTGGATGTTATGGGTCCATGAATATTTGATGGCTCACTGGTATCTTGAATTACGGAGATGCATTAAGCCCTCTTTTGCTAGAGCATGGTTCGTATATATTCATGCATTCTGCTTGTTGGGACTGGCTTATGTTTTTAAGAAAGATGTAAGTAAGTCATGCCCCCCCCCCCCCCTTGAAAAGGTGGTTTAACCCTTTCCCAGGTGACAAATTTTAGACTGTACCAAACTTAAAGTGTTTGCATATGACAAGTTTGAATTAAAAAATTTTGATGAGAATGGAAGAAAGTTTTCCGATAGGCTAGAAAACACTGTGAGAAAAGGAGAAATTGCTCGTTACGAGCAATTTCTCCTTTTCTCACAGTGTTTTCTAAAGACTAGTACTGCAGACACGTAAAAACCAGGACTTGTTTGGGAAAGAGTTAATGCATGTGCGAACAAGCATTCTGTGCACTGGACAGGCTAACACGGGTTGAAATCTCATAGTATTGTTGGGGTTAAATTTTCTGTATGGCAAAGGACCAATTTTTACTTCGCCTAAAGCAAAACGCTTTGACTAACGTCAGCCTGCGCGGAAAGTGCATGCCGACCTAAATCGATATTGTTTTGCATGTTTATACCCCCTTTTATCTGAGAGCTTGACTCAAGTTAGAAACGAACATGTAAACTCGTCGGTGAGATGAGCATTCTCCTCACCTATTTTGTTTCTGTTTGAATATATACGTTGAAAATTGCAAAAAGAAGAGCAATGCTCCGCCAAAAGAGGGCATCATATGGCTTGCAAAGCACGGAAAGGGGCATTCAAGCATTTACGTATATTGTCGTCTCGGATCAGCCTGCGCATTCTGCGCAGGCTGATCCGAGACGGCACTTTACGACTACATTGGATTTTGTCTTACAGTAGACTTGTGCAAAAGAGAAAAATTCATAAAAAACGGAAAGTGTTGTCTCCAATCAGCCTGCCCGGACTGTGCAGGCCGATCCGAGACGATACTTTACGCAGATGTCCCAATGCCCCTTTTAGCGTATTGCAGGCCATTTCCGTGATACACGGTACAAAGCCAGCCATTATATATTGATAGGTACACTATATTCCCTATTTGTACCAAACGACCTAATCATGGGGTAAACAAATTCCTTGACATACAGAAGATTGACTAATGGCGAAAGGTTTTGACCCAGGTCTGCCTGCGCAGATTGTGCAGGCTGGCCTGGTTCGATAGGTTTTGCATATGCATTACGCCCTGTATTCAAAGAGCATTGCTCAAATTGTAAGCATCGGATACATTTGATAACATGCAATAATTTGGAGCTGTTGTTATTGCTCGTGCCGACGATTAGACATGGAGATTTACTATCTTTCCTTATCAAGACCATTAAGATTTACTTCTTCTTGCGTGTGTTGAATTTTCCATTGAAAGTAAACTTTATTTATATTTAAACTATTTTGTCAAATTACGAAAATTAATGTTCAAGATCATAGTTTAACTATCTAAAGCAATATTGGGTATCAAGAACTCGAAAATATTCATGTAACGATGATCTATTTTATGTAGCGGTTGTTTATGTTCTTTTAAAGACTGCTAAGGATTTATATAGGCGTACGTCAAAAGTAGGAAAAACAGGCGCCAATGAAAACTTCAAATTGAAAACAAAACACAATAGAAATAATTTTGTTCTGATCATGATAACAATATCTTTCGTAATGAAGTTATGTCCTTTTTTTGAAAATAGATAACATTCCATGTGTATGAGAAATATCTGATAAATCTTCCTCCTCACCTGTTTTAATGCATGTTGATAGTTTGTCATTTTCACAAATATTACTCCGCCATTGATGACCTATTTTGATAGCCTATCTGTCATACCGATTTGTTAACGTGAAAGTAATTACCAAATAATTCTCGAGTTTCATTTAATAATAAAATACCATGTTTGTTATGTCATCTGCTCAAACCACTTGAACAAACGAAATATTTGAATATTTCTGTATCAGTAAAATTCATCAAATGCCTTATTTTGATATGTTGTTAATTACACGAATGAAGCAGCAGCTGTTAGTTTTTAGCTCACCTGAGCACGAAGTGCTCAGAGTGAGCTATTGTGATCACTCACCGTCCGTCGGCGTCCGTCCGTCCGTCGTCCGTCCGTCCGTTCACATTTCTTTGTTTACACTCTAGCATCTAAAAATATTAACCAAATAGCACCAAACTTGGCCAAAGTATATATGACCATAAGATCTCGGATGAGTTCGATTATGGATCTAATCGGACCAGAACATCTGGAGTTATTTGCCCTTGAATTTGAAAAAATTGCTATATTTCACTTTGTTTACATCTAGCATCTACAAATATAAACCAATCAACACCAAACTTGGACAAAGTATATATGACCATAAGATCTCGGATGAGTTTGATTATGGATCTAATCGGACCAGAACCGCTGGAGTTATTTGCCCTTGAGTTAGAAAAATTGCTATATTTGCATTTGTTTGCACTCTAGCATCTACAAATATCAACCAATCAGCACCAAACGTGGTTGAAATATATATGACTATAAGATCTCGGATGGGTTTGCTTATGGGTGTAATCTGACCAGAATGACTGGAGTTATTTGCCCTTAAATTAGAAAAATTGCTATATTTGCATTTGCTTACGCTCTAGCATCTATAATTTTTTATCAATCAGCACTAAACTTGGCCAAAATATATATGACAGTAAGATCGTGTATGAGTTCGATTATGGGCGTAATTGGACCAGAAAGACGAGTTATATGCCTTTGAATTAGAAAAATTGCTATATTTGACTTTGTTTATACTCTAGCATCTACAATTATAAACCAATCTGCACCAAACTTAGTCAAAATATATATGACCATAATATCTTGGAGGAGTTCGATTTTGGGTGTAATCGGGTTAGAACAACTGGAGTTATTTGCCCTTGAATTAGAAAAATTGCTACATTTGACTTTGTTTACACTCTAGGATTTACAAATTTTATATCGACCAATCAGAACTAAACTTGGTCAAAATATAAATGACCATAAGATCTTAGATGAGTTATATTATGGGTTTAATCAGACCAGAACAACTGGAGTTATTTGCCCTTGAATTACAAAGTTCTGTAGTCCTTAGTTCGGAGCATAACTTTGTCATCTTCAGTCTGATTGACTTGAAACTTGTCATTTGTGTTTGTTCCAATAATACAGAGTGCAGTGTGAAAGAGCTGTAACTCTACCTCATACTGTCTTCGAGTTATTTCCCTTTGATCGTCATTTTAACAGCATTTTCTGCTCTTCTGGAATATAACTTTGTCATCTACAGCCTGAACATTTTCAAATTTGATATGCATGATTGTTGAAAAGTCATGGAGTGCAATGCAGAAGAACCGTAACTCTTCCTAGCACAAATTTTGAGTTATTCCTCCTTTGAACTTCATTTTTATAGCATTTCTTGCTTGTCCAGGGCAAAACTTTGTGATCCTAGGTAGGAATGACTTGAAGTTTGGCATATTTATTTGTTGCAACATTTGGAAGTGCACTGCACAAGAATTTTAACTCTACCTTGTTCTGTTATTGAGTTATTTCCCTTGGAATGTCATTTTTACAGCATTTAGTGCCTGTCTGGAATATAAATTTGTCATCTCAAGTCAGAATGACTTCATACTTGGTATGCATGTTTGTTGCGATATTACGGAGTACAGTGCCCAAGAACAATAACTCTACCAAGCGTGGATTTTGAGTAATTCAGCTTTGATCTTCATTTTTACAGTAATTCTTGCACGTCCGCGATGGAATTTCAAAGACTCAAGTCAAATTGCAACAATTTGCTACACTTGTTTCATTATCATTTGGCCTTGAACCTTAGTATTTGGTATTTGTCTTTATTTTAGGCCTTTACTGCTTGGTACTCAGGTGAGCGATATAGGACCACCATGGTCCTCTTGTTTTATCTCTTACTGCTTGCAAATTATCGTTTCATCCATCTTTTGAAAATGACTGAATTTGTTTTGTATCCGAATATTCTTTAAAACATTGTGACACACAGAAGTATTGTTTTTTTTTTTATTATTTCTAAGATATCACAATCTTGTAGAATTCGGCGATTATTAACTCTTTACCACACGAGAAAATTTTAGACTGGTCCAAATTGAAAGCTTTTGCAGACGACAGAATAAAGGTGACTGAAAAATTGAAATCTGTTCTGGGAAGGGTAGAAAACATTGTGGGAAAAGGAGGAAATGCTGGTTACCAGCATTTTCTCCTTTTCCCACAGTGTTTTCTAAAGGCTTCTTTCTCAGGGGCGTCACAAGTAGGGATTGTGTGGTAATGGGTTAAACAATGCACGAGGATTGTCTTCTTCATTGTGTTTGCCGAGAACGTGCCAAGATTATTTAAATTTTAGATGGGTAGATCGTCGAGGTGGACATTATCAATTTCTACAAAAAAATAGTAGTTTTGTTTTGTCAGCGATATAAAGAACGGGACAAAACTAAGTTGTAACAATTAGTTCTGTAGAATATAAGCTGTAGAAAATCAATGCAAGTAAAATATTATTTAAATCTTGTGATTTAATGCGCAATGACAAGTGAGGGATTATATTTGAGGCTCTATCTTTACATAAAATCTTTGGAGGGTTTATCGTTATTATCTTAGAGCAAGCTAGTTAATGATCATATTACAACCATTTATTAATATCAGCCCTTATCTTGCTGAATAAGTGAGAAATTTTTCAAGACGATAATAAAGCCCGAATAAAATGCTATTTCAAACTAGTAAGTTAAAGAAAATTATCTCTTTATCGGACAGTGCAGATCAAAGATCAGACTGCACGTTCTGTGCAGTCTGATCTTGATCTACACTGTCCTCTAAAGGTCAGTGAGCCGGGCTTAGCTGCCAAGGGGTTAAAACCTTTGCTTTTGTTACCTGTATAATTTAATAAACAGTAACAAGATCCATAAGATCAGATTTGATAACGCACTATTGTAATGGGGGGGGGGTGACCTATTTTCAGTATTTTCAGTGCTTTGATAACGGTGCAAGAATTAATACATAATTTTATTACATTAGTATCAATGAATTTCTGGGATTTCACAGTGAATAAAACCACAAGTGATGGTAATTATTTATCACATAACTCTCCTTGTTTTCAATGAATGAATGTTGTTTTATGGCGCATCGACAACTTTGGTCATTTAGCGCGCATATCTATGTTAAAAGATAATAAACGTGGAGTTGTTTAAACTGAATAAAACCCAATGTGATACAGCCATACATGGGCATGTGATATCTCACACACGTTTGAGATAACAAAATAGTGCTGTATTTAGTCAACATTTCTAGAACACTGCTGAGCTAAGTTCTTGTAGAAAACTAGCGGTCAAAGTTCTTGTCATCATAAAGTTCTTCATTTAATCACTGTTAGACTCAAAACAAAAAACAATATTGTGAAAGTTTCTTTCGATCGTAATGAAACTATCAAAGTAAGTGCACAGGCTTCATGTAAATTTAGCTACACATGATACATGTATGCCTCTGGTTTAACATATTTTGGATTATAATTCTTGAACAACTTATACACTAATGTGATAAAAAGAATCTGACAGTCGTTGGTTTTTTGGGAAAAAAAAATATTAAACTCGTCCACAAAAAATTGTTCGCCAAAGGCTCGCCTAATAACATTTTTGTAAACTCGTTTAATAATTTTTATCTCAAAAACCAACTCATGTCAGATCCTAGCATCACTGCAGACAATCTAATTTTAGAATGTTCGCTGGAACTATTTTGCCCCCATATTTCTCATATGTACTATTCTTGATAATTGTTAGATCAAAAAGGGGCGAATTAGGAATATAATAGGTATGCCAATTTACTGGTTGTCTGTGATAATAAAAATCAGTCACTTGAATGAGGTTTGGTGCTATTCAAACGCTTGTCCTTCGGTCCCGTTTTTCCAACCGAATCACACCCCATTTTAGTGACATATTTTTAATATCACGCACAACCAGCTGGTTATACTTTATATCTTGCGACTTGCGATAGTTTTAAAAATGAAAATATAATATGAGAGAGACACAGAGACAGAGACAGATAATAGAGATAGAGATATTTGCAACCTTGTAAAGCTGTAATGGTACTGTACATGGAAAACAAAGTCCCTTGTGCCTGTTTGTTTTCCATTCCAGCGGAAAGATCCTGCATTCTTCATTCTGCAGTTTGACTGATTTTCTGATAAACCCTTTTGATATTTTGTTTGCTCGTGTAAGAGCCCATTCCTTAGAAATAGATGCCATTGGTTCGTACACGACGCGAGAGACTGCATGATATCTGTACCTGCATGTTCTGATATGAAATCTGTATAAAAGTGTTTCGTGTAATCAAAACTGAGTAAAAATATCATACAAACTACTTACACATTTTATACACATGTACCGGTATAAAAATTTTCACCTCTTTAAATCAAATGAGAAGCCATATTACAGATTTACAAAAACGTTCCCTTACTTTCGGGACACCCTGTACTTGAAATGAAAAGCCAGTTATATAAATTACTGATTAGCCATGCTCTATGAAAAGAGGACTTCATGCATTTCAGAGAGAGAGAGAGAGAGAGAGAGAGAGGATATCGACCAATTTTAGCCTGCGCAGTCCACGCCGGTGTAATGCAGACAAATGACCCTCCCTAAAACATGACCCACGGATAATTTCTCTACTCAGAGGAAAGACCCGGGTCATTATTCTACGTAGAGAAATGATTCAGAGGGTCATTTTTCTACGTAGAATAATGACCCGGGTCATTCCTCTACGTTGATAAATGACTTCTGGGGTCATTTCTCGACGTAGAAAAAAGACCCGGGTCATTTAGTAGGGGAGGGTCATTACTCTTTATTACACCGGCTGACCGTTGGCCGAAACCTATCGCAATTTGTGAATTTTTTTCATGTCAAAGGACCAGACTATCTACATATCTATACAGTTATATATAGTTGTGAAACAAAATGGATTTTACGAATACATAATTTATATGATAACTTCCTTTGTATGATTGATAACGGAAATGGATTCAGACCCGCTTTGCCAGAGTATTGCTCGCTTTTTTTAAAACCCTTTACCACACGATGAAAACTTTTAACGACCAAAAAGGAAGAGGCCTTTTGAAAACGTTGTGGGATAAAGGAGAAAATGCTGGTAACCAGCATTTTCTCCTTTTCCCACAATGTTTTCTACCCTTCACAAAACAAATTTCAAATTTTCAGTCACTTTTATTTTGTCGTCTGCAAATTATTTCAACTTGGACAAGTCTATAATATCGTCGTTTGGTAATGAGTTAACCCTTTACCCCACAATGAAAACTTTTAACGACCAAAAAGGAAGAGGCCTTTTGAAAACGTTGTGGGAAAAAGGAGAAAATGCTGGTAACCAGCATTTTCTCCTTTTTCTCACAAAGATTTCTAACCCTATCAAAGAAAAATTGCGTTATCTGAGCCGCTATGAAATTTTTGTCTGCAAATGCTTTTAATCTGGATAGGTCTAAAATTTTGCCGTGTGGTACTACGTTAATGTGAAGTAATGTTGGTGGGTTTTTCTTTCAAGAGCATATCAATTAAGTATGGAACGCAGACCAGTAAATCTATCATTGTCTTCCTAATTTTCCTCAACTATTACTTTGTACAATCCTTATTCCGACCTACTGGCCCCTTTCCGACATTATCCTTTATCCTGCTTATCGGGACTTGCTGACCTTTTGCGGACAGCGTAGATCAAGATCAGACTGCACAGAACGTGCAGTCTGATCTTGGATCTACACTCTCCGATATGGAGACCTTTTTTCTTTTACAAAATTCATCTGAAATAGCTTCGTTTGGGTTTTTACTATTGGCCTGAAAAGTTTCATTTAATTTATTCAGCAGGAGAAGTGTTGACAGAATTTGAGAAGCATTGGGAGATGTAACTACACTAAAAAGTCTTTCGGTGCTGTCCGATCTTGATCTACACTGTCAGCAGAAACAGATTAAGTTTAACCCTTTACCACATAATCCCAACTTTTAACACCCGCGTGAAAGAAGCCTTTTGAAAACATTGTGGGAAAAAAAGAAAATGCTGGTAATCAGCATTTTTTTCTAAAACGTTCCTACCTTCCTAAAACAAACTTCAATTCTTTAGTCATATTCATTTTGTCGTCTGCAAATGCTTTGAATCTGAACCAGTCAAAAATTTTGTCGTCAAGTTGGTAGAGTTAACTCGGGGTTCTAAGGGTAGACACAGATTCTATCTTTGGTAACTTTTTTTTTTCATTTTGTAAATGTGAGAAGAGCTCGGGGTCAAACTGATATAATGTGCTTGATAAAATGTAAATTGAAGTAAGTCATTGTGACAAAAATAAGTTGAAAACCATATGGCTAGCAACACGCGAAAAAGGGCATTCGGACATTTGCGTAAAGTGTCGTCTCGGATCACCCTGCGCAGAACTGCGCAAGCTAATCCGAGACGGCACTATACGTCTGCATTAGAGTTTATTCTACTAGTGGTTGTGAGTTCGATACCTGGTTGAGGCGAACTTTCTTTCCAGCGTATTTTCGCCTCTCACCTCTGCTGAAGCATGTGAGAAAAGTAGTCGTTGGCTTTGGAAAGAAAGTTGTGTTAGTACTGGTGTGAGAAAGCCAGGAAATACATGTGCGTCACCGACCGCCATGATATGACCTTAGCTGTTAAAGTGGCGTTAAACCCCAATACAACCAGCCAACAGTAGACTTGCGCAAAACAGAAAATTACCTAAAAACGGAAAGTGTCGCTTCGGAGTCTGCACAGGCTGATCCGAGACGACACTTAGCGAAAATATCTAAATACCCCTTTTCGCGTGTTGCTTGCCATTATAACACGATGATGATACGTATCGAGACAACACTTGCCATATACGGCCCGCAACACGCGAAAAGGGGCATTCGGACATTTGCGTAAAGTGTCGTCTCGGATCAGCCTGTGCAGTCTGCACAGGCTAATCCGAAACGACACTTTCCGTTTTTACGTAATTTTCTGTTTTGCGCAAGTCTACTGTAGCACAAAATCTAATATGTTCGTAAAGTGTCATCTCGGATTAGCCTGTATGGACTGTGCAGGCTGATCCGAGACGTCACCTTACGCAAATGTCCGAATATCTCTTTTCGCGTGTTGCTAGCCAATTATTATAGATTCGCCATCACTGGACTGGGCTGAGCAGTGCCTTGCACAACGACACTCCAAGTTAATTAGTAATAATTAATGCTCCAATGGAAATACATGTAACTTCATGTAACATGTGTAGACCTATTTCTGTCTCTACCAGGGATCCTGTGTGGCTCAGCGGTCAAGTGTCGGAATCAAAACCTGGAAGCCCCGAATTCAAGCTTCAGTGGTAGCATCAAGTTTGTTGTGAAAATGTTTTTTGGCAAGCCAGTTAACCCTTTACTCCATAGATACTCATTTCTATGCATTGCTTGTAGGAGCCTTTGGAAAACATTGTGGTAAAAGGTGAAATTGCTCGTGACGAGCAATTTCACCTTTTGCCACAATGTTTTCTATGCTATCAAAAGATGTCATATACACATAAAAAAAACAGCTTCATATACTTGTTGTTATTTAGGGTCAATTAGAGATACCATAGAAATGCCTTGTGGGGTAAAGGGTTGAGACCCCTGGCCTAGTACCGGTGGAACAAATGACATACATGAATATCGTCGGTTTACTTCGAAAATCTTGTTACAAGCTGTAGTTACGAGGTTTTCGAAGTAAACCGACGATATGCGAGCTGTCGTCGTGATTTGACTGAAAAAAAGTTGTCGGCGACGTAAAACACGATTCAACCAATCTGTGTCGGCTAGGTTTTGTACCTAGTCTTGCCTGATGCTTGGTGTTTCCTCTTCAAATACATCACTTGGGTGGTCCAAGACTTCCATAAAAAGCTGTCAGGCATAAATCTTATATACAGTGACATCTCCCTTAAATTACTTGGTGTGATGTCAAGTGCATACGACTAAATTAATGTAACTAAACAATAGAAATCTATTTAGAGAAGAGTAGGAAAACTTGGTTACCAGTATTTTCTCCTTTTCCAACAATGTTTTCAGAAGGCTTCTTCCTCAGGGTCGTTAAGGTAAGACCTGTGTAATGGAAAACAGCTATTTCCACTAAAATATCATCCTGCAAAATTAACTATTATTAAAAATGAGTATTATTGAACTACTTTCACCGATTTTTTTTTCCATTTTTTTTCCCCCTTTTTTTCCTTCTTCGAATTGTCATTTATAAATCTAAAACCACTATATTCTCAATATTCAAAAAGAGATAATAATTAACTCCCATCTCAGAAACCTAACAAAAGTATCAAAAAATAATTTCAAGATAGACATAAACGAAATTTCTGATCCGTTAGAAATGTGCAAACATATTATTTCTGCATAAATCCTTATTTATCCTTATTTATCAACTAATTAGAGTTTTTGCCCCATGTTTACCGGAAGTGCATTACACAGGTCTTACCTTCAAACAAGGGATTGTTGGGTACAGTGTTATGGAAGAATTCCATATCAGCCAGAGTAGATCCAAGATCAGAGTACACTATCCACAAACGGTCATTTCTTTGCGCGTTAAATCTCACTCCTCTGAAATTCCATAGGTCTATCACGAGATAAAGAATGTGTCATTTGTCTATCTCGGGTTTAAAGAATTTTTCATTATCGGACACTGTTACTATAAATAGCACATTGGTAAATCCCTCTTTTTTCACGTAAAATATACAGCAAAGAGGCAGTTTACCACTGCGCTATTTATGGTAACGGTATTGAAAATTTCTGGAAGAGGTATTACATAGCAGCGATGCACCAATATACATTGGCAGTATAAGGATCGACCAAGGAAACCTTTACTATTCTATGATCAGTGGAAATTCAAAGTCCTGTGGTTAAATTAGTCAAGTGATCGTTTGAATTACAATTACATGCCAAACACACAGAGATCTATTCTTTCTAAACATAGAACCCGGCGTTTCGCTCACAGAAGCTCAAAGATCAGCTGCATACTTTCTGTGCCTTCTAAGCTCAGTGTTGAGCTCAGAGAGTCCCGTAAATTTAAGCTTTTCACCAAACGACATGACCTAAGCTTCGTCTAAATTCAAAGCATTTGTAGACGACCAATTGAATGTTTCTCATAATTTGAAAATCGTCCTTTAATTGGTTGAAAACATTGTGGGAAAAAGGAGAAAATGTCGTTTTCCCATAATGCGTTCAAAAAACTTCCCCATCAGTGTCGTTAAAAGTCGTAATTGTTTGATAAAGATAACATTTCAAGCTGGTAAGCGCAACAGGTTGACCTTTAGAGGAAAGTGTAGATCAAGATCGGACTGCCCAGAACGTGCAGCCTGATCTTGGATCTAGGGAGATATATATTCTCCCATAAGTAATGAAATAACACTGTCAGGGATTTTACTAAGTTTAACTTATTCAGTAAGATTAGGTTCAAAAGAATAAGAATAAATATCAGTGCCATGAGAAAGGGGGTGGGGGGGGGCTTAATGCCCTGCGAAAAGTATCGAACGTGTCAGCCTGCGCAGTCCGCGCAGGCTGACATGGGTCGAAACCTTTCGCTATCTTTCAATTTTTTTACATGCATGTCAAATGATCATTCTGCCTCTCGATTCGGTGGGTCGTTTCTAAACAAATGGATATAATCATGGTATAATGAATTGCGGTGCATTAACTCTTTAACAAATAGTCCCACCATTTAACAACCCCGAGCAGGAGGCTTTTTGAAAACATTGTGAGAAAAGGAGAAAATGCTGGTAACCAGCATTTTCTCCTTTTCCCACAATGTTTACTGTACTTCTCCTAACAAATTTCACTATTTGATTCACATTTAATTTGCCGTCTGCAGATGCCTTCAGTTTGGACTAGTCTAAAATTTTGTCGTTTGGTAAAGAGGTAAGTGGAGCGTTAAGCTCCCTTTTGCCGGAGCATGGCACATATTTCAACATTTACGTTTCATTTCCGTTTCTCACGATAAGATAATACGCAGAAAGTCAAGGTAGCTTTGCTTACCTAATATTTCGTCTTATTTTCTGTGCTGCATGTAACAGCTTGTACAGTATATCTGACAGCACTGTCAGTCAAACTTGCCTCACCATTTAATCAGTTATTTTAGGACTGTAATTTATTTTTTATGAAAAGGACATCTAGTAACCAGACAGTATGAATATTTATAACCTTTACCACTCAGCAACATTTCGTAGCATTGCGGAATCATCACTCAGTGGAGTTACTCAAGTGGAGTTCGTTAAAAACTTACGTCTAAGTTTACTATTATACATAGTGTACATCGCCTGTACCATGATTCCAGTGTAACGCAAAGAAATGACCTTCCCTACAAAATGACCCTGGGTCATTTCACTGCGCAAAGGAATGACCCGGGTCATTATTCTGCGTAGAGAAATTTTCCCTAGAGGGTAATTTCTCTACGTAGAATAATGACCCGGGACATTCCTTTACGTCGCGAGATGACCTCTGATGTCATTTCTCTAGGTAGAATAATGACCCGGGTCATTTCTCTGCGTAGTGAAATGACCCATGGGTCATTTTGTAAGGGAGGGTCATTTCTCTGCATTACACCGGAACACGAACAACATACGTTTTCATTTCAGTATAGAACTTTTTGTATTTCCAGGTGTCGTAAAAAGGCAAATTTATTTGACAGCTAAAGTGTGTGCAATACAAATATAATTATTACGCCTACTAACATCTGGAAGAGGTATTTAGAGCAAGATCTCAGAAGCAAAATGAAACATGACATTACAAAATACCGTTGTCATTTTAGCTTCTTTTGAGCGAGTATACAATATAAACTGCCTGTCGTTTTCGTGACAACGGTATGCCAGATAGGTGGCAAAAATAAATATCTTGAATATTTGTTTAAACAACCCAAAATTAAAAGGCACAGCTTGTCAAGCGGCAAGATGTTCATGGCACGTCACAACTTGGCCGTTTCTGTTTGTACTTTGATCTTAATCATGAGGCTGCTAAGCGCGACTCATTGACTTTTTGCGGACAGTATGTAGAGGATTTCTTTTTTCGGTGAAATATCGAAATTTATTTCATCGAGTGGACACCATCGGTAATATTTTCACGAGTGGCTTAGCCACGAGTGAAAATATTACCGATGGTATTCCCGAGATGGAATAAATTTCGATCTTTCACCGGAAAAAAAAATATTCTATTTATTTCATGCTTTTAACCCTTTCTGAGAGGAGCTTTATCAAAATTCAGTACAGTTCTTTTCCCTTATTCCCCGTGGCGTACCCCTCCCGCATAGCAACGTTACGTCAAGCGCGAGAAATGTAAGGTATATATGACGTCATGTTTCCCATCTGGTTGTTAGGCACGCGCAATTTACCTAGGCAACAAGAACGTGAAAATCGGTATTTTCACTGGTGGTACCAGTGTAAGATCGAAAAATATTTTCACTGCTATTTGTCGATATCCTACCGGAAAGCATGAAATAAAGATCAGTATCAGTCTGCACATAATGTGTTTAACTCATTACCAAACGACAAAATTTTAGGTTTGTCCAAATCGAAAGCGTTTGCAGACGACAAAATAAAAGTGACCGAAATTGTGAAATTAGTTTTGTGAAAGGTAGAAAACATTGTGGGAAAAGGAGAAAATGCTGGTTACTAGCATTTTCTACTTTTCCCAAAATGTTTTCTAAAGGCTTCTTTCTCAGGGGCGTCAAAAGTAGAGATTGTGTGGTAATGGGTTAACCCTTTTCCCAAACGGCAAATTATAGTTAGAGCTCCAGATAAAGGGAGTGATTTTGATTTCAAAACTGAAAATACTAATTATTCTCCACTAAACCCTATGTCATGGGTACTCATTATAATCGTCTCATTGAGACGATTCTAATGAGTACCCACAACATTGGGTTTGAAAGAGAAATAATGGATTTAGAAATCCATCACTTTCTTTTACTCTGGAGCTCTGAATATTAGAATGAACTGAACCTTTTCCCAAACGGCAAATTATAGAATCGTCTTAATTGGAAGCATTTGCAGAAAAAAAGTTCAACTGCGTTAATAACTTTGGAATTCGTTTCTGAAAGAATAGAAAATACATGTGTAGTGGGAATAGGAGAAAATGCTGGCTTTTCCATAATGTTTTCAAAAGCTTCTTTGTCAGGGTCGTTAAAACACGCGATGTTTTGTAAAGAGTTAACCAACAAAATTGACCCAAGGCTTGCTTGTTTGAATTTGCTTTTATTTCTCGTCGCCACCGGTTGCCATTATTGGCGATATGCTACGACGAATAGTGCATCTTTGCAAGCCAAGTTTACGATCATTACGTGGATCTTACCTTGGCTGATTGAGCCCGGTTTCGAGATTCCTCTCTCGATGCGCCCTCTATTGGATGCTGGTTATTACCCCCCCCCCCCCCCTTTTACATCATATTTCTAAAAGCCAATGTAATATCGTTTTACAAATCGCTTACGAATACACATGAAGTGATAAGCAGACATCCACATGGGTTTCCATATTTACCTTCTATTCGAAAGGTAACGACCTCGTTCTATTTTTATCAAAGATGAAATGCTACAAGCGATTTCATTCGTTGCAGCTAGAGCTGGCTGCATCCAATGAAAAGCTGTATCGTGTGAATGTAAAAATCAAGCTCAATCCGCCAAGGGTAGAGTAGCGTAGTGAATTGTCAGCCTTTGCTTGCGAAGACGGATAGTGCAAGCTATAGGACAAAATACATTAAACCAGAGTTCTAGATAGAGGATGTGATTACGATTTCAAAATTGAAAACATAAATTATTCTCGACTAAACCCTATGTTTTGGGTACTCGACGAGACGATTCTATTTAGTATCCACAACACACAACATAGGGTTTTTTAGGACATTTAATGGATTTAGAATACCGTCATTCCCTCTTATATGGAGCTCTGCTAAGTTACACCTGGTTCTTCAATGTGCTCGGCGTATAGTTTAGTTAACCCATTACCAAACGACAATATTTTAGACTGGTCCAAATTGAAAGCATTTGCAGACGACAAAATAAAAGTGGCTGAAAATTTGAAATTTGTTTTGTGAAGGGTTGAAAACATTGTGGGAAAAGGAGAAAATGCTGGTTACCAGCATTTTCTCCTTTTCCCACAATGTTTTCTAAAGGCTTCTTTTACAGGGTCGTCAAAAGTAGGGAGTGTGTGGTGATGGGTTAAAAGTCGGGATTGTGTAGTACAGGGTTAAATAGGTTAATAGACGAGAATCCATTCATTTAAGTAGAAAAAAAATCTCATTGCTCCTTTTGCTA
Organism: Tridacna crocea; assembly: GCA_943736015.1. NCBI lineage: Eukaryota > Metazoa > Mollusca > Bivalvia > Cardiida > Cardiidae > Tridacna > Tridacna crocea. The sequence continues at coordinate 14,120,755 of OX031066.1, forward strand.
CGTCGTTTGTGAGTTGTCCATCGCAAGGCAGAAAAAAAAAACCGCCAGCATGAGGTTATTTGACAAAACAATAAATGATTTGACACCATTAAAACAATAAATGTCTGGGGGAGGGCTATATAGAATCGCTGAAGCAAAAGATAATATTTTAGGAGATAGAAATCAATTACGACAGGGGAAAACTTGACGCAGTCGACACCTGAGTGATATATCGGCGGTTTGATTCCAAAACTTCGTAACTACAGCTTGTAACAAGCTGTAGTTACGAGATTTTGGAAGTAAACCCACAATATAATGTTACTGAATCCGTCTCTGAATAATCCCGAGTTTAACGTTCCAGTGGAAGTGGGTTTCGGAAAGTATTGTAGGAACAGAAGGACATGATTTTAGACAGCGTTTTTCTTTCTTCCATCAGTGGTTTTCTTCCCATGTCAAAGATAAATGGTAATAATTAAGTCACAGTTCATTAATTGAATGTAACGTCTGCAAAAGTCTCCTTAGTAGAATGGTCGAAATACTTACCGCCTGAATTTTCGCCTTATATTGCAATGTTTTCCCAAGCATCAATGTATCAAACCTTAATTAATACAGAATTTCGATATCGTACGATAATATTTTCAAACGTGTTTGAGCCAGAGTTAATGACTTATATAAGCGTGACTTCATGTGCATATGGAGAAAGTGTAGATCAAGATTAGAATGTAAAATTGTGTAGTATAGTCTTGTATCTAAAGTACCCTGAGCGGTAAGGTTTTAAACGATAAAAAAAATAATGGTAATAAAAACAGATAAATCATTATCTCCCGCTAGATGGCATTCTATAAATACTCATCTATCTGATCAATCTCCGAGCAGAGTTGTCGTTCGTTACCTCACATACATCTCTGCATGGGCTAAATGACAAGAATCTTGTCAAACCCAGGAAAAGATGTTTTGAAACTGTTTAACTGTTTCATATGTAAAATTGTAAGTTAGACAAAGGAAATATGATTCTGGGTACATTATAGGTGCGTTCAAACTGATGAATTTACCTGTATTAAATGGAACTATTTTTCTTTTAGCCTCTTCACTTTTAAGAATCTTACGCCGATTGTAACAAAAATAGCTGCGCCCATCAATGATGACAACTGATTTGACACACCGCTGGATCTAAGTTTGTACGATTAAAAATCAAGTTATCGTCCTGTAAAGATATTTAGGCTTTTCAGAAAATCCCTCTTGTGTTCAATAACTATCGTTTAAGTCTGATTGGTCCCATGCTGTTTAAACAGCACACGAAACAATCGGTATTGGTCTTTCTTTCACCGGCGTTTGTGTAGCTATTTTGAGTTTTGGTCATGTGACAAAAATATGACGTAATGACGGTCTACTTTCTGAGCCCACTACAGAGGTAAATGTAATGATCCGGAGTGCAAGAGAGTGCTATCTGATATGGGCATCCTGGGTACAGAACCGAACCACCTTCCTACGCGACAACCGTTACATGTACTTTGAATTTAAAACAACAAAAAAAAGTTTACCCAATAAAACGCTTCCTGGTGCAATTTACTCAACTATGATCACCAGTTTAGAGAAATCTGTTGCTAAAGCAGGTCTCATTTCTCCTCAAACGTATTGATATGTAAAAGCTATTGTCAACATTGCTACTTTATAGAGCGTAATAATACAGTCAGCCCGCTTTCGGGGCTAGTAGTGATGCGTCATATAAGACAGTCGAATCTTCGAAGAATATGACATGCGCAGACAACGCAGATAAATAGAATTATTATTCTTAGAATCAGTTCGAATGTCTTTTTTTTTTTACAAATTCTAAATACAGACCCAGGTATAAAGAATTTCCATGTACAAGCATAACTGTTTCAAGACCAAGCTATGTGGGTACAAAGACTCAGAACCATTTGAAAAAAAGACTTAATACATATGAGCCATGCTGCAGCAAAAGAAGGCTTAAATCATTAACAAAATTTAAGACTGGTCCAAATTGAAAGCATTTGCAGACGACAAAATGAAATTTAATGAAAATTTGAAATTTGTTTTGTGAAGGGTAGAAAACGTTGTGGGAAAAGGAGAAAATGCTGGTTACCAGCATTTTCTCCTTTTCCCACAATGTTTTCTGAAGGCTTCTTTCTCAGGGTTGTCAAAAGTAGGGATTGTGTGGTAATGGGTTAATGAATCTCCGTTATCCATGGTACAAAGCAAGCCATCACATACTTACGGATCCAAAGTAGCAACTTCTTTTTTGACAGCCGACGTAATCATTAGATAGACTGATACCGTGACATACAAAATTGCGAAAATAGCGAAAAGTTTCGGCACAGGTCTGCCTTAATGGACTACACAGGCTGACATGAGTCTAAATATTTCGTAGATGCATTAAGCCCCCTTTTGAAAGAGCACGGCTCGTATACATGTACTATCATTATTCTTGTCATTCATATTAATTGTTTTGGTAGGATTTTGCGGTGATATGGCATTTTGGGCAATAATGTGGCTTGACATTTAAAATATAAGCAAAGTGTCTATTTAGCAATTTATCTCACGAGACGAAAATAAAGGATAAATATATAGTGTGTAACCGAAAACCCTGAAGTAATTATAGCACTTTGATTAATGACCTTTTTCGATTCACCGATATCATCATATAACGCGGTAATTGATTCGTTAACCTCTTTCATTATGGCGTGTCCGATTTAGTTAGTCTTTAGAATATAATAGTTTTAGGTTTGTAGGTTAAGCTACTACGATTCATAATCAGTTAAAAACCTTGACCTTGGAAGATTACGAAGAAAGAAAAATAGGATGTCTGCATAGGGTAGTTTACACTATTTGCACAGCAGTCCGTCTATTTTATTTGAATGTACAATATTGATAATAAATGAATGAATAGAAATTCGTGATTGGTCAAAAATGAAGACTTGTCATACGAATATTTACTTTGATTTAATCCTTCATTTAGTTCGACCCAATCAACATGTTTTTTTTAACTACGAGAAAGACAGCTTTTGAAAAAATGTGGGAAAGGAGCTTGCTGGAAATCAGTATTTTCTCCTTTGTCCGCAATACTTTCTAGTCCCTAAATACTGATCACATCATTTAAATTACCTTGTATTACCTTGTATTTGTAGTCTCCACACCCTAGCCTGGGTTCCAGCCTGATCAATTTTTCTCTCTGTCTTTATTCGAAAGTCACTTTGTGACAAATGAGGTAAAAACAGAAGCGACTAACTTATTTGGAGCTTATCTGTAAAGGAAACCGGGGTAAGTGGTCAATAAAAAGATTACGATTATACCCGGATCTAGGACATGTATACGTTTCCTGACTCAATATAGACGACTGCAAAAATTTTGCCGAATGTCATATCAATTATACGAAATATTATTGCCGCCCTTGCTTAGACTCAACTTGTTCTAAACCTTAACAGTGTCATAAATATGAACCTATAGGACTAAGTGATCAGATAAGTGATTTCGCATATTTTTCTTAGAAACCCGCAAGATTAACTTTCCAACATAATGGTTCTCGGTTTGCTTCTCACGCAATCGCAAGCAGGCAAACATTTATACTCTCTACAAAGGAGAATGTAGTAAACGCGCCGGAGTGGATCGCGCTCGAAATTTGACGTGAAAAAAAAAACAACACTTTTCTTTATATATATTTTTGGGGTTGGCAATTCCAGATAAATATGACAGAACAACACGAAATTTCATTCACCCGTTTTTTTTTAAATAAGAAACTGATGAATAGATGGCAATTAACGTTAATTCGCCGAAGTTCGAACAGTCTCTTATTTTGAAAAACAACGGTGCGAATTTTGGACGAAAAAGGGTTGTACCGTGGTACTTAATTTCAACAAAAAATTACTACAGGACAGAACTCATGTTTACTATTTTCCAATACTGTGATAAATTGTTGCATGAAAATGTAAAGTTACAGCATATGTTACAATCAAAGCTTAAGTCATGTTTTTAAGACAAAGATATCTAGGTCAAACTACCATGTTGACAACAGATACTCTGAAGGGAGACCACCATGGAACCACATTAACTCATAATTTGAAAAATCACACAATATCCAGCTTGTTCACTGAAACAAGGAACACTACAGGGATGAACATTTTGCATTTATTGGATTTATATGAAATCTGATATCAGGTTTTCATGGTCTTTTTGCTTGATGCTAAGACAGTTTTGAAACAATATATAATATCTGTATCTGTTTTACTGTCCGATTTTATTTACTGAACACTGCAAATATTTCTAAATTGCATCTATTGTTGCCATCCCAGATATCACAGTTTGATTATCATGATCCCGTTCCCAAACAATCCCTGGTTTTTACGGCCCTGATATAGAAGCCTTTTGAAAACATTGTTGGAAAAGGAGAAAATGCTGATAGCCAGCATTTTCTCCTTTTCCCACAGTGTTTTCAACCCTGCTGGAATCAAATGCCAATTTTTGAGTAACATTTATTTTGTCTTCTGCAAGTGCTTTCAATTTGGACCAGGCTAAAATTGTCTTTTGGTAAAGGGTTATGTTGCTCTGGATACATGTCATATCTTCTATTTTAATTTTCAGCATGGATTTATACATACAGATGAAGAACAGTACTTTATTGAACCTCTGCGAGATGAAGACTTTGGACCAGATGGTCAACATAAACATGTGGTCTACAAACGGTCAGCTTTGGCCCCTGAGCTGGATCCATTGCGGTCAATGCATATCCATAGACGATCAGCTGAAGATGACTCTTGTGGTGTCAAAGGTAAAAAAACAATATGATGTGATCTATTACTAAGAAGACTTGCAATGGGAAGAGCATTGAAAATGATATTCAGAACAGGAGCAGTCTCCTTTTCTTGGGATTAATCAGTTACGAAACAAATACAAAACTCCTATTTTTACCTATACATAGAAGAAAAAGTGCAATATGTTTCAAGTGGGAAAAGGAGAAAATGCTAATTACCGGCATTTTCACCATTTCTCACGTTTTTTGTAAACACCCTGTAATTAATACCATTATTTGAGTAAAAATGATTTTCTTTTTTTGAGTCTATGCTTTCAATAGATGTTAGTTAAAATCTGTCATGTGGTATAGAGTTTGCTAGGGTAAGTTTTAAAGGACTGTAATTTTCCTCCTGTTTATCAATGTAAGATTTAATTCTTTATATAATTCATGTGAGGCAGAAAAGAGTACATGTTTTGAACATTGAAAGAAAGAAATGGAGCTAAATTAATGCTATTAAGTATCTTTTGAATGATAACCTACTGTAATCTTGAATATGTCACTTGTGCAAACTGCATCTATATTGATATATTTTTGTAAGATAAAAGGGATAAAACAGCTCCATGAAATAATCAGTTACAGATAAATGTTAATGGCATCATCAGCTTTTAGGTCATATGAGCATAAATTACTCAGGGTTAGCTGTGCTTTGTCTGTTGCACCTTGTGAGTCCTCAACTTTACTTTTTGTAAGCCCTAGAGGTATCATCAAGTAAGTAATTTGATCAACTTTCATGAGGAAAGGACGGAAAATATGGCATCTACAGTGTATACAAAGTTTTTTTTATGATTCAACCTGGTGACCTACTTTAGACCCCACATGACCTATTTTTGAAAGTCATCCAAGGTAGTTGCCAAGAAAAGTATTCTTACTAACTTGAGTTGATTAAATGTAATCTGTTTTCAAGACCTTTTAAGGTATCATCAGAATAAAGACTGAACAGCCTTCATGAGTATTGGATCCAAAATTTGGCTTTCAAGAACATACATGTACTCAAGATCTGAAAAAGATTAGACCCAGTGACCTAATTTTGACCTGATGCAATCCATTTTCTGAGATTCTTTCACGATATCATGTCAGAATGCCCCTTTTCCCTCAATGTTTTCTACCCTTCACAAAACAAATTTCAAATTTTCATTCCCTTTTAATTTGTCGTCTGCAAATGTTTTTGATTTGGGCTAGCCTAAAATTTTGTCGTTTGGTAACGAGTTAAAGTATCTGCATGATGCATCATATCAAGCAGGTCATCACATAATAATGGATTCCTACATCCATTTTATTAACACCCCACTGAATCATGAGCTAGCATGGTTCTTGGACATAAAGAAAATTGACCAATAGCAAGAAGTTTTGACCCAAGTAGGCCTGTGAGGACTACAGAGGCTAACATGGACACAAAATTTCTGCATTATGTTTCTGTAAACTTTGACCAAATAATTTCAAGATTTAACAACCCCAACCAAGAACCATTTATGGCATTTTTAACCCTTTCCAAAACGACAAATTTTAGACTCTCCCAAACACAAAGAGTTTGCAGATGACAATTTGAAATTTGATAAAAATGGCAGAAAGTTCTTTAAATGGGTAGAAATCACTGTGGGAAAAGGAGAAATTGCTCATTATGAGCAATTCCTCCTTTTCCCACAGTGTTTTCAAAAGACTTGTACTGCAGACACATAAAAGCAAGGGCTTGTTTGGGAAGGGTTAAGGACATTAGAAAAGGATTTTTTTCCCCTTTCCCTACAATGTCTTCTAACCTACTGAAGCCCAATCCAAGAGTTTGAGACACATATTAATCCTTTACCAAACAATTCCTGGTTTTTACAACCCTGAGTGAAAGCCTTTTGAAAATATTGTAAGAAAAGGAGAAAATGCTGGTAACCAGCATTTTCTCCTTTTCCCACAATGTTTTCTAACCCTGCAGGAAATAAATTTCAATTTTTGAGTTACATTTATCTTGTGGTCTGCAAGTGCCTTCAATTTGGATCCGTATAAAATTTTGTTGTTTGGTAAAGGGTTAATTGCCTCTCTGCAAATGGTTTAAGTTAAGATGAGTCCAAAATTTAGATATTTGTAAAGTGTTTTAAGATACCAAGCGTGAAAGAATGGATGACAGCATGAAGCATGAAGGACTGGCATTGATAGTCAGATTTATCTGTGTAGTTTTTGATGTTTTTATCTTGATAGGCTGTATAAAAACTGTTAAGAAAAATGCACCACCCATCATCTGGGTAAAACCACAGCATGTCATTTTCTCTTTTTTACCGGTATCATTTCTGTCTCAGTTTGAAAGCTGAACCATTTGTACATGTACATGCTTGATTAAGTGTGGTGTTTATTCAAAGGATACAAAAGCAAATTTAACCTGCCATTGATTTCAATCAAGATCAAGATCAGAATGCATAGAAAACGTCATCTGACTGATATTTACTGACATGTTAGATTCTCTGCCCAAAAAATTTATGAAACATACATATTATGGTCTTTGCCACTGAAAAATGAATCATACAAGACTTTAGGTGTACTAGATTAACCCCTATGCTTCTAAGCACAACTCAGTGGCATTTTTAGTTTGGTAAAGGTCAAGGTCAAACTGCATAAATTTCAAGGTCAGACTGCATAAAGGTCTGATGTTGGATCTGCACTGTCCCTTAACCCTTTCCCAAACAATCCCTGGTTTTTACGGGTCTGAAATAGTAGCCTTTTGAAAACATTGTGGGAAAAGGAGAAAATGCTGGTAACCAGCATTTTCTCCTTTACCCACAATGTTTTCTACCCTATCATAGACAAATCATCTTTTCAGCAAGAGTTGAATTGTCATCTGCAAATACTTTCTATTTTGGTCTAGTCCAAAAGTTTGTCGTTTGGGAAGGGGTTAAGGAGATATTTTTTCTGCAGATTAACTTTGAAGTAGTAATACTCAGGTTTTTTCCCCTTGGCTTGAAAGTTTTGTTTAATCTTATGTCAGCAGAATAAAGGTTAATACAAATTGATCGATTTCTTTTTTTTTTTCAGAATCATTCAAGTCAGAAAATCGCAGAGAAAGATGGGAACTACACAACCGACGGCGACGAAAGACTTCTGAGCATCATCGACAAAAGCGCTCCTTTTCTACAGAGAGATATGTGGAAACATTTGTTGTTGTTGATCATAACATGGTGTTGTATCATAAAAACGAGCACTTGGAGACTTATGTTCTCACTATTATGAATATGGTAGGTACTTTGATCTTCAGCTTCATTCACCTATTTCTTTAAATAACCTTGAAGAAAAGAACTTTTGAAAATAATGTAGGAAAAGGAAAAAAATGCTGGTAACCAGCCTTTTATCCTTTTCCAACCATGTTTTCTACCTTGCTGGAAACAAATTTCAATTTTTGAGTTAATGTTTATTTTGTTGTCTGCAAGTACTTTGAATTTGTACCAGTCTAAAATTTTGTCGTTTGGTAAAGAGTTGCTTGCTTTTTTTTGGCAAGATTTATGTTTGATAGTGAAACAAATACATTTTAGTTTATCATTATGCATTAACCCTTTCCCAAACAATCCCTGTTTTTTACAGGTCAGGAATAGAAGCCTTTTGAAAACATTATGGGAAAAGGAGAAAATGCTGGTAACCAGCATTTTCTCCTTTTCCCACAATGTTTTCTACCCCATCGTATAAAAAAATCATATTTTTAGCAATTGTTTATTTGTCATGTGCAAAATGCTTTCCGTTTGGTCTAGTCCAATATTTGCCGTTCGGGAAAGGGTTAACTTTTTCCCAATCAACAATATTTTAGACAGGTCCAATTCAAAAGCACTTGCAGACAACAACATTAATATTGCACAAGCGATGGGATTTGTATCAGATAGTCTAGCAAACTTCGTGGGAAAAAGGAGAAAATGCTGGTTACCAGTGGTTTTCCTTTTCCCACAGTGTTTTCAAAAGGCCTACATGACAGGGCCGTTAAAACTCGGAATTGTGCGGTAAAGGGTTTAGTAATGTAAGTAATGTGTTTATGATTCTTTAGACAAGTGTTTTAGGGCTTTTTTATTTCAGTTTCATGATGAGTGATACAGGGCCAATATTTTTGATGATCCCATTTAACTCATTACCAAACGACAATATTTTAGACTTGACCAAATCAAAAGCATTCACAGACAACAAAATAAAAGTGACAAAAAATTTGAAATTTGTTTTTTGAAGGGTAGAAACTATTGTGGGAAATGGAGAAAATGCTGGTTACCAGCATTTTCTTCTTTACCCACCATATTTTCTAAAGGCTCCTTTCTCAGGGTCGTCAAAAGTAGGGATTTTATGGTAATGGGGTAAACCAGACCATCATACAAATGATATTCATTAAACTTAGGAAGAAAAAAAAAAGACAAAAGGAAAATATGTGGGAATCATGTATCATAAATTCAAAAAAACAAATGGCATGATTATTAACAAAAAGTGGGGAATACATCATTGAATTACCTCTGATCATCTGTTGAGGAAATGTTTTTAATATGCTAGGATATGCAGATATCTTTAGAAGAAAAAAACAATTTTAATAATAGGAACATTGTTCATAAGTAGGTAAAAAGGTACTATATTTCTTGGGTTTTTTTTGACATAATCAGAGAGAGCAAGATCATGCGGTTGAGGTAATTTGGCTAAGCTCCTAATATCATGTCAGACTCCATCAGAAAGATAACCTTATTCTCTGAGCGAGACATTCAACCAACATAATGCTATGTGAGAAAGTTGAATTGGGTAATTAAGATTTTTAAAAAAAAAATTCCAAACAGAAAAAATGCACTTATATCACCTTTATAATACAAAACAGACAAATTGGATGCTTCCATTCATGCAAAAAGACATAACCATTAGAGCTGTGTTCTGTGAATAGGGAACTCGTGAAAAGTTTCAACCCAGGTTGGGCAGGCCTACCTGAGCAGAAACTGTTTGCTATAGGGTCAATGTTTTGTATGTCAAATAACCAGTCTGCATCATTATTTAGTTGATTGTGTAACGAAGTTGCTATTATGTATTCATGATTCGTCTGGTATCATGTACTATAGAGATGTATTTAGCCCCCTTTTGTCAGAGCATTGCTAATTTGAATACGACTCTGTGCAATAACAAGTTTTAACCCTTTACTTGATAATTATGCCAATTTGAGGCTGTTCCATTTCAGCAGCAAATAAAGATAGGATGTCAAAAAGATGGACAAATGAGGATACAGATATCTGATTGAGCGGAAAACATTGTGGGAAAAGGAGAAATTGCTCGTTAGTAGCAATTTCCCCTCTTCCGACAATGTTTTCAAAAGCTATCTGTTGTTGATACGTCAAAATTAGTATCTATAGAGTAAAGGATTAATGACACTATTGGGTAGAATGTAGCTAAAATGATAGGATTTGACTCTGAAAGGACAGAAAACATTGCAGGTAAAGGAGAAATTGCTTATTACAATGATTTTTGTTTCCTTGTTCTACAGTTTATTCAAATGCCTTAGAGTTTAAAGCTATTCCAAAACTATTCGGTAAAAAGTTAACCCTTTACCACACAGCCCCACAGTGACCAGTATTTTCTCCTTTTCCCACAACATTTTCTATGCTTTCCAAGAAACATTGCACAATTTGAGCCACATTGAAATTGTCATCTGCAAATGCTTTCAATTTGGACAAGGCTAAAATTTTGTCATCTAGTAAAGGGTTAACCTATTCATCTCTGTCTGACCACTTTAAGAAAGTAAAAAGTGCTTTATTAATGTTGATTCTGTAACCATAAAACTGTCTGCTTAAAAATGATTCTTTTGTTCAGTTTCTCTAAAGATATAATTAGATATGTGGAAAAAAGATGATTTCAGTTTTTGAAATAACATAAATTTTTGCAGCGCTGACTCATTTCTACAGCTCAAAGGAGTTTACGGTAACTCTTGTAACCAACAACCAAATTTTCGCCTGTTCTAAATTGAAAGCATTTGAAGATGACAAAATAAATTTGACTCAAAAGCTAAAATTTTTCTTGGAAGAGTAGGAAACATTGTGGGAAAAGGAGAAAATGCTGGTTACAAGCATTTTCTCCTTTTCCCGCAATGTTTTCAAAAGCTTTTTGTCCCTATGGTTGCTTAAACTCTGGTTTGCGTGGTAAAGGGTTAATTGTAGTGTGCTGATTTTAATTTCATGGTATGAGATGACAATTTTCATTTTTGACTCTGAATAAATTAAATAAGGAAACAGAAAAAATTTGTTAATATAATGTCAAAAGTAGGGCAGTAAAAAATGTTTGAACAATTTTCCACCTAAGGATAACCTTTTTTCATCAGACAACTTGCACCACTTTTTTAACCCTTTGTTGTACAATTAAAGTTTTCATGACTGATTTGATAAAGGTTTTTGAAAATAATTTTGGAAACAGCGTATCTGACTTTTCCCCTGAATGTTTTCTACCCTGTCAAAGACAAGTGAAATAACTTTTGGCGCCTAAAAACTCTTAAAATATGGAGACTTTAAAGTTTGATGTTGGTAAAGGATTGAAACACAGTTGCATAAACACAAAATAATACGGTAATCTAATTATATGAATAGACAGAGCTCCTTATAGGAGGGAGTAATGATATTCTAAATCTTTTATTTCTCTTCCAAACCCTATGTTGTGAGTACTCATTAGAATCGTCTCAATGAGACAATTCTAATGAGTACCCATAACATAGGGTTTAGAGGAGAGGTTTTCATATTTTTTAATTTTGAAATCAAAATTACCCCCTCTATCTGGAGCTCTGAATAGAACAACAGTCAAAATTGATCATGTGCTCTCTTAAGTTTTGTTTTTTTCTTATTGGTGAAAAAAGGAATTGACAGTGCTAGAACTGCCTGAAGTTACAATTGCATATAGTAAATCTGAATGAAGAGCAGCACATGAAGCCTTCTGACACTGAATCTGTACAGTTTGACACTTTGTTACATAATTATTCTGTCCAAAGCAATCATAAAATAGCAATTGTTTGGCTGTTTTTCATTTTCAAGTCTTTTTTTTTTCCCAAAGACTTTAAATTTCAAGGATTTAATGGATATCTTAACCCGTTACCAAACAATCCCTGGTTTTTACGACTCTGAGATGAAAGCACCTGGAAAACATCGTGGGAAAAGGAGAAAATGGTGGTAAACAGCATTTTCTCCTTTTCCCACGATGTTTTCTACCCTGCTGGAAAGAAATTTAAATTTTCGATTTAAGTTTATTTTGTCATTTGCAAGTGCTTTCAATTTGGACCAGTCTAAAATTTTGTTGTTTGGTAAAGGGTTAAAGACTATTAAAATTGCAACAACTTTGTGTTTTGGGAACTGGATAAGCCCTGTTTTATTCACTGAACTCTTTACCACATAACAGAATTATAGTTCATAACTGAAGTCACTAATTAGACGACAAAACTTCAGCCTTTTCAAAATTGAAAGCATTTGCAGATGACAATTTCAGTGTGGCTGAAATAATAGAAGTTGTCTTTGAAACAGTAGAAAACACTGTGGTCAAAGGAGAAAATGCCGTTTAACTTGGGATTGTCTTGTAAAGAGTTAACCCTTTACAACACAATCCTGGCTTATAATGACCTTGACAGAATAAGGCTTTCGATAACTTTTTAAGTAAAGGAGAAAATGCTAGTATTCAGCATGTTATCCTTTTTCCAGAGTGTTTTCTTCTATTCCAAAGACAAATTGCCATTACTTGAGCCGTTGTTAGTATGTCATCTGCTAATACATAGGATTTAACTTTTTACCACATGACAAAATTATAAACTGGTTCAAATTGAACGCATATGCAGACGACAAAATAAAGGTGACTGAAAAATTGAACTTTGTTCTGGGAAGGGTAGAAAACACTGTAGGAAAAGGAGAAAATGCTGGTTGCCAGCATTTTCTCCTTTCATACAGTGTTTTCAAAAGGCTTCTTTCTTAGGGGTGTCAAAAGTAGGGATTGTGCCGTAATGGGTTAAGTGGCCCTGGTGAAGAGTTAATAGTCTAAAAGGCTCTTGCTGTATGAGCAAAAATCTGAGCAATAACATTTATGTGTAGGTAATAAACCATAATTAACAGAGTGAAAACTATAATTATATCAGTGCAGGTCTTATCTTTAGCTATTTCTGATGGTTAACTCTGTCCTTGGATAAATGAATGTGTAAGCATTGTGCTTGCATCTTGAATACAACTTAAAACATTTTGACAAGTAGAGAAAAATGGTTTATATGTACTATTTTTTCATTTCTCACAACACTTTTGACAGCCGGCTACAAAATCTCATATAGATTACATTTAATTGTATTGCATTTTTCTGTTAATTTCTTGTACTGTATATGGTCATGGAATATTTCACTTAACCCTTTACCACACAGTAACAACTTTAAATGACCCAGAGGAAGAAGCTTTCTGAAAACATTGTGGGAAAAAGAGAAAATGCTGGTAACTTAAATGACCCAGAGGAAGAAGCTTTCTGAAAACATTGTGGGAAAAGGAGAAAATGCTGGTAACCACCATTTTCTCCTTTTCCCACAAAGTTTTCTAGAGCAAAGTTGTTGAAATTGTTGAGAAATTGTTGTCTGCAGATGCTTTCAAATTGGATAGGTCTAAAACTTTGCCGTGTGGTAACAGTTAAGTCCTATAGCATGAGATATTGTAAATACATTTAACTGTTTAAAGTTATGGCTCATCTGAGACAACAGACTCCTAACTGAATTTTTCCTTTATTAATGACAACACTTTACGTTTGTCAAATTTGAAAGGCATTTCTAGATGACAATTGTGGCTAAATGTTTAGATTTGTCTATGGAAGGGTGGGAAATATTGTAGAAAAAGGAGAAAAGGCTTGTTACCAGCACTCGCCCCTTTTCCCAAAGTGCTTTCAAAAGCCCTTTATCCTTAGAGTTGTTAAAACTTGGGCTTGTTTGGTAAACGGTTAACCCTTTACCCCAGTTTTTAAGGCATTTCTATGGTATCTCTAATATTGACCCTAAATAACAGCAAGGATGAAGCCGTTTTTTATGGGTATATGACACCTTTTGATAGCATAGAAAACATTGTGACAAAAGGTGAAATTGCTCGCCACGAGTAATGTCACCTTTTGCCACAATGTTTTCCAAAGGCTCCTTCAAGCAATGCATAGAAACAAGTATCTATGAAGTAAAGGGTTAATGCTCAACCTGAAGGATACTATTTATTATAAAAAAAGTTCTCTTGATAAAAGGAGGATATGATAATTATGGGTTGGTGACAGACCCAATTGGTTCAAAGAAATTTATAAAAGAATAAAAGGTGTAAAGTTAGCTATAATTAAATATATATGAATTCATAAAAGTCCTCATGCAAAGGTTTTCTTTTGTTATGAAGTCTGTTTACTCTTGGATGCAGTGCTGATATTTGATGGTCTATGATATAACCTAGCCAAAGATTAAATCTGCTTAACCCTTTGTCACACAATTACGACGACTTTTGACAACCATGAGGTAGAAGCCTTTTAAAAACATTGTGGGAAAATGCGAAAATGCTGGTAACCAGCATTTTCTCCTTTTTCCACAATGTTTTCTACCCTTCCCAAATCAAATTTTGATTTTTCAGTCACACTTATTTTGTCGTCTGCAAATGCTTTAGAGTTAAAAGGCAGGCAGTTTAAGGCAACAGGCCAGCAGTGTTCCACAACAGCCACAGAAGTTGATGAAACAGTGCTAATGTATTTTAGAAGAAAAATAAGTAAGAAAAAGTTACGAGTAACTCAGCATAAACTCTGAGAAACTGACATGATAATTGAGTAAAGAGGTTGCAATTAGTGAGTAACAGTGGTTCAATTTGTATCAATGAAAGTAAGTTCTTTGTGCCAGATTTACCCCTTGCAAGGCTTGTCTGTAAAATAACTGATATTGATGTTGTCAATAAGTGGAAAAAGATAATGGCTGAATGAAAAGTCAATTTTGCTGAAGTGTAAGTGCTTTCTAAGGATAATTATCACTGTTTGGAAAGCCTCCCTTAGAACACCTTTCCAAACTACAATTGCTCTGACAGTCAGATCATATCAAAATTCTCCTTTAACCCATTACCAAACAATCCCTACTTCTGTCGCCCCTGAGAAAGAAGCCTTTTGAAAACACTATGGGAAAAGGAGAAAATGCTGGTAACCAGCATTTTCTCCTTTTCCCACAGTGTTTTCTACCCTTCCCAGAACAAAGTTCTATTTTTTAGTCTCCTTTATTTTGTCGTCTGCAAATGCTTTCAATTTGGACCAGTCTAAAATTTTCTTGTGTGGTAAAGAGTTAAAAATGTGCAGTCTCATCCTAAAGATAAGCCATGCTCTGTTGAAAGGAGGCTTAATGCATCTGCGAAAAAAGAATGTCGCGTGTCAGCCAGTATATAGTTTGCACAGACTGGCCTAGGCCAAAACTAACTGCTTGCTGTGTGTAAATTCTTTGCAAGGACAAACTCTTGTCTGGTGAGATTATATCATCAAACAGTCAGTATTTAGACAAAATTGATTTGTGAATTCATAGTTACATGACTTTCTTGGTATAATGCATTACTTGGATACACCTTATTTTGTAAAATGTTGAATCTCATGTGCCTGTTGAAAAAATTGGTGTCTTTGGGATGGTTAGGCACTTTAAATGTTGACCTTTGGTTATCAACATTCTCACATTTTTCTCTCAGATTTTTTCATTGTTTTCTAAATCATTTTCCAATTGCTTGCATAAACATGGAATCATTTATCAAAGGAATTAATTTCTGCAAGTGCATCAGGAAAGGAGTAATAATGTTCAGAGTGGTTATTGTATAATTAGCAAGTTATTCTTTTGATCTGGTTCTGATCCTTTGTATACAGGGGAACACTTTTGTAAAAAGCCTAATTATGGTTTGGTATGAACTACAGGTTACTTTAGTACACGTGGTTTGTTATGAAAATGTGCTTGTCAAAATCAAACATATTTAGGAGCAACCAATAACCACTCAAAACATTTTTTTGACACATCCAAATTCAAAGCTTTTGCAGATGTCGAAATGCTTTTTTTCCCCTGTGAAACAGACAGTTTTCTTACTATCAAACAGACAGTCTTCTTTCCATCAAACAGATAGCCTTCTTTCCATCAAACAGTCAGATAGCCTTCTTTCAAACAACAAGATAGCATTCTTTCCATCAAACAGATAGCCTTCTTTCCATCAAACAGTCCTCTTTCCATCAACAGATAGCCTTCTTTCCATCAAACAGATTGCCTTCTTTCTATCAAACATACTTCTTTCCATCAAACAGATAAGTCTTCTTACCATCAAACAGACAGTCTTCTTTTCAACAAAATGATAGTCTTCAGAATCAAAAAAAATTTCAGATTTCTTACTGGTCCTCCTGCCATTAACAATTTGCACTCATCCTACAGTTAGACAAAGAAGGATAATCCATTTACCCTCTCCAAATTTTTACTAGTAAGGATAAGTGGATGGTTTTTTTGGACCCTGGTCTTCTTTCCATGAAATAGATAGGTTTTTTTTTTTTCCATCAGAGAGTAGGTTTTTTACCCATCAGAGAGTCCTCTTTCCATCAAACTTACAGTTTTCTTTCCATTCACCCTTTTCCAAACAGCAAATTTTAGACTCTTCCAATACGACACTCCTACAGCATCTACAGATGACCAATTCAGAACTGATGCAAATTAGCTGTAGGTTTCTGATAGGGAAGAAAGCATTGTGGGAGAAGATGAAAATGCTGGTTACCAGCATTTTCTCCTTTTCCCTAAATGTTTTCAAAAGCCTTCTTTCACAGAGTTGTGAAAAATAGTGTTGTTTGGTAAAGGGTTAAACAGATAGTCTTCCTCTATCAAACTTTATGTCCTACCAGTATTTGTAACCTGTGACAATTTTTGAGAGATCTAATGGTAGCCTGTTCATTAATGGATAGGAATCATACTTAAATTTTCTCAGATCAAACATGCAGTTCTCTTCAACATTTAACCAAACAATCCCTGGTTTTTATGATCCAGAGGAAGAAGCCTTCTGAAAACATTGTAGGTAAAGGAGAAAATGCTGGTAACCAGCATTTTCTCCTTTTCCCACAGTGTTTTCTACTCTTCTAAAGTTAAAATCCAATTTTTGAGTCATGTTTATCATGTGAATAAGATGAATTTTGTGAATATTCTACAAATGCTCTCATTTTGGACAAGTCTAAAATTTTGTCATATTGGTAAAGAGTTAAAATGGTACTTTGATTATTTTTCAGGTGGCAGCCATGTTTCACGATGCTTCCATTGGTAATTCCATCAATATCATCTTGGTCAGAGTTCTTTTGATAGAAGAGGAGCGGGTAAGCCCTTTTTTGTTGACTCTATCCTGAGTATTTGGTAAAAAACAAAAATTATGGGAAAAACATTAAATTGGAGCATCATTTTGCAGAGTTTCTCACATTAACCCTTTCCCAAACAATCCCTGGTTTTTACGGGTCTGGAATAGCGGCCTTTTGAAAACATTGTGGGAAATGTTTCTCACAATGTTTATTACCCTATTATAGACAAAAATCATACTTTCAGCAACAGTTGAATTGTCGTCTGCAAATTTTGCTTTCAATTTGGTCTAGTCCAAAAGTTTATCGTTTGGGAAAGGGTTAATAACAGATCAGTGCTTTTCCACACAATCTTGACTTTAAACTGGAAGAAGAGGGCTTTTGGAAAATTTGCTGGAAAAGGTGGAAATGCTGAAATGCTGATAAGAAGCATTTTCTCCTTTTCCTTCAATATTCTGTACCCTTTTGACTTGCTTAGTTGGATTTTTATTTTGTAGTCTGCAATAGCTTTCAATTCGGACAAGTTTAAGATTGTGTAAGGTAAAGAGTTAACCCATTACCACACAATCCCTGGTTTTTACAGTTCTGAGATAGGAGCATTTTAAAACACTGTGGGAAAAGGAGAGAATGGTGGTAACCAGCATTTTCGCCTTTTCCCACAATGTTTTCTACCAGGTTGGGAACAAATGTCAATCTTTGAGTTACATTTATTTTGTCGTCTATAAATGCTTTCAATTTGGACTAATCTAAAATTTTGTCATTTTGGTAAAGAGTTAAAGAATAATGATGATAATAAAGTTTTGGAAAAATTTACTCAGTTTCATCAATATGTGTAATTTTAAACACAGCCTTTAGATAAAAAATTATTAGAAATTAATATATATGTATTTTTTTTTTTAAAAACATAGTCGAGGAAATTTACATAAATTCTTAGGTGTCTCAATACATAATTAGGGAAATTTAGTGTTCTCTAATGCATACTTGTTGTTATTCAAAAACTTGGCATAGCTTCCTTGATAGACAGTTTTCTTGATAGATGGCACATTTTAGACAAAAAAACTGGAGATAAACCTCAATGCTTTCATACCATCAGATTGTAGGTTTTTGGTAGTATTATCTTTGGGAAATCATAAATGTCAGATTATAGGGGGTGTAGGTTTTTTGTAGAGATAAAATTACTCCTTCCCCGATAATTTTTTTTGTCTTTCATAGCTCCAGATCCAAAAACATTTTTTGCAGAAGCAGATATTTGCTTGTGGAACAAAATTTTAACTTTTTTTAGTACAGTTTTACATGCCTTTGTGTCATAAATCCATTGGCTACTTAGCATGACCTAATGACCACAGAATATGCAGTCTGATCTTGGATCAACATTGTCCGACAAGGAGATAATTTTCTTCATAAATAGCTTTGAAAGAACAGTACTTGGTTATTTACTATTGGTTTAAAAAGTTTCATTTTATACACTAACACCGTTAATGTTGAAAAATATTGACTTTTGCATTGTCTTTTGCGAGTATGTTTTTGAAGTTGCTGCACTGAAAAAATGTTCTAGGAAACAATTAAGATGTGATGCATTTAAGAAATTTCTGGCTTTTTATCATCTCATTTTTCTAGAGTTAGTTTTCAAATGATTTGCCTAACCTTTAGGGTTTGGAAAATGGTAATTTAATTTAAACTCTTTAAAAGAAAAGCACAATATTTAGAATAAGCGTAGTTTTAGTCTAGAATATATCTGTCGAAATATTTTATAATTTAGGTCACTGGTGAAACTGCATATCTATATGCACATTGTTTTGGCTTTGCTATATTATGTAAAGATGAATCAAGTTTTATAACCCAGTACAGATTTTTTCGGAGAAAAATGAAATGCGGACAAAGCAATAAACTTAACCTTTGGCTGCTAACTGCAACTCACTGACCTTTGTGGACAGTGTAGATCAAGATTAGACTGCAAATTTTGAGCAGATTGATCTTGATCTGCACTGTCCGATAAGGAGACATTTTCCCCAAATTATTACATTTGAAATGGCAAGATTTGGGTTTTTACTAGTATCAGCTTAAAAGTTTCATTTCACTTGTTTAGCAGAATAAAGATAAGCCCTTTACCAAACAATTCCTGATTTTTACGACTGAAATAGAAGCCTTTTGAAAACACTGTGAAAAAAGAAGAAAATGCTGGTAACCAGCATTTTCTCCTTTTCCCACAATGTTTTCTACCCTGCTGGAAACAAATTTCAATTTGTGAGTTACGTTCATTTTGTCGTGTGCAAGACTTCAATTTGGACCTGTCTAAAATTTTCTTGTTTGGTAAAGGGTTAATAAGCTTGAAATAGCAGGTATACACAGTGTGTGGTATTGTGGTGCAATGCTTAATATAAACAGTTCAACATATCAGCATCAAATTGTTTATAAACAACATGAAACATCCTTTAATGTCTCTTATTACTATTACATCAAATTATTGTCTTTTTATGTTCAGTATAGATCAAGACCATACTGCACAGAAAGTGCACACTGATCTTGGATCTAATAGTTCTAAATTCACTGTATTTTCACCGAAAAGATGCATACATTTTGCAATGTTTTGATCCTAATGTGGGTCAGAAAATATTCATATTATTTTTTTTTATGGTGCAAGGGTTGAACAATATTCAACTGTGAACTGCATCATAAACAATGTTAACTTGCCAGTGATGGATTTTACAGATTTTTTTATATAGAACAAGTTTTCCTGTATCTCACGTGATAAGAAAGTGCATTATTGTGTTATTTTGTTGAAATAAAGGAACTTAGTCAGCTGTGATGAATGCCGTGCAGAGGACATAGTCCAATTTTTTATCAACTTTTAGTCCAGAATGACTTGCACCCCGATGTTACCACTAACAGTAACTGTTGTTGACAAGATTTGAAAACGTTTTTAATGAAGAAGCTGTTTACATGCATAGTCATATTTTCCAAGAACAGAGAAAATGCTAGGAGCTTCTCCTTTTGTCTATGCAGATCAATTTGCACAGAATATGAAGTCTGATCTGTTTAATAAACTAAGGCTAAAGCAACAATAACTTTTTACAAAAGAATCCCTGCTTTTTACGACTAGAGATGCCTTTTGGAAACATCATGGGAAAAGGAAAAAAATGCTGGTAAACAGCATTTTCTTCTTTTCCCACAAGGTTTTCTGCTCCATCCAGGGCAAATTCTTCTATTTGAACCATCTTTATTTTGTTGTCTGCAAATGCTTTAAATTTGGACCAGTCAAAAATTTTGTCGTTTTGTAAAGAGTTAGAAGGCAATTTAGATTTTTCCAGTAATGTCAAAGTAGGATTTTTTTTTTAAACTTAAATTTGTGAGGGAGTACAATAGTTAACTCTTTACTCCATTAATACTCATTTCTACGCATTGCTTGTAGGAGCCTATGGAAAACATTGTGGCGAAAGGTGAAATTGATCGTGACGAGCAATTTCACCTTTTGTCAGTATTTTCTGTGCTATCAAAAGGTGCCATATACGCATAAGAAATGGTTTCATCCTTGCTGTTATTAGGGTCAATTAGAGATACCATAGAAATGCCTTGTCAGGTAAAGGGTTAAAAAATACATCAATAAATAAAGAACAGAGTGAGACTGGTATTTCTTAAAAGTGATATTTCAGATTTCACACTCAAATTTCACAAAGGCTTGCCTGAATGTCACATGATCCATTACATGTGTTTTATGCAGTATGATCTTATTCAAATAGGAGCCATGGCTTCATATCTTGTCTCATAAAAATGGACAGTTATAAATTGTCTAAAGCCATCCTGACATTCTAATGCCAAAAATACACCTTTTTTCTCCAGCATGTGATAATCTAGTGTCTTACACCTATAGGCTGCTAATCGCAACTCACTGACCTTTTGCAGACAGTGTAGATCAAGATCAGACTGCACAGAATGTGCAGTCTGATCTTGGATCTACACTGTCTGATAAGGAGATATTATTCCGCAAAACATAACTTTGAAATACAAATATATAAATTTTTACTTTTATTTATTTAGCGGGATAGAGGTTAAAAAAGTTTTTTTAAGAGCATTTATCAGTTTTGTAAAAGAAATTTTAAAAATATAGCAACAAAAGTGTAAATATACCCCTTTAAAATATTAGATTTTTTTTAACAGTTCTTCCCACTTCATTGTAAATTTCTTCTATTTCAAGAGATGAGAACTTTGAGAGAAAACATGGTAATGTTTTTGTAGTTTAAATGTTTTCTGCTAGAATAATGCTTTTACAAGGAAAAAGCTTCTTTTTGTTACATCTCTTGAACTAGTCAATAAAATGAGAGTAAACTTGTTATACCACTTACCTCACAATCTTGACTTTGTGGTGTTAAAGGAGAAAATACTTGTAGTAAGCACTTTCCTTTTTCCCTCACATTTCCTGTCATTCCAAAGACGAAAAAATTCAATCACATTTGGTTTGTCTTGTGAAAATGTTTTAAGATGAAATGAATCAAAAATATTTTTGGATTTTAAAGAGTTAGGATACACTAGGACCCCTAACCCATCACCACACAGTCCCGAGAAAGACCCTGAGAAAGAAGCTTTTAGAAAATATTGTGGGAAAAGGAGAAAATGCTGATAACCAGCATTTTCTCCTTTTCTCACAATGCTTTCAACCTTTCCCCAACCAAATTTCAATTTTTCAGTCACATTTATTTTGTCGTCTGCAAATGCTTTCAATTTCAACCAGTCTGAAATTTTATCGTTTGGTAATGAGTTAACCATGCCATAATATAAATCTTCTCTTCTATGTCAGTGGGAAAAGATGATGCATTGCCATTTTGTTTCTTGTCTTACAAAGTATGAGACAGTTTTGCCACAAGATCAGACTGCATGATGTACATGTATGTTGGTGGGTGCTTTTCACATTTTCTTAACCCATTACCACACAATCCCTACTTTTGATGACCCTGAAAAAGAATCCTTCAGAAAACATTGTGGGAAAAGGGAGAAAATGCTGGTAACCAGCATTTTCTCCTTTTCCCACAATGTTTTCTACTCTTTACAAAACAAATTTCAATTTTTCAGTCACTTTCATTTTGCCATCAACACACCTTAAATATTGTTGTTTGGTAATGAGTTGAGTAACACTATCAGGGCATCCAGTCTAGATCTGTTTAGAATGACCACTAAGAAATTTTTAGGCAAGATATATCATGCTTCTCTTCAAGATTTTTAACCTGTTTCCAAATAATCCCGTGTTTTCACATACCTTTGAAAACATTGTGGGAAAACGAAAAAAAAAGCTGGTAACCAGCACTTTCCCCTATTCCCTCAACATATTTTACCCTTGGAGGGAACATCAATTCATTTCAGATTTGTTGCTTGCAGATGCTCTCAACTTGGAAGAGTCCATAATTTGTTGTTTTGGAAAGGGTTTATCTAAATGTAGCCTTTGAACAACCCCAACACCTTTTGTGGATGTCATTGATCACTGATTTTCATCAGAAACTTTTTTTTCAGTTTTGAGGATTCCAAATAGACTTTCTAAGTAAAGGGCAAAAGAAAGAAAGAACTACTTGTAATGCAGGCATTCTAACCCATCTGAATTATGACGGCACACATAAATGTCAAGGCTTAAAACAGTCTGGTTTCAGTTTAAATGCATATTTTAATTACCATGGTAATCCGTCATAGATAACCCAGATGCAATTCATTTATTACATTTAATCCCTCCCAGCTTTAATGTCTTGGTTACCTTTTCTTGTACTCATTATATGATTAACAAGGAATGAAGTTAAATCTGTACTGAATGACAATGTTTTAGACTTGAACTTAAACCCTTTACCAAACAATTCCTGGCTTTTACGATTCAGAGATAGAAGCCTTTCGAAAAAAATTTTGGGAAAGGAGAAAATGCTGGTAACCAGTATTTTCATCTTTTTGCACAATGTTTTCCACCCTGCTGGAAACAAATTTCAATTTTTGAGTTACCTTTGTTTTGTTCTCTACACATGCTTTCAATTAAGACCAGTCTAAAATTTCGGCGTTTAGTAAAGAGTTAAGGGGTAAAGGCATGGGCAAACAATCGCTAAAATGTTGCTCAATTTATGATTTCTTTCCATGAAAGAATAGAAAACCATTATAGGAAAAAGAGAAACCACTGTGTATCAGCATTCTTGTCTTTTTCCCACACAGTTATCAAAAGCCATCTTCCATTAGGCCATCAAAATATGGGAATATAATGGTTTAACTCTTAACTACATAATAAATCTTGACTAGTCAAGTTTGAACACGAAAATTTAACTTTGGTTAAAAGGATAAAAGCTGACTCTGATAGGGTAGAAAACATTGTGGGAAAAGGAGAAAATGCTGGTAACCAGCATTTTCTCCATTTCCCACAGTGTTTTCAAAAAGCTTCATCCTTATGGTCCTTAAAACTTGTAATTGTGTGGTCATGTTTGCTCAGAAAGTATGGAAGAAAACCCTTTTTTCCGGAAAAATCCAAAACCATGATGTCTCTGTCGATGGCATTTCAGAAAGATTTATCCATTACTCATCATGCTGACCGCACACTGACCAGTTTCTGCAAGTTCCAGAGACGAATGAATTTCAAGGACGATGACCATCCAAACCACCATGATGTTGCAGTCCTCTTTACCAGGTAAGATCTTTTGACCTTAAAGTTTTTTGTGGAGCAGAATATGCTTGGTTTTGAATAATTTGTGATTGGTTGAAAATGTAGACATGTTTATTTGAAGGGCACCTATGGTCAAAATGTACACAGCCACCTGTGGTCAAAATGTACGCACATTTATTGTAAGGGCCTATTTGCTTGCAAATTTACAAAAATCTATCTTTTTCTAAACGTTTCTTGTGTAATGTTGGCCAGTATTTACCACCCATTCTGAAGAGTATTAAGTGTCTTAAGATTTAGGAACTAACACAAATTCTGATTGGCTAAACCAAAAGGTTTAGCCAGTCAGAATTTGTGTTGCTTTTGAATTCAGAAAATCTTGGAGAATAAGACAAAGAATGTTCTGAAGAACGGTATGTGAATACAGGTCCAGACAGTGAGAGAATTTGCAGATGCACCCATTAAATCTTAATGAAATGATGTTATTTGTTTTGAAACAGATAGAAAACTTTGTTGAAAAAGAAGAAAGTGCACTTTCTTCTTTCACTCAATATTTTCAAGAGCCTTTTTATTAGGTTTGAATAAAACAAGGATGGTTTGGTTGAGGGCTATTCTTTTGTCAATGATTTCAAAGCAGAGGGCATGAAAATAGGCTAGAACAAGGAGAAAAGTCTAGTTGGCAATCATTCATAAGATTCTTACAACCTTTAACCCTTTACCCCATAAGGCATTTCTCTTATTGACCCTTAATAACAGCAAGGATGAAGCCATTTCTTATGTGTATATGATACCTTTTCATAGTGTAGAAAACATTGTGGCAAAAGGTGAAATTGCTCGTTAAGAGCAATTTCACCTTTTGCCACAATGTTTTCCAATGCGTAGAAATGAGTATCTGTGGAGTAAAGGGTTAAAGACAAATCCCATCATTTCTGCATAATGCAGTACTGTTCTGTGCATTAACACCTTTTTATGCCCCTTCTGTAAACTCATTTTGGAGGAGAATGTTGCCCTTGTTTTCCCTATTTTTCAAAAACAAGTTTTCCATTTTCTTCAAATGTTTGTCCTTTATTTCTGCTGTTAAAGTTTTTAGATGAGACTGAAAATAGGATGTAAAGTTATTGACTAAATACCAACAACATAAATTAATTTTTCTGTTTTGCTAATGAAAGAAAATAGTTTTGGAATGACTTGCTCACATTATTAGAGTGAGCGTTTGACTGGCCCAATTTTAAAGCTTAAGGTAAGACCTGTGTAATGGAAAACAGCTATTTCCACTAAAATATCATCCTGCAAAATTAGCTATAATTAAAAATGAGTATTATTGAACTACTTTCACCTTTTCATTTTTTCCATCTTTTCCTTCTTTGAATTATCATTTATAAATCTACAACCGCTATATTCTCAATTGAAAAAGATATCATAATTATCTCCCTTTTTAGAAAACAAACAAAAGTATCAAAAAAAAGTTTCAATATAGACATAAATGGAATTTCTGATCTGTTAGAAATGTGCAAAAATACTATATCAGCATAAATCCTTATTTATCCTTATTTAACAACTAATTAGAATTTTTGCCCAATGTTCACCGGAAGTGCATTACACAGGTCTTATCTTAAAGAATGGTAGGCTTGATAGCTAGGAAACCTTATGGTAAAAGGAAGAATACTGGTTACCAGCTATTTCTCCATCTCCCACAATGTTTTCAAAACTCATTTTACCAAGGGTGGTTGAAACTCAGGATTGTGTGGTAAAGGGTTAAATACAAAGGACCTTTTTACTTTCAGAAAAGATATCTGTTCAAGACTTGATGAGCCCTGTGGCACCCTGGGTTTGGCACAGGTCTCAGGTATGTGTCAGCCTCACTGGAGTTGTAATATTAATGAGGATACGGGACTGGCCCTTGCTTATACAGTTGCTCATGAAATTGGACACAAGTAAGTAGATGTATACTGTTTTGATTAACCCTACATCTGACATTGAAAATTTCATTTGAAAAACCCATTACCACACAATCCCTACTTTTGACGCCCCTGAGAAAGAAACCTTTAGAAAACATTTTGGGAAAAGGAGAAAATGCTGGTAACCAGCATTTTCTCCTCTTCCCACAATGTTTTCTACCCTTCAGAAAACAAATTTCAAATTTTCAGTCATTTTTGTCGTCTGCAAATGCTTTCAATTTGGACCAGTCTGAAATATTGTCGTTTGGTAATGGGTTAACTGAGATATACAAATTTGATTTGGCTCAAACAATGGGATTTGCTTTTGAAGGGGTATAAAACATTTTGGGAAAAGGAGAAAATGCTGGTATTTTTATTCCCCTGCCATTGAGTGGAATATTTCAAAAAAGTTCTTTCTCATGACCATGGGAAGAAGGGATTGTTGGGGACAGGATTAACTCTACCATACAATCCCGACTTTTAACGACCCTGAGAAAGAAGCCTTTTGAAAACACTGTGGGAAAAGGAGAAAGTGCTGGTAACCAGCATTTTCTCCTTTTCCCACAGTGTTTTCTACCCATTCCAAACCAAATTTTATTACAGTCGAAACTGTCTTAAGCAGCCAACCAAGGGACAAGCCAAAAGTGGCTGCATACGACAGTTGGCTGCTTAACACAGATCAGATTAGCAAAAATATTTTCCATTCTTTCACAACAAATTTAAAATTTTCAATCACATTTATGATTTACATTGTTGTCTGCAAAAGCTATCAATTTGGACAAGTCCAATTTTTTTTTTTAATTCCACTGCCGATGATAACTTGAAAACATTGTGGAGTGAAAATAGAAATCATTCCTCATGAGCACTTTCACCTCTTCCAGTCTTTCTCTGCTATACATTTTTATTGTAATCAGTAGATTTCCTTCGTTATCCAAGACCCATAACGTGTATATGTGTACATCCGAAGTTGACAGAATTGACACGCGTGTATTTTAGGTCAATCGAGTTCATTGTTTATAAATAGAAATTAAGGTACACAGTTTTACCCAAGGTCAATCGATCGATTTGAAAATGGTCCGAGCAGGTAGGCTACCTGTCAGAGTGGAATTAACGTTGTTCACCTCACGTAGATAGCAGGTAAATTATGTTGTGAATTTTATCTACAAACGCAAAATAACATATTCAGCGCGATCCCAAGATGCAGACAATAATGAGCGAAAAGTTAATAATCAACGAAAACGATGAGAAAAGGCGAAGTTTTAAACTCTTGTGCGCAAACTGATCGGCGGAATTCCAATCAATCTAAAAATAGACAACCTGCAAACCTGACATCACTGACGTTCAACGTCGGCAATATTCGACGGGTTAGCCAGTGACTTTCAGTATGACAGATTGTCTTGTTTGATCATATTTTTTTTTGTAGACCACAGTATTGGGACACGAAAAAGAACAGTCATTTTTTACTGTCCCAAAATTTACGCAAATTACGGTACTCGACGCCATTTTGGAAATTGGTAACCTCGTTTTCAACAGTAATGTAAAGCATTGCGGGGAAGCAGCGTCTATCTGCCGATCGAATAGCAACCTATAACATTAACACCGTTTATGCAAAGTGTACACCTACACTATCATGAAGTTCAACTGTTTATCACACATGTTGATTGGTATAGCGTCGCGGTGTATGCACACGGAGCCAGACGTGTTAATTAATTTTTCACACCACCTGCTAGCAATTAGTCGGTCGCGTGACCACTTTATGGGATATGCTTTAAGTGCAATTAAGATCTTCAAATGTGACCGCTGACCACATATCACAGTTTACCGTTAATTAAAGGCCTTTAAAGAGTTAATTTGCACGGGCGGGCCTGAACTGACCGTTAATCACAGATTGGCCGCTACACACGTATGACCGCTAACTCAGATTCGACTGTATTTCAGTCACAGTTATTTTGTTGTCTGCAAATGCTTTCAATTTGGACTAGTCTTAAATTTGCTTGTCTGGTAAAGAGTTAAACCATCTCCTCCTCTAATAAGTGCTAGCTGATAACTTTTAAGATAAAGTTGTAGAACTTTGACAAAGTTAGATGATTGTAGTGACTGAATTTTAGTAAATCTGGAGAGCAGAAAGAGAAATTTCTTGTGATCCATTTTAGACTTGCCCAAATTAAAAGGCTTTGTAGAAAACAAAATGGTTGTGACTCGGATATAGAAATTTTTCTTTGGGTGGGTAGAAAACGTTATGCTGGAATTGTAGATTCGTCCAAAGTCAAACTTGTTGCAGGAAATGACTGTTTTCCACACAGTCCTAGCATTTAACGACCCTAAAAAAATAAAAAAGCATCGAAAACATTTTGTGAAAGGGAGAAATTGCTTAACTCTTTACCACACTAGAAAATTTTAGACTGGTCCAAATTGAAAGCATTTGCAGAAGACAAGATAAAGGTGACTGAAAAATTGAAAATTGTCCAGAGAAGGGTAGAAAACACTGTAGGAAAAGGAGAAAATGCTGGTTACCAACATTTTCTCCTTTTCCCACAATGTTTTCAAAAGGCTTCTTTCTCAGGGGTGTCAATTAAAAAAGGGATTGTGTGGTAATGGGTTAATACCAGTAATTTCTCCTTTTAACACATTGTATAAAACTGAAATGGCATGCTAAGTAACATGCATCATGGAGGTACATAGAGCTACCTTTTTGTCAGAGCATTGCTCAAATATATTTCATTTTTCAGCTTCGGTATGCATCATGATGGCCCCAGAAATGGGTGTGAGGATCCTCCAGGGAAGCAGCTATTCCTGATGTCACCAAGCCTTGTGGCAGATAGTCTTACAAAAACATGGTCAACCTGTAGTAGAGATGCCATTACCAAGTTTATAGAGTAAGATTTTGTTACTGTATTTCATGGCATATTTGTAAGATGCTGAATATTTGGCCTATGATTCTGGTGAATATGATAAGAAATACAGCTACTGAAAACATTCAGCAAAAAGGAGAAAATTCTTATAACCAGCATTTTCTCCCTTTTCCTGAATGTTTTCTACTTTACCCAGAACAAATCTTTGAGTCGCTTCATCAGCTCAGCTGTTTTTAAGGAAAACCTTGAGGTATTGTGGTGGCCCTTGCGTTGTCTTTGTCTGCCTTTCATGTTATAATTGTGTGAAAATTGACATTTTAAAAAGAACTTTGACATTTTATATTATCACTGTCATAACTGTAGATATTTACTTCAAACTTAGACAAGTTGTTCACAAGCAAGAAGGCAAGTCAAATAACAGGGGAAGGTAACCATCAAAATATTTTTAAATCTAGTATTGCTAGGCCCTTTTTATAAGGCCAAAGGGTCGTATTATGTTATGGCCCTGGTCATCTGACTCTTGTGTGCAACTCCTGCTCAAGTTTTTATTGGAATAAGTTTGACCTTACCACAATGAATCTCTATGATGTATAGTTGTGTCTTAACCCTTTACCCCACAAGGCATTTCTATGGTGTCTCTAATAAACCCTACATAACAGCAAGGACGAAGCTGTTTCTTATGTGTATATGACACCTTTTGATAGCATAGATAACATTGTGACAAAAGGTGAAATTGCTCGTCACGAGCAATTTCACCTTTTGCCTCAATGTTTTCCAAAGGCTCCCACAAGCAAAACGTAGAAATGAGTATCTCTGGAGTAAAGGGTTAAAATATGTATCTCTGTAGGCATTCTAGATTTTAGTCCATTTCACTGACAAGCCCCTTTGGGCCGCTCAGCCAAGCTCTTGTTTGATTTAGTTTTACACTTGTGTATTGTTGACAGCCGGGACTGGGGTTACTGCTTAAATGATGAGCCTGCAGATCATGACTTCAAGTTCCCAGTTCTACCTTCTGGTACAATGTATGATGCCAATCATCAGTGTCGGTTACAGTATGGGAAAAATGCTACAATATGTACAGATGAACAGGTAAATTTCCCCTTTTTGGAGCACATTACCTGAAAACTTGCCTAGGGTTGAGTAATTTATGGTAGGAAAGAAAGAACCAAATAATGCATTTTCTGCTTGCTTTGACACTTTGGCTTTCAATGTAGTAGAGAGTAAAGATCCAAGATCAGACTGCATGTGCTGATCTAAACTCACTTTGTAGCAAATACAAGTCATTTAATGTCTTGCTGTATAATGTTTTTAACCCTTTACTATATAATCCTGATTATTCATCACCTTCAGAAAAATGGCCTTTGAAAGTTGGGCAGCCCAAAATTTTGTCATTATAAAGAATATGAACTCTGGTGTAAATTTTTATTGGTCAACTTACCCATATATTTCAGGATGTTTGTTCCAATTTGTGGTGCAAAAGTGACAATAGATGTTTAACCCGCTTGGAGGCTGCAGCTGAAGGTACCATATGTGGCACAAATAAGGTAGCTATGTACCATAGGATTATTCAGATTTTTAGTGTGGATGTTTTCAAAGAAAAACGTCAAGTAATTGTCATTGCCCTGTTGTTCACAATGTCTTCATCGTGCAAAAGCTTTGATAAGTTACAATATCTCTATTTTTTACCTCAAACTTGAACACATTGTTCACTGAAAAGGGAACACTGCAACAAGAGCAAGTAAACATTAAAGTATTTTGACAGTTTGCCTCATCTAAGAGTTTCACTGAAAATTAAGTACTGCAGCCAAGCGTTAGCACCCTTCTGTTAACTCTTTACCACACAAGAAAATTTTAGACTGGTCCAAATTGAAAGCAATTGCAGATGACAAAATAAAGGTGACTGAAAAATTGAAAATTTGTTCTGGGAAGAGTAGAAAACACTGTGGGAAAAGGAGAAAATGCTGGTTACCAGCATTTTCTCCTTTTCCCTCAGTGTTTTCAAAAGGCTTCTTTCTCAGGGGTGTCAAAAGTAGGAATTGTGTGGTAATGGGTTAAGCTCTTGTTTTTAAAGTTGTTCTGTACCCTCTGTGGTCTGTCCCATGACCCCCTTGTAAAAAAGTAATAGTCTTGTGTTCATGTATTAATTGTTGGATGACAAAATTTCACACTCGTTCAAATTGAAAGCATATGCAGACAATAAACGATGGAAATTGTCTTTGAAAGTGTAGAAAGCATTGTAAAAAGGGAGAAAATGCTGGTTATTAACATTTCCCCTTTTTGCACAATTTTTTAAAATCCTCAAGGGCGTTAAAACAACAGATTGTTTGGTTACTAATTGCATCTTGATTCATGCCGATTGTCATTATACTTCAAGGAAGCTTTCAGAGTTGTCTGTCAACATTTATTAAGATTTTCATGATGGCTAGTGCATCCTTGCAACATTTCTATCTATGACAGGTTATTGTAATATTTGAAATACACAAATTTTTAACTAACTGGTAAGTATCTGCAGAGAAAATGTTCTATGTAATTGATGAAGTAGCATAATACTTGGAAAGACAGAGGGGTTTTGCATGGAGTAACTCTTATTAATCCATTTCAACACAATCCCTACTTTTGATGACCCTTAAAAAGAAGCTTTGAGAAAACATTGTGGGAAAAGGAGAAAATGCTGGTAAACCAGCATTTTCTCCTTTTCCTACAATGTTTTCTACCCTGATGGACACAAATTTCAATTTTTGAGTTACTTTATTTTGTCGTCTGCAACCGCTTTCAATTTGGACCAGTCTAAGATTTTGTCGTTTGATAAAGAGTTAAACAACTTAATTTTAGACTTTTTTCAATTCAAAAGCTTTTGCAGACAATGGAATGTGACTGAAATATTGAAATTTAATTTTTAAAGGTAGAAAATATTTTTGGAAAAGGACAAAATGCTCCATACCAGCAGTTCCTCCTTTTTCAACAGTGTTTTCATCAAGTTTTTTACCAGCCTTAGAGTTGTTAAAACTGATGTTTGTGTGGTACAATGTTAATGGCTGAACTGTAATTCTGTAATTCAGAGACTCTAGGTTGTATTTTGTTTGCCACTCTGGATTTTTTGTGATAAGACACTATTTGGAACCCCAAATTTACATTAGTGAAACCCACAAAAATTTTCATGAAATAAGTTGTCTCTTTCAAACACCACTGGTACAAAGAAGAAACATAATTCATCTAAATGAATCAACCTGTGCTGTATTTGGCGATTTCAGTGGTGCTACCAGGGTAAATGTGTTAAGATTGGTGATCGCCCAGAATCTATAAATGGTGAATGGGGGCAGTGGACTGCATGGAGTGATTGTACAAGGACATGTGGGAGAGGTGTGTCCCACTCACAGCGACACTGTGATAACCCACAGTATGTATTGTGACTTGATTATCATATACAACACAACAAAATTATAAATTTCCAAATTGAAAGAGGCTTTAGGCAATGATTATGAATTGGTAAAAAGATGGATTTTTCTCTGTAAAAGTGTAGAAAAACACTTTACGGAAATGCTGGAAACCAGAATTTTTGCCTTGTCCCACTATGTTTCCTACCTTTCTAAAGTCAAAATTGATTCACATTTAGTTTGTCGTCTGCAAATGCTTTCAATTTGGACAAGTCAAATATTTTGTCATTGGGTAAGTAGTTGAGTGCTTTATCCATATTTCTAAGTTGAATCTTTTAGAGTCAGCCATGAATAGTTTTTGGCTGATGTGGTATATAAATATTAGGCAGTCATTAAGATATTCAACTGTCTATATGTCTTTGTTTTACATATTTTTTTCAGACCCTCCCATGGGGGTAAATACTGTCTGGGTGAAAGAAAAAGACATAGAATTTGTAATACAAATGTAAGTTAAACTGCTTTTTCATTAATTTCATAATATAACGTAAAAGATTTGGATTCTCATTCAAATTTAAATCATTTGCAGACAACATAGTCGGTGTTGCACAAATGATTAAACTTGGCTGTGAAAGATTAGAAAATGTTGTGGGAAAGAAGAAAACGCTGGTTACGAGCATTTAATCTCAATTCCCTACAAAAAGTTTCAAAAGTAATCTTCCTTAGAGATCTTTTAGCTGTAGATTTTGTGATAAAGACTTAAATATTTTTGAAATATTTCAGAAGATACCGATAAGTATGCAATCTGCCACACAAAAAGGGACAAGCTGGGAACTCTGTACATCAATTAGATGCAAACATATCAAAGATAGTGCAGTTCAATTAACTCTTTACCAAACAGAATGTTAGACTTGGCCAAATTGTAAGCATTTGCAGACGACAAATTAAACTGACTCGAAAATTTTTTTTTTTTCCCAGCAGGGTACTAAACATTGTGGGAAAAAGAAGAAAATGCTGGTAACCAGCATTTTCTCCTTTTCCCACAATGTTTTCAAAAAGCTTCTATTTCAGGGTCTCAAAAACCAGGGACTGTTTGGTAAAGGGTTAAAGCTGATAGTTCAAATTTATTGTATAGTATGGTAGAATGACCATATTTCATGCAGAAACTATCATAAAGGGGAAAAGTGTCAACCCTGGTCAGCCTGTGCAGTCCGCACAGTCTGACCAGACAACACTTGTCGCATTTCCAAGATGGCCCCTTTTTGCTTGACAGGGCATGTATGTCAGGAATGTTTCTAATAATTCAAATACAATGGAGCTATAAAAACTAAGCATTAGATGCACAGTCAGCCATAAAATGACCAAGTGCTTTTGTCTTGAAAAATATTTGTATCCAATGGCTAAGGAGTTGAGTTATAGAAGATAAGTGTGTTCGTGAAAATCTTTTGTTTTTGTTCTTATCTATAATCCTACACTTTTTTAGTGCTGTACAGTCCTTGCTAACACAAACCATTTATTTCATGACATGAGAATGAATAATCTCATGTCCAGTCTGACCAGAATTTACATTTTTTTATAGATGAGGAATATCAATTTTGATTTCACGCTTTCCAGTAGGATATCGAGAAATAGCAGTGACAATATTTTTTGGTCTTACACTGGTACCACCAGTGAAACTACCGATTTTCACATTCTTGTTGCCTAGGTAAATTGCGCATGTCTCACAACCAGATTGCTTGACATAATGTAGTAATGCGTTGCTATGTGGGAGGGGTGCACCACGGGGAATAACAGAAAAGAACTGTACTGGATTTAAATGAAGCTCCCCCAGAAAGGGTTAAAAGCATGAAATAAATAGAATATTTGTTTTTTTCGGCTGTGCCACTTGTGAAAATATTACTCAATGAAATAAATTTCAATCTTTCACCAAAAAAAAAAAGATATCCTCTATAACTGTTCTACACAATAAAGTTTTAGACTTGACCAGTTTGAAAGATTATGTAGCGTATTATATGTGCTTACAATTGTGGGATTTTATTCCAGAAGGATAAAAAAACCTGTGTGTATTAGAGGGAGAAAACGATGGTTACTAGCTTTTTTACCCCTCTCCCCACAATGTTCTCAAAATCTTTCTTTTTTAGAGTTGTAAAAAGCTCTCTTTCCTTCAGGGTTGTAAAAACGAGCTTATCTGGTTGAGGGAAAACTCTTGGAAAACTCTTGAAATGCTGAGAGCGACTCAACTTGCTTTGGCAAACAGTGTGATAATCAAGGCATAGGATCTACATGCTTTGATATTTCATGATATATTATGATCCGTAACTCTGTACCACATCTCAAAATTTTGGACTGGTCCAAATTGAAAGCATTTGTAGACAACAAAATAAATGTGACTGAAAAAATGAATTTATTTTGAAATGGATAGAAACATTGTGGGAAAAGGAGAAAATGCTGGCTACCAGCATTTCCTCTTTTTCCCACAATGTTTTCAGAAGGCTTCTTCCTCTTGGTTGTAAAAACCAGGTATTGTTTGGTAAAGGGTTAACTTTTATCACATAATTACAATTTTGAACATCCTTGTAAAGAGCAATTTTTGAAAAAATTGTGAGAAAAAGAGAAAATACTAGTAACCAGTATTTCCTCCTTTTTCACTATTTTCTGTACCCTATGAAAGACTTTTTTTTTTTTTCATTTAACCCTTAATGATTTGTTGTCTACAAATTCTTTGAACTTGAACAAGTCTGAATTTCTTCATATAGTAAAGAATTAAAGCCCCCAAAGCTCAGAATGAAGATATGGATTGTGTGAATTTAAGATCAGATTTCAAAGAATGTGCAGTCTGATACTGATTCAGACCATCCAAAAACAGCTTATTTCCATTGTTTGCCAAAATCAGTGAATTTAGGGTTACCTAACTTATTGTAGGAATTTATGGATTTTGAAGAAATGATTTACTCCTCATAAAGATAGTTTTTATCAAGTTATCTTGAAATAAAGGATATTTTTAGTCAGTATACAGTAATTTTTAAATGAAGTCTAGTAGCTTTAGTTTACTTTCGATTAGATAACTTGTGCAGTACTGAAAATCGCTGAAATTTTTTGGATTATTGTTTCCATCTCTTTCCAGAATTCTTAACTCATTACAGACGGCTCTATTTTAGGCTCGTCCAAATCATTACCATTTGCAGACGACAAAATGAAAGTGACTGAAAAATTGAAATTTGGTCTGGGAAGGGTAGAAAACATTGTGGGAAAAGGAGTAAATGCTGGTTACCAGCATTTTCTCATTTTCCCACCATGCTTTTTAAAGGCTTCTTTCTCGGGGTCGTCAAAAGTAGGGATTGTGTGGTAATGGCTTAAACTATAAAGTTCTATCAAATAATGTAAAAAATTGATACTGCTAAAATTAGTTACATTTTGGACCTGTGTTTGCTTAGCTCTTTACCAAACAACAAAGATTTGGATTTGTTCAGATTGAAAGCATTTGCAGACAACAAAATAAATGTGAATCAAAAACTGAAAATTTATTTGGAAAAGGTAGAAAACATTGTGGAAAAAGGAGAAAGTGCTGGTTGCCAGCATTATCTCCTTTTCCCACAATGTTTACAAAGGCTTCTTTCTCAGGGTTATCAAAAGTCTGGATTGTATGGTAAAGAATTGATAATTTCAGACAGTGTCAAACAGTGAAGATCAAAGATCAGACTGCATACCCTGAGTTGTCTTATCTTGCCTGATACTTTGTACAAAAGCATGGAAGGACAAAATTTTAGGTTTGTCCAAAAGCATTTGCAGACAACATAATAAAAGTGACTGAAAATTTGAAATTTGTTTTGGGAAGGATAGAAAACATTGTGGGAAAAGGAGAAACTGCTGGTTGCCAGAATTTTCTCCTTTACCCACAATGTTTTCTACAGGCTTCTTTCTCAGGGTCATCAAAAGTAGGGATTGTATGGTAATGGGTTAAAACATAAGCCATTTACATAACATACCAGAGTTTAACACTGATTTACAAGATTTATAAAACTATGATGAGAAAAGGAGAAAATGCTTGGGACTTTTTTACATAGATATTTTATACCATTTATAAGATGTCTCTTATTTTAATAACATTTGTCTTCTGCAACTAGTTTTGACAAGTATAAAACTTAGTTGTCATGTAAAGACCTATGTGTTCAACAACATTTCAAAACTATGTATAAACAGAGGATATTTCCTTTTCACTGTGAAGGATCAAAATTCATTGTCTTGCAGTAAACCACTCCATGAACTGTCTAATAGCCAAGAGAAATTGTTGGTAATAAGCAATGATTATCATGCATTAGACCTCTTATTGTAGTGATAGAGGTTACTGTTTTTCTTTGATGCAAAAGTTGTCATAGTCAATGATAAAGATATATCTTTTTATATTTAAAATACAGGATTGTCCAGAAAATAGTACGTCTTTCAACCAGCTTCAGTGTGAAGAGTTTAACTACATTCCATATAAAGGTCATTTCTATGAATGGGAACATGTCCTTGCTGCAGGTAGGTGACCTTGACCCAGTACTTTTGTCATTCCATCATTTTAATCCTTTACCACAGAATCATAAGTTTTAAGAATACTGAGGAAGAAGCTTTTTGAAAAATTGTGGGTACAGGAGAAAATGCTGTTAACCAGTATTTTCTCCTTTTCCCACAATGTTTTCCATCCTTTTAAAGACAAATTCCATCATTTCAGGTACATTTAAATTGTGGTCTGCAAATGCTTTTGATTTGGATGATTCTAAGAGTTTGTTGTATGGTGAAGAGTTAATTTTTCCTACTGTAGAAGTCTTTGTGTACACCTTTTAGCATGTATCAGAAACATTTCTCTTGGGGAGAAATTGCTTGCGTAAAGTACTTTGTCTTGATAGCCACAATGTTTCCAGATACATTCTGCATTAGACCTTGGTTCATGTGAATTACCACTGTTTTATGACACTCAAATGATGGAACTCGTAGAATAGGTAGAAAACGTTGTGGTTATGATGCTTTCTCTTTTTCCCACAATTTTTATACGCCCGTCGAAGACGGGACGTATTATGGGATCACCCGTGGCGGGCGGGCGTCTGGGCGGGCGTCTGGGCGGGCGGGCGGGCATCTGGGCGGGCGGGCGGGCGGGCAGCGTCCAGTTCTTTGTCCGGAGCATATCTCCAAAACTATTCTAGCTACGGTTATGAAATTTCATGGGTGGATACATCTCATCGAGGGGGAGTGCAGTGCGCAGGAATCATAACTCTAGCTTGCTTAATTTTTGAGTTATTGCCCTTTGTTGTTTTTCATACTTGATTTTTGTCCGGAGCATATCTCCAAATTATACTAGCTAGGGTTATGAAATTTCATGGGTGGATAGATCTCATCAAGGGGAAGTGCAGTGCGCAAGAATCATAACTCTTGCTTGCTTAATTTTTGAGTTATTGCCCTTTGTTGTTTTTCATACTTGATTTTTGTCCAGAGCATATCTCCAAAACTATACTAGCTAGGGTTATGAAATTTCATGGGTGGATAGATCTCATTGAGGCGGAATGCAGTGCGCAGGAATCATAACTCTAGCTTGCTTAATTTCTGCGTTATTGCCCTTTGTCTTTTTCCATACTTGAATTTTGTCCGGTGCATATCTCCAAAACTATAATAGCTAGGGTTATGAAATTTCATGGGTGGATAGATCTCATCGAGGGGGAGTGTAGTGTGCAGGAATCATACCTCTTGCTCGCTTAATTTTTGAGTTATTGCCCTTTGTCATTTTTCATACTTGAATTTTGTCCGGAGCATATCTCCAAAACTATACTAGCTAGGGTTCTGAAATTTTATGGGTGGATAGATCTCATCAAGGGCGAGTGCAATGCGCAAGAATCATAACTCTAGCTTGCTTAATTTTTGAGTTATTGCCCTTTGTCTTTTTCCATACTTGAATTTTGTCCGGTGCATATCTCCAAAACTATACTACCTAGGGTTATGAAATTTCATGGGTGGATAGATCTTATCAAGGGGGAGTGTGATGTGCAGGAATCATAACTCTAGCTTGCTTAATTTTTGAGTTATTGCCCTTTGTTGTTTTTTATACTTTAATTTTGTCCGGAGCATATCTCCAAAACTATACTACCTAGGGTTATGAAATTTCATGGGTGGATAGATCTCACATAGGGGCAGTGCAGTGCACAGGAATCATAACCCTTGCTTGCTTAATTTTTGAGTTATTGCCCTTTGTTGTTTTTCATACTTGAATTTTGTCCGGAGCATATCTCCAAAACTATACTAGCTAGGGTTATGAAATTTCATAGGTGGATAGATCTCATCAAGGGGGAGTGCAGTGCACAGGAATCATAACTCTTGCTTTATTTTTGTTTTTCATACTTGAATTTTGTCCAGTGCATGCCCCAGCTTTACAACTTGGGGTAAGACGGGCGTATCTTGCGACAATTTGCCACTCTTGTTTCTAAAGGCTTCTTCCTCAGAGTTGTTAACCCTTTCCCAAACAATCCCTGGTTTTTACGGGTCAGGAATAGAAGCCTTTTGAAAACATTGTGGGAAAAGGAGAAAATGCTAGTAACCAGCATTTTCGCCTTTTCCCACAATGTTTTCTCGAAAAATCATCTGTTTAGCAACTGTTGATTTGTCACCTGCAAAATGCTTTCAGTTTGGTCTGGTCCAAAATTTGCCGTTTGGGAAAAGGTTAAAGCTTAGGGTTTTTTCGGTAAAGGTTGAAAATCCCTTCTCAAAGATCATGGATCATTGCAAATTGGTTTCAATTGTATCCTATTATACAGTCCATTGTAGCCATGTTTTATGCATAAATTAATATGTGACATGTCATTCAAAAAGGGATTATCTGGGAACTGCCACAACTGTCGACTCTGCTCAGCCTGTGACGATTACTGACCAGAGTCCATAATTATTGCTTTTATTATATTTTCTGTATGAAAAGTGATCATTCTACCTTGAACAATAGTTTTTATCTATTAACTAAATTGACTTGCACTCTCGTTGAACTGTTTTCATCTAACTGATGTACCCAACTCCCAGATTGTCTCTGGGAGACAATGACGGGTCACATATTTATTTGCCCCATACTGGACTGACTTTAAATTTTTAAAATTCTGCATAAACAGATGTTGAAAGCATGATGGAAACAGCAGCAATAGCTATCTCAAGACTTCTTTTTTTGACAATGTTGTAGATTTTGCTTTAATCAAAGTTGGAAAAAAAAGTAACAACAAAATAAATGTTACTAAACAAATATATTTCAGATTCTCCATGTCAGCTACACTGTAAACCAAAGAACAGATTTTTTTCATCTCTGTTGAAGGACATTGTAACAGATGGAACCCCCTGTACACCAGGCACTCCAAACATGTGTATTAGTGGGCGATGTCGGGTAAGGTTTGTTTAACCCTTTACCACACAATGACGACTTTTAACACCTGCGAAAGAGGCTTTTGAAAACATTGTTGGAAAAAGAGAAAATTTTCTCCTTTTTCCACAATGTTTTCTACCATATCAAAGAAAAATCATTTCATATGGTCCACACTGAAACTGTCATATGCATAATTCTCTCTATTCTGAGAGGTGTGGAAAAGGGTTAATCAAACTACTGTATTTTTTATTCATTGGCTTCTTTACTCTTCACTAGACAACAAACTTTTCATGTTGTCCATACTTAGAGCATTTGCAGACAACAAGGCAAACACAATTTGAAGAATTGAAGCTATCTTTTAGATGGCACTTATGATTGTGGAATTTCAAGAGAACCCTTGTTGCCAACATTGTCTACTTTTTGGAGTAGGCCCCCTGGCGCACTTTTAAAAATTGTCCAGCAACTGACAGTTGACCTAGAACTGGCATGGACACAAGGAATCTGACTCTCGTAAAGCAAAGCATTGCAATGGTCATCGACCAGTGTGATTTCTGCCCAATGCCCAGGATGTCAAAGTGAAGAAATTTATTGAGGCAGGGTAAACAATGGGAGTAAGTATGATTCTCTAAAGGCAGCCGAATGCCTCGTCATCTAATTTATGATACACATACCGTATATGGATTAATGAGATTCCCACTGGCCATACCTTCTATCTAGCGAAACCGCAGGAGAAGGAACAGGATTGCCATTCAATAATGTGGTTTTTAAGTAACCATATCTTTATGTCTGTCACTGATGAAAACTTTGAATATCCTGCTGGGTGCTGATAATCACATCAGATGCTTTTAAGGACTAAACTGTGGGTCTTCTTTTTACGATGATAATAATTACCAACCAGACAAATTTGATCATTTTGTTATGTTAAATATTTCAGCATATTGGCTGTGATTATATGATCGATTCTTCAGCCAAGGAAGATAGATGTGGAGTGTGCCATGGAGACGGATCTACATGTACCACCATCAAAGCTCAGTTTAATGAATCAAAGGGGCTAGGTAGGTTAGATAAAAGTAATTCTTTATGTGTTCAACATTGTTTCTAAAAACATGTTTTGTAATCTGAGCAGAATATACTTTGCAGCAAAGAGTACAGTCCGAAAAACTGGACAAAAGGAGAATCATGGAAAGATATTGATGAAAGTGAACCAGAAGATTTCCCAAAGCTTAATATTACTGAATTACGAGATTTGACTTTTGGGAGTATACCAAATAAAACATGCTCAATCGTACATGACAGAACGCTTAGATGATGAGGGTGATTATAAGATTCTAGTTCACAGGGAACACCAAGGTTTGATTAAGGCCCAAATCCAGTCCAGGCACACATCGTCAAAGCTTGTAGATAGAGTATATTTTTGGAATTGCACCAATATTTCATTGGTATTGTACATGTAAAGCCCGGGCAAGAGTTGTCCAATGTTGTGCTCATATTGCATCTGTGATATGGTACCTATCGTATTACATCAATCTCAAAAGCCCATTATATCAAAGGAATTTTTCAATCATGGTGATGACCCAGTGCAGATAGACAGTTGGACTGATTCTGAACTTGAAAATGACGATGAACATGAATGAAGATAGTCCTTTTGAATATATTCATAATCATGAATCACAGTCAATCAAAAATTGAATTATTCTCTAAACAATACACCATACATCCTTTTAACATTTTATATGATATCAAAATGATGTAGCAGACCTAATTTTCAAAAGAAAATATTAATTTGTTCATTTTGTTGGAATTCTTTGTCTCAAAATCGTAAATGAATTTTCAAAAGACTTGGGTCTTTTTACAGCTCAAACAGAGGAGATTTTAACAATGTTTGCAATATTTTAATATTTTTTCTCTTCAAAATGATTCATTGTAGAGTTCACAAAGAAATCTGATCCAATTGATAGAGCAAAATCATTTATGCAATTATGGCCCATCCAGCCCTCCATACTGTAGAGCTCTGAATCGCCCCTTTGGACTCTGTTAATTTCTTAAATATTTC
Organism: Tridacna crocea; assembly: GCA_943736015.1. NCBI lineage: Eukaryota > Metazoa > Mollusca > Bivalvia > Cardiida > Cardiidae > Tridacna > Tridacna crocea. The sequence continues at coordinate 14,162,003 of OX031066.1, forward strand.
GGATGGATAAAGTAGACATGTGTAGCATTCTTTCATATAAATTTCTTGTGTGTTCTTGAGGGGCCTTTTTTCTTCATAAGTTTACCCACATCTTTTGTTTTGTCAAGGAGAAAACATTGTGGGAAAAGGAGAAAGTACTGGTTATGGTAACCAGCATTTTCTCCTTTTCCCACAATGTTTTGTAAAGGCTTCCTTCTCAGGGTTGTCAAAATTAGGCATTGTGTGGTAATGAATGGGTTAAGGTAAGAATGTCTGTTTCCACTGTTTTTGCAGTCTGCAGTATTGGTAAACATGATGACTATTACACATATTTTTTTCCTCCCAGGTTATGTTGAAGCCACTGTGATACCAAGGGGAGCCAGGAACATTTATGTGGAAGAACTTGCAGAAGCCAATAATTTTCTAGCTTTACAGAATGATAAAGGTGTGATACATATCGTTTAATTCTTTGATTTGTGGATTTTCTTATTAAGACAGTAAACCTTCTTTGTGCACAAAGCTGACTTTTTATGCATCTACAGTAAATAAGCTTTCGTAACTATTAGAGAAAAGGAGAATTTTATGTTTTTACAGTAAAGTTTTTCCCGAATGGCACAATTTTCTAGATTTGAAAGCATTTGTAGAGGACAGACTAACTGCTGCATGAATGAGGAAAATCTGCTGTGAATGGGTGTTTTCAAAGTCCATTTCTTGTTTGTCGTTGAAACTCAGGATTGTGTTTTAAAGGGGTAATTGTTTTTTTTTCTCACAATGTTTCCCATGAAACTTGTGATAGTTTTGGTTAGTTGTGGTATGGCTTGAACAAATGATAAGGTTAGAGGAAATTTATTGCTAGCTCTCTCCATGATGACTAGGCAATATGATATGTGGTTTTTTGGTAAGGTATTCCTCTTAAAAGTGCCTCAAATAGATACAGTGTGAGAGAGTTTGTTTGTTTGTTTTCCTTGCACAAGGGTATTTTAGTCACATTATTGATCGGATCATCGTTTCAGGTGAGTACTATTTAAATGGGCATTGGTTTATACAATGGAGTGGAGATTATGAAATAGCTGGAACAGTTGTACAGTATACAAGGATTGGAAATAAAGAAAGTTTTCAGGCTCCAGGTCCTCTCAAAGAACCTCTACATATAATGGTAAATCATCTATCTATGGCTACCTGTCCCAATGCCCTCTCCCTATCTATCTCTTTCTCTTTTTCTTTCTCTTGGTGTCCCCAGTCTCTCTCTCTCTCTCTCCTCTCTCTCTCTCTCTCTCTCTGTCTCTCTCTCTGTCTCTCCTCTCTTGCTCTCTCTCTCTCTCTCTCTTCCCTCTCTCTCTCTCTCTCTCTCTCTCTCTCTTGAAATACATGCAAAGAAGTGGTATAAACTTCCATTTTTGAAGTGTTTTTCATAATAATCAATCCTTTTAAGCATTGTCTGTGTAAGCTCAAGTCTGTTAATTATTACCCTTTTTCTTATGTGGTTCACTGATATTCACAGCTACTCCTCCAGTCAGAAAACCCAGGTGTTGCCTTTGAATACACAATACCCAAGGAAAATATATCAGAGCCCAGAACACCTACATTTAAATGGATTTACCTGCCGTGGACACATTGTACAGCATCATGTGGTGGAGGTAGGTAGAAATTCCAAGTTGCTTTACTTCTATCAGTGGAAATAATTGCATATTGATTTGTTTTGCTATTTTGCATTCTGAATTTGCAAAAATCTACATCTGATTAATCCTTTACCACACAACCTTGGGCAAGAAGCTTTTGAAAACATTGTGAGAAAAGGAGAAAATGGTAACCAGCATTTTCTCCTTTTCTCACGACGTTTTCTACCCATCAAGAGAGAATTGCACTATTTTAGTCTCAGTGAAAATGTCATCTGCAAATGCTTTCAATTTGGACAAGTCCACTTTTTTCTCATGTGGTAAAGATTTAACTGAATTTACAATATGATACTTTGCTCAATGTTTTTTTTTTTTATAAAATCGCATATATAAAAAAAAAGTATGATATTTTTTGCTAGCTTGAATTGCCAGTTTAATTGAGAGTGCTTTGCAGAAAGCATATACGAGTTGTGATAAAAAAGTTCTCGGCCCCAGGTGCTTCTGATTACCAGGGAATGAAAATCTGGTCATTACTCTTCAATATAATCCCCCTTCAAGGCAATGCACTTAGTCCATCTCTGTTCGAGCTTGCTAATCCCTTCCAAGTAGGAATCTTTTTCCTGGTCCCCCAAGTACTCGTTCACTGCCTCTATGATGCCTTCATTGCTTCCAAACGGTGTTCCATGAAGGTTTGATTTCAATTTTGGGAACAGATAGAAGTCAGAAGGGGCCATATCAGGAGAATATGGGGGTGAGGAAGGACTTCGAATCGGCATTCAGTCGCAGCAGTCATGGCAACTTGCAACGTGTGAGCAGGCACATTGTCCTGCAAGAGCAGAACACCTCGAGTCAGTTTTGCAAGTTTGATGCACTGTCCCCTCTAAATACTGTCATACAAAAGCAATCAAGTGTGACTAAATGCTTTTTACTCTCCAAATGACTTTCTATAAGATAGAATGACAGACTGAACAAGATTTTTGTCCAATGAAATGCCTCGAAGCGTATCAGGCCGAGAACATTCTTATCACACCTCGTAGTCTGGGATTAGAATGTAAGAATGTGACTTCTCTACCTTTACATTTTACCACTTGACAAAATTTTTGACTTGTCCAAACTGAAGACTCTGCAGTATTGACAATTTTGAATGCAGCTTAAATGTTTGGATCTGCCCTAAAAGATGTAGAAAACAGAGTGAGACATAGAGAAAAACGCTGGTCAGCAACACTTTCTCATTTTCCTACAATGTTTACATAACCTTTTTTTCGTTTTAAAATTCTGGGTTGTTTGGTAAAGAGTATAGTTTATATGTACAAAATGTTTCATGTTCAATATACTGATATAGTTATTTGTGAATATGACTAAAGTAACTGATGGTATGGGTGAACTTGCCCATTCATGCACATAGATTTAGTTAACATTATGAGAGATGGGTGTGTAGTTTTTTGACTTGTGTTGGATTTTGTCACATATCAGCTCCATCAAAAATGTATTACAGTAGACAACTTAGACAAGATTAAGTACTAAAGATAATTTGTCTTGTAGCTAGCTAAGTACTAAGTAGTTACATGTATAAACAACTATTTTAGGTACTCAAAGGTCAGAGGTTGTGTGTTCAGAGATAGAAGCTGGGGTAGTTGAGGATAAGTATTGTGTCACAACAAAACCTGATGATAAACAAAAAGTGTGTAATGATTACTTGTGTCCTGCTAGGTAAAGTATTTAATGTTTTATTTAGAGCTTTTAGCTTTTTGGCAAGTTTTATTTATTTGGAGTTATTTAATTCTTCTATAAAGATTCATTTCTAACTCCTAACAACAGAATGAAAGGACATGCTGCCTGTGTTATTCGGTCTGAATCTCAGAAAGAAGAGACAAGTAAAGTTGTCCTCTCAATGCTTACTTTTAACAATCCTTGGAAGGAAATCTTTTGAAAACATTGTAGAAAAAAGAAAAAATGCTGGTTACCCTATCAAAGAAAACTTGCACCTTTTGGGTCATATTGAAATTGTCTTCTGCAAATGCTTTGAGTTTGGTTGAGGCTAAATTTTGTTGTCTTGTAAAGAGTTAACCCTATACCTGATATGCCAATTTGAGGCTCTTCCGTTTCAGCAGCAAATAAAGATATGATGTCAAAAATATGGACGAGTGAGGACACAAATATCTGATTGAGTGGAAAACATTGTGGGAAAAGGAGAAATTGCTCGTTACAAGCAATTTTCTCCTTTTCCCACAATGTTTTCAAAAGCTATCTGTTGTTGATACTTTGAAATTAGTATCTATGGAGTAAAGGGTTAAGCAGGTTATACTTTTGATACTTAACCCTTTTCCCAAACGACAAATTTTAGACTCTTCCAACTTCATGGCCTTTGCAGACCACAATTTCAAATTTGATAAAAATGGCAAAAAGTTCTCTAAATGGGTAGAAAACACTGTGGGAAAAGGAGAAATTGCTCATTACAAGCAATTTCTCCTTTTCCCACAGTGTTTTCAAAAGACTTGTACTGCAGACATGTAAAAACAAGGACTTGTTTGGGAAAGGGTTAATAAACAAGAAAATAACTGAATTGAATGAGCCATGCTCTGTGGAAAGGGGGTTTAGTACATCTGCAAAAAGCATCGGACCAAGTCGGCCTGCGCAAGCTCACATGGACCAAAGCTTTTCTCAATTTTCTGTATGTCAGAGGACCAGTCTAGCTCATGATGAAGTTGGTTTTTCAAAAAGTTAGTATTATGGATCCATAATTATGTGATGTCTTACCCTGGTATCATATATTGGGGACATGCATTAAGCCCCCTTTTTACAGAGCATGACTCATGTCATGTCACTCTTTTCCGAAAGACACACTAGTAGACTTGTCCAAATTGAAAGTATCTGTGGACAACAAATTAAATGTGGCTGAAAACTGAAATCTATCCTTGAAAGGGTAGAAAACATTTTTTCACCAATGTTTTCTCCCTAATTGTTGTCAAAGCTTAACTCATTACCAAATAACAAAATTTTAGGTTTGTCCAAATCGAAAGCATTTGCAAGACAATAAAATATAACTGACTGAATATTTGAAATTTGTTGTGTGAAGGGTAGAAAACATTGTAGGGAGAGGAGAAAATGCTGGTTATCAGCATTTTTTCCTTTTCTTACAATGTTTTCTAAAGGCTTCTTTCTCAAGTTCGTCAAAAGTAAGCATTGTCTGGTAATGGGCTAAATGATACAGGAATCTTGTTTGACTTACAGATGGTGGGTTGGTCCCTGGCAGCATTGTTCTGTCACTTGTGGCAAGGATGGTACCCATCAGCGGACGGTTATCTGTGTACGGAGTATGGGTTTGGATGAACAAATAGCTCTGGATGATGAAGCATGTGATTCTGAAATAAAACCCGCTGAGGTTGAACCTTGTCATAAAAAAGAGCCATGTCCAGGAAATAGCTCATGGATTGTTGGAGAATGGTCACAGGTAACATTTATCTGTTAACTCTTTACCACATGAGAAAATTTTAGACTGGTCCAGATTGAAAGCATATGCAGACAACAAAATAAAGGTGACAGAAAAATTGAAATTCAGTCAACCCTTTCTCAAATGAGCCCTTGTTTTTACGTGTCTGCAGTACAAGTCTTTTGAAGACACTGTGGGAAAAGGAGAAATTGCTCGTAACGAGCAATTTCTCCTTTTCGCACAGTGGTTTCTACCCATTTAGAGAACTTTCTGCTTTTTTTATCAAGTTTGAAATTGTCGTCTGCAAACTCTTTGAGTTTGGAAGAGTCTAAACTAAAATTTGTTGTTTGGGAAAGAGGGAAGGGTGTTAAACACTGAAAATTTGAAATTCTGTTAGGGAAGGGTAGAAAACACTGTGGAAAATGGAGAAAATGCTGGTTACGAGCATTTTCTCCTTTTCCCACAGTGTTTTCAAAAGTTTTCTATCTCAGGGACATTAAAAGTAAAGAGTGGTAAAGAGTTAAGCTGTCTGGTGTTTTGCTCACCTTCTGGTGGTGTTTTTAAAATTGAAGCTTAAGATTAAACTTGGTAAAACATGCAGCCTAATATCAGCACTCTAGACTGATATTTCCCAAGATATTTTGGCAATAGTATTTAACCCATTACCACACAATCCCTACTTTTGACGCCCCTGAGAAAGAAGCCTTTGGAAAACACTGTGGGAAAAGGAGAAAATGCTGGTAACCAGCATTTTCTCTTTTTCCCACAGTGTTTTCTACCCTTCCTGGAACAAATTTCAATTTTTCAGTCACCTTTATTTTGTCGTCTGCAACTGCTTTCAATTTGGACCAGTCTAAAATTTTCTTGTACGGTAAACAATTAAGTCATATTCAGTGACAGCTCTAGATCTTATCTGTTTCGGTGCTGTAAGGGTAACTGTTATGGATTTGTCAGCACAGCTTTCCAAGGTTTCTGAAGAACAAAAGAAAAAATATTTGATATGGTAGTTAAAATTGAATGAATTATAATTATCAGGTAATTTCTGTATTACAATAATTAAAACACAGTTATGTAGGCATAAAAGAAAATCACAGAAATAGGCACCAAAAACGGAATGATTACAAAAAAATGGTGGATAAACATACAGAGGACTCAATTTGTCTTTAAGTGGACCACATTTGAAACCATGGTGTCCACATGAGAAATTTTGCTATGATGAGCAACACATTTCACTTTTATACAATTAATCTTTGTCTGTTCATCTATAACATTAACCCTTTACCCCATAAGGCATTTCTATGGTATCTCTAATTGACCTTACTTGTCTTCAAGTGGACCATATTTGAAACCATGGTGTCCACATGAGAAATTTTGCTACGATGAGCAATACATTCAATTTACACAATTAATGTTTGTCTGTTCATCTATAACTTTAACCCTTTACCCCATGAGGCATTTCTATGGTATCTCTAATTGACCTTAACCCTTTCCCAAACGACAAATTTTGGACTCTTCCAAACCAAAAGAGTTTGCAGAGGACAATTTTAGATTTGGAGAAAATGCCAGAAAGTTCTCAAAAAAGGTAGAAAACACTGGGAAAAGGAGAAATTGCTCGTTATGAGCAATTTCTCCTTTTCCCACAGTGTTTTCAAAAGACTTTTACTGTAGACACGTAAAAACCAGGGCTTGTTTGGGAAAGGGTTAAATAACAGCAAGGATAAAGCCGTTTTTTATGGGTATATGACACCTTTTGATAGCATAGAAAACATTGTGGCAAAAGGTGAAATTGCTCGTCACGAGCAATTTCACCTTTTGCCACAATGTTTTCCAAAGGCTCCTACAAGCAATGTGTAGAAATTAGTATCTATGGAGTAAAGGGTTAACAATCACTATTGTAAAAAGATGTTTTCACAATCATCAGCTTCAAATTTATTTCATGAAGCAGGAATGGATGTAACAGCAGAGCTCCATGTAAGGTGGAGTGATGGTATTCTAAATCCATTATTTCTCTTCCAAACCCTATTTTGTGGGTACTCATTAGAATCGTCTTGATGAGACATTTCAAATGAGTACCCATAACACAGGGTTTGGTGGAGAATACTTAATATTTTCAATTTTATAATTAAAATCGCTCCCTTTATCTGAGCTCTGTGATAGTCAGTAGTTTACAATTGGTTTTCATAAAAAACCTATTCATTGAACATTTATTTCATAGTGTGATGGTAACCCATGTGGTCTAAAGTATCGCAGTGTAAAGTGTGAAAATCCCACCATTGGTTGTGACGAAAGTGCAATTCCACACTCGGAGGAACCATGCAGCAATGTCAGCTGTGGACAGTGGGTAGCTGAAGAATGGACAGAGGTTTTTATCACAAATTTTGTGCACTTAGAATTAGCTGTAGTTTTGGGCAGATGACTTTATATCCCTTACAGAAGAAATATTTTCAGAGATCTGTGAGAGAGAACATCACTGTCTTTCTGAGTATCATCACATAAGCACTTTGATTGGTAAACTTCTGCCATAGCTGTCCTTTCTTTGTATATGTCTTAACCAGAAACTGTCAATGTTCAAGTGTGCAAGACACAATTTTCGGCTGTCCAACCTTAGTTTTTTAAATCTTTATCAAACAATACTGGGTTTTCATGACTGTTGAAAAAGGCTTTTGAAAACGATTCGGGGAAAGATGAAAATACTTGCATCAATCAGTGTCTCCATCTCCCACCAATTTTTTGTATCTCATTAGAGATTTTCATTAATTAGGAATTTCTTGCCAACAAGTTCTTTCAATCTGTAAATGTCTAAAGCTTGTCCTTTGGGAAAACTAAAGCCAATATATTATGGGTTGTTTTGACCTGGAGTCTATTATAGATTCATTATCTATTTCAGTGTTCTGTAACATGTGGGGTTGGACAACACACACGAAATTTGAGATGTGAAGGAGGAGAACTCTGTAACAAGGATAGTAAGCCACAAAATACAAAAGGTTGTATATTGCAACCATGTAATTTAGCTACAACATCTTCATCAACTATCTCATCTCCTTCAACAATACAGCCAACAATAGCCAGTATTTCTTCTGCTCTGCAGACTGTTTCTTCAACAACTGTTTCCAAGGCTGAAACTTCCGCTTCAAGTCAACCTGAAAAGCATAGCACTAGGTCAACCACAATCGTAACTTCTGAGAAAACAACTCGGCCTTCTGATCAGAAGTCTGTAGAGGAAAGATCAACTGTGGTTCCTCCTAAGTATAGCACTGAAACAATGGTAAAACCAGAAAGTGTGGCAGAAGAATCTTTACTATCAAATGATAATGATGAGGAAATAGTGATTGAAAGTATTGAAGTGGCTGAAAATAAACAGACAGGCCACTTGCATGAAAAGATTGGTGCACATGAGGAAATTGGAGAAGAAAAATCAGAAGAAATATCTGATATTTATGAAGTAGAGGATGAAAATCTATTTGATAACCAGTCAGAAAATTTGAGTCAAGTGAAAGGTGGGGAAACAGATGGAAAAACATTTGCTGATAGTACTATAGACAAATTTGTAGAGGAAGAACAAAATAAGCATGTAACCACAGTTTCAAATTCTGTTGTTATAAGCACAGAGAAAACTACAACTTCGTTAAGTGGAAGCAATGGTAGAGATGATGAAAATTTTAAAAGTAATTCTGAGACAAGACATAAACACAGACATCACCATGGTGATGTATCAAGGCATCATGATACACATTCAAGTGATACATTACATACAGTGAGTCCAACAGAGACTGTTGTGAACAAGGACAAAGAAAATGCTGATATAGAATCTAACAGAAGCGATTTTACTGGAAATGATGAGAATAGCACTAAGATTATTGAAGAAGATTATGATGAAACAATGGAAGGAAATATCCAGTCTACTACAGATGTTTCAGAAATATCTGCTGAGAAAAATAGAGATACTATATTAAAAGAAAATTTTGATACAACTGATAAGTTTGATAGTTCACTGGCAGCTGCATCAAAACAAAATATGCATAACTTGGAAAAACTTCCAAACCTACCAATAGGCAAAAATGAAAAAGTTCCAAAACTTCCAGATATTTCAGACTTACCTCCCCTCTCAAACTTCGACCTGAATGGTTTACCAAAGCTTTCAGACTTGGACCAGCTACCCCAGTTACCAGATCTGAAAGATTTACCAAAGCTTCCAAATAAGGAGGAACTTGCACCTATACCAGACCTCAAAGATTTACCGCCATTGCCAAATTTGAAAGATTTACCTAATAAAGCATTGCTACCTCCAGATATAGACCATCCAGTCCTAGATGATAGCTCAAATGACAAACAGCTCTCTGCAGAAGATGAAGTTCCACCCCTTGAGATTAAATTACCTGATATTGCAAAAATGAGAGACAAACTACCTCAGCCTATTGATGACAAAGATTCTGCTAATACAGATTTAAAGCCAGTATTGAAAAACAGTAGTGAGATTATTGACTCTACAAATGATAAGTCAAGTGATTTGCTTGACAAAACTGATATTAGTTCAGAGATTGCTGAAGTTAATGGTGAAAAAGTCACAGAATCAGTATTACAGTTGTCAGACAATTTGAAATCCAGTGAGATTAAACAGAAACCTAAAGCACTCTGGAAACCTTCAAAATGGACAGATGTATGTATTCACTCCACTGCTGATCTCTATAGACTATGCTACAGTATTGCCTTTAACCCTTAATCAAACTATACCTGTTTTTTTCAGACCCGGGAAAGATGTCTTTCGAAAGCCTTGTAGACCCCTGCGTACCTGCTGGCAATTTTATGCAGTCGATCAATTTTATAATATTTCCTTTTTCCACTTATGTTCATGCATTGAATCTAAATTCATATTAGTTATGCACATTTTCAACAAACTGAGTAATGAGCAATATAGCTTTGAGATAGCTTAGATTGGGTTTTGCAAACTTGTCTGAAAGTATCTTATATTTATGAATCCTTGCTAAAATGATCAATTGTTTTTACAAGCATCTGAATCCTAGGGAGAAGGGTTTTGATTAAGATTGCCAGTTTGGAAGATGTGGCTTGTGACCAACATTTTTGACATTTTTTTTTCTCTTTATCTAAATACCAAACAGCGAAATTTTACTTTTTTTCAAATCGAAAGCATTTGCAGATGAAAAAATAAGAGTGACTGAAAATTTAAAATCGTTTTGTGAAGGGTAGAAAAAATTGTGGGAAAAGGAGGAAATGCTGGTTACCAGCATTTTCTCTTTTTCCCACAATGCTTTCTAAAGGCTTCTTTCTCTGGGTCGTCAAAAGTACGGATTGTGTGGTAATGAGTTAAAAGAAACAACAAAGAGCCCCCAATTATTTTTTTGACTGAGAATGCCTTCTGTATGGACATATCAAAAACAAAATGACCTGTTAGTTAGATCTTTTCTAGACAGCAAAATCTGAAACTTGTTCAAACTGGGAGTATTTTTAGATGACAGTTAGCTAAATCTTCACTAGACTGCAAAATCTGAAACTTGTTCTAACTGGGAGTATTTTTAGATGACAGCTAGCTAGATCTACACTATACAGCAAAATCTGAAACTTGTTCAGACTGGGTGTATTTTTAGATGACAGTTAGCTAGATCATCACTAGACAGCAAAATCTGAAACTTGTTCAAACTGGGAGTATTTTTAGATGACAGCTAGCTAGATCTCTACTAGACAGCAAAATCTGAAACTTGTTCAAACTGGGAGTATTTTCAGATGACAGTTAGCTACATGTTAGTAGACAGCAAAATCTGGAACTTGTTCAAGCTGGAAGTATTTTCAGATGACGGGTAGTTTTAATATAGCTCTCATGATTGTATTTGTCCACAGTACATTCTTGTGACTTTGTATGCTAACTCTATATTACACAAGCTTGTGTTTTGACAACTCTTGACACTGTAGCTTTTGAAAACATTATGAAAAAAGGAGAAAATGCTGGTAACCAACATTTTCACCTGCTTCCACAAAGTTTTTCGAAAGCTATTCTTCTCAGGGTAATTAACCCTTACATGTAGGTTGCTAAGTGCAACCTACAGACCTTTTGTGGACAGTTTAGATCAAAATCAGACTGCATAGAACATACAGTCTGATCACGGACCTACAATGTCCGATAAGAATTTTGTTTTTTTTCCAAAAATAAGCTTGAAATAGCAAATATGGGTTTTTACAAAGTTACTTGTCAGTATTTTTGCAGAATAAAGGTAAATACTCATGATTAAGTGAACAAAGGTCAAAGAGTGAAACATGAGAAACATGACCCATGCTTTGTAAAAAGGGGACTTGATTCATCTCTGCAATGCATTACTAGGCAAGACATCACCAATATCTTAGATACGTAAAATCCACTTTCTCAAACAACAGACTGAATCATTAGGAAGAATTATCCTTTGAAATGCAGAAAATTTAAGAAAAGGAAAAAGTTTAGGCAAATATCAGCCAGCAGGGACTGCAGAGACCGACTTTAGCCGGTACTTTTCGCAAATCTATAAAGCTCCCTTTTCACAGAGTATTGCTCATATGTTTTACAGTGTTCTCGTCTATGTGGTGATGGCGTCAGAACAAGGACTGTCTTGTGTGTTAATGAGGAGGATGAAGAATTAGAGAATATTTTCTGTGATATCAACACCAAACCTACGGCCATAGAGGATTGTTTTATTCAGGAGTGTTTAGAGTGGAGGCTGTCCCAGTGGTCTGAGGTAAGTCAGGATGTAGTAAGTTGGGTCTGTATTCACCAATTATTCTTCATAAGTCTTATAGTCTTTTTCTCTAGAATTTTATGCACTTGAAAGTAACACAACTTCTGATTGGCTAAACCAAATGACTGCTTCAGCGAGTCTAGGACAATCCCCCCCCCCCAGGCAAATGCCCCCCGGACAACTCCCCCCTGACAACTGCCCCCTGGACAATTGCCTCCCAAGACAATAGCCCCCCCGAGACAATTACCCCCTGGACCATTACCCCCTGGACAACTGCCCCCCCCCCCCCCCCCCCGGATAATTACCCCCTGGACAACTAGCCTCCGGATGATTGCCCCCCAGACAATTACCCCCCAGGAAATTGCCCTCCTAGGACAATTGCCCCCCCAGGACAATTGCCCCCCAGACAATTACCCCCTTAAAAACACCAGGATGTTCATACCATCATATGCATATAAGGAGATTTCATAGTGGAACTCGTCAAATTTGTGAGCACTTTTCCGAGGGTATATAATTTTTTTTCCCAAACGGTTCTTCCTCCTCACATTCTGAATCAGAGGATTTTGCCAACCGACGTATTTGTCATCAAAATATTCACAGAGAATTACACATTTAAATGCTCCTGATCTTGATTCCCTTCGTAATCCCAGCCTTACCCTAAAACCATCCACGCTGCATGCAACATGACAGAAATGAACAGTCATTGCGGAGCTTCTATAATGATGGCATCTCACTGTCCAGAATATGACTCCCAGTGAACCCACGAATATTAAATTTGTCAAATTCAACTCTAACCGTGGATCCCTGAAATTGACACAATCTGATTTCAAAAAGGCGGTTCTGGTGGCCATATTGTAAATCGCAGCGTTTCGACAGGAACTTTACTCTAGCCGCACACCCAACATACACAGTAAAAATCAATATGAAAAACGTTTTCACTGAAATTGACGGCGATACTGTTAATCAGAACGCGGCCATTTCCGAAAGGAAACTTCCTCTATTAATCTCCCCCAAAATACAAAAAAAAAATCAGTAAGATCAGACAAATGGTTCTCCATGAAATTGACGGAATCTGATTTCAAGCTTGCGGCTCTGCAGCCATATTTTCGAAAGGAAACTTCCTCTAGTCACCCCAAACACTCACACAAAAAATCAATTAAGTTCGGACATACGGTTCTCACTAAAATTGATGGAATCTGATTTCAAGACTGCTGATCTGGTGGCCATATTGTTGATTAGGATGCGGCTATTTTCGATAGGAACCTTCCTTTAGACACTCTCAAAATACACACAAAAAACCAAATTGATTGGACCAGCTTCTTCTTTATAAATAATTGGAAATGGAAAGTTTATGGCATGACACTGACTGTGGACGGACGAGGGACGACATATTGCCCCGCTTCTTTTGCAGCGGTAGGATAAAAATCAGTTATTACGGCCAACAGAGCTCATTTACATATGTTAAGTTTGTCTATCATCCTTCGTACCAAAATAATGTGCGGTTTTGATCATTTGGCAGGCCTACTACATGATTAGCCGACGCCATCTTTCAACAACTTGAGGAACTCCTACTCGACGTGCGTACTTCAAATTTGATCAAATGAAAAATCTAGTAATCTAATCTAGTTCCAGTTGACCTCGGCCTTAGAAGTGAACTCGGGGTCTGACGCTGAAAACCGACAATGACTTCATCCCAAAGCAAAAGCAGAAGAAATTGCGAGTTAGATGGGGGGAATTGTCCGGGGGGGGGGGGGGGGGGGGGGGATTGGCAGGGGGCAGTTGTCTGGGGAGGCAGTTGTCTGGGGGGAATTGTCTGGGGGGGAATTGTCCAGGGGGGCTATTGTCTGGGGGGCAATTTGCCTTTGGGGGGTAATTGTCCAGGGGGTAATTGTCTCGGGGGGTTATTGCCTTGGGGGGCAGTTGTCCCGGGGGGAATTAGCAGGGGGGAGTTGTCCAGGGGGCAGTTGTCTGGGGGGGAATTGTCCTGATACGTGCTTCAGCCAATCAGAAGTTGTGCTACATTCTAAGTTTAAAATAAGGCTAAGAATGAAATAAAGAATGGTTGGTGAATACAGGCTTGGGTTAAAAAGTATGTGAGCATCGCAGTAATCAATAATTATTATACACCTTAACTCTTTACCAAACCACAAAATTTTGGACTAGTTCAAATTGAAAACATTTGCAGATGACAAAATAAATGTGAATCAAAAATTGAATTTTGACTTTGGGAGCTTAGAAAACACTGTGGGAAAAGGAGAAAAAGCTAGTTACCAGCATTTTCTCCTTTTCCCACATTGTTTTCAAAAGGCTTCTTTCTCAGGGTCGTTAAAAGTCGGGATAGTGTGGTAAAAAGTTAAGGGGCCTGTTATGCCCTAGGTGGTATGTCTATCCTTCAATAGATTTTGTGTTCACTGTGTATGACTAGGGGCTTTTGTCTGATATGATATTATTTCATGTGTGTGTGAGTGCACCTTAATGAGTCAACATGCATAGCAGAAGTTTTAGATATTAGGCCCCAAGGTCAAGCCCACAGAAGGAGGGTCAATGATCATCTGCTTTTATATCATCTCTGTATCTGTCAAACACTTGGTCCGATTTTGAAAATGTGTCATATACTAGTACATGCGTTTTGATGACATTTAGTCCCTAAGTCAAGATTATAGGAGTTGAAAGGTGGCTTTCTTTTGGAAGCTTTGGGTGTATTTTTTCCCCCGCTTTGAGAAGCTCTTGCTTTGTTTCTGGAATGTTTTGATTGGAGGCTGCCTATGTCTCATTCATGTCATAGCCACGTGAATATAATGTAAATGGGTATTACGAACATTTAGTATAGAGTTATGGAATCTACTGTAGTATTTTTAAATTGTTTGATTCATTACCAAACAGATTAAGTTTGGACTTGGTCAAACCTAAAACATTTGTAGACTTTAAACTAAAGGTGTCTTTGATATTTTAGATTGTAGAGTAGAAAGCATTGTGGGAAAATGAGAAAAAGCTGAGGAAAGAAGAAAGTCCTCTCTCCACAATATGTTCTGTCCTATCAAAGAGAAGTCCACAGATGAACAATAGTTTATCTGTCATCTGGAAAGGCTATGAAATTTGACCACTCTGAATTTAAAATTCTAATAAAGAATCAAATAACAAATTTCTTCCTTAGAGCAACATTTTAGTTTCTTGTCTCCTAATGCAATGCTTTCACTTTGTGCAAGTCTTGCCTGTCTGTGCGTGTGACTGTGTTTGTCCGTGTGCCTGTCTGTGTACAAAATATGAGTAATTGCCTGTTTCTACCAAAGCACTGGCAGGGGTATTAAGTCACATTCAGTGACAGCTCTAGTTTCATTTAGTACAGGCTTTAATAATCAAAACAAGCAGAACAGCCTGAAGCAAATTTTCAGTAGATGGCTTGAGGATTCTTATCAAAAACTTAATGTCACAGTTTATACATATTCATGATTAATTTACAAAATGATACTAGAACTGTTTTTTCTACAGTGTTCAGCAACTTGTGGGTACAGTGTCCGATACAGAAATGTGATTTGCCCTGAAGAAGGGGCTTGTAATACAAGAAACAGACCATCAAGGGAGGAGCCTTGTGTTAAACCAGACTGCGTAAAATGGATGTCTGGCCAGTGGAGTAAGGTTTGTACCTAAATTAAGTTGCTCCCTCGCAAGTTTACATTATTGTGTGGCAAGTAGTTGAAGTGACTTGAAACTTACCACAATGAATCTCTATGATATGTGCCTGTGACTCTGAAAATATGGATTTCTGAAGGTATTCTAGATTTTAACACATTTTACTGACAGATGTATGTGTGCCACTCTTCAAACCTCATTACAAGCAATTTCTCCTTTTTCCACAGTGTTTTCAAAAGACTTTTACTGCAGACATGTAAAAACAAGGGCTTGTTTGGGAAAGGGTTTAACAAAACAGACGGTATTGTTCCATGATTACGTCATGGCTTATTATCTATAATGCATCACAGAGATGCAGTAAGCCCCCTTTTGCCAGAACAATGCTTATAAATGTAAATAAATACTGTATTGTACCCTCTTGTTATATTTCCAGTGTTCTAAGAAGTGTGAAGGCGGGGAGCAGGTCAGACTTGTGCAGTGTGTCAATCTGACCTCTCAGCTATCAAGCCAAGGCTGTGATTACTCAGAAAAACCCAGTGAGAAACAGATTTGTAACACACAGCCCTGTAAAGATCATAATGCAGGTAAAGTTCAGTCTTAAGGATTACGACCCCCCCCCAACTCATCAGTTAATACCATATGATATTGAGGGTTCGTAAGGACTTTTTGCCCAATTTCGGAAGTTTCTGTCTTTAATATGAGAGTTAAGGGCTGTAGACTCATTATGTCATCTGTTTGTTTGTTTGAATGGTGTTTTACGCCACTTTCAATGTTATTTCAGTCATATTACGGCAACAGTTCACATATTCATGTTTCGTGGGTTTTACCAGTACTAGGCTAGGCTCTGAAGTGTCTTGCCCAAAGACATTCCTGTGAAAAAACCCAGTGGAGCTAGTGAGGTTTTAACCTGGGACCTCCTGATCACGAGTCCTGCACTTTAACTCTGAGCCACACAGGACCTATTAAGTTATCTATAAATATCGTGTAACTGATGTTTTCGTTAAGGCTATTTGGCCAATCTCTGCGGTTTCATCTTGTAACCTATTACTACACAATCCCAATTTTTAATGATCCTGAGAAAGAAGCCATCAGAAAACATTGAGGGAAAAGGAGAAAATGCTGGTAACCAGCATTTTCTCCTTTTCCCACAATGTTTTCTACCCTTCACAACAAAATTTCAAATTTTCAGTCACATTTATTTTGTTGTCGGCAAATGCTTTCAAGTTGAACAAACCTAAAATTTTGTCATTTGGTAATCAGTTAATATGAAAGTTAAGGGCCATGGACCTGAACACTTTTTCCCAAACGACAAAATTTTTGGCTTGTCCAAATTGAAAGCATTTGCAGACGACAAAATAAAAGTGACTGAAAATTTGAAATTTGTTTTGTGAAGGGTAGAAAACATTGTGGGAAAAGGAGAAAATGCTGGTTACCAGCATTTTCTCCTTTTTCCATAATGTTTTCTAAAGGCTTCTTTCTCAGGGTCGTCAAGAGTAGGGATTGTGTGGTAATGGGTTAACTCTTTCACAGGCAACAAAAGTCAAGCCATGTCCAAATTTAAAGCATTTGCAGATGACATTTTCCATGTGGCTCAAACGGTGCAAGTTTTTTTTGATATGATAGAAAACATTGTACGAAAAGGAGAAAATGCTGACTACTAGCATTTTCTTTTTTTCCTACAGTTTTTTCAAATTGTTTCTTTTTCAAGAGTTGTTAAAAGTAGGCATTTTGCAGTAAGCAGTTAATATTTTGCTTGATCGTTACATGTGGAGACTTGTCTATATTTTAATTACCTTCTGCTACAATATTTTTCAAATATTTGTTGCTCACCTACAAGGAAGAAAAGTTGCTCACAGTTTTGTCACGTTTTGCTCTTAACTTAAAAGCCTACTAGGAGCCAAAACGTTAGCGGACCAACTTGCAGGCATATTTCATTCATATCATTTAAATTGTGAATACATGTATTATCATGGGCCTTTTCAAAGTTTGTAGTCTGTCAAAGTTTTAGCTGCTGCTAGAATTAGGAATTTCAACCCCTAGGCTGCTAATTGCTACTCACTGACCTTGGGCTGACAATGTAGATCAAGATCAGACTGCACAGAATGTGTAGTCTGATCTAATATCTACACTGTCTGATAAAAATACCTTTGAAATAGCAAAATTTGGGGTTGTTTACTCTTGGCTTGACAGTTTCATGTTATAATGCAGCATGAGGGTTAAAACTAGGCTTGAGGTTACATTAAATCATTACCAAATGAAAATATTTTAGGCTTGCCCAAATTGAAAGCATTTGCAGTTGACAAAATAAAAGTGACTGAACATTTGAAATTTGTTTTGTGAAGGGTAGAAAACATTGTGGGAAAAGGAGAAAATGCTGGTTACCAGCATTTTCTCCTTTTCCCACAATGTTTTCTAAAGGCTTCTTTCTCAGGGGCATCAAAAGTAGGGATTGTGTGGTAATGGGTTAAAATGTGTTTTTATTAGCTTTAGAAGTTTTTTTTTTTTCAGCTCTGACTATCAAGTGTGAACACAACAAAATGTCGTCATCAGTCTGTCGGGCATTACGGCATATGGGACAGTGTCATAGACGATTTGTGAGCCTAAAATGCTGTCGGACATGTAATAAAGATAAATACCAGAAATTGAACAGAGAAAGACCTCGTTCGAGAGCATTCAGATGATTGTAAAAATCAAAATTTGTGAATAAATTGTAACTCTACAGGAAGTGAAGTGCATTATCATTGAATATTGCCGGTATTCTAGTGAGTGACTGTGTAGTGAAAAAGTGGCATCTACAGATGGAAAAAGAGGCTGACTGACACAAATATCATGCACCTTAAAACTGACAGTATTTGCTTCTGTAACTCTTAACCTAACCACAGAATTTTAGACTGGTCCAAATTCAAAGCATTTGAAGACAAAAAAATAATTCTGGCTGAAAGTTATTTGTGGAAAGGTAGAAATTATTGTGGGAAAAGGAGAAAATGCTTGTTAACAGTGTTTTCTCATTTTCCCTCAATTTTTCTAAAAGACTTTGTCATCAGGGTCGTTAAAAATAGGATGGTGCTATAATGCTTAAAATACTGTTTACAACACAGAATTTTAGACTTGTCCAGATTACATGCATTTGCAAATGACAGCTTAGATAGCACTGGTATGGTGATATTTGACCCTGAAAGGGTAGAAAATATTGTGGGAAAAGGAGAAAATTCTGGTTACCAGCATTTTCTCGTTTTTCTAGAATGTTTTCAAAAGGCCCCTTTCTCAAGCGCATTATCCCCTTTTTCTTCAATGTCTTCTCTTTGGGGTTATTAAAACTTGATATTGTGTGGTAGAGGGTTAACTCATTACCTCTCACACATTTTTTTTTTACCTGGATAAGACCATTTTTTATAACATAGTTGCCAAAGGAAAAATAACTTTTTTACAAATGTTTTTTTTCCCTTGGCTTCTACATTTTCACATATACATGTACTAATATGAGCATTTATTTCATGCTTACCGATGGGATATCGAGAAACAGCAGTGAAAATATTTTTCAATCTTACACCGGTACCACCAGTGAAAATACTGATTTTCATGTTCTTGTCACCTAGGTAAATTGCGCGTGCCTGACAACCAGATAGGAAATATGGCGTCATTTACCATACATTTCTCGCCCTTGACGCAATATTGTAGTGCGTTGCTATGCGGAGGGGTACACCATGGGGAATAACTGAAAAGAACTGTACTAGATTTTGATAAAGCTCCTCCCAGACATAGTTAAAAGCATGAAATAAATAGAATATTTGTTTTTTTCCGGTGAAAGATCGAAATTTATTTCATCTCGTGAACACCATCGGTCATATTTTCACTCGTGGCTGCACCACTCGTGAAAATATCACTGATGGTGTTCACTCTATGAAATAAATTCCGATCTTTCACCGGAAAAAACAAATATCCTCTATGTATTAACCCATTACCACACAATCCCTACTTTTGACACCCCTGAGAAAGAAGCCTTTGGAAAATATTGTTGGAAAAGGAGAAAATGCTGGTCACCAGCTTTTTCTCCTTTTTCCACAATGTTTTATACACTTCACAAAACAAAATTTCAAATTTTCAGTCACTTTTATTTTGTTGTCTACAAAAGCTTTCGATTTAGACAAGCCTAAAATTTTGTCGTTTGGTAATGAGTTAATATGAAATATGGGTTTGATTCATCTGTGAATGCGTTTAATTTGGACAAGTCTAAAATTTTGTTGTGTTGTAAAGGGTTAAAATTCCTCCTGGAAAGAGTAATTGTAATTTTCAGTTCGCAAGACCAGGGAATCAAACTCCAGTGTTGCTTCTAGGGCGCGGGATTGTGGGAATCCCATGAAAATTAAAGGATTGGCGCAAAAAAATCATTGGTGTGCGCCCCTCATGCCGCACGATTACATAGCTTCCGGCAATTTTCGCCATCAGGTGCGCCAGTCTAAAAAAAGATCGGTGTGCCACCATACTATGAAGCTATCTGCCATTATTGTGTATCGAGGACAGTGGTTGGTTTGAAAGTTGATTTAGCTTCATTTTTAGCCAATCACCGTCTTCGTATCATGATTCAATAACCATGACCTCATGCGTCATTGATCCTGTTCAAGATTGTTGAGTTCTATCGTACGAATTTTCAAACAAACTAAAATGAAGTGGACATTATTTGATTTTAACTTCGGTAAGGCAACTGACTGTAGTGCCGAGGAACCACCAATGGTTTCTGAAGGAAATAATGGTAGTGTTGATGTGATTAATGAATCTGACAATGGAAAATTTGAAACAAGGTCAAAATAATGATGGACCAAGCAAACAGAAAAAGACGAAACTGTTTCAAGATTCCTGACTGACCTAATGGCCGTGGCTTGAAAATACGGAAAAGGGTATGCAGTGCAGTCAGTGTTTAAGACACAAAAAGAACAATGCAAATTTGAGGCCCCCTTTCATGAGTAAGGGTTAAGGGCCCCTTTTTTTGGAAGTGAGGGGGCCCCAGGACCCCATTTTGGAAAATCCTAGAAACAACACTGAACCCACACCTTCAAGTGTCAGAAGATTTTTTGTTACACCTCTTATGCTGTATCACTTAAGTTAATTTGGTAGACTTGAGTTTTGTCAGTCTAAGTCTTTGTCTAAATGAATAATTGATTAATTGTTGATTGATTTTAAGGTGTTTAACCCTTTACCACACAATCACAACTTTTAACGACCATGAAAGAGAAAGCCTTTGAAAACTTTGTGGGAAAAGGAGAAAATGCTGGTCACCAGCATTTCCTCCTTTTCCAACAATGTTTTCTACCCTCTCAAAGAAAAACCATTTGATATGAGCCACATTGTAACTGTCATCTGCAAATTCTGTCATTCAAACTGGTCTGAAATTCTGTTGTGTGCTAAGGGCTAAGGCTGTTTTCAACATTATTTTAGTTATATTGTGTTGACTAGTGCATCTATACATGCTTTCTGGGAGTTTCTTTTGACAGTACTTTGCAGAAAATTCTGTGCCGCTGGCTGCTTTCTCACATAACCATCACCAAATCAATGATCAGGGTGAGAGAGAAATTAACCCTGCTGCAATGACTAGCATCTTTCCTTGGAAAGAAATTGGGCGAGCCTAGGATTGAACCAATGACCTCCTGTTTTACAGCCCAGTAGTAGCAGGCCTAAATGATGTTGTATACTTGCATGATAATATGTTTGAATGAAATTGTGACAGCATGAATAAATGTTGGATATATTTTTGTTAATCCCATTATTATCTGGCTTTATACAGAGACATACACATGTTAACCCTTTACCCCATAAGGCATTTCTATGGTGTCTCTGATTGACCCTAAATAGCAGCAAAGATGAAGCTGTTTCTTATGTGTATATGATACCTTTTGATAATGTGGAAAACATTGTGGCAAAAGGTGAAATTGCTTGTCACGAGCAATTTCACCTTTTGCCACAATGTTTTCCAAAGGCTCCTACAAGCATTGTGTAGAAATGATTATCTATGGAGGAAAGGGTTAAATCTCATGGAGTCAAGCTGAAAATCAGAGAACATTTTGAAATAAAGGAATACATGATTTTCTACTCAGTGCCAAACAATGAAATATTGAGCTCATCCAAAGTTAGAACATTTGTTGTAGAAATAAAAATTATGTTTAACTCAAAACATGAAAGTTGTAATATGTGTAGTAGAGTTATACTTAATTTGTCGTCTGCAAATTCTGTCAATTTGGACAAGTCTGAAATTCTGTTGTCAGTAAATAGTTATCCCTTAACCAAACAATTTCTGGTTTTTTAAGACCCCGAGATTAAAGCCTTTCAAAAACATTGTGGGAAAAGGAGAAAATGCTGGTAACCAGCATTTTCTCCTTTTCCCACAATGGTTTCTACCCTGCTGGAAACAAATTTCAATTTTTGAGGTACATTTATTTATTTATTTTGTTGTCTGCCAGTGCTTTCAACTTGGGCCAGTCTAAAATTTTGTTGTTTGGTAAAAGGTTAAACGATGAATGAGCTCACAATTATCTTGATAGATGAAAAAAAGACGTACTTATTCAGTGTTAACCCATTTGTACACAATCCCTACCTTTGATGCCCCTAATAAAGAAGCCTTTAGAAAACATTGTGAAAAGGAGAAAATGCTGATAACCAGCATTTTCTCCTTTTCCCACAATCTTTTCAACGGTTCACAAAACAAATTTCAAATATTCAGTCACTTTTATTTTGTCGTCTGCAAATGCTTTCAATTTGGACCAGTCTAAAATATTGTCGTTTGGTAATGAGTTAAAGTTGTACATGTAATGACAGTAGAAATAGTTAGGATTAACGTGCAAAATCATGGCCAGAGCAGCGAGATAGATAATTGCTGTTGTGGATCCATGATCAGAGTTTTTTAAGCTGTTTCACTTTGATTTACACCTTCCAAAAATGTACTGAATGTCGCACTCAGCTTTTAAAATGTGTTGTCTTTTTTTCTTTAAATATAGCCAGGAGCATACATGTGTCAAAGTTTTGTGTATTTTTAACATATTTTCCAAGAGAAATGGGTTTTCATATATATTGTTTTAACCCTTTACCTCATATGCCAATTTGAGACCTCTTCCATTTCAGCAGCAAATAAAGATATGATGTCAAAATATGGACAAATGAGGATACAAATATCTGATTGAGTGGAAAACATTGTGGAAAAAGGAGAAATTGCTCGTTACGAGCAATTTCTCCTTTTCCCTACGATGTTTTCAAAAGCTGCATGTTGTTGATGCGTCAAAATGAGTATCTATGGAGTAAAGGGTTAAAAAACCCATTTACAAAATATATATGCGTATGTTTTTTTGTATTTTACCATATTTTCCCCAATTCATGTACATGTATTTGAAGAGTCAAGTATCATAATAATGATATTAAAGAATAAAATTTAAATATACATACATTGTGCCTTTTGGTGTTCTGTTAGAAAATGTCACTCGAGAGGTTTCATCAACTATTCTAGATATTGTTCCAGTCCTTATCCCTTAGACTACTAAGCTCCACTCACTGACATTTTGTTGGCAGTGTAGATCAAGATCAGACTGTACAGAACATGCAGACTGATCTTGGATCTACACTGTCCGATAAGATGAGATATTTTCCACAATGGCATACCTTTGAAATAGCAAAATTTTGGTTTTGACCATTGACTGAAAAGTTTTTGTTCACTTATTTAATAGACTAGGAGTTAATTCTACAGACTTCTGAAATGATTGGCTGAGGCAGACTTAACCCTTTACTCCATAGATACTCATTTCTACGCATTTGCTTGTAGGGGCCTTTTGAAAATATTGTGGTAGAAGGTGAAATTGTTCGTGATGAGCAATTTCACCTTTTTTCACAATGTTTTCTATGCTATCAAAAGGTGTCATATACACATAAGAAACAGCTTCATCCTTGCTGTTATTTAGGGTCAATTAGAGATACCAAAGAAATGCCTTATGGGGTAAAGGGTTAAACAGGTTTATCTCTTTACCACACAATGAAATTATGCACCATACGTAATTGAAAGTATAAATTGAAAAATGACAAATAAAAGGTGGCTCACATTGCATTATTTGTCTGTGATAGAGTAGAAAACATTGTGGGAAAAATTATGCACTAAACTTAATTGAAAGCATAAACTGAAAAGTGACAAATAAAAGACGGCTCAAATGGCATTATTTGTCTGTGATATAGTGGAAAACATTGTGGTCAAAAGTAGAAAATGCTGGTTACCAGCAACTAGTTTAAAAAGAAAGTTGTCGCACAGAAAAACAGCCAGCAGTGTGAAAAAAATGACATGCCTTGTGATTGGTAAAGCAATATCAGAAACGTTTGCCAAGGTGCTCTGATTGCACCAATAAAGATACTCATAAATGAAAGGCTTTGCAATCCAAACCTATAAAAGTTAACCCTTTACCAAACGACGAAATTTTAGACTGGTCCAAATCAATAGCACTTGCAGACGACAAAATAAACGTCACTTAAAAACTGAAATTTGTTTCCAGCAGGGTAGAAAACATTGTGAGAAAAGGAGAAAATGCTGGTTTCCAGCATTTTCTCCTTTTCCCACCATGTTTTCAAAAGGCTTCTGTCTCAGGGTAGTAAAAACCAGGGATAGTTTGGTAAAGGATTAACAGAAACCCTCTTTATTTTTATGTAGGATACGATTATTCAGCAGCTGAACAGCCTTTACAAAATCACCTAAAGTTTGACTCATTATTTTGACTACTTTATATCATTTCCGGAGCACCAAAAATTTGCTGTGTAACCCAGAGCAGTTCTAAATAACTTTCGGCAGCATCAATATAAAAGAATTGCATATTGGGTATTTATTATCCGAGTTGTGAAATGCAGTAATAGGTAGTTTTTTCTCAGGAGGGTCTGGATAGCCTCCAACAGAAAAAAAATTATACAAGGTTTGCTGACATCCTTGTTTTTCGACAAAACTGAATACGCTGGCTTGAGACTGAACTGGCCACCGTTGTATACCGTGTATTACGTAGTAGTATCAGGGGCGGTAACCTGTCTAGCTTTAGACCTACTTCTTGGCTTTGATATAGAATGAATAAACAGTGTTTTGTGATTGGTCAGAAATATAAATATGTCTATATGACCCAATATATTGTGAACTTGTCCAAGATATTAACAAGGCATACATTTTGACTCGTTTTCATGATTATCTGATAACCATCAACTTTATGTGCTTTTTTTTAAAAAAATATCTTTTCTACCCTTTCGCAAAAGTGTAATAATGAGTTTTGATACTTCAATCCAACGGAAAGCGTGGCTCAGTAGTAGAGCACTCGCCTTGTGATTAGAGGGTCGTGAGTTCGAGTCCTACGGATTACATAATTATTTCCCAACTTGCATGTGACATCTTTTTAGATCGTTTTTTTTTACCTTTACCCCATTCTATGGTATCTCTAATTGACCCTACATAACAGCAATAATGAAGCCGTTTCTTATGTGTATATGACACCTTTTGATAGTGTAGAAAACATTGTGGCAAAAGATGAAATTGCTCGTCACGAGCAATTTCACCTTTTGCCACAATGTTTTCCAAAGGCTCCTACAAGCAACGCGTAGAAATGAGTATCGATGGAGTAAAGGGTAAACCCTCTAGAATTGACTTTTTATCGACTGGTAAGTATTTAGTACATCAAACTATTCGTTAGCTCGTCACAAAAATAGAAAACATATCGAGGGTTCACATGTTTGTGGAAAAACAGGAAACACGTGAAAAGGTGAATTGTCTCTTTTATTATAACTGAGATAATGCTTAGAAACGGCGAGAAAGAAATCAAGCAAACAAACACAACCAATTATTGAGATGGGGAAAATGTTCTGTGTCTGCTAACGGAAAAGTTTAAAAAAGAAAATTGTCGCGTAGAAAAACACCCGGCAGTGTGAATGAAATGACGTGCTTTATAATTGGTAAAGCAACATTAGAAACATTTGCAAAGGTGAACTGATTGTACTAATAAAACACCTATATTATAAATAAACAGTCAAAGACCAAAAAATCCAAAGAAAAAGCATTAACAGGACCGCTTGCCAAAGAAATGCTTAAATTTCTATCTAGGGTACGATTAGTCAGGGGCCGAACAGCCTTCACAAAAAAATTCTTGATTGCGAGCACAAAAAACAAGCCACGAGAAAAGGGGACTGAAAGTTTAACTCATTATTTCGACTAATTTACATCATTTTCGGAGCATCAAAAGCTTGCTGTGTAATCCAGAGCAACTCCAATTAACTTTTTGCAGCATCAAAGTACAAAAATAGCATCTCGTGTGCATGCAAATTGAGATTTTTCCATGTGGTCCCTTTTTTCGTGCTGCAAAAGTTTTTCTTCAATATGGCCGGCTATCGGGTAAAACTTTCGCAGCACCATAAAAGGGGTATTCTCCTTGTCGCGCATCTGTGTGACATTTTGTGTGGTACCTGTTGTCATGCCGCAACTGGATATGCATGAGCAGTTCGATTTACGCCCCCCCCCTTTATGGGTGGAGGTATAAATATATCCTAAAGCGCCCGTGAAGCTCGTGCAAATCCAATTTGTGGCATTATAATATGTACCCGATAAAAAGCCACACCGATGCGCGACAAGAAGAATACCCCTTTTATGGTGCTGCGAAAGTTTTACTCGATATCCGGCCATATTGGAGGAAAACTTTTGCTCCACGAAAAAAGGGACCACATGGAAAAATCTCAATTTGCAAGCACACGAGGTGCAATTCTTATAATGTAATGCTGTCAAAAGTTAGTTGGAGTTGCTCTGGATAACACAGCAAGCTTTTGATGATCCAAAAATGATAAAAAATAGCCGAAATAATGAGTTAAACTTTCGGTCCCCTTTTCTGGTGGCTTGTTTTTTGTGGTCGAAATCAAGAATTTTTTTGTGAAAGCTGTTCGGCCCATTAATTATCGTACCCTACGTAAAATTAAAGCGGGTTTCTTTGACAAATGGTTGTAAATGCTTTTTTTTTTAGGTTTTCTTTCACTTCCTTTATTTATGAGTCGTGAATATCAATACAAACAGTGCACCTTTGTAAATGTTTCTGATTTTTGCTTTTACTTATCACAAAGCAGGTCCTTTTAATCACACGGCCAGACGACAATTTTCAACAAGATGGCACATATACGGTTATCTTTCAAAGGGTAGAAAACAATGTGGAAAAGTAGAAATTGTTGGTTTTTAACAACGATTTAGACTTGAAATTCTTGCGTTTACAGTCTGTTGCAAACAATGATTCGGCTGCACTCCTTCTATGGCACTGCTAATTTTTTCACCAACTTAAGCAATTGGACGTGTTTGTATGCTTGCTTTCTTTCTTGCCGTTTCTAAACGGTATTTGAGTTACAAGAGCGCAACAATTCTTCTTTTTACGTGTTTCCTTTGTTTTACTTATTTGTATGCCCCCGATGCGTAATTCCAATTTTCACGGTTTTTATAAGCTAACGAGGATCTCTGTGTACTAAATCCTTTACCAGTCGACAAAAAAATTAACCAGTCCAAGTTGAAAGTACTTCGAGACAACAACAACAACAATACAAAAATCTGCGGTTAAAAAAATGTTACAAACAAGGAGGAAAAAAATCGTTACCATCCGCAGGGCTCGAACTCGGTACTTTTGATATGCGAGGCGGATACTCTACCACTGAGCTACGCATTTCTAGTCAAATGAAAGAAACACTTATTAATTTATTTTTGTAAAAGGTAATTTTAAAAAAATGAAAAGATGTTATCAGCATTTTCTCATTTCCGCACAATGATTTCTCAGGCCTCATTATGTAAGGCTGTTACAATTCGGTATTGTTTGGTAAAAGAAACTGTAAAAAAATCACAAGGGAACATTTGAAGAGGCCGGTTGTTTATATTTGTGCTTCAGATGTTTTGCATTGGCTAGTGCATCTATCCAAGAATCCCTTCACATGTTGGCAAAATTTGTTTTTATCGTTAATGAAATTCAGTGCGACATTATTCACCCGTCGCTCATTGCTGAACTTTACGTCGACTTTGTCGAAATTTAGCCATTGATTTGGAATGAAAGGTCGGAGCATATGCTCGAAAAACAGCCAGCCAAGATATCGATCTAGAGTCATGGCACTATCTGCGCATGTAATTTTCTTCCAAGATTCGACCTTTCTTATATGATGCATCACTCCCCCCAATATGGGGGCGGGGTGTTGTAGTAATACGCGCTATAAAGTAGCAATGGAAAAGAAGGCTTTTATCAATACGTCTGGGGGAAAAATCATGCCTGTTTTAGCCCCAGATTTCTCAAAACTGCTGATCATAGCTGAATGAATCGCACAGGGTAGCGTTTTATTGAGTTTGAAATTCAAAGTAACAGTCGTCACGAAGAAAAGTAGGACTTCCGGTTCTGTTTCCAGGATGCCAAAATTAGATGAGTATTTGTAGAATGCCATCTAGCACAGGAGACAATGAAAGTCGGCGCATTCAGCTACACTGCAAAAATAAGACGTCACCAGAGGCCACCAAATAGCTTGTGTAATTCACTTTTTAGGTCATCAGGATCCTCATCAGAAAGCCCATCCATCTCTGTAATACCAGCTTCGGAAAATACGTATGAGCTCGGCCCGTATTCACCAACCATTCATAAGAACTTTATTTGTTTTATTCTTTAAGAATTTCTGACTGTGAAAGTAACAGAACTTATGATTGTCTAAACCGAATGGTTTAGCCAATCAGAAGTTCTGTTACTTTCACAATGATGAAATTCTGAAGAACAAGACTAAAAATGACCCAAAGAATGTTTGGTGAATATGGACGAGCTCTTGTGTTACTTTTGCGATACTATACTTTATTTTGGGCAACCTATGTGCCACTGCTGCCTCGAATGTTGTAAGTTTGGTAAAGTATAAAATATATTTTCAATACCAGAGACTGGCAACGAGTGGGAAATTTTAGTTTTTCTTGCAGAAAAACACAATTTCAGCATTTATAATGTTGCTACGAGTTGCGGCGAATCATTCCAGATGAAGATTATTTAGATAAAGATGTGAGCACAGGCTGGTCAGGTAGATCTTGGTCAAAACATTTTGCTATTAGTCAATTTTCTATTGCTCGAAAGACCAGTGCTCAGGTGAGCTAAAACAAGAGGACCGTGATAGCCCAGTATCGCTGCACTTGCATTTTAACAATTTACCACACAAATTGAAGTGTTCATGACCCTGTCTGGCAATACAAGCAGATTTATTCACTGGCATGTAAAATAAAGTTCTTGGAAAAGAAACCTAAATGATAGAAAATGAAAACACTTTCCCTTAAAACAGAATATTTTCTCTCAAAAAACTTAAATACCTAGCACCAATCATGTATCACTGTAGTTTAATCATTAAGAAAGGTAAAAAGTGACAGACTTTATCTTTTATAACAGGAGTAATTTCCCTTGATTGATGTTTAAATTGCAATATCTACTACATATGGAATCCTATCTTAAACTTTTTATCCCTAGAATGGTGCTAATTTTGAAACCAGGTCTATAATATAAAGAAACTTGTTAAAGGTCCATAGGGTAAAACTGCATGCCAAATTCAGAAGCCATGGGCCTTGTAGTTTCCAAAAAGAAGATTTCTGTAAAAAAAAAGTTATTTTTTCTTTTTCAGTTTTGTTGCTATGGTAACCAAAGTTTTTGAAGGAATCAGATGCTATCAAGAGATTCTAAAGAGGACCATGGCAGATTAATATCTGTAAAGTTTCATCAAATCTGGATGGGTTTTTCAGAGAATAATATGTTTGAAATAAAAGTTAACACACATACAGACTGATGGACGCACACATGCATGACAGACCTGGGCCATGACATAAGCCTACTGGCCTTTGGCCAATGGAGCTAAAAACTAATGAAACTCATTCATATACAAAATATTTTAATTGTGAGTATAAAATCACATAAGTACAGGTTAAACACTATACTCGTAACAAAATATCTTAAAAAATCTATACAACACAACTAAAGTGTCAAAATAAATGCAGTTTTTGTCACACATGTACAATCTATAAGAGAAAGTAAAACAGTAACACCAATGCAGCAATGCAAACACAGGTACATGAATTGCTGGATTTGGTGAGACTGAAGGTAGTAGACCCCTAATACCTCTAATGCTGCATTGCATAAAGTTTTCTTGATAATTGATAAATATGGATTTATACACGTATAATACTTTTGCACATTTTTTGAAATTTCTTTATGCCTATCTTGAAATTATTTGCTGATACTTTTGTTAGTTTTCAGAAAAGAGAGGTATTTACTATCTTTGTAATGAAAATATGAAAATATTTATATATCTAGAAAAGACAAAAAGGGAAAAATGGCTTGGTTAAAGCAGTACAGTAACAGTCTTTTATAATCATAGCAAATTTTGTAGGATAATATTAGTGTGGAAATAGCTGTTTTCTATTAGGGGTCTACTACGTTAAAATAGCATATCATTTCAAAGGCAAACTTTAAAACTATACATATTACATGAGCAATGCTCTGTAAAAAGGAGCTTAATGAATCTCTATTAACCCTTTCCCAAACGACAAATTTTTGGACAAGACCAAATTGAAAGCATTTGCAGACAACAATTCAACTCTTGCTGAAAAGATGATTTCTGTATATGATAGGGTAGAAAACATTGTGGGAAAAGGAGAAAATGCTGGTTACCAGCATTTTCTTCTTTTCTCACAATGTTTTCAAAAGGCAACTATTCCAGACCCGTAAAAACCAGGGATTGTTTGGGAAAGGATTAAGCACTGTACCAAGAGTCATCATATGACCATGGATCTATAAAATCCATTTAGTCTAACAATATGCCAGATCTGGAGGTAGAATGGCCCTTGAGCATGCAGAAAATCACTAATGCCAAAAAAGTTTCTACCCGCCTCTGCCTGGGCATACTGCGCAGGTTGACATGGACTGAGGTGCATTAACCTTTTACTCCATAGATACTCATTTCTACGCACTGCATGTAGGAGCCTTTGGAAAACATTGTGGCAAAAGGAGAAATTGCTCGTCATGAGCAATTTCACCTTTTGTAACAATGTTTTCTATGCTATCAAAAGGTATCATATACACATAAAAAAACGGCTTAATCCTTGCTGTTATTTAGGGTCAATTAGAGATACCATAGAAATGCCTTATGGGGTAAAGGGTTCAGCCCCCTTTTCAGAGAACTCATAACGTAAGCTGTATCTCAGTATATACCCTGAAATTTGGTTTTCCCATTTTTTTATAGCAGTTAACATTGCTCTACACAGTATCTGATGATAAAAGATTTTAGGACAAAATCTTTAGCTTATATCGATGGGTGAGTGCAACACTATTCTAAGTGCCTGTACATTGTACAGGCACTTGGAATAGTGTTGCACTCACCTATCGATATACAGTTTCAATAAGTTAAAAAATGGTTTACTTTGATCCAGTAGACTTATGTTACAGTGATTAAACATGTCTTGATAGAGCAAGCTTAACCCTTAAGAATTTCCTGGTCACCAGCAATTTCTCCTTTTCCCACAACATTTTCTATTTAACAAAGATATCTTCCACAATTTCAGCCATATTTCATTTGCTGTCTAAGTGTTTTGGGATGGACAAGTCTGTATTTTTGTAGTTAGGTAAACACTTAAGGACATGAAAATATGTAAAAGCATTGTGGCAAAAGAAGATATCAGTACATATGCACAGGGTTTACAAAAGTGGTCTGCTGAAAAATGTAGTATGGTGAGCCTGTCTGCATTAACTCATTACCAAACGACAAAATTTTAGGTTTGTCGAAAGCATTTGCAGACGACAAAATAAAAGTGACTGAAAATTTAAAATTTGTTTTGTGAAGGGTAGAAAAAATTGTGGGAAAAGGAGAAAATGCTGGTAACCAGCAATTTCTCCTTTTCCCACAATGTTTTCTAAAGGCTTCTTTCTCAGGGGCATCAAAAGTAGGGATTGTGTGGTAATGGGTTAACCCTTTCCCAAACAAGCCCTGGTTTTTAAGTGTCTGCAGTTAAAGTCTTTTGAAAACACGGTGGGAAACGGAGAAATTGCTCGTAATGAGCAATTTCTCCTTTTCCCACAGTGTTTTCTACCCTTTTTGAGA
Organism: Tridacna crocea; assembly: GCA_943736015.1. Lineage (NCBI taxonomy): Eukaryota > Metazoa > Mollusca > Bivalvia > Cardiida > Cardiidae > Tridacna > Tridacna crocea. Next base: position 14,193,487 of record OX031066.1, read on the forward strand.
ACTTTCTGCCATTTTCGTCAAATCTAAAATTGTTGTCTGCAAACTCTTTTGGTTTGGAAGAGTCCAAAATTTGTCGTTTGGGATAGGGTTAAAGAATGAGCTACATACTTCAACTATGAAAATGTTGCCTTTTGGCAAGGAATGTTTAACTCTTTACCAAACGACAAAATTTTACACTGGTCCAAATTGAAAGCACCTGCAGACGACAAAATGAACTTAACTTAAACATTTGTTTCCATCAGGGTATAAAACATTGTGGGAAAAGGAGAAAATGCTGGTTACCAGCATTTTCTCCTTTTACCACAATGTTTTCAAACGGTTTCTGTCTCAGGGTCGTAAAAACCAGGGATTGTTTGGTAAAGGGTTAAAGCGGTCCATATCGAAAGCATTTGCAGACAACAAAATAAAAGTGACTGAAAATTTGAAGTTTGTTTTGTGAAGGGTAGAAAAAGTTGTGGGAAAAGGAGAAAATGCTGGTTACCAGCATTTTCTCCTTTTCCCACAATATTTTCCAAAGGCTTCTTTCTCAGAGTCATCAAAAGTAGGAATTGTGTGGTAATGGGTTAAAGCAATAATGTTTGCTATGGAAACTGACAGTGTTTTATGAATGATAAATATTGCCAAAAATGGTTCATTTTTATATCCCTCACTTTCTCTTCTCGAGAAAATGATTTATCGTCCACACCCTCATCCCCTCCGCAATGTTAACTGAACTCATTTTTCCATATACTAATCTGAAGCTGCTCTATACTAAATGATTACCTTAACCCTTTACTCAATTGATACTCATTTTTACGCATTATTTGTAGGAGCCTTTAGTAAACATTGTGGCAAATGGTGAAATTGCTCGTCACGAGCAATTCACCTTTTGTCACAATGTTTTCTATGCTATCAAAAGGTGTCATAAACACATAAGAAATGGTTTCATCCTCGCTGTTAAAAAGGGTTAATTAGAGATACCATAGAAATGCCTTATGGGGTAAAGGGTTAAGACAGGATGGATCCAAGATCAGATTGCATTTTCTGCAATGCCTGACCAGATTCCAAATTGTGTGTAATAGCAAGTTTGGTTGTGCCATTAGCCTACGAGTTAATTACAATCTGGTTTCACCCTTTGCCACATGATCCCAAATTTGAATGACCCTTTGGAAATATACCAGGATTTTCCCCTTTTCCTACCAATATTTTCAAAAAGCTTTTCAAGACAGGGTTGCTAAAGTAGAGACAGTACAGTAAAGGGCTAAAAAGTAATATATCTCAGCTCAAATATGAGGGAAATACAGATATCAGATAAGTTTCTTACTAAAACCTTTGTTGTAGGTACTCAATAGACTAGTTTCATGAAGAATCCTCAGGCAAATACCCATACCATAGGTTTAACCGTTCACCACACAATCCAATTTTTAACCACCCTGAAGGAGGATTGAAAACATTGTGGGAAAACAAGAAACTGCTAGTAACCAGCATTTTCTCCTTTTTCCACTATGTTTTCTACCCTATCAATCATCATTTGAGTTACACTTTATTTGTTGTCTGCAAATGCTATCACTTTGGGCTAATCTTAAATTTTGTCATGTGGCAAAGAGTCAACCTTTTACCACATAATCCTGACTTTTAACTCCCCTGTGAAAGAAGCCTTTTGAAAAGAAAAGATAGTGGGAAAAGGAGAAAATGCTGGTAACCAGCATTTTCTCCTTTTCCCACAATGTTTTCTTCCCTTCTTTAAATGAATTTTAATTCTTTAATCACATTCATTTTGTCATCTGCAACCGGTATCAATTTGGATCAGTCTAATTTTTGTCGTTCGGTAAAGGGTTAAATCAAAGATTAGTATTTAAAGGATTCAAATATATCCCATTATCTGAATCTCTAGGTCAATGCAATAGATGGCTTAAAATCATCACAGATATGCTAAATGAAAAAATAAAAAATAAGTTAATGTACAATAATACTACACATATGTACAAAGAAATATTTAAGAGTATGCTCTTCATTTATCGAAACAGAAACTTGACAAATACATCTTGTATCTATGTTGACTGCATGAGGACCTCATCATTAAAAGAAAAAATAGTGTCACTTATAGATGATGAAGAAAAATTGTGTTCGTAAAAGTTGTTTCGCTTGTTGGGATGACTAATAGAATTTTTGTGCAGTCATCCCATTTCTAAATTTTTTTTTATCTGAAATAATTGGAGATAAAACAAGAAGAAAAAGAGAAAAAAATGGAAAAAATAGGTAAATTGCCTATGCCTAAAAACCAGATTGGAAATATGACATCATATGCCTTACATTTCTTGCGCTTGACGTAAGGTTGCTATACGGGAGGGGTGCGCCACGGGGAATAAGGGAAAAGAACTGTACTAAATTTTGATAAAGCTCCTCCCAGAAAAGGTTAAAAGCATGAAATAAATAGAATATTTGTTTTTTTTTTTCGGTGAAAGATTGAAATTTATTTCATCTCGTGAACACCATTGGTAATATTTTCACTTGTGACTGTGCCACTCGTGAAAATATTACCGATGGTGTCCACTTGATGAAATAAATTTCGATCTTTCACCGAAAAAAAAAAAAAAAAAAAATCCTCTATGTCTTTTGACAGTCACTTTCCCTGGTTGTAGATTTTTTCAGGTCATCAATACAGTCATTAACCCATCACATCAGCACAGATATTACAAGATCAACTAGTGACTATTACAAAACATTTCAAGGAAAAATTCTTTTTTTATATAGCTATGCAAAACATTGAAGGAAAAAAATAAATTTGATACAAGTGAATGTTTCCTTAACCCTTTACCAAACAAGCCCTGGTTTTCACAACCCTGGAAAGGAAAGCTTATCAAAACCTTCTGGGAAAAGGAGAAAGTGCTGGTAACCAGCATTTTCTCGCATGATTTTCTGCCCTTTCAGAGGCAAATTTCATAAATCAAGATGCTTTTAATTTTTGTTGTATGCAAATGTTTTCAATATGGACCACTCTATTGTTGTTTGGTAAAGAGTAAGATCTTTTCTCTGTTATCCCATGTATTTCAAGGGCTCAAATACTGCAAGGGCTCAAATAGTCAAAAATACAATGATAAATGAAAATAATCCAAAATTACAAAGCTGTGGCATCTTGATTGGGAAATTATGAAACACAGAAAAAATTAAGTTTGTTTAGTAGTATGTTAGTATCTGTAGTGGCATAGTATTAGCTATGGCAAGAAAGTTTATATCAACCTTTTATGGTATTTGTAACAATCAAATGAACAATGTGTATCAATTCTATCATAATTTCTTCTCTCTTTCCCAAACAACAAATTTCAGACTCTTCCAAACTCAAAGAGTTTGCAGACGACAATTTCAAATTTGATAAAAATGGCAGACAGTTCTCCAAATGGGTAGAAAACACTTCGAGAAAAGGAGAAATTGCTCTTTACGAGCAATTTCTCCTTTTCCCACAGTGTTTTCGAAAGACTTGTATGCAGACACATAAAAGCAAGGGCTTGTTTGGGAAAGGGTTAACTTTGGTACAAATGGTTGCTGAATATCAACTAATACTTAGGTTTGAAACTTTGAATAAAAATATGGCATGACACACAATGACCATCATGGGAAATTTACGTAAATAACGAAGAACAAAAGAACTATTGTTCTTTTGTTCTGAGCCATGCTCTAGCGAAAGAAAGCTTGATGCATTACAGTGATACATGAAACCAAGTAACCACATACTTATAGATCTATAAAATCCATGAGGTAAACCAGTCCTTTGACATGAAGGTAACTCACAACCAGCAGAAAGTTTTGGCCCAAGTCAGCCTGCATCGTCCACACAGACTGACCTGGATTGATACCTTTTACAGATGTATCAAGTTCCCTTTTCACAGAACATGGTATATATATGAGAAATTGCTTTTTTAACCCTTTAGTTTAGTTTAATCATATTTATTTTACATCGATTGAGAAACAAGCTCTTACAACTAATGCTAATCTCTCTCGATTCTGCTTCCTGGGAACTGCACCAGTACTTGGGCCAAATGTGTGGGCCTATGAAAAATCCCAATGTTACCCTTTACTATTTGGCAGAATTTTAGGCCTATCCAAATCAAAAGCATTTGCAGACAATAGTTTCACAGTGGCCCAAATGATGCAATTTTTCTTTCATAACGTAGAAAACTCTGTTGTTACCAGCATTTTCTCCTTTTCCCTCAAATTAAGTTTTCTAAAGGCCTCTTCCTCAGGGTCATTAAAAGTCGTCATTGTGCGGCAAAGAGTTAACAAGTTGTCTGAGAGGATTGGGGTATAATGACTATTAAGTAGAATTCAATTACACTGATAAGGATAGGAACCCTTTCAAAAGTCCGTTTCGTGTTGTTGATTTCTTCCAAATTAGTTTTCATGATTTTTTTTTTCTCTACTCTTTGGTTCATCAGTTAAGAACTGTGTAGGACTAGTCTGTTTTACATTCTGTGGCATGGCGTTACCTCTGCGCAAGTTTTTGTTTCATCGTACTTCTCGTGGAACGATTTGGAGTTGTGTAGTTACCTGATCTAAAATAGCGAAAGAAAACAAAATTTTTATCCACTATATTACATCAATGTCACTATCTGGTCTAGGTCTTCAAATGCCACTTTCAACTTAAGTTGCTTTCAAATACATGTACTGTATTGTAAATCATAACCCAAAGTTGTACTTTTCTGACCACTTTTGACCTTTAGCTCTTTATCAAGCAATCCTGCAATTTGAATACCCTGATGAAGAAGTCTTTTGAAAACAATGTTGGAAAAGGAGAAAATGCTGCTAACCAGAATTTTCTTCTTTGCCCACAATGTTTTCTATCTCATCAGAAATAAAATCCATTAGTTGAGCCACATTTCAATTATGAAATGGACAATTCAAACATATTGCTGTGACGTATAGAGTTAAAATTTGATGCATGGTATTATATTAATTGAAAAAAAAAAGGATTTTTGCACTTAGGTTTGAGATTTGAAATTTAAGAGCCTTGGAGGTTTGTTCAAAGGTTTTGTGTTGTAGATATTACACACTGCAATCCCTGCCCTTGTCAAACACTTGCAAGTTCTTTCATGACTATGGGAATTATCAACCCATTACCACACAATTCTAAGTTAAAATAACCCTGAAGATTAGCCTTTTGAAAACATTGTGAGAATAGGATAAAATGCTGGTAACCAGCACTTTCTCCTTTTCTCACAATGTTTTCTAACCTTTCGGAAAGTTTATCATTTAAGCCACATTTACTTTGTCGTCTGCAAATGCTCTGAATTTGAACCAGTCTAAAATATTGTTGTGTGGTTAAAAGTTATTAGAAGAATAATCATTTTACAATATTTTTTTTTGTGTGTGTAGACTTGAAAATCCTTAGCAGGAGCAAATAATCAACTGAAAAATTAAAAAAAAAAAACTAATGCTGGTAACTAGCATTTCTACTTTTTCCACAATGCTTTCTATTTTTTTTAAAAAAGCGTTAGCAATTATTTCATGAAATTTAGTGTTGTTACTTCAACTTACTTGCAAATCCATTTAATCTAAGATGTCTAAAATTTTATATAGTGAAAATGACTTAACTCATAAGCTCCTATAAGAAGTTTACACAACAAATTTCAATGTATCCTTTTGATTAAGATTTAACTATGAATGAAGGTTCATAGATGAATATGTCTGAAAACTTTGTAAAAAAGGAGGAGAAACTGCGAGACATGAGGCTCCTCTCTATCACTAATTTGATATTTGTCTGCCTGAAATGATCATATAGTTGCCAAAAAATCAATTCATCTGTTTAAATGCATTTAGATTTAAATCATGCCATTTAAAAGTATGGAAAATGTAACAAAGATGACAATCTCTTATTGTATTGTAGGTCCAACTGTTAGTCACTGGCAGAAAAATGAATGTTAAAAATAGGCAAAAAGTAAAAGAAGATAGAGTGACCCAGCATGTTTTAACCTGGTTTTTCTACTAGCAACAATGACCAACCATACAATAACAGATTGTCATCTTCTTAAAAATTTCTATACTTCTAAATGGTATGGTATGCTTTAAATCTAGTTTCATTTCAACAATTACAAAGAACCTTTGGCCACCATTGAGCCTTTAACCCTTTACCACACAATCCCTGGTTTTTACAACTCTGAGACCCTGAGAAAGAAGCCTTTTGAAAACATAGTGGAAAAAGGAGAAAATGCTAGTAACCAGCATTCTCTCCCTTTTCCACAATGTTTTCTAGCCTGCTGGAAACAAATTTCAATTTTTGAGTTATGTTTTATTTGTTGTCTGCTAGTGCTTTCAATTTGGACCTACCCAAATTTTTTTTCGTTTGGTAAAGTGTTAAGGCAGACCACTATTAGTAATAGTATTAGAAAGCAAAAATTCCTCATTTCTGGCAATTTCTCCTTTTTTAAAATCTACTTTGTTTAATTTTGGTAGATAAATGTTTTTTTACTTAATTGAGGCAAAAGAAGCCATCTGCTGGTTGTAATCTGAAAAATGCCCTTTCCCATAAAATCTAAATCATTCCGATTAAAATATTTAATATGCTATATCTACATGTGCTAGTCTATGCTAAAAGTTGGTTTAACTATTTACCACACAACCCTGAGTTTTAACAATCCAAAGGCAGAAGGCTTTGGAAAACATTTTGGGAAAAGGAGAAAATGCTGGTAACCTGCATTTTCTCTTTTTCCCAAAGTGTTTACATGTTCAAAGATAAATCCCAACATTTGGGTCACATACACCTTACTGTCTTCAAATATTTTGAATAAAGGCATTTAAAAAACTTTCTTGTGTGGTAAAGGGTTAACTCACTAAATTGGATTATAACATGCTGTCAGTCTGACTATGATGTAAACTGACATATGCTGAACACATAACAACCAATAAACTGTCAGAGTAATTTTCATTAACCACTAAACTGCTGCACATAACTTCAACAGATTTTTCTAGCAGTACAGATGAAGATCAGGCTGCAGAGACTATGCAGAATGATCTATGACCTACACTTTTGAATTTCATTAGATATTCATGCTAAAGAAGCCTTAAAACTGGCAAGATAAGGATTTTCTGGAACCAAGATAATCCATATCCTTAGTAGCAGCAGGTTAAAAACTAAAGAACTTAGATTACTTCATTACCTCCAACATAATGAATTGAATCTCAATATGTTCAATACATACAAAAATATTGTAGCAAATGCAAAAATGTTGCTCATTAAAGGCAAAATCTGTATCTGCCATCATATTATTTTGGTGCAAGAGACAAAATGTCTGCAGGAGGCAATGAACCAATACCCAACATCATAAACCCATGCATATAACTGAACTGTTTATTATTGACCATTCAATAGTAAACCATTTCCATTATATTAGTACCACCCCAAAAATAGAGAGGTTTACTGCATCTTTGCAACACATTATAAAGAGCAAGATGTAAAAAAAAAACCTTTACCAAACAATCCCTGATTTTGAAGACCCTGAGATAGAATCTTTTTGAAAACAATGTGGGAATAGAGAAAATGCTGGTAACAGCATTTTCTCCTTTTTCCACCATTTTTTCCACTCCAAATATGAGATAACAAGTAAGAAACTTGAGATTGGTATAAGTTTAAAGCACTTGTTTCTCAATCGATGTAAAATGAATTTGTATAACAAATTCCCTCATCTTGAATCTAAAAGTTTTCTGAGCTCTCATCCTAGAATAATAGATTATGAGATGGAAATGGATTACTTATAAAAATTAATGGAGACCACATTTTTATACATTGAGAATAGAAAACCCTTTCCACGAATTTTGTATATGTGACCGGTCACACATAAAGGGACCATCTGGGAACTGCAAAAAGAGTCAACTCTGGTCAGACTGCTTGACTTGCGCAGGCTGACCTGGGTCAACATTTTTCATTTCTGTACTATCATTGATCTGTTTTTCATCTAATTGGTGTACTAAATTACCCAGCTGTCCCTTTTGGAGTGATGGATCACATATGAAAATCATGCTCTTCTGATATAAACACTTCGATTATCCATGATGCAGTTGTGTTATAGTTAACTCTTCTAGTGCCAGTCATTACAAAAGTTGTTTCTGTAGACAGGATAGATCACGACCAAAATGCATAAACGATGTAGTCTGATCAATGATCTTCACTGTCAAGCACTTGTTCGATACTCTGATTAAAAATAGTCATGAAATCACAAAAGTATGGATGTGAAAATCTCCGTTCATTTTATAGACAACAAAATCTTTAAAAATCCAAACTGAAATCATTTGCAGGCGACAAATAACAAGTGGCTAAAATGACAAAATCTGTCTTTGATTCAGTAGAACATGTTATTGGAAAAAGAGAAAAGGTTTCCTATCAGTATTTTCTTCATTTCCAACACTCTTTTCAGAAGTATTTTCCATCAGGGACAACAAATCTCAGAATAATGTGGTGAAGGGCAATGAGTTAACATTTTTATAACTTACATATAAACAACTATACCTTATATTTGCTGTGATGAGAAGCTGAAATCAGTTGATAATTCCATATAGGTTTTTGATTGATATAAAAATTGAATACTGTATTTTGTTAGTCATCAATCGTTGCAGAAAAACGATGAGTTTGGGTGTGACTACCTTAGTTTGAAATAAAACTGCTGACACATTTAGCATCAAATGCTTGATGTGAATACACTTGAAATCACAAAATCATTATCTATTTAAAAGCTTGTACTTTGTGCTTCATTAGAAGCTTACAGGAGATAACTTCACTGATATAAATGCACCTGTTGTCACACTGTTGTCTAAATCTATTTCATAATGAAAACTAGAGCTATCACTAAACATGATTATAACCCCCACCAGCTACTTGTCACAAAAAAAACAACAGTTCTTTGTCACAGAATGCAGTATGGTTAAGTACAAAAGTAAGAGTTGAAAAAAAGTTCAGGGGAAGATATAGAGGATATTTGTTTTTTTCGGTGAAAGATCAAAATTTATTTCATCGAGTGGACACCATTGGTAATATTTTCACAAGTGGCGCAGCCACGAGTGAAAATATTACCGATGGTGTTCACGAGATGAAATAAATTTCGATCTTTCACCGAAAAAAAACAAATATTCTATTTATTTCATGCTTTTAACCCTTTCTGGGAGGAGCTTTATCAAAATTCAGTACAGTTCTTTTCCCTTATTCCCCGTGGCGTACCCCTCCCGCATAGCAACGTTACGTCAAGCGCGAGAAATGTAAGGTATATGACGTCATATTTCCCATCTGGTTGTTAGGCACGCGCAATTTACCTAGGCAACAAGAACGTGAAAATCGGTATTTTCACTGGTGGTACCAGTGTAAGATCGAAAAATATTTTCACTGCTATTTCTCGATATCCTACCGGAAAGCATGAAATAAAATTCCATAACAAATCCCAGCAGGGTCATTAAAATTGCACTTGCACAACTTCATATATAGCAACCTTGTGAGAAAATTTCAGTTCAGTACATGAAAAAATGTTGGAGTATTGCTCCGTACAAATTTGTGTCTACAGACAGACTGAAAGACGGACAGACAGCCATTGCGATTCCAGTATATCCCCCTCCACTACATTGTGGGGGGTATAGATATAGTTACCAGAAAATGATGAATGTAACTTAATAGCACATATTTTACCTCCTTCTATTATTTGATCAAATCGTGTTTGGAGATAACCTACCTATCTAGTTTCTTTGGAGATAATCTTGATTTATTCCTACTCATGTTGAATGACATTTCTGAATCTTCTCTGGAAAACAACAACAAAACATTCATATATTGTACTGCATCAAACAACAGAACATTCATACATATACTGTATACATGGATATATGTGGCTGTTGGAAAATGTTTGAAATTTCTAATCACAGACAATTTGCTAACAGAATCGAGACAGCGTTTTTTTTCAGTATAATTGAGATAAAATATACATACAGGAAAGTTTGCAATGTTTTGAAATTCAGGAAATCGCAAAAATTTCCATGTCACGGAAATATCCACTTATACAGTTGATAGTTCAAAAATGATTGCAGACAAGGTAGAATGACCACATTCATGCAAAAACTATCATAAAAGCAAAAAAAAAAAAATCAACCCTGGTCAGTCTAAGCAATTCACACAGTCTGACCAGGGTTGACCCTTTTCGCAGTTCCAAGATAATCCCTTTCTGTGTGACGGTTACAAATGTAACAAACTAGTAAGTAGTTTTTCAAGACATCAGGCAGCCTAGCTAGGTCCTGAAACCTTGTGTCTCAGTATCTTATCTGATATCTTAACCCTTTAACAATCATACCTGAGTTTCAAAGACCCTGAAAAAGCAGCCATTTGAAAAAATTGTTGGAAAAGTAGAAAATGCTGGTTAGCAGTGCTTTCTACCCTATCAAAGACAAATTCCATCACTTGAGCCACATTTGAATTTTCCTCTGCAAGTGCTATTACTTTGGACAAATTACACTTATCATACATTTAACTCTTTACCAAAGGACAAACTCTTTACCAAAGGACAACATTTTAGAATGGTCCAGATTGAAAGTATTTGCTGACAACAAAATAAAAGGTTTACCTGAGAGGAACAAACTCTCTTTGAGTAAAATCTGGATCTGTGTCTTCAATCAATCTTCCATCTTTAGTTGGTGGAGCATATTCATACTGAAACAAGGTTAGCGAAAAAGTGGCTTCACACAAGTTTTGAATATAAAGCATTACAAAGAAATTTAGGTTCTACACAAATTATATCTTGTAATATGGTTAAGTTGTTGCTAGAACTAAATCACATTTATCAAATTCATTGAACTTAACCCTTTACTCCGTAGATACTTGTTTCTAAGCATTGCTTGTAGGAGTCTTTTGAAAACATTGTGACAAAAGGTGAAATTGCTCGTGACGAGCAATTTCTCCTTTTGTCACAATGTTTTCTATGCTATCAAAAGGTGTCATATACACATAAGAAAGGGCTTCATTCTTGCTGTTATTTAGGGTCGATTAGAGATACCATAGAAATTCCTTATGGAGTAAAGGGTTAAATACATTTTTCAAAAACATGGCAGTTTATACCTTATACTGATCATATCTGACATCCCTCAACCTGGATGAAGGTATTTATACTAGACAGGCGATGTAAACAACTTTAAAATGTAATATCCAAATCCTTACTGTGCTGGAACACAATATTTTGATTTCACTCATTATTTTTCCCCTTTGTTCCTGAAATGTTAATCCTTTGTCTGCTAAGCGTGATTCGCTGACTTTTTGCGGACAGTGCAGATTAAGGTCAGACTGCACAAAATGTGAAAGCTTATCTTTCTTTAATCTACACAGTCCAATAAGGACATATTATTCCCTAAAACATAACTTGAAACAGTTATATTTTGGTTATTTAACCCTTTCCCAAACAATTCCTGGTTTTTACGGGTCTGGAAAAGTAGTCTTTTGAAAACATTGTGGGAAAAGGAGAAAATGCTGGTAACCAGCATTTTCTCCTTTTCCCACAATGTTTTCTACCCTATCATGGACAGAAATCATCTTTTCAGCAAGAGTTGAATTGTAGTCTGCAAATACTTTCAATTTGGTCTAGTCCAAAAGTTTGTCCTTTGGGAAAGGGTTAAATCAATTTGAAAATTTAATTTTAGTTATTTAGAAGGATAAGGGTTAACAGTGTACAGATATTATTACTGTGACAGTCTATCAAAACATTTTGGAAATACAAAATACCTGTTCATGTTCTCTGCGCACAGCATCATTCAGTTCCTGTTTAAGTAGATTGATGTGTCTCTTACTGTTCTCTATCTCGTCACTCAAACTTTTCAGCTCCATCACAAGATGATGCTGTGTGTCAACAAATGCACCTACCAAATTCTATAAAAAAGTCAAAATTTCCAGTTTTAAAACTTTTTTATCATTTTTTTTTTTTTGTGTTAGAAACTGAAAGGTTAACATTATTCTTTGTGTATGTAAAAAAAAAGGTTACTTATCTTAGCAATGGACACCTTTGTAAAAATTTACAAGCAACTGAACCTTTAACCAAAATATTTCTGTTCTAATGGAAAAATAAAAGTGCCCCTCTCTTCAAACTTTGTAAGAAAAACAAGTCTGCATTCCACATTTTCTACCTTTTTAAAGGCCAATTTCCCACCTCAAGTTTGCTACTGTTTGCAAAAAAAGTTTTAAATATGAACAAATGTGACCTGTCATGCGTAACAGGACAATTCCAAAATTCCTTTCATCAATCAGATGAAAACAGATCGAAGATAGTGCTGGTCAATAAAGTTGATAGCTAAAAAATGATTTTAGAGTTAGGAAAATGACACTTTTCATAAACAAAATATCATAAAAGTGAAAAATGTTGACCCCAGTCAGCCTGCGCAGTCTGCTGAGGCTGACTAAGGTGGAGATTTTTTGCAGTTCCCAAATGATCACTTTTTGCATGACAGGTCACAAATCTAAAATCTTATTGTTTACTAAAGAGTTGTCTCCCTTTGGAAAGGTCGTACAGAGCTATTGGGTCAATATTAATGAATCTTACCTGACAAGCGATTAATTCTGGCCCTGCTTTACCAACATCAAGAGGTATAAAATCAGCATTTAATAAAAGTTTGGACAATGAGGCACCTTTTCCAGTCTGTTCATGCTTTGACTGAAATAGAAACACTCATTTCAAATCTTTTCAAATATTTCTTTACACTCATTATAAATCCTTTACCAAATATTACAGTGTTTTGCATGACCCTACAGAAGAAGCCTTTCAAAAATATTGGTAAGAGACCCAGTTTACCTAATTTTCTTACTTTAATCACAAAGTTTAGTGAAAGTCCTGGTTTCTAGTTTTCCTACTTATTGTTTTCAACCCTATCCAATGCAAAGCATATAACTTTAGTCAAATTTCATATGTCATCTGCGTTTGCTTTAGGTTTGATCAAGTCTAAAACTTTATTTGTCAGGAAAGAATTGAAAAATTGGAAATTTGATTGCTGAAATATTTCTACATATCGAAGTGTGAAAACCAGTCCACACTGAATGTTAATGTTCAAAGTTAACCCTTTCCCAAACAATCCCTGCTTTTTACGGGTCTGGAATAGTAGCCTTTTAAAAACATTGTAGGAAAAGGAGAAAATGCTGGTAACCAGCATTTTCTCCTTTTCCCACAATGTTTTCTACCCTATCATAGACAGAAATCATCTTTTCAGCAAAAGTTGAATTGTCGTCTGCAAATGCTTTCAATTTGGTCTAGTCCAAAAGTTTGTCGTTTGGGAAAGGGTTAATGAGGATAATGTTTGATCCTTTAACTTTATTGTCAGATAATAAATAGATGATATTTGTTTTTTTCGGTGTAAGATCAAAATTTATTTCATCGAGTGGACACCGGTAATATTTTCACGAGTGGCTGTGCCACTCGTGAAAATATTACCAATGGTGTTCACGAGATGAAATATATTTCGATCTTACACCGAAAAAAACAAATATTCTATTTATTTTATGCTTTTAACCCTTTCTGGGATGAGCTTTATCAAAATTCAGTACAGTTCTTTTCCCTTATTCCCCGTGGCGTACCCCTCCTGCATAGCAACGTTACGTCAAGCGCGTGAAATGCAAGGTATATGACGTCATATTTCCCATCTGGTTGTTAGGCATGCGCAATTTACCTAGGTAACAGGAACGTGAAAATCAGTATTTTCACTGGTGGTACCAGTGTAAGATCGAAAAATATTTTCACTGCTATTTCTCGATATCCTACCGGAAAGCATGAAATAAACCACATTAAAGTATGACCAACTTTCTTTATCAACTCTTCAGTTTTTTCTATAATCACTTAAATTGATAAAGTGTCCATCAGTCCAATAAATGAGAGAAAACGTCTTTCACTTTTGCATAAGGATAGAATAAGACATTCTAACCCTTTATCAAACAAACCTGTAAATTAATTGCCATGGGGAAAAATAGCTTAAAAGATAAAAGGAGAAAACAATGAAAACCACAATTTAATTCTTGTTTCAAAATGTTTTCTTTCCTTATACTAACTCCAATCATCATCTAAGCCGCATAAATTTGTTGTTTGTGAAAGCTTTTATGATGAATAAGTATAGAATTGTGTCAAGAGTCAGTTTAAAACCAGAGATGAGTAAATGATACAATATCGTTAATAGAACCTTGTATCTGGTTTGAAGCATACAGTGATAAGAGATACTTACCCTTAACAATGCATTTTCTACATTATGTAAATAGGTTGCAAGTATTTCCTTGTCTCTGAAAAAAAATTAAAAAAAAAGGTCAATTTTTCCATTTACTACTCAGCATAAAGTTAGTTGGTGGAGAGCTTGACTGTATCACTGATATGGTATTAAAAAAGATAGTTTCATAAAACTTGAAGGCAGTCTGCTTTGTTGGTGTTCTTTACAAATGAGCAATACTCTGTGACAAGGGCACTAAATGCATCAGTAAAAGGTGCTGACCCAGGTCAGTCTGCATTATCAGCATAGGCTGACCTGGGTCAAAGCCTTAACCCTCTCCCAAACGACAAACTTTTGGACTAGACCAAAATGAGAGCATTTGCAGACGACTATTCAACTCTTGCTGAAAAGATGATTTCTGTCTATGATAGGGTAGAAAACATTGTGGGAAAAGGAGAAAATGCTGGTTACCAGCACTTTCTCCTTTTCCCACAATGTTTTCAAAAGGCTACTATTCCAGACCCGTAAAAACCAGGGATTGTTTTGGAAAGGGTTAAGCTATCAGTAGATTTTCTTTCAATCCAGCGACCGTGTACATCATGACACAGTTGTAAAACAACTTGGATTACATTGTTTCACAATTATGTGATGACCTGGCCAGTATCATGCAACACAGAGTTGCAATAAGCCCCCTTTTCCTAGAGCATAGCTCAATTGTTTAAGTATAGCTCTATTCATATGAATACTGTTAAAAAGAGTATGATCTGCAGATGACAGCAGATTTCTTGGAAAACACTTTGGCAAAAGAAAAACCTGTGTTTAACAAGCAATTTATCCTTTTTCCACTGCTGGATCACTATTACATATGATAATTCTCAAAATCTTTAGCAGTAAATGATTGTGTTTCATCAGGTAAAGTAGGTGAACAAAAGCCTCACAGAATCTGGAAGTAGCTCTTACTTTGCAGCAGTTCTAAGGGCTTTCTCTGCATCTTGCAAATTTGTCTGAAGTGACTCTTTCTCTCCTTCCAGCCCTGCAACCTGTTTGTTCAGCTGTCTTGCTGTCTGTTCTTTCCTTCTTAGCTCCAACTTGGTTTCAGCCAAACCCTTTAGATTAGAAAATTACAGATTTCAAGAGTAATTTTGACACTATTTGCAACTATCTCATATGCAATGTTCCACAATTGATGTATGTATTCATACTCTGAGCTAACCTTTTATCACACAATCATGACTTTCAACCCTGGGGAAGAGGCCTCTTGAAAACATGGGAAAAGAAGAAAATACTGGTAACCAGCATTTTCTTCTTTTCCCACAAAGTTTTCTTATTTCTATTATTTAAATGGAATTACTACTGCCACATTTATTTTGTCCTCTGGAAATGCTTCCAACCTGGATCTGTCTAAGACTTCATTGTGTGATAAAGAGTTAATTAGTATGGACTCATACTGTTCCATAGTTTATTAAATCATACTGACAAAATTCAATTTTTTAACTTCCTGTGTTACAGCAAAACAACAGCTACCTTATCCCTGTTTTTTCTCTATTTCACCAGAACTAGACTTGGATTTTGTAGTACCCTGCCAAAGGACATTCCAGTGAGAGGAACTCTACCAGTGAGAATCCAGCCCAGATTATCTTGTCACATATCACAGTTTTACAACTGATCCATATAAGACCAGTATACGAGTGTCAAAAAAGCATTTTCAGGTAAAATAGGATAATGCATCAAGAAAGAGGTGCTCATTCGCAGAGAGAAACATCAGAAGACATACCTGTATGGCCTCTGACAAGGTTTGTTCCTTTTCCATCCCTTCTGAGGAGAAAATTTCCATTCTTGAGGACAGGTCCTCAAGCTGTTTGCCTTGCTCAAGTAGAAGTTGTTGGGCTTGTTCCTCTCTCCTCAAGGCATTGTTAAGCTCTATACACACACTCTCAAACTTCTCTATTGGCACATATTTATTACCCTGGTAGAATAACTTCATTGATTAAGCCTTTCCCAAACAATCCCTGGTTTTTACTGGTCAGGAATAGAAGTCCTTTGAAAACATTGTGGGAAAAGGAGAAAATGCTGGTAACCAGCATTTTCTCCTTTTCCCACAATGTTTTCTACCCTTCCATATAGAAAAATCATCTTTTTAGCAACTGTTAATTTGTCATTTGCAAAATGCTTTCAATTTGGTCTGGTCCAAAATTTGCTATTTGGGAAAGGAATAACAAGGATTCATTTAAATTTTGACATTAACCCTTATCCTGCTAAATAACTACAAAGAAATTTTCAATTTGATTGCAAAACCGAAATTATTGTTATTTCAGAGTTTTAGGGAACAATAATTCCTTATTGGACAGTGTAGATTAAAGATCAGACACCACAATCTGTGTAATCTGATCTTGATCTACGCTGTCCACAAATGGGCAGCAAGTCATGCTTAACAGCATAAGGGTTAATTTCAATATATCAGTTTTTCAAGGCTTACATCAAACAACCTTTGATTTCTGGTCATACATAAGACATAGTTGAAAATAGTCTGACATCATTCTCAAAATAAATAGGTTTCAGTTTGGCTGCTGCAGGGAATGAAGAAACTGGAAATAATTTGAAGTTTTTTCTTGGAAAAACTGAACATAGTGTGAAGTTTCTTCTTGAATCAACACTGTCCAACACTGTGGGAAATATTCTTGCCAGAATGATCTAGAAATGGTAAAAATCTGTGAATGAAAATATCTAATGTACTAAAATTCAATTAGCACTTCAACGACTCCAAAGTCTGTTTTATGAAGGTGTCTTAAATCTTAAATTTGTCAATGCTTACTTTATCTATGTAACATCAGAAAATCTCTCTTGCCTGACAAAGCCTTCCCTACATTTTTCAGCTCCTTCCAAGACATAATCATAGTCACACTGTAGTTCTTTTTAACCCTTTACCAAACTAC
Source organism: Tridacna crocea (assembly GCA_943736015.1). Taxonomy (NCBI): domain Eukaryota; kingdom Metazoa; phylum Mollusca; class Bivalvia; order Cardiida; family Cardiidae; genus Tridacna; species Tridacna crocea. The sequence goes on from OX031066.1 coordinate 14,210,586, forward strand.
AAGTTTTTAGACTGGTCGAAATTGAAAGCATTTGCAGACAACAATGTAAGTATAGCTCAAAAACTCAACTTTGTCTTTGGAAGGGTAGAAAACATTGTGGAAAAAGGACAAAATGCTGGTTACAAGCAATTTCTCCCTTTTCTACATTGTTTTCAAAAAGCTTCTTTCTCAGGGTTATTAAAAGTAGGGATTGTGTGTAAAGAGTTAACTCTTTACCACACAAGAAAATTTTAGACTGGTCCAAATTGAAAGCATTTGCAGACGACAAAATAAAAGTGACTAAAAAATAGAAATTTGTTCTGGGAAGGGTAGAAAACACTGTGGGAAAAGGAGAAAATGCTGGTTACCAGCATTTTCTCCTTTTCACACAGTGTTTTCAAGGGGCGTCAAAAGAAGGAATTGTGTGGTAATGGGTTAAACGCATGCACTCTCAAGTGCAACAAGCATGGTGCCTGCCACATAGTGAAATTGATACAGAGTAAGTACAAGCTCTTCAGAATACAACATATTCAGCTGCCATGTTGTTCTTAACAGCTATGTTGTAAACACTTCCCAGGAAATGGCCACCAACAGAAAGACTGGTACACTGTATGAGGGTGCCATTGTTTGGCAACAGTCACTTTACAGTGAAAATTCCTAGGAAAAAAAGGTACAACACTCTATTATTCTTGGTTATTGCTTTTAGTCTAAACTTATTTATTTTACATCGATTGAAAAACAAGTTCTTACAACTTATACTAATCTCTCTCAATTCTGCTTTCTGGGAACTACACCAGTACTCGCGCCGAATGTGTGGGCCAATGAAAAATCTCAAAGTTGATATCCGCTCCCTGGTATCGAACTCAGGACCTTTAGATTATGAGGCAGACGACCACGGACAACACAAATTTCAATTATTGCTTTTGTTATACGGGTTACGCTTTTGATAGTTAGAAACTAGCCCAAGTTTCAAGTAAATATCTGATTACAACACAAATAATGCAAAATCACAGGGCTATGAAAATACCAGTTTTGATTTAACTCTTTAACAAACAATCCCTGGTTTTTACGACTCTGAGATAGAAGCCTTTTGAAAACATTGTGGGAAAAGGAGAAAATGCTGGTAACCAGCATTTTCTTCTTTTCCCACAATGTTTTCTAGCCTGCTGGAAGTAAATTTCAATTTTTGACTTACATTTGATTTATTATCTGCAAGTGCTCTCAATTTGGAACAGTCTAAAATTTTGTTGTTTGGCAAAGGGTTTCTGTAAAAGTGCATTTTTTTATCAATTAGTGACAAACTATTCTAATTCTACCTGTTGAGTAACAGCTACATCATTCCCTTCATTGATAAGCTGTTCTTGTTCTGGACCTAATTTCTCATTCTCTTCTTGCAGTTTGCTGACCTCTTGTAAAAGTTCTCTACGTTCAACCTCCACACTGTGAAGTCTTTGTGTAAACTCAAGTATGTGGCTTTGCAGGGATATCATCAGATCCTTAATTAAAAATGGAAGAAGTCTCTGAAAATTTTATTATGTCTTTACTACATTCATAACTATGGATCATATACCATACTCGTATGTAGTTTTTGTTGTGGCTATAAACCAAGTTCAAACTAAACAGAACCAGTTGTTTGATCTTAGATCTACACTTGTTGTCACTTCAGAGCAAGTTGGCACAAAACATATCATGTGCAAGGTAGTTAAGTCCTAGCTCTAGATGGGTAGACTTCTATTTTACATTGTTGTTCAGTGTCTGAATGTCTTGCAAATTACCTGTACAAAGACATGTACATTATGTAGTCAAATAAAATCAGGTTCTAATGTAAAACTATCTAAATGAATTTTCAAAAATCAGATAAAATGATGAAAAAAAAAATTCTTATCTCTTTACTACACAATCCTGACTTTTAACACCCCTGTAAAAGAAGCCTTTTGAAAATATTGTGTGATAAGCAGAAAATGCTGGTTACTAGCATTTTCTCCTTTTTCCACAATGTTTCCTTCCCTTCCTAAAACAAATTTCAAGTTTTTTTGTCACATTTATTTTGTCATCTGCAAATGCTTTCAATTAGGACCAGTCTAAAATTTTTGTCGTTTGGTGGGCGTTATACTAGAATTTTTGGTGGCTCACATCCTTTTGTCATGACAGTAGGCTGGGCTAATTCTTTCAGAGGTAATTTTCTGTAGAATCACTATGATGGCAAAGAAAGAATTCATTAATCAAGAGTGAAGAAGGTACTTTATCAAACAAGATTACTAAAGATGAATAAGACAGAGCAATATTGGTATTTTTTCTCCAACTACTAAATATCTTCACAATGACGAAAAATAGTAGAGAGTTGAAATACCATGCAACTGCTGAGAATATATTTAAATTAATTGTATATGAGCATTGTTTGTCTTATTACTATTACTGTACAGTCATGTCCTAATACACACAGCCTAATACAAGAGAAGTTATTTGGTGATAGTTCATTTTAGGCTGTCTGTTACAGGTATTTCAACAATTCCCATGATTACAAGCTGTTCCATCATCTTACCAACATTTCTCCTTTTCCCACAACGTTTTAACTCTTTACCAAATGACAAAATCTTATACTTCTTCAAACTGAAAGCACTTGCAGACAAAAAAATTTAAGTGACTAAATAACAGAAATTTATGCTGGGAGGAGCCGAAAACATTGTTGGAAAGGAGAAAATGCTGGTTACCAGCATTTTCTCCATTTTCTACAATGTTTTCAAATGCTTTTTTTCTCAAGGTCATTAAAAGTCGGGGTTGTGTGATAAAGAGTTAAAAAAGCTGCCTACCCAGGGTCATTAAAAATCAGCATTGTGTGTAAAAGGGTAAAGCTAATGTTGTTTCACGCAAACAAAATGAGGCATTTGGTGTAACTGAAACACAATACCTGAGGTGAAGATGGACAACTAAGCTCTTCTGCAGATCTGTTCTTCAACACCCTATTTAAGCCACGTCCAAGCATGCGAAGTAAAGAGTTTCTTTCCCGGAAACCAACATCTGGGCGTATTGTGATGTTTTCGAAGTATCTACCTAATCTATCAAACAGTCTTGTGAAGGAGTTTCTTGCTGCGTTTACAACTGCTCTAGTTTCTACTGACCCCACTGTGTATAAAGAAATGAAGTATTTTACGTTATTTGATATTTTCACCTCCTGATGACATTGTTTTGTCTTCCAACGATTTTTGAAAATGGTCAGCCAAGAAACATTTCTGTGAAGTTATGTCAAAATCTGATCACTATTTCAGAGAAAAAGAATTTTAAAGACCAAATAGTGTAAGAAGCCCCCATTCACCAGAGCCATGTTTCTGGACAAATCAGCATTTTGCGAACAGTTTTTTGAGAAGGGTTACCAAAGGAACATTTCTGTGAGATTATTTCAAAATCTGATCAGCCGTTTAGTGAAGAAGAATTTTAAAGAATTTCTTCATGGCCGTATAGTGCAAGTAGCCCCAATTCATCAGAGCCATGTTTCTTGATGGATCAAAATTTCGCTAACACTTTTTTAAAAGGGTCATCCAAGGAACATTTTTAAGAAATTATTTCAAAATCTGACTAGCGGTTTCAGAGAAGAATTTTTAAGAATTTCTTCATTTCCCTATATTGCAAGTAGCCCCCATTCACCAGAGCTGTGTTTCTAGGTGGATCAAAATTTCGCGAACAGTTTTTGGAAATGATCATCACAGGAACATTTCTGTGAATTTCTTTCAAATTCTTAAGAATTTCTTAATTTCTGTATAGTGCAAGTAGCCCCCATTCACCAGAGCCGTGTTTCTCGACAGATCAAAATTTTGCGAACAAGTTTCTAAAAGGGTCACCCAAAGAACATCTCTGTAAAATTATTTCAAAATCTGACCAGCGGTTTCAGAGAAGAATTTTTAAGAATTCCTGCATTTCTGTATAGTGCAAGTAGGCCCAGTTTTTGAAAAGGGTCACCCAAGGGACATATCTGTGAAACTATTCTAAAATCCTACCAGCGGTTTCAGAGGAGAAGATTTTTAAAGAATTTGCTAGAAAATTCCATTTGGTAGCCATGGCAACCGGAGTTTTTGATGGAATCAAATTCTGCGAACAAATTTTAAAGAGGACCTCCTAAAGATCATTCCAGTCAAGTTTGGTCCAAATTGGCCGAGCGGTTTAGGAGGAGTTGATTTTTAAAGAATTGTTGACAATGCACGACTCACTGACCCACACCGGGTGATCCTAAAAGCTCCCCTTGAGCATGTTGTGCTCAGGTGAGCTAAAACGAAACAGGCTACAAAGAAGGAGGTGGTTTTAAATGCAATTTCATGTTTACAACAATGTTTAACCCGTTACCACACAGCAAAATTTTAGACCTATCCAAATTGAAAGCATTGGCAGTTGACAATTTCAAATTGGCTCAAATGCTGCAAATTTGTTTTGATAGTGTAGAAAACATTGTGGGAAAAGGAGAAAATGTTGGTAAACAGCATTTTCTCCTCTAAAAACAGTGTACAAATTCACCAACCTTTCTAAATTCAAATTTTATATAAATTTCAAGGCTAGCTATCTGATTGGCTGATACATGCCTCAGCCAATCATACAGCTAGACTTAGATTTTTGAATAAAGACTAGAGCTGTCACTGAGTGTGACTTAACACCCCTGCAAGCCCTTAGACAGAAAAAAGTGTCAAGTTCAAGAGGAGATAATTCCTCAAACAGGAAGAGTTGACACTTGAAGAATGTACAGACAGCTGGCCGGCCGAACACATGGACAGGCAGGCTGACCATAGTATACCCCATGAAACATTCGTTTTGCAGGGGTATAACAATCAGAATTGTTGGTGAATTTTACTCTCACTTACATTTCTCTTTTCCTTTAACTTGATTGATTGTTTCAACAAGTTCACCAGTACTAGCCATGAGTGTATGCACTAATTCAGAACTGGTCAACCACTGCAGTAACCCTGTTTCTCCCATTTTTTGCCTGTCCCGTCTATGATAGCTGTCATCATCATCTGAAATATTGTGGAAAGAGATATTTTTGTTTGTTAACCTATATGTTTAACTTTACATCACTTTCAATGGTACTGCAGTTGAATCATGGCAGCCTGGCTCCGCTTAAGAATGAGGAGACGCTAGTTTGATCCTTGGCTTGGTAAATTTTGTCATGAGGATTAATGGTCATGCCACAGGATTCATTCTTCTCTCACTACTGATCTTTCTTTCCACGATGATTATGTTAGAAACCAGTAAGTGGCTTCAAATATTGTGCAGAAGAAACTCCAGGAAAGCAAACATAGTACTAGCCAATGCAATATATGTGAAATGGTGTTGAAAACGGCATTAAACGCCATAAATACAATCAATCAATCAATCATGCCAAGTTCCTTCATTCATGTCACCCGCATTTCACCAGCCCTGAGATGGTGGCTCTGTAGTACCTAGTGACACTCCTACAATCATTAACTCTTCACCATACGATAAAATTTTGGACAAGTCCAAATTGAAAGCATTTGCAGACATTAAATTAAATGTGACTAAAAAATTAAAATTTGATTTGGAAAGGGTAGAAAACATTGTTGGAAAAGGAGCAAATGCTGGTTACCAGCATTTTCTCCTTTTCCAACAATGTTTTCAAAAGCTTTCTTTCTCAGGATTGTTAAAAGTTCAGATTGTGTGGTAAAGAGTTAATCCTGGTAAGGATCAAATATTTGATTTGGTGATAAAAAATTGCCAAAAAGAGACCATATACAAATAAAACTTCACATAGGAAAGACCAGGATGACGTTAGGCTACGCAACTCCTAATATCTTAACAAACAATAGAATTTTAAACTTGTCTAATTCAGATCCATTTTCAGACAACCAATTAAACATCACCAAAATGACATCACTAATCGTTAAACCTTTACCATACAATGACGACTTTTAAGAAAGAAGTCTTTTGAAAAACATTATGGGAAAAGAAGAAAATGCTGGTAACCAACATTTTTTCCTTTTCCCACAATATTTTCTACCCTATCACTAAACAATTGCACCCTTTAAGCCACAATGAAATTGCTGTCAGCAAATGTCATCAATCTGGATGGTGCTAAAATTTTGTTGTCTGGTAAAGGGTCAAAAGGCAAGAAAACATTCTTAACACAATGTTTTCTAAAAGCAGATCTCTTTAAAGTCATTAAAACTTGGAAATGAATTTTTGTAAACAGTGTCATTCACAGACTACATTCCATTAGTAGAGGCAGGATATCCCAGTCAATGACATGACCAATCTTTGAACTACAGGAAGCAGCTGCTGTTACAACTTTGAAAGTCATAGAGTTAAGAAGCACTACTGCTTGTAACATAAGTAGCTCATCTCCCTAAAGGGGTTTTCATACTATCAATGAAAGTATTTCCTTTCACCATCACTTGCTTGTAGTTTTTGTGACTTGTAATAGTTTTAACCCATTACCACACAACCCCTACTTTTGACGCCCCTGAGAAAGAAGCCTTTGGAAAACATTGTGGGAAAAGGAGAAAAGGCTGGTAACCAGCATTTTCTCCTTTTTCTACAATGTTTTCTACCCTTCACAAAACAAATTTCAAATTTTCAGTCACTTTTATTTTGTCGTCTGCAAATGCTTTCAATTTGGACCAGTCTAAAATATTGTTGTTTGGTAATGGGTTAAACTTTCACCACAAAATGACCCTGAACAGCAAGACTTTTGAAAACATAGTTGCACGAGAAGAAAATGCCGGTATCCAGCATTTTCTCCTTTTCCCGCAATAGTTTCTTCCTGTTTAAAGACATATCCCTTCATTTGAGCAATATCTGATTTTTCAGCAGTGGCCATTTTCAAAAGGAAAGAGTCTAACATTTTATTGAGTGGTGAAGAGCTAAAACTGTAAATAAAAACAGCAGTTGTATGTATGTAGAACCACAAAACTGATTTTCTTTTCTCAGGTTCTATGTATAGATTTAAAAGACCTACATACCATCATGTGTTGGTTTTTCTGTAGCCCCAGTACAAACAAGTATATTATTTAGAGCATTGGTTGAGTCGTAAGTCACAAATGTCCTGGCACTTTCCTGACCAAATTTCCTCAATCTATTGGCAGCTATTATAGCCACAGCACCATACCTGAATCTCAACAAAGGACTCATTTTAGGGGGCACCTCTTTAGCTTTACCGTTGGTTTTGTTCATTTCAGAAGTCAATGTGTTCACAAGCAATTCTACTCTTTCACGACAAACATCCCAATTATTTAATTGATCTTCCATAATTCTTCGCTGCAGTGATAGAAAGTTTGTCCGGGAGCACAGAGGATAAAAAGCACCAATCAGAAGTGAGCATGATGCACGGAGGGCACAGTTTTGTTTTTCAAGGTCACCGTATTTGCCTTGAAGGTCAGAACATTCTGCCTCTAGCCCCTGCTGGACACTACTGGTCATTCTAATTTTCTCCCATGCTTGATCAGCCACACTTTGACTTTTCTGAAAAAAAATAGAGGTAAGAAATGCAAATCTTAATAGAAACATTGGAATTCATGAGAAAGCTTCTTAATGAAAATTTCAAAATTTGCTTAACCCTTTCCCAAACAATCCCTGGTTTTTACGACCCTGAGATAGAAGCCTTTCGAAAACATTGTGGGAAAAGGAGAAAATGCTGGTAACCAGCATTTTCTCCTTTTCCCACGATGTTTTCTACCCTGCTGAAAACAAATTTCACTTTTTGAGGTATGTTTATTATGTCGTCTGCAAGTGCTTTCAATTTGGACCAGTCCAAAATTTTGTTGTTTGGTAAAGGGTTAACCCATTACCACACAATCGTGAGTTTTAACGACCCTTTGAGAGAAGCCTTTTGAAAACATTATTATCCATCTAGGAGAAAATTCTGGTCTTTTCAATCCATGTTTTTCATATTTTCAAAAGCAAATTCAATCATTGTAGTTGCATATCATTTGTCCTCTGCAAATGCTTCAAATCTGGACCAGTCTAAAACTTTGTTGTTTGGTGAAGAGCTAAATCTTTTCAATCCTTTTCCTTACACTTTGTCTTTACGACACTGATGGCAATAAAGCTATTGTTTGTATGTTTTATCACTAGCATGACTTTCAAACAATTCAAAATCTGTGCTTTTTCCCTTAAAATGTTTCTCCTATGTGTAAAATGTTCTGGTCTGAACACCCTGGCAACAAAGCTATTGTTTGTATGTTCTATCACTAGCATGATTTTCAAGCAATTCAAAATCTGTGCTTTTTACCGTTAAAATGTTTCTCCTATGTGTAAAATGTTCTGGTCTGAACCCCATGAGTGAAAAGAACTCATAGGGCTTTCAAAGACAATGTAAACAATGACCATAGTGTACACCAATAAAGTCAGGGTTGGGTGGTAATGACACCCTTTACCCCATAAAGTATTTCTATAGTATCTCTAATTGACCCTAAATAACAGCAAGGATGAAGCCGTTTCTTATGTGTATGACACCTTTTGATGGCATAGAAAACATTGTTGCAAAAGGTGAAATTACTCGTCACGAGCAATTTCACCTTTTGCCACAATGTTTTCCAAAAGCTCCTACAAGCAATGCGTAGAAATGAGTATTTATGGAGAAAAGATTAAAGAAATGATTACCTTCACCCTGGCTTGCATTTCATTCAGTAATTGTTGGTAGTGATTTTCAAGTTCTTCCTTTTGTTTTTGCCATGAGACCTCTCTTTCTTTGGTCAATGTTGTAAGTTTGTTTAACTGATCTTCATGTGAGTGATGGGCCTCTTCTATCCCTTCCTCTTTCACTTTCAAGGCTTCTTCCATGTGAGATATCTGAAATCAGTTGTTTTTATATATATTAACTCTTTATCACACGAGAAAATTTTAGACCAGTCCAAATTGAAAGCATCTGTAGACTACAAAATAAATGTGACTCAAAAATTGAAATTCAGTTACAGAAGGGTAGAAAACATTGTGGATTTTCTCCTTTTCCCACAATATTTTCAAAAGGCTTCTTTTTCTGGGTCGTTAAAAGTAGGGATTGTGTGGTAATGAGTTAATCCTTTATCACACAATCCAGAGTTTTGCTGACACCATAGAAAAGGTGTTCTGAAAAGATAGTGAGAAGAGGAGAAAACGCTGGTAACCAGCATTTTCTTCATTTCCTAGAATTTTTCCTACTATTCCTGAGACAGAAATAACCTTTTGAGAGTTTTTGTCTACAAATTTTGTGACTTTGAATTAATTCTACAATTCTACAATATGGGAAAGAGTTAATAGATAATAATGTAGACTTATAATGTAGGGTTATCCCCTTTTTTCTCCTTCCGAGAAATTTTCTGCTTTTGCTGCAATGTTTCCTGAGTATATGTGTAGATGCATGCAAGTTTTAGCTCTTTACCACACAATCCTGACCTTTAATGACCCTTACAAAGAAGCCTTTGGGAAACACTGTAGGAAAAGGAGAAAATGCTGGTAACCAGCATTTTCTCCTTTTCCTACATTAATTTCTACCCTTCACAAAACAAATTCCAAATTTTCAATCACTTTTATTTTGTTGTCTGCAAACGCTTTCAATTTGGAGGAGTCTACGATTTTGTCGTTTGGTAAAGAGTTAATATATGTTGATTATCTCTCTTCAGAGCTCCAGATAGACAGCGATATCTTAATTTCAAAATTGAAAATATTATTCATTCTCCTGTAAACCCCGTGTAGTGGCTACTCCTTAAAATCGTCTCCTCGAGACACAAGGTTTCAAAGAGAAATAATGGATATAGAAAACCATCACTCCCTCTTATCTCGAGCTCTGCCTATCTTATAAAGGTATTTTCAAAGTTATCTACTGCATATACATGTATTTTGAAACCCGTCTCTGAGACAGCCAGCTACTGAAAACAATTATGGGAAGCAAGGAAATTAGGAGAAACAAGGCATTACATATCATTTACTGATAAAAAGTAACACATCCTTCTCTTGCAGTGTTTCAAAGTAACATAGGTCTAGAACATTCCAATCCTTTACATGTTCCTCACTTGTGCCAGTTATACCACTTTTTGTAAATCTACAATGAGCCTATAAATAAAAAGGTTAACAACTTCTAAGTAAGCTTAACAAGTCTGGAATACAGACCTGAAGTTGCCTCTATAATAGACAGCTAAAGAAATCCATTTTTTTATAAAATGAAATTTACCTACAAGTTTATCTTAATAGCTTTGTTTGTATAAAAATATTCCTTACCAAATACATTGAAGTGAGTTTCGAAAGAGACATCTAAAACTTGATAACAAAGACATATATATTGACTTGAGCTTAATCTTATATTGAAGAAAAACTAGACCCATTCAAATTGTAAAACAGAATCTATTGTTCAACACATTGTAGTTCAAAGTTTTCTGAAACAAATTTACCATGACTGTATCAAGCAAATAACTGAGAAAAACTACATAACTGCATCAATTTTCAAGCTCTCTCTATTCATGCCAAAAAGTAAAACACACACACAACATAATTTTCAAGCACTTATTGATACCCCAGCCAAGCATGTGTGCTAATTAGTTGTGCATGGAAAAAAAGAAGTAACCTCAAGAGAAAGTGTATGATAAAGTTGTGTTTTATTCCAGCTCCTAAAGATAGAAGAAACAGGCAATGTATGCTTCTCAGAGATCAAAATTTCCAGAACTTCTTGCATTGTTATTTCTGAGAGCAAACATTAGTGCCATTGCAAACCAGTACCTATCAACCATGTAAGATATTTAACAATGAACCATCTGTCCTTTTCAAATTATCACTCCCCTACACCAAGTCTTTATAGAATGCATGACTATGGTCCCAGGATTAACACGTCTCACCTTCATTCGTAAGTCTATGTTTGTTATCAAGAAATTTGTTTCCTAAACAATATACATTTAAACATTATCTGTCATCTAAATAACATTCCAAATATAGCAATGGCTTGTGATAAACAAAAAAACAACTTTTTTGGTTTTTTTATATAACCACACTTATCATTGCATACTGTCACTGTACAATACAAATGACCTGCATGGGCTAAGCCTAAATTACTTACAGTTTCAAATTAAACATAGTTTCGACAAATAAGTTTCATGCCAAAGAAACACATTTATCCAATCATACCATGGATAAAGCTGACTACATAAGATGATGTACCTATTTATCACACAACAAAATTTCAAACTTGTATAAAAATCGATACATCTTCAGATGACATATTAAATATAGTTCAAAAGAAGATTTATTTCTTTACAATGACAAAATCACTGTGGGAAAATGATAAAATGATGTTACCAGCATTTTCTCCATTTTTCTACAATATTTTTTGATTGCTTCTGTTCTCAGAGTCTGGGTTTTTTGATAAATGCTAATTCACCCTTAACCCTTCCCCAAACGACAAATTTGGACTCTAACAAACCAAAAGAGTTTGCAGACGACAATTTTAGATTTGGAGAAAATGGCAGAAAGTTCTCAAAAAGGGTACAAAACACTGTGGGAAAAGGAGAAATTGCTCGCTACGAGCAATTTCTCCTGTTCCCACAGTGTTTTCAAAAGACTTTTACAGCAGACTCATAAAAACCAGGGCTTGTTTGGGAAAGGGTTAATATAATACTTATGATGGTGACAATAGTACAGTGTAGAAAATCAATCATAATGCAAAACTGTACTAGCATAAACAAAATAAATCACAAAACTAATACTCAGCATTATTCCATCCAAAGCTCCTAACTACCATAATGTTTAACCCTTCACCATTAAATCCTGAGTTTTAAAGACTCACAGAATTTGTAGACTTTGACAATGTTTAGGGAAAAGGAGAAAATGCTGGTGACCAGCATTTTCTTCTCCTTTTTTCACACTGTTTTCTAATCTTTCAGACATAAGTCCAATCACTTGAGCCACTGTTAATTTTATCATCTACATATGCTTTGAATTCCTACTATTCATAATTTCGTTGTCTGGTAAAAGTTTGACCCTTACACTGTCATACCAGATTACAGATATGTGTTGCAGACTGTGTAAACCAAGATCAGCCTGCACAAACTTGCATTCTGATATTGTGTTCAAAAGGTAAGGGCTCAATCAAAAATCAACTGACTTAGCCCATTACCACACACAATCCCTACTTTTGACGCCCCTGAGAAAGAAGCCTTTTGAAAACATTGTGGGAAAAGGAGAAAATGCTGGTAACCAGCATTTTCTCCTTTTCCCACAGTGTTTTCTACACTTCCCAGAACAAATTTCAATTTTTCAGTCACCTTTATTTTGTCGTCTGCAAATGATTTTAATTTGGACCAGTCTAAAATTTTCTCATGTGGTAAAGGGTTAAATCTGTACATGTGACAGATGATAATGGGCAGAATATGGATAATTAAAATCACCATATCTTAACTCTTTATCAAAAGACAGAATTTTAGACCAGTCCAAATTGAAAGCATTTGCAGACGACAGAATAAAGGTGACTCAAAAATTCAAATCTGACTTTAGAACAGTAAAAAGAAACATTGTGGGAAATGGAGAAACTGCTTGTTACCAGTATTTTCTCCTTTTCCCTCAAGGTTTTCAAATGGCTTCTTCCTCAGGATCGTTAAAACCAGGAATTGTCTGCTAAAGAGTTTAAATAGGTATGATAAATTTTGTCATGTCTTTTGTAAATAAACAGGTGCATTGAACACAAAATGTCTACTCTATTCTTTCACAAAATCCATTCACAAACCTTCAGCTTCTTTCTAACATGCTACAATTATATAGATTGTACAGGCTTAAAATCTATCACTTAAAATGAAGTCTTGTGACAACTGCCTTGGACAACATTTTGGGTCTTTCAACACTCCACTTTTGGAAATATTGTTTCAAGAAAACTCATTCACATTGATTCATGTAGTAAACATTAATTCATATCAAATACCTATAGTTTACAAAGATGTTTCAAGTTCAACTGCTTTAAAAAATTCCCAAGAGATTTGAGTCAAATGGCATATTTAATTCCGAGAGGCATGTCATTCTTACAACAACAAAAAAAAATGTTTACACAGAAAACGGTCATATCAAGAAAAACACAGGAATAAATATCACATATAATAAGTATTTATAATTTTTTCTTCTCTGATTTTGTTCAATAACACTTTTTGTTGAGAATTGTATGCAGAATCAAATCAAAGTACATCTGATTGCTAGCATCTTTGATGAAGTTTGTTGATGCTATTAGTTAACTCATTACCAAGCGACAATTTTTTAGGCTTGTCCAAATCCAATGCATTTGCAGGCAACAAAATAGAAATGATTGAAAATTTGAAATTTGTATTGTGAAGGGTAGAAAACATTGTGGGAAAAGGAGAAAATGCTGGTTACCAGCATTTTCTACTTTTCCCACAATGTTTTCAAAAGGCTTCTTTCTTAGGGTTGTCAAAAGTAGGGATTGTGTGGTAATGGGTTAACATTTCAAGTTTTAATGCTTTCAAATACATAGAAACACTTTCAAAATTTCGGGTTTAGGACATTTGCAAAATTCTGGACGTTATTGGTTCTATCGTTCCCAGGGGGCAGTTGTCCTACGGGGCAAATGTCCTACCAGGGCAAATGTCCCAGGGGATTCCTGAGAGGGCAAATGTCGGGGCAGATGTCCTACAGGGAAAAAATGTCCAGGTGGCAGATGTTCAGGGCGCAGATGTCCTATGGGGGCAAATACCCGGGGGGCACAAGTCCGGGGGCAGATTTCCAGAGAGCAAATGTCCTGATACTCAAAATTTCATTAGATATCAATGCTATCTCTCAAAATTTAGTTTTGACTGAGTACTAGGGCAACAGAAACTACTTCTATCAGTCATCTGCATCAATATAATTTCACCCCATTAACTACTAACTAGTTATCTCTAACCCACAATCCTGAGTTTTAATGACCCTGAAGAAATAGCCATTTAAAAACTGGTGGATTTTTTTCCTTTTCCCACCATTGTTTTCTACTCAATCAAGAAAAAATTGCACCATTTGAGCCACATTGAAAAATGGATTGAATTTTGACAAGACTAAAATTTTGTTGTGTGGTGAAGGGTCATTTATTTACATATGTATATGATCAAGATTTAAAAAATACATATCTACATAATGTATATAACAAGAACACTTACTTTTTCTTCAGCAGTCTGTAAGTTATTCAACAAGGCAGCCACCTGATCGTACACCATATTGGTTAGGTCATGCCAGGAGAACTGATTAAATCCTTTATCTTTCGTTGGTACCACAGTCCGTCCTGACAACAATCTCTGGTATAACCCATGTAAAAATGCCAGCTTCTCCTCTTCATCATTCTTGTGTTTCTTGACCAGCTTCATTATCTATTTATAGAATAATGCATTGCTTTACAAATATCACTCTCAAAACCCCTACCATAGACTGCTTTTTAAAGTAGAGGGTGAGATTAGACTTAAACATAATAGACATATGTGTATTTCTCACATAAAGTAGAAATACATCTTTGGTTGAACGGTCCAGGCTTTAGATTTGCAATCAGAAAATTCTGATTTCATTCAAGCTGGTAATGTTGGAGACATAATCAAGTCCTTGGGAAAAGCACTGCAGATACCAACTTAGGCTGAAGAAACTAAGGAAAGATATGACTAAGTGAGCTTACAATTAATATGAATAGAAAGTAAGATATGAGTTAGTGCCATGATATGACTAAAATATTGTTGGAAACATAATAAAACATCATACAAACAAATCATTACATCTAAAACATTTAACTATAACTTTCTTTAGCATCACAAATACAAAACCCTTTTCATTCAACAATCAATATGCATGAAACATAAGCATCACATGCAGTTGCCAACGCGTGGCTGCAGTTGCTTTAACTCTTTACCTTAAAGAAAATTTTAGACTGGTCCAAATTGAAAGCAGTTCCAGACGACAAATCAGATGTGAATCAAAAATTGAAATTTGATTTGGAAAGGGTAATAAACATTGTGGGAAAAGGAGAAAATGCTGATTACCAGCATTTTCTCCTTTTCCCACAATGTTTTCCAGAGGCTTCTTTCTCAAGGTTGTTAAAAGTTGGGATTGTGTGGTAAAGAGTTAAGAATAATGATAAATTTTCAGGGAAAATTCTAAGAAGAAAAACGGACCCAACTGTGTCAAACATATTTTGATGGTTACCTACAGTACTGGTGTGAGCTCCTCTTTTGATAATTAACAACAAGTCCGAATTAAACTCTTTTCCAAACAATCCTGAATTTTAATGACCCTGGAAAAGAAGCCTTTTGAAAACATTGTGGGAAAAGAAGAAAATGCTGGCAAAGTAGTCTGAGTTTAAAACTCTTTTTCCAAACAATCCTGACTTTTAATGACCCTGGAAAAGAAGCCTTTTGAAAACATTGTGGGAAAAGAAGAAAATGTTGGTAACCAGCATTTTCTCCTTTTCCCACAATGTTTTTTCTCCCATCACTAATTAAATTTCAATTTTTCATGTTTGTTTTGTCATCTGCATCTGCTTTTAATTTGGACCAGTCTAAAATTCTCCTGTGTGGTAAAGTGTTAAAGTAAATATTTTCAGTAAAAATGGGTATAATTAGGGCTGCCACTGAATATGACTTAATACCCCCGCCTGGTCTTTGACATAAACAGACAATTATTTGTACACAGTTGGACACATGGACGGACACACGAGCAGACACACAGACAAAAAATAGACAGACAGAAAGGCTGATTCCAGTATACCTTCGAAAACATTCACTTTGCGGGGGTATAATAAAATGTCAAAGTATTTTTACAAGCCAACCCAGACAATGATAGGGCTTCAGTTTCAGTTTAATTATTTGTTTGTACATAAAGGCCACCAGCCCATCATACAAAAAACTTATATACATCAATAAATCTTGACAGAGTTACCAATTAAAATATGTATGTAAAGATTCGTGGGAACACATGTGTACAAATGCACATACAATACCAAATAGCAATGAATCTAAAAAAGTATAGGTAGTAGCTTATTTAATATTAAAGACCTTAGCGCTACACTGTTTCATATCGTTGGTTCGCTTCAAACCCCAAAAACTGCAGCTTACTAAACGTGATTATGAGGTTTTGTAAAGAAAACGAGGTTTGTGTGAAGATTCGAAAGACAGTTTGTATTAATCGAATTTGTGACAAAATTTCAATAACAAATAAATCGGATTTTCGAAAAAAAAAAAAAAAAAAAAAGAGAACCATGTATCGATCTCACCTCCACTAAATATATCATGTCGATTACAAAAATAGACTCAAAGTACTTTGGTATTGATGATACAATGAAAGGGCCATGACTATAATTCAATACTTTCTTCAAAAAACAGCCCAGCTAAAAGTCTACTAACCTCCTCTGACAGTTCTTGAATCCTGTTCCTATCTTTACTCTGATTAGTTGCTGTGCTCTGCATGTCAACCTTCAACCTGGTCAACAGAGTCTCCAGTTCTCCATACTCAGATCTTACTCTGTTCAGTTCTTTGGCAACTCTGGTGTAGTTTCTTTGGGCATCCTGTGACAACAGTTGGAATAAATTAAAGTAAGCTTCATTGAATTGATAATTCTTTAACATATTTACACCATATGAAATTCAAAATTCAATTGTTAAATAATGAAAATCAAAATTAATCAGAGCTTGATACATGAAATTGCTAAAAACAATATGGAAAAAGGAGAAATTGCTTGTTACAAGCAATTTCTCTTTTTCCCACAAAGTTTTTGAAAGGAGGTATACAGCAAGCTTGTAATGTCATCTCTGTTGGAGGTTACACCAGTAATTTAGTTATAGCAAATTTTATTCTATGAGATGACAGGACTGGTGCTGTACCTGTAGTGAGCATTTAACTCATTACCAAACGACAAAATTTTAGACAAGTCCAAATCAAAAGCATTTGCAGACGACAAAATAAAAGTGACTGAAAATTTGAGATTTGTTTTGTTAAGGGTAGAAAACATTGTGGGAAAAGGAGAAAATGCTGGTTACCAGCATTTTCTCCTTTTCCCACAATGTTTTCTAAAGCCTTCTTTCTCAGGAGCTTCAAAAGTAGGGATTGTGTGGTAATGGGTTAATGCAAAGCTTATGCTAACTTAATTTGAATCTGGAGACTAAACCAATACCACCATCCACAGATAACTTATTTTTCATCTTACAGGAAGCAACTCCTGATACCATTGGAGCAAGAGTACAAATAACCAGTAAGTTGTATTTTCCCCATTAATGGCAATGTTTTCACTACCAGTCATGTATGAAACCTAACTACATACTGGTTTCCACAATTTATGAGAACACTTTTTATGTTGTTTGCTGTAAGTATGTGTCAGAAGACAACTATATAACCCAGAGCTCCAGATAAGTGGGAGTGATGGTACTCTAAATCCATTATTTCTCTTTCAAACCCGATGTTGTGGGTACTCATTAGAACCGTCTCAATGAGACAATAATTGATCTTTTTAATTTTGAAATCAAAATCACTCCCTCTATCTGGAGCTCTGTAACCCATTAATTTTCTCTACAGGTAAATGTGCTTATTTTTTATAGCAATAAACCTGCAACACAAAAATTTCTGAAATAGAGAGACTGATCTTTAACTAAACCATCACTATTAATTACTGTATGAATAAACTTCTACTTATCCAAATCAAAGATTTGCCACAAAACATGGGTATTTGTCTTTGACAGAAAAGAAAACATTGTGGTTACCAGCATTACTTCCTTTTCCCACAATGTTTTAAGAAACCATCCTCCTTAGGGATATCAAACAGTGAAATGTTTGAAATTAAGGGTTGAACATGTAAAATGAAAAAGAAATCTTACTTCTAAAGCTTTGTCTTTGGTCCATATCATCTCCTTACACTGGTCTATTTCTTTATTCAAGGATCCACTTGATTTTTTCATCTTTACCAACTACAAAAAAACAAAAATATACAAACAATTTTGTAATGCCCCACTTGCATATGTCTTGTTACACACAACTGGTGGTTTTACAATGGACAAAAAATGTGTGTTTAACTCTTTACTAGATGACAATTTTAGACTATGCCAAAATGAAAGCAGATGCAGATGACTATTTCAATGTAGTTTAAATTTTCATTTCTGTCTTTGACAGGTAGAAACCAGCATGATCTCTTTTTCCAACATTGTTTCAAAAGGCATTTTTCTCAGGGTCCTTAAAACTCAAGATTGAGCGGTAAAAGGTTAAGGGCATATATAGAGAGAAATTATAAGTTATTCTCCCAATCAAAAGCCATTAGGGAGAGACAGGAGGGAAGAGAGTTACAGATAGAGAGATGGAGGGACAGAAGGAGGGAAAGACACACATACAATTTGAAGGATTAACTCTTTACCAAACGACAAAATTTTAGGCTAGCCCAAATTAAAAGCATTAGTAGACGACAAAAAAAAAAATGTGAATCAAAAATTGAAATTTTATTTGGAAAGGGTAGAAAACATTGTGAGAAAAGGAGAAAATGCTGGTTACCAGCATTTTCTCCTTTTCTCACTATGTTTTCAAAGGCATTCTTTTTTAGGGTCCTTAAAAATTGGGATTGTGTGGTAAAGAGTCAAAATAATAAGTTATTATCCCTATTAAAAACCATGACAGAAGTAGAGGGAAGGAGAGAGCAAAGCATAGACAGACAGATACACACAGACATACTGAGAGAACACTGACAGACAAACAAAGAGACTCAGACAGGGAGATAGACAGACAGAGACAAAAATAAAAGTGAGAACTGAAACTCATACATTCATACATTTTCTAACACAACCTTACCTCATCTGATGTATTATCCAACCTTTTTCTATAGTCAGAGAGAGTGAGTCGCAAGTTCTCTAGAACCAGAGATGGGGCGGGTGGTTTAGACTGCTTGGAGTCTTTACCCCCTGAAAAAAAAGTATCTTGTTTTCTGTAAGGTATCAAAGTACTTAACTCTTTACCACACAAGAAAATTTTAGACTGGTCCAAATTGAAAGCATTTGCAGACGACAAAATAAAGGTGACTGAAAAATTGAAATTTGTTCTGGGAAGGGTAGAAAACACTGTGGGAAAAGGAGAAAATGCTGGTTACCAGCATTTTCTCCTTTTCCCACAGTGTTTTCAAAAGGCTTCTTTCTCAGGGGCATCAAAAGTAGGGATTGTGTGGTAATGGGTTAAAGTACATAAAAATTTGTCCAAATAATAAATAATATAATAATAAAATAATAATAATAAAATAGAGACCAATGATTAGATACTGGTAAAAAGATAAGCTGAAATTTGAGAAGAGAAACATTTCATCCAAGTCCCTGTTGATCGTCCATATTTTAACCCTTTACCCAATAATGCATTTCTATGGTATTTCTAATTGACTCTAATAACAGCAAGGATGAAACCATTTCTTATGTGTATATGACACCTTTTGATAGCATAGAAAACATTGTGACAAAAGGTGAAATTGCTTGTCACGAGCAATTTCACCTTTTGCCTCAATATTTTCCAAAGGCTCCCACAAGAAATGCGTTGAAATTAGTATCTATGGAGTAAAGAGTTAACATAGATGTTTTCAAAATAAGTTTTCTACCCTCTACTGAAAAACAGATTCATTTTTCAACTTACTATGGGCTGGTTTCTTGGGCCTATCCTCAGAATTAATTTGGAAATTTTGTAGCAGTAACTCTAATTCCCTCATACTGCCTCCATATGTCTCTTCCAGATAGATCTGTCTCTTTTTGGCCTGGGTAAGAATTTACAATGAGATTCACTTTAAAAAATACTATCTACTATGTTTACTGACTGTCACACATGTACTGAAATATATAGAGTTTATGTCCTCAGCTTGTTGTTAATATGGGGAAATATTTGCCAAAAAAGGGAGTAACTGAGTACTCGATCGGAAGAATGACCGAGTACTAGAGTATTAAAATCCATATTCGTTGCCATCCCTATTAATTTCATTGCTGAATAAACAAATTGCATTTTTCAAAGGGTTTAAATACAGTTCAGCTGCAAGATCAAGAGACATCAAGAGTCACAGTCTAAATACAGCAATTGACAGCATAGATCAGAGATCAGACTGCACAAAGTGTGCAGTCTGATCTCTGATCTATATTGTCCATACAAGCTTCTGGTGTCACCCATGGTATGGAGAGAGTTAATATAGGTCAATTACAAAGGAACTTGGTCATGTATCTAAACCTTTTACTAGAAGGCCCTGAAGGGCCTGATATCGCTCTACTGGCAGAGATTTTGCTTTTATTCCACCATACACTATGAATTCATGATGCAAAAAGAAAAAAAATACAGTGATTAAAACCAGAAATGCTGACTTCAACAGACTAAATAAGAAATCATAATTTTCAACTTGAAATGGCTTCTTTTCCAATACTGATTGTCGGATTTTTTTCAAAATCGATAGGGTTGAAGCTATTAATAAGATAAACAAACTCTGCAAGTTTCACAAAAATCTGATAAATGCAGACTTTATCACGTACACAAGAAATAAACAAGAAATGCATATTTTAATGTATAAACAAGAATTGGTAATTTTTACCTTGAAATGGCTACTTTTCCCATACTGTCTGTTGGTTTTATTTCAAAATCGATACTGGTGAAGCTTTTGGTGAGATAAACAAACCGTGCAAGTTTCACAAAAATCTAGTAACAAATGCACATTTTATCCCGTAGACAAGAATTTGAAATGTTCAACTTGAAATGGCTACTTTTCCCATACTGTTGGTTGGATTTTTCTCAAAATAAATTGGGTTGAAGCTACTGATAAGATGAAAAAACTGTGTGATTTTTATGAAAATCTGACAAGAAAGACCAACTTTATTGTTTAAACATGAATTAGAAATTTTCAACTTGAAAGGGCTACTTTTCCCATACCGTTTGTTGGATTTTTTTCAAAATCAATAGGTTTGAAGCTATTGATGAGATAAACAAACTGTGCAGAAAAGTTTCACAAAAATCGGGCAACAATTGCAGACTTTATCGAGTAAACAAGAATTAGAAATTTTCAACTTGAAATGGCTACTTTTCCCATACTGTTCGTTGGATTTTTCTCAAAATCAATAGGGTTAAATCTATTGATGAGATAAGTAAACTGTGCAAGTTTCATAAAAATCTGACAACAAATGCAGACTTTATCGCGTAAACAATAATTAGAAATTTTCAACTTGAAATGGCTACTTTTCCCATACTATTTGTTGGACTTTTCTCAATATCAAGGGTTGAAGCTATTGATGAGATAAACAAACTGTGCAAGTTTCACGAAAATCTGACCACAAATGCAGACTTTATCGCGTAAACAAGAATTTGAAATTTTCAACTTGAAATGGCTACTTTTCCCATACTGTTTGTTGGATTTTTCGCAAAATCAATAGGGTTGAAGCTATTGATGAGGTCAACAACCTGTGCAAGTTTCATGAAAATCGGGCAACAAATACAGACTTTATCGTGTAAACAAGAAAAAGACTAACAGACGGACGGACAGACGACAGAAACCACGCCATGACATAATTTCTGCTGGCTGAAAGCCAGTAGAGCTAAAAACTACTTACCATGAAATAATGGAATGTCTTGATATTATGAAAGTTTAATACCTCACCTTTGAAAGCTCATCTTTAAGCTCTATAAAATTTTTCTGGTGGATTTCAAGTTCTTTAGACAAGTTTCCAATGGTTGTTTTCTTTGTCTCCACTTCATTTGTTAGCTGTTTTCTAACCCCACTGTATTCTTTTTCCAATCTGAAATAATTCAATATATATACCGTAAATCCATTACAGAACAAATTAAGTATCTTTGTATGCATCCTTGTCGCTGACTGCTTCGCAATAATTGGTTTGTACACATGTATCTTTTTTGACAAAAAAAATGAATACACCTTATCTTTTCTTCTTGCCGAATTAAAAGTGATTTACAGATTTTTCAAAGGGATGTATGTTGATGCAATCATCACGATAAAGAAAAACTTTCATGAGCACTAAAGTATTATAATTATATCATCAAGACAAACATTCTGAGATTTCATGGATACTGCACTAAAACTTCAGCAACCATACAGTTCTTCTAAGACTGACCTTGTGACCTATATTTTGATCTGATGTGACCCATTTTCAACTTCAGTTGAGATATTATCAAGACAAACATTCTGATTAACCATTTTGAGTGTCAGACTAAAAATGTGGCTTCTATAGTGCACACATGGTAATTGTTGCTGCCTGCACAATACATGTTGTAATGGTATACTAGACACAGATGACCACAACAATTTTAAACTGATTAAGTGACTATTAGTACTTACTTTGCAAGTTTTTCAGACAGCTGTTTACTGTTTTTTCTTTCATCTTCATATGTGGTTTCCAGCTCTCTAATAAAAAGAAATACAAAATATCACTTCTGTTCAAATTCATTTTTGTCACAAGGTCTCTTGGAAAAAATCTTTAAAAAAAAAAATACACTTATAGCTGTACAGGAAATAAATGATCAACTTGTGAGATACAAAAACTCTTTTGCATCATTGAAAATATAAACAACTGGTAAGATTTTGCATCATTTTAACCTTGTAAGACTTAGTGCTCTCCATGACTCTAGTCACCTATGTAATTTAACCCTTTACCCCAAAAGGCATTTCTATGGCAACGCTAATTGACCCTAAATGACAGCAAGGATGAAGCCGTTCCTGATATGTAAATGACACCTTTTGATAGCATAGAAAACATTGTGACAAGGAAAAGGAGAAAATGCTTATTGCATGCACTTACTCTTTTCCCATCATATTTCAAAAAGCTGTCTATTTCAGGCTCATCAAAACTTGGGATTATGGTAAAGGGTTACATAACTTTCTGAAATTGTCTGATGTGAATTCATTTTACAAGACAATCTGATGGTATTAACTTGAAAAATAGGTTAACTGCTTATTTTCTATAAACCCTCTGCATGATGATCACTTGCCCAAGCTGTATCTCATATTTTCTTCATAACATTTAAAGAGACTGAATGCCTATTAGATACAAAAAATGTTTTTTTTCTTCAAGACACAAAAATCCTAAACAATTGACAAAACAGTATTTTAATTGGCACTATTTCTTTTAAATTCATGTTAAGTCTTTACCTGAATCCTGACTTTTAATGACCGTGAGAAAGAAGCCTATAGAAAACATTGTGGGAAAAGCATTTTCTCCTTTTCCCACAATATTTTCAAAGCCAGAAATCATCATATTACCAAGGTTTAATTTGTTGTCTGCAGATGTTTTGAATTTGGTCCAGTCCAAAAATTTGTCGTTTGGTAAAGAGTTGATAAGTAAAAATATCTTTACCAATCTTTCACTTAAATAATTACAGCCAGTTTTAGTGAAAAGAAATAAATTGAGTATGTAGCTTTGATCAAATCAAAAGCCAGGAAAATAAAAGCTGTAAAAGTGACAGGTTTGAGTAAAACATCTTTTTCACTGACTGATGTAAGGAAAGGTTTCCATCACGCATATTACAAGACAAATGCAGCAAACCCTCTAGTAAAAACATGATGAGTAAAAACTCCCCTAGTAATTTGCATATACCAATATACAACATAGAGAGGTTAAACAACACCGATAAGTAAAAGTCAAGGACACATAATTTTATACATGATAATCTTACAATTATATAATGTTTTCACACATTCCTCTCAACAAGCTATGAACAATTAGCATGATGGGGGAAACGTATAGTGCTTTTACAGACATCTAGCAGATCAAGATCACACTGCAAGGAACATGTAAAAGTAAATGGCTAAAGAATTAGGCCTGAAAGCTAAAAAGGCCAAAAAAATTAATACTTTTTGACAGAATGATCAGAATACTCTGTGAAATTATAAAATGTAGATCAATAGATACTAGATATAGAGCAGTTTCTGATCTTGATCATTAATATGAGCAAAAGTACCTAATAGCCTCATAAATCCTATTGAAAAACAAGATTTTTGCATGGGAAATCTGGGAAAAAAAATCATTCTTTTTCCAAAGCTGTACTGTTAATAGGCATTTAAGACCGAAGTTACTAGCAGTGCATTTGTTTAGAATATAGTACATGTACAAAGCTATTTCTAGTTTCCTGTTCACAATGATATACACTATCAAATAGCCAAAATTTAGTTTCTTTAACAAGGATAACAAGTGCTTTTACCTGAGCCATGCCATTCTTTTCTTAAAAGTGCTGAGAGTAGTCAAAGTAGTGCAAAGTAGTGTCTCATAAAAGCAATATCAAACAAAAAAAAATAAAGCTGTCACTGAATGTGACTTAATACCCCCGCCAGCACTTTGATGGAAAACAAGAGGGCCATGATGGCCCTGAAATCGCTCACCTGAGTTTATTGATCAAACATGCACCATCCAGTTTCCCAGTGACCTAGTTTTTTATCAGACATTACCCATCATCAAACACTTTTGAGATATCAATAAGACAAACATTCTGGCCAAGTTTCATGAGTATTGGACTGAAAATGTGGCCTCTACAGTGTACAAAAGGTTTTTCTAAGATTTCATCAAGTGACCTAGTTTTGGACCCGACAAATACCCATTATCAAACTCTTTTGAGACATCACCAAAACAAACATTCTGACCAAGTCTGAAGAGTATCAGGCAGAAAATGTAGCCTCTGGAGTGTACACAAGGTTTTTCTAATATTTGACCCATTGACCTAGTTTTTGACTCCACATGACCCATTTTCAAACTCATTCAAGGTATCACCAGGACAAATATTATGAACAAGTTTTAGGAGTATCAGACTGAAAATGTGTCCTCCAGAGCATACAAAAAGTGTTTATAACATTTGACCTATTGACCCAGTTTTTGACCCAACATGACCCATTTTCAAACTCATCCAAGATATTATAAAGGCAAACATTCTGACTAATTTTCAAGAGTGTTGGACTGAAAATGTGGCATCCAGAGCATATACACGGTTTTTCTAAGATTTGACCTGGTGACCTAGTTTTTAACCCCCAATGACCCATTTTCAAACCTGTCTGAGATATCATCAAGACAAACATTCTGACCAACTTACAAGAGTTTCGGACTGAAAATGTGGCCTCTAGAGCCTACAAAAGGTTTTTCTAACATTTGACCTAGTGACCTAGTTTTTGACCCCACATGACCCATTTCCGTTCTTGTCCGAGATATCATCCAGGAAAACATCCTGACCAACTTTCATGAGTATCCGACTGAAAATGTGGCCTCTAGAGCCTACAAAAGGTTTTTCTAAGGTTTGACCTAGTGACCTAGTTTTTGACCCCACGTGACCCATTTTCAAACTCGTCCGAGATATCATCCAGAGAAACATCCTGACCAACTTTCATGAGTATCCGACTGAAAATGTGGCCTCTAGAGCGTACAAAAGGTTTTTCTAAGATTTGACCTAGTGACCTAGTTTTTGACCCCACGTGACCCACTTTCGATCTCGTCCGAGATATCATCCAGACAAACATCCTGACCAACTTTCATGAGTATCCGACTGAAAATGGGGCCTCTAGAGAGTACAAAAGGTTTTTCTAAGATTTGACCTGGTGACCTAGTTTTTGACCCCACGTGACCCACTTTCGAACTCGTCTGAGATATCATCGAGACAAACATCCTGACCAACTTTCATGAGTATCCGACTGAAAATGTGGCCTCTAGAGCGTACACAAGGTTTTTCTAAGATTTGACCTAGTGACCTAGTTTTTGACCCCACATGACCCATTTTCGAACTCATCCGAGATTTCATCGAGACAAACATCCTGACCAACTTTCATGAGTATCCGACCAAAACTGTGGCCTGTAGAGCGTACACAAGGTAAAAAGTTGACGACGGACGACGCACGACGGACACAGCACAATCACAATAGCTCACCATGAGCACTTCGTGCTCAGGTGAGCTAAAAAGTGTCAGCTTTCAGGGGAGATAATTCCTCAACCAGGAAGAGTTGATACTTAAAAATTGCATCTTGCAAATCTTCAATACATGATCAGTATATGAGCAATGTTTTAATACAACTGAAGGAAAACCATAGGAGTTCGCGATAAATATTACCCCTGAAAACATTTGTTTTGTGGGAGTATGAAAAACCTGAAAAGTTGGGAATCATCTCTATCTACTTAGAGACTATAAAATATGAGTGAGAATGATCCCAGTCTTGGCTAAAAGTTTAAGAAAGAATTAAAATATTTATGCATACAAAATACTTGTAACTGAGAACATACTTTCACGTCAATTACATTTTGTACCTGTTTTTGTCTGCTAAATTTACATACACTGTCAATTGCAATTAATCAAAATACTTGCATGTACATACCAATTTACCTACTTTATGTAGATAGCCTTCACTTGACTGTCTTTAAATTTTATGGCTTACCTGATGTCTTGGTGCTTACTTTTGATAGCTCTATAATTCAATTTTGATTACACCAGATATAGGTCTAGAGCAAGTACAGAAATCTCATAACCCTAACAAATTGTGGTAAAGAGTCTATTCTACCTAAGATAAATGTGTAGCATACAACATTAACTCTTTCCCAAATGATAAACTTCAGACTAGACAGAATTGAAAGCAATTGTAGACGACAATTCAACTCTTGCTGAAAAGATGATTTCTGTCTATGATAGGGTAGAAAACATTGTGGGAAAAGGAGAAAATGCTGGTAACCAGAATATTTTCCTTTTCTCACAATGTTTTCAACAGGCTACTGTTCCAGACCCGTAAAAACCAGGGTTTGTTTGGGAAAGGGTTAAAAACACTGATGTGCATGATGAACAGTCAATTACAATTTAACTCTTAACCAGAAGACAAAAGTTTAGACTTGCCCAAATTGAATGCACTTGCAGATGATTAAACATGGCTTAAATGATGGAATTTGTATTTGAAGAGTAGAAAACACCTTGAGAAATGGAGATAATGCTGGTTTCTAGCAATTTTCCATTTTCCACAGTGTTTTCAAAAGGCTTCTTATTCTGGATCATTAAGCCCCTGAGGAAGAAGCCTTTTGAAAACACTGTGGGAAAAGGAGAAAATGCTGGTGACCAGCATTTTCTCCTTTTCCCACAGTATTTTCTACCCTTCCCAGAACAAATTTCAAATTTTCAGTCACCTTTATTTTGTCGCCTGCAAATGTTTTCAATTTGAACAAGTCTACAATTTTCTCATGTAGTAAAGAGTTAAAGACAAAATACTTGTCATCATATGGCAATGTGAGAGATATGATCATCATTTTAGTTAGAATGATGGACATACCTTATCTGCTTTGTCAGTCTAGTTAGAATAGTGAACATACCTTATCTGCTTTGTCAGTCTATCTATAGCTTTATTGGCCTCTGTATTGGCTGACTTTTCCACATCTAATGCCCCTTCAATGTCCCTAACACGTAACTGAAACACAACCAAACAGTGAACAGATCAACTTTACCTTCAAGCACAATTGCAGTTCATTTTCCACTTAACCCTTTACCAAACAATCCCTTGTTTTTTTGACCCTGAGATAGAAGCCTTTTAGAAAACATTGTGGGAACAGGAGAAAATGCTGGTAACCAGCATTTTCTCCTTTTCCAACAATGTTTTCTACCCTGCCAGAAACGAATTTCGATTTTTGAGTCAAGTTTATCTATTTGTCTGCTAATGCATTCAATTTGGACCAGTCTGAAATTTTGTCATTTGGTAAAGGGTTAAGATCACGATAAGAATGCACAGAACATGCATTCTAATCATCTGTTGTAAATTTTTGCTTTTTGAGAGACATGCCTGCAATAGCAGCATCAAAAAAGAGATACATGTACATGTATGTATAATCTGGTCCTATCATCGGTTCCTTGGCATATTAATTTCCTTCTTTTTCATGAACTTTCATGATCAGTTTTTCATGCATGGGTCTATGATGACCAACAATGCTAACTATTCTGTCTCAGCCAATGAGATAGATAGTAGTGTAATTAAGTAATAAAAAAATATTCAGTTTTTAAAATCCAGTGATCATTGACTGTAGAATGTTAGGCTGCTGAACTATAAGACTGACTACTTCTGAATGTAAACAAATTTCTATTTGTAATTAACATACAGTAGAAAAAAGAGCCTTAAACCCTATCTCAAACAGTCCAGTGTTTTAACCCTGAGAAGAAAGTCCTTTGGAAATGTTTTGGCAAAAGCATAGAATTTTGGTAACAAGCGTTTTCCTCTTTTCC
The DNA here is from genome assembly GCA_943736015.1 of Tridacna crocea. Taxonomy (NCBI): domain Eukaryota; kingdom Metazoa; phylum Mollusca; class Bivalvia; order Cardiida; family Cardiidae; genus Tridacna; species Tridacna crocea. The sequence goes on from OX031066.1 coordinate 14,238,693, forward strand.
CAGATAATCTACTCTGTTAAAAAAATACTCTATCATATAGGTAGTATTTACGCTGTTGTCTGCAAAAGCTTCCAATTTGGACAAATTATGAAATATGTCATTCAGGAAAAAGTTAAGAAATCCATGTTTTGCTTACTAAATTAAACCTGAAACAAATAATTCCAACTTTAAACATTCCTGGGGCAGGCAACTTGAAAACATTTTGGAAAAAGGAGAAAATGCTGGTAATCAGTATTTTTTCCTTTCCCAACAATGTTTTTCCCACTATCCATGCAATTTGTTGTCTGTAAATGCTTTTCATTTGGACTAATCGTAAATTCCGCCATTTGGTAAAGAGTTAATCCACTCTGCTAGTATCTGAACATACCTGAACAATCTCCGAGTTGAACTTAGTCTCTAGGTGGGCAGCTCTCTCTGATTCAACACTCTCCTCTAGTGCTCTTAGTCTCTGTATGGTTGCCTGTAAAACAAGTATTACCAGATTGATGATGTTACATTTCTTCCTTTCAAAATCACTTAACTCATTACCAAACAACAATATTTCAGACTTGTCCAAATCGAAAGCATTTGCAGACAAGATAAAAGTGGCTGAAAATTTGAAATTTGTTCTGGGAAGGGTAGAAAACATTGTGGGAAAAGGAGAAAATGCTGGTAACCAGCATTTTCTCCTTTTCACACAATGTTTTCAGAAGGCTTCTTTCTCAGGGGCGTCAAAAGTAGGGATTGTGTGGTAATGGGTTAATTCTTTCCCTACTGTAGAAAACACCAGAGGCTTTTGTGGACAGAATGTGCAGTCTGAACTCTGGTCTATACTGCCTACTTCTTTATTTTAGATTACAGCCAAACTGTCTCTTCATCTTGCTGTTGAACCATATCTATAGCCAGTGAAAAAGTGTAATTTATATACATGTACTTGGTAGTAATAGAATTCAGTTTTTCAGTATAAACCTTTCCCAAACGACAACATTTTTGACTGGTTCAAATTGAAAGCACTTTCAGGCGACAAAGTAAACGTAAGTAAAAAATTGAAATTTGCTTCCGGCAGGGTAAGAAACATTGTGAGAAAAGGAGAAAATGCTGGTTACCAGCATTTTCTCCTTTTCCCACAATGTTTCCAAAAGGCTTCTATCTCAGGGACATAAAAACCAGGGTTTGTTTGGGAAAGGGATAAAAGGAGAGATGTGTAGATATCCTAACCTTTTGATGTCTAAAATAAGAGCTTCATTATTCTTCAACCAATAATTAGAACTAGTTTGGATGGTCAGATTATTCATCTGAAAAGTGTAAGTCTTTGTTGTGTGCAATATGATCTCAAATTACACATTTCATGATTCAACTAATATTGTCAAGACATGATTAAAGACCACTGTAATTTCCAAGGAATGAAATATGAATTTGTTCAGTTTTGAAATTTGGTATGGGCTGTTGATATAACAAAAACCTGATGGAAAGGAAAAAAAGAGTATTTCTAATAGTTTGATAAGTGTTGTGGGAAAAAAACAAAAACTACTCCTTAGCCTCTTACAAAATATCCTGAAGCTATTCAGCCCTGAGAGAAAAAGCATATTAAATTTTGCATTTTATACATTCTCCTTTGTGAGCTTAAAATGACAAATCTTTTTACTTGTGCAAAACATTTCACCTCATAATCTCTTTTTATTCTCTCCTCTCTCTCTTTACAGTATTCCAGCTCAGTCATCGTTCTTTTCAGTGTGTCTGATTGATGCTTCTTTTCACCTGTTTACAAAAAGATAAACACAATATGCAATAAAAATCTAGCATCTTTAAACCCTTTCCCAAACAAGCCCTTGTTTTTACGTCTCTGTAGTACAAGTCTTTTGAAAACACTGTGGAAAAGGAGAAATTGCTCACAACGAGCAATTTCCCCTTTTCTCACAGCGTTTTCTACTCATTTGGAGAACTTTCTGCCATTTTTATCAAATTTGAAATTGTCACCTGCAAACTGTTTCAGTTTGGAAGAGTCCAAAATTTGTCGTTTGGAAAAGGGTTAATGCCATGTCAACATATACAAACTTTTTTAACTCTTTACCAAACAACAAAACTCTGGACCCGACCAAATTCAAAGCATTAGCAGATGACATATTGAATGTAGCTAAAATGATACTTTCTGTCTATCACAGAATAGAAATTATGGGAAAAGGAGAAGATGCTGGTTACCAGCATTTTATCCATTTCCTACAATGTTTTCAATAGACTTCTTCCCCAGGGTTGTTAAAACTCGGGACTCTGTGGTAAAGAGTTAACAGTTTACCATATGACAAAATTTCAGGTTTATCCATTTGAGGAGCATTTTAGCATTTTCAGATGACAAAAAATGAGATTTAGATAAAGAGAATTTTCTTCAAGGGCAGACTGTGCGAAACAGGCTGCTATGCTGGCTGTATCTTAACTGTTATTATTGATCGAACAGACTTTCTATCCTTTTACATCTCAAGTATGATTACACACACTCCTATTAAACATTCAAATTATAGAAAATCCCATTTTTTGAAAATGTTCTTAAGCTTGGCTTTTATTTCAGGGTCATAAAAACCAGAGATTGTTTGGTAAAGTGTTAGCCCCTTACCACACAATCCCTACTTTTGACGACTCTGAGAAAAAAGCCTCTAGAAAACATTTTGGGAATAGGAGAAAATTCTGGTTAACAGCATTTTCTCCTTTTCCCACAATGTTTTCTACCCTTCACAAAACAAATTTCAAATGTTCGGTCACTTTTATTTTGTCGTCTGCAAATGCTTTCGATTTGGACAAGCTTAAAATATTGTTGTTTGGTAATGAGTGAAAGTAAATACCTTCAATAATTGCAGCCATGACAGAAAATGACATTTTTTCCGAAGCAATGACAGGGCTATGACCATAATACACATGTATCTCATTGTTTTCTTTTCTTAAATACAGGAGTTATTAATTTCAAAATTTATATAATGATACTTACTTTCTAAGTCTGACAATTTTTCATTCAGCTCAGATACATGGCTGAAATACACGTAAAAAAACAATTTTGATATAGGAAAATATTCAAGTAAGATTCTAATGTCTTTTGAAAATCTGGCTCATGTAGTTTCAAATGCTGACTCATACTTGTATTCTTTAAGCTGTGGCCCTCTCTATTCATAGTCAATTCATTTAACAATGCAATGCATTTTAGCTGAATGTCAAAGTATTTCCTCCTTTCCACCAGTATATGGCAAAGCCTCTTCAGTGCCTTGCCATTGGACATTTACTTGTAACATGCCAAAATTGGGCCCAGAAGCCTTTGGTTACAAATCCAATGTCTAAATCTCTCCAAAAACAACTTTTAGCTTCATCAACATGGGAAAACACAAAGGCATTTCTATTTCTTACTTTGTTTGTCTGTATGTGTTTGTATTGAAATTTAAAAGTACAGGTAATACGGTAAATAGTGCACTTGCACATGTGTTTCCTAGCTTTTTCACATCAGTACTGATATGTACTTTTTCAAAGTCACCGACTACTTTTTTCATATGCAACAGAGGTAAGAGGCAAAACATAACCAGAAAGAAAGTTTGCCTCACCCAAGTATAAAAAGGTTTCTTGCATTTTTCAACAAGAGCTTCACAAAGCGGCGCATATACGCCCGAAGGGGTTTGTCAGTGAAATGAGTTGAAATGACGTAAGGGCCATGAATGAAGAGTAGTTAATCACCATGATATGTGAAAAATATTAAAGGGCAATAGCTAAAAAAAGAAGGGTGGCACAGTTACAAATTTTGTGAATTGCTGTTCTCCACAAGGTATTCTATCAGTTTTGAAAGGTTCAAGATCATAGCTTTTATATTTAAGAAATTATGGCCCAGACGAAAATTCAAAGAGAAAACTAACAAAGGGCAATAACGAAAAAAGAAGGATGGTAGAGTTATGGTTCTTGTGCAGTGCACTTCTTCATAATGTGTTCTATTAGTCTTTGAAATTTCAAGATGATAGGTTTTAAAGTTTGGGAGTTATGGCCTGGACAAAAATTCAAACTGAAAATTAACAAAGGGCAACAACTAAAAAAATAAAGGTCGCAGAGTTATGGTTCATGTGCAATGCACTTCTCCATAATGTGTTCTATTAGTGTATGAAGTTGCAAGTTATTAGCTTTTATAGTTTGGAAGTTTTGGCCTGGACAAAAATTCAAACTGAAAATTAACAAAGGGCAATAAGTCAAAAAATAAAAGTGGCAGAGTTATGGTTCATGTGCAGTGCACTTCTCCACAATGTGTTCTATCAGTGTATGAAGTTCCAAGTTAATAGCTTTTATAGTTTAGAAGTTATAGCCTGGACAAAAATTCAAACTGAAAATTAACAAAGGGCTGTAACTCAAAAAATAACGGTGGCAGAGTTATGGTTCATGTGCACTGCAGTTCTCCATAATGTGTTCTATCAGTGTATGAAGTTGCAAGTTATTGGCTTTTATAGTTTGGAAGTTAAGGCCTGGACAAAAAATTTAAAATGAAAATTAACAAAGGGCAATAACTCAAAAAATCGAAGTGTCAGAATTATGTTTCATGTGCACTGCACTTCTCCATAATTTGTTCTGTCAGTGTATGTAGTTTCAATTTGATACCTTTTATGGTATGGAAGTTATGGCCTGAACAAAAATTCAAAGTGAAAAGTTGGTTATTTCAGAAATCAAGGGCAGATAATTTTGTACTGCAAACAGCAATCAAACTTCTAAGACCCAGGTGGACAACTAGACATCATGGAGATTCATTGTGGCAAGTTTCAAATAATTCCGATGAAAACTGTAGGAGTTGCACACACAAGAAATTGCTAACGGATGGACAGACAGACGGACGACCGGGGGTATAACATAATACGACCCTTTGGATGTATAAAAAGAATGAACTAAAGAATTAATATTTCTGAAAAGATAACATAATTTTTCTCTGTATGCAGAGCACAAAAATATTTTCATCAAATGGATAAAAAATTTGTTTGTCACACAATGAGCTAAAATACCTTTCATGTTGTTGAATTTGACTCATCAGCTTGTCTTTTTCAGCACTCATTACTTCATTGTCTGTTGTATTCTTTGAAATTTCTAGTTCCTGAAGAACAAAAAAAAAACATGGAATTCGGAATGTATTAGTAAATCTCAACGCATCTCAGGTTTGACAAAAAAAAAAAAACATGTTCACTGGTGACTCAGGTTGTAGTAACAAAGCAGAATCTCTTTATGAATAAACCAGACCCATAAATTGTCATTTTAAGGCTATCTGTTTACAAAAATGTCAACAATGCCAAATGTGTGTAGGGTCTGTTCTTAACCCTTTACCAAACAATCCATGGTTTTGACAAGGCTATGAAGATACTTTTGTAAATTGACAACTGGCATTTTCTTGTTGTCCCATAATGTTGCCTATCCTTTTAACTCATTACCAAACGACAAAATTATAGGTTTGTCCAAATTGAAAGCATTTGCAGACGACAAAATAAAAGTGACTGAAAATTTGAAACCTGTTTTGTAAAGAGCAGAAAACATTGTGGGAAAAGGAGAAAATGCTGGTTACCAGCATTTTCTCCTTATCCTTCAAAGTTTTCCAAAGGCTTCTTTCTCAGGAGCGTCAACAGTAGGGATTGTATGGTCATGGGTTAAGGACAAAATTCACCAATTAGCCGCTTTAAACTTGTTGTTTGCAGTAACGTTAAACTTAGGTAAATCTAACACTTGTTGCATGGTAAAGACCTATACAAATATTGTTGTAACAAACAGTCTCACTATTAACCCATTACCACACAATCCCTACTTTTGATGCCCCTGAAAAAGATGAGAAAGAAGCCTTTAGAAAACATTGTGGGAAAAGGAGAAAATGCTGGTAACCAGCATTTTCTCCTTTTCCCACAATATTTTCCACCTTTCACAAAACAAAATTAATTTCAAATTTTTAGTCACTTTTATTTTGTCGTCTGCAATTCCTGTCAATTTTGACAAACCTAAAATTTTGTCATTTGGTAATAGGTTAACCCTTTACCAAACGACAAAATTTTAGGCTTGTCCAAATCGAAAGCATTTACAGCCGATAAAATAAAAGGGACTGAAAATTTAAAATTTGTTTTGTGAAGGGTAGAAAACATTGTGGGAAAAGGAGAAAATGCTGGTTACCAGCATTTTCTCCTTTTCCCACAATGTTTTCAAAAGGCTTCTTTCTCAGGGTTGTCAAAAGTAGGGATTGTGTGGTAATGGGTTAACAAACAAAAAGTGTAATGTGTTATATTGAGCAATAGCTAGTAATTATTCGAACCTTCATTTCTAGATCTCTTTTCAACTGTCTTTCTCTCTCTTCATTATTATTTCTAGTTTGTTGAAGAGTTTCCTCAAGTCTTTTGATTTCATCTCCATATTCTGTTAATTTCTCTAAAATCAGAACAAGAATAAATAGAAATCTCAGTTCAAGAAAAGTCATGAAGAAATAATTAAAATCAATAATATGACAGCCGATAGACACAGAGTATACACTTCAAAGTATTTTCTCTATAATTAAAGATTCCAATTTTCAACATCTTATGAATGTATGCATCTTTCTTAACTCTCTCTCATAACTGCAATTTACATGGTTTACTGTTCATGAAATTATTCTTCTCATAAGTTTCCGTCATTGTTGGAAATCGCATAACTCTTTACCAAGTAATTTGCTTGTTATAATGTTAATATCTGTGTTTTTGTTTGACATCTTACTTAACCCTTTACCAAACATTCCCTGGTTTTTTATGACTGGGAGAAATAAGCCTTCTGAAAGCATTGTGGGAAAAGGATAAAATGCTGGTAACCAGCATTCTCTCCATTTTCCACAAAGGTTTTATTTTTCTTAAGTCAAGTTTCATCTTTTGATTCATGTTTATTTTGTTGTCTGCCAATGCTTTTACTTTGGACAAGACTAAAATTTTTTTGTTTGTTAAAGATTTAACTTATTACCAAACGACAAAATTATAGGTTTTTCCAAATTGAAAGGATTTGCAGGTGACAAAATAAACGTAACTGAAAATTTGAAAATTGTTTTGTGAAGTGTAGAAATCATAATGGGAAAAGGAGAAAAAGCTGGTTACCAGCATTTTCTCCTTTTTCCACAATGTTTTCTAAAGGCTTCTTTCTCAGGGTCGTCAAAAGTAGGGACTGTGTGGTAATGGGTTAAGTGATATGAACAGTCCTTTTGACTTACAAATTAGATAATTTCTGGAAATACTTTTCAAATCATTTGAAACAAACTTTGACATACATACTAGCAAAAAATTCATAATATGATTTAGCAAATGGATGGAAAGAAAAAGTATTACGTTTCAGCTGATTGTTAGTTTCCTCCAGGCTCTCTGCACGACCGGCTGCCGATTGTTTTTGTTGCGCAAGCTCTCGCCTTGCCCTTGTTAATTCAAACTCCATGTTAGCTTTTGATGCCTCACCACGCTCCATGTTTGCTCGCACTTTAGCTAACTGGCTTTCTAATTCCGAAATCTATCAATGAAGAAAGTAGTATTTCAAAGTTATTGATTCATAGCTCATAAAAAGCAAGACTTGCAATCCACGACAATGATCATTTGGGTTTGAAAATTCAATGAAATGCTATAATATGGTTTTTTACTCACAATAATAGTTTATCTTTAAAATAGGTTAGACTAGTCTTGAAATTCAGAACTAGTGTTTAGTTCAAATTAGTGAATACCACAATTCTTCTATACGGCTACATACCCACATTAGTGATTACTATTATGTTATTGAACTCGAGCAGATTTTTTAAAATCACTGCGTAATTTGTTACTTTTTTTCAGTGATTTTTGCAGATGGCATAGATCACAGATCAGACAGCACAGAACATTGATCTATACTGTCAGCTTGGGTAGTCAAGCGTATACAGTTGAATGTATTTAGCACCATCGAAAAAGGCCCAATTCATTTATTTGGGACAGAGAGAGTTAAAAACAAAACTAAAAAAAAAAGAGCCAAGTATATTTGCCAAACAAACTGTCGCAATTTCAGCCAATTACCTACCTCATGATTTGATTTGGTGGCAGCTTCCAGTCTGTCTCTCTCAACACCATTCAATCTTTTTCGCAAATTGGATACTGTGTCTGCAATAAGGTATAACTATGAATGGGATGTCTTCATCCATTCCTTTGGAAATACAAAACTTTCTATATTTCCATGGTGGACAAAATTTTTCCACAACTCTCTACATTTCCATGGTGGACAAAATATTTCCATAAGAAAAAGCATGTACTTGATACAAGAAACTCATCCTTTTTCCACTATGTTTTCAGTATCATCTGCAACAGACCCTTACTCTCAATATAAAAGGAAGTCCGCCTCAAAACTGTGGTCTGTACCAAAATGTCCAAACAATTTTTATGTATACACAGCTACTTTACAATAGATGAAAATGTGCACCTACTGATTCAGCCCATTGCTGCATAAGCTAATTTCAAGCCTATCTAAAACTACTAAAAATTATGCATAGGAAAAGCTCATAAGAGCCAAATTCTCTCATATTTTTGATATTCATTTAATCCATTACCACACAATCCCTACTTTTGGCGACCCTGAGAAATAGGCCTATAGGAAAAATTGTGGGAAAAGGAGAAAATGCTGGTAACCAGCATTTTCTCCTTTTCCCACAGTGTTTTCTATCCTTCACAATACAAATTTCAAATTTTCCGTCACTTTTATTTTCTCGTCTGCAAATGCTTTCAATTTGAACAAGCCAACAATTTCGTCGTTTGGTAAAGAGTTAAAACCATAAACTGCCTCTTGGAATATTACCTAACTCTTTAACAACAGCCTAAATTTCAGTCTTGCCCTAATTGAAATCATTTGCAGACTATTAAATTTGTATTACCTAAATATTGCTCAAATGGTGAGATTTATCTTTGCCAGAATAGAAAATATGGTGGAAAAAGGAGAAAATGCTTGTAACCAGCATTATCTGCTTTTCCCAACATGTTTTTAAAGGCCTATTTCCTAAAGGGAATTAAAATTCTGGACTGTGATGTTTTCAAAGGCCTGTGACGAAAAGGATTATTATGTATCTCTCCCACATTTGAAATTTATATGTAACTTTATATGTAACTGTGTCACTATCTATTGATAAATAACAAGGGAAAAAAGTATAATATAAAACCTTGTTCTGCCTGTAGATCTGCTGTCAGCTGTTTTACTTGTAGTTTTAGCTGGTTGTTCTCAATTTTCAAGCTCCCAGCATCAGTGGGACCTGGGGACATCAAGCATGTGTTTTTCCAATCCCTGCTGATGTCTGGTGAGTAACCAGCATCTCTTTTGACATACTGTATCATATGAAAGGGAAAAAGGCTGTCACTGTATAGAATAATGACCTAACTGGTTAAATATGAAAAAGGTTTAACCATTTCTCAAACAATCCCTGGTTTTTACGGGTCTAGAATTGCAGCCTTTTGAAAACATCGTGGGTAAAGGAGAAAATGCTGGTAACCAGCATTTTCTCCTTTTCCCACAATGTTTTCTACCCTATCATAGACAGAAATTATCTTTTCAGCAAGAGTTGAATTGTTGTCTGCAAATGCTTTCAATTTGGTCTAGTCCAAAAATTTGTCGTTTGGGAAAGGGTAAAAGCTCCGAGTCTGAAAACCTCAAATTCATGTTTTAAAAATTCAATGTACAAATGCAGGCCTTGATAATAGAAAGACCACATACTACTTAAATAAGGGCCTTCTAGCCAATTTGAGCCAATAAACCATTTACCTTACAAATACTTGTTAGTAAAACTTTTTACACTTCGGCAGCTGACAGATTTTTCATTAATTGAAAGAAATAATGAACACATTTATGTAAGTAAAATAGAAAGACACTGGTAAAAATTGTTATCTGCCAGAGTTCCAGATAAGAGGGAGTGATGGTATGCCAAAGTCATTGTTTCTCTTTGAAACCCTATGTTGTGGGTACTCATTAGAATCGTCTCGATGAGACGATTCTAATGAGTACCCATAACATAGGGTTTAAAGGAAGATAATCAATATTTTCAAATTTGAAATCAAAATCACTCCTTCTATCTGGAGCTCTGATCTGCTTTATCAAAACTCTCTAATTTGAATTTCAGGACTAAATTCAGCACATTGAAACAACAGCATTCTGTGTAATCATCAAGGAGTGCTTTTTCACCCTCTGTAACCATTTTGCTCAAACATCTGTAGAACCTACCTGAGAATAACCAGAGGCAAGATTATAAGGGTCATCATGTGTATAATGTCCCCCCAAGTCCATGTCCAGTTTGGAGCTTTGGTTAGAAGTATTTACATCTTCACCAGCTTTCAGGTCTTTTGTTGTGCTTTCATCATCAGATGCCATCTTTGCACTAAAAGTCTATTTATACTTCTTGAGTTCCAATTAGTTTTACTGTAACCAAGAAAAGAAAATTCTTTATAAAAGTAGGATGTAAAAAAACTAGCAGCTAGAAAGTCTGTCTGTCATCTTCAAACAGATACATTTCATACTATGACAGTCATCAAAGCCTACAGAACTTTACAAGGCCATACAGAGTTTCAGATACAAAGATATATTCTTGTTCTAAACAAATCTTTCAGGATAGGGCAATTTTTTTTCTTGTAAGATTGCCTTTCATTGCCAAAAGAATATACAGATTTGGCTAAGAATCAGGTAATCTGTAATCATTCAGCTGATACACGCAGGTTCCCAGTATCAATTAAAGATTACCACAGTCTTAGCTAAATCCTTACAATTTGGCGATGAAATATGATGTAACACATATCCCAGTAGGTTACCCTATCCTAACTCTTTACCACATAATCCCAACTTTTAACGACCCCTGAGGAAGAAACCTTTTCAAAACATTAAGCAAAAAGGAGAAAATGCTGGTAACCAGCATTTTCTCCCTTTCACTTATGTTTTCTTACCTATCAAAGATAAATACAGTTATTTGAGACACATTTAAACTGTTGTCTGCAAATGCATTCAATTTGGACAAGTCTACATTTTTATCATGTGTTAAAGAGTTAAGTAAATCCTACCAAGAAACTTGATATATCTTTGACCCTCATTAACCAGTCATATAAAAAACATTGGAATAAAGGAGAAAATGCTGGTAACCCGCATTTTCTTTTCCCACATGTGTTCTATGCTTTATAAAAACAAATCCAATAATTTGAACCATATTTAGTTTGCTGCCTGTAATCGCCTTCAATATGGACAAATTTAGATTTCTTCCTAGTGCTAACTTAAACCTATTAGTCGAGTACTCATCAAAACTGTCCCAATGAGCCGTTTCTAAGAGAAGCCAAAACAAAAGGCTTTGGTACAGGACGTAAATAAGTCGGTGACTGTAAAAAGGGTTTTTTTCCTGGTTTTAAAGACTTGAGAAAATGGCTGCCAGAAAACATTAACCCATTACCACACAATCCCTACTTTTGACGCTCCTGAGAAAGAAGCCTTTAGAAAACAAATTTCAAATTTTCAGTCACTTTTATTTTGTTGTCTGCAAATGCTTTCAATTTGGACTCGTCTAAAATATTGTTGTTTGGTAATGAGGTAAAGGAAAAGGAGAAAATGCTGGTAACTGGCATTTATTTATTTTCGAACATTTTTTATAGCCTTCCAAAAACAAATTTCCATTTCATGGTTATATCTATTTTGAGTTAATGCATCTGCCAAAAGTACCAGCCAAGGTCAGTCTGATTAACCCTTTACCAAACTCTTTATGACCCTGAGATAGAAGCCTTTTGAAAACATTGTGGGAAATGGAGAAAATGCTGGTTACCAGCATTTTCTCCTTTTCCCACAATGTTTTCTACCCTGCTGGAAACAAATTTCAATTTTTTAGTTATGTTTATTTTGTCATCTGCAAGTGCTTTCAATTTGGACAAGTCTAAGATTTTATCGTTCTGTAAAGGGTTACGTTGAAATGGGTCTAGCATTATGCTTTTTGTAAATTTTCTAAATGTCCAATGGTCATTCTGTCTTATGATTGGATTGGCGTTTTGACAATTTATTTCACGGATCTTTAATAATGTACTGACTTTGCTTTGTACAATGCATCATGTGAGATGTGTGAAATGCCATTCTGACAAAGCTTATTAATACTGCAGTGCTTTTCATTGCATATTCTAATTACCTCATGAAATACAGATTATACTTATCTAAAATGACTCACATTCACTCTGCAGCAACCAATGCACTATTTTACAGTTGGATCACATATGCCTGCAAAAGATTAAATAGTAATGTATATGAGTTATGCTCTGTAAAGAGTTGGCTTAAATTATCTTTTCAAAAGAATTGACCCCTGTTCAGCCTGCACACTTTGATCTTGATCAAAACTTTTGCTTTTAACTCTTTACCAAACAACTAAATTTTGTATCAGACCAAACTGAAGAAGTGCACAGTCAAATGTAGCTCAAACTAGAGCTGTCACTGAATGTGACTTTTACCCCCGCCAGCCCTTTGATAGTATTCTGTACACAGACAGACAGATGGACGGACCGACAGACAGATGAACGGACACACAGGTTGATTCCAGTATACCCCCAAAAACATTCATTTTGCAGGGGTATAATGATAAGAAAATAAACAGTGTGGGAAAAGGAGAGAATGCTGGTTATCAGCATTTTCTCCTTTTCCCACAATTTTTTCTAAAGCCTTCACAGGGTTGTGAAAACCAGTGATTATATGATAAAGGGTTCAACAAAATGTTCTGCATGTCAAAGGAACTTTCCATCACAAAATTTCAGATGCTTTTTAGAAGTGATGCAAAACCTTTGGTATATAATGCACCTTCTTTCCTTAGAGTAACATTAATCCATTCAAGCACCCCCTTCAGATTCTTCCTAATGATGCAATGTCTTTATTATAACATGTTTCATTGGTCTAAAGCAAGCAACAATTGCTGTGAAGTAATAAAGGTTATGTTGATACCGTATCAGTAATTTTATATATATAAAGAATATTGGTCATCAATGATTTGCGTCAGTCTGCAATTGGTAAAGTAATATCCTTTTTTGAAATTTGATACTCCAGTAATTGATATCAAGCACAGGTCAGTGTAGGAGGGGGTTGTCAGTGTTGATATTAACAGGAAGCATTTATAAGGTGAAATACTGTAATTGAGGCAATGCTTATGTGGTTGAACCAATCTACAATTATGTTAAAGATGCTGTATGTAAAAAGTTATCTAAGTAGCATTACAAGAAAAAAAGCGCTGACAGAGTAGAACATAACATTGCCCAAAAATCGATCAATAATCAAAACCATCATTGGAAGCCAACTGCAATGACACTCGGGCAAAGTGAACTGATAGCAAACAGGAAACCTCTAATTACAGTACAGTAGCTTTTCAGATGACTTTCCTTTTAACTCATTACCAAACAGCAAAATTTAAGGTTTGTCCAAATTGAAAGCATTTGCAGACGACAAAATAAAAGCGACAGAAAACTTGAAATATGTTTTGTGAAGGGTAGAAAACATTGTGGGAAAAGAAGAAAATGCTGGTTACAAGCATTTTCTCCTTTTCCCACAATGTTTTCTAAAGGCTTCTTTCTCAGGGACATCAAAAGTAAAGATTGTGTGGTAATGGGTTAACTCTTCCCAATGGACTAACACTGAAATATACAGTACATCAACATGCATATACAAATGTACAATAAGAATCGTTTTTTGCTGAAGACAGTGACATTCCTATATTGAGAACAAACAGGTCCAGACCTGGTCAGTTTCAGTAAACAAAGGTATCTATTGCTGCCAAAGGTACTTGCTTATGATGTGTCCGAAAACTTTCTATCGGTTAACTTCGAATTTCAAATTTCTTTTGAAATCTACACTACTCGAAATCGTAAAATGCTCATAGAATTCACAAACCGTAAAGTTCTGAGATCCATCTGCAAGATACGATCACTTGGCCGCCATACTGTTTATACCGGTACTTCCGGTTTTAAGGAGAAATGGTGTTTCGAGAATTTGATTGGCAAGCAGTTACTAATCAAGTTTCCGCGCCTTTTTTCAACAATGCATGTTAGGTCATGTTAAAAAAAGTTATTTCCCTTTGTGCAGCATGTAAAGGACGTTAAAAATAAAACCCAAAATGAATTAGATCTAGCAGCTCAAACAATCTATAACTCTTGATTTTTTTTTAATTAACAGTTAAAAAGTCGTTTCATCAGTCTCATAAAATTCTGGAGTCTAGACCCAGCCTGTCCAAGGATGTAGATCTAGATCTACATTAATTTTGTCCATGGATGTGATTTCAAAATCATTTGCAGACGACAAATTGAAGGTGGCAAAACTAAAACACCTGTAATAGAAAAGGGTAGATCTAGCAAATTTGGGCAACGGACAGCGGAGAATATGATTGTGACTAGATGTAGATGTTGATCTAGTCTCCTTTTCTCTAAATAGATAGATCTAGATCTACGTAGATCTAGATCTATGTCTTTAGGCCTACTCAATAACGAACAACAAAAAGTTAGATTTGTCCAAATCAACGGGATTTTGCAGACGACAAAATAAAAATGACAGAAAATTTGAAATTCGTTTTGTGAAGGGTAGAAAACATTGTGGGAAAAGGAGAAAATGCCAGCATTTTCTCCTTTTCCCACAATGTTTTCTAAAGGCTTCTTTCTCAGTGTCATCAAAAGTAGGGATTGTGTGGTGGGCTAAAGGGTTAAATTTACTCCTTTCCTTCATAAGAACACTGGATTAGATCTAGATAGATCTAACTAGATCTAGATGGTATTTTATCATCCTCGGATACCCCGGGGTCTCCCTATTTGCTACGGTACATCGACCCCTGGGACAATTAATTGAATTTCCCTTGCTTTACCGCTAGCCGAATGCTGGCTTTTCATTGGTTCCATCATCATTTTGTGATGGGCGAGTGGACTGTACGCTATGACGTTTTGTATCGATTTTCGGCGGCTGATTCAAATTAGTCAATTGTCCCAGGGGTCGATGTAGCGTAGCAAATAGGGAGGCCCCGGGGTATCCGAGGATGGTATTTTATAGGGTTGACTAAAAGTCTTGTAGACTAGATCTTAATCTAGATCTATTAGAAGAAACTGACTTTGTAGATCTAGATCTAATAGCCTAAGTCTATTCAACATCTTTAGCTTTTTCTCAGGAATCAAGTTCAACTGAAAAGTAAATTTAGATCTAAGTGCTGTCAGCAGATTAGATCAATATCTACAGAAATAGGGAAAAGCATAGCACTGCAAAAAAGGACTGGGAAGATAGATCTACATGTACAGAGTGAAAAACATTGACAAAAAATAAAATTTATGCCATGATCTATGATGGAAAAAGTTTTAATAGGACAATTACAGATCTAACCGTTTACCCGGTATCTCCAGTTTCCTAGAACCTCTAGATCTATCACAACACAATACAAAAAATGCTGCCAGACTTCCACATCTGAGGTGACCTAGGAATGATAATTGTCACAATGTTTATCAATTTTCGAAAGAAAATTTGCCAAGCTGGGAATGCCTGGTTACAATTAACCCATTACCACACAATCCCTACTTTTTACGCCCCTGAGAAAGAAGCCTTTAGAAAACACTGCAACCAGCATTTTCTCCTTTTCCAACAATGTTTTCTACCCTCCACAAAACAAATTTCAAATTTTCAATCACTTTTATTTTGTCATCTGCAAATGCTTTTGATTTGGACAAGTCTAAAGTATTGTCGTTTGGTAATGAGTTAAGCATTAAACTCTTTATCATATGTAGCAAAAATGTAGACCAGTCCAAATTGAAAGCATTTGCAGACAACATAAGTATGGCTCAAAAATTGAAATTTGTCATGGGAAGGGTAGAAAACATTGTGGGAAAAGGAGAAAATGCTGGTTACTAGCATTTTCTCCTTTTCCTACAATGTTTTCAAAGGCTTTCCTTCTCAGAGTTGTTAAAAGTCAGGATTGTGTGTTAAAGAGTTAAATATTTTACCTGAGCTACTAGTATCAGCCGCTACCTATTCTAGAGCTAGACCATAATAGATCTATATAGAGGATAGATCTATTTGTTTTTTTTGGTGAAAGATCGAAATTTATTTCATCTAGTGGACACCTTTGGTAATATTTTTATGACTGGCGCAGCCATGAGTGAAATATTACCGAGGTGTTACAAGATGAAATAAATTTGATTTTTCACCAAAAAAAAATGTTTTCCATTTATTTCATACTTTTAACCCTTTCTGGGAGGAGCTTTATCAAAATCCACTATGTACAGTTCTTTTCCCTTATTCCCAGTGGCATACCCCTGCACAACAATGCATTATGTGTACAATATAATTATACTATGTCAAGCGCGAGAAATGTAAGGTAAATGACATCATATTTCCATCTGGTTGTAAGTCACACGCAATTAACCTAGGCAACAAGAACATGAAAATTGGTATTTTCACTGGTGATACCAATGTAAGATCGAAAAATATTTTCAATGCTATATCTCAGTATCTTACCGGACAGCATCAACTAAATTCCTATATTCCATTAGCTGATTTTCTCTGAAATTATCCTATTAGTCAGATGAATTTGATCCACATTCCACAATACAGACGAAGGGATTTACTGTCTATTACATCTTTACTTAACCATAAGATGCCCTTCTTTCTGAGACACTATTTTGCCTCAAAGTCAAAATGTAACCTTTTTTTAAATTAACCCTTTACCACACAATCCTGACTTTTAACGACCCTGAAAAAAAAAAGCCTTTTGAAAACTTGTGGAAAAAGGAGAAAATGCTGGTAATCAGCAATTTCTCCTTTGTCCACAATGTTTTCTACCCTTTCAAAACAATCTTTCAAATTTTTAGTCATATTTATTTTGCCGTCTGCAAATGCTTTCACTTTGGAACAGTCTAAAATTTTGTCGCTTGGTAAAGAGTTAAAGTCGCAAAATGCTTATAATGCTTCCAAACTGAAACTACATGTATTGCTGATAAAAAGGTGAAATTTGTACAAATTATCTGTCATTCTCTGATACCTTGTAGAAAACATGGGAATTGGAAAAACAAAGAAACTCTTATTTTCTTTTCCAACAATGATTTGAATAGCCTCTGTCCTCATGGCTTGAAAAACTGGGATGGTTTGGTAAAGGGATAAGGAAAAACAGTGTTAACCCTTTACTCCTTAGATACTCGTGTCTATGTATTACTTGTAGGAGCCTTTGGAAAACATTGCAGGTAAAGGTGAAATTGCTCGTGACGAGCAATTTCACCTTTCGCCACAATGTTTTCTATGCTATCAAAAGGTGGCATATACACATAAGAAACAACTTCACCCTTGCTGTTATTTAGGGTCAATAAGAGATTCCATAGAAATACCTTGTGGGGTAAAGGGTTAAATAGGCCATGTTCATATAGCAATTTTTTTTTTCGCATTCCTGCCTGATGTCGCCAAAGTTTGAACCTTGCAGAAATAAATCAACCATTTCAAATTGAATGTTCATCCACTGGTGAATTCTGATACTGCCTTAAAGTTTTGAATTGTCTTGAGAACAAGCGTAACTCTTTACCACACAATCCCATCTTTTAACGACCCTGAAGAAGACGGCTTGAGGGAAATGGAGAAAATGCTGTTAACCAGCATTTTTCCTTTTCCCACAATGTTTTCTACCCTATCAAAGACAGAAACTATCATTTGCAACATTTAGTTTGTTGTCTGCAAATGCTTCCAATTTGACCCAGTCCAAAATTTTTTCGTTTGGGAAAGAGTTAACCCATTACTACATAATCCCTACTTTTGTCGACCCTGAAAAAGAGGCCTTTTGAAAACATTATGGGAAAAGGAGAAAATGCAGGTAACCAGTATTTTCTCCTTTTCCCACAAAGTTTTCTAACATTTCCAAAACAAATTTCAACTTTTGAGTCACATTTATTTTGTCGTCTGCAAAAGCTTTCAATCTTGACAAGTCTAAAATTTTCTTGTGTGGTAAAGAGTTAAAACCCCCTCCAATAGATATAAAATAAATCCCCATAGGGGAAAAGGGACCATACAGACTTTGAAACCAGGAATCATATTTTATGAATAGGGGATGTGTTGTAACACTCTGAGTGTTCCACATCCAAGCTGGTTTCGAATATCACAGCAAATAAGGGATAGCTTCTGTGTTTCTCATGGAATGTCTAGTTTTATGCTCTGGTGTAACCTAGGTTTAAGCCCAACGATTTTTTACTTCTATGTGTTTGCGCATTACTTTGTCAAATTTTAGGTGACAATGAACATTTTTGCCACAGATCTGTATGGACCATGAAAAGAGACAGCAATAAGTAGGGACTAACTCTTTGCCAAACAATCCCTGGTTGTCATGTTTCTCTGAAAGTAGCCTTTCGAAAACATTGTGGGAAAAGGAGAAAATGCTGGTAACCAGCATCTTCTCCTTTTCCCCCAATGTTTTTTTACAATGTTCCCACAATGTTTTTTACCCTTCCTAAAGCAAATTTCAATTTTTGAGTCACTTAATTTTGTTTTCTGCTAATGCTTTCAATTTGGAACAGTCTAAAATAGTCTGGTAAAGAGTTAAAAGATTATAACTACTATACTAGGTTTACTCTGGTGAAGCCTGCTGTCAAAATTGTTATAGATGCTTGGAAAAACGTAAATTCTGCAAAAACAAGACTATTATTTTCTTTACATGACATGCTGTATTATTTAAATTGGCTTGGAATCAAACAAGACCACTTAAACAGTGCCCATAAACTTTTTTTCTATCTCGAGCCGGTCAATTGGATTTTTTAATCATTTAATGGTCAAAGGGAAAAAACTCGTACAGCCTTAATCTCTGGAAATTCTAGAGTTACGTCCCTTATACTGGAACAACTGTTAACCAACCATTTAAAAACACCGCCCAGCAAAGTGTCACATCGGAGAACGGTGCAGGGTATCATTTACCCCAAACATTTTAGCCGGTACAGAATTGGGACTGACTTGTTTAAAACTACGGACAGTGTAGATCAGGATGAGACTGAACAAGACATGCAGTCTCAGTCTTCACCAATTCGCTAACATATTCCTATATTCCCACATGCCATCAACTGCATTATTGAGTGATTAAAAGATTATTCTTCCTGGACCAAGGTTAGCTCTAGTGTAGCATGCGGCTTCAACTGCTACAGATGCTTGCAAAAACCTAAATTCTACGATAAAAAAAAAAAAGGCCAATTCTTTCTTAACATGTTACTGTGTGTTGCACAATATAGTTAATTTGGTTCGCCACCAAACAATAGCACTTCAATAATACTCATTAGATTTTTTCATGTATCGCAAGCCGGTCACGATAACAGGGGCTTGGCACATAATAAATTTGTATTAATATCTGCTTAAAAACAATATTTCGATTAAAAAAAAATAAAAATCCGTATATAAGTAAACTTTTATACAGAAATTTGAAGTTTTATCGAAATGTTGTCTATACAGCCTACATTATAGGCACAAATTAGCACGGAGGATCATGTGCCGAGCCCCTGTGGTCACGATGGGATTTTCCAATCATTTTATGGTCAAAGGGAAAGAACTCTTACATTCTTAATCTCTTCATCTTTTAAAGAGTGATGTCCCTTGCGTCGGAACAACTATTTTCCAACCATAAAGAAACACCACCCGGCAAACTACGACGGACATTGAAGAACGGTGCAGGGTATAATTTCTGTCCTATATTTTGACCCATATCTGTAGAGGTTGCATTGCTACAGTTTACATAGATCAGGATAAGACTGCACAAGTCGTGCATTCTGATCTTGAATCGACAATGTCCGTTACTGCGTGATACATTCTGGCTAGGACAACCTCGAAATGACTACATTTCAGATATCCCTAAAATTAACCCCGCCCCTTACTCCAGCGAAGCAATTTTTTCATAACATAGAAATGTGGTAGGAAGCAAAACGTTGCCATGAACAACTGGCGCATTGGATTTTTTTGCCCTTACTCATATTTAAACAGTGGAATATATCTAGTGTGAAGAGTGATTAACTTAGATTCGGACCCAAACAGATCTCGGTCTAGTAGTACTAGATATATCCCGCGATATAATCGTGACCAATGATTAAACTGAATGTATCTATAACATTTGTACAGCTCTAGATGTTTATTGAGAGCTTACAGGGTTTTTTTGTTACTTAGGTCATCGATTTTATTGATAAAATATCATCTACCTGATATGAATATTCCAGTGAAATCCGACCTCCATAAACAAACCGTTATTTCCCATTTCAAATTTTGGCGGTTGTTGTGGTTTTAACGGATATGATGAAAAGCAACGGAAACTACCGTCTAGTTAAACGTTCTAGTTAGATCTTTAATGTCCTTTCAGCTGTTCGACATATAATAATGATATCAAAACATCTACATCAGTTTTCAAATCATCAGAGTAAATATTGGACTTCATTTGTTTTTCATCGATCGTCGACACAGATACTAGACGTAACGGAAACATATATTATTCGGCTTCTGTTTTATTGTGTCCACTACTACAAGGGACGCAACTCTAGTATAAATAAAGACCAAAAGTTTGTACGAGTTTTCTCCCTTTGACCATTGATTATTTCAGTAAATCATCACATGGCTTCGGCATGTTTCTGTCTGACGAAAAACGTGTTAGAACGGAAAGGAAAAACGAAGCGAAAACAAAAAATCGGGATATTATATAATTGAAGTGGAAATGTTTTATTTTAAGAGGTTGACTGCAAAATTCTTATATTTTTTCTTTTACTTCAAGTAGTCGCCGATAAGAAATTGTGATGGAAAAGTCAAATAGATCTAGCGCTAGCTACCTTCAGTCCGAAGGTGTCTGCTCTGATGCTATTTGTGTTATTGGTCTTCGCATGCAAAGACCAATGACAAAAATGGCATCGGAGCAGACACCTTCAGACTGAAGGTAATCTAGGGCTAGTGAGTAAGTAACAAGAAATGTACAAAAATTAACCCTTTCTTTATATCATTTTTTAACCATCTCTTACACTAAAAGAGAAGTGGGGAGGGGGGAAGCATTTTCTGCTGTTGCAGCTAGTAAAAAATACCCACCATTGAAATGTGAATTCTGCTTTAATATATAGCTGTATGCACCAAACGATAATATTTTAGACTGGTCCAAATTGAAAGCTTTTGCAGACGAATAAATAAAAGTGACTCAAGTGTGATATTTGACTTTAGAAGAGTAGAAAACGTTGTGGAAAAAGGAGAAAATGCTGTTTACCAGCATTTTCTTCTTTTTCCACAAATTTTTAGAAAGCTTTTCCCATGGGATCGTAAAATCCAGGAACTGTTTGGTAAAGGGTTAATTCAGAATTTGTGAGATGACTACAGGTTGATGTCATGAAAAATCTGTAATTTTAGTGTTAGTTTTAAAAGACACTATTTAAAATGTATATTTTAGGTCATTGATAAAAGTTTGTTACTCAAAAGATAAGGACAGAGTTTGACACGGATGTCTTCTTGCCGTCTGAAGATTACAAGATCATAGACAGAACAAAAAGGTAAGCAAGTAGATCTATTTTATGCCTATACATAAAGCTTTGAAATAGATCGATTTAGATCTGTAAGATTATAGGAAATAAGTTTTTTTTCTCAAGATTCTTATTTCATGGGTGCAGAAGTTGTCAGATATTCTTTAACACAACAAATGTCATAATCTGCTTATATATGTATACAGAGCAGATCAAGATCAACTTGGAGTCTGTAAGTAGTTTTGATTGCTTGATAATTCTGAGCTAATCTCGCTGAACATGCCTGAATTTGCCACATTTCATTTTGTTCTTCTCTTTTGACAGTAAAATATATGTGACCCGTCACACAAAGAAGGACAATCTGGGAATTCCGTGCATCAATTAGATGAAAACAGATCAAAGATAGTGCAGGTCAATTTAAGTTCATAGTTAAAAAACAGTTGTATAGTAAGGTAGAATGACCACTTTTCATCCAGAAAATATTATAAAAGAGAAAAGCATCAACTCTGGTTCCCAGATGGTCCCTTTTCACTTGACAGGTCACATATGTTCCACTCTCTTTCTTTAGCATGTTTCCACCAATATTGTTTGTCATATTCTTTACTTCAGAACTGAAAATATTGCAGACAACATGTCATATGCATGTAGTCTGTAAATGCTTTCGATTTGGATAAATCTAAAAGTTTGTCATTTGGTGATGAGTTAACCCATACCACACAATCCCTACTTTTGATGCCCCTGAGAAAGAAGCCTTTGGAAAACATTGTGGGAAAAGGAGAAAATGCTGGCAACCAGCATTTTCTCCTTTTCACACAATGTTTTCTTCCCTTCACAAAAGAAATTTCAAATTTACAGTCACTTTTATTTTGTCCTCTGCAAATGCGTTCGATAAATCTAAAATTTCATCATTTGGTAATGAGTTAACCCTTTACTCCATAGATACTCATTTCTACCCATTGCTTGTAGAAGCCTTTGGAAAACATTGTGGCAAAAGGTGAAATTGCTCGTGACGAGCAATTTCACCTTTTGTCACAATGTTTTCTATGCTTTCAAAAGGTGTCATTTACAGATAAGAAACGGCTACATCCTTGCTGTTATTTAGGGTCAATCAGAGATACCATAGAAATGCCTTATGGAGTAAAGGGTTAAGGGGTATTATTAATTTAATCCAAAAGTTACATGATTTAAACCTTGCATCTTTTATATTCACAGTCAGATTTCAAGAATGAAACTAAACTTTGCCATACTGGGGTTGATGCTTGTGCTCACAGTGCTGGCTGATCAAGATGTTTCAGATGAGTTTACACTGAGACTTAAAAAACTAGAGGAAAAAGTTGGAAAAGAAGTACAAGGTCTGAAACAAAAAATTTCTGTTTTGGAAGATGAGCTTATACAGTTAAGAAAGCAATCAGACACTCGAATGAAAAGGTTGGTTGGCTTGGTGTTTCACTTTCAGGTTTGTGGTCCTGTAAGGAAGCATGATTTTTGTAGCAATATCCTTCAGTAGCCAAACCAAACTAAAGAGAGTTTGCATCAGTGTTGTTAAAATGTGCATTGTATCTTGATAATGATAGCAGTACATTTGTCAATACAAAAGATACAATCCACCATTACAAAACACTGTACATTCTGGAAAAGCTGGTGTTGTCCATTATCTCCTGCTAGATGGCATTCTATAAATACTCATCTATCTAATTTGGGCATCCTGGGTACAGCACCTAATCACCTTCCTATGCGACAACCGTTACTTTGAATTTCAAACTAAAACAAACGTTTACTCAATAAAATCTACCTTGTGCAATTCAATCAGCTATGATCAGCTGTTTAGAGAAATCTGGAGGTAAAGCAGGTCTCATTTCTCCTCAAACATATTGATAAAAGCTATTTTCTACATTGCTACTTTATAGAGTATAATATTACAGTCTGCCCGCTTTCGGGGTTAATGATATGTCATATAAGACAGTCGAATCTTCAAAGAATATGACATGCGCAGACATGGTGTTGTCCTTACCGTGATAGGATTTGATTGTTTGCTTGTATGGTGTTTAACCCTTTACCACACAAAAAAAAATTTAGACCAGTTCGAATTGAAAGCATTTGAAAACAACAATTTCATTGTAATTCAAATGGTGCAGTACATTGTTTAATCAAAGGGTTGGAAACATTGTGGGAAAAGGAGAAAATACTGGTTACCAGCATTTCTTCTTTTCCCATAATTTTTTCAAAAGGCTTCTTTCTCGGGGTCAAAAGTCGGCATTGTGTGGTAAAGGGTTAAGATATTGTTATTGCAAGAAATTTGACCCAACTCTTTACCAGATCACAAAATCTTAGACTTGCCCAAATTTAAAGGAACTTAATTACATGTATTCTTGAAAGCATAGAAAACAGTGTGTGAAAAGGAGAAAATACCCATAACCAGCATTTTGTTCTTTGATCACAGTATTTCCAAAGAGTCTTTTTCCTCAGGGTTGTTAAAACATGGGATAATGAAATAAAGGGTTAGAAAGAATCTGGAGCTGCCTGCCATGCTGTGCTTTTGTTTTACATTTAACTCTTTACCACACGACAAAACTTTAGACTGGTCCAAATTGAAAGCATTTGCAGACGACAAAATAAAGGTGACTGAAAAATTGAAATTTGTTCTGGGAAAGGTAGAAAACACTGTGGGAATAGGAGAAAATACTGGTACCAGCATTTTCTCCTTTTCCTACAGTGTTTTCAAAAGGCATCATTCTCAGGGGTGTCAAAAGTAAATTGTGTGGAAATGGGTTAATAATCTTCTTATAGTCGTCTTTGATTTAAAATAGATTTAATGATTGAAACAAGAAACTGCTTCTTTCCCAACAATGTTTTCAAAAGCTGTGTTCCACTAGTCTTAGAAATGTATTGTGAAGGACCAATCTTAATAAACGAGTAATTTTGTAGCTTTGGCGGTC
The DNA here is from genome assembly GCA_943736015.1 of Tridacna crocea. Lineage (NCBI taxonomy): Eukaryota > Metazoa > Mollusca > Bivalvia > Cardiida > Cardiidae > Tridacna > Tridacna crocea. The sequence goes on from OX031066.1 coordinate 14,263,057, forward strand.
AGTATGCAATTTAAAAACAGACATGATCAACCAAACAGTCTGATCCTAGATTTACAAAAGTCTTGCTAATGTAATATAATTTTGAACAATAACTTTACCTTTATGTTGAACACTTTAACTCTTTGCCACACAATCCTGAGTTTTAAAAACCCTGAGGAAAAAGCATTTTGAAAGCATTGTGGGAAAAGGAGAAAATGCTGGTAACCAGTATTTCCTCCTTTTCACACAATGTTTTCTACCCTTCCCAAAACAAATTTCATTTTTGAAGTCATGTTTATTTTGTCATATGCCAATGCTTTCAATTTGAACCAGTCTAAATTTTTTTGTGTAGAAAAGAGTAAACTATTTTCAATGAAAAAACGATATTGCAGCATTGTCTGTCAATCAGTGTTGCTAAAATGGAAAGGTCCAGTGAAGTGTAGAGGACAGATCTCATGAAGTCATTATGTCTTTTCTTTATTGTAGGCAGGTGACCAGTGGAGAAGTAGCTTTCAGTGCAGCTGTTTCAGCACATATCAAGAATCTTGGCACTAACCAAGCAATTATATTCTCCACCGTCACCACAAATATCGGGAACCACTACAATGGCAATTCAGGAATTTTCCGAGCACCAGTTGCCGGCACCTACCTTTTCTTTGCAAATATACTGTCTGAGGCTGGCCACAGCATTGAGACAGAGATAGTACATAATGGAAATGCGATAAGAGAGATTTACTCTGGTGGATCCAGTAGTCGTAACGGCCCTGGAAGTAACCTTGTGATCCTAGAGCTGAACCTTGGAGACCAGATTTGGGTCAGAGTTCATGATCATTTCAGTACAAACATGGCTTTACATTGCTGCTGGTCTACTTTTTCAGGCTATTTACTTCATGTCACTGACTCGGAAAGTTGGCAAACTGTTGGCTAATGCATCCAAAATGAATTTTGTTAGTTGCTATCTATGGCAGCTTTTGCTTTGAAATAAAATCTATTAAGGTTTACTCAGAGATTTTCATTTTTTCCAAAGATACAGCTCTCATTAAATGGAATCATCATGACTGTAACATGAGCATAAGAATTTTTTATCACATAACCTCCCTTGTTTTCAGTGTAATATACCCATTACGAATTTCCTCATACACATTTGATATCATACACGTACACATTTCTCATACACATTTGATATCACATTTGTGTGACGTCATTTTTGACATCATTTTGTATGTTTTTCATACAAGTGAATTGGTCTTTTTGATTTTGTATGTTTTTCATACAAGTGAATGGGTCTTACGGATAATACTGCGGGTTCATTTATGAATGTTTTTGCATCATCTGATCTATATTTTGTGAAATATTGTTATGTGATAAAAAGAATCTGATATTCGTGGAATTTTGAGATAAAATTCTTATTAAACTTGTCAAGGAAAGTGTTATTAAGCTCGCTTAATAAGATTTCCCTAGACTCGTTTAACCCTTTCCCAAACAATCCCTGGCTTTTATGGGTCTGGAATAGAAGCCTTTTGAAAACATTGTGGGAAAAGGAGAAAATGCTGGTAACCAGCATTTTCTCCTTTTTCCACAATGTTTTCTACCCTATAATAGACAGAAATCATCTTTTCAGCAGGAGTTGAATTGTCGTCTGCAAATGCTTTCAATTTGGTCTAGTCCAAAGATTGGTCGTTTGGGAAAGGGTTAATAAAATCTTATCTCAAAAGCCCACTCATCTCAGATCATATATATACTATATGAGTTTGACTAAACATGCAGATGGAACTCATCCAACATCAGACAATACACTTGCTGTGCAGCCTGGTGTTGATCTATACAATTCACAAAAGGTGTTTTTGACTATGGCCCACAAAGCTTACAAGTTAATCCTTTGACTGCTCTGCAAATTGATAGTTCATTTGCAGTTAAAAGTTGTAAAAACTATCATTGATCACCAAAAGATCACATTGCAGCACACTGAACACACTCCAGCTCATGCTGTAATAGGTTAACTGTTTACTGCACAATTCCGACTTTAACCGACCCTGGGAAAGAAGCCTTTTGAAAATATTGTGGAAAAGGGAGAAAATGCTGGTAACCAGAATTTTCCCCATTTCCTACAATGTTTTCTACCCTGCTTGAAACAAATTTTCTTTTTTAGTTATGTTTAATTTGTCGTCTGCAAGTGCCTAGAATTTGGACCACTCTAAAATTTTGTCGTTTGGTAAAGATCGAGTTAATGACATCAACTTCGAGACTATCTCATTATGTGTCATACACGTATATGATGAATGGCAGTTCTTCACATTTATCTTACAAAAATAGACTTTTTTATTCTGCTTCTCCAGTGCTTTTATGATACGGTCATTTTGTGCCTCTAGTCACTGTAACCGAGCATCAAAGTTGGTCAATGTTAGTTGGCTCTTTTCTGTCATCATGCATGTAACTGCCTCTTGCCTTTATTCCTGGAAAAAGGTGTCACACTTTGTTGTAAGGAGTATAAAACATATATGAAGCATAGGGATAGTAACACTTCTACAAAAAGTGTCAGCCTCAGCGATTCGCGCAGGCTGATCTGGGTCGAAATGATTTTAGCTAAATTTAATGTTTAACCCTTTCCCAAACAATCCCTGGTTTTTATGGGTCAAGAATGGTAGCCTTTTGAAAACATTGTGGGAAAAGGAGAAAATGCTGGTGACCAGCATTTTCTCCTTTTCCCTCAATGTTTTTTACCCTATCGTAGACAAATCATCTTTTCAGCAAGAGTCGAATTGTCCTCTGCAAATGCTTTCAATTTGGTCTAGTCCAAAAGTTTGTCGTGTGGGAAAGGATTACTGCTTAGTTTTCTGCATGTCAAAGGGCCAGTTTACATCATGATTAAGTTGGTTGTTATGCAAGATGAATAATATGGATCCATAATTATGTAATGACTTGTCTGGTATAATGCATCACCTAGTTTTTGTGGTAGGCTATTTGTCGAAAACAATACCACTATGAGTTAAATATTGAATGTTGAAGACCATTTATCGTATCTTGTGCAAAGCCCAAGAAAATAAATCCAATTTAGCTATTTTTTTCTCAGGCAAATGATTCTTTTTCGGTAGTACTCAGGTATTTAATAGGAAATGGCATGTTCAAATATTTTGGAAGAGACCATCGATCGTGGAAATACTAATGTTTGATTGAAAATAGCTTCACGTGATCATAGCCTTCGATTGGCGCAATGATACATAATTTGTCTACCGATCGCTTGGTACTGGGCTTTATGGTTCCAAAACCAGTTTGTCCCATGGCTTGTTCGTCCCATGATTGTGCGCTATCCCATTTGATTTGGCATAAATATTTATAGATCGAAATAATTGAATGTAATGTAGGGAATTAAATGTTATGGGCCTGAGATATTTCAAAATCATAGTTTTCAGGTACAAACTTACATCTATTCGATTATATCTCTCTCTATCCATCATGCATTGTACTGTCAAGGGATGTTACTCACGACTCCTCCCAATGATAGAAAGGGAGACCACCAATAGACATATAGTCCTAAATTTATCAGGATTACTTTTCCTTCAACCAAAAAGGTTCGCTTCGTTGGTTGACTTTCAAGCAAATGATATTTGAAGAAAATTACTCTTTTTCTTTAAAATTTTTAATTCCACACAACGGCTTCCTTGACAAATACCACTTCAGCATTCTCAAGGCTTTGATTCTTATAGCTCACTGGTATGCTATATGTATTGCCTTCCTTATTATGCTTGCATTATTAGATTTAGACGCTTTCCCAGTACATGTTATTTTTTTTAATTACACCACGTTGACAGCTCGATATGAAATCATAGGCATTCTTGCGGAGAAGTTGAAAAAGAGTTTTTTTTATGTGTAGTAAGTGATGGAAAGGAAAAGTAAACAAATCGAAATTAAACAAACTCAAAATATGGCTGAATTTTGAAGTATTCTCCTTAGTCCACATAATCCCGAGTTTCAACTACCCTGGGCAATTAAACTTTCGACACCATCGTTGAAAAAGGAGAAAATGCTGCTAATAAGGCATTTTCTTAGTTTCCTCAATATTTTCTAACTTTTCATAGGTGACGTCAATTAGCTGAGCCACATTTTTGTTACTTTTTTAAATTTAGACCAGTCTGAAATTTTGTCATCTGTTCAAAAATTAAAGCATTTGCTGATTTAAATAATGACCCAAAGAAATCACCCAGTCTATAGTTGCAAGTTTTCGACAACCCAGTAACCTTTGTAAATAAAAGAATTTAAAAGAAAAAGAAATAGTTGAAGGATACAAAAATAACTTTTTAAAAGTGACTGTCGTAAAAGAGAAAACTGCTTTTACTAATTAATTAGACAACTGCTTTTTCGACAATGTATTCAAACAGCTGTGTTCTGAAGGGTTGTAGATATATGTCAAGCAGGATTGTAGACATAAAACATAAGACCTATGCCGTGACAAAAGGGGGTTTAATGCATCCCCGTGATTCGTGGTATCAGGCAAGCCATAACATACATAAAGATCTACATTATTTTTATTTTTTATACAACCAACTTTATCATGAGATAGACTGGTCCTAGGGCATACAAAAAATTGACCAGTAGCGAAAAGTTTCGGCACAGGTCAGCCTGCGCAGTCTGCACAGGCTGACCTGAGCCGATACTTTTCGCAGATGCATTAAGGCCCATTTTTATAGAGCATGACTCATTGTTAAGTAAACCCTATTTGAAGATTTGCGATATAATTGTTTAGGCATGCAGGAAGAAACAGGAGTACACAGTGCATTGTCGTCGACGCACAGCGTACGTATCTGATTACTATCTTTTTAAAGCTTGAATTTGATCTGTTGCTGATTATGCTGAAAATGCACGCGATTTATCTTTCTCAAAGCTCGTATTACCTCTTGCCGATCCACAGCAGCTCAGTCGGTAGCGCACAGGACTTGAAAATATGAGGTCACCGGTGCGATCCCCCGTTTGGCCAAATTTCTATCCGGGGGCATCTTCGCGAAGCCAAGGTTACGATCACTGCGTAGATCTTACCTTGGCGGATCGAGCACGATTTCGAGATTCCGGCGATACGCTCCTTATTGGATGCTGGTTATTATCACCCCTTTAAATAATATTTCTGAAAGCCAATGAAATATCGTTTTACAAACTGCTTACGAATACAATAATTCAACATGAATCAATAATCACAAACGTACTTCAACATTCCATCGTAAGGTGCTGGAATATAGCCTAAAACCTACGATAATTGATTGGTCTCTGAAACTTTCTGTAAATTTTGTTCTTTTATGTTTAATTGGTAATAAATCATTACAGATACTGCATGCGCACATCCACGGAGATGTCCATGTTTACCTTCTATTTTTATTCGAACGGTCGTCGACCTTGTTCTATTTTTATCAAAAATGAAATGCTATTACTCTCAGACGGTATCAATGTCTTTTTAAGGTCGACTGACTTCAGAATTATAGGGGTACAGGTATTCCTCTCTGCTGAAATGTCCTTTGTACTGTCTATACGTAATGAAGCGATGTATTTTACCTGTCTTACCTTTTAGGTGTTTATTTTATTATGTTGTTTATGTCAACAAAGGCTAAAATTATCATCTGAGAGTAATACAAGCGATTTAATTCGTGCAACTAGAGCTGGCTGCAATCAATGAAAATGCGTATCGCGGGAATGTAAAAATCAAACTCGATCCGCAAAGGGTAGAGAAGCGGAGTGGATTGTCACCCTTGGCTTGCGAAGATGATCAAGGGACGATTATTGATTAATGTAATTGTAACACGATTCATTTCTCTGTCGATGCTGATCACTGTTTCGACGATAGCTATGTTGTAAAGCAGGCAGTGGCTTGGAAAGAATATTTTACGAAATACTGGTAAGAGAAACTCTCGGACAGCATGAAAGCGTACTGGCCGATACGATATAACTTAACCCTTTCCCAAACGACAAACTTTTTGACTTGACCAAATTGAAAGCATTTGCAGACGACAATTCAAATCTTGCTGAAAATATGATTTCTGTCTATGATAGGGTAGAAAACATTGTGGGAAAAGGAGAAAATGCTGGTTACCAGCATTTTCTCCTTTTCCCACAATGTTTTCAAAAGGCTTTTATTCCAGACCCGTAAAAACCAGGGATTGTTTGGGAAAGGGTTAAATGTTGTAAACAGCATTAAACACCATACAATAAATCAATCCAGTAGGCCCACCTCTTTGCGATGCAGCGTGTTGGAAGAAACCCTCGGTCGTAAAGAGAAGCAAAGCAACGATAAAAAGAAATTATGTAAATGGTTATTTTCTTTGATTTTGCAGGCGTGTACGCTACAGATCGAGATCGGACTCTTTCAAACGTGGGGGTCTGATGTGGAATTCACTCTGACCATTACTTCTTTAAATTTTGTCGAGTCCAAACAGCTGTTTCAGTTTATCTGGTTCTTTCCAGGTTAAAGACTATCATTTCATTTCTTAAGCATTTAATTTCAATGCTTACCCTTTAACACATAATCCTGGGGTTTAACGTGCCTGAGGTAAAGGACTTTTGGAAACATTTTGGGAAAAGGAGAAAATGCTGGTAACCAGCATTTTCTCCTTTTCCCAAAATATTTTATACCAATACAAAGACTATTTTGTCGTGTAATTTATCGTTTGCAAATGCTTTCTAACAACTAAACAAAAAGAAAAAGAAGACTTAAAGCCGTTTTCTACATGATTGAAGTTATATCGTGGAGGACAGTATGCCCTAATTTTTCACAACAATTAATAACAGTACAGTGACCACATCCGACTCACGGAAAGTGCAGCGTGATTTCAGATTTCTGATAACTACAAAGACAAATGTATATCAAAGGTTTGTAACGGATATGTAGTCCAAACAAGTGCTATATAAAAAAAAAACATCATCAACGTGACCAAATATATAACAAAAGACAAATTGTGTCTCAAAACTGGGTCTTTTCGGATTAGTTTTTTTTTTCAGTCAACAAAATGTTCCTAAACTTAACCCTTTACCACATAGTTCCATGTTTTGACGACTTTGTGGAAAATTAAAGAATCTTCTTCGCAACTGTATATAAATGGCAAAGCTTTCTGGATCGGACAGTTCTATGGTTCTCGATGGAGGCTTACAGTGTAGGTCAATGATCATTCAGACCTCAAGTTCTGTGCAGAACGTGGAAGGGCTTAAAATTGTAGCATATTGCAACATGATCTTCCCCACCCTTATATTGCCAAACGCGACTCAAGGCATGTTGCAGACACAGAAATTCAAAAACGTAGTCTGATCTTTCATCTACACTGTCTGATACGGTAAGTTTTCCAAACCAAGGAAACTTTGAAGCAACATTATTTTGAATCTGGCTATCAATAGGAAAGTTTCAGCCTAATGATAAAACAGTTGGACGGTTGGCCAAGTATTTTTTCGCCAGAGAGACAATTTAATCTTTTCTTAGGTGCCGAAAAGACTTCATCCTCTACTGTGCTGTCTCGTGTTTAAACCCTTTACCAAACAATCCCTGACCCAAAGGAAGAAGCCTTCTGAAAAAATTGTGAGAAAAGGAGAAAATGCTGGTTATCAGCATTTTCTCCTTTTCTCACGATGTTTTAAACTCTTCTAAAGTCAAGTTTCAGTTTTTGAGTCACATTTATTTTGTCGTCTGCAAATGCCTGCAATTTAGACACGTCTAAAACTTTGGTAAAGGTTTAAGGATGGTGAGCTAAGAGGGTTTTAAAAACGTCATGGGAAAAGGAGGAAATGCCAGTTACCGACATGTTCTCCTTTTAAAAGAACATTTTCAGTAACCGTCTTTGAGTCAAATTCCATCAATTGAGTGGTATTTAAGTTGTTATGCTTTCAGTTTGGATAAATCTAAAATTGTGCTTTGTAGTATAGAGTTAGCCCTTTACCACACAATCCTTATTTTTCTTGACCCTAACAAAATAAGCCTCTTGGAAACGTTGTGGGAAAAGGAGAAGGTAACCAGCATTTTCCCCTTTTCCCGCAATGTTTTCTACCCTTCCCAAATCAAATTTCAATTTTTGATTTACATTTATTTTCTGGTCTATAAATGCTTTCAATTTAGGTTTGTCCAAAATTTTGACGTTTGGTAAAGAGTTCAGAGAGACTTTGGTCGAAGTTTAAAATCAAGTCTCAGACGTTGTACATCATGACGTGCACTGTACTGCCACCCTGTCCAGAAAACCTTTTAACTCTTTACCACACGAGAAAATTTTAGACTGGTCCAAATTGTAAGCATTTGCAGACGACAAAATACAGGTGACTCAAAAATAGAAATTTGTTCTGGAAAGGCTAGAAAACACTGTGGGAAAAGGAGAAAATGCTGGTTACCAGCATTTTCTCCTTTTCCCACAGTGTTTTCAAAAGGCTTCTTTCTCAGGGGCGTCAAAAGTAGGGATTGTGTGGTAATGGGTTAATATGGGAAAGGGTTTATCTCTTTTCATTCAACAGACGATACCAGAAACGTTTGTGGACAGTGTAGATTAAGATCAGACTGCACAGAATGTGCAGTCTGATCATTGATTTACTCTGTCCACTACTGCATTCTAGATTATGAATAAACTGTCTCTTGATCATGCAGGATTATATTTCCAGCCATTGAAGAAATGCAGTTTATCTATTAAGTAGTAAAAGGGTTAAACTCATTACCAAATGAAAATATTTTAGGCTTGTCCAAATCGAAAGCATTTGCAGACGACAAAATAAAAGCGACTGAAAATTTGAAATTTGTTTTGTGAAGAGTAGAAAACATTGTGGGAAAAGGAGGAAATGCTGGTTACCAGCATTTTCTCCTTTTCCCACAATGTTTTCTAAAGGCTTCTTTCTCAGGGTTGTCAAAAGTAGGGATTGTGTGGTAATGGATAAATGAATTAGCCCACAATGGCTGTAAAGATTTATGGGACTCCATTTGAAAGAACGTATTATATATCAGGCCCATAAAATTGGACAATAATAATATGTTTGGTATTATCTTGAGAATGCTTGAGTAATTCAAAACTATTATATCCGTATTACGAATTTTTTACTTGTAAATGAGATTGACATATTTAAAGAGAAGTTTTTTGTCCGCTTCTATTGCAGATTTGGCGATAAATGACATGAGTAAATAAGTATTTTCCATCATCATTGAAAACAGTGTTTTACGTTTCAACAACATTTGCCGTTTGCAAAGCCTTTAAATTGAGACCAAGATGTGTATTGACCAATACACAATCGACCCTGAAATAGGAGCCTTTTGAAAACATTGTGGAAAAAGGAGAAAATGCTGGTAACCAGCATTTTCTCTTTTTCCCACAGAGTTTTCTACCTGCTGGAAACAAATTTCAAATCCTGAGTCATGTTTATTTTGTCATCTGCAAGTGCTTTTAATTTGAACTAGTCTAAAATTTTGCGGTTTAGTAAAGGGTTAATAACAAAATGAATTTTGCAGTCAATATTAAAAACACAAATGTGGCTATTTGAAAGTTACTTTGGGGTGGGGAGTGGGTCAAACATCTCCTTATTGGACAGTGTTGATCCAAGATCAGACTGCTGATCTTGATCTATACTGTCCACAAAAGCTCAACAAGTCGCGCTAAGCAGCCCATGGGTTGATTGCTCTAGTCCAAGTCTACATTCAGAAAGTAATATAACTTCTGATTGGTTAACGCAATTGATTTAGCAAATCAGAAGTTGTATTTCTTTACAATATAGAATTTCCTTAAAAGAGAAGTATAATTCTTTTTTATAAATGGTACATGAATACCAACCCTGGCTCTTAAATTTGTATAATTTGGTAAACAACTTAATCAGCGACAACCTTTGCGAAGATGTGCATATTTTTGATCAAGCAGCGTATTTTCTTAGAGAAAACAATTGGAAACTGATCAATATTGATCAACTTCCCCAATGAACAATCACTACACAGCTCAATTAAAATTACTTGCAGTTTACATCAAATTATCTGAACTCAAACGACATTATCTGGGGTAATATTTGCAAAAGGCATTTAGTGTTCAATGGGTATGCTCAGATAACTCTATTGCATTGTCTCCAACTTATGGCATATAAAAATGTCATAGCCAGCTGTTATTAGAAGCGAATGATCGAAAACTTTCAAAAAGAATAAATGATATATCTAATGCTCCGCCAAATAAAACCTATATATCATACTGTGTGAAAAAGGGGCTTACTACATCTACTTATAACATAAACATTTTGCTATCGTTATATATGCATGTTCAAGGACCAGTCTACCTCATGATTCCACAGTTTATCAGACAAAATTGATTTTATAAATCAATGATTATGTGATGACTTGCATTGTAAAATGGATCACGGAGAGCCATTGTTCCTTAGGCTGCTAAACGGGACTGACCTTTTGCGGACATTGTAGATTAAGATCAGACTGCACAGAATGTGCAGTCTGATCTTGGATCTACACTATCCGATAAGGAGATGTTATTCTCCAAAACCTAACTTTGAAGTAGCAATATTTGGGCTTTTACTATCGAATTCAAAAGTTCATTTTTCTTATTTAGCTGGATAAGGGTTAAGCACTCTTTTGCCAGAAGTAGCTCAATTCATCTTGTAGGGAACTCGTGATGTAGACAGAAATTGAAGTCTGATTGCAAATTATTAACACATGCAAAGGAATTTGAGCAATTTGTTGTGCCATAGCCTAGCACAATAAGGCTAGATACTGATTTTATTATGAATGGTTGTAGTTTCATTTCCAGACCCATTTGTTGTGTCCTTTGTTCGAAGATTGGCATATGTTTTGTTAGCATCTTACAAAAAAAAAATTCACATATTATGAGGTATGCTCTGTGAATTGGGGGCTTAACACATCTGCAAAAATTTTCGACCCAGGCTTTCAGCGCTGAAAGGATTAATACATGTATACAGTGGTTTTAGAATACAACTCTGAAAATGGAAAATAAATCTTTTTTTAATACATCATCAGTACAAAAATAAAAATAATTTTATGTATCAAAATCTTCAAATGAGCATAAAAAAAGTTCATGGTTATACAAAAATATATATTTAAACATTTGATGTACAATTTAAACCATTATCTTTAAGTTTGTTTGGAAATTCAAAGAATCTTTTTGAATATGGAATGTTGGTTGTAATAGCCTGAAAATTTACAAAATTTCTGTAACAGAGCTTAACAAATATCTGGACATATTTCTGTTTAAAAATGTAAAGTACAGTATTACACATAAGCTATATTAAAAACTGATGAAAATCACAATCTGAATATATGAGCTTTAAAAATAGATGATAAGAGAAAATAAACAACAAATCTGTCTATGGATTTCTACGACACCCCATCTACAAGACTAAGTGTAGGAGAAGCTACCTTTAGAACATGATAAATGAATTATTACAGAGAAATGATAACTTCTTGAACTCTTTACCAAACAGCAAAATTAAGACCTGTCTAAACTGGAACCACTTTGCAGAGAATAAAATAAATTCAATTAAAATCATTATTTGTTTTTGAAGACATTGTAGGAAAAGGAGAAAATGCTGGTTATAGCATTTTCTTTTTCCCATAATGATTTCAAAAGCCCTCTATACAACGGTATTTAAATGTCTGGATTGTTTTGTAAAGGGTAAAATAGTCTATCCTAGTTTTGTAAATTGAAGTTACTCCAAATAATTACATGTATTTCTTTGTTGGCTTTTTCAAAATCAACTTAATTCTAAGTTTCTCAGGGCAGAAACTTCTTTCTGTAAACATTTGTACAGGATTAGTTTTGAGCCTTGCGTAACAGCTTGAGAATGTAAACAATCATGAAAAAAGTCATTGTCATAATTATCAATATTATTTCACACTTTACCAAACATCTCATGTTCTGGATAAGGCTTTTGAAAAAAGAAATTGTGGGAAAAGTAGTAAATGCTTACAAGAAGCACTTTCTCTTTTTGCAACAATGTTTTCTATCCTTTCAAATACATATATTATCATTTCTTTATCAAGAAAATGCATGTTGATAATATTAAAGTTTTTTTGAGGCCTGTCTACCTTCTATTGTCTGAAATATGATGTCAGATTAATAAAAGTCTGGTTTAACTCTAGACCATAACACAAAATTTTAGACGTTCAAAATGAAAGCATTTGCAGACAACAAAATAATAGTGACTGAAAATTTGAAATTTGTTTTGTGAAGCGCAGAAAACATTGTGGGAAAAGGAGAAAATGCTGCATTTTCTCCATTTCCCACAATGTTTTCTAAAGGCTTCTTTCTCAGGGTCGTACAAAGTAGGGATTGTGTGGTAATGGATTAACTTTGTAGAGGTGTGACTTAAAGATATAAACATTAAATCCAAATTTTACAAAAACACTTTTGTCTCGAAAAAAAGTAATCTTTGCAGAATTCAAAATATATGAAACACCTAATATTGACAGTGTGTATCACTTTTTATCATTGAAGAAAAATCTTTTGTCTTCTTAGTAGAATTTCAGTCATCACGATAAGCCGTCTAGTTGAAACCTCATCCAACAACACAGTTATTCCTTTTCGTTTTGGAGAGAGCATCTTATCTGCCGTACAATTCTTTGTTTGAGTCATACTCTGGCAAAAAGAGGCTTAGTGCATCACTGTGATGTATTACACCTAATTAGTCATCACAAAATTAGGGGTCCATAACCTCTCTTTTTGTTTCACGACTGCCTGAATCAAATTGTATAATAGTCTTTCAGCATGCAAAAGAATTTACTCATTACCAGACGATAAAATTTTGGACCAGTCGAAATTGAAAGTATTTGCAGACAACAAAATAAATGTTAATCAAACATTGAAATTCGATTTGGGAAAGGTAGAAAACATTGTGGGAAAAGGAGAAAATGCTGGTTACCAGCATTTTCTCCTTTTCACAAAATATTTTCAAAAGCTTTCTTTATCAGGGTTGCTAAAATTTGGGGATTGTGCGGTAAAGAATTAAAGATATTAAAAAGTTTTTTCTCTGGGCAGCGCAATCTGCGCAGGTTGAACCGGGTAAATACTTTAAGCACATGCATGAAATCACTTTTGACAGAGCATGAATTATCTTCATTAGTGTGGTAAAGAGTTAAAAATATTAATAAAAAGTTTCGGCCCTTGTCACCACAATCTGCGCAGGCTGAACAGGGTCAATCCCTTTTTACAAAGCATGGATTATCTCCATCTGTTTACATTCTGGAGGAGTTATGGTACATGTCTTGATGATATGGTGGTCCCTGCTTCTCATTTTGAATCTGAAATAATGGGAAAAGAGTAAAGAATGACTGCATCTATTCAGTTTAAATCTACACCGTCTGTATTCACCAACCATTTTAAACTCGTTAACACACAATCCCAACTTTTAACGACTCTCAGAAAGAAGCCTTTTGAAAACATAGTGGGAAAAGGAGAAAATGCTGGTAACCAGCATTTTCTCCTTTTCACACAATGTTTTCTACCTGTCTCAAAACAAATTTTAATTCTTTAGACATGTTTATTTTGTAGTCTGCAAACGCTTTCAATTTGGAATGTCTACAAATTTGTCGTTTGGTAAAGAGTTAATAACATTCTCAGTCTTATTTTCCACAATTTTCTGAAGTTGAAAGTAACACAATGTCTGATTGGCTAAACCATTTGGTCTACCAAATCAGACATTGTTACTTTCAAATGTTAAAAATCTAGGAGAATAAGACAAAGACTAAGATTGATTAGTGTATAAGGTCCTAGATGTTCAACCTTGTTAATACTCATTAAATGAAATGAATATTTTCAGCCATTATATGAGAACAGATTATTGCTATAACTTCTGAAAAGTGTTCCAATAAACTGTTGTTTTTTTTCCAGAATCCATCAAACCAATCTCTGATAAAACTCATTTCTACCAAGAAAGGGTTTGCAAAGGACAGTACCATTGAAAGATAAATTACTACTTCTCTTGAATTTTGCCTCTTTCTATGCTAAATTGTATGTGCATTTTAGAGTTTCTTCTGACGACTATTAGATCAATTGGAAACACTAAACATCTATTTGTATGAAAAAAAAATGCAGCAGTTTTTTATTTCTTTCAGATTTACTCAAAAACAATAACCTGTATAACGGTACTAGTTATTAGACTAACATTAGCTATATTTAACTTGAAAAATTGTGAATGGAAACAAATCAATGTGAAGGCATTATTGTGAAGCTTGAGTTAAAAATTCAGTTAACCCTTTACTCCATAGATACTCATTTCTACGCATTACTTGTAGGAGTCTCTGGAAAACATGGTGGCAAAAGGTGAAATTGCTAGTGACGAGCAATTTCACCTTTTGTCACCATGTTTTCTATGCTATCAAAAGGCATCATATACACATAAGAATCGGCTCCATCCTTGCTGTTATTTAGGGTCAATTAGAGATACCATGGAAATGCCTTATGGAGTAAAGGATTAAAATTACCATCTCAAACAAATTTGTAGGAGACAGTAAAAACGGCGTGCTTCAAACACTTAATTTGTCAGTACTTTGAACACCAAAGTTGCAGCCAGTGTACATCCAAGATCAAACTGCATGCCCTGTGCAGTCAGTTCTTGATCATAACTGTCCATAAAAGCTTCTTTTGTTGCATTTATCAGTGGAAAAAATAATTTTGAAAACTAACATCTACATGTGTTTTAATCATTAGAGTATAAAGGAAATCTAATGAACTTCTTCAAGCCTAGAAAATAATTCTAAAACACTACAGCTAAGGATATTTTGTGAGTGTAGCAGCCAGAATAAACCTGAGATCAGACAGCATATTATATCTAATCTGATCTTAATCTGAATAGTGTGCAAAAAGCAGTCTGATCACCAGTGTCTAAAAGAAACACTTAAGTCATGATTAGCACTCAAGGAGTAAATGACACAAGAAGCTTTTTGAAGATAGTGTAGATCAAGATCAGAGTGTACATAACATGCAGCCTTATTTCTGATCTACACTGTCCACTCTTTTCTTTCTGATTATGACTAAAAGGAATTCTTGTCTTGCAGTTGAACTGTATTTGTAGCCATTAAAAAAAAGGTTATTTGTGAAAGAGTTACCACACAATGACAACTTTTAATGACCCTGAGGAAGAAGCCTTTTAAAAACATTGTGGGAACAGGAGAACATGGTGGTAACCAGCATTTTCTCCTTTTCCCACAAAGTTTTCTTCCCCATCTGAGAAAAATTGTGTCATTTTAGCAACTATGCAAAATTTTGTCACTTGCTTTCAAATTGGAAAGGTCTAAAATTTTGCCTTGAGGTAAAGGGTTAATTAACTTATATTGCTTTTATTGAGCAAAAAAAAGAGGACATTTCAGCATAAGCATAGTATAAGAGGCCAACATAAAGCAATTCCAGCCTCATTATGATGAGAATAGATGTATATTACAAAACTTTAGTCAGATGACAGTGCAGACTAAGATCACACTATGCCTAGTGAAGTCTGATTGTGATCCACACTGTTCTGCTGAAACATCTAAAGTTGTGATCAACAATCTATGGGTTAGTTTTCTGAAAATTTCAAGCATGCATAACAGTAACTTTTAAATTGTACCTGTGTTTTCTCTAATGTTGCTGCTTCGACTACATCTAATTTCTGTACTCTTCTTTAGAAGATTTACTACTATAATTTTGTCTTGTATATAGATTCACGCATTTAACCTTTCCCAAACAATCCCTGGTTTTTACGGGCCTGGAATAGTAGCCTTTTGAAAACATTGTGGGAAAAGAAGAAAATGCTGGTAACCAGCGTTTTCCCCTTTTCCCACAATGTTTTCTACCCTATCAAAGACCGAAATAATCTTTTCAGTAAGAGCTGAATTGTCGTCTGCAAATGCTTTCAATTTGGTCTAGCCCTAAAGTTTGTTGTTTGGGAAAGGGTTAAGTGAATGCTTACAACTCCTAGTTAGCTGAGTTACTTTATTTCTTTACTTCCAGTACATAGCGCAAGATAGAGCTATACAGAACATGAGAGCTGTTTGACTCTTCACCACACAATCCCGACTTATAACAACCCTGGGAATGAAGCCTTATGAAAACATTGTGGGAAAAGGAGAAAAAGCTGGTAACCAGCATTTTCTCCTTTTTCCACAATGTTTTCTCTCCTTCCCAAAAAGAATTTCAAGTTTTCATTGACTTTTATTTTGTTATCTGCAAATGCTTTCAATCTGGACCAATCTATAAAATTTTGTTATTTGGTAAAGAGTTAACCCATTACCACACAATCCCTACTTTTGACGCCCCTGAGAAAGAAGCCTTTTGAAAACACTATGGGAAAAGGAGAAAATGCTGGTAACCAGCATTTTCTCCTTTTCCCACAGTGTTTTCTACCCTTCCCAGAACAAATTTCTATTTTCTAGTCAGCTTTATTTTGTCGTCTGCAAATGCTTTCAATCTGGACCAATCTATAAAATTTTGTTGTTTAGTAAAGAGTTAATTAGATCTACACTTTCTAACAAGCTGTAACAAAATATTCTGGTCAAAATAAGCAATATTATGCATTATTATTTCCACAGAAAATGGTGTAATATCAGTGACACGTGAGGGCATATATGGCTGGGCATATCTGATATCCTGCCTGTTGATAAGATATTTCTGAATGTCAAAATTTTAGGCTGGTCCAAATTGAAAGGGTTTGCAGACAGGGAATTAAATGTGGCACCAATGATGGAATTAGAATGGTAAAAAAACATTGTGGGAAAAGAAGAAAATGCTGGTTACCAGCATTTTCTTCTTTTCTCACAATGTTTTCAAAAGCCTCTTTTCTCAATGGTTTTTAAAACATAGGATTGTTAGGTGAAGGGTTCATTTATTTTGCTGGAAAGGCTACTACATACATTACAAATCTATATCTCTTTTACAGCAGAATCTGAGAACCTTCAAAAAAGTTATTTGAAGCTGGATATTGCATGAACAACTCATGATGAAGATTGTTGCTGTTTAACACTATGTTAGGTAATTAGGTAATTCTGAATTTGTCTTTCCATCTTCCTAGTTCTTCATTTTCCACTATGTTTTCAAAGTTTATTCATTGAAGCTATATAAAAAAAGAAGTATAAATCCTATATCTATGATATAAAGGGCCAAGAACAGAATATCTTAACCATTAGAGTGCAAAATAAACCAAATGGACGACTTCATTCTTGGAGTAAGACTAAAGTAAGTGCATACAATTTAACCCTTTTCCAAACAAGCCCTGGTTTTTACGTATCTGGAGCACAAGGTCTTTTGAAAACACTATGGGAAAAGGAGAAATTGTTCGTAACTGCCCTTCAGTAGAACTTTCTACCATTTTCATCAAACTTAAAATTGTTGTCTCCAAACTCTTTCAGTTGAGAAGAGTCTAAAATTTGTCAAATGGGAAAGGGTTAAAGGCTGCTCCTTGCCTGAATGTCTCTGGAAAGCTGACAGTATACATCAAATATCAGACTATGTATATACTGCTTTATTTAATACTGATCTAAACTAGCCCCAAAGATAACCATACTTGCATAAGGACTAACATACAAGAATTTCTCTACTGAGGAATATATGACATGGAACACAACTATAATAAATATTGGAACCCTGACAGAATCACTATGGGTTCAACAAAAAGGGGAAAGCCTGAGGATGAGCAGGATATACAGCACACATCAGGTTGTTACATTCTAAAACAGATCTGCAGTAGATTACTTAGACTGGTGTCAGTCCGTTAAATAGAGATTTTTTATTAAAACAAAATCATCAAATAAAACTGCAAAATAGAAACTCTGTGTTCTCAATGTTCTGAATGTCTGATTTAAGGGCAAGTAACAACACATATTTCTGTGACTTTGCTGTAGTTGTGTACCTTGTTTATTAGAATGACTTAAATGCAGGGCCAGAATGCCAGGCTATAGATGACTTTGAAAACATCTTTAAACACCTAAATTGGACTTAAGAATATAAATCATGGTTCAAAAAATGAACACCGTCATGTGAAAACATAGAGGCTAGGGGAGAAAATTCTCAAACAACTTCTCCTCCTACCAAAATTTTTTACAAAATTTACTGTGGTAATAGATAAAGGAGTCTTTGTAGGTGCTATCAGTTAAGTCCTGACTAGGCAACACATTTCTTTACCCATCAATATTAATAGCATTTACAGAAAAAAAAAATGAAATGCAGCACAAATGATGAAATTTATCTGTGAATGTTAAAAAGGAATATATTGAGAGAAAAAAGAACCTGCCTTTTCTCTCTTTCCCACAATATTTTCTAAATAAATCTCCTACAGGGAAGTTCAAACTCACAACTGTTGGTGAAGGGTTGATTAAGAATTTAGCTAACAAACAAATGAGTCAATTCTATTTTGAATTTGATTATAACTTGGAATTGAAAAATAGGGTAAAATCCATGATGGGACTGCATGTTCTATAATACCTCAGTAGCTTCTATGCCTATAGTGACCAAAGAGCCAAAACATAAACTTAAAGGAAGGATCTGTAAAGCCCTTTTTACTTCAAAATTCATGCTTATGATTCACAAAAAACACTTTCAGGTAGCCCTGGTCCTTGTTGAAATCTAGGCTAATTTCTAACTAATAGTCAATGCCACAAGTGAGACTCACAAAAGTATAACTAAAGCTTACACACAAGAAACAAGAGCTGTCAGAGACAGGTTATGCTCCCTGAACAAGTGCTTGTCATAAAATATAAGAAATTGATATAAATTCACTTCTTTTATCCTAGAAGAACCTATTCATGCCCCCCAAAATCTGAAGTGAAAAAGCAATTACTATCTTAGAGATAGCCAACACAAACTTGTAGAGGACAATAAGCCCGATAAGCCCCCTTTAAGCCCACTTTTCCCATAAGACAATATTGGATCATTGCAATAAATATAATGGGTGTGTGGTTTAAGGCATTTTTGAATAATAATTCAAAATTCGAAATTTCATAAAATTTTGAGCAGTCATGTATTAAATATTACATGAAACAATTTTTTACATGAAGCCCCCTTTTTCCGAGACGCAGCCTGAAATTGAGAAAAAGGAAGAGAGGTACCTGGGCAACGTTCCAACAAGTTCAGATTTGAAATTTCACAAAGTTTTGAGCACTGATAAAGGAGAACCTAGTGAAAAACAATTTTTTCCATGAAGTCCCCTTTTTCCGTGATGCAGCCTTAATTTGAGAAACCAGGAAAGACATATTTGCACATTAATAATTCATAGATTGCAAAAACAAAGGGCACATGTTGAAACTTGTAAAACAAGATATAACCATGAAATGCTGACAAAAACTGAACAAGATATTAGTAAAAATTGCAATTTTGCATTAAGGCCCCTTTTTCATTTTACAAGAAACCCCCTTTTTCCATGACAGAGGGTCAAATTGAAAAACACATAGATAAAGAAACAAGAGTACATGGTGAAACTTTGAAAAAACAATATAACCATGAAGTTTAATGAAATTTTGACCAAAACTGAATGAAATATTAGTAAAAATTGGATTTTTGCAAGAAGCCCCCTTTTTCCATGACAGAACGTCAACTTAAAAAATGCCAAGATTAAAAATAGCAAGGGCACATGCTAAAACTTTCCATAAACAATATAACCATGAAGTTTCATGATATTCTGACAAAAACTGAATGAGATATTGGTAAAAATTGCAATTTTGCATTAAGCCCCTTTTTTCCATGACAAGGGGTCAAATTGAAAATCCGGGAAATATATCGGCGCCTTACCCTAAGGAGTTCATATATGAAGTTTTATCCAATTTGGTCCAAGGGTTGTGGAGAAATCACTTCGGACGGACGGACGGACGGACGGACGGATGGATGGAAGGACGGACAGACGGACGGACGGTCTTACAGGACGGACCTTGTGAGGTCGAATTGCTCTTTATTCAATACACCCAAATAACCCCACAAAGTTAACCCCACAAGCTAACCCTAACCCCACAAACCCTAACCCTACAACCCTACCCCTAACCCCTAACCTACCAGATGGATGGAATGAACCCCATAGAGACTAAATCGACAAATTACCCCTAACCCCACAATGTCGGACTCGTAAGGCCGGAAGGGACAGACGGACGTAAGGACGGACAGACGGACAGATGGACAGACAGACGAAGCGGCGACTATATGCTCGCCCTTCGGGGAGCATAAAAAGGAGGGTGCTAACACAGGGGTTGCACTACAAGCTAGGCTTCAATTCAAGAACATTTACTGTGCCACTTCACAAAATCTTGCATCAAAATGATTAAGGATGTGTATTTTTTAGCATAAATAACAGTATTTTACATCCATGTAAAAATGGCAAGGTAAAAATTATCAAAATATGTTACTGATTGTTTAATTTCTTGTTACAAGCATCCAATCATTTACAGTTTTCAAAAGTTTTCTAATCCAGGGGTTTGCAAATTCAAATTTAATAATTAGTAATTGGTATAACATTAACATGCCTAAAATAATCAAGTGCTTCTATACATGATGTGGAGAGCATTATGTAGAAGAATTTAGGTTAAAACTATGCAATTATATGTAAAAGGAATTGCAGTTATAAACAGCCATGGAACTGTGCCTATCTTAACTACTGGCTATGAATATTTATTTTCATTTTAAAGTAGTTTGAACCAGAGCTATAAAAATGTCTTCTTTTATCAGTTCCTAGAATAGATAAGCTTTGAAAAAGTAATAACATAAAACCATTACAGAAGATAGAGTATCTGTAATGCAAAGTATAATATGTAACTATGTATTACAAATTTATGTTCCAGTTTTGTGTAGATAGAAATCTCAACTCAAAGGCAAAATACCAAACCTTCTGCAGACCACATATATTTCTTTTGCCTAGCAGACTTTCAAATAGATTCACTAATGTAAATACAAGACATATCACTCCTGATGAGCACTTCCTTCATTCATCAAAATATTTTTTTGCATGTATGAAATAGATCTAGTAATTCATGTTGAATGTCTTTGTCTTTAACCCATTACCACACAATCCCTACTTTTGACGCCCCTGAGAAAGAAGCCTTTTGAAAACACTGTGGGAAAAGGAGAAAATGCTGGTAACCAGCATTTTCTCCTTTTCCCACAGTGTTTTCTACCCTTCCCAGAACAAATTTCAATTTTTCAGTCACTTTTATTTTATCGTCTGCAAATGCTTTCAATTTGGACCAGTCTAAATTTTTCTTGTGTGGTAATGGGTTAAAGGAGGTTTTGCAATTTTGTTTCAGGAATGAAGGTGATGCCCTCACATGTAAGAGTACCGGTATACATGTATTTTGTTCAGTAGCACAATTAAAAGTCCTTGTTATTGTGTATTTACTTTTTTCCTAGGGCTCTAGATATGTTACTATGTATGTATCTTGGCCAGACTGATATGGGGTCTGAGGGGGACTCTGGGAATACTGTTCATGTGGAGGATTTATAGGTGCCGGTAATGGGGCCTTTTTCATTTCCTGTGAAAATGTGAAATTACCAGAAGATGTGTTGACAAAGAAATTTTATTACTCAGTCACTTTCATGAGTACAATTAAACACCTATATGGAAAAAAGTTTGATTGGACAACCCTGCACTGTGTTTAATAATTGTCTTTGGAAACAAATTTGCAGAAAACCTTGAAACTTTCCGAATCAAATACAAGTGATCAGGATAAAGTTCTAAGCTTTAAACACATGTGCATCAATACGCATAGAAATTTACAAAAAAAACTCTCTTCTCCTCTTCTTTCAAATATAGATGGAACTGTGGCATAAAAATCTGATCCAGATACTGACTCTAGCACTTCTGTATAAAAATAGATGATAGTTTCTGTACTACACAACCCAGTTTTGTATACATATATATATATCTTTTGAATAAATAGAAAAAATACATCAAAAAAACGACTTTTTGCTGAAAAATAAATAAAATGTATATTAAATAGGTATGTCAAATAGAGTATGTCACAATTAAATACAGGTACATGGTAACAGGAAAAAAATAAAGAAAATCATCAATGGAAAATGCACAAAACTAACAACATCTGATTGGTACCTTTTAAATGTCGATATATGGATGCTGCATTCATGGACAGCAAAAAAGAGCAACATATTAAAATTTCAATATTTTTCATGATGGAATCTTGAATAAGTTTGTAAAATGCATACATATATAAATGATTAGGCTTCATATCTTTTCGTCCAAAATTCAAGGCAACTGTACTTGACCTTGGTATGAAGCTGAATTAAAAAGTTGAATTTCAGTGTCATATGACCGATGGCTCTTACTAGAACCAGTATGTGTTTTTACCATTTTTACAAAATTTGAATAACAGAATCAGTACTGTAAAAATCTGATGAGAAGGTATCAATACTTAATCTTTGAACTGATAAGCGCAACTCACTGACCCTCTGCGGACAGTAAAGATTATGATCAGACTGCAAAGAATGTGCAGTCTGATCTTGGACCTACACTGTCTGATATGGAGATATTTGTCTCAAAAATAAGAAAAAGCAACATTCACGCTTTTAATATCGACTTAAAAGTTTCATTTAACCATTTTACCAGCATACAAATTAAGTATAATGAGTTACTGATTAGGTGATTCTGATATACCTTAGACAAAGATGTAGGAAAGCCAATAAATGATGAAGAAAAAAAACAACATGTTACTCATACACACACATCCTCAAGCTCAATATTTTACACATTTGCTCTCACAATGAGCAAAATAGGCCATAAAAAGTTAATATTTGCAGTCATTAGAATAGAGCCATGCACTGGTATTTCTGAAAAACTTCAAATGTTCAAGGTGTAAGAGTTCCTGCTGTGGTAAATGAATGATATGTCCCTTTCATTCACTCTTTTTACGGAAAGCAGCTGCTGACTGATGTTCATTCACAACAAATTTTGTCACATATTTCTCCTGAAAAGAATAGCTTCTACATCAAATCTTAACATCACATATACTATACCCCTTCATTTAGAGTTTTTTTTTTTCCCAAGACCTTAAACCTTTTGGAAATAATGAAAAAGAAAACCATTTGCAATCAATAAAAACAGTGCAAGTCAAATACTTCTTACAAGTAAATACTGATGCTCCTTTTTCCATTTTCACAGCTATCAATTGCAGTAGATTAAATAGAAATGTGTGTAATAGTGGTTGATCAACTCCCTTAACTTAGCAATATTAGATTAATGTGGCCTAAAAATGGCTGTGTCTCTACTAAGGCTCTGTAGCAAAATAGGCTGAGTATCCCATTACCACACAATCCCTACTTTTGACGCCCCTGAGAAAGAAGCCTTTAGAAAACATTGTGGGAAAAGGAGAAAATGCTGGTTATCAGCATTTTCTCCTTTTTCCACAATGTTTTCTACCCTTCACAAAACAAATTTCAAATTTTCATTCACTTCTATTTTGTTGTCTGCAAATGCTTTCAATTTTGACCAGTCTAGAATATTGTCATTTGGTAATGGATTAAATATTCAGGAAACATTTCTCTGTAATTTACTTCTCCATGAAATTACACAGGTAAGAAACTTGGTTAGTTTGTGACGGCAATATATGGAAGGGTCAGGTGTTGAAATATTCAGTTTCTATTTTGGTGATAAAAAAAAAAGGATTCAGATAAGAAACAGGATGAGTAAAGCTGGATGAAACACTGCCATTTTTTAAACCAAAGTTGCAAATATATTTGTGCATGTATACATATATGGAGTGCAACACGCGAAAAGGTGCATTCGGACATTTGCGTAAAGTGTCATCTCAGATCAGCTTGTGCCATCCGCACAGGCTAATCCGAAACGACACTTTCTGATTTTATGTGATTTTCTGTTTTACGCAAGTTTACTGTAGCACAAAATCTAACGTAGTCGGAAAGTGCCGTCTCGGATTAGCCTGCGCAGACTGCCCAGGCTAATCTGGGACGACACTTTACGCAAATGTCCGAATGCACCTTTTCGCGTGTTGCACTCCATATATGTATGTACAAACTACAAAGATAGTGACTGTACATATTACAACATTGAGCATTACATCTTTTAAGTTACATGTACTTTTGACAGTGCAGATCAAACAATTTATACTGATTTTGGATTTACAATTGTAGCTCCAAAACTAGTGCATTTACAAAAAGCAGCTTTGAAATATCACAATCCAGGGCTTGAATCTTAACTTTACGGGTAGGTGTCTCAATACCATTATTTACCCTTTACCTCACAATGATGACTCTTGATGACCCCAAGGTAGAAGCCTTTTTAAAACATTGTGGGAAACAAGAAAATGTTGTTAACTAGCATTTTCTCCTTTTCCCACAATATTTTCTACCCTTCAAATCAAATCTACATTTTTCAGTCACATTTATTTTGTGGTATGTAAATGCTTTCAATTTGGACCACTATATAAAGTTGTCGTTTGGTAAAGAGTTAAGCAAATTGCAGGACAACTTACCCTCTAATCTGTTATTGTCAGACCTTATCATCTTGGTTTTTAACAGAGAGTGCTGAATTACCAAAATAGTTACGTCCTGCAAGCATTATTTTTTTCAAGAATGTCTCAAGGCACACAGGCTTAAGAAGGTATTCATCTGAATCTTCATCAAACAAACCTGTGACTGAAGTGCTTTGGAAAACAATGGGAGAGAGGGGAAAATGCTGGTTACCAACATTTTCTCATTTTCCCGCAATGTTCCCGACCCTTTTATGAGACAAATTTCCTTTGTTTCAGCAAAAGCTTGTTCGCTGAAAATGCTTTCAATTTTGACGTGCCTAAAATGCTATTGTTTGGTAAAGAAGTAAATTAATTCTTCATCACACAAAGCTGACTTTTAGCTATGCAAACATTGGCTATTGAAAACATTGTGGGAATAGGAGAAAATGCTGGTCACCAGCATTTTCTCCTTTTCTTACAATGTTTTCTACCCTATGAAAGACTAATTTCATGTTTTGAATATCATCGAATTTTTCATCTGTAAATGTCTTCAATTTTGCAAAAAAACTACAATTTGGTGGAACAATAAAGAGTTAATAAATCACACTAAGTGGACAAAAGCATCACTGAGAAGCATTATTAAGCCAAACAACCTAAAGAACATACCTGCAGATTTACATCATTGGGCGACACTGTGTTAGCTGGATCGATTTCTTTACCCCATGGATCAATCACAAATCCAGGGATGTATTTAGCTACGAGGGCTCTGTGTTTTACAAGGGCTGGTCCCCATTCAACTGTGGGCTTCAGGCTATCCCCTGGAGTCTGTAAATGTGCAAAGATCAAGACAATCAGAGTAAGTTTTCACAAAGGTATAAGCAAACAATGTAAATTGATAAGTTATTTCTGTTTTATGTATGTAGATTAAAATCAGACAGTACAAAAGATGCAGTCTGATCATAATCTTCACTGTCCACTATGATACATATTAGACATAAACAGTCACATAGACTTGACTGTAAAAAGAAATGACTCTGTTTTAACAACCCTGGGGAAGAATTCTTTTGAAAACATTGTGGGAAAAGGAGAAAATGCTGGTAACCAGCATTTTCTCCTTTTCCCACAATGTTTACTAATAGATCAGACACATTTCTTTACCCATAACATTCCTAAAAATATACACATGAAATATAATATTGTAATTTACCTACCTTGGAAGTGCAGAGTGCGTAGATAGCTCCACCAATAATTGACACAATAACTGTGAGGGTCATCATCCAACCCAGGACATCAGCCCATTCTGGGTACTTCTCTCCTTCCATGTCAGTATAATCCACCCAGGAGAAAATCATGATGAACTGTACAGTAGACAAAATAATTATTCTCTCATCTTAACTTTTCAGATAAATGAGCCATGCTCTGAAAAAGTGGTACATATGCAAAAGTATTGACCCAGGTTAGCTTGTGTAGTATGTGAAGGCTGACCTGGGTTGAAGCTTTTTGTTTTTGGTCAGTTCTATAATTATGTAATAACTTGCTTAGGGCAATGCATCCTTGAGATGCAGTAAACTTTCCTAAGAGAATATGGCTCATATATGCATTTTTTCAAACCCCTGTTAAAGTCAGCTGATTATTTCATCAATGACCATCTCACCTTGACAAGAATGACATTAGCATGTAAAAAGCTAGGACAATAACATGTTATCATCTGCTTCACAAATCCTGCAATAATTAAATTCCAACCAAGGGAAGGCTTTCAGTTCTCTGATATACTGTTTTCTTTTGTTTTTCAGCAAAGGCATGGCATCAAATAAGAGCTATCCATGTATTCTGAGAGTTTGTTTAGCCAGAACTAAACATAAATTCTTTTTAAGCCACTTGGAAATTTCTCAAGGAAAAACCAGCAGTAATGAAGAAGGAATGCCCTATCTTTTCATGCGTTTTTGAAATCATTAGCTCCTTTGACTCTTTACCAAACGGCAAAATTTTGGACAAATTTGAGTTGAAAGCACTTGCAGACGACGCAATAAATGTGACCCAAAAATTGGATTTTATAAGGGTAGGAAACATTGTGGGAAAAGGAGAAAATGCTGGCTACCAGCATTTTCTCCTTTTCTCACAATGTTTTCAAAAGCTTTCCTTCTAAGGGTCGTTGAAGTCGGGATTGTGTGGTAAAGAGTTAAAATAGCTAGGATATGAATATTTTAAGCTGAAGAAAGCTGTTTTTTTTTTTAATTTCAAGCCTAGATATTGGCAAAGAAATCTGAACACATAGAGCAATAGAGATCATCATTAGACTGAGAGTTCAGTGTAGTCTGGCTTTAGTGTACATTTCTCTATAGAAAAGTAAACCAGTCTATCCTTACTGGTTTTCCTGTGTTAATTCTTTACCAAACAATCCCTGGATTTTACGAATCAGTTACAGAAGCCTTTGAAAACATTGTGGGCAAAGGAGAAAATGCTGGTAACCAGCATTTTCTCCTTTTCCCACAATTTTTTCCACCCTTCCCGGAACAAATTTTGATTTTTGAGTCACATTAATTTTGTAATCTGCAAATGCTTTCAATTTGGACCAGTCTACATTTTTGTCGTTTGGTAAAGAGTTAAAAGACAAATTGTTATTATATAAGGAGTATAATATGATTACTTACAGCCACGAGACCAGGTGTAGCAATACACCAATTGAAGGCCCACCAGTATTTAAGGAAGAAGAAAGGTAAACAGCTACACACTTTCTTACCGATCATTGTCTCAATGTCTTGTAAGAACCTTCTGATTCCTGAAAGTGATGAATGGGTGACTGAGTTAACCCTTTACTCCATAGATACTCATTTTTACGCATTGCTTGTAGGAGCCTTTGGAAAACATTGTAGCAAATGGTGAAATTGCCTGTGACGAGCAATTTCAACTTTTGTCACAATGTTTTCTATGCAATCAAAAGGTGTCATTTATACATAAGAAAAGGCTTCTTCCTTGCTGTCATTTAGGGTCAGTTAGAGATACCATGGAAATGCCTTATGAGGTAAAGCGTTAACAAATAAATGAATTATTCATTTTCTTAGTCAGCAATCTTTCAGTTATATTACAACATTATCAGCAGGTAGAATAAATCTTGAATTTCCTGGTCACACATTGAATGTGTCAGTCTGCCAGTCAGGCAGTTAATCAGGTAGTAAGGCAGCCAGCCAGTCAATCTTTCAGTAAATAATTTATTCATGAAAGAAGAAATAAATGGGATAGAAGACATAAAAACATGTCTTTGAGATAAAAAATGATGTGTTATACATGGATAAATCTTGATCAAACATTACATGTATTTCTAAAATTACATGCGATTTGCTACCTTAATCCTAAGACCATCAGATTTTTTTTTTGAGGACAGCTGTGCTCTTAACCAAATGAAAAAAATCTTTACTCCCCAATATTGAAAGTATTTGGAGATGACAGAGTAAATTTTGATACAACAAGATGCATCTTTCAAAGTGAAAGTAGAAAAACATTGTAAGAAGAGGGGATAACAAAATACTGGTTTCCAGCATTTTCATCTCTATTAACAAGTTTATCAGACATCTTTCTCAAACCTGTTTTAACCCATTACCACACTACTTTTGACGACCCTGAGAAAGAAACGTACAGAAAACATTACAGGAAAAGGAGAAAATGTTGGTAACCAGCATTTTCTCCTTTTCCCACAATGTTCTCTAACCTCAAAAATCAAATTTCAATTTTTGAGTCACATTCATTCGTCACCTGCAAATGCTTTCAGTTTTGGACTAATCCAAAATTTTATAGTTTGGTAATGAGTTAACACAAGATTGTTTGGTAAAAGGTTAAATCTAGATGAGACTTCACAGTAAATGCCACTGATCATGGATATCTTATGTCTCCTATTTTGTTAGCCAGGTTAGGCTCCGTTGATCATTAACCCTTTCCCAAACGACAAATTTTGGACTCTTCCAAACTGAAAGAGTTTGCAGATGACAATTTGAGATTTTGAAAAAAATGGCAGAAAGTTCTCAAAAAGGGTAGAAAACACTGTGGGAAAAGGAGAAATTGCTCGTAACGAGCAATTTCTCCTTTTCCCACAGTGTTTTCAAAAGACTTTTACTGCAGACACGTAAAAACCAGGGCTTGTTTGGGAGAGACTTAAATATAAACAGACATACTGACCATAGATGTAACAGATGGAAATACATTCACAGAGAGCAATGAAGAGAATGTTCCAGCCACCAGAGTATGTATCCATCACTTCCAACATGTAAAAACCACCCTGAAAAAAAACAAAGATGAGTCAGTATTTTTGGTCTTGGTGTTGTATGCTATTTTCAATGCTACTTTTGTTTTCTATAGCCTTTTCTTTTTTTTTTGCAGATAGATATTAATAATCATCACAATAGTTATACAAACGAAAAGAAAAATTACAAAAAATTCACAAATTGTTCATTTTAGTCTGTAATCTATTTCTAATCTTTTTCTGCTAAATGAAGCAAAGTGAAACTTTCATACTGTCAGACAGTAAAACCCCAATTTTCGCCTTTTCAAATGTATTTTTTGGGGGAAGACATTTTCCATATTGGAAAGTGTAGATCTAAGATCAGACTGCACCTTCTGTGCAATCTGATCTTAATCTACACCATCTGCAAAAGGTATGAGAACACTTTGCAAACAATGAGGTTAAAAGGTTTCTTGGACAGTTCCAGAAAAATTGTTTCACATAATGTAACCAAATGACAGCCAAGGTAAACTTTAAACAAATAAAAAAACTAATTTACAACTGCAATAAAGATGAAAGATCATGGTGGAAGCAATACTGTTTTAGACTTTTATTGAAGTCATTTGAAAATGGGAGTAAATGGATGTCGCTAGCTGCGGCCCATTTGTCCCCTGTTTTCAAAAGCCACATACAAGGGTATAAAAACCTAAATACTAATGCAATAATGGGTTAAAAGTTGATAGAACTTACCTCTGTTGTCATTGTCAGACCCAAAAGGAAGAAAATACAGCAGATCACAGTGACTGTAATAAATTTCCATTCTCTCAGTTTGGGGAATCTGTCCATCAGAGATGTGATCACAGTCTCGACCAGCACAAACTAGAATTGTAAATGATAAATGAATGGTCATTTAACTCTTAATTTGCTTGTTTACTGCTTGGCACAATATCCAACATTATTTCATAAAACCATGGCATCCCAATGCAAGTATTCATGTACTCATGGAGTTTCTTCTTTCCAGTACCTCTCACAACAGTTTAAACCACTGGCTGCTTCGTTGCGATGACAATTTCAAACCCTTTACCCATAACCACACAATCCCTACTTTTGACGAACCTGAGAAAGGAGCCTTTAGAAAACATTGTGGGAAAAGGAGAAAATCCTGATAACCAGCATTTTTTCCTTTTCCCACAGTGTTTTCTACTCTTCACAAAACAAATTTCAAATTTTCAGTCACTTTCATTTTATCGTCTACAAATGCTTTCGATTTGGACAAGCCTAAAATATTGTTGTTTGGTAATGAGCTAAATAAGAGTTTTGCTCAGGTGGGATTTAAACTCATACCCTTGGATTACTAGCACAATACAATCCTTCTTATGCAACAGGGCATGGCTTGTAAAATATGAAAACATTGTCATTATCAATACAAGTATGAAAAATTAGTAACACCATAAGTAAAAGAAGCTAGGTTATCTCTTTAAATGAATATTTGTTAGTAAACCCCTCCATGACCAAACTGCTAGTTCTTTTAAGTCATATTATGATCTAGACTGCCCTAAAGGCAAAAGCTGTTACAAAGTTTGCTGTGTGTGAAGGTCAAGTATACATAAAAAAGAGTAAACCAGGTTAGGCAAATAGTAGGAATTCAAGGTAATAGTCTTCTTTTCATACACAAAATACCTAAGAGTATTTTAGAAGGAAAAAAGGAAAGCAAGCAAAAATCCTTAACAAAACAATCAAGTTGCACTTGGCTTTTGTATAACATTGGTTCTATGTTCAGAGATAGCTACATCATGGTGTTTGCTGCCTGTTCCTTTGACAGGGCAATGTTTGTTTGATGACCACTGAATTAAAAGTATAGACAATCTGTCAACTTCAACAGTATTTCAGTCAAATCAGAAAATTTCACCATTTCATGTCTAAGGTAGGTGTAACCAGTACCACCATGGGGCTTTGCAGTGTCTTGCCCAAGGACAATATCAATTTACCCCACATTAGAAGGCTATAGAGGACCTTTGGTAATCTAAAATTTCCTATTCTAAAGTTCTTTGGCCAGATATGTATGAAGCACTCCAAACTTGATTCTTATTCGGACTTGAAAGAAGAGGCAACTGATCAGCAAAAAGTGCTGGAACAAAGGCGAAACTGGTGAATACAGCCCCTGATACACATCCAGACAATTTCTTGATTTACTTACCTCACTGTCGACTCCCAAGGTAATCAACATAAGGAAGAAGATAATGGACCAGAAGGGAGCAGCCGGCAACTTTGTCACTGCGTATGGATAAACGACAAACGCGAGGGCTGGGCCACTATCAGCAACTTCATCCACTTCAACACCAAGCTCATAGGCCAGGTTACCCAGGTAGGAGAAAATGACAAATCCAGCGAACAAACTGGTCAAACAGTTGCCGACAGATACAGTAAAGGCATCCCTGTAGGTAAACAACAATGATGGTAAGCGTAAGTTTAACCCTTATGCACACGGTCACATGTTTTTACGCACTTGAGGAAGATGGTCTTTGAAAACAATGTGGCAGAGGAAAATGCTGGTAAACCGATGATATTCTGCTGATAAAGTTTCACACTTTTCTGAACCCTTTACCACACAATGACGACTTTTAACACCTCTGAAATAGAAGGCTTTTGAAAACATTGTAGGAAAAGGAGAAAATGCTGGTTATCAGCATTTTCTCCTTTTCCCACAATGTTTTCTACCCTATCAAAGAGAAATCATAAGATATGAGCCACATTGAAACTATGAGCAAATGCTTTCAATTCAGACAGGTCTCAAATCTTGTCACAAAAAACCTCTTGAGAGTGTTAAACTTTGTCTTTTGTAGCACACTGAAGCACGATTACAATCAAGAGCCAGGTTTTGATTTGTTTGAAAGTATGAAAAGAACAATACCAACAATACACATGACTTCAAACTTTGTATTACTTTGCACTGTTAAGGAAGGATAGGCAGTGCTTATATTCTTCACTTTCTACAAGGTTCTGTCATATCTATGACATCACCATACCAAAGAAATGTGTATTAATTATATGTGTAACAGTTTGACATGTTTATTGAATTCTAAAAATACTCAAAATCTAGCAATCCTCCTGCTTTAGCTATTCTAAATCAACACATCTATAAAAAAAATGCTAATTTTCATCCTTATCTATCAATGCTTGGTCTTTTTTTTTTGACTAATTGTAGAAAGTTCCTTTGTTGTTACCTCATTGCATCATTGTTGAACCTGTTATAGCTGGACAATGCAATCAAACCTCCCCATGATGCAGACAGGGAAAAGAAAATTTGGACAGCAGCATCCTTCCAGATCTGAAAAAAAAGCAAGAACAGTCACAGATAGAACTTAAAACTCTTTACCGCACAATCCCGAGTTTTAAGGACCCTGAATAAAAAGCCTTTTGAAAAACATTGTGGGAAAAGGAGAAAATGCTGGTAACCAGCATTTTCTCCTTTTCCCACAAAGTTTTCTAACCCTTCCTAAAACAAATTTCATTTATGATCCACGTTTATTAATTCATCTGCAAATGCTTTGAATTCTGATCAGTCTAAAAGTTTGCTGTTTGGTAAAGAGTTAATGCAACCACAAATTGCTCTGATAGAAAATACAGCAGCTTGTCCAAGCAAAATAATGCCTGTCACAGTTCAATGGCAGATAACCCTGTATGTTTTAACCCATTACCACACAATCCCTATTTTTGACACCCCTAAGAAAGAAGCCTTTAGAAAACATTGTGGGAAAAGGAGAAAATGCTGGTAACCAGCATTTTCTCCTTTTCCCACAATGTTTTCTACCTGTCACAAAACAAATTTCAAATTTTCAGTCACTTCTATTTTGTCGTCTGCAAATGCTTTCAATTTGAACCAGTGTAAAATATTGTCGTTTGGTAATGGGTTAAGGTACATTGTGGGGATAGAAAGTCTTGCACAACTATAATAATGTAAAATCCAACAAATAAGGACTTTTTAAAAAATGAAAAGTACCATATGGTAACCATTAGGGCTTTTAGTGAATGAAGCAAGTGATTTTAAATAGATCTCAATACAATTTATCACTTAATACTGCATTTTAAAGCAGTTTCAGAAGCAGCATGTTACAAAATAGTGGTTATTGCAAAGAAACTAACCTTGATATTGCTACTTCAAGAATATTTCACTCAACACTTGACAATGTAGATTCAAGATCTTGATCTACACTGACCTCAACTTAATTTAAAAGTCTGTACAGCTCCTATGATTAAGGGTTAGGACCTCAAACTCAACGGTAAATATCATTTAACATCCATGTTTTTGTGAAAGCTATTTGCATAATCTCTGCACCTTTTATCTTTTAACCCTTTCCCAAACAAGCCCTGGTTTTTACCTGTCTGCAGTAGAAGTCTTTTAAAAACACTGTGGGAAAAGGAGAAATTGCTCGTAACGAGCAATTTCTTCTTCTCCCACAGTGTTTCCTACCCTTTTTGAGAACTTTCTGCCGTTTTCTCCAATTCTAAAATTGACGTCTGCCAACTCTTTTGGTTTGGAAGGGTCCAAAATTTGTCGTTTAGGAATGGGGTGACCCATTCTTTCCCAAACAACAAAATTTTAGACTGGTCCAAATTAAAAGCACTTGCAGATGACAAAATAAACATAACTCAAAAACTGAAATTTGTTTCCACCAGGGTAGAAAACATTGTGGGAAAAAGAGAAAATGCTGGTAACCAGCATTTTCTCTTTTCCCCAAAATGTTTTCAAAAGGATTCTTTCTCAAGGTCATTAAAACCAGGGATTGTTTGGGAAAGGGTAAATATGAGAGTTTGGGGCCATAGACCTTATTGGGCCAAATAAGCACTTACCCCTGACTCACTGAGTCGAGAGACATCAGGTTTGATGTAGAAGTCAATTCCCTCCTTGTATCCATCCAACATCAAGCCTCTCACAAACAGAATGACAAGGACCACATAGGGAAAGGTGGCAGTGAAATATACAACCTGTAACACAGAATGATCATTTTTTTTTACAAATGAGTAAGCTCAAAAATTTTTGTCTGCTGTCAAAATTTAACTCTCTCTCCCTGTTGTAAGTAACTTTTTAAATTCTTCACAGACCAGAGTATCTTAAAATGTATGCAACCGTGTTTTTTTACCTTAATTCATATGTTAATTGGTAAAAGTTGAGTTTGGATTCTAAAGCTTAACTCTTTAGCAGACTGCAAAATTTCAATTGGACCAAATGGAAAGCCCTTGCTGACAACAATAACAACTTAAAAAAAACCCTATTACTGAAAACATTGTGGGAAAAAGGATAAAGTGCTGGGTACGAGCACTTTCTTCTGCTCCCACAATGTTTTCAAATGTTTATTCTTTAAGAATGTAAAAACTTGTGATTGTATGGTAAAGGCTTAACCCTTTACTCCATAGATACTCATTTCTATGCATTGCCTTTGGAAAACATTCATAAAAAAGGTGAGATTGCTCATGACAAGCAATTTCACCTTTTGTCACAATGTTCATTATGCTATTAAAAGGTGTCATATACATATTAGAAACGGCTCCATCCTTGCTGTTATTTAGGTCAATTAGAGATACCATAGGAATGCCTTATGGGGTAAAGGGTTAAGTCTTTACCAAACAACAAAATTGTAGATCCATCCAAATTAAAACCATCTACATACAATATTTTAACCTTGACCAAAGTGGTGGTATATGCTGGATACCACCATTTTCACCTTTTCTCTCAATTCTTCAAAAACAATGCTCCATCGAAGTCATATAGCTCTTTGCCAAAGGACAGATTTATAGACAGGTCCAAATTGAAAGCATTTGCAGACGACAAAATAAATCTGACTAAAGGATTATAATTTGATTTGGGACGGGTATAAAACATTGTGGGAAAAGGAGAAAATGCTGGTTCCAAGCATTTTCTCCTTTCCTACAATGTTTTGAAAAGGCTTTTTGTGTCAGGGTCTTTAAAAGTCAGGATTGTGTGGTACAGAGTTAAATGCATACATGTTAGGTAAATGCTTGAGATAAGTTTTTCAAAGTCTTTTAGTTTAGTTCAAACATATTTATTTTACATCGATTGAATTGTGTGGTGTCTGTGGCTGTGAGGTAGAGCATGGGCCTCGAAGCCATAGGGTCCTGAGTTCGATCCTCAGGAGCTGGTATCACTGGCCCACACATTCGGCGTGAGTGCTGGTGTAGTTTCCAGGAAGCAGAATTGAGAGGGATTAGTATAAGTTGTTAGAACTTGTTTCTCAATCGATGTAAAATAAATATGTTTAAACTAAAGTCTTTTATTTGCAAAAGAGACAAAATCAGCTTTGGGTACCTTTCCAGAAGATTTGATAGATTTACTGAGGGCCATGATGACAAAGATGAAAGCCAACAGGTAACACAATACAAGTCTCCACTGCATTGGTCCCAAATCTTGTAGTCCATCACTGAAGTAGGATCTGGTCACATAGCGTCTGTTGGAAAAATTAAGTTATATGATTGGTGCCTTTGAAAAAGGGAGTTTCATGCATTTTTGTGATACAATTTGCTAAATATGTTATTACATAGATGTACTATGGATTTAGTTTGTTGAAAATTTGGCTAAATCATTGAGTAGATTATTCCTTTGAAGTCAATTCATGCCTGTGTCATGTATGAATATGTATACACAGAAATAGAGGAAACTATTGTTTCAAACCAAACCATTTCTTCAGTCAAACATTCTATTGAGTTGGTAATTTATTTCCAAACAGCAAAATTTTACACATGTGCATATGAAAAGGACTTGCAGACTGATGACCAAATAAATGCAGCTGATATGATGCAGTTGTCTTTGAAAACATTCTTTTTCATGATAATCAGCATTTTCTCCTTTTCCCACAAAACTTTCTACCCAGTCCCTTTTACCAACTACTCATATGACATAATTTCTGCCACATTTGTCATTTGCAAATGCTTTCAATTTGATCAAGTATAAAGTTTTGCTTGTGTCACAATGTTATCAAATAGGGTATGCCGACAGATGAAAAATGGGGTCGATTGGTGAAGAGTTATTATTGGAAAGGTAAATACTTACTCAAAGTATTGGGCTGATGGTAGCTCTCTTTCAATGTTGAAGGTCTTGGCCAATTTCTGATCATAAATTGCCACAACAGTGTCATTCTCATTATAACAAGCTCCATCATTTTTGGCTGTCCATCCTGCAGTCCCATAGCACATTGTTGAGTCCTCCACTAAAGGCACATAGTCCAGGCACACTGTAAAAGGAAAACATGAACTAGACACATCATTTGCTGTTATCTGATTAATGCTATTTTAACCTCTTACCAGACAACAATATTTTAGCCTTTTCCAAATTGAAAGAACTTGCAGGAAACAATTTCACTGTGCCTCAAATGGTGCAATTCTTTTTCGATAAGGCAAAAAACAATGTTGAAGAAGGAGCAAATTCAACCAGAGTTTTCTTCTTTTCAACCAATGATTTCTACTTAAAGCACTTGCAGATGACATAATAAACATAACTAGAGTCATACGGAAGGACAAATACACCAAACTGTTACTATGGACAATGAAACATCAGTGAAAAGCAGCACTTACTATTAGAGCTCCATTCTGATCTACATTTCTCCCAGGGTAGTTCACTGGTAAAGGAAGCAAACAGATAGTACAAAGCCCAAGCTATGATCATATTGTAGTATATGGACACCATGGCAGATACAGCAACCATACCCACACCAACACCTGTGAAAATAATACCAAACACGTAGATTAATAACGACTGTAAAAATGTTTATCTGAACCATGCTTAACCCATTACCACACAATCCCTACTTTTGACGCCTCTGAGAAAGAAGCCTTTTGAAAACACTGTGGGAAAAGGAGAAAATGCTGGTAACCAGCATTTTCTCCTTTTCCCACAGTGTTTTCTACACTTACCAGAACAAATTTCTATTTTCGAAATTTTATTTTGTCGTCTGCAAATGCTTTCAATTTGGACCAGTCTAAAATTTTCTCGTGTGGTAAAGAGTTAAACATTTTTCAACAGGTTTTCAATCATATCACATTGAAGGGTGTCTTTCCTTGGGTTCATCAGTACAAAGTTTGAGGCCTGCTATGCCTTGCCCAAGGTACCCCAAAGTTACCATTTTCATTATTTTTTCACTATTTTGTTGTGATAAAATCAAACTCATTGTCTGATATAATCTTTTTATCAACACCAAAGTTTCAGACTTGTCCAAAAGAAAAAAAACATTTGGAGAAAACAAATATGGCTGATAATTTATTCAAATGACATTACATGTATTTGCCTTAGAAAAGGTAAAGACACCATGGAAAAAAGAGAAAAATGCATGTTATCAGCATTTTCTCCTTTGCCCACAATGTTTTCAAAAGCTTTTCTTCAAAAAGTTGTTAAGGTTGTGTGCTAAAGGTTAAGCTTTTCTTTGAAAGGGTAAAAAACTATTTGTGGGAAAAGGATAAAATGCTGTTATTAACCAGCATTTTCTCCTTTTTGCACAATATTTTCTACCTCATCAAGGACACAAATCTGCATATGGGTCACACTTTATCCCAAAATTTTCAAAAGCTTTCTTCTTTAGGTTTGCTAAAACTAGGGACTGTCTAGTAATAGGTTAATCAATACTGGTTTAATTGTAGATACCATTATCTTCCACTAGATGGCATTCTATAAATACTCATCTATCTGATATGAGCATCCTGGGTACAGAACTGAACCACTTTCCTACGCGACAACCGTTACTTTGAATTTAAAACAAAAGAAAGTGTTACCCAATAAAATGCTACCTCGTGCAATTTACTCAACTGTGATCACCAGTTTAGAGAAATCTGTTGCTAAAGAAGGTCTCATATCTCCTCAAACGTATTGATACGTAAAAGCTATTTTCAACATTGCTACTTTATAGAGCGTAATAATCCAGTCAGCCCGCTTTCGGGGCTAGTAGTGATGCGTCATATAAGACAGTCGAATCTTCGAAGAATATGACATGCACAGACAACGTTGTAGATACCCATTTTATGTCCAAAACACGATTAGATGACCCGACATGTGTTCTAGTTGGATGTCGGATAAATCTTTCATTTAACTCTTTACCAAACAACAAAATTTGAGATTGGTCCAAATTGAAAGATTTGCAGAGGACAAGCTAAACGTGAATCAAAAATTGAAATTTGATATGAGAAGGTTAGAAAAAATTTTGGGAAAAGGAGAAAATGCTGGTTACCAGCATTTTCTCCTTTTCTCAAAATGTTTTCTAAAGGCTTTTTCTCTGGGTTGTCAAAGGTAGAGATTGAGTGATAATAGGATAAGAAATTTTGTTTGAAATGTATCTTGGATGCTTTCAGTACTTCTATTAACAATTTCATCTTTTGGAGAAGCTTAATTTCCCTTGGGATCCTCTCATTACCAAACAACAATATTTTAGGCTTGTCCAAATCCCAAGTATTTGCAAACAACAAAATAAAAGTGACAGAAAATTTGAAATTTGTTTTGTGAAGGGTAGAAAACATTGTGGGAAAAGGGAGCAAATGCTGGTTACTAGCATTTTCTCCTTTTCCAAAAATATTTTTCAACTGACCAGCTAGGCTACATCAAGCATAGCAAAAACTTCAACTCAATCTGCAAACCTCCTGTTGACAGTTTACCTACCTTGAACAATTGGGGCATATTTCCAGCATGTAAGGGGGCCATTTCCTGTAAACTGCCCAAGACTCAGTTCCATGAAGAAGATGGGCATACCCACAAAAACCAACATTATAACATAGGGAATGAAGAAGGCTCCTGAAATTAAAAATTAGAAAATGGCTTTTTCATGTTATGGATCTAACTGGTCATTGGACAAAACTGATTACATGAAATCTGATGATGACATCCTTATTTTTCATATTCCTACGCTACTAAGCGCGAACCACTGACCTTTCAAGGACAGTGACAGATGACCTTTGACCTACACTGTCTGATCTGAAGATAATGTTCTCAAAAGCATAACTGATAAGGCAATATTTGGGTATTTAATACTAATTTGAAATTGTAATTGCATTATTTAGCAGGATAAGAGATAAGAATGCTTTCAATAGTACCAAAGTACTGACAGTTACCACTGGGATGTAGGATAAATAGATAAATGGGCTATGTACAAGTCTACTCAACCCTTTACCAGATGACAAAATTTTAGCCATGTCCAAATTAAGTAAGCATTTGCAGATGACAATATTAGTGTAGCTCAAACGATGCATATTTTCTTTGACAGAGAGAAAATATTGTGGAAAAAGGAGAAAATGCTGGTTACCAGCAATTTCTCCTTTTCTCACAATGTTTTCAAAAGGCCTCTTACCCAGAGTCATTAACATTGGGCTTTATGTGGTAGTGAATTAAATTTCTTCACTCAGTAAAATACAAATCCAATTATTACCTCCTCCATTTTTGTAACAGAGGTAAGGAAATCTCCAAACATTTCCAAGTCCCACAGCATAACCAAGACAACTGAGGAAAAAATCAAATCGTCCAGACCAGTTTCCTCTTTCCTCATTTTCATCTTCTAGACCCTGTAAATACAAATACTTTTTCTTAGCCATCAACAAAACAATCACACTTTAACAATACCAAGAAATGCAGATTTTGAAAACATTGTCAGAAAAGGAGAAAATGTTAATTGGTAACAAGTACCTTCTCCTTCTCTCCAAAAGACTTTTACCCTAAGCCTTCCTAAGACAGATCGTGATTATCATTCAAGTCTCATAAAACTTTCCTCTGTAAATGGACCTGTATTTTTTTACTTTTCCTACAGTGTCATATTACTTCCAAAACATGTTGAGTTCAATCATTTGAATTAGGAGCCACAATTCATTTGTTTTCTGCCAATACTTTTTTTCTGGACAGGTTAACTCTTTAATAAACAACAACTTTCTTTGCTTGTCCAAATTGAAAGCACTTGAAGACGACAAAATAAACCTACCTCAAAAATTGAGACTGGTTTCTGGCAGGGTAGAAAACATTGTGGGAAAAGGAGAAAATGCTGGTTACCAGCATTTTCTCCTTTTCCTACAATGTTTTCTAAAAGGCATCTTTTTCAGGGTCGTTAAAAGTCAGGATTGTGTGGTAAAGAGTTAAAGGATAGCTCTCAATTAATATTCAATTATGTGAGATTCAGTGTTATGCTTTATGTCTGCTTGTTGTAATCTGGAAGAACTCTGGAGCTCACAAAAGATCTATTATACTGGTACATACATAATGTAAGCATCTAGGACCAAACACATTAACTTGTCAAGGTTCACTTCTTATTCTAGAAGTTAGCTGCCTGTCTTGTTACATGTATGTGTTGCAGTTGTGTGGTGTCTTATGCCTTTTTCAACATCATTTCAGTTACATTGCGGTAGCCAGTGCATCTATCCATGCTGCCCTGGAGTTTTTTCTACTAGAACTCAGCACAATATTCTTTCCAAGCCACTGGCTGCTCTTCAACCATTGTGGAAACAAAAGTCAGCAGTGATAGGGAAATGAATCTGTCACAATAACTATCATCAGACCTCGGAAAGAAATTGGCCATGCTTGGGATCAAACCAGCAACCTCAAGTTCTAAAGTCCTGTACACAACTGAACTACTGTGGCTGTGTTTAAGTTTATGGTAAGGCTAGATACTTGTAGCTAGAGCTATGAGTCAAACAGTAACTTTATTTAATCCTTTACCACACAATCTTGACTTTTAACACCCCTGTGACAGAAACCTTTTGAAAACATTGTAGGAAAAGAAGAAAATGCTGGTAACCATCATTTTCTCCTTTTCCAACAATGTTTTCTATCCTTTCTAAAACAAATTTCAATTCTTTAGTCACATTAATTTTGTCGTCTGCAAATGCTTTCAATTTTGAAAAGTCTAAATTTTGTTGTTAGGTAAAGAGTTAACCCATTACAACACAAGAAAATTTTAGACTGGTCCAAATTGGAAGCATTTCCAGACGACAAAATACAGGTGACTAAAAAATAGAAATTTGTCCTGGGAAGGGTAGAAAATACTGTGGGAAAAAGAGAAAATGCTGGTTACCAGTAATTTCTGCTTTTCCCACAGTATTTTTAAAAGGCTTCTTTCTCAGGGGCGTCAAAAGTAAGGATTGTGTGGTAATGGGTTAAAAAGGTTAGACATCCCAAAATAAATGTATGTATACTACAGAGAATAAATAGTGCAAAACTTTAAGAAGGATACATCAAATGCACTTGCTATACACAGTGAAACTAGGACACCTTTTTTTATCATCCTAAATTAAAGCTGAATGATTTTAATACACATGTTTCAAAATATATGTTTATTTGATATATAGACCAACATTTAATTTGTGGAAAGATTTATACTATACAGACATGACTATGCAAGTTGAATAGGCCTTAACAAGCACAGATAACTGACACCAAAGGGGATGTTACTTTTTGACTGGTGGCCTCTGGGTACAGAGACGATCAAGACAAATCCAGTTGAAAGCTCTGCACAGATTTTGTATACAAGTTTGAACTCTCATAATTTCCCTAAGAGAGCACTAAACTAAGATTTACACATACCTGTTGCTTGTGTATCTATCATCCCTTTGTTTGAAATACATATACGAATATTTTCAATTTAAATGTGGAACATCGAGAAAACCAAACATTTCATTTGTTACTCGAGTTGTATACGTTCCCAAATACACACAAAATGGCCACAACACAAAATAAATTTCGCCAGTGTTTTTTCTGAAATTTACATGTTGCAGACAACTTCTACAAGCTCTTTACATGATGAAAGGTTTATTAATTTGTCTTTGGTCATGTTTATTACTTAGTCACTTGCATTTTACTGCAATACAGATTAAACTGACGAAACAGAAATTCAGTACCGTACAGCACTCCATCTTTGCTACCAGAAAATTTACGATGGACTTGAGATGGTACAGTGCAGAATAAATGTCCAAATAATAAAACTATCACCATAGCGTCTCATTATTGAGACTAAGGCCTTAACTAGCCACACTTCAGAAATAAAGGGGGCAATAAGTTTTATCTAATTATCAATTTCAAACATGCAAGTGGGTAATAAGCCCAAATTACTGGTTCTTTGATACTTTAAAGACACTGATAGGGGCAAATGAATTGAGAACGAGTCGTTAATGTTCTGCAGGGGGTATCCCTTTACCAAACAATCCCAGGTTTTCACAACCTGAGAAAGAAGCCTTCTGAAAACATTGTTGGAAAAGGAGAAAATGCTGGATACCTCCTTTTTCCACAATTTCTTCTACCCTTTCCTGAACAAGTTTCAGTTTTTGAGTCACATTAATTTTGTCGTCTGCAAATGCTGCAAATTTTGGACTAGTCCGAAATGCCTTCGTTTTGTACAGAGATATGAACCATGATTAATGGTCAGTTTGAAATTAACAGATGACTAATTCTGCAAATATTGGACTAGTCTGAAATGACGTCGTTTTGTACAGAGATACGAACCATCAATAATGGTCAGTTTGAAATTAACACATGACTATTCTAACACAACTAATCTATAATAAAATGATAAAACTGCAAAAACTCATGATGAGACGGAAAGAATTTGGTATATTTACAGGAAATTATCAGTACAGTCTGCCATTTGGCTGCCATGAATTAAATTACTAGAACAAAGTTTCTCTTGCTTTCCGTTACTTTCCTCATTTTGGGTTCTTTACTCCAAATAACATTTCGTACGACGGTTCGTACCAATCTTAATGAATGTAAACGATCTCGAGTATGCGCTATAAATGCAAAATCTGAGAGACTTCGATGCTTATCTTAGTTTGATATTATGACGAATACAATAGTCTTCACATTCGAAAGAAATCCAGTTATTTCTTACCCTGACGTGTGAGATAATGCATCTTTTATCACACAAAAATTGAACCAATATCGTTTCTTCAAAACTGCCAGATTCTCCTTTAAAGAGAGTATTTTGTGGCATTGGCTAAAACGAGGACGAATTGTGCGGACTGCATTAACACAGAAAGGGAAACGATCCCAATCACTTATACCTCGAAGTTCTTCTTAAACGAGAGTCTCTTTCTTGTTGTAATTTTACATTAAAACGCAAGACTTAGGTGATTTAAAAAAAAAAAATCTATTTGACATGGTAGTCTAATGAGCTCCAAGAAATTGTCCTCGTTAGCCTATTTGTTTTTAAAATCCCAGATGAACTTATATAAACTGATAATTTCACACGAGAAATAAGAGCCCTGGCCAACCATTTTCGATGTAACCAATAAGAAGATACTGGTAGAAACGATAAGGAGCAAAATAGGCACGCTTTTCAGCGATTTTCGGCAGTTTTCAGCGTATTTCGGATACCTTGCGACCTACGCATTCGCCGCAGTTCATCATTTATTTTCTTCCGTTTAGTCGGAGTCTTTATATAACAAGAAACATTTATATTCATGCCATTACGGCACGTGCAGGCACATGATACGTTCACCATGCGCAAAATATTTACTGTATTGAGTTTAACATACAATTAAGCACTATATAGTTTTGTAAT
This sequence comes from Tridacna crocea, assembly GCA_943736015.1. Taxonomy (NCBI): domain Eukaryota; kingdom Metazoa; phylum Mollusca; class Bivalvia; order Cardiida; family Cardiidae; genus Tridacna; species Tridacna crocea. The sequence continues at coordinate 14,306,147 of OX031066.1, forward strand.
AGCTGAATCATTTATTATCTAGGATAGTCTGTAAATTTTGGATAGCTCTTCGCTTCCCGCTATACACACACTTGTTAGAGAAACATTGGTTTAAATGGCAAGTACCTGACATGTTTGATGTACCAGGTTGAATCATATGTTTTTTCGTCAACAGTAGACCTATATGATGCAAGGGTTTTGAGTTGTGCGACGTGAAAAGGGAACTAAATGAATCTGCAAAAAGCATTAACCCTTGTCGGCTCAAACTGACAAGGGTCGAAACTTACTGCTTTATCTAGATATCTGCCTGTTGAAGGATCGTTTACCCCCAGAGTCAGTCAGTTGTTTAACGGGTTACCCTTTCCCAAACGACAAATTTTGGACTCTGCCAAACCAATAGAGTTTGCAGACAACAATTTTAGATTTGGAGAAAATGATAAAAAGTTCTCAAAAAGGGTAGAAAACACTGTGGGAAAAGGAGAAATTGCTCGTTATGAGCAATTTCTCCTTTTCCCACAGTGTTTTCCAAAGACTTTAAAGACTTTTACTGCAGAAAAAAGTAAAAACCGGGGCTTGTTTGGGAAAGGGTTAAGTGAACTTTATAGATTCAGAAGTACGAGATGTCTTGCTTGGTATGAGCCTTACTTTGACAAAAGGGAACTTGATGCATCACCGTGTTGATTTATACCACGCAATTTATCATATAACTAAGGATCCGTTAAATTCATTTTTTCACAACAATTAATTGATCAGGAGGAAGGATGGTCTTTTGATCTGCAGAAAATGGACCTGTTGCAAAAAGTTTCGACCCATATCAGCCTGCGCGGACTGCGCAGGCTGATATGGGATGATACTTTTTGCTGGTGCATAATGTCTCCTTTTCACACAGTATTGGCTAAACTGGTTATAGTTCACGCATAAATTCTGGAATTACGTATACTCTCTCCAACAGTTCGGTTAGATCGACAGGGAAAAAGATAAAGATATTTTTTTCCCTTTAATAGAGTTCTGAATAGTGTATCGATCGTACATTTTTCAAAAAGTTTATTACCTAATTATGTGAAAGCGTTGAATTATGCTTGCCAGTTACGCGACTTTTTCTAGTAAAGTTAAACCATCTAGAAATAAAATTCACAGGTCTTCTCTGATCCTTAGTAGCTAGTGCCATTAAAATGCCCTATAATATTCACGAATTGACTTATTCGAATGAATCCCGTTGCAATGACTGAAAACGTTTTTTTTTTTTATTAAAAGAAAATGCCTGTGAATCGAACAAGCGAACCCTGGTACTTTACATATTGGGTTAAGTAGCTCGGTAGAAGTACATTTTTAGCATTAAACAATGATAGTAGTCAGTTTTCTTTCAAAATCTTTCTTAATACATTTCTGTTGACAAATGGTGTGTACGGTTCAAATTCGAAACCCCATTCATACAGATGAGGTTAGAGCTAGGTACGAAATGGGCTGAGTTGTGACGAGTGGGTCCGTTGTCCTATTATTGAGTCGATAAGAAAGAATATTGCTCGAGGCAAAAAGTACTGTGATAAGTACTTGAAGTTTATATTGTTCTGATTTTTATCACTTTCTTAAGTTGAAGCCAGTTTTATTACCCCTTTACTACCAATTTCAACACATTAACTGCGACATCAACTCTGCTGCAGATAACTTTGCAAATGCAAACATCTTTGTGAATTGTCATTATTAACCCATTACCACACAATCCCTACTTTTGACGCCCCTGAGAAAGAAGCCTTTAGAAAACATTGTGGGAAAAGGAGAAAATGCTGGTAACCAGCATTTTCATCCCCAGCAATGGAGCACAGACTTACCTGGATATCGTATTGGTATACCGATAGATAAAGCGCACAGAAAACAATGGACTGCTATAGGGCATGTTAATTCATGTTCATTTTACACCATTTAACCTTCGAATAAATAAATTATTGTTGATCATTCCTAAATCTACATTATATCCTCTTTAAGATGGTATAATTTTCAAAACTTTTGCTTAAAAAAAAGTTAGGTCATTTTAAACCACAAATTTCTAACCCGTGATTCTATTAAATGATAAGGAAAATCACAAAAAAGAAGCACCCCATGGTTGGACAAACTCTTAGAAAAACATTATTTCTTCTCTTAAATTCAAAATTGTTGATGGATCCTATAAGTTGGAAAATTGATCTTTCTAAAGATATAAATTACACATTTCTAAGTGAAAAAAAAGTTAGGTCAAATTTGAAATAATTATAGCCAACTTTCACGGATATGCTTTATCAAGTCTCGCATGACAACAAATCGATGAAAATAATCGATATCATACGTAAAGGTCCGGAAGTTTCCGGAGTTTGGCGAACTTACATTGTGTATACAAGTAATCGATATTCAATAGCCTGCTGCGATAAAAGATAAGAGAAACGTAACATTACGTAACAGTAGCCTGCTTCAAATTCACAATCCTTGCCTAAACGATATATCTGTCCTGGCATTTTTTTTCTGATTTTAACCTAAACCCTTTGTCTGGTACAGCACAGTGTGGCTCTTGAATATCAGTATCAGACTGCACAAAATGCGCACCCTTATTAGACTCAACAGCATATTGGAATTACAGATAAAGCGAGAGTTTCTTGAGAACAGAACATTGAAATTGTTATATTTCAGCTTTATTTGTCGGTTTGTAATCAATTTATCCTCGGATTAAAGGTTAAGTTTTGATTCTCTGAGACATAAACTGATTGGTCCTAAATGCTCTCGACAAGCGCACTTTTTGTAGTCTGATCCTGAAATCTAATCCGTCCAAATGCACTTTTGCTGACATTGTAGATACAGGCTGCACAAAACAAGCTGTCTGATCTTGACTTGATCGATTCTGTAAGTCGACAATTATTTTGGTTAAAAAAGAAATCTTTGATATTCATGGCGAAATCAACAAGTTGAATTCAGCAAAAAATTCGGTGTTTTGAGAATACTAGTTTAACACTACAGCAATCTAACTGACCAGAGAGAAAAGGCTTTTGTAAACTTTGCTGGGGGGAGAAAATTTTCTCCTGTTCCGAAAATGTTTTCTACCTTTTCAAAGACAGGCATTATCATTTGAGTTGCATTTTATTTGTTGTCTGCAAATGTTTTTAACTTGGTGGTTTCCAAAATTTTGTCATTTAGTTTTTTGATGAGAAAATTTGCTTTATGTGGCAGTTACATTACCAGTCTGACCCTGGGAAAGAAAGACCATTCCGACCCTGAAAAAGCAAGAAAAGGAGAAAATACTTGTGGTGGGCATTTTTTCATTTTCCCTAGGGATCGTATATAACATGTTATCTACGATTCCTGTTTTCCCACAGTGTTTTCTACTCTTTCAAAAGTTTCATTATGCAAGAGGTTTCAACTTGAAAAAAAAAAGATCATAATATATTTTGTCGGTTAGTAAATAGCTAATGGTTTTATCTTGATTGGGTAAACTTTGTCTTTTGTGTGCAGGTGTGGTTTGATGGTTTTATTTTTTATAATGTCTACTTTCTACGATTTTTGAAAGAAAAAAGGTTGGGAAGGCGGATAAATAAAACTGTTATAGCACATAGAATAATTTCAACGGCTGCTCAGAACCATTAGAGTGAGTTTACATAGTTTTATGCACACGAAAAGTTACAGATTCGGCATATAATCTAGCTTTCATTCAAAGTTGTTTTTTTTTCGAACAAATAAAAGAAAATGGTTCGTTCCGAACACTCCATATACTGTGTGGCGCCGATTTGTATATTGGCTTAATGAGCGATCTTGCATTTACTTACCATGTCTACTACTATCAGTAAATATTTTCAGCGAGTCTAAAAGCTGTTTAAATGTAAGTTTTTCGGAACAACTTAGGTCTATCTATGCACTAAACTATATCTTTATACATAAAAGTAGGTCCAAGTTATTATAATCACACAAGTTTAACGGTATTATATATACTTAAGATTCTTTTTATTGCATCCGAAGTGGGGGGAAAATGTGCTCGAGACTCTACGGAAAGTTACTAAAATGTTCGTGTTGAAAGTATCATAACAGATCAGCACTTGTGAACTGATCCGATGCTACACTCTAGCGCCGCTTACAGGCATGATAAAGATAAAAAGGTATTTCTTCCTCTGAAAAAGGTATGTATGGTGTCATTTCAACTAATCATCTGTAGAATTCACCAGCAAGCTGTGTTAAAATTCGGTTTCAAACCAAGATACATGTAGGTCATTCTTAATACAAGAATGATGAAATACTATCTCTTGAAATAATAAATAATGATTACGCAGCAGGTAACTTTTTAAGTCACTGGTAAAGGAGAAGTAGCTTGTTTTATTCCCTTTTCCACGTACATGCATGGTCTATGTGTCAATTTTTTTTTTCATCTTTTATTTACTCTTAGCGGTTATACCTTTTGCAGGTTGCGTCGTTTAAAGATGGAAGAACCTTACTGTTTAGGTTAATTCTTCCAACGAACAATTCAAATATTAAAGATATTGAAGGGAAGAGGACATTTGAAAAAAGGGAGAAACTGTTTGATGTAAAAAAAAAATAGTTGTTTCTAAAAGTTGGAGATCAACTGCACGATCGTCAGAAGTCGTATTTGTACAACAATAGGTTAAATTTGTTCTACTTAACCCTTTACAAAACGACAATATTTTAGACTTGTCCAAATTTTTATCATTTTCGTGACTAAGACGACGAAATTTGTCTCAAAAAGGATAAATTTCGAAAAAAGGTTTATACGCATGCAATTTACCAGCATTGTCTCCTTTTCTTTCAAAAGCCCTCTACCTCAGGATCGTTAAACCTCAGAATTTTTTTGGTTTAAGGTTTAGTATTACCTTTCCCCACAGAGCAATTTCTAAACGATGCCATTTCTTCGTGATATTTCATGAGTCTATACAGAGGCTTGCCTGTAAATGATAATTATCAGTATGCAGCAGCTAAATCTTTTTAAAGTCCCCGATAAAGAAGAATTCGCTTTTTTTACCTTTTTTCCCGCTATGTTCAAAATCTGTGTCAATTGTGATCTAGTATTGTCATTATTTGAATGGTAAATACTCTTTGCAGGAGAAACTGATTGAGTGATGTAGACAATATTGTTTAAAAAGTAGAAGATAACTTGTAAAAAGATAATGCGCCTGTTTCAATATTTTATCCTAAACAATCAACGGCAGGGTCGTATTTATACAGTAACAGGTTAAGCTTGTTTGGAGAACTTTCTGTCATTTCCATCAAAAGTTTTGGAATAGTCAAAAATTTGTAATTTGGGAAAGGGTTAATCGTACTTGAGGTAACTGTCAAACACTAAAATGGACATTGTTATACGCCTCTCTCTTCCAGGGCACTTCATAATTCTGTATAAAAGATAAGAGTAAATTAGGTAGATATCGTAATTCACATACATGTAGCTCTCAAATACCGACGATTTCCAAGTATACAGGTCATCCGCGCAAGCTGAAAGATTCATATAAGTACAAAATATCAAATCTCCACAATGTACATATTTAACTACAGCATGAACATGTATGTCTTGAATAATCAAAGCTTGGATACAAAAATCTTGGAAACTGATCCAAATCTTCACCTCGCATTTTATGAGGTTGATCTTTACTGACAGAGATTGCCTTTGAAATAAATGTCAATAATACGATTTATTTTTCATGAAATATATTTTTAGAAGAATAAACTCTGATGTGATGTTTAGGCTAAATGTCCACATTAGAGACGGGGTTCGAGCTTCGATCTTATAGTACCGAAGACCACCTAAATATCTGGTCTGCCAATTTCGGTATAATACAGGTGGTCAAATGCATTATTATCAAGAAAACAAAGGGGAAAAATCTTTTGAAACGCCACCATTCACCATGAATTCATCAATCTAAGGGCTGTACAGCGGATAATTCTAATTCTTGCATATCGTGTTTTACAATTTTGATTTCAGGAAATAAGCTAGAACTAGTACATCTAAAAGTTATGTCAAATATAAATCGGATATCAAACAACCCCTAATGTGGATATATCAAAACCTAGCAGGGGGTCTGTGCAAAATAACATTACGTAATACAACACATGTGTCCGATAAGGCGGCTTATCGTAACTATCAGATTCGGCTATCATCGGATATCTCCGTCACAATCTGAACATTCGCGAAATAATCGGGTATTGGAAATCACGCAGTCAGGCCCAAAAATGGTAGATTATTTCCGTTGATCTTCATTTCTGACCATGCTCCTTTTCCCACGATGTTTCGTACCCTTCACAAACAAATTTCAAATTTTCTGTCACTTTTATTTTTTCGTCTGCAAATGCTTTCAATTTGGACCAGTCTAAAATTTTGTCATGTGGTAATGAGTCAATCAAAAATTATAGTTTGATGCACGGATACTTCGAATACTCGTTTTTCGGTTAAAGAGTTAGACTGACTTGCTCTTAAAATACCTATCTTTCTCTTTTTTTAACATTTTGATTTTTTTTTTTCAGCCAAGCCCTGGTAGCTCGGTCTAGATTTAAGAACAAGTGGCTCGGCCAATTTCTTTCCGAGCAGTGTTTATATATAGTCACTGCGACAGGATCCATTCCTCTCTCACCGCTACTCACAATTTCATCGACTGTAATGTGGGAAAGCAGCCAGTAGCCTGAATAGAATATTGTGTGAAGTACTAGTAAAAGAAACCCCAGGAAAGCACTGATAGGTGCATTGGCCGCGTCGATATGGCTGAAGTAGTGTCGAGTTTGGCAGAGCTAAGGGCGAGCCAGCCAGCCCCTGTTCTTATGTCCTGTATACGCTACCGACTGCGCTATTGTTATGTATTATACATGTATGATAAAAGATTTGCAATAAAATCTGCTAGCGTAAAGTTTATTTCTGTTTGTATTTTGTACACATTCGGAAAGTAAATAAGACATGTTTAAAACGTGACTTCTAATGTTAGATCTTAACTCTTTACCAAACGACAAAGTATTAAGTTTGTCCAAACCGGAAGTATTGATTTTAAATTTGAAATTTGTTTTGTGAAGGGTAGAAAGCATTGCGAGTAAAGGAGAAAATGCTGGTTACCAGCATTTTCTCCTTTTCCCACAATGTTTTCTTAAGGCTTCTTTCTCATGGTCGTCAAAAGTAGTTAACTTGGAGCCGTGTGTTTTGTCGCGTATTTCACAGAGAAGAGTACAAAAAAAAAGTTTTTCTGTTTTGCCCCTTTCGCTTATTCGGCGCTTCGACCTATTAAATAAATTGGTTTGAAAATAGCACATTTATTTCTATTACTATAATTTGTCCTTTCTCAACCATAACTAAATGAGTGCGGCCGGGCAAGACAAATTACACTGTTTCAAAACAACTTTAACACTTAGTCATCTATAAAGGTTAAGTGGGTATTTTCATCAGTATTTACCCTTGGGGCGCCGAATATAGCCGAAAGACAATTAATTTCACTCTGATATACGACTGAAACAAGTACAACTGAAATTTTGTTCGTGTCCGGAATGTCTCGGCAAACTTGTCCGAAATGTCTCGGCAAACTTTGTGGACAGTGTGCAATCTGATTTTTTACTACAATAGTCATAAAGGCAACTTTAATTGAGTAAGGCACTTTAAGATCTTAACAATAGGGGCCATTCCTATAATCAAATTACCTCCCTTAGCAGATATATTGCTATAGATGTAACATGATTTATGCTATATGTGCATCGTCCTCTCGAAGTATGCAACCAAAGTATGCACACAATCAATAGAAGATACCTAGATATCGCTTTGTAAACCAATTTAACAATAAAAAGTTGAGATATTATTCTGAGAACATTGCTGTGTAGTGCAAGAAAATCAAGGATAATTAAAGCGTTGAGAACACTGAAGTGGTATTTGTCAAGGAAACCCATTGTGTGGAATTAAGAGTTTGAAAGAAAAAGAGACACATTGTTCAAATATTGACTTAAAATTCAACCCAACAAGCAAATGAATACCTTATCGGTTGAAGGGAAAGTACTCATGTACCTTAAACCATAATTTTGAAATATCTTTAGCCTTTTACATTTAATTTCCATTATTACAATCAATTACTTCGACCTATAAATATTCATGAGCAAACAAATGGAGTAGCGCAATCATAGGACGAACAAGCCATGGAACGACATTGTTTTGGAACAAAAAAGCCCAGGGTCAGCTGGCAAAGTTGTATCATTGCACCAATAATGAGCGAGAGAAGCTATTTTCAATAAAAAAATAAGTATCTGAACGATCGCCCGATGTATTTTAATATGCCATTTCAAATTACATATCTGAGTGCCAGCGAAAAACTCATTTGCCTGAGAAAAAATGAGTTTAACAGGGTTTATTTCCTTCGGCTTTGCACAAAATAAGATACATGGTGATCAAAATTCAATCTTGAACTCATAGTGGTATTGTCTTCGACAAATACCGCAACCAGTGAAGAACTGGAGAAGAATCAAGGGAAATATCTTTCATCTAAAACATTGCAATTTTAACCCTAAATTCTTTTCAAGATAAAAAAAAAAAAACCCAATTTCGGTTCGTCCTTAGTAATTTGAAGAGGATGTCCGGTATAGTGGGTAAGGAATAAATAGCTAGTTACCAGCATCAGCTTTTTCTATGATATTTTCAAAAGTTTTCTGTGCCAGGATTGTAAAAAGACGCGATCGTTGATAAAATTGTTTTGTCTATCAGTCTAACGATACGTCCTTGCAGCCAAGGCGATAAAAACGCTGTAAACATTGATAGACTGATGAATGGTTCAAAGTATAGAAGTTTAACCCATTACCATACAATCCCTACTTTTGACGCCCCTGAGAAAGAAGCCTTTAGAAAACATTGTGGGAAAAGGAGAAAATGCTGGTAACCAGCATTTTCTCCTTTTCCCGCAATGTTTTCTACCCTTCACAAAACAAATTTCCAATTTTCAGTCACTTTTATTTTGTTGTCTGCAAATGCTTTCAATTTGGACCAGTCTAAAATATTGTTGTTTGGTAATGGGATAGTCAGCTGTGTAAACAAAGAAAAAATTACAGATAAACAGAATTTGGTGTAAGGGATTTATACATATATCAGAAATCTCCGATTTAAAACCGGAAAAATGTGGTTTCTTTGAAAGCTCCAAGAAAATGAAATATATACATGTATAATTTCTACCGAACGTAATCTATGCACATTGCAAACGTCAGGGGCAACATTAGGCATAAAGATATAAGAATATTCTCGTTTGATGAAGTAGCTAGTATATATAGAAGGCTTAAAACTGGCTAAAAACGACAAAAGATGTAGACTGTAATTACAGAAAGAAATATACAGACAATTTGCCCAAGCAATTTAAAATGAGCAAAGCTTGTTTAATAAATCTGCAAAATCAGCCTGGTAACCAGGGTAGAAACTTTTCATTATGGATAAAATTTCTACATGTCTTAGGACCATTCTCCCTTATGATTCAGTCAGTTGCTATACTGTATATCTGAATTATGCATCGACTTATTTAGTATACAATAAATGAATAATACATGTATCTCCTTGTCGGACATTGTAGATCCAAGATCAGACTGCACGTTCTGTGCAGTCTGATCTTGATCTACACTGTGCGAAAAAGGTATTGAGTCGCGCCTTGCAGCCTAAGGGTCAATAAATTGCATAAAGCCCCCTTTTCAAAAAGCATTGTACAAATTGTGTACGTCTTTGCCCCTCTCTTTCTGTTCACTTCAATCCACCTTACTTGAAAAAAGAAAATCCGAAAATTATACATAATGATCCGAAAACTATCTTGTATGTTATAATAAACCAAAAGACGAAGAGGTTTATATTTCATACCCATATAGCGTTCTTTTTCTTTTTCTGCAAGGCTTTAATGATGGCATCATTCTGGGCTTCGATTCTCTGCAGGCGAGATTCTATGGTACCGGCGTCTGCCGAATTTTGAGCCATTGTGGAACGTCAACCTGGAAAAAGAAAAGAAATATATTTATTTTTTTAACAGAGTACTATATTTTGGATACTTGAATAAATCATTGTGACTCTGGTTAAATCGAATCCTGTGAAAACGGGTGTTTTTCTCACGCAAAACTTAAAGGTGGCCCTTCAGATTTTGGGACGAAAATTTTACAAAAATGCAAAAAAATCATCCTTATACTCCCAAAGCCTTTTAATTTTCATTCATAAAACCCCAGTAGTCGAAAACCATCCGACAACACGAGAAATTAGAGATTTACTGCGGCCCAGGTTGACACCAACGGGAGACACGTTCTATTTTTAGATGATCAATTCGCTCATTTACATACAGGAATACACAGACGAACTTTCAAACATAGCGTCCGAAGAAGACATTATGGAAAATAATTATTACATGTTTGTTATGTAATGGAATTTAAGCGTTATGAGTCACGTGCCAGTCACTTGACATTCCCACAATGCTTTATTGATTTTTGGCGCGAAATCTAAAAATACCTTAAGAGGCTACGTAGCCTTTTAAGGGAATACCATCATTTTTTTTTTTACAATTTTATAAATCTTAATTATTGATGATTTGTATTATTTTTTCATATGAATTTCAGTGATATATATATATTTTTTTAATTTGGTGAGATGTAAAAATTCTACATACCAACCTTTAATTGTATTTCTTTTTTCGAAATATCAAAATGATCCCTATCAAAGTGTGAGTAGTAATACATTCAATATATATATATCTTATTTCAGCCGATCGATAGCCGATCGATTAGCAAAGTATTCAAGCGATACACATTTTTTTGTTTGAACTACCGTACTGATTTTTTTCCATACACAAAGTTTGAAATGCTCTAATTTCGAGACCTTCAAAAAAGTATGATATAAACTTACACAAAAATTTAGTATGGAGGTACAAAACAATAGAAACATTGTGACAGTGGAGAAATTACTCATATGAACTTTCCTTTTTCTTCCCCATTTGAGGGTTTTCTGAAACACCTTCTACAAACTGGCTTTTAAACAGGTGGGAAAGGTTTCTTTATTACTTTTTAACATAGCTCCAGATAAGAGGGAGTGATAGTATTCCTACGTCATTATTTCTCTTCGTAACCTTATGTTGTGGGTACACATTAGAATCGTCTCAACGAGACGATTCTAATGAGTGCCCACGATATAGGATTTAGTTGAGAATGATTAATAATTTCAATTTTGAAATCAAAATCACTACCTTTATCTGGAACTCTGTTTAAGGTTTTTTTTTTCTGGCCGAGCTTTTATTGCTTGCTTACCATATCAGGATGTTTATATGATAAAGTTTAATGGGTTTCGCCGACATTTTATTTTGTAAACAGTAAAATTATACCTAGACGCAAAAATAAAACCCATTCACCTCTTATTTCTGTTTTGAATCATTCGGTACATCCCCAGGAATTTTGAATTATAAAAAACGTGTTAACAAATCCATAAATTGAGCACTTTGAAATGGTGTTTGTTTGTTTGTTTTTATTTTAGTCATGCTCTGTGGAAATAGAGCTTCTTTCATCTATATGTACCAATGTCAGCCGGTGCAGCCCCCTCTGCCTAACATGGTTGGATTCTTTTTACTGTTTGTAGACTTTCCTCAAATTCTACCTTTATCCAAAGAAAGAGCGCTCTGAGTAGCGATCCAATCGGCCGAATTCAATGAAACACTTCGAAAGTCTTGTAACTATAGCTTGTTTCAAGCTGTAATTACGAGGTTTTTACAAGTGAAGCGGTGAAATGCCCGTATGCGAAACATGCTCTTTGTTTCATGTGTCACATTTGTAACTAAACATGTGTAATGAAACAAGGGTGCATGGTCACTTGATATGTTCACCTGTAAAATTCAGTTGCCATGAAAGGTCAAGGAACAATGGAGTTATTTTTACCCAAACACCAAGCAGGTCATTGTTCGAGTATTATTACACATAAAACTCATTTATCCATAGTTGCCCGTAATATTTTTATACCAATTCTCAAAAAGAGTCTACTAGATTGTCAAAGACAAAGAACTTGAAAGCAACAGAATTTCCCATCGGCTAAACCAAATTTTGTAGGCAATCAACCACTGCGTTACATTCTATATCTAGAATTAGAATGCAACTTAACCCATTGGCTGCTAAGCGCGACTCGCTGACCTTTTTCGGATAGTGTAGATCAAGATCAGACTGCACAGAACGTGCAGTCTGATCTTTGATCTACACCATCCGATCAGGAGATATTATTCCTCAAAGAACATAATTTTGAAGCACCATTATTTAGGTTATTGATATCCAATTAAAAATTTACTATTAGTTATATAAATCAGGGCCCGTATTCACCAAACATTCTTCAGAACGTTCTTAAGTCTTAGTCTTCAGAATTTCATCAATGTGAAAGTAACAGAACTTCTGATTGGCTAAACCCTTTGGTTTAGCCAATCACAAGTTCTGTTACTTTCACAGTTAGGAAATCATGAAGTATAAGACTAAGAACGTTCTTAAGAATGGTTTGTGAATATAGACCCAGGATAGGGGTTAGAATTATTGGTGGATATGGGCCCATTAGGTCCTATTTCAGTTACATGTATATCGCCGTGTCCATTAATATCCATACTTTCCCGGAGTTTCTTTTACCAGTATTCCATACAATATTCTTTCGAAGCCACTGGCTTCCTTCCCACATAATCATGGTGGAAGCTATGATCTGCGATGGAAGAGAAATGAATCCTATCGCAATGACCATCATCATTCCTCGGAAATAAATTTTAACAGCTAAGGTCATATCATGGCGGTCGGTGACGCACATTTGTTCCCTGGCTTTCTTATACCGGTAATAACACAACTTTCTTTCCAAAGCCACCAACTACTTTTCTCACATGCTTCAGCAGAGGTGAGAGGCGAAAATACGCCGGAAAGAAAAATTGCTTCAACCGGGTATCGAACTGACAACCACCTGGTCATGAGTCCGACACGCTCACCACTGAGCCACCCGGGCGGGCTCTTGAGCCCATGTACCCCACAGACTGAGCTCGTGGCTCGGCTGCGGTGCTGGAAAGGATTAAGCGACAACAATGATAAAATAAATTAACAGAATTAATGTCATATAACAGTAAATGAGATATTTTCATTCTGTAGATAGGAATCTTTAAGGTAAGATCGTACATCAAAAAAAGAAAAAGATCGTACACGCAAATACCTTTCATCAGACATGGCTAAATCACGATTTTAACCACGGGTATCGACTGTGAACAAGAAAAAACTTAATTATTTCAGAGGGGTCTACAGACAATTAAGTTACATGAATGTAAGCATTCGCTGCACTTTCTAAATAGGTAAGACAGCATTATGCCGTTATAATGGTATCCGGGAATGTATTCATTAAAATTAATGCATGTAAACATTTAAGCCCATGCCCCTCCCTTATGATGAAATGGGTTTGTTTACAAATATGTTCACACAAAAAAAGAAGGGCTTAAAGGAAAGAGGCTATTTATATCAACAGATTCACATGACTCTTTGAATCCATGGACAAGACAGTTGCTCTACCTGTACCCGAAAACAAAATCCAGTGATTCGTCATCTCTTTACCACACGATGTCGACTTTTGGCGACTCTTAGGAAGAAGTCTTTCGAAAACATTGTGGGAAAAGGAGAAAATGCTGGTAACCAGCATTTTCTCCTTTTCCCGCAATGTTTTCTTCTCAGTCAAAGGAAAGTTTCATCATTTGAACGTTGAAGGGGAAAAAGAAGTTTTTTTCCCTTTTACCTCCATGTTTTTATTGGGCTGTCACTGCAAAGATTTTTATTACTAATCATAATTATTAATTGGTGTTTTAAGGTGCATCGACAGCTGAAGTCATTTAGCGCACATGAAGGTAATACAGCTGTACTTAGAAATGGAACAATAAAATGTTAATTTGAAAGTTAAAATCTCTATTAGAGTCTATATCTTATAAAAAACATCTATCTCTTTTAGATATTCTAAAATGTTATTTTGTTTTACGTCTAAAAATAAATTTTGCAAACTGTCAACACTAAGATGGTTTGACGCAAAGATTTTTGGAAAAACAACAACACAATTTCTTTACACAATTGGGCCACGAGATGACCCGGATAACGATTGAAAGAGTGGGATCGGGTAGAGTGACATTGACAGACAGCGCATTGAACAGTAAGAGGATACCTGGTATTTATATATAAAATCAGGTCGTTCTAACCGTATTTACCCTTAGGCTTCTGTACGCGCATCACTAATATTTAGCGGACAGTGTAGATCAAGATCAGACTGCACAGAATGTGCAGTCTGATCTTTGATCTGCACTGTCCGATAAGGGTATATTCCCCCATCCCTGTCCCACCAAAAATACCTTTTGAATAGCAAATTTAGATTTTTACTGTCGGCGTAGAAATTTCAAGTCGCTTGTTTAGCTTTTTTTTAGTAATAGCGACTTACTATTGTTTACTAACTTAAAGATTGCCCCTTTTCAAACCCAAAATTTAAAAAACAAAGAAAAATGCTAAAAAACCAAAAGTCACGGGGATCTTGTGCACCGCATTTCTCCTCGATGTGATCTATCAGCATAATTTATTATTATGAAGTTGAAGCCATAACTTTTATACTTTGAAAGTTATGCTCCGGACAAAATTTCCAAAATGTGAAATAAAAGAGGACAATAATTCCATAAATAATCATGGCAGACTTATTGAACTTGTGCACTGCAAGTCTCCTCATATGAAGGCTGAAGTTGACAGCTCTCATACTTTGGAAGTGATGCTGCGGACAATATTTCGGCGGAACCACAGACGGACGGACGAACAGGGAGGCTCCAATATACCCCCACAAACTTGCGTTCTTAGAGGTTTAAATATGTGAGTTGGTTGTCCTATAAATGGGACCGGACAAAAATCCAACATGTAAAATAACAAAGGGCATATACTCTGAAAATGATTTTGACTAGTTGTGGTTCTTGTGCACTGGGCTTCTCTATGAGGTCTATCTGTATTTGATGTTTGCAGTCAATAGGTTTTATATTTGGCAGTTATACATCGGACAAAAATCCAACATGTAAAAGAACAAAGGGTAATAACTTAAAAAATAATGGTGGCAGAGTTATGGAGCTTGTGCACTGCAGTTCTCCTTGGTGTGGTCTATCTGCATATGAAATTTGAAGTTGATCACTTTCATACTTTAGAAGTGATGCTGCGGACAATATTTCGGCGGAAGCACAGACGGACGGACGAACAGGGTGGCTCCAATATACCCCCACAAACTTGCTTTCTTAGAGGTATAATAATAAATATGAGTTGGTTGTCCTATAAATGGGCCAGATCAATTGTCAGAAGTTTTTCTCATTGAACGAGGGGATTTAAACTGGGGTCCTAATACTTCTCGTTACATTTCATTGAGCAAATTGTTTCCGGTTGCTAAATATGGATGAAAAGTGTATCTGTACTTCCAATGTTTGGCATATTCTAACCTATTTATTTAACATTATTTAAGGATAAAACGTTAAAGAAAAATTATATGGTTTGGTCTGAATTCTTTATTTTTATATGCATGTTATCTCAGAGCTTCGGAAAGAGGAAGTGATTTTGGTTTCAAAATTGAAAATATTAGTTGTTCTAAACTAAGCCCTATGTTGTGGATACTCATTAGAATCGTCTCGATGAGACGACTCTAATGAGTACCCAAAACATAGGCTTTTGCAGAGAAATGATGACTTTATAATTTGGAAAGAAAGTAGTGTTAGTACCGGTATGACGTTGGTTGTATTGCGGTTTAACGCCACTTTAACAGCTAAGGTCATATCATGGCGGTCGGTGACGCACATGTGTTTCCTGGCTTTCCCACACCGGTACTTACACTACTTTCTTTCCAAAGCCACCGACTACTTTTCTCACATGCGTCAGCAGAGGTGAGAGGCGAAAATACGCCGGAAAGAAAGTTTGCCTCAACCGGGTATCGAACAGCCAGGAAACACATGTGCGTCACCGACCGCCGTGATATGACCTTGGCTGTTAAAGTGGCGTTAAACACCAATACAACTAACCAACCATCTACATGAAGCACGTTCGGAACGTTATTCTAAACCATTTTGATATGAAAGTACATGTCCATTGGCATGATGGCTGTGCACAAGAGCTACTATCTTAGCAGTGTTAGCTGAGGATATGATTAGCTGCAGAGAGAGAGAGAGAGAGAGAGAGAGAGAGAGAGAGGAGTCTAGTATGCCCATATCTATGGCATTAATATCGTAAAAAAGGACAATTGCAAATTTTGCCATGAATTGTTCGTCTTTCAGCCATCTTGTATCACATAGCAACCGTTCAGCAGGTGCGCTACACCTCGACTGGATTAGGACAGTCAGAACATGTTGTGAGGAACACGGTAGAGTGTTCCAAAATACTCCATTGACCTAGAACATGTTCGGAGTGTTCGGAGTAGCGAAAGGAATACGCCCAAGGTGTCATGGCGGAAGTCAAACGACTCAACAGCGCACCATTAGGCAAACCTCTTAACAAGTGACAACATTTTTGACTCAGCAAAATTGAAAACATTTGTCCCACAATATTTTCCACACTCGCAAAGCCACATGTCCCATTTTAGCGTTAGTATACTTACCGTTTGAGAATGATTGCAACAAGTCTAGATTATGACGTCTAGGACAGGGTCATATAGAGTTTTTACGTAATCTTATTTTCGCTTTTTATTTTCTTCCGACTCCCCGCGTCTTTTGCCTCCGGCATATTTTTGCCCGATTTAATCTTTGTTACAAAGCTTGTTTTAAATGACCTCACACTGACATTTTACACATAGAGGGGATACAGTAATGTGAGACAAACTCTGTGAAAAGGGGGCTTAATGGATCTGAAAACAAAACAAACAAACAAAAATAAAAGTCGACCTAGCTCAGCCTGCGCAATCTGCCCAGGCTGACATTGACCGAATCCGAATCTTTGCAGCTATTACATGTACTCAATTTTCGGTATGGCCAAGGGCCGGTCTACTTCATGATTAAGTCGGTAGTTAAATGATTTTGCTATAATGTATCCAGAAGTAGGTAATCGCTTGCTTTGGTATGATGGACTATGGCGATGCGTGAAGAACCCCTTTGCCAGAACATGGCCCATGTCTCAAACCGTTGACAATTTTACATACAAGTCTAGATTTCAACGTGTCTTCAGAAAAAAAGCCTCTGTGAAAACATTGTTGGAAAAGTAGGAATAATTAACTAGAAGCTTTCTTTTTAAAAATTTCCCCAATGCTTTCTAATTGAATTGAGAGGTTCAGATACTTTTATTAAAATATTTTTCAAAATGCTTTCAATTTGTTTTTAAGCCTGAAATGTGTCCTTTGAAATACAAAATAATATAAATATCGCTGCCGGTTGCAAATAAATGCCATGTTTTTGCATGATGTAGAGGGAAACAATTTCACAATTTCGTGTGATATCCAACTGTTCCTTTACCCAAAATAGTTTTATATTTGCCCATTTCTGACACGTACAGATAATGGTTAGTTTTGTGTGCAACCAAGAAATGAAACTACCAAATAAAAGTTGAATGCTAGCAATACTCTTAATCGATAAACCTTTCATTAATAGTTTATAGTATTGTTTGTTTTTGGGGAGAACCACGAACTATGACGAGATCATTTTAATAATAATGAGTTAGGTTATAAGATATCTCGTCATAGAACGTGATTTTTAACGTGTCATCCAAACCAACAAAAATAATATAAACCCATCACTATCTCCCGCTAGATGGCATTCTATAAATACTCATCTATCTAATTTGGGTATCCTGAGTACAGAACCGAACCACTTTCCTACGCGACAACCGTTACTTTGAATTTCAAACTAAAATAAACGTTTACTCAATAAAACGCTACCTCGTGCAATTCACTCAGCTATGATCGGCAGTTTAGAGAAATCTGAAGCTAGAGCAGGTCTCATTTCTCCTCAAACGTATTGATAAAAGCTATTTTCTACATTGATACTTTATAGAGCGTAGTTTTACAGTCTGCCCGCTTTTGGGGCTAGTGATGCGTCATATAAGACAGTCGAATCATCGAAGAATATGACATGCGCAAACAACGATAAACCGATAATGTTTATTCAGTGAGACCTATACTTTTCACAATCAAACTTCCGCTTCGTTTCGAACGCTCAATACTCCACAGGGATTCTACTCAAGTCATGCGATGATATGGCTTGCAACACGCGAAAATGGGCGTTCGGACATAAATTTGCGTAAAATGTCGTCTCGGATAAGCCTGCGCCGTCCACGCAGGCTCATCCAATATGGCTCTTTACCACACGACTACATTATTAGTTGTACGGTCAGGTGGAAGGGGACTTGGAAACTTGTTCACAGCTGTGGTGAATCATGTCGCCCCAAGCCGAAGGCGACTCAAATACCTTGTACGGATAGCTCAAGATTAGGCTGCATAAAACACGCAGTTTGGTCTTGGATCTACAGTGTCCGGTAATGGAAAAAATTTTCACCATTTTACTAGTATACCTTTGCTTTGAAATTGTAACATTTGGGGTTGTTAATGTCGGGTTTAAAGCTTAAAGCTGCTTTACTTACAAACCTTCACACATGCGTTGTTTTTTTTTTAGCATGGTAAAATCAAATGAGGTATGTTCTGTGAAAAGGGGGGGGGGGTGTTAATAGATCTGCGAAAAGTATAGACTAACGCCAGCCTGCGCAGTCCGCGCAAGCTGACCTGGGCCAAAACTTTTTGCTATTGGTCCATTTTTTGTATGTCAGATGACCAGTCTATCACATGCATAAGTTTGTTTTAACCCTTTACCTCACAATGACGACCTTTAACGCCCATAAAAGAAGACGCCTTTTGAAAACATTGTGGGAAAAGGAGAAAATGCTGGTAACCAGCATTTTCTCCTTTTCCCAAAAAGTTTTCTACACTATCAAAGCGAAATTGCACCATTTGAGCCTCTTTGAAATTGTCCTCTCCAAACGGTTTCAATTTGGATAGGTCTAAAATTTTGCTGTGTGGTAACGGGTTAAAAAAAGTGGCTGTTACGGAGACGCCTTTTGAAAACATTGTTGGAAAAGGAGAAAATGCTGGTAACCAGCATTTTCTCCTTTTCCCACAAAGTTTTCTACCCTCTCAGAGCAAACTTGCACCATTTGAGCCTCTTTGAAATTGTCGTCTCCAAACTGTTTCAATTTGGATAGGTCTAAAATTTTGCTGTGTGGTAACGGGTTAAAGAAAGTGGCTGTTACGGAGACGCCTTTTGAAAACATTGTGGGAAAAGGAGAAAATGCTGGTAACCAGCATTCTCTCCTTTTCCAAAAAAGTTTTCTACTCTATCAAAGCGAAATTGCACCGTTTAAGACTATTTGAAATTGTCGTCCCCAAAAGGTTTCAATTTGGATAGGTCTAAAATTTTGCTGAGTGGTAACGGGTTAAAAAAAGTGGCTGTTACGGAGACGCCTTTTGAAAACATTGTGGGAAAAGGAGAAAATGCTGGTAACCAGCATTTTCTCCTTTTCCCACAAAGTTTTCTACCCTATCAAAGCAAAATTGCACCATTTGAGCCTCTTTGAAATTGTCGTCTCCAAGCGGTTTCAATTTGGATATGTCTAAAATTTTGCTGTGTGGTAACGGGTTAAAGAAAGTGGTGGTAACCGGTTAAAGAAAGTGGCTGTTACAGATCCATACGTATATGATAAATTGCGTGTTACCGGGGATTTTGGTGACGCATTAAGCCCCATTTTAACAGAGCATACCCCAAATACATTAATACATACATTCACCTTATGTAAATACCCGTACATCTGTATTAACACTTTACCAAACGACAAAATCCTAGACTAGTCCGAATTGAAAGAGCTTTCAGACGACAAATTTAAACGTAACTCAAATAGTGAAATTTATTTCTGACAGGGTATACAACATTGTGGGGAAAAGGAGAAATTGCTGGTTACCAGCATTTTCTCCTTTTCCCACAATTTTTTCAAAGGGCTTCTATCTCAGGGTCGTTAAAACCGGGGATTATTTGGGAAAATGTTAAAGTAGAAAATATACAGGCAAGTGTCTACATTTATCGAACGATATACTTTTTTATTTCAAATTATTAGCAGATCTTTTCCCTGTATGTAATATTCCTTTACGCGCCCGTCATAAACGACCCTTTCGCATCCAACCGACAACATTATGAATACAGTAAACGTAACGTAACGTGAACGAATAACAAAGGAAAAGGGATTAATTACATAAAGCTGGTAATTCCTTACATGAATAAACTGAATTACCCTGATAATCGTAGATGGATCAAATTCCCAATATAAAAAAAAGTTTAACCGTGTGTAATCTTGCTCCACACAGGTTATTTTGCTGTCTTTGCGCACAACTCGCAAAGAAAGAAAGAAAGAAAGAAAGAAAGAAAGAATTTTCAATCCTGTTCAATTTTCATGTAAGTATATTTCATCAAATTACCAACTCATGTTCATGCATTTATGCTGCTAAATTATCAAATAGCAAAGAACAATTTTCTGAAAGCCAAGTGGAACGTTTGACTTTGAGATCGACTACGATACAAAAATAAATACGATACATAACCGGTTTTTTGCCCCACCCTTTGTTTAAACGAACTGTTTTTTTTTTCTCAATAGCCGATAAACAGATATCCCCCCCCGGCCTATTGTTTACTCTTGTATATCTTTCAGGGAAAAGTATGCCCCTTATTGTAAAAATGATACTTTTTAAATAAAGAATATATCTATACATATTCTCGAACGACTTTTATTAAGTAAATAATGACTGCAAGATGGATACTTACGTGCCTTGTCCGTAAAATTCCGAAAGTTTATATAAACAATATTTTTTTCCACTACGTCCAGTCACAACCTGCCCTCAGCTTTTTGAACTGCGGACTGAAATACCGAATTTGCTTGACTAGTGGACCGTGACAAGATTCCCTCATACCGGGACGGCGTTCGATTGTTGTACTGGGTTTATTTCGTTTAACCCTTTACCAAATAATCCCTGGTTTTTAAGACATTGAGTTTAAAAAAGAAATCACGAAAAAATTGTGAGAAAAGGAGAAATTCTGGTACAGCATTTTCCCACAAAGTTTTTCTGCACTGATGGAAACAAATTTCAATTTTTGAGTTACGTTTATTTTGTCGTCTGAAAGAGCTTTCAGTTTGGACAAGTCTAATTTTTCGTCTTTTCGTAAAGAGGCAATACCCGTTTTTCTCTTTACGTTTAACGTTTTGAAAAATAATACGGTTTGTGCAAATGGGGGTAAAAAGAGACAAATATAAAGAAATGGACAGAGGTATAACCGCCGTTCTGATACTAGGAATTTCACTTTACTTTTTCGTAAATGGCACAACCTTTATTACTCTTTCCAACAACAGTTTTTCGTCTGGTAGCATATTCAGTGTTGAAAACCTGACAAAAAAATCTTGGTAGCGAGTATTTCCTCTTTTTTTCAGTTCATCGACCTAAACTCTCTCTCTCTCTCTCTCTAGCCGACGAATCCGTAATAGAGAGGACATTAGCCAAAAAACCGGGATCTGAGGACAACCATTTCTGAGTGTTTTTCGCATAACTCTCTTTCAGTTTTCACTTCTACCATCCAAAAGGAACCTTGTTGTGGCTTTGGCTTGAAATCATCATAAAAAAAGAGAGTCGATAGAGTCACTGTGTGGACAATATTGTCCTCACGTTACATTAATCTCTTTTTTCTCTCATACTGTGTGAGGACAGTGTCCTCACATTACAGCATCTCTTTTTACTCTCTTTTTTGTAGGGACAGTGTCCTCACGTTACAGCATCTCTTTTTACTCTCTTTTTTGTAGGGACAAGTGTCCTCACGTAACAGCATCTCTTTTCTCTCTCTTTTTTATAGGGACAAGTGTCCTCACCTAACGGTATCTCCTTTTACTCTCTTTTTTGTAGGGACAAGTGTTCTTACGTAAGAGTATCTCTTTTTTCTCTCTTTGTTTGCAGGGACAATTGTCTTCACCAAACAGCATCTCTCTCTCTATCTATGATTTGAACTAGTGATCTTTTTTACCATACCAAATGCAATCTTAAACTGGCCTGAGATATCATCAAGATAAACATACTTAGCAAGTTTTGCTATGATTGCTTGAAAATTGTGTCTGCTAAGATTTTAACGAGATCTGTCTAAGATTAAATGAAATGAGCTACTTTTTAGGCCTGGCTAATCCCAAATTCAAAGTTGACCTAGACATCATTGATCTAAACAATACAATACATTTTATTTGCTCCAATGTAGATTTTATTTGCTCCAGTGTACATTTTGCAAAATAACAATAATTAAACAATGTAGTAGTCAACGTGACTTTTGATATACATGTACTTGAAACTATTGAAAGGGAAAGAGAGTTATATAGTTAATCAAAGAGTGAAAACGCTATTCTGTAAGTAAAAAATATACGTGACCTGTTTTGAATGAAAATCATTGTCCATTTTATTTTGCGAAATTGGGATGATTCTATTGCTGAGAGAATAGTTTGAATTATTTTTGTAGTATTTATATCGTATTCAACATTACTCCAATTATATCACACTAACAAGTGCACTTATTCATGCTCTCTTGATTTCCTTTACACTTACGCTTCACCGTGAATAATCTTTCTAAGAAACTGGCTGCTTTTCAAGTATGTACATACATATTGTCGAAAAACAATGTTCATTTTATATTAAGAAAATATATATACTTTTTTTTCTTTCTTTTAACGAAGGATAGAAAATGCATATAAAGAGACTTTATATAAAAAGACTGATATGAGACTTTATACCACCTAGTGACCTGATATGCACGCAGTATAGAACATTACTGTTAAATATAGACCTTTCTTTTTGTACTATATTTATATTTGATATCAGCATAAAATTTTAATACAACTTCATCTAT
Organism: Tridacna crocea; assembly: GCA_943736015.1. Lineage (NCBI taxonomy): Eukaryota > Metazoa > Mollusca > Bivalvia > Cardiida > Cardiidae > Tridacna > Tridacna crocea. The sequence goes on from OX031066.1 coordinate 14,328,997, forward strand.
ATACTAAACATTATAAGGGAGATTTGAAATTCTTTTGTCTAACATGAGACTTTGTAAAGCCTGCATAACAGTATATACAAACGATCTTTTATACTTTTTAGAGTAATGCTTTTGAAAACATTGTGATTTCTACGCTCGTTTAGAGAAAAGCTATTGAAAACATTGTGGTAAAAGGTGACGAAGCATTTTATCCTTCTTTAGAACAGTGCTTTTGAAAACATCGCTATGCGTGCATTTTTAAAGGACAAGCTATCGGAAATATTGTGGTAAAAGGTGACATAAAGGTTAATATATTTTGTGCTACTTTCGTGTCAAGCTTTTGAAAACATTGTAGCAAAAGGAGACAAATCATCCAGATGTCAATATCTTATAATTCTTCGAATGAAAGCCTTTGAAAACATGCACTTTTGGTGCTTCTTTAGTAAAAAGTTTATAAAACAATTTGGCAAAGGTGATATATCATGCTAATGAAAACGGGAAAGTAGAAAGCTGCATAAATCAGCAAAGTTAACATGCATACATTATACAATATACATCTATCCAAATATCTTTTGAAAAGCAATAACGTTATTTACCTGCTTGCTTATAAGCACACAAATATTTGAATCAGTGACCTATCTTTTTACCCAGCTGAACCCATATTCAAACTTGGCCTAGATATCACCAATATAGATATTCTGAGCAAGTTTCACAGCATATAAGCCAAAATTGTGGACTTTAAAGTATTAATAAGTCTGAGCAAGATTCACGATGATAAAATTGTAAAAAGATTATTCCTACTTTTTTATCAAGCTAAAACTAGTTGGCCTTGAAAACACTGAGCAAGATTCACGATTGAGCATAAATTGTGGTCCCTTGAGTGTTAACAATGTTTTTTCTTAGATTTGACCTAGCGACCGACTTTTTATTAACATTCTGAGCAAGTTGCACCGTGAATAAGAATGAGACAAAATTGTGACCTCAAGAGTGCTAACAATCTTTTTTCTTAGATTTGACCTAGTGACCTACTTTTTGACCAGGCCAGACCAATATTCAATCTTGACCAAGATATCTTTGACATCAACATTCTTAGCAAGTTGCACAGTGAATAAGAATGAGACAATATTGTCTGGAACGTTAACAAGATTTTTTTTAGATTTTACGTTGTGAAATATTTTTTGATCCAGCCAAAACCATGTTCAAACTTGATCTAGATGTTAACAAGATAAACTTTCTGAGCAAGTTTCACAATGAACGAGCCTAGATTGTGACCACTGTATTGTTTACACCAGAACTGTCTAAGACAACTGGAGGATGCACAACAGACATCAACAATCGCAAGAGCATTGTGTGCTCAGGTGAGGTAACAAGAGCACTGCAAGTGGGTGCTACGCTCGGCTATAGGTCCTGGATAGTGAAAAATTCTAAGTCAAAATAGGGGAATAATTCTGGCAAAAATGCATTTAAAGTTATCTCCCTTGTTAGTATAGATTGCTCCTTAGATAGTAAACATATCTTCCAAGTTTCAAGTAAATATCTTCAGATATAAGCGAGGTATAGCCAAGGTTAAAGTTTGTCACGTCAACAACCATGCCGCCAATGCCTACAAATCCAATGACACAAGTGTGATGACACTACCTCGACTTTTTGTTCCAAAACAGTCGAGCTAAAAAGCTGCATACCTGTAACATAATTACACTACTTTGAGTTACTTCCCTTAAAATGCATTGTCCTTTGATAGAGAACACATATTCTGAGTTTAAAGTAAATATTTTCAAACTTCAGATTTTTTTGCAAAACTTGAAAGATTTTGCACAATAACAATGCCAATGCAATAGCAATACCTTGGGTTTTCCCTGCAAACAGCTGGTCTAATCTAATGAAAGATTCAAAAGTGAAAGCAAGTTTATTCCATTTCAGTAATATACAGTCACGAAAAGCTAAATAGGGATTTAATTCTTATTCATATTCAAATGTGCACAGCAATTGGATGTCAATAGTGTGCAACATGAAAGTTAAACCAATGCATCACTTGAAAGAAAACTTTCCAAACAGATGAAACTACAACTGTCACGAGCTGACATATACCCCCACTGACACCTTGTGAATGGAACATCACTAAAAATCAAGTCAGACTTTTCCTAGGTTTGTTCTAATGGAGTATGGATTATGGAGTTTCGATTTCTAAAACTATCTTTACCTTAAAAGTAATACCCTGGACATAATCCTTTAAAGTATAACTAAGAAAACAAGATGTGTTTGTGAAACACTAATACCCCCGTAATAGCTAATTTTAAGAAGTGTGACCTTCATAAATGACATTGACAGATGACCTTGAACTTGTCACCAGCAGATGCATAACAATGAGATACACCTACATACCAAATATGAACCTTGCATCTTGCAAAGCCTTGAAGTAATGGGGAATATTAAGTTCTTTAGTTAAGTTTTGATAGGATTTTTTTTAAGATAATGGGGTTTAAAATTTTGACCTTGACCTTGGACATATAATCCTCATTAGATGCATATTGATGAGGTATACCTAAATACCAAATATCATCTTTGTTTCTTGAATAGCCTTGAAGTAAGTGGACTCCCCGTGGGGTCCCGGGGTTTTTTTAGTTTATAGAATAGGACCTCGGCCTTTCTCTATGGCATGTCGTAGAAGGCGACTAAAATTAGAGACAAACGGCTGCTTTCCTCGTAATTCGTAGGATTGCAGCAGGCTGGGTAGTTCTTATTCCAAATCCTATATATATTTTTTTTTTCTTGATGTAAATAGGGTTTGGAATGGGAATCAATTGGCCTGTGGGACCCCGTGTGGTTTAATCGGGGATATAAGAATAAACCACTGCAGTCCCGCGATTGTCACATCTGCCATTTCATCTGGTGGAACAAAAGTGACAGCATGCATGTCGTAAAAGGCGACAAAAGGGGCATCATTTTGTGTTTCATCCATTCCTCATTTATCATGTTTGTTTTATGTTGTTGTACATGTATGTTATTTTCACCTCGCATTATTGTTTACTAAGTAAGTGCGCCCAATATGACCTAAGTTGTCGATGGGCCATAAAACACTATTCATTCATTGAAGTAAGTGGAAATGTTAAGTTTTTCTGCTAAGTTTTGCTGACAGAGGGAAAGACAGACAGACAATGGTAAAACAATATGCCCCAATCGCTTGATGCAGGGGCATAAAAAATGTTAAAAATATATAATCATCATGTATAAGACATCCACAAAGGTGTTTTCCATCAAGGTATATAGATTACAATCCGATAGAAGGCAGGGCTTAACAAAGCTTTATCCCACTGCCATCATGATGTACACAAAAAAATGAAAAATGTTGGATTACTGTCACTCTCTATATATCCAAAGCAGGGATTTTTACTTCAAAACTAGTTCTTGGCCGGTTAACTAAATATTGACAGTTGACTGTTTGAATGATTAGGTGGATTACTGTCACTGTCTATATTTGATGGATGGATTTCTGCCCTAAAACTGGTTGTAGGCTGGTTGACTGTTGACTGTTGGGACGTTTGATTGAATTACTGTCACTGTCTATCCAACGCAGGGATGTCTGCTTCAAGACTAGTTGTTGGCTGGTTGACTATTAACAGCTGAATATTGGAATGTTTGGCTACTGCTGAAATTGGATGAATGGATCTCTACATGAAGACTAGTTGTTGGTTGGGTGACTGTTGACAGCTGTCTGTTGGAACTTTCTGAAGCTGCTGTTGACATACTTCTTTCAACAGGTGACAGAACATCTTGGACCTCTGGAAAAAGTCAAGAGTTTTTTTATTAACCCATTACCACACAATCCCTACTTTTGACGTCCCTGAGAAAGAAGCCTTTAGAAAACATTGTGAGAAAAGGAGAAAATGCCGGTAACCAGCATTTTCTCCTTTTCCCACAATGTTTTCTACTCTTCACAAAACAAATTTCAAATTTTCAGTCACTTTTATTTTTCCATCTGCAAATGCTTGAAATATGAACTAAAATATGCTCTAAAATATTGTTGTTTGGTAACAGGTTAATAATACTCTCGATGCATGCTGAATCTCTTCCAAATTTGGTTTGAAAGCTTTGATTATTACTTGGTCAGGGTTCAATCTAGAATATAAAATTTGGTGGGACATTTGGGCCCTTCAGTGATCTCTGTAAAATCTGTTATCCCACAGCATAGGGCTAACTTTGATCATAGAGTGATAACTTGAATGAAGTATTTTGGTAGAGGACTATAAGGCAATGCTACATTCATAATTTGAAAGCTCTAGGCCTAATGGTTTGAGAGGAGAAGATTTTTAAAGATTTCCTTCTTTACCTACCAATGCAGGATCCCACAGCATAGTGCTAATTTTGATTGTAGAGTAATTATTTTAAGCATTTTGATAGAGGACCATGAGTATAAATTATGCTATATTGCAAAACTTGGAAGATCTAGGCCTTCTGATTTTTAAAAGATTTCCTTCTTTATCTCTACATAAAATACAGGATCCCGCAACATTTGCCTAAATTTCATTATAGAGTCATTATACTCTATATATATAGATATATTTTGGTAAAGGACCATAAGGCAACGCTACATGCCATATACCTGTGCCTAAAGGCAACGGAAAAGAAGAGCTGTCATTGACGGTTAATGTTCCCCGAACCAGTACTTGTCACAAAATGTATGACATAATTTGAAATCCTCAGCTGTTTTCCTACATAAGATCTATTTGTGCAAAGAAAATTAAGTGAAAAGTCAAACGTAAGATAAAACATAAAAAAATGTCATTAAATCCCCTTATCCCATAACACTGTTTTCATTAATGAAATATAAAGAGTATATGGTCAGGAGCTTTTGATGAATAAGTTAAAAGTGAAATTTCATGAAAATATGACCAAAAATTTAGAAGATATTAGAGAAAAACAAATTTAAACATGGAGCCCCCTTTTCCCATAACACCTTAATTCTTTACCACACAATCCCGACTTTTAACAACCCTGAGAAAGAAGCATTTTGAAAACATTGTGGGAAAAGGAGAAAATGCTGCTAACCAGCATTTTCTCCTTTTCCCAGAATGTTTTCTACCCAGCTGGAAACAAATTTCGCTTTTTGAGTTTCATTTATTTTGTCATCTGCAAATGCTTTCAATTTGGACAGGTCTAAAATTTTGTTGTTTGGTAAAGAGTTTAATTGAGAATCAAGTGTAAACTACTCTTTCTCTCAAAGCAATCTATCTGTCTATAAAATTTCAAGTAAATGGCTTCAGCTTTTCCAGAGATATTTTCCTTATAGGAATAAATTCTTGAAAAAATCAAAGGGGGATAATTTCCCTAAAAATTTTGATAGAGTTTTGGTTCTTGTTGAATAGCTATCTGTGTATCAAATTTGAGACTAATGGCTGTAATGCTTTTGAAGTAATTGCCATCACAAACTTTCATCACCCCCCCCCCCCCCAAAAAAAATAAGCATAAAGCTATAATACATTAAGTCCCCTTTTCCCGTAATACACTTTTGTGTAAATGAACTACAAATAGTGCATGGTCTGGGGCTTTTGATGAGCAACTTAAATATGAAATTTCATAAAATTCTGACCAGTAATTTAGGAGATACTAGAGAAAAACTAATTTTTACATTAAGTCCCTTTTTTCCACAACACAGCCTCAAATTGAGAAACAAGGAAAATGGTATCTGGGAAATGTTCCAAGAATTTGATATATGAAGTTACATCCAATTTAGTCAAGGGGTTGTGGAGAAATGGCTTCGGACAGACAGACGTATGGATGGACGGACAAACAGACGCACAGCATGGCAACTATACTCACCGAAATTTTTTCAGCCAGCATAACAAAAAGTACCATATAAGTTGGACAACATTGTGAGAAAAGGAGGAATCGGTTACCAGCAATTTCTCTATTTCACATGTTTTCCTAAATATCATCATTAAATGGCATCAAAAAGGCCACTCTGTTCTCAAAGAATACCAAAGTAGTCCCCTACTCCTTTTTTCAACAAGAACTGTGGGCAAAGCGTACAAATACATAACCCCTCCCCCATACACACACACTTTAAGAAAGTGCTATGAGAGAAGGGAACAGTTTCTAAAACAAAGTTCATTTATTACCTTGACCGGTGCAAGTTGGATGTATATGACCCAAAAACAATGAGGCCCTTCCTTGGGTCATAGGCAACATTAATATAAAGTTCAATGGCCATAGGTCAAATGGCTTTTGAGTTAGAGCCCAAAAATAGTTTTCAAGCCAAGTTCACCTGTTACCTTGACCTTTGACAAATGAGACCGTTATTTATAGGGCACCTCACGGGCAACAATTTGTAAAGTTTCATGATCCTAGGTCAAAATTTAATGGATTTTGAGTTAGAGCATGGAAAGGAAAAGTCTACAGAAGGACAGATGGATGGACAAACAGACATGGTGAAATCAGTATACCTCCTCCACTTTGTATTTGGGTTGAATAGTAACTATTTACTATTAGTAAGGATCAATCATGTCAATGTTAAAATACTTGCCCTTTTCGCACCACCAAAGGTTGTTTTCATCTCCATAATCAAAAGAACGTGATGCAAACTCAAGAAGTCTTGGTTTGTACTTGAATGTAAAGTTTCATTTTAGAATTACATGATGGTTGTCCTGCTTTGGCATCATTTACGTACTGTGCTAGCCATCCTTTTGAGTAAGTGGCATCAATGCTGAAAAATAAGAAATTAAGAAAGAATTATGTCTTACAATCATTGAAGCATTTTTTTTTAAGTCCTCCTGATAAAAGAAAAGCACTTGGCGACAGAATATGCTTCCTGAACAAGTGCTTGTCACAAAAAGTTTCACATAAATCCAGTGAAGTACTACGGTGAGTGTATTAACAGTTAACAGTTCATTTTTTTCATTCAAACATGATCTCCCTTTGAGGAAAGTTTCATGTCAAATTTTTTTGTGTGCTATACATGTTCAAAGCATGTTCCATCAGTGTGTGTGTGTTTCAAATTGGTGGCTTGCATGCTTAAGAAGATAAGGCCTGGAAAACAATTATCATAACCAAGAGCCGTCAGAGAGAGATTATGCTCCTGAACAAGTTCTTGTCACATATAGTATGACATACATTGACTGAGGAACTGACAGCCAGAGATATCATTCTAAAATATTTTTTTTATTCCAACATATTTAAAACTAGAATGATTATCCAAGGACAACTGGTGTCAAGCCCACAAATAGTTGAACTTCATGTGTGACTTGACTTTTGACCTACCTGAACAAATGTTTCAAATGGCAATCTACTCATGATGGAGAACAATTGTGTAAATTTCTACTGAAATCTATCCATAAATGTAGGAGTTATGGTCCCTACAAAACTTTAACCTTTAGCTGTGACCTTGATCTTCAACCTATGGAACAAATGGTTCCAATGGTACATCTACTCATGATGGAGATCAATTGTGCCCATTTTTTTTAAAATCCATCCATAAATGTAGTAGTTATGGTCAGGACAAATTCGGACAAACAGGCATACACATAAACTAACACACATACACTAAACTGTCATTGTGTCAACTTGTCTTGCTCAATCCAAGTGGGCTCTACAAAAACCGGGTAAAAGTCATCTGCACAATATCATAAGGAGTTTGTATGTGAAGTTTCATCCAATTGGGTCAAAGGGTTGTGGAGAAATTCCTTCGGACAGACGGATGGAAAGAAGGATGGACGGACAGACCAAGCAGTGGCTATATGCTTGCCCTTCAGAGAGCATAATAACAGATACTAAGTGTAACGTTACCATAAAAGAATGTTGGCTGAGCAGCGTTTGATCTTACGACCCTAGGATTGAGGGCACCATATTTTACCAAGTGATCTAAGTGGGCTTGGCTCATCAATGATCTAGTAATGAATATTGTTATGAAACTTAATGACTGGGCTGGTGCCACTCCTTATTCCATGCAAATTTGGAGAAGATTGAGCTCAAGCAGTGACTCCTAAAGTGTAAAAAGAAATTGTCATTTTTCCCTTTTCTATCATGTTTTCATATTTAATGATCCATTTTCAATAAGGTCCATCCTCATGACCATGCAAACATTTTGGGCAAGTTATAAAAAAGACAGCCAAAATTGTGATCTCTACAGTGTAGACAATGGCATTGTCTTCACGGCCCTTTTCCTCATGATTTCATATGGAATGACCCCCATTTTTAAGAGACTTCAACCTGATGAACTGACAAGTATTAAGTCAATAGTGTGATCTCTAGAATGAAACAAAGAAACTGTCAATAATATCACACCTTTTTGTGTGATTTCAAATGAATGCCATCACTATCAATTAGCGTTCATCCTCATAACTTGACAAACATTTTGACCAAGTTTCAAAAGGATTGGGCCAATAATGTTGCTGCAAACATTCAAGAATCACAAAAGCTCACCATTACCATGTTTTGCTCAGGTGATCAGGTGAGCTAAAAAGTGCATTTAGTCACCAGACTGCAAAGTGTCAAATATAATTATTGGTGACAACACTGTAGCAGCCTATGCAAAGGCTCTAGCAACATGTAAGGTGTGTTCTTTACATCGAGATTTCCTCAGAATTTTTAAAATTTTCATTCAGAATATCTTGCGCATGATCATTATAGAATTTCTTCTAAATCACACAAGCCAACATTCTTTCTGACATTTGACAAAAGTAATTGTGAAATGTGTAATTTGTCTCTCACAAATAGGCGAACAATAAGTATTGCGTCTTAGTGGGGTGAGCAGCTGGTGGCTCAGATTGAATGTTGTGATTGTACTGGTGTGAGAAACGACAGAAAGCCATCGTTAGGTACACCAGCACCAGCACTGAAATACTGTTGAAAGTGCCGATAAACCCCATACAATCAATCTGAATCACACAAAATATGGCAAATGAATCTTTAGAAATCTTAAACATCTTGATCTAAGGAACACATCTGACTTTTTCTCAGAAAAAAGCTAAATAGGTTGATTGAGGTTGACTTTATAATATGACATACCTCATATGAAAGTTTATCTATGCAATATGGTTTGACAAAAGATTTCTGAAATTTTAACTATAATTATACAAGCCTTCAACCATTTTATCCCCTTTTGTTAAAAACAGAAAGAACTATAACTGTCAATTTGCTGTTTAATGATAGTTGCTGCTAACAAATTTGAACAATAATATATGTGTGTTGCATAAAAACAGCAAAATTTGTTTCTGTAATAATTTTACTTAATATCCTTAATCTGCAAAACTGACACATACCAAGGGTATGATAAGTCAATCAAACTTTCAAAAGTATAATCTACAAACACTGGCTTTTTGTTTTGTGCACAATATTTAGGTTTCTTAGGATGAACATTTAATTTCAATTAGAATGGTTGTCCAAGGACAAAAGGTGTTCAGCCTACAAAGATTTTTTTTTATTTATATTGGACACTTTGAACTTCCAAGTTTGACCTTGACCTTTGACCTATCTGATCAAATGTTTCAAAGGGCTCTTCTACTCATGATGGAGAATAATTGTACAAATTCATATTGAAATCTATCCATAAATGTAGAAGTTATGGTCCTGACAAAACTTTGACCTTCAGCTGTGACCCTGACCCTACCTAAACAAATGTTTCAGATGGCACATCTACTCATGATGGGGAACAATTGTGCAAAACAATTGTGCCAAGTTATCTCGAAATCCGTCTACACTTGTAGAAGTTATGGACTGCACAAATTCGGAAGGACACACATACTAACTTAACACTAATGCACATACACTGAACTGTCGAGCCCGTGTGTTCTTGAGTAAACAGATGAGTTGTGTTCATTTAACAACTTTTGAGTTGGGGATTTGAATGTAATAGGTCTGCCATTTTTACCAGTATTTTGTATGGCAATCAGCGGTATTCAAATCGCAAAACAGTATTTTTCATAATGTGACCAGGTCAGACGTTGGATTTACATCAACAGCTAGCTAGAAGTTACATTTTTCCTGCTGAATAGCCATGCAGTAAGTTCTTTGATGAATCTTGGCTGTCTAGGCCTCTATCAAAGCACTGTATCCAACATTTCGCAAAGTTGCTTGATTCAAGACATAATTATGGACTGAAAATATGGACCATAACATTATGGTTACCTTAATCACAGGAATCTGACATTCTATAACCAAAATAAATGATAAAATATGGAAAAAAAAAATCCCTCCCTATATAATATAAACACAAGGAGTGCAACGTCTCGATTGCTGGCGCGAGCACCCGACAATCTTTCCCAACCAAAATCACCCACGAAACAAACATTGATCATAATCTCCTTCAGCCTAGCGATAGACAAGACATTAATGTACCTGCGTCATCCGACGATACCTCAGTAGACACCTTTCAACCGGAGATATCTGTCATGTTTTACAGCTCTATCAGGACATTTTGATTTATCCGAGTGGCCATTTGCTGACGTCACAAGAAATGCAAGGAAGCATATTTTTGTATTACTTATTGCTATTATTTTTTTCGATTTTAAGACATTTATGGACATCAAATGATTCTAAAGATTCTAGAAAAATCTGTAGTATCATGTGATAAAATTATTGGAGGGCCTGCCCCCCCCCCCACACACACACACACACACACACCCCTGTACATATCAAATATCTATCCTCTAAGCCTTCTGATTTCTAGAGCAAAGGAATTATTTTCAAGCAAACTAAATCTGGGACCTAGAACCTTTTACCTATGTGACCCAAAACTTTGATGGCACCTACTAGAATCATGGTCAACGGTTGTATGAAGTTTCATGTTCCTACTGCCTTAGAGCAATAATTAGGCCAAAATTACAAATTTCCAGAGGAGATAATTCTTGAACCGATTGCAGTGAGTCACAAAAGTTTGATATATGTACATCTTCTACATGTATTTACTTTGTAGACTGTGTCCTCACAAAACAAAAATGAGAGTTACAGTTGCATGCACTCTCTGGACAATGTCCTCACAAAACAAGATAGAGAGATAATGACAATTTCAATGTAGACTGTGTCCTCACAAAACAAAAATGAGAGTTACAGTTGCATGCACTCTCTGGACAATGTCCTCACAAAACAGAATAGAGAGATAAATGTATTTACTTTGTAGACTGTGTCCTCACAAAACAAAACTGAGAGTTACAGTTGCATGCACTCTCTGGACAATGTCCTCACAAAACAAGATAGAGAGATAATCACAATTTCAATGTAGACTGTCCTCACAATACAGAAAAGTGAGTTACAATTGCATGACATACATGTATATCCACATTTTTATAAAACAGAATAGAAAGACAAAATTTACATTTACTAAATTGTAGATTGTGTCCTTACTAAAAAGAAAAGAATATAATGATACATTTTCCATTTAACCCATTACCACACAATCCCTACTTTTGACGCCCCTGAAAAAGAAGCCTTTAGAAAACATTGTGGGAAAAGGAGAAAATGCTGGTAACCAGCATTTTCTCCTTTTCACACAATGTTTTCTAACCTTCCCAACACAAATTTCAAATTTTCAGTCACTTACATTTTGTTGTCTGCAAATGCTTTCGATTTGGGCAAGTCTAACATTTTGTCGTTTGGTAACGAGTTAAGACTTTATCGTTTCTGTCAAGTTAAAAAGATATAAACTTTATCTGTTTTATATTAAAATTATAATAAATAATATGCTTAATCAATCCTATCATTGCTTCATTGAAAAAGACATTGTATTTTCTTTAATTAGAATGAAATGGTCTTATGGTCTTTTTCTCAGTAGAATGTTCATATTTAACAAGAAATAATCTCTCAAAATGATGTTCTTTTGACAAAAAAAAATCTTGGGATCACCATGTTTTAGACTTGATAAAAATAAGATCAAGAATACCATTCTTACCATATTTGAAAAGATTTTGTAGCTGACTAGCTGTTCCTCAAAATTAAATTTGATTGCCTTACATGGTGCATTGAATATCTTTACCCACGTCAGTTTATAATCAGAGCTGAATTATGTGGGCTGCCAATTTTCTCAGTTTGGCCTCCAGTGACCCTTTTGAACACTACATGTTTGTGTAAAAATTGAGTATTCCTGGGTCATGGTAAGATATAGAAAAAAATGAAAAAGTCACACAGATACAATTAAAAAACTTAATCTTATTGCCAACCAGTTTCGCTTTGCTCGTCAGGGCAATAGATACAATTGTATGTACATGTATAATATATGTTATATAGAACAAAAAATCCAAATATATGCCCAAACAAGAATTATATGAATAAAGTCAAATGACACTAGAAATTATTATTGTTTGATGTCTGGACCTGTTTTGTGAAACCAGTCATACCACAAAAAATAACAACAATTCAAGCCTTGTTTCTTTGTTTTAACCCATTACCACTCAATCCCTACTTTCGACGCCCCTGAGAAAGAAGCCTTTTGAAAACACTGTTTGAAAAGGAGAAAATGCTGGTAACCAGCAGTTTCTTCTTTTCCCACAGTGTTTTTTACCCTTTCCAGAACAAATTTCTATTTTTCAGTCACCTTTATTTTGTCGTCTGCAAATGCTTTCAATTTGGACCAGTCCAAAATTGTCTTGTGGTAATGAGTTAATATATAAAGTGGTTTTAAAGAAGAATCTTTGAACAAAGGCATTTCCTGACTGCATATTTTAAATAACACCCACCCATAATAAAGGTTGGTTGGTTGTGTTGGGGTTTAATGCCACTTTAACAGCTAAGGTCATATCATGGCAGTCGGTGATGCACATGTGTCTTCTGGCTTTCTCATACCAGTACTAACACTACTTTCTTTCCTAAGTCACTACTTTTCTCGCATGCTTCAGCATAGGTGAGACGCGAAAATACGCCAGAAGAAGGTTCGCCTCAACTGGGTATCGAGCTCACAACCACCAGGTCATGAGTCTGACATGCTCACCAGTGTCACCACTCAGCCACATAATAAAGGCTATTTTTTAATTTGATCTAATTTTCTCAAGAAACTAACTTCAAACTTGTAATTGAAAGCTCTTGTAAAAGAGACAACATGCTTCTGGCCTTATTTATCTTTGTTGAAATATATTTTTACTAAATTTAAGATCTCTTCAAACAAAACTCTTCTGTTTCCAAAGCTCTTTATCATTAATGAAATTTAGTTTTTTAGGTTTTTAGGTTTGTAATATATGACTTGACATTTGTCAACATTGAATTTAAGATCCCAATCGTTGTGCATGTAAAAAATTAATCTTGATTTTTTGTAGGATTTGAGAGTTATATACTTACTTAGTATATAATGTTTGATACTTCACCAAAACCCCTGAATTTGAGGTTATTCTATTAGTCTGATCGTTAATATCTCAAATAAAAAGAGGACTGTTATTGTCCATAATCACCCATCTTAGTTGGCTGAGGTCGTAGTGCAGTTGGCAGGGCAGTGGACTGCGAATCATGGGGTCACGGGTTTGATCCCCTAGCCAGGCCAACATTCTTTCCAACATTTGACATAGTCATTTGTCTCTCACCAATGGGTGAATAATTGCCCAACTGGGATGAGCAGGAGGCTCGGATAGGATGTTGTGGTAGTACTGGTTTGAGAAATACCAGGAATCCATGGGTAGGTGCTGTAGCCCATATGACTTAAATCATGTTGAAAGCTGCATTTAACCCCATACAATCAATCAAACCAACCTGAATCTCCTTGTGCATAAAAGCACCAAATAGGACCCAAGAGGCATTATTCTAACAACTGTTATAAGCGGTCATCAGGTGATGCAACATGCAACATTCAAATATGAAACTGGGTGGTGCAATCATCTTCGCAAACCAAGGCCGATGATTCACTAAGTTACTCTACCCTTGGTGGCTCGAGCTTGATTTTTACGTTCACCCGATACACTTTTTCATTGGATGCAGCCAGCTCTAGCTGCAACGAATGAAACCGCTCGTAGCATTTAATCTTTGACAAAAATAGAACAAGGTATCTACCTTTCGAATAAAAGGTAAAACATGGAAACCCATGTGGATGTCTACTTATCGCTTCATGTGTATTCGTAAGCGGTTTGTAAAACGATTTTGTTTTTAGAAACATGATGTAGCTCTTAGGGGAGTCATAACCAGCATCCAATAGAGGGCGCATGATCGCAGGAATCTTGAAATCGGGCTCAATCAGCCAAGGTAGTGATCGTAAACTTGGCTCGCGAAGATGTGGTGCAATATGCAAAAGTGTAAATCTCTAGGCCTTTATTTGTCATAGGTTGTTTGAAGATATTACCTTTATTTCAGCCTTTCTGTTACCATGACAACCAGAGATTTTGACAGAATTTAGAATTTTTTATTTTCATTACATGTATTGTTTTTTTATAATTTTGCTGAAGCTTCACCAAACGAACATCCCTGTCAAATTTCAGCTTGATTTGCTCACTGGTTAAGGAGGAGAAAATTTTGAAAGAAAACATAGACAGACAGATGGACAGACAACAGACGATGACTGATCACAATAGCTCACCTTGCACATAACTCTGCACTTCATGCTCAAGTGAGTTAAAATGGACTGGTCCATTTACACTTCCCTGCAGGCACAAATTTTAACATAAATCATACTCAGTAGAGTTTGTAATTGACAAGGAGGCATTCAAATTATTAATAATTCCTCAAAATCCTTTTAAAAAGCTAACAATCATAAATGGCATGCAAAAGGCACCCGACAGAACCTCTTCTACACTTTTAAAAGCTGGACATCATACCATGGCCTTACAAGTTCATATGTCTGTGTCGTTTTTAAAACTATTTTTGTTTCTGTTGTTTGAAGTATTTATATGTCTTCAGTGCATTAAACATTTTGTTTAACAATCTGGTCCACCCGATTTCCATGCACATAAGCATTTTAACGGTTACCTTATCTACTAGGAAAATCGAGTAATTTATGTGTAAATTATGCTCTCAAATGTTATCTAAGTATCTCACATAATAATAATAACACCAGTATTTGTAGATTCTATCTGAACTTGGTTAATTTCTATGTTCTTTTCATCCATTGGGCGCTTGCACACTGAGTTTTAACCATTTACAACACATTTGATTGGCTGAAAGCATTCATAGACTGGGAACATCATATCAGACTGGGAACATTTGTTTCATGAAAAAGCCTCTCATAATTATTAGATATAAGATCAAACGAAAAAAGTGTCAAAGGGTCGATACAAGGGTGCGTAGATCTTGTTCAATACTTTCTACTTTGATGAGATAATTTATAAATTCAACTAAAATGAATCCAGTTTTTATGAATTTTGTCTTTAATCAAGTATCATTGAGTGTTCAAATTCTGTGAGTATCCTTGAACTGGTCACACGGTATTTCAGGTTGTGATGCTTGCCAAATATTTAAATGTGTTTTTGCAACTGAATATCACCACAATTCAAGCTTAAAAAAATAACAAGTTGCCAGGGTTACTGGAAACGGAGGCCGTTTTTCTTATTTCCAAATAGCGTCCTAAATCCAAAAATATTGTGGCCAATTACCATATATGCACGACAATAAGACACATTTTTTCCCTAGAATTTTCAGCTTGAAACACCTAGGGGAGCTTCTTATAAGTGCATAATCAAAGGACTTTGTGAAATGTGAAATTCCATCTGAAGAATGTACTAACCAGCCAATCAGTAGGAATGAAAAAAAAAACCTCAAGAATGAGTAATGCTGATGTAAAGCCATAAGTGACTAAGTAAAAGTTGTTATTATCACCTATTGTGAAGAAATAAAAGTTTAGAACACTCAGTTTTTGTTCTTTACTTGTAAGTTTAGATTGAAAGGACAGGTATTTGACTCTAATTCATTACTCTTACTGTTTCAGTTTTAGTCAATCTAAATACGGCCCACTAGTTCACTGTAATATAGATAACCGTATGGTCTACTGATTGACCCTTTTTACAATTCTAAAATTCAAAGATGAATCAGTACACTTTTCAAAATCAAATGCATTCAGAAAATTGATCAGTTTTGGCATTGTGACGACTTAGAATGATGTAAAAAGACAAGTAACCAAACTGGGGTAAAGATTTCCAAAGCGCAATCAGGGCTGAAAAATAGTGATAGAAATAGCTGGGCCCTTACAACAGGAGGGTACGAAGTATACTTGGGCATGTCCAAATTGACCACTGTCCCACCCCACACACACCCCCAAAAAATCCCTTACTGAGTACCATTTCAATTTACTTTTGCTCTTAGTGCCTTCAGTTGAAGACAAATATACGTCAGGCACATAGGAAGCATTTACAATTAGCACTGTTATGATGACCAAAACAAAATTTGCAATTTCACATATTTCTTTTGTGTGTGTTAGTCAGAGTTGAACAGTTGCATTGTGGGACGAAACCCACGACCAACTTTCAATTTGATGTTCAACGAACCAACCCTATCTTTGTTCTTATACTTTCTATCTACCACTAATTATGTAGCTCTGTTCTATTTTCTCCCAGTGTTTTCTGTTTCAAATTTGATGACGACCAAGGTTTAAATATGCATTTTTCGTAAGCTTTTAGCAAAAAGTGCAGACGTTATATTCATAGATTTTAACTGGCTTCAACACTGGCAACTATTACTGATGTCAGGTAAACTGGGAACCAGGAAAAACTGTTGATATTACAATGACTTAAATAAGTCAATGTCATAGCGTTCTCACACGACCGGTGTACCGAAAAATCTCAAAGTAGTTCACTTTCACACAAAGATAATCCTAAACAAACAGACTCAAATTTTCATTAGAATTATTACTCTTAATTCAACCCAATTAGTCATTCTGAATTTATTTCTGGGCATCAGACTTTTTACCATGAAGACTGGGCAGGTCTGACCTCCATTTTGACAGGTCCATCGGACCCTCGCCTTGTTTTTTTCCCCCGGTCCGATCTCCATTTCAGTAGGTTAGGGCTCCGTATCGGTCAGTTTGATCGAAACAATATTTGTATCGATACAAAATTATGGATATTCGATATATCATATGATATTTCAATTTTCAATAAAAGAAAGAAAAAAATGCGAAAATTGTCTTTGTTCTTTTTTCAGCATACCTGAAAAACAAAATACCGCAAACTTAACACTTCTAGATTGCACTGAAATTTCATAATTATTTAGGCCTAAATTAATATGAATTCTAACTAGATCTACATTTACTACTCATTAAAAAGCTGAAAAGACAGTCTAAGAGGACTCTGATCGGACAATGTCAAGGAGACATTTTGTTGTGTCATGGGTTTCCGTGTTTTTTTTTTTCACCGAACAATTTTTCATGCGTGTTAATTTCTGGATAGGTATGTTCGCATGATTCGACATAGATTTCTCAATAAGGATTAGAACTACATGTAGCATCAAAACCTGTTATTTTACTCACGATAAACAGATAATGGCCTTTTTTGTCCATGTTTTTTCTTACGTGAGGTCTCGCGTGTGATTAACATTTGTAATGCAAATTTCAAGTATATAAAATGATTTACACAATAATTTACGCGAGTCGGAACACTGATTTCAGATAAACTAACGGAAAAAGAGATTTGATTTTCGAACCACATTTTTCGGCAATATTAAAAGATCGACCAAATAAAATCTTAGGAAGGTTGAAAGGGCACAGCTTCAATTATTTCCATCACTACCTCTCGATCACATCACGAGATGTTCATTACCTTTCTTTAATCAACTATATTGACCAATTATCAGCATAAATCTGTCTGCAATCTGCTGATTGATGCATAATTTGCAGATTTCAAACAACATGACGGGGGAACGAGAATAGGGGTATTAGCTGATTGTCATCCATTGTGTAATGGGTACAGGGCGAGTAATAAAGAATGACGCATTTCGATTGGTTTTAAGTTTCCCAGGTAGCCACACCTACCTCTACTACTCGACTTTAGAGATTACCTAAAGTAAACTCATAATGAATTTCGCCGTTAAAAACAACTAAATTGGGTATTTATATGCTTTACTTTTATTTTCTTTTGATGATCGATATTTTGTTCGATACAGAAACGTTCGATCCGATATATCTATTGAATGTAAAATACCGGTTTTCGATATATATCAAGTACCGGTACAGAGCCCTACAGTAGGTCCCGGACCTCTGACCAGCGCTTTTTCTTCAGCACTGGCAATTCAGATCTAAAAAGAAATTATAAAGCATTTATTAGTTGATAGTCGAGGTAAGGGTTGTGACTGCAGTGTGTATTTTCCAACACAGTACACACCCACTTTTAAATGATTTACAGCAAGATGTTAAACTTTTACAGATTAAACTTGTTGTCTGCGCATGTCATATTTTTTGAAGATTCGACTGTCTTATATGACACATCACTAGCCCAGAAAGCGGGCTGACTGTAATATTACGCTTAAAGTAGCAATGTTGAAAATAATTTTTATCAATACATTTGAGGAGAAATGAGACCTGCTTTAGCTTCAGATTTCTCTAAACTGCTGATAATAGCTGAGTAAATTGCATGAGGTAGGGTTTTATTGATTAACCTTTATTCAAATTTTAAATTCAAAGTAACGGTTGTCTCGTAGGAAAGTGATTCGGTTCAGTACCCAGGATGCCCATATTAGATAAATGAATATTTATAGAATGCCATCTAGTGGGAGATAATGAGGTTAAACTATCCAGGACAGCAATCGATAAATTAGTGCAGGTTACAGCAGACTTTATTTAACACTTTTCCAAACAACATAATTATCTTAGACTGGTCCAAACTGAAGGATTTGCAGACAAAAAAATTAACTTGGTTCTAAGATTAAAACTTGCTATTGGAGGGCAGAACACATTGTAGGAAAAGGGAAAATGCTGGTTACCATCATTTCAGCTTTTCCCACAGTGTTTTCAGTGGCTTTTTTCTCACCGTCAAGAAAACTCGAGATTGTCTGGTAAAGAGTAACACAGCCTAGAGTTACCGAAAGATGATTGCTTATTATATAATTTAGATTTGATTGCTTATTATATAATTTAGATTTGATTAGCAAGCATTACAATCTAATTCTCTTTTGTGATGACTCATCATTTATGGCCAGAAAGTATCCTTGCAATATGATTCGACTATTTAACCTTATACCAAATAATTCATCAGCGACGTAGGAAGGATTTCAAGATTGGGGGGGCTAACTTCGAAATACTGAGGTTTTTTGCGTGGTAGTTTCATTGCGCTAAGAACTCGTATTTTAGTTACTATGATTTTCAAAATTATTGGGGGGGCTGAGCCCCCCCAGCCCCCCCCTGTTCCTACAGGCCTGTTCATGGTAATTACAACTTGAAACAAAATTCTGTTTTTGAGTCCGGTACTGGTCCAAATTTCTTTCATTTGGAAAAGACTTAACCCTTTACCAAACAATCCCTGGTTTTTACGACCCATAGGAAGAAACCTTCTGAAAACATTTTGGGAAAAGGAGAAAATGCTGGTAATCAGAATTTTCTCCTTTTCCCACAATGTTTTCTACTCTTCTGAAGTCAACTTTCAAATTTTGAGTAACTTTTATCTTCTCATCTACAAATGCTTTCAGTTTGGACAAGTCTAAAATTTTGTCATTTGCATTGTACTGAGCGTAATACAGTTTAGTACTTCAGTTCGTTGATTTAACCCATTACCACTCAATCCATACTTTTGACGCCCCTGAGAAAGAAGCCTTTTGAAAACACTGTGGGAAAAGGAGAAAATGCTGGTCCCGCTTAATCGGGATCCCATAAATAGAACATTTCGGTTTTTTGCAACAAAAAATTAGCAAATGAAACGAAATTCTAGTGTTTATTAGCAATTCCGTGGGATAAGACGGCGAAAAATTTCAATTTGTTCGGGAAAAAAAAGGTTACTCAAAAAGATAAAAAGTCGAATTTCAATGCGTACAGAGAATCGCAGATAAAAAACTGATGTAACGTTAGCAGTTTACAAACGACGAGTCCGACATGATCCGTTTTCATAATTTAATCATTAAAGATAAAAATTCTTGTCATATTTCATGTTATTCTTTTCATTTAAGGTGTAATAAACGGTTAAAAACATTTGCAAATGGCCGACATTCTGAATATGGAGTTCGTTAACTCAGTGGCTGTTTTGCAGCATTGATACGTTAGTTTACTTCACTGGTTGCCGATTTTCAACTATTGGACGGTTACGCGAGATTTCGGGTACCAGGCTGTACATCCACCACCAAGAGCACTGATTAATAAAATGGTAATTTTAGGGCAGGAAAATCGGAGAAAAGATGACTACATGTACTTAAATCTTGTCTTGGTATAACTCGGGAAAAAAAAAAAACGTACATAGACGTTCTATGATCAGACTACACACTCTGTGCAGTCTGATCTTTATCTACGCTCCCCGAAAGCAACTGCAGACCTGTTACAAGAAAGACCGATCGAAATAACCTATTACCGATCAGATAATTACACACTGGGAAAAAAAACTTACATGTTTGTGTCTCGTTGATAATCCAATTTGTGACAAACAATTTAACTACAGGCGTGAAAGTAAGGTGTGCCGAATATAAACTGTGAAAAACACAGAAAACCGTTTTTTTCTTTGGCCTGCTTTGAATGGTATGGCCTAAATTGATGCGTTAAAATAGAATCGTCTGTGCGGCAATCAGTCTATGACGTCACACAAAATTTACCCACCCATTCAACCTAACAGGTGGCGAGTCGGGGTTTATACAGGTGCACAGTACACGATCATGTTGTGTAAGAATGTACATGTACACATGAAGTAAATGTTAGACAACCGGAAACTGGAAATATGCGTCGAAACCTGTGTTGACAAAAAGTTTGTGTTGAATTTTATGTCAAACGAAGCATCACCATGGCCAACAGCCAGGATCGTTTCTGGTGCTTTGTGCACTTGATAGGTAAATAAAGTAAGCAAACAAATGATTTTTTAAAACTTGTTTAGTTTGAAATACACATATCTAGAAAATTATGAACATTAATCAAATAATCGGGATGCAAGAGCTGAACGTCTGTCATTAGAACGAAACGATCGTCTGCATTTCTGGTTTGACTTCCGGTCTGAAAAGAGCCATCGGATTATCGGGCCGACCGCTTATTCGCAATATTTTCTCTGACAAATAGGACTTGCAAATAAGCGGAATCTACTGTACTGCCGAGCTGCCAGATATTAGGTCACGCCATTTTGGTTCAAGGAGGCCAACGGCATGTTCGTTTTTAAGCGGCTGACTGTTGAAATTAACATCAATTTTTTTACATGAAAACGATCAGAAAGGATTATTTTATGCAGACAAGCACTTTCTTCTTACTATTCCTCTCGAAACTCTTTGTTCTATTTTGATGTTTCCTTATCATCACGGAATTCGAACACTCAAGGCTATCATGAGAGCATCGATTGAATTTTGGAACACTACGTACGATGACACAACGAAGCAAGAAACATTCTTCACATTTTCCACTCATACTGAATTAATCTGGCTTGTACTCGTCGAAACTGGTAGAAATTCAATAAAAAATCAACAATTCATGGATAAAATCGATATCCTGTACAAATATAAAAGTAAATTATGGAAATAATTACCTTTATTTCAGTATTTCGCTTCAATTTCATCCCGCCATCAAAGCATATGCACATCCGGTTCCGTCTGGTACCCATCCTTTGATCCACGGAGTAAGTGACTGGTATCCGTCCAATTCTACTGAACATTAGAATTGAAAATTCACCTCACGGTCAAGAGAGTGAGAGAAATGACTATGAGGACTTGTGTCCTCACAGCAAAAAAAAGTTTTAAAAATCCATTTTGAACTATGCAGAATGTAAATCGACATAGTAATAGTGAGGACAAAAATTGTGTCCTCACTTTCCCATAGTGTCCTCACGACGAGGGTCTGAGAGCGTTGATTTGTCCTCACGACGCGGTAAGTGTCGGCCCTCTCTCTCTCTCTCTCTCTCTCTCTCTCTAAGTGGTAACTTATTTGCACCCGAAATATATATATGTAAACCGCAAAAGAGTACTCCCGAGACATACATTGGCAAACTCGAATTCAGTATAATCTGCGGGACGAATCAATGTTTAGAATCATCGGTTCTAAAAGCAAAGGTTAAAGGTCAGTCCGTATACTACAGATTTGGCATTATTTCCCGCTGGATGGCATTCTACAAATACACATCTATCTAATTTGGGCATTCTGGGTACACTTCCCAAAACAACTGATACTTTGAAATTCAAATTTAAATAAATATTTACTCAATAAAACGGTACCTGGTGCGATTCATTCAGCTAAGAGCGGCCAGCATGTTATCGACGCATCGGCCATTTATCAAAACAGTTCCTATATGTTTGGTATAACCCATTACCAAACGACAAAATTTTAACCTGGTCCAAATTGAAAGCACTTGCAGGCGACAAAATAAAAGTTACTGCCTAAAATTTGAAATTTGTTTTGTGATGGGTAGAAAACATTGTGGGAAAAGAAGAAAATGCTGGTTACCAGCATTTTCTCCTTTTCCCACAATGTTTTCTAAAGGCTTCTTTCTCAGGGGCGTCAAAAGTAGGGATTGTGTGGTAATGGGATAAGCCCTACTTTTCCCGAGTATAAAGGAATGGGCGATGCGTAATAGCAGATAGGTCGAATCTTCGGAAGAATATAACGTGCAGGCAATGATAGACTTGGAGCAAGGGAAGGGATATAATACAGGCTGAGTTGCCCGCATCTTCGCAAGCCAAGGGTGATGATCCATTACGCTAAGATCCACGTAGTGATCTTAACGTTGGCTCGCGAAGATGGGTTGCCCGTAAGATATACTGATTGGCTGTTTGGCTCTTCTTTCCCCATTATTTCATGGTCTATATTTACATGCGGTACATGTACGTTACTTTTTAATTTCTTCTAGTCTCAAAAGTGTTCCCTTTGCCGCCCGCAAACGCTCGTGAAAATAAATCTGAGGAACAGTTTCTTCAGCCCAATCATTTATTGAACCTTCACAACAGGCCCAGAAGACAAAATAAAAGGGACTGAAAATTTGAAATTTGCTTTGTAAAGGGTAGAAAACATTGTGGGAAAAGGAGAAAATTCTGGTTACCAGCATTTTCTTCTTTTTCCACAACGTTTTTCAAAGGGCTTCTTTCTCAGGGTCGTCAAATGTACGGATTGTGTGGTAATGGGTTAATTAACCCTTTTCCACCTGACAAAATCTTAGACTGGTCCAAATTCAAATCATTTACAGACGGCAAAGCTCATTCTGATTCAAATAACTCTTTCCCAAACGATAAAATTTTAGACTGGTCCAAATTGAAAGCACTCTCAGATGACAAAATAAAAGTAACTCAAAAAATAAAATTTGTTTCAAGCAGGGTAAAAAACATTGTGGAAAAAGGAGAAAATGCTGGTTACCAGCATTTTCTCCTTTTTTCCACAATGTTTTCGAAAGGCTTCTATCACAGGGTCGTAAAAAACAGGAATTCTTTGGTAAAGGGATAATGGAATTTTGTTCCTACTAGGTAAATTTTGAGAAAGCAGTGTGGAAAAAGAAGAAAATGCAGATTAACTTTTTCCATAATGTTTTTAAAGGTACATTCTGTCAAGGTCGTTAAAACTTAGTATGTATTGTGTCAAACGGCTATTCATGAAGGGCTTATTACTGATCACGCAAGGAAAGTCTTAACACCAACTATTTGGGTACAGAGATTTTCGTGACAGATTTTTAATGTAGTGGAGTTATTTTTAGATTTTCAGATTTATAAATACATGTACATTCCAGCACACGACGTAATTTATGCGACCTTTTCCTTGTAGCGGATTGCGATAGATTTTGAAAACACTGTGGGAAGAAAACAGTGTGAGCAAACAAAATTTGTAATCTGTCTATTTGCCATATGTTTCTTGTACTTTTCGAAGAAATATTTTTCATCATCACAGGCGTGCTTTTGTTTGTTTGTATTTTACCCGTGAAAAGGGATATTTTAGACCAGACGAAAAAATTAAAGAAAAAAAAAAGTATTGAACCCGAAACAATTACATGTATTAGGCTGGGAGTTATGGATGACTTTACTATACCTGAATATAAAACTCTAACGGTAAAGTCGACGTTTTGTTCCTCACATATATACTGTCACAACGACCAGTGCAAAAGTGTCTGTATTTGAGGTCCGTAGTTTATACACCAACCGTTTTGAATTGCATTAGTAGTTTTAATCTAGATTTAGGGAGTAAACAAGTAATTATTGTCTGAACCATTTAGTTTAACCAATCAGAAATTGCATTATTAGGAAATTTAGAAAATATTTGAGAATTCAACAAAGAACTGTATTAATCTTTATCCTAAATAACTAAAATGAATTTTTCAATTCTACGGTAAAAAAAAAAAAAAATCGAAAGCGTTGCTATTTTCAAAGTCATGTTTTGGGGAATAATGTCTCTTTATCGGACAGTGTAGATCCAAGATCAGACTGCACGTTCTGTGCAGTCTGATCTTGATCTGCACTGTCCGCAAAAGGTCAGTAAGTCGCGTTTAGCAGCCCAAGTTAACATGGTTGGAGAATACGGGCTTTGGTATTTCTTTGCCAGAGTTATACATAAAACTTTTTCTGGGGTAATGATTTGGTTGTATTGGTTGTATTGGGGTTTAACGCCACTTTAACAGCTTAGGTCATATCATGGCGGTCGGTGACGCATATGTGTTTCCTTGCTTTCTCACATCAGTACTAACACAACTTTCTTCCCAAAGCCACCGACTACTTTTCCCACATGCTTCAGCAGAGATGAGAGGCGAAATTACATCGGAAAGAAAGTTTGCCTCAACCGGGTATCGAACTCACAACCAACAGGTCATGAGTCCGACACGCTCACCACTGAGCCACCCGGGCGGGCTTGGGGTAATGAACAATTTTTTTACTGGGATGAGAAAAAGATGTTTAGAATGAACAGAGGAAAGTTTTTCTTTAGACTACATTTTGGAAATATTTTTCTCTAACTAACTGAGCAACTCAGGCAGTATTCAACAACCATACTGAATTACATGTTCAGCCTAATACTAAATTTAGCAAGCAACGCCATTTCTGGTTGGCTAAACCATTTGGTCTAGCCAATCAGAAATTGCTTATTTTGGAATTAAAAAAAAAAAAAGAAAAACGAGAATAAGGCTAAGAATTCTATCAAGATCGGTAACTGAGTACGGGCCTCTGTCTCATAAATATCGCCGATAAATTCTACAAAAGAAGTGCATAAAAACAAACAAGATATTAGAGAAGAGATTTTAAAAAGATATATAATATATCGTACTTGTTCACCCAGTCTTTTGACAACCGTCCAGGTAGGTTAACCCTTTACCAAACAATCCCTGGTTTTAACGACCCTGAGTAAGAGAGCCTTTTGAAAATATTGTGGGAAAAGGAGAAAATGCTGGTAACCAGCATTTTTTCCTATCCCACAATGTTTTCTACCCTTCCCAAAACAAATTTCTATTTTTGAGTTACATTTAATTTGTCGTCTGCAAAAGCTTTTAATTTGGAACAGTCGAAAATATTGTCGTCTGGTAAAGAGTTAATATAAATCCATTTACAAAAAAGGTCCTGTTTTAAAGACTGTGAGACAAAAAATACACACATTTTGGAAAAAGGAGAAAAATGCTAATAATCATCATTTTTTTTGGAATATTTTCTACATTTTAAAAAAATCAAGTTCCATTGCTCAACCCCTAGGCTGCTAAGCGCGTCTCACTGACCTTTTGCGAAAAGTGTAGATTCAAGATCAGACTGCACAGAACGTGCAGTCTGATCTTGAATCTACACTGTTCGATAAGGAAATACCTTTACCCCAAAATACCTGTGACATAGTAAGACTATAGGACTTTTACTCTTGAATTTTTGAAAATTTTATCTAAAGTTATTTAGCTGGAAAAGTATTAATTATGAGCAACTGCGTTAAGTCTTTAGCACACGATCCCTACTTTTGACGACCCTGAATAAGAAGCCTTCAGAAAACATTGTGGGAAAAGGAGAAAATGCTGGTAACCAGCATTTTCTCCTTTTCCCACAATGTTTTCTACCCTTCTTAAAACAAATTTAAAATTTTCATTCACTTTTAGTTTGTCGTCTGCAAATGCTTTGGATTTGGACAAGCCTGAAGTACTGTCGTTTGGTAATGAGTTAACTGTATCAGACGACAATATTCTAATCTTGTCCTAGTAGAAAGTAATTGCAGACGACAATCCTAATGTAGCTCAAGTGGTGCAAACTTTCTTTAACTGGGTAGAAAACATTGTGGGAAAAGGAGAAAATGCTGGTTATCAGCAGTTTCTCCTTTTTCCCACAATGTTTTCAAAGTCTTCTAACTCAGGGTCGTTAAAAGTCGGGATTATGTGGTAAAGAGTTAAACTGGAGAGGCCTAAAATTTTTGTTCCATGATGTAAACAGTTGACGCCAGACAACGAAATTTTAGACTTATTCATATTCAAAGCATGTTCAGGTTTTAAATGGGATGCAACACGCAAAAAGGGGCAGTCAGACATTGGCGTAAAGTGTCGTCTCGGATCAGCCTGCGCAGTCCGCGCAGGCTAATCTGAGACGGCACTTCACGACTGCTGGTACGTTTGACTTTGTGCTACAGTAAACTTGTGCAAGACAAAAAAATACGTAAAATTGGACTGTATCGTTTTTCAGTAAACCAACGATGTGAAGAGATTCAAATTTCTTACTGACCGCATAAGCAGGCGATAAATTACATGCAAGAATCATATAGGCCAGAATTACGTGATACGAGTATAAAAATGCGGAAAAAAAATTGGGATGGTTACCAGGAATATCCATTTCGTTAAATGTTTTTAACAGCATTTGCCCTAACCGTAGTTGAAATTCAGATTCTTTTTTTTTTTCGGCAAGGATGGATAAAGATCCCAGATACTATCCGAAGTTTCTCACGTGCATAATAGCAATTGAATCAAAGTAATACTAGAACAGTTCGGTGGGACTTCTCGCCCCCTAGACTGGTTACCGCCCCTGATACTACTACGTGTATAGGCATTATCTCCCGCTAGATGGCATTCTATAAATACTCAACTATCTGAGTTGGGCATCCTGGGTACAGAACCGAACCATTTTCCGACGCGACAACCGTTACTCTGAATTTCAAACTAAAATAAATGTTTACTCAATAAAACGCTACCTGGTGCAATTCACTTAGCTATGGTCCAACAGTTTAGAGAAATCTGGAGCTAAAGCAGGTCTAATTTCTCCTCAAACGTATTGACAAAAGCTATTCTCTACATTGCTACTTTATAGAGCGTAATATTACAGTCAGCACGCTTTCGGGGCTAGTGATGCGTCATATAAGACAGTCGAATCTTCGAAGAATATGACATGCGCAGACAACGCATGTATAGGTAATACACGGTATACAACGGTGGCCAGTTCACTCGCCCCCGTGATACTAGACTAACCCGCTCTAGCTAAATATTTAAATCTAAAAATGCAGTGCGTTAGTTTAACCCTTTACTTGAGAATCCCATGTTTCACAGTCCTGAGGGAGAATGCACCTTAGAAAACATTGTGGAAAAAGGATAAATACTGGTAACCATCATTTTCTCCTTTCACATTTTTTTATCATCCTTTTTAAGGCAATTTCATCAGCAACAACTATCACCTGCAAATACATGTACTTTCAACTTGGACGATTCTAAAAATTCGTCGTGTGATAAAAGACATTATAAGAGAGAAATCATGATTCATTTCCTCCCAAACAAAGTTTATGTGGTCTTCATGTAATATATACCCCTTGAATAGCGACATTTATAAATGTTCCTTTTTCTGTGTCTTTGTGTAAACCTCTGTTGCTCGATGTGTACCCTTTCTCTGTCGTTATTCAAGGGGTATGCGTTCCTCTGTCTGTTTGTCTCCATGTTGTCTGTCTGTCTATCTATCTCGGGGATAGGATTGATTTTGCATTTTTTTTTATCAATGCCATCATTTGGCTATATTGGCGAAGGCTATTAGCAAAGATACAAGACAAAACTATCGTAAGTCACACAGGGTTCATTAACCCTTTACCCTATAAGGCATTTCTATGGTATCTCTAATTGACCCTAAACAACAGCAAGGATGAAGCTGTTTCTTATGTGTTTACGACACCTTTTGATAGTATAGAAAACATTGTGGCAAAAGGTGAAATTGCTCGTCACGAGCAATTTCACCTTTTGCCACAATGTTTTCCAAAGGCTCCAACAAGCAATGTGTAGAAATGAGTATCTACGGAGTAAAGGGTTAACGTGCTTGGTGCAAAGCGCTCACCGTCCAATGGACCAACGATTATCATCTCATCCGAAAGAAAAATACTAATTTTATAGTTGGCCAGCCATGAGAATCGAGTACAAATCCTCAGGTATCCGGAGATTTCTTAATTTCATGCCTTAGGCCATTTCGACTGACCATCGATTTGATGAAACAACCATCTGAGTGTTACCTCAGAGTAAAAGGTACAGTTGTGGTTAGCATGGGTGGGAGGGAAAAAATGGAGTTGGGGCGACACTAAGCACAACTGTCATCCACGGCTAAAAACAAAATAACCTGACCACAATAACCTTAACCCTTTACTCCATAGATACTCATTTTGACGTATCAACAACAGACAGCTTTTGAAAACATTGTGGGAAAAGAAGAAATTGCTCGTAACGAGCAATTTCTCCTTTTCCCACAATGTTTTCCAGTCAATCAGATATTTGTATCCTCATTTGTCCATATTCTTGACATCATATCCTTATTTGCTGCTGAAATGGGAAAGCCTAAAAATGACATATTTTAGGTAAAGGGTTATATAATAACGAACTGTTCAGGCAAAGGATAGATAAACAGAACAACTTGATTCAATTATAAATCGGATTATTTGTAACATAATCTGGCAAAAGCAACTGAAAATAGCAGTTGTTTTCTTCCCTCAGAAGGCCACTGCGTTCCTTTAACACAGTTTTAACCTAAAAGTGCTTAAAAATTATCAGTGTATAAATATTTTGCACGTCTTAACCAGATCATATTTCTTTTTTATGCCTTTGCTATGAATATTCTATAAACATGTTTGTCGGAAAACAGCTTTAAGCTAATGTTTATCTCTTAACCCTTTACCAGACCATCCAGACTTTAATGCCTCTTTGAAAGAAGCATTTTGAAAACAATGTGGGAAAAGGAGAAAATGCTGCTAACCATCATTTTCTCCTTTTCCCACAATGTTTTCTACCCTATCAAGATCGAATTCCATTGTTAGAGTGACATTTAAATTGATGTCTGAAAATGCTTTCATTCGGACAAGGCTATTTTTTTTTCCGTCTGGTAATGAGTTAATCCTGTCGGACACTAAATAAAACTTCATGCATCCTATATAAATAATTGCAAAATTCTGATGGCTTTAGTCAATAGTATTTCAGCAAAGTGAAAAGTGTAGATCAAAGATCAGAATGCACTTTTTGTGGAGTCTGATCGTGATCTTTCCTGATCCTAAAAGCAGCTATCTTTGTGAAAGGCACTATAAGGATTAAAATGAACTGGACAGTTTTATCCAAATGGATGAACCATGAGAATCCAGAATTAACAAAAAGGATATTCCTAGACAACAATAAAAGCTGAACAGAGGATATTGTAATATGTACATAACTCTTTACCACACAATGCTGACTTTTAAAGACCCTGAGAAAGGAGGCCTTTGAAAACATTGTGGGAAAAGGAGAAAATGCTGGTAACCAGCATTTTCTCCTTTTCCCACAATGTTTTCTACCCTTTCCAAATCAATTTTCAATTTTTGATACACATTTCTTTTGTCATCTGCAAATGCTTTCAATTTGGACAAGTCCAAAATTTGGCGTGTGGTAATGAGATAATTTCTCACATAATGCAGACTGTTTAGATTTTAAGTAATATCCAACGTTTTGTATCGGCTGATAGAATCAACAAAATCGTCAGCAAACCCAACATGGATGTGCTTTAAAGTCTTGGGAAAAGTAGGCCGATGATTAAACTGAAGTTGTATATCTACTGCTGGTTTAATCTGGCTTAACCCTTTATCCCATTAGGCATTTCTATGGTATCTCTAATTGACCCTAAATAACAGCAAGGATGAAGACGTTTATTATGTGTATATGACACCTTTTTATAGTGTAGAAAACATTGAGGCAAAAGGTGAAATTGCTCGTCACGAGCAATTTCACCTTTTGCCACAATGTTTTCCAAAGGCTCCTACAAGCAATGTGTTGAAATGAGTATCTATGGAGTAAAGGGTTAAAATGTTAAAATTGATTACATAAAAGATATTCAAGAGAGAGAGAGTGAGCGAGAGAGTGAGAGAGCCAGAGAGAAAATGCTAGTATAAACGTCCTTGGAACTAATGCTTTTTCAAAAGTGCTATCATTTATTATGGTTTTGTCAAGTCCGACAGCTCTGCTGTGACCAAAAGGGCTACAATACAAGGGTCTACTTTATTCTCTCTTTACCTATGTTACCAGACGACAAAATTTTACCAGTAAATTCACTCACCAGAAGATTTTTCAACGAAGGCTATGTGGGAATGGAGCCAGTTGCATGGAAAGTCTTATGCAAAGCACTGATTAACCCGATACCACACAATCCCTACTTTAGACAACCCTGAGAAAGAAGACATTGTGGAAAAAGGAGAAAATACTGGTAACCAGCATTTTCCCCTTTTCCCACAATGTCTTCTACCATTCACAAAACAAATTTCAAATTTTCAGTCACTTGTATTCTGTTGTCTGCAAAAGCTTTGGACAAACCTAAATTTTGTCGTTTGGTAATGAGTTAAAGAAGTGAAATCTGCATCGGCCGCCAAAGTATGACTCATTTCCACTCAATACTATGACTTAACTCTTTACCAAACAACAAAATTTTGGACTAGTCCAATTTCAAAGCATTTGCAGACAGCAAAATAAAAGTGACTGAAAATTTGAAATTTGTTTTGTGAAGGGTAGAAAACAATGTGGTAAAAGGAGAAAATGCTGGTAACCACCATTTTCTCCTTTTCCAACAATGTTTTCTAAAGGCTTCTTTCTAAGGGTCATCAAAAGTAGGGATTGTGTGGGTTAAATAAGTCAGATAATTAGAATGGAAATGGTTTGGAATGAATGTGAAGCATTTCTCATTTAAGGCGACTAGAACAGTCAATAGGAAAAGGTTATTTATTCATTGTAATAGATAATTATTACTGGCAATTACTTTTTCATCATAAAATGTTTTTTGGCAGTTAGATTTTCACTTTTAAGTGTCATGATCCATTTGTTTTCACTTTTGAAAGGGACAATGGGCTGCTCCCTATCCCCTGCAAAATCCAGTACAAATTTTATATATAAAAACTGAATTATGAGGTAGAATGGGCCCTTGATATGCAGAAAAATTGACAAAGTGAGAGGTTGGCCCCAAACTAGTTCCAGCAGACTGCTAAAGCTGACATGGGTCAATACTTTATGTAGATGTAACTAATCAGCTTATTCCTTCGGCTGCTATGCTCCATTCTCTCGTTTTTTGCCAATAATTTAGATCAAGATCAGACTGCACACAATGTGCTGTCTGATCTGTGATCTGCACTGTGTAATTGTGAAGTATTATTCTAAAAAAAGAAAAGCTTGAAATAGTAATCTTTGGGTTTTAATGATTGATTTAAAAATT
Source organism: Tridacna crocea (assembly GCA_943736015.1). NCBI lineage: Eukaryota > Metazoa > Mollusca > Bivalvia > Cardiida > Cardiidae > Tridacna > Tridacna crocea. The sequence continues at coordinate 14,360,578 of OX031066.1, forward strand.
TCACTCAACTTATTTAGGGGGATAAGGGTTAAAATAGAGCATGGTTAACCCATTACCACAATATCCCTAATTTTGACACCCCTGAGAAAGAAGCCTTTAGAAAACATTGTGGGAAAATGAGAAAATGCTGGTAACCAGCATTTTCTCCTTTTCCCACACTGTTTTCTATCCCTCACAAAACAAATTTCAAATTTTCAGTCACTTTAATTTTGTCGTCTGCAAATACTTTCGATTTGGACAAATCTAAAATCTTGTCGTTTGGTAATGAGTTAAACTATATACTAGTAATTTGTCTGCAACATGCAAAAAGCAGCATTTGGACATTTGAGTAAAGTGTCGTCTTTGATCGGCCTGCACAGTTCACACAGGCTTAATCCTATACAGCTCTTTATGAATACATTAGATTTTGTGCAACAAAAGTCTTAGGCAAAACAGAAAATCACATAAAAAGCGAAGGAGTTGTTTTGTATTAGCCTGTGCAAAATGCACAGGCTGATCAGAGATGACAATTTGCGCAAATGTCTAAATGCCCCTTTTTATGTGTTGAAGGCAAGGTTATAACAAATCATGATGACATCTTTAATATCAGTCTCAGTTCATTGATTTTCAATGTCAGTTTATAATGAATATAATGAGGAATTCTCGGTACCTGATTTTTTAAAATTACACTGAATAATTTATGCGAAATGTAATTAAAGATAACATTTTTAACTTCAAAGACAGCGTTGCTTTTACCCTCAAGACCAATACAGCTTTGAACTTCAATGTGACAAAATATTTTTAGTTAACATCTTTCCCATTTTACTTACTCGCCACTGTAAGGGTAAGCTCTATTTTCAAAAATAAATACAAATATATGGACACGCATATTTATTGATCTTTTAAATATACATTGATGTTTGAAATGATAGTTTGGGAGATTAGCTCAATAGTTCTATCACAGCATTTTCTCAAAAAGTGATGATACAAGTGATTAAAAACAAGTAAATATGTCTGAAACTGAAGTAAGATGAAGGCATGCTAATATATCACATAAAATTTATCAGTTCGTATATGTGTACAATGTAAAACAATAATATAAGTACAGAGTAGCTCAGTGCTCCCCTATTCCATGAAAAAAGCAGAAAAATTATTTTTATTCGAACATGAAATCATCCAAGACTTGATTGTTCCCCTTACCAATTTTAAAAGACACTGAGGAAGAAGCCTTTGAAAAACAATGGGAAAGGAAGGAAAGGTTAGTGACCAGAATTTTCCCCTTTTCCCACAATTATTTCAACCCTACATTTTACATTACTTGGGCCACATTCAACTCTTTACCAAATGACCAAATTTTTGGACTTGTCCAAATTGAAAGCACGCCGACGAAAAAAAACAAAAAAAAAAAAACAACTAAAAACAACACAAAAAAAAAATGTGACTGAAAAATTGAAATCTGGTTTGGCAAGGGTAGAAAACATTGTGGAAAAAGGAGAAAATGCTGGTAACCAGCATTTTCTCCTTTCCGACAATGTTTTCAAAAGACTTCTTTCACAGGTGTGTAAAAAGTCGGGATTTTGTGGTACAGGCTTAAATTGTCATCTCCATATGCTTACGTAATGCATGGTATCAAGCAAGTCATCACATCATTGTGGGTCCATCAAATCCAATTTTTTCAAACAATCAGCTGAATCATGAGCTGGACTGGTCCTTTGACATGCAGAAAACTTAAGGACAGCAAACAGTTTGGGCCCATTTCATGGTGCATTTCAAGGCCTCTTTTGACAGAATAGTTGAATACTTTTTTGTTAGTCTACAATATGTGTATGGTTAGAATTCAACCATTTACCTAACACTCCAGACGAATTTCTTTTGATCACTTGTTCAGAAAAGGGAATGAAACACTTGAAATCAGCATTTTCTCGTTTTCCAATATTGTCTCCAATGATACAGAAGCCAAATTGCTTGACATGAGCCATATCTGATAAGTATTCTGTAAATACTTTCAACAACGATGAGACTAAAATTTTGTCATGATGTTAGGGGTTAACTACAAAGGCAAGTGAATGTTCACAATTACCAGGAAGAGAATTTCCATGCCTCATTGTGCATACTCAAAATACACAATAGACAATTGGCTTCCACAGTAATCTTCAAGAGGGCTCAATGAATTAGTTTAAGTCTTTACTAAATGAAACCAAATTGAAAGCACTTGCAGATGACAAAATAATCGTAATTCAAAAGTGAAATTCGTTTCCGGCAGGTTTGAAAACACGGCTAGATAAGGAGAAAAAGCTGGCTGGTAAGCAGCATTTTCTCCTTTTCCCACAACGTTTTTAAAAGGCTCCAATCTTAGGCTCTTGAAAACCAGGGATTGTTTGGTAAAGGGTTAAAATAATACATGAATCATGCTCTGTGAAAAGGGGGCCTAACGCATCTGCAAAAAGTGATGTCAATGGTTGTGAGGTTGAGCGTCTACCTTAGAGCTATGAGGTTTAAGTTTGATACACTGGGGCGGGTGTCAACTTGGGATTGTTTAGTGGCCCACACATTCGGTGTGTAGTTTCCAGGAAGCAGGGTTGAAAGAGATTGATGTAAGTTAAAAGAATTTTTTTCTCAATCTATGTAAAATAAAACTATTTCAACTAAAAAGCATCAAACCATGTCTGTGCCAGGCTCACATGGGTCGGAACATTTTGCTATGGGTCCATTTTCAGCATGTCAAGGAACAATTCTACCTCACAATTTAGCTGTACCAAATGGATTCTATCTATCTGTAACCATATGCCATCTTGCTTGATTAAGTTGATCACAGAGATACAATAGGACCCCTTTTGCCAAGCATGGCTCCAACATACATGTAGATAAAGATCTACATTTGGCAGGGTGAAACTGTAATTTTTAGCAGGGTGAAACTGTAATTTTTAGTGTAATATCCCAGAGTAGAATATTTTTTTGGTGAGAGTCAGGATACCACTTTCTTCAATGCTGAATCTCAAGTCTACCCTCTAAAATTTTCATATGGTGTTCAAAACATCAGGTGGCCATTGCAGTGACCCCTCCCCTACTATAGTACATCACAGAGATGCATTAGACTCCTTTTTGCAACAGAACTGCACGAATGATTTAACTCTTTACCACACAACAAAATTTTAGACCGATTCAAATTGAAAGTATTTGCAGACGACAAATTAAAGGCGACTGAAAAATTGAACATTGTTCTGGGAAGGGTAGAAAACACTGTAGGAAAAGGAGAAAATGCTGGTTACCAGCATTTTCTCCTTTTCTTACAGTGTTTTCAAAAGGCTTCTTTCTCAGGAGCGTCAAAAGTAGGGATTGTGTGGTAATGGGTTAAAGCTATAATGACAAATAATTGTACACATATCCACAGAGTAATTACTTTTCAAAAATGCATGTATGTAGATGATTTATAAGTAAAAAATAATAAACTGTCAGCAGAAGTTCCGATTGTTTGTGCAAGAGATCCTGTATTCACTAAACATTCAAGATAGCATCCTTCATCTGGCCCTAAATCTGGTATGTAAAACAATCATTGATTAGCTAATATGCCAATTAGTTAAGCCAATCAGATACTGTTTTACTTTGAAATTTAGAAAATTCTCCAGAATAAGCATTTGGAATACAATCTCAATAATAGCCCAAAACTGAAGAAAATGCTTAATCCTTCTCAACCCGAAAACCCAGGGAACAAATCTGCAACAAACATCCTTAAGAATAGGAATAATAAGATGAAGTGTATCCCTTTATCACAGACAGTCCCGATTTTAATGATCCTTACAGAGAAGGCTTTTTAAAACATTGTGAGAAAAGGAGAAAATACTGGTAACCAGCATTTTCTCCTTTTCCCACAATATTTTATACCCTTCAAAGGAGGAAATTCAGTTCCTATGGTCAAATCTAATCTATCTAAAGCTGCTGACCTTATAAATCTGAACCAGTTTAAAATTTTTGGTTGGTCTAGGATTAACACAAAGAAGAATGAGAGGTAATTTCTGAAGATTTTGCTGCTTTGCGAAATAACTCCATGGTTTAAGTTCATCCTTCATCCTCATGAATATTGTAATGAAAGGATTCGTAGGCAAAATGTATCTTAATCCTTTGATTGTATTCACACTGAGGTTATGGAAGCACTGCTGTTAAATTGAACGGCTTGAAATCTGTGGAAGTTTTGTTCTATTGGAGCACCAAGGCCACTTAAGTGTTGGTAATAGGCTTCTTTTTCCACTTGTATAGTCACTGATTGAACACCTGCTTCTTTCAAAATGCCACTTATCTGCAAGAGAAAAAAAAAAGAACATTAATATACCAAATTATCGGTAAGTACATGTACTTGAGTATATTTCAACACTTTTTACATGTATCCACACCCGCATTTTCCCAGGAATTTTCCCAGGTTGTAACCATGAAATGTCGAAAAGTATTTCACCGACATAACTCGATAACCTACCGCAAGGCATGAAATAATGATGTATTATACCTCATAAGTTAGCACATAATTATGGAGTAATTATATCCATTTTCTCTAACAAATGACTAATTCATAGGGTAGAATAGTCCTTGGACATACTGGCTAACAAGCACTAAGTTTCAGCCCAGATCAGCCTGTGTGGACAGTGCAGGCTTTTAGATATGAACCATTCTCTGAGAAAAGGAGGCTAAAAGCCTCCTTTTCACAGAGGATGGTTCATATCTAAAATTTTGTCCTGTAGCAAAGAAGTAAATATAGAAAAGTTAGATCACATACCTGTGAAACAAGTTTTTGTTCTAGGGTTGTTTGTGTAATTTGGACATGTAGAGTCCCGACTACCTTACTGGAGGTGTGGTACCAGAAATGGGGCTCACGATATGCCGTCACACCCTCGAGATTCATGACCTAGTAAAAGACGACAGCAGTTCTGTGAATCAGTGTGGTAGTCAGAAATCAATTCCTATATAGTGTTTTTGTCTCTAATGATTAGATGGTGATGAAAATCATTTTTCAGGATTGTTTCAGTCACATCATCGTAACAACACTTTCATGCATGCTTTTCAAATGGTCAGCTAATAATGGGGAACTTTGTTTGTTTTGTTTTAATACCATTTTCAACATAATTCAAATAATCATGGCAGCTTTTGCACATTTCAAGAAAAGGGGGTCAAGGGTTTGATCTTTGGCTCTGCCATTTTTTTATCTCAGGACTGATGATATTCACTACAACTAGATTCATTCTTGACTCACAGCTGACATGTGTTGCTTGTGCTTCTATTACCAGTGTCTTGTAAATAAACATTTCCAAATCATGTAAATTTCATCACCATCCAAAAAACTTTCAGTGGTAAGACAGGAATAAATCCAGTTTCCACAAGTAATATCGATCTTCAAAAGCAAACATGCTTTCAAGTTTAATCTGAAATTCAAGTTTAATCAGAAATTCCAAGATGAGCCATTTTACTGGCTGATACACTCTGTCTCAGCATATCTGTGTCAGACAATCCAGAAGATACCCTTGGAGTTCAAATTAGAACATTATGAAATTATTTGTTAGGTCTACTCAAATTAAAATCAGAATTAAAAACAATTACTAAGTGTCATTTAACAGGAAATTACACAATACATACATTTCCATATTCAGCAAACTTTACAATTATTAGCCTAAAGGTTTCATGCACTCTTTTGACACATTTTTTTAAAATTCAATAGTATCTTATTACAGACTAAGTAAACAATATGAAATTCAATATCAAAATGTTTTATGCCCATTGAAATAGAATTCCTGTCACATTTCAGGAATAGCCCCTCATTCATTTACTTCCTGGTTTTTCGGCAGTACAAGGCCTTTGGCTTTTACTTATTTACTGAAAGGACATTCCTACATGAACTGCTTGAATCAAATCAGGTTTCCTAATCTTAAATTCAAGGCCTTCACTCTTTAACACACACTGCTGCCTTTGAACAAACCTGATAAAGAAGCCTTTTGAAAACATTGAGGGAAAAGGAGAAAATTGTGGGGAACAGCACTTTCTCCTCTATCCCACAATGTTTTCCACCCTTTTAAAGACAACTCTAATCCTTTAACCCTTTACCACACATTGACCACTTTTGACGACCCCGAGAAAGAAGCCTTTAGAAAACATTGTAGGAAAAGGAGAAAATGCTGATAACCAGCATTTTCTCCTTTTCCCACAATGCTTTCTAACCTTCACAAAACCAATTTCAAATTTTCAGTCACTTTTATTTTGTCATCTGCAAATGCTTTTGATTTGGACAAACCTAAAATTTTGTCGTTTGGCAATGATTTAATTTGGACATGTCTAAAACATTGTTGTATGGCAAAGGGTTAACCACTGAAACACAGATGAGCCCTACATCACGGGATATGGACATTCGCATGACGTACCTTCTGTAAAGCACCAGTAATACTTGACTCCATGTCACCAGGAGTGCGTAGTAATAATATATGGGATGTTTCTTTCAAAAGTGGTAAGACACTCATTAATATCATACAGGCAATAAATAAAGAACAAATAGGATCTGCAATATTCCATCCAAAGTTTTCTATAAGTAAAGATGATATGATGACTCCAACACTTCCAAGAGTGTCTGCCAAAACATGTAAAAACACACCTGAAAAATGACAAAAAAACAAGAAAAAATAATTCATGCCTATTTAAATTTGCAAAAATTCTGTAATGATATTGATATACTAACTTTTTTCTGAAAAGAGTTTCTAAAATGATCTTTTGGTAGAAGTAAAAATTCACACTCCACAAACGAACTCTTCACTTTAGGTATACATATAAAAACATAGCAAAGATACAATGGTAAAAATTTGTACAGAGGTAAAAATTTGTACAGAGGTAAAAATTTGTACAGAAAATATTTGTACAGAAATACATGTATTCTTCCTGATCTTGAGATTTCTTGAAAAATGGAGCCTGGATTAACACAGTTCAACTGTAGAGTGATTATTTATAAAGACTTTTGAATATGCATGAGATGTTGTACTAGTGACACTTTCACTCTTCAGATATTGATTTATAGGCCCAGCTTAACAGCCAAGCTATATTTCATTTCTGTTTTCTGAAAGATCAATGAACCTGATAACAACATAAAATATGCATTCCTTTATAGAAACAGAGGAGATGTGGTAAGTATATAGAGGATATTTGTTTTTTTTGGTGAAAGATCGAAATTTATTTCATCGAGTGGACACCATCGGTAATATTTTCATGAGTGGCGCAGCCACTCGTGAAAATATTACCGATGGTGTTCACGAGATGAAATAAATTTCCATCTTTCATCGAAAAAAACAAATATTCTATTTATTTTATGCTTTTATCCCTTTCTGGGAGGATCTTTGTCAAAATTCAGTACAGCTCTTTTCCCTTATTCCCCGTGGCGTACCCCTCCTGCATAGCAATGTTACGTCAACGCGAGAAATGTAAGGTATATGACGTCATATTTCCCATCTGGTTGTTAGGCACGCGCAATTTTCCTAGGCAACAAGAACGTGAAAATCGATATTTTCACTGGTGGCACCAGTGTAAGATCGAAAAATATTTTCACTGCTATTTCTCGATATCCTACCGGAAAGCATGAAATAAAATTTCATATCTTCTATCAAACGAATATTATAAAATCTACAAAAATCTACATTCTAATCAAAAGGTACGCAAACAGGAAATAACATTTACTACTCATGGCTGATTGTAACAGAATTAATTTCTACCAATCTGAACTGATGTTCTACAAAACTGACACTGAAGGGAGTTTACATGTGGAACATGTATACTCATGTCGGTCTATTATCATATATGCTTGTTATTCTTCTAATTATCTTTCAAATGAACATTCAGGCGAATAAAACTGGCAAAAGAGAAAATTAAATGTCAACAATACCCCTGGATAAATAAATATTGAGTTGTTTACCATGATTAAATAGGGAGAAAAGCAATTAGTTCAAGATTAAACAAGTCACGAAAAGGCTATTTACAGATTCACTCACCTTCCATATTTGTATTATGACCTTGGTGAGAATCATGGGAGTGACCATGACCCCCATGACTGTGACCATGACCCCCATGACTGTGACCATGACCCCCTCCATGACTGTGACCATGGCTACCACGGAAGGCAAATATACCTATCATGTTAACCAAGAGCCCCAACACAGAAACTACCTGCAATCATCAAGAAAGAATATGTTACAAGCTATCACAAAATCTCATTACAAGGCTAACATGTATCAGAATAAACTTTTTCATCATACCATCTTTATGTAACGGATAAGTTGTTTATAATAAGCAACTGCTCCTTCTTCTAAAATGTTTTTCATTCATATGGTATTTTCATATCCTCAGTTTTGCCTCTTAGGTGCGACATGAATTTGTTTATGGTATATCTCAAATAGTCTGTAAGATAATGGGTTTAGGAGCTGAAAAACTTTGGAGGAGGGAAAGCACCTTATCACTGCATTTTCAAAGCTTTTTTATTAGCGCAAATTCAGGACTGCAAAACAGATAGTATTGGACTATTGGTTCAAAAACAGACTGCAAGTTACGGGCAGTCTGATCTTAAAACTACCTTAAATGTGAATAGCTATACTACAGCTCATGCCATAGTAAAAATTCATACATTAACCCATTACCACTCAATCCCTACTTTTGACGCCCCTGAGAAAGAAGCCTTCTGAAAACCCTGTGGGAAAAGGAGAAAATGCTGGTAACCAGCATTTTCTCCTTTTCCCACAGTGTTTTCTACCCTTTCCAGAACAAATTTCAATTTTTCAGTCACTTCTATTTTGTCGTCTGCAAATGCTTTCAATTTGGACCAGTCTAATATTTTCTCGTGTGGTAATGAGTTAAACTAACTATTAATCAAACAACAAAATTTTAGACTCGTCTAAAGTAAAAGTATTTTCAGAAGACAACCAAAGGTGGCCCAACTATCAAAACTGATGGGGTAGAAAACGCTGTGGGAAAGGTAGAAAAATGCTGGTTACCATACTTTCATAACCCTTCTACCTCAGGGTCATTAGAGATCAGGGTTGTGTGATAAAGGGTTAAATTAGTATCACAGTACAAAAGCACAGTTTAGATAAAAAGCTTGGTATTTAATCTAGGGATGTTAATGCACAGAACTCAGATCTTATATAGGCATGAGATTCAATCCCAGCCCAATCAATATTCTTTCCAGGTACGGATTCAACTCAGTGCCATGGAAATTATTTGTCTCCCAACATAAAACATTTGCATTCACATCCTTCATTTGAGAATTGTAGAGTCTTGGCAAGAATATCATCATTGTTTGATAGAGAAACTCTGGCGCATCAAAGACAGCAGCACTTGCTGCATTAAAGATATACGATAAAAGGTTTAACCCTTTCCCGAAACAAAAAAATTTTGGACAAGACCAAATTGAAAGAGTTTGCAGATGACAAACTAAATGTGACAAAAATGATGATTTTTGTCTATGAAAGGGTAGAAAACATTGGGAAAAGGAGAAAATGCCCGCTACCAAAAACACTCTTTCCCAGCATCAATAAAACCAGGGATTGTTTTGGAAAGGGTGAGTCATGGAAGCAAAACACCTGAATCTCAATGCATACTTACAAAGAGTCTATTTGTATCTATTTCTGGTGGTTCTGAAAGACGGTGGATGGATTCCGAGAACACAAAGACAGCAATCACAACCAAAAATAGTCCATTGATAAATCCAGACAAAACTTCTACTCTATCAAACCTGAAAGTATTTTCATTAACTCTTTACTAAATGGAAACATCTTTTAGACTGGTCCAAATCGAAAACATTTGAAGACAAATAACAAGAGGGCCAAGATGGCCCTGGATCGCTCACCTGAATTTCTGAGAGAACCATAGCCATTTCTTTCAAAATGTAATCAGCCCTTTCAGAGAAGAAGAATTTTTAAGAATTTCTTCATGTCTGTATTGTGTAAATAACCTACAGACATCAGAGCCATGTTTCTAAATGGATCAAAATTTCTAGAGCACTTTTTGAAAAGGGTTAGCTAAGAAACATTTCTGAGAAATTATTTCAAAATCAGATCAGCCCACCTGTTTCAGAGAAAAAGAATTTCTTCATGGCCAAATAGTGCAAGTAACCCCCATTCACAAGAGCCATGTTTCTAGACAAATCAGCATTTTGCAAACAATTTTTGAAAAGGGTTACCAAAGGAACATTTCTGTGAGATTATTTCAAAATCTGATCAGCCGTTTCAGAGAAGAAGAATTTTAAAGAATTTCTTCATGGCCATATACTGCAAGAAGCCCCCATTCACCAGAGCCATGTATCTTGATAGATCAAAATTTCACTAACAATTTTTGAAAAGGGTCATCCAAGGAACATTTCTGTGAAATTATTTCAAAATCTGACCAGCGGTTTCACAGAAGAAGAATTTTTAAGAATTCTTTATTTCCCTATAGTGCAAGTAGCCCCTATTCACCAGAGCTGTGTTTCTTGACAGATCAAAATTTCATGAACACTTTTTGGTAAGGGTCATTCAAGGAACATCTCTGTGAAATTATTTCAAATTCTGACCAGCCGTTTCAGAGAAGAAAAAATTTAAGAATTTCTTAATTTCCGTATAGTGCAAGTAGCCCCTATTCACCAGAGCCACATTTTTTGACGGATCAAAATTTTACGAACAATTTTTGAAAAGTGTCACCCAAGGAACATATCTGTGAAATCTTTTCAAAATCTGACCAGCTGTTTTAGGGAAGAAGAGTTTTTAAGAATTCCTTCATTTCTATATGGTGCAAGACGCACTCATTCACCAGAGCCACATTTTTTGACGGATCAAAATTTTACGAACAATTTTTGAAAAGGGTCACCCAAGGAACATATCTGTGAAATTATTTCAAAATCTGACCAGTAGTTTCAGAGGAGAAGATTTTTAAAGAATTCCCTGGCAACCAGAGTTTTTGATGGAATCAAATTCTGTGAACAGTTTTTAAAGAGGACCTCCCAAGGAACATTCCAGCCAAGTTTGGTCCAAATCCGCCCAGTGGTTTAGGAGGAGTTGATGTTTAAAGAATTGTTGACATCGCATTGACACACGACGGTCTCCTCTTGAGCATGTTGTGCTCAGGTGAGCTAAAAAGTGACTGACAATTTGTAATTTGTTTTGTGAAGAGAAGAAAATATTGTGGGAAAAGGAGAAAATGCTAGTTACCTGCATTTTCTCCTTTTCCCACAATGTTTTCTGAAGGCTTCTTCATCAAGGTCTTCAAAAGTAGGGATTTTGTGGAAATGGATTAAGAGCAAAATAACTGTGTGTGTTCGGCATCAGATAGCTCTACCCATTGTCGAAATACTAATAAGATATGAATACTCTCCCCTCTAAGGCATCATCACATGATTAAAATTCAAATGCATTGAAACTTACTGAGAAAAATTACAGGCAGACATTTACTATTTGAATGATACTTATGTAGTGGTAAAAACACCATAAACTCAGCCATGTTGACTACCATATAGAGGTATGTATAGTAAATGTCTTACCACATACACTATCCATATTTAAAACATGTATGGAGTGTGCCTTAACTCTTTACTGAACGACAAAATTTTAGACTGGTCCAAATTGAAAGCATTTGTAGACTACAAAATAAATGCAACTAAAAATTTTACTTTTTTCCAGCAGGGCAGAAAACATTGTGGGTAAAGTAGAAAATGCTGGTTACCAACACTTTATCCTTTTCCCACAATGTTTTCAAAAAGCTTCTATCTCAGGGTCGTTAAAACCAGGGATTGTTTGGAAAAGGGTTTAGTTTGCTATGGAGACAACATTTGATTGATCTTTTTTTTCTTAATCTTTATAGTAAGGAACATATGTAGGCTTTAACTAATCAGGGTCAGCTATATCTAATTATAAAAGATAGGAATACACCACTTTGTCCCGTGTTATTATGTAATGTGTACAAATCTCAAGATGAAAATATGAAAATTTATGGTATATTTTTCTGAAAACAAAAATGGATGGCTTTTGAAAACAATTTCTTTTTCTTCAATGTTCAAAGAATATGTGATTCTTTGACAAAAACTTTACTGACATACCCATAGGAAAACACCCTAGTGGCTTTCCAGCGTGTCATAACAGCTGCATACAACCCCATGACTAGAGCAGAACAATCAAACAACATGTGAAACCCATCTGATATGAGGCCCAAGCTGTTGGTCCAGACACCATAGATCATCTCAACAAAAGTAAATGTCTGTAAATGAATTAAATAGAAAACCAGATCATGCATTGACACAAAATCAAACTAAATTGATGAATTTATAAGGACTTTTGAACATGCATGAGATATTTTACTAGTGACACTTTCACTCTCAAATAGTGATTCATAGGCCCAGTAAACTCATTACCAAATGACAAAAGTTTTGGCATGTCCAAATCGAAAGCATTTGCAGACAACAAAATAAAAGTGACTGAAAATTTGAAATTTGTTCTGTGAAGGGTAGAAAACATTGTGGAAAAGGAGAAAATGCTAGTTACCAGCATTTTCTCCTTTTTCCAAAATAAAATCTTTGTAGACTATGGTTAATTATTCATGCTTTGCATACATAATAAAGGTCACCAGGAACGATTTTAATCAATAGCTCCAAGAAGTTTCCTACCGATATTTCTAAAAAAAAGAATCAGCCATCTGAATGGATGAGGTGTAATATCTGGACTATTAAAGAGCTCCAAATAAAGAGAGTGATTTTATTTTCAAAACTCTCCACTAAATTCCATGTTATAGTTACATGTACTCATTCTGTCTCATTGAGACAATTCATATGGGTACCCACAATGTAGGGATTGGAAGAGAAATAAATGGACTTAGGATATCATTACTCCCTCTTATCTGGAGCTCTGAATTGCTTGTCTAATTTTTTAAACTCAGAGATAGACCAAAACTCATAATGATTTATAAATACAGACCAACAATAAATTTAGTTTAGTCTGGTCTTTGATCTATACTGACCATTTTTTATAAAATATTTTTGGCAAAAACAGTCTTGGATCTGAACAACAATCCAATTTCAATAGTTTCAGCTTAAACATGGTAGACAACTTTATCTGTAAAAGTCGCATTTTCTTTTTAGCTAAGACAAGCAAAAGCTGGCCTTTAACTCTACCAGAAAACGAAATTTCAGCCTTCAAAGTTGAAAGCAATCATATAAATTAAACACACTGGAAAACAACAGGAAAAATCCATTTGAAATGGTGGGGGGGGTTGCTTCTAAAAGGTGGGAAAGACTTAGAGAAAACAAGAAAATGCTGTTACCAGGCAGTTTTTCCTTTTTCTCACATATCTTTGGATAGACTTTGTTGTCAGGTTTGTTAACCCATTACCATACAATCCCTACTTTTGATGACCCTGAGAAAGAAGCCTTTAGAAAACATTGTGGGAAAAGGAGAAAATGCTGGTAACCAGCATTTTCTCCTTTTCCCACAATGTTTTCTACCCTTCACAAAACAAATTTCAAATTGTCAGTCACTTTTATTTTGTTGTCAGCAAAACGCTTTCGATTTGGACAAACCTAAAATTTTGTCGTTTGCTAATGAGTTAAAACAAGGAATCTTTGTTTAAGTTAAACAAGAAGCCTACAATATATATGTACAAAATCTAACTTACCAAGTTAATACACAGGAAATAAAATATCCTCCTTGAATCAGATTCTTCTAGAATTTGTCGAAGTCCATTCTTGATATGAATGATAATTGACTGAGAGGTTTTCTGTATAGCATCACTAGTAAAGCTGTAGAGGGGGAGACCCTGGGAAGAATATCCTATAAAACTTCCTCTATTTGCTCGATTAGGACTCAGTAAGGTTCTTGTGGCTAAAAAAAAAAATTGAGAAATTCTTCAGTCATAAATAAAGGATAAACCAGAGGTAAAATTTTCACTAACATAGAAAAAAATTAATCTGTGATAGTTTAACTCTTTCCGACACAATTCCTACTTTTAATGACCCTGAAAGAGAAAGCTTTTGAAAACAGCATTTTCTCTTTTTCCCACAATGTTTTCAAACCTTCTCAAATCACATTTCAATTCTAAAGTCATATCTACTTTTTCATCTGCAAAATGTAATGCTTTCAATTTGGACAAGATCAAAATTTTGTCGTTTGGTAGAGTAAAGCAATGGTGAATTTAACTTCGAAAAGGACTCTTTTGACATGAAATTAGAAGCTAAATCGTAGAATCAAGAGACATTCCCCCCCCCCCCAAAAAAAAAAAAATTCACAAACAGTTGACCATGTTGATCCAAGATCAGACTGTTATTTTCTTTGCATTCTGATGTTGATAAAAAGCTTTTACAAAAGTTAAAGTTTTCTATAATTTTGCTATGGGTAAGAGAAACACGAACAGATAAAAAGGACACATCACTTGAAACAATTCTTTCTTTTATTCAAACATTGTTTTCCTCTATAAACCTTGCCACAAGAACCATTTCACACAATTTAAATAAACCGTTTTCCTGCACAATTGCAAGTCTAATGATGAGAATTGTTTTGAAACAGTAAGAAATATTCAGGGAAGAGGCAAAAATTTTGATTACCAGCATTGTCTTCTTTTTCCCAGATTTTTCAACAGTTGTTATCTCTTTACCAAACAATCCCAACTTTTAACGACCCTGGGAAGAAAACCTTTTGAAAACATTGTCGGAAATAGAGAAAATGCTGGTTACCAGCATTTTCTCCTTTTCCTATAATGTTTTCTAACCTTCCAAAATCGAAATTCAATTTTTTTTCACATTTTTTTTGCCATCTACAAATACTTTCAATTTGGACTATTCCAATATTTTGTCGTTTGGTATAGAGTGAAAATGGATTGTACCAAAAGTGATGACAGACGACAAAATAAAGGTGACTGAATATTTGAAATTTGTTCTGTGAAGGGTAGAAAACATTGTGGGAAAAGGAGAAAATGCTGGTTACCAGCATTTTCTCATTTTACCACAATGTTTTCTAAAGTCTTCTATCTCAGGGTCGTCAAAAGTAGGGATTGTGTGGTAATGGATTAATCCATTACTTCCCAAACAAAGGCAGCAGACAATTGTTTAAAAATCCCTTATATTTTGTAAAAAAAAACATTTAAAAACATGTACCACACCAAGACCTTGTCTGTTACTAAAATTTCCCCTTCTTGCTACACTGATTTTAACCCCTTTCCAGACAAAATTTTAGACTGGTCAGAAACTAACAGCATTTGCAGACAAAAATTTCAATGTGGCTCAAACGGCATGATTTTTCAGGGTACCAGCATTTTCTCATCCCATAATGTCTTCAAAGGACTTCTTTCCCAGGTTTGATAAAAGTCAGAATTTGGCAGTTAGGGCAGTCAGCTGGCACACAAAAAATCATTTCAACCAGATAATGGTGAAAAACCAAAGACATTTGCCATACCAAGTATGAATCCAACCAAGCTAAACACAACTCCCCATGATAATACATGATCTTCTGTGATGATTTCATTATGTAATGTGGTCACTTTGGCTGTGTATGGATGGTTCCAGGTTAAAGCCAATAAAAATGCACTGAGGAATATTGAATAAGCTCCAATCTCAGCAGTTTTAGTTTGCTGTAAGTGGTTCAGAGCAACTGCTTCAATGTAATAGTCTATCACATACACAAATAGAACTATCAGTACCAGAGGGAATAACACATATAACCAGGAGGACACCTGCAATAAAATGAAGAATAATTGTCATTTACATGTAGCTACTCCTGCACAGAGATTGTATGGTATTTAACATCGTTTCATTATTATTTCAGTAATCTTCCTGCAACCAGTACATCTATCTATGCTTTCCTGGAGTTCCTCTTACCAGTGCTTGGCACAATTGTCTTCTCAAAGTCACTGACTGCTTTCCCACACAATCATTGCAGAAAAAAAATGATCAGTTGTGACGAAGGTTTGAATCCTGTTGCAATGACAATCATTGATTCTAGAAAAGAAATCTGCCAAGCTGTGGATCAAATCAGTTTTATCCCCCTGTCCTTCTGTCCTGTATGCTACCAATTGCACCACTGGGAATGGACAGGTTCAGTCTTGTTCTACTATAATTTATCACAAATAACAAAAAGGACAAACTTTTCAGGAAATAAAATATCACATTATTACTGTGCAAAAACATTGTGAGAAAACTAAAATCATTTGTAACAGGCAATTTCTCTGTTTTCCTACAATATTTTTTGAAGTAGTTAAAAAGTCCACATCAATTTTTTAGCACTTAATTCTCAAAAAAAGAATAAGGAATGGGCTACAATTGATCCAAAATTAAACTGTATGTTTGTGCATTCTGATCTTTATCTAAACTAGTAAATGAAATTGGCATGTAGAAATCAGGCTCCTCTAAAACACAAAAAAAACTTGGGACAGAGTGCATCCAAGAGGGGGCTACATATTTTGCCCTGTCTAATCTTAATTCATGTAGTCCACAAAAGCAACCAATTACTGGCACTTTAAGCATTAGACAGTTACCTGTGTCTCAGTGGTAGATGTAACAATAATTGCCCATGGTCCCAAAATCATGGCTTGTATTAATGTTGAAAAAGCATGCAGCCGTTTTGCCCCACCAATGTCTACAGACAACTTCTTCGCAGCACTGTTATAGCCAACATTTAAACACAAAGTCAAAAAGAGTAGCACCACACCTCCCTGGTAAAGTATGAAATAAAGAGTTCAAATTACTGATCTGTTAGACAATAACATGCATTAAATACAGATATTCATGTTCTATACAACAATAAATCCAATTTCTGCTTCATCTAAATCACCTTTAAACTTTTACGACATAGTTCCAAATTTGTTACCACCCTATGGAAGGAGTCATTTAAAACTGTGGGAAAAGGAGAAAATGTTGGTAACCAGCATTTTCTCCTCTGTTCACAATGTTTTCTAACTTACAAATATAAATTCAAATTTTTGAGCCACACTCATTTTGTCATCTGCAAAAGCTTTCAATTTGGGCGAGTCTAAAACTTAACTGAGTGAGAATAAGTTTCAGTAACTATAAACTGTGTATATTCTGATCTTACTTTATACTTTTTGGTAAAGTAACATATCATGCTGCTTTGTATATTGATGGTAGAGGAAAACTAAAGCTTTTTTCTATAATATTCTATAATCTTTTTAACCCCATCTATTACACAGACAACACCAGAAGCTTTGTGGACAGTGTTTATCAAGATCAGACTGCACATTCTGTGCAGGCTGACCTCAGATCTAAGCTGTCCACTGCTATCTTCTATGAGTATTCACATCGTAGGTTTTTACCAAAGAAAGGATATGTTTGAAATAGAAACATCACAAATTTTTATCTTTAATGTAGTTTAGGGATATCAAAATATCTACTTACCTTGTGGTCTGACCAACCTGTCACATTTATAACATGGTAAAAGATGTAAGTCAAAAAGTTGTGATGGCGATGATCAGCTGACAGAAGATTAAGGAAATCTACGTAGAACAGGAGTGATTTTTATACCATAACTACAACAAGCATTTTTATCTCTTACATGCTTTTTCTATGTACTTCTACTTTTAAAAAGCCAAGAAATATAAAGATGATCAACAACTGATTCATATAAGCACGAGTCATGCTCTGGCAAAAGGGGGGCAACTCTATAATGCACCCGATAAGAGGGAGTGATGGTATTCTTAATCAATTATTTCTCTTCCAAATCCTATGTTGTGGGTACTCATTAGAATCGTCTCGGTGAGACGAGTCTAATGAGTAACCACAACATAGGGTTTAGTTCAGAATAATAAATACATGTAGTTTAGAAATCAAAAACACTCCCTCTATCTGGAGGTCCGATGATGCACTAAACCATGCAAGTCACTACACCACTATGGATACTTTAATTTCCATTTTGTCTAACATCTGACTGAATCTTGAGGTAGTCTGGTTCTGTAACATGCAACAGAAAATTTACAACCAGCAGAAATTTTGACTTGTTTCAGCCCGACATGGGTTTATACTGTTTGCAGATGCATTAAGATACATTTCATAAAACATGGCCCACAGGCATTTGCAGTTGTCCTGTCAATCTAGACTGTTATAACAAATATACAGTATTAATTATGAGAAATTACCTACATTCATAACAATGGATTGTTTAAGGTGTATGGCCCCTAACTTTCATAAAGACAGAAACTGCCGAGATTGGCTGAATAGCCTTTACGAAAACATCAATGTTTACTGATGAGTTCAGAATAGTAGACCTTACCCTTCTATGACATTTATATGAAATGGGTAAGTTTGAAGGAATCAGAGCATGGAATTAGCCAGTAGTTTTCTTACAAGATTTAAAATATGATGTGAAAAAATATCTTTATCTATCATGATTCTTTCAAAATTCCTGTAAATTTATGCAGATGGGAAAGAGTAAATGTATCCAGGTCATGTTTTTCTGATACTTCATGTACTATGATTTCCTTTCTGGCAGTTAAAATACACAGTATACTTGTCTATCCCTCTGATAGTTCAGAGTAGTAGACCTTACACTTCTATGACATTTCTATGAAATGAGCGAGTGTGAAGGAATCCTGGCATGGAATTAGCCAGTAGTTTTCTAACAGGATTTACAATATGATGTGAAAAAAAATCTTTATCCATCATGATTCTTTCAAAATTCTTGTAATGCAATTTTATGCAGATAGGAAAGTGTAAATGTATCCCGATCATGTTTTCTGATACTTCAAGTACTATGATTTCCTTTCTGGCATTTCAAATACATTGTATACTGGTCTATCCCTCTGATAGAAATGTATAGCTTGTGTTTATGTAAGGGAAACTTATACCGCCTTGCTATAGAACTAGCTTTTGTAGCGACTTGGTTGAGAGTTTGCCTTGAGACCCCAAAGTCCTGGGTTTAAACCCTGCCAGGGATGGCTATTTGATAAGACTGCTACATAAATAATATCAGTAAGCAATAGGATACAATCATGGTCACCAAGCTGGTCCAGTTTTTCATCATGGTCAAACAGGAGTAGTATAATGACAGCAATGATAAAGCATACTGCTCCACGCATCTGCAATTTCAAATACACCTACAGATTTTACATGTAAATCAAAGGTGTCTGTTGCGTGATTGAAAATTATTAATATCTCTGTCTATAAATAGAACTTTCTATTTATAGATAGAGATACATGTATTAAAATTTTTCAATCAAGCACCTTTGATGTAAATGAGCCATGCTCTGGGAAAAGGTGGCTTAACTCTTTACCACATAATCCTTACTTTTAACCACCCTGAGAAAGAAGCCTTTTGAAAACATTGTGGGAGAAGGAGAAAATGCTGGTAACCAGCATTTTCTCCTTTTCCCACAATATTTTCTACCCTTCTAAAAATAAATTTCATTTTTTTAGGCCATGTTTATTTTGTCATCTGCAAATGCTTTCAATTTGGTTGGTTGGTTGGCCACTTTAACAGCCAAGGTCAAATCATGGCGGTCTGTGACACACATGTGTTTCCTGGCTTTCTTATACCAGTACTAACACAATTTTTTTTCCAAAGCCACTGACTACTTTTCTCACATGCTTCAGCAGAGGTGAGAGGCGAAAATACACCTGAAAGAAAGTTGGCCTCAACCGGGTATCAAACTCACAACCACCAGGTCATGAGTCCACCACGCTCACCACTGAGCCACCCGAGCGGGCGCTTTCAATTTGGACAAGTCTACAATTTTACCAAATGGTAAAGAGTTATGTTTCTCTTTCTGTGACGAATTATTCCAAGCACATCATTAGATAATTATGGATCAATAATAGCCTTTCTTTCTTAAAAAAAAAATATATACGTATATAAGGTAGACTGGTCCTTTGGCATACAGAAAATTGACCAACAGCAAAAAGTTTTGACTCAGGCAGCACAGGCTGATAAGAGTCGAACCTTTTTGCCAATACATTAAGCGTCCGTTTCAAAGAGCATTGCTTGTATGATACATTAAGTAATTCCTGTTTTACATTCAGGACAATGGATAGAGAAGCAAATACAAGTAGCTGGCAAAAGAAAAGATTTTTATGAAATTCTTGTAATATTACATCCAACCTTTAAATTGTTTGGAATCTACTGGCTGATTTCATCAGATAATGAAAAAGAAACAATGAAAAGGAAACTGAGATAATAGGAATCTAATCTAATTTTGGTTAACCCTTTCCCAAACAACAAACTTTTGGACTAGACTAAATTGAAAGCATTTGCAGACGATTCAACTCTTGCTGAAAAGACGATTTCTGTCTATGATAGGGTAGAAAACATTGTGGGAAAAAGAGAAAATGCTGGTTACCAGCATTTTCTTCTTTTCCCACAATGTTTTCAAAAGGCTACTATTCCAGACCTTTTAAAACCAGGGATTGTTTGGGAAAGGGTTAAGAGTATCAGTAAAGCTTGGATTCAAAATATAGGGGGTCAGCACAGAAAGATGACCTGTGTAAGTACATACATTATACCAAATCAGCTAACTCAGCTCAACTGTGGAAATTTTAGGAACTATTTACCTTAGCTGGACCTCCAGAGCTATAAAATATTGCACTTCCCCAAGCTATAACAATTACATCACTGTGTTCAAACAGTAAGATAGTTCGTAGTGGTCCACATAGTGACAGTCCAAACATCCATAACACACCAAGAATACATCCAACCAGTGCATGACGGGCCACTCTAAACCACTAAAATAAAATATGCAAGAATACCGGTACATCTTGTTACATTTTGGTCTTCATAATACTATACTCAGATGATTGTTTTTTGTGCAACAACAGATCTAGGGGAGGAATTAAGGAATTCAATGAAATATCGAACTTTGAGAAAATATCTTTCTCTGAACATGTTTGTATTTAGTTATCATCATGGTCAATATTTATATGTAAAAGAAAAATCAAAATGGAAAAACAAATAAGCCTAATTCCTGACTGCATAACTCTTTACCAAGCGATGAAGTTTTAGACTGACATTAAATCTGACTGAAAAATTAAAGCTTGCTTTGGAAAGGGTTGAAAACATGGTGGGAAAAGAAGAAAATGCTGGTCACCAGCGTTTTCTTCTTTTCCCACTACGTTTTCTAAAGGCTTCTTTCTCAGGATCGTCAAAAGTAGGGGTTGTGTGGTAATGGGATAATTATCATCTTCTTGTACATTTCAAAACTTCTTTTAACCCTTTATCAAACAATCCATGGTTTTTACGACCCTGAGATAAAAACTTTTTGAAAAATTGTGGGAAAAGGAGAAAATACTGGTAACCAGCATTTTCTCCTTTTCTCTCAATGTTTTCTACCCTGCTGGAAACAAATTTCATTTTTTGAGTTATGATTATTTTGTCGTCTGCAAGTGCTTTTTATTTAGACCAGTCTAAAATTTTGTCGCTTGGTAAAGAGTTAAACAGAATTGCAAACACATACAAAGCAAAAATATATTCATGATACATAGATAGGAATACTTAGAGTTTTACAAGAAATTTGTCTGAATGCATCAAGGAAATAATGACTTTAACCCTCTATACCACACAATGATGACTTTTAACACCCAGAAAGAGATAGCTTTTAAAAACATTGTGGGAAAAGGAGAAAATGCTGGTTACTAGCATTTTCTCCTTTTTCCTCAATGTTTTCTTCTATTTCAAAGAAAAAAAATCATTTCATATGAGCCACATTGAAACTGTCATCAGCAAATGCTTTCAATTCAGACAGGTCCAAAATCTTGTCATGTGGTAAAAGGTTAAAGAAGTTTAAAAAAAGAATGATCTTTTACACTATAAAACGAGAGTAGTGTAATACATGAACATGTATAGTATTTGTACCTGATTCTTTGTGAGTGCCTTTCCAGATGAAAATGGCTTTTGGAGAAATACTAGTGGCAGTGAAGCACTGAAAAATTATTAACAAATTTGTAAGAAGAAAATCTCTGTTATTGTGCGATTAATATTCTGAGCAGCAATTAAAGGAAAAAACAAATTCTTTGAAGTAAATTTTACTGCTATTAACCCTTTCCCCAACAACAAATTTTGAACTGAAAAGAGTTTGCAGACAAGAATCTTAGGTTCGGAGAAAATGGCAGGAAGTTCTCAAAAAGGGTAGAAAACACTGTAGGAAAAGGAGAAATTGCTTGTTACGAATAATTTCTCCTTTTCCCACAGTGTTTTTAAAAGACTTTTACTGCAGACACATAAAAACCAGGGTTCGTTTGGGAAAGGGTTAATGTAATCCATTTCAACACTTAAGTGTAACATATCACACAAAATCAGACTCAGTGCACTGGACATAATTATGATTTGAGAGTAAGTTACCTTGACCTTAAGTCTGGCTTCCAAAACCTCAGTTCTGCATGCAGACAATCTTATCAAGGTGTAAGTGTGTGAAATGTTTTTAATGTATAAAAATCAGACAAGGGATACAAGATTAGATATAAAGAGGAGACATGATACTGCAAATGCCTGTGGTATAAAAGTTCTGAAAGACAAGGATCCTGAAAGTCTTCCATTCTCTTGCACAATTTATCAGCAAACAATTATGGGAAAATTCTAATAAAATATTAACAACATCATGGATCAAGGCTTAATTCTTCATCAAAATTTTAGATGTAACCCTTTACCTCACAATACAGACTTTTAACACCCCTGTGAAAGAAGCCTTTTGAAAACATTGTGGGAAAAGGAGAAAATGCTGGTAACCAGCATTTTCTCCTTTCCCCACAATGTTTTCTTGCCTTCCTACAACAAATTTCAATTCTTCAGTTATATTTATTTTGTCATCTGCAAATGCTTTCAATTTGGTCCAGACACAAAGGTTGTCATATGGTAAAGAGTAAACAAATTTAGGTCATTTGCAGACAACAACTTAAATGTTGCTTGCCCTGACAAAACAAAGCTTTTGAAAGCACTGTGGGAAAAAGAGAAGATGCTAAGAACCAGAATTTTGTCCTTTTTTAACAATATTTTCCACCCCACATTTTCAATTTCCTGTCTGCAAATGCTTTTCAATTTGAACCTGTCAGAAATTTTGTCATGTGCTACCAACATCTTAACCCATATATCTGATTAGCGGAGACAGAATCGGTTGATTCTCATCCAGTTAGATGGCTACTTTCTATTAGAATAAAATTTAAATTTTGCGTTGTAATTATCCCAGCTATTAATGTTCAAGTGTACAAATTCATACCCTGCTTTGACAACAAATAAAAACAGAACGACAGGAACCAGTTTCAAGATGTCATAGGACATGTACAATCCAACAGCTCTCAACAACTTTGCACAACAAAGTAGGGAAGCATACTGCAAAATCCTGCAAACATAAAAAAAAAGATTTCAGTGTTACTAACGATACCATTGATTAGTGGTAAATTCTTACAAATATGACCTGTGTGCTCTTCCTTTTTCAGTAAATAATTTTCAACACTTAATCCTTTACCAAACAATTCCTCGTTTTCATGACACATTTTCTCCTTTTCAAACAATGTTTCCTAAGTCAAGTATCAATTTTTGAGTCACATTCATTTTCTTGTCTGCAAATGCTTTCAATTTGGTACAGTCTAAAATTTCATTGTTTGGTACAAGTTTAAATGATTAATCTTCAAAATTTAAAACAGAATGACTGGAGATGACAGGGGATTTTCTTCCTTTCCCGTTGGGCCGAATTTCGGCCCCATTCCCAATTGCAAAAAGTGTATTTTTTTCCCAATTTCATAAAATAAAATTCCCAATTAGACGCTAGAAAAAGAAAATAGTCTGATGTATCAGCCAGGGTTTTACCCGACACACAAATTTGCGGGCACTGACCACAGCTCAAGTAGGAAATCGACAGACGACGTATTGTAGGTATGAAAATATTTGGGGGCGAATGAACTGGCGACTGCGTCATAATTTCAACCGAATTATGCGTTGACTGGATTATCTGGCTGTAAACCGTTCTTCCTACAAAATGCAGACGACCGTTAATTTCTCGGCAACGCATATATTGCAGCAAAGCGGAGTTTCGTTAGGCAAAAAAGAACCCAGCTCCTAAATTGACAGTCCTGAATCAGGAATAAGTTAGGAAAAATACCCGGCTGAATCAGAGTAAGACCACAAGATTTTTTTCATCTCTCAAATTTTGATCGGTTGTCTGGAGCGGTTCGTAGAAGCAAATTTCAAGTGTGAAGTTTCCTCTCTCCAATTGATTTTTAACAATTTGTTTTCAATACTGTAATAGGTCTACCGCAGAAAATGACATTTTTTCAATCTCTCTTCATAATCATGTCAAAGCACTCAAAAATTCAATTTCAAAGAAAAATCGTCATGGGAAAAAACCATGAAAACCCATGACAAATAAGACTTCAGCCGATCAGAGGCTCTTCAATCTGTCGTATTAAGCCTTGATAAGGACTTTTATCATCTGACTTGCATACACACAATATAAAGAATAAAACAAGAAATTATAAATAGAAAGAAGTTTGCAAAAAAGAAGCAGTATTGATTCAGTTGTACATTTAATGCCTGAATAAGTTTATTGAAAGGTTAAATGTGTTCCAAACTTGTCAATATTATTTTTTGTCAATATTATTTTCCCAATTTTGACATTTTGTTGGTGACTTTTTTCCCAATTTGGCCAGGGGCCTTTTCCCAAAATATGTGGATAAAGCCCTGGATGACAAATGTCTTGTGTCAAGTACATCTCTTATTTGGGCAAAAAAATTTGAAGGCATTCCTTCTTTTACCAACCAACATGCAATGTTGCTGCCAGCATTTCGCAAGAAAGTTGTTTCTTTTAGCTCTATACCCGATAACACAATTTTAAAAAATAAAGTCATCACTACCTAACCCTTTACCAAACTACAAAATTGTAGATGGATCCAAATCGAAAGTATTTGCAGACAAAAAAAAAGGGGGACTAAAAAATTGACATTTGGTTTGGGAAGGGTAGAAAACATTGTGGGAAAAGGACAAAATGCTGGATACTAGCATTTTCTCCTTTTCCCACAATGTTTTCAGGTTTTGATCAGACTGAAGGTAACAACGAGAAAGTACTGGTTTCCAGCATTTTCTTTTTTTTTTTCCATGCATCTTCTGAACAATGACCGGCATAATACCGTAAAACGCCCTGCTATAAATCGCGAAAACCCATGAAAATCAAAATTATGTGTCAAAAAATTGCAAATGGTATATGGATTCATTTCGTATATATCAAATACAATATTTTTCAACGGAATGAAGCTGAAAATTTCATTAAATTTCTTCTTTTATCTCAAAAAACAATGCTACATGTAAGCATTGACTGTATAGCAGAGGGGCTAGCAGTAACATCCTATTTTTACATTTTCAACAAATCCTAAAGTGTTATATATCACTGTAAAGGTCTTTCAATTTGCTAAAGAATGGTGCAAAAATCAAGCTTTTATCACTGAAAATAAAAAAGTTATCACCAAAAATGTGAGGATACCGTCATAAATCTGTCTGACAATTAATTTGACATCTTTTACTTGATTTAATTTGTGACATGAGTGTCTTTTTACATGTAAAAACAGATCAAGTATTATGAAGTGTTATACATCATTTTGCCTTTTAATTTGTAATAAAATGATATTGATATCTTAATACAAAAAAGATCTATGCAAAAGAGTGCTGAAACTATGAATTCACCATATTTGTCGGACACTTCGTTTTACTAGACAACAATATTTTAGACTGATTTTCAGACAGATCCAAATTCAGGGCTGTTGCAGATAACAAATTGGATATGGCTCAAACAAAGACATATGATTCAGAAAAAATATAAAACATTGTGGGAAAAGGAAAAAATGCTGGATACCAATACTTTATTCTATTCCAACAATGTTTTCAAGGGGTGTGGTACTCAAGTAATATCTGTAAGCCTTTCATTAAATTAAACTTTTCTTGCACTTTTTGAAGATGAAGATATGATGTATGCAGCTCAGTTGCAAGATCAATTGCCATTTTTTTATAGGGTTACAGCTTCTGTCAAATCAGCTTTTAAGTTTGGAATTTGCGGGGATTCTTTAAAGTTTACACGTTTGTTTACTTTAACCCTTTCCCAAATGACTAACTTTTGGAATTGACTAAATTGAAAGCATTTGCAGACGACAATTCAACTTTTGCTGAAAAGATGATTTCAGTCTATGATGGGGTACAAAACATGGTGGGAAAAGGAGAAAATGCTGGTTACCAGCATTTTCTTTTTTCCACGATGTTTTCCCAAGGCTTCTACTTCAGTACCTCTAGCTGAGTAGGAGGGAGGTTGTGACTGAGTCTGAGAGAAATGATCTCCTGATAGTGACAGTTTCCAGGTTCAGTCTAAAATAGGTTAGGCTGGGGATTGGGTCTCATCATAAGAACAAGAGGGCCATGATGGCCCTGAAATCGCTCACCTGAGTTTATTGACCAAACATGCACCATCTAGTTTCCCAGTGACCTAGTTTTTTATCAGACATTACCCATCATCAAACACTTTTGAGATATCAATAAGACAAACATTCTGGCCAAGTTTCATGAGTATTGGACTGAAAATGTGGCCTCTACAGTGTACAAAAGGTTTTTCTAAGATTTCATCAAGTGACCTAGTTTTGGACCCGACAATTACCCATTATCAAACTCTTTTGAGACATCACCAAAACAAACATTCTGACCAAGTCTGAAGAATATCAGGCAGAAAATGTAGCCTCTAGAGTGTACACAAGGTTTTTCTAATATTTGACCCATTGACCTAGTTTTTGACTCCACATGACCCATTTTCAATCTCATTCAAGGTATCACCAGGACAAATATAATGAACAAGTTTTAGGAGTATCAGACTGAAAATGTGTCCTCCAGAGCATACAAAAGGTGTTTATAACATTTGACCTATTGACCCAGTTTTTGACCCAACATGACCCATTTTCAAACTCATCCAAGATATTATAAAGGCAAACATTCTGACTAATTTTCAAGAGTGTTGGACTGAAAATGTGGCATCCAGAGCATATACAAGGTTTTTCTAAGATTTGACCTGGTGACCTAGTTTTTAACCCCCAATGACCCATTTTCAAACCTGTCTGAGATATCATCAAGACAAACATTCTGACCAACTTACAAGAGTTTCGGACTGAAAATGTGGCCTTTAGAGCCTACAAAAGGTTTTTCTAACATTTGACCTAGTGACCTAGTTTTTGACCCCACATGACCCATTTTCGATCTTGTCCGAGATATCATCCAGACAAATATCCTGACCAACTTTCATGAGTATCCAACTGAATATGTGGCCTCTAGAGCGTACAAAAGGTTTTTCTAAGATTTGACCTAGTGACCTAGTTTTTGACCCCACGTGACCCATTTTCGAACTCGTCCGAGATATCATCCAGACAAACATCCTGACCAACTTTCATGAGTATCCATCTGGAAATGTGGCCTCTAGAGCGTACAAAAGGTTTTTCTAAGATTTGACCTAGTGACCTAGTTTTTGACCCCACGTGACCCATTTTCAAACTCGTCCGAGATATCATCCAGACAAACATCCTGACCAACTTTCATGAGTATCCGACTGAAAATGTGGCCTCTAGAGCGTACAAAAGGTTTTTCTAAGATTTAACCTGGTGACCTAGTTTTTGACCCCACGTGACCCATTTTCGAACTCGTCCGAGATATCATCCAGACAAACATCCTGACCAACTTTCATGAGTATCCGACTGAAAATGTGGCCTCTAGAGCGTACAAAAGGTTTTTCTAAGATTTGACCTGGTGACCTAGTTTTTGACCCCACGTGACCCATTTTCGAACTCGTCCGAGATATCATCTAGACAAACATCCTGACCAACTTTCATGAGTATCCGACTGAAAATGTGGCCTCTAGAGCGTACAAAAGGTTTTTCTAAGATTTGACCTGGTGACCTAGTTTTTGACCCCACGTGACCCATTTTCGAACTCGTCCGAGATATCATCCAGACAAACATCCTGACCAACTTTCATGAGTATCCGACTGAAAATGTGGCCTCTAGAGCGTACACAAGGTTTTTCTAAGATTTGACCTGGTGACCTAGTTTTTGACCCCACGTGACCCATTTTCGAACTCGTCCGAGATATCATCGAGACAAACATCCTGACCAACTTTCATGAGTATCCGACTCAAAATGTGGCCTCTAGAGCGTACACAAGGTTTTTCTAAGATTTGACCTAGTGACCTGGTTTTTGACCCCACATGACCCATTTTCGAACTTGTCCGAGATTTCATCGAGACAAACATCCTGACCAATTTTCATGAGTATCCGACTAAAACTGTGGCCTCTAGAGCGTACACAAGGTAAAAAGTTGACGACGGACGACGGACGACGGACGACGCACGCCGCACGACGCACGACGGACGACGGACGACGGACGCCGGACACAGCACGATCACAATAGCTCACCATGAGCACTTCGTGCTCAGGTGAGCTAAAAAAGAGAAACACTGAAAAAAAAATCAGATTGTATTAACCCTTTACCAGATGACAAAATTGTATACTGTTTCAAATGGAAAGCTGTTGGGGATGACAAATTAGATTTCACTTAAACCATGGAATCTGAATCAAAATGGAAAGAGAACACTGTGGGGAAAAGGAAAAAAATGCTGGTTATCGGCATTTTCTTCTTTTCCTGTAATGTTTTCTAAAGCTATTTTTCACATGGATGTTAAAAATTTTGATTGTGTGGTAATGGGTTTAAGTACTCTACTTTAACAGTTGACATCAACACAATTTTTGACTGACTGAGTTTTGAAAGTTGTGGCAGACAATGAAATGAGCTAAAACATGAGGACAGGAAATAAAATGGGAAAAGGAAAATTAGAGAAAGCAATATGGATTATTGAGAACTTTTCAGAAAAACTGCATACTGCCTATAACAGTTAAAGACTCAAGTCTAAACAATCATTCATGGCAAAAAAAAATTTTTTTCTTAAGTTCTACTTTTCAATCAATGTTGCAGGGAAAAAATAAGATATTAAAGCTAAAAAAATTATATCTAAGCCAGAATGGACAAAAAAATATAAGATCTAGTGGAAAAATAAAAAAAAAAATACTAATATTCAACATTTTGATGACTTGGTACAATACTGATGTAAGTGCCTATACAAAGTATTGGCGATATGTGTGTATTGGCTATTGCACAATACCCTCTATTTTTTTTTATGTTGCTACAATCTTTCTCGATGTACAAAACGCTCGACATTCTTGGTGATGGGTCTAGACATTGTTCAAAATTCTATTTCAAAGTGGCTAATGCGAGTTTACGTCATTCAATTTAAAAATGTATTTGATACTGCGATCTATCCGGTTTTTAGTAACGATCGAAATTACGGCAACTGGGAACTTCCGGTTCATGCAGCAGTAAATGGTAGGGTGCTTTTTTGGCTTTGCGCTAAGATGCGCTATCATATTTTGGGACAAAACCGCTGTTTTCTGCAAGAAGAGACTCCATAAAATAGCAAGATGCCTTTCGGATCCTTTCGAAGGACAATAACCTCATGATCCTTCGCTCTCAAAAACTTGTAAATTGTTTAAATTGTCTTAATTTTAAAAAAACCTGCGTTTGTTTGGTATCTACGTCTTCCTTGGGGAATGACCTTCAATTTGGTACGTCATTTTACCCACAAAGCCATACTGCCATTGAGAAATAACGAGATTTCGATAGCGACCCCAGATGTCATGTTCTAAAAATAGAATTTTCTATTTCCTCACTACGATGATAGAAGCCATTTCAAAACGGAAAAAAATCAATAAAATCCACTCGATACTATTTTTTTCTCTTCATATATCGATATCGATATACTTTTTCTGTGTGCTAAGACTGTTTCTCAGCCAAAATGTTTAAAATTGATGATTTTGTGAGTAAATGAAATTGTACCAAAATATATGCAAGTCAGAAGGTAAACGGGAAAAACCCGATATCGGTGTTATCGCTAGAGGGGCGTTTTACGGTATTATGCCCAATGACCTTGCAATTTATGATTTTCATTAAAGAATCCATGGTCATCAAAACTCTACTGTACACTTACTGTGACGAAGGATACACTGCACGCTTTGACATTATGTTTCCTCCATAATCGGCCATCGTTTTCGTAAAGGATTTCAAAGTAAAGCTTTCTTCGCTTGAACCTAGTTTGTTATCCCACAGTTTCTATTTTCAGTGGAATAAAAAATGACAATAAAAACTAGATGCATATCTAATTCTGGCATGATATTTTGATCAGATTATTTGGTGTTAAAATCGAGTTGTCAATTTGACCGGAAGCATTACTTTTCACTTCCGAGAGCTGGTTGTCATCTTGAGTCATTCTCTACATTGAAAACGAGTACCAGTCTTGAAATTACGTACCCGTTTATGTTCGCTACTCTATATGTTACACATACTTTTAACGCGCTGATGGTGTTTGAAAAATGTATAAGTGCGAGATAAATTCTTACAGGCATTTTTCCTCCACATATGTTTTATAGACAGTATATGCATTTTCATTACCGGTATAGGTCATGTCCATCTCTTATTTCAAAAGCTGTTGCTTTAAGTTTATCAAATACTGTGTTTTACTGACAGACCCTAGATTGGATGTCACTTGGGAGTCTGTACAGTGACAAAATGTCTTCATTTTGGAGATATTTTTACTCACTTTTTACTTACGTTATACGGCATGCCTCGGAATCGGATGTTGTGGGACTGATTGGCAGATAGGAACACGTCAATCATTTAGATCTAAATATATTTATACTCTTTAGCAAATGACAAAACATTTAGACCGGTCCAAATGAAAGCATGCGCGGATCCAGACATCTTTTCTCGGGGTGGGGGTCCACCGAAAACTCAGTCGTCTTATTAGCCTATATGATACTTTGATTTCCGGATTTCAGTGGATGTAAGCCGTTTATAAGTCAACGTTTCCAGTTCTAACCATGATGAGGTCTCCACATTTAGAACATTTCTTTTAGATTTATGACTATTTTACATACATGTAAATGCTGCGCAATATCAAGCTAGTACCATTTCACGAATCCGATAACCACATTTTTGCCAAAATTCCGGGGGGGGGGGGGGGGTTCGGACCCTCTGGATCGGCCCATGGAAAGTTTTACCCAGGTTAATGTAACATGGCTCAAATGATAGATTTTTTACTTGAAAGGGAAGAAAATAGTCGGAAAGGCCGAGAACTACTATTTCCAGCTTTTTCTGTTTTTTTTCCACTTAGTTTTCAAAACCTGTCCCCTTTATAACCCGTTACACACTTTTGAAGACCCTGAGAAAAACATTTTAGGAAAAGGAGAAAATGCTGGTAACCAGCATTTTCTCCTTTTCCAACAATGTCTTCTAGCCTTCACAAAACAAATTTCAATTTTTCAGTCACTTTTGTCGTCTGCAAATGCCGTTTCGATTAGGACAAACCTAAAATTTTGTTGTTTGGTAATGAGTTAAGGGTCGCTTACTGATTGTGTGGTAGAGGGTTGCGTAAGGCAAAAATGCATATGTGGACAAATTTTGCCCATCTACCTAATATCCCCAAAATCCGTCAAGTGCAGGGCCGAAATCACCGTCAAATAATATTTATCGTCGGTCGTTGACTGTTATATGTATAAATAAATATCTATCTATATCCTAAAAGGTTATTCATTCAGTATTTCCACCGGCTGCCTGGGGTTCGTATGTTACGATCCCTGAGCTAACCAAAGTTGCTTACCAAATAGAGCTGTCAATTCAGATCGAACTACATAGACTCCAGAGCGAGTTCCTATTTGTCATGTGTAAAAACTATTCAGAGGAAAGTCGTGAGATCAAAGCCCTTATCTTCCATACACAACGTGACGGTATTGGTTAAAGGTGGCCCTCCAGATTCTGGGACGAAAATTTTACAAAAGTACAAAAATATCATCGTTATACAATATCTATTTGGATAATTTTGGCGGTTGACACTCAGACGCTCCTAAGCAAAATAAATGGGCTTAATTATAAACTTAAGTCCATTATTTTGCTGAGTCGAGTCTGAAACGTTTAAACATTGGAATTGAGAATGTGCTAGTGAAGTGTGTCTGAAATTGCAAACTGAACTTGAGTAGGACAATAAGTCTGTTTAGAGATTTGATTAAAATAAGATACTAAAGTTTTTTAGGAAACCAACCCGGAGTTTTAACAACCGTCCAAACACGGGTTCTGAAATAATCCTTGGAAAAGGGAAGAATAGCGGTATCCATTTTTTCCTTTTTCCAACAATGCTCAGACTATATCTTAGACAATATTCAATCATTGGAGCAATGTTTAGTTTTGTCCTCTGAGCATACTTTGAAATCTTAACCTGCTATGTACTAAAACGGAATTTTGTTGATACTAAAAACCAAATCTAGCTATTAAGTTATTTTGGGGAAAAAATATTTCCTTATCGGACAATATAGATCCAAGATCAGACTGCAAGTTCTGTGATCTTTATGTAGAATGTCCGCAAAATGTCCTGGCGTCGCGCTTAGGAGCCAAAGGATAAATATTGACGCGATCCTAACTTTGTCCTCTGGTAAGGGGTTATTTAAGGTTACATTATTCACTGTTTGATCCTTAGCTGTACTATATGCATATATAGAGTGCTCGGTTTGAGCTCTTGTGATCAATTACTCTTTGCTTGGCCTATACTTTGTGTGGACCGTTACTCTGTCAAGTGTTACTTCATAATTGCTCTTGTTTTGAAACAATTTCCACAGAGAATAAATTACATGTACTGGTTATAAGCATTTTTCTGCATTTTCGAACAGTAGCTTCAGTCCTTTAACCTTTATTCTGTCAAGTTAATTCAAATTTAACTTTCAAGCTGACAGTAATGGGGCTGGATTTTTCCGTTTCAAAGGTATTCTTGGGCTAGGATATCTCCTACTCAGCGTAAATCCATGATCAGACTTCACCTTTTGTGCAGTCTGAACTTGATCTAACCTTTCTGCAAAAGGTCACTAAGTCATGCTTAGCAGCCTAAGGGTTAAATGGCAAAACAATCACTTGGGAACACATTTAATTAACACTTTACCACACAAACCCTACTTAAATAAATATATAA
This sequence comes from Tridacna crocea, assembly GCA_943736015.1. Taxonomy (NCBI): domain Eukaryota; kingdom Metazoa; phylum Mollusca; class Bivalvia; order Cardiida; family Cardiidae; genus Tridacna; species Tridacna crocea. The sequence goes on from OX031066.1 coordinate 14,393,587, forward strand.
ATATATAAATAATAAACTGTTTATTCCCATTTCTCCCACATTTTGATTTTTAACCCAAAATATAAATGTGGGAAAAATGGGAATTCGAACAGGTAGGGCACAGATAATCCTTGTCTTAGGCAAATTTACAACTATAGTGTGTATCCATACTAGTAATTAAAGGTAACTTAGTATGAAAGAATCTAAATTCTGTATGCGATTCAAAGTAACTGCAAACTTCCTTTAACTACAACCATAAGAATATGGGTAGGGATAATGTTTGCATAGGCTTGTAAACTTAAAATTGAAGGCAATTGCATAAGTATTAAGTGTGGTTTCTACTAGGTGGAAATAGTGCTTGCATGCATGAAGAGATATTTCTTAAATTTGGTCGATGTTCAATAGTGTGCAAACTACAGCCTACCAAATTAGGCTACTCTGATACAGACTATATTCGCACTTACCCTTACAAGTAAATGCCTTATTAGATTTTTAAAATATGGAACCAATACAAGTAAATGCCTTATTAGATTTTTAAAATATGGGACCAACATCCTTTTAACGACTCTGAGAAAGAAACCTTAAAGAAAACATTATGTGAAAGGAGAAAATGCTGGCAATCAGCATTTTCTCCTTTTTCCACAATATTTTCTACCCTACCAAATTTAGAAATCATCACAATATCAAGATTTAATTTGTTGTATGCAGATGGTTTGAATTTGGTCCAATCAGAACGTATTGGTTATTTGAACTGCACGTGTTGTAATTAATACACTTTTTTTAACATGTCATCGGCTAACATCGAAACATCGTAAATTTTAGCCTTCATGAATCATAGCAATACCATTCTATTTAGACTAATTAATCAGATTATAAACTTGTAAACCATCAAAATAAAGATATCTAATCTTTTATATTGAAAGCATCTGCCCACGACAAATCCGAGGCTCTTGATATAAATTCATGAGCAAGAATTACTTGATAGGGAAGATGGCAATGGATGAAAAGGCGTTTTTTTTTCCCAATGATTTTGTACTTGCTTCTACCCGGGACAATAAGGTCCAAGTGTGATATGTAAAAAGTGTTGCGATATTACATAGGTAAAGAATTAACATAGGCATAACCGTTTCTCAAATCTTTACCTAATGTTGGAGTTTTTGAAACTCAACCTTTTGATGTACTTGCATATCGTCGGTTTAATGGTTTCATGCTGTAGTTTCGAGGTTTTTTGGAATAAACCGAGGGTAAGTTTAGTAATATCTTCTTTTGTACTAAAGAACCTTAATCCATACTGCTCTGAAAGTGAAGTCAGTATTTTCAGGAAATAACTGGCCTGTTTGCTAATTTACGAAATACATTTAATACAATAACTTTTTGTCAAAGCTTTTACAAACCTTCCAGAGCCATCGGTTAAATCAGCGTCTTTTGGGAGAGGCTTAGATCAAGATCAGACTACGCAGAACTCGCTGCCTGATCTTGAGTCTATGCCGTCCTCTTTTCAAGTAAGGTCAACCATGTGAGTCCAATTTTAAGTGAAATGGTAATCAAAGCCATCAAGGGTGCCTTTTAATGAGAGGATAAAGCTTCCGTTTCTCATAGATAAAACGTTTCTGATTAGTGATCATTGGCGACCTTGGGTGGACCAGTAGTGCTGTGGTAAAACGCTGCACTGTCAATCCTAAGGCCCGAGATTTGATATCCGGCCCAACTAGGATCTTTCTGAGATATCTTGTGTTTCCCACCCAACTGGAGGTGAACTGGTTTGGAACTCAGAGGTAGCCTCGCGTGTATCGGTGCTTTACACGGGGCACGTTATTTAAAGAGCCAAGAAAGTCTATTTGAAGAAGAGGTAGTGGCTTAAACCCGGATTTTCTTTTATACGAATCTTTCTCTGTAATAATGGTCCATACCCATACCATTATGCCCAGAACACGGAGGGACCTTAATCCTTCATAGTCATCATCCTGTCCTCCTGCTTATGGAACCCCATCGTTCCAATCAAGCCACAAGATAAAGGTTTCCAGAAAGAGGGGCTTTCAACTCATTTTCAAACAACAAAACAAAGACTGGTCCAATTGAAAGCACTTGCAGACGAAAGTTAACGTAACTAAAAAGTGAAACTTGTTTTTAGCAGAGTATAAAACTTTGTGGGAAGAGGAGAACAAAATTAACGTAACTAAGAAAATGAAACTTGTTTTCAGCAGAGTATAAAACTTTGTGGGAAGAGGAGATAATGCTGGATACCAGTATTTTCTCTTTTTCCCAAAATGTTTTCAAAAGGCTTCTATCTCAGGGTCATAAAACCCAGGGATAATTTGGTAAAGGGTTAATGCATTTCTGCGATGCACGATACATTGCAAGTCATCACGTGATAATGGATCAATACACACATAACAAAAGTAAAAAGAAACAGATAGGTTCATAAGGTAAACTTGTCCTTTGATAGGCCCAAACTTTAAAGATATCGAAAAGTTTGGGCTCATGTCAGCCTGTGCAGACTTTGCAAACTGACATGAGTCTACCCCTTTTCACAGAATATGGCTCAATGAATGTTGCAAGTAAAACTGAATGCACCCCGTATTGTGAAATGATAATAGTAATATGTCGCCAACGAAAAGAAGTTAACAAAATTTTATTTTATTTTCTTTAATCAATCAATCAAACACTGACAAATCACGATAAAATCTTTAAAAGATATGTCGACATATGCATTAACCCTCTTAGACCCTTACTACATAATCCCGTGCATGGTTTAACGACCCTGACTACAACTTATGGAAGTTTCGTGATGCAAGATTTTCAACCCTAATGAGACAAATTCCTACATATAAGCCTATGCCACATCTAGTCTGAAAAACAGTTGACCCCACAAGCTTAGTGATCGAGTTTTCATTTATAGCAGTGGTTCAAATACAAAATTTACTACATCATCGAAGCCTTACGAGAACCTTATATTTTTCGCTCAGCTCTCGCACTCTCGTTCGCTTACGTACAAAAACACCCCTACATGAAATAAACCGGGAAAAGGAAACGCATGCAACAATGGCGATATAGTACACTGAATTCCTTACATGTCATTTATTTCATTTATATCATACATGCCTCATAACACACAAGAAAATTTCCTCTGCAGCCCTTTCTGACAAATATTCCATTTCCGTTCAGGCCATAATTTTTATTTAGCACACACTTAGTTTTAGAGTACTGGGTCTGTAAGATGACGTAATTCACTGGAGAAGACGCCACGGGGCAATTAGCATGCTTGAAGTTGATACTGCTGCAATCCAAGGTTTTATAGTTGCTACAGGAGTAGACATTGAATTGGGCTCGGCATCCTTTGTCTACCCATATTGATGATTTGCTAAAGCCATAACTTTTAGTAAATTCGCAGTCAGATTTCGATACTTTTTTGCCAACCTGTAAAAATATAACAGATCAAATATTATACAGACAGACAGGACTAAGAGACTTGTCGTGCATGCCAAAATATAAGAAATGATGGTGTCTACTCTAACATTTTCTATACCATGTAGCACATGTCGTGGGAATGTCCTTTGGCATGACACTTCCAAGTCAAAGCCAAGTACAGGATCTGATTGAATAAGTAAGCTGTCGAGCTTACAAAAATAATATCGTCTATCGTAACTACAGCTTGCGAGGTTTATCTAGTTTGATGTGTCCTCTGCAAATGCTTAGGCTGATGGATGAGCCAATAGTAACATGCAACTCTTCTTAAAACAGTATTTTTTACATATGTTCTCGGGCATCAATTTTCAAGGTTAAGAAAGTTCACGCGAGGTAGAGAGAGAGACAGACAGAGACAGAGATAATGGAAGAGAGAGCAGTAGGCTACTTACAGTCACATGAACGATATCTTGATTTGGCTGTAAGTTAACACTACATGTGGCAGGTTGGTATTTCCAGCTTGAACATGTCTGAGTTGTGAAAGACACTGCAGACGACTGACCTTCAAAAAGAAAAAAAAAATCATGTTTCGTGAAAAGGGGACCTAATCCATATTATATAAAATATCAACCCGTGACAGCACAGGCCGAGCAGGCTGACATGGGTTGAAACTTTTTTTTGTTTCTCTTAGTAAACAGGAGAAAAGCTCCTTATCAGACGACAACTGAATGTTAAGTCTTAACCACACTGAAAAAAGGTTGCAAATTAGATGTAGCTTAAACCATTAAATTTGTTTTTGTTTAGGCAGAAAACAAAGAGGGAAAAGAGAGCTTGATCACTACCAGTATTCTATCCGTTTTTCCGACAATGTTTTCAAATGCCCTTTTCCCAGCGTCGTTATAACACGGGAAAGTTTACTGGGTGAGTGGTTGTATCCTCGGTATAGCATCGTAATTAGCTTTATGTCGGCGATGATAATTGAACTATCTAAAGTTTGCAGTCTGACCTTCTGCACATATCGTCTGCAAATACACGTCTCGGTCGATTCAATAACAAAATCACCCGAGGTTTGGCAAACGATTTCTGACGAACATGTTAAAAGAAAAAGTAAGTTTCAGAAAGGTAGGCTACTTCAAAACGGCTCGAAATGAAAATAAATAAAAACATTACATGATGGTCACTCTAATATAATTCTGCATTATAAAGAAGATAAAGAATAACATTTACCTGCAAAAAATAGTCCGAGGATCACAGCAATTGTGATATACATTGTTCTGTTGGGGGAAATATTTTTATTTTCAGGACTCTGAAAGTAGAAAATATAACACAATTGTTTTGTGATTTAACTGTTTTTTTGTAATTCATCGAAAATTTCATTCACGTCGGATGTGTGTGTGTGTGTGGGGGGGGGGGAGTTTGCGCGGGTGGTTGTAACGATACATTAGAAAAGCAACAATATATGGCAAAAGGGCATTGATTTGCAGTTTTTACACTATGATTATTTTGTACAAAAGCTTTGGACAATAGAGCATACAGTAAATTTTAATGAATGTTAAAAAAAAAAAAAACCGTACAAAACAAAAATTAAAATTTTGATGTGTATGTTATGCGTTTGACCGTCTCTGAATAAGAAAATAAAAAAAATGTATGGAAAAGTAATTGATAAAGCTCCGAAGCAACCACTTTGATTCCCTCTGAGGGTCTTTCAGACAAAGATTAGACAGTCCTCTTACGTTCTCCAAAGAAAACGGAAAATGGAAGAAAAAATGAAGTTTAGATTAAAAAACCAATTTCGATTTTAATATGCCACTTTCTATTGCTTTTCTAGAATTTGACTAAAGACACTTGTGAAATTAAAATATCTCTTTTTTCTAACAAAATATAGCCATAGCCGTGTTTGTGTTGTGTATGCCAAGCGTAATGAAAGTAACGTTCTGCTGCTTGCTTACTTGTGTTATGTAAGGTTGCGTAACACCGGCTCACTTTCGAGATTTAAATAGAAGAACAAAGAGGATCCTAATACAAGAACAGATGTATTTTGTTTTCCACGATCTTCGCCTGTGTGTGTTTTTTTAACATATTAAAAATAACAAATAACTACGACTTTAAAATAAACAAAAATAAACATGATAGAGAAAAATTAAAAAAACTCACTAGACGACAATTTTATTTTGCCTACGTTGCGTATCTAGTGACATTTTCCATTTTCCGAAAATGCCGCCTGCACAGAACGCGAAGGCAATGCAGATTTCAACGAATACTCTGAAATTTTCAAGATTTGCGCCACATTTCCATACGGCCTGTAAGCCCTAAAAATTGTTCAGTCTTTTTTACAACAGATAAATATAATCAACATTACCAGTTTATTCGAAACATAGCGACAAAAGGTGACAACCACGCTAAGATGACTAAAGTGTGCAGTATGACATTGGTCCATGACAGAATACAATGATATGACGGCTAGATTGTGCCAGTCGATCTTTGTAAGATACTTTGGACATGTTCGACTTTATAAATGCTTTTATCGCAATGTTTTTTATTCAGGTAATCAAACTACACATAACTATTCTCATGCATACGTCATATTAATATACATCTAATGAGTGTCACTGAGTAATTTAAGTACATAATATGAAAAAGGGTAGTACATTTCTTCTCACAACATTTTCCTTTCCTTACAAGTTTAATAACTCGTTACTCAGGTGAGTATAAGGTTAAGCTTTGATATAGTATTTAACGTATATAACGTAAGAAATAAAGAACTTTCATGTAACAAGGTCTTCCCTTTTTTCCAATGTTTTCGTTTTCAATCGTTTTCAACTCGCTATTTTAAAGTAAGTTAGGTGAGAAATGCAGTATATTTCATGTAACAATGTTCTCCTTCCTTCGCAATGTTTTCGTTTTTACTTGCAAAACCCGCTTTTTTAAGGTAAATTACGAGATAAATGTAGCACGTTTCATATTACAATGTTTTCCTTTTTCCGCAATATTTTTGCTTTCTTCGTAATGTTTTCGTTTTCATTTACGAAACTTGTTATTTTCTTATACATACAAACGTTGAAATGAAATAGGTATTTAGGCAAAAGTCTTCCATTAACAAATGTTATCAAAACAAAAATTTCAGAGTTATTTAAAAAGATTTAATCATAGACGTTCAAGAACAAATTTTACTACATTTATATTATCACATAAAATTCAGACTTACCTAAATAGAAGAACAAAGAGGATCCTACTGCAAGAACAGATGTATTTTGATTTTTCCACAACCTTCGTATGTATTTTTTGTGACTTTACATTGCGAAAACGCAGAATATAACCGACTTCGCGTCTGACATCTGAACCAATCACGATCCTCGTTACATAGATTTTACTCAAGTCAACGAATGAAATTTTTGCCGAAAATCAGAGAGCGAGTAGCGCTTCTCGTGTCAAAGAGGTGCAAGTGTCATCTCTTTATCGGTGTCAAGCCATAAGGCTCAGCCTCCGGTTGTTTTGCCAAACAATTAGATTTTTATCAAAGAAGGTTCAATTGTCTTGCTTGCTATCAAAGGGTCTCAATGAAGTTGTGGAATTTTGTATTTCCACGTTACTTCTTCGAGCTATGAAATGCTTTTGTAAGGTCTAGTTTTGTAAGAATATATCAAAATTTATGAAAATTGCAAAATCAAAGAATTTTCTTGATAGATCTTTGCTCATCGTACGTATGAAATTTAAGAACAGTTATTAAAGATTAAAACATTTCATTGCCTTTATTGGCATAATCGACACATCACATGTCTTTGACCATTTACAAAAAAACGAAATATGGCAAAGGCAAATGAAAGTAACAATATCAGTTCAGTTACAAAATACAATGTGTGAGCAAAAACGATGTACAATAGGAAAGTAGGAGCTATTTTGTTGAACACAAATATTATATGAAAAATGTTACGATTCACTAGAATTATACATCACTTTGCGAAAATCTAAACAAGTCGAAATTTACTTGCAAATATTAAGAATTATATCTTTCTACTATTGCATGAGATTAAAATTATGAATTTAGATTGGGTTAGCCGGTGTAATGCAGAGAAATGACCCCCATTACAAAATGACCTACGTCGATAAATGGCCCGGGGGTCATTTTGTAATGGGGGTCATTTTTCTGCATTACACCGACAATCGAGACGTTGCATTCCTTGTGTTAATATTATACATGGGAGAATTTTTTTTCATATTTTATCATTTATTTTGGTTATATAATGTCAAGTTCCTGTGGGAAACGGTTAAATTTAGATTCATTAAAAAAATGCGAAGTAAAGTAAATGCAATTTATTGGAAATACAATTCATGGTTGCGCATCGGTCATGGTAATGTTGGCAGACAGCGCACATCAACCCTAGGCTGCTGGGCGTAATTCACTGACCTTTGCGGGCAGCGTAGAACAAGATCAGTCCGTACAAAACGTACCACAAACACTAAATGGGTCTGTACTTTCGGCTTCAGAGTTCCATTTCCTTTATTTAGCAGCATAAGGGTTAAGATCGGAATATAGGAGAAATATGTCTGATCAAGGATGTAGGTTTCACATTTTTCACGATGACATTTTCGACGATGAAATGATATATTTCATTGTGATTACGTGTAATTAAATACGGTTAACTCTTTACTAACCCACAAATTCTTGACTTTTCTATAGTCATAGACATAGATTGCATGTCCTCTCATTTAGAGGGGTCCCGTCCTATCTGCCGATCTCTATTGGAAGATGGTGAATTGCAGTTCGGAATTTAAAGATTCTACGATTCTAAAGATTCTAGTTAATATTCGAATTCATGTTTTTCTTTGAAGTTGGAATATTTTTTTGTTTTTATTTCTTCATTGAAGCTGTACATGCCATTGTTGCTGAAATTGGTCAATTAATGTTTGCTTTATTATTTTATGTATTTGATTGTGGTCAATTTGGAATTGGTTTTGCCATAAGTCTGCTCTTCCAACTTTATAAATGATTTTTTTTATTTTGTTTGACCACTTGAAATTACTGTTGCGTTGATTCATCATATACTTATAGATTTTTAGAGATATTTTGTCTTCTTTACCAGAGACGAGACGATTCCAGAAAGCCATCATACGACTTTCTCTGATTACAGAAATTAGTTATCAACCGAGCTCACCATAGAGAAAGGACATAGGTGTTGACTTTCTGCCATTTGTAATTATCCGTTTAAAATGATTATGTACTCATTCGATGATTTCGAGGTTTTCGGAATCAAAAATTTATAAAGAAACTGCATGGCTTTGTTCACCTGTTCTACGGTGTGTTTTCTTGCGTGAAGGAAAGAACCGTTACATGAGAATGTTAGCCCGAGATAGTGATATTTATCTGTTATTTCGAAGGTTGATTTCCGATTTTAAAATAGTAGTTTCCATGGGTTCTCGCTCCGAAAACTAATACTTTTGTTTTTTGGATATTGATTTTTAGATGCCAGTTATTACAGTAGCCATTGAAAATATTTAAACTCTTTTGGAAATCGGTTTGATCAGAGTGAGACCTTTTGATGGCAGGCACGACAATTAAATCTTCTTTGATAAAAATCTAATTGTTTACCTAATTGATTCATGGTCGCGCCTAATCATCTATGTCTTGATTGTTTGGCAAAACAACCGGAGGCTATGCCTTATGGCTTGACACCGATAAAGAAATGACACTTACACCTCTTTGACACGAGAAGCGCTACTCGCTCTCTGATTTTCGGCAAAAATTTCATTCGTTGACTTGAGTAAAATCTATGTAACGAGTATCGTGATTGGTTCAGATGTCAGACGCGAAGTCTGTTATATTCTGCGTTTTCGCAATGTAAAGTCACAAAAAATACATACGAAGGTTGTGGAAAAATTAAAATACATCTGTTCTTGCAGTAGGATCCTCTTTGTCCTCTTTGTTCTTCTATTTAGGTAAGTCTGAATTTTATGTGATAATATAAATGTAGTAAAATTTGTTCTTGAACGTCTATGATTAAATCTTTTTAAATAACTCTGAAATTTTTGTTTTGATAACATTTGTTAATGGAAGACTTTTGTCTATATACCTATTTCATTTCAACCTTTGCATGTATAAGAAAATAACAAGTTTTGCAAGTGAAAACGGAAACATAGCTAAGAAAGCAAAAATATTGCGGAAAAAGGAAAACATTGTAATATGAAACGTGCTACATTTATCTCGTAATTTACCTTAAAAAAGCGGGTTTTGCAAGTAAAAACGAAAACATTGCGAAGGAAGGAGAACATTGTTACATGAAATATACTGCATTTCTCACCTAACTTACTTTAGAATAGCGAGTTGAAAACGATTGAAAACGAAAACATTGGAAAAAAAGGGAAGACCGTGTTACATGAAAGTTCTTTATTTCTCACGTTATATACGTTAAATACTATATCAAAGCTTAACCTTATACTCACCTGAGTAACGAGTTATTAAACTTGTAAAGGAAAGGAATACGTTGTGAGAAGAAATGTACTACCCTTTTTCATGTTATGTACTTAAAATTCTCAGTGACACTCACTAGATGTATATTAATATGATGTATACATGAGAATAGTTATATGTAGTCTGATTACCTGAATAAAAAAACATTGCGACAAAAGCATTTATAAAGTCGAACATGACCAAAGTATCTTATAAAGATCGACCGGCACACCCTGGCCGTCAGATCATTGTATTCTGTCATACACCATTGTCATGCTGTACACTTTAGTCATCTAAGCATGTCATCTAAGACACCCTTTGTCGCTATGGTTCGAATAAACTGGTAATGTTGATTACATTTTTTTGTTATGAAAAAGACCAATAAAATAAACAATTTTGGGGTCTTACAGGCCGTATGGACATGTGGGGCAAATCTTGAAAATTTCAGGGTATTCGTTGAAATCTGCATTGTTTATAATAATTCAGTTTGCCTTCGCGTTCTGTGCAGGCGGCATTTTCGGAGAATGGAAAATGTCACTAGATACGCAACGTAGGCAAAACAAAATTGTCGTCTGCTGAGTTTTGGATTTTTTCTCTATCATGTTTTGAAAGTCGTGGTTATTTGTTATTTGTACTAAGTAAAAAAAAACAACACAGGCGAAGATAGTGGAAAATAAAATACATCTGTTCTTGCTTTAGGATCCTCTTTATTTTTCTATTTAGATCTAGAGAATGAGCAGTAACACAAGTAAGCAAGCAACGGAACTTTAAAGACTCATTAAAGGCTATATTTTGTTAGAAAAAAAAAGATAATTCAATTTCACAACTGTCTTCATTCTTTTTCTTGCATTTTTCCTTTTTCTTTGAAGAACGTAAGAGAGCTGTCTAATCTTTGTCTGAAAGACCAACAAAAGGAATCAAAGTGGTTGCTTTGGAACTTACCTTTTCTTACAGTTTTTCATATTCAGTGACGGTCAAAAACATCGATTTTGTTTACTGTACTTTTTTTTTTTTTAAAACATTCATTAAAATTTACTGTCTCCTATATTGTCCAAAGTTTTTGTACAAAACAATCATAGTGTGAAAAATATGCCTTTTTGCCATATATTGTTTGCTTTCTAATGTATCATTACAACCACCCGCGCACCCCCCCCCCCCCCCACACACACACACACATCCGACGTGAATGAAAATTTCGATGAATTACACAAACAGTTATATTCAAAACAATCGTGTTATATTTTCTACTTTCAGAGTCCTGAAAACAAAAATATTTCCCCCACCAGAAGAATGTATATAATAATTGCTGTGATCCTCGGACTATTTTTTGCAGGTAAATGTTATTTTTTTTTATCTTCTCTACAATGCAGAATTATATTAGAGTGACCATTATGTAATGTTTTCTATTTTTGAGCCATTTTAAAGTAGCCTACCTTTCTGAAACTTACTGTCTGTTTTACCGTGTTCGTCAGAAATCGTTTGCCAATTCTCGGGTGATTTTGTTATGGAATCGACCGAGTTGTGACGTGTATTTGCAGACGATATGTGCACAAAATCAGACTGCAAAGTTTAGATCTATAGTTCAATTATCACCGCCGACAAAAAGCTATTTACGATGCAATACCGAGGATACTACTCACCCACTGAACTTTCCCGTGTTATAACAAGCCCGGGAAAAGGACATTTGAAAACATTTTAGGAAAAACAGATAGAATGCTGGTAGTGATCAAGCTCTCCCTTTTCCACCGTGTTTTCTGCCTAAACAAAAACAGATTTGAGCTACATTTAGTTTGTAGTTTGCTACTTTTTTTCAGTGTGGTCAAGACTAACATTCAGTTGAGGTTTTCTACTGTTTACTAAGGGAGAAAGCTTTTTGAAAAAGTTTCATCTCATGTCAGCCTGCTCGGCCTGCGCAAGCTGTCACGGGTTGATATTTTATATTACATGCATTAGGTCCCCTTTTCACGAAACATGACATTTTTTTCTTTTTGAAGGTCAGTCGTCTGCAGTGTTTTTCACAACACAGAGATGTTCAAGCTTGAAATATCAACCTGCCATATGTCGTGTAAACTTACAGCCAAATCAAGATATCGTCCATGTAACTGTAAGTAGCGTACTGCGCTCTCATCCATTATCTCTGTCTGTCTGTCTGTCTGTCTGTCTGTCTGTCTGTCTCTCTCTCACTCTGTCTGTCTGTCTGTCTGTCTCTCTCTCACTCTGGGCTGGCATGAACTTTCTTAACCATGAAAATTGATGATCAAGGTCTTACGTGAAAAAAAAATCTGTTGTTAGATTTACATGTTACTCTTGGCTCACCCATTAGCCTAAGCATTCGCAAATTACACATCAAACTAGATAAACCTCGTAACTACAGCTTTCTTCAAGCTGTAGTTACGAGGTTTTTGAAGTAAACAGACGATATTATTTTTGTAAGAGTGACAGCTTACTTATCCAACCTGATCCTGTACTTGTCTTTGACTTGTCATGCCACAGGACATTGCTACATGATATGTGCTACATGATATAAAGATGTTAGAGTAATCACCGTGATTTATTATATTTTAGTATGCATGGAAAAATTTCTCAGGTCTGTCTGTAATATTTACTCTGTTATTTCTTTACAGGTTTACAACAAAATATCGAAATCGGACTGCGAATATACTAAAGGTTATGACTTCAGCAAATCATCAATATGGGTGGACAAAGGATGTCGAGCCCAATTCAATGTCCACTCCTGTAAGCACTATAGAACCTTGGATTGCAGCAGTATTAATTTCAAGCATGCTAATTGCCCTGTGGCGTCTTCTCCAGTGAATTACGTCGTCTTACTGACCCAGTACTCCAAAACTAAGTGTGTGCTGAATGAAAACTATGGCCTGAATGGAAATGGAATCTTTGTCACAAACGGCTGCAGAGGAAAATTTCTTGTGTGTTATGGGGAATGTATGTTATCAACGAAGTAAATGACACCATAAGAATTCAGTGTACTTTATCGCCATTGTTGCATGCGTTTTCTTTTCCCGGTTTATTTCATGTAAGCGTGTTTTTGTGCATGAGCGAGCGAGAGTGCGAGAGCTGAGCGAAAAGTATATAGATCTCGTAAGGCATCGATAATGTAGTAAATGATTTTGTATTTTAATCGCTGCTATAAATGGACACCCGATCTCTAAGCTTATGAGGTTATCTGTATTTCAGACGACAAAAAATATGCTTGCAAAATGTGAGAGCATTTGCAGATAACACATTGAATGCTGCCTAGGTTTATAAGTAGAAAATTGTCTGACGGGGGTTGAAAATCTTGCATTAAATGCAGATTTCTCCCTTTCCCACGACGTTTCCAAAAGTTGTCGTCAGGGTCGATAAACCACGCACGTGTCGTAAGGTTTTGCACATGGAAACATAGAAACATATCTAGATCGTGGCGTGAATTGCCATTGTTTTATTGTTTGATTAAAGAAAATAAAATTTGGTTAACTTCTTTTCGTTGGCTACATAATTATTACCATTTCACAACACAGAGTGCATTCAGTTTTACTTGCAACATTCATTGAGCCATACTCTGTGAAAAGGGGGTCTTAAAGGTGGCCCTTCAAATTTTGGGACAAAAATGCAAAAAAATCATTCTTATAATATAGCCTTATAATTTGCATTCATAAAACCCCAGTAGTCGAAAAACATCTGATAACACGAGAAATTAGAGATTTATTACGGACCAGGTTGACCCCAACGGGAGACACATTCTATTTTTAGATTAACAATTCTCTCATTTAAATACAGGAAAACACAGACAAAGTTTCAAACGTCTGTCCGAAAAATACAATGTGGAAAAAAATTATTACATGTTTGCTATGTAATGGAATTTAAGCGTTATTAGTCAAGTGCCAGTCATTTGCCAATCCCACGATGCGTTATTGATTTTCGGCGCGAAATCTAAAAATAGCTTAAGAGGCTTCGTAGCCTTTTAAGGGAATACCATCAAAAAAAAATTTTTTTTTTAATTTTATAATTCTTAATTATTGATGATTTGTATTGTTTTTTTCATATAAATTCAATGATATATATATGTTTTTAATTTGGTGTGATGTTAAAATTCTAAATACCCACCTTTAATGCAACGCGAAAAGTGTCGACTTATGTCAGTTTGCTAAGTCTGCACAGGCTGACATGAGCCAAAACTTTTCGATATCTTTAAAGTTTTGGCATGTAAAAGGTCAAATCTACCTAATGAACATTTTGTATGTGGATTCATACCCATGTAATGATTTTCTAGATATCGTGCATCGCAGAAATCCATTAACCTTTTACCAAATAATCCCCCGTTTTTACGACCCTGAGACAGAGGCTTTTTGAAAACATTTTGGGAAAAGGATAAAATGCTGGTAACCAGCATTTTCTCTTTTCCCACAAAGTTTTAAACCCTGTTTCACTATTTGAGTTACGTTAAATTTATTGTTGTCTGCAAATGCTTTCAATTTAAACCAGTCTGAAATTTTGTTGTTTGGTAAAGAGTTAAAATAGCCCCTCTTTCTGGAAACCTTAATCTTGTGGGGTACCAAAAGCAGGAAGTCAGGATGATGACTGTAGGAATTAGATCCCTCCGTGCTCTGGGCATATATGGCATGGGTATGGACCATTATTACAGGGAAAGAATCGTATACGAGAAAATCCCTGCCTCTTCTTCGAATAGACCTCCTTGGCTCTTTAACGTGCCCGGTGTAAAGCACCGATATACGCGAGGCTATCTCGGAGTTCCAAATCAGTTCACCTCCAGTGTTTGGGTTGTTAAAACTCCGGGCCGGTGTCACTAAAAAAAAATAAGTATTTTGTTTTACTCAAATGTCTAAACAGATTTATTTTTCTACTCAAGTTCAGTTGTTATTTCAGATACATTTCACAAGCAACATTCTCAAATCCAAAGTTTAACAACGTTTCAGACTTTTGTTTCTCAACAAAATGGTGGAGTTTAATAGTTCAGCCCATCTATTTTGCTTAGGAGCGTCTGAAACATAGTATCAACTCGGTGCTTTAGAATTTTACTACAGTCCGTTATTGTTACTGAAATGTATCTCAAATTATTAACTTAAGTTGAGTCAGAACCTTGGACCATTATAAGCTTTTAGTAACATAAGAGACTAAAGATTTTTCATAAAACCGAGCCGTGGATTGTATCAAAGGGTCGACAGGTACTAAAAGTTCTTACTGAAGGTAAATTAATGTGCAACCCATTCACCATCTTTGCGAGCAAAGTTTAATATCACTACGTAGATCTTACCTTGGCTGATTGAACCCGATTTCGAGATTCCTGAGATGCACCCTCTATTGGATGCTGGTTCTAACTCCCCTTTACATGATGTTTCTAAAAGCAAATGAAATCTCGTTTTACAAACCGCTTACGAATTCACACGAAGCGATAAGCAGACATCCGCATGGGTTTCCATGTTTTACCTTTTATTCGAAAGGTAGAGACCTTGTTCTATTTTTATCAAAGATCAAATGCTAAGAGCGATTTCATTCGTTGCAGCTAGAGCCGGCTGCATCCAATGAAAAAGCGTACTGGGTGAACGTAAAAATCAAGCTCGATCCGCCAAGGGTAGAGTAACGTAGTGAATCGTCGGCCTTGGCTTGCGAAGATGCCCATTCACCGGTTGGTTCAAAATCTCCGTTTCAAGACTTGGCTTCTAATTGGCTGTGAAAAAGCGTTAGCCAACCTGATGGCTAGATCGAAAATTCCAAGTTCCTTTTTGAATTTAAAACAATTAGAGAATACGACCCCTGCTGTTTAAAAAACTGACTCTGAAGGAAGGAAAAAATGCTAATGATATTAAATTTGAAATTATGTAAACACTTATCCTGCTAAATAAATAAAATGAAACTGTCAAGTTGATAGTAAAAGCCAAAATTTTGCTATTTCAAATGTTTTCTATGCTCTATTATTATTATTGTTGTTGTTGTTTTTATTTAGTGCAGAAGGGGTAAGATGTCTCCTAATCCGGACATAGGTACCTCCCTTACAAGACGTCCCTTACTGTCATTTTTCAGCTTGTACGAAAGATACTGGAAATGTAGAGCACAGGATCTGCCAGACTGTATCACAAAAATAAAAAAAAGTCAGAGGATAAACGTTCAAATTATCCGCACATACTGACCAGTCTGGTCTAAATCTACACTGTAAATAACAGAGCTCAAAGTTTAACTTAGCATTCATAAATTTAGGATATACTTCTATATGAAACACAGGCAATTTAAGGTTACATTATTCACTGTTTGATCCTTAGCTGTACTATATACATATATAGAGTGCTCGGTTTGAGCTCTTGTGATCAATTACTCTTTGCTTGGCCTATACTTTGTGTGGACCGTTACTCTGTCAAGTGTTACTTCATAATTGCTCTTGTTTTGAAACAATTTCCACAGAGAATAAATTACATGTACTGGTAATAAGCATTTTTCTGCATTTTCGAACAGTAGCTTCAGTCCTTTAACCTTTATTCTGTCAAGTGAATTCAAATTTAACTTTCAAGCTGACAGTAATGGGGCTGGATTTTTCCGTTTCAAAGGTATTCTTGGGCTAGGATATCTCCTACTCAGCGTAAATCCATGATCAGACTTCACCTTTTGTGCAGTCTGAACTTGATCTAACCTTTCTGCAAAAGGTCACTAAGTCATGCTTAGCAGCCTAGGGGTTAAATGGCAAAACAATCACTTGGGAACACATTTACTTAACACTTTACCACACAAACCCTACTTAAATAAATATATAAATATATAAATAATAAACTGTTTATTCCCATTTCTCCCAGATTTTGATTTTTAACCCAAAATATAAATGTGGGAAAAATGGGAATTCGAACAGGTAGGGCACAGATAATCCTTGTCTTAAGCAAATTTACAACTATAGTGTGTATCCATACTAGTAAGTAAAGGTAACTTAGTATGAAAGAATCTATATTCTGTATGCGATTCAAAGTAACTGCAAACTTCCTTTAACTACAACCATAAGAATTATTGGTAGGGATAATGTTTGCATAGGCTTGTAAACTTATAATTGAAGGCAATTGCATAAGTATTAACTCTTTACCCCATAAGGCATTTCTAGGGTATCTCTAATTGACCCTAAATAACAGAACAGAACAGAACAGAAGTTTATTTCGAATGACTTGAACAATGTTCATCGTCATTACAAAGCTAATACAAATATAAGAATATCATGTACATACATGTGACAATAGCTGACATTGAATAAATAAGACACAGTACATTACATTTGCGGAAATCACGCTTTAGTGCAATAATATAATTTGATCACAATGATCAGTCTGTATAGTGTAGTTCATCTTGATCTATGCACACCGTAAACGTAATGGGTATTCGTTTATCGAAACAATGTTTTTCTCACTGATTGCACTGATTTTAGACCTGTCTATAGGAAAGAATTTTTAACATCAGAAACTATTGGCAGGTTTTTTTTTTTAATTTCAACAAATCTGTAAACAAAAAAAACTTTTGTAAGATATATCCTGTTATATCGTCACTTGTTATTCATCACCCATATAAAAAAAAATGGTGAAAGGAGATAAAAGCTGGGAA
The DNA here is from genome assembly GCA_943736015.1 of Tridacna crocea. Classification (NCBI taxonomy): domain Eukaryota; kingdom Metazoa; phylum Mollusca; class Bivalvia; order Cardiida; family Cardiidae; genus Tridacna; species Tridacna crocea. The sequence continues at coordinate 14,411,003 of OX031066.1, forward strand.
CAGAGTCGAAGGAAGAATATACTAGCTATTTATATTCCAGACAATGATTATACATAATGATAATAATAATGTTGATAATAATAATAATGGTAATAATACTGATATTTTGTAATAAAGAATAAACTGAATGGGGAAAAAAAAACCGACACATGCTTACATATTACATTTACAATACATGTATTGTAAATCGAAAAATCGAAAGTTTATGAATGCTACGATATACATGTATGTAACAAACTGTAAAGGTTTAGAGTAAAAAAAAAACACATAATACATACAAAAACTCACAATGGACAAGATTACGAAAAGCGAAATAAATATTCGATGTAGTTAACTAAAGCCAAAGCAGTGTTTAACCTTTTACCAAACGATAGTTTTAGACCTTTCCACACTGAAAGCACTTGTAAATAACAAAAAAAAACATAACTCTAAAATTAAAACCTGCAGGGTAGAAAACATTGTGGGGAAAGGAGAAAAAGCTGGTTACCAGTATTTTCTCCCGTTACCGCAATGCACTCAAAAGGCTTCTCCCTCAGGGTCGCAAAAGCCAGGGACTGCTTGGCAAAGGGTTAAAGAGCAATAACCCTTCATAGCTACCGCACAGACGATCAGTATCCGACCGAACAAAACCACGCAGTCTGATCCTGGCTCATTTACGTCCTTATTATCGGAAATAAAAAGAAAAAATGTACATGTATACAATGTGCAACCAACGATAAAAACTATTCTTTTTACTCGAACAAGCTAAAAACATTTTCAGACGGGGAGATCCATCACCAATGTGGTAGAAAACAGTGTAGATAAGGAAGAAAGCGCTGCCAGCCATGCAGAATCTTCTCTCCTTCCCACAGTGTTAACAAAAGAAAAAAGTTTTTCTATTTGATAATTAAAATTCGGGACTGCGTTGTAAAGGATTACCTATCGCAGTATCTAGCTGTTAGAATTTAGTTGTTGGAATTAAGGGCCTCGCGTCTCAGATCAAAAGCCTTGATACAAAAGATGGCGAGGTTATTCAGAGTTTGAACATTAGAATTTTCCAGTAATTGTGTAAACTTATATGTGCTAGGCCTAATGAAAAAGTATCTTTTTATATAATTCTCTCTTAAATTTTTGTAGAACGGACAAGTAAGTATAAAATGGTATTCATCCTCAATTTCATTCATGTTACAAGGCGTGCATATTCTATTTAATCTGTCTATATTTCGGTGTCTTCCAACTTCGATATTTAATTGATGCGAGGATAACCTTATTTTTGCAAGACAGTTTCTATAACTAGAATTATAAATTTTGATAAGGTAGTTGGAAATTTCTATTTCAGATTTTAAATTCCTGAAAAGTGTCAGAGAAGTTTTATTTTGTATATCTATATGCCAATCATTTACGAAAAAATCCATTAATCTTCTCTTTAATATAGGTAAAAAGATTTCAAGGTTCACAGATGCTGGGAACAGCCATATATCGTAAAAACCACAACGTTCTAAAAGATCTTTTACATTCGATGCCCAGTTCGGTTTTGAAATTCTGTCGGCATTTTCGCGCTGTACTTTATTAAAAACTGTAAAAAGGATGCAATTTTTACTTTTTGTGAAATAGAGATTTAAAAAATATTTCACAATTTTTATTTTGACATTTACTGATAATGGAAATCTACCAAGCTCTCCATATATCGCACTGTTACTTGTAGATTGTTTTACATTTAAGATTAATTTTAAAAACTTTTTATGTACCCTTTCGGCGATTTCAGTTCTAGTAAACCCCCACACTTCGCTAGAGAAGGTAAGGATCGGCGATACGAGAATCAAATAAAGAGAGCATAATTTTGATTGGGATATCTTTACCCCTAGTAATCGACAGTAATGCATTCATTGCCCGGAGTGCTTTACCTGCATACCTTTGTACGGTATTTATGAATGACCCGCTACTAGTGAAAACAACCCCTAAATAGTTGAATGATATTACAGTCTCTATCCTAGTGTTTGAATAAGTGAAAATAGGTTCATTAGCAATTTTGCCTCCATTTTTAAATATCATAATTTTTGTTTTGTCGGTATTAACAGTCAGTTTCCTTTTTTTACAATATAACTCAAATCTGTTTAAGAGATCTTGTAAGCCGTCAGCAGTTTCTGAGATAAGTACCGAGTCATCTGCAAAGAGTAATAAATATATGTTAAGTTGGTCAATTGTTAACCCTGTATTTTTTTCATTCTGCAGGAACAGCTCAACGTCATTTACGAAAAGAGAGAATAAGATCGGCGAGCTGATCACTCCCTGTAACAATCCGACATTACAATCTAGGAAATCCGAAATGTTGCCCAAATGTTTGACACAAAGTTTTATATCTTCGTACATAGAACGCAAAAGGGCAAACAGTTTACCATTTACTCCCTGCTTTAAAAGTTTACACCATAGGGCATTTCCATATATGAAATCAAAACATTTGTGAAAGTCTACAAAACAGCAGTAAAGCTTATTTTTATTTTGTAATTGTTTTTCAATAAAACCGTTAAGTATGAAGACTGCATCGACTGTACTGTAATTTGATTTAAAGCCAAATTGTGCATCCGTTATAACATCATTTTCAACAGTTTTTTTTTACGCGTTCATTCAGAATAGACATAAATAATTTACAAAAGCGACTTATGAGGGATATACCTCTATAATTGTTTGGGTCAGATTTATCTCCCTTCTTAAAGACTGGGATGATTACGCCACGTGACCAAGATCGCGGGAATGTTTGTTTATCTAATATATAATTAAAAAGTTTCTCCAATGGGCCTTCTAAAATATCTATCCCTTCTTTGAAATATTCATAAATAACATTATCTAAAGAACATGATTTATTTCTATTCAGAGTTCCACAAGCTTTCCTTATTTCCTCTCTAGAAATCGGACAATCTAGTTCTTCGAACGTACAATGAAGGCTTTGATCAGACGATTCATACTGACGCAGATAATCCAGGCACTCTTGATCCTCTTCGTGATTACTTTGTGAACATAAATGGCTAAAATGATCATATAATGTGGTTGTGCTTATATTTTCTGGCTCCTCGAATTTTTTCTTATTTTTAAATAGGTTCCAAAAGTCCTTTGGTTTTTTACATTTCAGATCTTGTAATGATTTGCAAAATGTATGTTGTATGCCCTTTTTGTCTGTCTACAGAAAGTCTTGTACTCATTCTCTTTTGATAAAAAATCTTTTCTATTTTCCACTGACATACGGACATTATACTTTCTTAATGCGTTTTCATAAGCATGTTTACGTTTTTTACAAACCATTTCTTATCCTCTTTATTGGAATCGTTAAAGTGATTCTTTTTCACATTATACGTTTTTTAAAGTAATTGTTTCCTCTACTTGTGAGATATTCGGTAAGAATGGCAACCAATGTATCTGTATCGCAGTTATTGTCAATGTTATTTTGGATATCATTACACAAAGAGTTAATATCTTTATTAATATCATACAGAAAATTATCTCTAAATGCCTCATCCCATCTATATGACATATACGTATGTGGCTGAGCCTCATATTCTAATAATTTGGTTCTAAAACTGAAGGTGATTGGTGCATGATTAGAATGGATCGTGAAATCTTCTACACAAAATGAACTAATGATGTCAAAATTTTCTTGCATAGTATTAAGATAATCAGCTACACTCTCCCCGTTATGTGTGTAACAAGTAAAACTTCCTGTATTCTGACCGGACCCTATACGTCCGTTCACAATCCTGACATTCAAGGACAAATCCAATAATCGTTCACCAAATCGATTCGAACCGTTATCAGACGATACACGAGGTAAAGGCCGGTCTATATCAGACTGGTCAGTAATGTCCAATAACGGCCCGTCATTCACAATGAAGTCTGACCTTTGACCCACGCGTGCATTCATATCGCCTAATATGAATACACGACCCATTTCAGAAAATCGTCTGCTATCTGACTGGACCATATCAAAAATATCAAAGTTGTATATATCGTAAATTGGTGAATTCTCAGGGGCAACATATATAAAGCAAAAGTAGTAATCATCTTGTATTTCAAAAAAATTTTTTTCTATTTCAAACCATAAGATAGAGTCTACCGTATTCTTCACTAGTTTCACTCCTTTTGCCAGACTGTTTTTGATATAGACAATAAGTCCGCCACTACTTCGCTTAGCAGGCCTATTTTGAAAACGACGATATGAATGGAAGGTCTTGAACCCTTTTAACTGAATTTCTGAATTCTCGCTTGTCCAAGTTTCATTTAAACAAATTATATCATGTTTACAGATATAAGATTCAAACTCAGGGTTATTTATCTTTGACTTGCTTAACCCTTCTTAGATTCCAAAAGAGACACTTCACGTCACTTCCGCCGCCCCCCTAATCCTGAATAACAGCAAAGATGAAGCCGTTTCTTATGCGTATATGACACTTTTTGATAGCATAGAAAACATTGTGACAAAAGGTGAAATTGCTAGGTACTTCTTCTAGATGTATTAACCCTTTACCACACAATGACAACTTTTAACGCCCTTGAGAAAGAAGCCTTTTGAAAACATTGTGGGAAAAGGAGAAAATGCTGGTAAACAGCATTTTCTCCTTTTCCCACAAGGTTTTCTACCCTATCAAAGCAAAATTGCACCATTTGGGCCACTTTGAAATTGCCATCTGCAAATGCTTTCAATTTGGATAGGTCTAAAACTTTTGCTGTGTGGTAAAGGGTTAAACCATCTTTTTACGGAGCACGTCTCAGATGATTATTGGGGCTGGAAGAGTTGTAGGGATGGCAAATGTCAAAGAGATTGAATTTCTATCTCCTTATATGAACCTTAACCCATTACCACACAATCCCTACTTTTGACGCCCCTGAGAAAGAAAATGCTGGTAACCAGTATTTTCTCCTTTTCCCACCATGTTTTCTACCTTTCACAAAACAAATTTCAAATTTTGAGTCACTTTTATTTTGTCGTCTGCAAATGTTTTCAATTTGGACCAGTCTAAAATATTGTCGTTTGGTAATGGGTTAAACACTTTGTTGTAGCTGGGAATCTCACAGATTTTCTTGTTTTATTTTTCAACCCTCTATAAAAGGTTTAAAAAAGCTTATATCAAATCCAAACCTATATCAGACCCTACATGTCATAATACTCGAATAGACCTTCGTTAATACTTGAGCTATATATGCTCTTTGAAAAAGGGGGCTTAAGGCATATGCGAAAAGTATCGACCCAGGTCAGCCTGCGCAATCCGCGCAGGCTGACCTGGGTCGAAACTTTTCACTTTTGCTCAATTTTTTGTATGTCAAAGGACCAGTGTGCCTCATAATTAAGTCGGTTGTTGAAAACTGTGGCTTATTTGGATCAATAATGATGTGATCATTTGCCTGCTATCATTCATCACGGAGGTACATTAAGACCCTTTTCGTCAGAGCATGGCGCAATTATTATTTTTTTTTTGAATATCACAAATGTTTTGTTAGAAAGAAAGTTACATGATAACTGTCGTTGGGTCTCCAACTCTGAAATACTAGAATAGACCAGTCGTGAAAATCAAATACAAGTGAATAACCCGTTAAAAAAAAAAAGAAGAAAAAAAAAAAAAAAAAAAGGTACAAGTGTATTATATAAGAGATTCTTTCAATTTGGAAAATCTTACCCAAAGTGATATAGAACATCTCTCAGTTTATATGCTTATGTTTGCAGATGACATGGTTCTCTTCACAACAGATAAAAATAGTCTACAAAAGCAACTTAATGATATCTCGGAATATGCCAAACAATGGGGTTTCAAAATTAATGTCGGAAAAAGCAAAATTTGTATTTTTGAAAGAAGAAAAAGAAGACATAATTTTACTTGGTCTATTGACAACAAAGAGCTGGAAATTGTAGAAAACTTTTGTTATTTCGGTATCAAATTTTCAAAAAACGGTTTTATTCAAACAAGCAGTTTCAGCGTTACAAGATCAGGCTAATAGAGCGATGATGAATTTATTCCAATTATTTAAAAGAACAAAATTTGATATTAAAACAAAATTACATTTATTTGATAGATTGACATCACCGATTTTGCTATATGCCGCAGAGGTATGGGGAATATATGGCTTACAACAGGTCGACACACTTCACATAAAGTTCTGTAAAAGTGTTCTAGGTGTCCATACACAGACCCCAAACTTTGCGGTATATGGTGAACTGGGTAGGTATCCTCTTTCCATTATAGCAAAAGAGAGAGCAATGAAAAATTACTGTATTTCAAAGACTCTTTCGGGTACGAACCATATTTAAATAATGTATTTAATGAATCACTTAGAATAAAGCAGGCACAATTCAGATTAGCATCTCACAAACTAGAAATTGAAATGGGTAGAATTCTTAATATAGATAGAAGCCAAAGAATATGTAAACTTTGCGATCGTTCTGTAGTAGAATCTGAGTATCACTTTCTTTGTATATGTGGTAAATTTAGTGATCTTAGAACTAAGTACCTTTCCTGCACTAGGCCTAATATCAGTAAATTTATCCGCATCTTATCATCAAAAAACAAGAGAATACAAATAAATACTGCAAAATTTATAAAGGAAGCTTTACAAAGAAGGAAATCTTTAATTACGCTGACTAATAACGAATAAACATTTTGGTAAATAATGGGATGACCAGTAGTGCTGTGGTAAAACGCTGCACTGTCAATCCTAAGGCCCGAGATTTGATATCCGGCCCAACTAAGATCTTTCTGAGACACCTTGTGTTTCCCATCCAACTGGAGGTGAACTGGATTGGAACTCAGAGGTAGCCTGGCGTGTATCGGTGCTTTACACCGGGCACGTTATTTAAAGAGCCAAGGAGGTCTATTCGAAGAAGAGATAGTGCCTTGTACCCGGATTTTCTTTTATACGAATCTTTCTCTGTAATAATGGTCCATACCCATACCATTATGCCCAGAGCACGGAGGGACCTAAATCCTACATAGTCATCATTCTGTCCTCCTGCTTATGGAACCCCACCGTTCCAATCAAACCACTAGATTAAGGTTTCCAGAAAGAGGGGCTTTCAACTCATTATCAAACAACAAAACAAAGACTGGTCCAATTGAAAGCACTTGCAGACGACAACAAAATTAACGTAACTAAAAAGTGAAACTTGTTTTCAGCAGAGTATAAAACTTTGTGGGAAAAGGAGAACAAAATTGACGTAACTAAAAATGTGAAACTTGTTTTCAGCAGAGTATAAAACTTTGTGGGAAGAGGAGATAATGCTGGATACCAGCATTTTCTCTTTTTCCCAAAATGTTTTCAAAAGGCTTCTATCTCAGGGTCGTAAAACCCAGGGATAGTTTGGTAAAGGCTTAATGCATTTCTGCGATGCATTAAGCATAGCAAGTCATCACGTGATTATGAATCAATACACACATAACAAAATTAAAAGGAAACCGATAGGTTCATAAAGTAAATTTGTCCTTTGACAGGCCCAAACTTTAAAGATATTGAAAAGTTTTGGCTCATGTCAGCCTGTGCAGACTTACTGATATGAGTCCTACGCTTTTCACAGAATATGGCTCAATGAATGTAAAACTGAATGCACCCTGTGTTGTGAAATGATAAAAGTAATATGTAGCCAACGAAAAGACGTTAACAAAATTTTATTTTATTTTCTTTAATCAATCAATCAAACCACGATAAAATCTTTAAAGGTAGCCCTATAGGACGAAAATTTTACAAAATTGCAAAAAAATCATCCTTATACTCCTATAGACTTTCAGTTTGAGTTCATAAAATCCCAGTAAACGAAAACCATCCGATAACACGTGAAATTAGAGATTTATTACGGACCAAGTTGACACCAAAGGGAGACACGTTCTATTTTTAGATTATCAATTCTCTCATTTAAATACAGGAAAACACAGACAAAGTTTCAAACATAGCGTCCGAAGAAGACATTATGGAAAATAATCATTACATGTTTGTCATATAATGGAATTTAAGCGTTATTAGTTACGTGCCAGTCACTTGACATTCCCACAATGCTTTATTGATTTTTGGCGCGAAATCTAAAAATAGCTCAAGAGGCTACGTAGCCTTTTAAGGAAATACCATCGAAAACATTTTCTTTTCGTAATTTTATGATTCTTATTTATTGATGATTTGTATTGTTTTTTCATATAAATTTCAATGATATTACATTTTTTAATTTCGTGTGAATTTAGAAAATTCTAAATACCCACCTCTAAAAGATATGTCGACATGTGCATTAACCCTCTTAGACCCTTACTACACAATCCCGTGTATGGTTTAACGACCCTGACTACAACTTTTGGAAACGTGATGAGACAAATTCCTACATATAAGCCTAGGCCACATTTAGTCTGAAATACAGTTGACCCCACAAGCTTAGAGATCGAGTTTCCATTTATAGCAGTGGTTCAAATACAAAATCATTTACTACATTATCGAAGCCTTACGAGATCTATATATTTTTCGCTCAGCTCTCGCACTCTCGTTCGCTTACGTACAAAAACACGCTTACATGAAATAAACCGGGAAAAGAAAACGCATGCAACAATGGCAATATAGTACACTGAATTCTTTACATGTCATTTATTTCATTTATATCATACATGCCTCATAACACACAAGAAAATTTCCTCTGCAGCCCTTTCTGACAAATATTCCATCACCGGTTGGTTCAAAATCTCCGTTTCAAGACTTGGCTTCTAATTGGCTGTGACAAAAAGCGTTAGCCAACCTGATGGCTAGATCGAAAATTCCAAGTTCCTTTTTGAATTTAAAACAATTAGAGAATACGACCCCTGCTGTTAAAAAAACTGACTCTGAAGGAAGGAAAAGATGCTAATGATATTAAATTTGAAATTATGTAAATGAAACTGTCAAGTTGATAGTAAAAGCCAAAATTTTGCTATTTCAAATGTTTTCTATGCTCTATTATTATTGTTGTTGTTGTTTTTATTTAGTGCAGAAGGGGTAAGATGTCTCCTAATCCGGACATAGGTACCTCCCTTACAAGACGTCCCTTACTGTCATTTTTCAGCTTGTACGAAAGATACTGGAAATGTAGAGCACAGGATCTGCCAGACTGTATCTCAAAAATAAAAAAAAGTCAGAGGATAAACGTTCAAATTATCCGCACATACTAACCAGTCTGGTCTAAATCTACACTGTAAATAACAGAGCTCAAAGTTTAACTTAGCATTCATAAATTTAGGATATACTTCTATATGAAACACAGGCAATTTAAGGTTACATTATTCACTGTTTGATCCTTAGCTGTACTATATACATATATAGAGTGCTCGGTTTGAGCTCTTGTGATCAATTACTCTTTGCTTGGCCTATACTTTGTGTGGACCGTTACTCTGTCAAGTGTTACTTCATAATTGCTCTTGTTTTGAAACAATTTCCACAGAGAATAAATTACATGTACTGGTAATAAACATTTTTCTGCATTTTCGAACAGTAGCTTCAGTCCTTTAACCTTTATTCTGTCAAGTGAATTCAAATTTAACTTTCAAGCTGACAGTAATGGGGCTGGATTTTTCCGTTTCAAAGGTATTCTTGGGCTAGGATATCTCCTACTCAGCGTAAATCCAAGATCAGACTTCACCTTTTGTGCAGTCTGAACTTGATCTAACCTTTCTGCAAAAGGTCACTAAGTCATGCTTAGCAGCCTAAGGGTTAAATGGCAAAACAATCACTTGGGAACACATTTACTTAACACTTTACCACACAAACCCTACTTAAATAAATATATAAATATATAAATAATAAACTGTTTATTCCCATTTCTCCCACATTTTGATTTTTAACCCAAAATATAAATGTGGGAAAAATGGGAATTCGAACAGGTAGGGCACAGATAATCATTGTCTTAAGCAAATTTACAACTGTAGTGTGTATCCATACTAGTAATTAAAGGTAACTTAGTATGAAAGAATCTAAATTCTGTATGCGATTCAAAGTAACTGCAAACTTCCTTTAACTACAACCATAAGAAATATTGGTAGGGATAATGTTTGCATAGGCTTGTAAACTTATAATTGAAGGCAATTGCATAAGTATTAACTCTTTACCCCATAAGGCATTTCTAGGGTATCTCTAATTGACCCTAAATAACAGAACAGAACAGAACAGAAGTTTATTTCGAATGACTTGAACAATGTTCATCGTCATTACAAAGCTAATACAAATATAAGAATATCATGTACATACATGTAACAATAGCTGACATTGAATAAATAAGACACAGTACATTACATTTGCGGAAATCACGCTTTAGTGCAATAATATAATTTGATCACAATGATCAGTCTGTATAGATCAAAACCAGCAAACAGCTTAGTGTAGTTCATCTTGATCTATGCACACCGTAAACGTAATGGGTATTCGTTTATCGAAACAATGTTTTTCTCACTGATTTCACTGATTTTAGACCTGTCTATAGGAAAGAATTTTTAACATCAGAAACTATTGGCAGGTTTTTTTTTTTTAATTTCAACAAAGCTGTAAACAAAAAAAAAAACTTTTGTAAGATATATCCTGTTATATCGTCACTTGTTATTCATCACCCATATAAAAAAAAATGGTGAAAGGAGATAAAAGCTGGGAACAGAGTCGAAGGAAGAATATACTAGCTATTTATATTCCAGACAATGATTATACATAATGATAATAATAATGTTGATAATAATAATAATGGTAATAATACTGATATTTTGTAATAAAGAATAAACTGAATGGGGAAAAAAAAAAACGACACATACTTACATATTACATTTACAATACATGTATTGTAAATCGAAAAATCGAAAGTTTATGAATGCTACGATATACATGTATGTAACAAACTGTAAAGGTTTAGAGTAAAAAAAAACATCAAACACATAATACATACAAAAACTCACAATGGACAAGATTACGAAAAGCGAAATAAATATTCAATGTAGTTAACTAAAGCCAAAGCAGTGTTTAACCTTTTACCAAACGATAGTTTTAGACCTTTCCACACTGAAAGCACTTGTAAATAACAAAAAAAAACATAACTCTAAAATTAAAACCTGCAGGGTAGAAAACATTGTGGGAAAAGAAGCAAAAGATGGTTACCAGTATTTTCTCCCGTTACCGCAATGCACTCAAAAGGCTTCTCCCTCAGGGTCGCAAAAGCCAGGGACTGCTTGGCAAAGGGTTAAAGAGCAATAACTCTTCATAGCTACCGCACAGACGATCAGTATCCGACCGAACAAAACCACGCAGTCTGATCCTGGCTCATTTACGTCCTTATTATCGGAAATAAAAAGAAAAAATGTACATGTATACAATGTGCAACCAACGATAAAAACTATTCTTTTTACTCGAACAAGCTAAAAACATTTTCAGACGGGGAGATCCATCACCAATGTGGTAGAAAACAGTGTAGATAAGGAAGAAAGCGCTGCCAGCCATGCAGAATCTTCTCTCCTTCCCACAGTGTTAACAAAAGAAAAAAGTTTTTCTATTTGATAATTAAAATTCGGGACTGCGTTGTAAAGGATTACCTATCGCAGTATCTAGCTGTTAGAATTTAGTTGTTGGAATTAAGGGCCTCGCGTCTCAGATCAAAAGCCTTGATACAAAAGATGGCGAGGTTATTCAGAGTTTGAACATTAGAATTTTCCAGTAATTGTGTAAACTTATATGTGCTAGGCCTAATGAAAAAGTATCTTTTTATATAATTCTCTCTTAAATTTTTGTAGAACGGACAAGTAAGTATAAAATGGTATTCATCCTCAATTTCATTCATGTTACAAGGCGTGCATATTCTATTTAATCTGTCTATATTTCGGTGTCTTCCAACTTCGATATTTAATTGATGCGAGGATAACCTTATTTTTGCAAGACAGTTTCTATAACTAGAATTATAAATTTTGATAAGGTAGTTGGAAATTTCTATTTCAGATTTTAAATTCCTGAAAAGTGTCAGAGAAGTTTTATTTTGTATATCTATATGCCAATCATTTACGAAAAAATCCATTAATCTTCTCTTTAATATAGGTAAAAAGATTTCAAGGTTCACAGATGCTGGGAACAGCCATATATCGTAAAAGCCACAACGTTCTAAAAGATCTTTTACATTCGATGCCCAGTTCGGTTTTGAAATTCTGTCGGCATTTTCGCGCTGTACTTTATTAAAAACTGTAAAAAGGACGCAATTTTTACTATTTGTGGAATAGAGATTTAAAAAATATTTCACAATTTTTATTTTGACATTTACTGATAATGGAAATCTACCAAGCTCTCCATATATCGCACTGTTACTTGTAGATTGTTTTACATTTAAGATTAATTTTAAAAACTTTTTATGTACCCTTTCGGCGATTTCAGTTCTAGTAAACCCCCACACTTCGCTAGAGAAGGTAAGGATCGGCGATACGAGAATCAAATAAAGAGAGCATAATTTTGATTGGGATATCTTTACCCCTAGTAATCGACAGTAATGCATTCATTGCCCGGAGTGCTTTACCTGCATACCTTTGTACGGTATTTATGAATGACCCGCTACTAGTGAAAACAACCCCTAAATAGTTGAATGATATTACAGTCTCTATCCTAGTGTTTGAATAAGTGAAAATAGGTTCATTAGCAATTTTGCCTCCATTTTTAAATATCATAATTTTTGTTTTGTCGGTGTTAACAGTCAGTTTCCTTTTTTTACAATATAACTCAAATCTGTTTAAGAGATCTTGTAAGCCGTCAGCAGTTTCTGAGATAAGTACCGAGTCATCTGCAAAGAGTAATAAATATATGTTAAGTTGGTCAATTGTTAACCCTGTATTTTTTTCATTCTGCAGGAACAGCTCAACGTCATTTACGAAAAGAGAGAATAAGATCGGCGAGCTGATCACTCCCTGTAACAATCCGACATTACAATCTAGGAAATCCGAAATGTTGCCCAAATGTTTGACACAAAGTTTTATATCTTCGTACATAGAACGCAAAAGGGCAAACAGTTTACCATTTACTCCCTGCTTTAAAAGTTTACACCATAGGGCATTTCCATATATGAAATCAAAACATTTGTGAAAGTCTACAAAACAGCAGTAAAGCTTATTTTTATTTTGTAATTGTTTTTCAATAAAACCGTTAAGTATGAAGACTGCATCGACTGTACTGTAATTTGATTTAAAGCCAAATTGTGCATCCGTTATAACATCATTTTCAACAGTTTTTTTTTACGCGTTCATTCAGAATAGACATAAATAATTTACAAAAGCGACTTATGAGGGATATACCTCTATAATTGTTTGGGTCAGATTTATCTCCCTTCTTAAAGACTGGGATGATTACGCCACGTGACCAAGATCGCGGGAATGTTTGTTTATCTAATATATAATTAAAAAGTTTCTCCAATGGGCCTTCTAAAATATCTATCCCTTCTTTGAAATATTCATAAATAACATTATCTAAAGAACATGATTTATTTCTATTCAGAGTTCCACAAGCTTTCCTTATTTCCTCTCTAGAAATCGGACAATCTAGTTCTTCGAACGTACAATGAAGGCTTTGATCAGACGATTCATACTGACGCAGATAATCCAGGCACTCTTGATCCTCTTCGTGATTACTTTGTGAACATAAATGGCTAAAATGATCATATAATGTGGTTGTGCTTATATTTTCTGGCTCCTCGAATTTTTTCTTATTTTTAAATAGGTTCCAAAAGTCCTTTGGTTTTTTACATTTCAGATCTTGTAATGATTTGCAAAATGTATGTTGTATGCCCTTTTTGTCTGTCTACAGAAAGTCTTGTACTCATTCTCTTTTGATAAAAAATCTTTTCTATTTTCCACTGACATACGGACATTATACTTTCTTAATGCGTTTTCATAAGCATGTTTACGTTTTTTACAAACCATTTCTTATCCTCTTTATTGGAATCGTTAAAGTGATTCTTTTTCACATTATACGTTTTTTAAAGTAATTGTTTCCTCTACTTGTGAGATATTCGGTAAGAATGGCAACCAATGTATCTGTATCGCAGTTATTGTCAATGTTATTTTGGATATCATTACACAAAGAGTTAATATCTTTATTAATATCATACAGGAAATTATCTCTAAATGCCTCATCCCATCTATATGACATATACGTATGTGGCTGAGCCTCATATTCTAATAATTTGGTTCTAAAACTGAAGGTGATTGGTGCATGATTAGAATGGATCGTGAAATCTTCTACACAAAATGAACTAATGATGTCAAAATTTTCTTGCATAGTATTAAGATAATCAGCTACACTCTCCCCGTTATGTGTGTAACAAGTAAAACTTCCTGTATTCTGACCGGACCCTATACGTCCGTTCACAATCCTGACATTCAAGGACAAATCCAATAATCGTTCACCAAATCGATTCGAACCGTTATCAGACGATACACGAGGTAAAGGCCGGTCTATATCAGACTGGTCAGTAATGTCCAATAACGGCCCGTCATTCACAATGAAGTCTGACCTTTGACCCACGCGTGCATTCATATCGCCTAATATGAATACACGACCCATTTCAGAAAATCGTCTGCTATCTGACTGGACCATATCAAAAATATCAAAGTTGTATATATCGTAAATTGGTGAATTCTCAGGGGCAACATATATAAAGCAAAAGTAGTAATCATCTTGTATTTCAAAAAATTTTTTTTCTATTTCAAACCATAAGATAGAGTCTACCGTATTCTTCACTAGTTTCACTCCTTTTGCCAGACTGTTTTTGATATAGACAATAAGTCCGCCACTACTTCGCTTAGCAGGCCTATTTTGAAAACGACGATATGAATGGAAGGTCTTGAACCCTTTTAACTGAATTTCTGAATTCTCGCTTGTCCAAGTTTCATTTAAACAAATTATATCATGTTTACAGATATAAGATTCAAACTCAGGGTTATTTATCTTTGACTTGCTTAACCCTTCTTAGATTCCAAAAGAGACACTTCACGTCACTTCCGCCGCCCCCCTAATCCTGAATAACAGCAAAGATGAAGCCGTTTCTTATGCGTATATGACACTTTTTGATAGCATAGAAAACATTGTGACAAAAGGTGAAATTGCTAGGTACTTCTTCTAGATGTATTAACCCTTTACCACACAATGACAACTTTTAACGCCCTTGAGAAAGAAGCCTTTTGAAAACATTGTGGGAAAAGGAGAAAATGCTGGTAAACAGCATTTTCTCCTTTTCCCACAAGGTTTTCTACCCTATCAAAGCAAAATTGCACCATTTGGGCCACTTTGAAATTGCCATCTGCAAATGCTTTCAATTTGGATAGGTCTAAAACTTTTGCTGTGTGGTAAAGGGTTAAACCATCTTTTTACGGAGCACGTCTCAGATGATTATTGGGGCTGGAAGAGTTGTAGGGATGGCAAATGTCAAAGAGATTGAATTTCTATCTCCTTATATGAACCTTAACCCATTACCACACAATCCCTACTTTTGACGCCCCTGAGAAAGAAAATGCTGGTAACCAGTATTTTCTCCTTTTCCCACCATGTTTTCTACCTTTCACAAAACAAATTTCAAATTTTGAGTCACTTTTATTTTGTCGTCTGCAAATGTTTTCAATTTGGACCAGTCTAAAATATTGTCGTTTGGTAATGGGTTAAACACTTTGTTGTAGCTGGGAATCTCACAGATTTTCTTGTTTTATTTTTCAACCCTCTATAAAAGGTTTAAAAAAGCTTATATCAAATCCAAACCTATATCAGACCCTACATGTCATAATACTCGAATAGACCTTCGTTAATACTTGAGCTATATATGCTCTTTGAAAAAGGGGGCTTAAGGCATATGCGAAAAGTATCGACCCAGGTCAGCCTGCGCAATCCGCGCAGGCTGACCTGGGTCGAAACTTTTCACTTTTGCTCAATTTTTTGTATGTCAAAGGACCAGTGTGCCTCATAATTAAGTCGGTTGTTGAAAACTGTGGCTTATTTGGATCAATAATGATGTGATCATTTGCCTGCTATCATTCATCACGGAGGTACATTAAGACCCTTTTCGTCAGAGCATGGCGCAATTATTATTTTTTTTTTGAATATCACAAATGTTTTGTTAGAAAGAAAGTTACATGATAACTGTCGTTGGGTCTCCAACTCTGAAATACTAGAATAGACCAGTCGTGAAAATCAAATACAAGTGAATAACCCGTTAAAAAAAAAAAGAAGAAAAAAAAAAAAAAAAAAAGGTACAAGTGTATTATATAAGAGATTCTTTCAATTTGGAAAATCTTACCCAAAGTGATATAGAACATCTCTCAGTTTATATGCTTATGTTTGCAGATGACATGGTTCTCTTCACAACAGATAAAAATAGTCTACAAAAGCAACTTAATGATATCTCGGAATATGCCAAACAATGGGTTTCAAAATTAATGTCGGAAAAAGCAAAATTTGTATTTTTGAAAGAAGAAAAAGAAGACATAATTTTACTTGGTCTATTGACAACAAAGAGCTGGAAATTGTAGAAAACTTTTGTTATTTCGGTATCAAATTTTCAAAAAACGGTTTTATTCAAACAAGCAGTTTCAGCGTTACAAGATCAGGCTAATAGAGCGATGATGAATTTATTCCAATTATTTAAAAGAACAAAATTTGATATTAAAACAAAATTACATTTATTTGATAGATTGACATCACCGATTTTGCTATATGCCGCAGAGGTATGGGGAATATATGGCTTACAACAGGTCGACACACTTCACATAAAGTTCTGTAAAAGTGTTCTAGGTGTCCATACACAGACCCCAAACTTTGCGGTATATGGTGAACTGGGTAGGTATCCTCTTTCCATTATAGCAAAAGAGAGAGCAATGAAAAATTACTGTATTTCAAAGACTCTTTCGGGTACGAACCATATTTAAATAATGTATTTAATGAATCACTTAGAATAAAGCAGGCACAATTCAGATTAGCATCTCACAAACTAGAAATTGAAATGGGTAGAATTCTTAATATAGATAGAAGCCAAAGAATATGTAAACTTTGCGATCGTTCTGTAGTAGAATCTGAGTATCACTTTCTTTGTATATGTGGTAAATTTAGTGATCTTAGAACTAAGTACCTTTCCTGCACTAGGCCTAATATCAGTAAATTTATCCGCATCTTATCATCAAAAAACAAGAGAATACAAATAAATACTGCAAAATTTATAAAGGAAGCTTTACAAAGAAGGAAATCTTTAATTACGCTGACTAATAACGAATAAACATTTTGGTAAATAATGGGATGACCAGTAGTGCTGTGGTAAAACGCTGCACTGTCAATCCTAAGGCCCGAGATTTGATATCCGGCCCAACTAAGATCTTTCTGAGACACCTTGTGTTTCCCATCCAACTGGAGGTGAACTGGATTGGAACTCAGAGGTAGCCTGGCGTGTATCGGTGCTTTACACCGGGCACGTTATTTAAAGAGCCAAGGAGGTCTATTCGAAGAAGAGATAGTGCCTTGTACCCGGATTTTCTTTTATACGAATCTTTCTCTGTAATAATGGTCCATACCCATACCATTATGCCCAGAGCACGGAGGGACCTAAATCCTACATAGTCATCATTCTGTCCTCCTGCTTATGGAACCCCACCGTTCCAATCAAACCACTAGATTAAGGTTTCCAGAAAGAGGGGCTTTCAACTCATTATCAAACAACAAAACAAAGACTGGTCCAATTGAAAGCACTTGCAGACGACAACAAAATTAACGTAACTAAAAAGTGAAACTTGTTTTCAGCAGAGTATAAAACTTTGTGGGAAAAGGAGAACAAAATTGACGTAACTAAAAATGTGAAACTTGTTTTCAGCAGAGTATAAAACTTTGTGGGAAGAGGAGATAATGCTGGATACCAGCATTTTCTCTTTTTCCCAAAATGTTTTCAAAAGGCTTCTATCTCAGGGTCGTAAAACCCAGGGATAGTTTGGTAAAGGCTTAATGCATTTCTGCGATGCATTAAGCATAGCAAGTCATCACGTGATTATGAATCAATACACACATAACAAAATTAAAAAGAAACCGATAGGTTCATAAAGTAAATTTGTCCTTTGACAGGCCCAAACTTTAAAGATATTGAAAAGTTTTGGCTCATGTCAGCCTGTGCAGACTTACTGATATGAGTCCTACGCTTTTCACAGAATATGGCTCAATGAATGTAAAACTGAATGCACCCTGTGTTGTGAAATGATAAAAGTAATATGTAGCCAACGAAAAGACGTTAACAAAATTTTATTTTATTTTCTTTAATCAATCAATCAAACCACGATAAAATCTTTAAAGGTAGCCCTATAGGACGAAAATTTTACAAAATTGCAAAAAAATCATCCTTATACTCCTATAGACTTTCAGTTTGAGTTCATAAAATCCCAGTAAACGAAAACCATCCGATAACACGTGAAATTAGAGATTTATTACGGACCAAGTTGACACCAAAGGGAGACACGTTCTATTTTTAGATTATCAATTCTCTCATTTAAATACAGGAAAACACAGACAAAGTTTCAAACATAGCGTCCGAAGAAGACATTATGGAAAATAATCATTACATGTTTGTCATATAATGGAATTTAAGCGTTATTAGTTACGTGCCAGTCACTTGACATTCCCACAATGCTTTATTGATTTTTGGCGCGAAATCTAAAAATAGCTCAAGAGGCTACGTAGCCTTTTAAGGAAATACCATCGAAAACATTTTCTTTTCGTAATTTTATGATTCTTATTTATTGATGATTTGTATTGTTTTTTCATATAAATTTCAATGATATTACATTTTTTAATTTCGTGTGAATTTAGAAAATTCTAAATACCCACCTCTAAAAGATATGTCGACATGTGCATTAACCCTCTTAGACCCTTACTACACAATCCCGTGTATGGTTTAACGACCCTGACTACAACTTTTGGAAACGTGATGAGACAAATTCCTACATATAAGCCTAGGCCACATTTAGTCTGAAATACAGTTGACCCCACAAGCTTAGAGATCGAGTTTCCATTTATAGCAGTGGTTCAAATACAAAATCATTTACTACATTATCGAAGCCTTACGAGATCTATATATTTTTCGCTCAGCTCTCGCACTCTCGTTCGCTTACGTACAAAAACAAGCTTACATGAAATAAACCGGGAAAAGAAAACGCATGCAACAATGGCAATATAGTACACTGAATTCTTTACATGTCATTTATTTCATTTATATCATACATGCCTCATAACACACAAGAAAATTTCCTCTGCAGCCCTTTCTGACAAATATTCCATCACCGGTTGGTTCAAAATCTCCGTTTCAAGACTTGGCTTCTAATTGGCTGTGACAAAAAGCGTTAGCCAACCTGATGGCTAGATCGAAAATTCCAAGTTCCTTTTTGAATTTAAAACAATTAGAGAATACGACCCCTGCTGTTAAAAAAACTGACTCTGAAGGAAGGAAAAGATGCTAATGATATTAAATTTGAAATTATGTAAATGAAACTGTCAAGTTGATAGTAAAAGCCAAAATTTTGCTATTTCAAATGTTTTCTATGCTCTATTATTATTGTTGTTGTTGTTTTTATTTAGTGCAGAAGGGGTAAGATGTCTCCTAATCCGGACATAGGTACCTCCCTTACAAGACATCCCTTACTGTCATTTTTCAGCTTGTACGAAAGATACTGGAAATGTAGAGCACAGGATCTGCCAGACTGTATCTCAAAAATAAAAAAAAGTCAGAGAATAAACGTTCAAATTATCCGCACATACTAACCAGTCTGGTCTAAA
This sequence comes from Tridacna crocea, assembly GCA_943736015.1. Lineage (NCBI taxonomy): Eukaryota > Metazoa > Mollusca > Bivalvia > Cardiida > Cardiidae > Tridacna > Tridacna crocea. The sequence continues at coordinate 14,430,761 of OX031066.1, forward strand.
TCTACACTGTAAATAACAGAGCTCAAAGTTTAACTTAGCATTCATAAATTTAGGATATACTTCTATATGAAACACAGGCAATTTAAGGTTACATTATTCACTGTTTGATCCTTAGCTGTACTATATACATATATAGAGTGCTCGGTTTGAGCTCTTGTGATCAATTACTCTTTGCTTGGCCTATACTTTGTGTGGACCGTTACTCTGTCAAGTGTTACTTCATAATTGCTCTTGTTTTGAAACAATTTCCACAGAGAATAAATTACATGTACTGGTAATAAGCATTTTTCTGCATTTTCGAACAGTAGCTTCAGTCCTTTAACCTTTATTCTGTCAAGTGAATTCAAATTTAACTTTCAAGCTGACAGTAATGGGGCTGGATTTTTCCGTTTCAAAGGTATTCTTGGGCTAGGATATCTCCTACTCAGCGTAAATCCAAGATCAGACTTCACCTTTTGTGCAGTCTGAACTTGATCTAACCTTTCTGCAAAAGGTCACTAAGTCATGCTTAGCAGCCTAAGGGTTAAATGGCAAAACAATCACTTGGGAACACATTTACTTAACACTTTACCACACAAACCCTACTTAAATAAATATATAAATATATAAATAATAAACTGTTTATTCCCATTTCTCCCACATTTTGATTTTTAACCCAAAATATAAATGTGGGAAAAATGGGAATTCGAACAGGTAGGGCACAGATAATCATTGTCTTAAGCAAATTTACAACTGTAGTGTGTATCCATACTAGTAATTAAAGGTAACTTAGTATGAAAGAATCTAAATTCTGTATGCGATTCAAAGTAACTGCAAACTTCCTTTAACTACAACCATAAGAAATATTGGTAGGGATAATGTTTGCATAGGCTTGTAAACTTATAATTGAAGGCAATTGCATAAGTATTAACTCTTTACCCCATAAGGCATTTCTAGGGTATCTCTAATTGACCCTAAATAACAGAACAGAACAGAACAGAAGTTTATTTCGAATGACTTGAACAATGTTCATCGTCATTACAAAGCTAATACAAATATAAGAATATCATGTACATACATGTAACAATAGCTGACATTGAATAAATAAGACACAGTACATTACATTTGCGGAAATCACGCTTTAGTGCAATAATATAATTTGATCACAATGATCAGTCTGTATAGATCAAAACCAGCAAACAGCTTAGTGTAGTTCATCTTGATCTATGCACACCGTAAACGTAATGGGTATTCGTTTATCGAAACAATGTTTTTCTCACTGATTGCCGTGACTGATTTTAGACCTGTCTATAGGAAAGAATTTTTAACATCAGAAACTATTGGCAGGTTTTTTTTTTTTTAATTTCAACAAAGCTGTAAACAAAAAAAAAACTTTTGTAAGATATATCCTGTTATATCGTCACTTGTTATTCATCACCCATATAAAAAAAAATGGTGAAAGGAGATAAAAGCTGGGAACAGAGTCGAAGGAAGAATATACTAGCTATTTATATTCCAGACAATGATTATACATAATGATAATAATAATGTTGATAATAATAATAATGGTAATAATACTGATATTTTGTAATAAAGAATAAACTGAATGGGGAAAAAAAAAAACGACACATACTTACATATTACATTTACAATACATGTATTGTAAATCGAAAAATCGAAAGTTTATGAATGCTACGATATACATGTATGTAACAAACTGTAAAGGTTTAGAGTAAAAAAAAACATCAAACACATAATACATACAAAAACTCACAATGGACAAGATTACGAAAAGCGAAATAAATATTCAATGTAGTTAACTAAAGCCAAAGCAGTGTTTAACCTTTTACCAAACGATAGTTTTAGACCTTTCCACACTGAAAGCACTTGTAAATAACAAAAAAAAACATAACTCTAAAATTAAAACCTGCAGGGTAGAAAACATTGTGGGAAAAGAAGCAAAAGATGGTTACCAGTATTTTCTCCCGTTACCGCAATGCACTCAAAAGGCTTCTCCCTCAGGGTCGCAAAAGCCAGGGACTGCTTGGCAAAGGGTTAAAGAGCAATAACCCTTCATAGCTACCGCACAGACGATCAGTATCCGACCGAACAAAACCACGCAGTCTGATCCTGGCTCATTTACGTCCTTATTATCGGAAATAAAAAGAAAAAATGTACATGTATACAATGTGCAACCAACGATAAAAACTATTCTTTTTACTCGAACAAGCTAAAAACATTTTCAGACGGGGAGATCCATCACCAATGTGGTAGAAAACAGTGTAGATAAGGAAGAAAGCGCTGCCAGCCATGCAGAATCTTCTCTCCTTCCCACAGTGTTAACAAAAGAAAAAAGTTTTTCTATTTGATAATTAAAATTCGGGACTGCGTTGTAAAGGATTACCTATCGCAGTATCTAGCTGTTAGAATTTAGTTGTTGGAATTAAGGGCCTCGCGTCTCAGATCAAAAGCCTTGATACAAAAGATGGCGAGGTTATTCAGAGTTTGAACATTAGAATTTTCCAGTAATTGTGTAAACTTATATGTGCTAGGCCTAATGAAAAAGTATCTTTTTATATAATTCTCTCTTAAATTTTTGTAGAACGGACAAGTAAGTATAAAATGGTATTCATCCTCAATTTCATTCATGTTACAAGGCGTGCATATTCTATTTAATCTGTCTATATTTCGGTGTCTTCCAACTTCGATATTTAATTGATGCGAGGATAACCTTATTTTTGCAAGACAGTTTCTATAACTAGAATTATAAATTTTGATAAGGTAGTTGGAAATTTCTATTTCAGATTTTAAATTCCTGAAAAGTGTCAGAGAAGTTTTATTTTGTATATCTATATGCCAATCATTTACGAAAAAATCCATTAATCTTCTCTTTAATATAGGTAAAAAGATTTCAAGGTTCACAGATGCTGGGAACAGCCATATATCGTAAAAGCCACAACGTTCTAAAAGATCTTTTACATTCGATGCCCAGTTCGGTTTTGAAATTCTGTCGGCATTTTCGCGCTGTACTTTATTAAAAACTGTAAAAAGGATGCAATTTTTACTTTTTGTGGAATAGAGATTTAAAAAATATTTCACAATTTTTATTTTGACATTTACTGATAATGGAAATCTACCAAGCTCTCCATATATCGCACTGTTACTTGTAGATTGTTTTACATTTAAGATTAATTTTAAAAACTTTTTATGTACCCTTTCGGCGATTTCAGTTCTAGTAAACCCCCACACTTCGCTAGAGAAGGTAAGGATCGGCGATACGAGAATCAAATAAAGAGAGCATAATTTTGATTGGGATATCTTTACCCCTAGTAATCGACAGTAATGCATTCATTGCCCGGAGTGCTTTACCTGCATACCTTTGTACGGTATTTATGAATGACCCGCTACTAGTGAAAACAACCCCTAAATAGTTGAATGATATTACAGTCTCTATCCTAGTGTTTGAATAAGTGAAAATAGGTTCATTAGCAATTTTGCCTCCATTTTTAAATATCATAATTTTTGTTTTGTCGGTGTTAACAGTCAGTTTCCTTTTTTTACAATATAACTCAAATCTGTTTAAGAGATCTTGTAAGCCGTCAGCAGTTTCTGAGATAAGTACCGAGTCATCTGCAAAGAGTAATAAATATATGTTAAGTTGGTCAATTGTTAACCCTGTATTTTTTTCATTCTGCAGGAACAGCTCAACGTCATTTACGAAAAGAGAGAATAAGATCGGCGAGCTGATCACTCCCTGTAACAATCCGACATTACAATCTAGGAAATCCGAAATGTTGCCCAAATGTTTGACACAAAGTTTTATATCTTCGTACATAGAACGCAAAAGGACAAACAGTTTACCATTTACTCCCTGCTTTAAAAGTTTACACCATAGGGCATTTCCATATATGAAATCAAAACATTTGTGAAAGTCTACAAAACAGCAGTAAAGCTTATTTTTATTTTGTAATTGTTTTTCAATAAAACCGTTAAGTATGAAGACTGCATCGACTGTACTGTAATTTGATTTAAAGCCAAATTGTGCATCCGTTATAACATCATTTTCAACAGTTTTTTTTACGCGTTCATTCAGAATAGACATAAATAATTTACAAAAGCGACTTATGAGGGATATACCTCTATAATTGTTTGGGTCAGATTTATCTCCCTTCTTAAAGACTGGGATGATTACGCCACGTGACCAAGATCGCGGGAATGTTTGTTTATCTAATATATAATTAAAAAGTTTCTCCAATGGGCCTTCTAAAATATCTATCCCTTCTTTGAAATATTCATAAATAACATTATCTAAAGAACATGATTTATTTCTATTCAGAGTTCCACAAGCTTTCCTTATTTCCTCTCTAGAAATCGGACAATCTAGTTCTTCGAACGTACAATGAAGGCTTTGATCAGACGATTCATACTGACGCAGATAATCCAGGCACTCTTGATCCTCTTCGTGATTACTTTGTGAACATAAATGGCTAAAATGATCATATAATGTGGTTGTGCTTATATTTTCTGGCTCCTCGAATTTTTTCTTATTTTTAAATAGGTTCCAAAAGTCCTTTGGTTTTTTACATTTCAGATCTTGTAATGATTTGCAAAATGTATGTTGTATGCCCTTTTTGTCTGTCTACAGAAAGTCTTGTACTCATTCTTTTTTGATAAAAAATCTTTTCTATTTTCCACTGACATACGGACATTATACTTTCTTAATGCGTTTTCATAAGCATGTTTACGTTTTTTACAAACCATTTCTTATCCTCTTTATTGGAATCGTTAAAGTGATTCTTTTTCACATTATACGTTTTTTAAAGTAATTGTTTCCTCTACTTGTGAGATATTCGGTAAGAATGGCAACCAATGTATCTGTATCGCAGTTATTGTCAATGTTATTTTGGATATCATTACACAAAGAGTTAATATCTTTATTAATATCATACAGAAAATTATCTCTAAATGCCTCATCCCATCTATATGACATATACGTATGTGGCTGAGCCTCATATTCTAATAATTTGGTTCTAAAACTGAAGGTGATTGGTGCATGATTAGAATGGATCGTGAAATCTTCTACACAAAATGAACTAATGATGTCAAAATTTTCTTGCATAGTATTAAGATAATCAGCTACACTCTCCCCGTTATGTGTGTAACAAGTAAAACTTCCTGTATTCTGACCGGACCCTATACGTCCGTTCACAATCCTGACATTCAAGGACAAATCCAATAATCGTTTACCAAATCGATTCGAACCGTTATCAGACGATACACGAGGTAAAGGCCGGTCTATATCAGACTGGTCAGTAATGTCCAATAACGGCCCGTCATTCACAATGAAGTCTGACCTTTGACCCACGCGTGCATTCATATCGCCTAATATGAATACACGACCCATTTCAGAAAATCGTCTGCTATCTGACTGGACCATATCAAAAATATCAAAGTTGTATATATCGTAAATTGGTGAATTCTCAGGGGCAACATATATAAAGCAAAAGTAGTAATCATCTTGTATTTCAAAAAATTTTTTTTCTATTTCAAACCATAAGATAGAGTCTACCGTATTCTTCACTAGTTTCACTCCTTTTGCCAGACTGTTTTTGATATAGACAATAAGTCCGCCACTACTTCGCTTAGCAGGCCTATTTTGAAAACGACGATATGAATGGAAGGTCTTGAACCCTTTTAACTGAATTTCTGAATTCTCGCTTGTCCAAGTTTCATTTAAACAAATTATATCATGTTTACAGATATAAGATTCAAACTCAGGGTTATTTATCTTTGACTTGCTTAACCCTTCTTAGATTCCAAAAGAGACACTTCACGTCACTTCCGCCGCCCCCCTAATCCTGAATAACAGCAAAGATGAAGCCGTTTCTTATGCGTATATGACACTTTTTGATAGCATAGAAAACATTGTGACAAAAGGTGAAATTGCTAGGTACTTCTTCTAGATGTATTAACCCTTTACCACACAATGACAACTTTTAACGCCCTTGAGAAAGAAGCCTTTTGAAAACATTGTGGGAAAAGGAGAAAATGCTGGTAAACAGCATTTTCTCCTTTTCCCACAAGGTTTTCTACCCTATCAAAGCAAAATTGCACCATTTGGGCCACTTTGAAATTGCCATCTGCAAATGCTTTCAATTTGGATAGGTCTAAAACTTTTGCTGTGTGGTAAAGGGTTAAACCATCTTTTTACGGAGCACGTCTCAGATGATTATTGGGGCTGGAAGAGTTGTAGGGATGGCAAATGTCAAAGAGATTGAATTTCTATCTCCTTATATGAACCTTAACCCATTACCACACAATCCCTACTTTTGACGCCCCTGAGAAAGAAAATGCTGGTAACCAGTATTTTCTCCTTTTCCCACCATGTTTTCTACCTTTCACAAAACAAATTTCAAATTTTGAGTCACTTTTATTTTGTCGTCTGCAAATGTTTTCAATTTGGACCAGTCTAAAATATTGTCGTTTGGTAATGGGTTAAACACTTTGTTGTAGCTGGGAATCTCACAGATTTTCTTGTTTTATTTTTCAACCCTCTATAAAAGGTTTAAAAAAGCTTATATCAAATCCAAACCTATATCAGACCCTACATGTCATAATACTCGAATAGACCTTCGTTAATACTTGAGCTATATATGCTCTTTGAAAAAGGGGGCTTAAGGCATATGCGAAAAGTATCGACCCAGGTCAGCCTGCGCAATCCGCGCAGGCTGACCTGGGTCGAAACTTTTCACTTTTGCTCAATTTTTTGTATGTCAAAGGACCAGTGTGCCTCATAATTAAGTCGGTTGTTGAAAACTGTGGCTTATTTGGATCAATAATGATGTGATCATTTGCCTGCTATCATTCATCACGGAGGTACATTAAGACCCTTTTCGTCAGAGCATGGCGCAATTATTATTTTTTTTTTGAATATCACAAATGTTTTGTTAGAAAGAAAGTTACATGATAACTGTCGTTGGGTCTCCAACTCTGAAATACTAGAATAGACCAGTCGTGAAAATCAAATACAAGTGAATAACCCGTTAAAAAAAAAAAGAAGAAAAAAAAAAAAAAAAAAAGGTACAAGTGTATTATATAAGAGATTCTTTCAATTTGGAAAATCTTACCCAAAGTGATATAGAACATCTCTCAGTTTATATGCTTATGTTTGCAGATGACATGGTTCTCTTCACAACAGATAAAAATAGTCTACAAAAGCAACTTAATGATATCTCGGAATATGCCAAACAATGGGGTTTCAAAATTAATGTCGGAAAAAGCAAAATTTGTATTTTTGAAAGAAGAAAAAGAAGACATAATTTTACTTGGTCTATTGACAACAAAGAGCTGGAAATTGTAGAAAACTTTTGTTATTTCGGTATCAAATTTTCAAAAAACGGTTTTATTCAAACAAGCAGTTTCAGCGTTACAAGATCAGGCTAATAGAGCGATGATGAATTTATTCCAATTATTTAAAAGAACAAAATTTGATATTAAAACAAAATTACATTTATTTGATAGATTGACATCACCGATTTTGCTATATGCCGCAGAGGTATGGGGAATATATGGCTTACAACAGGTCGACACACTTCACATAAAGTTCTGTAAAAGTGTTCTAGGTGTCCATACACAGACCCCAAACTTTGCGGTATATGGTGAACTGGGTAGGTATCCTCTTTCCATTATAGCAAAAGAGAGAGCAATGAAAAATTACTGTATTTCAAAGACTCTTTCGGGTACGAACCATATTTAAATAATGTATTTAATGAATCACTTAGAATAAAGCAGGCACAATTCAGATTAGCATCTCACAAACTAGAAATTGAAATGGGTAGAATTCTTAATATAGATAGAAGCCAAAGAATATGTAAACTTTGCGATCGTTCTGTAGTAGAATCTGAGTATCACTTTCTTTGTATATGTGGTAAATTTAGTGATCTTAGAACTAAGTACCTTTCCTGCACTAGGCCTAATATCAGTAAATTTATCCGCATCTTATCATCAAAAAACAAGAGAATACAAATAAATACTGCAAAATTTATAAAGGAAGCTTTACAAAGAAGGAAATCTTTAATTACGCTGACTAATAACGAATAAACATTTTGGTAAATAATGGGATGACCAGTAGTGCTGTGGTAAAACGCTGCACTGTCAATCCTAAGGCCCGAGATTTGATATCCGGCCCAACTAAGATCTTTCTGAGACACCTTGTGTTTCCCATCCAACTGGAGGTGAACTGGATTGGAACTCAGAGGTAGCCTGGCGTGTATCGGTGCTTTACACCGGGCACGTTATTTAAAGAGCCAAGGAGGTCTATTCGAAGAAGAGATAGTGCCTTGTACCCGGATTTTCTTTTATACGAATCTTTCTCTGTAATAATGGTCCATACCCATACCATTATGCCCAGAGCACGGAGGGACCTAAATCCTACATAGTCATCATTCTGTCCTCCTGCTTATGGAACCCCACCGTTCCAATCAAACCACTAGATTAAGGTTTCCAGAAAGAGGGGCTTTCAACTCATTATCAAACAACAAAACAAAGACTGGTCCAATTGAAAGCACTTGCAGACGACAACAAAATTAACGTAACTAAAAAGTGAAACTTGTTTTCAGCAGAGTATAAAACTTTGTGGGAAAAGGAGAACAAAATTGACGTAACTAAAAATGTGAAACTTGTTTTCAGCAGAGTATAAAACTTTGTGGGAAGAGGAGATAATGCTGGATACCAGCATTTTCTCTTTTTCCCAAAATGTTTTCAAAAGGCTTCTATCTCAGGGTCGTAAAACCCAGGGATAGTTTGGTAAAGGCTTAATGCATTTCTGCGATGCATTAAGCATAGCAAGTCATCACGTGATTATGAATCAATACACACATAACAAAATTAAAAAGAAACCGATAGGTTCATAAAGTAAATTTGTCCTTTGACAGGCCCAAACTTTAAAGATATTGAAAAGTTTTGGCTCATGTCAGTCTGTGCAGACTTACTGATATGAGTCCTACGCTTTTCACAGAATATGGCTCAATGAATGTAAAACTGAATGCACCCTGTGTTGTGAAATGATAAAAGTAATATGTAGCCAACGAAAAGACGTTAACAAAATTTTATTTTATTTTCTTTAATCAATCAATCAAACCACGATAAAATCTTTAAAGGTAGCCCTATAGGACGAAAATTTTACAAAATTGCAAAAAAATCATCCTTATACTCCTATAGACTTTCAGTTTGAGTTCATAAAACCCCAGTAAACGAAAACCATCCGATAACACGTGAAATTAGAGATTTATTACGGACCAAGTTGACACCAAAGGGAGACACGTTCTATTTTTAGATTATCAATTCTCTCATTTAAAAACAGGAAAACACAGACAAAGTTTCAAACATAGCGTCCGAAGAAGACATTATGGAAAATAATCATTACATGTTTGTCATATAATGGAATTTAAGCGTTATTAGTTACGTGCCAGTCACTTGACATTCCCACAATGCTTTATTGATTTTTGGCGCGAAATCTAAAAATAGCTCAAGAGGCTACGTAGCCTTTTAAGGAAATACCATCGAAAACATTTTCTTTTCGTAATTTTATGATTCTTATTTATTGATGATTTGTATTGTTTTTTCATATAAATTTCAATGATATTACATTTTTTAATTTCGTGTGAATTTAGAAAATTCTAAATACCCACCTCTAAAAGATATGTCGACATGTGCATTAACCCTCTTAGACCCTTACTACACAATCCCGTGTATGGTTTAACGACCCTGACTACAACTTTTGGAAACGTGATGAGACAAATTCCTACATATAAGCCTAGGCCACATTTAGTCTGAAATACAGTTGACCCCACAAGCTTAGAGATCGAGTTTCCATTTATAGCAGTGGTTCAAATACAAAATCATTTACTACATTATCGAAGCCTTACGAGATCTATATATTTTTCGCTCAGCTCTCGCACTCTCGTTCGCTTACGTACAAAAACAAGCTTACATGAAATAAACCGGGAAAAGAAAACGCATGCAACAATGGCAATATAGTACACTGAATTCTTTACATGTCATTTATTTCATTTATATCATACATGCCTCATAACACACAAGAAAATTTCCTCTGCAGCCCTTTCTGACAAATATTCCATTTCCGTTCAGGCCATAATTTTTATTTAGCACACACTTAGTTTTAGAGTACTGGGTCTGTAAGATGACGTAATTCACTGGAGAAGACGCCACGGGGCAATTAGCATGCTTGAAGTTGATACTGCTGCAATCCAAGGTTTTATAGTTGCTACAGGAATAGACATTGAATTGGGCTCGGCATCCTTTGTCTACCCATATTGATGATTTACTAAAGCCATAACTTTTAGTAAATTCGCAGTCCGATTTCGATACTTTCTTGCCAACCTGTAAAAATATAACAGATCAAATATTATACAGACAGACAGGACTAAGAAGACTTGTAGTGCATGCCAAAATATAAGAAATGACGGTGTTTACTCTAATTTTTTTAAATCATGTAGCACATGTCGTGGGAATGTCCTTTGGCATGACACTTCCAAGTCAAAGCCAAGTACAGGATCTGATTGAATAAGTAAGCTGTCGAGCTTACAAAAATAATATTGACTATCGTAACTACAGCTTGCGAGGTTTATCATTTCAACATTTTTTAAGTATGTTCTCGGGCATCAATTTTCATGGTTAAGAAAGTTCACGCGAGGTAGAGAGAGAGAGAGATAATGGAAGAGAGAGCAGTAGGCTACTTACAGTCACATGAACGATATCTTGATTTGGCTGTAAGTTTACACTACATGTGGCAGGTTGATATTTCCAGCTTGAACATGTCTGTGTTGTGAAAGACACTGCAGACGACTGACCTTCAAAAAGAAAAAAAAATCACGTTCGTGAAAAGGGGACCTAATGCATATTATATAAAATATCAACCCGTGACATCCTGCACAGGCCAAGCAGGCTGACATGGGTTGAAACTTTTTTCAAAAAGCATTCTTTCTTAGTAAACAGGAGAAAAGCTCCTTATCAGACGACAACTGAATGTTAAGCCACACCGAAAAAAGTTGCAAACTACAAATTAAATGTAGCTCAAACCATTAAACCTGTTTTTGTAAAGGCAGAAAACACGGTGGGAAAGGGAAAGCTTGATCACTACCAGTATTCTATCCGTTTTTCCTACAATGTTTTCAAATGCCCTTTTCCCAGCGTCGTTATAACACGGGAAAGTTTACTGGGTGAGTAGTTGTATCCTCGGTATAGCATCGTAATTAGTTTTTTGTCGGCGATGATAATTGAACTATCTAAACTTTGCAGTCTGACCTTCTGCACATATCGTCTGCAAATACACGTCATATCTCGGCCGATTCAATAACAAAATCACCCGAGGTTTGGCAAACGATTTCTGACGAACATGCTAAAACAAACAGTAAGTTTCAGAAAGGTAGGCTACTTCAAAACAGCTCGAAATGAAAATAAACATTACATAATGGTCATTTTAATATAATTCTGCATTATAAAAAAGATAAAGAATAACATTTACCTGCAAAAAATAGTCCGAGGATCACAGCAATTATGATATACATTGTTCTGTTGGGGGAAATATTTTTATTTTCAGGACTCTGAAAGTAGAAAATATAACACAATTGTTTTGTGATTTAACTGTTTTTTGTAATTCATCGAAATTTTCTTTCACGTCGGATGTGTGTGGGGGGTGGGGGTGGGGGGGGGGGGAGTTGCGCGGGTGGTTGTAACGATACATTAGAAAAGCAACAATATATGGCAAAAGGGCATTGATTTGAATTTTTCACACTATGATTATTTTGTACAAAAGCTTTGGACAATAGAGCATAGAGTAAATTTTAATGAATGTTTAAAAAAAAAACGTACAAAACAAAAATTAAAATTTTGATGTGTATGTTATGCGTTTGACCATCTCTGAATATGAAATTAAGAAAAAATGTAAGGAAAAGTAACTGATAAAGCTCCGAAGCAACCGCTTTGATTCCCCCTGAGGGCCTTTCAGACAAAGATTAGACAGTCCTCTTACGTTCCACAAAGAAAACGGAAAATGGAAGAAAAAATGAAGTTTAGATTAAAAAACCAATTTCGATTTTAATATGTCACTTTCTATTGCTTTTCTAGAATTTGACTAAAGACACCTGTGAAATTAAAATATCTCTCTTTTTTCTAACAAAATATAGCCATAGCCGTGTTTGTATGCCAAGCGTTATGAAAGTAATGTTCTGCTACTTGTGTTACGTAAGGTTGCGTAACACCGGCTCACTCTCGAGATCTAAATAGAAGAACAAAGAGGATCCTAATACAAGAACAGATGTATTTTGTTTTTCCACGATCTTCGTCTGTGTTTTTTTTAACATATTAAAAATAACAAATCATGAACTACGACTTTAAAATAAACAAAAATAAACATGATAGAAAAAAATTCAAAAAACTCACTAGACGACAATTTTGTTTTGCCTACGTTGCGTATCTAGTGACATTTTCCATTCTCCGAAAATGCTGCCTGCACAGAACGCGAAGGCAATGCAGATTTAAACGAATACCCTGAAATTTTCAAGATTTGCCCCACATTTCCATACGGCCTGTAAGACCCCAAATTTTATCAGTCTTTTTCTCAGCAGATAAATATAATCAACATTACCAGTTTATTCAGCGACAAAGGGTGACAACCATGCTTACATAACCAAAGTGTGCAGTATGACATTGGTGTATGACAGAATACAATGATCTGACGGCTAGAGTGTGCCGGTCGATCTTTGTAAGGTACTTTGGTCATGTTCGACTTTATAAATGCTTTTATCGCAATGTTATTTAATTCAAGTAATCAGAGTAAACATAACTATTCTCATACACACATGTACGTCATATGAATATACATCTAGTGAGTTTCACTGAGTAATTTTACATAACAAGTACATAAGTACATAACATGAAAAGGGTAGTACATTTCTTTTCACAACGTTTTCCTTTCCTTACAAGTTTAATAACTCGTTACTCAGTTACGGTGAGTTTAAGGTTAACCTTTGAAATAGTATTGAACGTAAATAACATGAGAACTTTCATGTAACAATGTCTTCCCTTTTTTCCCAATGTTTTCGTTTTCAAATTGTAAATTGTAAAACTGGTTATTCTAAAGTAAGTAACGTAAGAAATGCAGTATGTTTCATGTAACAATGTTTTCCTTTCTTGGCAATGTTTTCCTTTTCACTTTTGTCTTGCAAAATCCGCTATTTTAAAATGAATTACGTGAGAAATGTAGCACGTTTCATATTACAATGTTTTCCTTTTTCCGCAATAGTTTTGCTTTCTTCGCAATGTTTTCGTTTTCATTTGCAAAACTTGTTATTTTCTTATATACATACAAACGTTGAAATGAAATATGTATTTAGGCAAAAGTATTCCATTAACAAATGTTATCAAAATAAAAATTTCAGAGTTATTTAAATAGATTTAAGCATAAACGTTCAAGAACAAATTTTACTACATTTATATTATCACATAAAATTCAGACATACCTAAACAGAAGAACAAAGAGGATCCTACTGCAAGAACAGATATATTTTAATTTTTCCACAATCTTCGTATGTATTTTTTGTGACTTTATATTGCGAAAACGCAGAATATAACCGATTTCTCGTCTGACATATGAACCAATCACGATACTCGTTACATAGATTTTACTCAAGTCAACGAATGAAATTTTTGCCGAAAATCAGAGAGCGAGTAGCGCTTCTCGTGTCATATAGGTGAAAAAGTGTCAGTTCTTTGTCGGTGTCAAGCCATAAGGCTTAGCCTCCGGTTGTTTTGCCAAACAATCAAGACCTAAATGATTAGGCGCGACCATGAATCAATTAGGTAAACAATTAGATTTTTATCAAAGAAGGTTTAATTGTCGTGCCTGCCATCAAAAGGTCTCACTCTGATCAAACCGATTTCCAAAAGAGTTTAAATATTTTCAATGGCTACTGGCATCTAAAAATCAATATCCAAAAAACAAAAGTATTAGTTTTCGGAGCGAGAACCCATGGAAACTACTATTTTAAAATCGGAAATCAACCTTCGAAATAATCGATAAATATCACTAACATTCTCATGTAACGATTCTTTCCTTCACGCAAGAAAACACATCGTATAACAGGTGAACAAAGCCATGCATTTTCTTTATGTAAAAATAAACAATGCCGACCTCCCACAATTCTGCTGGATACCAGTTGAATATGCAATTATTAAGGTTACAACTTCTAAAATGATTTTTTTTTAGTATAAGCAATACCTCCTGATTAACCAATATAAAGGATTTTTTTTTTCGACATAATTTCCCCCTCATGAATATATAAAAAATGTGTATGAGTGAGTGTTTGTGTGTATGTATGTTCACTGTAAATTATTGTCTTCACCCAACTTAACATTATTCTGTCATATCCCGAAGTATATTGTTTCACATTACTGGGTAAATAACGAGATTTTAACTTTTGACTTTTACTTTTGACACTAGACTTAGCATTGACGCTATTTGATCATACTGTTCTACCCATCCTTACCTACGGATCAGAAATTTTTGGTTCCGAAAACCTCGAAATCATCGAATGAGTACATAGTCATTTTTAACGCATTAAATTACAAATGGCAGAAAGTCAACACCTATGTCCTTTCTCTATGGTGAGCTCGGTTGATATCTAATTTCTGTAATCAGAGAAAGTCGTATGATGGCTTTCTGGAATCGTCTCGTCTTTGGTAAAGAAGACAAAATATCTCTAAAAATCTAAAAGTATATGATGAATCAACGCGACAGTAATTTCAAGTGGTCAAACAAATAGTAGTAGTCTCAGAATCTATAATTCTATTGTTGTTCCTAAAGGTGTTTTTGGTTGTGAATTTTTGCAGTTGCTTTCCAATAGGGACAGACTGACGCTCGAGAGGTCACACCGGCTTTGTTTAAAACATATTCAAGGTTTGCAAGTAAGGTCAAGGACAGATATTGTCCATGGGCTTATTGGCTCTCTTCCTTTAGAGGCTGTGATTGAAAAAAAGAAAACTGACATTTCTGGGTCAGCTGTGTCGATTGGAAAGGGACTGCTCAACAAAGCGATTATTTTTGTTACGTCTAATTTCTTGTCAAAATGGCGTATCAAAAATTGGTTTCATCCCAGATGTTGTAGTTTTATTACGAAAATATGATTTGTATGATGTTTTACTTGACTATATCAATTTTGGACTTTTCCCAAGCAAATGTACGTGGAAACGTTGTATTGACCAAAAGATATCAAGCCATTTTATTAATGAATGGGAAGTTCGAACCATGTCAGTTGAGTTTGTTCGGTATAGACAAATTCAGCAGCAGTTTTCGTACAGTCCTGTTTGGACCTATGCACGGAGTAATCCTTCCATGCAGCGCGCATGTTTCTCTATTGCACAGTTAATTGCATATTTGGCTCTTTTTGATTCAAACTGTCCTAGATGCAATGAAAGCAATATATCTGTTAGTCTAACAGACCATATTTTAACACAATGTACCAGCGTTCAAAACTGCAGACGTTTATTTTTTCATAATGTTGTAATCCTATATGGACATTCTGTACAACGTGCCTTTCAATCGTTAGATGAGTATATGTTTGTGCAAACTTTATTTGGTCTAAACCAAGATTTTGATAAGGATATAAGGTCTGTTTACGATCATTTCTATAGACATATTGCTTGGTTTTTACACTCCATGTGGAGTTGTTATAAACAGATTACTTTTCCTTAGTTTTTTTTCCCCTTAAGTAAGCATCTCAGATGTCTGTCTTCCTGTTCGTCTATCTTTCTGTCTACCTGCCTGTTGTCTGCCTGTCCTTCCGTCCGTCTATCTGTCTGTCCGTCTGTCTTCTGTTTATCGTTTGTGGATTGGGTATATATGAATGTATGTTATTGTTGAATGTGAGGGTTCCTTGCTTCTGTGCGTATATGTGAGTTTAATGTTATGTATGCATCTTTAACTTATATGTAATCTTTTTTATTTTTTTTTTAATTTTGTAATCTTCATTTATGGAGGAAATAAAGAATTAAATAAACCAATTTCAGCAACAATGGCATGTACAACTTCAATGAAGAAATAAAAACAAAAAATATTCCAACTTCAAAGAAAAACATTAATTCCAATATTAACTAGAATCTTTAGAATCGTAGAATCTTTAAATTCCGAACTGCAAATCACCATCTTCCAATAGAGATCGGCAGATAGGACGGGACCCCTCTAAATGAGAGGACATGCAATCTATGTAATCTTGAAAAAAATTGGCTCTGAAAAACACCGTGTCCTGGAATGTCCATATTTTCAAAATGCAAGACTGTTGTATTTGGCAAATACTGACAAAGATTTTAAACTTTTAATGTCAACTCACTCTGAAATAAAAATAAAACGTCTAAGCAAGTTCGTTTCAGTTATCATGAAATCGTTTAATAGGTAGTAACTATTATGTGTGCCTATGTATTTTCTACATTTAATCCTTTTCCGCACAATCCCGTGCTTTGACGACCCTAAAGGAGAAGTCAGAACAATGTTTTCAAAGTTGGAAAGGGAGAAAATTCTGACAGCCAGCATTTCCCCTTTCCTTACAATTTTCCCCTACCCCAATCGCGGGTCCAACCGAAAACGAACTCGTCTTATTATTTGATACTTTGGTTTCCTGATTTCAGTGGATGTAAGCCGTTTACAAGTGAAGTCAACGTTTCCAGTTCTAACCACGAGGAAGTCTCCACATTTAGAACCTTTTTTTTTTAAAGTTATGACTGTATTTTACATAAATACTGTGCAATATCAAACCAGTACCATTTCACGAATCCGGCAACAGCATTTTTGCCAAAATTCCAGGGGGGGTCCGGACCCCCGGTCCCCCCTCTGGATCCGCCCATGTACCCTATCAAAGAAGTCAGGCTGATTTCAACCATGTCATAAAATTTGTTGGCTGCAGATGCTTACAATTTAGAAAAGTCAAGAATTTGTGGGTTAGTAAAGAGTTAACTGTATTTAATTACACGTAATCACAATAAAATATATCATTTCATCGTTGAAAATGTCATCGTGAAAAATGTGAAACCTACATCCTTGATCAGACATATTTCTCCTATATTCCGATCTTAACCCTTATGCTGCTAAATAAAGGAAATGGAACTCTGAAGCCGAAAGTACAGACCCAATTAGTGTTTGTTGAAAGGTACTTTTGGAGGAAAGTTATCGTCTTACAGTGCAGAGTAAATCCAAGATCACGCGGTACGTTTTGTACGGACTGATCTTGTTCTACGCTGCCCGCAAAGGTCAGTGAATTACGCCCAGCAGCCTAGGGTTGATGTGCGCTGTCTGCCAACATTACCATGACCGATGCGCAACCATGAATTGTATTTCCAATAAATTGCATTTACTTTTATTGGCATTTTTTTTAATGAATCTAAATTTAACCGTTTCCGACAGGAACTTGACATTATATAACCAAAATAAATGATAAAATATGAAAAAAATTCTCCCATGTTAAATATAAACACAAGGAATGCAACGTCTCGATTGTCGGTGTAATGCAGAAAAATGACCCCCATTACAAAATGACCCCCGGGTCATTTCTCGACGTAGGTCATTTTGTAATGGGGGTCATTTCTCTGCATTACACCGGCTAACCCAATCTAAATTTATATTTTTAATGTCATGCAATAATAGAAAGATATAATTCTTAATATTTGCAAGTAAATTTCAACATGCTTAGATTTTCGCAAAGTGATGTATAATTCTAGTGAATCGTAACATTTTTCATATAATATTTGTGTTCAACAAAATAGCTCCTACTTTCCTATTGTACATCGTTTTTGCTCACACATTGTATTTTGTAACTGAACTGATTTTGTTACTTTCATTTGCCTTTGCCATATTTCGTTTATTTGTAAATGGTCAAAGACATGTGATGTGTCGATTATGCCAATAAATGCAATGAAATGTTATAATCTTTAATAACTGTTCTTAAATTTCATACGTACGATAAGCAAAGATCTATCAAGAAAATTCTTTGATTTTGCAATTTTCATAAATTTTGATATATTCTTACAAAACTAGAGCTTACAAAAGCATTTCATAGCTCGAAGCAATTCTTAGTAACGTGGAAATACAAAATTCCACAACTTCAATGAGACCCTTTGATAGCAAGCAAGACAATTGAACCTTCTTTGATAAAAATCTAAATTGTTTACCTAATTGATTCATGGTCGCGCCTAATCATCTATGTCTTGATTGTTTGGCAAAACAACCGGAGGCTAAGCCTTATGGCTTGACACCGACAAAGAACTGACACTTTTTCACATATTTGACACGAGAAGCGCTACCCGCTCTCTGATTTTCGGCAAAAATTTCATTCGTTGACTTGAGTAAAATCCATGTAACGAGGGTCGTGATTGGTTCAGATGTCAGACGCTAAATCGGTTATATTCTGCGTTTTCGCAATGTCAAGTCACAAAAAATACATACGAAGATTGTGGAAAAATTAAGATACATCTGTTCTTGCAGTAGGATCCTCTTTGTTCTTCTATTTAGGTAAGTCTGGATTTTATGTGATAATATCTTTGTAGTAAAATTTGTTCTTGAACGTTTATGCTTAAATCTATTTAAATAACTCTGAAATTATGTCTTGATAACATTTGTTAATGGAAGATTTTTGCCCAAACACCTATTTCATTTCAACGTTTGTATGTATAAGCAAATAACAAGTTTTGCAAATGAAAACGAAAACATTGCGAAGAAAATAAAGATATTGCGGAAAAAGGAAAACATTGTAATATGAAACGTGCTACATTTCTCACGCAATTTACTTTAAAATAGCGGGTTTTGCAAGTGAAAACGAAAACATTGCGAAGAAAGGAAAACATTGTTACATGAAATTTACTGCATTCCTTACGTTACTTACTTTAAAATAACGAGGTTTACAATTGGAAGCTAAAACATTGGGAAAAAAAGGGGAAGACATTGTTACATGAAAGTACTTTATTTCTCATGTTATTTACGTTCAAACAATTTCAATTTATAAGATTAACCTTAACTCACCTAATTAACGAGTTATTAAACTTGAAAGGAAAGGAAAACATTGTGAGAAGAAATGTATTACCCTTTTTCATGTTATGTACCTTAATTACTCAGTGAAACTCACTAGGTGTATATCAATATGACCTATGTATGAGAATAGTTATGTGTACTCTGATTACCTGAATTAAATAACATTGCGACAAAAATCGACCATGACCAAAGAATCTTACAAAGATCGACCGGCACACTCTAGCCGTCAGATCATTGTATTCTGTCATAGATCTAGGTCATACTCTACACTTTAGTCATGTAAGCATGGTTGTCACCTTTTGTCACTATGTTTCGAATAAACTGGTAATGTTGATTAGATTTATTTGTTGTGAAAAAGACTGATTAAATAAACAATTTTGGGGGCTTACAGGCCGTATGGAAATGTAGCGCAAATCTTGAAAATTTCAGGGTATTCGTTGAAATCTACATTGTTTATAATAATTCAATTTGCCTTCGCGTTCTGTGCTGGCGGCATTTTCGGAGAATGGAAAATGTCACTAGATACGCAACGTAGGCAAAACAAAATTGTCGTCTGCTGAGTTTTTGGATTTTTCTCTATCATGTTTATTTGTGTTTATTTGAGAGTCGTGGTTATTTGTTATTTGTAATATATAACAAAAATAAAATACAGGCGAAGATTGTAGAAAATAAAATACATCTGTTCTTGCATTAGGATCCTCTTTGTTCTTCTTTGTCAGACCATAAACTGATTTATTTAACATATTTGTAATGATACAATTACCTCTTTTCTTCTTTTTCCATGTGTACTTTATACTTTTCTCGTAATTGATAATATACCATGTATATTCATATTCTGCCAATAAAACACAATGTTTTTCGCCAAATAAAGGATTTGACTTTGACTTGACTCTATTTAGATCTGCAGAGTGAAACGGTGTTACGCAACCTTGCGTAACACAAGTAAGCAAGCAGCAGAACATTACTTTCATTACGCTTGGCATACACAACACAAACACGACTATGGCTATATTTTGTTAGAAAAAAGAGAGATATTTTAATTTCACAACTGTCCTTACTCAAAGTCTAGAAAAGCAATAGAAAGTGACATATTGAAATCGGAATTTGTTTTTTAATCTAATCTCCATTTTTTCTTCCATTTTCCGTTTTCTTTGTAGAACGTAAGATAGCTGTCTAATCTTTGTCTGAAAGACCCACAAAAGGAATCAAAGCGGTTGCTTTGGAACTTTATCAGTTACCTTTCCTTACATTTTTCTTTATTTCATATTCAGTGACGCTCAAACGCATAACATACACATCAAATATCTAAATTTGGTTTTATACGTTTTTTTCTTATCCAAACATTCATTAAAATTTACTGTCTCCTCTATTGTCTAAAGATTTTGTACAAAATAATCATACTGTGAAAAATACAAATCAATGACCTTTTGCCATATAGTGTTGTTTTTCTAATGTATCGCTACAACCACCCGCGCAACTCCCCCCCCACCTCCCCCCCCCCCACACACACACCCCTCGTGAATGAAAATTTCGATGAATTACAAAAACAGTTGTGTTATATTTTCTACTTTCAGAGTCCTGAAAACAAAAATATTTGCCCCAACAGAACAATGTTTGTCATAATTGCTGTGATCGCCGGACTATTTTTTGCAGGTAAATGTTATGTATCTTCTTTACTATGCAGACTTATATTTGAGTGACCATTATGTAATGTTTTTATTTACATGTATTTTCATTTCGAGCCGTTTTAAAGTAGCCTACCTTTCTGAAACTTACTGTCTGTTTTAGCATGTTCGTCAGAAATCGTTTGCCAAACCTCGGGTGATTTTGTTATGGAATCGGCTGAGTTGTGACGTGTATTTGCAGACGATATGTGCACAAAATCAGACTGCAAATTTTAGATAGTTCAATTATCATCGCCGACAGAAAGCTATTTACGATGCTTTACCGAGGATACTACTACTCACCCACTAAACTTTCCCGTGTTATAACAAGCCCGGGAAAAGGGCATTTGAAAACATTGTCGGAAAAACAGATAGAATACTGGTAGTGATCAAGCTCTCCCTTTCCCACTTTGTTTTCTGCCTTTACAAAAACAAATGTAATTACAAAAACAAATGTAATGGTTTGAGCTACATTTAATTTGTAGTTTGCAACTTTTTTCAGCGTGGTTAAGACTAACATTCAGTTGACGTTTGATGAGGTTTTCTACTGTTTACTAAGAGAGAAAGCTTTTTGAAAATGTTTCAACCCATGTCAGCCTGCTCGGCCTGCGCAGGATGTCACGGGTTGATAATTTATATAATATGCATTAGGTCCCCTTTTCACGAAGCATGACATTTTTTTTTTTTCTTTTTTCAGGTCAGTCGTCTGCAGTATTTTTCACAACACAGAGATGTTCAAGCTGGAGATACCAACCTGCCATATGTAGTGTAAACTTACAGCCAAACCAAGACATCGTCCATGTGACTGTAAGTAGCCTATCGCTATCTCTTCCATTATCTCTCTCTCTCTCTCTGTCTCTATCTCTGTCTCTCTCTCTGACCTCGCATGAACTTTCTTAACCATGAAAATTGATACCTGAAAATATCAAAATCGTACGTGAAAAAAAGAGAAGATTTACATGTTACTCTTGGCTCATCCATTAGCCAAAGCATTTTCAGATTACACATCAAACTAGATAAACCTCGTAACTACAGCTTTTTTCAAACTGTAGTTACGAGGTTTTTGAAGTAAACAGACGATATTATTTTTGTAAGCGCGACAGCTTGCTTATCCAATGAGATCCTGTACTTGGCTGTGACTTGGAAGTGTCATGCCACAGGACATTCCCACGACATGTGCTACATGATCTAAAAAATGTTAGAGTAAACACCGTGATTCCTTATATTTTAGTATGCCTGGCAAGTGTTCTCAGGTCCGCCTGCCTGTGTAATATTCAATATGTTATATTTTTTACAGGTTGACAACAAAATATCGAAATCGGACTGCGAATATGCTAAAGGTTATGACTTTAGCAAATCATCAATATGGGTAGATAAAGGATGCCGAGCCCAATTCAACATCTACTCATGTAAGCACTACAGAACCTTGGATTGCAGCAGTATTAACTTTAAGCATGCTAATTGCCCTGTGACGTCTTCTCCAGTGAATTACATCGTTTTACTGACCCAGTACTCCAAAACTAAGTGTGTGCTGAATAAAAACTATGGCCTCAACGGAAACGGAATCTTTGTCACAAACGGCTGCAGAGGAAAATTTCTTGTGTGTTATGAAGAATGTATGTTATCAACGAAGTAAATAACACGTAAAGAATTTAGTGTACTTTATCGCCATTGTTGCTTGCGTTTTCTTTTCCCGGTTTATTTCATGTAAGCGTGTTTTTTGTGCGTGAGCGAACGAGAGTGCGAGAGCTGAGCGAAAAGTATATAGATCTCGTAAGGCTTCGATAATGTAAATGATTTTGTATTTGAACCACTGCTATAAATGGACACTCGATCTCTAAGATTGTGAGGTCATCTGCATTTCAGACGACAAAAAATAGACTTGCAGAAGTTGAGAGCATTTGCAGATAACACATTGAATGTTGCCTAGGCTTATATGTAGGAAATTGACGGGGGTTGCATTAAATGCAAATTTCTCCCTTTCCCATGACTTTTCCAAAAGTTGTCGTCAGGGTCGTTAAACCACGCACGGGATTGCGTCCTAAGGGCCTAAGAGGGCTTATGCACATGTAAACATATCTTTTAAAGATTGTAGCGTGAATTGTCATTGTTTGATTGTTTGATTAAAGACAATAAAATAAAATGTTGTTTTATTTTTTTTTTCGTTGGTTACATAATTATTACCTTTTCACAATACAGAGTGCATTCAGTTTTACTTGCAACATTCACTGAGCCATACTCTGTGAAAAGGGGGTCTTAATGCAACGCGAAAAGTGTCGACTCATGTCAATTTGCAAAGTCTGCACAGGCTGACATGAGCCAAAACTTTTCGATATCTTTAAATTTTTGGCCAGTCAAAGACATGTTCACCTAATGAACATTTTGTATGTGTATGTGGATTCATAACCATGTAATGACTTGCTAGGTATCGTGCATCGCAGAAATCCTTTAACCCTTTACCAAATAATCCCTCGTTTTTACGACCCTAAGATAGAGGCCTTTTGAAAACATTTTGGGAAAAGGATAAAATGCTGGTAACCAGCATTTTCTCTTTTCCCCACGAAGTTTGAAACCTTGCTGAAACAAGTTTCCCTATTTGAGTTACGTTAATTTTGTTGTAGTCTTCAAATGTTTTCAATTTGGACCAGTCTGAAATTTTGTTGTTTGGTATTTAAGAGTTAATAGCCTCTCTTTCTGGAAACCTTAAACTTGTGTCTTGATTGGAACCGTGGGGTACCAAAAGCAGGAAGTCAGGATGTTGACTATGTAGGATTTAGATCCCTCCGTGCTCTGGGCATATATGGTATGGGTATGGACTATTATTACAGGGAAAGAATCGTATACAAGAAAATCCGGGTACCAGCCCCTGCCTCTTCTTCGAATAGACCTCTTTGGCTCTTAAAAGGTGGGTAATAAGAATTTTCACATCACACCAAATTAAAAAATATAATTATATGTCACTGAAATTTATATGAAAAAACAATGCAAATCATCAGTAATTAAGAATAAAAAAATTCCAAAAAAAAAAAAGAAAATATTGGTGGCATTTCCTTAAAAGGCTACGTAGCCTCTTAAGCTACTTTTAGATTTCCCGCCAAAATAAAAAAAAGCATTGTGGGAATGTTCAGTGACTGGAACTTCGGATGCTATATATGTTTGAAGCTTCGTCTGTATATTTCCGGTACGTAAATGAACGAGTTGCTCATGTAAAAATAGTGCATTCAGTGTCGACCTGGGATATAGTAAATCTCTAATTTATCTAGTTGTCGGATGGTTTTCGACTACTGGGGTTTAATAAATGAAAATTACAAGGCTTTCGGAGTATAAGGATGATTTTTGTATTTTTGTGAAATTTTATCCCAGAATCTGAAGGGCCACCTTTAACGTGCCCGGTGTAAAACACCGATATACGCGAGGCTATCTAGGAGTTCTAAATCAGTTCACCTCCAGTTGGGTGGGAAACACAAGGTGTCTCAGAAAGATCCTACTTGGCCGGGTATCAAAACTCGGGCCTCAGGATTGACAGTTCAGCGTTTTACCACAGCACTACTGGTCCACCCAAGGTCGCCAATGATCACCAATCAGAAACATTTTATATATTAGAGACGGGAACTCTACCCCTCTTTAATAGGGACTCTTGATTGCTTTAAATACCATTTCACTTAGAATTTGACTCGAATTTAATTTGTTGACTTTACTAGAAAAGAGGGCGGCATAGACTCAAGATCAGACAGCGCGTTCTGTGCAGTCTGATCTTGATCTAAGCCTCAAGCAAAAGACGCTGACTAACTGATGGCGCTTGAAGGTTTGTAAAAGCTTTGACAAAAAGTTGAAATGTATTTAATTTAGCAAACAGGTCCTCTATTGTCTGAAAATATTGACTTCACTTTCAGGGCACTATGGAATAAGGTTCCTTAATACTAAAGAAGAAATTACTAAACTTATCCTCGGTTTACTCCAAAAACCTCGAAATTACAGCATAAAACAAGCTGTGGTTACGAGGTTTTTGAAGTAAACCTACGATATGCAAGTACATCAATTCAAAGGTTGAGTTTGGAAAACTCCAACATTTTGTCATTAGGTAAAGATCTGAGAAAGAGTTAGACCTATGTTAATTCCTAATACCTATATAAAATCGTAACACACTTGGACCTTATTGTCTCGGGTAGAACCAAGTACAAAATCATCGGAGAAAAAAAAGCGCCTTTTAGCCCACTGCCATCTTCCCTATCAAGTAATTATTTGCTCATAAATTCATATCAAGAGCTTCGGATTTGTCGTGGGCAGATGCTTTCATTATAAAAGGTTCTATCTTTATTTTAATGGTCGAAAAAGAACAGGTTCATAATCTTGTAAATTAGTCTAAATAGAATGGTATTCCTATAATTCATTATTAAGGTCCAAATTTTACTAGATTTCGTTTGTTAGCCGATGACATGACATATATGTAAAAAAAGTGTTAATTACAACACGTGCAGTTCGAAAATCCAATACGTTCTTACTGGGCCAAATTCAAAGCATCCGCATACAACAAATCAAATCTCGTAAGTGTGATGATTTCTGACTTTAGTATAGAAGAAAATGTTTTCTTTAGGCTTCTTTCTCAGGGTCGTTAAAAGGGTGTCACCCATTTGTCCCATCTTTTGAAAATCCAATAAGGCATTTACCTGTATGGGTTAGGGTGGTATAAAGGTAGGTGTGAATATAGTCTGTATCAGAGTAGCCTAATATGATAGTTTGTTGAACATAGACCAAATGTAAGAAATATCTCTTCATGCAAGCACTTTTTCGACCCTGTAGAAACCACACACTAGTTATGCAAGTTGCCTTCAAATATGGAAACCACAGAAGAAACCACACACTACTTATGCAAGTTACCTATGCAAATATATCCTTACCTGTATTTCTTATGGTTATATTTAAAGAAAATTTGCAGTTACTTTGAATCGCATACAGAATTTAGATTCTTTCAAACTAAGTTACATTAACTACTAGTATTGATACAGACTATACATGTACATGTAGCTGTAAATTACTCTAAGGCAAGGATTATCTATACCCTTACCTATTCGAAATCCCATTTGTTCCACATTTATATTTTGGGCTAACAATCAAAATGTGGGACAAATGGGATTAAACAGTGAAAAGTAAGGATTATCACGGTGGTAAAGTGTTAAGTAAATGTGTCCCCAAATGATTGTTTTTGCCTTTTTATCCCCTAGGCTACTAAACAAAACTCAGAACAGAATAAAAGGACTGAAGCTACTGTTTGAAAGTGCAGAAAAAAATGCTAATTACCAGCAATTTCTTGTTTGTTGAAATTGTTTCAAAACAATTCTTTGGGTCGATAAGGTGACTGGAAAGTGAAGTGTTCTCTTTTAACCCATTACCACACAATCCCTAATTTTGACACCCCTGAGAAGAAGCCTTTTGAAAACATTGTAGGAAAAGGAAAAATGCTGTAACCAGCATTTTCTCTTTTTCCCACAGTGTTTTCTACCTTTCCCAGAACAAATTTCAATTTTTCAGACACCATTATTTTGTCGTCTGCAAATGCTTTCAATTTGGACCAGTCTAAATTTTTTTCGTGTGGTAAAGAGTTAAAGCAAGATAGGCTTGCCAAGATTCATCAGAAAATGTTTGTTTTTTCCTTACACATGTGATAACATAACTTTTATGATTTATTTTTAAAACCTGTCTCATTATTGGGAATTTGCGGTCAAGTGTCAACATGAGGAATCATTCCTAGACACTGTGGTGAAAAATTTTGTCAAACGTGTCTTCAGTCTATTTGTCTTCTTAAGGGACTTGCTTGTACTTGCCTGGTTTGTTTCATTTTCTTTCAGTTCCAATTTGTTAAAGTAGTATTGTTCCTCAAATTGACCTTTTCTATACCCCGAAATACCGATATGGTATGAAAGTTAAAAGAAAATAAGACCTTTTAATCCAGTTACCGGTAATGAGGAACGTCTTAAAAGGCGCAAATGTCTTGTAATTTGTTCTGGGCATTTCATCGTCATTTATTTTCGACATACCTTCGTTGTTTTTCGTGTGTGATTGTACATTGGAGACGAGCATGCGCAAAGAAGTCCCTTCCGTCAACAACATGGAGGTGAGTAGCTGTACGGAAGTCTGATTTGTAGACAAAATTTATTTTTCCTATCGTTTTGAGACTTTACGGAAGCATTGTCGATATAAACAAAGTGACGTGTGGGGAAAGTAATTAGAGGATTCCAATAAGGGAACTTTATTCACCCGAATTACTGAAATCTTGCTTGGAACACGATTGTAAAAGTGGATAGAGGCTCCTGAGGGGAATTTAAGTTTCAGCTGTGAAGATGCATATGTTGCCGTCATTGGTGTTTATAGACGGAAAATTGTTACAATTTCAGTTCAGTAGAAGTAGATCTAGATCTAGAAGTAGAAGCGGAGATGAAAGCAGTGTCGATGACGCAGAAATAAGAGGAAGAGGAAGAGGGGCGAGACGTTCGAGGAGAGGTCGAGGTAGGGGCAGAGGAAATAGAATTGGCAGTCCTTGCAGTGAATCGCCACAACACAGAAGAGGCAGACGAGCTGGCCGTGGGCGTGGAGCAGGAAGAGGTAGAGCGCAACCAGCTGTGAATAGGGGAGACACTGCACTGATGTTGGTGTGTAGCAGAGAGGATAATATCAATGTGAGTCAGGTTTTTTAGCATACCAAATTTAATTTATACCATATCTCATTAAATGATCGTACAGTCTCATCTAATTTATGCACTTGTGACTTTGCGCTATAATTAACCAACTAGCAGGAGAGTGTGGAATTGTTTACTAAATTACCAAACAACAGAATGCTGTACTTTTCTGTAGGGAAATATTTGCAGATGACTGATATTTTGTGGCTGTAACAAAAGGTTTTGTCTTTGTAAGGTTTATAGAAAACGTTGTGTGAAAAAGGAGAAGATTGTGGTACAGCACATACCTAATATTTGTGCATCACAAACACATCGTACACACTGTAATTATAGGTCAGGATATTACGAAAATAAGCGCATGCACAGAGATAAGAAAACAAGACAAATATATACAATTAATGCTTTATTTTACATTTTTTCCCTCAGTATTTACACCAAGTACAGTGAAAAACTGTTAGAAAAAATTTCATCAAATTACAAAATACTACAATTGATCATACTTGGAACATCTTCAACTAAGTCAATATGTATTAACTGTTAACCATATGACACAATTTTACACAGGTCCAAATTTTAAGCACTTGCAGACGACAAAATAAACGTAGTTAAAAATCTGCAGTTAATTTCCAGCAGGGTAGAAAACATTGTGGGAAGAAGAGAGAAAATGCTGGTTACCAATATTCTCGCCTTTTCCCACGATGTTTTCAAAAGGCTTCTATCTGAGGGTCATAAAAACCAGGGAATGTTTGTTATAAGTTTAAATTTGATGAGGTAAATTGGAAAGCTATTGTACATGACATGTAAAATATAGGAAACAATAAAAAAAGAGGTAAATGTTGATTACCGACATATCCAATTTATTTAATGTTTTCAAAATATTTCTTCCTCAAGGTCATTAAGAGACAGGATTGATTGGTAAAAGGATATATGAACTGGTTTGCTTGGGATGCAATTTTGTATAACAAGACGACCAAGATGGCCCTGGATTGCCCACCTGAATTTTTGAGATGACCATAGGTTATTTTTTCTTTTGAGGTATTGAAACATTGGAACCAAATTTATAATTTTACCAAGCAATTTTCAAAAGGTCACCTGTAAAAGTGATTTTGGAATCTGACCATCAGTTTCAAAAAGAACAATTTTTAAGAATTCTTCGTTTCTGTATAAGAGCAAGTAGCCCCCATCGACGACAGCCATGTTTCTTGATGGATCAAAATTTACGAACAAGTTTTGAAAAGGGTCACCCAAGGAACATTTTGGAAAATTTCTTTTAAAATCTGACCACGGGTTTCAGAGAAAGAGAATTTACAAGAATTTCATCATGTCCATATAGTGCAAGAGCCATGTTTCTTGACGGATCAAAAAATTATATGTACATTTTTTGAAAAGGGTCACCCAAGGAACATCTCTGTCAAATTATTTTATAATCTGACTAGGGGTTTCAGAGAAGAAGAATTTTCAAGAATTTCTTCATTTCCAAATAGTGTAAGTAGCCCCCATTCACCAGAGCCATGTTTCTTGATGGATCAAAATTTCCTGAATACTGTTTGAAAGGATCATCTCTGTGAAATAATTTCTAAATCTGTCCAGCGGTTTCAGAGAAAAAGAATTTTCAAGAATTTCATCATTTCTGTATAGTGCAAGTAACCCCCATTCATCAGAGCGATGCTTCTTCAACAATCAAAATTTCTTGAATACTTTTTGAAAAGGGTCACACACGGAACATCCCTGAGAAATTATTTCAAAATCTGACCAGCGGTTTCAGAGAAGAAGTATTTTTAAGAATATCCTCATTTCCCTATAGTGAAAGTAGCCCCTATTCACCAGAGCCATGTTTCTTGACAAATCAAAATTTCGCTAACAGTTTTTTAAAAGGGTCACCCAAGGAACAACTCTGTGAAATAATTTTAAAATCTGGCCAGCCGTTTCAGAGAAGATTTTTCAGGAATTTCTTCATTTCCCTGTAATGCAAGTAGCCCCCATTCACCAGAGCCATGTTTCTTGACCAATCAAAATTTCCGGAACAAATTTTGAAAAGGGTCACCCAAGGAACATATCTGTGAAATTATTTCAAAATCTGACCAGCGGTTTCATAGAAGAAGTTTTTTTTAAGAATTCCTTCATTTCTTTATAGTGCAAGTAGCCCCCATTCACCAGAGCCACATTTTTTGAGGGATCAAAATTTCACGAACAAGTTTTAAAAGGGTCTTCCAAGGAACATATCTGTGAAATTATTTCAAAATCCGACCAGCGGTTTCAGAGGAGAAGATTTTTAAAGAATTCCTTCATTTCTGTATAGTGCAAGTAGCCCCCATTCACCAGAGCCACATTTTTTGAGGGATCAAAATTTCACAAACAATTTTTGAAAAGTGTCACCCAAGGAACATATCTGTGAAATTATTTCAAAATCCAAGCAACGGTTTCAGAGGAGAAGATTTTTAGAGAATTTGCTAAAAAATTCCATTTGGTTGCCATGGCAACCAGACTTTTTGATGGAATCAAAATCTGTGAACAGTTTTGAAAGAGGACCTCCCAAGGATCATTCCTGCCAACTTTGGTCCAAATTCGCC
Organism: Tridacna crocea; assembly: GCA_943736015.1. NCBI lineage: Eukaryota > Metazoa > Mollusca > Bivalvia > Cardiida > Cardiidae > Tridacna > Tridacna crocea. The sequence continues at coordinate 14,460,741 of OX031066.1, forward strand.
CAGCGGTTTAGGAGTTCATGTTTAAAGAATTGTTGATGATGCACGACTGACGACGGACACCGGCTGATCCTAAAAGCTCCCCTTGAGCACGTTGTGCTCAGGTGAGCTGAAAAGTGTACAGGACTTCTCTCTTTTTTGTGACAATTCTTTGGAAAAATTTACTACAAAGGTTCATTCAAACATATGATTGTATAGAAAATTGTTAGAGAAGAATCGGTTTCAGTCTATAGAATAAATTTTTACATAAAGGATTTTTCTGTTAATACTTAAACACAATCCTGGGTTTTAATGATCCTAAAATACCAGGCTGTTGAAAAGATATTGGGAGAAGAAGGAAAAGCTATTTAACTCTTTACCACACTATCCGACTTTTAACAACCCTGAGAAAGAAGCCCTTTGAAAACGTTAAAGGAAAAGGGGAAAATGCTAGTAACTAGCATTTTCTCCTTTTCCCACAATGTTTTGTACCATTCCCAAGACATATTTTAATTTTAGAGCCATACTTATGCATTTAATCTGGACTGGTCTACGAATTTGTCGTATGGTAAAGAGTTAAACACCAGTTTCTCCTTTTTTCCAAGCGTGTTTTTTAACAAATGTTTTCCTACATAATAAAGTATTATTTGCACCACATATGTGCAAATGATTTTATTTTTGAAAACATACATTATCATTTGGTAAAAAATTACATGCATGCATAGATATTTATCTGCTCTTGCAAATCAAAGACACACTGGTTAAAGATCACAAAAACAAGTCAACAGTTTAAAATTCATCTTATTAGGCAAGTTTGCAGTAAAGGAATTGATGGAAATCAGGCAGATTAGGTTTTGATGCCGCATGGTTAGATGGTTTCAGGTCAGGATCTACAATTTGTTTGGAAAAAATAAAGTAACTATTGTCCAAAAAATAAGCATCACAGTGACAGACCTTACATTCTCTTAAAATTTCAGAGTGCCATTGATACTTTGTCTCTAGAAAGAGCTAAAGAAATCATAAGGGCAGTGGCTAGAAAAGAACCCTCCCTGCTTCTAGATATTATGCAGCCTGCTGCAGCAGATGACATGGAGCATCGACCCCAAGGATCCGAGGTGCCAGACTGGTGTGTGTGCAGCAGATGCAGACAAATGCCAACAGAAGATGAGAGGGTCTGTTGTTGCTTTCCACCAGAAAGGTGTACTTCAGTTAATTCTGTAAGTTTAGACAAAAAGATCAAATTTGTGAAGATGTATCTGACCCTTTTACCAACATTTCCCTTACAAGAATAATTTTGAAAATATTGAGGGAAAACCACAAAGGGAATTATCAACAGTTTTGTCACTTTCCGCCTCTACTTATTCAGAACAGAACCAAAAACACAAACTTTGTTTACAAATGTATAGTAATGAAAAAAATGAAAAACTTTGCAAATGTATTCAAATGCTTTCTGAATACATTTCAATAAATAGGTAAGAACAGCATCATGAAAGTGGCAATATGCCCTGAAATACTTAACAAACATTTGCAGGCAACAAAGTAATTGCAAGTGAAAGGATGATTCATGTCTTAGACAAAATAAAAAACAATGTGGGATAAGGGACAAAATCATGGTTACCAGAATTTTCTCCTTTTCACACAAAGCTTGCGAAATACTTCACCCTCGGGGTCATTTAATAAAGGTATATGTGTATCTTTACATATTTCGTTTGATAGATTGAATGAATGAATGGCATTTTCCTTCTTTCAACTATTTTTAGGTCCACTGGCCGATGGCAAGCGGGCTAATATCATGGCCAGGTATCCATTGTACGTGCCTGCCTGCATGCATTAACTTTTATTTCAAACATGTTCTCTAAAACTAAGCATCCAATTTTGATGAAACTTCACAGAAATGGTCCTGACATGGTCCTCTTCAGAATTCCTTGAAAGAATTTTATTCCTTAAAAAACTCTGGTTGCCATGGCAAAATAATTGAAAAATATTGAATTTTTTTAAAAATCTTCTTCTCTGAAACTAGGGCTACCAAATTTAGCATGTAGCTTTATCTAGTGGGCCCCTACCAAGTTCCTGCAAATGATAGCCCTGGGTTCAAAATTGGCCCCAGCCTGGGGGTCACAAGTGTTATATGGGCTTATATAGCGAAAACTTTAAAATCCTTCTGGTACCTAGCCACAGGGCCTAGGGCTTCGAAATTTGGCATGTATCTTTATGAAGTGATTGTCTACCAAGAGTGGCCAAATGATAGTCCAGGGATCGAATTTGGCCCGGCTTTGGGGGGTCACAAGTTTTATATGGGCTTATATAGGGAAAACTTTAAAAATGTTCTCGTAACAAGCCATTAGGCCTAGGGCTACTCAATTTTGCATCTAGCTTTATCAAGTGGCTGTCTACCAAAGGTGCCCAAATTATACCCCTCGGACTTCCACCACGATTCAAGTAATGATAGTTTTGCGGTAAAAATTTGCTTACACCACGATTCAAGTAATGATAGTTTTGCGGTAAAAATTTGCTTAATCTGGGGGTCTCAATTTTATAGTACGATTTAAAAGAAAAAATTTGATATGTCCTCAAGTTTGAAACCAACTGGCTAAATATTGTAATGTTTGGTTCGTGGTGTTTTTACGTATAAGCCAGTAGGGCGATACAGGGCCATCATGGACCTCTTGTTTAGTCTTATCACAGCAACAGCTGACATATTCATCTATGTCCTGGGCATGAGCAGTACGAAGCTAGGGCTCTAAATGGTGTTGCCAAAAGATACTCCTACAAATGACCCATGGTTCTAGTGAGATTCAAATCAAGAGCCTGCATGTAACAGGTTCTATCCTTTTTAAAGTCACTATTGTGACACCATTATAGTAATAGTGCAGTTTGCTAAACAAGAGGGCCATGATGGCTCTGGATCTCTCACCTGAGTTAATAGGCAAAATTCACTCTACAATTGTAATTCAATTTCTAACAAATTGTAAGCTCAATTGAGCTTAAAATGTGGCCTCTATAGCGTCTACAAGGAATTTCTGTAAGCTGACCTAGTGACCTAATCTATTATCCAATGTGAACCAATCTAGGACTTGTCAAAAAGTTTTCGAGACAAACATCCTGAACAGTTTACAAGTTAATTGAGCAATAAATATGGCCTCTAGAGTGCCCACAAGGTATTTGTTAAATTTTAGTAACTGACCTAGTTTATGACTCCAGGTTACCCAATTTTTAACCCATCCTTTATTTTATCAAAACAAACATTCTGACCAATCTTCAAGTCGATTGAGCAAGAAATGTACCTTCTAGAGTGCCCACAAGGTATTTCTTTAATTGGGCCTAGTGACCTACATTATGACCCCAGTGGACCCAAATTTGAACCCATCCTAGATTTCATGAAGACAAACATTTTATCCAATTTTGCAATCAGTTGGACGATAAATGTGGTCTAAAAGGCATTTCATTTATTTGACCTTATGACCTAGTTCTAAACCCCACATGACCCAAGTTCACACTGATGTGAGATTTTAAGAAGATGGTTATTCTGACCAGTTTTCTAGTCCATTAAGCAAACAATGTGGCCTGTGCAGTGCCTACAAGCTATTACTTCAATTAGACCTAAAGACCTAGTTAATGACACCAGGTTACCCTTTTTTGAACTGACTGAACACTTGCTCAGGTGGGCTAACAAACTTTTAACAGGGGCCAAATCACAAAGCTCTGTGCCTTCCAGTTTAAGAAAGTAGAATTTTGAAGTTTTCTTTGTTCCAACTTGTGACCCCCAGGCCAAGGCCAGTTTTGACCCCAGGGGCACCATATGAGCAAACTTGGTAGAGGTCCACTAGGAGATGCTATATACCCAATATCAAAGCTCTTTGCCTTTCAGTTTTAGAGAAGAAGAATTATAAGTTTTCCTTCTTTGTTCCTATGTTAAACTTGTGACCCCCGGGCAGGCCATTTTGGACCCCAGGGACATCATTTGATCAAACTTGGTAGAGGACTACCAGGAGATACTACATACTAAATATTAAAGCTCTGGGCTTTCTGGTTTCGAACAAGAAGATTTTTAAAGATATTGTAAATTATCCCTTTTTTGTTGCCATGGCATCCAGAGTTAATGGGTTAATTGAATTCTTTTAACAGCTTTACCGAAGGAACATGCCTGCCAGGTTTCAACATGATTGGCTCACCAGTTTAGGAGAAGAACATGTTTAAGGAATTGTGGACAGACCGACTGAGAGACAGACACACAGATGGACGCCAAACAATGACCGATCACAACAGCTCACCTTAACCCTTTACCAAACAATCCCTGGTTTTTACGCCCTAGGATAGAAGCCTTTTGAAAACATTGTGGGAAAAGGAGAAAATGCTGGTAACAAGCATTTTCTCCTTTTGCAATTTTTTCTACCATACTGGTAACAAATTCCAGTTTTTGAGTAATGTTTATTTTATGGTCTGCAATTGCTTTCAATTTGGACTACTCTAAAATTTCGTTGTTTGGTAAAGGGTTAAAGGTGGGTATTTAGAATTTTCACATCACACCAAATTAAAATATATATATATATATCTTTGAAATTCATATGAAAAAACAATACAAATCATCAATAATAACAATCATAAAATTCCAAAAAAAAATTTTTTTTATGGTATTCCCTTAAAAGGGTACGTAGCCTGTTAAGCTATTTTTAGATTTCGCACCAAAAATCAATAAAGCATTGTGGGAATGTCAAGTGACTGACACGTGACTAATAATGCTTAAATTCCATTACATAACAAACATGTTATAATTATTTTCCATAGTGTCTTCTTTGGACGGATGTTTGAAACTTCGTCTATGTTTTCCTGTATTTAATGAAAGAATTGATAATCTAAAATTAGAATGTGTCTCCCGTTTGTGTCAACCTGGTCCCTAATAAATCTGTATATTTCTCGTGTTATTGGATGGCCTTCGACTACTGGGGTTTTATGAACACAAATTAAAAAGGCTTTGGGAGTATAAGGATGATTTTTTTTTTTGCATTTTTGTAAAATTTTCGTCTTTCGTCCCAAAATCTGAGGGGCCACCTTTAACACTTCGTGCTCAGGTTAGCTAAAAAGAATCTTAGAATAAACAAACATGTTTCTAACTTCGTTTGATAAGTTTACTGTAAGATGTAATGAAGACAAACAGCAAATGTACTTATGATGTGATTGAAAGGCACTATTTGAACACAATACTGGTAATTTTCATTTTCTCACATTGTTTTCTACCCCATCAAACACAAATTGCATAATGTAGCCAACATTTAATTTGTCATCTGCTGTGGCTTTCATTATGGACAATAATGTACAGTTTGAATAATTGTATTTCTACCAAGTTAGGAACAAACACCCGATTACTGAAAAAAAAATTAGACATGCTGGGCATGTATCTTTTCCCCCCAGGGTTTCATACTATGTTGTTTGAAAGTTAGAACAGACTTGGTGTCTGTATAACTTGGGCTATCATTACCTTGTAACAAACGGGATCTACATATGCAAAAAGGGTGATATTGGACTGTTCTTTTTCTTGCAGGATTTTCGAGTTGTCTGCCTGGATGAGGTTGTATTGGAAGTGGCCAACAGATATAGAATGGATTTTCTTGCTGTTGGTCAGGGGAACTATGCCGAAAGAAATAGACATGCAGTCTATCGGCAGTTTATACTATGGCAGCATGGTCGACTTGGAGCAGGAAATCGGCGTGTTATCCCCAGCTGCTGTGTGTGGGCAATAAGAGACAAATATCCTGATCCTAATGGACTTTATACTGGGTTTTTGGCAGGTAGACTTGGATAGTGCAAGATATCTCCTTCACTTTTGAAGAAACAAGAGGGGCCATTGCCCTAAAACTGCTCACCTCAGTAAAGTCATCTAGGATTGATATAGCTGAAATGCTCCAAGTTTTAACAAGATATCTGTTAAATAGTCATGCCCTCTACTGCTACATTGATACAGGAAGTGGCACAGTTCATTAACTGATATCAAAATGCACATTCAACCTCTGCTTTTTCTCAGTTGACGTTGATGCTTACTACATCCCCGATAATATGCGAGTAAAATGTTGGAGCCACAAGTTGAGCTACATATGATAAATTTTGAGACACTCTATTTTTTTTAAGCCAATGCCTCAAGTGGGGAACAGCAGGACAGGCCCTGAATCATCTGGTGGTGAATGTGACCTTCACCTTTCACGGATTAACCTTCAAATCAATATGGATCATTCACACTCCAAGAAGTATAACTATGTACAAAATTTGAAGGACCTAGTTCAATTCTGTGTGTAGTTACCATGTGGACAAGGTTTGGTCTATATATCATTAACTTGAAGGCCACTGTGATTTTGACATTGGATGGATTAGTCTCAAAATCAATAGGGATCATGTACACTCCAAGACAAATGTTTGTGCCAAATTTGATGAAGCTAGTCAATTCTGTGTGTAGTTATCATCTGCACAAGGTTTGGTCTATATATGAACATATTGACAGTCACTGACCTAGACCTTTGAGCTCAAAATCAATAGGGATCATCTATACTCTGAGACGCTTGACCTATTTTTACATTTGTTAGAGAGATCATCAAAACAAATATGTTCACAAAGTTTCATGAGTATCAAAAAAAAAAAGGCAAATGACAAAATTTTATACTCATCCAAATTGAAATCATTTGCAGATGACAAAATAAAAAAGTCACTCAAAAATTAAAATGTCACTATAATAGAGTAGAAAACATAGTGGGAAAAGGAAAAAATGCTGGTAACCAGCATTCCCTCCTTTTCTGACAATGTTTTCAGAAGGATTCTTCCTCTGGGATGTAAAAAAAAAAGGGATTGTTTGGTAGATGAAGCCCATGAAAGGTCTACATTTAGCCACATCACTTAACCCCCTTTTGAACTTGTCTTATAAACTATCAAGATAATCATACTGAGTTTCATGACTATTGTTTCATAATAGTTCATTTATACTTGAGAAATAATCTTCTTTTTATTGTGGTTTATCGGTCAATAAACCACAGTTGTGTGTTATGAGGCACAATAAATAATCCACAAGGGCAATAGCCTGAATGGTTTATTCATTGCGCAGTGTAACTCACAATGTGGTTTATTGAACAATAAAACATGATTAGTGTTTATTCTAGAGCGGAATAGCAGGGCGCGCCGCCCTGCCCCTTTTTCACTCCGCCCTTCTGCCCTCGAATCTGTGAACACCCGCCCTGTTGCCCTTATCAAATACATACAAAACTTGTTTGTGTATTGTTCTGGTTTCGGAACAAACCACCGGGCTACATGGGCAAAAAACTCATCTTCAGTGTCTCGGCTCTGTCTCGTCAAGCTTGCACAGTCACAAAAAGTCGCCATAAATTTCTTCCGACCTGACTATATTCATGAAATACAGCCAATCTAAGACTAAGGGTGACACTAATTATCCTTTATCAACTTCGTCAGTTAAGACAGGACAGCAGGGTGTTATGATCCTTATCTGTCATTAACTTGCTAAACCATCCCTTTATCCCTCGAAACCCTGACTTTTTTCCCCCAAAGGTACTTTAACGTCTGCTAATTTCTTTAAATGACGTCACACAATCAGTGAAATTTATCAATACTTGAATAGTTTTAAAATAAAGCTGAATTAACTCTTATTGCAGCTGGAGATTATCATTTCGTATATTTTTTGCATAAATTACAAGTATGGATGGCAAACCAAAGTTGCCAACTATCTTGTAAGTAGCCTACTCGATGTTTGCTATTGAAGCATCGGCATTTTTTTTAAAGCAAAATCTGCATTGCAGTGTTCTATTTTTAGCAGTCTATTTATAGAATGGCTATGCAGTAGAACACTACTCCATCAGTAGGCCTGCCTACACGTTTTGTAATTCTTTCTATGTAATAATTAAGGTTTTTTTTATTTTTTTTAATCAAAATTATTGTCATTTCGTAAAACAGCTGAGAAGAAGGTTTTTTTTTTTTTATAATTACTCTGGACATTTTTTGTTATCTGACGAGAAGTTAGGTTGTGGACCTGTTATAGAAAACAGCTATTTCCACAATATTATCATCCTACAAAATTTGCTAAAATGAGTATTGTTGTACTACTTTAAGCCATTTTTTCCTTTTTTTCCTTTCTAGAATTATTATTTATAAATCCAAAACCATTGTATTCTCATTACAAAGCAAATTAATAATTACCTCCCTTTTCTGAAAACTAACAAAAGTATCAACAATTGTCAAAAATATGCATAAGTATTTTATCTGTATAAATCTGTATTTATCAACTATCAAGAACTTTTATTCCATGCTACACCAGAAGTGTTACAGGTCTACTACATTAAAGATAAGTGTGACAGTGCATCATGGGATCATAAATTACATGGCAATCAAAACCTGTATGGTCAGATTGTGTTACTTTGAGTCTATGAGTTGATAAGAATCTTTCCTTTTTTTTTTCTTTAATATGCAATTCATATCCAAAGTTATAGTTAGAACTTGTTTCGAAAAGAGTGAAGGACACTGATTTGCCTTTATCTGATATGAGAAGTCATTCAACAAGGCAATTTTCCTCCCTGCCCCTTTTTCCTGCCTCCCTGCCCCTTTTTCCTGCCTCCCTGCCCTTTTGCCTGGTCTAGAATAATCACTAATGATAGAAAGAAGATAATTTCAATTCTAACATTATCAACCCAATCAACGAAAAACAAGTTCATACTGAAAGCAAAAATGCAGATGCAGATTATGTTCCATTGAATAACCTACTTACTTATTATATGCAAAATGACGTCGGTCTACAAAGAATGATGTCACTAAACATAGAATAACATAAGATTTTACCATGCTTTTGTTGCACTGTGTCTATAGAGCAAAATTCACAAGTCATGTCAGAATTAAGAATTAATCTTTCTATTAAGGTTTATCATTCAATAAATCACAGTTTTGAGTTATGACGCACAATAAATAATCTATGGAAGCAATAGCCCGAGTGGTTTATTCATTGCACATCAAAACTCACAATGTGGTTTATTGAACATTGAACCACCATAGAAAAAAGATTATTTCGATTCTAACATGAACAATTCTTAATGTGAGGAGAATAAGGTCATATTAGGGTAAAAACATGGAGATTATATTCAATTGAATAACTTGCATGTACATACTTACTTTAAACAGAATAACGTCACTCTGTGACCTTATACTGTCATCACTCATATAGAATAACGTACATTTTACCATACCTCCATAGTACTGGGTTTATAGAGCTGAATTCAAGTACCATGTTAGAATTGTTGATAACCTATCTTTTGCACAGAGAAATTCAAAGTTGTCAACAGAATCTTTTTCCTGCATGAACAGGTTTACACAGAAAAATTGGGGAAAAATGGTTATCATATTCAATTTCCTAGTCTGGATTTTTTTTCTGCAACAATAGAGGCTGTTGAAGGTGGGGCTGGAGCAAGAGTTGGGGCAATTCTTCTTGGATCATCAGCCTCAAGCACTACCTTTCTTTTCATCCCCACTTGGTCTTGAAGTCGCTTACAGACAACCTTTTCCATCAAGGGTGGTATGTGTGGAAAGGTTTTAGGTGACTTGACAGTGTAAGCTGTGTACCTCTGACTCTTTTTATTGTACACACGTTGATATCTATAACGAAATAATACAGTAATCTACTTGTGAATGTTTATGTGTTTCATCACTATAAATTAAAATTATCAAAAGTTGTTCATCGTGTACATAGCATAAATATTGACTATCAACCTATATACAGAGCTGCAGTCAGAGAGAATGATTTTAATTTCAAAGTTGAAAATATAATCCTTATGCTGTTTATGGTAAAGATCAATGTCAGACAGCACAGAACATGCAGTCTGATCTTGGATCTAAAGTGTCTGATAAGGAGGTATTATTCCGACAAGGATAGCTTTGAAATATCAGTATTTGGATTTTTACTATCACATTGAAAATTACATTTTAGTTATTTAGCAGGATAAGGGTTGATGATTTTCAACTGAAACTTATGTTTTGTGTACTCATTAAAATAGTTTCACGGATATGATTCTAATGAGTGCTTACAACAAAGGATGTCAGGGAGAAATAATGACTTTAGAATACCTTCATTACCTGTAAGCTGGAGCCTTGTATATGCCACAGCTGTACCCAAACATGCTTCCATCTAGTAATTGCAATTATGGATTAATTTGTTTCCGTTCCCATATCCAGATGGCCTATTGCTTTAAGCGTTTCAACACAAATTTCAAAGCATTTGCAGATGACAAGAAATTTGTGGGTCAAATAATTGGATTTGTTTCTGTAGAAGTTGGGAAACAATATGAAAAGAAAAAAATGCAGCTTAACAATGTTTTTTCCTGTTCACAGAATGTTTTCAAAGGTTTAATTTACCAAGGATGTTAAAACTTGGAATAGTGTGGCAATGGGTTAATTATGTCTTTTATCATGGCGTAGTTTTACTAAAGTTCTTATGGGAATCTACTCATGCATCTTAAGTACCTCTCTTTTCCATCTCTGGTCAGCAGAGGCTGTCTGTCTATATGCTCGTTGTGATCCAAAGCAGCCAAGAGGTTTCTAGCTCTATAAACTGGTGGAGAGAAAGAGAACCTCTTCGAAGCATACATCAGTATGTGGTTTTGGAAATTCTCTAGTTCTGATGTTGTTCTGAAGGACAGAAAAGGAACACGATACCTTTTGATATATTATAAATTTTTCAATGAACTGAAACTTTGTACTCTGAAAATAGAACTTGAGTATCAACTATCAATACCTCAGGTGTGCCATAACAGTTAATAGTTGATTCCTGCAGGATAGATGAGCAATGATCAATAGTAGAAATGATGTATTCATCAGAAAACATTTTTTTTTTTTCGTTTTTCAGCAATGTTTTCCAATGCTTTATTGTACAGTTTCCTTTAATCTGGCATTGTTTAGTAATGGGACTGTTATAGAACAACTTGTTACTGAAAAGGATAAAGTAGAATTTACTAGGATTGTTCACATTGTTTATCAAATCTATGTATTTTTATGAAAGAAGAAATGTAGATGTCAAAAGTTGTTTGTGATAAAAGGTCTTTGCAGATCATGTTGTAAGTTGTTAATCAGCAACACTGTCTCAGCAAAGCATACCTGTTATTATTCTATGAAGGTAATTTTAAGACATTAAATATGCAAGAGAGATTTGGCTGTTCCTTTTCTTTTTTTTAAACACCCTTGGAAAAGCTACTGACTAATGATAGTCAGTGCACCTACATGTATGCTTCCTGAATTTCACAATCAAATATTACGCAACTTACTTCTTTAGTAGCATACTTCAGAGGCGAGAGCCAAAAAAATAACCAACAAGTAAGTGTGTATGTGTGTTATCACATACACTAACCACACAGCTACCAGGCCAGGCTTTGCCTGTTGAGTTTGCTTACCGAGCATTAATGAAGTAAGGGACATTCTGTAGAAGTCTTTTGTTGGCAATTATATCCACTAAAGTCCTGTGGGCTTTACTGTCCTTTTCTAACCATTCCACATCCCTACCATCTTCAGCCAGTGGGGCATGGAGGCATGAATTCTGACCTTCACTACCATAAGCCAGGATCCATTCATGCTCATTCACAACGTGGTGGATCAAACCAAGCCAAATACCCTAAAATAAAAATGCAAGCATAGCATAATTGTTTTGAGTACTTAGTTCAAAACTGGGTTGATGACCCATGTTGTCCAGTCAATAGCATAGAGGACTTGAGATCGAGCACTGCTTGTCTGAATGCCCAGCTTCAAAACTTTCTTCTCAAGAAATGATGATAGTAAGTGCTACAGGATTGTTTCAAAAATGGTTATGTACGAAAGGAGCCACTGGCTTGGGAAAAATGTTGTGTGAAATAACGGTAAACAAATCTGCCCACCACAACATAACTCAACTGCAGGTGCCAAAACTCTGAAGCTTGATTTCACTGAAAATGCTAAGTTGAGCAGGGGCATGCATAGCTGTGTCAAAAATGGTTATCTGCCCCTATTGTATGAGTTTCTATTTTGATCATTAGCAATTTTATATGTTTGAAGTAAACATCTTCAGCAATAACAGCCATATTACAAAATGTCAGAATGTTTTAGCATTCCGCCTGAAGGATCACAAAGTTTTATGTAGGCATTTATAGGGAAAGCTTTAAAAATGTTCTGATAACTAATTATAAGACCTAGGGCTACTAAATTAAGCCCTGTGTAAGGCTCTCATGTTGTACAGGGCTTTTTATTGAGGAAACTTTGACAATCTTCTTGTTTATAACAACACACTGTAGACCTGTGATATTTAGTACAAGGCTTTATCTGGTGGACATCCACCATCATGGCCCTCTTGTTTGTTATCTGGTAAAAATTTATCGAACAATAATCCAAATACTTACAATAAACTGATCATATGTTGTTGCTTTTTCTGATGCGTACCACAGATGGTTTATGATGTGCTTTGTCCAACCTGCCAAGGACTTGCAGGTTTTGTCCTGTGATGCCTAAATAAATAGAGATATATATGCAGTTGATAAGAGCATTGTACTTCCTTCTCAATAAAGTAAACAGTAAAGAGAGAACATAAAAAGAACATTTCCATTCACAAATAAAGTTGAATGAATTTGCTAAAAGCAAGAAGAAAAATATCTATTTAGCAATTTCGTTGTCTATGCTGTAGACTGATCAAATGGAAGTTCTAAGAAATGCGCATTACATAGATTAAGAATAAGTGTTACAAGAGGACCACCATATCCAATTTGATATATTCTTTTCTTGCTAAGTGATTTAGAAAATATTTCAACTTACTTTTAATATCTTCTTCCCAAGATCTTTTGCCACATGCCATAAATCATAAGAGTGTTTTACATGTCCAAACTGTCTCTCTGGAATGAAAATAAACAATATTTTCAGACACGTCAAAAGCACATCTTTATCATTTTTCGGCAGACATGCATTTGCATTTGCAGCAGAAAGCATTTTTAGTGTTTTACTGAAATGATCTTACATAGCTGAAAGCATGAATCAGGGAAAATAGATCTTTACATGAAGAACCAGCAAGGCCAACCTGATTTGCAAGTCCATGTTATGGACCAGACCATTTCCTAAAACAGGAATTCAGTTCCATTATTTACTTGGCAATGATTCTATCTGTTATCCCTTTACCACACAATCCCAAATGATAATGAACCTCAGCAAAATTCTTTTTGAATATATTTTTTCCTAAATTATAATATAGTGATAACAAGATTTTCATTTTTGCCCTTTACTTTTTAATGCCCAGCAAACTCTCAAAAAAATATCATTGACCACTCAACCATCATCTATCTAAGTACATATGTAAACTTACTCAAATGGGTTAATAAAACATGATAGCCTCTGCTTTTCTTCCCTTTTTGACAAATCCTTCTGAAAGTGCCTGTAAATATTAATGAATGACAAATTCAAAACCATATAAAATGAACCATTGGCAAATAAAAGCTGCATATTTTTTTTAATCAATATTATATCAGTCTTTCAAGATTTTTTTTCTGTTGCCAATTATTTGAATAATTTCCGAACGCTAAAAACTTGCATACATAAAGGACTTTGGGTAGAAAATTAATTAATGTAAATAAAAAAAAGTACCAATTCATTCGAATTATGTACCTTCTGACTTTCTTTGAAAAATATATAAGCAATGCCATGTCAAAAGGGGGTCTGAATTCAGCTGCAAACAGTTTGAAACCATGTCAGCCTACGGTATCACCTAGGCTGACTTGGGACACAACTTCTTGTTATAGCTTGATTTTCAGTATGCCAAAGGACCATTCTTTCTCATGATTGAGATAATTGTTAGACACACTTGATTTTATGGATCCATGACTAGGAAATTACTTGCATGGTATAATGCATTACAGATGCACAAAATCCAATTTTGGCAGAGTATGGATCATATAATAAATCATCCATTTTGCCTATTTGATGAGAATACAATGCTGACTTTCAAAGAAGTGGGAAATTTCCCCCATACCTTAGGCTTAGTGACTTGCGTTTCACCATTCCTGATTTCTTTTTCAACAGTTTAGCTGATGGGAATATGTGTAGATCTTCCATGTCGGCTATTTCTGATGTCCTGATGGAGAAAAATAGTTTCAAATGTGACAGTTCTCATATATGGAATTACTAAGTATAATCAAAAGAACAAGTTTCAGTTTCGGGCACTTGTCAGAATTTTCTCTTGTCGTCACTCAAACAATAACTTTCAGGCACTTGTCAGAATTTCTTCTGTGAAGTGATTGTAATGATCATTCACTACGTACATAATTGAACAGATGTCTGACAGTATCAAAAACAGTTTTTACTTAGTGTAACATTTTTTACTTAGTGTAACTTTTAAGAAAATGATAAGAGAAACCTCTGCACTAACTCATTGCAAAAGGACAAAACTTCTGACATATATAAATTGAAATATTTTGCACATCACTAATAAACAGTGTCTGAAGTGAAGGAAATTACCTGGGAATTAAAAGAAAACAGTGTGCAGTGTGGAAAAGACATAAAGCTGGTCATTAGCATTTCTCCTTTACTCACAATTTGTTCAAAAGTCTTCCTCTTAGGGGCCATTAGAATACTGGATTGCTTGCTCAATGGTTATTTATGGAATTTGTCTGTGACATGATTTACTATAATTTTTGTCCATTTGGAAACAAGGGATTGTGTACATTTGGTTAAAATATTGTGGGAAAAGAAGAAATTGCTGGTTACCAGCATTTTGTCCTTTTCCCACAATGGTTTCCATTGGCTCATTTCTCAGGGTCGTTAAAACTGGGGATTGTCTAGTAAAGTATTCAATGTAACTAAAGAATATCATTGTCAGAACCACCTCTACGCTGGTAGTCGTACAAATACCGAAATGTACTAGTAAACAATATTCCTGTGAAATATACAGTGTCTAATAAAGGAAGTGTTCCACTGATTTCCTTGGAAATTGTTTGCCACAAAAATATAGTTTATAGTCGATAAATCATTGCACAGGAATGTCATCCACATTTTACACATTATGCAAGTCGCCAAGCAGTAATCTATCAAGAAATACATATTGATATGTATTTGAGAGTAAATGAAAACAAAATGCAAACAGGTTTTATACCTACCCATCATTTGAACCTGATGCAGATATTTCTGACAAGTCTGGCTGGGTGGGTAAAATACATGTACTTGTACACTGACCCTTTGAAGTCTGGATAGGAGTTGACTGGAGATGTTCAGAGGCTAATTTTGGTGGATCAGATATACTATGGTAGCTTTAAAAAAATTCAGAACTACCAATAAGCTTCATGTTTACTAAGTCAAGATAAGCTAATATTTACTAATTGACATTTCATAATTGACATTTCTTCCTTTCAAGTATAGTATATGACAAATAAAATAACTAACACAGGATAAGTATGGTTTCAAGAATAATGCCTTATTACCCTTTGCTGACTTGTACAAGGTCACAAACTGAGGGTTTCAAGACAGTTCCCCGACAAGACAGTTCCCCGACACAAGTTTTGGAGACAGTTCCCCGACACTTTTGAAGACAGTTCCCCGACACTTTTGTTCGATGTCAAACAACAAAATAGATATTATCGTATATAAAAAGAAATCTTTGATAAGGAACTATATGGATTAATGATCTTTTGTGAGTAATTGAAGTCTTTGTTCATGTATGTGGTTGGCAAGTACGTACATTTGATCAACGTCTATAACTTAGTTTGACGAAACAATTTGACAGCCTATCGTCACAAAATATCAAGACATTATTGAAATTACATGTACATTCTCCGAAATGCTGTGCATACAAAGAGAGAACTACAATATATATGTATGTAAAATTGCTTGAGTGTACAAGATAAACAGAAAATGTATTTCACTCGGTAACCCCCCCCCCCCCCCACCTCGCCCTCTCTACTGTAGGCCTATTTCTATAAAACAGGGGAAAGCATGTAGGCCTACATGTAACTAAACTACAAATTATTAAAGACTTTATAGAATCAACACAAAATACTCTCTATTATTTTTGATCCTGGCTAAAAATGCCCTTAAAATTCTGTTATGTTCAATACAGTCGTGATTCATTGTGAATTCATCCACGAGACAATAACTAGTCGTCGATTTATATATAGTAATCTTCTTCACAGTGTACAGATAATTCGATCACAATATCAACTATCCACGAATATTTCAATTTCTCATGATTATCAATTAGAATTGTGTTAATTCTACAGTATAAAAGGTCATTTTCCATGAAACAAAAGTGTCGGGGAATTGTCTTCAAAAGTGTCGGGGAACTGTCTCCAAATCTGTCGGGGAACTGTCTCCAAAACGTGTGTCGGGGAACTGTCTTGTTCCCCAAACTGAGTATTATATCATTCAAAATCCTGCAATGTTCTTTGAAAGTCTTCTCTCTCCAGGTCTTGAAAAATTGTGAATTTTTGTAAATGGTTTACGATTAATGTACTAAATGCCTCCCAGATATTGTACAAAAAGAAAAAAATGCCAGTTACAAGCACTGTATCGATTTTCAACACACTCTTCCCACTAGTCTTTGTCAAAATTTCAAATGACAAAACTGAAGACTAGTTTATCACAATTTCCAGATGATATAAGACTGATTGAAAAACATACTGGAAATACAAGAAAATGCTAGTAGTATTACTAAAACAGTAAAAGGAACCAATAACATGCTGTAGATCTCCTAGTAACTTTACGTCTGACAAGTAACTAATATACCCCTTCGAGGGCCCCATCCAATGCAAGGCTGAGCGAATGTGACGAAGATCACGTTCGATACGTTATTAATTCGCGGCGAACTGCTCCTCTTTAACACCGGTATAGCTAAACAGCGAAATGAACTTCCTTTCGCTTCCTTTCGCGAAAGGAAGATTACGTCCACGAAAGGAAGATTCTTTACTATGAAAGAAGTGTTTTCCTCACGAAAGGAAACTGCCGTTGATTTATTGCTTATACATTCTAGGTATTTGTAAAAGATAGATTATGAATTTAAGATTTTTACACTCGAAAAATCGTCTTTTACTATCGCGGTGAAAGTGTTACTATAAATAACCGTTCTTGCGTGAAAGTATGTATGTACACGAAAGGAAGATTTTTTCCTCGAACGTAGTCTTTTTGCATGAAAGGATTTTTTCTGAATTTGAGAATATCTTTTCAACATGGATGAACTTGACTTGTCAAATTTATAAGTTTTATATAAAACTTTTGCTAGTAACGAGATTCTTTAGTGTAAGGAAATTCTTTTGCGAAATACAAAGCCGTCTATAGACCCAAGATATAAAACTGTTCTTCTTGGAAGAGTCTAAGACTTTAAGATGAAATCATTAGACTAGCAAGCTTTATGAAAGACGAAAAATAAAATGTAAATATGATTGTCTAATAATTTAGACGTGATTTCAGTTTAAAATATGAGATTGAAATCACAAGAGTTAACTCTTTACCAAACAACTGGTCCATGGGAATCATGACTTTCGACAAGAGTGTGGAAAAGAGAGGAAATGGTTGTTGTTGTAGTGTTTTCTGCCACTTTAACTCTTTACCACACAATCCCGACTTTTAACGACCCTAGGTAAAAGGCCCTTTGAAAACATTGTAGGGAAGAAAAGGATGTTTTCAACCCTTTCAAAAACAAAAATAATCATTTTCAGTACTTAATTTTTTGTTGTCTGCAAATGCTTTCAATTTCTCCGTTTCCCAGTGTTTTCTAACCGTTTCGATAACTTTCCTCCCTTCACATCAAATTTGAAAATGTCGTCTGCAAACTCTTTCAGTTTGGAAGAGCCTAAAATTTGTCGTCTGGTAATGGGTTAAGTAAATAGGGTGAGAAAAAAAAAGAGATTTTCATTTTACAAATGAAGATCGATTGAATTGTTTTCCGCCACTTTCAACATTAATTTGGTAATATCACAGCAAAAGCTCATTCATTTTCATATATTTTTGTTTCTTCTGGGTTTCACAAGTTCTTGGCAATGGGCTCTATTTTTCAGTGTCTTGCCAAAGGGGCACTCCCATGAACAATTCAGGGGTCCCATAGTGGCTCGAACCTGTGGCATCAATGTTATAATTCACACACATGTACATTACCACTGGGCCAAGCGGGGCCTGCAACATATAAAGAGAAAACTGACAGGAGGTGGGGGCAGCGGCATTTTGTTTAAACGTTCTTTCTACATTATCTGTAGAATGAAAAGAAAATATGAAAAATGTTCCTCACAACCTTTCATCATTTTCCAGATAATCCAAAAGAAGAAAGATTTGGGAGCAATACTGTTAACAAGAGGTTTCTTACTTTGCTACAAATGTTTCTTATTTTTCAAAAGCAAATCCCAGAATTGGAATCATTCTTATTTGCAATTTGCAATCTGCAAAAGCTTTTAATGACACTGGCAGGGTTATGAATTTGGCAAAGGGGTTAGTAAAACAATCTGTTTGAAAATGAAATACACATGGAATTGCCCCTCGTTTTATATTATGATTTTCACGGTATATAGTGTCTGTGGCACCTGTAAAACAGTATGAAACGTCTGAAGGTACGAAAAGTATAAAGGATGAAATATCCGACCCCCGAAAAATCTAGCCTCGAGCTTCAAGAACGTCAAGAAGATCATAATGTGACAAAGTCATTCATATACAATGTAGCATGTGCTGTATGAAAAGCAGCCATTGATTTCGTTAAAAAATGTATTTGTTCCTAACAATTCCTCTGTAAAAAAAAAAAGGGAAAAGAATTTCCTTTCATGTTCAGTGGATCAGTAGAACTTTCAATGTTGTTCAGATCTAGATCTATAAAGTGCTGTGGTACAAATTCATGAATGGCTAAAACTTCTTAAATAAGTATTTTTCCACATCAAGATAGATCTAATACATGTATGTTAACTGTTATGAAGGAACAGTCCTGTTATCAATTTTACCCATAATAGCATACTTCCTTCCGTGGGTCAACTTATTCCTCCTTTCGCGAAAGGAAGTTTCTTTCTCTGCTGCAATACTTGTAAATACACGATGAACAAAAATTTCATCTATATCAAGATAATATAGCAAGTGTCACAAGGAACCGTTCTCTTGCCAATTATACCCACCTTAAGTTATAGCAAAGTAAGGGCCGGCAAAACAAAAATACCTTCCTTTCGTGGAAGAGCGCTCACCCTACTAGATCTACTAAGACTGGAGTTTTTGGTTTGATCCTGTTCAACATCTTAATTTAAATCATATCGAGAAAACATGCATTTTAGAAAAGAAACCTTTTTTACACAAAGAAAGCGCCACTAAAACACTTCTTTCTTTTTTGAGGGGGATGTAAAAAGTTAAATTAAACCTTTAAATTTCATTTATGATGCGAAAATGTACTAAACTTGGGAAAGAAATCCTATTTTCGATAGGAATAGATCGAATTCTTGCGTAGCTCGGAGTGAATTTTCCTTTCATCAGGGATTGTAAAATGTACATAGTCTATTACATATGGTCCCTGTTTTCATGAATGGAATTTTCCTCTAAAAGAAACTTTGCAAAATCATAAATAACAACTTCACTACACACTATCATTGAAAAAAAGCTGAAATTTAATCAGTAAGGGGTACCTACTTCAAAAGAGATATTTCATTATTTATAAAATCATGTCGTGGAATAAACATTACTTGCGGGCAAAAATCTTCCTTTCGTGAAAGAAACTCAATTTTAGAAAGGAAATGCTATTTATAGCATTATCTCACGCTAGATGGCATTCTATAAATACTCATCTATCTGATATGGGCATCCTGGGTACAGAACCGAATCACTTTCCTACGCGACAACCGTTACTTTGAATTTAAAATTAAAATAAAGGTTTACTCAATAAAACGCTACCTCGTGCAATTCACTCAGCTATGATCAGCAGTTCAGAGAAATCTGGAGCTAAAGCAGGTCTCATTTCTCCTCAAACGTACTGATAAAAGCTATTTTCAACATTGCTACTTTATAGAGCGTACAGTCAGCCCGCTTTCGGGGCTAGTAGTGATGTGTCATATAAGACAGTCGAATCTTCGAAGAATATGACATGCGCAGACAACGCTATTTATAGTAACACCATTTACAGCGATTACTAAAACACGATTTTTCGGCCTCAAACGCTCAATCCCAACAATTTTATTTCAACCGTACGAAAAAATTGACGTTAATTTTCCAAAAACACCTTCCTTTCGCAAGAAAAACGCCTTTTTCATAGAAAACAATCTTCCTTTCGTGGGCATTATTTTCCTTTCGCGAAAGGAAGCGAAAGGAAGTTCATTTCGCTGTTTAGCTATACCCTTTAACACTTTCTAATCTACGCATGAAAAATTTTTACATGAGTGATTGCAAAAAATACCAACATCGATCGTTTCAAACATTTCCTATAGTTTCGTTATAAAAATCTAGTCTATAAAATCCCAAGTCCTCACCTGTCAAGAAGAATCTTCGCCACATCTTCATTAGTTTTCGCATTTATCAGATCTCTGAATTCATTCCATCGAGTGATTTGGTTGCCTATGTTAATCCTCCGTCGGGATGCATCATAGTTTTTTTTTAAATCTTTCGCCGTTCCAGGAGAATACAGTTTCGGTCGTCCTCTCTTGCTAACTGCTGTTGAGGTCGCCATTGTTGTTGTGATAAGTGCGCATGTGCAAGAAAAGGTCGCGGTCGAGGTCATCTGAATACGACGGTCCAATACGACAATGGCCGAATAATTTTTTCGGGGCTCAAAAATAAATTTTAATTGCATTTTTCAGCGGTATCGTAAATAACTCGATTTTTTCCTTTGGCAAATATCATGATTTTTTATCAGTTCCCTATCGAATCCTTACATAGGTATTACAGACACACCAGAAAATTCAATCTGAGGAACAATACTACTTTAAGTGTTACCTGACCAATATATTTGGTTTGTCACAGAGAAATCCGAAATGAGAAAATAAGCGCTTGTTATAATTACTAGTTTTGAAATGGTTTTGGGTTTGGTAAGCAGAAAAAATGGAGGACAGTGGGCAAGATAAGATGAAACCTACTTCTTGCAGTTGATCTAACCAGCAATTTCTCCGTTCTCCACCACGCTTTCAATCCTTTGAAGAACAAAATCAAAGCGCCTATTTATTTGCAGGATAAATGTCAAGATAATTTCACATGTAAAATCAAACTTTTTCCTTCACAGAGGTTGTTTTTATACAGCAATCCTGGCCCGTATTCACTAACCTATTCTTTATTCAAAAGGTATTCAGAATTTTCGAACCAGCCATCAGGTTGGCTCACGCTTTTTGTTACAGCCAATTAGAAGCCATGTCTTGACACAGAGATTTTGAACTAAATGTTTTGAACTATTGGTGCAGATACGTCCCAAATATTCTTTTTTTCGACCAACTGGTGAATAGGTTGCACATGAATTCACCTACAGTAAACACTTTACACCTGTCGACCCTTTGATACAATCCACGGCTCGCTTTTATGAAAACAAAACAAAATTTTAGTCTCCTACTAAAAGCTAATAATGGTCCAAGACTCAACCTAAGTTAATTATTTGAGGTGCATTTCAGTAACATTACCGGACTGTAGTAATATTCTAAAGTCCTCAGTTGACAATATGTCTCAGACGCTCCTAAGCAAAATAGAGGGGCTTCATTATTAAAGTTAAGTCCATTATTTTGTTGAAAACTTTTGAGTTGAGAATGTGCTGGTGAAGTGTGTCTGAAATAACAAACTGAACTTCTGTTGGAAAATAAGTCTGTTTAGACATTTGAGGAAAGTAAGATAATTATGTTACTAAGTGAAACCGACCCGGAGTTTTAACAACCAAAACATTGGTTTTGAAAAAATAAAAACATCCTAGGAAAACGGAAGAATTACGATATCCATTTTTTTTTTTGCTTTTTCCATCAATGCTCAAGCCATATCTTAGACAATATCCAATCATTGGAGCAATGTTTAGTTTGTCTTCTGAACATACTTTAAAATCTTAAACTACTACATGTATTTAAAACGAAGTTTTCAAGTAGATCGTTAAAACCCAAATCTAGGTACCACAATGTTATTTTTGGGAAAAAATATCCCTTAACGGACAATATAGATCCAAGATCAGACTGCTTTTCTCTGTAGTGTGATCTTGATGTAGACTGTCCACAAAAAGGTCCTGGAGTCGCGCTTTGCAGCCAAAGGACAAATATTTGCGCGACTCTATAACTTTGTCCTTTGGCAAGGGGTTATTTAGGGTGAGTATCCTGGAATGACAGTACGAGTAACATCAATTACTAGTATTGTGTGTGAAACAAGACAGAAATATAGCGACCGCGGGCTATTTATAACCTGCTAAGCGCGACTCACTCACCTTTTGCAGACATCGTAGTTTTACTAATCGGATTGAAAAATTCAATTTAGTTATTTAGCATGACAAGGGTTTTTGAGAATATAGGATTGTCGCTCTGTGAACTGGCCATCTACGTGAAGCATTATATTATAGCATATCATCACAAAATGATGGATCCATAACAGGCTGAATCGTGAGGTAGAATGGTAGTAGAGGTAGAAGGATTTTACAGAAGCAAACAGTTTTGTCAAGGTCAGACTGCGCAGGCTGGCGTAAGAAGATTTGGATCGATACTTTTTTTTGCAGATGCAAATGCATTTTTCGCAGATATATAAAACCACCTTTTCACACAGCATAATCAGACAGGAATGATAAATGACCAAGGACCCGGTTTCACGAAAAACCAAAGTATCTTACCTTTGCTCAAATCTACATTAGGACTCGCTTTACACTTAACTCTTTACCAAACGACAAAATTTTAGGCATGTCCAGATCCAAAGCATTTGCAAACGACGAGATAAAAGTGACTTTAAATTTGAAATGTGTTTTGTAAAGGGTAGAAAACGTTGTGGGAAAAGGTATAAATGCTTTTTTCTCCCTTTTTCCATGTTTCTTAACCCTTTCCCAAACAATCCCTGGTTTTTACGACCCCGATATATAAGCCTTTTGAAAACATTGTGGGAAAAGGAGAAAATGCTGATAACCAGCATTTTCTCTATTTCCCGCAATGTTTTCTACCCTGCTAGAAACAAATATCAATTTTTGAGTTGGATCTATTTTGTCGTATGCAAATGCTTTCAGTTTGGACCAGACTAGATATTTGTCGTTTGGTAAAGATTTAAGGCTTCTTTCTCAGGGTCGTCAAAAGTAGGGAATGTGTGGTAATGGGTTCAGCTTAGTTCTATATTTATTAAATCAACAGACTTTAGTAACCTCCTCAAATCCTGAATAGTTGGTGAGTTCACACCCTGCAGTTTGGTGCAGGTTTGAAACCAATATACAATAAAAAGCTCAGATCGTACTTGCTTAAAAAAAGGGTTTAACGAATTTTAGCCATGCTCTGTAAAAATGGGGTTTAATGCATTTGCGAAAAGTATCGACCCAGGTCAGCTTGCACAGTCCGTGCAGGCTGACCTAGGCCGAAACTTTTCGCTTTTAGTCAATTTTATGTATGTCCAAGGACCAGTTTACCTGGTGATTTAGCCGGTTGTTAAAAATGTTGCTACTACAGAACTATAAAACTATGTGATTGCATGCATGCTATCATGCATCACTCAGATTCATAAAGCCCCCTTTTGCCAGAGCGTGGCTCTTTGTTATATTTTGCCACAAACAGAAAAAAAAAAACCCTATGACATCGCCACTTGTTTACTTATTTACATCAGATGTACCTGGAAAAGGTTTGGCTATTATGATAAGTTACTTGACTCTTGCCTGACGATGTGTAAACAGCTTGTTTATGTTAGCTTTGTCTTTAACAACAGACAATGAGCGGAGTCACGATTGCTCAGTTGGTAGCGTACAGGACTTGGAAACAGTGGGCTGCAGGTTCGATTCGCGCATCGGCCATCTTCTTTCCGAGGACTGATGATAATGTCATTGTTACAGATTTTATTCCTCTCTCACGGCTGACTGTTGTTTCAATGGTGGTTATGTGGGAAAGTAGCCAGTGGCTTGGAAAGAATATTGTGAGGAGTACTGGTCACAGAAACTCATAAAAAGCACTACCAGGCGCACTGGCCGCTGCGATATAACTAAAATAATGCTAAAAAAAAGCATTTTTGGGTTACCAGCATTTTCTTATTTAATTATCATATCTAAAAAATCTTATTTAATTATCATATCTTAAAAATCCTGCCATATAAGGATCAGCTTGTTTGCCGTCTGCAAATGCTTTTGAATAAGGAGAACTCTTAAACTTCATCTCCATCCTCGAAGGAGTTAAAAAGTCCCAATCGTCATGCTGCAAAAATATCCCATGGTGTAAAGAAAATTGACCGATAGACAAAAGTTTCGGCCAAGGTCAGTATGCATGGACTGCGGAAGCTGTCTTTGGTCGATACGTTTCACAAATTCATTAAGCCCCCTTTTCACAGAGTATGGCTCATTTAAATGATGTCTGCTGTTTCTAAGGTTTGTTTGATGTTAACGCTGAACATCTTCCACGCCACTTCAGCGCTGTTGAAGTTCACATATTCACGCTAATCTGCTTGGGTTTCCAATACCGGTGGCCTACTTTATATAACATACTTAACACTGCCTCCTTTCCCACAGAAACTTCCTCGAAATAATGTGCAGCAGTGAGAAAAGACGTAAATTATGACGTAAATCATCAGAAAGTTGGATTAGTAGGGAATCGAGCCGGCAATTCTGGATCACAAGCCCTGTATAAATAAGTGACTGACTGAGGTATCCATTTACAACACAATCCACAGTGTTTTTTTGGAGGGGGTGGGGGTGTGGGAGGAAAGCTTGCAGTCAGCCATTTCTTCTTTTCCTAGACTTTCCACACGCTCTAAACTTAGTTCAATTTTTGAGTCATAATCATCTTATCGACTCCAAAGTTTTCCATTTCGGCCAGTCTAATATTTTATAAATTGGTATATGGCTTTAGGGAGTGAAATGATGAGATATCTGACTATCGTTTATAATGTTTGTATATGAACTCTTCCTTGCTACACTTTACAGCATGCAAATTTCCATTTCAAAGGCTACAAAGACAAACTAAGATATAAGCGAATCTCGTTTGCAAGGCTTAACAAGTAGACGGAAAAGATCCAAGACCAAATTGCACGTTTTACTTAGTCTGATCTCGAGCTATGCCATTCTTAAAGCTCCTGCTTTCGCCTATGGCGATAAAAGAGTGAGAAAATCACGTCACTTTGTTTTTTTCATACATGACTAGTTTCTAGAAGTTGTTTTTAAGGGACAGTCGTATTTTCGTCCAAACAGCAACATCATCAGAAAAAATGTAAACATTGATCCTTTTTGTTTTAGCATACGTTTTACAGAGTTGGAAGCTTTAGTTTTGTCCATCGACAAAGCCAAAAAGTAAAAAAAGGTGAAATGAAACTTGATGGATCTACATGATTGTGACGAAATCATTACAGTCTAATATCATTGTAAAAAAGTAAAACCATTAAAAGGCATTAATTCAGCCACTATACAGTGTAACGTGAAGAATTTGTTGTGAGTGTAAAGCGTTTTAAGACAAAACAAGGTGGAACGTACGCAATCAGTATGCAAATTAGGATATAAGTTTAGTATAAAACACGGCATGCTATGGTCCTGAAACAATCATCGTCTACCTTTGAACAAGGAAAGAACTTTTTCAGGTAAGATTACACTTATTATATAGGTTTCTTTTTCAAGGCATCAATGATTTTTTTTTTTCATTTGCTTTGAATTAAAATTATTCAGGTCAAAATCTGTCAGTTTCGTTCTTTGTATCTTCTACGGTTATGGTTTACGCAGAATATTTAATTCAATCTGCTTACTATTATTTTTTTTTTTACTTATTTCACCCATAGCTTGTTTATTTATTTTATTTTTCAACAGTGCGACATAGCAAAAGTTTCTGTACATACGATGTTTGCTGAAACACAATAAAATATGTTTACCATTACTTTCATTACGCTCGGCATACACAACACAAACACGGTTATGGCTATATTTTTATTTGAAAAAAAGGAGAGATATTTAAATTTCACGGCTGTCTTTAGTCAAAGTCAAGGAAAACAATAGAAAGTGACATTGATATCGGAATTTGCTTTTAATTGTAAGCTGTTTTTTTCCTCCATTTTCCGTTTTCTTTTTGAACGTAAGAGGGCTGTCTGATCTTCATCTGAAAGGCCTACAAAATGAATCAAAGTGGTTGGTTAGGAGTTTTATCAGTTACATTTCCTTACATTTTTTTCTTTATTTCATATTTAGTGACTGTCAAACGCATAACATACACATCAAAAGTCTAAATTTTGTTTTGTACGTTTTTTTTTCTTTAAACAAAAATTCCAATTTACTGTCTCCTCCATCGTCCAAAGCTTTTGTACAAAATAATCATACTGGAAAAATGCAAATCAATGACTTTGCCATAATATTGTTGCTTTCTAATGTATCGTTACAACAACCCGCGCGCACGCCCTCGCAACCCCCCCTCCCCACTCCTCTCCCTTACACACATAGATCCGACATGACTTAAAATTTCAATGAATTACAAAAAACATTTAAATTCAAAACAATTGTGTTATATTTTCTACTTTCAGAGTCTAAAAATAAAACTTTCCCCCAGCAGAACAATGTATATCATAGTTGCTGTGATCCTCGGACTATTTTTTGCAGGTAAATCTTCTTTACAATGCAGACTTATAATAGAGTGACCATTATTTAATGTTTTTTTTTTTTAATTTTCATTTCGAGCCGTTCTAAAGTAGCCTACCTATCTGAAATTTACTGTGTGTTTTAGCGTGTTCGTCAGAAATCATTTGGCAAACGTAGGGCGATTTTGTTATGGAATCGGCCGAGTTGTGACGTGTATTTGCTGGCAATGTGTGCACAAGATCAGACTGCAAAGTTTAGATCGTGTGTTCAATTATCATCGCCGACAAAAAGCTATTTACTATGCATATATAGAGGATACAAATACTAATTCACCAAACTATCTCGTGTTATAATGACCCAGGGAAAAGGTCCTTTGAAAACACTGTAGGAAAAACGGATAGAATAGTGGTAGTGATCGAGCTCACCCTTTCCCACTGTGCTTCTGTCTTTACTCTTTACCAAATGACAACATTTTACATCTAAAAACATTTTAAAACATTTTAGATTAGTCTAAGTTAAAAGCATCTGCTGACGACAAAATAAACGTGACTGAAAATTTGAAATGCACTTTGTGAAGGGTAGAAAACATCGTGGGAAAACTTGGGAGAAAACGCTAGTTACCAGCGAAAAAAGGCATTTGGACATTTGCATGAAGCTTCGTCACGGATCGAACTGCGGAGTCCGCATAGTCTTATCAAAAACGACACTTTCCGTTCTATATAATTTTCTGTTGTGTGCAAGTCTACTGTAGGAGAAAATCTAATGTAGTTGTAGGCTGAGCCGAGACGCCACTTTACGCAAATGTCCGAATGCCCTTTTTAGCGTGTTGCAGGCCAATTATGGTTTGTCTTCTGATAAAGAATTACTTGGAGCATGATCAGGAAAAGGGTGTTTGACGCAATCCCATGATGCACCACACCATTATGCTCTTGGTATGATGTTTGACGAATTCCCGTGATGCCCCACACCATTATGCTGTTGTGTGATATTGGGTCCATGAAATCTATTAGGCTAGCAATCGACTCGATATGGAAGTAGAATGGTGCTTTTCATATTCAGAAATTTTACAAACAGCAAAACGTTTCAGCCCATGTTAACCTACTCGGCCTGTGCAGGCTGTTACGGGGCGATATTATATGCATTAGGCCCCCTTTGCGCGAAACATAACTTTTTTTTCCTTTTTGCAGGTCAATCGTCTGCAGTTTCCTTCACAACTCAGACATGTTCAAGCAGGAAATATCAACCTGCCACATGTAGTGTAAACTTACCGCCAAACCAAGACATCGTCCATGTGACTGTAAGTAGCCTATCGCTATCTTTTCCATTCTCTCTGTCTCTGTCTTTCTCTCTGAGCTCGCGTGAACCTTCTTAGTCATGAAAATTGATACCTGAAAATAACAGGGTCGTACGTAAAAAATGCTATTCTAACACATTACGAAAGGACAATGTATTAGGCTTGTCCAAATCGAAAGCATTTGCAGACGACAAAATAAAAGTGACTGAAATTTTGAAATTACTGAGAATCTACACTGTCCGCTAAATGTTTTGTTTTAGCTGCCTGAGTGTTACCTATGCACGCTTACTTGATTGTATGGTGTTGAGCGTTGTTTCTTACACCATTCCTCAGCTCACTTATTCAATCAGATCCTGTACTTGGCTTTGACTTGGAAGTGTCATGCCACAGGACATTCCCACGACATGTGTTACATGGTATAGAAAATGTTAAAGTAGACACCATGATTTCTTAGATTTTAGTATGCATGGCAAGTATTCTCCTGAAGGTCCGTCTGCCTGTGTAATATTTGATCTGTTATATTTTTACAGGTTGACAACAAAATATCGAAATCGGCCTGCGAATATACTAAAAGTTATGGCTTCAGCAAATCGTCAATATGGGTGGACAAAGGATGTCGAGCCCAATTCAATGTCCACTCCTGTAAGCACTATAAAACCTTGGATTGCAGCAGTATTAACTTCAAGCATGCTAATTGCCCTGTGGCGTCTTCTCCAGTGAATTACGTCGTCTTACAGACCCAGTACTCTAAAACTGAGTGTGTGCTGAATGAAAACTATGGCCTGAACGGAAATGGAATCTTTGTAAGGAACGGCTGCAGGGGAAAATTTCTTGTGTGTTATTAGGCATGTATGATATCAATGAAGTGAATGACATGTAAAGAACTCGGTGTACTATATTGCTATTGTTGCATGCGTTTTCTTTTCCTGTTTTATTTCATGTAAGCGTGTTTTTGTGCGTGAGCGAGCGAGAGTGCAAGAGCTGAGCGAAAAATATATAGATCCTGTAAAGCTTCGACGATGTAGTAAATGATTTTGTATTTTAACTACCGCTATAAATGGACACTCGGTCTCTAAGCTTATGAGGTCAACTCTATTTCAGACGATAAAAATTAACATGCAGAATTAGAGGGTATTTGCAGATAACAAATTGAATGTGGCCTATAGGCTTGCATATTGGAATTTGTCTTTGACGAGGATAGAAACCTTGCATAAAATGCAGGTTTCTCCTTTTTCCCACGACGATTCCAAAAGTTGTCTTAAGGGTCCTTAAACCACGCACGGGATTGTGTCGTAAGGGGTTAAGAAGGGTTGATGTACATTTATACATATCTTTTAAAGATTGTGCAGTGATTTGCTAGTGATTTAACAAATGTTTGATTAAATAAAATAAAATTTTGTTAACTTCTATTCGTTGGTTACATATTATCATTTAACAACACAGGGTGCATTTAGCCATATTCTGTGAAAAGGGGTCTTAAAGAAATGCGAAAAGTGTCGACTCATGTCAGCCTGCGCAGTCCGACATGAGTCAAAATCTTTCAATATCTTTTTTGGTATGACAAAGGACAAGTCTACCTCACGGTCGGTTTTTGATTTCTGTATGGGTGTGTGAACTTACAACTATGTGATGACTTGCTATGTAACGTGCATCACAGAGTAGCATTAACCCTGTACCAAACAATCCCCGGTTTTACGACCCTGAGATTAAAGCCTTTTGAAAAGATTTTGGGAAAAGGAGAAAATGCTGGTAACAAGTTTCACCTTTTGAGTTACGTTGTTGTCGTCTGCAAGTGCTTTCAATTTGGACCAGTCTAAAATTTTGTTGTTTGGTAAAGAGTTGATAGCCCCTCTTTCCGGAAACCATAATCTTGTGTCTTGATTGGAATTGTGGGATTCCAAGAGCAGAACTTCAGGATGATGACTGTAGGATTTAGGTCCCTCCGTGCTCTGGGCATATATGGTATGGATATGGACCATTATTACAGGGAAAGAATCGTATATAAGGAATCCGAGTACAAGCCCCTGGCTCTTCTTCGAATAGACCTCCTTGCTTCTTTAACGTGTCCAATGTAAAGCACCGATACATGCGAGGCTACCTCTTGTTTCCAAAAACCAGTTCACCTCTAGTTGGGTGGGAAACACAAGGTTTCTCAGAAGGGTCCTGGTTGAGCTGGGTATCAAACCTCGGGCCTCAGCATTGATAGGCCAGCGTTTTACCACAGCACTACCGGTCCATCCAAGACCGCCAATGCTCACTAATCAGAACGTTTTATATATGAGAGACGGAAGCTCTACCCTCTCTTTAATAGGCACTCTTGGTGGCTTAAAGTACAATTTCACTTAAAATTGAACTCATATATTAATTTGTTGACTTTACTGGAAAAGAGGACGGCATAGACTCAAGATCAGACTGCACGTTCTGCGTAGCCTGATCTTGATCCAAGCCGCGCGCAAATGACGCTGATTTAACCGATGGCGCTGAAAAGTTTCTAAAAGCTTTGAAAAAAAGTTTAAATGTATTTGATAAATTTAGCAAACAGGTCTTCTATTTCCAGAAAATATTGACTTCACCTTAAGAGCACCATGTGATAAGGTTCTTTCGTGCCAAAGAAATAATTACTATACATATCCTCGGTTTACTCCAAAAACCTAGAAACTACAGCATGAAACAAGCTGTAGATACAAGGTTTTTGAAGTAAACCGTCGATATGCAAGTACATCAATTCAAAGGTTGATATATATGAGTTTTGAAAACTCCAACATTTTGTCATTAGGTAAAGATCCTTACCTATATAAAATCGTAACACTTTTTAACGTGTCACACAATTGATCCTTATTGTCCCGGATAGAAGCAAGTACAAAATCATCGGGAAAAAAAGGGCCTTTTCATCCATTGCCATCTTCCCTGTCAAGTAATTCTTGCTCATAAATTTATATCAAGAGCTTCGGATTTATCGTGGGCAGATGCTTTCAATATGAAATGTTCTATCTTTATTTAAATGGTTGAAAAAGAACAGGTTCATAATCTGGTAGATTAGTCTAAATAGAATGGTATTCCTGTAATTCATTAAGGCTCAGAATTACGAAGTTTCGTTTGTTAGCTGATGACATGACATGTAAAAATAAAGTGTATTAATTACAACACGTGCAGTACAAATAACCACTACATTCTGATTGGACGAAATTCAAAGCATCAGCATACAACAAATTAAATCTTGTTAGCATGATGATTTCTGAATTTGGTAGGGTAGAAAATATTGTGGGAAAGGGAGGAAATGCTGGTTGCCAGCATTTTCTCCTTTCCCACCATGTTTTCTTTAGGCTTCTTTCTCAGGGTCGTTAAAAGGGTGTCATCCCATTTGTCCCATATTTTGAAAATCCAATAAGGCATTTACCTATATAGGTTGTCCCAGATTCATCAGAAAATGTCTTTTTATCCTGTTATATCGACCGTGAAAAGGGGTGCCGTGAAAACCTTGCTCATTTGCATAATAGCCGGAACTACTTTTGACCTAGTATTTCCTTTCCCCTTCTCGACGCTTAATCTAAACATGAAAATGCACAAAATACAAAGAAAAAACACGTAAAATAAACTTTATAATGTAGAAAACACATAGTTTCATGCATATTTACAATATATCCTACTATTTCTTTCTTCTTTCTCTGATGCCTTCGGCTCACCTAATAAATTCCTACGCCTCGCCCGAAAAACTTAACCCGATTCTGCTTCCTGGGAACTACACCAAATGATGTAAAATAAATATGTTTAAACTAAAAACTTAACCCATTTCAGATACTTACCTATTATTCTCTATTTTTCCTTACACATGTAATAATATTACGAAAGCCAACAAGTGTCAGAATGAAGGTAAAATGTTTGTTTTCTAGACACGTTAGAATGTGAATTTAAAACACGTTATAACTCAAAAAAATGTCGCACTAACGTGAAAAATCTCGTAATAACATGTTTACAAACACGTAATAACGCAAAAAGAGTCACACTAACGCGAACATTCTCGTAATAACTTAACACATAATAACGCAAAACAAAAGTCGAAGTAACGCGGAAATCAGTCTCGTAATATTAACGTGTTTAAAAAAACGCTATAACACAAAAAAGAAGTCGCAGTAACGTGAAAATTCTTGTAATAACGTGTTTAAAACCACGTTTTAACACACACAAAAAAAAACGCAATAACACGAAAATTCTCGTAGTAACGTGTTTTAAAGTACCAGTACTGACACTTTTTTTCCCTAGGCCACTTACTACTTTCTCACATGCATCAGAGGTGAGAGGTAAAAAATCGTCGAAAAGGAAGTTCGCTGCAACCGGCTATGAACCCACAAACTTCAGCTCACGAGTCAGATAAACTAACTATTGAACTACCGGGCCGTATTCAAAAATATTAGACTAATAGCCCTGTAATAATGGGGTTCGTCTAGTATCACACCAAGGTTAACTTCCTCATATCTATAGTGCCTCCAAAGGACCATTGTGACTTTGCAATTAATTCATAACCGATTGATAAAATCATCGGTAAACTAAACGCCCGGGCACGACGCACTGGGTCTATCGTGTGAGTGACCTTAGGCAAGGCACCTCAGGGCCCTACCATTATACTGTAATATGATACTGTAATAATACTGAAACCATTGATATAGTTTCATGAATTTGCGTTAGTGCGACGTTTTTCACTTTATAACGTGTTTTATATTCACGTAATAACGAGGATTTTTGCGTAAGTGCGATTTTTTTTCGCGTCATAAATAGAGAATACGTACCTAGTGTTGTAGAATATCAAAAATATCTAACGAGGTTGGGAGAATTGATAATTGTCGAGCCTTGGCGAGACAATTATCAATTCTCACAACCGAGTTAGATATTTTTGATATTCTACAACACTAGGTACGTATTCTATTTATCTTTCAGCGTCTGATTGGACGGTTTTTGTTATTCTTGTTTATTATTCAACAAGAAAAAACACGAATTTATCGCTATATGCAAATTAGCTAATGATACAGCACGCGCTTTTAATCTAATACACAAACAATTTACTCATAGACGTACAAGCCTGCACAAAGAAAGAAGTTCAAGATGTTTCTTCGTTGTTGTACACAGTCAAACGTATTTAAAAAAAACAAACCGACAGAAATTGAATTTTTGTCAATATTGTAACAGAAATCAAGTGTGCATTTGACCACAAATACGTTGGATAAGCCGTCGCTTAAAAAAAATATGTCACGGGTAACCGGCAAACTGTATGTGTACTCTCAAACGGTCGTGTAGTACAAACCATTGAAATTTAAACGCAGGAGAAAAGTACATAGAGTTTTTGACAATTCTATCGATCAGATAAGATTATGATATGGATACACATTTAATGTGCCGACGTTTAAGACGCTTCCGTAGAACATTGGAGTTGTCACACTGCTATTCGTAGTGGAGATATATTCAAGTTTGGAATATGCAGCTATTCGGGTATGGCGGGTGGAGTTACTTGGCCTTCACACACTGGATTTTCATGGACTCTAGCTTCATTTGCAAATGCGAATTGATTGGAAAGCTGAGATTGGGCTTTGGAGATTTCAGACACGCTATTACTGGGTGGGGGACAGTGATTTTCAAGACCTGACAGCCGGTGAAAGGTACGTGTCACCGCTGCTTGTGTTTGCCAAAATGTTTGACCATATTTTATCCCGTTTCCACGATATTTTCTACACGTTTCAAAACTAATTTCAAGATGCGCCTTGAATTTGATTTGTCATCTGCAAATGATTTCAATTTGGACTGTTGTCTAATTTTTGTAAAGAGTTACATTACATATTTTTTCTCTGATATATTGAAAACAATGTGGGAAATGGATAAAATGTGCATAACAAATTTTTTTCATCCTCCTCCTTGTACTGTTTAAAAACCTTTCTTTCCTATGGTGGATAATTTGGAATTGTGTGCTAAAGGGATGAATTGTTTTGAAATATGTATGAGAAAGAAAATCAAATATGCCAACATATAGAATATCAAGGGAACTCTCCCCTCGAGTAGATTTGCCATTCTCATAGTCACTGTGCTATTCTGTAAATCTTCATTCAGAAAATCACGAAAATATGCTCATAACAAGACAATTTTCCATTACTGCAATGTTTTCTACTGTAAAAGTCTGCTTACTCTAAAAAAGACATAATTATGATGTAAAGGGTTACTCTGCTGATTTTCTTTCCCATAATTAGGCATTCAATTTATAATTTCTTTTTTTCTAATTGCAGAGCAAGACAACTCAAAATTTTAACTGAAATAAGGCATGGAGTTATGGAAGAAGTTTTAGTAGACATTTAAAGATTTTGGAAGACAGTCAGCATTATACCTGCCTACAGAACTACACCAGACCTGCAGTGTGACATATTCTGTATTTGTTTAATTTAAATAAAGACAACAAAAGTACTGTTTTTGTTCTATAGATTTTTTTTCCTAGGACTGTTGTCTTGCTTGGATTTGTGTATTGACAAAATGTCAACAAGAAGTCATGTTTTAGGTCGAAAGTAGTTCCGGCATGTGCTATAAATATCCGTGGTATATCATTGTTCTAAAAATAACCGTGGTATATCAAAAAAAATATATCATGGGTGATATTGCATGGATATTCGCGTAGTTGAAAGATAATGTGTTTTATATATTCACGTTATAACGAGAATTTTCGCGTTAGTGCGACTTTTTTCACATTAGTGCAACTTTTTTCGCGTTATATTGTGTTTTGAATTTACGTTATTACGCGATTTTTCGCGTTATTACGAGAATTCTCGCGTTAGTGAGACTTTTTTTTGCATTAAAACGCGTTTTGAATTCACGTTATTAAGCCATTTTTCACGTTACTACGAGAATTTTCGCGTTATAACGTGTTTTATAATCACTTTAAAACGAGAATTTTCGCGTAAGTGCGACATTTTTCGCGTTATAACGTGTTTATATTTGATTTTCTTTTTGTTCATTTTGTCCCTTGTAGGCTTTCGTATAATATAACTCTTTTTTTAAATATTTTTTTTAAACCTGTATCATTGTTGAGAACTTGCGGTCATGTGTCAGTAGGAGGAATCATTCCTTGACACTTTGGTGAAAAATTTTACCAAATGTGTCAAGTGATATCTCAGTTCCAGAGTCTTCAGTCTATTTGTCTTCTTCAGGGACTTTCCTAAACTTGTCTGGTTTGTTTCATTTTCTTGCAGTTCCAATTTGTTAAGTGTTACCTGACTAATACTTTTTGCTCTTTTGATTGTTACAGAGAAATCCACTGTGTGAAAATTAGTGTTTGCTAAAAGTACCAGTTTTGAAATGGTTTTGAGTTTTCTAAGCGGAAAAAAATGGAGGACAGTGGGCAAGATAAGATGAAACCTATTTCTGGCTGTTTCAGAGATGATCTAACCAGCAATTTCTCCTTTCTCCACCATGCTTACAATCCTTTGAAGAACAAAACAAATCGTTTGAGCACCATGGCAGTCATTTTACCTATTTATTTGCAGGATAAGTTTTAAGATAATTCCACGTGTAATATCATAAACTTTTTTTCTTTTTTCCTTCACAGAGGCTGTTTTTTTTTTAAACAGCAACCCTGGCCTGTATTCGCTGATCGATTCTATATTGAAAAGGTACTTAGAACTTTCGAACCAGCCATCAGGTTGGCTCACGTTTTTTGTTACAGCCAATTAGAAGCCAAGTCTTGAAACGGAGATTTCGAACTAAATGTTTTGAACTATTGGTGCAGATACGTCCAAAGTACTTTTTTTCGACCAACTGGTGAATGGGCTGCACATGAATTCACCTACAGTAAACACTTTACTCCTGTCGACCCTTTGATACAACCCACGGCTCTGTTTTATGAAAAAAACTTTAGTGTCTTAGTTTGCTTAAAGCTAATAATGGTCCAAGGTTCAGATTCCAGTTAATTATATATTTGAGGTGCATTTCAGTAACATTAACGGACTGTAGTAATATTCTAAAGTCCTCAGTTGACAAATATGTCTCAGCGCTCCTAAACAAAATAGATGGGGTTAATTATTAAATTTAAGTCCATTATTTTGCTGAGTTAAGTCTGAAACGTTTAAAAACTTTGGAGTTGAGAATGTGCTAGTGAAGTGTGTCTGAAATTACAAGGTGAACTTCAATTGGAAAATAAATATGTTTAGAGATTCGAGTAAAGTAAGATAATTATGTTACTTAGTGAAACCGACCCGGAGTTTTAACAACCAAAACACGGGCTTTGAAAAAACATCCTGGGAAAATGGAAGAATTCCAGTATCCTTTTTTTCCTTTTTCCAACAATGCTCAGGCCATATCTTAGACAATATCGAATCATTGGAGCAATGTTTAGTTTGTTTTCTGAAAATACTTTGAAATCTTAAACTGCTATGTAAAAGGAAGTTTTCAAGTAGATCGTTAAAACCCAAATCTAGATCCAAGATCAGACTGCTTTTCTCTGTAGTGTGATCTTGATGTAGACTGTCCGCAAAAAGGTCCTGGAGTCGCGCTTAGCAGCCAAAGGATAAATATTGACGTGACTCTAACTTTGTCCTCTGGTAAGGGGTTATTTAAGGTGAGTACCGGTATCCTGGAATGACAGTACGAGTAACATCAATTATTGTGCGTAAAACAAGACAGAAGTATAGCGACCTCGGGCTATTTTTAACCCTTAGGCTGCTAAGCGCGACTCGCTAACCTTTTGCGGACAGCGTAGTTCAAGATCAAACTGCACAGAACGTGCAGTCTGATTTTAGATCTACCCTATCCGAGAGGAAGATATTGTTTCCCGAAACTTACCTTTGAAACAGCTAAATTTGAGGTTTTACTAATCGGATTGAAAATTTCAGTTTAGTTATTTAGCAGGACAAGGGTTTAATAGGATTGTCGCTCTGTGAACAGGCCATCTACGTGAAGCATTATATTGTGGCATATCATCACGAAATAATGGATCAATAACAGGCTGAATCGTGAGGTAGAATGGTAGTAGAGGTAGAAGGATTTTATAGAAAAACAATTTTGTCAAGGTCAGACTGCGCCCGCTGACGTAAGAAGATTTTGATTGATACTTGTTTTGTAAATGAAAATGCATTTTTCGCAGATAAATAAAACCACCTTTTCACGCAGCATAATCAGACAGGAATGATGAATGACTTAGGGCCCGGTTTCAAGAAAAACCAAAGTATCTTACCTTTGCTCGCTCTACACATGAATTCTTTACCTCAAGACAAAAGCATTTGCAAACGACAAAATAAAGTGACTTCAAATTTGAATTTTGTTTGTAAAGGGTAGAAAACTATGTGGGAAAAGGTAAAATTGCTATTTACCAGCATTTCTCCCTTTTCCAATGTTTCTTAAGAGTTTTCAAAAGTAGGGAATGTATGGTAATGTGTTCAGCTGAGTACTTTATTTTTAACATTAACAGACTTTAGTAACTTTCTCAAATTCTGAATAATTGGTGAGTTCACACCCTGCAGAACTCCAAGTTTAATGCAGGCATCAAACCAATATACTCTGAAATAAAAAGCTCAAATCGTACTTACTACTAAAAAGAGTTCTACGAATTCGAGCCATGCTCTGTAAAAAAGGATTTTAATGCATTTGCGAAAAGTATCGACCCAGGTCAGCCTGGGCAGTCCGCACCGGCTGACCTGGGCCGAAACTTTTCGCTTTTAGTCAATTTTCTATATGTCCAAGGACCAGTTTACCTGGTGATTAAGTCGGTTCTGTTCTATGATATCCTAAAAAGTGGCTATTACAGAACTATAAAACTATGCTATCATGCATCACGCAGATTCATAAAGCCCCCTTTTGCCAGAGCGTGGCTCATTTATATATTTTTCACAAACAAAAAAAATCTACGACATTGCGAATTGTTTTTAAACTTATTTACATCAGATTTACCTGGAAAAAGTTTGGCTATATGATAAGTTACTTGACTCTTAGTTTAAACATATTTTATTTGCAACATTTTACATACAAAAACATAACAAGACAATTAATTACAAAATATACTTGACTCTTGCCTAACGATGTATAAACAGCTTGTTTGTCTTAGCTTTGTCTTTAACAACACAATGAGCGGAATAGCGGTTGCTCAGTCGGTAGCGTACAGGACTTGGAAACAGGTTCGATTCGCTCCTTGTCCAATTTCCTTCAGAGGACTGATGATAATCATTGTTACAGGATTCATTCCTCTCTCACCACCAACTGTTGTTTCACTGATGGTTATGTGGGAAAGTAGCCAGTGGCTTGCAAAGACTATTGTGTGGAGTGCTGGTCTTAAAAACTCAAGAAAAGGCAGTGATAGAAAACTATGTGGGAAAAGGTAAAATTGCTATTTACCAGCATTTCTCCCTCGTTGACAAGTTTCGATTCATTCTGCTATGCATGGAGAGTAACGTAATGCGTAAACCTGGGTTCCGAGGACACAGTGATATAACTGAAATGGTAAAACACCACACAATCATTCAACACTATAAATTTATTGATAAGCAAGGCCTATATATTTGCAATGAACTGATGGAGAGAGAGAGAGAGAAAGACGGACAGACAGCTAAAACTAAGCGGCATGATTCCAGATATCAAAATGTTATGCACACCAGTATTGAAAACTGCTTTGTGATAGACCTGCAATTGGAAGAATTGCTCGTCATAAGCATTTTCGGGTTAACAGCATTTTCTTATTTGATTATCATGCTTCAAGGGAAAAATGGACTGCGCAAGCTGTCTTTGGTCGATACGTTTCACAAATGCATTGAGCCCCCTTTTCACAGAGTATGGCTCATTTGAATACTGTCTGCTGTTTCTAAGGTTTGTTTGATGTTAACACTGAACATCTTCCACGTCATTTCAGCGCTGTTGAAGTTCACATATTCATGCTAATCTACTTCAGCTTCCAATACCAGTAGCCTACTTTATATAACATACGAGCTCGTACTTAACTTTTCTAAACGCTGCCTCCTTTTCCACATAAAAATCCTCGAAACAATGTCCAGCAGTGAGAAAGGCTTGAATTCTGTCCCAGTGTCTGACGTCAATCCTCGGACAAAAGTTGGATCAGCAAGGAATCGAGCCTGCAATTTCTTGATCACAAACCCCGTACGTGACCGACTGAGGTATCCATTTACGACAATTCTATTTTTTAATCATAACCATGTTATCGTCTCCAAAGTTTTTCCATTTAATTAGGCAAGTCTAAGGTTTTATAAATTGGTATATGGCTTTCTTGACTGAAATGATGGGATATGTGACTATTGTTTATAGCCTAATGCTTGTAACTCCTCTTTGCTAGAGTTACGCATGTAAATTTCCATTTCAAAGGCTACAAAGACAAACTAAGATATATGCAAGACTTAACAAGTAGAAGGAAAAGATCCAAGACCAAATTGCACGTTTTATTCAGTCTGATCTCAAGCTATGCCACTCTTAAAAGCTCCTGTTTTCGCCTATGGCGATAAAAGAGTAAGAAAGGCACGTCACTTTGTTTTTTTTTCACATATGACTGGTTTCTAGGATTTGTTTTTAAGGGACAGTTGTATTTTCGTCCAAACAGCTACATCATCAGAAAAATGTAAACATTGACCCTTTTTGTTTTAGCGTACGTTTTACAGAGTCTGATGCTTTTAGAGCATTGTCCATCGACGAAGCCTGAAAGTAAAAAACAGGTGAAATGAAACTTGATGGATCTACATGCTTGTGACGAAATCCTTACAGTCTAATATCCTTGTAAAAATAAAACCATTAAAAGGCTTTAATTCAGTCACTACAGTGTAACATGAAGATTTTGTTGTGCGTGTGAAGCGTTTTAAGACAAAACAAGGTGGCACGTACGCAATCAGTATGCAAATTAGGATGTAGGTTTAGTATAAAACACAGTATGCAATGGAGCTGAAACAATCATCGTCTACCTTTGAACAAGGAAAGAACTTTCTCTCAGGTAAGATTATACTTATTATATAGGTTTCTTTTTCAATCATCAATGTTTTTTTTTTTCAGTTGCTTTGAGTGAAAATTATTCACCTCAAAATTTGTCAGTTTCGTTCTTTGTATCTTCTACGGTTATGGTTTACGCAGAATATTTAATTCAATCTGCTTACTATTATTTCTTTTTTTTACTTATTTCACTCATAGCTTATTAATTTTATTTTTCAACAGTAGGACATAGCAAAAGTTTCTGTACATAAGCTCTTTGCTGAAACACAGTAAAATCAAAATAAGTTTACCATTACTTTCATTATGCTCGGCATACACAACACAAACAGGGTTATGGCTATATTTTGTTTGAAAAAAAGAGATATTTCAATTTCACAGCTGTCTTTAGTCAAAGTCTAGGAAAACAATAGAAAGTGACATATTAAAATCTGAATGAATTTGTTTTTAATTGTAAGCTGCTTTTTTTCATCCATTTCCCGTTTTCTTTTTAGAACGTAAGGGGGCTGTCTGATCTTTGTCTGAAAGGCCTACATAAGGAATCAAAGTGGTTGCTTAGGAGTGTTATCAGTTACCTTTCCTTACATTTTTTTCTTATTTCATTTTCAGTGACGGTCAAACGCATAACATACACATCAAAACTCTAAATTTTGTTTCGCACGTTTTTTCTTTTCAAACATTCATTCAAATTTACTGTTTCCCCCATTGGCCAAAGCTTCTTGTACAAAATAATCATACTGGAAAAATGCAAATCAATGACTGCCATAATATTGTTGCTTTCTAATGTATCGTTACAACAACCCACGCGCACGCCCCTGCACCCCCCCCCCCCTACACACTCCCCTCACTTACACACACATACATCCGACAGGGCTGAAAAATTCGATGAATTACAAAAACAGTTATATTCAAAACATGTGTGAAATATTTTCTACTTTCAGAGTCTAAAGAAAAAAATCCCCAACAGAAGAATGTATATAGTAATTGTTGTGATCCTCGGACTATTTTTTGCAGGTAAATGTTATTATTCATCTTCCTCATTATGCAGACTTCTATTAGAGTGACCATTATTTTATTTATAATTTATTTCGAGCCGTTCTAAAGTAGCCTACCTTTCTGAAACTTACTGTGTGTTTTAGCATGTTCGTCAGAAATCGTTTGGCAAACCTCGGGTGATTTTGTTATAGAATCAGCCGAGTTGTGACGTGTACGAGCGTATTTGCTGGCGATATGTGCACAGGATCAGACTGCAAAGTTTAGATCGTGTGTTCAATTATCATCGCCGACAAAAAGCTATTTACTATGCATATATAGAGGATACAAATACTAATTCACCAAACTATCTCGTGTTATAATGACCCTGGGAAAAGGTCCTTTGAAAAAACTGTAGGAAAAACGGATAGAATAGTGGTAGTGATCGAGCTCACCCTTTCCCACTGTGCTTCTGTCTTTACTCTTTGCCAAAATGACAACATTTTACATCTAAAAAACATTTTATATAAAACATTTTAGATTATTCCAAATTAAAAGCATCTGCAGACGACAAAATAAACGTGACTTAAAAATTTGAAATGTATTTTGTGAAGGGTAGAAAACATTTTGGGAAAACTTGGGAGAAAACGCTGGTTATCAGCGAAAAAAGTCATTTTGGACATTTGCATGAAGCTTCGTCATGGATCAAACTGCGGAGTCCGGATAGTTTTATCCAAAACGACACTTTCCGTTCTATATAATTTTCTGTTGTGTGCAAGTCTACAGTAGGAGAAAATCTAATGTAGTTGTAGGCTGAGCCGAGACGCCACTTTACACAAATGTCCGAATGCCCCTTTTTTCGTGTCGTAGGACAATCATGGTTTGTCTTCTGATAAAGAATTACTTGGACCACGATCTGGAAAAGGATGTTTGACGCATTCCCGTGATGCACCACACCTACGCTGTTGTGTGATATTGGGTCCATAAAATCTATTAGGCTAGCAATCGACTCGATATGGAAGTAGAATGGTGCTTTTCATATTCAGAAATTTTACAAACAGCAAAAAGTTTCAGCCCATGTCAACCTGCTCGGTCTGTGCAGGTTGTCACGGATCGATATTTTATATTATATGCATTAGGTCCCTTTTGCACGAAGCATAACTTTATTTTTTCCTTTTTGAAGGTCAGTCGTCTGCAGTGTCTTTCACAACACAGACATGTTCAAGCTGGAATTACCAACCTGCCACATGTAGTGTAAACTTACAGCCAAACCAAGACATCGTCCATGTGACTGTAAGTAGCCTACTGCTCTCTCTTCCATTATCTCTGTCTTTGTGTGTGTGTGTGTGTGTGTCTCTCTGTCTCGCTGTGTCTGCGTGTGTGTTTGTCACTCTCTCTCTCTCTCTCTCTCTCTCTGAGCTCGCTTGAACTTTCTTAACCATGCATATTGATGCCTGAAAATATCAAGGTCGTACGTGAAAAAAAAAATGCTGTTTTAAGAAGATTTACATGTTACTCTTGGCTCATCCATTAGCCTAAACATTAGCAGATTACACATCAAACTAGATAAACCTCGTAACTACAGCTTGTTTCAAGTTGTAGTTACGAGGTTTTTGAAGTAAATAGACGATATTATATTTGTAGGCGCGACAGCTTACTTATCCAATCAGATCCTGTACTTGGCTTTGACTTGGAAGTGTCATGCAACAGGACATTCCCACGACATGTGCTACATGATATAAAAATGTTAGAGTAAACACCGTGATTTCTTAGATTTTAGTATGCATGGAAAGTCTTCTCAGGTCTGTCTGTCTGTCTGTCTGTCTATGTAATAATTAAATCTGTTCAATTTTACAGGTTGGCAACAAAATATCGAAATCGGCCTGCGAATATACTACAAGTTATGGCTTTAGCAAATCATCAATATGGGTAGACAAAGGATGCAGAGCCCAATTCAATGTCTACTCCTGCAGCAACTATAAAACCTTGGATTGCAGCAGTATCAACTTCAAGCATGCTAATTGCCCTGTGGCGTCTTCTCCAGTGAATTACGTCGTCTTACAGACCCAGTACTCTAAAACTGAGTGTGTGCTGAATGGAAACTATGGCCTGAACGGAAATGGAATCTTTGTAAGGAACGGCTGCAGAGGAAAATTTCTTGTGTGTTATTAGGCATGTATGATATCAATGAAGTGAATGACATGTAAAGAATTCGGTGTACTATATTGCTATTGTTGCATGCGTTTTCTTTTCCCGGTTTATTTCATGTAAGCGTGTTTTTGTGCGTGAGCGAGCGAGAGTGCGAGAGCTGAGCGAAAAATATATAGATCTCGTAAGGCTTCGATAATGTAGTAAATGATTTTGTATTTGAACTACTGCTATAAATGGAAACTTGATCTCTAAGCTTGTGATGTCAACTCTATTTCAGACGACAAAAAATTAAACTTGCAGAATTTGAAAGCATTTGCAGATAACACGTTGAATGTGGCCTAGGCTTATATGTAGGAATTTGTCTAACGGGGGTTGCAAATCTTGCATTAAATGCAGATTTCTCCATTTCCCACGACGGTTCTAAAAGTTGTCGCCAGGGTCGTTAAACTAAGCGCAGGCTTGTGTCGTAAGAGCGAAAGAGGGTCATCGTGCATGTATACCTATCTTTTGAAGATTGTATCGTGAGTTGTCAGTGTCTGAATGTTTGATTAAAGAAAATAAAATGAAATTATGTTACCTTCTTTTCGTTGGCTGCATTATCATTTCACAACACAGGGTGCATTCAGTTTTACTTGCAACATTCATTGAGCCATATTTTGTGAAAAGGGGTCTTAATACAATGCCCAAAGTGTCGACTCATGTCAATTTGCATTGACAGGCTGACATGAGGCAAAACCTTTCGAGATCTTAAATTCTTTTTTGCATGTCAAAGGACAAGTTTACCTTATGAACCTGTCGTTTGTTTGATTTTGTATGTGTGTCTGGATTCATAGCCATGTGATGACTTGTTAGATATCGTGCATCGCAGAAATGTATTAACCCTTTACCAAACAATCCCTGGTTTTTACGACCCTGAGATAGAAGCATTTCACAAGTTTCACTTTTTGAGTTACGTTAACTCCTTACCATTTGACAAAATTTTGGACTTGTCCAATTTGAACGCATTTGCAGACGACAAAATAAACGTGAATCAAAAATTGAAAATAGATTTGGAAAGGGTAGAAAACATTGAGGGAAAAGGAGAAAATGCTGGTTACCAGCATTTTCTCCTTTTCCCACAATGTGTTCAAAAGGCTTCTTTCTAAGGGGCGTCAAAAGTAGGGATTGTGTGGTAATGGGTTAATTTTGTCGTCGTCTGCAAAAGCTCAGTTGAATTTGGACCAGTTTAAAATTTTGTTGTTTGGTAAAGAGTTAAGAGCCCTTATTCCTGAAAACCATAACCTTGTGTCTTGATGAGAACTGCGGGATTCCAAAAGCAGAATGCCAATGATGATGATGACTTTGTAGGATTTAGGTCCCTCCGTGCTCTGGGCATATATGGTATGGACTATTATGAAAGAGAAAGAATCTTATTGTGTAAAGCACCGATACACGCAAGGCTACCTCTGAGTTCCAAACCAGTTCACCTCTAGTTGGGTGGGAAACACAAGGTTTCTCAGAAGGTTCCTGGTTGGTCCGGGTATCAAAAAACCTCGGGCCTCAGGATTGATAGTCCATGCAGCGTTTTACCACAACACTATCGGTCCATCCAAGGCCGCCAAAATTAAATCATCACTGATCAGAAACGTTTTATATATATGAGAGACGGGAACTCTACCCTCTCTTTAATAAGCAATCTTTGAATACTATTTCACTTAAAATTGGGCTCATATTTAATTGGTTGACTTTACTAGAAAAGAGGACGGCTTGGACACAAGATCAGACTGCATGTTCTGCGTAGCCTGATCTTGATCAAAGCTGCACGCAAAGAATG
This sequence comes from Tridacna crocea, assembly GCA_943736015.1. Lineage (NCBI taxonomy): Eukaryota > Metazoa > Mollusca > Bivalvia > Cardiida > Cardiidae > Tridacna > Tridacna crocea. The sequence goes on from OX031066.1 coordinate 14,505,540, forward strand.
ATGATTTAACCAATGACGCTGAAAGGTTTGTAAAAGCTTTGACAAAAAGTTTAAATGCATTTGATGAATTTAGCAAACAGGTCTTCTGTTTTACTTCACTTTCAGCGCACCATGGGATAATTAAGGTTCCTTAGTACCAAAGAGGACATTACTAAACATATCCTCGGTTTACTCCCAAAACCTCGAAACTACAGCATGAAACAAGCTGTAGTTACGAGGTTTTTGAAGTAAACCTACGATATGCAAGAATATCAATTCAAAGGTCGAGTTTCGAAAAATCTAACATTTTGTCATCAGGTAAAGATCTGAGAAAGAGTTAGGCCAGGTTAATTCCTTACCTATATAAAACCGCAACACTTTACCAAATCACACATTTGAATCGTATTTCCCAGGGTAGAAACAAGTAAAAACTTATTGAAAAAATGCAATGTCGCCTTTTCATCCAGTACAAACTTCCCTACCAAGCTAATTCTTACTAAGTTCATATATTTACAATAACAGTTTCGGATTTGTCGTCGGCAGGTCCTTTCAATATATATAAAAAAGTTCTAAGTATATTTCATTGGTTGAAAAAGAAAAGGTTCATAATCTGGTAAGATTAGTTCAACAGAATGGTATTCTAATGACTCGTTAAGGTCCAAAATTTCGATTGTTAGCCGATAACATGACACGTAAAAAAATTGTATTAATTATAATACGTGCACTTCAAATAAGCACTACGTTCTGATTGGCTACGGGATTGTTGATGGCTGCTGGACCAAAATGGACAGATCTTGACAGAAAATTAGGTAAAAGAACACCTGAAGTAACCACACATACGACAAAAAAAAGCATCTTTCTGCTATCCTGAATCGAAACCGAATTAAAGCTGTACCAAGTTTCTGTTCAATTTAGAATTGACCAGATTTCTTAAGGTTATCATTTGTCACCAGCTGGTAAATGTCAACTTAGAGCTTGTATATAATTCGGATGTACCTCTTTTCGGATATAGGACTTTTAGGCGATACAATAATAGGCCTATATACGTGTGTACGTGTTAAGGCACCAACATCTTACCATCTCCTTTCTTCATGCTTCATATTCTGTGAAAACTTATAGTGATTATTCTAGACGAGGTCAAAGGGCAGGGAGGCAGGAAAAAGGGGCAGGGAGGAATGTTGCCTTGTTGAATGACTTCTCGTATCAGACAAAGGGAAAACAGTGTCCTTTATTCTTTTCGAAACAAGTTCTACCTATAACTTTATAAATTTCATATTAAAGAAAGAAAAGATTATTATCATAGACTCAAAGCAACACAATCTGACCATACAGGTTTTGATTGCCCAGGGGTGTGGAATTCCTATGCCCCACTTGCCCGACTCGGGACATTTTGCCTGCAGATAAGTGAATTTTTCCAGAGTACTTGTCCGTGGGCAAGTGAATTTTTGAGCCCAGCAAGATAAGGAAATGTCATATTTACATCAATGACAATCCTCAAAACGCTCTATTTATTCCAAGTTTTGCATAACCTTTGTTGAAATAAACACCTTCAAGGTACAAACTAAATGTATTGACCCTGTGTAAGGCCTCTCGCTATGTGCAATCGCTGTGGGAGGAAAAAGGACAAGTAAACTTTAAATGCGGACAAGTAGGAAATTCAGTCCAACTTATCAGTGGGCAAGTGGGAAAATTCCAAAATTGCACACCCCTGTTGCCATGTAATGCATGATCCCATGATGCTCAGTCAGACTTAGCTTTGAGGTGGTAGACCGTAACACTTCTAGTGCAGCATGGAATAAAAGTTTTAGACAGTTGATAAATACGGATTTATACAGATAAAATACTTTTGCATATTTTTAATTGACCAGAAATTCCATTGATGTCTATCGGGTTTGACGAAATACCGAAATACCACCGAAACACCCCATTTTTTTTTACAATTAAGTCAAATAACTGATATAAGTGCAAAAATTTTGTTGGGTTTTTTTTTGTGTTTTTAACACAAACTTATGTTTATATTGATGAAAGGTAGTAGTGATTATTCTAGACCAGGCAAAAGGGCAGGGAGGCAGGAAAAAGGGGCAGGGAGGCAGGAAAAAGGGGCAGGGAGGACCATTGCCTTGTTGAATAACTTCTCATATCAGATAAAAGCAAATCAGTGTCCTTCACTCTTTTCGAAACAAGTTCTAACTATAACTTTGGATATGAATTGCATATTAAAGAAAAGAATAAGAAAAGATTCTCATCAACTCATAAGACTCAAAGCAACACAATCTGACTATACAGGTTTTGATTACCATGTAATTTATGATCCCATGATGCACTGTCACACTTAGCTTTAATGCAGTAGCCCCGTAACACTTCTGGTGTAGCATGGAATAAAAGTTCCAGACAGTTGATAAATACGGATTTATACAGATAAAATACTTATGCATATTTTTGACCAACTAGAAATGCCTTTGATGTCTCTTAAAAACAATTGTTGATACTTTTGTTAGTTTTCAGAAAAGGGAGGTAATTATTAATTTGCTTTGTAATGAGAATACAATGGTTTTGGATTTATATATAATAATTCTAGGAAGGAAAAAAAGGAAAAATTGGCTCGGTTAAAGTAGTACAATAATCCTCATTTTAGCAAATTTTGTAGGTAATAATATTGTGGAAATAGCTGTTTTCTATTACAGGTCCACTACCTAACTTCTCGTCAGATAACAAAAAATGTCCAGAGTAATTATAAAAAAAAAAACCCTTCTTCTCAGCTGTTTTAAGAAATAACGATAATTTGATTAAAAAAAAAAAAAAAAAAAATTAATTATTACATAGAAAGAATTACAAAATGTGTAGGCAGGCCTACTGATGGAGTAGTGTAGTACTGCATAGACATTCTATAAATAGACTGCTAAAAATAGAACACTGCAATGCAGATTTTGCTTTAAAAAAATTGCCGATGCTTGAATAGCAAACATCGAGTATTTTCAAGATAGTTGGCAACTTTGGTTTACCATCTATACTTGTAATTTATGCAAAAAATACACGAAATGATAATATCCAGCTGCAATAAGAGTTAATTCAGCTTTATTTTAAAACTATTCAAGTATTGATAAATTTCACTGATTGTGTGACGTCATTTAAAGAAATTAGCAGACGTTAAAGTACCTGTGGGGGGGGGGGGGGAGTCAGGGTTTTGAGGGATAAAGGGATGGTTTAGCAAGTTAATTACAGACAAGGGTTATAACACCCTGCTGTCCTGTCTTAACTGACGAAGTTGATAAAGGATAATTAGTGTCACCCTTAGTCTTAGATTGGCTGTATTTCATTAATATAGTCAGGTCGGAAGAAATTTATGGCGACTTTTTGTGAGTGTGCAAGCTTGACGAGACTGAGCCGAGACACTGAAGATGAATTTTTTGCCCATGTAGCCCGGAGGTTTGTTCTGAAACCAGAACAATATACAGACAAGTTTTGTATGTATTTGAAAAGGGCAACAGGGCGGGTGTTCACAGATTCGAGGGCAGAAGGGTGGAGTGAAAAAGGGGCAGGGCGGCGCGCCCTGCTATTCCACTCTAGAATAAACACTAGGTAGTTAGTCTAAAACAAAATAACAGAATAACAACATACCATTGACGTCCGCTGTAATGGATGTTCACCGAAATATGAGGCCGTTGTCCACCGTAGTACCCACGCGACGTAGTAAAATGCATCGATTCAGGGAGTTTATGTTCCTACAGTAGCTGTTTTACAAGGTTGATGTGTCAGATATATATCCATAAATATGCTCGGAAAAATGGTTTTCTTTCATGATATTTGGAGAATGAAATTAAAAATTAATTCATCTAGAAAGACAACTGGCCGCCAGTTTGAATCGATACACATGTTACACGGCCTTAATTTGTAGACCTGTCTGTCTAAATTCCATGTCTACTGACGATAAATCAAATATCGATTTCGATCTAAATAAAATAGATTTAATTGCAGTTGACCCCATAGGTCCATAAACATAGTGGAAAAAGCAGAAAATGTTTTCAAATGCGACACGCGCGTGACAATGGATACATCACGCAATGCTAATTTAGGTACATTTACTTCGTTTGCAAACTAATTGGACTTGCATACTTTGTGTTTATGATTTAAAGAAATGAAATATAGGTGGTAATTCCATCTGATGACTCACATGTTTGTATTTTGTGTAATAAAGGTCAGGTATTTCGGTATGTCAGGACTTGACAGGCGAGTATTTCGGTGATTGTTCTTCACGTGAATCAATGATCAATGTATTAACGACATTTTTCTGCAATCTTCTACATTAATCCTCTTTTAAGTGATCATTACTTTAAGTAATCATGTTTTATGTGAAAAAGAGCCAAATCTTGTGGAGGTTGAATCCCTATAAATCAACAAATATTTACAACGTCGAGCGGGTATTTCGATGGACTTACATACGCCTGTCTCGGTGCAGTTTACGTGGGACCCCAATGATACATTGTTATTTTGTCATTATGATTTAAACTAACAGCCTTTCATCTCTATTGACATTATTTGGGTCAAATTCCACAAAAAAAAGATAAATCTGTTGAACTTCAACAGTAATCATAACACAGTAATAAAAAATTAGGGGTATTTCGGTGTTTCGGTGGTATTTCGGTGATTTGTCGGACCGATGTCCATCATAAAAACAACTGTTGATACTATGTTAGTTTTCAGAAAAGGGAGGTAATTATTTATCTGCTTTGTAATGAGAATACAGTAGTTTTAGATTTATAAATGATTTAACTCTTTGGAGGAAAAAAAAGGAAAAAGTGGTTTGGTTAAAGTAGTACAATAATACTCATTTTAAAAGTAGCAAATTTTGTAGTATAATAACAGGGTTTTCTTTGCACTTTTTAGGAAAATGACCCACATTTTTTTCAGTAATGCGTCATGGTGGACGCACAAATACAATAAGAGGTAATAATGATCGTATATACTTCTTACACTGTTATATCGTGAGCAGATAAAAAATCTGGAGTACGAAGGGAAAATGGGACGAAACACTGGACTGTGTATGGATTTTACTAAAATACCGTCGGTCTTTAAACAGGTCTAAACTAAACAAGTCGACCTCAAATGAAAACAATGTGGCTCTGTCAAAATCAACGTCATTCTTGCTGTCTGCTAGGAAGAAGAGCCCTTAAACAAAGATCAGATGATACTGCAGCTGGTAAGAGCACCCAGAACAATATTTCAAGGTCTCAAGGGTTTACTGTAAATTAGCTAGAGATACACTGTGTTTTTCATTGAAAACAGCTGTATGAACGCGACCCGTGTGTCAAAACACAAGAATCGGTCATTTATCTAATTGGTGAAAATAGTTTATTTTCGGCCGAAATTGATAATCTTTATCAAGAAAAATAACCGAGACTTTCCACTCTGGCCGACAATAGGCTTTCTTTGCCAACGAAATGGTTGATTCCTGTGATGAAAACAAAATAACCCTCAAAGTTCTATGGGGAGAGGCTACTCATAAAAAAACATCATACTTTCACAAATAGTAGCTTTTGTTTAAGCGATTTAGCGAATTACATTTTGTTGTGACCCCCACAAATTCCAAAATGACCCCCATTATTTTTGACTAGGGGGTCACAATGACGCCGTATTTTTGTAGCCGAGGGAAAACCCTGTAATAATATTGTGGAAATAGCTGTTTTCTGTTACAGGTCCACTACCTAGAACAAATAACTGTCCCCAAAGGCGATGTTACTTTTTGACTGTTCGCCTCTGAGTACAGAGACAATCCGGACAAAATCAGTTGAAAGTTCCGCACAGAGTTTGTGCGCAAGTTTGAACTCTTATAATTTCGCAAATAGACCACAAAACTAGGATTTAAACATACTTGTTGCTTGTGTATTCAATATTCCTTTGTTTGAAATACAAATACTTTCAATTAAAATGCTGAACGTGAGAAAAATCATGGATTTCATCAGTTACTTGAGTTGTTTACGTTCCAGAAAACAGTCAAAAAGGCCGCCACACACTACAAATTTCGTCTGTGATTTTTCGGAGATAAACATGTTATAAACGACTTCTACAAGTGTAACGTGCAACGACCTGGCCACCCATCCAAGTACTAACCCAATGCACGCTGCTTAACTATCACGGAGAGAAACACGCCAAACCGCATCGCTGTAAAAGCTAGCTCAACAGCAAGGCAGGTTTCAAGTGCTTATATATCTAACCTCTCTCCGTGACATTACTCCCCCCCTTCGAGAAGTCTCGACCCCGAGACCTATATACAAGCATGTATACACAGAAACACCAGGGGAATATACATGGGTAAGGCAACTCCAGTCCAGCAGTTGTCATTATCCCACCTCTGCCACCAAATGTAACGTGCAACGACCTGGTCACCCATCCAGGTACTAACCCAATGCACGCTGCTTAAATGTCACAGAGAGAAACACACCAAACCGCATCGCTGTAAAAGCTAGCTCAACAGCAAGGCAGGTTTCAAGTGCTTATATATATAACCTCTCTCCGTGACACAAGCTCTTTATGTAATGAATGGTTTAAAATTTATTTTTGGTCATGTTTATTGCTAAAAGTTAATTGCATTTCGCTGCAATATGGATAGAACTGACGAAACAGAAAGTCAGTATAGCGCTCTATATTTGCTGCCGGAAAATTTACGGTGGAATTGAGACGGTACAGTGTACAGTGAATGTCCAAATATGATAAGATCACCACTCACCAGAGCGTCGCAGTCTTGAGACTAGTCCACTACCTAACTTCTCATCAGAAAAATGTCCAGAGTAATAAGAAAAGAAAAACTTCTTCTCAGCTGTTTTAAGAAATAACAATAATTTTGATTAAAAAACATCAAAAGGACTTAATTATTTCATAGAAAGAATAACGAAATGCATAGGCCTTCTGATAGAGTAGTGTACTACTGCATAGCCATTCTATAAATAAACTGCTAAAAATAGAACACTGCAATGCAGATTTTGCTTTCAAAAAATTGCCGATGCTTGAATAGCAAACATCGAGTATTTTCAAGATAGTTGGCAACTTTGGTTTACCATCCATACTTGTAATTTATGCAAAAAATGATAATCTCCAGCTGTAAAAAGAGTTAATTCTGCTTTATTTTAAAAACTATTTGTGTATTGAGAAATATCACTGATTGTGTGACGTCATTTAAAGAAACTAGCAGACGCTAAAGTACCTGTGGGGGAAAAAAGTCAGGGTTTGGAGGGATAAAGCAGGCCCGAAGGAAGCAATTTTGGAGGGGGGGGGGCCAACATCATTTTAGAATCGGCTTGTCCTGTTTTTTACATATATTGCGTTTGGTTATGCAGTGAGAAATAACCCACTTAATAATACCAATGACCGAAAAAGAAGGAAATTTGTTCAATAATGTGGTGAATTATGAGATTTGGAGAATGAATAAAGCAGAAAATCACACAAAATGAAATGTGACGTCAGAAATTGTTTGGTGTCTGTCGGATAACAAAAGTAGAAGAAAAATTTCCATGGCTGGCCACCGTTTGTTTAGAGCTACTTTAAATCATTCGAAATTTTCTATTACTTCATTCTCTTCATGCACGATGATTGTCTAGCAATATTCTGCGAAATACTGAACAGAGTCATTTTATTGGTGAATTATTGGGGGGGCTTAACTGACGAAGTTGAGAAAGGATAATTAGTGTTACCCTTAGTCTTAGATTGACTGTATTTCATGAATAGTTATGTCGGAAGAAATTTATGGCGAACTTTGTGACTGCAAGCTTGAAGAGACGGAGACATTGAAGGCGAGTTTTTTGCCCATGTAGCCTGGTTTCTCATTCTCTGAAACCAGAACAATACACAGACAATTTTTGTATGCATATGATAAGGGCAACAGGGTGGGTGTTCACAGATTCGAGGTCACAAGGGCGGAGTGAAATAGGGGCTGGGCGGCGCGCCCTGCTATTTCGCTCTAGAATAAACACTAAGTTAGATCCCACCACACTCAAATGTCCAGGTAGGATGGAACAGTGGTACTTTATTTCACCAAAAATTTACAACAAGAGAGAGAACTCTGGTGTATTATTTTCCAACACTATGATAAAGCATTGCATGTAAAGTTACAATTAATGTCGCTGTCAAAGCTCAAGTCTTGTTTTTCAGACAAATATACCTAGGTCAAGCTACCATGTTGACTATGGTTGCTCTGAAGGGAGTCCACTATGGTACCACGTCAGCTTGTGTAATTGGGAAAATCATAAAAAACATCTTTTCTTTTCAAAAAAAAAAATTACATACCATACTTTTGTTTCTGATGATGCCTATGACACCACGGCAGACGACCTTCACTTGTCAATTGTTGTTGTATTGGGGTTTAATGCCACTTTAACAGCTAAGGTCATATCATGGCGGTCGATGACACACATGTGTTTCCTGGCTTTCTCATACCAGTACAGTCTATACTAACACAACTTTCACAACCAACTATTTTTCTCACATGATTCAGCAGAGGTGAAAGGCGAAAATATGCCAGAAAGAAAGTTTGCCTCAATTGCATATCGAATTCACAACTACCAGGTCTTGAGACCGACACGCTCACCACTGAACCACCTAGGTGGGCCCTTCACTTTTCAAGCATGAATTTTCGGCTTTATGTGGAGTAGGGAGTAATAATTTTCAAAACCTGGAGGAAAACTGTGCTTTATCATTGCAATTTGTGAATATTGTACCAGTGGGGATGGCTATATCTGCAGTTGTTTAATAAAATGTGCCCCCCCCAATGATTGTGTTTGCCATTTAACCAGTAGGCCGCTAAGGGAACTTAATGACTGACAACAGAGGTTAGTTTCTACTGAAAGCACTACCAAACAACAAATCAAATATGGTTCAAATGATGCAATTTGTCTATTTTCAATTTGTCTATTAGAAAATACTCTGGAAAAAGGAGGAAACATTGCCCAACTGCCATTTCTCCTATTTTCTCATAATGTTTTTAGAAATCTGTTTTTCTGGGAGTGTTTAAAATGAAGATTCATGATTTAGTAAAGGTTCAGATATATATTTTTTCTTAACTTCTTTTGTAAAGATTTCAATGATTATATAGAGGATATTTGTTTTTTTCGGTGAAAGATCGAAATTTATTTCATCGAGTGGACACCATCGGTAATATTTTCACGAGTGGCTGTGCCACTCGTGAAAATATTACCAATGGTGTTCATGAGATGAAATAAATTTCGATCTTTCACCGAAAAAAACAAATATTCTATTTATTTCATGCTTTTAACCCTTTCTGGGAGGAGCTTTATCAAAATTCAGTACAGTTCTTTTCCGTTATTCCCCGTGGCGTACCTCTCCCGCATAGCAATGTTACGTCAAGCCCGAGAAATGTAAGGTATATGACGTCAGATTTCCCATCTGGTTGTTAGGCACGCGCAATTTACCTAGGCGACAAGAACGTGAAAATCAGTATTTTCACTGATTGTACCAGTGTAAGATCGAAAAATATTTTCACTGCTATTTCTCGATATCCTACCGGATAGCATGAAATAAACTAGAATATCAACCTAGGTTGAAAACTTTTGAAACTGTAATTAGTATTTTTTGCTCTTTCGTTTGTTACAGAAAAATCCACTATGTGAAAATTAGCGCTAGCTAAGAGTACCAGTTTTGAAATGGTTTTGGGTTTTCTAAGCTGAAAAAATGGGGGACAGTGGGCAAGATAAGATGAAACCTATTTCTGGCGGCTTCAGAGTTGATCCAAGGTTTATCAACCTCCGACCACTAGGGCATGGGGGAAATTCTGTTGTGTATTCAGCCACTGACAGCGACTGTGATAAAGAAGTAGCCATAAAAAAGCTGAGTTTCTGTGATAAAAAAAGCTGCAAGTATGTCATTCGAGAAATCAGGCTGATGCGCAGACTTCAGCATGAGAATATTATCACAGTATATGAAGTGCTTGGCTCCAACGGCTTCAGTCTTGAGAGAGGTGGTGAGGTTACATGTAATTTAAATGAAATGAGCTGTGTCTATATTGTTCAAGAACTTCTACATACTGACTTACATCAAGTCATTGTACAAGACCAGTTAACGGCTGAGCACATCAAGCTGTTTACGTATCAGTTACTACGTGGATTGAAGTACATTCATTCCGCCAATGTTCTGCACAGGGATTTGAAGCCTTTGAATCTGCTGATCAATGTTGAAGACTTAGTTTTGAAGATTGCTGACTTTGGAATGGCAAGAGTATTAGATACAGAATATTCACATAAGGTAATAACATTTCTCTCCCCATTTCTACCTTCAGATTCATGTTGCAGAGATAGAGATGAGGGTTTTTTTTTTCGATAGCAAAGAGAAGTGTCATCCAAGTTCTGTATAAACTATGTTGTTGCTACTGATCAGGACTGTCTTGATCAGGTATTTGTAATACATGTTAGGTTTTACAAAAGAAAAAATGTTCATAGGATTTGAACACTGTGCTACCAATTACTGTACACCCTCTAATGATACTATTATATACTTCACAATTTGAAAGCCAGGGTACATATTCACCAACCAGTCCTAAGAACGTTCTTTGTCTTATTCTCCAAGATTTTCTATATTTGAAAGTAGCACAACTTTGCTAAATCATTTGGTTTAGCCAATCAGAAGTTGTGAAATTTCTTTATAGGCAGCCAAATGTGTTAGCTAGAATAATCATGATATGTGAATATATGATTTGTGTCATGATGTTTTAGAAAGTGAGATAGTCTGATTGAACATTTTGATTGAAATAAATTACACTGTAGTTGTTTGATTATATAGTGTAAAACAGGAGCTTGATTGTAAAGAGGGTCCTGATTTCATGGATTTTGAGAGACTGTGGTCTCGGAGAAGGAACTTTTTTTTTATTTCTCTAGCTCTTATCATATATTTTTTTCCTTTTTGAATTGGCTTTAATCCTTTACCACACAGCAAAAATTCCAACCTAACCAAATTGAAAGCATTTACAGACAACAATTTCATAGTACCTTAAATGACTCAATTTTCCTTTGATAGGGTAGAAAACTTTGTGCGAAAAGGAGAAAATGCTGGTTACCTATGTTTTCAAAAGGCTTCCTACTTCAGGGTTGTTAAAAGTCATGATTGTTTGGTAAAAGTTTAACTCTTTACCACACGAGAAAATTTAGACTGGTCCAAATTGAAAGCATTTGCAGACGACAAAATAAAGGTGACTGAAAAAATGAAATTTGTTCTAGGAAGGGTAGAAAACACTGTGGAAAAAGGAGAAAATGCTGGTTACCAGCATTTTCTCCTTTTCCCACAGTGTTTTCAAAAGGCTTCTTTCTCAGGGGCGTCAAAAGTAGGGATTGTGTGGTAATGGGTTAAGAGGAGCATTGCATGGCCCAGTCATTCTAAGAACGCAAAGATTGCTCCACTGGACAAAGTGACATGAATGACATGCATTTGCAAATATTAACAACAATTTCTACAGAATGGGATTGCTTTTTTTGCAGGGATTTCTAACAGATAATGTTGGTACCTGTTGGTACAGATCACCAGAGTTGATAATCTCGCCACGGGATTACAGCAAAGCCATTGATATGTGGAGTGTTGGCTGTATCCTGGCAGAGATGATATGTGGCCGACCCTTATTTACAGGTTTGTGTTATACTACCTGTTTTTCTGTATATGTAACATATCTTAATAATTATATAAAGACAAGAATGTGTGAATAATGAGAATGAGGAGTAAGAAAATATCATTCAGTATCAGTATTTAGACGAAGTTGGCTTTCATTTGCCTAAAATATGATTGTAAAGAGTCAAGTATGGTGTCTGTACTTGTTAGATACAGTGTCAGCCTTGTAATTTTTAAGTCCTGAATTTGATACCCAGGAGAGGATGTCATTTTTGGAACTGTTAATTGGTCCGCACATTAGATGCAAGCACTGGTGTAGTTTACAGGAAGCAGATTTCAGAGAGATTAGTTAAAGTTGTTAGAACTTGTTTCTTGATGGATGTAAAATAAAAATGTTTAAACTTATCTAAGAGTACCTTTTCTCAGGGTATTTTACCCTTTGCTGCACATTGTTGACTTTCAATGACCCTGAGACAGATGGCTTTTAACTCTTTTCCAAACAACAAAATTTTGGATTCATCCAAATTGAAAGCATTTGCAGAAATTAAATGTGAATCAAAAATTAAAATTTCACTTGAGACAGCATTTTCTCCTATTCCCACAATGCTTTCAAAAGCTTTCTTTCTTAGCTTCGTTTAAAGTCAGGATTGTGTGGTACCGACTTAAAAAAAATGTGAGAAAAGGAGAAAATGCAGGTTTCTAACCTGTGAAAAGAAATTTTCATGTTTTGAGTAATGTTGAATTTGTTATCTTCAAGTGCTTCTTTTTTGGACAGTGCTAAAATTTTGTTGTTTTGTAAAGGGTTAAAAATCAGGATTTTTTTTTTTGGTATGGGGTCAAAGGTCATTATGCTTTATTACAGGAGCTCATGAGATGGACCAGATTGGTCAGATATTGGACACGATATGCCTGAGTGAGAATGAATGGAACAGAGTGACCCAGATATTGCCACAAAACTTCATCCGAAGACACAACAGAACCCCCCTGAAACCTCTGGCTGATAGATTCACCAATATTGATATAGATGGTAATCACATACTTCAAGCTTATCTTTAGCTGTAATAGCACAGTTATAGCTACTGTTGTTGAAACTTTAATGAAAGATTGAGCTGCATAGAATGTCCGATATTCTCACAGGAAATTGGATCATAGGAGCTTTGAGATTTTTTAGTGAAAATATCCTTATCCCAATATCTATGAAGATCTGAGAAACAAATCATTGTAAGAAGGGGACTGGACGGAGTATTTTCACAGACAGTCAGAAAGATACTTATATTGAAAGACAGAAGTTGTTTTTGCATTTAAACCTCTTACAACACAATCCTGACTTTTAACAACCCTATGCAAGATGCCTTTTGAAAACATTGTGGGAAAAGGAGAAAATGCTGGTAACCAGCATTTTCTCCTTTTCCCACAATGTTTTCTACCATTCACAAAACAAATTTCAAATTTTCAGTGACTTTTATTTTGTTGTCTGCTAAAGCTTTTGATTTGGACAAACCTAAGATTTTGTTGTTTGGTTGTGAGTTAAATCACTTTATAATGAGTCTGATATTGATCTTTACTAACAATTAAAACAAACCTAACTTTGCCCTAATATGCTATGTAGGAAAATATTTGTTGAAAGTAAGGAATTGTTAAGTTATCCCAAGAGTGCCGCTCTGAACTTCAATACTTTTGTTCGAATCAATCTTAATGGTCATTCAATAAAATACCCAGGCTACAGAGAACATGTAATTTTTGATCAGCATTGAGAAATAAGACAAAACTTTACAAGGCATTTATTTTTCTAGCACTAACTTTACTGTCTATTGCATGATTTTAATTGTTTTTATGGCTTGCTGTTGGGAGGTTACAGATTCAAGGTAGCTTTCTGTGGAAAAGGCAGCAGATACCACAGTTACTATACACAGCTAAAACTGTCTGATTTTGTGAAATATTTGTGTAATACTGCTATAAATTGTATCAAACTAATAATACATGAATATCCATTTTCTATCAGTATTTTTATGAAATAGTTACGTGTTTTAACGACTCTTAAGATGAATTGAAGGGTTTGAATACATTGTGGAAAAAGGTGAAAAAGCTGGTATCCGTCTTTTCCTCCTTTTTCTGCAATGTTTTCAGCTCTGACAAGATCAGCTCTTGTCATTTGAGTTCATGTTTAATTTTCAGCTCACCTGAGCATGAAGTGCTCAAGGTGAGCTATTGTGATCGATCAATGTCCGTCGTCCGTCCGTTCCCAATAACAAAAAAATCTTCTTCTCCTAAACTAATAATCAGATTTCAATCAAACTTCACAGAAATGATCCCTAGGTGATGCACTTTCGAAACACTTCAAAGATTTGAATTCCATGAAGAACTCTGGTTGCCATGGCAACCGAGTGAAAAAACGTTAAAATCTTCTCGTCCAAAACTGTAAGGGCTAGAGCTTTCATATTTGGCATGTAGCATCATCTAGTGGCCCTCTACCAAAATACTTCAAATCACGGCTCTAGTGTTGAAATTGACCCTATGTTGTGGGTTCTCAGATTTTACATAGAGATAAAGAAGGAAATCTTAGAAAATATCTTTCTGTCCCAAATCGTATGTGCTAGAGTTCTCATATTTGGCATGTAGCATCATCTAGTGGCCCTCTACTAAAATACTTCAAATTATTGCTGTAGTGCGGAAATTGGCCCTATGTTGTGGGGTCTCGGATTTCACAAAGAGATAAAGAAGGAAATCTTAGAAAATTTTCTTGTCCCAAACCGTAAGGGCTAGAGCTTTCATGTTTGGCATGTAGCATCATCTAGTGGCCCTCTACCAAAATACTTCAAGTTATGGCCATGGTGTGAAAATTAAACGTATGTTGTTGGTCTTGGAATTCACATAGAGACAAGGAAGGAAATCTTTTAAAAACCTTCTTGTCCAAATGGTAATGGCCAGAGCTTTCATATTTGGCATGTAGCATCATCTAATGGCCCGCTACCAAAATACTTCAAATTATGTTCCTGATGTAAAGAATTGGCCCTCTGTTGTGGGTCTCAGATTTCGCATGGTGATAAAGAAGGAAATCTTTAAAAATCTCTTTGTTCCAAACGGTAATGGCTTGAGCTTTCACATTTGGCATGTAGCATCATCTAGTGGCCCTCTACTGACATACCTCAAATTATGGCCCTAGTGTTGAAAACGGCCCTATGTTGTGGGTTCTCGGATTTCACATAGCGACAAAGAAGGAAATCTTAGAAAATATTCTTCTCCAAAACCAAAAGGGCTAGAGCTTTCATATTTGGCATGTAGCATCATCTAGTGGCCCTCTACCAAAATACTTCAGATTATGGTCCTGGTGTGAAAGTTAGCCCTATGTTTTTGGCCTTGGATTTCACATAGAGATAAAGAGGGAAATCTTTAAAAGTCTTCTTGTTAGCACTCTTGAGACCACATTTCTTGCTAAGCTTAATTGGAAATTGGTTAGAATGTCTGTCTCAATAAGATCTCACATAAGTCTGCATTGAATGCTTGTTCATAATATAACTTTATCATCTCAAGTAAGAACGACTTCAAAATTGGTATGCATGTTAGTTGTGATATTACAGAGTACTGTATTCAAGAACAATAACTCTACCTATCATGGATTTTGAGTAGTTCCACTTTGATCTTTATTTTAATGGTATTGTTTGCTTGTCCAGAGTGGAATTTTGAAGTCTCAAGTCAAATTGTTTGTTGCATTGCCTGCCCTTTGCAACTATTATACCTCCTTTACAACTGGCTGTGGGATTGCATATCTTGCGACAATTTGCCGCTCATGTTTCATCATCATTAGCCCTTGAACCTCAATATTTGGTAATTATAATCTTTGTTGTAGACCTTTGCTGCTTAGTACTCAGGTGAGCGATATAGGACCATCATGGTCTTCTTGTTCATTTGCAAATACTTAAGAATGGACAAATCTGAATGCACCTTTGGTGCAGTCTGACCTTTACTTTGTCTGCTCTAAGCTGGTGAAGAACTAATTTGAAATTGTGTTTTTAGCTTTAGATTTGTTGGAGAAGCTTCTAGTGTTTGACCCCTCCCTTCGAATCAGTGCGGAAGAAGCCCTCTCTCATCCTTACCTACATCAGTATAGTTGTGTGGAAGATGAACCAATAGTTCTTGAGCCATTCCATGTTGAACATGAGGTGTGTATGTCCTATTAACCCTTTATCAGACAACAAAATTTTTGCCTTGTCCAAATTGAAAGCATTTGCAGATCACATTTTCTTTGTAGCTCAAATGATGCAATTTTTCTATAATAGAGTTGAAAACATCAAGGGAAAAGGAGAAAATGCCGGTTACCAGCATTTTCTCCTTTTCCCACAATGATTTCTTCACTTCCCAACAGAAACTTTTAAGACGAGTCCTGCAGATGTTTATCTTGAGGTAAAAATTGAAAAAAGGTATTAGACTCTTCCAAGGTTAAAGTAATGGGTATATGAAATTTCAAACTTGTGCAGACAAGCTGAAATTCTCTGATAACGTAGTGGAAAAAGGAGATATTGCTTTTTAACAGTGTTTTCTCCTTTTTATACGCCCGTCGAAGACGGGACGTATTATGGGATCACCCATGCCGGGCGGGTGGGCGGGCAGGCAGGCGGCGTCCAGTTCTTTGTCCGGAGCATATCTCCAAAACTATACAAGCTAGGGTTATGAAATTTCATGGGTGGATAGATCTCATCAAGGGGGAGTGCAGTGCACAGGAATCATAACTCTTGCTCGCTTAACTTTTGAGTTATTGCCCTTTGTTGTTTTTCATACTTGAATTTTGTCCGGAGCATATCTCCAAAACTATACTAGCTAGGGTTATGAAATTTCATGGGTGGATAGATCTCATTGAGGGGGAGTGCAGTGCACAGGAATCATAACTCTTGCTCGCTTAATTTTTGAGTTATTGCCCTTTGTTGTTTTTCATACTTGAATTTTGTCCGGAGCATATCTCCAAGAGTATACTAGCTAGGGTTATGAAATTTCATGGGTGGATAGATCTCATTGAGGGGGAGTGCAGTGCCTAAGAATCATAACTCTTGCTCGCTTAATTTTTGAGTTATTGCCCTTTGTTGTTTTTCATACTTGAATTTTGTCCGGAGCATATCTCCAAAACTATACTAGCTAGGGTTATGAAATTTTATGGGTGGATAGATCTCATCGAGGGAGAGTGCAGTGCACAAGAATCATAACTTTTGCTCGCTTAATTTTTGAGTTATTGCCCTTTGTTGTTTTTCATACTTGAATTTTGTCCGGAGCATATCTCCAAAACTATACTAGCTAGGGTTATGAAATTTTATGGGTGGATAGATCTCATCGAGGGAGAGTGCAGTGCACAAGAATCATAACTCTTGCTCGCTTAATTTTTGAGTTATTGCCCTTTGCTGTTTTTTATACTTGAATTTTGTCCGCTGAATATCTCCAGAACTATACTAGCTAGGGTTATGAAATTTCATGGCTGGATAGATCTCATTGAGGGGGAGTGCAGTGCACAGGAATCATAACTCTTGCTTGCTTAATTTTTGATTTATTGCCCTTTGTCATTTTTCATACTTGATTTTTGTCAGGAGCATATCTCCAAAACTATACTAGCTAGGGTTATGAAATTTCATGGGTGGATAGATCTCATTGAGAGGGAGTGCAGTGCACAGGAATCACAACTCTTGCTTGCTTAATTTTTGAGTTATTGCCCTTTGTTGTTTTTCATACTTGAATTTTGTCCGGTGCATGCCCCAGCTTTACAACTTCGGGTAAGATGGGCGTATCTTGCGACAATTTGCCGCTCTTGTTCAACAATGTTTTCAGAATTCTTCATCTATAGGGTCATCAAAATACATGATTTTGTGGTAAAGTGTTACGGACACTGAAAATTGCCTGGATGTTTGTATCTATTTTGTTAATTCTTGATAGAGGTATCATTATTTGAAGTTTTGTGGAAAAAACAGAGCAGCAGCAGTTATGATTGCTCTTGTAGTGTGTGGAACTAAAACTGCTGTCCCAGTGTTTTCTCAAGACAGGCTGTTTACAAAAAATGCTCTGATTTATATACCTATGGCAATATTCAGTTGTTGACATTTAGTACATGTATATCTTTTTGACACAGAGAGCACTAAATGAACATATTAGACTAAGTTGAGCAATTGAAAAGATTTAATAACAGTTTAATTCAGTAAAAAACTTGGCAAAAATTTAGTCAGTGTAAATGAAAATGACCAAAATCAGGAAAAAGAATTAGCAAATATTTCATCATTAAAATCAATTTTTACAACAAATGCAGCTCAAATGCTTAGATTTCTCTTTGAAAGTGCAGAAAATATGGTTGAGAGAGTGCTGTTTATCAATATTTTCTTCCTTTTCCACAGAAAAACTGTTTATCATTAGGATTTTTGGAAGATAGGTTTGTGTGGTAAAAAATTAAGAGACATGTTTGTGAGGTTAAAAAAATAATAGACATGTTTGTATGGTAAAAAAAAAACAATGGACATGAAGTTCAGAGACACGTTTGTGTGGTAAGAAATTAAGAGACACATATGGTTGATAAAGAGACATGTTTTAGTGGTAAAAAGTTAAGAGACATGTCCCTTGCTGTTTGATCACTATATTGTTGACAACTGCAACTCTGAACAGCCATTAAAGTTGTGTATCTTAATTCTTTTATCCTGATTTAAAATACATGTATAAATTTCATTTTTAAACTCTTATAGTTTAAAAAGAGAAGAAAACTTGGATCGCACATTAACTCATTACCAAACGACAATAGTTTAGGCTTGTCCAAATCGAAAGCATTTGCAGACGACAAAATAAAAGTGACTGAAAATTTGAAATTTGTTTTGTGAAGGGTAGAAAACATTGTGGGAAAAGGAGAAAATGCTGGTTACCAGCATTTTCTCCTTTTGCCACAATGTTTTCTAAAGGCTTCTTTTTCAGGGGCGTCAAACGTAGGGATTGTGTGGTAATCGGTTAATCAATTTTTGTATTATTTTTGTAACAGGTTGATGAATTGTCTCCAAAAAGTTCCAGAAAATTGATCTCAAATGAAATGTCCAAGTCAGTCCAAAGTTGTGGAACACAGCCAGATCATCGTGAACAGCCCTCCCTAACATCGCAAACTGACATTCAGATCACCCGAACTGCAACTGTCAACAAAAACAATAACAAATCATTAGCTAATACCAATGCAAATGTACACAGAATTGGTTCAAGTTCAAACAATAAGCTGTCTACAGAAGATAGTAAAGTTAGGGAACCAGTGGGCGATTTAATAGAGGATTATACGGAAAATCAGCAAAATACAAGGAAACCTACATCTAAACTTAAAGATGAATTGAATCAGAAAATGGCAGGGAACTTCTCAAGTGATAACAAAAATTGTTACGGATTAGACAATATAGAGCAGCTTTCATCATCTCTAACAAGAGATAATATAAATCTTCTTCCATTACATTCAATTCAGGTTCCAACTTTAGAAAATCAAATGAAAAATCTACAAATTATTGTTGATGTCCCAGATGAAGAGAACAGAAAAGAACGCCTCTCACCCAAAGAGAATAAAGATTCTGGATCGGAAAAATGTGTACATGATCAAGATGTTACTAATGCTGAAAAACTGGTTGTAACAGTGGACAATGTCCAACCAAGAAAAAAGCTTGCTTCCCAAAGAGAAAAGGATATTTTAAATGAAGAAAAGAGAGCTGAATCACCCAAAGAAAATCTTGAAACTGATAAGGTAGATCGCATTGACTTCATTAGAATTGAAAAAGATAGACTTCGTAATGTTGGTCACCAAGACAAACTGAGAAATGGAAAACGTGAAAAGAAGAAGAAAAAGAATCGAAGAAATATTCACAGAAATGGTGACGATGGACAAGATTTTGATTCACTATACCGCCTTCCAACTGAACATTTAACTCGGCAGCGCAGCAACTTATGTGGTAAGGACAGAGGCCTCCGAAGTGTTGAAGAGCAACTGAGACTTCATGAAGAACTCAATGAAAGAAGAAAGATGGCAGAACTAGAGAAGGAAATGTTTGGGGCTGTTGGAGGTTTTCAGATGGAAATTGATGATAACTCAAGTTTTGGCAGGGGAAGAAACAATGGAACTGGGAATATAAGCCCATCTTCGGAACATTCAAGAGATAGCAGCCCATCTAATGAAGAATCAAACACACTCAGGAGATATGAAAGATAAGACATTGAAATAAGCTTTATTTCACATAAAACCATTAAAACTTTTGCCATTTCTTATCATCATGTCTGTGTCAATAAATTCTACAAAAAAAATCATGCAACAGTTATTTTAGTAAATTGGCACTCAGTATCTGTACCATTTACCGAACAGTTATGTGTGTGAGTATGAAAGCCTTTGAAAACAGTATAGGAAAAGGGGAAAATACTGTTTCCTCCATTTTCTCCACATTCAATGTTTTCTATCCAAATAAAGACAAATTTATTAAAAAAAAGACCTGTGAATTGATTGTCTACAAGTTTTTTGCCTTATCCCTTTACCACTCAATTCCGAGTTTTGAATACCCTTGAAGATAAAGCCTTGTAAAACAGCATGGGAAAAAGAGAGAATGCTGGCAACCAGCATTTCCCCCTACTTTTTTAATACTATCAACTGTTTACCAAACAATTCCTGGTTTTTATGACTCTGAGATAGAAGCCTTTTGAAAACATAGTGGGAAAAGGAGAAAATGCTGGTAATCAGTATTTTCACCTTTTCCCACAATGTTTTCTACCCTATCAGG
The DNA here is from genome assembly GCA_943736015.1 of Tridacna crocea. NCBI lineage: Eukaryota > Metazoa > Mollusca > Bivalvia > Cardiida > Cardiidae > Tridacna > Tridacna crocea. Next base: position 14,525,867 of record OX031066.1, read on the forward strand.
GACCTAAAGCTAATTTGTACCAACACTGATTTTGTCGTCTGCCAATGCTGTCAATTTGGAAGGGGTCTAAAATTTGTCGTTTGGGAAAGGGTTAAAGATGCTTTTGATTTCCAAAATGTTATCATGGTAAAGATTTAATGTGGATTTGTCAAAATCTTTCAGACCTAAGAGTAATTTTTACCTTTTCTACCTGACCAGCAGTATCAATTTGATGACTTAATAAATGGTTGTGTGTTCTTTAGCCATTCATGAATTGAATGATGTTAAATGCATCTTCAACATCAGATCAGTCGTATTCCAGCAACAGCTCTAACATTTATGCCCTGGGTTTCAGCATTTCTGGGTTAGCGCTCAGTTTTCTAAGGACATACCCACTGTAAAGCCAGTGCTTCAAGTAAGGATTAAACCCAGGGCCACAAGGTTACGAATCTATAAGTTGCCATTGAGTCCGGTTAGGACTTCATTATTTGGCTATAGATGTAAAATATACTGAGAAATGCTCAATCAGGTTATCACAGATCAATTTATCAGGCTGCGGATTTATGTCATTAGTTCATGCACTGGTGTGTTACCTGTTTAGTGTAGGCTATAGATGGTACTTAGCTGTGGTAGATGTAGTAAGTCTCTGCTCAGGGAGCACCTGTATGGGTACTCCGTCCATTTTCTTAAATTCTGGCCTGTGGCATAAGATTTTGAAACCATTGTGGCAGGTTAAAAAATTGTGTTACTTTTTACTTTATAATCCCAAAATTTAACAACCATGAGGAAAAGCCTTTTGAAAACCTTGTGGGTAAAGGAGTAAACCTGGTAACCTGCATTTTCTCCTTTTCCCACAGTGTTTTCTACCCTTTTTAGATCAAATTTTGCAGTTTTTCACTGTCATTTAATCAGTGATCTACAAAGTTTCAGTGTGTACATGTCTATGAGTTGTTGCTTAGTAAAGAATTATGTAATTTCTATTTTACAATAAATTTTCTCAGAACATGTACATGTATCTTTACCATGTTAATCCATTACCACACAATCCCTACTTTTGACGACTCTGAGAAAGAAGCCTTTAGAAAACAATGTGGGAAAAGGAGAAAATGCTGGTAACCAGCATTTTCTCCTTTTCTAACAATATATTCCACCTTTCACATAACAAATTTCAAATATTCGGTCACTTTCGATTTGGACAAGCCTAAAATATTGTCATTTGTTAATGAGTTAAGACATTATTATCTGCAAGAGTTAAAACGTTTCAACTCGGCAACAGAGCACACATGTAGATTTCAGTGACTATATAATTAAAAAGGAATAATATATATAATCAAAAAGGAATAATAAAAACAATGTTTAACCCTTTCCCAAACAATCCCTGGTTTTTACGGGAAAGGAATAGAAGCCTAGCTTTTGGAAACATTGTGGGAAAAGGAGAAAATGCTGGTAACCAGCATTTTCTCCTTTTCTCACAATGTTTTCTACCCTATCATATAGAAAAATCATCTTTTAAGCAACTGTTAATTTGTCATCGGCAAAATGCTTTGAATTTGGTCTGGTCCAAAATTTGCCATCTGGGAAAGAGTTAACTCTTTACCAAACAACAAAATTTCAGACTGGTCCAAACTGAATGCACTCAAAGACGACAAAATAAGTGTAACTCAAAAATTGAATTTTCTTCAAGCAGTGTAGAAAACATTGTTGGAAAAGGTGAAAATGCTGGTTACCAGCATTTTCTCCTTTTCCAACAATGTTTTCAAAAGGCTTCTACCTCATGGTCGTAAAAACTAGGGGTTGTTTGGTAAAAGCGTTAATTATGACAGCGATAATAATTATGATGATGATGCTAATTTTAAATTTCTACATTCTTTTGCTGATGTTATGGTGTAGAAATATAGTAGAAAGATTTATTGCTATGATGGTATGGTATTATTCTAATAACTTTTTTTGAAAAGGGGGTGGGGAAGCAGTGGGGTACTATTGCTATGACTCAATAAAACATAACCATTGTTTGCACTACTGTTTGTTGTCAAAGTCATTTCATTGAAACCTGCAGTTTGTAGTAGGTGGTAACAGCTTCTTTGTTACATAGAGAAAGAAATGTGCCCAAAATTTTTCATGGCAAATCTTGGGAGAAAAAAAAAGGTCAAAATGCCATACAGAAAATCGACTAATAGCGATAAGTTTCGACCCAGATCAGCCTGTGTGAATTGCGCAGGCTGACTTGGGCAGTTACTCTACACAGATGCATGAAGCTACCTTTTCGCAGAGCTGGCTCACATTTAATTCTTCAACAGACTACAGCCTAAACTGAAGGCATTTTCAGGTAGCATGATAAATGACTGGGTTAAGCTATTACTGTGCTGAAAACATGGTGGTACAAGGAAAAAATGCTGGTTACCAGCAGCATTTTTTCCTTTTCCAGCTATGTTTTCAAAGCCATTTCAAAGCCTTTTCCTCAACGGTCTTTAACTCTCTTTACCCCATAATGCATTTCTATGGTATCTCTGATTGGCCCTAAATAACAGCAAGAATGAAGCAGTTTCTTATGTGTATATGACACCCGTTGATAGCATAGAAAATATTGTGACAAAAGGTGAAATTGCTCGTCACGGGCAATTTCACCTTTTGCCACAATGTTTTCCAAAGGCTTCTACAAGCAATGGATAGAAATGAGTATCAGTGGAGTAAAGGGTTAAAACTCTGGATTGCATTGCTCAGGGTTAAATTTTAAATATTGTAGCAAGCCATAAAGCTTAGACAACATGCACACCAGGAACTGTTCTCTTTCAAAAAAAAAACTCGAATTCTAAATTCCTTTACTTCCCACTTTTTGGCGTAGACACAACACCTCAACCAATGAGATGATTTGCCCTGGACTGAAGACCCAATAGCGGACAAAAGCAAACAGTTTATCATTCACTTTGGAGGCAAATTTCGTTCGTACCTTTTAAAAGTATGAATATTATTATAGGTTTGACAATTTGTTACTGGACAGCCCAAGTTCAGGTCACTGGCAGGAAATATTATGGTAACTCATTACCAAACGACAAAATCTTAAGTATGTCCAAATCGAAAGCCTTTGCCGAAGACAAAATAAAAGTGACTGAAAATTTGAAATTTGTTTTGTGAAGGGTTGAAAACATTGTGGGAAAAGGAGAAAATGCTGGTTACCAGCATTTTCTCCTTTTCCCACAATGTTTTCCAAATGCTTCTTTCTCAGAGTCGTCAAAAAAGTAGGGATTTTGTGGTAATGGGTTAAAACCAGAATAAAAGATATGTAACTATGACCCTTATCCTGCTAAATAAGTGAAATAAATTTTTTAAACAGATAATAAAAAAGAAAAAAACACCCAAAAATTGTCATTTAAAAGTTTTTTTTCGGAGGAAAATATGTCTTTATCGGACAGTGAAGATCAAAGATCAGACTGCACGTTCTGTGCAGCCTGATCTTGATCTACACTGGCGGCAAAAAGTCAGTGAGTCGCTCTTAACAACCTTAAGGTTAGTTTTTAAGATTCAATTTTGCTCGAATTTTACTCACTCTTATTTTTCACCATTAGTGTACCTTCAAGCAACAATATAATTATTTATTGTTGAAATTTTCAAGAAGATCTATGCATTAGGCAGAACTTCGTTGTCTGCGCATGTCATATTCTTCGAAGATTCGACCTGTCTTATATGACGCATCACTCCCCCAATATTGGGATGGGGGCGGGATTGTGATCGTCATTGTAGTAATACGAGCTATAAAGTAGCAATGGAGATAATGGCTTTTACGAATACGTTTGAGGAAAAATCATGCCTGTTTTAGGTCCAGATTTCTCTAAAATGCTGATCATAGCTGAATAAATCGCACCATGAATGAATCGCACCAGTAGTGTTTGGTTAAGTAAATGCTCATTTTATTTTAAAATTAGAAAAGTAGTCCGGTTCTGTCCCCATGATGCCCAAATTTGGTAGATGTGTATTTGTAGAATGCCATCTAGCGGGAGATAATGGGCATAACTTCTGGGCATAAATGATAAAGCATCGTAAGTTCATATCCTAAACTTTGACCAGGATCGATTTCTGGGCTGCACACTTGCGTGCAAGACGTGCGTTAATTCTACATTATTCTTCTGTAATAAATTCATAAATGGTCCTAATTATATTGTTCCAGAATCATAGACCACTAAAACAGACCCCCGAGGGACGGGCTCATGCAAATAGTCTGTAATTGAAGAATTTCGCTTTCGCCCCAGTCAAACAGACTTCTACCGTAGACTTAAACGGAGGTAGGCAGTATATGTATGTTGTGGGCGTGAGAGGCTTGGATTTAAAGTTTTGCGATCAGCAGTGTTCAGGAACAATATTTGAGAATTATTGGTAGTATATTTTTGTCAGCTTTTTAGCTCCACTGGTCGAAGGCCAGCAAGCTATTGTCATGGCGTTGTGTCCGTCGTGCGTCCGTCCGTCCGTTCGTTCGTCCGTGCGTGCGTCCGTAAACTTTTTCGTGAAAAAACTTCTCCTCAGAAACCATTAATTGGATTTTTACCAAATTTCACAGGAATGTTCCTTAGATGGTCCTCTATCAAAATTCTTGAAATAATTGTGTTCCATGAAGAATTTTGGTTGCCATGGCAGTAAAAAAACCTTTAAAAATCTTCTCCTCCCAAACCGCTTATTGGATAGCATTATTATTTTGCAGGAATGATCCTTAGATAGAGGTCTACAGAATTCCTTAAAAAAAAGATCCGTCAAAAAACATGGCTTTTATAGGAGACTCATTTTCCTTTCAAGGTATAAACTCTTTACACAAGAAAACTACTTGTCATATTTTCAATTTGGACTCTGTTATGTCGTTTGGTAGAGGTTTTCGTACAGTGGTAGAAAAGTGTTAACCCTTGGGCTGCCAAAAGTTCGACTCACTGACCTTTTGCGGACAGTGTAGATCAAGATCAGACTGCACAGGGAACTCTCCTAGAGCCAAACGTCTAATTTCGACCACTTGCTGAGGCTAAAAATAAAATCCACTGAAAATCAAAAGGATGTTTCCTAATACATAGGCTTGATTAAACAACTGAACGGTATAGATCCAACATCAGACGGCCTATTCTGTGTAGCCAGATCTTGATCTGTGCCAACCGCAGTAAACTGATTTCGCCTTTTGCGCTGAAAGGGTTAAGACATTGTTGCAAATAGACAGATTTATAGGAACGAATTTTCACATGGTGTTTATAATTGTATATATTCTTAATTTTACGTTGTTTTTGGAGGCGACTGGGACCTGTAAAAGACCTTTGCCTTGTTTGTAAGCGGAATTTTTCTTTTTAGAGGGAATTAAATGTGGAGTGGAATACTACTTAACTTACGAGTTTATCTCCCTTGGACGCACGCGCATGCTGTACAGCAAAGCCTTTGATTTTGTTTAACTCTTTACCAAACGACAAATTGGTAGAGTGGTCCAAATTGAAAGCATTTGCAGACGATAAAATAAATGTGACTGAAAAATCGAAATTCGATTTTGGGAAGAGTAGAAAAAATTGAGGGAAAAGGAGACAAACTATATATAAAAATGACCTTGAATTTACAATTATTTGGATCGTATTTCTGGGATAAAAATGTCTGATCTGTTTATTCAGCGTTCTCACGGTTAAGAGACATTGTTTATTGTAACATTCTGATTTATTTCATGCTTTCCGGTAGGATATCGAGAAATAGCAGTGAAAATATTTTTCGATATTATACGAGTATTACCGGTGAAAATATCGACTTTCGTGTTCTTGTTGCCTAGGTAAATTGTGTGTGTCTCAGAACCAGATGGAAATATGACGTCATTTACCTTACATTTCTCGCGCATGACGTAATATTGTAATGCGTTCCTATGCAGGAGGGGTGCGCCACAGGGAATAACGGAAAAGAACTGTACTGGATTTAGATAAAGCCCCTCTCAGAAAGGGTTAAAAGCATGAATTAAATAGAATATTGGTTTTTTTTGGTGAAAGATCGAAATTTATTTCATTGAGTGAACACCATCGGCAATATTTTCACTCGTGGCTGAGCAATATTACCGACGGTGTTCACTCGATGAAAAAAATCTCGATATTTCACCGAAAAAAACAGATATCTTATATATCATTTCACGATCTTCTATAAACATTTCGAATTCAACAATTTTGAAAGCATCCTTGTGAGATACAGGCAGTATTTGCGAAAAGGTAGTTGCCACATAAACAGATGGGGAACTATTAGTACATGTATGTGCCAACAGTAGAAATTGCTCGTTACAAGCAGTGTCGTTTTTTGTCACAACAGAAATAGTTTTTTAGCAGGGTCAAATAATTCATGTACTGATATTCGTAAAAACGAGGTGTTTTGTTTAGTTTCTAGTTTATATAACATGTCGTCGGTTTACTTAAAAAACCTCGTAACTACAGCTTGAAGCAAGCTGTAGTTACGAGGTTTTTGAAGTAAACCGACGATAAACCTTTTGTTCTTTGGATCCGAAAGTGATCTACATGCAATTGGTTATCGTTGTAACAGGTTTGCAAAATCGAAAACATATCCAAATTAAAACCATCTGCTGACGACATTTAATTGTGGCTGATTAAATTCTGTAGCATACGGTAAAATTTAGACTGGTCCTTACTGACAGCATCTGTTGACGACTTTACTTGAGGCTCATTTGTCCTTTGTGTAGTCTTTTGTCAGACAGCAAAATTTAGACTGGTCCAAATTGAAAGCACTTGTAGACGACATAATAAACAGGGTTTATGTCATAGAATTTTCCATTGAAAGGCTAGAATTTTGTTTTCCTTTTCAACAATGTTTTCAAAAGCCTTTCCCGGGGTCGTTAAAACTAGTAAAGTAAAGGGTTAAAGGATAATGTCGATGAAAGTGTTGTGAACATTGTGGTAAAAGGTGGCGACTATACCAACATCTTCTTCTCCCTAGAGACAATTCTGCACCGCTGACCTTTTCCTCATATGAAGTAAACCCGACATTGACAATGTGCATATAGCATGAATATAAATAGAGATTACGTTGGAATTAGCCGTATCTTGAATAAAACAACCGAAACTTGTAAAGCCTCTTTCTAAGAGTGGGTAATGTTCAGATGTGAATTTAATGCTTTCCTGTATGTAAAATCTACTTTAACGATTATCCTGCTGAATAACGAAATTTTCAATTCGAGAGTAAAAATCCAAATTTTTTTTTTTGTATAATATCTCCTTAGCGGACAGTGTAGATCCAAGATCAGGCTGCACTTTCTGTGCAATCTGATCTTGATCTACACTGTTCGCAAAAGGTCAGAGAGTCATGCTTAGCAGCAAAAGGGTTAAAGGCTCGATAGCGACCGAATGTAAACTATGTTGGTTTTAAAGTACAAATGAATTCAAGTCGTACCATCAAACAGTATGGAAATTATTTTGTGGATGGAAATCTATTTATGTGTGATCTGTTCAACAGTTGGTCGCTGTCAGATAAAATGAATTTTAAAACTGATTCAAAAGTCGCTAAGTCGCGGTATGTTTTGCTTACTTTTTGCCTGCTTTAAAAGCTGATAATTTTTCATTTTTCTACTAGAGACTAAACCTGGATCGAGCTTGATTTCGACATTCCACGATACGCATTTTCATTGGTTGCAGCTAGCTCTAACTGCACGAATCTAATCGCTCGTAGCAATTCATCTTTGATAAAAATAGAACAAGGTCGCGACCTTTCGGAGAAATAGAAGGTAAACATGAATACCCCCGTGGATGTCATCTTCGCAAGCCAAGACTGACGATTCATTGCGCCACTCTACCCTTGGCGGACCGAGCTTGATTTTTACACTTCCCCGATATGCTTTTTCATTGGATGGAGCCAGCTCTAACTGCAACGAATGAAATCGCTCGTAGCATTTCATCTTTATCGAAGTACGCTTGTGGTTATTGCTTCATATTGAATTATAGGATTCGTAAGCGGCTTGTGAAACTACATTTCATTGGCTATAAAAAATATGATGTAAAGGGCGATAATAAGCAGCATCCAATAGGGGTGTATCGGGGGAATCTCGAAATCGGGCTCGATTCGCCAAGGTAAGATTCACGTAGTGATCGTAACCTTGGCTCGCAAAGATACCTAACAAGGGGAAAAGTTATCAGTAAAGACGAGAGAAATGGAGGGGGATAGGCAGAGAGAGAAAGAGAGAGAGAGAGAGAGAGAGAGAGAGAGAGAGAGAGAGAGACGGAAAAGCGGATGAGAAATCAGACAGATAACAGGAACTCATATATCTGGCATAATATAGTAGAACACGATTTCCCCGGTCTTCACAAAAAACTCCAGCCGTTTGAAGTACTAAAAAGCTACAAAATGTGGGTGTAAAAAGGGCAATATTGGATGTAAAGAAGGCATTACGAGGGCTATTTGTCTGTCGATCTCGATAAGCCATCTGTCTGACTATCAGCGCGCTTCGTCCAGCAACAGTGATTGATTTGGTCGCTGCAATAGGGCACACTGGAGCAACAGGAAATAGCTATTATAGACCAACCCTTCTTGTCTGGGGCTTTGCTCCCATCTGTAGTATTGTTTGAACCAATACCTACTTGTACGCATTTGATGCACCATCTACATTAACCCTTTACCAAACGACAAAATTGCACACTTGTCCAAACTGAAAACATTTGCAGACGACAATTTTAGTGTGTCTCAAATGGTGCAATTTTTCCTTGATAGGGTAGAAAACTTTGTGGAAAAAAGGAGAAAATCCTGGTTACCAGCATTTTCTCCTTTTCCCACAATGTTTTCAAAAGGCTTCTTTCCCAGGGGTGTTAACAGTCGGGATTGTGGTAAAGAGTTAATCATTTGGGAGCTGAATCCCAGTCCTCATTGGCTTCGCGGAAAAGGTGGACCAAGATCAGACTGCACGGAACGTGCAGTCTGATCTTGGATCCACATTTTCCGCTCATTTACTATAGATATTTTGAATAAAAAAAAAAAGAAATAGAACAATGAAAATGCCACACCTGCATCTGTAGTACCGCCAGAGAATATTCCCTTAATTTACATTTCATATATCAACATATAAGGTATGCTCTGACAAAAGCGGGCTAAATGCATTTCCGTAATCCATTACAACATGGATGTCGCGTTTAGGGTGTATTCCATTTAAAAAATATGACCCTTTCAATATTCGAGTATATACAAGATTTGGAAAGTTTGTCCGGTGGAAAGTACTCGCAAGGGAAGTAACTCGTGGTGACGCGTCAGTAGCTGTAATATTGGCAAATGGTTTATTGGAGAAATTCATTCTGACTTAAAGGTGGGTATTTAGAATTTTCCCATCACACCAAATTCAAAAAAATATATATCATTTAAATTTATATGAAAAAAGAATACAAATCATCAATAAGCAAGAATCATAAAATTACAAAAAAAAAAATGATGGTATTCCTTTAAAAGGCTACGTAGCCTCTCAAGCTATTTTTAGATTTTGCGCCAAAAAACAATAAAGCATTGTGGGAATGTCAAACGACTGGCACGTAACTGATAACGCTTAAATTCCATTACATAACAAACATGCAATAATTGTTTTCCATTATGTCTTCTTCGGACAGATGTTTGAAACTTTGTCTGTGTTTTCCTGTATTTAAATGAGAGAATTGATAATCTAAAAATAAAACGTGTCTCCCGTTGGTATCATACTGTTCCGTAACAAATCTCTAATTTCTCCTGTTATCGGATGGTTTTCGACTACTGGAGTTTTATGAAGGCAAATTAAAAGGCTATGGGAGTATAAAGATGATTGTTTTGCTTTTTTGTAAAATTTTCGTCCCAAAATCTGAAGGGCCACCTTTAAAACTGACTGATTCAAGAGCTAAAAATGATCCTTGGACACACCGACAAAGCTTTGTGAAATATCTGCATATAATCAAGATCGGTCCCAAGGCAAAACTCCATTAAGCTAGATCATTAGCTGATGGCGTTATTGTAGATAATATTTTTCCTATGTTTATAGAAATGGCAATGACCTATTTTGTTCTTAATACGATGTAAGACCTGTGTAATGGAAAACAGCTATTTCCACTAAAATATCATCCTGCAAAATTAGCTATAATTAGAAATGAGTATTATTGAACTACTTTCACCGATTTTTTTCTTCTTTGAATTATCATTTATAAATCTTAAACCACTATATTCTCAATTAAAAAAGAGATAATAATTACCTTCCATTTTCAGAAAACTAACAAAAGTATCAAAAAATATTTCAAGATAGACATAAACAGGATGTCTGATCTGTTAGAAATGTGCAAAAGTATTATTTCTGCATAAATCCTTATTTATCCTTATTTATCAACCAATTAGAATTTTTGCCCCATGTTCACCGGAAGTGCATTACACAGGGGTAACCTGAATCTGCACATTAGTATTTACCAGAAAGGCCAAGTTTTATACATCTACTTATAGTTCATTGAATATTTAGGTTACATAAGATTTCATTGCCCATTGAACCATGCTCTGACAGAAGGAGGTTTCACCCATTACCACACAATCCCTACTTTTGACTCCCCTGAGAGAGAAGCCTTTAGAAAGCATTGTGGGAAAAGGAGAAAATGCTGGTTACCAGCATTTTCTCCTTTTTCAACAATGTTTTCCACCCTTCACAAAACAAATTTCAAATTTTCAGTCACTTTCATTTTGTCCTCTGCAAATGCTTTCAATTTGGACCAGTCTAAAATATTGTCGTTTGGTAATTGGTTAATGTCCCCCCGTGATGTATAAGAGCAAGCAAGTCATTACGTAATTTTGGACCCATTAAATCTGTTTGGTCTCTCAACTGACTGAATCATGAGATAGACTGGTCCTTTGACATACAGAAAGCTAATCAAATGGCAAAAAGTTTCGATTCGTGTCAGCCTGCGCAGTCTGCGTATTAAACTTTTTTTGGCGTAGATTATTTTTCATTTATAATTACAATTAGGAGTCAAACATGAAAGATGAATGCTAAGAGATGCCTTTCAATAGGCCAAAAAATATAGGATCATTTTTGTGGTATTTGTCGAAGACAATACCACTATGAGTTCAAGATTGAATTTTGATCATCATGTATCTTATTTTGTGCAAAGCTGAAAGAAATAAGCCCAGTTAAACTCATTTTTCTCAGTCAAATGAGGTTTTCGGTGGCACTCAGATATGTAATTTGAAATGGCATATTAAAATACATGGGGCTAAGCCATCGATCGTTGAGATACCTATTATTGATCGAAAATAGCTTCTCTCGCTCAATTAGTGCCATGATACAAATTTGCCAACTAACCCTGGGCTTTTTCGTTCCAAAACCAATTCGTTCCATGGCTGGTTCGTCCTATAATTGCGCACTACTCCATTTGATTGCTCATGAATATTTATAGATCGAAGTAATTGATTGTAATATTGGAAATTAAATGTAAAAGGCTAAAGATATTTCAAAATTATAGTTTTAAGGTACATTAGTACTCTCCTTTCAACCGATAAGGTATTCATTTGCTTAATGGGTTGACTTTTAAGCCAGTATTTGAACAACATGTCTCTTTTTGTTTCAAAATATTAATTCCGCACAATGGGTTTCCTTGATAAATACCAATTCAGCGTTCTCAACGCTTTGATTGTATATAGGGTTGAGGCTATATCATGCCCGGTATTACAGCGTCCAGATAAGGTAACTGGTGCAAAATTTGAGCACGGCAGATGAGTACCGAGGGCAGTCTGGGGTCAACAAAGAACTCTTATAATGTCGTAATTCTGTTGTATAATATATTTACTGGCGAATACCCAGCTAATATAAGGTCTAGACGGCTTGTTTCAACAGAAATACAAAACCAAACATAAATCTTGTTTTGTGTAAATTGGTCTTAATTCGTTCCTGGCTATTGTGGTATCATTAAGACCTCAATTGTATTATTCTTTTGGTAGTTTATGATCGTCTAGAACGTCCCGAGTCTTTTATCTGGGATAATTCCTCATTGCTGTGCTTATTAACTGTTAACCCATTACCACACAATTCCTACTTTTGACGATCTTGCGAAAGAAGCCTTTAGAAAACATTGTGGGGAAAGGAGAAAATGCTGGTTACCAGCATTTTCTCCTTTTTTCCACAATATTTTCTACTCTTCATAAAACAAATTTCAAATTTTCAGTCACTTTTCTTCTGCAAATACTTTCGATTTGGACAAGCCTAAAATATTGTCGTTTGGTAATGAGTTTAACTGCTAAATAAATGAAATTGTCCTTCTCAGCCAGCAGTTAAGACCTAATTATGGTAAGTTGAACGTTGGTTTGTTCGGCTGTTCAAGATACAGCGTGCCAAACAGAGCCATCATTGCGGGTTACGTCATGACTTCCACATCATTTCCGGTTCCGGTTCAATTTGAATTTGGTGTCGAAAGCTGAAGGTTACAATCCCATTGCACTGCGCGGGCTGATCCGAGAAGACACTTCATGCAAATGTCCGAATGTCCCTTTTCGCGTGTTGAATGCGATAATATATCGTCGATTTACTGCTAAAACCTCGAACTATACCTTGTTACAAGCTGTAGTTACGAGGTTTAGGAAGTAAACTGGAGATATACTGTTTGAACAATGTTTTCCACATCACTCAGAAAATGGTTTCTTTTTACTGTAAATTAGACTAAATTTTATCTTTGTGTCTCTCATAGTCAATAACATTAGGTAATTAGTTGACCGTTTACCACACAACCACGACTTGCAACAACTCAAAGAAGACTTTTGAAAAGATTATGGGTGAAGACTGAGATAATACTGGTAACCAGCTTTTTCTCCTTTTCCCATAATGTTTTATACCCTTTCAACCACAGAGTTATGTGTTTGAGTCATATTCATTTTGTCGTCTGCAAATGCTTTCAAACTTGACACGTTTGATTTTTTCTTTGAGGTTTGGCAAAAGGCTTAAATGTGAATACAGCTATTTCTCCATAGAGACACTTGGAGAGAATTTCACTTTCAAAAGAAAGATAAACAAAAACATCGAACGACCTGTTTTATGCATTAGACAGAAACCAGTATATCTCATTTGAATTGACTTATCCGTACTTAATAAAAGACGAAAATATCCTTTGAAAAAAAAAAAGAAGTAGGAATGTCAAGAACAGACACAATCATGATAACATATCAAACCGTGTCTCTTCTTCGTCCATACGGATATCGCGTATTTGCGTTTGACTGTGACAATCAATAAACAGTTCTTGTCTCCGTGGCGACACAGGCTGGGAAAATCGACACAGGGTCTATGTTCACCAACCATTCTTTAGAAGGTTCTTAGTCTTTAACTTCAAAATCTCATCATTGTGAAAGTAACAGAACGTCTGATTGGCTAAACCATTTGGTTTAGCCAATCAGAAGTTCTGTTACTTTCACAGTCACAAAATCTTGAAGAATAAGACTAAGATTGTTCTTAAGGATTGTTGGTGAATAAGGACCCGGTATCTCAAACCAGTCAATGTTCGAATAGGACTTTAATATTTCACCCTCAGGTGCATTGCTAGCAAAATAAAATCTCTGCAAAAGCACTGCCCAAGGTATCACCCAAGGCGCAAAGTCCCGAAAGTAGTGAAACGGATTCCTCCAGAGATTTTTGAGGTCCACGCCGAAAACTTTCGATACGTAACAGCTATTTGGTAGCCTCTGATGCGTTGTCTGCGCATGCCATATGAATTCTTCGATGATTCGATCTGTTTTACATGACGCATCACTCCCCCAATATCTAGGGGATTTTTAGTTTAAACATATTTATTTTACAACCAATTCTTACAACTTATACTAATCTCTCTCGATTCTGCTGCCTGGAAACTACTCGCGCCGAATGTGTGGGCCAATGAAAAATCCCAAAGTTGACACCCGCTCCCGGGTATCGAACTCAGGACCTTTAGGTTATGAGGCCGACGCTCTACCTCACCACCACAGACACCACAAAGGATTACTAGGGGATTACTACGCGCTATAAAGTAGCAATGGAGAAAATGGCTTTTATCAATACGTTTGAGGAGAAATCAGGCATGTTTCAGCACCAGATTTCTCTAAACTGCTGATCGTAGCTGAGTGAATAACACCTTGTAGCATTTTATAGAGTAAAAGTTTATTTTAGTTTGAAATTCAAAGTAACGTTTGTCGCGTAGAAAAGTACTCCGGTTCTGTACCCAGGATGACCAAATTAGATACATGGATATTTGTAGAATGCCATCTAGTGGGAGATATTGGCCTCTGGGTGTTTTTTTTTTGTTCAGATTTGCCCTTTTCTAATGAAAAATGTATGCAACTGGATTTTTGCATACAGGCACGACGTCCCTGTCTGTTGACAATTACTCCTTTTCTTACAGTGTTTTCTTTCTTTCTTTCTTTGACTCCTTATCCCTTTCTATAATTCAGTTTGTCTTCCTGTCGATACCGCCCTCTTGCTGGCCATCTCTCTTATCTTTCCCTTTTTTTAACCTATTTTATCTGTCACTAACCGTTCTATGAATATATTTCTCTCTTCTTTCTCTTCAGCCATTATACATCATAAACATCCATTTTCTCAGTCTCCTCATTTCACCTGGAACCACACTTTTATAAGACAATATCTATCCTTTTGCCAAGATAGAATTCAGTTACTAAAACAGGAACCAAACAACGTAAAATTCTGGGCATTTTCCTTTAAATAAACAGATCTCCCCAGTACAGTTTGTGTGGACTTCACTTCACGTAGGCCTATATACCAGTCACACTCTCGTACGATAATCACCGTCTGTTTCACATAAGATAAAACTTCCAACAATAAACCCCACTGTGTTCTCTGTTGATGTTAAAAACAGACATCCATATGTGCCGTGCTGTGTGAAAAAGGGGTAGTTTGATGCATCTGCGAAAAGTATCGACCCAGGTCAGCCTGCGCAGTCCGCGCTGACCTGGGCCGAAACTTTTCGCTATCGGTAAATTTTCTGCTTGTCAAATTACCAGTTTATCTCATGATTAATTTGGTTGTTTAAAAAAAAGAGAATATTATAGATAAATAAGTATGTGATAGCTTAGTTGGTTCCATGGATTACGGAGAGGCACGAAGCCTCCTTTTACCGGAGCATGGGTCATTTGTAAATGCATTTATCTGTAGGTTTCACGGCGCTCTCGAGGTGTCTTAACCCTGTACAAAACAATCCTAAAATGTAACGACACTGAACAAGAAGAATTTTGAAAACATTGTGGGAAAAAGGAGAAAATGCTGGTAACCAGCATTTTCTCCTTTTCCCACAATGTTTTATCCGTCTTTTCTGAGAAATAAATATCCCTCTTTTATTTTAGTCTTTTTGATGTGTCGTATGTGTATAATTTGAAATAGGACAAGCCAAACATTCAAACATTTTGTCGTTTGGCATTATAAAGCAGAAAGTATTTGCCAAGATCAAATTGCACATGCCTTCAGTCTTATCTTTGTCTATATTTTCCTTTTATTACTATTTTAACCCTTAGACTCAAACCTTAACCCTTGGACCACGTAGATCAAGATCAGAATGAACAGTGCATACAGTCTGATTTTGGATTTGCGCTGTTTGATAAAGATATATTCCCCATCCCAACCCTTTCCCCCTGCCCCCAAAAAATATACACGCACCTTCAGTTGTGAAAGACACCATAAAGATTAAGGATGAATATTAGTTATTTCCACAAAAAGATAACAGTGACCGATTTAACATTCATAACAGTGACCGATTTAACATTCACGATTGCATTCCAATTATCTACTTTAGGATTGGTTGTTATGTTTCAATGAAATTCAAAATTAGATAACGCCCACTTCCGTTTTAATGCAGAGGTTTAACCCTTTGGATGCTAAGTGCGACTCGCTGACCTTTGGCGGACAGTGTAGATCAAGATCAGACTGCACAGAACGTGCAGTCTGATCTTTGATCTAAACTGTCCGATAAGAAGATATTTTTCCCAAAAAACATAATAATGAAGCAGCAATATTTGTGTTATCGAATTGAAAATTTAGTTTTAGTAATTTAGCAGAATAACGGTTAATTTTGTAGCTGAACAGAATTGCCGGTGTAATGCAGAGGAATAAACCCCATTACAAAATGACCTACGGTCATTTCTCGACGTAGAATAATGACCCGGGGCCCGTGCTTATAAAACTTCCAAGTTGTAAGAACTTGTTGTAAAATAAATATGTTTAAAGTAAACTAACATAAATTAAGTCAGTTCATTTACTCATAAATATAGCATCTCGCTCATTATTCATTTGACGATGGTTATGGGGAAAAGTAGTCAGCTGCTTGGGTGTATTATTGTGGAAAAGTGACTGGTTAAAAAAGAAAGGAGAACAACAACAAAAAAAAACCAGGAAAGCATGAAAATGTGTCCTGACCGCCTGGATATAACTGAAATAAATTTGTAAACGGTGTCAAACATCGTTCAAACACTGTATATCGCTTGCAACACGTGAATAAGGGCAATCGGACATTTGCGTCAATTGCCGTCTCGATCAGCCTGCGCAGTCTGCGCAGGCTAATCCGAAACGGAACCTTCCGACTATAAGAGAATTTGTGCTAAAATACTCTCGCAAAAAAGACAGTTACGAAACCAATGGAAAGTGTCGTCTCAGATCAGCCTGCGCGGACTGCGCAGGCTGATCTGAGACTACGCTTTACGGAAATGTCCGAATGTCCCTTTTCCTGTGTTGCAAACCATATTAAATACATATTCAGTTTAGCTTCACATTTTCCAAAAGAGCACCTTAGAGAGTTCTCAGCATGTGTAGGGTGTAGGAAAAATAGACTAGATCGTTCTGTCAAAATAGAGGACAGTGTTGCCCAAGATCAGATTGTGTGTTCTGTGCAGTCTAATCTTAAATCTAAACCGTCAGCAGATTTCGCATGCAGCTTGAGTCAGGATTTAATAGAACAAAAACCAAAACAATTGTATCAAAGAGATTCAACAATGACAACAAAACTGTCGGGGAGGAGGAAGGGTTCAGCTATCAGAGTTAATGATTCACTCACACCAAGGGAGCTAAATTAAACCTTTTCATTTTCATGGTATCAAACATAATCAAAGTATTTCAGTCCCAAAGCATCTTTTATTTACACAATCAAACAAAGTACTGCAAAGCGTATAGCCAAGATTAGAAGTCATATTCTGTACAATCTGATCTTAATCTGCACTGTACGCAAAGATCTCTAACTTAATGCTCTGCGAGCAAAGATAAGGGTCGGTAATTAAGCATCTAGCTGGAGTGCGTACATCTGTTTTTGGCAGGTTTTCATACATTGTTTCCTGTTCATACTCGCTGGTGTACTAGTGTCGTTTGTGCGAGATTAAGTGAGGAAATGTAATATGGTTTATACAAAGAGTACGTACAATGATACCAGGCATGCTTTTTTTTAACATACATTTTTCTTTTTCTGTTTTTTCCCTTTAGCTTTCGAGAATGCTAACCTTTTGGCTGCTAAGCGCGACTTGCTGACCTTTTGCGGATAATATAGATCAAGATCAGACTGCACAGGACGTGCAGTCTGATCTTGGATCTACATTATCCGATAAGGCAATATCATTCCTCTCCCAAAATGACTTTGAAACAGCAATATTCAGGTTATTCATATCGAACTGGAAATTTCATTTTAGTTATTTACTGCAAGATAGGGGTACGTTAACTCTACCACACGAGAAAATTTTAGACTGGTCCAAGTTGAAAGCATTTGCAGACGACAAAATAAAGGTGACTGAAAAATTGAAATCTGATCTGGGAAGGGTAGAAAACACTGTGGGAAAAGGAGAAAATGCTGGTTTTCCTACAGTGTTTTCAAAAGGCTTCTTTCTCAGGGGCGTCAAAAGTAGGGATTGTGTGGTAATGGGTTAATTAACAAATGTGTGTATATTTTCTTCTACAAGATGTGCTTTGTCTGTCAGCCTCTGAAGGACTCTCTCACATTGTGTATGACTTGAATTCTGTTTCTCTATACCTTTTTGTATCAGATTGTATCTCTGCCTGCTTGTTTGTCTGCCACCTTGTCTGTTTGTCCGTTAGATATTCAGTCATTCAGTTTTTCATTCATTCAATCATTATACTCATTATTTCATTCATTCAGTCAATATTTCAGTCTTCAAGTGGTTCAGTCATTCTTTCATTCAATAATTCTTTCATTCTCTCATTCAGTCGGTCAGTCAGTCGGCTTGTCTGTCTATCAGTCGGTCAGTCTTGCTTTCACTGCCTCCTTTGTCTTCTTTTTTTCTTTCCACGTCTCTCTCTCTCTCTCTCTCTCTCTCTCTCTCTCTCTCTCTCTCGTTATATACTGCTCATTCTCCACTTTTCCAGATATATGTCTTGTTTTCTTACCCGAGTCTACACTTGATTATTTAACCTGTTTATTTAAATGACCTATTTGATATCGAATATATACTTGTATGTTACGAAATGCATGAATATGCATAAGTATGAATAAAAATCTTGAATCTATATATTTTGCTGTTCTTCCCTGTCTCCGTTTCTCTATCTCTGACTGTCTCTCGGACTTTCTGTCTCTCTCACCTCGAGTACTCAAGAAACATCTTTCCAAATATCAAGAATTACATTCTATTTTCAGATATTTACATTGAATCATGATTTATAGACTTTAATTTCCTTTTTGTGGTTTTCCTGTTTATCTACGAATAAATCTGGCAATATTGGGATTTTTCAAGTAGTGCTGTTTATAACGAACCGTATACAATAACCGGTGTTTATTAAGATACCTGGGTCCATATTCACCAACCATCCTTAATCTTATTCTTCAGAATTTTGTCAGTGTGAAAGTAACAGAACTTCTGATTGGCTAAACCATTTGGTTTAGCCAATCAGACGTTCTGTTACTTTCACAGTCAGGACATTTTGAAGAATAAGACCTAGAACTTTTTTAAGAACGGTTGGTGAATACGGACCCTGCTTTTTAATATTAGAAGCCGACTGTCTTTCTGCCAGTTTTTTTTCTGACCAACCATTGGTCCGTCCTTCCGTCTGTTCATCCATTCGTCTATCTGTCTGTCCATGACAATTGTCGGTAATACTGTTATACCCTATAAAGAAAAAATACACATTTTGAACCACACTGAAATTGTCGTCTGCAAATGTTTCAATTTGGACAAGACTTAACATTTCGTCATCTGGTCAAGTGTAAGCAGGATAAAGGTTAAGAGCCAAGTTAAATTCGGCTTTTCCATAGACCATACAATACAAAAATACAGCATTTTTGCGTGGAGAACTTAGTATTGAGCCAGTTACATGCTGGGAAATTTCACTTATCTATGTTAGAACCTACGTTTTAATACCCTAATGGCCGCCGCAGAACTCTAGTCTGGGAAGATATTATATTAGATTTTGTTGCCATCTTGGATAATTAGACTGTGTGCAAGATCTTATCATTGACATCACATTTCTGGGTAATGCAATTATAAACACAGTCAGATACCTGTTAACATACACCTGACAGGCCGGGATAATACGGTGATTATTGCGCATGTCTAAATGCGTATGAATACAAAATCTTATACTGAGTTAGTAAAATATAGTGCACCACACAAGTTTTACGGATCTAAGTGTATGGAATATTATGATAAAGGAAGATTCACATAATTAACTTGCATCATCAAATAGTGATATGGCAGTTTACTATTAAACACTCTCTTTAAACCCAAGTTATTTTATCGAATGTGGGGATATTCTAAATAAATCAACAAGACTTCAATGGTTAGAAATTTTCTGATTATCTCTCGGGACGTCTAACACAAGGCTTTTACTCGTAATATTTATTTTAGATCAAATTGCCCGAAATATGTACCGCAGAACATTTTGTGTGGTGTTCAGGATAGAGTAACACACAAAGCATCTGACAAGACATATATCCCGTTTTCAGAGAAAAAACATACTTTTCCCCCAATTGTCTTATATTTCTTCTCGTCACAAAACTAACATTTTTACCTTTATTGCTGCATTCTAACTGTAATGTTTAAGGGTACAATTATCCCACTACCACAAAATCCCTACTTTTGACGACCCTGAAAAGCCTTTAGAAAACATTGTGGGAAAAGGAGCCTTTAGAAAATATTGTGGGAAAAGGAGAAAATGCTGGTAACCAGCATTTTCTCCTTTTCCCACAATGTTTCCTACCCTTCACAATACAAATCTCAAATTTTCTGTCACTTTTATTTTGTCGTCTGCACATGCTTTCGATTTGGAAAAGCCTAAAATATTGTCGTTTGGTAATGAATTATACATCACTACCTGTGGCTGATATCTTTTTCATCCCTCAGATCAGTGAAGTGAAAAAGTGAAAGTGAAAAAATGTGACCAATCACGCAAAAAGGGACCATCTGGGGATTCTGGGAAATCAATTAGAAGAAAACGGATCAACGGTAGTGCATGTCTATTTAAGATGATAATGCAAAAATGATTCTATAACACGGTACAATGACCACTTTTCATACAGAGAATTCATAAAAGCGAAATGTGTCAACCCTGGTCAGACTGCGCAATTCGCGCAGTCTGACCAGGGTTGACACTTTTCGCAGTTCCAAGAAGGTCCCTTTTTGCGTGAACACAAATGTTCTGGCATGCATAAACTTAACTTCATGTTGATTATCCCCTGTTGAACATCATGTTGATTATCCCCCATCCTCGGATACCCCGGGATCTCCCTATTTGCTACGCTTCATCGACCCCTGGGACAATTGACTAATAAAACTTTGAATCAGCCGCCGAAAATCGATACGAAACGTCATAGCGTGCAGTCCACTCGCCCATCACAAAATGATGATGGAACCAATGAAAAACCAGCATTCGGCCAGCGGTAAAGCGAGGAAAATTCAATTAATTGTCCCAGGGGTCGATGTAGCGTAGCAAATAGGGAGACCCCGGGGTATCCGAGGATGATTATCCCCTGTTGAAACGTAGTTTGTGTTTAACTATAAGCCATACTCTGGGAAAAGGGCTTCTATGCATCCTCTTGGAACAAAATGCAACGGAAGTCATCATAAAATTCTGGATCCATAAAATTCACTGTGTCTTGCAGCCTAGTGTCCGTGGTCGTAAGGTAGAGCGTCGGCCTCATAACCTAAAGGTCCTGAGTTCGATACCCGGGAGTGGGTGTCAACTTTGGGATTTTTCATTGGCCCACACATTCGGCGCTAGTACTGGTACAGTTCCCATGAAGCAGAATCGAGAGAGATTAGTATAAGTTGTAAGAACTTGTTTCTCAATCGATGTAAAATAATTATGATAAACTAAACTTGCAGCCGATTGGATTATGAGGTGGTATCGTTCTTGGACTCGCAGAAAATTGACATTTAGCGGAATGCACAGGCTGTTATGTGTCGATAGTTTTTGCAAATGCTTCAGGCCCCTTTTCACAGAAGAATGCTGAAATATAACGTTATCTGCCTGCAACTATGTTTCATTGGGATGACCAGATGAGACGTAACATAGAGCATGTTATGTAAAGAAACTGCATCAATTAATTTTGTCCTTTTCAGGTACTGCAGTCTGAAGAAGTGTAACCGTTGCGGAGCCAAAGACGATTTTTGTTTTCATTCTGGGGACAGCGGAAATCGAAATCAGAATGCACAGATATTACTACTCGGATAAAAACTCTGTTATATTTTACATGACGTTTCAGCATTAAGAGCCTTGAATTAAAAGGTTTGGGTCTTTTTCCCTGATTCTATAGATATATTTGCTAGACATACTTGACAAAAATGGTCTCTTGAGTGATCGACCCATGATGCTGCGACTTATACGAGGAAATGAGATAACTGTAACGAAAATGGTGCAATGAATTCATATCATGACTGTCATCTACCATATTAAATATTCTGCTGAATGTCAATATGATTCTTGACCGATAAAATTCTGTCGTTAAGAAGACAAGCTTATCAAACATCTTCAAAGCAATTTCTAAAGGAACAACAACATAAAAATCACCTGCTTGTACATGAGATACTTTCCTGCCGCATTGAATTTACGTACCAAAAGTATGACTGACATAACTGGCGTATCTAATGTAACTTCCGCTTTGGAAGGAAGTGACGTATTGCAAATCGAAGACGTTCTACATGGTACAATAGAGAATTATATCACGTGGGGAAGGAATATACATTTATTATGGTATTTGTTTGGATTCATTGGAAACGCAATATCTATCAAAATATGGACTTTACCACAGATGTATGAGATTTGTTCGTATGCCATGTATCTAACGGCGATATCAGTGTGTGATATAGTGTGTTTAGTTCTGCACATGTTTTACTATGTTTCATTCTTTTGGAACTTGAAATCTTTACAAGACACAACTTTATGTGAAACGTGGACGATAGTTTATATGATACCTCAATACATCGGGTTATTTTTAGTAACTGGATTTATCACTCAAAAGCTCATGGCAATTAATGATCCATTCCTTAGCAACCGTTACCTGCCAAGACAAAATGCTGCCAAACAAATCGTCGGTATTGTTGTGTTCGTGACGACCCTTTCCTTCCCACTAGCATATTTGTGGAAAACCGAGGACAGAGGGGACTGTGAGAGAAACGATCAACAACATCTACAAGAGACAGAAACTCAATCCGAAGACGCAAAACAAACTTATGATTCCCAGTACATTCTCCTATATTGGCTTACTGACATTGGTACCTATGTTCCTTTGATCACACTTGTGTTAAGTATCTGTATCATAATAAAATCCAGGAAATCGAACGAGAACCAGCCATTAGCTAAGGGAGTAAGACGCGATTCTCAGGTGGCCAAGACCAAATCCTACTTCCACCAATCAACGGTTATCTTGCTGAGTCTATCGTTTTTCCGGATATTGACCTATCTACCAAACACAGTTTTACTGATTCTCAGACGACTAGGTTACGTCGATCCTTCGAAATTACCAAGAGTTCATTCCATACCCGAGGCAATGAGAAGTGAACCCTGGATATTGTACACACGATATGCATCGACAAAGATTTGCTGTGATATTATAGAGAATTCCCACCTGGCACTCGGAGTGTTTATTTATATTCTGTCTTCACGTCATTATCGTAAAGAGATTGTGATAGGGGCGGCCAGGCTCGTGGCGTTGTCTCGAGACATTTACAAGAATTGCGTCTCCTTCAGTAATAGTATTAAATGTAAACTTACAGAGACAATTTAGTGTTATAAATCCTTAGACTGCGAAGCGCGACTCACTGACCTTTTTGCAGACAGTGTAGATTAAGATCAGACTGCACATGACGTGCAGTCTGATCTTAAATCTACACTGTCTGATAAGGGGATATTTTTTCCTCCGAAAATACCGTTGAAATAGCACAGTTGGGGTTATTATCATAGGCTGTAAAGTTTCATGTTAGTTATTTAGCAGTTCAAGTGGAGAGCACTTTACCGAACGACAAAATTGTAGACTGGTCCGAATTAGAAGTATTTGCAGACGACTTAATAAAAGTGACTGAAAATAATGAAATTAGTATTGAAGAGGACAGAAAACATTGTGTTCACCAGCATTTTCTCCTTTTCACACAACGTTTTCAAAAGGCTTCTTTCTTTCTCAGGGTCGTCAAAATTCGTGAACTTGTGTGGTAAAGGGTTAACTATTAATTCAGCTGCTGAATAAGTCAAACGAAACGTTTAATATGATAGTTAAAAGCATAATTTTGCTATTTCAAAGTTATTTTACGTAAAAAATACCTCCTTATCGGACAGTGTTGATCCAATATTAGACTGCACGTTCTGTGCAGTCTGATCTTGATCTACAGTGTCTGCAAAAGGTCAGTGAGTCGCGCTAAGTCGCAGCCTAAGGAGAAAGCTGTCTGGAAAATATATGAATATTATTTCTTTGTTGGCTTTCTTTTTGTAAGTTCTTATTAGAAAAAAAAACTGTTTCCTTAGGTGTTTTCTCCTAGAATATTGATACATACTTAAAGGTGGCCCTTCAGATTTCGGGACGAAAATTTTACAAAAAAGCAAAAAATCATCCTTATACTCCCATAGCCTTTTAATTTGCCTTCATAAAACCCCAGTAGTCGAAAACCATCCGATAACACGAGAAATTAGATATTTATTACGGAACCAGTATGACACCAACAGGAGACACGTTCTATTTTTAGATTATCAGTTCTCTTATTTAAATACAGGAAAACACTGACAAAATTTCAAACGTCCGTCATTATGGAAAACAATTATTACATGTTTGTTATGTAATGGGATTTAAGCGTTATCAGTCATGTGCCAGTCATTTGACATTCCCATGATGCTTTATTGATTTTTGGCGCGAAATCTAAAAATAGCTTAAGAGGCTACGTAGCCTTTGAAGGGAATAGCGTCAATTTTTTTTTGTAATTCCATGATTCTTACTTATTGATGCTTTGTACTGTTTTTTTTTCATATAAAGTTCAATGATATATATATTTTTGAATGTGGTGTGATATGAAAATTCTAAATACCCACCTTTAATCGTTAATGTGTACATAGTAGATTTGTTTAAAAAAAGGTGTTGTTGGATCTGACCATTATATAACATGTTTAACTCATTCTGAATCTGCAATATTCTAGGCTCGTCCAAATCGAAAGCATTTGCAGACAACAACATAAAAGTGACTGAAAATTTGAAATTTGTTTTGTGGAGGGTAGAAAACATTGTGGGAAAAGGAGAAAATGCTAGTTACCAGCATTTTCTCCTTTTTTCACAATGTTTTCTAAAGGCCTCTTTCTCATCTCAGAGGCGTCAAAAGTAGGGATTGTGTGGTAATGGGTTTAAGACTGACTTGAAATTACTGTTTCATTTTTGCTTTGCAGGAAGTTTCATTTTCATGTAATGAGGCCTCTCTTGGTTACGTCTTCACGGGACGACAAAATTGTGGACTTGTTAAAATTGATGTTACTCGAATCTTCTAAAAAGGAATTGCTCACAATGAATAATTTCTCCTGTTTATTATATACCTAGCAGTGAAATCCTGGAATTTCCCAATGTAATAAATTTTGATATCATCACTAGTGACGATATCAACTTTCCTTTTCACTTCCTGCCATAATTTAGGAACTACTTTTTTCATTAAGCACTTATAGATAGTGTTAATTGTAAGTTCTATATTTTCAACCAGACAATCCAACTACTTTTTTCAGTTCTGTTCTTTTAAATTATGTATTCATCCGCACTATATCCCTGATTTCTTCTCTCTATTCAAAGTATTGATTCAACTTTCAAACGAAAAATTAAAAGATAATAATGTTAATAAGGTAGATCTATAAAATAAAAAGAATAATCAACTTGTTATTTTTGATATGAAAAATATCTCACTCCGATGCGTCGTAAGGTGTTAAAAAAAAAAATCGTGCTGAGCACTCGTTTTTTCAACGCCTAACAACGCATCTTCTTGAGATATTTTTCATATAAAAAATTACCAGTTGATTATCCTCTATATCTTCAATGATTTCGAAAGTCCTTCTGCTGCTGCATACAATATATTAGATTGCAGAGGGTCATTAGATTACCACAAAAGAATCTCCGTTTTTGGACAATGAGAACTGATTAAGCACAGACACAATGCGATCGATTGGTATTTAACGAATTCCGGTAGGTGTCCATCTTCGCCAGCCAAGTTTACGATCACTACGTGGATCTTACCTTGGCTGATTGAGCCCGATTTCGAGATTTCTGTGATGCGCCCTCTATTGGATGCTGGTTATTACCCCTCTTTACATCACATTCTAAAAGCCAATGAAATATCGTTTTACAAACCGCTTACGAATACACATGAAGCGATAAGCAGACATCCCCGTGGTTTTCCATGTTTACCTTCTAGTCGAAAGGTAGCGACCTTGTTCTATTTTTATCAAAGATGAAATGCTACGAGCGATTTCATTCGTTGCAGCTAGAGCTGGCTGCATCCAATGAAAAAGCGTATCGGGTGAATGTAAAAATCAATTTCGATCCGCCAAGGGCAGAGTAACGTAGTGAATCGTCAGTCTTGGCTTGCGAAGATGCGGTAGGTGTCATGCTCTACACATTTCTTATCTTGAAAAAACAAAACCCTAAATCCTTAAAACAAAATGGTACTTCGTTGAAATGAAATACAATTTCGAGAAAAAGAAGTGCTATTTCGAGAAAACGAAAAGGGTATGGTCGGAACACTTGGTTGTCATCTTATACAGACTGTGTGGTCACTCATCCTACACGGCAATGACGGACGATGACAATCAAGTGTTCCGAACATACCCATTTGGTTTATTCGAAATAGAATGTCGTTTTATCGAAATAGCATTTCGTTTTAACGATTTAGAATTTCATTTTCTCTAAATAGTATTTCGTTTTATCGAAATAGATTTATTTTACCAATTCATTATTTCGTTTTCTCGAAATAGCATTTCGTTTAAACGATGCAGGAGGAATAATCATTTTTCCGTAGACCCATCTCGTATCAATGTATTTCACACTTCAAAGAACACTTCATGTGCACCAATTATGCAAAAAACATCTGATGTAAGACAAAACCAGTCAATGCCCTTTCAATTCCGCTGGAACACACATAAAACTGACTACACATGAGGTACGTTGAGTGCAATGTCTGACTGCCAAGAACTTTTTCATGTATTTAGCAGATGTTTATCTCTAACAGCTAAACAAATCTGAATAACAGAAAAAAAAATGTTGGAAAAGAAAACGCTACACACATGGAGCCGTTTCTTTGTTTTCGGCACTGTTTTTTTTTTTGCATTTGCCAATGTATCAGACCCATTTCAACATTTTGAGTATTCACAGTTTTCAAGAATTTTCGAAATCGCATGCTGCAAATTCTGTTTCAGGGGGCGGGGTAGCTTGGCATTTACCTCTTTACCAATTGACAAAATTGTAGACTGGTCCAAATTGAAAACACAGACGACAAACAAAAAAAAGAACCTCAAAAATTGAATTTTGTTCCCGACAGGGTAGAAAACATTGCGGGCAAAGGAGAAAATGCTGGTTACCAGCATTTTCTTATTTTCCCACAATGTTTTCAAAAGGCTACTATCTCAGGGTCGTAAAAACCAGGGATTGTTTGGTTAGGGCCTAAACAAGGTACACAACTATAACGAACCTACAGAAACGTGCTTTGTTATTGGCCCTTTAACTCTTTTACCAAACCACAAAATTTTAGACTGGTCTACATTGAAAGCACTTATACAGACGGCAAAATAGACGTAACTCAAAAAACTGAAATTTGTTTTCAGCAGGTTAGAAAATATTGTGGGAAAAGGGGAAAATGCTGGTTACCAGCATTGTCTCCTTTTTCAACAATGTTTTCAAAGGGCTTCTATATCAGGGTCGCCTTGGTTAATGGGTTTACTAAAATACACGGTAAATCAGACTTACATTCATCATAAAAGTGTACATGTATTTACTTTGAAGAATTTTTAATCATCGAAATAAGCCATACTCTGTTAAAAGGGGGCTTAATGCATCTACATGATGGATTATATCAAGCAAGCCATCAGATAATCATATACTACTCAAATTTTGATAGGGATCACTTACATATTTCTGTATGGGTTTATAATTATGTTACAACAGTTTTGCATAAACTCTCTACCATACTGTGCAATTCTAGATCTGTCCAAGTTGAAAGCATTTGCTGACCAAAAACTATATGCAACGTGCACTATGCTGTCTGTCATACGGTAGAAAACATCGTTGGAAAAGGAGAAAATTCTGGTATCCAGCATTTTCTCCTTTTCCAACAATGTTTTCCAAAGGCTTATTTTTCAGTGTCTTTAACAGTCGGCATTGTGCGGTAAAGGCTTAAAGATCCATTTCCACTAGTCATTTTATTGATCAGTGCGGCAATGTAACATATTGTAAAACCAAAGCATGCTACATATATATTAAGGACGATTTTTTTAGGGTGATCCCTAAATTTTGAGTAGTATAAATCTATGAAACGTATTCATCTAACAAACAATAGAATCATAAGATAGAGTTCCTTTGCCATACAGAAAATCGACTGATTGCGAAAAGTTTCGGTTCAGATCAGCCTGTGCGGATTGTGCAAGCTGATCTGGGTCGACACTTTTCTTAGATTCATTCGCCCCCTTTAAGCCTTTAACAAACAATACCTGGCTTTTACGCCCCTGAGGTAGAAGCCTTTTGATAAGATTGTGAGAAAAGGAGAAAATGCTGGTATCCAGAAACAAATTTCAATCTTTGAGTTGCATTCATTTTATTTTGTCGTCTGGAAGTGCTTTTAAATTGGTCTAAAATTTTGTCCTTTTGTAGAGGGTTACAAAGCGCTCAGATTTTCTTTAAAGAACATTCTCTATATAACAAACCAGTACCAGTCTAGAGGAAGGGAATAAACGTAATGAGGCCTTTGATGCCAAGCTATTAGATTGTCTTGTAATGGGTGACATTTTTACCCCTCTGGGAACAGACCACAACTTCAGTCTGTTGCTTTCTGCAGACAGGTTATATATATACAGAACACATTTTTTTTGTATATAATCTTTGCTCTTCTATATTTTTTGATTAGCTATGACAAGGGCTCATTGTCACCCATCACTCTCAAGAAAACTCTATTATATTATTTGCATTTAGAAAGTAACACGACTTCTGATTGGCTTAACCATTTGAATTAACCAATGAGGGGTTGTGTTGCTTTTAGATTTAGAAAATTCTTGAGAATAACACCGAGAATGTGCCGAACCCTTTGGCTGCCAAGAGCGACTCGCTGACCTTTTACGGACAGTGTAGATTAAGATCAGACTGCGTTAAGGAGATTTAAGTGCCAAAAACATAACTTTGAAACAGCAAAATGTTGGATATTAATATCGAGTTGAAAATTCAATCTTAGTTGTTTAGCAGAATAATGATTAAGAATGGCTGGTGAAACGGATCAAGAAGATAGCTTAACCCTTTACCCCATAAGGCATTTCTATGGCATCTCTAATTAACCCTAAATGACAGCAAGGATGTAGCCGTTTCTTATGTGTAAATGACACCTTTTAATAGCATAGAAAACATTGTGACAAAAGGTGAAATTGCTCGTTACGAGCAATTTCACCTTTTGCCACAATATTTTCCAAAGGCTCCTGCAAGAAATGTGTAGAAATGAGTATCTATGGAGTAAAGGGCTAATGATCACAAGACCATTGTCGTAATACCTCCAACCACTTTTGTTTTACATTGTTTTCTTATTGTGTTACTATATTTAGATAGTAATATCATATGCCTAAACCAATCAGAAAAGGCGTACTTTTAGGTTTATAAAAATTTTTGAGAACTACAATACAATTTTATAATGTTTGGAGAATGCGGCTCTCGGTAGCTTTCGTTCAAACTTTCTATTGTACGGATTCCTGGCCCCATCTGGATTCTATACTTGTGTTCTTTGTTCTCTTCTAGGACTTAAATCATAGTTTTGTGTTCATTATAATAATCAGTTCTCAGATATTTTAATTCAAAGGGACAGGTTTAAACTAGTTAAACTTTGATCGAAGGCTCTATTTTTGAACTCTATGTTTGAAAAGTTTTTTTCTACACAAAGTCTTGTTTTAGAATGTAGCGCGAAAAAAAATCCAGCAAAAAATGATAATAGCGCGCGATATGAATAAAAACAGAAATGATGTCCATAAATACTCTATTTCAAAAATCAAGATGAATCCCAACGACTGTAAATGGAAACTTTGTACTTTACCCTTTACTAAATAATCCCTGGTTTTTACGACCTTGGGACAGAAGCCTTCTGAAAAAATTGTGTAACCAGCATTTTCTCCTTTTTCCACAATGTTTTCTACCCTACTGGAAACAAATTTTCGTTTTTGAGTTACGTTTATTATGCAGTCTGCAAGTGCTTTCAGTTTGGACCAGTGTAAAATTTTGTCGTTTGGTAAAGGGTTAACCCATTACCACACAATCCCTACTTTTGACACCTTTGAGAAAGAAACCTTTTGAAAACACTGTAGGAAAAGGAGAAAATGCTGGTAACCAGCATTTTCTCCTTTTCCCACAGTGTTTTCTACCCTTTCCAGAACAAATTTCAATTTTTAAGTCACCTTTATTTTGTCGTCTGCAAATGCTTTCAATTTGGACCAGTGTAAAATTTTGTCGTTTGGTAAAGGGTTAAGATGCGCATAAAACCGACATGAAATTGATTATGCAGCAGCGCATTGCGATCAAAGGGAGATAAGTATTTAGAATTTTATGTTTGGATTGCTTCCCTTTGTCCATCTCTAATTGTATTCTAAGCCATTTGTTTTTCAATGCTAGATTGAAGTTATCTCTGTCGTTTGCTCCTAGTATGTTATATTTCATGTGTCAATTTTTGGAAATGTTATGGGTAAAGAGATGTCGTAATTTAAGCTGGGGGAGGGATTATTTCCCTGTCACTGTGAATATTTTCCTACTGCCGACAATCTGGAACTACTTTTTTTTTAATTTTGAAAATATTGGTTATCCGGTTAATTGACTTGAGACAAACTCTATTTATTTAAGGGAGGGGGTTTAATCATTTAAACCTATAATAAACAATTCTATCCCGGTAACAAAATCTGACAAAAAGGACTTTGACAGCAATATGGAAGAAGGAAAAAAAGCTTGCAGCCTGCATTCTTCCCCTTTTCCCACAATGTTTTTCTACCTTTAAAAGACATATTTCGATATCTGAAAAACGTTTAGGTTATCACATGCAAAGGCTAAAATTTCATCGTCTCGTGAAACATAATTCTCGTAAATTAATGATTGTTTAACTCCAAAGTCAAAGCCTCGTTCTGATATTCTTAAGTAATAAGCTACGTCATCTCTGTGAAGCCCTCCCGACGATAAAACCCCGGATCTTGAAATATATAAAAAAAAAAAACTCAAACCGTTAATCTCCCTAGAGTTTTGTTATTTGTATAAGACGTCTTGTGTCTATATTTCCAGTTTATCGTAAGCAGACATCGTCTGGCAGTGATTCCCAAGCGAAAATATGCTGCTGTTATAACTTATCTTGTCGCCGGTTTATTTCAAGAACCTCGTAACTACAGCTTGTTTAAAGATGTAGTTACGAGGTTTTTGAATTAAACCGACTTTATGATCTTTTCACCTTCTTTAACAAAAAGGAATAATTTTTTATCGTGGTTCTTAAGGTAGTGGACCAGTAATAGAAAGCAGCTATTTCCACCATAATATTATCCTTTAAACTTTGGTATGATTAGACATGAGTAGATTTGTACTAGTTTAACCGAGCCACATTTCCCCCCCCCCCTTTTTTTTTCCTTCTTAGAATTATCATTTATCAATTTAAAACCAATATATTCTCATTAAAAAGGGAGATAATAATTACCTCCCTTTTCTGGAAATTAACACAAGTATAAAAAAATAATTTCAGGATGGACATCAAGAGTTAAAAATGTGTATTTTTTACGTCTTTATAAATCCGTATGTATCAAATACATGTATCAAGATTTTTTTTCCATTCTTAGCTAGAAGTGTTACGGGCCTACTTCCTTAAAAATCTAAATCTAATCTCGGGAGAAAATGGGGCTTAATGGATCTTTGAATTATACCAAGGAGATCGTCACATGATTATGCCTCCATAAAATCCATTTTGTAGAACAACAAACTGGATTATGAGGTAGACTAGTCCTCTGTGCTGTAGAAAATTGACAAATAGCAAAAAGTTTCGGTCCAGGGTAGCCTGCGCTTCTGCGAAAAGTTTTGACCCTGGTCAGCCTGCGCGGTCGGCGCAGGCTGACCTGGGCCAAAACTTTTCGCTATTGGTCAATTTTTGGTATATCCATGGACCAATCTACACCATGATCCAGTTGTGTTCTCGGTTGATTCCACCATATGAAGTTCAAAGCAAACTTAACCGTTTAGCACTTAACCGAGCTTAAAGGACCCTGGCGTAGAATCCTTTAGAAATCGTTGTGGGAATAGGGGGAAAAATGCTGGTAAACAGCATTTTAGCCTTTTTCCATGATGTTTTCTGTTATATCAAAGAAAGACATTCTCATTTTAGCCACAAACAATGTGTCCTATGCAAGTGGTTACAATTTGGTCGAATGTCAAAGTCTACCGTTTGCTAAAGAGTTAACGAACCCTGTACAGTATAAGGGAGATAAACATGCATTGGCAATTGGATCCTATTGGTCCAATAACTTAAAATCATGCTGAAGATCAAACGATGGTGTGGAGAGCCAAGTCTTTGTATTACTAGTTATTTCTATTTTCGAAGAGTTGTATGTCTTTGGTTTACTGGTTATCAGCATTTTCTCCATTTCCCACAATGTTTTCGGAAGCTACGTTCTTCAGGGTATTTAAAAGTCTGGACTGTGTGATAAACGGATAAGTAAATGAATAAAACATATGACATCTAAACATCTACTGACCGCACAGAAATGTTCCTGTTGCAGGGCAATGGAGATGATAATGATGATGATGGCGACAACGACAACGACGACGACGACGACTACGATGATGATGATGAAGACGACGACGATGATGATGATGACGACGACGACGACTACGATGATGATGATGATGATGATGATGATGACGACGACGACGACGATGATAATGATGATGATGATGATGACGACGACGAGGACGACGATGATTAGGATGATGATGATGACGACGACTAAGATGATGATGATGATGATGATGATGATGACGACAACGACGACGACGACGATGATGATGATGAGGATGAGGATGATGATGAGGATGCTGAGAAGGATGATGGGTGTGATACTGCAGCGTTCCGGTTTTGTTTGGAAAAAAAAAACTAAAAGAATTCCAAGTAAGTGATTTATCACCGAAGCGAGCCTTAGTCATAATCAGTAATAATCAAAGCGGCTTGAAAAGCTTTAAAAAGAAAGCAAATTGCATGTTTAGAGGCATTAACCTTTGTTTTACGATACATATGTAATTAACTGTCAAAAAAATAAATCTATCCCGTTGAGTGTTTTCTTTTTTTTTACATTTGTCCCTTAACCCTTCACCACACAATCCCTGCTTGGTGGAAAAGGCTTTTGAAAACTTTGTTGGAAAATAGGAAAAATGCCAGTTGCCAGCATTTTCTGCTTTCTCAACAAAGTTTCTTGCCATTTTAATGACAAAAATTAATATAATCACTTAAATCATAATTAATTTGACGTCTGAAATGACGTCAATTTGGACAAGTTTAAATGTCTTTGTCGAACAACCAAATAGTGAAATCAAATGTTTTGTCATCTCGATGAACTATGCACGAGAAAAATGTCAATCTATTAGGTAGCGTGAATACGCAAGATCAAGCTGCATGTTCTGTACATTCTGATCTTGATCTTCACCGACTGCAGAAGTGCATTGATCCATGCTTATCAGGCAGTAAAGAATGTAATCATGGCTTTAACTATTTAACTCATTACCAAACGACAAAATGTTAGGTTTGTCCAAATCGAAAGGATTTGCAGACGACAAAATAAAAGTGACTGAAAATTTGATTTTTTTTGTGAAAGGTAGAAAACATTGTGGGAAAAGGAGAAAATGCTGGTTATCAGCATTTTCTCCTTTTCCCACAATGTTTTCTAAAGGTTTCTTTGTCAGGGGCGTCAAAAGTAGGAATTGTGTGGTAATGGGTTAATAGAATCGGAGACAGAAGACAAAAATTAGATTGTACGTTTGTGAAGGTGAATTATGGTCAAAACTCAACTCAAAAAAAATCTCTAGCTGCGGCTAGGAGGTTAAATCTAAACCCCTTCCCAAACAATTCCTGGTATCTAAGACCCTGAAAAAGAAGAGCACTTGAAAATATCGTGGGAAAAAAAGAAAATGCTTGTGACCAGCATTTTCTGCTATTCCCACAATGTTTTCAATCCTTCCCAAATCAAATTTCGATTTTTCAGTCTGCAAGTGCTTTCACTTTGGACCAGTCTTAAAATTTGTCGTTTGGTAAAGAGTTAAGGGTTTTAAGGCGTTAATGTGGGGAGCAAGAGGACAGTATATTGTACTGTTAGTCTTTTCTCAGGAGTATCAATACGAAATGTATCCTGTCAGGAATAATTTTGGACCTGTCATTAGATCGAGGAACTACTTTTGATTACCGCGTAATACGATCTTTGGGAACTGTGCTTTGCCTGCGTGTTGATGGGAGGCTCTAGGCCATGTTGTTGTTGTTGTGTCGTACAACCAGTGGAAAGTTGTTTGCCGTTAATTTGATGAAAATGAAATACAGCTACAGAGGAAAATTGTCCGTTTCAGTGCATGATAGAAATTTCTTTAATCGAGTGAATAGCAAAGGGTATATCTTCACGAGTTGAGAAGACACCTTGCGTGCAGTTTAATCTTAACCTACATTGTCTGATTAAAGTCCTTGAGTACTTGACAGCTTTAGAGTTGATAGAAGTTACCTCGAATACAATGTTTACTATATTTTGATTTTTGGGTACTGAAAAAAGGTTATCAAAGTGAGCTTTTGACAACTAAGTAACATTTTCTTTCACTTGTACCATCCAAACTTTTATCTCCAAAACATCAAGAAGCTTACATTTTCTATCGTCTGCTTTTGAATCTCATAAATAATAAAAAAAAGAAATCCCTAGGTTTATCTCCATTAGACGATTTATACTGTTGAGTTGACTAGGAAATTTGTCAAAATCAGGCGCATCCTGTCTTGGAAATAAGGCAGAGGAATATAGTGCCTTGGCATATTACGTAATACATTGCTTATTTAACTCGTTACCACACAAGAAAATTTTAGACTGGTCCAAATTGAAAGCATTTGCAGACGACAAATTAAAGGTGACTGAAAAATAGAATTTGTTTCTGGGAAGGGTAGAAAACACTGTTGGAAAAGGAGAAAATGCTGGTTACCAGCATTTTCTCCTTTTTCAACAGTGTTTTCAAAAGGCTTCTTTCTCAGGGGCGTCAAAAGTAGGGATTGAGTGGTAATGGGTTAAAACACGTACAAGATGGGATAATTGCTATGTTACATGAAAGCAAGGATAGTTTTTAACTTATTACCAAACGACAAAATTTTAGGTTTGTCCAGATCGAAAGCATTTGCAGACGACAAAATAATATTGACTGAAAATTTGAAATTTATTTTGTGGAGGGTAGAAAACATTGTGGGAAAAGGAGAAAATGCTGATTACCAGCATTTTCAACTTTTTTCCACGATGTTTTTTGAAGGCCGGGTCGTCAAAAGTAGGGATTGTGTGGTAATGGATTAATAGAAATATTTCATTGTACAGCATCGACTAAGATGTAAATAATTATAGTCGAATAATTTTCATTTTTCAAAATGATAATCTAAAGCGCTAATCAGGAATTGATTATTTATCCTTACTTATCTTTAGGCAAGTTACAACAACAACAACTACAGTATCTAAACTGGAACGAGACTTATTGAAAAGCGGCAATTGGTTTGTGTATGAAAACAAGAGATGTATAGGACATATAATGCATGCATATTTCTTGACATTTAACTTTACTTAACTTGGAGCAAGATATAGTTATCGTAGAAAAAAAAGATGGCGTAAAGCTACCTGCAAACATGCAGAGGGGCCTTAGAATAAACGTGCCTACATTTTTGACCAATCACACGCCTTTAATTTACTATCAGTATAAAAGGAAGGTAACAAATCAGCACCTTTAGCTACGAAAAAAGAAACAAGCACCACCAAACCTTATCGAATGGTTTTTCCAGTAATTAGTCTGTCAATCGTTCTCTCCATGGATGACAACATTTCTACGATCACGTATACAACGTAATAATTCAGTTAGATCGTAAACGCATTGCTATGTGATCTACATTCTGTTTTTCGTAGCAAATTCTGACATTTATCGGTCCCAAGAAGCTCTCTTTGACGTGATAAAAGGATGTTATGGGTATTAGTAAATAATGTATGACCTCATTTTTGCTAAGATCATTGGCCCGTTGTAACCATTCATGTCGTAACATGAACTAGATCCTTTACCAAACAAGGCTAATCTTCAACGACCTCAAGGAAAAAGTCGTTTGAAAACATTGAGAGAAAACGCTGGTGACCAGCATTTCCTCCAATTTCCCACAACGTTTTCTACCTATTTGAAGACAAACTCCGTCAAACAATTCGCATTTAAATCGTTGTCTCGTGGAAAGGCGATCAATTTTGGCAAGAATAAAATTCTGTCGTACAGATTTGAAATATTTTTCCTCGGCATAATGCTGTATACTGTTTTATCCAGTTTGTCGTCACGAGCGACAATGTTTAGCACATATTGGTAATCAAAAGAAAGAAACCGTAGGGGAAAAATCAAATTACACATTTAAAAAAAAATACTAGTACATTTTACATATCGGATATGGCGCCAAAAACGTTACAACATTCTATCTAGTTTTATATATGTGACCCATCACGCTAAAAGGGATCTTCTGGGAACTGCGAAAAGTGTCATCCCTGGTCAGACTGCGCGAATTGCGCAGGCTGACCAGGGTTGACAATTTTCGCTTTAATGACATTTTCTGTATGAAAAGTGGTCATTATACATTGTTATACAATCATTTTTGAATTATCAACTTAAATTGAGCCACACTGTCATTGATCTGTTTACATCTGATTGATTTACAGAGTTCCCAGAAGGTCCCCTTTTTTTGCGTGATGGGTCACATATATATTCCATATTAAAAAAAATATATTTATTCTATATCAAGGTATTTATTATCCTTGTTGACCCAGTTTCGATTCATTCTGTAATAAAGAGTAACGCAATGCTTAACCCATTACCAAACGACAAAATTTTAGGCTTGTCCAAATCGAAAGCATTTGCAGACGACAAAATAAGAGTGACTGAAAATTTGAAATTTGTTTTGTGAAGAGTAGAACATTGGTTACCAGCATTTTCTCCTTTTCCCACAGTGTTTTCTAAAGGTTTCTTTCTCAAGGGCGTCAAAGTAGGGACTGTGTGGTAATGGTTTAAACATAGGCTCCGAGGATGAATATTTATCTATAAAATATTTCACGCCATAATCGGACAGTCCAAATTTTGCAATAGACTGCATTATGGTCGGTACTTACCTCAGAGCTTTTATGCTGGGGAGTACAACGAAGATCTAATTCTTTTCAATTCAGCTAAAATAATGAAGCCCATAGAGAAACAGAAGGGAAAAAAGAGACCTTTTTTATGACCATAATCTCCGACATCATCACAGAAAGGAGTCTACTTGTTACAAAGCTAAACACGCCAAAAAGACTTGCTCTGCCAGCAAAAATGACCAGGGTCTGTATTCATGAACCATTCTTGGGAGCATTCTTTGTCTTGTTCTTCAAGGTTTTCTAACTGTGAAAGTAACAGAACTTGCGATTGGCTAAACCATTTCGTTTTGGCTAAACCATTTAGTTTAGCCAATCAGAAGTTCTGCTCCTTTCATACTGACGGAATTCTGAAGAATAAGACTAAGAACGTTCTTAAGAATGGTCGGTAAATACAGTAACTTGGAGTGTAATTTGGTGAGAATGTTCCACAAAATTTTAGATTTGTAAATCTAAAACAAGCCATGACTGATCGTGGGGTATCATCTTGATCTGCAAGGTCAAATACAGCATACAAAACTTTGTTCGGCTCTGAAAGGGTTCAATGTTTACAACAGGACAAAAGTTTAGTATGGTCCAAATCGAAAGCAAGCACACACAACAAATTTGACGTTGCTCCGGTAATATTTGAAAAGGAAGAAAACGTTGTGGAAAAAGGAGAAAAGGCTGCTGGCCAGCAGCATTTTCTCCTTTTCCCACAACGTTTTCAATACATCTGTCTCTAAAGATCGATAAAAGTCGGGTCTGTGCCGCAAAGGTTTAATTGAAATAATGGCACAGGGCACAGATTAACCTTTTATTTATGACCAATATTCCATTTGTGCATTATTTTATACTTTACGGGAAACATTTAAGTAATCAAAGGTAGTACTCATAAAATAAACGGATCATGAACTCTGGACGATTCCATATTTACAGTCCTTTGTGCAGGGTCTTGATCCACTCTGTCCGCCAACTGTCACTGAGTGGCAGTTAGCACTCTAAGGGTTAATGGCATAGTTTTTATGGACACACAAGGACCTAAAAGCGGTAATGGATAGAACTATGATTATATGAAGAGATCAAAGGATCTTTGTCCATTTAACCCTTTACCAAACGACAAAATTATAGACTGGTCCAAATTAATAGCATTTGCAGGCAACAAAATAAATGTGACTGAAGAATTGAAATTTGATTTGGGAAGGGTAGAAAACATTGTGGGAAAATGAGAAAATGCTGGTAACCAGCATTTTCTCCTTTTCCAACGATGTTTTTTAAAAGGCTTCTACCTAAGGGTCGTCAAAAGTCGTCATTGTGTGGAAAAGGGTTAAAGGTCCGGTCGAAAAGGTAAACAAGGCTAAATAGTTTCAACAATATAGTGCAGAAAAGCTTAAAATGTCAACAATAGGCATCAGATGATAATTCTACAACTCCATTACTCAAATATACTACACTTAGCCTACATATTAATGGTAAAATGTACATTTTTGGTCTGATGGATGCTGGTTTCATTGGAATGATTTTATTTGGCAGTGGCCAAAGACAACCACTTCGAACAAAGTTGCTCAAAGTCCAAGGCGGCGACCAAAGACAACGCTATCATTAAAAGCTGTCCAAATTTAGCAAAGGCGGCGACAAAAGACAACGCCCTCATTAAAAGCTGTGCAAAGTTGGCAAAGGCGGCGACAAAAGACAACGACCTCGAACGAAACTGTTAATTGTTGGTGAAGGACGCGATCATAGACAACGAGCTCGTACAAAGTTGTACATGCATGTAGGCGAAGGCACTGACCTAAAGAAAACGACTGCATAAAAAAAAGCTGTTCAATGACGAAGGTAGTGAATTAAGTAATCGACCTTGTGCAAAGCTGTTGAAAGGCATGGGCAGCGACTTAAGAAAACGAGCTCGCACAAAGCCGTTGAAGGTTGGCGCTGGTAGCGACTTGAGACAACCACCTCGTACAAAGCTACTCAAACTTGGCGAAGGCAGCTACTTATATAAAGACAAGGACCTCGGTGTTCTGATAGGAAGGCAGAGACTTCAGACAAGGACCTCGAATAAAGCTGTTCTGATACGAAGGCAGAGACTTCAGACAAGGACCTCGAATAAAGCTGTTCTGATACGAAGGCAGAGACTTCAGACAACGACCTCTTACAAAGCTGTTCTGATACGAAGGCAAAAACTTCAGACAATGACCTCATACAAAGCTGTTCTGAAGCGAAGGCAGCGACTAAAGACACAAACCTCAAATATAGCTATTCAAAGGCGAGGCCAACGACCAGTGTTAACGACCTCGTTCAAATCGGTTCAAAAGCGAAGGCAGCGACATGAACACAACGACCTGATATATAGAGCTGTACAAAGGCGCAGCGACCTGGCGATAACAGCCTTATACAAAGCTATTCAAGGGCGAGGGCAGTGACCAAATCACTGCCATGGATGTTCCAAGTTTGTGAACGCAGCGTCTTAACCCTTTCCCAAACAAGCCCTGTCTTTTGAAAACACTGTGGGAACAGGAGAAATTGCTCGTAACGAGCAATTTCTCCTTTTACCACAGTGTTTTCTACCCTCTTGGAGAACTTTCTACCATTTTCATCAAATTTAGAATTGTTGTCTGCAAACTCTTTTAGTTTGGAAGAGTCTAAAATTTGTCGTTTGGGAAAGGGTTAAGGAACCAACCTCGTACAAAACTGTTTAGAGGCGAGAGCAGCGACTTAATACCATGACCTTGTACAAAACTGTTCTAAGCCGGAGGCAGCGACCAGAAGACAACTATCTCGTACATAGCTGTTCGAGGGCGAAGGCAGCGACCTGTAGATAACGATCTCATACATAGCTTTTCAAAGTTTGCCAAGGAATCGACTTTTAAAACTCTTTACCAAACGACAAAATTTTGGACTAGTCCAAATTGAAAGCATAAATTTTGCAGACGACAAAATAAAGGTGACTGAAAAATCGAAATTTGATTTGGGAAGGGTAGATAACATTGTAGGAAAATGAGAAAGTGCTGGTTACCAGCATTTTCTCCTTTTCCCACAACGTTTTTAGAAAGTTTCTATCTCAGGGTCGTAAAAATCAGGGATTGTTTGGTAAAGAGTTAAGGAAACAACATCGTGCAGGACTGTCCGAAGTTGCCGAATGCAGCGTCTTAAGGCACCGACCTCGTACAAAACTGCTCAGAGGCTAAGGCAGCGACCTAATACTTCGTACAAAGCTGTTCCAAGCCGGGGGCAGCGACCTGAAGACAACTATCTCGTAAAGGACAGTTCAATGTTGGCGAAGGCAACAACAAAGACAACGATTTCCATTTTTTGTCACTTCGTAAAGAGTTAACTCATTACCAAATGACAAAATCTTAGACTGGTCTAAATCGAAAGCATTTGCAGACGACAAAATAAAAGTGACTGAAAATTTGAAATTTGTTTTGTGAAGTGTAGAAAACATTGTGGGAAAAGGAGAAAATGCTGGTAACCAGCATTTTCTCCTCTTCCCACAATGTTTTCTAAAGGCTTCTTTCTCAGGGTCGTCAAAAATAGGGATTGTATGGTAAAGTGTTAAAGGCAAAATATCGAATGACTAGATGCTGAAGTTTTTTTTTTCCGGTTCAGCTCAATGTGCTGGCTTTTGACCTACTTTTTGGAATTGATATCAAATGAATGAATAGAAATTTATGACTGGTCAAAAAATGTGGACAATTGTTTAATTATTTTGTTTAATTATTTATTCTTTGGTGTTTTTATTTGAAATTTCGCACAAAGTTTTTGTTTTAATGGCGACGTGTAAGCAAAGAAAAATCAGAACTAGTTTTAAATCTTCATCTTTGTTTTCGCTGGTATGGCGTGCGAGTGAGAAGTAAGAATAAAACCAAACATATTTATTTTGACGTGGAATGTGATATATGTCATTCTTGTACACCAAAATATATATCTCCAGTCAATGTGATGTCGTCACTGTAGTATTGATGTTCATTCACTGGAATAACACGTCGGACGTACGTCAAAACGATTATCTACAATACCTTCGTGGTTCATGCAATAAGGCTCGATGTATTTGAACAATGCCCTGTGAAATAGATGCTTAACTCATTACCAAACGACAATATTTTAGGCGTGTCCAATTCGAAAGCATTTGCAGATGACAAAATAAAAGTGACTGAAAATTTGAAATTTGTTTTGTGAAGGGTAGAAAACATTGTGGGAAAATGAGAAAATGCTGGTTACCAGCATTTTCTCCTTTTCCCACAATGTTTTCTGAAGGCTTCTTTCTCAGGGCGTCAAAAGTAGGGATTGTGTGGTATTGGGTTAATGCATTTATAAAAAGTATCGACCCAGGTCAGCCTGCGCAGTCCGCGCAGACTGACCTTGGCCAAAACTTTTTGCCAACAGTCAATTTTCTGCTTGTCAAAATACTTATTTACCCCATGATTCAGTAGTTTGTTCTCCAAAACGGATAATAGAGACGACATGCTTGGTAACCGTATTATGCATCACGGAGATCCATTAAGCCCCCTTTTCACAGAGCGTGGGTTATCTTTTTCTGTCCTCTCTTTGACGTTAGCCATCGTGACGGTTATCACTATTCTTTCCAAGACTGTCGACTTTCGTTTGTGCATACGCGTAGGACTATTTGCAGCATTGGGACCAAATATCTTAACCCTTTACTCCATAGATACTCATTTTGACAGCTTTTGAAAACATTGTGGGAAAAGGAGAAATTGCTCGCAACGAGCAATTTCTCCTTTTCCCACAATGTTTTCCACTCAATCAGATATTTGTATCCTCATTTGTCCATATTTTTGACATCAAATCTTTATCTGCTGCTGAAATGGAAAAGCCTCAAATTGGCATATCAGGTAAAGGGTTAAAGGCGCATTCAGATACAATCAACTCGAATTTCACGTAAGGAAATCATACATTGAAAGAAAAATTCTTAGCAGGTATCAATGTCTGAATTAACCTTCCCCATTGAATTATTGGCCATTATGCGGCTTCTTGGGCCAATTTTTAGTATACCCTTCTCAAATAATGATTATTAATATTTTACATGAACAAATATTGAAAAGAGAACAAGGTGGGAAAACAGTTAACTCCCTTTTTGGAAACAGTTTCTTATGGTTTCGTGTTGTTTTCAAAAGTTGTTTGCAAGACAAAAGAACGTCTTCAGAAGGTAATAAATCAAAGAAGATATGAAAAGGATGTATAGGCTCACGAACCCATTTGGTACGACGTAAAATCTGTAGTAAACGACGCATTGATATAGTCAACTGAACGTTGCTTAACCCTTTACCCCATAAGGCATTTCTATGGTATCTCTAACTGACCCTAAATAACAGCAAGGATGAAGCAGTCTCTTATGTGTATATGACACCTTTAGAAAGCAAAGAAAATATTGTGACAAAAGGTGAAATTGCTCGTAACGAGCAATTTCACCTTTTGCCACAATGTTTTCCAAAGGCTCTTACAAGCAATGCGTAGAAATGAGTATCTGTGGAGCAAAGGGTTAACCCGTTACCACACAATCCCAAGTTTTAACAACCAAATAGGAGAAAGTTTAAAAAAAAACAAAAAAAAACCACACATTTTGATAAGGGAGAAAAAGCTGATTACCTGCATTTTCTCGATTTTCCACGATATTTTGTAATATTGACAGACAAGCAATCAATAATTCAACCTGCATCTTTTTTGTCGTCTGGAGATCCCTTCATTTTGGAAAAGTTACGTTTTAACTTCAGTTTTTTGAAGCTTAACTCTTTATCAAACGACAGAATTTTAGACTCCTCTCCTTTAGAATTGAATGCGTTTTTAGACAACAAAGTAAAAATGACAAAAATTGAAATTTGTTTTGTGAAGGGT
Organism: Tridacna crocea; assembly: GCA_943736015.1. Classification (NCBI taxonomy): domain Eukaryota; kingdom Metazoa; phylum Mollusca; class Bivalvia; order Cardiida; family Cardiidae; genus Tridacna; species Tridacna crocea. The sequence goes on from OX031066.1 coordinate 14,568,690, forward strand.
AGAAGACATCGTTGCAAAAGGAGAAATTGCTGCTTACCAGCATTTTCTGCTTTTCCCACAATGTTTTCAAAAGGCTTCTATCTTAGGGTCGTTAAAACCAGGGACTATTTAGTAAAGGGTTAATACAGAGTCCAGTCCTGAATTAACAAACAAAGAAACGACACTAATATGATATATAAGAACGAGAAATTAGGACGAGAAAAAATACTGACTCGATTTTTGGGGCACCATTTTGATGAGCTTTGGTTTCCACCAGAATATTTCAGTCATTTATTCGGGGGAAAAAATAATTGTCATATTTCTGGAAAATAAATGAAAATTTATGACGCTGTTTACAAAGTGGCGAAGAAGTATTTCAAGGACACCCCGCGTTTTTCATATTTATCTTATTTTAACTCATTACCAGACGACAATATTTCAGGTATGTCCAAATCGAAAGCATTTGCAGACGACAAAATTAGAGCTGTTACTGTATGTGACTTTATGCCGTAGCTAGCGCTTTGACAGTATTTTGTACAGAGACGGGCACACGGACGGACGTACGCACGCCGCACGGACAGACATGCTGATTCCAGTATATCCCCGAAAACATTTGTTTTGTGGAAGGTAAAATAAAATTAACTGAAAATTTGACATTTGTTTCGTGAAGGGTAGAAAACATAGTGGGAAAAGGAGAAAATGCTGGGTACCAGCATTTTCTCCTTTTCCCACAATGTTTTCTAAAGGCTTCTTTCTCAGGGTCGTCAAAAGTAGGGGTTGTGTGGTAATGGGTTAAAGCTTTCATTCATCCTTTCTATGTCCTCGTTCCGTATTGATCAAAATTATTCAATCCTTATCGTGCCAAATTACTAAAATCAAATTTTAAATTCTGTTATGAAAACCCAAATATTGCTAATTGATTATAATGTCACTTTTTTGGGAAATGATATCTCTTTATCGGACAGTGTAGATCAAAGATCAGTCAGCACGTTCTGTGCAGACTGATCTTGATCTACGCTGCCCGTAAAAACGTCAGTGAATCGTGATTTGCAGCCTAAGGACTAAGAATGTTTTCAGTCTTTTTCTTCAGAATTGTCCACATTTGAAAGTAACACATCTTCTGACTAAACATCTTCGCAAGCCAAGGCTGACGATTCACTACGCTACTCTACCCTTGGCGGATCGAGCTTGATTTTTTCCTTCATCCGATACGCTTTTTCATTGGATGCAGCCAGCTCTAACTGCAACGAATGAAATCGCTCGTAGCTTTTCATCTTTGATAAAAATAGAACAAGGTCGCTACCTTTCGAATATAAGGTAAACATGGAAACCCACGTGGATGTCTGCTTATCGCTTCACGTGTATTCGTAAGCGGTTTGTAAAACGATATTTCATTTGGTTTTAGAAATATGATGTAAAGGGGGCTAATAACCAGCATCCAACAGAAGTCGCATCGCAGGAATATCGAAATCGGGCTCAATCAGCCAAGGTAAGATCCACGTAGTGATTGTAACCTTGGCTCGCGAAGATGCTGACTAATGAAAAAGGCATCAATAATCCCATATCCTAAACCTTGTATGTGCGATTGAATGACCAAAAATATAAAGCTCGAACATATTTAGGTGACATGGAATTAATTTTGCTGTTTGCTTTAAAGACAATGGCAAATGATATTTAAAAAAAAAAGTAACCTATCATCTATACTCATGAATTTAAAATTTAAAGGCTTTATCGTCACTCATTATCTCCCGCTAGATGGCATTTTACAAATACACATCTATCTAATTTGGGCATTCTCAGTATGGAAGTATTTTTTTCAAAACAACAATTGTTACTTTGAATTTCAAATGAAATAAACGTTTACTCTATAAAATGCTACCCATCGGCTCCCATGTAACCTATACACCGACCCTATCTGCTTGAATAATAGGCTATAGCTTCGATATAAGCTGTACTTTTCCCAGGAATGCATGGGATGGGTGATGCGTCACAGCAGACAGGTCTAATCTTACAAGAATATGACATGCACTAACAACGTGTCATGACCGACTAAATTACAGTAAGGCACAAATCGCAAGACCTTTCAAAATTGCATCGGTGTTTATCCTAATCTTGCCACGTGACAGAAGATTCTCCGTGACCAGATTAAGAGATTCTACAGAAAATAACAAAAATGGGACCTACGACGTGCTAAGAAACATATATTAAGTTCCTATCCTCTTTCAGAAAGATCCTTACAGACTATATTAAATTTTAATATTGGGGAGAAAATAATCGAAAAAAGCGCCATCTTGTTTCCTGTTGCTCTAGCTCTATACCCAGCGAAAACATAGCAGTCCTGTCCACTTCGAAAGCATATGTAGACCATAAATTAAATGCGATTAAAATGACAGAATCTCTCCTGGATACTTGTAGTACGTAAAGCATTGTTAGAAAACGAAAACTAGCTTTTTCAATATAAAGACAATTTTTGTGCGTGTGTTTTGCTCTCTTCGCTGGAGATTAAGTAATAAATCGTCGGTGTACTTCCAAAACCTCGTAACTATAGCTTGTAACAAGCTATAGTTACGAGGTTTTAGAAGTACACCGAAGAAATGAATTCATAAAATCTATTTTGTCCGGACTGCGCAGGCTGACCTGAGTGGATACTTTTCGCAGATGCATTGAGCCCGTTTTCACCTCCAATATCACCTAAAACGGTTCATAAATGTTTAATGATGTTTTCTTTGATTTTATTTCTCCAGCTGAATTATGTCAATCTACATGACGTCCCAATACCGGATTAAAAATCCCATTACTTGCCGTGATCTATATAGAAGAGATACGTCTTCCTGAAACTACGTCTGTCTAAATAACCATGGTAACAGGGGGCATGCTCTGCCTATAAATCATGTTAGGGCTAAATAACTAACACAGATTAACAGAGATTTATTCAGTTGGTTGTGATGCCCTACATATCTTATTTTTGTGGTATTTGTCGAAGACAATACCACTGAGTTCAAAATTGAATTCTTCAAAATTCAATTTTGAACTCATAGTTGTATTGCATTAATACCACTATGAATTCAAGGAAATAAACCCAATCAAACTTAATTTTTTCCCAGGTAAATGAATTCTTCGGTAGCACCCAGATACTCGTATCTTATTGGAAAAAGCATATTAAAATACATTGGGTAAGACCACCGATCGTGAAAATACTAATTTTGACTGAAAATAGCTTCACTCATTCATAGACTTCTTTGCGCAATGATACAAAATTTGTCTAACGATCGCTTGATCCTGGTCATTTTCGCTCCAAAACCAGTTCGTCCCATGGCTTGTTCATTCCGTGATTGCGTGCTACTCCATTTGATTGGGCACGAATATTTATAGATCGAAATAATTGATTGTAATTTTGGGAATTAAATGTTAACGGCCAAAGATATTTCAAAAACTTAGTCTTTCGGGTACAAACTTGATTCATTTCTATTATTCACACGGTTTCTCTCTCTATGCATCATGCATCGTACTGTGAAGGGAGGTTACTCCTGGCCCCTCCTGATGATTAAAGGGCAACCACTAATACACAACTTATCCTAACCTTGTCATAAGTACTCTTCCTTCAACCAAAAAAGTATTCATCTACTTAGTTGGTTAACTTTCCAGCCAATATTCGAAAAATACTTCTTTTTTTCTTCAAAATCGTCAATTCCTCACAACGGCTTCCTAGACAACTACCACATCATCGTTCTCAACGCTTTGATTAAGGACAGTTACCAGGGACTATGTAGAAAAGTATATCTAATATATGAGCCATGCTCTGCCAAAAAGGGGCTTAATGAATCTCCGTGAAATATGATATGCTCAAGTCATCACATTATTATGAATTGATTACAACCATTTTTAAATAACCGACTTAATCATGAAGTAGATTAGTCCTTAAACAAACAAAAAAAGACCAAAAGCGAAAAGTTTCGGCCCAGGTCAGCTTGCGTTGACTGCGTAGGCTGACCTGGATCGAAGTTATTCGCAGATGCAATAAGCCCCATTTTCACAGAGCACGGCTCGATAAGTTTTAATATCTTTTATCTTTTAATATCTTTAAGTAGAGCGTTGGCTTCGTAACCCTAAAGTCCCAAGTTCGATACACGGGAGCTGGTTTCACCTTTGGAACTGTGCATTTACCCCTATGGAAAATCGGAAAATGCTGGTTATCAGCATTTTCACCCTTTCCCACAACGTTTTCTACTTTTCTGAGGTCAAGTTTAAATTTTTGAGCCACGGTTATTTTGTCGTCTGCAAATACTTTCAATCTAAAAGGGTCTAAGAATTGCTTCGTTTGATAAAGAGTTAAAGGACGAGAGCAGCAGCAGTGTATTTGCGGACCGATAATCAACTGAAGTCAACGAGCAGCCTTAACTTGGGTTACTGTATCTGATTGGCTGATATAACTTTCGATCAAAATGAATGTCCAGTAGTCAACACAAACAGGTTAAACTTTGGCACCTGAACAGTTCGTACTGTGTACTGTTCTTCCGCCATCTTCGCAAGCCAAGGGTGACGATCCACTTTGCTACTATACCCTTGGCTGATCGAGCTTGATTTTTACATTCACGCGATACGCATTTTCATTGGTTGCAGCCAGCTCTAACTGCACCAATCAAATCGTTCGTAGCATTTCATCTTTGATAAAAATAAAACAATGTCGCGACCTTTCGAATAAAAGTAGAAGGTAAACAAACATGGGTACCTCCGTGGATGTGTGCAGGATATGAATTGATTCATCACCGAAAAAACATAGACGAACAATATTTACAGAAAGTTTCAGTATGACCGATCAATTATCAAAGGTTTTAGGCTATATCCCAGCACCTAGAGATGGAATGTCGAAGTATGTTTGTAGTTATAGCTTCATTTTGAATTATTGTATTCGTAAGCGGTTTATGAAACGAGATCTTATTGGCTATCAGAAATTATATGGAAAAGGGGGTAATAGAAAGCATCCTATAGGGGGCGTATCCGGGAATATCGAAATCGGGCTCAATCCGCCAAGGTAAGATACACTTAGTGATCGTAACCTTGGCTTGCGAAGATGTTCTTCCACAGTCACAACTACGTAACACAACCACAATGTAAATCATGCCCCAATGTGGTATGTACAGACGCCGTTCTCTTATTCCTCTAGAAACAAGTCGAACTTTTACAGACCCTGAGGAAAAAAGCGTTTGAAAAAAATTTTGGAAAAAGGCAAAATAATGGTAACCTACACTTTCTCCTTTTCCTAGAAAGTTATTCTATCCCCATCAAAGATAAGTCATTTTTGCCACCTTTAACGAGTCTCCTACAAATGCTTATAATCTTGACCAGTCCAAACTTTGGTCGTTAAGTAAAGAGTTAACAAGTAATTGCAGATTAAAGCTTACCAGAATTTTTCTAGTCACAATTACGTACTTTGCACCACGTTTCAACAAAATAGACAAAGTATCTCCATAAATACCTTTTCATTGTCGATTTTAATTTTTCTGATAAAACAGTTTAGCAGACTTGATACAAACGGGACTACTGTTGACCAAGAATATAACGATCCTCAAGCAGTTCGGTTGCACGACATAAATTGATATTTGTGATAGGTGTGGACTACACTATTTCAACCATAAACCCTTCTACTTCTTCTACAAACACGTTCTTTTGATCCAAAATGATGTAACTGGTTGACAAAGATTTTCAAATGGGTCTATCTGCGTGATTCCATTTATCGACCGGAATCCAATTAGTATTATTGCACTTGTTTCCGCCGAGAGAAGCGTTTGATAAGTAGAGTTTACAGATCACTCCTAGTAATTATAACGAGCAGTCAAATGAATTCAATCTCGTTAGAATGACCCGTTTCTAGGCTTAAATTAACAAGTCTAGGACGCAATTAATGCCATTAGAAAGCAGTTCCTCTTAGCGGATTCTTTAGTAGCAGTATACAGTTTGATGATGTTTCTCTTACTGTGTACAACAAAATTTATGTTGCGTGCCTATTATCCACAACAAAATTGAGTACAAAACTGTCAGCCAATCTTTATCTAATGAGGTTCAAGATATATTCCAAGATCAGATAAATGCACCCTCGACGGCGACAATAGCCCACAAGTGATGGATTTTGAAAATTGACAAAAGCCGCGAAAACAGATATAAAAGCAACTTCCAAACCGAAGACGTTGAATATATTTTTTTTGTCATTTTCAAATAGTGCTTAACCCTTTCCCAAACAATCCCTGGTTTTTACGACCCTGACATAAAGACCTTTTGAAAACATTGCGGGAAGAGGAGAAAATGCTGGTAACCAGCATTTTCTCCGTTTCCCACAATGTTTTCTACCCTGCTAGAATCAAATTTGAATTTTTGAGTTCCGTTTCTTTTTTCGTCTGCAAGTACTTTCAATTTTAAACAGTCTAAGAATTTGTCGTTTGGGAAAGAGATAAAGAAAACAGTTTCTTTTGGAGGTGGGCGTAGAAGATCTGATAGCAATATGCAATCTTCCATCGATTCAGATTACCACTATCTATCTGCCAAGTCAGCATTCACGCCAGTCACCCTTTAACTCTTTACCACACGACAAAATTTTAGACTGGTTCAAATTGAAAGCATTTGCAGACGACCAAATAAAGGTGACTAAAAATTGAATTTTTTTCTGGGAAGGGTAGAAAACACTGTGGGAAAAGGAGAAAATGCTGGTTACCAGCATTTTCTCCTTTTTTTACAGTGTTTTCAAAAGGCTTCTTTCTCAGGGGCGTCAAAAGTTGGGACTGTGTGGTAATGGGTTAACCAAATACCACACAATACCTACTTTTGATGACCTTGAAAAAGAAGCCTATAGAAAACGTTGTGGGAAAAGGAGAAAATGCTGGTAACCAGCATTTTCTCCTTTTCCTACAGTTTTCTACCCTTCACAAAACAAATTTCAAATTTCAATCACTTTTATTTTGTCGTCTTCAAATGTTTTCGATTTGGACAAACCCCTAATTTTGTCGTTTGGTAATGAGTTAATCAAACACTCTAGACTCAACTTCAAGCAAGAGTCACGATTTACGAGACATGAACTTACAATCATGAATATGAAACATTTGCAGACTAAGATAGGACTCAAAGTTCACATTGTATCATCACAAGGCTTGAAAACATTGTGGGAAGACGAGAAAATGCTGGATACCAGCATTTTCCCTCAACGTTTTTAAAAGCTTTCTCCTTCAGTCTTGTTAACCACTGTGAAAACGTAACGAACCCATAACAAGCGCCGTATGATCTTGTTCTGTAGGGTTTAAGATTGCTTCCAAAGTCAAGAGCAAAGAAAAACGCTTCTTTTTATTGAAGAAAGGAGAGAGAAAGTTTTAGAAAACGAAAAACAAAGTTATTTGTTTGTAAAAAAAAACTGTTGTGTGTTGTAGCAATTAGGAAAATTACAGGAAATGGGGTCGTTATGGACACAGATTATAGGAATTTAGAGTGTTCCTAAAATACATTACTGAAGTCAAATGGTTTGGATGCAAATTAACGTTCATCAAAATGTCTTTCGTAACCAACAAAATATATCAATAAAAATGTCACAAACATCGCTTGGCAGGCAGTACATTATAGAAGGGTTCAGTCGGGATCATAGTTAAATCTTTTCCTAGTAAATAAATGAAAAGAAATTTTGATCCCTTAGTAAAACCCCTAAAATTGCTATTTCAAAGGTAAATTTTGAGGAATGGTATTTTCTTACCAGCAGGTGTAGATCGGATGATCAAACTGCACGTTTGTTCAATTTTCTGCATGTCAGAGTACCAATCTACTCCAGGATTCAGCCGTTTATCTGACAAAATGGACTGATCCATAATGATGTGGTGACTTAGACGGTATAATGAATCAGAGGATATTTTTTTTTTCGGTGAAAGATCAAAATTCATTTCATCGAGTGAACATCATCGGTAATATTTCACGTGTGGCTCCGCCATTCGTGAAAATATTACCAATGATGTTCACGAGATGAAATAAATTTCGATCTTTCACAAAAGAGAACTAAATATTCTACGGCACTCGTGAAAATATTACCAATGTTGTTCACTTGATGAAATAAATTTCGATCTTTCACAAAAATTAAAAAAAAAAAAAACCGAAGTTCTGCTCCACACGAGAAAATGTTACCGGTCTCTCGATCTTTCACAAAGAAAATCGATGTTTTACAAAAAAATAAAACCTAAATATTCTGCGACACTCGTGAAAAATATTACCGATGATGCCCACTCAATGAAATAAGTTTCGATCTTTCCCCGAAAAAGAAATATTCTATTTATTTCACGCTTTTAACCCTCTCTGGGAGGAGCTTTGTCAAAACCCAGTACAGTTCTTTTCAGTTACTTCCCGTGGCGTAACCCCTCCACACAGCAATGCATTACAATATTATGTCAAGCGAGAGGAATGTAAGGTAAATGACGTCATATTTCCACCTGGTTGTGAGTTACCCGCATTTTACCTAGGTAACTACAACATAGAAATCGATACTTCACTGGTTCGTAAGGTAAATGACGTCATATTTCCACCTGGTTGTGAGTTACCCGCATTTTACCTAGGTAACTACAACATAGAAATCGATACTTCACTGGTTCGTACCCGTGCAATATCGGAAAATATTTTTTATCGCTTTCTCGATATCCTACAGGAAGGCTTAAAGAATTGTGGACAGATGAACAGATGGACGACATGTGCTAAGGTGAGCTAAAAAAAAAAAAAGAGAAATATTATTTAAATATTAACTTGAGAATGTACCCCATGAGCAAATTAATACTTTTTTTTTTGGTTAAAGGGAGATTACAGGTGATTAAGTTTGCGTAAGGATGCATGATGGATGGAGAGAGAGAGAGGCCGTGCAAATATAGTAAACTCCATTAAGTTTATACCTGAATACTATGAATTTGAGATGTCTTTGGCAGTCACGATCTAATTTCCAACATTACAATAACTTTTTCTACCTATAAATATTCACGCATATTCAAATGAGTAACGTGCATTCATGGGACGAACAAGTGCAGGGACGAACTGGTTTTGGAACGAACAACCCCGGGATCAAAGCGGTCGACACATTTTACGCATATCATTATGCCAATAGAAGGCTCTGAGGAGGCGAAGCTATTTTCTATCAAAAAGGAGAATTTCCACGATCGATGGCCTTTTGCAGTTTACTTTAATACGCCTTTTCCAATTCTGTATCTGAGTGCTATTAAAAATCTCATTTGTATAGAAAAAATGAATTTAATTGGGTTCATTTCCTTCGGTTTTGCACAAAATACCATACATGTCCTTCAGAATTCAATATTGAACATTGACTTCGACACATGCCACACAAAAAAAAATCAAAGGTCAAACTGCACGTTTTGTGCAGTCTGATCTTGTCTACGCCGTCCGCAAAAGTCATTCAAAGCGACGTCAGTATTGAAATAGTGTCAGAATTGAAATAGTAAAGGGTAAAATTTATGTTATCCTGACGCAGCGATTTGGGAAATGAAGAAAATGCTGGTAATCCCGACTTTTAATGACAATGAGAGAGAAGCCTTTTGAAAACATTGTAGGAAAAGGAGAAAATGCTGGTAACCAGCATTTTCTCCTTTCCCCACAACGTTTTCCACGCTCCCCAAAATAAATTTCAGTTTTTGAGCCAAATTTATTTTGTCGTCTGCAAATGCTTTCAATTTGGACAAATCTACAATTTTGTCGTTTGGTAGAGTTAAATACAGGGAAGCTAATCTTGTTCCGTGTTTGTTAAATATAGACAGATGCGTTGGCTGAAATTGATACGATGAAAATAGGTTAATCTACTATAATGTCAGAGGTTAATGTTCATAATATACAATTATACAGTCCGATATAGTCATTATAACTTAGTTAATTTAAGCTTAGTATACAAATGTATAACACAAACACTGTATTAATCTCTTACGTGTGTATTTAGCGGAAAAGGTGTGAATTTGTCAGAGTTATTTTTTCTTAATTTGTTTTTATGTTGTTTAACCCTTTCCCAAAACGACAGACTCTTGAACTAGACCAAATTGAAAGCATTTGCAGACGACAATTCAACTCTTGCTGGAAAGATGATTTCTGTCTATGATAGGGTAGGAAACAATGTGGGAAAAGGAGAAAATGCTGGTTACCAGCATTTTCCCCTTTTTCCACAATGTTTTCAAAAGACTACTATTCAAGATCGATAAAAACCAGGGTTTGTTTGGGAAAGGGTTAAAGTAGCTTTGAACATTATTTTGTCCGTCAGGGCAGTTCGGCACCTGACCTGTGAACTGGAGCGACCTGTGACCGGGTTCGATACCCGGTATGGGCAAACTTTCTTTCCGGTGATTTTTTGCCTCCCACTTCTGATGCAAGTCAGAAAAGCAGTCAGTGGCTTCGGAAAGAAAGGTGTTTCTGTACTGGAAAGACACATGGGTGCGTCACCGACCGCCATGATATGACCTAATCTGTTAAAATGGAGTTTAACTCAAATACAAACAAAAACAAAAGGCATTACATTGTTGTATGTTGGTTGTATTGGGGTTTAACGCCACTTTAACAGCTAAGGTTATATCATGGCGGTCGGTGACGCACATGTGTTTCCTGGCTTTCTCACACCAGTACTAACACAACTTTCTTTCCAAAGCCACCAACTACTTTTCTCACATGCTTCAGCAGAGGTGAGAGACGAAAATACGCTGGAAAGAAAGTTCGCCTAAACCGGGTATCGAACTCACAACCACCAGGTCATGAGTCCGACACGCTCACCACTGAGCCACCCGGGCGGGCTAAAAAGGCATTACAGATCGGTTTGCAACAATGTTTTGGGGCTCATTTATTCCCCTTTGTATATGTTTTTGACTTAAATTCATTCCAATTTTTCGTATTTACAATGAACATATTTTTGAAGATCCGTGATGTGAAGTTGTCTGTGAACGTAATGAATTTGATGTTTAATGCGAGATCGGTTCCTCTGAGATTAACAGTTCTCCCGCCTTAGGTAAAACTATTTATAGACTAGACTTCTAATGGAACATAGCGACACCTAGCGGCGGATCGAGGAGGACACTGTGATCTTGCTGGGTCAAGCAGAACAATAGTGTTAACTCTTTCCATACCAAAGATGACACCAGGAGCTTTTGTGGACAGTATAGATCAAGATCAGACTGCACAGAACGTGCAGTCTGATCTTTGATCTAAACTGTCCACTGCTGTATTCTATATTATGGACAAACAGTTTCTTGATCTTGCAGCGACCTGTTTTCTTTTAGAAAATGTAATTCATCTGTTCGGAATTGGACATGTCGAACTGTAATGGATCATTTTGCCTCTGTTTAAGAGGCTGTACTTATCATGGTCCGTTTCACCACCATGCTAGTACTTTTGCTTAAACTTCATTCTTAAGAAGAGGTTCTTCAAAACAGAACATTGAAATCAAAGTTTTAAGCCATAAAAACTCTTTTACAAGAAATAATTTTCACTTCTAACTAAGCGGCACTGTGGGAAGAGGGTGTGTAATGGGATTCTATCCAAGGCTTTTGAGATGCAGAACGTCGTTTGATATCGCTTTCTGCGCATGTCATATTCTTCGTTGAAACGAGCTGACTGCTAAGACGCATCACCGACCCCATATGCTAGGGAAAAGTAGGGCTTGTGCCGAATCTAGTATACTTAAGCCTGTAGTTTAATAAATGGCCGGTTGCATGCTAGCTGATCATTGGTGAATGAATCGAACCATGCATCGTTTTATTTAGTAAACGTTTATTTTCAAGTTAAAGGTAACGGTTGTCGTTTTGAAAAGTAGTCCGGTTCTGCACCAAGAATGCCCAAATTAGATAGATGTGTACTTGTGGAATGTTATATTGCGGGAAATAATGGTTTTGTTATTGGTTTTTTTCCCTATGAAGATCGTCTAAACCATGAAATAGGACGGTCCTTGACATGCAGTGGATTAATCAATAGCTAAAACTACCGACTCCAGTCAGTCTGCACGGACTCTGCTGGCTGACGCAAATCGATACTTTTCATGAAAGCATCTTTTCATAGTTTTTGCTGTCAGATATTTTTCCTTCCGCCTTTTTCTGGATGAGACTAGAAACGTGAAATTGCTCCCTTCCCCGAGTGTACTAAAACGGTCAATTTCCGGAAGATGAGGAGATGTTCATTATCTCAGAGACAGTGTTCTCACAGTTTTCAGGAAAAAGATTTCCTTAAAGCACAAGTAATGTAAGAAATGTTTACATTCATCAGTCTGAATTACACGTTATAAATCACAGGCTGCAGGCAACTTGCAGTGCCTTACTTTTATGGACATATCAGTTACACAAGAACTTCCTAGAAATCTGTAGATATGACATATTGCCAACTTTCAATAAAACGCGGGTTTTTTTAATGCAATTTATTTCGATCTCCACAGACTTGCAGACCGCCGTCTGCAACGTCTGAAAACCAAAACATAAAACAAATCGCTTCTGGGGTTAATCTACAGGGTATTTCATTATATATTTTACCTTTCAACAATGCATATACGCTCGTACGGTGTGTTGTCTGTAAAGGTAATATAATACAATTTCTACCATTTAATACGACATGATCAGCCTGTTTGGCAACAATAAAATTTAAAAGACATAATATTGGCAACTACATCTTCGCAAGCCAAGGCTGACGATTCACTACGCTACTCTACCCTTGGCGGATCGAGCTTGATTTTTACATTCACCCGATATGCCTTTTCATTGGATGCAGCCAGCTCTAGCTGCAACGAATCATCTTTGATAAAAATAGAACAAGGTCGCTACCTTTCAAATAGAAGGTAAACATAGAAACCCACGTGGATGTCTGTTTATTGCTTTATGTGTATTCGTAAGCGGTTTGTAAAACGATATTTCATTGGCTTTTAGAAATATGATGTAAAGGGGGGTGATAACCAGCATCCAATAGAGGGCGCATCGCAGGAATCTCGAAATCGGCCTCAATCAGCCAAGGTAAGATCCACGTAGTGATTGTAAACTTGGCTGGCGAAGATATAGCAACTATAAGGCACTCAGTGCCTTTCAAAACATACGTAGATTTTCACCATTATGTTCAAAATGGTGACAATTTTGACAAATTGCATGATATTTGGTGTCATAGTGAAATTTTTTGTCATTGATCTAGGTTGTGATCAGGCCAATCTCTGGAATTATTGATACCTTAACTCGTTACCAAACGACAATATTGTAGGCTTGTCCAAATCGAAAACATTTGCAGACGACAAAATAGAAGTGACAGAAAATTTGAAATTTGTTTTGTGAAGGGTAGAAAAACATCGTGGGAAAAGGAGAAAATGCTGGTTACCAGCATTTTCTCCTTTTCCCACAATGTTTTCTAAAGGCATCTTTCTCAGGATTGTTAATAGTAGGGATTGTGTGGTAAAAAGTTAAACTTATCTTCTGTCTGAGTGTGGACTTTTTGCACATTTTAGGGAGTACTTCGAATATAATTGGTACAACTGGGTCTTTCTTCTTTGAAGACAGCGATGAAGACCCTGAAACAGTTACATGAAACGGTATTTACAGCTCTTCCCTTGAAGCAAAAGCTTATGCCAAAACTTTGTGGAAAAGCATCTCGTACACGAGGAAAAACTTTGTTTTTTGGCAAAAGGTGCTTCAACACCATTACACAACCAAGGGCGTATTGAAATGAAAACAGTTTGTATCGAGGGTGATTTTGAAAACAGATCAACCATTTCCCGCTCCCCTTTACTTGCCGAACATAAAGTCGTTGTACTTTTTCTCTGTGTGAGGTTTTCAGGAGGACAGTTTGTATAAAGTCCACTCTCACACAATAAATGAACTTAAGGCATAAATGACCTGCAATGCGCAAAAAAGAACATTCGGACAATTGCGTGAGGTGCCGTGTCGGATCAGCCTGCGCACCCCGCGCAGGCTAATCCGAAACGACACTTCACTTTGGGTCGTTTCTTTTTGTGATTTTCTGTTTTGCACAAGTCTACTGTTCCACATAATCTAATGTATTTGTAAAGTACCGTCGCCGATTAGCCTTTTCGAACTGTGCAGGGTTATCCGAGACGACATTTTCCGGAAATATCCGAATGTCCCTTTTGGCGTGTTGCAAGGGAAATAGTTCCAGAGATGAACCTAATCACAACCAAAATCTAAGAAAGCGAATACCACGAAGAGACTAAAGGTCTGTGACGTCAAAATAGATGTAATCTTGAACATTTGATGTAAATTGATGTAATTTTTGAAAGGCACTTGCTTGTTTTATTGTTCAATGTTACCTTAAGGTAAGACCTGTGTAATGGAAAACAGCTATTTCCACTAAAATATCATCCTGCAAAATCAGCTATAATTGAAAATGAGTATTATTGAACTACTTTCACCTTTTCATTTTTTTCCATTTTTTTCTTCTTTGAATTATCATTTATAAATCTAAAACCGCTATATTCTCAATCGAAAAAGAGATAATAATTACCTCCTTTTTTGGAAAACAAACAAAAGTATAAAAAAAGTTTCAAGATAGACATAAACGGAATTTCTGATCCGTTAGAAACGTCTAAAAATATCATTTCGGCATAATTCCTTATTTATCCTTATTTAACAACCAATAAGAATTTTTGCCCAATGTTCACCGGAAGTGCATTACACAGGTCTTACCTTAAATACAGTGCATGTCGTATTCTTAAAACTTATCAAATAGTACGAATTCTACTGTTTTACTTTTATAAGACAATATACCTTAGCCACATTTGAAAAAAAAGTAACATACATTATGAAACATCCTGTATATGTATGCCTAGTTACTTACGAGTCTTTGATGTACGAAAAAAAAGTAGTTCTGACAAAGAGGAGAGGCTGATTCCATCTGAAGTGCTGTTTCTAACTGATTAAATAGTTCGATTTAAGCGGACATTGCTATTACCAGACACATTATAAAACAATAAAGATGGCCGACATGATGGCGTAATAATTGTTGTCAATGGTTATACAAGGTCATCAATTAAGATTACAATCAATTCCTTTGCTTTTAGTTCAACTCTTTACCAGTAGACAAACGTTAGACTCGTGCAAATTACAAGCACCTGTTTAAGTTGGTTCCTGCGATGAATTTAATTCTTTGAAACGCTAAAAAAGGTTGTGAGAAAAGAAGAAAATGCTGGTTACCAGCATTTTCTTCTTTTCCCACAATGTTTTCCAAAGCCATCTTTCTAAAAGTCTTTAGAACACCACTGTATGATATAGAGTAAAGAGTACAAAAGGTCAACTGCTCCTGCAGATGGCTTTCTGCCTATTACAGCTTACCACTTTCAGAAATATTGTGTCAGAATAGGAAAATTCATCGCAATAACCGACAACAACAACAACAACAAATGCAACGAATACGCAAAAGGAAAAGAAGCAACAGTAACGACAACATTTACAACAACAACGCCATGCTCTGGCAAAAGGAGTTTAATGTACCTTTGTGATACACTCTACTAAACGAATTGTCACATAACTAAACCTCCCCCATAAGAATAATTTTGTCCATCAGCCAGCAAGATCATGCGGTAGTATGGTACTTGGATATCCATAAAATTCATCAATAGCAAACAGTTTAACATAGGTAAGCCTACACGAACCATGCATGCTGAAACGGGTCAATACTTTTTTAGCTCACCTGAGCACAACGTGCTCAAGGGGAGCTTTTAGGATCACCCGGTGTCCGTCGTGCGTCGTGCGTCGTGCGTCGTCAACAATTCTTCAAACATCAACTCCTCCTAAACCGCTGGGTCAATTTGAACCAAACTTGGCTGGACTGTTCCTTGGGAGGTCCTCTTTTAAAATTGTTCACAGAATTTAATTCCGTCAAAAACTCTGGTTGCCATGGCAACGAAATGGAATTTTTTAGGAAATTCTTTAAAAATCTTCTTCTCTGAAACTGGCGGCCAGATTTTAAAATAATTTCACAGAGATGTTCCTTGGGTGACCCTTTTCAAAAACTGTTCGCGAAATTTTGATCCGTCAAGAAACATGGCTCTGGTGAATGGGGGCTTCTTGCACTATACAGAAATGAAGAAATTCTTAAAAATTCTTTATCTCTGAAACCGCTGGCCAGATTTTAAAATAATTTCACAGAGATGTTCCTTGCGTGACCCTTTCCAAAATTTGTTCGGGAAATTTTGATCCGTCAAGAAACCTGGCTCTGGTGAATGGGGGTTTCTTGCACTATTCAGAAATGAAGAAGTTCTTAAAAATTCTTCTTCTCAGAAACCGCTGGCCAGATTTTAAAATAATTTCACAGAGATGTTCCTTGATTTTGATAGGTCAAGAAACCTGGCTCTGGGGAATGGGGGCTACTTGCGCTATAGGGAAATGAAGAAATTCTTAAAAATTCTTCTTCTCTCGAACGGCTGGTCAGATTTTGAAATAATTTCACAGAGATGTTCCTTGGGTGACCCTTTTCAAAAAATTGTTCGTGAAATTTTGATAGGTCAAGAAACCTGGCTCTGGGGAATGGGGGCTACTTGCGCTACAGGGAAATGAAGAAATTCTTAAAAATTCTTCTTCTCTCGAACGGCTGGTCAGATTTTGAAATAATTTCACAGAGATGTTCCTTGGGTGACCCTTTTCAAAATTTGTTCGTGAAATTTTGATTCATTAAGAAACATGGCTCTGGTGAATGGGGGCTACTTGCACTATAGGGCAATGAAGAAATTCTTAAAAATTCTTCTTCTCTGAAATGGCTTGTCAGATTTTGGAAAATTTTCACAGAGATATTCCTTGGGTGACCCTTTTCAAAATTTGTTCGTGAAAGTTTGATTCGTCGTGAAACATTGCTCTGGTGAATGGGGGCTACTTGCACTATATGGAAATGAAGAAATTCTTGAAAATTCTTCTTCTCTGAAACTGTTGGTCAGATTTTGAAAGGACTTTTACAGGTGACCTTTTAAAAATTGCTTGGCAAAATGATGATTTTGTATCCAGTGTTTCAATACCTTACAAAAATGGTTATGGTCCTCTCAAAAATTCAGGTGAGCGATCCAGGGCCATCTTGGCCCTCTTGTTCGAGAAAGAGAGAGACAGAGAGAGAGAGAGAAAGATAGAGACAGACAGACAGAGATAGAGACAGACAGACAGAGACAGAAAGACAGAGAGTGAGAGAGAGAGAGAGACAGAGAGACAGACAGAGAGAGACAGAGAGAAAGACAGAGAGAGATAGAGAGAATGACAGATAGACAGAGAGACACAGAGAGAGACAGAGACAGAGAGGGAGGGAAGATTCGAAAGATGCTTTGATTTAGCATCGTCACCATAAACCGAAATAGGGAGCATTGCAAACTGCTATATGGAAATGTGAAATGAAAAATGTCTCTGAGTGAATAGAAAGTTTAAATTTTAAATGAAGATTAATGCAAACGAGAACAACAGATTAAACAAGTTCTCAGGCACAGTAAACCATTTTCCTGTCCCAAAATCGAATATTCAGAACTCTGTAAACGTTCAATTTTGTGTCAAGGCAGTGTTAATAAGCCCCATCTGACTGCCAAATGAAAGTCGTATTATAATTTTTTCTAGAACTGAATTTATGAATTCGACCTCATTCGAAGGATTAGAGTACAATCCACTGAAACGTCGAATATTTGAGCAAAAAGGGATTAAACCTTAAGCTGCTTATCGAGATTTGCAGACCTTGTGCGGACAGCGTAGATCAAGATCAGACTGCACAGAACGTGCAGTCTGATCTTGGATCTACACTGTCCGATTGAGAGATATTTTTATTCTGAAAATGCATTTAAGATAGTAGCATTTGGGTTTTTACTATTGACTTAGAAAGTTCCATTTAATTTATTCAGCACGAGATGGGTTAATGCATCTCCTTAACTCATTACCATACGACAAAATTCCAGATCCAAAACATTTGCAGAGGACAATATAAAAGTGAGTGAAAATTTGAAATTTGTTTTATGAAGAGTAGAAAACATTGTGCGAAAAGGAGAAAATGCTGGTTACCAGAATTTTCTCCTTTTTCCACAATGTTTTCAAAAGGCTTCTTTCTCAGGGTCGTCAAAAGTAGGGATTGCGTAGTAATGGGTTAATGCACTATATATAGCCTGCAACACGCGAAAAAGGACATTCGGACATTTGCGTAAATTGTCGTCTCAGATCAGCCTGCGCTGTCCGCAGTGGCTAATCTGAATCGACACCTACCTTTTTTATGTAATTTTCTGTTTTCTGCATGTCTACTGTAGCACAAAATCTAATGTAGTCGTAAAGTGGCGTCTCGGATTAGACTGCGCGGACTGCACAGGCTTATCCGAGACGACACTTTACGCAAATGTCCGAATGCCCCTTTTCACGCGTGTGGCAATATAATGGAAGACATAATATAAGCATCGATCGATTTTTTTAAAGATCGACTGAATCATGAGGAAGAATGGTCCTATGCCTTTCAGAAAATCTTCCAATAGCAAAGTTTCGACCCATCCCGGACTGCGCAGGCTGTCATGAGTCGATACCTTTGCGGGTGCATTTGAATTCTTTTTTTTTTTCACAATGAATCACACGTACAGTATATAACGTTATATCTTGTAGGATGCATCTTCGCGAGCCAAGGTTACGATCACTTCGTGGATCTTACCTTGGCGGATTAAGCCCAATTTCGAGATTCCTGCGATGCGCCCTCTATTGTATGCTGGTTATTAACCCCCTTTACATCATATTTCTAAAAGCCAATGAAATATCGTTTTACAAACCACTTACGAATACACATGAAGCGATAAGCAGACTCCACGCAGGTTTCCATGTTTACCTTGTATTCGAAAGTTAGCGACCTTATTCTGTTTTTATCAAAGATGAAATGGTACGAGCGATTTCATTCGTTGCAGTTTGAGCTGGCTGCATCCAATGAAAAAGCGTATCAGTGGCAATATAAAAACCAAGCTCGGTCCGCCAAGGGTAGAGTAACGTAGTGAATCGTTAGCCTTGGCTTGCGAAGATGTGTAGGATATAGTTTACAACAAGTGAATAGTATCTACGTCATACACTTTGCAAATTTAAGCCCATGTTTTCAGGCTCTATATATGGAGCAGAAACTTCGATAATTTACGAGTTCAATCCTGTACCAAACAAACCCTGGTTTTCACGACCCTGGAAAAAAGAAGCCTTTTGAAAACATTGTGGGAAAAGAAGAAAATGCTGGTAACCAGCATTTTATCCTTTTCCCACAATGTTTTGTATCCTACTGGAAACAAATTTCAATTTTTGAGTTATATTTTTTTGTCGTCTGCAAGTGCTTTCGACTTGGACTAGTCTAAAATTTTGTTGTTTGGTAAAGGGTTAATGGCCTTTATGAAGAAAACTTTTAACATTATAGGAAAAAGAAAAAGACGTTTAATCGGCATTTTCAGTACCCCTTTCTCACAATGTTTCCAACTTTTTCACAATCACTTTTCAATGTATGTGTCACCTTTATCTTGTCGTCTGGTAATTCTTTCCATTAGGACAAATATAAAATTTTGACGTTTGTTATTAAGCGTAAAGACAGAAATAGCATTACACACAAACTTGTTGCCATAGCAACTGTCGTTTTGGTTAAATATCGTCACCAGCAAACATATGCCTGGATTCAATCAGTTATCAAAATGACATGCAGAAGTTAATCAAAGTACTGAAAGTACTCACAGAACACACACACAGAACATTGAAAGTGGAATATGTTGCCTTGGTAAACACTAAAATCACTTGGTCCATACATGATTGGTAAAAAATGACACAATCCGGTTATCAAGTCTATCCGGTTTAATCCGGACCAATGGAGCTTGTTAGTCATGATTCGGTTCGATCCGATGACTTTTCCCCCCTTATTTTACTCCATTGCACATCGGGTGAAAAAAATCTCGATTGATTTCTAATTGTAAAAGAATAATTTCATATTTTGGAAGATAAATACTTTCTAAAGTTTACCTTTAGATGAACTTTGCTGGCTTTTTCACTTTCTTACGGGTTGGACGAACTCGTAGCTATGTCAACAACACCTGCAAAAAACAAGAGGAGGGTTACGTTGGAATGAAAAAAAAAATGAGTCCGATTGACACAGGTCACTATGTACATCTTGTACCTTATCAATCGATGACATCTTTTTTTACCCTTTACTCCATAGATACTCATTTCTACGCCATTGCTTGTAGGAGTCCTTTGAAAACATTGTGGCAAAAGGTGAAATTGCTCGTGACGAGCAATTTCACCTTTTGTCACAATGTTTTCTGTGCTATCAAAAGGTGTCATATACACATAAAACGGCCTCATACTTGCTATTGTTTAGGGTCAATTAGAGATAACCATAGAAATGTCTTATAGGGTAAAGGGTTAAGTCAATGACTGTAAGTTCACACCGCTGAAAAACTGAACCGAGTGATATAGATTTCATAATTCATGACAACATTATATAATATTTTTTTTTTAACAGAATTAAGATTTCCTACAGAAGGTATTAATCTCTGTGCAGTAGTAATAAGTCACTGCTGATTTCAATTGTTTACATCTCAACCCTTTACCAAACAATACACCTTTAGGCTGGTCCAGGTTGAAAGAACTTCTCGAGGACAAAAGAAAAGTAACTCAAAAATTGAAACATGTTTCCAGGAAGGTAGAAAACATTGTGGGAAAAGGAGAAAATGCTGGTAACCAGCATTTTCTCCTTTTTCCCACAATGTTTTAAAAAGGCTTCTATCTCAGGGTCGTGAAAACCAGGGATTGTTTGGTAAAGGGATAATCTACGTCATTCTCGATGGCAATAGACTTGCGATCTTATAATTGATAGCCTAAAAGTGTAATAAATTCAAAAGACATTGGCTTATGAACTTCTTGAGAGAAAAAAAAAAACAGTTTTTACTTAATGTCACAGACAGAAATAAGACGGTAAGAATTCGTCAACTCAAGGTACCACTTTTCCTGATTATTCCATAGAAAATGTACGGTCAGGAAACCCGGCTAATGATAGGTATTTTCTTTTACAGGTTTGGTAGGTAATGACGAATAACAAAGACAATCTGACGAAGATGCCATTTTATAAATCATAGATACTGTTATAGATCTGTGCCAATCACTAACATTACTCTTGATGAACTTGAAATGGACGGTTGTCTCTCCTCTTGTTTTTCATAAATATTGACCAGGGTCCGTACTTCTCAGACATTCCTAGTCTAAGTCTATAGATTTGTCTAAATTTGAAAGTAATGCAAATTCTGATTGGCTGAACCAATTATGTGATTATCTGAATATAAAGTTTACGGTAGTATCCACCAGCCATACTCAATTTCATACTTTATCTATTTCTCGGAAGTAACACAACTTCTGATTTGCTAAACCAAACGGTTTAGCCAATCAGAAGTTGTGTTACTTCCGAAAAATAGATAAAGTATGAAATTGAGTATGGTTGATGAATTCTACTGTAAACTTTATATTCAGATAATCAGAAGTCTTGATTAGAGCTGTTTTCAACAAAGTTGTTTTCACAGTTAATGCCATTAAACGGCATAGAAATGGGAGGGACATGTTTTATATTCTGTTTGCAACAATTTATTCTGAAATGAGAGATTTCGACAAAACGATATTACAGTGTTGCATTTCTCAATTTTCTTCACACACGCACACACAAAACAAATCAAATTAGACTAGCTCGTCAAAGGCTATAAAGAAATTTCAGTCAATACTCTTCATTAACCTTTGAAATAAATCTTGAGTCAGCTATTGTCAGTTACAGGGACGAATTAAATTATGGTATTAATATTTCATTTACAAATTATTAATTTTGCTTGTAACTATTAAGGCAATATTTGAGATCGGTATACACTCACTGAACCAAACACAATGTCAGTCGGTACATTTGTACAGTATATATACATACTATTTGAACCTCGGCAAGGCAGTAGCGAGCCCCGGCGGTCCCATCCTCGGATACCCCGGGGTCTCCCTATTGGCTACGGTACGTCGATGTAGCGTAGCAAATAGGGGGACCCCGGGGTATCCGAGGATGCGGCGGTCCACTGATACAGATAAATAAATAGGTTATTGCAACTTTACGACTGAAATACTGTAGAAAGGGATGACAATGAACAAACGAAATGAGTCAAGGTAGGTTTACTTAAAAACCCTCGTAACTAGTTTGAAACAAGCTGTAGTTACGAGGTTTTTGAAGTAAATCGACATAATGCTCTTTGGAAAAGGGGGTTAAATGCATCTAATATCTAATTCTTTTGGTAGGCAGATCCGGAATCTGCCGAGACCGAATTAGGTTTCAAATTTTGTGTAGATCAAAATGCATTGTTTTCTAATATTTTTTTACACATATTGATTTAATTATGTTTACAATTGAGAGGTATTTTCAATTAAAGCATTTTATATGATTTTTGCACAATCGCTCTGTTTTCTAAACATTCAACATTTATATTTATTCTGAATTTCTGACTAAAACTTCTTTTATTTTGGGGTTTACGTTTAAAAGTAAGATGATTCATATGTAGACGCCCTATATTCAACGAGAAATTATCAAAATTTGGTTAAGGCAGATTGTAGAGCTGCCTAGCTAAACTGGAATCCTGATTTGTTATAGACAAACTCCAGTTTGGTCTAGGCTGATTCCGGATCTGCCTGGACTCCAGTTTGGACTCCGACATTTTCATTGATATTTTTGCCTGTCCAAGGACCATTTTATGTCAGGATTACATTATGTTTTAGAAAAAATGGATTTCATGGATTTATATTTCTTTTTCCAACGATGTTCTCTCTATTTTCGACAGCAAATCGAAAGCAAATCCCGGTATTTGATCCTCATTTGATTTGTGTTCTGCATTTATTCCATTGCAGACAAGTTTATTCTTATTCCACTGTAAAACAAAAGGCAAATTTTCAATTCGATAGCAAAGACTAAAATATTGCTACTTCAAAGGTATTTTTAGGGAAATAATATCTCCTTTACGGACAGTGCAGATCAAGATCAGACTGCACGTTCTGTGCAGTCTGATCTTGATCTACACTGTCCGCTAAAGGTCAATGAGTCGCGCTCAGGAGCCTAGGGGTTAAAAAATGTCTTAGAGTAAAGAATTATGAGTTATTTTCATCTGGGGTCATCAAAACAAGGGGATGCTCTCAGAGACAAAGGTACTAAGTTCCAATAATATAGGCTTCAGTGAGGCGTAAACTTTAAAGGTGGCCCTTCAGATTTTGGGACGGAAGTTTTACAAAAAGACAAAAAAATCACCCTTATGCTCCAAAAGCGTTCTAATTTTCATTCATAAAATCCCAGTAGTCGAAAACCATCCGACAACACGAGAAATTAGAGATTTACTACTGCCCAGGTCGACACCGACGGGAAACACGGTCTAATTTTACATGAGCAACTTGCTCATTTATACACCGGAAATACATAGATGAAGCTTCAAACATAACGTCTACAGAAGACATTATGGAAAATGATTATATCTTTGTTATATATGGAATTTAAGCGTCAATAGTAACATGCCAGTCACTTAACATTCCCACAAAGTTATTTTTTTTTTTTTATTTTTGGCGCGAAGTCTAAAAATAGCATAAGAGGCTGCGTAGCCTTTAAGAGATTACCATCACTTTTTTGTAATTTTATGATTCTTAATCATTGATGATTTTTTTTTTTCATATAAATTTCAGTGATATGTATATTTTCTAATTTGGTGTGATGTGAAAAATCTAAATATCCGCCTTTAAGACAAAAAATGAATTGAGTGCCATTAATATTGACTTGAGTGAGTTTATAAACTTCAAGACGAATTTATACCTAGTACCGACAATATAGGTTGGGATAGGGAGTAATAACGATCTAAACCATATAAATGCCGAGATATATGTGTGAACCCCAGGTTCACAAGCAATTTGTATAGTATAATTTATTTGATTATAGCTGAGCCGCAAAGCAATTTCGAATGAGAACCACTCGAAATGATAATGATATACTGTGACGATCTATTTCTTCGTGAAATTGACGAAAACGCACTAACGAGGTTTGCCTGTCAATGGATTGAATGTCACTAAGTACTAGCCTTTCTTGTATATGTATTGAAACAATATCTTACAAGGCTTTCAGAACCCTATATATTAACCATATCTCTTCCGACGGCCGAAAACAAAATAAGCCCGCATAGCTCAGTTGGTAGAGCGCAGAGCTCGTGAATGTGATGTTTCTGGTCACTAAAGGGTGTGGGTTCAATTCCCACGGTTTGACCATTTTAACTCTTTACAGAAGGACAAATTTATAGACTGGTCCAAATAGGATGCATTTTCAGATGACAAAATAAATGTGAATGAAAAGTTAAAATTTGCTATGGGAAGGGTAAAGAACATTGTGGGAAAAGGAAACAATGCTGGTTGCCAGCATTGTCTCCTTTTCCCACAATGCTTTTTAAACGTTTCTACTTCAGGGTCGTCAAAAGTCGTTATTTTATGGTAAAGGGTTAAAATTACTAAAAGTCTTTCGGATGAGACGTTGAATCGAGGTAACGTGTGACGGTGCTATACACCAAGCAAGTTAAAGAACCAAGGGCAACTTAACCCTTTCCCAAACAAGCCCTTGTTTTTACGTGTCTGCAGTTCAAGTCTTTTGAAAACACTGTAGGAGAAGGAGAAATTGCTCGTAACGAGCAATTTCTCCTTTTCCCACAGTGTTTTCTACCCATTTGGAGAACGTTCTGCCATTTTTATCAAATTTAAAATTGTCGTCTGCACACTCCTTGGGTTTGGAAGAGTCTAAAATTTGTCGTTTTGGAAAGGGTTAAGATGGGTTTCGTCCTGTAACTGCACTATTCCATGTAACGATACTAACAGCCTCCTTCCATATAGCGTCTTCCATACGGGCAACCGTTGGCGACGATAAATAAACCCAAATTCAATCAATCAACGGCCTAAAACGCCACATAATTTAACTTAGACATTTTTTTTTATCATTTGCTTGACTATATAAGCGGACAATTTAGACCCAAGAGTAGACAGAGCGTTGCAGTCTTTCTAGATCTAAGCCATCGGCAAAAGTCAATGGTTGCATCTATGCATCTTCGCGAGCCGAGTCTACGATCACTACGTGGATCTTACCTTGGCTGATTGAGCCCGATTTCGAGATTTCTGCGATGCGCCCTCTATTGGATGCTGGTTATTACGCCCCCCCCCCCCACTTTACATCATATTTCTAAAAGCAAATGAAATATCGTTTTACAATATCGTCACAATACACATTAAGCGAAAAGCAGACATCCACATGTTTACCTTCCATTCAAAAGGTAACGACCTTGTTCTATTTTTATCAAAGATGAAATGCTACGAGCGATTTCATTCGTTGCAGCTAGAGCTGGCTGCATCCAATGAAAAAGCGTATCGGGTGAATGTTAAAATCAAGCTCGATCCGCCGAGGGTAGAGTAACGCAGTGAATCGTCAGCCTTGGCTTGCGAAGATGGCATCTATGACGCTGGGCGGGTTAAAGAACGCCGGACCCGACCCTGTTGCTTTTTGCAGTGGGTATTGCTCTTGACCAGAAAGCTCGCAAGACGCAGTTTAAATTTATACCTTAAAATTCTGATGGATGTCTTGATCTTCAGACCCATTAATAAAAGACTTAACGCATTAACACACAATCCTTACTTTTGACGACCCTGAGAAAGAAGCCTTTAGAAAACATTGTGGGAAAAGGAGAAAATGCTGGTAACCAGCATTTTCTCCTTGTCCCACAATGTTTTCTACCCTTTCACAAAACAAATTTCAAATTTTCAGTAACTTTTATTTTGTCACCTGCAAATGCTTTCGATTTGGACAAACCTAAAATTTTGTCGTTTGGTAATGAGCTAATGTGCTTAGCACTAAAATATCGACTCGGGTTAGCCTACTCAGGCCTGGGCCAAAACTGTATGATATTGGTCTATTTTTTGTGTGAAAAAGGACCAGTTTACCCCCTGGTGAAATTTTTAAAGTGGCAATTATAAATATATTTTTATGTGATAGGATGCTTGGCATAACGCATCATTGAAAAGCATTGAGCGCCCTTTTGCAATATCATGTACGAGTACAATTATTGTAACTTCGATCTCTTTCGAGCCCGGCCGGAAAGCAAGGAAGTTATCGAATCTGACTTGTGACCCGGTGGAAGTGGGCTCGATACCCGATTAAGGTGGCAGACCAGTAATACTTAGTTCAGTTTAAACATATTTTATTGTCATTATTTACAAATTCTTACATAGAATACATTTATACATACAAAACAAATAAGACAAAAGGGTTTGTGCAACTTAGATTCGGCCATCCCCTTGTTGAACTTACATGGTATAGCAGTCTTTAAAGGTGGCCCTTCAGATCTTGGGACGAAAATTTTAAAAAAATGCAAAAAAATCATCCTTATACTCCCCAAGCCTTTTAATTTGCCTTCATAAAACCCCAGTAGTCGAAAACCATCCGACAGCACGAGAAATTAGAGATTTACTGCGGCCCAGGTTGACACCGAGGGGAGACACGTTCTATTTTTAGGTGATCGATTCGCTCATTTATATACAGGAAAACACAAAGTTTCAAATATAGGGTCCGAAGAAGACATTACGGAAAATAATTATTACATGTTTGTTATGTGATGGAATTTAAGCGTTATAAGTCACGTGCCAGTGACTTGACATTCCCAAAATGCCCCATTGATTTTTGGCGGGAAATCTAAAAATATCTTAAGAGGCTACGTAGCCTTTTAAGGGAACACCATCAATTTGTTTTTTTTTTTTTTGTAATTTTATGAGTCTTACTTATTGATGATTTGTATTATTTTTTCATATGAATTTTAGTGATATATATGTTTTTTAATTTGGTGAGATGAAAAAAATCTAAATACCCACCTTTAAGAGAGCAAAAGGAGGAGAATATTATAAATATAAGTTTTTTTTCACAGAATCTGATTGAAGACAGTTTTGTTCCAGATATAGAGACTTTTTTCAATGCCAATAAGGAAACTGGGAATATTGGGAATATAAATAGTAACATTAGTTATTAAAAAAACAAAGATGACAGGTGGTGCCTGTGAAAGAACGTCTGAAAAATTGGAAAGAAAAATTTGGTGTCAGTCGGTAGATGGGCAAATCGGGTTTTTAGTGCTGCATAGCGAACTATTCATCAAATCTCTTTGTATCCCTTATAAAATTTTGAACTGATTTAACCCTTTCCCAAACAATCCCTGGTTTTTACGGGTCTAGAATAGTAGCCTTTTGAAAACATTGTGGGAAAAGGAGAAAATGCTGGTAACCAGCATTTTCTCCTTTTCCCACAATGTTTTCTACCCTATCATAGACAGAAATATCTTTTCAGCAAGAGTTGAATTGTCGTCTGCAAATGCTTTCAATTTGGTCTAGTCCAAAAGTTTGTCGTTTGGGAAAGGGTTAAAAATAAAAGAATTTTCACCATAATCGAGGGTGTCAGACCCAAACAGTAGGAGCTGTAGAGAAAGTGGGTGAAAACGCCATAATTCTCGAAATAATTTAACACGCGGTTCAGTAAAATTAGGACACTGAAAAAAGAAGTGTTCGGCGTCTTCAGCAACGTATCCACAACTACATGTAGGGAACGGTGATATATGGTTCGAATAAAGATCGAAGTTCAAATTACTACAATTATTCCCGAGTCTTGTGTGCAAAATTGATAGTCTCTTCTGTCCTACACGATAATGTCGTGGTACAGGTGGCGCAGCGAAACGTTCTAAAATGCGTGATTTGAAAAGTGAAATCGATGTTATGGATTTGATATCATCCGGAGTTCATTCCAAAGGGAGACAGCAGAAAGAATAAAGGTACTTGCAAACAGCTCAGTGCGACAGCCAACTACATCAATTTTATGAGCATTTCTTAACCCTTTACCCCATAAGGCATTTCTATGATATTGTTAATCGACTTTAGATAACAGGAAGGATGAAGCCGTTTCTTATGTGTATATAACACCTTTTGATAGCCTAGAAAACATTGTGACAAAAGGTGAAATTGCTCGTAACGAGCAATTTCACCTTTTGCCACAATGTTTTCCAAAGACTCCCACAAGCAATGCGTAGAAATGAGTATCTATGGAGTAAAGTGTTAATGTATAAGCAGTTCTAGAGTGAAGATTCATTGGAAAAAATATCGCGTAAATAATCAGGAGTGAGGCCGTTTATAATTTTAAATATGCAAATAAGTTTTTGATACCTCTAGTGCAGCATGGCATGAAATTTCTTGATAGTTGATAGTAAGGGTTTATACAGATCTAATACTTTTGCACATTTTTAGCCGACCAGAAATTCCTTTGATGTCTATCTTGAAATTATTTGTGATACTTTTGTTGGTTTCTAGAAAAGGGAGATCATTATTATCTCCCTTTAGTTTCAAAATATTTATTTTACATCGATTGAGAAACAAGTTCAAACAACTTATACTAATCTCTCTCAATTCTGCTTCCTGGAAACTACAGCAGTACTCGCCCCAAATTTGTGGGTCAATGAAAAATCCCAACGCTGACACCCGCTCCCGGGTATCGAACTCAGGACCTTATGGTTACAATGCCGACGCTCTACCTCAGAGCCACGGACACCACACGGACACCACACGGACACCACACGGACTCTCTTTGTAATGAAAATATAGTGGTTTTAGATTTATATATGCTAATTCTAAGAAGGAAAGAAAGGAAAAAGTAGCTCGGTGAAAGTAGTACAATAATACTCATTTTCAATCACAGCAAATTTTTTAGGATAAAATTATAGTGGAAATAGCTGTTTTCTAAATACAGGTCCACTACCTTAATGTAAATGTTCTGTCCGACATGTTTTAGCCTTTCAACTCTGATGCATAGGAGAAAAGTACTCAGTGACTTAGAAAGAAAATGGATCAGTGCAAGTATGTGAAAGCCTGGAGACACATGCGTGATGAATTTCCCGACGAGATATGACCTTTCTATTAATTCTTTGCCAAACGACAAAATTTTAGACTGGTCCAAATTGAATGCATTTGCAGAGGACAAAATAAATGGGACTATAAAATTGAAATTTGTTTTGGGAATGGAAGAAAACATTGTGGGAAAAGGAGAAAATGCTGGTTTCCAGCATTTTCTCCTTTTCCCACAATGTTTTCAAAAGGATTTTTAGTAGGGATTGTGTAGTAAAGGCTTAAAAGGACGTTAAAATCCAGTACGAACCAATACAAACTATCTGAGAACGATTTCCATAGTATACGCTTGATTGAACAAGCGGACAGTATACTGCAGTCTGATCACTGTCTGTGCTGTCCGCTAAAGCCCTCATTCTAGTCCATGGCCCTGAAATGACTAAAGCCGCCATCAATATTCTACATATCGAGCGGCTCTGACATAATTTAATCAGTGTCACTTTGTTCCGGAAACAAAAGTCCTTGTGACAGGAAAATTACGAAATTGCTAATTCACCCCGAGACACAGGATGTATGCAAATAACCTAACTATTCCGGAAAATTGTCGGTTGTCATATTCATTAGAATGTCCCCCATTTTGGTGAACGTATCCAAATGGACATCAATTCGTATACAAACGATAAGTTCAGAGTTTAAGGTGGCCCTTCAGAATTTGGGACGAAAATTTTACAAAAATACAAAAATATCATCCTTATACTCCCAAAGCCTTATAATCGTCATTCATAAAACCCCAGTAGTCGAAAACTATCCGACAACACGAGAAATTAGAGATTTACTACGGCCAAGGTCGACATCGACGGAAAACACGTTCTATTTTTCATTGACAACTCGCTCATTTACATACCGGAAACACACAGACTAAGCTTCAAACATAGCGTCCGAAGAAGATATTATGAAAAATAATTACATGTTTGTTATGTAATGGGATTTAAGCTTCATTAGTCACGTGCCAGTCACTTAACATTCCCACAATGCGTTTTTTTTTTTAATTTTTGGCGCGAAATCTAAAAATAGCTGAAGAGGCTACGTAGCCTTTTAAGGGAATACCGTGGAAAAAAAATGGGTAATTTTATTATTCTTAATTATTGATGATTTGTATTGTTTTTTTCTTATAAATTTCAGTGATATATATATTTTTTGATTTGGTGTGATGTGAAAATTCTAAGTACCCACCTTTAACATTTTAAGTACAGTTGACACCATTGAACACTTTTAAGGTCGTAATTTCGAGTCTTTATGTCTTTTTTTATATTTTGTTTCTTTTGCTTGTTTGTTTTCCAAATGTAAGTGTAAAAATTAACCCTTTACAAAAAAAAAAACCCCAAAAAACAATACATTTTAGATTGGTCCAAATTGAAAACACTTGGAGATATTAAAACAAACGTTAAGTCAAAAATTGAAATCTATTTCCAGTAGGGTAGAAAACATTGTGGGAAAAGGAGAAAATGCTGGTTACCAGCATTTTCTCCATTTCCCACTATGTTTTTCAGAAGGCTTCTATCTCAGGGTCGTAAAAAAACAGAGATTGTTTGGTAAAGGGATAAAGTCACACCAGTACAATACAATGTCCGCATTTAGTAAATGTGTATCAATGAACATCAGCTCTTATCAACGTAACGGTTTATTTTTTGTAATATCTTCAATTCAGTTGACGCCGTTGATTAATTTCAGAATCATGAGTTCGAGTCTCTGTGAAGGCATTATTTTTTTGTTATGATTTTTTTTTTTTGTCATATTTAGAGATAAAAGACAATTCACAATGATACTATGCAAAATGAAACAGCATTCAGTGGTCAATTCAGTTGGCACAGTTGAATAGTTTCAAGGTTATTAGCTCGAGTATCTATGACATCACGTTTGTGATACGGTTCCTCTTTTCTTGTTCAGATGAAGAAGTCAAGTCGCAATAAAAAAATATTTAAACAACTAATTTAACCCTTTACCATACAAAACCGACTTTTAACGCCTCTGTAAAAGAAGTCTTTTGAAAACATCGTGGGAAAAGGAGAAAATGCTGGTAAAAAGCATTTTCTCCTTTTCTCACAATGTTTTCTTCTCTTCTTAAAATAAATTTAAATTCTTAAGTCACGTTTATTTTATCTTCTGCAAATGCTTTCAATTTGGGCCCGTCTACAATTTTGTCGTTTGGTAAAGAGTTAAGGAAAAATAGTAATAGTAATGATTTTGCCTGTAGACAGTCGAAACGCTAAAGTGCTCACGATCGAAAAAAAAAAAAACAAACAAATGCGACAACGTCAACGGAACAAACGAATTAAAAAAGAAGAACAGAATGGGGAAAAAAACAAAACGAAAAATAATTTTCTGTTACGAAACTAATTTCATTATTTTGAGAATTATAGAGAAAAATCCGCCTTAATAAGGATGTTTTGGCATTCATTTCGATTTAAAGACGTCGTTAACCCTTGGATTGTTGAAGCACGACTCACGACGATTGTAAATTAAGATTAGACTGCGCAA
Organism: Tridacna crocea; assembly: GCA_943736015.1. Taxonomy (NCBI): domain Eukaryota; kingdom Metazoa; phylum Mollusca; class Bivalvia; order Cardiida; family Cardiidae; genus Tridacna; species Tridacna crocea. The sequence goes on from OX031066.1 coordinate 14,600,090, forward strand.
ACCGTGCAGACGAATCTTGGATCTACACTGCAGAACATACTGATTATGAGATAGGCTCCTGGAAACGGCTTTTCAAGGTAAGATTATATAACCTATCCCTCTGTATGAAAATAAACCACTTTACCCTTTACTCCATAGATACTCATTTCAACGCATTGCTGGTAGGATCCTTTGGAAAACATTGTGGCAAAAGGTGAAATTGCTCGTGACGAGCAATTTCACCTTTTGCCACAATGTTTTCTACACCATCAAAAGGTGTTATATACACATAAGAAACGGCTTCATCCTTGCTGTTATTTAGGGTCAATTAGAGAAACCATAAAAATGTCTTATGGGGTAAAGGGTTAACAGTAGAAATTTGTGGTTGAAGTTAAAATTGGATTGTTTCGTTAAAGCCTATTCCCAATAGGGAGGCCTTATGGATTTAATGAAATGATAACTCGTAATAGTCCTTAGCTCGCTAATCACGAAGGAATGACTTTTTGCGGACATTATAAATCAAGATCAGATTGCACAGAATGTGCAGTCTGATCTTGGATCTATACAGTCTTCCTGAAAATACCTGTCTTGCTAAAAATACCTCTGAAATAATAAAAAAAAATCGTGAATTTTTACTATCAGCTTGAAAGTTTTATGAAACCCTTATCCTGCTAAATAATTGAAATGATTTTTTTTAGTGGAAAGTAAAAGCATAAAATTTGCTATATCAAAGGTAATTTGGGTGAGGAACAATGTAGCTTTACAGGACAGTGTGGATCCAAGATCAGACTTCACGTTCTCTGCAGTCTGATCTTGATCTACACTGTCCACAAAAGGTCAGTGAACGCGCTCAGCCAAAGGGTTAACATAGTACGGGTGAGTATTCAACCCGTTTTCTCCAGTTGCCACTTTTCACGCATCTTCGCCAGCCAAGTTTACGATCACTATGTGGATCTTATCTTGGCTGATTGAGCCCGATTTCGAGATTCCTGCGATGCGCCTTCTATTGGATGCTGGTTATTACCCCCCTTTACATCATATTTCTAAAAGCAAATGAAATATCGTTTTACAAACCGCTTATAAATACACATGAAGCGATAAGCAGACATCCACGTGGATTTCCATGTTTTACCTTCTATTCGAAAGGAAGCGACCTTGTTCTATTTTTATCAAAGATGAAATGCTACGAGCGATTTCATTCGTTGCAGTTAGAGCTGGCTGCATCCAATGAAAAAGCGTATCGGGTGAATGTAAAAATCAAGCTCGATCCGCCAAGGGTAGAGTAGCGTAGTGAATCGCCAGCCTTGGCTTGCGTAGATGCTTTTCACGATGGCACTGAACAAAATATTGGTCCTTTTATGGGACGGTATAGATGCTCATCACGCTGATTTTTTCATGTAATCTGATTCGTTGTCTGCACATGTCATATTCTTCGAAAATTCGACCTGTCTTATATTACGCATCACTCTTCCCAAAGTTGGGGGATTGTAGTCATACGCGCTATAAAGTAGTATCGAAGAAAATTACTTCTATCAATACGTTTGAGGAGAAATCAGGCCTGTTTTAGCTCAATTCTGATCATAGCTGAATAAATCGCACCAGGTAGCTTTTTTTTTTTTTGGGGGGGGGGGGGTAAACGTTTGTTTTCGTTTAACCCAATACCACACAACCCCCTACTTTTGACGCCCCTGAGAAAGAAGCCTTTTGAAAACACTGTGGGAAAAGGAGAAAATGCTGGTAACCAGCATTTTCTCCTTTTCCCACAGTGTTTCCTACCCTTCCCGGAACAAATTTCTATTTTTCAGTCACCTTTATTTTGTCAACTGCAAATGCTTTCAATTTGGACCAGTCTAAAATATTGTCGTTTGGTAATGGCTTAAAAGTCAAAGTAACGGTTTTCGCCAGGGTGCCCAAATTAGATAGATGTGTATTTGTAGAATGCAATCTAGTGGGAGATAATGTAGCCTGGTTTAGATCTACCATTTGCTACATCCAAAAACTTCTATTCGTAATATGTTCGGCTTTTTACTCTTTACTTTTTGTTTAATCTTTTTTTATGTTAACCTTCACGCTATTAGCCATTTCCTAAACGATAAAATTTTGGACTAGATCAAACTGTAAGCGTTCGCAAATAACAAATCAAATTTTTGTCTATGGAAAGGTAGAAAACATTGTGGGAAAAGGAGAAAATGCTATATATATATATATATATAGTTACTAGCATTTTCTTCGTTTCAAAGAATGGTTCTAGAGGCTGTCATCGAGACGATTCTAATGAGTACCTACAACATAGGGTTTGAAGAGAAATAATGAATTTAGAATACCATAAAATCTCTCTCATGTGGAGTTCTGTTAACGACAGCGTCAAAATGATGTTCTGCTTAAAGGCAACAATGTTCCTGTGTTCATCAGTATTAATATGTTTAACCCTTATCCAGGTAAATAACTTAAATGAATTTTTCAACTCGATCGTAAAAGTCCAAATATTGCTGTTTCAAAGTTTTGTCTACAGGGTATGGTATCTCCTTCTTGGACACCGTAGATCCAAGATCAGTCTGCACGTTCTGTGCAGTTTGATCTTGATCTGCGCTGTCCGCAAAAGGTCAGTGAGTCGCGCTTAGCAGTCAAAATGCTAAATTTGTTGTAAAAATAATTAACCTTTTCGCTGCCAAATTGTTATATGCAAAACTCTTTCCCGATGACTAGAAGTCAAGTCCCATTACCAATAGAAACTCTCTTAACCAAAGTTCAGGATCAGCTAAAGGCATATTCTCGCCTCTAGCCTCTGCTGAAGCATGTGAGAAAAGTAGTCATTGGCTTTGGAAAGAAAGTTGTATTAGTACTGGTATGAGAAAGCCAGAAAGCACATGTGCGTCACCGACCGCCATGATATGACCTTAGCAGTTAAAGTGGCGTTAACTCATTACCAAACGACAAAATTTTAGCTTTGTCCAAATCGAAAGCATTTGCAGACATCAAAATCAAAGTGACTGAAAATTTGAAATTTGTTTTGAGAAGGGTAGAAAACATTGGGGGAAAAGGAGAAAATGCTGGTAACCAGCATTTTCTCCTTTTCTCACAATGTGTTCTAAAGGCTTCTTTCTCAGGGGCAACAAATGTGGTAATGGATTAAACCCAATACAACCTACCAACAAGGGTCAGCCAGAGGACAGCGTAAATTTAATATGGTTGGTTGTATTGGGGTTTAACGCCACTTTAACAGCCAAGGTCGTATCATGGCGGTCGGTGACGCACATGTGTTTCCTGGCTTTCTCACACCGGTACTTACACTACTTTCTTTCCAAAGCCACCGACTACTTTTCTCACATGCTTCAGCAGAGGTGAGAGGCGAAAATACACCGGAAAGAAAGTTCGCCTCAACCGGGTATCGAACTCACAACCACCAGGTCATGAGTCCGACACGCTCACCACTGAGCCACCCGGGCGGGCCGTAAATTTGAGACTAGGCCGAATGTTCCGTGCAGTCTGATATTCGTCCAAGCCGTTTGAATTAAAGAATTAAAGTATTAAAGTCGCAATTTCCAGTGAAAGAGTGGAAGAATTCCCAATGGGACAAAAGACTTGTTTAAACGACGCTTAATTTAGACAAAGTCTCAAATCTATTTGATTTGGCAAGCTTCTAATTCATTTATGTCCTTAGAAAAAGTTCAAGAGGAGGCGTGAAAAAAAAAATCAACTTTGAAAATTAATACAGATAATAAGTCGATTTTGTATTTGCGAATACGTGTACAAATATCATAAAAAGGGATTTCTTTTTTTGCCATAATTTCATTGATTTATTCGTATCACGGCAAAAATTTTGTCTACAGATGTTAAAGGTGGCTCTTCAGATTTTGGGATGAAAATTTTACAAACGCGCAGAAAAATCACCCTTATAATCCCAAAGCCTTTTAATTTTCATTCATAAAACCCCGGTAGTCGAAAACCGTCCGACAACACGAGAAATTAGAGATTTACTAAGGCCCAGGTTAACACCAACGGGAGACACGTTCTATTTTTAGATGATTAATTCGCTCATTTACTTACAGGAATACATAGAATTAAGAAGCTTCAAACATAGCGTCCGAAGAAGACATTATGGAAAATAATTATTATATGTTTGTTATGATGTCACGCGCCAGACATTTGACATTCCCACAATGCTTTATTGATTTTTGGCGCGAAATCTAAAAATAACTTAAGAGGCTACGTAGCCTTTAAGGGGAATACCATCATTTTTTTTTTTGTAATTTTATGATTCTTAATTATGGATGATTTGTATTATTTTTTCATATGAATTTCAGTGATATATATATATATTTTTTTATTTGGTGAGATGTAAAAATTCTAAATACCCACCTTTAATGTTTTTATTTCATTAGCCCTGAACACTTAACCCTTTCCCAAATAATCCCTGGTTTCTACGACCCGGAGATAGAAGCCTTTTGAAAACACTGGGAAAAGGAGAAAATGCTGGTAACCAGCATTTTCTCTTTTTCCCACAATGTTTTCTTCTCTGTTGGAAACAAATTTCGATTTTTGGGGTTAGGTAAATTTTGTTGTCTGTAAATGCTTTGAATTTGGACCAGTCTAACACTTTGTCGTTTGGTAAAGAGTTAAATCGCTTTTCATTAATAAGTTCCTCAATGTAGTTCAAGCTCAAATTGAGCAAAATGTGCAGTCTGATCTTGGATCTACACGGCCTTGTTCAGTCCTTCAAAAAAGAGTTTTGGAATAAATACATTTTATAGATTAAATATGTCACAGAATACAATACAAATAAATGGGATAGGAACAAGAGCATGGCTAAGTAGGTTTCTTTCCCAAAGAAGAGCTTTGAAGATCGCAAGGGCTAGCGAAAGATGAGTTTTGTTTATTGAAAGGAATCCTGATGGTGCCACCCGAAACCTCGCATGTTTGGACATGCGAGGTTTCCAGATATTGTTACATTCGCATATGCCATTTAACATTTATACATGCGAGGTTTTACAGTCCTCGCGAGATAGCGAGGTTTCACTTCTGAACCCTCACATGTCTTTTCTAAATCCTCTCATGTATCTAACTTGGTCCTAACTTGCAAACATACGGATACCACACCGAAAAAACGGTACTTCCAGCGAGGTTCGAGCCTTGGGCTTCTGCTTAACAGGTCCTAAACTTTATCCCCTGAGCTACGCATAAATAGCGGCTTAACTCTTGTTTGATCCGGAAGCTTTCTGTTGTATATTGAGATCCCCCCCCCCACACACACACACCTAAAAAAACATTGAAAAGGTAGATCAGAGAGATAACCTAGCAGTTTACTAGGTTAATTTTATACTTGTGCAGGTGTAATGCAGAGAAATGACCCTCCTCTACAAAATGACCCGGGACATTTTTCTACGTAGAGAAATGACCCCAGAAGTCAGTTCTCTTCGTAGAGTAATGACCCGGGTCAATATTCTATGTAGAGAAATGACCCTTTGGGGGTCATTTCTCTACGAAGAAGAATGACCCGGGTCATTCTTCTACGTAAAGAAATGACCCATGAGTCATTTTATAGGGGAAGGTCATTTCTCTGCGTTATAGGCACCGAATGTCATCAGGATTTGTCAGCCAAATTATTATCTTGTCGGGCGAGCTGATCTTGGTCTAGGTCTTCGCTATGGACGTCAGATATTGCGATAATATTGATGCTTTGATGATTGGCCTTTAAGAACGAAGTGAGAATAATTTGACATCTCTTATCTTTATTGAAGTGAATACTTGTTACGAGCACTCCAAACTTGTAAATGTACGTAACACCTAACTATGACGATTTTAGTGGTCTGTAAGATCGCAATAAATACTTACGATATAGGCCTACTGTGAATACTTTTACCGTATCGCATGGAATACAATATCTATAATGACCCAAGGACTTGTGCCTTGACCGTCGTTCGTAGAAGGATATGTAAAACATAGTACTTCACGCTTTTAGGTAGTTTCTCGCGAAATGATAGTAGATTATGGTTTCATATTTCATGATTATGTCCATTGAAAAATGCCGATTTCATATTTTCTAACTATTCAATTGAAGGTGAAAACAGTAGTTCCCGTGTACTAGTTGTATATCTAGGTCAACAGATCGTGCCATTCAACCAGATGGAAATATGATTTAATTTCGAGCTTTTACCGGACACATCTTGCGCTTACGTAATATCTTAATGCGAGGTTATGCGTACGTGTATGTGTGTGTGTGTGTGGGGGGGGGGGGAAGGGGGTACGACTTGGGGAAGTACCGATATCAATTTTCAAGTTCCCCCCTCCCCCCTCCCCCCCCAAAAAAGGGGGGGGGTTTAGAAGCTTAAGATAAATGCAATATTTTCTCGTTTTACTTCAAAAACCTCTTGAAACAAGCTATAGATACGAGGTTTTTGAAGTAAAGCGATGATTTTTTTTCACATTCGCAACTCTTAGTATTCTTGGGACACATGAAGGTGATCAGTCGGTAAATATAGGTCAAGCACAGTCTGTACAAACATGGAGTAATTAGGAGATTTTAAAAACAATGTGGGAAAAGGAGAAAATGCTGGTTACCAGCATTTTCTCCTTTTCCCACATTTTTTTCTATCATATCATAAACTAATTCCATTACGAATCACATTTAGTTTATCGTCTGCAAATTATAGACAAATCTAAAGTTTTGGTAAAATGGTAATTTACTTCTCTCAAGGGGTACTGCTACAGGAAATCTCACATTATAAAAAGCAAAATCTTTACTATAATTGATGACACTATTGTTTCGGAACCATCCATTTTTTTGAAGTTCTTAATAGACCAGGAACTTTCTTGTCTCGAACAGAAATAAACCCAGTTTATTTTAGTTTTGTCGCCCATAAATAATGCATAATGACATTGCGTATTGATTTCTGGATTAAAGTTTGTTTCCTAGGTCATCGTTGCAAATGCATTGACTTGAATTCCTTAAATGGCATTGAAATGGCCTTTGTTTTGAGTGAATTAAAACTTTTTTGTGACACATTGATAAAATCGACCAAAATTTAGATTTTTCTTCGAAAGCGTCCAGTAATTGGGTGGTAACACATAGCGGTATTTTGCAAGTTTTGGCGTTGCAGTAACAAGATTGTTGTTTTGCAATGGGGTTTTTCATCCATTTTCATGAGATGTAAATATATGCAGGATATTTGTAATGAATGAATGAATAGCTTTTTAAGGCCCGTCGACAACTTGGGTCATATTGGGCGCACTTACTTAGTAAACGATAATGCCAGGTGAAAATAACATGTGCAACAACATAAGACAAACATGATCAATGCAGTGGTTTATTCTTATACCCACGATTAAACCACACGGGGTTCCACAGGCCATTTGATTCCCATTCCAAACCCTATTTACATCGAGAAAAAATATAGGATCTGGAACAAGAACTACCCAGTCTGCTGCAATCCTACTAATTACGAGGAAAGCAGCCTTTTGTCTCTAATGTTGGTCGCCTTCTACGACATGCCATGGAGAAAGACCGAGGTCCTATTCTATACAGTTAAAAAAAAAACCGGGACCCCACGGGGACAGGATATATGTATATATATTTTTTCAGTGAAATTTACTTCATCAAATGAACATCACCAGAAATATTGTCACGAGTAGCCCATCCATAAATGAATATTCAGTTTATTTCATGTCTTAAACCCATTTTCTGTTAGGATTTTCATTAAAATCCAGCACAGGTGTTTTTGGTAATTCCCCGTGGCGTACCCCTCCACATAGCAACGTCAAAAACATTACGTAAAGCGCAAGAAATGTTGGGTAAATACGCGTGAATTACGTCATGTTTCCTTCTTGTTGAATGGTAAGCACTGTTTACTTAGGTAAGTAGTGGGCGGGAGCCAGTGTTTTCGCCTTCAATTAAAGAGTTAGAAAATACGAAGTCGGTATATTTCGCTGGTCGAAACCATGAAATATCAAACCATATTTTACCATTTTTTCCTCGATAGACTTCAGAAACGCATTAAATAATACGCCATCTTGCTTAACCGTTTACCACATAGCAATATTTCAGATCTAACCAAATTGAGAGCATCTGCAGACGACAATGTCAAAGTGGCTCAAATGAAGCAATTTTGCTTTCATAGGATAGAAAACGTTGTGGGAAAAGGAGAAAATGCTGGTTACCAGCATTTTCTCCTTTTCCCACAATGTTTTCAAAGAGCTTCTACCTCAGGGGTGTCAAAAGTCGTCATTGTGTGGTTAATGGGTGAAATGAATGTGATCCAATGTAATCTACGCGTGTTATTGATCTCTTGGTACCGTTGTCTGCGCATGTCATATTCTTCGAAGATTCGACTGTCTTATATGACGCATAACTACTAGCCCCGAAAGCGGGCTGACTGTAATATTACGCTCTATAAAGTAGCAATGTTGAAAATGGCTTTTACGTATAATACGTTTGAGGAGAAATGAGACCTGCTTTAGCAACAGATTTCTCTAAACTGGTGATCATAGTTGCGTGAATTGTACAAGGTAGCGTTTTATTGGGTAAACCTTTTTTTTTTGTTTTAAATTCAAAGTAACGGTTGTCGCGTAGGAAAGTGGTTCGGTTCTGTACCCAGGATGCCCATATCAGATAGATGAGTATTTATAGAATGCCATCTAGCGGGAGATAATGCTCTTGGTACTCCTCAGGCAATCCCAAAATTCTTGCGCGGAATCTAAAGTTACCTATTGATGCCGCCCCCCCCCCCCCCAACCGTATGCCCTGCCCAAAGACACATTCATATGACCAGTGCGCTGCAGGTGTCTAACAGAGAACCCCCTCTCTCTCTCTCTCTCTCTCTCTCTCTCTCTCTCTCTCTCTCTGGGCAATAACTTAAAGTCTGAACCATTCTTCATCAATGATTGACAATAACAGCATGGCTTCCAACAAACGACTTTTCTTGTCTAACAGACGATAAGTAATGTTTTGTTAAACAGGGAATTTGTTCGTTGTGAAATTTCTTCTATTTTCAAAGTTTTGCCGTCGGCAGAATAGTTTTAAATTAAAGAAAAGCACTGTGATTTTAAAGACAGATAATAAAAAATTCAAAACATGAGAAAAACAAATTGAATTTTTGGATTTAGAGTAAAAGTTGCCTGTATTTCCTTTAGGCAATTATTTTTCGACTCTGAATTAATTCTTTCAGCATCAAATATATAAAAGCGACCTTTTTCGATAGTAGAAACTATCATTCATTAAAATTCCGAAAGATTTTCATCTTACAAGCTTGATGTTCTATGCTGATCACAATATATGTTGTCCGCAAATGTCACGGTGTTTTCTTTCGCACTAGCAGCGTTGAGGAATTGAATCTGTTTCGTAGTTTTTTTTTGACATTGTGGCCAACTTATGCTCGAATCTACTGATCTATGTCTTTCTTACTGTACCAGGAAGACTGCCCCATTAACCCTTTCCTAAATAATTCCTGGTTTTTACGACCCAGGAGAACAGTCCCTTTGAAAACATGGTGGGAAAAGGAGAAAATGCTGGAAACCAGCATTTTCTCCTTTTCCCACTTTGTTTTCTACCCTATCAAAAACAGAAGTCATCATGAGTGGTATATTTAACCTCTGTTCTGCAGACCTTCTCAATATGGTTTAGTACAAAATTTTGTTATTTCGGAAAGGGTTAAATTAAGCAGCCAGTCGGGGTTTAGACACATGTGATTTTCTGGACCCCTAACTGAATGAGTCCACCCGGGTGGCTCACTGGTGAGCGTGTAGGACTCATGACCTGATGGTTGTGAGTTCGATACCCGGTTGAGGAGAACCTCTCTCCGGCGTATTTTCGCCTCTCACCTCTGCTGAAGCATGTGAGAGAAGTATTCGGTGGCTTTGGAAAGAAAGTTGTGTTAGTACCGATGTGACAAAGCCAGGAAACACATCTGCGTCACCGACCGCCATGATATGACTTTAGCTGTTAAAGTGGCGTTAAACCCCAATACAACCAACCAACCAACCAACTAACTCTCTCTCTCTCTCTCTCTCTCTCTCTCTCTCTCTCTCTCTCTCTCTCTCTCTAAGCAAGTGACAAAAGTAGTCGGTGGCTTTGGAAAGAAAGTAGTCTAAGTACCGGTGTGACAAAGCCAGCAAACACATGTGCGTCATCGACCGCCATGATATGACCTTAGCTGTTAAAGTGGCGTTAACCCATTACCACACAATCCCTACTTTTGACGCCCCTGAGAAAGAACCCTTTTGAAAAAACTGTGGGAAAAGGAGAAAATGCTGGTAATCAGCATTTTCTCCTTTTCCCACAGTGTTTTCTACCCTTCCCAGAACAAATTTCAATTTTTCAGTCACCTTTATTTTGATGTCTGCAAATGCTTTCAATTTGGACCAGTCTAAAGTTTTCTCGTGTGGTAAAGAGTTAAACCCCAATACAACCAACCAACCCAACTGAATGATGAATTGCTTGGTAAAAGGCATCACGGAGATACGTTAAGCAGAACATGGTTCATGTGTTCATGTGTTCATGGTTCATGTGTTCCTTTTTGCCAGAACATGGTTCATATGAAATCACTAACAAATCCATCTTGGTGGTGGCTGGCCGGTAATACATCTTGTCTATATGTATATAATATAAATATGAAACCTTTTCAGTGTGAAAATGTGAGCGATACGAGGCCTTTGTTGCCCTCTTGTTTTGGACTTTTATGACGCCTCATTGTTCAGCTTGCTAAGGTGATTAACAACCAAGTTAACATTGTCATCAAGTTTCCTTTACGTTTTACCAGCTGAATTAGACATGTGCAGATGAACTAAAGGTGACAAACCAAACAAATGAAGGTTTCTATGCGGTCTTTCTGTGGTATTACCATTCTTAGATTCCAAGACCTTACGCTGATATTCACAAATGATTGCTGTTTTGCGGACTGTGTACATGAAGATCAGATCCTACAGAACAGAAATAGTTTTGGATCTTCATTATCTGATATCATCTTTTTTTTACAACCAGTAAAAATCAGGAAAGTACTTTCAAATCGCAATATTTCAACAGACATGTCGTCGGTTTACGTCCAAAACCTCCTAACGACAGCTTATTACAAGCTGTAGTTACGAGGTTTTTGAGGTAAACCGATGATATTCATGTATATCCTAGGTTTTACCTGGCGAATACATGGATCTGTGGTGATAAGATAAAGCAACTTCTTTGGTTACTGTTGCCAAGGGCTCCCAAACGGCAGTAATGCATATACAGTATAGCAGATAGCCTTTTTAATCGTGTTGCCATGGCTATTTCTCTCGTAAAAATTCCGGAAAAAATTTTTTTTTTCATAATTATTATGTTTCTGCCAATAATGAAGTCTCGGTAAGTAATTTAAAGATGCTTGAACTAATTTACACAAGGGTATGTACAACAAGGATGAATTACGGGGACGACGAACAATGTTTTGAAGTTCAATGACCCTCCGACGATAACCCCAGTTAAACTAGGACCTCTAGCTTGCGAGTCCTTCAACTAACCGATATGCCATGCAGGGACCCTATTCGATCAGAACTATAAGATGGTGTCACGCAGTGCCATCTCGCACATTTTTAAGAACCGCCGCTTGAGGGATCGAACATGAATTTCTGGATTAAAAAACACAAACACCTTATCATCTGTGCCACGGAGAGCTTATGCGGAAAACCCATTTGACGTGGATGTAACGGAATAACAGTCTCAGAGGAAATAAATTAAACTCGCCAAGGCCAGCTTTGTCATTTATTCCAAAATAATGGAATGTTTAACCTGAAGCAAATAATGCAAATTTGGATAATGCCTTGAGTGAATGGGATGATGATATTATTTGCTCTTAAAGCGTTATGGGCCTGCAACACGCGAAAAGGGGCATTCGGACATTTGCGTAAAGTGTCGTCTCGGATCAGCCTGCGCAGTCCGCGTAGGCTTATCCGAAACAACGCTTTCCGTTTGTATGCAATTTTCTGTTTTGCACATGTCTACTGAAGGACAAAAATCTAATGTTGTCGTAAAGTGCCGTCTCGGATTAGCCTGCGCGAAATGCGCAGGCTAATCCGAGACGACACTTTACGCAAGAGTTCGAATGTCCCTTTTCGCGTGTTGCAAGTCTTTTATGGTCCATTCTTTTATGTCGAATGATTAGATTCATGATTCATGATTTTTGTTGCCTTTTTTGTACAGAAATAATCCTTGTAACCCTTTGGGAATCATATTTTAAAAAGATGCAATAATTCGAAATTGCAGACATTGTGTAGCAAGATGAGATTGGACAGAACTTGAAGTTTAATCTTAGATCTACAGTGGCCAACATTTTCTGGTGTACCGGTTTTTCAAACATGTGATACTTCGAAATATGTCTGTTCATTTGAGGAAGACCTGGAATCAAGTCTTTAACTATTTCAGCATCATTGGCGAACACAGAAGCCTTTGCGAACGGCACTCATCCAAGATCAGACTGCACAAAACGTGCAGTCTGATCTTTAATCTATGCCGTGCGCGATTCAAGTCAAACCAATAAGATAAACATCTTTCTGATTTCCAATGATTTGCATTACGAGCCATCGAAAGAGCTTGGATATATATGTGACCGGTCACGCAAAAAAGGGACCTTGTTAGAACCACTTTTGAAATAAAATCCATTTTTGAAATAAAAATAGGTCGAAATTTTTATTTCAAAAATGGATTTTATTTCAAAAGTGGTTCTAACAAGTGTTTGACTTTCTGGGAACAGCAAAAAGTATCAACTCTGGTCAGACTGCGCAATTGTGCAGGCTGACCAGGGTTGACACTTTTCGCTTTTATGATAATTTCTGTATGAAAAGTGGTCATTCTACCTCGTTATACAATCATTTTTCAGCTATAAGCTTAAACTGACCTCCACTATCGTTGATCTGTTTTCAGCTAATTGATGTGCGGAATTACCAGATAGTCCTTTGCGCGTGACAGATCATATACTACTCAAAATTTACTAGGGATCACCCTAAAAGATTCACTCTAAATATATCTGTGGCATGCATCATGTATGACTTTACAATAAGTTACGTTGCCACACTGAGCAATAAAATGAGATGGATCTCCAAGCCTTTACCTCTCAATGCCAACTGTTAAAGACAATGAGAAAGAAGCATTTGGAAAACATTGTTGGAAAAGGAGAAAATGCTGGATACCAGCATTTTCTCCTTTTTCAACAATGTTTTTCTACCCTATTACAGACAGCATAGTGCACATTGCACAAATCTAGAGTTTTACAGCATGGTAAAGAGTTTATGCAAAACAGTTGTAACTTATAAACCATACAGGAATATGTAAGTGATCCCTATCAAAGTCTGAGTAGTATATATATATATACCGGTTTTAAGAACTAAAATACTTTATTCTTTATCGGAGCGTTCTTTAAGAATTGTTTAACCCTTACCCTACCAAAAAGTCGAAACGGACCTTTAATACCCAATTTAAAAAGTAAAGTTTTGCGATTTCAAAGGTGGTTTTGGAGAAAGATAACTCCTCAACCTGCCAGTGAAGATTCAAGATCAGACAGGACGTTCTGTGCAGTATGATCTCGATCTGCACTGTACTTATAAGTCCTTGAGTAGCACATAGCAGCTTTTTCATGCTTAAGATGGATTTAAAAATTTAAGATTACTAAAACAAACTAGAAGGCCCTGAAGGGCCTGAATATGCTCTACTGGCAGAGAGTGTGCTTTTAAATAAAGCATACATAGGAATTCATTACGCAAAAAGACAAAAAAGTTGACATTTTCAACTCAAAATGGCTACTTTTCCATTACTGTTTGTTGAATTTTTTCAAACTCAAAAGGGTTAAAAAGACCCGCGACCAATACAGAAATCCTTGAACGTGATTGGTCAAAAGTTCAGTGGCGTGAGCGTCTGCGCTTACTTTTAGCCAATCACGTTCAAGGAGGCGGCAAAGTTAACGTAATCCAAAAATTGATATTTGTTTCCAGCAGGGTGGAAAACATTGTGGGAAAAAGTAGAAAAAGCTGGTTACCAGCATTTTCTCCTTTTCTCACAATGTTTTCAGAAGGCTTCTTTTTCAGGGTCATATAAACCAGAGATTGTTTGGTAAAGGGTTAATTGATAAAATTGTCAATTTTTTTTGGCCTACGGCCAATACGGCTGACCTCGGACCTGTACCCCAATACGAAATCACTTGATTAATAACATTATATTATATTTCATCTGATTATTTTTTCAAAGAACATCACTTTTAAAATAAGTGATCTCAAGTCATTTAAGCAGATTTTTGGTAGGGGGAAAATATTCACTGTGAAGGGGAAATAATTCCTTCCAGCTTAAATGAATTCGTTTCTTTACCCATAAAATTTCTAAAAATAGAAACACGAAATATGATATAACATAATCATATGTAATTCAAAATTAGGCTGAAGGTATTTTTTTATTTTCCTATTCTGAAAACGATATACAAAGAAGGCTAAAGCGCTTTTATTGCTGTACATAATAAAGACTTTAAAGGTTAATATTATGCAAATCGAATTCTTAAAGCTGAAAATTAACTGCCATAACCAACCTTTGATCTGAAAACAAAAACTGGTCCTCTTAGTTTAACAGTCGGTCAATGAACTTTAAGTCTGGATGACGTCAACGTTTGCATCTAAGTTTAACCGACCTTAGAGTGCTCTTAATAGACCTGTATCATTTATGTGGAGTTCCGATATCCGATGTGGACTTCGGTTTAAACGGGGGAAAATCTCAAAATTACTATTCATTTACCTGAGTAGGAATACGCATGTGAAAAGAAAGGACTTCGAGGGTTACAGACGATCCTTATTTCTTCTTTTCTACAACATTACCTTAGTTTAGTTCATAAGTTCTGTTCTTTCACCTGCAAGAAAGGGATGCAAAATCTACGAAAGTTGAGTCCTATTTTATCTCCATTCCGCGATTTCACGGACAAACTTCAGCGTCCAATTTGCTCAAAATATAAAACGTTACTTTTCCTCCTTAAAGAAGGTTCGTTATTTGAGAAGAATTTCAAGTAGCATAACGGGTTTAAGTGATATACTAATATCCTATCTGTTTGTTTGATCGTTTTTTTTTTCACGGCGGTCAGTGCACCTACGCATGTGTTTCCTGTCAATCTTGTACGAGTACTGAAAAAACTTTCTTTCTGACCTTCTGGCTACTTTTTTCCAATGCATTAGAGGTGAGAGTGAAAAATTGCCGCTAGAAAGTTTGCCTCGAGTGGGTATTGAACACGCAACCAATTCAGATACACTAACCACTGAGTTACCAGGCCGTTTTTTTTTTTAAATCTTGAGTTGGCAGACTGTTTCAGAATCAACTCAAAAATAAACAGACTTCACTTAATTTAACCCTTTCCCAAACAAGCCCTGGTTTTTACGTGTCTGCAGTAAGAGTCTTTTGAAAACACTGTGGGAAAAAGAGAAATTGCTCGTGACGAGCAATTTATCCTTTTCCGACAGCGTTTTCTACCCTTTTTGAGAACTTTCTGGCATTTTCTCCAAATTTAAAATTGTCGTCTTCAAACTCTTTTGGTTTGGAAGAGTCCAAAATTTGTCGTTTGGGAAAGGGTTAAGACGCAGTCACCTGACAAATTCATTAATTTTGTGAGTTGAGTCTGAAACGTTGAAAACAAGAACAAATCAACAGAGTAGTGCTGGGTTAGGCAAACTATGCTCATGCTTCGTTAACATAGATAAACGTAACGCATTAACTTGCTTTCTTACGATGGCTGTTTACGCCGCTTTCAACATTACTATACTTATGTAACGGCCACACTTCACTTATTCATATACATCATTAGTTTTTACCAGCTAGGGCTCCGAAGTTTCTTGTCAAAGGACATTCCCCGAACAACCCAGTGCTTCCAGTGAAGCTCAAATTCGGACCGTCCAGACGACAGCTGAAACACTAAACCACTGCCCTGAGAATATCTTGATTAAACCATGATATTTGAAAACGTCAAATAGGGGCGTAACCAAGCCTGATAATGCAGTTATGAGATATTTTCTTACATTTATCTTTCACTGAGTGCGAGGGGATAAATTTTAGCGTTGTCCGTCAGACTGTCCGTCCGTCCGGACAGATATCTTTTAAAATCCATGACAAAAAATTATGAAACTTCATACATATGTTCCTTAATGATATTCCGCCGATAGTCCGCCGACATACTTTTTGTTTTGTTTTATTTGACGCTGTGCTATGAAAAAGGGGGGTTTAATGTATATTTCCATTATGGAGCCAATATCTCTTTAACTACTGGATAAGATTCTATGAAACTTCATTCACATTGTTTATCATAAGCCATCCATGTGTTCTTTGTTACAGTTTGCGGTTAAAGTTTTTTTTTTTTTTTAATCGCCTGACGTAGGCAGATGAATAAAGTTTCAGAGCTGTCCGTCCGTCTATCCGTGTGTGGCCGTGTCTCCATCCGGGACAATATCTACGATCGCACGGAATTTTGCGAAAATTTATACATGTATACAATAACCTATTCCGCTGATACTTTTTTTTTTTAATTTGATGCATAATAACCGACTAGGAGCGATTTTGAGTGACGCGGTCGCGTACATGTTTGAAATGGTCTTTTTCAGCAGGGGATATCGTTTCAACGAAATCAGCATAATTACTGTTTTTATTTAATGAAATACCATTTCATGGAAAAAAGGGTTTAAGTGTATAATTTCATTATGGACCAATAACAGAAAGGCAACGTATACATGCAAAACACATTACCTCTTATATGGTTCTATCAAAAAAGTCCTTTTCTGTTGGGAATAACATTTCAACGAAATATATCCATCCCAGGGAATAAAGTGAATTTAAAATCGTATGCAATATGCAATAGTTTTTGGTGTACAAACAATTTCAAAAGTATATATACATTAGTACACTTATTTAGTTCATGTATTTTTCTTTTGATCAAAACTTCAAATTATACGTGCTGATAGATATAACCAAATGCTGATTGAATCGGGGGGAAATGAGCACAAACCTACTCGTCAAATAATCACAGTTATGATTCAAATATATACGGGGGTGTCCCAAAATAATTATCTGTTACCCATTTAAACTATTATTGTTTTAATTGGGATGGAACACACCATATATACCTAAAAGCTATATCAAAACAATGTCTACACAATAAAGCTTGGTAATTTGTAAAAAAAAAAACGTGTGTAGACGTATAACATATTTATGATGTGGTGGAGAATGGCAGGACTGTGCTGATTACTCTTGCAAATCATTTCAAATTGATGTTATAGAAATCATAATACAAAGTCAGTATCTCAGACTGATAGCTGTTGTTTAATCGGTGAGAGATTTAAAGAATGCGCTATGTCAGACCGCAGCAAAGGCATATGTAGATGTACAGTAACCGAAAGAACAAACCCGAGATAGAATGGATAATTATTGCAACTGATTATCCCTACCGGTCTACTTCTGCAGAGGGTGTGAACCTAAGCGAGTAGATCGGCCAGGTCCAGTATGAGTGGAGGGGGGAGACGGGGCAAAATGCTGACGAAATCTTTGGTGGTACTCGAATCCACAGCCTTTGATACTAGGATCGGCGGTTTACCAAATGGGTTATTGGACCAATCGATACTCTAACGCATTAGAAATGTATTTATCCCTTGTTAGACGTTAGACGCATTTTAAAGATTTTTTCTAAGTTACTGCAATTTCCTTCTTTATTACTTACCTGCTACAGTGGCTTTCTGACCACTTTTGACAGAAAATTGTGGAAAAAGGAAAAATAAATTATGACGAGCAAGGTCTCATTAATACGATGTTTTCAAGTATATTGATATATCAAACCTTAAAGGTGCAGTTTAGGTCAAATTATCAAAGCAGGTGTCAGAATACAATTAAATTTAAATCGAACCATTTAAAGGTATAAAAGTATTGTGGAGATGACAGTTTGTTCTCACGTGGTCAAACCATATGTTAGTCGCTGGCAACAAAAATAAAATAAAATCAGGCAAAATGTAAACAAACGACACAGCTACCTGGCAGGTTTTAACCTAGTTTTGTTATCAATTTCTCTGCCAGCGACTAACTCCTGGACCGACAGTACGATGACAGATTGTCATCCTCACAACAACAATACCACGATCCTGAGGAACAATGCTGTGGGAATAGAAGAAAATACTGGAAAGCAGTAGTTTCTTCTTGGCGCACGTGCGCTTACTTGTCTTACTCTTTCAAGGACAGATCTTGCACAAATTTAACAGCACTTAGTATGTTGCCTGAAGATGCTTTAAACACAAACTAAGATTTCTTTTTTGTCTGGTGAAGAGTCAAAACTTTAATCTATACTTAACGATTTGAAATGACCTGAATGGCTATCTTTGAATTAAGGGGATTTAGATTGCTCAGTCTGAACTTCTCGGGTAAACGAAAATTAACTTTGAGATGGCCCCTTTTTGCCCGAAGTCCACGTCCGATATCGGAGTCCACGTAAATGATACAGGTCTAATAACAATACTTGCCATAAGACCAGTTTAGTTTAAGATCATATACTACACAAAACGCACAGTGTTCGATCTTTCATTCATACTGTAGGATGCTTTGCCGGGTCACTCTGTACAAGATCAATCTTGAAATTGCAATTCGTCGGTTTACTTCAAAAACCTCGTAACTACAGCTTGTTTCAAGCTGTAGTTACGAGGTTTTTGAAGTAAATCGACGAATTGCTTTTACCTTATTTCTTGGTCTGATGCCTTAACCCTAGGCCTGTCGACCAACTTCAATGAACTTTTTCAGTAATAGCTAAAGCCCGACATAATTATTGTAATTTCAAAGTAATTGTTCGGGGGGAAATACTTTCTAACTGGAAAGTGTATATCAAAGATCAGACTGCTAGCACTGTGCAGTCTGGTCTTAATCTAAGCTGGCCGCAAACGCACAGGTAGTCGGGCATAATACAGGGTTGAATAGTAGTAAAAAGGAAGAATATTTGGTTAAGAATAAACAAGTGATACGATTACGAATAGAAACTTTCGGATTTCGTAGATCAGTCTGGATATTGGAGTTATGTTTTATTTCTGTGTAAGATCAACCTAGAAAATGCAATTGTTTTGTTCTTTTTTTAGATAAAACCAACTTGAAATTTAAGTTACTTTGATCTTATTATTTCTACAGTACAAGATCAACAAGGAAATTATCGTTATTTTTTACTTCCGGAATAGATCTATCTGGAAAAACTTGCAATTGATCTGGTATTATATCTATACAAGATCAACCTGGAAATTGCAATTGTTTTAGTCTTATTTTTGTAAAAGATTTTACCTGAAAATTGCAGTCACTTTGGTCTTATTTCTGTACGAGATCAACATGGAAATTATGGTTACTTTTCCGGGAAAGATCAACCTGGAAAAAGTTGCAATTGATCTGGTATTTTTTCTATATAAGACCAATCCTGGAAATTGCAATAGCTTTGGTCTTATTTATGGAAATAACCTAGAAATTGCTCTTTTTGGTATTATTTCTATACAAGATCAATCCTTGAAATTGTAATTGCTTTGGTCTTATTTCTGGAAAAAACATGAAAATCTTACGTTTCTTGCGTTTTACTTCTGTATGAAATCAACTTAGAAAATGTAATTGTCTGGTCTTTTTCTGTAGAAGATCAACCTGGAAATCGGTATTTCTGTACAAGACCATCATGAAAAGTGCAATTATTCTGGTCTTATTTCCTTACAAGATAAACCTGGAAATTGAAATCACTTTGGTCTTATTTCTGTACAATATCAACATGAAAGGTGCATTTTTTTTTTATCTTACTTCTGTACAAGATAAACCTGGAAATTGAAAGCACTCTGGTCTTACTTCTGTACAATATCAACATGAAAAGTGCAATTACTTTAGCCTTTTTGTGGTATTTGTCGAAGACAATACCACTAAGCCGAAGAAAATAAAACAAGTTTAACTCAATTTTCACAGGCAAATTGACTTTTCGGAGACATTCAGATATGTTATTGGAAATGGCATGTTAAGAAACACTGCGTGAGGCCATCTATTGTCGAAATACTGATTTTTTTTTATTTAGATTAGCTTCATTCGCTCATAGACTTTTATTAGCGCAATGATACAAAATATTGTCCACCGATTGCTTAGTCCTGAGCTTTTTCTTTCCAAAGGAAGCTCGACCCATGGCTGGTTTATCTCATTAAATTGCGCCCTACTCCATTTCATTGGTTATGAATATTTATAGACCGAAATACATGTAGTTAATTGTTATGTTGGGAATTTTAAAAATGTTATCGACCAAAGATATTTCAAAACAATATTTATCAGGTACTTACTTAATATTATTCGATATATTCACATCTTGCCCTCTCTATCCATCATGATCCTATTGTCAGGGAACGTTACTCCTTTTGTCTTTAAGATTATTAATTCCACATAATGACTTCCTTGACAAATACCACCTCAGTGTTCTCAACGCTTTGATTTCAGGGTTTATTTGATACTCAAAGAGTTTCAATGGTTCCTGTTGTATACAATTTCATTTGCTATATAACCTTTACGATTAACTTCGAAAACATTGTAGCAAAAAGTAGAAGTTGCTAGTGATACTTTCTTCTAACGCTTTCCTTTTTCTCGTGTTTTAGACGTACCCATGTTTCAAACTCATTTTCGTTCACTCTCCTGATCTCTTAACCCTTTACTACATATGCCAATTTTAGGCTCTTCCGATTCAGCAGCAAATAAACATATGATGTCAAAAACATGGACAAATGGGGACACAATTATCTGATTGAGTGAAAAACATTGTGGGAAAAGGAGAAATTGCTCGTTACGAGCAATTTCTCCTTTTCCCACAATGTTTTTCAAATGCTGTCTGTTGTTGATGCGTCAAAATGAGTATCTATGGAGTAAAGGGTTAAAAAGGTAATTTTCAAGGTTGACTTTAGCAAATGTATTTCCTGAAGAAATAAATTAGATGCAATATAAATGAAGTTGGAGAAAAAGGTGAGAACAAAGAATACAATGCCACATTGCAACACATACGAGCACTTTTTTTTTTGATGAATTGCATTTTTTGGGGGGTTATCTAGGAATTTTATTTCACATATTCATATTACTTTTCTTTCCATATATTTGTTTGATAGTATGCCACTTACACTTCAAGTAATAATCCCTACAGAATTTATGACACTGTGAAATTTATGTATTTTATTATTTCCTGATCTTGACCCAAATGTTCCTGGTAAGCTTAACAATTTTAAATAAAAGAATATCGTCGGTTTACTTTGAAAACCTCGTAACTACAGCTTGTAACAAGCTGTAGTTACGAGGTTTTCGAAGTAAACCGACGATATTAATTTCATCTTCTGTAACTGCATGATTGTGAGTTTCATACAGCCATTCGCCTCACTGGCAAGTCATCTGACCATCTATTTGTACACTAGTACAAAAGAAGTCTTTTGAAAACATTCTGGGAAAAGGAGAAAATGCTAGTAACCAGCATTTTCTCCTTTTCCCTCAATGTTTTCTACTCTATCAAAGAAAAATTACAACATTTGAGCCACAATGAAACTGTCGTCTGCAAATGCTTTCAATTTGGACAAGGCTAAACTTTTGTCGTCTGGAAAAGGGCTAAAACATAAAAAAATATGGACATAATTGGAATTTTGCAAATCAAAAGATCGACAAAAAACTGACTTTCTTTCAAATCTTTAAATATTAACATTAAATACTGGATGTCATTGAAATAAAACTGTACGGTTTCCTTGAACTAAAACCATCTAAAACTGCTACACACTCACAAATACAAAATAACCTTTTCATTTTGGTAATTCGTTAAATTAACCCTAGGCTGCTACTCCCTGACTTTTTGGGAACAGTGTAGATCAAGATCAGACTGAATATAACTTGTAGTTTTTATTTTGGATCTATACTGTCAGATAAGAAGATATTTCCCCTCCCAACCCCCCAACCCCCCCCCCCCCCAAAAAAAAAAAAATAATAATAATAAGTTTGACTTATTACTATTTAGTTTAAACATATTTTATTCAATATAATAACAGATATTATTCATGTACAACAACATATTGCGAAAAGGATTAGAACGAAAGCATCAAAGCTTATATAGTTCCTCTCCCTAGTTATTACTATTTGGGTAATTACAATCGGCTTCACTGTTTCATTTACCTTGTTAGCTCGTTACTAAACGACAGAACTAAAGGCTGGTCAAAATTGAAAGCATTTGTTGACGACAAAATAATTGTGAGTGAAAAATTGAAATTTGGTTACGGGAGGGTAGAAAACTTTGTGGTAAAAGGAGAAAATGCTGGTTACCAGCATTTTCTCCTTTTTCCACAATGTTTTCAAAAGGCTTTTTTTCTCCGGGTTGTTTAAACAGGGATTGTATGGTAAAGGGTTAAACAGAATATGAGTTAACGATTTAAGTAGAATATTTAGCGTGGTTCTAATTTCGATTCAATTGGATGCTTAACCCTTTCCCAAACGACTGAATTGGACCAGACTAAATTGAAAGCACGTTGCAGATGACAAATTAACAGTTGCTAAGAGGATGATTTTTCTATATGATAGGGTAGAAAACATTGTGGGAAAAGGAGAAAATGCTGATTACCAGCATTTTCTCCTTTTCCCACATTGTTTTCAAAAGGCTTCTATTCCTGACCCGTAAAAACCAGGGATTGTTTGGGAAAGGGTTAAGAGAATTCTAATTTACCTGACTGATTGATTTTTTAACGAAAAGGTTTGTAGACTTTGTTTGAAATGTAAAGACATATGTTTAACCATTTACCTTACAATATAACTTTGAACGACGTTGGTGAAAAAAAAAAAGCTTTTAAGAGTTTTGACAGGACAAAAATGCTAATTTCATGGATTTTCTACCGTTCCAATAATATTTTTTACTTTTTCTGAAACGAATTTATGAAACTGAGCCTGTGTAATGCAGAAAAATGACCCTCTCCTACAAAATGACCCATGGGTCATTTCACTACGTAGAGGAATGACCAGGGTCATTATTCTACGTAGAGAAATGATGCCAGAGGGTTTTTGGTCTACGTAGAATAATGATACAGGTCATTCCTCCACGTAGTGAAATGACCCATGGGTCATTCCTCCACGTAGTGAAATGACCCATGGGTCATTCGTCTACATAGTGAAATGACCCTTGGGTCAATTTGTAGGGGAGGGTCATTTATTTTTTGCATTACAAGTCGTCGTTTGCAAACCCTGGTATATTAAGAGTAAATCAAGGTTGTCTCCCCGTCCAAGTAAATTTTGAAATCCACATATAATATTGAATGTTTACAAATTCTAAATCTAATATAACAAAGCGTTTTCTTTTTTAGCCTATCCCTATGCGAAAATTACATTGATTTAATTTTCAATCTAAAATGTTTCGAAAAGTTTCTGTTCCAAAAGTAGAATTATGAAATGTTCAGTACTCCCCAGTGGTGCTATAAAGGCATCCAACACCATTTATTTATAACGTATGTATACGCCCATCGACGTCGTTTGTTTATTTTATTGGTTTGTTTGTAACTGAAGTCAATCAGTTAATGATATTCTGACTCAGGAAAAGAAATATCATTAACGATACAGTTAAATAACACATTCGCCATGCTCTGTCAAAAGGGGGCTTGATGCATTATCGTAATATTTTATACGACCAAGTAGGTCGTCACATTCATTATATTGGATCCTTAAAGGTGGATATTTAGGTTTTTTACATCACACCAAATTGAAAAATATATGTATCACTGAAATTTATATAAAAAAAATAATACAAATCATTATTAATTAAGAATCATAAAATCATGAAAAAAAAATTTTTTCGGTGGTATTCCCCTAAAAGACTACGTAGCCTCTTAAGCTATTTTTAGATTTCCCGCCAAAAATAAAAAACATTTTTGGAATGTTATGTGCCTGACATGTGACTAATGACGCTTAAATTCTATAAAATAACAAACATGTAATTATTTCCATAATTTCTTCTTCGGACGCTATGTTTGAAACTTCGTCTGTAAATTTCCGGTATGTAAATGAGCGAGATGCTCATGTAAAAATAGACCATGTTTCCCATCGGTGTTGACCTTGGCTGTAGTAAATCTCCAAATTCTCTTGTTGTCGGATGGTTTTCGACCACCGAGGTTTATTGAATGAAAATTGAAAGGCTTTGGGAGTATAATGATGATTTTTTTGTACTTTTGTAAAATTTTCGTCCCAAAATCTGAAGGGCCACCTTTAAAGTTGATTTTGTTTGACAAACGGCTAAATCTAGCAGTAGAGTAGTCGTTTGACATGCAGACAATTTTCAAAGAGCAAAAAGTGTCGACCCATGTCAGCCTGCGCGGACTGCGCAGGCTGACATGAGTCGATATTTTTTGCAGATGTATCAAGCTCCTTTTCCACAAAGCATGCCACATATTTAATTTCATTATTGAGTATGGGCTATTTTTATCTTCAGGGACTATGTTTGACCTTTCTAACATGCATGCACGTATTAACTCGTCTGACGGAAAGTATAATTTAATACTGATAGTGGCTTGCATTTTTTTTTTTGCATTTTCCCCAATGTTTTATTAATCCTTTCACATCCCAAAACCAACAGTTTGAGCCATTTTTTGGTACAATTTTGACAACGAGTTAAAACAAGCACTTTCTTAAATGCGGTCTTTTCTTGGTATACGTCTTCCGCAAAAGCCTACGTTTAATTGTGTACATTCCGTGCAGTTTGATCTTGAACTATGCCTTCTACAAATGCCCATTTATATGTATGTTCAAACTAATGTTATAGATTCGGGATCAGAGTGCACGACATGTGCAGTCTTTTCTTGGTCTACGTCCTCCGCAAAAGCCTATGTTTAATTGTGTATATGCTATACACAAAAATATACTATTTCAAAGGCACTCTAAATTATGTCATTTCAGATTTTTTTTGTATTTTGGGCCGGGGGCCTTATATATGCTGAACAAACTATTTGAATTTTGAATTTGAAAATTTCATAATTTTTTAACCCATAGACTTTTACAATGACCTGTGATGGATAGTTTCGATTAAGGTCAAAATGCACTGCACAAAATTTTGGGTTTTTTTTTGGCTGGAAGTTTTCACTTAGTTATTCATCAAGTTTAAGGCTAATACATCTTTGGGGTCTGTCTTTACGCTTAAGTACATAATAAATACATCAGTGTTTTTCCGATGATTTTGTAGCAGTCAAGAATTTCCATATGAAGGAATAAGTTCACAGAAAATAATGTGTCGGAAAAGAAGTCTCTAGGGTAAAATCAGCATATAAATGTATTTAACACTTAAGCACAAAATGGTAATTTTTGTTGTTTTTCCTGAATGTAAAGATCACGATCAGACTACCAACAAGGTGCAGTCTGATCTTGGATCTACATTTTGTGATAAGTTGTGAGCTATATAAAAAAAGGAGAAGAAGAACCCTTTAAAAGCAGAAATTTATTATTTTTAGATCGACAGAACTATCACAGTTTTATTAACTGGACACTGAAAGGGTAAACCCCCATGGTACTGACTGCTTTTACGAAAACAGCGGGAATACTTTACAAAATTACATATAACTGCATTAGAAATGATGCTTCCTGAAAAGTCTGCCATAGCCGGAAAGTAATAACTATAAACTGAGCTATACTCTGGCAAAAGGAGGCTTATTACATCTCCACTGAAACGTAAAACCAAGCAAGTTACTACATAATTATAGACATTTTGTAAAATCTATTTTGCCTAAAGACAGACTGAATTATGAGCTAGACTGATCCATTGATAAGCAGTAAATCATTTTTCTACTATTGGAAAGACAAATTTCATATTTTGAGTAACACTTGGTTTTTCGTCTGTGAATGTCTTAACTCTGGGCAAAGTTTGTCGAAAATGTTAAAGATTTAACCTCCCAGGCTGCTTTAAATGCGACTCACGGACCTTTTGCGGACAGCGTAGATTAAGATCAGACTGCACGGAATTGGATCTACACTGTCCGTTAAGGATATATATTTCCAGCAAAAACATATTTCAAACAGCAATATTTAGATTTTTTTCTGTCAACTTGGAAGTTTCGTTATATTTATCTAATATGATAAGGTTTAATTGAGAAACCTTTTCCCTTTATTGGCAATTTCCGCGTTCATAATAATTTGGCACTTGTTTAGAGTCGGCAGACTGGCTAATTATACCTTCCGTATTAAATAAAAAAAAAACACACAACAATTTTTTAGGCTGATATTATTATTACTTATATTTTATTTGATTCATTAACCATCCCAGAATTTTCATTTGTGTCGTGCCGGCAATTTAAAACAATCAAAACAAATTACTGAAAAAAGAACAACATAAATTTGAATGGCGGGAAATGACGCAATGTTTCGTAGGACGAAATGGATGCGAAATAGTTTCACAAAACAGCGAAAAACCTGAAATATACACAAAAAGGTATTTAAAGCTTGTGCCTTTGAACCGTTTTCGTTCTAAACTCAGCTTCAAATGCACATCTATCAAATTTGGGCATTCTAGATTCAGAACCGGACTACTTTTCTACGCAACAACGGTTACTTTGAATTTCCAACTGAAATAAACGTTTACTCAATAAAACGCCACCTGGTGCGATTCATTCAGCTATGATCAGCAGTTTAGGAGTTAACCCATTACCACACAATCCCTACTTTTGACGCCCCTGAGAAAGAAGCCTTTAAAAAACATTGTAAACAGCATTTTCTCCTTTTCCCACAATGTTTTTCTACTCTTCAGAAAACAAATTTCAAAGTTTTAGTCACTTTGATTTTGTCGTCTGCAAATGCTTTCAATTTGGACCAGTCTAAAATATTGTCGTTTGGTAATGGGTTAAAACAGGCCTGATGTCTCCTCGAACGTAATGATAAAAGTCATTTTCTCCATTGCTACATTAAAGCGCGTATTACTACAATTCCCCGAAAAATGGGGGGAGTGATGGGTCACAGAAGACAGGTCGAATCTACGAAGAATATGACATGCACAGACAACGAAACGAATGACGCCATGAATGACTTTGACGACGTCATAGAACGTGACATTCAGCCGGTAAAAAAAATCATTCACGTTCTATAAGTATCCCTGATATTACGGTGGTATGTCATAAATAAAAGTTACAACGTTGACCGATGACCATGATTGTAACTTTCACTGGTGAATTATAATTCATAGTTAGATTTCTATAAGCGACTGAAAATAATGAAAAACAATGAGATTTTCCGATAATTTACACCCAAAGGTCAGCTCAATATCAAGAGATTATTATTATACTGCAAAGAAATTTCTCGTGATCTGATTGGTTAACATGCTGGGAACATATATCATGTTCCCTGGCAAAAACCATGTAAAACCAGTTTCCCTTTTGAGTGCCCCGTAAACATCACTACACGTGCAATACAACATCCAAAATGGCGGCGTCGATCGATCACCAGACTGCATATTTATGCGCCAAACTGCACGTTTTAGTGACGTCAGTTTCCATTGACGTCAGTTTTCATTGAATTGGGACACTCAGAAGGTAATTTCTATTTCGTCAGCATACTCGAATCATGAAATTATAAAACAGGCAAATTTTGCTTAACGTGCTTTGAAAGGGTAAAACTTTGCAGTATAATAAATTCGTTGTACGGTCAGGTGGCAGGGGACTTGGAAACTTGTTCACGGCTGTGGTGAATTATGTCGCCACCTCGCCTTCGGCTCGGGGCGACATGATTAACCACAGCTGTGAACAAGTTTCCAAGTCCCCTGCCACCTGACCGTACAACTAATGTACAAGATATTATATTAACTATACTGATAACAATCACCAATTGTTTTAACCCTCTACAACATACTCCGGACTTTTAGAGAAGCCTTTTGAAAACATTAAGGGGAACGGAGAAAATGCTAGTAACCAACATTCACTCCATTTCCGACAATGTTTTCTGCTCTTCCCAAAACCCCAAATTTCAGTAATTGAGTCACATTTATTTTGTCTGCAAATGCTTTCAATTTGGAAATTTATTTCGTTTGGTAAAGATAAAGAGAACAAGAGACCGTGACCTTAGAATTTACGTGCCTTTTGATGTAAACATGACTATGTACTGTGTACACGTCAAATAAAATTTTGTTCTGTTCTGTTCTGATAAAGAGATAATTAGACGGCCATGAGTTGAAAAGGTTAAATAGACCTAAGCTCTCTATAATTATCATTCAGTTTTAAACCCGTAACATTCCGAATCAGACAATTTAGACCTATAACGTGTCTATCAAAGACTGTATAAAATGTTCTAATGAGATTAATTGTAAGGAAAGAGGCGATGAACGTTTCAAAAGCAGTAATATGTACCTTCCTCCTCAATGATTTCAGTATCATTCAAACTATAGATTATGTTTTATTAACATAATCTTTAATAATATTGTCGGTTTACTTCAAAAGCCTCGTAACTACAGCTTGAAAAAAAGCTGTAGTTACGATGTTTTTGAAGTAAACCGACGATATGCTGTGTTACATGTACTTGTGATTAACTCATTACCAAACAACAATATTTTAGGCTTGTCCAAATCGAAAGCATTTGCAGACGACAAAATAAAAGTGACTGAAAATTTGCAATTTGTTTTGTGAAGGGTAGAAAACATTGTGGGAAAAGGAGAAAATGCTGGTAACCAGCATTTTCTCCTTTTTCCACAATGTTTTCTAACAGCTTCTTTCTCAGGGGCGTCAAAAATAGGGGTTGTGTGGTAATGGGTTTATAAGCCTGGTGGCAGAAAAAGAGGTTGTGTAACTCCGTCAACATGGTAGTATGTAAATGGCATCTGAAACTTTTCAACACTAGCTTTGTTTACTTTATGGGTTTTCTGACCTTTCATTTTTACCATGACCTTTTGTAAAAAATGGTCTAATGAGTCACCGAAATCACGGCGAGGAATCACGTGACACAACAACAACAACAATGACCGATATTTGAAAAAATTCCCCGACTTCAGGTAAGAAAATCTTCAATAATTCCGTTAATACATGACCGATTGGAATTTGGTTTGAAGCAGAGAAGGCAGAAGGACTCCAGGGATTTGCTTGATGTGTTTTATATTTTTTAAACAACACCAGATAAAAAAGTTATTGACGAGCAAACAAATTTTTTACCCTGGATAATTTGTTTGCTCGTCAATAACTTTTTTATCAGGTGTTGTTTAAAAAATCTAATACATCAAGCACATCCCTGGAGTCCTTCCGCCTTCTCTGCTTCAAACCAAATTCCAATCAGTCATGTATTAACGGAATTATTGAAGATTTTCTTACCTGAAGTCGGGGATTTTTTTCAAATATAGGTCATTGTTGTTGTTGTTGTGTCACGTGATTCCCCGCCGTGGAAATGCAGGACTTGATACTGAGTGGGACGGGAGCACTTGTAACCCAGGGGGTGCGACTTAAAATCAAACCTTGGTATTTCTTTGCCTGTGGATATTATGAAAGTCACCTCTCCAACACTGGTGAGTTTAAACGACAGACTGCCACAGAATTTGCAGTCTAAATCCATTTTTCTTGTGAAATTGTTCTGATACGTAGTTTGTTTCGGTTTTGTAAATAAAGCGAAATAAATATTCCGAAACAGGAAATAGACGTGGGTTATTTTCATATGACGAATCTCAGAAAAGATTTGTCATAAAGAAGAAAAAATGAAAATAAGAAGAATTTCGTTATAATGAGAGAGAGAGAGAGAGAGAGAGAGAGAGATCGCTGGACAAGATCATGCTACGTGAAAACGCGGCAAGAAGGTCAAATGACAGTCATGTAAAGCATGGGGCGGAATTTTTACTTGTTTGTTTACATGTACCAAAATATATTGAAACTGAAAGCCAATAAACTATATTTGAAAACCTTGATGCTGACCTCTTCTGGCTTCTTTTGTAAAGAAACCAACTTTTCTTGACTGCATTCATTTCCCCTCTTTTAGCTAAGTACGGTTCTCGACAATATTCATGTAGGAAAACGGCCGGTGTAATGCAGAAAAATGACCCCCATTACAAAATGACCCCCGGGTCATTTCTCGACGTAGAGGAATGACCCATGGGTCATTTTTTGACGTAGAAAAATGACCCGGGTCATTATTCTACGTCGTGAAATGACCCATAGGTCATTTCTCGACGTAGAGAAATGACCCATGGGTCATTTTTGAGTCGCCTGTTTGCGTAGCAAACAGGCTCTCATTGTTATCGTCTTGATCTATGGGGTGACGTAAGCATACCTCCGGCCTTGTACTGCTTCCTGTCCCAAGTTCCGGTTTACGAGATAAAACAGTTTTCTAATAATTCGGTGAACAACCCAGTTTTTTCAGTTGTAAAGAATTTACAATTGTGCCTTTGTGATAAGGAATATGTCTATAAAGACTGAGCTGTTTAACGGTTCAAACCTTTGAAACAATCATTTCGTCCGCAAGGGTACACATTAGCCTGATGTCTGTGTAAGACATCATCTCTAAAAATAGCGCATTACGTATATATGTAAAAATAGCTGCCGTGAATTAAACAAGTCTGCGAACACGCTAAGAAATCTTCAACTACAAGCATCTTTTCTGCTTCTATTTGAGGACAATTCTCAGTGAAAATTGTTTGATAATTACCTATTAGAATTACACTCTAACTCTTACAATCTTACAATCCTAACTGCAAGCCTTATTTCAATTCAGCGCTCAACCTATGATTGGACAGAGAAAGGCGATGCCGAGTTAACATGTCAACAGTAGGCTAATTTTTTTTAAACGAATTTTTAACGACATGGAATGGTTGCATTGCCTTCTTAGACATCCTTACACGTTGCTTCTTCCCAGCTTTTTAATCTAGACTTTAGATACTTTGCACACCCATATTCTAGGTGCACCATAGATCGTACATAGCGTATGCAATGTACACGGTTCTAGGCTGAACCAAGTTATCGCTTTGCAGGTGTTTTCTGGAATGTAGCTTTGCGACAAATATAGATCTTGTAATCACGTGACGCATAAACGTCATTTGCACCACGGAAATCTTTATGAATTTACATATTTATGAATCAGTCGCTGAACCGGCCTTTACTTTCAGCGTGCACCGACCTATGTAGAGAGAGGGTTGGAAATTTATGGTTTTCGTTCATAAAGACGGCCAAATTTGTTAAAGTCTGCTTTTTTTTTCAATGAGCGATTAACTTAGATCTAGTATTTATTAAACAATAATTTATTAGTGCGGGTGTTAGAACGCAAAGGTGCTTTTATAACTGCCAAAATCTGAATTTACACTACGCAGTTCTAACAACCAGCAATCTGAGAAATTGACTTTTTACTCCGCTATAATTCAAACATAATAGAACAGATCAGTGTTTACCCGCTCGAACAACAAGTTCTTTATTGAAGTGTTTGTAATCTTATGAAGGGTTTTTGTAAAGGGTAATAAAGCGTTTTGTAAAGGGTAATAAAGCGAATCGCAAACATTTAATTTACACCAAAGCAATATACATGTAGACAATTTTCGATTGGTGTGGAAGCACTATAATCCCTTGGACGTTATAAAACGCAGACAATTATTAAAGGCTGATGATCATGCTGTTGGGTTATAGATTTTATTGAGTTGTAGCAGCCACATTCATAGAGTCCATTGCTGGTCAAAACCTCAACCTGGACAACAACAAAAACAAATTATTTCCAAAGGACAGGTAGATCATTGAGTAAAATATTTGTTTGTGCTCCAAAGGCTACAGTTCAGTCCAATGATCATGAAATTGCCCGGCTGTTTGTCTCAATAATTTCTTTGACAAAACTGAATATAGGTCACCTGGGGTTAAAAGAAAAAGCCTTAAGGTTGTCATTAGGTCAAATCAGACGAAACCGTAATAGAGCTGTAGAATCCATTTATGTTCAGTGTAATACTTATGAAACTTTGTCAGACTGCTAAGATTAGATATGAGCGAGTTGCAAAAGGGCATTTTTGGTCTAAATGTATGTCACTAGATCCTATACCAGAAGATAACCTGGTCTTTATTTGTAAAGTGTTGTTGTCTGTAAATAAAAAAACGTTGAACTCATTAAAGCTGGTCCTGGTGCCTAAATTTTAATTTCCACCACATTTTTTTAAATGTAAATTCTAGTACGGAAATTTTGAATTTTAGGATGACAACTCAGAAATATGCTTGCATATAATACTGTCTTGTGGTTAAGTTATTTTGTATCTTGAATGCTTTTAATAGATTTCAACAAAAAAGGGTGAAAACTTCTAACCCATTACCCTACAGGCGACTCTCAGGACTATCAGTCCTTTGATTCTACGTCGTTAAATGACCGTAGGTCATTTAGTAATGGGGGTCATTTTTCTGCATTACACCGGCGGTTTAGATGAAATGTTGTGATGTAACTAGAAAAATAAACACCACTTTCAGTGCGATATCAACAAAACACTTTTTAAAACGGATCTGCTAAATAACCTTAAGGCGAGGGTGTGCAATTAAATGTCTGTTCTATGCGGTGTTTTCTTTTTTCTTTCTGACAAAAAAGGTACCTCTCGTCTTTTAACCCATTACCACACAATCCCTACTTTTGACGCTCCTGAGAAAGAAACCTTTTGAAAACACGGTGGGAAAAGGAGAAAATACTGGTTACCAGCATTTTCTCCTTTTCCCACAGTGTTTTACACCCTTCTCAGAACAAATTTCAATTTTTCAGTCTCCTTTATTTTGTCGTCTTCAAATGCTTTCAATTTGGACCAGTCTAAAATTTTCTCGTGTGGTAATGAATTAAGATGTCTTTTTTTTTTGTTTCTCTAAAAAATTTTTAACCCAATAAATCTTGATATTCATAAAATTTTTGATGTTCATGCCGTAACACATTCAAATATATTGTCCAGAAATAATCTGTACCTTGTGTAGACATTCAAATTTCAGTACGATGTTGTCTTCCAGCAATTGACCGTATTTAATTTCAGCACTGTGCAGTTTTACAATGTAAGAATTATCACTCCAATTTGGACTAGTCTAAAATTATATCGTTTGGTAAAGAGTTAACACACACAAAAAAAAACATAATATATAGTTTTTTTTTTTTTACAAACTCATAACCTCCCTTACTTAAGAGTAATATACCCAATACGAAATTTCTTTTATTTCATGTTTTAACACTTTCCCAAACAAACCCTGGTTTTTACGGGTCTAGAATAGTATCCTTTTGAAAACATTGTGGGAAAAGGAGAAAATGCTGGTAACCAGCATTTTCTCCTTTCCCCACAATGTTTTCTGCTCTATCATAGACAGAAATCATCTTTTCAGCAAGAGTTGAATTGTCATCTTCAAATGCTTTCAATTTGGTCTAGTGCAAAAGTTTGTCGTTTGGGAAAGGGTTAAGATAGTTTATCAAGAAAAGAAACAGTGGAATATTTGGACCATAATCACACCGGTAAACCCGATAATGCGACAGCAGGGATGCTAACGATAAACAAGGACGGAACTTTGAAATCGTAGGTAGTGGGTATGTACGTATTTCCATTATTTTCGATATCTTTTTGAATGTTATATGTAACCAGCTTGAAAGTGTGAATCAATGGGATAACAGAAATGGTTGCTATACAATATTCGGTTCGAAAATCGGGATATTTGCCATAGAAAACACTTCGTAATTATATTTTTCCCGAAAAATCAATGTTTTCTACGGTGGCACTAAAGTGACAAGGAATTTTATCCTACGTGCGCACGCAGTAGCTAATACGTGCACACGTAATAAGTAATACGTGCGCACGCAGTAGTATTACATGCGCGTGTA
This sequence comes from Tridacna crocea, assembly GCA_943736015.1. Taxonomy (NCBI): domain Eukaryota; kingdom Metazoa; phylum Mollusca; class Bivalvia; order Cardiida; family Cardiidae; genus Tridacna; species Tridacna crocea. The sequence continues at coordinate 14,633,820 of OX031066.1, forward strand.
ATAACTAATACGTGTGCACGTAATACTATTGCGTGCGCACGTATTAGCTAATACGTGCGCACGTAATAGTTTAGTTATTACGTGCGCACGTATTAGCTACTGCGTGCGCACGTAATACTACTGCGTGCGCACGTATTACTTATTACGTGCGCACGTATTAGCTACTGCGTGCGCACGTAATAACTAATACGTGCGCACGTATTAGCTACTGCGTGCGCACGTCGTATAAAATATATCTTCCATTTCACTTTTGTGCCACCTTAGTTTTCCGATCAAATGCATCATTTTTTAATCATCCGGAACCAAATGTTTACCCCACGTTTGATTATTATGCACTTACCTACCGGAATACCAATTTTCGGGTACAAATTCAGTTTCTTTACAAAACTAGGAGCATTTAAACTGAACCGATCGTCAACTGGGATAAGCGGGAAGAATGGCAAGTTGGTAACCTTGATGGCAGGGTCTATGTTATTTATGTTAACTGTGATGAGTGGGACAATGCAAGCACAGTAAATGCAAGTCATCCGAATATCTGCACAATTAAGTCCAGTTCCGGCCTTTTGATATCTAGGAAATGTGTCACCAGGACCTCTGCATGTTTACCGGTGTGATAATGATATGCACCAGTAGAAATACCTATTTTTTTCTTTAACTCTTCAGTTAAAGGCGGTAAACAGTAGTTTCTGCGCACTAGCTATCTAGGTAAACAACACATGCCAATCAACCAAATGGAAATATGACGTAATTTACCCTACATTTCTCGCGCTTTACGTAATATTGTAATGCGTTCTTATGCAGAGGGGATACGTCACGAGGGATTACCGACAAACAACTGTACTGGTTTTTGATGTTAGTCCCCGCCAAAAAAAAGATTAGGAGATGGCCTTTACAATCCTTGTGGGAAAAAGGAAGCACCATCGTAACTAATATTTTTTCTATTATCCCACAATGTCTTCTATCGACACAAATATTAATTCCATCATTTAGAGTTACCGTTGATTTGTGATATGAAATCTGATATGGATGTCAGGCGTAGGAATCATATGATCCCTTCCTTTTGTGTGACATTGGTCACGTGGTGGTGTGTTTAAGCAAGGCACTACAGCACACCTGCATAAAGCAGGTGAAAAGCAGGGTTGGTCGATTGATTGCATGGTAGTTAACCCTTTACTCCATAGATGCTCATTTCTACGCATTGCTTGTAGGAGCCTTTGGAAAACATTGTGGCAAAAGGCAAAATTGCTCGTGACAAGCCATGTCACCTTTTGCCACAATGTTTTCTCTGCCATCAAAAGGTGTCATTACACATAAGAAACACCTTCATCCTTGCTGTTCTTTAGGGTCAACTACAGATACCATAAAAATATGCCTTATGGGGTAAAGGGTTAACTACATTTTCAACATTACTACAGTTACATCACGATGAACAGTGCACCTATCCATACTTTCCTTAATATTTTTTTTACCAGTGCTCCGTATTCTTTCGAAGCCACTGGCTGCTTTCCCACATAAGTACCGCAAAAACAACGGTAAGAGGGAAGCTAGGAACGAATCCTCTCGTAAATGACTATCGTCAACTTGAACCTCGGTAGGAATTCGACCGAGCCGGGGATCGAGCCAGCTATTCTCTTTTATCAAAATCTGTATGCTACCGACTGAGCTACCAGAGCATGGCGTGAAAATCTATGAAACACATAAATAACTGAACTGTCGATGTAAAATGATATTGTATAATTTTAAACACGATGGAGGTGTCATTCCGACGAAAACAATATTTGAAGTGCTGAAGGTCGGAGAAAACATTCCCCTGTTTATCTACATTAATAGTAGAACTTGATTAATCGGCCAAACTGCAATTGGAAATATTTCAGATTTCGCGGAAAAATTGATAAATCAAGCAGTTCTGCTTTCCAAATTACGTGTCATTCATAGGGAGAGTGGAGACTTACAAGTTAATGTATTACACTAATATTCCTCGCCTATACTCTGATCGAGATAACGGTTTGTAACACGCGAGAAGGGGCGTTCGAAGATTTGCGTAAAGTGTCGTCTCGGATCAGCCTGCGCAGTCTGCGCAGGCTAATCCGAGACGGCACTTTACGACTACATTAGATTTTGTGCTACAGTAGACATGCGCAAAACAGAAAATTACATAAAAAGCGGAAAGCCTTGTTTCGGATTAACCTGCTCGGACTGTATAAGTTCATCAGAGACGATACTTTACGCAAAATGACCGAATGCCCCTTTTCTCGTGTTGAAAGCCACAAATTACATGAATTAACTCTTACAGCACTAAAACGATAAACCAGACTTTCTCGTCGGGACGAAATTAAATGAAATAGAAGATTTTATGTCCGCATGACATATAGACAAAAAAAAAGATAACTCATATAGTAGTATCTCTTCGCAAAAACATTCAAAAAAAATTATAGTCAAGGTGGATACAAGATCTGAACACACGCTCATTGCAGTTTTATCTCGATCTTCACTGCTCTCAAAGAGGAAAAAAAATCCAGATCAAGAGTTAATTTCCTTTAATCTCTTGTATACGGTTGAAAAATGCTTATTTGATGGTTTGTTTCGTCAATGCATCATATACAGAGAAATGAAGTTTTTATTTATACAGACGGTATCCTCCGGGATGATTTATTTGTCAATTGTCTGGAAGAAGAAGGGGTGAAATGTTGGTGTGTGTGTGGTTTTTTTTTCCGGGAAAATTAGTAATCGGCACATTTTTCAAAGAGCCGTACCGTTTTAAAGAAGGCATTTCTACTAAGATTCAATGCTTATCAAGTAGATAAATGTTATGTCAGCTTGACCGTGGCGTTCAAAGTCCTTTATTGATTACTCTCAATCTCACAGTAGTCAGGACCTGTATTCACAAACCATTCTTTAGAACGTTCTTTGTCTTATTCTCCTGAATTTTCTATACATGTATTTGAAAGTAACACGACTTCTGATTGGCTAAACCAAATGGTTTAGCCAATCAGAAGTCGAGTTACTTTCAAATATTGAATATCTCGGAGAATAAGGCTGACAATATTCTCGAAAATGGTTGGTGAATACAAGCCCAGGTATACTGCTCCTGAAAAGGTCTGTCTTAACCCATTACCACACAAACCCTACTTTTGACGCCCCCTGAGAAAGAAGCCTTTTGAAAACACTGTGGGAAAAGGAGAAAATGCTGGTGACCAGCATTTTCTCCTTTTCCCACAGTGTTTTCTAACCTTCTCAGAACAAATTTCAATTTTTCATTCTGCTTTATTTTGTCGTCTACAAATGCTTTCAATTTGGACCAGTCTAAAATTTTCTTGTGTGGTAAAGAGTTAAAAGCTGTTTAGGAGCCAGGGATACAGTTTTGTTGTAACATTCCACTGATATAATTTTGTGCATGCTCAGTATACTAATGCGTAATCTTAAATCGTTTACACAATCTATGTGAAAAAATAAATCGTTATTGAATGAAAAACCAGGAAGCAGCTAGATTAAAGTTAAACATGACTGTTGTTGCTTTCCAATAAGTCAAATACTGTATCTACTTTGATATCTCTGAAAGAGCAACGGTGTTTAAACACATGAAGAACAACGCCCTTACTTGGGTTAGATTGCATTCTTAAAATACACATCTATCAAATTTTGGCATTCTTGGAACGGAAGCGGACTACTTTTCCACGCTACAACCGTTAGTTTGAATCATGTTCAAACTAGAATAAACGTTTACTCAATAAAACGCTACCTGGAGCGATTCATTCATATGATCAGCTAGTATGTACCCTATGCATCGGCCATTTAATAAAACAGCCCCTACATGCTTGGGTAATACGCTAGTAGCTACGGTATAAGCTATACTTTTCCCAGGTATGAAGGGGTGGGTGATGCGTCAAAGCAGACAGGTCGAATCTTCTAAAAGAATGACATGCATGCGCAGACAATTTTTCGCTCAGTCCGATAACAAAGTGGTGTAAATACCAGTACAAGAAAATATTGATGCGTAACATCAATGGCGCTGTAAATCATTTGGTTTTGAAATAACGCACATTATTTCAAAATTTACCCAAGTAAATTTATGCAGAACTCGGTGAGAAATGAATTGAGAAGTCCTGTACAATCTGTAGAATCCAACTCGAAACTTAAAAAGAAAAAAAAAATAATGATATTACATATACATAGCCATTCTGGGGCGAAATTTAACAGTTTTAACCGGAGCTGTGTACAAAAACAGCTGTCCAGCTTTGTACAAAATCAGTTGTCATTCGACAACCAACACAAGGGAATAGTATCAAAATTAGGTTCTAAATTACTTATTTATTAAGAAAAAAAAAAAGAGAAAAGTATGAAATGACCATAGTGGTCACGAAATTATCAAATTGAGCACAAAATGGCAAAAATGAAAAATAAAGGTGGTTAAGAAATAGCTTAGGTACGAAATGACCTAATTACGAAATGACTGGAAGCGAAGTAAACAATATGACGCCTCCATAAGTATTTTTCAAAACCGAATAAAAATATAGTGCCCCGATCAAGCGGCACCACAATGACATGTTTGACAAAATATATTTATTTCTTCAATATAAGAATTTGCAGCAGATTACTTTGGAAGTATCTTTTTAAGGCAAAGATAACCAACATGAAGATAGTTTTAACGCATAAATACGTGTAAAACACTGTGGGAAAAGTAATATATTACTCACTACGAATAATTCTCCTTTATCCAAGAAGCTCTTCAATAGTAATCTGCTGCGAATCCAGAGAACGTTCTCCGTAAGAACTAGGACGTAACATGCTACCCTTTGGCTGGTAAGTTCGACTAAATGGCTTTTTGCAGCCAGTGTAGATTAAGATCAGACTGCACAGAACGTGCTGTCTGGTCTTAGATCTACACTGTCTTATCAGGATAACTTTTTCCCCTAGAAATAGCTTTGAAAAAGCCAAATTAAGGTTTTTAGAATCGGTTTGAACGTTTCTTTAACCCTTCACCACACAATGACGACTTTTGACGACCCTGAGGTAGAAGCCTTTGAAAACATTATGGGAAAAGGAGAAAATGCTGGTAACCAGCATTTTCTCCTTTTCCCACAATGTTTTCTAACCATCCCAAATCAAATTTCGATTTTTCAGTCTCATGTTAATTGTCGACTGCAAATGCTTTCAACTTGGACCAGTCTATTTATTTCTCGTTTGGTAAAGTGTTTCAGTTATTTAGCTGGATAAGGATTGATTCTGTGAAGGACAAGGTCACATCATTTGTGTAGCTTCTTTCAATAAACCGTCACAAATGAACCCATACAAAATCTTCACCAATTTCTTAATGGTAGTTAATTTGCAATTATTTAAACAGTCTATTAGACGGAATATATTGTATAATGGTTGGCTAAAGAAACACTTCTTCATTGCTTTTCAAGGCGAAACAGCATTTCTGATTGTATACAATACAATACAATACAATACAATACAATACAATACAATACAGTACAATAAAATACATTTATCCACTCTGTTCCTTTTACAGAAAACAATATGTAAATGTACATGAAATAATTTTAACGAATTTATTTGTATTTGAACAAACATATTTCGAATTCGTAATGTAAAGGAGAGAGAGAGAGGGGGGGGGGGGAGAAAGAGGATTATCTAACTATTAATAATAAGTTGCAGAGATTAGTTAATTTACTTTTACATCAGTTAAAAGGAATTCATGATGATTTTGATAAATTTACACAAATTTACAATTTCAGAACGGCAAATTTAACGACATTATGTCGTCTTGAAAATTAAATTATTTCTTCGATCACTGAATGAGTTACACTCAAAAATATAGTGATACTCCTCATCACCAATGGGACTGTTACAGAGGTTGCAGATTCGTTCTCTGGTTTCAAGATTTGACCATTTTCCTACTTCAAGTGGTAATCTATGATTATTTGTTCTAAACTTTATCATGTATTTCAAAAGTGCAGGAAGAGTCTGAATTAAATATTTTTCAAATCCGAATTTCTTTTTGTATCAATCTGTAAGTAGATAGATAGATTTATTTAGTATATTCAGGCCACCGCCCCATTATACATATATACAAAGTGTACAATATGTATACATCCTATTTACCAAATAAACCCTGACTGTATGGCCCTGAGTGTTCTTTCTGATCATTTAGCTTTTCCTACATGAATGTTTTCTACAGGATTATTTCCCTTCGTTTCAGTCACAGTTAATTTGTCGTTTGCAAATACTTTCAATCTGGACCAGCTATGTTTTAGTGTCATAGTCTGAATCAGTATATACACTTCTCAGTGATATAGTCAAAATAAATTTACATATGATGGAAAAGAAAGGAGTAAGCTGAAAAAGAAGGAGAAGAAGAAGGAGAAAATGATAATAGTAATAAATGCATATATCCCTACTTCTATCATTATTTTCGAATTTACTAAACCAGGAATTAATATAAAGATCTTTTAACTTTTGCTTTATTGTTAATTTTAACCATTTATCATTTGGAAAACTTTTACTATCCCAAATATTTTATCAAGCCGTATTTGACAAGAATATTTTTGACATGTTTTATCCAATGGAAAAGGGTTATATTTGAAATCCATTTCTATTAGAAAAATGCTGCTTGAACAGAATTCGATCTTTATTCAAAATACTGATAGTTGTGTAGTTATAGTAAGATTTACGTTACAATTAACATGTACAGCAATGTCTTTATTCCTAAAAGTCAAGGCCAAATGTTTAGCTGTTAACGTCCATGTCTTACAATTTAGGTATGTTGAGTTCGAGTACTGGCTGTTCCAAGCTCATAACGATGACTGATGATAACTCTTATGAACAAAGTCCGCAACAAAGAAACAAATGAACAAATACATGGCAGAAATAAGGGACGGATTCGAACCCGAATGAAAGGCCAATACCTTAACCACTGAGCCAAAGAGATATCTTCCTAGAGCAGTTGTTAGATATTGTATTTAACGTAGCAGACCCCCTAATAGAAAACAGCTATTTCCACAATAATGTTATCGTACAAAATTCGCTACATGATTAACCCATTACCACACAATCCCTACTTTTGACGCCCCTGTGAAAGAAGCCTTTTGAAAACACTGTGGGAAAAGGAGAAAATGCTGGTTACCAGCATTTTCTCCTTTTCCCACCGTGTTTTCTATCCTTCCCAAACCAAATTTTAATTTTTTGGTTACCTTTATTTTGTCATCTGCAAATGCTTTCGATTTTGACCAGACTAAAATGTTGTCGTTTGGTAATGAGTTAAAAAAGAATGTTATTGTACTGCTTTAACCAAGCCACTTTTACCTTTTTGTCCTTTCTAGAATTATCATTTATGAATCCAAAACCACTGTATTTTCATTACAAAGAGAGATAGTAATTACCTCCCTTTTCTGAAAACTAACAAAAGTATCTACAAATAATTTCAAGATAGGCATAAGGAAATTTCTGGTCCGTTAAAAATGTGCAAAAGTATTATTCCTGTATAACTACGTATTTATCAACTATCAAGAAAACTTTATGCAATTCAGCACCAGAGATATTAGGGGTCTTCTACCTTAAATCGGGACGAAGCTATGCATGAAGAAGTGGTCTCCAATAGTAATAGACATTGCGACAGGTTTCTTCCTCTGTCACTACTAAACGTTAAAATGGACGATGTGTGCTTACATGCGAAATGAGCCAGTAGAGTAAAAATCTTGTAGCGTAAAGTAGGTCTAACTACACTAGTAAACGACATTCCAGGAACTCATGGATATGTCACAGCACCATACATCATTAACGCTAAGGTATGTGATAGAATATAGAAGACGGTGTACCTTCAAAGTAAATTTCATTGAATTAAATAGTATTTGCGATACGGCTAATGCGGCGAACGAATGCAACATTATCTTTTATTCACTGTTATGGTATAGTTGGTTGGGACATATCTAGAGCTTGTAACAAGCTGTAGTTAGGAGGTTTTTGAAGTAAATCGACGGTATGTCCGATCAGGTCAGGACAACAAAGAAAAATACAACATTAAGTCCAGGACAGGGGAATCAGCATGATGCACTGATATAAAAATGATGAAAGATATCAATTTCTTTAAAGGCGGGTATTTAGGTTTTTCACATGTCACCAAATTAAAAAAAATATATATCACCGAAATTTATATGAAAAAAAAAATATATATATATATATATATATATATATATATATATATATCATCAATAATTAAAAATCATAAAATTACACAATTTTTTTATGGTATTCCTTAAAAGGCTACGTAGCCTCTTAAGCTATTTTTAGATTTCGCGCCAAAAATGTAAAAAGGCAGTGTGGGAATGTTAAGTGACTGGGACATGATTAATGACGCTTAAATTCCATAACATAACAAACATGAAATTATTTTCCATAATGTCTTCTTCGGACGCTATGTTTGAAGCTTTGTCTGTGTAGGCCTATTTCCGGTATGTAAATGAAGGAGTTGCTCAAGTAAAAATGTACCGTGTTTCCCGTCGGTGTCAACCTGGGCTGTAGTAAATCTCTAATTTCTCATGTTGTCAGATGGTTTTCGACTACTGGGGTTTTACGTATGAAAATTATAAGGCTTTGGGAGTATAAGGATGATTTCTTTTGTATTTTTGCAAAATTTTCGCCCAAAATTCTGAAGGGCCACCTTTAAGGACGTAATACACGCGTAATAAGCATCAAAATACCTTTAAAGGCATATGCTGTCGCCCGGAAAAAAAAGGTTCACGTGTCACTAATACCTCACAATATCATTATCTCCGATGGAAAGTCCTCTAGAAAAAAATAACAAGAGCCGTCAGAGAAGGGTTATGCTCCCCGAACAAGTGCTTGTCATAAAATATAAGAAATTGATATAAATTCACTTCTTTTATCCTAGAAGAACCTGTTCATGCCCCCCAAAATTTGAAGTGAAAAGGCAATTACTATCTTAGAGATAGCCAACACAAACTTGTAGAGGACAATAAGCCCAATAAGCCCCCTTTAAGCCCCTTTTCCCATAAAACAATATTGGATCATTGCAATAAATACAACGGGTGTGTGGTTTGTGACATTTTTAATAATAATTCAAAATTCGAAATTTCATAAAATTTTGAGCAGTCATGTATTAAATATTACATAACACAATTTTTTACATGAAGCCCCCTTTTTCCGAGACGCAGCCTGAAATTGAGAAAAAGGAAGAGAGGTACCTAGGCAACGTTCCAACAAGTTCAGATTTGAAATTTCACAAAGTTTTGAGCACTGATAAAGGAGAACCTAGTGAAAAACAATTTTTTTCATGAAGTCCCCTTTTTCCGTGATGCAGCCTTAATTTGAGAAACCAGGAAAGACGTATTTGCGCATTAATAATTCATAGATTGCAAAAACAAAGGGCACATGTTGAAACTTGTAAAACAAAATATAACCATGAAATGTTGACAAAAACTGAACAAGGTATAAGTAAAAATTGCAATTTTGCATTAGGGCCCCTTTTTCATTTTACAAGAAACCCCCTTTTTCCATGACAGAGGGTCAAATTGAAAAACACATAGATAAAGAAACAAGAGCACATGGTGAAACTTTGAAAAAACAATATAACCATGAAGTTTAATGAAATTTTGACCAAAACTGAATGAAATATTAGTAAAAATTGGAATTTTGCAAGAAGCCCCTTTTTCCATCACAGAACGTCAACTTAAAAAATGCCCAGATTAAAAATAGCAAGATCACATGCTAAAACTTTCCATAAACAACATAACCATGATGTTTCATGATATTCTGACAAAACCTGAGTGAGATATTGGTAAAAATTGCAATTTTGCATTAAGCCCCTTTTTTTCCATGACAGGGGGTCAAATTGAAAATCCGAGAAAACAATATCGGCGCCTTACCCTAAGGAGTTCATATATGAAGTTTCATCCAATTTGGTCCAAGGGTTGTGGAGAAATCGCTTCGGACGGACGGACGGACGGACGGACGGACGGACGGACGGACAGACGGACGGAAGGACAGACAGACGGACGGACGGACAGACGGACGGACGGACAGACGAAGCGGCGACTATATGCTCGCCCGTCGGGGAGCATAAAAATACCAAGAAAGGTGGATTTGCACAAACTTAACCCATTCCCACACAATCCCTACTTTTGACTACCCTGAGAAAATGCTTTTAGAAAACATTGTGGGAAAAGGAGAAAATGCTGGTAACCAGCATCTTCTCCTTTTCCAACATTGTTTTCTATCCTTCACAGAACAAATTTAAAATTTTTAGTCCCTTTTATTATGTTGTCTGCAAATGCTTTTGATTTAGACAAACCTAAAATTTTGTTGTTTGGTAATGAGTTAGAAGGACCTGTATGATTTAAGTCAGAGGTGAGGATAGGGGCGGGTAAAGAGCAAAACCAAGTATGTCTGTTCCAAGGCATCTATCGTTACAATGATAAAGAGATATCGGACAATGTAGATCCAAGATCAGACGGCAGGTTCTGTGCAGTCTGATCTTGCATCTACATTGTCCGCAAAACCGCTTCAAGTCGAGCGCCGCATCTTGGGGATAAATAAGAAAAGCTCATCACGTATGATGGTGCGTCCCAAGGGTAATTTGCTTGTCATGAATAAGGCGCACAGAGTGGTGCGAATAATCTTTTGTGATCAACTCCCAATCTGACTCTCCTCGTTGACATTTGATGGAATGGATCTTTATCCTGCGGCATGGAGCGGCTTTAGACATGATTTCGAATTTCTGAGGAGAATTAAGTTTTCCTTCCACCTGTAAGAGAAAGCTTAACGCCTCTACATCATTTCTGAGACGGCTCTGATAACCCGTCACATCTTTTGAAGGTAAAATAGATTGCTTTCTTGTATTGTGTATAACGCCGTTTTAAAGGTGGCCCTTCAGATTTTGGGACCAAAATTTTACAAAAATGAAAAAAAAAATCATCCTTTTACTCCCAAAGCCTTTTAATTTGCGTTCATATAACCCCAGTAGTCGAAAACCATCCGACAACACGAGAAATTTAGAGATTTAGAGATTTACTACGTCCCAGGTTGACACCAACAGGAGACACGTTCTATTTTTAGATGATCATTTCTCCCATTTACATATAGGAATACACAGACGAAGTTTCAAACAAAGTGTCCGAAGAAGACATTATGGAAAATATTCATTACATATTTGTTAATTAATGGAATTTAAGCGTTTTAGTCACGTGTCAGTCACTTGAGATTCCCACAATGCTTTATTGATTTTTGGCGCGAAATCTAAAAATACCTTAAGAGGCTAGTAGCCTTTTAAGGGACTAACATCAAATTTTTTTTTTGTAATTTTATGAGTCTTACTTATTGATGATTTGTACAATTTTTTTTTGCGTATAAATTGCAGTGATATATATATATTTTAATTTGGTGAGATGTAAAAATTCTAAATACCCACCTTTAAGGTAGTAGATCTACCATTCTAATAGAAAACAGCTATTTCCACTCTAATGTTACCCTAAAAAAGTTGCTATGATTAAAAATGAGTATTGTTGTACTACTTTGACTGAGCCACTTTTTCCATTTTTTCCTTCTTAGAATTATCATTTATAGATCTAAGGCCACTCTATTTTCATTACAAAAGGAGACAATAATTATCTCCCTTTTCTGAAAACTAACAAGTATCAACAAATAATTTCAAGAAGTACACCAAAAGAATTTCTGGTCGGTTAGAAATGTGCAAAAATATTACAGGTATATCAGTTTAAATCCCTATTTATCTACTAATAAGAAATTTCATTCCATTTTGCCCTAGAAGCGTTAGGATAGTAATACCTCAAAAATGATTTTATTTATATCGTAGTAGCCTGTGCATCTGTCCATGCCTTCCTTGTTTTTCTTTCATCAGTACTCCGAACGATATTCTTTCCGAGCCACTGGTTGCTTTCTCACATTAGTATCGTCGAATCAATGGTCAGCGGTTAAAGAGAGTTTGCAGGAAAAATAGAACTACCTACATGGTTTCTGGAGAAAGCTTAGACATTCCACCATTCCTTTTTGTGGCACCGCATGAGCGGCGGCACTATATTTTTCTTCGGTTTTGAAAAGTACCTATGGAGGCAGCCATAACGTTTACTCCGCTGCCAGTCATTTGGTAACAAGGTGATTTCGTATCTAAGCCATTTCGCACTCACCTTTACTTTTTATTTTGGTAATTTTGTACTCAATTTGATAATTTCGTAACTGCTTTTATAATTTCATACCCTGTTTTTAATATCAATTCGGTAATTTTGATTTTTTTTTATTCTATTTCCTTGTGTTTGTTGTCGAATGACAACTGATTTTGTACATAGCTCCAATTGAATCTATGTGAAATTTCAACAAGGAATGGCTATGATTGTGTCTTATCATCATTGTTTCTTTCTTTTCCAAGCTTTAAGTTGCATTCTACAGATTGTCTAGGACTTCGCAGTTCTTTTTTCACCGAGTATTTCATAAAATTACTTTGGCCAATTTTGAAATGCTGGAATGTCCCCTATTTCAGAAACAATCGATTTGCGGTGCCATTGATGTTACTCATCAATATTTTCTTGCAGGGTATTTAAATTTCTCTAATCAGCCATTGAGCTAGCTAAGATCTCTTTCACATTTTTAAACACATAGGAACTGGCACATATTGGACAGAGCCAAGACCTCCCTACGTGTTTTTGTTTGTGAGACAGCTTATATACCGTTCGAGATTTCTGTTGACTTTCCTCTCATCAAAAGCTTTCAGACACAGCTAATATCGCTCTGAACCCAATACCACGCAATCTCTACTTTTGACGACCATGAGAAAGAAGTCTTTAGAAAACATTGTAGGAAAAGGAGAAAATACTGGTAACCAGTATTTTCTCCTTTCCCACAGTATTTTCTACCCTTCCCGGCACCTATTTCAATTTGTGAGTCAAGTTGACTTTGTGGTCTGCAAATGCTTTCAATTTGAAGAAGTCTAACACGTTGCCGTTTAGTAAAGAGTTAACTTAACCCTTTCCCAAATGACTAACTTTTGGACTAGACTAAACTGAAAGCATTTGCAGATTACAATTCAACTCTGGCTGAAAAGATGATTTCTGTCTATGATAGGATAGAAAACGTTGTGGGAAAAGGAGAAAATGCTGGTTACCAGCATTTTCTCCTTTTCCCACGATGTTTTCATAAGGCTACTATTCCAGACCCGTAAAAACCAGGGATTGTTTGGGAAAGGGCTAAGTTTCATAAGATCCCCCTCCCTTCACAATATAGCGGTACCACCAACCACCTGTTACATCTTTCTGCAGACAGGTAACCGACCTCCTTTAACCCCTTCACTTACTAAATGAATGAAATTATTTTTAAACAGATAGTAAAAAGAACAAACTGCCGCTATATCAAAATCTATTTATTTTTCGGGACAGATAATTCCTTATCGGAGGGTGTAGATCCAAGATTAGGCTGCACGTTCTGTGCTGTCTGATCTTGACCTACACTGTCTGCTACAGGTCCTTGAGTCGAGTTTAGTAGCTTTACGATTAAAACCGTTAGAGTGTTTTATTTCTATTCGTTTGATCAGTACATCAAAGGGAAAGCTTTTTACATAAGAAAGCTGAACATTCTCATACGATGCAAAATTATATTCGCCATTCTATAAGACCTGGTCTGATTTGCAAATATAGCTTGCCTCTTGTTGCAGTCAGTGCGTTGTCTGCGCATGTCATATTCTTCGAAGATTCGACTGTCTTATATGACGCATCACTACTAGCCCCGAAAGCGGGCTGACTGTAATATTACGCTCTATAAAGTAGCAATGTTGAAAATAGCTTTTACATATCAATACGTTTGAGGAGAAATGAGACCTGCTTTAGCTCCAGATTTCTCTAAACTGGCGATCATAGCTGAGTGAATTGCACGAGGTAGCGTTTTATTGGGTAAACCTTTTTTTGTTTTAAATTCAAAGTAACGGTTGTCGCGTAGGAAAGTGGTTCGGTTCTGTACCCAGGATGCCCATATCAGATAGATATCTATTAGAATGCCATCTAGCGGGAGATAATGGCATTTAGTGTCTTTTTGTACACTGACCAAGCTTACCCTATGGCTTCAAAGTTTTGAAAACACATAGTTTTCCGTAGCACATGCCAGCATTCAAGTACAATGATGTAATTTAAAGAAAAAATAATGAGAGAAAAAAATTTAAAAAATGCATGGAAATTGAGAATTGACACTTTGTTATATTTGTTTTACCTATTCTACGTACAAAACTTGGACCTGAAAACGTGATGTAAGCCTGTTCCTTAATTTCCTCGCTTGTTTAGGGGGAACTGCGTGGCTCAATTGTAAAGTGAGGGACTCTTCACCTGGAGGCCACGGGTTCGAGCCTTGCTGGATCCACTGGGCCTTTTTGTTGGAGTGTCCTTGGGCAAGACACGTCAGAGACACAGTCTAGTAAGCGTGAATCCCAGGAAATACATGAAAATGTGAACTGCCGCCGTGATATGAGTGAAATAATGTTGCAAGCGGAGTAGAACAACTTCACACACATGCCCACTAGTTTATGTGATTTTTATGTGAAAAAGCATTCATTAGCTTGGGAAAGACTGCTATTTATTGACTCACATGACTAAATTCCAAGAACAAATGGATGACTGACTCCGGTATGACCTAATTAATTGTAAAGGTTACATTGAATTGAAACCGGAACAAAGAGGCCTTATGTTGAGTTAATAATAGTGGCACTGTATTAACCTATTACATGCCAAGCGCCACTCGCTGACCTTTTTCCGAACAGTGAAGATCAAGATCAGACTGCACAGTATTAGTTGTACGGTCAGGTGGCATGGGACTTGGAAACTTGTTCACGGCTGTAGTGAATCATGTCGCCACCTCGCCTTCGGCTAGGCCACCTGATCGTACAACGAATTTATTATACTGCATAGTTTTACCCTTTCAAACGGTGTTAAGCGAAAATTTCCTGTTTTAATTCCTGTCTAAAACGTGCAGTTTGGTGCATAAATGTGCTGTCTGGTGATCGATCTACGCCACCATTTTGGATGTTGTGTTGCACGTGTAGTGATGTTTACGGGGCACTCAAAAGGGAAAACTGGTTTTACATGCTTTTTGCCAGGGAACATGATAGATCTATATGTCCCCGGCATGTTAACTAATCAGATCACGAGAAATTGCTTTGCAGTATAACGTGCAGTCTGATCTTTGATCTACACTGTAGATATTATTCCCCAAAACATAACTTTGGAGTAGAAATATTTGGGTGGAAACTACCGTGATGAAAATTTCTTTTTAGTTATTTAGCAGAATGAGGGTTAATTTTTTTATCTTTTCAACGCTATTCTAGGACGGCTAAACTTTCCTATTACAGTACTTTGTGTAACTAGGTGTCACACTTTACGAACAATTCCTTTCTTTAACTCGTTGCCACACAATCCCGATTGTTATGAGAAAGATGCCTTCTGAATACATTGTGGGAAAAGGAGAAAATGGTGGTAACCAGCATTTTCTCCTTTCCCCGCAAATGTTTTCTTCCCTCCCAAAACAAATTTCAAATGTTCAGCAACTTTTATTTTCTCGTCTGCAAATGCTTTCGGTTTGGGCCAGTCTAAAATTTTGTCGTTTGGTAATGCAGTTAAGAATAGGGCAAACTTAATGGGATTCGTGTAAGATCGCTTCTCTAAAGCAAGGCTGACACTTGCACGAATCTGTGACACGCATTGGCACGACTCGAGTCGTGCCAGTGCGCAAACTAGTCGTAAACTGGCGTGAAGTGTGCGTAAACTCGTCGTGACTGCGTGCCATATCGGGACAAAAATTTTGAAATGTTCAAAATTTTGGTCACGACAAAATTTCGCGACCGGGTCGTGAACTATGCGCAAACTGTTCGTGAAATCATCGGGAGGATGCGTGCCAGTGCGCGCCATGCCACGACTGTCACGAATAGTTCACGAACAGCTCACGTCGAGTTCACGAATAGTTCACGACATGTTCACGACTACTGCGCGACAGTGGCGCTCGCGTCGGTCCGGGGCTTCCTGAACACTACTCGCCATTCCAGAGATTGCCAGCGAAAGAACATCACAGAGACAAGATGTCTAAAACAAAGCAGACACGAGCCTCCCAGTTCGTGCCCCAAAATGGCACGACTGGCCACGACAAAATCGTGGCCAAAAGTCGTGCAAGTGTCAGCCTTGCTTAAGACTCGGGTATTCCGTAATCGATGCGGGGGACCATCCTTTATTGGCCGATCGATGACTCATTACCCGAGTTTTAGCCGAATCTGCGCGGTTTTCGACGATGAAAGGCGAAGTTTCACGAATACCGTTAGGGTACTCTATCTTTAACGAACTACACGAAGAAAGCTTTTTGGAAACATTGTGAGGAAAATGAAAACGGTAGCAACTTCCTTGGAGACTCACAGGTTTTTAAGATTCTCGAAGACAAGTTCCTTTAACCGAAGCCTATTCATATTAATTTCTGTGAATGCTTTCACTCTTCACCAAACGACAAAATTTTAGACTGATCCAAGTTGAACAAAAGCACTTGCAGACGACAAAAAAAAAAAATGTAACTCAAAACTGGATTTTTTCCCATCAGGGTAGGAGACATTGTAGGAAAAGGAAACAAGGCTGGTTAACAGCATTTTCTCCTTTTTTCCACAATGTTTCCAAAAGGCTTACATCTCAGGGTCGTAAAAACCATGGATTGTTTGGTAAAGGGTTAAAAATGGACGAGTTGATTTTTTTTGCAGGTACATAAAGGGCTTTATATAATGACATTCGAAGCTGGAGTGCTACTGTACTAAAAGTAATTGTTGTTTTCCGCTTTGATTATCAAAAAAAGAAAAACCTTTAAATGTTAGTACTTAACCCCTTTCTACTTCCAGAAGGTTGTGGACGCCTCTATCTGATTGGTTGTTTGTACTGGAGTTGAACGCCGTATTAACGGCTTTATAGTTTAAACATATGTGACCCATCACGCAAAAAGGGACTTTCAGGGAACAGCGAAAAGTGTCAACCCTGGTCAGACTGCGCGAATTGCGCAGGCTGACCAGAGTTGACTCTTTTCACTTAAATGATATTTTCCGTATGAAAATTGGTCATTGTATCTTGTTATACAATCATTTTTGAATTATCAACTTAAACTGATCTGCACTATTGTTGATCTGTTTTCATCTATTTGATGTACAGAATTCCCAGATGATCCCTTTTTGCGTGATGGGTCTCTCGATTCTGCATGCTGGGAACTACACCAGTATTCGCGCCAAACTTGTAGGCCAATGAAAAATCCCAAAGTTGACACCCGCTCCCGGATATCGAATTCAGGACCTCACGGTTAGGAGGCCAAAGCTCTACCTCAGCCATGGGCACAACAAACAACATATGTAATATCACTGTGGTCGGTACACTTAACCATGTTTTTCCTTGCTTGAAATATCACATCAGTATTGATACCATTTTCTCTCTTAGTCATTTTTCTCACATGAATCGGAGGTGGGAGCGAAAATTCGCCAGAAAGAAAGTTTGCCTCAACTGAGTTTCGAACTCACAACTATCAGGTCGTATACATTAAGCACTGACCTACCCAGTCGGGCTGCCTCCACCTGAAACTGTCTGCTAAACGTGAAAATTTTGTTAAAATCGACACCCTATCTATTGTATTTAATTTGTTTCGTTTTCTCCATTTATTTATCATTCACCAATTTATTTAACATTTACAAGAAAAAGAATCCCTTGTATGTATTTTAATGTACCTGAAATTAAGCGTTTTCCATCACATAGGAAAAAAGACAAAAGCTGGGAAATAATATTTACTCCTTTTACCTAAATATTTTCGAAAGCGTTCGCCTTTTAGGTCGTTAAAATACGCCATGTCGGGGTAAAGAAGTTTGGAGAATTAATATATTTGAGGTTAAAGGGATCCTAGTGGTCAAGCGTAGGGCCCCTGGCCTGGAGGCCCTGGGCTTGAGCCTCATTGGATCCACATGGTCCTTCGCAGACACCTCAGTGCCCCAGATTAGTACTGGTAAACCCCAGGAAAACCCGTAACTACAGCTTGTTTCAAGCCGTAGTTAGAGATTTTCTAACGATATCTTAACTGTAGCCCTGATTTGGCTGAAGTTATCTTGTATGGCAATTTCAACCTTTTGTGAAGCTTAGTCTCTACTGACAGTATCAGCAGAACCATCTGTATATAGTGTGGATCGAAGTATGCATAGGGTAAAATGCAAATAGCCTTTTAGTTCTAACAATAGGTTTTGGTTAAGACACAGACTAAAGGTCATTGTTACAATAATATGTAGAGCATTTCGAGATAAACATCGTTGATTCACCCACCATTCAGTACCACAAGACTTTCAACACTCGAACACACTGTTCCATTCTGAGGACGTAGTTAACCGTAACAAATTTTTGAACATGTTCGGAAATTTTGCACTCAGTATGGGCAAACCGTATTTTCAGACTACGTTTATTACTACGTTGAACTACGGTTTACTATGTGTAACTACATTCAACTACGTTCGCTACGTTTAACTACGGCCATCTACGGTTATTCCCCACTACGGTCAACTACGTAAGGTGTGACCATAGCTTATTACGAACCTTAGGAATTTGAGAGTTCAGTAAACCTCACTAGTGTTGTACTAGTCAGACAAAATTTCCTGGAAACAGCTGACTACAAAGGGATATTACTTAACCCGTAGATTCCTATGTGTGACCCACTGACCTTTTGCAGGCTGTGTAGATCATGATCAGACTGCATGGAATGAGCAACCTGATCTTGGATCTACACTGTCCGAAGGAGAGTATTTTTCTCAATAACATAATTTTGAAATATCCCTGTTTAAGTTTTTACAATGAAGCTCGAAGTTTCATTTCAGTTATTATCTCTTTACGAGCCAACAAAATTTTAGCACTGTACAAATTCAGAGCATTTTCAAACAGCAATTTCAGTATGGCTCAAATGGGATAATTGTATAATGATAGGGTAGAAATCATTGTGGGAAAAGGAGAAAATGCTGGTTACCAGCATTTTCTCCTTTTCCCACAATGTTTTCTTAAAGCGGGTTTTGGTCAAAAGTTGGCATAGTGTGGTAAAAGGTTATACATGGTAAGGGTTAAGCTGGTAGCCCTGTTCTATGAACTTCTTTTTTGTACTCATTTCATTACCATAATCAATTATCACGTTAAATAAGGAAATGTGACCTTGTATATATATTACTTACACAACTAGGGTGTCAAAACGTACATATTTTTGTGTGGTTTCATAAGCCTTGGCTTTTGTGGGCCTTTATCCTTTTACAACTACAGCCTATTTTTGCCGACGGAGGAGGTCACGATCAGGATCCATAGAACGTGCAGTCTGGTCTTGGCTGTATATAATTTGCTTATTAAGTCATAAACGATCCATGGTCTATGGAAAGCGGGTTTGATAAGATGTATCTACAGAACATGTCGACTAGGGTCAGCATGCGCTGTTCGTGCAGGCCCACATGGGTAGAACCTTCATTGGTTGAAAGTTCACAGCGTGTAAAAAGGGCCATTCTACCTCACGAATCAGCCATGTATTTTATTGGGTTTTCAATTATATGCTGACTTGCCTAATATAAAGCTTAAAGGTGGGTATTTCAGTTTTTCACATCTCACCAAATTAAAATATATATTATATATATCACTGAAATTTATATGAACAAAAAAAAAAAAAAAAAACAATACAAATCATCAATAATTAAGAATTACAAAATTACACACACAAAAAAATTTGAAAGTATTCCCTTAAAAGGCTACGTAGCCTCTTAAACTATTTTTAGATTTCGCGCAAAAAATTTAAAAAGCATTGTGGGAATGTTAAGTGACTGGAACGTGACTAATGACGCTAAAATTTCATAATATAACAAACATGAAATTATTTTCCATAATGTCTTCTTCGGACGCTATGTTTGAAGCATCGTCTTTGTGTTTCCGGTATGTAAATGAGCGAGTTACTCATGTAAAAATAGACGTGTTTCTCGTCGGTGTCAACCTGGGCTGTAGTAAATCTCTAATTTCTCATGTTGTCGGTTGGTTTTCGACTACTGGGGTTTTAAGTATGAAAATTATTAGGCTTTTGGATTATAAGGATGATTTTTTTGTATTTCTGCAAAATTTTTGTCCCAAATTCTGAAGGGCCACCTTTAAAGGAGATTCATTTATCCTTCATCCAGCTACATAACTAAAATCAAATTTTCAATTCGATATCAATAATCCAAATATTGCTGCGTTAAAGTCACGTGTTGCGGAATAATCTCTCCTTTTCGGACGGTGTAGATCCAAGATCAGACTGCATGTTCTGTGCAGTCTGATCTTGATCTACACAGTCCGCAAAAGGTCAGCAAGTCGTCCTTACCAGCCAAAGAGTTAACCTTGTTGGCAGGACATGACTCTAAACATTTGGTACTGGAATATAGGTCATGTTTTAAGTTTTGCCTCATTATGTTTCAGTCATATGTCAAAAGCTAATGCAGTGCACATTGTTATGCAACTTGTTAATCTTTTTAATTCAGCAGATTGTTTTTTCTTGATTGCATAGCTGTTTGCATGATTGAGCCAGTTACAGTAAAATGAGGTGGGATTTACTCTGTTTTTTAACCCATTACCAAACGACAATATTTTAGACTGATCCAAATTGAAAGCATTTACAGACGACAAAATAAAAGTGACTGAAAGTTTGAAATTTGTTTTGTGAAGGGTAGAAAACATTGTGGCAAAAGGAGAAAATGCTGGTTATCAGCATTTTCTCCTTTTTCCCACAATGTTTTCTAAAGGTTTCTTTCTCAGGGGCGTCAAAAGTAGGGATTGTGTGGTAATGGGTTAAACCTTTACCTCATAAGGCATTCCTATGGCATCTCTAATTGACCCTGAATAACAGCAAGGATGAAGCCGTTTCTTACGTGTAAGTGATACCGTTTGATAGCATAGAAAACATTGTGACAAAAGGTGAAATTGCTCGGCACGAGCAAATTTCACCTTTTGCCACAATATTTTCCAAAGGCTCCTACAAGCAATGTGTAGAAAAGAGTATCTATGGAGTAAAGGGTTAAACCGCGGAAATTGCAATTGTATAGATAATTTGGATATACATGTAGTTTTAACATGTGACCCAGATCAAATCATCATAGGTTTCTTCTGCAGAAAGGCTTATTAGCTACCTTCTGGATTAATCCTTAGTTTGCTACACGTGACTCTTGGACCTTTGGCGGACGGTGTAGATCAAGATGAGACTTCAAAAAACGTGCAGTCTGATCTCTGATCTATAGCACCCGATAAGGAGATATTTATCTCGCCCAAAATGACTTTGAAACAGGAATATTTGTGTTTTTACTACTGGCTTGGAAGTTTTATTTGACTTCTTTAGCTGGATAAGGGTTAAGTTTAAATCTGTAACACACATGGAAATATTATCGTCGGCTTACTTCCAAAACCTCGTAAGTACAACTTGAAACAAGCTGTACTTACGAGGTTTTGGAAGTAAACCTACGTTATGTGTAATCTGTAACTTTTGGTTCCTAACTGACACATCCAAATGCCTGATCATTTATTATAGAACTGAACACACACTATATTTTCATTTACTTGGCTTGTGTAATATGGTGTCTAAATCAGTATTTTGTTGTGTCTATGCTGGTCCTAAATAGCTTCGGTTCCCTATTTTACCTTGCCTTTGCTGGTCCTAATTGCACCAGAACTAGTTTTTCCCGTGTCTTGTCTAGTCCTAAATGACAGCTAGGTACTTTACCTTGCCTTGACTGGTCCATAACTTCACGGGCATGTCAATAAAGTGCATTGGCTGGTCTATAACGGCACGGGCATGTCATTAAAGCGTCTTGGCTGGTCCAAAACGGCACGGGCATGTCAATAAAGTGCCTTGGCTGGTCCAAAACGGCACGGGCATGTCATTAAAGCGTCTTGGCTGGTCCAAAACGGCACGGGCATGTCAATAAAGTGCATTGGCTGGTCTATAACGGCACGGGCATGTCATTAAAGCGCCATGGCTGGTCCAAAACGGCACGAGCATGTCATTAAAGTGCCTTGACTGGTCCAAAACGGCACGGGCATGTCATTAAAGTGCCTTGGCTGGTCCAAAACGGCCGTATTGGACCAGCCAAGGCAGGGTAAGGTGCAAAATTCTATACACTTCTGCAGATTGCTTTGATGAATGAATAAAAATGCTTGAACACGTTTGCTGATGCACGTGTGCATGTCTTGTGCAATACAGAGCCGTAACTCTTTACATGTGTGTATTACAAAAAAATGAAGTCCAGGCACCGTGGGAAGGATTAAGTTAAATACTTGATCTGAGAAAAAGAAAAGGCTTTTCTTTTATACCATGTGTCGGAAAGTTTAAGTTTTCTTTTTATATTACAGCACTTGTAATTAAAATTACTAATAACATTTCGGATGAGACGTTAAACGGAGGTCCCGTGTGACGGTGCTATACACCGAGCACGTTAAAGAACCAGACGTAACTTAAGATGGGTTTTGTCCTGTATCTGCACTATCCCCGTAACAATACTAACAGCTTTCATGGGAGCGTCGCCCATTTTCGGAAACCGGTGGTGACGATAAATAAACGTAAATTCAATCAAACCTATCGAAGCCAATCAGAAGCTGTGTTACTTTCACATATTAAAAATCTAGAAGAATAAGACAAGGTATATTGTTAGAATGGTTGGTGAATACAGATATAGATTGCACAGCACTTGCTGCCTGATCATTATACTATATGCCCTCTGCTTGTTTAGTCAAACGTACGCATATTTAATGACAATTTGTAGTCTCTCTGAGTGTCAGTGTTTTAGTATTTCAGCCATGGAAAAGGGTATTTATTGCCAATAAAAACACCCGGAAAGTTGGATTTCTCAGAACATATTTACGAGAGTTTGTATCTCATTGTTGACACATGCTTTAATTGAATTTCTGTATCGTAGTTTTCTTCCTGTTAAATTTACCGGAATTTATTCATGAATTAAACTGCCTCATTTTTGTGAGTCAATCACCTCATGCACATCGCTAACGCTTAAAATTGTCAAAAAAAATGCTCAATGACCTTTCGCGGACAGTGCAGATTGCAGATCAAGATCAGACTTCACAGAACGTGCAGTCCGATCTTGGATCTACACTGTCCGTTTAAGATGTGTTTATCCTCACACAAATGTCTTCCAAACAGAAAGAAATCAAAGCGTTGAGGACGCTGAAGTGGTATTTGTCAAGGAAATCTATAGTGTGGACTTATGAGACATATTGTTCAAATATTGGCTTAAAAGTCAACCGACTAAGCAAATGAATACCTTTTCGGTTGAAGGCAGAGTACTCATGACAAAGTTTGGTTTATTTTTGTGTATGTGGTCTCCCTTTGATCATTAGGAGGAAGCAGGAGTAACGCTCCTTGACAGTAGGATGCATGACGAATAGACAGAAAAATGCTGTTGATATATCGAACAAAATTAAGTTTGTTCCTGAAAACTATAATTTTGAAATACTAGTATCTCTGGCCTTACATTTAATTTCCAACATTACAATCAATTACCTCGATCTAAAAATATTCATGAGCAATGAAATGGAGTAGCGCGCAGTCATAGGACGAACAAGCCATGGAACGAATTGGTTCTGGAACGAAAAAGCCCAGGGTCGGTAGGCAAATTTGTATCATTGCGCCAATAAAAGTCTCTGAGCGAGAGAAGCTTATTTCAATCAAAAATAAGTATCTCAACAATCAATGGCCTCGCCCAATGTATTCTAGTATGCCATTTCAACTTATATATCTGAGTGCTACCAAAAAACTCACTTGCCTGAGAAAAAATGAGTTTAACTGGCTTTATTTCCTTCGACTTTGCACAAAATAAGATACATGGTTATCAAAATTAAATCTTTAACTCTTAGTAGTATTGTCTTCGACAAATACCACAAAAATGGATTCTTGCTGCTGACTTGAAAGCTGTTTTTTTTTTTTTTTTTTTTTTTCAGTATACTTATATAGTAGGGTAAGTAAGATTTAACTTTTTATACAGTCTTTCAGCATCACATATGGCTAACAACACGCTAAAGGTACATTGGGACATTTGCGTAAAGTGTCGTCTCGGATCAGCCTGCACAGTCCGCGCAGGCTGATACGAAACGGCACTTTCCGTTTTATGTATTTTTTTTTTTTTGTTTTGCGCAAGTCTAATGTAGCAAAAAATGTATCGTAGTCGTAAAGTGCCGTCTTGGGTGAGCCTGCGCCGATTGCGCAGGCTGATCTGAGACGACACTTTACGCAAATGTCTGAATACCCATTCTCGCGTATTGCTCGCCAAATTGTGTCATTCACAGTGAAATGGGGAGTAATACATCTGCGAAAAGTATCTACACTCCGCGCAGGATCACCCGAGTTGAAAACTTTTTTGTTATTGGTCAATGTTTTGTACGTCAAGGAATCAGTTTACCCCATTATTTTTTGGGGGTTGTTAGATAAAAGGGGTCTGTCTCTCTCTGATATTTTGAATTTTTATACCATTCAATTCTGATTTTCAAAACCTCTCCTACCAATACAGTTTACCAAGTTATGCTGATTACCTAGGTTGCTGCCAAGGTAGGGATTCGATGACTTTTTTAACAATGAATGCCTTATCTGCATCGGTGGTAGAATACATAGCGATTTATTTTTTAGTGAAAAAAAAAAAAACATATTTAATTCATCTCGTGAACATCATCTGTAATGTCTTCACGATTGGCGTGCTATCTTTCACCGAAAAAACAATATTAAATTCATCTCTTTTTAGAATGAACTTAGATCACAATTCAATTGTTTTCGGTAATTCCCCGTGTCGCACCCCCTCCGTATAACAACGCACTTCAATATTACGTAAAGCGCGAGAAATGAAGAGTATATTACGTCATATTTCCATCAGAGTGAATGGCGCGCGCACATTACTAAGGTAACTACTGCGTAGGAGTTGCCATTCCGCATTCGACCTAAGAGTTAGAAAATAAATAAGTGGTTTTTTTGCTTGTCGTAACCTTGAAATACCCATAAATATTCCACTGTTATTTCTCGATAAACTGCTGAAAATAATAAAGTAATGTAATATATTTTTTTGTTTGAACTCTAATGATTTTGTAAGCTGTGGACAAAACGCCGATATCACGGAAAACATGTTATGAAAGGGAACGGAGCATAAACTTTCCAAAATGTTTCGCAATCCTCTATGGATTCATATTGTTCTATGTAAGTTATTGCTCTCGTCTTCTCCTCTATAAAGCAATAACTATAGATAACGTGACTAGAACAGCGTACAATCTCATGTTTCAACTCCTTAACAAATGACAAAACTGGACAATTTTGGACTGCACCAAATTCAAAGCATTTGCAGATGACAAATTAAATGTCGCTAAAGTGCTGATTTCTCTGTCTGACAGGATAGAAACCATTGTGGGTAAAGAAGAAAATGCTGCTAACCAGCATTTTCTTCTTTCACTCGATGAAATAAATTTCGATCTTTCACCGAAAAAAAAAACAAATATCCTATTTATTTCATGCTTTTAACTCTTTCTAGGTGGAGCTTTATCAAAATCCAGTAAAGTTATTTTCCGTTATTCCCCGTGGCGTACCCCTGCCGCATAGCAACGCATAGCAATATTACGTCAAGCGCGAGAAATGTAAGGTATATGACGTCATATTTCCCATCTGGTTGTTAGGCACGCGCAATTTACCTAGGCAACAAGAACGTGAAAATCGGTATTTTCACTGGTGGTACCAGTGTAAGATCGAAAAATATTTTCACTGCTATTTTTCGATATCCTACCGGAAAGCATGAAATAAACCTGATATTTACTGTCCTGTCTGCACGCCTCTCTCAATCCTGTCAGTTTTTTTTTTCAGAAAAGTTTTTTTTTATCCTGCAGAAGACAAACCCAGTCATCAACTCTTTACCGAACGGTAAAATTTTGGACTTGTACAAATTGAAAGCATTTGCAGACGACAAAGGTGGGTCCAATGACGAAATGACGAAAGTAGTCCTTGATAGGGTAGAAAATATTGTTGGAAAAGAAGGAAATGCTGGTTGCCAACTTGTCCAACAATGTTTTCAAAGCTGTTTTTTTTTGTGCAGAGGTTAGTCAAGTGCCGTGGTTGTTTCTTTTTTCTTGAGGATTAATGACAAAACAAGTTTGTCGTCTGAAAATCGCTTCTCCTTGGAAAAATCTAAAATTAGAATTTACCCTTTCCCAAACGACAAACTTTTGGACTAGACCAAACTGAAAGCATTCGCAGACGACAATTCAACTCTTACTGAAAAGATGATTTCTATCTATGATAGGGTAGAAAACATTGTGGGAAAAGGAGAAAATGCTGGTTACCAGCATTTTCTCCTTTTCCCACAATGTTTTCTAAAGGATACTATTCCAGACCCGTAAAAACCAGGGATTGTTTGCGAAAGGGTTAAATCGACTTAACATCATGATTGTTATGGCTTGCGATACGCCAAAATGTGCATTCGAGTATTTACTTAAAGTGACTGCTGCGAGTATATTAGATTTTGTGGTACAGAAGATTTGCGCAATATAGAAAATTACATAAAAATGGAAAATGTCGTTTCGGATTAGCCTGCCCGGACTGTGCAACCTATTTAGAAACGACATTTCACGCAAATGTCCGAATGTCCCTTTTCACGTGTTGCAGGCCAAATGCACCGTTTCTTAACCCTTTACTCAATAAGGCATTTCTATGGTATCTCTAATTGACCTTAAATAACAGCAAGGATGGAGCTGTTTCTTATGTGTATATGACAACTTTTGATTGCATAAAAAACATTATGGCAAAAGGTGAAATTGCTCGTCACGAGCAATTTCACCTTTTGCGACAATGTTTTCCAAAGGCTCCTACAAGCAATGCGTAGAAATGAGTATCTATGGAGTAAAGGGTTAAAGGGCATGACATGGGATATGTAGCCAGTGTCCCTATTGCAACTCATAATTGATCGAGGCGACAGCTAAATATTGCTTGCAACACGCAACACCCTGGGAAATAAGCTTTAAAAAAACATTATGGGAAAAGGAGAAAATGCTGGTAACCTTTTCCTTCAGTGTTTTCTACCCTTCACAAAACAACTTTCAAATTTTTAGTCGCTTTTATTTTGTCGTCTGCCAATGCTTTTGATTTGGACATGCATAACATTTTGTCGCTTGGTAATTAGTTAAATATAAAAAGTTAGGGGCCGCAGATCTCAAGCATAACTGTACCGTATTCATGGCTGTCTGCTTATCTGAAACCTTCTTTGTCAGCCAATCAAATTGCAACCATTGGATTTACAACAAATAACCATGTACACCAGCAATTCTAAATAGTACTCTTAGTCTTGTTATAGCTTGAGAAAGCACTGCAGTTTCTGACTGGTTAAACCATCCGGTTTAGCCAATCAAAAATTGCGTCACTTTGATTAACTAATAAATATGATGGAAAGGAATGCTTTTGCAAAATGGTGGGTGAATGTGACCCAATGAAAATTACTATTATAGATCATAAATTGAGGTTTCCGGAACATTACCGGCATAACAGAGTTTTATGTAATTGTAAACGCCAATCTAGAGCAAAAAGTTCTCATTTATTTCTTGTCCTCTCGTGGTCTTTTTACAGGACAGCTAAATCGGTGTAGCATATCAAAATGTTAGGTATATCTGAACACGTGACCTGTAATTCTGAATATTCCGGGAGTGCCCGATTGTTTTCTGAATAGTGTTGATACATGTATGTAGTTTCATTTCAGAAAAATGCAATATACTCGTACATTTCTGTCTGAACTCACCCATATTTTGAACAAAATTCTAATCCGTTATGTTATAGCCTCTTCACAAATTTATGTATTAATTAGGGCCTAAAGATTTAATTCAGAAAAAATCACAACAAGAAATATGTTAGAATATGCCAGTTAGATTGGTCTACAATAATGAACTCGCAGGTTATGCAATGTCAGTAAAGTTGTATAACTCCTAAATACCACGAATAATTTAAATAAAGTCATACACTGACGTTATCGTTATGTCTACGGGTACTCTTTGATACTAAGTAAGTTTTCTTCGCTTTTGCGGTATATAAATACCATTCCGTTGAAACAAAAAAAACTTTCATGCAGTTTTGGAAAAAATACCCGCGGACGATGTAAATCCAGGGAAAGATTGAAAGATTTGTGAAGTCTTATCTTGGTCTACACCGTCCGCAAATTTCTCGAGCATTATGCAGCCCGTTGCAGCGTAAAGGGTAGTTAGTAAACAAATGGCAATGTGTAAACACGAGAAGGTTTTAGTTCGTTGAAGTTGGTCTTATATAACCACCGTATGTTCTGCAGCATTTTTGCAGCATTTTTGCAGTCCGTGGCACGTGTTTAACCCAACACCACACAATCCCTACTTTTGACGACCCTGAGAAAGAAGCCTTTGGAAAACATTGAGGGAAACGGAGAAAATGCTGGTAACCAGCATTTTCTCCCTTTCCAATAATGTTTTCATCTATTCACAAAACAAGTTTTAAATTTTCAGTCACTTTTGTTTTGTCGTCTGCAAATGCTTTCGATTTGGACAAGCCTAAAATATTTTGTTGTTTGGTAACGAGTTAAACGAGCGACCGTATGCTGCAGAATTATGTCAGTGGAATATGTAAATATTTTTTTCCAGTATGCACATGAGAACAATAGTTTTTTCGAATCGTCCAAAAACTCTTTATTTTCTCAAATAAGCAATCAAAACCATTCCTTCACATAACTATATTTTATTTATTCGCCTAAGAATGGTCCTGAAATATTTGAGATTTTTCTATTTTCCTGGGGAAATACAACTTGAATATTTCATTACACCTACTGAAGCGTCCGGCCAATTTGAAAGAAAGAATTAAAACAAATATAAATGATTTCACGCGGAGCACAAAGAAATATTTATTTATACCCAGAAATACATTACCTCGTTCTATGAAGCAGTACATTTTTATTGATCACACGGGGCACATTAGACTGGTTAGCGCCCCTGATACTACTACGTGTATAGTTAAGGTAAGACCTGTGTAATGCACTTCCGATGAACATTGGGCAAAAATTCTAATTGGTTGTTAAATAAGGATAAATAAGGATTTATGCCGAAATAATATTTTTGCACATTCTAAACGGATCGGAAATTCCGGTTATGTCTACCTTGAAACTTCTTTTGATACTTTTGTTTGTTTTTTAAAAAGGGAGGTAATAATTGTATTTTTTTCAATTAAGAATATAGCGGTTTTAGATTTATAAATGATAATTCAAAGAAGGAAAAAATGGAAAAAGTGAAAAGGTGAAAGTAGTTAAATAACACTCATTTTTAATTATAGCTAATTTTGCAGGATGATATTTTAGTGGAAATAACTGTTTTCCATTACACAGGTCTTACCTTAATACACGGTATACAACGGTGGCCAGTTCAGGGGCACATTTACCTATGTGCTGTCCGGAGAACTCCCGCTAGTAACATGACTATTCACCTGTGAACAATCCACTGGAACAAGACATAGGAATGTTTCCGGATGTTGAGTATACTTTGTTTCTTGTTCTCGCTATATATATTTCTGTAGCCTCAATCGCTATCGATAAGTGTACGATTGGGACACACAGGTCATGGCAAGGTACCCACGTAATAAATAACAGGAGGCCTATTTGGATGAGTGGAACTGTTTTACGCTTCGAAGGAAAAACAAATACCAACACGTCTACAATGTCCGAACGTCAATCTTGGTCCATGGAGTGTCCCGGACTCCTTAACATTATACTGGATCCTAAAAAGAACAATTCAAAGATAGCAGGGAAATTATATCTTTTAGAAGCTACCAGACAGTCAGATACGACTTAGGCAAGAAACTAGCGGGTCCTTGCTTACCTCTTTACAAAACAAAAAAATAGACTTGTCCAAATTAAACCCTTTCCCAAACAATCCCTGGTTTTTACGGGTCTGGAATAGTAGCCTTTTGAAAACATTGTGGAATAGTAGCCTTTTGAAAACATTGTGGGAAAAGGAGAAAATGCTGGTAACCAGCATTTTCTCCTTTTCCCACAATGTTTTCTACTCAAGCATAGACAGAAATAATCTTTTCAGCAAGAGTTGAATTGTCGTCTGCAAATGCTTTCAATTTGGTCTAGTCTAAAAATTTGTCGTTTTGGAAAGGCTTAAAAGCATTTGAAGTCATCCAAGTAAATATGACTCAAAATGATTTGTCACTTTCTCAGAAGGATGAAAAAATTGTGGGAAAAGGAGAAAAGGTTGGTTAACAACTTTATCTTCTTCCCCACTCTGTCTTTTACAGTCGTATTCTCAAGGATAGTTAAAACTCGGAAATTTGTGGCAAAGTGTTAAAGGGGTCTACTAGGTTTTGATTCCGTAGATCAAAATTACCGTAAAACACCGATAAATACCCTCAATGAAGTATATTTTTCTTTGCATTCGTAAACTTACTGAAACAAGGCGTAATATTTGGCGTTTGATTAAGGTAAGACCTGTGTAATGCACTTCCGGTGAAATTCTAATTGGTTGATAGAGAAGGATAAATAAGGATTTATACAGATATAATATTTTTGCACATTTCTAACGGATGAGAAATTCCGTAATGTCTATTCTGAAATTATTTTTTGATACTTTTGTTAGTTTTCTGAAAAGGGAGGTAATTATTATCTCTTTTGAATTGAGAATATAGTGGTTTTAGATTTATAAATGATAATTCAATGAAGGAAAAAAATGGAAAAAATGAATCGGTGAAAGTAGTTCAATAATACTCATTTTTAATTATAGCGAATTTTGCAGGATGATATTTTAGTCGAAATAGCCGTTTTCCATTACACAGGTCTTACCTTCAGAAAACTTTTCTTTTGTAAATGGCGACTCCGTATATTTTCATGACATCGGATGTAACGTCATTTTACAGAGTTGACCACAAATCCTAATAATCGCAACGTATTACTGACCACGTGACATTCCCAAAAGACTTTGCGAAACTCCGGCACAAAATCTAAAAATAACCTCAGAGGCTAAGTAATCTATTCAAGAAATACCACGGTATTTCTTCCTCACTAGATCTGTCTTTTGTCTTTGTCGATGATTTGCCAGGTAAAGCCTTACCTAATTCATGATAAATATTTTTGTTTTTCAAGTGTTGCAAGATTATAAAAAAGAAGCTCCCTACACACTGCACACTGCACACTGCAACTAAATCATTTGCCTTCTTTTGGACCTCAATACATGTATACGATTGCTCAAACAGGCAACTAGCTAAATACATGTAGCCCTTAGGATGATGCACAGTGTTGATCAAGATCGACATGAAGATCTTTGGAATCATCCTCGGATACCCCGGGGTCTCCCTATTTGCTACGCTACATCGATGTAGCGTAGCAAATAGGGAGACCCCGGGGTATCCGAGGATGTTTGAAATGGCAATATTTGGATTCTGTCCGTTGACAATAATTTGATATATCGTCGGTTTGCTTCCAAAACCTCGTAACTACAGCTTATTATACAAGCTGTAGTTACGTGGTTTTGGAAGCAAACCGACGATATATAATCGAATAATTGGTGTAAGTGTAAAATATCGGTCGGTTTACTTCAAAGACCTCGTAACTACAGCTTGAAACAATTTTTGAAGTAACCGACCATATTTCTTTTGGTAGGTCCTTCGAGGAAGCACCTTTCTCGGCTTAATGAGTATGGCGTTGACACAGAAGTAGAGAGAGAAGAGAGAGAGAGAGAGATCAGAGAAAGACAGAGAGAGAGAGAGAGACAGAGAGAGAGAGGCAACGAGGCAACGCATATCTTGTAAGATTTCCTTGTATTGCGGTTTCTTTAAACTTCGATTGGGAGAATTTTTTTGCAGAATGTCCAAGCAGGAAAGGCTGAGCGATTGCTAGAGTATTGGATATTTGCCTGGTTCACTAGCATCGTGATCGCGCCAGATCTACCGAGCCTGAATTACTCCTAAAGCTGATTCCGTGTGAGGCAAGACTCACAATGTCATAGAAGGTGTTTTTAGAGTGTGGGTGTGGATAAAAAAATTCATGAAACAATTTATTTTTTCTAACATACTCTTACAGAATTAACCATAATTCAGCACAGGTAAGTCATATAATGGATATTCCTATAAAAGAACAAGAATCTAAAAAAAATACGAACGTTTTTTTTTTAAATTATTATTGCCATTTTATTCTTAATGTTATTTGTCTAAGTAACGATAAATAGCCATTGATTTACTGCCAAAAGTGATCAGAAACATTTATCAAATGATAACATAGCATATTGGCTATATTTGCATGACTGTTTTAACTCATTATTATTTTTTCCCCTATTTTGTTACTATTTCAAAGAGATAGCGTTTTTCGGTCGGGCTTTCAACCTTTTGGAGCACTGAATGAACCCTTTATCGAACACCAAAATTTTCGACAAATAGAAATTCAAAGCATTTGCTAACAACAATTTAAAAGTGACTCAAACAGAGGAAATTGTCTTCGAAAAGATTAAAAAAAAAATGTTGGAAAAGGACAAAATGCTTGATACCAGCACAATGTTTTCCAGAAGACCTTCTTGTTAAGAGTCGTTACACCTAGATATTGTTTAATAAAAAGGTTAATCTTAAAGACGTTTTCATTCTAGAAATATATTTCTTTTTAAAAGTTTCTTTGACAAGATGTATATTCCAAAGCAGACCACGTGCGAGTGAAGACAGAATTTCTTTTTAGATTTTAGCAGGAAGCACAAAATTTTGTCGCAAATTAAATTTATCTACAACAAACGTGTCTTGTCAACCCTATTTTGATGTAACTGAATTGATTACGGGTGAATACTAGTATCTTAGACGAACTTTGGATGCTTTGACATTCATCGTGGATCAAGATCAAATTGCCGAGGAAATTCAAACTGATCTTGGATTTACTCTGTCTGATATGTGGTTAGGCCTATCGGTTTAAAGTCACTTGTAGTTCCATGTACAACTTGTCTTGAGGTTTCAATGGACTACGTTGCTCTTTCATCCTGAACGTCAAATTTTGCTTACTTGCTTACCGTTTACCTCTAGGGCATAAAAGCCACGAACTGACTTTCTTCGAACAATGTAGATCAAGCTCAGACTACACAGAACGTGCGGTTTGATCTTGGATCTACATTATCCGACGAGGAGACATTTGGCGGGTTTTTACTTTGGGCTTGCAAGTTTCATATCACTTATCTAGCTGGAAAAGGGTTGAAATGTCACGCACAACCACCTTTGTGGACGGTGTAGATCAAGATAAGTCTGTCTAGAAATCATAATGATCAATACTCTGTGAAAAGGAGACGTAATACATCTGCGGAAAGGAGCGACCTAGGTCAGCCTGCGCAGTCGGCGCAGGCTGACCTGTGCCGAAACTTTTCGCTATCCGTCAATATATTGTATGTTTAAAGACCACTTAACACCATAATGTAATCGATTATCAGGACCGAATGGACGTAACGGAACTACGGTCACGTGATGACTTGCTTGGTATCATACATCGCGGAGATGCATTAAGCCCCCTTTTGACAGAGAGTGGCTCCTATGATATGTGAAAGGTTGTGACCAGAGCAGAGTTGTTGTCGCAATTCTTTTTTTTTTATTTTATGTTTTGCCATGTTTACAAATATTTATTTCATTCATTTAGCGTTCGAAAGCTTACAGTGATCTATCCTTATAATTAATGCATTATCTTATTTTTTTATCGTCTTTGCTTGCGTAATTGCTTAAGTTACTTCTAAATGGAACCTTTGGTAACTCATTACCAAAACGACAGTATTTTAAGTTTATCCAAATCGAAAGCAAATGCAGATGACAAAATAAAAGTGACTGAAAATTAGAAATTTGTTTTGTGAAGGGTAAAAAACATTGTGGGAAAAAGGAGAAAATGCTGGTTACCAGTATTTTCTCCTTTTTCAACAATGTTGTCTAAAGGTTTCTTTCCCAGGGTCGTCAGAAGTAGGGATCGTGTGGAAATGGGTAATTCTCTCCGCCGAACTAGAAATCAGAGTTGGTTTTATGGACACAAAAGGTGTCTTCGATAAGATTCAAGGTAAGACCTGTGTAATGCACTTCCAGTGAAAATTCTAATAGGTTGATTAATAAGGATAAATAATATTTTTGCACATTTCTAACGAATCAGAAATTCCATTCATGTCTATCTTGATATTATTTTTTGATACTTTTGTTACTTTTCTGAAAAGGGAGGTAATTATCTCTTTTTGAATTGAGAATATAGTGGCTTTAGATTTATAAATGATAATTCAAAGTAGGAAAAAATGGAAAAAATAAATCGGTGAAAGTAATTCAATAATACTCATTATAGGTAATTTTGTAAGATGATATTTTAGTGGTAATAGCTGTTTTCAATTACACAGGTCTTACCTAACATTACCCGCAATCTGACTAGGATCCACACAATCAGATACTTTGTGATGTAGTTTGACCAAAGGGATAGAAACTTTAAATTCACTTTTTTTATGCTACCGTTTCCTTACTGAACTTATATGTCTTTTTTTCATTACCATATTGTTACTTTTGATGATTTCAATGGTGAGATTTTGTCACGGTTAACCTCCTACCACACAGCAAAATTTTAGAATAAACCAAATGAACTCTTTACTACACAATCCCGATTTTTAACGACCGTGAGAAAGAAGCCTTTTGAAAACACCGTGGGAAAAGAAGAAATGCTGGTAACAATGTCATATACCCTTTCAAAACAAATTTCACATTTTTAGTTACTTTCATTTTGTTGTCTGCAACTGCTTTCAATTTTTACCTTTCTAAAAGTTTACTGTTTTATAAAGAGTTAAAGGTATTTACAGACGTATTCAAATATTCTTCAATGATAGTTTAAGTCCTTACATGGGTAGCAAACATATCTCTTTTTCCAACAATGCTTTTAAAAAGCTTCTTTCACAGGGTCGTTAAAACTCAGTACTGTGTGGTAAAGGGCTAACTCTTTGATAACTATAGGTAGATCTAAAAGTAGATTTTTCACTTCGTCTGGAGTTATGCTTGAACACAGTTAAGCAGTTTCAAGTGCGGCGTCAAAATTGGTAGAATGTACATTAAAACTATCCAGGACCTAGTGATAAATTTCGTGTAAAGCACTTTAACATTTAAACTGTGCAAAGAAGCGGTGCGAAAAATGAATTAATTTTTAAGCCATTGTCAGACAAGACTGTAATATAAAATCTAATCTCTTAAGGACGTTTTCTGTAGTCTTCTTTGCGCAGTCTAGTGTGCATGGGAACAGGCTTTTTCGTCCCTGAGCTTGTTCGCCCATACTTATTCGTCAGAAATTTTTCAACCTGGCTTGTTTGTCCTTTTGAATAGGCATCTTTAATAAAGTATGGAGTGCTTAGAAGGAATATTTGTAAAAAGGACGATATTGGATTAAAGAATTGGTACATGTATATAATATTCGACTTTTGACGAAGGAAATAGTTGAGTAATACTTAAGTAGTGTCTTTAATCTATTACCACACAATCCATATTTTTGTCAACCCCAAGAAAGAAGCCTTTAGAAAACTTTGTGAGAAAAAGAGAAATGCTGGTAACCAGCATTTTCTCCTTTTCTCACAATGTTTCTACTCTATATAAGAAAAAAATACATCATTTGAGCCACACTGAAATTGTCGTCTGCAAATGCTTTCAATTTGATCAAGGCTCAATTTTTGTCGTCTGGTAAAGGGTTAAACGAGACGAAATCGTGTTAACATTTTTCGTTTAGGCCATTTTGCGAGGAAATCTAAGATTGACTACCCTTCAAGCGTTCATTCTGCTTTTCCACATGAAATGATACTTTACGGACTACCTACTGTATACAATGAGCGAGGCATAAGAAACGACGGTTACTGTCTGTTCCCCACCCAATGCTAAATGTGTAAAGTGTACAGAAACGTATTCTGATGAGTGTTCAACATCGCCAAACAATTCAAGGAAAATTTATCGTCGAATTATTAGCCTGGTAGAAATTTTAGCAAACAGACTTGATTATACAATCGGTTGGTATATAAAACATCAGCCTGTTCATCTAACTCTTAATTCTATTGGCCCTATGTGAATAAAACATTGCACAAAGACTACATTTTTAAACGAAAAAAAAAATCTTTATTTTTCTGAATGATATCTAAAAACATTATCAATAATTGTATTCGATTCAATATAAACTATTAAACCAAAGCTGTCTGGCAATTTTGTTGTAATTTCCAAGCAGAAGCCACATTTTTTTAGAATTTGAGGCTACACTGTTACCATGGAAACGGGTCTTCAACAATAAAACGAAGACAGTAACATATCACTTTCTTTTTATTTTTGTATTCAGCATAAAACTTTACGTAATTTGTGTGAAAAACAGTTAATTTCTATGAACGAATAAGAACTATAGAAAACGTCCTTAATGCATTGATAAATGTATATTCACCAAGTAATCGCATGATTGTTAATCCCTAAAATCTATATTTTCTTTAATCCAGTTCAATGATGAGGTAGAATGATCATTGAATTATTGAATATACCGAAAAAATGACAAAAAAAAAGAATTAGGTTTCACTCTAGGTCAGCTTTGCACGCTGACTTGAACTGATATTTCATGCAGTTTCAAAGGCCCTTTTCACATAGCATGGCGAAGTCTTTTCGCTGGAAAATTTCACTGTATCAGACTGTTCTGATCCAAAATAACAGAGCCTGTTCTTTACAGCCTTTTTTTTTTTATCTTGATCTACACAGTTCGCTAAGGCGCAATAATTCGCAGCCAGCAACCAATGCGAAAGATTTGGAGTTGTAGATAGAAAAAAAGAATGGCGCATAGTTGAGCGACTTTGTCGGCATTTTATTTGCACCGATTTATAAAGGAGTAAGATCTATTCTTTTACAAAGCTGTTTTCAGTGACACGCCGAGACTCAAGCTTTCTGCAAGTATTTTAACCCTTATGCTGCTTAGGATGACTCACTGACCTTTTTCGTACAGTGTAGATCAAGATCAGACTGCACAGAACGTGCAGTATGATCTTGGATCTACTCTGTACGATATAGAGGATATTTGTTTTTTTCGGTGAAAGATCGAAATTTATTTCGTGCCTTCCGTTAGGATATCGAGAAATATCAGTGATATTTCGATTTTCACGTTCTTGTTGCCTAGATAAGTTGCGCGTGCCTAACAACCAGATGGGAAATATGACGTCATATACCTTACAACGCATTACAATATTATGTCAAGCGCGAGAAATCTAAGGTAAATGACGTCATTTTTCCCATCTGTTTGTCAGGCACGCGCAATTCACCTAGGCGACAAGAACGTGAAAATCGCTAATTTCGCTGGTGGTACCAGTGTAAGATCGAAAAGTATTTTCACTGCTATTTCTCGATATCCTATCGGAAGGCATGAAATAAAAGGAGATATTATTCCGCAAAGCATAACTTTGAAGTAACAATATTTGGGTTTTTACTATCGAATTGAAAAAAAACTCATTTTAGTTATTCAGCAAGATAATGGTTAATAATCCCTCTCCAACCTCTGTGTGGTGAGAACTCGTAATATATGGATGACGACTTACATAGAGGATTTCTTTTTTTTCGGTTAAAGAACGAAATTTATTTTATCTCGTGAACATCATCGGTAATATTTTCACGAGTTGCGCAACCACTCGTGAAATATTACCGATTGTGTTCACGAGATGTGCCACTCGTGAAAATGTTACCGATCGTGTTCACGAGATGAAATAAATTTTGATCTTTACCCCCCCCCCCCCCCAAAAAAAAAAAACCCCTGTCTATTTCATGCTTTTGGCCCTTTCTTGGGGGAACTTCATAACTTTATCAAAACCCAGTGCAGTTCTTTTCAGTTATTCCCCGTGGCGTACCCGCTACGCACAGCATCGCATCATATTGTTACGTCAAGCGCGAGAGATGCAAGGTAAATGATATCATATTTCCATCTGATTGTGAGTCACGTGCATTTTACATAGGTAACTAGAATGTAAAAATGGGTATTTTCACCGGTTGTAACCATGAAATATCGAAAAATCTTTCACCGATATTTCTCGATAACCTACCGGAATGCATAAAATAATAGATAATAATTCTGATGCTCTTCACAAACATTTCGTGATACAGCTAGTTTCTCTTTATTTTAACCATACATTGAAGTTTTCTCGTGCAATTTTAGACATTATATACGACGTTCTATTCATTCATCTTACCTATTTGTCGGTGGTTTGTCTAGAAAAATCACCAAGAGTAAATGATGTAACACATGTCTGCAAACATAGTAGTGTTCCACACGCAATGCTATACCTGAGGAAACAGTAACACAATCTGTTGCCTCTACTAAGACGTGATTATTTATTCACTTGATATTTTATCTATTGAATGATGAAACGATGCGCCATTTAACCCATTACCACACAATCCCTACTTTTGACGCCCCTGAGAAAGAAGCCTTTTGAAAACACTGTGAGAAAAGGAGAAAATGCTGGTAACCAGCATTTTCTCCTTTTCCCACAGTGTTTTCTACCCTTCCCAGAACAAATTTCAATTTTTTAGTCATCTTTATGTTGGTGTCTGGAAATGCTTTCAATTTGAACCAGTCTAAAATTTTGTTGTGTGGTAAAGAGTTAATCGGGCAGAGCCCCAAGATTGGTCAAATATTCATAGCAGTGAACTTGACGACTGGAAGTACTGTCCCATAAATTCAGAAAAAGGTTTATCTGATAAGGAAGTAAGCGGTATATAATTAACACTCATCCTGTTGAATAACTAACACGAAACTTTTAAGCTGACAGTAAAAACCTAAATGTTGCTATTTTGACGGTATTTTTGGGGAGACTGGTATCTCCTTATCGGACAGTGTAGATCCAAGATCAGACTGCACGTTCTGTGCAGTCTGATCTTGGTCTACACTGTTCGCAAAAGGTCATTTTATCGTAATAAGCAGCCTAAGGGTTAAAGATCATGATGTATGCGCTCACTCGTCACGACTTGGCCGATTAAGGTCTTATATCTAGCATTGTCTTGATACTGGAAGTCACGTGATCTTAAGCAGGGCGATGCGTCTTAATACTGCAAGTCACGTGATGTTAAATAGGGCGTCGCTCGGTAAATGGTTCAGTAACGGCAAAAACAGCCAAGGTAATAAGTAACCTATCGCTGAAAAATCCGCCCCACATAATTGTTAGACAGAATTAGAAAATAAATGTACAATCTGTTTGTCATAGAAAATATATGTAAATAATAAGATTCTCACAGAAAATTTTCACGGGTTTGCCTTCTTAATGGAGTGTTACCATTTTAAGAACGGTGAAACGGTGTACTTCCAGCTAAGAAAAGTACCGTGGTAGCGTATATCAAGCTACGTATTATAGCCGAAGGCCTTGATCATCCATCTTCGCAAGCCAATGGTGGTGATCCACTACGCTACTCTACCCTTAGCGGATCGAGCTTGATTTTTATATTCCCGCAATACGCATTTTCATTGGTTGCTGCCACCTCTAACTGCGCAAATCAAATCGCTCGTAGCATTTCATTTTTGATAAGAATAGAACAAGGTCGCGACCTTTCGAATTAAAATAGAAGGTAAACATTGATAACTTCATGGGTGTGCATAGTATCTGTAATGATTTATTACCAAATAAACTTGGACGAACAATATTTACAGAAAGTTTCAGTGTCACCGATCAATTATCGAAGGTTTTAGGCTATATTCCAGCACTTTACGATGGAATGTCGAAGTATGTTTGTGGTTATTTATTCATGTTGAATTATTGTATTCGTAAGCGGTTTGTAAAACGACATTTCATTTGCTACCAGAAATATGATGTAAAGGGAGATAATAACCGGCATTCAATCGGGGGCATACCGCAGCAATCTCGAAATCGGGCTCGATACGCCAAGTTAGATTCGTGTAGTGATCGTAACCTTGGCTCGCAAAGATGTGATCACTGGACCACAAGAGTTTTGCCGAATGCTTTTTCTTTATGGATTCTGTTTGCTGTCCAAACTTGGTTTATTTTGTTCGCTTTTACCCCTGTTTTCTCCTATCGCACGGACAAGTTAAGCCCAAAAGCGCCTGTTAAACCCATCAGACATTGTGAATCTAGGAAGAAAAAAAGACATATTTAAGCGCAACGTCATAGTCGATTTTGTCCATAGTCTCTCAGAAAAGCTGACAGTGGAGACAAAGATCAGACTGCTCGTTTTGTACAGTCTGATCTTCGTCTACGATGTCCGCAAGAGTATTTAGTTGGTTTACCTAAAAAACCTCGTAACTACAGCTTGAAACAAGCTGTAGTTACGAGGTCTTTTAAGTTAACCGACGGTTTGTAGTAATAAAAGGCACTTTAGGAGTTAGAACAATTTGCACTAAGGCGATACTTGTAGGTTGTCTGATGGCGGTTATTTGTTGAGTATCTTCTATCGCTTTTAAAGTGTAAATATGATGTGTACGATGACAGCCCTTGTTTATAAGTTTGGGGAGGTTTTTTTCATGATAAAAGCCTTAACATACATTGATGAAAGGCAGGGGTGAATATACCAATGTACCGCCACCTTGACCCGTATGGGTACACGTGCGCGCGAGCATGAAAGGATTCCATACCATTTTAAGATTCGCCCGTCCTTGGCGTGATCTTCATTTTATCATCATTTTCCCTTTAACCCAATACCACACAATCCCTACTTTTGACGAGCCTGAGAAAGAAGCCTTTTGAAAAATATTGTGAGAAAAGCAGAAAATGCTGCACCCCAGCATATTCTCCTTTTCCCAAAAAACCAAATTTCAACTTTTCATTTCAGTCACATTTATTTTAGTCGTCTGCTAATGCTTTCAATTTGGAACAGTCTAATATTTTGTCGTTTGGTAAAGAAACAGGCTATAACGCAGATTAATCGAGTAAAAATTGAATTGTTTGGAACAGAATCAAATGTATTTTTAGTACGGACGAATGACCAAAGCATTCCGGTTCCTTTAACCCTTTCCAAATTAAGCCCTATTTTTTACGTGTCTGAAGTGCAAGTCTTTTGAAAACACTGTAAGAAAAGGTGAAATTGCTCGTAACGAGCAATTTCTTCTTTCCCACATTGTTTTCAACCCTTTAGGAGATCTTTCTACCATTTTCATCCAATCTAAAAATTGTTTTCTGCAAAGTTTGGAAGAGTCTAAAATTTGTTGTTTGGGAAAGGGTTAAGGAAGGTTTACATTTATAAGGGATTCTGATATGGTCTATAAATAACAAACGAATAACAGGATTTGAATATTTCATAACTATCAAAAATTAATAAAAAGCACCAGCTTGATTACTAGTACCATGAACACCAAGTGACAGACCGTAACTGTACGGAATCCAAAGTCACATATGTACAATGCATACTTCCGGTCTTACACTGTGATTTTCCGTGGTATTGCAGCTTTTCAAACAAGTTGGCTTCTTTAAAAAGATGTCAGGAGAGGTCATCTTCGCGAGCCAAGTTTACGATCACTACGTGGATCATACCTTGGCTGATTGAGCCTGATTTCGAGATTCCTGCGATTCGCCCTCTATTGGATGTTGGTTATTAACCCCCCCCCCCAACCTTTACATCATATTTCTAAAAGCAAATGAAATATCGTTTTACAAACCGCTTACGAATACACATGAAGTGATAAGCAGACATCCACGTGGGTTTCCATGTTTACCTTCTATTCGAAAGGTAGAGATTTAGGGCGGTCGCATGTCGGTAGCAGAACGGCAGCGGGGCAGTGGCAGGTAAAATCTGACCGCTGCCGGCCGGTCGCCTAACTGTCACCGACCGGTATCCTGATGACGTCACACACACCTCGAACTTGAAATACTGCCTGGTGCCGCCCGGAACCCGTCAGGCGGCATTTGACTGGTAGTTATTTTTGACCACTCGCACCCATTTGTGAAAAATCGGCCGGTGGGATGCAACTTTAAGAATCCACCGATGTCTAAAAATCGGCACGCGGCAGTTTCACATTGTTACCGTAGTGTAAGTGAAACCAGGCCGTCAGCGCTTGTAAATCTTTATTAACGTTCAGCTCAGCTGAGCCAGAAATTTCAAAGTTGTTTAAATGTAAATTGATAAGAACTTACGGAACAACTTCTGAACCCAGAGGTTTTCTTTTGTTTGTGTCAATGAAATCAAGGTTTGATATCAGAGTTTTGTATCATGTTTAACCCTTTACCAAACAAACCCTGGTTTTTACGACCCCGAGATAGAAGGCTTTTGAAAACATTGTGTGGAAAGGAGAAAATGCTGGTAACCAGCATTTTCTCCATTTCCCACAATGTTCCCTACCCTACCAGAAACAAATTTCAATTTTTAGCTACGTTATTTCGTTATCAGCAAGTGCTTTCAGTTCGGACTAGTCTAACGTTTTGTCGTCTGGTAAAGAATTAAGTATAAAAATTAATGATAGTTAATGTTTACTTTGACTACTAACTCAAGCTTTTTAAGAAGAAAACAGAACAGAAGAAAAAAAAAATAGCATTTATAAACATGAAATTTTACAAGATCTAGAGAGAGTCTGACGGTGAAAAAAGACCTACAATGCACAGGGGAAAAAAAGGCTGTTGTAGATTCAAAAGTATATGATAGCTTGCTTGGCGTGTTGGACTACGTAGGAGTATTAAGCACCTATTTGCCGGAGAATGTCTCATATATACATATATATTTGTATGTTTTTATCGGAAAATGTTTAGGTATGCTGGGGGATGACCACGACCCCGGCATACCTATTGACGTGGTAAATAAAGCTTTAAAAAAAAATACAAAGCACAAGGTATGTCAGGGCGTAGCTAGCCAACCCGCCCCCCTCCCCTATTTTGCACCGGCCACTTAATAAAACAGCCCCTACATGCTTAGGTAATAGGCTAATAGCTTTGTTGTTGGACCGAACTATGGGGTTGACCGAACTTTAGGGTTAAGAATTTTTAACCACATAGTTCTTTCGGATACCCAGGTTATGCACCATCGGACCGAACTTTGGGGTTGAACATTTTCAACGTCATAGTTTGGCTTAGATAGCTTCAATATAAGCTCTATAATTTTCTCAGATATACGTGGGGAAAGAGGGGGGGTTGTAGACTGGTTACCGCCCCTGATTCTACTACGTGTATAGGATGCACGGTATACAACGGTAGCCAGTTCAGGGGATTTGATGCGTCATAGCAGACTGGTCGCATCTTCGAAAAATATGAAATGCGCAGTCAACGACAGCTCAGCTGTAAATGTCGTTCCTAGATTTCACTAGTGCATGTTAGGCAGTGATCTTCAATACTTTGATCAACATAAAATCAACTGTTTTACATGGAAGTAACGTTAGTATTCCTATGGCGATTGCAATGTTTTTTTTCCCCCGATGTCGGTTTATCTGCACTTGTTTACATCTTGATTAGTATGACAACATAAATGGTAATCATCTCGTATTTAATCCTTTCCCAAACAGCAAATTTTTGGACTGGACCAAATTGAAAGCATTTGCAGACGACAATCAACTCTTACCGAAAAGATGATTTCTGTCTATGATAGGGTAGAAAACATTGTTGGAAAAGAAGAAAATGCTGGTTACCACCATTTTCTCCTTTTCCCACAATGTTTTCAAAAGACTACTATTCCAGACCCGTAAAAAACAGGAATTGTTTGGGAAAGGATTAAACATACCGACACAAATTTTCATAATTTTGCAATCAGTATGAAACACTGGTAACAAAAAATCTAACTGCTTCTATTTTAGACTTCTGAACGAATTTTCATTTAAATGTGCGTATTAATCTTTCTTGCGCAACAGTCTTCAAGGTTCAAGACGTGTCTGTGACATTTCGCGGTGAACATAATTACATTGTTTGTTTTCTTTATATTCTAGATTGGTAACATTCTCTCCAGTAAATTTTTACCATCTTATCACCCTTTGCATACAATATTGACCTTGAACGAGATAGAAGGCTTTTGAAAACAATGTGGGAAAAGGAGAAAATGCTGGTAACCAGCATTTTCTCCTTTTCCCACAATGTTTTCTACCTTATCAAAAACTTTTCACAATTTAGCCACATTTGTTTCGGCGTCTGCATCTGCTTTGGTTATGATCGGGTCTAAAGTTTGCTTCGTGAAAAAGGGTACATGCATAATATCAATCTCCGAGCAGAGTTGTCGTTCGTTACCTCACATACATCTCTGCGATGGGCTAAATGACAAGAATCTTGTCAAACCGAGGAAAAGATGTTTTGTTACTGTTTGGCTGTTTCATATGTAAAATTGTAAGTTAGACAAAGGAAATATGATTCTGGGTACAATATAGGTGCATTCAAACTGATGAATTTACCTGTATAAAATGGAACTATTTTTTTCGAGCCTCTTCACTTTTCAGAATCTTACGCCGATTTTAACAAAAATGGCTGCGCCCAGGAAAGATGACAACTGATTTGACACACCGCTGGATCTAAGTTTGTACGATTAAAAATCAAGTTATCGTCCTTTAAAGATATTTAGGCTTTTCAGAAAATCCCTCTTTTGTTCATTTCCTATCACTAAGTCTGATTGGTCCCATGCTGTTTGAACAGCACACGAAACAATCGATATTGGTCTTTCTTTCACCGGCCTTTGTGTAGCCATTTTGAGTTATGGTCATGTGACAAAAATATGACGTAATGACGGACTACTTTCTGAGCCCACTACAGAGGTGAATGTAATGATCCGGAGTGCAAGAGAGTGGCATAATACAAAGCAAAC
This sequence comes from Tridacna crocea, assembly GCA_943736015.1. Taxonomy (NCBI): domain Eukaryota; kingdom Metazoa; phylum Mollusca; class Bivalvia; order Cardiida; family Cardiidae; genus Tridacna; species Tridacna crocea. The sequence goes on from OX031066.1 coordinate 14,678,580, forward strand.
GGAAATTTTCAGTCAAGGGACAAATATTGCAATGGTAAGCATTTTAGGCATTATCTCCCGCTAGGTGGCATTCTACAAATACTGTTAGGGGCGTTTTAATTTAATCTGAGATAATTAGCCAATATACGTAGACAGTGCCTTAATAAACAATTAAACTTTATATAACATGATTCAGGGAAAACACCTGGTCTTTTACTGTAATCTGGCTGGCAACACGCGAAAACGGGCATTCGGAAATTTGCGTAAACTGACGTCTCGGATCAGCCTGCGCGGACTGCGCAGGCTGATCCGAGACGGCACTTTACGAGTACATCCGATTTTGTTCTACAGTAGACTTGCAAAAAAACAGAAAGTAACATAAAAAAACGGAAAGTTCCCCTTCAGATTAGCCTGCGCAGGCTGATCCGAGATCACACTTCAGGTATATGTCCGAATGCCCCTTTTGATTGATTATTTTCGTTTATTTATCGTCGCTACCGGTTGCCCATCTGAGCGACGCCCCCAGATGACGGTTAGTTGTTACGGGGAATAGTGCAAGGATACAGGACGAAACTACTGAGAATTCCGCCTGATTCTTTAACGTGCTCGGTGTATAGCACCGTCACACGGGACCTCGGTTTAACGTCTCATCCGAAAGACTATCAATAATTTTTTAGTTGGCCAGCCGGGGATTCGAACCCACAACCTGTAGAGACCCGAAACATTGTGTTCACGAGTCCTACGCTCTACCTACTGACCTAATCAGCCGGTTAAAAAATGCCCCTTTTCTCATGTTGTAGGGTAGTTATTAAAGCATAGTCGAGACTGATAGAGTTAGTCTAAACAATACGCTTTACACCTGCAATACTCTACAAAGTACTTTCCTTGATAAACAAAACCCTTACCAATGAATTATCAACCCTTAGCCCGCTAAGCAAATGGAATAAAACTGTAAAACCGATGGAAAACAATGCTATTTATCAGGATTTTTTTTTTGGGGGGGGGCGAGGGAAAAATAATCTTAAAGTATAGATCCAAGATCAGACTGCACATTCTGAGCAGTCTGATCTTGATCTACACTATCCGCAAAATACACTCTCCACAAAAGGTTCTTGAGTCGCGCTTTGCAACCTTCAGGTAAAAACAGCTAGAAAGCATATCCTCTACAGGTCAGATTAACAGGGAAATAAGTTTTCTACAAGTGTAGATCCAAGATCAGACTGAACACTCATTGGATCTACACTAGTTTTATTTTAAAGGTGGGTATTTAGAATTTTCACATCACACCAAATTGAAAAATATATATATCATTGAAATTTATATGAAAAAACAACACAAATCATCAATAATTAAGAACCATAAAATTACAAAAAAAAAAAAAAAAAAATTGATGGTATTCCCTTAAAAGGCTACGTAGCCTCTTAAGCTATTTTTAGATTAAGCGCCAAAAATCAATAAAGCATTGTGAGAATGTCAAATGACTGGCACGTGACTGATAATGCTTAAATTCCATTGCATAACAAACATGTAATAATTGTTTTCCATAATGTCTTCTTCGGACGGATGTTTGAAACTTTGTCTGTGTTTTCCTGTATTTAAATGAAAGAATTGATAATCTAAAAATAGAACGTGTCTCCCGTTGGTGTCATACTGGTCTGTAATAAGTCTCTAATTTCTCGTGTTATCGGATGGTTTTCGACCACTGGGGTTTTATGAAGGCAAATTAAAAGGCTATGGTAGTATAAGAATGACTTTTTTGCATTTTTGTAAAATTTTCGTCCCAAAATCTGAAGGGCAACCTTTAAATTGATAAAACAACGTGGAAATACCTGTTGTATCTGAAAGTTATCCTTTGATCAGCTCCCCATCACAGCAGTCAAAGGTGATGAATTACATAACTGACCTAGGTGCATGTAGGTCACAAACTTCAAGCGAAATGTTGCATATCTACGTGGTCTGATCTTTCCTTTGATATCTGAGGGGGTATGAAGTGTTATATTGAATAAGTTGTTGGATCTAGAAGTAAGAACCAATCTTCCTGGCGATGCTGGCTAAATGCCGTTCTTTGTCTTGTTCTCCAGAATTTTCTACATTTGTAAGTAACGCAACTTCTAATTGGCTAAACTATTCGGTTTAGCCACTCAGAAGTTGCATAACTTACACATTTAGAAAACTTTGGAGAATAAGACTAAGAATTTTCTCAAAAATGGTTGGTGATTGCTGGTTGGCCCGGCTAAACTTGAAAAAGGAGATACTGCTGGTAATTAGTATTTTCTCCTTTTCCTGACAAATTTAGCGAAATGAGCTAGGTTTAGATGGTTATCTGCAAGAGCTGTTAATTTTGACAAGTATAAAATGTTGTCGTGTGGTAGAGGCTTAAGCAACTCTTGGGCCGTATTCACTAACCATTTTAGATTGCATTCTCTGTCAAATTTAACATTTTGAAGGTAAAATCATTTCTGATTGGCTAAACAATTCTTTTAAGCCAATCAAAATTGCATTTACTTTTAAATTTCGGAAATAATTGTCAATTTGCATGAGAGTATTATTTATCAAATCGTTGAGAACGTTGAAGTGGTATTTGTCAAGGAACCCCTTGTGTGGAATAAATAATTTGAAGGTTAAAGAGAAATATTATTTAAATGAGTACCTTTTTGGTTGAAGGTAGTGTTGTCATGACAAGGCTATAATTATTTGTGTATTGATGGTCGCCTCCGATGATTAGGAAGAGTCAGGAGTAACGTCCCATGACAGTATATGCATGATGGATAGAGAGAGAAACCGTATAAAAAATATTGAATAGAATTAAGTTTGTACCTGAAAAGTATTGTGTTTGAGATATCTTTAGCCGTAAAGATTTAATTACCAAAACTACAATCAAATTATCTCGATCTATAAATATTCATGCACAATTAAATGGAGTAGCGCACAATCATGGGACGAACAAGCCAATGGAAGAACTGGTTTTGGAACGAACAAGCCCAGGACAAAGCAATAAGTAGACAAACTTTGTGTACATGTATATCATCGCGAAAATAGAAGGCTGTGAGCGGGTGAAGCTATTTTCAATCAAATATCAGTATTTTCACGACCAGTGGCCTCACCCATGCCAGTTCCAATAACATACCTTAGTACTACTGAAGAATTCATTTGTCTGAGAAAAATGAGTTAATTTGGGTTTATTTCCTTTGGTTTTGCGCAAAATACGATACATAGTCTTCAAAGTTCAATATTGTACTCATAGCGGTATATTGTCTTCAATAAATACCAAAAGATTAGTTGGCAGATACGTTTCCCTTGGTTTTCAGTTAAAACAAACAAAAAACAACATTTTTGGAGATAATATTGCTGCAGTTGTTTAACGTCATTTCAAACAAACATTCTCAGGGCATTTTATTTTTTGCTGTATTTCTCACCAAACGATTCATTCGTTTATAAATTTGCATTACAAGGCTTTTTAAAACCTCAAGGGAAAAGAAAGAAATGCAAATTTTCAGCATATTCTGTTTTTCCCATATTCTAAAATGCCAAAATTTTCACCGTTTAAGTAATATTTACTTTATGGTCTACAAATACTTTCAATGCAGACGAATTAACGGTTTTGTTGTCTGGTAAAGAGATAAAATGAATTTGAGCGTCTGTGTTGCAAACAAAACAGACACAAAAATGAAATTATGTAAACTTATCTGACAGCTTCTACAAAGGAGTTGGTATAAAACAGACACCTATTTCTGCGCAAAATTGGGACAAATAGCTATTATGTTTGGTACTCAACCAATAGCCGAAGTTATTTATTTGTTAGTTTTATCAGCCTACCTCACTACGAGAGTCTCGTGGTTCGAAAGATACATAACGTGTAACTTTTTATACTATCAAATACAATAATTTTAATGGCCTTAACAAGTCACGTAATATTGGAAGTACCATTGGTACACGACACCAACCCAGAAGTTGTCGCTGTATAATATCAGATATAACTCCTGGGTCCGTATTCATCAAGAACATGTAAGAATGTTCTTTGGATTATTCTACAAGATTTTCTAGCAGTGGAAGTAACAAAACTTCTGGTTGGCTAAACTATTTGGTTTAGCCAATCAGAAGTTTTGTTACTTCCACACTGATTAAATTCTGAAGAATATGACTGAGAATATCCTAAAGAATGGTTGGTGAATACATACCCTGAGCGAGATACTTCTGTCATAAAAGGCCAAAATACTCCCAATTGACTATGTGTTATCAACTAGTCTTCTTTATTGAGTGATAAAGAAAGTTGAAAGGTAATTTCTGAATTGTGCTTCTGATGTCAGTTTGGTGATCTCCTGGGATAGTAAATGTAATTTTACTGCTTTGTTTGGCAAACTGTCTAATGCCTGAGATAACAACAAAAAACAAACGCCGCAGCCATTAACTTTTCGATGCAAAATTCGGAGTTTGAAACCCCTGATGTAGACAGCTTTTGTAAAGATTTTGAAAAAAGGAGAAATTGCTTATAACTACATATACTCTACTCTTTTTTAGGTGTTTGTTTTTCGGTGAAAGATAGAAATCTATTCCATAGAGTGAATATCATCGATGATATTTTTACGACAGGCGCAGCCACGGGTGGAAATATTACCGATGATGTTCAAGAGATGAAATAAAATTTCGAATTCCCACAAAAAAATACTCGATTTTTTCGTGTTTCTAACCCTTTTTTGTGTGGGGGGAGAAAGAGAGACTTACATCAAAATCCAGTGCAGTTGTTTTCGATAATTACTCGTGGCGTGCCCCCTCGGTATAACATCGCACCACAATATTACATAAAGCACTTTTGATTTTCTATACGTATCCTCTGTGAGCCCATTCTCCATATAACTTTATTTTATGGCTTGTTTTTTTTTTGCTTTTATATTGACAATTATTTGCGGTGAAAGCTATGCAGATTCTACAATTTTATTTCGCAAAAATTATGCTTTTCTTTTAAAGTTTTGATTGTTTATATGTATATCTATTGAGATATCACGTGATATGTTTTTCACTTCATGTTAAAAATGACTATGTACAACTAGTATTCGTCATTAAAATATGTGTTCTGTTCTGATTGAAAATGATTAAGCTTTGTCTCTGGAATTTTCTTTATTTACCATGTAGTTTGTACATTCTTTCTTCCTCACGGTCAAAAAATACTATATCAATTTTTTCGCAGATTGATGGACATTTTAAGTCGAAAAAGAGATGCAGCTTTCGCAATTACCAAAGGGTTGGTCTTGACATGAGAGACCTCCAAATGTTGCAAGGTGCAGCTGCAAAATGAGTCTTGTATACAATCCCACCTCATTCTATATTATCTGCACAGTTGTGCTTTGTTATACCCAGAATTGTAATAAAAAGGCTTTTTTTTTTTTATATAAAATTACCCTTATTATTAAATCAGAATGGATAGGTATGGTTTTAACCCAAACTTCAACACAAAAAATCACGAGAGCTGTGAAAATGGGTTTGAAAATGCAATTACAATAGGCTTTTTATTGCAAAATCGGTAGAAACGCAGAACTACACTTGTAAAAAAATCCCGGCAAATTGTAGCAAAAAGCCATTTTATTACAAGCTTGGTTTTCAAATACTAGTAGGTTATTAATTTCATATATTTGTGACCAATGGGACCCTCTGGGAACTGCGAAAAGTGTCAACCCTGGTCAGACTGTTTGATTTGCGCAGGCTGACCATGGTTGACACTTTTCGCTTTAGTGACATTTTCTGTATAAAAAGTGGTCATTGTACATTATTATAAAATCATTTCTTGATTACCAACTTAAACTGACCTGCACTGTCGTTGATGTGTTTTCATCTAATTGATATACAGAATTCCCAGATGGTCCCTTTTTGCGTGATGTGCCACACTTATATCTTTAACAAGTCCCGATGGCTTATTTTCTATTACTTCTTAACACTGCAAAATACTGCCCTACATATCACTTGCTCAGAACTTGAAGTCGTGTACCTTCGAATTTGTTTTGCTTATTCGTAAGCTTTTGTAATTTCTAGCGTGCCTCTTTTACAATTCAGAAGATATAGAGGATATTTGTTTTTTTTTCGGTGAAAGATCGAAATTTATTTCATCGAGTGGACACCATCGGTAATATTTTCACGAGTGGCTGTGTCACTCGTGAAAATATTACCGATGGTGTTCACGAGATGAAATAAATTTCGATCTTTCACCGAATAAAACAAATATTCTATTTATTTCATGCTTTTAACCCTTTCTAGGAAGAGCTTTATCAAAATTCAGTACAGTTCTTTTCCCTTATTCCCCGTGGCGTACCCTTCCCGCATAGCAACGTTACGTCAAGCGCGAGAAATGTAAGGTACATGACGTCATATTTCCCATCTGGTTGTTAGGCACGCACAATTTACCTAGGCAACAAGAACGTGAAAATCGGTATTTTCACTGGTGGTACCAGTGTAAGATCAAAAAATATTTTCACTGCTATTTCTCGATATCCTACCGGAAAGCATGAAATAAATATGGATATTTTAAGATCCTGCCTCGGCCATCTCGTGGGAAGAGCCAGTCACTTGCAAAATTAAAATCATGTTGAAAAACATCGTCAAATACAAAAGAAACGCGTCCTATAGAGATGCTGACTTTTCCTTGTATTTGAATAGCGTGCTGTATAAATTGAAATAATTATGAAATTCTTGCTAACGGAGAAAAAAACGCACACGCAGTAATGTAGTTTTTCCCCACGAAAAAGCGTTAAATATTACCTGTTTTTTTGTAATAAAAATTGTTGCTTTTAGTGTGCTAGGAAACTATGCATTAGAGTCTAATAAAATTCCACTTTTAGAGATGCAACAAAACCGAAGCATTTTGTGTGCGCGAGGAGGAGGTGGGAGAGGGGTGTGTGAGTGTGTACGTATACGATGGTGGGAAAACTACAGAAATCAACAATAACGTGACGTGGTCAAAGAAAGACCTCGCAGCTGGGGCTTTTCCCCTGAGAAGCCACCGGTTAAAAACACCTCTCTTGTCAACAAAAGGAAGCTAAGTGAGTCTGATTGGCACGTAGAAAGAACGATTGTACTTTTTAGACGAAAGGAAACCCTTTAATAAAGTACGTGAATATTTGATTTCAGTCCCTTACTCATTACCAAACGACAAAATTTTTGGCTTTTCCAGATCGAAAGCATTTGCAGACGACAAAATAAAAGAGAATGAAAATTTGAATTTGTTTTATGAAGGGTAGAAAATATTGTGGGTAAAGGAGAAAATGCTGGTTACCAGCATTTTCTCCTTTTTCCACAATGTTTTCTATAGGCTTCTTTCTCATGGTCGTCAAAAGTAGGGATTGTGTGGTAATGGGCTAACCTTTCAGCTGCACCACTAAATGAAAATCTTCATTCTTTTTATATAGCAGTTTACGGATTAAAGTGTCACATCAAATGTACAGTTACAGCCAAAAGCAAAAACTGATATCTTGTGATTCAAGAGAGCAATATTCTATTCACCAAGAAATTACAATTTTCTAAAAGACAAATTAACACAATATATTTATTTAATTGGTTGGTTGGTTGTATTGGGGTTTAACGCTACTTTAACAGCTAAGGTCGTATCATAGTGGTCAGTGACGCACATGTATTTCCTGGCTTTCTCACACCAGTACTAACACAACTTTCTTTCCAAAGGCACCGACTTCTTTTCTCACATGCTTCAGCAGAGGTGATATTTATTTAACAATAGCAAAGCGAATATACCGGTAGTTCTCCAATTCAATAGGTAAAACTAATCATAATTAGATTTTATCAGAATAATTGCAAGTTTAACTGACCGAGTTATCAGTGTTGAGAGAGAATCACAGAGCTTCAGCCCATATCTACCAGGTGTTCAAAAAGGTGTTTTCTTTAATCTTCTCAATTCAGACAGTAAGCGGGCTTGGTGGAAGCATCAAATCAAATAATTAGTAACAGTGGGATGCCTTGATGAAAGCTTACGTTGATGGTTGCTTAAAAACCGAATAAATCTAAATTGACCCACATAATGAATATTTACGAGATTCTATTACTTTAATTACGTATTTATTTGTATTCTAACTGAGACCCAAGGGAAATGTAACTGTCTAGTACCATGGTGCCTTTTTCGTGCTTCATCATTTACCTAATACATAGACGCATAGTGATTTACCGGTGGTTATTTTGCGCTTTACCACGCAATTTCGTGTCCAGGTCATTGTTGGAAAAGGAGAAAATACTGGTAACCAGCATTTTCTCATCTTTGACCAAACATATATGTGACCTGTCACTTAAAAAAAGGCGTTCTAGGAACTGCAAAAAGTATCAACCCTAGTCAGACTGCGCAATTGTGCAAGCTGACCAGGGCTGATCCTTCTTGTTTTTTTATGACATTTTCTGTATGAAAAGTGGTCATTCTACTTTGTTATACAACCATTTTTGAGCCATTAGCTTAACTCATTACCACATGAGAAAATTTTAGACTGGTCCAAATTGAAAGCATTTGCAGACAACAAAATAAAGGTGATATAGAAAATAGACATATGTTCTGGGAAGGGTAAAAAACACTGTGGGAAAAGGAGAAAATGCTGCTTACCAGCATTTTCTCCTTTTTCCATAGTGTTTTCAAAAGGCTTCTTTCTTAGGGGCATCAAAAGTAGGGATTGTGAGGTAATGGGTTAAATTAATCATCAGTATCGATGATCTGTTTTCATCTAATTTATGTGCAGAATTCCCAGTTAGCCCCTTTTATCGTGACAGGTCACATATTTTCAAGCCGTCAAAGACATAATCAGATTTTTTTCTTATGCCATGCGAAAAATGCTTTCAATCTAGAAGTTCAATATTTTGTCGTGTGTGGAAGAGTTAACCCTTTCCTAAACAATCCCTGGTTTTTACGGGTCAGGAATAGAAGCCTTTTGAAAACATTGTAGGAAAAGGAGAAAATGCTGGTAACCAGCATTTTCTCCTTTTCCCACAATGTTTTCTACCCTATCATATGGAAAAATCAACTTTTTACTGAGCAAGTGTTAATTTGTCATCTGCAAAATGCTTTCAATTTGGTCGGGTTCAAAATTTGCTGTATGGGAAAGGGTTAAGTCATTCAACAAACCAAGACATGTTTGAAACTGGGTGTTTTCTGTAAATGGTGTTTTGTTTTACTATTTAGGCTGTCAGCTACATAAGAATCTATTTTCATGTGATAAAAAAGTTCAGCTGACCTTACAGTTCATGTGAATTTAACGCTGAACCTATATAAATATCAGGAACTGGCTTTCTGGCTAAAAAAAAAAGACAAAAAGAGTGAGATATCTCATGGCTTGTTTTTTGTTGCTTTCATATTGACAATTATTTGTGCTGAAAACTATGCAGATTCTACAATTTCATTTCGCAAAAATTATGCTTTTCTTATAAAGTTTTGACTGTTCATTTCTGACTTTTGTTGCGTCATAAAGAAACTTTAGAAAAAAAATGAACCAAAAATAGTTGCATCAGGATTTATGGGTTTACAGGAGAATTAAGTAACAGGAACAGGTCCAGATTTTTCAAGACCTGTTCTCATCTTTCTGTTTATGAGAGAATATAGAAAAGTGCACGAGAGAGAGAGAGAGAGAGAGAGCTCGCCACGCCATTTTGAGTTTCTCGCTTTGTTTAATAAGTGATTGATTTCAGTTCTTGGAATTAAACTATATCTTGCTGTTTTACATAGCTTTCTGTTACTCACTGTTGTCGGGCTTCGAAATAATTTCTTTTTCAATACGTGTTCTTTTCTCTTTTCTCCAGAGTAATAGTGTTAGTTCTTTTTCCAGTTCATTACATAAAAAAGCAATATATTTCCAGACTAGCCATCAGATTGGCATTTTCAGTGCCACAGTCAAAGGTGATCAGTTTTGGCTGAAGTATAGATTAAGATCAGACAGCAACTTAAGTAATACTGAAAGTGCACTGAGAATACTCAGCGGCCCCGCCTACATTATGTTGCAATATACTCAATCAAATTATCATACCATACAATGTTATAGCGGCAAAACAGTGAGAGCCTGTAATATTCTCCGTATTTCAGGTCACTCACGGATAAAACATAGACCTTTATACGAACATGGAGCCCAGCATGGTTGCAGGCACCAACCGGACACCCTCTGTCAACGACAGTCGCTGGTTCGAACACGGATTTGATGGATACCCATTCGTGTATTCTATAATAACCTACTACTTATATCCAATGGTTTTATTTGGAAGAATCATGCATGTTGTCTGGTACATCATTGGAATGATCGGTAATGTAATATCTATGAAAATTTGGATGATTCCCAGAATGAGACGACTCAACAAATCTGCGCTGTATTTGGTATCTTTAACACTGTGTGATATCGCTATACAAATACTTCACTTCTTCAGTTATTTAAAATATTTCTGGGGTGTTCCAGCGCTAGGCGTAACAGTTCTTTGTGAAGCATGGAACATCCTCAACATGATACCACAATATTCCAGTCAAATGTTGGTGCTTGGTTTCACCGCTGAGAAATTTATATCTATCTATAAGCCATTTAGAAGCGAGCGCTTTAGCAAAAGACAAAGGGCACCAAGGACTATTGGCGTCATATTTCTCACGGCAGTTGCCATGTCGCTTATACAGGGATATTTCTGGGGTGTAGACAGTTTGGGGTTTTGTGAACTTCGTCACGTAACTGATCTAGATCAGATTTATTTTATGTGGTCATTGGCAACAGAAATAGTCTTCTACTTTATTGTGCCAGTGTTAACATTACTGCTGAATATCTGTGTCCTTAAAGAAACATGTAAATCATTCCAAGACCACGACTTAGATAACAACGAAACTCTCGGTGAATCGCGTGTTCATCGGAAAACTCCGAAAACTTTCCGGCCAGCTACTGTCACGCTTGTTAGCATCTCGTTCTTCAGAATATGCACACAGCTTCCTATTTCGGTCACTTATACGTTACAGAATGTCGACGATTTAACCTTTGGGAGACGAATGCCCTTACCGGAAATGCAGTTTGACCCCCAATGGCAACGGTTCTTTTCGTATTGGGGTGCAAGGATAATAGTCGAAGCCATTGGAGTATCATACCACGCCCTGAGTGTTTTTATTTTCTATGTATCAACTAAACAATTCAGAAAGGAAATAAAGAGATTGTTTCTGAAGACAAAATTGAGCGTCTTTCATGGGCGAAGTGATCAAACCGACTCAGTTTTCTTCAGGTCTGGATTGGGCCAAAGCATAACTCGCACTGCCAGCAATACTGTTAAAACGAGGCTTTTTCAGCAAAAAGATACTACAGAATTTAATGAACTTTAAATCCACGTGCAATCGTTGCTGTTTCCGAGCATGGTATGTGAATATCCGGTGTTTTATGATTATTTGTGTGATATCAGGTATTTTATCATTATCTGTGTGATGTCCGGTGTTTTATGATTATTTGTGTGATATCAGGTATGTTTATCATTATCTGTGTGATGTCCGGTATGTTATCATTATCTGTGTGATATCCGGTATGTTTATCATTATCTGTGTGATGTCCGGTATGTTATCATTATCTGTGTGATATCCGGTACCTTATAATTATCTGTGTGATATCTGGTATCTTATCGTCATCTGAGAGATAATCCCATGTTGGTATTTATGAATGATAGGCTAACTTGCAAAGAACTTCCCTTGTTCGGCCTATGCCAAATTTAGTTTTTTCATATACATGTAGCTTTAACCCTTTACCAAACAATCACTGGTTTTTACAACCCAGAGAATTAAGCCTTTTGAAAACAATGTGGGAAACGGAGAAACTGCTGGTAACCTGCATTTTCTCCTTTTCGCAAAATGTTTTCCACCCTGCTGGAAACTAATTTCAATTCTTGAGTTACATTAATTTTGTCGTCTGCAACTGCTTACAATTTGGACCAGTCTAAAATTTTGTTGTTTGGTAAAGAGTTAAATAAAAATTTCATTTCAAGATAAATAATTGGAGTGCAACACGCGAAAAGGGTCATTCGGACATTTGCGTAAAGTGTCGTCTCTGATCAGTGAGTGCAGTCCGCACAGGCTAATCCGAAACGACACTTTCCGATTTTATGTGATTTTCTGTTTTACGCAAGTCTACTGTAGCAGAAAATCTAATGTAGTCGTAAAGTGTCGTCTCGGATTAGCCTGCGCGGACAGCGCAGGCTAAACCGAGACGACACTTTACGCAAATGTCCGAATGCACCTTTTTGTGTGTTGCACTCCATTATTAATAATGAGTTTACTATTTCAACGCCACGAAAAAATTTTTCCCGAGTAAAAAGCAAAACATTATTCAACTACTTTATGCAGAGTTCTTAAGTTACAATTTAGAAATGGCGGGCGTTTAAGCTATAAGATTAGATTGTAAAGAACGTGCAGTGTAATCTTGATCAACGCCGCCTTCAATAGCTTCCCCACCTTTCAGTGCCATAGCCTCAAGTGAAAACTGGCTTTTGTTGATTGTATAGAATGAGATCAATATAGTCGGATATAGGATCTATGTCACCCGCTTGTCCAATCACGCCTATTAGCGTAGAAAGAAATGAGTTTTATTGGATCGTTTTAAAGATGGGTATTTAGAATTTTTACATCTCACCAAATTAAAAAATATATATATCACTGAAATTCATATGAAAAAATAATACAAATCATCAATAATTAGGATTCATAAAATTACAAAAAAGAATTTTTTTGATGGTATTCCCTTAAAAGGCTACGTAGCCTCTTAAGCTATTTTTAGATTTCGCGCCAAAAATCAATAAAGCATTGTGGGAATGTCAAATGACCAGTAGGTGACTCATAACGCTTAAATTCCCTATCATAACAAACATGTAATAATTATTTTCCATAATGTCTTCCTCGGACGCTATGTTTGAAGCTTCTTCTGTGTATTCCTGTAAGTAAATGAGCGAATTGATCATCTAAAAATAGAATGTGTCTCCCGTTGGTGTCAACCTGGGCCCTAGTAAATCTCTAATTTCTCGTGTTGTCGGACGGTTTTCGACTACTGGGGTTTTATGAATAAAAATTAAAAGGCTTTGGGAGTATAAGGATGATTTTTTTGCACTTTTGTAAAATTTTTGTCCCAAAATCTGAAAGGCCACCTTTAAGGCATAGAAAAGGGTCCTGTCTCTACGAGTCTATTCGGAGCTGAGAGAGCTCAGTCAATAACGCCAGTGAAAGTGTCAGCCAGTTGGCTACAGCCAAGCTAGGATTGTGTAGGTCTTAAAGTCGAAGTTACTTACCGAGACACACAGCTATAGGTTCTTCACGTGTGAAGCAGATCACTAATGAGCAAAATGCAGCTGAAACAGAAATCACTGGTAACGAAATGATATGACAAAACACTCATAATTTTATGTCTGTATGTCTGTTCCGCTACCATTGCATACCTATATGTATCAAGAGAGAACTGAGTGAGAAGGAAATGCCGCTTATAAATGAACAGTTTCTCCTCTGCAAGCAGTGTCTCTCCAGTTACGGGTCTACTCTCTTACGGTCAAAACCCCTGACGTAATTTTGGACAATGTAGGTCCTGGATTAGATTGCATGCTCTATACACTCTGATATTGGTCTGCAGTGATCAAAAAGGGACAGGGCTACAATATTCATGCTAAACCTCCATTCTTTGCAGTCGTCTCACTTAGAAACAATAAAATGGATTTACTAGTTGTATTCTGTGAGAGTGTGTATACATGTGAACTTGCTCTCCCTTCCTCCCCCCCCTCTCTCTCTCTCTCTCTCTCTCTCTCTCTCTCTCTCTCTCTCTCATCAATTCACCACGATAAATGACTTTGTATTTCATTTCTACAAAGTCCATACAATGGTTGAGTTTCTTTCCCCCTGCCCTTCAATACCAAATTCATCTCTCTTTTCCATTGCTTTCTACTCTGTCTCTCTTTAACTCTCTGTTTGTCTGTCTGTCTGTCTGTCTGTATCTCTCTCTCTCTCTCTCTCTCTCTCTCTCTTTCTCCCGTAGAGTCTCAGCATAAAAAGAACGGTACAACTTATTTCATAACAAAAAGAAAATAATTATTAACTAACAACATTACATGTAATAGAAAATCTCTGTAAGAGATGACTCACCAAACTTCTGTAGCGAAGCAAATTTAAGAATGAATATTCCCAGGATACACAAATACTGTCACTGGAATTTATCAATGACACTCTTTATCTATTCCTGGAATACACAAGTACTATCACTAAAACTTATTAATGAAACTCTTTATCAATTCCTGGAATACACAACTACTATCACTTAAATTTATTCATGGAACTCTTTATCTATTCCTAGAATACATAAAAAAATATCACTAGAATTTATCAATGAAACTTTTTATCTATTCCTGGAATACACAACTACAATCACTAGAATTTATAAATGAAACACTTTTTCTATTCCTGGAATACACAACTACTATCACGATAATTGATCAATGAAACTTTTTATATATTCCAGGAATACACAACTACCATCACTAGAATTTATCAATTAACCACTTTATCTATTCCTGGAATGCACAAATACTATCACTAAGATTTATCACACTAGATTTACATCCATAATTGTAAATCAGCTTAGACTCAACCGTAAAAGATACGCAACTATGGCTTACGCGCGCCTAAAAACAACATAACCCAAGAAGCACATTTGGCACGTGAAACAACAAAATAAACATTTTTAAAACGGTGTATAATTTCCGACAATCCATTACAAATAATCCTACATTCAAACGATTTTTTTTATTCAAGTTCTGTTTTTCTCTACCAACCTAATCTTTTGTGTCATCTCTATGTCAAAGTTCCCCCCATTCGTTCAAGAACCTAATTCAACATCCATATTTTCTTCTTCTTCTTCTTCTTTTTCTTCTTCTTCTTATGGCACGTGATTGTGTATTATCTATAATTCTCATACAACTTGTGAAGGATTCTTAGAATAAACTGTTATTGATTTTATGTTATATATGTCTATTGTATCATTGTAAGTGGCACTACAAGTAATTATGCGTTAAAAACTAGAAAATGCAACCGCAGCCATGCTCATTGACGGATTAAAATTGCATTGAGAAATATGAAACACAAAATCTATAGAAGATTTTGCGTCTTCTGGTCTATAATTTGATAAATATTGTTATGTGATGTAAAGGACCGGACATTCATTTCTTATAAAGTTCGTCAAGGAAAAAACGGTTAATTAGCTCACAAAATGCTCGTTTAATAACATATTACTAGACTGGCTTGATAAAATTTTTATCTCAAACACCAAAATCATATTAGAACCTATATATCTGTGGTATTTTTGTTTCAGTGGATTCTTCAAATAACCGTATGGAGAGGTCGATCTGATATATTTGGCTAAAAAGAATAAGAATAATTTGGTATAGATCTATTTGGAATTTTTTGTATCAGTACAGGAGTATATTCATCAAAGAGGCCCATTTACTTGATGCATATAAATGTATATTTCGGAACGTTCTGATTTTTAGGCTGAAGAAAAATGAAATAGAAAACAAATTCTCTATATGTCCCTCTGTCTTTCTCTCTCTCTCTCTCTCTCTCTCTCTCTCTCGTGCACTTGTATATCTAAATTGAAAAGGGGAGAGGTCGTCCTCAAAGCTGTAATAACTTATGACCCACCCCATTTTTATATACATATTTGAGGTAAAATAAACATGTTTCAACTGAATAATCTAGTATACGAGTAATTACCAATGACGTTCCCATTTCACAGTCTCTTAGCTTAAACATTACGGGGTTCTTATTCAGTATAAAAATAAAATTTCAAGATGGCCTAAACAATATAAATCATTGTTACATGGTATAAATAATACCCATGTTATATAACATAATAAAAAAAATGGGATTATTTTCATAAATCTCGTGTGTCAAGAATGTTTTATATAAATTGTACTTCATATAAAGTTTATATAAATTTTATTTTAAAAGTGCAACACGGTTACAAGCACCATGACTGCACATAAAGAGTACAACTTAACCCTTTACAACCCTGAGATAGAAGCCTTTTGAAAACATTGTGGGAAAAGGAGAAAATGCTGGTAACCAGCATTTTCTCCTTTTCTCACAAAGTTTTCTACCCTGCTGGACACAAATTTCAATTTTGAAGTTACTTTATTTTGTGGCCTGCAAGCGCTTTCAATTTGGAGAAGTCTAAAATTTTGTCGTTTTGTAAAGGGTTAATATGGTGCCAGTAAACCGAAATAAAATAATAAAATAAAACTTGTCAGTTTTGCACGCCAGTCTTTTCACCAATTCAGTTAGAGTCAGAACAACTGACTCTTTGTGGTGTCCGTGGTCGTGAGATAGAGCGTCGGCCTCGTAACCAAAAGGTCCTGAGTTCGATTCCCGGGAGCGGGTGTCAACTTCGGGATTTGTCATTGGCCCACACTTTCGGCGCGAGCACTGGTGTAGTTTCCAGGAAGCAGAATCGAGAGAGATTAGTATAAGTTGTCAGAACTTGTTTCAGAACTTGTTTCCCAATCGATGTAAAATAAATATGTTTAAACTAAACTAACAACTGATTAAAGCCTTGCTTTTTTTTCCGAGGCTGCTTTTGTCACAAAAAAAAAAAAGACGACACTATCGGTACAAGATCAAACTGCATGTTGTTAATTCATTATCACATGACAAAATTTTAAAGTGATCAAAATTCAATACAGAAAACAGATTGAATGTGATTTGAATGATGAGATTTCCTTTTGAAAATGGAGAAAATATTGTGGGAAAAGAAGAAAAAGATGGCTACCAGCATTTTCTTCTTTTCCCGCAATATTTATTGAAGGTATTTTTCTCTGGATGATGAGGTAACTGGTATAACTTGAAGCATTCAACGCAGTCAAAGAGATGACCTCAAAATCTGACATTTGGGTTGATCAAAATTTTTCATACCCCAGGACGGTACTCAACCACCATTTTTGATGGAATTTTCAAGAGCTTTCTCAGTTCCACAATTTCCTATTGACTACTGCATTTTGTTTACCCAATTAACAGTTGAAGTAGCGTTATTCTCAAATGTTGACCCCGACAAAGAAGGCATATTAGAACTGTTCTTTAGCACTGGTTCATGCAGTTTTATCACTGGTCAGCCTCCAAATAACGATGCTCAATGCACGGGGTATGGTGTGAAAGGCCAAGTATTAGAACCATTTTTGAAATAGAATCCATATTTGAAATAAAAATTTCGACCTCGCTATAATCCTTTAGTATTCACCCATCTTCTTCAAAATGGAAATATATATAGTTGAATAGGCCATTGACTTTTCTTCATTGATTATCATTCACCTTTCTTGTTCTTTATTACGATCATTATTTCAATGCCTCGTAATTTTATTTACTCAGTAACAAACTGGATTGTAACCAGAGAGCCTAAAGTTTGAATCTAAACTTAACCTATCCCATGTTAAAAACTTCTGATAGTCATTTTGACATTTGAGCATTAAAAATGATAAACACATGTAAATAATCAACTCTGCTTTTTTTTCATCAACAGATAAGCCTTAGATGGTTGAATTTAAGCTTTTGGTGTCTTTCTTTTTTCATGGAATACCACGTGAAACATCTCGTTATGCGCGTGTTAGTATTGATGCATTGTCCACAAAAGATCCCAGAACTGCCCATAGGACTCAAAAGGTTAATTTAGAACTTGGCATTTCATACGACTTCCAGAGCCAGGTCGCGGTTGCCAAGGAATTTGTCACCGTATCTAATTAACCCTTTACCACAAAACGAAATTTTAGACCAAATTGAAAGCATTTGCAGATGACAATTTCAATGTGGCTCATATCAAATGATTTTTCTTTTAGAAAACGTCGTGGGAAAAGGAGAAAATGCTGGTAGCCAGCATTTTCTCCTTTTCCCACGATGTTTTCAAAAGCTTTCTCTTACAGGAGCTTTAAAAGTCGTCATTGTATGGTGATGGATTAATACAACATGTTTCATAAGCTTGTCAAATTAGTTCTCCTGTGTGTGAACCGTATTCCATTGAATAGTTTTAGCAGCGGAGGGATAATTAGGCATTATTTGATATTAGACATTATTTAGTATTTCGGGAATTAATAACTGTCAGCAGATTTACATTATAGCATTAACCACTGCTTATCTCAGTTACATAATGAACACCATTAAATTTAAGACTAGAGATAAGCTTCCGTGCCAGTTGTCATTTATTCTGTTCGATGCTTTTAGCATTTGCTAGTTGTCAAGCTTGTATTACGGACGTGTTTTATACCCAAAGCAGGTGCTGGAATATTTTTTCGATAGTTATAGAATATTTCCGAAGTACATGTGAGTACCGTCGATGTGATGCAGTGGTAATTCTATTAAACCTTTTTATGCTAAATAATTTTAAATGAAACTTTCAATCCGAAACACTAAAAACATAATTTTTGCTATTTCATGGTTATTATTATTATTATTATTATTATTATTATTTGGAAATACGCCTCCTTATGGGACGCAGATCTAAGATCAAACTCCATATTCTCCAAAGTTTTCAAAAGGTTTCTCGCCTTTTTTTTTGGTAAACCCCCCCCCCCTCCAAGATCGTAAGCTAAAGCATTAATTAAGCAAGCATAGATTATTTTATGAAAGGAGGCAAACATATAGAAATATACCTTTACTTTTTTGTAGGCACTTGTCTGAAGCTAGTACATTGTCAGTGTCCACTGTCTATTTCAACATATCTTTTTTTCCACACAGTCCCGAGTTTTAACGAACTTGAAAAAAAGACATCTTTAACCTGTTACCACACAGCGAAATTTTATACCTATCCAAATTGAAAGCATTTGCAGACAACAATTTCAAAGTGGCTCAAATGATGCAAATTTGCTTTGATAGTGTGGGAAAAAGAGGAAACGGGCTTCTTCCTCAGGGTTGTTAAAAGCTGTCATTTTGTGGTAAAGGGTTGAAGCAGTGATATTATGAAAAAAACATTTTCTTTCTATTTGTCCTATCAATTTTTTTCCGTTCTTTTGAAAATGGTATCGCGATTAGTTGTTTATTATTCAGTGATTAGTTGTTTGCGAAGGCCCGCCCGGGTGGCTCAGTGGTGAGCGTGTCGGACTCATGACCTGGTGGTTGTGAGTTCGATACCCGGTTAAGGCGAACTTTCTTTCCGGCGTATTTTCGCCTCTCACCTCTGCTGAAGCATGTGAGAAAAGCAGTCGGTGGCTTTGGAAAGAAAGTAGTGTAAGTACCGGTGTGAGAAAGCCAGGAAAAACATGTGCGTCACCTACCGCCATGATATGACCTTAGCTGTTAAAGAGGCGTTAAACCCCAATACAATCAATCAATCTTTCATTTTCTACGGGTCTTAATTGTTTTATAGCTTCGAACAAGCTTAATATATACTGATTGGACTGTATATCAAATCCTGACCTCAAGTTTTAACAGGATGCCTCAGTCTATTACCACATAAGCCCTTGTTTAAAGACTGTGAGCAAAGAAACCTGTTAAAAACAGTTGTGGTAAGGCAGAAAAAGCTTTGCACCACCATTTTCTCCTATTCCCACGTAGTTTTTTTTTTTTACTCCGTCAAAACAAATTCTATGATTAGAGCTGCATTTGAATTGTGGTCTGAAAATGCATTGAATTTGGACTAGTCTATAATTTTGTCGTGTGGTAAAGACTTACAGAAGTCCGCTACTCTCGCCATGTCGTGATAAGGTTCCGAAAAAAATATTATAATACTCTTTTAGTGGTTCGAGTCGAGGTCCTCTTGAGAAAGAGATTGGCACTCTTTCACCGTAGCCCAGGGCCCCAGTTCACCATCCATTCTTAAGAGCGTTCTTTTGTCTTTTGTCTTATTCTCCAGAATTCTCTACATTTGTAAGTAACACAACTTCTGATTGGCTAAACCATTCGGTTTAGCCAATCAGAAGTTGTGTTACTTACAAATGGAGAACATTCTAGAAAATAAGACAAAGAACGTTCTTTAGAATGATTGGTGAATACGAGCCCTGGTCCGCTCCATACAGACTTTCAAAATTATTGAACGAAAAACTGCTCTACTTTTTAGAATAACTTTTTTTTTTTTGAAACCCGTGTGCGGTCTGCATCGTGACGTAGTTTCTTGTTATGTGACGGTAATTGCTTCATTGAGTGTTACTGTGTTGTGTAACACGACATTTTCAGTGGAGACCTTACAAAACTGCAGCTGTAATAAAACCTCATTTGTTATGTATATGCTTCTAATTATAGGAACGGTCTCTTGAACCCGTATATATTGGTGCAGAAAAGCAAAATTTGGTCATTCCTTCCATCATTTTCACAGGAAAAGTGGTTAAAGTGTTAGATTCAGAATGTGGAATTCATTGTCTCATTTTATAAGCCATAAAGACATTTATGGAAACTTAAGTGAACGAAATATGACAGTATAAAGGTATTGAATAATTACAGTGTATGACGCTTTCGTGGAAGTTCATCCGGCTCTTTATTTACCAACCATTCTCTATTTAATTCTCCAGAATTTTCTAAACTTGAAAGTAACACACCTTCTTCTTTGCTGAAGAACGTGGTATAGCCAATCAGAAGTTGTGTTACTTTTAAGCTTTGAAACCTTGCACAATAAGACAAGGAAAGCTCTTGGGAGTGATTGATGAGTATGAACATGGATCTCCTACACGGAGAAGTATTTCTTAATTTAGGATTCTATGGCCTGCAATACACGAAAAATTGCATTCGGACATTTGCTAAAAGTATCGTTTCGAATCAGCCTACACAGTCCGCAAATCCGAAACGACATTTTCGGGTTTTAAGTGATTTTCTGTTTTGTGCAAGTCTACAGTATCACAAAATCTAATGTAGTCGTGAAGTGCCGTTTTGTATTAGCCTGCGCGGATAGGGCAGGCTTATTCAAGATGACACTTTATGCAAATGTCCGTATGCCCCTTTTCACGAGTTGCAAGCACTATTGAGTTACGTTTCGTATTGCCCAGCGTCATGTTGATATCGTCGTTATCAGACGACAAAATTTTGGACTTGTAATATTACAACGAATTTGCAGGTGATACATCAAATTGTGAAATGCTTCAATGAATGATAGAAAACATTGTGGGGCGGGGGAAAGGGGGAAAATATGTTAGCTTTTGCCCATTGATAGCTAGTTTTAAAAGCCTTTTGCTCCCAGGCCGTACAATAATGTGCCCGTCAAGCAAGGCTTCAGATATCTTATGTATTATTAAAATTAATAAACGAATAAATTAATTTGTAAGAAATGCCCAAAAAGAAACTATTTGTTGATTGCCATATCGACTTATTCCGTGCATGCTCTTTAAGAACGAAGTCACTCGGTGTGAGAAGTAAAACTTAAAGAAGTAGACTCGTAACAGTTCTAGTGCAGAATGGAATAAAATTCCTTGATAGTTGATAAATATGGATTTATACAGATATTATATATTTTTAACCGACCAGAAATTCCTTTAATGACTCTTGAAATTATTTGCTGATACATTTTGTTAGTTCCAAGAAAAGGGAGGTAATTATTATCTCCCTTTGTAATGAGAATAAAGTGGTTTTAGATTTATAAGTGATAATTCTAAGAAGAACAAAAAGGAAAAAGTGGGTCGGTTAAAGTAGTACTATAATACTCATCTTTAATAATAGCAAATTTTGCAGGAGGATATCATAGTGGAAACAGCTGTTTTCTGTTACGGGTCCACCACCTTAACCCATTACCACGCAATCCCTACTTTTGACGCCCCTGAGAAAGAAGCTTTTTGAAAACATTGTGGGAAAAGGAGAAAATGCTGGTAAGCAGCATTTTCTTTGTTTCCCACAATGTTTTCTAGAAAACCCGTCGCAAAACAAATTTCAAATTTTCAGTCTCTTTTATTTTGTCGTCTGCAATTACTTTCAATTTGGACCCGTCTAAAACATTGTTGTTTGGTAATGGGTTAAGAGTATAAAGCCTCCTCTACCATGAGAGACTGTGCCCTCCATGGCAGAGAATTGTAAACATTTAGGGCAAAGGAACATTATGGCGCTTCTATTGTTTTTTTAACCCTTTACCAAACAATCCCTGGTTTTTACGACCCTGAGATATAAAGCCTTTTGAAAACATTGTGAGAAAAGGAGAAAATGCTGGTAACAAGCATTTTCTCCTTTTCTCACAATGTTTTCTACCCGGCTGGGAACAAATTTCAAATTTTTAGTTATGTCTACTTGGTCGTCTGCAAGTGCTTTCAATTCAGACAAGTCTAAAATCTTGTCGTTTGGTAAAGAGTCAAAAGCATTTTGACTGAAATTCTTTGTCAAAACCAACGATTTGTATGGTCACGTCGTGTTTTCCTTAACCCTTTACCCCAAAGATACTCATTTCTACGCATTGGTTGTCGGAGCCTTTGGAAGACATTGTGGCAAAAGGTGAAATTGCTCGTGACGAGCAATTTCACCTTTTGCCACAATGTTTTCTATGCTATTAAGAGGCGTCATGTACACATAAGAAATGACTTCATCCTTGCTGTTATTTAGGGTCAATTAGAGACACAATAGAAATGCCTTATGGGGTAAAGGGTTAACTCTGGAGGGATTGCTCATTCTTAATCTGGAATGACAGAGAGGGTACTGTAGATCAGGGATCAGACTTCTGTGCTGTCTGATCTGTCTGATCTTGAACTACACTGCCTGCCAAAGCTTCTTGTGTCGTCAACAGTAAGGAAATATTTAAAATTCCCTTATCCAATCGAAACACAAAGTTGCTTATTTTCTTTTTTTAAATTTTAGATTTGAAGCAGAGAGTCACAGTCATTTGAAATATTATAACTCAGTCACTGATACATGAGTACAAGGAAACACATTGTACCAGAACGTTAAGTTCGTCTTAAGATCAATAATGCCTTTGTCACATTAATTATCTGTCTGCAGCGACAAGAAGAAAATGCCACATATTACGGTAAAAATGTTTCGAAAGATATCAGGGCCGCCTAGAGAAAAGGAGTTTCAGTGAATGTATGTCGTCGGTTTACTTCAAAAACCTCGTAACTACAGCTTATAGCAAGCTGTAGTTACGAGCTTTTCGAAGTAAATCGACAGCATTCGTGTGCTTTACATTAACTATATAAATCGTCTAATTTTCTGGGTGTGTTTTGTCTAAGGATTGGCTAAGTCATGACATAGAATAGTCATTTGCATAACATTTATCTTCAGCAAGAGATTTTGACACAGGTAAACCTGTGCGCACCACGCAGGCGTACCTGGGTGGATACTTTTGCAGACACAATAAACCACTTTTTCACATGTCATGACTCCTGTCTGTGTGAATTCTTTTATCTCCATTTTCAGGTTTCATCTATTTGCGTCTTTGATACAACCAGATAATTCACGATGATAATGCAGGCAACAGCCAATGTAACCAACCTTTCCACCATGAGGGATGAGGACAATGGTACTGATTGGTTCATCCGGGACTTTGGAGGATATCCAATCGTCTACCCCATTACAGTGTACTATTTATATCCTATCATGGTATTTGGTAGGATTACCCACGTGGTCTGGTACGTCATCGGCTTCATTGGGAATGTCCTCTCTATGAAAATATGGATGAATCCAAGAATGAAACGTGCTAATTCTTCTGCTTTGTATTTAATTTCACTTACAGTTTGTGATATAGTGTATCAAATACTACACATATTTAATTATCTTAAGTACTTCTGGGGTTTGGCGTCCCTAGGCTTGCCCGTGCTCTGTCAAGTATGGAACATTCTAAACGTGATACCACAGTATGCAAGTCAACTTTTAGTGCTTAGTTTTACCATGGAACGCGTGATTTCTATATTCAACCCCTTCAAGAGTGAACGCTTCAGTAAAGTCAAAAGGGCGCCAAAATTTATAACCACGATATTTATTTTTGTCGTGATGACATCTGTGATTCAAGGCTACATCTGGGCTGTAGATGATTCAGGGTTCTGCGAGATGAGGCACGAACAGGGTGTAGGCAGGTTTTATTTCATATGGTCGCTCGTCACAGAGTCCTTATTCTTCTTTATAGTGCCAATTTGTACCCTCGTACTAAATGTGTTCTTGTTGCGAGAAACAAAAAATCTAATTCGGGAACACGAACATGCTTCTATGGAACTCAACCGGGACTCAAGGATACACAGCAAAGGGGAGACAACGATTCGTCCCGCAACCATTACGTTATTGAGTATTTCGTTCTTTAGAATACTCACACAATTACCGATTTCTATTACATACACAATACAGAATCTCGATCAGTTTAATTTTGGAGGGTTTATGCCACTCGCTGAAATGTATAAGGATCCTCAATGGCGAAGTTTCTTGAAGTACTGGGGTGCAAGAATTATTATTGAAGCGTTAGGGGCGTCCTATCATGCACTCAGTGTGTTCATCTTCTACGGTTCCACAAAGTTATTCCGTATAGAAATACAAAGGTATTTCTCGACATTGAAGAGACTGTGCTTCGGAAGTGTGTTTAACAAAAGAGACTACGAACAATGCAAGTCGGGAACACAGCTAAGTCTTACTATGATGACAACAGCGAATTCTGAAGCGAAATAATGTAGAAAGACATAAGATACATAGAGGATAATCAACTGGTTGTTTTTGATATGAAAAATATCTCACGAGGATGCGTTGTTAGGCACGAGTTTTTTTAACGCCTTACGACGCGTCCGAGTGAGGTATTTTTCATATCAAAAATAACCAGTTGATTATTCTATTTATTATATACCTTATTAACATCATTATTTGTAATTTTGCGTTTGAAAGTCGAAAAAAAATGTAGTCGAAAAAAAAAAGGAGTTCCCAAATTACGTCAGGAAGTGAAAGTTGATAACGTCACTAGTGATGATATCAGAATTTATTACACTGGGAAATTCCAGGATTTCACTGCTAGGTATATAATAAATAGTAAAAATTTCGATTTTTCAGGCATCCAATGATTTAAATATGACAAATTTAAGTACATGTAATTGATTTAAATATGATAGTTGCATGTAATTTAGAATTAAAGGTGGAATGGAAATGTGTCAGAGAAAACATGGGGTATGTCTTATATACTGTTTTCTCAAAACTGAACCGAAATTCATTTACATTATACGTTTACAAATATTAATCATTTATAAAATATAATATGATGTGAATGCCAAAAATTGGCTTCGAACCGCAAACCTGAAGAGCATGTTTTTAAAAGCTTCATAGAAAGGAGGAAATGTGGATTGTCTTTTCACGGACAAAATTCATATGATAAGCCATAAAAAAGGCGTCGTCTCTCTCTCTCTCTCTCTGAATAAACAAATTAATCAAAATCATCTGTTCAAGAATTACAAGAAACACATTGATAACAAGAACTATTTTCAAGTTCTCCTTGCTTGCGAACAGTCGACGTTTTGCTGTTAAAATATATTTAAACATTTCTTAACCCATCACCACACAATACCTACTTTTGACGGCCCTGAGAAAGAAGCCTTTAGAAAAAAAGTGGGAAAAGGAGAAAATGCTGGAAACCAGCATGTTCTCCTTCTCCCACAATGTTCTTATATCCGTCACAAAAGAAATTTTAAACTTTCAGTCACTTTTATTTTGTCGTCTGCAAATGCTTTCAATTTGGATAAACCTAAAATTTTGTCGTTTGGTAATGAGTTAAACGGTATTTTGTGAGATTAATCAATACTATGTGAAAGACTACATGGTCACATAATATTCCTCAGGTCTATGAAACTTTGCACTTTTTTTTTCGAAAACTGTTTCGAACATATCGGTAACTTTAAAATGAGGATCTGTCTTTAAAAGAGAGAGAAAAGAAAAAGATTTTAAAAAGTGTGAAATTGATGATGTTTGCTCAACATTTTCCGTTATATATCACGGCAACAGCTCAACTTTTTCAGGGCTTTTCCTTATTCCGCAACTGATTGGCTGGTACATGCACTTTGTGCTTTAATGCGCTATGCCGATTACTAGTATGCAGTATGCACCAACCGTTCTTAAAAAAATGCGTACTATTTTCTCAAGAATTTACAGAAATTGAAAGTAACTCAACTTCTGATTGGCTGAACCAAATGGTTTAACCAACCAGAATTTGGGTTTCGTTATAAATCTCAAAGTAGACTCAGAATGAAATTAAGTATCGTAGGTGAATACGGACCCAGGGTCAGTATTCATCCAACATCATCAACTTATTACTATCCTAAAGTTTTTAATGTGCCATGGAATAAAATTTCTAATTAGTTGATTAATAAGGATTTATACTGATATAAAATTTTTGCACATTTCTAACCAACCAGATTATTACTTTGATGTCTATCTTGGAATTATTTGTTGAAGATATCGTTAATTTCCTGAGAAGGGAGGTAATCATTATCTCCCTTTGTAATGAGAATAAGTGGTTTTAGATTTATATACATGTATGATAATTCAACAAAGGCAAGGGTAGCTGGGTTAAGGTAGTACAATAGAATGCATTTTTAATCATGGCAAATTGTTTAGGATAATTTTATCGTTGAAATAGCCGTTTTCCATTAAGAGGGTATTACCTTAATGCTATTCTCGGTCTTCTTTTCAAGAAAAAAAATCTCAAATTGAAAGTAAACTTCTGATTGGCTTAATCAAATGGTATGGCCAATAAGGAATTATGTTTCTTTCTAAATCCATATTATTAGACTAGGCACGCAATTCAGAGAGGTTGTCAGATACAATCTTTTTTAACCTTTGAAGACAAGATTTATCATTTTCTCATTTAATTTGGCATCTGCAAATGTTCTCAAGTTGACATGTCGACCGCTATTTTAACTTGATTGAGAGTAAAACTGCGTCTTTTCTTCAGCCTCATTTTTTTTTTTCAATTGTTAGGATACTATTTCAAAGCATAGAGTAGCCGCCGATAAGTAAATTGATATTAGTGTTTTGAAGTTGAATTAATTTGACTCTGTACATTATGTACTTAAATATTTGTAAATAAAACGATCATAGTAAAACGGAGACATTCTTTTTTCTGTCGCCACTTGATCAAACACATTTAACCCTTTCCCAATCCAGCCCTGGATTTTACGTGTCTGCTGTACAAGTCTTTTGAAAACACTGTGGGAAAAGGAGAAATTGCTCGTTACGAGCAATTTCTCCTTTTTCCCACAGTGTTTTCTACCAATTTGGAGAACTTTCTGCCATTTCTATCAAATTTAAAATTGTCGTCTGCAAACTTTGAGTTTGGAAGAGTCCAAAATTTGTCGTTTGGGAAAGGGTAAAGTCCTCACAAATAACAGAGTTTAAACGTCTTCAAGGAAAGTAATTTTTGAAAGCGTAGCGGGAAAAAGTGAAAATGCAGGTACTTATTGTTATTTTCTCATTTTCCTGGTAATTTTTTCTGCCCTTTTAAAGATAATTTTCTACATTTGAGATACATGGAGTTTGCTGTCAAAACTGCTTTAACCATTTCCCAAACAAGCCATTGTTTTTACGTGTCTGCAGTACAAGTCCTTTGAAAACACTGTGGGAAAAGGAGACATTGCTCGTAACGAGCAATTTCTCCTTTTCCCACAGTGTTTTCTACCTATTTAGAGAATTTTCTGCCATTTTAATCAAATTTGAAATTGTCATCTGCAAACTCTTTGAGTTTGGAAGAGTCTAAAATTTATCGTTTGGGAAAGGGTTAATATGGCTTTAAGAACGCAGTAAAAGGGGCTTTCGGACATTTGCTTAACTCATTACCACACGACAATATTTTAGGCTGGTCCAAATTGAAAGCATTTGCAGAAGACAAAATAAAAGTGACTGAAAATTTTGAATTTGTTTTGTGAAGGGCAGAAAAGATTGTGGGAAAAGAAGAAAATGCTGGTTACCAGCATGTAACCAGCATTTTCTCCTTTTCCCACAATGTTTTCCAAAGGCGTCTTTCTCAGGGGCGTCAAAAGTAGGGATTGTGTGGTAATGGGTTAAAATGTCGTCTCGGATCAGATTGCGCAGTCCGTGAAGGTTAATCCGAGACGACATTTTACGACTACATTAGATTTTATGCAACAATTATGTTAGACTTGCACAAAGCAGAAAATTATATCGTCGGTTTGCTTTCAAAACCTCGTAACTACAGCTTGTAACAAGCTGTAGTTACGAGGTTTTTGGAAGCAAACCGACGATATACATAAAAACGGAAAGTATCATTTCGGATTGGCCTTCTACCGATACGACACTTTACGCAAATATCCGAATGTACCTTTACGCGTATATTATGCCGCATGCGCGGATCCAGATATCTTTCTCGGGGGGGGGGGGGAAGGGGGAGGGTCCCACCAAAAAAGCACTCATCTTATTTTATGATACTTTGATTTCCAGATTTGAGTGGATGTAAGCCGTTTACAAGAAAAGTCAACGTTTCCAGTTTAAGCATGAGCAGGGTTCCACATTTAGAACTTTTTTTTTTAATTTTAAGACTGTATTTTACATAAATGCTGTGCAATATCAAACCAGTACCATTTCACCAATCCGATAACCACATTTTTGCCAAAATTCCAGGGGGGGTCCGGACCCCCGGTCCCCTCCTTTGGATCCGCCCATGATGCCTACCATATTATGGTACAGTCCAAAAATTTGTCGTCGAGTTAAGAATGTTTCCTCACGAAACAAATCCGCAGCAATATAGTTTGAGAACATCTTCTTTCAGGTATATGGTCAATCAATATTTTTTTTTTTAAATTTAGAACTCTTTTGTCCAAACATTGCACCAAAAAAATGTCATCATCTCGTCCGTTGAAGTTTTATCTCATGCAGGACGTTACGAATTATCCAACTTCCACCTTTATAATGTTACTGGGAAGGTATTTAAAAGATTGAGGTGAACAAGAAAATGCCTAAAACCTGTACTGTCATCTTTTTCGCACAAAGTCTGTTACAATGTAAAACAGAAATCATATGAACAAAAAAAAAAAAAAAAAAAGAAAAGAAAACATACCAGAAAAAGGAGAAATTTCCGGTTATATTATGTTCTACTTTTTCCACGACGTTTTCAAAAGTAGTTTTGCATGGATCGCTAATCAGTAGAGTATCTTTTGAAAGGCTCGATATTGTCAAAATAAATCTGAAAGCAGTGTTATAAAACATATAAATGAACCATAAATCTAACTCTCATACCCACAATAAATGTGATATCACTCATATTACATAATCGAATAAAAAGACAAAGAATAAAGACATTGAAGCGTTGTATGGACATCACTATTATCTGCAGACATTGTACTTTCCTTTTTTCTGAGAATTATTGCGCTGCATGAATTAAATAAAACGGAGGGTGTCAGACAGAAAATGAAACGTGAGAATCACTGAGACAACAAAATAACAAATAACATACAGAGATAAAGTACATTTAACATCTTGTTCCCATTTATAGGCAACGATAACCAAGAAAATTTGTCCCTCGGGCGTGATTTCTGAAAAGGAATTTGCATCTCTGCAATTTTAGGGGGATGTCCCGTGGTAGCGTCTTTCTCGCTAACAAAGCCATTGAAAACGGCTTCTGTAATTGAATGAAAATATGAAGAGAATGTGCGTTGAATGGAACTTGTTAAATACTTTTCTTAACAATCCCCATGTCCATTGATCCTATAGGAGAAGACTTTGAAAAATATTGTGGGAAAAGGAGAAAATGCTGGTAACCAGCATTTTCTCCTTTTCCCACAATATTTTTTACACTTTCAAAAGTGCTATTATTTGAGCCCCATTCAATTTTCATCTGCAAATGCTCATAATTTATAGACACGGCATAAAGTTTGTTTTGTACAACGTCATACGTTGAATAGATCACTCAATGGCTGATATTTCCAAAGTTTTCATTATATAGTTTGCAAAAAGTCACTCTTTTGTTATTCCAGGCGTATGAATTTCTTTTTGATGAATGAAGCAATGGGATGGGTTTCTTGAATAAATTTGTACAATCTTTCATAATTTTCTTGCCTACTCAGCGCATCATTTTTCCCACTAGGGACATTTCAAGAGAGACTAACATAAGATCGTATTTCACCACAAAACCTCCTTCCCATGTTTTCAGCTTATTACCCATTACGAATGTTCTTTTATCACATAACTCTCCTTGTTTTCAATGTAATGCAGCAATTACGAATTTTTCTTATCTCACACACGTGTGAGATAAGAAAATAGTGCTGTATTCGGTCAACACTCTGTAATTATACGCTTCATTGTAGAACATTTCTGACCAAGGTTTCTAAAGGAAATTAGCGATCAAAATCCTTAATCGTGAAAAAGTTGTTAATCACCTGTAGACTCAAAACAAAATCAGTATATGCAAGTTTTTTCGGAACTATTTTTCGTTCGTAATGTACCTGTCAAAGTGATCACCCAGGCTTGTGTAAATTGCATTACACATAATACATGTATGCTTCTGGTTTAACACATTTTGAACTATAATTCTTGCTATAGATGTAATGTGATAAAAAGAATCTGACACTCGTTGGTTTTTGAGGTAAAAAATTATTATACTCGTCCACGAAAAAACATTATTAAGCTCGCCAAAGGCTCACTTAATAACATTTTTTGTTGACCTGTTTATTTACTTTTATCTCAAAACCAACTCATGTCAGATCCTATATACATGTATCTTGTTGTAAGTATACGTTTGATATTACTATTGTGTGCCGTCATTCGTCAATATGGACGTATTTTATAGAAGTGAATGGGTTTTATGCATGTTATTGCCGGTTCATCTATAGATAGTTTTTCATCCCCTGATCTACAATTTGTGGAATATCGTTATGTGATAAGAAGAATCTGGTATTCGTTGGCGTATGAGATGAAATGTTATTAAACTCGCCAAGAAAAAATGTTGTTATGCTCGCCGAAGGCTCGCTTAACCCTTTCCCAAACGACAAACTTTTGGACTAGACGAAATTGAAAGCATTTGCAGACGACAATTCAACTCTTGCTAAAAAGATGATTTCTGTCTATGATAGGGTAGAAAACATTGTGGGAAAAAGAGAAAATGCTGGTTACCGGCATTTTCTCTTTTTCCCACAATGATTTCAAATGGCTACTATTCCAGACCCGTAAAAACCAGGGTTTGTTCGGGAAAGGGTTAAAAACATTTTTCAAGACTCGTTTAACTCTTTACCAAAAGACAAAATTATTGACTAGTCCAAATTGAAAGCATGTGCAGACGACATATTAAATGTGACTGAAAAAACTGAAATTTGGTTTAGAAAGGTTTTTTTCCCAGGGTCGTTAAAAGTCTGGATTGTGTGGTAAAGAGTTAAGAAATTTTAAATTTGAAACGCCAACTTAACATCGATGTGCTTCCAAAACCTCGTAACTACAGCTTGTTACAAGCTGTAGTTACGAGGTTTTGGAAGCACACCGACGTCATGTCAGGTACTCAATTTCTTAACCAACAACACAATAAAACCAATTGTTCCCCTAGGTAGGTATATATATGTCGTAGTCCAAACTGGAATCCAGGCAGATCCGGAATCTGCCTACACCAAACTGGAATTTGTCTAACAAATCAGGATACTAGTTTAGCTAGGCAGCTCTACAATCTGCCTAAACTGGAATTTGTCTAACAAATCAGGATACTAGTTTAGCTAGGCAGCTCTACAATCTGCCTAAACTGGAATTTGTCTAACAAATCAGGATACTAGTTTAGCTAGGCAACTCTACAATCTGCCTAAACCAAATTTTAGTAATTTCTCGTTGAATATAGGGCGTCTACATATGAATCATCTTACTTTTAAACGTAAACCCCAAAATAAAAGAAGTTTTAGTCAGAAATTCAGAGTGAATATAAATTTTGAATGTTTTGAAAACAGAGCTATTGTGGAAAAATCATATTTATAAAATGCTTTAATTGAAAATACCTCTCAATTGTAAACATAATTAAATCAATATGTTTAAAAAAATATTAGAAAACAATGCATTTTGATCTACACAAAATTTGAATTCTAATTTGGTCTAGGCAGATTCCGGATCTGCCTAGATTCCAATCTGGCCTACGACATTACAACTTTACACAGGAAAATTTGATAATTACGTAACTTTTTGGTCATGAACAGGACTGTTTTCGTAAATGGTAACTTATTCGATATATTCCAACCAGTGCATGTTTTTGATTAATAGCTATCTGATTGTTTTCCCAATCAGCCGTAAAGTTGATAGATTCACTTTTACGTGATAAATGTTCTACCAGTAAATGCACTTCGAAACACTTCCAGTCGCGGTTTTCCCATTACGCCACATTATAAATGACCTTCATAAAAATAGGGTTAATACATTAATACATATGAAAACAACGTGGCAAAAGGATAGATTGTCATATACTGCTATGAAGTAACTTTTAATACATAAAAGATGTGAAAGCAGTCTGGCAAAGGAAGATGTTGTTTAATATATAGAGGCTATTTTTTTTTCGGTGAAAGACAGAAATTTATTTCATCGAGATAACACCATCGGTAATATTTTAGAATATTACCGATGGTGTTCACGAGATGAAATAAATTTCGATCTTTCACCGAAAAAAAACCAAAATTTCTAACCACCATTTTCTCCTTTTCCCACAATGTTTTCTACTTTCTTAAAGTCAAGTTTCAATTTTTGAGCCAAGTTTTTTTTCTAGCCTTCTGCAAATGCTTTTAATTTGGACAAGTCTAAAATTTTGTCGCCTCATGCATCACGAAGATGCAATAAGCCCCCTTTTTCCAGGGCACGGTTCGCATGTATGCGGTAACGAGATAATCAGAGCTAAATCTACATCTTCAAATCAAGTTAAATCAGAAATAGACATTTTTTTCTCATTAATTAAGGTTCACCTCGCACCATTAGCCCCGACGTTCATCACACATATTGACGTATTGACTTGCCTCTTCCGCTCTACGCATACCTAACATACAATAATTATAAACTGTTAACTTATGAACCTATTCGTCCCCGCCCTCTTTCTTTCTCCAATTCATAGATTTGACTTTCAAATCCTTCTTGATATATTTTTCACGACCAGTTTTAACTCTTTACCAAACGACAAAATTTTAGACCACTCAAAACTCAAAACACTCGCAGACGACAAAATAAACGTAACTCAAAAATTGAAATTCATTTCCAGCAGGGAAGAAAACAAAGTGGAAAAAGGGTAACATGATGGTTACCAGCATTTTCTCCATTTGCCAAAATGTTTTCAAAAGGCTTCTCAGGGTCATAAAAACCATGCTTTGTTTGGTAAAGGGTTAAAGATTCCCCCCCTCCAAAAAAAGGCCTTTTGGTAACCAGCATTTTCTCCTTTCCCCATGATGTTTTCTATTCTGTTGAAGATCTTTATTTGAGTCATTTGTATTGAGTGTGAAAGACGCCATGTATAAATTTGGTTCAAATAGAAAAATTCTCTCCCGCAAGGGTAGAGAAAGCAATGAGAAAAAGATTAAATACTGATTACAAACATGTTCTCGTTTCCTCCAAAAATCCTCATCATTTGGGTCGTGAAATAAAGAGGCCGTTTGACTGAAAGGGTTATCTAGAGTGATTTATTATGGAAGTCCTGATGACATGCCTATTACGTTATAGAAACATACTTCAAGGCGCATGCGTACCTAAATAGTCACGTGTTCAAGAATATTGCTATCTTTTTTCAGATAATAACTATGCCTCAATTACTGCGACGAAAAAGGAATGATTAATTGGGCCATAAAACCTGAAACTCTGCGCGGGGAAAAATGATGACACACATGTATATTGTCTTTGTCATGTGAACTGAAATTTAGAATCGTAATGGTGCATCTGATTTACATCTAACTGAATCCTATACTCAAAATCGTGTGGATATAAAAGAAAATCCCAACAAAAAAGGGTTAAAAGCATAAGTGAAATAGGGCTTTTTTGGTGAAATATCGAAATTTATTTCATCTTGTGAACATCATCACCACCCGTGAAAATATTAACAATGATGTTCACAGAAATAAATATTTATTTGCAATACATTTTTTTTTTCTTCTTTCTAAATGTTCCAAGTCCTTGTAGGCCTATGGTACAGTTATTACAATCATTAACTGATTACAAAACCGAAAGCATTTGCAGATGACAAAATATAAGTGACTGAAAATTTTAAATTTGGTTTGTGGAGGGTAGAAAAACATTGTGGTAGAAGGAGAACAGACTTCTTTCTCAGGGTCGTCAAAAGTAGGGATTGTGTGGTAATGGGTCAAACTCTTTGCATGACAATACATTTCTGGACCACTCCAGATTTGAAACATTTTCAGTCAACAAATAAATTGTGGCATAAATGGGAGAATTCATGGTAGAAAACAGTGGGCTAGAAGGGAGAAAAAAGGTTGGTTGTCAGCATTTGATATTTTTCCCACATTGTTTTCTGTTTTCTTTCAGAGACAGATTCAATCATTTTGCCAACACTGAATTCGTTGTAGGTGAATCCTTTCAAATCGTCAAATGTAATTTTTTTGTCTGGTAAAACGTTAAGGGTCACGAGGGACTGTGGACAATTATGTCTTGAGAATTTATTTTCTACAAGGTAAGAGGTTTATATCTAATAGGCAATATTCAGTAATCTTCTTTTACAGAGTCATATTGGCCTCGTTTTGATATCAAATCTTTTTCAAGATCTATGGTAATGTTAACTGGGAGATTGAATAAAGAAGTCTCCTTTGACTATCTCGATTATTATTCTCTAGCTAAAAGCATGAAGACGTCAGGTCTTTTTCGTCCTGGAGTTGCTAAAGATAAAAACATATTTTTGTCAATATCAATGGAAAAAGAAAAGGTACATTGCAATTTTCAAGTTCTTCCGAACAGAAAATCCTGTCGTCTCGGTCAGTGTTGACCCCTAGACAAAACTGCAAGTTCTGTATATTCTGATCTAATTTACATTGCCCGCAAGAGCGCAAGGAACCTTATTTACTAGCCATTCTAAGAAATATTCCCCGATATATTTTCCAGAACTTTCCAAAACTGACAGTAACACAACTTGTGACTGGCTATACAATGTTGTGAAATGGTCAACCATAGGTTATTTAAGAAATAATCTTCTTTCTTTCGTGGTATATCGTTCAATAAACCACAGTTGTGAGTTATGAGGCGCAATAAATAATCCACGAGGGCGATAACCCGAGTGGGTTATTTATTGCGCCTCATAACTCACAACATGGTTTATTGAACGATATACCACGGTAGAAAGAAGATTATTTCGATTCTAACATGGCCAATTCTTAATGATAGGAAAACAAGTTCAAACTGAGAGTAAAAACGCGGATGAAGGTTATGTTCCATTGAATAACTCACTCATTGAATGACGTCACTAGATATAGGATGACGTCACTCTACATGGATTGTCGCAGATTTTACCACGCTTTTCTTGCACTGTGTTTATAGAGCCAAAGTCGCGTGTCATGTTAGAATAACAGATATAAAAACTAATAAAAACTAATAAGACTAAAATTGATCTAAGAATAGTTGTTGTATACAGATCATGGAGTCGCGTTTCAAAGCCTAAGGTTTAACTCTTCACCAAACAAGAAAAATTGGACTGGTCCAAATTGAAAGCACTTGCCAAAACAAAATAAACGTAATTCAAAAAATGAAATTTATTTCCGTTGTGGGAAAAGGATAAAATGCTGGTTGCTAGCATTTTCTCCTTTTCCCATAATGTTTTCAAATTTTTCAAAAACTTCTATCTCGGGGTCGTGAAAACAAGGGGTCGTCTGATAAAGCCTTCCTACAGATTCATGGGCCTTCAGTGCTTCCCTCAGAGTTTCCACCAATATGGCTACCTTTTGAAATTTTTGGAAGGTGATAGCCTTCATTTGTCAGCGATCGGCAGTTTGCTGCATATTCCTCTGAACAACATTATCCAAACGCCTTTCAAATAGTTCGATACTTCTCGAGTAAAGATATAGCGAACGAACTAGCGAACGAATTATCTTATTTACTTACATTGTTTTTTAGTCATAGAAACATGAAAATACACAATATAATTATCATCGTGCTATAGCTAGAAAAAAATAAATAGATATACGGAAATAGCTTATGAGAACAAAATACTGTCGAGACCATTGTAAATTTAATCAAAACAACAAGAAGAGACTTCAAAATTTCTAGTTTATATGTAAAAAACAATAAGTCAGTCGCATCGTTATCACAGATAAGTCTAATTTAAGCAATGAATATTTATATAAACCAAAATCAAACTGCACATTCTAATCGAATGTACAGTTTCCATATTTTGAAAAGAATAAATGAAATAGCTTTGGTATTGCAATAAACTTGTCTGGCTTGCGTTGACACAATTTTTTTTAAAATGTCAACCACCTGGCTCTCTGTGCGTTTATTGCATTTGGTATACTGAATTCCTTACCAAATATTCCCGAGTTTAAATGGCCCTGATAATGAAGTCCATATGAAAACATAATGGAAAAGGGGAAAATGCTGAAAACCAGCATTGGCTTATCCTTCCATAATGTTTACTATCCTACCATATACAAGTTTAATCACTTCAGACACATTTGCAGAGCTCCAGATACTTGCAAGAATGATGATATTCTAAATCCTTTATTTCTCTTCCAAACCCTATGTTGTGGGTACTCATTAGAATCGTCTCATCGAGACGATTCTAATGAGTACCCATAACATAGGGTTTAGTGGAGAGTAATAAATATTTATAATTTTTAAATCAAAATCACGCCCTCTATCTGGAGCTATGCATTTGATTTCTAATTTTCAAATACATTCAATTTGGACAAGGCTATAAGTTTGTCATCTGGCAGAGAAATAAGCATTTACCAGCCGATGAAATTTTATAAAAATAAAACTCATCCTTATCGAAACCATTGGCATGCGACAGATAGATAGTACCTCAAAAATAAGAGAATGCTCTTCCGAACGATAGCAAATGTTGTGAATAGAGTATAAAGTGTTTTGATACAAGCATATAACTGTTGAACCGATTAACCTGTTTTTCAAGCCTTCTTCATCAGGACAATTATAAGTTGGGGTTATTTAGTTAAGGGTTCATGCCAAGTTACGAAATTTGCTATCTGGAATAACAAATCTCACCATACGGAAGTGATAACGATACAAGTGTCTGCAAAAAAAGTTATCTTTCCATTCATGCATGTTAATGAACCTTATCATCTCATGTATGGTGGTCGTTGTAATGCAAAGTAATGACCCCCCCCCCATTACAAAATGACACACGGGTCATTTCACTACGTAGAGGAATGACCCATGGGTCAGTAAAATGACTCCTGTGGTCATTTCTCTACGTAGAGAAATAACCCGGGTCATTTTGTAGGGGAGGGTCATTTCTCTGCATTACACCGGCAATGCCCGCTTGAGTTCCAGATAACCTTTTTCTTAAAATGCTGCGTCAATCAAATATTTTAAATTTGCATAATATGCGCATTTGCTTTGAAGTCTTCAAGCATGTCAACCGCAAGTTTTTTGCGTCTTTCAGCGAAGCAATATATAGTGTCGGTTTACTTAAAAAATCTCGTAACTAAGCTTGAAACAAGCTGTAGTTACGAGGTTATTGAAGTACACCGTCGATAAGCAGGAACTGACGTATTTCTTGGTATTGTTTTCCTAGCATGTATAAAGACTCATGTGACACTGGTAAAATATTGACATGCCTTTATTGTACTGGCACTTGCAGGCCTATTTGCGGGTCGGTTTATGACACCAATATAAAAGCCATGCTCTGGCCAAAGGGGACTTAAAGCGTCTTCGTGATACAAGATACCGACCCAAGTCATCACAAACCTTTGTATTAATAAGAGCCATTTTTCTCTTTCTAAATAATCAAATTGATAATAAGGTAGACTGGTCCTTAAACAAAGTGAAAATTGACAAACAACAAAAAGTGTCGGCAACTGTTACTTTGAATTTCAAACTCAATTAAACGTGTACTCAATAAAACGCTACCTGGTGCGATTCATTCAGCTATGAGGAGTAGTTTAGAGAAATCTGGAGCTAACACAGGCCTGATTTTCCCTCGAACGTACTGATAAAAGCCATTTTCTCAATTACTACAATCCCATTGGGGGAGTGATGCGTCATTTTAGACAGGTCGAATCAGTTCGAAGAATATGCAGAAAAAGTAGTTTATCGGCGAAATGCCAAATAGCATACTAGTCTGTCACTTCCATGTTCTAAAAATCAAGTACTCTGTCCTGGTGTTATTCATTGACTTTTCTGTCAAAGGATAACAACTGAAATACGAGTATTAGGTGAATATAACATCCGTGATGAATAGAATAATAGTAATATTGCCTGGGCTCCACTATATTCCACTCTCTCCGAAGCCACCAATGTTTCTATGTAAATTCAGGTTAAGAATAGGTTTAGTAAGAGAATCCTAAAATGACAATTCCCTGCTGCTTCAAATTTTCATCATAGACAAATAGAGAACCGTGTGGGGTCCATAAGGTATGATGAAAGTTAATAATACCGGTAATTTCAAAATCAGGATAGGTAGGTTGGTTTGGTAATTCAAAGGTATCTCTTGCTCTTTGTTTCCGAATAATCAAGATTTGACTTGTTTATACTCAGTGTCATATCAATTGCATAACAAAGATGCAAAGTCTTTTGAAATCAAAATAACTTTGCCCTCTCACCGACAAAATAAGAACTGTAACTCATTTCAACGGTTAATCCTTTACCAAAGGACAAAATTCTAGTCTGGCCCAAATTGAAAGCATTCACAGAAGACAAAATAAAAAAATGCTCAAAAATTGAAATGTGTTTCCAGTAGGATAGAAAACATTGTTGGAAAAGGAGAAAATGCTGGTAACGTTTTCAGAAGCTTCTACTGCAGGGTTGTAAAAACTACGGATTGTTTGGTAAAGGGTTGAACAAATATTACTTTTCCACTCGGGAGGGGAGATACTCTCTGGCCATAGGTCTAAGAAGGCGAAAGGTACACTATTGATATCTCAATATCTCCCGCTAGATGGCATTCTATAAATACTCATCTATCTATTTGGGCATCCTGGGTACAGAACCGAACCACTTTCCTACGCGACAACCGTCACTTTGAATTTCAAACTAAAATAAACGTTTACTCGATAAAACGCTACCCCGTGCAATTCACTCTGCTATGATCAGCAGTTTAAAGAAATCTGGTGCTAAAGCAGGTCTCATTTCTCCTAAAACGTATTAATAAAAGCTATTTAATACTTTATAGAGCGTAATATTACAGTCTGCCCGCTTTCGGGGCTAGTGATGCGTCATATAAGACAGGTAGAATCTTCGAAGAATATGACATGCGCAGACATCAATCGATACCTAAACATCTGTGCAGTATGAGCCTGACCTAACAACCAGTAAAAAGATGTTTATGGTAAAGATTTAAGTTTCAATCCGTTACGGATTTACTAAAATAGGATATCTTATTTTCAGGACATAAAGAAAGCGAATTACCTAAGGGAAAATCCATATTTAGTTTTATTAGCTATTTACAAATCTCGGTTGGATATTGAACGCTGATAGTTTCGATATAATGGCATGTAGCACAGTGCTTTTGAAATAAACAGCATTATTTATGTGAACGGGATTAACTTATTACCAGACGACAATATTTTAGGCTTGTCCAAATTGAAAACATTTGCAGACGACAAAATAAAAGTGACTGAAAATTTGAAATTTGTTTTGTAAAGGGTAGAAAACATTGTTGGAAAAGGAGAAAATGCTGGTTACCAGCATTTTCTCCTTTTCCCACGATGTTTTCTAAAGCCTTCTTTCTCAGGGTCGTCAAAAGTAGGGATTGTGTGGTAATGGGTTAAAGTGAAAAACAACATTCCCCGGAAAAAATGCAGAAGATGGTAAACAAGAAAAAAGAAAGGATTTCGATGAAAAATGTAGTAATTTAGCGATTTGTAGTCTCTGTAGAATCATTTCTTAGACAAAACTGAGCTCATCATACAAAAATAAGTGTTCAGTACGTATTGTCTGGACTGTCCTTCGGGCAAGTCTATTTATGTGTTATTTGGGCTTCATCGAAAACCTATAGGTTA
The DNA here is from genome assembly GCA_943736015.1 of Tridacna crocea. Lineage (NCBI taxonomy): Eukaryota > Metazoa > Mollusca > Bivalvia > Cardiida > Cardiidae > Tridacna > Tridacna crocea. Next base: position 14,718,537 of record OX031066.1, read on the forward strand.
TCACTGATGTCAGACATTATTATAACCTCTTGTGAACGACTGTAGAGATTATGGCGTCGAAGGTTGATCTTGACACACGAAAGAACTTTATCTGTTCATTATATAGCAGTAAAGGACAAAGAATCAAGATGGACTGTGTGCACCAATTGAAAACTGAGCCCACGCCCCAAGGTCAGAACAAAGGTACGTATAGTAAAAACAAACAAAAACAACATAGAATAGAACTTGACTGCACACACAGTCATGTCGATTTTACAAATAATTTGTTAACATGGGTCCACGACCTTTAAAGAGGTATGCACTTTACAAAATAAATGCCCTATAAGATTAAGTACAACACGTTGTTGCATGAACAGCGGCCATGGACTATATGGTAAATTATTTAAGGAAGAAATGCACTCATAATAACCAAATAAGTTAACCCCTAGGCTGCGACTTACCGACCTTTTGCGGACAATGTAGATCAAGATCAGACTGCACAAATCATGCAGTCTGATCTTTGATCTACATTGTCCGATAGGGTGATATTTTCCCCCAAAACACAACTTTGAAATGGCAATATTCATGTTATTAAAATCGAATTGAAAATTTCATTTTACTTATTTAGCAAGATAAGAGGTAAAATCAGTTTCTTCCTTTCAGGTCTTATCTTCCACGGGAGAGCTTTACATGGCGACGTGATGCATATGAGATTTGTCACGTGGAAAGCGGTATCTCCAAAAAGTATCGACCCAGCTCGGTCAGCCAAATTCTTGCAGGTTGACTTGAGTCCACATTTTTTTGGCATTAGTATATTTTCAACAAGATGACCCATGACCTCACAATCCCTACTTTTGATGACCCTGAGAAAGAAGCCTTTAGAAACTTTGTGGCAAACGGAGAAAATGCTGGTAACCAAATTTCAAATTTTCAGTCACTTTTATTTTGTCATCTGCAAATGATTTCGATTTGGACAAGCCCAAAATATTGTCGTTTGGTAAGAACTTCAAGACTCTTCTTCCCCATTCTATCTCGTACTGACAGGTATTTGGGTAAAATGGTTTTATCTTACAAGACAATTAACTCGGCATGGTGCATTACAAAGACCCACCAAACTCCCTTTTTACACAGACTGTGGCTTGAATAAAAGAAGCCTTAGGAGATTACACAGAGAATATGATTCGGCGATCTCATCAAATAAGTGAATCATGTATAACTTACTCAGTTATACATGAATAACTATTAACATATTTATCATAATATTTGATTCATGCTCTGTGAAAAAGGGGCGTAATGCACATGCAAAAAGTATCCACATATGTCAGCCTGCGTGGACGGCGAAGCTTTTTGCTATTGGTCATTTTTCTACCTGTCAAAGGACATTTAACTTCCAGATTTAGTCGACTTTTAGACGAAATGGGTTCCTTTGAACCATGATAAGGTGATATCTAGCTTGCAAACACACTTCAAAGAAATGCATTATGCCCTGTTTTGCCAGATTACGGTTCGATTTAATGAAAGTCAGGACTATGGTGCAAACTTACGTGTACCGGTGTCTGTGTTAATTATCTTAATATTAACCTTTACTCCACAAGGCATTTTTATGGTACCTCTAATTGACCCTAAATGACAGCAAGGTTGAAGTTGTTTCTTATGTGTATAATGATACCTTTTGATAGCATAGAAAACATTGTGACAAAAGGTGAAATTGCTTGTCATGAGCAATTTCACCTTTTGCCACAATGTTTTCAAAAGGCTCCTGCAAGCTATGCGTAGAAATGAGTATCTGTGGTGTAAAGGGTTAATAAGAATACAAGCGATAATTTGGATGCTGACAATGTCAAGGCCATGTAACGTCAACGGGATTTTCTCAAGAGCATTTTGCATCTTTAGTCCATCTTATATCGTTTGAAGTGAGGAGTGATGATTTAAAATACTTTACAAATTAAGGTGTCTCTTGGAAGAACTCTATGTTGTTTGTATAATCAGACTTCTATTAACGAAAGGAAATCCCTTGTCGTCACACTAAATTATTATCAATCGTTGGAAATGCTCATATATCTTGTACTCCTAGGATCTGTGCTAAATAAGGTAATTTGATTTGATAAAACAGACTTTTGAACACCACCTGGGTCTGTATTCACCAACCATTCTTAAAACAATTCTTTGTATTGTTTTTCAAGATTTTCTTACTGTGAAAGTAACAGAACTTATGATTGGCTAAACCAAATGGTTTAGCCAATCAGAAGTTCTGTTACTTTCATACATGTATTGACAAAATTCTGAAGATTAAGACTAAGAATGTTCTTAAGAATGGTTGGTGAATACGGACCCTGACTTTCTATTGTTTGTCTCAAGGAATTGTGAGAACAGAGACTGCGTTTTGTGCAGCGTGTAATTATAAGGAAATGCTAAATAATCTATCGGCACGGTTATAAACTAATGCTAAACAAAGCACACATAAAACTGGGACTAACTGTATGCTGTCATCGAACACTATAATTTTGGTTTCCGTGGCCATCAATCATGCACGCAGTTCTTGGCTCTGATACGGAATACCGTTATGGCCACCTTTTTTTCGACATAAAAAAACATAAACAATGTGAAACTATACTTATAATTTCAGCCTCAACTCTTTACCACACAAGCCAGACTTTGAGCACCCCTGGGAATAAGCCCTTTAAAAGCATTGTGGCAAAAGGAGAAAAAGCTGGTAACCTGCATTTTCTCCTTTTCCCACAATGTTTTCTCCCCTGTCAAAAGAAAATTGCACCATTTGGGCCACACTAAAACTGTACACAATTTTGATGTAAGCCCCCGTCCCCGAAAAAAGAGGGAGGGGTGTTTTTAAAAGTATAAGCTGAATAGAATGTTTATATATTTTTTGTGAAAGTTCGAGATTTTTCTTAATCGAGTCAACGTCATCGGTAATGTTTTTACGGGTTGCAGCCACTCGTGAAAATATTCCCAATGATGTTCACTCGATGTATGAAATTTCGATCTCGCACATACACAAAATATCTTCACGCAAACGAATTTTCATTTTTATACGCCCAACAGGTCGTATTATGTCATACCCCCGGTCGTCCGTCCGTCCGTTAACAATTTCTTGTGTGCGCAACTCCTCCTACAGTTTCCACCGGAATTATTTGAAACTTGCCACAATGAATTTCCATGAAGTCTAGTTGGGCACCTGACTCTTAGAATTTGGATCACTGCTTGCGTTCTAAAATTATCTGCCCTTGATTTCTGAAATGACCAACTTTTCACTTTGAATTTTTGTTCAGGCCATAACTTCCATACCATAAAAGGTATCAACTTGAAACTACATACACTAAAATAGAACACATTATGGAAAAGTGCAGTGCATATGAACTATAATTCTGCCACCTTTATTTTATGAGTTATTGCCCTTTCTTAATTTTCAGTTTGAATTTTTGTCAAGGCCATAACTTCCAAACTATAACAGCTTTTAACTTGGAACTTCATAAACTGATAGAACATATTATGGAGAAGTGCAGTGCACATGAACCATAACTCGACCACCTTTAGTTTTTAGTTATTGCCCTTTTTTAAATTTTCACTTTGAATTTTTGTAAAGACCAAAAGTTCCAAACTTCAAAATCCATCATCTTGAAACTTCAAAAGACTAATAGAACACATTATGAAGAAGCGCATTGCACAAGAACCATAACTCTGCCATCCTTCTTTTTGAGTAATTGCTCTTTGTTAGTTTTCACTTTGAATTTTCGTCTGTGTCATAATTTCTAATATATAAAAGCTATATATATGATCTTGAACTTTCAAAGACTGATAGAACACCTTGTGGAGAAGAGCAATTCACAAAATTTGTAACTGTGCCACCCTTAGTTTTTTAGTTATTGCCATTTAATATTTTTCACATATCACGGAGGACAACTGTTACTACTCTTCATTCATGGCCTATCCGTCATTTCAACTCATTTCACTGACAAGCCCCGTCGGGCGTATATGCGCCGCTATGCGAAGCTCTTGTTAACTTCCGTATCTACAGAAGTGAGTCGGCTGATATACATAGAACATATTTAGTTCCACAAATGTGCAAAAAATGAAGAAAGAAGCTTACTGTCACGTCTTTGCCTCTAAACATACATTGTGAACACCTTGGTGGGTGTTGCAGGATTCCGTAGGCTGTCTTAATAAGTGGAATTGTCAACCTTGTAACGATAGTATTGACTAGGGCTATCCACATATTGATCGACAGTGACATGCAGTAATTGTTTTATTATTAAACCCAGTCCGAGTAAGAGATGAATGGAAACAGATAACTGACAACCCTTAGCGATACTTAGCTACCTATCCCTGAAAGTGCTTGTTTGAAAGATAGCTGGTTAAAAACAGTGGTACTTGAATGAATAAAAGAACAATAAAATATAAAAATCACAACTCATTTGAATTTATCACAAATCATGTGACTGTGTTTAGACCATCAGAATGCTGTAAAAATATATGATACAGAAAAGTTCAGAATAGAGACTGTTCGTCAGCTCGACTTATACAGGAAGTTGAATATGCGTTTAGCTGTATATTATACCCGTATCAAATGTAACGCCCAAGTATGTTATTTTTATTGTCAAATAATATAACAAAAAATATTAATGCATAACATCGATGGCGCCGCAAATCAGTTCTTTCTGAAAAAAAAGGCAGATTACAGCATTTTAAATTGACCAAAGTAAATTTTTGAAGGACTCGGTGAGAAATGAATTGAGACGTCATATGCAATCCCATCTTCGCGAGCCAAGGTTACGAATACTACGTGGACCTTACCTTGGCGGATTGAGCCCGATTTCGAGATTCCCGCGACACGCCCCATGCTCGATGCTGCTTATTATCTCCCTTTACATCATATTCCTTAAAGCCAATGAAATGTCGTTTTACAAACAGCTTACGAAAACAATAATTCAACATGAAGCAATAACCATATCCGTACTTCGACATTCAATGGTCAGGTGCTGGGATATAGCCGAAAACATCTCATAACTGATAGGCCACATTGAAATTTTATGTAAATATTGTTCGTCTATGTTTTCTTCGGTTATAAATCATTACAGATCCTGCATTCATCCACGGAGGTATTCATGTTCACCTTCTATTTTTATCGCGACCCTGTTCTATTTTTATCAAAGATGAAATGTTACGAGCGATTTGATTCGATGCAGTTAGAGCTAGCTGCAACCAATGAAAATGCATATCGGGTGATTGTCGAAAACAAGTTTAATCCGCCAAGGGTAGAGTAGCGTAGTGGATCGTAACCCTTGGCTTGCGAAGATGATACAATCCTTATAGACTACAACTTAAAACTAAAAAATAAGAACCAACAATGTTAAAACACAATCATATATAGCCATTCTTTGGCGAAATTTAACATAATGGCAATTGGAGCTATGTAAAAAGCAGTTGTTTTGTCATTCGAGAAAAAATAGAAGAAAACGATATTAAAACTTGGTTCAAAATTAACGAATTGATATTAAAAGTGGATATGAATTGACCAAAGTGGGTACGAAATAAAGAATAGGTGGGTACAAAATGACCGAAATTGTCCGAAATGGCCTAGGTATGTCATGACCTAGTAATGAAATGACTTGAAGTCTCGAGTAAACAATATGGCTGCCCTCACAGTTACTTTTCAACAGCGAATAAAATTATAGTTCCGCCGCAACAACGAAGGATTCAGATATTTCAGGTTACCTAAACACTATAAGCACACCTACTTGCGAATTTCCAGTATGTCATACCTGTCAAGGGCAAATTCAATTATTTGAGAACCAACTACTTCGAAATTCTTATAGTCGAACAAAAAAGGACTAGCTTAAATATTTGTTGTTTGGTAAAGATTTAGCTATTGAAATTTGATTTTATTAAGATACAGACGATTTTGCCACTGTTGCTTGACATTGCCCTATTCATATTTGATCTGTTCTATAGAAAGTCCTAGTGAACCAACAGTCCTTTTCGTTTCCGGGAGCGCGATGATCGCTTCAAAATTAACCGATATATTCGTAATATCGCAATTTTCTATTATTGATGTTTCATAATATTTCCAATATAATCAGATATTCGTGACTTGTCTCGTAAAAAAAAAAAGGTTTAGCCTAATACTTCCACAAGAAAAATAACATTTGAATTAGTATTTTATAACATTTGTTCTCCCTTTTTTAAAACCCTGGGGCAGCAGATTTAGAAATTATTTTTTAAAAAATCATCGGAAAATAAAACTGGGTGTTTACAAACACTTTTATCATTTCCAAAATGTCATATTTGTAAACATCTAAAAGATAAACTTCATTTTTTAAGCCTACAAAAACTTTGTTACTGATGAATAAATATATATATTTTTTTTTTTGATACCTCTTTAACAAGCATCGATCAATTTATATGTAAGATTTCGAAGCTGTTTCCTACGACAATTTAAATAAGGCTAAAGAAATTATTCATAATCTGAACGAGTATAAAATATTGTGGTGAAAGGAGAAAATGCTTGTCACCAGCATTTTCTTCTTTTTCCAAAATATTTTCAAAAGCCTTTTCCTCAATTCATTAATTGTCAGGATTGTGTAGGAGATTATTAAAGCAACTTCATATCTGCCATTTCAAAATAAAGTACGGCGAATGTGATACCTAAATTACGTGCAATGCAACATATATTCTTAAATAATGGATGCCAAATCCCAAATTATGGTGTAATATTTATTGTTTGCACAGCTTCCCTGGAGAATGGGTCATTCTGAAACCAAACAGTAAACAAAACGTTAAATTGTAACAAAAAACGCAACAGAGAGTGACAGAGAAACTGGCCCAGGAGTGGAATAGTCATGTATCTTGAACCATATACAAGTAATGATTGAAAAAATGAGACAAGTGGTAATAGAAGAAGAAGTAGTACTTGAAGAAGAAATTTCCCCATGACATGATAGTCTCAATAATGAAACGCTAAAGGGTTTCTTTTTCATATTTGGACATTTATTGTGCACCATGCAATCTCAAGTTCATCGTAAACTTTCCAGTAGCAAAGATAGAGCACTATACTGACTTTCTGTTTCGTCGGTTTAATCTGTATTGCCGCGAAATGTAACTGACTTTTAGTAACAAACAAGACCAAAGACAAATTATTGACCCTTTCATTAACTGGAGACCTTGTAGATGTCCTTTATAACAAGTAAATCTTGAAAAAAAAAAAAACACTAACGAAATCTATCAGGCATAGCATGTCTGTTTTCCGGTACGCAAGCAACTCGAATAACAGTTGAAATTCAATGTTTTCTGTCATGTTAAACGTTTAAATTAAAAAAAAAAATCTACTTCAAACGAAGGGTAATTAAATACGCAAATAACAAGAAATCCTAGTGGTGGATTCTTTTTGTATAATTATAGGAGTTCGAACTTGCGCACAAAATCTATGCGGAGCTTTCAACTGATTTTGTCTTCATCGAGTAAGCTACCCGTTACGAATTGATAATCCGTGTTTTCAACTGTAAATATGTTAGGCAGATGACAAATTGTTTAAAGTTTACGAAAGTCAAAATAAATGTTGCTCTCTTCGGTTCTTCATCTGTATGTGTTTAGGGCCAATAAAACACTTGTTCTTCATCTTTTCAGAGGCGTTGTGTCGAGTACAGAACGAAAATTCGTAATGATTTATGAGGTACTGAACTGGGCTAGAGCCAATTCTATTTCATCCCTTGTGAGTAAATATGCCTCCAACTTCAAGGACTTGACTGTTTCGTACCAAATGGCTTGTTGCATAGCAAACACGAACATAGATCATTAAACGTGATTTCTCATTTCTAGGCACGAGATTCGTGACGGCTGATATCAAATTTAAAACAAAAAATATTTTATCTTACCATGTATAGAGAACTTGGAAACATTATCGCAGAGTCCCGATTATTGTACCATGCGATCTGTAAAAAGGCTTAGGTTAATTAGAGATTGAAACATGTAGCATAATGGTGATAATGATAATAAAAATGATAATAATAATAAAGAAAAACCTAAACAAGAATAAGCACATTCAATTTGGTGTAAATGCATGGTGTACTTTTGGGTGAGTTATGGATTAAATAGAGGATAATCAACTGGTTTTTTTTTATGTGAAAAATATCTCACGAGGATGCGTTGTTAGGCGTTGAAAAAACGAGTGCGCAGCGCGAGTTTTTTTAACGCCTAACGACGCGTCCGAGTGAGATATTTTTCATATCAAAAATAACCAGTTGATTATTCTATTTATTATGTACCTTATTAACATCATTATTTGTAATTTTGCGTTTGAAAGTCGAAAAAAATGTAGTCGAAAAAAAAAAAGTAGTTCCCAAATTACGGCAGGAGGTGAAAGTGAAAGTTGATAACGTCACTAGTGATGATATCAAAATTCATTACACTGGGAAATTCCAGGATTTCACTGCTAGGTATATAATAAACCCTCTTATAAATCATGTTTGAGTAGCAAAGGAGGGTTTGGTGCACTTCCGTATGAATTATTGGTAATACCAAGTCATCAACAAGGTAAGAGTCCCTTATATCTATTTTGTCTACCAACGACTCAACAATCATCGAGGTGCTCGTGAATTCTGTAGGCTGTTCTGAAATCGTGAATTTGTGTAAATTTACTGAAACCACCATGGATTAATTTCAACTGATGTACGATTTACTATTTATTAACCCTGTCCCAAACAATCCATGGTTTTTACGAGTCTGGAATAGTAGCCTTTTGAAAACACTGTACGAAAAGGAGAAAATGCTGGTAACCAGCATTTTCTCCTTTTCCCACAATGTTTTCTACCATATCATAGACAGAAATCATCTTTTCAGCAAGAGTTGAATTGTGGTCTGCAAATGCTTTTAATTTGGTCTACTTCATAAGTTTGTCGTTTGGGAAAGGGTTAATCTGTGCAGCATATAATTTTTTTTACCTCTCTGTTTCTCTTTGTCTGACGTAGTCTCTCTTTCTGTCTGTCTCTCTCTCTCCGTCTCTCTCTCTCTCTCATATGATACGAACTCGAATTTCATTTCTCTAATACATTTTGTGCCCCGTTTAAGTTTTGTCTCGTGTACTTTTACCTCTAGTTTCTGTAAATGGAACAGAAAGAATAAGGGTACTGCATTGTATTGATTGAATCAAAATCTTGAAATTATAGTCCTTTGAGATTTCTGCAGAAAATACAATAAAAGAAAAAAAGATTTTCAGTACATGTCAGTCAGCTTGGCATCCAGCAAAACATGGGAGATCCCTTGAACAAATCATCCAAAGATAAAAAAAGTTCGATTCTGGAAAGCTGACTTCACTAGTGAGATTAGACACCAGCTCTTAGCTTGTGATATAAAATCGTCATTACAAAAAATACCTCCAAAGTAGTTGTAGACGTCAAGATGTCATCCATGCATACACTGTTTTTTTGGTGTGTTTTTAATACTCTCGAGACGACCAAAGATACGGCAGAGTAGAAAGAGGTCACTCTGAATAAGGAAAAAGAAACTATTTCAATTCCTCTGAATACCTATAGATCTATGGAAACCGATGTCCTTAACAATGAATTAAGATCAGGACAATCATACAAGAACATGTTCTTGTAGGCTGACGTTTGTCTGCTCTCACTGATAGGCACACTATGAAGATATAGCTGTTGTTCAGTTATATTAAAAATATCACTGGGAAAGTGGCTGAACAGGACTGGATTCTGTGGAGACAGTACGAGTACATGTTCCTGTTCAACCAAAATACCATATAAATATAGTTACAACCTCTGTTACCTCCGAGACCATTGCATCAAGCAACTGCTCCTTTGTGTAATATGTTCAGGACACTTTCTCGGTTTTGAAAAGGGATACTTTTAATGAAATGAGCAATCAAAGAAACAGTATAATTTTATAAGAGTGTTCATGATTCTCTAGTAGACAATTGTAACTAATTGGTAATTGTCGTAAACTGATTTCCGTTTCTTTTCAAAATGTATCTTTGTTGTCTTCAATTTTAGACCTCTGTATAGAATATACTGCTGCCATGAAGTGATATTTATAACAAACAACTTTATATAACAAGCTTAGTCTGTTTATGCTTAACTGAGACGTTATGAGTTAATGATCTATGTGATGCGCTGGGAATGAAAAAGTAGGTCAATACAATAGCTTAAATTGTGGATGTCCAGACTGTGCCAGACTGTACCACTAAATCAAATTTAGCGAGGCTGAGACAAGAAACAGAATTCATCTTTGAGGGAAATCGCTGTTGGCAGGCAGCAGTTTTTTACCCATAATTCTCTCGTTATTGGTTTCAACCGTGTAATCAGAAATCTTTCGTCTTTTTAGTTAATCTAGTTCGATATCTGTTTCATCTTGAATAGTGCTATCTACTCTCTACTTGTTTTATTAGCAAGGTGACAGAGAAAGCGATTAAATACAAGTATACAAAGTTCAATATAATAACCGTCTGATCTTTGAGCAATTCTGCTTCACCGATAAAAGAGACCTGAAAGCGCAAAACTTGGGTCCCTCCTGCGGAGTGAATACGATTTCGTATAACTGGCTACATATCGTCAGTTTACTTCGAAAACCTTGTAACTACAGTTTGTAACAAGCTGTAGTTAAAAGGTTTTGGAAATAAACCGACGATATGAGCTATCGAGAAGCTAACGTCCTCACAAACATGTACATAACCGTTTTCCGTGTTTTGATTAATACTAATATTGGTCATTTCATATGATTATACATGTAATTAGTTCATATGTCAAGTTTATTTCATTTCGGAAGCAATATGGGATATAATTACGCCCCAGATATCTCCCAAGTCTTTCGGTGCTAGAGATTATTTTCGGTCATTCTACACACAGTCAGACCTCAGAGATCATTTTATATAGAGAGGATATTTGTTTTTTTCGGTGAAAGATCGAAATTTATTTCATCGAGTGAATACCATCGGTAATATTTTCACGAGTGGCTGCGGCCACTTGTGAAAATATTACCGATGGTGTTCACTCGATGAAATAAATTTCGATCTTTCACCGAAAAAAACAATTATCCTATTTATTTTATTCTTTGAACCCTTTCTGGGAGGAGCTTTATCAAAATTCAGTACAGTTCTTTCCCTTATTCCCCGTGGCGTACCCCTCCCGCATAGCACCGTTACGTCAAGCGCGAGAAATGTAAGGTATATGACGTCATATTTCCCATCTGGTTGTTAGGCACGCGCAATTTACCTAGGCAACAAGAACGTGAAAATCGGTATTTTCACTGGTGGTACCAGTGTAAGATCGAAAAATGTTTTCACTGCTGTTTCTCGATATCCTACCGGAAAGCATGAAATAAATACAGTGTAAATTGTTCGATTTATTACGACGCACTATATAAGACCTACCCCTTAGCCTTCTGAGCGTGACTTACTAACCCTTTTCCGACAGTGTGGATCAAGATCAGACTGCAAAGAACGTGCAGTCTGATCTTAGACCTACACTGTCCGGTAAGGAGATATTATTAAAAAAATAATAACCTTTGAAACAGGAATATTTTGGTTTTAACTATCGTACTAAAAATCTAATTTATTTAACAGAATAAGAGTTGAGAAAATATACGTTGAAATCTGAATAGTCTATAACCTTTCACTGTGTAAACGACTTTTTTTCAACATTTTCAAACGTCAAGGACCGCAGAGTTTTCCACCCGCAGTAAACAAAGGCTGTCTCGTCTCTCTCAACTTCATGAAGAATGTTGACAGTATAAAATTACATATGAATTGCAAGTTAAGCCATTATAGGTACCGCTGAAAATACTCACATAGCAAAAACAGATACCAAAATTAATACATAGTGCTATTTGAAGTCACTCCTTCATCAGTATACCTTACAAACTGAATCAAAACTCTCACGATACTTTCTTTGTCTCATATTTCTCTCGATTCTTTCTTTGTGTCATATAACATTTAACCTTTTACCACACAATGACGACTTTTAACAACCGTGAAAGAGAAGGCTTTTGAAAACATTGTGGGAAAAGGAGAAAATGCTGGTTACCAGCATTTTTTCCTTTTCCTACAATGTTTTCTACCCTATCAAAGAAAAATCATTTCATATGAGCCAGATTGAAACTGTCATCAGTAAATACTTTCAATTAGGACAGGTCTAAAATCTTGCCATGTTTTTAAAGGGTTAAATGTCATCAAATACGTCCGACTGACGAAGCTCATTCGGAAATTTGTGTATCTTATTGCAGCTACGAGATTTTCAGCTTTGTTTTTAATGTTGACTTCAGCGGACAGTGAAAATCGATATCAGACTGCACTAAAGATGCACATAGAGGAGAATCAACTGTTGTTTTTGATATGAAAAATATCTCACGAGGATGCGTTGTTAGGCGTTGAAAATACGAGTGCGCAGCACGAGTTTTTTTAACGCCTTACAACGCATCCGAGTGAGGTATTTTTCATATCAAAAATAACCAGTTGATTATTCTATTTATTATATACCTTATTAACATTATTATTTTGAATTTTTCATTTGAAAGTCGAGGTCAATACTTTGGATAGAGAGAGAAATCAGGGACATAGTGTGGATGAATACATAATTCAAAAGAACAAAACGAGATTACTTGTTGAAAATGTAGAACTTACAATTAACACTATCTGTAAGTGTTTATTGGGAAAAAAAGTAGTTCCTAAATTACGGCAGGAAGTGAAAGTAAAAGTTGATATCGTCACTAGTGATGATATCAAAATTTTTTACACTGGGAAATTTCAGGATTTCACTGCTACGTATATAATAAAGCCTTTTAATGGCTTACCATTGTCGAACATTTCGTAAGGTGTTCTTACCAAAGTGAAAAACTAAAAGTGTTCATTAACCTAGCTCTAGAAGGGCTGATTTGATTACTAGACTGTCTCGCCGTAACTACTCTGTGGAACTTTTGATATTGTTCTGTTCTTGGCGTTCTCCTAACAAAAAATGAGATCACAAAGGTAGGTACCACAATAGTGAAAAATTAATCCTTAGCCCGCTAAATAATACTAATAACAATAATGATAATAATAATAATAATAATAATAATTTCGAGCTGATAGAATTAACATAAATATTATTGTTTGTGGACTGTGCATGCTGATCAGAGAGGTCACTTTCGTGTTGCATGCCATTATAACGGTATTAATACAAAACAATGTGCTTACTAGGCAAGACAAATGGTTTCTACTATTGACATGTATGAGATACTCATTGTCTATCATTGTGTATCAGATCCAAATTCCCTAATTCTATCAATACATGGTCTCTGTTGACAACCCTATGTATGTACGTGTAGTATCTCAGGATGTCGAAGCCGACATTAGAAGAGTCTCACTCATTCAGTGCCAAATGTATGAAATTGACTTCTCGACGGATGATATAAGTTCGATCGAGACCCAAAGAAATTTATGTCCTATAAACAAGCTAGTGGTATAGAATCAAGATCAGACTAAATTGGTTATTTCCGTTTATCTATCGTCGATAACGGTTGCCCATCTGAGCGATGCCCCCAGAAGACGGTTAGTTGTTACGAAAGATAGTGCAAGGATACAAGTCGAACTACTGAGAGCTTCGTCTGGTTCTTTAACGTGCTCGGCGTATAGCACCGTGACACGGGACCTCGGTTTATTGTCTCATCCGAAAGACCATTAGAAATTTTAGTTGGCCAGCCGGGGATTCGAACCCACACCCTGTAGTGAACCGAAGCATTGTGTTCACGAGTCCTACACTCTACTTACTGAGCTATATCGGCTGGTATCAGACTAAATGCTCTGTGCAGTCGATTTTTGATCCACGCCGTTCACAAACGCCTAGGACCATCTTGGCCAAGGCGGGTGACAAAGTTTTGGAACAGTGTTAACATTTATCCTGCACAGAACATGCAGTCTGATCCGTATTCTTCACTTTCCCAAAAGGTCATTACCCCCACCCCCTCCCTCGAGAAAAAATACCTTTGAAATAGCCAAATTTGGGGTTTTTAATTATGCGCTTTTCATTTCTTATATATAGCAAGCAAAGCGTTAAAACCGTGCTGCCTCGGCCATTCAACTAGGTACTCGATATGGCTTGTAAAATGGGCGTACGGACATTTGCGTAAAGTGTCGTCTCGGATCAGCCTGCGCAGTCCGCGCAGGCTAATCCGAGACGGCACTTTACGACTGCATTAGATTTTGTGCTACAGTAGACTTGTGCAAAATAGAAAATTACATTAAAAAAAAAACACACACAGAGTGTCGTTTCGGATCAGCCTGTGCTTACCATGCAAACTGATCTAAGACGATATTTTATGCAAATGTTCGAATGCCCCTTTTTGCGTGTTCAGGCCTCATAATATTAGTCAAATCTTTTGATAGAAATAGTGAAAAAATGGTAATAGAATAGACAGTTTTTCGACGCTTGTATTCAACATAAGTGAAAACCTTGTATAATTCAGACAAAAGTACAAGAAAAAGGAAAGGTGCATTTTTTGTGAACTGTTGAACTCTCATAAACATGTAAATAATTGACTTCGCATGCAAAGAGTAAATTAAAAAAATTCTTCGCTCAGGGCATATTTATTATGATTTCTCGGAAAAAGTGGAAAATGATAATGGAGACTATTAGTTAGAGAGCATTGTATTCTGTTGGGGAGAACAGAGCTATAAACACGTATAAATGTTCTTAGGTCTTTGACTTTTTTCAATTTCTCGGGCAATATATAAAGCAGACTAAGACTGTTTTGCAATCAAGTAAATCCAAACAAAGCTCCAGGGCCCGTATTCACCAACCATTCTGAAGAACTTTCTAAGTCTAATTCTCCAAAATTTTCTGCATTTGTAAGTAACACAACTTCTGATTGGCTAAACCGAATGGTTTAGCCAATCAGAAGTTGTGTTACTTACAAATTTAGAAAAACCTTGGAGAATGAGACTAAGAATATTCTCAAGAACGGTTAGTGAATACGGGCCCTGGTTTCATCTTGATCTATATTGTTTGATACTTTTCAGACTGATACTCGACAACAAAGTCTTTGAAACTGCAATTTTATGTATAAAATTTTTGTCTCCGCAGAAAAATTCACAAGGCTTACAACACGCTAAAAAGGGGCATTCGGGCATTTGCGTAAAGTGTCGTCTCGGATTAGCCTGCGCAGACTGCGCAGGCTAATCCGAGAGGACACTTTACGACTACACTGGATTTTGTGCTACAGTAGACTTGTGCAAAATAGAAAATTTATTAAGGCGGAAAGTGTCGTTTCGGATTAGTCCGTGCGGATTGCGCAGGCTGATCCGAGACGACACTTTACGCAAATGTCCGAATTCCCCTTTTCGCGTGCAATATATGATTATTAAGAGCCATGCTCTGAAAAAAAGTAGTATTAGTGCATCTCCTTGATAAATCCTATCTACTGTAGCAAATCATTATTCATCTTCGCAAGCCAAGGCTGACGATTCACTACGCTACTCTACCCTTGGCGGATCGAGTTTGATTTTTTACATTCCTTCGAAACGCTTTTTCATTGGATGCAGCCAGCTCTAACTGCAACGAATGAAATCGCTCGTAGCATTTCATCTTTGGTAAAAATAGAACTAGGTCGCTACCTTTCGAATAGAAGGTAAACATGGAAACCCAGGTGGATGTCTGCTTATCGCTTCATGTATATTCGTAAGCGGTTTGTAAAACGATATTACACTGGCTTTTAGAAATATGATGTAAAGGGGGGTAATAACCAGCATCCAATAGAGGGTGCATCGCAGGAATATCGAAATCAGGCCCAATCAGCCAAGGTTGAACTGGCCACCGTTGTATACCGTGTATTACTATATAGTAGTATCAGGGGCGGTAACCAGTCTAAGCCAAGGTAAGATCCACGTAGTGATCATAATCTTGGCTCGCGAAGATGGTCATTATTTGGCTAGGAACACGCGAAAAGAGATAGTTACACAATTGCTTAATGTGCCGTCCGCGCAGGCTTACCCGGAAAGCCGCTTTCCGTTCTTATGTAATTTTTATATTTTGCACAAGTCGTTAAGTGCCGACTCGGATTAGCAATGCGTAGAATGTACAGGCTGATCCGAGATGATACATTAAGCCATGTCCTAATGTCTTTTTTGGCGTTTGCAAGCCATTGAGTAATGGATAAA
The DNA here is from genome assembly GCA_943736015.1 of Tridacna crocea. NCBI lineage: Eukaryota > Metazoa > Mollusca > Bivalvia > Cardiida > Cardiidae > Tridacna > Tridacna crocea. The sequence goes on from OX031066.1 coordinate 14,734,663, forward strand.
GTTCAGTTGATCTAACAATCGATTTGGTCTCTTGGTAGAATGGTCCATTTACATGCTGTAAATCTACAAAACAGTAGAAAGCTGCAGCTCATGTGGGCTTGTGCGTATTGCGCAAGCTAACACGAATCGAAACTTTTTAGCAATTGCATTAAGCCTCCTTTTTCACAGAGCATCGTTCATAAATGAAAATACTGAGCAGGAAGACACCACGGTACTATTCGTATTTCTTTTACCTGGTGCAGTTGGGTTTAGCAATGTGTTTATCTCTGGGGTTCCAACCTTGAAGCCCGCAAGTACAACTTACTAATACAAATACATTGTTCTTTCTTCCCTTCTCCTCTTTTCTTTCTACGACACATGAAAACTGTATGAAACTCTTATCCTGCTGAAAAACTAGACTTAAACTTCCAAGCCAGTGGTAAAAAAAACCCAAATAATACTATACTAATCAAAATTTGCTAGGGATCACTCTAAAAGATTCACCCTAAATCTAAATGTAGTATGTAAGACGTATGGTTTTACAGTATGTTACTTTGTTACACTGATCAATACAATAACCAGTGGAAATGGATCTTTAAGCTTATACCTCACAATGCCGACTGTTAAAGACACTGGAAAACATTGTTGGAAAAGGAGAAAATGCTGGATTCCAGCATTTTCTCCTTTTCCAACGATGTTTTCTACCCCATGACAGACAACGTAGCGCACGTTGCATATAGGTTTTGGTCATCAAATGCTTTCAACTTGGACAAATCTAGAATTTTACAGTGTGGTAAAGAGTTTATGCAAAACTGTTGTAACATATAAACCCATACAGAAATATGTAAGTGATCCCTATCAAAGTGTGAGTAGTATACTTCAAACATATTTTTTTCTATAGAAAAGTATGTCCTCATCGGACAGTGTAGATCCAAGATCAGACTGCACGTTCTGTATAGTCTGATCTTGATCTGCGCTGTCCGCAAAAGGTCAGTGAGTCACGCTTCGCAGTCTAAGGGTTTAATCAAAGACGTTGAATGAAATGCATAAACTATTTTCTTGAAGCTTAAGATATCAGACGCAAATTTGTTTCAAGAAACGTCAGTGGCTAGTTCCCAGACTGCATCACTCACTCAACAATCCCTGTTGAATAGCCTTGTCAATGCATCGTGTTACACATGTGATTTTAAAAATGTCAGACGTCTGTAGTGCTTAAGGGCAATCACCAAGAATCTGAAAGACTTTCGCAAATTCTTGCTAAAGTCATACATATTTGCATCTTCGCCAGCCAAGGCTGACGATTCCCTACGCTACTCTGCCCTTGGCGGATCGAGCTTGATTTTTACATTCCCCCGATACGCTCTTTCATTGGATGCAGCCAGCCCTAACTGCAACGAATGAAATCGATCGTAGCATTTCATCTTTGATAAAAATAGAATAAGGTCGCTACCTTCCGAATAGACAGTAAATATGGAAACCCAGGTGGATGTCTGCTTATCGCTTCATGTGTATTCGTTAGCGGTTTGTAAAACGGTATTTCATTAGCTTTTAGAAGTATGATGTAAAGGGGGTAATAACCAGCATCCAATAGATGGCGCATCGCAGGAATCTGGAAATCGGGCTCAATCAGCCAAGGTAAGATCCACATAGTGATCGTAACCTTGGCTCGCGAAGACAACACATTTGATTCACGCACTGTGTAAAGGGGAGGAGTGGGGGACTTAGTACATCGGCAACAAGTATCGAATCAGGTCAGCCTGCGCAGTTCGCACACGATGACCTGAGTCGAAACTTTTTGAAGTTTTTCGTTTTTATCTGCATGCCAAAGGACAGTTCTACCTAAGGATTCAGTCGCGTGTTGAACAAGATAGGGTTTATGGATCCATGGTAAAGTGACTACTTCCTTTGTTTGAGCTCCAGATAAGAGGCAGTGATGGTATTCTAAATCCATTATTTCTCTTCCAAACCCTATGTTGTGGGTACTCATTAGAATCGTCTCGATGAGACAATTCTAATGAGTACCATAACATAGGATTTAGTAGAGACCGATTGATATTTTCAATTTTGAAATCAAAATCACTCCCTCTTTCTTGAGCTCTTGTATAATGTATCACGGAGATCGATTAAACCCCTTTTTGACAGAGTATGGTTTGTATGAGTTGAAGCCCTTATTCAGGATTCACAGTTTACTCTCACAGTGGTATATGAATTAAGGTCTAGGGCTCCTTAACTCTCATATTCAAAGACGGAAGCTGCCGAGATAGGCCGAATGGCGTTTACGAAAACATCGATATTATACGATATTTACAGACGACTAAGTGAGTCTACGGACCCTAGCTCCCATATTAAAAGACGGAAACTGCCGAGATTGGCCGAATGGCCTTTACGAAACCATCGATGTTACACGATATTTACCGACGACTAAATGAGTCTACGGACCCTAACTGCCGTATTAAAAGACGGAAGCTGCCGAGATTGACCTAACAGCATTTACGAAAACGTGTTTTTGCGGACTATGAGGATACTTCATTCTAAAACTTAGATCTATGACCAAAATGTCGTTTGATTTGCCTATAGATAGTAACCTATTTGAACTGTTAAGTTAGATCGAATGATTTAACTAATTACCAAACGACAAAATTTTGGACTTGTCCAAATCGAAAGCATTTGCAGACGACGAAATAAAAGTGACTGAAAATTAAAAAAAATGTTTTGTGAAGAGTAGAAAACATTGTGGGAAAAGGAGAAAATGCTGGTTACCAGCATTTTCTCCTTTTTCCACAATGTTTTCTTAAGGTTTCTTTCTCAGGATCGTCAAAAGGAGGGATTGAGTCGTAATGGGTTAAAGTACGACGATTATAGCATTTACGAAAACGTGTTTTGTTTTGTGAAAAGTAGAAAACATTGTGGAGAAAGGAGAAAATGCTGGTTACCAGCATTTTCTCCTTTCTCCACAATGTTTTCTTAAGGTTTCTTTCTCAGGGTCGTCAAAAGGAGGGATTGAGTGGTAATGGGTTAAAGTACGACGATTTGTGCACAATACATCTTCTAACAAAGGTCAGACATGCACTTTTAAAATTCATAAGCAGAGGAAAAAATAGAGCACAACAACATTCACAATCCATGGATTCAGATGATTAATAAAACATGACTAAGCCGCTCCCATAGATGTCACCGACTTTTTTCCACGTCAAAAAGTACAGACCCTCTACAAATGAATTAGCTTCATGGTCAAAGTTCGGAATCAATTGTATGTACCGGTCGGTACAGATAACCCACCAAACAGTGCACTAAACCTTACTCTAGTTCTTGATACACTGTAAACAATGTCAAATAATGGAATTCTGGATTTGCTAAACAATGGACTCTGGGTAATAAGAAATTGTACTTTTTTTTCTCAGTGTAAGATATTTCTTAAGGACCAAACCAAGGTCTTAATCGAGAAAAGTTGGTATACACACGCCATATTCACCGAAAACTCTGAAAAACGATTCTATTTTAAAATAAATGTCGTCAGATTGGCCACTAGTTGATTGTCAACTGGTATTATAACATTTTACTCCTAATCCTTTCGAAATGGGGATTTATAAAGGGCCGGTGTAATGCAGAGAAATGACCTTCCTCTACAAAATGACCCAGGTCATTATTCTACATAGAAAAATGACCACAGAAGTCATTTCACTACGTAGGGGAATAACTCGGGTAATTATTCTTCGTAGAGAAAAGATCCGCGGGTCATTTTGTAGTGGAGGGTCATTTCTCTGCATTACAGCGGCAAGCATTAAAAAGAAATTGTGCTTTACCCTCACGAAATGAGGTATGAGGTATGAGTGACCAACAAGGATGCATAATATGATATTCTATCACATAACCTCCCTTGTTTTCAGTGTAATATACCAATTACGAATTTTCTTATTTAACACGTTTTATATCACATTTGTGTGATGTCATTTTTAACGTCATTTTGTACGCATTTCATATAAGTTAATGGGTCTCATGTAAAATATAGCGGGTGCATTTATGAATGTTTGCATCACATGATCTATATTTTGTGAAATATCGTTATGTGATAAAAAGAAACTGACATTCGTGGGCGTTTGAGATAAAATTTTATCAAAATCGTCAAGGAAAATGTTATTAACCTCGCCAAAGGCTCGCTTAATAACATTTCCCTAGACTCCTTTAATAAAATTTTATCTCAAAAGCCAACTCATGTCAGATCCTACATTTCTTTAAACTTATTTATTTTACATGGATTGAGAAACAAGTTCTCAGAACTTATACTAGTGTCTCTCGATTCTCCTTCCTTGGAACTACACAAGTTACTTGCCAATGAGGATATGCCACCGTCGTCCATGCATTATCAGGGTATTTTAGTTTGCACAGAAGATGTAACAGTTTATCCCTCGTCCATGCATAATAAGGATATCTAAGTTGCCATACAGGAGTGAGACAGTTTGTCCTTCGTCCTTGCATTATGAGGATACTTTCATTGCAACTGAAAATGGAAATATTTTTACCTCTTCCATGCATAATGATAATATTTTCATTGTTGCAGAAGATCTGAACATTTTGATTTTCGTCCATACATAATACTATTTCATTTGCCACAAAGGATCGGAACATTTTGTCCCTATCCATGCATAATAAAGATATTTCGTTTCCATAGAGAATCTGTATATTTTGTACCTTGTCGATGCATAATAAAGATGTTTTACTTGCCACTGGGAATCTGAACTTTGTGTCCTTCTTCAATTCACAATAACTTAATTCCGTTGCCACAGAGTATAGAAATACTTATCCCTCGTCCATGCATAATGAGGATATTTTGGTTTCCAAGCAGTAAATCGAGACTACTCGAAACTTTTTTTGTCCCCCTTCCATGGATGATAAGGATATTTTACTTACCACAGAGGATAGGTACATTTTGCCCTGATCCATGCATAATGGGGATATTTCAGTTGACAAATGGAAAGTCGATTTGCTTTGTCCTTATGGAGGATATTTTACTTACCACAGAGCATAGAAACATTTTGCCCTCGTCAATGCATAATGGGGATATTTCAGTTGACAAATGGAAAGTCGAACTGCTTTGTCCTCATTGAGGATATTTTACTTACCATAGAGGATAGAAACATTTTGCCCTGGTAAATGCATATAATGGGGGTATTTTTGTTGCCAAAGAGAATTGAAACGTTCTGTCTTTCGTCCAGGCTTAATGAAGACCTTTAGTTGCCATAACATTAACATCAATAAGATTTTATTCTAAAAGCTTTCACAATTTGTGTGAGAATTGTAGAATAATAATGCAGACCAAGCATAAATAATTTCATGAGAATGGATGAGTATATTTGTAATGAAATATCGAAAATCATACACCATTATTAAATGAAAATGTATACTTTGTTGTTTCACGTGCAAAATGTGTTTCTTGAATTATGTTGTTTTTAATAGGCTTACGCCAACATTGTACAATGTCTTTAATAATTTAGTCATAACTGTTTTACAATTGTGGGTGTTAACTAGTAAAATGGAAAAAAGTCTTTCATTGATAAATCCTAGAGATAGTATATGTGTATTTTCGGAATATTCATTCTTAAGCTGGCTTTGCAACAGAAGTTTGGTGAGTAATCCCTTACTATGAGTCATTATCATATTATAATGCATGCTTTAAAATGTATCGGTAATAGTTAATATCATCTTCTTTTTCTTACAAAATAACTTGTACGATTCTTTTTAGGCTTAGAATCTAGAAGAGAGAGAGAGAGAGAGAGAGAGAGAGAGAGAGAGAGCAGAGACACCAGAGTGCTACAGGGTTTGAACATGTTGTTATAAACGGTAAATGAGGTTACTTTAGTGGTCTCTGAGATTCGAAACACTTTTTCCTTCATCTATGTCATGGCGCTATCTCAGCGCTATTTAGACTCGAAATAGTTTGCCCCTCATACATAATGTCAACATTAGCCATGCTCTGTGGAAAGGTGGACTTAACGCGCCTGCAAAAAATATCTACCCAGTCTTGCCTGCACATTCCGCCAGGTTAATCCGAGCCGGAAGCCTTTGATTAAAATGTTGTAGGTCCGTATTCATCAACCATTCTTAAAAAAAGTTCAAGTCTTATCGGCTTCAAGATTTTCTGACTGTGAAAGTAACGGAACCTCTGATTGGCTAAACCAAATGGTTCTGTTACTTTCACATGGACGAAATTCTAAAGAATAAGACGAAGAACGTTCTTAAGAATGGTCGGTGAAATTGTACCAATGCTGCATTTCTTAAGACAAGTTCACATGATTCAGTAGGTTTTAAGACAAAACAGACTTTATGGATGCATGTTCATGTGATGACTTGCTCGGTATCATGCATCACGAAGATGCATCAAACTCCCTTTTGTCAGAGCATGGCTCATATACCAGTGTCTCGCACTCTTTTGCCTCTTGTCCACAAGTAGTTTGGAAGTTTTTCGTAACCACTAAGTTCGGAACACTTTGTTCCACATCCATTCGCAATGAGCATTTTTCAGGGCTAACAGTGTGTCGAAATGATTTGTCCCTCATCGAATGAGCAATTTGAATTTATCATTGAACCTCGCAAGTTTTCAGTGTAAAATACCTATTTCGAATTTTCTAATCTTGTAAGTAAGAATTACGTTTGATATCACAATTCGTCAGTTTTCTTCGAAAACCTCTTAACTACAGCTTGTCATTTAAGCTGTAGTTACGAGATTTTCGAAGTAAATCTACGAATTGTGAATTGTAAGATGTCATTTTTTAATTCATTTTCTTCGTATTTCATAGAAGTAAACGTTTTTTAGGGATATTATCGCACGTGCATTAACTGCATTTGTAGATGGATTTCGCATATTCTAACTTTAGAAATATCGTTTTGTGATATATAGGATCCTACATAAGTTGTGTTTTGAGATTTTTTTATCATTATTATTTTCCTATCAGTGAACTATTGCAGGGTCAAAAACATACTCATCCGCTCGTCCTTACTAGTAAAATTTTGGTGAGGGCAAGTGGATTATCCTTCTTTGTCTACCTGTAGAATGAGTGCAAAATGGCAGAGGACAAGTAAGAAATCTAAGATTTTTTGGACCCTTGGTTTGAATTTAAGAGTGACTAACACCAATAAAGTTAGTGACTTTAACTATGGTATCATCACTAGTGACAATATACACCCCTCACAACGTACGTCAGTGTGACGTCACAGGTAGTGATATCGGACCCTTGTTATAAAGTCAGTGTGCATGTTTGGTAAGACTGTATTTTTTTTTTTTGTAATCGTTCCTTTAAATGATCTGAAAAAGTCTTTAGACCTCCAAAGAGTACAATGCCTAGGGACTATGTTTTTTGTCAAAGCTTTTGTTAACTACTTAAAATAATGGAATAGACTTCGACCAACTATTGAAACCCAATCACTTTTTGATATTTGGTCAAAGTGTTTGTGCATATCTATAGACATCTGCTTCCTGTCTAAAATATCAGAATATTAAATGTATTCATTTAATGTCTTTGATAAATACATGATAGTCTTTGTAGTCCCTTTGTATCCACCCAAGCTAGCCTCATGCTATCTTCATATCGCACTTACTTTTCAATATGGCGGACATAAGTTATGAAAATGCCCAGGTTCGATATCACTTCCTGTGACGTAGGTTGTTACCCTTGATATAGTGTTACAGAATGTTTGCCGGAACTCCTTGTTTTTCTCTTTTTTGCTCATATTTTACTAATCTGGAATTTAAAAAAAAAAAGAGGTGAATTAGGAATATGATAAATAGGATAATCAACTGGTATAATTATGTGATATTAAAGATCTGTCTCTCGGGCTTAAACAACTCGCCCGTTGGACTTGCTTTTTTTCGACCGCATCACACTCTGTGATCCTGATTTAACCCTTTACTCCGTAGATACTCATTTCTACGCATTGCTTGAGGGAAACTTTTGAAAACGTTGTGGCAAAGGGTGAAATTGATCGTGATGAGCAATTTCACCTTTTATCACAATGTTTTCTATGCTATCAAAAAGTGTCATATACACATAAGAAACAACTTCATCCTTGCTGTTATTTAGGGTCAATTTGAGATACCTTAGAAATACCTTATGGGGTAAAGGGTTAAGATATATCGTCGATTTACTTCGAAAACCTCGTAACTGCAGCTTTTAACAAGCTGTAGTTACGAGGTTTTCGAAGTAAACCGACGATATGTTACATCTAATTAGTGTTCTGCGTGTTAAAGCCAAAACGTCGGCAAATCTAGAACTAAGTGAGATAACCACTAAGTGGAGTCTTTTGGCTGTTAAATGTAGTCCGACATTGAGTGATGAATGTAAATAGTGACGTAGTGCTGTATCTAATACCCGAGAGGCTTAACTCTTAGGTTACAAAGCGCGACTTACTGACCTTTTGCGGACAGTATAGATCAAGATCAGACTGCACAGAACGTGCAGTCTGATCTTGGATCTATACTGTCCGATAAAGGAGATGTTTTCTCTCCAAAAAATAAGTTTCAAGTTGCAACATTTGGTTTTTACTATTGCTTTGGAAGTTTTATTTAACTTATTAAGCAGGTCGTGGGTTAAAAGCGAAATCTAATTCTAGGCTCATCTAGTCGGAATCAACGTCGCAAATTGATGCCTTTATTTTCCTAATTGGCTATCAGAAGGGAAAAAAAGACAAGAAAGAGACAAGGAAATATGAGGAAGACAGTGTACTTTCTTTTTTCAAAGTGCAGCCGATCCTCTGGAGAATATTTTCTGTGTGATTAGAATATTATAACTGTTAGAAATAACAGAATCTGAAGAAGTTTTAGATATTGATCCAAACATTCTTTCACAGACTTGTTTTAATGGTCTTTTAATACCTGCTTTTAATTTATTCAGTCGAATGAAATTTCTAAGGAGAAAAAAAAAAATATTGACGCAACATAAAACATAGAATCTGCCTAGATACTGAAATCTGCAAATTTGTTGACCGTCAAGATGAAATGTTGGATTAAGGTAGAACCATTCTAATGGGAAAACAGCTGTTTCTACTATAATATTATCTTAACCCTTTACTTCATAGATACTCATTTCTACGCATTGCTTGTAGGAGCCTTTGGAAAACATTGTGGCAAAAGGTGAAATTGCTCGTGACGAGCAATTTCACTTTTGCCACAATGTTTTCTGTGCTATCGAAAGGTGTCATATACACATCTGAAACAGCTTCATCCTTGCTGTTATTTAGGGTCAATTAGAGATACCATAGAAATGCCTTATGGGGTAAACGGTTAAAAAAGTTGCTATGATTGAAAATGAGTATTATTGTATTCCTTTGGCCGTGGCACTGTTCCATTTATCCTTTATAAATCTAGGGCCACTCCTTTCTCATTACAAAGGGAGATATTAATTACCTCTCTTTTCTGAAAACTAACAGAAATACCAACAAATAATTTCAAGGTTGACATCAAAGGAATGTGCGAAAATATCGGGCCTTATATCAGTATAAATCCTTATTTGTCAACAAGTAAGAAATTGTTCCATGTTGCACTAAAAGCGTCAGGATGGTAATAACTTAAATTGCAAAAGAGTCGGATTCTTTGATTGTCACCATAACAAATGCATGGACTAGAATCTAGACAAAGGATACATTTCATTAATACCTATACTGCTCTATTTCATTGGCTGGTATTCAGCAAGCCTTTTTGAGAACAGTCTTGCTCTATTTAAACTTTTACCAAACGATAAAATTTTAGACTGGTCCAAGTTGAAATCACGTGCAGACGACAAGTTTAACCTTTTACCCGATACACCAATTTGAGGCTCTTCCATTTCAGCATCAAATAAAGATATGATGTCAAAAATATGGACAAATGAGGATACAAATATCTGATTGAGTGGAAAACATTGTGGGAAAAGGAGAAATTGCTCGTCACGAGCAATTTCTCCTTTTCCCACAATGTTTTCAAAAGCTGCCTGTTTTTAATACGTCAAAATGAGTATTTATGGAGTAAAGGGTTAACAAGTTTTACGTACCTCAAAATTTGAAATTTGTTTCCAGCAGGGTAGAAAATATTGTGGGTAAAAAAGTATTACAGACCCAAATAATCCAACTTCGAACTACTTATAGGAGAAAAATATCTCCTTTTTCAAGCAGTGTAGATCCAAGATGAGATTGCACGTTTTGTGCAGTCTCATCTTGGATTTATACTGTCTGAAAAAGGTCTTCGAGTCGCGGTTGCCAGCTTTAGGGTTAATTTAGAGATGAGACAAAAGATTGGCTGAGAAAGAATGTCTTGTAAATGAACATTAGGAATAAATTAATACTTTATTTTTTTGTCGAAAGCAAAAAGTTAATTCAGCTGCAGACAAACAAACCTAAATTAAGCCTTCATTCTTCTATAAACACGTCACAAACCTCATGTGGAAGGCAAATACAATTTAACACAGAAAACAAAAGGTACCTTATTAAATGAATAATAGTTTAAACAGCTGAAACTGACGTATGGCATGAAACTTACACAGGAAATTTCTTCATGACATGAACCATTTGAACCAATAAAAAAGATCACTTTGGGCTATCAGCCAATCTACATGAAATGGTTATTAACTCATTACCAAACGACAATATTTTAGGCTTGTCCAAATCGAAAGCATTTGCAGACGACAAAATAAAAGTGATTGAAAATTTGAAATTTGTTTTGTGAAGGGTGGAAAACATTTTGGGAAATGGAGAAAATGCTGGTTACCAGCATTTTCTCATTTTCCCACTATGTTTTCCAGAGGCCTTTTCTCAGGGGCGTCAAAAGTAGGGATTGTGTGGTAATGGGTTAAAAGACTATCTGTGGGTAGGGTGCTTGCAGCGTGATGTCATGCAAGGGATACATGGACCATTTTTTATACACTTCATTGACAATTTCTCTCCTCTTGCCGAAGGATGCTTTTGAATTGTTATGGCAAAAGAAGTAAATTACTTGTGATAGACTCTCATTTTTAACGTTTATTAGGAATTATGCAAATTAGATAGTGTTATGGGGGGCGCAGGACATTTGAGCGAAATTGAAAATTTTTGTAGTGGACATTTGAGCGACAGCTTTGGTGGTCATTTGAGCGACGGATTTTACGGAGCGACGGAACGTATTTTTAAAAAATTGTGCTGTTTTACAAAAAAAAAAAAATTGTCCTGCTCAAAATCCTCCTTCCACCTCCCTGTGGTGAGCAGGGGGCAACAGACTTTGTCTGGCTAACGGAAGAGGTACAAATCCAATAAATTTGTCCAAAAATCTCTTAAAGAAATACCTCAAATGGGTTAAAAATTTGTCGTTCAAATCTCCACTATTTTGTCGCTCAACCCTACTATTTTTTTCGCTCTTTTGTCCAGCGGGTTCGATCGAATGTCCAACGCCGGTTATGGGAGATCACTTCTTCATGCATGGCTTGGTCCTGATTTAAATACAATACCTAACAACTGCGTTAGGGAGATATCTCTTTGTATGCAAGTTAGTTAGTGTAACGGGAGATTGATCCTTCCTGCATGGCTTGGTCCTGATTTAAATACAGTACCTTACAACTGCGTTAGGAGATGTCTCTTTGGCTCCATGGTTAAGGTATTGGCCTTTCGTTCGGGAGTTCTGGGGTGACAGAATAACATCGTTGTTCGAGGATTAAAAGACCAATAACACAACCACTGTCCCAAACTCTGGGATGACTTCAAGAGGGGTGTGTTACGGGAGAGCACTCCTTCATGCATATCTCTTTAGCTCAGTGGTTATGGTATTGGTCTTTAATCCTCGAAAAACGAGGTTTTTCGTCCCTTCAAGGGTTCGAATCCCACCAGATGCTTTTTTGTATTTGAGCTATGCATTTATTTGTTTCTTTGTTGCAGACTTTGTTCGTAGGATAGGGGCTCGTCCGGGATTGGCCATAAAGCCATTAATCCCATTTGTTGTCCAAAATTGACTTCCTGCCTAATAGGCCTAACTGTAATAAAGCTTGAGTCATCCATAAATGAAGACTTTAAGGTAATGCACTTCCGGTGAAAATTCTAATAGGTTAATAAATAAGGGTAAATAAGGATTTATGCAGAAATAATATTTTTGCACATTTCTAACGGATCAGAAATTCCGTTTATGTCTATCTTGAAGTTATTTTTTTATACTTTTGTTATTTTCTGAAAAGGGAGGTAATTATTATCTCTTTTTGAATTATTAAAATGGTTAAAACGGTTAAAATAGTAGTTAAAATTAGATTTATAAATGATAATTAATAGAAGTAAAAAGAAAAATGGAAAAAATAAAAAAGTGAGATTCAATTCAGCGTCACTGTCATTTTACACTTGTATTTAGAAAATGCTTATATATTTAATTATTTCAAACTTGCACATCACTTGGTTCGACAAGAAGGATTAAAAACCCACAGGGCCCCGTTTCGCAAAAATAGGTACGAACAAAATTTGCGTAATTTTTAGTTAACTTTGGTAAAGTGGCATTTATCTGCCACGAGACACATGAAAACAATCATGATTGTTTTCATGTGTCTCGTAGCAGATTAATGCCACTATACTATAGTTACATAAAGCTTACGCAAATTTTGTTCATAACTGCCTTGGTGAAATGGGGCCCAGGGCCTCGTTTCACTACGGTAATTACGAACAAAGTTTGCGTAAGTTTTACGTAACTTTGGTAAAATAGCATTAATCGGCTACGAGACACATGAAAATAACCATGATTGTTTTCATGTATCTCGTAGCACATTAATACCACTATTCTATAGTTACGTAAAACTTAGGCAAAGTTTGTTCTTAACTGCCTTGGTGAAATGGGGCCTAGGGCCTAGTTTCACTACGCCAATTACGAACAAAATTTGCCTAAGTTTGTGTACAGTGGCATTGATCTGCCATGAGATACTAGATAAATATCATGATTATTCAAAAAACCATTGCGATAATTCAAATTCTCTGGAAATTTTATTTAGATAAAAATTATATATATATTTTTTTCTTTTTAATGGAGACTTCGATTTATCGATATAGTTTTCTAAAATAATCATGACAGTTAACTAGAATCTTGTAGCAGATTTATGCCACTATATTATACTTACGTAAAACTTACTCAAAATTTGTTCGAAACTACCCTAGTAAAATGGGGCTCTGTTCTTTGCAGCATAGTTCGATTCGGAAGCCCCTGAAAGAAAGTTTTATAAAGCCGATAAACGTAGTCTTTTGTTTTATAAAGCCGATAAACGTAGTCTTTTGTTTTTCTCGCGTGAAAAAGAATTCAATTAGACCAACGAATGCGCAAACAGTCTGCAATAACAGCACCTGAGAGAAAACCTTGTTTTCGACAATATGTCAGTGTTATTAAAAAAACTACACCCGAATGACACGGCAATAAACGGGAATTCACAAATATATTTCAATAACCTTCTTTCCCGGGACTGAAAATTGGAAGTAGAATTGAATCAATCGCTCTTTCAAGCGTCAACCAGATAGTACCTTATTTCATTATAAAGAACTATGATATTTCTAACCTTGTTACAGTCTAAAGCAAAATGACTACTGCTCTATTTTCTTGAGAAACATTGAGAATCAGCGAACATTGAAGTTTATTCCTTATCCTGTCTAAGTAACTGAAATGGATATTTTTAGCAAATAATAAAAACTCAAGTTTGGCTATCAACCCTTTACCAAACAGCCCCTTGTTTTTAAGACCCAGAGGAAGAAGCCTTCTAAAAACCTTGTGGGAAAAGGAGAAAATGATGGTAACCAGCATTTTCTCCTTTTCCCACAATGTTTGTTTCTCTTCTTAAGCCGAGTTTCAATTTCTGAGTTACGTTTATTTTGCCATCTGCAAATGCTTTCAATTTGGACCAGTCTGAAATTTTATTGTTTGGGAGAAAGGGTTAATAGGCGTTTTTAGGTGGATAATAAAAACTAGTCTTTATCGGACAGTGTTAATCAAAGATCAGACTGCACGGGCTGTGCAATCTGATGTTGACCTACACTGTCCACAAAAAGGTCAGTGAGTCGTGCTTAGCAGGCTAGGGGTTAGTACGTAAAAAAATCTTGAAGCAGTGTGGCAAAAGCAGAAAAGTTTCAAAACCTACTATGAATACGAGCACTCTAACCACTAGAAAATTAAGCCTACAGGGGTGCTATATGACATGCAAGTCGTGAAAAGGGACTTTCGGACATCTGCGTAAAGTGTAGTTTCCGATCAGCCTGCGCAGTCCGCGCAGGCTGATCCGAAACGACACTTTCCGTTTTTACGTAATTTTCTGTTTTGCCCAAAGTCTACTGTAGCACAAAATCTATCATCCTCGGATACCCCGGGGTCTCCCTATTTGCTACGCTACATCGACCCCTGGGACAATTAATTGAATTTCCCTCGCTTTACCGCTGGCCGAATGCTGGCTTTTCATTGGTTCCATCATCATTTTGTGATGGGCGAGTGGACTGTACGCTATGACGTTTCGTATCGATTTTCGGCGGCTGATTCAAAGTTTTATTAGTCAATTGTCCCAGGGGTCGATATAGCGTAGCAAATAGGGAAACCCCGGGGTATCCGAGGATGAAAATCTATAACGCAGTCGAAAGTGCCGTGTCGGATTAGCCTGCGCGGAATGCGCAGGCTAATCCGAGACGACATTTTACGCAAATGTCCGAATGCCCCTTTTGGGCATATATGACTGGAACTGTTGCAGTCTGGCAGGCTGTTTATTCTACTTTTTAAGTGAAAAAGTAACAAATAACATTGACTGATTCAAGTCAAATCATCTATGATTGAAACTGATGCTTTCCTTTTCCTTCTGGATAATTAACCAAACACTTTTAACCCATTACCACACAATCCCTACTTTTGACGCCCCTAAGAAAGAAGCCTTTAGAAAACATTGTGGGAAAAGGAGAAAATGCTGGTAACCAGCATTTTCTCCTTTTCCCACAGTGTTTTCTACCCTTCACAAAACAAATTTCAAATTTTCAATCACTTTTATTTTGTCGTCTGCAAATACTTTCAATTTGGACAAACCTAAAATTTTGTCGTTTGGTAATGATTTAAGCCTAAAGTACTGAGACACATTTACTATTTCAAAGGTACTTTTAATGAAAAACTGTCTCCTTCTCGGACGGTGTAGATCCAAGATCAGACTACACGTTCTGTGCAGTCTGATCTTGATCTACGCTGTCCGCAAAAGGTCAGTCTAGCAGTCTAAGGATTCACCCTTTTATGAAACAATTTCGTATTTTCACGACCCTAGAAAAGAAATCTTTGGTTATAATCGCGGGAAAAGGAGAAAAGCCGAAACCAGTATTTCCACAAAAACATGTATATCTTACCCTTTCATAGAAGAACACCGCCATTTAATCAACAATTACCTTGTCGTATGCAAATAATTTTGATTTGGACAAGCCTTAACCCATCACCAAACGACAATATTTTAGACTGGTCCAAATTGAAAGCATTTGCAGACAACAAATTAAATGTGACTGAAAATTTGAAATTTGTTTTGTGAAGGGTAGAAAATATTGTGGGAAAAGAAGAAAATGCTGGTTACCAGCATTTTCTCCTTTTTCCACAATATTTTCTAAAGGCTTCTTTCTCAGGAGCGTCAAAAGTAGGGATTGTGTGGTAATGGGTTAACTCGGTAAAGGACTGGATACGGCAATAAAATGGCGACATTTGCTTTAGGAGCGGTCCCGAGCATTGTAATTAAATACTGTATTGAACTCAGAGCAACACCATGTCTTTCTGAAATATACCTCGTGGAGTTGCTTCAAGATCGTAAAGTATGATGTCTGATGATCTTTTTTTCTAAAAGTCACACCAGACTGGAAAAGTTCATCATATTTTTTAGCTCACCTGCGCAAAACGTGCTCAAGGGGAGCTTTTGGGGTCACCCGGTGTCCGTCGTCCGTCGTCGTCGTGCGTCGTGTGTCGTCAACAATTCTTTAAACAACAATTCCTCCTAAACCGCTGGGCCAATTTGGACCAAACTTGACTGGAATGTTCCTTGGGAGGTCCTCTTTAAAAATTGTTCACAGAATTTGATTCCGTCAAAAAACTCTGGTTGCCATGGCAGCGAAATGGAATTTTTTAGGAAAGTCTTTAAAAATCTTCTTCTCTGAAATCGCTGGCCAGATTTTGAAATAATTTCACAGAGATGTTCCTTGGGTGAACCTTTTCAAAAATTGTTCGCGAAATTTTGATCCGTCAAGAAACATGGCTCTGGGGAATGGGGGCTTCTTGCACTATACAGAAATGAAGGAATTCTTACAAATTCTTCTTCTCTGAAACGGCTGGCCAGATTTTAAAATAATTTCACAGAGATGTTCCTTGGGTGAACCTTTTCAAAAATTGTTCGCGAAATTTTGATCCGTCAAGAAACATGGTTCTGGTGAATGAGGTTTCTTGAACTATACAGAAATAAATGAATTCTTAAAAATTCTTCTTCTCTGAAACCGCTGGCCAGATTTTGAAATAATTTCACAGAGATGTTCCTTGTGTGACCCATTTTAAAAATTGTTCGCGAAATTTTGATCCTTCAAGAAACATGGCTCTGGTGAATGGGGGCTTCTTGCACTATACAGAAATGAAGGAATTCTTAAAAATTCTTCTTCTCTGAAACGGCTGGTCAGATTTTAAAATAATTTCACAGAGATGTTCTTTTGATGACCTTTTTCAAAATTTGTTTGTGAAATTCTGATCCATCAAGAAACATGGCTCTGGTGAATGGGGGCTACTTGTGCTATAGGTAAGTGAAGAAATTATTAAAAATTCTTCTTCTCTGAAACCGCTGGCCAGATTTTAAAATAATTTCACAGAGATGTTCCTTGTGTGACCCTTTTCAAAAACTGTTCGCGAAATTTTGATCCGACAAGAAACATGGCTCTGGTAAATGGGGGCTACTTGCACTAAAGGGCAATGGGGAAATTCTTAAAAATTCTTCTCTGAACCGGCTGGTCAAATTTTGAAATAATTTCACAGAGATATTCCTTGGGTGACCCTTTTCAAAATTTGTTCGTGAAAGTTTGATTCGTCGAGAAACATTACTCTGGTGAATGGGGGCTACTTGCACTATATGGAAATGAAGAATTTCTTGAAAATTCTTCTTCTCTGAAACGGCTGGTCAGATTTGAAATTTATTTCACGGAAATATTCCTTGAATGACTTTTTTCAAAATATGTTCGCGAAATTTTGATAGGTCAAGAAACATGGCTCTGGTGAATGGGGGCTACTTGCACTGTACGGAAATTAAGAAACTCCTAAAAATTCTTCTTTTCTGAAACTGCTGGTCAGATTTTGAAAGGACTTTTACAGGTGACCTTTTAAAAATTGCTTGGCAAAAAAAAAAATGATATGTTTCCAGTGTTTCAATACCTTCAAAAAAAAAGGCTATGGTCCTCCCAAAAATTCAGGTGAGCGATCCAAGGCCATCTTGGGCCTCTTGTTTGTAGTTCCTATACGTAATGGTCATTTCATTTCTTTATAGAAATCTTATGGTTGCAGTTACTGTATCTTTAAATGGTTTCAGTTCTTTGTTTTAAAACAAAAGTCTGTGTATTTGTAGTTTAGTCCATTGTGAGATTCCTGTCACATATTTTCCTATCTTTTTTGTTGTAGTAATACCCTGCAAAACGAATGTTTTCGGGGCTTTACTGGAATCAGCCTGTCTCCCTCTGCGTGCGTCCGTCTGTGTGTCTGTCTGTGTACAAAATACTAATAATTTTGTGTCGCCAACTCCTCCTACAGTTCTCCTTCAATTGTATTGAAAATTTGCACATATACTGATCATTATATTGAAGACTTGCAAGACGCAATTTTCAAGTGTCAACTCTTCCCGGTTGTGGAATTATCTCCCCTTGAATTTGAAACTGTTTTCAGTCAAAGCGCTGGCGGGGGTATTAAGTCACATTTAGTGACAGCTCTAGTTCCCATATGTACTAGTACTTTACACTTCGATATTAACCATTTAACCCATAAGGCATTTCTATGATATCTCTAATTGACCCTAAATAACAGCAAGGATGAAGCTGTTTCTTATGTGTATATGACACCTTTTGATAGCATAGAAAACATTGTGGCAAAAGGTGAAATTGCTCGTCACGAGCAATTTCACCTTTTGCCACAATGTTTTTAAAAGGCTCCTACAAGCAATGTGTTGAAATGAGTATCTATGGAGTAAAGGGTTAACAAAACATTTTGAGTGACGTAACAAACACATTCTGCATAAACTATATAGATATAAAGGCATGTGTAGCCATAACAAAATAAAAATCAAAGTTATCGGGCCCAGTATACAATACTAGCACATATGGAAACTGTAGTTGTGAAAATTGAAATAGCAAATTTTGCATGAATCTGAAAGTTCCCTTTGATTAGTTTTCTGTGTAACAAAAAGACAACATGGCTTAAAGTTAAAATTATTTCGGTGATATGATATACTTAGTTACATACAATTGGCGAGCCCCGGTAGCGTACATGAATCAGCAGTTTAGAAAAATCTGGAGCTAAAACAGGCCTGATTTTTCCCCAAAGGTATTGATAAAAGCCATTTTCTCTATTGCTACTTTATAGCGCGTATTACTACAATTCCCCCAATAATGGGGGAAGTGATGCGTCATATAAGACAGGTCGAATCTTCGAAGACTATGACATGCGCAGACTATGGCACACATTTTGTATAACCCATTACCACACAATTCCTACTTTTGACGCCCTTGAGAAAGATGCCATTTGAAAACACTGTAGGAAAAGGAGAAAATGCTGGTAACCAGCATTTTCTCCTTTTCCCACTGTGTTTTCTACCCTTCCCAGAGCAAATTTCAAATTTTCAGTCACCTTTATGTTGTCGTCTGCAAATGCTTTCAATTTGAACCAGTCTAAATTTTTTTCGTTTGGTAATGGGATAAGGGTGACCTGATGTGTTCGGCTAAAGGGATTGGGAAAGCGGAATGAGGCGCCATTAACCGTAATTTCGAAAGCAGCAGTGGCAACCTGCTCGCCAATCCCATTTATTGGCGTTATTTTTGTACTGATTTGTGTAACTACACATCTTAGATAAGTATCGGGACTAATCACGTGACAGGAACCCTTTCATTGCCGTGGGAGCAAACAAGGGTTATTGCAGAAAGACTGCGCAGAAGGTGCTGTCTGATCTTGGATTTAAACAGTCTGTCCGCAGATCAAGACTATAAAATTAAAAAAAAAAATTCAGGAGCAGTGGGTTATGTTTGTAACTATTGAAGAAGGTCGAACGTATGCAATTTGTGCTGAAAGATTTGCACAACGTTGTGCAGTTTTGTAACCCTTAAACGAAAAGTTCCGAGTTATAAAACGAGCCTTAAGGAAGCAACCTTCTAAAAATATTGTGGGAAACGGAGAAAATGCCGGTAACCAGCAAGTTCTCCTTTGCCCACAATGTCTTCTTATACTTTTCTTATACAAATATTATCATCTAAGACACACTGAATGTGGGGTCTGCAAACGTTTTAAATTTCAACATGTCTAAATTTGTGTCGTTTGATAAAGAGTTAAGCTACTACCACTCAGTCCCTACTTTTGACGACCCTGAGAAAGAAGCTTTTAGAAAACATTGTGGAAAAAGGAGAAAATGCTGGTTACCAGCATTTTCTCCTTTTCCCACAATGTTTTCTACCCCTAACAAAACAAATTTCAAATTTTGTCGTCTGCAAATGCTTTCGATTTAGACATGCCAAAACTTTTGTCGTTTGGTAAAGAGTTAACGAAATTGTTGATACGAATGGGCACGCCGACCATGTTTTATAAAATTGATACATAAATTTGCGTGAGATCGCGCCGTTATTGGGAGACATTTTTCTGAACAAAATACGTATCAGATATGATTCTCGTTGTTAATTTGTCTGTTTAACCCTTTCCCACACAATGACGATCCTTAAAAGTAGCCTTTTGAAAACATTGTGGCAAAAGGAGAAAATGCTGATAACCAGCATTTTCTCCTTTTCCCGCAATGTTTTATACCCTATCAAGAAATAATTGCACCATTTGGGCTACACTGAAAATGTCGTCTGCGAGTGCTTTCAATTTGGAAAGGAATAAAATTTTGTCGTGTGGTAATGGGTTAAAGAAAAAAATATCATAGGATTGTGCTTGTGGCTGAATGAAACGTGAAAAAGTCACACGATCAGTAACAGGCAACAATTTTTATTGCACTAAACGGTGAAAATTGCTCGTAATTTTCTCCATGTATCACAATTTGATAACAAGTATTCATTTTTTTTTCCAAAAAACATTCAATTTTCAATAAAAAAATCGTAGTTTATGTGACCCGAAGATGTAGCTGACAGAAAAAAGCTGTTTCCTCGAGATAAAAAAAAAGTCCGGATGAAATTTTCTTATTTTTTTTTCATAAATTCGACTATGATATATATATTTTCTGATGTACTTTTTTTCTCTCTCTCTCAGTGACGCGAATATGTAGCTGACAGAAAAAGCTGTTTCCTCGGGATAAGAAAAAGCTTGGATGATTTTTTCTGATTTTTTTCATAACTCCGAGTCCGATATATATTTTCTAGTGTACTTTCCTCTCGAAGGTGACCCAAAGGTGTAGCTGACAGAAAAAGCTGTTTCCTTCGAAAAAGAAAAAGTTTGAGTGAATTTTTCTGATTTTTTTTGTTTTTGTTTTCAATAATTCTTGAAGGTGACCCAAAGGTGTAGCTGACAGAAAAAGCTGTTTCCTTCGAAAAAGAAAAAGTTCGAGTGAATTTTTCTAATTTTATTTTTTCATTAATTCCACGCATGATATATATTTATAGTATACTTTTTTCTCGAAGGTGACTCAAACATGTAGCTGACAGAAAAAGCTGTTTCCTTGGGACAAGAAAAAGCTTGGATGAAATTTTCTTATTTTTTTTTTTCATAAATTCGACCATGATATATATTTTCTGGTGTACTTTTCTCTCGGAGGCGTCCCAAAGTTATAGCTGACAGAAAAAGCTGTTTCCTTGAGATAAGAAAAAGCTTCGGTGAATTTTCTTACTCTCTTTTTTATAAATTCGACCATGATATATATTTTCTGGTGTACTTTTCTCTCGAAGGTGACCCAAAGTTATAGCTGACAGAAAAAGCTGTTTCCTTGCGATAAGAAAAAGCTTCGGTGAATTTTTCTTACTCTCTTTTTTATAAATTCGACCATGATATATATTTTCTGGTGTACTTTTCTCTCGAAGGTGACCCAAAGTTATAGCTGACAGAAAAAGCTGTTTCCTTGAGATAAGAAAAAGTTCGGATGGAATTTTCTTACTTTTTATAATAAATTCGACTATGATATATTTTTTCTGCTGTACTTTTTTTTTTCTCTTTTTCTCTCCTTCTTGTTCATTAATGAGTAAATCCAACGTAACAGAATCAGGGGAAGGAGGGGAGGGAAGATGTAATAACCCTGCCATGAAGACTTTTTCGAAAAACTGAAAAAATATCAAAGTACTGATAGTACTGAAGGCCAGGAAATTGAGGATACGAAACAACACATGAGGTCAATTTTAATTAATACAAACAGGTAGACGGACAGGGATACAAGCGGATTCCACTGAGCCCCTGGAATTCTTGGTTTTATCAGGGAATTTTGAACTGATACTAGAAAGCACCAGCCAGAAACTAATCAAGCCAGAGCTAGGCATGTGCTCACAGTTATGCGATGCTTGATAATGGCTTAGAATACTTAGTAATTTGTCGTGCTTGTAAACAATCCCAAGTCAAAATTGAACCGTATTCAATCGGTGCAATACCAACTTCGGTTATCTAAATTTTCTGAGACATGTGATGTCTTGTAGTCCTGAATGACGCTATTTTTTACATTTATGACGCAAGAACATATTTACTTTATTGATTTCAATGAAAATACATGTAAGATAGATATCAAGGTAAAATGCAATGAATAATAAAGATTGGAGTGATACGGCAGTTGGTCATGTTGTCTCTACCTTCCACAAGTCGACGAAATTTTGAACTGGTCATATTTGAAGGAAATTGTAGATAAAAATCAAAAGTAGTTCTTCGTGTATATTGAAAAGTAAGATTTTGGGGAAATTGGGAGGAATTGTTTGTTACAAGCGAATTCTCTTTTAGCCAAAATATTTTCTCAATAAAATACTGTGAAAAGGTTGGATTGTTTTGGGAAAAGGATTAGGCTCGGTTTTCCTATTTTACTTGCCTATTTTACGGACAAGTCACAGTGACTTGAGCTTCGATACTTATATCTACATAATATAAAAAGACGTTAATCCTAATTCATAATCGTTGTCCAAGGACAACTTGTGTCAAGCCCGCGAACACTTGACTCTCAAGCTTGACATAGACCCTGGACCTGAATAAATGTTTCAAAGGGAACTTCTACTCATGATGGAGAACAATGCATTATGCTAATTTATATCGGAATCTATCCAAAAATGTAGGAGTTATGGTTCGGACGAAAGATTGGCCTTCAATGGGGCCTTGATCTTAAACCTACTTGAACAGATGTTTCAAATGGCACATCTAACCGTGATGGAGGTAAATTGTGCCAAATCATTTTGAAATCCATCCACAATTGTAGAAGTTATGGACCGGAAATATTCGGATGCACACAAGCCCTAGTGAACACTAGAAATATGTGTGTCAGAGACACTGATGCCCCTGCTAAATGGTATTGGTCAGAGGTATGCCATATGACACTAGTAGAGAGAGAGAGGTAAAAAAAAAATACATTAAATGACAAGCGAACGACTACAGAAAAAAATTATAAGCATTTATTTGGTTTCAAATCAAAAGTCAAAGACATTTTTAAGAATCACACATGTGTAATCTATTTTGTGACAGGTGTAAAAGGCGTGAAATACATCCTATCAGTATGAAATATGCAGTATAAACAATGACAAAACTACCAAATAACTCTTGGATAAAGGTTTCTAATACACATAATGTACATACTAAAGACACGAAATTTCAAACATATTTTTATAGACAACTTGATTAACGATATGGATGAAATTTGATGTTGGGGTCGATTTTTCTAAGATTTTATTTGCGGACGATTTCACCAAAGAAATCGTCTCCAGGGGACTATTTCTCCGGAGTGATAAATATAACACGGGCCAAGCAGTTTGGGGACGATTTCTCCAGGGGCCGATTTCTCCAGCATTCCGCTGAAGTACCCTAGATTTAGTCCATATACATAAGAAAAAGTGATAAACATAACACGGGCCAATATTCTATATGTAGTTTGCTTTATTTACAATCACATTTTAGCGGAGACGGGTCTTGTGACACACATGTTCAAATGTCAACACAACGTTATAGACAAACTCCGAGCAGAGTCGTCGTTCGTTAATCTCACCATACCTGAATATGAATGATCCGGAGTGCAAGAGAGAGCGTTATAGATATTAACCGTATACAGCGCGTAGGAATACACAACTGCCGGATAAAGCTAAGTTCATTAGGTTACACCTTTATTAGGTCAGTGTTAATGACAAAAACGGGATAAAAAACACACACTCGTCTGTTATTAAAGGATTGTAATACCCTTGCAATTCCATGGCGTTTTGCAGATGAAAGCTTTGAGGAAAGGAAAGCATTCACACTGTGTGATAAGCAATCTCTGTATATACTTGGGAAACTAGTTATTTTGGCGGACTCAGCGATATAGAGTGGACACACCGTCCAACATTTTTGTCTGAATAGGCAGCTTACGATCCCTATAGGAAGGGAATCCCTTGAGAGGGATTCCCTGGCCTATAAACGAACATGCTGATAGCCAGCTCTTTTTCCAACAACGTGTTCTAACCTTTAAAGGTGGATATCTAGAATTTTCACATGCCACCAAATAAAAAAATATATATATCACTGAAATTTGTATGAAAAAAACAATACAGATCATCAATAATTAAGAATCATAAAATTGCAACAACAAAAAATTTTGATGGTATTCCCTTAAAAGGCTACGTAGCCTCTTAAGCTATTTTTAGATTTCCCCCAAAAAATTTTAAAAAAAGCATTGTGGGAATGTTAAGTGACTGGCACGTGACTAGTGACTCTGAAATTCCATAAAATGGCAAACATAAAATTATTTTCCATCATGTCTTCTGCGGACGCTATGTTTGAAGCTTCGTCTGTATATTTTAGGTGTGGAAATGAGGGAGTTGCTTATCTAAAAGACCATGTTTCCCGTCGGTATCGAACTGGGCTGTAGTAAATCTCTGATTTCTCTTGTTGTCGGATGGTTTTCGACTGTTGTGGTGTTATGAATGAAAATTATAAGGCTTTTGGAGTATAAGAATGTTTTTTTTTTTTTTGTATTGTTATTAAATTTTTGTCCCAAAATCTGAAGGGCCCCCTTTAACGAACAAAGCGTCATATGGAGTGCAACACGCGAAAAGGGTCATTCGGACATTTGCGTAAAGTGTCGTCTCGGATCCGCCTGCGCAGTCCGCAGAGGCTAATCCGAAACGACACTTTCCGATTTTATGTGATTTTCTGTTTTACGCAAGTTTACTGTAGCACAAAATCTAATGTAGTCGTAAAGTGCCGTCTCGGATTAGCCTGCGCGGACTGCGCAGGCTAATCCGGGACGACGCTTTACGCAAATGTCCAAATACACCTTTTCGCGTGTTGAACTCCAATTATTAGCCACATTTATTTTATCCCCAGCACATACTTGCGACTTTGAAATGAACAAAATTTCTCTTCTACAAGTAGTACACGGTTAACCCGTCACCAGATGACAAAATTTATTATTAGTCCAAACTTGAAAGCATTTACAGACAACAAAATAAATGTTACTCAAAAAGTGTGAAACTTGATTTGGGAAGGGTAGAAAACTTTATGGGAAAAGGAGAAAATGCTGGTACCCAGCATTTTCTCCTTTTCCCACAATGTTTTCAAAATCCTTTTCTATCGGGGTCATCAAAAGTCGCTACTGTGTAGTCGACGGTTAAATGGAACACACAGCTCTGTTTCCTATCCTTAATGTTTTACGACATTTACAATACCCATGTGGATAAGTGTATGTCATTTCGTGGTTTCTTCCTCGAATTATAGACGCTTCACGGTATTTCTATGCTATTATCTAGATTCAAAGAAAAGCTCCAATTTGCGACTTTCGTCACGTAAACCTATTATTTCTCAACCCTTTTCTAGCATCAGTTGAGTAAAAAGGTTTGATTCATGCTCTGTGAAAAAAGTAGTTCGATAAATCTGAAAAAAAAAAAAAAACAGTATCGACCCATATCAGCCTGCGCAAGCCGCGCAAGCTGACTTGGGTCGAAACGGTTATATAGCCCAACAACATTGTGGTCAGATTTTATAGTAATTTCACAGAAATGTTCCTTGGATGACCCTTTTCAAAAACTGTTCGCTAAATTTTGATCCATCAAGAAAGATGGCTCTGGTTAATAGGGGCTTCTTGCACTATATGGCCGTGAAGAAATTCTTAGAAATTCTTCTTCTCTGAAACCGCTGATCAGATTTTGAAATAATCGCATAAAATGTTCCTTTGGTAACCCTTTTCAAATAATGTTCGCAAAATGCTGATTTGTCTAGAAACATAGCTCTGGTGAATGGGGACTACTTGCACTATTTGGCCATGAAGAAATTCTTTTTCTCTGAAATAGCTGATCAGATTTTGAAATAATTTCACAGAAATGTTTCCTGGTTGTTTCAAAATTTGCTCGAGAAATTTGGATCCATCAAGAAACATGGCTCTGATGGCTGTGGACTATTTACACTATACAGACATGAAGAAATTCTTAAAGATTCTTCATCCATGAAATGGCTGATTAGATTTAAAAAAAAATAGCTATGGTTCTCTCAAAAATTCAGGTGAGCGATCCAGGGCCATCTTGGCCCTCTTGTTACTCAAATTTATTTACAAGATTTCTGAAGGTGTTGACGCAAAGCCAAGCTGCACATTTTACTCACAATAGCAATAATTTACACTGATTCTCATCTCTAATTCTACCAAACAAACAGAAAAAAAAAGACCTAAACTTGCTGTTTCAAAGATATGTTTGGGGGAATAATATATCCTCGGACAGTTTAGATTCAAGATCGGACTGCACATTCTGTACAGTCTGATCTTGATCTACACTGTCCGCCAAAGGTCAGTGAGTCGCGCTCAGTGGCTAAGACTTTAAAAAAGTATATCCCTTAATCATTTGGTCGAATGTTTTACGACCCCTAGGACTCCTAGGAAAGGACTGTTGAAATCAGTAGGAAATGGAAATATTACTTATAATCACCATTTTCTAATTTTTCCCACAAGATTTTCTTACTGATCAAAGCCAATTCAAACCCTTTTATGTCGCATTTAATTTGTCATCCTTTAAAACATTCATCAAGACCAACCCAAAAAACTAGGCCTCTGATTAGAACTGAAAACGGTCTTAGCGCCTTAACCCTTTACCCCATAAGGCATTTCTATGGTATCTGTAATTGATACTAAATAACAGCAAGGATGAAGCCATTTCTTATGTGTACATGACACCTTTTGATAGCATGGAAAACATTGTGACAAAAGGTGAAATTGCTCGTCACGAGCAATTTCACCTTTTGCCACAATGTTTTCCAAAGGTTCCTACAAGCAATGCGTAGAAATGAGTATCTATGGAGTAAAGGGTTAAGACCAGCCCTAAAAATTAGGCCTCTGATTAGAACTGAAAACGGTCTTAGCGCCTTAAGGATAAAATCAAATTCCTAATAGAATTTCTAAGATTCTATAATCCCGATAGAAAAGGTCACAATTTGCCAGTCCGTAATAGAAAAAGCACAGAATTTTTTTCTGCGCTTGTGCCCCAATTGATGGGAACTAGATTAAACCTTGACGTTAAGCTTAAAAATTAGATTTGAGCCAGGCTCCGTAAAATAAGGGTTTAAGAGTATCGGTGAGCCTGCACAAACTATTGGTCAGATTTCTGCATGTCAAAGGTCCATTCTGCCTTATAACTTAGCCTTTTGTTTAACAAAATCGATTTTATCCATCTCTAATTATGTTAACTTGAAATTCTGGAATGGGGAAATTGTAGAAGTAGAAAAGATGTTGAAATTTTAACACAATGAAACATAACGATATTGTAAATAATTATGTACTAATCACAAAATATTTACTACCATTGACATGTAAGGTATGTTGGGGGATGGCCACGACCCTCACATACCGATAGATATGGTAATTAAAGGTGGGTATTTAGAATTTTCACATCTCACCAAATTAAAAAATATATAGATCTATATCACTGAAATTTATACGGAAAAACAAGACAACTCATCAATAGTTAAGAATCATAAAAATACCCCCCCCAATTTTTTTTTTTATTGGTATTCCCTTAAAGGGCTACGTAGCTTCTTAAGATATTTTTAGATTTCGCGCCAAAAACAAAAACAAAAAAGCATTGTGGGAATGTAAAGTTACCGGCACGTGACCAATGCCGCTTAAATTCCATAACATAACAAACATGTAATTATTTTCTATAATTTCTTCTTCGGACGCTATGCTTGAAGCGTCATTATCGTATTTCCGATATGAAAATGAGCAAGTTGCTCATCTAAAAATAGACTGTGGTTCATGTCGGTGTCGACTTGGGCCGTAGTAAAATTCTAATTTCTCTTGGTGTCAGATAGTTTTCGACTACCGGAGTTTTATGAATGAAAATTAAAAAGCCTTGGGAGTATAGGGAGTATAAGGTTGATTTTTTTGTATTTTTGTAAAAATTTTGTCCCAAAATCTGAAGGGCCACCTGTAAAAAAAATCTCTAATTATGTGATTATATGTTTTGCATGATGCAACGCTAAAGTACATCCAGGGCCCTTATTCGCCAACCTTACTTGAGAATATTCCTAGTCTTATTCTCCAAGGTTTTCTAAATTTGTAAGTAACACAACTTCTGATTGGCTAAACCGATTGCAGAGGCTGATCCGAGACGACAATTTACGAAAATGTCCGAATGCCCCTTTTTCATGTGTTGTAGGCGATATAATAGTGTAATGACTTGTTACGTATGATGCGTCACGTAGGTGTATTAACTCTTTCCCAAACGACAAATTTTTAGACTAGACCAAATTGAAAGCATTTTCAGACGACAATTCAACTCTTGCTGAAAAAATGATTTCTTGTCTATGATGGGGTAGAAAACATTGTGGGAAAAGGAGAAAATGCTGGTTACCAGCATTTTCTACTTTTCCCGCAATGTTTTCAAAAGGCTACTATTCCAGACCCGTAAAAACCAGGGATTGTGTGGGAAAGGGTTAAACCCCCCTTTAGCTAGAGTTCGACTCGGGGTGATATTAATCCTTTCCCAAACGACAAATTTTGGACCCTTCCAAACCGAAAGAGTTTGCAGACGACAATTTTGAATTTGGAGAAAATGGCAGAACGTTCTCAAAAAAAGGAAGAAAACGCTGTGGGAAAAGGAGAAATTGCTCGTAACGAGCAATTTCTCCTTTTCCCACAGTGTTTTCAAAAGATTTTTACTGCAGACACGTAAAAACCAGGGCTTGTTTGGGAAAGGGTTAACATTTAAATCCGATTAATGTTCGGTAAGCATGGACAGGTGCACTAGCAACCGCTATATAACTACAGTAATGTTGGAAAATGCATAAAAATCATACAATGAATCAATAGTCTGAGGGAAGTAGTAAACTAAACAAGTAATTAAAGGAATCTCGTCATGCGGTCTCGACAATCTGATCTAAACCTCCCAGCCTCCCGTTTGCTTATTATCTAACCCCTTACCAAACAATCCCTTGTTTTTACAATCCTGAGATAAAAGCCTTTTGAAAAGATTGTAAGAAAAGGAGAAAATGCTGGTTACCAGCATTTTCTCCTTTTCCCACAATATTTTCTACCCTTCTGGAGACAAATTTCAATTTTTGAGTTACGTTTATTTTGTCGTCTGCGATTGCTTTCAATTTGGATCGATTTTGTTGTTTGGTAGAGTTTATTAAGCATCTAACGAACTTAAAGCACTTGTAGAGTTTTGGATGATTTATTCGATCAATTCCTCTATTAAATATTTTTAATACTTCTCTTACGCGGAACAGACGAAAACAGACTGTACAGATCGTGGAAAAATAACATAACCTTTATCAGAATTCCAGATAGAGGGAGTGATTTTGATGATAAAAGTAATAGATATTTATCATTCTGCACAAAACCCTATGTTATGGGTACTCATTAGAATTGTCTCGTTGAGACGATTCTAATGAGTACCCACAACATAGGGTTTGAAAGAGAAATAATGGATTTAAAATGCCATCACTCCCACTTATCTGGAACTCTGCTTTATACCACAGAATGAACCAATCAGACATTGGCAGTCTAGAAGACTGGCTTGAACCAGAATGTCTCAGCAAAGCCGATGTAATGCAGAAAAATGACCCCTACAGAATGGCCTATGGGTCATTTCTCTACTCTACGTAGTGAAATGATCCATGCGTCATTTTGTAGGGGAGGGTCATTTCTCATTTTATCTGCATTAAAACCGGCAGCCTAGATAAAGAAATAGATTTTCCATTGTTGAACGTTCGCTCTTAGTAATGAGCGAAATGCAAAGGCGTAGTTAAATAGTACTTGTGTTTGAAGTCTAAATACATATAATTGAAATGAAAGTGTGCAAATGATAGCTTAACTCTTTAGCAAACAACAAAATTTAGACTGGATTAAGTTGAAAACATTTGCAAGACGACAAAATAGATGTGATTAAAGAATTAAAATTCGTTTTAGGAAGGGTAGAAAACATTGTGGGGAAAAGGAGAAAATACTGGTTACCAGCATTTTCTCCTTTTTCCTACAGTTTTCTAAAGGCTTCTCTCTCAGGGTCGTCAAATGTAGGGATTGTGTGGTAATGGGTTAAAAAATGTGATTTTTAAATTTCGCACCGCAGCAAACATTTATATCCAGTTGAGCTGTATAGATTCAAGATCAGTTTCTGCAGAAGCTGCAGGCTGATCTTGATCGATGTTATCCACAAAACCGGATGTTTCTGGTTTCCACAAGAAAGTAGGCCAAGCTTTCATTAATTCTCGGATTCAGTAACCCCATTAAAGAAGCCTACGTAAGGCTTGTTTTATCTCTAATTTAATTACCAGTTATACTGTATTATGTCTGAGAATTCTGACTTTTAGTAGCGAGTTACTCCGATAAACCAATGAAATTGCACAACAGACCAATGAAAAGTCTACATGCTTTTTTGCAGTATAAACTTTAATTCATGTTGATTGTCCTTTGGAGCTTTTTGCTGACAATATTTTTCTTATATAGCGTAGGTTAACTTCATAAAGCTTGTGCTTTCAGCTTGTTTCAAGCTGTATTTTCGAGGTTTTTGAAGTAAACCGACGATATACGAGGTATGGTCCGACCAAAATAAAAAAAGTGTCTGTGTGGGGAGGGAGCCTTAATGCACCTCCATGGTACATGATATCAAGTCGTCGGTTTACTTCAAAAACCTCGTAACTACAGCTTGAAACAGTCTGTAGTTACGATGTTTTTTTAAGAAAACCGACAAAGTGGTTAAATAGCCACGGACCCATCGTCGTATTGAAATAAGTGGAAGTAAGGCTTCTATATATGTTAACCCTTTGGCTGCTAAACGCGACACGCTGACCTTTTGGGGACACTGTAGATCCAGATCAGACTGCACAGAGAGTGCAATCTGATTTTTTATCTATACTGTCCGATAAGGAGATATTATAACCTAAAAGGTAACTTTATGACATCATAAGTTTGGTACTTATATCGAATTGAAAGTTCAATTTTACGTATTTAGCAGGATAAGGTTAGAGTCTAGGATTAGTTATGTTATTTCTATAGATGCTTGAAAAATCTTCTAGTAAATAAGCTGGACTCACTCGAATGACACAGCTTGCCAAGGGCTATTGAGTGTGTTTTCAGGGGAGTAAAAGTCCGATTCAGTCAAACAAAAGATGCTTTGTCTGACAGTTAAGAAAAATATTAGACTGTTGCACAGAATATGAAGTAATATCAATGACCTACACTGTCTTGTAGCTTAATAAATAGTGTGGTCAAATCAGCCCATATAATACTTGTTCGTATTGACGATTGTCTTAATCATTATTTTTCTGGCAAATCTACAATGTTGCATTTTGAAGACAATGTATCACATTAACACCGAAGGAAATAAACCTAATCAAATTCAATTTTTTCTCAGACATATGAGTTTTTTCGATAGCAATCAGATATATAATTGGAAATGACGTATTAAAATAAACTGAATTAGGCCATCGATCATGAAAATACTTCTTTTTTTTTGTTATAATTTCAATCTCCTCATTGCCTTCTATTTGCGCATTGATGTATACAAAATTTGTCTATTGACCGCTTTGGTTTCGCACTCCGAAACCAAGTCGTTCATGGGCTGTTCGTCCCATGATTGCTCGTACTCCATTTGAATGTGCATGAATATTTACAGGTCGAAAAAATATTATAATTTCGAAAATTAGGTCCCGAAAGCCAAAGATATCTTTAAAATATAGTTTTCAATGATAAACTCAATTTAATTCTATATATTTACATGGTTTCTCTCTCTTTGTACCCACCATGCATCAAGGGACATTACTCCTGACTCCTCTTGAATGATTAAAGGGGGACCACCAATACACCAATTATGAAAACTTTGTCACCAATACTCTGCCTTTAACCAAATAGATACATTTAATTTGGTTCTAGAGGTTGGCTTTCGAGTTGATATTTGAATAATGTTTCTCGTTCCTTTCAAATTAATATTTCCACACGATGGCTTCCTTGACAAATGCCACATCGGCGTTTTCAACGCTTTGATTTTATTTTCGTGGACAAAAAAAGTCAACTTTACTTCTTTGGAATGCAAAATACAAGAACACCGATCGGAGAAGAAAGACTATAAGATGGTTTTCAGTACAGTTCTTGGGAATAAGACTCATTCAATCTTTATTGTGCTAAATAAGACTTAGTGGATTTGAATTCTTTTAATTAAACGAATGGTAAACACCGGGTATAATACTATTTCAGACTCATTTTCTTGGGAAAAAAAATCTCCCTATCGGACAGCGTAGATTCAAGATCAGACTGCACAGAATCTGCAGTCTGATTTTGATCTACACTGTCCGCTAAAGGTCAGTGAGTCGCGCATAGCAATCGAAGGGTTAATCTTAATAGGATTGAAGAAAAAATAGATGGAGATAAATTAAGTACCTCTTCAGAGATACTAGAGTATCTTACATCTTCCTTAACCGTCTTCGCGCCATAGACCTGTAAAACATGTGTTTTCTTGAAGGCGTTGATCAAGATCAGACTGCGCAAAACATGCAATAAGGTTTTGGATCTATATCTTTCGAAGGCTATGTCAAGCCAAAAGATATAAATCTTTTTAAGTTTTAGCGGATTGTATTTCTAGCCGTAAAAAGGGTTGAGATGGCATATTTGGTACTGAAAGAGATAAAGGTCAGGCAGGGGCATTTATGTAAATGAAGGATAAGAAATTGATAGAAATTCTTAATAATGAAGTCACATCACGAAAATAAGAAAGCTGCATCACGAAAATAAGAAAAACACAACAACAACTATTTGTCGTCTAGATTGAACCAAGAAGCAGCACGTACAGTGTCTAAAACTGTCTGTTGTATTTTAACGGTGCCCTGGCAAAAGGGGACTAGATGCACCCCCCACCCCGTGATACAAGGCAAGCTTGTTTGGGAGCCCTTGGCAACAGTAACCAAAGGAAGCCGGTGTATCTTTTCACCACTGATCCATGTATTGCTTTTTTACTTTGGGCATATTCCTTTTGCTACTCGGAACCATCCGAACATGTTCTAGATCAATGGAGTATTTCGGAACACTGTGTTCTTCAGAATATGTTCTGACTGTTCTAGTCCAATCGAGGTGCAGCACACCTGCTGAACGGTTGCTAGGTGATACAAGATGGCTGAAAGACGGACAATTCTTCTTGGCAAAATTTATAATTGTCCTCTTTTACGATATGAATGCCATAAATAGGGGCATTGTTGACACGTCTCTACTCTCTCCCTCAGCTAATCATATCCACAACTAACACAGCTCAGATAGCAGCTCTTGCAAGAGCCATCATGCCAACGTACTTTCATTCCGATACGGTTTAGAACAATATTCCGAACATGCTCCATTCAGAACATACTTCCAGAACAGTGTATTGTGTTCTGAAATATTTCTTTCGCAGTTTCCAGAGCAGCATTCCAGATTACAGAACACTGTGCCAGAACAGATGAAACAAATACTCCCTTTATTTGACCCGAGTCAGGTCAACATCATTTTCATGGACTAAAATTCTATTTCTACACGAAACTGCCTCAGGTTTTGTCCCGAATGGTCACGGAAATATTCTGTACGGTATGCTCCAATAGAATTACTTTCCTGTCCATTTCCGTGTATATAAAAAAAATAAATATTCTATTTATTTCATGCTTTTAACCCTTTCTGGGAGGAGCTTTATCAAAATCTAGTACAGTTCTTTTCCGTTATTTCCCTTGGCGTACCCCTCCCGCAAAGCAACGCATTACAATATTACATCAAGCGCGAGAAATGTAAGGTATATGACGTCATATTTCCCATCTGGTTGTGTGGCACGCGCAATTTACCTAGGCAACAAGAACATGAAAATCGGTATTTTCACTGGTAGTACCAGTGTAAGATCGAAAAATATTTTCACTACTATTTCTCGATATCCTACCGGAAAGTATGGAATAAATATAACTATCTGAACAATAGTCCGACTTCTATTTATGTCTTTTTATATATACAGTGTAAAAATCAGGATCAGATTAAAGCTTTAGCACACAATAACGCCTTTTAACGACCATGGGAAACAAACCTTTTGAAAACAGTGTGGGAAAAGGAGATAATGCTGGTATGATGGTAACCAGCACTTTCTCCTTTCCCCACAAAGTTTTCTATCCTATCAAAGAAAAATTGTATCATTTGAACCACTATGAAATTGTCGTCAGCAAACGCTTTCAATTTGGTTGGGTCTAAAATTGTGCCGTGTGGAAAAGGGTTTAACTCTATACCACGCAAGAAAATTTTAGACTGGTCTAAAATGAAAGCATTTGCAGACGACAAAATAAAAGTGACTGAAACTTTGAAATTTGATCTGGGAAGGGTAGAAAACACTGTGGGAAAAGGAGAATATGCTGCTAAGCAGCATTTTCTCCTTTTCCCACAGTGTTTTCCAAAAGCTTCTTTCTCAGGGTCGTCAAAAGTAGGGATTGTATGGTAATGGGTTAAATGAAGTAGATAATTACTATTTAGACATAAAATCCCTTTGTACAACGACCGGCTGCCTCTTAAACTTAACTCATTACCAAACGACAAAATTTTAGGTTTGTCTAAATCGAAAGCATTTGCAAGACGACAAGACAAAAGTGACTGAAAATTTGAATTTTTTTTTGTGAAGGGTAGTAAACATTGTGAGATAAGGAGAAAGTGCTGGTTATCAGCAGTTTTCCTTTTCCCACAATGTTTTCTAAAGGCTTCTATCTCAGGGTCTTCAAAAGTAGGGATTGTGTGGTAATGGGTTAATGGTCCTTAGAGAGTAAAAACTTTACCAAAAGCAGAAAATTTCGACCAAGGTCAGCCCGGGCACTATTGTAGTAGTTTGATACTCAGAAACCACACATCGCCAAGAGACGAATAATGGGAAAGCGTCTGTGAAAGGAGAGAAAATTTTATTTGTTAAGAAGAAAGGGTTGGTCACTGCTGACTTTGGTATTCGAACTTGCAGTCCTTGAATTTCACCCGTCACTGTCGCTGCTCCGGCGAAGTTTTCACGATCAAGTTCGATAACAGAGAGTGTTATACTATAATATTACTACGGACACTTAATTCCCCTGCGTTGAAGAAATCTTGACGGAGGTCTTGTTATTAAGGCTATCTCACAACGGAGGGTAACTATAATCGAGCCACGCTCTGGCAAAAGGGGGCTTAATGGATCTCCGTGTTACATTATACCAGCCCAAGCCAGCACACAATTAAGGTGATGAGATGCAAGACGTAAGATGCCCTCGTAATAAAAACAGTCTCAAGTTTGAACCGCAGTTCAGCAAAATTTAATATGCTCGAAGTCATATAGACAGTCTTTGTGGCAGAGACTTTTCCTTCATCTCGGTAGAACTTCGTACTTGGTTACTTTTCCTGTCAACGGTTTGCAAGGACTTCTCTAGGACAACAGAGCCAACAAATTGGTGAAAATATCTTAAGCCATTTATCATCATTGTCAGAATACCATTTACATTATTGTTAAACATTTTAGTGAATTTCTACTATCTACGTGTATTTATGAAATGGGCAAAGATAGAACATAAAGCAAAAACTGAAAAAAAAAATATTGTTTAAATAGAGAACTAACGTCATTTGATCTTATTTGAAACTCAAAAACGACAATGTAAACTAAGTTTTTACATTGAAATAGTCGTTGAACTGTTGTCTGCGTCATAATCTTCGAAGATTCGATCAGGCAGCTATGAGGCATCACCCATTCCCCCTTATACCTGGGAAAAGTAGGGCTAGTATCGAATCTATTAGCCTATTTCCCAAGCATGTAGGGGCTGTTTTAATCCTTTACCCCATAAGGCATTTCTATGGTATCTCTAATTCACCCAATATAACAGCAAGGATGAAGCCATTTCTTATGTGTATAATGACATCTTTTGATAGCATAGAAAACATTGTGACAAAAGGTGAAATTGCTCGTCACGAGCAATTTCACCTTTTGCCACAATCTTTTCCAAAGGCTCCTACAAGCAATGCGTAGCAATGAGTACCTGTGGAGTAAAGGGTTTTAATAAATGGTCGGTGTATAGGTTAGTTGATCATAGCTGAATGAATGGCACCAGGTAGCGTTTTATTGAGTAAACGTTTATTTCATTTGAATTTCAAAGTAGCAGTTGTTGTTTTGAAAAATTACCCCGCTCCTGTACCCGGAATACCCAAATTAGATAGATGTGTATTTGTAGAATGCCATCTAGCGGGAGAAAATGGTCGTTGAACTTAGTTCTGCAATTTCTTCAATTATCCGAGAAATGGCTAAACACCATTCGGGACATATCTGCTTGATCAACATTTCCAAAAGATGTGTTGACATCGTTATCATATAAAACGTTGACCATGTTTGATATAAACTATATACAGTACTTTTATAGACCAAAATGATATTTACAGTATCTGTTAGGGACAATAGTTCACTAGCCTTATGTATTCCATGTCAAATCTAACCTTTGGATAGGATGTTCACCTAAAATAGTCATGAGTGCTTCAAACGCTGGAAAACGCAAAGGTAAACCAATTATGAAAGAAATGAACAGAACAGAACATACATTTATTTTTGACGTATACAAGTTGTACATTGTCACAGAGCATATTCGTATAATGAAATGATTTGGGCTTTTTCGAAAAGTTGAAACATTTTACGTACGGTAAATATATTTACCCATTACCAAACAATCCCTGATATAGCAACCTTTTGAAAACATTGTAGGAAAAGAGAAAACGCTGGTCACCAGCATTTTCTCCTTTTCCCACAATGTTTTCTATCCTTCATAACTCTTAACCACACTACAAAAATTTTTAGACTGGTTCAAATTGACAGCATTTGCAGAAGACAAAAGGTGACTGAAAAATTGAAATTTGTTCTGGGACAGGTAGAAAACACTGTGAGGAAAGGAGAAAATGCTGGTTACCAGCATTTTCTCCTTATCCTACAGTGTTTTCAAAAGTCTTCTTTCTCAGGGGTGTCAAAAGTAGGGATTGTGTGCTAATTTGTTAAACCAAATTTCAAATTTTTCAGACATCTATTTTGTCGTCTGCAAATGCTTTCAATTTGGACCAGTCTAAAAATTTTGTCGTTTCGGTAAAGAGTTAAACGCGTTATCATGCACACACTTCAAAACATTTGAAGTAAATTTATTTGTTTGCGGGCTGCACGTCAATAACGCAGATATATCGCTTTCTGCTTAATTGCTTTTCCGTTTGTTTTATCAGACGTTTGACAAAATTTATTTTGTTAAAAGAACAAAATCAATGTTTGCTTTGCACAAACAATGGGTGTTTTGTATTTTAATCAATGGTGCTATAGAAAATAACCGAGGTTCAATCGGTCAGAGTAATTAGAAAAATCAGTTTTACGAAATAATATGGTTCCAACTGATAAAAAGTAATAAAGCAGTTTCATCCTATTTCCTGTTTACCTTTCTGCGCAAGAGACGAAAACGGTGGACTATTGTGGACGACAAAGATGAAGAACAGGCTGCAAAATGCTTTACTGTCCGCTTGTTTGGTCAAGCATTTAACCCTTTACCACACAATCCCGACTTTTAACACCTCTGTGAAAGAAGCCTTTTGAAACCAGCATTTTTCTCCTTTTCCCACAATGTTTTCTTCCCTTCCCAAAAGAAATTTTTAATTCTTTAGTCACATTTCTTTTGTCGTCTGCAAATGCTTTCAGTTTGGACCAATCTAAAATTTTGTCGTTTGGTAAAGAGTTAAGGTAAAACAACCTCCGAGTTGCAGTAGATGGATACTACGAGGGGCGTTCAATAAGTAATGCCCCTGACCCACTTCCAGTTGTCTGATCTAGCTTAAATCTTGCATATGTAATGATTTATATCTCAATGATGGGTTATGTGGCAAATTACAGCTCTGAATTATTTGTGGTTTCTAATTTACAGGTGTTTGAACTGAGTAAGGTGTGTGATTGACATCTGGTAGAAAAATGAGTAAAAAGTACTTCTTCTTGTAACCCAATGGTCATTTAAATTCTAACACAGACTTCCGGCCATGTTTGAATTCACGATGCCAGCGTTTTACAAGGTCATATGATGGGGCATCATTACCATAAGCAACTTTAATTTCATCAAAAGTCTCCTGTGGTACGCGACACTCAACAGGCTCCCATTTCACATCTGACTCAGTTCAAACACCTGTAATTCAGAAACCACAAATAATTCACATCTGACTCAGTTCAAACACCTGTAATTCAGAAACCACAAATAATTCAGAGCTGTTATTTGCTATATAACCTATAGAGATATACATCATTGCACATGCAAAATTTCAGCTGGATCAGACAATTGGAAGTGGGTCAAGGGCATTACTTATTGAACGCCCTTCGTAGCTGTCGGAAGAGGCCAAGTTAGTATATTTGGCGCTCAAAGAGACTTATAGATCTATTGATCCGAGCTGATAAACCATATCCTGCCAAATAAATAAAACAAAACTTTAAAGTCGATGATACATACCCATTTGCTATTTCAAAGTTGTATTATTGGAGGAAAGATATCTCCTTATCCGACAGTCTAGTTATTTGTAGATCAAAGATCAGACTGCAGAGAATGTGTAGAACATTCTTTGCAGTCTGATCTTGTTCTACACCATCGGCAAAAAGACGGCGAGTCGCTCTTAGCAGTGTAAAGGTTAATCGCTGACCAAGCAAGAACGACATCAGCAATAAATGGCATCTTTGCCTAACAACAGGGTCCATATTCACCAACCATTCCTAAGAACGTTCTCTGTCTTATTCTTCAGAATTTTCTACATTTATAAGTAACACAACTTCCTATTGGCTAAACCGAATGGTTTAGCCAATCAGAAGTTGTGTTACTTACAAATACAGAAAACCTTGGGGAATCAGACTAAGAATATTCTCAGGAATGGTTGATGAATACGGACCCAGGACTTGTGCTTATAAAATTAAGCCATGCTCTTGCAAAAACGGGGCGTCATGCATCTCCGTGTTGCGTCATACCAAGCAAGGCACCACCTAATTATGGACCAATGATATCAAATAAGCCTAACAGCCGACTAAATTTAGGGGTAAAACGGTCCTTCAGTATGCAAAAAATATAATTGGCAAACAGTCACTTGTAATTGCTTCACAAGCACGATAGTTTTGACTCTTTAGTGTTTATTTTCTTGATACAGTAACAAGGCAACCGTGTTCTAGAAACCGGAAGTTATGCGTCGATATAGTCACTCTGCTGTATCACGTAGCGTGATATACACCTTCGCGGTACATTTTTGGCCGGTGTAATGCAGAGAAATGACCCTCACTACAAAATGACCCATGGGTAGTTTCACTACGTAGAAGAATGACCTGGGTCATTATTCTACGTAGAATAATGACTCCAGAGGGTTATTTTTCTACGTAGGATAATGACCCGGGTCATTTCTCTACATAGTGAAATGACCTATGGGTCATTTTGAAGGGGAGGGTCATTTCTCTGCATTGCATCGGAAAAAAGCTCTGCTTACTGTTTACCGTTCTTAAAATCGTAACAATCCACAAGTCACCATTTTCTGTGAGAATCCTTCGAAACACATTTTGATCTCCTGCAGAGGGAGGGCTATGAATTCCAAAGGAATTTTTCATCGGCAAGTTTCCTGCAGCGGTCTATCAATTCATTGACATTTTTCATCTACAGATTTCCTGCAGCGGTCTTTCAATTCCATTGGCAATTTTCATCGACAGGTATCATGTGGGGGTCTATCAATTTCGTAAGGAAATTATTGTCGACAGATTTCCTGCAGCGGCCTTTCAATGTCATTGGCATTTTTCATCGAAAGGTTTTCTGCAGCGGTCTATCAATCTCATTGGCATTTTTCGTCACATGTTTTCAGCAGCGGTCTATCAATTTCATAGGCATTTTTCATCGACATGTTTCCGACAACAGTCTATCAATTCCTTAGGCATTTTTCATCGACATGTATCCGACAACAGTCTATCAATTCCTTAGGCATTTTTCATCGACGGATACCGAGCCCCAGTAGCTCAGTCGGTAGCGTGCAGGACTTGAGAACACGGGGTCCAGGGTTCGATCCATGGCTAAAATCCGTGGCTTGATCAATTTCTTTTTCGAAGATTGATGAAAGTCACTGCCACAGGGACAGGATTCATTCCTATCCCACCGCTGACCATTGTTTTAATGATGATCATGTAGGAAAGAAGCCAGTGGCTAGGAAAGACAATTATGCTAAGTACTGGTAAAAGAGAATCCAGGGACGAATGGATAAGGGCATTGGCCGCCGCGATATAATTGAAATAATGTTGAAAACGCCGTTAGACACCATACAATCAATCAATCATTCCCGGGTTTGCTGCAACAGTCTATAGGCATTTTTTATCGACAGGTTTCTTATCACCGTGGCTGTTCTGTCGGGTGCTGATCGATTCACATGGGCGTCGCCATGTTTAAGATCATGTTTCTGGCAGTATTTCGAAATTGATACTCCCATTTATACGAACGAGGTTAGATGATAGATGGAACTGTTCGAGTTGTGAAGAGTGAAGGCAACCGGTGGAGGGCGTTTTACGGCATTTGGCAGTCCCAGTGTAATCCACTGCAACCCAAAAGGATTCTTATCATATAGTTTTGGATAAGGATTGGACGGTATAGTTCTTAGATCAGATTGCACGTTCTATAGCTTGATCTAGTCAGTCCGCAAAAGCCCCTCTTTGCACCAATGGCAATGAAAGACTTAATACTTCGTAACATATCTGTCTTGTATTTATTATCAAGATACCAAGTAAAGCCGTCTTTAATATCGTGTGCTGCGTATTCATTTCAAGAGATAATGAGATGAACTTACGACGACTTTATACAGATTAATCACTTCTGAGGAGTTTCTTGAAGTAAATTCAAATGCATTGTCTACAATATCACAGCTGTTTCTTTTTCAGACATTGTCCTCGGCAGAGGTGAAAAGATGTTAACGATTTGACAGGATTAAAGTGGTTCGCAAGGCTTAGAATTCCCGTGTCACGTGTAGAGTGGTTATAATGAACTATCGAAGCACCATGGTGACGGAAAGTAATTATTTAGTCTCGATCAAATTTCATGTTATATTTTACAGAACGGGAACAGCATTAATTTAATCTATTACATGTAAAATTGTATTTCATGTGATATTTTTGTAAGGGCATTATCATTATCCGAAATGCAATATGGTAAACATAACAGAGCTTGAGAAAGGCGGCCACTTAACTCCTTTACCACACAATGACGAGAGAGAAGGCTTTGGAAAACACTGTGGGGAAAAGGAGAAAATGCTGGTAATCAGCATTTTCTCTTTTACCACAATGTTTTCTTCCCTTCCTATAGCTGATCAGTTACATTTATTTTATAGTCTGCAAATTCTTTCAATTTCGACCGGTCCAAAAATTTGTCGTTTGGTAAAGAGTTTAACACTGGAAAACGGTTTTAGTCATTGTTAGAATATGTTGCTGCATGGGCTCATCAGAGTTCAAGGTTACTTTTTCAAGATGATGTTCTCTCACATGATGGGAGCCATTCAATCACAAAGTTTCTCTCTGGGAAATAATATTTGATACGTAAAAATATTGACAAATACATTACACACTGAGTTAAAGTATCAATCCGACACACTCTGAATGTCATTCACCTTTTGAAATAGTATCAGGTGTACTTGCACTAGCGTTCCACAGAGTAAAACTTTCGGACGGTACAGTAGTAGAATTTATAGGTTAATGTACATGTACATGGAAACAAGATATGTCCAGTAATACCCAATACCTATTTAAAATGCGTTTAAAAGCGCGTATGTAGGTTTCTAGCTTTCTTAAGAAGTTATATAATGCAACTGCTTTCGTTACCCAGAACAACCTAAAAACAACCAGTTTTATTGTAAGACTGGTTCCAGAAGTAGCCTGAAACAGAATGAGGACAGTTTTAACGCCTTCAACAAACCAAATATTGTGATTTATTTCATGCTTTCCGGTAGGATGTCAAGAAATAGCAGTGAAAATATTTTTCGATCTTACACTGGTACCACCAGTGAAAATACCGATTTTCACGTTCTTGTCGCCTAGGTAAATTGCGCGTGCCTAACAACCAGATGGGAAATATGACCTTACATTTCTCGCGCTTGACGTAACGTTGCCATGCGAGAGGGGTACGCCACGGGGAATGAGGGAAAAGAATTGTACTGAATTTTGATAAAGCTCCTCCAAGAAAGAGTTAAAAGCATAAAATGAATAGAATACTTGGCCTTTTCGGTGAAAGATCGAAATTTATTTCATCGAGTGGACACCATCGGTAATATTTTCACGAGTGGCGCAGCCACGAGTGAAAATATCACCGATGGTGTTCACGAGATGAAATAAATTTCGATCTTACACCGAAAAAAACAAATATCCTCTATATCTAACATAACATGGAGAATACTTGCTACACAGCTAATTGTTAATTGTTAGACTGCTAAGCGCGACTCACTGACTTTTTGCGGACAGTCCAGATCAAGATAAGACTGCACAGCTTAGTTTTAGAC
The DNA here is from genome assembly GCA_943736015.1 of Tridacna crocea. Lineage (NCBI taxonomy): Eukaryota > Metazoa > Mollusca > Bivalvia > Cardiida > Cardiidae > Tridacna > Tridacna crocea. The sequence continues at coordinate 14,776,938 of OX031066.1, forward strand.
CTGGGTCCGTATTCACCAACCATTCTTAAGAACGTTCTTTGTCTAAATCTGCAAGATTGTCTGACTGTGAAAGTAACAGGACTTCTGATTGGCTAAACCAATTGGTTTAGCCAATCAGAAGTCCTGTTACTTTCACATTGACAAAATTCTGAAGAATAAGCCTAAGAATATTCTTAAGAACGGTTGGTGAATACGGAACCAGGGTACGCTATGGACAAAGACCAACACACAAAGATCATACCTTTCTCAAGAGTTGGCTATCTGTGCGACCAAGAACAAAATGAAAAAGAATATGTATAGGATGAATTATATATAAAAAAAAAATCAGCTGGTGCCAGTTCAAGGATATTACAAAATAAACGAAAACAACATTTCATAGAAGTATGTATGAATAACATTTATTGCCAACCGGTTTCGCTAAGGCTCATCAGGGCAACAATAAATCACGTAGCAAGGTATAGTTTAAATAGAGAACAGATGGTCAATTTCACCAGAGGACAGCCTGTTGTGGTGACCTAGAAAAGTATGACAGCGAGTTGCTTGCTGATGTCTTTTGCTGTTAGCTAGACCAGCAATTGCAAAACGTGTCTTTCCTTGATCCAAAACTGTCTGCGTTTAAGACTTAGACCGGAATGAAAAAGGTTCAGTGCCTTACTGAGGGATGTTATAAATTGGTCACCGGCTTTGTTTCACTTCAGTATAAAGCAGTGACCTACATGTAAAAACAGCATCAAAACTGAAACACAAAAGGTAGAATCCGTGATCAACTGATGTTTTGAGACCTGGCAAAACATTAATTCAAGTCTCCAGCTTTGAGCATGAGTTTTCCGTCGATGTGTCCCAGTAAACATTGAAAGAGAATTAAAATCTTAGGGCTGATTGTTTTCTTTCCTAGGACAGCATGATTACATATTTCCTACATTACTTAGGTGTGTCTGTTGTAGAAATTTAGTACACTATGCAAGGACTAGTTCCCAGCTTTACTCTAAAACTAAATACTGTCGTAGCCTAGAACTTCTCTAAAACCCTTTTCGATGCCTAATTCTGTAGAGGCAATTAACAGCATGTGAATTTGTCTAAAGCCTTGTTCGAGGCCCAACTGCCAAAGGAGCAAACGTATGAATTTGTCTGAATTTGTTCGATAGATGTATATACATGTAGCAATATGTGAAATGATCTGCAGCGTAACTGATGTGGAGACAGAAAACAGGATGTGAACTTGTCTATATAGAGCCCTATCCGAGGCCTCCTTGCGTTTGGGACGTGACTTTGCATACAGCCTTGCTCAAGACCTACTTGCTATAGAGAAATGAAACAATGTGTGAATTTCTTTAAAACCTTTTTCGAAACTAGGCACATTTAACAGCATGTCGTCGGTTTACTTCAAAAATTTCGTAACTACAGCTTGTAGTTACGAAATTTTTGAAGTAAACCGACGATGTGAACTTACCTGCAGCCTTGCATCTGCTACGTTTGATATGATAAAAGTGTATGTTTATGTAAACAGTTCTCCTGGCCTGCTACAGGACAGCCGGTGTAATGCAGAAAAATGACCCTCATTACAATAATGACCCATGGGTCATTTCCCTACGTCGAGAAATGACCCATGAGTCATTTCTCGACGTAGAATAATGTCCCGGGTCATTTTTCTACGTCGAAAAATGACCCATGGGTCATTCCTCTACGTCGAGAAATGACCCGTGGGTCATTTTGTAATGGGGGTCATTTTTCTGCATTACGCCGGCTGTATAATGTTACTGAAATGTACAACTTCTCATCATTTACAGATTGAAAAATATAATGCAATATAATGAGATTTTGAATTCTTTTACCGTCTTCATATGGGCGACGCCCCAGAAAAGTGTAAGATGTGCAATATACAGAACGAAAACCAACGTAAGCTAACGCCTGGTTCTTTAACTTGTCAGGTTTGTAGTACTGTCACACGAGATATGCACTTACTGTTTTTTCTGAATGACTGTAAGTAACATACATAATTGGCTATACAGATAGCTTTTGTGGTGACGTGGTGTGGACACTGAACCTGTGGATTTCAAGGTCCATCATGTTGCGTTAATTATGGCTGAGAATACCTGTTCACTAAAACACTTATACTAAGTACCCACTAATGTATGTTCAAGAAATATGAAACTACTTCAACGCAATTTCAGTGATACACGTGACACTTTGGTCACAGGTCGTTCTTCTGATGACCACAAAATAGATTTGATGTACCTACCTTGATGCTTTGAAACGTTTTTTAAGAGCCCATAACTCAGTGGTGCATTAATTAGTCCTCTAAATAATGGATATTGGGTTTGATCGAAATGATTTTTAAAAACGTCAGAGTCCCTTTGCTTTATAGCTCACCATGAGCACTTCGAGATCGTGCTACACCGTATGTACGTCGTCCGTCGTCCGTCGTCTGTCGTGCGTCGTTCGTCGTCAACTTTACCTTGTGTACGCTCTAGAGCCCACATTTTCAGTCCGATACTCATAAAAGTTGGTCAGAATGTTTGTCTCAATAAAATCTCGGACAAGTTCGAAAATGAGTCATGTCGGATCAAAAACTAGGTCACTAGGTCCAATCATAGAAAAACCTTGCGTACACTCTAGAGGCCACATTTTCAGCCCAAAACTCTTAAAAATTGGTCATAATGTTTGCCTTGATGATATATCGAACGAGTCTGAAAATGAAAATAGGTCATGTTGCGTCATTTTTTTTCATTCCGATACTCATAAAACATATTCAGGAGGGGTCTAGGACATTTGCCCCCCGGACTTGTGCCCCCGGACTTTTGCCCCCTTGACATCTGCCCCCCTAGTCATCTGTCTTACAGGGAGCGAATGTCCGGGTGGCAGATGTCCAGGGGGCAGATGTCCTAAGGGGGCAGATGTCCTACGGGGGCAAATGTCCGGGGGAGAGATGTCCAGGGGGCAGGACTGTGTCCTACGGGGGCAAAAGTCTGGGGCAAAAGTCCGGGGCAAAAGTCCGGGCGGCAAATGTCCAGGGGGCAAATGTCCTGATACCATTCAGGATGTTTGTCTTGAAAATACCTAGGACCAGTTGGAAAATGATCACATAAGTTTGAATCTAAGAAAAACCTTGTGTACACTATTAAAGAGGCCACATTCTCAGTCCAATACTTATGGAAGTTTTTCGGAATGTTTGACTTGATGATATTTTGATATTTTGATTAGGTCTAGTGCGATTTTGAAAAAGTGTTTCATAAGTTCGAAAACTTGGTCAACAGGTCAAGTATCTTAAAAAACTTTGTGTACACGCTACGGGCCACATTTTCTGTCCAATATTCATGACTCGTAGTCAAAATCTTCCATCAAAATTATCTCAGATTATTTCGAGAATGGATCACGTTTGGTAAAAAAAAGATCAGAAGGTCATGTCTTTGAAAAACGCTGTGAACACAATAATTTTATATGCCACAATTTAAGTCTATTCCCCATGAAAGTTGGTCAGATTGTTTGTCTGTATGATCGTTACCGGACTATATATACCGGATTTAATCATTCTGGTTTTTTTTAAGTACATGTTTTACATTTTGCGCGGGTTCGTGTCATGTGGCTGTCTTTGTCTGCCTTGTCTTTTGTTTGCATCAGAAGTCCACATCGCATGAGTTGCGAAGTGGTTTATTCTATGGTGGAAATCTTGATTTGCTTTGTAGCAGCGTAGCACTACGCACGGAGAGATTGGCCTTTTGGGGTAGATTAAAACCTGTACAGTCAGTTCCTAAAATTAATTGTTAAAAGTAGATGTATAACTTGCGATGTTTCTAATGGCGAAAAAAATACACTCTGAGATCAAATCCAATGCATTAGTTTTCATCATTTCCCCTTTTCCCAAATTCCGGACCAAAGACCCAACACCCTTTAACCTTTTATACCGGGTCAGATTGCAGAAGGTTTCAAAATATCGGGTCACTCCGGGTCAAAAAATAGGTCAAACGTTCAAATCGTAGAAAAAAAATCCTATATTAACGCTAGAGTCAACATTTTCTGTCCCATTCTCAAGAATATGAATTGGAATATTTGTCTTGATGATATCTTGATTTTATTTGAAAATGGATTATGTAAGGTCAAGAATATTGGTCACGGGGTCAAGTCTTTGGAAACCGTGTGTACGCTCTAGATGCTACATTTCATCTTAAAAACTCATAAAAGGTGGTCAGCAGTATGAAAATAGGTCATCTACATAAAGTTACATGTAGGTCATCAGATAATATCATTGAAAACTATTGTATAAGCTCTAGATCCCACATTTTCTGTCCAGTACTTATAAAAGTTACTCAGAATGTCTGTCTTGATCATATCTCAAAGGAGATCGAAAATGGCTTCTGTAGAATAAAAAACTGGGTCACCAGGTCGGTCAAATTCTAGAAAAAAAACTTTGTGTACACTCTAAAGGCCACGTTTTCTGTCTGATACTCATGAAAGTTATTGGTAATGTTTGTCTAAATAATAACTTGGACAAGTCTGAAAGTGGGTTTCTTCGGGCTGAAAGCTATGTTATTTGGTTACCAGGTCAAATGTACAAACGTCACGTGTACATCCTGGAGGCCTTAATTCTGTAGAGTACTGATGAAAGTTAGTAGGAATTTTTGTCTTGATAATATCTAACGTTATGAGTATGAAAATAAGGCATACGAGCCTAGAAAGTAGGTCACCGAGACAAATTCTACAAAACCTTCTGTAGAGTCTGGATGGCAGTTCTTATTTTTAACCTGTTCCCAAACAATCCCTGGTGTTTAAGACCCTGAAGGAGGAGGCATTTTAAAACATAGTGGGAAAAGGAGAAAATGCTGGTAACCAGCATTTTCTCCTTTTCCCACAATGTTTTCTATCCTGCTGGAAACAAATTTCGATTTTTGAATCACATTTATTTTGTTGTCTGCAAGTGCTTTCCAATTTGACCAATCTAAAACTTTGTCGTTTGGGAAAGGGTTAATACCTTTTAAAATAAGTTAGAAATTTTGTCATAGTATTTCGGAAGGGATTGGAACTTTGTCATGTTTGATGAAAAAGCCTGGGTGAGCGACTACAGAAGCTATATTGGTCCTCTTGTTTTGTATATTGCTAATCCCAAATGTGTGATCTCTACCATGGACGATAACCGGTGACAGTCGTGATAAATCTTTTTATTGGTTGGGACACCATTTTACAATATGCTGATCGTAGGTTTAGTTTATTTTAGTGTTAGACCCCATGCTTTGCAATAATCTGGTAGCCTACGTGAAAAGAACTTGCAGACTTTTTTTGCTTATTTTTTTTTACCTGGACATAATCATTTCTGTTCTTGTAAATGTTTCAAACAAACTGACACATCATATAAATTTCAGCAAACTGGACAAAACGCCGGTGTTATGCAGAGAAATGACCCTCCCCTATCAATTCTCTACGTAGAGGAATGACCCATGGGTCATTTGTCTATGCAGAGGAATGACCCGGGTTATTATTCTACGTAGAGAAATGATCCTCTGGGGTCATTTCTCTACGAAGAATAATGACCCGGGTCATTCCTCTACATTGTAAACTGACTTCAGGGCCCGTATTGACCAACCATTGTTGAGAATATTCTTAGTCTTATTCTCCAAGGTTTACCAAATTTGTAATTAACACAAATTCTGATTGACTAAACCGATTGGTTTAGCCAATCAGAATTTGTGTTACTTAAAAATGTAGAAAATTCTGGAGAATAAAACAAAGAGCATTCTGAAGAATGGTTGGTGAATACAGGCCCTGGGGTCATTTCTCTACAAAGAAAAATGACCCGGGTCATTTTTTAGGGGAGGGTCATTTCTCGGCATTACACTGGCTGATGATAATGGTCTGCGGGGCGGTAAACTCACAGCTGCTCAATATTGATTTCCGATGGGAATTAGAAATAAAGCAAGCAGAAAAAAAATATATATACATTTCAACGGCTTCCTCCAGGTATCACGACCACAAATTGAATGAATCAGAATGTATGTTTCGCACCAGGTAGTTGTTTTATGGGCGTGATACCTACCCAATCCAATCAGACGTTCTAGTTAGTGTTACCTGGAAGATATATCGATACTGGTGGATCATGCACACTGATAACCAAAACGTATCGATTTCGTCTATTATTTATGAGTCTGAAACCTCTGTTGTATAGGTAAATCGCTCACGATTGTCATATCGAGAGTTATGTTTGCAACACGTGACGTTGGACGTAATCAAGGAAATTCGTTGTTATGAATAATTAAGGAATTGCCTGGTTTCTTTTCTGTCATGTGTATGGTTTCAAACACCATTAATGACATTTGTTGTGATTTATACATTGGAAGCGAAGATTAATATGGTGTTTTCATATGTTTGACCAGTAAATTTTCTCTTTTACCGCAAATGGCGATTTAGATAGCTTTTGCAGACGATTCTGATCAAGATCTGACTGCACAGGAGGTAAAGCCTGATCTTACATGTAGACCTCTAATGGAAAATAGCTATTTCCACTATAATATTATCTTACAAAATCTGCTATGATTAGTGAGTATCATTTTAATACTTTAACCGAGCCACTTTTTCCCTTGTTTTTTTTTTCTCCTTCTTGGAATTATCGTTTATAAATCTGAAACTACTATGTTCCCATTACGAAGGGAGATAATATTTACCTCCCTTTTCAGGAAACTAAAAAAAGTATCAACAAATAATTTCAAGATAGACATAAGAGGAATTTCTTGTCGGTGAAAATGTGAAAAAATATTTCATCTGTAAAAATCTATATTTATCAACTAACAAGAAATTTCATTCCTGTTGCACTAGAAGAATTAGATGTCTAATTCTTAACTGTCCATCATGCTGAGACCTCTCCGGTGAAAAAAAAAAATGAAATTGCAATAACTAGTTTTTAATCATGGACTAGAGACATTTTAGTTTAATCATTTGAAGGTTAAATTCTTTATAAAACAACTTTTTTTAACAACTAGTCCAAATCCAAAGCATTTTCAGACCATATTTTAACCCATTACCACACAATCCCTACTTTTGACGCCCCTGAGAAAGAAGCCTTTTGAAAACACTGTGGGAAAAGGAGAAAATGCTGGTAACCAGCATTTTCTCCTTTTCCCACAGTGTTTTCTACCCTTGCCAGAATAAATTTCAATTTTTCAGTCACCTTTATTTTGTCGTCTGCAAATGCTTTCAATTTGGACAAGTCCAAAATTTGTCGTTTGGTAAAGAGTTCAATGTGACCCAAATAATAGCAGATGTTATTGATACGTTTGAAAACATAGCGGAAAAAAGAGAAACGCTGGTCACTGGCATTTATCCTTTTTACCATTATGTTTTCAAAAACCTTCTTCTTTAGGGTTGTTAAAACGTGCGGTCATGTCATAGATTCATGGTCAACTCGGAACAATCTTTCTTTTATTGTTCTTTTTCATTCAAATTATCGATATTTCATTGACAAAATCATTAAAAAATGTAGAAAAAGCAGCCAGAAGCTTAGACTGGGCATTGTTTGTAGCGATGGTCGCTTCTGTGCCTTCGATAGCACAGGAGCTGCCTAGAACTATAACGTAGGTTTACTTCGAAAACCTCGTAACTACAGCTTGTAACAAGCTGTAGTTACGAGGTTTTCGAAGGAGGCCGATGATAAATTCTCCATGCGAGCTCTCACCGCTGATCTTTGTTTTGAATGAGGTATAGACTCGTTATTTGGCACGGAGAAAGCCAGAGAAATAGAGGATATTTGGTTTTTTCGGTGAAAGATCGAAATTTATTTCATCGAGTGAACACCATCGGTAATATTTTCACGAGTGGCACAATGGAAATTTATTTCATCTAGTGAATACCATCGGTAATACTTTCACGAATGGCTGTGCCACTCGTGAAAATATTACCGATGGTGTTCACTCGATGAAATGAATTTCGATCTTTCACCGAAAAAAACAAATATTCTATGTATTTCATGCTTTTAACCCTTTCTGGGAGGAGCTTTATCAAAATCCAGCGCAGTTCTTTTCCGTTATTCCCCGTGGCGCACCCCTCTCGCATAACAACGCATTACAATATTACGCCAAGCGCGAGAAATGTAAGGTATATGACGTCATATTTCCCATCTGGTTGTGGGGCTCGCGCAAATTTACCTAGGCAACAAGAACGTGGAAATCGGTATTTTCACTGGTGGTACCAGTGTAAGATCGAAAAATATTTTCACTGCTATTTCTCGATATCCTACCGGAAAGCATGAAATAAAATCTGGTATTCAACAGCCATTATCGTTCCTAGTCTTTTCATAGATTTGAAAGTGTGAAGTCGTTCGAGAAGAATGGATGACAGTGCAATGGGTTTCAGTACTGCCGCCTGAGTTGTTCAATAGTTAGCGTATCGGACTCGTGGCCTCATTTTGCATACCTCGGGTGATGGGAGCCATAGGTGCGGAATCAGTCGAGTTGTGAAGAGTGTCGAGGCCTGATGTTCGGTTGAGACAAACTTCCTTTTCGCCTCTCACCTCTGATACATGGCAGAAAGTAGTCATTGACTTGGAAAGAAAGTGTTGTTAGCAATGGTGTGAGAAAGCCAGGAAACACAGCGTAGGTACACTGAACGCTTTGATATGACTTTAGCTGCTAAAACGACCTTAAACTCTAATTCAATCAATCTGTCAATTCAGTACTGCTCTGGAAGGACCTTTGCCTCACACGGGATTCAAACTAACAACGCTCAGATTCAAAGCCCTGCAACAACTATTGTATATAATTTTTGAACTACGGAAGCTCTGCAAAACTACCTGTGAGAGTTATCAAATATAGATTGTCTGCAAAAGTCCTGCAGAGTGGAATCAATAATCAATTTCTTTCTCCGATAACGTTACTGAAAAAAAACAACCAACACTTAAAATGATTACGTCATCAACATCACCTGTATCGAACAAGCCTTTGTTTTTAATGAGGACTGATAGCAGAGGCGTAGCTGCCGGTACGCCAAAAACGCAGTTGCGTACACTTTTCAAAAAAAGGAAGGAACGTCACCATAGGCCATCTATTAGCTTCTAGAAGTCAATAATTTTCTGGGATAAGATCCTTCAAACCCTACTCGAAAATTCTCCACCCATCTCTCGACCCTTCGTACCCCTGTTTACCACACTACAGAATTTGAGACTGGTTGAAAGTGAAAGTATTTGCAGACAATAAATTAAATTTTACAGAAATTAGAAATTCTTTCTTTGACATGATAAAAAGAAAAAGAAAAAAAAAACATTGTGGGAAAAGGAGAAAATGCTGGTAACCAGCATTTTCTCCTTTTCTCAAAATGTTTTAAAAATGCTTGTCCTGGAATGTCGTCAAAATCGGTAATATATGGTAAATGATTAATACCATCGGAATTAAAAAGGAGTACACCTTTTTGAGGGGCTGCAAAACGGGACCAACTGACCCTTTTTGGACAGTGTAGATCAAGATCAGACTGCACAGAACGTGAAGTCTGATCGTTGATCTTCACTGTTCGATAAGGGCATGCTTCTTCGCCCCCTCCCCTTTAAAAAAAACTATCTTTAAAATAGCTTAAATGTTTCATTTCACTGCACAAATTTGCTTAAGACGAATGGAATGCGGTTCCAATAATAAGACTTGTCTTTGAAAGTGTGGAAAATATTGTCGAAAGGAGAAAATGCTGGTTAGATTGTTTTATAAAAGGCTGAATTTGGTCATTTTTTGGTAAAATATTAGAATCTGTCATTGTTTGATAACAGATTAGAATTTGTGAGTGTTCAATGAAAAGTTTACCTTTAACCCTTTACTCCATAGATACTCATTTCTACACATTGCTTGTAGGAGCCTTTGGAAAACTTTGTGGCAAAAGGTGAAATTGCTCGTGACGAGCAATTTCACCTTTTGTCACAATGTTTTCTATGCTATCAAAAGATGTCATTTACAGATAAGAAACGGCTTCATCCTTGCTGTTATTTAGGATCAATGAAAGATGCCATAGAAATGCCTCATGGGGTAAAGGGTTAACCTGTTGAATAAAATGAAATTTTCGATTCGATAGTAAAAACCAAAAATATTGCCATTTGAAAGATAATGTTTTGGGAAAAAAACACATAATTATCGGACAGTGTAGATTTAGATCAGACTGCACGTTCCGTGCAGTCTGATCTTGATCTACACTATCCGCAAAAAGGCCAGTGAGCCACGCTGAGCAGTTTAATGGTTAAGGCACGATAACAGAGTCTGCGGGAGATATAGTAGGTTGGCACCGTTTATTGGAATTGTATTTATGGTACTATTACGAAAGTAACGCTATAGCTGGAAAACAAAGCAATGACGATATAAAACCCTTCAACCTTCTCATCTACATAGCTCGACTTGCTTTCAGCGACGCCACACACAGGTATCTCAATGTAATGAACAAAATTAATGGTCTGACTACGGATCTACACGGATATTTGAGAAATATTTAGCTGAAATAGCCTTTGAGTTGTTTTTCTCTCTCTTGCCTGAAAAGGTTCAATGTATTTATTAATCGTTTCGCAAGGTGAACTTCTCGTATCAATAATACGTAGGCTGAGTAGGCAACTCGAAGCACATAAACAGTGAATCACGGCCATTTATTTCAAAATTGGATGTTTAATTTTGTAAGCATGGAATTGTGATAGTTTTGTTATAAAGCTAGTTTTTTTTCCCCATTTCTGTATAAATGTGAGGTATTTTCTAATAATTCCAGTGACATTTGGTAAAATCATTTTTATAAACGAATGGAGTGGTTTCCAAGAAACTTGACTATTTCTTCCATAATTAGAGTGACATTTCCAGAAAGTTAATACTTATCTTGTGTGTTATTCCGGGATGGACATGGTTTACATGTTAAGAAAATAGAAAAGGAGGGGAAATAAAAGATTTCAGTGCTTTCTTCTCAACAATATCGGTGTGTTTAAGGCCCGTTTCTCCTCATTATTTGCCATTTTATATCATTTACGATGACAGATAAATGTGCTACAGATTGAGTGTCGTGGTAAAAAGAAGATAATAATAAAAACATGTTTATGGTTATTTTTTAACTAAATCTGTTCAAGACAATAGTATCCAATGTTTTGCCGGAGATTTCCTGAAGTGCTGACGAGATCTAGGTACTTTTAAACTGCCAGTCAGCAGTATGCTGACACTATTATGACAATGGGATGCTCTGCCTCTGTGACTAAATTACATTTGACGAAAGAAATCGGTTTTGGCAAGAGAAATCAGCAGGTCGGTAAAGTTATATATGGCGACAAACGCTCACCTGTTTGGAGGTCAAATACTTCCTGTAAACGTCCCGGTGGAGGTGGCAGTGTGAGTACTATCAGTACTTTAATTTCTCTCTCTCTCTCTCTCCCTCTCTCTCTCTCTCTCTCTCTCTCTCTCTTCAGAATCTGTATTCATCTGCGACCCGTCATGCAAACAGAGACCCATCTGGGAACTGCGAAAAGTGTCAACCCTAGGCAGACTGTGCGAATTGCAGAGGTCGACTAGTGTCGACGCCTTTCGCTTTTATATTTTTTTTATGAAAAGTGGTCATTCTACCTTACTGTAAAATCATTTTTGAAGTATCAACATAAATTGACCTGCACTGTCGTAGATCTGTTTTCATTTAATTGGTTTGGAATTCCCAGATTGTACCTTTTCGCGTGATGAATCACTGTTTATTTTGTATTCTTTATTTTTACTGAATTTGTTATACTGGGTACGCAACCAGTTGCATGGTTTGAAATGTGGACATAAAAATGATGAAAAAAAGAACCGTCATTAGATGCTTAGGCTGCTGTGATAACGCTGAAATATTGTTGGAAGGGATGCGAGACACCATTCACAAAGCAACACCATACATCCTATCTTTGAATATCAGATATATCGTCAGTTTACTTCAAAAACCTCGTAACTACAGCTTGTAACAAGCTGTAGTTACGAGGTTTTTGAAGTAAACCGACTAAATACTAGTTGAAATTTTACAAAGAAAATATAATAAAGGAAAGAAAGTCTTATTGTGGAGCCGCATGAGCGGCGGCACTATATTTTTATTCGCTTTTGAAAAGTACCTTTGGAGGCAGCCATATTGATGACTCGAGTTATTTCGTAATAAGATCATTTCGTACCTAGGCCATTTCGTACAATTTTAATCATTTCATACCCACCTATACTTTCATTTTGGTCATTTCGTACTCACTTTGATCAATTCATACCAACTTTGGTCATTTCATACCCAGGTTTTAATAACAATTTGGTAATGTAGAACCTAATTTCACTACTATTTTCTTGTGATGTTTGCCAAATGACAACTGCTTTTGTGCATATCTCCAACAGAACTTATTAAAAAATTCGTCGAAGAATGGCTATGACTATGTCCTACAATTATTGCTTCTTTCTTTTTTTAAGGTTTTTAGTTGGATTCTAAGGATTATTTCGGGCTTCTCAGTGCATTTCTCACCGATTTTTGCATAACTTTACTTTGTACAATTTGAAATGGTGTAATGTTCCTTATCTTAAAAACAGCTAATTGGCGGCGCCATTGATGTTATGCATCAAAATTTCCTTGTATGGATAATAAGGAAGCGATTCATTACTGTAACTAATCGGAGGCTGTAACCATTAGAACACCAAATATACATACGGGTCACCATCTGACAAAAGGGATTTTTATGCATCCTAATGATGCATCGTACTAAGCAAATCCTCACAATTATGGACCCTTAAAAGCCATTTGGTCCAACAACTGAGTGAATCATGAGGTAAAATTGCCCTTAGACATGCAGAAAACTTAAAAATAGTCAACAGTTCCGAATAACCTTAGTCAATACTTTTAGCAGGTGTCATAGACCTTCTTTTCAAATGCTGCCTTTGCCTTGGAATGTATTGGTATATCGTCGGTTTACTTCAAAAACCTCGTAACTACAGCTTGAAACAAACTGTAGTGACGAGGTTTTTTAAGTAAACGAACGATTTGTGTCCGTGTAGCTCAAAGATCTGATTGCAAATGATTTGCTGTCCGATCCTCCAATACACACTGATTTCTTTTACTGTACGAAATAGACGGAGTTAACGCTTTACAACACAACCCCTAGGTTCATTGACCCTGAGAAGGAGGCCTTTTCAAAACATTTGGGTAAAGGAGAAAATGCTGGTAACAGCATTTCTCCTTTTCCCACAATGTTTTCTACCCTTTCCAAAACGAATTTTAAATCTTCAGTAACTTTTATTTTGTCGTCTGCAAAAGCTTTCAATTTGGAACAATCTACAATTATATCATTTGGTAAAGAGTTAAGAACCAAACGAGTGGTAATGTGTTCTACTCCGAATTAAACAAAAAGCTTTCCGTCAATAATATATAGACAGACTAGTTAGACGTAGTTAGGGTTTGATAACTCTATTTACCGTGATTTAGACATTATCATGATTTTGATTAGTGTTTCAACAACGAAAACTCTCTAGGAATGGCATTTCTGCTACATTCTTTATCCCCAGACGTTTACCACAGGGAAAATGAAAATTAAGACTTGTCAGCATTAAAATCATTTTCAGACTACACGTCAAATGTAGCTTTAATGATAGAATTTACCTCATATAGTTTATAAAACATTGTGGGACAAGGAGAAAATGCTGGTTATAAGGAAGTTTTTACGACCCAGAGAAAGAAGCCTCCTGAAAATATTGTGGGACAAGGAGAAAATGCTGGTTACAAGGACGGTTTTACGACCCAGAGGAAGAAGCCATCTAAAAATATTATGAGAAAAGGAGAAATGTTGGTAACCAGCATTTTCTCCTTTTTCCACAATGTTTTCTATCTTTCACAAAACAAATTTCAAATTTTCTGTCAATTTTATTTATCGTCTGCATATGCTTTCAATTTGGACAAGCCTAAAATATTGTTGTTTGGTTAAAGGTCTTACAAAAAAAAATTACCAGAAAATTTTCCATTAGACACAATGTGTTCAAAAATAGCCAGCTGCATTACTTTAAGATTGTTTTATAGTTTCTGAAATAAACAAACGAATTGGCGAGACAGGTTTTTTTTTCTCAGGAAATCTTGGAGACGTAGATCATTTAACCCATTACCACAGAATGCCTACTTTTGACGACACTGAGAGAAAAGTCTTTAGAAAACATTGTGGGAAAAGGAGAAAATGCTGGTAGCCAGCATTCTTTTCCTTTTCTCACAATGATTTCTATCCTTGACAAAACAAATTTCAAGTTTTCAGTCACTTTTATCTAGTTGTCTACAAATGCTTTCGATTTGGACCAACTTAAAATCCTGTCGTTTGGTAATGAGTTAACCATTTGTCTATAAATGCCATGTTTCCAACCTAGTGGAACTAAAAGGCTTTTAAAAATATTGTGGAGAATAGGAGAAAATTATGATAACTACCATTTCCTCCTTTTCTCATAATAGTTTGTATCCATCAATCGAAAAAAAAAAAACAAAAAAAAGAACCATGTTATAGGCTGACCTGGGCCGAAACTTTTCGCTATTGGTCAATTTTCTGTATATGCAAGGATCAAATTACCTCATGGTTAATCGATAATTTAAAAATGTCGCCCTTATGGATCCATAATTATGAGATGGCTTTGACTGACATCATGGTCCACGGAAATGCATTAAGCCTCCTTTTTCCAGAGCATGGTTCATTTTCATTTTCATTTTACCAGAGTATGGCTCATTCTCATTTTCATTTTGCCAGAGCACGGCTCATTTTCGTTTTCATTTTGCCAGAGCATGGTTCTTTTTCGTTTTTATTTTGCCAGATAACGGTTCATTCTCATTTTCATTTTTTCAGAGCATGGCTCATTCTCATTGTCATTTTGCCAGATCATGGCTCATTTTCAGTTTGTATCGCCAGACCATGGTTCATTCTCATTTTCATTTTGCCAGAGCATGGCTCATTCTCATCCCAATTTTCATTTTGCTATATCATGGCTCATTTTCAAATTGGTACTGCCAGAGCATGGCTCATTTTCAATTTAGTATTGCCAGAGCATGGTTCATTCTCATTTTCAGTTTGCCAAAACATGGTTCATTCTCATTTTCATATTGCCAGAGCATGGCTCATCTTTTCCACATAACCATTGCCTTATCAATGATCACCGGTGACAGAGGAAAAACTGCAATAGCTCTATCATCACTTCTTGGAATGAATTTCGCCGTATCGGGGATCCAACAAGCGACCTGCAGGTCCCAAGCCTAGTACGCTAGACTAGTACCGACTGCTTTAGCAAGCTCAGCTAATTTACTACTCAGCTTTTGATTTACTTCACAAGTACTCTATATCAGACGACCCTATTTTAGACTTGCCCACATCTACAGCAATTGATGACAGGTGATTGAACTTTGCTGAAATGATGGGTGTTACCTTTGAAATAAAAGGAACTGTTTTAGAAAAAAAGAGGAAATCGCTGGTTAGCCTGTTTCCCCCGCCCCCATTCCGAAAAATAAAGAAAAAAAAACCACGAATTAATAAATAGAATTGAGAAATAAAAAGATAAAATAAAAGCTTTCTTTCTAAAAAAAATTCATACAAAACGTTAGTACTGTTTGGTAAAAGGTTAAGGCATACACACCGTTCGATTTTCTCTATATATGGAAAGGCTGCCACCATCTTTAATACTTATCCTGCTAAATACGTAAAATGAAACCTTCAATCTGATAGTAAAACCCAAAATCTGTCTGTTTCAAAGGTCTTTTCTGGAGGAAAGATATCCCTTTATCGGACAGTGTAGATCAAAGATCAGACTGCACGGTAGTGCAGTCTGATTTTTGATCTACACTGTCCGCAAAAGGTCGGTGATCCACTCTAAGCAGTCTTAGGATAAATGCTTAATAATTTCTTCGTCAAATCGCTATTGACAGATCTAATCCTTTAAACGTCGAACACAACTGAATGATTTCTTTTTTACCACGAATGTATAGTTTACAAAGAGTACGTTTCAGAATCAGACTCAAACTTGGAATATTTCTGCAATTTTTATGTACTGAAGCCTTTCTCGAGAAGTTAATGAACCGCGAAAATCCTGACAAGGTATTGTTTCTGTAAACACGTGTTAGAAACAACGAGATCTGAAAAAAAAAATTTGCAACTGGATGGATGGATGGATGGATGGATGGATGGAAGGATGGACTGATGGATCGACGGATGGATGGGATTGGATGGGATGGGATTGGGAGACGGGATGGGATGGGGAATGGGATGGAAATGGGAATAGGGAATGGGAATGGAATGGGAAGGGATGGGATGGGATGGGATGGAAATGGAAATGGAAGGGATGGGATAGGATGGGATGGGATGAGATGGGATGGGGATAAGGGAATGGGGGATGGGAATCGGAATGGGATTGGATGTGATGGGATGGGATCAGTACAATGTACATAGTCACAAACTTCACAAAACATATATAATACATAGAAGGCCATTCTAAACTAACCATGAAATGGGAGGGGGGGGGGGGGGGTGTGACTACTTCTACGAAAAAGTATAGTACCTGGTCAGTTCGCGAAGTCCGCGCAGGCTGACCTGGGTCTAAGCTATTTGCTATTGGTAATTTTTTCCCTATGTTTAAGGACCAGTTTACCTCATGATTTAGTCGGTCGTTGCACAAAATGAAATTTATAGATCCTATATTTTACTATATTGTACTATAACTTAGATGTAATGTTTTCAGGTATTAAACCTGATTAAGGTTGATTTATACGTATAGAAAAGAAACATTGTGAAAAGAGTTGTTTGCTTATTAAAATGAATTGCTCCTTTTTTTACTTATGTACATTGTCTTTTCCTTTTACCGTAGTGTTTTCAAAAGCTGTCAACTGCTGCATACAAATCAGAGCTCCAGATAGGGGTAGTGATTTCGATTTCAAATTTGAAATAAAATAGTTATTCCCCCTTAAACCCTATGTTGTAGGTACTCATTAGAACCGTCTCATCCAGACAATTCTAATGAGTACCCGTAACATAGGGTTTCGAAGAGAAATATTGACTTTTCAATGCTATCACTTCCTCTATTTTGGAGCTCTGAAAATCATTTGTACAGTACAGGTTTAAACGGGCGTTAACGATTAAACAATGGTAACTTGGTCAATTAATCAATGAATGTAAATACGCCCGACACATTGGGCTCTGCGACAACGCAAAATGGTCAGGTAGTTTGATCAATTTATGTGGGCGACTTTATTGAGTATTTTCTAGATTTTTTTTTTAAACTCTTTACCCGGTGACAAAATCTAAGACATCTCTAAACTGTAAGCGTTTGCAGATAAAATCCAAATACTGTTTAAGTTTAATTGATAGAATTTGGCTTTGATAGAGTAAAAAGCATTGTGGGAAAAGGAGAAAATGCTGGTTACCAGCATTTTCTCCTTTTCCTACAATGTTTTCAAAAAACTTCTTCACTAGAGTTGATAAAACTCTTGCTTGTGTGGTAAAGGGTTAGTTTTTTTTTGTTGCCTGTTTGATTCTAATGTGATACGGCAGACATTTTAAATCAGATATTACAGTCTGACCTGATTCGATACTTTCCGGTAGGCCGACTTCTTTACATATTGTGTTGAAAGTGGTCTAAAACTAAGACTATTTGAGTCTTTTTACTGATTCAAAAGTTTTCCTTTCTCTTGCTCTGTTGGTTGGTTATTTGTATTTATTTATCGTCGCTACCGATGCCCATCTGCGCGACGCCCCCAGAAGACAGTTGTTTAGGGGGATAGTGCAAGGATGCAGGTCGAAACTACTGAGAGCTTCGCCTGGTTCTTTGGTGCTCGGTGTATAGCACCGTCACACGGGACCTCGGTTTAATATCTCATCCGAAAGACTATTAGTAATTTTAGTTGGCCAGCAGGGGATTCGAACCCACAACCTGTAGTGACCCGAAACATTATGTTCACGAGTCCTACGCTCTACCTACTGAGCTATATCGGCTGGTGATTTTTTTTCTTGCTCTGTAAGGGAAGTTATTCCTTAAATATAGAGCGTCAACTCTTTACCAGACGACAACATTTTAGACTCATCCAAATTGAAAGAATTTACAGACGTCATATTAACCCTTAGGCTGCAAGCGCGACTCACTGACCTTTTGCGGACGGTGTAGATCCAAGATCAGACTATACAGAATGTGCAGTCTGATCCTGGATCTACACTGCCCGATAAGAAGAAAATTTATAATAGCAATATTTAGCTTTTTTCTATCCACTGAAAAATGTTATTTTAGTAATTTAGCAGGATAAGGGTTAAACGTGACTCAAATGACAGAATTAGTCTATAGAAGAAATTAGAGAATACATTGTGATAAAAGGAGAAAATGCTGGTATCAGGAATTTTGGGGCCTTGTTTCCTTAAACGTTTTCAAAAGTCGATTTCTTTGGGGGTCGTTAAGAACCGGAGACGAGAGATTATGTGGTCCCGGGTAAAGCCTTTAAAGAAGACGTACCTGTACCAAGTTCAATGCTGTTTTGATACTTATTCTGCTTCATAAGTTAACCCTTTCCCAAACAATCCCTGGTTTTCACGACCCTAGAAAAGAAGCCTTTTTGAAAACATTGTGGGAAAAGGAGAAAATGCTGGTAACCAGCATTTTCTCCTTTTCCCACAATGTTTTCTACCCTCCCAGGACAAGTTTCAATTTTTAGTTTACTTAAATTTTGTAGCCGCAAATGCTTTCGATTTTGGTCCTTTCTCAAATTTTGTCTTCTGATAAAGAGTTAAATGAAATTTGCGAGTCGATAGTATAAACCAAAGTTATGTTATGTCTGAATTATTGTTTTGGGGAATATTATGTCCTTTTTGGATAGTGTAGAACCAAGATCAGACTGCACTTGTTGTGCAGTCTGATCTTGATCTACACTGTCCGCTAAACGTCACTGAGTCTCGCTTATATAGAAGGCTTTTGGTTGATGGGATTATCAGACTGCAGATCGCTGGTAAGACTGCAAGTTTATTCAGTTGATCTCGATCTGCACGGTCTATAAAAGAGAAAAAGCTTTCATTATATCTGAATTTAGGTTGCAAAGAATTAACTCTTTGCCAATCAACCCTTGTTTTAATGGCGCAAAAAAAATGTCGAAAAAATAGTGGAAAAGAAGAAAACAATTTGGCTTCTTCACAAAAGACTGGGCCATGAGAGATCAGCATCAATGTTTTCAAATAATTTATTGGCTTTTAGTTTCAATAAATTTTTGGTACATGTTAACAAGCGTACATGTATATAGAAACCCCATTTGCTTTACATGACGGTCATTCTACCTTCTTGCTGCGTTTTCAAGTCGCATGATCTTGTCCCGCGGTCTTCTTTCTCTTTTTTAACGAAATTCTTCATATTTTTTCGTCTGCTTAGATTCCTTTTCTGAATGAAAAATTTCAATTATTTGAGAGGTCATTTGATACCATGGCAAATCTTTTCTGAAATTCGTCATGTAAAACTAGACCACGTCGTTTTACTGTTTCGGTTTTCTGATTTCGCTTTGTTTACAAATCGATGACGAAACAGACTGTATATCAAAATTATTTCGCAAGAAAAGTGGATTTAGACTTCAAATTTTGTGGCAGTCTACCTTTTAAACTCACCACTGTGGGAGAGGTCTGATGACCTCTCCAATGATGACCTCCCCTATGATAAAAAGCGATTTCTTATTTCATGCTTTCTGGTAGGATATCGAGAAATAGCAGTGAAAATATTTTTCGATCTTACACTGGTACCACCAGTGAAAATACCGAATTTCACGTTCTTGTTGCCTAGGTAAATTGCGCGTGCCTAACAACCAGATGGGAAATATGACGTCATATACCTTACATTTCTCGCGCTTGACGTAACCTTGCTGTGCGGGAGGGGTACGCCACGGGGAATAAGAGAAAAGAACTGCACTGAATTTTGATAAAGCTCCTCCCAGAAAGGGTAAAAAGCATGAAATAATTAGAATATTTGTTTTTTTCGGTGAAAGATCGAAATTTATTTCATCTCGTGAACACAATCGGTAATATTTTCACGAGTGGCTGCGCCACTCGTGAAAATATTACCGATGATGTCCACTCGATGAAATAAATTTCGATCTTTCACCGAAAAAAACAAATATCCTCTATATCTTTGTCTTCTACCATTTCTTCTTCCTTTATTATGACAAATCAACTCGTTTGAGCTACATTTGGTTTGTCAGCAGCAAGGAATTTCAAATTAAAAGTCAAAAATAAAAAGAAATGCCGTGTGAAGAGTCAATTAGCAATATCCAATGTGTTTAGCAAACTTATAACTGAGGTCGATACGTCAGATTCATTGAGAAAATTCATCAGTGGAAAATCCGCTTTTAACCCGACACACAAACAAGCTTTCTAAGAAGAACAAAAATCTAGGGAGAGGTCACCGTTCTTGAGGACATTGTTTAAAGAATGTACTTTAATTCTTTACCCCACGATAATAATGCAGACTTGCCCAGATTGATAGTATTTGCAGACGATAATTCATAGTCACCAGGAAGGGATTTTTCGCTGGAGAGTAGAAAAATCATGCAAAAGAAAAAGAGAACATGATGGTTCCTATGAAATTTTCTCCTTTTTCAAGGAAGTTTTCAAAATGCCCTTTCCTTGGGATCGTTCAAACTCTGAAATGTGTTGTGAAGCGTTAACAGGTTTCTCAGTTTCAAGCGCCCTTTGACAGAAAAAAAAATGTTAACAATATGAATGCTGACACACATAGGTACTATTTGAAGTTTGCGACATGGATGATCTTGGACCGTTCCATCTATATTTAAGTTTTTACATTGTTCTGTTGTAACTTCTGGTAAATCCTAGAACTATCTGCCGGCTAGGACCCGGATCAGTCTTCATTTTCTTGTAGTCTGATCCGAGTCCTTGTTGGACAGAAATCTATTTATTGAACATTGTTATAGTCTTTCTTTGACTATAATACTTAGATGCTCAGAATGCCTACTGAACAAGTTCTTTAAAGGGTACTTGACTATATTGGTTTGATGGATAAATATTGTTATTTGCATTATGGGCCGGTGGCCTTTTCCATAAAATAAAATTAATTATCTTTGCATAAACTTTCTCTAAGCAACTTTTTGTTTTCTCTTATGAACAGATACGTAACCATGTTTATCGATAACTGAACTAAAGTAAGAAGTCCTATCGTAATGACGTTCATCATTCCTTTTTTTGCCGACGAATTAACCTCGTTTGCAAAAATCATGACCTGGTCCAGTATTCACAAACTATTCTCTAGAATGTTCTTAGTCTCATACTCAAAAGATTTTCTACATTTGTAAGTAACACAACTTCTGATTGGCTAAACCGAATCAGATGTTGTGTTATTTTCAAATTTAGAAAATTCTAGAGACTGAGACCAAGTCTGTTCTTAAGAATGGTTGGTGAATACGGGCAAGTATATTTGATATACGAAGAAGCAAATACGATACTGGTTGATCGTATCGACAGAGGCGCAATGTGATATTCATCAGCAACAGAATGACATGTACTTTTAACCCTTTACAACATAAGGCATCTAGAACTATGGTATCTCTAACTGACCCTAAATAACAGCTAGGATGAAGCTGTTTTCTATATGTGTATATGACACCTTTTGATAGCATAGAAAACATTGTGGCAAAAGGTGAAATTGCTCGTCACGAGCAATTTCACCTTTTGCCACAATGTTTTCCAAAGGCTTCTACAAGCAATGCGTAGAAATGAGTATCTATGGAGTGAAGGGTTAACCAAGCGATACAACTTTGGATTTCTGATAATTGAAAGCACTTGCAGACAAGATGATGCCATTTCGTTAACCCATTACCAAACGACAATATTTTAGACTGGTCCAAATTGAAAGCATTTGCAGACGACAAAATAAAAATGACTGGAAATTTGAAATTTGTTTTGTGAAGGGTAGAAAACATTGTGGCAAAAGGAGAAAATGCTGGTTACCAGCATTTTCTCCTTTTCTCACAAGGTTTTCAAAAGGCTTCTTTCTCAGGGGTGTCAAAAGTAGGGATTGTGTGGTAATGGGTTAAGGTTATAGAAATTGTCCGAGGAAGAGCACAAAATATTGTGTAATAAAGAGATTCTGCCACTTGCCAGCATTTTCTCCTTTTCCCACATTGTTGTCAAAAGATGTCTTTCTTAGGGTCGTTAGTACTCGACATTGAGTGGTTGAATAGTTAATTAACTCTTTATCATACAACCCCGACTTTTAGCGACCCTGGGAAAGAAGCCCTTTCAAAACATTATGAGAAAAGGAGAAAATGCTGGTAACCAGCATTTTCTCCTCTTCCCACAATGTTATTTGAATTTCTCAAGACATATTTCAATTTTTGAGTCACATACATGTATATTTTTTCGTCTGTAAATGCTTTCAATTTAGACAAGTCTAAAATTTTCTTGTTTTGTAAAGAATTGAAAGGGGGGGGTTGGCCTGGGTCCGTATTCACCAACCATTCTTAGGAACAGTCTTTGTCTTGTTCTTCAAGATTTTTTAACTGTGAAAGTAACAGAATTTCTGATTGGCTAAACCAAATTGGCTAAACCATTTGGTTTAGCCAATCAGAAATTCTGTTACTTTCACATTGACAAAATTCTGAAGAATAAGATTAAGAATGTTCTAAAGAATGGTTGGTGAATACGGACCCAGCTGGAAACAAGTTATGTATGAAGCACTGAGCGAACCGCGTAAAAAACGAAAGTCTTAAGTTCATATCGGAAAATGCACTTTGATTTTTTTTCAATCAAAATAGCCCATCGATAGAGTGTAATCGATTTGAACAGAGTGGTGGTGGGGGCGGATCAGCATTAACTTCTCTCACTTTAACCTCGTAATCTTTTTAACCTTATTCCACACGATCCCGACTTTTAACACCCTTAACAAAGAAGCCTTTTAGAAAACATTGTGGGAAAAGGAGAAAATGCTGGTAACCAGCATTTTCTCCTTTTCCCACAATGTTTTCTGGCTATTCAGGAACGATAAAATCGTATGAAAAATATTTTGAATTATATTCTGTGAATTGCATTTATATGTATAGATGAGTCTTAATTTTTGCGGCTCAGTGGTGAGCGTGTTGGACTCATGATCTGATTGCTGTGAGTTCGATACCCGGTTGAGGCGAACTTTCTTTCCGGCGTATTTTCGCCTCTCGCCTCTGCTGAAGCATGTGAGAAAAGTAGTTGGTGGCTTTGAAAAGAAAGTTGTGAGAAAGCCAGAAAACACACATGCGTCACCGACCGCCATGATATGACCTTAGCTGTTAAAGTGGCGTTTAACTCCAATACAACCAACTTAAATTTTTGCCTAGTGGTAAAAGGTTAATTGATTGTTTGATTGATCGAATGATGTTTAACGCCGTTTTCAACATTATATCAGTTATATCGTAGCGGCCAGTGCACCTATCCATTCGTTTCTGGTGTCTCTTTTACCAGTACTCCGCACAGTTTTCTTTCCAAGCTACTGGCTGGTTTCTCACGTAAACATTGACGAAACAATGGTCAGTGGTGGGAGAGGAATCAATCAGAATTATTTGTATCAGTCCAAGAGTATATTCAACAAACTGGCCGATTTACTTGATATAAATAAGTATACTCTCGAATGCTCTGATCTTTCCTTTTTATTATGCTGAGTAAATGGACAAAATCTCTGTCTGTCTGTCTGTCTGTCTGTCTGTCTGTCTGTTCCTCTCTCTGTCTCCTCTCTCTCTCTTTCTTGGGTATTATAATTAGTTGTGTGACCACTTGTAAATCTATCATATTGTAGAGGGAGGGTCGATTTATAAGTTGTTATAACTTTTGTTCCAACCCCCATTTCCATGTAAACTTGAGGGAAAATAAATATGTTTAACTAAACTAGGAATCAATCCTCGGAATGAAACTGGCCGAGTCAGGGGTTGTTGCTAGGAAACGAACCCTGGACCTCGTGTTTTCAAGTCCTGCACGCTACCGACTGACCTAATGGGGCTGGGCGGTAAAGGGTTAACAAAATGTTGACCAAATTACAGACACTACATGTATACGACGAATAAAAGTATGGCAACAAACTAGTAGCAAAGATAAAATTGCTCTACTAGCACTTTTTCTTTTTTCCATTAGATTTTTTTTAAAACTTGATTTCTCAGAATCATAAAATGTGGGCTTGTGTGATCGAGACTAATGGAGAGAATTTCGAGATATTATCAATATAATATGACACGAAAAGATCTGTCTCTCAGCCATTATTGTTCTTTTCATCTATTCATTAACCCTATACTCTTCAAATATTCCTCTGCACGACCCTTTTTCGGTTGACTGTTTTTAAAAACTTCATTAAAAACGGAGCAGTTCTTAATTTGAATTTTCTTTAAAAACAGTTGTAACTATTTTGTCCGTGTCCGTCTGTCCCTCTCTTTCTCTCTCTCTCTCCCTCCTCTCTATCTCTTCTCTTTCTTCTTCTTCTTCTTCTTCTTCTTCTTCCTTTTCTTCATCATCATCATCATCATCATCATCTTCTTCTTCTTCTTCTTTTTCTTCGTCTCCTTCTGCTTCTTCTTCTCCTTCTTCTTCTTCTCCTTCTTCTTCTTCTTCTCTCTCTGTGTCTCTGTCTCATGCTCCCACTTTCACTTTTTCTTTCTCTGGCTCTCTCTCCCTCGTTGACGGGTAACTGCTTCTTGGTCAAAGTATAATTCATCTTTGTTATTCTTAATTATGTATTTGATCTCTTTTGTACAATCGACAGAGGCCTATACAAGTGACGGATACAGGCACAGATCTATTCCTGGACGCAGACTTTACCCCAAGCTATTCTTCCATTTTCAAAAAGCGGGAACCAGTGAAATCCATCGTATGGAAAAGACCTTTGGCAAGTATTTGCTGTTTATTGTTGATTTTCCTTTCATGGTAAAAAAAATAAATCCAAAACGACTTCTTACCCTTTCGGTGCCACAGGCGAAAAGTTTCTTTTGCAGACAGTGTAGATCAAGATCAGACTGCTCGAGACGTGCAGTCTGATCTTGAATCTATACCATTCTCCTGATTAGTAGAGCCTATACTATAAAAAAAATATCTTCAGTTTTCAATGGATGGTATTTAACCCTTTCCCACACAATGACAAATTTTGATGACCTTGGAAAGAAGTCTTTAGAAAACATTGTGGGAAAAGGAGAAAATGCTGGTAACCAGCATTTTCTCCTTTTCCCACAATATCTTCTACCCTATCAGTAAACAATTGCACCATTTGAGCCACACTGAAATTGTCGTCTCAAAATGCTTTCAATTTGGACAGGGCTAAATTTTTTTCGTCTGGTAAAGGGTAAAGGCGTCGGAAGGACCTGAGTGACAACATTTGGAGCTGACAGAAATACGGGCCGTTCTTACACTCTCAAAAGCTTTTAAAAACATTTTGAGAACAGGAGCATTTGAGTCATAAGACAATTTAAACCAAAATCCCGCTAAATTAATCAAAAAAACTTTAAAGCCGATTTCAAATCACGTAAGATTTTCTAATTAAAGTTTTTTTTTTTTTTAATCCTTATCGGACATTATAGATCCAAGATCAGACTGCACGTTCTGTGCAGTCTGATCTTGGATCTACACTGTCCGCAAAAGGTCCACGAGCCACTCTTAATAGCCTAAAGGTTAAATTCAGAATGAAAATTCCTCTTTTCTTTTTCATCTAGGAAATCAACCCGAATGCAGTCCTGGTGTTTGAAGGTACCAGCAGACACGATATGAAGCAGGGAGACCTGAATGACTGCTGGTTTTTGTCCACTCTCTCAGCGATAGCAGAGAAACCCCAGCTAATGAGTCGGGTATTGATTGTTATTCTTTGTCTGCAAGGAACTTTCCTTTTTTTTCCATTGTTCTTCGTTTACGGAAGTATCATTATGCTTTTAGTTTTGTACCTTTTAATTTTTTTTTCCACTACAGACTGTGGTTTGAATATTGGGTTTTCGTAAAAAAATGCTTTCGAAAGATGTTTTGTAGAATGTTTTTCTACGCGGCTTTCAAAAAGATTACACTTATATTCATTACAGTTATTACTTATTTGAATTTTTTCTTGGTTTCACTATTTGCCTTTGAAGCTTCATTGGTCTGTCTATAAGGGAAAACTAAAATTATTCGCGGACGATCATTGAACACTTATTAAATAGCACACTTGGTAAAATATTGCCAATGGTGTTAATAAGATGAAATAAATTTCGATCTTTCACCGAAAAAAAAAACAACAAATACTAGTATTCTTTTTATTTCATGCTTTTAACCCTTTATTGGGGGAGCTTTATCAAAGTCCAGTACAGTTCTTTTCCGTTATCCCCCGTGGCGTACCCCTCCTGCATAGCAAAGCATTACAATATTACGTCAAGCGCAAGAAATGTAAGGTAAATGACGTCATATTTCCATCTGGTTGTGCACACGGCATGCGCAATTTACCTAGGCAACAAGAACATGAAAATCGGTATTTTCATTGGTCGTACCTGTGTAATATCAAAAAATATTTTCACTGCTAGTTCTCGATATCCTACCGGAAAGCATAAAATTAAGATGAAATTAACAACCCAACCTTGTTTGCCCAGCGCCACGGAAGAAAGTCAGCAAATGTTTATGTTTTAATGGAACTGGAACTCTAACACCTGTTGATGATAAAATTAACGCTAATAAGTACATACTTGAGGATAATGTGGCCATCCTCGCTCAGCATTTTGGCAGTAGACACTAAGTATCTATGGACGACAATGCACCTGTTCATAGGTCCCGTATTGTAAAAGTATATGGCTTGCAACACTCGAAAAGGGGCATTCGGACATTTGCGTAAAGTGCCGTCTCGGATCAACCTGTGCAGTCTGTGCAGGTTGATCCGAATCGGTACTTTCCGTTTTTATTTAATTTTCTGTTTTACGTAAGTATATTGTAGCGCAAAACTAATGAAGTCGTAAAGTGCCGTCTCGGATCAGCCTGCGCGGACTGCGCAGGCTGATCCGAGACGACACTTTACGCAAATGTCCGAATGCCCCTTTTCACGTGTCACGACCCATATAGGGAAACAACATTATCGTATCTGCTGAATGGCCAGCACAGTGCCCAGATTTGTACATTATAGAAAATATTTGGGTTTGGTTGTAGAGGGACATTCAACCCAATCCAATAAATATAAACAGTTGGGATAAGTTATTCGACTCGATCCGTTGTGCATGCAAAAAATATTGATGTGGAACATGTTAGAAACTTGTAATCAACAATTCCAACACGAATTCACGATGTGATAAGAATGGAAGGAAATGTCACCAAATATTAAGATCAGCGAATCAATAATAATAATAATGTTAACTTTAATCTTTCTCTACATAATTATAAAGGATACTTGTTGACGTCATCAGGAGTGAGGAATAATTGTGTCCTTGTAACCTATGTTTATTTTTCTGTTTTCAGTTGAATATTTCTCGGAAAATGGGTTAGGATCAATTTTCTTCGGTTTCGTTTTGCAGATTCTCTTACTTTATACATGTAGAAGATGTTAGCATGTGTCATGTTTTTCAAAGATTCCACCTGTCTTTTATGACGCATCACCATCACCTGTACAGGATAAAAAGTAATATGGCACTAATAAAGTAGCAGTAAAAATTGCTACAAACAAATACTTTGTTGGAAAAACAGTGTAGCCTATTTTGGACACAAATACATGTATCTTGAACATTTAATTACATGTATTTCAAAAGAGAAACAGTCTTTTTTAGAAATACCCTTATTTTACTGCTCATGTTTGAATACAGTTTCTAAATATAGATTTAAGTGAAACCAGGATTTGTGAAAGGTTTTTCCACAGACATATCAACATAAGTTGTTTGGGCTTATGCTGAAGCTATTATCCAAGCCTGTAGGGGCCAGTTTCATAAATGGCCGGTGCATAGCTGATCATAGCCAAGTAAATGGTGCTTGGTAGTTTTATTGAGGAAACGTTTATGTCATTTCGAAATTCGAGGTTTCTGATATCGTTTTGAAAAGGTGTCTGGTTCTGTAGCAAGAATCCTTAATATCAGGTAGACATGTATGTGAAAAATGCCACCTAGCGGAAGATAATGACGGTGTAGAGGCAGTTGCAAATGTGCTATTTTTAGTAACGGTGTCCGGTAATGAAAATTTCAGTTTTCCGTGATAGACCAATAGAGTTTCAGTGATCTATGGTTTCAATATCATACTTTATTAATTCAGCATTCGTTTGTTTGTTTGTTTTTCATTCCAACATGCCTTGTATAAAAAAAAACAAAAAAAACAAAAAATGAATGACGTCCGCTACGTTTGTAGTGTCACACTTAATTAACACGTCCTCTTTAATCTAACGCCTTCTTATTTCTATAAAAAGCACTGAAGAAAGATATTCAAATCATGATATGTATTTGTCACCCTGAAACAAGTCATTATGTTTCATTATCATGTTTCACACCTGTTCATTGGCATCATTATGATGACGTATCTTTGATTCTCCACTCCATTAACCCTTATCCTGCTAAATAACTAAGATTAAATTTTCAGTTCGATATTGATAACCCAAGTATTGCTCTTTCAAAGTTATGTTCTGGGAAATATTATCTCCCAATCGGACGTTCTGTGCAGTCTGATCTTGATCTACACTGTCCGCAAGTGGTCAGCTAGTCGAGCTTAGCTGCCAAAGCGAAATCTAATTTAGGGGTAAAGTGCCGCCACGGACTAGCCAACGCATACGGCTTGCAACATGCGAAAAGGGGCATTTGGACATTTGCGTAAAGTATCGTCTTGGATCAGCCTGCGCAGTCTGCGCAGACTGATCCGAGACGGCACTTTACGACTACAATAGATTTTGTGCCACAGTAGACTTGCGCAAAACAGAAAATTGCATAAAAACGTAAAGTGTCATCTCGGATTAGCCTGTGCAGACTGTGCAAGCTGATCGGAGACGACACTTTACGCAAACGTCTGAAAGTCCCTTTTCGCGTGTTGCAAGCCAATTATCATATCGTTAATCCATTTGATATATCTATGTTATTCATTCCACTATGCAAGTAATCATCTATCGTAATTTTGGATCCATAAGAATCCATTTGGTCCAAGAACGGACTAACTCATAAAGTGAACTAGACCTTTGGTACCCAGAAAATTGACTAAGAGCAAAAACCTTCCTCTTGGTTGACCTGGATCGATAGTTTCTGCAGATGCTTAAACTCTTTTTTTTTACAGAGCATCACTTAATTAATACCAGATTGGAGTTAATCAACTGGGTATTTGTGATATTGAAAGTCTGTGACTGGAATGGGGTATGATGCATAAAAATACGAGTCCGAAGGACTTTGTTGGCCGCATCACACATTTGAATGACAGACTTAAAATATCAAACATATCCAGTCGATTGTCCTATTCAATATATTCTTAATTTACCCCTTTTTACTCTTATAATTATCAAGAATGGTATAAGAATTAACCATGTAGGACAAATGTAGTTCCTGTGTAATGCAGAGAAATGACCCTCCCCTACAAAATAACCCGGGTCATTATTCTACGTAGAGAAATGATCCCAGAAGTCATTTCACTATGTAGAGGAATGACCTGTGTCATCATTTTACGTAGAGAAATGACTCTCTGGGGTCATTTCTCTACGTAAAATAATGAAACGGTCATTCTTCTAAGTAGAGAAATGACCCATAGGTCATTCCTCTACGTAGAGAAATTATCAATGAATCACTTTGTAGGGGAGAGTCATTTCTCTGCATTACAGCCGGTAAATATTCTAAAACTATACTTCACTATTGATGATACCATATCATCACTTGTGGTATTATTTACTGTGATATCCCCGTAATTCACTGAAATACTGTGATATCCCAGTAATTCACTGAAAAGAATATACGTGTATTAAATATCTTTAACCACAGATAATACCAGATGACTATGCAATCGGTACCAAAGACTACAGAGGGAAGTTTCATTGTCGTTTCTGGCAGTTCGGCGAGTGGATCGACGTGTACATAGACGATCTCCTGCCAACCGTCAACAATAATCTACTGTTTGCTCATTCCTCAGCCCCGGAAGAGTTCTGGGTGTCCCTGGTTGAAAAGGCCTATGCAAAGTAAGCTTTTGCTGATATAGAAATGTTTTGTTTTGTTTAGTTTGATATTTTATTAATTTTCACTAACGTCACTGAAACAGTTATTCCATGGTCCTTGTTCACTCACTATTCATTAGAACATTCCATAATTATCCAAACGTAAAAGTAACACAATTCTGATTGGCTAAACCGAAAGGTTTAGCCGATTAGAAGTTGTTTTACTTTCAAATTTAGAAAAATTTTGAGAATTAGACTGGCAATGTTTTTTTTTAGAATAGTATATGAATACGGAGCCGGGTGTCCACAAGGTTTCACTTGTAACAGGCTACGACTCTGTGGTACGTTTTCGATGGACAGTCCAAGGAACACCAGCAACACAAGAGAGAGTCGAATCCAGACCATTTTTTCACAAACACTTACCACACTTAATCACACAGGATCTCGTCTTATTTGAATTCTTAAACTGAAATTTTGAATTTTGAAGACCTCAATTCCAGATATCTTCCACTTATTTTCGCAACTAACAGTTCATTAGTAAAGCAATCGAGTAGAGTTACGGCTGTAGATGACAAATCTAAAATCGTACGGCACGTTTTGTATAGTACATACATAAAGGGCGCCTTGATCAGAAATTCCAAAAAAATATTAGCAAGTTTCTTGAAATACGGTGAAATAGAAATTCCAGTAATACTTAGGACTATTAGATCAGCAGTTTCTGTATTTGAACTATAAGTATATCCATTCAAATCACGGTATTCAAGCTGGGAATCTTTGTGGCAAGCTTTGGGTCTATATCACAATATACTGCATCCCACAGAAAATGTTTTTGTTCTGACAAAAGCTTGAAATTCTTAACCCGCTGCAGCAAAAAATACGACGTTATGGGTTCCAGCAGTTAACAAGTCATTTAGTAATGGAGCAATTTGATGTAACAGTTCTAACAAAGTGTTTTTTTCTTTTGAATTTCATCCTTTGATAAATATGTAATAGACTTCACTATTTCTGAGAAATAGCCTCTATAAACATAGGTCATCAATTCATTCGATCTATCAAATACCTTATGAAAATTAAATATGCAAATGTTGACAGGCTAAACGGATCCTACGAGTCACTGGAATACGGATTCGAAGCGGACGCCTTCACGGACCTAACGGGCGGCCTTGCTGAGTGGTACAACCCTGCTGATCTAAAAGACAACGATTTTTATCTGATACGTGCAGCATTTCAAAGCGGAGCTGTGATAGGATGCTTAAGTGTGGTAATTATTCGTCATTTAATATCATTATTATGTTTTGTCCGAGGCAAGTAATAGTTTGTTTGGTGTTTAACGCTAATTTCAGCAGCATTCCTGAGAGCCAATGCATCGATAAACGCGTTTTGAGGGTTCCTCATACCAGTACTAATTTTCCAAGCTGTTGGTTGCTCTTTCACTTTATGCGAAGTCAAAGTCTACTCAGTTTAGGCAGAGAAATCGAGTTGGAATGATTTTCACCAATCTTTCTATCAATCCTAAAATTGATCGTGGAACCTCTGGATAGTATCCTTGCTAATTACTGTTAGTTTCATATGTTCTAGATAACAGTTTAGAATCAAGTGTTCAAGCTTTCAATTAACTCCTTACCAGGGGACAAAATTTGAGACGCATCCGAGTTGAAAGTATCTGCATAGGACACTATAAATGTGAACCACAAATTGAAATGTGTTTTAGGTTGTTCCAGAATCAAAGTGGGAAAAGGAGGGAAATTGCCGGTTACACGCATTTTCTACTTTTCCCACAAGGTTTTCAAACACCCTTTTCATTTTAAGTCTTTTTAGGTCGTTAAACCCGGTATTGGGTGGTAAATATTCAACACAGAAAAATATGTTACATGAGGAAACTGGTTACATCGTAAAGAATGAATAAATTGGCTTATTTCCCTGACAGCGTGCTATTTATTGGACCGCTTTATTGTGTTCCGGGACAAGATCTGGTTCGGTATTCACCAACCATTCTTAAGAACATTCTTAGTGTTATTTTTCAGAATTTTGTCATTATGAAAGTAACAGAACTTCTGATTGGCTAAACCATTTGGTTTAGCCAATCAGAAGTTCTGTTACTTTCACAGTCAGGAAATCTTGAGGAATAAGACCAAGAACGTTCTTAAGAATGGTTGGTGAAAACGGAGCCTGATCTCATGAAGTATGTACCTCCTACAAACAAATCTCCAGCTGATAACATAGAAAAAAACACTTTTAGATGTCAAATAATCTCTAAGGTTTTACCTTTGATACTGAAATACATTATTTAGATGAATGGCCAAGTTGATATAATTTGCAGGATAAAGAAGGTAGATCCGAGACGGAGAAAAGAGGAATGGTTTCAAACCACTCCTATGTGATAACTGGGGTCGACGAGGTGCAATATCTAGACGCAACCGCCAAGCTCATACGAGTTCGAAACCCATGGGGAGACACAGAGTGGCAGGGGGCTTGGAGCGATGGGTGAGCTAGGCCATTGGCTGTTATTTATCAACTAAGTCTTTTATATACTGGTCTAATTTTAAGTTGCGAAAACCATGTTTCGGGCCACTACAGGTTGTGGGTTCGAATCCCCGGCTGGCAATTAAAATTACTAATATTCTTTCGGAAGAGAGATTGAACCGAGGTCTCGTGTGACGGTGCTATACGCCGAGCACGTTAAAAGAACCAGGCGAAGCTCTCAGTAGTTTCGACCTGTATCCTTGCACTAACCCCCGTAACAACTAACCGTCTTCTGGGGGCGTCGCTCGGATGGGCAACCGGTAGTGACGATAAATAAACGGAAATAACAAACTAAGTTGCGAAAATAGTAACATAATTGTCTCAGACAGAACGAATCGGCCAAACAGATGGCTTGTTCCTTGATTTTTCAAAATATTTAGAATATATGAAAGTGTTGTATACTATACGAGTTAGAACAAATTCGTGTTCTATATTTTGATTTGAATATATATTTCAGGTGGAGGGTTGTTGTTGTTTGTTTGTTTGACTTCAATATAATCAAAAGCAGTAATTACTGCGAAATCAGCATGGGGGCACTCATATTCCAGAAAATCAAAGCAACCTTTTTCTTTCAACCCTTTAGCTTCTAAGCGCAATTCATTGACCTTTTGCGGACAGTGTAGATCAAAGATCAGACTGCACAAACTGTGCAGTCTGGTCTTTGTTCTACAATGTCCGACACCTTTTTTTCTCTCTCTTCTAGGTAAAATCAGCTTTGAAATCGAAATAATTGATTTTTTACTTTTAATTCGAAACGTTTCTTTCATTTTTGTGGCACTTTAACCTTTTACCACACTCAAAAAGGTAGACTTACGCAAATTCAAAGCATATGCAGATAACAGGTTTAATGTGGTTAAAATGACGGCTTTGTCTTTGAAAGAGATGAAAACATCGTGGGAAAAGGATTAAATACTGTTTACTAGCATCTCTGTCCTTCTCACAAAATATTTTCAAAATTCCTTTTTCCTAAGGTCGTTAAAATTCGGGATTGCGTGGTAAAGGGTTAATTGGATGCAATATTGAATATTGTGTTGTAAGATTTGTGTCTTGATTAGCAGATGAAATGAAAGTACCCTATACTTAATCTATCGAACTAGAAATTTTAGTCTAAACAAGCAGTTTAAGTTTCCATAGAAACTCGACTAGAGTTATTTAAGTATCACGATTGCATTAAAACTACAGTGCAATATATAAATATTTCAGCTGGTGTTTCGCGAAATTCTAATTCTCTGGTAGCTTTATTTCCTACTGAAAGTCGAGAGAGTTTGACTTTTTTACTACCACCGAAAAAGAAGATTACAGCTGAAGAAGAGATTTTTTTCGGTTCCACAATGAATTAACCGTTGGGAAAGGAGTGAACCGTACAACCGCGGTGACCCAGACATAAGACATGGCATACGGCTTCATTCATTGGTCACTACGGTACTAGTGAGCTTTGGCAAAATGTAAGACATTTGGCTACATTCATGAGTCAGTAACGTGTATCTTGGCAAGACGTGAGACATAGTAATCGGCCTCACTCATGAGTCAGTAAAGTGTACCTTTGCCAGACGTGCGACATTGCGTTCGACTTCATTCATTAGTCAGTAGAGTGTACCTTTGCTAGACGGTATACATTCATGAGTCAGTTATTGTACCTTGGCCAGACGCAAGCCATTGCATTTGGCTTCATTCATGCGTTGACTAGGCGTAAGGTGTAAGAAATTGCGATCGCCTTGATTCATGAGTCAGTAGAGTGCATCTTGGTCAGTCGTAGGAGATTGAGATCGGCTTCATTGTGAGGAAAGTAACGGGTACCTTTGGCCAGACGTGAAGCATAATGTTCCGCTTCATTCATGAGTTAGTAAACTGTACATTGGCAAGACTTAAGACATAGCGTTCAACTTCATTCATGAGTCAGTAAAGTATACCATGGCCAAGTGTGAGACGATGCGTTCGGCTTCATTCATAAGTCAGCAAATTGTACCTTAGCCAGACGTAAGATATCGCGTTCGTCTTTATCCATGAGTAAAGTGGACCTTGGCAAGACGTGAGACGTTGCATTAACCTTCGTTCATGAGTAAAATAAAGTGTACCTTGACAAGACGTGAGACAGCTTCATTCATGAGTCAGTAAAGTGTACCTTGGCCACACGTTAGGAATCGCGTTCGTCCCTATTCAAGAGTCGGTAAAATGTAACTTGGCATGGCGTACAACATTGCGTTCGGCTTTATTCATGAGTCAGTAAAGTACACTTGACCAGACGTGAGACATTTTAGATTGTTTTATTTGACCCTGCGTCAGTAAAGTTTACCTTAGTTATGCGTAACGAATAAGACATTGCTTTTTGCCCCATCCAAGAGTCAGTAAAGTGTACCTTGGATAGACGTGAGAGATTACGGTCGGCTTCATTCGTGAGATCAGTAAGGTGTATTTTTGCCAGACGTGAGATATTGCGCTCGTCTCCATTCATGAGCACAGTAAAGTGTACCTTGGCCAGGCATGAGACCTTGCGTTTATGTCATCTATGAGTACAATACAGTGTACCTTGGCTAGACGCGAGTCATTGCATGAGACTTCATTCATGAGAACAGTAAGGTATATCTTGGCCAGACGTGAGTCATTGCTTTCGGCTTTATTTATGAGTGAGTAAAGTGTACCTTGGATAGACCTGAGAGATTACGGTCGGAGATCATTCATAAGATCAGTAAGGTGCATTTTTTGCCAGACGTGAGATATTGCGCTCTTCTTCTTTCATGAGCACAGTAAAGTGTACCTTGGTCAAACGTGAGACATTGCGTTTTGTACTATAGCTATAGAAGTCGGACATTTTCGGTTTCTTTAATGAGCTAAGTAATGTGTACATTAGCCAGACGGGAGACATTCATTCATTCATTAGCTCTGTAAAGTGTAACTTGGCTAGGTGTGAGACACTGCGTTTTGTACCATAGCTAGACGTAAGACTTTTTTTCAGTTTCTTTATTGAGTAAAATAAAATTTACTTTTGCCAGACGGTAGACATTGCGTTAAGCTTCATTCATATGCATGTAAGTATACCATTGCTAGACAGGAGACATTGCGTTCGGTTTCATTCATGAGTATAGTAAAGTGTACGTTGGCTAGACTTGAGTCATTGCGTTTGGCTTCATTCTTGAATTCAGTAAAATGTTCTTTGGTTATCAGGAGGCTAAGGGTGTAGCCCAACGAATGCGACCTTTTTCTAAATTGTTTCTGAGAAACAGTCAATAAATTCCTTTACTAAACGACAAAATTTTAGACTTGTCCAAAATGAAAACATTTACTAACGATAAAATAAATATGACTCAAAAATTAAATTTGATTTTGGGAAGGGTAAGAATCGTTGTGAGTAAAAGGAAAAAAATACTTGTTGCCAGTAAATCTTCTTTTCTACAATGTTTTCAAATGCTTTCTTTCGTAGAGTCGTTTAAAGGTCGTGATTGTTTGGTAAAAGAAATTAAGAGGTATCTTTAATCTCTCAAATCAATCGCTACTTTTGAAAAAAAAAAAAAAATGAATTCCTTTCAAATGGCAATTTAACCTTTTAGTGTTATATCAGTCAAATTATGTAATAATCGATTCTGTGTTTAAAATTATAACAGATTGTAAGGAAATGGAGATGAGAATCTTGCATGATACTTTTATGTAAATGAGTATTTTCTAGCACGAGGCTAAAACGTGACAGACAGGTTTCAAGTGATTTGTAGAGATTATATGCAAATAACACTTGAAGCTACCATCGTTACTGAAAATTAAAGTCTTGCTTTTTCAGTAATTCAGTAAGTTATAGAGAAACTGTCCAGCCAATAGTAAAAATCTAAACGTTGGTGTTTCAGAATTTATTTCAAGTAAAAATATCTCCTCGGCGGTCAGTGTAGATTAAAGATCAGACTGCACGTTTTGTGCAGTCTGATCTTGATCTACACTGTCCGCAAAAGGCCATTGAATAGCGTTAAGCAGCCTAAAGGGTAACTGCGTAGCAGTTACATGAAAACCGGAAATCGCTCTTCAAATACCTACATGCACCTTTTATATATGATGACCTGACAATTATAGTGGTGTCCGTGGTCGTGAGGTAGAGCGTCGGCCTCATAACCTAAAGGTCCTGAGTTCGATACCCAGGAGCGGGTGTCAACTTTGGGATTTTTTCATTGGCCTACACATTCGGCGCGAGTACTGGTGTACTTCCCAGGAAGCAGAATCGAGAGAGATTAGTATAAGTTGTAAGAACTTGCTTCTCAATCGATGAAAAATAAATAAAACTAAAAACAATTATAAAATACTTTTTCTCTTAACTAATTTTGGTAGCTTTTGGGGACAGTGTGACCTACATTTTCCGTTGAGGAAAGTATTTAGCGCGGAGTAATCGAGTAAAAATTGGCATTGTTTTGGGACAAAATCGTCTGTATTTTTAGCTAGGTCAAATGATCAAAGCATCCCGATTACTCTAAGGAAGGTTCACATCGTACATACATTGTACGTATTTCTGATTAGATCTATACATAACAAAAGACAACTGAACATGATTTTCTATTAAAATTATCAAAATTGATGAAAAAGCACCATCATGACTTACCGTGTGAAAATCAAGTGACATTTCGTCACTGTACAGAATCCCAATCCATACCTCTGATCCTACACTATTTGTTTTAGCCGGACGTGTAGCTGCCATTCTTATGGTGTTCCACTGGAAGTCATATAGAAATAATTCAGAAGTGTAAGAAGAATAAACTCTATAATGCCGATTGAAGAAACCAATTCAGTGTGTAAAGACTGTCAAATAACGTAGTGCTGTTTGTGGAAATCTGTAACTGTAAAACACAACTTGTTACACATGAATTGTTAACCCATAGGGCACCTAGCACAACTGCTGGGGTTTTGCATACGTTGTAGATTAAGATCATGCAGCATTTTGCGGTCAGAATAGATCAAGATAAGGCTTCAGAGAAGCTACAAGCCGGTGTAATGCAGAGAAATGACCCTTCCCTATAAAATGACCAGTGGGTCATTTCTCTACATAGAGGGTCATTCCTCTACGTAGAATATTGGCCCAGGTCATTTTTTACGTAGAGAAATGACTTCTGGGGTCATTTCTCTACGTAGAAATATGACCAGGGTCATTTAGTAGGGGATGGTCATTTCTCTGCATTACTGTCTTTTTTGTGAAACATTCTGTTAAGATTCACTGGAATTTTCAGTGTTGTCGCCTTCTTTCTGGTACTTTAGAAAAATCCATTTGTTTTATTTAGAACTTTAATAATTAGCAAAGTTCAGAGACATCAATCGGACATCTTCTTCTGTTGTTGCTTCATAAAAAGCCTTTCTCAGATCCAAGTGTGTGTGTGTGTTTTTCTTTTTACTTTGATCTCCATCTGTTATTATCGTCTATAAATAAAACATAAAAAGACACGGCTGAAAAGGAATCGACTTCTGCAGAAAACTTATTAGCCATTGTTCCATCCGTGTATGCTCCTTCTTTCTAGAAGAAGAAGATAATGTTTTCTATGGCTTTCTATGGTATAAATATAATTCAAGACAATGCTAGAGAGGCGGAAGTGCAATTTTATCTCATACAACAGGGCCCGTATTCACCAATCATTCTTAAGAACGTTCTTGGTCTTATTCTTCAAAATTTCCCGACTGTGAAAGTAACAGAACTTCTGATTGGCTAAACCATTTGGTTTAGCCAATCAGATGTTCTTTTACTTTCACACTGACAAAATTCTGAAGAATAAGACAAAGAATGTTCTTAAGAATGGTTGGTGAATACGGACCCAGGTATATCCATGCTTTTATTTGCCTACAACATCCTAAAAGCAGATATATGCGAGAGTCAGACAAGGGATCTGATCAATGACTTCTAATGAGTCGTGCTTTGCGATAAGGACTCCTTGCAGACTGGCCTAGTCTGAGACATTTTGCTATTTGCTATTGGAAAACTCACATAAAGGCCAAAAGAAGATTCTGCTCAACGCCTCAAGCGATTGTCAGACAAAAGGTCTCGTATTTCACCACGATTGGTTTCGTGTGATACATTATAAAGACACATCAACTCCCTTGTTATAAAGCACCGCTCAATTACGTTTATCCCTCTCCAAGCCGAAGCCGATTTTCAAAAGATGTTTTAACGGACGACGTAGAAGAAGCTCAGACCGCGCTGGTCTTGAAGCTTTGTCTTAAATTTACACTGTTCATGACTTCATAAAGTTTTTAACTAAATTTTCAAAAGAAAATTTCGAGCTGATACTTATAGTTAAATATATGTCTATTTCAAGGTACTTTTCTCCGAAGAGAATCCCACCGTCTCGATCAATGTTTATAA
Organism: Tridacna crocea; assembly: GCA_943736015.1. Taxonomy (NCBI): domain Eukaryota; kingdom Metazoa; phylum Mollusca; class Bivalvia; order Cardiida; family Cardiidae; genus Tridacna; species Tridacna crocea. Next base: position 14,815,788 of record OX031066.1, read on the forward strand.
TATGGTGTGCAACACGCGAAAAGGGACATTCGGACATTTGCGTAAAGTCTCGTCCCGGATCAGTCTGCGCAGTCTGCAGAGGCTAATCTGAAACGACACTTTCCGATTTTATGTGATTTTCTGTTTTACGCAAGTCTACTGTAGCACAAAATCTAATGTAGTCGTAAAGTGCCGTCTCGGATTAGCCTGCGCGGACAGCGCAGGCTAATCCGGGACGACACTTTACGCAAATGTCCGAATGCACCTTTTCGCGTGTTGCTCTCCAATTATAAGATGAGACTGCACGTTATTTCATGCTTTCCGGTAGGATATCTAGAAATAGCAGTGAAAATATTTTTCGATCTTACACTGGTACCACCAGTGAAAATACCGATTTTCACGTTCTTGTCGCCTAGGTAAATTGCGCGTGCTTAACAACCAGATGGGATATATGACGTCATATACCTTACATTTCTCGCGCTTGACGTAACGTTGCTATGCGGGAGGGGTACGCAACGGGGAATAACGGAAAAGAACTGTACTGAATTTTGATAAAGCTCCTCCCAGAAAGGGTTAAAAGCATGAAATAAATAGAATATTCGTTTTTTTCGGTGAAAGATCGAAATTTATTTCATCTCGTGAACACCATCGGTAATATTTTCACTCGTGGCCGCGCCACTCGTGAAATATTACCGATGGTGTCCGCTCGATGAAATAAATTTCGATCTTTTACCGAAAAAAACAAATATCCTCTATGTCCTTGCAGGGTTGATTTTGATCTACACTGTACGTTAAAGTAAATAGAGTCAAGGTTAAGGAAAAGGGTAATTCATTATTAAGGGAAAACAGTTTAGAGAATTTCGAGAAAACATGGGGAAAAAGTGCCAACAAAACTTTTTTTTTTTACGCCTCGATGTTTCCCATTGCCATCGATTCAAAATGAGCCTAAAGCGTTTTAAATGAGAATGAGGTAAACGATTGAAAACTTGAAACGGTTGAAACTAATTAAAAAGTTAAAAGCGGTGTAAATTGCAGGTACATTACGGTAATACATTTCTTGTCTCGAAGGCAAAATAAATGGCCTTAACCCCTTACTATTCGATCCCGACTTTTATCAAGGAACAGAGCTTTTGAAAATATAGGTAAAGGACAAAAAATATTCGTAACCATTTTCTCCTTTTCCCGTTAAGTTTTCTACCCTATCCAAAATGCATTTCGTCGTTTGGGCCACCTTGAAATTCTCGTCTGCTAATGCTTTCAATTGGACCAGGCTAATATTCTCTCGTTTGGTGAAGAGTGAAGTGAAGCAAAACGAACGCATCCTTTTTTTTTTCAGTCTCTAATGAATGCCGTATTTGATCTTAAGTCTTACTGAGACGGCCTACATTACTTCAGCAGTGCTAATAGTGCGATATGAATTGCTTTAGTTCAATAAGTGTGAAAAAAATGAGCTGTGCTCTGGCTAAATGGGGTTTAACATTTTACCAGACGACAAAATTTTAGCCTTGACCAAATTGAAAGCATTTGCAGACGAAAAATTAACATGACTCAAAAATTGAAACTTGACTTTAGAAGAAGAGAAAACATTGTTGGAAAAGGAGAAAATGCTGGTTACTTTACATATATGTGTTAGTTTCTCTCAAATCACTTCATCCTTAGTTCACTTAAAGTCTTCTTTGAAAAAAAAAATAAAGAAAAAAAACCTAGACCAGTTTCCTTGATACTGAATACTAAATCAATTTTGAATTGTTTTACCTTTATTTGTTCCAGTTCTGAAGAATGGAACATGGTAGCCAACAGCGTGAAAGCTGAACTAGAACTCACTTCTCAGGACGACGGCGAGTTTTGGATGTGCTTCACAGATTTCTGCCGGGAATATTGTAATATGATTATTTGTAACCTGTCACCGGATTTCGATCATGACGGGATCAGTGACAGAGCTGGTATGCATAATCTAATAGCTTTCATATAAGATCAGCCCCTGCAACAGTACTTATTGTCGCCTGTCCGATAAAGTTATCTCCCTTTCAGCGCTCTTGTGCTTATATGGTACGAAAATAAACAAGTCTCGCGAGACGGCGCGGTACTATCGGAACCTACACGGTACCTGAAGCATAATCTAACGGAAAAAGAAAATGAGAAATGAAAGCCTTAACTCTTTATTACACAATCACCAGTTTTTACGCCGCTACGACAGTAGCTTTTTGAGAATATTGTGGGAAAAGGAGAAAATGCTGGTGACCAGCATTTTCTTATTTTCCCATATTTTTTCCTACACTTTATCAAAGACAAATCAGTGTCATTTAAGTAATGTCTGCTCACGCATCGAATTTGGCAAGTCTACATTTTTGTCATTTGGTAAAAGGTTAATGAAGTTGTAGGACACCAAACTGTAGTGAAATGAGCATTTGTTTGTTAATAACAGCTACATATGTTTATATCGAATGACGCCATTAATTTTTGTTTACCCGTTGTCCTGGTAGTACGTGTAAAATCGCCTTTGTCTTGAAGAGTTACAAAAAATAACTCTTAACCAAACGACAAAATTATAGACTGATCCAAATTGAAAGCATTGGCATACGACAAAATAAATGTGAATGAAAATTTGAAATTTGGTTTGGGACGAGTAGAAAACATTATGGGAAAAGGAGAAAATGCTGGTTACCAGCATTTTCTCCTTTTCTCACAATGTTTCCAAAAGGCTTCTTTCTCAGGGTCGTTAATATTCGGGATTGTGTGTTAAAGAGTTAAGATAAAAGGTATTGCATAGTTCTAAACAAAAGAGCAACCGACAAAAAAGTTTCGCTACGGACGAGATACATAAAAGTTTATAAGAAAAAAGAAACCTGACACAAGTATCATCGATATATCATGTCTTTTGTCAGGTGACCCAAAGTAAATGTGACCTTGTCTTTCAGACTAGAATTTGTCCCTGTTGTTTTAGCAGGCATTACATAATTCTTACATTAGCATCGTCTGTTCTGTCTGTTGCGTGACAGACCAGTACTTTATGTATCGCGCTTTATTTGCATTGTCGGAACCTTTCAAGAAGCTCATTGGGAATGTGTTTATCCTTACTGGCCTAGAATATAATTATCTTGATCTATTCTTAACCCTTTCCCAAACGACAAACTTTTGGACTAGACCAAATTGAAAGCATTTTCAGACGACAATTCAACTCTTGCTGAAAAGATGATTTCTGCCTATGATAGGGTAGAAAACATTGTGGGAAAAGGAGAAAATGCTGGTTACCAGCATTTTCTCCTTTTCCCACAATGTTTTCAAAAGGCTACTATTCTAGACCCGTAAAAACCAGGGATTGTTTGGGAAAGGGTTAAACCGTTTTCAACCTTTTATCACACAAAAATAGGACTGACGCATGTATTGGAACTTCGTGTATGTTTCTTTTTTTCCCATAAAATCCCAACAATAGCGGATGTCGTAGTGTGATTACCCGTGTTTGCGGTCTGCGTAATTTGATCTTGGATGGCCAGGGTCTGCAAAAGCATGTAATTGATTTATATTCCTGTCTACAATTCCAACAGATCATCAACGACCGCTTTAACCAATTATACTTATTTGCATTTGGTTTGCAACACGCAAAAAGGGGCATTCGGACATTTGCGTAAAGTGTCATCTCGGATCAGCCTGCGCAGACCGCGCAGGCTAATCCGAGACGGCACTTTACGACTACATCCGAGTTGGTTCTACAGTAGTTTTGTGCAAAACAGAAAATTACATAAATCGGAAAGTGTCGTTTCGGATAAGCTGATGCACTGATTGCGCAGGCTGATCCGTCCGACACTTTACGCAAAAGTTCGAATGTCCCTTTTGGCATGTTACTGGCCATTTTGTCTTATTCTCGACTGAGAAAGTAAATAATTGGGTTAACCCTTTCCCAAACGAAAAATTTTAGACTCTTCCAAACTGAAAGAGTTTGCAGACAACAATTTTAAATTTGATGAAAATGGTAGAAAGTTCTCCTAAGGGGTAGAAAACACTGTGGGAATAGGAGAAATGGCTCGTTACGAGCAATTTCTCCTTTTTCCACAGTATTTTCAAAAGACTTGTACTGCAGACTAGGGCTTGTTTGGAAAAAGATTAGCAAGTCTCGATTTAAGATACTTTGACATTATGAAATTTCCTGAGAATTGCACGCAAACTAAGTTCAAGAATGGTTGGTGAATACGGTCCCTGAGCTTTGTGGTATCTTTTTCACAGAATATCAACATTGTATCAAAGGTCGATGGAAGAGTGGCTATAACGCCGGCGGCTGGCTAGAGTCGCCGAGTTTCTTCATCAACCCGCAGTACATCATAACTCTTCATGCCGATGGTAAGCCATTTTTCGCGCTTTACTAGATGTCAGGATTTTAGACCCTCCCAAGTTGACATTATACAATATTTCTTTTGAAAAGGTAGCATATGCTGTTGGAAAAGGGGAAAATACTTGCTTCGTACATTGTTGACCACAGCCCATTACCTTTTGTTCGTTAAGACTTTGGATTGTTGTTTGGTAAACTATCAAAACTAATTTCTACGTGGCTAAAATGGCCTTTTAAGTTGTTTTCAACAATATTGTACTTTGATGATCACATTCATTTTTTTATGTCTGTTCAAGTTTTGACAGGAACTAGGCTAGGGCTCAAAGTACCTTTTCCGAGGATATTTCTGTCCAAGTATTAACACTAACGGAAATCAAAACCTTAATTTCGTTTGTGTTTACTTGCCTCTACGTGCTCTGTATACTCAAAGTTGTCCCTATACCTGGCAATCGTTGTTGTTTGGTAAAAACTTGGAGCCATCTGACAGAATGTACATAATGTGTCATGTTTTTCCCTTTCATAGCCACCGTGCAGAGGCGCTATAACGGCCGTCTTCCACTGATAGTCTCCCTCTTACAACTGTACCACAGGCAGCAAAAACTAGATGGTGTTGGACTCTACGCCATTGGCTTCGAGATCTTTCAGGTAGTTTATACTCATATTTTTATTAGACAACTATTTTTATCTTTTATAAAGTTGCTTTCGTGGACGGCAACGACCAAAAACAGATATCACAGAATGAGCAGCCAGATGCTTGATCTGCAGCAGTCAAACCTTTCTTTTATATCATGATTAACCCATTACCACACAATCCCTTCTTTTGACGCCCCTGAGAAAGAAGCCTTTAGACAACATTGTGGGAAAAGGAGAAAATGCTGGTAACCAGCATTTTCTCCTTTTTCCACAATGTTTTCTACCCTTTAAAAAACAAATTTCGATTCTTCAGTCGCATTTATTTTGTCGTCTGCAAATGCTTTCAATTTGAACCAGTCTGAAATAGTGTCGTTTGGTAATGGGTTAAAATGCTTTTTCAGTTGTATTCAACTCAATAGTTACATATTTCAGTTGTACTATAATTGTGCTTCGGATAGATTTATTTGAATCGAGTTCTACGAAAAGGAGTTTGAATGCATATGCAAAGAGAATCATTCAGGTTATTTTGAGCAGTCAGCACAGGCTGAACTTTTGCCAAAACTTCTCGCTTTTTGTCAATTTTTCTGCATGTACAAGGACCAACCCCCCCTCAAGATTAAGTCAGTTGTTAAAAAAAACGGCTATTAAGGATCTATGGTTATGTGTTTGCATAATTAGTAAAATGCATCAAACAGATATCATAACCCCATTTTCGTAGAGTGTAGCTCATTTTCCTGTAGGCGGAAGGGGTAACATTTTCAGTCCAAGATAATTTCATTCATCTTATATCGTCAGTTTGAATATGTAGCCTCGATTAACAGAACATTTGGGTTTAGAACTGGTCGCAGTACTTATGCAATATCTATGGAAACGTTTATTTACTAACTTACTTATGTTACTTATTAACTTACTCAACCTATTTACTTAACTTACTTACATAACTTACTTTACTGACTTACTTAGCTTAACTTTTTTCCTTGCTTAACTTGTTTATTTAACTTATTTAACTTATTTACTTAACTTACTTAACTTTTTTTTCCTTGCTTAGCTTATTTACTTAACTTATTTACTTAACTTACTTAACTTATTTACTTAACTTACTTAACTTTATTTTTTGCTTAACTTATTTACTTAACTTACTCAAGTTATTTCCTTTACTTACTTACTTACTTACTTACTTACTTATCTATTTTTTCCCTCTTAGTTATCATCACAGTCTCCCGGTAAAATTGGAAAATCCTTCTTCGACCACACAGATCCGCTCATGCCAGAAAACGAAGAAACGTATGCAGAATACAGAGAAACGTCAGGTTAGATAACTGTACAAAATATCTGACACAGTAGATTCGAAATAGAGATTCTATCTATACCGTTTGATGACGACCCACATTGCAAAAGCTTAGTGTTTTCTATGGCTTTCTATGGTATAAATATAATTCAAGACAATGCTAGAGAGGCGGAAGTGCAATTTAGCTCAAACAACAGGTATATCCATGCTTTTATTTATCTACAATATCCTAAAAAGCAGAACGATATATGCGAGAATCAGACTAAGGATCTGATCAATGACTTCTAATGAGTCGTGCTCTGCGATCTTGACCTGTATTCACCAACCATTCTTAAGAACCTTCTTTGTCTTATTCTCCATGATTTTCTACATTTGTAAGTAACACAACTTCTGATTGGCTAAACCATTCGGTTTAGCCAATCAGAAGTTGTGTTACTTACAAATTTAGAAAACCTTGGAGAATAAGACGAAGAATATTCTCAAGAATGGTTGGTGAATACGGACCCAGGGGTTGTATTCACCAACCATTCGTAAGAACGTTCTTTGTGTAAATCTTCAAGATTTTCTGACTGTGAAATTAATAGGACTTCTGATTGGCTAAACCAATTGGTTTAGCCAATCAGAAGTCCTGTTACTTTCACATTGACAAAATCTGAAGAATAAGCATAAGAATGTTCTTAAGAACGGTTAGTGAATACGGACCCAGGACTCCTTGCAGACTGACATTGACCTAGTCTGAAAGTTTTTGCTATCTGCTATTGGAAAACTCACTGTAAAGGTCAAAGGAAGATTCTGCCCAATCTCTCAATCGGTTGTCAGACAAAAAGCTAACTATATACTAAGGTGTCAAAGTTACCAAGGGTTGATTGATAAATAGGTAATAACATCGCGTCTATTATTAATGCAGTAATCAAAGCTCCAGACTGAGCGAGTGATTTTGATTTCAAAATTAAAAATATTAATTATTCTCCAATAAACCATATGTTATGGGTACTCATTAGACTTATGATCGTCTCATCGAGACGATTCTAATGAATGCTCACAACATAGGGTTTGGAAGAGAAAAATGGATTTAAAATACCATCACATCCTCTAATCTGGAACTCTGAGTAATTGTGAATAAAGTTCTGCAAGAAAATTGAAAGAGTAAATTCCAGATTTGAAAATCTGAAAGTCCTTAGTCTGCTTAATGCGACTCGCTGAACATTAACAAACTGTGTTGATTAAGTTCAGAATGCACAGAACTTACAGCCTGAACTACGATCTACAGTGTCCAGTTAGAAAATTTTATGTCTGAAAATAAAAATACCTTTGAAAAAAAAAAAGCTGACGACTTGACTTTCGACTTGAAAGTTTCATTTAATTTAAATAGTACGATCAGAGGTAACATTCGGCTTCTAATTGTTTGTCCCAGAGTCTCATGTTGAATGTTGTATTTAATTGTCAGTTCTGTGAATACGTCTATAAGTTCAGTTTTTATTTATTTCAGGTCGTTTTTTCCTTGACCCCGGGGATTACCTCCTGGTGCCCACAACACAACAACCAAATAAAGAACGCTCATATCTACTGAGAATGTTCTCTGTTGGCCCGATGGAATGCAGGTTTAGTATAAAGCTTATTACTTTAGTACTCTACAAAACAGTTACGTGATTCAATCCTGAGATAGTATTTTTTGGGGGAAAAAAATGTGGAAAAAGGAGAAAATGCTGGTTGCCACAATTTCTCCCTTTACCACAATTTACTAGTATCCTATCCTCTAAAGACAAATGTGTCGTCTGAAAAGAACTTCCAATATAGACGCGCCTAAAGCTTTGTCCTCTGGTACTAGGCTTAACTTTTAACAACACGGCAATATTTTGGATTCCCTAGCAAACAAAAAAAAAAAGGAGTTGTCCAAATTCAAAGCATTTACTGATAAAAGATGGCTCGAACGGCAATATTTTTAAGTTGTCGATGGTTAGATATAGGAGAAAATTCTGGTTACCAGCATTTCCTCCTTTTCCCAAAATGCTTCCAAAACCCTTCTTTGCTCACGTTCGTTAAACTCGATATTGTGTGGTAAAGGGTTAAAAAAGTAAGTCTCAGTCTATCAGATAACTTGTCTACGAATTTGATAAAAATGTATACTGAATCTATAAATGGCCTGAAACACGCGAAAAGGGACATTCCGAAATTGGCGTAAAGTGCCGTCTTGGATTAGCCTTTGCAGTCCGTGCAAGCTAATCCAAGACTACACTTTACGATTACATTAGGTTTTGTCCGACCGAAGACTTGTACAAAACAGAAAATTACTTAGAACTAGAACGTTTCATTTTGGATCAGTCTGCGCTGAATGAGCGCGCTGATCCGAAACGACACTTTGCCCAAATGTCCAAATGCTCCTTTTCCTGTATTGCAGGCCAATAAATGACAAGGTCCAAGAATGTATTTTCTGTGCTTTCCGATCCTGGTAAAGATTGTTTTCATAAGATAGAGAAAAGATTGTTGTACTTTACTCTCTAAAGCCTAATTAAATGTTTATTTTACCTTTATAGATCTCACGAGAATTGTTGCTATGACGACTGGGATGCTGACATTGTTTACACGTGACACCAGCGCTTCCCTTTCCATTAATTAGCAATAAAGACGAGCTTGTTACTTCGCTGAAGATCCACTGTCATTCTTCAGACACAGCGGATTGGAACAAAAGAAGCCTATCACTGATAGTATCAGACACGGCGGCTAGTCTCATGACAATCGTTGCTATGACAACTGCCGGACGCCGTACTTCAGTCGCACGTGATGTCATAGATTTTTTTCTCTTGTGTGAAAAAAGAAAGACCGGCATACAATCCAGCTGAAGATTCAGTGCAAATGTGTCGATCTGCGGTCACAGGTTTGAACATTATTTGCGTCTGATATGTGTTTCCGAGGACTTACGGAGAGACTGGGAGCTGAATCGGCACAGAGAAAGGAGAGTTACAAGACTAGAGTACTTGAGCAAAGCTCTGTGAATAAAGGATTTAACCCTTTGGCTGCTAAGCTCGACTCGCTGACCTTTTGCGGACAGTTTAGAACAAAGATCAGACTGCACAAAACGTGCAGTCTGATCTTTGATCTACACTGTCCGACGAGGAGATATTTTTCCCCAAAAACATTACTTAGAAAACGCAATATTTGGGTTTTTAATGTCGTTTTGAAAATTAATTTTTAATTTTATCGCAGGATAAGGGTTAATGCGTTTGAAAAAAAGTATCGACCCATGGTAGCTTGCACGATCCGCGTAGGCTGACATGGATCGAAGTTATTTTGCCTGCAACAGGCGAAAAAGGGGCATTCGGACATTTGCGTAAAGTGTCGTCTCGGATCAGCCTGCGCAGTCTAATCTGAGACGGCACTTTACGTTTTCATGGTATTTTCTGTTTTGCACAAGTCCATTGTAGCACAAAATCAGATGCAGTCGTAAAGTGCCGTCTCGGATTAGCCTGCGCGGACTGCGCAGGCTAATCCGAGACGACACTGTACGCAAATGTCCGAATGCCCCTTTTCGCAGGTTGCAAGCCATTTGCTATTCGTGAATTCCCTGCGTGCCCATGAACCATATTAATTATGATTCCAGTCGGTTGGCATACAAATTGAATTTCATAGATCTATAAGGCCTACAACTCACGATAAGGTGCATTCGGACATTTGCGTAAAGTGTCGTTTCGGATCATCCTGAGTAATCTACGCCGGCTCATCCGAAACGACACCTTCCGTTTTTATGTAATATTCCGTTTTGCACAAGTCTACAGTATCACAAGATTTAATGTGGTCGTAAAGTGCCGTCTTGGATTAGCCTGCGCGGATTGCGCAGGCTAATCCGAGACAACACTTTACGCAAATGTTCGAATGCCCCTTTTCGTGTGTTGCAGGCTTATATTATACTAATTCTGATTCCAGTCGGTTCAGAGATCTGTAAGGACTGCAACACACGACAATGGGCATTCGGACATTGGCCTAAGGTGCCGTTTCGGATTAGCCTGCGCAGTCCACGAAGGCCAATCCAAAGCGACACCTTCCGTTTTTATGTAATTTTCTGTTTTGCACAAGTCTACTGTATCACAAGATCTACTGTTGTAGTAAAATTCCGCCTTGGATTAGCCTGCGCGGACTACGCAGGCTGATCCGAGACGACACTTTACGCAAATGTCCGAATGCCCCTCTTCGTGTGTCGCAAGCCAATTATACTACTTCGGATTCCAATCGGTTCATAGATCTGTAAGGACTGCAACACACGACAATGGGCATTCGGACATTTGCGTAAGGTGTCGTTTCGGATCAGCCTGCGTAATCTACGCAGGCTAATCCGAAACGACACTTTCCGTTTTTATGTGATTTTTTGTTTTACGCAAGTCTACTGTAGCACAAAATCTAATGCATTCGTAAAGTGCCGTCTCGGATTAGCCTGCGCGGACTGCGCAGGCTAATCCGAGACGACACTTTACGCAAATGTCCGAATGCCCCTTTTTGGCGTGTTGCATGCCATAATTAAACGATAGCCAGATTGGTTCCCGAGGTTAGAGAAAGACTTAAACAACCTGGATAAATTGAGGAATATAGTGGAAAAATAGTATAACACTCGTAAATGTATCGAGGTTTCAACGCACGTTTCGCAGCCGGACGAATCTTATTCTACAGCACAAATTGCAGTTAAAGATTCAGTTTCAGGAATAAGTATATTGTCTTGGTTTTCACAAATGAAGATAGTAAACTTAATCGAAACGCGCCACTTCGTTTTGTCAAAACGTTTAACTGCTTTTTCATAACTGAGTAAAAATATTTAAGAATTGCTGGCATAATGCAAAGAAATGACCCTCCCCTAAAAAATGACCCATGGGTCATTTCACTACGTAGAGGAACGACCCGGGTCATTTGTCTACGTAGAAAAATGATCCCAAAGGGTTATTTATCTACGTAGTGAAATGACCCATGGATCATTTTGTAGGGAAAGGTCATTTCTCTACGTTGTGAAATGACCCATGGGTCATTTTGTAGGGGAGGGTCTTTTCTCTGCATTACACGGGCCTTTTCGATATGGGTTCACATTTTGAAATTAAACATCTAACCGACGACAACCAGGCTATGACAAAACCACGACTTTACAATACCTGGACATTCCTTATTGTAAAACGTACGAACCATGCTTGTGTAAAGGGGGCTTAATGCCTTAGCGAACAATATCGGCCCTGGTCAGCCTGAACCTTTACCAGAACTTTTTGCTATTTGTCTATTTTCTGTGTGTTCAAGGACCAGTCCTTGCCATGACTGGGTCCGTTATTAACCCTTTGGCTGCTAAGCGTGACTCACCGACATTTTGCAGACAGTGCAGATCAAGATCAGACTTCACAGAGCGTGCAGTCTGATCTTGGATCTACACTGTCCGATAAGGAGATATTATTCCCAAAAACATAACTTTGAAATAGCAAGATTTGGATTTTTACTATTGAATTGAAAATTTCATTTTGGTTATTTAGAAGAATAAGGTTTAACGTAGTAGAAACCTAATAGAAAACAGCTATTTCCACAATAATATTATCCTGCAAAATTTGCTATATTTAAAAAAAGAGTGTTATTGTACTGCTGTAACCAAACCAATTTTCCCTTTTTGTCTTTTCTAAAATTATCATTTATGAATCTAAAACCACTATATTTTCATTACAAATAGAGAAAGTAATTACCTCCCTTTTCTGAAAACTAAGAAAGGTATCTACATATAATTTCAAGATATGCATAAAGGAATTTCTGGTCCGTTAGAAATGTGCAAAATTATTATTCACGCATAAATCCGCATTGATCAACTATCAACAAAACTGTATGCAATTCAACACTACAGGTATTAGGGGTCTACTACCCTAAAACAGAAAAGTGCGTGTTAAGGACCAATAACACTGTCATGGCTGGCTTGGTATCATGTATCACTGTGAAGGACCCTTTTGCCAGAGCATGGCTCATGTACATGTATATATATAAAATGAATTTACCCTCTTCCACAATTATTAAATTTTTAAGGAATTTCGATCAGTCTTTTGCACATAGCACAACTTCTCAAAGTCAGTTGCTAACAATTTATTCAGAATATCTGACAACAAAAAAAACAGAAGATGTGGGTTAAGCCTTTACCACACATTGACGACTTTTAACACCCCTGAAACAGAAGGCTTTTGAAAACATTGTGGGAAAAGGAGAAAATGCTGGTTACCAGCATTTTCTCCTTTTCCCACAATGTTTTCTTCCCTTTCAAAGAGAAACAATTTCATATGAAACAAATAGAAACTGTCATCAGCAAATACATGTACTTTCAATTCGTACAGGTCTGAAATCTTGTCATGTGGTAAAGGTTTAAAGACCAGAACATTGTTGGTGCAAATCTAACCCTGTTTAACCCTGTCCACAATATTAACCCTGTTAGTCGTTTACCAATATACAAGCTATACAAGCATTAGAACTAAAATCTCCGAAGCGGCTTTGCGTCTCTTCCGAGATAAACATCTGGTGTCTGTATTTCACTTCTTGCGTATGTAGATCCCCGAAATTTTTTCATCGGTGCAGGACTCACGCGTCCGTATGAAGGCGGAGGGCTTCCTATATATTTCATTCTGTTAGGATTATGGTAATGGCGAATCGACGTTTCCGGTTCCGGTGTTGTAAATTTCCGGTTATATGATCTGTACTCATTTCTTTCCACTGAATCATATTTGTGTGGTTTGTCAGTAGGAAGTACCCTGGTTGGGTCCGATTTCCATTTATTCTTATTGAATTTTCTTATATCTGGTATCATTAAAATACCAGCGAGAAATAACAATAACACTGCGAAAACGCTGAGTCCGAAGGAGTATCCGGGATAGAAGTCTGTCGGTAACTGTGCAAGCCATATTATCATTCCTATTATCCCAAACGTCACTAAAAAGAAAAATAAAATGACTTGAAAATGATCTCTTTCTGTCTTTCTGTCTTTCTCTCTTTCTCCGTCTCTCACACCAGAATAGGTCGACATCCCATCAGAATGCCCTCAAATTAACTTACTTTATAACATATTTATATCAAATAACGCACGTGCTTTTTCTAGTTTGCTTAAGTTGTTTCATTGCACTTTTGGTGCCTGTATTTTAGCAAAATATCTGCGTTACTTAGAGATTTAAAACTCACTACATTCAGGTCTATTAATTTAAATGAATTTCTTCTACAAAGGACTTTGTACTGCGTGAGATTTGAAATCAGAAAATACATAAAATACTGTAAAAGAAAAATGTTTTGTAATAAGCACGTGTATATTTCATCATATCAGAACTCTAGTTTTTGAGAAAGAATAGTGTGACGAAAGCAACTTACGAACAAAATGTTTTAACTCTAAAAATTTTAAACAAGGATAAAACAGGTGATTGATTTGTATTACCTAAGTTATCAGCTTTACTTGTAGATATAGCCTTGAATAAGTGATATGTTGGGTTTTTTTTCTATACAATCGAACACGTCCTTTCATGAAATAACCATTCCAAAAAAGTTAGTAGATCAAACCCTTGCTTTAATAACATTTTTCTATACCCATTTGATAATAAATTTTGACATCAACTGCGAAGTTTTAATTAAAATCTATATAATACCGGTAGATTTATCTGTTCAACATCTTTCATTAGGTATGCTAATCGTTATCCTCCGAAATAACTGAAATGAAACTTTCAAGCAGGTAGTAAAAAAACCAAAATTTTGTTATTTCAAAATCATTTAAGATGGAAAGATGTCTCCCTATCGGACAGTGTAGATCCAAGATCAGACTGCACGTTCTGTGCAGTCTGATCTTGGATCTACACTGTCCGCAAAAGGTCAGTAAGTCACACTTGGCAGCCTAAGGGTTAATTCATCAATTCAGCAAAAGTTTGCATTTAATAACGCCTTTTGGGTTTACCAAATAAAGGTTTTACCAGTTATAAAGCACATGACAGCTATGAAGATTCCAATCGACAATTCTCGAAACTTGTCCGAGGCCACGTAAAACAGAAACACCAGGGCTGTGATAAACACCAAAATTAGGACCAATATCTGAAAACCACGAACAGCGTTGTACGCCCCTGAAATAGATAAAGTGTCATAAATTTATAGTATTCATTCATTCATTTATTCGGCAAATTATCACAAAACATACTTTTGGTCACAACAATATGTTATGAGAAATATGGTATGAACATGAAGACTGAATGCAATATGAAAATATCATACAAAATAAACAACAACAACAACAACAAAAATTGAAAGTAATAATTAAGCCATGCTCTAGCATTAAAGGGGTTTTTTGCATCTCCGTGATGCATAGAACCAAGCAAGCTATCACATAATTGTAGATCCATAATAGCAGCTTTTTTAAACAACCGACTTAATCATGAGGTAGCCTGGTCCTTGGACATACAGAAAATTGATCCATAGCAAAAAGTTTCGGCCCAGGTCAGTCTGCGCCGACTTACTTTTTTGTGGATGCATTAAAATGTTTTTTTCAGAGATGGTGGGTTCATTATATAACTTTGAATTTTTACGTCTACTTGGTCTAATCTCAAAGAGTAAGCATCCGTCCATAACTAAATGGTATTCTAAATCCATTATCTCTTTTCCAAACCCTATGTTGTAGGTACTCACGAGACGATTCTAATGGGCACCCATAACATAGGGTTTAGTTGAGAATAGTTAATATTTTCAATTTTGTAATCAAAATCACTCCGTCTATCTGGAGTTCTGTTAAACACGTACATACATGCAAAACTTCTAACCGGCCACTTTTTTTTCTGCTATAAATTTGACCAAGAAGTAGAATGGTAAATAAAAACATATCGTCTTTTTACTTCGAAAACCTTGTAATTACAGCTTGTTACAAGCTGTAGTTACGAGGTTTTTGAAGCAAGCCGACGATATATTGTAGAATTATAGCTGAACGTTAGCCATCGTATTGTAACGAAACGATTCCCGATTTTGAGGAAAAAAAGACATCTTTTTTGTCTGAAAGGCTAAATCAAAATTGTCAGCGCATCCGGGGGGGGCCGGGGGGGGGGGTCTATCAGCCAAAACAAGTAAAATAAACAAGCATAGATCACTGAATTTTTGTTGGCAATAACAAAGAAAAGCAAATTATTCTGTACTCAAAGATATGAACCGATGGAAAGAGCATGAAATTTTCAAAAGAAAAAAAAACGATTTTTCAATTTCAATGTTCAGTGAGTGAATGTTAAATAAGTTCCTTTCAGAAAAGTGAGTAAAACATTCTTTTCAGACATAGGCAGAGGTGTGCTTTCAAATTATTAGATTATTCTGAAAAATGTAAAAAATTAGTAACTTATTCTGCAAAATGTCAAAAATTAGTAAGTTATGCTGCAAAATGTCAAAAATTACTACGTTGTTTTGCAAAATGTCAAAAAATTAGTAAGTTATTCTGCAAAATGTCAAAAATTACTAGGTTGTTCTGCAAAATGTCAGAAATTAGAAAATTATTCTGCAAAATGCCAAATCAAATTAACTGTGTCTTTTCTGGACAGTAGATTCCAGAGGAGGTCTACGGGGAATCCAGTCTAAGATTGGGCGTTTAGAAGTTTTGTTGGCCCATTACCACACATTCCCTACTTTTGACGACCCTGAGAATGAAGCCTTTAGAAAACATTGAGGGAAAAGGAGAACATGTTGGTAACCAGCATTTTCTCCTTTTCCCACAATGTTTTCTACCCTTTGCACAACAGATTTCAAATTTTTATTCACTTTTATTTTGTAGCCTGCAAATGCTTTCGATTTCGGACAAATCTAAAATATTGTCCTTTTGTGAAGAGTTAAATGTACACACGTAAAATAAAATGAAATTATTACCATCTTCATAACGGGACGGAATACTAATCGAACTACATGCAGAGTTGTGTCCCCCCGAACAGTTATAGCCCTTCCATAGTCCCAGAGCTATGACTGTACTCTCTTGTACCGTCTCGTTTTGTTCCCAATATCGGGTACCGATCCCCACACACTGTAGAACCAGTGCAACTATCACAATGGCCAGCGCAACTTTAGCCCAGGTTGACGCATTACCACAGACCGGCATCTTGACTGTATTCACCTGTAAGAAATTTTGGGAAAATAATGTGTTATTATTGCCTGTACATAGCTATTTTACAATCACTTTTATGATAAAATGTTTTTTTTTTTTTGTACAAAACTTTTCAACAGCAGCTCAGAAAAAATAAATATGTATGATTGAACCATTTTGTCGTCTACAATTGCTTTCAGTCTTAACAGGGTAGCATGTAAAATGTTGTCTCAAAATTTCATCAAATACTAAAAGATCTTAAAGGAAGAGAGGAAGGGAAACAAATATTTGACTTTTATGAAATACTTTTTATAAGAAAAAAAAGAGCTTTTAATTTAAAGAAAACCCTACCTGAAACTTATAGATCCATTTTTCGATATTCGTTCTTCTTTAAAATATCGTCAAGTATTTTCTTTTATGTCTTTTTAGTACAGAAATCAGTGATGAGAAGTACCTATAAAAATCGATAAACTTTCGTCAACATTTTCCTCCCCTTTACCTTTATCCTTGGAAATAAGTGAAATGAATTTCTTACATCTTTCCCAAACGACAAAATTTTGGACTAGACGACAAATAAAATGTAATGCAAATGATGATTTTTTTCTATGAAAGTGTAGAAAATATTGTGGGAAAAGGAGAAAATGCTGTTTACCAGCAGTTTCTCCTTTTTCTACAATGTTTTTAAAAGCCTTTTTTCCCATTATCGTAAAATAGGGATTGTTTGGGAAAGGGTTAGTCGATTGTAAAATCCTTAAGTGTGTTATTTCAAAGGTAGTTTTGGGGAGACAATATTTCCTTTTCGGACACTGTAGATCAAAGATCAGACTGCACGTTCTGTGCAGTCTGATCTTGATCTACAATGTCTGCAAAAGGTCGGTGAGTCGCTCATGGAAGCGCAAGGGTATAATCTATCTTTGCAAAGTTTGCTTGGACCAGTTGAAAATTAGGACACGAAAAAAGGAAGGAGACGTAGATTTGATAAGAAACGAAACAAGAGGACCATGATGGTCCTATATCGCTCACCTGAGTACCAAGCAGCACAGGTCTAAAATAAAGATATATACCAAATAACAAGGTTCAAGGCCAAATAATAATGAAACAGGAGCAGCAAATTGTTGCAATCTAACTTGAGACTTTGAAGTTCCATTCCATATAAGCAAGAAATACTGTAAAAATGAAGATCAAAGTGGAATTACTCAAAATTCCTGCTACGTAGAGTTATTGTTCTTGTGCACTGTACTCCGTAATATTGCAAAAAACATGAATACCAAGATTGAAGTGGTTCTGACTTAAGATGACAGTTATATTCAGGGTAGGCACTAAATGCTGTAAAAATGACATTCAAAGGGAAATAACTTAAAGACAGCACAAGGTACAGTTACAATTCTTAGGCACTGCACTTCCAAATACTGCAACAAATAAGCATACCAAATTTCAAGTCATTCCTCCTTAAGATGACAAAGTTTTGCTCCTGACAAAGCAAGAAATGCTATAAAAATGAAGGGGGAATAACTCAAAATTTGTGCTAGGAAGTTATGGTTCTTGTGCAATGCACTCCATAATTTTTCAACAATCATGCATATCAAATTTGACGATGTTCAGGCTGTAGATGACAAAGTTATATTCCAGACAAGCAGAAAATGCTGTAAAAATTCCAATCAAAGGGAATTAACTTATAGACAGTATGAAGTAGAGTTATGGTTCTTTCACACTGCACTCTGTTTTATTGCAATAAACACAAATGCCAAGTTTCAAGTAAATTGGACTGGAAATGACAAAGTTATGCTCCAGACTAAGAACTATTCTAAAAAAACTTTCTAATTCAAGGGCAAATAACTCCCGTTGTTCTGGTCACCCATAATCGGACTCATCTGAGATCTTAGAGTCATATATGTTTTGACCAAGTTTGGAACTAATTGGTTGATATTTGTAGACGCTAGAGTGTAAACAAAGTGAAACACAGCAATTTTTCAAATTCAAGGGCAAATAACTCCACTTGTTCTGGTCTGAATACACCCATAATCAAACTCATCCGAGATCTTATGGTCATGTATATTTTGTCCAAGTTTGGTGTCGATTGGCTAATAATTGTAGATGCTAGAGTGATAACAATGTCAAATATAGCGATTTTTCTAATTCAAGGGCAAATAACTCTGGTTGTTCTGGTCCGATGAGATCCATAATCAAACTCATCTGAGATCTTATGATCATATATATTTTGACCAAGTTTAGTGCTGATTGGTTGATATTTGTAGATGCTAGAGTGTAAACAAAAATAAAATATAGCAATTTTTTGAATTCAAGGGCAAATAACTCCAGTTGTTCTGGTCCGATTACACCCATAATCAAACTCATCCGAGATC
This sequence comes from Tridacna crocea, assembly GCA_943736015.1. Classification (NCBI taxonomy): domain Eukaryota; kingdom Metazoa; phylum Mollusca; class Bivalvia; order Cardiida; family Cardiidae; genus Tridacna; species Tridacna crocea. The sequence goes on from OX031066.1 coordinate 14,834,444, forward strand.
TTATGGTCATGTATATTTTGTCCAAGTTTGGTGTCGATTGGTTAAAAATTGTAGATGCTAGAGTGAAAAAAAAGTCAAATATAGCAATTTTCTTAATTCAAGGGCAAATAACTCCGGTCGTTCTGGTCCGATGAGACCCATAATCAAACTCATCCGAGATCTTATAGTCATATATATTTTGACCAAGTTTGGTGCTAATTGGTTGATATTTGTAGATGCTAGAGTGTAAACAAAGTGAAATACAGCAATTTTTCGAATTCAAGGGCAAATAACTCCAGATGTTCTGGTCTGATTTGACCCATCATCAAACTCATCTAAGATCTTATGGTCATGTATATTTTGTCCAAGTTTGGTGTTGATTGGTTAAAAATTGTAGATTCTAGAGTGAAAACAAAGTCAAATATAGCAATTTTCTTAATTCAAGGGCAAATAACTCCGGTCGTTCTGGTCCGATGAGACCCATAATCAAACTCATCCGAGATCTTATGGTCATATATATTTTGACCAAGTTTGGTGCTAATTGGTTGATATTTGTAGATGCTAGAGTGTAAACAAAGTGAAATATAGCAATTTTCTTAATTCAAGGGCAAATAACTCCAGATGTTCTGGTCCGATTTGACCCATAATCGAACTCATCCAAGATCTTATGGTCACACACGCTTTGACCAAATTTGGTGCTGATTGGTTGATATTTGTAGATGCTAGAGTGTAAACAAGAAAATGTGAACGGACGACGGACGGACGGACGGACGACGGACGGACGACGGACGCCGACGGACGGTGAGTGATCACAATAGCTCACTCTGAGCACTTTGTGCTCAGGTGAGCTAAAAACAAATACTGTACTCACAAAAAAATATTTGTATGGGTAAAACACTGCCATAAAAGGGTATAACTACTCGTTACATGTAATTGCTTCTTTTCTCTCATTGTTTACATCAACTGTACTGTATACTGATCGACAGTGAAGAGTCGTCTTTCGTATTTATTTATTTATTCATTTATTTACTTATTTATTTATTTGTTTGTTTGTTTGTTTGTTTGTTTGTTTGTTTGTTTATCTTAGCCTTGCTCTGTAAAAAAGGGACCTGACGCATCTCCGTGATTCGTTAAACCTGTCACGCCATCATATAATTATGCATCCACATTGGCTACTTTTTTAACAACCCACTGAATTATGTGGTTGACTGATAATTTTACATACAGAAAACTGACCGATAGCGAAATTTTTTTTACCAGATATGAATGAATGAACGAATAAATGAATGAATCAGTCAATCAATCAATCAGCACCCATGTTCACCAACCACTCTTAGATTCATTACAAGGATAATTCTAGATTATGAAAATAAAACACAGAAGTTGTGTTACTTTCAGTTTTAAACAAAATCTTGTGAACTAGACTAAAAATGTTTAGGAATCAGCACTCATGTTCACCAACGAATCTTTGACTCATTAAATGATTAATTCTAAATTATGAAAATAACACAAAAGTTGTGTTACTTTGTGTTACTTTCAGTTAAAACAAAAATCTTGAGAACTAGACTTAAAGTGTGTTTAACCCTTGTCGTGCTAAATAACTAAAATCAAACTTTCAATTCAATAGTAAGAACCCAACAACTGCTATTTCAAAATTATGCTTTGAAAAATAACATCTCTTTATCGGACAGTGTGGATCCAAGATCAGACTGCACATAACGTGCAGTCTGATCTTGATTCACACTGTCCGCAAAAGGTCAGCGAGTCACGTTTGGCAACTTAGGGTTAAGGATGCTTTGTGAACACTGGCCCACGTACCTTAACATGATAAGAGTTAAAGTCGTGCCGTGAAATGTAAATAAATGGGATGAATAGACACCGTCTTATGTATTCAACTGAGCAATAGAAATCAATGTTTAGAAATAAAAATATACATCGATTTTTATTTAAACGGAATAAAAAGATAGAAAATATATAAATCGATATTAATGCAATTGACTGATAATTCGTACAAAGAAGGTGAATATTTACCCTCTAAAGGGGTGTCGGCTTTACTCCATAGATACTCATTTCTACACATTGCTTGTAGGAGCCTTTGGAAAACATTGTGGCAAAAGGTGAATTTGCTCGTGACGAGCAATTTCACCTTTTGTCACAATGTTTTCCATGCTATCAAAAGGTGTCATTTACACATAAGAAAGGGCTTGTTGTTATTTAGGGTCAGTTAGAGATGCCATAGAAATGCCTTATTGGGTAAAGGGTTAAAGACGATGAATTTGCCGTCAAAAATCCGGATTTGATTACGTTTGGGGCTTGCGGCACTCGCAACTTCGAATTTCCTTTTGCAAGACAACTTAAAGGTGGGTACTTAGAATTTTTACATCTCAACAAATTAAAAAATATATTCATCACTGAAATTCATATAAAAAAATAATACAAATCATCAATAATTAAGATTCATAAAATTACAAAAAAAAAAATTCTCGATGGCATTCCCTTAAAAGGCTACGTAGCCTCCTAAGCTATTTTTAGATTTAGCGCCAAAAATCAATAAAGCATTATGGGAATGTCACGTGACTGGCTCGTGACTTATAACGCTTAAATTTCCTTATCATAACAAACATGCAATAATTATTTTCCATAATGTCTTCTTCGGACGCTATGTTTAAAACTTCTTCTGTGTATTCCTGTAAGTAAATGAGCGAATTGATCATCTAAAAATAGAATGTGTCGCCCGTTGGTGTCAACCTGGGCCGTAGTAAATCTCTAATTTCTCGTGTTGTCGGACGGTTTTCGACTACTGGGGTTTCATGAATGAAAATTAAAAGGCTTTGGGAGTATAAGGATGATTTTTTTGCACTTTTGTAAAATTTTTGTCCCAAAATCTGAAGGGCCACCTTTAAGTCAGTGGCTAGTCCTTTAAGGTGGCCCTTCAGATTTTGGGACGAAAATTTACAAACGACAGAACGACAGAGGGGACCTCAGGTGACAGGTAAGTGGGCCCGTTTCAAGAATGACATCCCTTTTGGCGTTTAAGTAACCTTGTCAAAGAATGCTTATTTTTGTGTCTGATTTATATCGAAGTTGACGTCTGCAAATACTTTTAATTTGGACTTGTCCATTATGTGGCTTTGCTGAGAATTAGCACCGTTTCCGATACTTCGGTAAGTCACAACAGACAGTGCATTTTTAACATACGTTCCTTCTCTTCATTCCAAACCAATGACTGAATTTTGACAAACAAAATCAACTGAAAGTTCAACAATGAATTTTGTCGGCCTGAATTATGTAAACGATAAAGATTAATTTTGCCAACATGTGAAGAAATCCATGAATAGTCGCTCTGGCCTACGCAAAATATCTGAAGCACAAATATAAACCACTTGCCTCTTTAGATGTTGCAATTTTTAATTGAATCTTTTACGAAACAAATCCGGGTTGTACGTTTCTACAGAATAAGGCCTTAACCCTTTACTACACAATCCCTGGTTTCTACGACCCAGAGGAAGAAGCCGTCTGAAAACATTGTGAGAAAAGGAGAAAATGCTGGAAACCAGCATTTTTCTCCTTTTCCCACAATATTTTCTACTCTTCCAAAGTCACGCTTAAATTTTTGAGTCAAGTTTATTTTGTCATCTGCAAATGCTTTCAATTTGGATAAGTCTAAAATTTTGTCGTTTGGTAAAGGGTTAATAAAGCTTTAGAAAACATTGTGGGGAAAATAAGAAATTGCCTACAACCAAACATTTTTTTTAACCCATTCACAAAAATGTATCGATAAGTGTTTACACATATATTTAACGGGATGCATAGCTCAGTGGTTGAGCACTTGGCTTCTAACCATGAATACAGGGATCGAATCTTATGCGGATCATTTTTTTCCTATCATCTTGCTTGTAAAATCTGTTGAAGGATTTTTTTTTCTAAGTGCTCAGAATACGGAAGGGTTGTTTTCTTTTTTTTCCGTCCGAACTCCGTCTTTAGCTTGTCACAAAAATAGAGCAGGGTTTGCATACTGAGGGCATACAAATCGGTACACAAAGAAACAAGTGAGCTGTCACGTTTTTATAACTGAAATACTGTATAGAGATGGCGAGAAAGAAAATCAAGCTTACAAACACAATTGTTTGAGTCAGTGGAAAGAAATAGCAGTGCGTTGGAAGGAAATAAGCCAACTCATTCCTTGCAATAGGCTGTGAACCCAAGATTTTTCAAGTCCACATCGTTGCTCGGCAAATAATTGACTATGAATCTATTTTGATGAATTTATGCATCTTCTAACTTGAAATATTGTATTGACTTTGTTTAACCTTACCTGACAATCCCTATTAATAACCACCGCGAGAAAAAAGGCTTTCTAAATATAAATAAAAGACACTATTGGGAAAGGATTAAATACTGATTATCAACATTTCAACTTTTCAACAAGAATTTTTACCCCTTTGGGAGATAAATCTATTTGTGCCTTCTAGTTTCTCGTCTGTTAATGGACAAATTAAAAAAAAAATGTCTGCAAAACCAGCTACCAGTGTAAATGAAACGATGTGCGTTGTAAATCAACATCAGAAACATTTGCAAAGGTTCACCGTTTGTACTGATATATATATATGATTTAAATCATAATCAAATACAGTCAAACGAAACACAATCAAAAAAAAAAGAAAACGGGCATTTAAAGGACCATTTGTCATGTAGAAACTCTTTAACTTTACCTAGGGTACGATTAGTCAGGGGCCAAACAGCTTTCACAAAAAATTTCTTGATTGCACAAAAAACAAGCCACCAGAAAAGGGGACCGAAAGTTTAACTCATAATTTCGACTACTTTAAATCATTTTCTGGGTGTCAAAAGCTCGGTGTGTCATCCAGAGCATTTCCAATTAACTTTTGGCAGCATGAAATTCCAAGAATTGCATCTCACGTGCTTGCAAACTAAGATTTTTCCAGGTGGTCCCTCTTGTCGTGGAGCAAAAGTTTTTCTTCAATATGGCCGGCTATCGGGTAAAACTTTCGCAGCACCATAAAAGGGGTATTCTTGTCGCGCATCTGTTTGACAATTTATTGGGTACCTTTTTTCATGCCTCTATTGAATTTGCACGTGCTACACGGAGATCTGTTGGACAAATGTCGCATTCAGAAAAAGGGGGTTAAAGTTTTACCTTTAACCAAACAATTTGTGTTTTTTACTACCTTGATATGGAAGCATTTTAAAAACATTTTAGAACAAGAAGAAAATGTTGGTAACCTGTTCTGCATTGTTTTTCCTTTTTTCTACCCCGGTAAAATAAATTTCAGTTTTTGAGAAACATTTATTTTCTTGTCCGCAAGTATTTTCAATTTGGACCAGTCTAAAATTTTGTTGTTTGGGAAAGGAATACTGCTTTTTTTTTATTATTATTTTCAAACAATTTAAAGTTTTAACGACATTACAGCATCAGGCCTTTGAAAGCATAGTCTTGAAAATGATAAATTGCTGACAACAAACATCTGTCCATGTCTTTTTTTTTTTTCCCGGCCCATTTACAAAAATATATTGATAAATGCTTACACAAACATACAACGGAATACGTTGCTCAGTGGTACAGCACTTGCCTTCTAATCAGGGGTCCCGGGTTCGAATCTTATGCGGTACACTCTTTTTATCCATCTTGATTTTGAAATCAATTGCAACATTTTTTTTTTTTTGAAAATGCTGACAATTTTAGCAGATTGATGTTTTTCGAGGAAACTCCTTATTGGTTTGTTACAAAAATAAAACAGGATTTGTATATCGAGGGCATACAAATCGTTAAAACAACGAAAACATGTGAGAAAAAATGCTTTCTTAATACATAAATATAATATATATACATTGATGTTAAAGTATTAATTGCTGATTATCAACATTTTCTAATTTTTTTCCACAATGTTATTACCCTTTGAAAGATAAATCTATTTGTGTCTTCGAGTTTCTCGTCTTTTAATGAACAAATTGAAAAAAAAAAAATGTCCTCTGGACAAACAGCTACCTGTGTAGATGAAACGATCTTGATTTTGAAATCGATTGCAACTTTTTTTTTTTTTGAAAATGCTGACAATTTTAGCAGATTGATGTTTTCCGAGGAAAATCCTTATTGGTTTGTTACAAAAATAAAACAGGATTTGTATATCGAGGGCATACAAATCGGTAAAACAATGAAAACGTGTGAGAAAAAATGCTTTCTATATATATATATATATATATAAGCATTGTTGGGAAAGTATTAATTGCTGATTATCAACATTTTCTAATTTTCCAAAATGGTATAAACCTTTGAAAGATAAATCTATTTGTGTCTTCAAGTTTCTCGTCTTTTAATGAACAAATTGAAAAAAAAATGTCGTCTGGAAATACAGCTACCAGTGTAGATGAAACGATGTGCGTTGTAAATCAACATCAGGAACATTTACAAAGGTTCACTGTTTGCACTGATATACATGTATATGACTGAAATCATAATTAAAAAGAGTCAAACGCAACACAATCCAAAAGAAAAAGGCATAAAAAGGACCATTTGTCATGTAGAATCTCTTGAACTTTACCTAGGGTACGATTAGTCAGGGGCCGAACAGCTTTCACAAAAAAAATTCTTGATTGAGAGCATAAAAAACAAGCCACCAGAAAAGGGGACCGGAAGTTTAACTCAAAATTTCGACTACTTTAAATCATTTTCTGGGTGTCAAAAGCTCGGTGTGTCATCCAGAGCATTTCCAATTAACTTTTGGCAGCATGAAATTCCAAGAATTGCATCTCGTGCGCCTGCAAATTAAGATTTTTCCATGTGGTCCCTCTTGTCGTGGAGCAAAAGTTTTTCTTCAATATGGCCGGCTATCGGGTAAAACTTTCGCAGCACCATAAAAGGGGTATTCTCCTTGTCGCGCATCTGTTTGACATTTTATCGGGTACCTTTTTTTATGCCGCTATTGGATATGCACGTGCTACACGGAGATCTGTTGGACAAATGTCGCATTCAGAAAAAGGGGGTTAAAAGTTTACCTCTTACCAAACAATTTCTGGGTTTTACGACCCTGATATAGAAGCATTTTGAAAACATTTTGGAAGAAGGAGAAAATCCTGGTAACCTGTATTTTTTCTCTTTTTTCCACAGTGTTTTCTACCCTGATTGAAACAAATTTCAATTTTTAAGAAACATTTACATGTATTTTGTTGTCTGCAATTGTTTTCAATTTGGACCAGTCTAAAATTTTGTTGTTTGAAAAAGGAGTACTGCTTTGTTTTTATTATTTTCAAACAATTTAGACTTTTAACGACATTACAGCATCAAGCCTTTGAAAGCATAGTCTTGAAAATAAATTGCTGACAACAAACATCTGTCCATGTCTTTTTTTTTCCCGGCCCATTTACAAAAATATATTGATAAATGCTTACACAAACATACAACGGAATACGTAGCTCAGTGGTACAGCACTTGCCTTCTAATCAGGGGTCCCGGGTTCGAATCTTATGCGGTACACTCTTTTATCCATCTTGATTTTGAAATCAATTGCAACATTTTTTTTTTGAAAATGCTGACAATTTTAGCAGATTGATGTTTTTCGAGGAAACTCCTTATTGGTTTGTTACAAAAATAAAACAGGATTTGTATATCGAGGGAATACAAATCGGTAAACAACGAAAACATGTGAGAAAAAATGCTTTCTAAATACATATATATTAAAGAATTGTTGGGAAAGTATTAATTGAAGATTATCAACATATTATAATTTTCCACAATGTTATTACCCTTTGAAAGATAAATCTATTTGTGCCTTCTATTTTCTCGTCTGTAAAGGGACAGATTGAAAAAAAAGGTCGTCTGGAAACAAAGCTAAATGAAACGATTTGCGTTGTAAATCAACATCAGAAAATTTTGCAAAGGTTCACTGTTTGTACTGATATATAAGACTCGCCATAATCAGAATTAAATAGAGTCAAACGCAACACAATCCAAAAAAAAGGAAAACAGGCATTTAAAGGACCATTTTTCATGTAGAAACTCTTTAACTTTACCTAAGGTACGATTAGTCAGGGGCCGAACAGCTTTCACGAAAATTTCTTGATTGAGAGCACAAAAAACAAGCCACCAGAAAAGGGGACCGAAAGTTTAACTCAAAATTTCGAATACTTTAAATTATTTTCTGGGTGTCAAAAGCTCGGTGTGTCATCCAGAGCATTTCCAATTAACTTTTGGCAGCATGAAATTCCAAGAATTGCATCTCGTGTGCCTGCAAATTAAGATTTTTCCATGTGGTCCCTCTTGTCGTGGAGCAAAAGTTTTTCTTCAGTATGGCCGGCTATCGGGTAAAACTTTCGCAGCACCATAAAAGGGGTATTCTCCTTGTCGCGCATCTGTTTGACATTTTATCGGGTACCTTTTTTTATGCCGCTATTGGATATGCACGTGCTACACGGAGATCTGTTGGACAAATGTCGCATTCAGAAAAAGGGGGTTAAAAGTTTACCTCTTACCAAATAATTTCTGGGTTTTACGACCCTGATATAGAAGCATTTTAAAAACATTTTGGCAGAAGGAGAAAATCCTGGTAACCTGCATTTTCCCTTTTTAGCTCACCTGAGCACAACGTGCTCAAGGGGAGCTTTTAGGATCACCCGGTGTCCGTCGTCCGTCGTGCGTCGTCCGTCGTTCGTCGTCCGTCGTCCGTCGTGCGTCGTGCGTCGTCAACAATTCTTTAAACATCAACTCCTCCTAAACAGCTGGGCCAATTTGGACCAAACTTGGCAGGAATGTTCCTTGGGAGGTCCTCTTAAAAAATTGTTCACAGAATTTGATTTCATCAAAAACTGTGGTTGCCATGGCAACAAAATGGAATTTTTTAGTAAATTCTTTAAAAATCTTCTCCTCTGAAACCGCTGGTCGGATTTTAAAATAATTTCACAGATATGTTCCCTTGGGTGACCCTTTTCAAAAATTGTTCGTGAAATTTTGATCCGTCCAAAAATGTGGCTCTGGTGAATGGGGGCTTCTTGCACTATACAGAAATGAAGGAATTCTTAAAAAAATCTTCTTCTCTGAAACCGCTTGTCAGATTTTGAAATAATTTCACAGAGTTGTTTCTTGGATGACCCTTTTCAAAAACTGTTCATGAAATTTTGATCCGTCAAAAAATGTGGTTCTGGTGAATGGGGGCTACATGCACTATACAGAAATAAAGGAATTCTTAAAAAATCTTCTGCTCTGAAACCGCTGATCAGATTTTGAAACTATTTCTCAGGGATGTTCTTTGGGTGACCCTTTTCAAAAATTGTTCGCGAAATTTTGATTGGTCAAGAAACATAGCTCTGATGAATGGGGGCTACTTGCACTATATGGAAATGAAGAAATTCTTGAAAATTCTTCTTCTCTGAAACGGCTGGACAGATTTTGAAATGATTTCACAGAGATAATCCTTGGGTGACCCTTTTCAAAACTTTTTCACGAAATTTTGAACCGTCAAGAAACATGGCTCTGGTGAATGGGGGCTATTTGCACTATATGGAAATGAAGAAATTCTTGAAAATTCTTCTTATCTGAAACCCCTAGTCTGATTTTAAAATAATTTGACAGAGATGTTCCTTGGGTGACCCTTTTCAAAAACTGTAGATATAATTTTGATCTGTCATGAAACATGGCTCTTGTGAATGGGGGCTACTTGCACTATACGGACATGATGAAATTCGTGAAAATTCTCTTTCTCTGAAACCCCTGGTCAGATTTTAAAAGAAATTTCCGAAATGTTCCTTGGGTGACCCTTTTCAAAACTTGTTCGTAAATTTTGATCCATCAAGAAACATGATTTTTATGGATGGGGGCTACTTGCTCGCATACAGAAATGAAGAATTCTTAAAAATTCTTCTTTTTGAAACCGATGGTCAGATTTCGAAATGACTTTTACAGGTGACCTTTTGAAAATTGCTTGGCAAAATTATAAATTTGTTTCCAATGTTTCAATACCTCAAGAAAAAATAGGCTGTGGTCATCTCAAAAATTCAGGTGAGCGATCCAGGGCCATCTTGGTCCTCTTGTTTTCACAGTGTTTTCTACCCTGGTAGAAACAAATTTCAAGTTTTGAGAAATATTTACATGTATTTTGTTGTCTGCAAGTGTTTTCAATTGGGACCAGTCTAAAATTTTGTTGTTTGGGAAAGGAATACTGCTTTTTTTTTATTATTTTCAAACAATTTAGAGTTTTAACGACATTACAGCATCAGGCCTTTGAAAGCATTGTTTTGAAAATGATAAATTGCTGACAACAAACATCTTTCCATGTCTTTTTTTTTTCCCGGCCCATTTACAAAAATATATTGATAAATGCTTACACAAACATACAACGGAATACATAGCTCAGTGGTACAGCACTTGCCTTCTAATCAGGGGTCCCGGGTTCGAATCTTATGCGGTACACTCTTTTATCCATCTTGATTTTGAAATCAATTGCAACTTTTTTTTTTTGAAAATGCTGACAATTTTAGCAGATTGATGTTTTTCGAGGAAACTCCTTATTGGTTTGTTACAAAAATAAAACAGGATTTGTATATCGAGGGCATACAAATCGTTAAAACAACGAAAACATGTGAGAAAAAATGCTTTCTTAATACATAAATATAATATATATATACATTGATGTTAAAGTATTAATTGCTGATTATCAACATTCTCTAATTTTTTTCCACAATGTTATTACCCTTTGAAAGATAAATCTATTTGTGTCTTCGAGTTTCTCGTCTTTTAATGAACAAATTGAAAAAAAAAATGTCGTCTGGAAAAACAGCTACCAGTGTAGATGAAACGATGTGCGTTGTAAATCAACATCAGAAACATTTACAAAGGTTCACTGTTTGCACTGATATACATGTATATGACTGAAATCATAATTAAAAAGAGTCAAACGCAACACAATCCAAAAGAAAAAGGCATAAAAAGGACCATTTGTCATGTAGAATCTCTTGAACTTTACCTAGGGTACGATTAGTCAGGGGCCGAACAGCTTTCACAAAAAAATTTGATTGAGAGCATAAAACAAGCCACCAGAAAAGGGGACCGAAAGTTTAACTCAAAATTTCGACTACTTTAAATCATTTTCTGGGTGTCAAAAGCTCGGTGTGTCATCCGGAGCATTTCCAATTAACTTTTGGCAACATGAAATTCCAAGAATTGCATCTCGAGTGCCTGCAAATTAAGATTTTTCCATGTGGTCCCTCTTGTCGTGGAGCAAAAGTTTTTCTTCAATATGGCCGGCTATCGGGTAAAACTTTCGCAGCACCATAAAAGGGGTATTCTCCTTGTCGCGCATCTGTTTGACATTTTATCGGGTACCTTTTTTTATGCCGCTATTGGATATGCACGTGCTACACGGAGATCTGTTGGACAAATGTCGCATTCAGAAAAAGGGGGTTAAAAGTTTACCTCTTACCAAACAATTTCTGGGTTTTACGACCCTGATATAGAAGCATTTTGAAAACATTTTGGCAGAAGGAGAAAATCCTGGTAACCTGTATTTTTTCTCTTTTTTCCACAGTGTTTTCTACCCTGGTTGAAACAAATTTCAATTTTTAAGAAACATTTACATGTATTTTGTTGTCTGCAATTGTTTTCAATTTGGACCAGTCTAAAATTTTGTTGTTTGAAAAAGGAATACTGCTTTGTTTTTATTATTTTCAAACAATTTAGACTTTTAACGATATTACAGCATCAAGCCTTTGAAAGCATAGTCTTGAAAATAAATTGCTGACAACAAACATCTGTCCATGTCTTTTTTTTTTCCCGGCCCATTCACAAAAATATATTGATAAATGCTTACACAAACATTCAACGGAATACGTAGCTCAGTGGTACAGCACTTGCCTTCTAATCAGGGGTCCCGGGTTCGAATCTTATGCGGTACACTCTTTTATCCATCTCGATTTTGAAATTAATTAATTGCAAGATTTTTTTTAAAGTTTTAATAATTTGAGAAGACTGATGTTTTCCGAGCAAACTCCTCATTAGTTAGTTACAAAAATGAAACAGCATTTGTATATCGAGGGCATACAAATCGGTAAAACAACGAAAACATGTGAGAAAGAATGCTTTCTAAATACATAAATATATATATAAACATTGTTGGAAAAGGTTTAAATGCTGATTATCAACATTTTCTAATTTTCCAAAATAGTATTAACCTTTGAAAGATAAATCTATTTGTGCCTTCTAGTTTCTCGTCTTTTAATGGACAAATTGAAAAAAATGTCGTCTGGAAAAACAGCTACCAATATAGATGAAACGATGTGCGTTGTAAATCAACATCAGAAACATTTGCAAAAGTTCACTGTTTGTACTTACATATATGACTTAAATCATAATTAAATAGAGTCAAACGGAACACAATCCAAAAAAGAAAAAGAAAACAGGCATTTAAAGGACCATTTGTCATGTAAAAACTCTTTAACTTTACCTAGGGTACGATTAGTCAGGGGCCAATCAGCTTTCACGAAAAATATCTTGATTGAGAGCATAAAAAACAAGCCACCAGAAAAGGGGACCGAAAGTTTAACTCTAAATTTTGACTACTATAAATCATTTTCTGAGCGTCAAAAGCTCGGTGTGTCATCCAGAGCATTTCCAATTAACTTTTGGCAACATGAAATTCCAAGAATTGCATCTCGTGTGCTTGCAAATTAAGATTTTTCCATGTGGTCCCTCTTGTCGTGGAGCAAAAGTTTTTCTTCAATATGGCCGGCTATCGGGTAAAACTTTCGCAGCACCATAAAAGGGGTATTCTCCTTGTCGCGCATCCATGTAATATTTTCTCGGGTACCTTTTTTAATGCTGCCATTGGATTTGCAAGTGCTACACGGAGATCTGTTGGACAAATTTGTTGCGTCACTACAAATAGGGGTTAAAGTAGTTTAACTTTTCCTCTTTTTTTCCTATCTAGACCCTTTTTATGGCCTTAAAAAGCTTGCTACAACATCTATAACGATTTTCGGCAACTCCTAGCAACGATATAGATGCTGAAATTGTACGTTTTTCTGCATGAAAAAAAAAAATGAAACTTCCAATTCATTACTTGCTCCGTTGTTCCAAAAGTTTCTACACTTCACCAAAATTTAACAGCCGAGGCAAAAGAAAAGGTATTGGCATATAGCTAGTCTAAAGTTAAAGACAGCTTCACAGCCGGAAAATAAACAAAACTTGACTGTGTTATAATTAAGTCGGCTGTGTAAACATATATAAAGGAAATCAGTGTGCATAACTTTACCAAACAATAATTTTTACTGGACCAAAATGAAACCATTTACTTACAGACGTCATAATTAGTGTGACTCAAAAATTGGAACTTATCTGTGGAGGAGTAGAAAACATAGTGTGAAAAGGACAAAATGATGGTTATCAGCATTTGACAAAATGCAGGTTACCAGCATTTTCTCCTTTTCCCACAATGTTTTCAAAAGACGTCTTTTTCAGGGCCGTAAAAACCAGGAATTGTATGGTAAAGGGTTAACCGAAAAGTGTGCTGTTATGTCTATGTCTAGCCGCAGAGTGAAATGCATTTTCTATCTGCCGTAATCTGGGCAAACTTGCAACCATCAGGAGCAATATTTCGCATGAAGAATCATGAGTGACTATCGTTTCAAACTCGTTACCAAATGACAAAATTTTAGGTTTGTCCAAATCGAAAGCATTTGCAGACGACAAAATAAAAGTGACTGAAAATTTGAAATTTGTGCTGTGAAGGGTAGAAAACATTGTGGGAAAAGGATAAAATGCCGTTTACCAGCATTTTCTCCTTTTCCCACAATGTTTTCTTAATGTTTTTTTTCTCAGGATTGTCAAAAGTAGAAATTGTGTTGTGATGGGTTTAGAAAAAGGTTAAAAACTGGATGAAAACGAGTATGTTTAATTATACGGAAAAGCAGTATACTGAAATGTAAAGATGGGAGGGCTGGGGGAGGGTTGGGGAGGGGTGGGGGTGGGGGTGGGGGGGGGTTCCCAGGGCTGTCTGAAAGCCTCCTACAAAAATGAAACCATTTGGTGGCCTCTCGTGACTTCTTTTTATTTACGGCCGTTTTCCTTCTTTTTTTTTTACAAATCAGAATACAAACAAATACGTGAATTATAAATTCATTCTTCAATTGTGGAAGTACAAATGCATCGACCGAAATGACGAACTTCCAGCTGAACGGTGTAACGATTAACAGGCCAAAATATGAGAGGAAAACGTCCGCTTATAAACCTTTGTGCTTCCACTTACGTCATCAAATCCGATGAACCTTTTTTCAATAAACATGTTTGAAATAAATATTTCACACAATATAGGCCATGTTTATTTACGTCAAGTTGGCCAACTGTTACAATGAATGACCAACAAGTCAACCTTCCTCCATACTGAATAACATTGTGCCGTCTTTGAGTTATGCGGTGGAGAGATCAGCGACGGTATCGAGTGCAGCACTAGCGCGGAGGAATACTTGAGTACGTATCCCAAGAAAGGAAACATTTTGAGAAATGAGACATTGCCTATTATAAAGAACTATCAAATGCCACGGTGCAAATTGATCTATAGGCTGTACTGGTTGCAAGATTTTTTTTCACTTTAAATGATAAAATGACTCAGCATAAAGAACTATTCGTCGATAATTTCAAAGTCAAACATCAAAGCATATTCTGCTAAATAAATAAAATTGAACTTTGAACCCGATACCACACGGCAAAATTTTAAACCTAACCAAATTGCAGACGACAATTTCAAATTCCAAAGTGACTGAAATAATGCAATTTTGACTTGATAGGGTAGAAAACTTTGTGGGAAAAGGAGAAAATGCTGGTTACCAGCATTTTCTCCTTTTCCCACAACGTTTTCAAGAGGCTTCTTCCTCATGGTCGTTAAAAGTCGTCGATGTGTGGTAAAGGGTTAAGCCGATAGAAACAAACCCAATCTATGCTATTACTAAGGGTGTTTTTTTTTTTTTTTGGGGGGGGAGGGGTTGGAGGGGGGGGAGTATGTCCGTTTCGAACATTGTAAATCCAAACTCAGACGGTACGTTCTTTGCAGTGTGATCTTGATCTACAATGCCCGCTAAAGGTCTGTGAGTCGTACATAGCAGCCATTGGATTAAACAACTGTCAATACGGAACATGGCCAAACTAAAGCATAAGAATGCCTTTGTGATTATATTTTTGACAAAAAAAGATTTTTTCCAAAGTAGCAATTTTCAATTTGGTGCGAACATAAAGTTGAAACATCTTTTCGCACCTCTTTTATCTATTTCTCAATTCTTTTGTGTATATTCCTTTTACTCATTACCATTGAATTCCGAGTTTTATATGCAATTTCCCCTTGTAAATAGCTTTTGAAAACCATGTGGAAAAAGAAGAAAATGCTGTTAACCAGCATTTTCTCCTTTTCCCACAATGTTTTTAACACTTTCAGAGACAATTACATTCATTTCAGCTATCTTTTGTGTGGTAAAGAGTACAATCAAAGTAAAATATTGTTGAGATATGAAGACATTGAATTTTTCTATCCTCACAAACACTGAAGGAAAATATAGGCAATATGAGCAAGACTGCTGAAAAAAAAAGCAACTGGTTATTTACAAGGAATGACTTACTTCCCAACGTTTTTCCAAATTAGTTCACTACACTGATGTAAATAGTCGAAGTTGCACACAAATGGGTACACATGTCAATTAACCCTTTACCACATGACAAAATTTTAGGCTGGTGCGAACAGAAAGCGTTTGCAGATGACAAAATGAATGTGAATAAGGAATTAAAATTTGTTTTAGAAAGGGAAGGAAACATTGTGGGAAAAGGAGAAAATGCTGGTTACCAGCATTTTCTCCTTTTTCCACAAGGTTTTCAAAAGGCTCCGTTCAAAGGAGATATAAAAGTCCGGATTGCATAGTAAAGGGTCAAGTGTAACATTAACTTTATTTTCAACCATAGAAAAGCTCAGATTCTGTGCATTTTTTTCCTTTTGTATGGTGATAAGAAACACATTTACATATATTCCATGAGATTGATTTTGTAATACATTTTTTTTGGTATAAAAAACATGGACCATAAAAAATGTTGAAAAGTGAGACTAAAATAACCACTGACATGGGAAGAAAATAAACAAAAAGGCATTTAGATACACAAAACAATAGTTTTATTTAACTTTTTCTGTCCTCTAACATGACAGCACGGGAAACATTTCTCCCACACTATTTTCTACTCTATCAAAGACAAATCCTAGAATTTGACCAAGACACAATTTGTCTTCAGCAAATGCTCTTGAGATAAGTCTGAAGTTTTGTTGTGTAGTATAGATTTAATTCCACACCATAAAATTAAATTAACTCATTACCAAACAACAAAATTTTAGGTTTGTCCAAATCGAAAGCATTTGCAGACAACAAAATAAAAGTGACTGAAAATTTAAAATTTGTTGTGTGAAGGACAGAAAACAATGTGGGAAAAGGAGAAAAAGCTGGTTACCAGCATTTTCTCCTTTTCCCATAATGTATTTTCTCCTTTTCCCATAATGTATTCTAAAGGCTTCTTTTACATGGTTGTCAAAAGTACGGATTGTGTGGTAATGGGTTAAGATCATTTTAAAACCAAAATGGAGATTATTTGGAGGTTATAATATGATGTTTCAAATATCTGAATAATATGTAATTAAATCAGAATCGGAGAAAAAATCAGTACCATGTAATGCCGAAAGTGTTCCCTTTCCGTCAATACCATGATTAGTTATCTAATATAGGAATCAAACATGTTGTATTTTTGTATTTCAGTAGACTGACATGCATTTCTTACAGTTCTCTCTAAATATATGCTACAGTTTTCTTACAGTTCTCCCTACATATACTATCACTGAACAGCGCATAAACAATTCACCTTATGAAATCAAAGTCCTTGTCTGCAATTCATAAATTCATCCCCCCACCCCCCAAAAAAAATTAAAGTCATGCTCTGATGAAAGGAGGTAAAATTAATCTCCATGACGCATTATACCAAGCCAGTCACAACATTGTTCTGGATCCTTAAAATCCTTTTTGTCTAACAGACAACTGAGCTATGAGGTAGAACAGATGTGCCGAAAATTTACCAAAAGTACAAAAAGTTTTGACACAAGTAAACTTCTGTAGAATGGGTATGCAGGCCTTGATTGATATTTTTGCTAATAAATTAACTCTTTACCAAATGACAAAATTTGAGTCCAAATTGAAAGCACTTGCAGACGACAAATTAAGCGCAACTCAAAAATTGAAATTTGTTTCCAACATGGTGGAAAACATTGTGGGAAAAGGAGAAAATGCTGGTTACCAGCATTTTGTCCTTTTCCCACCATCTTTTTAAGAGGCTTCTTCCTCAGGGTAGTTAAAAGTCGGGATTGTGTGGTAAAGAGTTAAACTCTCGACAAACGACAAAATTTTGGATTAGTCAAAATTGAAAGCATGTACAGATGCCAAAATAAATGTGAATCAAAACTTGAAATTTCATTTCGGAAAGGTAGAAAACATTGTGGAAAAAGGAGAAAATGCTGGTTACCTGCATTTTCTCCCTTTCCCATAATGTTTTTTAAAGCTTTCTTTCTTGGGGTCGTCAAAAGTCGGGATTGTGTGGTAAAGGGTTAAACCTTTATTCAGAGCATAGCTCATTTTTTAGCTTTTAACCCTTTTCCACACAACAGAATTTTGTACTCTTCTATGATGAATGCAATTTTAAAAGAAAAAATTAGACATGGTTCAAGTGATGAGATTTGTTACTGAAAGAGAAGAAAACATTTAGGGAAGAGGAAAAAATGCTGGTTACCGGCATTTTCTTGTCTTTCCTAAATGTTTTCATAAGCCTCCTTTTTTAAGGGTTGTTAGAAGCCTGGATTGTGTGGAAAAGTGTTTAACTATTCTTGTCAACCCATTACCACAAAATCCCTACTTTTGACGCCCCTGAGAAAGAAGCCTTTAGAAAACATTGTGGGAAAAGGAGAAAATGATGGTAACCAGCACTTTCTCCTTTTCCCACAATGTTTTCTACTCTTCACAAAACAATTTTCAAATATTCGGTCACTTTTATTTTGTCGTCTGCAGATACTTTCAATTTGGGCAAGCCTAAAATATTGTCGTTTGGTAATGAGTTGAGATAAAAGTGCAATACAAACTGACTATCTCTAAGATGGCAAGCTCCTAGACTTTTCAAAATTGAAAGTGTTTGCAGATGACAAATTAAAAATAGCCTAAATGTTAAACTTTGTCTTTAGCTCATAACCAAACGACAATAATTTAGGCTTATCCAAATCAAAAGCATTTGCAGGCAACAAAATAAAAATGACTAAAAATTTGAAATTTGTTTTGTGAAAACTAGAAAACATGGTGGGAAAAGGAAAAAAAATCTGGTTTATACCAGCATTTACTCCTTTTCCCACAATGTTTTCTAATGGCTTCTTTCTCAGGGTCGTGAAAAGTAGGGACTGTGTGGTAATGGGTTACAAAGGTAGAAAACATGATCTTTACAGGAGGAAGTGACAGTTACAAGCATTTTGTCCCTTCTCCACAATATTTTCAAAGAACTTTTTCCTCTGGGTCATTAAGACACTTAAGTCTTCACCAAACAACAAAATTTTAGCATTGTCAGAAGCATTCACAGGTGACATAAATGTAGCTCAAATATTTACTTCTGTCTTTGATCTGGTAGAAAACATTGACAGCAAAGGAGAAAATGCTGGTTACCAGCATTTTCTACCTTTTCTGCAATGTTTTCAAAATCTTTGTTTTTCAGAGTTGTTAAAACTTGGGGTTATGTTGTAAAAAAGTTAATTGTACAGAATAGGGTTAACAACTGCCTGGACAAAAACATAATTTCTGGCACGAGATCAAATTACTCTATATGCCACTATAGCTTTGAAGCTGTTTCCTGCAAGACACACAAAGATCCATCTGTAGGAGGTACTAAATTAGGCTATTTTGTTCACAACTGCTTGATGTAGCGATGTAAGTTGTAATGTCCATTTGTCCAGGGCGTTATACCTAGCTGTACCAACATTTTCTCTCTCTAGCACTAAAACTTGCTTCACTTGATCTATCCGTCCATTTATTGTACTGTAAACAATGGATATATAACACAAGATTATCTATTAAACTCTATACCAAATGACAATTTTTGACTTGACCAAACTGAAAGCATTACTTTTGCAAAGGACAAAATAAATAAAGCTCAAATGATGATTTCTGTCTTTGATAGGGTAGAAAACATTGTGGGAAGAGGAGGAAATGCTGGTGACCTTACCAGCATTTTCTATTTTTCCCATAATGTTTACAAAACAGAACCTATATTTATTGGATTTAAACATAAATGTTTCTCTTCCAAACAAGATTATATTTTAATATTTCTAGAAGATCTCTATTAACTCTTTACTAAACAACAAAATTTTAGACTGGTCCAAATTGAAAGCATTTGCAGACAACAAAAAAAGAGTGGCTGAAGTCTGAAGAATTGAAATTTGTTTAGGGAAGGGTAGAAAACATTGTGTGAAAAGGAGAAAATGCTGGTCACCAGCATTTTCTCTTTTACCCACAATGTTTTCAAAAGTCTTCTTTCACAGGGTCGTTAAAAGTCGGGCTTGTGTTGTAAAGGGATGAGTATTTTGAATTAGTAATTTGGAAAATGACCATACACAAAGAAATACAGGGTGATTCATAGTATCTGCTACAGTTTAAATCTGTAATAACTTACTTCTGCCATCACATACCTTGTTACAATTTATACTGCAATAATCTATAACAATTACAGTTTTGCTTGAGAAACAATGTTCAATAGTTATGTTGTAGTCTATATACATGTTATGTACAGTTCCTGCTGTGAACAAGATCTTTAACTCCTTACCAAACGAAACAGTTTTAGACTTGTCCAAATTCAAAGCACTTGCAGACGACAAAATAAGCGTAAGTCAAAAATTGAAATTTATTGCCAGCAGGATAGAAAACAACGTGGAAAAAGGAGAAAATGGTAGTTACCAGCATTTTCTCCTTTTCCCATAATGTTTTCAAAAGGCTTCTATCTCTAAAAACCAGGGATTGTTTGGTAAAGGGTTAAAGCGCGACCCAATCTTACAGAAAAAACATCTAAGGGAATATTTAAGTCTGACCCTTTGTTGTGTGAGTATTCTAAAATCAGATACACTTACACATACACATGTATATGTCGTAGGCCAGATTGGAATCCAGGCAGATCCGGAATCGGCCTAGGCAGATCTGGAATCTGCCTAGGCCAAACTAGAATTCTAGTTTGGTCTAGACCAAACTAGAATTCTTGTTTGGTCTAGGCAGATTCCAGATCTGCCTAGGCCAAATTAGAATTCCAGTTTGGCTAGGCAGATACAGGATCTGCCTAGACCAAATTGGAATCTTTTCTTTTTTTGGAATCTTTTCAGTAAATACCCATTTTAACACAAAATAAGGCATTTCTTTATCACTTGAATTTTGATTTTTACACCTTTTCTGTAAATGCTTTTATACAAAAGGAAAAAAAAAGTACTAAGTTACAAATTTATCGTCATTCTTCTGTTTATGTAGTTCCCAACTTAAATCATATATTTTGTAGGAAGTGTAGACAAAGATCAGCATGTACATTATTACAGATTGGTCTTTTGTCTACATTATTATTATTATAATTATCATTATTATTATTTTTATTATAATTATTTAGGCATTTATTATTCATGAACAATGCAATTAATTACAATGAATTATTTCAAAAACAAAAACGGTTTAGTAAATGTAAAAAAAGACCATGCAGAAACTGCAATAAGTATTGACACTGGTCAGATTACACTGACTGCATTGGCTGACCAAGACTAAAATTTCACTTCACGTAGATTTTCTGTAGATGATATGTTTACCTATCTAATAAACAGTCATATGTTTGAAATTATTAACCCAGATATATGTACAGTTACACTGTCTGTAATCTCTCTAATTTCATGTAAGGGGTAGCCAGATGGTCCCTGTATGTGTGATTGGTCAAAAAGATATCACAATTCATACTTTTACAACTACATGTAACTATTTTAGCAATTAACCCTTTACCAGACGACAAAATTTTAGCCTTGTCCAAATTGAAAGCATTTGAAGACAACGATTTCAATGTGGTTCAGATTGAGCATTTTTTCTTTGGTAAGGTAGAAACTATTGTGGGAAAAGGAGAAAATGTTAGTTACCAAAATTTTCTTCTATCCACATAATGTTTTCAAAAGGCTCCTTTCCCAGTTTCGTTAAGAGTCAGCATTGAGTGGTAAAGGGTTATCAATATTTTCACAATTTCAACTTTCACTGGTCTTCACACATCATAATTATACTTGTGCCAGGTTACGAGGTAGACAGGTTGACCCATCATATATTATAATTACCATTTATTGGGAAAAGATATAAAGAAAATACAGAATGAATGATTCTCCTTTTTCCATCATAATTTCTACCAGATTTATTAATCATTTTTCTCATTTTGACAATATCAGTCCTACAAAAAATAAAAATAAAACAGGTTTACAAATACAACTCTGTGGTAGAATTCTTAGGAAATTACAAAAAAAAAATCTCCTTTTCCAACAATGCTTACTACTTTATTATTGGATTATTTCTTACTATTAAGCAAACAGATTCACATATGTTTACAACTAAAATGTACATGTATTTCTAGTTAAAGCATAATTTTTTTTCCCCATTTGCTCCATTTCCTACATTTTTTCCTGCTAAAGTGCAAAACATTCAACACTAAGTCTTACTTTGAATTTCTGACGAGCAACCTCTTTTATTTTTGGGTTTAAATTAAAAATTCCAATTTGGTCTAGGCAGATTCTGGATCTGCCTAGCCAAACTGGAATCCTAATTTGGTCTAGGCAGATCTGGAATCTGTCTAGACCAAAGTAGAATTCTAATTTGGTCTGGACCAAAATAGAATTCCAATCAATTTGGTCTAGGCAGATTCCGGATCTGCCTAGATTCCAGTTTGGACTACGACATATACAACCCAGAAACTGACGTATAGCCAAATGTCTTGCAAAAAAAAATGGTTTACCAACAATACCCTGCCACAAATATCAACCACTTACCTGTCTAATATACAAGAAACAAGGAGATTTTCTACTTCAACTGGATCTATGTTCAGCTCCTGAAATAAATAAATGGCATATCATGATCTAATAATGCTGCCCACAACAGGAATATTTGTTTCTTAAAGGTAGCGAATGCTTAACTTTATTATTCCAAGGTTTCAAGTATTACATTGATCTATTTCTGTAAACAAAAATAAAACCAAACAAACAAACTAACAGTTACAGTCCCTAACCCTTTACCAAACAATCCCTGGTTTTTACGACCCAGAAGAAGATGCCTTCTGAGAACATTCTGGAAAAAAAAGAGAAAATGCTGGTGACCAGCATTTTCTCCTTTTCCCACATTGTTTTATACTCTTCTAAAGCCAAATCTCATGTTTTGAGTCACGTTTATGTTGTCATCTGCAAATGCTTTCAATTTGGACAAGTCAAAAATTTTGTTGTTGAGTGAAGAGTAAAACTGTTTTGGCAAAAACACCTGTTAAAATATGGGACCATGAACACTCAAAATCAGATGCTAAATTAACTGTGATAAAAAAACATGTGTAAACAAATATCCTTTCTAATTTGTATGGAAAATCTTCTATGAAATTTAGAACATGCTTGTACTGATTTGTAAATTATTTCTCTTTCTTTTTTTCAAACTATAGTAGATGTACAAATTTTGTTTTTGTACAGTTACATAGCAAATGGTGACTTCATGTACTTACAATTCCACTAAATAGTGACAAAGAGATATTAAGCCTTACCTTTGAAATAAATGGAATATGTATTCTTGTATATGGTTTGATCAGCTTTATCAAGACTTGAGTTCTGATGTTGCGCAACAGGTCCTCGATGTGTTCTCTGATAAACGGATCCTCCATTATGTTTTTACGGTTAATCTTCAAGATCTTTTCAAACTCATTTATATCATTATTTTGGTAAGCACTGGAAAAAAAAAAAAATCAATAGTCTTTGGTTACTTGTTGTTCCTTTATTTTGGAAACAAAATATTTTTCAGTATAACTGCCACTGTAAGCTATGGTATACAATATCAAAACAATAGGATTTAAATTCTACCACATAATTCCCCATACTGTAAGAATGTCTTAATTTCTAATGCAACTCATTTACCTAAATCTAAAATTTCAATACGATAACTTGACAATAAAAAAATTACTAAAAATAATAGACACAAAAATATTTGTCCTGTTAAGCTACTAAAACGACTATTTGTTTTTTAAGTATTTTGAAATTGATTTCATAGATCTGTAGAATTGACAGTGTAGTAAGTATTCCAGAAAATAAAAGAAATTTACAATTCCAAACTCAGTAGAGTCACACACATGAATTTAAAAAAAAATTGTCCTTTAACGCAATGTTTAAATCACTGAGACAACTTTGCTGGAAATAAATGATATAAGTTTCTAAAAAAAAGTAAAAATACTGAATTCAGAAGATAGAATTATTGGATCCAATAACCTGAACATACATGTACAGCAAAAAGAACAAAAGCTTTGAAGAGCAGTGCATATATGCCTCAAAGGGCTTGTCAGTGAAATTGGTTAAATCGAGAAAGCCTGAAGAAAACCAAATCTCAAAGTCACATGTACAACAACATATCATAGAGACTCATTCTGGTAAGCTTCGGGTTATTCCAATGGAAACTGTAGGAATTGGGTACACAAGAATTGCCAATAGACAGACTGAAAGACAGACACACCTACAACATAATACAACCCTTTGGGAATATAGAAATCATTATCCCTGAAATTCATTTTACTGCCACTTTTTCAAACATGATCAGTCTATAACTTCTCATATACCTTCTTCGACTTACCTTACTAAATTTGTCATTGCTAAAATCTCTGGGTCATTTTTGTAGGGCTTCGTTTCTTGTGAGTCAAATGGATTTATACCCGACTTCATTAACATATTGGCTAGAACTAAGTATTTCAAACAAGTGGTTCTCCTGCAACATAAAGCAGATATACTAATGTCTTAGAAAAAGAATTTTTTTTTTTTACATTACTCCAATGTATTTACCATCTACATAATGTCCTAAAGGTCTGCCAGATAAGAAACTCTCAGTCCAAATAGAAAGTTTTTACAGACAAACAACAGAGTAATTTGGCTGATTTGCTGGGATTTTTCTTTTAAAAGGTTGAGAATTTTGTGGCTATATAAGAATATGCATATAACCCACATTTCTCCATTTCCCATAATGTTTTCAACAGCCTTTATAACAGGATTGTATACCCACAGGATTTCTTGGTAAAGCATTCAACTCTTCAACACATTATCAAACGACAAAATTTTAGGTTTGTCCAAATCGAGAGCATTTGCAGATGACAAAATAAAAGTGTGAAAATTTGAAATTTGTTTTGTGAAGGGTAGAAAACATTGTGAAAATAATACTAACCTTGGACTACCTGATTCATCATAATTCTTGAAAGCTTCGAAAAAGTCTGTGTGTGCTCTCTCATATTCCCCTTCTCTAAGGTGCATTTTACCACCACATTCCCGAATCACACCCATAATCAAAGGATGGGGAATTGCTGATTTGATATGCAAAGACTGTTCATAGAGGGCCTAAAATATAAAAATGTACATGTTTCAATTATTGTCCACAAAGATTTTATGAAAGCTTAGATGCCAAATGTTTATATACTAATTTATCATTTAGCTATACTTTGTTACTTTAAGAAAAACCATCAACCCTCAATGACAGTTTTATGCACTGTTTGACTTCCAGAGTTCATTTTAGCAGACATTATAATAGGCATGTATTGATAAGCAGACTTACATCTTTACAAAAAATTTAAAATTTTGGAAAAAAATGTGTCTCAAGTACTAAAATTTGTTTTGGAAAGTGTAAAAAACATTAAGGGAAAAGGAGAAAATGCTGGTGACCAGCATTTTCTCCTTTTCCCACAATGTTTTCAAAAGGCCTCTTTCTCAAGAGTCGTTAAATGTTGGGATTGAGTGGTAAAGAGTTAAGCACAATGCTGAAATTCCTTTAGTACGTAGACAGCAACATGTGTCTGTGCCAGGAAAAAAGAATAGACAGGTTTCTTACCTGTAATTTGGGGGTATAGCAGGATAGCTTTTTGGTAAATAACTAGAGTTTTGCTGATGAAGACAAAAATCATTCCTCTTAATTACTGCAACAACAACAAAAGAATGAGCTGATGGCAAGCCTTTATATTCAAGTCGTATTTAAATATGTTTTGTTTTTCCTGGAGGATAGGGACATATTGCTTGACTATATTTTGATAATTATTTCAAAGTGGTCACTGATCTTAGATTATTCAATCCATACTTAATCTGATGTTGCCTGTTGCATGCCAAAGCTTATCTGATAACTTACCTTCAATTTTTTGTTGTTTTTCTGAGCTGTATACATCTGTATTTCTAGGGCGTAGATTTCCAACAGCTGTGTGCCTTTCTTTAGATCATCTTCACCTTCATCAGTCTATGTTCAAAAATATAATAAGATGGTGTTTCATCCCCAATAAAAATATGTAACCTCAGTGATGCCCAGGCATCAATTCATATTTTCATGATATTATTATTAACCCTTTACTAGACAATCCCTGATTATTACAAACCTGAGATAAAAGCCTTTAGAAAACATTGTGAAAAAGGAGAAAATGCTGGTAACCAGCATTTTCCCCTTTTCCCACATTGTTTTCTATCCTGCTGGAACTCAATTTCAGTTTTTGAGTTACATTTATTTTGTCGTCTGAAAGTGCTTTCAATTTGGACCAGTCTAAAATTTTGTTGTTTGGTAAAGGGTTAAACTTGGCTATCCTTCACCAGCACTTTACCTGTAACTTAACCCTTTACTCCATAGATACTCATTTCTACACATTGCTTGTAGGAAACTTTGGAAAACATTGTGGCAAAAGGTGAAATTGCTCGTGACGAGCAATTTCACCTTCTGTCACAATGTTTTCTATGGTATCAAAAGGTATCATGAAACTGCTTCATCCTTGCTGTCATTTAGGGTCAATTAGAGACGCTATATAGAAATGCCTTATGGGGTAAAGGGTTAACTCCTAAACTGGCTAACAAGTTGTAAGTGCACATTTAGGATCTATTTCTACTTTTGCTACAGTATTGTCAAACATCATCTGATGCAAGACAAAAACTTGTTAGCAGGTAGTGTTGAGTTGCCATAAATTGCAGAAGAAATCTTTGAAATAGATTGTCGGAAAAGTAGATGATGTCACAATGTTTTACATAATCATTTACTCTTTACCATTAAACAAAATTTGCACATGTCGAAATTTAACCCATTTGCCTTTTTAACTCATTACCAAACAACAATATTTAAGGCTTGTCCAAATTGAAAGCATTTACAGACGACAAAAATATAAGTGATTGAAAATTTGAAATTTGTTTTATGAAGAGTAGAAAACATCGTGGGAAAAGGAGAAAGTGCTGGTTACCAGCATTTTCTCCTTTTCCCAAAATGTTTTCTTGAGACTTCTTTACCAGGGTCATCAAAAGTAGGGATTGTGTGGTAATGGGTTAAAGGGAAGAAAACAATGTGAATAAGTGGAAAAGCTGTTTACTAGCATTTTATCTTTTTCCCTCATGATTTCAGAAGCTTCTTCAGGGTTGTTCAAACTTGAGATTTTTTTTAGCATTATTTCAGTAATATTCCATCAGCCAGTACAACATCCTTTCCTGGAGTCCCTTTTACCAGTTCTCTGAACAATTTTCTGTCCAAACCACTCAAAACAATGGTCAGCAATGGGAGAGGAACGACTTCTGTTGCAATGACTTTCATTAATCCTGAGATAGAGCACTGGCAACTTTTGACCTACATTTAAAATTCATCTTTCTGCCTGCATCTAATACTTGGGTCAACAATACATTATCAAATTGGGTTTTTTTTGCCAATAATGGTATGATTTCAATTTCAATGCATTTTAACATTCACACTGTTTACTTTTAGCCAATATTGGAGTTTTAAACACCAGAAAAATACAATACAATTTAAAAGGACGGGCCTCATACTATTCTAATCTTAGGTATCAACAATTCAGAGGGCTGGTCTCCAATACAGGATTAGAACAAAATTTACAACTGTTCGTGGATCTGATCCACAGAAACAGACACTTACCTGACATGAAGTGTGTAGCTGTTTCAAGATTCTTTGTAATTTATTATAATCTCCTCTATCAAAGTATAGTTTCCCCAGTTTTGTGTTAGTTTTAAACCATAATCTCTCATTCTTTGCCTCTTTCAATGCATCTAGGGTTGTCTCATAAAAGTCTTGTAGTAATTCCATCTAAAAAAAGAGTGTAAACATTGAAGTGAAAATCACATTTATAGTCATTTTTCTGCACATCACAAAATCAAACATACTGAACAAACTAATCTTATACAAACTCAATTCCATAGTATTTAAGATTTTTTCTACATTAATTTTGTTATGTTGGAGTTGAACCCTTAGATACTCATTTCTACGCATTGCTTGTAGGTGCCTTGGGAAAACATTGTGGCAAACGGTGAAATTGCTCGTGACGAGCAATTTCACCTTTTGCCACAATGTTTTCTATGCTATCAAAAGGTGTAATATACACATAGAAACAGCTTTACCCTTGCTGTTATTTAGGGTCAATTAGATACCATAGAAATGCCTTATGGGGTAAAGGGTTAACACTGTTTTAACAGCTTTGGCCATATCACTGCAGTTAGTGCACCTACCAATGTGTTTCCAAGCTTTTTCACATCAGTGCTGAAACAAATTTCTTTCCAAGCAACCAACACTTTCATGTATTCTCACATGATTAAGAGAGACGGATGAAAAATGGCCAAAAAGAAAGTTCGTCCAAACCAGGTATCAACTCCTGCGACCATCTGGTCACAACTCTGATACATAAACCAAAGAGCTACCTGTCTAAGCTTTTTTAACAGAAAAAATTTACATTTATGAAGTTGTTTGACAATGTTATTTACTAACTTATGCAGCCATTTCATTCATTTGAAGTTTTAATTATTACAAAAAGTCCAAGTTCTTATTCAAGAGGAGCTGAGGTACTCTTATTCTAAAAATGTTAGTTCTTTACTTGCACCTGTGTTATACCTAGGTAACATTATCAATATCTCTGTGTCTGCTGCCCTTACTTCTACAATCCTGATAAAGGTAGCTTTTGAAAAAAATGTGAGAGAAGGAGAAAATGCTGGTAAACAGCCTTTCCACTTTTCTCTTAATTTTTTCTACCTTTTCAGAGAAGATTACAATCATATGGATAAAATTGGTTGTCTGCAAAAACCCTCAATTCGGACAAGTAAAAAACTTGGCTGTTTGTTACCAAGTAACTCTTTACCACACAATGCAGATTTTCAACAACCCTTAGGAAGAAGCCTTTTGAAAACATTCTGGGAAAAGGAGAAAATGCTGGTACCAAGCATTTTCTCCTTTTCCCGCAATGCTTTCTACTAAGTCAAAGGAAATTTTCATCATTTGAGCCTCTATGAAAATGTCTCCTGCAAATGCTTTGAATTTGGATGGGTTAAACATTTTGCTGTGTGGTAAAGAGCTAAAGAGTTAATGCTGAAAAAATTATAGACTATTTCAAATGGTATAATACCTGTTTTGAGGTGGAGATGTAATCCAGGATAGAATTGATAGATTTTTCCGAGTAGTTTCGGGTTACAGCTGATTTTATATAGGTAAGTAACAGTTTGTACCTCTTCATCATCTCTTCATAATTATTCTGCAAAAGAGGAAGAAGCACAACAACTAAAGTAATCAGATCAAAAGGAAACCTTTTGAAAACAGATATGACAATTGTTCCAGTCTTTAACTCATTACCACACAATTCCTACTTTTGATGACCCTGAGAAAGAAGCCTTCAGAAAACATTATGGGCAAAGGAGAAAATGCTGGTAACCAGCATTTTCTACTTTTCCCACAATTTTTTCTGCTCTTCATGAAATAAATTTAAAACCTTCAGTCACTTTTATTTTGTCATCTGCAAAAAATAAAATATTGTTGTTCGGTAGAGATTTGAATGTTTGGTCTGCCAGTATCTTCAACATATACTTAAAAGAGACTGGCAGTTGGAAGATCATTGGAAAAAAAATGTATGTAAGGAAGATTGGGCTACTTTGAAGAGCTTAAATGAGAGAAATTTTGGTGTGGCAGAAATAACTGGAAAAACTACCCTACTCAATGAACTTAAAGAAATGACCCTTGTACATTTGAAATATTGAAAGTATGTGTATTTTGGGCCATAAACCCTTGAATACAATTATACAGAAATGTTATACCAATTTGAAGTTGATCTTTATCATCTGTTTCAAAGCCTTGAACCCCCATTCTCCTTTGTCTTTGCCTTCCAATTCTAGAACCTGTAATACGGTCAATAAAAATCTAATTATGATAAAACTAAGCTAGCGTGCTATGATGTAAAGAAATGTACATGTATAATGTAAAGAAAAATATGTACAATTATTTGAAAATACATAAGTCCCAAAAAATAATAAGTTATTAAAACTGCTATCTATCTCAGACTGACAGCTACAAAACCTGCTAAAATCTTTATCAAAGAAGTTATGAATCCACAATCTAATCACAAAGGTATGTTTGAAGAC
This sequence comes from Tridacna crocea, assembly GCA_943736015.1. NCBI lineage: Eukaryota > Metazoa > Mollusca > Bivalvia > Cardiida > Cardiidae > Tridacna > Tridacna crocea. Next base: position 14,864,116 of record OX031066.1, read on the forward strand.
AGTCGAACCCATTCTTTCTCCTTTTCCCACAATGTTTTCGACGTTATTGGAGGATTGTCAGCCATTTTTATCAAATTTAACATTTTAACTCTCTCCCAAACAAGCCCTTGTTTTTACGTGTCTGCAGTACAAGTCTTTTGAAAACACCGTGGGAAAAGGACAAATTGCTCGTAATGGTCAATTTCTCCTTTTCCCACAGTGTTTTCTACCCATTTAGAGAACTTTCTGCCATTTTTATCAAATTTGAAATTGTCGTATGCAAACTCTTTGACTTTGGAAGAGTCTAAAATTGATTGTTTGGGAACAGGTTAAACCACAAACTCTTTCAGTCTGGAAGAGTCTTAAAAAATTGTCATTTGGGAAAGGCTTGATCAAACATCCCTGAGCCCTTTACAACAAAATCCCAACTTTTAAAGACCTTAACCCATTACCACACAATCCCTTCTTTTGACGCCGCTGAGAAAGAAGCCTTTTGTATTTTCTCCTTTTCCCACAGTGTCTTCTACCCTTCCCAGAACAAATTTCAATTTTTCAGTCACCATCATTTCGTCGTCTGCAAATCAGTGCTCTCAATAAGCGGACGTCGACGTGTATTACGTCCAAACTTTTAGAAAAAACGTCGGCATTTTCCAAGTCGGACGTTTTTTTAACGTCCATATTATGACAAAAATGTCCGAGAATTTCAACCCGGACGTTTTTTTTTAATGCACAAAGGGTTTGACACGTGTGGAAAACTTCGATGACGTCCAGTCAATGTAAGGAAGGCGCTTTACAAAGAGCCTTTATAGTCATGTAAAAGCGTTTTGGTGATCCAGATTACTGTGTACAGATGACAATTACACATATGCAGATAAAATCAAGCGTTCTCCCAATAAGCTTCTCCCAATAAGAACAATAACGGTAACTCTGTATAGACTGTAAATGGACAAATCGGCCCATAACTATTTCGACCCACAACAAAACCAGTGCGTACGGCTTTCGGCATACAGTTTCATGGAAACAATAGTATGCTTACTATTTCTACATGGTATTTGTCAAGCTTTACGCTAAGGTTGTAAGTCCGCAGTTAAAGACAAAAATCTAGGATAATTTATTTAATTTAGTCTGAAAGTGTGTGTGAATACATAGGTATTACGACACCTACCAATATCGCCCATAACTACCCATAAAATGCAAATTTTGCAGTAGTTGTCGTTTTTAACTCTGCCCAGAAGCTTCAGAGGAACAAAACCTGCTGTCATAGGTATGTTTATTATTAATATTATTATTTCTATCTGTGATACAACACTACAAATAATTGAAATGACCCTCTAAGGCTCCTATATGGCTTGCAACATGGGAAAAAGGACATTCGGACATTTACGTAAAGTGTCGTCTCGGATCAGCCTGCGCAGGCTAATCCGAGACGGCACTTTCCGTTATAGTGCAATTTCCTGTTTTGCGCATGTCTATTGTAGCAAAAAATCTAATGTAGTCGTAAAGTGCCGTCTCGGATTAGCCTGCGCGGACTGCGCAGGCTGATCCGAGACGACACTTTACGCAGATGTCCGAATGTCCCTTTTCGCGTGTTGCACACCATATGCGGATTATCCCATTACCACTCAATCCCTACTTTTGACGCCCCTGAGAAAGGCGCCTTTTGAAAACACTGTGGGAAAAGGAGAAAATGCTGGTAACCAGCATTTTCTCCTTTTCCCACAGTGTTTTCTACCCTTCCCAGAACAAATTTCTATTTTTCAGTCACCTTTATTTTTGTCGTCTGCAAATGCTTTCAACTTGGACAAGTCTAAAATTTTCTCGTGTGGTAAAGAGTTAAATCACTTACTGTAATAGCCCAAAATTCACAATACCGCCTGTCACTGGAAAGTCCCTTTTTCTTACCGTCAGTGATGCAATATTAAAATACATAAATTGGCATAAAACAATCACCGGTCGGACTTTTTCAGAGGAGTACTGACAGTGACACCTACCCTTATCGCTCAATATTAACTGTAGTTTGCATGGTTATGTATTAAAATAAAGTTAAGTGGGGCATTACCACTTGAAAATTGTTGCTCGATTAATTAAAACAATAAGCTTCAGTAGGACAGTACCTTGAGACACAAATTTTGTTTTCGATTGCTTCATTTTTCTGTCCCCAAAGAACATGACAAATATGACGTTATAATTGACTGACACTCTGGTGCCCCTTTAGTGGGATTGTGACACCTTAGCCTAGAGGCTATTCTTTACAGAGGTTATCGGTGATTATCAAACAATGAGATTCTGTGGGGCAGTACTATCAGACAAAGGATTTTGTTTTGTTTTCCATTCCTGAGGAAACAAGGCAGCTTTAACATACTTATCGACCAGCTCCTTTAGGGCCCCTTCATTGGGATTGTGACATCTACTCCTACACCCCTTTTTTTGCAGTGGATATCAAGGATAGAAAATGCACTAAGAATGAGTGGGGCAGTACCACCAGACACAGGATTTTTCTTATGTCTTTTTGTCATTGAGGCAAAAATAGCATGTTTGATGTTACTGTTGATTGACCCCTCTTTGGTCCATTTATTGGGATTGTGACACCTACCCCTGTAGTCTATTTTTTACAGTGGACATTGACGATAATAAAAACAATAAGCCTTAGTGGGGCAGTACCATCAGACACAATATTTTTTTTTTCTTTTTTCATCCAAGCGGTAAAATCACAGATAAAACGTAATTATTGACCGACCTCTCTGAAGCCCCTTTCCAGGGATTGTGACACCAACCAATACAGTTTTTTATTTACAGTGTATATCAGGCATAAAAAATATATTAAGCTTAATTGGGGCAGTACCACTAGACACGGGATTTTTTTCCTTTGTGTCTGCATTCATGAGGCAACAAGACATCTTTAACATACTTATTGACCAGCCCCTTTAGGGCCCCTTTCATAGGATTGTGACACCTACTCTTATACCCCATTTGTTAGAGTGGATATCAGGGATAACAAATGCAATAAGATTGAGTGGGGCAGTACCACCAGACATAGGAATTTTTTTTTTTATGTCTTTTTGTCATTGAGGCAAAATAGCAAATTTGATGTTATTATTGATTGACCCCTCTTTGGCCCATTTATTGGGATTGTGACACCTACCCCTGTAATCCATTATTTACAGTGGACATTAAGGATAATAAAAATAATAAGCCTTAGTGGGGCAGTACCATCAGACACAATAGTTTTTTTTTTTCTTTTTCAATCCCAGCGGAAAAATCACAGATAAAACATAATTATTGAACGACCCCTCCGAAGCCCCTTTTAAGGGATTGTGACACCAACCCATACAGATTTTTATTTACAGTGTATATCAGGGATAAAAAATATACTAAGCTTAATTGGGGCAGTACCACCAGATACAGGATTTGTTTTTCCTTTGTTTCTGCATTCACGAGGCAACAAGACAAATTTAACATACTTATTGACCAGCCCCTGTAGGGCCTCTCATTGGGATTGTGACACATACTCTTATACCCAATTTTTTAGAGTGTATATCAGGGATAACAAATGCAATAAGATTGAGTGGGGCAGTACCACCAGACATAGGCAGTTTCTTATGTCTTTTTGTCATTGAGGCATAATAGTAAAATTTGATGTTATTTTTGATTGACCCCTTTTTGGCCCATTTATTGGGATTGTGACACCTACCCCTGTAGTCAATTATGTACAGTGGATAGTGAAGATGATAAAAACAATAAGCTTTAGTGGGGCAGTACCATCCGACACAATTCTTTTTTTTTTAATCCCAGCGGTAAAATCACAGATAAAACATAATTATTGATCGACCCCTCTGAAGCCCCTTTTCAGGGATTGTGACACCAACCCATACAGGTTTTTATTTACAGTGTATATCAGGGATAAAAAATATACTAAGCATATTTGGGGCAGTACCACCAGACACAGGATTTTTTTTCCTTTCTTTCTGCATTCATGAGGCAACAAGACAAATTTTACATACTTATTGACCAGCCCCTTTAGGGCCCCTTCATTGGGATTGTGACACCTACTCCTATACCCCATTTGTTAGAGTGGATATCAGGGAAAACAAGTGCAAAAAGACTGAGTGGGGCAGTACCACCAGACATAGGAACTTTCTTATGTCTTTTTGTCATTGAGGCAAAATAGCAAATTTGATGTTATTATTGATTGACCCCTCTTTGGCCCATTTATTGGGATTGTGACACCTACCCCTGTAGTCCATTATTTACAGTGGACATTAAGGATAATAAAAATAATAAGCCTTAGTGGGGCAGTACCATCAGACACAATAGTTTTTTTTTTTTCTTTTTCAATCCCAGCGGAAAAATCACAGATAAAACATAATTATTGAACGACCCCTCCGAAGCCCCTTTTAAGGGATTGTGACACCAACCCATACAGATTTTTATTTACAGTGTATATCAGGGATAAAAAATATACTAAGCTTAATTGGGGCAGTACCACCAGATACAGGATTTGTTTTTCCTTTGTTTCTGCATTCACGAGGCAACAAGACAAATTTAACATACTTATTGACCAGCCCCTGTAGGGCCTCTCATTGGGATTGTGACACATACTCTTATACCCAATTTTTTAGAGTGTATATCAGGGATAACAAATGCAATAAGATTGAGTGGGGCAGTACCACCAGACATAGGCAGTTTCTTATGTCTTTTTGTCATTGAGGCATAATAGTAAAATTTGATGTTATTTTTGATTGACCCCTTTTTGGCCCATTTATTGGGATTGTGACACCTACCCCTGTAGTCAATTATGTACAGTGGATAGTGAAGATGATAAAAACAATAAGCTTTAGTGGGGCAGTACCATCCAACACAATTCTTTTTTTTTTAATCCCAGCGGTAAAATCACAGATAAAACATAATTATTGATCGACCCCTCTGAAGCCCCTTTTCAGGGATTGTGACACCAACCCATACAGGTTTTTATTTACAGTGTATATCAGGGATAAAAAATATACTAAGCATATTTGGGGCAGTACCACCAGACACAGGATTTTTTTTTTCCTTTCTTTCTGCATTCATGAGGCAACAAGACAAATTTGACATACTTATTGACCAGCCCCTTTAGGGCCCCTTCATTGGGATTGTGACACCTACTCCTATACCCCATTTTTTAGAGTGGATATCAGGGAAAACAAGTGCAAAAAGACTGAGTGGGGCAGTACCACCAGACATAGGAACTTTCTTATGTCTTTTTGTCATTGAGGCAAAATAGCAAATTTGATGTTATTATTGATTGACCCCTCTTTGGCCCATTTATTGGGATTGTGACACCTACCCCTGTAGTCCATTATTTACAGTGGACATTAAGGATAATAAAAATAATAAGCCTTAGTGGGGCAGTACCATCAGACACAGTATTTTATTTTCTTTTTCAATCCCAGCGGAAAAATCACAGATAAAACATAATTATTGAACGACCCCTCCGAAGCCCCTTTTAAGGGATTGTGACACCAACCGTTACAGATCTTTATTTACAGTGTATATCAGGGATAAAAAATATACTAAGCTTAATTGGGGCAGTACCACCAGATACAGGATTTGTTTTTCCTTTGTTTCTGCATTCATGACGCAACAAGACAAATTTAACATACTTATTGACCAGCCCCTGTAGGGCCACTCATTGGGATTGTGACACAAACTCTTATACCCAATTTTTTAGAGTGTATATCAGGGATAACAAATGCAATAAGATTGAGTGGGGCAGTACCACCAGACATAGGCAGTTTCTTATGTTTTTTTTTGTCATTGAGGCAAAATAGCAAATTTGATGTTATTATAGATTGACCCCTCTTTGGCCCATTTAATGGGATTGTGACACCTACCCCTGTAGTCTATCATTTACAGTGAGCATTAAGGATAATAAAAATAATAAGCCTTAGTGGGGCAGTACCATCAGACACAATTTTTTTTTCTTTTTCCATCCCAGCAGTAAAATCACAGATAAAACATAATTATTGACCGACCCCTCTGAGGTCTCTTTTAAGGGATTGTGACACGAACCCAAACAGTTTTATATTTACAGTGTATATCAGTGATAAAAAATATACTGAGCTTAATTGGGGCAGTACCACCGGATACAGGATTTTGTTTTCCTTTGTTTCTGCATTCATGAGGCAACAAGACAAATTTAACATACTTATTGACCAGCCCCTTTAGTACCACCTTATTGGGATTGTGACACCTCCTCCTATACCCCATTTTTTAGAGTGGATATCAGGGATAACAAATGCAATAAGATTGAGTGGGGCAGTACCACCAGACATAGGAAGTTTCTTATGTCTTTTTGTCATTGAAGCATAATAGCAAATTTGATGTTATTATTGATTGACCCCTCTTTGGCCCATTTATTGGGATTGTGACACCTACCCCTGTAGTCCATTTTGTACAGTGGATAGTGAGGATGATAAAAACAATAAGCTTTAGTGGGGCAGTACCATAAGACACAATATATTTTTTTTTTCTTTTTCAATCCCAGCGGTAAAATCACAGGAAAAACGTAATTATTGACCGACCCCTCTGAAGCTCCTTTTCAGGGATTGTGACACCAACCCATGCAGTTTTTTATTTACAGTGTATATCAGGGATAAAAAATATACTAAGCATATTTGGGGTAGTACCACACAGGATTTTTTTTCCTTTGTTTCTGCATTCATGAGGCAACAAGACAAATTTAACATACTTATTGACCAGCCCCTTTAGGGCCCCTTCTTTGGGATTGTGACACCCACTCCTATACCCCATTTTTTAGAGTGGATATCAGGGAAAACAAGTGCAATAAGATTGAGTGGGGCAGTACTACCAGACATAGTAAGTTTCTTATGTCTTTTTGTCATTGAGGCATAATAGCAAATTTGATGTTATTATTGATTGACCCCTCTTTGGCCCATTTATTGGGATTGTGACACCTACCCCTGTAGTCCATTATGTACAGTGGATAGTGAGGATGATAAAAACAATAAGCTTTAGTGGGGCAGTACCATCAGACACAATAATTTTTTTTTTTTTTTTAATCCCAGCAGTAAAATCACAGATAAAACATAATTATTGACCGACCCCTCTGAAGCCCCTTTTCAGGGATTGTGACAACAACCCATACAGTTTTTTATTTACAGTGTATATCAGGGATAAAAAATATACTAAGCATATTTGGGGCAGTACCACCAGACACAGGATTTTTTTCCTTTGTTTCTGCATTCATAAGGCAACAAGACAAATTTGACATACTTATTGACCAGCCACTTTGGGGCCCCTTCATTGGGATTGTGACACCTACTCTAATACCCCATTTTTTAGAGTGGATATCAGGGATAACAAATGCAATAAGATTGAGTGGGGCAGTACCACCAGAAATAGGAATTTTCTTGTATCTTTTTGTCACTGAGGCAAAAATAGCAGGTTTGATGTTATTATTGATTGACCCCTCTTTGGCCCATTTAAATGGATTGTGACACCTACCACTGTTGTCCATTTAGTACAGTTGATAGTGAGGATGATAAAAACAATAAGCTTTAGTGGGGCAGTACCATCAGACACAATATTTTTTTTTTTTTTTTAATCCCAGCAGTAAAATCACAGATAAAACGTAATTATTGGCCGACCCCTCTGAAGCCCCTTTTCAGGGATTGTGACAACAACCCATACAGTATTTTATCTACAGTGTATATCAGGGATAAAAAATATACTAAGCATATTTGGGGCAGTACCACCAGACACAGGATTTTTTTCCTTTGTTTCTGCATTCATAAGGCAACAAGACAAATTTGACATACTTATTGACCAGCCCCTTTAGGGCCCCTTCATTGGGATTGTGACACCTACTCTAATACCCCATTTTTTAGAGTGGATATCAGGGATAACAAATGCAATAAGATTGAGTGGGGCAGTACCACCAGAAATAGGAATTTTCTTGTATCTTTTTGTCACTGAGGCAAAAATAGCAGGTTTGATGTTATTATTGATTGACCCCTCTTTGGCCCATTTAAATGGATTGTGACACCTACCACTGTTGTCCATTTAGTACAGTTGATTGTGAGGATGATAAAAACAATAAGCTTTTGTGGGGCATAACCATAAGACACATTTTCTTTTTTTTTTTAATCCCAGTGGTAAAATCGAAACGTAATTATTGACCGACCCTTTTCAAGCCCTTTTAAGGGATTGTGACACCAACCCATACAATTTTTTATTTACAGAGTATATCAGGGATGAAAAATATACTAAGCTTAATTGGGGCAGTTCCACCAGATACAGGATTTTTTTTCCCTTTGTTTCTGCATTCATGAGGCAACTTGACAAATTTTACATACTTATTGACCAACCCCTTCAGGGCCCCTTCATTGGGATTGTGACACTTACTCCTATACCCCATTTATTAGAGTGGGTATCAGGGATAACAAATGCAATAAGATTGAGTGGGGCAGTACCACCAGTCATAGGCAGTTTCTTATGTCTTTTTGTCATTGAGGCAAAATAGCAAATTTGATGTTATTATTGGTTGAACCCTCTTTGGCCTATTTATTGGGATTGTGACACCTACCCCTGTAGTCTATTATTTACAGTGGACATTGAGGATAATAAAAACAATAAGCCATAGTGGGGCAGTACCATAAGACACAATATTTCTTTTTTCTTTTTCAATCCCAGCCGTAAAATCACAGATGAAACGTAATTATTGACCGACCCCTCTGAAGCCCCTTAACAGGGATTGTGACACCAAGCCATACAGTCTTTTATTTACAGTGTATATCAGGGATAAAAAATATACTAAGCTTAATTGGGGCAGTACCACCAGATACAGGATTTGTTTTTCCTTTGTTTCTGCATTTATGAGGCAACAAGACAAATTTAACATACTTATTGACCAGACCCTTTAGGGCCCCTTCATTGGGATTGTGACACCTACTCCTATACCCCATTTTTTAGAGTGCATATCAGGGATAACAAAAGCAATAAGATTGAGTGGGGCAGTACCACCAGACATAGGAAGCTTCTTATTTCTTTTTGTCATTGAGGCAAAATAGCAAATTTGATATTATTATTGATTGACCCCTCTTTGGCCCATTTCTTGAGATTGTGACACCTACCCCTGTAGTCCATTGTTTACAGTGGACATTGAGGATAATAAAAACAATAAGCCTTAGTGGGGCAGTACCATCAGACACAATATCTTATTTTCTTTTTCAATCCAAGCGGAAAAAAATCACAGATAAAACATAATTATTGACCAACCCCTCTGAAGCCCCTTTTAAGGGATTGTGACACCAACCCATAAAAATTTTTAATTACAGTGTATATCAGGGATGAAAAATATACTAAGGGTTATTGTGGCAGTACCACCAGACACAGGATTTTTTTTCCCTTTGTTTCTGCATTCATGATGCAACAACACAAATTTAACATGCTTATTGACCAACTCCTTCAGGGCCCCTTCATTGGGATTGTGACACCTACTCCTATACCCCATTTTTTACAGTGCATATCAGGGATAACAAATGCAATGAGATTGAGTAGGGCAGTACCATCAAACATAGGAATTTTCTTATGTCTTTTTGTCATTGAGGCAAAATAGCAAATTTGATGTTATTATTGATTGACCCCTTTTTGGCCCATTTATTGGGATTGTGACACCTACCCCTGCAGTCTATTATTAAAAGTTGGCATTGACGATAATATAAACAATAAGCCTTAGTGGGGCAGTACCATAAGACGCAATATTTTTTTTTCTTTTTCAATCCCAGCGGTAAAATCACAGATGAAACGTAATTATTGACCGACCCCTCTAAAGCCTCTTTTAAGGGATTGTGACACCAACCCATACAGTTTTTTATGAACAGTGGATATCAGGGATAAAAAAATATACTAAGCTTAATTGGGGCAGTACCACCAGATACAGGATTTGTTTTTCCTTTGTTTCTGCATTCATGAGGCAACAAGACAAATTTAACGTACTTATTGACCAGACCCTTTAGGGCCCCTTCATTGGGATTGTGACACCTACTCCTGTACCCCATGTTTTAGAGTGTATATCAGGGATAACAAATGCAATAAGATTGAGTGGGGCAGTACCACCAGATATTGGAATTTTCTTATGTCTTTTTGTCATTGAGGCAAAAAAGCAAATTTGATGTTATAATTGGTTGACCCCTCTTTGGCCCATTTATTGGGATTGTGACACCTACCCCTGTAGTCCATTGTTTACAGTGGACATTGAGAATAATAAAAACAATAACCCTTAGAGGGGCAGTACCATAAGACACAATATTTTTTTTTTCTTTTTCAATCCCAGCGGAAAAAAATGCAGATAAAACATAATTTTTGACCGACCCCTCTGAAGCCCCTTTTAAGGGATTGTGACACCAACCCATAAAGATTTTTACTGACAGTGTTTATCAGGGATGAAAAATATACTAAGCGTAATTGGGGCAGTACCACCAGTTACAGGATTTTTTTCCCTTTGTTTCTGCATTCATGAGGCAACTAGACAAATTTAACATACTTATTGTCCAGCCCCTTCAGGGCCCCTTCATTGGGATTGTGACACCTACTCCTATACCCCATTTTTTAAAGAGGGTATCAGGGATAACATATGCAATAAGATTGAGTGGGGCAGTATCACCAGACATAGGAATTTTCTTATGTCTTTTTGTCATTGAGGCAAAATAGCAAATTTGATGTTATTATTGATTGACCCCTTTTTGGCCCATTTATTGGGATTGTGACACCTACCTCTGTAGTCTATTATTTACAGTGGACATTGAAGATAATAAAAACAATAAGCCTTAGTGGGGCAGTACCATAAGACACAATATTTTTTTTCTTTTTCAATCCCAGCGGTAAACTCACAGATGAAACGTAATTATTGACCGACCCCTCTAAAGCCCCTTTACAGGGATTGTGACACCAACCCATACAGTTTTTTATTTACAGTGGATATCAGGGATAAAAAATATACTAAGCTTATTTGGGGCAGTACCACCAGACACAGGAATTTTTTTCCCTTAGTTTCCGCCTTCATAAGGCAACAAGACAAATTGAACATACTTATTGACTAGCCCCTTTACGGCCCATTCATTGGGATTGTGACACCTACCCCATTTGTGCATTGTGTACAGTGGATATTGGAGATTATAAAAGCAATAACCTTCAGTGGGGCAGTGCCACCAGACACATTCTTTTTATCTTCTCTTTTTATCCATTAGATAAAATCACAAATAAATGGTAATTATTGACAATCCCTTCTGCAGTCCCTTTTAAGGGATTGTGACACCTACCTTAACAGCTTTTAATTTACAATGCATATCAGGGATAATAAAAATAATGAGCTGCAGTGGGGCAGTACCACCAGACACATTTTTTTTTAAGTTTCTTTTTCTGAAGGAATTATTAGACATTCAACATAAACATTTGCCGACCCCTCTGGAGCCCCTTTATTGAGATTTGTGGCACCTACCACTAAAGCTAATTATATACAGTACCTATTAATGATTATCAAAACAGTAAGCATCATTGGGGCAGTACCACAAGACACACAAAATTTCTTCTTGACCCATCCCTTAGGGACCCAATTTATTGGGATTGTGACATCTATCTTTGAAGCCTCTTAATTGCAGTAGATATCAAAGGTAATAAAAACAGTAAGTTTTATTTGGGAAGTACCACCAGACACATGAATTTGTTTTGTTTTCTATCCCTGTGGAAATTTGCAAATACATGTAAAGCGTTATCATTCACCTAACCCTCTTGAGCCCCTTTACTGGGATTGTGACTCCTAACCCTATGGCTTATTATATACAGTAGATATTAGTGATAATCAAAACAGTAAGTTTTTGTGGGGCAGTATCACAAGCACACAGACTTTGGTTTTTCAAAGTCTGGGAAAAAAGTCACAAATATGACCTTATTATTTATACTGACCCCTCAGGAATCCAAGCATTGGGATTGTTACACCTACCCCAAGCCCATTACTTACATCATAGAAACAAGAAGCTTTGAACAGTGGGGAAGTACCACCAGATACATACTTTTTTTTCTCTTTTGTTCTGTTTGTTTTTTTCCCAAAATTTCAAATATGACATTATTGTTGAACTTCTCTTAAGGCCCATTCATTGGGCAGTCACACATCCCCTTTAGGCCATTATTTACAGTGGGTATCAGAGATAATATACAATGTGCTTTAATGCAGCAATCCCACCAGACCACACTGGATGTTTTTTTCATGTATAAGGCAAAAGTAGAAATACATGTATGACACAATTATTGCTCAACCTTTTTTGAGGCCCTTTATTTAGGTTGTGACACCTAACCCTATAGAATAATTTTTAATATGCATATCAGGGGCAAAAACAGTGAACTGTACTGGGGCAGTACCAGTGTTCACAGGAATAATTTTGTCTTTTAACCTCTGAGGCAATATTACCTTTATTAAAATTTGTGGTCAGTAGCAAAGAAACATTGTCTTTCCGGGTCTGTACATACAAAGGTAGTTGGGAATCCAGGCATGCATGCAAACAAGCAGGCAGGCAGGAAAGCAGATCAGTGAGTTATAGGTTAGTTAGTTGGTATGTAGGTAGGTTTGCCTATAGGTAGTAGACAGATTGGTAGAAAGGTAGGTTGGTTGGTAGGTCGTTGGATAGGTAAGTAGGTTGTTGGTTGGTATATCAGTTGATAGGTCATACATGTAGATAGGTAGGTAGGTAGGTTGTGTGATATGTATATCAGTAGGTTTGTCGGAAGATAGGTTGATCGGGTGACAGATAGATAGGTTGGTACATGTAGGTAGGTTTTAGGTTGAGAGTTAACAGGTAAATAGGTTGTCAATTTCTTGGCCTTTTGGAAGGTCTTTAGTTAGTTGTTTTTTTTTTTTCTCCCCCATTTTATTGATTGAAACAACCTGTCCAGGGCCACTCAATGTATTCTGTGACATCTATCCTAATGCCCAATTTTCATAGAATAGGTGTTATGATAGGTAGATCTATTACAAATGATGGGTCAATGTCTCAAGTCATCAATGTTTACTCTTTCTAAGGAGTTACATTAATCTACAAATTATAGGCCTGCATTTAACCAACCCTCTGGAACCTCCTATTTATGCTCATTACAAACACTATCAATGGTGCAATAGATCTACCTCATGTTAATAATTTTGCAGATTTACAATGAAATGACTCAGGTTGAGACCATTGATGGGGATTGTGACCCCTACCCTTGTAGCCTAGTTTGTAAAGTAGGTATCCTGCAGAATTCTGCTAATAACCTTTGGTGGGACAGTGCCTACAATTATAGTAGATTCTTCTTTTTGTTCTTTTGTGCAAAATAACAATCAGCCCTTTACCACCTTACAAAATTTTAGACTAATCCATATTGAAAGCATCTGAAGAGGAGAAACTTTGACTTAAATGCTGAGATTGATTTTGAATAAGTAGAAAACATTGTGTGAATGATGGTTACTAGCATTTTCTCCTTTTCACACATTGTTTTCCTCTTTTCTTCATTAAGTTAAGACTTGGGATTGTGTGATAAAGGGTTAACATAATGATATCAAGCTAACCGTTCTAGGGCCTTTCTATGAGTGTGACATCAGATCTCTTGAAGATGACGTCATGACAACGTCACACGCTCCGAATGTGGCCTTGTAGGGAAAGAATTTATTTGAAATTTGATTAACATATTAATTGTTTACATTCAGAGGTTCGTGTTTTATACAGTTTTCGAAAACATGTATTTCAACTAAACTCGATGTATATTCGGCATAAATGTATAGGAAAGAGCCTATTTACCGGTATTCTCAACTCTGTTCCTTGATAAGAATCACTACAGCAGATCTATCCACAATATTAAATCCATTCAACCATTCTCTTCTATAAATAGCTTGGTGTAAAACATTGTAGTGCAGGAGTAGATAAAATATAGGCAAATTAACTCATTACAGCACTCTTACCTTTTCAAAATTGTGACCAAAATCGCCGTTTGCCGATTTTATAGAGTGTCGAACTGATCCTGGGTCGAATAGTCCAATGATCGTCAATACAGAGTTACCGTTATTGTTCTTATTGGGAAAAGCTTATTGGGAGAACGCTTGATTTCGGTCACATATGCAATTGTTTATCCAATTTATAACCGGATTATGGTAGGTGTTTAATTGGTCCATCAATTTAAAATCAATCGTCTTTAATTTGACTGCAGCGATAGAAATTAATGGACAAATGCAATTAATAGAGGCATGCAATCGAAGATCGGGGAATGTTGTTTGCAAAAATGCAACATGAAAAAAATTTAAATAGATCTAATCTTCTTCTTTCTTAGTATGTCCCTCCCTCTCTGGGAGCACTCTCCCTTTGGTTGGAGATGTCTAAATAAAAAACCTGTAATCGAGTAGATCTAATAGATCTACTAATTATTTGTCCGACTCTTTAAAAAATCAGCAGCTCATTGTTTCGATACGCATTTCTTTCGGGAATTATGCAGCGTACTTAAGGAGTTTTTTTTTTTTGAAAGAATCATTGTGCGACTTGATCGTCGTTACGAAGGAATTCACGTCTGTCTGAAATACCTGTCTTCTATAATCCACTAGGAAACTGAAAGATATTCATGCACATTAAATTACAAGATGAATGGTTTCGCATGTTCACTTGGTTTGTAACAAATGACGAAAGAAACAGGCTTTTGTGCAACACGTCTTTATAACAAAAATGAAACATGGATGTGGTTATATTTCTTCAGTTATTACCATCCTAACACTTCTAGTGCAAAATGGAATGAAATTTCTTATTAATTGATAAATAAGGATTTATACTGGTATAATATTTTTGCACATTTCTGACGGACCAGAAATTTATTTGATGTCCATCTTGAAGATATTTGTTGATATTTTGTTCTTTTTTCAGAAAAGGGAGGTAATTCTTATTTCCTTTTTTACCCCCATTTTATGGTTATTCTAAGGACATGTCTTCCTGGATAAAACTTTACAGTAACCACAACATAAGGTTGGCCATTCCGCAACACAATTAGAATAAATCTAAGCTCAAGACCACATTGACGGATGTGGAAAAAAAATTCCTGATTTTTTAAAAAAATTCCTGAAATTTGAACATGGAATTATAAAAATTCCTGAAATGGTCCCTTATTGAGAGCACTGGCAAATGCTTTTGATTTGAACCAGTCCAAAATTTTGCAGTGTGGTAAAGAGTTAAGGAAGAAGGCTTTAGAAAACATTATGGGGAAAAAGAAGATAATACTGGTTATCATCTCTAACATTTTCCTCTAGTAGCAGCAAATAATACACCTGACAGAGGCTACAACATAGTTCTATAGAATAACTGATAATATGTATTTGAGTATTTTCAAATAATATTTCTATCCCAGACCCTCGAAAAAAAATCCTACCTTTTGAAAGTTATCCAATGCTGCTCTTGGGTCATCATCTTTAAGGGCCTTGGAGTTATAGTATTGGTTCTCAAGGTCAACATCTGGCTCCGAGTTGCTCTCTTCTGAATATTCCTAAATTGAAATCAGAGCTCCAATAAGAGGGAGTGATGGTATTCTAAATCTATCATTTCTCTTCCACACCCTATGTTGTGGGTATTCATTAGATTCGTCTCGTCGAGACTATTGTAATGAGCACCCACAATATAGGGTTTAATTGAAAATAATGAACATTTTCAATTTTGAAATCAAAATCACTCCATCTACCTGGAGCTCTGTGAAATATTTGAATCATTGACAAATCAGCTCATAAGAAATAAGAACATAATTTATAACTAGCAAGATGTCTGTTTGTAAAACAGTTATGTCCCCCTACAGCCACATTGATACAGGAAGTGGCACAATTAATATACTGATATCAAAATGTGCATTTGACTTATACTTTTTCCCAGTCGACTTTGATGCTAACTATGTCCCCGATAATACACTAATAAAATGTTGGAGCCATAAGTTCAGCCACATATGAAACTTTTTGAGCCACTTTAATTTTGTTTTAGCAAATGCCTCTTTTGGCAAACGGCTGTGTGGGCCCTGAATCATCTGGTGGTCACTTCACTGTGACCTTGACCCTCCATGGATTAACCTTAGAATTGACAGGGATCATTAACACTCCCAGGTGAATATCTGTACAAAATTTGAAAGACCTTAGTCCAAGGTCAACAATTCTGTGTCTAGTTATCATCTGGACAAGGTTTGGTCTATATATCATTAAGTTGAAGGCCACTGTGACCTTGACCTTTGATGCATTAATATCAAAATCTATAGGGATCATCTTCACTCTGAGACAAATGTCTGTGCCAAATTTAATGAACCTAGGTCAACTCTGTATCTTGTTATCATCTGGACAAGGTTTTACTATATATCACAGTGACTTTAAAATTTGATCGATTGACCTCAAAGTCAATAGGAATCATCTACACTCCAAGATGCATGTCTGTTCCAAATTTGGCAGACCTAGGTCATTTCTGCGTCTGGTGATCATCCTGACAAGGTAAGGTCCAAAGATTGACCGACCGACAGACAGGCAGGCAATATACTCCCATTTCGTTTTTAATCAATTTGTGGTAGGAAAACTAGCTGTCAATGCCTGAGTTGTGGCATTTAGCCCTGAAATTACAGTGGTGTCCCAGTTACATGATCATGTCCAACCTGCGAAATTGACCTCAATTTGCTCTATATCTCGATCTGTAATCATTAAACAAATTGATTATGGTTATGATCTGTAGCAACATCGAAGAACATATTCCTTTAGCTTTGATTTGGTACATTTCATCACAAAAGTGAATCAAAATTGACTTCGTAATTTGGCCTAAATTCGAACCCGATAATATCTGCCCGTCCGCCAAGTTCGACCCATTGTCTTTATTTACCTAAAAGATACGAAAAAGATTACTGGATCGAGTCTCTGTGGTTTAGGCCAGGGATCAGACTGCGCAGACTGACCTGGTCAAAACTTTATAGAAATGCATTTAACCCATATTCACAGAGCATTACTTCTTTCTTTTTTTTTGTTCATATAATATTATTCGAGATCTTATTTCCTTCACGGAATCAAGTTAGCTCTTCTGTGAATATTGTTTGCTTTACACAAGCGTCATAGTTGAAAAAGACTTTCAATTCTCCTTCAAAACACACAATTAACGCATTATGACATTAAATAGTTAACCTACTAAATCATAATCTTCGTCATCGTCGCACATATAGTCATCGTCCGACATTTTGAGTTTTTGGAAAGGCTTTTTCGTTTCTATAATTTTAATTCATTATTTTATTTTGTTCGGTAAAATCCTATAAGTATAAAGTGGATCAAATTTATGAGATATTAACTAATATATTGTAATTCTATCAATATATATCAAATTTGAAACTAGTTTTACTTTGAAAAATCAAATATTCTAAAAAACTCCCCTTAAAGCAACGGACATTATGTTCGATTCACCCTAATCTTCTTTACCAGTTCTTTAAAATCGAGCATAGCCAACTGTTCATATTCGTACCTCTCCTTATTCGTTACCTTTTAATCCGTCCGAATTCGCAGTTGCATAAACTACTAAAAAGTGATGTGTTGAATTCCAGCTATGGTACAATCCGACTGGCAATGAGATAATTGTTTCCTACCGAAAAAATAAATACGTTATGCTGTGTAGAGCTCTGATAAGCCTGAATGCTCTGTTCTATCAGAGACATTCAATACAAATATCTCAGGGATCTATAAGATCTCTGATTATTTATATAGGTCCCTGGTTCAGTTTAATCTATACTTTCTCTGCTCTCGAAATTTCTTAGCAGGGTAAAGGTTTCAGAATTATTTAATTCCAGGTTAACGTGATGGGAAGAAATTGTTTTCAAATAACACAGTGTGAAACCCTTTTCGGAAACTCTGTACAACGGCTCATTCCATACTCTGCCCAAGCAGTTTTTAGGTAGGGATGCGTCTTGAATGTCTCAACCTTAATGACTCGTGGTACAGATATGGGAAGGGTAGATGACAATCAGAGGTAACTGAATTTTCAATCTGATCAAAGACTATCAAAGTGTAGCCGAGTTGGATGGTGAACCAATGGGTAATTCTAGATGCTTTTATTGACTGAAGAAAATTGCATTAAGAAATAACATTCCGATATGATTTATCAGTCATTAATGGACAGTATAAACCTCATAGATTTATCTTTTCTTTTTTACCAAAATGTGTAGCCCCCATCCTTTACCCTCCATAAATTTCACTGGCCTTTTTCTTTCTTTCAACAACCAGATGTCAGTTATCATGATCGTGGAAAAAAGAAAGCCTTGTGAAGACATAAGGATTTTGTTAGTTTGAATGGTGTTTTAGGCGCTTTCAACATTTTTTTCAGTCATATCAAGGTGACAGCTCACATATTCATGTTCCCTGAGTTTCACCAGTACTAGGCTAGGCTCTGAAGTGTCTTGCCCAAGGACACTCCTGTGGAAAAAACCCGGTGGAACCAGCAAGACACGAACCCGGGACCTCCAGGTCACAAGTCCCGCACGCCACCACTGAGCCACACGAAGACGTAAGGAAAGATAAGAAAATGCTGGTAACCAGCATTTTCTAATTTTTCATTTTGATACACTGTTTTCAATACTTTATCCAAAAGACAAATTCGGCAACTTCAGTTTGATTTAAATTGTTATCTGCAAACGCTTTCGAGTTCAAGATCAGTTGCATGAAGATTGGTAAATTGCAAAAATTTAATGGTCAAAGGGAGAAAACTCTTACATCCTACTTTAATAATACATCGACAGTTACTTCCCTTATAATTGTGGCCAGCATAAAACCGAAGACGAATATTTCAAGTTGTTTACATCGAACAGTGTAAAGAAGAAAAGCTCTTTTTTTTTTGTCCCGCTATAAAGAATAATAAAATATGCTATGCCAAGACCAAGAAGAATAATCTTGAATTCTCTGGGTTATAATGACATCAGAGAGAAAAATATCCCCATGGTTAACACTGATTAATATATTAAAAAAAAAAACGGTAGTCTCCCTTGGATTGCATCATATAAATTGTAAACACAATAACCGCCAAATTTTGATTTGGATATAAGGTTCCTGTTTCCAAGGTAAGTTTTTACTCAGATTATAGAGTCGATATGGATCAATAATTTGACAAATCAATGAGATATTAGGCAGTTTAAGTCACGTAAAGATAAAGAGATATAATAGATAGGGAACCGACCAGCCATTGATCTACGAAATGTTCCCGGTAACAGTTTTTTGTCACTGACGAATAACGTTAAAATTTGACTCAAATGCGACGGTTATCGTTTGATTTAAAGTACGTTCATTGTACAGTCACATCGATTTTAGAAATACATGAATAATACTGGTTTTTGTGCTGGAAGAAAATTTCTTTATATGAACCAGTTTTGGCGACTCCGTCTATATTTCACCTGGTTGTTGCTGCTCCAAACAGGTTTCAGTAGATCTACAATTCACAATCTAAATGGACAAAAACCAATATTCTGTTTCAAAGACTAAATCAACATCAATTTTTATCAAAATCCTCTATGATATTCCTTTAGCCCACGGAGAAAGCAATTTTTTTTTTTCGAATTTTCTGATACGCGATCCGCCATTAGCAGGCTGGTGGAAGGGAGAAAAATTGCGTCACAAGGGAGATCACTCTTCATGAACTTAGGCAATAAGGCAGTACGAGTTTTCTCCCTTAGACCATTGATCAATAAAGGGATCCCAAAGTCACTGTTTAGACATACGGAATCATCCTTTCAAAGCTAATTCCTTTGACAAAGCAAAACTGATATAGATGATAAAATAACATCTGGTTTAGAAACATAACAGTTAGTAATAAAGTCATGAATTTCTGTATTTTTGGTTTGTGTAAAATGTAAGGACTATGTTCAACGATAAAAAATACCAGAAACTGCCTTTGATGTGCAAGATAACCCCATGATGCAGAGTTTACTAACTTGTAAAAGTTCATAATAACTATTGGGGTACGATTTTACTGAAATAGATCAGATCAACGGGGAAATCAGCAACAATATTTCCATTTCTTTTGTGCAAATTATGCAAGAAAATAGGAGAAATGTTTATCCAAGATTGGCCATGTTCTCTGTTGCCCCTTTACCAAACAACAAAAGTTTTGTGTGGTCAAGATTGAAAGCATTTACAGATGAAAATTCAAGTAAGGCTTGATTTGTTAGATTCAGCAGTGAACGAGTGGAAAACAATGTGGGAAAAGGAGAAAATGCTGGTTACCAGCATTTTCTCCTTTTCCCACAGTGTTTTCAAAGCTTTATTTTTAAGTGTCCCTCAAGCTCAGGATCATGTGGTAAGGGACTAGCTTGTCTGGATCTACAATGTCTGCAAAAACCAAGTTTAGCTACTTCCATTGCTGTAAGAGTTGAAAGCTTTTTTATAATAATAACTCAACACGTACCAGAGGGTGCTAGATAGACAGATGAAAAGAGAGACAGAGATCTAGTGATCAACTAAGGCAGAATTTCCTCTGAAAACAATTTTCCCACTTTGACCACTATAAAACAAAAAAGTTGCAAAAGTGATCATTTTAGAAAGGACCATTTCAGAAAGAAATACATTTAGATCTAGATACTTTCTCCAAAATATAATGTTATAATGTTATATTTTGTTATTTCATTTCAATCGGAATTTATTTCCTTTCCCTTCCTTTTTATGAATATGTCTTCACCATTTAACCTTTCATCTGCTATATGCTCCACTCACTGACTTTTTGCTGGAGTGTGTATCAAGATCAGAGTTCACAGAACATGTAGTCTAATCTTGGATCTTCCCTGGCTGGTAAGATGTTTATCTCCCCCCCCATCCTCAAAAAATATAATTATGACTTAGCAAAATTGTGTTTAACTACCAACTTTAGTGTTTCATTTCACTTATTTAGCAGAATAAGGGAAAACCCTCTTTAACCCTTTGCCTGTTAAGCGTGACTAACTGACCTTTAGGGGACAGTGTAGATCAAAATCAGATTGCACAGAAAGTGCAGTCTGATCTTTAATGTACACTGACCCTAAAGGAGATATTTCTCTTCTTGAAATATTCCGCAACATTTGCAGCTACAGGCCCATCGGAAGGAAATTTCATTTGGTCCGGCCAGTATGGCAAGCGACGAAGTTGCGAAAAATAAGTTGAAAAATAAGACACTCCCTGGTGCATTCTCTAACATTTTTTGAGGTTTATATTACGCTTTTAAGCCCATGCTAGGGGGATCCGGGGGCATGCTCCCCCGGAAAAATTTTGAAAATAAGACGCTCTCTGGTGCATTCTGGCGCATTTTAAAGGTTTATATTGCGCATTTTTTTTTCGAAAATTGGTCCGGCCATTTTTCATTTTCAGCCGAAAATTTGGTCCGGCCATGGCTTCCGAAGGCCTTGAGCTACAGTTGCCTAGATCTGTGGCCATGCAGTCATTCATTGACTGGTTTACCATCTTCAGTCTTCACGTTTCTTTTCAGATTCAAAGTATTTTGTATATATATATAGTTTCAACCAATATATATAAAGCACACTTCCCTCTATAGTAAGTTTCTTATCTTTTTTCAATGTATATAATTTGACTCTTTTTATCCAGCTACTGAACACGGAGAGAATGGAGAATTTTGGCTATGTCAATCTGTCAAAAAACTCACATTCATCAAATTGCTATGTTTGTTTTCTTGAAGCCATACTGTAGAAATTATTTTCTACCATAGAAATTAAGTTTAATTTGCTTTTAATTCAAAAGTAGTTTTGTCAGTCCTCTGTACTAAATAATTATTTCTCTATAGACAAAGAAATGGGTATTGTTACAGAAACAGAGTTAAATTTGGTTTAACCATCTACCAATCAATCCCTGGTTTTTACGACCCTGAGATAGAAGCCCTTTGAAAACAAATATTAATTTTTGAAGTATGTTTATTTTATCATCTGCAAGTGCTTTCAATTTGGTCTAGTCTAAAATGTTGTCATTTGATAAAGAATTAAAACAACGCATAGACAGATATTACATAGAGGATCCGTTTTCCTTCATAGAGTTAAAAGCAAAGGCTATATTTTGACAATTTAAGTGGCAAACCCATCAGGGAAAACATGGCCTTTGCTTTTCATGAACTTGGACGAAATTTCGATCATACACCCAAATAAATTATTGTTTTATTTCTTTTATGCTCTTCACTTTAAACTTTCTTTTTATATTCTAATCTTTGCGTATCATGAAAAATTTGAGAGTTTTTGAAGCGAAATAGATCTATTTTAGTCCTAGGATCTGCATGTGCTACAAACCATCCCTGGTTTTTACGGGTCTGAAATAGTAGCCTTTTGAAAACATTGTGGGAAAAGGAGAAAATGCTGGTAACCAGCATTTTCTTCTTTTCCCAAAATGTTTTCTACCCTATCATAGGCAGAAATCATCTTTTCAGCAAGAGTTGAATTGTCGTCTGCAAATATGCTTTCAATTTGGTCTAGTCCAAAAGTTTGTCATTTGGAAAGGGTTGAAAAAGTAGCCAGACTATGTTTGAAAGAATATACACTGAAACCAGTGCCTGCTCAAAGTGTAACAAAGGAGTGAATAATATACCCTGCCATGTATAGTGTTTTATGTCAACAATGTAAATTTTATGTCTCTATAGCAAGATGCACTAATCTCATGTCAATCAAAACAAAGTTTTCTCCAGATTTATATATGCAGATTAATCACAAATATTGACCACAAGCTTACGACCAACAGGGATCTTTTATACACGATCCTTTAGATCAAGTACTTGTTTGGATACATGGATGAAACATTATTTTGTTTGATTGATGGGGACAAGTACACTGGTTTTATCAAGTGCATTGCTAATTTTATATCGGAAATTACATTATTTCAAGAATATACATTAAGGTATAACTCTCAGAGAAGCCTTGTCCTTCCCCGCTTTTGGTAAAAGCTAATGCTTCAAAGTACGTCATACTTGGCCCATAAATTATTATTAATTAATTACAACACTATTACACAGAGATATGATATGTAACTCAATACCAAAGGACAAAATTTTGGACCAGTCCAAACTGAAAGCATTTACCGACAACAAAACAGTGTAAATCAAAAATTGAAATTTGATTTGGAAAGGGTAAAAAACATTGTGGGAAAAGGAGAAAATGCTGGTTACCAGCTTTTTCTCCTTTTCCAACAATGTCTTTAAAGGCATTCCTTCTCAGGGTCGTTAAAAGTCGGGTTTGTGTGGTAAAGAGTTAACCCTCTACCCCAGGCATTTCTATGGTATTTCTAATTGACCCTAAATAACAGCAAGAATGAAGCAGTTTTTTATGTGTATACATGTATGTGTATATGACACTTTTTGATAGCATAGAAAACATTGTGGCAAAAGGTGAAATTGCTCGTAACAAGCCACAATGTTTTCCAAAAGTTCCTACAAGCAATGCGTAGAAATCAGTATCTATGGAGTAGAGGGTTATATAAACTCTGTCTCTCTCTTTCCCTCTTTCCTGTCTCTTGGCATTCTTTTTTTTTTAACCCTCTCTCTCTCTCACTCACATGGATGCAGATATACATGTATCTTCTGTTCCCATTTAAATGGCTCAAAAATGTATATCAAATGAAGGCATATTCAGTACACACACACTTTAGCAAATCACAACTAGTTAAAAATACCCCTTGTATAAATCACTGTTCATTTTGGGGTTTTTTTTTTTTTCGGTTTTATGAGTTCAACACAATGTTGTTTTTGTTTCATCATTGTAAATCTGCAAAAGATGGAGGAAATAATGGTAAGTAGAGGCCCTGAAATCTCTCCACTGGCAGTGATTTTGCTTTTATGCTAGCATACATTATTATTTCATGATGCAAAAAAAATACAAAGATTTAGACAAGAAATATGGGCTTCATCACATGAACATGAAATTAAAATTTTCAGCTTGAAATGGCTTTCCCATAGTCTTTGATGGATTTTTTTTTTCAAAATCAATAGGGTTGAAGCTGTTGATGAGATAAACAAACTGTGCAAGTTTTACAAAAATCTGATAATAAATGCAGTCTTTATAATGTAAACAAGAAATGAAAATTTTCAACTTGAAATTGCTACTTTAAGTACTTTTCCAATACTGTTTCTTGATTTCTTTTTTTTTTTAAATCAGTAGGGTTGAAGCTATTGATAAGATAAACAAACTCTGCAAGTTTCATGGAAATCTGACCTCAAATAAAGATTTTATTGCATAAACAAGAAATGAAAATTTTCAACTTGAAATTGCTACTGTTCCCATACTGTTTCTTATTATATTTTTTTTTAAATCAATAGGGTTGAAGCTATTGATGAGATAAACAAACTGTGCAAGTTTCACAAAAATCTGAAAACAAATGCATACTTTATTGCATAAACACGAAATTGACATTTTCACTTTGAAATGGCTGCTTTTCCAAAACTGTTTGATGGATTTTTCTCAAAATCAATAGGATTGAAGCTATTGGTCAAATAAGTAAACTATGCAAGTTTCATAGAAATCTGTTCACAAATGCAGACTTTATCACATAAAGAAGAAAAAAGACTTGATTGGTTATTCACAAAAATTTAATGGTCAAAGGGAGAAAACTCTTACATCCTACGTTAATAGTACATCAACAGTTACTTCCCTTATAACTGTGGACAGCATAAAACCTAAGACGAATACTAGTACTTTAAGTTGTTTACATCGCACAGTATAAAAAGACGGTCCGAGTAAAGGGTTCGTTTTTTCTGTCCCGCAGTGAAGAATGCTAAAATATGTAACATTGGCAAGATCAAGAATTTTAAGAATTCTCTAGGTTATCATGACATCAGAGAGAAAAAAAACGTGGGTTAACGCTGATTGATATGTTAAAAAAGACGGTAGTCTCCCTTGGATTGCATCATACAGATTTGTAAACACACTGAGTAACCGCCATGTTTTGAAATTTCCAAATATACATAGTGTTTCCAAGGTAAGCTTTTACACAGATTTTGGAGTCGATATGGGTATCAATACTTTGATAATCAGTGATAAATTAGACAGTTTAGGTCATTTAAAAGATAAACATAGACATAATTGATGAGGATCGGTAGATCCGATCAGCCATTAATCTACGAAAAATTCACGCTAAGTTTTGGTCACCGACAACTAACGTCAAATACGCCGGCTATCGTATCATTCCAAGTTCGTTACAGTTATTTCAGTTGCTAGAAATACAAGAATAAATATTGCTCTTTATGTTGAAAAAAAAAAATCTTTGAATGAATCCTGTTTAGGAGACTCCGTGTACATCTCCCCTGGTTGGTGCCGTTCCAAGCAGGTTTCGTTACAATTCATAACCTATATGGATAAAAACTAGTATTTTCTTTCAAAGCTGAAATTCACGTCAATTATAGTAAAAATCTACTAGAAAATTCATGTTAGCTCTAAAAGAAAGCAAAGGGTATTGTTTTGTTTTGTTTTGGATCGATAAGCGATCCGCCATAAGCATTTAAATTGGGTTGGTGCAAAGAAGGGGGGAAAAAAAATAATCGAAACGAAGGGAGATCACTCTGCATGAATTATGGCAATAAGGCAGTACGAGTTTTCTCCCTTAGACCATAGATCGATAAAGGAATCCTGTAGTCACTGTTCAGAGGAACAGACAGAATCATCCTTTTGAATTGAATGTGTTCTATTGAGCAAAACCGATATAGCAAGTTAAATAACATGTACTTTTAGTTAAAGAAAGTTAGATTAATTGATAAATTCCTAAATTTTTGCAGTTTTTTGTCTGGGTCTGTAAATATAAACATTATAATCATGTTCAACAATGAAAAATACCACAAACTGCCTTCGATGTGCCGAGACATGCTGTGATGCAGATTTTACGAACTTGTTAAAGTTCATAAAAAACAGGAGGCAGCAAAATTAATGAAATAGATCAATTCAACAAGGGAAATAGCTGGTATATTCCCATTTTTAGGCTGTTATGTTTAACCCTTTACTCCATGGATACTCATTTCTTCACATTGCTTGTAGGAGCCTTTGGAAAACATTGTGTCAAAAGGTGAAATTGCTCGTGACGAGCAATTTCACCTCTTGTCACAATTTTTCTATGCTATCAAAAGATGTCATTCACACATAAGAAATGGCTTCATCCTTGCTGTTATTTAGGGTCAATTAGAGATACCTTAGAAATGCCTTATGGGGTGAAGGCTTAAAGGTGGCCCTTCAGATTTTAGGACAAAAATTTTACAGAAATACAAAAAAATCATCCTTATACTCTCGAAGCCTCATAATTTTCATTCATAAAACTCCAGTAGTCGAAAACCATCCGACAACAAGAGAAATTAGAGATTTATTACAGCCCAGCTTGACATTGAAGGGAATCACCGTCTATTTTTACATCAGCAACTTGCTCATTTACATACGGGAAATATGCAGACGGAGCTGCAAACATAGCATCTGAAGTCCTAGACATTATGGAAAATAATAACATGTTTGTTATGTTATGGAATTTAAGAGTCATTAGTCACATGCAAGTCACTTAACATTTCCACAATGCTTTTTTAATTTTTGGCGGGAAATCTAAAAATGGCGTAAGAGGTTACGTAGCCTTTTAAGGGAATACCACCAAAAAAAAATTTTTTTTGTAATTTTATGATTTTTAATTATTGATGATTTGTATTGTTTTTTCATATAAATTTCAGTGATATGAATATTTTTTAATTTGGTGTGATGTGAACATTCTAAATAGATCTACCCACCTTTAAATTATGAAATAAAATGGGAGAAATGCTTAAATCCAAGATCAGCCACGATATTGTCTCTTTACCCAATGAAAAAAAGAGGTCCAAATTAAAACTATTTACAAAGCACAAATCTTTATGGCTTAATTTGTAAGATTTTGCAATGGACAAGTGGAAAACATTTTTGGAAAAAGGGAGAAAATGCTCTTTCTCTCCCCTATAACACCTTTAAAATAGCAAAAGTTATGTTTATACCATAAGCTTGAAATTTCTTTTCACTCATTTAGCAGGATAACAGTTAACCTCCGATAACCTTTTACTGTATTATACCAACTTTCAACAACCCTGGAAAGGAAGCATTTTTTCAAACATAGTGGGAATAGGAGAAAATGCTGGTTTCCAGCATTTTCTCCTTTTCCCACAATGTTTTCTACCCGATCAAAGGAAGACTTTCCCATTTGAGTCACATTGAAATTGCCTTCGTAATTTATTGCTCTCATTCTGGACTCTGCTAGAATTTTGTCATCTGGTAAATGGTTTCAAGATGTATATTAGTACATGTATGTATGACTGCATGAGGTGTAGGCAGGGCCACTTCCAAGTTACTTACCCCTAAAAGCTCATTTTACAGCTTAAGTTGATTGCCTCTGTGGCCAGTTAATCATTAACTGATTAACCCTCTTCACTATCCAAGATTCTGGTCTCTGTGGCCAGTTATTCATTCACTGATTAAGCCTCTTTAGCATCCAAGATTTTCTGTCAGATCTCGCATATTTCCATAGTATATAGCTTTATACCCTTTTACCACACAAAAACATTCTAGACAGATCTAAATCGGAAGCATTTCCAAAGGACGTAGTTAACATAGCACATATCATGGGATTTGTCTGTTAAAATCAAGAGAACATGGTGGGAAAAGAAGAAAATACTGGTTATGAGCATTTTCTGGTTCTCCAACAATTTTTTAAAAAGCTGTCTTCACAGGGTCGTTAAAACTCAGGATTGTGTAGTACAGGTTTAACCCTTTACCACACAATGACGACTTTTAACACCCATGAAAGAGAAGGCTTTTGAAAACATTGTGGGAAAAGGAGAAAATGCTGGTTACCAGCATTTTCTCCTTTTCCCCACAATGCTTTTCACCCTATCAAAAGAAAATCATTTCATATATGGGCCACACTGAAACTGTCAAAAAATTTGCAAATGCTTTCAATTCGGACATGTCTAAAATTTTGTTGTGCTGTAAAGGGTTAAACCAATACAGCAACATTTCTGTATTTAGCCGATTTCTTACCTTTCTCATTACATATATTTGACCTTTTTTATGAATATATTAGCCTACCACTGAACACAGAGAATGGGGACTTGTGTCTATAGTCTGTTGGAGAACTCACAATTCTTCAAATTGGTGGGTATGTTTTGTGGAGGCTATACTTAAATTGTTATTTTCTTTCATAACAAATAAATTTCTTTGGCTTAAAATTCAAGAGTATTTGTGCGTATCATTCTGCGATATCTGAGGCAAATATCAGTATCACAAAGATGAAGTTTAGAATAAAATAAGTGAACATTTTGTGTTAAGCCACAATATGGCAAAGGTTCCCAGGTTGAATGCATAAAAAACTTTCTGTACAGTGTCATGTCTTAATTTTCATGTCTATATTAAATTTGGATATACTTTTTTCACTATATTTTGAGAGTGCATGTATTTGAGTGAAATATCAAGTCCGATGTTTCTTTGTATTGTAGTACATGTAGTTCTACAAACCACAAAAAAAAAGTAATAAAAAAAGCAACTTATGGCAATGTTGCGCTGTCTCAGCAGAATGGGTTATTGTACACATTTATAAAATTTTACGAAATTCTGTTCCCATAATATTGGAGACATTCATCCCTCCGCCTGCGGCGGGGGATATTGACAAGCAGTATAGAAACAAAATTGAAGTTTACCCCAGTAGTGAGTTATATCAAGAAAATCTTGCATGAGTATCTAAGACTTCTTTATTTTTCGATCAACCTGTGCTACACCTGTTACACTCAAAAGGTCTCTTTGTTTGCTTTTATAGCCTTTGCAGGTAAATATCAGTCTGATTGGGGCAAAAGGGTGTGTGTTTTGTTATTACATGACTAAATTTGCCTCCAAGTCAAAAGAAATACCATCATTTTCTCCTTTTCCCACAATGTTTACAAAGGCTTCTTTCTCAGGGTCGTCCAAGGTTGGCATTGTATAGTAAAGGGTTAATTCTTTACATTCTCAAGTTTTGACATTTCTAAGCAAGCTTTTGAAAACCCATATGATGTTTTCTACCTTTCCAAACACAAAACCTGGTCATCTGGCAATGTTTCCTATATGAGCAACTTCTAAAATTTTGTTGTGTGGTAAAGAGTTAACCACCCTGATTTTGAAAACATTGTATGTAAAAGGTGAGTGATCATCACTGTTTCCTTTTCTGCAATGCTTCCTACCGTGTCTAATACAGATATTCCATTATGTAAACTTTCATTTGCGGCCAACAGTATCTTTTATCATATGCCCACAAACGAATGTGTTCGGGGGTATGCTAGAATCACCCTGTTTGTCCATGTTTCCATCCGTTTTCTGTGTCACATTCAGTGACAGGTTTAGTGTAAACTTTGTCATTTTATGAAAGAGAACATAGCTGCTTGTGGGGAACCTTTTTCCTATATATTTAGTACACTTAAAAACAAATTCCCAAAAGGAAGTAAGAAAAAATACATGTAGCTTGTAGCAAGCAGTTTTTCCAATGCTGATAATGTTTGTCAAATATTCGTTAAATAAGCCTTTGTTATTTTGTTTGGAAGTAGTAATCCTATTTCACAAAGTTTATTTTGATCTTTTGAATGGATGAGCTGTAGTTCTCTTAAAGGGTAGAAAATATTGTGGGAAAAAGTTTACATGTAAGGTGGATAAAGGAGAAGAAAATGCTGGTTATTATTTTTTCTTCCTTCCACAATGTTTTTTAAGACTAAAGCCTTCGGAAGACCTCCCCCTCAGGACCACCTAAACTCTGGATTGTGTATCGAAGGGTTAAAGTTGTCTGCCACTAATTATTTCAGAAATAATTAACTCTTTACCAAACAAAATTGTAGACTTGTCCAAAGTGAAAGCAATTGCAGACAACAAAATAAATGCGACTAAAAAAATGGAAATTTTTTGGTTTGGGAACGGTAGAAAACATTGTGGTAAAAGGAGAAAATGCTGGTCACTGGCATTTCCTCCTTTTTCCCACATTGTTTTCAAATGGCTTCTTTCTCAGGGTCGGGATTGTAAAAAGTAGTGGGTGTATCACTGTACTACGTACACAACAAAATTTTAGACCTATCCAAATTGAAAACATTGGTATACAAGAGATTGAATGTTACTGAAAACATAAAATTTGTCTTCATAGAGCAGGAAGCATTATGGGAAAAGGAGAAAATGCTGGTTACCAGCATTTTCTCCTTTATCCACAATGTTTTCAAAAGCCTTCTATCTTAAGGTCATGAAAAGTCCATATCAATGATCATGCTGCAAGGGGTTAAAGGGTATGGAAAGCAACAAGACCAGAGCATTTAACATTTTTTTGTTCTCTTCAGTGAAGCTTCATTATCTCCCACTAGATGGCATTCTATAAATACTCATCTATCTGATATGGGCATCCTGGGTACAGAACCGAATCACTTTCCTACGCGACAACCGTTACTTTGAATTTAATAATAAAAGAAAGGTTTACTCAATAAAACGCTATCTTGTGCAAATCACTCGGCTATGATCAGCAGTTCAGAGAAATCTGGAGCTAAAGCAGGTCTCATTTCTCCTCAAACGTATTGATAAAAGCTATTTTCAACATTGCTACTTTATAGAACGTAATATTACAGTCAGCCCGCTTTCGGGCTAGTGATGTGTCATATAAGACAGTCAAATCTTCGAAGAATATGATATGCGCAGACATAGGTGAAGCTTGGCATGCTTTTTGGATGTGAGTCAAGGCCATATGAATTCTATCCTACCCAAAGGACAACCTTGTCTTACCATGTTAATCTGTGTCAAATGTGGTTCATGATGTTATAGCTTACCTTCTCTGTGCTGTGGTTCTCTTCTGACCAGATTCAAAATTATACCACATGGCTTTTATATACATGTACACCCAAAAGGTTGTATCATGTTAGGTCCCAGTCGTCCCTCTGTCTGTCTGTCCGTCCGTCCATCTGTTAGCAATTTCTTGTGCACATAACTCCTCCTACAGTTATAACTTGAATAAGTTCAACCTTACTGAAATAAATCTCTTTGATGTGTAGTTGTGCATGTAGTTTTAAATTTTGGGTATCTGCGGGAGTTCTAGATTTTCACCCATTTCCATGACAAGCCCCTTTGGGCGTATATGTGCCGTTTTGCAAAGCTCTTGTTTTTGTGTTTTATGTGAGTTATTTTGAGGTTTAATAAATGCACATTAATTATTTTAAAGAAAGTTAAGTATAGAACCACATTTTGAAGAAGTTACGTCTCGTTTAAAGGAGCTATATGAGCTATCAAAAGCATGGCTACCAGTATATTCATGTGTCTGTGGCCTGACCAAATAATTCACTGTGTATAAATTATGGACAATGTAAAATTCTGCAACAGCACTGTCTTGTTCATTACTGAAGAACAGTCACTGTAGGCTGTGATTTTCCATGTGAACAAAGAAATACAAAGAAAATGTCAGCTGATCAAATTTGAAGAAGAAAACCACAAAACACATGAGTGGGTTGAAAGGAAAATTGCAAAAGAAAAATAATGCAAGCAAATTTGTCCCTGGCCACAGTGTTTGAAACATGGTCTGCAACAAGACAAAAGCTGTTGTATGTAGATGGTGATTTGCTAAAATCTTTAATTAATCATTTAAGTTTGTAAATGAACATGATGATTGATCTAGCTTGCAAAGCCAGATAGAGCTGTAAGCAGGCAAAAAGCAATATATATTCAGGAAAAGTTTTGATTCAAGAATGTAATTTCTTATTTCCTATTTGTAATTATTGTTCTCAATAAAGTAGACAAACACTTTATGTTACGCCTTTTATATCATTAAAACGATTTACAGAAGTTATTATGTACATGTATAAATCATACATAAAAAATTAATAACAACAACAAAATTTTGACAAACTTTTTATGACAAACTTTGCCAATGATATAATGTTATATATAAAACATAACATATAAAAAAAATAGCATCCATATATGGAATGCAACACGCGAAAAGGTGCATGCGGACATTTGCGTAAAGTGTCGTCCCGGATTAGCTTGCGCAGTCCACGCAGGCTAATCCGAGGCGGCACTTTACTACTACATTAGATTTTGTGCTACAGTAGACTTGCGTAAAACAGAAAATCACATAAAATCGGAGAGTGTTGTTTCGGATTAGCCTGCGCGGACTGCACACGCTGATCCGAGACGGCACTTTCACAAATGTCCAAATGCACCTTTTCGCGTATTGCAAGCCATATGTGAACTGTCATGCATAAAGGGACCATCTGGAAAGTGCGAAAAGTGTCAACCCTCGTCAGACTGCACATGTTGCTCAGGCTGACCATGGTCGACACTTTTAGCTTTTATGATATTTTCTGAATGAAAACTGCTAATTCTATCTTGTTATACAATCATTTTTAAACTATCAACTTAAATTGACCTGCACTTTCATTTATCTGTTTTCATCTGATATATGGAATTCCCAGAGTGTCCCTTTTTTGTGTGACAGGTCAAATATGTATTGTGGGTAGAATCTCTCTCTCTCTCTCTCCTCCCCCAACTCTCTCTTTCTCTGATAATAAAAATGAAAGGTAAAGGGTTAGGCTGATAAGCCTGATTCATTGAGGTTAGCAAAGATCAAGATCAGACTACACAGAATGATCTTGGATCTTCACTGTCCAATAGGGAAATACTGATCGCCCAAAATAAGTTTGAAATATGATACATGTAATATTCAGGTTTTGCTGTCGTCTTGAAAGTTCTATGTAACTTTTTCAGCTTGGTAAGAGTCAAGTAGATCTACAAGATTATGACCATGGAGAACCAAGACCAAAAGACTACATGTACTATATAGCCCATTACCACACAATCCCTACTTTTAACGACCCTGAGAAAATGGCCCTTTGAAAACATTGTGAGAAAAGAAGAAAATGCTGGTAATCAGCATTTTCTCCTTTTCCCACAATGTTTTCTACCTGTTCAGGAACAAGTATTATCATTAAAAAACATGTGAATTGTCCTCTGTAAATTCTATCAATGAAGACCAATTTGAAATTTTGCTGTGTGGTAAAGGGATAGTCTAATTTTGAACTATAATCTTCATGAGTGCAATTAAATTGCATATAGACTAAAATAGCTAACCAAATAAAGGAAAACCCCTAAATTGTTGAAGATAGCTGTAGAAATACCGCAGTATGTTAGACCAGCCTCTGCTATGGGCCGGTCTATTGGTCTGTGGACCTATTATAGCACTAAATGAGTACAGACGGCAGGAAAATGTCTTCTTGACTGAATACAGTTTGTTAACTTGAGGATTTCCTTTGTCTGTTTTCAGCAGTACAACATTGGCACCCTGTGGATCATATTTCGTCACACAATCATCAAAAGGAATTCCACCTGGATTGCTTGAATCAAAATAAACACCTGAAACATAGAGTGTTATGATTATACTGAGGAGGAGAAGGACTGCCAGGCACAAATGACTTGGAAATCTTTATGAAGAAATCACAAAAGTGTTTAATGCTGCAAAGTTGTGACATAGCCAGGTGAAGAAATGGAAATTGGCAACAATATACATATACCATGTTCACTAGAGGGGCAGTTACAATGAGAATATATATATATATAGTGAAAAGTTATTGTGATATCATTTTTTCCAAGCCCAAAGTGCTACAAGTGACTGGATTAAAGCTAGAAAACTCTCACTGTCCACTGATGACAATCATTCCAAATTGACTGATTTTCCTTACACATGGTTCCCCTTTACACAAATAAATAAACATGTTTTTGACCTTGTATGCAGGAAAGCAAACATTCGAAAGAGCATTGTGTTTACTAGTATACACACAGTATTACATTGTATTTCAGAAATGCAAAACCTGTATATTAGCCATTATGATATATCTGAAATACCGTTGAAAAGTATTCTCAACTCTTTACCAAACAACAAAATTTCAGACTGGTCCAAATTGAAAGCACTTGCAGACAACAAAATAAACACAAATCAGAAATCAAAATTTGTTCCCAGCAGGGTAGAAAACGTGGGAAAGAAAGAAAATGCTGGTTACCAGAATTTTCTCCTTTTCCCACAATGTTTTCAAAAGCCTTCTATCTCAGCCTCGTAAAAGCTAGGATTGTTTGGTAAAGGGTTAAATCCCAAACAAAAGAAAACAAAGGAAGAAAGACAAACCTAGCAACTGTCCTGGGTAGACTTCAATACGGTCAGAGACAGGAACGTTAACCTGTACTAGTCTATCTGACTTGGTATCATTGATTTTGTTCTCTCCCCTGAGAATATATCTGCAAAAATCAAGTACAGTATTCACCTTAAACACAGCAATATACAACTTTATTTGTTATTCTGAATGAAGCAATCAAGATCATACTGCAGACACCATGCAGCCTGATCTTGGATATCTACTTAATATATTACTCGACTCTTAACCCTTCACTACACAATCCCGACATTTACTGATCCTGAGAAAGAAGCCTTTCGTTGTGGGAAAAGAAGAAAATGCTGGTTACCAGCATTTTCTCCTTTTCTAACAATGCTTTCTACCCTATAAAAGACAAGGTTTATCATTTGAGCCCACGCTAAACTGTCGTCTGCAAATGCTTTGAGTTTGGACAAGTATAAAATTTTGTCATGTTGTAAAGAGTTAACCATGCGCTATGTCTGATTTCCTGCATCTGATACTTTCAACCCTCAAAAGCAAGAGATCTGTATTGAACATGATATCTGTCTAGATAAACAGTAACTTCCTATGAACGTAATTCTCTTTTTTTTTTTGCATCATTTCTTTGATACTCAGCCATGGAATTTCAAACTGTTCAAAATTGTTTGAAGCTACGTTAACCCTTTACCAAACAATTCTTGGTTTTCACGACCCCCGAGGAAAAAATCTTCAGTAACCAGCATTTTCTCCTTTTCCGACAATGTTTACTACTCTTCTAAAGTCAAGTTTTTTAGAGTCATGTTTATCATCTGCAGATTCTTTATATTTGGACAAATCTAAAATTTTGTTTTTTTGTAGAGTTAATCCTTTCCCAAACAAGCCCTGGTTTTTACGTGTCTGCAGTACGACTCTTTCGAAAATACTGTGGGAAAAGGAGAAATTGCTCTTAATGAGCCATTTCTCCTTTTCCCACAGTATTTTCTACCCTTTAGGAGAACTTTCTACCGTATTCATCAAATTCAAAATTGTTGTCTACAAACTCTCAGTTTTGAAGTGTCTAAAATTTGTTGTTTTGGAAAGGGTTTAGGAAAACTCAAAACAAAAGCATCACATCAGTCAGCCGCTTGATTTTCACAGAAAATTTTAAGTCGAGAAAGGGTCATTACTGTGTAAAAATACTTTGATAGTTACCTGCCCTTGTTTTATAGGCTACCTTTTGATAGTTAATAACTTGTCCAAGTTTGAAGTATCTATGGTAATAATACAGCTGTTATAAAATGTCCAAGTTTTTGTGCAATTAAACACATATATAGACAACATCAGGGCTATGACAATTTCTCAATGTTTTCATCAGTAACTGCCAAGCTAAAATCATGTGTTTGAAGCTTTTTTTTAAGATTAATAATTGGAGAAGAGCAAGAGAAAGTGCAAGAACAAAATATAAGCTCATTTTTGTTGACACGTTGGAGCTTGTTTTTGAAACTTTTAAAACCTTTACCAAAATATCTCACATTAGAACCAAATTTCACTAACATTGTAAGAAATAAAAGAAGAAAAATAGTGCAGTATAGGACTGTAGGTAAATGACACTTTCACCTTTTTGTACCAGGGTAATAACTCCACACTTGAAAAATTACTTTTCCTGGGTATTTGCTGTAAAATTTCCATGCTGTTATCTCCCCTGATCTTTTGATTTTATAAAATTGATTGCTGGAAAAACAAAAGATGAAAAACAATGAATCTAAACCATTTCAAAATTTCTCAATGCTTTACCACAGAAGTGCAACGATTAAGTACCCTAAGGGTAGAAGAAATTGTGTGGGGCAAAAAAAGGCTAGTAATCAGCATTTTCTTGATTTCCCACAATGTTTTCTACCCAATCAGAGACAGAAGTTATCATGTTTATTACAGTTATCTGCAGTTAATATCAGTTGTCTGCAATTGCCTCTGAAATTGCAATCTTTTGGGTCTTATTGGGTTTAAAAATGTCTGTGGCATTTATTCGGCAATTTACGGGTCAAATTTTGTCTTCCAAATTTAATTCTTTACCACAAAATCTTGGGTTTTAATGATGCTATATCTTAGTCTGCAAATGCTTTGAATTTCGTCTTGTCCAAAACTTTGTTGATTTCTATAGAGATAACTGTCCAGTCCTAATTTTGTTTGCCCGGTCAAGTAGACAATCCGTAACCTGTCTTTAACTCATTACCAAACGACAAAATTTTAGGCTTGTCCAAATCGAAAGCATTTGCAGACGACAACATAAAAGTGATTAAAAATTTGAAATTTGTTTAGTAAAGGATAGCAAACATTGTAGGAAAAGGAGAAAATGCTGGTTACCAGCATTTTCTCCTTTTCCCACAATGTTTTCTAAAGGTTTCTTCCCGGGGCGTCAAAAGTAGGGATTGTGTGGTAATGTGTTAAAGGCAAACTAGCAACAAAAGTAAACAATGTAGAGTAAAATGCTGACAAATTTGGTTCAAAACCATGTCAAAGTATGAATATTATATGACCTGGAACATGGAAAAAGATACAGTCAGATATTTGCATAAAGTGTCGTCTCTGAGCAGTCGGTGAAGTCCATGCAGGCTAATCTAAAATAGCACTTTACAACGCACTACATTAGGTTTTGCCCTACGGTAGACTTGCATAAAACAGAAAATTACATAAAACAAAAAATGTCATTTCGGATTAGTCAGAGCAGAGTGTGCAGGCTGATGCAGAACTACACTTTACGCAAATGTATGGATACCTCTTTTCCCATGTTGCAGGTCATAGTGTTAGAGTGCAATCTGTCGAAATTCTGGTCATTGACAAGTAAGTGTATTGTAAAACTGGAACAAAAATTGCAATTTCCACAAGAAGTTTTAGTGCTAGTAATTTCACGATGTTTGCGAAAGCTTCTTCCTCAAGTTTGTTAAAACTTTGAATTGTGTGGAAAGAATTTAACCAGCTGACTGCTCACCAACTGGCCATGTTGAAGCCACTAATACTACCAACCAGAACTTGAACCTTCCACCTCTTGCTCCATGGACGGGTGCCTTCACAGTCTACTAGACAACTTGTTCATGGCTTTGATGAATCATGTAGTCACCTCACCTTTGGCTTGGGGCGACATGTTTCACCACAACAGTGAGCAAGTTTTCAAGTCCCCTGTCTGATCTTATGAATGACCACTGCTACACTCCAGATGACCATGACCATGTTGTCTCTTGAGCTGACCTGTAGTTGTCACCTTCAAGAAACTACTGCTTATTTATTCATTCTTAATGGTGGTAATAGAACTAGTTTAGGAATGCATCCTGGCTTCAATAAAGCCTCAATAAATTGGTCATTGAATTTAAAATTTACTTGGTAACAATGGCTTGGTCCTTTCCTCCAGTGTGCTTACGTCGACGTAAAGCTACATGATAGGTTTCCTCTGTTATTTCATCTCTTTCTGCAAAAGTTATAAAAATAACTGATATTCTCATATGTAGCTCCTTTATTAACCCTTTACCCCATATGGCATTTCTATGGTACATGTATCTCTAATTGACCCTAAATAACACCAAGGATGAAGCTGTTTCTTATGTGTATATGACACCTTTGGATAGCATAGAAAATATTGTGGCAAAAGGTGAAATTGCTCATCACGAGCAATTTTACCTTTTGCCACAATGTTTTCCAAAGGCTCCTACAAGCAATGTATAGAAATGAGTATCCATGGAGTAAAGGGTTAAGGCTTGTATTATGCAAATGAGTATAACCAGTGCAGTGTAATACTGTACTCTGCACTGATAAACCATATCAGTGTTCTGTATGACTCGAAAAAAAGAACGCTGTTTTATGGCCCATTGACAGTTTTGTTTTAAGAATACATGTACATATCTGTATTCAAAGATGGTAAAATAGATTGACTGAGCTTAAAAAGATTTCAATGAAATAATGAATCAACAGTGAAAAGAATTTAAATGGAGAAGGATTATATATAATCTACACAAACGATATAATTGAGAGGCTAGGTAGTCATGGCCTACTTGAAAGTTTTATAGGAAAAAGTTAAGATAGTAATAAAATGAAATGAACGGAATGATAAACTGATAGTAAAGAGTGTTTCAATGGAGGATTATGCGTTATCTTGATATGCATAAAACACAATGTAAATTATCCTTTACCATACGACAAAAATGTAGACTGGTCCAAATTGAAGGCATTTACAGACAACAAAAGGAATGCGGATCAAAAGGCGAGCTTTGTGTAGGTTTAAACCATTCTTGGAAAAGGAGAAAATACTGGTCACCAGTATTTTCTCCTTTTCCTATTTTATTTTCAAAAACCATCTCCCTTAGAGGTAGAAAAGTCAGGATTGTGTGGTAAAGGTTTAGATGGCCGGGCAATCCCTGCCTTGCCATGTTCTGCAACACAAGACATCTGTCATGTAGATGGTAGACTATGGTCACAATGTAGTGTGATCCTTGTCTACTTTATTCTATGCCAATATATCGGCTTTACAACACATAGTTAGAAACAAAATTTGTACCCTGAACAAAGACTAATTTTGTTGACTTCTTTAACTCTATACTTGAAACAAGAATTTCTTGGATAGGACCCGATACAAACCATATACAGATGACACATTTAATTGTGTTAACATAATGATTTCTGTCTTTGATAGGGTAGAAAATATTATGGGAAAAGAAGAAAATGCTGATGACCAGCATTTTCTTTTTTCCCACAATGTTTTCAAAAGCCTTTTTCAGGCTAATGAAAAGTTAGGACTGTTTGGTAAAGGGTTGATACTTATGGATAAAGGTTTCCTCCCTACTATTCAACAAGTTTTTTTTTTTTATTCATGTTGAAAACATTTACAGATGATAAATGTTGATGAAATGAGGTCTAGAGCCATTAAACTTGGGAAACACCATTTAGAATCCACTCAGAATCTGTTAACCCTTTGAGTTTCCCAAACAACCCCTGGTGGTTTTTATGGGTCTGGAATAGTAGCCTTCTGAAAACATTGTGGGAAAAGGAGAAAATGCTGGTAACCAGCATTTTCTCCTTTTCCCACAATGTTTTCTACCCTATCAAAGACAGAAATCATCTTTTCAGCAAGAATTGAATTGTTGTCTGCAAATGCTTTCAGTTTGGTTTAGTCCAAAGGTTTGTGGTTTGGTAAAGGGTTAAGCAGAATGTATAAATGCCAAGACTTAGTGCAGAACAAGATCAGACTATATGTATGTCCAAGCTGATCTTTCTCTATTCAATCCACACACATGCAGAAAAAAATGCACACTTGAATGCCTTAGGATAGGTGGATGTCCCAGTAAATTATTCAAAGAAAAGTGTAAAACATAATTCCAAACAAAGACATACTTGCACATCGGGGTGGCTGTCCGGTTAGAGTGCCGTCTGGTTTACATGTCCTGTATAAACTACCAGATGAAAGCTTGTATCCAAAATAACACATTTTCAAGATAAATCTTCCTTGTCTGACATGTCTAGGAGACAAAAACATTGTGTTGAAGGATGGACTTCTGTCCCTGCAAACTAAATGTGCTGAGATTATTTTTCAGATGATCTTCTTAACCCTTTACTATACAATAACAACTATTAATGACCCTGAGAAAAAACACTTTGGAAACAAAGTGGAAAAAGAAAATGCTGGTAACCAGCATTTTCTCCTTTTCCCACAATGTTTTCTAATCCAATCAGAAACAGAAATCATCATTTGAGCTACACTGGATTTACCGTCTTGAAATGCTTTCAATTCAGTTTTATTTGGTTTTATTTTATGGTAATTACCCGAAATGTTATGTCAGAAAACATAAATGGATATAATTTTTCTTTCTTTCAACATCATCCTTGGCATGGAGGTCCTGCTTGGCTCAGTTGTAAAAAAAGGCCCCAGGTTTGAGCCTCACTGGATCAGTGGTGAGTGTGTCGGACTCATGACCCGGTGGCGAACTTTCTTTCCAGTGTTTTTTCGCCTCTCACCTCTGCTGAAGCATGTAAGAAAAGTAGTCGGTGGCTTTGTAAAGAAAGTTGTGTTAGTACAGGTGTGAGAAAGCCAGGAAACAAAATTTAATATGCGTCACCGACCGCCATGATATGACCTAAGCTGTTAAAGTGGCATTGAACCCCAATACAACCAACCAACCAACACTGGATCAACCTTTCTGCTTCATGGGAGTGTCCTTGGGCAAGAAAAGGTTGAAGCCTAGTACATGTTACGGTGAAACCTAGGAAATAAACGTATATGTGAGCTGTTGCCATGGTATAACTGGTAGAGTGGTGTTTTATTCTGATTTAAATATTATTTCAGATAATGTTTAAAAGAGCATAAACCACCATTCGATCAATCAGTCAATCAATATTCTTGGCATCATTTTTCCTCATTCTAATGTCTAATGTTACAGGAATTACAGTTGATTAGGTTAATTTTGCTTGTCTGCTGATTCTGTGGACATTATTTTCTTTGGAAATGTGACTAGTTTAGACATCACATGATGCCTCTTAATAAGCTTATTCTGTTTTTTTTTTTCATCTTATTTTGAAGAAATAAGGATCATTACTATAATATTATTAATCAAGTGATTTCGTATTGGCCCAGTTACAGGTCTGAGGTCATCCGTATTGGCCCGAGGCCGAAGGCCGAGGCCCAATGCGGCTGACCAAGGACCTGTAACTGGGCCAATACGAAATCACTTGATTAATTACAATTTTATTAATTAACCCTTTACCAAACAATCCCTGGTTTTTTATGATCCTGAAAAAGAAGCCTTCTGAAAACATTGTGAGAAAAGGAGAAAATGCTGGTAACCGGCATTTTCTCCTTTTTCCCACAATGTTTTCTACCCTGCTGGAAACAAATATCATTTTTTGGGTTACGTTTACTTTGCAACCTCCTTGAATGTGATTGGCTAAAAGTAAGCGCAGACACTCACGCCACTGAACTTTTGACCAATCACCTTCAAGGATTTCTGTATTGGTCGCGGATCATCAATATTGATACGAAGTCAACTGTATTGATCGGAGGTCAAGTCGTATTAAGCCGAGGTCACGATCTGTATACTATACGAAGTCAGAAATATGACTGGTATCGCGTGGACCGGTTTCAATGTATAACTTCTATATATCCAGTAGTTAATTAATAATAGTAAATATAAAGTAGCTGTGTAAACTGTAAATGAAACAAAAACCAGCAACACAAGAAAAGTATATATCAGCTCCTCACACAATGGTGAAATGTATGTAACCCGTATCTAAGTAACTAAAATGAAATATTCATTTTGATGGTAAAAACCAAAATATTGATATTTCAAAGTTATGTCTTAACCCTTTACCAAACAATCCCTGGTTTTTACGACCATGAGATAGAGGTCTTTTGAAAACATTGTGGGAACAGGAGAAAATGCTGGTAACCAGCATTTTCTCCTTTTCCCACAATGTTTTCTATCCTGCTGGAAACAAATTTCAATTTTTTAATTACCTATATTTTGTTGTCTGCAAGAGCTTTCAATTTTGACCAGTCTAAAATTTTGTCGATTGTTGAAGGGTTAAAAAATAATATCTCCTTGGATAGTTAGATCCAAGATTAGAATGCATGTTCTGTGCAGTCTGATCTTAATCTTCACTGTCCGCTAAAGGTAAGTGGGTCAGTTTGAAACAAAAATATGCTGGAAAAATATAGGGACATTCAAATCGAAATCATCTTCATTCCTTCAACATTTATGGAACAGTAAATGTAGTTTTAAATAAAACACAAAACAGCCATTAAAAACACATAAATGACAGAGATATGACACTTGATACAAATGACATACAGTATGTGAAAGTCAACAGTATTAAACATGCAGTCTGATCGTTTATCTGCTCTGCTCTTTGAATCTTATCTGTGATTTCAAAGTTTCCTCTGTTGAAATTGAACTGGTATTTTCTGACATTCACCCTTTATCAGACAATCCTGGGTTTCCATGACTTCGAAGAATGAAACGATTCATACACATTTTGGGAATAGGAAAGAATACAAGTAAACAGCACTTTTCCCTTTTTTTCCACGATGTTTTCTATCGTTTCAAAGGAACATCCGGTGATATGAAATATTCAAACTGTTGTTTTCTACATGGACTAGTCATCTTGCAAAAATTTACCTATTCTAGATTCAACTCATTACCAATTAAACTACAATATTTAAGGCTTGTCTAACTCGAAAGCATTTCCAGCCCACAAAATATAAGTGACTGATAATTCGAAATTTGTTTTGTGAAGGGGTAGTAAACATTTCGGGAAAAGGAGAAAATGCTGTTTACCAGCATTTTATCCTTTTCTCATAATGTTTTTTAAAGGCTTCTTTCTCAGGGTTGTAAAAACTACGGATTGTATAGTAAACTGTTAAAGCATAATATATAATGAGTTAAGACTATTTTACCTTTTGCTGAACTTGAGTTACATAAAGCACAGGTTTTTGCACATTTCTTTGCAGCAAAGTTCTTTCTGTGAAGACACAGGGTTGGATTCCTCTCTAAAAGATTAATACAGTCTGTCCTTTGATCAGCACATATATTGCTATCTGAAATAGGATATGTAAAGTTGGCCACGAGTGTATGCCCACATTTTCCATGATTTAATTAAATAGTATTTAACTCTCTTTTCAACACTATTTCAGTTATATTGGAGTGACCAGTGCACTAATTCATGTTTTCCTGGGATTTGTTTTACCAGTACTCAGCACAATATTCTTTCCAATCCACTGGCTACTTTCCCACATAAAAATCATTGACATAATAAGTGGTGAGAGAAGAATGAATCCTGTTTCAATGATATAATCAATCCTTGGAAAGAAATTGACCATGCTGGGGATCAAACCAGTGGCACCCTGTTTTTGTTTCCTGTATGCTACTGATTGCACCACTGGGGCTCATGAACAAGTACAT
This sequence comes from Tridacna crocea, assembly GCA_943736015.1. Taxonomy (NCBI): domain Eukaryota; kingdom Metazoa; phylum Mollusca; class Bivalvia; order Cardiida; family Cardiidae; genus Tridacna; species Tridacna crocea. The sequence goes on from OX031066.1 coordinate 14,907,152, forward strand.
TGATAAGATAAAAGGAAAAGGCGACATATCAAATAACTAAGAACATCATATTCAATGGAAGCTTTTGGTCTCAGCAAGTGATGAAAAATTAATATCTTATGCACAAAACTGTTACAGATTGGACTACTAGAGGTATGGAAATGCTGAAATACTAGAGGTATGGAAATTCCAAAATTGATGATATTTGCACAACATACATGTACATATGTATTGAGCTCATTTCAATTTGTTGTTTCAAAGTTTTTTCTATCAGAGTTAACCCTTTACCAAACAAGAAAATTTTAGCCATGTCCAAATTGACAGTGTTTGCTGACAATGATTTCAGTGTGACTTAATTAGTGCAATTTTTCTTTGAATGGGTAGAAAACATTGTGGGAAAAGGAGAAAATGCTGGTAACCAGCATTTTCTCCTTTTTCCCCACAATGTTTTCAAAAGATTTCTATCCCAAGGTACTTTGGATCATGAATTTCAGGATTGTCAATATTCTACAAGGTATTTTCAAAGTCTGTTCTGGGATTATTTGCTAAAAAGTTGGACACAGATCATGAATCATACCCTGACAAACATACTGGATGTATGTCCATGTTCCCTCGGAGGTACAAGTGATATTAGCTGTAATGGTTGTGTTCGCCCGACAAGTGTATGTCACCATATCACCTACATTAAAGCTAGTACGATTATGCATAACCATGATGCTGTCTTGCAAATCTGGTGGTGCATCACACCAAGTAGCTGCTGAAAAAAAAAAATTATCTTTATAGTCTTAACCCTTTACTCCATAGATACTCATTTTGACACATCAACAAGAGACAGCTTTTGAAAACATTGTGGAAAAAGGAGAAATTGCTCGTAACGAGCAATTTCTCCTTTTCCCACAATGTTTTCCACTCTATCAGATAGTTGTATCCTCATTTATCCATATTTTTGACATCATATCTTTTAATTGCTGTTGAAATGGAAGAGCCCCAAATTGGCATATTAGGTAAAGGGTTAATGATTGTTCATACGTCAGGATCATTTATTGGCAGTCAGAAAATTCCTGAAGATTTGGGTACAAGTGGGATGAACATAATGTTTTATTTGTTCATTTGTTTGGTGTTTACACTTGCTTTCCATAATATCTAAGTGGTGTCACAAAGGCCAGTGGCCTATCCTGATGTTCCTAGAGTCTTTTCACTATTATTTTGCATAACAGCCTTTCAATGCCACTGGCTGCATTTGCAAAGAATGCTGAAACAATACTGAACAATTATAGAAAAGTGCTGTTTCAATGATCCATAGGATCCATTAAATCTGTGTATCCATAAAAAATACATTTCTGTGTAAAAATTGATTGAGTAATACGGTAAATTGATCTTTGACATGAAAAAATCTGACCAATAGCAAAAGGGGATTCAACACAGGTAAACTTGGATCAATACTTTTTGAGGATGCATTAAGTCCCCTTTTAATAGAGTATGGCTCTGTTGTTTAAGGAAATATAAACGTTTTAGCCCTGTTCCACATAATCCCAACTTTAAACAACCCTGAGAGAGATAAATTTTGAAAACATTGAGAGAAAAGGAGAAAATGCTGGTAACCAGCATTTTCTCCTTTTCCCACAATGTTTTCCACCCTTAATTGTCATCTGTAAATTCTTTTATATTGGACTGGTCTAAAATTTAGTCATTTGGTAAAAGGTTAAAATACAGTAGGTACAAGTGGGCTGCGTATTATCACTGGCTTTTTTTTTTTCAGTTAATATTAACCTGTTACCTTACAGCAAAATTTTAGACCTATCCGAATTGAAAGCATTTGCAGACAACAATTTCAAAGTGGCTCCAATGGTGCCATAGGGAAGAAAACTTTGTGGGAAAAGGAGAAAATGCTGGTTACCAGCATTTTCTCCTTTTCCAACAATGTTTTCAAAAGGCTTCTTCCTCTGGGGCGTTAAAAGCCGTCATTGTGTGGTAAACGCTTAATAATTATTCTTCTTGGCAAGGGCATGACAGCCATTCATTGGATTGACAGGCAATTAGGAATACATGCAATTGCTTTTTAAATGCAACGGGTAGCTTCAACCCTTTAGCAAACAATCCCTGGTTTTAAAGACCCTAGGAAAGAAGGCTTTTGAAAACACTGTGGGAAAATGAGAAAATCTTTTTAACCAGCATTTTCTCCTTTTTCACACAATGTTTTCTAACCTATCAGAGACCTAAAGCTAATTAGTACCAATTCCTAATTTGTTGCCTGCAGATGCTCTCAGTTTAGAAGAGTCTAAAATTTGTTGTTCGGGAAAGGGTTAAGCACGTACAATTGTAAAATTTAGAGAAAGAACAAAAGACAAAAAATACACTAGCAATGAGATTGCTGTGTTTGTATCTTGTACAAAAGCCAAGTGTCCATTTAATATATAAGCACTCTTAACTGATACAGAAATGTTCAACAATTTGTAACACTGTAATAATATTAGCTAATTCACTGTTATAGACACAAGTCTCTGTTTAATAACCTTGAGGCAAAAGGATCAGAAAACACTGTAGAAGCAGCAGAATTTAAATGCTTGTAATGAGCATAATTTTTCCTCTCACACAATATTTTCTACACTTTCATTAATAAGTTAACCATTTCAGCCCTACTTTCAATGTCTGCAAAATCATGCTCTAAAATTTGACAATCGTAAGATTTTGTCTTATGCTTGGGTTCAAAGTTGTATAATACTAGTATTTCATACCAGACCGACTTTTCTTTACAGAATCACAAAGTCCACATGTTTTTCTACAACCACGAGACGCATCCAGACCTGTCTTGCAGTAATCCTTGTCAGACAGTAGAAGTAATTCACAATCATCAAATAGATCATAACATTTTCCTGAAAAATAATAACTTAACCAAGTACAACCTCAGTTTGTTGTCCAAACTATATAACATAGCAAGGATTTGGATTATTCATCAATCCTATGCAACCCTGCTACCTTTGATACATCCTAACACCTATTTGTAGCACGTGAATATTATACCCATTACCACTCAATCTTGAGTTAAAAGGACCTGAAGAAAATGCTTTTCAAAACACTGCTTGAAAAAGGAGAAAATACTGGTAAGCAGCGTTTTTTCCTTTTGTCATAATGTTCTGTTTCCTTTCAGCAGAAGCATATACCATACTTGAGAAACATATGGATTAGCAACACAAATCAGCATCTTATAGATCGAATACATATGAAAAGAAATCATAGAAAAAGATAACTTGCTAATATCTATGGGTGAACTTCAAAGTTTTGAGAAAGTCTTAAACCTTAAAATTGATCAATTTTGACAAGGACAATAAATATCAAAGGGTTTTTACTTGGGCTGAAAATTCTGAACTCTGGAATATGCAAAAAAAATTATCATTTTGTTTACTTTTGGCTCAGATATGAAACCAGAGCTTTTCTTCTGGCCCTTTACCACATATCCAGAGTTTTAACAACCCTGAGGAAATAACCTTTCGAAAACCTCTGGGGAAAAGGAGAAATGCTGCTAATCAGCATTTTTACCTTTTCTCACAAGGTTTTCCACCCTTTTACCCACAATTTCCATCATTTCTGCTATACTGAATATGTTGTCTGCAAATGTTTTCAATTTGGATCAGTTTGGTATAGAGGTAAGGCCTGACCAGTAGTAAGCTATCACTACACGTTCTGTGACTCAACCAACACTTAGAAGTTCTTGTTGATTTAACTCTTTACCACACGACAAAATTTTAGACTGGTCCAAATTGAAAGCATTTGCAGACAACAAAATAAATGTTACTGAAAAATCAAAATTTGATTTGGGAAGGGTAATAAACACTGTGGGAAAAGGGGAAAATGCTGGTTACCAGCATTTTGTCCTTTTCCCACAATGTTTTCAAAAGGCTTCTACCTCAGGGTTGTCAAAAGTCGTCATTGTGTGGTAAAGGGTTAACTCTTTGCCACACAATCCCGACTTCTAAAGTCTGTGAGAAAGAAAACTTTTGAAAACACTGTAGGAAAAGGAGAAAATGCTGGTAACCAACATTTTCTCCTTTTCCCACAGTGTTTTCTACCCATCCAAGATCAAATTTCAATTTCTCTGTCACCCTTTTCTTGTTGTCTGCAAATTTTGTTGTGTGGTAAAGAGTTAATGGAGAATTCAAAGCATATTACAGGACTTACTCAGATGACATACGTCACAATAACCCCTTTTGCATGTATCGGCATCTACGTAGCACCAGGGCCGTGTACCATAACCAGGGTTTCGGCAATAATTGTGTTCAAGGTTCATGTGGTCTATGCTAAAGAGGTAAAGGAAATGAAGAAAAAATTATACGATTTCAAGCAGTAAGTTCAAGTGTTACGGGAGACAACTCCTTTGTGCATAGCTTCATCACGATTTAAATACAATACCTGACAACTGCGTCAGAGAGATATCTATTTGGCTCTATGGTTATGGTATTGGTCTTTTAACCCTTGAAACATGAGGATATTTGTCCCTTCAAGGGTTCAAATACCACCAAATGCAGATGGCATTTGAGGTATGCATTTATCTGTTTCTTTGTTATGGACTCTGTTCGTAAGATGGGGGCTCGTCCTGGATTGGCCACCGAGTCATTAATCCCTTTGTTGTCCAAAATTGGACTTCCTGCCTGATAATAAGGCTTTGAGTCATCAATAAATGATGATTTTACAATGGGTTATGTTATGAGAGACCACTCCTTCATGCATAGCTTCATCATGATTTAAATACAATACCTGACAAATGCGTCAGAGAGATATCTCTTTGACTCAGTGGTTATGGTATTGGTCTTTTAATCCTCAAAAAACGAGTATATTTGTCCCTTCAAGGATTCAAACCCCGCCAGATGCAGTTTGTATTTGAGCTATGCATTTATTTGTTTCTTTGTTACGGACTTCGTTCGCAAGGGAAGAAAGATGAGCCTTTGATGGCTTCTTTCTCTTTTCAGATAGTGTTCCAATGAAAATTGGCCTGTCTTTACCTATCACCAATTTTACATTGGTCACTTCCAGGTCAATAGATGTCTGTTTGAGGTACAAAGTAAGCAACACATACAATATGACAGACTTGCAACAGGTGAAAAGGGGCATTTGGACATAAGTGTTGTATTGGATCAGCCTGCGCAGTACGCACTTTAGGACTTAGTAAGATATTTTGCTGCAAAAGACTTGCACAAAAATGAAAATTAAATAAAAACAGATAGCATCTTTTCAGACTAGTCCGTGTTGACTGCACAGGTTGGTAAGGGACAACACTTTAAGCAAATGTACAGATGCCCTTTTTTGTGTGTTGTATGCCATATTGTATCGTTAGCTTTTTTCACATTGTGAGTATTTTCTGTCCTTGAAACAGCTTCTGTTCCGAGTGAAATGAGCCATGCTCTGGCAAAAGGGGGCTTAATGCATTTCCTTGACCAATTATATTAAGTAAGTCATTATATAATTAAGGATCCATATAATGCAATTAGTCTAATGAACGACTAAATCTGGAGAAAGAGCAGTCCTTGACATACAGTAAATTTACCCAAGGCGAAAAAGATTTTAGCCTGCGTGCACTGCACAGACTAATTAACCTGGGTGGATACCTTTTGCAGATGCACTAAGCTTTCTTTTCAAAGAGAATGACTAAACTATCTTTTTTTAATTCAATTGTACAGACTTACTTAAAGGTATTTATTCGACAATGTGTAACTTGGTCCCAAGGAAGACAACTCTGAAATTCCTCTGTAAAGTTAACACTCCCACCATAACTGTTATCTTTACCTCCATTTGTATAACACAGATCTGTGGATGAAAATGTCAAAATATGTTTGCAGAATAAGAGACATTTACATTGGTAGAATGTCTATCATTTTGCCTCTCTGCATCATATCTGGACTTTCAGCCCATTAGAAACCATATTACAACTTTTTTTCCTATATGATACATGTATCTTGTGAAATACCAAAAAAAGTGATATGCATGCAGTTTGAATTCTTGATCCTGTGCAATACGTGATTTTTATAAGTCTTATCTTGTTTTAACCCTTTCCCAAATGGCAAATTTTGGACCAGACCAAATTGAAAGCATTTTCCAGATGATAAATTGACAGTAGCTAAATAATATGATGTTTCAATATGATAGGGTAGAAAACATTGTGGGAAAAGGAGAAAATGCTGGTTACCAGCATTTTCTCCTTTTCCCACAATGTTTTCAAAAGGCTTCTATTCCTGACCCGTAAAAACCTGTGATTGTTTGGGAAAGTGTTTTGAAGCTTTTTTGCTTCTTGAACTGATGGTGAATCACTCACAGAAGTATATTGTCAGTTTACTTCAAATGCCTCATAACTACAGCTTGAAACAAGCTGTAGTTACGAGGTATTTGAAGTAATGCAACAACATGCAGCATATGTACATGTACATGTATATAGAAATAAATAACTTTTGGTCCCATGGGTCTGCATGTATCTAACTTTAGAAAGTTTGTCTAACAAATTCAAAGTGAAGTCATCAGCAGTAGCACTGGCAAGAATGATGTAGAGAAACTGTGACAAAATAATATTAGTTTCAATATCTCTGCATCACAAAAAGACCATGTGAATAATCTTAAGTACAATTGCCAGGTTTCAGTAAAGAAAAAATAGAAGAAAATACCTTCAAGAAGCTGAACTGTAGCACTAAATTTTGCAGACTGTTTACTTTGTAATATCAAACTAACCATGTTCACTTCACTTACAACTGTTTTCTCAAACCCTACTCCACAGTATCTGAAATACAGACAAGCGGCATGAAACAGAATGAGTATTAGAGAAATTCTGGACGGGTCAAAATTGAAAGCATTTGCAGATGACAAAATAAATGTGAATCAAGAAATTATACTTGATTTGGATAGGGTAGAAAAAAAGGAGAAAATAGTGTTGGCCAACATTTTCTCCTTTTCTCACAATGTTTTTAAAAGGCTTCTTTTGATAGGGTCATTAAAAGTCAGGATTGTGTGTTAATGGGTTAATGATCAATTATATGGTATCTAATGCTGAATTCAACATTATTTCAGTTATATCACAACAACCAGTTCACCTCTTCATGCTTTCCTAGAGCTTCTGTTACCATAACTTTGCGCAAGTAACTCAAGCCACAGCTGCTTTCCCACATATCCATCAAAGAAACAATGAGCAGTGAGATAGGTAGGAACAATGTTGCAATGGCTGTCATCAATCCTAAAAAGGAAATCAGTTGAGTTGAGGGTTTGAACCAGAATACTCTACTGGTATGATTGTTGATGGGTCACTTACTTAACCCATTACCACACAATCCCTACTTTTGACGCCCCTGAGAAAGAAGTCTTTAGAAAACATTGTTGGAAAAGGAGAAAATGCTGGTAACCAGCATTTTCTCCTTTTCCAACAATGTTTTCTATCCTTCACAAAACAAATTTCAAATTTTCACTCATATTTATTTTGTTGTCTGCAAATACTTTCAATTTAGACCAGTCTAAAATATTGTCGTTTGGCAATGGGTTAATTCATCTCTAGCTCTATATCAAACTAAACAATACTAAAGTTTACTATATTCAAAGAATTTGCAGATTACACATGAGATGAGACTCAAAAGATGTAATAAGACTTTGAAATGATAGAAAATATTTTGGATAAAGAGAAAATAGTGGTTAACAGCACATTCTTCTTCTCTCACAGTGTTTTTTATCAAAGCCTTTTTCTCAGGGTTGTTCAAAAATGGGGATGGGCTGATTAATGATTCACCCCTTACCATACACTTTCAGGTTTTAACAACCTCGAAAAAGAAAGCTTTTGAAAAGACTGTGGGAAGAGGACAAATGGTAATCAGCATTTTCATTCTCTAAATCTTTTCTACCTTTCCAGCTCAAGTGTAATCGCCTGAAAAAAGAAACACTTAAAACAGATTCTATAAATTCTGTCAATCTGGAAAAGTCTAAAATTTTACAGTGCTCTATGAATGAGAAAAAAAAGGCCAATTTTCTAGGACTCTAAACCTATAGACTGCTAGGTGTGACTCAATGACCTTTACAAACAGTGTAGATCAAGATCAGACTACACAGAATATGCAGTCTGATCTTAGATCTACACTGTGTGATGAATAGAGGATATTTGTTTTTGGGTTTTTTTTTTTGTGAAAGATCAAAATTTATTTCATCAAATGAGCAGTAATATTTTCACAAGTGGCTCAGCCATGAATGAAATATTACAGTATGATGATGTTCACAAGATGAAATAAATTTCAATCTTTCACCTCGTCACGAGCAATTTCACCTTTTGCCACAATGTTTTCCAAAGGCTCCTACAAGCAATGTGTAGAAATGAGTATCTATGGAGTAGAGGTTTAAAGACTAAAATATTCTATTTATTTCATTTTTTTAACCCTATGTTGGGGGAACTTACACCAAAATCCAGTACTGTTTGTTTCGGGTATTCTCAGTGGAATAACCCTTCTTCATAGCAACGAATTGCATTATTACGTCTAGTGCAAGAAATATAGGATTAAATTATGTCATATTTCCATCTGGCTGAGAGACATGCACATTTTACCTAGGTAACTTGTGACTGGACTAACTGCATGTTCTTGAGAATGGTTGATGAATACAAATTTAGCCTGATCTAAATCAACATTGTCCCCAACAACTACTTTATATAAAAAAAATACTGATTCTGTTGTAAATAGTAATTTTTGATGCATTATATACACAAAAAACAGCAACATGACTATCTTTGAAAGTACGGTATGAAAGGGAACAACTTACTTGACACCTGGCTGACCAGGCAGGACATGCCGAATTTCTAGATAACTGTCACATTTTTCAGACTGTGTTCTTGTGACTTCGAATTGGTGAAAATCCAGAGACAAGGTGGTATTTACTGGCCCCTGGAATGAGTTCTTTTTTATATGTCAAGGTAATTCAAGTTTTTTGGATTTTAAGAGTATCATGAAAAAATGCAAAATTGACAGTAAATCTGATAACTTGCTTTATCAGCATATTACAACAAATATCTGAAGTCCTCTATAATCCTGACAATTCTCTTTTTGAAATGAAATCTTAATATAAAGATAATTATACAATATACTTTATGAACATGTATAGATAATGTTTCTATTATATTTTATATCTTTATGCCAAGTATTTTAGGGCTTTCACCAAAAACTAAGATTAGTCATACATAATATGAGCACCCTCAACATTCCCTCAATTCTCTAAAAAGTTCCATTTATTATTCCATTCTCTGTAGCTCCTACCTTTATAAACCAAGTACAGTTCTGATGCCCATTTACAAAGTTGGGAAACCCAGGTGTTGTTATGTTTGTAATAGGTTTGTCTCTTGACAGATAAACTATTTCTCCACAGGTTTTGTTATTTGGCAGGATATCAACTAACTCTGAAAAATGAAAAGAATGATATTCAAAAACCGATATTACAATAATTTTGACCCATGTTCTGTGAATGATTGGATTATGCATCTGCAAACAGTATCGACACATATCAGCCTCCACAATCCACACAAGCCGGTCATTTAGTCCAAACTTTTTTGCCACTGATCAGTTTATTGCATGTCCATGGTCCATTCTTGCTTTTGAAAGGGTAGAAAACACTGTGGGTTACCAGCATTTTCTCCTTTTCTCAAAATGTTTTCTACCATTCCCAAAACAAATTTTAATTTTTGAGCCACATTTATTTTGTCCTCTGCAAATGCTTTCAATTTGTTTAAGTTACCAAATTTTGTCATTTGGTAAAGAATTAGATAAACTTTTGACATGATATGACTTTAATCATTAACATGCTGAATTAAAATAAGAGACATTTTGAAATAGGTAAAACATCTGAAATATTGCTGTACCAAGGTTTTTTTGGCGGCCAGAATATGTAACAAAATTGTGGACAATGTAGATCTAAGATCATACTGCATGTTCTGCGCAGTTTGATCTTGAATGACACCGACCACAAAAACAAATTAAGCCAGTTCTAGCACTCTAAGGGTTAACGGTCATAGTCATAATCATTTGGCCAGCAACAGGCAAACAGGAGCATATGGACATTTGCGTTATGTGTCGCCTCAGATCAGCCTGCACTGTCTGTGCAGACTGATATGAAACAACACTTTCCGTATTTATGAAATATTCAATTTTGCGCAATTATACTGTTGGACAAAAGCTATTGTATTTATAAAGTACCATCTTGGATTAGCCTATACTGACTGCTCAGGCTTATCCCAGCTGACACTTTATGCAAATATCTGACTGCCCTTTTTCGCATGTTGCAGGCCATTTAATGAAGCAAACAATGTTGATATGATATAAAATACTACAGTACAATGAAAGTTTACCATGGTGAGTCAATGTCGTACAGCTAGTAAAATAGTCAAGTCCCAATGGACATCTGCAGCGACAAGTCCCATTTATATAAGACATGTATCCACCATTCTGACAGCTTAATGTCATGTTAGGGCAACTCTGCTCTAAAACACAAACATATCATTAATAATGTTAGAATTTTTTATAATTTCGTACTTAAAAAACTTTATTTTCCTTGATTTACAATTAAGAATGAGTGATCCAAGGAAATTGTCAAAAGGGCCGACTGCTGAGTGCCAGCTTAAAACCATGATGGACACAGCTGTGTCTGTGATATGACAATATTAGACAGTAGAAAATGGCACTTCACTCTTTACCCAACATCAAAATTTTAGACTGGTCTAAATTGAAAGCATATGCAGACGACAACATAAAAGAAACTGAAATATTGAAATTTGTTTTCATCAAGGTAGAAAACCTCCTGGGGAAAGAAAGGAAATGCTGATTACCAGCATTTTCTCCTTTTCCCACAATGTTTTCAAAAGGCTTCTACCTCAGAGTCGTAAAAAACAGGGATTGTTTAGTAAAGGGTTAACACATTAATATAACATATCAAACTAGCCATGTTGAATAATAAAGAACTAATGAAAGAAGAGAATTACAAGCACAGTCAAATAATATTATGCTCAACCATTTATTGCACAATACATGTATTGAGTTTTACACAGGTGGACTTTTGTATACATTATAGCAAAAGGAGAAAACCAGCATTTTCTCCTTTTCCTTCAATATTTTCTACCTACTTGAGTAACATTTACTTTGTCTCCTAACTCTCCTTCAAATATCCTGAATTCAGACATATCTTAGCTCTTTACCACACAATCCCAACTTTTAACGACCCTGAGTAATAAGCCTTTTGAAAACAGTGTGGGATAAGGAAGAAATACTAGTAACCAGCATTTTCTTCTTTTCCCACAATGTTTTCTACCCTGCTGGATACGAACTACAATTTCTCAGAAAAGTTTAATTTGTCGTCTGCAAATCCTTTCAATTAAAATTTCTGCCGATTTTGATCTACAGATCCACCAACGTCTTATCGGCCAATGAAAATGCAGTATTGGGCGTCATGTAAACAAAAAAGTCTGACACAATTTCTGGTTAGCTTGACAGGCTTGACAACCAATATAGCGCGTTACTAAGGGGGGGCGTGCTAAACTTCTCTTCAGAAAGGTCAACTTGGACCCGTCTAATTTTTTCTTGTTTGGTAAAGAGTTAATGTATTTTATTTGGTAAAGAGTTCACAGTGTATTCATTTAACATAAAAACATTGCCACAAGAATAATTAGTTGATTTTCCATTCACCTGTCATTCCATACATTGTTTGTGCTTCATAGAATAGGTAAAATCCTGTTGGGTCTTTCTGATGTATCAGATACTCAAGCTCTTTGTCATACACTGTTATCACATCCCGTTTGTTTTTACTGTATGCCTGTAAGTAGCAATGATAAATTTTGACTTAACCTTTTACCAAACAACAAATTTTTGGATTGGACCAAATTCAAAGCATCTGCAGACATCGAATTAAATCTTGTTAATATAATGAATTATGACTTTGTAGAAAAGAATGTGGGAAAAGGAGAAAATGCTGGTTACCAGCATTTTCTCCTATTCCCAAAATGTTTTCTAAAGGCATCTTTCTCAGGGTCATTGAAAGTCAGGATTGTGTGGTTAAGAGTCAACCCTTGTCAAAAATGACAGTGGTGTCCTTGGTCGTGGGGTAGAGCCTCGACCTCATAACCTAAAGGTCCTGAGTTCGATACCCAGGAGCGGGTCTCAACTTTGGGACTTTTCATTGGCCCACACATTCAGCGCGAGTACTGGTGTAGTTCTCAGGAAGCAGAATCGAGAGAGATTAGTATAAGTTGTAAGAACTTGTTTCTCAATCCATGTAAAATAAATATGTTTAAACTAAACTACAAGTAGTCCAAATTTCCAAAAGATCAACATGGCAAACATTTCTGGAGAAATGCTGTTATATTAACAACAGAATCAGACCAAATTTCATTCAAAGTTATTTTTGCCGTCACTGGTACGGTACCCCTTCATCTATGATACTGTGGTAACCTGAAAATGCCTCATTTGCATATGTACAGCAACATAACCACTGTTTATTGTATCAAATTGAAAGTGAAAGATTTTTTGTATCACATCGGTTAAAAATAATAGAAAGAGCTATATCTTCATTAAGGGTAAGTTGCTTTTAATATTCACAAATCTCAATATTAAAGCACAATTTCCTCCATATGTTAAAAATAATTAACCCCTACTCTTCATAAAACTGATATTTGATATGACAAGTAAAGGTCATATCTGCTGTGGGGTAATAGTCCTTGCTGGAAACAAAAACTATGATATTTAAATCATTTTTTGAAAAAAAGAGGTCATATTTTTCACAATTTCTCAAACTAAAATAATTAACAGCATTCTGGTGTCCGTAGTTGTGGGGCACAGCATTGTTCTAGTAACCTTAAGGTCCTGAGTTTGATACACAAGAGTGTGTACACCAACTTCAGGATTTTTCATTTGCCCACACATTCTGTGCAAGTACTCGTGCATTTCCCTGGAAGCGGAATCGAAAGAGATTAGTGTAAGTTGTAAGAACTTGTTTCTCAATCAACTGAAAATAAATATGTTTAAACTAAGAATTAACAGGGTACCATAGAGCACCTGTAGTCAACATGGTAGCTTGACGTAGCTATTTTAGTCTGAAAAACACGACTTAAGCTTTGATAATGCACATTTATTGTAACTTTACATTCAATAGTTCATAACAATATTGGAAAATAATTCATGTGAGGATAAATGTCGAATTTCGAATACCAGAGACCTGGCGTTTTCTGTACTTTGATCATTTTCGTTTTCGTCTGGTGTTTTCGCTCAGTCGTTTTCAACAAGAGACTGTTTCGAGCTTAGTGAATTCAATAATAAATCACATCATCTCCTTTTTAACATTGCGTAGCCAGTCGGGCAAATGATAGGTCTTTCTGGTTCTGCATGATTCATATAGATTCATCAACAGGAAAAGGAGAAAACGTTGGATATTTGCGTCAAAATTCGAGTAAAGTCCTTTGTCAGACTTTCATGACATTCTCCTTTGTAGAGAGTACCATATGTTCCCGGCTGGTATTTGCGCAGAAGTCAAAATGGGCCCAATATTTTAAAACCATTCTGCGGTTCCGCGAGAAAAACAGGACGCTTATGTTGCAATCCTGTAGGCTATTTGTTTTAATTTGGTGGAAGGGAGAAAACTGTCCATATAAGTGTTTTGTCCTCCTCCTACAATGTTTTTACAAGCTTTCTGTCTGATGGTCTTTAAATTCTGGTTAATGTCAACAAGTGGGTGAAATAGTCGTACATAGATCTATATGATAACATTAAGTAAGGGTACGTATTTAGAGGTTATTACACGGCTGATGAGGGCCGGAGAGTGATATCGGCCCGCCACCTAGATACATGTATCTGCCCCGAGGGCTTTAGCCCGAGGGCAGATTTCGAGGTGGAGGGCCGATATCACTCTCCGGCCCTCATCAGCCGTGTAATAACCTCGTTATTACATTCATGGATCAATTGCTCGATTTTTTTTTTATTTTCAAGCATGTTTAAAAACTAAAAACAAAATCAAAGTACTGATAGTACTGAAGGCCAGGAAATTGAGGATAAGAAACAACACAAGAGGTCAATTTTAATTAATACAATTAGGTAGACGGACAGGGATACAAGCGGATTCCACTAAGCCCCTGAAATTCTTGGTTTTAACAGGAAATTTCGAACTGATTATAGAAAGCACCAGCCACCAGCCAGAAACTAATTAAGCCAGAGCAAGGCATGTGCTCACAGTTATGGGGTGCTTGATAATGGCTTAGAATACTTAGTAATTTGTCGTGCTTGTAAACAATCCCAAGTCAAAACTGAACTATTCAATCGGTGCAATACCAACTTTTGTTATCTAAATTTTCTGAGACATGTGATGTCTTGTAGTCCTGAATGACGTTATGTTTTACATTTATGACGCAAGAACATATTTATTGTTATTGATTTCAATGAAAAAGCATGTAAGATAGATATCAATGTAAATTGTAATGGATTATAAGGATTGGAGTGATATGGCAGTTGGTCATGTTGTCTCTACCTTCCACAAGTCGACACAATTTTGAACTGGTCATATTTGAAGGAAGTTGTAGATGAAAATCCAAAGTAGTTCTTCGTGTATATTGAAAAGTAAGATTTTTGGGAAATTGGGAGGAATTGCTTGTTACAAGCAAATTCTGTTTTAGCCACAATATTTTCTCAATAAAATACTGTGAAAAGGTTGGATTGTTTTGGGAAAACGATTAGGCTCAGTTTACCTATTTTACTTGCCTATTTTATGGACAAGTCACGGTGACTTGAGCTTCGATACTTATATCCAGATAATATAAAAAGACGTTAATCCCAATTCATAATCGTTGTCCAAAGACAACTTGTGTCAAGCCCACGAATACTTGACTCTCAAGCTTGACCTAGACCCTGGACCTGAATAAATGTTTCAAAGGGAACTTCTACTCATGATGGAGAACAATGCATTATGCTAATTTATATCGGAATCTATCCAAAAATGTAGGAGTTATGGTTCGGACGAAAAATTGGCCTTCAGTGTGGCCTTGATCTTGAACCTACTTGAACAGATATTTCAAATGGCACATCTATTCGTGATGGAGGTCAATTGTGCCAAATTAATTTGAAATCCATCCACAATTGTAGAAGTTATGGACCGGAAATATTCGGATGCACACAAGCCCTAGTGAACACTAGAAATAGGTTTGTCAGAGACACTGATGCCCCTGCTAGATGGTATTGGTCACAGATATGTCATATGACACTAGTAGAGAGAGAGAGAGACAAAAAAAATTACATTAAATGACAAGCGTACGACTACAGAAAAAAATTATAAGCATTTATTTGGTTTCAAATCAAAGTCAATCAAAGACATATTCTTAAGAATCACACAGGTGTAATGTATTTGTGACAGGTGTCAAAGGTGTGAAATACATCCTATCAGTTTGAAAAAGGCAGTATAAACAATGGCAAAAGTACCAAATAACTCTTGGATAAAGGTAACTATAAATCACATAATGTACATAATAAAGACAACAAACTTTCAAAAATATTTTTATAGACAACTTGATTAACGATATGGATGAAATTTGATGTTGGGGTCGATTTTTCTAAAATTTTATTTGTGGACGATTTCACCAAAGAAATCGTCTCCGGGGCCAAGCAGTTTGGGGACGATTTCTCCACGGGCCGATTTCTCCAGCATTCCGCTGAAGTACCATAGATTTAGTCGATATACATAAGAAAAAGTGATAAACATAACACAGTACTGATAACACGGGCCAATATTCTGTATGTCGTTTGCTTTATTTACAATCGCATTTTAAATAGCGGAGACGCGTTTTGTGACACATATGTTCAAATGGCAACACAACGTTATAGACAATCTCCGAGCAGAGTTGTCGTTCGTTACCCTCACCATACAAGCATGTGAATGATCCGTCCGGAGTGCAAGAGAGAGCGTTACAGATATTAACCGTATATAGCGCGTAGGAATACACAACTGCCGGATAAAGCTAAGTTTTTTAGGTAACACTTTTATTAGGTCAGTGTTAATGACAAAAACGGGATAAAAAACACACACTCGTCAGTTATTAAAGGGTCGTAACACCCTTGCAATTCCATGGCATTTTGAAGCTGAAAGCTTTGAGGAAAGGAAAGCATTCACACCGTGTGATAAGCAATCTCTGTATGTACTCGGGAAACTAGTTGTTTTGGCGGTCTCAGCGATATAGAGTGGACACTAGAGCTGGGACGGGTAGAAATTTTGTACCCGGGTACCCGTGGCCGTATTACCCGCGGGTACTCGAGTACCCGATGTTATTACTTCCCATTAAATGAAACATCAGTAGTTGTATATCTTTATGCATCCTGGCACTTGCACATGTACCAATACATGAAAACAACTAAATAAGGCTTCAAATAGCCAAGTTTCGTCAAAAACCCGAGTTTGGCAGTTCTTTGGAGTTTTGCAAGACAAACAAAGGACAAAGTGTAACATTTGAAGTGTTCCCATTCAAGCAAAATTGTTGCGTATTCACGTTGTAGATTTAGAATTGTAATTCACGAAAGAAAAAAAAACGTAAAAAACCTCATAATCCACTAAACTTGTGTTAAATGACGGGATTTCAAGTTACTTGCTGCCCTTATTGATAATTTATTATCAAATCAGGGGGAAAAACCTATCCATGAATCAAAACACATGAAAAAATACGCGGTGCAGAAAACACGGAAACCCATGACACAACACAATGTTCCTCTCGCCATCGTCCGATCAGAGTCACTTAAGGCTACAATAACAATAACTTTCCACAGTTATCTTCATATAACACACTATTGTGGTGCAAAACATCATTATTGATTACTTAACTTCTAGTTTGGAACCATTATTGTCGTACCCTCTAATATGAAACCTTAGGCCTAGAGGCCCTACCTCCTGAATTACAGCTTAGGGGGTAAGTCTACCCTTCAAATACAAAGTTAGTGTGAACACTGATTTGCGATATAGAACTTAGCTACCAAGAGGGGAGGGTGGTGCCTCATCCATGAAAAGCACATTGAGTTTAAAAACACCCTATGAAGCTAAGGAAGCGATCCGGCAACAACCTCGCAGAGTCCGCTGAACCATGAATAGTGATACAAAGCAAAGTTGATGGTAAAAAATATACACCGTATTCACATCAATCTATGTTTTTATTCAAAATTTCCTGTCAACATAACCACGTAAATCTATTAATTTTTTAACTTTTCGCCTTTTATGCTTTTAATTATCGGGTACCCGGGTAATGATTTAGTACCCGGGTACCGGCGTTACCCTACCCGATACCCGGGTACTCGAGTACTCGTCACAGCTCTAGTGGACACACCGTCCAACATTTTTGTCTGAAAAGGCAGCTTACGATCCCTATAGGCAAGGGAATCCCTTGAGAGGGATTCCCTGGCCTAAAAATCTTATCTCAATTCGACACAACTTTTTTCCGCGGGTAAACGTCACGTTCATGACGTCATTCATCATCACGATCGTAGAGCTGCATATGTGCAGTATAGGACGTTTTAAATAAACATTTCTTCATCTTTGTTCATTGTTAAAAAGATGTTACCATTACTGTTTCTCAATCTAAATATTCAATTCAGTGTGATACGGATCAAAACTGAGAAACAGGATAAATAGAATAGATGGTTGGTGCTTCGAATTATAAAACTTAATCAAGCTCGGTTCACCCGGTTCAATGGATTAAAAACTGTAGAACTACTAGATCTAGCCTATAGACACAACACATTGCCTGATAAGTTTCCCAATCCAAGGCAACAGCAATCTTTTCACATTTTATCATGTGTTTGTTGGTTTAACGATCCAACGTTGAGTGTAGTTCTGAAGATTTGTCCGCTAGCGAATGACGGACCGATTCCGCCATTTTTTTGTGGTATTTGTCGAAGACAATACCACAATGAGTTCAAGATTGAATTTTGATAACCATGTATCTTATTTTGTACCGTGAATCTAATACTCCATCGCGTTTAGGTACACATCATTAGAAAGTGATTGAGTTCAAGTGGTTCCCGCTTACATTTTGCCGGAATATCACGGATGTTTGTAGCTTGAAAATGCTTCAAACGCTTTGGAATATCATTACTACGTTGTCTGTCCTAACCACATACAAACAGACAAAGCAATGATTATATGCTTTTTTATCGCAAAAAAGACAGACAGGCTGAAAACCGTAATTTCAAGTGTAATAACTCATCCCTTTTCAAAAAAAAGTCGGTCGTCAATGACATTGATAAATTAATCAACCTCCGAAATGTCCCGGGCTTTAGCACAAGAATATAAAACTTGGCATAAAGTCGTTCAATTTGAATACATTAATATTGTCATTTTTCTTCATAATTTGCAGCTATCTGGGACGACATTTCAATTTAAATCTTGATTTGCAGATCTTCTATATGATACATATTTCTACATATGCCAGCGTATCCATTTTGTCATAGCGTACCCAAACTCTTTAGAGTCTATAACGAAACAGCGTACCCAAACTTTGTAGAGTTTTTGTTCAACCATTTTGTACAAAACCGAAGGAAATAAACCCAGTTAAACTCATTTTTTCTCGGGCAAATGACTTTTACGGTGTCACTCAAATATGTAATTTGAAATGGCATGTAAAAATACATTGGGCGAGGCTATCGATCGTTCAGATACTTATTTTTGATTGAAACTAGCTTCTCGCGAAATGATAAAAATTTGCCAACTGACCTTGGGCTTTTTCGTTCCAAAACCAATTCGTTCCGTGGCTTGTTGATCCTATGATTGCACGCTACTCCATTTGATTGCTCATGAATATTTATAGATCGAGGTAATTAACCATTTGCCAAATACCGTTAGTGACGCGTCACCACGAGTTACTTCCCTTTCCACCCGACAATTTTTCCCAATCCTGTATATACCCGAATAGTGAAAGTGTCATTTTTTTTAAATGGATTACACACTAAACGCGATAAATAAACCTAAAACGGCCGTGCAGTTAGTTTCGTCAATTATCTTTTTCGAAGACCCACACAAAAAAGAACTGTTGTTTTATCATTTTTTTCTGTCGACTTCAGAGAGTAAAGCGGTATCGTTTATAAACGCTGTCTCCTGCCGGGCGTGTTGATAGACCTTTTTTGTATGCAGACTGCATTAACCCTTTAGCTACCAAGTGCGACTCAATGACCTTTTGCAGACAATATAGATTCAGATCACACCAGGAAGAACATGCAGTCTGATCCTAGATCTACACTATCCGATACGGAGATATTTTTCCTCGAGATATTCATTTGAAATAACTTTTGAGGTTTCACTATCGGCTTTAAAAGTGGCATTTAATATATTTAGTAAGATAAGGTTTAACTTAAATTAAACAAATACCCCCCTCCATTCCTATAGAAATTAGTGCAAATATACCGTTTAAAGTGGGACCAGTTAACCCAGGTTACATAATGCATTTGAAAAAAAAATGTTCAGGCAGAAAAATGCATCTATTGGCACCAGTAATTAGAACAGACTTACCCTCCGTCACAGCTTTTAATAATTCCAAACCTTTACAAGTGATCAACGTAAGACTAAACGGGATAAACACTTAACTATGACATGTGTGTGTTAATTAGTCGGTGCCTAAAAAGAACACAACAGCTTTTCAAATAGATCATCCACTTTGACGGTGAAACACCGAGATCAAACGTACACCCAGCTAACCCTTGACTAGCTTTTCAATGAAAATAAGTATAGTACGTATTCGCTTCCTGAAAATGAATCTGTAACATCTTTTCTTCTAGAGGGAATGGAAGGTTTGAAATTTGAGTTAAACTTTGTTATTACGATAGTCAACTTATAAGGTAGTTCAAACAGGAACATGGCAAACATGCAACTATACAGATTTTTAAAAATGTTATTTCAAAGTTAAGATTTTGCTATAAATTCAAAATGTTTGATGTCCCAGTTTTTTGTTAGTAGACTTTCTCTGTCTTTTAGCAGACACTGGGACGATTTTTTGGAAAATTATCACATTAATAGTTTAAATAAATCAAACCACAGATTCCTGGACTTCGAGCCTGTACGTTACAAACTTAGCTACAGAATTATGCAAACATTGGTTGAATAATCAGACATAAAATAAGGAAAGGTCTATTACAGGTATATTGATGTTATCCCCCCACACCCCATTTTTTTATAACACTGAATCTTTCACCAACTCTTTACGAAACAAAAATTTGAGACTTGCCCAAATTGGAAGTCTTTGCAGATAACAATTTGAATGGGGCTTAAAAATGAAATTTTCTTTAGGAAGGATAGCAAGGGAAAAGGAGAAAAGGTTGGTTACTAGAATTTTAACCCTTTTCAACAACATTTTTAAAAAAACTATATTTCTAAGGGTCGTAAAAAACTTGTATTATGTGGCATAGGGTTTTAAATAGTTACTGCGAATGTTTTCACCCGACGACAACACCTTGGACTCGTCCAGATACTTAGCATATGGAGACGATTGAATAAACGTGGGTAATTGTCTTTTAAAAAGTAAAAAGAAAAAAACTATTGTTGAAACAGGAGAAAATGCATGTTGCAAGCCCTTCCTTTTTTCCTCAAATATTTTCGCTCACGCTTTGAAAATTCGTTTTTTTTCACAAATGTTTATGAACTACATATTGATTACTTTCAGTTTTCGGTTTTTTGAAAGTGTGTGTGTGTGGGGGGGGGGGGTGTTAAGGTTGAGAAAGTGAGACAAATAACAGACAGTAGGACAAATCAGCACGTCTGCCCCCTTTTTACACGGGTCGCTCGAAATACTTTGGTAAAAGGTTGATTAGCTGTTTAGTGTCTTCAGAAAGACAGGGACAGTCCATTTAGTGATTTTAAAGTACTATTATCAAACATCCTTGTTGCACTTTCATGCATGTACCTATTGACGAATAATTTATGTTATCGATTATGAACGAAAGAAACGTGTGTACCTATTGATGAATAACTTATGTTATCGATCATGAACAAAAGAAACGTGGCTTCAGATCAAAATTCAGACCTTCCATAACTTCTTTTAAGCTTCATTTTGAGTATAAAAAATATGTATCTAATGAAGTCTTACAAAAAAAAATGGGTGAAGGGTTAAATCGGTGTTCCTTTGATCTCGGTATCGCACTGCAGAGTGGGTGACCTTTAGAACAGCTGTAATGTACTTGCTTCTTACAGATTAGCACACACGTGTCACATTAAATTGACTCTTCTTATCTTTTGTTTCATATTAATTTACCCCTTTGGTTATCATTAATGGTCAGGATTATGAATTTTATACAGGTTTCAGAGGCTAAGTCCGTTCTTAGTCTCTACATGCTCTTTATTTAAATACGATTTTATAAAATGCATATTTTGTCTGTTTGTGATTTTCTTTTTCAAAGGCAGTATCATGAAATATGTTAGAATTGATTTCCATAGATTTCTTGCTATGTCATTTTCTTTTCAGTTATGAATTTGTCCAAATTTAAAGGATTTGCGAACGGGACATACGGCATTTGTTACTGAAATAATGTTTTGATTGTCCGGTGTCACGTGATACTGCTGGTGCGCCACTTACGATAAAATGGAAATATCGCTTACTGTCTATTGATTGTAATGTTGGAAATTGAATGTAAAAGGCTAGAGATATTTCATAATTATAGTTTTCAGGAACAAACTTAATTTTGTTCGATATATCAACAGGAATTTTCTCTCTATTCGTCATGCATCCTACTGTCAAGGGGCGTTACTCCTGCTTCTTCCTCATGATCTAAAGGAGACCACTTATACAAAAATAAACCAAACTTTGTCATGAATACTCTCCCTTCAACCGAAAAGGTATTCATTTGCTTGGTGGGTTGACTTTTAAGCCAATATCTGAACAATATGTCTCTGTTTCTTTCAAACTATTAATTCCACACAAATACCACTTCAGCGTTTTCAACGCTTTGATTTTTTTAATGATGTATTTTGGGCTGGTTGCCTTTATTTACAATGAAAGTATTGTATTGTATTATATTTGCAAAAAAAAAAACGCAGTCTTTTTAACCGTTTTCTTCGCTTCGAGAAACTGCTTACATGAAAACAGCTCAAAAATTACCCACTTGTAGACCTACACCTATTAGGTAATTTTCATAAACGTACAATTTATCATCGAACAGGACATCGAACAGGAACTAAGAGATTTGGGCTTCATCACGCGAATGTCCGAATGCCCCTTTTCACATGTTGCAGGTCGTGTGTAATAAGTACATTGTATTCTCATATAGATTTTTTTTCGTAATAATAACGATGGCAATGATTGTACAACAAAATACTGGTTTTATGTAGTTATAGTACGGTCACAAATCAGTAAATGCCGCCTGCCGGCGTGGTAACTGCCAGTTTTCACTCAAATTCGGCCGGTGGCAGCTCGATGGCAGCTCGGTGGCAGGCACAATCGGCAGGTGGCAGGCGGCATTTTAGACGCCGCCAGGACGCCGCTGAAGTTTTAAGAAAAAGTTAAAATTCTGTCTGCCACCGGCCGATTTTTTCAAATTGTGCCTGTCGTCAGGGCGCCGGGAGGGCGCATTTCGTAGTCGCGCGGTGGCTGTCAAGCGGCAGACGGGCTGCAGCGCGAGTTTTACTCGGTCATCACGGGGTTCGAGAGCCTTCAATCTTCGGCCGGCGATCGGTAGCGACTAACTGCCACTCTCCAGCCTCCGGCCTGCTACCTTTATGCTACCGATAGGCCACCGTGCGATTTCAAAATATCTGCCAGCGGCAGGGCGGAGATTGAAAAGCAGATTGAAGGCGAATGGCGGTGTTGGTAGGTGGCAGGATGGCGATCTGCCGAATGCAGACTCCTGGGCCCCTGAATAGAAATCCGAGGCTATTCACAATAAAAAATGTCGTCATGGCGATTCTAACAGCATCATACCGACTCAGAGACTTGCGTAATGCTGGATTGGACTCTGGTCTCTTGCGTTTCGGTGCTGGCGCTTTGTCCTGCCCCTTGCCTTTAGGGGGCAACTTGTTGGAAGGTAACATTTCTTAAGAATTAGATCTATTTATCTTGTGGTTGATAATAATAATGAACACTTTGTAGTGATACGAGAGTATTCTAGCTTTATATATCCCCCGTAAACCGGCCTGCCGCCGCCAGATTATCGGGCGGGCGCCTGGCGGTGGGAGTTCGAACGCCCGATTGCCGGCCGGTGTCAGGTGTAAATGGTCGGTGTTCGCCAGGTCGCCGGGCGGTGGCTGGTACAATCTGACGGCTGCCAGCCTGTCGCCTAACTGCCACCGGCCGACACCCTGATGACGCCCCACACCCCTCGAACTTAAGAAACTGCCTGCCGCCGCCCGGAACCCGCCAGGCGGCCTTTAAATGGCAGTTATTTATGACCACTCTCACCGATTTGTAAAAAATCGGCCGGTGGCATGTAATTTTAAGAATCTATCGCTGTCTAAAAATCGGCAGGCGGCAGTTTCACATTGTGACCATAGTGTTATTGAAGCAGATTATTTTTACTTCATTTCGCTTCGAGTAAAATATCCAAATACTTTAAAACCAACTAATGATGACTTGAATATTATGAATAACTTTAAAAACAACTGATGACTTACCCAACTTGGATATGCCATTACCGAACTCATGTCAAAGTACCCGAAACCTCTGTCAGCGTTCCCTTCTTTTATGTTAAAGAATGGAATCATTCCTGTAAAAGTAGCGTAACCGTGTATGAATACAAATATCTCGCGCATCTTGCAGTCCGATCTCGAACGCAAAAGGAATAGTCTCAGATCAGCCTGCACCTCGGTGCAGGTTGACCTTAATCCTTTACCTTAAACAATCTGTGGTTTAATGACTTCTGAAAACCATTGATAATGGAGAAAATGCTGTTAATGCTTAACATGCAGTCTGGCCTTAAACCTATACCATCAGCATGTTAAGCCAAGACATATACTCTAAACTCTTTACCAAATGTGCGGAATGACAAAATTTTAGTCTGGTCCAAATTGAAAGCATTTGCAGACAATTAAATAAATGTGACTAAAGAATTGAAATTGGTTTTAGGAAGGGAAGAAAACATGGTGGGAAAAGGAGAAAATGCTGGTTACCAGCATTTTCTCTTTTTCCCACAATGTTTTCAAAAGGAATGTTAACAGTCGGGATTGTGTGGTAATGGGTTAAGATCTGTCTGATTTTCAGCGAATTGTACTTTCAGGCTCCGTCGAAAGTGGTTTGATTCATAAATTGAGCGATCAAAAGGCTAACAGATCGACAATAGTGTCTAAAGGCTGTTATGATTGATCATGTAATGAAACGAAGACAGAATGATCAGGGAGTCATTCTATGTGAAAAGGGGACTAAATACGTCTGCAAAAATATCGACCCAGATCAGCCTGCCCAGTCCAAACTGGCTAAACTAGATCGAAAGGTGGTCTTTCTGTCTGACGGTCAATTTTCTACTTGTCAAAGGACCAGTCTACCTTATGAATCACTGGATTGATCATCAAAGTGGCATTTAACCCTTTATCACGCAATCCCGGCCTTTGAAGACCTTGAGAAAGAAGGCATTAAGCCTTTGAAAACAGTGTGGGAAAAGGAGAAAATGCTGGTTCTATCTCGGAGTTGTAAAAACCAGGGATCGTTTTGGAAAATGTTGAATTATGTTGAAAACGACATTTAACATCACACAACCAGTTAATCGATTCTCTCTTCCTTATTCGCTCACTTCCTCTCCGTCAGAACTGTTTCGTAACAAATTATACAAATCGACAAATATGGTCTCTGTATAGTAGTCGCTTACTTTCGTCGATATTGTCGTAATTCACCCGTATGTATTGATCTCTCAGTGGATTGCAGTGTTCATGATGGAACCCGATCGCGTGACCAATCTCGTGTAGACAAGCCACCTGTAAAAGGACAAACAACAAACATCTTTATAATGCATGAGCTGTCTAGTCGTAAAAAAAGCATTTATCATTCTGGGTGGTGGTTTTTACCATATAGCACACAATTAACCCATTACCACACAATCCCCACTTTTGACGACCTTGAGAAAGAAGCCTTTAGAAAACATTGTGGGAAAAGGAGAAAATGCTGGTAACCAGCATTTTCTCCTTTTCCCACAATGTTTTCTACTCTTCACAAAACAAATTTCAGATTTTTAGTCACTTTTATGTTGTCGTCAGTAAATGCTTTCGATTTGGACAAACCTAAAATGAATTTTGTCGTTTGGTAATGAGTTAAACGACCGTAGAAGGGAAGGCTTTTTAAATAAAACATTATGGAAAAAAAGAAAGAAAGTGCTGGTAACCAGCATTTTATTCTTTGTCTATAATGTTTACTTCTTTTCTAAATACAAATCTAATCATTTGAACAACATTTGTCCTCTGTAGATACTTTCACTTTGGTTAATTATTGTGCTTGTCAAACGATCTGTATACCTTATGATTCGGCCGTTTGTTGAACAAAAATTAGCGTATCTAGCGTATCCAACTTTATAATTGACTTGCGACACGCGAAAATGGCCATTCGGAAATTTGTCTAAAGTGTCGTTTCGAAACAAAAATTAGCGTATTTAGCGTATCCAAATTTATAATTGGCTTGCAACACGCGAAAATGGCCCTTCGGACATTTGCGTAAAGTGTCGTCTCGGATCAGCCTGGGCAGTCCGCGCAGGCTAATCCGAAACGACATTTTCCGTTTTTATATAATTTTCTGTATTGCGTAGGTCTTCTGTAGCACAGTATCTAATGTAGTCGTATAATGCCGTCTCGGATTAACCTGCTTATATTTATAAAATAGCGCTACATTCTGGTCTTATTTAAGTATTTATTGAGATAGCCTTCCCATAATCCTTTTTTCCTGGTGACGTAACTTTCCCAGAGTGTCATCTCGCCCCTGTCAATTCTACGTCTCGGTAAATATTACGCTGTGTCAATAACACACTTTAACAATTCCTAAGACTTCAATTTGTTCCTGACAGTTCCTCAGTAAACAAATGTGTCTCTCCATATATCTCCCAAGTTTTCTGCATTTTAAGATCTATATTTATCGTTTAATCGTTTATCTAGAGCGCGAAGTTGTCGTCGCGGACAGAGTAAAACAAGAGAAGATTGCTTTATTCTTTCATAGAATATTTTGATTGCCTCAAATTAGCATTGTCTTTAACCCTTGACATTGACTGAGAACGGGGTGACTCGTTGAGTGGATTACCCGTTTAGATTGAAGATTTTTAATAGGGAAATCTTTGTTTGGTCTCTTTTGGTGACGCTAGCAACGTAAAAGTCTGCTTCAATCAAATACTGCACAACCTCGTATGTTGCTTATGCCCCTGTCACACCAAACTCGTTTTCACCCCGTTCCGATTTTTTTTCCGAACGGACTCAAACTGAGTTCAGATGGAGTGGACGTATTAGCAACCTTTTACGATCTGTTTACGGTCTTAATGGATGGGTTAGGACATGAAGTGCTCCAGAGTCTGCTCAAAATTTCTTGCCATCCATCCTGTCCTGTAATTAGACGGAGTGACAACGAACTTAACCCTTTCCCAAACAGGCCCTGGTTTTTACGTGTCTGCAGTAAAAGTCTTTTGAAAACACTGCGGAAAAAGGAGAAATTGCTCGTAACGAGCAATTTCTCCTTTTTCCACAGTGTTTTCTACCCTCTTTGAGAACTTTCTGCCATTTTCTCCAAATCTAAAATAGTCGTCTGCAAACTCTTTCAGTTTAGAAGAGTCCAAAATTTGTCGTTTGGGAAAGGGTTAAAACGAGATGGACGTACTACAAACTGAACTGCCGCGCTTCGATCCTAATAAAGACGTGGTGAAGTCAGGCATCTATATTGACACTGCGTCTGCATATTACCGACCGAAATTTAATGTCCTATCCCGACTGCAGCCAGTTTTACAATTTTCTTGACTGGGGTAAGACTTTCTAGTAACAAGTTTTGTGAGACAGAGGCTTCAGGCATTATCAGGCCAAAAGTACACGTTTTGTCCCGACAGCAACCCGTTTTCCAATCATGTCAGGACGGGGTAAGATGTTCTAAGATGTAGTTTGGTGTGACGGGGGCTTTACCCATGAGAAACAGTGCTTCATGTAAGACTAAAAGTCGGACCTTCGGGTAAGGGCTAATACATTTTACAACTAGGCCATGCAGGCCCTCTTTGTAAAACCCAAACCACACATACGGGCTAATACATTTTACAACTAGGCCATGCAGGCCCTCCTTGTAAAACCCAAACCACACATGCCGGCTAATACATTTTACAACTAGGCCATGCAGGCCCTCTTTGTAAAACCCAAACCACACATACGGGCTAAAACACTTTACAACTAGGCCACGCAGGCCCTCTTTGTAAAACCCAAACCACACATACGGGCTAATACACTTTACAACTAGGCCACGCAGGCCCTCTTTGTAAAACCCAAACCACACATACGGGCTAAAACACTTTACAACTAGGCCACGCAGGCCCTCTTTGTAAAACCCAAACCACACATACGGGCTAATACACTTTACAACTAGGCCACGCAGGCCCTCTTTGTAAAACCCAAACCACACATACGGGCTAATACACTTTACAACTAGGCCATGCAGGCCCTCCTTGTAAAACCCAAACCACACATACGGGCTAATACACTTTACAACTAGGCCATGCAGGCCCTCTTTGTAATACCCAAATTACACATACGGGCTAATACACTTTACAACAAGGCCATGCAGGCCACACATGAAAATTGCAACCCTTTACAACACAATCCCTTGTTTTTAACGACCGATGGGAAGAATCTTTCTTAAACCATTGTGGGAAAAGGAGATAATACAGATACTCTGTATTTTTCTCTCTTTTTTTCACAAGTTTTCTATCTTTTCATAAACATTTGTTTTATTTATATCTTATAAAAGTTTGCCATCTGCATATACTTTAAAAGTTGAATAGTCTAAAATGTATCGTTTGAGGCAGAATTAGATGACCGATATAGGTTGAAATTGGCGTATTTAAATTCTCATTCTAATATTGTTCAACATAACAAGTCTTTATTTGGAACTTTCAAGGTTACAAAAAGTGCATTAACTCGTGACAAAACAATCCCTGATTTTTACTACCCTGAGACAGAAGCCTTTTGAAAGCATTGTAGGAAAAGGAGAAAATGCTGGTCACCAGCATTTTCTCCTTTTCCTATAATGTTTTCAACCCTGCTGGAAAGAAATTTCAATTTTCGAGTTACGTTTCTTTTTGTCATCTGCAGGTACTTACAATTTGGACTGGTCTATAATTTTGTCGTTGGTAAAGGGTTAACGGAATGGTAAGCTAGTTCGAGAAGCATTTTTTTTTTTCTCAAAGCTAGATATTGATTATAAGTACATGTTGGCAAAACTATATAATTACATGCACTGTCTTATGCAAAAGGAAATATCATATAGATGTACGAGAGCGTTCCAAAATAACCAGTAGCATTTGTCACAGTCTGGGAACTCTAGTGACCCTTTATCTTGATGAACCTAAATTGTAGGCTGTAAAAAATTTGATTTTATTAAATTTATATTGACACTGGACTTGGTTCACATTATCGAATATACTGATAGAGAACAGAGGGTGTAGAGCAAGATCAGTCTGCATGTATATGCAGGATGATTTTGCTTTACTTTCTACGCAAAGTACATCTAAGATTGCAAACGGTGGGTGAAGAGTTGTATCCTGGCGCAGATAAATTTATTGTATATCACTTCCAGCTTATTGGCCTGCAACACGCAAAAAGGATCAGTCGGACATGTGCGTAAAGTGTCGTTTCGGATCAGCCTGAGCATTCTGTGCAGGCTAATCCGAAACGACACTCCGTTTTTTATGCAACTTTCTGTTTTCACAAGTCTACTGTAGCACAAAATCTAAGATAGTCGTAAAGTGTCGTCTCGGATTAGCCTGCGCGAACTAATCCTAGACGAAACTTTACGCAAATGTCCCAGTGCCCTCTTTCGCATGTTGCAAGCCAATTATAACGGTATAACTGTTGTAAAAAGACGTGTCCCGACAAAAAGGCTTTAATGCATTTCTGTGGGTCATGCTACCAAGCAAACGATCGCATACATACATCCATCATATTCACATCTTTCAATAACCGACTTAATCATAAAGTAGACTTGGTCCTGGACATACACAAAATTGACCAATTTGCTACAAGTTTTGGCCCAGATCAACCTGCTCGCTCTGCGCAGGCTGACCTTCCTCGATACTTTTTGCTTATGCATTAAGCCACCTTTTCACAATTCATAACTCAAATGTTACATCTTTACTCCTAAATAATCGGGCTTTTTTGCACGACACGCAAAACACAACATGGGATAGAACATAATGTCTCTGGCTTAAATGGTTTTTTTTTTCTGTTCGAGATATTCCTAGACAAGAAAGCCCACAAACGCCCCCACATTTTAAAACACTCCCTTCCTTTAGGAAGATTATCAGATAATCTTCAGCACCACATAAAAATACACAAAAATTGTGTTTATTATTAGTTAAGACGATGATAATGATTGTAATAATAATGATGAAGATGATGATGATGACGATGATGATGATGATGATGACTATGATGATGATGACGATGACGATGATGATGATGATGATTATTATTATTATTATTATTATTATTATCATGTCAGTGATTAGTTGACGTTAAAAGTCTCAAAAAATGTTTTATTCATCATCATCATCATCATCATCATTATTATTATTATTATTATTTTATTATTATTATTATAATAATAATATTATTATTATTATTATTGTTATTATTATTATTATTATTAATTTATTATTCGTAAATAAATAGATAAAAAAAATGATAATGACAATTCTTCCGGCACAAGATGCCCTCGAAATATCTACCATGAGAAATACGAACATATCTGACACATGCTCTGACAAAAGGGGGGCTTAATGCATCTACGTGCAGCATTATACCAAACCAAGTCATCACATAATTCTGGATATACAAAATCCTTGTTGTTTTACCCCTGACTAAACCTGGGGGTAGACTGCATCTAAGGCACGCAGAAAATTTACCGATGGCAAAAAGTGTCGGCCCAGGTCAGCCTGCGCAGACTGCGCAGGCTGACCTGAGTCGATACTTTTTGCAGATGCGTTTAGCCCCCTTTTCACAGAACATGCCTCATTTAACCCTTTACTCCATAGATACTCATTTCTACACATTCCTTGTAGGAGCCTTTGGAAAAGATTGGGGCAAAAGGTGAAATTCCTCATGACAAGCAATTTCACCTTTTGTCACAATGTTTTCTATGCTATAAAAAGGTGTTATTTACACATAAGAAATGGCTTCATCCTTGCTGTTATTTAGGGTCAATTTGAGATGCCATAGAAATGCCTTATGGGGTAAAGGGTTAAGACATTTCCAGGGGAGTTGAGTTGAAAACTTAAATCTTACTTGCCTGACAAAGTAACACATTTTACTTCAGAGAGTTTTAAAAAAGACATAAAAAACACTTTGAAAGTTCATTTTGTAAGTAAAAAGGAGATATTAAAGGTGACGGTCGATCAAAGAATACATTAGACCGAACCAAACACTTCACCCAACGATAAAAAGAAAATGACTTGCTCAAATTAAAAGCATGTGCAGACAATGATTTTAAATTTGGATAAAATTATTCGATTCGTCCTGGACAAAAAAGAAACAGCACGGAAAAAGGATAAATGCTATTTAGCATCATTTTCTCCTTTTCGACAGTGTTTTCAAATATCCTTTTCTTTACAATTGTCAAACACTGAATCTTTAAGTTAAAGGACTGAAAGGTTAACTCCTTACCACACGATTCTGACTTTTCACAACCCTGAGAAAGAAGCTTATAGAAAACATGGTGGGAAAACGGAGAAATGCTGGTAACCAGCATTTTCTCCTTTTTCCACAATTTTTTCGTCCTAGTCAAAGTCAGAAATCATCATATTAACAAGATTTAATTCGTTGTCTACAGATGCTTTGAATTTGGACCAGTCCAAAAAATTGTTCTGGTAAAGAATTAACTCTTATATTTTGCTAAATAACTAAAATGAAATTTTCATTCCAATAGTAAAAACTGAAATTCTGCTATGTCAAAATCGTTTTTGGAGGAATGATATCTCTTCATCGGACAGTGTAGATCAAAGATCAGACTGCACGTTCTGTGCAGTCTGATCTTGATCTACACTGTCCGCAAAAGGTCTGTGAGTCGTGCATACCAGACTAAGGGTTAAAGACTTTATGCGATTGGAAATCTCCAGGGGCCATTTTCAAAAAACAATTCAGAATTCGTTCTGATTCTAAATTCAAAGACATTATGTCTGAGACAAACAGATAACTGGTCTTGGAATATATAATCAAATTTAGAATGGCTGGCGAAATGACTCCCAGAACACCAATCTCTCAACTGGAGAGATAAAAAAAAAAATTAAAACGTTTTCACAAATTACTATACATGTAAATCTTTTCACGTCACGGCAATTAACAATCAATGCATGAAAATGAAAAAAAAAAACTTTTCAGTTGCCTTTTCAAACGTGCATTTTTTTTTTAATTGCGGCGCCGCATGTGCAGCGGCACTATATTTTTATTCGCTTTTGAAAAGTACCTATGGAGGCGGCTATATTGTTAACCTCGCTTCCAGCGATTTCGTAACTAAGTCTTTTCGTTCCTAAGCAATTTCGTTCCCAAGTTTACTTTTTATTTTGATCAGGTTGTACCTACTTCGATAATTTCGTGACCACTTTAGTCATTTCATAACCTGTTTTTAATATCAATTCGGTAATTTAGAACCTAGTTTTACTACAAGTGCTTTTGTATGCATCTCAAATTAAAACTATGTTAAAATTTCGCAGAAGAATGGCTATGATTGTGTCTTATCACTATTGATTCTTTCTTTTTGAAGTTTTAAGTTGGATTCAAAAGATTATCTAGGGGTTCTCAGTTCATTTCTCATCTAGTTCTGCATAAATTTGCATTGGTCATTTTTGGAATGATGTAAAATGCCTTATTTCAGAAACAACTGATTTGCAGCGCCATTGATGTTACACATCAATATTTTCTTGTTTTTTTTTTTTTTTTTCTTTTTATTTAAATGTTTATAATTTTTTATCATTAATGCTAGTTTTTAGTTTGTACAAAACTGGCTACCACTTGTTTTTTTATTTGATATATGAATGTGCAAAGTAAAGAGTATGACTATTCTTGTAATTGAGGCCAATATAAATATACTTCAAGTAACACAGGCCTAGCTTAGGAGATTTTTTCCGGCTTACCATTCTGTCGTATAGTTACAGATCGGGGACTGGTCTTTGTAGCTGAAGCAAAGCGTAGATAGTTGCATTATCGCCAAGAACTCTAATACCACATTCTAAAATGTTGTCTGCGCATGCCATATTCTTCAAAGATTGGATCTGTCTTATATGACGGATCACTCTCCACAATATTAGGGATATTGTAGTAATACCCGCTAAAACGTAGCAATGGAGAATATGTTTTTCATCAATACCTTTGAGGAAAAGTCAGGTCTTTTTTAGCTCCAGATTTCTCTAAACTGCGGATCATAGCTGAATGAATCGCACCAAGTAGCGGTTTATTGAGTAAACGTTTATTTCAATTTGAAATTCAAAGTAACTGTTGTCGTGTAGAGAAATAGTGTGGTTCTGTACTCAAGATGCCCAAATTAGATATTTGTGTATTTGTAGAATGCCATCTAGCGGGAGATAATGGGTTCTAAAATGATTGAGGGACCAGAAGGCTCGCTCAAACATGTATGCACTCGGACAAAAACTATACTTACTCCGGCACAACAAGAAATCTTTTGCCCCTTTTGGTACTTGTGGTTCCCAACGTATGACCAACATCTTAAAAATAGAAGAAAATAACGTATATTACATGAAATACGCGAAAAGGGTCATTCGGACAATTTTGTAAAATGCCGTCTCGGATCAGCCTGCACACAACGTGCAGGCCAATCCGAGACGGCACTTTACGACTACATTTGCTTTTGTTCTTCAGTAGACTTGCACAATACAGAAAATTACATAAAAACGGAAAGGGTCGTTTCCGATTAACCGGCGCGGAGTGCACAGGCTGATCCGAGACAGCGCTTTACGCAAATGTCCGAATTCCCCTTTTAGCGTGTTGCAGGCCAAATTATGGGATGTAAAAATAAGGAGAACCAGTCACTAGTGCCGTTTTGTCTTAGACCGAATTATATCTAAGGAGCCTGAATAGATTATGAATGACAAATAGCAATGGTAGTTTGGCTTAAACCTTAAATTGCTAAATTATCTAAATGGAACTTGCAAGTTTGTAAAAACCCGAATGTTGCTGTTTCAAACCGACTTTTGGAGAAAAAAAAAAACTTCGCCCTATCGGACAGAGTAGATCATAGATCAGACTGCACCTTCTATTCTGTCAGCAAAAAGTCACTGTGTGGTGCTTAACAACTTTAAAAGTGTTAATACTTACGCTCTGTCCCGGATAAAAATGAGATAGTTTCTATGGTTGAGCTGGTAAAGGTCCGGTAGGCTTTCGTTCCAAGGCAGAAAACGGAAATATGTCCAATATTCGATGAGGGAAAATACTTTTTGTACTTTCATTCGTCTAGTTTCATCTGAAACAAATATGTTTTGAAATACAGAACCGTGGCATTAGCGCGTTTTGTTCCTACAAACTTGTTTTGTTGGTAACTGACCAAAACTTAAAAAGGTATGAATCTTTTTTCTTAAAATATCTATTTCTTTTTAGAAATGCATTCCAATCAGCTGCTATAACGCACAGGCTGAAATGGGATCGAAACTTTTTGCTATTTTGTAAATTTTCTGCAAGTTCAAGGATAGTTTATCCCTTCACCAAACGACAAAATTTAGACTGGTCCAAATTGAAAGCACCTGTAGACCACAAAATAAACTTAACTGAAAAATTACAATTTGTTTCCAGCAGGGTAGAAAACATTGCGGGAAAAGGAGAAAATGCTGGTTACCAGCATTTTCTCCTTTTCCCACAATGTTTTAAAAAGCTTTCTCCGTCACGGGGTGTCAAAAGTCGTCATTGTGTGGTAAAGGTTTATGTCATTACTCAGTACATTTGTTACACAAAATGACGATTATAGATCCATGAATTTGCGTTGGCTTGCGAGGAACCATGCACCACGGATATGTATAAAGCCGGGTTTTTTTTCCCCGCCATTTAGGCATGACACATTTCGCTTTGCTATTAGCTCGAAGAGAAAGGCGAAGTTACAGAACAGAACAGAACAGAACACAAATTTTAATGACGTATACTAGTTGTACATAGTCATTTTTAACATGAAGTTCAAATATATATCACGTGATATCTCAATAGAAATACATTACATACATGTATAACAATACGTAGGTAGGAAGATATATGGAGAATGGGCTCACACAGGATACATATAGAAAATCAAAAGTAGTTGTATCAATTAATATAGAAAATTACAATATATACCTAAACTTTCATCAAAAGTAAAGGGAATGATGCCATGAGTCCATCTTCTGTTTTCAATGTCAAACACGTATCGCTTCCCTCTCCTGTAGGATCCCTCGGAGTCGACCCCATTTTCGTCCTGTAATAAAAGTACAGAAATACAATAAATGAAAAAAATGGAGGGGGGCTACTTCGATTTCAACGCAACAGCTTCATACAATTTTTGAAAAACGTGAAGGGAAAAACAAAGTACTCCTTTGAATCGAGAGAGATTAGTGTAAGTTGTAAAAACTTGTTTCTCAATCGATGTAAAATAAATATATTTAATTAACCCATTACCACACAATCCCTACTTTTGACGCCCCTGAGAAAGAAGCCTGTAGAAAACATTGTGGGAAAAGGAGAAAATGCTGGTTACCAGCATTTTCTCCTTTTCCCGCAATGTTTTCTACCCTACACAAAACAGATTTCAAATTTTCAATCACCTTTTATTTGTCGTCTGCAAATGCTTTCGATTTGGACAAGCCTAAAATATTGTCGTCTGGTAATGAGTTAAACTGAAGTACTTCTTGTATTAAATTTAAGTCATGCTCTGGCAAAAGGGGGCTTAAAGCATCTGCAAAAAGCACCGACCTATGTCAGGCTGCAGATTGCACAGGCTGATCTGGGTCTATACTTTTCGCCGACTGCGTAGAAGGACCTCGGTCGATACTGTTTGTAGATGCGTTAAACCCACTTTTCCTAGCGCATGGTACACTTCTTTGTTTTGCTTGACAAGTAAAAATGAACATTCATGTTTTTCTCAGATACTTCGTCCATGTGTCACGTGTATGTTTAAGTCTCTACAAATCAGATCATTGATTAATTTCGAGAAAAGTAATGGTTTGTTAAGCTGTTTTTGTCATTTCTTATAAACCGTAGCAGTTTTATTCTGTTTTTTCAGTAATACCAAATACTCTTAAAAAGGGAAAAAAAAAAACAATAATTAGTTGTATGCTATAATTGACGCAAAAAGTGCTCTCTTTTTGTGGAATTTGTCCGTACATCACTCCTAAATAAACTTTAATCCTTTACAAAAACTGCATGAGGAGATTTTTAAAAAATCTTTGGACAAGAGGTAGTTGAAAACATTGTAAGAAAAGGAGAAAATGCTGGTTACCAGCATTTTCTCCTTTTCTCACAATATTTTCAACTCTATAAAAAGACAAATCCCATTTATTTAGGCCACACTTAATTCGTTGCCTGCAATTTCCATCAATATGAAAGATTCTACTATTTTGTTGTCTGGTAAAGCGTTCAGACGGATAAAGAAGCGAACGACTTGGACTTACCGTAGCTGTCGGGTCCTCTATTGGGGGAGGTAACTCTGTGAAGCTGGTTGATTCATCCAACTTTTCAAGATTGTTATAGAAGGCGCGCATATCAGGGCGTCCGTTCTGAAGTATAATCATTGCTTCAGTTCCTGATTCTTCTGGCTCCAACGTAATCTAGGGATGCAAATAAGGAGGAGGAAAGATGCAAAAAGTGTCGTACAAGAAATTCAGAAAGGTTCAAAAGAAAGATAAAAAGACATCATTCAAGAGTTGAAGACTTTTGTTTCGAGGCAAAAATGGTATATGTGGGTCAATCTATTCGTTCACTTTATGTTTTATTGTTAGAAAAAATAGATATCTGCATCAAAGTTAACAGTTGGAAAGGTTACATGTAGTTCTGGCATAAGTATCGAATTTACACGATAGGTGAATATTTGGATCTAAATTTATACAAAGTCACAGAAAACGAGAGAGAGAAGAGAGAGACAGAGGGTGAGAAAGAAAAAACGAGAGAGACAGAGAGAGACAGAGAGAGAGAGAGAGAGAGAGAGAGAGAGAGAGAAAGAAAGAGAGAGTGAGAAAGAGATATCATATCAGTTTCATCTTATGACAGGATCACATCTTTATTCAAGTCCAGAATTATTGAATAAGGAAAAAGAAGTACCTGACAATCACCTAATCCTAGAGTTGAAACTATGTATACTATTAAGAATCTGTCAAACGGCCTCATTCTGAAAACAAACCAGAACTTTTGAGAAAGCTACATAATCTCAGGATTTAGGGAAAGCGCCAACCACAAAAGATAGTCATTAATTTTCGAAAGAGATCATAGCCTATCTCTATTCAACTGTTAACCCCCTAAGCGCGACTTAGGGACCTTGTTCGGACAGTGCAGGTCAGGATCAGACTGCACAGAGCCTGCAGTATGATCTTGGATTTACACAGTCCGATAAGCAGATAGTTTTCTTCCAAATATAACTTTTTTGATAAAAGCATTTGAATAGGCCCTATTTACCATTCACCTGAAAGTTTCATTGGACCTATTTTGCAGACAACGGGGTAAAAGTTACTCTCGGTATTCCGTTTAATTTGTTCTTCATATTTCTAATGGAAACTAGGGACTTACAGTAATACGTGCTTTCAACTGCTTTCATCTACATTTCAGCTTTCTCTATACTGTATAATAATAGCGAATCCTTAAATGAGGAACCTCATGAAAACATGTTGATTTATTAGACTCCTAAATGAAACCAAATCCACTGTTGCAGAAGGGCACTAGGAACAATGAAGGGGAAACAGTGAAGAGGAAGGTCAGTCTCAACGGCGTATTGAGTCTGATCTTAAATTTTCACAAAACACAGAAACAAAAAACTGTTGTTCAACCCCAGATATTTCGACCTCAAGATTCTTTTCGTCGAAGATATCTCATCGTATCTGAGGCTTAAGACCGAAGATTAGAATGTACTCTCATAACCGTCTGATCTTGACTGATCCTCAAAATGACCGAATTAGCATAGAAGGCATGACAGCCGGACAAAATATGATCAAAATGATTTACAGTCACAGTCCACTATGATAAATGATATTAATTGCTGCACATCTGTCAGTTTAGACGGTATCTTTTAAATCTTAAATCAGATCTCTATCTTGATAGTTTCTTCTTAGTTGACCCATTACCACACAATCCCTACTTTTGACGACCCCGAGAAAGAAGCCTTTGGAAAACACTGTGGGAAAAGGAGAAAATGCTGGTAACCAGCATTTTCTCCTTTTCCCACAGTGTTTTCTACCCTTCACAAAACAAATTTCAAGTTTTCAGTCACTTTTATTATGTTGTCTGTACATTTGCTTTCGATTTGAATAGGCCAAAAATTTTATCGTTTGGTAATGAATTAACTCTTTACCAGGTGACAATATTTTTTCACCTAGATCTATCTAAACTCAAAGCATTTATGAACGATTAATCTCATTTGATGGCTTTGAGAGAGTAGTATACAACATTGGAAATGGAGAAAGTATCCAACAGAGAAATACTACTGAATGCATGGCATTGTCTCATTTTTCCACAATGTTTATAAAAAAAGAAAACCTCTTTCTTCCAGCCAGCCGTTGAAGCACAGAGCTGTTTGCTAAACCATATTTTCAAAGTGTTAAAATGATTTAAAGTAAGCAATTTATCTGCTATTACACAACTTGGTTTTCTTTTAAGAATAGTTTATCACAAAACAATTCAGTTATTATTTTTAGGACTGCATTTTGAACAAACGTTTTTTTCTTACTGTCTTCTACATATATGTTCAAATACGGCCTGCATGACGCAAAAAGGGACATCGGACATTTGCGTGAAGTGTCGTCTCGGATCAGCCTGCGCTGTCCGCGCAGGCTGATCCGAGACGACACTTTACGCATATGTCCGAATGCCCGTTTTCGCGTGTTGCAGGCCGTATAATGAGTTTAAGGTAAAATATGTAATACATACAATACAAAACAGAGTAATTTTCTTCGATTACGTTAAAACCAGCAGACAGTGAAAAAAGCGTTAAACGAGGAAAAACTCAATATTAATCTCATCTGGACAAATCCTACGAGTGCCAACAGCTATGTTATGGCAAAGAAATATAGAGGTAAGAATGATGATAACCGCTTTTTATTGGTCTCTTGAAAAATACTTTGTTTTCATATTCGCAAATGGTTTTCATCGGCAAGGAAGATTAAAGAAGATTAAAAAAAGCAAGACTTTCAATATACTGATTGGGAAAAAAGGGGGGGAGGAAGACAAAAAAAAAAGTAAAGGTCGTTATTTTCTGTCTTATTGTCAAGCTTTTTTTCACTTACATATAACACATGCACTGCGATATATAATTGTTACTCGAGTCTTTTAAAAGTTTTTACTGCCTAAATGCAACGTTATATCTTCGTTCTTTTATCTGTCAACTAAATAATTAATTTCCATAAAACATGTGAATGAAAAACAAAAGATAAATGAATGAATGAACAAATAAATAAATAAATATGTAAATAAATAAATAAATAACTATGATGAATACATAAATAACAAAAGGCGATTTTAGAGACTTTAAACGTCAACTAAAACAACACCGACATATTTGCATCATTATTCTTTTTCAACAGTTTGAAATATACCAAAACAGACGGATATACACAAAAAAATATACCAAGAAGACGAATATTTGTCAAAAAAGCCTTACCTTTCAAACGACCTGGACATATCATCCACCCGACTTCATCTGTATAGTATAATCCAAATATAGAAATGGTGGAGAAGGCAAAACTCAGACACAAAGATACCTCTTGCAGAAATAATCAGCTTTCATTCTGAAACCATTGTAAGCTGTATTTTCTGCATATCAGCAGTTGACATTGCTGTAACCCTTGTGCGCTAAATATGTAAAACACGGTAAATCCAGTTTAACAGAAAAACCCCAGACAATTCATTATCAATATAGATCTATAGTTTTAAA
Source organism: Tridacna crocea (assembly GCA_943736015.1). NCBI lineage: Eukaryota > Metazoa > Mollusca > Bivalvia > Cardiida > Cardiidae > Tridacna > Tridacna crocea. The sequence continues at coordinate 14,946,372 of OX031066.1, forward strand.
TAGTTTACAGGACGAAAAAACTCAAGTATCTGACGAACTGAGATCAAACTGTATGTTCTGTGCAGCCCGATTTTGATTTACATTGTCTGCAAAAGGCATCTAAAATTTTGCCTTCAGGGTTTAAAAAGATAAACGTTAAGATTACGACACGTCTTTATGGCTTCGATCATTTAAAATGACCCCACTGACCAAAGGGCACCTAATGCCCTACCCCCTTTACACCAGACACCCTACGGTATACGGGGAGTCGCAATGTCCGGCCCACCCCGTTCTTTTTGTATGATAATTAAAATGAGCAACGCTCTATGAAAAGGGCGTTTCATGCATTGCCGAAATGTATTGTACCTGGCAAGACCTTACGCACTTAGGGCTCCTTAAGGTAAGACCTGTGGAATGCACTTCCGGTGAACATCGGGCAAAAATTCTAATTGGTTGATAAATAAGGATAAATAAGGCTTTATATAGAAATAATATTTTTGCACATTTCTAGCGGATCTGAAATGCCTTTTATGTCTGTCTTGAAATTATTTTTTGATACTTTTGTTAGTTTTCTGAAAAAGGGATGTAATTATTATCTCTTTTGAATTGAGAATATAGTGGTTTTAGCTTTATAAATGATAATTCAAAGAAGGAAAAAACGAATCGGTGAAAGTAGTTAAAAAATACTTATTTTTAATTATAGCTAATTTTGCATATTTTTGTGGAAATAGCTGTTTTCCATTACACAGGTCTTACCTTAAAATCTCTTTTTTTTTGGCTGAATCCTATACTTTTTTCAGATGCATTAAGCCCGCTTCTAACAGACCATGGCTCATTTTATTCCAGGATGCACGCAATCAAATTTCTGACATTGATCCTGAATGAATATGATAATGACGCTGCTGATGATATAATAAATATGTAATTATTTTCCATAATGTCTTCTTCGGACACCATGTTTGAAGTTTCGTTTATTTCCGGTGTGTAAATGAGCGAGTTGCTCATGTAAAAATAGACCGTGTTTCCCGTCGGTGCCGACTTGGTCTGTGGTAAATCTTTAATTTCTCTTGTTGTCGGATGGTTTTCGACTACTGGGGTTTATTGAGTGAAAATTAAAAGGCTTTGGGTGTACATGTATAAGGATGTTGTTTTTGAGCTTTCGTAAAATTTTCATCCAAAAATCTGAAGGGCCACCTTTAAGGTTTAGAACTTTAATATGAAAATGTATTTTGGATAAAGTAATTACCTTGATTAACTGATAACTCCAACAAATGTCTTCGTCTTTTTGTACTCGAAATATTAAGGGCTTCGTTTGGGGCATTCGTGCTGTTGTTGCGACTTCTTGAAATAAACCACGATAATCTATCTTTACGGGAATCAAACAAGGGTAATCGGATAATCGGATAAAATCTATTATCTTAATGGCTTGAATCATCTGGCTTGCAGCACGTGAAAAGGGACATTCGGACTTTTGCGTAAAGTGTCGTCTCGGATCAGCCTGCGCATTACGCGCAGGCTGATCCGAGACGGCACTTTACGACTACATTAATAGGTTTTGTTCTTTAGTAGATTTGCACGAAACAGAAAATTACAAAAGAGAAAGAAAAAAACAGGAAAATTTCGTTTCTGATCTGCCTGCGCGGACTGCGCAGGCTGATCCGAAAAGACATTTTACGCAAATGTCCGAATGAACCTTTTGTTGCGGGCCATATACCGTTAAGTTTTGTCTAACTCTTATCCTTCTAAGTGAAATGAAAATTTGAAAGGCAATAGAAAAAAAAAACAAGTTTTTGTATTTCAAAGGTATTTTGTAAGGGGTAAATATCTCTATCGGACAGTGTAGATCCAAGATCAGACTGCACGTTCTGTGCAGTCTGATCTTGGATCTACACTGTCTGCAAAAGGTCAATGAGTTGCACATAGCAGCCTTAGGGTTAAGACTGACCAACAAACTGCGAAAAAAATATGCACAAATGGCAAATATTTAAACGAAAAGAAACCGTTAACAGTACAGTATAGACCTATATCCAGCGTAACATAACGTAACGTTTATTTAAACAGCCGTCATCGAATATTTGTTACAGACAAAAACCAACATTGATTTTGACCAAAATGTCCGTTTTCAAAGAAATCGACAGGGAGAGCAAACAAATAGGTGTGTGGATTTGTTGTTTCTATTAAGGCAAATTAGTTATAGATAAATTATTGGAAATACTACAATTCAGCCGTTTTGTTTGAGCTTGTTTTAGATCCCCTCTCAACAATATTTCAGACGGAAACCAACTAATTTGAGTCATGTATACTGAGAAAAGGGGATTTAACTCATTTCCTTGGCATTATGACAATAAAGCCATCTTATCACTAGAGCTAGCACTAAACGTGATTATACCCCCCCACCCCCACCAGCTCCTTGTCACAAAAACAGATCTTGGTCACAGAATGCAGAATTGTTTAGTACAAAAGTAAGAGTTGAAAAAAGTTCAAGGGGAGATAATTCCTCAACAAATCACAGCAGGGTCATGAAAATTGAACAAATTTATATTGAAATCGAATTTACACACAGTTTTCCTATATATTTAATATAGGAAAACTGTGTGTAAATTCGATTTCAATACGTGAAAACTGTTGGAATATTGATCCGGACAAATTTGTGTCTACGGACAGACGGACGGACGGGACGGAACGGACGGACGGACGCGACAGGCATGGCGATTCCAGTATAACCCCCTCCACTTCGTTGTGGGGGTTATAATTATATGGATCCATATAGCCGCCTTTTACCGACCAACTTAATCATGTGGTAGACTGGTTCTTGTACATGAAAAATAATGACCAATAGCGAAAGGTTTCGACCCAGATAAGCCTGCACGGATTGTGCAGTCTGACCTGGGTCGATACTTTTCGCAGATGCATCAATTATTAATCCCTCATTTCTTAGAGCGTGGCTCAGTTACATGTCTGTCTTGTGTTTTATAAAAACTAGGCTGGGGCTTCGCAATGCCTTGCTCAAGACCCCCACGAGTCAAGCTTCTCCGATCTTCTGATAACAAACTCAATGCCTTCAAACTCCTCTCCCCCACCCACCCCCATCTCCGTTTCACCCCCACTCCCACCCCTGTTGCAGTAAAGACCACGACTTAACGACTCTGGTACACTTTTTGGGAATGAAGACACGATGCTGGAAACCAGTATTGTTTCCTTATCCCACAAAGTTTTCTACCCATCATTGAAAAAAAAAAACGCATCCCACATTTTTAAACGTATTTTACCCATGTCAGGGTCGTCAAAATAGATGATGGGTGGTGATAGGTTAAAACCCTATTTCTCGATAAAAAACTTGACATAAGAGTTTTAGAATTTTACAACCAGCATTACTGTAAACGTGTTTTTGTGGACAATCCACTGTATGATCAGACGGCTCTAAATGTAGTCTGATCTTGGTTCTTGGTTTCACACTGTCCATCTTTCTCCATGGTGAGATAATATGCTGGCATCAAAACAACCACAAAATCGAGCTATTCAAATAGGTTAACATGTTGTACAGTAAAAAACAGTATCTACGTATTTACGAAAACTGAAAAAAAACCCACTAGAAAAATTGACTAAAATCTAAGAAACATAACAAATGTCGTTGAGTACAAAAGCATTAACTCTCAATGGTTAGGGACCCTCTTCTCGGGATTACAATATAAAGTGATATAACATTACTTGTAACGTTCTAGACCATTACAGCATATTTTCAATCGACCCTTTGATCCCGCTATTGGATTGGTACTGTGCAAATACTGGCCTATAATTGACCTTAAACACGCCAAAAGGGGCATTCGGACATTTGGGCGTAAAGTGCCGTCTCGGATGAGCCTGCGCGGACTGCGCAGGCTCATCCGAGTCGGCACTTTACGACTACATTACATTTTGTGCTACAGTAGACTTGCGCAAAACAGAAAAGCGGCATTCGGACATTTGGGCGTAAAGTGCCGTCACGGATGAGCCTGCGCAGTCCGCGCAGGCTCATCCGAGACGGCACTTTACGACTACATTACATTTTGTGCTACAGTTGACTTGGGAAAATATATAATTACATAAACACAGAAAGTGTCGTTATGGATAACTCTTTGCGGTTTGCGCAGGCTGATCCGAATCGACACTTTATGCAAATGTCCGAATGGCCCTTTTAGCGTGTTGTAAGCTGTGTGTGAGTTATGCTCTATATGAAAAGTGGGTTTAACACATCTTAAAAAGTATCGAGACATATAGCCTGCGCAGTACGCACAGGCTGATATGAGTGGAAACTTTCTTTTACGTTTGTATAAGTTTTCTCCATATACAAGGACCAGACTACCTCATGGTTCACTGTGTATCCAGACAAAATGGATTTTATGGATCCGTAATTAAGGGATGACTTGCTTGGTATAATTCATCACGGAGATGAATTAAAGCCCCTTTTCTAAGAATGCTCATGTGCATTTGATTTTGAGTGTCGCTAGAAATGGAAAATGAAAATTTTAGCCAACTAAATAGGGGAAACAAATAAATATTTACTACTTTGTCTCTGACAATCTATAATAATTTTTCGTGAAAAGTTCTTCACAGAAAAGACCTTCAAAACAGACATACAGATCTCTTTTTATTTCATACTTTCCAGTAGGATATCGAGAAATAGCACTGAAAATAATTTTCGATATTCCATAGGTACGACCAGTGAAAATACCGATTTTTATATTCTAGTTACCTAGGCAAATTGCGCATGACTCGCACCCAGATGGAAACATGACGTCATCTACCTTACATATCTCGCGCTTGACGTAATATTGTAATGCGTTGCTATGCAGGAGGAGTACGCCACGGGGAATAACTGAAAAGAACTGTACCGGATTTTGATAAAGCTCCTCCGAGAAAGGGTTAAAAGCATGAAACAAATAGAAGATTTTTTTTTTCGGTGAAAAAATCGGAATTTATTTCATCGATCGAACAACATCGATAATATTTTCGCTCGTGGCTGCGCCACTTGTGAAAATATTGCCGATGGTGTTCACTCGATGAACCAAATTTCGATCTTTCACCGAAAAAGACAAATATCCTCTATTTTTTTTCACTATCTCCTTTTTCTTTGATATCTTCAACAGTTTTTAACCCTTATCCTGCTAAATCACTAAAATGAAATTTTCAATTCAATAGTAAAAACCCAAATTTTACTAGTCTACATGTATTTCAAAGTTATGTTTTGGGGAATAACATCTCTTTATCGGACGGTGCAGATCAAAGATCAGACTGCACGTTCTGTGCAGTCTGATCTTGATCTACACTGTCCGCAAAGGGTCAGCTAGTCTCACTTAGCAGCCAAGGGGATAAAAGAGTTAAGGGAAAACAATTCCATACAAAAAAAAAAACCCAACAGCAGTTTGTAAATTAGGACCTCAAAAAGATTGTAGCCCTGCCGTGATTCCAGATAGTTTGTGCCACGTTGAGTGGTTTATGAGAATTGATATATATCCGAAACATTGCATGTTGAATATTAAAGCAACCTTACAGGAGTCACTGAACGAGAAATTTTAACCCATTACCAAACAATTCCTACTTTTGACGACCCTGAGAAAAAAGCCATGAAAAATCTTAACCCATTACCCTACAATTCCTACTTTTGATGACCCTGAGAAAGAAGCCTTGAGAAATTTTAACCCATAATGGCATTACCACGCAATTCCTACTTTTGACGACCCTGAGAAAGAAGCCTTGAGAAATCTTAACCCATTACCAGGCAATTCCTACTTTTGAAAACCCTGAGAAAGAAGCCTTCAGAAATTTTAACCCATTACCACGCAATTCCTACTTTTGACAACCCTGAGAAAGAAGCTTTGAGAAATTTTAACCCATTACCAAACAATCCCTACTTTTGACGACCCTGAGAAGGAAGCCTTGAAAAATTTTAACCCATTACCAAACAATTCCTACTTTTGACGACCCTGAGAAAGAAACCTTGAGAAATCTTAACCCATTACCACACAATTCCTACTTTTGACGAATCTGAGAAAGAAGCTTTGAGAAATTTTAACCCATTACCACCCAATTCCTACTTTTGACGACCCCCATAAAGAAACTTTGAGAAATTTTAACCTATTACCACATAATCCCTACTTTTGAGAAAGAAGGATTGGGAAATTTTAACCCATTACCAGACAATTCCTATTTTTGACGAGCCTGGGAGTGAATCATTGAGAAATTTTAACCCATTACTACACAATCCCTACTTTTGACGACCCTGAAAAAGAAGCCTTAAGAAATTTTAACCCATTACCATGCAATCACTACATTTGACGAGCCTGAGAAAGACGCATTGAGAATTTTTAACCCATTACTACACAATTCCTGCTTTTGACCAATCTGAGAAAGAAGCTTTGAAAAAAATTTAACCCATTACCACGCAATTCCTACTTTTGACGATCCTAAGAAAGAAGCCTCGAAAAATTTTAACCCATTACCACACAATTCCTACTTTTGACGAGCCTTGGGAAGCCTTGAGAAAACATTGTGGAAAATGGAGAAAATGCTGGTTACCAGCATTTTTTCCTTTTTCCAAAATGTTTTCTACCCTTCACAAAACAAATTTCAAATTTTCAGTCACTTTTATTTTGTCGTCTGCAAATGTTTTCGATTTGGACAAACCTAAAATTTTGTCGTTTGGTAATGAGTTAACTCATGTCCAGCTAAATAACTAAAATCCAATGTTTAATTCAATAGTAAGAACCTATAATCATTGCTATTTCAAACTTAATTCATGCTTTGCAGAGTAATACCTCCTTATCGGACAGTGTGGATCCAAGATCAGACTGCACGTTCTGTGCAGTCTGATCTTGATCTACATTGTCCGCAAAAGGTCAGTGAGTCAGTGCGCTTAGCAGTCAATGGGCTAAGAGACAAGTATAGTGTATAGTAAAAAGAAAAGAGGAATTCTGTTCATGATTACAATAAATCTGTGGTTGCTGAGCGCGTTTCACTGACCTTTTGTGGACAGTGTAGATCAAGATCAAACTTCACAGAGCGTGCAGTCTGATCTTGGATATACACTGTCCGGTAAGAAGTTTAAAAAAAAAATAACATTTAACTTTGAATAAGCACTAGTTTCTGAGTTACTGAACACATAAAAAGAGACAAGTATGTATAGGAAAAAGAAAGGAGAAAGTTCACTATTACATTAACCGCGACTTACTGACATTTTGCGGACAGTGTAGATTAAGATCAGACTGCACAGAACGTGCAGTCTGATCTTAAATCTACACAGTCCGATAAGAAGATATTTTCTCCAAAAAAAAAAATAGCACTTAATGTTGGATAAGGACTAGTTCAGAAGTTACTGAACACATAAAAAGAGATAAATGTGTATAGAAAAAGAAACGAGAAATTGAGTTCACACCTACATTAACCGCAACTCACTGACGTAATGCGGACAGTGTAGATCAAGATCAGACTGCACAGAACGTGGAGTCTGATCTTGGATCTACACTATCCGATAAGAAGATATTTTCTCCAAAAAGAAAAAGAAAGGAGAAATTTAGTTCACAACTAAATCAACCTCGACTCACTGACATGTTGCGGACATTGTAGATCAAGATCAGACTGCACAGAACGTGGAGTCTGATCTTGGATCTACACTGTCCGATATGAAGGTACTTTCTCAACCAAAGAACAACCCTAAAAGAGTCAAGTGCATTTTATTTCTATTAGCTTGAACGTTTTATTAAAGTTGGCCAGCAGGATAAAGGTTAATTTTATTTTCTTTTGTCTGAGTTGATTTAAATGTTCAACCTTCTGCGTGCAAAGACCTCTGTTAGATATCATCGGACAATGTAAAGCAAGATTAGACCGCAAAGATCAGGAATTCTTATGTGTTCCTTACCAGAACAACTAGAGTTATTTGCCCTTGAATTTAAAAAAAAAAATGCTATATTTGACTTTGTTTACACTCTAGCATCTACATATATAAACCAATCAGCACCAAACTTGGTCAAAATATATAAGATCTCGGATGAGTTTGATTATGGGTCTAATCGGGTATAATCGGACCAGAACAACTGGAGTTATTTGCCTTTGAGCTAGAAAAATTACTGTATTTTGCTTTGTTTGCACTCTAGCATCTACAAATATGAACCAATCAGCACCAAACTTGGACATGATATATTTGAACATAAGATCTCGGATGACTTCAATTATGGGTCTAATAGGACAGGAACCACTGGAGTTATTTGCCCTTGAATTAGAAAGTTACATAGAATAGTTCTTAGTCCGGAGCATAACTTTGTCACATCTAGTCCAACTGACATGAAACTTAGCATTTGTGTTTGTTGCAATAATACAGAGTGCAGTATGAAGGAACCATAACTCTACCTCGTACTTTAAATGGGTTATTTCCCTTTGATCGTCCTTTTTACAGCATTTTCTGCTCGTCTGGAATATAGCTTTGTCATCTCCAGCCTGAACATATTCAAATCTGATATGCATGAAACCCTACTTGTGACGACCCCGAGAGAGAAGCCTTTATAAAACATTGTGGGAAAAGGAGAACATGCTGGTTAACAACATTTTCTCTTTTTCCCACAGTTTTTTTCTACTCTTCACAAATCACATTTCAAATTTTCAGTCACTTTCATTTTGTCGTCTGCAAATGCTTTCGATTTGGACAAGCCTAAAATATTGTCGTTTGGTAATGAGTTAATGTATCTCCGCAATCCATCATACAAGAAAAGCCACAACAAGCTTATGGACTCATAACAGGCACTAATTTAACAGTCGGCCTGATCATGAGGTAGACTGATCATGGGACATACATAAAATTGACCAATAGCAAAAAGTTTCCGCACATATCAGTCCACACGTGTATTTCCTACATCGTGTAAGGTCTACGGCCCTTTACTCATCGTTAAAAATCGACATTTTCGTAAAGGCTTTCGGCCAATCTCGGCAGATTCCGTCTTTTAACTCTTTCCCAAACGACCGATTTTGGACCCTTCCAAACCGAAAGATTTTGCAGACGACAATTTTTGATTTGGAGAAAATAGCAGAAAGTTCTAAAAAAGGGTAGAAAACGCTGTGGGAAAAGGAGAAATTGCTCGTTGCGAGCAATTTCTCCTTTTCCCACAGTGGTTTCAAAAGACATTTACTGAAGACACGTAAAAACCAGGGCTTGTTTGGGAAAGGGTTAATATCAGAGTTAGAGGCCGAAGACTCACCGCATGGCGAGGGTAAAGAAGACGTACAACAATGATGATGATGATGACTCACCAACTCGTCGGTAAATCGTGTAACATCGCCATTTCCGTAAAGGTTCGTCAGCCAATCTCTGGAGCTTCCGTCTTTAAATATGATCGATAGGGGCCATAGATCTTAACCTGACCCAGGCAAACAAAATTTACACGAATAAAAATCTACTTTAACCCAAGGGACTGGCTTGCATACAAGTCCCAAATGATAATGGAAATATTTTGTACGATATGAGCGAATGAATTTGCTTACCTGTGTATATTAAAAGTACCTTCCCGTGTACAGATGACTTTCCGAATAATTTTAGTCGGGGTTCTTTTTATATACCCATTTATATATTCAGCTTAAAGGTCAGAATCAGGTTAATTGAAGTAGGCAATATACAGTATTACATAACAATGGCCTTCAACACGTGAAAAGGGGCGATAGGACATTTGCGTAAAGTGTCGTCTCGGATCAGCCCGCGCAGACCGCGCGGGATAATCCGAAACGACACTTTCCATTTTGAAGTAATTTTCTGTATTGCACAAGTCTACTGTAGCAGGAAATCTAATGTAGTCGTCAAGTGCCGGCTGGGATTAGGCTGCTGTACCATCCGATATATTAATCAGTTCTTTAAGATTTAAGTCCAATTCTGTACCAGAGGATATGTGTTTTCAGGTGTCGAGAGAGGTCGAATTAAACTATACTACTCAAAATTTGCTAGGGATCAGTAACATTGCCACACTGAGCAATAAAATGACTGGTGGAAATGGATCTTTAAGCCTTTACCTCACAATGTCGACTATTAAAGACAATGAGAAAGAAGCCTTTGGAAAACATTGTTGGAAAAGGAGAAAATGCTGGATACCACCATTTTCTCATTTTTCAACAATGTTTTCTACCCTATTACAGACAGCATAATGCACGCTGCATTTAGTTTTTTGGTCAGCAAATGCTTTCGCAAATGTCCTAATGCCCTCTTTCACATGTTGCAAGCCATACAATACCAGTAGGAAACCAAACTAGAGTAGTGCACGAATTCGTTGATCGACTTGATCAATCAACTACTCACAAGGGTATAGACTAGTACCCTTATTGGGAAAGAATCCACAGTTAGCCTGCTGTGTTGACCTGCTGTAATCATATTTGCCTCTGCAAATTCCATCATTTCTTAAATATTTATTGCATATCATGAAAAACTTATTTTTTCACACTTAACCCTTTCCCAAACGACAAACTAGACCAAATTGAAAGCATTTGCAGACGACAATTCAACTCTTGCTGAAAAGTTGTTTTCTGTCTATGATAGGGTAGAAAACATTGTGGGAAAAGGAGAAAATGCTGGTTACCAGCATTTTCTCCTTTTCCCACAATGTTTTCAAAAGGCTACTATTCTAGACCCGTAAAAACCAGGGGTTGTTTGGGAAAGGATTAAAACACCGAGTACCGAATATTGCTCTGCAAAATGCATAGATGAAAGCAAATTTAGATTTTCTTTTTTTAATTTGGTCGGTTAACTCTTTACCACATGACAAATTTTTAGACTGGTCTAAATTGAAATAACACAAATTTTTAGACTGGTCTAAATTGAACGAACACACTCAAGACATATTGAATGCAGGTCAGATGTTGGTATCTGTGCATGAAGGAGAGGAAAAAATTGTAGGAAAAGGAGAAAATGCTGGTTACCAGCATTTTCTCCTTTTCCCACAATGTTTTCAAAAGGCTTCTTTCTCATGGTCGTCAAAAGTAGAGATTGTGAGGTAATGGGTTAAAACAGACAGAATCTCATAAAAGTAAATTTTATGCTTTATCTTGTAACTGTGCTTAAAATGGCTTTACCAATGCAGGCTCAGCAACTTCTTTATTATCATTTTAGACCACTTTTAGTATTTGTGCCATATTGAACCCCTTTCCAATATAGTCACGAGTTTTAAGGAACCCGAGAAAGAAGCCTTTTTACGACATTGTGAAAAAATGAGAAAATGCTGGCAATCAGCCCGTTCTTCTTTTCCTACTATGTTTTCAACATAACTAAATACAACAACTATCATTCGAAAGTCATCTGAATTACTGTCTGTAAATTACATGTATTTCAATTTGTGCAAATCTCAAATTTTACTACGTGAAAAAGGCTGAATAAGACGTCATCAAGTACTTGCATTTTGTACCGATCTAAACGTTCTATCGATCAGTAAGTTACATGTCCTTGAGCACGCAAGACGAGGGTAAACCATCGTCGATGTTTTTGTGTAATCCTAGTGACGTATTCCATCCGTTACGACTTGTCTGGCGCACGGTTCTGATTATGCAAATTGGATCTAGAAATATTCGTATGAAAATAGATTCTTGAATGCCCTCTTCCCCAACAATTCTTTTCAAAGAAACAACTCGTTTAGTAAATTTGATTTCGTCCTCATTTTAGCTTCGTGCAAATCGAATTTTTAACTCTTTGCCACACACCGACATTTTCTTAAGACTTTTCCAAATTGGAAGCAATTGTAAATCGATGACTGAAATGCTTGTGGTTGTCTTCGAACAGAAAGACATTTAAACGGAAAAAAAATAAGTTACGCTTGTTACTGATATTTTTTTTCTTTTGAAACAATGTTTTTCAAAGACTGATACCAACAATGGTCGAATAATTGAGGTGTCGTTTGGTAAAGAGTTTTCCAATCAATGCCAGGGGTTTCAAGTGACCGTCTTAGGGTCTTAAGTTTTAGCAACATTCATATGTGACCCGTCACGCATAAAGGAACCAACTGGGTGCTGCGAAAAATGTCAATCCTGCGCAGGCTGACCAGGATTGACAATTTTCGCTTTTTATGATATTTTTATTTGAAAAGTGGTCATTCCACATTGTTATACAATCATTTTTGAACTACGAACTTAAATTGACCTGCACTGTCGTTGATCTGTTTTCATCTAATTGATGTACAGAATTCCCAGAAAGTCCCCATTTTGCGTGATGGGTCACATATACAAAACAACGAAAACATGATGGATGAAATGAAGTCGGGCTTGATAATAAAAATAGCATGAATCATGCTCTTGGAACTCGGGGTTAAATGCATATGTATAGAAAATATCGAGAAAGGTGAGCCTGCAAGGACTACGTAACCTGACCTGGAGCTAAACCTTTTTAATGGGTAAATTTTCTATGTTACCTAATGATCCAGCCAGCTTTTATACAAAATGGATTTTATATATATATAGTCAGCGTCAATGAAAAGTCACCAGCACCCGATTGTATAAACGTTGGTTAATTTAACCCAGGGTTTAACTCCGGTATAAAATTGATTTAAACGAAAAGTACTGCACTGTCCTAAACTGTATAAAACTGTGCTTAGAGGTCAGAAATAACCATATTTAGGGTGAATAACCTTTTTGGAAAGTTCGCAATTCTCTCGTCCTGTTGTCGAGCTTGCGGCTGTATGCCAAGAAAGTTGATATTCATCGGACATTTGGCCGGCGATGGTCAAAAGCATGCTCATTCATCATCTAATGTGTGACTCACGACATTATTTTTTCTCTCTTTTCCTATATTTTTATAAAACGTTTCATCAAGGGTTGTCATAAAAAGTACTTGATGAATTATTCAGAGCAACAGACAGAAGGAGTGATTATAATTTCTAAATTAGAAATATTAATTATTCCCCACTAAACCCTATGTTATGGGTACTCATTAGAATCGTCTCATCGAGACGATTCTAATGAGTACCCACAACATAGTGTTTACGAAAGAAATAATAAATTTAGAATACCGTCACTCCCTCCTATCTGGAGCCCTGAATAGTCCTATCATTATTTCTGATTTTCATGTGACGTGAAAAGGACAGTTGAACATGCCTTTTCATCGCGGTGTCAGTCAAGAGATTGGGTAGAATCCATGATGATAATCAAGAGTTGATGACTTATATGTACAACACCGAGACCTAGATGAGAATGAAATCATGAGTAGTTGGTACACATGGTCCCTGATTTGATGTGCACGTCCGCTTGATGTACAGGTTAAGGCACTAGTGATGTAAGAAAGACGTGAGCATGTGAACTGCGACGGCAATGTAACTAAAATGCTCTTGAAAGAGGCGAAACCGTTTCGGATAAACAATTTTCAGTATACAATAGATCCGCAAATGCAACAAGTTCAGTTTCGTGAAGTGGAGGACGGAACAAATATGAAATACCTGTTGGCGGATGGATTGTCGGCAGAATACCTTCTAGTACGTTCATCTAAATTTCGAAACAGTTTTTTTTAAACATTGCCATTGCAAGCTAATTCATAACTAGTACAACATTGTCTTCTCTTGTTATAAAAGAAGAAGAAGAAGAAGAAGAAAAAAAAAAATCTTAAAAGATAAAAGTTTTTGTAAGTAATGTACAATACTCTAAAATTAGCAAATGTAGCAAAGGAAATTGCCAAGTCTAAGTTGGAGAGCTTGTGGTCGGACTCTTTTGCCTCGTACTCTTTTGTATCAATTTAAGAACTAGTGGGTACGTATTTATAAATAGCAATATAATACGTTTAAAGTAAAAGTAAAGTAACATCGAGTGATAAGTACTTATGTCATGTCTGGCTAGGGTTTGTTTTCACCAGCCATTAAGACCATGCCATGGTTAGTTTTATTACCTGCAATTTTACTTTGTTTGAAAATAATTTAATATCAGTTGTTTTCATGAACATTATTGAGTTCTGATTGGCTGAAAAAAAAATGTTCATAGCTCCATGAAAAACAAATCATCTTATGCCGGAACTATTTTTGCTGAAGGTTACTTTTGCGGGTCCTACACACTGCTTTGCTCATTTACTTTCATTCTATTGGTTAAATTTCTGTATTGGGCATCTAAAAACTGCTTCCCTATTGTAATCTTGCACCATACAAATATGAGAGGAAGGGACTTTAGAAACTCCAACATCAGATTTAAAACTAAAGAAAATGAATGCAGTTTGAATTATTCCTAAGCGTGTATGTTTTCTGAAATATTAAATTATAAGGAATGAAGTTCAGTTTAGCCAATCAAAAGTTACGTTACTTTCTCAAACTGGTCGGTCTAGTAAATTAAAAGTTGACCTAATTTTTAAATTTAGTATAAGACTATAAGAATGAAATTAACCCTTTCCCAAACAAGCCCTGGTTTTTACGTGTCTGCAGTACAAGTCTTTTGAAAACACTGTGGGGAAAAGGAGCAATTTCTCCTTTCCCCACAGTGTTTTCTACCCTATAGGAGAACTTTCTACCATTTTCATCTAATTTAGAATTGTTGTCTGCAAACTCTCTCAGTTTGGAAGAGCCAAAAATTTGTCGTTTGGCAAAGGGTTAAAGAAAATTTAGTGATTACAGGCCCTGCTTCAAACGAAACATTTTCGAGAAAAGCAAACCTCGGTTTTATATACCACATTCCTCTTCTCGGAGCACATCAATCGGTTCGTAAATAAACTCTATTGAAATGAGATTTCTTAGATTTATTCGGGAATGGTCGCTATCGTTAAAGAAACATTCATTAAGCAAAGAATCACTTGTCATCTTATATATTGGCCCGTGTAAATATCGTCTCTGCCTTTCTCTAGTCTCACTACGACGGGACGTGTCTATTATTCGAACTGTCAGCCTTCTGGTAAATATTAGATTATCTGGTCGTGGTTCTTCAATACTTTACGAGATTATTCTATATAACCGTTAACGTTTTCACTGCCCTGTCTCTGGATACATTATATTTTGTAACGATGACTTAAGATTGAGGATGACTTCCACTACCTCTTGCTATGTCATTTTCATTTCTGTTTCACGTACCTTTCACCCTGTTCCAAAGGTCATAATGTTTGACATGTCTAAATTGAGAGAATATGCAGACAACAAATTAAAGGTTACTCGAAGGATGTAATTCGTCATTATAAGATAGACAAAATTGGGGGAGAAAAGGAGAAAATTCTAGTTACCATCATTTTCTCCTTTACTCAAAGTTTTTCAGAATCTTTCTGTCGTTAAAGAACGTGATTGTTTCGTAAAGGTTATGCCTTTTACCGCTACAGGACAAAATGTATTCAGATCAGACTACAAAGATTTCTGCCATCCAATATATTAATCAATTCTGTAAGATTTAAGTCCAACCGCGTACCAGAGGATATGTATTTTCAGGTGTCGAGAGAGGTCGAGATAAACTACATGTATTTGGCCCAAAAGTTCTTAATCCTTAGGTTGCTCATCGTGACCCAAGGATCTTCTGTCGACCGTTTAGATTAAGATCAGACTGCACATAATGTGCAGTATGATCTTGCATCTACACTGCCCGATTAGGATATACTTTCCTTGAAAAAATATGTTGTAATAACAATATTTGAGTTTCACTTACAACTCTATTTCTTAGACATTGACTGCTTTCCCATACAAACAGCACCGAAGCTAAATTCGGTGTTGAGAATGATATTTTACGTATCTGGATACCTCTACTACTCAGACCAGGCCAATGCTTATAACATTGCTTTCGTGCTCGACTCAGAGGAGCATGAAATTCCAAAGTTGCGTTGATAAAATTGGTCTGCAACAGGCGAAAAGGGTCACTGGGACATTTGCGAAAAGTGTTGTCCTGGATCAGCATGCGCAGTCAGCACATGCTATTCTGTCAGCACATGCTATTGTGATACGACACTTTCCGTTTTTATGTTATTTCATGTTTCTTGCAAGTCTACTGTAGCACAAAATCTAATGTAGTCTTAAAGTGTCGTCTCGGATCAGCCTGCGCGGACTGCGTAGGCTGATCCGGAACGACACTTTATGCAAATGTCCGAATGCCCCTTTTCGCATGTTGCAGACCGAAAAACACTTGTTAAATCCTACAGACTATTTTCTGAGCTGTAGAGCTTTTTGTCGTCGTTGTTGTTGATGTTTTCGCCTATTAAGACAGTTTTTGTTCTGTCTTAAGCATAAATGAGGGTTAAAAGTTTGAGTACAAACTCAATTGAGTGTGGAATCAAGTGTTGTACGCTCGGGCACAGGTCTCCAAGTCATGATAGGTAGACAAGTTAGCGCTGCACATTAATTTACTGGGTGACCTTCCCACGCTCGACTGTACGTCGTCTTCTGTCTCGATGAAAAGTTTATCAATAAATTAATCATACTTTCAGGAGCGTTTAACGATAAGTGAATCAAATTCTGAAGTCATTCTGAGCAATTTCTTTCATAGATGACATTGTCGGATAGATTTAAAAGGCCAAATAGCGGCCAAAAATAAACAAAGGGAGTGCTAAAATAAAATCTGTTATGCACGGTCTGTCCAGGTGTGCGATCACGTGATTCGCAGTTCAAATGGAAACGGCCGTTGACCAATATCTCCCACTACATTGCATTCTACAAATACTCATTTAATTTGGGCATACTGGATACAGAACGGAACTACTTTTCTACGGTTACTTTGAATTTCAACCGTTACTTTGAATTTCAAAATAAAATAAGCGTTCGCTCAATAAATCGGTACCTGGTGCTGTTCATTCAGACACGATCAGCAGTTTAGAGAAATCTGGAGCTAAAATAGATCTGATTTCTCAAACGTATTGATAAAAGCCATTTTCTCCATTGCTATACTTTATAGCGAGTAATACTACAGTCTCCCGAATACCGGGGAGAGTGATGCGTCATATAAGACATGTCGAATCTTCGAAGAATATGACATGCGCAGACAACGGACCGTTGACACGGACGAGGTTAGATGTAGGTACGGAATCAGCCGAGTAGTGACGAGTGGAACACCGTCTAGTTTTATCCGACCTAATATGACGTCATCATACTAGGTCAGGGGCTAAAATACAAACGGTCACGACAAATCAATTTCCAAACCATTCCTGGGAAACATTTATTTGGGTACATGATTTCATTAGCCCATTACAAAACGTTCCCATGTTTTCTAGTTATCGTCATAGGACAACAAACCTCTGGTCTTAAGTTTCAATTATTACTAATTGCCTTTGTCATGACCAAGCAAATACTGTATGGAAATTGACCTCGAAATTTATGTTTACAATGGGATATTTGACATACTATATGACTTGCAACACGCCAAAAAGGGGCATTCGAACATTTGCGTAAATTGTCGTCTCGGATCAGCGGGGCAGTCCGCGCAGACTAATCCGACACGGCACTTTCCGACTAGATTAGATTTTGTGTTACAGTAGACATGCACAAAACACAAAAATTACATAAAACGGAAAGTGTCGTTTCGGATTAGCCTGCGCGGAATGCGCAGGCTGATCCGAGACGACACTTTACGCAAATGTCCTAAAGCACCTTTTCGCGTCTTGTAGGCCATATACGACAATTAATCTTTAGGCTGCTAAGTGCAACTTACTGACCATCTGCGGACAGTGTAGATCAAGATCAGACTGCACAGAACGTGCAGTCTGATTTTAGATTCACAATGTCCGATAAAAAGATATGGTTATTAAAAAATGAAATAGAATTATTCGACGACTAAAGGGGTTTATTAAACTTATTTAGCAGAATAAAAGGTTAAAGACAGCTATATTTGGATAATATGCGGTCAAAAGATGATCTATCCCACAGCCCAGGAAAAAAAATAAACCAAGCCTGTGCAGAAATCAACCACTAAACGACTTATTTTCTAAATTTTGTTTTTTTTTTTCTAGGTTCAAAGTTGAAATATGCGGTGTGTTCCATGAAACAGCATATCGTGACAGACAGTCATCTTTGCAATTATCCCGATATTTACTGCCTAGATAAGTACAGGTTTTTTGACATGCTCAAGGAAACAACTGTAAAAAAACTCGCTCTTTAAAATATTTTCCATGCGTTTTTGTTTCAGTAGTTGGGTCCTGACA
Organism: Tridacna crocea; assembly: GCA_943736015.1. Taxonomy (NCBI): domain Eukaryota; kingdom Metazoa; phylum Mollusca; class Bivalvia; order Cardiida; family Cardiidae; genus Tridacna; species Tridacna crocea. Next base: position 14,964,418 of record OX031066.1, read on the forward strand.
ACTCATATTCCTGTAAATGTGGATACTGTATTTAGCAATTCTATATTATGTTACGTGATCTAGACAACTCATACTCTCAAGGGTTTTGAACTGAAAATGTGGCCACTAGAGTGTTCACATGGTTTTTTCTAAGATTTGACCCAGTGATTTGGTTTTTGATCCCGCATGACCCATTTCCGAGATATCGTCAAGACAAACAATCTGACCAAGTTTCATACTCGTAAGTATCGGACAAGAAAATATGGACTGAACAGCGCACACAAGGCAAAAGTTGACGACGGACGACGGACACAGCACGATCACAAAAGCTCACCATGAGCACTTCTTGCTCAGGTAAGCTGAAAACGTTCTATAAATGAATTTTCAGTCTATCAGGGATATAGTTCAGCTTTCACTGAAGTCTTACAGTCGAATACAAGTATTATTATTGGACATAGATGTACGTACTTGTGTAAGAAGACTCGAATTATAGCAGCTTGATTGTATCTCCCTGTTTTATGCCTCTGTGGCAATAAAAAACGCAGATGTAGGCTGCCATGCTTTGATTTACTCTCGTATTTCATCGGTCCCCCATATATCCAATCAATACATACAAATTAATTTATGTATCAGGACTAGGATCAAGTAGCTTGTATTCATGGAAAATTCATAAGTTACTTAACATCATCCACGTCATTCCCAGCAACAGTGAAATCAACTCTAATGAATGAATGTTGTTTTATGGTGCATCGACGGCTTCGGTCGTTTAGCGCACATTCCCTCTAATATTTATTATGTTTTATTATACGAGAAGAGTCGCTTGGCTGTGTTTCTTTACAATACTTCTTGCAAATCATCCATGTTTCAGGAAGACATCACAATTTCTGCATGTACAAAAAAAGGGGGGATCTTGGATATTATGCGACAAAAGTGTTTAGCAAGACACAAAACTAAGTCACGCATAAGTACAACAGATACGAACTCAGCCGAGTTACACTTCAAGTATGGCTTACAAGAGTAATCAGAGCCGCTGCAATACTGATACTACATAACAGGTCATCTTTCATCCTATCCAATAATTCCTATCGTGCTGTCTCTACTACAGAAACCAGCATTCTAACTTGGTAGAATTGTTTCTTACTTGAGACAAAATTTATTGTACTGAATCATGCAATGCACGTTTGGGTTAAAAAAAGTATCAGGAAAAAATAACAGTCATTAAACTGTCTCACACAGTCCCGAATTCTAATGACCTTAAGGAACAAGACTTTTGAAAAAACTTTCGGAAAAAAAGGAGAAAATGCTGGTACCTTTTTCCTCACAATGTTTTCTTCTCATTTAGATACATTCCTTTATTTTAGCAATGATCAATATTAATCGTATGCACTTGCTGGCAATTGCACTAGTCGAAAATGTTGTCATTTTGGAAGGAGGTAAATGTTTACACGTGTCAGCAGATGAGTGCTTTCTACAGATTGCGATTAACTTTAAAAGAATTTAGAATTGTAGATAAAGCAATGATTTCTGCTGTAAAGTTCCGATGTTAGCCGAAAAACCATGATCAGAATTTTTCTTGTTCGGGGAGGGGCTGGCGTTTCTCGCCGTTTTCGATAGGATCACAGTTATGTCACGACAGTAAGTGTAAGTACTGGTGCGCCCATGAAGTTTGTAGCCAATACTTTCCAAGACACCTGCTTCAAGCCACTGGCTTCTGAAATTGTCTTTTATCAAGGAGGTAAGTATGGAAAACTTGCTCATATCATTGTGCTTACTTACATGTAGGCCTAAAGATCATCATAAAATCTTAATGCGCAACTATCTTTGTATTTTGTAGAGAGTCCAGATCACGATCAGCAATAACACTTGTACCTTCTGATCTTAATCCACGCTTTCAACATTCCTATTGATGGAAACAGTCAAATAATCCTCGCCCATTTGCAACAGCTTTCAAGAAAATGCTTTAACTCTTTACCAAACGACAACATTTTAGACCAGTAAAAACTGAAAGGACTTGCAGGCGACATATTATACTCAAAAATTGATCTTTTTTTTCAGCAGGACAGAAAACATTGGGGTAGAAAACATTGTGGGAAAAGGTGAAAATGCTGGTGACCAGCATTTTCTTCTTTTCCCACAATGTTTTCAAAAGGTTTCGATCTCAGGTTGGTAAAAATTAGGGATTGTTTGGTAAAGGATTAAATAGGCAGACAAAATAGCGACCGATTTCTCGTTTTCTGGTCAATTATTGGGTATGATTATGACAAATCCACTAAAACAATCAATTCGCTTTTTTTGCAGGTCAAAACAAGTACATGCAAGTGATAAATATGATAAAGAGTCCTTATTACTTCCAAGCTCGAAAAAGGCTATCCCAAGGAAACGAAAGAAATCTGGACGAATAAAACATTCTAAAAATAGTAACAATCCCATGATTAAAAATAATCAAAGTAATGCAAGTACTCTGATATTTAGAAGGACATTGAAGAAGCCCTGGATTGATTTTTGCTAGTACCATAGGCCATTTTAAAAACTCTTATGGATAATAGGTAAACTAGATGTTGTGAATTCGAATCACAGCTAGGCCAATTCTGGTCGAGATTTGTAGTTTTAGTCGTTTAGGCTGTGTTCATTTCTGATTTAATCATGCTAAACCTTATGATGACAACAAAATTTTGACATATCCATTTCAAAAGCATTTGCAGACGAAGTAGTAGGTATGGCTCAGATACAATGTCGATATAATTTTTGTCTTGCATGGAAAAATAAAACATTGTGGGGAAAAAAATGACAAAAGTGCTGTTCGCTTGACACTAAGCTTATAAAAGAGATATCGAAAACACAAAGATTTCCATTCCAGCAAGAGAAATTAGACGGCACCTACTCTTTTGGTTTTCCTATGTTACAATCGGACATTTTCTCTTTGTATGTGTGTGTGTGTGGGGGGGGGGGGGGGGGAAATTGGGTTGCCGGCTAACGACCCTGTTAACGTAGGTTTTAAGCTCATAAATCTTAAATAGAAACGCTGGTATCAAATACTATGATTACTCGTATACATGTTGTCCCTGAGGTACCGTGTCTCGGCAAATATTTCAAATAATTTATCCTATGCTGAATTCCTCACCAGACGACCTAATTTTAGCCTTGTCTTAAATTGAAAGTATTTGCAGACAACAATATCAATGTGGTTTTAATGGTAAAACTTTTCTTTTCTGATAAGGTAGAAAATATTGTTGGAAAATACCTTTTTCCCTGAGTCATTAAAAGGCATTTTTTTACTTTAAAACTATTTATCAGACGCCAAATTTGGAATTCATATTGAAAGTGCAGACGACAAATAACTAAAACTGGCTCAGATGATGAGGAATTATGCCTTAAAGAGTAGAAAGCATTGAAGGAAAATGACTGTTTCTGACAATTTTCTCCATGATCCACAATGTTTTGTAAATTTTTCTCACCATATTATTACGGCTACCGTCAATCCACGAAACAAAAGATTCAGACAACACTGTTCACATTTTAAAATTTTCAGTGGTGTGGAATACAAAATGATACACCTTTGCATTGCATGGCATTCTCTTTTTTTTTTCAAAGCTATAAGAGATGTAAGACCACAGTCATTAATACAAACAATGACAAACATGGCTGTTTTTCAGGGGGTTTTTTTTAGCCGATACTTTCGGAACCGGAAGACCAACGCAAAATTTTCTCGTAAGAGCCATTGGCTCTGAAAATGGAGTTTCCTATTCGAGAGATCGTTAAGACACTACAGTATATTGTCGGGTTACTTCCAAAACCTCGTAACTACAGCTTGTAACAAGCTGTAGTTACGAGGTTTTGGAAGTAAACCGACGATATCGGTTTGTTTGAAACAAAAAGAAGGATCAGGGAAGAATGACGTTGTCATAAATATTTCCGTGGCGCCAGTTATTGCAATCTGTTGTGCAGCACATAATATCGTTCTGAGGTTGGTCCTATGTATTCCATTGTTCAGTTTATTTTATCACTAGAGAAATACCAGCCAGTAAGTTAGTTATTCCAAATCGGTTCTCCGTCTCCCAAAATAGATTAGTTTTAATTGGTTTTAAGGCCTTTCCATGAATATAGATGACCAGTCACGTGACGCTTTCGTCTGGCTCTCGTGGCCATAAGAAAATATTGAAGATATTGTATTATATTTGATTATTGGCACTGACTAACTGACTGACTGACTGACTGACTGACTGACTGACTCTCTCTCTCTCTCTCTCTCTCTCTCTCTCTCTCTCTCTCTCTGAAGACTTAAGCCTTAAACTACAAAATGAATGACGCAGACGCTCAATAAACAATTGGCTGAAACAGACAGATAGCAAAGCAATTAGACCAGAAATTTGGATGCTGTACCTGAAGCCGGTAAAAAATTTTTTGATGGTTTTGTTGGAGCCATAATCACTCAGTCTCTCTATAGAAAACGGTCCCACAGGCTTCGCTGGTGAAACGAAGGGCAATGAAAGGTCTCGAAACAAATCCATGTAACTTAACATCAATGCAAACTGATTTCATTTTAAAAGTCAAACCATACTTGTCTAGACATTGTACTTCACGTCATGGCATAGTTCCCTAACCCATTACCACACATTACTTTTGACAAACCTGAGAAAGAAGCCTTTAGAAAATATTGTGGGAAAAGGAGAAAATACAGGAGAAAACCTTTCGCAAAAAAAAAATCAAATTTTCAGTCACATTTACTTTGTTGTCTTCAAATGCTTTCGATTTGGACAAGCCTAAAATATTGTAGTTTGGAATTGAGTTAAACAAATTCGCGGCAAATGACTTTATAAACATTCGAGTAGAATATGCATCATTGATATGAAGGAAGATTTAAAGTATTTAAAAAAAAATATGTGAAAACATTGTGGCTAAAGGAGAAATTGCTCGTTACGAGCAATTTCTTCTTTTCTCAGTATTTCAAAAAAAAAAGAAGGTTTTCTGCAGGAGGAAAAAGTAGTCAGGATGCCTTGTTGAGTTCATGAAGTACATAACAGATTGATTCTTTCCAGCCTATTAGTTTTACTGTCAATCCTGATATGTTGTCGAAAGCATATGTAAGGTAATTTATATGTATCACGCAAGTCGATTACACTATAGCCTCTACCGGCTATAGACAGCCATACCTACTGTTACGAAATTAAACGCTTACAAACAAAAGAAATTATCTAATTTCCTTGAAAATTATATAGCAAGTATTGCATTTTTGACCCTCGAAAGTGAGTCGTTTACTCGATTATTGATAAACAGTGTAGAGGTATCCATTAGTTGTATGGTGCGTTAAAGGTGGCCCTTCAGATTTTGGGACAAAATTTTACAAAAAATACAAAAAAATCATCCTTGTAATCCCAGAGCCTTATAATTTTCATTCATTATACCCCAGTAGTCGAAAACCATCCGACAGCTAGATAAATTAGAGATTTACTACAGCCCAGGTCGACACTGAAGGGAAACACGGTCTATTTTTACATGAGCAACTTGCTCATTTACATACCGGAAATATACAGACGAAGCTTCAAAAATAGAATCCGAAGCTTTAGACATTATGGAAAGAATTAAATATTTGTTATGTTATGGAATTTAATAGTCATAAATCACGTGCAAGTCACTCAACATTCCCACAATGCTTTTTTTTATTTTGGCGGGAAATCTAAAAATAGCTTAAGAGGCTACGTAGCCTTTCAAGGGAATACCACCCAATTTTTTTTTTTTTTGTAATTCTATGATTATTAATTACTGATGATTCGTATTGTTTTTTTCAAATAAATTTTAGTGACATATATATTTTTTAATTTGGTGTGATGTGAAAATTCTAAATACCCACCTTTAAGATGGCCACAACCCTCAAGTACTATATAGAAGTGGACAATATATATAGAAGGCTTCTTTTCTGGGTCGTTAAAAACCAGGACTGTGTAGTCCAGGCCTTTAACGACCAAAAAAAGAAGCCTTCTGAAAACAATGTGGGAAAAGGAGAAAATGCTGGTAACCAGCATTTTCTCCTTTTCCCACAATGTTTTCTACCCTTTACAAAACAAATTTAAAATTTTCAGTCACTTCCATTTTGTCGTCTGCAAATGCTTTCGATTTGGACGAACCTAAAATTTTCTCGTTTGGTAATGAGTCGAATAGTGTTTAAGACCGTTTTCAACATTATTTCGATTTTATCCCGGCAGCCATTGTTCCTATTCATGCATTCCTGGAGTTTCTGTTCCCAGTGATTTGTTCAGTATTCTGCCCAAACCACTGGCTGCTTTCCCGCATAACCATCGTGGAAACAATGAACATCTAGTAACTTTGGACGCGATGATACCTTGATGTTAATTTATTATTTAACATTTATTGATGTTAATTTATTATTTATTTATGTTTTTACATCTGCCAAAAGTTCAGCCATGGAACTTCCCCATGTGAATGTGCTCGGTTTCCATCTCACCAAAACCAACTACCATTACTACCATGTAATTGAGACAAAGGAATAATCAACTGCTAAATAATTCATAAATGATATTCTAACTGTTATGTTTAACTTGCAGCACAAAATTAAACATGTCTGCAAACTTGTGGGAAGACATTGAGAATTTATTTATTTTTCTAAATGTTAACGTTTAGTTGTATTAGGATCTTCTGTCACAATTTTGTTCTTTAAGGTCTTCAACTATCAGATTTTTTTTTTGCTCACATGTTAATTGGTTTAAGAACATTGTCAGTAGGTATATCTCTTTCGTTTTTTCAATTATAAGCGGAAGATGTATTACAAACGTATATTATAATTTTCTCAAGAGTTGTTAACTGCAGGAGCTTATAAATTGTTGTAAATATGTCACTCATTGTACAAAATTGTTGAATATTATGTAAGTGTATATGGGGCAGAGGCCTAAATACTTGAATAAAGGTATACCTATTGTGTCTATGATCAGAGATTTATTTCTAATCTTTCTTTTGGTGCGAATGGCCTTTTAAGTTGTTTTTTTTTTGATAAGGAAGAGTATGATCAGATCATCTGCTTTGATTGCCACTAACACAATTATTTCTGTAACATGAAATATGGGATAGCCACGACTCCTACACATGCACTTACTGACAGGGTAAATAAAGCTTTGAAAGTAGCCACAGACCTTAAAATCTGATTTTGGATCTATACCGTAGAATGCTTTAAGAGATATTGTCAACAAAAACAAAAATATAATAGATAAAAAACATTGGAATCGGAATATCTATTTATTTGTTATTTAATTCATTTTATCAGCAGAACATAATTGCAACCAAATCAGATCAAACCGTGCCAGAAGGTGCGCTGCTTCTTTAACCAAGCAGCGTAATGAATTGTCGGTTTACTTCAAAAACATTGTAACTAAAGCTTGTTTCAAGCTGTAGTTACGAGATCTTTGAAATACACTGACGAAATGCAAAACGGACGTAAAAGTATTTCGATCGCTCTTCTATTTAAAGGTAAAAAAGGAAAGCCTGAACAGTTCTGAGCGAAATTTGAATTAGGGTAAATTTGCCAGTAATACTTTATTCAGGATACAATACGTTTTCACACGAAAGTACTTGTTCCTCCAATCTTTACTGGAACAAAACTCAAACGCCATGTTTTCTGCGGAAATATTGCCTAACGACACGAACTGTTCTTACTTTTTTAACTCATAGGCAGCTCTGTGTGGCTTACTGACCGTTATCGAACAGTGTAGAGTAAGATCAGTCTCTACAGAACGTGCAGTCTGAGCTTGAATCTGCACTGTCCGATAAAGAGACAATTCCCTCCAAAAGACATAAATTTGGGATAACATCAATTCGATTTTTAAAAAAGTTCCATTTGGTGAATTGAATAGAATATGGGTTAAAACCATCCATATCATTTTACAAGACTCAAAGAGACAAACGTATTTCAAACCCATCTTTAACAGTAACTCCATAGACATAATACGAAGCGCATATGTAATTGAGCCATGCTCTGGCAAAAGGGGGCTTAGTGCATCTCCGTGATTCAAGGTGCCAGCCCTAGTCATCACATAATTATGGATCCATACGAGCAACTTTTTGAATAACTTTTTGAGTCATGAGGTAGACTGGTCCCTTCACTCACAGAAAAAAATATGTATTTGAACAATAATATATCGAAAAGTTTCGGCCAAGGTCAGCCTGGGCGGACTGCGCAGGCTGACCTGGGTCGAGACTTTTCGCAAATGCATTAAGCCCCCTTTTCACAGAGCACGGGTCAATTATAGAGTTCAGACGAGTCGATGAGGGGCAGTTCGGGAAATGGACGATCGACCTGTGTCAGACTGAATGATAGATCATTGTCGCCGGGTTGAAATAATTAGTTGTAATACTATGTAACTACGTAACAATTTGCAGGAAACGGATCATGTCAGCAACGCGATTGGACGTTTATTTCACGTCGCAACCCTTAGTACGCCCGTCACAACTCTGGTTGCATTAGCGGCTACAGCAGAACTAGATCAGACTGCACAGAACTGTGTAGTCTGATCTCAGATTTACTCTGTCCGCTATGCCCAGACATTGTAAAAGATCGTATTAGTAACGTGACTGGACTACAATTATTTCACGATTTCGGCTGTACATTTCAGACCTGTAGTCACGTTTAACTCATTACCACACAATCCCTACTTTTGACGACCCTGAGAAAGAAGCCTGTAGAAAACATTGTGGGAAAAGCAGAAAATGCTGCCAACTACTTTGGTAACCAGGATTTTCTCCTTTTCCCACAACATTTTCTTCCCTCCGCACATTTCAAATTTTCAGTCAGTTTTATTTTGTCGTCTGCAAATATTTTATACTTTATTGGAGAAACGTAAAATTCTGACGTTTGGTAATGAGTCAAAGTTAGATTTAGTTATGATCAAGAAAAAAGAAGTTTAGTAAAAGAGAATCGCATTACTTTCGGCGTCGCTCAATTCTCTGGCTTTTGTCCTAGTTCTCTGTAACCAGATAGAGTAGATTAAAGATCAAACTGCACGTTCTATGCAGTCTGACCTTGATCTACACTGTCTGCCAAAGGTCGGTGACTTTCACTCAGAAGCCTAGGGGTTAATCTAGAAAAAGACTGAACATGCATCTGTTTGGGCCGTAAAAGGAGACCGCGATAAGGCTACTATCTTATAGGCAATTATCGAAAGTCAGCAACAAGAGGCTCGACTACAGTTTCAGATTTATCACTGTTTTAAATCATTTCGACAATATCTCTTTCTATTTATTTCGCAATTCACGTCTATAAAACGACTTCTATTTTGGCATGCACACCAGACATGAAAAAGTTTTACCACAGTATTGTACAATTGTATTGAATCACATCTGAAAAGCTCAAAATAAGACCTCATCTTCAGTCTTCAGTGAAGTCGAACACTTTATTAATCTCGTATTTATTCATTTAGAAAAGGGCTAGAGTTTATTTTACGGATCTTGGAGAACAAGACCAACCAGACTATAAGAATAAACTAAGAAAAACAGATTGATATCTTTTCGAAAAAAAAAGTTTCATTCTTGTTTAAAACTAACAGAACTTGTGGAGGTGCATAGTATTACGTTCAGCGAAATATTCCTATCTTTAACCTTTGATCTGTTAAGCACGATTTTATGACCTTTTACCAACAGTGTAGATCAAGATCAGACTGCACCGGTCGTGCAGTCTGATCTTGAATGTACACTGTCCGGTAAGAACATATTTTTTTAAAAACACTTCCTTTGACTGAATTAACCCTTTACCCCATAAGGCATTTCTATGGTATCTCTAATTGACCCTTAATAACAGCAAGGATGAAACCGTTTCTTATGTGTATATGACAGCTTTTGATAGCATAGAAAACATTGTGACAAAAGGTGAAACTGCTCGTCACGAGCAATTTCACCTTTTGCCACAATGTTTCCCAAAGGCTCCTACAAGCAATGCATAGAAAGGATCATCTATGGAGTAAAGGGTTAACGAAATTTGGGTTTGTACTATCGGCTTGCAACTTTCATTTCATTTATTTAGCAGGATAACGTCAGACAAACGTAATTGCTGATTTCTTTTTATTGTTCCTCATTAAATGGTAATAGTAATAATCAAATATATTAATTAAAGGCTTAATTTTCTTTCTATGCTTCGAAAGAACAAATATGGACAAACCTAGGAAAACAAAGCTATAAAAGAGAAACATTGGTATTCTGTTGAAGAAAAACAACCGCTCATCCACATTTTATATTGATAGTTGTGGTGTAATCGTGTGGCGCGGATCGGGAAGTGAGTGAAACAGGTTAGAGGAAACAGCTTGTGATGCTGGTTTGAACTGCGGAAAAAAAGATCAAACCGAAAGTAAACAAATCATTAGAAATGCTTGTAGTGTCGGAATAAACAAGAATATTTACTATTTGGTAAATGTATATAATCTAAAAAATTAATTTCTCGGCGTGATCATTGTCATGTCTGGATTGTCATATCTGTCATAAAAGGATGCGAGACTTTAGGTGATTCACTTAAATGTGTGGATTTTTTATGAAATGTAAGTTCTTTTTTCTACATGATTTACGTTTTTTGCGTGGTATTTTCTAAATACTAATTTTGATGCAGATGTAACTCAAACTGTAATTTAACTCTTTACCAAACGTCACAATTAGAGCCAGTTATTTTTTTCATTTTTCAAATTGCAAGCAACAGCACTCAGCAAATTAAATATTACTCAAAACCTGAAATATTCTCTCAAAAGGGTAGAATACATTGTGCAAAATAAAAAAAAATGCTGGTTAACAGCATTTTTTCCTTTTCCCGTCATGTTTTCAAAGTCCTTCTCCGTTAGAGTTATTCAAATCCGGCCGGACTGAGATGCAAAGGGCTAAATCACCTTAACCCATTACCAAAAAATCTCTACTTCTGACGACACTGAGAAAGAAGTCTTTTGAAAACATTGTGGGAAAAGGAGGAAATGCTGGTAACCAGCATATTCTCCTTTTCCCACAATGTTTTCTACACTGCACAAAACGATTTTCAAATTTTCAGCCACTTTTATTTTGTCGTCTGCAAATGCTTTCGATTCGGACAAACCTACAGTTTTGTCGTTTGGTAACGAGTTAAAAGCTACTAAGATCTACCGAAAAACACTTTTAACCCCTATCCTGCTAAAAAACTAAAAAGGAATGATCGAATCGATGGTAAAAACCAAAATACAGCAATTTCAAAGCTATGTTTTCGGGTATAAAGTTGCCTTCAATGATCGGACAGTGTAGATCCAAGATCAGACTGCACATTCTGTGCAGTCTGATCTTGGGTCTACAGTGTCCGCTTAAGATCCTTAGCAACCTAAGGGTTAAACTGCTCAAACGGCGCAGATTTTAGACAAAGTGAATCATTTGAGTTGTTTTAAAACGGTCTTAAAAAAACAGTGATAGAAAGAGGGAAAGCAATAATAATTTTTTTTTCACAATAAGTAAGACAGAAGTCGTCTCCATCTTTGACGTAAGAGGTTGTAAATGTATGTAGTACTGCGTTTATCTATTTATTTTTTTCCTCAATTTCGATAATTATGTATGCTCATGTATTTGGAAATATATATTTTGTATTATTTAAAGAAAGTCGACGAGCGTACTTGAAATATTCTTTTTCTTTTTACTAGTTTGAAAAGAATAAAGAAAAAAAACTTAAGCAATGATTATCTTTCCTATACAAGTACGGTTTTCTATTTAGTCTAAAAGCATGCTTCGTTTTATAAAACAGAACAGTCCTGTTCACTATTATAGATCGGAAAATTTGCTTTATTATATACCTAGCGGTGAAATCCTGGAATTTCCCAGTGTAATAGATTTTGATATCATCACTAGTGACGATATCAACTTTTACTTTCACTTCCTGTCGTAATTTAGGAACTACTCTTTGTTTTTAAACGAAAAAATAAAAATAATGATGTTAATAATAATGTTAATAAGGTATATAATAAATAAAATAATCAACTGATTATTTTTTATATGAAAAATATCTCACTCAGATGCCTCGTAAGACGTTAAAAAAAACTCGTGCTGCGCACTCGTTTTTTCAACGTCTAACAACGCATCCTCGTGAGATATTTTTCATATCAAAAATAACCAGTTGATTATCCTCTATTTATTATATTCTTTTCAGTGAATTACTAGGGTTTCACAGTAAATAACATCACTAGTGACGATATCGTTTTAGAATGTTTTCCGGGACTACTTTTTTCCTATTTTGCTCATATTGTTCCTTTCTTGATAATTATCATGATCAAAAAGGGGGGCTTGGGAATATAAAAGATAATCAACTGGTTGTACATGATATTAAAAATCTGTCACGCGAACAGGTTTTGATGCGGTTGAACAAACTCTTCTTTAGGGTTCAATTTTTTTTCAACCGGCGCATCACACTCCATTCTAGTGACAGACTTTTTAATATCACACACAACCAGATGATATAGAGGATAGTTGTGGTTTTTTCTTTCGGTGAAAGATCGAAATTTATTTCATCGAGTGAATATCATCGGTAATATTTTCACGAGCGGCGCAGCCACGAGTCAAAATATTACCGAGGATGTTCAAGACAAGATATAAATAATATCTTCTACTTATTTGGTCCATAGGTAAAATTCGTTTGAATATGATATAACTTGCTTCCTTGGTCACCTAGCTTTCACAAGGTCTGACTTTTAGAAAGTAACACAACTTCTGATTGGCTAAACCATTCGGTTTAACCTATCAGAAGTTGTGATACTTTCAAATTTAGAAAATTCATAAGAATAAGAATCATCTTAAGGATGGATGGTGAATACGAAGCCTGAAGTCTGATATCAGGATAATTATCAGCGGCAGTGCCGGATGTATCATAATAGTTGAAGATCAATTTGCATAATTAGAAGCGGGACCTGGTTGTGACACACTGATTAAGCAGCTGGAGCCGTATCAAACGTTTAGGAATATTTATTTATTTATTTATTTATTTATTTATTTATTCACTTACTTACTCACTTACTTACCTACTTACTTCTTTACTCACTTACCTTCTTACTTACATACCCGCTCGCTTGCTCGCTCGCACGCTCACTCACGACACTCACGTCACTCACGACACTCACTCACTCACTCACTCACTCACTCACTCACTCACTCATCTAAATGTACTTACTTACATACCTACTTATTTACTTACTTTTTCACTCAATCACTTGCTCGCTCGTTTACTTACTTACTTATTCGCTCACTCACTCATTCACTCACTCACTCACTCATTTATTAGGTCAAACAGAACAAATTGACAATGATATATAGTCGTAGGATGGTGTAAATCTAGGATCAAACAATTGGCTTACGTTCTGTGCAGTATGATGCTAATGCACTTTGTCAACAAAAGTTACTTCAGTCTCAAATTAACCCTTTACCAAACAATCCCTGGTTTTTACGACCCAGAGATAGAAGCCTTTTGAAAACATTGTGGGAAAAGGAGAAAATGCTGGTAAACAGCATTTTCTCCTTTTCCCACAATGTTTTTTTACCCTGCTGGAAACAAATTTCAATTTTTGAGTCACGCTTATTTGTGTCATCTGCATGTGCTTTCAATTTGGACTATTCTAAAATTTTGTCGTTTGGTAAAGGGTTAAAAAAGATTAGTTGGTTGTGTTGGGGTTTAACGCCATTTTAACAGTTAAGGTCATATCATGGCGGTCAGTGACGCACATGTGTTTCCTGGCTTTCTCACACCGGTACTAACACTACTTTCTTTCCAAAGCCACCGACTACTTTTCTCAAAAAAGATTATTAGTAGTATAGATATCTGCATTACCGTTACTATAGTTTACTGACCCCTTCTGAAGTTGTCTGGGTATTTTACCAACAAAACTTACAAAAGAGGATCACGTGATTTGCAGGTAGTGTTGAAGATGGCGATTTATCGGCTTGTTTTTGTAAACCACTGAAAGTCGAATTCAATTGTGATAATTTTCATAAATTATCAAAACACAATTTCCGCTTAAAGGTGGGTATTTAGAATTTTTATATCTCACCAAATTAAAAAAAATATATATCACTGAAATTCATATGAAAAAATAATACAAATCATCAATAATTAAAATTCATAAAATAACAAAAAAAATTTTGATGGTGTTCCCTTAGAAGGCTACGTAGCCTCTTAAGGTATTTTTAGATTTCGCACCAATAAAGCATTGTGGGAACGTCAAATGACTGGCACGTGACTCATAACGCTTAAGTTTCATTACATAACAAACGAGTAATAATTTTTTTACAAAATGTCTTCTTCGGACGCTATGTTTGTGTATTCTTGTATGTGAAAGAGCGAATTGATCATCTAAAAATAAAACGTGTCTCCCGTTGTTGCAACCTGCGCTGTAGTAAATCTCTTATTTCTCGTGTTGTCGGATAGATTTTCGACTACTGGGGTTTAATGAATGAAAATTATAGGGCTTTGGGAGTGTAAGGATAATATTTTTGCATTTTTGTAAAATTTTCGACCCAAAATCTGAAGGGCCACCTTTAACACAGAGATTCAGCCAATCAAAAATTGTTTTTCATTCTGAATTTAGATTAAAACAAAAATAGAGGGCACTTTCAAATGGTTGGTGAATACTTTGCCTGATTTCTGAGACTGGTTCTTTGTTTATAATCACGCAAATACACGTAAACTGAACAAGCCTTTATCAGGTATCAGTCCGTTAATTGCTTGTTTCCTATGTTTAATTAATCACAGAGACCCCGTTATAGTAACAGATCCTTAGAAAGTTCAACAAATAGTTTTTTATCAATAGAACATGTAGATTCACTTCCTTTTCTAATCAACTCTTCCCTAAACCAAAACAGTAGTTATTCGTGAAGGTGTCTTCAGGCAAGATATTTTAACGCACCAGCCAAGCACCGGTGAAATTAAGGAAATATGTAACAGCGAGCTGTCAACGTGAAATGACTGAAATAATGTCAAAAGTAGACCTGTTTAAACCAGCTACAAATAGATACATAAATATATGTTACGTTCTATTATTGGCCATCAAGTTTTAACCTGAATCATGCAAAACAACTAAAATGACAATCACCTATTCGATGGTAGAAGCGAAAATATTGCTATTTCAAAGTTATGTCTTAAGGGAATTAAATATCCTCATTGAACAGTGTAGATCCAAGATCAGACTGTATGTTCTGTGCTCTGATCTTGATCTAGAATGTCCGAAAGAAAGTCTCGAATCGAGCGTAGTAGCTGAAGAATTTAGGCTTTGAGAGATGATTGCGTACTCGGCCCTTCGATCATCGTGGAAAAGGAATGGCAAAAAAGTTGAATTGTTAACATAATTGAAATTGGAGATTTTTCGCTATCAGTACGATTACGGAATGAGAGATTCGTGTTTTCTTTTCTCTATTCATTGGGGAGGTCGAAGTGATATGTACTTGATTTCAATTTAAAATTAAAACTGCATAAAAACATCACACTCATTTATGTATTAGCAAAGCACCGCCTTTGGAAAGTAACGTGGACAAAGAAACGCCACAGTCAAATTGGTCATTTACAGAGATGTTTTTCAGTTCATTAAAAAAAAAAAAAAAAAAAAAAAAACGATCATCTTTCTTATTCTTATTCGTTGGTTTTCTTGTTCCTCTTATTGGTTTCCTTTACTTTTCTAATAGTTGTTGTTACTGTCGTTGTTACTGCCGCGCTGTTGTCATCGTTGTTGTTGTTGTTGTTGTTTTTACTGTTTTTATTGCTGTCGTCGTCGTTGTTATTGTCGTCGTCGTTGTTGATGTTGTTGTTGCTGTTGTATTTGTCGTCGTTTTTGTTGTTGTTGTTGTTATTATCGTCGTTGTCATGGTTGTTGTTATTGTTGCTGCTGTTTTTGTTATTGCCGTCGTCGTAATTGTTGTTTTGTTGTTATTGCCGTCGTTGTAATTGCTGTCGCTGTTATTTTAGTTGCTGCTGCTGTCATCGTCGTCGTTGTTGTTGTTGCTGCTGTTTTTGTTGTTACTGCTATTACTGTTGTCGTCGGCGCTATTGTTGTTGTTGTCGTCATCATAGTGGTTGTTGTTGCTATTTTTGTTATTGCCGTCGTCGTAATTGTTGTTTTGTTGTTATTGTTGTCGTCGTTGTAATTGCTGCCGCTGTTATTTTTGTTGTTGCTGCTTTCATCGTCGTCGTTGTTGTTACTACTGTTGTTGTTACTGTTTTTGCCGTTGTTGTTGTTGTAGTGCTTCTTCTTCTTCTTCTTCTTCTTCTTTTTCTTCTCTTGACTATTACTCATATAATTTAAATCATCCGGTTTGTTTTGACAACGATTCGCATACAATTCGAACGTACAACCTTCTGCAAAGGAAGCAGATGCTCAAAAACCCGGCCATATGTCAACAAATGCAAGTAGTAAATATCCTTACCGTTTATTGATCAGCAAACAGTGGGCTGTCCTACCTTCCAATAAATCTATACAAACGTGTTCCATCCGTATGACACTTGGACCATATTTCATCTTTCCCTGGAATTTGATATAAAAGCTTTTTGCAGTTATTAATAAACGAAAGGCCGTTTATCTAACAGGTTGAGAGGGTTGTCTGGAAATCATACACTACAGTTTAACCCCTAGACTGTTCAACGCGACTCACTGACCTTTTGCGGACCGTGTAGATCAAGATCAGACTGCACAGAATGTGCAGTCTGATCTTGGATCTACACTGTCCGACAAGTAAGATATTTTCTTTTTCTATAAAGATAAGTTTAACCCTTATCCTGCTGAATAACTTTAATGAAATTTTCCACACTGTCCTGTGTGATAACGACCTTAGGGAAACTAAGACAAAAAAGGCCTTATTAAAAAAAAAGAGAAAAATGCTGATAAACGTCATTTTCTTATTGTCTCTCAATGGTACTATTCTAAACACAGAAATTATCTTTTAGGCCACAATAAATATCTCCTCTAAAGTCATAAAGTTCCATTTTACCGGTTCAAGAATTTCGTCCTCCTGTAAGGGGGTACAGAATAGTTTCTAAATAAGGATTTCTGCTGTTGATTATTCCAATTCAGTTAGATAAAGTTTAATGCCTGTATCTCGACAGAGTTACCCGTTGTGTATTGGGATTTCTCCTGTTTCCAAAGGATAATTAATTTACGACCAGCTATCTCGGTCTATTCAAAGCTTCATGCATTTTTTGCTGACAAAATAGACAACCACGCTTTTCAATATTTTCTCGAAGTTGACTTCGGTGCATGCATAAAGGTACATTATGTGGGAGTAATTTACATCTTACAAACATTTGTGATAGTCATTGCAGTATCAATGATGTCAAATCGTTTTCAAATATCGTCAGTTTACTTCGAAAACTTCGTAACTACAGCTTGTAACAAGCTGTAGTTACGGAGTTTTCGAAGTAAACCAACGAAATTTACTTTCTGGACTCAGAGTAAAGCCAGTGCAAAATAAGAAAGGACTTCACTGATAAGTTTATAATACCACGTGTTAAAATTTCTTTCATTAATTTATGCGATCATAATCACGACGAAATCTGTAATACATAAATACCGTTGAGTACCTTGCTGGAAACCAAAAAAACAAGATATAATTAAGATGTTTTATTTGTACAACAATTCCTACGACTATCCCAAAATTAACGTGTACTCACGGGACCCTTATGTGGGTTGTCCAGGGCAATTTAACAATATGACGGTTTCGCTGTGAATTCATTCGTCCTTTTTGCGTTTTGTTTTATCATGCAACACAAGGCAAAAATATCAGGTTGCAGCAAGGCGAAGTTCGCCCACGTGTTCTTTTGCGGTGTGTTGGAATTCTCCAGAAAAACATAATTTGTCGGTTTACTTCAAAAACTTCGTAACTACAGCTTGTTACGAGCTGTAGTTAAGAGGCTTTTGAAGTAAACCGACGATATTCCTCCTTGGTGTTATGCGTCGCTATATCCTTCGATAGCATGGACTTTTTTGACGAAATGGAACCACGAAAGTCTATCTTGCGTCTTCCTTACCAACCAATGGAAGTTCCAGAAGTCGAGCAAAAACTTGTGTTATATGTCAAGAATGAAAGCGTGGAAAGCATTACAGTAAATGGCGTACATACAACATATGGCCTGCAACACGTGAAAAGGGACATTCGGACATCTGCGTAAAGTGTCGTCTCGGATCAGCCTGCGCAGTCCGCGCAGGCTAATCCGAAACGACACTTTCCGTTTTAATGCCATTTTCTGTTTTGCGCATGTCTACTGTAGCTCAAAATCTACTGTAGTCGTAAAGTGCCGTCTCGGATTAGCCTGCGCGGACTGCGCAGGCTGATCCGAGACGACACTTTACGCAGATGTCCGAATGTCCCTTTTCGCGTGTTGCACACCATATAGTGTTAACTCAAGGTTTTGGCGTCACGTCACATGACGATGCTTAGAGACCCTGGACTTTATCTCATTGACAGTTCTTCTAACAGTCACTCTGTTTGATTTTTAATGCTATATCAAATTCGAGCAAATGTCTCAAATTCGTTTTCCTATTTGAGTTGAATGCTTATTATGTAATGCACAGGAACTTTTTTTCCGTTAGTGAACACCCAATCTCAATGCATCTTGGCTCACCAAAGGTCACAATCACTCCCTAGCACTATTCACCACTTGCTGATCCAGTCAAAATTTGCAAACCCCGAGATAAGCCTAATAATTGGTTCCATTCTGTTCTAAATACAGCAATCATATTGTCTTTCAGTAAATAGTTGACGTTTTGTCTTTCGCTTTGTGTGTCACAAATATGGTGAGACTATCAATACCTTCGGTCTGTATTTACGAACCATTCCAGATGAATAACGTTCTTAGTCTTTTCTCCAAGATTATCTAAATTTGAAAGTTAAACAACTTCTGATTGGCTAAACCAAATGGTTTAGCCAATCAGAAGTTGAGTTACTTTAAAAGTCTGAAAGAATGTTCGACGTGTTAAAGAATGTTCCTTGGAATGGTTGGTAAAATTATGGGCCCTGGGCAGAAGCGGGAAACTCGGCTTATCTATTAACTCTTTACCAAACGACAAAATTGTAGACTCTACCAAATCGAAAGCATTTGCAGTCGACAAAAGAAATGTGAGTCAAAAATTTAAACATTGAAACTTAACTTAAGGACAGTAGAAAAAATTGTTGGAAAAGGAGAAAGTGCTTGTTACCAGCATTTTTCTTTTTTCCCACAATGTTTACAGAAGTCTTCTTCCAGTTGGTTTTAAAAATCATTAATTACTTGGTAAAGGGTTAATTTTGAACCATAAGCTACCAATTTTCCCGACGATTAATCAGGTCACGTTTGAAATTGCTCTGGAACAACAGTTTAATAGGCACATTTTTGCATTCCTCAGTATGGTTTCCCGCTGTTAATGATGTACGCAGTTTCAAATATATAAAAAAAAGTAAACCCCCTTCTATTGATAAAAATCCCCAAAATGCCATATAATCCGAACTTGCTGACCTGTCTAAACCTGTGATTTTTATCTTGCTAGATTAAACATGAAATTTCCTGCAACAGGTTTTGTTTTGTTCTTGCAAGCCACTATTGAATACAGTTTGGCAACTATTTTCAAGTGTATCCAGTTGCTTAGTTAACAACATACATGCATACATACATACATACATACATACATACATAGAAAGCTTATTAATTACGATGGCTGTAATGAACTAGACAATCACGCAAAATACGGGTTCACATTTCACTTAACGCATTTCCTTCGAAAACATATTTGCACCATGTCTGAAAGACAGATTTTCAAACATAAAATAAACATGTAAATTACATTTCAATGCATATTTTTTTACTTCAGCCACGCTTTAAATACAGACATTTTTAACCCTTAAAGCACTGGAACCAACTTAACGTGTTTTTGTGGACATTGTAGATCAAGATCAGACTGCACAGAACGTGCAGTCTGATCTTTCATCAACATAGTCCACTATTTTGTTACATATTCTGGACAAAAAGAAAAGCCTTGGTACAGCAATACTTCAGACGTTTTCCCATTTAACCCTTTCCCAAACGACAACTTTTGGACTCTTCCAAACCTAAAGAATTTGCAGACAACAAGTTTAGATTTGGAGAAAATGCCAGAAAGTTCTCAAACAGGGTAGAAAACACTGCGGGAAAAGGAGAAATTGCTCGTTACGAGCAATTTCTCCTTTTCCCGCAGTGTTTTCAAAAGACTTTTACTGCAAACACGTAAAAACCATAGCTTGTTTGAGTTAAAAATGTTTCCGGTTTAAATTCAGCACTTCAAGAGTTAATGCATTTCCGTGATACATGGTACCATGCAAGCGATCATATTATTGTTCAATAAAATCCGTTTTGTCTAATAACCGACGGAAGAACAGAAAGAGATGATAACCAGTAAGTTTTCCTTTTCCACAGTGTTTTCTACCCTCTCCAATATAAATCCCATCAATTGAGTGTTTTATTTTTCGTCTACAAACACCTTCAATGGGCCTAAGTTCAGAATTTTAGAGTCTAGTTAGGAACAGGGGCGCCCCGTTTGCCCAATGGTAACCCATTATGCCAACAATAAGGACGTTATGAGTTCCAGTGATTGGTAGTTCTAACAGTGTCTGCCTCCAAGCATGTTACCTTATTTGTATTTTACAATATGTTGGGAAAAGTAGCTAGTTACTTCAAAAATACATTCAAGGTAAAGTTTCTGAAAGAAAATGAAAATTCTAGAGATACATGTACCGTGATGGTTAGATATGGCAAACTGTTTAAAATGACGTTTATCACGCACACCAAACGAGCATTTAAACTTGTTTCTTAGCAGATCTATTAGTTTTCTATGGTTGTGATGGTTTTAATTCTATAAGTTAAGCAAAACCATAATGAAAATCTAAACGATTCTTGAACTTAGTGTATTAATATTGTTATTCCTTTTTCTTATCTTCTCTTGCCTAAAACGTTTTATAAGAATTCTATGTCGTTCGGTTATCTGAAGAACAAGGACTTAAACCATTACCACATAATCCCCACTTTTGACGACCCTGAGAAAGAAGCCTTTAGAAAACATTCTGGGAAAAGGACAAAATGCTGGTAAACAGCATTTTCTCCTTCTGCCACAATGTTCTCTAGTCTTCACAGAACAAATTTCAAATTTTCAGTCACTTTTATTTTGGTGTCTGCAAATGCTTTCGATTTGTATCAGCCTAAAATATTGTCGTTTTGTAAAGGGTTAATTTGTCAAAAATTCATAGAAAACCTATTTTTTGCAACCTTGCAATGGATACGAACTGACACGAATGGATAAAAAGGTTTTTATCAGTTACTCGTCCGTTAGTTCGGTGCGACCCAGCCTCAGAATTTCGTTGGTTCATAAAGAGTTCAGACTCATAACGTCAGGACGTATTTTGATAAATAAAGAATGCTAAAAAGTTTTGAGAATATGAGAACAGCTGGGTGGATATATTTGAACTCACGTCATTGAAGTTACAGAATAGTAAACAATGTAACACCTTGACGTGTTTATGCTTAAATGTAAGAAAAACAACTTTTGCATAATTTGAATGTCTGCTAATACTGGGCGCTGGGGAGCTATGTTCTAAATCTAGTACTCGTAGTCTATAGGGGCCGGAAGCTTTGTTAACCCTGTGCCACATTTACTTCCCGTATGGATCCTAGCATCTTCGCCAGCCAAGTTTACGATCACTACGCGTGGATCTTACCTTGGCGGATTGAGCTTGATTTTTACAACCCCCCGATACGCCTTTTCATTGGATGCAGCCAGCTCTAGTTGCATCGAATGAAATCGCTCATAGCATTTCATCTTTGATAAAAATAGAACACGGTCTCTACCTTTTGAATAATGGGTAAAACATGGAAACCCATGTGGATGTCTGCTTATCGCTTCACGTGTATTCGTAAGCGGTTTGTAAAACGATATTTCATTTGCTTTTAGAAACATGGTGTATAGGGGAGTAATAACCAGCATCCAATAGAGGGCGCATCACTTGAATCTCGAAATCGGGCTCAATCCGCCAAGGTAAGATCCACGTAGTGATCGTAAACTTGGCTCGCGAAGATGGGAGCCTAGCGGAAACATTGCTGGAAAGGTAAAATGCCCGTAACCAGCATGTTATCTTTTTCCTGCAATATTTCCTACCCTATGGAGGACGCACTTTGTTCCTTTTTGCCACCTTTGATGTATCACCTACAGGTGTTTTCAATTTGGACCGATCTAAAATTTTGTCGTTTGGTTAAGCGTTAACGGCTTACTGACAGAGGCTTTTTTAAACTGAACAATGTTAGAATCGCTGGTTCTAAGATATCTTACTGACAATAGTATGTCAGCATTCAGAATATCAAACAAGACAAACAGATATTCTCATCTCTAAACGGAAGTTAAATCTTTACCAAACGACCAAATTCTACACTTGTCCAAATTGAAAACATTTGCAGATGACAAACTAAATGGGACTCAAAAATTGAAAGTTGTTTTGGGAAGGGTTGAAAACATTGCGGGAAAAGGAGAAAATGCTGGTTACCAGCATTTTCTCCTTTTCCCACAATGTTTTCAAAAGTATTCCCTCTCAGTGTTGTGAAAGCTTTCTTTTTTGAAGTCATTGAGACAAAAGAACTTTGTCTCTGTCAAAAATGAAAATTCTTAATGACTTTTTATTTGCATAGAGAGAAGACTTAGATCGGACCGAGCGTATTTGAAAGCCACCGCATGCCCCGTTGTCTGCGCATGTCATATTCTTCGAAGATTCGACTGTCTTATATGACGCATCACTAGCGCATAACGCGGACTTACTGTAATACTACTCTCTATAAAGTAGTAATGTAGAAAATGGCTTTTATCAATACGTTTAAGGAGAAATGAGACCTGCTTTAGTTCCAGATTTCTCTAGACTGCTGATCATAGCTGAGTGAATTGAACGAGGTAGCGTTTTATTGAGTAAACTTTTATTTCAGTTTGAAATTCAAAGTAACGGTTGTCGCGTAGGAAAATGGTTCAGTTCTGTACCCAGGATGCCCAAATTAGATAAATGAGTATTAATAGAATGCCATCTAGCGGGAGATAATGCCGCATGCCCACGCTCTGTAGTAGCGGATAAACTGTCAGCGGGTTCGATACCAGTAGATCTAAATATGATCAGACATATTCCGTGGTCCGGTTTAATTTCATCTCCCGTCGGAATTCGATATAAAAGCTTTTTACAGTTATCAACCCTTAGGATATTCGAAAGATAATTTTAGTTGTTATAACGAACAGTGCAGATTAAGATCAGATTGCACAGAATGTGCAATCTGATCTTGATCTTCACTGTTCGAAAGTTATAACATTTTTAACAAGAAAAGCCTAGAATTGGAATATATTGTTCCTTTGCTTTTCCGATGAAAACAGTTGATTTCGTGTAATTTGTGTTCGAAGGGCCGGTAAAAGACAGGCTGTCAGTCTAGCACGGTTTTAGAATAGAAGCCGGCTTTGTTACACCACTCACTCACTCTCGATTTGTGAATTGCTTTATATTTGTCACTATTACTTCAATTGTATTGGGATTTGCCCCGTTTTCACCCGGCATAATTAGTTTATTACGACATCTCTCTAGCATTTGATGTGATTCTCAAGTGAGTGTTAACTGAAGCATATTACTTTTTCTTTCCCAAACATCTTCGAACCTCGGTTTATTGGTATGATTTACAAAAGTATGCTACAGATGAGGTTTTTTTTCACTGTTGTCGGAATGTGCAGACGTTTTGTAGACAAACATGCTCATCTATACTAAATTTTTAATCGGGCGCCGCTCTAGTAAAAGGGGGCTTGATGCACTTACACGATGTATTATACCAAGCAAGTCGTCACATAAACAACACATGTGACCTACAAGCAAAAAGGGATCATCTTGTAATTCTGTACATCAATTAGATGAAAACAGATCAACGATAGTGCAGGTCAATTCAAGCTGATAATTTAAAATAAGAGGGCCAAGATGGCCCTGGATCGCTCACCTGAATTTTTGAGAAGACCATAGTCTATTTTTTTTTTTTTTTTTTCTTGAGGTATTGAACCAATGGAAATAAAATTATTATTTTGCCAAGCAATTTTCAAAAGGTCACCTGTAAAAGTCATTTCAAAAACTGACCATCAGTTTCAGAAAAGAAGAATTTTTAAGAATTTCTTCATTTCTGTATAGTGCAAGTAGCCCCCATTCACCAGAGCCATGTTTCTTGATGGATCACAATTTAGCGAACAATTTTTGAAAAGGGTCATTCAAACCTCCCTGTGAAATTATTTAAAAATGTGGCTAGTGGTTTCAGAGAAGAATAGTCTTCAATAATTTCTTCATGTCCACACATGTACAGTGCCAGTAGCCCCCCATTCACCAGAGCCATGTTTCTTCACATATCAAAATTTTGCGAACAAGTTTTGAAAAGAGTCACCCAAGGAACATAGCTGTGAAATTATTCTAAAATCTGACCAGCGGTTTCAGAGAAGAAGAATTTTCGAGAATTTCTTCATTTCCATATAGTGCGAGTGGCCCCCATTCACCAGAGCCATGTTTCTTAACGGATCAAAATTTCACAAACAATTTTTGAAAAGGGTCACCCAAGGAATATCTCTGTGAAATTCTTTTGAAAATCTGACCAGCTGTTTCAGAGAAGAAGAATTTTCAAGAATTTCTTCATTTCTGTTTAGTGCAAGTAGCCCCCATTCACCAGAGCCATGTTTCTTGACGTTATAAAAGTTCGCGAACAGTATTTGAAAAAGGTCACCCAAAAAACATGCCTGAGAAATTATTTCAAATTCTGACCAGTAGTTTCAGAGAAGAAGAATTTTTAAGAATTTCTTCATTTCTGTATAGTGCGAGTAGCCCCCATTCACCAGAGCCATGTTTCTTGACGGTTCAAAATTTCGCGAACAATTTTTGAAAAGGGCCACTCAAGGAACATCCCTGTGAAATCATTTTTAAATCTGGCCATCGGTTTCAGAGAAGATTTTTAAAGAATTTCTTTGAAAATTCCATTTGGTTGCCATGGCAACCAGAGTTTTTGATGAAATCGAATTCTGTGGACAGTTTTAAAGAGGACCTCCCAAGGAACAATCCAGCCAATTTTGGTCCAAATTGGCTCAGGGGTTTAGGAGGAGTTGATATTTAAAGAATTGTTGACGACGCACGACGGACGACGCACGACGGACGACGGACACCGGGTGATCCTAAAAGCTCCCCTTGAGCACGCTGTGCTCAGGTGAACTAAAAATAATTGTATAACCAGGTACAATGAACACTTTTCTTACAGAAAATTCGCGCAGTCTGACCAGGGTTGACACTTTTCGCAGTTCCCAGAAGGTCCCTTTTTGCGTGATGGGTCACATATGGATCCATCAAAACGGAATTGTGTGACAACTGCCTGGATTGTATAGCAGTATGGTCTTTGTGGACGACTTATAATTTGCAAAATCTTTCGTCCCATGTCAGCCTGCGGAGACTTTGCATGCATATCCTGAAGTTTTTTTGGGTTTTTTTTTTTTTTTTTCATTAAACACCCTTTTCTTATAGCATGACTCGAATTGTTTATTTCATTAGAAATAGCAAAGCTTGCCACAAAACAATCAGCTTTGGTTAAATCATATCGAGACTTGCCACAATTTTTTAAAGTTTGACGGTAAAGAACGACCGACTGCTTATTACAAGTAATGCTCCCCCTTTTTGTCAACCTTTTCTGAATCTGGGACGACTATTTATAGGCCACTACCATACATATTTGATATACATGTTTATATGACTTTATGTCATTCTAAAGATTTCTATATTTACACTTTCATGATAAGCATGGAACATTTTCTTCCAATCTTACTACTAAGTCGTTACTCGCATGCTGTTGTATCGAACGTGGATGAACTTTCGATACAAGTTCATCCCTAATAACATCCGTAGATCTGGCGTAGGAATACAATAGGACAAAAGGCGACATGTCACTCTGCGTGAACTACATTTATACCGGAAATGTACTTTTGATTACATGCGACATTCACGCTCCTTAACCCTTCCTCTGATGAGAAAAAAAATCTGGCAGCTTTCATCGCCGGCAACTCAGCTTCGACTCCTATGATTTGATATACACAACAGGGAAAAAGGAGAAAATCGTCGATTTACTTGAAACAAGCTGTAGTTACGAGGTTTTCGAAGTAAACCGTCAAAATGCTGATAATCGGTACTTTCTTTTTTATCCCGATGTTTCCAGAATCCCAATCTTCATTGGAGTCGTTATAGAATACGAGACCATTAGATAAAGAATCTTTTGGGCCATATTGAGACAAAGATTCTTTTTTTAAATAAAACAATTCGAAGTAGTTTTGCTTTCACTTACACATATGCCTTGTTTTCGACAAAAGTTTTCACCTATCAGAATACAAACTGGTCTTTAGAATAATCATGTATACACCATTTTGAAGCACAAGAAGCAAAGGAATATACTTTTTTACATCCCTCTCAACTTATCTGTCAGTTTCCAAAAAAGTATTCAAATATTTAAACTTTTAGTAATGAAGATCGAAAAGTGACCTCCAAGTCAATCCCTAGGCATCTTCGCAAGCCAAGGATACTAACTCCACATTGTTCGTACTACCTTAGTATCCTTGGCTGCATGCGAAGATGATCCCTAGGCTGCTAAGCGCAACTTACTGACCTTTTGCGGACAATGTAGATCAAGATCAGACTGCACAGCACGTGCAGTCTGATCTTTGATCTACATTGTCCGATAAGGAGATATTATCTCAAAAATAAAACTTTGAAAAAGCAATATTCAGGTTATTAATGAATATCGAATTGAAAATTTTAGTTAATTGTCAGGGTAGGGGTTAAAGTTGCATTGACAAAAAGACTCTTCTTAATCTAATTTTTTTTCTCAACAAGCATAAGAACTCCATAAAATGACCCTAATTGTCGATTCGCCATGAAGTAGAATTCATTCATTCATTTAGACATAGTGTTACCATGGGTATGATTTACTTGCCACAAGAAATGGCGATAGTGATATCGTCGGTTTACATAAAAAAAAAAATCGTAACTAAAGCTTGTGTCAAGCTGTAGTTACGAGATTTTTGAAGTAAACCGAAGATATACTTTTCGCCGCTCCTTTATTTTCCAACGAAGGTAATTCGTTCAACAATACTTCCGGTTGAATGTTATAACAAAGTAATGCGCTATCTGAAGGACTAATGACACTGGCCAACACATTACCTTCGACCATAATTGACATCTTTTCATATCAAAAGCCTCTGTAGACAACTATTCATTGTGACTTTGAGGATGGGACTCATTTTTAAAAGGATTTAATCAGAGACAGATAAAAGTATTTGTGTTGTATGTCCCTGATTTCATATTCAAAACGTCGTAGAAATACTAAGAAATAGCTGGTCACTAGAATCGTCGAAAGACTTTTATCCTTAGGATTGTAGTGGACGGGGTTGTTTGGTTAAATATTGACGCTTGAACACGAACTAAGTTGATCATGGGTACAAGTTTTCAAGAAAATAGATTTAGACAGAAATGAAAACGCTGACAGGCGATGACTGAATTTTTATCTACCGTAAGGGCACTGAATGAATCAAATACACATTCTCAATATGGGAAAAAAGACCAGAAATTCCAAATTTAAGAGTATTTTAGCGAAAGCAGTTAACGTTTTTCCAACACTGTAGATAAAAAATAAAACTGCAATCTCGCCCGTATTCACCAACAATTCCTAGTCCTTTCCTCTAGGATTTTCTAAAGTTAAAAGTAACACATCTTCTGATTGGCTAAACCAATTGGTTTAGCCAATCAGAAGTTGTGTCACTTTCATATTTGGAAAAGCTCAGACGTAAAGACTAACTAAAATGTTATGAAGAATGTTGGTGCATAGCGACCATGATTTCAATCTTCATTTTCTACAAACACCAACTTTAGTCAAGCTTCAAATGTTTTAACATTTTACCACATGACAAAAATTTAAACTTGTCTATATCGAAGGCAATGGCTGACAACAATTTAAATGTGGCTCATATTATGCAACTTGTCTTTGAAAATGTGATAAATATTGTGGAAAAGTGAAAAAATGCTGTTTACCTACATTGTCTCCCTTCCCAACATTTTTTTCAAAAGCTTCTTTTCCCAGTGTCATTAAAATCAGAGATTGTTCGATAATAGTAAAATAAAATTGCAATTTTCCATTGGAGAGATAGATTAGAATTTTTGATAATTTCAAGGGATTTCTGACAGAGCCAAACTAAACAATGGACAGTGCAGATTAAAGATCTGACATTCGTTTAAGTCTATTTAAGTCTTTTAGTTTATGCATCAGCGTTTTTGAATTGACAGCTTACCGCCTGTAATGATGACAGAACGAATAGCCGGCTCGTTTTACAGACTCTTTTGTGCGCCATTTCCAGACGTTTTCTTGAATTCGCTCATGGGTGAAATGTTGCTTTGACTTGCAAATCGTCCATAAATACGCAGCGCCGTATTTGGCTATCTTCTGACAGAATCTATGCTATTTGTGATACTCATGTCGCCTTGGTAATCAAAGAACTGAAAGTAGATTATTTCAAGTGTTGAGTTTTTCCCAATCCGTTTCTTTTGTTCTAAAAGGCCAAACAGCTGCCAAAAAAGTCGATGTGAGTGTTAAAATGCAGTTAGATTTTAACAATATAATATAAAAGTTTAGAAAAGTTAGAAAATATTGTCAAGATGACAATCTGTTATAGTGCAGTCTGTCCGAGCGGCAATCGCAAGGAGAAAATAGATTTTAGAGGTGGCCTTTCAGACTTTAGGACGAAAATTTTACAAAAATACAAAAAGAAAACTCTTATACTCTCAAAGCCTTTTAATTTTCATTCATAAAACCCCAGTACTCGAAATCCAACGTGCAGTCTGATCTTGAATATGCACTTTCCGATTTTCAAATCGTGAACTGTGGATTTTCACTATTGGTTGGAAAACTTAATAGTTTAATTTCCCCATCCTCTAATTTCAGGTACAGAAAGTGGGTTTCAATAAATGGGATGTATATACATGTACATAGTTTAAACCATGTGGCCAGTAGTGTATTCGTGTATGTTTGGATTACTTATTCGAATGGTATCAAGTGCGATCCCAACAGATGAGCAGAGACTGTTGGAGCATCTACTAACAGGCTACAACCCTGCCTCCAGACCTGTTTACAATGCATCGGATGTGGTCACGGTTAAATTTGGAATTACTCCGGCACAAGTTTCAGATATGGTGAGTACTGATGTACTAACCCAAGGCCACAGGAACATTATTAGTTGTACGGTCAGGTGGCAGGGGACTTGGAAACTTGTTCACGGCTGCGGTTAATCATGTCGCCCCGAGCCGAAGGCGAGGTGGCGACATGATTCACCACAGCCGTGAACAAGTTTCCAAGTCCCCGTCCATCCGATCGTACAACGAATTTATTCTACTGCAAAGTTTTACCATTCCAACGTTTATTAAGCGAATTTTACCTGTTTTGGTTTCAGTACACTGACGTACTAGAATTTCCCTTCTGAATGCCCCAATTCATTGAAAACTGACGTCACTGGGTACTGACGTCACTAAAACCTTGGTAACATGTGCTAAAACCTGCAGCTTGGCGCATAATTTTGATGTTTATCTTGATTGATGCCGCCATTTTGGATATTGCGTTGAAAGTGTATACATGTATTCGGGGCTCCCGAAAGGGAAACTGCTTTTATGTTGGTTTTGCAAATGAACATGATATACATAATTATATATGTTCGGGACAAATTATCCAATCAGATCACGAGAAATTTCTTTGCAGTATGATCAAACTTCTTCTCCCGAACAATATGGATCAAAGTCGGATTGTTCAGAATATACTAGTACATGCTATCTTTGACCTTAATCCTGCTGTATTGTCCATGAAGTAATTTTATATCAGTATGGAGAATTTTATAAGAATTTTGGAAGTTGCCGATATTTAGGCCCTGCTGTACTGTATTTCACAAGAAAGGAAATGCTTTTTTGTCTTAAAATAATAGCAGTAAATTGTATAAAATTTGTATCTAATTTAAATACAATTATATATTGTATTTAACCTTCATTGCCCAACAAATGCTCGAAAAACTAAGCGTCTGATTCTGGTCGACAAAAATTGCCTTGTTAATCCTTTTCCAGACGAAAAAAAAAAATGATCCTTTTCCAAATTGAAAGCATTTACAGACGACAATATCAGAGTGGATCAAATGGTGCAATGGTTCTCTGATACGGTGGATAACATTGTGGAAAAAGGAGCAAATGCTGGTTACCAGCATTTCTCCTTTTTCAACAACGTTTTCAAAAAAACCTCACTTTAGATTCGTTAAAAGTCGGCATTGTGCAGTAAAGGATTGTCAGAAATAAGGTTTCACGTCTCTGGGATGAAGATGTACTTGCAGTACATGAAACCTTAACGCCCTCACGATGACAAAATTGTCCTAATGTAACCCTAATGGTGACCCTTCAGCTGTTAGGTAAATGAAATGAAAATTTCTGCTCCATAGTAAAAATAAAAACTATTGCGGTTTTGATGTTAATTTCAATGTGAAGAAATTACCGCAGCGGACAGTGTAGATCAGAGATCAGACTGAAGTTATTTAACAGTCTGATCTTCATCTACGCTGTCCAAGAGAGCGTTCAGAGTCGCGCTTAGCTGCCTAATTGTCAAGAGGTAACGCTTTGCCAAACGACAAAATTTTATACTCGTCCAAAAAGAAAGCATTTGCAGACGACAAAACTAATGTGACTCAAATATTGAACTTTGTCCTGAGAAAGGTAGAAAACATTGTGGGAAAAGGAGAAAATGCTGGTTACCAGCATTTTCTCCTTTTCTCACAATGTTTTCAGAGGGCTTCCCTATCAGGGTCGTGAAAACTAGGGATTGTTTGGTAAAGGGGTAAGCGAAAACCTTGATTGGTAGTCGTTTGTTTTGAAATAATAACCAGTTTTGGCTAAAATTAGAAGCTTTTTTTGGAGTCTCTACAGATGAAACTGGAAAATAGAAGTTTGAAAAACAAAATCTAATTGGAAAAAGTTTTTTTCTAGGCAGATGGCGCCCATTTCAATTGAATGAAAAAAAAGGGAATAGAAAAAAAGAGAGAGAAAAAAGAGAAACTAATTAAAATGAAGCTTCTCTTATTTCGATACATCATGGTCTGTTTTGTGTGGTGAACAAATCAGTAAACTCTTGTAGCAAATTGAACCCTTTTCCACCCGAATTCTTATTGTCTACTGTAACAAGGATAAACTCCGTTGCCTTGGATTGATTGAATTTGCATTTATTTATCGTCGCCACCGGTTTCCCATATGGGCGACCTAAGGGTAAAGATTTATATCAGTAGACAAAATATCGTGCTGCTAAAGCAGTTTTACTGTTTCGAACTAAGTCACACAACTAATTTCAATGTGGACAATGTAATCTTTGTGCCATAGAATTTCATTCGGTTATGTTCATTCACGTGTGTTTGGAACTCGGCTAGCGTGTCAAATACTTTTCTTCCTGAAATGAACCTTTCAAGGTAAAAAAAAAACATCTATTAGTTTCGTAAAGTATATTCCGCAGAAATCGTACATTGGCGCACAAAATCAGACCTTAATTATGTGTATATCAAAATCGACTTTTAAGAATTTGTCTAAGTCTAAATTGGCGATATATCGTCGGTTTACTTCAAAAACCTCGTAATTACAGTTTGAAACAAAGGTATAGTTACGAGGTTTTTGAAGTAAACTGTTGATAATATGTCTATAAGTAATATTCTGGGAATATAGGGTTCAGCGCAGCTGCAGAAAGTATCGGCCGATGTCAACCTACATAGCCCACGCAGGCTGATGTTGGTCAAATGCTTTTCCTATTGGTCAATCCTCTGTAAGTCAAAGAACCATTGGACCTCATGATCCTTTCGCTTATTGGATAAAATGGATGGTCGATGATTATAATGATCAGTTGCTTGGTAAAATAAATCACATAATATGTGACCCGTCGAGCAAAAAGGGACGATTCCGTATATCTGTTAGATGAAAGAAAGAAAGATAGCGCAGGTTTATTTAAGTTGATAGTTAAAAAAAGATTGTACAACAAGATAGAATGACCACTTTCATACAGGAGATATCATAAAAGCGAAAAGTGTCGACCCTGGTCAGACTGCGCAGTTCGCGCAGTCTGACCAGGGTTGACTCTTTTCGCATTTCCCAGAAGGTCCCTTTTTACTTGATGGGCCACATATACAAAACTCCCGTGCCATCTCTCATATTAAAGAAGCCGAAAAACTCGGGCAGAGTGCTGAGTAGCCCAGTAGAACGTATAGAACTCAATCCCCGGGTAAAGGGACCCTCTTTCATAAATCATTGAGAGTTGTTCCGTCAGGGCTCAGTCCTACTTGATACAGATATAGCAAAAACAAAGTTTCGAATGTGCATCACATGGGAAAATCGCCAGTGACTTGGACAGAGCGTATATGCACATGGTAACGGTAAAAGATACATCTGTGTGAGCTCAAGCAGAGACGCATCGGTCTGAATGACATAAAGGAAAATCTCTTCCAAACTTCCCAACAAACAAAATGACTTTTGGGTTCGAAACTAGAATCTGCGATATGGCCAATAGCCCACCATAGTTAAGAGTTCATTAGGTTTAACCCTTTACTCCACAGATACTCATTTCTACGCATTCCTTGTTGGAACCTTTGGAAAACATTGTAGCAAAAGGTGAAATTGCTCGTGACGAGCAATTTCACCTTTTGTCACAATGTGTTCTATGCAATCAAAAGGTCTCATATACACATAAGAAACGGCTTCATCTTTGCTGTTAGTTAGGGTTAATTAGAGATACCATAGAAATGCCTTATGGGGTAAAGGGTTAAACGAACTCAAGTATAGATGCATCAGTTCCCATGACATGACTGAAATTTTACTCCAAACTGACAAACAAGAAGATATTGATGCATGCATGGCGCCGCAAATCAGATGTTTCTAAAACAATAGGCACATTACAGCATTTTAAATTGACCAAAGTAATGTTCTTGCAGAACTCGGTGAGAAATGAACTGCGAAGTCCTAAACAATCCTTAGAATGCAACTGAAAAAAAACAAGAACCAATAATGGTAAGACATAATCATTCTTCGGCGAAATTGAACATAATTTCAATTGGAGCTATGTACAAAAGCACTTTTCATTCGAGAAACAACACAAGAAAATAGTACTAAAACTAAGTTCCAAATTACCAAATCGATATTTAAAACTTGATATGAATTGACCAAAGTGGTTACGAAATGATCGAAGTGGGAACGAAATGACCAAAATAAAAAGAATATGTGGATACGAATGATGACCAAAATTGTACGAAATGGCCTAGGTACGACATGACCTAGTTACGAAATGACTTAAAGCCGAATAAACAATATGGCTGCCTCCTTAGGTACTTTTCAAAGCCGCAGAAGAATGTAGTGCCACCGATCGTGCGGCGGCACAACAAACAATTAGATTACTGGGCTCGAAACTAGAATCTTTAGCATGGCCAATAGTCGCCCATAATTACAAATTCATTTGCTATACAAAGCGATGCAATGGAAATTCATTCCTGCAACCATATACCTCCAACGCTAATGAAAGACAATACCAAGCGTCCGGAAGTTCCGACGTTCTGTGAAAGTTTTCACCGAAGGTGGCATAAAAGTATGGAAATACAACCTATAAATTGCTATTAACCCTTAGGCTGTTAAGCGCGACTCATTGACCTTTTGCGGACAGTGTAGATTCAAGATCAGACTGCACAGAACGTGCAGTCTGATCTTGAATCTACACTGTCCGAGAGGGAGATATTATTACTCAAAACAAAAATTTGAACTATCAATAATTGGGTTTTTATTATAGATATAAAAAATATATTCTAGTTATTTAACAGGGTGAGGTTTAATGTTTGTCTGGTGATGATGTAGTATCCACTTAACACCTGTCTGATATCTTTTTTAACCCTTTAGCTCCTGAAACAAATCTGCTACAGACCATTTCGGAAATATACTACTTTAACTCTTTACCAAACGACAAAATTTTAGACTGGTTCAAATTGAAAGAATTTGCAGATGACAAAATAAAGGTGACTGAAAAATTGAAATTTGTTCTGGAAAGGGTAGAAAACACTGTGGGAAAAAGGAGAAAATGCTGGTTACCAGCATTTTCTCCTTTTCCTACAGTGTTTTCAAAAGGCTTCTTTTCTCAGGGGCGTCAAAAGTAGGGATTGTGTGGTAATGGGTTAAACACGTTAAAACTGGTAATTTGGAATAATCCGCACTGTATTGTTGGTCACGTCCTGTGCATTCAAACCTTGTTCTACGCCGTCCGTGTAAGCCCTTGTTTTTGTCTATTGCTGTAAAAGTCGCAATGTCATGTGACATGAGTATAAGAAAAATGTGCCACGTGACAAACAGGAGTAGCTTTTTTTGTTGATTTTGTCTTCATCGAAAACATATTCCACAGTTTCAAGAATTACTCAAGAACGAACTAATAAAAAGGCGTTATCGTAAATGCCATTTGCACTGAAACCATATTGAAACCTTATCTGGTTTTGACGTCCAATCAACTTCCTTTTTATTTTTGAATGAAACCAGTAAAGTTTGCCTGCCTCCTTTTAAGTGCTTCATGGATTTCCTTGATGGCAAAGTCTTTTCCAACTTTGTCATGCTGTCCGAAGCCTGAAACATCTCAGGAACATCGAATATAAAATATTTTCGTTCTTAGTACACTGAGCATGAAAATACTAAAGCTTAAATAGCTAAACATAATTCATTACATGTTAATAATTCTATACATGAGCCGTGCTTTGTAAAAAGAGGTCTTAATGCAGCTGCATTATGTTTCGGCCCAGGTCAGCCTACGCGGACTGTGCATGTCAACGAACCAGTGTACCTGATTATTCGATCGATTGTTAGGTGAAATGTTTTTTATGGATCCAAGATTTTGTGATGAATTGCTTTGTATCATGGATAAAGGTGAATTTCTTTCTTTCTTTCTTTCTTTCTTTCTTTCTTAACACATTAATCTGATGTTCAAATAACATTGAAACCTTTACAGTAAGTGAAGTACATGTATACCCTGACTGTATGAAGAATTCGTTGAAAGTGCTTTGTTTGCCCATATTCATTTATTCATTCATTTATTTTACTTTGCATTTTATCCTGTAAAATCATTTATTATTTTTATTATAATTCATTTTACATTGTATTTTATCCTGTAAAATCTAAATTCTCTCTTCATTCACGGCGAATTCCTCGTCCTTTAATCCGTAAGTTTAAGGACCTGCATAGATTTACACATTTTTTATTGGATGTACACAAGGAAGATCCCTGCTTTACCAAAAAAATATATGTTGTGGCGTAAATTATTACAAATACCTTATCAAATCGATATGTATATGCATTTTAGTGAAACCTGCAGGGCCCGTATTCACCAACCATTCATATAAAAGTTCTTTGTCTTATTTTCCAGAAATTTCTACATTTGAAAGTAACACTACACCTGATTGGCTAAACCAAACGGTTTAGCCAATCAGATGCTGTGTTACTTTCAACTTTTGAATATATTGGAGAATAAGACTAAGAATATTCTCAAGAATGTTTCGTGAATACAGACCCTGTTGTCAGAATAAATGCTTTCTCACAAAAACTGCGTACGCAAAAAATTCGCGCAAACGTTGTATGACAAAGGTACCCCTGGTCAATAACATCTATATTAGGGCTTTCTGATATGTAGACGCTACACTGTCCTGGTCTAGCGGAAACAAATACAATATCAGACAGTCAGCCTCTCAATTACTGCCCTAAGGCAGTGATTTTCTAACAAATGGATGAAATTGGCCTCGGCTGTTACTTAACGATTATCTGAACAGTCGTTGTCCATGTACATAATGTTCACGCGATCATCTACTAAATGACCGAATTCTTTCTCTGGTAAAACCATTGAAATGAACTTATTCCGAGGTGTAAAATCAAAATTACGTTCCAAGTTTGGATAGTGTTGTTCAAAGTATAGGACAGAGGAGTGAACGGTGAAGTTATAAGATCATATAGGACTTTTTGAACAGTCTCTTGATCTACTTTGTCTGAAAAAAGTACTCGGTCCAACACGAAATTGAAAGTTAAAACTTTAGCGCATACAACTTTAGCACCATTGTCAGAACTACTTTTTTTAAAAAAAATCTTTTTTGTAGTTAAATTTTAAAAAAAGCTCGAAAATAATGTCACATATCATGCTGATTTCTATTATTCGATATTTTTTTTATTTTCATTACAGCTTTTTTCCCTCCTAGATCTATATACCAGCTGATGCTTGTAGTCTTTTTAATTTCATGAATCTAGAACACTTCTATCTCTTGTGGTGCTCATAAACATTTAAGTTTTATTCAACCCCTAGACTGCTAAAAGCGACTCACTGACCTTCTGTGCAGTTTGATCTTGGATCTATGCTGCCCGTTAAGAAATGTGGCTTGTAACACTCAAAAAGGGACATTTTCGTAAAGTGCCGTCTTTGATCATCCTACGCAGTCCGCCCAGGTTAGTCCGAGACGGCACTTTACGACATCATTAGATTTTGCGCTACAGTGGACTTGTGCAAAACAGTAGATTACGTAAAAACGGAAAGTGTTGTCTCGGATTAGCCCTCGGGGATTGCGCAGGCTGATCCAACGGACACTTTACGATAATTTCCGAATGCCCGTTTTCGCGTCCTGCAGGTCACACAATTGTTTTTCCTACAAAAAAAATCAAACGGCAATACATGTATTAGCATTTTTACGATCAGCTTGAAAGTTTTAATTCCTTTTATTTATCAGGACAAGGGTTACGGTCCAGCAAGTTTCACGGTACCTCAACACAAATAGATATAATTTCAGCCGTGCTGTATGAGGAGGGGGTTTAATGTACCTGCAAAAAGTAGCGACACTTTTTATGCATGTCCGCAGTCCGCACAGGAAAACACTGGTCGAAACTTTCTGTTAATTATAAATTTTCTGTATATGAAAGGAGTAATCTCTAAATATGGATTAAATCGAATGATGCACAGAATTACGGAGCCCGATAGGTGTCATGCGAAATAGCATTTCGTTTTAACAATTCAGTATTTCGTTTTCTCGATTCAGTATTTCGTTTTAACGATTCAGTATTTCGTTTTCTCGAAATAGCATTTCGTTTTAACAATTTAGGATTTCGTTTTATCGAAATAGTATTTCGTCTTAACGATTTAGGATTTCGTTTTCTCGAAATAATTTCTCGAAATAGTATTTCGTTTCAACGATTTAGGATTTCGTTTTCTCGAAATAAAAAAAAGTGTAAAATATGACACCTACCGGGCTCCGTATAGAATGGATTTTATGGATGTTTGATTAAGTGATGACTTGCTACAATGATGGCAAAACGGAGTTTATAACTTCATAATCATATAACGACTTGTTTTATATGAAACCCCCTTCTTGCCAGAGGCTGGCTCACGTATTATTGCCTATTTACGACCAATGATAATATCGCTGATGCGATTCGCAGGTATGATAAAAATCTCTCCAAGTGTTTTATGGATTAATAACATTCTCAACCTCTTGACCATGAAAATTAAATTGTTTCGATCAAGATATCAACACATGACTGAAATAATGAATTAGATAGTCTTTTATTCTAAATGGTTCTAAATTCAATTCTAATTTCCAAGACTAGCAACCTTGGCCCGTATTCACCAACCATTCTTGAGGACATTCTTA
Organism: Tridacna crocea; assembly: GCA_943736015.1. NCBI lineage: Eukaryota > Metazoa > Mollusca > Bivalvia > Cardiida > Cardiidae > Tridacna > Tridacna crocea. The sequence goes on from OX031066.1 coordinate 15,002,136, forward strand.
GTCTTATTCTCCAAAGTTTTCTAAATTTGTAAGTAACACATCTCCTGATTGGCTAAACCATTCGGTTTAGCCAATCAGAAGTTGTGTTACTTACAAATGTAGAAAATTCTGTAGAATAAGACAAAGAACGCTCTTCAGAATGGTCGGTGAATACGGGTCCTGGTCAACTGTCATACTGAACTATTAAATTCCATAAAATAACAAACATATAATTATTTTCCATAATGTATAGAACTTCGAATGCTCTGTTTGAAGCTTCGCCTGTATATTTCCGGTATGTAAATGAGCGAGTTGCTCATGTAAAAATAGACTGTGTTTTCCTGTGTGTCGACCTGGGCTGTAGTAAATGTCTAATTCATCTAGTTGTTGGATGGTTTTCGACTACTAGGGCTTAATGAATGAAAATTATAAGGCTTTGGGAGTATAAGGATGATTTTTTTTTTGTATTTTTGTAAAGTTTTTGTTCCAAAATCAGAAAGGCCAAGTTTAAAAAAATTGAAGTACAGGAAGCATTGTTCATGTTTTATCCGGCAATAGGGTTTTTGTTGACGTTATCACCAAGGAGCACAGTGAACGATAGATAAAGTTCTTCTCGAAATTCAAGCAGTATCTAAAATAGATTATTCTGATCTTAAACATTATTTTGTTTTAATCTTTATTGTTTATAAAGAGGGTATCAAGAGTTCCAAAGATGCTCCAGCAGGTATAAGATTGAAAACTATGCTCTAACGTTTTATTTCATTTTTTTACTGTTTCGATTCCAAGAACCCTAATACTGGATTGTGTCACTCAGAAGGAAATTATATTTTGTAAGTTTTCTCATTTCGGAAGGCTATAAAACAGGATAATTTTACTGAATACACATTGTAATGGTAAAACTTTGTACTATAATAAATTCCCTGTACGGTCAGGTGACAAGGTGGGGGGGGGGGGGGGGGGGGCTCGGAAACTCGTTAACACTTGACAAAGATCAGAATGGATATATAGAATGTACAGCCTGATCGTAATCTAAACATTAGGAATTTTATCACCAATGATCGTATATGCCTGAATAAGAGCAAAATAAACATGAATATATTCTCATGGTCGGACTGACACTGGCATAACAAGTTAATGAAAATGTCACTTGAACCAGAGTTTAAGAATAAACAACCAAGATCACACCACGTGAGCTTTTCCGTCTGATCTGGATGTACACATTCCGCTACAGTATACACATAGCATAATTCACTCTTTATCATGACATCATAAATTTTAGTCTTGTCCACAGTGAAACACAGTGGTGCTCAAATTTCTAATTTCTAAATGTTGGAAATTCCCTTTGAGATGCCAGAAAATATTGTGGAAAAAGGAGAAAATGCTGGTTACCAGCATTTTCTCCTTTTCCCATAATAATTTCCAACCTTTCTTTCATAGGGTTGCCAAAACTCGGGGCTGTTAACCCTTAGGTTGCAAAGTGCGACTAAATAACTTTTTGCGGACAATATAGATCAAGATCAGACTGCACAAAACGTGCAGTCTGATCTTGGATCTACACTGTCCGATAAAGAAATAGCATTCCCCAAAAACAGAACATTGAAAAAGCAATATTTGGTTTCTACTATCTCAAATGGAAAATTTCAATTTAGTCATTCAGCAGAAGGGTTAAGTACGGGGTGAAGGGTCAGTGCAAGGAAATGAATCCTCAATGGCGGACCTATTTTCAAGAAAAAACGTCAAACGAGCTAATTTATCATCGTAAAGCTAACATAGAAACATATTGTGAGGACCCCATAGACTTATGAACCATATCCATCATTCTGTTCCATCGATGTATACCAACTTGAAATATGTACAGATTACAATAACGGACACGGGGACTTCTCGCTAGGGACGCTACTTTGTACAAAAAAAAAAACAATTGTGGAAAAAGAACAACAGTAGAACCAATTCGCATTTTCAGTTCGATTGATTTCACAGGAAGCTTCGAGCTATTATCATAATTATTCTCCTTTTTTTTTGGCTGCTTTGTCGTCATGCGAACAGAACACGTTAATCCTTTGGCTGCTAAGCACGACCCACTGACCTTTTGCGTACACTTTAGATCAAGATCAGACTGCACAGAACGTGCAGTCTGATCTTAGATCTAAAATGTCCGATAAGGAGATATTAATCCCCCAAAACATGCCTCTGAAATGACAATTTTTAGTTTTCTTTTTATGATCGAATTGAAAGTTTTATGTTAGATTTTTTAGCTGGATAAGGGTTAACACGTTATGATACCTCTGTGATTACTGAAGCTATTTCTTTTGAAATAAACTTGTGCGATTTGTTTACTACTAAATGCCTTGCAACACGCGAAAAGGGGTATTCGGATATTTGCATAGAGTGTCGTCTCGGATCAGCCTGCGCAGTCCGCTCAGATATTTTGTGCTACAGTAGACTCGCTAAAAACAGGAAATTACACAAAAAAGGAACGTGTCGTTTCTGATTAGTCTGCCTGTGAACGTATGCATCCGCATGCGGTGGGTTTTTGTTGTTGTTGTTGTTGTTGTTAAATACACTGATTGCGAAGGCAACTCTGTATACAGAGATTTTAGGACAATTGTCCCCCGTACAATCCCCCCCCCCGACCATTGCCCCCCTCCCCGTGAGGACAACCCCCGGACTATTGCCCCCCAGGACAATTCCTTGTCCTCGGGCCAATAGTCCGGGGATATTGTCCGAGGGGGGCCAATGGTCGGGGGGGATTGTCTTGGGGGGGGGGGGGGGGGCAATGGTCGGGGGGGGGGGGGGGAATTGTCTGCAGGGGGGGGGGAAGACAGGGGGGCGGGAGGGGGGGGCAATAGTCCGGGGACAATTGTCCTGATACGGTATACAGAGACCACAAAACGGGGGAAAAACTTTCCGTTTATTTATTTTTCTGTGCATAGCACCGTCACATAAGACCTCACTTTAACGTCTCGTCCAAAAGATTAGTAGTATTTTTTTAGTTGGCTAGGGATGGGCTAGTTTTAAAAACAAAGATTATCATTATTTACGTAAGAATTGGCCAGGAACGCTCATAAAAGTTTCATCTCTATTTTTCAAAGGAAATATCAAGATAAATACATCAAACACCTGTGAGAAATCAAAGCCGTTAATACGTCGGAAATCAGTCAAAAAAATCTTCTTTTATTTAATTCATTTCATTTCAACCCTTAACTAAACGATTCCACTTTTCAATGTACCTTAGGGGAAAAAAGGCTTTCAAAACATCGTGGGAAAAGAAGAAAAATGCAGGTAACTAGCATTTTCTCTACTTCCCACACAAAATGTTTTCTACCCATTCTATGGATAAATTTTGTCATTCCAGCTCCAAATTTAATTTGTCGTCTGCAGATGCTTTCAATTTAGCCACGTTGATAGTTTTGTCGTCTGGTAAAGCGTTATTTAGTACATCAAATGGCATGTTTACACCTACAGGGAGCAGAATTATGATCCAATTATCTTTTACCTTTTTTTCACTCGTCGAAATTCCATCAAACGAACATGGTAACACCTTTACCAATTAACATTCTATTCAGTTGAATAGCAAAAGTTTGACATTTTCCTAATTTGCTTTGAGATAGTTGAGGAATAAAAATGAGCCATGCTCTGACAAAAGGAGGCTTAATACATCACCGTGATGTTTGATACCAAGAAAGGTATCACATAATTACGGGTCAATAATGGTTACTTTTTTCATTAGCCGACTGAATCATGAAGAAGACTGGTTCTTAGGCATGCAGAAAATTGACCGATAGCGAAAAGTTTCGGCCCAGGTCAGCCTGCGCGGACCGCGCAGGCTGACCTGGGTCGATGCCTTTCGCAAATGCATGAAGCATTGCTCAAATTCCTGTGTTAATTCAGAGAAAAATATCTGGGTCTTGCATCAAATCAAGTAAATATCTTACATATATCTATATGCTCTTTTTATCGACTGAGGTATGGTTACGAGAGCATATGGTTTATTTCTATTGATGTTTCCATCTATCACAAGCTTATCTCATATATAAACAACAGTATCAAACGAACGGTCTTTGCGAAATTATTGCGAGAGCCGATGAAGCAGAACGTAAGTCTTTCAATCAGATTGTTTTCGACGTAGCTAAATTTGTTGGCTTTTGACCTACTTTTTTTTTGGTATTGATAACAAGTGAATAAAATGAAATTTCTGATTGGTCAAGAATGTAGACAGGTTAATTTAGGGGCCTCTGCCTATTTCTTTTTTTGCTGGCAAGTTTACGCCACCTATCGCATTATCTCCCACTAGATGGCATTCTCCAAATACACATCTATCTAATTTGGGCATTCTGGGTATATAACCGGACTACTAATTTCAAATTTGAATAAACGTATACTCAGTAACACGCTACCTGGTGCAATTCATTCAGCTATGATTAGCAGTTCAGAGGAATCTGGAGCTAAAACAGGCCCGATTTCTCTTAAAACGTATTGATAAACGCCATTTTCTCCAGTGCTACTTTATATTAGGGCGTACAACTATAATCCATACAATATTGGGGGCATGATGCGTCATATAAGACAGGTCAAATTCACGAAGAATACGACATGCGCAGACAACGCCATCTATCGGTTTAAAAGGTAATTAAAATTCGGATAATACCCTTGCAAGCCGTTACAGATCCTGCAGAAAGAGATTTAAGGGGGGCCTTCAGAGTTTGGGACGAAACTTTTACAAAAATACAAAAATATCATCCTTATACTCCCAAAGCCTTATAATTGTCATTCATAAAACCCCAGTAGTCGAAAACCACCCGACAACAAGAGAAATTAGAGATTTACTACGGCCCAGGTCGACATCGACGGGAAACATGTTCTATTTTTACATGAGCAACTCGCTCATATACATACCTGAAATACACAGACGAAGCTTCAAACATAGTGTCTGAGGAAGATATTATGAAACATAATTACATGTTTGTTATGTAATGAAATTTAAGCATTATTAGTCGCGTACCAGTCACTCAACATTCCCACAATGCTTTTTTTAATTTTTGGCGCGAAATCTAAAAATAGCTTAAGAGGCTACGTAGCCTTTTAAGGGAATACCATAAAAAAAACTGATATTTTTGTAATTTTATGATTCTTAATTATTGATGATTTGCTTTGTTTTTTTCATACAAATTTCAGTGATATATATATTTTTTGATTTGGTGTGATGTGAAAATTCTAAATACCCACCTTTAAGCACATAATGAGACTGAGTTCTCAAATGCTATTTGGTGGGTTCATTATCATAGTCATTCCGCTTTGTCTTCGCGTAGTCTTACTCCAAATATACACAGTAAAATAGTGCAGAGACATTGTTACATTTTACAACGCACACGATATCGCAGTATTTGGGTCTCGTATACTCCGGTTTAGATCTTTGGATTTAAACTTCGATTAAATGATTGATGCAGACTATTTGTAACCTAGGGCATTTTTATATATCTGTTGCTGTTTTCTGTTGTCAGATGCGTAGCGTATTGTACAAGTTAACCTGTGTTTGGGAGTTCAGTGTTTTATGTTACAACATAATCCCCCTGTGTTCTTCCGCTAATTGGCTCGTTATCGCATGTTTTGCTTAACTTATAAACAAAACTTGATGCTTCTGGTTTCTTACGTAAATAAATCGAGCAAGAGTTCGACACTGCGCTAAATTTGACCCATGTCGATGCTATGGGAGACAGAAGTGGCATTTGTTGGGGTCAAAGTTCAAGAAACGATGATAGTCTAATCCTAGGTGCTACATGGTCGGTTACTTGATTTAACCTTTTACCAAACAATCTCGATCTTTGACGACCTTAAGAAAGAAGCCTTTTTTGAAAACAATTTGGGAAAAGGGAAAATGCTGGTTTCCAGCATTTTCTCCTTTTCCCACAATGTTTTCTCTGCTTCCCAAAACAAATTTCAGTATTTGAGTCACTTTTATTTCGTTGTCTGCAAATACTTTTAATTTTGAACTGTCCCAAAATTTTGTCGTTTGATAAAGAGTTAAAGCAAAAAACGAAAAAATATCTCATCATCATATCAGGATTGTGAATAACATTTTTCACCTTTACGAAGCTGTATTAACTCATTGCCAAACGACAAAAAATTAGACAGGTCCAAATTGAAAGCATTTGCAAACGACAAAATGAAAGTGACTGAAAAATTTAAAATTTGTTTTGTGAGGGGCAGAAAACATTGTGGGAAAAGGAGAAAATGCTGGTTTCCAGCATTTTCTCCATTTCCCACAATGAAGTCTAAAGGCTTCTTTACCAGGGTCGTCAAAAGTAGGGCTTGTGTGGTAATGGGTTAACCCTTAGTAACCTAGATAACTTTAAATGAAGCTTTCAAGCCGACAATAAAAATCCAATTTTCCCTGTTTCAAAGGTATTTTTGGGGAAAAGTATCTCCTTATCGGACAGTATAGATCCATGATCAGAATGCACGCTCTGTGCAGTCTGATCTTAATCTACACTGTCCGCAAAAGGTCGGTTAGTGGCGCTTAGCTGCTTAATGGTTAAATTATTTGGCTACAAAAAATGTTAATGCGCAGAGCTTGAAGTTAGGGACTGGCAGTTTACATTTCCGGACCGGCAAACATTGTTTCAAATGCTGTTTGCAGTTATATTCAGCAAGTTTTTTTTTCTTGGGATATCAAAGTGAACAAAACCCCTGTATATTCTTGTCTGAAACATAAAACAGATAAAGAAATGTTATTCATGAATGCCTTGTAGAAATTAAAATTGGAAGAGCAATACAAAACTGAATAAGGATTTCTTTCGTTGAAAGAATTGTTCCTTGTTTAACCCTTAACCAAACAATCCCTGGTTTCTACGACCCTGAGATTAAAGCCTTTTGAAAACATTGTGGGAAAAGGAGAAAATGCTGGTAACCAGTATTTTCTCCTTTTCCGATAATTTTTTCTATCCTGCTGGAAACAATTTCAATTTTTGAGTTACATTTAATTTGTCTTCCGCAAGTGCTCTCAATTTGGACCAGTCTAAATTTTTTCCATTTGGTAAAAGTTAAACTAACTATGGTGCAAGAGTAATTTACCGAATAAATAGTTATACGCATTTACTTTATCTGGAACACAGACTAACTTCAAAGAAAACTACAAAAACTCGGAACGTAGCGAGTTTCTTATCTGAAATCAATTTTTTCTGTTACAGAACATTATCTTTATATCTTGATCAGCTTATTTCATACATTAATCTTACAGCTGCAATCACCGATGCACCAGACGAAGAGCATACTTCATTATCTACGATTTGATCTTGGTCTGTATGTATCTACTGCTGCCTTTCTGCATCTATCTAATTTAATAGCTGGGCCCGAAACGATCTTCGGTTCCACTGATCTAACACAGTTCAATGGAATATATCTGTAATTTTGTCATTTATTCACATTTCCCTAATGTTCACAGCTTCTTTAAACCAGGGAAAATAATTCATATTCCGGGCAACTTTATCAAATTTTCAAAACCAATAGCCACGCTTGGGTCCGTAGAAAGTAATTTTGGATGGGAGGGGGGGATATGGGGGGCAAAATTTACAGGATCGGCTTGTCCCTATTTGACATATATATTGCGTATGGTTATGCAGTGAGAAATAACCCACCTACTAATACTAGGGACCGAAATAGAAGAAAATTTATTCAACAATGTGAATTATAAGATTTTGAGAAAAAATAAAGCAGAAAATCACACTGAATGAAATGTGACTTCATAAATTGTTTGGTGTCTGTCAGATAAGAAAAGTAGAAGAAAAAATTCCGTGGCTTGCCTCCATTTGTTTAAAACTATTTTAATTCGTTTGAAATTTTCAATCAGCGTATCGTCAGCAAGCTACTCTGAAATATTATTTCATCTTCTTTATACACGATGATTGTCTAGCAATATTCGGCCAAACACTGACACAGTTATTGGTGATCAAATTATTAGGGGCCCGCCCCCCCCCGGCCCCCCTGTTCCTACGGCCCTGACACTTTTAAAAACCAACTTATTCATAAGAAAACTATGCCTGGAACGTACAGAAAGTTGGCCAATAGCGAAAAGTATCGGCCAAGGTCAGCATGCGCGGATTGCGCAGGCTGACCTGTGCCGATACTTTTCGCAGACGCATTAAGTCCCCTTTTTCAGGAAGCACAGCCCATTAGATAATTGATTGTAGACCATTTATGCATCAATCCGATCGATGCAGACGTGATTGATGAAGAGGTTGTTTAGAAAAAGTTTACCGATGTCAGAATTGATAAGAATATTATTGGCTGGCGGATAAAATACGTTCAGTTGCCCGATAAGATCGCTGAGATGTCAGAAGGTATAACTTGCACCATTTACTATTTCGAGTACTCAAGAAAAAAAAATGCGAATTACACTCACCGACCAGCATCGAATGAATTCGATGGTGTGAAATGAAGCAACACTCGAAAGTTGAATTTTAAAAATTTTACGGGATGTCTTCAGGAAAAGAATCAACGCACAATGAAGCACTTTCTAACAAGTGGATATCTTGCTCTAACTATCCCACAATCACTCTTTACCAAACAATCCGCCTGGTTTTCACAACCCTGGAAAAGAAGGCTTTTGAAAACATTATGGGAAAAGGAGAAAATGCTGGTAACTAGCATTTTCTCCGTTTGCCACAATGTTTTCCGCTCTTCCAAAGTCAAGTTTCAATTCTTGGGTCATGCTTTATTTTGTCCTTTGCAAGTGCTTTCAATTTGGAAAAGTCTAAAATTTTGTTGTTAGGTAAAAGAGTTAAAAATACATCTCTACAGAAAGCAAAAACAGCAGTTTAAACTTTTTAGTGTGTATTTTGACTCGGATATTGGTCATGTGTGATAACATAGGTAAATAATCCATAGATATGGAATACAAGATAAAAAGAAACTGGAAGGATCTCTCCTTGTTTAAAACCGGAATAGTCAACAACACCTATTGACTGGAAGGCCTGAAAAGTAGGACCTGCAATTACTACCGTTTTACCCTGAACGGAATCAATGCCATCGATGTGGTTCATGTAACATTTTTTTAATAGATTAAAAAAAGATATTTTTCCCTTGTTTTCTGTTTTTGCTTCGTTTTTACCAAACATATTCTAGATGATGGCAAATAAGTTCAGCTCTGCTAAAACATCTTGTATCACAACGGTTAAATCATTGTTTCCCGAAATAACCTGAACGCCCAATAAAACAAGTGAATTAGAAACAATAGGGGGTGCAACCAATTTGTTCCAATACAGAGTAAAAACAAGAAAAGCTCGTGAGGAAATTGGATCATGCGTACATAATCAAGATGTTTAACATCAAGTAATGACGAAGCTTTCGGCGTCTAGGAACTCTGTACAACAATAGCGTTATTCTTCGCGACTAATGATTATATTTTGACCTTGACATAACATTTTTTCTTCTTTTATTCCATCCTGAAGAAAAAAGATAGCCATACTGTTCATATAATAGTATATAAAACGTGACTTTGTAGCTTTTTGGTGGGAGAAGAAAGCAGGAAGCATCACACAAACAAAATGTTTGCTTTCGACATGAATCCGAGGCCACGAATTTCCGGCATTGCCTACATGCTTACATGAGAGTTCTGACGAGTAACCATCCCAGGCAGGATTGGACCTAGGACCTATAGCTAGCTTTTGTAGCGACGTGATAGAGTGCTCGCCTTGGCACCGGAAGGTGAATGCCATTTGTCAAAACTGTTACATGTATAATTACCTCATTGTAATATATGTAAACTATCATTTGTGCATAACGAGTCATTTTACACTGATCACGTCATATTGATTAGTTGACTGACAAGTGAGACTTTTGACAAAAAAGTTCCGTAAGATATGTCCGTTATATTTTCAAGCAATAAGTTAAAGGTTGTTTTTGTTTGCCAATATGAGAGTTTTTGTCGTTTTTGTAAAGATCTTGTCTCAAACTTACAAAACAGAAAGTCTAGCTTCAAGTGGGTTTTTTGTTTGCCATTATGAGAGTTTTTGTCGTTTTTATAAAGAGCTTGTCTCAAACTTACAAAACAAAAAAGTCTAGCTTCGAATGGTTTTAATTTCTTCCCCCTTATATCGATAGGGATGTCTATTTTAAGGTCAAGAGACTCCATTCAGCTGCCAATAAATCCATCCTGTTTGATCATAGTTACTTATGAAGCAGACAGTATATAATCCAATATCAGGCTAAAATAATAATAATTGTGTCTTTTGCGGTTTAATCATTTAAAAAATATCAACAGCCACATTTTTTTCATCGTAGCAACGGTTTTTAGAATAGGAACTAGAAACCTAACCTTCCAAAGTGGTAAAGTTTTGGTATCTTGTATGAATTGTTTCTTTCAACAGTATTTTAGACATACTATACACGCTACTTTAAACCCAGCCTAAAGTTACCAAAATTTACAAAGGAAAAATATCTGGTGAGAGGAAAAAGATATCGTCAGTGTACTTCCAAAACCTCGTAACTACAGCTTGTAACAAGCTGTAGTTACGAGGTTTTGAAAGTACAAGCTGTAGTTACGAGGTTTTGGAAGTACACCGACGATATCGTTTTTCAACACATTAATAGATTGTGGGTATGAAAAAGCTGTATAGCTGGTGTTCCTTTACTCATGTTTTTTTTTTAAGCCACCGAATGCGGATGTGTGTAAATCGTCAATAGACAGAAATGGGTTTATTATGTTTTTCCTGGATCCGCCGAACCGAAAAGTAATGCAGATTGTTAAATAGCAATGACGGGAGAGAACAAGGAACAATAGAAGTTAATGAAAACCATCCCCCCAAAAGATTCCTGAAACAGATTACTGCAGAATTACTCAGATTGGCATCAACAGTCATCCAATCAGTGTTTTGCAAATTCCCTTAAGCTGTTTTGCGCCGCTAAAGGACCTTTTGCGGACTATGCAGATCAAGATCAAACTGCACAAAGCTTGCAGTCCGTTCTTGGAACAACAGTGTCCGCTTAAGGGGGATACTTCCACCCCCTTTACAAAGATATATAGCAATATTTGGGCTTCTAACTTTCGCTTAAATGTTGAATTAGGCTTACATTTAAGTTTGTTAAGCAGGAAGATGTTTAACTCTTTACCACACAATCCCGACTTTTAACGACCCTGAGAAAGAAGCCCTTTGAAAACATTGTGGAAAAAGGAGAAAATGCTGGTAACCAGCATTTTCTCCTTTTTTCCACAATGTTTTCTTCTCTTCCCAAAACAAAGTTCAATTATTGAGCCGCATTTATTTTGTCGTCTGCAAATGCTTTCAATTTGGACAAGTCTACAATTTTGTCGTTTGGTAAAGAGTTAAAACGATGGTTCGAATAGGTTCAATAATGATAATGATAGTAATAGTATTAATGCTTATATTGATGGAGAGTCAGAATGTAAGTAATGAGACAAGTTTACGGTAATGCTATGGTGAACTTGAGGGTAATGGACACAACCCTTCTCTCAACAACTATCACTGTTTTAAATCGAGTAGTTATCAGACAATAGACCAAGACAAATAAGAAAAAAAAGTTGCTCGGTAAAAGGCTTCATAGAAATAACAAGTTTTAATGCAGAAACCAGATCCTTTTATATGTGGTTACATCAAGTGCAAATTACAAATGGCTTCGTGCACAAAACGGATGACATTGGTGAAAGAAAGATCCATCTCCTCGAACAGACAGTTGAGTTTCATTACACCAATGTCACCAAAATTAATGTAAGTTGAGGACGAGACACATTTAACATTATAAATCAAACAATTTAATTTCATGACAGCAAAGTTATGTACATGGAGGACCGGTTCATTTGTAATTACAAAACCGTTATATATTTCATGACAACAAAGTAAGTTGAGGACGAGGTTTATTTGCCATTACATAACAAGCAATCATGTTTCATGGCACAAAAGTTACTTTAAGTTGAGCACAAGGTACATTTGCCATTAAAAACAGTTTTGTTTCATGGGTTTCATGGCACCAAAGTTACTTTAAGTTGAGCGCAAGGTGCATTTGGCATTAAATACAGTTTTGTTTCATGGCCCTAAAGTTACTGTAAGTTGAGCACAAGGTACATTTGCCATTAAAAACAGTTTTGTTCCATGGCACCAAAGTAATAACAAGAGACGTTTGTAAAACATGTATGCCCCCCTAATGGCATCCAATGTGATTATAAACTCTTACGTTCAAAGTGTAAAAACGAACAAAGGGTAATTACTCAAAAATTATTAATGATAAATTAACAATTCTTGGGCACTGTACTTCCCATTTATGTGAACTATCAACTTTTAAAGTTTCATGATTTTACCTCACATACTTTTTGAGTTATGCTCCGGAAAAAAAAATATGTACGAAAATCAACAAAGGGCAGTAATTGCAAAAATATAATGGGCAGAGTTATGGTTCTTGTGCAATGCACTTCTCCTGAATAAGATCTATCCACATATAAAGTTTCAAGATGATACCTGAAAAACCTTTTGAGTTATGCTCTGGACAAAAATTAAGTATGAAAATCAACAAAGGGCAAAAGCTCCAAAAATATAACGGGCAGAGTTATGGTTCTTGTGCACTGCACTTCTCCTTAATAAGGTTAATCCACCTATGAAGTTTCAAGGTGATACCTGAAATACTTTTTGAGTTATGCTCCAGACAAAAATTAACTATGAAAATCAACAAAGGGCAATAACTCCAAAAATATGATGGGCAGAGTTATGGTACTTGTGCACTGCACTTCTCCTTAGTAAGATCTATCTACCTATGAGGTTTTAAGATAATACCTGAAATACTTTTAGAATTATGCTCCAGACAAAAATTAAGTATAAAAATCAACAGAGGGCAATAACTCCATAAATATGATGGGCAGAGTTGTTGTTCTTCTGCACTGCACTTCTCCTAAATGAGATCTATCCACCTATGTAGTTTCAAGATGATACCTGAAATACTTTTTGAGTTATGCTCCGGACAAGAATTAAGTCCGAAAATCAACAAAGAGCAATAACTCCAAAAATATGATAGTCAGAGTTATGGTTCTTGTGCACTGCACTTCTCCTAAATAAGATCTTTTCACATTTAAGGTTTCAAGGTGATACCTGAAATACTTTAAGAGTTATGCTACGGACAAAAATTAAATATGAAAATCAACAAAGGGCAATAACTCCAAAAATATGATGGGCAGAGTTATGGTACTTGTGCACTGCACTTTTCCTTAATGAGATCTATCCACCTATGAAGTTTCAAGGTGATACCTAAAATACTTTTTGAGTTATGCTCTGGACAAAAATTAAGTATGAAAATCAACAAAGGGCAATAACTCCAAAAATATGATGGGCAGAGTTATGGTTTTTGTACACTGCACTTTTCTTTAATGAGATCTATCCACCTATGTAGTTTCAAGATGATACCTGAAATACTTTTTGAGTTATGCGCCGGACAAAAATTAAGTATGAAAATCAACAAAGGGCAATAACTCCAAAAATATGATGGGCAGAGTTGTTGTTCTTGTGCACTGCACTTCTCCTTAATGAGATCTATCCACCTATGAAGTTTCAAGATGATACCTGAAATAGTTTTTGAGTTATGCCCTGGACAAACTTGGTCTACGGACCGACCGACCGACCGACCGACGGACCGACCGACAAGTGCAAAGCAATATACCCCCATTTCTTTGAAAGGGGGGCATAATAAGTTGAGCACAAGGTAAATTTGCCATTAAAAACAGTTTTGTTCCATGGCACCAAAGTAACAATAAGTTGAGCACAAGGTAAATTTGCCATTAAAAACAGTTTTGTTTCATGGCACCAAAGTTACTTTAAGTTGAACACAAGGTGCATTTGCTATTAAAAACAGTTTTGTTCCATGGCACCAAAGTAACAATAAGTTGAGCACGAGGTAAATTTGCCATTAAAAACAGTGGCACCAAAGTTACTTTAAGTTGAGCACAAGGTGCATTTGCCATTAAAAAAAAGTTTTGTTTCATGGCACCAAAGTAACTGTAAGATGAGCACAAGGTACATTTGCCATTAAATACAGTTTTGTTTCATGGCACCAAAGTAACTGTAAGTTGAGCACAAGGTACATTTGCCATTAAATACAGTTTTGTTTCATGGCACCAAAGTAACTGTAAGTTGAGCACAAGGTACATTTGCCTTTAAAAACAGTTTTTTGGCCCTAAAGTTACTGTAAGTTGAGCACAAGGTGCATTTGCCATAAAGTACAGTTTTCTTTCATGACACCAAAGTAAGTGCAAGTTGAGCACAAGGTACATTTGCCTTTAAAAACAGTTTTGTTTCATGGTCCTAAAGTTACTGTAAGTTGAGCACAAGGTGCATTTGCCATTAAAAACAGTTTTGTTTCATGGCCCTAAAGTTACTGTAAGTTGAGCACAAGGTGCATTTGCCTTCAAATACAGTTTTGTTTCATGGCACCAAAGTAACTGTAAGTTGAATACAAGGTGCATTTGACATTAAATACAGTTTTGTTTCATGGCATCAAAGTAACTGTAAGTTGACCACAAGGTACATTTGCCATTAAAGACAGTTTTGTTTCATGGCACCAAAGTAACTGTAAGTTGAGCACAAGGAACATTTGGCATTACGAAACAGTTTTATTATACTGCAAAGAAATTTCTCGCGATCTGATTGGATAATATGCCCCCAACATATACATCATGTACACTGGCAAAACTAACGTAAAAAAAGTTTCCCTTTCGGGAGCCCCGTATACATCACTACAATATTAACACAACATGCAAAATGGCGGCGTCGATCAACATCAAGATTATGTACCAAGCTGCACGTTTTAGCACGTATTACCGGGGTTTCAGTGACGTCCGTTCCCAGTGACGTCAGTTTCCATTGAATTGGGGCACTTAGAATTCCACGTCGTCGGGGTACTCTATTAAGCCTGTCTCACACAGAACACGGTTGGGCACACGGTTCCAATACGGTATACTCGGTTATACACGGGTTGACTGGTACGAGTATTGAACTCCAACCGTGCCTGGGGATGAGTTGGTACGATTTAGACTCGAATGTAGCACGAGTATGTACGAACAAAGTACGGATATACTCGGTCAAGCAAAGTTTGTCACGGTTTGAACGCGATTTGCAAACGATTTTCATACGATTGTTGTACGGTTTCAAGTACGGTCTAGTACGGTCTGTTACGGCCTAGTACCATTAAACACGACTTTTACTCGATTAACTGGACATTTACAGGGTTTACATACGGTCCCACCGACTTTTGTTCGAGTTATACTCGAATTATCACACATTCGCGTATGTTTTGATATAAATTGACTCGTTTTGATGGCTTGGCTTCATAAATTTTCAAACTTTCAACAGAGAAGTTATAAAAATGACCGATGACAGAATAAGGGAATTAGAAATCATGATAAGACTGATAGACATTGAGATTATTTTGGCCAGAAGGCGTGAAGGGAGACAAGAACAAGCCAACAGGAGAAGAAGAATGAGGCAAGTTTGGACAAGAGAATGGCTCAACAGAAGGGTTATGTTTGGTCATTTTGATACTCTGTTACATGAACTAAACAGAGAGGACCCCAGCTGTTACAAGAACTTCCTTCGTGTTGATGCTGACTTGTTGCAGGAGTATGTGAGACGTGTCGGGCCACAAATAACCAAGAAAACAACCAATTGGAGTGGACTTCATGTGCGGTTGTATATACGGTCTCGTATGGTCTCACACGGTCTCTCACGGTCTTGTACAATCGCTAATACGATCATACACGGACATGGCACCCGTGCCACTTTTTCAAAAGTTTTAAAAATCATACACGGCTTTCACGGATACACTCGAATGGCCCGAGTGTATCTCGGATAAGGCCACGGTTGGTTCGGTTGTATGTACGGTTTACACGGGTGGCCAACCGTATAAGCCGTGTGTTCTGTGTGAGACAGGCTTTAGTTGTACAATCAGGTGGCAGGGGACATGGAAACTTGTACAAGGCTGTGAATCATATCGCCGCGGGCGAGGTGGCGACACGATTTAACAGAGCCGTGAATAACGTTAAGCGAAATTGTCCTGTTTCAAAATCTCACAAATCGAATGCTGACCCATTTTGTGTGATGGGTCACAATTTTATCATAACTGGCATGTTACAATGCATCACAGCGATGCTCAAACCTTCTTTTGCTACGAAGCATAGACTCTCATAGATCAAAGAACACTTCAATCGGTCTTCAAATGCATAATCTGCTTTGATTTTTTCCCGATTTTTGTCGAATATTATAAACGTAGATAAGAATTCAATTTTCTATGTAATTTGTTTGCA
The DNA here is from genome assembly GCA_943736015.1 of Tridacna crocea. NCBI lineage: Eukaryota > Metazoa > Mollusca > Bivalvia > Cardiida > Cardiidae > Tridacna > Tridacna crocea. Next base: position 15,018,409 of record OX031066.1, read on the forward strand.
AATAGCTAATGCAGTACTACTCGACCAGTGGGGTTTTACAAGGAGATAGATGTACATCAAAAACTTAATAATACAGCATCTAGTTGTGATTCAAAAATATACTTTTAACCCTTTACCAAAAGATCCCTGTCTTTTACGACACTGAGATAGAAGCTTTTGAAAACATTGTTAGAGAAGGAGAAACTGCTGGTAACCTGGTGGCCTGCAACACGCGAAGAAGGGTATCAAGCCATTTAACCCATTACCACACAATCCCTACTTTTGACGCCCCTGGAAAAGAAGCCTTTTGAAAACATCGTGGGAAAAAGAGAAAATGCTGGTAACCAGCATTTTTCTCCTTTTCCCACAATGTTTTCTACCCTTCACAAAACTAATTTCAAATTTTCAGTCATTTTCATTTGTCGTCTGCAAATGCTTTCGATTTGGACAAGCCTGAGATATTGTCGTTTGGTAATGAGTTAAGTAAAGTCAGCGCAGAGTAATCCGAGACAGCACTTCCCATTCTTATGTATTTTTCTGTTTTGTGCAAGTCTATACTGTATGACAAAATCGAACGTCGTAAAGTGTAGTCTCGGGTTTGCGCGGATTGCAAATGTCCGAATGCCTTTCTCTGCGTGTTCGCTTTTAAATGATTAAACCTTTTTATTTATTGTGCTTTTTTATCGGTGAAAGATCGAAATATATTTCTTCTCGAGCGCATCATCGGTAATATTTTCACGAGTGTCGCAGCCAAGCATCAAACATTTTCCGATGATGTTCGCTCGATGAAATAAATTTCGATCTTTAACCTTAAAAACAGATATCCTCTATTTATTTATAACACAATTTTAAATTTGAAGAGTATGCTACCTGAGCTAGTGAAGTACCTGAAGTATACTACCTGAAGTTATGACCACAAATTATTTTATAACACAATTTTAAATTTGAAGAGTATGCTACCTGAGCTAGTGAAGTACCTGAAGTATACTACCTGAAGTTATGACCACAAATTATTTTATAACACAATTTTAAATTTGAAGAGTATGCTACCTGAGCTAGTGAAGTACCTGAAGTATACTACCTGAAGTTATGACCACAAATTATTTTCCTATGCGATGATAAAAAAAAATTTCAGACATTGAAAATATGTTGGACGTATCTATCAGCAACTAGGAAGTTAAACTGTGAAGATAACTCGAATTACAAAGTGCAAATAAAATGTCAAGTCAATCCAAATTCACAGAAAATTGTCCTGGCGAAGAATTTAGCAATTTAGGAAATCTCCGTTTTGAAGACACTATTGATTGGGTTCTTTGACGTTGACTGACAACTAAAATAGTTCTGCGTCGTGATTTACTTCCTGCCAACTAATTAAAAGGTTATATCATTTGCTTGGAAAACTTCGAAATTTAAAATTTATCTCACGACGGAATTTTTAAGAAGAACTGTAAATCAGTTTCAAGTTAGCTACTGATGGTTTTTTTAATGGGTTCCTATGAAACAGCCGCCTATCTGTAATTAAACAAATCGTCGGTTTACATCAAAAACCTCGTAACTACAGCTTGTTACAAGCTGTAGTTACGAGGTTTTTGGAGTAAACGGATGAAATGCAACACTGCCTTTATTACCTTAATCAAAATACAGTCAAAATTAGCATACAAGATTTATACTACATCAACAGAATTCGTAATTTACATGAGCTTTTCGTGATGAAAAGACATTTCGTTCTTTCCGGTCACAAATACCAAATAAAGTAGACCAGACATAGACAATTTCTCAAAGAAATTGGCTTAATTGGCATGTATATCCAAATGGTTTACAAGGTTCTTCCCTCAATTAGATGAATAAATATCATCGCCAAACCCATTATCATAGAAATACCCTTGTTTTCAGCGGCTTCTGAAATCAATATGCCAAAAGGAGCTGTTATCTGTATCAAATTTCAAGTAATTGCTCTATGTGAATCTGGTTTGGTGGCTATTGAAGAGTAACAACTTATGTGCGTCTTTAACCCTTTACTCCATAGATACTCATTTCTACGCATTGCTTGTAGGAGCCGTTGGAAAACATTGTGTCAAAAAGTGAAATTGCTCGTGACGAGCAATTTCACCTTTTGCCACATTGTTTTCTACACTATCAAAAGGTGTCATACACACAAAAGAAACCTCTTCGTCCTTGCTGTTATTTAGGGTCAATTAGAGATACCATAGAAATGCCTCATGGGGTAAAGGGTTGAGGCCCAGAAAAGGCCAAACATTGATATTACAGCAGGTGTCGTAATACATTCAAATTTAAATCATACCATTTAAAAGTATCAAAAGTATTGTGGATATGACAGTCTGTTATGGTATGGTTGGACCATACGTTAGTCGCTTGCAGAATAAAAAAAATAAAATTAAGCAAAAATTAAACGAAAGACGCAGCTACCTGGCATGTCACTGAGTTTAACCTAGTTTTGAAAATTAATTTTTCTGTCAGCAACTAATACCTGGACCGACCATACAGTGACAGACTGTCCGCACAATAATTTCAATACCTTTAAATGGTATTACATAAATTCCAATGCAATTTTACACCTTCTTTGTTTACTTTTGGGATTTATTATTACTTTAGCTTGAACTTCACAGTGCAAAGCTCATATAATAGTGTGGTCCTACGCATTATAGTGCAGAACTTTCCTCTATAAATCACTTGACAAAAATTAACGTGAAAACTTGAAGCTAATACCAAGATCGTAAAACAACAGCGAAGACAATCAATCAAAGAGAGCGTTTAAACTTTTTGTCCTCGAAGTTTTGTACTAGAAACACTTTGAGTTCTCTTACGTGTTGAAACTGGCTTTGATCATTATCTCCCGCTAGATGGCATTCTACAAATACACATCTATCGGATTTAGGCATTCTGGGTACAGAACCCGACTTCTTTTTAAAACAACAACCGTTATTTTGATTTTTAAAATCTAAACAAAAAAGTTCAATCTATAAAATGATACCCGGTTCATTCAGCCTTGATGGGCTAGCATGAAACCTACGTTCTCGGGCACTTATTAGAACAGCACCTATATTCTAAGGTATTAGGATAATAGCTCTACTTATCCAAGGTGTAAAGGGAATGGGTGATGCGTCACATCAAACAGGTCGACTCTTCCAAGAATATGACAAAAAATAGCCTAATCGGGCAGTGTAGATTCAAGTTCAGACGACACGTTTTGTACAGGCTGATCTTAATCTATACTGTTTGTCTAAAGTCAGTGAGTCGCGCATCTTAGCTGGAAGTGTCTTGTTATGTAGATAAAGAATGTGTGAAAACTGGAAACGTATGACATTATTCCATGCCCTTGTTTATATGTGACTGGGACACCTTTAACCCTTTACAACACAATGACGACTTCTGACGCCCCCCCCCCCGCCCCCCAGGAAGAAGCCTTTTGAAAACATTGTGGGAAAAGGAGAAAATGCTGGTAACCAGCATTTTCTCCTTTATCTCACAATGTTTTCTATCCTATCAAAGCAAAATTGCACCATTTGAGCCTCTTTGAAATTGGCGTGTGCAAATGTTTTCAATTTGGATATGTCTAAAATGTTGCCGTGTGGTAATGGGTTAACTCTTTATCCGACGGTATAATTTGACTTATGTAGATAAAAACGTTCTTTGACGTGCAATGCTTCATGACTTATACGATTAAATTTAGCCTGAGGCTACTTAAAGGTGGCCCTTCAGATTTTAGGACGAAAATTTTCAAAAGTGCAAAAAAATCATCCTTATACTCCCAAAGCCTTTTAATTTTCATTCATAAAAACCCAGTAATCGAAAACCGTCCGACAACACGAGAAATTAGAGATTTGCTACGGCCCAGGTTGACACCAACGGGAAACACATTCTATTTTTAGATGATCAATTCGCTCACTTACTTACAGGAATACACAGAAGAAGCTTCAAACATAGCGTCCGAAGAAGACACAATGGAAAATAATTATTACATGTTTGTTATGATAGGGAATTTAAGCGTTATCAGTCACGTGCAAGTCACTTGACATTCCCACAATGCATTATTGATTTTTGGCGCGAAACCTAAAAATAGCTTAAGAGGCTACGTAGCCTTTTAAGGGAATACCATCAAAAAAAAAATTTTTTTTGTAATTTTATGAATCTTAATTATTGATGATTTGTATTATTTTTTCATATGAATTTCAGTGATATATATATTTTTTTAAATTTGGTGAGATGTAAAAATTCTAAATACCCACCTTTAAGGCGACTCTGATCTTGATCTACACAGTCCGTAAGAGGTCAGTGAGTCGCACTTAGCAGCATAAGAGTTAATTATAGAGATGTCTTAACCCTTTCCCAAACGGCAAATTTTTGGACCAGACCAAATTGAAAGCATTTTGCAGATGACAAAACTAACAGTTGCTATAAAGATGATTTTTTCTATATGATAGGGTAGAAAACATTGTGGGAAAAGGAGAAAATGCTGGTTACCAGCATTTTCTCCTTTTCCCATAATGTTTTCAAAAGGATTCTATTCCTGACCAGTAAAAACCAGGGATTGTTTGGGAAAGGGTTAAATTTTTGTTCTGAAAATTTTATTCTGAGTGTCTGGAAACGGTGTTGATTTGTCCGTTGAATGCACGTATCGTGATCTATGTGAACTGCTCGTGGTGGAAACAGATATTGAATCTTTCCGGATATGGATACGAGAAATGATGAGCCTTATATTCCCGCCTCTCTCGAAAATAAATACTCTAAATTCAAATTTTTCTTAGGTTTATTAAAGATGCATGTCTACAGCCGGTGAGCAGAAACGCTGTTAAATTTCAAAAAGAAAAATAGAATGGTACAGAAATCTATCCTTTGTGTACACAAGGATAAATTACTGACATATATCGTGTAAATGAAAAAAGAAACACGGGGGTTTGTGTGAAAAACCGAAAATTGGCCAGAAGAAAACTGGCTGACGATCGAAGCTGTAAACAATGGCCGTAACACACGGAAATTTATCGTTGGTTTCCGCCTAGAGTCGGATACGGTGTAACTTACATATAGGCTTCAATCTCCGTCTAAAAATAGAGGCTGCAACAGAGAAGCATCCATTTTCCTTTATTTACCGCATCAAGGCCAAGGTCAAATATAGTAACGTTACAGAATGTATGATCATCATACGAATCTACCAGAGTGTATAACGGATATCGAAAATCTTCGATTCAAAATCCGGAAACGACCAGTCTGTTTACATTGAAGGCCGCAAGTCCGCGAAATGGCGTAATCTAAGCAACCATGCAACCGTCAGGCGCAATATTTGGCATAGATATATAAGAATGACTATATTTTGATAAAATAAAAACAAAATGAGTTAAAACTGGCTTAAAATGAGTATTATGGCCTCTTTAAATAAATATGCTTCTGCATTAGACGCTCAAATGTACAGTGACTTTAACCCTTGTCCTATCCAGCTGGGTAACTGAGATGAAACCATCAATCAGATAGTACGAGAATTTAAATATTGCTATTTCAAAATTACGTTTTTTGGGAATGATATCTCCTCATCAGACAATGTAGATGCAAGATCAGACTCCATGTTCTGTGCTGTCTGATCTACACTGCACGCAAAAGGTTTATAGTCCAGTGTCTCGAAAAGTTTCGTCAGTTTTTGCCTTCCGACATTTACAAATATTTTATGAACGATTTACAAACTGCTTGGCCAGCTAAACCATATGGTTTGGCCAATCAGAAGTTCTGTTACTTTCACTGTCAGAAAATCTTGAAGAGTAACACAAAGAACGTTCTTAAGAATGGTTGGTGGATATGGACCCTTGGCCGTTGTTTATCTTTATAGGGAACTAAAGGAGTGTTTGAAGATCATGACTCCACTTCAGATCATTTGTTTTCCGTTTTTGGCCGTTTAGGCTTCTTAATTTATGAGGCTTCTATCGAGTATTTATCTACAAATCCATTATCAGGTATTAGATTCTGCCATAATTCCATAATACTTTCAATGACATCTTCCATTTGTCAATACTTCGTTTTTCCTACAGAGTTTAATCAGAAACGATACCCATGTATACCTGTTGATACTTCTTGTCTTTGAGCTGCATTGGTGCGGTCACGTGAGCGCATCTTACCTCTTTCATTAACTTTTTTTTCACACAAATCCGGGGTTTTGCGACCCTGATGAAATATCCCTGTAAAAAAGCCTTGTGGAAAAGGAAAAGATACTGGTAGCCAACGTTTTCTCCTTTTGTCCACAAGGTTTTTTTTACACTTTTATGGACAATAACCGTTATTCCATGTGAATCTAAGAAGTAGTCTGCAAATGTTCTCAAATTGGACTGTTCTAATCTGATTGATTGATTGATTCATCCATTCATTCATTCATTCATTCATCCATTGATCTATCGATCTATCAATCAATCGATCAATAGATTGATCGATTGATTGATCGGTCGATCGATCGATCGATCGATTGTTCTGTTAGTTGATTTTATACACTGTTTTGATCATTTCTTCAATCTCATAGCATATAAGGGCCAGACTGTGCTGATAGATTTCACCATTAGTAGGTAGCCTGGCATTCAGACCCTGCATTTAAGTCATTTTAATAAACAAGGTACACAACTACAGCGAAGTCACAGAAACATATTATTTGCCCTTGTTCTGAAATAAACTTAGACCAGACATTCAGAACATTGAGATCGCAAAGTATTTGTTTAGAAGTTTTACTACGGATGATTTTGTCTTAATAAAAATGCTATTTAACGGACTGATACTAGTCTACAGTACTTGGCTAGGACCCCACAGTTCCTTGTCTATGGATATACCAACGAAGGAGACAGTGATTGGCCACTAAGCTAAGCAACACATCGAAAAATAACAAGGATACATTGATATTCAAATGGGTGGTCGTAATGCACTAGTGTCTGAAATTCAGGAAGTTGAAATCGGTCTAGGGCACGTACGACAATAAAATGTTGTCCGTCGTATTTTTGTATGGAACGGTAAAATCCTTTATAAATAAAATTTAACACACTCCGGGGAAAATTCTAAGGATACCGCAATATGTTTCAAGAAAACCCATTTATCAAAAGTGAGTTATTATCGAGAAAATAATACCCTGCAGAACTCATTTATATAAAGCTGTTTTCTGTAGAGTTAAATGTTTTCTGTCAAAACTTCCGTTGCACTCTGATAATTTTGTAGAGTATTTATTGAATATGATAGGTACTAAAAATGTCTGACGTGTATTTCTTGATTTCTTATGAAGTAGTTATAAACTGATACGGAGTTCATTTTTGCAGACACCGAGATTCCAGGGAAAATAGCCTGCCCCAAGGACTATTTTACACCCATAACGTCTGACCGTGACACCTATATAAGCTGTTTTCGTCTGCGTTTTTTTACCTACACCCGTTATTACTTTATAAATCCGCAAAGTTTTGATAATATTAACACTTTGTCATTCCACAGTCTTAAAATATTAAATCATTTTACCCTTCCACCACAACAGTCTTAAAATGCCATTAATTTCAGTTACTGAAAAAAATTCAGATGTTGCAATTAGAATATAAATTTATCCAGAGGCTGCTCAGCTGGCCTTTTGCGACCAGTGTAGATTAAGATCAGACTGCACAGAACGTGCATTCTAGTCTTTGATCTATACTATTCGATAAGAAGATGTTTAAGGGGAAAAAAAGAAATGAAATAATACTATTCGGGTTTGTTTTTTCGCCTTGAATGTTTCGTTTCATTTTTTTTTTACGTTTAACTCTTTGCCAAACGACAGAAATTTAGACTGGTCTAAATTCAAAGGATTTGCCGTCGACAAATTAAATGTAACTGAAAGGATGATTTTTGTTTTTGATGGGGAAGAAAACATTGTGGAAAAAAGGGGAAAATGCTGGTAACCAGCATTTTCTCCTTTTTCCACAATGTCTTCAAAAGCCTTCTCCTAGAGAGTCTAAAACTAAGGATTGTGTGGAAAGGGTTAAGGACTGTTTACCATGCTAAGGAACATACTGCACGTTCTGTTTATTTTCAAATTAGAACCAATCCCTTACTTTAACAAAACAGTGGAAATAACGATTTTGAGAACATTGTGGGAAAAGGAGAAAATGCTGTTAACCCATTACCACATGAGAAAATTTTGGACTGGTCCAAATTGAAAGCATTTGCAGACAACAAAATAAAGTTGACTGAAAAATAGAAATTTGTTCTGGGAAGGGTAGAAAACAATGTGGAAAAAGGAGAAAATGCTGGTTACCAGCATTTTCTCCTTTTCCCACAGTGTTTTCAAAAGGCGTCTTTCTCAGGGGCGTCAAAAGTAGGGATTGTGTGGTAATGGGTTAACCAGCATTTTTTCCTTTTACCACAACGCACTCTATTTCATTGCCGAATTTTTTTAAAAGCTTATTAATTTTGTATACCAAATATCGATTTTTTTTATTTGGTACCAATACGGATTTTTTTTCATCTAAAAATGTTTTGAAAAAGATGGACGACTCTGCAATTTGTTGCTCTAGGAAAGGATTAATAAGTATTTGAGTGAAAAGTCATAAATTGTGGGTGCCAGACGTTTCCTCGGCGGTATTTATTGGTGAAGAGCATCTACAAAGAAGACAGCGAATTCATTATCCCTGTCACACATTAACCATTTCCCAGCCGCAAAATGCACCGGCCTGCTGCCGCTGAGTCTGATATTACACTGGTAAACATAATAAAACAGAAATTAAAGGGAGCTTTTTAGACTTTGGCAATCTCAAAAAGCTTCAAAAAATGGCATATCACTGAATTAAGTAAGGAAATAAATGGCAACCGATCATTGAAAGAGAAATATAATTGTACGAAAATCCTATTTTCTAGTGGTATTTCCTTATTAGGCTACCCAGCCTCTTAAAGTACATTTAGGTTTCGCGCCAAGATTTTGCAAAGGATTTTGGGAATGCCATATCATTAAGAACACCCGCCGATTATATGGGATGGTATTCAAAAAGTCTGATGACGTCATAATTGATCTTTGGTCTTAAAGAACGCCCAAATCAAACCGGTATGCATTTGAAATATGCCACCTAGCGGAGGAAAATGGCCTTATACACTTTGAACCTTTATCAAACGTTCCAATTGTGTTGATGACCCAGTGCAAAATGGCTTTTGGAACTATTCAGAAAACTCGGAAAAATGCTGGTAACAAATACCGCCATTTTGGGCACATGTACATAGTCATCTGGCAATGCATAGTTATGTCTTTTTCTCTTTTATCTATGTACAACGTTTTCTTCCCTTTCAAAGACAAAATCCACTATCTGAATAACGTTTTATCTATTTGCATTGAATCTTTCAAACTTGAAAAGTATAAAATTCTAACCTTTGTAAGGAATTAACGCTAAAAGCTGCTAAATAAATCTAATAAACTATTTCAGGTAAATGATGAAAACGAGAATTTAGGGTCTAAAATTTTTTGCACGTGGGACAAATCTCACCATATCGGACTGTGTAGATCAAGATCAGACTGCACGTTCCGTGCAGTCTGATCTTGATCTACACAGTCCGCAAAAGCTCACAAAAGTCGTGCATAGCAGCCTAGTCGTTAAACTATGAGGATAACGAAACAATTAACCCATTACCACACAATCCCTACTTTTGAAGCCCCTGAAGAAGAAGTCTTTTGGAAACACTGTGGAAAAAGGAGAAAATGCTGGTGACCATGCAGCATTTTCTTCTTTTCCCACAGTGTTTTCTACCCTTCCCAGAAGGAAAAAATTCAATTTTTCAGTCACCTTTATTTTGTCGTCTACAAATGATTTCAATTTGGACTGGTCTAAAATTTCTCGTGTGGTAAAGAGTTAAGACATTTGCCGACCAATTCACTGACCGCTGAAAAAAGATTTAAATATTTATACACAGGGCAATGATGCAGATAATTTCGATGTGTGAATGTGACGTGCCAAGGAACATCTTTGTTTTCTTTGGCTAGCATTATAATGAAAGGTCGAGTTGGGTTTAGGTAGTAGACCTGTAACACTTCTATATTGCAGTATCATGCGCGGATATCTTTCTCATAGGGGGGGCCCCACCGAAAACGCACTCGTCTTATTATGTGACACTTTGATTTCCAGATTTCAGTGGATGTAAGCCGTTTACAAGAAAAGTCTACGTTTCCAGTTCTAACCATGAGGAGGTCTCCACATTTAGAACCATTTAATTTTTACAATTATGACTGTATTTTACATAAATGCTGTGCAATATCAAACCAGTACCATTTCACGAATCCGATTACCACATTTTTGCCAAAATTGCATGGGGGGGTGGGGGGGGTCCGGACCCCGATCCCCCCTCTGGATCCGCCCATGAGTATTAAACTGTTTTTTTTTTTTTTTTTTCGAAAAATGGGGATTTATACAGATAGAATACTTTTACACATTTTTAACCGAGCAGAAATTCCTTTGATATATGTCTTGAATTTTTTGTTGACACTCTTTTTAGTTTCCAGGAAAGAGGGGTAATTATTATCTCCCTTTGTAATGAGAATATAGTGGTTTTACATTTATAAATGATAATTCTATGTTTTCCTTCGGGAAAAGAAGGAAAAAAGTGGCTCGATTAAAGTAGTATAACAATACTCATTTTTAATCATAGCAAATTTTGTAGGATAATGTGAGTGGAAATAGCTGTTTTCTATAACGGGAACACTACCTTAACTTTTTTCCATTTTTAACGACCCTGAATGGGGTCCAAGAAATTGAGGAAGAAAGAGAAGATACGTGTTACCAGCAATTTTGTCCTTTCCCGATTTTTTTTTTCAACCTTTCAAACACAAATATAAGCATTAATCCATTACCACACAATCCCTACTTTTGACGCCCCCGAGAAAGAATCCTTTAGAAAACATTGTGGGAAAAGGAGAAAATGCTGGTAACCAGCATTTTCTCCCTTTCCCACAATGTTTTCTAGCATTTAAAAAACAAATTTCAAATTTTCAGACCATTTTATTTTGTCGTCTGCAATTCCTTTCAAATTTGACAAACCTAAAATATTGTCGTCTGGTAATGGGTTAATGCATCCTTTAACTTTAGGCTACTAAGCACGACTTTGGGACTTTTCTTTTATGTAGTGTAGATCATGATCACAATGCACAGAAAGTGCAGTCTGATCTTGGATCTACATTGGCTGACACTAAGAAACTTTCCCCTAAATAATTATATCTTTGAAATAACAGCAGTTTGGGCTTTTTTAATCGGTTTGAACGTTTCAGTTCATTAATCTTACAGTTAAAGCCTTTACCACCCAACCACGAGTTGGCCAGGTCAAACTTTGATCGTTTGGAAAAGAGATAACGCTTAATGGACTATGATTTTGTTGTCAAGAATAACCCATTACATTTAAAAAAAAAAACTGCAATAGCCGACTTCAAAAACTGATAAACCATGTTCTAGATAAAGAGGGTTTAACTCTTTACCAAAGGACAATGTTTTAGACTGGTCCAAATTGAAAGTATTTGCAAACGACGAAATAAATGTGACTAAAGAATTGAAATTTGTTCTGGGACGGCAAGAAAACATTGTGGGGAAAGGATTTTTTCCACTATGTTTTCAAAAGGATTCTTTCACAGTGGTGTTAAAAATTGGGATTGTGTGGTAAAGGGTTAATGCACCCCCGTGACCCTCTGTACCAAGCATCGACTCATGTCAGCCTTCGTGGACTGCGCAGGTTGACGTATGCCGTTGTTTTTTGTTTATGTATTCACCCTTTACCACACTGCAGAATTTTAGATTATCCAAATTGAAACCATTTCCAGACCACAATGTCGAAGTGGCTCAAATGATGCAATTTTCTTTGAAAGGATAGAAAACTTTGTGGGAAAAGGAGAAAATGCTGGTTACCAGCATTTTCTCCTTTTCCCACAATGTTTTCAAAAGGCTTTTTCCTCATGGGCGTAAAAGGTCGTCATTGTGTCAACATTGTATGGTAAAGGAATACGCTCTCATGTTACAGAAAGCTCATATAAGCTCCTAGCCAGAAAAAAAAAACCAGACACTATCTCTCTCTAATTTCCAGCCCAAAAAAAGCAAGAGCTGTAACTGTTCATCCTCTTCGACTAATCAAGAAAGCCCGTAAAATTTCAACAAATTGTGATTAAACGATTAAAGTATCTTGAAATTCATTCCGCTGAAGATCGTGCTCTCTAAAATACAAATATAATTTGGTCTTGCAACAATTCCCATGTTAAGTCGGATTAGTATAACACAGCGTGTTGCTTGAAATTTCGACGTCAGATACAAGATAAAACGTAGAAGTCTAAATTGATACATTACACCGATAAGGATTTCGAGGAAAACTTTTTTTTTTTTCTTTAAATATTATGTCATATGTGAATTGTTTGATTGATTGATCGATCGATTGCGTATTGGGCATGCTGACCTGAGTCGATGCATTTTGCTGGTGTAGTCTTACAAACAAAGTTCGTAACAAAGAAACAAATGAACAAGTGCATACATGTAGCTGAAATATAAACGGCTTCTGGTGGGATTGGAATCCATGACGGGCAAATATCCTCGTTTATCGAGGTTTAAAGGTGGCCCTTCAGATTTTGGGACGAAAATCTTACAAAAATACAAAAAAATCACCCTTATACTCCCAAAGCCTTATAATTTTCATTCATTAAACCCCAGTAGACGAAAACCATCCCGACAACTAGATAAATCAGATATTTACCACAGCCCAGGTAAATCAGATATTTACCACAGCCCAGGTCAACACTGAAGGGAAACACGGCCTATTTTTACATCAGCAGCTCGCTCATTTACATACCGGAAATATACAGACAAAGCTTCAAACATGGCATCCAAAGTTCTAGACATCATGGAAAATAATTACATGTTTGCTATGTTATGGAATTTAATAGTCATTAGCCACGTGCAAGTTACTTAACATCCCACAATGCTCTTCTGATTTTGGCGGGAAATCTAAAAATAGCTTAAAAGGCTACGTAGCCTTTTAAGGGAATACCACCAAAAATATTTTTTGGTAATTCTATGATTCTTAATCAATGATGATTTGTATTGTTTTTTTTTTTTTCATATAAATTTCAATGACATATATATTTTTCAATTTGGTGTGATGGTGAAAATTCTAAATACCAACCTTTAAGGAAGTTTTTTTTTTTTTCAATGGTTACATTCAGTCCAAGATCAGATTGCAACGTTCCCAAAAAGTGCGACTTTGATCTTCTTTGTCAAGAAAGGCTACCTATGTAACCAATCTCGACAAAAGGGATATAAGGCCTGTATTGGCACGAAGTCTATACCAGGATCTCGCATTTGCATTTTTATTTTGTCTGGCGTCTTGCAATCCGTAAAATCCGGGAACGTTTATTTATGTGTTAGCCTGTTTTTGTATGATAACTGGTTGGTTCAGTGACTGACTTTGTGGCTGTATGACTTTATTTAAAGCTGAGTTCCAGATAAGAGGGAGTGATGGTTTTCTAAATCCTTTATTTCTCTTCGAAACCCTATGTTGTGGGTACTCATTTGAATCGTCTCATCGAGACGATTCTAATGAGTACCCACAACAAAGGGTTTAGTGGAGAATTAATGATATTTTCAATTTTGAAATTAAAATCACTCCCTCTATCTGGAGCTCTGTTGAAGTCTCTGACCTTCTGACTCTATGACCAATTGACTGGCAGGCTTACCGCCTGACTGGCTGATTGGCTTACAGACCGACCGACTGATGGCTGCTTTGTTTTTCAGGCTGGTCCCCCTAATCCCCCTCTTCTTTCGTTCAATAAACGAAATTGAAACCTTCCAAAACTTTGGTATACAAATAATCCAATTAAAATAGTTTTTTTCTGAAGTAATTCAACTTTTATCAAATCTTTCTCGAGACAATCATGTTGTTTTAAAGTTTTTTTTTTTTAAATGACGGAATTCAATCTGAAGTAAAAGGTCCAACGAGTGTTGTCCCAAAATGCCACAGAATGGCATTTTCAACACTATGGAACGAAGTTCACAGAAAGTTTGACTTTTCTTTTAGAGAGTTAATTCTGACGCATTGTCAAAATTTCGTTATGTTTCGTGTTTAACGAACGAGTAATTCCCTATTTACGAAAAGTCAACGTCAACATTTACCTGCAACGTCATAGGAATTCCCTGCCTATTCAACCACAGGCCGTTGAAGCTCTGATGATCCATCATCAAACACTAAAATTGTCATTGGTCGATCATCGAACACATATAGTACATTGGTGCATCGCCTGTATATCACGGAATATAAATCGAAATTTTCATTAACAGTTTTCTATAAATAGCACACTGGTGACTCCCTCTATACGGTATATAGTAAGACCTTGTCTTACTATATACGACACAGAGGCAATACCTAATATTGCATTAACACCCTTTCTATACAAAGCACAGTGGTGACTCCCTATATGTCGTATAAATGAAGACCTTGTCTTACTACATACGATACAGAGGGAGTCCCAAATAAAGCTATTTATAGTAACAGTGTCCAATAATGAAGAATTTCGTTATCTATTGATAGACTAATGGAATTTGAGTTTTTCAGAGGCCTATGGTTCAACACACTTCTCAAGCCCCCGTATTTGTGCTCTATTTGAATTGACGTCGTCAATTGTTCTAAAGTCGGATGTAATTTAAATTTTGTTGTGTAGTAAAAGTTCACTCGTCTGGCACAAGCGGAAGAATTTTGCGTAGTACATTCTGTACTGGCCAAAGAAAATCCAAGGTAGCATGAATAGGTACATTAGCCAGCGGTATGGCCTGTAACACGCGAAAAGGGGTGTTCGGACATTTGCGAAAATTTTCGTCTCGGATCAGCCTGCGCAGACTGCGCAGGCTGAACCGAGACGATACTTTCCGATAGTGAGTGATTTTCTGTTTCAGGCAAGAGTACAGTGGTATAAAATCTAATAATGACGTAAAGTGTCGTGTCAGTTTAGCCTGCGCGGACTGCACAGGCTTATCCGATACCGTACACCTTACCCAAATGTTCGAAAGTCCCTTTTCGCGTGTTACAGACCATAATTTTTTATATAATTGAAATCATGTTGAAAACGATATAAAACAGTGGATAACCAAACCTAAATCCAACAAATTGCCCTTTTTGTAAAAAAGGCAACACAATTATGGTTAGGTTTTCGCTCAGTTCTTCAGGTTAAATTGAATTAGCCGCGAAAACTCTGGGCCATTTTAAAATCGATTACAGACACGAAGAGCAAACTTGCCACCATGTCTATCTAAGTTTCTTTTTTGAAAGCCTTTGTTCGTCTTCATTCACTAAATTTTCTTTTGAAAAGAGAAACAAGTGCGGCAAGATAAGTCCCTGAACAACACCTGTCATTAATTAATTCGACTAATTATCTATTAACAGAATAGAATTTAAAACAATATGAAACAAGCAATGTCGTGGAAATGATAACCCTCGCCGGAAAAAAATATTTCCGTTCGGGCGGACGGACGGACGTACAACGCTAAAACTGTATCCATCTTCCTTTTTTGTGATATTTGTCGAAGACAATACCACTGTGAGTTCATTATATATAGAATTTTGAAGACCATGTTTCGAAATTTGTGCAAAAGCGAAGGAAATAAACCCAATTAAACTCATTTCTTTCAGGCAAGTGAGTTTTTCGGTAGTACTCAGATACGTAATATGGAATTACACTGGATAAGGCCATCGATCATGGAAGTACTAATTTTTGATAGAAAATAGCTCCATAGCCTTCTGTTGGCACAATGATACAAAATTTGTCTATCGATCGTTTGGACCTCGGCTTTCTCGTTCAAAAACCAGTTCGTCCCATGGTTTGTTCACTCCATGATTGTGCGCTACCATATTTGATTGGGCATTAATGTTTACAGATCGAAAGAATTGGTTGTAATGTTGTGAAATGAATGTTAACGGCCATTAATATTCCAAAATCATAGTTTTCATGTACAAACTTAATCCTTTTTGGATATATTCACAAGGTTTTCTCTCTATTCATCATGCATCCTACAGTCAAGGGATGTTACTCCTGACTCCTCCTAATGATCAAAGGGGAGACCACCAATACACAGATAATTCTGACTTTGTCATGAGTACGCTCCCTTCAACCAAAGAGTTATTCATTTGCTAATTATGATGAGTTCCGAGCCAATATTTGAATACTACATGTATTTCTTTTTTTTTTCTTCTCTTTCAAATTATTAATTCCACACAATGGTTTTCTTGACAAATACCATTTCAGCGTTCTCAACGCTTTGATTTCTGTTGGATTTTTTTTAGGGGGGAGTGGACATTTCATTCATTCAGACTGCAGGGTCAACGAAAACAAAGCTCTATCAATAGATACCACACTTTCTACTCAAGAGGTTCGATTTAGCCAATTTAACACGCAGTTGGAGAAATTAGCCGGCCAATTTACTGACCGCAGAAAGAAAGTCCAAATATTTATACACTGGTCAATGATAAGATAATTCGCTGCACTAATGAGAAGTCCGGGAAATGATAGAAACATTACGGGCTTCTTCCAATGTATATGTGGAGATAAGCAGAGATGAAGCAAAAGATATTTTAAAGATTAATCCGAAAACTGCTGAATGCGACTCACTTACCTTGAGCTGACAATGTAGATTCAAGATCAGACTGCACAGAACGTGCAGTCTGATCTTGGATCTACACTGTCTGATGAGGAGGCATCTCTTCCCCCCCTCCCCCCAAAAAAAGCTACGAAATGTCAAAATTAAAGTTTTTATTATTGCCTTAACTCTTTACCACACAAGAAAATTTTAGACTGGTCCAAATTGAAAGCATTTGCAGACGACAAAATAAAGGTGACTGAAAAATTGAAATTTGTTCTGGGAAGGGTAGAAAACACTGTGGGAAAAGGAGAAAATGCTGGTTACCAGCATTTTCTCCTTTTCCCACAGTGTTTTCAAAAGGCTTCTTTCTCAGGGGTGTCAAAAGTAGGGATTGTGTGGTAATGGGTTAAAAGGTTCACTTCAAATGTAGGCAGATAAGGGTTAACCCTTTACCAGTCGACAAAAAATTTAGACTCCTCACTATCAAAAGCTATGGCAGACGATTAATCAGTTGATTTTCCGTTTATTTATCGCAATCGGGCTACCGGTTGCCCATATGGGCGACGCATCCTGAAGGTTGTTTAGTATTGGTGCGGGGGGAAGCGAAGATACAGGACGAAACCCATCCTTAGTTAAGTCTGGTCCTTTAAAATGACCGGTGTATGGCACCAAAGCACAGAATTTTTAAACAAGTCCAAATTGACAGATTTGCAGACGAAAAAAATATATAGATGTGGTAAAAATTATGAGAGACAAACGTTTTTACCACTCCCAGTACAAAATTCAAATTTTCAGACACTTTTATTTTGTTGTATGCAAATGCTTTCAATTTGGGCCAGTCTAAAATTTTTGTCGTTTGGTAGAGGATTAAGCAAGATAAGGGTCTCATTACTGTTTTAGCTTACTCAGACCTAGCAGACACTAGTCATTCAGTAACAAGTAGGAAAATAATAACCCACTTACCTCAATGTTTTCAAAAACGATAGGCTTTAATTTTGAAAGAAAAAATACATTTCGGCAAACAAAAGGAATCTTTGGTAATAAGCAATCGGTAATAATAAGCCATTGCTTATATTTCTCAATAATTTTAAGTTCTCTGGGTAGAACTAGCGTTTTACCGGCATTTGTTTGGTAATAATCATGCTCATTGTTATAACTTGCCCCTAATTGATCCGATGCTGATCTATACAGACGAAGATGACCTACATAGGGTCATGAAAAGACAGTGCTCGGAATCCACTGATTGCTGACATTAATTGCTTTAGTCATAAAAAAGGGACATATCCCATTTGCCTAGGGTTTTGCGAATGTTTTTTTTTTCATATTTCGGCAAGGACTGATTTCTTTTTTACTCCATAACATTTTATGTCAGTTACGTAGGCGGTTTAGCTTAACTCTTTAACCCATAAGGCATTTCTATGTTATCTTTAATTGACCCTCAAATTGCCTCAATTACACCAAGGATGAAGCTGTTTCTTATGTGTATATGACACCTTTTGATAGCTTTGAAAACATTGTGACAAAAGGTGAAATTGCTCGTCACGAGCAATTTCACCTTTTGCCGCGATGTTTTCCAAAGGCTCCTACAAGCAATGCGTAGAAATGAGTATCTATGGAGTAAAGGGTTAAGATCAGACTGAGAACGTGCTGTCTGGTCTTGTATCTACACCGTCCATAATCACTACGGACATTTTTTATGATGAAACAGTCTTAAAATCATAACATATTTACTTGGCGCTCAACTGTTGCAACACAAGTCCGGGTATAAACGACCCTGAAGAAAAATTCTATTGAAATCATTGTCTTATACCTTTCTCTGAGTGAATTTTAATTCTTGAGACACAATTATTTTGTCGTCTGCAAATGCTTTGACTTAGGACAATTCTTAGTCTTCGTCGTTTCGCCCATAAAAACTTTTAATATTTGATTTTTCTTCTGTTATACTGTTGTAATGAAAATATTTCTTTATGCAGCGATATCTTTTTTTTTTCATCAGTATGAATTCTAAATGTCGGGTTGTAACCACAGAGTTTTTTTTTAAACCTTTTTTTTCGAAAATAAAAACCGAGTAAGGAAATGTGCCCAACTTGCCTTTTTCAGGCCGCCTTCTGGAAAGAAAATGAATATACTGTATCGAGGGCAAAAATACTATTTCATTGAAAACGAAGACATATGTTGCCCTTACTTTATAGTCAAACTGCCCGATATGCAGACCCTAGATATTCAGCTATCATTCTCAGAAACATAATTCTCTGGATTTTTTTTTTCTTAACTCAGAAGTGGTGGAACCGAACGGTTTAACCCATTTTCTGCAAAAGAACCTAAATAAATCTTTCCAGCAAATGGTATTGAAAAAAGCAATAATGCCACTTCTTATCGTAGGTTTACTTCTAAAACCTCTTAACTACAGTTTGTAACAAGCTGTAGTTACGAGATTTTGCAAGTAAACTGACGATATTTATTTTTTGGATGATTAATATCTCCTAATCGGACAGTGTAGATCCAAGATCAGACTGCATGTTCTGTGCAGTCTGATCTTGATCTGCACTGTCCGGAAACGGTCAGTGAGTAGCGCTAAGCAGCCTAGGATGATTGTATGCTGTGTCCGGAAGACAAAATTATAGCATTTAGAAGGGTAAGCCATTTCTGACCATTGTAGATCTCGTTACAATAAAAATGGCAGTCGTAATGAACACTGAGGGCCATAAATGCCCAAATTACGTATCTGTCCATTTATTGTTCAATTCTTGTTCACGGCTTTCATTGCTTGACGAGTTTTGTGGACTTGCTTACACTTTTTAGACACTACTGTCATGTTTGTTTTATTGCGGGACATCAGTCTTCAAACAGAATAGCCATTTTTCATGAGGAATGATATAGAAGAAGGCCTTGCTTGAATGCCCTTTTTTTAGTGGGGGGGGGGGTTCATTCGGCATACATCGGTTGATGTGATGCATCAAATCCCTCGGTTGTATCTGGCAGTTTGATATGCACCTAAACGGTACATTTCATCCCTGGAAATACGCCGGTTTTACCTGTCTGAAAATGGTAAGGCTCCTCCTTAAAAAGAAAACTTGAGTCTCCATTTTCTATCGAAACCTTTCGAGCTATATTTCAGTTGACCAACATTTCGTACATTCATGTTGTAACGTGGTTTGCCCCCTCGTTTCTGTGGCCAATTTCAGACTCTCTTGCAATATCCAAGAAATGCTATATCGTCTGTTTACTTCAAAAACCTCGAAACTACAGCTTGTTTCAAGCTGTAGTCACGATTTTTTTTAAAGTAAACCGAAGATTTGTATAATTTACCCAATTAACATGCTGTTTTATGAAAGCAGGAAAAGCAACACTTGTGACTGGTCAATGAAAAAAAAACTTATGGATATCTAAAAAAATTGTAGTTGACAAAAAAGCCAATATCCTTTTCTAGCAACTCTTTGCTTTTTACATTCCATATCCTAATGCCCGATACTCCGTTTTTGGTGGTCATGTAGTTGTTAAAACGAAAGGAGTCGTTTAGTAAAAAAGAAACTTCGCTGACATCGTTGATTTAATTATACCCCAGATGCCGTGAGTCGTAATTAAGTCTGATTAACTCTAGATCTTATTCTCAATATTGATATTGCAAGATAGCGCAATCGTTTACAAGTTATCGGAGATTTATTTGTCTGACCCTGGGTGATGTTTGTTTGCTAGGCGCAATGATTCTCTCCGCTGTAAGTTTCATCAAGTCGGGAAGCAGTACCTCGTAGCAAATATAAAGTGGCCTTGGATACCTTAGTGAAGGGAAGGGACATGAAGTTCAGCTTCCAAGTAAATGCAGCCCAATTTTTCGTCTGCACTTATAGATAACATCATGTGGACCAAGAACTAGGTCCGTATTGCGCGACCATTCTTAATCTTGAACGTTCTCAGTTTTATTTCCCAGAATTTTCTAAATTAGAAAGTAACATAATTTCTGATAGGTTAAACCATTCGCTTCTGCATATCAGAGGTTGTTTTACTTTCAAATTTGGTTTTCTTAATGAAGAAGTAACACAACTTTTTACTGGCTAAACCATTTGGTTAAGCCAATCAGAGGTTGTGTTACTTTCAAATTTAGAAAATCTAGGACAATAAGACAAAGAATGTTCCTAAGAATGGCTGATAAATACGAACCCAGGCTGCTGTTTTAGTTTACACTATCGGATTACGCCCATGATTGATTTGAATTATTTAATCATTAGGACACAACGCATTTTGTGCATAAATGACGTTTCATTATTATTTACTTTAAAGTGACAAGAAACTCAAAAGTAAACAAAATGGGTGTTTAAATGCATTTAACCCTTTCCCAAACAATCCCTGGTTTTTACGGGTCAGGAATAGAAGCCTTTTAAAAACATTGTGAGAAAAGGAGAAAATGCTGGTAACCAGCATTTTCTCCTTTTCCCACAATGTTTTCTATCCTTTCATATAGAAAAATCATATTTTCAGTAACTGTTAATTTGTCATCTGCAAAATGCTTTCAATTTGGTCTGGTCCAAAATTTGCCGTTTGGGAAAGGGTTAAATCTATATCATACCACTTAAAAGTACATCAATTATTGTGACTATGTCAATCTATCAATATACGATCGGTCTATATGTTGGTTGCTGACCGAGGAATCGATTTCAAAACTAGGTAAAAACCTGCAAAGAAGCTGTGTCTTTTGTTTTCTAATTGCCGGACTTTTAAGTTCTATTATTTCTACCAGCGACATATATATGGCAAGACTACACAAAAACACACTGTCGTCCCAATAATATTTTTCATACTTTTAAATAGTTCACCGTATGATTTAAACCAAGATGTATCCTGGTACCTGTTTTGATATTTTGGCCTTTACTGGGCCTTTAATGGTTCGAGCACACAAAACAGAAAGATGATAATAAGCTCCTGAGGGCACAGATAAAAATCGGCGTCACGATCACTGTCTAGTGCACGATTTATTTTCTATTTATAACTAAACAAATTAGCTCCAATATGGCGGCGGTGCTTCCTCAATTTGGAGTCTATAACCCTATTGCGTATAATTGGATTTTTCTTAGCTTTTTACCGCACAATCTCGTGTTCTTCGACTATTTACACAGTTTTGAAAATATCGCAATGAGGATAAGTGCTGGCTACTAACTTTTGGTCCTTTTTACCATTTCCACCTTTCACGGTCAAATCTAACTGTGTGAGCAACAGTTATAATCATGGTTTAAATACGGACAATTCTCAAAATTTTGTCATATCCTGCGCATTGCAAAGTCGATATCCTTTCAAAAACGAGAAAGATAAAGATCAGTCGGAACTCTCCAAAGATCCTATCTTGCCCAACTTTCAGCAAAAGGGACTCGATAGTTCAAGACTGCAAAAACTATTTTTAAAAAGTCAAAGCGTTGAAAACGCTGGAGTGGTATTTGTCACGGAAGCCAATGTGTGGGATTAATAGTTTGATTTAGTTGTATTGGTTGTATTGGGGTTTAACGCCATTTTAACAACTAGAATCATATCATGGCAGTCGGTGACGCACATGTGTTTCCTGGCTTTTTCACACCGGTACTTACACAACTTGCTTTCCAAAGCCACCGATTACTTTTCTCACACGCTTCAGCAGGGGTAAGAGGCCAAATTACGCCGGAAATAAAGTTCGCCTCAACCGGGTATCGAACTCACAACCACCCGGTCACGAGTCCGACACGCTCACCACTGAGCCACCCGAGCGGGCGATTAATAGTTTGAAAAAAAAGGAGGAATATTATTCAAATATTTGCTTGAAAGTCAACCCACTAAAGAAATTAACATATTTTTGGTTGAAGGGAGAGCACTCATGACAAAGTTGGGATTATTTTTGTATTGGCGGTCTCCCTTTGATTATTAGGAGGAGTCAGGGATAGCGTGCCTTGACAGTAGAATGCATGAAATATAGAGAGAAACCATGTAAATATATGGGGGAAAAATAACCTTGTACCTGAAAAATATGATTTGAGATGTCTGGTCGTAAAGATTGATTCCCCAACATCAAAATCAGTTATTTCGATCCATTAATATTCATGCACCATCAAATAAAGTAGCGCGCAATCATAGGTTGATCAAGCCAACGTGCGAACTGGATTTGGTACGAAAAAGCCTAGGACCATGCAATCAGTTGACATATTTTGTGTATGTCATTGCGCCAATAGAAGGTTATGAGCAGGTGAAGGTATTTTCAACCAAAAATTAAAGTTTCCACGATCGATAGTTTTACCCAGTGTATTTTAACATGCCATTTCCAATTACATATCAAAGTGCTACCAAAAACCTCATGTGTTTGAGAAAAATTGAGTTTAATTGGGGTTATTTCCTTCGGCTTTGCACAAAATACGATACATGTCTTCAAAATTCAATATTGAACTCATAGTGGTATTGTCGTCGACAAATACCACAAAAAAGCTAAGGCTCGAACGAATGTGAAAACATTGGCTGACACCAAATTCAACATTCTTTCTTTGAAATGGTTGTTACCAGCATTGTCACCATTCCACTCAATATTTTCGGAAGGTTCTTACTCGTTGGCGTTAATTGCCAGACATGCATCAAGCCCCCTTTTTCCAGTACATGGCTTTCTTGTATTAATTAACTTAATTACCGTTACGTAAAAACTTGCAAAACTGTTATATCACTAATATGCATACTTTCTGTACATTAGCGAAATAAGTCGAAGCTTCAAAGTGTATTAATATTTTTTCTAAGTAAAGTTATGTCTTTCTCTTCACGTTTTATCTTTTTATTTATAAAAGGACCGAAGGTGATAAATGCTATAACGTTATTCAATTCAGTTCAATGCTACTCGTTTAAGTTACGATCCAGGTGTGCGATAATGATTTCCACCGTTTGAATATGTCTGCTAATAAAGATAACAATTGACCCACCACATAGAACGTAAATAACACACATTATTAGTTGTACGGTCAGGAGGCAGGGGACTTAGAAACTTGTTCACGGCTGTGGTGAATCATGTAGCCCCGAGCCAAAGGCTAGGTGCCTGATGCATTGACCCCTTTTTTCGCAAACCACGAGTCATACAAATTCGACATCATTTGACAGCTGAAATAGTGTTTTACTGAAAACAAGAAAAACATATTATTTAAGGATACGGCACCCTTATGGGATTCTAGTGTTACATCGCCATTCATCATGAGGATTCGGCTAAGACTTGAGGGCTTGTGATCGATGCGGGGGAAAAAACACCTATCGACCGACCTATTAAAAATTAGCCGAGTTCTAGCCGAATCTGTGGAATATTGTTTGGTATTTTATGGTTCAGAACAGTGAAAAATACAAATTTTATTTTCTTACTCTTCAACTGAGGCGAAAAGAGTAATTACCATGCACCAGTTACCTAGGTAAACAGCGCGAGTCATTCAACCAGATGGAAATATGATGTATATGTATTTACCCTACATTTCTCGCGCTTTACGTAATACTGTTATGCGTTGTTATGCGGAAGGGATACGCCACGAGAAATTACCGAGAACGACCATACACTCGTGAAAACATTGCCAATGATGTTCTCTCGATGAAATTAATTAATTTCCATTTCTCAACGAAAAAAAAATATATATTATCTATTTGTCCTTTAGACTTGTCTATACAAGCATCTTTTTCTATGATATTTTTTATTCTTATCAATAGAAGTACGTAGTTTCACTTCTTTAAATACATTAATTTTCTTCAGTATCTCTTGCACAATTTTTTATTATATGGATGTATGGAAAATAATCTCTACAGTCATATGGCCCCTTAAAATAAAACGGCTAAAAAAGTAAAACAAAATGCAAAATCGATCCCTGCAAATGGACCTGACATTGATAGCATTAATCCCGAACACGCTAAACACTCGTACTCTGTACCAGACAAGAAAGTTTTAGCCTTTTTCAAATTGGATTTAATTGTAGGGGACAAGTTGAGTATTATCAAAAGCATAACATTTTTTTTTTCAATGATTAGAAAACATTGTAGAATAAGAAGGAGATGAGAGTTACGCGCATTTTCTTCCTTTCCCATTTTAGTTTTAGGGACCATTTTCCTTTGGGTCGTTTACAGCCAGGATTGTTTTGTAAAGGGTTAATGTAAAATAAAAGCCGGGTGTAAAACATGAATATAGTGATTTTTCAGGCCTTTCGCTGGAAACATCTCACATTATCTGACGATGTAGAACAAGATCAGACTGCACGTTCTGTATAATCTAATCTCGATCAACACTGTTCGATACATGAGTCGCAGTTATCATGCTAAAGGTTTATAAGCTTTTATTGCTGTGGTACTGAGATACTTGTTTGGAAATCATAGCCACCAACGTGGACGATTGAGGATGCACAATCATACTGGTCGTATCACATGCTTTAAACCTAGCCAAGGACCTTTTTCTGACAGCGTAGATCAAAATTAGACAGCACAGAATCTGCAGTCTGATCTTAGTCTACTATGTCACGCTAGGAGATATCTTTCGCCCAAGAAATACTTCTGCGTTAGAAAATCAAAGAATTGAGAACGCTGAAGTGGTATTTGTCAAGGAAGCCATTGTAGAAATATTATTCAGATATTGGCTTGAAAGTCAACCTACTAATCAAATGGATACTCTTTTGCTGGAAGGGAGAGTACTCATGACAAAGTTACAATCATTTGTGTATAGGTGGTCTTCCTTTGACCACAAGGAGGAGTTAGTGGAAACGTCCCTTGACAGTAGAATGCATGAGGGGTAATGCGAAAAAACAATGTAAATATTTCGAACAAAATCAAGTTTGTACCTCAAAACCATTATTTTGAAATATCTTGGCCTTTCACATTAAATTTCCAACATTACAATCAATTATTCCGATCTATAAATATTCATGCCTATTCGAATGGAGTAGCCCGGAATCATTGTATGAACAAGCCATGGCACGAACTTGTTTTGGAAGCGAAAACGCCCAGGACCAAGCGATCGTTGGAAGAATTTCGTATCATTGTGCTAGAGGGCTATGAGCGAGTGAAGCCATTTTCAATCAAAAATTATATTTCTACGATCGATGGCCTCAACAAGTGTATTTTAACATGCCATTTTCAATAATATACATGAGTTCTACAGAAAACTCATTTGCCTGAGAAAAATTGAGTTTGATTCGGTTTATTTCCTTCGGTTTTGCACAAAATACGATACATGGTCTGCATAATTCAATACTGAACTCATTGTGGTATTGTCTTTTACAAATACCACAAAAATGGTCTTTGCCATCGACTTGAATGTTTCATTTCACTTATTTAGCAGGAAAATGAAAACTCTTGACTAAAATTATAATCGGAATTTTAACCACCCTCAGGAAGAGGCCTTTTGAAAACGTTTTGGGAAAAGGAGAAAATACTAGTAACCAGTATTTGCTCCTCTATTTCGTATATGTTAACCACCCTTTTAGGACAAACCACATTACTTTAGCTCACAATTAATTTGTTGTCTTCAGATACTTTATGTTTTGGTCTAGTGCAAAAATTCTTTGTGTGGTAAAGGGTTAATCTAGTCCAGACGACAGAAATGTGGACGCCTTACCAAACCACAGAATTTAAACTTGTCCAAAATCAAAGTATTTGCTGACGACAAATTTAACTCTTTGGCAACTAAGCGCGACTCACTGACCTTATGGGTAGGGGTACAAGCTTATAGTTTACATGTTTTGGTAAAGCATTAACCCTTTACCGGACGACAAAAATTTAAATTTGTCCAAATTGAAAGCATTTACAGACGACGATTTCAATGTGGCCCAAATGGTGCACTTTATCTTTGACAAGGTAGAAAACATATTGGGAAAAGGATAAAATGCTGGTAACCAGCATATTCTCCTTTGTCTCCCACAATGTCTTCAAAAGACTTCTTACCAAAGATCGCCAAAAGTGGGCATTTTGTAGTAAAGTGTTACAAAAGCGACGGCGGTTAAAGACCGGTCACTTGGGTACAGGTCGATGTTGCCTCCCTTACGCCGTATCGGATTACTTCTGCCAATTTAGACAATGTAACCACCGCCTCATGCATGAGGGCATGTTTGTGTTGGCCAAACTAATGAGGCAGCGTTCCTAACTTATTTCTCAATGGATTATTTTTTTTATCTTTTTCCAGTCATAGCAGAGGCCTGGTAGTTCAGTTGCTGTCGTTCAGGACTTGAGAACAGGGGGTCGCTTGTTCGATCCTCGGCTAAGCCAATTTCTTCCCGAGGATTGATGATACCCATTGATTGATTGATTGATTGATTGAATGAATGAATGAATGAATGAATGAATGAATGAATGAATTCATTCATTCATTCATTCATTCATTCATTCATTCATTCATTCATTCATTATTAATGTCGTTTTACAGTATCGACGGCTTTGGTGATCTAGCGCGTATGTCTGTATGAAACGAAATTAAGAGCATTTTTCTTCGGCTAAAAAATCGTTACCTTTTTATGTCTAGTGAAGATATGCTGTTTATGTAGGAAAACACTGACGAATCAAAGCATTCAAGACGCTGGAGTGGTATTTTTTTTGGAAGCCATTGTGTGGAATTAATAATTTTAGAGAAAAAGAGAAATATTATTCAAATACCAGTATTTGCTTGAAAGTCCCCTGGTTGAAAGGAGAGTACGCATGACAAAGTTAGGACTATTTGTGCATTTGTGGTCTCCCTTTGATCATTAGGGAAGAGTCAGGAGTAACGTCCCTTGACAGTTGAATGCATGATGGATAAAGAGAGCAATCGTGTAAATGTGTAGAATAAAAATAAGTTTTGACATGAAAACTATCATTTTGAGATATCTGTGGCCGGAAAGGTGTAATTCCCAACATTACAATAAATTATTTCGATCTATAAATATTAATGCACAATCTAATGGGGTAGCGCGTAATCATCGGACGAACAAGCCACGGTACGAAATGGTTTTGGTACGAGAGTAGACAAATGTTGTGGATATCATTGAGCCAATAGAAGGCTATGCGCAGGTGAAGCTATTTCAATCAAAATTAGTTTTTCTACAATCGATGGCCTCATGCAGTGTATTCTAACATGCTATA
Organism: Tridacna crocea; assembly: GCA_943736015.1. Lineage (NCBI taxonomy): Eukaryota > Metazoa > Mollusca > Bivalvia > Cardiida > Cardiidae > Tridacna > Tridacna crocea. The sequence continues at coordinate 15,046,032 of OX031066.1, forward strand.
TCCAATTACGTATCCGATTGCCATCGAAAAACTCAATTGAGTTAAATTGGGATTTTTCCTTCGGCTTTGCACAAAATAACGATAAACGGTCTACAAAATTTAACATTGAACTCATAGTGGTATTGTCTTCGACAAATACCACAAAAAGTAAAAGTCCTATATTTGTCAGGTTTTGTCCAGGTGAGGGTTGCCCTGGTGGGGGTTTGTCCTACACTCTACATAATAATGGACCCACAAAACCGCCTTTGTATAAAAGCCGGCAGAATGTTGAAGTGAATAGTGTTGTGCAGAAAACTTACCAACATGAAAAAGACTCGACACAGGTCAGCTCCGCAGACTGACTGCACATGCTGACCTGAATGGACACTTTTTACAGATGCATCGACCCACCTTTTCACAGACAGATGTAGTGTCAGCTAGTATTGACCAGAAAGCACGTCTTCATCTGTGAATAGATGATAATTTAACCACTTATCGCAATGTTTATGTAATGCATAGACAAATGAACAACACCACGTGTCTTTTCTGTCGTTGTCTGCACATGTCATATACTTCGAAGATTCGACCTCTCTTATATGACGCACCGTTCCCCGCAATATTGGGGTTATTGTAGTAATACGCTCTATAAAATGGCAATGGAGAAAATGGCTTTTATCAATACGTTTGAGGAGAAATCCGGACTGTTTTAGCTCCAGTTTTCTCTAAACTGCTGCTCGTGGCTGAATGAATAGCACCAGGAATCGTTTTATTGAGTAAACGTTTATTTGAGTTTGAAATTCAAAGTAACAGTTATCGCATAGAAGTAGTCCGGTTCTGTACCCAGAATGCCCAAATTAGGTACATGTAGATGATGAGTACTTGTAGAATGCCATCTAGCGGGAGATAATAACAAACTAGATGTAATGGCTTGCTCGGTATACTGCATCAGGGAGTTATATTAAACTCGCATTTCCGAGAGAATATAGCTCAAATGAATTCGTACTCTTTTTTTTCAAGGCCTGTAAATACCAGTCCAACAAACAAAAAACTGATCTGATCGTTGCGTAGAGGCATGTCGCTGATAGCGTAGATATAGGATCAAGCGATACTTTCTGTATTGTCTGATCTTGGTCTGTGTCGTTCTTAACATTGCATAATGTCCCCAAAGGTCGTGAAAGGGCACATAAAATTTCAGCAGTTTATTTTAAGCATTATAAATAGATTCCTTATCTTTACACTAAATCTGGCACTTTTATTGCTTACTGGTAAGAGAAACAAAGTTGTAACAAATAAGCGAGATTACCCTTTTACCAAAAAATGCCTGGTTTATACGACCCTGAAATAGAAGCCTTTTGAAAACATGGTGGGACAAGGAGAAAATGCTGGTAACCAGCATTTTCTCCAAGTTTTCCCATGATGTTTGCTACTCTGCTGGAAACAAATCTCAATTATTAATGTCGTCTGGAAATGCTAAGATTTAGACCAGTCTAAAAATTCTGTCCTTTTGGTAAAGATTTAAACGATCAGTCTAACTCTCCAATTTGACTTATTTACATTTCAATATTTAACCTGTTACCAAATGACAAAATTTTAGCCTTGTCCAAATTGAAAGCATTTGCAGACGACAATTTCAGTGTGGCTCAATTGGTGCAATATTTCTTTGACAGCGTAGAAAACTTTGCGGGAAAAGGAGAAAATGCTGCTTACCAGCATTTTCTTCTTTTACCACAATGCTTTCCAAAGGCATCTATCTCAGGGTCGTAAAAACCAGGAATTGTTTGGTAAAAGGTTAAGATAAAAAGAGGCAGAGAGGATCCAGAGAAGTGAAAAAAAATTGGGTCAAGAGAATTGGACAAGAAAGAGGTAAGGGGTGGGTTTAAAATGTAAAAAAGGAGAAATATCTATCCCTTCACCACACAATCCCAAGTTTAAATGACTACAAGGAAGAATTTCATTTGAAAACATTGTGGGGAAAAAAAGACCTTAGAAAACCGTCTAAAATTAATTTTATTTGGTTGCAAAATTATGAAATGAATAAAGGTAATAAAACTCTCTAAATGGAAACAGACCAAAACATTGTAAAAGCATATCGCTATTTAACCCTTTACCACACAATCCCAACTTTTAAACGACCTGAAATAAGCCTTTTGAAAACATTGTTGGAAAAGGAGAAAATGCTGGTAACCAGCATTTTCTCCTTTTCCAACAAAGTTTTTTACCCTTTCGAAAACTAATTTCAATTTTTCAGTCAGATTTATTTTGTCACCTGCAAATGCTTTCAATTTAAACACATCTAAAATCTTATTGTTTGCTAAAGAGTTAAATCAGACTAACAGGATGATTAAAGAAAATACAGACCTGACTATTTGTTCAGTCTGATCTTGATTCTCACACCCGAGAAAAGGAGCAGCTGGTATCGCCTTGGGCAAGACAAATGATCACCCAACAAAATTTATTGTCATTACACATTTGTTTTTCAACTGAAGATGCGATTTTGAGAGAGTGCGAGAAAATGTCACAAGAATAATTGCTAGATAATGCAATTGTCGCAGTACACTGAACAGGACTAACGAAGTCTCCCGACCCAATTTCTTTCTCTGCTACGTTCAACCCTTGACTAAACGATAAAATTTTAGACTGGTCCAAAGTGAAAGCACTTGCAGACGACAAAATAAACGTAACTCAAAAATTGAAATTTGTTTCCAGCAGGATAGAAAACATTGAGGGAAAAGGAGAAAATGCTGGTTACCATTATTTTCTCCTTTTCCCACAATATTTTCAAAAGGCTTCTATCCCTGGATCGTAGAAACCAGGAATTGTTTGGTAAAGGGTTAAGAAAAACAGCAACAATAAAAGCAACAATTGTCGTGAATTTCTCGTCAACCCTTTACTCACCTTGTAGCCAAACCCTTTTCCCAAACAATACTATTTTTAAGACCCTTTTGAAATCATTGCAGGAAAAGTAGAAAATGTTTGTAACTAACACTTTCTCCTTTTCTACAATGTTCTCCATTCTTTCATAGAGAGAAGTCATCATTTGGGTAAGAAATGATTTGCTGACTGCTGGTTTCTTTATTCAATTTGGTCGGGTCTACAACGTTATCTACTGGAACAGAATTAAACAGGCGGGATTGAGAAAATATGAATCGTAGAACGTGAAGAATTATTTTGAATCTACATCTTGTTCGCTTCTGGGGTCGACACAGTGCAAATATTTTATCACACAACTTGTCTTTTCAAAGTAATATACCCATTACGAATTTTATCATCTTATAGTCGGTTAACCTTAAAAACCTCGTAACTGCTGCTTGTAGCAAGCTGTAGTTACGAGGTATTTGAAGTAAACTGCCGTTATATGACGTCATCTTTTGGCGTCATTCTGTACGTATTTCATAGAAGTGAAGAGTTTTTTTCTTTTATGAGAAATGATTATGTGATAAAAAGAATCTGAAATGCGTTGGCGTCTAAAATAAAAGTTTTATTAAACTCGTCACGGAAAAATTTTATCAAGCTCACCAAAGTTATTGTTTATTTCAGACGCTGACTCAAGTCAGATCCCATATGCAGTTTATCTCGATTTGCATTTGTATTTTACAAACCATCTTCGAATACACGCAAACATATTTATTAAACCTTTCCCAAACAAGCGCTTGTTTTTACGTGTCTGCAGTACAAGTCTTTTGAAAACACTGTGGGAAAAGGAGAAATTGCTCGCAACGAGCAATTTCTCCTTTTCCCACAGTGTATATTCTGCCCGTTCGGATAATTCTCTGCCATTGTTGTGAAAGTTAAAATTGTCGTCTGCAAACTCTTTCAGTTTGGAAGAGTCTAAAGTTTGTAATTTGGGAAAGGGTTAAGCAAGTGTAAAGGGTGTAAAGGGTCTCATCACTGATGAAATACATACATACATACATACATACATACATACAGTAACAATTTGTTGAATCAATATCTTTTATCAACCGTTAAAAATAGATTTTAATCACGTAAAAGTCTAAAATGTTGCCGTTTAGTATGAAGTTAAGGATAAATGCTATAGAATTTTATGGACTTCTCTGTTGTGCAAGAGATTTCTAAATTGCTATTTGTTTTCTTCGTTCACGATGACTTTATTTGACTAGGAAAGACTATAGTTTAGATGGGTATACAGGATGTCCTCTGTTCTCTGTTGTATTAGAGAATTCTAAATTGATATTTCTTTTTTTCTTTCATGATGACTTTATTTGACTAGGAAAGACTATAGTTTAGATGGGTATACACGGTGTCCTCTGTTCTCTGTTGTACAAGAGAATTCTAAATTGCTATTTGTTTTCTTCGTTCACGATGACTATTTGACTAGGAAAGACTAAAGTTTAGATGGGTATACAGGATGTCCTCTGTTCTCTGTTGTACAAGAGAATTCTAAATTGACATTTCTTTTTTTCTTTCATGATGACTTTATTTGACTAGGAAAGAATATAGTTTAGATGGGTATACAGGGTGTCCTCTATTCTCTGTTGTACAAGAGAATTCTAAATTGATATTTCTTTTCTTCGTTCACGAGGACTTTATTTGACTAGGAAAGACTATAGTTTAGATGGGTATACAGGGTGTCCTCTGTTCTCTTTTGTACAAGAGAATTCTAAATTGATATTTCTTTTTTTTTTTTTCTTCTTTCATGATGACTTTATTTGACTAGGAAAGACTATAGTTTAGATGGGTATACAGGGTGTCCTCTATTCTCTGTTGTACAAGAGAATTCTAAATTGATATTTGTTTTCTTCGTTCACGATGACTTTATTTGACTAGGAAAGACTATAGTTTAGATGGGTATACAGGGTATCCCAGAATGTAATGTCCCAGTTTCAAGGCCTATTTTTACTAGTAAATGTGCAACATAATTAAATAGATCTTTGCTGCATTATCAAAAACACTTAAAATGTTACTACTACCACTACTACTATTGCTACTACTACTACTATATTACCCTCAGTCCCTTATAAAACATGCTCTACACGTCAACCCATTTTATTTTCAATACAAATAATTCCGTAGGGAATTCAACACTTAAATAAAATAAATATAGTCACTCAGTTTTTCAATATTTCTGGCCGAAATATTGAAAAACTGAGTGACTATATTTATTTTATTTCATTTTATTTTCATTTATTTCGCAGGATAAGGCTCAACTCATTACCACACGACAATATTTTAGGCGTATCCAAATCGAAAGCATTTGCAGACGACAAAATAAAAGTGACTGAAAAATTGAAATTCATTTTGTGAAGAGTAGAAAACATTGTGGGAAAAGGAGAAAATGCTGGTAACCAGCATTTTCTCCTTTTCCCACAATGTTTTCTACAGGCTTCTTTCTCATGGTCGTCAAAAGTCAGGATTGTTTGGTAAAGATTTCACTATTAACCTCTGAAAATTTTTGCACATTTTTATTTCAGGATTTCTTTTGGGAAGGGTAGAAAACATTGTGGAAAAAGGAGAAAATGCTGGTAACCAGCATTTTCTCCTTTTCCCACAATGATTTCAAAAGGTTTCTATCTCAGGGTCGTAAAAACCAGGGATAGTTTGGTAAAGGTTTCACCATTAACCTCTGAAAACTTTGCACTTTTTTTATTTCAGGATGAAGTAAACCAAGTCTTGACCACTACGATATGGCTTGAACAAGTGAGTCCGTTTATATTGTATTTCAGCGTTGCTCTGGTTAAAGGCATCTTCGCGAGCCAAGGTTACGATCACTTCGTCGCTCTTACCTTGGCGGATCGAACCCGATTTCGAGATTTCCCCGACACGACCCCTATTGGATGCCGCTTTTTTTCCCTTTACATCATATTTTTTATAGCCAATGAAATATTGTTTTACAAACCGCCTACGATTACAATGATTCAACATGAAGCAATAACCACAAACGTACATCGACATTCCATTGTCAGGTGCTGGGATATAGCCTAAAACCTCTGATAATTGATTGGTCATACTGAAACTTTCTGTAAATATTCTTCCCCTATGTATTTTTTCGGTAATAAATCATTGCAGATCCTGCACATATCCACGGAGGTATTCATGTTTACCTTCTATTTCTATCCGAAAGGTCGGGACCTTGTTCTATTTTTATCAAAGATGAAATGCTACGAGTGATTTGATTTGATGCAGTTACAGCTGGCTGCAACCAATTAAAATGCGTATGGGGTGAATGTCGAAATCAAGCTCGATCCGCCAAGGGTAAAGTAGCGTCGTGGATCGTCACCTTTGGCTTGCGAAGATGGGTTAAAGGAGATTGAATGTATCTCCTTGATGTATGATACTATGCAAATCATTACATGATTCCTGATGTAGAATTTGATATGATTATGAGCCTGTAAGATCCATTTTGACTAATAATAATCTTACAACCATGTGGTAGAGTTGTCCTTTGATATACAGAAAAATGACTAACAGCAAAAGGTTTCGACCCAAGTCAGCCGGCGCAGGCATTCTTATATAGCATCTGACATGTGTTGGTGTTTGAGATATATAGGATCTGACATGAGTGGGCTTTTGAGATAAAATTTTATTAACCTAGTCAAGGGAAATGTTATTAAGCGAGCCTTTGTCAGATTCTTTTTTTATCATATAACGGCATTTCAAAATATATACATTAAATGATGCAAAACCATTCATAAATGCACCCGCGGTGATATCTATAAGACCCATTCACTTCTTTGTACTACGTACAAAATAACGTCAAAAATGACATCATACAATTGTGATATAAAAAAATGTATAAGATAAGAAAATTCGTAATAGGTATATTACACTGAAAACAAGGGAGGTTATGTGATAAAAAAATATCCCATTCAATTCTATAAAATGCGTACAAAATGACGTCACACAATTGTGATAACAAACGTGTATAAGATAAGAAAATTCGTGATGGGTATATTTCACTAAAAACAAGGGAGGTTGTGTGATAAAAAAAAAGATATCCCATTCAATTCTATAAAATGCGTACAAAATGACGTCACACAATTGTGATAAAAAACGTGTATAAGATAAGAAAATTCGTGATGGGTATATTTCACTAAAAACAAGGGAGGTTGTGTGATAAAAAAAATATCCCATTCAATTCTATAAAATGCGTACAAAATGACGTCACACAATTGTGATAACAAACGTGTATAAGATAAGAAAATTCGTGATGGGTATATTTCACTAAAACAAGGGAGGTTATGTGGTTGAGTCTAATTCTAGATTTGGAAAGTACCAAAACGTCTAACTTGCTTAACTATTTTGTCTAGTCAATCAGAAGTTAATTCGTACTTAAAAATGTGGACAAATGTAGAGTTTGAGACTAAGACTGTTGTGAAGAATTGTTAGTGAGTATAGACCAAGAATATATCATTTCGAATCCCGACTTTGTCGGCCAGCGTGTCGATGAAAGTCACTCTTGACAAATTCTTTCCTGAACTGAAAAAGATGTAGAGGATATTTGTTTGTTTTTCCGGTGAAAGATAGAAATTTATTTCATCGAGTGGACACCATCGGTAATATTTTCACGAGTGGCGCCACTCGTGAAAATATTACCGATGGTGTTCACGAGATGAAATAATTTTCGATCTTTCACCGAAAAAAAAAGTATTCGACTTATTTCATCCTTTCAACCCTTTCTGGCAGGAGCTTTTATCAAAATCTAGTACAGTTACATGTATTTTCCGTTATTCCCCGTGGCGTACCCCTCCCGCATAGCAACGCATTACAATATTACGTCAAGCGCGAGAAATGTAAGGTAAATGACGTCATATTTCCATCTGGATGCGAGGCACGCGCAATTTTCCTTGGCAACAAGAACATGAAAATTGGAATTTTCACTGGTAGTGCCAGTGTAAGATTGAAAAATATTTAACCTGCTATTTCTCGATATCCTACCGGAAAGTATGAAATAATGGAAAATCCATGTCTTTGTCTCTGTCTGTCTCTCTCCATCTCTCTCTCTCTCTCTCTTTTTCTCTCTCTCTCTCTCTCTCTTTCTCTCTCTCTCTCTCTCAAATTGTGCAAGTTGTGCAAAATGACATTTATCATAGCCAAATATCTGTTAAATACAGCAATCAGCTTCATAATTACTTCAGACACTCACCGTTTTACCGCACAATTACTAGTACCGTATGCGTCCAGCCTGCATAATTATTTTCAGGAGCTTTTATGATTCTTAACCCTTTACCACTTGGCAGAATTTGAGTCCTATCCAAATGGAAAGCATTTTCAGACGAAAATTTCATATTGGCCCGAATAATGCAATTTTTCGCAAGTCGATAGAGAAGAAAACTTTGTGGGAAAAGGAGAAAATACTGGTTACCAGCATTTTCTCCTTTTCCCACAAAGTTTTCAAAAGCCCTCTTCATCGTGTCGTAAAGGGTTAAGATGACAAATTCATCGAAAATTTTGTTATACTTTGTATAAGCTTTTATTTTGCCAATGCAAGAAGTTTGTTGATCTTTCACTTATTTTGATAAGTGAGCTCATTGTTATTCACTTCTTTACCCTTTTCTATGGTTACACTATAAAACAATCAAAGGACCTCTTGAAATCGAAATATTTCTGTCTAGCTTGTTTGTGAAGGCCTAAACCAGGAATGTAATGTAGTACATTACCATGCTTACAAGCCCACAAAATATCGGAAAATGTCGATCTAATGTTGGATTGCGTGTTCTTTGTGCTCTAGTTTTGATCAAATCTCTCCGCAAAAACACTTAAATTGTCCTCAGCATCAAAGAATGGATAGAGAATAATATCCAGACTGTGTTTATTATCATACCTAATAAACAAACCCGTCTGCATTATGGCATACATGCAATAAAAGAGACGTAAATATTGACAAAAATGGCGGCAATAGTCCCATTAAAATGTCCTCTTTGGAAATATACTTTAGTTATCTCGTCATCAATAGCTTGCAAACTAGGCACATGTTATGGACGACAGCTTGAGTAATAGTGTAATGCTTGTTGGTCTCAAAAAAGGTAGACAAAAGTCCATGCACAGGTTTCAGAACTTCCGTTCCCAGCATGCCAGAATTTAATTCATATCCGGTGGATTCTAACTTTTGGTATACAATCGTTTCCTATGTGTTATGTGTACTGTGCATCACTTTCACTAATATTATAGCCAAGACAGTTAGACCAAGATCAATCCCAATATCCGCGCAGTCTGACTTCGAAATGCTAATTACCTAATTAGTCCATAAAAGTTAATTTTGACAAACCAACCTGCATACTCTAACTGAAAAGCTATGGGTTCTCGTAGACAATCTGATCCAGAGAAATATTTATCAAAATACCCTATGAACCCGTTTAAAGAGAGCAAAAGTACTCAGTTAGGAGACTCGAGGTATACAATGCACTTGCGTTCAATAAAATTATACGAGATCTGTATAATCATCAAGGTTACGATCACTACGTGGATCTTACCTTGGCGGATTGAGCCCGATTTCCAGATTCCTGCGATGCGCCCTCTATTGGATGCTGGTTATTAACCCCCCCCCTTTACATCATATTTCTAAAAGTCAATGAAATATCGTTTTACAAACCGCATACAAATACACATGAAGCAATAAGCAGACATATACGTGGGTTTCCATGTTTACCTTCTATTCGAAAGGTAGCAACCATATTCTATTTTTATCAAAGATGAAATGCCACGAGCGATTTCATTCGTTGCAGCTAGGGCTGGCTGCATCCAATGAAAAAGCGTATCTGGGGAATGTAAAAATCAAGCTCGATCCGCCAAGGGTAGAGTAACGTAGTGAATCGTCAGCCTTGGCTTGCGAAGATGCTGTATAATTGGCATTGATATTTAAACACGAAATTCATAATAAACTTTAATATATAGATCTTTTATTATTTATATTGTGATATTCTCTAAAGTTTTTCAATTAGTGATGCTCTCGACGTGCCAATCTTTTCACCTGCATGTTTATTATTGTTATAATAATATTACTCATCATAATATCTTATCAATATATTAATAATATTAAATATCTCTATTCATCCAGCTAAGTTTGATATCAACGTGGTGGAGTGAGGAAAAGTTGGGATTATTAATTCATTTTTTTTTTCAATCTATTTCACAGGAATGGGTAGACGAAAGACTGAAGTTTGATCCTGCAAAATACAACGGATTGAAGATAATCCGCATACCTTGTGATATGATATGGCTACCAGACATCGTTCTCTACAACAGGTATGGATCAGCCATGCTTTGTAAAAAAAGGTTTAAAATACATCTGCGAAATAAATCGACAAAGGTTAGCCTTTGCGGGTTGCGCAGGCTGACCTTGGTTGAAAGTCTTGGCTATTGGTCAATTTTCTGCATCTAAAATGACCAGGTTACCACATCTTGTGGCTGTTAGACCAAATGAATTCTATGAATCAAGAATAAATGATATTTTGCTTTGTATAATCCATCAGAGCGCTGCATTTAAATCCCTTTTGCTAGAGCGCGACTTATTCATAATTGTGACCATCACGCAAAAAGAGACTTTCTGTGAACTGCGAAAAGTGTCAGCCCTGGTCAGCCTGCGCAAATTGCGCAGGCTGACCAGGGTTGACACTTTTCGCTTTAATGACACTTTCTGTATGAAAAGAGGTCATTGTACCTTGTTATACAATCATTTTTGAATTATTAACTTAAACTGACTTGCACTATCGTTGATCTGTTTTCATCTAATTGATGTACATAATTCCCAGATGGTCCCTTTTTGCGTAATGCGTCACATATATTAAACCAGGATCATGACGTTTACAGATTGTTCCCTCCACCGCCATTCACCACGTATTCTAAATTATATTCTTAAACTAATTCCCAGAAATCTTATCTAAATTTCAATGTAATGCAGTTTTTGATAAGCTAAGCAAATGTTTTAGCCAGTCAAAAATTTTATCATCTTCGAAATCTACGAGAAGACTAATAATGCAACATAGAATGAAAGGTGGACGCAGGCCCTGGTTTCAGGAAGAAAATGTGTATGGAAATATAATGTGTATAGAAAATTAAATATGCAAGATGGTGAGGCTTGCTGTACGCGAAAAGGGGCGTTTGGACTTTTGCGTAAAGTGTCGTCTAGGATTATCCTGCGCTGTCCGCGCGGGCTAATCCTAGGCGGCATTTTATCAAGCAGCAAACTCACCTTTGTGATAGAAAAAAAAAAGAAGTTTTGATCAAGGTCAGCAAGCACGGGTTGGCCTGGGTCGATCGATTTTACAGATGCATTGAATTTCCTTGTTCAAAATAGCATCGCACATATTGCCTTACGATGTGTAAATGTTATCTGACATTTTTAATTTTCTGATTGTTCATTCATCATGGGCATATGTTTAAGCAGATCGCTTGTTATAGATGAGAAATCTCTCATAATAAGTGGGTTTTTTTCTTTGCCTCGTAACTAAAGTTTGTAACAAGCTGTAGTTACGAGGTTTTTGAAGTAAACCGACGATATCCATAATCTGACGGTGTTCGGAATGTTGAACCGCGTTCCTGTGTTACGTCTCAAACTGCACATATAAAGTACCAAAACCGTGTTTTTGGTGAGCTAATGAAGGGCGTTTACGAAAATAATGATAAAGAAATTGATTGAAGAACGGGACGCCATGCCTAAGCACGTTACCGTCAAGACCGACGCCATTGCACAGTATGTCTATAATCTTTTGTAATAAAACTAGCAATAAACTATTATTATGGCTTTGACTGGTACCTACTTCCGCTTGCATAAAGTACAATCGTAAAGTAACTCGCGGGGGTACAGTCTGATCGATAAGGATATCTTGACCATATAAAAGAATTATCTGTTTTCGTGTGTTTCTTTTCTTCCTATCTAACTCTCTTCTATCAAAATGAAATTGCTCTTTAACCCATTACCAAACGACAATATTTTAGACAGGTCCAAATTGAAAGCATTTGCAGACGACAAAATAAAAGTGACTGAAAATTTGAAATTTCTTTTGTGAAGGGTAGAAAACATTGTGGGAAAAGGAGAAAATGCTGGTTACCAGCATTTTCTCTTTTTCCCACAATGTTTTCCAAAGGCTTCTTTCTCTGGGGCGTCAAAAGTAGGGATTGTGTGGTAATGGGTTAATCATTGACTCCCCCTCTCTCTCGGATCGTACTTACCAACTATTCAAAGTTGCATTCAGTCTTTTAAGAACTGTGTAATCATTTCAAGTAATGGAATTTCTGAGTAGCTTTAGGCTGCTAAGGGCGACTCCATGACTTTTTGCAGACATCATAGATCAAGATCAGACTGCACAGAATTTATAGTCAGATCTTGAATCTACACTGTCCGATAGAGAAATATGATTCCCCAAAAATAATTTGGTAGTAATAACTTTATCATTCAGGGTTTTCAGTATCGGCTTGAAAGTCCCATATCGTCGGTTTACTTCCAAAACCTCGTACCTATAGCTTGAAACAAGCCGTAGTTACGAGGTTTTTGAAGTTCTTGAAACAAGCTGTAGTTACGAGGTTTTTGAAGTAAACCGACGATATTATCGTCGGTTTACTTCAAAAACCTCGTAACTACAGCCATGTCGTATCAAGCTGCAATGACGAGGTTTTTCGGAAGTGAACCGATGATTTAACTTGTTTAGTGGCATAAAATTTAAGCCGGTCAGATATTTTGTTACTTTTCATATGCAGTTTAAACTTGATGTATTCGAACCCAATATCCTACACATCTTGATGATTAATGCGAAAGAGAAACACAACGAGGGTCTCACTTGTCAGAAATTTTCACAAGGAATCAATGAGGATAATCTGTTCAGACAGAACTAGTGATTCCAACAAGACGTGAATAATTCGATAGTGTCACAAACACGGTTACTGACTCCCGGCCGAACGTAAAGTGCCTCTGTTTGTTGAGATCAATTAAGATTCAATTGAGAACTTGCGTCACAACTCAGTGCTTTTATTATCAGAGCTTTTTGTGTATCAGAATCTTACATGTTGTTTGTTAAGGTTTTACCATCCTAACACTTCTAGTGCAACATGGAATGAAATTTCTTATTAGTCGATAAATAAGTGTTTATGCTGGTATAATGTTTTTACACATTTCTAACCGACCAGAAATTCCATGTCCATCTTGAAATTATCTGTCGATATTTTTGGTAGTTTTTAGAAAAGAGATGTGATTATTATCTCCCTTTCTGATTAGAATAGAGTGGCCCTTGATTTATAAATGATAATTCTAAGAAGGAAAAAAAGGAAACAGTGGCTTGGTCAAAGTAATACAATGATACTCATTTTCAATCATAGCAACTGTTTTAGAATAATATTATAGTGGAAATAGCTGTTTTCAGTGAAAATGGCACCGTCTTAAGTAGTCTCGTGCTTAACTGAATCTATCTATCTATCTATCTATCTATCTATCTCCTGCTTAACTGAATCTATCTATCTATCTATCTATCTATCTATCTATCTATCTATCTCCTGCTTAACTGAATCTATCTATCTATCTATCTATCTATCTATCTCCTGCTTAACTGAATCTATCTATCTATCTATCTATCTATCTATCTATCCCCTGTAAATGATGTGTCTGAATCTATCTATCAGTCTATCAGTCTGTCTATCAGTCTATCTATCTCCTGTAATTGATGTGTCTGAGTAACGATTTGGTAAAAAATGGTTCAATGAATCTTCATAATGCATCATACTTAGTAAGACGTCGCATAATACGTACCGTATATCGCCGATTTACTTCGAAAACCTCGTAACTACAGCTTGTTACAAGCTGTAATTACGATGTCTTTGAAGTAAACAGACGATACATGTAATTGTGTTGTTTTTTTGGTCAAAAACGGGATTGAATGATGAGGGTAGAATCACTCTTTGAAATGCAGACAATTTACCTTTACCTGAGATGATTACACAGGCCGATATGTGTCGATACGTTTTGCTGATGCGTTTAACCACCGGATCACAAAGAATGGTCCTAATTATTTTATAACCCTTTACCTTTCAGCGCCGATGATTTTACAACCGGTTATATGAAAAGCAAGGCTATGGTAAACCACGAAGGAGTAGTTTTCTGGCCACCCCCTGCAAAGTTCAGAAGTTCATGTAAGATAGATATCACCTATTTTCCTTTCGATGACCAACTATGCAAGATGAAGTTTGGATCTTGGACTTATGACGGATTTCAGGTAATTTAAAAGTTCTTTTCGAAAGCTTCTTTTCTAATTATTTGACCCGTCACGCTTAAAGGGACAATCTTGGAATTCCGTGCATCAACTAGATGAAAACAGAACAAAGATGAGTGCAGGTCAATTTAAGTTGATATAATAGTTCAAAAATTATTATAAAACAAGGTATAATGACCACTTTTCATATAGACAATATCATAAAAGCAGAAAGTGTCGACCCTGGTCAGCCTGCGCAATTCGCGCAGTTTGACAAGGATTGACACTTTTCGCAGTTCCCAGAAGGTCCCTTTTAGCGTAACGGGTCACATTTCTATTGAGGATCATGCTATGTTGGTAGGGCTCTTTTAATCCTTTTACCATATTTAAGCAGTTTCATTAATTCTTTATTTTCTAGTTCAAGTCAAGCTCTTAGTATTTTTTGACTGCAATGACAAATGTCTACAAGAAAAAATTCTAAGTTTGACTCACTGAGCAGAAAAACATTACGTGCTCTATGCAATCTGGGCTAGTATCATCAAGCATTCTTAAGAACGTTCCTTATCTTACTCTCCAGAATTATCTATATTTGAAAGTAACACAACATCTGATTTGCTAAATCGAATGGTTTAGCTAATCAGAGCTTGTTTTACTAACAAATTTAGAAAATCTTGGCGATTAAGACCAGGAATATTCCCATGAATGGTTGATGAATACGGCCCCTGCTATCTTCTGTTGGACAAACCACTTTGTCTTGTTGTGTGATGGTTTCATTAGGAAAATAAAACGTAGGTTATGAAAAGCGATGTAATAAAAAGTGTAGGTTGTTAACGTGATTACATTTGATTGCAAACGGCGTGAAACACCAAAACCACTCCAACAGTGAGAAATATGAGAGTATCAGAGCAACTGAATATTACAAAACCTTTCTTTTCGTTTACCTTATAATCTGTTATACCTGGGGGAATGATACAAGCCCATTCACTGCTTGTAACATCATCATCATCATCATCAGCTACATTGCCATCATCACCATCATAAATATTATAATCATTGTTTTTATCTTCCACCAGGTTGATATTACAAACCGATCTGCAACGGTAGACTTGGCTAATTATGTACATAGCGGAGAATGGGAGCTTATCGACATCAAAGTTGTGCGCAATGAAGTAAAATACGCCTGCTGCATAGAATTCTACCCTGATGTCACTTTCACCATTATTCTGCGTCGACGGACATTATATTATTTGTTTAACATCATTTTCCCATGCTTGTGGCTGACAATTCTAAGCCTGTTGGGGTTCTGGTTGCCTCCAGACAGTGGAGAGAAAATTACACTGGGTATCACAGTGTTGTTAGCGTTTTCTGTGTTTATGTTGCTCATTGCCGAAAATATGCCAGCCACCTCGGAGTTTGTGCCCCTTATTGGTGAGTGATATTGTTCATGGTCATTTCTGATATCAGATCTCCAGATAGAGGGAGTGATTTTAATTTCATGATTGAAAAATATCAAACATTCTCCTTGAGACAATTCTAATGAGTACCCACAACATAGGGTTTGGAACAGAAATAACGGATTTAGAATGCCACCAATCACTCTTATCTGAAGCTACGTGATATGTTTAAGCATTATCATTAAACTGTTTTTTTTTTCAAGCCATTAAAACCTCGAAATTATCCAACCTGATAAGTTTTATCCACTCCACCACGGATGCATCTTAACTGTAGCTTGCTAAACCAAGCTTATGTAGGTAACGTATTAAATAAATCTTGGGTACATATTCACCAAGTATACTTAAGAACGTTCCCTGTCTTAGTCTTCAAGATTTTCTGACTGTAAAAGTAACAGAACTTCTGATTAGCTAAACCAAATAGTTCAGTCAGTCAGAAGTTCTGTTACTTTCACACTGAAAAAACTCTGAAGAATAAGAATAGGACGGTTCTGAAAAAATGGTAGGTGAATACGGACCCTGGTGACATGTAGGAAGTTAGTAGATTTATCCAAATCACTTGACTTAAGAGCATGTGTTAAAACTACAAAACAAACAGGTGATAGGAGACGCGTCTCCTTGATTCTGGTTCATAAAATGTTTTCAAAATCGTTATGCACTATGAATGCAACTGAAAACCGACACATAGTTCTAACATAACTTGTACTTCTTTCGTTACAGGTATATATTTAACCGTTACCATGGGAATGACTTCGTTATCTATCATTTTGACGGTATTTGTTTTACAACTTCATCATGTGGGACCACATCAGCGTGGTGTTCCAAGATGGCTGCAGATTCTGTCACACGACATTCTCGCTAGTATTTTGTGTATTCGACCCAGGGTCAACCCTTTTGTGTATACCTCTTTAAGGAAAGGTGATGTGTGTTTAAGTACTTACATCGATACACTAGAGACAAACAATTGCAATGGAAATGTTACAAATAGACCAAACCACGTCGGATATCAAGTAAATACGTCACAAGTGACATCACAAGTTACGCCACAGATGCCTTATCGCTATGATCATCGCGAAAAAATTATTGAAACTGAAGCGGACGATACACAAGACAGAATTACGAACTCTCTTAAATTTCTTGTTGCAAAGCAAGACTCAGAGGAACGCCATCAGGATATTGTGAACGAATGGCGATTTGTAGCGGGCGTGATGGACCGTTTTTTGTTTTGGATTTTTTTGCTAGCAGCTGTAATGTCCTCCATAATAATACTCGTCATCATGCCTTTCAACAAACCAGCTGTATACTAGTAGCTGTTCTAGTCTTATCATGTCCATGTTATTTTACTCATCAAAGTGAATTCATTGCTTTTTCATCATTTTCATGTAAGTATGAATACATGCACCAATATCTGTTTCCATTTATTCATAAGTGACTGAAGAGATAAACATTAATAGTCTGATACACCTTTGCTTTCACTTTGAAACAGCTGAAAAAGTGGTCCTGGTTGTCTTGGTTTACTATAGAAAATCAAGAGCAAAAATTATACATATGAATTCAAGAGAGGTACCACGAAAGTACAATTGATATATGGAGTCATGAATTTGCATAGATTGTAGTAACTTACATTACTTTCATATTTATTCAAAGATCGGATTCGCATGTTTACAAAGTATCCTGATTTTCCAGTTTTTGGACCAAAGAACTACAAACTATCCAGAAAGACTTACTTGTCAAAAAGAAGATCCTAGTTAAACATACTTCTAGAAATGTTGACCCATAACCACACAAATCCTACTTTTGACGACATTGAGAAAGAAGACTTTAGAAAACACTGTGGGAATAGGAGAAAATGCTGGTAACCAGCATTTTCTCCTTTTCCCACAATGTTTTCTACCCTTCACAAAACAAACTTCAAATTCTCGGTCACTTTCATTTTGTTGTCTGCAAATCCTTTCGATTTGGACAAACCTAAAATGTTGTCGTTTGGTAATGAGTTAAACAGGTCAGGTGAATGTGGTATACCTTTGAAACTCATTAATCTAGTTACTATACAATTTGGATCAAGACCAGTCCGATCCACAATCGTAAAAGTTAAAACTATCCGATACATCGACAAGGAGCCTTCGGCGGTATTCAGTTCTTTTCTCAGGAATGAAGAATTTGGTGGTGGAAAAAAGTAACTCCTTTTCGAAATCACAATATCTTAGGTTGCAAAATATTGTAAGAAAAGGTAAAAGATACCCATAACGAAAAAATTCTCCTTTATTGAATTTTTAAGGCATAATCTCCTGCAAGATGAAACAGATCGTCTGCAGTAGAAAACATGTCGATAAAACGTCTTCATTTTAATCTTGTCGCAGAATATCCTAGAATAAATAACACGGTACCATCAGTGCTTTGATTTTGAATTTTGAATTTCTTCTAATTTCGGTTTGAAGTTATTATCGTTCAGCCAGTTATTTTAGACTACTCTTGCAAAGAATGCGGCAAAGGTAGGCCAATTTACAACCGTGAGTAGGAGGCACGTTCTATGAAGTGAGGTTATTCTGAACTCTATAGCCGAAAAGGAGGCGAATGGTTGTCCCAGTACAAATCTTAACATTAAGAGGGCCTATCAAAACTATTGATTTTATTGCCACCAGTGCAAGTCAGCATCAAGCTGCACAAAACGTGCAGTGTGTTCTTTGATCAGTACTTTTATTGGTCTCACCGTTGTTGAGACATTGTCCACAAAAGTAACCTTGAACCTTTAACCCTTTACCCCCACACAGCAAAATTTCAGACCTATCCAAATTGAAAGCATTTGCAGACAACAATTTCAAAGTGGCTCAAATGGTGCAAGTTTGCTTTAATAGGGTGGAAAACTTTGTGGGAAAAGGAGAAAATGCTGGTTATCAGCATTTTCTCCTTTTCCCACAATGTTTTCAAAAGGCTTCTTCCTCCATGGCGTTAAAAGTCGTCATCGTGTGGTAAAGGGTTAAAAAATGGTTTTGTTTCTAGGCTGAAAGAGTACTAGGGATGTGTTGATTTCCATGATTCCTTAATTCTAAACCTTATTATAGGTGAATTTTATTGTAAGTAATGTAAAACAGCAATCTATCATCATTTCTATGATTAAAAACTTACATTATTTATTCTTAGTATCTGTGTCATTTCTTTTTACATGCAAAGTTTTGAAAATAAAATTGGACATCTATGAAAATCGCCCATATTTTAATGGAATATTGATCTTTTAGTTTAAACATATTTATCTTACATCGATCGAGAAACAAGTTCTTACACCTTATACTAATCTCTCTCGATTCTGCTTCCTGGGTACTATACCAGTACTCGCGCCGAATGTGTGGGCCAATGAAAAACCCCAAAGTTGACACCCGCTCCCGGGTATCGAACTCAGGACCTTAAGGTTATGAGCCCGACTCTCTACCTCACGACCACGGACACCACATTTTGATCTTTTGTCAATAAATTCTCAGAGTTGTGAATAGAGTTAAGGTCTATGCCAGTTGCAAATGCATTAATACCCTTCTCACAGAACATGATTATGCATATATATATGCTTGGTCAGATGGAAGTCATGATTTGGCGTCTCATGGCAGGTACGAACGAACAACATCGGCAATACTCTGACAACAATTATACTACAGAACAATAAACGTTTTATCATACCGCAAAGAAATTACTCGTGATCTGATTGGATAATATGCCTAGAACATAATATATTCCTGTACACTGGCAAAAGCCAGGTAAAATCAGATTTCCTTTCGGGAGCCTCGTATACATAAGTTGTGGTCCAACCCCATTTCATTCATGAATAAAATATGTTTAAACTAAACTACATAACTACAATTTCAACACAATTTCCAAAATGGTGCCGCCCGCTACACAAACATGTCCTAACTGAGTAGCCTGCGTCATAGTATTTTTAGTTCCCCCTGATGGTTGCCTTTAAAGCAGACAGAATAGATTAGTTTTGAAAATGAATTGATATAGTTTTTAATACATCGTTTGTTGTAGTTCTATAACAAATGTATATACGGGGTTAAAATAAGTTAACCCTTCGTCATGTAAGCAAATTAAGAAATGTTGTGATAAAACGGAATATGTCGAAAGTGGCATCATCACATTAATGTACCAAACTATATACAGGTTTTATCAAGATTTCAATGACGTCAGATCTGGGTGACACCAGTTTTACATTGGATTGGTGCCCGCATTATAGAGACCTTACTCCGTCAGCGCACTGAATTCGTGAGACCTTAGAGCAGGCAAATTTTATTGAATACATCTTGAAGAGGTAAAACTTTGCATTATTATAAATTCGTCGTATAATCAGGTGGCAGGGGACTTAGAAACTTGTTCACGGTTGTGGCATATCATGTCGCCGCGACCCAAAGGCGAAGTGGTGACATGATTCCCCAAAGCCTAAAACAAGTTTCCAAGTCTTCTGCTACCTGACCTTACAACGATATTGTTTACTTCATCAGCATACAATTTCTGCTGAGTAACCTCCCTAACCTGAAAATGATCTCGATACTCCTTGAGAGTCAGTGCATAGTGATCAAGGACAGCTACGAATTAAATATATATGACCTAGCTGATTCCTCTACTGACCAGGACGAAGTAACCTCCATAAAGGTAATAATAAAAAAATGTTGAAAGCGCAAGGAATCTTTTCCCTGACTTTCACCATGCTCTAGCACTTCTGTGCGTGAAGACTTGGCATTATTATATGGTGGTCAAAAACAGCTATGAATGTTGACCTCCCTGATTCCTCTCCTGACCATGACGGAGCAACCTACATAAAGGTAATAATAAACAACGTTGAAAGCGCAGGGAATTTTTTCCCTTACTTTCACCATGCTCTAGCACTCCTGTGCGTGGAGACTTGGCATTATTTTGTCTCGTCTGACAAAGCGATCAAGTCATGTCATTTCCGGTCCATGCGTCATGACTCATGGTCTACTAGAATGTTAAATGGCAGGAGGTCTCAGAAAGCGGGATATACACAGTCCACTTTTATGAAATGTTGTGCAATATGCTGACACGGAATCATAGATTGTAAAAACAATTTGAAAACTGAGGCTGTTGTTCTGTTGTAATTTCAGCAACCTTGAATCTTTGAAAGACAGTTAGTTTTCTATTTCTTCACAACCATTAAGCGACATTACAACTGATGAAACCTCGCCCACGTTTTGGTGATAACTGTTTGGTAAACGCGAAGGGCCTCATCAGTGTCAAAATTGATGGAGAATTATATTTCTATATTAGGAGCTTATGTCTACGGTAGGTAGTATCTCAATACATCACTGAACAGTATCCAAATATATCTGAATATCAAATGTATCTTATTTAATTTTCAAAAGTATATGTTACTATTTAATGCCAAACAAACTTTGAGTAGTATCCTAACCCTTAGGCTACTAAGCGCGACTCTCCGACCTTTAGCGGACAGCGTAGATCAAGATCAGACTGCACAGAACGTGCAGTCTGATCTTGATCTACACTGTCCGATCAGGAGACATTATTTTCCAAAGCATACCTTTCGAATAGCAATATTTGGCTGTTTACTATCGATTTAAAGTTTTCATTTTAGTTATTTAGCAGGATAAGAGTTAGTGCCAGTGTGACCTTTGTCTCTTATTCAGTTACGAAGTACTTTAAGTAAGAGCATTTAACAATTAATAACATACCAATAAAAATTTGTTTTCTGAACTTTTGACTCCTGTCTCACAAGTAAGCCGGTTTCATGTCATGTAAACATCATGAATTAACCTTTACTATTGCGTCATAAGCTCTTTAGCGTAAACAGATTAGTATTTTAATATTTTCGAAAAACCATTTAATCCGATAACAACCCTCTGAAAAAATCAGCTGATTCACTGCTTCAAAATAGTACTCTCGTACCTCAATCGATATTGCAATTCATCTTCGCGTGCCAAGTTTACGATCACTACGTGGATTTTACCTTGGCTGACTGAGCCCGATTTCGAGATTCCTGCGATGCACCCTCTATTGGATGCTGGTTATTACCCCGCTTTACATCATATTTCTAAAAGCAAATGAAATATCCTTTTACAAACCGCTTACGAATACACATTAAGCGGTAAGCAGACATCCACGTAGGTTTCCATGTTTTACCTTCTATTCGAAAGGTAGAGACCTTGTTCTATTTTTATCAAGGATGAAATGCTACGAGCGATTTCATTCGTTGCAGCTAGAGCTGGCTGCATCCAATGAAAAAAGCGTATCGGGTGAACGTAAAATTCAAGCTCGATCCGCCAAGAGTAGAGTAGCGTAGTGAATCGTCGGCCTTGGCTTGCGAAGATGACTGCAATTAGGCTGGTAATTCACAAGTTACCGAGCTTAAATTTTCGTTTTGGCCTTTTTTTCTTGGATGAATGTAAATGTGAGAAAATAACTTTCTTCTCACTGCTGATCTTTAGAATGCGTTCGTGCCAAAGAACTATGAACCTAGATGTAAATGTGGTCTTAGAGGACAAGTGGCTTAGCGCACTTATTATCCCCGCCGTAGGCGGAGGGATATAGTTTTAGCGTTGTCCGTCCGTCCGTGTGTCCGTCCCGGCAAAAATCTCTAATACCATTGGACGGAATTTCGTGAAACTTTATACACATGTACAATGACCCATTCTCCCGAGACATTTTTTTGTTTTTTTGATTCGATGCAAAATGGCCGACTGAGAGCGATTTTAAGTTTCACTTAAGTAACATTTAAGTACACTTTTGATGTTTGGAGTCTTCTCTTCAAAACTATACAAAGTTTTTACATTGAACTTGTCACATCTGTCAACCTCCATTAGGAAATGCAGGAAAAGAAGTTTCACCTACGTTGATCGTGCAATACCACAGTTATTTGCCCTTGTTTTTGTAATAAGGTGTCATGGAAAAAGGGGGTTTCATGTTATATTTCATTCCATTTCTTGTGAAGGCAACTCCTTCCACATTTCTTGAAGGAATTGAATGCAATTTTGACAGAATATTTTTTGTCATGTGACCTATTGCATATTGTCAACATTTTGCGATTTGTAGCTGCGTCATGAAAAAAGGGGGTTTCATGTTTTATTTCATTTTATTTCTTGTGAATGCAACTCGTCCTATATTTCTTGACAGAATTGAAATGAATTTTCACAGATTGTTTCTCATCATTTGACCTATCGCATATTCTCAAGGTTTTACTATTTGTAGCTGCATCATGAAAAAAGGGGGCTTCATGTTTTATTTCATTTTATTTCTTGTGAATGCAACTCGTCCTATATTTCTTGACAGAATTGAATAGAATTTTTTACAGAATGTTTCTTATCATCTGACCTATCACATATTCCCAATGTTTTGCAGTTTGTGGCTGCGTCATGAAAAAAGGGGGCTTAATTTTTTATTTCATTCTATTTCTTGTGAAGGCAACTCCTCCCACATTTTGCAGATTTAAGTGGAATTTTTACATTATCATGTGACCTAACACAATGCCTCCCACATTTCTTGGCAGATTTGGATGGAATTTTCACATGATCATGTGACTTACGGCATATTGTCAAGGTTTTGGGATTTGTAGCAGCATCATGGAATAAGGGGGCTTCATGTTATAATTTAATTTTTCACCTGTATCTCTTTAATAACTGGACATATCTCAACAGATTTGGACGAGATTTTCACAGATCATGCAACCTAGCACATATTGTCAGGATTTTGCAATTTATCACTGTATCATGGAAAAAGGGGACTTCATGTCAAATTTAATTTTTTATGAGTGTATCTCCAACTTTTGCACATTATTTTCATAGAACTTCATATTTTTATTGGTTGATCAAAGCCAGTGGCCAATGAGTCAATTGTGCATTCGTCTTTCCATGCATCTGTCTGTTCGTAAACCTTTTAGATCACAAGTAATACCATATATCCATTCAGCTACCCAGGCAGGTGCTACAAATTTCAACACTTTAGTCTCTAGCTACCTGCTTGAAATGGCAGCAGTGTGGCGGCTTATATTGTGAGAGGGATATCTTCTAAAATCTTTGACAAAAATTGATGAAACTTCATGCATGTTTTCTTTTCCATTACATAGTCTGTTGATACATTTTTTTCCACCACATATGAAATCCTGAAATGAAAACAAATAAAGGAAATATACATAAAAAAACCCTCTTTCCATGACATGTCATTATATATGACATGTCATGGAAAAGGGGTTTTTATATATATTTCCTTTGTTTGTTTTCATTTTATGAAATGCCAAGTTCTGCAAAAAGGGTACTTAATGTATAATCCTGTAATGGACCTCTTTTATATTTTTTATGTAATGAAATCCTGTGCCATGGAACAAGGGAGCTTAATGTATAATTTCATCATGGACCAATAACAAAAAGGCCACATGTACATGCAAAACACAATACCTCTTATAACGTTTGTATCAAAAAAGGTCTTTTTCGGCGGAGGATGACATTTCAACGAAATTGCTTGTTCAGTTTCAAGAACGTTCGATAAATAGATATTTTTTCTCTAAATCATAAGTTTCTGTAAAGTTTATTTTGCTTATTTGGCAGGATAAAGGTTATAGAAAAAAAACAATATCAACTGCAGATTGCGTTGTCTGTGCATGTCATATTCTTCGAAGATTCGACGGTCTGCTATGACGTATCACTCCCCCATTTTGGGGGGTATTATAGTAATACGCGTTATAAAGCAGCATTGGAAAAAATGGCTGGTATCAATGCGTTTGAGGAGAAATCAGGCCTGTTTTAGCTCCAGATTTCTCTAAAATGCTGATCATAGCTGAATGAATCGCACCAGGTGGCGTTTTGTTGAGTAAACATTTATTTTAGTTTGAAATTCAAAGTAACGGTTGTCGCGTAGGAAAGTAGTCCGGTTGTGTACCCAGAATGCCCAAATTAGATAGATCTGAATTAGTAGAATGCCATCTAGCGGGAGATAATGCAGCAGATTGAATACCAGTACTAGGTCATTTGAAAATCTCCAAGTATTCATACACTTCCAAGCAATGTAACCTAAAATTGGTACTATTTCTACGGCACGCTTTATTACAGCCGATGAGTGAAATCTACCCATTTTATTGTGATTATTCCTATTTTGTTAAATATACCAGACTCTCATAATATATATATACACATAAATACGAATCATTTCTTTGTGAATGGAATACATGGATATTCTTTCCAAATATTTAGGAATGAAAGAAATCTTTCAAAATGCATTTTTTTTCCTCCGCAAAGAAAATGTTTTACTTTGAAAAGTTTTGCCGCGGTACCCATTTATAAATTGCTTTCAGTGTGAAGAGAAAATATTCTAACGTGAGACCACAAAGGTGGCATTGCCTCATTCGACAAAAATACTACAACTACGGATATTTTTTTTTAACCCTTTGGCTCTCGCTAACCTTTTGCGGACAGTGTAGATCAAGATCAGACTGCACAGAACGTGCAGTCTGATCTTTGATCTACACTGTCCGATAATGAGATATCATTCTTCAAAACAGAGCTTTGAAACAGCAATGTATGGGTTATCAGTATCAAATTGAAAGTTCAGTTTTAGTATTTTTAGCAGGATAAGGATTAATGTCATAGTTTTGAAAATTATGTTTTATGTAAAGACACAATAACTGATGAAAAGCAGCTGTTTTGTCCCAGAACAGTGCATTTAATTACTTACTGTCATGGATGCAAAAAAAGTACAGGATTCTATTAAGAAGTTGATCACAACCTGTATATTACAACTAAAGGTAAATTAATAATATCAATAATATAATAAAACGATATAAAAACCTTTCCATAGACTCGGATGTAGGATTTTTGATGTTTGTAGATGTTTGAGCATTTTTTTTTTCAAGATTTGTTATCAGAATGGTCTAAGCCACTTATAGGTTCAAGAAGATCTTCATTTTATATCCTATCATAATACTTGTAGGGCTTCAAGAAATCTTTTTTTTTTTTTGTCCTCATTATTATTTTCAGGAAACTTTAACTGATATCCTGACACTACATCTTTTCACCGCACTTGTCTTCTCTCATACTCAAAGTTGAATTTCACCATAAACTAACATACTGCAGCTCCTAAAGAGCCACACCGTCTAAACATTCATCGAGAAACCCGATGCTTTAATCCTTTCCCAAACGACACATTTTAGACTCTTCCAAACAAAAAGATTTTGCAGACGACAATTTCAAATGTGATAAAAATAGCAGAAAATTCTCCAAATGGGTAGAAAACACGGTGGGAAAAGGAGAAATTGCTCGTTACGAGCAATTTCTCCTTTTCCCACAGTGCTTTCAAAAGACTTGTACTGCAGACACGTAAAAACAAGGGCTTGTTTGGGAAAGGGTGATGTTCGAAACCTTGGTCTCCAGATCACGTGTCCTGGACCTTACAACTGAACCACGTAGGACCCCTATGGACACACAGGAGAAATATTTAGGGAAAAAAGCCTTAACCCTTTACCAAAATACAAAATTTTAGACTGGTCCAAATTGAAAGCACTTGCAGACGACACAATTAACGTGACTCAAAAATTGAAATTTATTTCTAGCAGGGTAGAAAACATTGTGGGTAAAGGAGACAATGCTGGTTATTTTCTCATTTTCTTACAAAGTTTTTGAATATGCTTCTATCTCAGGATCGTAAAAACAAGGAATTGTTTGGTAAAGGGTTAACTGCTTTCGGGCTATAGTTTATTTCCTACACGAGGGTTGTTAATTCTATACCAAACGAAATAATTTTAGGCCCGACCAAATTGAAAGCAACTGCAGACGACATTTCATTTATTTCAAAAAGAGTTTATGAGTTTGATAGGATGAAAACGATGTGTTTACCAACATTTTTTTCTCTTTTTATCACAGTGTTTTAAAAAGCCTTCGCTTTCAGGGTCGTTAAAACTCGGAAGTGTAGGAATTGTGCAGTAAAGGAATATAAGTCTGAGCTGTATGTTTACTCGTTAGATTTTGTTTATCGGATACTTAACTCATTGCCAAACGACAGTATTTTATGCTTTCCAAATCGAAAGCATTTGCAGACGACAAAATAAAAGTGGCTGAAAATTTGATTTTTTTTTTTTGAAGAGTAGAAAACATTGTGGGAAAAGGAGAAAATGCTGGTTACCAGCATTTATTCCTTTTCCCACAATGTTTTCAAAACCTTACTTTCTCAGGGTAGTTAAAAGTTGGAATCGTGTGGTAAAGAGTTAATCTCTACGCACACAACAAAACCGGGTGCGTTCTGTGACGTCATAGATCGGCTTTTGCTCTAAACAATAAGTCATTTAATTTAACGAACTGGAATACTGGATAATCATCGTTTATTGAAAGGTAAGTTTTAAATCTTTACCAAACGACAAAATTCTAGATTTTTTCCAAATTCAAAGCATTTGCTGACGATAACATAAACGTAGCTCAAAAAATGCTTTTGGTATTTGAAATCGTTTAAAACTTC
Organism: Tridacna crocea; assembly: GCA_943736015.1. NCBI lineage: Eukaryota > Metazoa > Mollusca > Bivalvia > Cardiida > Cardiidae > Tridacna > Tridacna crocea. The sequence goes on from OX031066.1 coordinate 15,073,051, forward strand.
GCGAGAAAAGGGGGGAAAAAATGATGGTAAAATGCTCCTTGTCCATCAATCTTTTTAAAACGGTTCTTTTCCAGGGTCGTTAAAAGTCGAAATTGTGTGGTAAAGAATAAATCTGCTTCAATTTTCTGTATGTTAAAGGACCAGTCTACCTAATGATTCAGTCAGTTGTTAACCCATTACCACACAATCCCTACTTTTGACGCCCCTGAGAAAGAAGCCTTTTGAAAACACTGTGAGAGAAGGAGAAAATGCTGGTAACCAGCATTTTCTCCTTTTCCCACAGTGTTTTCTACCCTTCAAAGAAAAAATTTCAATTTTTTAGTCACCTTTATTTGTCGTCTGCAAATGCTTTCAATTTGGACCAGTCTAAAATTTTCTCGTGTGGAAAAGAGTTAAATAGTACTTTTGTTCGTCAAGCAAGAACATTGTATCTTTTATCGTGATGAATTATAATGTCATTGCAACCAGTCTGATTATACTGGGATCATTGGGTATAATCTATGCGGACATCATAGTTTGCAGACCAATATGAACTGGAGCTGTCACTGAATTTGACTTTATACCCCCGCCAGCGCTTTGACAGTATTTTGTACATAGACGGACACATGGACCGATACACGGTTGGACACACGGACGGACACGCGGACAGACGGATATACGGACAGACAGGCTGATTCCAGTATACTCCCGAAAATGTTCGTTTTGCGGCGATATTATGAGCCATGCTTTGGCAAAAGGGGACTTAAGGTAGTAGACCCCCTAATACCTCTAGTGCTGCACTGCATAAAGTTTTCTTGATAGTTGATAAATACGGATTTATAAAGATATAATACTTTTGTACATTTTTAACCGACCAGAAATTACTTTACGCCTATCTTGAATTATTTGTAGATACTTTTGTTAGTTTTCAGAAAAGGGAGGTAATTACTATCTCTCTTTGTAATAAAAATATACTGGTTTTAGATTTATAAATGATAATTCTAGAAAAGACAAGAAGGGAAAAGTGGTTTGGCTAAAGCAGAACAATAGCACTCTATTTTAATCATAACAAATTTTGTAGGATAAAATCATTGTGGAAATAGCTGTTTTTGTGGTATTTGTCGAAGACAATACCACTATGAGTTCAATATTAAATTTTGAGAACCATGTATCGTGTTTTGTGCAAAACCGAAGGAAATAAACCCAATTAAACTCAAGTTTTTCCAGGCAAATGAGTTTTTCATTAGCACTCAGGTATGTAATTGAAAATGACATGTTAAAAAACACTGGGTGAGGCCACTGATTTTAGAAATGCTAATTTTGTATTGAAAATAGCTTCACTCACTCATAGCCTCTGTTAGCGCATTGATACAAAATTCGTCTAACGATCGCTTGGTCCTAAACTTTTTCGTTCCAAAACCACTTCGTCCACCGACTTGGTATCCCATGATCGCGCGCTACTCCATTTGATTGGGCATGAATATTTATAGATCAAAATTATCGATTGTAATGTTGAAAATTTATTGTGAGTGGCCAAAGATTTTTCAGAGTCATAGTTTTCAGGTACAAACTTAATTTTATTGAATATATTTACATGGTTTCTCTCTATCCATGATCCATCCTACTATCAAGTGACGTAACTCCTGAGTCCTCCCTATAATCAAAGGGAGACCACCAATACACAAATAATCCTAACTTTGTCGTGATTACTTACCCTTCAACCAAAATGGTATTCATTTGATTAATAGGGTGACTTTCAAGCCAGTATTTGAATATTTTTTCTCTTTTTCTTTCAAAATATTGATTTCACACAATGGCTTCCTTGACAAATACCACTTCAGCGTTCTCAACGCTTTGATCTATAAGGGATCTACTACGTTATTGCGTCCCCATGATCCATTTTACCTAGCAAATCATTATATAATGAAGGATCCATAAATTATACTTAGTGTAATAAATAACTAAATCTGGAGAAAGACTAGTCCTTGGACATACAGAAAATTGACCAACAGGGAAAAGTTTCGGCCCAGGTCAGCCTGCGCGGACTGCGCAGGCTGACCTTGGTGGGTACTTTTCGTATGATGCACCAAGCTCCCTTTCCGCACAGGATAACTCAAAGAATTTAATCAAACTTTGCACACATTGCCATGCTGCAGACTTACAGACACTACAAGTAACCGCGAAGAACAATGAAGAGAAATGCTCTTTTAACCCGTTGGCTGCTTAGCTCGACTAGCCGACCTTTAGCAGACAGTGTAGATCAAGATCAGACTACATAGAACGTGCATTCTGATCTTGGATCTACACTGTCCGATAAGGAGATATTGTTCCCCAAACCATATCTTTGAAATACCAATATTTAGTTTATAAATATCGAACTGATAATTTAATTTTTGTTATTTATCGGGATAAGGATTAAATTATCATCCCACAATGTCTCCCAGACTACCGTAAAGCGTTCATCAAATTCAAGATCTGTGTCCAATCATTCTAAATTGCATCCTCTATTCTAGTTTATGCTTTAGAAATAAAAGCGATTTCTGATTGGCTTAAACTATTTATTTTAGCCAATCAGAACTTGCATTACTGTCAAATTTATCCATTTTCTACACGATCAAATATACTTATCCAACCCATTGGACCTGTCAGTCTTTATCTGTCAATTTTGAATACTTTTAAAACTGTCTACAAGTCTTAACTCCTAGGATACTAAGAGCGACACAAGAACCTTTTGCGGACAGTATGGATCAAGATCAGACTGCACAGAACGTGCAGTCTGATCTTGGGTCCACACTGTCCGATAGAGAGATATCTTTCGCCAAGAAATAGTTTTGAAACGGCAAAATTTTGTTTTTTAACAAACATTTAAACGTTTCGTTTCACCTACTTTGGGTTAAGTCTTATCGTCTGGTACAGGATAAATCTATGAAGTTAACGGCAGAATTTTATTTCATGGTTTCAGGAAGTTTATCGAGAAATAAAGATGGAATATTTTTCGACATTTCATGGTAACTGCCTGTGAAAAATAACGAATTTCATCTTCAAACACAATTGAAGGCGAAAACATCAGTTCCATTTCAGTCTCATGAACATCATCAGTAATATTTTCACGAATGCCTACACCACTCGTGAAAGAAAATACCGATAATGTTCACTCGATTAAATAATTATTAATCTTTTATCGATAAAAAAGAAAAATCCTCTATTCATCTTCTTTTCCATTTTAGAATGGTTCATTTATCAGACAAGAAGTTTATTCCATGGTCAAAGCATACTAATTATGCTAGCATAGTTGGTGAACGGCGTCCATCCGAGGTGGGTCAAGGAGCATTGGTGACCATTAAAAATGTGGACAAAGACTTAGATGACCACAGAAATCACCTGTCCAAAATGCACAGAAAATCTTTATTTCGGTTGGAAGCCCAGAGGAAAGAGCTGGAGAAGTCAATGCTGCAATATACGGACAAAGTGCGGGAGATTCGTGACACAGAAACAAACGATTTGTTTCGTGAAATTCACACCCGTCAGTCACACCGTCGCTTGTCCGACGCAAGATCTCTGACGAACTCTCTTGATTCACAAGAAACATATTCGCTTCCTGTAGATTCGGCCAATATTCGTAAACGCAAGAAACGACTTCAAATATCTCGAAAATGCGTATTTCCTCCGATATTAGAGAGCTTGTCCAAACATGAAAATAGACAGCGATTAACACGCCCCCTGTCTGCCGATCGCCATTGTTCCGAATCTAAATACCGTTATCTATCAAAATTAGAGTTGAGAGGAAAAGATACCAGTCGATCTGAACAAATTGAGATCCAGTCTGACAGAACAAGGGATTCATCAACATACTTGAACGTACATAGTGGTAATCCAGCGATCACAATAGAGGCGGACCACAGTAACCCGGTGTTTGAAAGTGAGACAACTGACATCGTTGAAAGTGGTTATAGCTCAGCTGTCGACCTTAGAGAAGAGTCTGCGAAGGAAGAAAGAGAAGCAAATGATAAACTTACAGGAAAAAATAAAATACAAAGGAAAGAGCTCCTAACTTTGCCGAAAATTCATAAAAGAAAAGCGACAGGTACCTAATAAAGACGATTAGATCTAGATATACTGTGTTACAGAGTACGTTCGAACCCTAGCTTATAAGATGACAAAGTTTTCCACCCGTTCAAGTTCTACCCTTTCCCAAACGACAAAATTCTAGACTGGTCCCACTTGAAAGCACTTGCAGACGACAAAACAAACGTAACTAAAAATTGAAATTTGTGCCCAGCAGGTTTGAAAACATTGTGGGAAAAGGAGAAAATGCTGGTTACCAGCATTTTCTCCTTTTCCCCTCAATGTTTTCTAAAGGCTTCTTTCTAAGTGTCGTCAATAGTAGGGATTGTGTGGTAAAGAGTTAACCCTTTCCCAAACAATCCCTGGTTTCTACGGGTCTGGAATAGTAGCCTTTTGAAAACATTGTGGGAAAAGGAGAAAATGCTGGTAACCAGCATTTTCTCCTTTTCCCACAATGTTTTCTACCCTATCATAGACAGAAATCATCTTTTCAGCAAGAGTTGAATTGTCGTCTGCAAATGCTTTCAGTTTGGTCTAGTCCAAAAGTCTGTCGTTTGGGAAAGGGTTAAAGTACGAGTATTTGCAGTCGACAAAACAAAAACGGTTCACATGATGCCATCTTAAGCGGTACAATTGGATTCAAAGTTTCATTCGAGTTAATTAGCAGGATATGGATTACCTGTCTTAACTACCGGTTTATTTTCCAGGTAGAAACTATCAAAACCAGGCACCTGCAGTCCGATCTTGATCTGTTTCTCTTAGATACTCGGATAGATGTTCACATTTCATACTCTCCACATTTAAAATCAAGAAGTTTATCCTTTAACAGTGGCTGGTTCCGTGTGCAGGGTCCAAAAAATTCAGAATGTTTACTTGTCCTCCTGCCATTTCGTTCTCGTCCAACAGTTAGACAAAGATAATCCACTTGCCCTGACCAGGTTTTTACTAGAATGGACGAGTGGACGAGTGGATATTTTGGACCCTGGTTTAACCACGGCGGGGAATCACGTGACACAACAACAACAATGACCGATATTTGAGAAAAATCCCCGACTTCAGGTAAGAAAATCTTCAATAATTCCTTTAATACATGACCGATTGGAATTTGGTTTGAAGCAGAGAAGGCGGAATGACTCCAGGGATTTGCTTGATGTGTTACATTTTTTAAACAACACCTGATAAAAAAAAGTTATTGACGAGCAAACAAATTATCCAGGGTAAAAAACTTGTTTAAAAAATCTAACACATCAAGCAAATCCCTGGAGTCATTCCTCCTTCTCTGCTTCAAACCAAATTCCAATCGGTCATGTATTAACGGAATTATTATTATTGAAGATTTTCTTACCTGAAGTCGGGGATTTTTTTTCAAATATCGGTCATTGTTGTTGCTGTTGTGTCACGTGATTCCCCGCCGTGTTAACTGTTATTGCTATTAAATTGTTTTTTTCTCTCCTTTTCAATCATTCTATTCTCTCTCTCTGCAAATACAGTATCCCATCAATTGAGCAAAAACAGACATCTAGATTGCGAGTTCCCTGCATATGGAGGAGTCCAGACTTTTCTCATCTGAATGACTTCATGATAAAATATAAGGTTTTAATTTTTACCGTTAAATAACCACACAATGTATGGACAATCACATGATCATGAGCCTACAAAATCCATCTGAAATTTTGGTATGAGCTGTGCAATATTTGAAATGTAATAGTCTACCACCGACCATTACCAACATGCTTAAATTTGTTTCATCCAATATAAATTTGCTGTTCAGGATCCCCTTTACCCCATAGGGCATTTCTATGGTATCTCTAATTGACCCTAAATAAAAGCAAGGATGAAGCCATCTTTTATGGGTATATGACACCTTTTCATAGCATAGAAAACATTGTGACAAAAGGTGAAATTGCTCGTCACGAGCAATTTCACCTTTTACCACAATGTTTTCCAAAGGCTCCTACAAGCAATGCGTAGAATTGAGTATCTATGGAGTAAAGGGTTAAAAGACAGATCGTATGGTCAGTTCGTAAATATTGAAAAGGGGTTCTGATTGCGAGAAACAGACACGCCAATTGCAAAAGACGGAGGAAAACATAGAATCAAAGCGTTGAAAACGCTGAAGTGGTATTTGTCAAGGAAATCCATGTGTGGAATTAATAGTTTGAAAGAAACAGAGACATATTGTTCAGATATTGGCTTAAAAGACAACCCACTAAGCAAATGAATACCTTTTCGGTTGAAGGGAGGTCAAACATTTTGAATTTATAGCAAAAATCTTAACTTTGAAATAACATTTTTAAAAATCTGTATAGTTGCATGTTTGTCATGTTCCTGTTTGAACTACCTTATAAGTTGACTATCGTAATAACAAAGTTTAATTCAAATTTCAAACTTTCCATTCCCTCTAGAAGAAAAGATATTACAGATTCCTTTTCAGGAAGCGAATACGTGCTATACTTATTTTCATTGAAAAGCTAGTCAAAGGTTTAGTTGGGTGTACGTTTGATCTCGGTGTTTCACCGTCAAAGTGGATGATCTATTTGAAAAGCTGTTGTGTTCTTTTTAGGCACCGACTAGTTAACACACACGTGTCATAATTACATGTAAGTGTTTATCCCGTTTAGTCTTACGTTGATCATTTGTAAAGGTTTGGAATTGTTAAAAGCTGTGACGGAGGGTAAGTCTGTTCTAATTACTGGTGCCAAAAGATGCATTTTTATTCCTGAACATTTTTTTTTTCAAATGCATTATGTAACCTGGGTTAACAGGCCCCACTGTAAACGGTATATTTGCACTACTTTCTTTAGGAATGGAGGGGGGTATTTGTTTAAGTTAAACCTTATCTTACTAAATATATTAATTGCCACTTTTGAAGCCGATAGTAAAACCTCAAAAGTTATTTCAAAGGAATATCTCGAGGAAAAATATCTCCGTATCGGATAGTGTATATGTAGGATCAGACTGCACGTTCTTCCTGGAGTGATCTGAATTTATATTGTCTGCAAAAGGTCATTGAGTCGCACTTGGTAGCCAAAGGGTTAATGCAGTCTGCATACAAAAAGCTCTATCAACACGCCCGGCAGGAGACAGCGCTTATGATACCGCTTTACTCTCTGAAGTCTACCGAAAAATTGATAAAACAACAGTTCTTTTTTGTGTGTGTCTTCGAAAAAGATAATTGATGAAACTAACGGCACGGCCGTTTTAGGTTGTTTATTTATCGCGTTTAGTGTGTAATCCATTTTAAAAATACGACACTTTCACTATTCGGGTATATACAGGATTGGGAAAAATTGTCGGGTGGAAAGGGAAGTAACTCGTGGTGACGCGTCAGTTACGGTATTTGGCAAATGGTCTATTACTTCGATCTATAAATATTCATATGCAATCAAATGGAGTAGCGTGCAATCATAGGACCAACAAGCCATGGAACGAACTGGTTTTGGAACGAAAAAGCCCAAGGTCAGTTGGTAAATTTGTATCATTTCGCGAGAAGCTAGTTTCAATCAAAAATAAGTATCTCAACGATCGATAGCCTTGCCCAATGTATTTTAATATGCCCTTTCATATTACGTATTTGAGTGACACCGTAAAAGTCATTTGCCTGAGAAAAAATGAGTTTAACTGGGTTTATTTCCTTCGGTTTTGCACAAAATGGTTGAACTAAAACTCTACAAAGTTTGGGTACGCTGTCTCGGTATAGACTCGGTATAGACTCTATAGAGTTTGGGTACGCTATGACAAAATGGATACGCTGGCATATGTAGAAATACGTGTCATATAGAAGATCTGCAAATCTAGATTTAAATTGAAATGTCGTCCTAGATAGCTGCAAATTATGAAGAAAATGGTAATATTCATGTATTTAAATTGAACTACTTTATGCCAAGTTTTATATTCTTGCGCTAAAGCCCGGGACCTTTCGGAGGTTGATTAATTTATCAGTGTCATTGACGAGCGACTTTTTTTGAAAAGGGCGGAGTTATTACACTTGAAATTACGTTTTTCAGCCCGTCTGGCTTTTTTTGCGATAAAAGAGCATATAATCATTGTTTTGTCCGTTTGTATGTGGTTAGGACAGAGAACGTAGTAATGATATTCCAAAGCGTTTGAAGCATTTGCAAGCTACAAACATCCGGGATATTCCGTCAAAATTTAAGCGGGAACTACTTGAACTCAATCTCTTTCTACTGCTGTGTACCTAAACGCGATGGAGTATTAGATTCACGGTACAAAATAAGATACATGGTTATCAAAATTCAATCTTGAACTCATTGTGGTATTGTCTTCGACAAATACCACAAAAACCAGCCTAATTGTCAACTGTTGTAAATACGCATATAAGGGAGATAACCAGTCCTAACTAAAGAACGACTTTATCGAAAGAGTGCTTGTACTATATACGTATTAACACAGCGAATATTTTCTGTCTCGGAAAAAAACCCGGGACTGTATTCACCAACCAGTTTTGAGAATATTCTTAGTCTTAATGTCCAAGATTTTCTACATTTGTAAGTAATACAACTTCTGATTGGCTAAACCGAATGGTTTAGCCAATCAGACGTTGTGTTACTTACAAATGTAGAAAATTCTGGAGAATAAGACAAAGTTCGTTCTCAAGAGTGGTTGGTGAATACGGGCCCTAGATAATTGAAGTTTCAAGGTTGTTTTTGTTCAGAATATCTATATAAAGCGGACAGTATGATTTTCTCAACTTTGAAGTAAAAACAACTTCTGATTGGCTAAACTAAACACTTTAGCCAATCAGAAGCTGTGTTACTGTCAAGTTGGAAAAACTTGGAGAATAAGATTGAGAATATTCATAAGAGTAATTATAAATACTGACCCTGATTGACTGAATCGTAGTTTAACCCATTACCACACAATCCCTACTTTTGACGCCTCTGAGAATGTAAGCCTTTAGAAAACATTGTGGGAAAAGGAGAAAATGCTAGTAACCAGCATTTTCTCCTTTTCCCACAATGTTTTCTTCCCTTCACAATACAAATTTCAAATTTTCAGCCACTTTTATTTTGTCGTCTGCAAATGCTCTCAATTTGGACCATTCTAAAATATTGTCGTTTGGTAATGGGTTAAAGCCGTTTTAAAAGCTTATATCACGGCGGCCAATGCATCTACGCGTGAGTTTCCAGGCTTTCTCACACCAGTACTGACACAACTTACTTTCCAAGTCACTTACTTTCTTACATGTATTAGAGGTTTCATTTAAATTGCTATTAACCCTTTACTCCATAGATACTCATTTCTACGAATTGCTTATAGGAACCTTTGGAAAACATTGACAAAATGTGAAATTGCTCGTCACGATGGCATAATGTTTTCTATGCTACCAAAAGGTGTCATATACATATAAGAAACAGCATCATCCTTGGTGTTATTTAAGGTCAATAAGGGATACCATAGAAATGCCTTACGGGGTAAAGGGTTAACTCGTTAACAACCAACAATATTTTAAGCTGATCCAAATCGAAAGCATTTGCAGACGACAAAATAAAAGAGTCTAAAAAATTGAAATTTGTTTTGTGAAGGGTAGACAACATTGTAGGAAAAGGAGAAAATGCTGGTTATCAGAAAATCGCCGGAGAGAAAGTTTGTCTCAACCTGGTATCGAGCTCACAACCATCAGGTCACGAGTTCGATTCGCTAACCACTGAGCCACCCGGGAGAGCCTGACAGTATGACTAAAGATCAGACGGTAAAATCTATATAACAATCAGTTTCTCCCTTTTCAACGATGTTTCAAGCCTTTCGACGGCAAATCAAATCGTTTGGATTGCATTTAAAGCAACAATAAAGCCCAAAATGTAAACAAAGAAGGTGTTTAACCCATTACCACACAATCCCTACTTTTGACGCTTTTGACGCCCCAGAGAAAGAAGCCTTTAGAAAACATTGTGGGAAAAGGAGAAAATGCTGGTAACCAGCATTTTCTCCTTTTCCCACAATGTTTTTTACCCCTCCCAGAACAAATTTCAATTTTTCAGTCGCCTTTATTTTGTCGTCTGCAAATGCTTTCAATTTGGCCCTGTCTAAAATTTTCTCGTGTGGTAAAGACTTAAATGCAATTTTAATTTATATCATACCCTTTAAAAAAGATGGAAATTATTGTGAAGTTGACAATCTGTCATGGTAAGGTCGGTCCAAGAGTTATTCGCCGGCAGAGAATTTAATTTCAAAACTAAGTTAACTCATTACCAAACCACAGAATTTTAGGTTTGTCCAAATCGAAAGCATTTGCCGACGATAAAATAAAAGTGACCAAAAACTTGAAATTTGTTTTGTGAAGGGTAGAAGACATTGTGGGAAAAGGAGAAAATGCTGGTTACCAGCATTTTCTCCTTTTCCCACAATGGCTTCTAAAGGCCTCTTTCTCGGGGTCGTCAAAAGTAGGGATTGTGTGATAATGGGTTAAACCCTGCTAGGTAGTTGTGTCTTTATTTTACTCTTTGCCTAATCTTTTTTTTTCCTGACAGCAACGAAGATAATTATGGTCCAACAAAACGGTAACAGACAGTAATCTCCACAATATTTTCCATTGTTTTGAATGGTATGTTTTAAATTTAAATGTTGGCCTTTACTGGGCCTTTAATATCTCGTCTGCTTTGAATTTCGATAAATATTCTGTTTTGTCGTCTGGTAAAGATTTATTTAATGTAGCTATACATGACACTGCGGAGTAATATGTCAAAATTTCCCCGATTGCGTCACAACCCCTGACTCTGTACTACCTCATTAACAGGTGCCCCAGGCGGTTCAAGTTAAACAAAACATTGCTTTGTTGTTTTTTTTTTTCGAATATTGATCAATGTAAAAAAAATGCATGCATCAGTAATGAAGCAATGCTTTGGTGAAAGGGGACTTAATGCATCTTTGTGAAGTGTCGTACTAAGCAAGACATCATCCAATTAAGGATACATAAAAATCCATATTGTGTCGTAATTGACTAAATCATGAGTAAGACTGGCCATTTTACATGCAGAAAATTAAAATTGACAGATAGCAAAAGTGTCGGCCCAGGTCAGCCTGCGCGGATTGCGCAGGCTGACCTGGGTCGACATTTTATGCCAACGTATTAAGTCCCTTTTTTCACAGATCTTAGCTAAAATGCATTTGACTTCGTGACTCTTTACCAAACAGTTCCGATAATCTACGACCCGGAAGGCTGAAATGGGCTTCTCCTTTTCCCACAATGTTTTCTGCCCTTCACAAAACAATGTTGAAATTTTCAGTCACTTTTATTTTGTCGTATGCAAATGCTGTCGCTTTGGGCAAACCTAAAATTTTGTCGTTTGGTAAAGAGTTTACTTTGCTAAGCTTATCTCGTTTACATTCAATAAAGGAAGTAACTATGATGATTTAAATTCGATCTATCTATACTTGGCTGAGCGGTCTGAACTTGATTTGCATCGTCAGATCGTTAATGAGAAATATTTGAAGACAGTAACTCTGTGATTTCGTCGGTTTACGTCGAAAACCTCGTAACTACAGCTTATTGCAAGCTATTACAAACTGTAGTTACGATGTTTTCGAAGTAAACCAATGATTTATTTCATATATTTGTGGGTATTTTATCGAGGAATAACGGTGGATTATGGTTTGACATTTTATGGTTACCACCAGTGAAAATTACCGATTTCATATTTCTAATTCTTCAATGGGAGGCGGAAACAGTACTTCCTGTAGACTGGTTACCTAGGTAAACAGCACGTGCCTTTCAACAAGACAAAAATTTACCCAACATTTCTCGCGCTTTACGTATTACTGTAGCGAGTTATTATGTGGTAGGGGTAGGCCACGGGGAATTACCGAAAAGAACTGTACTGCATCATGACATTCCAAACGAAAAAAAAAGATACATGGAATAAATAGAATAAATCGTCTATTATCTTCAAAAACCTCGTAACTACAGCTTGTTTCAAGCTGTAGTTACAAGGTTTTTGAAGTAAACTGACGAAATGCTTTTTTTAACGAAAGATCAAAACTATTTTATTTCGTGATCATGAACGGTAATACTTTCATTTGCAGCTGCATCACTCGTAAAATACGTGTATAACCCCGATGATGTTGACTCGTTGAAATAAATTTCTGTCTTTCACCCGAAAAAATATCTTATATCCTTTTTAAGCGAGTAAAAGAATATCTCATTAACACATTAATATCCAAGGACTTTATTTCTGATTTATCGTATGCATCGATCACCTTAAACATCGAGTAAATTACTCTAGCCTACGCAGTCTAGATATTGTGGGCACGTAACTCGTGACAGATGTCACGTGGTGTTCCAATATTTACATGCCAATTGAGGAATGTTCAGTGAGAAGAGAAGTGAATGCATCTCTGTGACACGTGATATCAAAACATTGTGGGAAAAGGAGAAAATGCTGGTTACCAGCATTTTCTCCTTTTCCGACAATGTTTTCAAAAGACTTCTATCTTAGGCCGGGGGCCGTAAAAAGGGTTAAAGCCCCTCCGAAAGAAATTTTTTCTCCAGTATTTTCTCCTTTTTTCACAATGTTTGCTACCCTATCTAAGCTACCCTATCTAACCATTTAAACTGGACTGAAATTGTTGTCTGCACGTGCTTTCAATTTAGATAAGGCTAACATTTTGTCATTTGGTTAAAGGTTAAATTGCTCTAAGTCATGGATTAGTCCATAAGTGTCTGATACAGAATTTTCTAATTCTTTCATATGTTGGGTAAAACTCATTGGCAAACTCAAAAATCGAAAGAAAAAAAGTATGTTGTTGAGTTAGATTTTCTGCAAAATGGCTGTTTCTATGGTAACCGTTTGTATCAAAACACCCGGTAAAATGACTACATTTTCATAAAAGACAGTAATACAGTGATAGAAAGTTTATTATACAATGCAAATATTATTTTCCATATTTGATATATTATTACTTGATTCTGTATGAATGAAATAATAATCTGAATTCATTTTCTTTGTAAAAAGTTATTTTTCCTATTTCTTGACTCGCCAAAATATTACCAAAATCAACATGTAGTCTTCAATTAATTCAAAATTTTGAAAAATTCCTTTCATAGAATTTTCTATTTTTTTGGTATATACAGTAAAATTTAGTGGTAAGTACAAAAATGAGAAGAAAAAGTTATGCTGCCGAGTTAAATTTTCTGTAAAATGGTCGTTTCCATAGTAACCGTTTAGGTGCTCAGACCGATCGGCACTGTCATGTTCTGTAGACACTAGCCTCTGAGAAAGTCGATACCGCCGAAAACTGTCCTTTATTCTTCTGATCTTTTCCCCTTTAGATCTTTTTGCAAAATGTGCGTTTAAAAGTTGATATTGTAGACTCATTCTTTGTTTCGAAACGTACCGTATCCGAAATTCAAGGTATTGTCCAAACGATATACAAGTACCTTCTTTGAGAAGAGTTACTGTCTGTTATTGTCTCCCTTGAAATCGCCAAAGTGTTGTGCAGAAATTACTACCTAAAATGTCCTTAAAGCTAAAACTTATTACTAAGTACTCTTTACAAAACAAAACAATCAGGAAACGATTTAAAAAACCTAAATGACAAATGTATGGGCAACCGCGAGATAAAAACCAAATACAGTATTAATGTGGTTTTTTTTAATCCTTTTTCTTTTAACTCTTTACCTCTCTACAAAAAAATGGAATCATCTAAATTGAAAAAAAATTTCAGAAAACTAATCAAGTGCTCCATAAGTTAAGTAAAGTATGGTGGCATATTTCTACCATGAGATACGAGATAACTATCATGTGCATTATCTCCCGCTAGATGGCATTCTACAAATACTCATCTATCTAATTTGGGTATTCTGGGTACGGAACCGGACTACTTTTCTACTCGACAACCGTTACTTTGAACTTCAAACTAAAATAACGTTTAGTCAATAAAAACTCTACCTGGTGCGATTCATTCAGCTATGATCAGCAGTCAAGAGAAATCTGGAACTAAAACAGGCCGGATTTCTCCTCAAGCGTACTGATAAAAGCCATTTTCTCCATTGCTACTTTATAGCGCGTATTACTACAATCCACCCAATTTCGGGGAGAGCAATGCGTCATAGCAGACAGGTCGAATCTTCGAAGAATACGACATGTTTTTAGACAACGCTATTATGGGGCATAAACAGCTCGTGGATATTGGCGAACTAGGAAATTATGTACAAGAAACAATGCTGAAAAAGGCGTTTAATACTACACAGAAAAATGCATGTCCTTGTATGAGTTCCTTTCTCACCGATACTGTTTGGACAATGTTTACGTTTGAAAGTTGACAGTGGTTTGGAATGAGAGTCGTGCGCGACATCAAGAATTGGCAAAGGCTCTGGGTAGTCAGGTGCACTGGCTGCCGTTATATAGATAAGATGCTGTTGAAATTGTCGTTATATTCCAAGCAATCAGGAACGTATGAGAATTGATACATAAAACAACGACTGGGTGACAGGTTAAAGTACTATATAGGCAGTTACACAATACTTCTTGACACGAAACGTGATAAATTTATGGTCAAACGTCCATCAAAGTGTCCATGCTTGTCTGTTTGCTAGTCTCCTGTTAACCCTTGACACTTTGATCACGATTCAGAAACGGTTTTGCGGACAGTGTAGACCCAAGATCAGACTGCACAAAACTTGCAGTCTGATCTTGGATCTACACTGTCCGATATCTGTTGGGATATTCAAGTCAAAACGGTCTCAAATTATCAATCACTCTAAGTTATTTTTTAATCCTATATACCTAAAAGTGATCATTTCATTTATGGTGCACTACGAGGGTAAAGGTTCGGCCAGGTCTGCCCTACACCAATTCGGACCATCGTTCATTTGGTATAGAAAGTGGGGGCATAAGCAGGTGGGCTACCAGGGACTTGATGCTTGGGCTGTAGAGTAAAATTAGAGTATAAGGTAAGTTTATACATGTTTCATGCTTCGGATTGATATTTCTTCTAGCTGGGATTAAACATATTTGATATCATTTTAGCGAACGCTTCTTTTAATCTTTATTTTGTTTATCTTCTATTATGATTTTTGGTTCGGGGAAGGAACTTTAATAATAATTATATATATAATCATTATTATTATTATTATTATTATCATTATTATCAAAAATGTCAAGGGTAAAACGAAAACTGTGTAGAAAGTTTGTTCGTCTGTCCTTTGCCATTGTGAATATAGGTATGTACAATAATACGATGAAAATATTCCTCTGTGATTTTCTAGGTATTATTAATATTATCATTATCAGCATTATCGTTATTACTATTATTACAAACTATTTGCCGAACAATAAAATCTTAGACTTTCCAAATTAAAAGCATTGAAAGACAAAATAAACACGACTCAAAAATAGGAACTTGACTTTAGAAAAGTAGAAAACTTTGTGGGAAAAGGAGAAAATCCTGGTTTCCCACGATGTTTTCAGATGGCTTCTTCCTCTGGGTCGTAAAAACCAGGAATTGTTTGGGGATTACAGGTTCTCTCATTTCAATGAGTAACATAGATTTACATATCTATCATCTTACCCCACTATTCAAAAACAAAAGAACATCTTTTTGAAATGGAGGTCATGCTCCAAAAACCTTTCATGCATGCACTTTGTAGTCGATTTGCAGACGACAAAATACATGTGGCTTAAACGAAGAATTTTTTTTTTTTTTTTTTAAAGGAGAAAACGCCGTTTATCAGCGTGTCCTCCTGCTCCCACAATATTTTCAAACGTCTTCTACTTCGGGGAGAGAAAAATACCAAAAATCACTTGAAAACAGGCAGTACATACATGTACATGTATTTACAAATACATGTACGTATCGAGTATTCGGTACATTCAGTCCAACCGATGAACCGAAAGCATTGTTACATGTTATATGTACAATATATTTATTGTCAAGTTATTACTTACAGCCGTTTTTTGAAATGAGCCATGCTCTGTGAAAAGGGAACCTAATGCATCTGCGAAATATATAGATTCAAGACGGCTTATGCGCTCTGAATTCTTTTACCATTGATTAATTGTCTGTATGTCATAATCTCGTTGATTGACTGACTGATTGATTGATTGTTTGATTGATTGATTGTATGGTGTTTGACGCCATTTTCAATTTGGTTATATCGCGGCGGCCAGTGCACATATCCTTGTTTTCTAAAGTTTCTGTTACCAGTACTCCGCATAATATTCTTTCCAAGCCACTGGCTGCTTTTCCATATAACCTTACCATCATCGAAACAACCCGTCTGCATGTCAAAGGACCAGTGACCTTGTGATTCAGTCCGTTCTTAAACAAAATGGATTCTGTGGTTACGTAATGATAACTTGCTAAGTATAACCCTTTCCCAAACAAGCCCTAATTTTCATGTGTCTACAGTACAAGTCTTTTGAAAACACTGAGGGAAAAGGAGAAATTGCTCGTAACGAGCAATTTCTCATTTTCCCACAGTGTTTTCTACCCGTTCGAATAATTTTCTGTCATTTTTATGAAAGTTAAAGTTGTCGTCTGCAAACTCTTTCAGTTTGGAAGAGTCTAAAATTTTTCGTTTGGAAAAGCGTTCACGCATCACGGAGATGCATCGAACAACCTTTTGCCAGAGCTTCGCTTCTTATATAATTTATCATTTTAATAACATTTAATTGGTCTGTGTCAAAACATGACGATGTATTTTTGTCCTTCTTTCATCAGTATTATCATGCATACCACAAACGTTAACCTTTTACCTTTTGAAACAAAAAAAAAATATCTGAAACTATTTACTTGAAACATCCTTTTAAAATGTGGATATTTATCATTAGTTAAAGTACAATTAATAGATCTATGAATTATGCTTTGTAAAAAAGGAGTCTAAATGGATCTGCAAAAGGTATCGACCATGTCAGCCTGCGCAGTCCGCGCATGCTGACATGGGTCGAAACTTTTTGAAATGTGTTCATTTTCTGAAAGTCTAAGGTCCAATTATCTAACGAATCAGTTGGTTTTAGGACCTAGTGTTATTTTATGGATCAATTACTTGATGACTTGCATGGTATCGAGAATAACAGAAAAAGCAATGATCGGCATTTTCTCAGAAAATGGCTCACATGTGACCAATCACGCAGACAGGGACCATCTGGGAATTCTGTACAACAATTTTATGAAAACAGATCAACGATAGTGCAGGTCGGTTTAAGTTAATAATTCAAAAAAGATTGTAGGCCTATAACAAGGTACAATGACCACTTTTCATACAGAAAATGTCATTAGAGTGAAAAGTGTCAACCCTGGTCAGCCTGCGCAATTCGCACAGTCTGACCAGGGTTGACACTTTCCGCAGTTCCCAGAAGGTCCCTTTTTGCGTGATGGATCACATATATTAATATTTGGTACGTGTGAATCAGTTGGAGTTCCAGCCTGAAATGCAACCGAATGAGGGAAAAATGAAGTTACTTTAAAAAAAAAAAACGATAAACTTCAAAGTGTGTGGAGGTAAATTGATGGCCAAAAAAAAAGAGATTGAATTTTATTTTATCTGTCATTTTAAATCATGACGTTGTACAAGGAATATAACTTCGGTCAACCATATCGCAATGGTCATTCATGATAGTGGTGAGAACAAAAGCAAAGGAGGTCCGAATCGAAAATCACGTGCAAGAGGTCACATGTTTTAGTCGCATATCCAAGTAGTAAAATCTATTCTTGGATTTATCATCTCCATATAAAACATTTTTCTCATGTAATATGCGGCCCTTTTGAGTTTTTTATTGTTTTATGTATAGATTCATATTCGGTATTTATGTATTTCGGATGTAGTGATCTGAGTTGATATATTAAAATTAAAACGGTAGGTGAAATCATTTTCTTGAATGAAAAACAAAGATCAAAACTGGTAGATATTATCATTTATTTTTGCATCAAGTTTTAAAATGCCATAGAAGTTGTTGTTTTTTGTTGGTTTTATCTACTCTTTCAAGTATATTCCCCAATATCTGCTGAGAAAATCTCACAAAACATTCTTAACAAGGGCAAATCATTTATTAATCATTTATTTTTGCATCAAGTTTTAGAATGCCATAGAAGTTGTTTTGCCGTTTTTTGTTGTTTTTGTCTACTCTTTGAACTATATTCCCCAATATTTGCTCAGAAAATCTCACAAAACATCCTTAACAAGGGCAAATGAGCTTTATTCTATTAAACCGTGGAAATTGGTGTTATTCTTTTTTTTTTTTTCCTTTCAAATGTAAGGATTTTGAACACTTTTCAAGCAATATAATAATAACAATTATTTGCGCAGGGCATTAAGACACAATTTAGTACTCCAAGCCCAACAATCTTTAACATTTTTTTGACCAACGGCTTCCGCTAAGAAAGAAAAAGATACAATTTTTCTTTCTTTACAAAGGCCGTTAACCGAAATATTGTAGAAGAGCCCTGTGCTTTATGTAATGTACTGGAATTTTCATAAAACTCTATTTTTCTATGACAGGGTTATTGCCAAAAAATATCAATATTAACTTTTGGTAAATCAATGTAAAACATCAACGTAAAAGGCTCGGCAAAAGTAAACAATTCTGAGGCCAGATCGCTGTTGACTTAAATGCTCACCACTTAAAAGTATGGATATTTCTAATATTATGAGTCGTGTACAATAAATATGTGACAGTATCAGATCTCTAGATAGAGGCAGTGATTTTGATTTCAAAGTTGAAAATATGAATTAGTCTTAACTGAACCTTATGTTATGGGTACGCATTAGAATCGTCTCGTCGAGACGATTCTAATGAGTACCCACAACATAGGGTTTGGCAGAAAAATAATGGATTTAGAATACCATCACTCCCTCTTATCTGGAGCTATGAGACTATGGTTTTGCCAATGATTTGCCAATATTCCCGTCGCTGGAGGAAAACTGAAAAGAAAAAAAACTATAATTTAAGTTGGGCACTTTAAATTTTGCAGACTGTACTGTAATAAATTGACAGACTTTCAATAAAAGCCATAATTGTAAATGGTACCAATTAAACTTGCATGCATTTTGACTTTCGAATTGTCTGCTTTAGGCCGCTCATGGGTCTTTAATTCACATTCTTATAAAACTTCTCTTCTGTCATGGAAATAGCTGTCGTCAACCTTATTGGCCTTTAACCCTTTACCTGATATGCCAATTCGAGGCTTTTCCATCTCAGCAGCAAATAAAGATATGATGTCAAAAATATGGACAAATAAGGATGCAAATATCTGATTTAGTGGAAAACATTGTGGGAAAAGGAGAAATTGCTCGTTACGAGCAATTTCTCCTTTTCCCACAATGTTTTCAAAAGTTATCTGTTGTTGATACGTCAAAATGAGTATCTATGGAGTAAAGGAATAATATGGAATTTATGATACCAAGCATTTACAAAATGGTAAGCGAAGAGTGTATATCAGGACCACGCTGCACGTATGTGCAGCCTTATCTTCGCTTACACTTGCCGCACAGTGGTCGCGTATGATTAATAAGACGGTAAATCTAAGATATTATGGACGTCCTTATTTTTTATCATATATTCTTATTTTCTCTCCCACAGACATTATTGAAAATCCGAAATGAGATCCTTTTTACAGATATGTGTGTTATTTATAGCAGTGCACCGAACATCAAGTCAAGGTTTGTTATCTTTCTATGTTCAATGGATGGATGGATGGATGGATGGATGGATCGATCGATGGATGGATCGATGGATGGATGGATAAGCGAATGGGCTACATGCTTATCAAATGATGAAAGCACCAAGGGCGAATAAATAGAGGAATTTTTTCTTTTTTAACGGTAAAAGATCGAACTGTTCATCAAGTGAACATTATCGGTAATATTTTCACTCATGGCTGAAATATTCTAGAATATGCTTCCAACCCCCTTTTTGTTGAGACTTTCGTCTAAAGCCAGTGCATTTGTCTTCGGTAATTCCCCGTGGCGTTCCCCATTTACATATTGCGGCATTTTAATGTCACGTACAGCTCGAAAAAATATAGGAAAATGCGCGGAAATCACGTCATATTTTAGTCTGGCTCAATGGCATGCACCGTCAACCTATATACTACAGTTTTCGTCTTCATTGAAGAGTTAGAAAATATGAAATTGGTATTTCACTGGTCGTAACACGTGAAATATCAAACCATAATTCACCATTATTTCTCGATAAACAGTTACTACCCAAAAACATGAAATAAAAGGACTTTACTCTTTACCACACAACAGAATTTCAGATAGTGTAAACTAAAATCATTTGCAGTCGAAACGATAACGATTACTCAAAAAATGTAATTTATTTAGTGAATGTAAAAAATTACAATTATTTATTTAGTGAAGGTAAAAAACATTGTGTGAAAAGGAGAAAATGCTGGTTACCAGCATTTTCTCCTTTTAACACAATGTTTTCAAAAGTGCTTCGTTTTCAGGGTCATTAAAATTCGGTATTGTGTGGTAAAGGGTTAATATGTAAACGATATAAATCCAAGATCAATTTCTGAGACGTCTGGTCTTAGATCTCTATCGTTCGTTACGTAAAACCGTTTACATAAGGATACAAAAGTGCTATGTCTCCGGTCGAAACAGTTGGCCGACACGAAAGAATAAAAGCAAGGAACGAAAATGAAAATATCTCTTGTAAATAATGTTGAAAATATTCGAGTCCTGGGCCGGCATTCACCAACCATTCTTAAGAATATTCTTTGTCTTATTCTCCAGAGTTTTCTGTATTTGAACGTAATACAACATCTGATTGGCTAAGCCAAATGGTTTAGTGGCTTTAGCCAATCAAAATTTGTGTTATTTTCAAACTTTAGAATTCTTAGAGAATAAGACTAAGAATAATCTCAAGAAAGGTTGGTGAATGTGGGCCCTGTTATTGCATGTTACAAAAACCATTGTTTGAAATTAGCCCTTTGGCTTGCTAAGCGTGATTCATTCACCTTTTGCAGATAGCCACGACCAGGATTAGGCTGTTCAGAACGTGCACTCTGATCTTGGATCCAGTTTATCCGATAAGCAGATATCATTTCTAAAAATATACTTTTCAATCAGTGATGTTTTAGATTTTACTGTCAGCTTGAAAATTTCATTTTTCTTTCAAATTAGGGTTCACTCATTACCAAACGACAATATTTTAGGCTTGTCCAAATTGAAAGCATTTGCAGACTACAAAATAAAAGTGACTGAAAATTTGAAATTTGTTTTGTGAAGGGTTGAAAACATTGTGGGAAAAGGAGAAAATGCTGGTTACCAGCATTTTCTCCTTTTCCCACAATGTTTTCAAAAGGCTTCTTTCTCAGGGGCGTCAAAAGTAGGGATCGTGTGGTAATGGGTGAATGACTTTCATTTATTTTTTCCACGTGTAGGTATGTACACAGGACGACTTAGAGATCCTAGGTTTGGAGGTCGAGGTAGCGCTCGGTTAGGATCTTCAATTAGGAGCCCTGGCATGCTTCCTTCCCGTGGTACCCCGTTTTCTGTTAGCCAGACAAGATCTTTCCAAACAGGCGGACAACCAGGCTTTCAGTCACGTGGCTCGTTCGGCCCGTCATCTTTTACGTCATCTTTTGACAGATCAGGTTTGTTTGCTTTTTAGTTAATGATTCAGTCAATAAGCCACGCTCAGTGAAAAAGTTGGTTAAATGCATCTGCGAAAAATATCGACCCAGGTCAGCCTGCCCAGTCCGCACAGGCTGACCTTGGCCGAAACTTTTCGCTATTGATCGATTTTCTGTATGTCCAAGGACCAGTTTACCTAAGGATTATGTCGGTTGTTAACTCTTTACCACACAGTCCCAACTTTTAACGACCTCAAGAAAGAAATTCTTTGAAAACATTGTGGGAAAAGAAGAAAATGCTGGTAACCAGCATTTTCTTCTTTTCCTACAATGTTTTTCTTCCCTTTTCAAATCAAATTTTAATTTTTGATTCACAATTTATTTTGTCGTCTGCAAATGCTTTCAATTTGGACTAGTCCAAAATTTTGTCGTTTTGTAAAGATTTAAAAAAAGGTAACTACTGCAGAGCCAGAAGTACGCGATGGATCACCTAGTACCAAGGATCACGCAGATGCATTAAGACCCCTTTTCCCAGAGCATGGCTCAAATATTTTGTATATACTCTGTCGAAAGGAACCTTTATTCTTCCACACAAAGTATTGACCCAGCTCAGTCTGAGCAATCCGCGCAAGTTGACCTGGATCGAAACTTTTACTAGTATCAATTTTCTGTATGCCAAAGGACCAGTCTACTTCAAAGTTGAAACGTAAAAAAGTTTGACTTGTCAGTTTTGCAACAGTATACATACTATAACTTTGCAACGTAAAAAAGTTTGACTTATCAGTTTTGCAACATACTTCAACGTTGCCATGTAAAAAAGTTCGACAGATCAGTTTTGCAACAAAATTCACACTTCAACGTTGCCACGTAAAAAGTTCGACTGGTCATTTTCAACAAAATTCATATTTCAACGTTGCCACGTAAAAAGGTCGACAGGTCTTTTGCAACAACATTCATATTTCAACTTGCACCTTTGCAGTGTTTCTTGAATTTTAACACCAGTACTGACACAACTTTTCCTTCAAAGTCACATATTACTTTTCTCACACGTATCAGATGTGAGAAGCAAAAATTCGCCGGAAAGAAAGTTTGCCTCAGCCTGGTATAGAACTCAATAACCAGCAGGTCACGGGTGAAAAAGTTCGACATCATTTTGCAACAACATTCATACTTCAGCGTTGCCACGTGAAAAAGTTCGACGGATCAGTTTAGCAACAAAATTCGTACCTCAACGTTGCCACGTGATAAGTTCGACTGATCAGTTAAGCAACATAATTCGTACCTCAACGTTGCACACGTAAAAAAGTTCTAGTGATCAGTTTCCTCTATTTTACTAATGATTTCAAAGGGTCAAGAAAAAAAATTGTCGTTTTGTAAGACAAAGTTTTAAGACATACATGGATCAAGTGTTAGAGTCTCGTGTCCTATTTAAACGACATCTTTTAGCTTATCATTCGACTGATAAGTTTTACAACAAAATTCATGCATAATATAACAGATCAAACAAATACAATCATTGCTTTGCTAGGATGATTCATGTGTTATGACCCAGTCATCTTCGCGAGCCAAGGTTACGATCACTACGTGGATTTTACCTTGGCTGATTGAGCCCGATTTCGAGATTCCTGAGATGCATCCTCTATTGGATGCTGGTTATTATTCCCCTTTACATCATATTTCTAAAAGCAAATGAAATATCGTTTTACAAACCGCTTACGAATATACATGAAGCGATAAGCAGACATCCACATGGGTTTCCATGTTTTACCTTCTATTCGAAAGGTAGCGACCTTGTTCTGTTTTTATCAAAGATGAAATACTACGAGCGATTTCAATCGTTGCAGCTAGAGCTGGCTGCATCCAATGAAAAAGCGTATCGGGTGAATGTAAAAATCAAGCTCGATCTGCCAAGGGTAGAGTAGCGTAGTGAATCGTCGGCCTTGGGTTGCGAAGATGTGACCCAGTGGGCATATCGTCGTTTTACTTCAAAAACCTCGTAAACTACAGCTTGTAAGAAGCTGTAGTTCAGTCCGAGGTTGTCGAAGTAAACCAATGATACATTGGACAGTAAAGATGACCTGTTGCTACAAAATTTAGATATATATGTGACAGTGAGGAAACTGGATCAGAATGCACGTACTGCACACCCTGATCTTGGTCTGCACTGGCTGGAAAAGCTCTTCCATCTAGTACTGCACCCCACCGATTAACCCTTTACCAAACGACAGAAAACTTCAAAGGTCCAAATTAAAAGCATTTGCAGGCAACAAAATGAATGTGACTAAAGAATTAAAATGTGTTTTAGGTAGAAAAGAAAACATTGTGCGAAAAGGAGAAAATGCTGGTAACCACAATCTTTTCAAAAGGTTTCTTTCATAGTGCTGTTAAAAGTTGGGATTGTGTGGGTTAAAGGACAATAGAAAAAAATGATCCTTTAACACTTTACCATACAATCCCCACTTTTAACTATTCTGAGATAGAAACCTTTTGAAAACATTGTGGGTAAAGGAGAAAATGCTGGTAACCAGCATTTTCTCCTTTTCCCACATGTTTTCAACCCTTCCCAGATTGAATTTCAATTTTTCGTCAACTTTTATTTTGTTGTCTGCAAATACTCTCAAATTGGACCAGTCTAAATTCTGTCGTTTGGTAAAGAGTTATAGAAGAGCAGAGTGTGAGAATAGACACTGCTTACCTAAACCTTGACAGTGTCTTTTCCTCTTCCACTGAAAGCAATAAATGCCAGTGAAAAAATCCAACTTTCTTTTATCATCAAACAGATATCTGGATATTATGCATTAACTCTTTACCAAACGACAAAATTTTAGCCTGGGCCAAATTGAAAGCACTTGCAGACGAAAAAATAAACGTAACTCAAAAATTGAAATTTGTTTCCAGTGGGGTAAAAAACGTTCTGGGAAAAGGAGAAAATGCTGGTCACCAGCATTTTCTCCTTTTCCCACAACGTTTTCAAAAGGCTTTCATCTCAAGGTCATAAAAACCAGGGTTTGTTTAGGAAAGGGTTAAGAGATAATTGTGTGAGGAGGAGACGCTGTTTCTCCTCTGCACTTATTGTTTACGGGTCTAAATTCTCTCTCTCTCTCGCTCGTTCGCTGATCTCTCGCTAATAGAGTTTTATCCTAAAAAGGAACTGTGCAACTTATTTCATAACAAAAAGATAATAATCATTTACTATTCACATTTCTTTAAAAAAAGAAAAAAAAAACATGGATAATTATCATAATGAAAACTCCAATTAAAATAACAAGAGATGACTCACCAAACTTCTGTTGCGCAGCCAGCTGATGAATGATTATTCCAAGAATACACAAATACTGTCACTAGAATTTATCAATAAAACTTTAATCAAATTCACTGTAGTAAAATCCGAACTTGTAGATCCGCTAAAAACTTAATTACAAAAGGCACACAACTTTGACGTACCGCCAATTCCAAACAACATAATTCTAAGAGCACATTTTGCACGTGAAACATCAAAATATACCATTCGGTATACCTCGGGTGACGGCAGGCATCAAATCCACGTGCTGTATCTGGTGGATTGATATGCACCTAAACGGTAAAGTTTATCGCCGGAAATAAGCCGGTTTACAGTCCTTAAAATTGTAAAGCTCCTCTTAAAAAAGAAAACTTAAGTCTCAATTTTCTATCGAAATCGTTCTGACTATATTTCGGTTGACAAACAGTTCCTACATTCATTTTCAATGTGGTTTATTAAACCTTTACCCCATAAGGCATTTCTATGGTATCTATAAATGACCCTAAATAACAGCAATGATGAACCTCGTTCTCATGTGTAAATGACACCTTTTGATAGCATACAAAACATTGTGACTAAAGGTGAAATTGCTCGTCACGAGCATTTTCACCTTTTGCCACAATGTTTTCCAAAGGCTCATACAAGCAATGCGTGGAAATGGGTATATATGGAGTTAAGGGTTAATTCCGATTTAAGTTTTTACCGACAGATAGATAGATATCATTAACTTAGAGTCTGATGGAGAGAATTTTTTCCGGGAAAAAAATCGAAATAGCCGTATCTTTGTCTGTTTTAATTTGCTGTAAAAGTTCATTTAAACCAAAACCTTCGTACTTTAATGCCACTGAAGACGAAAGAATATTTTTTTTAAAAAGGTGAAAAAGAAAAATGATTAAAATTGAAACCAGCATTTTCTCCGTTTTCCCAAACGCTTTCATTCTTTACCACAAAATCCGTAGTTTTAAGGACTTTAAGAAAGAAACTGTTTTGAAAACATCGTGGGAAAAGGAGAAAATGCTGGTAACACCATCGAAAACAAATCCCATCATTTCAACTGCTTTTATTTTATTTTTAGTTAAAATGTAATAAGATAGACAAAGGAAAATTACTTTATAGTAGGGACGGGAACGGAGTAAGAAAGACTGATTAATTGTATGGTGTTTAACGCTGTTTACAACATTATTTCAGTTATATCGCGGTGGCCAGTGCACCTACCCATGCGTTCTTCAAGTTTCTTTCACCAGTACTACGTACAAATTTCTTTCCAAGCCACTGGCTTTTTTCCAACATGATGATCGTCGAAACAATGGTCAGCGATTGCAGAGGAATGAATCCTGTCGCAGTGACTATCATCAATCCTCGGAAAGAAATTGGCCCAGCCAAGGACCGTAGCCAGGGATCGTAGCCAGGGCTGGAACCCTGGACCCCTTGTTCTCAATTCCGCATACACCGACTAAGCTAAGGGGGGCTAGGTACGAATAAAGAAAGAGATATTCGAATATTCTTATTTTTTCCCAGTCTCGGAAATGAAATATTCGAATCTTTAATTTTAATCTATTACTTCTGACCCATTTCAAAAGGTAGCAGGCAGGGTACAAGAATACAGACCTCTCGTGGCTCATCAGGAAGCCTGACAGGCTCTAGACGAGAAGACCCGGCAGATATCAGACGGATCTTGGGATCGTCTATCCTTAACAGAGAACTTAGATTCGGAGAAAGAGGTGAGTATAATACTTGTTTCAATGTATTACCGTAACACAATTTACCAATTAACCCTTTACCACGCAATCCCGACTTTTAACACCCCTGTGAAAGAAGCCTTTTGAAAACATTGTGGAAAAAGGAGAAAATTCTGGTAACCAGCATTTTCTACTTTTCCCACAGTGTTTTCTTCCCTTCCTAAGACGAATTTCAATTCTTTAGTCACATTCAGTTTGTCGTCTGCAAACGCTTTCAAGTTGGACCAGTCTAAAATTCTGTCGTTTGGTAATGAGTTAAAAAGAAACACCGATTTTATGGAATTCTTTACCAAACGACAAAATTTTAGACTGTTCCAAATTGAAAGGATTTGTAGACGATAAATTGAATGTACCTGAAATAATGATTTTTGCTTTCGGTTGGGAAGAAAACATTGTGGGGAACGGAGAAAATGCTGGTACCAGCATTTTCTCCTTTTCAACAATGTTTTCAAAAGGCTTCTTATGTAGGGGTGTTAAAAGTCGTGATTGTGTGGTTAAGAGTTAAACCCATTTTTGTGTATCAGCCGATTGAATCGTAAGGTAGGGTGGTCCTTGAAAATACAGAATATTCACCAATCTAAAAAAAGCTGACCAGCCCGCATAACCCAGTTGGTAGAGCGTAGGACTCGTGATCATGAGAGTGCGGGTTCCATCCCCCCGGCTGGCCATCTACAATTACTAATAGTCTTTCGGATGAGGCGTTAAACCGAGGTCCCGTGTGACGGTGCTATACACCGAGCACGTTAAAGAACCAGACGATATTTAGGATGGGGTTCGTCCTGTATCTGCACTATCCCCCTTAACAATACTAACAACCTTCATGGGGGCATCGCCTATATTGAAAACCGGTGGCGACGATAAATAAACGCAAATTTTATCAATCTCAAAAAGTGCAAAATGCGAAGACTGACATGTTTCATGTAACAATACTAACAGCCGTCATGGGGCATCGCCCATATAGGAAACCGGTGGCGACGATAAATAAACGCAAATTCAATCAATCAATCTCAAAAAGTGCAAAATGCGAAGACTGACATGAATTGATACTTTTTGCAGATACCTTTTTATCACATAACCTAGCTTGTTTTCAGTGTAACATACCCATTACACATTTTTCTTTTATCACATAACCTTGCTTGTTTTCAGTGTAATAGATCTATACCCATTACGAATTTTCTTTTATCATATAACCTCGCTTGTTTTCAGTGTAATATAACCATTACGAATTTTCTTTTATCACATAATCTCGCTTGTTTTCAGTGTAATATACCCATTACGAATTTTCTTTTATCACATAACCTCGCTTGTTTTCAGTATAATATACCCATTACGAATTTTCTTACCTCACACACGTTTGATATCACACTTGTGTGACGTCATTTTGTACGCATTTCATACAAGTGAATGGGCCTCAAGGAAAATACCGCGGGTGCATTCATGAATGTTCTTACGTTATCTGATCTATATTTTGTGAAATAATATCGTTATGTGATAAAAAGAATCTTACATTTGTGGGCTTTTGAGATAAGATTTCATTAAACTCGTCAAGGAAAATGTTATTAAGCGAGCCTTTGGCGAGCTTAATAACATTTCCCTTGACTCGTTTAATAAAATCTTATCTCAAAAGCTTACTCATATCAGATCCTATATCTCCTTTTTACCGTGCATGTTTGAAATGTTTTTAATCCAGGTATGACTATAATTCTGCCCTCTGTCAAAGAATATTTACCTATACTGCAAGAAAAATCACAGTACTCAAAGCTCCAGGTAGAGGGAGTGATTTTGATTTCAAAATTGGAAATATTAATAATTCTGAACTAAACCCTATGTTATGGGTACTCATTAGAATCGTCTCTTCGAGACGATTCTAATGAATACCCACAACATAATGGTTTCAAAGAAGAATATTGGATTAAGGACACCATCACTCCTTCATTTCTCTCTCATCACTGATCGTTGTTTCGACTATCGACGATGGTTATTTGGGAAAGCAGCCTGTGGTTTTGAAAGAATATTGTGCAGAGTACTGGTAACAGAAACTCCAGGAAAGCATGGATAGGTGCACCGGCCGCCGCGATATAACTGAAATATATTGAAGACGACGTTAAACACCATATAATCAATCAGTCAATCAATCAATCAATCAACCATCACTCCCTCTTATCTGGAGCTTTAAGTACTTGGATTACGTTCGTTTTTTTCTTTCAGGTCTCCCAAGACATGGAGGTGCTGGCGCAGGGGAAGAATTTTCCAATGGTTTATTGAGAGGATGGGACGGAAATCCCCAGACCCTAGGCAATAGGTTTCAGAACGAATGGTCTGATCCTTTCAGAGGTCAACCAATTCCCAGACTCCCACCCCAGTTTAATGGCAACTTCAGAGGGGTTCCAGGATTTGGCCCCTTTGGTTAAAATAAGATTTAATGTAAGAGGATGATAGATATTTTTGGTAAATTTACGTTTTAATGCATTATCTCCCGCTAGATGGCATTCTACAAATACACATCTACCTAATTTGGGCATTCTGGGTACAGAACCAGACTGCTTTTTTAATAAAAAACTTTATTTTGATTTTCAAACTAAATTAAACGTTTACACAATAAAACGCTACTTGGTGCAATTCATTTAGCTATGATCAGTAGTTTAGAGAAATCTGGAGCTAAGACGGGCATGATTTCTCCCCAAACGTATTGATAAAAGCCATTTTCTCCATTGCTATTTTATATCGCGTATTTCTACAATACCCCCAGAACTTGGGGAAGTGATACGTCGAAGCAGACAGGTCTAATCTTCTAAGAATAAGACATGCGCAGAAAACACGTTTTAAGAGGCACTCAAGATGTGTCCTTGGTTTTAGTGTCTTCGGTGTAGATCAACAATAGCGCACACAAACTAGAAATTCAATATAAATTAGCAATTCATGGAGTTTTGTTAGTTTACACATATCTTATTGTCATAATATACTGTTACATATACAGTTCGTAAATACAAATGGGAGAGACGGAAAATAGGTTGAACCACAAGTATATGAACTTGATCATAGAAATAAACATGCTTTACTACTATTAACCCTTTACTCCATAGATACTCATTTCTACACATTGCTTGTAGGAGCCTTTGGAAAACATTGTAGCAAAAGGTGAAATTGCTCGTCACGAGCAATTTCACCTTTTGCTACAATGTTTTCTATGCTATCTAAAGGTATTATTTACACATAAGAAACGGCTTCAGCTTTGCTGTTATTTAGGGTCAATTAGAGATACCAAAGAAATGCCTTATGGGATAAAGGGTTAATGGAGGACTCAAGAAATGTTCCTAAATGTAACACCGTATAAGTTTTATTGCATCCCATTAATCCAAGGTCCATACACACTTTGTATTCTGAGCTATTATAGTCTATACAAACAAAAGGTGGATAACTCAATATTTTCTACCGTCTGTATATTTCAGTTTTGACACAACATCTGTACATTCAGAGAGTTCATCATCGGGCTGCAAGCATGTGTGTATTTGTTGTTAATAGTAATAATATATATATAAATTGTATTTTGAAATAAATTATATTGTAAAAAACAAAACGGATTTATGTTTTTAGAATACCATCACTCCCTCTTATCTGGAGCTTTGAGTGTTATCACGAATGATTCACTATCGGCCACAAAGAAATGAGCTATGCACTGTGAATAGGGGGCATAGTGCATCTGCAAAGAGTATTGACCCAGGTCAGTGTTAAATATGGTTTAGTACATGTAAAAAACAGTGCGGTGAAATACGAAACTTTCTAAGCAATGTCTCGTTCAGATACAGTGTTATCACGAGTGAGATTTGCTATTGGCCACAAAGGAATGAGCTATGCACATACGAATAGGGAGCTTAGTGTATTTGTAAAGAGTATTGACCCAGATCAGTCTGAATCGAGACTGTTTGCCATCGGTCAAATTTCTGCATATCAGAGAACCAGTCTACCTAAAGATCCCATCTGTTATTGGGCAATATGGATTTTGGGAGATCCATAGTAATGACTGTGATAACTTGATCGGTGTAATGCTGCGCGTAGATGCCTTAACCCTTTACTCCATAAGCCATTTCTATGGTATCTCTAATTGACCCTAAATAACAGCAAGGATGAAGCTGTTTCTTATGTGTATATGACACCTTTTGATAGCATAGAAAACATTGTGGTAAAAGGTGAAATTGCTCGTCACGAGCAATTTCACCTTTTGGCACAATGTTTTCCAAAGGCTCCTACAAGCAATGCGTAGAAATGAGTATCTATGGAGTAAAGAGTTAACCCTTTACCAAACAATCCCTGGATTTTACGGGCCTGAAAAAAAATGAAGCCTTTTGAAAACATTGTTGGAAAAGGAGAAAATGCTGGTAACCAGCATTTTCTCCTTTTCCCACGATGTTTTCTACCCGACTGGAAGCAAATTTTAATTTTTAACTTGCGTTTGTTGTGTTGTCTGCAAGTGCTTTTAATTTGGACCTGTCTAGAATTTTAGTTGTTTGAGAAAGGGTTAAATCCCTTTTTACCAGAGTATGGCATAAATATCTACACAGTCTTAAAAAAAAAACCCATCTTTGTTCGTAGTTGCTATCCATCGTTCATCGATCTGTTTCATTATAGATTGTTATCGATCTTATGAGGCCCGTCCAAACACCCTGTTTCACGTTGTCTTGTTTTGACTTTGTTGAAAATCAAAAAATGCAAAGTTGTGGCAAGAGTTTTCAAGCAAGAAAATGTATAGAGAAACTACACAAAGTAGGAATATGTGAACGAATCGCCATCATTAAACTAAATAACCGTGAAAAACGAAACGCACAACAGAACTTTTTATACTCGTGATCTGATTGGATAATATGCCCCCGTACATATATATCATGCATTTTTGGAATTTTGTCATTTTCTTTAGAGTGAAAAACAATTGTTCACGTTGTCCGACAGACCGCAAACAAGCCGCAGGGGCTAGCAGAATAGACATGTCAACATATCTGACCAATCACAAAATACTATTTATTCGTTCCAGTGTATCTAAGCCAAGAATTAAGCCATGAGCCAGCATAGTCCGCTTTGCCAAATTACAGATGGTTTCTAATATACCATCTAATGATTATTTCTAAAAGCTATGTTAAAAATATCAGCTCAGCATTTAAAGCAACACAAAAATAGTTATCTTTTCGACCAGCCTAGGTCAAGATCTGATTGTACATTGTCTTCCACACTGAGACATTCTTTGGGAAGGCAACCTTTAAATTATAACACTTCATTGATTTACTTCCAAAACCTCGTAACTACAGCTTGTAACAAGCTGTAGTTACGAGGTTTTCGAAGTAAACGGACGAAATGTGTTTTATTCCCTGTTTTATGTAAAAAGTTGGGTTTATAAGGCATCGTGGGGTCTAAATGTGTAGTTTTTGTTTCACTTATACCTACGAATGAATATTTTATGATTTAAATCAATTTAATTCCAACAGTTTCAAATACTTTAACCTTAAGTCATTGTGTTATTTTAAAGAGAAGAAAATGGCCACTTTTCGGGCCTCCTTTTAATTCACCCTCTTAGCCCTTGTCTAAAAGACAAATGTTATACTCTTCCGAAATCAAAACATCTGAACAAAACTTTTAAATCGATACAAATTAACAAACTTCTTGAAAAGATTACAGGCATTGCTTCTTGGGCAGCATTTTCACCTTTTCCCACAATGGCTGTCTTTCCCGGGGCTCATTAACATTTTACCACACAATCCCGACTTTCAACGACCCTAAGAAAGAAGTCTTTAAAAAACATTGTGGGAAAAGGAGAAAATGCTGGTAACCAGCATTTTCTCATTTTCCCACAATTTTTTCTACTGTGCTGGAAACAAATTTCTGAGTCAATCTTTGAATTTCGTTTATTTTGTTGTCTACAAATGCTTTAAACCAGTCTAAAGTTTTGTCGTTTGGTAAAGAGTTAACCCTTTACCCCATAGGCATTTCTATGGTATCTCTAATTGGCCCTAAATAACAGCAAGGATGAAACCATTTCTTATGTGTATATGACACCTTTTGATAGCATAGAAATCATTGTGACAAAAGGTGAAATTGCTCGTGACGAGCAATTTCACCTTTTGCAACAATGTTTTCTAAAGGCTCCTACAAGCAATGCGTAGAAATGAGCATCTATGGAGTAAAGGGCTAAACATTTTGCAGCTATTTTGTAAAAGGTGTAGTCCTGACAAAAAATGTTAAGGTAACAATGGACAATAGTGAAAATATAAACTTAAATAGTGATATCTTTTCATTCACATTTGATTCAACTCAATATAATGACAGTCATAGTCACATTGAAGTTATTCCAAGGGAAGGCGTAGAAATCTCACTGGAGGTAAGATTTACTAGAATAATAGCACAGCCAAAAATGATACATTTATCAAAACATATACACCGCAATCTCATAAAAACATGTCTACTCGACACATGCTTAAACAACTGTGATAATTCATACACCATCTTTATCAAACACATCATTAAAATTCAAAACATGTCCTACAATACAATGGAGTAACCTTTCTCATAAAGATTTGTTGATATTGCATATCGGTGTCACCATATTTCTCTATAGTGTGTGGCGGGGATTTACATGTTTTCATTGATTGATTGATTAATCGATTAATTGATTGATTCATTAATTCATTAGTTCGATGGTTGGTTAATTGGTTGGTTGACTGATTGACTGATTGATCGATTGATTGATTGTATGGTGTTAAACACTTTTAACATGATTTAAGTTATATCGCTGGACCATTACAGCCATCCATGCCTCTCTGCACTTTCTTTTTACCAATTCTTCGCACAAGATTCTTCCGAAGCCACACATAACCATCGACAAATCATTGAGTAAGGGAGTAATTAATACTGTTGAAATGACTATCACCAGTCCTCGGAAAGAAATTGGCCCAGCTGGAGATTGGAATCAGTGATCCCTGGGCCCGTATTCACCAACCATTCTTTAGAACATTCTTGGTCTCAGTCGCCAAAATTTTCTAAATTTGAAAGTAATGCAACTTCTGATTGGTTAAACCAAGTGGTTTAGCCCATCAGAAGTTGCGTTACTTTCGAATTTAGAAATTCTTGGAGAATAAAACAAACAATATTTTTAAGAATGGTTGGTGAATACGGGCCCAGGTCTCAAGTCCCCTAAGCTACCGACTAAGCAAACAGACCTGTGCTTGTTCGTTTGTGCGGGATGGTCAGCATTTTTCTCCTTTTTCAACAATGTTTTCCTGCACCCCTATCAATGTACTTCTCAAAACGTCTCTGGACAAGGTCCAGTAGCTCAGTCAGCAACATGTGGGATTTTAAATCCTTCGGTCAGTAGTTGATTCCCAGCCAGGGCTTATTCTTATTAAGGAAGGCTGAGAGCCATCGAAACATGACTTCTCCTCCAAACTTTGAACATTAATTCGGCGATGGTTATACGATGAAAAGCAACAATTAACTTTGGAAAGAGTTACCATTGTGGCATTTCTGTAACAAATATGAAATACGGATCAATTTATTGTCTAAACGTGAAAACATCAAAGCTAAGAAGCAGCTTTCTTCTTTCTGCCAAATTCTTTTCAAAACTTGGTTGAATAAAGATAGAATGTAAATGTTCTGGATGTGGTAATTAGCTCTTGCAGGTACCACGAGGAAATGTGGATAGTTTTGCTGTATGCTGTAGCAGCATTTGCACAGGGTTCTCCGATTCCAGGTTTTCCAAGCGATGACGTTGCAGATCGGGGTGTTAAAGATAGTGACGAAGGTACTTGTATCGTTGAGTTCGTCATCTCACCATCATTGGCAACATCAGCACTTATTTTTATACCTAAGCACTTTAGTGTTATATCTAGTTTGTTTAATCTTTAAATCGCAACAGGCGTTATATCGAGGACTTTGTTTTTATATTTACATAAACGTAACATTTGGTGATAATTGAGAATAATTTTCTTTCTGCCCTTTCAATTGGCGATATCCTTGGCTTTTCGTATGTTTAAAGCTCTAAGGTATGTACACTGAAACTAAGTTATAACGGCCACTTTTAAGCTATAATTTCCCATAGACCTTTTCTCGCGTATAAGAGGGATAGCCTATTTGCTTTCACTTTTTTTTCGAGTAACTGACCTGTCTGAAGACATACTTGAGCCAAATTCTGAAGAGAATTCATTCACTTTTATCGCGGAAGACACTTATACGTCTTTCACTCACTCAACATTGCAAATTGAAAAATCAAGTTTTTGAAAACTTCATGCTTGTTTTTTCGGATTACATTTTTTCACAGAAAATAATTTTCATGTTTTTTCTTATTTCTTACCAACGTTCAGCATTTTATGCTTCTCCTTTTTAAACTGTTTTTGCTGGTAGACACTACGCATGCACAAACAACTATTATTCCTCCTCTTGAAAAAGAGAGTCTTTTTTTTTTGGCAAAATCGAGAATCTTCTCATCACGATTCCATGCTGAAAGTCCACACATCTGTCACAATTTGTTTTTATTAACATTTCTTTTACTTGCTCCAATTTATAGGAGAAACAAAAGAGGCTGTTTAGAAGTTCGTTCCAGTGTGTATTGGTGTTCTTTTTATCTTTGCACCGCCATTTGGCAATATAAGTAACCCTCTAGTCATACAATTCCATTGGTGATATGATGAGCTTTGTAAATCACTTAAACACCATACCTTTACTTCGTCATAGGCAATGTAAGCATTTTATTTGATCTTTTTCATACCTCTCTTTTTTTAGGTTCATTTAAAGTGGGGATTGTATGGTGATGGTTAAACAATATTAGTAGAAGTCTTCCTAAAATACTCTCAATCTGCTCCGTTTAATATTCAAAATTATTAATTAACTATTGGATATATAGAAGTTATACATGGAAACCGGTCCACGCGATACCAGTCGCATTTCTGATTTCGTATAGTACACAGATCGTGACCCCGGCTTAATACGACTTGACCTCCGATCAATACAGTTGACCTCGTATCAATATTGATGACCCGCGACCAATACAGAAATCCTTGAACATGATTGATCAAAAGTTCAGTGGCGTGAGTGTCTGCGCTTTCTTTTAGCCAATCACGTTCAAGGAGGCGGCAAAGTAAACGTAACCGAAAAATTGATATTTGTTTCCAGCAGGGTAGAAAACATTGTGGGAATAAAGAGAAAATGCTGGTTACCAGCATTTTCTCCTTTTCTCACAATGTTTTCAGAGGGTTTCTTTTTCAGGGTCGTAAAAACCAGAGATTGTTTGGTAATGCGTTAATTGATAAAATTGTCATTAATCAAGTGATTTCGTATTGGCCCAGTTACAGGTCCTCGGTCAGCCGTATTGGACCTCGGCCTTCGGCTTCGGGCCAATACAGCTGACCTCGGACCTGTAACTGGGCCAATACGAAATCACTTGATTAATAACATTTTATTCTTAATTAACTATTGGATATATAGAAGTTATACATGGAAACCGGTCCACGCGATACCAGTCACATTTCTGATTTGTATAGTACACAGGTCGTGACCCCGGCTTAATACGACCTGACCTCCGATCAATACAGTTGACCTCGTATCAGTATTGATGACCCACGACCAATACAGAAATCCATGAACATGATTGGTCAAAAGTTCAGTGGCGTGAGTGTCTGTGCTTACTTTTAGCCAATCACGTTCAAGGAGGCGGCAAAGTAAACGTAACCAAAAAATTGATACACTGTATTTGTTTCCAGCAGGGTAGAAAACATTGTGGGAAAAAGGAGAAAATGCTGGTTACCAGCATTTTCTCTTTTTCCCACAATGTTTTCAGAAAGCCTCTTTTTCAGGGTCGTAAAACCAGAGATTGTTTGGTAAAGCGTTAATTAATAAAATTGTCATTAATCAAGTGATTTCGTATTGGTCCAGTTACAGGTCCTCGGTCAGCTGTATTGACCCTCGGCCTTCGGCCTCGGGCCAATACGGCTGACCTTGGACCTGTAACTGGGCCAATACGAAATCACTTGATTAATAACATTATATTATTATCATTCACCTAGCTACGCAAGCTTTCTCCCTTAAAGCATGGCATGCTTTTTTTCATTTATATTTTGATACTAAAGTATATCTTGAGCAAAATCAAAATATTTAAATACTATATGCAAATGGGAAAGAAAAATAAAAAACTGCTCTATTGTGGTGTTGCAAGGGCCGTGATCAAGCATACAAAAGGTCGATATATGGTCGATTTACTTAAAAAACCTCGTAACTAAAGCTTGTAACAAGCTGTAGTTAATCAATCAATCAATATACCTTTATTCAAGTATTTAGGCCTCTGGCCCATATACACTTACAAAATATTTAAATTTTGTACAACGAGTTACATTTTTAGGACAATTTATAAGCTTCTGCAGTTAACAACTCTTGAGAAAATTATAATACCGGTGTACGTTTGTAATACATACGAAGTTTCAGAAGTAAATCGACGATATGCTTCGGTAATTCTGTTTATTGTAGATTTTCCTGACCTCAGAGGTGGCGAAGCAGGAGAAGATGTCACTGATGGAGATCTGTTTGATATAGACTTTAGTCTGTTGGAAGATAGTTCAGATGGTGAGGATGATAATGGTGAAACAAACCCAGATTCAGACTCTAGACTCGACTTATCAATGTTTGGTATCAGTTCAAGTTTGACTTCAGAAAGTTTAAGGTCCGGTGCAATTATTACTAGTCCTTCTGCATACAAGCATGACACGAACGTTGATGATACACCATTAGATCTTTCTTTGTTTGGTATACTTTCTGATGACCATAACGGCGATAATCTGATCTCAGATTCCATTGCACTGAGTTACCTTCCATTGCCTGGTCTCTCTCAGTTTGGTATTAGGGATGATATGTCTGATACTTCTGATGGAACAGTAAAATCCTTTTCAATGAACACTGACGAAACCTCATTCGATTTCTCGAGTTTCGGCCTGGATCTAGATGACAGTGACGACGCTAATGATCACGCACCACCAAGCGAATTTTCTTCTGATGACACTGGAGTCGATCTCTCCCAGTTCGGTATCAGTGGTTATCAGTTAGGTGCCCCTGATCATACAGGCAACAGGGATGGCTCCTCTATCGACTTATCATCATTTGGTATCCACTTAGATGGGGATACCACAGATGATGATAATGATTATTCAAATGGAATGTCATCACATACTATGGATGTTACATCAGAAATAAACCTTTCGTCACTTGGAATCGGGAATGTTGTCGATGGCATGTCGGGATCAATAGATAGCTCTTCGGAAGACTCTTTTGATTTATCACAATTTGGAATACGCTCAGAAGACCGTGCTTTTGACGACCCTACCGTAGTGTCGTTATTAAATCAAAGAGGCTTGGGAGATGGTAGTCCTTCCATAGATTTAACTTACGCCATTAATTCTGGGGATGATTCTGGTGACAACAATATGGGCGATACAGGGTCAGGTTTTCCATATAAAAGTAAAAATGGTATTGTTAAAGGTTTTCCATTTATGTCCGAAACGAAAGACGATCCGACAAAACAAAAATCTGTCATTGAAAGACCACCTGGTGAACTATCTGAAAGCTTATCGCTCGAAAAAACAGATGCATCAGTTATACCCGTATCAACAGGTGGTGATCCAACACCAAGTTTAAGTTCACTTGGAATCGCTCTACCAGAATCTGCAATAAATGTAAAAGATATGATTTGGGCAACCTCATTTAAGACTGCGGAACCATCTCCGGCTCAAAGAGACACCCTTTATTTAGATTTGAAACCACTTGACAAAGATTTGCCACGACATGGGCTTGACTTGATACTAAAGACTTCAGATGTCCTCACAAGGCCACAATCCACACCCTCAGAACAACAAAATACTGCGTCACCTGGGGTTGAATATAACCTTCTTCTTAATACCACAGGAGAACAGTCACTATCAGTTCCTGGATTTGACGTCATTAAAACCGAGATATTTGATTGGGCTTCACTTACTCCTGATCACCGAAGTGGCATTCCAAAGCCTTTGAAACTATGGATAAGACGTAAGATATGAGTTTACTTCTTTTTCATTATTATGATTACTCTTTGTTTGTTAGCACTAGTTCTCTAATCAAGACAAAGGCAATTTCTTCCTTGTTAAAGGGTCAGTATATGACTCCAACGAGTCACAGCAGCTCTTTTGCGAAGTAGGCATATGTCAGGGGCTTATTCACTTTACATTCGTGGTTCAATCCAAATTCTAAATTCCTAGCCAAGCAGTCTAATTGGTTGAGACAGGGCGGCTTGGCTTGAAAATACAGATCTCTACTGGAAAGCATTTTGTCGGGGAAACATTTTATTTAATTGCCCAAATTTAGTTGAATTATTACAAGCATAGTGATCAATGAATAAAGAGGAAATAGGTAGCTGCGTACTAGTAAGTTTATCAAGTCGGTAAATTCTGTGATCAAAATGGTGAAATTGTCAAAGCATAATCCACTATTATTTCCCATGCGATAAACACCGAAAACGATGAAATAATTAAGGATTTATAATTCCATTATATCGAAGGATCGATTGAAGCATTGGGTACGGGTTCTTTGACATGTATAAAATCTACCAAAAAATTTCAGCACAGGTCAGTCTGCGGGAACTGCACAGGCTGAGCTCGTACATATATATTGTAGACCTGTTTAGTAAGTCCCCTTTACCAGACCATGATTCTTTTACAATCTATGTTTGAGACAATGTTCGTTGTATGGTTAGGTGTCAGAGGACTTTGACACTAGTTCACGGCTGTGGTTAATCATGTCGCCCCGAAAGGCGGGCTCGGGACGACATGATTCACCACAGCCGTTAACAAGTTTCCAAGTCCCCAGCCACCTGGCCGTACAACGAATCTATGATACTGCCAAGTTTTGCCATTCCAACGTTCGTTAGGCGAATTTTACCTGACAAAGCAGAATTTCCAGTCTGAGTGCCCCAATTCAATGAAAACTGACGTCACTAAATCCTTGCCATAATTGCTAAAACGTGCAGCTTGGTACATAATCTTGATGTTAATCTAGATCGACGCCGCCATTTTGGATGTTGTGTTGATATTGTTGTCATGTATACGGGGCTCCCGAAAGGGAAACTGCGTTTACAATGGTTTTGCCAGTGTACATGATATATGTTCGGGACATATCATCCAATCAGATCACGAGAAATTTCTTTGCAGTAAAATAACTCTTGCTGTCCGAGATCGTAAATCGCGTTTTGAGACTTCTAATCTCGATCTTTGTTGTCTGTCATCTTTTTGCTTAAAGTAATACATTTATGTCCAGGATTACTGTTCCGCTTTCACTACCATAAACCCTTTCTAGTGCGGGATGTACACGGTTCTCTATTAGCCCGGCATCTAATTTGACCTACCTGGCACCCCCCCAGGACAATTTTTCATGGGTGTCAGAGTGTTCATTGGGACCCCCTAAATGCAAAAAAATTTTGTCCCCGAAAATAAACTCAATCCCACTATGTGAAACGGCATGGTTTCCATGGCAACCCATGATGCATTCTAAAGAATGGGGGTGTACCTGCAAAATCAGTCATAACTCGGCTGCTATTTATCCTAAACCACTCAAATTGGTACCAAACTAAAGCTTAGACTCTGGGCTTTCATATTATGGTCCAATATGCAAATTACCTAATTTGCATATTCATGAATATTAATGAAAACGTCGGAAAAACAAGAAAAAAATAAAAGTATGAACAATGTCAATCTATAAATCGATCATAATCAATGAAAAAGAATATTTAAAAAATAAGTATTGCATGCAATCAATTCCCTGTCTGTAAACAAAAGCACTTTCAAGTTATTAGACGCTTGGTTTAAAGTTCGGGTTTCAAACTTTGCTACGCTACATCGACCCCTGGGACAATTGACTAATAAAACTTTGAATCAGCCGCCAAAAATCGATACGAAACGTCATAGCGTACAGTCCACTCGCCCATCACAAAATGATGATGGAACCAATGAAAAGCCAGCATTCGGCCAGCGGTTAAGCGAGGGAAATTCAATTAATAGTCCCAGGGGTCGATGTAGCGTAGCAAATAGGGAGACCCCGGGGTATCCGAGGATGAGATAAATCTAGGAGGAAAGCCAAATAAATTTTCCCAATCCAAGACATGAATCATTTCTTTCCATTCATCCCAATTTTCATTTTAAACTACATAACCTCATTACCCCTTGATCAGACAAAAACATTTTGCCCTAATCAAAAATTCAAAACATTTGCAGACAACAATTTTCAATTTGGCTGAGATGATGCAATCATTTTTCTTTGATAGGGTAGAAAACGGAATGGGAAAAGGAGAAAATGCTGGATACCAGCATTTTCTCCTTCTCCGATTTTGTTTACAAAAAGGCTTCTTTCACAAGGTCGTTAAAAGTCAGCATGGTATGGTAAAGGGTTATTTTTGCTTGAAATACTGTCCATATCTTTTTCATGATGAGGAAAAATTAACAACTTTGTATTTTTGCATCTAATTTAAACCTTATCCTTTTATATAACTAAAATTGAATTTTCAATTCGATACTAATAACCATAGGCGTAACTTCTATTACGCACACCACGCACATGCGTAATTTAAAAAAAATCGAGAATAGGTCGCAGGTTGCCTCTTTTCACATATTTTTCAGTTTGGACATTTTCTAAAACAGCCAAGATCAGAAATATCTTGATTTTAAGGCACCAATTCCATTCGGCTGATTCCGAATTGCTCTCGTCACCTGCCTCAAAAATGGTCAACTTCGGCGTGCCTATAATTTACTTTTTCCTGGTTACGCCTATGCTAATAACCCAAACATTGCTGCTTTAACTCTTTACCAAACGACAGATTTATAGACTAGTCCAAATTGAAAGCATTTGCAGACGATAAAATAAATGTGACTGAAAAACCAAAATTTGATTTGGGAAGGGTAGAAAACGTTGTGGGAAAAGGAGAAAATGCTGGTTACCAGCATTTTCTCCTTTTACCACAATGTTTTCAAAATGCTTCTTTCTCAGGGTCGTCAAAAGTCGTCATTGTGTGGGAAAGGATTAAAGTTATGCTTTGACAAATAATATCTCCTTATCGGATAGTGTAGATCAAAGATCAGACTGCACGTTCTTTGCAGTCTGATCTTGATCTACATTGTCTGCAAGAGGTCTGCCAAAGGCTTAGCAGCCAAAGGGTTAAAAGTTGGATAAGTCTAAAATTTCATAGCTTGTTAAACAGATAAAGACAGTTCCTAGGTCCTCTTATGCAAATAATTATGGACTTGTTTCACTAGAATTAGAGCTCATTATTTAGCAGATATTGATTACTTCATTGCATTTGAGATGAATTAACACTTTACCAAACGACAAAATTTTCGACAAGTCCAAATTGAAAGCATTTGCAGATGACAAATAAAATGTGTCTCAATTTACCTAATAAAATTCATCTATGAAAGGGAAGAAAACATGGGAAAAGGAGAAAATGCTGGTTACCAGCATTTTTTCCTTTTCCCATGATGTTTTCAAAAGGCTTTTTCTTCAGGGTTGTTAAAATCCAGGATTGTGTAGTAAAGGGTTAAACACTACCTCCACAAAAATTTCTGAAAATTTTTTCCACAAAATGAATCAAAATTAAGAATGAACTGTAATTCCGAGTCTGTTGTGCAGAATCTGTACTAGTTCAAAAAATATTCAATTCTTCCCAAAATGACAAAACTTTGGACTTGTCCAAAATGAAAGTAAGTGCAGATGACAAATTAAACTTGCAAAAGCTAATCAATATGACAGAGGTATGCAAAGCATACACACCCGAATATCTTGCAGCGCTCCTTGCTTTGCACGCCTTTTGTGGTTGTGACACTACCAGTGCCTTTAACCCTTTCCCAAACGGCAAACTGTTGGACTATGCCAAATTGAAAGCATTTGCAGACGACAATTCAACTCTAGCTGAAAAGATTATTCTTGTCTATGATAGGATAGAAAACATTGCGGGAAAAGGAGAAAATGCTGGTTACCAGCATTTTCTCCTTTTCCCACAATGTTTTCAAAAGGCTACTATTCCAGACCCGTAAAAACCAGGGACTGTTTGTGAAAGGGTTAAAGGAAGAGGGCATGTTCTTCCAATTAAGACAACTGAAAAGCTGCCAAGGTTCACAAGACCACTGGCTCGACTAGGAGATGCGTGGGGAGTAGGAGAAGATCTTATGAGGGAGCTTGAACAATACACCTGTGCTATGTATGGCAACTCTCGATTCTCCTCTGTAGATGAGCTACGTGTTTTCAAGTTGAAGGAGAAATGTGATGGTAAGCCAGCAACTGTCATGTGCAACATGGACATGGGAACCCTACCCCCATGCAGGAGATGTTTAATTCAGCATGTAAGACGGGTAAACTATCAGCTATCGATTTGGAAGAACTCTCACATAGCTCAACCAAACATTCCTGTAGCATCAGAAAGACATGGATGGACCCGAGTAAATGGTGTTCTGGAACCATTGTGGGTTGATGGACAGGTCCTTCCACAAAGACTGGTGGACATTCTCCGAGACACAATAGATGCAGAAAGTGATGAAGAGGAAGAAGAAGAGGAGGAGGAAGACCAGAGTGATGCAGAAGTTGATGATGCTGTAGATTGAGTAGAGGTTTTATCACAGGTAGAAGTATAGACCACAAAAACAAATTTGCAGTGATTACTGTAAAGTGGGGCTCAAAACCATTTCGCTTGTTTAGTTCACTAGTAGATATGCAAATTAGATAAAGGGGAAAATCTTATAAATTAGCTATAATTATGGTCATACTGAATTACTTGTTGGTTGGAATATCATACTTGAATGCATCACTGGTGATTAAGCAACTTTTAACAGCAAAGTTTTGTGTTTGAAAGCAACAACGTGTTATTTTTCTACGATTTCCTCGCATTTTCCGACGTTTTCATTAATATTCATGAATATGCAAATTAGGTAATTTGCATATTGGACCATAATATGAAAGCCCAGAGTCTAAGCTTTAGTTTGGTACCAATTTGAGTGGTCTAGGATAAATAGCAGCTGAGTTATGACTGATTTTGCAGGTACACCCCCATTCTTTAGAATGCATCATGGGTTGCCATGAAAACTATGCCGTTTCACATAGTGGGATTGAGTTTATTTTTGGGGACAAAAATTTTTTGCATTTAGCGGGTC
Source organism: Tridacna crocea (assembly GCA_943736015.1). Lineage (NCBI taxonomy): Eukaryota > Metazoa > Mollusca > Bivalvia > Cardiida > Cardiidae > Tridacna > Tridacna crocea. Next base: position 15,116,838 of record OX031066.1, read on the forward strand.
CCAATGATTACTCTGGCACCCATGAAAAATTGTCCGGGGGGGGGTGCCAGGTAGGTCAAATTAGATGCCGGGCTATATGTATATGAGCCACACTCTTGCAAAAGGGCTTTAATGCATCTCCCACTCGTCAAAACTCGGCCGATTCCGTATCTACCTCTGATCTCGTCGATGTAACGGTCGTTTCCATTTGAACTGCCAATTACGCGATCTGCTACATGACGGTGCCACTGTAAGTCGTTTAGAAGCGACATATACACCTCGATGAAGTTATTCACATCTATATCTATAATGATGTCGGTAAAAATGTCACGTTGAAAAATGAACGTATGAACAGTTTGCCAACTGAAATATAGCAAGAGAGATTTCGATAGAAAATTGAAACTCAAGTTTATTTTTTCTTTTTTTAAGAGGAGCCCTACAATTTTCAGAACAGTTAAGGTAAGACCTGTGTAATGCACTTCCGGTGAAAATTCCAATTGGTTGATAAATAAGGATAAATAAGGATCTATGCAGAAATAATATTTTTGCATATTTCTAACGGATCAGAAATTCCGTTTATGTCTATCTTGAAATATATTTTTTGATACTTTTGTTAGTTTTCTGAAAAGGGAAGTAATTACTATCTCTTTTTGAGTTGAGAATATAGTGGTTTTAGATTCATAAATGATAATTCAAAGAAGGAAAAAATGGGGAAAAAAAACAAATTGGTGAAAGTAGTTCAATAATACTCATTTTTAATTATAGCTAATTTTGCAGGATAATATTTTAGTGGAAATAGTTGTTTCCCATTACTGTCTTACCTTTATCGGCGTATTTCCGGCGATGAAATGTATTGATCTGGTGCATATCTATCCACCAGATACAGCCGAAGATTAGATGTCTCCGTCACTAGGAATGGCGAATGATGCATCCCTCTGATACACTATACCAAGCAAGTCAAGTCATATGGCCTCCAACACGCAATAAGGGACATTTGCGTAAATTGTCGACCTGGATCAGCTTGCGCAATCCACGCAGGCTATTAAAAAACAATACTTTCCGTTTTTATGTAATTTTCTGTTTAGTGCAAGTCTACTGTAGCACAAATTCTAATGAAGTCGTGCAGTGAACTGCGGACTGCGCAGGCAAATCTGAGTAGATAGATTTTGCAGATTATTAACCCTTTCCCAAACGACAAACTTTTGGACTAGACCAAACTGAAAGCATTTGCAGACGACAATTCATCTCTTGCTGAAAAGATGATTTCTGTCTATGATGGGTTGAAAACATTGTGGGAAAAGGAGAAAATGCTGGTTACCAGCATTTTCTCCTTTCCCACAATGTTTTCGAAAGGCTACTATTCTAGACCCGTAAAAACCAGGGATTGTTTGGGAAAGGATTAAGTCCCCTCTTCACAGACTTTGGCTCATTATGTTTGGTGAAGGGTTTACAGTTTACCTATAATGCATCCAAAACTATGTGGGCGCTATACATCTAAATTCAAATCTCTCTTAAAAGTTTTTCTGACATTTAAACAAGGCTAAAACGCACATCAATTAAACCTGTAAATAAAAAAATACATGTCTGTCTTCAGCCTTTTTCATTTACGGTTACCTTCATAGCTTTTTATCTTATGTAGAATACTTGATAAGAATTTGGGAAAAGATGGGTGATTTTGCAGGTGACATGGATCAAGATCAGACTGTAGTCGGTTGTCTGATCTTGGATCCGTACCGTTTGCTATTTAATTGCCAACTTCATGTAATACGATTAAGACAAAACAAAGCAGTTTTACTTTATTAAAGTAAAGTACATATCAGTAGTACAATTAAACTCTCTCAGTGGCACATCGTCAGTTTACTTCCAAAACCTCGTAACTACAGCTTGTAACAAGATGTAGTTACGAGGTTTTGAAAGTACACCGACGATATGTGAAATAAAAACCATTGCTTTGGCAATGGGGGGCTTAATGCATCTTCGCAACGCATGACATCAGGCAAGGAACCACGTGATCATGGATCCATGACGCCATTTTATCTAAAAACCGACAGAATGAGGAGGTAGTTTAATCCTTGGATATGCATGAGGTAAATTGGTCCTTAGACATGCAGACAATAGACTAATAGTAAAAAGTTTCAACCTGGGTCAGCCTGCGCAGCTGCGCGGACGGCGCAGGCTGACCTGAACCGATACTTTTCCGCAGAAGCGTTTAACCCCTCCCCCTCCCCCCCCCCTTTATTTCGCAGGGCACAGATCATTATTATATCAAACTTGATCTCTGTCGATGCTTTAAATTATAATCCACAGAAACACTGATAGGTTTCTTTCTATCTAACATGCTTTACAAAACAAGCACTTAATTTAGATCTTTGACCAGACTACAGAACTTGCAGTCTTATTTCAATCTAATACAGTCCGCATTAGCCATTTATTTGACATATGTATATGCACGGAAAAAGTTTTTCAAAACAAAACAAAGTTGTTGTTTTTTTTTACATAAATTTGACAAATTATCCCTTTTCCTGTTTAACGAATCAATTGAGATCTTTAACCCATTACCACATGACAATATTTTAGACTGATCCAAATTGAAAGCATTTGCAGATGACAAAATAAAAGTGTCTGAAAATTTGAAGTTTATTTTGTGAAGGGTAGAAAACATTGTGGGAAAAGGAGAAAATGCTGGGTACCAGCATTTTCTCCTTTTCCCACAATGTTTTCTAAAGGCTTCTTTTTCAGGGGTGTCAAAAGTAAGGATTGTGTGGTAATGGGTTAAGCTGACGGTGAATACAAAACTTTTGCTTTTTCAAAGGTATTCTGGGGGGAATAATAACCTCCTTATCGGACAGTGTAGATCCAAGATCAGACTGCACGTTCTGTGCAGTCTGATCTTGATCTACACAGTCCGCAAAATGTGCTTGCGTCGCGCTTTGCAGACTAAGGGTTAACAAAATTAGTTCACAAAAGTAATCCATTTCCATCAATTACGCCAATTAGAATGACATGTGAGGCTGTAATCACGTGCCTTTTTGAAATTTATCCTAATTCTAAGACTTCTGATTGGCTCATAATCTTGATGTCAATCTTGAGCGACGCCGCCAATTTGGATGTGTTGATAGTGTGGTCATGCCCCTTAACCACACGACACAACTTTAGAACCTGTCCAAATTTAAAGGAAATGCAGCTGCCATATTCAACGTGGTTAAAATTTTGGAAGTTTTCTTTGATCAGAGGGTTCAATGATCTCCAAAGAACCGGTGAAACGTACACTCTTATATGGAATTCTATAATTATATTGCAAAGAAATTTCTAGCAATCTGATTGGATAATATGCCCCGAACATATATATATATATCATGTACACTGGCAAAACCAACGTAAAAGCGTTTTCCCTTTCGCAACCCCGTGTGCATCACCACACTATCAACACAACATCCAAATTGGCGGCGTCGATCAAAATTAACATCAAGATTATGCGCCAAGCAGCACGTTTTAGCACGTGTTACCAAGGTTTTAGTGACGTCGGTTTCCCAGTGACGTCAGTTTTCATTGAATTGGGGCACTCAGAAGGGAAGTTCTACTTCGTCAGCGTGCTCAATTTTTTTAAACCGAAAACAAAGTTAAAATTCGCTTAACAAACATTGGAATGGTAAAACTTTGCAGTATAATAAATTCGTTGTACGATCAGGGAAGATGGGGGCTTTGGTCGCTGGTTCAAACCCTTTACAGCCTCATCTAGACCTGGACGGTCTGCAACTTTAGGCGAGCTAAGTCGACGGAAATAGCTTTTAAGTTGAACTTTAAACTGTTTATATCAGTATACACCGATGTTTCGATGTAATACATATCTTTTTTTTTTCTTTTCTTTCTTTTTTCTCCAGAATGAATGTACGTGGACGTCGAAATCGATTAAAGTGGTGAACAACCTTTGGATAAAGTTTGCTTGATCTAATGATATGTAAATGATACATGAAAAGAAACGTTATCTTTATTTATTAATGTTGTTGTTGCTGCTACCATCTGTTGTTGATGTCGTGTTTGTTTCTGTTCCTTTTTTCTTCGTAGGCCTTCATCTACTTTCCTCTTTTTCCTACCCTTTCTCCTCGTCTCCTCCTCTTTCTTCTTTATACACCTGCCTCTCCTTCTTTTTATACAGCATTGTGTATTTTTGTTATTACATTGTCAAAACGGTTAAAAAATCAGTTTCGAATAGTTGAAAGAGAAAAATAAGCACGAGTTCGATGATATAATGTGTAACAGTTGTGCTTGCCAATACATACGGGTACTTTCATGTGACAGTCTTTTTTTTTTCGCATGCACACTAAAGTATAATTACATGTACTTTGTACTACTTGCCAAAGTTTAACCATTCAGCTGATCAGCATGACCAAGTTACCTTTTACGAACAATGTAAACCAAGATCAGACTTCAGAGAAAATACAGACTGAATCTGGATCTTTACTGCTCCGGTGAGAAGAAAATACAAAAACATATACATAATAAGTTCGAAATGGCGATATGTATTGAGTATTTCGTTGGTTTACTTCGAAAACCTCGTAACTACAGCTTGCTACAAGTAAACCGACGATTTACTGTCGTTTTTAAAGTTTGATATAACTTATACAGCATGTTCAGAGTTAATTAATAACTAAAAGTTAATCTATAAAAAAAATCACGTCCCCGAAATAATAAAATAGCCCCCTTTAATTTGACCACATTGACATAGCACACATGTATAACTACAACTGACCAATGAACATCGACATTATACGGAAAACAAAAGCCAGCGGTCCGAATGTAAGTGTTTCAATCCTTCTCCCAGCAATGCACAGTTTTAATGACCCTGTACAAAAATAAAGCTTTTGCAATCCATTTGGGTAAAGCAGAAAAAAGCCTATAACCAACACTTTCTCCTTTTCAAGCAATATTTTCCACCCGTCCACAGACGAATCTCATAGATTTGAGTCAAGCATAATTTGTCGTCTGCAACTGTTTTCAAAATGAAAGAGTCTTGGACTTTGTCGTCTGGTAAAGAATGAACAACTTTTCTCGTCCATCATCATGTCAATTTGATCGTGACATAGCAAATATCCAGATGTGCGAAAAACTAAGCTATGCTCTATGGATAGGACGTTTAACGTATCTGCAAAAAGTATCGACCCATGTCAGCCTGCGCAGGCTGACATGGGTCGAAACTTTTTGCGTTTGTTAAAATTTCAACATGTCAAAGTACCAATCTACCTCACGATTCAGTCGGTTTGATGAACAAAATAGACTTTATCGATCCACAATTATGACTGTGATGTCTTGCTTGGTATAGTTCGTTAATTAACCCTTTACCAATACAATGCCGATTATTGACGCTGCTGCAAAAAGAAGCTTTTTGAAAACATTGTGGGAACAGAAGAAAATGCTGGTAACCAGCATTTTCTCCATTTCCCACAATGTTTTCTACTCTATCAAAGAAAAAGCACACCATTTGGGCCACAGTGAAATTGTCGTCCGCAAATCCTTTTCATTCGGACAAGGCTAAAATTTTGTCGTCTGGTAAAGGGTTGTTAACCTTCTTTTGTCAGAGCACCGCTTTCATTGTAATGCATTGGTTTGACATGACAAGTGTCTCTTTCCGTCTTTTTGTTTTTTCGTTTTTTTTTTCAAGGGACGACATTATTTCAGACTAGTCCTGATTGTAAACATTTGCAGACGAAAGTTAGCTGTTTCTCCAGTAATGGGATCTGTGTTTGAATATGTAGAAAACATTTTGGGGAAAGGAGAACAAGCTGCTTGCCAGTTCCAGGAAAGGAAGAAAATGCTGGTTACCAGTTTTTGTGGTATTTATCGAAGACAATACCACTATGAGTTCAAGATTGATTTTTGATAACCATGTACATGTATCTTATTTTGTGCAAAGCCGAAGGTAATAAACCCAGTTAAACTCATTTTTTCTCAGGCAAATGAGTTTTTCGGTAGAACTCAGATATGTAATTTGAAATGGCATATTAAAATACATTGGGCGAGGCCATCGATCGTTGAGATACTCATTTTTTATTGAAAATAGCTTCTATCGCTCATAGCCTTTTATTGGCGCAATGATACAGATTTGCCTACTTTTTCGTTCCAAACCAATTCGTTCCATAGATTATTCGTCCTATGATTGCGCGCTTCTGCATGTGATTGCTCTTGAATATTTATAGATCAAAGTAATTGATTGTAATGTTGAAAATTAAATGTAAAAGGCTAAAGATATTTCAAAATTATAGTTTTAAGGTACATGAGTACTCTCCCTTTAACCGAAAAGGTATTCATTTGCTTAGAGGGTTGACTTTTAAGCCAATATTTGGACAATATGTCTCTTTTTGTTTCAAACTATTAATTCCACACAATGGGTTTCCTTGACAAATACCACTTCAGCGTTCTCAACACTTTGATTTGTACCCTGTTTTACAGTGTGGTCTTGTACCTCGAAACATCAGTCTTCAAAACACGGCCTTTTGTAATAGTTAACCTTTAGTGTACAAAAAGAACATATTTGGTTATATGTGGTCTGTTTTTGATCATTAGGAGTCAGGAGTAACGTCCCTAGAGAGTAGGATGCACGATAGATAGAGAGAGAAACCATGTAAATAATCGAATAGAATTAAATTTGTACCTGAAAAATCTGATTTTGTTAACCGTTCCAAACATTACATTCTGTATATTCGATCTATATATATCCATTCCCAATCAAATGGGATAGCAACTCTTCATGGGATGAACAAGCCATAGGACGAACTCGTTTTGGAACGAAAAAAAAAGCCCACCACCAAGCAATCGGTAAACAAAGTTTGTGTCATAGTGCCAACAGAGGGCTACGGCCGAGTGGAGCTATTTTCAATAAAAATTTAGTATTTCAAAGATAGATGGCCTCGCCCAGTGAGTTTTAACCAATTAAATATCTGAGTGATACCGAAAAACTAATTGCCTGAGAAAAAATGAATTTTATTGGATTTAATTTCTTCGTCTTTGTACAAAGTACGATATATGGTCTTAAAAATTCAATATTGAACTCATAGTGGTATTATTGTCTTCAACAAATACCACAACAACACGGGTGAGAAAAGTAGAAAGTGCTGACAACCAGATTTTTTTCCCTTTTTCTACAAATATTTCTATCTTTTCAAAAGAAAAAAGAAGAAAAGTCAAATCATTTAGTCCACTTAAGACTCATCTGCGATTGCTTTGATATGAGTCAGTCGAAATGTCTCTCGTCTATTCAAGGGTTTAAGGGTAACAAAAAGTGATTACATGTAAGTATAATGCAAAGAACAGTTTATTGGAAATTGAGATCAGACTGCACAGAGAGTTCTTCTATTCTTACCCACCTATAAAATGTGCTACATGTTTTTTTTCCCCTTTCGTATTGACTGAAGCTGTCTGCCTCTATATACGAGTATGTGACATTTTCTGCGGCTTTGGAAGTTTGAAATCTATGAGAATTAAAAAATAAAAATAGTTCTGCCGCCTTTAAATGCTAAAAGTTTTCAAGCGGCACGAAAAGACGAAGAAAAAAATCTTCTTTCCTTCCCAAAACTTTATTATTTCATATAAAATATCAGAGAGCACGAGGTCAAAGATCAGACTTCACGTCTTTTCAAGAGACGGCAAGGTATGGCAACAACGTTGGAAAAAGAGAAAAAAAAATGTTATGTTTTATCCTTTTTCTTAAACTGTTTCCCACTTTTTAATATAAAAATCTCGTCATTGAATCCACGATTACAACGTAGTCTGCATCTTTTTAAATTTATATAAAATGGTATGAGCCATGCTCAATGAAAAGAGTGCTTCATGTAACTGCCAAAAGTATCGGCCCAGGTCAGCCTGCGCACTTGGCGCAGGCTGATCTGAGCCGATACTTTTTGCTATTGGCCTATATTCTGTATTTCCAGGGACCAGTCTATCCAATGATTCAGGAAGTCTTTAGACAAATTAATTCTTATGGATCCATAATCGTGTGATAACTTTCTTTTCATCATGGATCACGGAGATGCAATGAGCACATTTTTGCCAGAATGAGAAATAGAGATTGAGAAAGAAAGTAACATTTTTTTTACGGAATGCACAAGTGAAACGCCGGCGTAAGATGGTCAAATAATTGTTGCAAGCTGTTATTCATTTTCCTACATTATAATGTTCCTACCCCTCTGGAGCCATAGATCAAACCACGAGTTTTTGCGGACGCATAGATCAAGACCAGTCTGCACAGAGTGTTGTCTGATCTTGGATCGTGACCATATGTTTATTTTCTGGGTCCTTCACGATAAAAGACATATACTTTCAACATGTATTTTCGGCTTTCGAAAGAGATTGAGTCACTATATTTGGCGCCGAAATAGTTCAAATAAACGGACAGTGTGATGAGAAAAGTCATAATTATTCCTCACTGAAGGGTAACAAGTTCTTAAAAAAAAAGTAAAACAATACAACGGATACCATTTTACAGAGATATAACGAAGAAAATTGAAATTTCGGAGCTTCAGCAGTGAATCTTAATGATAAGAATGCGCAATAAGTATACTCTGATCTTACTCTGCAATTTTCGTTGGGAAATGTTGAGGTCTTGCCCTCAAACTTAACCCCTTACCGCACTGGCTTCAACGAGCCCGATGAAAATCACTTTGGAAACTCTTACGAAACACTTGTGAAAGTAGAAAATGCTGGTAACCAGGATTTTCGTCTTTTCCCGTAACGTTTCCAGCTCTGCCAGACATAAACCCGACCAGTTTATCCATAGTTTACTTGTTGCCCGCAGTTTGGAAAAGTCTAAAATTTTGCCGCCTGGTGCAAAGTTCAATGACTGATAATAGATTAAATTTCGAATTCATGGTTTTCCACAAATTTGATTGATGCATTGATTGTTTTGTAACTGGATATTGAGATAATAATTTTCTTCATTTCGATTGGCTGTTCAGCATAAGATAAATCGGACATTTTGGTTGCGTATGTGAAATATGCAAATTACTTTGGGAAAACCCAATGTTAGGTACTCTTCGACTTGAAGTTAATTACGCTCTATCGTACGTAATAACACTGCTGTTTGATTGAAGGGGCGTTTACACGACGGCATTTTAGGTCGACGGCGGTCGTTCCGCAGCGATAGTATTTGATACATTCAGTTGTTTGTTTTCGACCAAAGGCTTTTATTTGAAGATGGCACTGCTGTTTTGATGTCTAAGATTTGTCGAAGAAGAACCATTTCTTTCCAAACTCTCTCAGCCCCAAATACAAGCCGATCTTTGGTCTACATAATTAGTTTACTGTGATTTGTACTCCAACGACGCTTTTCAATTTGTTGTTTTTTAATTTGATGCTTCCCTTCTTCTGAATAGATGATTTTCCTTTTTTTTTCCGACTTTTTAGGTGGGGAGTCTTGTGTTTTAAAGCAAACGGTCAGCGTAAAATAAGATCACACAGTACAAAACGTATAGCATGATCTCTCATCTATTCCGTCTTCTATTTTGTTTAATGAACATGCAAAATACCCTTGAAATTGCTATGGTTTTTTTTTTTTTTTTTTTTCCTGGTTTAAAAAAGATTAAGGATTACTGGTTATATATAAGGTCAGAAATGGGTTTTGTAATTATTTTAAAACCCTGGTTACTCATATGATACACACGAACTCGTACATACAACCAATCCGAAAGCTTTGGTGTGCTTTATTTGCAAGCAAGTAAACTTGATAAAACACTTGAAAATGCTCGAGATGTATATGAAAGATCAGCTTTTGCGGAATAACCTTACACGTGATCATGATATGGCATGCAACACGCGGAAAAAAGGCATTCAGACATTTGCGTAAAAAGTTGTCCTGGATCATCCGAGGCTAATCTGAGACGACACTTTCCGTTATTTTGTAATTTTCTTTTGTTTGCAAGTCTGCTATAGGACAAAATTTAACGTAGCCTTAAGTACCGTCTCGGATAAGTCTGTGCAGACTGCGCAGGCTGATCCGAAAGGACAATTTACGCGAATGTCCGAATGCCCGTTTTCGCACGTTGCATGCCGTATGGCCTTAGCTTTGGGCTGAATATACAGGCTGACCTTGGTCGAAACTTTTTGTAAATGCATGTTATCCCCTTTTCACATTTTGTTCAGTTTCTTCTGTTTTATTCCGTGACTAATAGCTTGAAGTAGCTTGAGTGAATAACAGTTTGAATGAACGTCCGAGTTATCGACGTAACGCCGTCGACTAAACTCCCCATTGTTCACACAATTTTTGCACCGTGGAAAAGCCAATAGATAAGGAAATAACGTCACGCTGTTTGAACCGGCGTAACCACCAATAGTTGTAATGAATATGTACGAAAATAATTACTTGACGTAAGTGATGTCACTAGCGGTCATTAATCTAGAGCTTGCGGGTGATTTTTATTACCATATGACGCTAGACTGACTCTGAAAATATTGTGTATATAAAGACTTGCGCTTCTGCAGAGAAGACAGAAACGGGGAAAAAAGACTTGGGGAAACAACGGGATCAGAAATTTGCAGTGGGAAACAGATTTTGATACAATAACTTTTGAAACATTTTGAAAAAGATTAAACAAAAAAATAAACTGCAAAAAAGTCAACACCGAAGATTTTCAAAAGAATAAGGTAAGTTCATAATTTTCTAGATCTTTGATGATTTAATTAATTAATTCTTAACTCTTTATCAGTAGACAAAACTTGGATTTGTTCAAATTGAAGCATTTACAGAAAACTGTTTTATCTTTTCCCTGTTAAATGTGTTAAATAAAAAATAATTAACCCATTACCACACAGTCCCTACTTTTGACGCCCCTGAGAAAGAAGCTTTTAGAAAACATTGTGGGAAAAGGAGAAAAATGCTGGTAACCAGCATTTTTTCCTTTTCCCACAATGTTTTCTACCCTTCACAAAACAAATTTCAAATTTTCAGTCACTTTTATTTTGTCATCTGCAAATGCTTTCGATTTGGATAAGCCAAAAATTTTGTCGTTTGGTAATGAGTTAAATCCATAGTAAAAAAAATCCAAAATGTGCTATTTCAAAGGTATTTGCTTTTGAAAAGAACTTTTTCTTTTTTGATAGTGTAGATGACAGATCAGACTGCACATTTTGTGCTGCATGTTCTTAATCTATACTATACACTAAAGGGTCCTTGTTTTGCACTTAACAGTCTAATGGTTTAAAATGGCTTTAAGTGGGATTTAATCTATGGAAATATAGAAAACATTGTCGAAAAAGAATACTTTTAAGTGGGATTTCGTCTATGGAAATGTAGAAAACATTGTGGAAAAAAGGATATTTTTAATGCTTGTTTGAAATTTCATGGAGTCTTATCTTGATATACCCCGACCGAGTCGTGTTATAATACTGCCTTGAGTCGTGTTAAATAATCGAAAGGTTACAAACAGAAATAAGTCAAATGTACTTCACACATACATGTACATAGAATTTCTATGGTGATTGTTTCATCATATTCTCAGAAGCAATATTATTTAGTACTAAATAAAGATATTCTCTAAATGTAATTGTTTTCTCGGTATGCTCAGCATGACTGATAAATGGCGTGTCCATGCTTGTACTGGGGAAATAAGTGTCATCTTATCATCTATGTTCATGTGCTAACAATTTTCCCCAATGTTTAATGTAATATTGGGGTTTTTTTGCATGATATTCTAAGAAGATTTTGTGGAATGAATATTTGAGAAAGAAAATCATCATGTCAACCTATTTCATCTTTTTCTTACGTATGTTTACAATGATTTTCTGTGAACGAATAGAAAGTACCAAAGAAATAGAGGATATTCTGTTTACCATCATTTTCCAAGTTTTCCATGATGCATTTAAATGCTGCCTTATTCAGTATGTGAAATGTTCGGCTTCTTCTCAACGCCTACTTGTATAAGAACAGCAACATTTCTAGACATCTAGCTTGTGAATATTTAGCCTGCGACTATTTAGAAAGTATCAACACTGAAATTTCATTTCCTACTATTTTGTTGTATTTATTATTATTTACTATTATCATTATCATTATTATTAATATTATATCGTTGCAGAAACCAAGATAAGAAAGTTTAAACTTCAACATGAGGACTTTTCTCATACTTTTGATAAGTTTCGTTTTCGTTGTACAGACAAATGGACAAGGTAAGAATACTCTCTGAACATTTTCAAATTTTCCAACGTTTTTTGTTAATATGTGGATGTGTTCTGTTAGAAGATAGATAAATGCATTCGCGAAAGGTAACGACTCACGTCAGCCTGCGCAGTCCGCCCAGGTTGACATGGGTCGAAAGTTTTTACCATCAGTAAACTGTCTGCTCAGTTAATTTAACCCATTGCCACACAATCCCTACTTTTGACGACCCTGAGAAAGAAGCCTTTAGAAAACATAGTGGGAAAAGAAGAAAATGCTGGTACCCAGCATTTTCTCCTTTTCCCACAATGTTTTCCAACCTTCCCAAAACAAATTTCAAATTTTCAGTCACTTTTATTATGTCGTCTGCAAATGCTTTCGATTTGGACTAACCTGAAAATTTTGTCGTTTAGTAATGAATTAACGACTATTTCACCTCTTGATTCATGAAGAGATTAAACTCATAGCAGACCTATAATAAAGAACAACTTCCAAAGTATATTAATGTTTTCTGCAGACTCACCATATCTGCTTTCTCGAAAGAGCTGAGCTTATTTATATCCCAAAGCAGATTTATTTAAGTGTTTGGGAGCCATAGGAATTACTTTGCATTTTTTCTGCTGTCAAAAATAGATTCAATATTAATTAGACAAAATCTCCTCTTAACGGCTTGAATGAAAAAAAAAGTGGACGATATAGATCCAAAATCAGATTGCACGTTGCATGCTGTCTGATCTTGATCTACACCGTCCGCCAAAGACGTTCTTTCGTCTGTGGATCTGAAAAAGGTTAAGTTATACATGGACATTTAGGTAATCGCTAATGAAAAGTAAATATCTTTTTTTACTGCAATGTTTTTAGAATAGGCCGCTGAAGGATAGAAAAAAGAATGCCTGTAGATAGTGATAAATTCAATATAAAAGAAAAAAAATGACAAGATTGGAAAAAATATGTATATTTCAAAAAATATAAATGTGGTGAAGTTAGCACAAAAATTCATATTGTTTCTAGGACAAATATGAATATAAATGCTAGTGTTTATATAGCAAATCATTAGTTTTTGCTTAATCAAACGTTTATAATTAATTATGAATAGAAATGAAACATTTCTGCCATTTCGAATAACTTGACAAGATTACTATGAACAAAAACTGATGATTGAAAACAAAAAAAAAACTTTGATAAAAGATTTTAACTGAACTATTTCTCGTTTTTACCACCTTGCGGGAGAGACTTTTGATAAGCAGTGTTAGAAGCGCAGAAAATGGTGTTGACCAAATTTTTACAAGTTTCAAGTTTTTTTATGTGCAGATGCTTTTATTTTTGATGAATGAATCTGAAACTTTGTCGTGCGGTAATTGGGTTAATTTATATACAGCCCCGATACTTGACAAAGCGATATACGACGGTCGTTTACTTTTAACCCTTTACCCCATAAGGCCCTTCTATGATATCTCTAATTGACCCTAAATAACAGCAAGGATGAAGCTGTTTCTTATGCGTATATGACACCTTTTGATAGCATAGAAAACATTGTGGCAAAAGGTGGAATTGCTCGTCACGAGCAATTTCACCTTTTGCCACAATGTTTTCTAAAGGCTCCTACAGGCAATGCGTAGAAATGAGTATCTGTGGAGTAAAGGGTTAAGTGATTAATCTACAGAGCATCTATCTCAATCTATATTAAACTTAAATACTTTTTATATGTGCTTTTAAATGCCACCATTTATAACACTTTCAACGCCAGCGAGATAAGTTCGACTTTCGTCTGGGTCTAAAAGTAGATTTACATTTTTATTGTAGAAGATAAGGATCATGTTTTAGTGATAGCGAGAGGACAGTGTAGATTCAAGATTTTGATCAGCAGGTTATTGAACTCCCCACTGATAGTGAAACAAGTAACGATCTTTACACGCTCTGAACAGACTGTAAAGTAACGCACAGTCAGTGGCAATGCCGATTAAATTCATCCTCAACAGAGTTCTAGCTGGACTTAACTCTTTATTCCACAGATACTCATTTCTACACATTGCTTGTAGGAGCCTTTGGAAAACATTGTGGCAAAAGGTGAAATTGCTCGTCACGAGCAATTTCACCTTTTGTCACAATGTTTTCTATGCTATCAAAAGGTATCATATACACATAAGAAACGGCTTCACCCTTGCTGTTATTTAGGGTCAATTAGAGAAACCATAGAAATGCCTTATGGGGTAAAGGGTTAAAAGTAATAAAAATCTGTCAGTCAGAGAGAAATTTTGGAAATTTAGACAATAGTCTACGGACAGGAAGAAACGTCTTTGAAAGTCTATTACTTGTATCATACTATATGATATAGATAATATTAACTCATTTGAGCATAAAACTTCAAGGGTCGGATTTTTAATACAGATATAAAAATGCTGGTCCTCAGCTTTTTGTTCTTTAACCACAGTGTTTTCAAATGGCTTCTTATTTAGAGTCGTTAAAACTTTGGACTCTTTGATAAATGGATAAAATAGGTAACTTTGTCTCATTTTATATGCATTTTTTTAATAAAAAAAAAAAGCTCCTAAAAAGTCATGTATTCATGCTACCTACACTTCCGTCATCCATGTTTAACGTCTATTGTTTCGATTATCTTTCTTCACCTCCAGCTTACCTCTAGTAAGCAGTCTAATACTTTTTTCCCTAGACCAAATCTTGCAGTCGCCATTGCACTATGTTTTCCATTGTATCGTTTTTGTCACTGCTAGTGGTCCAATTAGTCACTTATGTCAATTTGTAAATGTTTAAAGTGATAGTTTTTAGTACAGAAGAAAACAATTTTTTGTATTACGAACAAGCGTTTGTCAAGTATTCCGACTTTTAAAATTTCTGTATAGACCAGTGTCATTCGTGGACTTGATAGATGTACTGGCTTCTCCTATACTACAATGATACTGGCAGTCTGGCAACTCGTCTTCTATATAGATACATGTGAAAGTTACTTATTTTTCTTATCGGTATTTGTACTTGGATGCCTTTTTCGTTCTTGACGCATGTGTTGACAGCTTCTCTTCTATATCGATATATGTACTGGCTCTCTCTTATATATCGATACGTGTATTGGCGTCCACCCTTCATTTCGATCCACATACTGGTACCATCTTTTTCTATCAATACATTGTACTGGCACCCCCTCTTCTGTATCGATACATTTACTAGCACCTCCAATTCTGTATCGAGCACCTTCTCTTCTACTTGTATATCATACATGCACATGTACTAGCACTAGTTTTCTATATCGGTACATGTACTAAAATCTCCTTCTCTATCTCGGTACATGTACTTGCACCTTCCCCTCTATATCTTGTTTATTGGTCACCTATATCATATATTTCACTGCATTTGTTTTGATATATGTCAAATTGGTTCATGGCCTAATAGAATTTCCTGTTCCACATGCAGGATTTATCGGTAAAAAGCCACTAGTCCAACCAATCAAACCAATGGCGAGTTTACTGAGGCCCTTTCACTTTGGGGGTCTCGCTGCCTTACAGGGAGGTGGGCTACCAGTCCAACCCAAGTGGATTCAAAAACTTATTGGAAGTACCAAAGGTGGAAAAGTCATCATTGGGGGTAAAGATGGTTTTCCGAGACATGGAGGTGCTGGACCGGGTGAAAAGTACGCCAACGGTTTGAGAAACGGTTGGGGACTTAATCCTGACTTACCGGTACATCAGTCAGTGAGTGCTTGGACTGATCCCCTTGACGGTTTAGATTTTCCTAGAGATTATGCTGGAGGTGAACTCATTTTAGACGACAGTGCAGGGCATTACATAGCCAAATCTGCAGCTGTTGGCTCTGGTAGGGATTTGTCAAATCTTGCTGAATATTGAAATATTGCTTATCTCTTGTCTGATATTGGTTATCATTGAATAATCTATTTCATAGGGTTAAAAGAAAAAAGATTAAGCTCTTTACCACACATATTCGTTTTATCGTGTAGTACAAAATATCTGAAAAGCTCGAAACGAAAAGGATCCAAGGAACAATCCATTCCTTACTAAGCAAATAAATAAAAGACATAGGAATTGTGGAGAAGCTCATCTTTGAAGATATCTGATAAAGAAACTTGCTTATTACATTCAAAAACAACATTTCTGCTTCAGTACATAAGAGCTCATAATTGGCCTGCAATACGCGAAGACGGACATTCGGACATCTGCGTAAAGTGTCGTCTCGGATCAGCCTGCGCAGCCCGGGCAGGCTAATCCGAGACGACACTTTACGTCTACATTAGATTTTCTTCCTCAGTAGACTTCCGCAAAACATGAAAAATCATAAAAACGGAAAGTGCCGTCTCGGATCAGCCTGCGCCGACTGATCCGAGACGACACTTTACGCAGATGTCCGAATGTCCCTTTTCGCGTGTTGCAAGCCATATAGGAATGAGGTATGGTCCGGTTAAAGGGGATTTATTGTACCTCTGTGATTCCTGATACAAAGAAAGGTGATCACATAATAATGGATCAGTGAAGTTCATTTTGTTTCACAACTGAACGGTGGAGATAACTGGTCCTCATACACTGTTGAAGAATGACCAATAGCAAAACGTTTCGGTCCAGACAAGCCTGTGTGAACTGCGCAGGCTGACTTGAGTCGATATTATTTGCGGTTGCATTAAGCATCATTTTCACAGACCATGGTTCAACTTATTTATTTCGATTTTTTTCTTTAATTTTGATTTATATTGGATGGTTGTTCAATCAATTAAAGGAAGTTCTAATATTTCTTTTGTAGGGTATATTGGACGACGACGAAAGCCGGTTAAGGTTTTACCGGGTCACGATCCTCTCGCTGTAGAAGGAGGACACAGAATTGTTAAACAAGTGCTTAATGATGCAGCTGCAACGATCGATCTTGGATCACATGGTCAGCTATCAAGAGGCAATCCATTCGCACAACAGGCCGCTGAAGGACTTGCAAGAGAGATGGTTCATGTTGCCGGCAAGAAGCTCGGTGGTGCAAAAGGACCAATACACCTTGGACCAGCTGTACATCCAAACCCGGTACATCCAAAGCCTTTCCATAATAATCCAGTGCACCCAAAACCGCTTCATCCTAAACCAGTCTTTCCAGTTCACAAGCCAGTGCATCCAAAACCAATTCACAAACCTATCCACAGACCAATTCATAAGCCTATCCACAAGCCAATACACAAACCAATTCATAAACCGATCCACCCCAAACCAATCCATCCAAAACCAATTCACAAACCTATCCACAGACCAATACATAAGCCGATACACGAACCAATTCATAAGCCTATCCACAAGCCAATACACACACCCATTCATAAACCGATACATCCCAAACCAATCCTTCCAAAACCAATCCACAAGCCAGCTATTCCAGTCCACCAGCCGATCCATCCTAAACCTGCACTTCATAAACCAGTCCACAAAGCACCGATTCACCCTATACATCCGAAAGGAAAAGTGCCTCCTGTTATTGGTGGTATTGGTGGAGGTATTGTTGGATTACAAGGTGGTGGACTCCACCATGGAGTTGACCCACCATTCATCAAAAACCTTATCGGCAGTACAATTAATGGACAAATAATAGTAGGTGGTCAAGGTGGATTCCCCCGACATGGAGGTGCAGGACGAGGGGAAGCCTTTAGCAACGGTCTCCGAAATGGATGGGGAGATGATCCAGACCGTCCCGTTATTCAAGCTGTCAGCTCATGGGCTGATCCATTAGACGGACGTTTATTTCCAAATGACTACATGGGAGGAGATTTGGTTCTTGATGATGCCTCCGGACATTACATTCTTAAATCCCAAGCAGGAGGAAAAGCAGCACATCATGCTGCGAAAGCATCAGGCATTGCACCTGTGGGACCTGTCCACCCAATTGCAGGCCATCATATTGCTAAAGCCCCAGGTGTAGCACCCATCGGACCAGTTGGTCAGATCGTTCGACAAGTAATAGGGGGTATTGCATCAGCTTTGGGCCCTGTTTCACATCACGCTGTAAAGTCTAGTTCTCATATTGGTGTGCCGCATATTGGTGGTATCGGTAAACCGATTGGCGGTGGGGATCCTGTACATAATGTTCACAAAGTGGCGAAATCAGGCATTGTCGCAGCTCAGCACGATCCACTTGCCGTGGAAATCGGTCACAAGACAGCAACACATATTGCTGGCAAAGCAAGCCGTAGTATTGATATTGCTACCGGCGGAGGTGTATCTGCTGGAGATCCTTATGCAAATAACGCTGCTCTTGGCCTTGCAAGAGAAGCAGCTCACGTAGCGAACAAAGAACTTACCTTGGCATCTGGAGCTGGACATGTCCCGATAGGTGGTATTCATGCTGGAATAGATATTTACGGAGGACGTCCAGCCGGTCACATTGCACCCAAAAAGAAACCTGTCCATATTTTACCAACCGGATATGGAGGTAGAACTAGAAAAAGGAAAGTCGTTCCAGCAAGAGGTAAATCAAAAATTCTTTTCTAATATATCAGTGGTCTTTTTGGTCTCAATGCTTATCGTTGATATTGTTAGAAGAAATCGAAAATTGCAATTTATAAGTGAGGTATGCACTATGAAAAGGCGGTTAACTGTATCTGTAAAAAAGTATCGATGTGAGCGGCCTGTCCTTGGTCAGAATTTTATGTTATTATTTTTTCTACATGACCAAAGACCATTTTACTTCATGATTCAGACTGCAGTTAAGCATAACAGAATGTATGGATCTATAGTTATGTGAAGACTTGCTTGCATTTATATATAATTTTCACATTATTCCTCATACGCTACACGCTTAAAGGGACATTCGGACATTTGCGTAAAGTGTCGTCTCGGATCAGCCTGCGCAGTCCGCGCAGGCTAATCTGAGACGGCACTTTACGACTACATTAGATTTTGTGCTACAGTAGACATGCGCAAAACAGAAAATGACATAAAAACGGAAAGTGTGTCGTCTTGGATTAGCCTGCGCGGAGTGCGCAGGTTGATACGAGACGACACTTTACGCAGATGTCCGAATGCCCCTTTTCGCGTGTTGCAAGCCAATTATGGAGACGCATTTTTATGTTACAAGGTCGGCTTTTCTTTTGTTCTAAAAATGAAGCATCATGACGTCACTTAAAAACCGTCATAATATAATGCTTTGATGTAGGCTAACATTTAAGTTAATGTTATGCATACATCTTATATTCTGATTTTGTAAAAGTGCGAGATTATACCCACATCAAAACAACATCTCGTTTTTTGTTTGTTTGTTTGCTTGTTTATTTTGCTTTTTCGTCGAGTTTTATTTTCTTTGGATTTAAAATGTCATTATGACTCTTTACCTCTTGTCCCATGACTGGTAACTGAACATTGGGTTTCGTATTCACCAACTATTCTTAAAAACGTTCTTCGTCTTCGTTCTACAGAATTTGCTAAATCTGAAAGTAACTAAAATTCTGATTGTCTAAACCAGTTGGTTTCACCAATCGGAATTTGTGTCACTTCCAACTTTGGACAATCTCAGAGAATAAGCCGAAAAATGTTCAGAATGGTTGATGAGCACGTATCCAGGCTGCTAGGTATAGGTCAACCATTACATATATGACTTGTCATGACGGATCAATTCACCTAAGCTATGATCAACTATTACATTACTATCAGTGATTTCACCATGCATTAAACCGCTAGTGGTATTAATAATGGTATATAACTAGTGCTGAAATAGTTTTAGAAAATTTGCCGGTGTAATGCCGAGAAATGACCCTCCCCTACAAAATGACACGGGTCGTTATTCTACGTAGAGAAATGACCCATGGGTCATTTTGTAGGGGAGGGCCATTTCTATGCATTACACCGGAACTACTTTTGTCCTATATTTCTCACATTGTCCCGTTCTTCATGATTATAAGAAAACAAATGGTGAATCGGGAAAGTTATAAATATAGTAACCAACTGGTTGTGCGTCATATTAAAAGTATGTCCCTCCAATAGGTTTTAGGCTGTTGAAAAAATCGTCCTTTAAACTCGTGAACCCCATCGGTAATATTTTCACGAGTGGCTGCGCCACTCGTGAAAATATTACCGATGGTGTCCACTCGATGAAATAAATTTCGATCTTTCACCGAAAAAGACAAATATCCTCTATATCTCACACAACCAGTTATTATCCTCTCTATGCTATCAGTATTGTCATCTAATAAAGATTTATTTTTCCTTCTTTCAGCATGGTAAATGGTAAACAGCATGGAATATGGAACAAGATAAGTGCAATAAGTTTACAGCTATACGCCATAGAAGTAGGAGACTAACAACCTCCTCCTTGAAAGTTTAATTTTCTGTATGTGCTTCGTTCAGTTAATTTTTGTATTCTACCAGTTTATGATTGTTCATTTGTACACAAATATTTAATCGTAAAAAACAATAAAAATAGTAAAACTTTAGAGTTGTGTTTAACTGTTCTTATTTTTAGTCTACGCTGAAACATATTTTTTCTTTTCTTTCTTTCTTACTTTCTTTCTTTTCTTTCTTTCTTTCTTTCTTTCTTTCGTTCTTTCTTTGGCCTTCTTCTCTTTTAATTATTACTTAGCCGTTCTTATTTTTAGTCTATGCTAAAACATATTTTTTCTTTTCTTTCTTTCTTACTTACTTTCTTTTATTTCTTTTCTTTCTTTCTTTCTTTCTTTCTTTCTTTCTTCCTGTCTTTCTTTCTTTCTTCCTTTCTTTGGCCTTCTTCTATCTCTTTTAATTATTACTATCATTGTCATAAATATGCCCATACGATAAGAAGCTCAGTCATTCCATCAGGTAGAAAGCCGTATTATTATCAATCTTTAGGCTGATAAGCGGAATATAAAGACCTTTTGCGGACAGAGTAGATCAAGATCAGACGGCACAAAACGTAAAGTCTGATCTTTGATCAACTCTCTCTGTTTAGGAGCATAGCTTTAAAATAGCATCATTTAGGTTTTCACGAGGGTTTCAGTTTCATTAAACTTTATTTGTAGGTTGACCCACTACCACACAATCTCTACTTTTGACGACCCTGAGAAAGAAGCCTTTTGAAAACATTGTGGAAAAAGGAGAAAATGCTGGTAAACGGCATTTTCTCCTTTTCCCACGATGTTTTCGACCCTCATAAAACAAATTTCAAATTTACAGTTACTTTTATTTTGTCGTCTGCAAATGCTTTCGATCTGGGCAAGCCTAAAATACTATCGTTTGGTAATGATTTAAAGAGGCAATGATACTCATTTTAAGCCAGTTTTAACTCATTTTGTTTTTATTTTATCAAAATATAGTCATTCTTATATATCTATGCCAAATATTGCGCCTGACGGTTGCAAGGTTGCTTAGATTACGCCTGATAGAAAATGCATTTCACAGACTTGCGGCCTTCAATGTAAACAGACTGGTCGTTTCCGAATTTTGAATCGAAGATTTTCGATATCCATTATACACTCGGGTAGATTCGTACGATGATCATGCATACTGTAACGTGACTATATTTGATCTTGGCCTTGATGCGGTAAATAAATGGATGCTTCTCTGTTGCAGCAGGGATCATATATAACATGTGTATATAGAACCCCTGGTTGCAGCCTCTATTTTTAGACGGAGATCGAGGCCTATATGTAAGCTACACCGTATCCGACTCTAGGCGGAAACCAACGATAAATTTCCGTGAGTCACCGCCATTGTTTACAGCTTCGATCGTCAGCCAGTTTTCTTCTGGCCAATTTTAGGTTTTTCACACAAACCCCCGTGTTTCTTTTTTTCATTTGCACGATATATGTCAGTAATTTATCCTTGTGTACACAAAGGACAGATTTCTTTACCATTCTATTTTTCTTTTTGAAATTTAACAGCGTTTCTGCTCACCGGCTGTAGACAGGCATCTTTAAGGGTTGATAAAAACCCTTAAGACTAGTCCAGAGGAACAAACTGAAATCATTATTAACTGTTTCCTTTCGCTTGAAAAAAGCAGCGAAAATTTGGCACCGGGCCCAGAGGTCCAAGTTGTGAATTCGAATACGGGTTTAAAAATAAGGCACCCTAATAAGATTCGTGTAACATCGCCTTTCAGCGTAGGAATTCGGTTAAGACTCGGGTAATCCGTAATCGATGCCGGGAATCAGCATGTATCAGCCGATCGATTACGGATTTCCCGAATTTTAGCCGAATCCGTGTGTTCTTTGACGATGAAAGGCGATGTTACAGGAATCTACATTCGGGTGTCCTATCCTCAAGTGGCTGAGTTGGTGAAAGAGAATTTTACGCTCCTCTTGATGGCATTTTATCATATCACATTCATAGTTCACCTGCTCAATTGCTCTTTTTACTTTTCGCATACTGACTTTCACCAAGTGTTCGGGAGTCAAATTTAGATTTATTTATTCGTAATCGATTTTTCTGAAGCAAGGTTTATCCCCGAATAAATCAAAAGAAGGCTGAACATTATATCCAACAAAATTCGAGTTCAGAAATTCAACTAACTTACTAGAGCATTGCATCTTTGACACCTACACCCACAAAAATAACCGTCGATTTCCTTGTATCAATGAAAGCGATGAAAAATGCTGCAGAGACAGAAAAATGCATAAAATCTTCTGTAATAGACAATATTTCAAGAAACTAAAGAATGATAATAAAAGGAGGATCAATAGGATATGACAAATTTTTGCACAAGAATGTAGGGACTGTACATAACTTGTACATTCAAAAAAAAGCAATGAAGTGCTGAGTTTCAGGTATGAATCCTGATTCACTTCTCTAAAGGAAGTTAAAAAAGAAAATTCCTATCTGAATTGTGTTAGCAATATTGCACTGCAATTTATCAGAGGAGCATAACAGATAAATTTCTAGATTTCAATTTTTTTTTTTTCACAGAGAAACATCTTAATTAAATATTTACGGATGATTTTCTTACTTTTATGCAAGTTTTATAGATATGAAAAAAAAGACGGAACTAACAATGGACGTGGGATTCTTCTATGCATTCTTCTATACATTCTTTTCCACAACCCCTGGACCAAATTCTATGAAATTTCATATCTGAACCCCTTGGAACAATGTGCAAATACATCTTTCCCGGTTTCTCAATTTGAGGCTGAGTCACGGAAAAGGGTGGCTTCACGTAAAACATTGTCTTTCACTAATTTCTCCTACATCTGTGCTCAAAACTGTGAAATTTCATATCTGAACTCGTTGGAATGTTGCCTAGATACCTCTTTCCCGGTTTCTCAATTACAGGCTGCATCGCGGGAAAAGGGGGCTTCATGTAAAAAAATGTTTTTTTCTCTAATATTTCCTACATTAGTGCTCAAAATTTTATGAAATTTCAAATCTGAACTCATTGGAACATTGTCCAGATACCTCTTCTCAGGTTTCTCAATTTCAGGCTGCGTCACGGAAAAAGGGGGTTTCGTAAAAAAAATCGTTTTATGATACCTCTTTCCCGGTTTCTCACTTACAAGCTGCGTCGCGGAAAAAGGAGGTTTTAAGTAAAAAAATGTTGGATTTTTTTTTACTTCTAATATTGGGAATATCTCCAAGATAGAAATTGCCTTTTCACTTCAATTTTGGGGGCATGAACAGGTCCTTTCAAGTAGATGAAAGAAGGTAGTTTTTTAATTAATTTCAAACATTTTATAACGAGCACGTGTTCAGGGAGCATAACCCGTCTCTGACGCCTCTTGTTGAAAAAGCAACTTAAACATTTAAGAGAAATCAGTTTCCGCAGTGGTTTTAAAATAATTTACAGAATTTTGACTCTATTTGCTCATCTCAAACGTGTGTATGGTAAGAAATTCAAGTGTTTCAGAATTTATCTTCGAAAATTTCAGTATTCAACTGAAATTAAAAGGAAAGGATGTAGGTAAACTTATGAAGAAAAAAGACCCCTCGAGAACACACATGAAATTTATATGAAAGAATACTACACCTGTCTACTTTATCCATCCGAAATATTTAAGAAATTAACAGAGTCCAAATGGGCGTTTCAGAGCTCTAAAGTATGGAGGGCTGGATGGGTCATAATTGCATAAATGATTTTGCTCTATCAATTGGATCCGATTTCTTTGTGAATTCTACGAGAGAATGTTTAAATATCCCAGAAAGAACTACAATGAATCATTTTGAAGTGAAAAAATATTAACAAATTGCGACAAAATTGTTAAAATCTCCTCTGCTTGAGCGGTAAAAAGACCCAAGTCTTTCGAACATTCATTTACGATTTTGAGACAAAGAATTCCAACAAAACGAACAAATTAATATTTTCTTTTGAACATTAGGTCTACTACATTATTTTGATATCATGTACAATGTTAAAAGGATGTATGGTGTATTGTTTAGAGAATAATTCAACTTTTGATTGACTGTGATTCATGATTATGAATATTTTTAAAAGGACTATCTTCATTCATTTTCATCGTCATTTTCAAGTTCAGAATCAGTCCAACGGTCTATCTGCGCTGCATCATCAACATGACTGAAAAATTTCTTTGATATTATGGGCTTTTGAGATTGATGTCGGTAATGTGATAGGTACCATATCACAGATGCAATATGAGCACAACATCCGACAACTCTTGCCCTGGCTTTACATGGACAATACCAATGAAATATTGGCGTAATTCCAACAATATAATCTATCCACAAACTGTGAAGCTTTGACGATGTGTGCCTGGACTGGATTTTGGCCTTGGTGTTCCCTGTGAACTAGAATCTTATAATCACTCTCATCATCTACATGTACATGCTCTGTCATGTACGATTAAGCTTGTTTTATTTGGTATACTCCAAAAGTTAAATCTCGTAATTCAGTAATATTAAGCTTTGGGAAATCTTCTAGTTCACTTTCATCAGTATCTTTCCAAATGACTCTCCTTTTGTCCAGTTTTTCGGACTGTACTCTTTGCTGCAAAGGATTTTCTTTGCTGCAAAGAGTCAACATTCTTTCAGCAACTACTTGATCAGTGTTTGAGCTAGAAGCCAATTATGGGCGGAAAGCATTGCATAGGGCGCAGACAATACGAACAAAGTCTTTAACACTGGGAGTGAGTACATTTTGCAACCTGTAACCGAGAGCTTTCCACTGTTTTATTCTCCCATTTGCACTTTCAATCACATACCTTACCTTCGTGACATATCTCGATTCATTCCTTTCTCGAGTATTGTGTTGCTTCTGGCCTTTTGGCAGAAAGTGGGGCATTTCGGTTTTTATTTCAAGTTCTGCTAAAAACTCTAGACAATCACGATAGCTCCTGTCAACTACTATGACATCGTCATCTTGAAACCAATTCTTTATGTTTTTAACATTGTTTCCAAAAACATGTTTTGTAATCTGAGCAGAAAATCCATTGCAGCAAAGAGTACAGTCCGAAAAACTGGACAAAAGGAGTCATTTGGAAAAATATTGTAGCGCTCAGGTTTCACAGTCGTATTTCTATTTGAGTACGGATGTTTTTGAGTGCGTCTAATCTATCCAAATTGTCTCATTTATGCAAAATAAGTCATCTGTCAGACCTACCTAGTGATTTCTTCCTTTCATTTTATGACCTGTTTGTGATGTCTTTCCTGATTGTCAGTGCGTGTCTGTCTGTGTTTAGAGCTTTACGATGGACACAGCAGATAACCAGGTCGGCCGCCATTTTGGTTTGTTTATTGTGCCAGTTGCATCTTGGGATTGTTACCCTTGGCAACGTACTGAAGCTGCAAACTTTTTCACCTTTATCCATAGAGGTAAATCTGTGTTTTAGGCTTAAATCTTCCCCTTAACGTAATATTTCGATGTAAATGTCCCATTTATTTGTCTGAGACCACATTGCAGAGTTCCTTATTTGGCAATTTCTTCGGATCATTGGGATGCACGCAGTTTTATTCTTCCCGCAGCTGTGGGAATCCTGAAATTGCGTGAATCCCGCAGTTGAGGGATGCTGGAAATGCGTGAATCCCGCATTTCGGGATGCGGGAAGCGTTTGCTATATAAACCCCGCATTTTCGGGATTCGAGGACTCCACATTTTGTTTTCTTTGGTAGCACTCGTTTATTATTATTTGGCTTGAATTCGAAATTAAGCTTGTTATTCATAGCAGTAAACTATTTAATTTAACTCTTTTCGGCCCAAACACTTGCTTAGGAGTAATTTCATTGATTATTTGGAATTAATCGTATTTTTTTATGTTATAAGAAGCATCCTAGATCTATTTTGACTTTTTCACGCGTTAAAGTTTAGGAAAATAGGATTACACCATATTCAACTGTATTTACATGTATTTTGCATCCTGACGTATTGTTACGGTCATTGATATTGAAAATTGTTGTTTGCTCAAGATTATATGTATAGATCAACCTCAGTAAATTAAATTATTCTTTGTGTTGAATTTTATATCAGCCCTTGGTATTCTTTTATTTTTCCGGTTCAAATTCTTAGATTTTATTTGGAGTCCACTTTTAGTTTATCCCTTTGTTTTCTATCACGCCTTGACCTTGACATCGACTGAGTAAAACCTGTCTGTCCGTCCGTCTGTCTGTCTATCTAGTCCACGAAGGCGTAACAATATTGATAAAAATGAACTAGAAGATTTCCCAAAGCTTAATATTACTGAATTGCGATATTTAACTTTTGGAGTATACCAAATAAAACAAGCTCAATCGTACATAACAGAACATGTACATGTAGATGATGAGGGTGATTATAAGATTCTAGTTCACAGGGAACACCAAGGTTTGATTAAGGCCAAAATCCAGTCCAGGCACACATTGTCAAAGCTTCACAGTTTGTGGATAGATTATATTGTTGGAATTACGCCAATATTTCATTGGTATTGTCCATGTAAAGCCAGGGCAAGAGTTGTCGGATGTTGTGCTTATATTGCATCTGTGATATGGTACCTATCATATTACCGGCATCAATCTCAAAAGCCCATAATATCAAAGAAATTTTTCAATCATATTGATGATGCAGTGCAGATAGACCGTTGGACTGATTCTGAACTTGAAAATGACGATGAAAATGAATAAAGATAGTCCTTTTAAAAATATTCATAATCATAAATCACAGTCAATCAAACATTGAAATATTCTCTAAACAATACACCATACATCCTTTTAACATTTTATATATCAAAAATATTCATAATCATGAATCACAGTCAATCAAACATTGAAATATTCTCTAAACAATACACCATACATCCTTTTAACATTTTATATATCAAAATGATGTAGCAGACCTAATGTTCAAAAGAAAATATTAATTTGTTCATTTTGTTGGAATTCTTTGTCTCAAAATCGTAAATGAATGTTCGAAAGACTTGGGTCTTTTTATAGCTGAAACAGGGGATATTTTAACAAGTTTTTGTCGCAATACGTTAATATTTTTTCACTTCAAAATGATTCATTGTAGTTATTTCTGGGATATTCAAATATTTTCTCGTAGAATTCACAAAGAAATTGGATCCGATTGATAGAGCAAAATCATTTATGCAATTATGACCCATCCAGCCCTCCATACTTTAGAGCTCTGAAACGCCCCTTTGGACTCTGTTAATTTCTTAAATATTTCGGATGGATAAAGTAGACATGTATAGCATTCTTTCATATAAATTTCATGTGTGTTCTCGAGGGGTCTTTTTTCTTCATAAGTTTACCCACATCCTTTACATGATTAAAATATAGGATACCGGTATATGAGTGTCTCTTTTGAATCAAGTAAAACAAATACTCCGATAGGTTTTGAATGAATGAAACTTTTGATCCTAAATCCACGCATATGTTTTATTTTATGCTCAGAGTTGGTTAAAATTGAAAGAAATTAACCCCATACCCTGATGAGTAAGTTCATGTCGATAATTGAAACCCAAACGTTGACTATTTCAATGTTAATTTTAAGGTAAAAATATCTCCTGATCGAGGAATATTAATCTAAGGTCAAAATACAAGTTAAATGCAGTCTGATCTTTAACAACGCTGAAAAAAAAGAGTTTGATTTGCATGTAGCAACCTGGGGATCATGAGGGTTGTGTTTTATTTCAGTTTTTCAATTAAGTGCAACCAAGAATGGTACGACATGTTAAATCAAATTTTGGGGAAAAAAGAAACGTTAAAGCATCAATTTACCTCATAAAACACTTTTTAGATACATTTTTTATCCTTTATAAAAGATATTGGTGGATGTTGTTTGCATTTATTGAGCGTAAAAATAGCTAAGGCTGTAGGTAATAGAACAATGGCAGATGGCATATCATATCCACGAAAGAACGCTATGTAAAAGATTCAATCGATAGAGATTGAAATATTTAAATTGATATGTCGGTCGTTTGGTATCTCCTTTGCACCGACTAACGGTAAAATGGGATATATTCAGACTTTACAAGCGAGATCACTGTGCTAAACCCCGTGTACCAAATTTTGGTTCCCTCCCTTACATTTAGATGTTCATGGTGTCACACCACTGGCTTTTAGTCATGTTGAAAATAGAGTGAAATCGACCATCTTTAAAGCTTCACAGATTGCTAAATTGCAAACCGTTTGCTTTTCTATCTATTGCTGTCTAAAAGATATCCTTAGTTCTTCCAAAATAAAAAATGCATTAAAAACATCAAGATGGTGTTTTTCGCTAAATCCCAAGCAACAATGCCACCCTAGAATTTTCGCTCTCAGAATTTTTTTTTGTTCCTTAGTAACACGAAAAAGTCCACTCACAATACTATAAAAACACATCTAAAAGGTCTCCTACGTCCTGAACTTGAAACAAATATAAATTACATACATAAGCCCTCACTGGCACCATAAAATAGTGCAACAAAAGGGCTACTGCATACTTTAACAAGGGACTGCTTTTGATATTGCCAACCGGAAGCAGTCTCACAGTGGTGCTTCACCTATTTAAATTAGAATTTGACTTTAGAGCTGTTTCTTTTCAGGCCTTTTAGCTGAATCCGGTAATTGTGACGAGGGAAAAATAGCCAGAAAGAGATCAAGACCCTTTTCAAAGCGAAAACCTTTTCTAATTAGCATGACTCTTTTTACGACCAAGGCCCTAAAAATTGGACATTTTAAGCCCAATTAAACATATCTAAGTGAAAACTCTATTGGGTTTACATGAAATAAAAACTTAACTGTTTCAGATTTTTTTTTTTTTTTTTTTTTTTTTTTTGTCTTTTTAACCATTTTTCACCTATACATATTGAAAACATTGCATGAAAAGTAGCCTTTTCGACAGAATAAAAAAAACTCATTCTTAGAGCTCCCTATAATTTTCAAGGTGACAAGCCAACTGCACCTTTCTTAGCGTTTTTTTCTTTTTTTCAAAATTCAAGCATTTTCAGTCAAAAAGAGGTTGGAATATATGAGAGAAGGAATGTAGATGGCCTCTCTATAGAACATGACAGACATACACCTTAATTTTCATGAAATACCAGTACTGCAAAATGTATGTGCACATGGCTCCTTTTGTCACGGTGTTTTCATCCATGACAAATGATGAGTAATTTCTACAGACCATACTATCTATGATGTAACCATCTAAAACCTTTGATAAAGTAGCCGTCCCTTTTCAAACATCCTGATGGATGGAATTTATTACATAGGCCAGGCTGACCTATCCAATTAGGTTAGTGTATTGGGTAATTAGGTAAGTGGCTGGGTAGATGTGAGTGAAAGAAAGAGAATGGGATAAAGTATAAAATACCATACTTATCAAGATTTGCTCATTGTGAAAGAAGAAAACAGTGCGATGGAAGTGGCCAGATACAGACAGAATATAGGGGACAAATGAACAAGAGAAGACAAAGAAGAAGAGGTCCTTTATCTTAAGCTTGTTCATGAAAAGGAAGTTATTCACCAAAAAAAAAAATACCTGAATATTCACAACATGAAAACAGTGTAACCTTTCAACATGAACTGAGTGTTACATCTCCAGTCAAAGACAGCTTGCCAAACTTTGATGATTTCACAGCCACAGTGAAGCCGCTCAACCTTGGCCACATAGTCTGGAAAAGACGGGAAATGATTTTACAGGGAATTGCATCATCAACATGGAGAAAGTGCTGGGAACAATCAACACTCTTATCAAAGAGTATTCCTGTACAAACTGTTGGATGGTTGATTTAATCTACAAGACTTAGAGTAACAATGGCTCTGCTATGAAGTTGCATTTTCACTGCAGGACATGTAGATATAAATCAAAGAGATTGAATTATTATGATAAAATACCTAAAGTAATGCAAACATCTATCAGTACGAACCTTATTGTGTAACTGGACTCAAAGACAGTTACAACACATCTCAAGAAGGGTGTTAGATAATAAACTGCTTGAAAAGATGAACTACTAAACGAAAAAGAGACATGCTGTTCAAGCAAGACTTCAACATTAGCACACCATGCTGCAGGAAAGGAGCTATGCAGAACCTTACTATGTGACAGGGTCTTAGGCCACACGTTCAAGTATATGCCTGGAGACCAGAATAAGTTAACTCATTACCCAAGACAGAAATAAGATAAATAAGGAAAAACAGGAAACAAAAGAGAACATGGGGAGTCAATCTGTCTAGTGCATAGCAGCACCACTGACGAGGCCTGTTTAAAACAGAGAGAGATGAACAGAGGGGGTGAGAGAAGCTGGTGATGTCCCATAAGTGATTAAGAACTACTGATGCAATATTTTCATGGGAAGAAAAAGCAGGAGAGACAGACGGATAGACATATTGAGAAAGATAGAGAGTGACAGGCATGAAAGGCAGAGAAAGTAATTGATTTTGGGGAAGGGCCCTGTACATAATTCTGACTTCTTCTGTCTCAAAGTTTTCATAGAGGGGGGAGTCAGACCGACACAGGTTTGGGAATACTACAGACAGCTGGTTAAACAATGGAATGGGGAAATATGCAAACGGGATAAACGGTATTAAATGGTACTTACAGCCCCTCAAGTCCAAAAGGCCGTCAGGCTCTTTTTGCCGCAACAAATCTGCACATTCAGTACAAATGCCCCTGTCAAAAAAACATTTCCTACTATTATTAACAAAACTTTCTTTTAGGTTAATATGATCTGTATGAATAAAAAGTTTGAAATTACCGAGGTACCCAGCATGAAACTCTGGTAAACATTTACATATTTCCTATTTACAATAACTGTCACTATGTGGGCTGTTTGGTTTGAAACCCAGCCCGAGTGCGATAACTTGGTTCCTTGAGTCTAGAATGCCCATATCCGGTCTTACACTACAAATCTAAACCAGCTTTTTCCATTTGTATGCAATTCAGAAACATTTTTACCCACAGTCATTTCGTAAAAATATGATCAGTTTTGAACTCTAACATAAAAGAATCAAAATGACATTCAAATAATTTAAAATGAAAATTAAATCACTAAGATCTATCTGAAAAGGTATTCACTTGTTTAGCATTTGAAAACTTGAAGACAAAAGTGGCCATAGATTTTTTCCAGTGCAAACGATTTTTTGATTCACGGCATGCAGGTCCGAAAACTTTGAAATTTCTCTGGTTTAAATACTAAATTTAATTAAAAATTCAAATGCTACATACTTCAGCCAATTTTTTTTAAAGAATTCTGTTTCAATGCCTCTTAACTACTTGTATACCAAATTTCAGCTGGTTACACTAAAAATAAATTCATCTGACTGTTTCATATACTTTCACTTCTTACTCATATCTAGGTATCACACCACTGGCTTTTAGCCATATTTACAGTAGAGTGAAATCGACCGGCTTTAAAGCTTCTTAGATCATTTATGGCAAAGCTTTCGCTCTGCTATCTCTTGCTGTCTAAAGTACGAACTTAGTTCTTCAAATATGCAGTGACACGTGACCAGTTAAACGCGTCCATGTTTAAGGTAGTGGACCCGTAATAGAAAACAGCTATTTCCACTGTAAAAATATCCTACAAAATTTGCAATGATTAGAAATGAGTATAATAATGTACTACTTTCAAGGAGCCACTATGTCCTTTTTGTCCTTCTTAGAATTATCATTTAATAAACCTAAAACCACTATATTCTCATAAAAAAGGGAGATGATGATTACCTCCCTTTTCTGGAAACGAACAAAAGTATTAACAAATAAATTCAAGATAGACATCAAAGGAATTTCTGGTCGGTTAAAGATGTGCAAAGTATTATATCTGTATAAATCTGTATTTATCAACTGTCCAATAAAATTTATGCCATGCTTCATTACTGTCCTAACGCTTCTAGTGCAACATGGAATAACATTTCTTATTAGTTGATAAATAAGGATTTATACGGATATTGTATTTTTGCACACTTTTAACCGACCAGAAATTCATTTGATGTCTGTTTATAAATCATTTGTCGATACCTTTGTCAGTTTCCTGAAAAGGGAGGTAACTATTATCTCCCTATATTTTAAATTCATAAATGATAATTCTAAGAAAGTAAAAAAAATGAAAACGTGGTTCGATTCAAGTTTTGCAATAATACTCATTTTTCAATCATAGCAAACAGTTTAGGATAATCTTATAGTAGAAATATCTGTTTTCCATTTGGAGAGTACTACCTTGAGTATTATGACGTCATGACTGATGTAATTAAAAATAGACGGTGTCACCGATTGCAAACCGACCACCCCCATTAGTTAACCCTTTACTCCATAGATACTCATTTCTACGCATTGCTTGTAGGAGTCTTTGGAAAACACTGTGGCAAAAGGTGAAATTGCTCGTGACGAGCAATTTCACCGTTTGTCACAATGTTTTCTTTGCTATCAAAAGGTGTCATATACACATAACAAACGGCCTCATCTTTGCTGTTATTTAGGGTCAATTAAAGATACCATAGAAATGCCGTATGGGGTAAAGGGTTAAACTCTCAAATAGTACATATTTACCAAATGTAGCCGTTTATTTTTTTACAATTGATGAGAAAAATTCCTCGAGTTGTATTTGCCAGCGTTTTACAAGGAATTTTGATTTTGGAATAAAAATTAAATAGGTCTCTTTGAGCCGGTGTAACCTTTATCCAGCTAAAAAGTGAAGTTTTTCTTTTAAAGCGGTACTAAGAATCCCAATTTTGCTATTTCAAAGTTTTGTTTCAGGACAAAGTATTCCTGATCGGACAGTGTAGAACAAAGATTAGACTGTACATTCTGTGCAGTCTGATCTAAATCTACACATTCTGCAAAAGGTCAGCGAGTTGCGCTTAGGAGCCTAAGGTTTATTCTATGTTAGACAAAAATTGAGTTACAATGGAGAGAAAATGATGTTCACAGAGTGTAAGAGAGAAAATGATGTTCACAGAGTGATTTGGTTTAGGGTTAACTAAAAATACTTAAGTTGACCGCACTTTTTTCTCATTCATTAGACACAAAGATCTATTTCATGATAACCTTTACCCTTTCACGTTATGTCAAGTGCGTGGGCACGTAATATGGAGAATGCGCCCAATGAAATCATCATGTCTGAATGCAGAATGATTTTGTCAAGTGCGAGTCATTCATGTCATGGGGCGTCAACGTTTGGGCGTATTTGCACTGTCTATGGGATCATAATGACCAGGTATTTAATTCTATAGGCCAGAGTTTGCAATCTCAGATGGTGAAGATGTAAGATTATTCTGTTTGTTCTGTGCAGATACAGTCTGCTCTATAGCTGCATCCTCCCCGATAGTTCTTTGCACCAATATGCCTGTAAGTGCGTTTGCCTATAACTTTTTTCGTTTGCCTTTTCTCACTATTTAACCCTTTACCACACAGTAACGACTTTTAACGACCTTGAGGAAGAGGCCTTTTGAAAACTTTGTGGGAAAAGGAGAAAATGCTGGTGACCAGCATTTTCTCCTTTTCCCACAAAGTTTTCTATTCTATCGAAGAAAAATTGCATCATTTGAGCCACTAGAAAATTATCATCTGTATATAAATGCTTTCGATTTGGAAGGGTCTAGAATTCTGCCGTGTGGTAAGAGGTTAAAGAAAACCCAACTGCTTCAGAGTCGTTACAACACAGGATTGTTTGGTTTGTAATTAATTTCCATTCATTTCCTCTGATGATCAATTATAACTTCATTCGTAGTTACGTCAGATTAAACATTAAGTGATTGATTTTCCATTCTAAAATTATCCAATGACAGACAGTTCATCCTCTTTTCTTTCGTAAACATATGCATAGCTGAAAATTGTAACTCTTAAATTGGCGACAAACTTAAATTAGACGTATTTACAGAGGACAGAATAAATGTGGATCAAGTGATGAAATTTGTTCTAAAAGGACAGAAATTATTGAGAAAAACGGAGAAAATGACAGCATGCAGCATTTTCACCCTTTTCCAACAATTTTCTTTTAGTGGTCTTCGTCCTAAGGATCGTTTAATTTCAAAATTATTTGGTAAACGATAACATGGAGCATTGAGATTTTTTGTAGTGAATCATCTTTTTCCTTTCTTTCTTTTTTGTTAAATACCTACTAGCTATATATTGTTTCGGGTTGATCGATCAAGATTGAAATTGATTTAATATACCTGTGGAGGTAGCCAAATTGTTTACTCGCCTTCAAGTCATTTAGTATCTGGATTGGAATCCAGCTCGATATTCCAGCTTAACAGCCAGCTCAACAGCAAAAATACATGTATATGTCAAAATCAAAGTCCGATTAGCCAGCTCGACATTCCTTCTCAACCGCCACCTCAAAAGCAAAAATACATATATATGTCAAAATCAAAGTCCGCTGAGCCAGCTCGACATTCCAACTCAATGGCCAGCTCAACAGCAAAGATACATATATGTCAAAATCAAAGTCCATTGAGCCAGCTCGACATTCAAGCTCAACCACCAGCTCAACAGCATAGCCAAATGGTTAGGGCGGCAGATTCTTAATCTTAGAGGTATTGAGGGTTGTGGGTTCGAACCCCGGCCCTGCCGCTGGTCATGTAGGTATGTCCTTGAGCAAGACATGTCAGAGTCCTGACATATATTTTTGCTGTTGAGCTGTTGGTTGAGCTGGTGTGTCGAGCTGGCTCAACGGACTTTGATTTTAAGATATATATGTATTTTTGCTGTTGAGCTGACCCTTGAGCTGGAATGTTGACCTGGCTCAACGGACATTGTATAAGTATTTTTACTGTTGAGCTGGCGGTTGAACTTGAATGTCGAGCTGGCTTAACGGACTTTGATTTTGACATATATAATTACGTATTTTTGCTGTTGAGCTGGCCATTGAGCTGGAATGTCGAGCTGGCTCTGCGAACATTGATCGAACCATATGTATAAGTATTTTTACTATTGAGCTGCCGGTTGAGCTGGAATGACGAGCTGGCTCCACGGACTTTGATTATGACACATATATGTATTTTTGCCGTTGAGCTGGCCGTTGAGCTGGAATGTCGAGGTGGCTCAACAGACATTGATCGAAACATATCCATAAGTAACTGTTGTAAGTTTACTGTTGAGCAGGCGGTTGAGCTATCCTATCTTGATCGTAGGATAAGATGTTGATATTAAATTGCTGATTGCTTTACTCTCTTATTCTTCAACAGCTTCCTCAGTTCTGCCTGTAATATCATCTGAAACAGTTCGCATACAATGGTGACAGTGACCCGCTGTTCTGTTCAGAAACACAAGCGTCTTTATATAACAGATATGTTTATTAATTATCATCATTATCTGTTTTCTTCTGACTTAAGATCTATGCGGATAGAAATATAATTGCACATAAGCCTTTACCTACTGTCAAAAGTTTAATCATGCCCAAATCAAAAGCATTCCCATACAACAAATTGAGCATACCTCAGACACTAATATTTGTGTTTGCGAGGATTAAAATTTGGGAGGAAAATTAGTAGCTGCTTATAATAGGCTTTTTGTCCTTTTTCTACAATGTTTGCAAAGACTTTATTCCTCGTTTAAGAAAAGGGAATTGACTGGTAAAAGGTTATAAAAACGAATCGCAGAAACAAACGTCATATTGTTAATTGCACCTCTAAATTTGCATTTTATGTCTTTAATGACTGCATCTTTATTTCAGTATCTTTAAATGCTTTTTTAACCCTTTCAACACTAAAGGCGAAGGGGGCAGGGGCTTTTGCAGAATGTGCAGTCTGATCTTGATCTATGCCGTCCCCTTCTTTAATCAAGCTTACATTATAAAAATCTTTCTCGATTTTAGTATATTGAGCCTCAGCGGTGGAGAGACGTCGGTGTTGTGAGTATCGTGCTGAAAGAGTTGAGTTTGCTTTACAGAAAGAATTAAAGCACGTAACGGCTCTTTTAAATCATGTTTAGTTTTATTGTTAGGTATTTAAAATCGACCTGTGTAATGTGTCACGGCCAGTGCACCTACAAATGCAATACCCTATTTCTCTAGGCACTAAATTATGCACGCCAAGTACTCGAAGCCAATGGAAAAAAGTAACAACTTCTGCTTGGCTAAACATTTTGGTGTAACCGATCATAGACTTCGTTACTTTCAAATTTCGAACACAGTTGGAATTTGGCAAATGGTGTGGTTGAGAACGGTTGGTGAATACCAGCGCTTTATTTCATGCTTTGCAGTCGTTTATCGAGAAATAACGGTGGAAGATTGTGATATTTCATGGTTACAACTAGTGAAAAATAATGATTTCTTTCTTTGTGGCAACACATGAGCGGCGGCACCATATTTCAATTCGGTTTTGAAAAGTACCTGTGGAGGTAGCCATAATGTTCAAGTTCTTTCGTATCTAGGTCATTTCGTACCTAGGCCATTTCGTACAATATTAGTGATTTCGCACCCACTTATTCTTGGTCATTTTGTACTCACTTCGATCATTTCGTATCCACTTTGATAATTTCATACCCAGTTATCAATTTAGTAATTTGGAACCTACCTTTAAATGCTATTTTTTGTGCTTTTTCTCGAATGACAACTGCTTTTGCACATAGCTCCAACTGAAATTATGTTAAATTTCGCCGAAGAATAGTAATGATCGTGTCTTGTCATTTTTTTTTTCAAGTTTTCAGTTGCATTCTAAGGATTGTTTCGTACTTCTCAGTTCATTTCTCACCGATTTTTGCAAAAATTTACTTCGGTCAAATTGACATGCTATTATTTGCCTTATTTCAGAAACAACTGATTTGCGGCGCCATTGATGTTAAGCATCAATATTTTCATGTACGTTTCTGTTGAAGGCTGTAACAATAGTTCCTGTACGCTATTTATCCAGGTAAACAAGCGTAACGTTCAACCAGATGGAAATATGACGTAATTTACCCTACATTTCTCGTGCTTTATGTAATATTGTAATGTGTTGTTATGCGAAAGAGGGTACGACATGGGGAATTACCGAAAACAGCTATACTAGATTTTGATGTGAGGCCGCACAAAAAAGGGGTTATAAGACTGAAATACATAGAAAAGGCTTCTCTTTTTTTTTTTTTTTTTTGGGGGGGGGGGAAGAGAGGGGGAGGGTAATTTTCATCTTATAAATATTATAGGTCATATTTTCAAATTTTCAACCCTGTCTGCGAAACTCGTGACTCGTGAAAGATTGCCGATAATTTTTATTCGATGAAATAAATTTCCATTTTCATCGAAAAAAACAACTAAGTATCCTCTATGTATTCAAAATGGCTATCCTTGAAAAACAAAACAGACTTGTCAAATGATCAGCAGGAACAAAAAAACTTGAGGTAAAGCTCAGTACAAAGGGTAGCAATCCACTTGCAAAAAGTATCGAGTCAGATCAACCTGTGCTGTTTGCGCAGGCTGACCTGTACCGAATTTTTTTGCTTTCTTACAATTTTCTGCATGTCAAAGGACAACTCTACTTCATGATTCTGTTAGTTGTCGGTACAAAATGGATTTTATGAATCCTTAATTATATGATATCTTGTTTTACTCTTTACCAAACGACAAAATTTTAGACTGGTCCCAAATTGAAAGCACTTGCATACAACAAAATACATGTAAGTCAAAAATTGAAATTTGTTTCCAACAGGGTAGAAAACATTGTGGGAAAAGGAGGAAATGCTGGTTACCAGCATTTTCTCCTTTTTTCCACAATGTTTTCAAAAGGTTTCTATCTCAGGGTCGTAAAAACGTGGTATTATTTTGTAAAAGGTAACTATATCACAGAGATTTAACCCGTCTTTGCATAAGCATAGTTCATTTTATACTGGCTGTTTCTATGATTCCATTTTGATCCATTTCCGCTCAGCCCACTGTGAGTCATACATTCTGTAATGACCTCCTTTTTTATTTCGTTTTCATCCGACAATTCTCTTGTCAACATACAACGTGCATATCGCAGCGCCCCTTAAAGAAACTGTTAATTCAAATTTGGCATTGATGCTATGTATAGTGGTGTCATTCATTTTTCGGAATATGCGACATTTAAATTTACGACATTTGCCTGGCGGTAAAGAACTACCGAGGCCATTAAGATGCAAATTACGACAATTAAAATGCGTATATTCATTTCAACACTTTTCTTATACACGAGTTGCCGTAGAAATTTAACATACGGCTATGTTTAACATTGCATAACTGCAATTTTTGCTTTTTATTTCAAATTTCGTGATTAAATTATGGTGCATCGTCTCAACTTGTGTAAGGCAATTATATTTCACTTTTGCATTTCAGTGACAACTAACTCATATAGTTTACAGACAGTGTAGATTCAGAGCAGACTGCACGGGATGTTCCGTCTTATGTTAGATATCTTGTATATGACATACGCAGTTCGATACCAGGGCTCGTATTCACCAACCATTCTTGAGAATATTCTTTGTTTTATTCTCAAAGGTTTTCTAAATTTGTAAGTAACACAACCTCTGATTGGCTAAACCAGTCGGTTTAGCCAATCAGAAGTTGTGTTTCTTACAAATGATTTCAGTTAACTCCAAGTCAGAGGAATGCACCATTTAGACCTGAAAAAAATGTCGAAATTATTTTGGCAACGGAAGTGTTGTTCAAGCAAATGAGGAAAAAACAAGGATTACACACACGCCTGCGTTCCATACATTCATCAAGCCGCCATGACCTATATAAGCAGGTTGATTTTAAGGTGTCGATCATGATCAGACTTTATAAAGTGTGTAGTTTGAAAAACCGTCACAGGCAAGGCTTTTACTGGAAAACAAATGGATGCAAGTTATTTGCGTTTCCTTTTGTGAGGTTCATTTAACCTTTTACCAAACAATCCCTGGTTTTTACGGCCTTGAGATAGAGGCCTTTTGAAAACATTGAGAGAAAAGGAGAAAATGCTGGTTACCAGCATTTTCTCCTTTTCCAACAATGCTTTCTACCCTATCAGAGACATAAAGCACATTTGTACCGATTCTGAATGTCAGTTTGGAACAGTCTAAAATTTTCTTTTGGGAAAAGGTTAAAATGTCAGATTTCTAACCAGGCGATGTTATATTTTTTGGAATCCAGAGATCCGGTCTTTAGTGGTGGGCGTCAGAACACTCTTTTTTCTGCAACTTGATTGCGGGGAGAGCTATCGCAAACAAGCTCCTGATACTGGCACCATTTTTAATATTTTCGCTTTAATGGACATAATAAGTAGATTTTGCGCGCAGCTTAGATCAGGATCAGATGGCATAGAAAGTGCCTGGTCTCTGATTTACAATATCCACAAATGCATTGTAACATAAGATCAAAACACCTCTTAACCCTTTCCCAAACGATAAACTTTTGGACTAGACCAAATTGAAAGCATTTGCAGACAACAATTCAACTCTTGCTGAAAAGATGGTTTTTGTCTATGATAGGGTAGAAAACATTGTGGGAAAAGGAGAAAATGCTGGTTACCAGCATTTTCTCCTTTTCCCACAATATTTTCAAAAGGCTACTATTCCAGACCCGTAAAAACCAGGGATTGTTTGGGAAAGCGTTAACTCTTTACCGAGTGACAGCTTCCTGGACTGGTAAAAACTGAATACATTAATTTTGCAAATGACAAATAAACATGATTAAATGATTGCATGGTGTTTGTTGTATAACGCCGTTGATTTCAAAATAAATCTAATTTTCATCTGGCGGCAAGTGCACCTAACCACCCTTTCCTATAGTTTCCTTTGGCAGCACTCCGTACAATGTTCTTTCAAAGCCACTGGTTGCTTTCCCACGTCGTCGAAACAAAAGTCAGGAGTGAGAAATAGAGGATATTTGTTTTTTTCGGTGAAAGATCGAAATTTCTTTCATCGAGTGGACACCATCGGTAATATTTTCACGAGTGGCGCAGCCACTCGTGAAACTATTACCGATGGTGTTCACGAGATGAAATAAATTTCGATCTTTCACCGAATAAAACAAATATTCTATTTATTTCATGCTTTTAACCCTTTCTGGGAGGAGTTTTATCAAAATTCAGTACAGTTCTTTTCCCTTATTCCCCGTGGCGTACCCCTCCCGCATAGTAACGTTACGTCAAGCGCGAGAAATATAAGGTATATGACGTCATATTTCCCATTTGGTTGTTAGGCACGCGCAATTTACCTAGGCAACAAGAACGTGAAAATCGGTATTTTCACTGGTGGTACCAGTGTAAGATCGAAAAATATTTTCACTGCTATTTCTCGATATCCTACCGGAAGGCATGAAATAAATGGGGAAATCATGTCGCAGCCACTGTAGTTAGTTTCTTTCACCATAATAATCTTTCCAATCTACAAGCTACTTTCATTTATAACTCTTGTCGAAACAACAACCAGCAGTGAAACAATAATGAATCCTATCGCAAAGACTGTCATCCTTGCCAAAGAAGAAATTTGGAAGGCCGAAAACTCGCACTAGCGTTCGCCTGGTTTCAAGCTCTGTACACTATCGATAGAGCTATGGGCTTAGCAGTGGGTCACGTGGACAATTTGTAATTCAGAT
The DNA here is from genome assembly GCA_943736015.1 of Tridacna crocea. NCBI lineage: Eukaryota > Metazoa > Mollusca > Bivalvia > Cardiida > Cardiidae > Tridacna > Tridacna crocea. Next base: position 15,157,766 of record OX031066.1, read on the forward strand.
GCTTAGTGTCGGGGCACTAGTTCTTTTTGGGGTGTGATTGTTTTCTGTGGAACCCATTTCAGCACTGTTCAAACCCAGTAAACCCGTTGATTAGTGAGGCGGCAAGTGATATGAAGAGATTCTACGTGGCTCACTGGAAAATTGTACAGCTCTGAACCTGGAGGTCCCAGGTTCAAGCCTTACTAGAGGTACTGGGCTTTTTGTGAGTGTTCTTTGGCAAGGCACTTCAAAGCCTTAGCCTGGTGAAACCCAGGACAAACATGATCAATCAATTGATCAGTCAGTCAATCAATCAATCAATCAATCAATCAATCAATCGTATAAGATTGAAAGCAGTGTAAAAAGTCACTCAACCAACCCTCATTAACAAGCGTACACTAGTCAAAGGCAAAATGATCAAGAAGACAAAAAAGTTCCGTTGTATTTATAATTTTCATTTAACAATTCAACACAATCTATTGAAATAGCTGTCCACAGAAAATCGGACTTGACTTTGCATTACATACGCTTTCACCACTAAGTCGCTAAAGCGCGACTTTCTGATCTTTTGCGGACTGTGTAGATCAAGATCAGACTGCACAGAATGTGCAGTCTGATCTTGATCTACACTGTCCGATTAGGAGATATTATTCCCCATAACAGAAGTTTGAAAGAAAAGTATTTGGGTTTCTTTACAATCCAATTGAAAATTCCATTTTAGCTTTTAACCCTTTCCGAAACGACAAACTTTTGGACTAGACCAAATTGAAAGCATTTGCATATGACAATTCAACTCTTGCTGAAAAGATGATTTCTGTCTATGATAGTGTAGAAAACATTGTGGGAAAAGGAGAAAATGCTGGTTACCAGCATTTTCTCCTTTTCCCACAATGTTTTCAAAAGGCTACCTTTCCAGACCCGCAAAAAACCAGGGATTGTTTGGGAAAGGGTGAAGCAAGATATGGGGTAACATAATATCAAGTCATGTTCTGGGAAAATGCCGTGTAATGCATCTCAAAAAAGTATCGACCCGGGTCAGCCTGCAGAGTCCATGCAGTTTGACATGAGTCGAAACATTGTGATTTGAATAAATTTTCTTACATATCAACGGACCATTCTACCACACATTTCTGCTGATTTTCAAACAAAATAGATCCATGTCACTTGCTTGATACGATGCATTTCGAAGAAATTTTTCCAACCCCTTTTTTTTCTACACCGCAGTTCAATTATACAATACTTTCTAGAAATGGTTAACAAAAACATTGCAGGTAAAACACTTTTTAACACTCTGGTAAACTCTTTCGCGCCTTCAAAATAAATAACAAATAAGTTTTGTTCTGAAACAACATACAGAATATCAGGGAAGCTTGAACGTTGAACAGTTACATTTCTGACTCGACATGTATCAAAATTTAACTCTGTACCAAACAACAAAACTTTGGACTGGTCCAAACTGAAAGCATCTTCTTTCTACCGTGGTTTATCGTTCAATAAGCCATGGTTGTGAGTTATGAGGGAAATGAATAATTCTTGGATTATTCATTGCACCTCATACCTAATAACGTTGTTTACAGAACGATATATCACGATAAAATAAATTATTTCGATTCTAACAGGGCTAACTCTGCATGAAAAAAGTTCATACTTTGTGCAAAACCGCGACTGAATATTACATTCCGTTGAATAAACCACGACTGTTCCACTTACCTCTCAAAATAAAAGCCTACTGCACAGTCGGTAAATATAACAGGAATCAAAATTTCAGTGAAACCTTAGGCATCAAAAACGATATAAAAAACCACTGCTTTTTACTGTTATATATTTTCTTTCTTCAAATGACAAAGAAAAATGAATGCATTATCAAGCGATTAGAGTTGCTTTGGCTATGTATTGTATTCATAGAGCATTCTATTTTGACTTCCTAATTCTTATTTAGCCATCTGGAGGTTGGCTGAAAAAGGTCGGATCCGTCTGTCATGTGACTACTCTTTCACATTAGAATTAGACGAAAGTACGTTTTAACCCTTTCCCAAACGACAAACTTTTGGACTAGACCAAACTGAAAGCAATTGCAGACGACAATTCAACTCCTGCTGAAAAGATGATTTCTGTCTATGACAGGGTAGAAAACATTGTGGGAAAAGGAGAAAATGCTGGTTACCAGCATTTTCTCCTTTTTCCACAATGTTTTCAAAAGGCTACTATTCTAGACCCGTAAAAACCAGTGATTGTTTGGGAAAGGGTTAATTGCTGAACACGACTCATGGACACGTATTCACCAACCTTTCTGAGATAAATATTCTCAAGTATTATTCAAGATTTAGAAAATGCATTACTCTAAAATTTCTTTAAAAACAGACCATTACTTTGAATGGTTGATGACACGACCCGTTATCACTTCCTTCGTTTTTATGTTGCTAATCTCGTATTCGAAAATGCCATCCTTCGCCACGTCCGTACTGTTTATTGAACGAAAATTATTAACCATCGCAATTTAATGGAACTCTTTCTACCCAAAAAAACTCAATACTGTCATTTAAAGGCTGTCTTTGTCAGACTATTTCTCAAACCAAAAGACTATGAAGAACTAAAATTTAACTGTAGCCAAAACAACATTGTCTGCCACATATACACAGTCAACTAAAGCTGAGAGTGGCGTCCTAATGGTTGAACTCTGTATCTGCACTTGGTGAACACAAGTGAATGAAATAAATTTATCTAATCGTCTATGCATTCGTCTATGCAACATAGACAGAAGAAATTTTGTGAGACAGCTATTACATTGACAATTAAAACTAATCCCTCGAGTCAACTTGTATTCTGATTAGTAAGATTTAAGTGTATAGAAGTTTTAAACGAGGCTACATCGACCCCTGGGACAATTAATTGAATTTCCCTCGCTTTACCGCTGGCCGAATGCTGGCTTTTCATTGGTTCCATCATCATTTTGTGATGGGCGAGTGGACTGTACGCTATGACGTTTCGTATCGATTTTCGTCGGCTGATTCAAAGTTTTATTAGTCAATTGTCCCAGGGGTCGATGTAGCGTAGCAAATAGGGAGACCCTGGGGTATCCGAGGATGCTCTCCAATCAAGGTTTAAATATAATTTTGTTTTATCGAGGTTAAAGTGTATATCTTGTTTTAACAAGTTTTACTGTGAGGTTTGTTGTAGATCTTTCCCCTATCGAGGCCGAATGATATGGTATGTATTGTAAGAATGGCACGAAACAACGAGAAGAGCATTACGAAAGAAAAGTGATGCTTGTATGCCGTCTGAAGTCAAAAGATTACAAAAGAGCAATTTTTATACAAAGAGAAATGAGATTCAGTAAAACTGTATATGAAGAATATTCACTTAAAGCACGACATTTAAACTCATACCTTCCGTTCGTGACGTGACCATAGATGTTTTTTTATTCGGAGGGTTTAGAGTAAGATTATCCAGCACATACGTATAAGTTGACCTTGCTCTACAATCTCCGATGCTCCATGATCAGCCCATTCAATGCCATTAAACAACCTAAATCTGTTTTGTAACTGTCAATAATTTAAATTCGGAAGGATAAAAATTGATAGTGACAGTATTCACTAATTATTCTCTTAATTTTTTTTTATTCACATTTTCGTGTATAGGCATCTGATCTTGACCAATCAGATACCGAATCACTAATTTTAGAATTGCATGTACAAATGTTATCGAGAGGAAGAACAATTTGTGAATTACACACACTTTAGGCTTCTATAGCATGAGCACTAATTCAGGCCTCCTTTGGCTTCTATGTGGATATCTCTTATTTTGCGATAACGAGTGCTTCCCACAATATTTCCTATAAGCTATTGTGTTTGTACTTGAAAGGAGATTAAGATCAGCGCCATAACCAGTGCATAAATCAAGAATACATGGCTCACAGCTTGCACGAGTAGTTGTTGTAGTTGTTAACATTGTTGTTGTTTCGACGTCTATTGGTGGAATGGCACTATTTATGAGTATCGATTTTACAAGAAATTCAGTAATAATTTCTATGAAACTTTAGTTTTGTGTGTTAGAGTTTTGAAAAGCTGTCGACATACTCTCTCTCTGTTATTTGCACGATTGGTAGAGCTAAGTATATACAACTTATAACATAAGGGAAAACCGACGACACAAGTGCTTCTTCTTCAAACTCGAAACAAACGAGTCGATGAATTTTATTCAAGCACTTAAGCATATAATACTCTGTTATAGTCAACACAATAATAATTCAAGAACTTTTTGAAGAAAGCACGTGGATGATTCTGTATTCTCGCCCTATAATTGATTTGATAACACCGGCTATTTCATCACACATCTTTTTACTAGAGTCGGCTTTGCCGATCTTTCTGTATTATATTCAAATACCCTCTTCTTTTTACTTAAAAAAAATAAGCCACAAGTACGGAAAAGATTCCCAACACAAACCTTTAATGATAAGTGTTCGGATTGAAGCTTACTGGAGAGCACAGGGCTGTGTGTCTCGACAAAAAAATATCTCAGCTTGAAATCGCTTTGCTAATTTGAGCCTGTGAGCCACTGGGACTCAAGATGACAACAACCAATACCGTTCACTGTGCGTTTATTTACCTGTTACTGTTTCCAGATGAGTCTTTGCTTTGGTCTTTACTTTGAGCCATTACAATTGTACCGTGCAGCGTTGTGTGGTCAGCAAGAATATCGTCGACAGATAGTACAAGCATGGCACCAAGGGCGTGTCGGACAGCTTGCTGATTCCAGTTTTTATACGAGTTATCATTATGGTGAGGATTCATCAACTGTCCTTGCCCAGTGTCGGTGGATTTTTGATAATTTGTTGTCATAAAGTCACTGTATAAAGGGCCCTCTAAAAGCACCGGTTCTTGTCTTACTGAGACTTTTTTCACGTCCTTTACTAAACTTGCATCAAAATTGCCGTTTCTTTTATTAAACCTAACACTATTTTGAAACTGGATTTTTCTTATGTCATTCAACACATCTGCTAATGAAATAACAGGTTCTGCATGTGATTTACCTACTTTATTCTCATTTCTACTCTGATTATTTGTATGATCGTTAATGTGTACATCATAATTTGGCCTACTATCATGCGAAGAAGTTCCCTTTTCAGTATTTGTGTTAGAGACAGTAGTTTCTTGGTAGTTTGTTTGAGGCGACACTGTTTTTGAATTTGTCGTTGAAGGTTCTGTTGAAGGTTCTGTTGAAGGTTTTGTCGAAGGTTGTGTCGTACTTGTTATCTCGGTAGTGGTTGTTCCAGTCGAAATGGATGTAGAAGAGTGTTCTGTGACGCTGCTTACATTTGTAGAACTAAAGTTATTACTATTGAAACTCATTTGACCATGAAGAGAATCTTTGCTAATTCCAAGAGCTTCCAGAGTAACGTTTGGCGCAGGTTTTGTTTGCAAAGTTGGTTTAACATCTGTCATATTTTCAGATTTCATTTTCTGCATGATAACGGAATCAATCGTTTCATATAGATCATTTTCTTTCCCATCTCCAAATATACCTGGGAACGATTTCAAAACTTCACTCACATGCATGGTAGTTGAAGGCATAGTATTTGTTTCACTATATGCAACAGTTGAATCCGACACATGTGTGTTTTTTAATGATACTGTTGTAGGTGCTTGAAACGTTTCCGTTGTTGAGGCATGCTTAGAACTCTCCATTTTTCCAGTATTGGCCCGACCTTCGAATCCGGAAAAACTAAAGGCAGGTGTAGCTGGGCCTTGGGTTGTAATATCAATTGCCAAGTCTGACGATGCATTTTCATTGCTCAACGTCTGATCTAAATTTAATGCATTTGATAAATTCGTACCTTGTAATTTAAGTTCGAAATTAAATGTAGCATCTACTGCAGGATCGACAGTATAATTAACAGACGAAATATCAACATTGGTGTCGTTTGCTGACGTTGACGAATTCTTTAAAGATCCCAATATCTTCCTTACTTCAACAAATGGATCTGTTGCTTCGGCAACAAAAGACACAAGTTTAAGAGAACTATCATCCTCCTCACGGTGTGGTTTCCTTTTTTCAAGATAGGGAAGAATACTTGATAAATTGGTCTGTTTCCATGGAGACATGAACCTTTCGATATGCGTTTTGATTCCTCCTGAACTAACATGAGTTGTTGAATCAGAATGCCCACTGTGGTCCATTGTTCCATGGGGAGAACTGTGTGCGTGGTGAGACATCTCCGTGTGTACCTCATGGTGAGAAATTGCAACATGTCCCATAAGGCCATGTGATGTAGATTCTATTGTCTTTCCAGCGTGATGCTGCATGGTATGTGCGTGATCGGTCGATTGTTCTTCAATTGGCTTTGTCCCTGTGGAATGTAATGGCATCTCATGATGTCCGTGATGAGACAGCACGGTGGGTTCTGTGGGACCATGTGAGTGCCCTTGATTTTGCTCTACTTTTATCGCTGGGGTTGGTTCGTGATTAACACTATGTACAATTTCGTTGCTAGATGAAGTTTTGCTTTGGGGCGAAAGTATTGTTTTGCTGCTCGGTAGGGGGACCTGTCCTGCACCACGATAGTTCAAAGACTGTGATTTATCTTGTCCGAACGGATACACGACTAAATATAGGTGTCCGTTTTTCATAACTGCAGTTCCGACGAGTGTTTCAAATGAAGCTGTTTTGTTGGAGTTTATGGGAAATGGTGTAGACGTGTTAGATGTACCCTCTGAAGTTGCGTTTGGCACGGAAGCGGTAATGTGCAGCGTTGGAAGGACGCTACTCAAGTTTTGTTTTAAACTGGAAAACATTATATGAATTCCTCGAAGCTGAATTATGTCGGATTTTGTTACATTGTGTTTATGTTGTAAATTAACCTCAATGCTTGGTTTAACATCACGACTCTGCTCTTTCTTTTGTTCGACGAACTTTGTCTTTACAGTCACCTGAGGTTTGGTTACCATAGCACCCATGTGATTTAGATGGTTGTGCTTAGATATTGCTGCCATGGACTTTTGTTTTCTATATTTTGTGATTTTTGAAGACTTAAACTTATTATGTTCAGATGAAAATTCACTTGCTACCATATGTTCTTTGAACGTTCTCTGACCGTGTGGTTTGTCCCTTCTCCAGTTCCTTCCTAGCTCAGTGCTCGTTGGGTTTACTTTAATTGTGTCGTTACTATTCCATATATTTAATTTCAGAATGTTTTCAATGTACCGCCTTGGAAGATGCGGGGTCATCTGATGCTTGGATGGAAATAACTCTGCTTCGGCGATACCTCTTTTAGTGATACCGAATCCATGATCAGAAGAATCCGTGAGTAAAGACTTATTAAGAATACCAGGCAAGGTTACTACTTTTTGTTTCACACTTTCTCGAAAAAGTTTTTCACGTGCCGATTCTCTGAATCTGCTTTGACTTTGTGCAAGTTTTTTATGTCGTTTTGTATCGAATTTTTTGCGTCTCCTGTTTTCAGTTGACGACTTTCTGTGAAAACGCTTTCCTAGCTGTTTTTGTTTCTTTTTGCTGATATTTCGAGAAATGATGCCGTCTTTCAGACTTTTAAAGTTAATTAAAGATTTGTCATTGATATGACCAATGTTCGGTACTTCATAAGTTGTACCTCTGTCCAAGACTTTGCTGGTCACGTGACTTTGTCTGTCCATTGACGTGTGCTCGTGGTTGTTGTGCTTTTGGGAGTGCCCATGATCATCGTGATGATGAATGATTTGTCCAAACCGACCGGTATGTATTGGTAGTCCTGTAAATAGAATTTTAGAAACATAAAGGTATTACTGGAATTTGACTCTTTAAGCCTTTACCAAACGACAAAATTTTAGATTGGTCCAAATTGAAAGCACTTTAAGACGCCAATATAAATGTAACCAAAAAATTGAAATTTGTTTACAGCAGGGTAGAAAACTTTGTGGGAAAAGGAGAAAATGCTGGTAACCAGCATTTTCTCCTTTTCGCACCATGTTTTCAAAAAAATTATATTTCAAGGTCGAATGTATATGATCTTATCTGTCTTCAAAAAGCTTCTTTTTCAGGGTCGTGAAAACCAGGGATTGTTTTGGAAAAGGTTAACTCCTTATCACATGACACAATGTTAGACGTATTGCAGGGATTCGTAGACGCCAGATGAAATCAAGCTCAAATAATAACGAAGCTTTTCTTTAAAAGGGCAGAAAAACTTTGTGGGAAAAGAGGACAATGCTAGCTGCCAGCATTTTCTCCTTTTCCTTGAAGAAGAAAAAGATCAAACAGCCTCTGTGATAAAACGAGCGGTCTCGCTTGATCGATAACGTCTGCTACTTTAACTCTTTACCATACTACAAAATTTTAGACTGGTCCAAACTGAAAGCACTTGCAGACGACAAAATAAACATAAGTCAAAAATAGAAATTTCTATTTAGTAGGGTAGAAAACATTGTGGGAAAAGGAGAAAATGCTGGTTACCAGCATTTTCTTCTTTTACCACAATGTTTTCAAAAGGATTCTATCTCAGGGTCGTAAAAACCAGGGATTGTTTGGAAAAGACTTAATTTAGGCTATAAATGAAATGTCTTTTCTTTCATAATGGTACTATATTTTGTGATCTTCAAAAGAAAAAAAAATATTCAGTATGAAATATCTAACTCTTTAATTCCCAATGACGACTTCAGTTACTTAACTCTTTACCAAACAATAAAATTTTAGACTGGTCCAAATTAAAAGTACTTGAAGACAGCAAAATAAATGTAACGCAAAAATTGAAACATGTTTCCAGCAGGGTAGAAAACATTGTGGGAAAAGGAGAAAATGCTGGTTACCAGCATTTTCTCCTTTTCTCACAATGTTTCAAAAGATTTCTATATCAAAGTCGTAAAAACCAGGGATTGTTTGGTAAAGGGTTAAATAGCTACGGCGTAGATCAAGATCAGAATGCATGTAATGTGCAGTCTGATCTTATCTACACTATCCGCTACCTGTTGCTTAGGTCATGGGTCAGTTTATCTTTATAAGCCGTGGAAGTTTTCTAAAAGACCTGGAAAGAAAAGAAGAGTTTCTTGAAATGGCAGAGAAAAACTTAATGCAAAATACTTGAAATTATTTAACCGTGTCAAAGGGCCGCGAACTATTGTGAAATAGCTCATTATACACTGTTGATCACAATGTAAACACGTTAGAACATAAAAGAATGATACATTGTAACAGAATGACATATTATTACATAAAGCTTGAATGTTTGACATTCTTCCACTCACAATTCAGGTCAAAACGTGCTTAGAGGTCAAAATTATCTAACTATAGGTTTATATCAATTAGGGCAACCAAAGGCAACTGGACGGACGGACAGACGGACCAACTAGTAATGTCTTTTAATGAGGACTGATTTTGAAAAAGTCTTTGATTCAATTTCTCTCAAGTTCATAGAAAAACACCAATTTTTAAACCTTCGGCGAAACTTTCAAAATATGGATTTAATTATTTTTATATCGTACTAAGGTTTGTGTACAATTAAATGGCTTTTTATCAGTACATTTCATCGTAAGGGGAGGCTGTCGTCAAGGTGATGCAATTCCTACGTATCGATTTATTCTATGCAAAGAAATTCTGAATGTCAAATTAGAAAATAAGGAAAATATCAAAGGTATACAAAAACAAAACGAACTATACCCAAACGTTTACTAAACAATCATTGGTTTTCATGACCCTAAGATAGAAACCTTTGAAAACATGGTGGGAAAGGAGAAAATGCTGGTAATCGTTTCGACATAAGCCATCCAATGTGCATACTATGGGTTGCAAACTACTCTCTTCGACTCTCTGTCCTTGTCTGTCTGTCTGTCTGTCTATCTGCCTGCCTGTCTGTCTGTCTAATCACTTTATTTTCACTATTGCATAATTGTTCTCTCTATCCTTACACGGTGTTATAACGAAAATACTGTACAATCTTTGTATCTAGTAATCAGCATTTTCTCCTTTCCCCACAATGTTTTCTATCATGCTGGAAACAAATTTCAATCTTTCGGTTGAATTTATTTTGTCGTCTGCAAGTGTTTTGAAATTGAAACAGTCTAAAACTTTGTCGTTTGGTAAAGGGTTAATCTCACAAGAAAGTAAAGATTTTATAGTTAAAACATTTCTGAAAAATTCATACTGTTTACGTGACTTACGAAATTTTTGTTCTATTCTGTTGACAATATAGTTCAACTCCACGTTTTTTTATTGTTTTTATCTAAAAGGTTACGCAAAGTATGCGAGTTTTTTTTTCTTTTAATAATTACAAAAAATAGTCACGTTTGACCATATCCTGTCCATTTTTCCCCGTTACATTTATACGTATATGAAAAAAATAATAATATACTAACACTATAAGATATTTTGCATTCTGCAAAATATACTTTTGGAAACATTGTAGGAAAAGTATCAAAAATGTTTGAGGAGCAATTTCTCCGTTTTGCCCAAACGACTTTGCTGTCTTACATCTATCATTAATCCTTACCAAAAGACATAGTGTTAGACCAGTCCGAATTTGGAGCATTTGCAGACGACAAAATTAATGTGACTCATAAATTCAAATGTGTTTTTGGAAGGGAAAAAACATTGCGGGAAAAGGAGAAAATGCTGGATACCATGTGTTTTGGCAAGGATATAGAATCAAGAGTGTACCATGTAGTTTTGTATATATGGTATTACTGTTGGCCCATTTAAACAAGTAGCCCTTTCTTCGGGTAGTATTAGTTAACCCTTTCCCAAACGACAAACTTTTGGATTAGACCAAATTGAAAGCATTTGCAGACGACAAATCAACTCTTGCTGAAAAAAAATGATTTCTGGCTATGATAGGGTAGAAAACATTGTGGGAAAAGGAGAAAATGCTGGTTACCAGCATTTTATCCTTTTTCCACAATGTTTTCAAAAGTTTACTATTCCAGACCAGTAAAAACCAGGGATTGTTTGGGAAAGGGTTAAGAGAAAAAAAAGGATTCTGTGAAATGTCACCGTTAAATATTTAAAATACTGTCTTCTGACGAAATAAACACGGATAGGTGCCATTTTTATCTTATTTTCTTTTTGTTTAGAATTATTAAGTTTGGAACTTTAAAGAAAAATAGGTCCGTTAGAAAGTATGTATTTATTTAAGATTAACCCTTATTTCGGACAAATTGTATATAACATGCATATTTGTACGTGTACCGTGCTCAAAACTAGGCTTTTATATAATTTTGTGCAAAACTAAATGATTTTTCATTGAATGAGGATTTTTGTTTTAACTTCCGATAATTTTCCTGCTTAACTGGCTCTGAAAGAAAAATCTGGCAAATCCAATATGAGCTGAATTTTGGAACTGTATATACCTTTTCCAAAGGTCCAAATTCCTCAGAAACAAACACGGTGACCCATAATTGTTTTCTACTATAAATTCCTGGAGACATGAAGAGCTCTGTATGTGCAGAGTTTTAAAAGAAAACCTCTCTGCTAGAAAATAGAATTGTGATAAAACGTCGTCAAGGCGTCTACTCTATTTACGTTTAACCCTTTCCCAAAACGACAAACTTTTTGACTAGACCAAATTCAAAGCATTTGCAGACGACAATTCAACTCTTGCTGAAAAGATGATTTCTGTCTATGATAGGTTAGAAAACATTGTGAAAAAAGAAGAAAATGCTGGTTACCAGCATTTTCTCCTTTTCCTGCAATGTTTTCAAAAGGCTTCCATTCCAGACCCGTAAAAACCAGGGATTGTTTGGGAAAGGGTTAATCTTGGGGGTAATGAGTTGGTAAAAGTCGTGACATGGTTTTCAAACTGACGTGTAAGGTCGTGTAAACCTTTTTTTAAGAACAAAAACAAGTACAACTGACTTTCCTTTTAAATGTATAGTACCCTAGGCAGCGCTTTAGTTGCTTTTACGTGCATTTTCTCCTTGTCAAACGATGTTTTCAAACACATTCTTCCTTGGTAAAGTCAATAGATGGAATTTTGTTAACCCATGATTTTTGAAACATCATGTCTTTTTTTCATTTTGGGGTGGAGGATATAAGGCTTGCAACATGCGAAAAGGGGCATTCGGATATTTGCGTAAAGTGTCGTCTCGGATCAGCCTGCGCAGTCCGCGTAGGCTAATCCGAGGCGGCACTTTACGACTATATTACAATGTGTGCTATAGTAGACTTGTGCCAAACAGAAAATTACGTAAAAACGGAAAGTTTCGTTCTGGATAAGCTTGCGTGGACTGCGCAGGCTGATCCGAAAAGACACTTTACGCAGATGTTCGAATGCCCTTTTTCGCGTGTTGCAACCCATATCTCCTTATCGGGCAAAGTAGATCCAAGATCAGACTGCACATTATATGCAGTCTTATCTTGACCTATAGTGTCTGCAAAAAGTCCTCGAGTCGCGATGGGCAGCCTAAAGGTTGAAATTAAACATGATAATCACATGTCAGACATTCATATATTAACAAGAATATTTCAATGGCCGTCTGTTAAAATGTGCAAACTGATCTTGATCTATACTGTCTGCAAAATGTCCTCGAGCCTTGAAAAGAAGCCTAAAGGTTGAAGAATTAAACATATTTTAAACCACATGTCAGTCATTCATATTTTCACGAGAATATCTCAATGGCCGTCTGCTGAAAAGTATGTTTACGCGCAAAGGCCCTAGATAATCGCAACTTCTTGGTGTAACTGGGATTGGTGAAGACAGTCTCATTCATTACTACTTTTTTGTGACCAAGTTGTCAAGTATTGTGTAACCGTCCCAAGGTTACGCCCCTTCACAACGTTAAATATTTTTACAGTCCGAAGGAAAACTAGGTTTATAGCGTCAACTGTATATATTTGATTTCAATGTAAACCTCACATAGACGGTAAAGTATAAGCTAAACTGCATAAAACGTTCTGGCTTGATCTGAGACCAACATTGCCTGTAATTTCGTAAAACCCAGCCTTTGTAATTCAATAATTGGGTCATTCTTTTCCAATGGAAAATGGCTGTTTCACAACAGAAAGCGCTCAAAAAGGGAAAACTTGTAAAATTGTGTTCTACTGTTTATTTACATTTGCATCATCATTCATTGACGTGAAACATACAAGGTTATAAAATGTAGGTTAGTACCGCCTGAATAATACATGTATGTGACCCATCGCGCTAAAAGGGACCTTCTGGGAACTGCGAAAAGTGTCAACCCTGGTCAGACTGCGCGAATTGCGCAGGCTGACCAGGGTTGACATTTTTCGCTTAAATGACATTTTCTATACGAAAAGTAGTTATTGTACCTTATTATACAATCATTTTTGAATTATCAACTGAAACTGACCTGTACTATCGTTGATCTATTTTCATCTATTTAATGCACAGAATTTCCAGATGTTCCCTTTTTGCGTGATGGGTCACATATACATAAAACCTGCTCAGGCAAAAGGGGGCTTAATACATCTCTGTGGTACGATATTTCGAGAAATGATACCGTCTTTCAGACTTTGGAACATCCGGGGAACTATGTAGTGGGGGAGTATCTGTCGAATAACCGCTTCCGGCGAAGCAAGTGATCACATTGTCATGGTTCTATAAAATTGATTTCGTCTGGTAAACCCTGTGTTTCATGAGGTAGAATGGTCCCTTTGCATACAAGAAATTGAACTTTAGCAAAATGTTTCGGCCCAGGTCAGCTACTTTCTGCGCGGTCTGATCTTGATCTACACTGCCCGTAAAAGGTCAGTGATTTACGCTTAGTAGCCTTGAGGTTAAAATAAGTTTGATTATAACTGCAATTCCAGTGAAAGAGATAGACAGAAAGAGACAGGGAGACATAGAGACAGACGGAGAGAGACAGACGGAAAGAGACAGACGGACAGAAACAGACGGACAGAGAGACACATCTATTTCTTGAGGTACTTTGTAACCGTTTTCTGGCAAAAACCATGTCCATAAACTGGATCTAATTCATAAAAGAAAGAGTTCAGTCAAACGTGGATTAAAATGTGAATCATCAATCAAATAGTGAGCTATAAAATACCATAAAATTATCTGTTACACCTTTTCAACGGTTTCCGCGATACGTCACTCGAGGCGTTCCGTTATTAGATTGTACGGTCAGGTGGCAGGGGACTTGGAAACTTGTTCACTGCTGTAGTGAATCATGTCGCCCACAGCCGTGAACAAGTTTCCAAGTCTCCTGCCACATGGCCGTACAACGAATTTACTATACAGCAAAGTTTTGCCATTCCAACGTTAGAAAAGCTCATTTTACCTGTTTTTGGTTTAAAAAATTGAGTATGCTGACGAAGTAGGACTTCCTTTCTGAGTACCCCACTTTAATTTTAAAAAACTTGGGAACTGACGTCACTGAAAACTTGGTAATACGTGCTATAATGTTAATCTTGATCGACGCCGCCAGTTTGGATGTCGTGTTGAAAGTGTAGTGATGTATACGGAGCATTATCTCCCGCTAGATGGCATTCTATAAATACTTATCTATCTGGCATCCTGGGTACAGAACTGAACCACTTTCCTACGCAACAACCGTTACTTTGATTATAAAACAAAAAAAAAAAGGTTTACCCAATAAAACGCTACCTCGTGGAATTCACTCAACTATGATCACCAGTTTAGAGAAATCTGTTGCTAAAGCAAGTCTCATTTCTCCTCAAACGCATTGATACGTAAACTGAGCTATTTTCAACATCGCTACTTTATAGAGCGTAATATTACAGTCAGCCCGCTTTCGGGGCTAGTAGTGATGCGTCATATAAGACAGTCGAATCTTCGAAGAATATGACATGCGCAGACAACGGTATACGGGGCTCCCGAAAGTGAAACTGCTTTTACGTTGGTTTTGCCAGTGTACATAATATATATGTTCGGGGCATGTTATCCAATCAGATCACCAGAAATTTCTTTGCAGTATAGAGCTATAATAATACTTGCTCAAAATAGAAAATTACATAGAAAAGGAAGGTGTCGTTTCGGATCAGCCTGTGCAGACTGCGCCGGCTGATCCGACACGAATATGACGATTGCCACTTTTCGCAAGTTGCAGGCCAATAATAGGTCTACAGAATCAGATGGTAGACATCCATGACTAGACTGCATGAACTGTACACTCTAATCTTGATCTATGCCGCTCGTAACTTACGCCCCTGGTAACGCCTATGTGTACAATTATGAAACAGTTAAAGGTAAATGGATCGGTTGACATGTATCATAATTCGTTACCATATTTTAGCAGGTCACCGATTCGAATTACAAGCTTTTGATCATTAGCAATATTTATGTTTTGGTCTAATTTTTTCACTTTTTGTACTCTTCGGAGAGAAGTCTTTGGGTCATGGACCCCACAGGCCCATTTGTGAACAAATTTATGACAACGATAAACTAATATATGTGACTAATATTTTTCAAGCATTACTGTTTAACCAATTAGTGCATGCCTAAATCTATTTTAAGGTTTTCACAACAACCGCTGTATTGGATTTATTGTCCCCTGAAGTTCAACCGGATGTCTCCAAAAGATTTTTCCGCTTACAACACATTATCTTTCGCTAGATGGCATTCTACAAATACACATCTGTCTAATTCGGGCATAACAGATACAGAACTGGACTACTTTTCAAACAAAAAAGTTTCTTTGAATTTCATAATGAAATAAACGTTAACTCAGTAAAATGCTACAAGGTGTAATTCATTCCGCTATGATCGGCTAGCATGTAACCTATGCACCGACCATTCATTAAATCAGCCCCTACAAAGTAAAAGGCTAATAGCTTTGGTACAAGCCCTACTTTTCCCAGGTATAAGGAGATGGGTGATGCGTCATAGTAGACAGGTCGAATCTTCGAAGAATATGACATGCGCAAACAACGATCACAGCACGTTATTATGATTCAGGAGATAAGCAGCCGTAAAAAAGTACAGTTTTGGGCGTTTATCTCTATACCAATTGGACTTAACCCATTACCACACAATCCCTACTTTTGATGCCCCCTGAGAAAGAAGCCTTTAGAAAACATTGTGGGAAAAGGAGAAAATGCTGGTAACCAGCATTTTCTCCTTTTCCCACAATGTTTTCTACCCTTCACAAAACAAATTTCAAATTTTGAGTCACTTTTATTTTGTCGTCTGCAAATGCTTTCAATTTGGAACGGTCTAAAATATTGTCGTTTGGTAATGGGTTAAACAAATTGAAACCATTTGCAGACGAAAAATGAAATTCTCATATCATTTTAAAACATTGTTGAAGAAGGAGAATATGCTTGTAACTTGTATCTTCTCCTTTTTCCAAGATGTATTCAAAAGGCTTCTTCCTCAGGGTCCAGAAAACCCAGTGTTGTGTGGTAAAATCAAATAACACGATGGTTGTCCAGCAGTTGGTACTGTCTGTTTTTGTTAGACCAGATATGACGTCATCGTACTGATTTGAATACGAATTGTCGTAACCCATGCTTGGAATTCATCATGAAACACATTCTAAGTACTTGCTGATGACACATTTGATTTGGTTCAAATGAAGAGGTTTGCCCCTGAGCGGTAAGAAAACACTTACGGAAAATGAGAAAATGTTGTTTACACGAGTTTTCTCCTTTCCCACGATTATTTCGAAGTGCCTTTTACTGGTCTTTAAAACGCGTCATTGTCTGTTGAAAGAATGAGACAAGTATGTTCTTTATATCAGTATTTTTTATCATCTTTGTCATGTCTCTGAAGTCAGTAAGTCCTTCAATAGAGATGTTGGCTTCATAGATGTGACCGCTTAGATAGATTTAATGTGTTTAAAGCTCAAAATAAAAGCAAGGGATGCTTATTTCACAAAGACCTGTGAAATATGTCACATACAGTAGAGGTACGTCGTTAATAAATGTGAAAGAGTAAATGACCTGACCGAATGGTCAAGGCAATCCTTCACCCGGAAGTGGGCACATTTATATTCATCCTTCAACTGCTAGTAGAATGGGGAAAAAAACGTCAAATAATAAAACTAAAAATATTTTGTATTTAAAGTCAATTCGCCACAAACCATTTTAACGCATCGGACACAAAATGGACTAAAGATCAGACCGCACATTCCAGATACTGTTGCTGGAAGAGGCAGTGATGTGGTGACGCCCTGGTTGTGCTAGTTATGTTGGCAGTGGTCGTAGTTACAGTCGTGGACAAAGTCGTAGTGGTTGCCATCGTGGTCTTATTCGTTTTGGGGTCCGTGGACGTTATGGGTGGCCGTGTCCGTCGTGGTTGTTGTAGTGGCGTAGTGGTAATTACAATGACCTGTTGTCGTTGTTCGTAACATAGATGATGATGATGATGATGATGACTACGATTATTATTATTATTATTATTATTATTGTTGTTGTTGTCGTTGTTGTTGTTACGTTGATGCTTATTGTTATTGATGTGATCAGTATTTCAGTCCTATTGCAGGATTATGACAATGTAAACAGACCAGATTTCTAGCATTTACCGGCTGTTTCACAATTACTTTTTCGACAGACATTAGGCAGTACCAATTTAAAACTATGCTACTTTTCATGTACCCCCTGATCTTGGTCTGAACTGGCATCAAAAGTTTCTGAATCTATGCCTGGAAAAAGATATAATATCCAAGCCAGTAGCATCGAGCAGCGAAAATGGGTCAACGGCTGAAGAGGTATGTACCTCTTCAAATAGGATCAACATTCAGCACATTTAAAATGGCCTTGTCATAATGAGGTGACACTTGTATTACCCTGCACAACACAACTCCGTTGTATAACGACCCAGATGAACACGGGATTGAAAACCATTCTACGAAAGGCAGTATATGCTTGTAAGCAGTATTTTCTCCTTTTCCAAGTCAAGTGATTTTTACATTTTAAAGACAAACAGTCACATTGAATTTGTAGTCTGAAAATGCTTTAATTTATAATTTACAAAAAGATACCTGATAGTATGGTACCTATGCTTTCCCTAATGATTATCTTAATAATTACCAAACAATCCCTGGTCTTTATGACATTGGGATAAGAGCATTTTGAAGAAAATGTGGGAAAAGGGGGAAATCTGGTAACCAGCAAATGCTGGTAACTGTGAATTGGCTGCCTTCCCGAAACACATACTGTAAACAAAACAAAAGAATCTTATAACTTACATGCTAATCTGAAATATCTAGATTTAATTGTTCTTTAGGATGCAGCAGGATATGAGGAGAATGACATTCATCCTCGATATCATAAAATACGCATAGTCCACTTTATTTTCATTTTCACCCTTATTTCCGTGGTATCCATTTTATACCCAGCCGAAGGTGGAAAGATATAGTTTTAGCGTTGTCCGCCCGTCCTTCCGTCTGTCCTTCCGTGTGTCCGTCCGCAAATACGCAAAGTCCACTTTATTTCCATTTTCACCCTTATTTCCGTGGTATCCATTTTATACCCAGCCGAAGGTGGAAAGATATAGTTTTAGCGTTGCCCGCCCGTCCTTCCGTCTGTCCGTCTGGGTGAATATCTCCAATGTCATTGGACGGAATTTCGTGAAACTTTATACATATGTACAATAACCCATGCTGCCGGAACACCTTTTTTTCTTTTTTTTTTATTCGATGCAAATCGGCCGACCGCAAGGTTTTTTTCGAGGGTAGATTTTTCTCGACTGTTACTGAATGACGCCTTTTTTTAAAAAAAAAAAGAGAGAGAACGCATAGTAATTCTTGTAGTGCAGGCATAAACAAAACACTGTTGAAAATTCTACAGCCAGCCTAGTTTCGATATTGTATCATACACAGCAGACATTGTAGATCCAAGATCGGTCCAAACATACTGTACAGCTTGCGATGAGCCTACACCATCTACATAAGCGAATCAAGTTGTCCTTGATCTTTAACCCTTTTGCCACGAAAAAAAAAAGTGAAAAGAAACCCTCAAGTGGGTCGTAAAAACCAAAATGTCGTTTTTTCAAACAAAGGTATATTTTTAAGCAAAATATCTCTGTGTCGGACAGTGCAGATCAAGATCAGACTGCACGTTTTGTGCAGTCTGATCTTGATCTACACTGTCCGCCAAAGATCCTTGAGTCGCGCATTTTGTTGTACGGGATAAAAGGATCACGACAAGCGTCTAATGATTGTAGTCCAAAGTTGACAGTGACAAATGAAATAGACAAGTATAATTACCTGTCGTGTACATTGATATCACTTATAACCGCATCCGACCTCGACAAAACCAAAACAATGTTGTTTAACTCTTTACCAAACGACAATATTTTAGGTTTAGGCTGGTCCAAATCGAAAGCATTTGCAGACGATAAAATAAAAGTGACTGAAACTTTGAAATATGTTTTGTGAAGGGTAGAAAAAAACTGTGGGAAAAGAAGAAACTGCTGGTTACAAGCATTTTCTCCTTTTCCTACAATGTTTTCTTGTGGGTTCTTTCTCGGGGTCGTCAAAAGTAGGGATTGTGTGGTACTAGGTTAACTCTTTACCAAACGACAATATTTTACACTGGTCCAAATTGAAAGCATTTGCCGACGACAATTTGAATAAGACTCAAGTGATTGCATTTGTTTCCGAAAGACAGAATCCGACCTCGACAAACCAAAACGATGTCGTTTTAGAGTGGTCCAAATTCAAAGCACTTGCAGACGACAATCTAAATGTGACCCAAATCAACAGATTTGTCTCTGAAGGCTAGGAAAACTTTATGGGAAAAGGAGAAAATGCTTGAAAATGCTTTTAAATTGACAATTTCCAAGGGTCGTTAAAACTCGACATGGACAGGTGATCTGGTCGCTACGGTATATCGATGCCTTAGAATGAGAAGGTCGTAAGTGAAAAAACACAGTTTTGAGAAAACTTGAAAAAACATTTTCATTACAACAATAACAGACCATTTTCAATAATGAATGTTTTATTCTATTCTACCTTAGAAGCAAAATTTAAATGGCCATTGATAACAATTAAATACTTTAACTAATGTGAGAAAATTAGGAAAAAAACTTGCAAACGTCCTTTATACGTAAGTTGTTCCTAATTGGACAAGTAAAGAAAGGTCGTAAGTGCTAGTTACAATCTTTTTGTCAAAATAGTATGTTATAAAAGGTATTGACAGAAGGTCGTAAGTGTAGCTGCATCTTTTAAGTAATCCCCCGCTGCATCCTGGATGAGAGTATAGGAATAGCCTCAGCTGTCAGTCTGTCTGTCTGTCTGTCTGTCTGTCCATAACTTTTTCTTGTCCGCTTTATGTCTCCTGAACCATTTGAAAGATTTTCATCAAACTTTGGCTAAATGTTTATCTAGGTAAGATGGTGTGCAGAATCCAAGATTAATAACACTATCTTCATTATTTTTGGAGTAATTGACCTTTGTTATTTTACAAATTGAATGTTTGTATGGAGCCTAACTTCCAAATTATAAATGCTATTGACTTCAGTAGATCACATTTAAGAGAAGTTCAAAGCATAAGATCCTTAACTCAGCCTACATTATTTTTGAGTTATTGCCCCCAAGAATGAAATTTTGTTCAGAGCATAACTCCCCAAAGTATGAGCTATTGCCTTTAAACTTCATAATTATACAAACAGACCATGTTCGGGAGAAGTGCAGTGCACAAGGCCAATAACTGGTTTCCATTATTTCTGGAGTTGTGGCCTTCAGTTAGGTTACATATTTATTTTTGTCTTTAGAATAACTTTTTTGGCTTAAAGTTTCATGTACAAAAAGATAATGTTGAGGAGAAGTGCAATCCTTAAGATCCATAACTTTGCCTCCATTATTTTTTTAGTTATTCTCTTACATTTTTTTTTTTTTTCTTTTTACAAATTTAATTTTAGTCTAGTACATATAATCCAAAGTATAAAAGCTATTGACGTTCAAATTCATATGCAAGCAGGTCACATTGGGGACACGTGCAGCACACAACATCCATAAATTTGTCTCCATTATTTCAGTTTTTGCCCTTACTTATATAGATTTGTCTTGAGCATAACTTCCAAAGTATAAAAGCTACAGACTTAAAACTTATAAGGATAGACCATCTTGAGGACAAGTGCACAGCTGCTGCAGTCATACTTCTGTCTTCCAATATATTTTTGGACTGATTGTCTAAAAAGCTGCAAAAGCCAGCATCCTACTCATGGGTCTAATATTTAAAGCCTGGCTTGTATTTGTTCAGCCTTAATGTCTGCAGATTTTGTTTGTGAATTTTGGGTTTGTAGATATACCATCAAGAAATTATTTTATTTTATGAATATAAATTCCTCAGTTCCACGGAAGATATGGCTATATGCCTGGCTTTGTGTTTTTTCATGATATGATGATTGAAGAGTGATTATAAAATGCTCAGTGCAATCAAGTGTTTTTAGGCCCAGCAGGAAGCACACCGAGGACGGGCTGGCACAGGATATAGCTGACTTTCAGACTGCCATCTTGTTATATTTACGACTAGATGCATTCATAAAACAGCCACATATTACAAAAAGGTCTACAACTAGACCAACAGTAACTTATATCAAGTAGACAAGTACAAATAAACTCTTAAATACCGTTTAAATCTATGAACTAGTTTTAAAACTTAAAACATTTCTAAGACAGCAAAATACTAGTAACCAGCCAGTCCCTTTACCAATAGAATTTCATTTGAAACTTTTCTATTTGAAAATTATTTGCGGACAACAGATAAAGGCAGTTCTAGTTGTAGTGGAAATAGTGGAATTTGTCTTCATACAGGTTGAACAACATATACGTAGTAGGAAAATAGAGAAATGCTGATTGCCAGCATATAGTGCAAAGCTGATTTTCAGCATTTTCTCCTTTTCCAACAATGTTTTCAAAAGCCTGCTCCTGTAGTTTTGTTAAAGAACAAGATTGCTGTTTTAATCATATACCAATAGAATACCAATGAAAACCCTACCAGATGTAAACAACTCCAGAAGAACAGCTTTTGATTTTGATTTTAATTACTATATCTCACCAGATAAGACCAGCTTTCTATGGACCAGAGGTTGACGCTTGTAGAAAATATTCCTAACAAGCATTTCTCCTTTTCCCATAACGATTTATACCCATCCAAAGAAAATCCATGGAAGATCTGAAATTATTTTTTTGTCTGCAAATCCTTTTAATTTTGATGAGACCAAAATTTTGCCACATGTTACAGTGTTAAACAGAGAAATCACTCATGTTGAGCAACTTCTCCTTTCACAAAGATATCATTTCACTGATTTAAATGAAGCTTCAAATTGTATTCTTGTCCACAAGTATTATAAATTATGTAATTTTCAATCTTCTCCTTGGACTTGGCAGTTCAAATATTTGGAAGAAAAAAACTTTTTACTTTATTTTCAAAATCCATTTTCACAAGGGTCAACACAAGATTGATTAGTAACATATTATTGAATCCCTTACACTCAGGTTTAAGGCACTTGTTGTTACACAAAATTTATATTGACTTTAACATTAAATACTAAATTACAGTTCTTGAATACTACATTCCTTCTTTTTTTTTTTAAATGTATAGATTTATACATTATATTTGCTATTACCCTTTTACAAAATGAAGAAAGATATAGTAAACCACTTTATGTGGAAGAGCAATCGGTAGCTCAGAAGCAATATTGTGTGTAGCAGCAGTAGGAGAAACTCTGCAGAAGAATAATTATATAGGTGCACTGACATCTGCAAATATAACTGGATTAGTGTTTAGAGCGACACTGAACCTAAAGGGGCTAATTCAAAATGGGCACTTATGTTTTTGGATAAAAGACTAAAAGACAGAAATAGTATACTTTTAGCGGGGGTGGGTTGTCTCTTTGCCTTAAAATGACAGCATACCGCAAAGCAGAGATCCAATATTAGACTTCATATTCTTTGCAGTCTAATCTTAAACCACAATGGTTCCAAAAGGAAAAGAGTGGTTCCTGGTGTTTTAAGAGTGGGTTGACCACCACAATCATAGTCGCTTTGTTTGATCTTCATTCTAAACTCCTTTTTTCAATTGATTGTCCATAGGTAGGACCTACACGGGCAAAACCATTCACACATGGACAAGTAAGCTGTATTCTAATATAACAGAAATAATGAAGAAAGCCGCTTAAAGAAAAAACACAAAACAGTTGCCATATTGTGGCTGAAACTGATTGAATTAGCTTAGAGAGTGTGTAATTTCACAAAGATCCAATTCTCTATACGCAGTATGGTCAGTGCGAATACTATTACACTTACAGTCTTCCCCCCCCCCCCCAAAAAAAAAAAAAAAAAAAATCAGTTTATTTTATCTTTAACAAGATAAAAGACGTTTAGGAGGCGTTTTATACTATTTTTTAAGTTGTCTATTCTTATAAGTTAAACCAGTTTTAAATAATTACCCCCAATGCTTATGCTGAATTTCTATGAATTGTTTATTGTTTTTCCCTCCCTCAAACTTTTGACTATGCTGTAATCTCTACACTAAAGTCAGTTTCATAAAATTTTCTTATTTCTTATTCGTTTCATCTTTTTCTTTGGGTAAGGTGCATTTTATTGGCTTAATTTCTATTAATTCTGTGTTTGTGCTATATGATATATGACAGAACAGTTTGGTAATGTATTTCCAAGGATTCCTCATTTGTAAGACTAAATTCATTAAGTTGTAAAACAAGGGCGTATCTAGCAGTTACGACCTTCTCATTCAACTGTGAAGTACTTTGTAAAATATTTACAAAAGGTCGTAAGTGTCACATACGACCTTATGTTATAAGCAGATTGAAACGCATTTTACTTACGACCTTTTTCAGCACCTTATTTGGTCAACACAACAAGTTCCAATTTTAATGAAATAAGCATTAAATGATAGAGATTGAAATGCCGTTTCCAAATATGTATGCATCATATAAGGTCGTAAGTAACACTTACGACCTTATCATTCTAAGGCATCGATATAACAGGTGTAATGTTTAAAACGGCTTTAAGCAACATACCAACAAACTATTCCAACTATTCTAATAAAACTGATCAACATCAAAGAGGTCTCGCCTCTCATTCTTTTACTACTCTTAATCAAATTTCAAATTGAAATGTAACGCAATTTCTAATTGACTAATCACCAACAGTACTTTGCGACCAGTTTATTCCAATTCCTAATTTTGGATAGTGTCGCAACATCTGAATGGCTAAACCGTTTGGTATAGCAAGTAAGAAATTGGGTATTGCTTGTAGTTTTTTGTTACTTTAACTCTTTACCATACGAGAAAATTTTAGACTGGTCCAAATTGAAACATTTGCATACGACAAAATAAAGGTGACTGAAAAATTGAAATTTGCTCTGGGGAGGGTTAAAAACACTGTGGGAAGAGGAGAAAATGCTGGCTACCAGCATTTTCTCCTTTTCCCACAGTGTTTTCAAAAGGATTCTTTCTCAGGGGCGTCAAAAGTAGGGATTTTGTGGTAATGGTTTAAATTCTTAGAGGGGGGTGGGGGATGGGGGAAATAATGAAAAATAGAATACAAACAATGACGACTTATAACACCATTGAGGATGAACCCTTTTGAATAGATTGTGGTAAAAGGAGAAAATGCTGGTAGCCAGCATTTTCTCCTTTTCTTACAATGTTTTCAACCCTATCAAGATCAAATTCCATTTTTTTAATCATATTCAACCCTTTCCCTGGTTTTTATGATCCTGGGATAGAAGCCTTTTGAAAACATTATGGGAAAAAGAGAAAATGCTGATAACCAGCATTTTCTCCTTTTCCACAATGTTTTCTACCCTTCTGGGAACAAATTTCACTTTTTGAGTTGTGTTTACTTTGTCGTCTGCAAGTGCTTTCAATTTGGACCCGTCTCACTCTGAAAATTTGTCGTTTGGTAAAGAGTTAAAATGTCGTCTGCGAATGCTTTCAATTTGGACAAGTCTAAATATTTGTCGTCTGGTAAAGAGTTAATACAATTCAAAGCTCTGGACTCGTATTCATCGACCAGTCTCGGAAATATTTTTAGTCTTAATCTCCAAGATTTTCTATATTTGTATGTAACAAAACTTCTGATTGGCTAAACCGAATCGTTTAGCCAATCAAACGTTGTGTTACTTTCAAATATAGACAAATCTGGAGAATAAGACATATTTAGAATGGTTGGTGACTACGAGCTCTGGATTCCGACCACCCTGCAGAAACGACATACACTATACAAACTGTAAACTGTTAACATACAACGACACAAAATGTCAACATAGTTCGGAAAAGGTCACTAATTAGATAAATGAAAGCATTAAGATGAAGGACAATTAAACATCACACTCTGCATTTTAAGTGTCACCTCGATCTATAACGATAATGTTTTGTACTTTTGTGCGCTGTCTTAATCGTTTGTCACATTCCAAATTCAGTATATTCCCCTGTCATGTGCATTAACCGTATTAACACTTTACCAGACGACATAGAGTTAGACTCGTCCAAATTGAAAGCATTTGCAGACGACATTTTAAATGCTTTCGATTTGGACAAACCTAAAATTTTGTCGTTTGGTAATGAGTTAAAAAACCCTACAGACGACAAAAGACAAAATTTTAGACTTGTCCAAATCGAAAGCATTAGCAGACGACAAAATAAAAGTGACTTGAAAATTTGAAAATTTGTTTTGCGAAGGGTAGAAAAACTTTGTGGGAAAAGGAGAAAATGCTGGTTACCAGCATTTTCTCCTTTTCCCACAATGTTTTCAAAAAGTTTCTTTCTCAAAGTCATCAAATCTAGGGATTGTGTGGTAATGGGTTAACTCTTATCCTAGTAAATGAATCAAATTAATCTTTCTAGTAAAAACTAAATTGAAGATACCGCATTTTTTTTTTTTTCAGTAGACAAATATCTCCTCAACGGAAAGTGAAGATAAAAGATCAGACTGCACGTTCTGTGCAGTCTGATCTTTTAGCTTCACTGTCCGCAAGAGGTCAGTGGATCGCACTTAACGGGCTAAGGGTTAAAATTAGCAATGTCCATGCGAATTTGGTTTTACGCCTACAACTTTTTTTTTGTCATATATCATGATAGTCCCTATACTTTTGGATAATTCTTTAACTGATCAATAAATTAGATGAAATACACGAAATGTATACTCTATATACTATGATCTTACTCTACACTGTTTCCCTCCCCAGCCTCCACAAACACACACACCAAAAGAAATGCGCTTGGAGTCAAATTTTTCAGCAGAAAGATTTATTTCCAACAGGGTTCATTAAATAAGTTTAAATTATCATGCATTTTTTGTGTCACTCCGCTAAAAAAAATAGTTCCTTATTCCAGAGAGTTCGTGGCCTGTAGAATCAATTAACTCCTTCTATATGCAACAACACTTTCGATCTTTCATCAAAAGAAAAAAGAAACAGATATCCTATTTCTTCTATATTTTTTTCTATTGTGTTAAATTAGTACAGATCTTAATTATCTGTTTCTGGTAGCAACGTTTGGTGTCATAAACGAGCCAGCAAATCTACCAACCGCTCTGGAGTTCTACACACTTTGGCTAGACCAAGCTATTTTTAGTCTTACCTGATGTTTTGTGAACTTTTTTTTTAATATAATGATACTATGACAAGAATGGTTTTGAACAACTGGCACGCAGAAACGCGTGGGCATAAATCCTAAGCGAATCAGTTTTAAAAAGAATGGTGTTGCCGATAAGTTACGGCTGCATCGACACAACAAAAGTGAGAACAGAGTCGCAAATTACTTTAACCCTTTTCCAAACAAGCCCTGGTTTTTACGTGTCTGCAATATAAGTCATTTAAAAACACTCTGGGAAAAGGAGAAATTGCTCGTAACGAGCAATTTCTCCTTTTCCCACAGTGTTTTCTACCCTTTTGGAGAACTTTCAGTCATTTTCATCAAGTTTAAAATTGTCGTCTGCAATCTCTTTCAGTTTAGAAGAGTGTAAAATTTGTCGTTTGGGAAAGGGTTAAGGTGGTTCCATCCTAATGGAAAACAGCTATTTCCGCTACAATATTATCCTACAAAATTAGCTAAAATAAAAAAAAAGAGTTTTATTCTACAACTTTCACCGAGTCACTTTTTTCGGTGTGTTTTTTTTTCTTCATAAAATTATCATTTATAAATCAAACACCACTATATTCTCATTACAAAGGGAGATAACAATTACTTCTCTTTATAAAAAACTAACAAGTGTTTCAACAAAAAAAATCAAGATAGACCACAAAGGACTTTCTGGCAGGTTAGAAATGATGAAAATATTATATCAGTATAAATGCTTTTTTATCAACTAATAAATAGAAGATATTTGGGGGTTTTTTTTCGGTGAAAGATCGAAATTTATTTCATCGAGTGAGCACCGTCGGTAATATTTTCACGAGTGGCGTAGCCACGAGTGAAAATATTACCGACGGTGTTCACGAGATGAAATAAATTTCGATCTTTCACCGAAAAAAAAACAAATATCCTCTATTTATTTCATGCTTTTAACCCTTTGTGGGAGGAGCTTTATCAAAATCCAGTACAGTTCTTTTCCGTTATTCCCCGTGGCGTACCCCTCCCGCATAGCAACGCATTACAATATTACGTCAAGCGTGAGAAATGTAAGGTAAATGACGCCATATTTCCCATCTGGTTGTGAGGCACGCGCAATTTACCTAAGCAACAAGAACGTGAAAATCGGTATTTTCACTGGTGGTACCAGTGTAAGATCGAAAAATATTTTCACTGCTATTTCTCGATATCCTACCGGAAAGCATGAAATAATAGATTTTATTCCATGTTGCACTAGAAGCGTTAATACCTTTAACAAAGAAAAGTAAATTTCTGTAAATAAATTGGGTTAGAATCCTTCCCTCTCTGACGTTAATTCTTTTCTTGATAGGACATTTTTCGCCATAATTATAATCTTGTGTTTATTTCAGCTGTCAGAAATAATTATTAATATTCACATGTTTGCCTTTGACATTGAATGTGAACAGCCTGCCAGTTTCATTTGAGCTGTGGTGTATGAAAAGGGGATTCAACTCATTACCAAACAACAAAATTTTAGCTTGGTCCAAATCGAAAGTATTTGCAGACGACAAAATAAAAGTGACTGGAAATTTGGGTTTTTTTTTAGAAAACATTGTGGGAAAAGGAGAAAATGCTGGTAACCAGCATTTTCTCCTTTTCCCACAATGTTTTCTTAAGGCTTCTTTTTCAGGGTCGTCAAAAGTAAGAATTGTGTGGTAATGGGTTAATGCATCTGCGAAAAGTATCGACCCATGTCGGCCTGCGAAAACTTAATCGGGCAGAAACTTTTCGCTATTTATCAATTTTCGGTACGTCCAAAGAAACAGTTTACCAGTCGATTGTTTGATAAAATACATTTTAAGGATCCTTGACACTTTACCAAACGAAAAAACAATAGCCCTGTCCAAATTGAAAGCATTTGCAGACGACAATTTCAGTGGGGTCAAATGTTGTAAAATTTCTTTGATAGGGAGGAAAATATTGTGGTAAAATGATGTTACCAGCATTTTCCTCTTTTCCCCCAATGTTTTAAAAAGGCTTCTCAAGCTTTCAGGAGCGTAAAAAATTGGTATTGTGTGGTTAAGGCTTGACCCTTTACCAAACAACCCCGTGGTTTTATGACCCTGAGAAAAAAAGCCTTCTTAAAACATGGTGGGAAAAAGAGAAAATGATGTCAACCAGCACTTTCTCCTTTCCTACAATGTTTTCTATTCTTCTTAAGTCAAGTTTCAATTTTTGAGTCATAATTATTTTGTCGTCTGGAAATGCTTTCAATTTGGAGAAGTCTGAAATTTTGTCGTTTGGTAAAGAAATAACTACTAGTATGTGATGACTCGCTTGATGTCATGCACCACGGTAATGTATTAAGCCCTCTTTCGCCAAAGCATTGCTCATTTATTTGCGTTTCCTTTCTGTGTTTGTTATAAGTCTTATAGCGTTATGACCTTGGCAATAATTTGCCTGCAACATGTGAAAAGGGGCATTCGTACATTTGCGTAAAGTATCGTCGCGGATCAGCCTGCGCACTCCGCGCAGACTGATCCGAGTCGACACTTTACGACTACATTCGGCTTTTTACTACAGTAGACTTGTGCGAAAGAGAAAATATGCATAAGAACGATAAGTGTCATCTTAGATTACCCTACGCGGACTGCGCAGGCTGGTCTGAAATAACATTTTACGTAAATGTCAAAATGCTCTTTTTCGCGTGATGCAGGCCATAGTGTACATGTAGCTTTAGGTCTTTTTCTTGCTAAATAACTCGACAGTATGAAGCGAAATTATGCTGTTTCGAAAGTATCTTTTTTATTATTATTCGGGAGAAAGGATATGTCCTTTTTGGATAGTGTGGATAAAAGATCAGACTGCACATTTTGTGCGGTCTGATCTTGATCTACATCAAGATCTTGATCTACATTGTTCGTAAAAGGTCACTGACTCGCACTTAGCAGCCTCAGATTTAATATTTGTTGTTCTATCAGTGACTTGACTTTTTCACTTACTTTCCTTTACAGATTGTCAGACTTAACCCTTTACCCCATAAGGCATTTCTATGGAATCTCTAATTGACCCTAAATAACAGCAAGGATGAAGCTGTTTCTTATGTGTATATGGCACCTTTTGATAGCATAGAAAACATTGTGGCAAAAGGTGAAATTGCTCGTCACGAGCAATTTCACCTTTTACCACAATGTTTTCCAAAGGCTCCTACAAGTAATCCGTAGAAATGAGTATCTATGGAGTAAACGGTTAAAATAACGGTTTTAAATGACATAAATGAATTTTACCTATATTTTATCTGTATCCTATATACAGATATATGGCCGTTGTTGTGCTCCTAATTCTATTACCATAGAAATAGTCGTCAATTTGTAAGTCATATACTCTTTAACAAACGAAAAAGTTTAGATTTATCCATGTTGTAAATTATTCACAGTAAACGTAGCTGAAAAGAATAGAATTATCTTTAAAACGGTACTAAGCATCGCGGGAAAAAGGGGGGGAAATGCTGGTAACCGACGGTATTTCTTCCTTTTTCCACATATTTTTCAAAAGTAGTATTCCATAAGGTCGTCTAACCTTGACAGAAAATAGGCCAATAGCAAAAAGTTTCGATTCAGATCAGCCTGCGCGAACTGCGCAGGCTGATCTGAATCGAAATTTTTTGCAGAAACGTTAAACCCCCGTTTTCACAAGACATACCTCAATTTACATATAGCACTATAATTTAGGGTCAAAAAATAAAAAGGTCAGGTCAGGATTATGTCATAAGATTGCCGTTAGCTGTCTCTTCTTTCTAGGTGCAAATAGAATAATTAATTTTGTAATGCTCGAAGATAATATAAACAGAATAGAATAGGTCACGCACTTTATTCATATTCATAGTGAAATGCACATTGTTTTGTGAAAAATATTTCTTTTAATTGATTCTGTCACGTATGTACGTGTAAATACTTATGATAAAGTTAGGAAGAAAATAGTTTACACCAAAATTACTATCAAGTCAGGCAAGGAAGGTTAAATTTAAGGAAGACTATGACCATAATTGTTTGTTCGGTCTGTCTGTCTGTCTGCCTCTTTCTCTCTCATTCTCTCTGTCTCCCCCCTCCTCCTCTCTCTCTCTCTGTCTCTCTCTCTCTCTCTCTCTCTCCATGTCTCTCTTTCTCTCTTAAGAGATTAGTATACAACTCGAACTGTTCAAACCATAGCCTCTAATTAAGAAAGCAACACGCTTTCTGATTGGCTAAATCATCTGCACTAGCCAATCAGAAATCGTGTTACTTTCTGAATCTACAATAAGAATGCAATTTAGAATCATGATGAATAAGGACCCTGCTTAACCAGTAACCTTAATTCTGTTACAAAAGACCACTTTTGGAAACATTGTGATTAAAGGAGAAAATGGCTCTCGACTGTCAAGTCTTCATTTCAAACAATGTTTTTACATGAATCCCTGTCCAACACTAAATTATTATCATAATTATTATGTATAGAAAAAAAAATAATATTTCGCCTCCTGCAAAAGTTTCAGTAAGTATCAACACTAGAAAACACATGAAAAGAAGGCTCAATGCATCTGCAAAAAATATTGACCCAGTCAGCCCAGGCTGAAATGAATTGAGACTTGTTGCTTTTAACAAACTTCCTACATGTCTAAGGACCAGTCTACTTCATGAATCGGGGATTTACATAACAAAATGGATCGCCTATGTCTATAATGATCTGTGCTAAATAAAAGGGGGGCTTAATATATCACCATGATACATGATAACGGTCCCATCATCACATATTAATAAATCCATAATTGCCACTTTTTATTTTTCAATAACCGACTTTATCATGAGGTAGAATGGTCATTTGACAAACACAAAAATGACCAATATCGAAAAGTATCGACCCAGGTCAGCCTGCGCGGACTGCGCAGGCTGACCTGGGTCGATACTTTTCGCAGATGCATTAAGTCCTCTTTTCACAGAACATGTCTTGTATAGTATAAACAAAACACCTACCTTGTACGTTAATAATGAAGAGAGACGAAAGAGTCAGATAGGCAAAGATCATGTCTTATTGTCCAGGAAGAGCACGGAAGAAAGTCCAGATTTTTTTTTTGAGAACGATCCAGGTTTTAACTCATAATTAACATATCACAAATGTGCATCCACTCTTTTGGCACGTTTCAGACATTATGACGAAACGGAAGACTGTTTCAATATCATACTTTTCAAGTTTACGTAAAAAGTAATTTTTTGAAGAATTCGGTTTTGGTTTTATTTGTAGGTTGCAAGCAATAAAAAGGCGACACATAAACGGAGAAATTTTGATATTGTGATAAATGAATGTTAAAAAAAAATCGATTTTGTCTGTTCAAAGTTTTAAGTAAAATGTCTTTAAAGTTCTCTTTTGCCGTAAATTAGTTATCTCTGGTAATTAACATTTCACGAACTAACTTTACGGGATATATAACAGTTTAGATAAATTATTGATCGCCATATATCGAAAATGTCTCCCAATAGATAAAGGTGAACAGTGGCGGCTTGCGATATTTCGTCTAATCTTATTTCTATTTTTCCAAATTTAGTTAAATAATCCAACGTTTTATCGCCGTATGCAGGCACCAGTCTCACTGATGTACGTGTGGACCGCTTGCCACTCAAGTTAGTTGTGAGTTTTCTTCTTTACCTGCGCATTCATTGATAATGTTTTACCTTTAACTGCATTACTACCAAATAAATGAATTACACTTTTTCATTGGCTAAAAATAAAATTTCAAAGCAAGATAATTAGATAGTTTGGCCCTAATCTGAAAAAAGTGGTGGACATTGTAGATCAGAGATCAGACTGCACAGAACGTGCAGTCTGATCTCTGATCTACACTGTCCACAAAAGTTTCTGTTGTCGTCAACTCTAAGAAAAGAGATAAAGCGCTTGCCGAGTGAATAAAACAAGTTTAGCGAAAAATAGGCCAAGATATTGCGATTTCAAAACTTGCTTAACAAAGAATATCACGAATTATCGAACAGTGTAGATCCAGGATCAGACTGCACGTTCTGTGCAGTCTGATCTTGATCTGCACTGTTCGCAAAAGGGATCTGAAGCTATGCCAAGTGTCTGAAGGGTTGCCGTTTTACAGTCCATGTTTGTTCCGGTAAGTTGACCACAGGTAATGTTCGCCATGATTGTTTTACACTTGACTGACAGTTCCGCCGTGTCCTCGACGGCAGAAATGATTTAAGACATAGAACCCAACTGCAATATGCAGCATGTCAACTCTGTGTAAGCTATCAAAAATTTTACGTTCGTCCAGATTCAAAGCCTTGCCGGATGAAAAATACATTGTGGCTTATCTGATGCGATTTGGAATTTAAAGGATAGAAAAAAAATATGTTAGAATTGTTGTTCCCGTCTGCATGTTATCTCCGCATAACATACCAGACAAGTTGGCTTCTTTAAAAAAGAAGACCGGAGAGGTCAGCATCAATGTTCTCAAATGGATCATTGGCTTTTAATTTCAATACATTTTGGTACATGTAAACAAACAAGTGAAAAGGCCGCTGCGTAGAAACGCCATATACTTTATTTGACGGTTATTTGGCCTGTTTGTCGATCTTGTCCAGCAGTCTTCTTCCCTTTTTTAACGAAATTATTCTTATTTTTTCTTCTGCTTAGATTCATTTACTTAATGAAAAATTACAATTATTTTAGGGGTCATTAACAGCCATGGCAAATTAATGTAACAAATATTTTGCTGAAATTCGTCATATGAAAATAAACCACGTCTATTTCCTGTTTTGGTTTTTTGATTTCGATTTATTTACAAAACCATGACGAAACAGACTGTGTATAAGGACATTTTCGCAAGAAAAATGGATTTAGTCAGCAAATTCTATGACAGTCTACCTTTTAAACTCACAACTGTTGGAGAAGTCTGATGACCTCTCAAATGATAAAACTTAAATCTTATGTCTGAAATCGCAACTAGTTGATCCTTTACCATGACGCCCACATTTTGTACGTATTTGCAAAAAGCCACAGCGCAGGCTGAACTAAATCGATATGCTTTGCAGATCTATGCACTTAACTGCTTTTTCATACAGAACAGGTCTTACATAAATGACATGTTATTATGTAAGATAAAATATGACATTCTGTGTCATAAAGCATCCTTGGTGTCACATTCTAGTAATATCTTTTGAACGATATCGCAGAGGCATCCGTCAAGTTCCTTTAAATCTTTACCAAACGACAAAATTTTAGACTTGTCTACATTGAAAGTATTTGCAGACGAAAAACCAAATGTCAAGCAAAAAATAAAAATTTACTTTGGAAGAATAGAAAACATTGCGGGAAAAGGAGAAAATGCTGGTTACCAGCATTTTCTCCTTTTCCCACAATGTTTTAAAAAGGCCCCTATCTCAGGGTCGTAAAGGCCACGGATTGTTTGGTAAAGGGTTAAAGATACATCTCTACAGTCAGGGAGAAAAAAAAAATATATATATATATAATTGGTGAGATATTGCTCAGATGTGGAAACCTTGGTGAAAAAAACACCCAAGGGATTTTTCCTCATTTTAAACCGGAAACGCCAACAGCTACAGTTTTCAAGGCTTCCAAAGCATAAAAACATTTTCTGTCAGCTGTAATTTGTTCAGCCTTTTAAGCCACCAGGTGCAATATCTGGCATGAAGACAAAAACAAGATGATGGTATGTTTATTTTAAGAATAAAATGGGTTAGAAACTGACCGAAATCGAGTAGACGTGTATCTATAAATATATGGACAATGATGAGTTGTTTCCTTATGCCTTTGTTCTCTGCTGGTGGCGCCAGTGTCACGCGGCCTTGGCCTTTGGCAAATCTCAGAGGAGTTTGGGCAGACAACGGCGAAACATGTAAATAAGTAAGCTTGACCAATATTAATTTGTTGAAAACGATGTAAAACACATTTCACAGTTAAATGATTTTGGTAATTTTGTTACAATTACAGATGTTGTTAAGATTCAACGAGGCAGTTTCAACAATGATCAGAACTTAGTCCCGATGGAGAGCGTATGGTTCTAATGCCGCATTGCTTGCGTTGTGCAATCGACAGAGCAACAATACCCGTTGAATAGAAAATACTCAGCGAAAAGTGGACTTAATTCATTTGCTAAAAAGTATCGACCCAGGTCAGCCTGCGCAGTCCGACCTGAATCCAAACTTTTTGCATCAGATCAATTTTATACATGCTGTGCGACAAGACGGTTTAACCCCTTTCCCAAACAAGCCCTGGTTTCTACTTGTCTGCAGTAAAAGTCTTTTGAAAACACTGTGGGAAAAGGAGTAATTGCTCGTAACGAGCAATTTCTCCTTTTCCCACAGTGTTTTCTACCCTTTTGGAGAACTTTCTGCCATTTTCACCAAATATAAAATTGTCGTTTGCACACTCTTTCGGTTTGGAAGGGTCCAAAATTTATCGTTTGGGAAAGGGTTGATGCCTTTGCAAAAGTATCGACTCAAGTCAGACTGCCCTATAGCCTCTATTGACTCTATTGGTGACCTTCCTGCATGAAAAAAGATTAGTGTAACTAACATTATCTTCCGCTAGATGGCATTCTATAAATATTCATCTATCTAATATGGGCATCCTGGGTACAGAACCGAACCACTTTCCTATGCGACAACCCTTACTTTGAATTTTAAAGCTAAAATAAAGGTTTATTCAATAAAACGCTACCTTGTGCTATTCACTCAGCTATGATCAGCAGTTTAGAGAAACCTGGAGCTAAAGCAGGTCTCATTTCTCCTCAAACGTATTAATAAAAGCTATGTTCAGCATTGCTACTTTATAGAGCGTAATATTACAATCAGCCCGCTTTCGGGGCTAGTGATGCGTCATATAAGACAGTCGAATCTTCGAAGAATATGACATGCGCAGACAACGGTGTAACTAATAACTCAGTTGGTATACAAAATGGATTTACGGATCTATGTCCATGTGATGCCTTGTACAATTCATCACGGGACTGGATAAAATCCCCTTCTGCAAGGGCCTTGCTGTGAGATTTCTACCCTCTTGAATCCTATTCGAACGTCGTAGGCCCTTCCTTGTCTCATTTTGGACATCTTAGAAATAAAAAAATAGGAGAAAAGGTAGACATAAAGTCACAAATTCTGACTGTTGATTTATGCAGTTTACAAATAAACCTTTGAAACTGCGACTAGCTGACCCTTTGCAAATACACCCACCCACCTTTTGGACCTCTCAAAGTCAAAATTATTTACAGATGACAATTTGAATGTAGGTCAAAGAGTAGAATTTATGACAGAAAGGATAAAGAACTTTGTCGGAAAAGGAGAAAATAATGGTACCCAGCATTTTCTCCTTTTCACACGTTTTAAATTATTTTCCCTCAAGGTCATTTCAGCTCAGAAACGTGTAGTAAAGGGTGCGCATGGAATTCACCATCAAATCAGAGAATGAGACCACGAGATGTGTCTAAGAGCATGTCAAAGACCTATCAGCTTAGGACTAAATTTCAAAGTTACACAACTGTAATTTAATGCATCTGATCGAGTTACATCGTACCCTTTAGACTTTATCCCTTGTAGCTGCGGTTATAATCTTGAAGCCATGATTTCAAATATTCATAGAATATGAATTATTGAGGAAACTGATAGTTTTAGCATGAACTCAATTTTACAAGCTCGCCTCGTCTAGAGAAACAACATAATTATACTGGATTTAGTTGCCTCCACTTTGCCTTATATCTAATTACCAACTTCGACGTTCTTACATCATACTTTGTAGAAGGGTACTCTAATGGGACACATGTAACATCGCCTTCATCGCTTAACCCTCTACCAAATAGCAAATTTTGGACCAGACCAAATTGAAAGCATTTTGCAAATGATAAATTAACGGTTGCAGAAAAGATTATTTTTCTATATGGTAGGGTAGAAAACATTGTGGGAAAAGGAGAAAATGCTGGTTACCAGCATTTTCTCCTTTTCCCACTAGGTTTTCAAAAGGCCACTATTCCTGACCCGTAAAAAACAGGGATTGTTTGGGAAAGTGTTAAAAGAATGTGCAGATTCGGCCAAGACACGGGTAATCCGTAATCGATCGGCCCATTGACCCTAGCCCCACCTCGATTACGGATTTACCCGATGCTTAACCGAATCTGTACGATTTTGGCGAGGAAAGGCTGTGTTACACGAATGAATTCCATTTGGGTGCCCTATCCTTGAGGAATATTGATTACGTTTTTCGAATAACTAACAAATGTCACAGTCGCCCATAAATGCATACAGGCAACAGAAATGTCTTTTCTTTGATTGTTTGAAGTGAGCTTAACATGGCTATTTAAACCTATTTGCACCAAACAAGTTTGAAACTATTCATGTAAAATAAGATATCAAAGATGAAATACATATTTACTCTTAACCAAACGACCTTTTCAAAGACTTGTTCAAATTGAAAGCATTTGTGGACGAAAAATTATAATGAAGTTAAAAAGATGACTTCTGTCTGAGAAATAGTCTTTGAAATGATGGAAAAGATTATTATTTTCCTCTCCTTTTCCAACAAAGTTTATCAAAGCTGTGTTCTACAGTATCGTTAAAACAGAGGTATGTGAGGTGTTTTAAGGTTCTACGCTGCAAATCAAAAAGATATGTCGTTTGCAGCCGTTTCTATTGTTTGTTTGGTAGGGTCGAGAACTTGATCAAAAATAGCTGGGGATACATGCCTCTGTGAACTATTGTGGTTAGATGAAACGTACATTGTACCGTTGTATCAGAGCTGCGAATAGAGGGAGTGATTTTGATTTCGAAACTGATAATATTGATTATTCTCTTCTAAACCCTATCTTGTGAGTACTCATTAGAACCGTCCCATTGAGACGATTCTAATGAGTACGCACAGCATAGGATTTCGAAGAGAAATTATGGATTTAGAATCCCTTCACTCCCTCTTATCTGGAGCTCTGGTTGTATGGTGATTCACTAATTTCAAATGCAATGTCTTATAATTACTACTTGCTTGATTATTTAATTTTATATTCGATAACTAAGATGAGACAATGTTGTGAATGAGAAACATTTTACTTTCTACCAATCAAACCCGAGTTTTAACCCTGGAAAAGAAACCCCTTTGAAAAACAAAATAGGAAAAGGAGCCAACTCTTGTAAAGAGCTGTTTTTTTTTCTTTTCATCTGCAAAGTTTTCTTCCCATTCAGGTAACAATCCAACAATTTGAGCCACAAATATTTTGTAGTCTGCAAATGCTTTCAATTTGGACAAGTCTAAAATTTTGTTGTCAATGCGGAAAGTTATAAAAACTCAATTGATGTGCTAATGAGACGTAATCTATACTTTATCAACTGCAGACAACAACTTTTCCGTCTCGCAAAGATGTAAGGCCATGATTAGGTCCCAGCTGTGTTGTTGAACACTGAGGTATGTAAGGACTCTGGTGCTGGAAATTTTCATACGGCTAAAGTGGGTGACCCTGGTACAACTGAGTATCACCTGGAATGCATTTTGGCGTTACAATTTTAATGTTTAAAATATTGCAATTTTGAATATCTGTAAGTATATTACTGTGTACAGGCAGCGACTTAGAGGTCTGGTCAGGTCAATGCCTAAAGCTAAACCATTTTGTTTAGTCTGTCAGAAATTACATAACTCTGAAATAAGAAAATTGTAAATTTGGTATGGTTGGTGAATTTAACATCGGGGCTCGGCAACCAGTTCAGCCAAAACAGCAGTGAAACAAAGATTCATGTCACCCACTTAAGACTGGTCACCATTTGCATAAATTCATTCACTGGACGTTATAATTACATATTCATTACAGAACCGACATAATCGGTTTCGTTATCTCTGTCATCTTAAGTACCTTGTAGGATGTTATCGTGTCAAACAACGACATAAACATTTATGTAGCAAGTTATTCCTTGTTATTGTTAAACCCCGTTTTCAACAGTATTTCAGTTACATACATATTGCACTCCGACAACAGTATCCACTTTTTGTTCCACTAGAATTTCTTCCACCAGAACAACGTGTGACGCTCCTTTCAAACCAGTGTCTGTCTTTTAACCCATTACCACACAATCCCTACTTTTGACGCCCCTCAGAGAGAAGCCTTTAGAAAACATTGTGAGAAAAGGAGAAAATGCTGGTAACCAGCATTTTCTCCTTTTCCGACGATGTTTTCTACCCTTCACAAAACAAATTTCAAATTTTCAGTCACTTTTATTTTTGTCGTCTGCAAATGCTTTAGATTCGGACAAACCTAAAATTTTGTCGTTTGGTAATTAGTTAACACAAGCAAACCCTGTATCGAGTACGACAGAGAATCGGTTCACAGGCTCATAGATGGAACTGGCCGACATTTTTTAGTTTGTGTTGAGTCCATTTCAACTTATTTTTTTACTTCATTAGCATGAGGTTGACAAGTGGAAGACTGCTCACACAGTGAAATCGAGCACTCAATAGCCAGTCAAATATTTTTGTTCAATACATACAACACTTGGAATCATAGTAAGCAATCCTCCGTTGCAATAGTATTTTTAAAGGACTTGGCTACAAGACTTTAGGAGACTCCTACGCAAGAATTATATGATAGTCTAAATATTGCAAAGGTTAAGTATTGTACATAGACGCTTAGTCAT
Organism: Tridacna crocea; assembly: GCA_943736015.1. Classification (NCBI taxonomy): domain Eukaryota; kingdom Metazoa; phylum Mollusca; class Bivalvia; order Cardiida; family Cardiidae; genus Tridacna; species Tridacna crocea. Next base: position 15,196,808 of record OX031066.1, read on the forward strand.
ACAAAAATTTGTTATGTATGTATGCCTTTTTCGATGGAGGGGGGGGGGGGGATGTGGAACCTTAGTCCAGGCCTTGTCATATGATTAATCTTTACACCATTCTTGGCAACGCACCTGGTACGATAAAGTTGATGTAGAAGTCTCTTGCATGTATTTAACATTCTTTGATTTAAAAATACCTTTAAAATAGAGACAACGATATGTGATCTGATTTCAAACCTTGTTGAGACTTCATGGTAAAAACGATTAAACTGACATGTGCTTATTGTCAAGATAGTAGTCAAGAAGCAGATAATAACATGAGCCGACAAAAGACTAAGTCTGATGAAAATTGAAAGAACAATTAACCCTTTACCCATAAAGCATTTCTATGGTATCTTTAATTGACCCTAAATAACAGCAAGGATGAAGCCGTTTTTTATGGGTATATGAGGCCTTTTGAAAGCATAGAAAACTTTGTGACAAAAGGTGAAATTGCTCGTCACGAGCAATTTCACCTTTTGTCACAATGTTTTCCAAAAGCTCCTACAAGCAATGTGTAGAAACGAGTATCTATGGAGTAAAGGGTTAAAAAATGAGATTTACTAAATTGATGGGACTTGTCTTTTAACTTGAACTTTAAAAAAGGTGAAAATGCTAACTTTAGAAGGTTAACACTTCTTACGACCATGGGTTGCAACAAAATAGAGATAAGGAAACCAACTTGTCTTTTGCTTGAAAGGAGACTTTTCCTGTGCGTCATGGAAAAGGATAAGCAAGACCAGCACTCGGCTCAGGTGGTAGAGTATGAAACTTGTAAATCTCGGACCACTAGAGGGTGCTAGTTTGATCCTGATTCCTGACCACCTGAAATTACTAAAAACCGAGGTCCCTAGTGACGGTGTTATAAAGAACCAGGTGTAACTTAAGATGGACCTCCAACTGTATCATGGCTATTGCTGGTTACATCGTTAATCGGTGAGTCCTCTGTCGTTGCCAATGTGTGCAATCTAAAAGTGTTTTAACCCTTTAATCATTTCATCATTTGAGTCGCATTTCAGGTGTTGTTGCCTAATACTTTTAATTTAGACAAATGTAGAATTTGGGTCGTTTGGTTAAGGTGTACTTTAGGTTTATATTCCACGTACTTGTAATTACTGACTAATGTGAGCGACTAATGTTAGGGTTTGATGTGATGATTAAGACGGATTTTGTGGGGATCGGTGGTCAACCACAAAATAGTGACCATCCATGTTCAGCTTCGAGGCTTCTAACTACTGTGGTTTCTCGCCTGATCCGTTAAACAAGATACATAAATGCTGAGTTGAATAATTTGCTAATTTCTGAACATTCAACTTATTCATCAATTGTTGTTAAATTGCGGGTTTTTATATATATATATATTCTATATATATTTCTACATCAGATTTTGCTAAGTCTTGTTTCTTGTATTCGACAAACCTATGCCATTTTTAACAAAGAATTCGTCACAATACTTCCAATAAATATTATTTATCGATTTCTATCGACATTGTTCTATTAAGCTACAATTTTATTATGAGCCCACCCACTTAAACGTTGAAAACCAAGTCGGTGGACATTCTGCTCGACAATTTAATCATCCCTTAGCTAGACCCTAAATCTTCACGTTTTTATTCGATTGGTGAATTAACAATAAAATTATCGAGAAACTCTAACAACATTCTGGAGTAGATCCTTGATGACTCAATGAAAACTGATAAAAAATAGAAAAACGTTCTGCTTGTAACGACGAATTTAAGAGAAAAAAAAGACTAGTGGGTCATTAAAACATCTGTACTGGGCCACTATGACATAAAGAATGCAGTATGCAAATGTCGAGAATCAATTAGGTTTTAATGTTAGTCGGCGGTTTCCTCAATGTCATTTGAAGGTCACTCTGAATGAATGGTATTGCAAAGTACTTAATATAAGTGACCAATAAAAACGCCAGGCGACATGTAGGAGTTAGGTGCTCATACATATTCATAGGACTAAATAACAGTATAGTATTTCTGTCTTCCAAGTATGCAAGGGCAGTTAGTCCTTTAACCTTGCACCATCTGGCCATCTGCAAAAACGAGCTTTTACGGACGGCAAAGATCAAAATCAGACTGCACAGAACGTGGAGTCTGGAGTCTTCAAACTGTACCGTCCGCGTATTTAGTCAAGCCTACAAATTAAGATTATGTCTTTGTTTAACAGGATTGTATCTTCAACCACTGAAAGGGGTCAGCTTTATATATATTTGGCACTGCAAGATACTAGTAAGTTCCTGTCTCAATGAGGGTGTTAATGAAAGTTTGAGTATATTCTGTAATATACAGGCGATGCACCAATGTGCTGTTAGTGTTCAATGATCAACCAAGGAAGTTCATATCGTCCATGATAGACCAATAGAGCTTCAAAGGCCGGCGTGGTCTTACTTTAGCATAAGTCCTTGTATCAACCAACCAAATAATTCTAATAAATAGAGGACATTTTGGGGTTTTTTTTTTTCTGTGATAGATAGAAATTTATTTCATTGACTGAACACCATCGGTATTATTTTCATGACTGGCGGTCCCACAAGTTTTTCGTCCTTTTCAAAGATTAATCCCACCATTTCAGCCACGTTGAATTTCTCGTCTGCAAAGGCTTTGAATTTGTACAGTAAAAAATCCTATTGTTTGGTAAAAGTTTGTGAAAAGAAAATACAACACGCAAAATACCTGTCTTTTATAGGTGAAGAGTTGACTTGGATGACAATGGTTTATAAATGACTTAATTAGAAACTATCGACAAGAGACAAAAAAAAAACGCATTTTGATCCTGCAATATTCGGCTATTTTGGTTCAATATATCATTCAAATAACTCCAGTGATCATTAAATCAAAGACCGACAGGTGCAAACACGAAACATGACTTCTAAAAACTCAGAATAATCATGTAATGATGCAGGTAAAAATGCATCCCATTCATAACAATTAATTTTCTTGTCTGTAAACAGATGTATATCAGCGTACAATACGTTACTTGACTTGTTTTCTTTGTGTAAATTACCGTAATAAACTATTGTTTTATTCCTGATAAGTTAATTGATGGGACAACGTGATCTGCTTCTCCGACCTATCACCTGGGAGGGCCTATGAAACCTAACTTCGGGAGGCCATACAGGCTTTTACTTGATACACATGCGTATAATTATGTCACAAACTAGAACATGCGTCTGGCATTTAAATATTTTAGAATGGGAAAGGAAAATATTTTTTCTCCTCTCTCCAATATAAAAGGTAAAATTGTAATAAAAGATGAAATATACAATTTTTAACACGTTTTTTTTTTTTTTTGCAAGAGCTATCTGTTTCAATCACTTGATAGAGAAATATTTGATAGAAAACCCTCATGCACGATTTAGAAAAGGTTTGAAGCACACCAGTGATGCAAGATAAGAGTACCAATTTTTTAACTAAAATTAATGAGTGGAAGATTTTTTTCAATTGTAAAAAATACCCAAGTAAAGTAATACTGATTAAAAAAAACTACATTATTGGACCTTATAGATGTAAGAATATAGAACGTGCAGTCTGATCTTGATCTAAAGTCTCTGCTAAGGCAAACGCTTAGGGGCTTAAGGGTGTTAAAATCCTCGATGATTTATCGGCATAGACATGTATTTCGAAGTGTCTTTGACTTAATGTATGTGAAATGTGAGCATTTGCCCTTTAGCGAATGATATAGCACGTTTTGTACGTAAGTGATCATGACTGATCGGTTTTTATCAAGTAATAAAGACGTTTAAATCAGCACGTGATGTATGATTGTATTTGTCTGTGCACCACTACTTTGATACGCCCTCCTAAAGCAAGTCTGTCTGTCTGTCTGCCTGCCTGCCAACGTGTTCGGTCCTTTTTATATAATCAAATATTTTATAGCTATGTGTTTTTGTTCCAAAAATTTGGGTTGTTCATCTGGTATCATACTTTATTTAAGTGTCTGTAGAAAATGCCAGGCAAATCAGATTTTGACTAGCAGAAAGTTTAAGTTAGGTTTTTGCAGTTTAAATAAAGGTGCTACTAAAGTCAAAGCTGCAAAAGTACTCATAGACCAAGGTAACATTAAAGTTCGGTTTTTCCTAAAGTTCTTGTGATTTTTCAATCAATATCTTGTATGGCCACCTCTGAACGAGTCAGTCAGCAGTTTCTGAACAGAAACAATGTTGACCTTGGCCAGCTTTATCGCCGGACATAATTCCAATAGAACATGCCTATGATTACTTGGGAAGAAAGAAAGGTTCGATCTCGGCGAAACATCAACAATTTCATGGACTTGGCCAGCGCTCTCGTTCAGGAATGGAGTAACATTCCTGATGCAATAATTTTACGTTATGTAAGGTTGTTATGCGCAGTTGAATAATTGCGTTTATCGACAGCAGAGGTGGCCATAGAAGTGGAAAAGGAGAAAAAGTTTGTGATTAGCAATTTCTGAGTGCCAGATCAGATAGTTGCTTTCCTGCTTTTTAAATGTCGTAGAAAGATACACTGTGCTTGGTTCTTTTTTTATAGTTTTCTTTTAATTCTTAGGATTTTTTTTTTTTTTTTTTTGTTGTTGTTGAAAGAGTGAAATTTATATCCGGTAAGTTATCAAGAAATATAGATGAAATATTTTTCGATATTTCATGGTTACGACAAGTGAAAATACTGGTTGTTATATTCTAACTCATTTTATCTCTAAAATTACATCCTCTGATAAAATACCATCAGGTGAGGAACCCAAGGAAAGGAGAGATTTTGAAACAAAAACACAACATTTGTTCACTTTAGACCTAAACATCTACCCATAAAGATTCATAGCCTTTTTTCATATTTCAACCCATGTTCTGTAGCCTTTGATTGAAATGGTTTACTGTCTAAATTTTGCTTGTCAGTCCGAATAGTAGGCTTACTTATTCTACCAAAACTGGATGACTGGAGTCTTTTTTATCTTTCTTCGTGCCATAAAGCATTTGGCTTCTTGTTCTTTTTTCAATGTTTGTCAGTTTTTCTTCTGTAAGATTTAGAAGACCAATTGCTTCTAGGAAAGAGTCCTCCGGGGTCTGCTTCTAGTAATCATGATCATAACTCACACCACGCATGTTTGCTGGGCCAAACAGCTGGACAGTTGGCATCTTAGATGCTCCAGTAAAGTTTAAGCATGAGAAAAAGTCGGAGTATCCTTCTCATTTCCTGTATTACTTGGGTCTGCGATCAAAAGAAATGTTTGTGCTATCATCTGAACCACTAAACATTAAGCTGCATTCCTTCACAGAGCAGCGTTAATGTGTATTTTTTACCTTATTGAAAGACATTTTTCTGCGCATGCCGTTTCTACACAAAGACCAAGATTTACTAAATACATAGCTGGCATAAAGTAATGCACACACACGCTTGCAGTGAGCGGTTAGTACCATCCCAGCTTCACATTCACATTGGGCCTCTTGAATTTCTCCATCAATTGATATCCGTATATCCATGCAGTAAACCACTGCTTTCTTCATATCTGCGCGACATGCACTCTCGTGAAAATAGCAAACGAAATTCTCTGAGTAGTATATCCTTATATAGCATAGATGTTTTTCTTTATACTGGCCAATTGGCGTTGAATCAAGGGTTTTTTTTTTTATAATAGATGAAGATAGGATTCTACGGTTGCAATAGTCACAATAGGGAATATCTTTTCACTGTGCAGGTCCATGTAACATTTTGAATCGGACAGTTTTTTTATGTTCTCAGATTCTCCACAATGGCCCATTTCTCCAGATCCAGATGTCCTAAAATTTCTCTCGTATGCTTCGCGTCTGTGGAGAAAACTTTTTCATGTGGTGACTTCCAGGGACATGTTCGCTGAGTAACAACCCGAGGTGTGTGTATGTGAGTTGACCGCTTGTATTTGTACAGTTTGTAAATAAAGTTTATGCATCATCTTGAATGACCTTACTACAAAACAACAAGATTTAAGATAAGCCTAAATTGCAAGCACTTTCAGTAGACCAAAGTAATATGACTAAATGATTGGAATTTGTTTTTGTAAGCAGAGAAAACATTGTGAGAAAATGCTGGTTTACAGCATTCTTCCTTTTCCCACATTGTTTTACGACAACCTTCTTCTTCAAGGTCGTTAAACGTCAGATTGCTTGGTAAGGAATTAACCCTTACCTAAACAATCCCTGGTTTTTACGGGCCTGGAATAGTAGCCTTTTGAAAACATTGTGGGAAAAGAAGAAAATGCTGGTAACCAGCATTTTCTCCTTTTCCCACAATGTTTTCTACCCTATCATATAGAAAAATCATCTTTTGTTAATTTGTCATGTGCAAAATGCTTACAATTTGATCTGGTCAAAAATTTACTGTTTGGAAAAGGGTTTAGACAGCTTTAAAAAATGACACTACGTCGCATACATTGTTTAGCAAGAAGACCAAAACTCGGTGAAACATTTCTGCAAAACATACACCTTATGAATTTTAAATTTGACACGTAAAAAATAGCTGTAGATGAGTCAGTTTATGTAGATGAGACCGAAGTTAAACTCCGAACAACAATATTTTAAACTTATCCAAACCGAAAGCATTTGCAGACTGCAATGTTTTATATCCATCCTACCAACATCAATTTTTACCATCGAGACAACTTAGATTTATTGTCTGCAAAAGTTTTCGATGTAGACCGATTAAAAGCTTTTGTCGTTTGATAAAGGTGTCGCACCACTGCGAGACTGCTTCCGTGGCTTCCGGGTCGTTGTAGTCAATAGTAGTCCCATGTGAAACTTTACTTTAGCATTTTTGTTGCAATGCTTCATAGAGCTGAGAAACTTTGTGATGCATATTTTAGATCTGCTTCAGATTTAGGCGATGAGGGCCACTTAGATATGTTTTATTGTATATTAAGTGGACTATTTTGTGTCATTTGAAGAACAATAATTGGGGTCATGGCCGTGAACAAGCGTTTTTGAGAAGACAAATTCTAGAGTGCCTGGGTCAGTTGGGTTTTAGCGAAAAACGCATTGCAGGGTTTTTTTTTTTTTTTTTTTTTTTTTTTTTTCAGGCCTTTAAAGGAACTTTTGAGAGCACCAGATGGTGAAGCAATGGTTTTAAGATAAAGCGAAGCTTTAAAGATGGTCGATTTCACTCTATTTCAATATGGCAACAAGTAGTATGTCACCTGAAGAGTTCAGTCATTACTGCACCGAAACACGGAAACAGTCAGTGGAACGTACAGCTTGTCATTTTTTGTATCATTTAGCTCAAGTTTATTAGGGAACAGCTTTTGGACATACTGTAGAATAACGAGAATTGTAGGTAACGTCACCACTTCCTTTTCCCGGAGTGTTTTGCTATTCTTTTGCTATTTTTGTTTGGACTAAAATGTGTCTATACCATAAGGAATAAGCCTTACAAACTCAAAGAACATACTCTATAAATGGGGACGACACTATTTATGCTTGTATTATAAAGTTCCTCTTCAAAATAAACACCAAAACACACAAAGATTTTAGTAATAGCTCCAGTGAGGAAGTCTTGATAAAACGGAATATTTGGGCTGTACGTTTAATGTGAGACAGACATACAGGGGAAGAAAGTGTCAATAAAACAGACAGACAGTTCGAGACAGACAGAAACACAGACAGACGGAGTCAGAAAGAGAGAGAGGGGGTGGGGAGAAGAACCTCCGCTTTTAAAAAGAGACCACAGAGAGGGGGAAGGGGGGACATCATCTTCACAAGCCAAGGCCGACAATTCACTATGCTACGCTACCCTTGGAGGATCGAGCTTGATTTTTACATTTAACCGATACGCTTTTTCATTGGATGCAGCCAGCTCTAGCTGCAACAAATGAAATCGCTCGTAGCATTTCATCTTTGATAAAAATAGAACAAGGTCGCTACCTTTCGAATGAAAGGTAAACATGGAAACCCACGTGGATGTCTGCTTATCGCTTCATGTGTATTTGTAAGCGGTTTGTAAAACGATATTTCATTTGCTATTAGAAATATGATGTAAAGGAGGGTAATAACCAGCATCCAATAGAGGGCGCATCGCAGGAATCTCGAAATCGGGCTAAATCAGCCAAGGTAAGATGCACGTAGTGATCTTAAACTTGGCTCGCGAAGATGTGGGGACATACGAATAAGCCATGAGGTACTATACCAGACTAGTTGTTATGTGACCATGGATCCAGAAAACATATTTTGTCCAACAATCAACTGCGTCATGAGATAGTATGATCATTGGATATGGAGAAACTTTATAAATAGCGAAAAAACAAAAATGACCAAGGGCAGCTTGCGCGGACTGCACAGACTGATCTTGATCGATACGCTTTGCAGATGCATTAAGCCCTCTTTTCACATAGTAAGGCTCATATACCGGACATGAGATAATTTTGATTAAACCATAACAGTACACCGGATGTGGGATATTTTGACATTTCGGATAACATTGTATTTGTTTCATTTGCTCATTAATGTCGACTTCACTACAGACATAGGTGAATCATTGTTGGTGTCATGTGGACCCAAGAGATAGCGTCATGGAATGCAGCGGTATAGTCTGGGTCCTGTGTGGCCAATGGTGAAGTGCAGGGTCCATATAGGCATATTCACCAACCATTCATAAGAACTGTCTTTGTCTTAATCTTCAAGATTTCCTCACTATGAAAGTGACAGAACTTCTGATTGGCTAAACCAAATGGTTTAGCCAATCAGAAGTTCTGTTACTTTCACATTGACGAAATTCTGAAGAATAAGACTAAGAATGTTCATAAGAACTGTTGGTGAATATGGACCCAGGACTCGTAACCTTGGTGTCTTGGTTTCGAACCTTGCCAGAAGCACCTTCGTATTAGTGTCCATAGACAAGACACTTCAGAGTCCAGGCCTAATACTGGCAAGACCTAGGACATGAATGAATATGGGAGCTGTCGGTGTAATATGCAAGAAGTAATTATGAAAGCGACATAAAGCGCCATTTAATCAATCAAGAGGATGTAAGATCAAAGCACTGGCGATAAGGTAACTAGTAAAATTAAGAAGAAAAACTATTTTTCCCGTAAATATCACATCACTAAAATGTTTTTACATGATAAAACTGTTGTTGTTGTTGTTGTTGTTGTTGTTGTTGTTGTTGTTGTTGTTGTTGTTGCTGCTGCTGCTGCTGCTGCTGCTGCTGTTGTTGTTGTTGTTGTTGTTGAACACTGTTTCAGTTATAACTTGGCGGCCAATGCAACAATCCATGTTTTCTTGGTGTATCCTTTTACCAGTACTCTACATAATATTCTTTTCGAGCCACCTGCTGCTTTCCCACATAACCATCGTCAAACCAATAGTCTTCAATGAGAGAGATATGAATTCTGTCACAAAGACTATCATTAATTTTTCGGAAAGAAACTGGTCGAGCTGGGAATCGAACCAGCCAACCTGCTTTCAGATCCTGTACACTACCGTCTAAGCAAACGGTACTTAGCATGAAGTTTAAGACTTGTTCACATTGACAGCAACTGCAGATCACGAAATTTGTATCTGAATGGTAGAACTTGTCGATGATAGGAAAGAAAACATTGCTCGAAAAAGAGGAAATGTTGGCTACCAATATTTTTCTGCAGTATTTTCAAGGGCTTTATTCTTCAGGTCGTTAGATACTAGATTATAGTTAAAGAGAAATTTGCTTATAATTGTGACCCGTCATGCGACAAGGCTTTCTGGAAATTCCGTACCTCAATAAGATTAAAACAGATCAAAGACAAAGCAAATTTAAGTTGATAGTTCGAAAATGATTGTATAGTAGAACAGAATGACAACTTTTCATACAGAAAATATCATGAAAATGAAAAGTGTCGATCCTGGTCAGCCTGCGCAATCTGCGCAGGCTGACCAGGATTGACATTTTTCGCAGTTCCCAGATGGTCCAAATTGGCATGACGGGTCACAATTCTGTTCATCGTTTATACATGAACTTAATAAAACTTTCAAAAGTACGTTTGAACCCAGACCTCCCACTGACAAACAAAATGATGATTACACCGATAAAACCACAAAAAAAATGAAATTCGACGTATTCGAAACGCGGTAAAGAAAAGCTGATTCAGCTCCCGAGAAAGAGCATTTTATTTAACAACAAAGAGAAGATATACACTGTACATTTAACCCTTTATTTATCCAGCTTGGGGGAAAAAAGGCAAAGAATTTCAAAATTGTCTCTGGTTAGAATATTTGGCAAATTATTGAATTGTCAAGACTCACGATAACACTTCACGTTCTGTGCAGCCTGACTCCCTTTAATCAAAAAGATCCTCAAAGCAAATAATAACTTTCACGGGGATTTAACGGCGCCGAGTTCTTGAAATGGAAAGCTTCTCATAGACCAGAATTGTTCAAAGATTGTTTCAATTTGGATATGTGACAAAGATGTAAGCAGTGTAATTTTAAGATAAGACTCCGTTCTTTGCAGTTTAATCGTGCTCTACATTGTCTACAATTTGGGCTGGGCTGGGCCGGGCCCTTAATGGGTTTCAGGTTAACGCGCCTCAGTTGGTGTAATGATGCAGGTGCGACGTTACGTAGAAGCACTCATGAAAATATTAATCAATTCAGTCATAAAATTTACCCTTAACCTGCAGTAGAAGTGAAATGAACATCCAAGCCGATCGTAACAACTCAAATTTTGCTGTTCGAAGTTATTAAAAGGTGAAAAATAATTCCTTATCGGAGGGTGTAGATCCAGTATCAGATTCTACATTCTGTAAAGTCTGATCATGAGCTACACTGTCCAGAAATGGCCCTTGATTCTTGCTCAGAAGTCTAAAAGTTAAAACAAGAATTAGAAGTAGCTTTTATTGTTTTACCTTTTGTGTTATAAAGTCATATATCGTCGGTTTACTTCAATAATCTCGTAACTACAGCTTGTTTCAATCTGTTGTTATGATGTTTTTGAAGTAAACCGACGGTATTTACTCGGTTAACACTTTCCCAAACAATCCCTGGTTTTTACGGGTCTGCAATAGTAGCCTTTTGAAAACATTGTGGGAAAAGAAGAAAATGCTGGTAACCAGCATTTTCTTCTTTTCCCACAATGTTTTCTACCCTATCATAGACAGAAATCATCTTCCCAGCAAGAGATGAATTGTCGTCTGCAAATGCTTTCAATTTGGTCTAGTCCAAAAGTTTGTCGTTTGGGAAAGGGTTAAACAGAAGTACTTTTTGAAAGCAGGGAGATAAAATAAAGGAATTCTAATAACTAACACTTTCTGAACTTTAACATTACTTCTGCTTTGGGGTTTTTTTTTACTTATCTATTTTATCTGTTCATTTATTTTATTTAATTAATTCTGCATTCGTTCTGGCAATTATCCTGTAAAGAATAAATAGCTGACAGGGTTGTCACTGAAGATCATAAAAAGATGTGCATTGTCAATTGTTCCATCGAATTTCATTGAATCATTTATACAATAATCATAAAATACTATATTTTAGCCTGTCAATGTTGAAATATACAACCGGAAGTGCATGACAAATCACCGTTGTCGACACGTATTGACGCACTGAAAAAAATAGATCCATATAAATTATAGTAAACACGCCTTTCTAAGTTTATTTTTCCATTAGATTTCCAAGATATACATTTTGCATTAATATCTACATTTCATAAGAGTGGGCCACAGCAAATATTGAAGTTTTCACGTTGATTTTTTTTAAACCATGCTGATGCAAGCATAATTACACATACATCCCCAGGATATGAAAGAGAATTTTATTATGTTCATGCTGAAATGGGTTTAGTCCATATGTGGAAACGATTTCACTTGTTTCATTTTTTTTCTATAATTACTTGATGTATGTAGGTTTCGTGACGCACGAGGGGATGACGAATGTCACGTATAGAAATTTGTATCTGTGGAATGGTTCCTTTTTGTCTGCATGGCATATTACCTTCTTTTTCGAGCACAAACTTCTTTAGAGCGTTAACTATCAACATAAAATGTTGTCATGCCTTTTTTGTGTTTGTGTGTTTCCTCCGTTTGTAAATCAAAATTAAAACAGCAAAAACTGAGAATAATAAGACACGCATTTTGTCCATAATTATTAAATCCCTGGTACCAGCGTTAGAGTCCAAACCTGCAATCATCTGAGATACAAGTCAGCTAGCTGAAGGATTGATACTGCTATGCGCTCGTTGTCCAGAGCCATTTATACGTACGAATAATTACTGTGATAGACGTTAGAATATGGGATATCTCGAAGTTATGAACAGATTGAGCCTACAGATCGTGTCTTTTCGACATATTTAGTTTAAGTTGATCAAACAAGACTGATGGTTAATTTGTCCATTATAGCAGGATAGTAGGAGACTGAAAATATCTTTGTAAAGTATGGACAACCAATATGGATTTCAAAAAAGGAGTTTCTGGCGAAAGAAAGGTTATTATTGCAACTATGTATTCAACTATGGTGTGCTGTAAGACGCAAAAATAAGACAAAAATGCGGAGAAGATATCTTTACAAAATGATAAGAATTTTAAGACATGTCTATTCGAGAGTATATCCGAAAAAAATAATAAAATTTTTCTCGACTGAAAGAGCTTGTCTTAGAAATGACAGAAAACTTTGTTGGAGAAGAAAAAAATATTGGTTACCATTGCAGTAAACTTCCTGAAAATATTGGTTACCGTCATTACATTCTTTTCCTACAATAGTTTTTTTTTTTCATATATTTTAGCTTTCTTCTTATGGGTCATTATTGCTTGGCTTTGTTTTGTAATGGGCTAAATCAAAAACTATAACAGTCATTTTTGGACATACTGCTGACATAAACAAGAGGAATAAATGACTAAAATATGTTTCGGAATGATAGGGTAAGTATTTTGAAAAGTCGGAGTGAATGACTGTGACAGCAATTACTAAATCTCGACATCGTGTGCAGAAACTCTCAACTGCAGGTAATCGCAAAAGTTTATATTTTTAATGTTAACGAATTGAGATGGAATCTGTCGGAAATTTCAACGTTCGGTGGTAGAGACAATTCATCTTGACGGGCACCGAGCCGCCAGAAGTGGAGTAAATACCTAAAACGTTAGTCATAGGTACTGTTACGATAATTCCATGAGGGTTGCTGACAGATCAGTCACATGACAGTGCACACAGAGATAGTTGAAAATAGTAACAAGTAAGTGGAATTCTCGCTATCTAGTTTTACTTATGATTTTGTTTTGAACAGAGATTTAAGTGTACTGATAATAGCATCCTTTTGCCGACCTCATTCTACTGAGTACTTTTTTCAGATAAAGTAACTGTGCTGCGAGAAGATCAACAGAATGTTGCCAAAGATAAATTTAGACCGTAAAGGAGACCGTAAAACGGTGTGATAGAGAACCATTGGTACCTGGACCAAGGCTACGTACTATTTTACATGCTTATATATTTTCTTGGGAAAGTAGTCGATCTAACTTTCATGGTGTTCCTGTAAAATTCACAGATATATTATTATACTGCAAAGAAATTTCTCGCGATCTGATTGGATAATATATTTCTGTACACTTGCAAAATCTCTGTAAATACAGTTCCCCTTTCGGGAGCGCTCTCTTGCAGTATGGATCAGTCTCATTCACGTCTGTAGTGGGCTCAGAAAGTAGTCCGTCATCACGCAATACTTTCGTCACATGACCACAACTCAAAATAGTGACACAAACGACGGTGAAAGAAAGACCAGTATCGATTGTTGTGTATGCTGTTCAAACAGCATACTGCTAATCAGACTTGGTGGTAAAAAGTAAGAAAAAGAGGGATTCTATGAAAAGCTAGAATGTCTTTTAAAGGACAATAACTTGATTTTAATCTTACAAACTTAGCTAAATCGGTGTGTCGAAACTGTTGTTATCATTAATTATCATTCATTGGCGCAGCCATTTTGGTTACAATTAGCGTAAGAATCTGAACAGTAAAGAATCTTAAAAAATAGTTCCATTGTGTAAATGTCCAAATGAATGCACCTATAATGTATCCAGTATCACATCTCCTTTGTCTACTTATGTTACACATGAAACAGTTAAACAGTAAGAAAACACGTTTTACTCGGTTTGACCATCTTCGCAAGCAAAGTAACGAACAAAGTGGAGTTAGTAGCCTTGGCTTGCGAAGATGCGGTTTGACAAGATTCTTGTCATTTAGCCCCTTGCAGAGATGTATGGTGAGAGTTACGAACGACAACTCTGCTCTGAAGGTTGCTACTAAAGCGGAAATAATGGATTTATTTGATAAGTAATTATACTGACCCATATTAACGTTTGTAGTCATTCTACAACAAATACGAGAATTTAAAATAAGCAATCCCTTAGTCATCGAAGCAAATTTTGAAATGTCTAAACTAATACATTAAAAATTTAAAAGGATAACCTAATGGTCGTTTTTACCTTTGCCAACAAATCATTTAAATGCACAATTACTTACCTTGAAGTTGTTTAAATCCATGTTAAATAAAACTACGTTGAATTTCTATCGCAGCACAGCTGACATCATCAAGTTTATGCACCAAACTGCACGTTTTAATACCAAGGTTTCAGTGACGTCAGTTTTAATTGAATTGGGGCACTCAGAAGGGTATTTCGTCTGCAAACGAGACGACATGATCAACCACAGCCTTGAACAAGTTTCCAACTCCCTTGACACCTGACTGCACGACTTATTATGTACAGTTGGTTCACCGGAAACAGGAAACTTACGGTATCCAGAGTGCCCACTGTGTATTTGGTCCCTCCAATAAGTTACTTTATTATTGTTGTCTTTCTCATGTCAATATTGTTACATTTCTCAATCAAATATTTCAGAGTTCGAATCTCATGATTAGCTTAGTCATCGATAGAGTTCACCCACATCTCGATTGCTTGTTTAAGTTTTCATGAAGCGTCTGTGGAGAGCATATAATACAAGTTGTAGAACATGTACCGAGACGGCTTTAACTCGTTACCAAACAACGAAATTTTAGATTGGTCGAAATTGAAAGCACTTGCAGACAGCAAAATAAACGTAACTCAAAAATTGAAAATTTGTTTCCAGCAGAGTAGAAAACATTGTGGAAAAACGAGAAAATGCTGGTTACTAGCATTTTTTCCTTTTCCCAAATTGTTTTCAAAAGGCTTCTTTGTCAGGGTCGTAAAAACCAGGGATTGTTTAGTAAAGGGTTGAAATAAAACAGCCATGATCTGTGAAAGGGGGGTTTAATACAGCTACAAAAAAAAGTTAGACTCATGTCCGCCTGCGCACTGCGATTATTTCTGCCAAAAAAGGATCCTTCTTGCATGTCTAAATGCCACATATCAACAGTTCAGTTTTTACTAGCTTCTAAAAGTTTACATTTCCTTTTTTTAGCAGGAGAAAGGTACAGATGTGGCGGGAAAAGATGTACAATCTGTCTAATGGTGCAGTTCTTAAATATTTGCTACCCATCACGCAAAAATCATCTAGTCCTTCTGTGCATCATTTAGATGAAAACAGATCAACGATAGCCCAGGTCAGTTTAAGTTGATAATTCGAAAATAACTGTAAAGCAAGGTACAATGACTACTTTTCAAACAGAAAATGTCATTAAAGCGAAAATTGTCAACCCTGGTCAGCCAGCGCAATTCGGGCAGTCTGACCAGGTTTGACACTTTGCGCAGTTCCCAGAAGGTCCCTTTTTGCACGATGGGTCACATTTGTTAAATGATCGATTATGTTCATGATACATGGAGCCTATTGATAATGGTGAGACTAGAATAAGCAAACATCTTTTGTTGGTGTTATTATCGTCATCATGATAACCCAACAATCCTGGTAAATGGGTTCAGATGTAACAGGAAAAGTTGCATCAGTCCAATGGTGCAGTTCTTAAACATCTGACCCATCACGCAAAAAGGGGCCATCTGCGAATTCTGTACATCAATTAGATAAAAACAGATCAACGATAGTGCAGGTCAGTTTAAGTTGATAATTCAAAAATGGTTGCAGTATAACAAGGTACAAGGACTACTTTTCATACAGAAAATATCATTAAAGCGAAAAGTGTCAACCCAGGTCAGCTTGCGCAATTCGTGCAGTCTGACCAGGGTTGACACTTTGCGCAGTTCCCAGAAGGTCCCTTTTGGTGTGATGGGTCACATTTGTTAAATGATCGATCATGTCCATGATAAACGGGGTCTATTGATAACGATAACTTGAGACTAAAATAAGCAAACACCTTTGAAATGAGGCATCCAAACGTTGTTGTTGTTGTTGTCATTGTCATCATCATCATTATTATTAATACTATGAGCATTATTTATTAATCCGGAATGGCTATTGGCAGTTAACTGTAAAAAGCGCAAAAAAAAATAAAAACGACCATTTACAGTTAACTTTTAACACATTACCACACAATCCCTACTTTTGACGACGCTGAGAAAGAAGCCTCTAGAAAACATTGTTGGAAAAGGAGAAAATGCTGGTAACCAGCATTTTCTCCATTTCCCACAAGGTTTTCTACCCTTCCCAGCACAAATTTAATTTTTGAGTTACTTTTATTTTGTCGTCTGCAAATGCTTTCGATTTGGACGAGCCTAAAATACTGTCGTTTGGTAATGAGTTAACAGCCTAGACAGTAGAATCGGCAATTTATTTATGATATGGAACTGTAAATAGCCAATTCTATGGGGTTTTTAGCTATATTCTTACGAACGAAGTCCGTAACAAAGAAACAAAAGAATAAATGCATGGCAGAAATAAGGATCGGAGCGGGATTCGAACTCCGAACTCCCGGACACAAAGCCAATACCCTAACCACTGAGCCAAAGAGATATCTCCCTGACGCAGTAGCCAGGTATTGTATTTAAATCGGGAGTATATGCCATGCAGGAAGGAGTGGTGTCCCGTAACACACCCCCTCTTAAAGTCATCATTTATTGATGACTCAAAGCCTTATTAGGCAGGAAGTCCGATTTTGGACAACAAATGGGATTAATGGCTCAATGGCCAATCCCGGACGAGCCCCCATCTTACGAACAAAGTCCGTAACGAAGAAACAAATGAATAAATGCATGGCAGAAATAAGGTACCGAGCGGGAATCGAACCCCGAACTCCCGGACGCAAGGCCAATACCATAACCACTGAGCCAAAGAGATATCTCCCTGACGCAGTAGCCAGGTATTGTATTTAAATCGGGAGTATATGCCATGCAGGAAGGAGTGGTGTCCCGTAACAATATACAGTCAGCTGTTATAATCCACTTTAAAGTTTTTTGGCTTTTTATGGTTAACTGTAAATTGCTTCTGCCATATTAATACCTTAGCTTTTTTATTACATAAGTACTATATTTCTTTTAGCAATTTGTGCCAAGTTAAACTTTGAGCCTTTGCCTATTGTATTATAACCAATCCCCTGAAAAAAAAGTGTCCCCTTTCTTGATGCAATCAACCTAGTTTCTAAACGAATGCACTAAATGTGTTTCTATATAAGGATATGCAGATTATATTTGTAGAGTTTATTAACATTTTTTATAGCAGACGAAGCGTTGTTTCCGTCTTTAACCCTTCATCTTCTAAATGGAATAACCCTTTGCCAATTGATAAAATTCTGGACCAGAGCAATTTGCAGACAACAAATAAAATGTTGCTCGTATGATGATTTCTATCTATGACAGGTTAGAAAACATTTTTGGAAAAGGAGAAAATGCAGGTAAGCAACTGGTTACCAGCGTTTTTTCCTTTTCTAAAACTGTTTTCAACGGCGTTCTATTGCTGGATCGTGAAAACTCGGGATATCGTGGAAAAGAAATAAATGAAAATATCTGGCGAATGGGAGGTACAAGTCATTGCCTTTGAATATCAAGATGCCCAGCCTGTTAGCGTTTCAGGACTTAACTCATTACCAAACGACAATATTTAGACTGGTCCAAATTGAAAGCATTTGCAGACGACAAAATAAAAGTGACTGATATTTTGAAATTTGTTCTGTGAAGGGTAGAAAACATTGTGGGGAAAGGAGAAAATGCTGGTTACCAGCATTTTATCCTTTTCCCACATTGTTTTCTAAAGGCTTCTTTCTCAGGGGCGTCAAAAGTATAGGGATTGTCAGGTAATACCAGGCCAGGATTGTGGGCTTGTAGCAGGTTCGTGTAACAGGTCTGAATTCCCATTTCGGCCATTTTTTTTTTTCGATGACTAATGAGTCTTTGCTCAAGGATTCATTCGCTCACATCACGAATCAATCTTTCGACGATAGTTATGTGGGAAAGGAGCCAGTGACCAGAGAAAAATATCGTGCGAAGTACCGGTCACAGAGACTCTAGGATAGCATGGATAGGTGCACTAGCCGCCGTGACATAAATGGAGAAATGTTGACAGTGGCACTATATACTATAACAAACAACTCAACAAAAAAATAAGAAGCGTCGTTAGCAGGAAAGGGCTGTACTAAACAAACTTGAAAGAAACGTTTTCATTGCAACAATAATCCTTCACTTATGGCCCCTCCTCAGTGCTTTTTTCAGTAAACATAACGGGGTCAAATTTCTATGCCATTTCCAAAGACATATAGAGTTTGAAATACCATTTTCATATAAGTATTCCTCATAGTATAAGCTGCGCTCTGGTAAGCGGGTTGCAAGCGTCTCTGTCATGCACAATAAAAAGAAAGTTATCACATGTGACCCGTCTCGTAAAAGGGGACCTTCTGAGAACTGCGAAAAGTGTCGACCCTGGTCAGACTGCGCGGATCGCGCAGGCTGACCAGGTTCGACACTTTTCGTTTTTATGATATTTTCTGTATGAAAAGAGGTCATTCTACCTTATACAATCATTTTTTAAACTATCAACGTAAATTGACCTGCACTACCTTTGATCTGTTTTCATCTAATTGATTTACAGAATTTCCAGATGGTCCCTTTTTGTGTGATGGGTCACAATTATGATTATGGATTCATAAAATCCATTTTGTCTAACAATCGACCGAATCTTGAGGTGGAATGGTCCTTTTACATCCAGTAATTCAACAATAGTTACGAGCTAGGTCAGCCTGCACGGACTGTGCCAACCTGACATGGGTCGATACCTTCTTGCAGGCACATAAACCTCCCTTATATAAAGTGGAACACTTACTCCCCGGCCTGCATAAACCTCCCTTTTATAAAGTAGAACACTTACTCCCCGGCCTGCATAAACCTCCCTTATATAAAGTGGAACACTTACTCCCCGGCCTGCATAAACCTCCCTTATATAAAGTGGAACACTTACTCCCCGGCCTGCATAAACCTCCCTTATATAAAGTGGAACACTTACCCCCCCGGCCTGCATACACCTCCCTTATATAAAGTGGAAAACTTACTCCCCGGCCTGCATAAACCTCCCTTATATAAAGTGGAACACTTACTCCCCGGCCTGCATAAACCTCCCTTATATAAAGTGGAACACTTACTCCCCGGCCTGCATACACCTCCCTAAAATAAAGTGGAACACTTACTCCCCTGTTATTCTGAGGCAGCGACATGGCGGTTTCATTCTTTTCAGTCGAAAAATCTGACCGTATCCGACAGCTTAGATCCAAGACCAAACGGCACTGTTTGACTAATTCAGTTTTTTTTTTTATTGTAGATCCAAGACCAGACTGCACTTCAGTGCAGTTTGATCTTGGTGTATTTTGTCAGCAAGGGCGTCTTGAGTAGCAATTAGCAGCCAATAGACTCATGGTGTAACGTGCATAAAAAAGATTACGTATAATGCCTAATTATTCCAATTACCGATAATGTCAGTATATCGGTTAATTAAGCCTCTAAAAAATAATCCTGAAGTCTAACGGTCCTGAAAGGGGTGTTTTTGAAAGCATTGTGGGCAAAGGAGAAAATGCTGGTAACCAGCATTTTCTCCTTTGCCCACAATGTTTTTCTACACAAATAAAGACCAGTTCCATCATTTGAGCCACATTTCAAGATGTCGTCTGCTTATGCTTTCAAATTGGACGGCTCTAAAATCTGTCGTCAGGTGAAGATTTAACCCTCTCCCAAATGGCAAATTTTAGACTGTCCTAGACTCAAGGTGTTTACAGATACAATTTTGAATTTGATGAGGATGGCAGAAAGTTTTCCTATAGCTTACAAAACACTGTGTTACGAGCAATTTCTCCTTTTCCCACAGTGTTTTCTAAAGACTTGTACTGCCGACACGTAAAAACCAGGGCTTGTTTGGGAAAGAGTTAACTCTTTACCAAACAACAACATTGTTAGAGACTGGGCCAAATTGAAAGCATTTGCAGACAACAATTTAAATGTTGCTAAAATAGATATGTCTGTCTTTGTTTCGGTAGAAAACATTGTGGGAAAAGAAGCGAGTGCTGGCCGCCTGCATTTTCACTTTTTTTCCCCCTATATTGTTTTCATTTTCACAGGAGGGTCCTTCGGCAAGACAATTCAGAGCCTAACCTAGTACTGGTGAAACCCAGGAAACATGAATATATGAGCATCACCATGATATGACTAAAATAATGTTGAAAGCGACTTAAAACGCCATTCAAACAAACAAACAAACAAATATTGTTTTCAAAAAGACTCATCTTCTGGGTTCTTTATAGTCAGGATTGTGTACTAAAAGGTTAAATAAACCTCATCATTGTGAAGAGTTAACTTTTTACCATATAATCCCGACTTTTAACGACCCTGAAAAAGAAAGCCTTTGAAAACATTGTGAGAAAAGGAGAAAATGCTGGTAACCAGCATTTTCTCCTTTTCCCACAATGTTTTCTATCCTTTCCAAATCAAATTTCATTTTTTGATTCTCATTTATTTTGTCGTCTGCAGGTGCTTTCAATTTGGACGGGTTCAAAATTTTAACGTTTGGTAAAGAGTTAAAACTGTTTAATGTTGGCAACCTTACGTTTGATATATCGACATAATCCATACATGTCACACTTCAAACACAGAGAAAATGAAAAGGCAACAGCGTCGTTTTATTTTCCTCGCTAATATTTCATGTAAAATGCCATTTTCTGCATTGTTTTTGTCATATCAAGACTCTATGTCTCTGACTCTGCCAAAAATAGTTCAATCAACAGCGGCCCCTACATCAATCGAACCCTAGTCTAAATGATAAAAAATGAACACATATGTTTTTTTGAAAACATATTGGGAAAAGGAGAAAATGCTGGTAACCAGCATTTTCTCCTTTTCCCACAATGTTTTCTACTCTTTCACAGCCAAATGTCGTCACTTAAATTTCATTTAATTTTGACCGTCTGCAAATGTTTCCAAACTGAAAAAGTCTAAAATTTTGTCATTTGGTATAAAGGATTAAAATTTAATAGCCAGCTAGTTCGAGTAAAATTTTCAGATAATTGAAGCGATGTGGATAATATGAGGGACTTTGATAACCGTTACTTAATGGTAAAAGTTTGGCTACTTAACCCTTTCCCAAACAATCCCTGGTTTTTACGGGTCTGGAATAGTAGCCTTTTGAAAACATTGTGGGAAAAGGAGAAAATGCTGGTAAGCAGCATTTTCTCCTTTTCCCACAATGTATTCTACCCTATCATAGACAGAAATCATCTTTTCAGCAAAGGTTGAATTGTCGTCTGCAAATGCTTTCAATTTGGTCTGGTCCAAAAGTGTTTTGTTTGGGAAAAGGTTAATTACGGATATCTATGGTACCAGCCTCATTCATTTGGCTATGTATATCCAAGACCTGTGCCCTAAACATTTAGCTAAACCTCAACCACTAAATAACCAATATATCCGACGCATACCTGGACCATTTTGCTATATTTAACCGCCCTTATATAAGGTTAAATATCTAGGAAGGGCGCCTTTACCACTTGACTATATAAGAATACCCTAAGCGGGACGCCATTACTATTCGACTACGAATATTTAGGCATCGTGCTTCACCACTTGATATCGGATATCTAAGCTTACCGCCTTAACCCTTTCCCAAACGACAAACTTTTGGACTAGATCAAATTGAAAGCATTTGCAGACGACAATTCAACTCTTGCTGAAAAGATGATTTCGGTCTATGATAGGGTAGAAAACATTGTGGGAAAAGGAGAAAATGCTGGTTACCAGCATTTTCTCCTTTTCCCACAATGTTTTCAAAAGGCTACTATTCCAGACCCGTAAAAACCAGGGATTGTTTGGGAAAGGGTTAACCCTTTTGCTGTGGATACCGAAGCCTCTTGCCCAAAACATTTAGCCAAACTCAATTATTGCTGTTTCAAAGTTCTATTTTGGGGAATACTATCTCATTATCAGACAGTGTAGATCAAGGACCAGACTACACATTCTGTTCTACGCTATCCGCAAAAGGTCAGCTTAGCAGCCAAAGGGTTAATATTTGGATACGAATCATTATCTCCCGCTAGATGGCATTCTATAAATACTCATCTGTCTGATATGGGCATCCTGGGTACAGAACCGAACCACTTTCCTACGCGACAACCGTTACTTTGAATTTAAAACAAAAAAAAAAGGTTTACCCAATAAAACGCTACCTCGTGCAACTCACTCAACTACGATCACCAGTTTAGAGAAATCTGTTGCTAAGGCAGGTCTCATTTCTCCTCAAACGTATTGATACGTAAAAGCTATTTTCAACATTGCTACTTTATAGAGCGTAATATTATACAGTCAGCCCGCTTTCGGGGCTAGTAGTGATGCGTCATATAAGACAGTGGAATCTTCGAAGAATATGACATGCGCAGACAACGGGATACGAATATCTAGCCACTATGGTGGCTATTCACCTCTGCTATGACGAAGGTTGTCACCCTTGGATATTGGTAGCCGAATGGTGCAGGCGTGCGTCTTAGATATTCGTTGCTTACTGGGAAAGGCGTTCTATTTACATATTCGAGGCTAAATGGTAAAGACGTGTATCTTAGACATTCGTAGTCAAGTGGTCATGGGTTTGGGTTTAGATATCCGTTTCCTTCAGTTTGATTATGCTTGGGTGTTTCATTTACCGT
This sequence comes from Tridacna crocea, assembly GCA_943736015.1. Lineage (NCBI taxonomy): Eukaryota > Metazoa > Mollusca > Bivalvia > Cardiida > Cardiidae > Tridacna > Tridacna crocea. Next base: position 15,219,766 of record OX031066.1, read on the forward strand.
ATTCAAGGCATGGGTATAAAGATATGCGTGGCGTGACACCCTGATTGATTGAAAATTAGTTTATTTATCGTCGCCACAGCTTATGGGCGACGCCCCGTACAGGCTGTTAGCATTTTTAGAAGGGGGGGGGGGTAGTACAACATTTCCTTTGCCCTAATACTGGTGCATTAAAAAAGATAAAATAATTGTAATGTCACGTGAAAACGGCATAAAAGACTTTTGTATCCCTGTGAGATTCGTATTGCGTAATTCCTCTTCTCATATTAGCATGGAATGGCAATTTGACATTTTTGCGTCGACCTATCGAAAAAATGAGAACAAAATTACAAAAAGAAAATTGCATTTCTTAAATTGTACTCCGATAAATCAAATAAATGTGACAGGCGACCTTGAAATTTAAGGAGTGGTGGCTATTTTTTATGAACTTTGTAAAGTTCTGTTGAAATGAAACTTTGTCACAGCCACGGGCGACGCAATCAGCCTTCGCGGCCCGTGTAGGTACAGTCTAGACTGTTCAGAATGTTCAGTCTGACCTTGATCTCATCAGTGGGTTTCTTTTCTACTCAACTGTACCGTCCGCTACATTGGGTCTTCCTATTTGAAGTTTAACCCATTACCACACAATCCCTACTTTTGACGTCCCTGAGAAAGAAGCCTTTTTGAAAACACTGTGGGAAAAGGGGAAAATGCTGGTAACCAGCATTTTCTCCTTTTCCCACAGTGTTTTCTACCCTTCCCAGAATAAATTTCAATATTTCACTCACCTTTATTTTGTCGTCTGCAAATGCTTTCAATTTGAACCAGTCTAAAATTTTGTTGTGTGGTAAAGAGTTAAGGTAGTAGACACGTTACACTTCTAGTGCAGTATCGAATATTTGTTTGTTGATAGTTGATAAACACCGATTCATAAAGATGTAGTACTTTTGCACATTCATAACCGACCAGAAATTCCTTTGATGTCAATCTTGAAATATTTTTCGATATTTTTGTCAGTCTTCAGAAAAGGAGGGGGTAATTATTGTCTCCTTTTGTACTGGGAATAGAGTGGCCCTAGATTTATAAATAATAACTCTATAAGAAGGAAAAAATGGCGAGGTCTGCCGTCAAAGTTTTCAATCATAGCAACTTTTTGGGGATATTATTATAATGGAAGTAGCTGTTTTCCATTAGAATGGTACTACCTTTAACGTAGTGGACCCGTAACAGAAAACAGGTATTTACACTATAGTATTGTACTAGAAAATTTGCTCAGACTAAAAATGAATATTATTTTACTACTTTCACCGAGCCACTTTTTCCGTTTTTGTCCTTCCTGAAATTATCATTTATAAATCTAAAAACACTATATTTGTATTACAAATGGATATGATAATTAGCTCCCTTTTCTGGAAACTAACAAAAGTATCAACAAATAATTTCAAGATAGACATCAAAGAAATTTCTAGTTGGTTAAAAATGTGCAAAAGTATTTTATATCTGTACAAATCTGTCTTTATCAACTGTCAAGAAATTTTATGCCATGCTGCACGAAGCCTATTACGGGTCCACTACCTTAAGTAAGAATCCTTTTCTAAACATTGTGGGAATAGGAGAAAATGCTGGTAACCAGCATTTTCTCCTTTTCCCGCAATGTTTTCTACTTTGCTGGGAATAAGTTTCAAGTTTTCAGTTTCGTTTATTTTGTCGTATGCGAGTATTTTCAATTCGGACCAATCTAAAATTATGTCCTGAAGTTGTGCGTTGATAAAATGGGTGCACACGCAACTCTGCGATGTATTGTACCAGGCAAGTCGTAACATCATGATGGATCTGTAAAATCCATTTTGTCTAAAACAACTAAGTCATAAAGTGGAATCGTCCTTGGACTTGCAGACAGATTACCCAAAGCAAAGAGTTTCGACACAGGTCAGCTGATACTTTATGCACATGTATTTAAAACCCCTTTTTCACAGAACACCGCTCTTTTATTTAGTTAACCCTCTTCCAAAATTCTAGGACAATTGATCCCCCGACAATTGCCCCCGGAGGACCATTGCCCCTGGACCATTGCCCCCGAGGACAATTTTCCCCGGACCATTGCCCCCCCCCCCTCCCGAGGACAAGGAATTGTCCTCGGGAGGCAACAGTCCGAGAGAAATTGTCCTCGAGGGGGCAATAGTCCGGGAAGGATTGTCCGGGGGGACCCAATGATCCTGGGGGAAATTGTCCTCCGAGGACAATTGTCCGGGAGGCAATAGTCCAGGGGGATTGTCATTTTGTCGACTGCAAATGCTTCGATTTGGATAATTCTGAAATTTTGTCGTTTGGTAATGAGTTAAACCACTTTTTCACAGAACACTGCTCTTTTATTTAGTTAAACCTCTTCCAAACATTTTCTGCTTTTAGGACCATGAGTAAGAAGCCTTTTCAAAACATTGTGGGAAAAGGAGAAAATGCTGGTAACCAGCATTTTCTCCTTTTCCCACAATGTTTTCTACCTTGCTGGGAATAAGTTTCAAGTTTTCAGTTACGTTTATTTTGTCGTCTGCAAATGTTTTCAATTCGGACCAGTCTAAAATTTTGTCCTTAAGTTAAGTATGGCAATAATAGATTTCATTAGCAAACAATTGATACTTTAAATTTATCCATTTTGAAAATTTTACTGGCAACGATATAATGATTACTTATTTGTTCCATTTTAGAATTTTTTTTTACCCCCCCCCCCCCAAAAAAAAAAATTAGCTATTGTTCAAGGAATTGTCATAATGATACGTAACATGGAACACTGAAGTACTTAGTAAATCTGGTTTAAGTAAATCTGCTGTTCAGAGTATCTCTGTGGTGAGTTTAAGCCTTTCCCAAACAATCCCTGGTTTTTACGACCTAGAAGAATCCATTTGAAAACATGGTGGGAAAAGGAGAAAATGCTGGTAACCAGCATTTTCTTCTTTTCCCACTGTTTTCTACCCTATCAAAAACAGAAATCATCATGAGTGGTACATTTAATTTCTGTTCTGCAGACCTTCTCAATTTGGTCTAGTCCAAAATTTTGTTGTTTGGGAAAGGGTTAAGAGGCAGACTGCCACAGAATTTGATATCTAAATCCATTTTTCTTGCGAAATTGTACTGAGACACAGTCCGTTTCGTCATGGTTTTGTAAATAAAGCGAAATAAAAAAACTGAAACAGGAAATAGGCGTGGTTTATTTTTATATGACGAATATCAGAAAAATATATGTGTTAAATTAATTTGCTATGTATGTAAACAACCACTCAAATAATGGTAATATTTCAATAAGCAAATAAATCTTAGCAACAGAAAAAAATGAAGAATTTCGTTTAAAAAGAGAAAGACGACTGCTGGACAAGACCATACGACTTGAAAAGCGACAAGAAGGCCAAATGACCGTCATGTAAAACATAATTATGAGGGTTCTACGCAGCCGCTTTTTGACTTGTTTGTTTACATGTACCAAATGTATTGAAATTAAAAGGAAACAAACTATTTGAAAACATTGATGCTGACCTTTTTTTTTATTTTTTCAAAGAAGCCAACTTTTTTTTTTATTTCTCTGGACAGATCGGTCCACATCGTCAGCACTTCCTATCGTATACGGTAAATGCCGAGAGATCTCATGTACACTTATGCCGGAAGTACGCTACAATGAATGCCGGATTTTGCCGATTTAACTAGCCCACAAACAACCTATATATATACTGTGTGGTATGATTTAAAAGATTTACGTAACTTTTCTTGGAAGAAATGAAATTATTTTTGATGTGTTTGTTTTGTACCTGTCACAACAACTGTAGACTGACGTATAAAAATACATTTTAGAAAGTGGTAACTCTTCACCAAATGAACCTGTGTTCTTACGACCCTGCTGAAGAATAAATTTAAAATTGTTGCGGGAAGAAAATGCTGATGACCAGCACTTATGGTTGTTTTTTTTTTTTCCTTGACCCGCTACTTTTTATGCCAATTCAAAGAAATAATCATTCATTTCAGTCATATTTGATTCATCATCTTCAAATGCTACCATATGTATATAGCCAGATCTAAAATTTCGTCGGCTTGTGAACAATAAATGACCTGCATCGTGCGAACAGGGACACTCGGATATTAATCAGCGTAAAATGTCGTCCCGGATCAGTCTGCGCAGTCTGCGCAGGCTGATCCGAGACGGCATTTTACGACAACTAAGGGTTTATGTCCTACAGTAGACTTTCGCAAAAAAGAAAATTACATACAAATTGAAAGTTTCGTTTCTGATTGTCATGCGTGGACTGCACCGGCTGATCCTAGACAACACTTTACGTAAATGTCCTTTTGTAGCTTTTTGTTTATTGCAGGACAAATAAAGGATAATCAGCTGATTTCGTGTCTTAATCCTGTACTCCATAGATACTCATTTCTACACATTGCTTGTAGGAGCCTTTGGAAAACATTGTGCCAAAAGGTGAAATTGCTCGTTACGAGCAATTTCACCTTTTGTCACAATGTTTTCTACACTATCAAAAGGTGTCATATACACATAAGAAACGGCTTCATCCTTGCTGTTATCTAGGGTCAATTAGAGATACCATAGAAATGCCCTATGGGGTAAAGTGTTAAATCTGTCTCTAGGTTGGGGTGTGATGCGGTTGGGAAAAAAACGAATCTATTTAAGGTAAGACCTGTGTAATGCACTTCCGGTGAACATTCTGCAAAAATTCTAATTGGTTCTTGAATAAGGATAAATAAGGATTAATGCAGAAATAATATTTTTGCACATTTCTAACGGATCAGAAATTCCATTTATGTCTATCTTGAAACTATTTTTTGATAATTTTGTTTGTTTTCTAAAATGGGAAGTAATTATTATCTCTTTTTCAACAGAGAATATAGCGGTTTTAGATTTATAAGTGATAATTCAAAGAAGGAAAAACTGGAAAAAATGAAAAGGTGAAAGTAGTTCAATAATACTCATTTTTAATTATAGCTAATTTTGCATGATGATATTGTAGTGGAAATAGCTGTTTTCCTTTACACAGGTCTTACCTTAAAACTCGTTTCTCCAAATATCTGTCTTGGTTCCTCCAAGTGATGCACTAATCATGATTCTTTCAGACATATTGTCTGGGCAAGTCACATTTCTTTGGAATGATATTAAGACTGTTGACCCAAATATTTGTGCGGGTCACGTTTTTATATAGGTCATTTCGAAATATTAAAACAAAGGAATTTCAGTCTATGACAAGTTTATACCTTTATACATGACAGATGCATGACATGTATTCGCACCCATTATCCCTGACTGCACATGAGCGCTTTTGAGAAACTTTTAGTAAGAACGCGGAGGACAAAGGGAGCTAAGTTTCGAGATTTTTTAAGGGAAAAATATTGGATCAAAAGGAACAATTGCTTGTTGCAATCATTTTCTCCTTTTCCCGAGAAGTTTTTCAAAGCTGTCAATGTCAATGGGGGCTTCAAAGTCCGATTTTTGTAAAGGAATATCCAATGCTTATTCCCTGCCCAACATACAAATATGCCATTTTCAAAAGGTTTAAATCGATTCCATTACTCTCTAATTCGTTTTGAAGCGTAGGTTTGATCTACAGATCTGGCTTTTAGAAGATTTATTTCCAGTAAGTTATTGTCAATAAATGTATAACTACTGCATTTCTTAACATTCAAACAATTTAAAGCTAATGAGCTCATTTGCATAATTTGAGCTACATAATGGGGCCGGTAAGACATGGGACCGCCTATGGATATTAAGGCAACCACGTGACAAGTTCTCGTATTTATCAATCATTCTTGAGAGTATTCTTTATTTCATCTAATTTTTACGCAATTTCTGGGTTAACGTATTAGAATTAAGTTACGTTTTATACCTAGAATTAGGTCTAAAACGCAACTCCAACTTTATAGGCAACAAAAATGGTGAAACGATATTGCGAAGTTTGTACCGTATGACCTAGCCTAGGGGCCACTTCGATAATATTCGAAGTTAACTGGAATATTTTCGGCAAAGGGTTGATTTATAGATCTATGAGCGCTATGTAGCTTCATTTATATTGTATTGTTTTCGGAAAACAACGAGGTTTATTCGGTCACAAATATTTGCACAAAGTTAGAATGGATATTATCTGATTTTCTTTTAACCGTTAGGCTGCCAAGTGTGCTTTTCTGGACAGCGTATGTCAAGATCAAACTGCACAAAACGTGCAGCCCTCTCTTTGAACTACGCAGCTGACATGTTAAGGTCTAAATGGCAAAAGGAAGGGGAGACACGAAATAGCAAAATGAGTATTTCTACCATTATCTAGAAATCTTCATTTTCTACCATTATCTAGAAATGTTCATTTTCTACCATTATCTAGAAATTTTCATAACTATTGTTTATGTACAATATAGAACTTTAATTAGTGTTAAATCCACTAAATGAGACATGTCCTGTAAAAGGGAGTTACCTACATCATAAGTCAAAGCGTTGAGAACGCTGAAGAGGTATTTGTCAAGGAAGGCATTGTGTGGCATTAATAATTTGAAAGGAAAAGAGAAAAAATATGCAAATATTGGCTAGAAAGTCAATTTGCTAAGCAAATGAATACCTTTTGGGTTGAAGGGAGATTATTTGTGTATTGGTGGTATCCATTTGATCATTAGGAGCAGTCAGTAGTAACGTCCCTTGACAGTAGGATGCATGATGGATAGAAAGAGAAACCATGTGTGTATATATAGGGAATAAAATTAAGTTTGTGCCTGAAAACTGTTATTTTGAAATATCTTTGGCTTTTAACATTTGATGCGTTACATTTATACAATCAATTATTTCGATCTATAAATATTCATGCGCAATCAAATGGACTAGTGCGCAGTCATTGGATGAATAAGCCATGGGGCGAACTGGTTTTGGAACGAAAAAGCTAAGGATAAAGTGATCGAAAAAAGATGTATCGTTGCGTCAATATTAGATGGCTATAAGCGAGTGAAGCTATTTTAAAAGAAATTTTAATATTTCAACGTTCGATGGCCTCAACCAATAAATTTTAACATGACATTTTCAACTACATATCCGTGTGAAACTCATTTGCCTGAAAAAAAAAAAGAGTTTCATTGGATTTATTTCTTCGGCGTTGCACAATTTTCAATACATAGACTTCAAAAGTCAATATGGAGTGCAACACGAGAAAAGGGTCATTCGGACATTTGCGTAAAGCGTCGTCTCGGATCAGCCTGCGCTGTCCGCGCAGGCTAATCCGAGACGGCACTTTCCGTTTTTATGTAATTTTCTGTTTCACACAAGTCTACTGTAGCACAAAATCTAATGTAGTCGTAAAGTGCCGTCTCGGATTAGCCTGCGCGGATTGCGCAGGCTAATCCAGGACGGCACTTTACCCAAATGTCCGAATGCACCTTTTCGCGTGTTGCACTCCATATTGAACTCATAGTGGTATTGTCTTCGACAAATACCACAGAAACTATCTACCTAGGTAAACCTGCATGTCAAAGGATCAGTCAACCTCATGAATCAGTCAGTTGAGCATTATACCAAACAAGTCATCACATAATCATGGTTCTTAAAGGTGGCCCTTCAGAATTTGGGACGAAAATTTTACAAAAATACAAAAAAATCATCCTTATACTCCCAAAGCCTTATAATTTTCATACATAAAACCCCAGTAGTCGAAAACCATCCGACAACATGAGAAATTAGAGATTTACTACAGCCACGGTTGACACCGACGGGAAACACGGTCTATTTTTACATCAGCAACTCGCTCATTTACATACTGGAAATACACAGACGAAACCTCAAACACAGCGTCCGAAGAAGACATTATGGAAAGTAATTTCATGTTTGCTATGTTATGGAATTTAAGCGTCATTAGTCACGTGCCAATCACTTAACATTCCCACAAAGCTTTTTTTTTTTTATTTTTGGCGCGAAATCTAAAAATAGCTTAAGAGGCTACGTAGCCTTTTAAGGGAATACCATCAAAAAAAAGTTTGTGTGTTATTTTATGATGCTTAATTATTGACTATTTGTATTGTTTTTTTTCATATAAATTTCATCGATATATACATTTTTTTAATTTGGTGAGATGTGAAAAACCTAAATACCTACCTTTAAAATCGACTTAATTCAACAATCAACTAGACCAGCCCTGCTGAGAACAGGACTGAACATAAATCGTTCAAGAAGTAGTAATTTTCCATCTTCCACTATGCACTCAGGTATGACGCAGAAAATGTCAACACGTCCTTATGGCGACATTCTGCATCTATTTTAGCCGACAATGTTGATAAGATAGTTCACTTGTCACCAAAGCGAGGGTTAATTAATCATGTTTTTAACCATTCAGAATTCTTGTCGGCTCCAGGTGAAAACAAATGACTTTTTTCAACGTCAAGTAAATAAAGATGTAGACAACTTACTACATAATCGTGTAACCTTCGAATATATAGGACATTGGGAATTTCAGTTTTCAAATTGAATGGAGGTTAAACCGGGACTGCATTCAACAATCGCGCAAGAAAGCATTTTCTAGTCCAACCATTATTTCAAAGAGCAACAAAATTTTTGATAAGCTGCACCATTTAATTTAGCCAATCAGAGATTGTGTTGCATTGAAATTTAGAAAACTCTTGAGAATACGGCCAAGAGCGCAATTTTGAGTGGTTGGTAGATACCGACCCACATCTCGATCTCTCATTCTAACTCTTAACCCTTATCCTGCTAAATAATTGCAGTGAAACCTTAAGCCGATAGTAAAAACCCAAATATCCCCTTAACTCTTTACCAAACGACAAAATGTTACACTGGTCTATATTGAAAGCACTTGCAGACAACAAATTCAACGTAACTTAAAAATTGAAATTTGTCTTCAGCAGGGTAGAAAACATTGTGGGAAAAGGAGAAAATGCTCGTTACCATGATTTCCTCCATTTCCCACAATGTTTTCAAAAGGCTTCTATTTCAGGGTCGTAAAAACCAGGGATTGTTTGGTACAGGGTTAAATTCAATTTTTTGGCAAATCTACATCCTTGTCAGACAGTGTAAATCAAGATCAGACTGCATGTTCTGTTCAGTCTGATCTTGTTCTACACTATCTGCAAAAGATCAGTGAGTCGCGCTTACCAGCTTTAGGGTTAAAATCAGACCCGGTAACACAAGGCCATAGACTAAATACCAGCCAGCCTTGATGAATTATTGTTTTATCAATTTTTGTTTTACTGTTCACCAATACATTGGTAAAGGAAAAACTAATTATTAATCTCCAGAAATGAATATGTCAATGATGACTTTGAAAAAAAAAGAAGTTTGGTATGGAATGGTATGGAACATCTACATGAATTATTGAATCCATCATGAAATTAAAAAAAAACAACTGTAGCAATAACGGAAAATGCTCATTAGAGGATACTTCGTCTTTCGTCCCTTTAATCTATTACAACTCAATCCCTCCTTTTGACGACCCTGAGAACAGAAGCCTAAAGAAAACATTGTGGAAAAAGGAGAAAATGCTGGTAACCAGTATTTTCTCCTTTTCCCTCCATGTTTTCAACTCTTCACAAACTAGTTTCAGTCACTTTTATTTTGTCAGCTGCAAATGCTTTCAATTTGGACAAGCCTAAAATATTGTCGTTTGGTAATGAGTTGTATTTATGATGCACTAGCATAAGAAGAACTTATCTTGTGCGACAGTATTAATAATGCAAATTGATACATCTATGCCACACATGTATTTTACTTTGCTGTCTTAGTTATGCAAATTGTCAGTCGTTGATATTTTCAACTCTTGTCATGCTTAACTCTGTACCAAACGACACAATTTTAGACTCGTCCAAATTGAAAGCATTTGCAGCCAACAAAATTGTGACTCGAAAATTGAAACTTGTCTTCAGATCAGTAGAAAATATTGTGGGAAAAGGAGAAAATGCTAGTTACCAGCATTTTCTCCTGTTCCCACAATGTTTTCCAAAGACTTTTTCCTCACGGTCGTAAAGGGTAAAGTTGGTAAAGGGTTAATAACTAAAATTAAATTTTGAATTTGATATTAAAAAAAAAAGAGAGAAAAAAGTAATGCTATTTCAAAGTTAGGTTATGGGGAATAATACTCGTATCTCTAAATCGGACAGTGTAGATCAAAGATCAGACTGCACAGTACTGTACAGTCTGATCTTGATCTACACTGCCCGTAAAAAGTCAGTAAATCACACCTACCAGCCTAAGGGTTGGTATACATCAATCATGCTCTGACAAATGGAGTTTAAATGCATGCGTGATGCATTCTTTCTGAGCCAGTCTTCACATAATTATGGATCCATAATATACATTCTGTGTTACAACCGATTGAATCGTGAGGTAGACTAGTCTATTGACAAGTAGAAAACTGACCAATATCAAAAAGTTTCGACTGAGGTCAGCTTGTGTGGACGGACATGGCTGACACGGGTCAATAGTTTTTAACCCTTTACACCATCGATACTCAATTTCTACGCATTGCTTGTAGGAGCCTTTGGAAAACATTGTGGCAAAAGGTGAAATTGCTCGTGACGAGCAATTTCACCTTTTGCCATAATGTTTTCTATGCTATCAAAAGGTGTCATATACACATAAGAAACAGCTTCATCCTTGCTGTTATTTAGGGTCAGTTAGAGATACTATAGAAATGCCTTATGGGGTAACGGGTTAACAGATGCGTTAAAACCCCTTTTCAAGGAGCATGACTCAATGTCTTTCATTAAATAAAGAAAAAAAAATTTTTTTTCATTTTTCATATGCTTTTTGTCTTCAAAAGGCTTATAATTACCTTTTTATTTAATAATTATTTCAACTATATGGTATGTGAAAGGGTGCATTTTACTTAAAATTTATACCGAAAATATTTGCAAAATGAATTGGCATTTCACCTTCTCAGCTCAAAGGCGAAAACAGTAGCTTTTGAAGGTGACATAGATCAAGATCTGTAGATTTGGAGTATACCGTCTGTTATTTAACTCATTACCAAACAACAAAATTTTGGGTTTGTCGAAATTGAAAGCATTTGCAGACGACAAAAGATAAGTGAATGAAAATCTGAAATTTGTTTTGTGAAGGGTAGAAAACAGGGTAGAAAACATTGTGGGAAAAGGAGAATATGCTGTTTACCAGCATTTTCTCCTTTTCCCACCATGTTTTCTATAGGCTTCTTTCTCAGGGTCCTCAAAAGCAGGGATTGTGTGGTAATGGGTTAATGCATCCTGTATACACTCTTTGTTTAATTCCACTTGTATGGTCAAACAAAATCTTTCTTGATTTCAGTCGATTATAATTCTAGCCTTAGAATGAGTTCAAGTTTATATTAGCATGCTCTGTCAAAGAGGGGCGTAATGTATCTGCGAAAAGTATTGATCTAAAATGGCCTATAAAGTCTGCGAATGCTGATCTTTGTTCTGGTATAGAGGGGCGTAATGTATCTGTGTAAATTGTTGACCAAAAATGGCCTATAAAGTCTTTGCAGGCTGATGAGTAGAAAACATTGTGGGAAAAGGAGACCTGACCTAGGCCAATCCTTAACAACATCGATATAGCAATGTTTTCAATCTGTGGCAGAAAAGCTTTGGGATACATGCTTATAAGCCATCTAACACTTTGATCATCTGATAGTAGCTGATTTAAAAAGAAGTAAGGCAAGGTTGGTCATAGGTTATGGCGCCATTTTCTTTTTTTATTTTTGAGTTAATTTGCACTTATTTCTGAATAAAAAAAAAAGCATTGCTCCTGTTTCCTTTGGATGCTGTCATTGAACACTTCATTCATTAACCCTTTCTCAAACAATCTCTGATTTTCACACCCCTGGAAAAGAAAACGGTTGAAACATCATGGGAAAAGGAGAAAATGCTGGTAACCAGAACATGGTAACCAGAACAAATTTCAATTTGTGAATCACATTAATTTTGTCGTCTGCAAACGCTTTCAATGCTTTTGGACATGTCTAAAATTTTGCTTTTCGGGTAAGAGTTAATGTTCCATCTGCTTTCAATATACTGAAAGGTTGGCATTTTGTGCAAACTTATAGTATCAATGTTTTTCTTACATCTTGTACTAACACCATATTACACTGCTAAATAGATAAAACATGCACATTCAGCTGTTTGTCGCACTAAACATCCAAATATTTTTTAACCATCACTTAAATGTATTATGAATTCATGTAAGTGCGTTTCAATTACAAGTCAATTTCATTTTCATAAATTATTTTTATATACCCTATAATAAACAGTCATTAACTAGAGGCGCTTGAGCGCCTGTATCGCTCCACAGGCCTGATTTTTCAGTAACGGTGAAGAGAAGTTTTTAACAATTACCATTCATTCCTGCATTTTAGGTCACTAAAGAAAAAAAGCTATGAAAAACATTGTGAGAAAAGAAGAAAATAATTGTAACCTGCATTTTCTTAGTTTTACACAATAATTTCTACCCTTTTTGGTAAAAGTTTTACTAATTTGAAGATTTACCATGTTGTCTGCAACATATTTCAATTATGACCAGTTATAAAAATTTTGTCTTCTGGTTATAGTTAACCCTTTACTCCATAGACACTCATTTCTATGCATTGCTTGTGGGATCCTTTGGAAATCATTGTGGCAAAAGATGAAATTGCTTGCAGGCCACAATGTTTTCTATGCTATCAAAAGGTGTCATATACACATAACAAGTGGCTTCATCCTTGCTGTTATTTAGGGTCAATTATAGATACCATAGAAATGCCTAATGGGGTAAAGGGTTAAAGAGGGTCTTGTTACAAACGATTTTGGGTGGGGAAACATCAAAATATAGAAAAAAATATGTATTGTGGCAATTGTTTTATTGAAGGATCAGTTTGATTGGGTAACAAAATGCCTTATCGCAACAGTAAAGCCCTGTCCCTCTTTGTACTAGGTCAACAAACCTTTACCAGAACTAATAAGAGTGCAGAGGTTCTCTTGTTTTATATGAAAAGGATTAAAGATTATGTAAAGCAACCATCTTTAACTCTTTACCAAATGACAAAATTTGGGATGTGACCAAACTGAAAGCATTTGCAGACATGGAACTAACCTGCAATGCAACAATGAAATCCTACAAATAGTTTGAGAGAAGAAATTTTTCAAAGATTTTACTTTTTACCATAAAAGGAAAATGAGTCTCCCATAAAAGCCATGTTTTTTGACAGATCCTTTTTTTTTTCAAGGAATTCTGAAGAAGTCTATCTAAGGAACATTCCTGCAAAGTAATAATGCTATCCAATCAGTGGTTTGGGAGGAGATTTTTAAAGGTTTTTTTACTTTGGTTGCCATGGCAACCAGAATTATTCATGGAACACAATTATTTGAAGGAATTTGAAAGAGGACCACCTAAGGAACATTCCTATGAAATTTGGTAAAAATCCAGTAAATAGTTTCTGTGGAGAAGTTTTTTAAAGAAAAAGTTTATGGACTCACGCACGGACGGACGGACGCACGACAGACACAACGCCATGACAATAGCTTGATGGCCTTCGGCCAGTGGAGCTAAAAACAAAAAACCTGGTATCACAGTTTACCTTGGTACAAAACACTTTATTAATTCTTACACTGCAAATGGAATTAGCCTGGATATACAAGCCTTTTCAAAACATTGTGGGAAAAGGACAAAATGCTGGTAACCAGCATTTTCTCCTTTTCCCACAATGTTTTCTACCCTGCTGGAAACAAATACCATTTTTTTAGTTGCATGTATTTTGTTGCCAACAAGTGCTTTCAATTTGGACTTGTCTAAGTTTTGTCATTAGGAGTTTATTACCAGCATATTCCATACTACAGCACCCCTACTAACCCCAACAATAAGATGCTCTAAGTATTCTCAAAATGACATTATCTCCAGTTTTAAATACCCTAAGAATAAGGTCTTTGAAAATAATGTGGGAGAAAAAAAAATGCTGATGACCCGCATTTTCTCCTTTTGTTTCAGTTCTTGTGTGCAATTACTTTGAATTTGGACTGGCCTAAAATCTTGTTGTTTGGTTAAGCGGTAAGAGTTAACCCTTAAAGTGCTGGAACCAAGTTAACTTGGTTTTGCAAACTGTGCAGATCAAGATCAGACTTCACAGAACGTGCAGTCTGATCTTAGATCTGCACTGTCTGCTACCTTATTACATGTTATGGCTGAAATAATCTTGATATAACAATATTAGGGCTGCTTTCCCTACTTGAAAAGGTGTAACTCATTTATTCAGTGCTTTAAGTGTTAAGTTTGAAATAATACTGCAATATCACTGCTATTGCTGATAAATAAAAGCCAGCTACAAAAACCTGATGTGTACAAACAAACATGTGTAGCTTGTCAAATGAGACCCTACACACAAAAAGGGACCTTCTGGAAACTGCGAAAAATGTCAACCTTGGATCAGACTGCACGAATTGCGCAGGCTGACCAGGGTCGACACTCTTGGCTTTTATGACATTTTATGTATGAAAAGTTGTAATTCTACCTTGTTATACAATAATTTTTAACCCTTTCCCAAACGACAAACTTTTGGACCAGGCCAAATTGAAAGCATTTGCAGACGACAATTCAACTCTTGCTAAAAACATGATTTCTGTCTATGATAGGGTAGAAACATTGTGGGAAAAGAAGAAAATGCTGGTTACCAGCATTTTCTCCTTTTCCCACAATGTTTTCAAAAGGCTACTATTCTAGACCCGTAAAAACCAGGGATTGTTTGGGAAAGGCTGAAACTATCACCTGAAATTGACTTGCACTATCATTGACCTGTTTTCATCTAATTGATGTACGGAATTCCTACATTGTCCCTTTTCCCGTGACAGATTAAAAATTAAAATTTTCGCTCTCTACCATACAATAAGATTCATGTGTTTGCCTTGGACTATCTGCTGCAAGAAAAATTGTGAGAGAAAACAATGTTATCCCTAAACCAAACAATCCTGTTTTTATTACCCTGATAAAGATGGCTTTGTTTACAATGAGGAAAAAGCATAAAATGCTGGTAACAAACATTTTCACTTTTCTCACAATGCTTTCTGCACACTCACATACAAATCCTATCAACGATTACATTTTTGTCTGCAAATACTTTAATGTCTGCAAATACTTTAGCAGTGCCAAGTCTAAACTTTTGTCATCTGGTAGAGAAATAACTCAAAATTCTTGAAACTCACCTTCAGACAAATCCAAAGACAAATTTTGGGTGTGGTGTAATATCACAGAGTCATCATAAATTCATGAAATATTTTCAAATTTAATCCTTCATGAAACAATCCTGTGTTTAAATATATCTGATGTAAAATAGGATTTTCTGCATTTACCTCAATATTTTCTACCCTAAAAAGGAAAAAAATATATCATTTGAATCACACTAAATTTGTTGTCTGCTAATTCACCCAATTCCGACAAATCTAAATGGGCCAGGGCATGTAAAAAGGACATTAAATGAATATCAGCCTGAATGGATTCAGCCCTGCTGACCTGAATGGACTGTGCAGGCTGACCTTGGTTGAAACTTTTTACTTTCATCAATTTTTTGTATGTCCAAGGACCATTCTACCACAAGATTCACTCATTTGTTGAATAAAATGCATTTTGTAAATCTATCACTGTATGTTAACTGGCTTGGTATAATGTATTATGGAGATTTATTTCATGCTTTCTGGTAGGATATCGAGAAATAGCAGTGAAAATGTTTTTCGATCTTACACTGGTACCACCAGTGAAAATACCAATTTTCACGTTCTTGTTGCCTAGGTAAATTGCGCATGCCTAACAACCAGATGGGAAATATGACGTCATATACCTTACATTTCTCGCGCTTGACGTAACGTTGCTATGCGGGAGAGGTATGCCACGGGGAATAAGGGAAGTCAACTGTACTGAATTTTGATAAAGCTCCTCCCAGAAAGGGATAAAAGCATAAAATAAATAGAATATTTGTTTTTTTCGGTGAAAGATCGAAATTTATTTCATCTCGTGAACACCATCGGTAATATTTTCACTCATGGCTGCACCACTCATGAAAATATTACCGATGGTGTCCACTCGATGAAATAAATTTCGATCTTTCACCGAAAAAAACAAATATCCTCTATGTATTAAATCCCCTTTTGTCAGAGTATGGCTAGGTTGTTTGTCTTTTGGAAAGAGTTAACTCATTACTAAATGACAATATTTTAGGCTTGTACAAATCGAAAGCATTTGCCCACAATGTTTTCTACCCTTCACAAAACAAACTTCAATTTTTGAGTCAACTTTTATTTTGTCATCTGCAAATGCTTTCGATCCGGACAAGCCAAATATTTTGTTGTTTGGTAATGAGTTAAAGGTGGCCCTTCAGATATTGGGACGAAAATTTTACAAAAATACAAAAAAACAAGAGATGTTTGTAAAACATGTATGCCCCCCTATCTCTTACGTTCAAAATGTAAAAACGAACAAAGGGTAATTAGTCAAAAATTATTAATGATAAATTAACAATTCTTGGGCACTGTACTTCCCATTTAAGTGAACTATCAACTTTTAAAGTTTCATGATTTTACCTCACATACTTTTTGAGTTATGCTCCGGAAAAAAAAATAAGTACGAAAATCAACAAAGGGCAGTAATTGCAAAAATATAATGGGCAGAGTTATGGTTCTTGTGCAATGCACTTCTCCTGAATAAGATCTATCCACATATATGGTTTCAAGATGATACCTGAAAAACCTTTTGAGTTATGCTCTGGACAAAAATTAACTATGAAAATCAACAAAGGGCAAAAGCTCCAAAAATATAATGGGCAGAGTTATGGTTCTTGTGCACTGCACTTCTCCTTAATAAGGTTAATCCACCTATAAGGTTTCAAGGTGATACCTGAAATACTTTTTGAGTTATGCTCCAGACAAAAATTAACTATGAAAATCAACAAAGGGCAATAACTCCAAAAATATGATGGGCAGAGTTAAGGTACTTGTGCACTGCACTTCTCCTTAGTATAATCTATCCACCAATGAGGTTTTAGGATAATACCTGAAATACTTTTAGAGTTATGCTCCGGACAAAAATTAAGTATGAAAATCAACAAAGGGCAATAACTCCATAAATATGATAGGCAGAGTTGTTGTTCTTCTGCACTGCACTTCTCCTTAATGAGATCTATCCACCTATGTAGTTTCAAGATGATACCTAAAATACTTTTTGAGTTATGCTCTGGACAAAAATTAACTATGAAAATCAACAAAGAGCAATAACTCCAAAAATATGATAGGCAGAGTTATGGTTCTTGTGCACTGCACTTCTCCTTAATAAGATCTTTTCACATATAAGGTTTCAAGGTGATACCTGAAATACTTTTAGAGTTATGCTACGGACAAAAATTAAATATGAAAATCAACAAAGGGCAATAACTCCAAAAATATGATGGGCAGAGTTATGGTACTTGTGCACTGCACTTCTCCTTAATGAGATCTATCCACCTATGCAGTTTCAAGGTGATACCTAAAATACTTTTTGAGTTATGCTCTGGACAAAAATTAAGTATGAAAATCAACAAAGGGCAATAACTCCAAAAATATGATGGGCAGAGTTATGGTTCTTGTGCACTGCACTTCTCCTTAATGAGATCTATCCACCTATGTAATTTCAAGATGATACCTGAAATAGTTTTTGAGTTATGCTCCGGACAAAAATTAAGTATGAAAATCAACAAAGGGCAATAACTCCAAAAATGTGATGGGCAGAGTTGTTGTTATTGTGCACTGCACTTCTCCTTAATGAGATCTATCCACCTATGTAGTTTCAAGATGATACCTTAAATAGTTTTTGAGTTATGCTCTGGACAAAAATTAAGTATGAAAATCAACAAAGGTCAATAACTCCAAAAATATGATGGGCAGAGTTATGGTTCTTGTGCACTGCACTTCTCCTTAATGAGATCTATCCACCTATGAAGTTTCAAGATGATACCTTAAATAGTTTTTGAGTTATGCTCCGGACAAACTTTGGTCTACGGACCGACGGACCGACGGACCGACTGACCGACGGACCGACGTACCGACGGACCGACGGACCGACCGACAATTGCAAAGCAA
This sequence comes from Tridacna crocea, assembly GCA_943736015.1. NCBI lineage: Eukaryota > Metazoa > Mollusca > Bivalvia > Cardiida > Cardiidae > Tridacna > Tridacna crocea. Next base: position 15,237,817 of record OX031066.1, read on the forward strand.
TATACCCCCATTTCTTCGAAAGGGGGGCATAATTATCCTTATACTCCCAAAGCCTTATAATTTTCATTCATTAAACCCTAGTAGTCGAAAATCATCCGACAACTAGATAAATTAGAGATTTACTACAGCCCAGGTCGACACTGAAGGGAAAAACGGTCTATTTTTACATGAGCATCTCGCTCATTTACATACTGGAAATATACAGATGAAGCTTCAAACATAGCATCCGAAGTTCTAGACATTATGGAAAATAATTACGTGCTTGTTATGCTTTGGAATTTAATAGTCATTTGTCACATGCGAGTCACTTAACATTCCCACAATGCTTTTTTGATTTTGGCGGGAAATCTAAAAATAGCTTAAGAGGCTACGTAGCCTTTTAAGGGAATACCACCAAAAAAATTTTTTTTTTGTAATTTTATGATTCTTAATTACTGCTGATTTGTATTGTTTTTTCATATAAATTTCATTGATATAAATATTTTTTAATTTGGTGTGATGTGAAAATTCTAAATACCCACCTTTAAACCCTAAAGTGCCAAAAGAACAAGACTAACATTTTCAGACAGAGCAGCATGATCTATATATAGCAATTCCAAGGCTATTTCTGATTAGAAAATGCAAACTTAGCAGACAGAAAACAACAAATTCAGTGAAGGCCACTTAAGAACTACACTGCATAAAATTATTGTCTTCAAAAGTATTTCAACACTTTCAAAAATGATAAAATTAAACAAGCATTTGTAGTTCACAATTTTATTTGGCTAAGATGTTGGAATTTGTCTTTGAACAGGTGAAAAATAGTGTGGAAAATGTGCAAAAATGCTGGTTACCAACATCTGCTAATTTTCCCACTATATTTTCAATGAGTTCTCCTGGTTAATTAAGGACTTAGGATATATAAATCTTGCTAAAAATATTGGAATTTCTTTCTGAAAGGGTTAAAAATGTGGCAAAAGGGGAAAATGCTACTTATCAGCATCTTCTCAAGCAGTTTCTATATTTCTCAAAATGTTTTTTTTTTTTTTTTAAATCTTCTTCTGGGTTCTCACAAAATGTGATTGTGTGGTAAAAGGTTTAATCATGAAAGCACTCAGTTGGTCAACCCTTTACAACACAATCTTGTGCTTTGAAGACCCTGCTGGAAAGGGTTAATGAAAACATTGTGGGAAAGAGAGAAAATACTTAACTCTTTACCACACAAGAAAAATTTAGACTGGTCCAAACTGAAAGCATTTGCAGACAACAAAATAAAGGTGACTGAAAAATTAAAAATTTGTTCTTAGAAAGATAGAAACACTGTGAGAAAAGGAGAAAATGCTGGTTACCAGCATTTTCTCCTTTTCCCACAGTGTTTTCAAAAGGCTTCTTTCTCACGGGCTTCAAAAGTAGGGATTGTGTGGTAATGGGTTAAAGACCAGTATTTTCTCCTTTTCCTACAATATTTTCTACTCTTAAAAAAGATAACTCCACAAATTTGACAGACAAAAACATTGTAATCTGTAAATGTTTTTTAATTCAGTTGACTCCATAATTTTCCTGTTTGTTAAAAAAGTTAACTTCTAAACATTCCATCTTAAAACAAAAATTCTTAAAAACCATTATGAAAATATATGCCAATATTTGGCTGTAATTTGCATATGAATAGCAATGCCCTTCAAAAGTATTTCCACAATTTTATAACCATTACAATATCAATTCCCTCTACTATGTGCATTCCAAAGGCAAAACAAAGAACTTCTGACAGTGTGGACTAAGATCAGACATCATAGAGCATGCAGTGTGATCAATAATCCTCATTGTTTGATATGTTACGAAATTTTCTAGTTTAAACATCTGTGAAAGCCCTGCAAGTCCGTTTTTGTGCACTGACCAAATAAACCTTGTGGTCTTAAAAGTAAAAATGTACCATTCATAGCCTTTTATACAAAACTTCTAGACATTCTGAATGATAAATTAAAAGTAGCAAGAGTTATTCAAATTATTTTTAAAAAGAGAAGAAACCATTGTGGGAAAAGGAGAAAATGCTGGCAACCAGCATTTTCTCCTTATTCCACCACGTTTTCAAAAAAACATCCCTTCCTATGCTTTTTTAACCTATTACCACACAATCCCTACTTTTGATGCCCCTGAGAAAGAAGCCTTTAGAAAACAATGTGGCAAAAGGAGAAGCAATGTGGGAAAAGCAGAAAATGCTGGTAACCAGCATTTTCTCCTTTTCCCAAAATGTTTTCTACCCTTCACAAAACAAATTTCAAATTTTCAGTCACTTTCATTTTGTGGTCTGCAAAATTAATGCTTTCGATTTGGACAAGCCTAAAATGTTGTCGTTTGGTAATGAGTTAAGCCTTTCCCAAATGACAAGATTTTAGACTGGTCCAAATTGAAAGCGCTTGCAGACAACAAAACAAACGCAACTTAAAAATTGAAATTTGTTTCCAGTTGAGTTGAAAACATTGTGGGAAAAGGAGAAAATGCTGGTTACCAGCATTTTCTCCTTTTCCAACAATCCAGCATTTTCTCCTTTTCCCACAATGTTTTCAAAAGGTTGCTATCTCAGAGTTGTAAAAACCAGGGATTGTTTGGTAAAGGGTTAAAAGTAGTAATGTTTGGTAAAGGGTTACGACAACATGATTTAAAATGAAACTTATCACAGTCAAAATATCATAATCAAGTATCAAACAAAATATCAGATCGCAGAGATCCTGGATCAGATGACACGACTTGCTATACACAGACTGATCTTGATCTACACTGCTCACACAGAAATCTCTTATTTAGATGGCAGTCTTAACTTAATCCACACTGCTCACATGAAACTCTTTTAGTCTTCTCTCAAAATCTAAATCCTTTACCAAAAAATATCATGTTTTCAAGACCCTAGACAAAGAAAATTTTGAAAAAATTGTGGAAAAAGAAGCTAATGTTGGTAACAAGCAATTTCTCCTTTTCCAATGCTTTTCAATCCTATCACAGGCAGCTCTGATCATTTGAGTCTCCCTTTATTTGTAATCTGCAAATGTTTTCGATTTTGGCATGTCAACTTTCTTTGTTTTGTAGGGAATGAAAAGTTAGCCTTTAAAAGTCACATTGTTTCATAGTTTAACCCATTACCACACAATCCCTACTTTTGACGACCCTGAGAAAGAAGCCTTTAGAAAACATTGTGGGAAAAGGAGAAAATGCTGGTAACCAGCATTTTCTCCTTTTCCAACAATGTTTTCTACTCTTCACAAAACAAATTTCAAATTTTCAGTCACTTTTATTTTGTCATCTGCAAATGCTTTCAATTTGGTCAAGCCTAAAATAGTTATCATTTGGTAATAAGTTAATCTGCATGTTTATGAGAACCAGGTTTAGTTCCATAAATAAGGAGGACTGATACTTGAGCAAGGCTGGTAAATATCGCTATCACATTGGGTACCTGGAATAGAAAAGGACAGTTATTAGTTAACATCGTGCCATTCACAAACAACAGCTTTTGCAGTGCAGCGCATATACGCCCAAAGGGGCATGTAAGTGAAATGGATTCAAATCCAGAATGTCTGCAGATATCCAAATTATAAATGTCACATGCACAACTAAACATCAAACAGATTTATTGTGTATAGCTTGAACATATTCCAATGAAAACTGTAGGAGGAGTTGCATGTTCAAGGAATTGCTAACGGACGGACAGACAGACAACTGGGGCCATAACATAATATGACCCTTCAGGCGTGAATAAATCAAGTTAATTCTAAAGCAGAACACTTTGTGACAATAGCAGAAATTGCTTGTAACAAGGTACTTCTTTCATAGGCATTATGTTTTAACCCTTTACCCCATAAGCCATTTCTATGGTATCTCTAATTGACCCTAAATAACAGCAAGGATGAAGCTGTTTCTTATGTGTATATGACACCTTTTGATAGTGTAGAAAACATTGTGGCAAAAGGTGAAATTGCTCGTCACGAGCAATTTCACCTTTTGCCACAATGTTTTCCAAAGGCTCCTACAAGCAGTGCGTTGAAATGAGTATCTATGGAGTAAAGGGTTAATTTAGTTACCACTAACTTTAATTCATGTTTGTTAACCTATTTTATTTGATGGTGTAACCCTTTACTACACAATCCTGACTTTTAACACCCCTAAAACAGAAGCCTTTTGAAAATGTTTTTTGGTCACATTCATTTTGTCGTCTGCAAATGCTTTCAATTTGGATCGGTCTAAAATTTTGTCGTTTAGTAAAGAATTAAAGATTAATTGCTGAAGTTTTGTTCTAATGATTGACTGAATGTAGGTAAAGGTAAAGCACGGATCTCTAAACAATGAGATCCCAAGTGGGACTGGGTGTCAACTTTGGCACTGTTCACTGGCCATTTGGTGCGAGTACTGGTGTAGCTCCAAAGAAGCAGAATCTAGAATTGACTGAATGATTGTATGTTTTAATGCCATTTTCAACATTATTTCAGTTAAATCACTATGGCCAATGCACCTATCCATGCTTTCCTTAAGTTTCTGTTACCAGTACTCGGCACAATATCCTTTTAAAGCCACTGGTTGCTTTCCCACATAACCATCATCAAGACAGTGATCACCAGTGAGCAAGTAATCAATCCTGTTGGAGTGACTATCATAAATCCTCAGAAAGAAATTGGGAGAGCACAGGATCAAACTCACGACAGAGAGTTTAGTTTAAGTTGTAAGAGCTTGATTTTCAATCAATGTAAAATAAAAATGTTTACAGGTAAACTGAACGGTGTTTTACCCTGCTTTCAACATTATTTCGTCCATACTATAGCAATGGCTAACACATTCAAGTTTGTCCTGAGTTTCACCATTTTGCAACATATAACTATTTTCTCCTTTTACAACAATATTTATAAAAGCTTTCCCATTTACACATTGGATTGTTTGTTACATAATTTAAGACTGTCAAAAACCACAAAGGCTGGTTTGAAACATTTGACATTTCCTCCTTTAACCCTTTACCACAGAATGACGACTTTAAAGCCCCTGAGGATGAAGCTTTTTGAAAACATGGTAAGAAAAGAAGAAAATGCTGGTAACCAGCATTTTCTCCTTTTCCCACCATGTTTTTCACTCTATAAGAGAAAAGTTGCAACCTTTCGCGCCACACTAAAATTGTTTTCTGCAAAGGCTTTTATTGCTTTCAAGGCTAAAATTTTGTTGTCTGGTAAAGGGTTAAAAAGCCTTCTTCATAGACATACCTGAAAATAACAGGTTTGATGGTTGATTGTATTGTGGTTTAATGCCACTTTAAAAGCTAAGGTCATATCATGGCGGTCAGTGACTCACATAACTATGTTTCCTGGCTTTCTCACACCAGTACTAACTCAACTTTCTTTCCAAAGCCCCGACTACTTTTCTCACATGCTTCAGTGGAGGTAAGAGATGAAAATACACCGGAAAGAAAGTTTGCCTCAACCGGGTATCCAACTCACAACCACCAGGTCACCAGTCCGACATGCTCACCTATGAGCCACCCAGGCCGTCAATAACAGGTTTGACAACACTTACATAAATGTATAAATCATTGAGCAGCAGTCCGTAGGCTAACCAGGACATGGAACACAAGGAAGTGGCAGTTAACAAGGCAAGTGATATACTGGAGGCACTTTTCTCTTTAATACACTTTCTCTGTAATGAGATACAGAATTTGTATTACATTTTAATTTGTATGTTTCATTCTTTTACAGCAGGTAACAAAATTTTAGACTTGTCCAAATTTAAAACAATGGAAGATGACATATTAGTATGGGCTCAAATGATGCAAGTTCCCTTTAAAGTTAAACCTTTACCACACAATGACGACTTTTAACGCCCCTGAGGAAGCAGCCTTTTGAAAACATTGTGGGAATAGGAGAAAATGCTGGTTACCAGCATTTTCTCCTTTCCCACAAAGTTTTCTACCCTATCAATGCAAAATTGCACTATTTGAACCACTTCAAAATTGTTGTCTGCAAATGTTTTCAATTTGGATAGATCTAAAACTTTGCTGTTTGGTAACCCTTTACCAAACAATCCCTGTTTATGACTCTGAGATAGAGCCCTTTTAAAAAAACATTGTGTGAAAAGGAGAAAATTCTGTTAACCACCATTTTTCTCCTTTTGCCAAAATGTTTTCTACCCTGCTGGAAACAAATTTAAATTTTTGAGTTATGTTTATTTGGTCATCTCCAAGTGCTTTCAGTTTGGACCAGTCTTAAATTTTGTCATTTGGGAAAAAGTTAATTAAACAGATGAGGCGAGAAAAATATGGTTGCCAACATTCTCCCAATTTAGTAATGTTATCATAAGTCTTCTTCCATAAAACACAGGATTATTTGGTAAAGTGTTGAAATTTGTTGCCGTTGTACAAGTGTCACCAGTAGCTATGTTATTAATGCTGGTATAGTAGGGGTTACAAGGTCTACTACTAGCTTGGCAAAATTCTTGTTGGAGTAATAGAAAGTATTTGTGAAAAATTTAATCACTGTCTCACCGCTGAAATTCAGTTTGAGAAGTTCAGTTTCAAGATGCTTTGTAGGAATGTAGCCAATGACTATAAAATACTTTAACTCTTTACTATACAATCCGAACTTTTAACGACCCTGTTGCAGAAACCTTTTGAAAACATTGTGGGAAAAGGAGAAAATGCTGGTAACCAGCATTTTCTCCTTTTCCCATAGTGTTTTCAACTCTTTCAAAAACAAATTTTATCTTTTTAGTCACATTTCAATTGTTGTCTGCAAATGCTTTCAATTTGGACTGGTCTAACAGTTGATCATTTTGTAAAGGACATTCTTACGAACGAAGTCCGTAACAAAGAAACAAATGAATAAATGCATGGCAGAAATAAGGATCGGAGCGGGATTCGAACTCCAAACTCCCGGACGCAAAGCCAATACCCTAACCACTGAGCCAAAGAGATATCTCCCTGACGCAGTAGCCAGGTATTGTATTTAAATCGGGAGTATGCCATGCAGGAAGGAGTGGTCTCCCATAACACACCCCCTCTTAAAGTCATCATTTATTGATGACTCAAAGCCTTATTAGGCAGGAAGTCCGATTATTGGACAACGAATGGGATTAATGGCTCAATGGCCAATCCCGGACGAGCCCCCATCTTACGAACGAAGTCCGTAACAAAGAAACAAATGAATAAATGCATGGCAGAAATAAGGATCGGAGCGGGATTCGAACTCCGAACTCCCGGACGCAAAGCCAATACCCTAACCACTGAGCCAAAGAGATATCTCCCTGACGCAGTAGCCAGGTATTGTATTTAAATCGGGAGTATGCCATGCAGGAAGGAGTGGTCTCCCATAACAACATCTCAATTGAATTACAGCTATGCATCATAAATACCTATAAAAGCAGTATTCTCGGTCTTATTTACTAAATAAAAATGTTCAGTCAAGGGTTTATTACATAGATTGAAAATTCTGTTTCTTATAGTCCAGTTAGACATCTTCATCCCATTCTATCTGGTATACAGTATTTTTTTTCCTCTTATGTTTTCTTTGATTCAGAGGAAAAATTTCAATTTTTCAGCAACATTCAATTTGTCATATGCAAATACTTTTTATTTTGAAACGTCTAAAATTGTGTTATCCTGTACAGAGCACTTACAACTTGTAGTAAAGGAGTCAACATCAACATGGTAGAAAATACTAGTAGAACCATTCCAAATGTGTCCATCATTTTGCTCTCATCAATTATATGTTTTACATATACATATAGACAGGCTAATATAGCACCACATATCCCTAGCTGCTTCACTGGTGTGTTCTAGAATAGAAAAGTTGTCACTATACAGTTTTTGCAAACTCTTTTCAAGACAATACAATTTGAGAATTGCCTAAAATGAAAGCATTTGCAGACAACAAATTCAATATTGTATGAATAATTTGTCTTACAAAGGGTATTGTTGTAAAAAGAAAAAAATATTTGTTTTTTCAGTAAATAGCCCTTTCCAATAATATTTCATATGGCCTTTTCCCAAGATTTGTTAAATTGGACAATTGTTTGGGTAATGGGGTAATTTTACACCACCTAAAATACCTTTGCAAGTCATTGAATGGAAAAACATTTAAGATAATATTAAATGCAGTATTCTTTTTAAAGTACTTGTATGCAATGACAAAAAAGCAGCAAAAAATTTTACAAATAATTGCTTCATAGAAACCTGCAGGAATAATATACACTACTACATATATATAACAACACCAGCCTGTGCTCCAGCCTGATAATTTTTTCTTCATACATTGTATGCTATTTCATATTTGTAAGAAATTCAGAAACAGACTAACAGAAACCTGCCAAAAAGTAAAATAGACCATGATAAGGAGACTAAAATAAGTAGTGATTTAGAAATTAATCAAGTCTTCACCAAGGCCATGCTAAAAGCAGAATATAACAATTGGTCTTTTTACATGCTTTATGATAAACAAAACGATTTCCATCCAAGTAAAATTTTCTTAATAGTGTACCAGACTAAATGATCTTGAAAGCTATTGCAGGCACCAAGTTTGATGTAGCTCAAACACAGAGTTCTGTCTTTGAAGTGGAAGACTATGGGCTACCAACATTTCCCCTTTTTCCAACATTTTTTCAAATCCCCCCCCCAGGTCATTTCGACACAGTATTATTTAACCCTTTACTACACAATTACGAGTTTTAACAACCCTGATGAAGCCTATGAAAACATTGAGGGAAATGCAGAAAATGCTGGCAACCCGCATTTTCTCCTTTTCCAACAATGTTTCTACTCTACCAAATACAGAAATCACCATTTTAGCAACATTTATCATCTGCAGATGTTTTCAGTTAGGTCAAGTCTAAACTTTTATTGTTTGGTAACAAGTTAAAAAAGATTAAGACAGTTAGCAGCTTACTTTTTCAGAAACAATGTATTCCCATAGTTATACATACCTTTTGGGTTGAAACTATTATAAAAGCCAAGACATATCCAGTATTAAAGGTAGATGCTATAATGTTGATCTGTATAAATGTTGAATTGTCCACTAGAAAGCCATATGCAATACCAGATAATGAACTGAAACAATAAATATGAGAAAAGTATACAACAGTATTACAATGAATTGGAAGAAAATTGCAACAGGATTCATTCTGCTATGAATAGCTAACTTACCTCCCCTAAGCAAATGAAAATGTAAATGTGTATGGAAATTTGTGCTAGATATATTTGTTGAGGCAATACCATTTGTATAATTTTGGCTTATACTGAAGTTAGTGTGTCTGCAGAACAAATCAGTAATTAATCTTGGTCCGTCATCATACCTATCTGGCTTATATTACTAATACTTTCTGCTAGTTACTAGACAGAAAATTGGACTTTGCAGTTGTTCCTTAAACTTCCATGTTTATAATTCATGTAAAAATATCTTAATATCATCCACTGGAAACTCTTCTTAAAATATTTTCAGTTTGGACAAGTCCACGATTTTGTCATGTGGTAAAGAGTACAAAAAGCCAATTGATTATTATAGGTACATTTCAACAATTATGCATTTTCTTTGAAAATCATATACATGTACATATTTACTTCCTTATCACAAGTTGTATGCCAGATGCAAGTAGCAACTGAGAGAGTTTATTCAACTTACTTGACAAGGCCAATGAGGAAGAAAGGATAAGGCATGCCATGGGTTGATCCTGTTTTTATCATGTGATAACATGGTGGTCTGTAAAATAAGAATAACAGAAAATTACAATCTTTCTCAAACAGTAAAATAACCAGTGCTTTGTCTTTTTCCACAGTTGTTTTAAATGAGTTCCCCTCTTAGCTAAAATATGAGAGTGTTTGTTGAAGGGTTGAGTACAGCTGTGTGTTCAAACATGCATTTAACCCATTACCACACAATCCCTACTTTTGATGCCCCTGAGAAAGAAGCCTTTCGAAAATATTGTGGGAAAAGGAGAAAATGCTGGTAACCAGTATTTCCTCCTTTTTCCACAATGTTTTCTACCCTTCACTGAACAAATTTCAAATTTTCAGTCGCTTTTATTTTGTTGTCTGCAAATGCTTTCAATTTGGACCAGTCTAAAATATTGTCGTTTGGTAATGAGTTAACCCTTTACAAAACAATCCCCTGTTTTAAAGACCCTGAGGAAGAAGCCTTCTGGAAACATTGTGCAAAAAGGGAGAAAATGGTGGTAACCAGCATATCCTCTTTTTTCCATAAATTTCTAGTCCTCCAAAGTAAAGTTTCAATTTTTGAGTCTTATTTATTTTGTTGTCTACAAATGCTTTCAATTTGGACAATTCTGAAATATTGCCATTTGGTAAAGAGTTAAAATTGATGACAGTCTTTAGGACAGTCTATATTCATTCATTCAACAACCCTATTGACCAATGGCTATGAAAATTCAAAAAAGATTTAATGTATTTTAGGTTACATTATATAGAAATTTGCACAACTTCTTTAACCCATGGCAAGTAAAAGCCAAAAGCATAATGTTTGGTTGTGAGGTAGAGGAATTTTATACTTGGTACAGGCTGTAATTGCAAAATAATATTAGAGGGAAAAAGGGGGAAAAAAGGTATCCAAGCACGGATCCAGATATCTTTCTCAGGGGGGGGGTCCCACTGAAAAAGCACTTGTCTTATTATATGCTACTTTGGTTTCAGGATTTCAGTAAATGTAAGCCATTTCCAAGAAAAGTCAATATCTCCAGTTCTAACCATGTTATGACTGTATTTTACATAAATGCTGTGCAATATCAAACCAGTACCATTTCATGAATCCAGCAACCACATTTTTGCCAAAATTCCAGGGGGGGGGGGGGGGGGGGTAGGGGGTCTGGACCCCCGGTCCCCCCTTCTTGATCCGCCCATGAGTATCCATGGGATACTAGATATTTGCATTTATAAGGATTCAATCTACTACTGTATTTTGTTTATTGAGCAATACATGCAAGACTTTTTATCTCACAGCCCCACACGAAGCTCTTTGGCTTTGAAATGCATTCATTGGGAAATAAACAAAACTTCTTGGCATCATATGGCACAATTACATCAAATCATAAACATGCTTTAAAGATAGATGAAAAGATGATTGCAATTATCAGGTCTGAAAAGCTACTTCCACTGTACATAGTATTCTATTGATGTTTAGTCAAGGGAAAGTGCCTTCTGTGTGCTTTATAAAGGACCATAATACTTTTTAAGTTCAATCAAGCAATCCTAGAAATCCCCAGGTAGAACAAGATGTAAGTCAAAGTGCTGTATAAACAGAAAAAATATATATATACCCTTTACCACACAATCCCAAATATTTGCGATATAGTTATCCCATTACCACACAATCCCTACTTTTGACGCCCCTGAGAAAGAAGCCTTTTGAAAACACTGTGGGAAAAGGAGAAAATGCTGGTAACCAGCATTTTCTCCTTTTCCCACAGTGTTTTCTACCCTTCCCAGAACAAATTTCAATTTTTCAGTCACCTCTATTTTGTTGTCTGCAAATGCTTTCAATTTGGACCAGTCTAAAATTTTCTCGTGTGGTAAAGAGATAATTATTTTGTCGCCTGCAAATTCCTTCAGTTTTGACATGTCCACAATTTTGTCTTCAGGCAGAGTTAGGTGTAATGGTAGGGCTAAGGCAAAATCTAACCATGGTAAAAATACCTTATTAATAAGAAACACCTCCCAAATTTAGAGTGATTTACAGTACATGTCAGCTAAAGGTGCAATATACTGTAATTTATTCCAATTTTCAGCAAACTATAGACAGCAAGCTCTATCTACTGAGAGCCACTGCAGTAAATAAAAAGTTGTTTTGACCAATCAAAACCTCCCACAACAATAAACCATTCTAAATACACTTTAGCAGTGCTATGAACCCTTTCCCAAACAAGCCCTTGTTTTTACGTGTCTGCAGTACAAGTCTTTTGAAAACACTGTGGGAAAAGGAGAAATTGCTCGTAACAATTTCTCCTTTTCCCACAGTGTTTTCTACCCATTTGGAGAACTTTCTGCCATTTTTATCAAATTTGAAATTGTCATCTGCAAACTCTTCGAGTTTGGAAGAGTCTAAAATCTATCTTTTAGGAAAGGGTTAATCTTACTCTATAAACCTTTCACTAAAAATTGACATTTATAATTGTTTGCTTTTTGGAAAACAGATTTCAAATCAGGAACCGTGACAAGATAACATAAACACAATCGAGTGGGGCTTATGAATTATCTTGTCAAGGTCCGTGACTTTAAACCTGTTATCCTAAACACAAACAAAAATATAAACAGATAATAAAAGGTTTATCGAGTAGCACCTACATTGCTTACATTTTTTATACAAGTCTATTCATTATATATATTCATAAACATAAGAATAATTAAAATGTTTGATATGAAAATCTTTCTACTTTGACTAGTCTAACATTTTGTTGTCAGAGAAAGAGTAAATATGATTATCGAAAATATCTTACTAAACTGTGCCTTCAAAATTTATCATAAAATTGTCATTTTTCACACATGATAAATTCTGAATTCAAAATACACCCTGTCTGCATTCTCAACCATTTGAAAATGTGCCATGATTGATATTACATCTGAGACCTATAAATAAAATATAACTATAATTTTCTGTTTATTATATGGAGTGCAACACGCGAAAAGGGTCATTCGGACATTTGCGTAAAGTGTCGTCTCTGATCAGCGTGTGCAGTCCGCACAGGCTAATTCGAAAGGACACTTTCCGATTTTATGTGATTTTCTGTTTTACGCAAGTCTACTGTAACACAAAATCTAATGTAGTCGTAAAGTGCCGTCTCGGATTAGCCTGCGCGGACTGCGCAGGCTAATCCGGGACGACACTTTACGCAAATGTCCGAATGCACCTTTTCGCGTGTTGCACTCCATATCATGGTGTACATACAGATTAAGTGGAAAAAAGGTGTGAACAAGAGGGCCGTGTTTGGCTGTGTTATGGCCCTGCATCACTGTTGTCGCAAATAAAATGATTATAATCAAGTACAAAGAAGCGGGTCATGTTGGCCCTGTATTACAGCTGAATGCAAGTTAGGTAAAAAAAGCATGGAAGCCAGCAGGCCATGTTGGCCCTGTATCACTGTTGATGCAAATTAAACAAAAAAGAGTGTAAACAAGAATGGCAAACTGCCCTGTAAAACTGTTATGTGAAAAAGAGAGTTAACAAGAGAACCTGCATTATCACCATCACTGTTCAGCAATAAAGAACTCTTTACCAAATGACAAAATTAAAGACTTATCAAAATTGGAAGAATTTGCAGATGACAAATGGATGTGACTAAAAGATTGAAATTCCTTTGAGGAAGGGTAGAAAACAATGTAGGTAAAGAGAAAATGCTGGTTATCAGCATTTTCTCCTTTTCCTGCAATGTTTTCAATAGGCTTCTTTCTCAAGGTCGTCAAAAGTCAGGATTGTGTGGTAAAGAGTGTAAACAAGAGGGCCCATGTCACTGTTGATGCAAATTAAATGAAAAAGAGTGTAAACAAGAATACCATGTTGGCCCTGTATCACTGTTAAATCAAGTTATGTAAAAAAGGGATTAAACAAAAGAACCTGTATCACTGTTCAGCAAAACAGAGTGTCAACAAGAGGACTTGTATCACTGTTCAAGCAAATTAATTTTTTTAAGCAGTCACTTTTCTATTGTCCCCAGCAATGTTTTTTAATACAAGGTTGACAATAACAATCATGTACTTTACCAAATAGAATCGTTTCTTATAATCATCATTTTGATGACAATGGATTCAAACAAAACATGGGGCCTTCTTAACCCATTACAGCACAAGAAAAATTTAGACTGGTCCAAGTTGAAAGCATTTGCAGATGACAAAATAAAGGTGTCTGAAAAATTGAAATTTGTTCTGGAAAGGGGAGAAAACACTGTGGGAAAAGGAGAAAATGCTGGTTACCAGCATTTTCTCCTTTTCCCACAGGGTTTTCAAAAGGCTTCTTTCTCAGGGGCGTCAAAAGTAGGGATTGTGTGGTAATGGGTTAAGCAAACATTCAAAATATTGTTTAACCCATTACCACACAATCCCTACTTTTGAGAACCCTTAGAAAGAAGCATTTTCTCCTTTTCCCACAACGTTTTCTACCCTTCACAAAACAAATTTCGAATCTTTAGCCACTTTATTTTGTCGTCTACAAATGCTTTCAATTTTGATATGGATAAGCGTGAACTTTTGTCGTTTGGTAATGAGTTAAAATCCATTTTATAAAATTACTAATCTTGCAACATTATAAGTTCTGTCTCAGCCTCTTTGTTCATTTGTGCAAGACACATATCTGATTGGTTGAAACAGATTTTTATGGCATTTTTCATACGGGAGAAAATGCTTGTTACATTACTGTTCCTGTCTTACACTCAGAAAGAAAACTTCTATCATTCGAGTCAAAGTAACTTGTCCTCAACAACATGCTTTCAATATAGACGCATATAAAATGTTATCCCTTGATGACAAGTGTGACTAAATTTACCTGTATGAGGGAAAAGCATAATGTCTTGTTTCCTCATAGAAGTACAAACATGACGCAACATTTCCTAAACATATCAAGATGATGATAAATGAGTATAGATTGTATAATTATAATGAAGATCAATTTACATACTTGTTCATACTGAAAAACACTTCAGAGTAACAAATTTCAAGCATGATATGGAGTGCAACACGCGAAAAGGGGCACTCGGACATTTGCGTAAAGTGTCGTCTCGGATCAGCCTGCACAGTCCGCGCAGGCTAATCCGAAACGACACTTTCCGATTTCATGTGATTTTCTGTTTTACGCATGTCTACGGTAACACAAAATCTAATGTAGTCGTAAAGTGCCGTCTCGGATTAGCCTGCGCAGTCCGCGCAGGCTAATCCGAGACGGCACTTTACGCAAATGTCCGAATGCCCTTTTTCGCCTGTTGCGCTCCATATATCTTTGAAAGTTGTGCATCGGAGGTTAATTCCTCGTATTAGCTATATTTAGACAAAAAAAAGACACTATACACAAAAGTTCCGGCAATTTTTTTCGCATCTTTTTCAAGTTGGCGTTCTGTGAGGTCTAAGCTTAACCCTTTACCAGGCAACAAAATTTTAGCCCTGTCCAAATTGAAAGCATTTGCAAATGACAATTTCAATGTGGCTCAAATGGGGCAATTATTTATTGACAAGGTAGAAAACATTGTGGCAAAAAAAGCAGAAAATGCTAGAAACCAGCGTTTTCTCCTTTTGCCACAATGTTTCCAAAAGGCTTCTTTCCAAGAGGCATCAAAAGTTGTCATTGTATGGGAAAGGGTTAAGTCAAGACTGTGTTAAAAAGCAGTTGTGGTTGGACCAATTTAACACACTATAGATTATGTATTACCCTATGCACACACAATAAAAGCAATTTCCTTTACATTAAGAAATCACAGTCAAAGGACCAGAAGGAAGAAAACTTCTAAAAGCATTGTGGGATGAAAAGGAAATATTCAAAATCAACATGTTCTACCCCTTAAAAGACAAGTCTGATTGTTGTTTGTGAATGCTGTTATAGTTTCGACTTCTTTATTGTACTTTAGAGTTTGAAAGCTTTTGCAGCTTTTATCAACCACCCAATGCTTAAAATTGCAAAAAAAATCTTAGTAATTGCTTTAATTTAGTAAAAATGCAATTCAGCATAAAGTTCAATCTTTCATCATTATGACATAATGAGGCGATTCTGCACATCTTTCGCTTGTTCAAAAAAGATGTGCTTGATAAGGATAAAGGATAGGTTCCCTGACAACCAAACAAACAATATTCAAAATAACTCCATGAAAGCAAAGAACAGCGGACTCTTGTAAATCATTTGACAGCAGATTAAATTTTTATCAACTCTTTACCAAACGACAAAATTTTAGACTGGTCGAAATTGAAAGCATTTGCAAACAACAAATTAAATGTGTCTCAAAAATTGAAATTTGTTTTGGAAAGGGTACAAAACATTGTGGGAAAAGAAGAAATGCTAGTTACCAGTATTTTCTCCTTTCCCCACAATGTTTTCCAAAAGGCTTCTTTCTCAACGTCGTTAAAAGTCTGGATTGTCTGGTAGGGTGTTAAGCGTAATGTGCTGTCTGATATTGGGTGTACACTGTCGGATGTATAAATTCTGATCAAAAAAGCCTAGAAACTACAGCATGTTGACCTTTTTTGCTACCTAAAACTGTTCTTTTGAATGTCATGTATTTAATGCTTGAATCTTTCAGATAAAAGATTTCAAAGCTAGAACCAACTTAAATTGTTTTCATGGACAGCATAGATCAAGTTTGATCTTGGATCTATACTGTCAACTGCTATGTTACATAATTCTGGCTAAAACAAACTTGAAATGACAATTTTTCAGCCTTTTTCCTAATCAGAAAGGTCTTTTTCACTCAATCAGCACTATTGGGGTTAATACATGCACTACAAACATCTCAAGTTTTAATCATCTTTACAATGAAACCTTCTGAAACAATTTTGGGAAAAGGAGTAAATGCCAGTAAACAGTATTTTCTCCCCTTGCCACAGTTTCTGCTCTTTCAAAAACAAATCCCATCACAATAGCGACATTCAATTCATTGTCTGCAAATCCAGTGTTTCGTAGTTTGGTTAGGAGCTATGTGATAGATCTGTCGACTGGGGTTTGACCCTTTACCAAACAATCCTGAGTTTTTACGACCCTGGAAAAGAAGCCATTAGAAAACATTGTGGGAAAAGGAGAAATGCTGATTACCATTCTACTCTTCACAAAACAAACTTCAAATTTTAAGTCCCTTTTATTTTGTTGTCTGCAAATGCTTTGAATTTGGACGATTCTAAAATTTCGTGGTTTGGTAATGAGTTAAAGACGAATGAAGTACCGATTCTTTCTCTATTATTCCATGAAATGATGAATGATCAGACTAAGTCAAAAACAAAGAGTTAGATGAAGACCTGAAATGACAAAATAAAGAAGAAGGTAATGAAACATATACAAAGTGAGAAATGCTGATATATACTAGACTGTCATATCAATGGTAAGAAAACACATGAAAATTAAAACATTCTTACCGGAACAGACTCGTGTTTCTTCCAAAGATGAAATTTCTCTGGAGTACAGAAAAAATATGTGTCTCTAACAGAAGAAGTGCAGAGAGTGCTACTAACAGAAAGTATGGTGTAAGAAAGGAGAAGTTGTCCAAAATCTTTCTTTTTCTCCCACAATGTTCCAAAGGCTTTCTTTTTCAAGCTTATTAGAATAAGGGATAGTGCCATAAAGGGTAAGGTTACACAATTAAAAAATACGGAAAAAAACAAAAAATGTAATTACAAATACATTTTATATAATGTTGTTGTACTCACATTCCACCAGCTATAGACAAATATGTCATAATTTGCGTGCATAACTCCACAAAGGCAAATAAGTTCATGCTGCTCTGTCTTTCTGGCGTCCCAATTTAATAATCTTCTTACATCATATGGTTAAGCTACAAGATTTAAACAAAGTGAATGTTAATAAAATAACTATACAATAAGACTTGTCCAGATTGAAAGCATATTGAGTTGACACCACTGATAGACCAGTGATTTTAACTTTTTCACAGCCATTGAGGACATAGCTTTGAAGATGGTTTAACTCATTACCACACGAGAAAATTTTGGACTGGTCCAAATTGAAAGCATTAATTTTGCAGATGACAAAATAAAGATGACGGAAAAAGGAAATTTATTCTGGGAAGGATAGAAAACACTGTGGGAAAAGGAGAAAATGCTGGTTACCAGCATTTTCGCCTTTTCCCACAGTGTTTTCAAAAGGCTTCTTTCTCCGGGGCGTCAAAAGTAGGGATTGTGTGGTCATGGGTTATATCAAGATAAGGCTGCATAGAATGTCAAGTCTGTTCTTGGATCTACACCATCAGCAACCAAAGTAACCACATACTAGATTGACTGAATGATGTTTTTAGGCCACTTTCAACATTATTTCAGTCATGTCACGAAGACAGCTCAAATATTCAAGCATATTCACAGAATATTTGTGTAATCCGCAAATACACTTCCTGGAAATCCCGTGACGTCAGTGAATGGCCTCCCCGATGAATCGAAATTTTCAAAAAAAATTGTAAAATGCAACAGATATCTCCGGTTAAAAGGTGTCTACCGAGGTATCGCCGGATGTCGCAGGTACATTTTTATGTTGTTTATCGCTATGCTAAAGGAAATTATGATCGAGGTTTGTTTTGTGGGTGATATTGGGTGGGAAATGCTGTCTTGTGCTAGCGCTGGCAATGGAGACGTTGCATTCCTTGTGTTTATATTATGTAGGGGTGATTTTTTTTCATATTTTATCATTTATTTTGGTAATAGAATGTCAAATTCCTGTGTCTATAGCTTAGAACTTGTTTGACTGCCCTCAGACTCAAACCAAACAAGTTCCGCTGAGCAAAACATGGCGTCTAGGTGTGCGTTGCAATGTGATTTTGACCTAAGCAGTCTACAATTGCTTCAAAACTCTCTTTTGGCACCGTAACTTATAAATCATTGCAGAACTTCAGTCGTCTAACTGTGCACTGCAGTGCTTATAGTACTTTGATTTCTGTTCCTGTTTCGTTCCGTATTTCGCCTAGTGCTTTTTATTGGAGGCCGTTTCGAGCTTAGGCTTATCTAAATAGTTTTGACGTATTTATCCTTTGTTTAACTATAATCCTAAGAAGGGCGGATAATACATTTTTGTGGTTCGGTAATAGTCATACGGAAATATAAAAAAAAAACACGAGATCGCACAGTTTTTAGGCCAAAATCTACCAGAATTCGCCTTCGTAGTTTTACGATGTTCTCCTTTGTGAAGAACATTCAACAGGTTTCCGGCTTCTCTTTGCGTAAGAATCAAATGAAACCCAGCACTTAGAATGGTTTATTTGTCGGATAAATAAGGAAAAAAAAAGTGATTTGAAGCTATGAAGATAACGTACAAAGTCTTGTGCGAGTATAACTCCTTCCAGTCCGTGTCTCCTGAACAGATAGTAAGCAAATATTGCAATAAATGTGGAAAAAATAGATGCATGAGAAATATTGTTTATTTGTTAAAATTTTCTCCACATGCCATATAGAAAGTTGTAACGTAAAATGTAGTGTTCTAGCGGTACCCGCTTCTGGTAGTTTTATATTCATCAGTGTTTTAATATCTTAAAACATGTTTATGTTTATGTTTAAACATGCACATATAACGAGTTTTATTTACATGGAACATTTTGTATTTCATTACATATTGCATCACAGATCTTCTTAATTACATGTATTGCATGAGAAACACCTTGATGGACCCACAAGAATGGAGTCATTTAGTAATAACTTCGTGGCTTAACAGCTCTATTTTCTTCAGTGACTCAGCAGTAAGGTATGATGTGTCTGGAGGCACCGAGCTTCAGCCTCACTAGAAGCTCTTGGGTTTTCGTGACCTTTGCCAAGACATGCGTGAAGTCCAACACCTTCA
This sequence comes from Tridacna crocea, assembly GCA_943736015.1. Classification (NCBI taxonomy): domain Eukaryota; kingdom Metazoa; phylum Mollusca; class Bivalvia; order Cardiida; family Cardiidae; genus Tridacna; species Tridacna crocea. The sequence continues at coordinate 15,257,277 of OX031066.1, forward strand.
GCATTGCAGCCTTCCCGGGGATCGCTCAACCAGTGGCGACGATAGTTAGTGGTCGACCTAGGTTTTCGTCCAATCATAGAGAAGTATTTAGCGAAATTTTCTTCTTCTAAAACATGTAAAACCCCATAAAACTTCGTTTATTTGAAAAAAAAAACAGATAAGGTCCGCAAGTATAAATCGTCAGTGAACCAACTCTTCCCAAATTGTCATAAAGACACCGTGCTCGGAGGAATGTACATGGACGTTTTCCATTCTCGTGCATAAAACGAAACATGCAAAAAAAATGATACGGAATCCTGCTTGTGCCACTATTATTCAGGGCAGAAGTATTAGCTGGCTTTTGCCCACTTCTTGCGATTTAACCGAATGAAAAAAAGGTAAAAATGGTAGAAGTGTCTATTCTGAGGTCTCATTTGTAGGCCCGTTTATGACAGTAATGTGCGAGGATTGCTATCTTGATTATGTGATGTTTGTTCACACCTAAGCAAATAGATTTGATGGAATAATCTTTTTGTTTCACTTACTCACAATTTACTCTATATTTCAGTATATACTCTTTTCTCCTATGTTACCCCAAAGTAAAAATCGTCACTTTACAGTCTACATGTCACTTTGAACACATTATATTTAACGTCAACTGTTCCCTTTCCGCCGATGAGTTCGATTAAGATCTTACATTTTTTGTTTCCACTATGCAAAGTTTCAATTTGCATGTATTGTACCTCTTCCGCCGTCCATCCTTTTTCAAGATCTGTCTTGTTTCCTATTTTTTCAACATTGAATGAATATGAGGAGATAATTATTCGATATCTGTCAACTTCGGTTTTTTTTTTTTTTTAACAACTTGGGGCATATTGTCCTATATCATTCCACTATATAACGCAATAGCTAGGATATCGGAAAGAATCTTGCGGATGCTTCCATGAGTTTGTCAGTCCACCCAACCGTTGCGAAATACCAGTTTGTAGTCCGGCCTCCTTCGACATTACATTTTCATTGCAAAAGTCAAAAGTTCAGTATATAATGTAACAGTCAGCTACAGCTCGTGTAAATTATCACAAATCAGCCAGCATATAGAAGTAACGAAATTCTCTGCGATTTATCGGCATCCCGTGAATTTTAAATGCAATTACACTGACCTTTAATTCAACAAATGCGAAAAGTACTGTCGACTTTTTGTCTTTTTCCCCCTCAAAACTGCATTGAAAACAAACGAAGATAATTGTACCTCGAAAAACCTTCTGTAGAATATAGACTTTCCTAGTTGCTTACACTAGTTTTGCATTGAAGTATTGTGCAAGTCCTCGATTTTGAAATGCGTTATCTAAATAAGAGCTCCAGATAGAGGGAGTGATTTTGATTTCAAAATTGAAAATAATAATTATTCTCTACTAAACCCTATGGTATGAGTGCCCACAACATAGGGTTTGGAAGAGAAATAATGGATTTAGAATACCATCACTCCCTCCTATCTGGAACTCTGTAAATACATTGTTTTCTGTTTGATTTGACATTTTACGTGGAAAGAACTCGGATTTTTAAAACAATTCAAATATTTGAAATAACCATTCACAATGATTAAAATGTAGCTTTCCCGACATATTCAATTAATCAAGGGCAATAAACTTGCATTTTTTAACCAATAGAACTCGAGTTCTTCACAACAGTTAACTCCCTTGTTGACCCACAATGACTGATTAAAAATTTATAACAGTTATTTTAGCGCTATGTTATCTGTACTCAATCGGACTGTCTCTGAAAGAAAATCTAGTTATGTCCCCACAACAGAGGTTCTAACGGAGAACGATAGTGAGAAAACTCTTTTTATCCTTTACCCAACGCCCGTGTTTTAAACGACCGAGAAAAAAGAAAGGACATTCGAAAACCGTGTGTGAAGAGGTAAAAACAAGCAGGTTACTTGCATTTTTTCCCATTTTCACCAATGAGGTCTAAGTTATCGAAGACCTAACCGCGTTCGATTTTTCGTCTTCAACTGCTGTCGATTTACACAAAGTCTATGATAATTTTGTCGTCTGGAAAATTGGAGATTATCAGTAATACGTCAGTCAATCTGCACCTCAGCATCAGCACAGATTTTAGCTCAATCTTAGTCAAACGTCACATATACAATGAAGCAGAAACTGATTGGTTAACAGATTTCTTTAAGCCATTACCACACAATCCGTACTTTTGACGACCCTGAGAAAGAAGCCTTTCGAAAACATTGTGGGAAAAGGAGAAAATGCTGGTAACCAGCATTTTCTCCTTTTCCAACACTGTTATCTACCCTTCACAAAACAAATTTCAAATTTTCAGTCACTTTTTTTTTTGTCGTCTGCAAATGCTTTCGATTAGGACAAGCCAAAAATATTGTCATTTGGTAAAGATTTTAGTTAAGGACAAAATGTTAATGCACGGCATTACCTGCATGGACATTGTAAGAATCGAATTATGGAGTTGAATTCTCAGAATCTGCCCGGGGTGCGTTTTATCAACGTGCACACGATCAACCCTTTCAGAGTCACAGGCGAAGACAAGAACTTTTGTGGACAGTAGAGGTCAAGATCAGACTGCATAGAACGTGCAGTCTGGTCTTGGATCTAGGCTGTCTGCTTGTTGAGTAAATCGTGTGGGATAAACTTTACTCTTTTTATCATTTTCAGATTTTAGTACGTTGCATTTTCAGTCGTCAAAAAAGGTCGATTTAACTCTATCAAACGACAAAATTTTAGACTTATCCAAATTGAAAGTAGTTGCAGACGACAAATTAAACATGACTCAAAACTACAATTTATTGTAAGAAGGGTAGAAAACGTTGTAGGAGAAGGAAAAAAAGCTGGTTACCAGCATTTTCTCCTTTTCCCACAATGAGTTCAAAAGGCTTCTTTCTCAGGATGGTTAAAAGTCGAGAATTGTACGGTAAAGGGATAACCCTTTACATCACAATTCCGAGTTTTGGCGCCTCTGAAGAGGAAGCTTTTTGAAAACATTTTGGTAAAAGGAGAAAATGGTGGTAACCAGCGTTTTCTCATTTCCCTACGATGTTTCTACCCTGCCAAGGAAAGATTGCGTCATATGAGCCACACTGCAATTGTCGTATGCAAATGGTTTGAATTTCGACAAATCTAAAATTTTGTCGTCTGGCAAAAGGTCTATCTATTTTGCACTGAAAGTCTTACCGAGAAATTTTATCCTGCAATTCGATGCTTCAGAGTACAAGTGTCACTTGCAACCTTATATAAAGGATTTACTCATTTTTGCAAACAGCATTTTTAAGACCCATCCTCATCCGGGAATTTCGTCGAAATGGTTTAGCCAATCAGAACATGTGTTACTTCTAAACTTGGAAAATATCGTCGGTTTACATCGAAAACCTCGTAACTACAGCTTTTTACAAGCTGTAGTTACGAGGTTTTCGAAGTAAACCGAAGGTATGAGAAGGAATGTTCCTAAGGGGTGTTGGTGAATACGGGATTTTTTTCAAGATTTTTCCAAGTTTGAAAGTAACACTGGTTCTGATTGGCTAAAACATTTAGACGAGTGGCGAATAATATTCTTAACCTTTTATTGTTTAGCAAATTATCGTGTGTCTTATCAACCCTGGAAAGGAACAGTGTTTGAAACGTTATGGAAAAGGAAACATTTCCCACGATGTTTTCTTTGATTTCAAAGACAACAATCAATTTCTGGGATAAGTTTGGTTTGTCGTGTGCAAGTGATTTCAGTCTGATCGAGTCTGAAACTTTGATGTATAAATAGTGAGATTTGGTCCTTATTTGTCTACGCACTATTTATCCTTCCATGGTTTAGGGGCAGTTGTCCCACAATCAAAGTACATACCGTCTGTTCAGGTATACATTGTGGAAGAAAAGAAAGCGTGCAGGTTCTGTAGGTAAAGTGCAGAGGAAGATAGAAAGCTGTTAGTAAGGAAAAACAGAAAACCCTTTACCAAAAAATTCCTGGTTTTTACGACCCTGAGATAGAAGTCTTTTGAAAACATTGTGGGAAAAGGAGAAAATGCTGGTAACCAGCATTTTCTCTTTTTTCCACAATGTTTTCTACCCTGTTTGTCGTCTGCAACTGCTTTCAACTCGGACCTGTCTGAAATTTTGTCGTTTGTTAAAGAGTTAAGTATTTTGCCAAAAGAATAACTCGTGCAAGATTACGGACCTGTGGTGACTTTCTCTAAAATGCGTAAATTTGCCCACTATTTTTTTTAATATACATGTACGCACATACGATCCCTTTCTACCAGGCCTGTGGTGCAATCTTTACTGAAGTCGTCAAGTTACGAAGTTTAGCGGCCTTGGCTAGGATTTTTACATACATGCATCCGTGATCAAACTGACATTTCTGAGCAGTCTAATCCTTATCTATATTGTTCTCAAATCCAGGTTATGGTGTGCCTAACAGGAGAGTTGAAAAAGGGAATTCCAACGTGGCTAAGTAACAAGGTGTAGGATTTCTATCCCATACATAGTTCAAACCAATTTGATTTGTGATTTCATACCATTGTAGTTATTGTCGACCGATTACAGGGCTGACAGCACTTTGATTGTAACATGCAATTTTGTAGGAATGATTTTCCCCGCGGGAAAAAAAAATTACTCGACCGCGTAACTGAAAATCGCTCCCAGTCGGCCTTTTTGCATGGAATCAAAAAAAGTATATTGGCAGAATGGGTTATTTTATAACTTTTCGCGAAATTCTGTCCAATGGTATTGAAGATATTCTCTCGGACAGACACATGGACGCAAGGACGGTTGGACGAACGCCTATTAAAAACTATTTAACCCTTCACCAAGCAATTCCATGGTAACCGGCATTTTTTTCTCTTTCTCACAATGTTTTCTGCCTTACTTTTGACAAATACCCTTATTTCACCCTTTACCAAACAATCCCTGCTTTTTACAACTCTGAGATAAAAGCCATTTAAAACCTAGTGGGAAATGGAGAAAATGCCAGCATTTTCTTCTTTTCCCATATTGTTTTCTACGTGCTTCTTTCTACGGGTCGTCAGAAGTAGGAATTGTGTGGTAATGAGTTAAGCATCCATGTTTTCTACCCTTCCTAGATCAAATTTCAATTTTTGAGTCACATCTGTTCTGTCGTCTGCAAATTGTCGTTTCATTATCTCCCGCTAAATGGCATTCTATAAATACTCATCTATCTAATTTGGGCATCCTGAGTACAGTACTGAACCATTTTCCTACGCGACAACCGTTACTTTGAATTTAATACTAAAATAAACGTTTACTCAATAAAACGGTACCTCGTGCAAATCACTCAGCTATGATCAGCAGTTTAGAGAAATCTGGAGCTAAAGCAGGTCTCATTTCTCCTCAAACGTATTGATAAAAGCTATTTTCAACATTGCTACTTTATAAAGCGTAATATTACAATCTAAGCCCGCTTTCGGGGCTAGTGATGCGTCAAATAAAACAGTCCAATCTTCGAAGAATATGACATGCGCAGACAACGATTGTCGTTTGGTAAATACGCCATATTTAATTTATCGTCTACAAACGCTGTCAATTTACGAAGTCTAAAAGTTTGTTGTCTTGAACATGAACATAAAGCTTTAAAATGAAAGATGTTCTTCCGTTATTGTTCGAGATTATATTTCAAAGAATATTAACTGCTAAACCGTAACAAAATTAATCAAAGCTAACCCTTCAACGCACAATGCCGACTTTTGACGATCCTGGGAAAGAAACCTTTTCAAAACATTGTAGGAAAAGGGGAAAATGCTGGAAATCAATATTTTCTCCTTTTCTCACAATGTTTCCACTCGATCAAAGAGAAATAGCACCATTTTTGCGACACTGAAATTGTCGTCTGCAAATGCTTTCGTCTGGTAGGCCTAAAGGGTTAATCCCCACTTAAGCCTTTACTCATTTCTATGCATTGCTTGTAGGAGCCTTTGGAAAACATTGTGGCAAAATGTGAAATTGCTCGTGACGAGCAATTTCACCTTTTGCCACAATGTTTTTCTATGATATCAAAAGGTGTCATATACACATAAGACGCAGCTTCATCCCTGCTGTGATTTATTGTCAATTAGAGATACCACAGAAATGCCTTTGGGGTAAAGGGTTAAGCCGAGGCGAAAACTTTAAACGGACAAACAGTAGTAAGGGTGTAATCTCTCTCTCTCTCTCTCTCTCTCTCTCTCTCTCTCTCTGAGTTTCTCCATCAGCCTTTGTCTTCAGATCTGTCTGCCTGACTGTCTGTCTATCTCTGTCCATTCGCCCCTCTGACTTTCCATCTGTCCGAACGCCCATCCACCCATCCATTCATCCTAAACATCCATTTGTCTATCAAGTTTTTGAAAATCATTCAAACAAATGTGTTTTAAAAAACGACATTTCAGGTTAAATTATTTTTGAAACCATTACAGATCTATAGATTCAGCTTCTAGACCTGTCACAAAGCTGCAGTACAACACTGTGGACAGTACAGACCAGATCAGACAGTACCAAACGTGCTATCTAATTAATACCTATGCTGTCTGATATCCAGAGATGATCTTGTAAAAGCAAGTTTGATATGTTCCAATATAAGCGTATCTTCTCTGGCTAAAATAATCGAGTTTGTTTAATCCATTACCAAACGTCAAAATTTTAGATTTGTCCGAATTGAAAGTCTTTGCAGACGATAAATAAAAGTGATTTACAATTTGAAATTTGTTTTGTACGATAGAAAACATTGTAGGAAAAGGAGAAAACGCTGGCTACCAGCATTTTCTCCTTTTCCCACAATGATTTCTAAAGTCTTCTTTCTCGGGGTCGTCAAAAGTATGTGTTGTGTGGTAATGGGTTAATTGGTCCACAAAGGGTTAAATAGCAAAGTAAGAATAGACCTACAGCCAAGATGTTGCGATTGTAAGCCTAATCGTAGCAGTGAATAGACTTGTAAACACATTTACCCAATACACTACTTAGTAGCCCTGAGGCCTACCTCGACCTCTTCCTGCAGTTAGTTCTACAAAGATCAGACAGTTCTCACGTGCAGTCTGGTCTCAACTAGCACTCAAAGAGATTGCCCGACCAATGTTGACTTAGCACGTTTACAATGTATCAAAGGCACACACTTGGCACATATTTTATATCTATGAAGTGAATTCGGTAGGTAAAAAGGTAACCTACTGCGAGTACATCATATTTCATTACGTTGCTGGAGACAAATACACGTTCATCTGGTATAAGAGAAATAAATTTATACATAAACTAAAATTAAGGCAAAAAAGATGCAACACACTGGTTCCATTTAGAAATATATTTGCAGCATATAAATGAACATACATAATTATGTAGAACAGAGATCAGACAATATATAGTATAATACATACCAGGTTGGAGTAACCTTCACTTATAATCGGATGGACTGCAGTCTCAAGGTAGTAGTGAATAGTTTCTGTCCTGTTTTCGAAGTAGGTTAACTGTATTCTATATCAAACAATCTAATGCTTATACACCCCTGAAGAAGAAGCCTGTTGCAAACATTCTGGAAAAAGGAGAATATACCGATAGCCAGCATTTTCTCCACCCTGACAATATTTACTTCAAAGACAGAAATTTGTCGTCTGCAAATGCATTGAAAGGTCTAGAATTTTGTTGTTTAATACAGTTGACTTTTTTTACCCCATCAAATATATATAGTAAAATGGCTCTTCAAACATCCCTGTAAAAGTAGCAGGTTCAATCACGTGTTTAATTCTTTGAAGTGGAAATGGCTTGTCATGACCAATTTCTCAACTTGCCACCATGTTTTCAAAAGCGGTCGATCCCGAGACAAAAGATCGTCGGCTGTGGGTAGCGAGTTAACCCTTTACCAAAACAATTCCTGGCTTTTACGACTCTGAGATAGAAAACATTGTAGAAAAAGAAGAAAATGCTGGTAAGTAACCAGCATTTTCTCCTTTTCCCAGAATATTTTCTATCCTGCTGGAAACAAATTTCAATTTTGAGTTCTGTTTATTTTGTCGTCTACAAGTGCTTTCAGTTTGGACCAGTCTAAAATTTTGTCGTTTGGTAAAGAGTAAAGAGTTAACTCTTCACCAGACAACACAATTTTATGATTGCCCAAAATAAAAGTTGCAGACGACAAATATAAAATGACAGGGTTTCTCCTTGAAAGGTATGGTGGATAAAACAGGAAAATACTGATTACCAGCATTCTCACCTTTTTTTACATTGTTTTCTATATTTCTTATTGTTTGGTAAAGGTTTAACCCATTACCACACCATCCCTACTTCTGACGCCCCAGAGAAAGAAGCCTTTAGCAAACATTGTGGGAAAAGGAGAAAATGCTGGTAACCAGCATTTTCTCCTATTCCCACAATGTTTTCTTCCCTTCACAAAACAAATTTCAAATTTTCAGTCACTTTTATTTTGTCGTCTGCAAATGCTTTCAATTTGGACCAGTCTTAAATATTGTCGTTTGGTAATGGGTTAACCGTTATCAAGTTGAATTCGTATACTATTCAAGGTCACAATGATTAGGCTGATATGTTGTAAAGAGGATCAAGCGATTAACTAACATTAGGAGTCGGAGAGTGCATAACAAAATCAGACTGTACGGAGTTGCAAGCTGATCTTGGTCCACGCATTAACGAAAAGATTAAAGACACTGGCAGGATATGGATATATACTAACGCAAGATGGGCATACCAGCATGACTGATTTAGGTTTTACGCTGCTTAACTCTTTACCACACGACAAAATTTTAGACTGGTTCAAACTGAAAGCATTTGCAGACGACAAAATAAAGGTGACTGAAACATTGAAATTTGTTTTGGGAAGGGTAGAAAACACTGTAGGAAAAGGAGAAAATGCTGGTTACCAGCATTTTCTCCTTTTCCTACAGTGTTTTCAAAAGGCTTCTTTCTCAGGGGTGTCGAAAGTAGGGATTGTGTGGTAATGGGTTAAATATTAGTTCAATCATATTATAGGGACAGCCCCATAGTATTCGTGAATGTCCTGTTTTAACCACTACTTAGCTAGGGCTCTAAACCCTTTACCAAACAATCCCTGGTTTTTACGACCTAGAAATACAAGCCTTTTGAAAACATTTTGGGGAAAAGGAGAAAATGCTGATAATCAGCATTTTCTCCTTTTCCCACAATGTGTTCTACCATGCTGGAAACAAAAATCAATCTGTTACTTTACTTCTTTACGAATAATTTGTCGTCTGCAGTTGCTTTCAATTTGGGCCAGTCTAAAACTTTGTCGTTCGGTAAAGGGTTAAAAGTTTTGGCCATGAACATCCCTAAGAAAGACCCAGAGCTACCAGTGAGGCTTCAAATCAGGACCTCCGGGCTAAGGGTCTTTCACAATGACCGAAGAATATTGTATAAATGAATCCAAGTAAGAATAGACGTGACGTGAATAGACGGCATGGTGACACTTGACCGAATTCTGGATTTGTCATTTTTAGTTTGCGTTGTTGTGTAGATTTAGGGAAATCGTCATAAATCAATGGAGAAAAATTCTGCATTCTTCTAATCCGGAACTACATGGCCTAGTGCTCTGATATTCTGTGCTATTCCTTCATCAATATCTCCCAAATTTTATCACTGAGATTAAACGTTGTCCCACCATTGGGATCATGTATGTATATAGCCTAACATTTCATAGAGGGCGTTTCTGGTTTATCCCAAATATTCTCGAGTCTAATGTACTATTAGATCTGCGTCTTGAAACATTTTAATGTTTTTTTTTTTTTAATGCTTTCAAATGCCCTAAACCATTGCAATCGGTAGTGGAGTATGCGAAATGGATTTAATCAATCGTTGTAAGAGGGGAAGTAACTAACTATTCACAAAACGGTATTGCAGAGTTATTTCCCTTCTCCTTTAAATTCATGTCACGGCAACAGCACAACCTACCCATGTATGTTTCAGCAATTAGCAGCTAGGGCTCTTATGTATTTCTTCCAAGAACGCTCCCCTGGGAAAAAACAAGTCTTCCATTGAAGCTCGAACCTTGGGCCTACAGGTTGCCTACATGTCACAACTGAGCAAAACAAGACTCCAGGGTAGGATGGGGCACGGAGGAGTTCATGATTTCAGACCTGGGCCTACGTGGATTTTCTTACATCGGATTTCTTGGTTATACGAGAATAAAAGTAAATCTGTAATGCTTTATGTTTATTGACAGTAACTACATGTACTTTATATCTACAAACATTGACAAAAACTCTCGCTCTCTCTGTCTCTCTCTCTCTCTCTCTCTCAACAAAAATGCCACTTTAAACGGGCAAAAGCCTGTTTTGAGGTAAATGTTGTGTGTACGGAAGGTGCAATAAAACAAAAGTATGAGAGTATATTAAAAAGTTTCAAACTTTTTTTTTAATTCATAGTTAACAAAACTAAACAACTGATCAATATCTATGAATTTGCTGGCTGTATTGATTGCCGGTCAGATCATATTACTGGCTATAATCATTTAGTCCTATGAAGTTAAACAGATATTACCACATCCCCACCCCCCCTCATCAGTAGTTACAATTGATAAAGCTAAATACAGAGTGGTGCTAAAATTCCTGGAAGATCAGTCTATCGATTAAGTTAAAACTGAGCGAATGACTGCTGTATAATTCGTCAGCAACGTGCGAAAAGAGGCTTTCGGACATTTGCATAAAGTGCCGTCTCGGGTCAGCCTGCGCTGTACGCGCAGGCTGACCCGAGACGGCACATTATGTCAGCATTAAGTTTTGTCCTACAGTAGGCTTGCGTGAAACAGAAAATCACACACGATCGGAAAGTGTCGTCTCGGATTAGTCTGCGTGGGATGCCAGCACGCTTATTCGAGACGATACTTTACACAAATGTCCGATTGTCCCTTTTCGCATGTTGCAGGTCATTGATTATGAACACTCTTCTTCTTCTTCCGCAATAATCAAACGCAGGTTGAAGGAATTCCAGCGTAGCAGAAAAGCTTAGAAGATGATCCCAGGGAAGATGATCCCAGGTCAGACTGATGATGATGATGATGATGATGATGATAATGATGACGACGACACTGATGATAGCGATGATGATGACGATGATGATGACGACGACGATGACGACGATGATGATGATGATGATGATGATGATAAGTTGACTGCTGCTGTAGCGGGTTGCATTAGGGGACGGAGATAAGGACATTTACAGATCGTGTATCAGTGCCTTGTCAATATGATGGAACAAGCGTTGCCCAGCTAATATGATGGAACAAGCGTGTGGAGTTGGAAAAGAACTGTGTTGAAAAATAATGCATTTTGTAACTGTATAACTTGCCTTTTCTCTATGAAGCTGACAACTTCTTGATACCCTGTCGTATTTGTAAACTGATGCAGGCTACATACGATTTTGTGTATATATAATGTAAACATATTCATATCATGCCATTGTAACTTGCCGTGCTTTGTAGAAATTATCTATTTAACACCTATAATTGTCCATAACCATGGCAAGAATAGAGTTGGCCCTTTAGCCAGTGTGCTGGTTTATTCTCCATTAAACCATGGTTGGACTGATCAACATAACATAATTTTGAGTCAAGTTTTGCCCTCCTGAATCTAGTCTTCTACAGACAACGAAAATGTCTTTGTTTAACTCTTAACTAGACGACAAAATTTTAGAATGGTCCAAATTGAAGGCATTTGCTGAGGACAAATTGAGCATTGCTCAAATTGTGGAAATTGTGTCTGAAAGATTAGAAAGCATTGTGGAAAAGGAGAAAATGCTGGTTACCAGCATTTTCTCCTTTTCCCACAATGTTTTCAAAACCTTTATTATTCAGGGTCGTTAAAACTTGGGATTGTGTGAAAAAGAGAATAAAAAAGTTTTTAGACATGTCCAAACCGATAGCACTCGCAGACGTTAAAGTAGCTGTCACTCAAATGATTCGATTCTCTTTCGATAATGGAAACTTCTTTTCCCGCAATGTTTTAAAAATGCGTCTTCTATAGGGTCGTTAAATGTCGGGATAGAATGGTAAAAGGTTAGAATGGTTATCTAAAATACATGTTCATAAAAGCCAGTCACGAATGATCCAGTAAAAACACCTTTTCTCGTTAACCCTTTACTCCATAGATACTCATTTCTACACATTGCTTGTAAGAGCCTTTTGAAAACATTGTGGCAAAAGGTGAAATTGCTCGTGACGAGCAATTTCATCTTTTGCCACAATGTTTTCTATGCTATCAAAAGGTGTCATATACACATAGGAAAAAGCTTCATCCTTGCTGTTATTTAGTGTCAGAGATACCGTAGAAATGCCTTTTGGGTTAAAGAGTTAAAGGCCCAGTGTAGGCCAAAATATCAAAGCAGGTATCATAATACATAAAGATTTAAATAATACCATTTAAACGTATAGAAATTGCTGTGAAAATGACAGTTTCTTTCTGTGTTATCAGGCCATAAATTTTGTTAGTCCCTGGAAAATCAGTCAAAAAGTTAACAAAAGACACAGCTACCTGCCAGGTTTTAACATCGTTTTGAAATTAATTTGTCTGTCAGCGACTCAGACTTGGATCGACCGTACAATGACAGATTGCCATCTTCACAATTATTTTCATACTTCTGACTGGTATAATATAAATTCAAATGCAAACACCCGGCCTGTTCATATTTGGCTTTAATTGTCACTTTATGGCAGATTTCATCATTTTCCAAGATGTTTTAGAAAGTGGTCGCTGGGTATTGTAAACATTAGACTCTGCCGATTAAAATGAATGCGAATAGATGTCTGGATGAACCTTTTGTAGAAAATAAATTCTTAGTTTTAACAGGTTTCTGCCACTGTTACCTAATATCGCGATCTGTCGTAACCATGGTAACGCATATCCTTGACCCTTTGGCGAGCCATATCGCGCTGATATATCCTCCATTGAGTCTTGATTTGACTGACCAGCGTATTTCCGAGAAATATACCCAGTAACTGCGGGAATGCCACGGCAATCAAGACGCCCCCAATAATTGGCAGGTTCTCGTCTGCGAGGTTTACCAATGTGGTGACGCAGCCTTCTGTCCATATTTTACTAACGGTGGCACTATTCTGAGGAAATATAGATAAGTCAATATATAGCAGAAATTACGGTAAAGTTTTTTTACTTGACCATTTACCAAACAATCTCAGGTTTTTACGACCCTGAGAAAAGAAGCCTATTGAAAACATTGTAGGAAAAAGAGAAAATGCTGATAACCAGCATTTTCTCTTTTTCCCTCAATGTTTTCTACCCTGCTGGAAACAGATTTTATTGAGTTATGTTTCTTTTGTCGTCTGCCAGAGCTCTCAACTTGGACCAGCCTAAAGTTCTGACGTTTGGTAGAGTTAGGGTAGAGCACCCTAATGGAATTCGTGTAATATCGCCTGTCATCGCCGAAAAAAAGTAACGATTCGGTTAAGACTCGGGTAATCCGTAATCGAACGACCAATATACGCTGGTTCCCCGCATCGATTAATGATTACTAGAGTCTCAGCCGATTCCATACGATTTTAGCACAAATCCCATTAGGGTGCCCTATCTATAAGGTCTACTGCCCTTAAATCTGATATTAAAAGAGGGAAGCTGCCAAGAATGGCCGAATATACTTTACGAAAACGTCGATACAACATGAAACTTATCTATAAGTTAGTGAGTCTACATACCCTAACGTTCATATTAACGACGGAAGCAGCCGAGATTTGCCGAATGGCTTTAAAAAATGTCGATCATTTGACGTAGACAATAGTTTATATTTGAATTTTAAAGACCATGTATCGTATTTTGTGCAAAGCCGAAGGCAATAAACCGAATTAAACTCATTTTTTCTGTGACACATGAGTTTTTCAATAGCCCTTCAATATGTCATAGAAAATAGCATGTTAAGATATACTAGGTGAACCGCCATAGATCGTGGAAATACTAATTTAATAGCTTCAACTAATAGCTTCAACCCTCATAGCTTTTTCTTGGCGGAATGATATACACAAAAAAATGTCTACTGATCGCTTGGCGATGGGCGTTTTCGTTCCAAACCTTTTTGTACCTCGGCTTGTTCGTCCCAGTATTGCATGAATGGTACTCGATTTGATTGTGCATTCATGAACATTTGTAGATCTAAATGATTGATTGTACTGTAGCCAATAAAATCTTTACATCCAAATATAATTAAAAGTCATTGTTTTGGCATAAAAACTTAATTTTCAATTGACATATTCACACGGTTTCTCTCTCTATCCATCATGCATTTTACTTTTTCGAGCCGTTACTTCTGACTCCGTCAAATGATCGAAGGGAGACCACCAATACACAAACATTCCTAACATTGTCATGAATACTCTCCCTTCAATCAAAATGGTATCATTTGGACTTATCATTATGTTGAACTTCAAGCAAGTATTTGAATGATATTTCTCTTTTTCTTTCAAATTGATAATTTCACACAATGGCTTTCTTGACAAATACTAGTACCACTCTTGAAAGCGTTTTGAACGATTTGATTACCGATGTGTTGGGGTCGTAGACCTTAACATTTATTAAAAGAATGTCAACATGTATCATGTAGTATAACTGTAAGATTGTGTTTAAAAAAAATAGTAAAAAAATAGCCCTTTACCACACCATCCGCATTTTTAACGGTCACAGTGGAGAAGGCATTTGAAAACGTTGTTGGAAAAGAGAAAATGCTGGCTACCAGAACTTTCTCCCCTTCAAACAGTGTGTCAGTGTGGTCTACTCTTTTGGGGGCAAATTTCATCATTTCAGCCACAACCTATTGTCGTCTGCAACAACTTTGAATTGGGACGTTAAGTAAAGAGTTAGTCTTTAAAGATTGATTGGTTTTTGTTTAAAGCCGTTTTCAACATTATTTCAGTTATATCGCGGGGGCAGTAGGCCTATTCGTGCTTTCCTGGAGACGCTCTTACCGGTACTCCGCACAATTTACTTTCCAAGCCACAGACTTCTTTCCCACATAACTATCGTCGAGACAATAGTCAGCGGTGGGTCTTAATCTTCTAAGATTTTCATCAAGCTTATATACAGACACACGAACCATGCCCTAGCTGTGAAAGGGGGAATTGATGAATTTGTAAAGAATATCGACTCAGGTCAGCCTGCGCAGTTCGTGCATGCTAATCTTGGTCGAAAAATTTTATTATGGATAAATTTCCTTCATGTCAAGGGACCAATCCACCTCATAATTCATTCAGTTGTTTGCTGGTTACCAGCATTTTCTCCTTTTCCTACAGTGTTTTCAAAAACCTCCTCTTTCAGGATGGCTAAATTCACGTTGTATGATAGACAGTTCCCCCACTTGTTCCCGCAGAGCGGCCTACCAATAAATACACAAATATACTTACCGTAGCGAGAGCATCGCCTCCACAAAGAATATTATTCAGCCCAGGCTGTTGAAAAAGAAGAGATGGATTCAATTATTGCAATGAACTGTAATTATATTAGGATTCTGGCAGCCTATAGATCCATCAGTTTTTAAGAATATATCAACTTTTAGAAAATTTAAAGACGTTTTCAAAAGGTATTATAATAGGATGCAATCACGGGCACTGTATGGTTGTTGATGCCAACGTTCGGCTACATGCAGTTGTTTAGAGACCTGTCACGCAAAAATGAACCCATCTGGGAACTGCGAAAAGTGTCAACCCTGGTCAGACTGCGCGGATCGCGCAGGCTGACCAGGATCGACACTTTTCGCTTTTATGACATTTTCTGTGTTAAAAGTGGTCATTCTACCTTACCATACAATCATTTTTGAATTATCAACTTAAATTGTGGTTCCTTCTTTAACCATTAAAGATTGTGGAGTTGTTCCATACAGAGGTAAGATAATTTTCGCTTGTTTCCATTCTTTTTTCACACTACCTTCTTGCTAAATATGAATTGTGCGTTATGGTCGATACGTCATTCATTATCTCCCGCTAGATGACATTCTATGAATACTCATCTATCTAATATGGGCATCCTGGGTACAGAACTGAACTACTTTCCTACGCGACAACCGTTACTTTGACTTTAAAACTAAAATAAAGGTTTACTCAATAAAACACCACTCAGCTATGATCAGCAGTTTATAGAAATCTGGAGCTAAAGCAGGTCTCATTTCTCTTCAAACGTATTGATAAAAGCTATTTTCAACATTGCTACTTTATAGAGCGTAATATTACAGTAAGCCCGCTTTCGGGGCTAGTGATGCGTCATATAACACAGTCGAATCTTCGAAGAATATGAAATGCGCATACAACGATACGTCATTTACAAATACAAGACAACCGTATAATACCTACAGTTAATTCGTCGGGGTCTTTACAACAGGAGTACGGCACGGCACACTTTAATTGGCTCGGGTTCGACTCTGTGCAGTTAAAATATTGATTCTGCTGGTAATCCTGGTACGAACTGACGCCGCAGCACTTCCAGGTCTCTTGAAAAAAGTCCATGATGCCCTCGACGTCATCTTGATAGTCTAAGATATAAACGTCTTTCAGGACGTTACTCAGCAAGTCAATGGCTTTCTGTTTGAAGGCCAGGCATAAAACACCGCACACTAGCTCGATAATGATGATCACCAATAAAATGTAAACGAACTGAAAATAGAGGAAATTTGTAAGAATATGTTGAATGTTTAACGACCCCGAAACAATACGATTTTGAAAACATTGTGACAAAAAATCCCGTAATGTTATCAATCCTTTCAGAAACTTATTCTATCGTTTGAGTCATATTTAATTCAATAACCGGTAGATGCAAGTCTATTTTTTCCTACACTAAGAGTCACTCTAGGTAAAATCTGATTCTCTTCTATACTATGCTACCCTTTTTCGTTTTCTAACGGGAATTCGTCGTATAATGAATCCGCCAAAATGAAAAAATCGAGAAAACGGACTCCACCTAATTCTCAAAACAACCGTGGAATGTGTTCGAAATAACCGTTCTGACACAATGAATTGTACCAACTACATGTATTTCACTTTATCACAAAATAATCTAGAGTGCATTAACAGTTACTAGCTGGTTACCAGCATATTTTTCCTTTTCCCACATTGTTTTCCACTTTGCATAAAAAAAAAAATCAAGTTTTGAGCAATATTTATTTGTTGTCTGCAGATGCTTTCAGTTTGGTAAAGTTAAATTTTTGACTGTCAGGTAAAGACTAACTTCTAATCACCAACTTAAAAAAAAACATTTTTAACTTAAATATTGGTCAAACTTTGTAGAGTTCACCAATAAAATTGTATGTTACTTGACAGAGCTAAATAGAAAGAAAAAGTATTCAAAAACTAACCGTTTTAATTAAGCACGTGTTCTCTCTCAGCGTTCCCAGGAATCCAAATATATTTAGAAAGAACATGATCCCTCCAAACACAATCAGAACGATGGACAGGTCGAAGATGACGTCATAGACGTTCTCAATCGGCTGGTAGAAGTACTTGTTCGTTTCTATATAGGCGTAGGATCCGACAATCACCATTCCTAGACCAAGCACCTGTTAAAATGAACACGTAATTTAAAATAAGTCTTTAACTCATTACCAAACAACAGTACTTTAGGCTTGTCCAAATTGAAAGCATTTGCAGACGATAAAATAAAAGTGACTGAAAATTTGAAATCTGTTTTGTGAAGGGAAGAAAACATTGTGGGAAAAGGAGAAAATGCTGTTTACCAGCATTTTCTCCTTTTTCCCACAATGTTTTCTAAAGGCTTCTTTCTCAGGGGTGTCAAAAGTAGGGATTGTGTGGTAATGGGTTAACGCATAAAACGCAAGAAAATTTTGATGCACACCATCAATGGCGCCGCAAATCAGTTGTTTCTAAAATAAGGCACATTAATACATGTACAGCATTTCAAATTGTCCAATGTAAATTTATGCAGAAATCGGTGAGAAAGGAACTGAAAAGCCCCAAACAATCCACCTACAAACTTAAAAAAGAAAGAGGCAATAATCGTAAGAAACAATCATAGCCATTTTTTAAGAGAAATTTTAACAGAAGATCAATTGGTACTATGCAGAAAAGAAGTTGTCAATCGACAATTATCACAAGAAACTAGTGGTAAAACTAGATTCTACATTACCAAATTGATATTAAAAACTGGGTATAAAATGGCCAGAGTTGGTACGAAATGGTTAAAGTGAGTACGAAATGACAAAAATAGAGAATATAAGTGGGTACGAAATGACTAAAATTGTACGAAATTGCCTAGGTACGAAATGATCTTATTACGAAATGACTGGAAGTCGAGTAAACAATATGGCTGCCTCCATAGGTACTTTTCAATACCAAATAAAGATATTTTCTTATGGTGAAGATACTATAAAATTATGTCTATTCATCTAATGTGAACTGTCATTTTTTGTGAACCATGCCTGTGAAAGGGGGTCTTAATGCATCTACAAAAAGTATCGACCCATGTCAGCCTGTGCAGTCCGCGCAGGCTGACATGGGTCGAAACTTTCAGCTAGGTACAAATATTCTGCCTGTCTAAGGACTATTCTACCTGCAGATCCTCCAGCTGGTTGTCAGACAAAATCGATTTTTAAGGATCTATAATAAATTATGTGATTATTTGCTTGCTATAATGCGTCAAGGAGATGCCTTTAGCCCCCTTTTGTCAGAGCATGGCTAAATTCTCATATTTTTTAACCCATTACCATACAATCCCTACTTTTGATGACCCTGGGAAAGGAGCTTTTAGAAAATAATGAGGGAAAAGGAGAAAATGCTGGTAACCAGCATTTTCTCCTTTTCCCACAATGTTTTCTAATCTTTACAAAACCATTTTCAAATTTTCAGCCACTTTTATTTTGTCGTCTGCAAATGCTTTCGATTTGGACCAGTCGAAAATATTGTCGTTTGGTAATGAGTTAATACGTGCCTATGACAAAGTTGAAACAAAAAATACTTCTGTATGGCTAAATTTTAGGCCTGTTGAAAAAAGCGCATTTGGAGACGACAAACAAGACTATTTCTCAAATAAATAGGGTTTTTTTTTTTGTAAAAAGGTTACAAAGCACGTTGAAGATGGGGAAAATGCTCATTCTCCCACAATGTTTTAATTATGAAAAGCGTTGTTCCCCAAAGGTTTATGATACAGGCCCGTCGGAAGGAAATTTCGTTTGGTCCGGCCAGTATGGCGAGCGACGAAGTCGCGAAGCCATGCTAGGGGGGTCCGGGGGCATGCTCCCCCGGAAAAATTTTGAAAATAAGACGCTCTCTTGTGCATTCTGGCGCATTTTTTGAGGTTTATACTACACATTTAAGCCATGCAAGGGGGGGGGGTCCGGGGCGTGACCCCGGAAAATTTTTGAAAAAAAAGACGCTCCCTGGTGCATTCTGGCACATTTTTTGAGGTTTATATTACGCATTTAAGCCATGCCGGGGGGGGGGGGGTCCGGGAGCATGCTCCCCCGGAAAAATTTTGAAAATAAGACGCTCTATGGAGCATTCTGGCGAATTTTTTGAGGTTTATATTACGCATTTTTTTCTTCGAAAATTGATCTGGCCATTTTTCATTTTCGGCCGAAAATTTGGTCCGGCCATGGCCGGACCGGCCGGACCGCTTCCGACGGCCTTGTGATACACGGGATGTTTGGTAAAGGATTAATGTGTGTTCAAATTGCAACGATTCGCTTTATGAGCAAATTTATCCAAAAAAGCATTAACCCATATAGACTTCTAAGCGCGACTCGCTGACCTCTTGCGGACTGTGTAGATCAAGATCAGACTGCACAGAACGTGCAGTCTGATCTTTGATCTACACTGTCCGATAAGGAGGTATTTATTTCTCAAAACAAACCTTTGAAATAGCAAAATTTGGGCTTTGACAATTGGCTTGAAAATTTCATTACACTGATTTAGGATGTTGAGGGTTAACCCATTACCAAACGACAATATTTTGGACTGGTCCAAATTGAAAGCATTTGCAGACGACACAATAGAAGTGACTGAAAATTTGAAATTTGTTTTGTGAAGGGTAGAAAACATTGTGGGAAAAGGAGAAAATGCTGGTTACCAGCATTTTTTCCTTTTCCCGCAATGTTTTCTAAAGGCTTCTTTCTCAGGGGCGACAAAAGTAGGGATTGTGTGGTAATGGGTTAAGCAATGTTCATCTTGATTATCAAATATTTCTCGAGGCCTATGTCTGCAATATGTAGTATTTTTTCAATCTCGAAATTGTGCAAACGGTTCATCAGGTATGTGAAGTGTCGAACAGATGATTTTTCATGTCTGTTTTTTTTTTTCAGTCATACCTATGCAAAATCTAAGGAGACATCGGATGGCTAAATAATTACGACCCAGTAACTGATCGGTAAATTTCGTGTAACATCGACGTTTCCGATCTCGGCAGCTTCCGTCTTTTTATATGAAAGTATGGGGTAATAGACCTTAATCTTTAAACTCTTTATGTGCAATAATGAATGCAGCACAAGGAACATGTTCAACAAGAAAAAAAAAATAGTAAAAATTTGACGTCATTATATGATATGAACATCAAAATTCTAAGTGCGTATATAGCAAACTTTGAGTGGTATAAAATAAAGACTCTGCCATGATGGAAGGAAGCCTTCGTGCTTAGCAAACTTTGAGCAATATATTTGACCGCTTTCGGGCCTTTAATTGTACCTTCTCTCTTTTTCATTGGTGATCAGCAATCTGACATAGATGTAATAAATTCAGCACTAAATTTTTCTGAAGATTAAAGTAAAGATTGATATAATAATAAAAGTCTAAAAAGCGTAATTAAACTATAATATAGCACCATTAACTAGTTCTATTGGTAGACAAATGGGCTGCGTAACATCGTTCGTACCTGTTAGTCCAGTATACCTATATGATAATCTTTGATCATCAAAACAATATATTTTTGTGTCAGCAGTTTAACCCTTTCCCAAACGATGAACTTTCGGACTAGACCAAATTGAAAGCATTTGCAGACGACAATTCAGCTCTTGCTGAATAGATGATTTATGTCTTTGAAAGGGTAGAAAACATCGTGGGAAAAGGAGAAAATGCTGGTCACCAGCATTTTCTCCTTTTCCCACAATGTTTTCAAAAGGCTACTATTCTAGACCCGTAAAAACCAGGGATTGTTTGGGAAAGGGTTAACTCAGAGAGACACCAAAAGTTTTTGTGGACGGTGTAGATCAAGATCAGACTGCACAGAACGTGCAGTCTGATCTCTGATCAAACACTGTCCACTGCTGTATTCTGGACTATGACTGAACTGCCTCATGATCTTACAGAGGAAATACTGTTAAACTTGTTTCTATAACATAGCTCTAGGCACCATAAGCTTTTATGGAGGGTGTAGATTGACCCTTTACCAAACGACAAAATTTAAGACTAGTCCAAATTGAAAGCACTTGCAGACGACAAAATAAACGTAATTCAAAAATTGAAATTTGTTCCTAGTAGGGTAGAAAACATTGTGGGAAAAGGAGAAAATGCTGGTAACCAGCATTTTCTCCTTTTCCCACAATGTTTTCCACCCTTCACAAAACAAATTTCAATTTTTTAGTCACTTTTATTTTTGTCGTCTGCAAATGCTTTCGATTTGGACAATCCTAGAATATTGTCGTTTGGTAACGAGTTAAGATCAGACTGCAAAGAGCATGCAGTCTGATCCCTGATCTGCACTTTCCAATACTGTACTCTAGATTAATCTCTATCATGCTAAATAAATAAAATGAAATTTAAAATTCGATTGCAAAAATTCCAATATCGATATTTTAGAGTTATGCATTGGGAAACGATACCTCCTTATCGGACAGTGTAGATCCAAGATCAGACTGCACGTTCTGTGCAGTCTGATCTTGATCTACGGTGTCCGCTTAAGGTCAGAGAGTCCAGCTTAGAAGCCATGGGGTCAAGACCAAACTGTCTAATGATCTTATAAATATATTTTAGGCCTTTGAGAAAATGCTAATTTATTTATTCATTAGTGAAAGAGTCAGCCAGTTCGAGCAATAAACAAATGGCTGCGTAACATCGTTTGTACCTGTTAGTCCAGTGTACCTTTTATCATATATCTGATCATCAACGCCATTTAACTTGTATTTTTCGTGTCAATGATTGGACCCTTTACTTCATAATCTCCAGTTTTAACGACCTCGAGGGAGAAGGCTTTTGAAAATACATGTATTGTGGGAACCAGCATTTTCTCCATTACCTACAATGTTTTCAATAGCTCCAAAGACAAAACAGGTCAGTTGAGATACTCCTATATTTTATGTTTGTTGGCAGAATCCTTTCAATTTGGACAAGTTTTTTTTATTCCTTTACCAAATAATCCCTGGTTTTTACAACCAAGAGGAAGCAGCCTTCTGAAAACATTGCGGGAAAAGGAGAAAATGCTGGTAACCAGCATTTTCTCCTTTTCCCACAATGTTTTCTACTCTTCTAAAGCCAACGAGAAATTTTAGACTTGACCGAATCGATGGATCAAATGATTATATTTGACCATGAAGGGCTAGAAAACATTGTTAACATTGTTGGAAAAGTAGAAAATGCTTGTCGCCAGAATATTCTCCTTTTTTCCGACAACGTTTTTCAAAAGACCTCGTTTTCAAGGTAATCAAATTACAGGGTTTCCTAGTCACGTGTTAACCCTTCGGCTGCTAAGGGAGACTCACTGATCTCTTGCGAACAATGTAGATCAAGATCAGACTGCACGAAACATGAAGTCTAATCTT
This sequence comes from Tridacna crocea, assembly GCA_943736015.1. NCBI lineage: Eukaryota > Metazoa > Mollusca > Bivalvia > Cardiida > Cardiidae > Tridacna > Tridacna crocea. The sequence continues at coordinate 15,279,959 of OX031066.1, forward strand.
GGATCTACACTGTATATGAGATATTATTTCCCTACCCCACCCCCCAAAAAAAGACGAAACTTTGAAATAGTAAAGTTTTATGTTTTTACTATCGAAGTAAAAATTTCATTTTACTTATTCAGCAATTTAATCCTTTACCCCATAAGGCATTTCTATGGTATCTCTAACTGATCCTAAATAACAGCAAGGATGAATAGTTTCTTATGTGTTTATGACACCTTTTGATAGCATAGAAAATATTGTGACAAAAGGTGAAATTGCTCATGACGAGCATTTTCACCTTTTGCCACAATGTTTTCCAAAGGCTCCTACAAGCAATGCGTAGAAATGACAGTCTATAGAGTAAAGGGTTAAGGGTTCAACTATCTTTTTGGCTGTTCATCACGGATGTATTAACAAATAGCCCCGAACATTGTGACATTTGACATGGTTTACATGTTACGGGGTCAAAGTTCTTTTTATTGTAGTGTGTACTTTGGGATTCTCAAGGCAACAATATTTCAAATCGGTCGCTATGGTTTCACCATTTAAAAAAAAACATTCAGAATTTCATGAAGCTTTGTTTGGTGATAGTTCATTATCTGATCTGATTTTACCCCCAAAAAAAGGAGATAAAAAAAGGAGTCACCAGCTTTGGGAAAAAATTCTACGCAAAATTCAAAGTACACCATGCATTGCGGTAGTTCAAGATGAAATTTCACTTATGAAAACTAAGTCTATGTTGATTTTTTTTTTACAATATCAACAATTATTATCGAATTTTGTCATAAATTTTGTCATAAAAGCAAAAATTTTGTCGTAAAAGCAAAAAGTGTCGACCCGGGTCAGCCTAGGCAATCCCCGCAGTCTGACCAGAGTCGACACTCTTTGCTTTAGCTGTTTTTGTCCATTTCAACGGACCATTCCCCCTTCGTGGGTCAACCAGTTATAAGACAAAATCAACCATTTCATATGACGACTTAGTTGCAATCATGAATAAAGTAGATTAATAACCCCCGACCCCCCTGCTTTTTTCCCCAAAGGGCGGCTTATATATGACCTATACTCTTGCAAAAAGGGGCTCAATGCATGTCCATGAAGCATTATGCCGAGAAAGCCATAGACTTTTGTCCATTTGTCCAACAACCAATCCATGAACCATAATGTAGACTGGTCCCTGGCCATACAGAAAATTTTACATATAGCAAAAAGTTTCGACTCGTGTCAGCCTGCGCGGACTGCGCAGGCTGACATGAGTCGATACTTTTTGCAAATGCATTAAGCCCCCTATTCATGGAACAGGGCTCATGCATTATTGTGATAATTGAATCATGTGTGACGACCGTCCTGAGCGAGACGTACGTTAATTAATCAACATACGTAAATTATTTATGTGGTTTATTAGGCGTGGTGGGCGTGATTTAAATAACTTGCTCGTGATGATGTTGTGCTGTAGTGTTACATGATAAAGTGTTGCAAAAAAAAAGATAAATTAAATTTTTTGAATTGCCAGTCTGTCTGTCTGTCAGTCTGTCTCTCTCTCTCTCTCTCTCTCTCCATTGTTCTCTGTCGTGAAACCTGTAACTTATCGTTATGATCTGATCATTTTATTACTCACCACCTGCGGAAGCGATGAACAAAAGAAGGCATTCATTACAAACATAACATTACATAGCCAAGTGATCTTGTTTACAAGGCTTCTTAGACTGCTTGCTGCTGCTAAATTAGATCAAATAAACATTTTCAGCAGTTTTGTTCAACCCTTATTCTGCTATATAACTTAAATTAAATTTCAAATTCGATATTAACCCTTTCCCAAACGGCGAATTTTGGACCAGACCAAATTGAAAGCATTTTGCAGATGAAAAAATAACAGTTGCTAAAAATAGGATTTTTCTACATGATAGTGTAGAAAACATTGTGGGAAAAGGAGAAAATGCTGGTTACCAGCATTTTCTCCTTTTCCCACAATGTTTTCAAAAGGCTACTATAGCTGTTTCAAAGATAATTATGTTTTATGGAATAATATCTCCTTATCGGACAGTGTAGATCAAAGATCAGACTGCACGTTCTGTGCAGTCTGATCTTGATCTTCACTGTCCGCAAAAGGTCAGCGAGTCGTGCTTAACTCCCAAAGGCTTAAGATGTGTTTTATGTCTCTTTTAACAGTACAGAACAACCATCATAAAGGCCAAATGACGGCAAAATGTGAACAAATCTGTAAATGTAGATAAAATTTCATTTATACTTTCTTAGCCACGAGTCTTGCGTTTATTACACAATGATTGACCAGTGTACTAGCTTGTCATTGGCAGAATATTTAACTTTAAACTAGAATTAAATTTAACAACTTTTACCCTAGTTTAAACAATTCATTTTTGACCAATGAAAAGATTTTGACAGACTGCTCTGTACCACAATGTCAGCCTCATACACATATCATTGGTTCACTTCTAAAACCTCGTAACTACAGCTTGTAACGAGCTATAGTTACGAGGTTTTCGAAGCAAACCGACGATATCATTCTTACTATGAAGAAGAATGATGTTCGTTATTCTGCCTAAATTTTCAATACCGAGTTGTTTACTTTCGGCCGTTATTGGGTCTTAACGTGCACATCTTTAGTATCCAATTGGGCACTTGCTTCTCCCAGCATCTTTTCCTTTTCCAACAATGTTATCAAACACAGTCTTCTTTAGAGACATCATAGCTCAGAATTGATTTTGGTAAGAGTTGATACAGATTTTATCGTACTTAAGGGAGGTCACATCATGGCGACAGCTTGTTGATTCATACAATTTCTTGTTAAGTATATAGAACCAATACTACGCTATAGTTCGGCAATGCAAAGCCAAAGAACATGAGCCAAGAAGTACCATGACTTAACACGTTATACTTCCAAACAATTTAAATATAATTTTTTGATAATTTTTCTTCTTTTTATACTTTTTTCAGTGTCTAATACGTGGCTTGCAACACGCGTATTCGGACAAAGGCGTAAAGTGTCGTCTCGGATCCGACATCTACACTAGATTTCGCTCTTCAATAGGTTTGAGTAAAACAGAAAAGTACATAAAAACGGAAAGTGTCGTTTCGGATCAGCCTGAGCGGACTGCGCAGGCTGATCAGAGACGGCACTTTACGCAAATGTCCGAATGCACCTTTTCGACCTCTTGCTACAGTTGAAAAATCACTGTAATTTAGGAAAGATTTTTTCAAGTCTTACAGGATTAACTAAACAAAAGGACGACACAGAATAAAGACCAGATAGCACGTTTCTATACAGTCTAATCTAAATCTGTGCCGTCTGCAAAATCTACTGTGTTCGCCTAAAGCACTGAAAGGGCTGAAAAGTTTCGTGTGTTTTTTCGATTTTCCGAATATACCGGTAGTTCGAACTTATTTCTTTTTATCAATATCATGGTTCTTTTTTAAGGCTTTACCAAACAATCCCTGGTTTTAACGACCCCTAGATAGAAGCCTTTTGAAAACATTATGGGAAAAGGAGAAAATGCTGGTAACCAGCATTTCCTCCTTTTCCCACAATGTTTTTTACCCTGCTGGAGACAAATTTCAGTTTTTGAGTTACGTTTTTGTCGTCTGCAAGTGCTTTCAATTTCGACCAGTCTAAAATTTTGTTGTTTGGAAGCGAGTTAAATCTAAAATTTTCAGCAGCATCCTCTTTGACGGCAATACGTAGACTGCCTAGTTTTAGTGATAAGATGGTGTATAAGATAGTGTAGATCAAGGTTAGATGACAGAATGTGCAGTCAGATCTTGAATCTACAGTCTGATAAGGATAGAATTGTTTGCCGTCAAAAGGAACTTTGGAATCAAAATATTTGACGACAAGTTAAATGTGTCCAAATAAGAAAGCAGAGCTCCAGATACAGGGAGTGATTATGATTTCAAAATTGAAAATATTAATTAATCTCTATTAAACTCTATGTCGTGGGTACTCATTAGAATCGTCTCGTTGAGACGATTCTAAAGAGTACCCACAACGTAGGGTTTCGAAGAGAAATAATGACTTCAGAATATCATCACTCACTCTTATCTGGAGCTCCTAGCGAGTCTTGTCCCTAATATGGTCGATTGTGTTGCCAGCACTTTCTCCTTTCGCCATCTTTTCTTCAATCCATTACCACACCATGCCTACTTTTGACGCCCCCGAGAAAGAAGCCTGTAGAAAATATTGTGCGAAAAGGAGAAAATGCTGGTAAACAGCATTTTCTCCTTTTCCCACAATGTTTTCTATCTTTCACAAAAACAAATTCCAAAGTTTCAGTCACTTTTATGTTGTCGTCTGCAAATGCTTTCGATTTTGACAAACCTAAAATTTTGTCGTTTGGTAATGAGTTAAAAGTCGCTTTCTACAGAATCGTTATTAACTCGTGATTGTTTGGTACAATGATAAACATACTAACCCAATGCAAAAATGTCCCAAACAGTAACAAATATTTCACACATTGGTTCACTTCAGTTTTTCCTTTTGGACAGAATGCCATCTTTGGTCTTCTTTTTTGTCCTTTTAATTCGTCCTCAATACACTTGTCTAACGTTACTATATCCAGCCGGTAATATAAAATCCCATAAAATAGTTTTTATTTTGAATTATCTCCCGATGTTTCTGTTACTCGTATTATTTCTTTTTTTATTTTCGATGTTTTTGTTTACTCGTATTTATTTTCTTTTAATTTTCGAAGCACATGTCAGGTTCAATCTATCTTATTTTTTCCCGGAAATGTTATTTCTAAACTATAACTGTATTCAAATAGCCTTCTTTTATTCCTGGGTGCACATGGATAGAGTACAAGAAAAACAAAAAATAGAGAAACAAAAACACTAAGGATATAGTCACGACAAGAAATTAAAGTACTGAAAGTAGGGCACGATGGTGAAGAAGCGGTTAAAACAATGACTGTATATGACCCGCAGACACAAAACATACTCTGCGTCATCAAAGTGAAATCGACGCGAAATGATCTCTATTTATATCTCTATGACATTCATACCTTTGTAGATATATGCAAATGTTTTTCCCTTGACAATATTTCTTTTTTCATCCCTAAACCCTGTTTTAGTTTAGTTAAATCTATTACCATACAGTTTCGCGTTTTTGCGACCTTGATTAAGAGGGCTTTTAAAAACATTGTGGGAAAAGGAGAAAATGCTGGTTTCCAGCATTTTCTCCTTTTCTCACAATATTTTCAACCATGGTAAGGACTAATCGGATTATTTTTCGTACATTGATTTCAATGTGTGCAAATTTCTCGATTTGGGACAATTTAATTAAGTCTGTAATTTTGTAGTGTAAAGGGTTGAGAGCACCAAAGAGACTGACAAATACAATTTTGTGTGACCAGCAAAATTAATTATATACGAGTCTTCGTCTTCAACTAATGTATTTGGTAGATTCCGCATAACTGAATATGTAAACGTGTGGCCTATTTCTGAAAAAAAAAATAAATTCAATTCACACGCCTAAGCTCTTTTTATATTTTTTACTGTGATTCAATATAGATATATTTTTAACCCTTTCCCAAACGGCAAATTTTGGAACAGACCAAATTGAAAGCATTTCGCAGATGACAAATTAAGAGTTGCTAAAAAGATGATTTTTCTATATGATAGGGTAGAAAACATTGTGGGAAAAGGAGAAAATGCTGGTTACCAGCATTTTCTTCTTTTCCCACAATGTTTTCAAAAGGCTTCTATTCCTGACCCGTAAAAACCAGGGATTTTTTGGGAAAGGGTTAAATGAATTCACTCCTACTAACACAAATACGAGACGAAAAAATACAATTTTCCCTGGAGACGCAAAGACACTGGACGGTTACATGCACTGTAAAAGAGCTTTCAAGTAACTGTTTCGTTGCTTTGCTGTCGGTAACTATGTCTATTTTTATGAGATCAGGGTCCATATTCACCAACCATTCTCAAGAACATTCCTAGAGTCATTCTTCAAAATTTTGTCATTGTGAAAGTAACAGAACTTCTGATTGGCTAAACCAAATGGTTTAGCCAATCAGAAGTTCTATTACTTTCATACCCAGGAAATCTTGTCTGAGAATAAGACCAAGAACGTTCTTAAGAATGGTTGGTGAATGCGGGCCCTGATATGACGTCATCGTACTAATTTGAATACGATTTGACAACATACGCGATGCCATTCGGCAAACCTCGGGTGATCCGTCCATCAAGTCCATCAATATCTCCCGCTAGATGGCATTCTATACTCATCTATCTGATTGAACTGGCCACCGTTGTATACCGTGTATTACCTATACACGTAATAGTATCAGGGGCGGTAACCAGTCTAGGTACAGAACCGAACCACTTTCCTACGCGACAACCGTTACTTTGAATTTAAAACAAAAAAAAAGTTTACCCAATAAAACGCTACCTCATGCAATTCACTCAACTATGATCACCAGTTTAGAGAAATCTGTTGCTAAAGCAAGTCTCATTTGTCCTCACACTTATTGATACGTAAAAGCTATTTTCAACATTGCTACTTTATAGAGCGTAATATTACAGTCAGCCCGCTTTCGGGGCTAGTAGTGATGCGTCATATAAGACAGTCGAATCTTCGAAGAATATGACATGCGCAGACAACGTCAAGTCCATCGGTAGTATCACGTTGCTTGATACGCGCTTACACCATCTACAAGGTACGTTTTCGTCGGAAATACATCGTTTAACAGGGCTTAAAATCGGAAGACTCCTGTACTAAATCAAAACTAGAGTAAAAATTTTCTATTGAGAATTTTACCAGTACATTTGCTTTACATGGGCACTGCCATTTTTAAGACTATGTAATCGGCCGTTCATAACATGGAGGAGTTAAAAATGGACTCGTAGATATGGAATCAGCCGAATTGCGACTAGTTACTCGATACGTGTTTTGATCATGTGACATTCCGTAAATCTGACCTTAATGAGTTACGTAGCCAGTTTAAGAAATATCACTGAATTCCCTCTCCCATCATTCAGTGATTCTTCTATACTATTGCTTTGCCAATTAACAGATTACTTAATGCAAGAAAAGAATCGGTTCTTAAATTTTGGAGGATACATAAAAATCCGAATAGCCCCCTTAACCCTTTCCCAAACGACAAACTTTTGGACTAGACCAAATTGAAAGCATTTGCAGACGACAATTCAACTCTTGCTAAAAAGATGATTTCTGTCTTTGATAGGGTAGAAAACATTGTGGGAAAAGGAGAAAATGCTGGTTGCTTTTTCCCACAATGTTTTCAAAAGGCTACTATTCCAGACCCGTAAAACCCAAGGATTGTTTGGGAGAGGGTTAATAGAATTTAAATCAGCCGAGACATGCGTTCATATTCAATATGTTACCATCCTTATGAATCCCCTATCACTCATGCATACATTTTGAACCTCTTCGCCCCCCAAAAAAACTATAAACATTTATCCTGGTAAACAACTTAAAAGAAACTTTCAAACCCTCAGAAACACAGATTTTACTAATTTCAACGGTACTTTTCTCTATGAAAATATCTTCTTATCGGACAGTGTAGATCCAAGATCAGACTGCACGTTCTGTGCAGTCTGATCTTTGATCTACACTGGCCGCAAAAGGTCCTGGAGTTGAGCTTGGCAGCCTAAGGGTAAATATTGTATAGAAAAACTTTCAACATCGACCTGGTTAATTAAGCAGTCTAAGAAATTTTTTAACGAATTTCTAACACCGGGTTTTCTTAACCCTTTACCCCATAAGGCATTTCTATGGTGTCTCTAACAGGCCCTAAATAACAACAAGGATGAGGCTGTTTCCTATGTGTATATGACACCTTTTGATAGCATAGAAAACAATGTGGCAAAAGGTGAAATTGCTCATGACGAGCAATTTCACCTTTTGCCACAATGTTTTCCAAGGGCTCCTAAATGCAATGCGTAGAAATGAGTTTCTGTGGAGTAAAGGGTTAATCCTTAGGCTGGTAAGTGTGACTCTCTGTCCTTTTGTGGACAGTGTAAATCAAGATCAGACTGCATACATAGAACGAGCAGTCTGATTTTTGATCTAAACGGTCCGATTTCGAGAAATCATTACCAAACACATAACGTTAAAACAGCAATATTTGGGAGTTTACCATCGAATTGAAATTTTCCATTTAGTTACTTAGCAGGATAAGGTTTAGTATACATGTACAATCATGCATGTTTAACTTCTTTTTCAAAAGCATTTTAAAACCTTTACTCCAGAGATACTCATTTCTACGCAATGCTTGTTGGAACCTTTGGAAAACATTGTGACAAAAGGTGAAATTGCTCGTGACGAGCAATTTCACCTTTTGTCACAATGTTTTCTATGCTTTCAAAAGGTGTCATATACACATAAGAAATGGCTTCATATTTGCTGTTATTTAAGGTCAATTAGTGATACCATATAAATGCCTCATGGGGTAAAGGGTTAAGACGTCTAAGATGACACATATTTTAGAACACACAAGCAGGGGTGGAGACTATTTCACTTTTCATTTATAGTTCAGTGAAAATGCATTAGTAGTTAGTGAATCTCTCTCGGGTCTACTTCCTGGGAACTACACCATTACTCGAACTGAGTGTGTGGGCCAATGAAAAATCCCAAAGTTGACACCAGATCTCGGGTATCGAACTTACGACTTTATAGTGACAAGGCCGCAGTTAAATAAGTTATCTCAGATTGTGGCGCCAGAGTCAATGTCTTCCTTGAGTTTGACCTACTAGTAATTTGCAGAATGTTCTTTGAAAAACCACTGGCTACTTTCTCACATATCTAACGCTGAAAAAATGTTCTTCAGCTCCCGACTACTTGTTTATTTTTTTTACAGATGTAGGAATTTAAGTTAGCGAGTAGGCAGCACATCTAATATTCCGAATTGCATCTGTAATACTGAGTGAAATATCCATTGTTTTAACTCTTTACCAAACGACAAAATTTTAGACCTGTCCAAATTAAAAGCATTTTCATAAGGACTCATAAAATCAATTTTGTCAAACAATAAACATGAGGTTAATATCACAGTTCTTTGATATACAGAAAACTGACCAAAGCAATAGGTTTCAATCCATTTCAGCCTGCGCTTAATGCCCATTTGACATGAATCAATTTTATTAATCAGAGCTCCTGATAGAGGGAGTGATTTTGATTTCAAAATGGAAAATATGAATTATTCTCCACTGAACCCTATGTTATGGGTAATCATTAGAATCGTCTCATCGAGACGATTCTAATGAGTACCCATAACATAGGGTTTGGAAGAGAAATAAAAGATTCAGAATACCATTATTCCCTCTTATCTGGAGCTCTGTTATTTGTAATCATTATCATTATTATTTTTTCTTACTGAAACAAAGTTGTTCTCATCACACTTAACTCAAGGACATCATGAAAAAAGGAAACAATGCTGGTGTGAGAACTAAAAAGTTTTAATTATGATCCCTGTAAAACTGGGCCTGGCAAAAAGACTTTCTGCTATTCTGATAATCTAGAAAGTTCTAACAGAAATGAGGCACACATACCCATAACAAAACATTTATTGTATTATTGTATTGATATTGCACACTAGCCTTTGGCCTTACTCATTCAGTTACACGAAAAACTAAAATGCTACATACAAAGAATCCAAACTTTAACATCTTGCATGTACAACCATGATTTCAATTTCAAACATGTCATAATATTCAAAACAAGATATCCACTGTCTCACCTCCAGCAATAAATACTTATCCTTTGCCAAACCAATCCTGCTAATCGATCCCTGATGATGGCAGCTTAATATCTAACTCATTATCAAACAACAATACTTTAGGCTTGTCCAAAATGAAAGCGTTCGCAAACACCAAAACAAAAGTGACTAAAAATTTGAAATTTGTTTTGTGAAAGATAGAAAACATTGTGGGAAAGGGAGAAAATGCTGGATATCAGAATTTTCTCCTTTTTCCATAATGTTTTCTAAAGAATACTTTCTCTGGGTCGTCAAAAGTAGGGATTGTGTGGTAATTGGTTAATATCAAAAAGACAATGTTGGATAAGGGGATATTGCCTGAACAAGTAATTTCTCTCTTTCCCCCAATAAATGGCTGTAAGAAAGTACAATCTGTCTTCAGATTCTGGTCAAGTTAGTTATTTATAAACCTTGTACTTAAATTCTTTACTGACTGACAAAGTTTTTGACTCCAAATTCAGAACTGTTACAGATGACAAATGAGATCAGGGCCCGTATTCACCAACCATCCTTGAGAATATTCTTAGTCTTATTCTCCAAGGTTTTCCAAATTTATAAGTAACACAACTTCTGATTGGCTAAACCATTCGGTTTAGCCAATCAGAAGTTGTATTACTTACAAATAGCCCTGGCTCAACTGATGAAGTTTGTCTCTGAAAGGATAGAAGACATGGCAGACATCATGGGAAAAGGAGGAAATGTTGGTTACCAGAATTTTCTCCTTTTCCAATAATGTTTTCCAAAGGCTTCTTCCCAAATTGTTTGATGATGGTTTTTACACAATTCTGAGTTTTAACTCTGTAATAAGTAATCCTGACTTTTAATGACGCTGAGGAAGAAGCCTATAAGAAACATTGTGGAAAAAGAAGAAAATGCTGGTAAACAGCTTTTTCTCCTTTTCCCACAATCTTTTCTACCATTTCCAAATCAAATTATGATTTTTGATTTACATTTATTTTAATGTCTGCAAATGCTTTCAATTCCGACAAGTCCCAAATTTTGTCATTTTGGTAAACAGTTATGAAAACAAAGCCAAAAGGTATTCTGAAAGACATTGTGGGAAAAGGATAAAATGCTGGTAACAAGTATTTTCTCCTTTCCTCTCAGTATTTTCTACCATTTTTTATACAAATCTAATCATTTCCTTAGTACATTTTTTGTAATCTTTTGAATTTGGGCCATGCTATAATACTATTGTTTGCTGATGAGTTATTGTCCGGAAAAGTTAGTCTCATGTACAATTATCTGTTTTAAGTTTTAAATTTTTCCCAAATGATAAATTTCAGATCTTTCCAAATTCAAAGCACCTGCAGACAAATTTTAAAAAGATAAAAAATGAACTTCGGTGTTTTGATATGGTAGAAAAAACATTGTGGGAAATGGAGAAAAATGATGGTTACCAGCATTTTCTCCTTTTCCATTAAAGTTTTCAATAGGCCTCTTCCTCTGGTTTGTAAAAACCAGGGACTGTTTGGGAAAGGTTTACAAAATGTGCGATGTGAAAACAACAACAAGACCACAAAATGTTGGTGTTAACGCTTGGGTGTAGTTAACTGATAATCTGTAAAAAAATCTTTGTTGAAAAAGGGGAATAACTGTATCACAAATGTTTTGATAGTTACTTCTCCTCGTTCTAACTTTTTACCCAACAACAAGTTTTTGGACTGGTCCAAATTGAAAGCATTTGCAGACAACAAAATAAATGTGACTGAAAAGTTAAAATCTGCTATGGCAAGGATAGAAAACAATTGTGGGAAAAGGGGAAAATGTTGGTTACCAGCATTTTCTCTTTTCCCCACAATGTTTTCTACAGCCTTCTCTTTCAGGGTCGTTAAAAGTTGTCATTATGTATTAAAGGATTAAGTTTAAGCTCCACTTTTTGAAAATCTTTGATAAACAGGAATAGCCCAAGTCTGAGGTAGATAGAGATATTACAAAACGTCAAAGTTTTTGACAACTGATTAAGCCATTTCCACATAATCCCTACTTTTGACGACTCTGAGAAAGAAGCCTTTAGAAAACATTGTGGGAAAAGGAGAAAATGCTTTCGATTTGGACAAGCCTAAAATATTGTCATTTGGTAAAGAATCAAACACACACAAATGCCGACAGGGCTATGGCAATACTTCGACATTTTCTTGGAAACAGGCACATTAAAATTGGAAGTTTCTGCTCTCTAGTACAGAACAACACAACAATGCAGTAAATACCGGTACATTTTTCTATAAATTTCCTTGCTTTGCTTCATTTAGATTCATTGAGTCTGACTGAACTTGTTTTGGGGTTTTAACATCATCATTTTCGTACATTTCTGCACCAACATTACTGTCTTTCTCTACAGTCACTTCAGCTGTTACAACATTTATGCATGCACCACTGTTGTTAGCTTTGTCAACTCCTGATGGGTCTATCTCACACTTGGAATCGTCTTGTTCAGGCGAAATGCTATCTGCGCTTTGATTGGAGGACTGTCCTGTCTGGTCAGCTGATGATTGGCTGGAGATGCTAACTCTAAGCTCCTCCTCTTCTTCCTCATCTTCTAATAGAGGAGTAACACTGCAAACTGAAATTGAATGTTAGGTTATAATTAATGTACTCAGTTAAATTTTAATGAGATAAGAATGTTTGAAAACTTTGTAGGAAAATGAGAAGATATTGATAGTCATTTTTTTCTCTCATTTTCCAGCAATGTTTTCGATCCTATCAAAGATCTTTTGACTGTTAATAAGGACCTTAAAGTTGTCTTCTGCCTAATTATGTTAAAAAATTCAGATAACTAAAATATTAATAAATTTTGTTGATTGATAATAGGTTAGCATTGTAATTTCAATTTGAAGTGCTGTAACAAAATCATTCAGCAGTTTACCCTTTACCAGACAAAAACATTTTTGCCCTGTCTAAATTGGAAGCATTTGCAGACGACAATTTCAATATGGCTAAAATGGTGCAATCTTTCTTTAACCCATTACCACACGAGAAAAATTTAGACAGGTCCAAATTGAAAGCATTTGCAGATGACAAAATAAAGGTGACTGAAAAATTGAAATTTGTTCTTGGAAGCGAAGAAAACACTGTGGGAAAAGGAGAAAATGCTGGTAACCAACATGTTCTCCTTTTCCCACAGTGTTTTCAAAAGGAATTTTCCTCAGGGCGTCAAAAGTAGGGATTGTGTGGTAATGGGTTAAAAGGGTAAAAAAATTGTTGGAAATGGAGAAAATGCTGCTTACCAGCATTTTTTCCTTTGCTCGCAGTATTTTCAAGTCTTCTTTTCCAAGATTATTCAAAGTTGGCACTTAACCCATTACCACACAATCCCTACTTTTGACTCCCCTGGAAAAGAAGCCTTTTGAAAACATTGTGGGAAAAGGAGAAAATGCTGGTAAACAGCATTTTCTCCTTTTCGCACAATGTTTTCTACCCCTCACAAAACTAATTACAAATTTTCAGTCACTTTCACTTTGTCATCTGCAAATGCTTTCAATTTAGACAAGCCTAAAATATTGTTGTTTGGTACTGAGTTAAAGGGTTAAAAAGTGAGTAGTATTTTTGTACTGTGACAAACACCTAAAAATCCTTTCTTAACAGCTTTTTGTTCAGATTATCCAGAAAAGTATCACATGCTGCAGGTCAGAATTCAGGTTTAATTAACCCATTACCACACAATCCCTAGTTTTGACGCCCCTGAGAAAGAAGCCGTCGGAAAAAATTGTGGAAAAAGGAGAAAATGCTGGTAACCAGCATTTTCTCCTTTTCCCACAATATTTTCTACCCTTCACAAAACAAATTTCAAATTTTCAGTCACTTTTATTTTGTCGTCTGCAAATGCTTTCGATTTGGACAAGCCTAAAATATTGTCGTTTGGTAATGAATTAACCCTTAGCCATACAATCCTGTATTTGTCAATCTTATAAGAGAGGGCTTTTAAAAAACATTAATTATAGAAAGGAGAAAATGCTAATAATCTCCATCATTATTTCTCGATAAGCTACCATAAAGTATGAAATAAAACAGGAACTTGCACACATGTCTATTCTTTGATAAAATAATCTTGTCTATCTTTTAACTTTTTACCACACAATCCCAACTTTTAATGACCTTGAGAAAGACGCCTTCTGTAAACATTGTGGGAAAAGGAGAAAATGCTGGTAACCAGCATTTTCTCCTTTCCCCACAATGTTTTCTTCCCTTCCAAAAACAATTTTCAGTAATTTTTATTTTCTCATCTAAAAATGCTTTTAATTTGGACCAGTCTAAAATTTTATCATTTAGTACAGAATTAAGACTGAAAATTCAAGTACCTTTAAATGCTTCTGGGTAGGATTTATTTAGTCTCTCCTTTATTACTCTGCAATTAAAAAGGAAGAATGTTCATAAATGTCTAAATTTTCATATTTCTACGTAAATCATATTTGACTTCTGTTACGGGAGACCACTCCTTCCTGCATGGCATTCTCCCGATTTAAATACAATACCTGGCTACTGCGTCAGGGAGATATCTCTTTGGCTCAGTGGTTAGGGTATTGGTCTTGTGTCCGGGAGTTCCGGGGTTCGAATCCCGCTCGGACCCTTATTTCTGCCATGCATTTATTCCTTTGTTTCTTTGTTACGGACTTCGTTCGTAAGATGGCGGCTCGTCCGGGATTGGCCATTGAGCCATTAATCCCATTTGCTGTCCAAAATTGGACTTCCTGCCTAATAAGGCTTCGAGTCATCAATAAATGATGACTTTAAGAGAGGGTGTGTTACGGGAGACCACTCCTTCCTGCATGGCATTCTCCCGATTTAAATACAATACCTGACTACTGTGTCAGGGAGATATCTCTTTGGCTCAGTGGTTAGGGTATTGGTCTTGTGTCCGGGAGTTCCGGGGTTCGAATCCCGCTCGGACCCTTATTTCTGCCATGCATTTATTCCTTTGTTTCTTTGTTACGGACTTCGTTCGTAAGACTTCCAACAGGCGAAAAGGGGCATTCAGACATTTGTTACAACACGTCCCCTCAGATCAGCCTGCTAACTCCGGGCAAGCTAATCTGAAACGACACTTTCCATTTTTACGCAATTTACTGTTTTTCACAAGTCTACTGTGGAACACAATCTAATGTAAACGTAAAGTGCCATCTCGGATTAACATGCGCAGACTGTACAGGCTGATCCTAAACGACACTGTACATAAATTTTCAAAAGCCCCTTTTCGTGTATTGCAAGCCATCTAATATACATTGTAATGTAAAGCATAAGCAATCATAGGGAATGGTCTCAATAATTAGACGCTACCTTGATGTATTTCGTATTTGGACAGTTAATGTGCAGCATACTGTCTCGAGTCTGCCGTAAAATTTTCCAATAGCAAAGATACAGTGCTAAAATAACTCTCATTTTTATCAGTTTAATCTTATTGCAGGGAAATGCAATTAACTTTTAATAACAAACATGATCAAAGATAAACTATGAAACCTTTCATTACCTGAAGAGCTTGTATAGTTGTTTATAATATGCAACATGTATGTTAAAATCATAGATTTTTGTTTTATTTTGGTATTCTGACAGTTCAAACTTGGGCACAGAGATGGGAGATGACTTTATTGAGTCTCAGCCATTTAAGGATGTTTCGGTAACAGACGAGATCGGTAACATAGACTTATATATAGTAAATCAATCGGATGTTTCGGTAATAAAGCTAATATATAGTGTTTATGTAGTGTGAAGTTGTTTACACCCAACGCATGACTTTATTTTATTCAAACCTTCGTTTTTAAAACCATAATTTGTAAATTCAACTACGTTTTATTAATATTGTTTTTGTTATGAACCTCATTTCATGCTGTATGCATTGACCATGTGGACTGCCTATCTATCAAGCGAAAAGGGTTGAAAGTGGAAAAAAATAAAGGATTTGAACCTATCTATTAAGGGATAAATGGGTGAAAAGTGCAAAAGTAAAAGTTTGAAGAACGTCACAGAGCAAAAACACAATATAATTGCATTGTTACCGAAACATCCAATAGATTTACTCTAAAAGTCTATGTTACCGAACTCATCTGTTACCGAAACATCTGTCACCCGTCTCAGCATACCCTGAGAATCGGTCATTTTGATATGACAAGGATTTTGTTCAATTGTCACTAATATATCAGATGAAGAGGAATACCCAGTAACCTACCTTATTCTTTTGAAAATAGAGTCCAGGTCCTTTTTCATGTCAAACATCAGTTGTGTATGAGCTTTTAACTCATTGTTGGCAACAGCAAATCTATTGGCTGAAAGAATGTTGAAGTTGATAAGCATTTCATTTGTCTTTTCAAATCGGCATAACCTGAAATGAAAATAATAATTAAAATAACTGTTTACCAAATAATCTAGCTATAACAACTCAGAGGGAGAAGAGTGGAGAGAAAAAAAAAAGTTGGAAAAAATGAGATAATGCTGGTATTAAAGGAGTATTTTCTCCTCTTTCCTTTATTTTTTCTGTCCTTTCACAGGCAAATCTTATGATTTATGTCGTAGGCCAGATTGGAATCTAGGCAGATCCGGAATCTGCCTAGACCAAATTAGAATTCAAATTTTCTGTTGATCAAAATGCATTGTTTTCTAATATTTTTTTTAAAATATATTGATTTAATTATGTTTACAATTGAGATGTATTTTCATTTAAAGCATTTTATAATATTATTTTTCCACAATCGCTCTATTTTCCACCTTTTTTATTAGTACAAGACATTCAAAATTTATATTTAGTCTGAATTTCTGCCTAAAACTTCTTTTATTTTGGAGTTTACGTTTAAAAGTAAGATGATTCATAATTATGTAGACGCCCTATATTCAACGAGAAATTATTAAAATTTGGTTTAGGCAGATTGTAGAGCTGCAAAGCTAAACTGGAATCCTGATTTGTTATAGGCAAATTCCAGTTTGGTCTAGGCAGATTCCGGATCTCCCTGGATTCCAGTTTGGACTATGACATTTAGACAACATTGAACTTGTCTGACTATAAATGATTTGAATATGGACAATGCTCTGGTTTTGTCCTTTGGTTTGGTAAAAATGAGCAGAACAAAATGTACCCATTCAAGCCTACTAAATCATTCCTTGCAGAACGGCTCCGCTAGTTTAATAGTGCTCACAAAATCTGTGTGTAGCTTTCCCCTACAGATTTTTTTGTTTATAGACTCTATTTGGATTCTACATATCAAAAACTATAATCATATTTGAGGAGATATCTGTACTGGCTGATTCAAATGTCAAAGGTCTGCAGCTGAAGCCTACCTTATAAATGGTTAATTGTATCAATTAACCCTTTACCACACAATCCCGACTTTAACAACCCTGAGAAAAAAAAGCCTTTGAAAACATTGTGAGAAAAGGAGAAAATGCTGGAAACCAGCATTTTCTCCTTTGCCGACAATGTTTTCTACCCTTTCCAAATCAAATTTCAATTTTTGATTCACATTTATTTTGTCCTCTGCAAATGCTTTCAATTTGGACCAGCCTAAAATATTTTCGTTTGGTAATGAGTTAATACAGGTTTGTCTCCATTTTTTTTATGATGATTTTTTGATACTGTTTCAGTCTTACAGATAAGATACTGACAAAGTCATATTTGCTTTGACAGTTTGTTGTTTCATATTGGTCAAATTTTTCCATTGGGGAGTCTACTGTTACAGGGATCTGGAAAACCTAAATACGACTCATCTGACTCCGGAAAATTTGGCGTCAGTCAAGTGACCTTTTTTAATTTAATTGTCCACAGAAAAGTGGAACATTTGGTTAAAGTTTGACATAAATATCTGTTGTAAACAACATGTAGTGAAATACAAATGTTCAAATTTTATATAAAACAACAATTTGTTTATAGAAGCTTGAGATGATCCCTGAAACTGGGAAATCCAAAATACAGATTTGGTGTATCTCCACATTCACTGCATACAATATGGTCGGTATAATATGCGGCTGTTTTAGCATGTCAACATTTTTGCTTCGAAAAATGTCTGCATACTTTATTTTTTTTTACCATTTTAGCACCATTTCAAAAACCTTTTAAAACAATGTCATACATATGACTTTTTTGCCTTTAGTTTCATCTGATCGTACAGCTTTGGAGAAAATGGGCGGAGGTTTTCGCATTATCTCCACTGCAAGAAACCATCTCAAACCAAAACAATATGTGATTCAGCGATCAGTCAATGCATGAAATCTGAGAAAATGGATCATTTTGATAATTGAATATTTGAAGCAAATGAAATGACAGAACTTGACACCTCTGAAGCAACCGGTGGCTCCAGACGTAATTATAAAACACACCTCGACAAGCAATACGATAAACTAGACAGAGTCTTTATCAATGAGGCGTGGTTGAATTCAATTAAAACTGTTTCATTTTAGGCAAGTAAGCCACACTGGCAGACAAGTGCACATTTTTAATTTCCACGACCATGGACAAGTAGAAATTTCTAAGATTTCAACACCCCTGTGTTATAGGTGATCCTAGCTTTTCTGTTGGTACTGAATGATCGGTTTTTGTTATTAGCATGCAATATCACGTTTTGGTCAGTAACAATGGGAATTACGAACACATAATGAAGGGATTCCATACCAGTGTAATGTAGATACGTTTAAGCTTTCAATTTCATAGGGAAATAATCCCAATTTTCATATCTCTAGAGGGATGATGCATGTCTTGAGAGACATGTCATCAATCTTTACCCTTAAAAAAACAGAAACGCCTGGTTGATAATGACATTCGTGTTTCATGGCTGCAAAAAACCTCCATTACCTCACCTTCAAACTTGCAATGTTGTGCAGGAAGTTCGCGAAATCCCATCATAAAATCGATGCTTTAAAATAAAAAAGGGCTATTATTAGAATAACTAAACACATACATATCCCTTTGTGCAGCCACCATATTTCTTACATCTCCGCGATTTATTTGCTCCATTAAAGCCTCTGAAAATGTCACAGCAGCATCAATTTCTGAATCGTCCGTCGAACCTGGGGAGTCCATTTTGTTTACTTTAGTCGAAGGCTATCAGAGTTACATCCCTTGAATATGACGCGCTCACCTTTCAGATACTTAACTATAAGTATATTTTGTACGGCCCTTTTTCTCATCACTCCGATGTGGTCTAGTGGTTAGGATTCCTGGTTTTCACCCAGGCGGCCCGGGTTCGATTCCCGGCATCGGAACGAATTTTTTTAATTGTTTTTTTTTTTTCACAATTTTTTTTTTTCAGCCACACTTTCTCATCATCATGTTTGAGAGAAAACAGCACATATAATATTCGGCCGAGGCTATCGACACGACGGTCGTGCCTGTAATAGAGGATATCGGCACGACGGTCGTGCCGATAACCATTCTTATTCGCACGACAGTCGTGCTATTAAGTGCTTAAAAAATAGCAATATCCGCACGACAGAAAATGGACTACTGACAGTCCTTTAACTATTGCGTTTGGGAAAAAAATATTCACTTTTTTAAAGTGTGTGTGTGTGTGTGGGGGGGGTGATAGGGTTTTGAATACCGGAAACTTTGTTTGCCATATTACAAAGCCGTCTTTTTTTATTTTCGGCGGCCCTTCGATTCAGTTACTTTTTTTTTTCTCAAAATTATAAAGATATCACCGATTGTGCGGATAGTTGTGACCATTGAGGGTAGGTGATCCCCCCCTACTTTGACTGGGGCCCGGATCTTTTTTTTTTTTCCAAGTTCCTTCTCCTCCTCTCAAATGAAACTGAAATGTTTCTTCCCTTACTGGATTTGTTCCACAACACTCCTGTACATATCGCTCCACTGGTTGATAGGCCTACGTAAGATCCCTTCATACCAAACATTACAATACTTAGGAATGGTTTAAACATAAGACACATTAGGCTTAAGATAGGGCTGAAATGAATAGTAACAAGAACATTTCACTCTATAAACCCTTGGCAATAATTTCGACCCTAGGGCTATGATTTACACGCTCTTGATGAAGGCCAACGACCGTCGTGCGAATACCGGACTTTATCTGCACGACCGTCGTGCCGACAGACATTTCTTATAATATTCAGCAGAATTCATTGGGGTTTTTTCCCCATTTAATTGACTGAAAGGAAATAGATATTAAACACAAAGAGCACAAAAATAATCAACTATGCCTTCTGTGTGGAGAAACTGTCAAAACGTTACTATTTTAGTGTTGTTTTAGCCATA
Source organism: Tridacna crocea (assembly GCA_943736015.1). Lineage (NCBI taxonomy): Eukaryota > Metazoa > Mollusca > Bivalvia > Cardiida > Cardiidae > Tridacna > Tridacna crocea. The sequence continues at coordinate 15,299,858 of OX031066.1, forward strand.
ATATAGGGGGGAAAAAAAAGAACAAAACAACAGGACCTTAATCTGCATTGCCCACAAAAGCAACTCTTGAAAGTCAGTTCTGTTATATAAATTAGGAGTCATGCTTCGGTAAAAGGAGCCTTAAAGGTGGGTACTTAGATTTTTTACAGCTCACCAAATTTTAGTATCAACCTGTGTCAGTCGTGCGTCGTCTGTAGCCAAAAATTTCTTTGAACATCTCATTCTCGTCCGAAAATGTTGGGCCGATTGGGACCAAACTTGGCTGGAGTGTTCTTTGTGAGGTCCTCTTAAAAAGGTGTCCACAGAATTTGATTTTATCAAAAAAACTCTTTTTGTCACGGCAACCAAATTGAATTTTTGAATTTTTTTTTTTTTAATCTTCTTTTCTGAAATCGCTGGTAAGATTTAAAAGCGATTTCACAGAAATCTTTCTTTGGTAACCCTTTTCAAAAATTGTTTGCGAAATTTTGATCCGTTGAAAAACATGGCGGGGGCCCTTATTGCATTCTTCAAATAAATGTGTACAGTTCCAAAGTTCCCCTTTTTACAAACCGATGAAACAAATATACCCCACCTCCTTAAAAGTCCCCATGTTTGTTGATTCTACTTTTGAAAATATTTACATTTGTTGCGATCTGGGATCTCTACATTCGGCCCCACGGTGCAATGGACTGGATAATGCACAAAATACTTGTAAATCTATTTTGATTGCCATTGAAATGTTAACAAAAATGCTTGTTATTTACATGTATGTTGGAGCTAAAAATGTAACAAATTTCATTAGTAAGTTATCGATGAACTTGGTGGTGAGTTTACATGTCAAGATTGTGAGACGACATTTTATTATCAACAGTTTGACATGCACTGACTAGGGGAAATCCTGTACTCCCACACAAATATTTGAATTAATTAAACATAGCATCTTATATTGGTGCATTATTTAAAGTAAAAAAAAATTTACAAAAAGTTTACTGGTGTATAATGCACTAGTATTTTATGTGATTGGCATTACATTAATGGGTTTGTTTACCCTCGCCATGCGGCATTGCGCCATGCGGCGAGCAGCTATTGGTTCTTTACTATAGATGAACGACTATTTATTGAGATCAATTTGTTTTATCAGACTGCAACACCTCATGGTTTAAGAAAAAATGTAAAATATAGGTAAAAATCTAAGAGCCGAATGAAAAGGACGACCCTTTTCAGGACCACATTAAAATCATAATTTAAAAAAGTATATACATAAACATATAATACAAAGCCATGGGGCATTACATGTCTGAACCCAAAATTTTTTACTTGTCCCAGTAATTGCCATTCGGTACGCTCAATAGTGTAAATATCCCAAGTATGTACTTAATATTATGTAATGTTGCTGCTATAAGTTTTAGCCCAAATTTATTATAATATTTTTTTTAATTTGTTTTTATAGACGGTAAACAAAGCATGTCAAAGCCGACATGAGAGCTCCTCAAAAAAAAAAAAGGGGGGAGGGAAAGATAAGGATGTACACATAAAAATTGAGGGACAGCAGTCAGTCCTGCCTGCTGTGCGGGGCGATCAGGACGACACCTCGCAGTAGGGGCTTTAAGCCAAGACTACTGGGGTGCCCGTTCTTTCCCTACCGCCCCTCCACAGCAGGTCCCAAGTGGGTAAGATCTAAGTTAAGAATAAGTGGCTAAACATTGACAGAAAATAGAGCCCTAATGGGCAGGACTATGGGGGCTCAGAGCGGACATAGTAAAAGCCCCCATGTCTGTAAATAATTCAAGCTAAAAAAGCAATTATCGACCCGGATCAGATCCGGGGCGAACTGACTGACAGCTGCCTCTCAAATTAGTGACTAAACCAATTTACTAAGAAGGGGCGTTAAACAAAAAACATATGCATGGTCACAGTGGTCTTGCTTGGGACATATCACAATGCGTAGAAAGGAAAAAAACAAAAACAAGAATAAAAATCCCATGTAAAAAGGGGAATACCCGGGCTTGACCAAGTGACCCGCAAATCCCAAAATACATTTAATATAGATGGGATATATAATAATGTAAGAGGTAATTAATAAAAGAAAAGACTGGCAAATCTCTTACTCTTAACTGTTCATAACTGAGCCAGTTTAATTTCTGGACTGTAAAAAAAAAAAAAAAAAAAAATTTTTTTTTTTTTGGAGGGATGGGGGGGAGGGTGGAGGAGCTCTCTGAAATACAAAAATCCAAAAAGTATTAAGTTCTATACTGGGGCGATTGTAGAGCACGCCGTTGGTTTTATTAAAAAATTCTAAGCAAGGCTCGAATGTATATATGTATAAAGTCGTGCCTGCATGAAAACAGACTGGGTTAGGCTCTAAAAGAAGGGGCCTAAGGCAGCTATGAAAGTCTGTTAGGTACAGAGATATAAATATAATGAAGGATGCCTTCATTTTGCTAAAATAAAAAAGGAAAATGGGAGGCTTAAATATACAAAATTAGAAAACCACGGCGTACCCTTATCTTAAATGACTGAGACTCAAATTTTGTCTAACATCTGACAGTCAACAATATATGTCTCCAATGTGATTGGCAAAAAGGTCTGCCCCAGGTAATCCGCCCTGGTGTAAATATGCAAATCAGTAGCATATCACGTGACTCAAAGCCGCGGGATTTATCGCGAGATAGTCGGCCATCTTTACCGGTAGCAGGATAGAGAGAACGTTGTTTGTTTAGTAGTGTACTGCGATAAGTAAGGTTCGTGCTTCTGTTTCTTCGATAGGTTTCAACATGGCAACACGGATAAGTAGAAAATCAGTTACAACTACCACTCAATCGACCTCATCATCAGCAGAGACGCCGAGAACGGGCGTCTCCCCGGGGAGACGCGGACGCTCCCCTTCACCTGCGAGACTCCTACGCACGCAAGAGAAGGAACAGCTTCAAAACTTGAACGACCGTTTAGCCGCCTACATCGACAAGGTCCGATGGCTAGAGACGGAGAACAGCAGGTTACAGGTACAAATCCGCACGAGTGAGGAAACCGTAACACGTGAGACATCAAACATCAAGAGCCTGTATGAGGCTGAGCTTCAAGAAGCGAGACAACTGTTGGACGAAACAGCGAAGGAGAAAGCTAAGTTAACCCTTGACGCAAATAAATACAAGACAGAAGCAGATGAGTGGCAAACAAAGTGAGTAATGTTTATTGGGATATAATTCATTTTAGTGGACATATTTCAGCTATATTGGTTATTTTGTCCATAGCTGTCCAGTACCATTTTGTTGTCAAAGTGACTATTTACCAGACTGTCGTGTATGCACTGAAGAAAATTCATACTGCAAGGACGACTGTCGTGTACTTAATGAAGGAAAACTTCTTGGGTGCCCGACTGTCGTGTACTCAATGAAGGAAAACTCCTTGGGTGCCTGACTATCGTGCCCGGACTGATGAAATATCATCTTGGAGGCATGACTTACGTGCACGCTATTTCCGATTTCTTCATTTAGTTCACGATGCGGTCGTGTCCGCACTGAAGAAGCGGGATCTTACGTACACTGTGTTTATGGGTTGGACCAAAACGCAGACTGGTATGTGAACCGGCACTGCGTAGACCTTCTCAATGGAGCAATGATCGGGTGCCGAAACGACTGGATACCATTGTAGCAAATTTCAAATAGATCTAATTCCGATGGAAAATGGAGGAGGAGTTGCGCAGGCAAGAAATTTCAAATGGATGGACGACCAGGTGTATAGTATAAGGTAATACGAGCCTTGGGACGTATAAAAAGGATGCCAGCTGCGCTTGTGCATTTGTTCTGTGACACCCTGTATAAATGACTATTGCTGTGTGCTCCAGTGAGACTGTCTACACCGTGCCAGTTCACATAACAGTCTGCGTTTTGCCCCAACCCATTTACACAGTGTACGTAACAGTCTGATTCTTCAGTGCTGACACGAATGTATCGTGTACTGAATGAAGAAATTGGAAATTGCGCGCACGGAAGTCATGCCTACAAGATGGTATGTCATCAGTCATGGCACGACCCTCAGGCACCCAACGAGTTTTCCTTCATTGAGTACATGACAGTCAGCCTTGCAGTATGAATTTTCTTCAGCGTGTACTCGACAGTTGGGTAAATATCATCGGCCTTATGTTGTAGTCACAGGAATTATCGCCCTTATCGGACATTTAGTTGGTGAAAATAGTTTAATGTCTGCAAAAGTGGTCACACTGTATTGTAAAATAGAGAGTGACCACTTTGGCTGACATTCAGCTTTTTTTACCAACTAAACATCCGATTCCAGTATTGTAGTCGATGATGGGTGGACTCGCAACCAATGCCTGGCTTGTGCAGTTGGTAGAACTACATACTAATTTTCTGGGGGTCATGGTAGAGCACACTTTTCCTCTCTTGATTGACTTCATTGGCAATGAGGTCAATTTGTGAGTGCTGGTAATTGGCACTGGCTGGGGACTGAACAGAGGTCTTGTTACTTACAAGAAAGTCAGGAGGGTTGGAGTGTTGTAGTTGATGCTGGGCGTTCTCACTACCATTTGCCTGGCTACATGTAGCTTTGTTGATAGAACTTGGGTACTTGTTTTCAGGGGACCATGGGTTCAAGTCCCATGTCAGGCACACTTTTGCAGCATTTTCTCTTTTTTCCACAATATTATCTTCCTTCCCAAAACTATTTTCTATTTGTGAGCCATATTTATGTTGTTGTCTGCAAATGCTTTCAATTTGGACTTGTCTACGATTTTGTCCTTTGTTAAAGACATATAAGCTGGCATTGTGCTTTGTGCTGTTAAGAGATAAAGTAATTAAGTTGGCTTTTGACTACATTTTGAGAAAGAATAATGATCAATCTTATTTTTGTCCTTTCTTAATATTGTTACTGAAAGGTGAAGATTGCATGATTGAAATTTGAAATGTGTGCATTTCTTTCGTTAGAAAGGTGTTAACCACCAGGGTTTCCGTCAGTGTAAAGGAAAAACTATCACTAATGATAAAAAACCAATAACTATTTCTTTTATCAATGCTTTGTATATTTGTTATAACAGCTCCCATAAATTCATGAGTATGATCATACTGAAATGACTTTCTTAATTCTTTACCACACAATCCCAACTTTTAGTGGCTCTGAGAAAGAAACCTTCTGAAAACACTGTGGGGGAAGGAGAAAATGCTGGTGACCAGCATTTTCTCCTTTTCCCACTATATTTTCATCCCTTCCCTAAACAAATCCCGAGTTTTGATTCATTTGAATTTTGTCTTCTGCAAATGTGTTTAGTTTGAACAAGTATAACATTTTGTCAGCTGGTAAAGGGTTAAATCTATAAACTTTATGATTGGTCAGGTTGCAGAGATCAGACTGTCATACACGTGAACATGATTCACCAACAATTTAGATTAGAATTGCATCACATCACTTAACCCATTACCAAATGGCAATATTTTAGACTGGTCCAAATTGAAAGCATTTGCAGAAGACGAAATAAAAGTGACTGAAAATTTGAACTTTAGTTTTGTGAAGGGTAGAAAACATTGTGGGAAAAGGAGAAAATGCTGGTTACCAACATTTTCTCCTTTTCCCACAATGTTTTGTAAATGCTTCTTTCTCATATGTATACATGCACTTATATGATACTTCCTCTGATGAATAATTTTCAATTTGAGGCCTGAAAATATGAGGATTTTGTTGAGAAAATGTTGTTGGAGTATTTTATTGAAGACATAAAACCCGAATACATAGTGCTGGGTACCGTAATCATTATTTGAAGGTCTTTAATGGCCAAAGTGTTGCTGCAAAATGGACTCTGAAGATTATTAGATGGCAAGTTTTTTGCATACTGCTCTGTAGATAGGCTACAAAGGCAAACATGATTTTGAAATCTGTTTCAAAGTTTTAACCCTTTACCATACAGTCTCCAGTTTTAGCTACCCTTAGAAAGAAGACTCCTTAAAAATCATATGAAACAAAGAAAATGCTGTTAACCAGCATTTTCTTCTTTTCCAACAACTTTTTTTGTTCCTTTCTGTTCCAATTCCCATCATTTGAAGGGATATTTGAAATGTGTTAGACAAGTGCCGTGATTTATGGACTAGCCTGCATTTCTGTCTTTTTGTAAAAAGTTAAGGGTTAAGTCTGTCAATAAACAGGAAAGGGTTAACAATGGGGCTTACCAAGTTACTTAACCCTTTACTCCATAGATACTCGTTTCTACGCATTGCTTGTAGGAGCCTTTGGAAAACACTGTGGCAAAAGGTGAAATTGCTCGTGACGAGCAATTTCACCTTTTGCCACAATGTTTTCTGCCCTATCAAAAGGTGTCATATACCCATGAAAAACGGCTTCATCCTTGCTGTTATTTAGGGTCAATTACAGGTACCATAAAAATGCCTTATGGGGTAAAGGGTTAAAATTTCAATGTAGATCAGCCTTGAACCTGGTCAGATCCCAATAATCTGCCTTTGTCATTGGATCTCCAAAAAATATTGTTGATATAAATCTCTTTTTCTATTTCAAACAATTGATCCAGAATTTCTAGATGTGATCATCTGAATGTAACAATTTAGACTTAAAAAAATTAACCCCTTATCAGACAATCCCCTCTTTAACTCTTTACCACACAATCCAGATTTTTAACGACCCCTGTGGAAGAGGCCTTTTGAAAACATTAAGGGGAAAGGAGAAAATGCTGGTAACTAGCATTTTCTCCTTTTCCCTCAATGTTTTCTTACCTATCAAAGACAAGTACCGTTACCGGAGACACATCTGAATTGTCATTTTCATCGTGTGGTAAAGAGTTAAACCCTAATTCTACTAAGTAAGTGAAATAAAACTTTTAAAGCAATAGTGAAAACACAAAATTTGCCGTTTCAATGGTATTTCGGGGAAAAGAAGAATATGTCAATGTCAGACAGCTTATATCAAAGATCAGACTGCATCATCTGTGCAGTCTGATCTTGATCTACAATGACTATCATAGGTCATTGAGTCCAGTCTAGTAGCCTATAGGTTAACAACTCTGTGAGGACACCTTTTGAAAATGTTATGAGTAAATGAGAAAATGCTGGTGATCAGCAATTCAGCCCTTTTCGAAGATAACAAATATTTTTTCAGCTGACCCACACTTACACATAATGTGCCATCTTCAAATATTTTCAAAATGCACAATACTAGAATTTTTCGAAGCACCATTAATGCAGACATTAACCCTTTACCACACAATGACCCTTTTAGCGACCTTAAGGAAGAAGCCTTTTGAAAACATTGTGGGAAAAAGAGAAAATGCTGGTAACCAGCATTTTCTCCTTTTCCCACAAAGTTTTCTACCCTTTAACCTATTACCACTCAATTCCTACTTTTGATGACCCTGAAAAAGAAGACTATAGAAAACATTGTGGGAAAAGGAACAAATGCTGGTAACCAGCATTTTCTCCTTTTCACACAATGTTTTCTACCCTTCACAAAACAAATTTCAAATTTTCAGTCACTTTTATTTTGTCGTCTGCAAATGCTTTTGATTTGGAGAAACCTGAACTTTTGTTGTTTGGTGAAAATTGCGTCATTTGACTTGAGCCACAATGATATTGTCACCTGCAGATGCTTTGAATTTGAGTAGGTCTAAAATTTTACCATGTGGTCAAGGGTCAACCCATGACATTTATTTTTAAAAGCTACCTGCATTTTCTCCTTTCCCAACAATTTTTTTCAAGACCCTTCTCCCCGGATGTTTCAAACCATGGGGTTGTCAGATGGTATCATTTAACCCTATACTCCATAGATACTCATTTCTACACATTGCTTGTAGGGGCCTTTGGAAAACATTGGGGCAAAAGGTGAAATTGCTTGTGACGAGCAATTTCACCTTTTGTCACAATGTTACTATGCTATCAAAAGGTGTCATATACACATAAGAAACTGCTTCCTCCTTCATCCTTATTTAGGGTCAATTAGAGATACCATTGAAATACCTTATGGGGTACAGGGTTAACCTTGGATTATTGATGAAGTTGAAGGCAGAATGCTTTTCAATATGAATATTATAAGAACTTGGTTTGGTCATAAGATGCATTTTGGTCACATGGTGTTGATACATGTAGCTGACTTATTCAGAGGCGTTGTAGGTTTTACCATTATTAGGCCAGGGCTCTGAAAGTTCTTGCCTAAGGACACTCCCACAAAAAGTCTAGTACTCTGAAGAGACGATACATTGACTCAAATGTATAAGAGAAATTCTTAGGATATGACTGTAACAAAGCTTGCAATCTCTTACTGGTTAAAAATACTTGTAGCATAGGCAAAGGTGTAACATGAGCTAGAACTCTTAAATTTCACACAAAGGATGAACTGAATGATCTTTTGAGGAAAGAGAAATATTGAGGGATAGGAAACAATGCGATAGAAGGAAAAATGTGCATGTTTGACAGCTGTCAATTTTGCACAGACTGAAAAAGTGATGACTTGCAGTGATGGGCGATTAGATTAGTCATGCTGTTAGAATGTAAAGAAAGGGAGTTGTCTCTTGTCAGTTGGAAGGTGAAGCTTATCAGATATGATAAGATAGTTATCTAGTAGTGAAATGAACCTTGACCTTTTACTGAATGACAAAATTCTGGACTTGTCCATACTGAAAGCATATACATGCAACAAACTAAATGTGGTTCCAATGGAAAAAAGTTGTCTGCGGGAGGGTAGAAAACATAGTAGGAATAGGAGAAAATGCTGGTCACCAGCATTTTCTCCTTTTCCCACTATGTTTTCAAAAGCCTTCCCTGTCAGGGTTGTTGAAACGCGGGATTGTATTGCAGAGGTTTAAAATGGAGGGAAAAATTTAGATTTTAAAATTTCATACTATTGGTTTTAAAAAAGATTGTGCATGTTAAAGGTATTTTCCATCAGACAAACAGGCTGCATCTGTGAGCATGAAAATAGATATGTGCCCACACTTTGGTACACAGTATTCACTGTTGTGCCTTTATGAATGGATTATGAATCGGGACAGAAGAGTAAGTGTAGGATAGTTTTGAAAAGGATTATTTTTAGAAGTGTTTTTCTTCTTGATTAACCCTTAATTAAATCTGGGTCATATCATACCCTTAGGGGGGCATGATAAATACAGGGGGAAGTTGGGGTGTTGAACCCTTTACTGAACAGTCTCTGGTTTTCTTGACCCTTAGGAGGAAGGCCTTCTGCAAACAATGTGAGAAAATGCTGTTAACCAGCATTTTCTCCTTTTCCCTCCATGTTTTCCATCCATTCAAAGGCTAATTCCATCTTTTCAGTCACATTTAAATTGTTGGCTGCAAATGCTTTCAGATTGGACAAGTGTAAAATTTTGTCATTTGGTATAGAGTTAACTCCTTAACAAATGTCAGTGGTAGACCGGTCCAAATTGAAAACATTAATTTTGCAGATGATAAAATAATTGTTGAAAAATTGAAATTTGTCGATGGAAGGGTAGAAAAACATTGTGGGAAAAGGAGAAAATGCTGGTGACCAGCATTTTCTCCTTTTCCCACAATGTTTTCAAAAGACCTCCTGCGAAGGGCCATCCAAAGTCTAGATTGTGTGGTAAAGGGTTAACCCTTAAACGCACAATCCAGTTATAAAAACCCTGAGGAAGAAGCCCTTCGAGAAAATTTTTTTTTGGGGGGGGGGGGGACAGAAAAATCTTTGAAACTGGCAATTTTTAAGTGTTCCAATACTGGTTTCTACCCACCAAAGACAATTTCTGTTGTTTAAAGTTGTCATTTTGCTATTTTGTCGAATTTGGTTGGGTCATAAATTCAATGGTCTGGTAAAGAGTTTACAACCTGTTTGTGTTTATGTTAGTTAAGCTACATTGGATCATGGATGGGTGACAGAATAAGCTAGTGTCCCACAGCAAGTTAGGACATAAAAAATTTTGATAGATTTTCTGTGATTTTATATGACAAGCTATCTGGCTCAACTAAACCTTATGTTGTGGATACTCATTAGAACTGTCTTGACGAGACGATTCTAAAGAGTACCACAACACAAGGTTTAGTGGAGAAATAATGACTTAACCCTTTACCCCATAAGGCATTTCTATGGTATCTCTAATTGACCTTAAATAACAGCAAGGATGAAGCCATTTCTTTTGTGTACATGACACCTTTTGATAGCATAGAAAACATTGTGACAAAAGGTGAAATTGCTTGTCATGAGCAATTTCACCTTTTGCCACAATGTTTTCAAAAGGTTCTTAAAAGCGATGTGTAGAAATGAGTATCTATGGAGTAAAGGGTTAAGAATATCATAAGTCCCTCTTATCTGGAGCTCTGTCATCTTGGCAAGCCAAGGCTGACGATTCACTACGCTGCTCTACGTAGTGATCGTAACCTTGGCTCGCAAAGATGGAGCTCTGTTGGTTGAACCAAATGGTATAGCAATGATTCAATGGCTAATGATTTTGCTAATTTCAATTCTATTACTTTCTAGAACTAAATATTGTGTTACTTTCAAGATCTAAAACAAGACTGACTTGCGATTCAGAGCTGTTGGTGAATATTGGCCCAAGAGGTGAATATCCTTTCCCTTTGATACAGGCTCCAAGGCCGAGAAAGACCAATATCTGGATAAATTGAATACCTCATTTGATGTTTTATTGACCATTTAGATTGAATGTGTAATTCATATCTGGCTTATATACTTGGCTGCTTGAAACATTCTGAATCTTGTGTGAACTCTGTACCACACAATTTTTTTTTTGAACAACCTTGATCAAAAAGGCTTACAAAAAAATTGCGGAAAACTAGAAAATGCTGGTAACCAGTATTTTTTGCTCTCCCTAAAGAGTTTTCTATAGTTTTACAGCCAAATTCCATTTGTATTCTTGTAAAATATTTGAAAATAGAAAGTCTAAATATTTTATGTTTGGCAAAGGATTCACTCTGTCACACAGAACAAAACTAAGAGTCCTCATATTTAAAAGCCTTTGAAGATGACAAGTTGGGTATTGTACTAATGGTAGAATTCGTCTTCGAAAGAATAAAAAATTGAAGAAAAATGAGAACATTCTGGCATTGTCCATTTTTCTCTCAATGTTTTAAAAAGCTTGCTTTCAAAAGCAGAAATCCTTTGGTGAAGGGTGAAGGAAAAAAGGCGGAGTAAATTTAACGGGGGCCCCTTGTTTGGTTTTTGACTCCCATGCCCTTTCAGGCATAAAATAGTAAAAAGCTCCCTTTATTTTGTTTAGTACTTTTCTTAGTCTGTGTATTCATGTAGATTAATCCTTTCCCAAACAATCCCTGGTTTTTACGTCCCTGAGGTGGAAGCCTTTTGAAAACATTGTGGGTAAAGGAGAAAATGCTGGTAACCAGCATTTTCTCCTTTTCCCACAATGTTTTCTACCCTTCACAAAACAAATGTCAAATTTTGAGTTATATTTATTTTGTTGTGTGCAAGTGCATTCAAATTGGACCAGTCTAAAATTTTGTCGTTTGGTAAAGAGTTAAAACCATGATATTCGTGACTGCCGGTATTGTAATAAATAAATGCACAATGCATTGTGCAACACGGAAAGATTATACTTTGTGTAGGGCATAGATATTATAACTGATTATTGTATTATTTCTTTTGAATGTCGTATTTAAACCTTTACCACACAACAAACTTTCAGACCTTTCCAAACCAAAAGTATAATGCAGACACAATACCATCTCTTTACCAAACGACAAAATTTTGGACTGGCCCAAATTGAAAGCATTTGCAGACGTCAAAATAAATGTGAGTCAAAAATTGAAATTTGATTTGGAACAGGTAGAAAGCATTGTGGGAAAAGGAGAAAATGCTGGTTACCAGCAGTTTCTCCTTTTCCCACAATATTTTCAAAAGCTTTCTTTCTCAGGGTCATTAAAAGTCGGGATTGTGTGGTAAAGAGCTATCAAATGAGACTTAAACTGTGGAAGTGTCTTTGATAGAGTATAAAACATAATAGGAAAATAAGAAAATGCTGGGTACCAGCATTTTCTCCTTTTCCTATGTTTTCGAAAGTCTTTTCAGGGTCAGTTAAGGTTCATGTAAAGTGTTTATTTTGCTTAATTTCATATGTCAATAATTCTGTAATTATTAAAATTTGTCCAGGAAAACCATATATCAAATTAAAGCTCTGGATGAGTACAAGCTGTTTTACATAATTATACCTACTGGCCTTGCATGATAAAACTAAAACATTGCAGAAAAAGATGACATCGTTTAAAACCTACAAAATAATAATGACATAACAAAATTGCTTAAGTTTTGGAGAAAACATAGGCTATGGTACATACCAGGTACTGCTACTACCAAAAATCCTATAGTTTCTTTAAAAAGGCACATATTTAAGTCAGAAAGTTTGACATTTTTCCCTTATTGAATTGTCAACCATGTTTGACCTACTTTGTTTTAGTAACAGGTATGGTGTCTCCACAGGATCAAAATGTACAAGTGGTTGTGTGTAATAAACTTTTATTAGTATTACCTGAACAAATTGACATGAAATAAATGACCTCAATTACCATATATTACACGCTTGATTTATTGTTCTAACTTGGCTCCGGCTAATGTCGTCTGCATGCGGAACTATGTGCATGTTTCTAAACTCTTTATGCTGCTAATAGATTTATAGTGTTTTCAAAGAATACTTGAAATACCTGAAATAACCATTATATTGTTGGTTTAAATTGGTAATACATGGTGGGTGACTTAGATCTATGATGCACTTTCTATGCAGCCTGATCTTAATCTATGCCATCTGCAAAACCGTTTTATTTTGACTAAGGCACAGTAAGGGTCAAGCCCGACATTTACCGATAACAGTTTCCGTACAGTCCGATTATACCAGATGGTTTAAATATTCACGTTTTAATTACTCTTTGCATAAAGGTCAATTTCAGGTCAATTTATTCCAGTAATAATTTTAGAATAAAAATGACCTGTACAAGTGAAATTTCCATGTCCACTTACAAACCCTTTCTCAAAAACAGCACCCCACTACCCCATCACACACACAAAAAGAACAATGAAAAAAATGCTTATGTCAGAAATTGATTCTAAATCCTATCTACCAGACTGGTGACACCTTAATCCTATCTACCAGACTGGTGACACCTTTTGTAACTGCTGTTTTTGAGAAAGGGTTTGGACGTAGACATGGACATTTCACTTGTACAGGTCATTTTTATTTGTTTTATTATCTAAAATTACTAATGAAAGTTTATCATGCACAACCACTTGTACATTTTGATCCTGTGGAGACACCATACCTGTTACCAAAACAAAGTAGGTCAAACATGGTTGACAATTCAATAAGGGAAAAATGTCAAACTTTCTGACTTAAATATGTGCCTTTTTAAAGAAACTATAGGATTTTTGGTAGTAGCAGTACCTGGTATGTACCATAGCCTATGTTTTCTCCAAAACTTAAGCAATTTTGTTATGTCATTATTATTTTGTAGGTTTTAAACGATGTCATCTTTTTCTGCAATGTTTTAGTTTTATTATGTAAGGCCAGTAGGTATAATTATGTAAAACAGCTTGTACTCATCCAGAGCTTTAATTTGATATATGGTTTTCCCGGACAAATTTTAATGATTACAGAATTATTGACGTATGAAATTAAGCAAAATAAACACTTTACATGAACCTTAAAGTTGACATTCTATGGTAAAGGGTTTACTCTTTCTACAGTTGGAAAAATATAACTGTTTTGCACAAGTTTTATCTGATTTGACCCTTACAGACAGATCTCAGGTTTTTACAACCTACCAAAGAAATAAAGTGAAAAATGGAGGCAATGTTGTGTTGCGGCATTTTCTTCTTTTCGCACAGGTTTTCTTCCAATTCTTGAAAAAATCCCGATATTTGGACCAAAAGTTTGCCAAGTGCTTTTCAAATTCTTTCCAATTATGAACAAATCCAAAGCTTCGTTTGATAGTAATGAGTTGGCCATTTTTCGAACAGCCGATACAAGGCCATGCATACAATTTAAAATTGATTTAGATGGGCTGAATTTCTCCGATTAGGTTGAAAACGTTTTGAGAAAAAGAGAACTGCTTGATGCCAACATTATCTCCCTTTCCACAATGTTTCCCAAGGCCTATTTTTTCATGGACATAAAACCATGGGGTTGTGTAATAAAGGGTTAAAAAGATAATTGCCTAAGGTTTTGAGGCCATGCTGGTTATTGCTCGGGAATCATTAAATAGTCCTCTGAAGTTGAATTCTTCCCTACACATGCTTTTTTAGACCCACCAAACTCTTAGCTCTTTACTACAGTCTTAACTTTTTCTGAACCTAAGAAAGAAAGCATTTGAAAACCGGGAAAAGCAGAAAAATGCTGGTTACCAGCACTTTCTCATTTTCCCTGAATGTTTTCAGTTATATCAAAGACCAATTCCATCTTTTGAGCTATGTTTACATTATCATCTGCAAATACATGTACTAACTTTGAGTGCAGACAAGTTTATGATCCAGATGTGAAAAGTGTTAGATTTGCCCAATTGGAGACTGGGTTCCTGTATGGCATCATGGTAAAGTGTGATTCAAAGCATAAGGGGTTTGGTTTGATATAAATGACTGTGAACAGATAAAATAATAGTCAACTCATACAGGGATCCTGAAATTGAGTTGGCAGCAGGTTGCTTTAGTTTCGGAATCCAAAAATGGGCATAAAAAAAGCACACAGATTGTAGATGTCTCATGTCAAACCAAAGTATAAATACAGTCTGTAAATAGCTATGAGTATGATACTTACGTTTATGCTACAATTAATACTAAAGAAAAACATCCATAGAAAATTCAATCACTCTGTTTTGCTTGATGATTGGACATTTTTATTTCACGACAGCTCTTTTGCAACTATAATTGCAAGACAGTCTACTTATCACACAACCAAATTCTTCCTAAACTACAAGCTTGAATTTCATCATGTTGTTAATACATGGGGTAATGTAAGAAAATCAACAGAAACATATTTCATGAAGTTTTGGAGAGACAAAAGAATTGTTGTTAATTCTGGGGTGAATAGTCAAATTAAGCTTTTCCTGTTTATCATAGGAACTCTGAAAATCTCTACTATTAAACTGCAAGGAAGATTTGTGGATTAATTTTGTCTTTGCAAAATTTTATGAAGACACAAACCATGCAATAATAAAGATTGCAATTACGAAGATCCACACCATGTAATAATGAAGATATATCAACAATTTTTTCTCTAGGTTAGGAAAAGGTTAACTCTGTACCAGGAAAAAGAACTTGCAGACTTTTCTAATTTGGAAGCATTCTATAGAGAGCAATGTGGTGGCTCAGATATTCGAAATGTACTCTGAAAGGGTATAAAACATTATTGGAATACGACAAAATGATGGTTTCCAGCATTTTCTCCTTTTCTGACAGTGCTATCAAATTCCTTTTTCTTCAAGGTTGTCAATCTTTCTATTTTGGGGTAAAGAATTAAGCTGAAGAAAGGAATTAAAGTTCACTTATCCTCAACACTTTTATCCCTTCTCCCTCTCTTGTCACTGTTTGGCTGAAAATACAAATTACAACTGTTAAGTTTGATTTTTTTATCTGAAAAGTACATTATGAATCATGGTTCATTATGCTGGTGTATGCCTCATTTACACTAGACTGGTTTACATGTTTTTTTTTTGTTTACACCCACAACCTTCCGGAAGTTGTCCTTGAGATATGGGGGTGTTGGTTAAGAAATATGATACAGTTGACTTGAGTTCTCATGTGCTAGAGGTTATTACACTATATTAGTTTTGCAGACTTTTGGAGCTTAGCCATTTACTAATAAACAACCCTTTGTCTTTTCAGCCCGTAGTTATAAGGGTTTTGCTAAAATTGTAGGGAAATTAACGAAATGCTCTTGAACAGAATTTTCTCCTCCACAGAAAATGTTTTCCCAAAACAAGACAACATTTTGTACAACATCCAAGTACTGCCAGTATGGAATATTCTTTAATTTCATGGTTAAGTAAAGAGTACCTGTTTTGATATAGGCAAGAGTGCAGCTGTGGTGATTTCTAGAGAAGAAATTGTTTGTTGGAACTTAGTCCAAGATATAGTCAACTCTTTCCAAGATTAGCCCTGGTTTTTATGGGTCTGAGGTTAAAGGCATTTGAAAACACTGGAAAAGGAGAAAATGCTAATAACAAGCATTTTCTCCTTTTTACACAGTGTTTCCTTCCAGCACAGATATTAAGACCACCTTTTTTAATAATTCTGAATTTATCTGCTAATTCTTTCAATTTTAGCCAACCAAAATTACCTTGTCTTGTAAAGATTTAACTCTTTACCAAACAATCTTGTGTTTTCACAGCTCTAAGAAAGAAGTCTTTTGAAAACATCATGGGAAAAGGAGAAAATGCTGGTTACCAGCATTTTCTCCTTTTCCCACGATGTTTTCCACCCTTCTTAAAACAAATTTCAGTTTTTGAGTCACATTAGTTTTGGACTGGTCTAAAATTTTGTCGTTTGGTAATGTCAGTTAAACATAATGATATAGATACAAGACTCATTTTTTGTCTGCAATTGCTTTGAATTTAGTACAAGACTATTTAAAATGTTGTTTGGTAACGAGTTGAACTGATTTTTCTCTCATTTTCCTAGTTCTAATCTAATGATCCAACTTCCAACACTTATGTCTATACTGACTAGCTGCTCTTGACTAGTGTAGGGCAAGTCAAAGATCAGACTGCACAAAATAATGAATGCACTTGGAATATGTACTGAAACTATCATCATTTTTGAGATTGTGTCTGGCACAAAAGTAGGACTATAAAATTATGTTGGGGCCTTTTTGTTCCATCTTGAAAATACAAACTTACTCTCTTTTTTAGTGGGGCAGGGAGGGGAGAAGTTCAAAGGTTAATTAGATCCTTGTACAATTCCTAAACCTGCAGGAATGACTCATAGTGGTAGAGTCATTAAAATTATGTATCTTGCTTGTAAAGTTGTGTATTTTAACTCTTTAATTCTGATGATCAGCATTTCCTCCTTTTCCCACAATGTTTTCAATCCTTCCCACAACAAATTCCAATTTTTGAGTCACTGTAAGTTATTGAGGGCATGGTAGTGGTGTGAAATCACCATGTTTAACTCTTTACCAAACAATAACATTTTAGACTTTTCCAGATTGAAAGCATCTGCAGAAGACAAATTAAACATGACTCAAAAATTAAAATTTGATTGGACAATGAAGAAAACATTGTACAAAAATGAGAAAATGCTGGTTACCAGTATTTTTTCCCTTTCCCACAATGTTTTCTATAAGCTTCTTTCTCAGGGTCTGGGATTGGTCAGTATAGAGTTGATTAAAATACTAAAAGATCTTTAACTCTTTACCACACAAGAAAATTTTAGACTGGTCCAAATTGAAAGCATTTGCAGACGACAAAATAAAGGTGAATAAAAAAAAGAAAATTTGTTCTGGGAAGGGTAGAAAACACTGTGGGAAAAGGAGAAAATGCTGGTTTCCAGCATTTTCTCCTTTTCCCATAGTGTTTTCAAAAGGCTTCTTTCTCAGGGGCGTCCAAAGTAGGGATTGTGTGGTAATGGGTTAAAGTAATCTTCACTTTATCTATTTCAGATACCACAGACGAGATAGGGACGCCAAGAATGCAGAAAAGAAGGTGTTGGAGCAGCAGGCTCTGGTTGGGGACCTTCAGGCCAAGTTAAGTGATGCTGAGAATGCCCTGAAATATGCAGAGGGAGAGGCTGCTGTAAGACTCAAGCTTTTATTGAATTTTAGTATTTCTCTTCAATACCTTATTCATCTTCGCGAGCCAAGGTTATGATCACTGCGTGGATCTTGACTTGGCTGATTGAGCCTGATTTCGTGATTCCTTCGATGCGCCCTCTATTGGATGCTGGTTATTACCCCCCTTTACATCATATTTCTAAAAGCCACTGAAATAGCGCTTTACAAACTGCTTACGAATACACATGGAGTGATAAGCAGACATCCATGTGGGGTTTTCCCATGTTACCTTCTATTTGAAAGGTAGCAACCTTATTCTATTTTTATCAAAGATGAAATGCTACGAGCGATTTCATTCCTTGCAGCTAGAGCTGGCTGCATCCAAAGAAAAAGAGTATGGGGGAATGTAAAAATCAAGCTAGATCCACCAAGGGTAGAGTAGCGTAGTGAATCGTCAGCCTCGGCTTGCGAAGATGTACCTTATTGCTTCCTTATAATGCCTGAAATCAGTACTGAGACTGTTATTGACAAAAGTTAATATGAATAATTTTAACCCTATACAGCAAAACTCAAGTTTCAACAACCCTCAGAGAGAAAGTTTCAGAAAAGATTTGGACCTGTCTAAATAGGCAACATTCAATGGCAATAAAAGAAACATGGTTCAAATAATTGGATTTTGGCTTTGAAAGGGTCAGGGATTTTGTTAAGTCATTACCAAACAACAAAATTTTAGGTTTGTTCAAATCGAAAGCATTTGCAGACGAAAGAATAAAAGTGACTGAATATTTGAAATTTGTTTTGTGAAGGATAGAAAACGTTCTGGGAAAAGGAGAAAATGCTGGTTTCCAGCATTTTCTCCTTTTCCCGCATTGTTTTCTTAAGGCTTCTTTCTCAGGGTCTTCAAAAGTAGGGATTTTGAGGTAATGGATTAAACTTTGTATAGCTGGGTGATTTCTAGAAGTCGCAGGGGGGACTGGGGTCCTCGAAAGGGGTTTATTGGAGCAGTACCCAGTACCGAATTCTTGGGTATTTGTACGTAAACACTAGAAAGACTCAAATATCCCATTACAACACAATCCCTACTTTTGACGACCCTGAGAAAGAATCCTTTCGAAAATATTATGAGAAAAGGAGAAAATGCTGGTAACCAGCATTTTCTCCTTTTCCCACAATGTTTTCTATCCTTCACAAAACAAATTTCAAATTTTCAGTCACTCCTATTTTGTCGTCTGCAAACGCTTTTGATTTGGACAAGCCTGAAATTTTGTCGTTTGGTAATGAGACATACAACAGAGGACAGTATGTCACAAATTCATACCAAAGTCATCACCAGAATAGGGGTGTACCAATGTGGCAGCGTATTTTTTTTTTTACTCGTCCAGCTGTCACAGTCACACATTGTTATTCAACCATGAACACATCCAATTAGCTAACGCTGTGAGCTCTACCTAAATTGAATAAGATTTTTAAAATTTTTTACAAACCCCAGTCAACACCAGAAGCTTTTATGGACAGTGTGAATCAAGATCAGATTGCACAAGTTATGCATTCTGATCTCTGCTCCATACTGTCCACTGCTTTATTCTAAGTTATGAAAGAATTGTCTCTTGATCTTGTAACAGAACTGTATTTGTAGCCTTTAGAAAATGACATTTATCTATTCAATATTGAAAGATTTAACTTGTAAAATTGAAATATTATTTTATATAGGGAGTGTTGCTTAATATAAAGAGTTTCAATGTGTTCAAGAACATAAGATCAGACTCTGGGATGTCTTGCCTAGACCTATTTGATGTATGTTCTCTGCAAGGGAGAAATAAGTTTTGCCTAGCATTCTTAAGGGTTGGTTGTTGAAGTTGATTCAAGTCAATGTATGAATCACAAAGAAAAGTATGCCTCACTGACATTTAATTATTCTTGTGGTTTTGAATATTCAGACCTGTAACCTAGAAAAAAGTTGAAACAATTTTATCAAGTAAAGGAAAGAGAGATTCAGAGTTAACTCATTGAGATGTGCATGGTATTATCTCAATGAAGCAAAATGATAAGACCCTCGCAACCAGTATATCAAGAAGTCTTTAGGTTCAACTTTTCTTTTTCTTAATTCTTTACCAGACAGCAAAAATTAAGCCTTGTCCAAATTGAAAGCAATCACAGACGAAAATGCCAATATGGCCTAACTCTTTACCAAACAACAAAATGTTTGACCAGTCCATTTTAAAAGCATTTTGCAGACGACAAAATGAATTTTGAATCAAAAATCAAAATTTGTTTTGAGAATAGTAGAAAACATTTTGAGAAAAGAAGAAAATGCTGGTGACCAGCACTTTCATCTTTTCCCACAATATTTTCAAAAGGTCTTCTTCAGGTTCGTTAAGACTCGGGATTGTGTTGTAGAGGGTTGAATGGTGAAATTTTTCTTTGACAGGGTAGAAAACATTGTTGAAAATGGAAATAATGCTGGTAACCAGTAGGGCTGCGTACCGGTACTCGATATATATCGAAAACCGGTATTTTACGTTCGATAGATATATCGGATCGAACGTTTCTGTATCGAACAAAATATCGATCATCAAAAGAAAATAAAAGTAAAGCATATAAATACCGAATTTAGTTGTTTTTAACGGCGAAATTCATTACGAGTTTACTTTAGGTAATCTCTAAAGTCGAGTAGTCGTAGAGGTAGGTGTGGCTACCTGGGAAACTTACAACCAATCGAAATGCGTCATTCTTTATTACTCGCCCTGTACCCGTTACACAATGGATGACAATTAGCTAATACCCCTATTCTTGTTCCCCCGTCAAATTATGCATCAAGCAGCAGATTGCAGACAGATTTATGCTGATAATTGGTCAATATAGTTGATTAAAGAAAGGTAATGAACATCTCGTGATGTGATCGAGAGGTAGCGATGGAAATAATTGAAGCCGTGACCTTTCAACCTTCCTAAGATTTTATTTGGTCGATCTTTTAATATTGCCGAAAAATGTGGCTCGAAAATCAAATCTCTTTTTCCATTAGATTATCTGAAATCAGTGTTCCGACTCGCGTAAATTATTGTGTAAATCATTTTATAGACTTGAAATTTGCATAACAAATGTTAATCACACGCGAGACCTCACGTAAGAAAAAACATGGACAAAAAAGGCCATTATCTGTTTATCGTGAGTAAAATAACAGGTTTTGATGCTACATGTAGTTCTAATCCTTATTGAGAAATCTATGTCGAATCATGCGAACATACCTATCCAGAAATTAACACGCATGAAAAATTGTCCGGTGAAAAAAAAACACGGAAACCCATGACACAACAAAATGTCTCCCTGACATTGTCCGATCAGAGTCCTCTTAGACTGTCTTTTCAGCTTTTTAATGAGTAGTAAATGTAGATCTAGTTAGAATTCATATTAATTTAGGCCTACATAATTATGAAATTTCAATACAATCTAGAAATGTTAAATTTGCGGTATTTTGTTTTTCAGGTATGCTGAAAAAAAAAACAAACACAATTTTCGCATTTTTTTCTTTCTTTTATTGAAAATTGAAATATCATATGATATATCGAATATCGATCATTTTGTATCGATACAAATATCGTATCGATCAAACTGACCGATACGGAGCCCTAGTAACCAGCATTTTCTCCTTTTCCCACAATGTTTTCCAAAGACTTCTTTCCCAAGGTCATTAAAAGTCGGGATGATGTGATAAAGGGTTAATTTTTGGACAAGTCTAAAATTTACCTTTTCTATAACAGCTAACTTTATTTCAATATTTTACAAGGATGCTGTCAAAATCTTCCTGGTGTATGATTATTCCAGGATGGAATGAGCTGAAGAGTTTTTTGAACTTTATTTCAGAGACTCCGAGCAGAGGTTCGAGACCTAGAGAGGCAATTGGCCGAGGCCAAGAAACAACTTGAGGATGAGACTATTAAGCGAGTGGACCTTGAAAACAGGATCCAAAGCTTGAAAGAGGAACTGGACTTCAAATCCAAAATACATGAACAGGTATCAGTAATATAAAAATTTGTTGTTCTTCAGAAAGGAGCTTTTCTTTTGAAAGAGTTCAATCGACATAATGGATACAGAACGCTAGGAATATATAGATAGGTAGTTAGGTAGACTGAATGACAAAACTGAACTGTTGAAAAATTTAAAAAGAAAAAAGCAAACAAAACTGTGCCATTACTTTAATTGTATTACAGAATGACAAAATTTTTGGCTGGACCGAATTGAAAGCATTTACAGACATCAAACTAGTTGTAGCTAAAATTATGATTTATGTCCTTGATAGGGTAGGAAACATTGTGGGAAAAGGAGAAAATGCTGGTTACCAGCATTTTCTCCATTTTCAACAATGTTTTCAAAAGTCTTCTCTTTTAGGGTAGTTAAAAGTCGGGATTATGTGGTAAAGAGTTAAAATGAACTTAATGAAATTTTTTTAGGAGGTCTTTGTTGTTTAGGGGATAGATTTGTAATCTGGAGTTACTGATTGAAATTACATTGGCAGCGCGTACCCAATTATCGAAGTTCCCTTTGGCAATGCACTGCACAACCCCAGCCTTGTATTGGTGTAACTCAGGGATATCATGAGGATGCTATTGCTGTGCCAGGACTTAAATACAGCATGCTTTCAAACATCTTTGCTGTAGCCCTCTTTAGAAATTTATAACAACCAACAATTAGTTATTCCAATATATCAGCATTTTGAATTAACTCTTTACCACACAATACAGTTTAAACCTTAACTGCCTTCAAAGCATTTGCAGATGACAAATTTAAGATGACTCCAAAGATAGAAGTTGCCTCCGATAGAGTAGATAGCATTTTGGGAAAAGAAGAAAATGCTGGTTATCAGGATTTTTCTGCATTTCCCATGTTTCAAAGCTTTCTTAACCCCTTACCACACAATGCAGACTTTTAATGACCCCATAAACGAAGCCTTTTGAAAACATTGTGGGAAAAGGAGAAAATGCTGGTAACTAGTATTTTCTCCTTTTCCCACAATCTTTTCTACCCTACTAAAGAAAAAACGCACCAATTGAGTCATACTAGAATATGTCTTCTGCAAATGATCTCAATTAGGATAAGGCTAAAATTTTTATTGTCTGGTCAAGAGTTAAGGTTGGAAAGTCTTGGAAATGTGTGGTAAAGGGTTGGTTATATTTTCCTCCTTTATGTCACATTGTTCAGAGTTGATATGAATTCAGAAAAATAGTTTACATTAGTATGGTCATTTATTAGGATCAATGTGTCTCTGGGGCTCAATCATTCTTGTATTGATTTTTCTGCTATTTTATTCTTTGTGACTAGAGAATTCATTCAGATATATTTTTTTGCTTTAATGACATTAAACCCACCAGAGAAAAAAATGTTGATGAAGTCAATAAAGGTTGTGTTGAGCAATGATTATGGTCGATTTAACTTTGACCACACAATGCCGACTTTTAAGGTCCCTGAGAAAGAAGCCTTTTAAAAACAGTGTAAGAAAAGGAGAAAATGCTGGTAATCAGCATTTTCTCCTTTTCCTACACTGTTTTCTACCCTTCCCAAAACAAATTTCAAGTTTTGAGCCATGCTTATGTTGTTGTCTGCAAATGCTTTCAACTTGGACTGGTCTACAATTTTGTCCTTTGTTAAAGAGGTGAGCCACTTTGCAACAATGTCCAGAATTTCAATGACCCTAAAAAGTATGGCCCAGCCTTGGTAACCTTTGTGTAAGTTTTTCCTTTGGGAAAAAAATTAAGGCTGAAAAATTCTTTCCTTAAATCTTGTTGTCTAGAGAAAAGATACATGTCTATGAGCTATGCTTTGTGAAATGGGTGCTAAATGTATCTTCAAAAATTATCAACCCATGCAGACAGATATGGATCGAAACTTTCTGCTTTTGGTCAACTTTCTGCATGTACAAGGACCAATCTTCCCTCAGATTCAGTAATTTATTAAACAAATTGGATATTGTGGATCCCTAATTATGCAATGACTTGCTAGGCATAATAGATCACAAAAATGCAATAAGTCCCCTTTTGGAGGAGCATGACTCACATAATGCTGCATCATGTAGTGGTCACAGGATTAACCCATTACCAAACTATCTTTGATTTTTAGGATCAAGAGTAAGAGGCCTTCTGAAAACATCGTTGGAAAAGGAGAAAATGCTGGAAACCAGCATTTTCTCCTTTTCCAACAATGTTTTTTTCCATATCAAGTACAAATTCCATTGTTGGAGCCAAATTTGAATTGACGTCTGCAAATGCTTTCAATTTGGACAAGTCTGAATTTTTCTTATGTGGTTAAGAGTTAAATTTTTTGCCCTGGACCCAAAATCTTCTTGCCAAAAACGCTGAGGAGGAAAGAGTGATATTTTTGTTTGTAGCATTATCTAATGGTCCCTTGTTGAATTATATTTCCTTTGGGTCAAAAAGGGACATTTTTGAGAGCAGAAGAGGGAAGTTATGTTTTATCTTTATTTGGACATTGCCTGTTTATCTCCAAGTGCACAGGTTGAGCTTTTGTGGTAAATCAATGTGCAATGTACATGTCAACCTTTTCCTTGTTGATTGAAAAACTGTTAGGTTCCTTATGTCTTTGATTTTCCGTCTGGTATGTGTGCTTTTAAATTTTGAATGTTTGGCCTCTTCCAAATTATAAAGTTTTCCCTGAATTTGAATATTTTCTGTATTTGTATTTTCATATGTAATTTTAACCTGTTGTTTGGTCAAGAGTGAAGGTGAAAAAATTTGAATGTAATGAAGGAAAAGGAGAAAATGCTTTTAAACAGCATTTCTTCCCTTTTCCCCACAATCTGTTTTTGAAGCCTCTTGGGAAAAAAAAATGTGGGTAAGGGAGAAAATGCTGGTAATCACTTTTTTTCTTGTCCCGAATTTTTCCAGATTTGTTGCCCCTGGATACTTTCATTTTTGAGTCTAAATTTTGCAATTTGGAAATGGGTTAGATGAGTGAAGAATGATCAAATATACCATCAGAATGCAATATATACAGCAGATATGCATGTTCATTGTGATGGTATATTTTCCAAATCCGTTGGAAAATATAACAAAAACTCGCCTTGACAGAACACATACTCTTGTAACATGGAAGTGCACATGTGCAGTGTGTATAGGTATGCTTATTCTTTTAGATACATATAATTGTCAGTTGAATATCAAAATAATTATTGCATAATATTCTAATGACAGGAAATGACAGAAGTAAAGTCTAGAACAGAGACGAGGTATGATGAAATCGACACTGGTGTGCGAGCAGAATACGAGACCAAACTGCAAGATGCTCTACAAGCAATGAGACAAGAACATGAGGACCAACTTCATCAAGTGAGGGAAGAAGTGGAGGAGTTGTACGAGAGAAAGGTATATTTTGACAACTTCACTCTTTGCCTTTTGCCACACTTTCTCCAGTTTTAACCACCCTAAGTAAGATAGAAGCTTTTTAAAAACATTGCAGAAAAAAAAGATTTTAGGAAACAGCCTTTTCTCACTTTATTCTACCCATCAAAGACAGATTGTGGTGTGTAGATGCTTTCAATTTGGGAAAGGTTATAACAAATTTCTACTTTTCCCTCAATGTTTGTAAAATCATTTCTTACTAGCGTCATTAGAATTGGAGTTCTACCATAAAGGATTTATAAACTAAAGATATGTTTGAAGATTTTTTTTTTATCATAAGGAAGACAAGAGAATGCTGATTTTGCTTAAAAGTTTGCCACACAGTCTTGAGTTTTAATGATCTTGAGGAAGAACCCTTTCGAAAACATTGTGGGAAAAGGAGAAAATGCTGGTAATTAGCATTTTCTCCTTTTCCCACAAAGTTTTTTAACCAATTTAAGACAAATACCATCAGGTGAGACACATTTGGATTGCCATCTACACTTACTTTCAACTTGGATAAGTCTACCTTGTTGTTGTGTGGTGAAGAGTTCACCGATTACCAAACAACAATATTTTAGATTGGTCCAGATTGAAAGCATTTGCAGACGACGAAATAAAAGTGGGTGAAAATTTGAAATTTGTTTTGTGAAGGGTAGAAAACATTCTGGGAAAAGGAGAAAATGCTGGTTACCAGCATTTTCTCCTTTTCCCATATTGTTTTCTAAAGGCTTCTTTCTCTGGCGTCAAATGTAGGGATTGTGTGGTAATGGATTAACATGAATTTTTCATGCATATCCAAAGAAAATATAGCATGGTATGAAATAAATAGTGTAGACCTCCCCTTTTCTCATGTTGAGTGTGGTCAATTGGCTGTTGTAATGATATTGAAGTGTTGGTCAATAAAATTGGTGTCTTGGTCAACATTGGTTTTACAATGACCCGTTTTAATTTGTTTATTTAGAGGTCATCTGAGGAACAGAGTTATACTCTTATATCATTTGGAAAATTTTAGCACAAAAATAAGATAGTCGATCTCAAGGCAGAATTCTCCACAATTTGACAAAAGCTTTGTCAGAACAGATACATGATTAGAATGCAGATCTATTCAGTCTGATCTTAATCTATGTGTTTCCTTGGGTTTGCAATTGCTCAAATCTACATGTACATGTACTTAACCATTTACCACTCAATAATGCCTTTCAACGGCCCTAAGGAAGGGGCCCTTTGAAAACATTGTGGGAAAAGGAGAAAATGCTGGTAACCAGCATTTTCTCCTTTTCCCACAAAGTTTTCTACTCTGTCAAAGAAAAAATGTGACATTTGAGCCACTTTGAAATTGTCGTCTGCAAAGGCTTTGAATTTGGATAGGTCCAAAATTTTGCCATGTGGAAAAGGGTCGTCTTTCAGCACCAAATATATATAAACTCTACTTTTTTGGTCTGCTAAGTATACAACAAACTGACAGATATTTATCATGTGTAGGGTTAATATCAGGCTGCATGTTTTTATGCAGTCTGATCTTGATCTGTACAGTCTGCAAAAGTCTCTGGGTTTTACCTATTGCACTGAAAGGATTAACTCTTTACCAAAAGAAAATATTTTAGAGTTGTCCAAATTCAAAGTATTTGCAAACGACAAAATAAACGTTACTCAAAAATTCAAACTTAACCTTAGAGGAGTAGAAAACATTGTTGCTGGTTACCAACATTTTCTCCATTTCCCACAATATTTTCAGAATGCTTCTTACTCTGGGTCATAAAAGCCAGGGATTGTTTGGTAAAGGGTTAATGAGGGAAAGGAAGAGTCATAAATAAACTTGTAAATATTTTCTATCTTAATAAATTCAATACCAATTGAAAGTTGCAGTGTCTAGAGATACAGTAACGGTGTTACTCTCCATTGATGGATAATTTTATATTATTGAACCAATTTCCGTTACAAATTATAAAGAAAGAAGCAAAGTAATCTTAATCGTCTTTCATACATATGAATTCTGAACCACATGGGATTAAAGATCCTGAGAAAGACGCCATCTGAAAGTATTATGGGAAAAGGAGTGGTAACCAGCATTATCTCCATTTCTCACAATATTTTCTACCTTATTAAAAACAGAGATAATCACTTGAGCTATATTTAATTTTTTCATCTACAAACACTTTGCTTATGGTTCAGTCCAAAATTTTCTTGTTGGATTGCACTTTTGCCATTGCTTTTTGTCATGTTGTGTGAAAAGTTTCAAATCTCTTTTGTATGAAAGAAGATCTATTGTAAGAACATTGTTGGAAAATTTTGTTTTCAGGGAAGGGGAATATACAGCTCATTCTAAGAAATGTCAACATTTGGAATAATGTCAGAACAAAATTTGAGCATATTGGATTTATCATGAGAAAGATTGAAACATTATCGTTTATAAATAATCTTCTTTCAAATGGTCCATAAATACAAAAAGTAATGTAGTACATTAAAAAGATAAATGTTGTAATTCTTTACCGTACAAACAAGTTTTATAATTGTTTAAATTGAAATCACATGAAAATGGTAATCTTTGAAAAGACAAAAGACTTGTAGGGAATAAGAGAAAATGCTGGGTTAAGCATTTTTGCCTTCAACCTCAAGGTTATTAAAACTCGGGTTTGTGGAAGGGCATAATTATTTAATATTGCTGATAAATTCGAAAAAAAAAAAAATCAGAAAAAAAAATCAGAATGTTAGGGTTTTATAAATTATTTTGCTAAGGAAAAATGGAAGCAGAAATTCAGGTTTTGAGGAAGGTGTTCACCAAACAGGTAGGTAATGGATGCTTTTGTTTATTAACCAATGAATTCTTTCGTAACTCCTTACCAAGTGAGGAAACTTTCTACTTCCTGGAATGCAAAGGATTTGCAGATGGCAAATTCATTGTGGTGTAAACTGTGGGATATGTTTTTGAACGGCTAGAAAACACTGTTGGAAAAGAAGGAAATACTGGCTACCAGCATTTTCCACATTTTCACTGCGTTTTCAAAAGCCTTTTCTATAGAGTCAGTAAAACATGAAATTATTTAATAAATGGTTGAGTCTAAAAAGGAGTCTTTTTTTTTTTAGTTATTTTATACGATACTCTGTACCTCTTGTAATGAATAAACAGTGCAACAGAAAAATACTTCATCAGATTATGAGCCAAGCTTTGTGAAAAGTATCAACCCTTACCAGCCTGCCCAGTCCACACAGGCAGACCTGGGCCAATTTTTTTGCTTTCATTGAATTTTCTTTTGCTTTCATTGAATTTACTGTATATCAAACCAGTGTACCCAATGATTCTGTCTGTTTTTAGAAAAGAAAGGAATTTACGGATTCATAATTATATAATTATGTGTATTGTATCATGGATCACATGGATGCATTAACTCTTTACCAAACCACAAAATTTTAGACTGGTCCAATATGAAAGCCTTTGCAGACGACAAAATTAATGTGACTCAAGAATTGAAATTTGTTTTAGGAAGGGGGAAAAAAAAAACATGGGAAAAGGAGAAAATGCTGGTTACCAGCATTTTCTCCTTTTCCCTCAATGTTTTCATAAGGCTTCTTTCACAGGAGTGTTAAAAGTCATGATTGTGTGGTTAAGGGTTAAGCCCTGTTTTGCAAGAGCATAGCCCATATTTCTAAATTGTATGCAACAGCTTTGATTGATTTCCCTGTGTTTTCAGGTGACAGAGTTACAAGGTGCCTTGGATAGAAGTATGAATGCTGGCCACAGCTCCAGAGAAGAGTATGTACTGACCAAACGCCGTGTGGATGGACTTACTGCAGAAATTGACACACTGAAGGCACAGGTATGTCATTGCTACAGTCAAATATTAGAAAAATTGTCTGAACATTTTTTCCAAAATTGCAAAATTTTTGTCTTGTTCAAAATCAGAGCACTTTCTGAGTAATCAGATAGAAAATAAAACTCAGGTGAAATGCTGGGATTTGCCTTTAACCCTTCACTGCAAATTGCCGACTTGTACCCATCCTTGGAAAAAAGCCTTTTGAAAACATAGGAAAAGCAGAAAATGCTGGTAACCAGCATCTTCTCCGTTTCCCACAATGCTTTATAACCTATCGAGTGAAAATCACATCATTTTAGCCCAATTGAAATCGCCATCTGTGCATGCTTTTAATTTGGACATGGATGGTAAAGGTTTAGAGGAGCTGAAAAAACACTTATGATGTTGCTGCATGGTGATATGCATCTCAGTTAGTTTTTCAAAGAAATGGTGGCAAATGGGAATTTTTTTGTTGGGTTGGGTGTTCTAGGTATGTTTTCTAGACTCTGGGTAGGCATCTAAGATTATAACTGTCAGTATAGGATTTTTTATCTTAATCTTTCACTGCTCATTTCTAACTGCAAACACATCTGATGTAGAATTCTGTTTAAAACATCTTGGGGGGAAAAGGATATAACGCCATTGTAAGCATTTTATCCCATATCCATTTATCCTATTTTTTTTTGGGCTACAAGTTCACAAACACAGACTTCAAATTTGTCACCTGCAGTTGCAGGTTAAGGTGGGCTTATAAAGAGATGGGTAAAAAATAATTGAATATATCCTTATTTCCTGATTTTTAGAATGATGCCTATGCAAATAGGCTAAAGACTTTAGAGGAACAGCTTAGATTGGATGCAGACATGTATGAGGAACGACTAGCTCAAAGAGAGAAAGAGATTATGGATTCAAGACAGGCACTGGCCGACCAGACTCAGGAATACTCTGATCTCCTTGATGTCAAGCTCAAGCTTGATTTAGAAATAGAAGCTTATAGGAAGCTTTTGGAAGGAGAGGAAGAAAGGTAGAAAGTTTAATCCTTTACTCCATAGATACTCATTTCTATACATTGCTTGTCAGAGCCTTTGGAAAAAATTGTGGCAAAAGGTGAAATTGCTCGTCACGAGTAATTTCACCTATTGTCACAATGTTTTCTAAGCTATCAAAAGGTGCCATATACATATAAGAAACGGCTTCATCCTTGCTGTTATTTAGAGTCAATTAGAGAGATACCATAGAAATGCCTTATGGGGTAAAGGGTTAATGCCTTATCACAATCATGATGATATAAACTTGAAAAAAAGGCCACCTAAAAAACATTGTGGGAAAAGAATGAAAATGCTGGTAACCAGCATTTTCTCCTCTTTCTACAATGTCTTCTACCCTTTGTTTAATGTATTTCAATAATTTAGTCATGTTCATAGTCATTTGTTGTATGTAAGTGTTCAGTCTGACTTGACTTTTGGCTGGTATAATTTTGTCCTATGATAACAAGTTTGGATTTTCATGCACAGAGAACACTAAAACAGCAATGAAATTGTAAAAAATCATTTAAAGTTATCATCAAAGTAAAGAACAGTGCTGAAATCAATACCCACAATCATTTCTAGAGTGATTAAGCTGCTCCTCTGTTTTGTGGACCCAATATTTTTATACCTTCTTCAGTCTAAGAAATCAACCCCTGATTTTATTGCTTTGTTTCTTTGTCCACACAATGGAAAGCATCTAATGTATGCCACTGCAAAACATATTACAACAGAAAAGGGGTATTGCATAACAATCATGTTTTTTGATTGCTATATAAGATCTGACTTACATTTTTTTTACCTGTGTTTGAAGAAAACTTTGAAGTATTGCCCTAGCTCTTGTGCCTAAGTTGTCATCCTTGTGCAAAAACTTATTAGATTGTTTTGTGTCTGTTTTGTAGGTTAAATCTGTCATTTGAACAAGGATCTCCAAAGAAAGGGCGTGGTGCAAAACGCAAGCGTGTAACTATAGACCCAGTAGAGCAGAGTCTCCTTAGCTCAGGGTATAAATATGTGTCCAAGGCTAGTGCAAAGGGAGCAATAGAGATTCATGACACTGACCACACCGGGAAATTTATTAAGCTGTTCAACACTGGAGATGATGTAAGTTGTAGGCATTTAACCCATTACCACACAATCCCTACTTTTGACGCCCATGAGAAAGAAGCCTTTAGAAAACATTGTGGGAAAAGGAGAAAATGCTGGTAATCAGCATTTTCTCCTTTTCCCACAATGTTTTCTACCCTTCACGAAACATTTCAAATTTTCGGTCACTTTTATTTAGTTGCCTGCAAATGCTTTCAATTTGGACCAGGTTAAAATTTTGTCATTTGGTAATGGGTTAAACCTGTACCACAATTTTTGGAGTTTTAACGACCCATAAGAAGTGTGCCTTTTGAGAACTTTGTGGAAAAAGGAGAAAATGCTGGTAACATTTTCTCCTTTTCCCACAAAGTTTACAGAACTATCTTATATAATTCTTGTCATTTGTGCTGCAAGATTGTTGATGTCTGCAAGTGCTTTAAGATTGGCCCTGTCTTTAATAATGTCATTTGGGAAATGGTTAAACTTTTACCAGACATTAAAGATTTAGACTTGTCCATGAAAGTGCTGCTCAAATGTGGCTCAAAGGATAAACATTCCACAAGAAAACATCATGGGAAAGGAAGAAAATGTTGGTCACAGACATTTTCTCCTTCTCTCATAGTGTTTTCTACTTGTCCAAAGACAGTCTCATCATTACAGTGACATATCCATTGGGAAGAGTATAAAATTTCATGGTTTGGTGGTAAAGGTTTCATTTTACCAGATAGTAAAATTTTATACTCCTCTCAAATGAAAGCATATGCAGACAAAAATAAAGACAATGTGACTAAAATGATATGACTGTCTTTGAAATGGGAGAAAACATTGCAGGTCGCCAGCATTTTCTTCCTTACAAGCAATGTTCTCAAAACCTCTTTTCATCAGGGATGTTAATGGTCACATGCGCACTCTCACTGTGATGAGTAATACCCTTTCAAATGTTATAAAACAAGCTTGTTGTATAACCTAAATCAGCGCATGTGTGTAGAGTTATGTTATATTACAGGTTTATCATTTTACTAGACTAATTTTCTAAAACTGTTTTCTTTTAATTTAGTGTTTGTTTATACGGTGTTAAAAATGTTTTCTACATTATTTCAGTTATATTACAATAGCCAGAGCACCCATCTGGAGTTTACAAATGCTGCACACAATACTTTCTTCCCAAGCCACTGGCTGCTTTGCTACATAATGATTATGGGTGTAAGGATACATAGATGCGTCGCGATTGTGACTGTCCTGATAGCAGTGCATCGATTGCTATGTCCGACATCGATGTTATGGATACTCATTAAAATTGTCTTGCTGAAACAATTCTGTGTTATGGATACTCATTAGAATTGTCTCGCTGAGACAATTCTAATGAGTATTCACAACATAAAGGTTGAAAGAGAAGTAAAGGATTAAGAATACCATCACTCCCTCTTATCTGGAGCTCTGGGTGGATGGGCATTCAAACACATACTTATATGTATTTCAGTATTTAAACATTCTAGTTATATAATATATTCATCTAGGATGTTGTTATGGGTGGATGGATATTGAAACACACTGCTGGAGAGGAGGAAACCACATACAAGTTCCACAGAAATCTCACACTCAAAGCAGGACAGTTTATGACGGTAACTTATAAGTTTTCTTTGAAGTAAAACTATGTAACTATTTACATGATGGAAAAAGTTTAGACCTTCCCCAAATTGAAAAATTGAAATTTCTTTTTTGAAATGTAGAAAACATGCTTGGAAAAGGAGAAAATAGTGGTTACCAATATTTTCTTCTTTTTTTACAATGTTTTCAAAGGACTTCATCTTCTGGTTCATTAAAACTAAAGATTGTTTAGTAAAGGATAAAAGGGGATGTATTGCAATATTCCAATTTGATCCAAGTAACATGACATAGTCCACCAATGAAGAGTTGATATTCTGTTAGCCCAGTTTCATTAAAAAGCTTTAGTCTTTTATTCGCTCAAATCTGGTAACAGGTTCATTTTCCAACTTAAGTCGAGTTTGTTAAGTGAGACACACAAATTTTAGCAATGTACATAAATCCTGAGCTGACACAAAGTTTCAGGCTGAACTTTGAAATATAATGGACTTAAGTCTTGGTTAATTGGTTAAGTATTTATTTTGCTTTGGTGAGTTTCTCATCTGGAGATATAAGAATGTTACTAAACTCTGTTGATGATAGAGAAATGCATTTCCTTTCCCCAGAATGTTTTTGAAAGACTCCCGCCTCGGGAAGATTAAAATTTGGGATCAGATGGTGACATTTTAGTCAACCAGTATGATAAAGATGATAATACATAAACACAAATGTGAGATTCTACTTACCACATAAAACAAATAACAGACAGAAAATATCTTGCATTATCACCCATTGTCTACATACCGTTCACAAGTCCAAGTTTACAGTTGTAGCTTGGATTCAAATGTATACATAGACAGGTAGATAGCTTTATGACATTTGCACCGAAAGTAGAGTTAACTCATTACCAAATAACAATATTTTAGGCTTGTCCAAATCAAAAGGATTTGCAGATGACCAAATAAAAGTGAATGAAAATTTTAAATTTGTTTTGTGAAGGGAAGAAAACGTTGTGGGAAAAGGAGAAAATGCTGGTAACCAGCATTTTTTCCTTTTCCCACAATGTTTTCTAAAGACTTCTTTCTCAGGGTCATCAAAAGTAGGGATTGTGTGGTAAAGGGTAAAACAGTTCCTAGAGGGGGTATGTGCAACTAATTCAGTAATTTTTTTTTTTAAAAAAGCTTTTGCTGCAGCAGCATTTCTTGTTTTTTAACCGTTTCCCAAACAAGCCCTGGTTTTTACGTGTCTGCAGTAAAAGTCTTTTAAAAACACTGTGAGAAAAGGAGAAATTGCTCATATCGAGCAATTTCTCCTTTTCCCACAGTGTTTTCTACCCTTTTTGAGAACTTTCTACCACTTTCTCCAAATCTAAAATTGTTGTCTGCAAACTCTTGCAGGTTGGAAGGGTCCAAAATTTGTTACATGTATCGGCCTTAGCAACAATGATGTCATTTTTCAGCCAAAGTAGCACATACTCAGGCATTTACTGTGGCTGGGTTTTCAAGCTTCACATGCTCATGATTGAATTTTTGTTCTTGTTCCAAATCCTGCATTTTTTTTCTTGATGTAAACAGGGTTTGGAATGGGAATCAATTGGCCTGTGGGACCCTGTGTGGTTTAATCGGGGGTATAAGAATAAACCACTGCAGTCCCTCGATCGTCACATCTGCCATTTCACCTGACGGCATGCATGTCATAAAAGGCGACAAAAGGGGCATCATTTCGTGTTTTGTCATTTATCATGTTTGTCTTATGTTGTTGTACATGTATGTACATGTATGTTATTTTCACCTCGCATTGTTGTTTATTAAGTAAGTGTGCACAATATGACCCAAGTTGTCGACAGGCCTTAAAACGCTGTTCATTCTATTCTATTTGATCGAAACCTGGACCCAAAAACTATGTAACATCAGTGTATTATCAAAGATAAGGCATGGGTATAATAAACTGCCTGAATAGGTGTTAAGTAATAAATTACATTCTTTTCCTATTCTACTGTGCAGGTATGGAGCTCCAATGCAGGAAAAACTCACAGTCCCCCTACAGACCTGGTCATGAAAAACCAACAGTGGCATGTTGCTGATGAGATGAAATCTGCTTTGTATCAGGATGATGAGGTATGATAACGTAATTCTAAACTGTTTGTTACTGCACAGTCTGTAAATCTGGCAGTGCTGTATGATTCTCAACTTACCACACAATATGGTGTTTTTTACTGCACTGATGATGTTGACCTTTGAAAACATTGTAGGAAAGGGAGAAAATGCTGTTAACCAGTATTTTGTCCTTTTTCCCACCATGTTCTCTACCCTTACAAAGTGATTTTTAACTTACTAGCCAAATTGAATTTGTTGTCTACAAATGCTGTCAATTTTGACCAGTCTAAACATTAGTCGTGTGGTTAAGAGTTAACTGTTTACCACACAAGCAAATAATTGACTTGTCCAAATTGAAAGCAATAGCAGACAACATTTTAAACATAGCACAATGGATGGATTTTGACTTTGATAGAGTAGAAAACTGTGTGGGAAATGGAGAAAATGCTGGTTACCAGCATTTTCTCCTTTTCCCACAATTTTTTTCAAAAGGCGTCTTTCTAGTTGTCATTAAAAGTCCGGATTGTGTGGTAATGAGTTGAGCAACGAGAGCAAAATTTTAGACTAGCCTGAATTGACAGTATTTGCAGACAGGATAATTAAATGTTGCTAAAAAGATATAATTCTTCTTAACTCCTTGCCACACCATCCCAACTTTAAACAAACCTGAGAAAAAAATGCCTTTTGAAAATATTGTAGGGAAAGGGTAAAATGCTGTTAGCCAGCATTTTACCCTTTTCCCACAATGTTTTCAACCCTTTCCGAAACAATTTTCAATTTTTGAGCCATATTTATTTTGTCGTCTGCAAATGCTTTCAATTTGGACAAGTCTACAATTTTGTCGTTTGGTAAATAGTTAAGAGGGTTAGAAAACGTTGTTGGGAAAGATAATTTTTATTACCAGATACTTTCAGTACTTTGACAACTTTTCACAGAGAACAAGATTTTAGACTTATTGTTTGAATGCCTTTGCAGAAAAAGAATGAAATATGGCCTAAATGATTGCAAAAGCCCTGGAGGGGTAGAGAAATTACTGATAACTAGCGATTTTTCTTTGTCCACATTGTTTTCTTGGTCATTGTTCTTAATTCTAAGGCTGGTAAGCACTACTCAATGGCCTTTTGCATTTAGTATAAATCAAAATCAGACTGCACAGAATGTGCAGTCTGATCTTGGATCTACACTGTCCAAGAAGGAAATATTTTTTTCTATAAGAAATATGATTGAAATAGCTCTGCTTGAGTTTTAAAGTTTCATTAAACTTATTTATCAATATAAGTGTTAACGCTTTACCACACAGTCCCGACTTTTGACGACCCTGAGAAAGAAGCCTTTTGAAAACATTGTGGTAAAAGGAGAAAATGCTGGTAACCAGCATTTTCTCCTTTTACCACAATGTTTTCTACTCTTCCCAAACCAATTTTCAGTTTTTCAGTCACAATTATGTTGTTGTCTGCAAATGTTTTCAGTTTGAACCAGTCTATAATTTTGTCGTCTGGTAAAGAGTTAACTCATTACCAAATGACAAAATTCTAGGCTTGTCCAAATAGAAAGCATTTGCAGATGAAAAAATAAACGTGACTGAAAATTTGAAATTTGTTTTGTGAAGGATAGAAAACATTGTGGGAAAAGGAGAAAATGCTGGTTACCAGCATTTTCTCCTTTTCCCACAATGTTTTCTAAAGGCTTCTTTTTCATGGGCATCAAAAGTAGGGATTGTGTGGTAGTCGGTTAAAGATTGTAAAGCTAAGGGAGTTTTTGATGCAGGTATAATCAGTGATTGTTTTCTTCTATAATGTTACCAGGAAATGGCAAGTCGTGAGATGACAAAGACAACAGAAACATTACAAACCAGATATCAAAGGGCATTGCGAGATGGAGATGAAATTGATGGAAGAGTAAGATTTTTATAGTCATTACAGTCAAACAGTGTTTATTTGACATGTACCACCTTTCATGCAACATTTTGACTCCTACAGCATTTTGGGAAACAAAGAAAATGGCTCATACTGACAAAAATATTCCTTTTATGCTATGTTTACAAGTGGTCAAGTCATAACTTGAATATACTGTATGTAATTTCCATTTATCATTTACGCAATCACAAGGTTGACCATCCTAAAAGAAGGCTTTTGAAAACATTGTTGGAAAAGGGGAAAAAATTACAAACTAGCATTTTCTATCTCACCTGCAGTGTTTCTGTTAAAGGCAAAAGTAAATTTTTAAGCTACATTTACTGTGCTGTCTTCAAAAGGTTTGAGTTTGGTATTGTTAAAAATGTGTCATTGGTAAAGAGAATCAGCTCCACTCTAGTTGTCAGTTTAGTCCTTTACCAAATGGCAAAATGTGAGACTTGTCTAAACTGAAACCATTTGCAGACAAAAAATCAAAGGTACCCCAAATGGGGGAGTTTGTTTATGAAAGTGTACAAAACATTGTCAGAAAAGGAGAAAATGCTGGTTAGCAGCATTTTTTCTTCTCCCACAAAGTTTTTAAAAGCTGTCTCACAGAAAGAGTTGAGAGAAACTTTGCATCAGATAAAAGATACTTGTCCGTAGATTCATTACGGTATGAGGTATAAATGACCGTGATAAAAGTAACTCCTTTTTCCAATTCTTGATAAATAATTGCTGAAAAAGCCTGATGAATGAGTAAGGGTTGTGTTAGGCAGGTAATAAAGTTTAACAGCATTTCATATGTTACTAGGTTATAGAGAGTGAAGTTTTTAAAAAAAACGGCTTCAGTCATAGAGCCAGATTACCTACAGGAGATGGTGTAATGTGTTCAGATTCATTGTAACCCAGCAAACAGTTTTGTATAGCTCATTATGAAACAACAGAATTTTAGGATTGTCAAAATTGAAAGCATTTGCAGACGACAAAATAAAATCGGTTGAAAATTTGAAATTTGTCTTGTGAAGGGTAGAAAACATTGTAGGAAAAGAAGAAAATGCTGGTCACGAGCATTATCTCCTTTTCCAACAATGTTTTCTAAAGGCTTCTTTCTCAGGGTCGTCAAAAAATAGGGATTGTGTGGTAATGGGATAACCATTGTGATTTCTTCCTATGTCATTTCAGGAAAAGTGTGCCATCATGTAGAGATAGAGACAAAGAACTCAAGGCAGCTTTGATTTTCTGGATATATCATGATCAAGTTACCTCATGGGAGGCTGAATATTGTATACGTGGAACCCAAATCCCTCAATCATGTCATTTTGATTTCTCTCGATATGTAAACATAGGATTAGCTTATCCAGTTATTTTTGACGAAGAACCATTTCTGAGGAATAGATCTAAACATTTTAGAGTCCTTCTGAAACAGCTTGTCATTCCCTGCTGAAGGCAGAGGGATATAGTTTTAGCGTTGTCCGTCCTTCTGTCCTGCCATCCGTCCATCCGTCTGTATGCCGGTCCAGGAGAATACCTCTAATACCATTAGACGGACTTTCATGAAACTTATACATGTGTACATTATGTCATTCCAAGGATACACTTTTTGTTTTATTTTTTTATTTAAAAAAGAAAAAAATGGCCGACTGGGAGCGATTGTAAGTTATGCGGTCAAGTACATATTTTGGCAGGGTATATCATTCTAACATTAGGTACAGTTTGTACTTAAAGTGTCAAATCTCCTTTGTTGACGAATTCCATCAAAAGCCTTTGAAAAGGCTACATAGAGATTATGATGCAATAGGACGAATTTGTTGTAATAATTTTCTGCAGGTGTTCATTAACTCTTTACCAAACAACCTGTGGTTTCCATGACTCTAATATAGAAGCCTTTTGAAAACATTGTGGGAAAAGGAGAAAATGCGGGTAACCAGCATTTTCTCCTTTTCCTACAATGTTTTCTACCCTTCCAAAAGCAAATCTCAACTTTTAAGTCACTTTAATTTTGTCGTTTGCTGACGCTTTCAATTTGGAGCAGTCTAAAGTGTTGTTGTTTGGTAAAGAGTTAACCCTTAGAGCGCAAAATAAACCTCTCTTTCCATTGTCCAGATTGTTTCAATATTGACAGAGTTTAAAAAATGAAGAATGTATGAATTGTTTGAAAAATGGAAAACTTAAAATAGTTTTCTTCTGTGATCTTGTTTCATTAATTCCTTATGAAACAGCTTTGTGAGGTTCCGGGATCTGTAAACAAAATGTTGAAAGAAGTTTGTTCTAGTTTTTATGATATATCTCTGGTTGTCAATCTGTTAAAAGATCATGTATGTTGTATTTTGAAAGTGAAGAGAGACAAATTTTATTGTAGTAAATAAATTTTGTATGTCATGCAAGTAAATTCTAAGAAAGCTGTGAAGTGGGCACAAATTGGGTTGAAAGTAATAATCAAAAAAGGCATTGTTTCATTCCTCATTTAGTAGATTTTTTTAATGATTTTTCACCCATGTTCTGACTCATTTGACTTATTTCTGCACATTTTGTCATAAAAATCATTGTGAGAATGAACATTTTGTCGATTTACACAGGGTCTAAGCTTCTTTTCAGAAACATGCCAGGTTAAAAGTTTTTTTTTACTGAACCTTTTGCCACACAATCGTAGGTAGGTTTTAACGACCCAGCAGAGGAGACTTCTGGAAAACAATGTGGGAAGAAGAGAAAATGCTGGCAACCAGCATTTTCTCTTCTTCCCACAATCTTTTCTAAACGATCAAAGATGAATTCTGTGATTTGAGGTAGTTAGTTGTCTGCAAATGCTGTCAATTTGGATAAGACTATTTTGCTTGTGTGGGAAAAGGATTAACTTGTAAAGAATCTCATGGTAGATATTAGCTCGTAGTTGTATAAAGATAGGATATAAGATTAATGCACTTGCTTGCTACTGTCTTATGTGATGTATAATTGTTGGTCTTATTGAAGTTCTTAGCCCTTTCCCAAACAACAAACTTTTGGACTAGACCAAATTGAAAGCATTTGCAGACGACAATTCAACTCTTGCTGAAAAGATGATTTCTGTCTATGATGGGGTAGAAAACATTGTGGGAAAAGGAGAAAATGCTGGTTAGCAGCATTTTCTCCTTTTGCCACAATGTTTTCAACAGACTTCTTTAACAGAGTCTTGAAAACCAAGGCTACTATTCCAGACCCATAAAAAGCAGGGATTGTTTGTGAAAGGGTTAAATTATTTTAGAAATATATTAGTTTTGCAAAGGTTTTATTTCTTTTTTGGAAGGAAAATAAGTCCTTTAACTGTTAGTTAACTGAAATAAACAAATGACTGTGAATAAACAAATAGCTATTATCACATATTTAGGCCAGATTCTCTGCACACTAGCCACAGAAAGTGCTTTACCTTTTACCACATATTTCTGAGTTTTAAGGACCCTGGGGAAATAGCCTTCTGAAAACCTTGTGGAAAAAAGGAGAAAATGCTGGTTTTGTACCCTTTCATAAAGATCGTTTCAACCACATTTAATCTGTTGTGTGCAAATGCGTTCTACTTGGACAAGTCTAAGATTTTATTGTTTGGTAAAGACTTAACCCGTTCCCAAACAAGCCCTGGTTTTTACATGTCTGCAGTAAAAGTCTTTTGAAAATACTGTGGGAAAAGGAGAAATTGCTCGTAACGAGCAATTTCTCCTTTTCCCCCAGTGTTTTCTACCCTTTTTGAGAACTTTCTGCCATTTTCTCCAAATCTAAAATTGTTGTCTGCAAACCCTTTTGGTTTGGAAGAGTCCAAAATTTTTCACTTAGGAAAGGGTTAAATGAGGTATTTGGACATTTTCTTTATTCTTGTTGAAATTTATAAAATGTCTTTTTGATCATTTTGTCTTGAATTCTTTACCAAATGATAAAAGTTTGGAGCTGTTCAGATTGAAAACTTTTGCAGACACCAATATCAGTATGGCCGGAATTATAAATAAGATTTGGCTGTGAACAGGTAGAAAATATAGTGGGGAACATTGTACTGGTTGTCCGCAATTTCACCTTTTCCTACAATGTAACAAAAGCTTCTTTTTCTCAGGGTCTTTAAAACTTAGGATTGTAAGGTAAAGGATTATTGAAGTGCAGGTCTTTTAACTACTGGAGGATTTAAATGACAATTACTGCAATAGATATGACCAATCAACAACTTTGAATGTAAATCTACTGAAAAACCTTGTCAGAAAAGAAGATAATGAGCACCTATGATTAACTAAACATATGCATACAGACATACCTGTGGCTTGAGGTTACTTAATCCATTACCACACAATGACGACTTTTAACGCCTCTGAGGGAGAAACCCTTTGAAAATATTGTGGGAAAAGGAGAAAATGCTGGTAACCAGTCCTTTTTCCACAAAGTTTTCTACCCTTTCAAAACGAAATTGCACCATTTCAGCAACTTTGAAATTGTTATCTGCAACTGCTTTCAATTTGGGTAGGTCCAACATTTTGCTATGTGGTAATAGGTTAAAGAAATATATTTAATTTTAACTTTACTCCACAAAAATAATGGAATAAACTGTGGATTTTAGACTTTACAAAGAAATTTTCAACTGTACACATAAATGGGCAGGTTAAATAAGCCTTTGAAGTCACTACTATCTAGGTACAGTTAACCTTTTCACACCTAAGTATGCATGGTTTCAGAACATTCAAAGTCACAAAAAAAAAACAAGAAAGGGGTTTGAAAACTTTGTTTGTAAAAAAAAAAAAAAATCATCATTGAAGTTTTGAAGATTTAATTTTTGTGTGTGTGTGTTTTTATTTTTGTATGTTAACATTTATATCTTATGTATGTGTTTTGATGTCACAGGATGTTCTGTATAAGAAATAAACTCATTGCGTTGTAACAAGTTTCTGGTCAGATGTATGTAATAACTTTCTCATGTGTCTTTCTGTTAAGGTTGTACCCTTTAGTCATGTGATTTAACCCTTTACCAGATGGCAAAATTTTATCCCTGTCCATATTGAAAGCTTTTGCACACAGCAATTTCAATGTGGCTCAAAAGGTCCAATTTTTCTTTAACCCTTTACCACATGGCAAAATTTTAGACCTATCCAAATTGAAAGCATTTGCAGATGACAATTTCATAGTGGCTCTAATGGTGAAATATTTCTTTGGTAGAGTAAAAAACTTTGTGGGAAAAGGAGAAAATGCTGGTTTTCAGCATTTCTTCTTTTCCCTTAATGTTTCAAAAGGCTTCTCTCTAAAGGTCGTTTAAAAGCGTCATTGTGTGGTAAAGGGTTAATAGGCTATAAGTTATTGTGGAAATAGGAGAGCAATTTTGTTATAGCATGTTTTTCTTTGCCCGCAATGTTTTTTAAAGGCTTCTTTCACGAGGTCGTTAAAAGTTGGATTTGTGCGGTAAAGGGTTAAAGATTAAAAAAATAATAAGAAAATCTTTTCTGAAAGGTTTGTATTTTATACACCTTTTTGATGTATTGAATTTGATAAGATTTTATTTTTCATCTATTCTATTTGTATAACTGCTTTCTAGTTTATATGTAATTTGATACTTTTGACATCTGTATTGCTTTAACAGGAAAATAGTTAGGCAACGACAAAATGAATGTGAATCAGAAATTGAAAATTGATTTGGAAAGAGTAGAAAACATTGTGGGAAAAGGAGAAAATGCTGGTTACCAGCATTTTCTCCTTTTCTTTTCTCCTTTTCCTAAAATGTTTTCAAAGTCTTTCTTTCTCAGGGTCGTCAAAAGTCGGAATTTAGTGGTAAAGAGTTGATTGACATCATACTTGTTTCTTTCCAAATGCTTTCGATTTCTCTGAGGGTTGTTAGAACACATGATTGTGTGTTAAAGGCTACACACCATACCTGCTGAAAACGACCAGCTACCTGAGGTTTAATCCTTTGCCAGATGACAGAATTTTAGCCCCGTCCAAGTTGGAAGTATTTGCAGACAACAATTTCAGTGTGGCTCAAACAGTGCAAACATTTATTGATGGGGTAGAAAACATTGTGGGAAAAGGAGAAAATGCTGGTTATCAGCATTTTCTCCTTTTCCCACAATGTTCTCAAAAGGCTTCTTTCCAAAGGTCGTCAAAAGTCGTCTTTGTGTGATAAAGGGTTTAAGTTGAGTGTATATTTGCATAATGGTAATGATTAGCATATTACACTGCTTGTAAGGGTTTTAGACCCGTCTAGATGCCATACACGCAAAATATTGCTAATAGCTACATATCTATTTGTTAGATTTTACTAGTACACTGCTTTTAGGGTTTCAATATGAAGATAAGGTTTTTGAGAAATGAAAGAAGTTAAATGTGTTGGTCTAACACTTTATAGACTTATTGTAGACAAGTAACATGATAGTTATTAAATCCTGTTTCACAAAATCTGGAGTTTTAGTGACCCTAAGAAATAGATCTTTTTGAAAACATAGAGAGAAAGGAAGAAAATTCTAGTAAGCAACATTTTCTACTCTTCCCTTAATGTTTTCTGCTCTGCTAAAGACAAATATTAACATAATTTTGAATAAAGATAAATTTGTTGTCTGCAAATGCTTTTAATTTGAACTAGTCCACAGTTTTGTTGTTTGGTAATCAATTAGAGGTATTAGTTCTCCTTCAGGTCTAAACAGAAAGGTAAACAGTACATAATACCATGTAAATGCTTGCTGTTAACCCATTACCACACAATCCCTGCTTTTGATGCCCCTAAGAAAGAAACCTTAGAAACATTGCGGAAAAGGACAAAATGCTGGTAACCAGCATTTTTCTCCTTTTCCCACAATGTTTTCTACCCTTCACAAAAAAAATTCAAATTTTCTGTCACTTTAATTTTGTCGTCTGCAAATGCATTTGATTTGGACAAGCCTTAAATATTATGGTTTGGTAATGAATCAAAGAGACCCAATACCATGTTTATAAAACAGCCTTTGACATGTGTTAAAATGTATACTATGGATAGGTATCACACAAAAATAACTCTGTGAGATTTGCAAACTGTAGATAAACCCATGACAAAGAGGAAACAATGGAAAATCTTGATTTTATTTACAGGAGAAAATAGCTAAGTGTAGTTTTGTTTCCTTTGTCTTTTCACAGTTGGGATGTAGAATTTGGGGTCATAATGAATACACTAAATTCAGGTCGGACTCTAAATTCTGAGGCTAAACTTATTATTGGCTAAGGTGTTCTCTCTCGGTCAATCATACTGCTTGTCAAGGAATTTGAAAAAGAACAGTATTTTGAATTAATTATGACCCTTAGTGTAAATACATAGTGGAGACAGAGTTTGGGTTTTGTAGTCTGTACTATATTGGCTAACTGCTTCAGTGTATTAACACTCGTATTTTAATTAGTCCTCACTTTCCAGTTAAATGTATATAGGTTTTAATTGCATCACCTTGTTTTTAGGTAGGCTTCAAATATTTTAGATTCTTTTCATATACTTTGTACATTTGTTTTGATCATTTTTTTTTTCCTTTATTTTTTTTCCCCTTTTGTTATGAATGGTGCAGATAATTTGAGTAAACTTTTGTGTTGTTCAAGTGCAATTAATAAAAGAAAAACTGTGTTTAGTGATAGGAGAGGTTGAACAAAAAGAAATTTCCCCTTTTTCTTTTTCATTGTGGTCTATTGATATTTAATTCTTCACAATATTTTAACTACCTTGAAAAAGAAAGCCTTTGAAAACAGTACAGGAAAAAGAGAAAACGCTGATAACCATAATGTTTTCTACCATTTGACAGAAAGCTCATGTTCTGACTTAATACAAATACTTTTTGTTTGGATGAGACTTGATGAACCTCAAGGGATAGAGGCTTTTCATTGATACCACTATATTTAATTCATGTCCGGGAAAATAC
Organism: Tridacna crocea; assembly: GCA_943736015.1. Classification (NCBI taxonomy): domain Eukaryota; kingdom Metazoa; phylum Mollusca; class Bivalvia; order Cardiida; family Cardiidae; genus Tridacna; species Tridacna crocea. The sequence continues at coordinate 15,344,277 of OX031066.1, forward strand.
CGAAATGAAACTAAGCTCGATATTTTTTTGCCCAGTGTGGACTTACAGCATTGTGCAGGTTTGAAGACAACAAACATTTTCCCTTCGATCTCTGAATTTATGAAAATGAACTTGTTTTTCCATCAGGTAAACATCTGAAATATTACTTTTTAAGGTTGTTTTTGCTACAAAGTAGCAAGTATTGTAGATTGAGGATCAAACTGTATCCACTGTGCCTGTGCAGTCTAATTTTGATCTATACTGTCAGTACATGCATATAAATGAGGTCAATTGTTTTAGGAATTAAAGGGGGTGATTTTTCGTATACTCTTTGTATAATTCTTTTATTTCTGTCTTGCATTTTGTGCCTTTATGAATATCGAAAATGTGATATTCTTGTTGCATCATCCTCATGTACTCTTTTGAAGAATCGTAGCAATAAAAGTTGTTCGTTGGACTTTTTAAATTTTTTCAGTGTGATTATCACATATTTCTGTGACATGAATTTCCATATTCTCAATTCTCTGGCTGTGTTTTGTGTCTGTTTGAAATACTCTTGTATTCCATTCATAGTGTTTTTATTTCTGTTAGTAACAGTTTACGTCGCTTATATGATAAGTTTTTCTCTCCATGAGAAGGTTCAGGGTAGAAATGTTTGATAAATACAAAGTAACCTTTTTGACCCTTAACCAGACAGTCCAATGTTTTATTGATCTTGAAGAAGAAGGGTTGGTAGTCAGCATGTTCTCCTTTTCCTGCAATGTTTTCTTCACTTTTCAAAAATGAATTCCAGAAATTGAGCCACATTGAATTTGTTGTATTCAAATACCTTCAGCTGGGATAGGTGTAAAGTTTTTTGTCGAAACAAGTTGGAAGCTTCATAGGCTTTTTTGGTCTTTGTAAATTCAGTCTTGGGCATTAATAGATGAAGTTTTGTGATTTTTTTTTTTTCTCCATCAATTTTTCACTCTGAACGTTTTCTGTGCCGTAGATGAAGCCAGTAGCTTTGGTGGATAATGCAGATAAAGATCAGACTGCACAGAACATGCAGTCCGATCTTGATCCACATTAACCCATTACCACACAATCCCTACTTTTGACGCCCCTGAGAAAGAATCCTTTAGAAAACATTGTGGGAAAAGGAGAAAATGCTGGTAACCAGCATTTTCTCTTTTTCCCACAATGTTTTCTACCCTTCACAAAACAAATTTCAAATTTTCAGCCACTTTTATGTTGTTGTCTGCAAATGCTTTCAATTTGGACCAGTCTAAAATATTGTCGTTTGGTAATGAGTTATCCACTGCTAAATTCTGGATTATGACCACTTGATCTTGTTGTGAAACTGTAACATTAACCATTGAGAAAAAGCAAAGCATGGTTGAAAGAGTTAAGAGGTGTTGTCTTTGAACAGGTCCTTTGATAAAAGGGATCAACCTTTGAAACCACCTGCATCAAGTCATATGACTGTTGAACTCAAAGGAAAACAGTTGTTCACCTACAAAATTTTGGGGTCCACCTTCAGGCACATTTGATTTATACCTTTCAAAACCAAGTATATGATAATAAATCTGACAATGTATTACAGTTCTGTGTGTCAAAGTTTGGGTGGAATGGATTGTTGAAAGAATCAAGTAGAAAGTGATAACTGTAGAATATAGACAAATTGCTCCATACTTGTTTCAAGCAAGGCCAAGATGATCTTATAAAAAGATTATACTTTTACCAGGCAACTGAAGTCTAGACTTGGTCAAGTTGAAAATATTTTCAGATTACAAATTTTATGTGGCTCATATGCTAGGAGTTTTATTTGAACAGGCAGAAAACATCTTTGGAAAAGGAGAAAATCCTGGTTTCCAGTATTTTGTCCTTTTTTCCACAGTGTTTTCGAAAGTCTTCTCCCTCCTGGTTGTTGAAATTAGGGATTGTTTGGTAAGGTTTAACTCTTTACCCAACAACAACTTTTAGTCTCTTTTAAATTGAAAGCACCTGCAGATAGCAATTCAAATTTTTTTTTATTATAAGTTGCAGTTGTCTGATGGGGTAGAAAACATTGTGGAAAAAGGAGAAAATGCTTGTACGAGCAATTTCTCCTTTTTCCACAATGTTTTCAAAAGCCTTCTACACCAGGGTCGTAGGATTGTCTGGTAAAGGCTTAAAGGCTAACAAAAATGTGATGTTGATGTTTATTTCATCCTAGTGTTTGTGCCTCCAACTTTGTGAACCTCTATGAGTTTTTTTTTTTTCCCTTCTGAATATCTAGAGTTGTGATAATTTATTGCTTTTAGTTAGATTGGGGAATATATTTGGTTGCTATTCTGTGTATGCACCTATGTTGTATGATGTAGATTAAAGTAGGGTTATGAACTTAAAATAAATGATACAGATCTGATAAATTTGAACTGGCATCTGACCATTTGTCATGTAAACAAAGCTTGTTGATAGATTCTTGTGTCACTTGATACTGTTTGGGTACTTTTATAAACAAAAGAACATGTTAACTCTCCACAACAAAGTCCCAAGTTTTAATGACCCTAGGCAAACAGACTTAAAGATGTGGACAAAAGGAGAAAGGCTGGTAAGCAAAATTTTTATAACTTCCCTCAATGTTTCCCACGTTTGGAAAGACAAATCGTATCGTTTGTGCTTCATTTATATTGTCATTTGAAAGTCTTTTCAGTTTGGACCAGTCTAGCATTTTGTCCTTTTGTAAACACAGAAGTTACGACAAAATTGACTTAATAACTGGCAGTATCAAGGTAGTCTTCACTGGGTATCTCAACACAGCAGAAAACTTTAGTGTAGATAAAGAATCAGACAGGTTGTTTTTTTGCACACTGATGCTTGTCTTTATTGCTCCCTCAAACCAACGTAGGTTGTAGAAGGTCCTGCCAGGGTTAATTGAGTGTTGTTATATGAAACTAAATAGGGAAAGTCCTCCATCAGCCAGTGAGCATGATATGGGACCATGTGGCAAACCCCAGCTGATCTGCTGATCCAATCTCTTTGCTATTTTGATGGGTGATGTAGACCTACATAGTACATTTCTTTACCTGTAATGCATCACTTTATTGTTCCTAGTTGCAGTTGATATTGAATTTAACTGAGTATGTTTAACCCTTTACCTCACAGCAGAATTATAGACCTATCTAATTGAAAGCATCTGCAGATGATTACAAATGATTGAATTCTTCTTTGATACGGAAGAAAACTTTGTGGGAAAAGGAGAAAATGCTGGCTACCAGCATTTTCTCCTTTTCCCACAAAGCTTTTAGAAGGCCTCTTCCTCGGGGTTGTTAGAAGTTGACATTGTTTGGTAAAGGGTTAAAATCATATTACTGACAAGATTTTAAAACAGTTCCTTCATCTGACAAAGTGAGGTGTTGTTACTGAATAGGTTGAGTTGCGACAAGTGATTATGGTACTCATAACCTTTGTTGCTTGTAAGTTCTATGGTACTCAGATTTCATACCTACTCACACTTCTTTATTGTATGCTTTGATAGTACATTTGTTAAACCTTTACCGCATGACAAAGTTTTAGACTTTTCCATATGGAAAGAATTTACAGACTGCATGTAAAATGCTTTTCACATGATAGTTATTTGGCCTTGTTTAGGTAGACAACATTTTGGGAAAATGAGAAGATGCTGGGTACCAGCATTTTCTCTTTTTCTCTCAATGTTTCTAAAGAAAATGTGAACCAGTAAGTTTAAGCTGGGGGTTGTGTAGTAAAGGGTTGGTTCATCTTATTTTTATTTTGCCTGTTTTGATTCGATTGGCTTATGATTTAGAAAACAATACCATTATCTTTGTAACTAATTTTTCTGTACAGTGATGTTATGCAAGCATTTCATTCACATTATGGTATATGTACTTACTGAACAAGTGAATGATGTGAACAAGTGAGTAATGAAAGATAGATAGGTTGTCATTAGTAGAATACATGTTGTCACCCGAAAGTCCCACATAATTATAACCCCACCAAATTTTGAACCATGACAAGTTATGAAAGCATTTCTTTTATTTGTTATACCTCACTCTAATTGTGAAGGTTTCCATTTTTCGTTATTTTATCTAGTCACAACAGAAAGCAGTGAGCTGTTTTACTGCAAAATTAACCCTTCACAACTCAACAAAATTTTAGACCTGAATTGAAATCATTTGCAATTGACAGTTTCGATGTGGCCCATATGAAATTATTTTCCTTTGATAGGGTAAAAAACATTGTGGGAAAAGGAGAAAATGCTGGTAACCAGCATTTTCTCCTTTTCCCACAATGTTTTCAAAAGCCTTTTCTTATTAGAAGTCATCATTGTGTGGTAAAGGATTAAGGAACTCAAGCTTTTGTGGACGGCTGAATATATGGTCTGCTGAAACTCAACAAGAGTTTTAACTTGCACTCCTGAACTAGCATGAAAGTGTTATAGATCTAAGATCAGAGTGCATGTTTTTTTGCCGTCTAATCTAGGTCTGTGTTAACAGCTAAAGCCTCTATTTTAACCTGTGGCACTGGAAAGGTTAAATAAGTCAACATTCTTCTTGAATTTTATATCTGTCAGATTATGTGATGTAGTTCTTAAGCCTTTTCCACACAATCCCTACTTTCAATGACCCAGGGGAAGAAGCCTTTAGAAAACATTGTGAGAAAAGGAGAAAATGCTGGTAACCAGCATTTTCTCCTTTTCCCACAATGTTTTCTGCCCTCTCCAAATCAATTTTCAGTTTTTTGATTCACATTCATTTTGTCGTCTGTAGATGCTTTCAATTTGGAAAAGTCCAAAATTTTGTTGTTTGGTAAAGAGTTAAAAGTTGTTAGAATGAAACAGTCACTATACATTTTTGCTGCAAGTAGCAGATTTTGTTGGAACCATAAAAGATTTAACAAAATGAGCAAAAGCAATAAGGTCATAAGTAATGAGATGAAAATAAGACTGGCTTTCATGGCTTTTCATGTTTTGTGTTCATCGCTTGCCATGTTTACACTCTTTCAGGATTCACTCATGATTGAATTGTGTATATGAGTTTTGAATTCACTGCACAAAATTCAAAGCATCTGCAAACTACAAATGAAATCTTGTTAATATGGTGATTTCTGACTTTGATAGGGTAGAAAATATTGTGGGAAAAGGAGAAAATGCTGGTTACCAGCATTTTCTCCTTTTCCCACAATTTCTTCTATAGGCTTCTTTCTCAGGGTCATTAAAAGTCTGGATTTCATGATAAAGACTTAATCAATAACTGAATACCTCAGGAAGGATTTCTGGAAATAAAAGTATAGCAAAGATAGTCGATAGGAAAGAAAGATGTATGAATAAAAAGATAGTGATTAATTGGAAAACAAACAGCTCAACACAAATAACCTCTCCATTTTGTCTCATTTTAGTGGAAGAATATCTAAGTGATGGTTCATTATAAACCATGACCTTTTACCACACTATCCAAAATTTAAAAAATCCTGAGGAAAAGAGGCTTTTGAAAACGTTTTCAGAAAAGAAGAAAAGGCTGCCAACCAGCATTTCTCCTTATCCCACAATGTTCGCATGTTTTCTACCTTAAGTCAAATTTGTTCTTCAAAAGCACATCTTATATGTTGGCTGCAAATGCTGTCGGACAAGTAGTCTTAAACTTTGAAGACTCCATATGAAAGACAAACCTTGGCCATATTGAAAGCATTTGCAGAAAACAAATAAATGTGATTGAAAAATCAAGATTTATTCTTGGAAATTCAGAATACAGAGTAGGAAAAGAACATTCTGGTTTCCAGCTTTTTTCCCCCCTCTACAAGTTTTCAAAAGCCGTCTTCAGGCCGATGAAAAGTCAGGATTGTGTGGTAAAGGGGCAAGAACTTAAAAAGCTCACTTGTATGAATGGTTAGTATGAACAGATAAAGAATTGTATCAAAACTTGCCAGTAACCATAATTATGTCAAGATTTTTTTTTTAAAAATTGAAATTAAAACTTAATTAATATTGTGCTTATAATCATCTGGTGAATGACATCATATTCAAGCTTTCATTTATATAAGTAAATTTAGTACTCATTCATATGCCATTGACTTTCTTTTGTTTTTTTTCCCATTCTTTTTTATACCCCTGCAAAACAAGTGTTTTGGGGGGTATATTGGAATCAGCCTGTCCGTGTGTCTATCTGTGTGTCGGTCTGTGTACCAAATAGTAGTAATTTTGTGTCGCAAACTCCAACATTTTTCCTCCAATTCTATTGAAACTTTGCACATATATTGATCATATATTGAAGATTTGCAAAGTACAATTTTCAAGTGTCAACTCTCCCTGGTTGAGGAATTATCTCCCCTTGAACTCGACACTTTTTTTCTGTCAAAGCACTGGTAGGGGTATTGAGTCATTCAGTGATAGCGTGGTAGCTCTAGTTCATTTTAGCCCTTGCAGCTTACTAGTGTTGGGCAGGGCGAAACAACAAAATTTTTGACCTGTCTAAACATAAAGATTTTGTAGAAGACAACAGAAGTGTGGTTTAAAAATGGTATTTTATTTTTGAAAGGGTAGTAAAAAATTGTGTGAAAAGAAGAAAATGCTGGTAATTTTCTGAATTCTTTACAAGCCTTTGTTAAGGTTGTTAACTCACTACCAAACGACAATATTTTAGACCAGTCCAAATTGAAAGCATTTGCAGACGTCAAAATGAAAGTGACTGGAAATTTGAAATTTGTATTGTGAAGGGTAGAAAACATTGTGGGAAAAGGAGAAAATGCTGGTTACCAGCATTTTCACCTTTTCCCACTATGTTTTCTAAAGGCTTCTCCCTCAGGGGCGTCAAAAGTAGGGATTGTGTGGTAATGGGTTAAAGTCTGTTCTCTGGCTCCAATGGCCCAGGTGGAAAGCAAGTGGGCATATGTCATGGCCAGGCATCCAACATGCATCCATGTCCTTTTATTTCTAACATCTGAAACTACCCATCCAAATCTGTTGAAACTTCACAGAAATGGTTTTGCTATTGTCCTTTTCAGTATTTCTTGGAAAGAATTTGATGCCATATAAAACATAGGTTGCCATAGGTTTAAAACCTCCACCAGGATTCAGGTAATTATAGCTTTGTGGTCAAAAAATGGCTTTTCCTGGTAGACATAACTTCTCGTAGGGTTTTATAGAAAAACAAGAGGGCCATGATGGCCCTGTATCGCTCCACTGGCTTTTTAACCCTTTACCACACAAATTGAAGTGTTCATGACCATGAAAGGGACAGCCTTAAAAAAGAATGAACAGTGTCAGGCAATACAAGCAGATTAATTCATTAGCATGAAAGGTAAAATCCTTTGAAAAATAAGCTACATGATAGAAACCTTACTCTGAATTCATTATTCACCTCATGTGAGCATAACTATTAGCATCAAAATGAATCACACTCCTTGGAAACAATATTTTCTATCAAAAAACTTAATGTCTAGCACCAATCATGTATCAATGCAGTTTCATAATCAAGGGTGGTAAATAGTACCAAACTTTATCTTTCATTAAAAGAGTTATTTCCCTTGATTAATGTTTAAATTGAAGTGACTATATATTGAAGCCTATGTTAAACTTGTGATCCCTGGAATGGAGCCAATTTTGACCCCAGACCTACAATATGAAACTAGAATGTGTTGTTATAAACAAGAAGATTTTTTAATCTTGCCCAATAAAAAACCCTGTAAAACAAGTTTGTTCAATAAAAGGCCCTCTAAAATATGTGATCCATGAGACAGGTTTATCAAGTTTTCACTATAAAAGCCAATGTAACACCTGTGACCCCTGGGGTGGGGTCAAACTTGACCCCCAAAGTTAAAATTTGGGCCCTCTTGGCAGAGGCCCATAAGATAAAGCTACACGCAAAATTTGGTAGCCCTAGGCCTTATGGCTATGTACGAGTAGATTATTAAAGTTTCCCTATAAAAGCCCATGTAAAACTTGTGACCTCCTGGGACGGGGCTAAATTTGACCCCAGGGCTATAATTGGGGCACCCTTTGGTAGAGACCCCCTAGATAAAACTACATGCAAAATTTGATAGCCCTAGCCCTTATAGCTAGGTGCGAGAAGATTTTCAAAGTTTTCCCTATATAAGCCCATGTAAAACTTGTTACCCCCTGGGAGGGGCCAAATTTGACCCCCGGGCAATAATTTGGACACCCTTGGTAGAGGTCCACTACATAAAGCTACATGCAAAATTTGGTAGCCCTAGGCCCTATGGCTAGGTGGAAGAAGAATTTTAAAGTTTTCCCTATATAAGCCCATGCAAAACTTGTTACCCCCGGGGCGCAGCCAATTTTGACCCCAGGGCTATAATTTGGACACTGTTGGTAGAGGTCCACTAGATAAAACTACATGCCAAATTTGGTAGCCCTAGGCCCTATGCCAAGGTAGAAGAGGAATTTTAAAGTTCTCCCTAAATAAGCCCATGTAAAACTTGTGACCCCCGGCGCGCGGCCAATTTTGACCCCAGGGCTTTAATTTGAAGAAACTTGGTAGAGGTCCACTAGATAAAGCTACATGCCAAATTTGGTAGCCCTAGGCCTTACGGTTTGAGACAAGAAGATTTTCAAATTTTTTCAGTTTTGTTGCCATGGCAACCAGAGTTTTTGAAGGAATTAAATTCTTTCAAGAAATTCTGAAGGGGACCATGACAGGATCATTTCTGTGAAGTTTCATCAAAATTGGATGGGTAGTTTCAGAGAAGATGTTTAAAGAAAAAGTTAATGCACGGACGGACAGACGGACGCACGACGGACAACGGGCCATGACATAAGCCCGCTGGCCTTCGGCCAGTGGAGCTAAAAAATTGTATGTCTTCAAGTATGAAACTAATTCGCCAAGTATTGTAATGTTTTGCTTGAAGTTTTTTTACTTAAATAGCCAGTGGAGTGATACAAAGCCATCGTGGCCCTCATGTTTTTGTTGGGTAGGAGGGAGATTATGTTTTCCAAGTAAGCCTCATTACCAAAATTTCTCTTTCAGAGAGTAGAAAACGTGGGGAAAGGGGAAAATGCCGGTTACAAGTATATTCCTTTCCCACAACATTTTCTTAAGCCTTGTTCTTGGGATTGTTAAAAGTCCTTATTATGCTTTAAAAGGTCAATAGTTAATATATAGAAGAAAACATTCTACATTACTAATTGTTTTATTAGCATGAATAAGACAACACACTGTACATTATTTCACTGCTGAACATACATCCTTTCTGTAATTCTTTACCAAATGACAAAACTTTAAGATGGTAAAAAATTGAAAGTATTTCCTAACGAACAATGAAATGTGGCTGGAACTATGTAATTTGTGTCTGTCAGAGTAGAAAATGGGAAAATGAGAGAATGCTGTTTACCAGCATTTTCTCCTTTTCCTGCAAAGTTTTAAGTTTTGTTTTTTTGTGGTTATTTATACTCTAAAGAGTTTGTGGTAAAGGGATAACAAAAGGATACATTTAGATTATTTCTATGCTACATGTTTTACTTGCTCTTCACTACTTTGGTACTAATACTTTTAACCCTTTACTCCATAGATACTCATTTCTACGCATTGCTTGTAGGAGCCTTTGGAAAACATTGTGGCAAAAGGTGAAATTGCTCGTGAAGAGCAATTTCACCTTTTGTCACAATGTTTTCTATGCTATCAAAAGGTGTCATATACACATAAGAAACAGCTTCATCCTTGTTGTTATTTAGGGTCAATTAGAGATACCATAGAAATCCTTTATGGGGTAAAGGGTTAAAAGTGTTTATATACAATTTACACTTACAATTTTTCCGAAATGCATATTGAAAGAACATCACAGATAAGCTTTTAATTCTTTACAAAACAGTTTTAGACTTGTTGAAAAGGAAAACTTTTGCAGATAACAAATTACATTTGGCTGAAATTGCGGGATTTGTTCTTGAAAAGGTAGAAAACATGGTTACCAGCATTTTCTCCTTTTTCCATAATGTTTCTGAGAAAGCCCTTTTCTTCTGGGACATTGAATAGTTCGGTCAATGGTTACAATGATTTTAGAAATCATTTTTTTTTTAGATACAATATTTTTACACATTTATTCAAAGCGTTGCCTAATTTTTCACAATGACAAACAAAATTTGGAAAGAGAAAAGAAAGTGGGATTAACAACTTTTTAACTAATGAAACTTTTCCAAGGAATAAATTAGGTTAAAAAAAAAACGTAAACCTTACTTGTTCAAGCTTTATAAAGGATTTTCTACATGCCAATATGTCCATATGCAAAAATGAGTCTTACTGCATCATTCGAAAGCAAATTCTATCTGAACATATTCCCAGCACTGGTTATGTCAACAGACCATATTGGGAACCCTATTTGACACAGTGAAGAAACAGATGTTTTCTGTTGTGCCTGAATTTATCTGGTTCTTATGAATGCATTTGAGCCTGAAAATTTACCAGCATAATTATATTAACCCTTTACCAGACGAAAACAATTTAGCCTTGTCTAAGTTGAAAGCATTTGGAGACAATTTCAATATGGCTGAAACAGTAAAATTTTTCCTTGATGATGTAGAAAACATTGTGGAAAAAGGAGAAAATGCTGGTCACCAGCATTTTCTCCTTTTCCCACAATGTTTTCAAAAGGCTTCCTTCCCAGGGGCGTTAAAAGTCGTCACTGTGTTGCAAGGGGTTAAATCCCCTGATGATGGGTCACATCACAGCATTTCTATCTTCACTGATATTGAAACAAGACTCCAGGAGCACATCCCTCATTTATCACACATTATTCAACTTTTTATTTGACATGGCTTCACGTATCTGTCTGTCTAGTTCCGCTATAATTTTATCCTGAGTAGTATACACTCCAGTCCGTAAAAGAGTGTCACGTTCCTCTATCAGTCGAGATATGAGTTCCTCGACATCGTCCAGATCTGCAGCCTCGTTTTTCCCACTGGCAAAATTTCTGGGCGAATTTTCCTCTGATTTTAATCTTTCCTCCTCCATCTTTTTCAACCTATAACAGGTAAGAATAAGTTCTTCAGCCCTTTACCCCATAAGGCATTTCTATTGTATCTCTTATTGACCCTAAATAACAGCATGGATGACGCTGTTTCTTATCTGTATTTGACACCTTTTGATAGCATAGAAAACATTATGGCAAAAGGTGAAATTGCTCGTCACGAGCAATTTCACCTTTTGCCACAATGTTTTCCAAAGCCTCCTACAAGCAATGCGTAGAAATGAATATCTATGGAGTAAAGGGTTAACTCTTTACCACACAATCCCGCTTTTTAACGACCCTGAGAAAGACAGCTTTCAAAAATATGGTGGGACATGGAGAAAATGCTGGTAACATTCTAGGAAAAAAAAAAACATATCCCATATTAACACCAATCCCTTCCAACAATCATTTCCCACTTTTCTCATATAAAATTCACTTCCTTTGCAGATCCAAATCAAATTTGCGAGGAACTGAGACAAGGAAACAATTTTTAAATCATTCAGGTCTGGTTACCAGCATATTCTCCTTTTCCTAAAATTTTGCTGTAAGGTAAAGAGTTCAACAATCATTGTAAATGTAGAACAGGGCTGAGAATGTCCATACTTATTGAGTTCATTTTTGATATCTTCCAGCTCCTGTTTCTCACTGTTGACAACTTCCTTCTCTTCCGCAGCTAGATATCTAAGTCTCATATGTTCTAATTCCTGTAAGTAGAAAAAACTTGAGCTGTCACTGGATGTGACTTACTACTTCTACCAATGCTTTAACAGAAAAAAAGTGTCAAGTTCAAGAGGATAAAATTCCTCAACCATTCGGAGTTGACACTTGAAAATTGTGTCTTGCATATCTTCAATACACAATCAATATAATCATGTCAAAAGTTTTAGTACAATAAAAGGAAAACTGTAGGAGTTTGCAACACAAAATTACCCGTAGTTTGTACACAGCTGGACATACAGATGGACAGGCTGATTCCAGTATACCCCTGAAAATGTTTGTTCCAATACTGAAAGTAACTTTATAATGTTCAACTATAGTTACCCTTTCAGCAAGTGTAGATCAAGACTTGACTGCACAAAATCTGAGCCACATCATCATATGGTGACAACCATTACTTTGATATTGTATGAGCTTAGACTAAGGCTGACATTATTTTAGCTCCAAATTTTAGCTTTAAAAGTCAAAGGTACTTGCAGACAACTAATGAAATGTGGCTCAAATAATTGTATTTATCTTTAAAAGGGTAGAAAACATTGTGATTGAAGGACAATATCCTGGTTACTAGCATTTTCTTCTTTTCCCACAATATTTTCGATGCCTTCAGGGTCACAGAAACACAGGATCATTTAATCTTTTACCGTACAATGACGCCTTTTAACTACCCTAAGGGAGAGGCCTTTTGAAAACATTGTGGGAAAAGGAGAAAATGCTGGTAACCAGCATTTTCTCCTTTTCCCACAAACTTTTCAACCCTATCAAAGAAAAATTGCATCATTTTAGCTGCTATCAAATTGTTGTCTGCAAATTCTTTCACTTGTGATAGGTCTTAAATTTGTCATATGGTAATGGGTTAATAAAGGATTAAAAAAAGATCCCAAGAAAGGGTCTGGGTATACTACCAACTCAACTAGTATAAAAAAAGAACAACAACATTACTAATGAAGAACAACATTTTTAATGGTCAAGTTTACCTGTTGTTGTTTCAATAAATTCGCTTTTGCTTGTGCTTGCTCCTTCTGTTTTAATCTAGCCAGCTCCTTAAGGGCTCTCCCCCATTGTTGTTTGTAGTGTATTTTAGATTTTGTCACTGCGTCAAGCTTTCTTTCTAGTTCAACCTGGAAAAGGGAAGGAAAAAAGCGTTGTAAGCTTTCAAACCAACACAAAAAATCCAATCTTGTTAACATCACTTTACTTTATCAAATGGCATATAACCTTTTACCAAAATTGTCAATGTTTTAATCACTGCTGGAAGAGCAGTTTTGTTTATCCTTATCTTCTTTTCCCATGATGTTTTCTACCATTTGCATTTACTTATGGACTAAGTTAAAAAGAAACTTGTTGATAAAATGCTGCCAATTGAACAGCCTCATTCCCTAGGATTCTGAGATATTTAAAGACAATATCATAGACGGAACAAAAGTGAACCTTTGAGTGGAGGACATATCCAAGGTAGCTTTGAAAAATGATTTCCATTAAAAACACTTAGGGAAAAGGGGAAAATACTGGCATTATTTCCTTTTTCAACAATGCTTTCAAAACTATTCTTCTCAAGATCATTAAAATGGTAAAGGGTTAACTCTTTACCACACGATCCCGACTTTTAACAACCCTGAGAAGGAAAGCTTTTGAAAACATTGTGGGAAAAGGAGAAAATGCTGGTAACCAGCATTTTCTGCTTTTCCCACAATGTTTTCTACCCAGCTCGAAACAAATTTCAATTTTTGAGTTACATTTATTTTGTCATCTGCAAATGCTTTCAATTTGAACCAGTCTAAAATTTTGTCGTTTGGTAAAGGGCTAATCACAGCTGAGAGTTTCTTAAGTTTAATTCTATTTTATAACAACTGTCAAATCTTAAATTATGAATATGCAATAATTCATATACATATAAGCCATGTTCTGTAAAGAGAGTGCTTAACTCTTTAGCACACAGTCCCAATTTTAAGGACCCTGAGAAAGATGCCTTTTGAAAACATTGTGGGAAAAGAAGAAAATGCTGGCGACCCGCATTTTCTTCTTTTCAAATATTTTGGGACCTATTCAAGACAAAGTTCATCATCTGAACCACATTTATATTGTCGTCTGCAAATGCTTACATTTTGGACAAGTCTACGATTGTGTCCATTGGTAAACGGTTAAGGCAGATTAAAAAATTATGACCAGGGTCAGCCTGGGTCATCCTTGCACCCTGATCTGGTCCAAAACTTGCACCAGTCTATATGACTAAGTTGGTTGTTTAAAAAAATGGTTTTGATGGATCCATAATTATGTGAGATTGATCAACTCTTTACCAAACGACAAAATTTTACGTTTGTCCAAATCTAAAGCATTTGCAGACGACAATATAAAAGTGACTGAAAATTTGAAATTTGTTTGGTAAAGGGTAGAAAACATTGTGGGAAAAGGAGAAAATGCTGGTTACCAGCATTTTCTCCTTTTCCCACAATGTTTTCTAAAGGCTTCTTTCTCTGGGTCGTCAAAAGTAGGCAATGTGTGGTATTGGGTTAAGCCCCATTTTAATGTGGCTGATGTATAATGCATACACAAAGAAATTACAAAAACCAAAACAGTGTTTTAACTACTCTACTCCATAAACCCTTTGAAAAGACTGAGAAAAAAAAAAAGGATAATGTTTGTATATTGACTACATGTAATTCCAAAAACTGTCTTTTTTTTTGTAGAGTTAACTGTCACAGTAGACCTGGTCACTTTAGATCATAATCAAAACCTAAATTCTCACCTTTTCTAAAGTCAGAAGATTAATTTCTGATTGAAGTCTAACTTCAGGTTTTGTGTTTAATTCTTCTTTGTACACCAAAAAATCTTTCTCCACTTTGGCTCTTCTTTTTTCTGCCTCAGTAAGCTGAAAAACAAATGCATAGTTCTTACTTTTTTATTTCTCAAACTATAAAATTTCCCAAGATACTTGAATCCTATTAATATCTACTCCTTTTCAAGAAGACAAAAATTTACAATCCTTCATATTGAAAAGACTTGTGAACAACAAATTGACAGTGTCTAAAATTATTTTTCATTGAAAGGATACAAAACATGGGAAAAGAAAAACAAACGTTGGTTACCACCACTCTCTTTTTTTTTCCCTCCACAGTATTGTCAAAATATTCTAAGAGTGCCTGTTCCTCTGGGTTGTTAAAACATGTGTGTCTTTTTGCGAGCAAATTTTCTTAATTGTTCTGTTCTATGGATGACATCAAGTCCAGTGACAAAAAATCAAACTATTTAAACTTCCATTACTTATTTCAAAGATTATTTGTCATCTGCAGGAAAACCATCTGATATCACCAGTCTAATTTTGTTTCATAATGACGTTTTAAAATGCAAACTCTTTACCAAATAATCCTGCCATCCTTGGGATAAAAGGCTTCTAAAAAATACTGGAAAACTGGAAACTATCATTTTCTCCTTTTTCCCGTAATGTTTTCTGTCCGATGAAAGACAAATTCAATCATAAATGCAATACTAGTATCTAATCTGTCATATGAAATTGCTTTCAATATTGACAGGTCTGAAATTTATTCCTTTGGTAAAGAATTAGAACATCAGATTCCTACCTCATCTTTATATCTCTGTATAATACTCTCCAATTCTTTACACTTGGCTCTGAAATGATGAGTAAATTTTACCTGATTAACTTGTTAACCAATTATTAACATTTGACCTTTTAGAAAGTAATTTTAGACAAAAGAAAAATGAGCTGATCTGTCATTGAAAGGGTAGAAGCAATTGTGGAAAAAGAAGAAAACGCTGGTTTCCAGTATTTTGTCCATTTCAGCCAATATTTGAAAAAGCCATCTTCCTCTAGGTTTTGAAAATATAAGATTGCATAGAAAATGTATAGTTTATGAAAAATACGATGACAATATATATACTGGAACTATCATTTATGTCAGAAAATTGAAAGCAATGGCTTGAAACAAATGTGTCAGCAATGGGTTTAACACATTTTTATCTGCAAGTCATCAGATAACTTCTATCCAAACATCGACTTTGTCAAACAACCACAAACTCATGAATCCTTAGTAAAATGGTACCCTGGATTCTGGACTCTTTGATCAGCATGCTAAGCATTTTGATCCTACATATACAAGTTCATATTATCTAAACATCAAAAAATATGATTCTGCAGTAAATAAAGAGATGATATGATTATACTTTACAATAAGCTATCAATCAAGAAAGACCCAGGACCAAACTTCTTTTCTTCATTTCATTATTGAGCAAAGGTCATACATACTCTAGTACTAAACAAAGTTCATACATACTTTTCTAAGTCAATCAAGTGATCACAGTCATCCTTCATTCTTCTTGAGGCTTCCTTCATTTCCTGTAACTTTCTATCATGTTCTCTTTGTAAATCATTCTTTAATCTCATCACCTGCAAATTAGGGTAATCAATTAACCCTTCACCACACAATCCCAAGTTTTAACGACCCTAAGGAAGAGGGCTAAGAGGCCATTTGGAAATATTGTGGGAAAAGGAGAAAATGCTGGTAACCAGCATTTTCTCCTCCCACAATGTTTTCTTTCCTTTCAAAGACAAATTTCATAATTTTGGCAACATTTGGTTGGTCATCTGCAAATGCGCTTTATTTGCACTTGTCGAAAATTCTGTTGTTTGGTAAAGAATTAACTTTTTCTCTGCCAAATAAATAAGCTGGAACTATCTTGTCTCTTGAAAAGTTATCCATCAAAATTCAGACAGATTGTCTTACAGGTTCAGCTTAAAAAAGCAATTAGAATAGATTCAAGATCAAATTGCATTTACAGTGCAGCCTGATCTTGATCTATGCCATCTGCAAAAGCTCTTTTTTTTTTTTCTTTTTTTTTGCCTACCACACTGTAAACCTTTACCCCCTAGAAAGCTGAAATAAATGGTTTTTCCCCAATCAACAGTCTTGAAATTTTACAGAATTAAAGACTGTTTGTGATCGGAATATATCTAAACATCTGACAATGTACACTGAAAATCAGACAGCACAGATTTTTTTTCTGATCTTTATCTGTACAGTTTAAAAAAGAAATTCTCAAGTATCTCTCGTGTTCTGAAGGATGATATAACTAAAATTTGAAACTATTCAAGAGGATACCTTTATCATGATTAACTCATTAACAAACGACAAATTTATAGACTGGTCCAAATTGAAAGCATTTGCAGACAACAAAATAAAAGTGACTGAAAAATTGAAATTTGTCTTTTGAAGGGTACAAAACATTGTGGGAAAAGGAGAAAATGCTGGTTACCAGCATTTTCTCCTTTTCCCACAATGTTTTCAAAAGGCTTCTTTCTCAAGGGCGTCAAAAGTAGGAATTGTGTGGTAATGGGTTAAAGGTTGTCTGGATTGATCTTCTATGAACAACTAAGAATTAATCACTAATCTTTGGTTGAAAATCCTATTATTATAAAATGATACCACTCTATCGTATTTTTCTGCCGTAACTTAAAAGGAGGACAAGGGGAGAATGGTACGGAGAAAGGGAGTTCTCCTTCATATTGTCCAGACATAGCAACATGCCGTCCGATTTGTTGGATGTGAGATTTGGTGATAATGATGACCTGTATAATGTTGTAAGGCAAATAATCTTGCAAAGTATCTTGAGACAACATTTGATTTTGGGATAGATTAAATGGGTTAGAGCCATTCCCTTACAGACATAAAATTTCCATTCGAAAACAATAATGAATATAGCAAATAATTACCTCTTGTTCATTAGCAGCCAGCTGTTTTTCCCTTTTCTCTAGATCAAGCAATGTTTTTCTTAGCTGTTCCTCTAGTTGAGCATATTCAGTGAGCTGAAAATTCATAGCATTTTCACTTAGAATTTAAATGTGTATCAATCTAATAAAACAACTGTTACTTTCAAGGTAATGACAATCTGTTGTTTGCATTTTTTACATTACTTAATCAGTGTAAGGAATGCACAAACAAAAGCTCACCATGAGCACTTCTTGCTCAGGTGAGCTAACAAGTTTCCGACAACGATATCCTTGTTTGTATAATTATGGTGGATTAGTCAAAACCAAAACTTGCTTTTTCAAGGACAACGCAATGGATTGAATAACTCCCAACATCTATTTACGGGATACATGTACATATATTTTTCAAACACCCTATTCAGATCTTTCTAATCTCACCAAACTTTAAAACTAATTAATCACTACATTCAGGAAGACAATTTGGACAAAAAAAAAAAAAACATCTGTGGAAGAAAAACAGGAGCTTTGCAAGTGGTGTATATACCCCAAAAGGAGCTTGTCAGTGAAAGGGTTTAAAATCTAGAACGCCTATAGAGATCCAAATTTTAAGAGTCACGTGCACAACTACATATCGCAGAGATTCATTTTGGTAAGTTTCAAGCTATTCCGATGCAATTTGTAGGAGGATTTGCACACAAAAAAAATTTTTAACGGACTGACAGACAGACAACCGGGTCATAACATAATATGACCCTTCTGGCGTATTAAAAGCATATTTCAGCTTTTCATAAGTATTTTCTTGGACTACTTTCTTGTTTTCAAACAGTTTGTCTGTCAGGGTCCCTACATAATACAAGATTGTTTAGTAAGCAGGTCACACAAGTAAAGGGTTTACCTTTTTCTTCATCAGTAATTCCCTCTCTCTATCTCTCTTCTTCCATTCTTCTGCTAAAGCCTTCATGTACATCATCTCTTTCTGCTTTAGCTAAACGATGGAAAAAATATATCAATATAATTCATGACGGTTTTGGAATGAACGGCAGATCATCCTGATCAAGACTGGCAGAGAAGGGTTTCATCAAAAGCCTGTTTAATCCCTATCCTAGATAATAAAGTAAAAATTTCTTTTTGATAGTAAAAAGCCAAATATTGCTTTTTCAAAGCTATATTTCTGGGAAAGAGTATTTCCTCATTCGACTGTGTATTTCCAAGATCAGATTGCACATTGTATGCAGTCTGATCTTGATCTATAATGTCCGCTAAAGGTGGCTCAGCAGCCTAATGGTTAATACTACGATTTCTTGATTTTCTAGCTCAATCCTTTTTCCCAAAATCCCTAGATTTAACTAGAAGGCCCCGAAGGGCCTGAATATGCTCTACTGGCAGAGAATTCGATTTTGCTTTTTCATGAAAATCTGACAAGAAATGCATACTTTGTCACGAAAACAAGAATTGGCAGTTTTCCACTTGAAATGGTTTCTTTTCCCATACTGTTTGTTGGATTTATTTCAAAATAGATAGGGTTGAAGCTATAAGTGAGATAAACAAATTGTGCAAGTGTCACAAAAATCTAATTACAAATGCACAATTTATCCCATAAACAATAATTCAAAATTTTCAACTTGAAATGGCTACTTTTTCCTTACTATATGTTGGATTTTTCTCAAAATCAATAGGGTTGAAGCTACTGATAAGATAAACAAACTGTGATTTTCATGAAAATCAGGCAACAAATGCAGACTTTATTGCGTAAACAATGATTCGAAATTTTCAACTTGAAATGGCTACTTTTCCCATACTGTTTGTTGGATTTTTTTCAAAATCAATAGGGTTAAAGCTATTGATGAGATAAACAAATTGTGCAAGTTTCACAAAAATCGGGCAACAAATGCAGACTTTATTGCGTAAACAAAAATTTAAAATTTTCAACTTGAAATGGCTACTTTTTCCATACTGTTTGTTGGATTTTTCTCAAAATAAATAGGGTTGAAGCTACTGATAAGGTAAACAAACTCTGTGATTTTCATGAAAATCAGGCAACAAATGCAGACTTTATCGCGTACACAAGAATTTGGAATTTTCAACTTGAAATGGCTACTTTTTCCATACTGTTTGTTGGATTTTTTTCAAAATCAATAGGGTTGAAGCTATTGATGAGATAAACAAACTGTGCAAGTTTAACGAAAATCGGGCCACAAATGCAGACTTTATCGCGTAAATAAGAATTGGAAATTTTCAACTTGAAATGGCTACTTTTTCCATACTGTTTGTTGGATTTTTCATCAAAATCAATAGGGTTAAAGCTATTGATGAGATAAACAAACTGTGCAAGTTTCACGAAAATCGGGCAAGAAATGCAGACTTAATCGCGTAAACAAGAAAAAGACTACCGGATGGACAGACCGATGGACGGACGACGGAAACCATGCCATGACATAAGCTCTGCTGGCTGAAAGCCAGTAGAGCTAAAAACCTGAGAAAGAAACGTTTTGAAACTATTGTGGAAAAAAGAAGAAAATGCTGGTAACCAGCATTGATTTTCTCTTTTCCTCAGAATGTTTTCTAACTTTTTAAAGCCAAGTCCCATCATTTTAGTCACAATGAGTATATCATCTACACACACTTTTAATTTGGATGTATCAAAAATCTATTGTTTCATTTGAGTTAAATACTGACTTAACTCTTTACCAAACGACCAAATTATACACTGGTCCAAACTGAAAGCATTTGAAGACGACAAAATAAATGTGACTAAAAAATTGGAATTTGGTTTGGGAAGGGTAGTAAACATTGTGGGAAAAGGAGAAAATGCTGGTAACCAGCATTTTCTCCTTTTCCCACAATGTTTTCAAAAGGCTTCTTTCTCAGGGGCGTCAAAAGTAGGGATTGTGTGGTAATGGGTTAAAAGTAGGGATTGTGTGGTAATGGGTTAAGTAGCCAATTTTCTGGGTTTTTTATTCTCTGATACCCATGCCCTTAACGCTTTCCTAGACAACAAAATGTCAGTTGTTACATTGATAACTGAAAGCAAATACTGGTGACAAATCAAATGTTACTAAAAATTATAATTGTCTATTTTGGGAAAAACGACATCATGGGAAAAGAACATAATACTAGTAGACAATGTTTTCATTTTTTCCAACAATGTTTTCAAAAGCCTTGTCCTTCAGGGTCATCAAAACAAAGTATTGTGTGGTAACGGGTCAACACTTTACCACAGGATAAAACTTTAGATTCATCCATCAAAAGCAAATGCAAAACATAAGCTAAATTTGGCTAAAATGATGCAATCTGTCCTTGTACAGGAAGTAACTCTGTGGGAAGAGGAAATTAACGTTGACATTCACCTCTTTGCTGTATGAATAGATTCAGACTGTTACAGGAT
This sequence comes from Tridacna crocea, assembly GCA_943736015.1. Lineage (NCBI taxonomy): Eukaryota > Metazoa > Mollusca > Bivalvia > Cardiida > Cardiidae > Tridacna > Tridacna crocea. The sequence continues at coordinate 15,365,018 of OX031066.1, forward strand.
ACATGTAGTAGTATGACTATTTTGTTTGTGAAGGTAAGAAAACATCATAGGGAAAAAAAAGCTATTTTTGTCACCAACCTACAGAATTTCTCCTTAAAGGATTAAATGTGAGATAGAAGGTGCCATTAATTTACATGACAGAAATTGATCAACACCTGATTTTCAAAAACATGTTCCTGCTCCTCCTTCCACATTTCCAGTTCTAGAGCAGCCTTATATTCCTCTGTCTCTCTGGGTTCCTTGGCTGGTGACTTGACTCCACGTGGCTCAGCAACACTCTGGGTCTGCATTAATAGAAAGATGGACATTTTTCTGCTTTACATTCTTTAGCTATCAGGATGGGGCTGTAGGTGAGGGAGTACTTCTAAAGGCAAATGCCTACACTGTCAGCAGAAAGGAGCACCTCCCTGGCAGCTTTTACCTCATGACAGTGTACATTCATGTATTCTTGAATCAATTTCAACATTTGTTGGAGACAAAATATAATGCGGCTCAAATCATTAAGTTTATCTCTATAGACGTAAAATTATGCAAAAAAAGAGATATGCACATTACGACATGAACACCAAGAGGGGCTTATCATCAGAATTGCTTTTATCAAGGATAGCTTATATCTGAATTCAAGGGTAGCTTCCTCTGGAATGTCTTAGAAGGTTTGTTATACAATTCCAGGTTTTACATAGCAAGCCTAATGAAAGGTATTTTCCAACAAAATTTTCTGCCTTATTAAAGATAAACTCCATCATTTAGCCACTTAATTTGTGGTATGCAAATGCCTTAGATTTGTACAAGTCTATATTTTTCTTGTATGGTTAAGAAATAAATGACATAAAGATATCACACAAGTATTTTAGGTATTCATCACAGTTCAGTACAAGCGGAAAAACCATGCTTAAATCTTGGAAAACTGTATGACAACTGTTTTCATTTTATCACTCCTAATATGAATAATCTGACATTTTAATGAAATGAGAACAACTTTTACAAATATGCTGACTGACCCTTTTCCTGCATATTTAAGTTCTAAGTGACTTTTCTCATTTTATTTTTCTTTTATGCCAACAATGCAAACTTTTACCCAAGAGCAACATGTATTAAAGTGTTCAAGCTAAGTTCTGACAAAAGACGGCCATATGCATCTTGGAGATGTGTTATATCAAGCTAGTAAGTGCACAATCATGGATCAATAATATCCATTTGGTCCAGCAACAAACTGAATATGGTAGACTGATCCTTTGACATACAAAAGAATTACCAATAGCATAAAGTTTTGACTCAGGTCAGCCCGCATGGACCTTGCAGGCTTCTTTGTTGGTTCTCTTTGCAGATCAATTAAACTCCCTTTGAATCCTTTACCAAACAATTCCTGGTTTTCATGACCCCGAGGAAGAGGCCTTTTGAAAACATGGTGGGAAAAGGAGAAAATGCTGGTAACCAGCATTTTCTCCTTTTCCCACAATGTTTTCTACTCTGACCCAAATATAGTTCAATTTTTGAGTCACATTATTTTTTTTTGTTTTTTTGTATGCAAATGCTTTCAATTTGGACAAGTTTAAAATCTTGATCTTTGGTAAAGAATTAAAAGAGTAAGATTCAGTTATTTGTGTTCTAATGCATGTTGACCTTGTAAGTTTGAATAAGGAAACTTACGCCCGATGACTCTGGTTGTGCAACTACAATTTGCCGAGTGCCTATTGGTCCCCAATCTTCTAAACTTAACACAAAGGAGATTTCTCCAACTTGTTTGGAAGGACTGAAAAAACGAAATACAGATTTAGGTGGTATCCAGATTTTCTCCTTTTACCAAAATATTTTCTATCCTATAAGAATATAAGATCATTCATAAAATTTTCAAATTTGCAGTCTGCAGATATTGAATTTGGGACAGTTTTTGTGGGAAACAGTTAACTCATTTATACCAATCTTAGGTATGTCCAAACCAAAAGTATTTGCAAATGACAAATTAAAAGTGACTGAAAATTTGAAATTTGTTTTATGGAGAGTAGAAAACATTGTGGGAAAAGGAGAAAATGCTGGTTACCAGCATCTTCTCCTTTTTCCAGTGTTTTCTAAAAGACTTCTTTCTTAAAGTCGTCAAAAGTAGGGATTGTGAGGTAATGGGTTAATAATAGTAGAAGTTCCAGGATACAGATGGTAAAACTGAACCAGGATACAGATGGTAAAACTGAAGGAGCTTGTAACAGAAGTGCAAAGCACAACAATTCATTATTTGTACAGAAAAGATAGGCCAGTATAAATGTGTAGTCTACTTAAGGGATCAGGACTGGACTCAACCTGAAAAAATAATACAGTCATATGAAAAACACAAAACGTTCTGGCTGTGCCATTTTAAAACAGAAAAACGAATGACTTCAATTATGTATGGATCAAAGAAACCAACAGTGTTTCTATTACAGTATTTCCTGTTTCTGTTAGAAGTGAAATAAGAACAACAGCCTCAGACAGATCTGTAAATTTTTCCTTTTCTCAGTATTTCCATGTGACAAAATAACACCAACAGTCAAAAGGATTGGTTTATATTAACAACAGAATGGTAATAAGAACCCATACCTATCTGCCGACATAACTGGTACTTTGTTACTGTATAACTGTTTCCAACCAGATTGCCCTGTGTTGTTGTTCTGAAAGTAAGGAAAAAACACATTTTCAATCATTCTTCCTTTTGAATTAAGGTAAGGTAAATCCATGACTACCACTTATCTCTAAAATAATGCATTTTATCTCTAAAATAATGCATGAAGTTATTTCTGTTTGACAGTTGCTATACAGGCAATTTCTACATAAAAAAAGACATAGCATAATATAATGTTATTAATCAAGTGATTTCGTATTGGCCCAGTTACAGGTCCGAGGTCAGCCGTATTGGCCCGAGGCCGAAGGCCGAGGGTCAATACGGCTGACCTCGGACCTGTAACTGGGCCAATACGAAATCACTTGATTAATGACAATTTTATTAATTAACGCTTTACCAAACAATCTCTGGTTTTTACGACCCTGAAAAAGAGGCCTTCTGAAAACATTGTGGGAAAAGGAGAAAATGCTGGTAACCAGCATTTTCTCCTTTTTCCACAATGTTTTCTACCCTGCTGGAAACAAATATCAATTTTTGGGTAACCAGCATTTTCTCCTTTTTCCACAATGTTTTCTACCCTTCTGGAAACAAATATCAATTTTTGGGTTACGTTTACTTTGCCGCCTCCTGGAACGTGATTGGCTAAAAGAAAGCACAGACGCTCACGCCACTGAACTTTTGACCAATCACGTTCAAGGATTTCTGTATTGGTCGCGGGTCATCAATATTGATACGAGGTCAACTGTATTGATCGGAGGTCAAGTCGTATTAAGCCGGGGTCACAACCTGTGTACTATACGAAATCAGAAATGTGACTGGTATCGCGTGGACCGGTTTCCTTGTATAACTTCTATATATCCAATAGTTAATTAATAAAAGCAGCTTACGGATGAAAAAAAAGAAACCTATTGCATTGATGTCAGAAGCATTCTGAGGTAAGAGACCATTCCTTACACCTGGCAGCTTCTCCTTTTTCCTATTTCTTTTTCAGAAGTTTTCCATTGCAGGTAAAAAGAAGAGAAAAAATAAGTGCTTTGCAGAGCAGGGCATATACACCCGAAGGGGCTTGTCAGTGAAATGGGTTAAAATCTAGAATGCCTAAAGCGATCCAAACTTTAAGGGTCACATGCACTACAACACATCATAGAAATTCATCATGGAAAGTTTCAAATCAATTCTGATATAAACTGTAGGAGTTGCACAAACAAGAAATAACTAACAGACGGCCAGACTGATTGACAGACAACCTTGGCCATAACATAATATGAACGGTTTGGCGTACAATAACAGAGAAGTTATATGTCCATGGTGCCAGGTAGCAGAGCATACAAGACATTGAACAACATTACCGCTTCATGAATCATGAACAATGTAAGATATATCAACTTAATCACAGAAATAACCCTTTTATATGTAAGTGGTTGCATTTTCTGTGAAGTACAGGCAATGTTGTACGATATTTACACACAACACTCTCCTGCTTCCTGTACAAAAATATATTTTTTTAGTTGTATTACCATTATTTTAGTTTTTTCAGCCACAATGACATCCCCAAGTGGTAATCTAGCTGCTCCAATAAGAACATCTTTTGATAGTTGTTTGTCCCTGTGCCATGTCTCTACTAGTAATGGTACCCTGTAAACATTAATTAAGCCTTTACTAAGCAATCCCTTGTTTTAACAAACCAGAGGAAGAAAAATTCTGAAAATATTGCAGGAAAAGGAGAAAATGCTGGTTATCAGCATTTTCTCCTTTTCCTACAATATTTTTTTTTCTCTTCCAAACTCGAGTTTCAATTTTTGAGTCCCATTTACTTTGTCATCTGTAAATGCTTTCAATTTAGACATGTCTAAAATTTTGTTGTTTGGTAAAGAGCTAAATCTCATTGTATATGTTTTTATTCTTTACCTGATTTTTTTAATCCATAGAACACCAATTAAATCTATCAGACATTTTCATCCTCGTAATAGGACCCAAATAATAGCAATTCAATGGTTGCCTTTATCTAAAGTGTTTCAACAAAGCAGACAGTGTAGATCAAAGATCAGGCTGCATGTTTTGTGTAGCCTGATCTTGATCTACACTGGCCACAAAGGCAACTGTAGTCCTGGAAGGTGCTTTAAGGCTACACAAATGCCTTGAGTAATTTGGCAAAATATTCAGATGATTTTATTCAGAAGCGACATACAGTTTCACGAGTTGTGTTACTCATTCAAACCAAAATCACAAACTCTAACATTTCACCAAAGGGTCATAAACTTACAGTCATGTGTGTGCAGAAAGGGGGATGAAAATCACCTAATAAAGATTACAAAAATAATAATGAAGAGTGAACAATTATTTGGAAATAGAAAAATAATAAATAAATCAGAAAATTCTACAAATTTGAAATTATTCATTTGGTAACCAGCATTTCCCCATCTTTCCACAATATTTTCAAAAGCCCTTTTTTCTAGAGTAATTAAAACAGGATTTTGTAGTATTGGGCAGACTGTGTGACAAGTCTTTGGCTCTTAGTGACGATCTCTGGTGAAAATCAGTTATAAGACATAGATGCATTACAATTATTTGCATGAATTAGGGACCTACCTCACAAAAGTTTCCTGTATTTGCTGTACATTACATGCAAAATCAAAAGCACAGAAGGATTGTGGGAGTAAAACCTCTGTCCCTTTTCTCATCTCTACAGGTGGGTGGGTCAGTATAGGGGCTGCACTTCCAAAAAATGGGTATGTGTATCTGTTGATGAAGTGATAAAGAAGTCAATTAACCGTATTATAAACCCCTTAACGACTCATCATTCTTTTTTTTTTTTTTTTTTTTTTATTAGCCACGTCAACTGGTATGATGGGAGTCGTGGCCATCTCCCACCATACCTTACAATTCAATGTTAGTAGTTTCTAAATAATTTTTTAGTACTCTTAAACAAAAGATGTTTCATATGCCTAACAAAAATTGTATCTTTTGTAAAGTTGTTCCATCACTTGAATGTGGCCTTATTAAGAGAGAGAGAGAGAGAGAGAGAGAGAAAATCAGAAATCAGGCTAGAAAAACATGAAATAGATGTAAGTATGGGTGGGGGTGTGTGTGTGTGTGTGTGTGTCTGTGTGGGTGAGTGGATATGCGACTATGGAGTAAAGAAACTGGAATCTTTCAGAAATTTTATAGAAATTTGTTAATATTTACTACCTGTACACTATACTGGCAATAGGAGACTTTGATAAACATATTCTACAATTGTCATGTGACATTTGTCAATTTCATGTGTGTTTGTGTATTTATGAATATTCAAAGTTAAGTTTAAATTATTTCTAAACCCGATCATTGAAGGTATTTTTTGTTTATTCCTACAGTGATAAATATATTTCTTAAGTTCTAAAAGTAGCCTGTCTAATGGTACGTTTGATGTACGTGTGCCTAAAAGTAAAGTTCGACTATCAATTTGCAGTGTATGGTCAAAAGTACTTAAAATTGTTGCTATATTATTAATTAATGATTTGGTGTGTTCACAGTCATGAAATAAATGTAGAATAGTTTCTTCATTTCGTTTACAAAATGTACATGAGTTAGTATCTATCAATTTCATTTTAAAAAGCAGAGAATTTGTTGGAATTATTCTATGTATTATTCTTGTTTGAAACCACTGTGTATAAGTGTCTTTTGTGCATTTAAACACATTTCCATGAACTTGCTTCCAATCTATATTTATGTTGTTATATAATGAGTCCCACTTAACTCTGCTCGAAGGTATTTCATCGTTGTGTGTCAAAGTGTTATAAACATGTTTATTTATGTTACTTTTAGTAAGCATATGAAAGAAATAGCAACTAATAGAAGGATTATGACATCCTTTTAAAGCATCCTTTTTAATCAAAATGTGATTTTTTGAAAGGAAAGTTTTAACTGATGTTGTAATGCTATAGAAATTTAAAAAATTCACTTTGTTTCTAGTCATTGTTTTTATGTCCAACCAATTTTTAAAACTTCCATCTACATTTAACAAGTCCTTTACATATCTTATACCACAATCGTATAATATTTTGTTATAAATATGCTTAGAATCTACCAAAATATTGCTATTAAAAAACAGAGGCATGTTAACTACATCCAGCAATTTTGTAAAACTACATTTAGAGATAAATACCATAAAAGATTTTAAAACATCGATCCAGAAATCATTTCTTATGTTGGTAATAATTTTTTCACAGTACATCATTCCAAAATTAAATAGTTTGTGTGTGTCAATTACATTATTCATGAATTTATGACAACTTTTACCGCAAGCAACTAGTTTTCTTATCCATTTAATTTTCATACTTTTATTATAGTTATTGACATCAATCATGTTTAGACCTCCTTCCATATAATTTTTTGTGAAGACAGTTTGTTTAATTTTAGCAGTACCGTCCCATACAAATTCGTAAAGTGTATTGTTCAGTTGTTTCATAAATTCATTCGTTGGTGATGGTAAACTAATAAATAGATGTGTGAGTAAAGGTAATAAAAGACTTTTGACTACAGTTATTCTTCCAACTGGTGTTAGTTTTCTTTTCTTCCAATAATTTATAGTGTTATTAATGCTTTTGAATTTGCTTTCAAAATTTAACTTTATCATTTTATCTAGATCGACATGGAACTCCAGTCCAAGAAGTTTAAATTTTATTTCCCCCCATGTTAATTTCCATTTCGTCTTGATAGATCTTGTACTATACTTTAAACTGCCAATCCATATAAGTTTTGTTTATCCATTTTTCCAAAAGAATCAATATGACTAAAAGCATTTATAAAAAATCCAGGGTTATCAGTATTTGGTGCATATATATTTGCGAGTATAATTTGTTTGTCGCTGTAAGATATATTGAGAGCAATAAACTGTCCATTGGTATCTTTTCTGCATGCCAAAACTTTGAGATCTGTACCTTTTTTTATCAAAACAGCTACTCCTTTTGAATTTGAACTACCATGACTAAAGAAACAATTTCCTTCCCATTCTTGATAAATTTTATTTTCAATTTCTTCAAAAAAGTGAGTCTCTTGTAAACATAAAATATCAACGTTCTTTTCTTTAAAGAGTGTGAATATATCAAATCGTTTTTTAGTATTGTTCAGTCCACGACAATTGTAGGAACAAATTTTCAAACTACCTATATTCGGTCATCAAAAGCATCGGAGTTATTAATATATCATCATTTTTAATTTCTCCATTGTAACCAGTATAGTTTACGACTCATCATTCTTTAACCCTTTACCAAACAACAAAATTTGAGAGTGATCCAAACTGAAAGAATGGCAGATGAATAAATAAACGTAACTCAAAAATTGACAATTATTTCCAGTACGGTAGAAAACATTGTGGGAAAAAGGAGAAAATGCTGGTTGCCAGCATTTTCACCTTTTCCCACAATATTTTCAAAAGGATTCTTTTATAGTGTCATAAAAACCAGGGAGTGTTTGGTACAGGGTTAAACTAATTTACAAAAAAAAGAGGCAGAAAAGATGTTGGACAGGACAAAACAATCTTTGATATTGGAGACAAATCTATTTTGTTGTCTGCAAATACTGCCAAATTTGACTATTCTTAAACTTTGTTGTTTGGTGAAGAGTTGAAGGTACCATTTAATCTATTCTGCATGAAAAGGGCTAAATTTTGTTGCCTAGTAAAGAGTTAACAGTATACCTTAGAAAAACAAACTGTGTTGTACTACTATCTGTACATCGCACACTGCGTAAATCTATGGAGAAGGAGAAGTGATGGGACTGTGGTGGTATGACCACCTGCTGCTGTGTTGTGGAGGTGCCAGGCGAGAGCCCTGCTGACTGAGCAGGTGCTTGGTGGTGAGGAAGTGGTGGCTTTGACGAGACTGTCTTCACTTTAGTTTGTTCTTCATCTGAATGCCTTTTTCCTGTTGAGAGAAAAATAATTGTGAACATATTCTGACTTATTATACAGTGATAAAGTAATTACCTTTTAGTGATCTTTTGACTTTCTACAACTGCATTTTAGGAATGTTAGCCTTGTTCACAAAAAGAACGTAAGTCTCTCATTTTCCCACTTTAGTTGAGTTTGTTTTCTGAGACACACTTAAAGCACAGTAATAGACTTAATAAACAGTAACAGACGATAAGATTTTAGACTGGTCCAAATTGAAAACATTTGCAGAAAACAAAATTTATTTTACTCAAAAATTGAAAATTGTTCTGGAGGGTAGAAAACAGTGTGGGAAAAAGGAGAAAATTTTCTCTTTTTCCAACAATGTTTTCAAAAGGCTTCTTTTTCAGGGTCTTGAAAACAAGGGATTGTTTGAGATAGGGTTAAGAAAAGTTCTAAAATCCTGTGTTGACACAGCATTTCAAACTCAATTCAACAAAATAAATGAACCAACCTCAAAAATTTAACTGGCTATTCTTTTCCTGAGACGAGTACTTTTTATGTCCCAATCTACCTTTCAAAGATTATCTTTAACCCTTTACCCCATAAGACATGTCTATGGTATCTCTAATTGACCCTAGATAACAGCAAGGATGAAGCCGTTACTTATGTGTATATGACACCTTTTGATAGCATGGAAAACATTGTGACAAAAGGTGAAATTGCTCGTCACGAGCAATTTCACCTTTTGTCACAATGTTTTCCAAAGGTTCCTACAAGCAATGTGTCAAAATGAGTATCTATGGAGTAAAGGGTTAAAACATTCAAAATACATTCACCACATAGAAACGCCCCTGCAGCATTTTCTCTTTTTCCGAAAATATTTTAAAAGCTGTTTATCCCTTAGTTCATAAAAATATAGGATTGTTTAGTGCAGAATAAAACCTTTTTTGTTTCCTTACTCTGTTTGTCCTCTTCTAAACTGCTAACATTCTCATGTGTCCCTTGTTCAAAATCATCTGCATAGTCTCCCTCATTCTCTGGGTGAGAGGGCACTGGGGATGGCATCTGTGCTTTACCCTCAACAGGACCCTCAGGCTTCGTGGGCACAGCATGGGTGTGAGGTTTGGACCTGTTTATAGGAGACTCAGACGCTGGACCTCTGATTGGGGAAGGCTGTCCTTCTTTCACTGGGGTTCTCATGACCTGTGATAAAGATAATTTAAGTTAACCCTTCCCAAACAATCCCTGGATTTTACGGGTCAGAAATAGAAGCCTTTTGAAAACATTGTCGGAAAAAGAGAAAATGCTGGTAACCAGCATTTTCTCCTTTTCCCATAATGTTTTTTACCCTAAAACATAGAAAAATCATCTTTTTAGCAACTGTTAATTTGTCATCTGCAAAATGCTTTCAATTTGGTCTGGTCCAAAATTTGCCATTTGGGAAAGGGTTAAAGTGGCATCTCAAATTTTTGGCAGTTGAAAGTTGATATTTCACTAGAAGAAATCATAGGAATGTGAAAGTTTACCCCAATAAATGGAAAAGAAATATGCTGAGGAAAAGAAACGACTATGGAGGATCTCAAACTCATGACATTGAAAACCATGGTCTGTTACTCTACAACTATTCTAATGGGAAAGTAACAAAATTATGGGTTAAAAAATGTATTTATCCCTTTTTATGCAAAAACATACATTACTAATAGTATAGGAAATTTTACAAAAATTTTAGTTAATCTATTACCTTGACTTTTGACCCATGTGATCCAAAAACAATAGAGCATCTCTTTAGGTAATGAGCAACACTAGTATGAGTTTCAGGGTACTCAGTCAAACATCTACTGTGTTCGAGAACGAAAACAATTTTCAAACAAAATTCACCATGACCTTGACATTTGACCCTTGTAACCCAAAAACAATAGGGCATCTTCTTGGGTCAGAAGCAACACTTGTATAATGTTTCAGGGTCTTAAGTCAATACATGTACTTTCAATTTGATAGGGTCAACATTTTTGATGTATGGCACAGAGATAAATACAGAGGAATTAACTATACTTTGGTAGATATCCTGACTTTCGAAACATCTTTACAATGTCTTCTTCTGCAAACTTTTCCCAGCAGTAATGAGGCCCAAGATATATAATATCCTTACCATGTCCTCTTTTCTCAGGACCACTGATACTCCAACAACAGGCAACAGACTACCGGGTACCGCAGGTAACTGCTGTTTGGCACGGTTTGGTGGGATCAACTGGAAACAGACAAAGTTTTGTTTAGTCTCTTTACTAACCAATGTCTTACTTTAACCCTATTTCACAAAAAATCATAATTTTAATGGCCCTGAGGAAGAGAGCCTTTGAAAACACTGTTGGAAAAGGAGGAAATACTGGTTACCAGACTTTTCTCCTTTTCCAACTATGTATTCTACCCTTCGTAAGTCAGTTTTCTCCATCTGACCAATGTCTATTTTGTTGTCTGGAAGTGCTTCACCCTTGTGACCAGCATTTTCTCCTTTTCCTACATTTTTCATACACTTCAAAGGGAAATGTTATAATTTGATACATACTTGATTTGTCAACAGCAAATGCTTAGAAAGTGGACGGTTCTAAAATTTATTGTTTCATGAAGAGTTAAAAAAGCACTTCATCTAAATACTATTCACATGTGATAAGTGCTTCCAGGACACCTAGGCGACACTCACTCCTTGATATGGTAATTCTTTCCTCTGCCAATACTTTCAATTCTTTGAGTCTAAACTTTTGTTTTCTGGTAAAGAGTTAGCTGGCACAGTCAATAGAATGGACATTTTCAGTAAAAAATATGAGCAAAAAATTTGCAACTTGCCGAAGTAACTGGCAAACGGCACAGTTACAACATCACACAGCACGTTCTAGTCATTCTGATCTAGCTCTTCAATGTTCATAAATGCATTTTAACCCCTTACCAAACAATCCCCTCTTTTAACAACCCTATGTAAGAAGCCTTTTGAAAACATTGTGGTAAAAGGAGAAAATGCTGGTGACCAGCATTTTTCTCCTTTTCCCACAAGTTTTCCCACCCTTCCAATGATAAATTTCAATCTTTAAACCACATTTATTTTGTCATAGATCTGCAAATGCTTTAAATTTGGTAGGGAGTTTAACCATAAATTGCATTCTGTTCATTACCTCTCTACTAGACAATGAAACTTCAACCTAGTTCATGATAAAAGCACCTGCAGGTTTTATTTCAAGGGTGGGATTCATTAACGTGAAAAAATAGAAAACATTATGACATTCAGCATTTTCTTCTGTCCCCAGAATACTTTTAAGAACAATCTTCTCCAAGGTCTTTAACCCTTAACCCTTTACCAAATGACAAAATTTTAGACTGGTCCAAATCAAAAGCACTCTGAAAAACAAAATAAATGTAACTCAAAAATTGAAATTTGTTTTCAGCAAGGTAGAAAATATTGTGGGAAAAGAAGAAAATACTGGTTACCAGCATTTCCTTCTTTTGCCACAACGTTTTCTAAAGGCTTCTTTCTCAGGGGCTTCAAAAGTAGGGATTGTGTGGTAATGGGTTAAAGAGTTTGAACCAACTTCAGTTGTTTTTTCAGACAATGTAGATCAAGATCAAACAGCACAAAAGCACAGTCTGATCTTTGATCTACACCGTCTGTTACATCATTATATCTAGCTAAATCAACCATGAAATGACAGTATTTCATTATATCTAGCTAAAACAACCATGAAATGACAGTATTTTGGGAATTTTTCTAAACCAAAAATGTTTGTTTCATTAATTTAGCACTCTAGGGGTTAAAAAGACATTAAATTATTTGATACAGGGATAAGTAGAAAAATCACCTCAAACGATCCCTCCACTGTAACAGGTTTCATATAGATCTCTGTGCTGTTTTTCTTCAGTAGGGTATTCAAAGGGATCTCTGCCCTTCCCAGAGACTGCTCCCCACAACACAAATGTACCTGAAAAGCATTCGGGAAAAATCAAGTTATAAATGACAAGATTAGTTGAATTTTTTAGCTGACACAAAAAATTGCTAACAGATGGACAGACGGACAGATGGATGGATGACCCGGGCCATAACATAATATGATCCTTCAGGCGTATAAAAACAACAACAACAGAAACCCTTTGAGGAGATTGGTTGGTTGTAATGGGGTTTAACACCACTTCAACAGCTACGGTAATATCATGGCGGTCGGTGAAGCACATTTGTTTCCTGGCTCTCTCACATAGGTACTTACACAACTTTCTTTCCAAAGCCACCGACTACTTTTCTCACATGCTTCAGCAGAGGTGAGAGGCGAAAGTACGCTGGAAAGAAAGTTCGCATTAACCTGGTATTGAGGTCATAACCACCAGGTCATGAGCCTGACACGCTCACCACTGAGCCATCCTGGTGGGCACTTTTGGGGGGAAAGAGCAAATATTGCATACCAACATTTTCTTCTTTTAATTCAATGTTTACGACGGCATTCTTACTAAGGTAATTAAAACATGAGATTATTTGGTACAAGGTTAAATGATAAATGCTTTACCTGTATTCCAGGCTGGCTTGACAGAAACATCCTTATGGCATCAACACTGGATCGCAACCTGACGCTAGCTCTTTCAGCTGGGAATGAAGGATTGATAAGATCGTGAAAAACCTCATTTGTGACATCATTACCAAATAGGGAAAAGTAAAAAAAGTATCCCCCTCTAGGTGGCAGTGTCTGTGTGCTTGGAATTAACTGAAATTAAAGAACAATATTTTCCAGAATTTTTCATTTATCCCTGTTCCAGACGACAGAATTTTAGCCTTATCCAAATTGAAAGCCTTTGCTGACGACAATATTAGTGTGGCTCAAATGGAGCAATTTTTCTTTGATATGGTAGAAAATATTGTGGGAAAAGGAGAAAATGCTGTCGACCAGCATTTTCTCCTTTTCCCACATTGTTTTCATAAAACTCTTTCTGTGTCCTTAAAAAATCGGGATTGTATGTCTCAATTTTTTAGCCTCATTTATTTGTGGCCTGCAAATGATGTCAATTAGGACATCTGAATTTGAGTCGTTTAACTCTTTTCCAAAGAACGCAATTTTAGACTTGTCCAAATTGAAAGCAACTTGCAACTCAAAAAATTGAAACTTGACTTTAGCATAGCAGAAAACATTGTAGTAAGGGGAGAAAATTCCGGTTACCAGCATTTTCTCCTCTTCTCAGAATGTTTTCTGTTGGCTTTTGTTGTCAGGATTGTGTGGTAAAGGGTAAACAGAGAGGTATTTTTCAAGCCAACAGCAAAAATTTGAACTTCTCCAAGTTGAGAATATTTGAAGACAACAAATCTGATGTAGACTCAATTAATCTACTTGTTTAACCCTTCACCAGACGATAAAATTTTAGCCCTGTCCAAATTGAAAGCATTTGCAGATGGCAATTTCAATGTGGCTCAAATGGTGCAATTGTTTATAGATAGTCACGAAAAGGAGAAAATGCTGTTTAATGCCATTTTCCATGTTATTTGAATTGTTGTGAGGCAGCCAGTGCACCTATCCAAGCTATCCTAGAATTTCTGTTACCAGTTCTTCCCACAAAATCCTTCTGAGCCAATGGCTGCTTTTCCATATAACACAAACAAAAACCAGCCATAAGATATGAATGCATCATGTCACAATGGCTATCAGCAACCCACATTGTAGGCAATGGAGATACTACAGATTTCTTGAACTATCTTTGTTATCACCTAAATTGTTTTTATCTTTTTTAACCCTTTCCCAAACTGGTTTTAACGTGTCTGCAGTAAAAGTCTTTTGAAAACACTGGGGGGAAAGGGGAAATTGCTCCTGACAAGCAATTTCTCCTTTTCCCACAGTGTTTTCTACCTTTTTTGAGAACTTTCTGCCATTTTCTCAAATCTAAATTTGTCGTCTGTAAACTCTTTTGATTTGGAAGAGTCCAAAATTTGTCATTTGGGAAAAGGTTAAAAGCCCACTTCAATACGCTTTAGCAAGGGTTCCATAGGGAAACCTACTGCAACCTACCTGTGCTAGATTTGATGCTGTTGCTATAGTAACAGAGAGAACAAACTGATCAGTGCACTGTTTTGATGGACCTAACTGGTAGTATCCTTCTTCTTCATTCAGAATAGGCTTTAATATCTTAGTGTTAACATCTTGTGTTGGTGGATCCTCTACTACTAAAAAGGCAAAGGTTTCACTTTCAATACATGTTCTAATTAACTTTTTACCCCATAAGGCATTTTTATGGCATCTCTGCTTGACCCTAAATAACAGTAAAGATGAAGCCTTTTCTTATGTGTAAATGATACCTTTTGATAGCATAGAAAACATTATGACAAAAGGTGAAATTGCTCGTCACGAGCAATTTCACCTTTTCTCACAATGCTTTTCAAAGGCTCCTACAAGCAATGTGTAGAAATCAGTATCAATGGAGTAAAGGGTTAATTATCAAGATAATATTATACCAACGTTTCGTTTAATCCATCCTCGTTGACCCAGTTTCGAATCACTGGTGAGTAGTAACACAATGCTTAACTCTTTACCAAACGACAAAGTTTTACACTGGTCCATATGGAAAGCACTCTTGCGCTCGGCGAAATGTAACTGAAAGCTGTTTCCAATAGGGTAGAAAACATTGTGGGAATAGGAGAAAATGTTGGTTACCAGCATTTTTTCCTTTTCCGACGTTGTTTTCAAAGGGTTTCCATCTCAGGGTCGTAAAAACAAGGGATTGTTTGGGAAAGGGTTAAACCCGAGTTCTGAGGATGTCTTTAACCCATTACCACACAATCATTACTTTTGATGCTCCTGAGAAAGAGGCCTTTAGAAAACATTGTGGGAAAAGGAGAAAATACTGGTAACCAGTATTTTCTCCTTTTCCCACAATGTTTTCTACCCTTCACAAAACAAATTTCAAATTTTCCGTCACTTTTATTTTGTCGTCTGCAAATGCTTTCAATTTGGACCAGTCTAAAATTTTGTCGTTTGGTAATGGGTTAATCAGAAATGTCAGTAAATTGCTGACAGACAATTTGACGGATGCAAGACCGAGGCCGTAACATAGTAAGACCCCTCAGGCGTATATAAAGCTAGTGAATAACGCATCAGGATAATCCGAACTGATCAGTTACATCAAGACAATATCAATATGATTAAAAAAAGCTTTGTACTAATAAACAACAACATACATCTGGCTGGAGCTTCTTTTGCTTTAAAACTAGTGTTTACTGGTTCACTCTTGTCCTCTTCAATGTATATTGAAAGTCTAACCTCAGGTTTGGTTTTGTGGTATTTACCCAACAACAATGGGTACCATTTGGAAGTCTGAAAATAACACTCTTGGTATGTTTACAACAAAGCCTGTCCTCACAGATTTCTTTTTCACTTATTTGGCTAAATAAAGGCTAAAATATGGAACAATGTGGGTGCACTCAAATTAAAAACATACAATTTAAAAGTATTGAAATTAATGTGAAAGTGATAGTCTGATTTTACACTTGGTCCAAATTTCAGTTGTCAGCAGAAAAATAAAAAGTGCGAAGTCATAATAACTTTCATCTACTTTAAAATCAGTTTTCAAATACATTTTCTGCCAGAGATTAACCTTTCAATTAACGAAAAATGAAGAATTTTAAATACCAAAAATATGGCTTAAACAATTGAATTTGTCTTTAATAACGCAGAAAACATTGCTGGAAAAGGAGAAAATGATGCTTACCCGCACTTTCTCCTGTTCCCACATTTTTTTTCAAAAAGCTTCTTCTACAGTATTAGAACTTAAGATTGTGTGGTAAAGATTTAACCCTTTACCACACAGAGACAACTTTTAATGACCCTGGGAAAGAAGCCTCTTGAAAACATTTTGGAAAAAGGAGAAAATGCTGGAAAACAGCATTTTCTCCTTTTTTCCAAAATGTTTTCTACTCCATCAAAAAATGATTGCACTGTTTGAGCCACACTGAAGTTGTTGTCTGCAAATGCTTTCAATTTGAACAAAGCTTAAATTTTGCTGTTTGGTAAATGTTTAATACTGTAACTGACTATGTTACCTGTTTGTTATGGGCTGATCTCAAATCCAACACAACATATCCTATGGCTTCCCGGGCTGCTGCTGAAGAGTCTGAGGCATAACACTGAATCTTAATGGAGGTTCTCTGAAGCCTATGTTGCTGCAGACCTTTCTTATCCAGCTCCCAGGCAAGTTCTTGTGTAAAATCTGGATTTTCAACATGGTCAACAGGGTCTGTAGAAATCAACTCCCCATCAAATCTTGCCTCCGCAAAAATCTTGTGTCTAGGACGCTTTGGGAATCTTCTTCCTATGTGGACAGCAAAGTGATAAAAAATGAATCAGTAAAAAAAGAATTACCCAAGTGTTGTATTGCAAACTTGTAACAATATTTGCTGAAAAAATATTAAGATTTATTTACACATCTCAATTAAACAAAACAACATTTGCTTATCCATACAAATACACAAGACACTGACCAACATTATAAAATATATTTATCAAAATACAAATTCATCACTGTTGCTAATCAATGCTCTGAAGACAACAGTAACAGTCTGATACAGGTTGTGCATTTCAATGGTCTTTTCACTTTGATACTGTTATAACTGGGAATAATTCACACATTTTAATGCTTATTAGTGACTCTTACATTAGATTTAACCCATTACCACACAATCCTTACTTTTGACGCTCCTGAGAAAGAAGCCTGTAGAAAACATTTTGGAAAAAGGGAGAAAATGCTGGTAATTAGCATTTTCTCCTTTTTCCACAATGTTTTCTTCCCTTTCCAAATCAAATTTTGATTCTTCAGTCACATTTATTTTGTCGTCTGCAAATGCTTTCTTTGAACCAGTCTAAAATTTTGTCGATTGGTAGAGTTAAAAAGATAAGGTCAGTCAATGCATCTGCACATATTCTGAAAGCTTATTTTGAACTGTTTGGTCCCTAACAGTTTGTACACATGTCATGAAAATTTTCCATAATATGCTGTCAATGACATCATCAACTTGTATGAACTGATGCTCTTCAAAAAAATAACACAACAGTTTTCCTACTAGTAATTCATGAAATACGAAATTTGATCAACAAAAACATATTCCGTTATATGGAAAGATTGTTTTTACTACCATTTTCTCATGGTACTTTTCCATCCAATCCAAATTTAAGCTATCTTTAACCCTTTCCAAAATGACAAAATCTAGGCTTTGAAATTAGTACAAATAAGCTTCTCGGATAATGCAGACAGCATTGTGGGAAAAGAAAAGGGTGACAACCAGTATTTCCTACTTTTCCTGCAGTATTTTCATACGCGTTCCCGCTCAAGGTCAGTTAATTTTGGGATTGTATAGTAACAGGTTAAATCTCTAAGTTAACATCTCATTCTAGCATTTACTTGGCAAAGTGTGAACACTAGGTAGTAACCGACTAGTTATCTAATTAATGTATACTATGTTAACTCTTTACAACACAATCCCTAGTTTTAATGACCCTGTGAAAGAAGCCATTTGAAAACATTTTGGGAAAAGGAGAAAATGCTGGTAACATGCATTTTTTCCTTTTCCCAAAATGTTTTCCACCCTGCTGGAAATTAATTTCAATTATTGAGTTAAGTTTATTTTGTTGTCTGCAAGTGTTTTTAATTTGGACCAGTCTACAATTTTGTTGTTTGGTAAAGAGTAAAGCACTAATTGAGAACTGGCACTGACATTGATAATACTGATAATCAAGGGGTGAATTACTCCTTAATTTCAGAGGCTAGCCAAACCATTGTATGAAATGTGCCATGTATAATTATATGAGAATTCCTTTTCTTTTTTTTTTTTTTAAATGCCAATATGTTTCCATGCATATGTCTTTTGGGGAAAAGGTCATTTCACTGCTTCCAAGTATGGGTGATTTAAAAACAATTAATGTCTTTTTATAAATAATGTCTTAAGTATTACTAGTGTGATGTCTTTGTACATGCATTATCTTTGATCATTATGAAGCAAGTATGGCAAGTTACAAAATGTAAATTTTGATACTGATATGTCGGCATATGGTTTTTAGAAAAATCAATTTTGATTGTTGCTTGACTTGTGGGTACGATTTTTCCAGGGTACGAAATATTCAAATTTCAATTCAGATAATTCCTAAGGTCGGACGCATAGACACACAATACTTTCTTAACAGTTCAAATCAAGCGAGCAAATGGTATTTTCATGTGCTTTTTGAATTGACAACGGTAAACAGAACAGGAGACCTGGACATAATAAATGGATACTAATTTTCTCATGCTTAGACTTGTCAACAAAAATCGTAATTCAAAATGCCGTCAAGATTATGAATGAATACTACAAGAACAGAATACTTACCCTCAAGGACAGAAACAACAACCAACAATTTATCTTTTTCTACCATACTGATGCGAAGTACTGATTGAGTTGTAAAAAAAGTGAGATTTTATAACTGTCAGATTCTCCGTTTGAAAACAGCCGCCATGTTTGTATACGAATGGGGGTCAAAACGGCCCACTTCCAAAACGGCCCAATACCGAAACGGCCCAAAACTGAAACGGCCCACAACCGAAACGGCCCACTTTTTTTCTTGCTTTATTCTTAAGTAATGGAAGCTGTATGTAATGTTCTTTATTATGTATGCAAGTTTTCATGCATTTGTTCGATCATCTCACCCAGATACATGTATTTAGAGAAGGAATCAATGCAGTTTTCTAGCCCTTTTTTTTCAGGTCAGTTTTAAATAAAAATGGAATAAACTGGAGCATAAGACGATTGAAAGGAAAAAATGCACACGCCGAATTAAATCTACATCTTTTATGGTAATCGGAAAGACAGTATCAGGCAAAAAAAGTATCAAGAAAAAAAGAATAAATTTTTGCTAGGAAAGAAAGTAGATCTATCACGAAAAAAAAAAATCAATGTCTGTCAAAGTTGTGATTCTTTATCAATATTTATGTTAAATCATAAATTTATTAATTTGAAACTTTATGCAAGTAATTTATGGCATTTTAGCACACCCTAAATGCTAAATAGAAACAGCTTCTCTTTTACCTTCAATGCTTTCACAGGTTTTTAAATGTCTCTTGAATACTAGTTATGAGTAAAATATAAGTTAAAGATCAATCAGAAATGAAATTAAATGCTGATTAAAGACAAAGATTAATTAAAGACAACATATTCTTAACAGTTTGGCGTAATCGGTGACTTCATCAAAGTCAAAATTGGACCTTGATTAGGATTATACAGGTGGAAAATTATAAAAATAAATCAATTACACAAATGAATTTGCACAAGTCAAAAACATTTTAATGACTATTGTTATTTCCCAATCCTTTGTAGGTATCAACCACAATTCTTCCCAATCTTAGGCCAGAAAAAGAAAACAAAAAGAACAAAAAAAAAGAGATGTACAAATATCACATTTTTTCTATACAAAGTCAATAAAAACTATCAACCAAATATCTATCACAAACAACATAATTATTACCTTAGTCTTCTTTTTGGGAACTGATACTTTTTTTTCCTGATTTTTTTTTTTACCTGACACTTTCTTTCCTACAATCATCTTTTATCTAACTCTTTTCAAACATATATGCAACAAACTTGTGAACTTGATATATAAAAAAATTACAAAACAATGTCAAAACAGTGTCAAACGACTGTGTTTGAAACCATCTTAAACAAGTTTGTGACAGTCAGGCGTTAATTAGATAGATAAGAAAAAAGTATCTGAGGAAGAAACATGCAACGCGTTAAAAACAACATTAAACAAATCCGGTCATATTTTACCATTTATTTTATATACATAGATCGACATTTATTCAGTATAATTAAATGAAATTAACAGAAAAAGTTAGGTTAAAAACTCAGCTATATTGAAATAAATGATTTTGACCATATCTGAGAAGTGGGCCGTTTTGGTACCCATATTTGTGGGCCGTTTTGGTAAAGTGGGCCGTTTTGGACCGGGCCGTTTCGGAATTGGGCCGTTTTGACCCTATCCCTTTGTATACAGGCAAATCGAAACCGGAAATGACGTTTTCCCACTTGCTGAAGATCTCTCTAAAATACCATAATCTTGACAGATCTATGAGCAACAAACTTTAATATTTTTTATGAAATGGTTTCAAGATATTTCATTCGTACGATTGTGAAATAAAGAATTTCTCTATTCGTTTTTGTTATGTTTACAAAATAAGGCGCACCGCCTGGTAACGGGAAAACCTGCGCAGGCAGACTTGATAAGTTCCGGTACATGAGTGATATCGAAAAAATAGTCCGAGAAATATATTACTTTATTTCCACACGGTCACAAAGTTGTGCTAATCAATGATTTTTGTGAATTTCAAACGAAATATTTTCTTATCAGACTTATAAAAATAGCTTTTGTTGGGAATTTTTCAAATATTAAAATGTATAAAAGTAGTCCTGAAATGGTCGTCTGACGGAAAAATAAGTAGAAAGAAAAAGGAACCTGTTTACGTTACACAAACCCAAGGATGTACTGAACAGAGTTTGGTGTCATTCTAAGATGGATTCTACAAAGTGTATCTGGCACTGGTGATATATTCAAGTTTACATCAGTTTATTTTAAAGAATGGCTTCAGGTTAAATGTGAAAACGAAGTCATGAACATAAATTCGCTGTGTGTACCCCACCACACTGTGAATATTACAGTTGTTTCAAGTTCCATATTGTTGAAATCTGTGTGATATTATGCATAGTGCGAAGAAGGAGATAGAAAGACAAGAAGAGAGTAATTCTAGACGGAAATCATCAGGCCGTTCCAGCATGCATGGAACAAGTCGACAGGCCGGATCGGGGAACTCGGGGGTGCTCATGGTCGGGCCAAATTTTAGAGTGGGAAAGAAAATCGGATGTGGCAATTTTGGAGAATTAAGACTTGGTAATAATTGCCATTTGTTTCAATTGTCGTTTTGTGGTCAGCAGACAAGCTAACAGTGTGATCTTATTGCAGAAATCTCATTCAAGTTTAAATGATGTTAAGAGAGAAAACTTTCAAAAAAACTGTGATGAAATGAGCAAAGTTGGATAACAAACATTTTCCCTTTTTTCCAAAAGAGTTGGGGTCAAAACAGCCTACTTCCAATAAGGCCCAGAACCAAAACAACCAAGTGCTGAAACTGCCTGGTTCCAAAATGGCCACTTTTTTTTTATCATTTTATTTCGTAATTAAACCCGTTGAAGAACCGCCATTCGGATCACAGTTACTTTTATAAAATTCACTTATTTACTTATATAAAATTTACTTCTGATCTGGAATTTGATCATTTGAATCAAACAATATGTTCTCCTACTAATATTTTATTCAAACATGTAGAGAGATTTATCCTTTCCAGAAAATTTGGAGCTGTCATTTTCAACATGAGAAATTTGCGCATAACTGAAGTTAAAAAGATGGTAGGAAAGCAAACCATAACATAAACATTTTGTTTGGAGAATTCCATTTGATCATGAGAAAAGTATGGCGGGGAGGGGGAGACAAATGAACTTGCATTGTGTCATTGGATAGGAATGCAGAGTATAACTCGCCCAAGTATGGAGAATCGAGATTCAAGCTCCATGAAAAAAAAATTATCATTCTATAATATGTAAGAGGAAAGAAAGTTATAAAATTTACTGTCATAATTGCCTGAAATCAAACAGCAGTTTGTTTCAGTTAAGTGGGCTCTATGTGAAATTCATTATTTAACTTTAAATAAGAATAAAGAAAGTAATTAATTTAGAGATAAAACAGCAGTTCGTTGTTCAAAATTGGGCTGTTGTGGTACACATGACATTAGGCTATTTTGGTAAGTGGGCCGTTTTGGACAAGGCCTTTTGGAGTCAATCCAATCTCACTTGATACTTCTCATTGGTTGCGTATGGAAAAATTTCAGTATGTTCTATTTTCAATGTTAATAGAATCAATGTGGACTGCATTTGTCAGCAAAAGAACCAATGTCAGCTTTTTTTAAACTTTAACTTTTTACCACACAAGAAAATTTTAGACTGGTCCAAATGGATTTAGCATTTGCAGATGACAAAATAAAGGTGGCTGAAAAGTTGAAATTTGTTCTGGGAAGGGTAGAAAACACTGGGAAAAGGAGAAAATGCTGGTTACCAGCATTTTCTCCTTTTCCCACAGTGTTTTAAAAAGGCTTCTTTCTCAGGGGCGTCAAAAGTAGGGATTGTGTGGTAATGGGTTAAGCCGAAAAATCTCACTCTCAGTGTGGTTTTGTATCAGATTACAGTTCTGTTCAATCTAAACTTGAGCATTGTCCCCAAAAGCAAATTCAGTCTTGCTTAACACCTAGGAGTAAGTGGTTGGCAAAAGTAAGAATGAATTTCATGTTGAAAATCTTGTTTGATATGACTGTGTTCTTAGATTAGTAGAAGTGGATATACATGTAAGTCACACTTATTTTTTTTCATTTTCAGGTAAAAACCTATACAACAATGAACATGTAGCTATAAAACTGGTAAGTATTAGCAATGACATTCTTTTGACATTGTTAACTTGCATTTTTTATGTTGAAAAAATACTAGCTTAGCTATTTGTAAAGAGAATGTCAAGCTATTGTCATTGTCTGTACTGTTGTCCTAAAAAAATTAAAATTTTCAGTATCACTGCTTAGGATGCGTACTTTAAACTCAGACTAGATGCTATAATCAAAAGGTTTACCTTTATCTGTACGGAAGGTAACCATCAAAGTTATTTATGGAGATTTAGAATTTTCACTGAAAATCAATCTAGTTTTTAATACAGCTGATAAACTGATAATAAAGTCGAGTTAAGTCAGCATAAGCTTGATTTTGTGGAATGTTTAACCCTTTCCCAAACAATCCCTGGTTTTTATGGGTCTGGAATAGAAGCCTTTTGAAAACATTGTGAGAAAAGGAGAAAATGCTGGTAACCAGCATTTTCTCCTTTTCCCACAATGTTTTCTACCCTATCGTATAGAAAAATCATCTTTTTAGCAACTGTTAATTTGTCATCTGCAAAATGCTTTCAATTTGGTCTGGTCCAAAAGTTGCCGTTTGGGAAAGGGTTAAGGCTTGGTCAGACCTGCTAACAGCAGTGAATAATCTAGATTTTGCTAACAATGAGTCCTGGGACTCACAAGTGTGAAATCAATGAGTCCCAGACCAAAATCAATGAGTCCAGCTTTAAAAATACCAAGTCCCACTAAGGTTTGTTAGCAAACATGTCATGATTTAAGAACTTTTTTTGCAGATGTAAATAACAGATAAAAAAACAAAAATAGGTTTTAGTAACTTTATAAACAAATTAACATATGTCTACTCTATGATATGGAACAGTTTAACCATTTCACAACCAATCCCCTTGTTTCAATGACTTGTCTTTTGAAAACATTGTGAAAAAAAAGAGAAAGCGCTCGGAACAAGAAGTTTCTCATTTTCTACAATATTTTCTATCCCATCAGAGAATTGGAATTTATTAACCCTTCACCTAGTGGTGGGCCGATGATCGACTATAGTCGAAAGTCAGTTGGTTTTGGCTTCCGATTTCGATAATCGATTGAGAAATCCCGGAATCGATTGTAGTTGGTTGCTAACCTGGCTTGGTGCAAAAACTTGAATTCTGGTTTTTAGCGCTTGGTTTCGTGATTCTTATTAATCACAATCTTGGATGAAACATAGTCAGGGTTCATTCTAGAAATGATTTTGATGGGGCCACATGGCCCCCTTGTCAGAAAAAAGAGGGGCCATCACAGAAAAGTATGGGCCAGTACAAAATAAAAGTTTCAGAATAGTAAGTAGCATTACTTCCATGAGAAACAGTAACAGTAATTTTACAGCCAACTGAAGAAAGTAACTGAAGAAGACTTGGGTTTTTATGCATAGGCATATTTTCTTCAGCAAGCCAGTATATACTTTTGTAAAAAGTAATGAGAGCATCTTCTTTCTCTGAAACTACTTTTTTTTATTGCCGTTTCAAAATCGGGCCTCAATTGTTCTGCCATTACCGCTGTAGTGTGATCCCTGGAGTCAGTGTGCTTGTGCGAAAATTGTCCGATCCCTCGGTAAAGCTATTCAGTTTTGCGTGTTTCTTGCATTAATCGCAATACATTTTGTTTTTTGTGCTATCGTACGTCAACCAAGAAAACTTTTCAAGCCAAGAATGGTGAAACAAACGAATTTCTTTGCCTTTGGTCGATCTATTTTCACTCGATGATTTTATTTCAGAATATGACTCCTCAGTATTGCTGCTCGTCGACGGCGTCGGTTCATCAGACTCGCTGCTGTTTCCTCGATTCATTTTTTTAGTTTCACCCCAAAAATCTAAAATCGTCTGCTTTCGTTTGCTAGACATGATGAAATATGCGAGATCACTTTCTATTCGTTCAAAGAGAACAATGGCAGCGATTTCGACAAGCACCGGTTACGCTGGTACCCGGTTACCAAATGTATCCAAAGTAAGCGCCCCCTGCGAAGATCGAATGCTGGCTGCCAGCTTAGCGGTTTACAACTGAGCTCTCGATTAGTTAACTAGTGGTTATCGATCGAGAAGCGCGAGATTTGAAAGTATGGGCGTATCATTGGCAGGAAAAACGTGCGCCGGATCGGCCCGTCTTTTAGATTTTGTGTGCGCCAAAATTGAAAAATATGCGCATTTGGCGCAAGGGCGCAGCCTAGAATGAACCCTGCATAGTGGATAACAAACACGAAAATTGGCTGAAAAATGAGAAACAAATCTTTGTCCATGAATGTCTTGACAAAAGTTGACAACTCGGCAAGCTTCCCTGAGCCCGGGTTTTGTCATTTGGAAATTTGAAATGACTGGTCATTGATGGTGAAAGATATCTGCCCAAATGTCAGTCTGAGGCATGAAATTATCGTCTAACCTAGCTTGCATGCATCTGGTATAGATATGGGTTAAACACAATCAGTATAAAATGCGAAGGACACCGGATGATAGGTGGCGAGTCATTTATGACAGAGTAAGGTCTAAGGAAGGTGTTATTCCTCTTATCTAGTGTAAAGTGACAGGTTTTTAAGTTACTTGCTATTTAAACTGACTAAA
The DNA here is from genome assembly GCA_943736015.1 of Tridacna crocea. NCBI lineage: Eukaryota > Metazoa > Mollusca > Bivalvia > Cardiida > Cardiidae > Tridacna > Tridacna crocea. Next base: position 15,390,546 of record OX031066.1, read on the forward strand.
TGATGTCAAATCATGTATTAATACTTCCCCAGAAACTAACTGTCAAGAAAAAATAGATCGCCAAAAAAGCGCGAAAACCCATGACACTACAATGAGCAGCGTGGCGTCGTCCGATCAGAAGGACTTCAAACTATCTTCTTATCTTTAATAATGAATTTTAAAAGTGAATTCACACAAATTTCTGAATAAAGCAATAAGTGGAAGCTAAAATTCTGTTCATGAGTGGAAATAATGTTGTTTTATGAAATGAAAATAAAAAGGGGGGGGGGAAAGAGGGGTCGTCTGCAAATGTTTGAACTATTGGGTATAATTATGTGCGAAAATAAATATCATACTAGTATGACTTGCTTAGAGGAAATGAACGTGATCCGAATGCAACCAACGAAAATACACTTTACAATCGTGAGCTTTACAAATTATTCGTACAATATGCTTTTCGTAACCTGTACGTCCCAAGGGACGCACATTTATTGCTTTTGTGCGTCTCAAGCAATTTTTGTGCGTCAGGGACGCGGGACGCGCAGCTAGATTATTCTCTGTAACAGATATGTAATTGAGAGAAAACAGACAAAAATATGCAAAATTTAGTTTTCCGATGACAAAGTTCATCTTCTTTGCCTCTTGAGCCAAACCAGATAAGGAAATGTCATATTTACCATCATTGACAATCCTCAAATACTCCATTTATTCCAAGTTCTGTATAACCCGTGTTGAAATAAAACACCTTCAAGGTACAAACTAAAGGTATTGACCCAGTGTGAGGCCTCTCGCTACATGCAGTTGCTCTGTGTGGGGGGGGGGGAAGAGACAAGCAAACTTTAAATGCAGACAAGTAGGAAATATAATTCAACTTGTCCATGGGCAAGTAGGAAAATTCCAAAATTTGCACACCCCTGAGTGGTTTTCCCAAGTATGATGAACAGAAATGTACCGAACATCAAGGTATGAGGAAGGCACCTGTCTTGTGACATGTAAAGGGTATAACAAGACAGATGCACCCAAAGTCTATCATTTGCAGGCCTCTGTATGTTTCATGCAGTGTAAACTTTTTAACATGCTCAAAACTGGACTGAATGGACATCAGCGAACGTCAGTGGATAAGTAGCCGATTTATTGGATAAGAAGCTGGCATAAAACGGATACAAATGGACACAAACAGATTAAATGATTTTTTTTAATCTGTTACTTGTCTGTTGACTCGGTGTGACCAAACTTTTAGCTTTGTATAACTTCACATACTCTAACATACTCTAGACGACACGAGAAACTTTTGTGGTAGATGTAAATCAAGATCAGACTTAACAGATAATGCAGTCTGATCTCTGATGTGCATTGTCCACTGCCATAAGGAGAAATTGTGTTTTTACCTTTTGACATAATATAATTTATTCATTCAGTTTTGCAAGAAATAATCTGTCCCTGAGCTCAAAACCATTTACAGTTAAGGATTTTTTTTCTCCCTCAATGTAATTTAAAAAAAAAATCATTACAGCGGTTGATTGAGGTTTTGGTACAAGAATAGAAGTGTAAACATGATAGCAAAAAACCTGAAATGAACTAAATATCTTCAGGTATGACCATGTAATTTTTTGTTTGATATGGCTATATTTTTCTAGGAACCCATGAAATCTCGAGCACCCCAGCTACATTTGGAGTACAGATTTTACCGACAGCTAGGACAGTCAGGTATGTATCTTTCACGTGTAATTACAACTCAAATTTGCAGTCAGTGCCTGAAAACATCAGTATAAAAAGAGGACATTATCAGCCTACATAAGATTGCATACACATGGACATGCTTCAGCTAAAGGAGATAAGGCTTGTTAGTTGTAAGAGGCCATTTTGCAATGGTTTTTGGAATAAAGGTGATCTACATCGTAACATGTGAAAATGTGTAATACACATTTTACAAAAGTCACTTAACACTTTATCACACGAGAAAATTTTAGACTTGTCCAAATTGAAAGCATTTGCAGACAACAAAATAAAGGTGACTGAAAAATAGAAATTTGTTCTGGGGAGGATAGAAAACACTGGAAAAAGGAGAAAATGCTGGTTACAAGCATTTTCTCCTTTTCCCACAGTGTTTTCAAAAGGCTTCTTTCTCAGGGGCGTCAAAAGTTGGGATTGTGTGGTAATGGGTTAAAATTGTGTATTACATTTATTATAATAACATAGCAGTCAGAACTTGATGTCTTCACTGTCAACCAAACTAATTAAACCTGTACACAACAAAATTCTGCCCTTGTGTCAATTTTTTCTGTATTGAATGCACTTGCCAACAAGATAAATGTTGCGAAAGAGATTGGATGAATCTAAGGTAGGGAAGAAACATAATCAGAAAGGGAAAAAATGCTGCTTACCAGATATTTTTCCATTCTTGACGTTTTCAAATGCCTTTTTCCTCTGTGGTTATTGTAACATTGGATTGTTTGGTAAGGGGTTAACCCTTTCCTGAACAAGCCCTGGTTTTTACATGTCTGCAGTAAAGGTCTTTTAAAAACACTGTGGAAAAAGGAGAAATTGCTCGTAATGAGCAATTTCTCCTTTTCCCACAGTGTTTTCTACCCTTTTTGAGATCTTTCTGGCATATTCTCCAAATTTAAAATTTTTCGTCTGCAAACTCTTTTGGTTTGGAAGAGCCCAAAATTTGTCGTTTGGGAAAGGGTTAAAACTGTTCATGATTATCCTTCTTCATTTTGCAGTTGTAAACAATATTGTTCTTTGTTTCCATAGAGGTTCAGGGTTCAGGCTTAACCCTTTACCACACAGTAAAGTTTTAGACGAATCCAAATTGAAAGCATTTGCAGAAGACAATTTCAAAGTGGCTCAAATGTTGCAACTTTTCAAATTCTTCGATAGGGTAGAAAAGTTTATGGAAAAAGGAGAAAATGCTGGTACCAGCATTTTCTCCTTCTCCCACAATGGTTTTTCCTCTTGGTCGTTAAAAGTTAACATTGTGTGGTAAAGGGTTAAAAGAATGGTAACTGGTATTTTCTTCCCCTTTAATAATGTTTGAGCTTGTTTGGTAACAGTTTGATGGCTGTTTTTTGGAAAAAATTATGAAGAAAAGATATTTTTACATTCGCAAACAACAAACTAGAATTTGATGTGGTTCACATGCCTTTGAAAAGGTGTAGAACTTTGTGGGAAAAGGAGGAAAAACTGGTTACTAGCATTTTCTTCATGATTTTCCACATTGTGGGTACAAGAGTTTTAAGAGCCTGGAAAACATAATTTTCTTCTTTTTCCATTGTGTTTTCCACCCTAACACACAAGTCCTCCTGTGAGCCACATTTAATATGCCCTCTGCAAATGCTTGAGTTTGGTTTAGGTCAAAACTTTGTCACCTAGTGATGAGTTAAGAACCCACTTCCCCAGAACAAAAATTTTTGGATTGTTTAGTTAAGGGTTGGTGTTCCCGACCAGAATAAAGTCCAGAGGAGAAAAGGCATTGATCATCTTGAGCAAAGGATTCTTTTGTAGTGTATTGATTTCACATACATGTATTGTGAAGATATGCCTTGTGTAACCTGTGTCCACATTTCATGGCTGTAGTGTCGAGAATCAATGATATTATACAACATAATTTTGACTTTGAGAAGTTCGCCCTTTAACTCTTTACCACATGACAAAATTTTAGACTGGTTCAAATTGAAAGTATTTGCAGACGACAAAATAAAGGTGACTGAAAAATTGTTCTGGGAAGGGTAGAAAACACTGTGGGAAAAGGAGAAAATGCTGGTTACCAGCATTTTCTCCTTTTCCCACAGTGTTTTCAAAAGGCATCTGTCTCAGGGGCGTCAAAAGTAGGGATTGTGTGGTAATGGGTTAACACTTTACCAACCAACAAATTTTTGGCCAGGACCAAAAACAAATTTATGCAGATAATAAATTAAAATCTTGTCAACATGATGATTTTTGACTTTGATAAGGTAAAAGATATTGTTTTCTATATGCTTCTTTCTCTGGTTTGATAAAAATAGGGATTGTGTGGTATAAAGTTAATCCCTTACCAAACAATCACATTGTTCATTTCAACTGATTTCAGTTTGGCACAGTCCAAAATTTTTTTTGGTAAAGGGTTAATGTTAGTAAGACACTTTGCATAAATCCGAATGCTAAGTCTTTCTAAAAAAATAATTATGACACAGAGAATTTAACCCTTTACCAAACAACGGAATTTTAGACTGGTCCAAATTGAAAGCACCTGCAGACTACAAAATAAACATAACTCAAAAATTGCAATTTGTTCCCAGCAGGGTAGAAAACGTTGTTGGAAAAGGAGAAAATGCTGGTTACCAGCATTTTCTCCTTTCCCCACAATGTTTTCAAAAGGCTTCTATCTCAGGGTCGTTAAAAAAAAGGGATTGTTTGGTAAAGGGTTAATCAAGCCCGCCCATAATTTTTTACTCTCTTTTTGTTGCGTTTTCTTGAATCAGGTCTTGGATCACTATGGCTCTGCCCTTCTGTAACTGTCTCTCATGTACAATCCTAAATTCTGCATAATTTGTAAACAAAGCAATGGTTATTAGTTAGCTCTTTGTATTCAACCATATTCAGTAGACTGTTCTATATATACCCCCACAAAACAAATGTTTTACGGGGTATACTGGAATCAGCCTGTGTGTCCGTCCATGTGTCCGTTTCTATACGAAATACTGACAGCGCTGGTGGGGGTATACACTCTCTTTCAATGACAGCTCTATTTATCCTTGTTACAAGTTGCTCTGCTGACATCAACCATGAAGATAAGACTACCAATAATGGCCTAGTTCGAGCGCTTACTATAGACACTATAGTTCGACTATAATTTGCGAAAACTGTTACTGGTTTAACCATAGTGACGTCATTCCCGGACTATGGTCGAACCCACGAGTTTGGGAAGGTCTGTCTAGAACCAAAATGGCGGACAAAAGGCGAGTAAGCACGAGACTGTTGTGATGGAAGTCGGTTTTGACAATATAGGAATTATAAATCGATTAAAATTTGCTCGCCGTGGAAATATTTAAGTACAATTTATACACAGGTGTTAAATTTCTTAAATTTTTATCAGATTACAAGCTTTTCAATTGAAGGTATTTTGCCAAACCAATGTTAAATCCATAAAAGTTAACATCAGTCAATGGAATGGCCTGAAGTTCGCCATTTTGTTGGAGGGTATTGCGTTTTCTCGACTATAGAATCTAGACATGCGCACTTGGAAAACTATAGTCAAACCATGGTTTGCGCTCGAACTAGGCCAATGCAGTCCTATTTTGATCTACATTGTACACTGACTTTTTATGGGATGCTCTGATATGGTCTAAACCAATCTCAAATGGTTGTACTATGTCTTACATTATTTTGCCACACTGATGGTGTCCGTTTAAGTCTACCACACAATTCTGACTTTTAACGACCCTGAGAAAGAAACCTGAAAACACTGAGGGAAAAGGAGAAAATGCTGGTAACCAGCATTTTCTCCTTTTCCCACAATGTTTTCTTTCCTTTCCAAAACAAAATTCAAATTTTCAGTCACTTTTAATTTGTCATCTGCAAATGCTTTCAATTCGAACCAGTCTAAAATTTTCTTGATTGGTAAAGTGTTAAGATAACCCGAACCCATTTGTATATTGTTAATGAAGGAAAATACATTGATGATTGGTGTGTGAATAACTTGATATTGATCAAAGGAAACATCTAGACTTTGGCAAGCACTGAAATTGTTTTAAGTGAGTTCTGTAATGTTTTCAAATGCTAGATTGGCTAATTCATTAAAGTTTAACCCATTACTAAACGACAATATTCTAGACTCGTCCAAATTGAAAGCATTTGCAGACGCTAAAATAAAAGTGACTAAAAATTTGAAATTTGTTTTGTGAAGGGTAGAAAACATTGTGGGAAAAGGAGAAAATGCTGGTTACCAGCATTTTCTCCTTTTCTCACAATGTTTTCAAAAGGCTTCTATCTCAGGGTCGTAAAAACCAGGGATTGTTTGGTAAAGGGTTAAACTCTTTAGCAAACAACCATACATTGTGTTGTTTTAATAACCCTGAGTAAGATGGCTTTACAAAATACAGTGGGAAGATAGAAATTGCTACTATCTAGCATTTTCTACTTTTTTCCACAGGTTTTTTTTTTGCCTATTCAGAGACAAATCTTTTAATTTTTGAACACAATTTAGTTGTCTGCAGAAATTGATGCTTTCAATTTAACCCATTACCACACAATCCCTACTTTTGACGCCCCTAAGAAAGAAGCCTTTTGAAAACACTATGGGAAAAGGAGAAAATGCTGGTAACCAGCATTTTCTCCTTTTCCCATGGTGTTTTCTACCCTTCCCAGAACAAATTTCTATTTTTTAGTCACTTTTATTTTGTCGTCTGCAAATGCTTTTAATTTGGACTAGCCTAAAACTTTCTTGTGTGGCAAAGAGTTAAACAGGTTCAACTTCTGATAATCTGGTAAAGAGTTTATAGCCTTTTATACCACACAATCCCAAGCTTTAATGATCTAGAGTAAGGAAACTTTTGAAAAGATAGTGGGAAAAAGGAATAAATGGCATGCTGATAACCAGCATTTTCTCCTTTTGCCACAGAATTTTCTACTCTTTCCAAAACAAATTTCAGTTTTTGAGTCAAACTTATTTTGTCATCTGCAAATACCATCAACTTGGACTAGTGTAGAATTTTGTTGTTTGGTAAAGGGTTAATGAGTACATCAGTAAACAATGTTATGTATATTTGTGTATTGGGCTTACTTATTAATACCCGTGTCATGTGTAAACAAGGAGACCTCCTGGTGAAAAATGTATGTTATTTTGTGTGTTGTATGCAATCCCATGGTCATTTGATTGCCTTTGTAGCCTTTTACTGCACAATCTCGAGTTTTAAAGACCCTGAGAAAGAAGCTTTTCAAAAACACTGGTATCCAGCCTTTTCCCTTTTTACCACATTGTTTTCCACCTTATCAAACACAAATTCAATCATTTGAGTACATTTGTTATACATGTCATCTGCAAATGGTTTGAATTCGGACCAGTCCTTCATACCAAACGACAATATTTTAGGTTTCTCCAAATCGAAAGCATTTGCAAGACAACAAAATAACAGTGACTAAAAATTTGAAATTTGTTTCTCTAAAGGTAGAAAACATTGTGGGAAAAGGAGACCAGCATTTTCTCCTTTTCCCACAATTTTTTCAAAAGGCTTCTTGCTTAATTTTTACTACGGTCACATTGAAAACTTTAGAAAACGATGCTTACTGGTATTTTCTACTTTTCTTGCAATGATTTCCTACTCTTTCACAGACAGATCCAATCATATCAACCGAATTTGATTTAGCATTTGCAAATGCTTTCAGTTCGGGCAAGTTTGAATTATTATCCTGTGGTATACAATACCTAGCTCAGATCTCCAGATAAGAGGGGGTGATGGCATTTTAAATCCATTATTTCTCTACCAAACCCTATGATGTGGGTACTCATTGGAATAATCTCGATGAGACAATTCTAGTGAGTACCCACAACATAGGATTTAGTGGAGAATAACTAATATTTTCAATTATTAAATCAAAACCACTCCCTCTTTCTGGAGCTCTGCTAGCCCCATGTAGGCATATTTTGGTAAACTCTCTGTTATCAGACAACCAGATCTTACGCTGGCTGGAATCATCCCTCTATCAAGCAATCTCTGGTTTTTATGACCCAGAGGAAGAAGCCTTTTCAGAATTTTTTTCAGAAGTTCTGAAAAAAATTGTTGGAAAAAGAGAAAATGCTGGAAAGCAGCATTTTCTCCTTTCCCAACAATGTTTTCTACTCTTTCAACATCAAGTTTCAAGTTTTTTGAGTCACAAAAAAATTTATTATGTCGTCTCCAGATGCTTTGATTTTGAACTGGTCTAAAACTTTGTCGCCTGGTAAATAGGTATGGAAGAATTTGAGGCCTGCTCTGAAAAGGAAGCTTGATTCGTCTCCAAAAAGTATCAATACAGGTCAGCCTGCACAGTCCATGCAGACTGACCTGAGTAGAAACTTTGTTATCTGTTAATTTTCTGCATTCCAAAGGACCAGTCCATTTCATGATTCAGTAGTTTGTTGGATAAGGTGGATTTTTCTGATCCATGGATATATTATGATCAATGTGCTTGGTACAATGCATCAAAGAGATGCTTTGAGCCCCCTTTTGCCATCTAGCATGAGCTCATTTGCAGATAACAAATGTAGTTCTTCTGATTGGATTGGTCTTTGGAAGGATAAAAAATACTGTTGGGAAAGTAGAAAATGCTGGTGGTCTGTAATATTTGGTGAAGGGTATTTGCAGTACTTGCCCAGGGAGTGCACTGCCTCATTGGATAATAATTATGATATGACATTTGACATTGATCTATAGTGTATTTGGTGTGATTAGTAATTAGTATCATCAGGAACTTATAGGAAGGCTTGATTTGTCCCTTTACCAAACAACCCTGCATTTGAAAGGGGTAGTTAGCAAGATTTTGATTCACAATTTGATTTATAGGGATGAAAAAGTGAGTATTTTGCAAGGGAAAATCACAAGTGTAAATCTTTTTTTCCTGATCTAGGGACCCCCCTCCCCCCACCAAAAAAAAAGCCTAAAAAGATTGCCTTTTGCAAGCATAACCAACATCCTTTTACACCTAGTTGGCATCTCAAGCAACTAAGCTAGGGTACCTGCTGGTATTGTAAAGTGTTAAAAATATTATACTAAGGAAATAGGACATTTTATGGTAAAAATGTGTTTTCTACATGAGATTGTGTTTCTATACATTGTTTCATTTTAAAGACGTCTGAAAGTTAAAGGTGGCCCTTCAGATTTTGGGACAAAAATTTTACAAAAATACAAAAAAGTAATCTTTATACTCCCAAAGCCTTATAATTTTCATTCATAAAACCCCAATGGTCGAAAACCATCCGACAACAAAAGAAATTAGAGATTTACTACAGCCCAGGTCGACACTGAAGGGAAACACGGTTTATTTTTGCATGAGCAACTAGCTCATTTACATACTGGAAATACACAGACAAGGCTTCAAACATAGCATCCGAAGAAGACATTATGGAAAATAATTACATATTTGTCATTTTATGGAATTTAAGTGTCATAAGTCACATGCAAGTCACTTAACATTCCCACATGAAGACCCACCAAAACGTGGACAAATGACATATAAAACATTAGCTTTTCACCAAACAATGAATTTATAGACTTGTCCAAATTAAAAGCATTTTGCAGATGATAAAATAAATGTGACTGTAAAATTGAAATTTTGTTTTTCAAGGATAGAAAACACTGTGGGAAAAGGAAAAAATGCTGGCATGAATACCACCAAAAAGTCTATCGAATCGTCATATTTATCACTAGAGATTGCAAGCTGCTCGCAGAAGGCAGAGAAATTTAATAGCAGCTGCTGCTTTTTACAAGTAGAAGTCTGCTGGGCAAGGCCACAGAATGAAGACCCTGTGGGCTACATAGGCGTGTCATCCTCGAACAGTATTTTAGACACCAAAAAATTCAGAAATTGAAGGTAATGACAAAGGATTCTCTGAAAGGGTAGAACACATTGTTGGAAAAGGAGAAAATGCTGGTAACCAGCATTTTCTCCTTTTCCAACAATGTTTTCTACCCTTCACAAAACAAATTTTAAAATTTCAGTCACTTTTATTTTGTCGTCCGCAAATGCTTTAGATTTGGACAAGTCACAAATAATGTTGTGTGGTAATCACTTTATACCCCTTACAGTGACTTTGAATGATTTTGGCAACAGTCAGTTATGATAGCCAGTATTCTCAAATTTAGAGAATGTGTGTTTTTTGGTTAAGTTTTTTAAAAAAGATGACTTTCAAATCAAAAGTGTTTGAAATATAGTTATTCGGTAAAGACTGAACCCTTTATCACACTATACAGAGTTTTAATGACCTGGAAAAATAAATAAGACCTTGAAAATTTTGTGAGGAGAGGAGAGAAAATGGTGTTGACCAGGATGTTCAACCCTTTCAGGAATACAAATCCCATTGTTTGAGCCAATTATTCATTTTGCAGGGTGCAAATACCTTGAATTCACACCTCCAATTCACATGAGTCTAAAATTTTGTCATTTAACCCATTACCACACAATCCCTACTTTTGACACCCCTAAGAAAGAAGCTTTCAAAAAACATTGTGGGAAAAGGAGAAAATGCTGGTAACCAGCATTTTCTCCTTTTCCCACAATGTTTTCTACCCTTTACTGAATAAGTTTAAAATTTTCGGCCACTTTTACTTTGTCGTCTACAAATGCTTTTGATTTGGACAAACCTAAAATTGTGTCATTTGGTAATGAGTTAACTCTTTCCCAAACAAGCCCTTGTTTTTACGTGTCTGCAGTAAAAGTCTTTTGAAAACACTGTGAGAAAAGGAAAAATTGCTCGTATCGAGCAATTTCTCCTTTTCCCACAGTGTTTTCTATCCTTTATGAGAACTTTCTGCCATTTTCTCAAAATCTTAAATTGTCGTCTGTGAACTCTTTTGGTTTGGATGAGTCCAAAATTTGTTGTTTGGGAAAGGGTTAATAAAGATTTTAAAGAAAATCAAAATGTTCAGTTGTGATGTGCAAACGATCTGATCTACAATAAGGTAAAATTTTAAGTGCAGATCAGGGTGTATTTAGATTTGTGGTTAGGATTTTGTTTCCCCATGCCTAAAACAGTGATCAAATAATTCAGCATACATGCAGTGTACGAAAACCATATTACTCAAATGTTTCCTGTACACCAGGTTTTGGATGCCTAATGTGCTTTCAGATTTTAGGTTGGTTTTTTGCTTGCTAGTGTTTGATTCAGTAACATACTGACAGGTTGATATTGTGAATCCATTCTCCTTTACTAAAGAATCTGTGCATTCAGAACCCTTAACTCATTACCAAAGGACAAAATTTTATGCTTGTCCAGATCGAAAATATTTGCAGTCGACAAAATAAAAGTGACTGAAAATTTGAAATTTGTTTTGTGAAGACTGTAGAAAACATTGTAGGAAAAGGAGAAAATGCTGGTCACCAGCATAATTTCTCCTTTCCCCACAATGTTTTCTAAAGGCTTCTCCTTTAGGGTCATCAAAATTAGGGATTGTGTGGTAATGGGTTAAGAATAAATTGTTAGTACACATTGTTAGAAAAGGAGAAAATGTCGGAGACCAGCATTTTTTTCCTTTGCCAACAGTGTGTTTTACCTTATCAGAGAATCCTGTCATTACCTTCAATTTCTGAATTTTGAAGTGTCTAAAATGTTTGAATTTACATGTATAAGAGCCTTAAGATGTTGTTTTGGAAAGAATTGAGACAAAGACAGGATGCAACAAATTGTTTACAAGACAAATATTTCAGGCTGTGAAGACTCCCTGTAGTAAACTTGTTTGTGAACTTGTTTCTCTTCTTTTATTATACCTAACTCTTTACTTAACTCATTACCAAACGACAATATTTTAGGCTTGTCGAAATTGAAAGCATTTGCAGACGACAAAATAAAAGTGACTGATAATTTGAAATTTGTTTTGCGAAGGGTAGAAAACATTGTGGGAAAAGGAGAAAATGCTGTTTACCAGCATTTTCTTCTTTTCCCACAATGTTTTCTAAAGGTTTCCTTCTCAGGGGCGTCAAAAGTAGGGATTGAGTGGTAATGGGTTAACAAGGAAATTTTCAATTTGAAAGCATTAACCTATTACCACACAATCCCTACTTTTGACGACCCTGAGAAAGAGCCCTCTAGAAAACATTGTGGAAAATGGAGAAAATGCTGGTAACCAGCATTTTCTCCTTTTCCCACAATGTTTTCTACTCTTCACAAAACAAATTTCAAATTTTCACTCACTTTTATTTTGTTGTCTGCAAATGCTTTCAATTTGGGCAAGCCTAGAATATTGTTGTGTGTTAATGAGTTAATTAGAACACAGCAAACCAAAAGTGGCTCTGATGTTTGGATGTATCTTTGAAAAGGTACAAATTATTGTGGGTAACAGAAAATGTGGGTTACCAGCATTTTCTTCTTTTACTACTATGTTTTCAAAGGCTTTCTCTCTCGGGGTGGTTAAAACTTGCGATATTGTGGTAAAGAGTGAACCCTGTAGGAAACAAGAAATTTCAGGCTTGTCAAAGAGTGGCTGAACTATTGGAATATGCCTAAGAAGGAGTAGAAACGACGGGGTAAAACAGTATTTTCTCCTTTTCCAACAATGATTTCGAAAGCCCACTTGAAAGCTCTTTTCAAGGATGGTTAAAACTTGTGATTTAGTTGGAAAGGGTTGACCCTTCTTCTGAGCAATCCCATGTTTCTATTATTCTGGAAACCCAGGACATACATGATTGAACTTGTCTTTTATGGTATAAAAACATTTTGGTAGAAAAAGGAGAAAATGCTGATTAGCATTATTTTTGTCCTTTTTCCCCCCGACAATGATTTCAGCTGTCTTCTTCAGGGTTGTGGAAATGTTTGGAAAAGGACTAAGATTCTGAGTGGCTTGTATAGCGTTGTGCGATCTATAGATATTGGAGAACACAGGAAGGACTTGTTTGTGACATGTGTACAGATATATCTATACTTCCTACAGCAGGAAGAATTCCCCCCTGACCTTTTGAATGTACTGGGATGCTAATAGTATAAGAGCTTCATCATCTTTCCCTCTGATATATCCAATCACTCGTATTGATTATTGTATTTCTTGACACTTCCATTCTTGACACTGTTCAGCCAGCTCCTTCGAGAATGTGTTTCTCTGGTAAGTCTCTTGACCCCTTGGAGTACCATGTGGGAAAAAAAATGAGAAACTTAGTCTGCAATTTTTTAATCATTTTTTTTTTTGGCCAAGACATCTTTACACCCCTGCAAAATGAATGCTTTTGGGGAGGTATACTAGAATCTGCCTGTCCGTCTGTCCGAGTGCCCTGTCTTTGTGTCCATCTAATTACAAATGATTTGCCTGTTTCTGTCAAAGGGCTGGTGGGGCTATTAAGTCACATTCAGTGACAGCTCTAGTTTCTTAACTCTTTACCTGACACTCCCGACTTTTAGTGACCCTGAAAAAGTAGCCTTTTAAAACATTGTGGGAAAAGGAGAAAATGCTGGTAACCAGCATTTTCTCCATTTTCCACAATGTTTTCTGTCTTCCAAACCAAACTTCAATTTTTCAGTCACATTTGTCTTGATGTCTGCAAATGCTTTCAATCTGGACGAGTCTAAAATTTTCTCATGTGGTAAAGAGTTAAGGTCATTTACATTAGTATCTTAACCCTTAAATCTTTGCTACAAAATCCTGAGTTTTAGTGACCTAGAAGGCTTTTGAAAACATTGTAGAAAAAGGAGAAAATGCTGATAACCAGCATTTTCTCTATACATTTCCAACAAAGTTTCTACCATTTCTCTGAAAATGTTTCCCGTTTGAGCTACATTTACCCTGTCACATGCAAACGCTTTTAGTTTTAACCCTTTACCAAACAATCCCTGTTTTTTACGAATCTGAGATGGAAGGGTTTTTGAAAACATTGTGGGAAAGGGAGAAAATGCTGGTAATGCTGTTTGGGAAAGGGTTATAAAAGAAAAAACTCATATTGCTGGAATAGTAGTCATCAAAGTGTTTCTGATACACATATACCCCATAGAATTTTCATTGAAAGTCGATCTTCGAGCAACTGCATCCCAGGATTACCACTTGCGTGCCATGGCCTTGTTTTCATGATCCAGTGACAAGGCAATCTATTGGTGGTTTTCTAGTTTTTGTTCGTATGTACAGTAAGAAGAATACCGTAAAACGCTGTGTATACCACGCAGGCATGTATAACACGCAGGCCTTTTTCAGCATCAGATCCGAGGAAAAAAGGTTGTTTGGATGTACAACATGCATCAAAAATTGACCAAAATATCGTAACGTGTGAAGATTAGGTCGCCGTCTTGAAAAATTGTAAATGGCGTTAATATATCAAAGGGAAAGAACCTTTTTTTAATCAAAGTGGAAATGGTAATGATTCGATGTATACTCAAGGGATTATAAAAACATGCCAGCTTATGACATTTGCAAATTTACACATTGAACTGACGACCATATCGTAGTTAATCTCTTATTTTCTCACCTCGATCGACAAATGTGACAGGTGTAAAATAAACATAGATCTATATGATGTAAATCACGGTTTTTGTAAAAAGTGGCAATAAATGTATATATTTTTAAATCATTCATTTCTTTATGAATCGTTATTTTACTCTTTTATAAATGTTCAATTTTAGCTATTAACAAAGAATAAAAAAAAAAAAAATGAGACGAATCAGACGATAACAGTAAATCAATATTTATCATTCCGGGGTACGTTCGGCATTGCCAAAATGGCTGATAGAAACGGGAAATTACGAATCCTAATCGACAAATTAAGAATGTACAAGTACATTTTAACAAAATTAAAACATAAAGTTTTTTTTTAATCGGTAAAAGTTGAAATGGGATGATGACGAAAGTTAAGGCTGTGGCGAGAGATATTTACCGTTTTGTACCTACGCCACTCCCCCACCCACTTTGAACAGGTATACGACCGACTTTCGAGGAGGAGAAAAACTTGCCTATTGTAGTGTATAACACGCAGTCCCCAGTTTGAAATTATTCAGAGCTGAAAAAAAGTGCGTGTTATACGCACCAAAACACGGTAGTAAGATATATAAGCAGGACTAATCAGTTAAAGTTCCTTTTGTTGACTTTATTAGTTTAAACATAATTATTTTACATCGATTGAGAAACAAGTTCTTAGAACTTATGCTAATCTCTCTCGACTGTGCTACATGGGAATTACACCAGTACTTGCGCCGAATGTGTGTGGGCCAATGAAAAATCCCAAAGTTGACACCCACTCCTGGGTATCGAACTCAGGACCATAAGGTTATTAGGCCGACACTCTACCTCACGACCAGGGACACCACATTGACTTTATTAATCAGGTTAAATCTTTAAACATGGCATACTGCCTGCATATAAAAAAAGGATGAATTCATGTATATGTAACTATTATGCCTTACACGAAGTTCTGCAATATCAGGTAATTTGTATATGTGTGGTCATTGGTTTGATAATTTCTGTTGGTGATGAATCAGTAAATCTGTACATGAAGGAAAGGATGCAGTGGGATGCATCATACTTGTTTATATTATACAATGCCATGGTAGCTAGGAAGCGATTACCAGCTCGGGGAAAGTTGGTATGCTGAAATCAAGGGAGTCTGCATCATGCAGTATCTCTGAAGAAATTGTCAGTTAACCCTTTACCAAACAATCCTTGCTTTTTACGACCCAGAGGAAGAAGAAAATTGTGGGAAAAAGGAGAAAACGCTGGTAACAAGTTTACCTGTGACAAGCCAGGTTTTTTTTATTCATTAACACAGGAATATTTTAGACTTCTCTTCTGATTCTAAACGGTATTATGCAGATGTCAAATGTTCTGAAAATTATGAAGATTGTCTTCTTGAAAGGATAGAAAACATTGTGAGATAATGTGAAACTGCTGGTTATAATCCCACAGTGTTTTTAAAAGTATCTTAAACGGGATAGTTTAAGTTCTGTGGTTTCAGTGGTTGTTGGGTAGAGCACTGGCCTCATAACCATAAGGTCCCAGGTTCAATACCAGAAAACGGGGTTCAACTTTTAGATCTTTTGTTGGCCCACACATTCAGTGCGAGTACTGATGTAGAACTTTCCCAGGAAGCAGAATCAAGAGAGATTAGTATAAGTTGTAAGAGCTTGTTTTCTATCAATGTAAGATAAATATGTTTTACTAAAATTCTGGATTGTGTGGCAATGGGTTAAAGATTTTGAAAATGCAGTGGAATTCTACCATGTCAGAGATAATTTTGTAAGCCATACTTAATTTTTCTGTATTGCAAAGCTGATACTGGAAAAAAAACAGGCTTATATTACCCTAATTATGAAACATAGGCCATTATGACCTGAATATTTCTGTTTATGGGAAAGCTGCCAGTAGCTTAGAAAGGATATCATTTTGGCACTGGTAAACCAAAACACCAGGAAAGCATGGACAGATGTACTGGCTGCTGAGATATAAATGAAATAATGTTGAAGATAGCATTAACTACATACAATTCATCAATTAAATAGAAAACTACATACAATCCATCAATTAAATAGAATATTTCTCAATATATAATCATAATTGATAAGACTTGGCATTTAACCCATTACCAAACGATAATATTTTAGACAGGTCCAAATTGAAAGCATTTGCAGACGATGAAATAAAAGTGATTGAAAATTTGAAATTTGTTTTGTGAAGGGTAGAAAAAATTGTGGGAAAAGGAGAAAATGCTGGTTACCAGCATTTTCTTCTTTTCCCTCAATGTTTTCTAAAGGCTTCTTTCTCAGGGGCGTCAAAAGTAGGGATTGTGTGGTAATGGGTTAATGCTGTCTAACCTTGATCTATACTGTCACCTAGATCACTTTAGGTTGTCCCAAGCACAGAGTTAGTGTGATATGAGGGTAACTTGTATGAGTAATGCCTAATTTAGACTGCAACTATTGTGAATCACAAATGTTTTTAGTCAGTTTATAGCTATAAATAAATACAAAATATGTATTGTATAGTGGCGACATAGTGTTTCACTTGGTAAGAGTGAAACCAAATGTTTTTTCCGATTGAAAAATACAAAATAAAACTAATAATGAATCTTATTCACACAATGAGGAGACAGTATAATTGTTTAACCCATTACCACACAATCCCTACTTTTGACAACCTGAAACCCATTACCACACAATCCCTACTTTTGACAACCCTGACAAGGAAGCCTTTAGAAAACAATGTGGGAAAAGGAGAAAATGCTGGCTACCAGCATTTTCTCCTTTTCCCACAATGTTTTCTACCCTTCACATAACTAATTTAACCCTTTACTCCATAGATACTCATTTCTACGCATTGCTTGTAGGAGCCTTTGGAAAACATTGTGGCAAAAGGTGAAATTGCTCGTGACGAGCAATTTCACCTTTTGCCACAATGTTTTCTATGCTATCAAAAGGTGTCATATACACATAAGAAACAGCTTCATCCTTGCTGTTATTAAGGGTCAATTAGAGATACCATAGAAATGCCTTATGGAGTAAAGGGTTAAAATTTTCAGTCACTTTTGTTTAGTTGTCTGCAAATGTTTTCTTTTTGGACAAACCTATTAAACTTTTGTCATGTGGTAATGAGTTAAGTACAGCACTGAATGTTGAGGATAACTTTGAAAGTTTTGTACACACTGAGGATACTGGTATAGGAAATGTGCAGCCTCACTTGGATCAATACTTTGTGAGATGTTCTAGGTAAAATTCACTTGTTATGTGAATAAATGGGACTTTCTCTATAACCTATTAATAACCATTTTGATTATTACTCTACCAGTGATCAGGTGCTTTTAAGACCTGTGACGAGAGAGCTAGTGAAAGTATTTTGGGAAAAGAAGAATATTTTTTCTAGCTTAATGTTAAGGTCCCTATCAAATACATATCCATATAGACCCTTCACCACATAGTCACATGCTTGAATAGACCCGAGAAAAAAGGTTTTTCAAAATACTGCAGAAAAAGCTGAAAACCAGCTTTGTCATTCTTCCCTGTTGTGCCTAAAATGTTTTTACATTCTTCCCCACCCCTGACAGATACGCCCACCCGGATTGCTCAGTGTCGGACTCATGACCTGGTGGTTGTGAGTTCGATACCTGGTTGAGGCGAACTTTCTTTCTGGCGTATTTTCGCCTCTCACCTCTGCTGAAGCATGTGACAAAGGTAGTCGGTGGCTTTGGAAAGAAAGTTGTGTATGTACCGGTGTTAGAAAGCTAGGAAACACATGTGCGTCACCGACCGCCATGATATGACCTTAGCTGTCAAAGTGGCTATAAACCCCAATACAACCAACCTGACAGATACCCTCTCTTGAGTGGCATTGAATTTGTTGTCTACAAAATGAATGTCTTCTATTTGGACAAGTCTTAAATATTTGGTATATGTATGTACATGTATTTATCATATTCAACATTTTTCATGTTTCCTTCACATATCACAGTGGCCAGGCACTTGTCTAGATTTTCCTTCATTTTCTTGAATCAGTACTTTGTACAGTAATCTTTCCAAGCCGCTGCATGTCTTCACACATACATGTACTCGTTGTGGAAACAACAATCTGTTGTGAGAAAGGAGCGGACCCTGTTGCAATGACTTTCATCAATCCTTGGAAAGAAATTGGCAGAGCTGCTTATTCTTACCAGCAAGCCCATTGTCTTAACTCTTTACCAAACAACAAAATTTTAGACTCCTGCAAATTGGAGGCATTTGCTGACAACAAAATGAAAGTGACTGAAAGTTGGAAATTTGTTTTGTGGAAGGTAGAAAATATTGTGGGAAAAGGAGAAAATGCTGTTTACCAACATTTGCTCCTTTTCTCACCATGTTTTCTAAAGGCTTCTGTCTCGGGGTCATAAAAACCATGGATTATTTAGTAAAGGGTTAAGTCCTGTTCACTTTTGAATGGGCTGCCAGGCTTGGCTTTTGTCTGGCAAATTTAAAGAGTTAAATTTATTAACTGTGGATGCATTTGGTAAAGACAAGTCAAAAATTTTTGTGTCCAGTCTCGAGTTAAGTAGCACTTGAAGGGTTAAGTATTTTATTGCCCTTTATTTTTCTACTCATAAGAGTGCATCCATATTAGGTTGTCAACTTAGGGTTCTATAAAACTGTCATGAACTCGTGTATTTTTCATCAGGTACATGTACTATCAAAACGTGATAATTGTGGCCTTTGTTTACAAACACTGGATCAGTTCAAAACATTCAAATAGGGAATACCAGGGACGAAACAATTACTTATTGGTAAATTTCAACAAAGACATACAAGTAATGCTGTGGTGCATTGGTCAAAGGGACTCTGCTACCGCCCAAATGGATCGAGTTCGAGTCACAGAGAATTTTTTTTTTCAGTAAAGCAACTGTTTTTTTTTTTTAAGCTAAGTCAATCGCTACATTATTTTTTATGACATCATAGTGAATATTTTTACTTTTACTTTGTAGTTTCATTCATATTTAATTGACATCACAAGAGATTGCACATTGATCCTTCGAAAGTTGGGAAAAATGAACCAAGACAGTTCTTGTACAGGAATTGATGCTAGAAATAGCCTCACGATTTAGACTTCTAAGATGACTAAAGCCACAAATTTCTGGCTACTAGTTTTCGTCCTGTTACATGGCTTTGACAGAAGAGACATGTCTATATACTCACTACAGTTTGGAACTTACGCATATCTGAAGCTTGACTGCACAAGGATTTAAATTGAAACACCAGTGGATCGGAACCACTTGTGAACTAAAGCAACCTGAGTGGAAAAGTTACTATGGATGTGCGGTCCTAGCAGAATAAATATATTTTTCAAAAAGCAGATATTGCAATTCAAGAAACCTGTGAGCAGTTCAGCGACAAGGAAGCAACAAATACTGAATGTTAAGAGGGTTAGGGTACCGATAAGGCCAGTGAAAATGAAACAAGTTCCAATACTGCCAGAGCACGGGATGAGAGTTGCACACTTATCATTTTATTGTTGAGTCAGTCATATAGAAATATGCTTTAAAGAAAGAAGAATAAAATGAATGATAATAAAATGTAATAGTAACAAAAGAATATCAATGACAAAAAAAAAAAAGATGTACACATCTAAAAAGGAAGAAGAAAGGATAAAGAAAAGAATCATAAAATACATTCAAACAAGGAAAAGAAAAGTATGGAGAGGAAAAAAAGAAAAGTAAAGCGAAAACCGAAAAAAAAATGCAACATGCTTCCTTAAAAGAAAAAAAAAAGGTAGGTCTGACGGCTCGAACGAGGATCGCCAGCTTTAGAGGTAGTGATGTTATCCATTACACCACTACTCACTTAGTACAATGTAGAACTTGTAAAAGTTTTAAGCCTTTTCAATTTACATTTAAATAAAATTATTGGATAATTTACCTGTCCTTCCCGTATACGAAAATAGAATGGTCTGAATTATCGTAAACAAAGGCCACGGTTATCGCGTTCCATTAATATATTATTTGACAATAGCCTTTACTATACAAACTTACTTTTGACCAAAGAGCAAACATTTGAAGGAAATGAAATAATTGCATTTAAGCACTTAACTCTTCACCACACAATCTTGACTTTTAACAACCAGCATTTTCCCCTTTTCTCACAATGTTTTCTACCCTTCAGAAACCAAATTTCAAATTTTTAGTAGCATTCATTTGGTAGTCTGCAAATGCTTTCAATTTGGACCAGTCTATAATTTTGTTGTTTGATAAAGAGTTAAATTGCCCTTCATAACTGTATTAATTTTATTGACAATTTGGGTCAGGATCAGACTGCACAAAACAACGCATTTGGTCTTTGATGTACTGTATCAGCTTCTAAACTGCAGAGAATAATCTAGCTGCGCGTCCCGCGTCCCTGACGCACAAAAATTGCTTGAGACGCACAAAAGCAATAAATGTGCGTCCCGAGGGACGCACAGGTTACGAAAAGCATATTGTACGAATAATTAGTAAATCTCACGATTGTAAAGTGATATTTTCCTTGTTTGCATTCGGATCACATACATTTCCTCTAAGCAAGTCATACTAGCATGATATTTAATTTTCGCTCATCAAACATTTGCAGACGACTCCTCTCTTCTCCTCCTCCCCCCCCCCCCCCCCTTATTTTCATTTCATAAAACAACATTATTTCCACTCATGAACAGAATTTTAGGTTCCACTTATTGCTTTATTCAGAAATTTGTGTGAATTCACTTTTAAAATTCATTATTAAAGATAAGAAGATAGTTTGAAGTCCTTCTGATCGGACGACGCCACGCTGCTCATTGTAGTGTCATGGGTTTTCGCGCTTTTTTGTCGATCTATTTTTTCTTGACAGTTAGTTTCTGGAGAAGTATTACTACATGATTTGACATCATTTAGTCTGTTTAAATAGCAAGTAACTTAAAAACCAGTCACTTTACACTAGATAAGAGGAATAACACTTTCCTTACTCTGTCATAAATGACTCGCCAGCTTCATTATCATCCGGGTGTCCTTCGCATCTTATACTGATTGTGTTTAACCCATATTTCTGCCCGATGCACGCAAGCTAGGTTATATGAAGTTCTAGACGATAATTTCATGCCTCAGACTGACATTTAGGCAGATATCTTTCACCATCAAAGACCAGTCATTTCAAATTTCCAAATGTCAAAACCCGGGCTCAGGGAAGCTTGCCGAGTTGTCATCTTTTGTCAAGACATTCATGGACAAAGATTTGTTTCTCATTTTTCAGCCAATTTTCGTGTTTGTTATCCACTATGTTTAATCCAAGATTGTGATTAATAAGAATCACGAAACCA
The DNA here is from genome assembly GCA_943736015.1 of Tridacna crocea. Lineage (NCBI taxonomy): Eukaryota > Metazoa > Mollusca > Bivalvia > Cardiida > Cardiidae > Tridacna > Tridacna crocea. Next base: position 15,411,947 of record OX031066.1, read on the forward strand.
AGCGCTAAAAACCAGATTTCAAGTTTTGGCACCAAGCTAGGTTAGCAACCGACTACAATCGATTCCGGGATTTCTCAATCGATTATCGAAATCGGAAGCCAAAACCAAGTGACTTTCGACTGTAGTCGATCATCGGCCCACCACTAGGTGAAGGGTTAATAAATTCCAATTCTCTGATAGGATAGAAAATATTGTGGAAAATGAGAAACTTCTTGTTCCGAGCGCTTTCTTTTTTTCACAATGTCATGGAAACAAGGGGATTGTTTGTGAAATGGTTAAACTGTTCCACATCATAGACATATGTTAATTTGTTTATAAAGTTACTAAAACCTATTTTCGGTTTTTTGTCTGTTATTTACATCTGCAAAAAAAGTTCTTAAATCATGAAATGTTTGCTAACAAACCTTAGTGGGACTCGGTATTTTTAAAGCTGGACTCATTGATTTTGGTCTGGGACTCATTGATTTCACACTTGCGAGTCCCAGGACTCATTGTTAGCAAAATCTAGATTATTCACTGAAACTGAGATACATATTCTGAACAAAAGCGATCCGGATGCTGCAAATATTTTGGTCTTTTTCCCAGACTGAAAAATTTGTCTGTTAGGTTTATTCTGTGCTGTATTGGTGCATTGAACATCCAGAAGCAATAGCTAAAGCTAAAGTTGAGCAAAAAGAAAAGAAGAGTTGTTCATGGGGTATACTGGAATCAGCCTGCCTGTCAGTGTGTGTCTCTGTCCGTGTGTCCATGTACAAAATACTAGTGATTGCCTGTTTCTGTCAAAGCGCTGGCAGGGGTATTCAGTCACATTCAGTGACAGCTCTAGTTTGTTTTCATGTAAAATTCTATTTATAAATTTCTAATATCAAAATTAGCTCACATTCTACGGCAAGGGTCAGTTTTATCGATTTTTTTGGTGAATATCTCAACAAGTCAACAAAAGATAAATTGCAGGAGGAAGTTATTACTTTCATGACTTTAAAATCTTCAGTTTCTGGTCTGCCTTCTCTTTAATCAGACTCTTTTTGCTGACAGTTTCATGTAGGTGATTGACATCACTTATTTTCCAGACAACAAGAATGTTTAGGCTTGTCCAAGAATTGAGGATTTGCAGGTCACAGATTAAATTTAGAAAAAATGAGATTTATCTTTGGAACGGTTACAGAAAACTATTTGTTGAAAAGGAGAAATACCAGCTCTTTGTCCAATATTGTTTTCCATTCTTGCAGAGACAAACCTGAGCAATAGAGTCAAATTCAATTTGCAATCAGAAGAATGCTTTCAATTAAAAAGAAGTTGGGTTTGGTGTTCAGTGGTCATTTTAATCTATATAGTTACTACAAAGTTGGCGGATACTTTTTGCACATGTATTAAGGTATTTTTAAAAGCCCTCTTTTTATAGAGCATGGCTCATGTTATTGAACCTCATATTATATTAAGTGGAGTTTGTTGATCCCTTGACTATACAGTGACAGCTTAACCCTTTATCACATGAACAGATTTTAGACCTGTCCGAATTGAAAGCATTAATTTGCTGATGACAATTTCAATGTGGATCATAATTATGAAATGCTTTTTCTTTGAAACGGAAGAAAACATTGTGGGAAAGGAGAAAATGCTGCTAACCAGCATTTTCTCCTTTTCCCACAATGTTTTCAAAAGCCTTCTCTGTCAGGGGTGTTAAAAGTCGTCATTGTGTGGTAAAGGATTAAGGCCATTAAAATGACAGAATTTGAGATTGAACCATATTGTAAGCATTTGCAGACTGCAAATTAAAATTACCTTAAAATTAATGATAATATCAGTCATTGATGGGATAGAATATATGGTGGGAAAAGGATAACATGCAGTATTTACTCCTTTTTCCATAATGTTTTTTAAACAGCTTCTATTACTGGGTCATTTAAAGTTGTGGTTTTGTGGTAAAGGCATTAGAGCCAAACAAAAGCACTTTAGATTTCTTCATTTTGAAGCAAGCTCTAAACAAAGAATGTAATGTGGCTTAACAGCAGAAGTGATGCTTAACAGCATAAATTTTTCTCCATTTTCCACAAAATTTCCCCAAGCCTTTCAAGGGTATTACTATTTACCAAATGCAGCAATCTTTCTTTTATTGTGTAGAAAATATTGTGGGAAAAGCAGAAAATGCTGGTTACCAGCATTTTCTTCTTTTCCTACAATGTTTTCAGAAGGCTTTTTTCTTGGTCGTTAAAAGTCGTCATTGTGTGGTAAAGGGATAAAAAGTTATCAAGTTTTCTGCGAAGGCTATCAGTCTCAAATTTAGTTGTTTGGCTAAAAGTTAAACCTTTACCAAATATTCTTTAATTGCAATGAGCTTATGGAAGAACGAAGGGTTTTGGAAATATTGTGGGAAAAGGTGAAAACTGCTAGCAACTTGCATTCTCATATTTTCCTACAAGATTCTGTACCCGAAAGAAGCCAAATGCTTCATTTTATCTTCCTGAAATTATTTTGTCTGTAAAAACTTTCAATGGGCCAAGATTTAGAATTTGTATGTATAACCTAAGGTAAATGAACGATTTTATCCATGATATGGTTGACTTGCAGTTCCAATGAGGAAGTATTTCTCATTAAATATAGAGTGTTTAAACCTTTCCCAAACAAGCCTTTGTTTTTATGTGTCTGCAGTACTAGTCTTTTGAAACACTGTGGGAAAAGGAGAAATTGCTCGTAATGAGCAATTTCTCCTTTTCCCACAGTGTTTTCTACCCATTTGGAGAACCTTCTGCCATTTTTTGCTCACCTGAGCAAAACACAACGTGCTCAAGGGGAGCTTTTAGGATCACCCGGTGTCCGTCGTCCGTCGTGCGTCAGTGCACCGTGCGTCGTCAACAATTCTTTAAACATCAACTCCTCCTAAACCGCTGGGCGAATTTGGACCAAACTTGGCTGGAATGTTCCTTGGGAGGTCCTCTTTAAAAATTGTTCACAGAATTTGATTCCATCAAAAACTCTGGTTGCCATGGCAACAAAATGAAATTTTTCAGGAAATTCTTTAAAAATCTTCTCCTCTGAAACCGCTGGTCAGATTTTAAAATAATTTCACAGAGATGTTCCTTGGGTGACCCTTTTCAAAAATTGTTTGTGAAATTTTGATCCCTCAAGAAACATGGCTCTGGTGAATGGGGGCTTCTTGCACTATACAGAAATGAAGGAATTCTTAAAAATTCTTCTTCTCTGAAACCGCTGGCCAGATTTTAAAATAATTTCACAGAGATGTTCCTTGGGTGACCCTTTTGAAAATTTGTTTGCAAAATTGTGATCCGTCAAGAAACATGGCTCTGGTGAATGGGGTCTTGCACTATACAGAAATGAAGAAATTTTTAAAAATTCTTCTTCTCTGAAACCACTGGTCAGATTTTGAAATAATTTCACAGAGATGTTCTTTGGATGACCCTTTTCAAAAATTGTTTGCGGAATTTTGATCCGTCAAGAAACATGGCTCTGGTGAATGGGGGCTACTTGCACTATAGGGCAATGATGAAATTCTTAAAAATTCTTCTCTGAAATGGCTGGTCAGAATATGAAATAATTTCACAGAGATGTTCCCTAGGTGACCCTTTTCAAAAATTGTTCGTGAAAGTTTGATTCGTCGAGAAACATGGCTCTGGTGAATGGGGGCTACTTGCACTATATGGAAATGAAGAATTTCTTGAAAATTCTTCTTCTCTGAAACGGGAGGTCAGATTAGAAATTTATTTCACAGAAATATTTCTTGAATGACCTGTTTCAAAATTTGTTCGCGAAAATTTGATAGGTCAAGAAACATGGCTCTGGTGAATGGGGGCTACTTGCACTGTACGGAAATTAAGAAACTCCTAAAAATTCTTCTTTTCTGAAACTGCTGGTCAGATTTTGAAAGGACTTTTACAGGTGACCTTTTAAGAATTTCTTGGCAAAATAATGATTTTGTTTCCAGTGTTTCAATACCTTTAAAAAAAAAAAAAGGCTATGGTCCTCTAAAAAATTCAGGTGAGCGATCCAGGGCCACTTGTTATCAAATCTGATGTCATAATGCATGCTAAGTAACGAAACCCCTCCTCTCCTTTGTTTGTATGCTTATGGGTTTTTATACTGTTTTGATGAAAACAAGACATAAACTTTTTACATTTATATTCTTCATTCACCAATTGACAAAGGATCATTGACAAAGACTAAAGACTTGGCTTGCAATCTGTACAGTGGTTGTCATTTAGGAAATCCGATAATGGTATACTCACTCAATGATCCACTGCAGGTTTATTTTTTGGCTGACTCATGAAATATTTCTCCTTTGTTTTCAATTCCTTTGGGTGAACTGAAAATGATGGGGTGTATAATAGGTTAATTCCAAACAACTTGAGAACAAAAGCAGACTTGAAAGCAAATGTTGCTATTACTGTTAGATTGATCTTTAAAGGATAGAAAACATAATAGAAAAAGGAGGAATGTTGGTTATCAACATTGCCTACAACATTTTAACCCTTTTCCAAACAATCCCTGGTTTTCATGACCCTGATAAAGAAACCTTTTGAAAAGATTGTGGCAGAAGGAGAAAATGCTGGTAACCAGCATTTTCTCCTTTTTCCACCATGTTTTCCATCCCTTTCAATGATGTTTAATTCTGTAGATTTAGAGAAGATTAAGATCTGAATGAAATGTACAATCTAAATTTAAAATATTCTCTTTGACCTTCAGAGAGATACACTCTACATGGCAAAATTCAACGCATATCTTTATGGTTTGGTAAGTCTCTTACTCTTAAAGGAGAACATGCAGGTTACCGGCATTTTCGCTTTGCTCTTGATATTGTCAAAAGCTGTCTATCAGAGTTTGTATATAGGCTTAACCCTTTACCCCATGAGGCATTTCTATTGTATCTCTAATTGACCCTAAATAAGAGCAAGGATGAATCTGTTTTTTTATTTGTATATGACACCTGTTGATAGCATAGAAAACATTGTGACAAAAGGTGAAATTGCTCATTACGAGCAATTTCACCTTTTGCCACAATGTTTTCCAAAGGCTCCTACAAGCAATGCGTAGAAATAAGTATTTATGGAGTAAAGGGTTAAACTTCCATCTGTAGATTTGGCATCAAGATTTTCAGTGTTGTCTTCCTTTTCAGAGGGATCCAACTTCCATTTCAGAAGGATTGCTTTATCCCATTATGTTTTCAATAGTAATCTCCAGTAGGATCATAAACTATTGGATTGTTTGGTAAAAGGTTAAATTTTTTCTCAGTAATTATGATATTAAGATTTTCTTGTTTTGTCTATTTCAGAGGGTGTACCTAATGTATATTATTTTGGCCCCTGTGGAAAGTACAATGCCCTGGTGTTAGAACTTTTGGGACCTAGTCTAGAGGATTTGTTTGATCTCTGTGACAGAAAATTCTCACTGAAAACAGTCCTCATGTTAGCTATACAAATGGTAAGCAACAAGTTTTGTTACTGTTTATCTGTCAAGCCTTTACCTCATAAGGCATTTCTATGGTATCTTTAATTGACCCAAAATAACAGCAAGGATGAAGCTGTTTCTTATGTGTATATGACACCTTTTGATAGCATTGAAAACATTTTGGCAAAAGGTGAAATTGCTCGTCACAAGCAATTTCACCTTTTGCCACAATGTTTTCCAAAGGCTCCTACAAGCAATGCGTAGAAATGAGTATCAATGGAGTAAAGGGTTAATTCTGCTGTCATAAGACTTTTGAACCGTTTATCACATGAGCAAAATATGGACTTGTCCAAAGTGAAGCATTAATTTTGCATTCGAAGGTTTATACATGGTTCAAATCATACCACTGTTTTGCCAGATACTGCAACAAATACAACTTCATGTTTTTAGTACAGATTTATAAGAGTTAGCTTATAACCTCCTGTTTCTACCCTTTAACCCATTACCACACAATCCCTACTTTTGACGCCCCTGAGAAAGAAGCTATTAGAAAACGTGGGAAAAGGAGAAAAGGCTGGTTACCAGCATTTTCTCCTTTTCCCACGATGTTTTCTATCCTTCACAAAGCAAATTTCAAATTTTCAGTCACTTTTATTTTGTCCTCTGCAAATGCTTTCGATTTGGACAGGCCTAAAATATTGTTGTTTGGTAATGAGTTAACCATTAGGCTGCCAAGCACGACACACTGACCTTTTACTAAAAGTTAGCATCAAAATCAGACTGCACAGAAGGTACAGTCTGACCTTGGATCTACACTGTCTGATCAGAAGATAATATTCCCAAAACCATAACTTTTAAATAGCAGTATTTGGGTTTTTACTATTGAATCGAAAATTTTGTTTTCCCTATTTAGCAGGAAAAGAGTTTAAAAAATATCTCGATTTCAAAACCTGAGACATGTTTGATATACAAGATGTATAAGAATGCTTCAAGTTTGGACAGGTATCACACTTTCGTGTGTGGTAAAATTGACAGCCTGTATTTTTATAGCTGTTTGAAAATATTTACCAATCAAAACTTTCCATCTAAATGAAATAAAACATATAAAAGTGTAGAAATGCATGAGAAAATTTAAAATAAAAAAACAAGAACGATTTTCATATTAGATTACATGAAGATTTTTGTTTTGTATTTCAGTTACATCGTATGGAATACATACATGGGAAACATTTGATATATCGGGATGTGAAACCTGAGAACTTCCTCATTGGGCGTAATTCCACAAGAAAAGCCCACATCATCCATGTGATAGACTTTGGCCTGGCCAAGGAGTACATAGATCCAGAAACCCATAAACACATCCCCTACAGAGAGCACAAAAGTTTGACTGGGACAGCCAGATACATGAGTATAAACACACATCTCGGCAAAGGTAGTTGTTGTAGAAAGACATGGGCCTGGGAAATCTTAATCTTCCTATTAACAAATGCAATTTGCATGAGGGGTTTGGTATTGGAGTTTCGAGTAACTCAAATCCGTAAACCAAAACGCTCCAACAGAGACAAAGTTTCCTCATATGAAGGTTTTCAAAACATACTAACTTACAGAATAAATGGATAAAACAAGTAATAAAGCTGAGTTTCAATTTTTAAGTCACATTTATTTTTTTGTCTGCAAATGCTTTCAATTTTGACTAGTTAAAAACTTTGTTGTTTGCTAAAGAGAGAGTGAAAGAGTCCGTTGGATCATTAATCTTCAACAGTAATAGCAGGTTTTAACATCCTTAAAAAAAAAGTGTTTGAAAACATGACTGAAAAAGGAGAAAATGCTAGTAACCAGCAATCAGGGGACAGTTTAGTTGTACCAGTTTTGAATTTTTTTCTTTATTTGCTTTTGAATTTTTGCATCTTAACACTTTTTTCTTTTTTTGGAAAGGTGTAACTTCATTAACCTTTGGTGTGCTGAATTGAAAGTTAGAAGGTACTTTCTGTTGAAAAAATGGCCAAAATTTTGCTCTTTCAAGGTTTGTTTTGGGTAGAATGTTTTACATTGAAGCAGAAAGTGTAGATCCATATTATTGGCAGTCCGACCTTGATCATTGCTGTCGCCAAAAGCCACTGAAGGGAGTTCAGTTTTTTAACCCTTTCTCAAATGAGAAATTGTAGACTCTTCTCTGCTGATAGCATCCACAGACAACCATTTCAGAACTGTTACAAATCAGCTTTGGGTCTTTTATAAGGTAGAAAACATTGCGGAAAAAGGAGAAAATGCTGGTAAACCAGCATTTTCTCCTTTTCCCACAATGTTTTCAAAAGCCTTCTTTCTCAGGGCCATGAAAACCAGGGATTGGTTGGTGGAGAGTTTTAAAATGTATGATATCAGAACTATTTCTTTCTTTCCACAGAACAAAGTCGTCGAGATGATTTGGAAGCATTAGGGCACATGTTTATGTACTTTCTACGAGGCAGCCTACCGTGGCAGGGTCTCAAGGCAGACACCTTGAAGGAGAGATATCAAAAAATCGGTGATACAAAACGAGCAACTCCCATTGAAGTTTTATGTGAAAATTTTCCAGGTAAGGCGTGATTTGCATCACTTTAACCCATTACCACACAATCCCTACTTTTGACGACCTTGAGGAAGAGGCCAAAAACATTGTGGGAAAAGGAGAAAATGCTGGTAACCACAATGTTTTCTACTCTTCACAATACAAATTTAAAATTTTCAGTCACTTTTATTTTGTCACCTGCAAATGATTTCAATTTGGACCATTCTAAAATTTTCTTGTGTGGTAAAGAGTTAAGCCTTTCTTTTTTAACCCTATACTCCATAGATACTCATTTCTACACATTGCTTGAAGGAGCCTTTAGAAAACATTGTGGCAAAAGGTGAAATTGCTCGTGATGAGCAATTTCACCTTTTGTCACAATGTTTTCTATGCTGTCAAAAGATGTCATATATACATGAGAAACAGCTTGATCCTTGCTATTATTTAGGATCATTTAGAGATACCATAGAAATGTCTTATGGAGTAAAGGGTTAAGCACCTGTCAAAACTATAGATGCAGTTGTGGACAGTGTAGATCATGATCAGATTGCACAAAATGTGTAGTCTCGTCTTTAATCCGTTCTGACTGTTTTGCTGAGACAATCTGGACAAGGGCATCCATGAAATTTTCACTATTTAGCTCTTGATTCTAGATTGAAAGTAGCTGTTTGGTGTACTAGGTGCTCCAAGGGTTAACCAGATTGCAGTGTCTATAGTATCAGGATGTGTTGATTTTGCCACTTTTACCTTTTCCAGTGTTTGGCTGGGTCTGTGTCTGTGTAATGGGTTGCCCAACAGCACTCCCTCATGATTAGACTTGCCAACAGGGGCCAAATGTTCATTGACTGCAGAAACCAATAAGACTTTGCTGACATTAACTCTTTACCACACAACAAAATTTTAGGCTTGTCCAAATTAAAAGCATTTGCACATGAAAAAATAAATGTGACTGAAAAATTGAAATTTGTTCTGGGAAGGGTAGAAAACACTGTGGGAAAAGGAGAAAATGCTGGTCACCAGCATTTTCTCCTTTTCCTACAGTGTTTTTAAAAGGCTTCTTTCTCAGGGGCGTCAAAAGCAGGGATTGTGTGGTAATGGGTTAAGCTGACATATTTTTCACTTTACCAGTTATCATTGTGGTATTGTTAGTATTGATAGTCAACATGTATTGAGAAGTTTCTTCAAGCAGGAGGTTAGGAATGGCCAGTATTATTATGAAGGAAAAGTTGTAAATATATTCAATGCAATTTTTGTCCCCTACTGAGGAAAAAGAAAAAGATTCCTACCAACTCCATAGTACTCTCGGTTTATTTGATGCTGCTTGCCTTTCACTACAGGACAATTTTACTCTCATCCATGATGAAAATATTTAGAGACATCATCTTACAGACATCAGATTACAAGTGACTTAAATGACAAGATAAATCTCTAAATTGGTAAAAGAAAACTTTCGTTTTCTAGGAAAAAAATGCTATTAAGTATCATTTTCCCCTTTTTCTGCATTGTTTTCAACAACGTTCTTTCATTCGGCTGTTGAATCTCTTAATTGTACAGCAAAGGGACAACCCCTTTCCACATAAATTTTATTTTTCATGACCTTGAAGGGTACAATGAGAAAATATTGCCTACTAGCATTTTCTTTTTTTTCCACATTGTTTCTGCAATTTTCAAAATGCTTATTTATGTTTTTGGTGGCCTTTAATTGGGACATTTGAAAATCTTTACCATGCAGTAAGGGGTAAAGGTTAACCCTTTACTCCATAGATGCTCATTTCTATGCATTGCTTGTAGGAGCCTTTGAAAAATATTGTGGCAAAAGGTGAAATTGCTCGTGACGAGTAGTTTCATCTTTTGTCACGAGGTTTTTTATGCTATCAAAAGGTGTCATTTACACTTTAAGAAAAGGCTTCATCCTTGGTGTTATTTAGGGTCAATCAGAGATACCATTGAAATACCTTATGGGGTAAAGGGTTAATATTCCACTGGTTTCATTGAGAATTCATTTCTTACAAGACAGGAATGCCATTATGATTAACTCTTACCATACTATAGACAACACAAGAAGCTTTTATGGACAGTGCAGATCAAGATTTACACCGTCCAACAGAGCTCAAGATAGAGAGAGTGATTTTGCTTTCAAAATGACAAAATATTACTTATTCTCCATTAAACCCTATGTTGTGGGTACTCATTAGAATCGTCTCATCGAGACGATTCTAATGAGTACCCACAACATAGGGTTTCACAGAGAAATAATGGATTTAGAATACTTTCAGTACCTCTTATCTGGACCTCTGCCATCCACTACTTTATTTTTGATTGAGGCCAAAATTTCTCTTCATCTTGCTGTCGAACTATATCTGTAGCCATTGAAAAAGTGTAATTTATATACTTGGTAATGAAAGAGTTAACCCCTAACCACACAATCCAGACTTTTGACGACTTTAAGAAAGAAAGCAAATAAAAACATTGTGGGAATAGGAGACAATGCTGGTAACCAGAATTTTCTCCTATTTTTGTCCTTTTGCCACAATGTTTTCTACCCATCCCAAACCATGTTCAATTTTTCAGTCACATTTATTTTGTCATCTGCACATGCTTTGAATTTGGCCCAATCTGAATTTTTCTCGTATGGTAAAGAGTTAAGATGGAAAGTTGCTACCATGTTGACTATCAGGTTTTCTCCAATACCTGTCTTCCATCTGTTACAAGTCCATTGTTGACATTTTCACAGTGTTACAAATACAAGTGAGCAGCATACTGGGAAAAAAGGGGTTTAATCCTTTACTCCATAGATACTCATATTTACGCATTGCTTGTAGGAGCCTTTGCTTCAGTCATATCAAGGTGACGAGCAGTTTCACCTTTTGCCACAATGTTTTCTATGCTATCAAAAGGTGTCATATACATCTAAGAACGACTTCATCCTTGTTATTTAGGGTCAATTAGAGATACCATAGAAATGCCTTATTGGGTAAAGGGTTACTTGCATGATTGTGATGCACTGTAGTAAGCAAGTGATCAAAATGACAGAGATCAATTTTGTCTGAAGCCCTAGACAGAATGGTCCTTTGGCATGCAGAAAATTTACTTGCAATAAAAGTTTTTGACTTCAGTCATCTTACGAGGGCTACTCAGTCTGATATGGGTGGATACATGTACTTTTGCTGTTGCATTACATAGCCTTGCCACAGAATATGACTCAAAATCCTTATATCAATACTTGCTAGTTGGACTAGTTATTGACGGAGTATGTGCTATAAATAATAAGATAATAGATATTCTTATATGAAGATTCTTATAATCAGCAATTAACCCCTTTACCACACAATCCTGATGTTTTATGACCCTAAAGGAGGAGGCTTTGAAATCATTGAAAAGGAGAAAATGCTGGCAACTTTATCCTTTTCTCACAATGCTTTCTACCCTATCAAAGACAAAAATCATCCTTTGAGCTACCCTTTTTTTTTAGTTATCTGCAAATGTTTCCAGTTTACTTGAGTACGAAATTTGTTGTTTGGTATAAAGTAAACTTGTGCCATTCAATTCTGCGATATGATGAGCCTGATTTAGAATGCTTTTTGAACATTAGTGGGTAAAGTGGAAAGTTTGGTAGCCAGTATTTTCTCTCTTTTCCCATGTTTTATGGAAAGCATTAAATTTTGAAGACAATTGGTTTTGCTTACATCAGATGGTTTTGAAACTAAGTAAAATCGAAAGTGTTTTTAGAAAAGGAGAACCACTGGCAACCAGAATGTCCTCTCTTAACAAAGAAATCTCATTGGGCTTTCTTTCTCATTGTTCATATTGGAAAGGGTGCATGTCTTAGGTTAATCACACATTAAGTCTTTACCACACAGCACTATTTTGGAATGGTCCAAATTGAAAGGATTCGCAGAAGAGATATTAATTGTTGCTCTAATGATTGAAATTGTTTCAGAAAGATCAGAAAGCATTGTGGGCAAAGGAGAAAATGCTGGTTTATACCAGCATTTTCTCCTTTCCCACAATGTTTTCTAAAAATTGATGTCCTGGGTTGTGAAAATTGGGGATTGGTGATAAAGGGCTTACTCTAAAGTTAAGACATGGATAATCAACATGAAATTAGGCTTGATGCATGAGTGCAACTGAAAACATTGTGGCAGAGCGAGAAGTTGCTTCTTGAAAGGAGTACATATGTTGAACTGAATCCTAAAAGAAAATGCTGGAAACATTAAGAATCAAGAATGAGATTATTGGTTAAACAGAAGGATGCTCCTGCATGTGCAATGAAATCATAGATGCAGAGACAGAAAAGAGGGTAATATGGTCAGCTAAACCTGTCTTGTGGAGCATGAAAACTAAGCTCAGTATAATTATGTTGAAAAGCATTTACATTTCTTTGAGAGAAAAATTTAACAAAAAGGAGCAGTTATGTACAGCAAGTAACTCCTTGCTTTCCTAAACCCATTACCACACAATCTCTACTTTTGTTGCCCCAGAGAAAGAAGTCTTTTGAAAATACTGTAGGAAAAGGAGAAAATGCTGGTAGCCAGCATTTTCTCCTTTTCCCACAGTGTTTTCTACCCTTCCCAGAACAAGTTTCAATTTTTCTGTCACCTTTATTTTATCATCTGCAAATGCTTTCAATTTGAACCAGTCTAAAATTTTGTCGTGCAGTAAAGAGTTAACTCTTTACCACACAATCCCGACTTTTAACGACCCTGAGATAGAAGCCTTTTGAAAACATTGTGGGAAAAGGAGAAAATGCTGGTAACCAGCATTTTCTCCTTTTCCCACAATGTTTTGTACCCTGCTGGAAACAAATTTCAATTTTGAGTTACATACAATTTGTCGTCCGCAAGTGCTTTCAATTTGGACCAGTCTACAATTCTGTCGTTTGGTAAAGAGTTAAACTATATCTCCTCTTCATCACTTATACAAATTTTTGGTATGTCTCGAGTGAGCTTGTGCTGTAACTTATTTGAGACAGTTTATAATGTGGATACTGTACCAACACAATCTCATATGAAACTACATCTTTTATCATGCAGTTTACAAAATTTGGAAACATCTGGGCTAAAAAACTAAAACTGAAGTTAACATTAGTCATAATGATTTTGTTTGTCTTGCCATTTCAGAAGAGCTAGCCAAGTATTTACATTATGTTCGTCGGTTAGACTTTTTCGAGACACCAGACTACGACTACTTACGAAAGTTGTTCACAGACCTCATGGAGAGAATGAACTGGGAATGTGACTGGCAGTTTGACTGGGTGGGACGACAGGTAGTAAGTAGTGTACTTGTGTCATTCGGTATGCACATGTACGCTTTTACATAATCTTCTCTGCTACTTAACATTTTAACACTTTACCAAACAATGAAATCTTATACAAATTAACCCATTCCCAAACAATCCCTGGTTTTTACGGGTGTAGAATGGTAGCCTTTTGAAAACATTGTGGGAAAAGGAGAAAATACTGGTAACCAGCATTTTCTCCTTTTCCTACAATGTTTTCTACCCTATCATGGACAGAAATCATCTTTTCTGCAAGAGTTGAATTGTCGTCTGCAAATGCTTTCAATTTGGTCTAGTCCAAAAGTTTGTCGTTTGGGAAAGAGTTAAAAGCATTAAATGATGGGATTTGTCATTGAAAGGATAAGAGGCACAATGGGAAAAGGAGAAAATACTGATTAGCACCATTTTCTCCTTTTCCCACTATGTCTTTAATAAGTTTTTTTTTTCAAAGAGTTTTAGAAGTATGGCATTGTTTGATAAAGTGTTACCAGGCTTGGTCATGGACTGTAAAGATAGCATTATTACATTAAATCATTTTGATACATATGAATATGTCTTTGATACATCGGGCAAAATATTTATAGAGAACTGTCAGGAAGGAACAAATTACTCAAAATGATAATTTCTCAATTATCATCATCTCATATTTAGAAAAGATTTTTTTTTTACTTAGTTCAATTGTACACTTTCAAAAGATGATATTAAATGATTGATTGATTAAATTGTGTTTTACATTGCTTTCAACATGATTTCAGTCATATCAAGGTGACAGCTCGCATATTTATGTATTCCTTGGGTCCCACCAGTGCTAAAGCCACGGCTATTAAGTAGATGATATTTGTGCCTCAAATGATAGGCTTAGTTTTTGCTTTGAAAGCAGAGAAAACAGTCTGGGAAAGGAAGACAATGTTAGTTACCAGTGGTGCTATTAATCAATGGTCAAAATTCTCGAGGGATTGTGGAAGTCCTTGTTATACTCTTAAAATGTTGATCAGTTTTTGACATTTTGAGAGATCATTGTCAGGTTGATGGATTAGTGTTGATGCTGTATAATTTTTCTTTCCATGACCAGGCTCATTAACCTTTGCTTTTGAATAATGCAACAATTGGGGATGTCTTTAACATTTAGGCTGCTGGTACCAGTTCTAACTTTTTCTCAAACAACCAAGTTTTGATCTGTGTCCAGATTGAATGTATTTGTGAACAATGTTAAATGTAGCTGTGATGCTTTTAGTAGTACTTGAAAGGAAGATGACACTGAAAAAAAAAAAAAGAAAAGCTGTGCACCAGCATTTTCTAATTTGTTCACAATGTTTTGAAAGACCTTCTTCTTGAAGGCTGTTTAAGTCTTTACCAAATGCCCAAATTTTGGACTAGTTCAAATTTAAAGCATTTGCAGATAACAAAATTGATGTGAGTCAAATATTGAAATTTGATTTGGGAAGGATAGAAAACATTGTGGGAAAAGGAGAAAATGCTGGTTACCAGCATTTTCTCCTTTTCCTACATTGTTTTCAAAGGCTTTTCTTCTCAGAGTCATTAAAAGTTGGGATTGTTTGGTAAAGAGTTAAACAACAAGTTTTAAATAAAAGGGTATAGAGCTTTTGTCGACTGTATAAATCAAAACAAAATTTCAGTTGTATGCATTGTGATCTTTGAGATATAGTCATATATGTCATGAGGTATTTTTACCTGACAGTAATTTGCAACCATTTATACTCTAGCTTAGACTGAAATTTATCCATTTGACTTATTCAGCAGCCTATAGGTTATCAACATGCTTTTAGAGGTACAGATAAGGGAAGTATGTTGGAGTTCAAAGTGATAATTTTTATGTCCCCAAAAAGATAAATATCGTCTGTCATTTGAGCTACATTGATTTTGTCATCAGAAAGTGCTTTCAAATTAAATAAGTCTGAAACTTTACTGTGTTCAAGAAACAAGTTCTTGACTAATACCTATGTTGTGAGAACTTTTACAATTTTTAGCTCACCTGAGCACAAAGTGCTCATTGTGAGCTTTTGTGATCGCCCAATGTCCGTCGTCCACAATTTCTTTAAACATCTCCTCCTCCTAAACCACTGGGCCAGTCTTGATGAAACATGACAGAGATGTTCCTTGAGTGAAGCTCTACCAAAGTTGTTCAAGTAATTGAATTCCAGCCATAATTCTGGTTGCCATGGCAGCCAAAAGGAAAAAAATAGCAAAATCTTTAAAATCTTCTTCTCTGAAACTAGAATGCTTAGAGCTTTAATATGTGGTATGTTGCATCTCCTAGTGGACCTATACCAAGATTGTTCGTATGATGCCCCTGGGGTCAAAACTGGCCCCGCCCCGCGGGTCACAAGTTTGAAACATAGGAACAAAGAGGGAAAATTTTAAAATTCTTCTTCTCTAAAACTAGAAGGCGCAGAGCTTTGATATTTGGTATGTAGCATCTCCCAGTAAACCTCTACCAAGATTGTTCATATGATGCCCCTGGGGTCAAAACTGGCCCGGCCCCAGGGGTCACAAATTTGAAACATAGGAACAAAGAAGGAAAATTTTAAAATTCTTCTTTTCTGAAACTAGAAGGCGCAGAGCTTTAATATTTGGTATGTCGCATCTCCTAGTGGACCTCTACCAAAATTCTTCATATGATGCCCCTGGGGTCAAAACTGGTCCTGCCCCGGGGGTCACAAGTTTGAAACATAGGAATAAAGGAGGAAAACTTCAAAATTCTTCTTCTCTGAAACTAGAAGGTGTACGGTTTTGATATTTGGTATGTAGCATCTCCTAGTGGACTTCTGCCAAGATTGTTCATGATGTCCCTGGGTTCAAAACTGGTCCCATCCCGGGGGTCACAAGTTTGAATCATAGGAACAAAGAAAAAAAACTTTAAATCTTCTTCTTGTCTGAATCTAGTTGGTGCAGAGTTTTGATATTTGGTATGTAGCATCTCCTAGTGGACCTCTACCAAGTTTTTTCTTAGGATGCCCCTGGGGTCAAAACTGGCCCTGCCCAGGGGTCACAAGTTTGATTTTACAGCTTGGTACTCAGGTGAGCGATATAGGACCATCATGGTCCTCTTGTTTTTTATCTAGACAATTTTTCAAGTGTTTCCTTTATGTAAAGCAATACTTTTTTACAATATGAGCAAACACACTTATCTGTACCTTGTGGTCTCTAGTTAATTGCAACCAAATGATTCATGCTATAAAGCTTTATCTTGAATGCAGTTTCTTACCTTGTACTTGATTATACAGAGGTTTAGACCAGTGATTCGCAATCATCAGCTAGAAAAGGAAAAAGAGTGGTACTTGTATATATGGGGATATGGGCTTATGAGCCTTTTATTGTAAATGCATATGTTATTATATCTATAATGATAGCCATAGAAAAGTATATATTGCTTGCCACAGTTTGCAGGCTTTCCAATTTTGGTATAAATGTAATCTCCCATATTTGCCAGGATAACTTGGTTTCTTCCTCTTGCTTTATCTGCATCAAAGAACATTTATTATACTTTTTGCCTCTTAAGTCTTTACCAAACAACAAAGTCTGTAGCAAGTGACAAAATTATAGAATGGTCCAAGTTGAAAGCATTTGCAGACGAAAAATTAATTGTTTTTGAAATTCGATTTAAAGAGGGTAGAAAACACTGTGGTAAAAGGAGAAAATGCTGGCTACCAGCATTTTCTCCTTTTCCCACAATGTTTTCAAAAGACTTCTTCCCCAGGGCTTCAAAAGTCACAATTGTTTAGAAAAGAGTTCATTCTTTACCACACAATCACAGGTTTCCACAACATTGTGGAAGAATGCTTTTGAATCCAGTGTGGGAAAAGAAGAAAATACCAGCATCCAGCATTTGTTGTCTATAAATTTCAAGTTTTGCGTGGCATCTAATTTGATGTCCTCAAATGCTTCCAATTTGAACCAGTCTAAAAAATGTAAATTACTTGCATAATTAGTCTAGATCAAGACCAAACTTCACTCTGATCTTAGACCAACACTGTCAGATATTGTGTCTAGGTATTTAAGCTAAAAAAAGGGTCTTGCTTTTATTGCTAAAGATTGAAAATGTCTGTTTAATATAGTTTTTGCAATCTCTGTATTTCAATATTGCATGGAAAAGCTAAAACTGTTATAATAAATTTTCCTAATGTAATTTACCAACAAAGATGGGGGGGCATTATGGATTATTATAACATAAAAAATGATATCTTGCAGTAGTAATCAGAGCCCCAGATAAGCTGCGTATTTGCTTATTTTACGCAAGGTGGAATAGGAAAAAGCAACAAAACTACTTTTGAAGCGTACCAAATACGCAGATGCATCCTAGGATACGCAATCGTCTGATTTTCAACGCGTATTTTGTTTGCAGCCGAAATTGGGGTCTCGATCGATGTTTATGTCACCAAAACGCTCGCATATCACGTTCTGAGGGATTGCAAGCTTCTATTTCAATTGGGTGTACTTGATTCGGAAATCGGTGCAGTGTGGAATTGTGTCTCCCCAAAACCGTTCTATGACCAACACAATTGAATTATTTGAACTCTGATGTTCACTTCTTATGATGATGCCTCGGCTTTCCACAATTACATACACTAGAATTTGTCATTCTAGTTAACGCAGCGTTTCTCGGAGGCCTGTATTGAACTGTAATGTATCAGCGGAAATTGTAGACTCACGGTACACAACAGAGCCGAGTGTCACCGAAAATATTTGCCGAAATTGATTAGAGCTATTTGCGTCATCCCAAATGATATAAGCCCATTACCATTTTCAAACAATGCGCATAACTTATAACTTATCGTAGATTAAAAATGACATTATGAAATCATCTATATGTACTTTAATTCCTTCTAACACCTATTGAACATCTTTTTCCACATACTTCAACAATTTTAAAATTCAAGTTATAAATTGTTATACCCAATTATCAGTGTAAAGAATCACTTTGAAAATATATCCATAACGTATTATCAATTCTCGGGTGAGTGAGTCGACGAATTCCATTGCAAGCGTAAGGCACTCTAATGTTCGGTTCATGTCGCCTACAGGGAATCAAGTAGGCCTACCGATACACGTGAAAAGTGGCTTCCACGCAATGTAAAATTAATCATTTTTTCCTGCCTACTAGATAACAAAAGACACATGAGATGTGTTCTATCATTGTAAACGACATCGTTAATACTGCAGTCAAATGCAATCATCAAGGTGAAAATGTCAGGCAGGAAACGTTAGAGAAATGGAAAGGGATGTACTCTTGGCTACTGCTATCGCACGGTGAAAACGAAAACACGCGTCTGAAATGTGATTTATGCTCACAGTGTAACATAAAAGCGTGTGGGTTTCAGAAGGTATCCCAACGTCCAAAATGCTGGTAACTAGCATATTCTCCTTTTCCCACAATGTTTTCTACTCTTCTAAAGTCAAGTTTTAATGTTTGAGTCGCATTTATTTTGTTCTCTGCTAATGCTTTCAACTTGGACAAGTCTTAAG
This sequence comes from Tridacna crocea, assembly GCA_943736015.1. Lineage (NCBI taxonomy): Eukaryota > Metazoa > Mollusca > Bivalvia > Cardiida > Cardiidae > Tridacna > Tridacna crocea. The sequence goes on from OX031066.1 coordinate 15,430,657, forward strand.
TTGTTGTTCAGTAAAGAGTTAAGAAAAAATTTATTTTTACTCTACCATTATAATTCTGTTGCTTAAAAATTTGCTTCTTAAGCAAAGTCATTTCAGTTTACCCCTATCATTAACAAAATCGTGCTTAAATACCCCTTGACTTGAAAAAATTATCTGGGGCTCTTAGTAATTGTAAATCTTGAATCTGCCAAGATATACAAAATAGAGAAAAAAGAAAAGAAAAAAAGCAATATTGTAAATCTTGAATATGCAAACATGTCATTTTCAGTGTGACATGGTTTGTAATGATATTTTATTTTTATTGTTTCCAAAATTGTATTCAAGGTCTTATTGTCTTTTACCTTGGAAAAGTATTGTAAACACTTACAGTTGTTTTGACTGAAGTATCAAGGTTTAACCCTTTACGTCACATTACGACTTTTGATGACCCAGACAGAGAAGACTTTAGAAAACATTTTGGAAAAAGGAGAAAATGCTGATAACCAGCATTTTCTCCTTTTTCCACAATGTTTTATACCCTTCCCATAGCAAATTTAAACTTTTCAGTCACATTTATTTTGTTGTCTGCAAATTCTCTCAATTTGGACTGGTCCAAAAATTAGTTGTTTGGTAAATAGGTAAGTGTTTGTTTATTTGCTTGGTCTTTGCTGTAGCTTTTTTAGAGTAGATCTTTGGAGTGCATCTGCTTTTTATGCTTACGTTTTCATACTTTGTTTATAAACAAACAATTCTGTGTTTTAATATTCCTGAGTAAGAAGGCTTTTGAAAACATGGAGGGAAAAGGAGAAAATATGCTGGTAACCAGTGTTCTCTCCTGTTCCCATGAAATTTTCTACCCTTAACCCTTTACCACATGGTAAAATTTTAGATCTCCAATTTGAAAGCATTTGCAGACGACAATTTTGTATTGGCTCACATGACGCAATTTTCCTTTGATAGGGTAGAAAACTTTGTGGGAAAAGGAAAAAAATGCTGGTTCCCAGCATTTTGTCCTTTTCCCACAATGCTTTCAAAAGGTCTCTTCCTTGGGGTCGTCAAAAGTCGTCATTTTGTGGTAAAAGGTTAAAATTCCCATCATTTTAGCAACATTTGGTTGCAGTTTTTTAAGTGACTCAAAAATTGAAACTTAACTCTAGAAGAGTAGAAAACATTGTCGGAAAAGAAGAAAATGCTGGTTACCAGCATTTTCTTCTTTTTCCTTAATGTTTTCAGAAGGCTTCTTCATCTGGGTCTAAAAACCAGGGATTGTTTGGTAAAGGGTTAACTCTTTACCAAAGAATTTTGGTAAAGGGTCAAGTCAGGTTTTAATTTTTGAGTTGTGTTTATTTTGTTGTCTGCTTATGCTTTCAATATTTTGAAAAGTGTCAAATTTTGTGGTTTGGTGAAGAATTAAGAGAGTTTCTGATAACTTTGTTAGAAAAGGAGAAAATGCTGGCACCTTTCAAAGGTAAATTTCATCATTTAACCCATTACCAAACAACATTATTTTAGACTGGTCCAAATTAAAAGTATTTGCAGACGACATAATAAAAGTGACTGAAAATTTGAAATTTGTTCTGGGAAGGGTAGAAAACACTGTGTGAAAAGGAGAAAATGCTGGTTACCAGCATTTTCTCCTTTTCCCACAGTGTTTTCAAAAGGCTTCTTTCTCAGGAGCCTCAAAAGTAGGGATTGTGTGGTAATGGGTTAACTCTTTACCACACAATCCTGACTTTTTACAACCCTGAGAAAGAAAGCCTTTGAAAACTTTGTGGGAAAAGGAGAAAATGCTGGTAACCAGCATTTTCTCCTTTCCCACAATTTTTTATATTCCAAATCAAATTTCAATTTTTGATTTAATTTTGTTGTCTGCAAATGCTTTAAATTTTGACTAATCCAAAATTTTGATATTTGGTAAAGAGTTTAGCCATTACAACAATTGCCTTGTTGTCCGTTCTTGCTTGTTGTCTAGTAAGGAGTTACATATAATTAAACCATGTGATTGAGGTTCTCTATAATCTGTTTGGAATCTTTAGTGGCTTCAACCTTTGTTGTGCTTTGCACTAACAATTTATAAATCTTTTTCTGCCTTTCTTTACTCTACTAGCCCACTCCAGTTTCATCACGAGATCAAGACAGCACTGTTTCACCTTACAAAGACAGCAACCTTCGCCAGCCAGCCAATCCCAAGGTATGTTTTGGTCGCAGTGAAAATCCTTTCATGCTTTTATCATACTAACTCTGCTGCCTTGTTGAGAATAAATTCAGCTTTATTAGCTCTAAAAAAATTCTTAAATGTAAATAAAGGAAACTGTTTGGGCATAGCTTTTGGCAGATTGTGTAGATCCTTTAACAAAGGCCACACTTTGTACTGTCTGATCTTGATCTATGATATCCTCAAAATCTAAGTACTGGTATGTTATGTCACCCATGATGATGAAATGATTGCTAATTGGGCTTGGAGACTAAATTGCTCTTCCAGGTTTTATTTTCCAGTGTATCTCAGAAAACTGGATGAGATAGACTAAGGATTAGATTTTAGGGTTTGTGTAGTTCATTTTAATGGTCCACAAAATTATGTTAGGTCATGCTTCACTCTCTGATACTGGCCAATGATTTCTCAAATATCTTTTTGAGGTAGGGTTGATTAAGATCAGACTGCACAAAATATTTAGTCTTAACTTGGATCCACACTGTAAGTTAAATGATGCTTATTTATTGTCTATAGTAGTTCCATTTGTATTCTAGAGTTGGAATATATGAAATGATTTTTATCAGAGTTAAGCCCTTACTTCCTGACTCTGAGATAATGACCCCAGGAAAATTTTTTTTTTCAAACATTTTTGGAAAAAGAGAAAATGCTGGTGTCTAGCATTTTCTCCTTTACGCACATTCATATCTACTCTTACCTAAACCAGTTTCCACTTTTGAGTCACATTTAGTTCATTGTCTCTCAGTTTGTAAAAGTCTTGCACATTATTGTATACTAAAGCGAATTGAAAGAGACTAAAAGTTTGTTAGCTGGTCAAGATTTACTTGTCTAGTATTATTTTTACGTGTATATCCTTTGCACCTTACTTTACTTCTTCCACTTACTTGTTTTCTTTTTTCCAAGGTCCCTTGTATGTAAAAAAAAAAAATCACCTAGTTCAAATATCTGTTTTGGAAGTTTCCTTTACTTTGAAAAAGACTGTACAGAGCTTTTGATAGATAGAAGAGTTTAACCTTTTACCCCATAAGGCATTTCCATGGTATCTCTAACTGACCTTAAATGACAGCAAGGATGAAGCAGTTTCTTATGTGTATATGACACCTTTTGATGGTATAGAAAACATTGTGGCAAAAGATAAAATTGCTCGTCACGAGCAATTTCATTTTTTGCCACAATGTTTTCCAAAAGCTCCTACAAGCAATGCGTAGAAATGAGTATCAATGGAGTAAAGGGTTAAAGAGTTATTGCTGAAATTGTAGTGTTGACTATCACAAAAAAATTAATTCACTAAGGTTCCTGTTTTTTTCCCTATTTAATTCTATATGACACAATCCAGGATATAATTATATTCTCTACTCATTTAAAGACAAGTTTTATCGTTTGAGGGCTAAGCGCCTATATCTCAGTTGGCAGCATACAGACTTGAGAACAGGGGTAGCTAGTTCAATCAAACGGTTTCTTTCAGTAGATAAATGATAGTCATTGAGACAGGAATCATTCTTCTCTCGCTGACGACTCCCCGTGGGGTCCCGGGGGTTTTTTACTTTATAGAATAGGACCTCGGCCTTTCTCTATGGCATGTCGTAGAAGGCGACTAAAATATTAGAGACAAACGGCTGCTTTCCTCGTAATTCGTAGGATTGCAGCAGGCTGGGTAGTTCTTATTCCAAATCCTATATTTTTTTTCTTGATGTAAATAGGGTTTGGAATGGGAATCAGTTGGCCTGTGGGACCCTGTGTGGTTTAATCGGGGGTATAAGAATAAACCACTGCAGTCCCGCGATCGTCACATCTGCCATTTCATCTGGCGGAACAAAAGTGACAGCATGCATGTCGTAAAAGGCGACAAAAGGGGCATCATTTCGTGTTTGACCCATTCCTCATTTATCATGTTTGTCTTATGTTGTTGCACATGTATGTTATTTTCACCTCGCATTATTGTTTACTAAGTAAGTGCGCCCAATATGACCTAAGTTGTCGACGGGCCATAAAACACTATTCATTCATTCTCGCTGACGACCATCGTTTCTTTTGGGAAAGCAGCCATTCCATTGGAAAGAATATTACATGAAATACTAGTAAAAGAAACTCCTGGAAGGCATGGATATGTTCACTAGCTGCTGTGATATAATGGAAATAATTTTGAAAACAGCTGTAAACATCCTACAATCAATCAACTATCATTTGAGGTACCTATGCTTCGTGGCTTGGAATGGTAAAGAGTTAACCCTTTACCACACAATGACGACTTTTGACGACACTGAGGTAGAAGTCTTTTGAAAACATTGTGGGAAAAGGAGAAAATGCTGGTCTTTTTACCACAATGTTTTCTGCCCTTCCCAAACAAATTTTAGTTTTCAGTCACTTTTAACCCTTTCCCAAACAATCCCTGTTTTTTTACAGGGCTGGAATAGTAGCCTTTTGAAAACATTGTGGGAAAAGGAGAAAATGCTGGTAACCAGCATTTTCTCCTTTTCCCCACAACGTTTTCTGCCCTATCATAGACAGTAATCATCTTTACAGCAAGAGTTGAATTGTCGTCTGCAAATGCTTTCAATTTAGTCCAGTCCAAAAGTTTGTTGTTTGGGAAAGGGTTCAATGGTTGTCTGCAAATCTACAAACCTAAAAGTTTGTTGTTTGGTAAAGTGTTAATAGAGTTAAGGTTTTATCGAAAAATACAAAAAGCAAGTGGGAGAATGGGAACCAAGATTAGACTGCATGTAATTTCTGAGCTAGGCAGGGGATATTGGATTTATACATCTTAGGATAACTCCTTATCAAACGACAATATCTTGGGCTCGTCCAGTTTCAATGCAATTGCACTACATGTTAGATATTATTTCTAAATCATTATTTCTGCTTGTGAACATCATTATAATATTTTCATATGTGGCTGTGCTGCTGGTGAAATTAATACCGGAAATATTCACATGATGAAAACAATTTCGATCTTTCACACACACATGAAAAAACAAATATCCTCTGTATCAATGGGATTTGTCAATAAAAGGGTAGGAAAGTCTGAAAAAAAGGTACAATAGCAATAAAAATTAAATTACAGAACTTTACCTTATCATATATTTATCCCTTAAGCGATATACAGTATATTGGTAATTAATCTATATTCGTATTTACCTGTAAAAAATGGTGGTTACCAGCGTACAGGAGTGCTGGGTATAGAGTAGATATGAGATGGATGATTCTGTCTGCCCCAATGGTTTCGTTGTTGTCAGTTTGAACTCATTAGAATGCGCTTAGAACTAGATTTAGAAAGAGGTTGTATTTTAGTTTGTTACATGGTGATAATCTAGTTCCCTATGTTAAATGTATTCTTCGAAAATGGCATAGATCCCTTTGAAACTGTGTATCAGATTTATGTAAGGACAGCAACAGAAGTTGTGGACATTATAAATAAAGATCGGTATACGTTGAAAATATATTCTAATCTTTGATCTACACTTTGTTCAATTTGCAAGGTATTCTTGTCATGGCAATTATGATTTGCATTTTTTTTGTTTTCTCATGGTTACCAAAAATATCTAAGCATTCAAAACTACATGTATGCAGCATGTACTTAACTTCATTTTTTTTTCCACTTCAACCCTATTCCACTCAATCCTGAGTTATAATGACCTTGTTGAAAGTGGCTTTTGAAAACAATGTGGGAAAAGTAGAAAATGCTGGTTACTAAGCCTGAATTTCTGCTGTGTGCTAAAGATTTATGATCCAAAAGTTAATTCTGCAACAGATAACAAAATTGTTAACTTGTGCATATTGAAAGTATTTGCAGTTCACAGAATAAGCAAGGCTGAAAATTTGAAATTTGCATTGGGTAGAGTAGAAATCATTGTGGAAAAAGGAGAAAGTCCAGATGTACCAGCATTATCTTATTTTGACATAGTGCTTTCAAAGGCTGTCTTTGCTCTAAGTCATTGAAACATGGGATTGTAATGTTTAAGAGATAATCTTCTTTCTATCATGGTATATCGTTCAATAAACCGCAGTTGTGAGTTATGAGGCACAATAAATAATCCACGAGGGCTATAGCCCGAGTGGGTTATACATTGCGCCTCATAACTCACAACGTGGTTTATTGAACGATATACCACAATAGAAGATTATTTCGATTCTAACATGGCCAATTCTTAATGAAAGGAAAACAATTTCAAACTAAGAGTAAAAACGCGGATGAAGATTATGTTCCATTGAATAACTCACTCATTGATTGACGTCACTCTACATGGATTGTCGCAGATTTTACCATGTTTGCCTTGCACTGTGTTTATAGAGCCAAAGTCGCGTGTCATGTTAGAATGGAAGATAATCCTTATCCTTCTAAATCACTAAAATTAAATTTTTAATTTGATAACAACTCAAATATTGCTATTTCAAGGTATGTTTTGGGAAATAATACATCCTTCTCAGACAGTGTAGATTAAACATCACTCAGCACATTTTGTGAAGTCTGATCTTGACCTACACTGCCTGCAAAAGGTCAGTGAGTTGTGCTTAGCAGTGTTAGGATTAGAAGATTGACTGCACCTGTTTTGATTAACCCTTTACCAAACAATCCCTGGTTTTTACGGCCCTGAAAGAGAAGGCTTTTGAAAACATTGTGGGAAAAGGAGAAAATGCTGGTAACCAGCATTTTCTCCTTTTCCCACAATGTTTTCTACCCTACTGGGAACAAATTTTAATTCTTGACTTGCATTTAATTTGTCATCTGCAACTGTTTTGACTTTGGACCAGTCTAAAATTTTGTTGTTTGGGAAAGGGTTAATCAATTATTTACCAGCTGATAGATCTTAGACCCTTCCATAATGAGGGCAACTGCAGGCAGCAAAAAACTTCCAGGATGATGGGATTTGTCTTTAGAAGAGTAGAGAACATTTCAGAAAAGACATAATGCTGGTTAAATGTTTTCATTTCAAAGACTTTTGTGAAGGTCATTCAAACATACAAGTGTAACAAGAGGTTCGGTTCAGCCTCGACTCTTTACCAAACGACAAAATATTGGACTGGTCCAAATTGAAAGCATTTGCAGAAGACAATTTCAGTACTGCTCAGATAGTGTAAGTTTTCTTTGACAAGGTAGAAAACAAATTTTTTACCCTGGATAATTTGTTTGCTCGTCAATAACTTTTTTATCAGGTGTTGTTTAAAAAATCTAACGCATCAAGCAAATCCCTGGAGTCCTTTCGCCTTCTCTGCTTCAAACCAAATTCCAACCGGTCACATATTAACGGAATTATTGAAGATTTTCTTATCTGAAGTTGGGGAATTTTTTCAAATAACGGTCATTGTTGTTGTTGTGTCACGTGATTCCCCGCCGTGTGTAAGGTCTTGACTAGTATCTCAAGTATACATGGCCTAAAACATGTGACCAGGGACATTTGTACATTTGCATGAAATGTAAAGGGTCATCTTGGATCAGCCTGCGTACTCTGCACAGATTAACCCAAAACTACACTTTTATGTTTTTCTGAAATTTTTCGTTAATCAAAATATTACTGCAGGACATAATTCTGATGTAGTCGTGAGGTGTGGACTTTGATCAGCCTGTGCAGTCGGCGCAGGCTGATTTGAGACAACCTTTGATGTAAATGGTCAATTGCCCCTTTTATTGTGTTGCAGTTCAGCCAGTGTAGTTTAAAGTTAGACTGCACATATGTGCAGCCTGATCCTGAACTACATTGTTCAAATTGCTAAGCCATTCTAGACAAGAGAAACCTCAAAATTACTGTTACCATCACATTGGTCTTATTTATAGGTTGATAATGTGCAGTAATGGTTTAGGTATTAGGATTTTTGAAAAAAAAACCTGCATGATAGAAACAGGAACTTTAACCTGTTTTGAAACCATATATCAACTGATGAGGTTGCTTGTCTTCTTACGATAGTAGTACCATGTACTTGATGCATATAAGATGGTGTCCTTCAACTCTTAGTACACAATCCCGACTTTTATGGACCCTGAGAAAGAAGCCCTTTGAAAACATTGTGGGAAAAGGAGAAAGTGCTGTTAATCCTTTACCACACAATCCCGACTTTTAATGACCCTAAAGAAACGGCCTTTTGAAAACATTGTGGGAAAAGGAGAAAATGCTGGTAACCAGCATTTTCTCCTTTTCCCACAATGTTTTCTACCCTACTGGAAACAAATTTAAATTTTTGAGTTACATTTATGTTGTCATCTGCAAGTGCTTTCAATTTTGACTAGTTTAAAGTTTTGTTGTTTGGTAAAGGGTTAACCAGCATTTTCGCCTTTCTCACAATGTTTTCTACCCGTTCCATAGCCAATTTTAGCTTTTCAGTCACATTTATTTTGTCGTCTGCAAAAGCTTTCAATTTCGATCTGTCCAAAAATTTGTCGTTTTAATAAAAGACTTAAAGGATTTTGGAAAAAAACCTCTGTGATAGAAACAGGAACTTTAATCTGTTTTGAAACCATATATCAACTGATAAGGTAGCTTGTCTACTTAACCCTTTACTGCACAGATACTCATTTCTGCACATTGCTTGTAGGATCCTTTGGAAAACATTGTGGCAAAAGGTGAAATTGCTCGTGATGAGCAATTTCACCTTTTGTCACAGTGTTTTCTATCCTATCAAAAGGTGTCATATACACATAAGAAACTGCTTTACCCTTGCTGTTATTCAGGGCCAATTACAGATACCATACAAATGCCTTATGGACAAAAGGGTTAAGATATAAGGACCAAGTACTTGATGCATATAAGATGGTGTCCTTTAACCCTTTACCCCATAGATACTCATTTCTACACATTGCTTGTAGGAGCCTTTGGAAAACATTGTGGCGAAAGGTGAATTTGCTCGTGACAAGCAATTTCACCTTTTGTCACAATGTTTTCTATGCTATCAAAAGGTGTCATTTACAAAGAAATAGCTTCATCCTTGCTGTTATCAATTAGGGTCAATTAAAGATGCCATGGGAATGCCTTACGGGGTAAAGGGTTAAAAGACCTGTGATACATGCATATTGTGTGGTTTTCCAGTATCGGAAAATATAATCCATGAGGACATTGTAATTTCCCCTGGGGGCTATATCCTACACTTTACTGAATGACACTGTCCTTCTTCAGCAGTAAAACGTAGTTGCTCATTTTATGAATATTGGCATTAATAAAGTTATATCCCCTCATAATTGCTTTCCTGCCATCTTTATTAGAAAAAGGAGGTCCTGTTAATGTATCTAGTTCCATTGTGACTTTATTGGATAGAGAATATGGACAAGATGGCTTAGTGCAAAAGGCACCAGCTATAAAGTTTATTAATGATTTATCAAACAATCAAAATTCATGTTTATAAAAAGCTGAAGAAAAAGGCTTTTTGAAAACAATATTAGAAAAAGAGATAGTAGTATTTCTAATATTTACCGGTAGTTACGCCCCACGTTAGGTTCGGTAGACATATGTTTTTCTCCATGTGTCCATCTATCCATCTGTCTGTCTTGTCTGTCACAAATCATGTCTGCTCTATAACTTGCAAACTTTTTAAGATATTTTTATAAAACTTCACAAATTCGTAGAACACTGAGATGAAGTGTCATGCACACAAACTGTAACTCTGGCTTGTCTATTTTTCAAGTTATTTCCCTTGATTATTTCCCAACTGAAATGTTTATTTGGTTATTCTGAGGGTTAGTGCGCAGAGATGGCAGTGCACAGCTTTAAATTATTTTTTGTGGGAATGTGTCGAGCATACAGTCTCTTCATGAATCTGAACAGGTCATGTGTGGCTTATGTTAACTCCTTACCAAACGACAAAAATGTAGACTTGTCCAAATTGAAAGAATTGATTTGCAGATGACAAATTAGATGTTGCTTAAGTAGTGTATCTGTATTTGCTGGGGTAAAAACTTTTTTAGAAAAGGAGAAAATGCTGGTTACCAGCATTTTCTCCTTTTCCCTCAATGTTTTCAAGAGGCTTCTTCCTTGGGGTTGTTAAAACTCGGAATTGTATGATAAAGAGTTCAGTTAAAGGATTCATTACCGAGAGTCTTTGGATTCTTGTTTCGAACCACTTGCCAATTTTCTTGGGAGTGTCCATTGTAGTGTCTTACAAGTTCCTTGCCCAGTACTGATGAAAACCAGAATATACATGAACTAGTGAGCTGTTGGTATGATATGACTGATAGCAACAAAGAACAGATTTTAGTTGATCATTCAGTCTGATGGATCTGTAGTGTCTGCTACCTTCTGAAATCTTATGGGATAGCCTTGAATTTGTAAAGTTTATCAGACTGAAAATATAAATTTAAACTTTTTACTTAAGGACAGAATTTTAGACTTGTCCAGATTGAAAGCTTTTGCATCTGACAAAATAAAACCTAACACAAAAATAGAAATTTGTTTCCAGTAGGGTAGAAAACATTATGGGAAAAGGAGGAAATGCTGGTTACCAACATTTTTTCTTGTTTTCCCACAATATTTTCAAAAGGCTTCTATCTCGGGATCATAAAAATCAGAGATTTTTGGTAAAGGGTTAAGCAGTCAGCTTGTTAGGAATGTTGTGTTTCCATAAGAGTATCTCAAAACCATCAAAACCCTCAATCTTACAACAAAAATTTAGATTGGTCTGCATTGAAATGATTTACTTTGGACAAATTTATATATCGTCGGTGTACTTCCAAAACCTCGTAACTACAGCTTGTTACAAGCTGTTCTTACGAGGTTTTGGAAGTACACCGACGATATGCTTCAAACATTAGGATTGGCCAACATTTTTGTAGAAAACATTACTCGAACAGGAGAAAAGTGATGGTTACCACTCTCTTTTTCCCCTCCATGATGATTTCAAAAGCCTTCTACCCCAGCATTATCAAGACACTTGATAGTTTGGCAAGAAGTTAATTTTTCACCCAAGAAAAACAAAATTTTAGACTGGTCCAAATAGAAAGCATTTGATAACATTTGTATCTTCTTGTTTTCCCACAATGTTTTCTACAATTTCAAAGACAGGGATCATCCATTGAGCAAGATTTAATTGGCCAACCAATCCCTGGTTTTCATGACCGTATGTATGGAAGAAGCCTTTTTGAAACATTTTGGGAAAAGGAGAAATTGCTGATTACCAGCATTTTCTCTTTTTCCTACAATGTTTTCATGAAGCTTCTTCCTCAGGGTAGTAAAAACCAGGGATTGTTTGGTAAACAATTAACTCTTTACCACACGAGAAAATTTTAGACCAGTCCAAATTGAAAGCATTTGCAGACGACAAAATAAAGGTGACCGAAAACTTGAAATTTGTTCTGGGAAGGGTAGAAAACACTGTGGGAAAAGGAGAAAATGCTGGTTACCAGCATTTTCTCCTTTTCCCACAGTGTTTTCAAAAGGCTTCTTTCTCAGGGGCGTCAAAAGAAGGGATTGTGTGGTAATGGGTTAACTATAGACCAAACAACAAAATTGGAGATCTGTTCAATTTGAAAGAAATTGCAGACAACATGATAGATGTGTGTAAGAAAGAGTTGAAAACATTGTTGGAAGTAGAGAAAATGCTGGTTACCGACATTTTATCCTTTTTCCACAATTTTTTCAATAGGTCATTTTCTTCAGGTCAATAAAACTAGATAATGTGTGGTGAAGGGTTAAGTTATAAACTTTTGCAGACAAATCTTAAGTTATTGATAGAGTTTCTTGCCAATGAACTTACTTTTGCAGTTAAATTTGAACAGCAGCTGTCGTCTTTATGTAAGAACTTGGGAGGGGGGGGGGGATATTTGAATATTACTTCTTGCAGGAAAATGGAGAAAAAACCCATGCAGAAAAGATTCTTGTTTTTTGAGGATTAAAAGACCCAACACCTTTTTGCATTACCAAACGACAAAATTTCAGGTTTGTCCAAATCGAAAGCATGCGCAGATGACAGATGACAAAATAAAAGTGACTGAAAATTTGAATTGTGTTTTGAGAAGGGTAGAAAACATATTGGGGAAAGGAGAAAATGCTGGTTCCCAGCATTTTCTCCTTTTCCCAAAATGTTTTCCTAAAGGCTACTTTCTCAGGGTTGTCAAAAGCAGGGATTATGTGGTAATGAGTTAAATCACTGAGCTAAAGAAAATTCTATCAAACACAGTTGTGAAGTGCTGATCTTATACAAGATCAAGCAATTCAATAAGAAAGAGTGATCTCCAGTAACAGTAACACATTGTGACGGAAGGAACACTGTGCATGATGCAGTTATTTTTAGCTGTACAATGCCACTGTTAGTTGTTGTTGTAGCTGTACCAGTATATCAGCAAGAGGTTAACAGAATCATATTTATCTCATGTAAGGAAATATAACTCATTTAACCCTTTACCATACACTGACGACTTGAGATGCTTCTGGAAAAGAAGCCTTTTGAAAACATTGTGGGAAAAGAAAAAATTGCTGGTAGCATTTTCTCCTTTTCCCACAATGTTTTCTACTCTAAGGAAAATTACACCATTTGAGCTACACTGAAATTGTTGTCTGCAAATGCTTTGAATTTGGACGAGGCTAAAATTTTGTCCTCTGGTAAAGGGTTAACAATTTACCAAACAGTCCTGTGTTGCAAACATGTTAGGAAAAGGTTTTTGAAAACATTGTGGAAAAAAGAAAGTGCTAGTATACAGTTCTTTCTCCTTTTTCGACAATGTTTTTCACCCTTGCAGAATTAACTACCATCATCAGCCAGACTTGTTGTTTGCAAATGCTTTCAATTTTAGGTATGCCTATGATTTTGTTTGCTTGTAAAAGGTTCAACTGCTCATTTATAAAGCTCATTTTTCATGGACTTCTGTTTTCAGGCAGGTTCAAATCAACGTGGCATGGCGTGGTGCGAACCCACCCGTGGCCACGGCAATTATCTGGGCTCAAACCTAGCCGCAGATAGACACGGGGGGTCAGTGCAGGTATGCAGAATCATTCTATGTTGTATGACGGTCACCATTAGTCCCGCTTTCTCAGCCTCTGCTTTGAAATGGTTCCTTGTTTTCTTTCAAGTGATTGACTTTTTGATGTTCATCATGCATGATGTTTATGTCTGGGGAAACCTTAGTTAACCCTTAGAGCACTGATAACATTATTTTTGTTTTATTTTTTCTGCTTTTGCAGACAGTGTAGATCAAGATTGCAGGCAGATTTCACATTTAAGATCTACGCTGTCTAATATTTTATGAAATGTTCTAAGCAATTAAATCCTTCAAATCGTATTATCCTTGTCCGCTTTTTATGCTCTGTTTCAGGTGGCAAATTTTTATTTGTATCTATATGGAAGGCATTTTGCAGATGATATCAAATGTGAAAGTTTAGAAAATATTATGCAATAGGATTACAGGCATTTTCTACAGCCTTCTACATCAGAATATGGTTGTGAGTTTGATACCCTGTTGAGGCGAATTTTCTTTCTGGTGTATTTTCGCCTCTCACCTTTGCTGAAGCATGTGAGAAAAGTAGTCGGTGGCTTTGGAAAGAAAGTTGAGTTAGTACCGGTGTGAGAAAGCCAGGAAACACATGTGTGTCACCGACCGCCATGATAATCATGACCTTAGCTGTTAAAGTGGTGTTAAACCCCAATACAGCCAACCAAATCCATCAGAATAATAAAAGACCCTGGATTGTTTAGTAAAGTGTTAACTGTATGAAATTATCCAGTTCATTTCATGTTATGTTGTAATGGTTTAAAGAAAGTATTGTAAGAGCCCATTAAGACTGATGGTTCTCTTAAGACAAAATGACTCGCCACTTTACCATTCAGTGAGATTTTAGACTAAAGCAGGTATATAGTATCATTTATAGCTGAAAAGATTCTTTATAAGGGTAGGGTACATTGTGTTCACCTTTTTCAACACTGTTTTCAAAGACCTCCTCCATCTTAGGGTAGATAAATCATGCAATTAATTGAGAAAGGGTCACTTTTTGCTATTCTGTTGCCTTCTTTTGTTTACAGTGCCTGAACATGTAAATCCTCTGCTGCTCTTGCCTCAGACTTTCCTGTGCCTTTTTTTGTTGGTCTGTGTTGGATATACATGTAGGGTCTTACTTACTAAAAATAAATTAAAAAGAATAAAATATATGGCTTAGGGCTAAGGATGGCTGTAATAAAGTAAGCAAGTGGCTTATCAGATTATAGTGGTGCACCTTGGCTTAAAGACTGCTTAAGATTTGTTAGATGTCCAAATTTTTGACTTGCCTAATTTTAAGGAACTGTTGATATATAAACTTGATGTGGCTCAAGCCATGGAGCTTGTCTCTGATTGCAAGGGAAACAAGGTGAGAAGATGACAAAATGCTGGTTAGCAGTACATGTATTTTCTGCTTAATCAACTACCTTTTCTAAAGCTTTTTAACCCTTAACCCTTTCCCCAACAATCCCTGGTTTTTACGGGTCAGGAATAGAAGCCTTTTGAAAACATAGTGGGAAAAGGAGAAAATGCTGGTAACCAGCATTTTCTCCTTTTCCCACAATGTTTTCTACCCTATGATATAGAAAAATCATCTTTTCAGCAACTGTTAATTTGTCATCTGCAAAATGCTTTCAATTTGGTCTGGTCCAAAATTTGCCGTTTGGGAAAGGGTTAAGCCTCTCAATATGCCAATAGTAAAAACTTGCAGCTTACGATTTAGAAATTTGGCTAGTTGGGGAAGCCTTAGTGTATGTGACCGTACAGATTAAAGATCAGACTGCATGTTCTGTGCAGTCTGATTTTGATCACCGTTGCACTTAGCAGCCTAAGTGTCAAAGATTTACAGAAGTGATATGCCAGTTCTTCATGTCAGATGAACCTGCCCTGGCTTCTGGAATTTCAGTTTAACCTGGTTGTCCTGTGGTCTCGGTTTGCTATAAGATGGGTTTTTGACTCCTATAGTGTCAAGCAGTCCTTAACCCATTACCACACAATCCCTACTTTTGACGCCCCTGAGAAAGAAGCCTTTTGAAAACACTGTAGGAAAAGGAGAAAATGCTGGTAACCAGCATTTTCTCCTTTTCCCACAGTGTTTTCTACCCTTCCCAGAACAAATTTCAATTTTTCAGTCACCTTTATTTTGTCATCTGCAAATGCTTTCAATTTGGACCAGTCTAAAATTTTCTCGAGTGGCAAAGAGTTAAATGTTAGGGAATGACTTTGCAAATGGTATATCATTAATCATGGTTTTTGTTCAATTACTGCTTATATGTTGCGCTGTAAGGACATTTCTGTAATCCGTCATCTCTCAGTCTTTGCATTTTAACTCTTTACTAGATGAGATATTTTTGAAATTGTCTTGCTAAAAGCATATACTGATGGCACTATAATTTCTAAGGGATTTGTCTTTTTAAAACAAAAGAATACATGTTTTTGAATGTACAATATTGCAGGTTACTACTGTTTTCAACATTTCCTGCCATAGTTTCAGTGGTTTTTGTCCTCTGATCTGTTAATTCTGTACCACACAACCCTGACTAGAAGGAACACTTGTACACATTGTGAGAAAAGGAGAAATGCTGGTAACCAGTATAATAGCCTCTTACATACAATGTTTTTCCATCTGCCCAAAATTAAGTTTAACCCTTTACCACATGATCCCAAATTTTAAAGACCCTGAGGAAGAAGCCTATGAAAATATTGTGGGAAAAGGAGAAACTCCATTTTTAGCTCACCTGAGCACAACGTGCTCAAGGGGAGCTTTTAGGATCACCTGGTGTCCGTCGAGCGTCGTCTGTCGTCCGTCGTGCGTCGTCAACAATTCTTTAAACATCAACTCCTCCTAAACCGCTGGGCGGATTTTGACCAAACTTGGCAGGAATGTTCCTTGGGAGGTCCTCTTTAAAAATTGTTCACAGAATTTGATTCCATCAAAAACTCTGGTTGCCATGGCAACCAAATGGAATTTTTTAGCAAATTCTTTAAAAATCTTCTCCTCTGAAACCGCTGGTCGGATTTTGAAATAATTTCACAGATATGTTCCTTGGGTGACCCTTTTCAAAAATTGTTCGTGAAATTTTGATTCGTCAAAAAATGTGGCTCTGGTGAATGGGGGCTTCTTGCACTATACAGAAATGAAGGAATTCTTTAAAAATCTTCTCCTCTGAAACCGCTGGTCGGATTTTGAAATAATTTCACAGATATGTTCTTTGGGTGACCCTTTTCAAAAATTGTTCGCGAAATTTTGATCCGTCAAGAAACATGGCTCTGGTGAATGGGGGCTTCTTGCACTATACGGAAATGAAGAAATTCTTAAAAATTCTTCTTCTGAAACCGCTGGCCAGATTTTGAAATAATTTCACAGAAATGTTCCTTGGGTGACCCTTTTCTAAAATTGTTCGCGAAATTTTGATTGGCCAAGAAACATTGCTCTAGTGAATGGGGGCTACTTGCACTATATGGAAATGAAGAAATTCTTGAAAATTCTTCTTCTCTGAAACCCGTGGTTAGATTTTAAAATAATCTGACAGAGATGTTCCTTGGGTGACCCTTTCCAAAAGCTGTACATATAATTTTGATCCGTTAAGAAACATGGCTCTTGTGAATGGGGGCTACTTGCACTATACGGACATGATGAAATTCTTTAAAATTCTCTTTCTCTGAAACCCCTGGTCAGATTTTGAAATAATTTCAGAGAGATGTTCCTTGGGTGACCCTTTTCAAAACTTGTTTGTAAATTTTGATCCATCAAGAAACATGGCTCTCGTGGATGGGGGCTACTTGCTCTTATACAGAAATGAAGAATTCTTAAAAATTCTTCTTTTTGAAACTGATGGTCAGATTTCGAAATGACTTTTACAGGTGACCTTTTGAAAATTGCTTGGCAAAATTATAAATTTTGTTCCAATGTTTCAATACCTCAAAAAAAAAAAAAATAGACTATGGTCATCTCAAAAATTCAGGTGAGCGATCCAGGGCCATCTTGGCCCTCTTGTTCCTTTTCCCATATTGTTTTCTGTCCTATCATAGGCAATTCCTAAAATATGAGCCACATTTAATTTATTGTCTGCAAATTCGTTGGCTTTCTACAAGATTAAAATAGTGTTTTGTGGCAAAGGGTTAAATATCTGAGTCACATTTATTTTGTTGTCTGCAAAATGCTTTCAATTTGGACAAATTTCATCCTGTGATAATGAATGATATCCTAGAGTGGGTAGGAGGACAGAGTATCTATGCACTGACTATGGCTCATGCAATTAACCCTTACCCCATAAAGCATTTCTAAGGTATCTCTAATTGACTCTAAATAACAACAAGGATGAAGCGGTTTCTTATGTGTATATGACACCTTTTGATAGCATAGAAAACATTGTGTCAAAAGGTGAAATTGCTCGTCATGAGCAATTTCACCTTTTGCCACAATGTTTTCCAAAGGCTCCTACAAGCAGTGCATAGAAATGAGTATCTGTGGAGTAAAGAGTTAAAGAAACTTAACACCCAAGTTTTTTTTTTTGTTTTGAAGGTGCTTTACCTATTAGTTTCTTCACAATGCTTTACTTTGTTTTGTTTTGTTTTGCTGTTTTGTTTGTAGATAGTTACCCATTCCCTGGAATACACTTTGTTCGTAGAACAGCTTTATCATCTTTATGCAGAAAGCCCTTGAATAATTGTGACAAACTGAGATTGTTCCATATGAGCTATTTTTTTTTCCATTGCCACAGTGGATATTTTAGTAAAATTTACTTATATAAGACCTTGATATGGACAGAGTTTCACACATAATAATGAACAGGTTAGGCCCAAGTGTGGACTCTCTGTAATGTGTAGTCTGATCTTGATCTACACTGTACACAAAAGCAAAAATCTTGTAAGCCCTGTTATGGTTAACTCTTTACCAAACAAAAAATGTAGGCTTGTCCAAATTCAAAGGTTTTTTGCCGATGACAGTTTGAATCCAGCTCAAATCAAAGAATTTGTCTGTGATACAGTAGGAAACATTGTGGAAAAAAAAATGCTGGTAATCAGCTTTTTTTCGTTCACCCACAATGATTCTTTAAGATTTCTTTCCAAGGGTCTGGAACTCTTTACCAAACAACAAAATTTTAGACTGGTCCAAATTAAAAGTATTTGCAGATGCCAAAATAAATGTGACTGAAAAACTGGAACTTGGTTTGGGAAGGGTAGAAAACATTGTGGGAAAAGGAGAAAATGCTGGTTACCAGCATTTTCTCCATTTCCACAATGTTTTCAAAAGCCATCTTTCTCTGGTCGTTAAAAGTCGTGATTGCATGGTAAAGGCTTAAAGGTGGCACTTCAGATTTTGGGATGAAAATTTTACAGAAAATAATAATCATCATTATATACTCCCAAAGCCTTTCGATTTTGATTCATAAAACCCCAGTTGTCGAAAACCACCCGACAGCAAGAGAAACTCGAGATTTACTATTGCCCAGTTCGACACCGACGGGAAACACGGTCTATTTTTACATGAGCAACTCAAACAACAAAACTTTTAGACTTGTTCAAATTCAGTGTGAATCAGATTTTGATTTTGATTTTTTGAAGGGTAGAAAACCTTGTAGGAATGGAGAGAAAAAGCTGGCAACCAGCATTTTCTATTTCTCCACAATGTTTTTAAGTCTTCTCTCGTGTGTTTTATAAATACAAGGCAGGATTGTGTTCTAGAGATTTAAGAAGGTATACTAAAAACATTGAAATGATATTCAAGAAACTATTTGTTAGCTGGAACAATGCTTATTGTTAATTAACCACATATGTTCAAATGCTGTTGACATCAGATGCATTAGCATACTGTGTTGAAAAAGGCTGTAACATTTTACCAAACCACAAAATTTTGGACTTTACAAAATTGAAAGTGTATGCAGAAAGTAGAATAAATACATGTACCAACCATCTGACGATTTTTTTCTTTAATAGGGTAAAATACGTTGTGAAAAAAAGTAGAAAACGCTCTTAGCGAGCATTTTGTTCTTTGTCCATGCTTTCAAAAGCCACCTGTTTCAGGTTCAACCTGGGGTTATGTGATAAAAGAGTTAACTCTTACAAATCAAAAGAAACAGGTAATATTCAGTCGATCATTGCATCCTCATGGATGACTCTATAGTGATTCAGAAATTCAGACATTGTAGATCAGAAAACAACCTGCATGTTTTATGTGGTCTGAGCTTGATCCAAACTGGTGGCAGAGGTGACTTAAATTGCAGAAGGGGCTTCAAGGGCTAAGAACACCATGTCCATTATTTCATTTATGGATGCTGAAAGTAGTTAAATTACAAAACTGGTAGTAGCTTGAGATCTACAGTTTTCTCTTTTTGCTAGAATGCTTTTAAAAGCAGTCTTTCACAAGGTAGCTATAACTTGGGATTGCAACGTTTAAATACTGTTGAAAGCTTTGTACAACACCTTTCAAACAAAAATTTAAAGACCATGACTTAGGACAGTACTTGCAAAAGCCATCATTGGTAGATTTGTTGAAATATTTGAAATAAATGTCAAGTCTCCAGTATCACAAAGTATTTGATTTCTCTTCTGAATCGAAAAGAAAATGTGGTATATGGAGAAAATGATGGTTACAACAATATTTCTACCGTTTTCAGAAGAGAAGTTCAAATTTCTTGTTCATATAGTTATCCCTGTTCACACAACGTTGTCAAAAGGTTTCTACTCCTGATGCAAGTTAGAAAAGTAGTCAGTGGCTTTGGAAAGAAACTGCTGTCAGTGCTGTTGTGAAAAAGCTAGAAAAGACATGGTTGGGTCACTGACCCCATGACGGGTTGTTGATACTTGAGATTGTCTGTGAAAAGGTTAAATATGGATAAGAAAAAAACTGAGAGTTTGTCATGCATTTTTTGTTGAGGTGGATGTTTTTCTTTCCAGTGCTTTATACCCTTATCTGTCTGCTGGATCCTTTGTGCTTTCAAAGCCATGTCTGGATGCTTGAGCTATTTGTCGGGGGTTTTTTTCCGTTTGAAAACAGAAAATAGATAACTGTAAAAAAATGTATATGGACGCTTGTATGGATATTTCCATCGTAGTTACATGGGTGTATGGAAGGTATTTGATGAGTATTATTGTGGCTCTATTGAACTCTTGAGCAAACAAGACATTTTTGGACTGGACCGAACTCATTTAAACATCTGCAGACAACAGATCAAATCTTGTTAATATGATTTCTGGCTTTGACAGGGTAGAAAATATTGTGGAAAAAGGAGCAAATTATGGCTACCAGCATTTTCCCCTTTTTCCCCACAATGTTTTCTACAGGCTTCTCTCTGGAGTCGTTAAAAGTTGGGATTGTGAGGTAAAGAGTTAACTCTTTACCACACAAACCCGACTTTTAGCGACCATGAGAAAGAAACCTGTTGAAAACATTGTGGGAAAAAGGAGAAAATGCTGGTAACCAGCATTTTCTCCTTTTCCCACAATGTTTTCTACCCTTCCTGAACCAAATTTTAATTTTTCAATCACATCTTTTTTGTCACCTGCAAATGCTTTCAATTTAGACTAGTTTAAAATTTTCTTGTGTGGTAAAGAGTTAAGACCTTTGGTGCTTTTATCTGTTGGCTTTTTATAGATATGCGACATGCACTACATTAACAGTCCTGAAAATGAAGGCTACTGTGGGAACAGGAGACAATGCTTCTAACCAGCATTTTCTCTTCTTCCCACAATGAATTCTAATATTTCATATAGACCATAGTTCTTACCCTTTGTGCCACATCTTATTATGTTGCCTGTAAAATTTAGTATCTTTGATTTGAATCAGTCCAAAGTTTTTTTCTGGTAAAGAGTAAAGCAATTAAATCTTTACCACACAATCCCGACTTTTAACGACTCTGAGAAGAAAAGCTTTTGAAAACATCGTAGGAAAAGGGGAAAATTTTGGTAACCATCATTTTGTCCTTTTCCCACAATGTTTTCCAGCCTTTATAAATCAAGTTTTAATCTTTGAGTTACCTTTATTTTGTCGTCTGCAAATACTTTCAATTTGGATGTGCACAAAAAGTAAAATACAACACCACAGAATAGGTTTTATGAATTCCAGGAATATTGTAAATGTATAGTTAGAAATGCAGTTTATAAGATTTTTTTTACCCTTGGCTGCTAAGCGTGACTCACTGAACATTTTTGGGACAGTATAGATAAAGATCAGACTGCATAGAACATACAGTCTGATCTTTGATATACACTGTCTAATAAGAATAAATTTTTTTCCCATGAGGCAAAATTTTGGTTTTTATCTCACAAATTTACTGCCAAAAAACCATTTTGGTTTAACTTGTTACCAAGCGGTAAAGTTTTAGACTAGTCCAAATTGAAAGCATTTTGCAGATGGCAAAATAAATGAGACTGAAAAATTGAAATTTAGTTTTAGAAAGATAGAAACATTGTGAGCAAAGGAGAAAATACTGATTACCAGCATTTTCTCCTTTTCCTGTTATGTTTTCAAAAGGCCTCTTAACCCATTACCACACAATCCCTACTTTTGACGCCCCTGAGAAAGAAGCCTTTAGAAAACATTGTGGGAAAAGGAGAAAATGCTGGTAACCAGCATTTTCTCCTTTTCCCACAATGTTTTCTACCCTTCACAAGACAAATTTCGAACTTTCAGTCACTTTTATATTGTCGTCTGCAAATGCTTTCAATTTGGACCAGTCTAAAATATTGTCATTTGGTAATGGGTTCACTCTTTACCACACAAGAAAATTTAAGACTGGTCCAAATTGAAAGCATTTGCAGACAACAAAATAAAGGTGACTGAAAAATTAAAATTTGGTTTGGGAGGGGTAAAAAACACTGTGGGAAAAGGAGAAAATGCTGGTTACCAGCAATTTCTCCTTTTCCCACAGTGTTTTCAAAAGGCTTCTTTCTCAGGGGCATTAAAATTAGTAGGGATTGTGTAGTAATGGGTTAAAAGATTTTTTTTACCCTTGGCTGCTAAGCGTGACTCACTGAACTTTTTTGGACAGTGTAGATAAAGATCAGACTGCATAGAACATACAGTCTGATCTTTGATATGCACTGTCCAGTAAGAACATTTTTTTTGTCCCAAGAGGCAAAATTTTGGTTTTTATCTCACAAATTCACTGCCATTTTGGTTTAACTTGTTACCAAGCGATAAAATTTTAGACTAGTCCAAATTGAAAGCATTTGCAGATGGCAAAATAAATGTGACTGAAAAATTGAAATTTAGATTAAGAAAGATAGAAACATTGTGAGCAAAGGAGAAAATACTGATTACCAGCATTTTCTCCTTTTCCTGTAATGTTTTCAAAAGGCCTCTTAACCCATTACCACACAATCCCTACTTTTGACGCCCCTGAGAAAGAAGCCTTTAGAAAACATTGTGGGAAAAGGAGAAAATGCTGGTAACCAGCATTTTCTCCTTTTCCCACAATGTTTTCTACCCTTCACAAGACAAATTTCGAACTTTCAGTCACTTTTATATTGTCGTCTGCAAATGCTTTCAATTTGGACCAGTCTAAAATATTGTCATTTGGTAATGGGTTCACTCTTTACCACACAAGAAAATTTAAGACTGGTCCAAATTGAAAGCATTTGCAGACAACAAAATAAAGGTGACTGAAAAATTAAAATTTGGTTTGGGAGGGGTAAAAAACACTGTGGGAAAAGGAGAAAATGCTGGTTACCAGCATTTTCTCCTTTTCCCACAGTGTTTTCAAAAGGCTGCTTTTTCAGGGTCGTTAAAAGTCGGGATTGTGCGGTAAAAAGTTAAGCAGGGTCATTAGGATTGTGTGGTAAAGGGTTCACTCTTTATCTCAGGACACCATTATCCTTTTTGCACTATATGTTTATATTGTTTACTTTTCTTTAACTTTGTTTTACTTTGTTAAGTTTCACCGTGTTCTGTTTCAACTTGGCTTTTGCTTGATCTTAAAAGGGCTAAAATACCTCACAGAAACTTTTCACCCACCTGCATGCAGCAACTTTTAACCTTTAACTCCTTAAGAAATGACAAAAGTTTGGACTAGTCCAAATTGAAAGCATTTGCAGACAACAAAATAATGGACTCAGAAATTGAAATCTGATTTTGGAATGATAGAAAATATTGTCGGAAAGGGAGAAAATGCTGGTTCCTTTTCCTATGATTTTTCAAAAGCTGTCTTTCTCGGGGTCATTAACCCTTTCCCAAACGACAAACTTTAGACTCTTCCAAACTGAAAGAAATTATCAGAATGGGCAGAAAACACTGTGGGAAAAGGAGAAATTGCTTGTTACGAGCAATTTCTCCTTTTCCCACAGTATTTTCAAAAGACTTGTACTGCAGACAGGTAAAAACAAGAGCTTGTTTGGGAAAGGGTTAAAAGTCAGTCCTGAGTTGGTAGCCAGCAGGTTTTCTGCTTCTTCGGATCTAAATTCCATTACTTGAGGAATATTTGATGTGATGTCTTCAAAAGATTTCAGTGCCAGCAAGCATTAAATTTGTCATCAGGCAAATGTTTAACCCATTACCACACAATCCCTACTTTTGACACCCCTGAGAAAGAAGCCTTTTGAAAACACTATGGGAAAAGGAGAAAATGCTGGTAACCAGCATTTTCTCCTTTTCCCCCAGTGTTTTCTACCCTTTCCAGAACAAATTTCTATTTTTTAGTCTCCTTTGTCGTCTGCAAATGCTTTCAATTTGGACCAGTCTAAAATTTTCTTGTGTAGTAAAGAGTTGAACTTTAACCAAAACAATGCCATGTATTTGTTACTCAATGGATAAACAGCTTTTGAAAACATTGAAAGGAAAGTATAAAATACTGTCTACAAGCATGTACTCCTTTTCCAGAAGTTCTTTTTAGCCACCATTGAAGATGGATCCTATTCTCTAAGCAACAACGGGTTTGTTGTCTGCAAATGCCCTCATCAAGAACATTTTTAAAATTTTGTAGTCTCGTAATTGTGATAGTTAAGGTATTTTAACAGAAAAAAATGCTGGTTTTCTACCCATAACCCTTTACTGCACAATGCTGACTTTTGACACTTCTGGGAAATAAGCCTTTTGAAAATAGTGGGAAAAGAAGACAATGCTAGCATTTTTCTTCTTTTCCCACAATTTTTTCTACTCCATAAAAAAAAAAATATATATGCCATTTGAGCCACTCTAAAATTGTTGTCTGCAAGTGCTTTTAATTTGGACAAGTCTAAAATTTCGTCGTCTGGTAAAGAGTTCATGAACACTTGACCAAAAAAAATCTCTTAAGTTTAACAACCTTGAGAAACAGTCGAAACATGTCCTTTTCTCCTTTTCCCAAATAACATGAAAAATGTCTTTTGGCAGCATTGTAGGAAAAAGAAGAAAATGCGGTTAACCACAGCATTTTTCATTTTCCCTCTATGTATGCTACCCTTTGAAAGTCAAATCCTTCTCCTGAGTCATTTTACGTTTGTTGTCTGCGTAATTATTAGTTTTAAGTTTGGATAGGTCAAAAAGAAATTTGTGTGGTAAAGACTTCTTACAGACACACATCACTTTAAGTCTTTACCGAATGACAAAATTTTGGACCAGTCCAAATTGAAAGCATTTTCAGACAACATAAAATGTGAATTGAAAATTGAAACTTGATTTGGAGAGGGAAGAAAACATTGTGGGAAAAGAAAAAAATGCTGGTTACCAGGCTTTCTCTCTCAGGGTTGTTAAAAGTCGGGATTGTTTGGTAAAGATTTAACCATGTTTTATTTTTTGTGTGCAAAAGTTTTGAATTTTGGAGGAGTTTTAAAATTGTCGGTATAGAGATAAATATTGCAGCCTTTAGGCAGTTTTGGTACTTGATAGGAGGAAAGATTTTTGCACAATCAGTATGAGATAACCACATATTTGTTTTTATCTTTGCCAGGTTGTTAATTCCCAGAATGGCGAGATAGCCAATGATGACCCCACAGCAGGGGCTAGTAATGCCCCCATCACAGCTCAACCAGAAGTTGAAGTCGTCGATGAAACAAAGTACGTATTGGCATGTCTGTTATCTACATGTATTATTCTGATGAATAATTTTCTTTTTTTCTCCATTGTATCTGCGCACTCTAAGGGACAAAATTTGTTCATAATAGGGTAGAAAACGTTGTGGGGAGAAAGAGACTGCTGGTTATCAGCATTATTTCCTTTCTTCATGTTGTTTTCAAAAGCCTTCTACCTAAGGGTGGGGAACGGCGGGATATTGTGGTGAAGAGTGAAAGGCAAGTTTCATCATTTGAGCTTCCCTTGATTTGTCTTTGATTTGAACACCTTTTTATCTGTTGTGAGGGAAAGAGTCAACTCTTTACCACATGACAAAATTTTGAACTAGTCCAAATTGAAAGCATTTGCTGATCACAAAATAAATCTGGATCAGAAACTGAATTTTAAGTTTGGGTGGGTAGAAAACATTGTGGGAAAAGGGGGAAATGCTTGTTACCAGCATTTTCTCCTTTTTCCACAGTGTTTTCAAAAGCTTTCCTTTTCGGGGTTGTTAAAAGTCAGGATTGTGTGGTAAAGAGTTATGTGGTGCTGACTAGCCATGCTTTTAAAATATTGGCTGTATATGGGTACTGTATATCAATGCTAAAGTAAAGATAACTTATTGAAACAACTTCAAAAATAATGCTTTAACCCATTACCAAACGACAATATTTTAGACTGGTCGAAATTGAAAGCATTTGCAGACGAAAAAATAAAAGTGACTGAAAATTTGAAATTTGTTTTGTGAAGGGTAGAAAACATTGTGGGAAAAGGAGAAAATGCTGGTTACCAGCATTTTCTCCTTTTCCCATAATGTTTTATAAAGGCTTCTATCTCAGGGGCGTCAAAAGTAGGGATTGTGTGGTAATGGGTTAAATTTTGGGGCAAAGCATGAAAGATGATGTCTATGAAAGTTATACCATTGCCACACAGTCTCCAGTGTTTACAACCCTGATGGAGAAGTGTTTTCAAAACCTTGTGTGGAAAAGAGAAAATGCTGGCCACTATCATTTTGATTCATTTCCCCAAATTTTTTTCATTTATTTTTTTTTTTCGAAGACAAAGTGGATCACTTGAGCATTGTTTGCTTTGTTGTTTTCATATGCTTCCAATTTGACTGAGCCTTAATCTTGTCATTTTGATAAAGTTTAGGGTATGCAAAAAAAAATAGATAAATTGAAAAAATTGAAGGAAAAACTGTTAACCAAAAAGAAGTGGTTTGATGTTTCAAATTTATAGGTTTTTTGTCAAAAGCAACTACGGAGTTAAATTACAAGGTTTTGCGATTAAAAAGTATTTGGTTTACTGGTGACTGAATATGGGGAAGTAAAATGGATATTTCATCACATGTGTCGCTGCGAAAAAATGCAATGGTGCCAGGAACAAAAAAGCTAGTTTATTAACACAATGTTGAACAAAATTGGACTGCACAGAGATTGCAACCTGAGGTTTCATCTACACCATCTGTCACTTGACTGAACTATGACTGATTTTTGTCTTTATGTGCTGTCTTCTTAGCCCATGTGACAGCAAAAGAGGTCTTTTTATGTCATCTTTTATATCATCTTTCCTTTCTGTGCAGTCTGTTTTAGTTCAGCTGTTACCCTGAAAAAGCTTTGATATTTTCTAGTAACTCTAATTACTTATTAACCCATTACCACACAATCCCTACTTTTGACGCCCCTGAGAAAGAGCCCTTTTGAAAACACTGTAGGAAAAGGAGAAAATGCTGGTAACCAGCATTTTCTCCTTTTCCTACAGTGTTTTCTACCCTTCCGAGAACAAATTTCAATTTTTCAGTCACCTTTATTTTGTTTTCTGCAAATGCTTTCAATTTGAACCAGTCTAAAATTTTGTCGTGTGGTAGAGAGTTAAAAGGATATTTACTTCATACTCAAACAAATTATTAACTATCAAAAGGGGAACCTAAACATCAAGGGAAGATTATTTTCAAAGTATTTTGGATGCAGTTTTGCCCCCTTTTCAACTTAACATTTTTACTGGAAATCAAGCAGCTGCAGCCAAGTGTTGGTATCCACATGGGGTGCTCTTGTAATATTGGTCTTATTCTTTTCTTTGCTTTTACTCAGTTTTGTTATTTCATTGCTATTCTTAGTTTTAAGAAATTTAGTCCTCCATCAGAGTTGGTCCTCCATCAAACCTTACAGTGCCAAATAGATCCAACAGATGTTTTAACTCTAGAAATAAGACCCCCAAAAGCGCAATCTAGAAATAAGACCCCTGAAAGTGCTATCTAGAAATAAGAACCCCAAAAGTGCAATCTCGAAATAGGACCAGACTCCCATAAGTGCAGTATAAGAGTCAAGTTTGTCTAGATCAGACTGCTTATTTTGTGCGAAAGCCTCAAAAGCAACAACAATTATGAAAAGCACTTTTAAGGATGAAGACTCCTTGAGATTAACACTTTGCCAAATGACAAAATTACAGACTTGTCCATAATTCCAGAATTTTTACAAACAAACTGAAGTTTTTAAACAGGATAGAAAAAGCATAGTGTGACAAATTCTAATTCTTATTATCAATAATTGCTTTCAACATGGACAAATGTAAAAATGTTGTCTTGTACTTAAAAATTAAATCTTTTTACCACACAAAAAAATTTTGACTGCCTAAAATTGAATGTGTCTGCAGACCACAATTTGATTTTGGCTTAACCCATTATCACACAATCTCTACTTTTGATGCCCCTGAGAAAGAAGCCTTCAGAAAACATTGTGGGAAAAGGAGAAAATGCTGGTAAGCAGCATTTTCTCCTTTTCCCACAATGTTTTCTACCCTTCACAAAACAAATTTCAAATTTTCAGTCACTTTTATTTTGTCGTCTGCAAATTCTTTCGATTTAGACCAGTCTCAAATATTGTCGTTTGTTAATGGGTTAAATGATGGAATCTGATATGATAGAAAACACTGTTGGAAAAGGAGAATATGCTGGTATTCAGCATGTTCTCCTTTTCCTACAATGTTTACGAAAAGGCTTTCTTCAAAGAGCTGGGATTTGTGTAGTAAAGGGTAAATAGTATCTGAAAGACTTGGCATACCGGTATGTCAGAGCTGTCATGCAGCTCGCTGTTGCCTAAAATAACAAACATCCTCTCTACTGAAACCATTGATACAGATTTAAATGAATTTTGCAAAAAATTGTCATGCTGCTGTCCAGTTCTGAATGGAAGAGCTCGGTTTCACAAATATAATTTAGGTTGCCCTAGTATTATATCTTAATAAAACTTCAAAACAAGCATTTCTTTTCACAAACTGCAGAATGAATTCTCATCTTCATTTTTAATTTTTCCCCCTATAATTTTCTCTGTTATGAAGATAAAAGATACCTTTACTCATGCTGGTTACCAACATTTTCTCCTTTATCCACAATGTTCGAACTCTTTTTTCCCCAGTTAGTCATTCACTTTGGGAAAAAAATTGTTTGCATTAATCATTTTAGACCGTCCCAAAGACAAATTTTTAAACTTGTCTAAATTCAAGGCACTTTGCAGACAACAGATTTAATTTTATTCAAATGATGTGATTTGCGTGTTTAACCCTTTACCCCATAAGACATTTCTATGGTATCTCTAATTGAACCTAAATAACACCAAGGATGAAGCTGTTTCTTATGTGTATATGACACCTTTTGATAGCATAGAAAACATTGTGGCAAAAGGTGAAATTGCTTGTTATGAGCAATTTCACCTTTTGCCACAATGTTTTCTAAAGGCTCCTACAAGCAATGCGTAGAAATGAGTATCTATGGAGTAAAGGTTTAAGGGTAGAAAACATGGCTAGATAAGGAGAAAAGGCTGGTTCTAGCATTTTCGCCTTTTCCATACAGTGTTCTCAAAGGCTTTTTTTCTTAGGCTTGTTGAAACATGGGATTTTGTGGTTTAGGATTAACTCTTCAAATTTTTCCACAACCTCTCAGAAAATGATAAGGATGGTAAGGAGACATGTTTGAAGAAAAAAGGAATTTCTATAAACCCTTTACCACACAATCCCGCCTTTTATGGCCCCTGTGTAAGAATCCTTTTAAAAACAGTGTGGGAAAAGGAGAAAATGATGTTAACCAATTTTTTGTCCTTTTCCCACAATGGTTTTTTAGCTCACCTGAGCACAACGTGCTCAAGGGGAGCTTTTAGGATCACCTGGTGTCCGTCGTCCATCGTGCGTCGTCAACAATTCTTTAAACATCAACTCCTCCTAAATTGCTGGGCGGATTTGGACCAAACTTGGCAGGAATGTTCCTTGGGAGGTCCTCTTTAAAAATTGTTCACAGAATTTGATTCCATCAAAAACTCTGGTTGCCATGGCAACCAAATGGAATTTTTTAGCAAATTCTTTAAAAATCTTCTCCTCTGAAACCGCTGGTCGGATTTTGAAATAATTTCACAGATATGTTCCTTGGGTGACCCTTTTCAAAAATTGTTCGTGAAATTTTGATTCGTCAAAAAATGTGGCTCTGGTGAATGGGGGCTTCTTGCACTATACAGAAATGAAGGAATTCTTTAAAAATCTTCTCCTCTGAAACCGCTGGTCGGATTTTGAAATAATTTCACAGAGATATTCCTTGGGTGACCCTTTTCAAAAATTGTTAGTGAAATTTTGATCCGTCAAAAAATGTGGCTCTGGCGAAGGGGGGCTTCTTGCACTATACAGAAATGAAGGAATTCTTAAAAAATCTTCTTCTCTGAAACCGCTGGTCAGATTTTGAAATAATTTCACAGAGTTGTTCCTTGGGTGACCCTTTTAAAAAATTGTTCGCGAAATTTTGATTGGTCAAGAAACATGGCTCTGGTGAATGGGGGCTTCTTGCACTATACAGAAATGAAGAAATTCTTAAAAAATTCTTCTTCTCTGAAACAGCTGGTTAGATTTTGAAATAATTTCACAGACTTGTTCCACGGGTTACCCTTTTCAAAAATTGTTCGCGAAATTTTGATTGATCAAGAAACATGGCTCTGGTGAATGGGGGCTACTTGCACTATACAGAAATGAACAAATTCTTGAAAATTTTTGTTCTCTGAAATGGCTTGACAGATTTTGAAATAATTTCACAGAGATGTTCCTTGGGTGACCCTTTTCCAAAATTGTTCATGAAATTTTGATTGGCCAAGAAACATGGCTGTGGTGAATGGGGGCTACTTGCATTATATGGAAATGAAGAAATTCTTGAAAATTCTTCTTCTCTGAAACCTGAGGTCAGATTTTAAAATAATCTGACAGAGATGTTCCTTGGGTGACCCTTTCCAAAAGATGTACATATAATTTTGATCCCTCAAGAAACATGGCTCTTGTGAATGGGGGCTACTTGCACTATATGGACATGATGAAATTCTTTAAAATTGTCTTTCTCTGAAACCCCTGGTCAGATTTTGAAATAATTTCAGAGAGATGTTCCTTGGGTGACCCTTTTCAAAACTTGTTCGTAAATTTTGATCCATCAAGAAACATGGCTCTCGTGGATGGGGGCTACTTGCTCTTATACAGAAATGAAGAATTCTTAAAAATTCTTCTTTTTGAAACTGATGGTCAGATTTCGAAATGACTTTAACAGGTGACCTTTTGAAAATTGCTTTGCAAAATTATAAATTTGATTCCAATGTTTCAATACCTCAAAAAAGAAATAGACTATTGTCATCTCAAAAATTCAGGTGAGTGATCCAGGGCCATCTTGGCCCTCTTGTTTTTCCTTTCTAAAACAAATTTCAATTCTTTAGTCACATGCATTTTGTCACCTGTAAATGCTTTCAATTTGGGCTAGTCTAAAATTTTGTCGTTTGGTAAAGAGTTAAGGAATGTATGGAAAACCATTGAAGGCAGGGAGGCAAATGTTCCTATACCCTCACTGTTGTCAATTATATTCTTCTGTAAGGACTAGAATTTCATTATCACATAATATAGGTTGAAAGAGTGGTAGGCTGTCTACTTTGATAGAAATGTTAAATTGATGACAAAAGCTGCCTGAAAAAAAATCTTGTTTTGACCTAAAAGAGCTGTATGGAAAGAAACAGTCTTCCGTCTTCAAGATATTGCTTGTTATACGATCATTTCCTATCATGGCTTGTTTGACATTGTTGTCATGGTGATATCATTCTGAAGAATGTCAAGGACATTAGAGTGCCTTATTCAATGCTAGTGCCAGGCAAGATCAGATGAAACAACATGTAGCCTGATCTCTGACTACATTGTCTAATATTTCACAAGAATATCTACCAGAAACAAAAGTATTTTTTAAAATAATGGCATCTTATTAGCCCTTTTTCAACACAGGCAGTTTTGAAAGTATAGATGAAGATCAAACTGCACTTCAAGTGTACACCGATCTTGGATCTACACCAAGTGCTTATTGATCCGTAAAGTTTGTGAATTTAAGGCAGATGTGTACATTCAGCTGTCAAAAAGTCTCTTGGTGAAAAGCCAGGAATATAAGACAAAGCCTGATTATGTCTGACTGTTTATACTTACTTAAAATACCATCTGATGCTTGTTACAAGAAAAACTGGTGAAAAACATTATGACACATGGAGAAATTGATTCCCCCTTTTGTTTTCATGGAGATTTATTTTTTTTGTCAACATATGATGTTCTATATTCAAAATTTCAAATTAAAGAAATTCAGAATGAGTTCATCTATAAAGCTCAATTATGTGTAAAACTTTTATGAACAAACAAACATGATTTTTCTGGACTATTGGAAAGACACCCTTTATTTTACTGCAGACATCTAGAAATAGTGGCATAAGTATAACTAAACTTTGGTGTAAGAGTAAATCACACGCAACTTTCATTTTGCTTGCAGGTGCTGTTTCTTCCGAAGGCGCAAGAAAAAGCGAACCAGGCAGACTTAAGCATCAAATTGACATTTCTCATCTATTAGCACAGAAATAAATTGAATCTGAAAATCATAGATTATTCAAATATCTTGTGAAGTTTTTTATCTGAAGAAGCCTGTGTGTGATTCCTATAGACAAAATGACTTCAGATATGAACATCACATTTGTCTTAATTCTCTGTTGTGGGTACTTATTTTTGTGGATATTATCTGGACCTCGTCTTAATTTCTGGAGAGATTTACTTTCTGAGGAACTGAAAAAAAAAGGACAAACAATCAGCCAACTTCTAACAAGATGACAGTGTTAACACATTTGTTTTTCCAGGGTTAAATGTACCATCATCAAGTGGAATGAGATTTCCTTGCAAGGATATGATTGTGTTCTGTGAAGGAGCTCTTTCAAACAATTAGTTAGCAAGGTGTAGAAGTTGATAATATTTTATGGACATGGTGAAAATCTATTAGAATGAATGTAGGAGGGTATAGTCAAGACTTTTTTGTTTCATATGTAAATATGTTTAAAACCTAAAAAAATGTTTAAAAAGATAAACAAAAAGATAATGCATTGATTATAAAATTTACAAAAAAAAAATGAATACAGTAAAACTGTAGCATGCTTTGTACAGGCTCAGAGAGAGGGATCTTGTTTTTGTCTAATGTTCACCACATAATTATGATCAACATGATTTTATTCTTAAGATGCTGCTGCTTCCGACGAACTGTGCGAAGGACACGGCACAAACAGACAAGGCGGAAATGATGGATTGGGTTTGGCCACAATGTGGATACGGCTCCTCTCAGCTTATCCAACGAGGAAGAAACATCAACACCAGTGTTTGGTTCCCGACTTGGCAGATTTGGGTTTCTCAATCAGACTTTTTTGTAATGGAGTCTAACTACAATAATATCTGTAACACTGCTTAAAATCTCAATTTTTGTTCACTTTCCGTTATCAGATTTGATTCCTTTATTTTAATTAACTATTTACCAAACTGCAAAAGTTTTAACCCTTCCTACATTGAAAACATTTGCAGAAAGATAAAATACAATTAAAATAAGAGGATGTATTCTTAAAGAGATTGAAAGCATCCTGGGAAAAGGGGAAAATGCTTGTAAAGCATTTTCTCCTCCCACAATGTTTTATAAGAGTTTTATTCTTCAGGGTTATAAACACCAGATTATTCGGTGACGCAAACAATCTTCATCCAAAGATCCAGTGTTCTTACAACCCTGAGGAATTCTGGAACCCTTTAACCCATTACCACACAATCCCTACTTTTGATGCCCCTGAAAAGGAAGCCTTTTGAAAACACTGTGGGAAAAGGAGAAAATGCTGGTAACCAGCATTTTCTCCTTTTCCCACAGTGTTTTCTACTCTTCCCACAACAAATTTCAATTTTTCAGTCACCTTTATCTTGTTGTCTGCAAATGCTTTCAATTTAAACCAGTCTAAAATTTTTTCGTGTGGTAAAGAGTTAACAAACTCTGAAGGAGTCATGTTCTGGCAAAAGGCGACTTAATGCATCTCCTTGATTGATTATGCTAAAAAAGTCATCACATAATTATGGATCCATAAATGCCATTTTTAAAAAACAATCAAACCATGAAATAAACTGGTTCTTGGGCAAACAGAAATTTGACCAATAGCAAAAAGTTCGAGCCCAGGCCAGCCTGCACGGACTGCGCAGGCTGGCCTCGGCCCAAACTTTTTGCAGCTGCATTAAGCCCCCATTTCCCAGAGCATGGCCCACATTTTCTTACCACCTTAAACAAGATGACTTGGAAAAAAAATGCGAAAAATTACAAAGTGCTGGTAAGCAGCATTTTCCCCTTTTCCCATATTTCTTTCTACCCTTTTTGATCTTGTTGCTTGGAAATACTTCAGTCTTTACCGATATAAAGTTTTTATGCTCAGTATATAGGAAGGTTGAAGATTTAAAAACATGTCACATTTATGTCATCTGAAAATGATAGCAATTTGGACAAGTGTAAAACTTGTCACTTGGTAAAAAGTAAAGTCAAAACTCATTCAGATGATGATTTGTCAGATTTACTTAAGATGTGCTGCAAGTCCAAGTGCTGTTTAAGTTTTTATGAAGTACTATGTTAAATCTATCTCTGACAATAAAATATTGGACCCTACCAAATGGAAAGCATGTGAATGTAGCATATTGAATGCAGCTCAAAGATAAATTCTGCCTTTGATGAGATTGAAAACAGTGTGGGCAAAGGAGAAAATGCTAGTTGCCAACATTAGCTCCTTTTCCAATAATGTTTTCAAAAGCCTTCCTGTTCAGGGTTGTCAGAATTTAATATTGTGTGGTAAATGGTAAAAAGGTTAAAATGTTCAACCCAGCCTTACCACACAGCTTTACGGTAATTTAACATCATGTGCAATATTTGGATTGAAGATCAGTAGTCTACTATACTGTATTCAATTTTTGACCATTTTCAATTATGAGCTCATCACAATTGTATTCAGAATTTGGGATACACTTGGAAATGTAGGTAAAAGGCATTGTAGGAAATAGAGAAAATGTTCATTCACCTTGCCCTAATCTTTGGATATTTCAGTTGTCTGTTACTTTGCTTTTCATTAATCTTCAACTTTAAATTTGAGAGTTTCAATAACAAATAAAGAACTAAGGTGAAATATGTTACTAGATAGAGCCAGATAGGCTAAAAATTGATAAATGTGAGAATTTAGCTCTGCTTTCTGCTTTTTCAAGCTCTGCAATATTTTGTTGTAACTGTCTTTATTTTTAACACTTCTTAATGATACATGAAAATGTTACTACCTGTTAGTATTGAGCTTATCTTTCTTTTGCTTTGTTATACCAGTCAGCTGCACCAGAGATAAACAATTTGGGCACCAAATATTTAAACTTGACTTCTTCTGCTTGCTACAAATACAGTGCTCTTTACTTGGAAAAGAGTTTAATCAAATTTAACTAAAACAGCAGATGCTGTACATCTAAGATTGTACAGCACATTCTGTACTGTATAATCTTGATCTTTACCATCTGCCTTTGTTTTTGCCCATGATGCAGAAAGGGTTAACTCTTTACCGAGCAATGCTGAGTTTAAACAACTCTGAAAGAGAAAGGTTTTGAAAACATTGTAGGAAAAGGAGAAAATGCTGGTAACCAGCATTTTCTCCTTTTCCCCACTATGTTTTCAAAATTTTAACAGTTATCTCTTTTTGTTTTGTATAAAGCTGGAATTGTTTGGTGAAAGGTTCAGTTATACATAGGACTCAAGGTGTTAGGTAGAAAATAATAATGAAAGGAGAGGAAGGAAAGACTATTGTATTCAAATTGTGGCCAAACAGTTTATGAGACGTAAAACTCACTTTGTGAAATATGCATTTCAAGAAGTGCCAAGCTCTCTCAATCTTTTAGGTGTCTTACATCAAAACTATATAACAGTTTGTCTAAAACCTGTATAGCTTTTGTTTAACTCTTTACCACACGAGAAAATTTTAGACGTCCAAATTGAAAGCATTTGCAGACGAAAAAATAGAAATTTGTTCTGGGAAGGGTAGAAAACACTGGGGGAATAGGAGAAAATGCTGGTTACCAGCATTTTCTCCATTTCCCACAGTGTTTTCAAAAGGCTTCTACCTTTTGGTAATGGGTTAAGGAAAAGTACAGCCCGTATCAGAGGGATCATTTCAGTTACCAATGTTGAACCTTAAGAAGTATGCTTCTTGTATATATTGGTAGATTTGAAGGAATGTTGCATTTCTTGGGCTGGATGTTTATTTCACAAATGATGAGATTTTATCGGCCATATAGTATTGCTTCAAAATAACATTTCCTTGAACATCAACATAGAAAAAGAAAACGCATAAAGTGACAAAGGCTGCTAGGACACTGTCTATTATTGTTTAGTGATAAAATCATGAGAATGACAAAATTAGAAACTTAGTGACAAAAAGCAGCTGATAAGAGCTTAATATTCTGGTTTTACTTTCAGAAGTTCAACAATAACATAGTTATTTTTGAAGTCACACGAACACATGATGTGGACAAGAATTTTGACATTTTGTGGCAATAGCTATATAGGTGTTGTAAATCTATTTATTATATGGCTTGTAACAGGCGAAAAGGGGTATTGGGTCATTTGCTTAACCCATTACTAAATGACAATATTTTAGACTGGTCCAAGTTGAAAGCATTTGCAGAAATAAAAGTGACTTGGAACTTGAAATTTGTTTTGTGAAGGGTAGAAAACATTTGTTGGAAAAGGAGAAAATGCTGGTAACCAGCATTTTCTCCTTTTCCCACTATGTTTTCTAAAGGCTTCTTTCTCAGGGGTGTCAAAAGTCGTCATTGCGTGGTAAAGGGTTAATTAAAGTGTTGTCTCGTATCAGCCTGTGCAGTCTGCGTAGGCTAATCCAAGACAGCTCTTTACTACTACATTAGATTTTGTGCTGAAGTAGACTGGTGCAAAACGAAAAAATATATATAAACAAATGGTTTCTATTCGGATAAGCCTGCGCTGACTTATCTGAGACGACACTTTAATCTTTTTCTCCATAGATACTCATTTCTACGCATTGCTTGAGGGAGCCTTTGGAAACCATTGTGGTAAAAAGTGAAATTGCTCGTTACAAGCAATTTCACCTTTTGCCACAATGTTTTCTATGCTATCAAAAGGTGTCATATACACATAAGAAAATACTTCATCCTTGCTGTTATTTAGGGTCAATTAGAGATACCATAGAAATGCCTTATGGGATATAGGGTTAAGCAAATGTCCAAATGCTCCTTTTCTCATGTTGCAGGCTGTATTATATCATGTGGTAACATTCTGTAATTTAACACATTTATCATGTTTTTAACATTTTGAAAAAAATGAAAATCTGTAACAGGAGTTTGAATGCTTGTTACAGTATTATTGTTTGTGTGAAAGATATTGAAAGTAGCATTTGCATTGTAATTTCCAGCATTGTGACGGAGAGATATGTGTCTTTTTTTTCTTCTGTATTATTTTCCATTTGTCTAAATTTTTAATCTACAAGAAGTTTCGAGTACGTATACATGTATCACATAACTTTTCGTATATCTTTCGTGTAAATGATTCATATCAGCTTCACATGTCTACAAATCAGATTGCTCAGACACTGCATGTAAAAAGGATAAATTGAAAACCTACCAACTTAACATGCCATTCCCGTATATAGTGAATCATGCAATGTAAGAATTATATTGATTCATGTGAGTAATGGGTTAATGCAGACTTGTCCTGAGAAAATTGTCGCAGTGGTTCTGTTTAACTCATTACCAATAGACAATATTTTAGGTTTGCCTAAATCAAAAGGATTTGCAGACAATGAAATAAACTTGACTGAAAATTTTAAATTTGTTTTGTGAAGGGTAGAAAACATTGTGGGAAAAGGAGAAAATGCTGGTAACCAGCATTTTCTCCTTTTCCCAAAATGTTTGAAAAGCCTTCTCTTTCAGGGGTGTTAAAAGTCGTAATTGTGTGGTAATGGGATAAGGAAAAAAAAAATATGGATTGCACATAATGTTTGGCTGCAATACAGTATTGGCACAACATTTTAAACTAATTTTAGTTTAGGAGTTCATGTACATGAGTTGAAAGTAATGTTTGATGATATAAATGTATACACCGTTTGTAAATACTTTTATTTTACCTGTAATAATTGTTTAGAGTGCGAGCACTTGTGTGTGAATGTGTCATTTTTAACATTTTTTTTCTTCCTTTGCTTGAAACATTAGTGTGATCTGAGGGAGTAGTAGTTGTAAATATGATACCAGTCCTTTATTTCCAAATGATTTTGTGTTTTAACGACCCATAGAAAGAATGCCTTTCAAAAGAATATATGTATAGAAAAGGAAGAAACTGCTTATCACCAGCAATTCTCCTTTTCACATAATGCTTTTCTGTCGCTCTAAAGACAAATTTTGTCTTTGAGCTACCTCTAGTTTTTAATCTCAGTGTTTTCAATTAACTATTTTAACATTTTGTCATTTGGTGAGAGTTAGGTTTAAGATTAGTGTTATAAGAAGGGACATTAACCTTTTACCAAATGACCTGATTGTAGACTTGTCAAAATTGAAATCAGTGGCATTGTACCAAAGCTAACCTGATTCAAAAAACGGAACTCAACTTTGAACAGGATGAAAAACTGGAAAAAGGTGGAAAGGCTGGTTGCTGGCATTTTATCCTTTTCCCACATTGTTTTCTGAATCCTATATGATTGGACTTGTCTTTGAAAGGATGAAAATCATAATGGGAAAAGGAGATAATATTTGTTGCAAGCATTTTCTCCTTTTCCACAATGATTTCAAATGTTGTCTTAAGGGTTGTTAAAACTGGATTGTGTGGTAAAGGGTAAAGTGTCAATTACTGTATTTTACTGGACTGTGTGTACATCAAGTTGTGGTTCTATAGGGTCTCTAGTTTGTGCTCTAGGACATCTTATGTAAACTTTTTACAGCTTTGCAATATACATGTACATTATTTGAAAACATTGTTAGAGAAGGAGTAATTGCTAATAGCTCACTATTAACCCAGTGCCATACAATTCTGAATTTCACAGACCCAGAGAAATTAAGTTTTGAAAAATATTTTTGGAAAAGAGAACATTTTGGAAACCAGTTTCTATCTATTTCAAAGACAAAAGTGATGATTTGAGTGACACTGAATTTGTCATCTGTAAATTTGGACAGGTCTGAAATTCTGTCATCAGGTACAAAGTTCAGGAAAGAACATGCTTTCGAAGGTCCTTTCTTTTGCATAATTTAAGGACCCAGACTTGGATAGTGGGGATATTTTTAGGGATGTTAGGGTTATTGTCTCCTCTGAACGTTACAGTAGATCTTTCTTACACGTAATTACGAGAAAAGAGTTTTGGTTGATACCTACAGTTTAGGTTCTAGAGAAAACTTAGTGATTTAGCTCTTTCCCAAACAAGCCCTGGTTTTTGCATTGCAGTACAAGTCTTTAGAAAACACTGTGGGAAAAGGAGAAATTGCTCGTAAGGAGCAATTTCTCCTTTACCCACAGTGTTTTCTAGCCTATTGGAAAATTTTCTGCCATTCTCATCGAATTCAAAATTGTTATCTGCAAACACTCTGAGTTCGGAACAGTCTAAAATTTGTCATTTGGGAAAGGGATAGGTTCTAGAGACAAATTAGTATGTACAAAATTGTTTGGAAGAATGTTACATATACGAGACATGTACAGGAGCCCTGCATTGCCCAGTGGTAAAGTGTAGGACATGTAGCCTGGAGACCTTCGGTTTGATTCTCACTGTAAGAACTGGTTTTTCGTTGGAGAGTCCTTAGAAACAATAACTTCAGAGCGGTAGCCTAGTGCTGCAGAAATTGAATACAAACCTGTATACTAATAGAACTCAAATATTGTTCAAATTAGTGTAAAACACCAATCAATCAATCCACTCTATGTTTGTTTTTTTGAATGTTCAAGACGGTTTTAATATCGGCTCGGCTAATAATGTTAACTGCAGCAGATGACTTTTGTGTTTGACAGCAAAGTATTGTTGAGAACATTGTCGCAACAGGAGAAATCATCAAATTTGAGCATTATTTTCCTTTTGTCACAGTGTATTCACATATTAGACTTGATAAGTCATGATCATCCCCATTTTACATGGATGTTTTTTGAGTCATCCATTGTATTGAATTGTTTAACTTTTTTGCCAAATTACTTAACCCTTTACTCCATAGATACTCATTTCTACGCATTGCTTGTAGGAGCCTTTGGAAAACATTGTGGCAAAAGGTGAAATTGCTCGTGACAAGCAATTTCACCTTTTGCCACAATGTTTTCTACATTATCAAAAGGTGTGATATAGACATAAAAAATGGCTTCATCCTTGCTGTTATTTAGGGTCAATTAGAGATACCATAGAAATGCCTTATGGAGTAAAGGGTTAACAACAAAATTTTAGACTGGACCAAATTGAAAGCCTTTGCATACAGCAAATTGAGTTTGATGATGATCATTGTCTGTAAAAAGGATAGAAAACAGAATGGGAAAAGGATAAAATGCTAGAAGCATTTTCTGCTTTTCCCATTATGTTTTCAAAAACCCCAGGGTTGCTAAAAACTCAGGATTGTGTGTCAAAGGAGTTTAAAAAAGATGAAATGAGGTATTTAGATTTTTTTCTTCAAAAATTTTCTTCAAAAGAATTATGAAATATTGTACATGCACAGTAGTTGGTTGATGAACTCTTTTACTCTGATTGGTGTACACACAGTCATAATACCCCCTCCCATTATATGGACGACCAAGTTCAAACAATAATGTGCACTGTTTATTTGAATGATTTGTAAAAGGAGTATACTTATAAATGTCTCAGAGACAGGGTCTCTGGTTCTCTTGAATAAACAAAGTAATGGCAATTTTTTTGTTTGTATGTTTGTATTGTGTGTATTTCCCATTATGTATAACTGTCCTCGATAAACCTTTTAGTATAAGCCTTCTGAAAAAATTGTTTGAAATGGAGAAAATGCTGGTAACCAGCATTTTCTCCTTTTCCCACAATGTTTACTACTCTTCTTAAGTCAAGATTCAGTTTTTGTGTCATTTATTTTATGTGCAAATATACTTTTAAATTTGGACAAGTCTACAATGTTTGTGTGTGGTAGAGTTAATCTCTGGATGATCGCACTTCAAAATTGTGTGGTATAGGGATGAAATGTATAATGCAAAACAAAGTTTAAGGTAAGACCTTTGTAATGGAAAACAGCTATGTCCACTAAATTGTCATCATGCATAATTAGCTATAATTAAAAATGAGTATTACTGAACTACTTTCACTGATTCATTTTTAGCTCTACTGGCTTTCAGCCAGCAGAGCTTATGTCATAGTGTGGTTTCCGTCGGCCGGCCGTCCGTCTGTCTGTCTGTCCATCCGTCTGTCCGTCCGTTAGTCTTTTTCTTGTTTACGCGATAAAGTCTGCATTTGTTGCCCGATTTTCGTGAAACTTGCACAGTTTGTTTATCTTATCAATAGCTTCAACCCTATTGATTTTGAGAAAAATCCAACAAACAGTATGGGAAAAGTAGCCATTTCAAGTTGAAAATTTCTAAATCTTGTTGATGCAATAAAGTCTGCATTTTTTGCCTGATTTTCATGAAAATCACACAGTTTGTTTATCTTATCAGTAGCTTCAACCCTATTGAATTTGAGAAAAATTCAACAAACAGTGTGAAAAAAGGAGCCATTTCAAGTTGAAAATTTTAAATTCTTGTTTATAGGATAAAATGTGCATTTGTAATTAGATTTTTGTGAAACTTGCATGGTTTGTTTATCTCGCCAAAAGCTTCAACAGTATCGATTTTGAAATAAATTCAACAAACAGTATGGGAAAAGTAGCCATTTCAAGTTAAAAATTACCAATTCTTGTTTACGCATTAAAATATGCATTTCTTGTTTATTTCTTGTGTACGTGATAAAATCTGCATTTGTTATCAGATTTTTGTGAAACTTGCAGAGTTTGTTTATCTTATCAATAGCTTCAACCATATCGATTTTGAAAAAAATCCGACAATCAGTATGGGAAAAGAAGCCATTTCAAGTTGAAAATTTTGATTTCTTATTTGATCTGTTAGAGTCGGCATTTCTGGTTTCAATCATTGTATTTTTTTAGCTCACCTGAGCACGAAGTGCTCATGGTGAGCTATTGTGATCGTGCTGTGTCCGTCGTCCGTCGTCCGTCGTCCGTCGTCAACTTTTTACCTTGTGTACGCTCTAGAGGCCACAGTTTTAGTCGGATACTCATGAAAATTGGTCAGGATGTTTGTCTCGATGAAATCTCGGACGAGTTCGAAAATGGGTCATGTGGGGTCAAAAACTAGGTCACCAGGTCAAATCTTAGAAAAACCTTGTGTACGCTCTAGAGGCCACATTTTGAGTCGGATACTCATGAAAGTTGGTCAGGATGTTTGTCTCGATGATATCTCGGACGAGTTCGAAAATGGGTCACGTGGGGTCAAAAACTAGGTCACCAGGTCAAATCTTAGAAAAACCTTGTGTACGCTCTAGAGGCCACATTTTGAGTCGGATACTCATGAAAGTTGGTCAGGATGTTTGTCTGGATGATATCTTGGACGAGTTCGAAAATGGGTCACGTGGGGTAAAAAACTAGGTCACCAGGTCAAATCTTAGAAAAACCTTGTGTACGCTCTAGAGGCCACATTTTGAGTCGGATACTCATGAAAGTTGGTCAGGATGTTTGTCTGGATGATATCTCGGACGAGTTCGAAAATGGGTCACGTGGGGTCAAAAACTAGGTCACCAGGTCAAATCTTAGAAAAACCTTGTGTACGCTCTAGAGGCCACATTTTCAGTCGGATACTCATGAAAGTTGGTCAGGATGTTTGGCTGGATGATATCTCGGACGAGTTCGAAAATGGGTCACGTGGGGTCAAAAACTAGGTCACTAGGTCAAATCTTAGAAAAACCTTTTGTATGCTCTAGAGGCCACATTTTCAGTTGGATACTCATGAAAGTTGGTCAGGATATTTGTCTGGATGATATCTCGGACAAGATCGAAAATTGGTCATGTGGGGTCAAAAACTAGGTCACTAGGTCAAATGTTAGAAAAACCTTTTGTAGGCTCTAAAGGCCACATTTTCAGTCCGAAACTCTTGTAAGTTGGTCAGAATGTTTGTCTTGATGATATCTCAGACAGGTTTGAAAATGGGTCATTGGGGGTTAAAAACTAGGTCACCAGGTCAAATCTTAGAAAAACCTTGTATATGCTCTGGATGCCACATTTTCAGTCCAACACTCTTGAAAATTAGTCAGAATGTTTGCCTTTATAATATCTTGGATGAGTTTGAAAATGGGTCATGTTGGGTCAAAAACTGGGTCAATAGGTCAAATGTTATAAACACCTTTTGTATGCTCTGGAGGACACATTTTCAGTCTGATACTCCTAAAACTGGTTCATTATATTTGTCCTGGTGATACCTTGAATGAGATTGAAAATGGGTCATGTGGAGTCAAAAACTAGGTCAATGGGTCAAATATTAGAAAAACCTTGTGTACACTCTAGAGGCTACATTTTCTGCCTGATATTCTTCAGACTTGGTCAGAATGTTTGTTTTGGTGATGTCTCAAAAGAGTTTGATAATGGGTAATTGTCGGGTCCAAAACTAGGTCACTTGATGAAATCTTAGAAAAACCTTTTGTACACTGTAGAGGCCACATTTTCAGTCCAATACTCATGAAACTTGGCCAGAATGTTTGTCTTATTGATATCTCAAAAGTGTTTGATGATGGGTAATGTCTGATAAAAAAACTAGGTCACTGGGAAACTAGATGGTGCATGTTTGGTCAATAAACTCAGGTGAGCGATTTCAGGGCCATCATGGCCCTCTTGTTTCATAATGAAATCATAGTGTATGCTAGAATAAAAGCAAAATCTCTGCCAGTAGAGCGATATCAGGCCCTTCAGGGCCTTCTAGTTTCCTTCTTTGAATTATCATTTATAAATCTAAAATTTACTATATTCACAATTCAAAAAGAGATAATAATTACATCCCTTTTCAAAAACTAACAAAAGTATCAAAAAATAATTTCAAGATAGACATAAACGGAATTTCTGATCCGTTACAAAATGTGCAAAAATATTATTTCTGCATAATTCCTTATTTATTCTTATCTGTCAACCAATTAGAATTTCCACCGGAAGTGCATTACACAGGTCTTACCTTAAGAATCTGAGTACATTCTAAAAACATCGTAGCCAAAAGGCAAATTTCTTCTTTTGCTGCAAAATTTGGGAAAACTGGTCTGGCTGCTGCTAGTCACAAGACAGTCTTTGTATTTCAATGTGATGATCATAAATTTCAAATGAAC
Organism: Tridacna crocea; assembly: GCA_943736015.1. NCBI lineage: Eukaryota > Metazoa > Mollusca > Bivalvia > Cardiida > Cardiidae > Tridacna > Tridacna crocea. The sequence goes on from OX031066.1 coordinate 15,474,411, forward strand.
TAGTAAGGGTGCGAGGGGTTTTCAGAAATAAGGAGATTTTGTTAATATAAACAGCCAGTGTGCCCACAGTTTCAATAATAAATGGATCAAAAGTCACATTCTTCAATATTTTAATTCAAAGCAAAATGATAAAATTTTAATGACCTTGTTCACGGGTGAGCTTTTATAACAAAACTTTTGTCATCTTTTTAACATCCACTGAATTTCCATCACCTTACGAAATCTTAGATTAAGTAATCTTCAAAAAAATACAAGGAAACGTTTTTTTGCACAATGTGCAGTCATCTGTTTGGAGTGCCCCACCTCTCAAGGTAAATAAAAAGGCAGGCTCCTTTAATCCAATACTGGCCACACAATCTGAAGTTTAGAAAACTCTGAGGAAGGAGGCTTTTGAAAAAAAAAAACATTGTGGGGGAAAAGGAGAAAATGCTGGTAACCAGATTTTTTTTGCTACACTTTCATTGACAGAAATGGTCCTTTTGGCTATATTAAATTTGTTTTCTGAAAACACTTTCAGCTCGATGAGTCCATTTGTGTGTGTAGGTGGGTGGGTGGGGGAGGGTTATCACATTCAACAATAAATGCCACTAGTGGTTCATCTGCAAGTGATGACACCACAATTTTATTCCCTCTCTATTCCTATTACAATGGATACTTTGTAATGTATGATCCCAATTTTAAAATATAGACAGAAATTTATCACATAATTTCCCTTGTTTTTGATGTAATATACCCATTACAAATTTTCTTATCTTATACACGTTTGACACCACAGTTGTGTGACATTTATGAATGTTTTTGCATCATCTGATCTACATTTTGTGAAATATCATTATGTGATAAAAAAGAATCTGACATTTGTGGGTGTTTGAGATAAGATTTCATTAAACTCGTCAAGAAAAATGTTATTAAGCTCGCCAAAAGCTCGCTTAATAACATTAGGGACTTGTTTCATAACATCTTACCTCAAAAGCCAACTCATGTCAGATCCTATACTGATCACATAACCTCCCTTGTTAGCTCCACTGGCCGAAGGCCAGCGGGCTTATGTCATGGCCCGTTGTCCGTCGTGCGTCCGTCCGTCCGTCCGTCTGTCCGTGCGTTAACTTTTTCTTTAAACATCTTCTTCTCTGAAACTACCCATCCAATTTTGATGAAACTTCACAGAAATGATCCTGCCATGGTCCTCTTCAGAATTTCTTGAAAGAATTTAATTCCTTCAAAAACTCTGGTTGCCATGGCAACAAAACTGAAAAAAATTGAAAATCTTTGAAAATCTTCTTGTCTGAAACCGTAAGGCCTAGGGCTACCAAATTTGGCATGTAGCTTTATCTAGGGGACCTCTACCAAGTTTCTTCAAATTATAGCCCTGGGGTCAAAATTGGCCCCGCCCCGGGGGTAACAAGTTTTACATGGGCTTATATAGGGAGAACTTTAAAATTCTTCTTCCACCTAGCCATAGGGCCTAGGGCTACCAAATTTGGCATGTAGCTTTATCTAGTGGACCTCTACCAAGGTTGTCCAACTTATAGCCCAGGGGTCAAATTTAGCCCCGCCCCGGGGGGTAACAAATTTTACATGGGCTTATATAGGGAAAACTTTCAAAATCTTCTCGCACCTAGCTATAAGGGCTAGGTCTATCAAATTTTGCATGTAGCTTTATCTAGGGGGTCTCTACCAAGGGTGCCCAAATTATAGCCCTGGGGTCAAATTTAGCCCCGTCACAGGGGCTCACAAGTTTTACATGGGCTTATATAGGGAAACTTTAATAATCTACTTGTACATAGCCATAAGGCCTAGGGCTACCAAATTTTGCATGTAGCTTTATCTAATGGGCCTCTACCAAGAGGGCCCAAATTTTAACTTTGGGGGTCAAGTTTGACCCCACCCCAGGGGTCACAAGTTTTATATTGGCTTTATAAACCTGTCTCATGGGTCACATATTTTACAGGGCCTTTTATTAAGCAAACTTGTTTTACAGGGCTTTTTATTGGGCAAGATACAAAAATCTTTGTGTTTATAACCACACATTCTAGTTTCATATTGTAGGTCTGAGGTCAAAATTGGCTCCATCCAGGGATCACAAGTTTAACATGGGCTTCAAAATATAGTCACTTCAATTTAAACATTAATCAAGGGAAATAACTCTTTGTATGAAAGATAAAGTTTGGTACTATTTACCTCCCTTGATTATTATCAAACTGCATTGATACATGATTGGTGCTAGACATTAAGTTTTTTGATAGAAAATATTCTGTTTTCAAGTGTGATTCATTTTGATGCTAATAGTTATGCTCACATGAGTTGAATAATAAATTCAGAGTAAGGTTTCTATCATTCAGCTTATTTTTCCAAGGATTTTACCTTTCATGCTTACGAGTTAACCTGCTTGTACTGCCTGACAGTGTTCATTGTTTTTGAAGGCCCTCTTTTTTAGGGTCATGAACACTTGAATTTGCGTGGTAAAGGGTTAAAAAGCCAGTGGAGCGATACAGGGCCATCATGGCCCTCTTGTTTTTAGTGTAATATACCCATTACGAATTTTCTTATCTCACACACGTTTGATATCATATTTGTGTGACGCCATTTGGACGTCATTTTGTGCAAGTAAATAGAAAATACCGAGGGTGCATTTATGAATGTTCTTGCATCGTCTGATCTATATTTTTTTAAATATCGTTATGTGATAAAAAGAATCTGACATTTGTGGGCTTTTGGATAAGATTTTATTAAACTCGTCAAGGAAAATGTTATTAAGCACGCCAAAGGCTTGCTAAATAACATTTCCCTTGACTCGTTTAATAAAACCTTATCTCAAAAGCCAACTCATGTCAGATCCTATATATCTCAAAAGCCAACTCATGTCAGATATCAAACCCCCCCCCCCCCCCACCACCCCACACACACACACACACATATTGTACATTCTCGATGTTACGTCAAACTTGAACCCGTTACCACAAAATCCCATGTTTAAATAAATGTAGCCCTTATGAAGTTGGCCTTTAGAGCCGTTATCGGAAAAGTGATAAAATACTGGTCCCTAAAATACCGGTATATCCACTATCTTCTCTTACTTTTTTCCTGGCTTAGAAAAATCCCTTGAACACAGCTTCACTTGATATATTGTTCGCATGTATGCTTTTAACTTGGACAAGTTAATATGTGGCTACCTAAAGAGTTTAGACGTAACATAATCTAGATCTATGGTTTGTCACTGACGTTGTCGCCGTAGTGCAGGTCCATCCTTGCAGTTACAAGCAACGCCCATACATAAACGCGATTTCTCCTGGATAAATTCAACGAAGAAAAGAAAATTTCATAGGAGTTATCCTAAGGTAAGCAGGATACTGTTCTGTTTTCTCTGCCTATTTTCCTCTTCCCGTATATTATTTCATTTCTCCTACAGACCATGTATAGAGAACAGTGAGATGGAGCGCGATTTATCAATGAGGTTCTTCCAGTGGTCAAAGAGACAGCTGATTTTGCAGATTTTTGCCAACTATTTTAGAAACTTTGTGACTACTTCAAAAACTTGGGAGACTAATGAGGAGACTTCTTGCATAGCTGTCGAAAGTTTCTCACTGTTGTGGAGACCTGGATTTGTATTCACCAGTTCTTCTTTATCTTGATTGTTCCTAAATCTTCTTAGTTTTGTTCCCCGGAATTTTCTAAATTTGAAAGTATTACGACTTGATTGGCCAAACTATTTGGTAAAACCAATCAGAAAGGTACCCAATTAGTACAGATAACTGTCCCTGAAGGCAATGTTATTTTTTGACTGGTCACCTCTGGGTACATACAAAGGACAAAGAAAATTGTTAACTGATCGAGAATTCACAGCTTCGAACCATATTTTGGCATCTTTTGTTGAAGTATTTTCAGATAAATTCATCATTTCACTAGAAACTGGGTTAACAGACTTAGATCAATCCCTTCTAGAGTGCAGAATAAATCAGGGGGACTTTTTCAGTCTATAAATAAGATCGTAAGAATAATGTTGAAGTTGCTCTTGTCTGGAATATCTAAGCAAAGCGATCAATGTAGATCAGAGATCAGACTGCACACTTCGTGCAGTATGATCATAATGTACATTGATCGCAAAAGCAACTTAACTCATTACGAGAGAACAAAACAGACGACAACATAGAAGTGACTGAAATTTTGAAATTTGTTTTGTGAAGGGTAGAAAACATTGTGGGAAAAGGAGAAAATGCTGGTTACCAGCATTTTCTTCTTTTCCCGCAATGTTTTCTAAAGGCGTCTTTCTCAGGGGCGTCAAAAGTAGGGATTGTGTGGTAATGGGTTAAGTGGTCAAAGACACTTTGAGGGTTGTAACAAAGAATTGTAGGCTATTTGAATACTCAAGATCAGTACTTGTGCTCCGGTGCCAATTTCGATGTAGCCCTTACAAGTGTAATGTTTCTAATGATGAACTATTCTGCATTCTTTCTGAATACATTACTTTATCCTGGACCCCAGGGGCATCATATGAACAAACTTGGAAGAGGTTTACTAAGGAGATGCTTCATACAAAATATCAAAGCTCTACACCTTCCAGTTTCAGAGAAGAAGAATTTTCAACATTTCATTCTTTGTTCCTATGTTCAAACTTGTGACCCCAAGGGCATGACCACTTTTGACCCACAGAGGCATCAGAGTAACAAACTTGGTACAGGTCCATTTGGAGCTGCTACATATCAAATATCAAAGCTCAACACCTAGTTTCAGAGAAGAAGAATTTTAAAGTTTTCCTTCTTTGTTCCAATGTTCAAACTTGTGACCCCTTGGGTGGGGCCAGTATGGACCCTAGAGGTATCATATGAACAAACTTGGCAGAGGTCTACTAGGAGATGCTACATACAAAATATCAAAGCTCTACGCCTTCCAGTTTCAGAGAAGAAGAATTTTTAAGTTTCCCTTCTTTGTTCCTATGTTCAAACTTGAGACCCCCAGGGCAGGACCACTTTTAATCCCAGAGGCATCAGATGAACAAACTTGGTAGAGGTCCACTGGGAAATGCAACATACCAAATATCAAAGCTCCACTCATTCCAGTTTCAGAGAAAATTTTTAAAGTTTCCCTTCTTTGTTCCTATGTTTCAAACTTTTAACCTTAGTAAACCTTTGAAACTGGAAGGAGTAGAGTTTTTATATTTGGTATGTAGCATTTCCTACAAAGTTTGAAATCAGGGGCATCATATGAACAAAGTTTGTAGAGGCCCACTAGGAGATGCTACGTAACAAATATCAAAGCTCTACTCCTTCCAGTTTCAGAGAAGAAGATTTTCAAAGATTTTGCTTTTTTTCCCTTTTGGTTGCCATGGCAACCAGAGTTATGTGTGGAATTCTATCTCTTGAATAACTTTGGTAGAGCTTCGTCCAAGGAACATCCCTGCCAAGTTTCATCAAGATTGGCCTAGTAGTTTAGGAGGAGAAGATATTTAAAGAAGTTGTGGATAAGGGACGACGCACGACTGACATTGGGGGATCACAAAAGCTCACCTTGAGCACTTCGTGCTCAGGTGAGCTAAAAATCATGAGTTTTAACAACCCTGCGGAAAAGTGCTTTAGGAAACATTGTGGGAAAAGAAAACTAGCAATTTCCCTTTCCTACACAATGTATCCTACCCTTTAATTGGTAAATTGTAGAATGTGAGGCAAAATCAAGGAGTCGTCTGCAAATGTTTTGAATTTGAAAAAGTCCAGAGTTTTATCACTTGGTAAAGATTAAAAGAAATAAACTTGAGACGTCTTGAAAATTTTGTAGATATTTATCTTTACAGTTTATTACAACACAGATCGAGGAAAGTACCACTAGAATAGGCTGAAGAAGAGAAGAAGGCACATTTGTAGTAACAAACACTTTTGTATTATTCTCATTTTATTTGGGTCCCTTGATGGAGTAATTTCTGCTTTAGACAAAAATTGTTAAAAAATCTGAAATTGCTTATTAATTTGCATAAATCTGAAATTGTTTATTAATTTGCCATTTCTCACAATGTTTTAAAAAGGACTATCAATTTTGTGTAGCTAATCAGATTTGTACGTAACTGAATTCATTTCTCCACACAATGTCAATGACTGAATTTTATAACAATGTATACTGCTTTCACTCTTAAAGGGGCATTAAGGATTCTTGTTCTAAACAAACAATAATATTGCTTTTCCTTTATTTAACAAAGTCTTGAAACCTAACTTTACCTTTAAAGGTGGCCCTTCAGAATTTGGGACGAAAATTTTACAAAAATACAAAAATATCATCCTTATACTCCCAAATCCTTATAATCGTCATTCATAAAACCCCAGTAGTCGAAAACCATCTGACAACACGAGAAATTAGAGATTTACTATGGCAAAGGTTGATATCGACGGGAAACACATCCTATTTTTACATGAACAACTCGCTCATTTACATAACGGAAATATACAGATGAAGCTTCAAAAATAGCGTCCGAAGAAGATATGAAAAATAATTACAAATGTCTGTTATGTAATGGAATTTAAGCGTCATTAGTCACGTGCCAGTCACTAAACATTCCCACAATGCATTTTTTAAATTTTTGGCGCAAAATCTGAAAATAGCCTAAGAGGCTGCGTAGCCTTTTAACCCTTTACCAAACAATCCCTGGTTTTTACGACCCTGAGATAGAAGCCTTTTGAAAACATTTTGAGGAAAGGAGAAAATGCTGGTAACCAGCATTTTCGCCTTTTCCAACAATGTTTTCTACCCTGCTGGAAACAAATTGCAATTTTTGAGTTATGTTTATTTTGTAGTCTGCAGGACTGGTGCTGTCAATTTGGACCAGTCTAAAATTTCGTTGTTTGGTATAGGGTTAAGGGAATACCATCGAAAATTGATGATTTGTATCGTTTTTTCATATAAATTTCAGTGATTTATGCATTTTTTGATTTGGTGTGATCTCAAAATTCTAAGTACCCACCTTTAACACTAGATAAAATCTGAGGCAAACAGAGAAAAATAAATGAAAGATGATTGAGATAAAAACATTGTGGCAAATAGATATTGCTAACTGTGAGCAATGTTATATTTGGTCACAATATTCTAAACTAGAGGCGCTTGAGTGCCTGTATCGCTCCACAGGCCTGATTTATCTGTAACGGTGAAGAGAAGTTTTTTACAATTACCATTCATTCCTGCATTTTAGGTCACTAAAGAAAAAAAACTATGAAAAACATTGTCAGAAAAAAAGAAAATAATAGTAACCTGCATTTTCTTAGTTTCACACAATAATTTCTACCCTTTTTGATACAAGTTTTACTAATTTGAAGATTTATCATGTTGTCTGCAACATCTTTCAATTATGACCAGTTAAAAAAATTTTGTCTTCTGGTTATAGGTAACTCATTACCAAATGACAACATTTTAGGGTTGTCCAAATGGAAAGCATTTGCAGATGAAAAAATAAAAGTGACTGAAAATGTGAAAGTTTTGTGAAGTGTACATAACATTGTGGGAAAAGGAGAAAATGCTGGTTACCAGCATTTTCTCCTTTTTCCCACAGTGTTTTCTAAAGTCTTCTTTGTCAGGGACATCAAAAGTAGGGGTAATGGGTTAAAAAGGGTCTTGTTACAAACCATTTTAGGTGGGGAAACATCAAAACATAGAAAATATGTATTGTGGCAATTGTTTTATTAAAGTTGCAGGTTCAGTTTGATTGGATAACAAAATGCCTTATCACAAAGTAAAGCCTTGTCCCTCTTTGTACTAGGTCACCATTAAGTCAACAAACCTTTACCAGAACTAATCAAAGTGCAGAGGTTCTCTTGTTTTATATGAAAAGGATTATAGATTATGTAAAGCAACCATCTTTAACTCTTTACCTAACAACAAAATTTGGGATGTGACCAAACTGAAAGCATTTGCAGACAACAAATTAAACATTGATGAAATGATGATTTCTCTCTTTGATAGAGTAGAAAACACTGAGGGAAAAGGAGAAAATGCCGATTACCAGCATTTTCTCCTTTTCCAAGAGTGTTTTCCAAAGACTTCTTCTTTAGGGTCGTTAAAGTCAGGATTGTATGGTAAAGACTTACCACCATAGGAACTAACCTGCAATACAACAATGAAATCAAAACGAATAGTTTGAGAAAAGAAATTTTTCAAAGATTTTACTTTATACCATAAAAGGAAAATGAGTCTCCCATAAAAGCCATGTTTTTTGACGGATCTTTTTCTTTTTAAAGGAATTCTGTAGACCTCTATCTAAGGAACATTCCTGCAAAAAAAAAAAATGCTCTCCAATTACCGGTTTGGGAGGAGAAGATTTTTGAAGGTTTCTTACATTGGTTGCCATGGCAACCAGAATTAAAGATGGAACAAAATTATTTGAAGGAATTTGAAAGAGGACCACCTAAGGAACTTTCCTGTGAAATTTGGTAAAAATCCAGTCAATAGTTTCTGAGGAGAAGTTTTTTAAAGAAAAAATTTATGAACGAACGGACGGATGCACGACTGAAAACAATGCCATGACAATAGCTCCCTGGCCTTTGGCCAGTGGAGCTAAAAACTCCGCTGTGCTGGACGTAAAAGGGTTTCTGTAAATTACAGATTCCGTAAAATGGACGTACTGTATGTAGATACATTCTTATCTTGAATGTGTGAAGGATACATGTTTTCTTAACCTTATTTTAGGTGGTCTAGTTTTAGCATTTGTTATATTTTGTAGGATTTTCATTAATTATGATTTTTCTGATCAATAAAAACTTGAAGTCAAACACAGTTAAAGACAGGTGAAGGTGTGATAAATATACTGCATATTAATCTCTTTATCAACAAGGCTGAGTAAAATACAGAAAATTGTAGAGATATACCTATACTCGGAGTAATTCCCCTTGAATAAAGTTATCTAACCCTTTCCCAAACAATCCCTGGTTTTTACGGGTCTGGCATAGTAGCCCTTTGAAAACATTGTGGGAAAAGGAGAAAATGCTAGTTCTTCCGGTCTGGAATGGTAGCCTTTTGAAAACATTATGGGAAAGGGAGAAAATGCTGGTAACCATCAACTATCTTCCGGTCTGGAATGGTAGCCTTTTGAAAACATTGTGGGAAAAGGAGAAAATGCTGGTAACCAGCATTTTCTCCTATTCCCACGATGTTTTCTACCCTATCGTAGACAGAAATATTCTTTTCAGCAAGAGTTGAATTGTCGTCTGCAAATGCTTTCAATTTGGTCAAGTCAAAAAGTTTGTCGCTGGGGAAAGGGTTAAAAACCTGTTTTTATCACACACCCACAAAAAATTATAATGATATGACATCTTTAAAAGAAATTAAAGTAACTTGATAATAAAAGGTCGAGTTTAAAAAGTGCTCTAAAAAATAAGGTGTCGATATGACCAAAGTTTGCAAACATTTTTCAACCGGGATCGAAGTGACCAAAATGTGTCGAAATGACAGGGTGTCGAAATTACCGGGTGCTCAAATGACTACCATTCGATAGAAACAAGTTTTTACAACTGTATTTATACCAACCTCTCTCAATTATACTATTTTCTTTATTTTCTTTTCAACTAACGTAAAGTGTTGTATTGAACAAATTTCAAATTTTTCTCACAATTCAAACTTTTATCCGAATATGTCTACAATCCGGATACAGAGCAGATAATTCCCGTTCATGTTTACAGTTTTATTGTCTTTGATATAGTTCATATGCAAAGATATAAACGTGTTTACTTTAAAAAAAAAAGAAACATGCGACTTACAACCATTGGCACACGTAGAATCGTAAAGAAATCAAGGAAATAGTGTCATGTCTTCTCTACCAAGCTTAATTATTTGCTATTTCCGGTTTGTTCCTTTCGCATCATTATTTGTTTGTAACGCCAATTTACATTGCTTTTTCTCTTCAATTTGTTTAATTTGTTGCTACTATCGCTTATTTTCGTCAATTTTATCTGCGCTTTTGCTTTTCTTTTTATTCCGGGCTGATATACATTCAAAATATATGGGTCTTGCAAGAGAATGATGAACGACTAATGGTCAAAGGGAAACAACTCGTACAAAATTGTGTAATTAGTAATGCTACAGTTGCCTCCCTTATTGGAGAGGAAAAGGCTTATTTCTGACTGCTTCGCGTTGTGAGTACGTGCATACCATTGAATGGTACGCCTACAAAACAAAGACTCCGCCCAAAACCTCGCTCTGGCTACTTCCGGATGTACTAAATTACTGCGGCTATAGTATGTGCATAGTACGTGCAGTAGGCGGGACATGGAACCTCCTCTTCCTGTCTCTGGTCCTTATATGCCTGTGCACCTTACAAAAAATGCCAGCCAAGAGCAAGCATAAAACTGAGGACGAATAAACACGGTACCGTCTGTAGAGACGATCCGTTGGACAAACGATAAATTTTCATCTAGGTGTAACGGATATCAACTAGTTCATAAGGTCAACTTGTTAATTCTAACCGTTCTAAAAACGACATGCCACCAGACAAAAAAAATCGGTCAAACTTATTATTTTTCTTAACAGGCGCCAGGTAGTCTCCCGTTTATTTCATGTTAATTATAACCGCCAATATTTGAATTTGGAATTCATTGTAAGATCGCGCTACAATAAAAATGCAATATTTTGTAACAGATATCATTGAGGTAATAGATGCTCAGTACATGAAATTAATGAGTTAATGATAACCACTACGATAACTTAACGCAAACTTATAAACAAAACTATGTTTTCATTCAATGACGATATCAACATATATTGCTAAATATGGAAGGTCATTTTATAGCTCAGCTTCAAAACATAAATTAGCTTAATGTAGGAAGATGATGTCTAGTTAAAATAAATCCCAATGAATATCAAACCATTCCCGTTACAAACCCATAGAGCGCCAAATAAACAAAAGATAACTTCAGTCTAAAAAAAACTTTCCGAACAATTAAGGTTTTAAAGTTGCATAAAATTGTACAGAAAGTCTGAGGAAAGTGGACGGTGTAGATCAAAGATCAGACTGCACGTTCTGTGCAGTCTGATCATGGTTTACACAGACTGTAAAGGCAACTTTTACTGTATATGGTACTTTGAAGTTTTCGTTTTTACGCGCCTTAAGACATCGAACCTCTGTCGACGATTTGAACAGTGTACCGGAACTATATCTATCTGAAAAAGATTCTAACTCTATCCAAATAGGCTTAACCCTTTCGGCACCATAAGCGAAAGCAGAGACTTTTGTGGACGGCATAAATCAAGATCAGGCTGCACAGAACGTGCAGTCTGATCTTTGATCTATGTCATCCGCTGGTGTAGTCAAGCCTATACCAAACAAAATCTTTGTGAGTTTCAATAGATTGTATTTATAGCCGTCCGCTGGACTTTGAATCTATTTATTTTGCACTGAAAGGTTTACGAAACAAGTAAACTGTGTAGACTCGGAATCAGATCGTACATTCTGTGAAGGGTCATTTTAAAATATGTCGTCCGCGAACCTCATACTTTTGCAAATGGCGATTTTCAAAAATTAAAACCTTTCTCGGTGATTCCATTCGGATTTCAAGTAGAAAAAGCAGGAAATAATCTTATTTAACCCTTTACCCCATAAGGCATTTCTATGGTATCTCTAATTGACTCTAAATAACAGCAAAGATAAAGCATTTTCTTCTATGTATATGACACTTTTTGATAGTGTAGAAAACATTGTGGCAAAAGGTGAAATTGCTCGTCACGAGCAATTTCACCTTTTGTCACAATGTTTTCCAAAGGCTCCCACAAGCAATGCGTAGAAATGAATATCTATGGAGTAAATGGTTAAAACTTAGATTCTAGTGTTTTGTACTAAAATCAATATCAGTGACACTCTTTTGTTAAAATTAATTGAAATCTTCATCAAAAACAGATTAAAAACGTTACATGCACGTCACCTTTTTCCTAGTGTTGTGTTTCAATATCTCCCGCTAGATGGCATTCTATAAATACTCATCTACCTAATTTGGGCATCCTGGGTACAGAGCCGAACCACTTTCCTACGCGGCAACCGTTACTTTGAATTTCAAACTACATGTAATATTTATAAACGTTTACTCAATAAAACGCTGCCTCGTGCAATTCACTCAGCTATGAACAGTAGTTTAGAGAAATCTGGAGCTAAAGCAGGTCTCATTTCTCCTCAAACGTATTGATAATTTAAGCTATTTTCTACATTGCTACTTTATATAGCGTAATATTACAGTCAGCCCGCTTTCGGGGCTAGCGATGCGTCATATAAGACAGTCGAATCTTCGAAGAATATGACATGCGCAGACAACGGTTGTGTTTAGTACTTTGATCCGTCAAGCGTCTAGGAGAAATGATGAAGGGCAGATCATTATAAGGGAGACTACTCTTGCTTTACTCTTACTCTTAGTACGAGTTTTCTCCCCTAGACCATTTTTTTTTTAAATTCCAGCTGCAATAGTTTTGCAGTACGAGTCTATGGGCATCATTTATTGGATTAATTGATAAAAATATATAATTCGATACTGTAATTAAACTGTATCTAATTGAGAAAAATGGCTATTTATCTATTTTTTCGTTACATATGAATCAAGGAAAATCATATCTGCACATTATTATGTAGACTACACAGTGGCTTATTCAAATCAATGAAAAAAAAAGTCAAACAGTATGCTTGTATATGACTCTTTCTTATACATTTTAATCAAATAATTCTCATGCAATTTAACCCTTTACAAGACAGTCCCGATACTTTGGGACACTGTTTAGGCTTTGGAAAACATAATGAGCATCTTGAGGAAAACTTCTGGTTGCACGCTATTTTCCTTTTGCTACAATAATTTCATATCCTTGGCAAAGTCCTTCTTTTGAGAAACTCTTGATCAAACACTATCTGTAAATGTTATTAATACTAAATAGTACAGAACTTTTATAGTTTGGCAGATTTGTTTGTCTAAAATTCAACCCCTATCCTACTAAGTAACAGATGAAACCTTCAAACTGATAGTAAAAACTCAAATTTGGCTTTTTCAAAGTTTTTTTTTTTTTCAGGATCAGACATCCCCTTATAGGACAATGTAGATCAAAGATCAGACTCTTTGTTCTGTGCAGTCTGATCTTGATCAACACTGTCTGCAAAAGGTCCTTGAGTTACACTTAACAGCCTAAGAGTTGATACTGTTCAAATATTTTCAATGATATCACAGCTGCAACCACTTCACCTATACATGCTCTTCCGGCATTTCTTTTCCAGCACTTCTCACTATGGTGCTCCTAAGTCATTGGCTGCTTTCCCACATAACCATCTAGGGCATCATACACAGGTTATTCAGAAGCAAGATAGGAATGTATCCTGTTGCAATGACTATTATAAATTCTCTGAGAGAAATTGGCAAGCTGGAATTTTGTACCAGCAACATGCTCCCTCAAATGTTGTTACCAGCTGAGCTACAGAGCATTTTCATCTTTTCCCACGATGTTTTCAAAAGCTGTCGATTTCTCAGAAGAATTCTCCTTTTCTGGTCACAAGCGTTTTCTTCTTTTCAACTTTTCAAATAATGTTTTCAAAAGTCATCTCTTTATCTGAAAGACTTCTCTTCTGGTCACCAGCATTTTCTTGTTTTCCCCACAATGTTTTCAAAAACCTCCAATATTTCAACTGTTTACCAGACGGCAAAGTTTTGACCTTGCTCAACTTGAAAGTATTTGCAGACAACAATTTAAATGTGACTCAAATAATAAACTTTTTGATCCTGATAGGGAAGAAAACACAAAATAAAAGTATTTGAAAATTTAAAATGTTTTGTGAAGAGTAGAAAACATTGTGGAAAAAGGAGAAAATGTTGGTTACCAGCATTTTCTCCTTTTCCCACAGTGCTTTCAAAAGGCTTCTTCCTCAAGGGTTGTTAAAAGTCGTTATTGAGTGGTAAAGGGTTAAAAAGCCTTCTTTTTCTTCAAAGGCATCCTGTCTGGTTACCAACATTTTTCTCTTTTCCTACAATGTTTTAGAAAGCCTACAGTGTTTTCAAAAGCCTTCTCTACTTGGGGTTGTTAAAACTCAGGATTGTGTGGAATGGGGTAAAAGGAATGACAAGATAAAAAGATAGAAATTTATAAAACGAACCTTATTTATTTAACAATGCAGTTCTGTGCATATACATGTATTTTACAAAAATATTCAGTTCTCTGGGTGTAATTACTCTTTACCAACAACAGAATTTTAGACTGGTCCAAATTGAAAGCACTTGCAGACGACAATATAACTGTAACTGGAAATTTGAAATTTGTTTCCAGCAGGGTAGAAAACATTCCGGGAAAAGGAGAAAATGCTGGTTATCAGCATTTTCTCCTTTTCCCACAATGTTTTCAAGAGGCTTCTCCCTCAGGGTCATAAAAACTAGAGGCCCTTGAGTGCCTGTATCGCTCCACAGGCCTGATTTTTCTGTAACGGTGAAGAGAAGTTTTTTACAATTACCATTCATTCCTGCATTTTAGAGCACTAAAGAAAAAAAGCTATGAAAACCATTGTGAGAAAAGAAGAAGAAAATAATAGTAACCTGCATTTTCTTAGTTTTACACAATAATTTCTACCCTTTTTGATAAAGTTTTACTAATTTGAAGATTTATTATGTTGTCTGCAACATCTTTCAATTATGACCAGTTATAAAAATTTTGTCTTCTGGTTATAGGTAACTCATTACCAAATGACAACATTTTAGGGTTGTCCAAATGGAAAGCATTTGCAGATGACAAAATAAAAGTGACTGAAAATTTGAAAGTTTTGTGAAGTGTACATAACATTGTGTGAAAAGGAGAAAATGCTGGTCACCAGCATTTTCTCCTTTTCTCACAATGTTTTCTAAAGTCTTCTTTGTCAGGGACGTCAAAAGTAGGGACTGTGTGGTAATGGGTTAAAAAGGGTCTTGTTACAAACCATTTTGGGTGGGGAAACATCGAAATATAGAAAATATGTATTGTGGCAATTGTTTTATTGAAGTTGCAGGTTCAGTTTGATTAATTAACAAAATGCCTTATCACAACAGCAAAGCCCTGTCCCTCTTTGTACTAGGACACTAGTAGGTCAACAAACCTTTACCAGAACTAATCAAAGTGCAGAGGTTCTCTTGCTTTATATGAAAAGGCTTATAGATTATGTAAAGCAACCATCTTTAACTCTTTTTACCACACGACAAAATTTGGGATGTGACCAAACTGAAAGCATTTGCAGACAACAAATTAAACATTGATGAAATGATGATTTCTCTCTTTGATAGAGTAGAAAACACTGAGGGAAAAGGAGAAAATGCTGATTACCAGCATTTTCTCCTTTTCCAAGAGTGTTTTTAAAAGACTTCTTCTTTAGGGTCGTTAAAAGTCAGGATTGTATGGTAAAGACTTACCACTATAGGAACTAACCTGCAATACAACAATGAAATCAAAACGAATAGTTTGAGAGAAGAAATTTTTCAAAGATTTTACTTTATACCATAAAAGGAAAATGAGTCTCCCATAAAAGCCATGTTTTTTTTAGAATCTTTTTTTTTTAAAGGAATTCTGTAGACCTCTATCTAAGGAACATTCCTTAAAAAAAATAATGCTATACAATTAGCAGTTTGGGAGGAGAAGATTTTTAAAGGTTTTTCACTTTGGATGCCATGGCAACCAGAATTCTTCATGGCACACAATTATTTGAAGGAATTTGAAAGAGGACCACCTAAGGAATATTCCTATGAAATGTGGTAAAAATCCAATCAATAGTTTCTGAGGAGAAGTTTTTTAAAGAAAAAGTTTACGGACGCACACACGGACAAAGGAACGGACGGACGGACGCACGACGGACACAAGGCCATGACAATAGCTCGCTGGCCTTTGGCCAGTGGAGCTAAAAAGCAGTCTAATGCAGTGCTGTTTTAATTCAGTGGCATTTTGTGGTTAGGATTTAAATACCCTTTAACCCATTACCACACAATCCCTACTTTTGACGCCCCTGAGAATGAAGCCGTTTGAAAACATTGTGGGTAAAGGAGAAAATGCTGGTAACCAGCATTTTCTCCTTTTCCCACAATGTTTTCTACCCTTCATAAAATAAATTTCAAATCTTCAGACACTTTTATTTTGTAGTCTGCAAATACTTTTTATTTGGACAAACCTAAGATATTGTTGTTTGGTAATGAGTTAACTACATGTATTACTGAATTTGAAAAGTACAGGTAAATATTATCATAAACTTATTTGCAGTGCGAAGATGGTAAACACAGAACATTAATATTAGAGCAATATTTTTCTTTTATTAAATGTTTAAATGACTGCAAGTCCAATGATATATCATATTGCACAAATCATAACATGTGGTCCCTGTGAGGTGAAGTTGTCTTGCAGTCATGGTTCCTTTTTAGTGTCATTCTTCTAGCAGGAGAAAGCTCTGAAAGTATATTAGTAAGAGATGTTTGTAAATATAGTATCTAAAGAAATACAAGTTTTTAGCTCACCAGAGCAAAAAGTGCTTAACCCTTTCCCAAACAATCCCTGGTTTTTACAACCCAGAGATAGAAGCCTTCTGAAAACACTGTAGGAAAAGGAGAAAATGCTGGTAACCAGCATTTTCTCCATTCCCCCCAGTGTTTTCTACCCTACTCCAAACAAATTTCAAATTTTGAGTTACTTTCTTTTGTTGTCTGCAAGTGCTTTCAATTTGGACAAGTCTAAAATTTTGTTGTTTGGTAAAACTCTTTACCACAGGACAGATCCTAGACTTTTCCAATCAAAAACATTTTGAAACAACCCATTACCGCACAATCCCTACTTTTGACAACCCAGTGGAAGAAGCCTTTAGAAAATGTGGGAAACAGAGGAAATGCTGGTAATCAGCATTTCCTCCTTTTCTCACAATGTTTTCTACCCTTCACAAAACAAATTTCAAAATTTCAGTCACTTCTATGTTGTCATCTGCAAGTGCTTTCGATTTGGACAAGCCTAAAATTTTGTTTGGTAATGAGTTAAACGTGACTGGAAGGATGGAATTTGTCTTTGTATGAGTAGAGAACATTGTGGAAAAAGGAGAAAATGCTGGTTAAAAGCATTTTCTCCTTTTCCCACATCATTATCAAAAGGCTTCTTCCTCAGTATCATAAAACTCAGGATTGTGTGGTAAAGGGTTAAGGAAAGTTTTTTTTGTCTCATTCATTTACATGTATCTACATGTATTTGTCTGTGAATTTGTCTACTGTTGACAGTTTCTTTGAAACATCTTGAATTGTTGTTTGAAAATGCTTTCAACAGAATTTCCATCAAATCACAGCTCCCAAAATTCAATGCCTGGAAGTAGCCAAAAACTTGATTCAATCAACAATTAATCACACCAGGTCTGTAAGTTCACCTTCCCAGGAGTTTCTTAACTCTCCCTTGTAGGTATCCCTCACAGGATTCTTCTTCAGCATCTGGCTGTTTTTCAGTTTTTCAGCCTACAGATTTCTTTTACCAAAATGACTGAAATTGCATCAATCTTCATCAAATGGATGGATCATAGCTAAAAAATATTGTGTGGGCAAGTGTATTACTAGTGTGAGATGTTCCGAAACATTGGAATAAGTGAAGTGGCTTCAATAGTACCAAAATACTCTTACAATTTTGTGTTATACTCCATAAAAATGGTAACAAAAATTTCATCATGGTATTATACTGTGATATATAGTGATTTTAGTAAGTCTATCCTATTGGGTCATTTTATTTTATTACCCTTTCAAAAAGAGGTAAAACTTGAAATTCCCTGTGAAGTATAAAACGTTTAGAATTGATTGCCTAACATGTAATAAATGTGACAAATAATGCCTCTACTTGTATAAAGTAACTTTGAAGGGGGCCCTTCAGATTTTGGGACGAAAATTATACAAAAATACAAAAAATCATCCTTATACTCCAAAGCCTTATAATTTTCATACATTAAACCCCAGTAGTCGAAAACCATCCGGCAACTAGATAAATTTGAGATTTACTACAGCCCAGGTCGACACTGAAGGGAATCACGGTCTATTTTTACATGAATAACTCGCTCATTTACATATGGGAAATATACAGATGAAACTTAAACATAGCGTCCAAAGTTCTATACATAATGAAAAATAATTACATGTTTGTTATGTTATGGACTTTAATAGTCATTAGTCATGTGCAAGTCTCTTAACATTCCAACAATGCTTTTTTGACTTTGGCAGGAAATCTAACAAGAGGACCATGATGATCCTATATCACTCACCTAAGTACTAAGCTGTAAAATCAAACTTGTGACCCCTGGGCAGGGCCAGTTTTGACCCCAGGGGCATCCTAAGAAAAAACTTGGTAGAGGTCCACTAGGAGATGCTACATACCAAATATCAAAGCTCTACACCTAGTTTCAGAGAAGTAGAATTTTAAAGTTTTCCTTCTTTGTTCCTATGTTTCAAACTTGTGACCCCTGGGGCAGGGCAAGTTTTGACCCCAGGGGCATTGTATGAAGAAACTTTGTAGAAGTCCGCTAAGAGATGCTGCATCCCAAATATCAAAGCTCTACACCTTCTAGTTTCAGAGAAGAAGAATTTATAAGTTTTCCTTCTTTGTTCGTATGTTTCGAACTTGTGACCCACGGGGTAGGGCAAGTTTTGATCCCAGGGACATCATGTGAACAAACATTGAAGAAATCCACTAGATCTTACTTACCAAATATCAAAGCTCAACACCTTCTAGTTTCAGAAAAGAAGAATTTTAAAGTTTTCCTTCTTTATTTCTATCTTTTAACCTTCTGACCCCTTGGGCAGGGCCAGTTTTGACTCCTTAGACACCATATGAACAATCTTGGTAGAGGTCCACTAGGAGGTGCTACATATCAAATATCAAAGCTTTACACCTTCTAGTTTCAAAGAAGAAGAAATTTAAAGTTTTCCCTCTTTGTTCCTATGTTTCAAACTTGTGACCCCCAGGGTGGGGCCAGTTTTGACCCAAGGGGCAACAAATGAACAATCTTAGCAGAGGTTCGCTAGGAGATGCTACATACAAAATATCAAAGCTCTGCACCACCTAGTTTCAGACAAGAAGAATTTTAAAGTTTTCCTTCTTTATTTCGATGTTTCAAACTTGTGACCCCCGGGGCAGGGCCAGTTTTGACCCCATTGACATCATATGAACAATCTTGGTAGAGGTCTACTAGAAGATGCTACATACGAAACATTAAAGCTCTGCACCTTCCAGTTTTAGAGAAGAAGAATTTTAAAGTTTTCCTTCTTTGTTCTTATGTTTCAAACTTGTGACCCCCAGGGCGGGTTCAGTTTTGACCCCAGGGGCATCATATGAACAACCTTGGTAGAGGTCCACTAGATTTTGCTATTTTTTTTCCTTTTGGTTGCCATGGCAACCAGAGTTATGGCTGGAATTCAATCTCTTGAACACCTTTAATAGAGCTTCACCCAAGGAACATCCCTGCCAAGTTTCATAAAGATTGGCCCTGTGGTTTAGGAGGAGAAGATGTTTAAAGAAATTGTGGACGACGCACGACGGACATAGGGCGATCACAAAAGCTCACCATGAACACTTCGAGCTCTGGTGAGCTAAAAATAGGTGAAGAAGCCTTTTAAGGGAATACTACCAAAGAAATGGGTTTTTTTACGATTCTTAATTACTGATGATTTGTATTGTTTTTAAAGGTGGGTATTTAGAATTTTCACATCACACCAAATTAAACAAGAGCTTTGCAGAGCGGTGCATATATGCCCGAAGGGGCTTGTCAGTGAAATGAGTTGCATTGACGGATGGGCTATGAATGAAGAGAGTTATTCTCCATGATATGTGAAAAATATTAAAGGACAATAACTAAAAAAATAAGGGTGGCAAAGTTACAAATTTTGTGATTTGCTCTTATTCACAATGTGTTCTATCAGTCTTTGAAGGTCCAAGATCGTATCTTTTATATTTTAGAAATTATGGCCCGGAAGAAAATTCAGATTGAAATGGGTAATACCACAAAAAAAAGAATGGCAAAGTTATGGTTCTTGTGCAATGCACTTCTTCAGCATGTGTTCTATTAGTCTTTGAAGTTTCAAGATGATGGCTTTTGAAGCTTGGAAGTTATGGTTTTTACAAAAATTCAAACTGAAAATTGACAAATGGCAGTAACTCAAAAAATAAAGGTGGCAGAATTATGATTCATGTGCAGTGCACTTCTCCATAATAGATTCTATCAGTGTATGAAGTTTCAAGTTAATAGCTTTTATAGTTTGAAAGTTATGGCCTGAACAAAAATTCAATGTGAAAATTAACAAAGGGCAATAACTCAAAAAATAAAGGTGGCAGAGTTATGGTTCATGTGCAATACACTTCTCCACAATGGGTTCTATCAGTGTATGAAGTTCAAGGTTAATAGCTTTTATAATTTAGAAGTTATGGCCTGGACAAAAATTCAAACTGAAAATTAACAAAGAGCAATGTGCAAGGCACTTCTCCATAATATGTTCTATCAGTGTATGTAGTTTCAAGTTGATACCTTTTATAGTATGGAAGTTATGGCCTGGACAAAAATTCAAAGTGAAAAGCTGGTTATTTCAGAAATCAGGGGCAGATAATTTTACAATGCAAACAGCGATCCAAATTCTAAGACCCAGGTGCACAACTACACATCATGGAGATTCATTGTGGCAAGTTTCAAATAATTCCGATGGAAACTGTAGGAAGAGTTACGCAAATAAGAAATTGCTAACGAACGGACGGACGACCGGGGGGGGTATAACATAATACGACCCTTCTGGCGTATAAAAATATATTATATCATTGAAATTCATGTGAAAAAACAATACAAATCATCAATAATGAAGAATCATAAAATTACAAAAAAAAAATTTTTTTGATGGTATTCCCTTAAAAGGCTACATAGCCTCTTAAGCTATTTTTAGACTTCGTGCCAAAAATCAGTAAAGCATTGTGGGAATTTCAAGTGACTGGCATGTGACTTATAACGCTTTAATTCCATTACATAACAAAAATGTAATAATTATTTTCCATAATGTCTTCATCGGACGGATGTTTGAAACTTTGTCTGTGTTTTCCTGCATTTAAATGAGAGAACTGATAATCTAAAAATAGAACTTGTCTCCCGTTCATGTCAACCTGGTCTGTAATAAACCTCTTATTTCTTGTGTTATCAGATGGTTTTCGACTACTAGGGTTTATGAGAGCAAATTAAAAGGCTTTGGGAGTATAAGGATGATTGTTTTGCATTTCTGTAAAATTTTCGTCCCAAAATCTGAAGGGCCACCTTTAATATAAATTTCATTGACATACATATTGTTTTATTTGGTGTGATGTGAAAATTCTAAATACCCACCTTTAAATAATTACAGAAAAGGTTGAAAGTCTTTGTATTGTCTCAGCTGTTGTAATTTATTATCCTTTGCTGGATTACATAGGGCATAATATCTTTCTGATGAAGATTTGCTGGTGAACTTCACTGAAAATTTCTCTCCAACAAATCCAACCTGGGGTAATCGAAGAATTTCTATACCTGCAGTAAATGACAAGAGAGCCATTGTTATAAGCCTTTCCATCTTGTGTCCATTAGTATGTATGTGTAATACACCAATATGACCTTGCACTGGGACATACTTCATGCAAATTGCATGTATGAACATGTATAGTCTATATCAAAGATATGGGTAAGCTGTTACCAAACAACAGGGTTAATGACCTGTATAAATTGAAAGCACTAGATCTAGTAGACAAAAAGTAAGAGTGGCTAATAAATTGAAATTCATTTATGGAAGGGTTGAAAATACCCTGGGAAAAGGAAGACATGCTGGTTACCAGCATTTTCTCCTATTTCCATTATGTTTTCATAAACAGTGTTCTTTAGAAGTAAAAGGTTAAACATTCCATTCATATGCCAGTCTGTGCACCTGGTCATGGGTATCTTTCCAAAGTACCATGCACAACATTAATATTTAGTGTGCATGGTTACCAGCATTTTCTCCTTTTCCCACAATGTTTTCAAAATGCTTATATCTCAAGGTCATAAAAACCAGGGATTGTTTGGGAAATGGCTAATCCCTTAACTCTTTACCAAACAACAAATTTATAGACTGGTCCAAATTAAAAGCATTTGCAGACGACATAATAAAAGTGACTGAAAATTTGAAATTTATATTGGGAAGGATAGAAAACATTGTGGTAAAAGGAGAAAATGCTGGTTACCAGCATTTTCTCCTTTTCCTACAATGTTTTCTAAAGGCTTCTTTCTCAGGGTCGTTAAAAGTCGGGATTGTGTGGTAAAGAGTTAACAGATAACTTGAAAGGTCAAAGCTAAAGACCGAGATCAAATCGGCATCATGTGCTGTATTATCTTTTTCTACTATATTTGTGATGTCAGTTTTGTCATGATTTTTCACTTTTGGGGTAAAAAAAAATAGCTGACGCCTGCAGTAGACAGTACAGTGGTGAAAACAAGCTATTTAACTATAAAACACAAAAATAAAAGCTTACATATCCCGCAAAACCAATGATAAGAAATAGAATGGCAGCGGCAATTTACTTCTTCCTGACATGAAATGCACTAAACATGCATAATTCTGTTCTAGTATCCTTTACACAACGTTCAACAATTTCAAAGATGAATGATGATGAATCCTTTCGTGGGTGTATCAAGGGTTTTTTTTTCCCACAAAATATAAACTAATTATAAAAACTTTTCCTTTTCAATCATTGCTTATCAACACTGTTAAAGAATCAACCGACTAACTTAACTCTTTACCACACGAGAAAATTTTAGACTGGTCCAAATCGAAAACATTTCCAGACGACGAGATAAAGGTGAAAGAAAAATTGAAATTTGTTCTGGGAAGGGTTGGAGACATTGTGGGTAAAGGAGAAAATGCTGGTCACCAGCATTTTCTCCCTTTCCCACAATGTTTTCAAAAGGCTTCTTTCTCCGGGGCGTCAAAAGTAGGAATTGTGTGTGTAGTATACTGGTCTATCCCACAGATAGATATAAAGGTATAATGTAGTCAGGTACAGGTATTTGGAGATATATCGTTCGGCCGTATCGACATGGGGTTCGGTAGCTCAGTTGGTTAGAGTGCAGGAACGGTATTCCTGAGGCCCTGGGTTTGAATCCCGGTTGAGCCCCCATGCTTCCCTGGTCTCACGTTGGGCGCCAAATGTTGCAGGGTTGTTTTGTTTCCTTTTTTTAAATATTTATGTTGGGGTTCTTCTATTTTTGGAGTTTGAGGAAAATGACAAGGAAGTTTCTTTCTAGTTCATCATGTATTTAATACTTCAGAGTGTGAATGACTTCACCCTGAGAAGGTATGTAAAAACAAGACTATGTAAAACAATGTCGCAAAAGTAAAATATCACAAAGGAATAATAAATGAATACTTTCAGTAACATTTATGCAGTCACAGTTTAAGGCTGTAAAGGATTATCATGTCAGTTGCTGACATGCAAGTCCTTTACCCTTAGATAAGCAAAACAAGCGAATATGGAAAAGAATACAAAACAAAACATAGTTTTGAATGTAAACTGTACAATTGTAAAACAAACTCTAAAGTGAACTAATATTATCTAAAGCTAAGTTCAGTCTAACAAAAATGACAATTATTAAATCTAAGGATTTCTAATTTCTTACAATTAACAAATACAATCTATATTCTTACCAATTTGGGGAACTAGCTGAGTTCAGACTGTACAAGGTGGTAAGTATTCTATCCATCTCTCTCTCTCTGTTTTCCTCAGTGACTTCTAGTGCTGAAAATATTAATAAAAGACCTGCAGGCTAGGGAAAGATAAGAAAATGGTTAAAGAGAGAATTGTCTTACTGCTTCAAATACACAAAGGAAATACTCTAAGTCAAAGAAGGATGGGAACGACTGCTAAGGGTAAACTGATCAAATAATTAAAAGACTTCCAAAATCTTCATGAAAAAGGTAAGCCATCAGAATCATGAGAAAACCATCCAAAAAGGTAACTTACATTCAATACCTTCCTTTTTCCACAATAACTTCTGGTCTAGAACACAATTATGCATTTCAAAGTTTTCAGCTGAAAGACTGAAGCGGGACTGAAAAAATTCAAAAGGTCATGTGACTGATTGGAGGGAAATGACTGATCAAGCAGAACACAGGTAAATGCAGACTGACCAAATAGACTTGGCATGTAAAAAGTGACCCTACTACATGTGGTAATGAGTTAAAATACTTACCTGATAAAGATGCTAATGATATAATTAAATATGTTCAATTTTGCATAAAGTATGTGTTTTGACACCTTGGCATTAATCATGGCAATTGCGTGAACATACTGTGATAAAATAATTTAACCCAAATAAACAAAGTGATCAACAAAATCGATAAAAAATTGTGATACCTCATATTTTTATATTAAAGACTACAAAGGACACTGACATCAGTACACACTGGTATTTTCTCTCTTTTTTGTCTTTTAACCCATTCCCACATGAGAAAAATTTAGTCTTGTCCAAATTGAAAGCATTTGCAGAGGACAAAATAAAGGTGACTGAAAAATTGAAATTTGTTCTAGAAAGGGTAGAAAACACTGTGGGAAAAGGAGAAAATGCTGGTTACTAGCATTTTCTCCTTTTCCCACAGGGTTTGCAAAAGGCTTCTTTCTCAGGGGCGTCAAAAGTAGGGATTCTGTGGTAATGGGTTAAGAAAAGAATAATAAAAATACTATGTAGTATAGAACTCTGTCCACCTAACCAATGTTTACTCTATCAAATCGAAAGCAGAAGTGTTTTTGTATCGCATCGGTTAAAAAAATAATGAATATATCTTTATTAATGATGAGTTACTTTCAATATTCACAAAATAGAAATGATAAAGCACACTTTTCCTCCATGTTTTGAAATTAATTACCCCAAACTCTTAATAAAACCGGCAATTCACTTTTGATGAGTAAAGGTCAACTGTGGCGGCATAATCCTCGCCGGAAACAAAAGTTACAGTACTGAAATCATTTTTTAAGATAACAGTCATATTTGTTATTATTTTCCAAATTTCAAGTGTTACTGCAGTACCATTATGGACTTCGGAGCAACTGTACTCAACATGTTAGCTTGACCTAGGTATTTTTGTCTGAAAAACATGACTGAAGCTTTGATAGTGCACATTTATTGTCACTTTACATGCAACAGTTTATCACAGTATTAGAAAATAATACATGTGAGTTTCCTCTCTGTTAGTAAATTTTCGGCGAAATTAAGTACAGCAGTACTATCGAGGACCATCCTAAGTCTGAATATATCCTCGAGTGACCAAACTGCGCCACTCAAGATTTATCTTGGAACAAAAATATCAATAGAAAATATACGAAAATAAAAATAAATGCAAAAGTCAAATGTGTTCTTTTTCCATCAATCTCCACCAAAATTCATGTGTACAATAATTTTAAACTTCCAAAACTTGATCAAACTTAACTGCATGTCAAACAAACAACCACCATTTTGTATGTGCCTAACTCCGCCACCTGGCGTAAGATGACAATTCTCCTAAGTCGCGGAAAAATTAAGCCAAATTATTAATGTTATGATTTTTTTTAACAAATGTAACTTCAACATTGAGTTGTTTCAAGATAAATAACTTCAGGGGTTTGTCATTGCTTGCATGTGTTCCACTAGTTCTAGTAGCGCCAACGAAGGTGATTTACCAGTGGCTATTGTTTGAGGATGCACTTTTCTTGGTAACCTGTACCTAAGAGTGGCACGAGGTACATTAAATATATAGTGGCTGTGTTAATTGTCATGTTATTCTCTACAATTTCGTGTTAAGATTTCTGAGGTGCAACATGAGAATATTGTTTATTTGTTCATCTAATCGTTCATGAGTTGGGCTTTAATTAAAATGGAGAAAGCAAAAATCAGTAAAGGACCTTGGAACCAAAACCTATTTATAAAGTTTTGCTTGGCCTTAGAGAAATTTGTTTTGTCACATGATTTTCATTCATAAAATGTAAACATTTGCAGATGAAAAGTTGCAGTCATGTTTACAGTTGTATTTCATGACTTTAGAGGTGATTTTTGACGAAAAAAAAAATGCATTACGAAAATTCATAGGAAAACAGTGAGCAGACATAAAAATCAAAATAAATATCTGCTTACATCTCAATTTGGGGTGAAAACCATTGGAATGTATTTACTATGATGTAGTAAAAACTTTTCGCACTGTCAGTCTCGTGCACTCTGAAACATCGCGAGATTTTGATGAAAATACAAAAGGTGGCGGAGTTAGGGCAGTGGCGCAGTTAGGGCACTCGACGATACATTGTCATTCAAGATTCCTAAAGGTCATCATTTTCTCTCTGTCTTTCTCTCTTTAAATGTTTTGGGGCGAAACGACTAGAGGTGGAAAAGGTTTGGGGACGAAACGACTAGACAATAGGGTTCGGGGGCGAAAACGAACCTGGGGTGAAAAATAGAGGCGAAACGACCAGGGGGGAAACGTCTTGGGGGCGAAACGTCTTGTTACCGTTCGTCCATCAACCTGCTTACCTGCGCAGAATACGATCTGTTCTTTACTGTGACGCATTCATAATCACATTTGGTTCTCTGATCGATTACGGAAATTTTCAAATCGCTCAGACTTTTAAAATCTGACTGAATCCTTCGTAAATTGATTCGTGTTTCTCTCCACATACTGTACAAATTACGGTAGATACCGGAAGTGATGAACTCTCGCGGTCACGTGACGAGACTTACATCCCTATGTCAATAATGAGAGCCTGGTTGCTCCGCAACCAGGCGACTCAAAAACTCACTGTGTTGACAGCTGTACGGGAGGAACTGCGCAGTCAGTTCTAAGATGGCGGACACTTTACGTGGACAAAGGTGGGTGTCGCATTTTATCATCAATAACCATTTTTCGTGAAATCTTCCAGTCATGATACTTACAAAATATTGTGGGGGAATGATACGGTAAGCCTCGGTGCTATACAGCAAAGAGCGAGTGCCGTTATTCGATACATCATATCGGCGTAAACATTGCCATTCGATAAAATTTAATTTTAAGCGTACAAGTTGGAACTTGCATTGTTTTTCGTTTAGAATGGAAATTAAGCTAATGCAGTGGATGAAGATCGTTTTTCTGTTGGTATTCATTACGTACTTTCAAATGATTACGGCAATATTGTGAAATATGTCTAGAAAGACCCGAATACATGTAAAAACAAGTTGATTAGAGCGGCAAGTAAGTTTGAAATCAAACACACTGCCTATCAATTAACACTTTATTATTGCATAAAACGTGCCTTTTCGGGCCGTTATAAGCATGTATTGACGGGTAAAATTCGAGCGGTTAACGGGGGAAAACGTGTATTAGTCAGTAAATTCACGCGCCGTTAACGCCCGGCTTTTTACTATCAATATCCTCGATTCGGGGCTACCTTGAAAACAACGTTTGTCCTTGTCAGATTTTCCCTACACTCAGACCATCAAACTGTAGGAATTCGTACCATAATCGATCCTTTTCATGACATGTCTTTGATGATATTAGTACACCACAACCAAGCCTTTGCACAGAATCTCGGTTTACTCGAGATCTGAGCAAAAATTCACCCCTGAAATGTACTCTAAACTACCTACATCCCATCCACTTTTTAACGTGATCGGTCCGTCTGGCTTGATGTAGATCGAACCCTCTGTGGCCTTCAGTTACAGAAATTTATATCCACTCATCCATCCTAGTTGTAATCGTCCAAACGTGTGCGAGTTTATCCCATATTATTGCATATTTTTAACGTGCCTTTTCGGGCCGTTATAAGCATTTATTAACGGGTAAAAATCGGGCGGTTAACGGGAGAAAACATGTAAATTCACGGGCTGTTAACCACAGGTGAACGGCGACGACAGTGTAAATTCTGTATTACACACTAATATACTCAGTATATAAGTGTGTAATACAGTATTTACACTGTCGTCGCCGTTCACCTGTGCTGTTAACGCCTGACTTTGTGCTATCAATATCCTTCATTCGGGCCTACCTTGTATAACGTCTAGGCCTATCCTTGTCCTATTTTCCCTAGACTCTGACATAAAACTGTAGGAATTTGTACCATATTAGATCCTTTTCACGGCATTCTTTGATGATATTAGTACGTACACCACGAACAAAATTTTGCACAGGATCTCAGCGTAATCGAGATCTGAACAAAACTTCACTCGTGAAATGTACTCAAAACCAGCTACATCGTTGTCTGCGCATGTCATATTCTTCGAAGATTCGGCTGTCTTATATGACGCATCACTACTAGCCCCGAAAGCGGGCTGATTGTAATATTACGCTCTATAAAGTAGCAATGTTGAAAATAGCTTTTAAGTATCAATAAGTTTGAGGACAAATGAGACTTGCTTTTAAATAGCAACAGATTTCTCTAAACTGGTGATCATAGTTGAGTGAATTGCACGAGGTAGCGTTTTAAATACTGGGTAAACCTTTTTTTTTGTTTTAAATTCAAAGTAACGGTTGTCGCGTAGGAAAGTGGTTCGGCTCTGTACCCAAGATGCCCATATCAGATAGATGAGTATTTATAGAATGCCATCTAGCGGGAGCTACATCCCACCCACTTTTTTACGTGATCAGTGCGCCTCGCTTGATGTCGATCGAACCCAAAATCGCCTTTCAGTTACAGAAATTCATATCCACTTATTCATCCTAGGAGTAATCGTCCAAACGTGTGCAGGTTTATTCCACAGAAGTCCAGTGTGTATTAAAAATCAATAGGTCTAAGTGTATTTACACCGAGAGAATAAAAACTGGCATACAGCACTAACGGCCCTCTCGTATGTTTACTACTTGCAACAAAAACTTCTTCGCCGACTTCCGATTTTGACCCATTTACGTACAGTACATTTGAAGTTTACTTATTTGCATGTCTATAGAAATATTTCTGTTATCTGTGCAAATTTTTGTTAAAATACAGGTTACTTTATGCAATGATAGCGTTAATTCACGGTTTTTTTTTTTCGTTAACATTCGCAGAGGCCCTCAAAATACTTAAACACCCTCGTACTTTGCACTCGGGCGTCAAAGCATTTTTCGGGCCTATGCGATTCTTAACGACCTCAAAAAAATGAATTTAACCCTATGTAAGCCCACAGGAATTTGACATTCTACAACCAAAATAAATGATAAAAATATGAAAAAAAAAAAAATCTCCCCTATATAATATTATATAGTGGAGATTTTTTTCCCATATTTTTATCATTTATTTTGATTATAGAATGTCAAATTCCTGTGGTAAATCCACTTTGTATTAAAAATCGATAGAAGTGTATTTACACCGAGAGAATCAAAAATGGTATACAGGACTAACGGCCCTTCCCTATTTCGTAACATTAACTTCTTCGCCGACTTCCGGTTTTGACCCATTTACGTAGAGTGCATTAAAGTTCGCTTATTTGCATTTCTATGGAAATATTTTTGCTATCTTTGCAAATTATTTTTAAAATACATTTACTTTATGCAGTAATAGCGTTAATTCACGGGTTTTTCTTTTCGGTCGTTAACATTCGCAGAGGTCCTCAAAATACTTAAACACCCTTGTGCTTCGCACTCGGGCGTTAAAGCATTTTTCGGGCCTCTGCGAATGTTAACGACCTCATAAACGTGAATTAACCCTGAATCAAACACTCTTGTGCCAATGTGCAGACGTGCTAATCAGGCATAAAGTCTTCATCAAATTACAAAATTTTTTAGAAAGAAGCCTTTAGAAAACATTGTGGGAAAAGGAGAAAATGCTGGAAACCAGCATTTTCTCCTTTCCCATAATGTTTTCTACCCTTCACAAAACAAATTTCAAATTTTCAGTCACTTTTCTTTTGTCGTCTGCAATTCCTTTCAATTTTGACAAACCTAAAATTTTGTCGTTTGGTAACGGGTTAAATCTAAGACTAAACATTATGTTATTTGCAATCTGATCTTTACCTACACATTTAGCATATTCTTCATGCACCATGGATTAAGATTAATGTCAAACTGAAACATTGCTTACTAGCCAAGTCACTTTTTGGATGTGCATAGGTCATTTAACAAGGTTAGATATTCAAGTAAATGTATTTTCGTTTTTATTAGTATTTCATATAGGTCTATTTTACCTTTGTTTTCCGTTTTATCTTACACAGGGGAAAAATTATAGATTTAATTAATCCATTAATCCAGCGCTGATCAGAACTCTTCACATATATGTCCAATTATTATTATCATAACTCAAATCTGTGTACTCTTGATGCGTGATCTCACGTCAGCGGTACATTTGTTCGTAAAGCACATATATTCAACTTATTCTTACATTCCAACGAAAAAAAAACACAGTCAATAAATACTATTGCACCCTTACATTATTTTTGCAGTAAATGCATAGAGCGCTACTCTATTCTTTAAACACATATATGGAGAGCAACACGCGAAAAGGTGCATTCGGACATTTGCGTAAAGTGTCGTCCCGGATTAGCCTGCGCAGTCCGCGCAGGCTAATCCGAGACGGCACTTTACGACTACATTAGATTTTGTGTTACAGTAGACTTGCGTAAAACAGAAAATCACATAAAATCGGAAAATGTCGTTTCGGATTAGCCTGTGCGGACTGCACACGCTGATCAGAGACGACACTCTACGCAAATGTCCGAATGACCCTTTTCGCGTGTTGCACTCCATATTATATCATTATTATTTCATATGGCTATTTTTAGAAATGTTATGGGTAAAGAAATGACGTCATTTAAGCTTGAGGGGAGTGGGGCCGGGGGAGGGGGGGAATTATTTCCCCGTCACAGTGAATGTTTTTCTCCTGCCGAAAATCCGGTTGATTGACTTGAGATCGATAGTTTTAAAAGTGGTATTCGATGACAATATAATCAGAGGAAATATATATTCCATTTCATCAGCTTGTGGTTAATATGGAGAAATATTTGCCTCAAAAGGGAAAGGTCCGTGAAAATAACTCGTGCCATAATGCACTCGTTATTTTCGCATACCTTTCCCTTTTTTTGGCAAATATTTCTCCATATTAACCGCAAGCTGATGAAATAAACTCTATTTCACAACTCGTGAAGTTGTGTTCTGAATCATATTTCAATGAAGAATATTCTTTTAACCCATAACCACACAATCCCTACTTTTGACGCCCCTGAGAAAGAAGCCTTTTGAAAACACTGTAGGAAAAGGAGAAAATGCTGGTAACCAGCATTTTCTCCTTTTCCCACAATGTTTTCTACCCTTCCGAGATCAAATGTGAATTTTTCAGTCACCTTAATTTTGTCGTCTGTAAATGCTTTCAATTTGAACCAGTCTAAAATTTTGTCGTGTGGTAAAGAGTTAAACAGGATGGTCCTCGATGGTACCATGATACTTAATTTCACCGAAAATTTACCTCAAGAGAGAGAACTCGCACGCCCTATTTTCCAATACTGTGATACACTGTTGCATGTTAAGTTACAGTAAATGTGTACTATCAAAGCTCAAGTGGTGGATTTCAGACAAAAATATGTAGGTCAAGCAACAATGTTGTCTACAGACCTGTGCTTGAATGTTACAGTAAATGTGTACTATCAAAGCTCAAGTGGTGGATTTCAGACAAAAATATGTAGGTCAAGCAACAATGTTGTCTACAGACCTGTGCTTCGAAGGGATTCCGCTATGGTACCATGTTAGCCCTTTCCCAAACAAGCCGCCTGGTTTTTACGTGTCTGCAGTGAAAGTCTTTTAAAAACACTGTGGGAAAAGGAGAAATTGCTCCTAACGAGCAATTTCTCCTTTTCCTACAGTGTTTTCTACCCTTTTTGAGAACTTTGTGCCATTTTCTCAAAAACTAAAATTGTCGTCTGCAAACTCTTTCGGTTTGAAAGAGTCCAAGTTTTGTCGTTTGGGAAAGGGTTATATGTTGTAATTTGGAAAGTTATTAAATCATGACTTTTATTTTCAAAAAAAGAGTTAAGTACCGTAGATTTTGATTCCGGTGAGAACTACTTAAGACGCCATGCAGCAGGTTCCCGGTGCTCCAGAACCAGATGACCACTTGTCAGATATGAATTATCGGTTTTATAAAGAGTAGTCGGTAATATTATTTACCACAGGAATTTGACATTCTATAACCAAAATAAATGATAAAACATGAAAAAAAAAAATCTCCCCTATATAATATAAAGACAAGGAATGCAACGTCTCGATTGCTGGCGCTAGTACCCGACAGCCTTTCCCAACCAAAATCACCCACGAAACAAACATTGATCATAATCTCATTTAGCCTAGCGATAGACAAGACAATAATGTACCTGCGACATCCGGCGATACCTCAGTAGACACCTTTCAACCAGAGATATCCGTCATGTTTTACAGCTCTATCAGGATATTTTGATTTATCCGGGTAGCCATTCGCTGACGTCACAAGAAGTGCAAGGAAGCGTATTTTCGTATTACTTATTACTATTATTTTTTTCGTTTTTAAGATATTTATCGACATCAAAATGATACTAAAGATTCTAGAAAAATCTTTAGTATCATGTGATGTCCATAAGTATCTTAAAAACGAAAAAAATAATGGTAATAAGTAATACGAAAATACGCTACCTGCTACTTTCTGTGACGTCAGCGAATGGCTACCCGGATAAATCGAAATATTCTGATAGAGCTGTAAAACATGACGGATATCTCTGGTTGACAGGTGTCTACTGAGGTATCGCCGGATGTCGCAGGTATATTATTGTCTTGTCTATCGCTAGGCTAAATGAGATTATGATCAATGTTTGTTTCGTTGGTGATTTTGGTTGGGAAAGGCTGTCGGGTGCTAGCGCCAGCAATCGAGACGTTTCATTCCTTGTGTTCTTATTATATAGGGGAGATTTTTTTTTTTCATGTTTTATCATTTATTTTGGTTATAGAATGTCAAATTCCTGTGTATTTACAAAAACAATTTTGCTTTCGATTGATAAACCACAAGCATTTGACATTCTATAATAAAAATATATGATAAAATATGATAAAGAAATACTCTCCTGTATATAAAGAAACACAAGAAATGCAACGCTTTGATTACCAGCGACACCACATAAATGTTCTACCCACCCAAATTCACAAACAAAACTAAGTGATCACAATATCCTTTACCCTAGTAACAGCTAACACCAAAATGTACCAGTGACATTCGATGATCCTTAAGTAGGCACCTTTTTAGCGGAGATATCCGTCATTTTTTACAGCTTTTTTGGCAGTTTTCAGCCATCGAGTAGGCCTTTCGCTGATGTCACAAATAGTTCCGCAGTAAAATTAATGTTTTGGCCAAGTCCACTGTGCGCCTTTGCCTTGTTTTCCATGACCTGGGCTCTAGACTCACAACATAATGATCGAGACAAGGCCTAATTTAAATATTGTAATGATTAGTAAAACTTGGCGTAATCATTTTCTTAAATTAAGGGCTGTGTAACAAGGGATTATTTGTTAAATTGTCGATATTTTCATTTCACTGCATCACGAAAAATGACCTGTCGAATATGCCTAATGTCAATAGAATCACGTCCCCTGATGCGATTTTCAAGTCACATATCTTTTCTTTAAAAAGGAATATCGACAAGTATTTTTATTAGGTGCATGCCTTTAGAAAAATATGCAGAATCATGCGATGTACATAAATATATTTTAAAACGAAAACAAAAAAAATAAAAACGAAAGAATTATTTTGTGCAGAAGTTAAGAAATAGTGACGTCAGTGAATGGCCTCCTCGATGGCATTTTTTTGCCAAAAAAGCTGCCGGATATCTCCGGTGAAAAGGTTTCTACTTAACCCTTTCCCAAACGACAAATTTTGGACCAGACCAAACTGAAAGCATTTTGCAGGTGACAAATCAACAGATGCTAAAAAAGATGATTTTTCGATATAACAGGATAGAAAACATTGTGGGAAAAGGAGAAAATGCTGGTTACCAGCATTTTCTCCTTTTCCCACAATGTTTTCGAAAGGCTTCTATTCCTGACCCGTAAAAACCAGGGATTGTTTGGGAAAGGGTTAAGGATCGCTGACTGTCACAGATACATTTTGGTGTTATCTATTACTAGGGTAAAAGAAATTTGTGATCACTCTTCGTTTTGTTGGTGGATTTTGGGTGGGTAGGGCAATTTTGTGTTGTCGCAGGTAATTAACTCTTTACCACACGAGAAAATTTTAGACTGGTCCAAACTGAAAGCATTTGCAGGCGACAAATTAAAGGTGACTAAAAAACAGAAATTTGTTCTGGGAAGGGTAGAAAACATTGTGGGAAAAGGAGAAAATGCTGGTTACCAGCATTTTCTTCTTTTTCCACAATGTTTTCTAAAGACTTCTTTCTCTCAGGGGCGTCAAAAGTAGGGATTGTGTGGTAATGGGTTAAAGCGTTGCATTCCTTGTGTTTCTTTATATGTTCGGGGGGGGTATTTTTTTCATATTTTACCAATTTTGTACACTATAGAATGTCAAATTCCTGTGAATAAACACTGAGTGGTTAAACAGTCGTATAGGTAGTTTTTTTATTTTCTTCTGACGATGTTGATGGAGTGTAAGGGGGAACTGGACATGAGAACATTATCAGACTTTGAGCTCTGATTGCTATATGCTTTGACTTACCACAGAAGCTACGGATAATGCCCTGCTTTATCGCCGTGGTGACTAAACCATTTCCGACTGAGCAGCAGAAGATGATATGTCATGAAAGTAAGGTATACAATCAGTACTTGCACAGGAATTTGACATTCTATAACCAAAATAAATGATAAAATATGAAAAGAAATCTCTCCTATATAATATAAACACAAGGAATGCAACGTCTCGATTGCCAGCGCCAGCACAAGACAACCTTTCCCACCCAAAATCACCCACGAAACAACCATTGATCACAATTTCCCTTAGCCTAACGATAGACAACGCACAATTGTACCTGCGACATTCGGCGATTCCTCAGTAGACACCTTTCAACCAGAGATATCTTTCATGTTTTACATTTTTTTTTGACAATTTCTATCCGTCGAGGAGGCCATTCGCTGACGTCACGGTAAGGGACAGGAAGCGTATTTTCGGATTACGTATTACCTTTTTTTTTTTGGTTTTTAGGATATATTTATGGATATCACATGATACTGAAGACTTTTCTAGAAGTAACTAATAAAAGCATTTGATCGTATTCTATTTTAGAGAAAAGATATTTGACTCAAATTCGTAATCTGAAAATCCTGGCCCTTCCTAGGAATCCTGTGACGTCAGCGAATGGCAATCGAGACGTTGCATTCCTTGTGTTTATATTATATAGGGGAGATTTTTTTTTCATATTTTATCATTATTTTGGTTACAGAATGTCAAATTCCTATGGTACTTGGTTTATGTTTTCGGTCTTCATCCAATCACATTGCATTTTGCATATACGCACCTTCGGCGCCCATTAAAAACACTAAATTGTAATAGGCTGATTCTGCGACTTTTGATTTGCGACAAAAATCACCTTTTATCAATCTCTTTTCTGGGACATTTTGATTTTTTTTAAAATAGAAAATCGCAAATGCTTCTGAAGAATACTGTAAAATGCATATTTTGACAATATACTTTTAAAGACAAAGTTATAATTTGATTGTATGACAAAGCAAATATTTAATGCAAAAGTAATTCCAGGAACTCGAGTCTAAAATATGCTTCAAAAACTATCGGGTATAGAAGACCAAATTTTGTAAAAAAAAAAAAAAAAAATCACGGGGGGAGGGGGGGGGGGGAAGGGGGACGAAATGACCAGTAAGTGTCAAAATGACTGGATGTGGAAATGACCAGGGCCCGTATTCACCAACCATTCTTAAGAACGTCCTTTGTCTTAGTCTTCAGATTTTTCTACATTTGTAAGTAACACAACTTCTGATTGGCTAAACCATTCGGTTTAGCCAATCAGAAATTGTGTTACTTACAAATATAGAAAACAATGGAGAATAAGACTAAGAATATTCTCTAGAATGGTAGGTGAATACGGGCCCAGGTGTCGAAATGACTGACATTCAATCAGGAATTGAGTAACTTTCAAATTTAGAAAATCTTGGAAAATAAGACAAAGAATGTTCTTAAGAATGGTTGCTGAATGCAGATCCAACTTCGCCTGTACTCACCAAATAATCTAAAATGCATTGAAGGTTGTTTTCTAGGTTTACAGAGTAACTCCTTTTCTGATTGGCAACACCATTCGGGTTAGCCAATAACATTTTGTATCGCTTTGAAGCCTCTAGTAATTCTTGGTGATTATACTACATGTAAGCACAGGTGCCAGGCGCGTTGCTCTGACACCCCTGGGACCATGTATAAATCGTCTTTACCCCGTTTCAGACTTTGCTAAAATTATAGAATATATATAATAAAATTTTAGCAAAACCTGAAACAGGGTAAAGACGATTTATACATGGTCCCAGGGGTGTCAGAGCAACGCGCCTGGCACCTGTGCATGTAAGAACACCATTTACCCTTTCACAGATGACAAATTTTAGACCGTCCCAAACTCAAAGTGTTTGCAGATGACAATTTTGAATTTGATGTGAATGGCAGAAAGTTTTCCAATAGGCTAGAAAACACTGTGGAAAAAAGAAGAAATTGCTCGTTACGGGCAATTTCTCCTTTTCCCACAGTGTTCTCTAAAGATTTGTACTGCCAACATGTAAAATCCAGGGCTTGTTTGGGAAAGAGTTAAAAATAATTGGTGAATATTTGTCCTAAGCCGGTATTAATCATCTACATAGAATTCTTAAATCTCCGTACGAATAAGCCATACGCCAGCTCATCTTCGCGAGCCAAGTTTACGATCTCTACGTGGATCTTACCTTGGCTGATTGAGCCCGATTTCGAGATTCCTGCGATGCGCCCTCTATTGGATGCTGGTTATTACTCCCCTTTACTTCATGTTTCTCAAAGCAAATGAAAAGCCGTTTTAAAAACCGCTTACGAATACACATGAAGCGATAAGCAGACATCCACGTAGGTTTCCATGTTTTACCTTTTATTCGAAAGGTAGAGACATTGTTCTATTTTTATCAAAGATGAAATGCTACGAGCGATTTCATTCGTTGCAGCTAGAGCTGGCTGCATCCAATGAAAAAGCGTATTGGGTGAACGTAAAGATCAAGCTCGATCCGCCAAGGGTAGAGTAACGTGGTGAATCGTCGGTCTTGGCTTGCGAAGATGGCGCCAGCTATGAAGGTTTACATATCAGCCTTAATGAAGCACATAATAGGAATTAAGGTTCCATTAAATCTTTGTCTAGCAAACAACAGTATAATTCAGCAAAATGGGTCATTGGACATGCTGGAAATTTACCTCCAGCAAAAAAAATTAATACAGCATGGGCGAATCCAGAGGGGGGGGAATTGGGGGTCCGGACCCCCTCCCCCCTGGAATTTTGGCAAAAATGTGGTAATCGAATTCGTGAATGGGACTAGTTCGATACTGCACAGCATTTATTTAAATACAGTCATAAAAAAAAAAGGTTCTAAATGTGGAGACCTCATGGTTAGAACTGGAAACGTTGACTTTGCTTGTAAACGATTTACATCCACTGAAATCCGGAAATCAAAGTATCATATGATAAGACGAGTGTTTTTTCGGTGGGACTCCCCCTGACAAAGATATCTGGATCTGCGCATGTACAGGACTGGTCAGTTTGCATGAACCCTTTACTACACAGCAGAATTCTATTAGACCTCTCAAAAGAATTCAGGCAATAACTTCATAGTGGCTCAATTGACACAATTTTTCTTTGATAGAGAAGAAATATTTGTGGGAAAAGGAGAAAATGCTTGTTACCGGCATTTTCTCCTTTTCCCACAATAATTTCTAAAGGCTTCTTTCTCAATGTCGTCAAAAGTAGGGCTTGAGTGGTAATGGGTTAACTCATTACCACACAATCCTTACTTTTGACGCCCCTGAGAAAGTAGCCTTTTGAAAACACTGTGGGAAAAGGAGAAAATGCTGGTAACCAGCATTTTCTCCTTTTCCCACAGTGTTTTCTACCCTTCCCAGAACAAATTTCATTCACCTTTATTTTGTCATCTGCAAATGCTTTGAATTTGGACCAGTCTAAAATTTTCTCGTGTGGTAAAGAGTTAAAAGTCGTCAATGTGTAGTAAAGGTTTAGTGTACTTTATCACGGTGTTTATCCCCTGTTCTAGGTATTGAAATGTTTAATAGATTG
The DNA here is from genome assembly GCA_943736015.1 of Tridacna crocea. Taxonomy (NCBI): domain Eukaryota; kingdom Metazoa; phylum Mollusca; class Bivalvia; order Cardiida; family Cardiidae; genus Tridacna; species Tridacna crocea. The sequence continues at coordinate 15,512,560 of OX031066.1, forward strand.
TCCTTAAACACGAGTCTTACTTAAACAAAATGCATTTTGCTGCATTTCTTGGTCATAAGAATGTTGAGAATTAGATCTGGGCTACAGATGACTACTCGCATTTGTAATTTTCTGGTACAATGCTGGGTTTATTAACTACTATCTTCACATGGCTTCCCTCTCTACCATCATTTATCCTTCTGTACAGGTACATTGTTCCAGATTCATCCTGTGATTCTTCATGTCCCTGCAAGCCTATTTGTGGGCACATTAAATTAATGACCACAACATACATATGACTGTAAATAGATGCCATGCAAGTATGCTATGAAAGTTTTTCCACGCAATGGACATTGTTTCCACAAAATGGACATTGCCTCTGACTTAATATAATAGCTGCTATAATTTATAACAAAATTTTCACGTCATTATATCAAAGCTGCAGCTTAGAGGGAGTGATGGTGTTCTAAATCCATTATTTCTCTTCCAAACCCCATGTTGTGGGTATTGATTAGAATCTTCTCGATGAGACGATTCTAATGAGTACCCATGGCATCTTGTTTAGTAGAAAATAATTAATTATTTTCAATTTTGAAGTCCAAATCACTCCCTCTATCTTGAGCTCTGAATATCATTTCAATAAGTTTTCAGTTATGCCCACAAACAGGCTTGCAGGGCATGAAGAATGCTGCATGGCTTATCTACTTTTTCATTATGATTTAGCCATTCAGTGTTCTATTTATCTTTTAGTAGAAATATTTATCCTGTAGTCGAAATTTTTGGTGATCAAAAATAGTGGGCAAAAAAGAAACTTTTTTATGAAATAGAAAATTTCTCTGAATGAATTCGACAGGGTTTTAACCCTTTCCCAGATAAGCCCTGGTTTTTAAGGCTCTGAAGTTGAAGGCATTTGAAAACACTGTGGATAAAGGAGAAAATGCTCATAATGAGCATTTTCTCCATTTTCCACAGCGTTTTCTTCCCAAAAATATGAAAATACCACCTTTTTAGCCAATCTAAATTTGTTGTCTGCAAATTCTTTTAATTTCAGCAGACCAAAATTACCTCATCTGGTAAAGAGTTAATAGTACTTCTGTGAAGACTTCTTCAAGATGCATGTATTAATAAGGCTCACCATATTTAAGTCACAAGAATTTGACACTCTATAATGAAAAAAATTGATAAGATATTAAAAAAAAAAAACTCATATAAGTGTTTCTTTATATATGGGGAGTATTTTTTTCTTTTTACATATTTTATCATATATTTTCATTATAGAATGTCAAATTCATGTTGTTAAGCTGTTCAGTGGGCTCTTTTGCCCAACCAGGGTTGTCCCAGAAGAACGGCATTGATTCCTGGCATTCCTGAGCTACCACATTCTTTGCTAGCTAGCTTGCAATTATGAGGACCCTCCGCAAATTTAGGTTTATCACAGTCTGTTTACTCTTCTTACGTACCGCCGGTCACCTACGATTGACCGGTTTCCGTCTGTTGCTTTTTTCATTTTACTGGTACCAGCACTATCAGGGCATATAATGTCAACTACATATGACTTGCAACACGCGAAAAGGGATATTCAAACAGTTGCGCAAAATGACGTCTCGGATCAGCCTGCGCAGGCCGCGCAGGCTAATCCGAGACGACACTCTCCGTTTTATGTAATTTTCTGTTTTGCGCAAGTCTAATGTAGCACAAAATATAATGTAGACGTAAAGTACCGTCTCGGAGTAGCCTGCGCAGTCGCCTGCGCGGACTGCGCAGGCTGATCCAAGACGACACTTTACGCAAATGTCCGAATGTCCCTTTTCGCGTGCTGCAGGCCATATCGCCCTTGTATGCAAATGTAAAATTTAATCAGAATCAAAACTTATGTCAGTGAAGTAATACCAATGCAAAATAATTTAGGTGTGTGTGTGGGTTTTTTTTTTATTTATCAAGGCTGCGGTCGACTGTCTACATTGCTATGACTGGACCGCTGTTTTGATTGATTACAGTGGATTTATGTAATTCAGCAAGTATTTGTTGAAAAAAAGATCCAGCCTATTTATTTGAGTTTTATGAGCACAGCACTGCAGGTCGCAAAATACATTAGAATTGCTGTAAATTTGAATTATTTTAGGAGGTAGGTTGCCCCATTTGAGACAGGGCTAACAGCCCCTCTCTACCTCCGAAACAAAGGGTAAACCTGTGTTGTACTTCTAATTGTTTCTCTGCTAAGGCTAGATTGTAGAGCGCTCCAGACAAAGCAAAAGTAAAACAAGAGCGGCAAATTGTTGCAAGATACGCCCGTCCCACTGCCAGTTGTCGAGGGGTGGAGTAATAATTGTAAAGGGCAGGTAGAAGGAAAAAAAGTAGTGCAGCAGAAATCATGTAAGTGATTGAAATAGGCATGAATATCTCCCCTAAAGTTAAGGAAACATGCATATAAAGTTTCAGGTCATTCCAACATGAAAAGACAAAGTTATATTGTAGAGAAGAATGAAAAGCTGTAAATAAAATAATGAATACGGAATGTTCCAAAAGGGTATTAGGTAAGGTTACGGTTCCAGTGCATTGCAATTTTCATAACTGCAACAAACATGTTTGCCAAATCTCAAGTCAATTTGACTTGAGGTGATAAAGTTCCCTTCCAGACAAGCAAGAAATACTGTAAAATGAAGATCAAAGTGGAATTACTTAAAATCTGTGCAAGGTAGAGTTATTGTTCTTTTGCTCTGTACTCTGTAATATTGCAACAAACATGCATACCAAGTTTGAAGTCGTTATGACTTGAGATGACAAAGTTATATTCTGGATAAGCGCTAAATGCTGTAAAAATGACGATTAAAGGGAAATAACTCAAAGACAGCGCAAGGTAAAGTTACAATTCTTATGCACTGCACCCCCAAATATTGCAAAAAATAATCAAACATTACTTCAAGTTATTCCTACTAAAGATGACAAAGTAATGCTCCACACAAGCAAGAAATGCTATAAAAATGAAGATCTAAGGGGAATAACTCCAAATTTGTGCTAGGAAGAGTTATGGTTCTTATGCACAGCAATCCATAATTTTTCAACTGTCTTGCATACCAAACTTGAAGATGTTCAGACAAAAAATGACAAAGTTATACATGTATATTCGGACAAGCAGAAAATGACGTAAAAATGATGATCAAAGGGAAATAACTCAAAGATAGCTCAAGGTACAGTTATGGCTCTTTCGCACTGCACTCTGTATAAATGCCAAGTTTCAAGTCAATCGGACAAAAAATGACAAAGTCATGCTCCGGACAAGTAGAAAATGCTGTAAAAATGGCAATCCAAGGGAAATAACTCAAATACAGCACCAGGCAGAGTTATGGATCTTTTGCACTGCACCCCGTATTATTGCAACAAACACAAATGCCAAGTTTCAAGTCAATCGGACAAGAGATGACAAAGTTATGCTCCAGACAAGCAGAAAATGCTGTAACAGTGACGATCAAAGGGGAATAACTGAAAGACAGCTTAATGTAGAGTTATGGTTCTTTTGCACTGCACTCCGTATTATTGCAACAAACACAACTGCCAAATTTCAAGTCAATCGGACCACAGATGACAAAGTTATGCTCCGGACAAAGAACTGGATGCCGCCCAACCGCACGCCTGTATGCCATGGGTGATCCCATAATACATCCTGTCTTCGACGGGCGTATAAAAATTAAGCAAGCAAGAGTTGCGATTTATATGCACAGCACTTCCCCATGATGGAATGTATCCACGCATGAAATTTCTTATCCATAGCTAGTATAGTTTTGAAGATATGCTCCGGACAAAATTCAAGTATGAAAATAAACAAAGGGCAATAACTCAAATATTAAGCAAGCAAGAGTTATGGTTCATGTGCAGTGGACTCCCCTTCGATGAAATCTATCCACACATGAAGTTTCATAACCATAGCTAGTGTATTTTGGAGATATGCTCTGGACAAAATTCAAGTATGAAAACAAACAAAGGGCAAAACTAAAAAAATAAGCAAGCAGGAGTTATGGTTCATGTGCACTATACTCCCACTTGATGAGATCTATCCACGCACGAAATTTCATAACCATAGCTAGTACAGTTTTGGAGATATGCTCCGGACAAAATTCAAGTATAAAAATAAACAAAGGGCAATAACTCAAAAATTAATCTAGCAAGAGTTATGGTTCATGTTCACTGCACTCCCCCTTGATGAGATCTATTCACCTACGAAATTTCATAACCATAGCTGTACAGTTTTGGAGATATACCCCCGACAAAATTCAAGTATGAAAATAAATAAAGGGCCATAACTCAAAATTTAAGGAAGCAAGATTTATGGTTCATGTGCACTGCACTCCCCCGTCGAAAAGTTATATCCACCTACGAAATTTCATAACCATAGCTAGTAAAGTTTTGGAGATATGCTCCAGACAAAGAACTGGACACCGACCACCCGGACGCCCGGACGCTACGGGTAATCCCATAATACGTCCCGTCTTCGACAGGCATACAAAAAAAAATAACAGAGCTACCCTCTGAATCTAAGGTAGGGCTCCTGTCCTGATTGTATGGTTGATTGGATTGGGTTTAATGCCATTTTCAACATTATTTCAGTTATATCGCGGTGGCCAGTGCACCTATCTATGCTTTCCTGGAGTCTCTTTTACAAGCACTCTGCACAATATTCTTTCCAAGCCACTGGCTGCTTTCCCACTTAACTATCGTTGAAACAGTGGTCAGGGGTGGGAGAGGAATGATCCCTGTGGTAATGACCAAGCCAGGGATCGAGCCCACAACCCCAGTTCTCAAGTCCTACGTGCTATCGACTGAGCTAAGGGGGCTCGGCACTCCTATCCTAACCAACCAACTTCATGTAATATGAAAATCAAATTTTAAATCGATGTAGATCTACAGGAAAGTAGCGAATAAATATAGTAGGCAATAGATCTAGGAGAGGAAACAAAGCTTTTAATAGATCAACTAAAGGCACCGAAGGGCCTGAAATCGCTCAACTGGCTGTAATTTTGCTTTTATGCTAGCATACCTTATGAATTCATGATGCAAAAACGAAAAATAAAGTACAAACATGAAAATAAGATATGCTGACTTCATGGCGTAAAAGAGTTTTTTTCCATACTGTTAGTTCGATTTTATATAAAATCAATAGCGTTAAAGTTATTGATAAGATAAACAAAACCGTGCATGTTTCACAAAAATCTGATTATAAATGCAAACTTTATAGGGTAAACAAGAAATGGAAATGTTCAACTTGAAATGGCTACTTTTCCCATACTGTTTTGTTGGATTTTTTTTTTTTTTTTTTCAAAATCAATAGGGTTGAAGCTATGGATAAGATTAACAAACTATGCAAGTTTCATGGAAATCTGACCACAAATGCAGATTTTATCGCGTAAACAAGAAAAGAAATGTTTCAACTTGAAATGGCTACTTTTACTGGTTTTTAGATTTTTTTTCCAAATCGATAGGGTTGGAGCTATTGATGAGATAAACAAAGTGTGCAAGTTTCACAAAAATCTGATAACAAAGCGTAAACAATAAATGAAAATTTTCAATTTGAAATCACTACTTTTCCCATACTGTTTGTTGGATTTTTGTCAATATCAATAGCGTCGAAGCTTTTGGTGAAATAAACTGTGCAACTTTCATGGCAATCTGACCTCAAATGCAGAATTGCGTAAACTAGAACTGAAAATTTTCAACTTGAAATGACTACTTTTCCCATACTGATTGTTTGATTTTTGTCAATATCATTAGGGTTGAAGCTATTGATGAGATAAACACACTGTGCAAGTTTCATGGAAATCTTAAAACAAATGCGGACTCTATCGCGTACCCAAGAAGAAGACTAACGGACAGACGGATTTGTGGACGGACGACGGAAACCACCCCATGACATAAGCTCTGCTAGCTTTCAGCCAGTAGAGCTAGAAATGGACTGGAATGAAGGAAAACGAAAGAAATTAAATCTCCGTAATACCTAAATATTTAAAATATCGTCGTAGATCGCTCTCGGGTCTGGAAACAGTCACCGGCAGATTACATTGTAATTTTATTGTCAAAGGGAAGCAATTCTTACAATCGGTTTATCAAATACTTTTGCAGAGTGCTCTCCCTTATTATCTCCCCCCCCCCGGCCCCCCCCCCCCCCACTTCTCGGGATAGTCTTTTTTTCAACTGTTACAAAAGTCACACCGAAACTTTTAGAACCGGTACAAGGTAAATTTATACCCCACACCGTCTATCGGCAAAAACCAGAAACCTCTGTTAACCCGTATCCTGCTAAGTAATTAAATTGAAACTTTGAAGTCGATTATTAAAAATCTAATCTTTGCTATTTCAAATTAGTTTCTTTTTTATCAACATCAATAATTAATGTGGTGGGTAGCTTTCATCTCCATTTATTAGCTTGGAAGATTCAGATTTGCATTTAATTTCTATCTACCAGTTCCTTCTGGTCAATGATCAAGGAAATGATTGGAGTTTGAGCTTTTGACAATTCAGCCCATATTAACGAAATCTGTTAATAACCTCGAAAACTTAGCTATTAATTGAATGAAAACATGGCGATTGGTTTATACGTTTAATTGAAGTGTAAGAAAGCTTATAGGCATCCATCGGTTGATTTTTTTTTTATAGAAGTTATATTTATATTCTGAGTGAGCCTTTACCTTAATAACTGAATTTACGAATTTGACAAAACACATGGGAGACTACCACTATTTACAAAACAGTAACCACGTCTCCAATATTGTTCTATTGGCTTTTCTTTCTTTTGTCTTATGTCATGATGTTTTCAGAAGTAGCAGCATCTACAATCATTTCTCTAAAAAATTAAACAGAAATAGGTCGAATAATAGCTCTTCGAACATTTCTGTTTTTTTTTTCAGTACAGATGGTCTTCACAAACTGCAATGATGTTTATCCGTCGTGGGTTTTATGCTATCCGCAAATATAAGGGATGTAACTCTACCACAAAGAAAATGATGTCAATATAAACGAGTTGTTTCCCTTTGACCATAAATTTATTCCAAATTCAAGTCTGTTTCGGGTTCGCGCCACAGAACTTGCAATAAATGTAAATCAGTGTAAACAGAGTAAAAAGAAAGTAAAAGTATTCATGAAATGCAGATATTTTAAAAAAAAGTCTCAAAAGATCATTAGATAAAAGAATGAATGCACGGGATGTTTTGTCCCACCAAAGGATGCCTTACCTTCAGCCAGAAGGCTTGTTCCAATGTTATTTTCATTTTTGATTGGTTCTCTGGAGAGAGTGAAGAAACAATAAAAAAATAACATCGGAGGTCTCCTTTGGATCGAAGATAAGGCTACCTTATAGTTTAAACAGGGAGAATCTTTCGTGCTGTGCATACTTTTAGTGCTACAAACATACTTTAAACTATTTATTGCCTAGTATTCATGTTTGTATGAAAGATGCATACAATTGCAGCGGTGTTAAATGACATACAATGATTCAAATCTCTCTCACCCCCCCCCTCCCCAAAGAAAAAAAAAAAAAATCAATGTGATACACAGAATTCTAGCAAGCTGCGCAACTCTTTTTGTCATTTCTACTTTCAATTTCATGCTAAACGGAGTTAACGATCCTGGGCACCTGCTCGACCGGAAAAGTCCATTTTCAAAAGGAGCCAAAGAAATAAGAGATCCTCTATCTGTGGCTCAAACTACCATAACTTGGGTAACAGATTAATCAACAGACAGTATTTTTGCATGAAAGTCTGATCTTCTTGGGTTTACTGAAAAATCAGTTAAAAATTAACTTGATTTTAACATTGGATCCGTCCATTTTGCACCCCTACCACCGTCTACAGCTGGTAAGCGGAAACCATCCTGGATAAACATATGAGAACCAGTGCTTGACAACGACTGTTTTGCCCCTACAAACTATAAATTTTGAGAGTGAACATCTTATCTCTGTGTGTTTTGGTACTGTAGGAAAACAAGCCAATTTTTTCACATTAGTTCACAACAGATTACACAATGACTAAACGCTGCATTTGTGAAATATGTACCTGCGGGTAAGTTTAACTTAACTTATTTACGATAATTTTCTATCGATTAGGTGTTTGTCACACACCTTTCACTACTGTATAGATCTATAGACGGGCAATGTTAATGCATTTTTCTCATACAGATGGTTTACAGTCAAAACGTCCTAGAATCAAAACGTCCCACTTTTGGTTAGAACATCCCCCAATTTGGTTAAAACGTCCAACCATTAAAAAAAAAATAGTCAAAACGTTCCACTTTGAAGGTTTTAGTTCTTATCAATTACTGATAAATTTATGTTTAAGTGGTTGATAATAAAATTGTTGCTTTACAGATTTATTGATGTTAATTCAATAACTTCAAGTGTGATAAATCAGGTGTAGGTGAAAAAGAAAACTGATAAAGTGGTTGGCATACAAAGACTAATTAATGCAAAATAAAGATGAATTAATGGGAATCAATTATTTTTTACATATAATTACAAATAATTGCTCCTTGGCCGAGGCTATCCGCACAATGGTCGTGCCTGTAATGGAGGATATCGGCATGACGGTCGTGCCGATAACCATTCTTATTCGCATGACAGTCGGGCTGTTAAGCACCACTATCCGCACGACAGAAAATGGATTACTGACAGTACTTTCACTATTGCGTTTGGGAAAAAAATATTCACTTTTTTAACCCTTTACCAAACAATCCCTGGTTTTAACGACCCTGAGACGAAAGCCTTTTAAAACATTGTGGGAAAAGGAGACAATGCTGGTAAACGGTGTTGTCTCCTTTTCCCACAATGTTTTCTGCCCCGCTGGAAACAAATTTCAATTTTTGAGTTGCGTTTATTTTTCTGCCTGCAAGTTCTTTCAACTTGGACCAGACTTAAATTTTGTTGTTTAGGAAAGGGTTAAAAGGGGGATAGGGTTTTGAGTACCGGAAATTTTGTTTGCTATATTACAAAACCACCTTTTTTTCATTTTTGGCAGCCCTTTGATCAAGTTATACTTTTTTTCCTCAAAATATATCACCGATTGTGCGGATAGTTGTGACCATTGAGGGTAGGTGATCCGGCTAATTTTCCCCCCTACTTTGACTGGGGCCGGGATCTTTTTTTTTCCAAGTTCCTCCTCCTCCTTCTCTCCAATGAAACTCAAATGTTTCTTCCTTTACTGGATTTGTTCCACAACACTCCTGTACATATCACTGGCTGATAGGCCTACGTAAGATCCCTTTACACCAAACATAACAATATTTGGGAATGGTTTAAAACATTATAAGACCCCTTAGGCCTAAGATAGGGCTAAAATGAATAGTAACAAGAAGATTTCACTATATAAACCCTTGGCAATAATTTCGACCCTAGGGCTATGATTTACACTTTCTTGATGAAGGCCAACGACCGTCGTGCGGTACCGGATCTTATCGGCACGACCGTCGTGCCGATAGACATTCCTTATCGGCACGACCGTCATGCGAATACCGGACCATATCGGCACGACCGTCGTGCCGATAGACACTTCCTTGTTCCTTAATAGGTGTTTATTCTAGAGTGGAATAGCAGGGCATGTGGCCCTGCCCCTTTTTTACTCCGCCCCCGTGCCCTTGAATCTGTAAACACCTGGCCTGTTGCCCTTATCATATACATACAAAACTTGTCTATCTATTGTTCTGGTTTCAGAGAACAAGCAAGTGGGCTACATGGGCAGGGAAAAAAAAAAACACCTCGCCCTCAGTGTCTCAGCTTCTTCTAATCAAGCTTGCAAAAAAGTTTGCCTGAAATTTCTTCTGACCTGACTATAGTCATGAAATATGGGAAATCTAAGAGACACTGCTTATCCTTTATCAACTTCGTCAGTTAAGACAAACAGCAGAGTGTTATGATCCTTATCTGTCACTAACTTTCTAAGACATCCCTTTATCCCTCGAAACCCTGACTTTTTTCGCCACAGGTATTTAAGCGTTTGCAAATTTCCTTAATGTATTACCATCGTAACACTTCTAGTGCAACATGGAATAAAATTTCTTATCAGTTGATAAATAAGGATTTATACTGATATAATACTTTTAAACATTTCTAATTGACCAGAAATTCCTTTTATGTCTATCTCAAAAGTTATATGTTGATATTTGTGTCAGTTTTCTGAAAAGAGAGGTAAATATTATCTCCATTTGTAATGAGAACAGAGTGGCCCTATAATTATAAATGATAATTCTAAGATGGAAAAAAATCGGAAAGTTGCTCGGTCAATTTAGTACAATAATACTTATTTTCAATCATAGCAACTTTTTTAGGATAATATGATAGTGTTTTCCATTAAAATGGTACTACCTTAAATGATATCACACAATCAGTGATAATTCTCATTACATAAATAGTTTTAAAATAAACTAAACTCTTCTTGCAAGCAAAATCTGCACTTCAGTGTTTTATTTTTAGCTGTCTATTTTTAGAATGGCTATGCATTAGTAGGGTCAATCCGGGTAAATACGGACAAGGTATAAATACGGACATGCACCATATTTTCGGAAAATACCAGAGCATATTTCAACTCCCAATATCCATGCCACAATCTATATATAGCACTCCCATCTTATTTCTGTGTCAGTGCGCTACTTTTGATGACGATTATGTTTATGTGATGATACAAGCACATTTAGTGTCAAACTTGATTCGCCCTTTCTCAACTATGCTTGAATTTAAAGATTTGTGCTGCAACTCTGACAGGTACTTGAACGCTTTTACAAGTTAAAGATTTTTTTCACTGAGCCGTAATGGTGTTTAAAACTATGATAAATGATTGAAGAAAAGTAATAAATCATCAAAATAATGGCAAAAAACATGTTAGCAGAAATAAAGAAGAAAAAGACAACTGTCCGTATTAAACCAGTCGTTTGAACACACTGTAAAATTACGGACACTTACAAAATGTATCTACAGAATATCATGTTTATCAAATATTTGAAAAGGACGATATCTAGAAGTTAATTTATAGCTCGAGTCGCACAAGTAGAATACAATACTTTTCCGAAATTAGACATTTTAAGTAGAATTAAGCCACAGATGTATGGGCTACCGGAATGATTTTTCATTTCACAGCATTTTGTAACTGTTGTCCTGCCTAATGTGCAGGTTGTGCTAGATCTATTGCTATTTTTGTCCATTTAGGCCACAAACAATCCATTGTTTTATTAGGTTTGGCAGTATTGTTCTTTTGAATAGGGAAAGAAGAAATATCTTGTGCCGAGCAATACCGTATTTAATCCATTTAAAGGTGGGTATGTAGAATTTTTACATCTCACCAAATTAACAAATATATATATCACTGAAATTTATAAAAAAAAATAATACAAATCATCAATAATTAAGAGTCATGAAATTACCCCCCAATTTTTTTTTGATGGTGTTCCCTTAAAAGGCTACGTAGCCTCATAAGGTATTTTTAGATTTCGCGCCAAAAATCAATAAAGCATTGTGGGAATGTCAAGTGACTGGCACGTGACTAATAACGGTCAAATTCCATTACATAACAAACATGTAATAATTATTTTTCATAATGTCTTCTTCGGACGCTAGGTTTGAAACTTCATCTCTGTATTCCTGTATATCTAAAAATAGAACGTGTCTCCCGTTGGTGTCGACCTGGGCCGCAGTAAAATTCTAATTTCTCGTGTTGTCGGATGGTTTTCGACTACTGGTATTTAAGGGACGCAAATTAAAAGGCTTTGGGAATACATGTATAAGGATGATTTCTTTGCATTTTCGTCCCAAAATCTGAAGGGCCACCTTTAAAGTAAGGTGTCCGTAATTTTCCTGTCTGTGTATGTACTTCACCCCTCATGTCCATATTTACCTGGATTCCACTAAGTAACTTCAACTGCATTTTCACAATATCTCGGGCAGAGTAAACTATACAGTATAGCAAAAATATCAAAGGGAAAGTCTTGAAATGTTAACTCATAGGTTATAGGGGTCATGGCTTTCACATTGTAACAGTAGTTGACAGGCGAAGTGAGCTGTGTAAAAATCGTCCGTATTTACCCGGATTGACCCTACACCACTCTATCAGTACGCCTACCCATAAAATTTAATCGGTTACAACCCAGTGAGTCTCAGATGGAAACCCTGTTAAGTTTTGTTATTCTTTTAAGTTATAATTAAGTCCTATTTATGTTTTTGAATCAAAGTTGTTGATGTTCCTTAATACAGCTGTGAAAAAGCTTTTCTATTACATGTATAATTACTCTGGACATTTTTTGATATCTGGTGTTTAAGCTAAGTGTGACTCGTGATCCCCAGATTTAATAAATATGAAAGAGCATGCTTCTGAAAACAGTGTTGGACAATGAGAAAACACTGGTAATAGCCTCTGCTTTTTTTCCAACATTAATTTTACCATGTCAAAGACAACGAAAATTGTCATTTGAGCAAATGCAGTTGGTCATGTATGTAGGCAGGTATCCGGTTAAAACATCCCACAGTCAAACATCCCACAGTTAAAAAGTCCCACTTTTGGTTAAAGGTGGCCCTTCAGGTCATAGGACGAAAATTGTACAAAAATGCAAAAAATTCATCCTTACACTCCCAAAGCCTTTTAATTTTCATTCATAAAACCCCAGTAGTCGAACACCGTCCAACAACACGAGAAATTAGAGATTTACTACAGCTCAGGTCGACACCGAGGGGAGACACGTTCTATTTTTAGATTATCAATTCGCTCATTTACAAACAGGTATACACAGACGAAGTTTCAAACATAGCGTTTGAAGAAGACTTTATGGAAAATAATTATTACATGTTTGTTATGTAATGGAATTAAAGCGTTATGAGTCACGTGCCAGTCACTAGGCATTCCCGAAATGCTTTATTGATTTTTGGCGCGAAATCTAAAAATATCTTAAGTGGCTACGTAGCCTTTTAAGGGAATACCATCAAAAAAATTTTTTTTTGTAATTTCATGAATCTTAATTATTGATGATTTGTACTTTTTTTTCATATGAATTTCAGTGATATATATATATTTTAATTTGGTGAGATGTAAAAATTCTAAATACCCACCTTTAAAACGTCCCCCATTTCCATTCCAAATTGGTCAAAACGTCCCCCTAAAAAACCTCCCCTTTAGAGGTCCCCGTATATCATATTAACGACGTTTGGTAAAAATGTTTACACGCATCCATACTGCGCATGTGTATTTCTCACAGATAGTAAAACTATCAGCACTATTGTGTATTTTTCGCACAAATAGCAATAGTAACAGCGGACCGACGGTGCACTTTTACAAGAAGAACATTCTACAGATGGTAATAACACGGTTGTACTAGCCATGGTATTCTATGGTTGAAATAAAAAGGGGAAGTTTTCATCAAAACAAATGATTATTTGTCGTGGAAAATGGACTTTTTTACGCAATGTCAGCCATCCAACGATGAAATTGATACAGCTTCTGACGTTTTCTTGAAACTGGCAGGCCAGTTGTCATGCTATCCTTTCAGAAGAAGGTGATAGCATTAAAACTGGCCTGCCAGTGTAAGGATGATATGACTGGTAAAGAATTGGTTAAAAAAGTCCAGTTACACAGAAAACAATGAAACAGGAAGAAAATTGAAGCTGTTGAAGTATACTTATTTCTTGAAGTATAGCTATTTCCTCTTTGAAAAATACTGTGGGAAAAGGGAAAATTTCTTCCACTGAATAATTTTTCTTTTTTCCATCATGTCAGCCGAGCTTTTATCCCTTTCCATGGAAAAAATTAACTTCCAATGTGACCATCATCCCTTTTTCCTGGGGAAAGAAGCACATGTAGGTGCCATTTTTATTTTTTCTTATTGTCAATATTTTTAAGTACTATGATTGTGGAAATTTTTTTAAAAAATCTGTCCCTTAGAAAGTATGTTTTTATTGAAAATTAACCCTTAACCCGGTCAAATTATCTACCTTTTTAACTCATTGGTCTATATATAAAATGCATATTGGTACATTTGCCATGTTCAGAACCAGGCTTTTATATGTTTTTGTGGAAAAATGAATTATTTTTCTTTAAAGTGATGTATATTTGTTTATTCTTCTGGCAATTTTCCTGTTTAATTGACTATTCAAGGAAAGTGTGTTAAATCCAGTATATGCTGAATTTTGTAACTGTATATACCTTTTTCAAAAGCAAATTTCTCGGAAAGGAGCATGGGGACCCCCCTTTTTTTTCATTGTAATCTACAAGAGACATGATGAGCTTTGTATGTGCAAAGTTTTAAAAAAATCTGTTCGTTGGAAGAATTTGTCATAAATGTCTTTAAAGTTATTAGTCTAATATTGTTTGATTATTTCAGAAAACTTTCACATTATGATGTTGCCTGTTATTGTTACAGGACATTGAATTTTAACCCATATCCTGCCGAACTTATAGTTTTAAGAGGAACAACATTAATTTTCAAGAAATCTTAGGACATTCAGCTTAATTCATATGACTTGAATCAATATACTTTATTGTTACCGTGTTCTTCAATACTAGACCACCCTTATGCATATGGATCTTTTTTTACGATTTAACCCTTTACCCCATAAGGCATTTCTATGGTATCTCTAATTGACCTAAATAACAACAAGGATTAAGCTGTTTTTAGCTCACCTGAGTACAACATGCTCAAGGGGAGCTTTTAGGATCACCCGGTGTCCGTCATCCGTCGTGTGTAGTGCGTCGTCAACAATTCTTTAAACATCAACTCCTCCTAAACCGCTGGGCGGATTTGGACCAAACTTGGCTGGAATGTTCCTTGGGAGGTCCTCTTTAAAAATTGTTCACAGAATTTGATTCCGTCAAAAACTCTGGTTGCCATGGCAACGAAATATAATTTTTTAGGAAATTCTTTAAAAATCTTTTTCTCTGCAACCGCTGGCCAGATTTTAAAATAATTTCACAAAGATGTTCCTTGGGTGACCCTTTTCAAAAATTGTTCGCAAAATTTTGATCCGTCCAGAAACAAGGCTCTGGTGAATGGGGGCTTCTTGCGCTATACAGAAATGAAGAAATTCTTAAAAATTCTTCTTCTCTGAAACCGCTGGCCAGATTTTAAAATAATTTCACACAGATGTTCCTTGGGTGACCCTTTTCAAAAATTGTTCGCGAAATTTTGATCCGTCAAGAAACAAGGCTCTGGTGAATGGGGGCTTCTTATACTATACAGAAATGAAGAAATTCTTGAAAATTCTTCTTCTCTGAAACCGCTGGCCAGATTTTAAAATAATTTCACAGAGATGTTCCTTGGGTGACCCTTTTCAAAAATTGTTCGCGAAATTTTGATCCGTCAAGAAACATGGCTCTGGTGAATGGGGGTTTCTTGCACTCTACAGAAATTAAGAATTTCTTAAAAATTCTTCTCCTCTGTAACCGCTGGTCAGATTTTAAAATAATTTCACAGAGATGTTCCTTGGATGACCCTTTTCAAAAATTGTTGGCGAAATTTTGATCTGTCAAGATATATGGCTCTGGTGAATGGGGGTTTCTTGCACTATACAGAAATGAAGAAATTCTTAAAAATTCTTCTTCTCAGAAACTGCCGGCCAGATTTTAAAATAATTTCACAGAAATGTTCCTTGGATGACCCTTTTCAAAAATTGTTTGCGAAATTTTGATTTGTCAAGAAACATGGCTCTGGTGAATGGGGGCTACTTGCGCTATAGGGAAATGAAGAAATTCTTAAGAATTCTTCTTCTCTCGAACGGCTGGTCAGATTTTAAAATAATTTCAGAGAGATGTTCCTTGGGTGACCCTTTTCAAAAATTGTTCGCGAAATTATGATTCATCAAGAAACATGACTCTGGTAAATGGGGGCTACTTGCACTATATAGGGCAATGAAGAAATTATTTAAAATTCTTCTTCTCTGAAATGGCTGGTCAGATTTTGGAAAATTTTCACAGAGATATTCCTTGGGTGACCCTTTTTGAAAATTGTTCATGAAAGTTTGATTTGTCAAGAAACATTGCTCTGGTAAATGGGTGCTACTTGCACTATATGGAAATGAAGAAATTCTTGAAAATTCTTCTTCTCTGAAACAGCTGGTCAGATTTGAAAATTGTTTCTAGGAAATATTCTTTGAATGGTCTTTTTCGAAATGTGTTCGTGAAATTTTGATAGGTCAAGAAACATGGCTCTGGTGAATGGAAGCTACTTGCACTATACGGAAATTAAGAAACTCCTAAAAATTCTTCTTTTTTGAAACTGCTGGTCAGATTTTGAGAGGACTTTTACAGGTGACCTTTTAAAAATTGCTTGGCAAAATAATGATTTTGTTTCCAGTGTTTCAATACCTTAAAAAAAAAAGGCTATGGTCCTCTCAAAAATTCAGGTGAGCGATCCAGGGCCATCTTGGCCCTCTTGTTTATTTGTATATGACACCTTTTGATAGCATAGAAAACATTGTGACAAAAGGTGAAATTGCTCATGATGAGCAATTTCATCTCTTGCCACAATGTTTTCCAAAGGCCCCTACAAGCAATGCGTAGAAATGAGTATCTATGTAGTAAAGGGTGAAGCCAATTAGAATCAAGATTGTTTATTGTAGGCTAATTAGAACCAATATCTTCATATACCTGGGCTAAGTGTTAAGGCCCTTATTGTCTCCCTACATGAATTTTTATTCGATACGCTCAAACACCTTCTAGACTAGCTAACATGCCTCCCAAACTGCAGATGTTCTGATAACTGATTTATTTTAGTGTGTAAAGTTTCCATTTAACCATTATCCAAACAATCAGAAATCTTATCTACCTAGTGAATGAAACATTTTCATAATACTGTAAGAAAAGGAAAAATGCGAGTAATCAGCATTTTAATCTTTTCCAATTTTGTTTCTCGACAAAGTATGTTTTTCTGTGGGGAGCAAAGAAGGAAAAGAGCAATCACTGTTTTCTGTGATTTGCCCATTTAGAGGAACATTAGTTGACCATGTACATATATCTAAATGAGTTAATCGGACATAAATAAAAAGTAGCAGCAAACAACAAGTTTATTATGGCTTTGCCCCTATGGTGGTTAAGGTCTCAGAAAGTATAACAGGAACCGGAGATCGATCATGTATTACCGGCATTTCCTAATACTCACACAGTGGTCAAGTCCATTTCATTCAGTGTTGTGTAAACATACAGTAGTTTGGTAAAGGGCAGACTTGGTTCAGTCTGATCATTTTCATTTTTTTTCTATATTCTGCCATTACTTTGTCAAACAATAGGCATCATGTTTATAAAAGATAGATGTCAGGATATATACGAGGGGGGAATATAATTGAACTGTCACCTAGGCTGCGTAAAGGGTTAGGTGTTAAAACTAAATTTGTCACACATAATATAGTGATCGAAACAGTTCTTTCTGAAAAAGTTAATTAACAGTTTGATCAATACTGCAGCAAATCCAATGATTGCCAAGTACAAGAAAATCATATACATGTATGACTTTACTGCAACTAAAAGCTTGAATTGTCCCTGCTCATTTTTCATCTTTCGTATTTCTTTTTCCTCTCGTGGTATAGCATTTGATCTTTAGATCTAACTCTTTACAATTTTCTTGCACTTGGCAATAATTAGATTTTATCGTCAATTAACTTTTTCAGAAGCCACTATTTCGATCAGCCATATCACTATTTAAATTTATGATGAGAGGCTAATTGTGACAACAGCCCTTCAAATATTCATTGTTGATCCTGAAAAGCCAGTTTAGTAACAGCATTGTGATCGGACGAAATCTTATTTTTATAGTTTTCCTATCAATCTATTTATAGCATCAGGTTTTTCCAAGTCACATTGCCGCAGATTAACCCTTTCCAAACAAACCCTGGTTTTTACGTGTCTGCAGTAAAAGTCTTTGAAAACACTGTGGGAAAAGGAGAAATTGCTTGTAACGATCAATTTCTCCTTTTCTCACAGTGTTTTCTACCCTTTTTGAGAACTTTCTGCAATTTTCTCCAAATCTAAAATTGTCATCTGCAAACTCTTTCGGTTTGGAAGGGTCCAAAATTTGTCATTTGGGAAAGGGTTAAGACTGGTTTGATCACATAAATTTTATCTGTCCTGTTACGCACATTCTGGTTTGTGTGAATATCAGAATATCAGAACCAGAATTCTGATTCTGTGTGAATATCACTGGTACCTTTTAATATTGTAGAAATTTACCTTTGACACAAGTAAATGTGACTTTCACGGGGTGTGTAGATATTCTGGTCTGTTTTCATGTCAAAGAGATTGGTATTGAGAAAAGTCGTAATTCTCTTTTTTTATGTCTCATTAGTTTAGCACTATAACTTCTTTGACCATTTCAAAAAATGGCCAGATTATTTAAGATATTTAATTGAAAATCCATACTCATATGATAAAGTCAGGAAAATTCACAGAAAATAAACCTTTTGATACTATATTGTTCAAATGCTGTAAATAAATGAATCCAATAGGAACAGAATCTGATACTGCTTGTGAAGTAGATTTTGATCGCTGATCTTGAGTGCATGCATTTTTTTTCCATGGACAATTTGGATGATTCGAGCACTGCAAAAACTCAAGCATTTTGCTTGTCCCCTTGGGACTTTGAATTATCAAGGTTTTACTGTATTACCTCATTATAATTTATCAGCTCTGAAGTGAAAATGGCACTTATACTACCACAAAATCTGTTGAATCTTTTCCTTCATCAAGAGAGATCGCAAGTTGCTTGCTGAAGGCAGAGAAATGTAATAGCAGCTGCTGCTGTTTATGATCAGGAGCATGCTGGACGGGGCCACAGAGTTAGGACTGTGTGGGTCAAAACATGGCTACAGAGGCATGTCATCCTTAGATAGTATGACACCCCTCTGTAGCTAGCCAGACAGCGGCACAAAGTCTGAAAGATGTTCATGCGGTGACCGTCCAGTCGCCAACCAATGACTGTCCGGTTGCTGCATGGCGCCCGGTGGATGTCTCAAATCTTTGAATGAGCAAAGTTGGAAGAAATTGTCCGGTGCCCGTTTTATTTGCTACCTAGGCATAACTTAAAATCGCTCCCAGTTGGCCATTTTGCATGTTTTCATCTACATAGTAAAATTATATTAATTTTATTAATATATCTCAACCCTTGGCCTTAACTCTCAACCAAACAACACAATTTTAGGCTTAAGTCTTAGGATTGAAAGCATTTGCAGACGACATATCAAATGTAGCTTAACCCTTTACCAAACAATCACTGGTTTTCACGAACCTGAGAACGAAGCCTTTAGAAAACACTGAGGGAAAAGGAGAAAATGCTGGTTACCATTTCTTGTTTTGCAAGAAATGTAATTTACGCTCTATATACATTGGAGGTTCTAATCCACTTATGAAAACACCAGAAGAAACCTGTTTTAAAAATTTATAAGTAGTGTCAGTTGGCGTATGTTTACGTTTCAAAGAAAATGCAATTGCATATCATAAATGTCTATAATTTCTTAGTGCTGAGGAAGACGAAAAAGTAACAATACATAAAACAAACTTGATGATTCTGAACACAGATTGTCATAGTTTATGTATAAAGAAAGATTGACAGACTTGATATTAGATAAGCATTGATTTGGTGTATTTAAAATTCACAATCAAACAGATAACAAAACCTTTCAAATGAAAAAAGAGAATCTGTTTTAGACAGCCCTTTTCCATGACAGATTGTGAGAAAACGCCACCACTGATATTCAAAATATTTTAGATTTATCGTCTTTAATGGTAAGACTAAAAGGGTAAAGGTCCACAACACTGATAGCATGAATTTGATTTTTTACATATTTTCAATCCAAATTGCACTGCTTTATTGAGAATGAACGAGTATTGTAATCCATTGCTATGAGAGAGGGGTGTACCATGGGGAACAAAGGAAAAGATCTGTACTGGATTTTGAAAAAGCTCCTCTCAGAAAGGATAAAGCATGAAATAAATAGAATATTTGTTTTTTTCGGTGAAAGATCAAAATTTATTTAATCTTGTGAACACCATCAGTAATATCTTCACTTGTGGATGTGCCACTCTTGAAAATATTACCGATGGTGTTCACTTGATGAAGGAAATTTCGATCTTTCACAGGAAAAAACCCAAATATCCTCTATATACTCGTATTGACTTTGTTGCGATTATGGACACTGGAGATTCACACTGGAGCTTTGTGTCTTTTTCCATTCTAGTCGGCACAAGTGCCCACATCAGCCAAATAGTAACTTGAGTCAAGGGGCTGGACCATGCCAATTGACAGAGTACACCAACACTTACAAGCCACACCCACTTCAGGCAAGGGAATCCTTCAAGCCAGCACAGGCACCTATGCAAGGTGGGCAGTTCCAAGATAAAACTACACAAAGGTTTGTATCATATTTACTTAAAAAAGTTTTCTCCCTTACACAGCATTTAAATATAGAGACACACTTGGACTTTTTGTCGAAATAATTATTCACTCTTTCCATATCATAGACAGCACCAAAAGCTTTTGTTAATTGTGTAGATCAAGATCAGACTGCACAGAACATGCAGTTTAATCTCTGATCTATATTGTCCACTGCTTTATTCTTAATTATGACCACACTGTCTCTTGATCTTGCAGAGGAAATGTATTTATAGACTTTGAGAAAATGAAATTTATCTAATCATTTGTGAAAGAGTAAGTGTCATATTAGACTAAGTGTTACATTTGTTTAAAATTAAACTATTACCACACAATCCCTACTTTTGACAACCCTGAGAAAGAAAACTTTAGAAAACATTGTGGGAAAAGGAGAGAATGCTGTTAACCAGAATTTTCTTTTTTTCCCACAATGGGTTCTGCCCTTCACAAAACCAATTTCAAATTATCAGTCACTTTTATTTTGTCGTCTGCAATTGCTTTTGATTTGGACAAGCCTAAAATATTGTCGTTTTGGTTATGAGTTAACCCATTACCACACAATCCCTACTATTGACGCCCCCAAAGAAATAAGCCTTTAGAAAACATTGTGGGAAAAGGAGAAAATGCTGGTAACCAGCATTTTCTCCTTTTCCCACAATGTTTTCTACTCTTCAGAAACAAAATTTCAATTTCTCAGTCACATTTATTTTTTCGTCTGCAAACGCTTTCAATTTGGATCAGTCTAAAACTTTCTTGTGTGGTTATGAGTTAAAGCATTTGAAGACAACAAATTGTAAATGGCTAAAATGATTGTGCTTGTCTATTCATGAAAAGAAGACAGAAGCATTGTGGGAATAGGAGAAAATGCCAGTAACCAGCATTTTAACCTTTTTTTCCCCTCAATGTTTTTGAAACCCTTTTCTGATGGTCATTACATCCATAGGATGTAATAATAGCTTAAACCCAGGGAAGAATGTGGTAGCCTGTTGACATATACATATGCAGTGATCTGGAAACCCCTGCTCCATGCACACATGAAAACCACAATTTTCTCATTCAAAATCCTAGAAATGCGCCCAACTGTCTCATATAAATATGACTCCCATGTTTGAATTTTGATACCTGATTTCTGGATTGCTTTTTAGCTCACCTGAGCACAATGTGCTCAAGGGGAGCTTTTAGGATCACCTGATGTTTGTTGTCTGTCATCAGCAATTCTTTAAACATCAACACCTCGGAAACCACTGGGCAGATTTGGAAAAGACTTGGCTGGAATGTTTCTTGGGAGGTCCTCTTTAAAAAGTGTTCACAGAATTCGATTCCATTGAAAACTCTGGTTGCCATGGCTACTAAATGAAATTTTCTGCGAAATTCTGTAAAAATCTCCTGAAACCTCTGGTCAGACTTTGAAATAATTTCACAGAGATGACGCTTTTCAAAAAGTGTTTGGGAAATTTTAATCCGTTTAGAAACGTGGCTCTGGTGAATGGGGGTCACTTGCACTGTACAGAAATGAAGAAATTCTTAAGAATTCTTCTTCTCTGAGACCGCAGTCAGATTTTGAAATAATTTCACAGAGATGTTCCTTTGGTGTGATCCATCAAGAAACCTGGTTCTGGGGAATGGGGGCTACTTGCACTATACAGAAATGAAGAAATTCTTAAAAATTCTTCTTCTCTGAAACTGCGGGTCAGATTTTGAAAGAATTTCACTGAAATATTTCTTTGATGACCCTTTTCAAAAAATGTTCTCGAAATTTAGATCCTTTAAGAAACATGGCTCTGGTGACTTGGGGCTACTTGCACTATATGCAAATGAAGACATTCTTAAAAATTCATCTTTTCTGAAACCATTGGTCAGATTTTGAAATAATTTCACAGAAATGTTCCTTTGGTAACCCTTTTCAAAAACTGTGTGCAAAATGCTGATTTGTCAAGAATCTTGGCTTTGATGGGGAAAAGGGATTGGGGCTGCACTTGCATTATATGGACATGAAGAAATTCTTAAAAATTGTTCTTCTCTGAAACCACTGGTCAGATTTTGAATATAATGAGATAATTTCACTGACATGTTTTTTGGGTGATCCTTTTTGCAAACTGTTTGAGAAATTCTGATCCCTCAAGAAATATGGCTCTGATGGCTGTGGGCTAATTGCACTATACATACATGAAGAAATTCTTAAAAATTCTTATTCTCTGAAATGGCTGGTGAAATTTTGAAGTAATTTTACAGCAATGTTCATTGGGTGACTCTTTTCAAAAATCGTTCACAAAATTGTGATCTGTCAAGAAACATGGATCTGATGGTGGGGGCTATTTGCAGTACAGGGATGTGAAGAAGAATTTCTTAATTCTTCTTCTCTGGAACAGCCGCTCAGATTTGAAATGATTTCACAGAAATGTTCCTTGGGTGAACCTTTGTCAAAAACTGTTTGGAAATTTTTTATTGGTCGAAAAACAACAGCCAATTATTTTTGGTGCCTGCATGTGGCCAATCAAATTTGAAATAATTTCACAAAAATGTTCCTAGGGTGACCCTTTTCAAAAATTGTTATGGAAATTTTTGTCCGTCAACAAAACAACAACCAATTGTTGGCACCTGCATGTGGTGCTCTTGTTCTACTTATGTTTATTATAACTATCGAGCATGTGCTCTTCTTCAAGAAATTATCCATGGATGATCTATCCAGTAATTTATTTGCAGAATTCTGATTCATCAAAATCATTGCTGTGGTTATGAATGCAGGGGTGGTGACTGATTTTGAAACAACTTTTACAGGTGACCTTTTCAAAATGGCTTGGCATAATGATGATTTTGTTTCCAAAGTTTCACTACCTCAAAAAAATAATTGGCTCTGGTCCTCTCAAAAATTCAGGTGAGCAATCCAAGGCCATCTTGTCCCTTTGGTTTTGTTTTTTTTAACCACAAAATTTTATCTTTAGAAAAGACAGTGGCCTTTTCTTAACTCATTGTCCAAATCGAAAGCATTAAATTTTGCAGATGATAAAGTAAAAGTGACTGAAAATTTGAATTTTGTTTTGTGAAGGGTAGAAAACATTGTGGGGAAAAGGAGAAAATGCTGGTTGCCAGCATTTTCTCCTTTTCTCACAATGTTTTCTAGAGGCTTTTTTCTCAGGGTTGTCAAAAGTAGGGATTGCATGGTAATGGGTTAAGGTCATTAAAATTCAGAATTAGTGGTAAAGGGTTGGTTGTCTTTTAAGGGTAAATTTAACCTATTGGTATTCACTTCAAGGGGAACAATATTTGAATGTACTGTGCAAAAAATTGTATTTTATACAGCTGTTTTCAAAAAGATTTTTTTGCTAAATAGAGTCTTAATAAGTATAGAAGGAAAATCAATACTTAACACCATTCCACTGGTGGGTGATATTGTGCCTAGGAACTCTCATAATTGATTTATAATCCCATCATAAAACTTTAATCCTTTAACCTAAATGTAGTTTGAAGTGAAATAGTTTATTGTTTTTCATGACTTAAATCTTTACCACGGAATGTTGAGTTTTATGACACTCGGGAAACTGCCTTTTGAAAACATTGTGGACAAGGGAGGTAGCCTGCCTTTTTTTTCTTTTTCAAACATGTTTTCTACCTATTTAAGGGCAAATACTATCTGTTAAAAAACATTTGTCATTTATACTTCAGCTGGGTCTGAATAAGTGTAAAATTTTGCAGTGTGGGAAAGTTTTAAGTTAACTTACTCATACATGAAAGGAATCTTCCCATTTTTCTTGAAATAGGCATTAAAACAAAGTTTACTTTTTACTTGTGACTTAAACCGCACTTCTTTGCTAAGATTAACTCATTACCACACAATCCCTACTTTTGACGCCCCTGAGAAAGAAAGCTTTTGAAAACACTGTAGGAAAAGGAGAAAATGCTGGTAACCAGCATTTTCTCCTTTTCCCACAGTGTTTTCTACCCTTCCCAGAACAAATTTCAATTTTTCAGTCACCTTTATTTTGTCGTCTGCGAATGCTTTCAATTTGAACCAGTCTAAAATTTTGTCGTGTGGTAAAGAGTTAAGAAAAGGTGCTAGTTTAACAGCGAAAAAATCTTGAGGAAGGATGACAGGATTTGCAAAAAAGATTAGCTGTCACTTGTGGTCAGAAGCATAATGGATAATGTTATTGACTTGCTGATATTTTATAGGTTCACCCTGTATTCCATGTTTCATATTTTGATGGCAGCTTATTATTTTTTTTTCAGTTCATTTTGATAGATAGAAATATGAGCAATATCTGTTCTAATGTGACTTTAATGGTTGTGACCCCCCTTTGTACACCCATTATGCCAAATATTGTGTAAGGTCATCGTCAAATCCTCAATCATAATGTTCTTGGATGACTGGTTTTTCAAAGCCCCAAGGATATCTTTAAGTTTGATAAGATTGAAGGGCGATGTTTTATTGTTTGCCTTAGTTACACATTGGTTTTTGATAAGGCAAGTCATATATCAGTGTTTATAACAAATCTCTGTCGTTGTCTTCACTAGAATAGAAAGGAGGCAGTACAGTACTGTATGTTATAATCTGTGATGTTTGGAATACATTTTGTTAGACTTTGAAATGCACTGAATAAAGGAGTGTTATGTGTTGAAAGTAATTTCAAATGAAAAGCAAAGAGTTTGAAAATCTACAGTGAATTTTTCTATTGTGAGATCAGTATGTGAATGTTTAAGAAATTCATATTTTACCCTGTGTGACCTTTTTCATTTACTGGAGACCACATCCTTTCAAAGCTTTTTATAATGAGACAAAAGGGGGGATTTCTTGCAAAATGCCATTTCTACTTTCATGCAATGTTACTATATATGATAAGCCATACAATTTATGCTACTTGCGTATGAAATTAGCAAAGGGTATTTGCATAGTTGTCAGCCACAAATTTTTGAGTTTTTAAAAGAAATCAAAGAAGGAAAAATACAGATCTAGTTATATTTTGTTACAAAACACATACAAAATATTACCACACTGGAGAGACCTTACGAACTTGTTCCTGGTCAACGTTACTGTCCCTGTCAATTTTGCGTACCCGTTCGAGTAAAAAACATGGCTGCGCCCACAAGATTACCCAAGGTAAGCAGAAAAACATTCTTCTATAACAACCAGATGAGTAGATGTGCTGTAGATGGTTGTTGCACGGAATTTCTGGAATGTTAGTGCATATTTCTGTATTGATCCTTTGGTGGTTTGTTATTTGTTAAAGACGTTTAATCCAACAAACTTCCGTCAGCGACAACGATTTCTGAATAATCAACACCCGGAAGTCAGCAAAAAGCTTTTTTAAACATACAAACACAATAATCTGAAGTTTGTGTTGTGTCAAGTGAATCACATATGCTTTATTCACCACAGTTGAAGACAAAAAACTATACAACATCCATTAAAAAGCACTTTTCTCTCAATTTTTGTAGGCAACGCACCACGCTTCAGAACACAATAAAACGATCCAGTTCCTGAATTGAAACAGAGAACGATATCATAATGTGATTGTGTACGAGTTTAATGATTTTTTTCCCTTTTTTTAATCAATATGCATAACTGTCTACTTGTCTATCTTTCAGGTTTTCTTTCCGTCAGGTTTATTATCCTTTTGATGCTTTTGAAATGAAATGCCATGATATAGACAAGGGAATTTGACATTCTATAACCAGAATAAATGATAAAATATGGAAAAAAATCTCCCCTATATAATATAAACACAAGGAATGCAACGTCTCGATTGCAAGCGACAGCAAAAGCCGGCTTTTACCACCCAAAATCACCCACGAAACAAACATTGATCATAATTTCCTTTAGCCTAGCGATAGACAACACAAAAATGTACCTGCGACATTTGGCGATTCTTCAGTAGACACCTTTTAACCGGAGACAATTTCTATTCATCGAGGAGGCCATTCGCTGACGTCACGGGAAGAGCCAGGAAACATATTTTCGGATTACGTATTACTATTTTTTTTTTTTCGTTTTTAAGATATATTTATGGACATCACATAATACTTAATACAAGTAACTAACAAAAGTATTTGACCGTATTATCTTTTAAAGAAAAGATATTTGACTCTAATACATAATCCGAAAATACACTTCCTGGCCCTTCCTGGGAATCCTGTGACGTCAGCGAATGGCCTCCTCGATGGATAAAAATTGTAAAAAATAAAATGTAATACATGACGGATATTTCCGGTTAAAAGGTGTCTACTGAGGAATCGCCGAATGTCGCAGGTACGTTTTTGTGTTTTCTATCGCTAGGCTAACAGTGATCGGTAAAGAATTTATTTCAATGAGACAATGGCTCCTGTCTTTGAAAAGCAATGGGACATATTCAAAAGTAATGAGACATTTAAATCTTCAGATGAGACGTTATAAAGATTTCAAGTAAAGCACTTTATTCTGTTTTATTGTTTTAGCACATGAATAATCTATACTGTTCATTTTTCCATATACAAAAAAACAATGAGAGATTTAAAGCATTTGCAGACAACGACTTCAAAACCCCCCCCCCCCCCCCCCCCCAAAACCTGTCTGCTATAGATCTATATTTTTATTTCATAAAACAACACTTTTTTCACTCATGAACGGAATTTAGCTTTCACTTATTGCTTTATTCAGAGATTGGTATAAATTCACTGTATAAATCCATTATTATTGATGAGAAGATAGTTTGAAGTATCCCTGATCGGACGAGGCCAAGCTGCTCATTGTATTGTCATGGGTTTTCATGCTTTTTTGGCGATTTATTTTTTCTTGACCATTAATTTTTGGAGAGGTATTGCTACATGATTTGACATCATCCAGTCAGTTTAAATAGCAAGTAAATTAAAAATTCTGTCACTTTACACTAGATAAGAGGAATAACACCGTTGTTACTCTGTCATAAATGACTCGACAGCCTCATTATCATCCGCGTGTCCTTCGCATTTTATACTGATCGTGTTTAGCCCAATTTTCTGCCGGATGTACGCAAGCTAGATTTTATAAAGCTCTGGACGATAATTTCATACGTCAGATATTTTCCACTGTCAAAGACAGATCATTTCAAATTTCCAAGTCTCAAAACCCGGACTAAGGGATCAAATGAGAAGCGTGCCGAGTTGTCAAGTTTTGTCAAATAATGCATGGACAAAAATTTCTTTCTCATTTTTCCGGCCAATTTTGATGTTTGTTATCTACTGTTCAATCGAAAATTGTGATTAATGATAGTCACAAAACCAAGAATTCAAGTTTAGGCACCAAGCGAGTTCAAGAATCGACTACAATCGATTCCGGGTTTTCTCAATCGATTATCGGAATCGGAAGCCAAAACCAAATGACTTTCGACTATAGGCGATCATCTGCCCACCACTAAGTGATAGATACAAGGACTTCCTGCAATGAGCAGTTTAATTTATGGCTCTGTCCCGATGATTCAATCACAATATCTCGGATATAAAGTCGCATATTATCAATGTATTATCGAGTAGCATTCCCGAATACAGATGTTAAAATTAGATTCTAATGCATACAATCAATAATAATATACACAAAATACAAGAATACCTAACTTCACTTTTCTTTTGTTTTAGTTTTAGAAAGATTTGCAAAAAATATAGGCTCAACTTCCGTATTCCTATGAGACAGTTGGGCGCATTTCTAGGATTTTGAATGAGACAATTGAGGCGTTGCAGTCCTTCTGTTTACATTATATATGGGAGATATTTTTTTCATATTTTATCATTTATTTTGGTTATAGAATGTCAAATTCCTGTGATATAGATGAAGAGCTTGATGACAGACAGTATCATGCAAAGGATATCTATCATAACTATCTTGCAGAAGATCCATAACTATTATAAATACCATCTTCGATATCGTCATCAAGAGACTCGTTTTTGTGAATATGATTTAATAATAATGATCATCAACGACCATCCATTCGTATGCCTTGTAAGCGGCACACCTAAAAGTAACTATTAATATCTGAATATCTAAATATATATTAATATTTAATAATTAAATATTGATCAGCGATACTCTGTGGAAAGGGGGCTTAATGCATAGATCTGCGGAAAGAATCTGCCCAGGTCAGCTTGTGCATTCCGTGCAGGCGGAAGTGGACCAAGACTTTTCGCTTTAGGTCAATTTTCTGTATGTTCAAGGACCAGTCTACCTAATGATACCCCTCTCTCTCTCTCTGTCTCTCTCTCTTCACGATGGGTGTCTGATTCTGCCAGCTTAATAAAATTGGGGATAGAAACAGAGAACCCGAGATCGCCTGAACATGCCTAGTAACATTAGGCCTATTGATAGAAAGAAGAATTCAATGTGTTGTAGAATTGTACTTCCATTAAAGTATTTATTTAACTACACTACGACTGTGACTACGATGATTAATATAGAATCTTGACCAACTTAATAACAAAATTGTTCACTGTAACACAAACCCATACGCTTACCGTATTTTCAGCTCAGAAGCTGAATCGTTGTATTGACCGTAGGTGCATCTTACGTTGTAATTTAAAAATGGCAAAATATCCCTGAATAACTGCAATTTGATTTTTTATCGGTTTATAGTGCCGAGGATAATCACTGTATTGGTCATCTGACACGGCACACACTTCAGAATATTGAGTGTATATGTTTCACAAGGGTTTTTGGAGACTCCAAGTAGTGTTTTTTCAGAAATCGTAGTCCCCTGCGAAACTTTGTTGGATTAAACATCTTCAACAAACGATTAACCACCAAAAGAACTAGAGATTAACGTGCACTGACATCCCAGACATTCCGTGCGACAATGTGCAACTGCTTATGTATTCAATAACATGTTAAAAAAAAATATGTTTTTGTGCTTACCTTGTGTAATCTTGTGGGCGCAGCCATGTTTTTTACTCGAACGGGTACGTAAAATTGACAGGGACAGTAACGTTGACCAGGAACAAGTTCGTAATGTCTCTCCAGTGTGATTACAGGTTTCTGTTAGTGAAAAGAGGGCAACTGTAGTTTCTATGTAGGGCATTATACATGTGGATTGGGCCTGAACACTAGAATAGTCTGTTGTTTACATTTATCCAGAGCACCAAATATACCCATTAGACATTTTCGTGAAATGAGACCAAAACAATTGTAATTTGAAGGTTGCATAAGGCTAAAGTTTTTTAAGCAAAGTCACCACAGTGTAGATCAAAGATTGCATGTTATATGTAGGCTGATCCTGATCTACATTGGCCACAAAAGTGCCTGGATGTGAATGACATTTTGAAGTTTTTAGGTCAAAACATCCTTAACATAAATTAGCAGTAGGTAACAATGAAAAAAAAGGACAAAAAATGGTTTAGTAGTCTATAGCCATATGACGACAGTCAATACATTTCAGCATTCAAGACAAATAAGCTGATACACATATAATCAATATACAAAATTAATGCTGAACAGCCAAACAATTTTTAGCACATATATACATGTAGAGAGAACAGCAAGCAAAGAGCAGATTATAAACGAAGTTAATTTGCACTTAATTAATGAAAAGGACATTTGCAAATGAGCCTAAATCTTTTCTGAACTTATTGTTCGCTACTCTACCTTGCAACTAAGAACAGATCAAGAAATATTGAAACAATATAAAGAGGCGGGTGGGTGGGAAAAATGAAAGGAGTACAAGTCACAAAGTAACAAAGGCTGTGAAAAAAGGGGGAAAACCCTTGCAATTTATAATGTTAGAGGATGAACACAAATTGGCGCTGGCCTAAAAGAAATTAATTACTCTAATAAATGAGGGACAGTATTTGTGAAGCACAGTCGAAACAGCCTGGGTGAATACCTTTGGGCCATTATGGCAACAGCCAGTTTATTGGCATTTTTCCAATTTCATATTTTTTTGCTCTTAGCATTGTATCTGGATATGAAGATCCAGCATTTTGACCTTTTCTCATAATGTTTTCAAAAACCTTTACCACACAATCTTGACTTTTAACTAATAGAGAAAGGAAGCCATTGTGGGAAAAAGGAGAAAATTCCACTAACCATCATTTTCTGCTTGTCCTGCAATATTTTCTACCCATTGAAGAGCAATCATTATCATCTAAAAACATGTAAATTGTCCTCTGTGAATTCCCTTGATTTGGACAAGTCTTAAATTTTGTTGTGTGGTAAAGAGTTAAACACTAGATCGTTTATTTAACTCTTTACCATACCACAAAACTTTGGACTTGTCCAAATTGAAAGCATGTACAGACGATAATATAAATGTGAATCAAAAATTGAAAATTAGTTTGGTAAGGGTCGAAAGCATTGTGGGGAAAAAGCAAAAATGCTGGTAAAATGCTTGTAACCAGCATTTTCTCCTTTTCCCACAATGTTTTCAAAGGCTTTCTTTCTGCGGGTCTTGAAAAGTTGGGATTGTGTGGTAAAGAGTTAAGGGTTGAACCTTGACTCCCAAATAATCCGATGGTACTCCATTGTTATGCAATATTCCATCGATGTGAAGCAACTTCATTTTATTTCAAGGGCCACAAAAGCCTTTTGAAACAACATTTCCCAGGGTATTTTGCCATAATTTGACTTTGTTGTCTACAAATTCTTTCAGTTTGGACAAGTCTACAATTTTATCAACTGGTAAAGAGTTAAACTATAGAAACAGACAATTTCAGAAAAGAGAAACTATCAATAAGACTATTTTTGATATTTGTGAATGTTATTCATTGTTTGGAGATAGTGAACCATTAAAGTCAATATTGACTCAAAAAAGGAACATAAAACCATGAGTTTGTATAAGCACCGTCCTTTACCACCAATACACTCTTCTGATGATGAATTGACCAATTACAGGACAGATTTCAAGGCCCACCCAGTTGAACGGCCACAGTTCCACCAGCCTGATCAATATGTCAAGCCCCAAGGTGAAATGGATACTAACACCTCCTACAAGCAGGAGTATACAGGTAAGTCTTTAAGCTTTTTTTCAATTACCCTGGGTTACTTGACAGTATTTGTGAAGATGCAGGATAGTACTGGGTTTTCATAAAGTAGGAATGCTAAATACCCATACCTAATCAATGTATTAATTTGTTGTTCAGTTAAAAGGTCCAATAGTAGCCAGCAGTAAATTATTTTGAAATCAAAATTTGAGCAAGTTTAAGTCATACCATTTACAAAGTAAGGATATTACAGTCAAATTTCCGTTGCTTGAACAGCCAGGGAGCTTCAGGACATGTTCAAATTATTGGCAGTTCGACCAAACTATACTCAAGCCAGAATACGAGAAAAAAAACTGGAAAATTAGCTTGATACCAAAATTACTATGTATATAGATACATATATAGTATAAATAGTACTAGGTAAAAATAAGGAAACGGTAACAATCGCCATGAGCGAAGGGGTCAGTTAACTTACATGATTAGCTAGATCTATCATGATAAAAATGAAACAAAAGGAAATATGACATATTATCAAAGTTATCAACCTCAGTCTTTACCTAGCATATTCAAGTTTATAATAATTTAATTTAAAATCAAATCTGGACAAACAATTTGATGCTTTAGAATGATAAGGTCACCAACAACCTTATATGATGCATACATATTTGGAAATGGCATTTCATTCCCTGTCATAGAAATTTGAACTTGTTTTGTTGACCAAACAGGGCACTGAATAAGGTTGTAAGTAAAATCTGTTTCAATATGTTTATTACATAAGGCCGTACAACATGTACGACCTTATGTTAATATTTACAAAGTATTACACAGTTGAATAAGAAGGTCTTAACTGCTACATATGCCCCTGTTTTACGTTTTGCACATAGTCTTAAAAATGAAAAATGCTTAGAAATACATAATCAGACTTTTCTGTAAAATATCATATATAGTAGAAACACAGAATTAATAAAAATTAAGCCAATAAAAATGCACATTACCCATGGAAAAAGTGGAAACAAACAAGAAACAAGACAATTTTGTGAAACTGATTTTGGTGTAGAGATTACAGCATTGTTAAAAGTTTGAGAGAGGGAAAACAATGAAGATTTTATTGCAATTCAACTTGTGCATTGGGGTATTTAAAATTGGTTAAACTTACCAGAATAGACAGCCTTTAAAGAGGCCCTCATACTCATTTTCAGCCGGTTTTAACTTGTTTGTCTTTATTTATATCAAAATATGGTCATTCTTATATCTTCATGCCAAATATTGCGCCTGACGGTTGCAAGGCTGCTTAGATTAATATGGTCGATAGAAAATGCATTTTGCCGAGTTGCGGCCTTGCATGTAAACAGACTTGTCATTTCCTGTTTTTAGCTCACCTGATCATGTAGTGCTCGGGTTGAGCTATTGTGATCAGTCTGTCGGTCCGTCCTTCCATAAACAATAATTACTAAAAAAATCTTCTCCACTGAAACCACCCATCAGATTTCAGTGAAACTTCACAGAAATGATTCTTAGGTGATGCACTTTCAAAATACTTCAAAGATTTGAATTCCATGAAGAACTCTGGTTGCCATGGCAACCGAAAGAAAAAACTTTAAAAATCTTCTTGTCCCAAACCGTAAGGGCTAGAGCTTTCATATTTGGCATGTAGCATCATCTAGAGGCCCACTACCAAAATACTTCAAATTATGGGCCTAGTGTTGAAAATGGTCCTATGTTGAGGGTTCTCGGATTTCACATAGAGATAAAGAAGGAAATCTTTAAAAATCTTCTTGTCCCAAACTGTAAGGGCGTGAGCTTTCATATTTGGCATGTAGCATCATCTAGTGGCCCTCTACCAAAATACTTCAAATTATGGCCCTGGTATGAAAATTAGCCCTATATTATTGGTTTGGATTTCACATAGAGATTTTGTCCTTGAAGGAGAAAAATTGCTATATTTGACTTTGTTTACACTCTAGCATCTACATTTAGTATCAACCAATCAACGCCAAACTTGGTCAGAATATGTAGAATATAATTATAAGAGTCAGAAGGACTTCAAAGTTGGTATGCATGTTTGTTGTAATATTAGCCAGTGCTGTTGTGCGCAAGAGCAATAATTCTACCTTGGCTGGTTTTTGAGTAATCCCCTTTTATCTTCATTTTTACTGTATTTTTTGCTTGTCCAAAGTTTGAAGTCCCAAGTCAAATTGATTAGAGACTTGATAAACATGTTTGTTGCGTTACCTTTGTATTACCCTTTGCAATTATCATACTTCCTTGACAACTGGCGGTGGGATGGGCATATCTTGCGACAATTTGCCGCTCTTGTTTCAATTTCATTTGGCCTTGAACCTCAATATTTGGTATTTATCTTCATCATAGACCTTTTTGTTTAGTACTCAGGTGAGCGATATAGGACCATCATGGTCCACTTGTTGAATCGAAGAGTTCAATATATCTGTTATACACTCGTGTGGATTGGTATGATAATCATGTATTCTGTCACGAGGCTTTATTTTTAATGAGGTAAACAAAGGAAAAAGGAGGCTTCTCTGTTGCAGCCTTGATTTTCAGATGGAGGTCGCAAACTACGCCGTATTCTACTCTGGGTGGAAACAAACAATAAATTTCCATGACGCACTAATCCATTGTTTACAGCTTCGACCTGCAGCCAGTTTTCGTCTGACCAATGTTCTGTTTCTAATGCCAGTCTCCGTCTTTCTTTTCTTTTTCAATTATGCCATATATGTCAGTAATTTAGCCATGTTTAGACAACCACTTTTCTACGCGACAACCGTTACTTTGAATTTAATACTAAAAACTTTGAATTTAATACTAAAATAAACTATTGCTCAATAAAACGCTACTTCGTGCAATTCACTCAGTCCAAATTGAAAGCATTTGCAAAGGACAAAATAAATATGGCTCAAAAATAGAAAATTGTGATGAGGGGGCTAGAAAACACTGTGGGTAAAGGAGTAAATGCTAGTTACCAGCATTTTCTCCTTTTCTTACAATGTTTTTAAAAGGCTTCTTTCTCAGGGTTGTTAAAAGTAGGGATTGTGTGTTAACCCATTACCAAACGACAATATTTTAGACTTGTTCAAAATGAAAGCATTTGCAGACGACAAAATAAAAGTGACTGAAAATTTGAAATTTGTTTTGTGAAGGGTAGAAAACATTGTGGGAAAAGGAGAAAATGCTGGTTACCAGCATTTTCTCCTTTTCCCTAAATGTTTTCTAAAGGCTTCTTTCTCAGGGGTGTCAAAAGTAGGGATTGTGTGGTAATGGGTTAAAGAGTTAAAGTCATGTTAAAGGTGGGTTTTTAGAATCTTCACATCACATAAAATTAAAAAATAAATATATCACTGAAATGTATATTAAAAAACAATACAAATCATCAATAATTAAATAAGAATCATAAAATTACTAAAATAAATTTTTTGTTGGTATTCCCTTATGAGGCTACTAAGCCTCTTAAGCTATTTTTAGACTTTGTACCAAAATTTTTAAAAAAGCATTGTGGGAAGGTTAAGTGACAGGCACATAACTAATTACGCTCAAATTCCGTAACATAATAACAAATGTGTAATTATTTTTCATAATATCTTCTTCGGATCTTATGTTTGAAGCTTTGTCTGTGTATTTCCGGTATGTAAATGTGCAAGTTACTCATGTTTAAATAGAATGTGTTTATCGTCGGTGTCGACCTTAGCCGTAGTAAATCTCTAATTTCTCTTGTCTGATGGTTTTCGATTACTGGGGTTTTTATGAATGAAAATTGTAAGACTTTGGTAGTATAAGAATGATTTTTGTGTTTTTTTTTTTGTAAAATTTTAGTCTCAAAATCTGAAGGCCACTTTTAACAAAATTTTAATGAACTTTTTTTTCATCTTGCACCTAAAGAGTTGAGTGCCTCGGGACAGTGGTAGCGTAAAGGACTTGAGACCAGGGGGTCGCTGGCCTGTTTCCATGGCTCGGCAAATTTCTTTCTCAGGTGTGATGATAGTTGTTGCAACACCATAAAGATTCATTCCGCTCTCTCCACGGATCATTGTTTAACCCATTATCACACAATCCCCCCTTTTGACGACCCTGGGAAAGAAGCCTTTTGAAAACATTGAGGGAAAAGGAGAAAATGCTGGTTACCAGCATTTTCTCCCTTTCCCACAATGTTTTCTACCCTTCACCAAACAATTTTCATATGTTCAGTCACTTTTATATTGTTGTTTGCAAATGCTTTGAATTTGGACAAACCTAAGATTTTGTCAAGTGGTAAAGAGTTGAACTATGGTAATGTCGGGAAGCAGCTATTTGCTTGAAAAGATTAACTTGTTACCAAATGACAAAGTTTTAGGTTTGTCCAAATTGAAAGCATTTGAAGACAACAAAATAAAAGTGACTAAAAATTTGAAGTTTGTTTAGTGAAGGGGAGAAAAAATTGTGGGAAAAGGAGAAAATGCTGGTTACCAGCATTTTCTCCTTTTCCCACAATATTTTCTAAAAGCTCTTTCCTCAGCGTTTTCAAAAGTAGGGATAGTGTGGTAATTGGATAATTTGCTCGGAACAAGTTAAAGAATCGCCAGGAAAGCATGAATATATGTTTGTTTGAAGTTCCTGACTCAAGACATGTTACAGACCTTAGAGATCTAGATCAGACTAAGCATTATGTACATTGTGATCTGAGATCTTCATTATAAAGTAAGTTGACTGTAATATTTTTATCAAATACTACAATACAAACAAATAATAAGCAAACAAACCATTGAAGCATTGTAAGTAAATGGAATTTCAGCTGGCAGTCTAATCATTCATGAAAATCTTAACTCATTTTTAGCTCTACTGGCTTTCAGCCAGCAGAGCTTATGTCATGGCGTGGTTTCCATCGTCCGTCCGTCTGTCCGTCTGTCTGTCTGTCCGTCCGTCCGTCCGTCTGTCCGCCCTTACGAGCCCGACATTGTGGGTTTAGGGGTAATTGTACATTTAGTCTCTATGGGGTTCCTTCTGTCTATCTGGTAGGTTTGGGTTAGGGTTAGGGTTAGGGTTTGTACGTTTAGGGTTTGTAGGGTCAGGGTTAGCTTGTGGGGTTAAGTTTGTGGGGTTGTTTGGGTGTATTGAATAAAGAGCAATTCGACCTCACAAGGTCCGTCTCGTAAGACCGTCCGTCTGTCCGTCCATTAGTCTTTTTCTGGTTTACGCGATAAAGTCTTCATTTCTGGTCAGATTTTCGTGAAACTTACACAGTTTGTTTATCTCATCAATAGCTTTAAGCCTATTGATTTTGAAAAAAATCTGACAAACAGTATGGGAAAAGTAGCCATTTCAAGTTTGAAATTTCCATTTCTTGTTTACGCGATAAAGTCTGTATTTTTGGTCAGATTTCCATGAAACTTGAAGAGACTATTTATCTTATCAATAGCTTCAACCCTATTGATTTTGAAAAAAATCCAACAAACAGTATAGGAAAAGTAGCCATTTCAAGTTGAAAACTTTCATTTCTTGTTTACGCGATAAAGTATTAATTTTGATCAGATTTCTGTGAAACTTACACAGTTTGTTTATCTCATCAATAGCTTTAAGCCTATTGATTTTGAAAAAAATCTGACAAACAGTATGGGAAAAGTAGCCATTTCAAATTGAACAATTTCATTGCCTTTTACATGATAAAGTATTTATTTGTGATCAGATTTTTATAAATTTTTCAGCTTGTTTATCCCATTAATAGCTTTTTAACCCTTTTGAGTTAAAAAAAAATCAACAAACAGTAATGGAAAAGTAGCCATTTTGAGTTGAAAATGTCAACTTTTTTGTCTTTTTGCGTAATGAATTCCTATGTATGCTTTGTTTAAAAGCAAACTCTCTGCCAGTAGAGCATATTCAGGCCCTTCAGGGCCTTCTAGTTTAATAGCATTGGCCTGTTTAACCATTTACCAAACAATCCCTGGTTCTTACGACCCTGAGATAGAAGCCTTTTGAAAATGTTGTGTGAAAAGGAGAAAATACTGGTAAACCAGCATTTTCTCCTTTTCTCACAATGTTTTCTATCCTGCTGGAAACGAATTTCAATTTTTGAGTTACGCTTAAACTTTCCCAAACAAGCCCTGGTTTTTACGTGTCTACAGTAAAAGTCTTTTGAAAACACTGTGAGAAAAGGAGAAATTGCTCGTAACGAGCAATTTCTCCTTTTCCCACAGTGTTTTCTACCCTTGATGAGAACTTTCTGCCATTTTCTTCAAATACAAAATTGTCTGCTGCAAACTCCATTTGTTTGGAAGAGTCCAAAATTTGTCGTTTGGGAAAGGGTTAATTTGTTGTCTGCAAGTGCTATCAATTTTGACCAGCCTATAAAGTTTTGTGGTTTAATAAAGGGTTAAATAAATAAGATCTGTATAGAAGCTTGTAGGGGAAACAAATAACATGCCACCTGATTGAAGTGGTTTCTGTCAATAAATCAAACGAAAACTTGGGTATGCATATTTCATGACATAATGTCTAACCTGTAAACCTAATGTTGGTGAAATAATGTTGGTTGCGAGAGGGTGATTCTATATGCCCATTTTCCTAGGGACTAACTTGCATAATTTTATAAATTTTTCCATAGAATGTTTAACCCATTACCACACAATCCCTACTTTTGATGCCCAGGAGAAAGAAACCTTTAGAAAACCTTATGGGAAAAGGAGAAAGTGCTGGTAAGGAGCATTTTCTCCTTTTCCCACAATGTTTTCTACCTTTCACAAAACAAATTTCAAATTTTCAGTCACTTTAATTTTGTCGTCTGCAAATGCTTTCAATTTGGACCAGTCTAAAATATTGTCATATTGTAATTAAGAAATTGCTCTGCTGTGTCACTTGAACTAGCTCTCGAAAGTTACTATAATTATTCTATACAACATTTCGTATAAAGTATTATTGCAGTGAAATTTCGATTGGCAAGCTTTGTCTGGAAAATTTTGTAAAGGATGTTATGTAAAGCTCAGTTTGTTGTCAAAATATTAGAAAAATATCCTAACATTCAGACTTAATATTCCACTCCAAATTTAAATTCTGTATTTTATTTCTTGAGGTCATACTTTATTTGAATGTTTTCTTTACCAATTAAGTCAAACTTCCGCCAATCTTTTATGTTAATTTTTCTGTATTCCTGTGGACCTTTGGCCCTTTACCTCACAATACCCACTTTAAATGACCCTCAGAAAGAATCCTTTTGAAAACATTGTGGAAAAAAGAGAAAATGCTGGTAACCAGTATTTTCTTCTTTTTATACGCCCGAAGGGTTGTATTATGTTATACCCCCGGTCCTCCGTCTGTCAGTCCGTCCGTTAGCAATTTCTTGTGTGTGCAACTCCCCCTACTGTTTTCATCGGAATTATTTGAAACTTGCCACAATGAATCTCCAAGATATCTAGTTGTGCACTTGGGTCTTAGAATTTGGATCGCTGTATGCGTTCTAAAATTGTCTGCCTTTGATTTCTGAAATAACCAACTTTTCACCTTGAATTTTTGTTCAGGCCATAACTTCCATACCATAAAAGGTATCAAATTGAAACTACATACACTGATAGAACACATTATGGAGAAGTGCAGTGCACATGAAACATACCGTAACTGTGCCGCTTTTATTTTTTGAGTTATTGCCCTTTGTTAATTTTCAGTTTGAATTTTTGTCCAGGCCATAACTTCCAAACTATAACTGCTAATAACTTGTAACTTTATACACTGATAGAACACATTTTGGAGAAGTGCAGTGCACATGAACCATAAGTCTGCCACCGTTATTTTTTGAATTGCAGCCCTTTGTTAATTTTCAGTTTGAATTTTTGTCCAGGCCATAACTTCTAAATTATAAAAGCTATTAACTTGGAACTTCATACACTGATAGAACTCATTGTGGAGAAGTGCACTGCACATGAACCATAAATCTGCCACTTTTATTTTTTTAATTTATTGCCATTTGTTAATTTTTAGTTTGAATTTTTGTCTAGGCCATAACTTCCAAACTATAAAAGGTAATAACTTTCAACTTCATACACTGATAGAACACATTATTGAGAAGTGCAAAATTTGTAACTGTGCTACCCTTCTTTTTTTAGCTATTGCCCTTTAATATTTTTCACATGTCATGGAGATTAACTACTCTTTATTCATGGCCCTTCCGTCATTTTAACTCATAACTGACAAGCCCCTTTGGGCGTATATGTGCCGCTTTGGGAAGCTCTTGTTTTCACTATGTTTTCTACCCTGCTGAAAACAAATTTCAATTTTTATACGCCCGTCGAAGACGGGACGTATTATGGGATCACCCGTGGCGGGCGGGCG
This sequence comes from Tridacna crocea, assembly GCA_943736015.1. Taxonomy (NCBI): domain Eukaryota; kingdom Metazoa; phylum Mollusca; class Bivalvia; order Cardiida; family Cardiidae; genus Tridacna; species Tridacna crocea. The sequence goes on from OX031066.1 coordinate 15,552,124, forward strand.
GGCGTCCGGGCGGGCGGCGTCCAGTTCTTTGTCCGGAGCATATCTCCAAAACTATACAAGCTAGGGTTATGAAATTTCATGGGTGGATAGATCTCATCGAGGCGGAGTGCAGTGCACAGGAATCATAACTCTTGCTCGCTTAATTTTTGAGTTATTGCCCTTTGTTGTTTTTCATACTTGAATTTTGTCCGGAGCATATCTCCAAAACTATACTAGCTAGGGTTATGAAATTTCATGGGTGGATAGATCTTATTGAGGGGGAGTGCAGTGCACAGGAATCATAACTCTTGCTTGCTTAACTTTTGAGTTATTGCCCTTTGTTGTTTTTCATACTTGAATTTTGTCCGGAGCATATCTCCAAAACTATACTACCTAGGGTTATGAAATTTCATGGGTGGATAGATCTTATTGAGGGGGAGTGCAGTGCACAGGAATCATAACTCTTGCTTGCTTAACTTTTGAGTTATTGCCCTTTGTTGTTTTTCATACTTGAATTTTGTCCGGAGCATATCTCCAAAACTATACTAGCTACGGTTATGAAATTTTATGGGTGGATAGATCTCATCGAGGGAGAGTGCAGTACACAAGAATCATAACTCTTGCTTGCTTAATTTTTGAGTTATTGCCCTTTGTTTTTTTTTCATACTTGAATTTTGTCCAGAGCATATCTTCAGAACTATAGTAGCTAGGGTTATGAAATTTCATGGGTGGATAGATCTCACCGAGGCAGAGTGCAGTGCACAAGAATCATAACTCTTGCTTGCTTAATTTTTGAGTTATTGCCCTTTGTCATTTTTTATACTTGAATTTTGTCTGGTGAATATCTCCAAATTATACTAGCTAGGGTTATGAAATTTCATGGGTGGATAGATCTCACCGAGGCAGAGTGCAGTGCACAGGAATCATAACTCTTGCTTGCTTAATTTTTGAGTTATTGCCCTTTGTTGTTTTTCATACTTGATTTTTGTCCGAAGCATATCTCCAATACTATACTACCTAGGGTTATGAAATTTCATGGGTGGATAGATCTCATCGATGGGGAGTGCAGTGCACACAAATCACAACTCTTGCTTGCTTAATTTTTGACTTATTGCCCTTTGTTGTTTTTCATACTTGAATTTTGTCCGGAGCATATCTTCAGAACTATAGTAGCTAGGGTTATGAAATTTCATGGGTGGATAGATCTCACTGAGGGCAAGTGCAGTGCACAAGAATCATAACTCTTGCTTTCTTAATTTTTCAGTTATTGCCCTTTGTCATTTTTTATACTTGAATTTTGTCTGGTGAATATCTCCAAAACTGTACTAGCTAGGGTTATGAAATTTCATGGGTGGATAGATCTCATCAAGGGGGAGTGCAGTGCATAGGAATCATAACTCTTGCTTGCTTAACTTTTGAGTTATTGCCCTTTGTTGTTTTTCATACTTGAATTTTGTCCGGAGCATATCTCTAAAACTATACTAGCTAGGGTTATGAAATTTCATGGGTGGATAGATCTCATCAAGGGGGAGTGCAGTGCACAGAAATCACAACTCTTGCTTGCTTAATTTTTGAGTTATTGCCCTTTGTTGTTTTTCATACTTGAATTTTGTCTGGTGCATGCCCCAGCTTTACAACTTGGGGTAAGACGGGCGTATCTTGCGACAATTTGCCGCTCTTGTTGAGTTATGTTTATTTTCTTGTCTGCAAATGTTCTCAACTTTGAATGGGTTGGGGGGAGGGGGAGGGTTATTGTATTGTTCCAAAAGGGCTAGCATGATACCCAGCAATTTACTCTGTTGGCACCAAAAATAGTAAACTTGACTTCTATTTACTGCTGAAATACAATCCACTGAAACTGAAAGATTTTTATCTGCTAGCCTATTCATTGTAAAGATGCAATATCAGACTTCCCAAAAAATGTGCCGACTGCAGGAATGTTTAACCCATTACCACACAAGCCCTACTTTTGACGCCCCCGAGAAAGAAGCCTTTAGAAAGCATAGTGGGAAAAGGAGAAAATGCTGGTAACCAGCATTTTCTCCTTTTCCCACAATGTTTTCTACTCTTCACAAAACAATTTTCAAATTTTCAGCCAGTTTTATTTTGTCATCTGCAAATGCTTTCAATTTGGACAAACCTAAAGTTTTGTTGATTGGTAATGAGTTAAAATGGTTCTTATTCGAAGTTGGGAGTTTTGCCAAAGCTTTCTGCAGCAAAGGTATCCAAAAGTTGGTCTTTAACTTTGGGTGTTGACTCCAGACTGGAAATGTCTGGTGTTTTTATGTGGAGCTCTAAGGGCTAACTCTGTATGAAATGACATAGGAGAGAGTTGTAGTCCACCTGTATTTTTTTATGAATATGAGTTATATTAGAATACTGTCAATGCACTGTGTGGATGTGTGGGGGCTTGAAGTATTTCTTTTTGGATGACTACACTAAACCACACGATGCCTGTTTTTCATGACGCTGAGAAAGAAGCCTTTTGAAGCCTTGGGAAAGGAAAACATACTGGTAACCAGTTTTTCTCCTTTTCCAAAAATGTTTCCTCCCTTCCCAAAACAGATTTCAATTTTTTAGTCACATTAATCTATTTTGTGTCATCTGGAAATGCTTTCAGTTTGGACTAGTCTAGACCTTTACCACATGGTAATGACTTTGTTCTGTTTGGTTTGAGCATCTTCTATTTCTCTTCTGTCCCTCTTCTGTTTTGTTCTGTAAGTCTCTTTCTCCTCCCCCTCTCTTTCTCTCTCCCTCTCATGTTTGCATTGAGTGCATAATGAAAATATTTTTACAAGTAATGGGGTTAAAGATTTACCTTTATTTACCCAGGTCTGGGTGTGTGTGTATATAGATTTGAAATTCTAATAATGTTATTGGTTTCTATTTACTGTCACTAGGTCTTTATCCCTTCTCGCCTCATGTCCTGTACTGGGTTTGTCTCTTTTCTTAACCTCAAATACACAAAAATTAAAAACAACGGAACACTCTTTGTGCACAGGCCAGTTCATATCAGATTGCAGAAAAACAATCGGCCTAATTTGGATCTAATTTTTCCAATATTAGATAAACTCTTTCCCACACGATAAAAATGTAGACTTGTCCAAGTTGAAAGCATTTACAGACCACAATTCAAATGTGTCTCAAGTAACGCTATTTGTCTTAAATGGGTAAGAAAACATTAAGGGAAAAGGAGAAAATGCTGGTTACCAGCATTTTCTCCTTTTCTTGTAATGTTTTTTCAAAGGTTTCTTTCTGGGGGGTCGTTAAAACTCAGGATTGTGTGGTAAAGAGTTAAAAAGCATAGCCTACATACATGTAGACTTGCAATACAGCTCTTAACTCTTTTACTAAACGTAATGTTTTTCACGAAGTTTTCTACTCTGTGAAGACAAAATCTAGTCATACAAGTCAAATTGAAATTATCATCTACAAAATGCTTTCTACTTAGACATGTCTGAAATTTTGTTGTGTGGAAAAGGCTTAAGTTTGTTTATACATATTTCAAAACATTGTTTTCATTTACCAAAAAAATCCTGTATTTCCATAACCCTGAAGAAGGATTTTTCAGCATACCACCCTTTCACCGAGAAACTTTGGACACATTTATTTATCTGTGATTGCCTCCAAAATGGAAAAATCTGAAAATTTGTCTTGAAATACTCGAATTTGCCAACTTAAAGGTAAACTTGTATATTTATTATGAATCTAAAATTAACAGTATTATGAATTGACTACCAGTAACTTAAGCTTCAAAGCATGACTCACTGACCTTATGCAGACAGTGTAGATCAAGATCAGACTGCACCTAGTTTGCAGTCTGATCTTGAATCTGCACTCTGATCTTGAATCTGCACTATCTGATAAGGAGATTTTTTTTGTCCTATAAATTATGTGAAAAAGCATTACACTTATATTTACTATCAGCTCAAAAGTTTGAACTAATTAAGTGACTTAGTAGAATAAGGGTTAAAAATATTTTATATACTCTATCTCACTCTGTCTGAGATGGTTCCTTTAACCCTTTACCACACAATCCCTACTTTTGACAACCCTGAGGAAAAAGCCTTTTGAAAACATTGTAGGAAAAGGAGAAAATGCTGGTAACCAGCATTTTCTCCTTTTCCCACAATGTTTTCTATCCTTCCCAAGACAAATTTCAATTTTTGAGTTACATTTATTTTGTTGTCTGCAAATGCTTTCAATTTGGACAAGCCCAAAACTTTGTCATTTGGTAAAGAGTTAAGTTACACCAAAATGAACTATGATCCTCTATGTGAACTGCTATAAGAGAACAGATTGTCGAATTAATCTGTGAGCATGATAGAGCATGTCTAGGTTTGGGAAGGAGAGGAAGGGAGAGAACTTCTATAATTGTTGCATATGACAACAAAAGGGAGGCCACCAATGGTGTAAAACTATTTCTTACCATTAAAATGTCATCAGCTTTGAATAATTACATAAGTCTCATGTTGAGACGAATTATTACCTTGATGAAGTAGCCTTTTGAAAACATTGAGGGAAAAGGAGAAAATGCAGGGAACCACCATTTTTTGTCCTTTTCTCTACACTGTTTTCTACTTTGTCAAGGATAGAAATCATCACATGAATTACATTGAATTTACCTTCAGTAACTGCTTTCCAGTTGGGCAAGTCTCACAAGAAATACCAAATACATTGCTGTAAGTCCATATCGTTACGTGAATGCAACACTATTCTAAGTGCCTGTACGATGTACAGGCACTTAAAATAGTGTTGTACTCACCTATCGATATTTAACTCATTACCAAACGACATAACTCTTGGCTTGTCCAAATCAAAAGCGTTTTGCAGACAACAAAATAAAAGTGACTGAAAATTTGAAAATTGTTTTGTGAAGGGTAGAAAACATTGTGGAAAAAGGAGAAAATGGTGGTTACCATTATTTTCTCCTTTTCCCATAATGTTTTCTAAAGGCTTCTTTCTCAGGGTCGTCAAAAGTAGGAATTGTGTGGTAAAGAGATAATACAGCAGAGCCTGGTACCTTAGTAGGTAGCCCAGAGGACTTGAGAAACGGTTTTCTTGGGCTTGATTTCTGGTTCGGCCAATTTCCTTCCGAGGGTTGATGATAGTCATGCGACATTCCTCTTCCTCTGCTGACCACTGTTTTGACAATGGCAGTGTAGAAAAGCAGTCAGTGGCTTTGAAAGAAAATTGTGCAGAACGCTGTTAAAAGAGACTCCTGGAAAGCATGGATACATGCACGGGCAGCTGCAATATAACTGAAATAATGTTGAAAATGGCATTATATACCATACAATCAAGGAACCATACCTAATGGATGAATCAGTTTCATTGCTGAACCACACATGATATGAATTTCTATTTTCAGAAAAGCATGCTGCACCTGCAAAAGCTATCAGAAATGAGGGACAGAGAATGATTCCAGCAAGATTTGAAGGGGAACCAACATATAAAAGTAAGTATCACTTTTACTCCTGTTGCTCAACTCTTTACCAAACGGTGCAATTTTAGACTTGTTCAAATTCAAAGCATTTGCAGATGACAAAATAAATGTTACCCAAAAATTAAAATTTGTTTTGGGACAGGAAGAAAATTTGTGGGAAAAGGAGAAAATGCTTTGTTACCAGCATTTCTTTTTTTCCAACAGTGTTTTTAAAAGGCTTCTTTCTCAGGGTCGTTAAAAGTCGGGATTGTGTAGTAAAGAAATAACCCTTTACTAAATGACAGAGTTTTAGCTTTGTCAAATTTAAAGCATTTACGGATGGCAATTTCATTGTGGCTCAAATGGTGCAATATCTATTTAACTAAGAGATCTTTTGCAGACAGTGTAAATCATGATCAGACTGCACTGAGCATTCAGTCTTATCATGAATCTATGTTGTCCGATAAGACTATATTTTGTCCCTCAAAAAATAAATTTGAATTGGGAATATTTGGATCTTTACTGTTGACTTGAAAGTTTCATTTTGGTTATTTAGCAACTTTAAGGTTAAGAATGCAATTTGTTAATGTTAATGCTTTATCAAACAACAAAATTGAAATTGAAAGCACTTGCAGACGACAAAATTAATGTGACTCAAAAACTGAAATCTGTTTCCAGCAGGGTAGAAAACATTGTTGCAAAGGGAGGAAATGCTGATCATCAGCATTTTCTCCTTTTCCCACAATGTCTTCAAAAGGCTTCTTCCTCAGGGTCTTTAAAAGTAGGGATTGTTTGTAAAGAGTTACAGAAATATGACATGAGACAAAAAACTATTACACAGTTATCCATGATTTCTGTCATGTGATTCAATCCTCTCCCTGACTTTTGTTTTGACAATGGTTATGTGGGAAAGCAGCCAGTGGCTTGGAAAGATAATTGTGCAAAGTACTGGTAAAAGAGACTCCAGGAACACATGGATAAGTGCACTGGCTGCTGCGATATAATTGAAGCATTGTTGAAAACGGCATTTAACACCATACAATCAATGTTTCAGGTGATTACAGAAAATGGGAAGCAGCTGGAAGACCACAGGCCTATGGTATGCAGGCTGCTTGGCAACCACCTCAGTCTAGATTTGAAGGCCAAACCACATTCCAACATGATTTCAGACGGAATGAAATCCAACCCCGCCAAAGTTACAAGCCTTTAGAGGGAGCCAAAATGTCAGATACTCCATTTGAGGATAGAACAAGCCACAGAGATGCATATGTTCCCCATGCAATGCCAGCAAGATATGTCCACCCGAAAGAAGAATATAAACCTTCAGGTGCCCAGTTTGATGGTATGAGTACATTTAAACGCGACTACAAAGGTCAGCCAGGGCAGCCCATGCATAGCTTCAAACCTGAGGGTAGAGCCTTCATATCGGAGGCCCCATTTGAAGATAGTACTACCAACAGACATGACTACAAACAATGGCCAATTGAAAGGCCTTATGTCCACGCCCATGAGCAATATCGTAGACCCGAGGGTGAGATGGAGATGAATACGACACACAATTCCACCTATAAAGAAATGCCAATTGAAAGGCAAGTAGCAAGACGTCCTGCTTCAGTGAGGAAAACTAACGCTCCATTTGATGGTATTACAAATTACTCACAGGATTACAGAAAATGGGAGGGAGAGAGAGCCAGAATGCCAAAACAACCAGACTATATACCCAATACTGCACCATTTGAAGGTAAATAACGAACATCCTTACGCTTTAACTCATTACCAAACAATACTTCAGGCTTGTCCAAATCAAAAGCATTCACAGACGACAAAGTAAAAATGACTTTTTTTTAAAATTTAGTAAACATATTTATTTTACATCGATTGAGAAACAAGTTCTTACAACTTATACAAATCTCTCTCGATTCTGCTTCCTGGGAACTACACCAGTCCTCGCGCCGAATGTGTGGGCCAATGAAAAATCCCAAAGTTGACACCCGCATCTGGGTATCGAACTCAGGACCCTTACTTTATGAGGCCGATGCTCTACCTCACTACCACGGACACCAATTGAAATTTGAAATTGGTTTTATGAAAAGTAGAAAACAATGTGGGAAAAGGAGATAATGCTGGTTACCAGCATTTTCTCTTTTTCCCACAGTTTTCTAAAGGCTTTTTTCTCAGGGTCCTCAAAAGTATGGATTGTGTGGTAGTGGGTTAACTGTTCTCAAAATGTCCAAAATTTGGACACAAAGGAATTGAAAACCTTCTGAGCAATTTCTCTTTTTCCCACAGTGTTTTCTACTCATTTGGAGAACTTTCTGCCATTTTTTTTTATCAAATTTGAAATTGTCGACTGCAAACTCTTTTTTTGAGTTTGGAATAGTCTAAAATTTGTTGTTTGGGAAAGGGTTAATCCCAAAGAAACTTTATTTGATTTCTGTCAAATTCTTTCCTCTTATCTCATTGTTACCATACTAAACATAATACAAACTTAAGCCGAGTTTTATTATGATAAAAACATATTAATCTTTTACCTTGTTACCAACAAAATTTTAGGTTTGTCCAAATAGAAAACATTTGCAGACAACAAAATAAAAGTGACTGAAAATTTGAAATTTGTTTTATGAAGGGTAGACAAAGATTGTGGGAAAAGGAGAAGTGTAGGTTACCAGCAATTTCTCCTTTTCCTACAATGTTTTCTAAAATTTTCTTTCTCTGGGTCGTCAAAAGTGGGGATTATGTGATAATGGGTTAAAACTTGAATGTGACAGTACTAGTCATAGTTAACAAACTGAAATTATTGCCAAAATATCCAATCCTTTTAACTCTTTACCGAACGACAACATTTTCAGAATGTCAAAATTGAAGGCATTAATTTGCAGACGAATTATTAAATGTCACTCAAAAAGAGAAACACGACTTTGGAAGAGCAGAAAACATTATGGGAAAAGCTCATAAAACCCCTCTCATAAGCAAGCACATTTAACTCCTAATTCTTGACCACACAATGACAACTTTTATCAACCCGTAGGAAGCAACTTTTTGAAAATTTTGTGGGGAAAGCAGAAAAATGCTGGTAACCAGCATTTTTTCCTTTTCCCACTGAGATTTTTTTACTCTATCTTAGAAAAATTGCACCATTTTGAGCCACTATGAAATTACCAGGTGCAAGTGATTTTGATTTGTATAGGTCTGAAATTCTACCGTGTGGTCAAAGGTTAACCTAACAACAAAATTTTGGACATCCAAGTTGAAAGCATTTGCAGACATTTTCTAAAATGTGCAAATGATGGAGCTTAGCATCAGTGTCTTTCAAAGGATGCTTCAATGCTGTTCTTCCATAGGGTAGTTAAAACTTAGGATTTTTTTGTAAAGAGTAGATTTTTTTAACAGAAGGTAGGAGACAAAATTTAAAAGTTGTTCACATTGAAAGCATTATTTTTTTTTTTGCCAAAAAATATGGATCTTTTATGTGAAAAGATTTAAAGCATTGTGGGAAAAGGATGAAATGCTGGATGGACTGTATTATTGACTAGTGTAGATATAATTACAGACTGAATTTCCTGAGCAGTCTGTTCTTGTAGATCTACACTGTTCCAAAAATGAAGAAAAGCAGTGATTGGCACCCCAGTGGTACATTTAACCCATATCTGTACAATCCCTACTTTTGACACCCCTGAGAAAGAAGCCTTTGAAAACATTATGGGAAAAGGAGAAAATGCTGGTGACCAGCATTTTCTCCTTTTCCCTCAGTGTTTTCTACCCTTCCCAGAACAAATTTCAATTTTTCAGTCACCTTTATTTTTGTCATCTGCAAATGCTTTCAATTTTGACCAGTCTAAAATTTTCTCGTGTGGTAAAGAGTTAATATATAAGGTACTCTCTATGTTTGTAGGTAACTCCACATACAAAGGTCACTATGTACCTCATGCTGCTGACAGAACAAGGTCATTCCGTCCTGATAATACTGCTTTCAGAAGTGATGCCAAGTTTGAAGACGGCACAATGTATCGACAAGACTACGTACCGAAACCTATCCAGATTTGTGAAGCTATTAATATTGGCCAGCCGACTTCCAGATACCGATTTGCTGAGTTAGATAACAGAGGTCATAAGTTATATGAAACCACAATTACACCTTTACAAACAAATGGTCCAACACACTCCCAACAGAGATTGGCAATGAGTGTTGCATAATGACTGAAAATAAATAGACTTGATGATCTTTTTTTTTATAAATGTAATCGTGACTTGTCAAGAATAGCACTCTATACAGTTAAGGAGGAGAGTGTTAATTGACTCCATCAAAACATTCCAATTAATAAAAAGGCACTGCTGATTTCATTATGCTTTCCTTGCACTGTTAATTTTGTCTGTACGATGAAGTCTTGGTTATTTAAACATGCAATATTTAAACAAAAAATTGTTAACCCTTTACTATACAATACTGTTAACCCATTATCACACAATCCCTACTTTTGACGCCCCTGAGAAAGAAGCCTTTAGAAAACATTGTGGTAAAAGGAGAAAATGCTGGTAACCAGCATTTTCTCCTTTTCCCACAATGTTTTCTACCCTTCAGAAAACAAATTTCAGATCTTCAGTCACTTTTATTTTGTCGTCTGCAAATGCTTTCAATTTGGACCAGTCTAGAATATTGTCATTTGGTAATGGGTTAAACAATCATGAGATTGGCTTTTGAAAAAAAGATTATGGGAAGAGGAGAAAATGCAGGTCACCAGGGCTTTGTCTGTTTTTAATAATTTTTTTTTTTCAAAAAACTTCTATGTAGGGATAATTACACCACAGGATTGTTTGGTAAAGGGTTAATGTAGCAAATCTGTGATAGAAAGCAATACAGAAACACTTGTGTCTTACCTATATACATTAAATCATGCCATACATGATACTCAGCGACTTGCAAAGAAATTACAAAATACATAGGAGTTGTACTCTTTGAAAAGGGTGGTTTAATTTATCTGCTTAACTTATTACCAAACGACAAAATTTTAGGCTTGTCCAAATCTAAAGCATTTGCAGATGACAAAATAAAAGTGACGGAAAATTTAAAATTTGTTTTGTGAAGAATAGAAAACATTTTGGGAAAAGGAGAAAATGCTGGTTACTAGCATTTTCTCCTTTTCCCACAATGTTTTCTGAAGGCTTCTTTCTCAGGACGGTCAAAATTAGGGATTGTGTGGTAATGGGATAAAGTATTGTCCTGCGTCAGCATGCACCATCCACGCACACTGACCAGGGTCAAATATTTTGCTGTTTATGATTTTGCTGCTTGTCAAAGGATTGTTGTTACCCATGATTCAGCTTGACTTAACTCATTAAAAATGACAAAATTTTGGACAAGTCCAAATTGAATGCATTTGCAGATGGCAAAATAAAAAATTGCAATTTGAATTGGAAAGGGTAGAAAACATTGTGGGAAAAGGAGAAAATGCTGATTACCAGCATTTTCTCCTTTTCCCACAATGTTTTCATAGGCTTTCTTTCTCAGGGTTGTCAGAGGTCGGGATTTTGTGGTAAAGAGTGAAACAGGAGGAATTATAGTATGTTACGGAAGGAATTGCTTGGTAAAACGTTATTGCAAAGGTGCATGAAACCCACTTTTCCCAAAGTGTCCTACACATTTATTATACTGCAAAGAAATTTCTCGCGATCTGATTGGTTAACATGCCGGGAACATATATATCATGTTCCCTGGCAAAAACCACGTAAAGCCAGTTTCCCTTTTGAGTGCCCCGTAAACATCACTACATGTGCAACACAACATACAAAATGATGCAGCGTCGATCGATCACCAGACTGCACATTTATGCACCAAACTGCACGTTTTAGTGACATGACTTTCCAGTGACGTCAGTTTTCATTGAATTGGGGCACTCAGAAGGGAATTTTATTTTGTCAGCATACTTGATTCTTGAATTTATATGGCACAGAAAAATTTCATTTAACGGGCTTTGAAAGGTTAAAACTTTGCAGTATAATAAATTTGTTGTACAGTCAGGTGGCAGGGGACCTGGAAACTTGTTCACAGTTGTGTCGAATTATGTCACCACCTGGCCTTCGGCTCAGGACGACATTATTCACCACAGCCGTGAACAAGTTTCCAAGTCCCCTGCCACCTGACGGTACAACGAATAATGTACATGTTTATTGGTATTGCACACAAAGGGCACTTAATTATATGTTTTCCATTATTCTATGTTTCATGCCAGTTTTATTTTTAAATACTGTGCAATCATTATGTAAAAATGAAAATCATTCATAACAAGGAGATTTTGATATTTAAGAGCTCTTAATGAGTATCAATTAGATTTTACACCTTACTGATATGTTATGACATGTTGCTTGCATCTTTTACGTGAATAGCATCGCTAGAAAATGAAGAAGTATCATATTCCGTCCTTATACATTATTTTCTTTATCATAAAAAGAAGATTTTGATATTTAAGAGCTTTTAATGTGTATCAGACAGATTTCACACCTTACTAATAGGTTATGACATGTTGCTTGCATCTTTTATGTTAGTAGCATTGCTAGAAAATGACGAAGTATCATATTCCGTCCTTATACATTGTTTTCTTTATCATAAAAAAAAAGATTTTGATATTTAAGAGCTTTTCATGTGTAACAGTTAGATTTGACACCTTACTAATAGGTTATGACATCTTGCTTGCATCTTGCATCTTATATATGAATAGGATCACTAGATAATGACAGAGTATCAAATTCCGTCCTTATACATTGTTTTCTTTATCATAAAAAGAAGATTTTGATTTTAAGAGCTTTTAATGTGTATCAGTTAGTTTTTACACCTTACCAGTACGTTATGACATGTTGCTTGCATCTTTTATGTGAAAAGAATCACTAGATAATGAAAAAGTATCATTTTCCGTCCTTATACATCATTTTCTTTATTTGACTCGTAGACTGCCTAACACATGAAATGGGTAAAGTTGTCCAGTAGTAAAAAGTTAGGTAGGTCATAACATTGCAGTGTTGTGTTGGTCAGAGTGTACTGAAAAATTTCTGGAAAGTGTAGAGCTATGATTAAACTGCACAATTGTTTGAAATGTTATCATTAGTCTACACTTTCCACAAAATGGACTTAAAAATGTGCAAGGCTTTCTAAGAGACAATTCTGTTAGATTTGTATAGTAATGATCTTAGTTAACTGCTCCTTTTTCTGTACTGCCATCATGAGCACTAATGTAATTCTTTACCAAACAACAAATTTTTGACTCATCCAAATTGAAAGCATTTGCAGACAATAAAATAAATGCAACTTAACTTAACCCTTTCCCAAACAACAAAATTATGGATTAGACCAATTTGAAAGCATTTGCAGACGACAATTCAACTCTTGCTGAAAAGATTATCTCAGTCTATGATAGGGTAGAAAACATTGTGGGAAAAGGAGAAAATGCTGGTTTCCAGCATTTTCCCTTTTTTTCCACAATGTTTTCAAAAGGCTACTATTCTAGACCCATAAAAACCAGGGATTGTTTGGGAAATGGTTAAAAACTGAAATTTGTCTTGGAAAGGGTAGAAAACAATGTGAGAAATGGAGAAAATGCTGATAATTAGCATTTTCTTCTTTTCTCAAAATGTTTTTAAAGGCCTCTTTCTTAGAGCCCTAAAACCAGGGATTGTTTTGGAGATGGTTAATGGCCTATGGTATAAAGATATTTTATGATAACCAGCATTTGCTCTCTTTCTCACTCTGTTTTCCAGCCTATCACAGACAGAACTCATCATTTTAGCAACTTTTTATTTTTTGTTGTCTGAAATTGTGTTGACTGGGTTAATCCATAATTTCATTGTGCGGTAAAGAGTTAACTCTATACAACACAACAAATATACTGACTCATCCAATTTGAAAGCATTTGCAAATGACAAATTAGTTTGCCTCAAATGATCTTCAGTAGGGTGGAAAATACTGTGGGAAAAGGAAAAAAGCTGGCCATAAGTATTTTCAAAAACCTTGTATCTCTTAGTCATTAACTCAATACCAAAAAACAAAATTTTCAGTTTGTCAAAATCGAAAGCCTTTGCAGACGACAAAAGAAAAGTGGCTGAAAATTTGAAATTTATTTTGTGAAGGGTAGAAAACATTGTAGAAAAAGGAGAAAATGCTGGTTACCAGCATTTTCTCCTTTTCTCACAATGTTTTCTAAAGGTTTCTTTCTCAGGGGCATCAAAAGTAGGAATTGTGTGGTAATGGGTTGAAAGTTGAGATAATGTAGTATAACATGGATAGAATTTTATCTCAAATGCTGATTTATGTCAGATCCCATATCTCTCTAAGTTTTCACAATATTAGATACATATTACTGTTATATGCTGATGATGAATAAACTGCTGAACTTTTACCAGATATGCCATATGCTATTTTTATTAGATTTTTAGATTTACCAGGAGATAAATTGGACAACAGAACAGAAACATTTGAAAAGAAAAAAAAGGTGTATTTGTTTTAAAGATAGGCAAAACCTTGCAGGAATATCAACCATTGCTTGTATCAAGCAATTACTCCATCTTCCACAAAATTTTTTTTAAAAAAAACGTCTCACTGCAAGGTTTTAAATTCAATAACTGTATGTCCATGGTATAGATATGTTACCTTAGTAATTATGTACAGAAATCTGTGGAAATTTTTTATCTTATTGTTGTACAGTTAGAGAATAATTTGTATTTATTCAGATTTTTATATCATATTTTATGTCTATGCTGATTTTGTGTCTTCATTTTATTTATTGTACCTAAATCTTCACTAAATGACAAAACAATTGGACTGATCAACTTTAAAGCTATTGCATACTAAGAACATAATGTTGTCAAATGATCAATTTGACTCTTACTTGATACAAATACATACTTAGAAATGGAAAAATGCTAGCTTTTTCTCATTTTTTCAAAATATTTTTGTAATTTTTCTTCTTGATAGTCATTAGTCAAGTGGTATTGTTTGTTTAAAGGTATTAAGTAATTTAAATTATAGATGAGTGAGAAAAAGTTTTATATGAGGAGTAAATATTTATGATCTTAATATAGAAAGAAATCAAGAAATTTTTTTGACATCAAACCCTTGAACTCTTTACCACACAATCCGGACTTTTCACGACGCCAAGAAAGAAAGTTTCTAAATATTGCTGGTATCCAGCATTTTCTCCTTTTCCAACAATGTTTTATACCCTTCCAAAATCAAATTTCAATTTTTTAGTCACATTTAATTTGTCGTCTGCAAATGCTTTCAGTTTGGACTAGTCCAAAATTTTGTTGTTTGGTACAGAGTTAACCAGTATACTGAGTTTGTTCAACCTTGAGGAAGTGAACCTTTTGAAAACATTGTTAAAAATGGAGAAAATGCTGGTAACCAATATTTTTTCCACTCCCACAATGTTTCCTATCCAAGCAAAGACAAATTACATTATTTGATTTACATTTATTTTGTTGGCTGCAAACACTTTCCATTGGACAAATCTACATCTTTGTCCTTTGGTAAAGAGTGAAAGAAAAAGTTAAGTTCTTTTTTTTTCTATTTTATAGGCCATATTTGTGATTGTGGAACTTTCATTGATACATACATATTGTTCAAGTAAAAAAAAAAAAGGATACTTTTTATTATTACTGATTGTGGCAAAATATGGCAGTAGTGATAAAAATGTCTTTTACTTAACCCATTACCACACAATCCCTACTTTTGACAAAGCTGAGAAAGAAGCCTTTAGAAAACACAGTGGGAAAAGGAGAAAATGCTGGTAACCAGGGTTTTCCCCTTTTCCCACAATGTTTTCTACCCTTCACTAAACAAATATCGAATTTTCAGTCACTTTTATTTTGTCGCCTGCAAATGCTTTCGATTTGGACAAGCCTAAAATATTGTCATTTGGTAATGAGTTAATCTAATAGTGTATATTTAAGATCAGACTATACACTGTGTTTAGTCACATTTTGATCTACATTGTTCACCTTCAGCATGTGTTTTCTTCATGTTGTATTTGAGTTAGAATGCCCATAAATTTGCAGTTATAGTTGCAATTTTATTTCAAACATGTATCTCAAATAATAAATCTAAGCCCCATTAGCATAAAGAAATTAAAAACCATTTGATATTGACCATTTATCAAATTATAAGAGCAGGTTAGACATGAAAGCACAAAAATCCTTTCTTGCAGGTGAGCTACCTTTCAAAAGCGATCCTGGCCAGGGTTTTTGAAACTCGGGATTGTGTGTTAAATGGTTAAAAGGCTTTTGAAAACACTTGCGCAGGGAGGAAAGCTGATAACCAACATATTGCCCCCTTTCCATATTATTTTGCTCCATAAGGCAAACACCATTATTAAATTTTGAGGAATACACAGTCTCAACAAAAAGCAGGGTTTATGACAAACAATTGATGGGCATTTCACCCAAATTTTAATGATGTTATTGTTTTAATGATTTTCTTTTTGTCAAGTTATTGTTTACAAATATTACTGGAGCTATCTGTGATATCACTATAATTTTCTTTGGTTATAGAAGTATGAAGTTTTGCTTTTGTCACACTGTTATATCACCAAAGACACAAATTATTGAGTAGTTGTTTTTTGTTTGAACATGTCTGGGGTATAACATAATTGTCAAAATCTGACAGATTTAACTCCTGACCAAATAACAAGCTTTAACCCTGAAACCGCCAAATAAGCTAAACAAAGTAAACAAACTTATTCAGTCTAAGAAATGAAACCAACATAATTACACTTTCAAGACTGCTCTTGTCAAGAATGTGTCAGCAAAGTGGACAGTGTGGATCAAGATCAAACTGCATGTTATGTGCACCCTGATCGTTATCTACTTGTACCGCAAAGGTAGCTTTTGCCTGTAGGACCTGTCCAAATTCAAATCATTTACAGGTGACAACTTATTTTTGGCTATAATTATAGGGTTTATTGTTAGACTGATAGAAAAAGAGAAAATATTAGTTAATAAGCAATTTTTTCCGTTTCCACAATGATTTCAAAAGCTTTCTTCCTTATGATTATTGAAATGTGATTGTGTAGTAAATGCTTAGCCATGTACCACAAATTTTAAACATCCGATGGAAAAGGCCTTGTAAAACATTGTGGGAAAAGCAGAAAATGCTGGTAACCAGTATTTTCTCCTTTTTCCACAAATTTTTCAATGTTTTTTTGTCCTTTTTTTTTTTCACCAGAGTCATTTAAGCTGAGGATTATTCGGTAAAAGAGTAAAGCAACTGACAAATGAAATAGAGATTTTGTCATTCAGGCACACAGACCAGGGTGTCGTAGTTCCAAACATTTCTTCACCAGAATATTTCCCAAAATAGGAGATAGTGTTAAGAAATTTAGGAAATGTGGTACAAAAGAGAAATTAGGCAACATGAGCAGTATTTCTTTCTTCCAAGAATGTTTTTCAAAGCCTGCTCATATGTTTAATCTGAACTCTTGTTGCATGTCCATCAGTTTGACAGATGCTTTCAGATTCACCCACAGCAATTTTTCCTTCTCTTTTTTAGTTGACAGTAATTCGGTTTTTAACAAAATTAAACTATATACCAATAATAACAACGAGGTGAATTTGGTTGTCTTCACCAAGTCATTGTATAGTTCATTTGTCTCCCCATCTCAATGATGTTGCAAAATATTTATATTACTGTAAGTAGAGTTAAATGCGTATGAACCATGCTCGAGAAAAAGGGGGCTTAATGCATATACATTATGCCTTGAAGCATGCAAGACATCACATAATTTGGGATCCATTAACCCTTTACCACACAATGCTGACTTTCGAAGCTGCTGGAAAAGAAGCCTTTTGAAAACATTGTGGGAAAAGGAGAAAATGCTGGTAACCAGCATTTTCTCCTTTTCCCACAATGTTTTTTATCCTATCAAAGAAAATTTGCACCATTTGAGCCACATTGAAATTGTCGTCTGCAAATGCTTTCAATTTGGACAAGGTTAAAATTTTATCGTCTGGTAAAGGGTTGAACCCATTATGTCTCATAATTGACAGAATCTCTGACTGAAGAGTGTTGCTTGGAAGTTCAGAGAATTTACAAATAGGAAAGAGTTTGGTCCCATGTAAGCCTGTGCAAACTTTGCAGGCTGATATGTGATGATACTTTCTGCATATGCTTTCAGCCCTCCTTTCCCACAGCATGGCTCATACATTATTCTGTAATTACACAGAATTTACTCTTCAGTCTTATCTTTGTTCATTTATTTGTGCTAAGACTTTTTTTCTATTTATATTTTTTCTTGAAGGATTTATTCATTCAATGTAGAATAGGACATGTATTATAATGTAGAATAATAAAAATCAGACCAAGGAAAGATATAGTTTCAAATCTTTTGAAATCAATGACCAATTGACTGTTTCTCAGAGCCAAACCTGGTTGGGTAGCTCAGTGGCTATCGTGGCCAACTGGTGACCTGGTGGTTGTAAGTTCAATATGTGATTTAGGCAAACTTTCTTTTTTGCCATATTTCCCCTCTCAACTCTGAGGCAGGTCAGAAAAGCATCACTGGCTTGGAAAGAAAGTTTTATCATTAATGGTTTAACCCTTTACCACACAGTGACGCCTTTTAACGACCCTATGGAAGAAGCCTTTTGCAAACATTGTGGGAAAAGGAGAAGTGGTAACCAGCCCTTTCTCTTTTTCCCACAAAGTTTTCTACGCTATTGAAGTAAAATTGCCTCATTTTAGCCACTATGAAATTGTTGTCTGCAAATGCTTTCTCAATTTGGATAGGTTTAAAGTTTTACCATGTGGAAAAGGGTTAAGAAAACTAGGAAATATGTGGTATGTGCATTGACTACCCCAATATAACCGAAGTTGTTAAAAAAAGTGTTAAACTGAAATACAAGTTGCATACTCCTGTTTTCATCTTATCACATGATAGGGTTTTGTCGACTGGTTAAGGATTTTGTACACCAAACTCTTAGTTTCTCACAAAAACAAAAATAGGAGTTGTATAGCGAGGGCATACAAATCGGTGAAACAAAGGAAACAGACAAATAGGAAATTTTTTGATGAATTCAAAACACAAAAAAAGATGAATTGCCACGTTATCATAAATTAAATACTATTTAGATACGGTGGAAAGTCAAGCATACAATGACATCTAATTGTTTGACTTAAGGGAACAATTTAGCAGTGCCATAGAAAAAATCGAGCCGAATCATTTGATCGCAACAGGCTTATCTCATGATACAGTTAGTTTATTAAAAATGTGGACTTTATGAATCAAGAATTATAGAGATGGCTTTCTCAATATAATGCATCAGTGTGGCGCATTAAACTCTTTTTTTTTCATCACATGGCTCACTTTCTTTGTCATCTATAAATATTTTCAGTTTGAACAAGTTTGAAATTTCGTCAACTGGTAAAGGTTTTTAACTCATATCAGAAAATGGTGTTTTAAGGTGTTTGAAACATGGACATTTGACAACAAAACAATTAAAAACACTCATAAAAACAAGCATGGATGTCGAGGAACAGGGAATTTAATATCATATAAACAGCAAGAAAACTCTCTGTACATCGGGACTCACCATAAATACTAAACGTTTGCTGGGAAAAAGGAATAGGATAGAGAATTTGCAGGAAATGCAGACAAAAACGACAGAATGGACCTCGGGTAACAACTCAGTTGACCTGCTTCAAGGAAGAGATCCATCTTTGCTTTCAAATCTCTCAAAACTCTATACAGTATCAAAGAAAATGAATTATTATATCTGATAAATACATGTATTTTAGTTGACGCGTGCAATATGCAAACAAAATAGACAGAAAGTTCTGCAATGACATGAATCATGTAGCATTGGTTTCCATTACTGACATTAATAGATTTTGCCAACATGTGAAGGAATCCATGGACAGGTGCACTGGTCAACACTTATGAAGCACAAATATAAATAGCCTGCCTTTTAAGACGTTCTGTAGTAATTTTCCACTGAACCTTTTATTAAACAAACCCCGAGGTGTAACAGCCATGCAGAATAAGGCTTTAGAAAGCATTGTGGGTAAAATGAGAAAATGCTGATAACCAACATCTTTCTATGTTTTTTTTCCACCTCCACCCTTTCACACAAATATTTTGATAAGAGTAAACAGTTTTACTCATAGGACTGTGTAGCTCAGTGGTAGAGCTCTCGCCCTCTACCCAAAGGCTCTTGAGTTCGAATCCTGAAGGAGTCACATACTTCACACTTTTTTGTGACATGTTTTGAACAATGTTTCATTTTTTTTTTTGCCTCAAAGTGCTTTCAACTTGGAAGAATGCCTGCAGTAATGTTCGGACGTCGCGTAAACAGATGAACATTACTGCAGGCATTGTATCACAGGATCATGTAAGAAGAAGGCGGTTGTACCGCCGAATACTCGTGTACATTATTGTAATTAAAAGTTACATTTCTCAAGAAGAGGATATCATGCTTTGAAAGATAAATATAATAAATATACTTTGTGTCATCTAGTTTAAAGCCTGCTAATGAACGGGTTTATGATGACAATTGTGGTCAGAAAAACGCAGCCAGCAGTGTGAAATAAATGACGGATGTGTTTTGATGGGTAAAGTAGCATCAGAAACATTTGCAAGGGTGCACTGTTTGTTCTGATATACATGGCTTCAAATATAGTGAAAGCGAGTCAAACGCTACACAAACCCTGCAAAGAAAACCATTGATGAATAGGTGCATTTGTTCTTTAGAGGCTTTGTAATTATTAAAGGTACGATTAGTCAGGAGCCGAACAGCCCTCACAAAAAAATCTTGATTCAGAGCACAAAAAACAAGCCACCAGAAAAGGGGACCGAAAGTTTAACTCATAATTTCGACGACTTTAAACCATCTTCTGGGCGTCAAAAGCTCGGTGTGTCATCCAGAGCATTTCCAATTAACTTTTTGCAGCATGAAAATCCAAGAATTGCATCTCATGTGCTTGCAAATTGAGATTTTTCCATGTGGTCCCTCTTCTCGTGGAGCGAAAGTTTTTCTTCAATATGGCCGGATATCGGGTAAAACTTTCGCAGCACCATAAAAGGGGTTTTCTCTTTGTCGCGCACCGGTGTATCATTTTGTCGGGTACCTCTTGTTATGCCGCTACTGAATTTGCACGGGCTACACGGAGCGGTAATTGGACAAATTTATGGCGTCACCACAAAGGGGGGTTAAAGTCTAAATGTTTTTATTCTCATCTAGGTCCTTAATGTGAACTTACAAAGCTTGCCATGACATCTGTAACGATTCTTGGCAACTCATTGAAACGTTAAAAATGCAGAAATTATATGCTTATTTGCATAAAAACATCAAATTTCCCACTTGTTGCCCGATCTTGCCCTCCAACCAGTTTCTGTACTTCATCAAGCTTATAAAAGTCGAGACATAAGAAAAAGTTGGGCCGTATAGCTTACCCAAATTTAAATATACAAGTGTTTACATAATAATTCAACAGAATCTGTAGATCAGTGGTAGAGCTCTCGCCCTCTAAGCAAAGGCTAGGGAGTTCGAGTCCTGAGTCGGTCGCATCTTCTGCATCTTTTTCTTGTGACATCTCTTGAGCAATATTTTTTTATTGCCTCAAAGTTCTTCTGATTTGGACAGCTTGAAATTTTTGTGGACTGGTTAAGGACTTTGTACATCAAATTCCACCTAAGCTTATCACATTAAACAAGAATAGGAATTCTATATCAAGGGCTCACAAATCGGGAAAACAAAACCGAAAAACACGCACATGAAAAGGTGAACTGCCGAGATTTTATAACTGAAATACTGTTTAGAAACAGCGAGTATAAATCAAACATACAATCAAATCCAATTAGTAGAGTGCAGGGAAAATTTAGCAGCGCAATGGAAGAAATTTAGGTGAATCATTGATAGCAGCAGGCTGTGAGCCCAAGGGTTGGAAGTCCAAATCGTTGGCAGGCAAATAATAGATCGAGAATCAATTCAATGAATTCATGCATCTCCATAAAACTGACACATTGTGTTGACTTTGTTTACCTTTACATAACAAGCCCACGAAATAAGCACAAGGAGAATTTTCTATACATATGAAAATATAGAAAACATTGTTCAAAAAGGAGAAAATACTTCTGACCAGCATTTTCTTCTTTTCCACAATGTTTTCTATCCTTTGAAGGATAAATAAACTTTATGTGCCATGTAGTATAAAAGCCTGCTAATGAACGGGTTTATAATAACGATCGTGGTCAGAAAAAAGCAGTGTTAAATAAATGACGGATGTGTTTTGATGGGTAAAGTAGCATCAGAAACATTTGCAAGGGTTGGAAGTCCAAATCGTTGGCAGGCAAATAATAGATCGAGAATCCATTCAATGAATTCATGCATCTCCATAAAACTGACACATTGTGTTGACTTTGTTTACCTTTACATAACAAGCCCACGAAATAAGCACAACAACGAGAATTTTCTATACATATGAATATATAGAAAACATTGTTCAAAAAGGAGAAAATACTTCTGACCAGCATTTTCTTCTTTTCCACAATGTTTTCTATCCTTTGAAGGGTAAATAAACTTTATGTGCCATGTAGTATAAAAGCCTGCTAATGAACGGGTTTATAATAACGATCGTGGTCAGAAAAAAGCAGCCAGCAGTGTGAAATAAATGACGGATGTGTTTTGATGGGTAAAGTAGCATCAGAAACATTTGCAAGGGTGCACTGTTTGTCCTGATATACATGGCTTCAAATATAGTGAAAGAGAGTCAAACGCTACACAATCCATACAAAGAAAACCATTGATGAATAGGTCGATTTGTCCCATAGGGGCTTTGTAATTATTAAAGGTACGATAAGTCAGGGGCCGAACAGCCCTCACAAAAAATTTTCTTGATTGAGAGCACAAAAAACAAGCCACCAGAAAGAGGGACCGAAAGTTTAACTCATAATTTCGACGACTTTAAACCATCTTCTGGGCGTCAAAAGCTCGGTGTGTCATCCACAGCATTTCCAATTAACTTTTTGCAGCAAGAAAATCCAAGAATTGCATCTCGTGTGCTTGCAAACTGAGATTTTTCCATGTGGTCCCTCTTCTCGTGGAGCGAAAGTTTTTCTTCAATATGGCCGGATATCGGGTAAAACTTTCGCAGCACCATGAAAGGGGTATTCTCTTTGTCGCGCACCGGTGTATCATTTTGTCGGGTACCTCTTGTTATGCCGCTACTGAATTTGCACGGGCTACACGGAGCGGTAATTGGACAAATTTATGGCGTCACCACAAAGGGGGGTTAAAGTCTAAGTGTTTTTCTCATCTAGGTCCTTAATAAGAACTTACAAAGCTTGCCATGACATCTGTAACGATTCTAGGCAACTCATTGAAACGTTGAAAATGCTGAAATTATATGCTTATTTGCATAAAAACATCAAATTTCCCATTTGTTACCCGATCTTGCCCTCCAACCAGTTTCTGTACTTCATCAAGCTTATAAAAGTCGAGGCATAAGAAAAAGTTGGGCCGTATAGCTTACCCAAATTTAAAGATACAAGTGTTTACATAATAATTCAACAGAATCTGTAGATCAGGGGTAGAGCTCTCACCCTCTAAGCAAAGGCTAGAGAGTTCGATTCCTGAACCGGTCGCATCTTCTGCATCTTTTTTTTGTGACATCTCTTGAACCATATTTTTTATTGCCTCAAAGTTCTTCTGATTTGGACAGCTTGAAATTTTTGTGGACTGGTTAAGGACTTTGTACATCAAATTCCACCTAAGCTTATCACATTAAACAAGAATAGGAATTCTATATCAAGGGCTCACAAATCGGGAAAAAAAAACCGAAAATCACGCACATGAAAAGGTGAACTGCCGAGATTTTATAACTGAAATACTGTTTAGAAACAGCGAGTATAAATCAAACATACAATTAAATCCAATTAGTAGAGTGCAGGGAAAACAAAACCGAAAAACACGCACATGAAAAGGTGAACTGCCGAGATTTTATAACTGAAATACTGTTTAGAAACAGCGAGTATAAATCAAACATACAATCAAATCCAATTAGTAGAGTGCAGGGAAAATTTAGCAGCGCAATGGAAGAAATTTAGGTGAATCATTGATAGCAGCAGGCTGTGAGCCCAAGGGTTGGAAGTCCAAATCGTTGGCAGGCAAATAATAGATCGAGAATCCATTCAATGAATTCATGCATCTCCATAAAACTGACACATTGTGTTGACTTTGTTTACCTTTACATAACAAGCCCACGAAATAAGCACAACAACGAGAATTTTCTATACGTATGAATATATAGAAAACATTGTTCAAAAAGGAGAAAATACTTCTGACCAGCATTTTCTTCTTTTCCACAATGTTTTCTATCCTTTGAAGGGTAAATAAACTTTATGTGCCATGTAGTATAAAAGCCTGCTAATGAACGGGTTTATAATAACGATCGTGGTCAGAAAAAAGCAGCCAGCAGTGTGAAATAAATGACGGATGTGTTTTGATGGGTAAAGTAGCATCAGAAACATTTGCAAGGGTGCACTGTTTGTCCTGATATACATGGCTTCAAATATAGTGAAAGAGAGTCAAACGCTACACAATCCATACAAAGAAAACCATTGATGAATAGGTCGATTTGTCCCATAGGGGCTTTGTAATTATTAAAGGTACGATTAGTCAGGGGCCGAACAGCCCTCACAAAAAATTTTCTTGATTGAGAGCACAAAAAACAAGCCACCAGAAAGAGGGACCGAAAGTTTAACTCATAATTTCGACGACTTTAAACCATTTTCTGGGCGTCAAAAGCTCGGTGTGTCATCCAGAGCATTTCCAATTAACTTTTTGCAGCATGAAAATCCAAGAATTGCATCTCGTGTGCTTGCAAATTGAGATTTTTCCATGTGGTCCCTCTTCTCGTGGAGCGAAAGTTTTTCTTCAATATGGCCGGATATCGGGTAAAACTTTCGCAGCACCATGAAAGGGGTATTCTCTTTGTCGCGCACCGGTGTATCATTTTGTCGGGTACCTCTTGTTATGCCGCTACTGAATTTGCACGGGCTACACGGAGCGGTAATTGGACAAATTTATGGCGTCACCACAAAGGGGGGTTAAAGTCTAAGTGTTTTTCTCATCTAGGTCCTTAATAAGAACTTACAAAGCTTGCCATGACATCTGTAACGATTCTAGGCAACTCATTGAAACGTTGAAAATGCTGAAATTATATGCTTTTTTGCATAAAAACATCAAATTTCCCATTTGTTACCCGATCTTGCCCTCCAACCAGTTTCTGTACTTCATCAAGCTTATAAAAGTCGAGGCATAAGAAAAAGTTGGGCCGTATAGCTTACCCAAATTTAAATATACAAGTGTTTACATAATAATTCAACAGAATCTGTAGATCAGTGGTAGAGCTCTCACCCTCTAAGCAAAGGCTAGAGAGTTCGAGTCCTGAACCGGTCGCATCTTCTGCATCTTTTTTTTGTGACATCTCTTGAGCAATATTTTTTTATTGCCTCAAAGTTCTTCTGATTTGGACAGCTTGAAATTTTTGTGGACTGGTTAAGGACTTTGTACATCAAATTCCACCTAAGCTTATCACATTAAACAAGAATAGGAATTCTATATCAAGGGCTCACAAATCGGGAAAACAAAACCGAAAAACACGCACATGAAAAGGTGAACTGCCGAGGTTTTATAACTAAAATACTGTTTAGAAACAGCGAGTATAAATCAAACATACAATCAAATCCAATTTGTAGAGTGCAGGGAAAACAAAACCGAAAAACACGCACATGAAAAGGTGAACTGCCGAGATTTTATAACTGAAATACTTTTTAGAAACAGCGAGTATAAATCAAACATACAATCAAATCCAATTAGTAGAGTGCAGGGAAAATTTAGCAGCGCAATGGAAGAAATTTAGGTGAATCATTGATAGCAGCAGGCTGTGAGCCCAAGGGTTGGAAGTCCAAATCGTTGGCAGGCAAATAATAGATCGAGAATCCATTCAATGAATTCATGCATCTCCATAAAACTGACACATTGTGTTGACTTTGTTTACCTTTACATAACAAGCCCACGAAATATGCACAACAACGAGAATTTTCTATACGTATGAATATATAGAAAACATTGTTCAAAAAGGAGAAAATACTTCTGACCAGCATTTTCTTCTTTTCCACAATGTTTTCTATCCTTTGAAGGGTAAATAAACTTTATGTGCCATGTAGTATAAAAGCCTGCTAATGAACGGGTTTATAATGACGATCGTGGTCAGAAAAGAGCAGCCAGCAGTGTGAATAAATGACGGATGTGTTTTGATGGGTAAAGTAGCATCAGAGCTCTCACCCTCTAAGCAAAGGCTAGAGAGTTCGAGTCCTGAACCGGTCGCATCCTCTGCATCTTTTTTTTGTGACATCTCTTGAACCATATTTTTTTATTGCCTCAAAGTTCTTCTGATTTGGACAGCTTGAAATTTTTGCGGACTGGTTAAGGACTTTGTACATCAAATTCCACCTAAGCTTATCACATTAAACAAGAATAGGAATTCTATATCAAGGGCTCACAAATCGGAAAAACAAAACCGAAAAACACGCACATGAAAAGGTGAACTGCCGAAATTTTATAACTGAAATACTGTTTAGAAACAGCGAGTATAAATCAAACATACAATCAAATCCAATTAGTAGAGTGCAGGGAAAATTTAGCAGCGCAATGGAAGAAATTTAGGTGAATCATTGATAGCAGCAGGCTGTGAGCCCAAGGGTTGGAAGTCCAAATCGTTGGCAGGCAAATAATAGATCGAGAATCCATTCAATGAATTCATGCATCTCCATAAAACTGACACATTGTGTTGACTTTGTTTACCTTTACATAACAAGCCCACGAAATAAGCACAATAACGAGAATTTTCTATACATATGAATATATAGAAAACATTGTTCAAAAAGGAGAAAATACTTCTGACCAGCATTTTCTTCTTTTCCACAATGTTTTCTATCCTTTGAAGGGTAAATAAACTTTATGTGCCATGTAGTATAAAAGCCTGCTAATGAACGGGTTTATAATGACGATCGTGGTCAGAAAAAAGCAGCCAGCAGTGTGAAATAAATGACGGATGTGTTTTGATGGGTAAAGTAGCATCAGAAACATTTGCAAGGGTGCACTGTTTGTCCTGATATACATGGCTTCAAATATAGTGAAAGATAGTCAAACGCTACACAATCCATACAAAGAAAACCATTGATTAATAGGTCGATTTGTCCCATAGGGGCTTTGTAATTATTAAAGGTACGATTAGTCAGGGGCCGAACAGCCCTCACAAAAAATTTTCTTGCATGAGAGCACAAAAAACAAGCCACCAGAAAGAGGGACCGAAAGTTTAACTCATAATTTCGACGACTTTAAACCATCTTCTGGGCGTCAAAAGCTCGGTGTGTCATCCAGAGCATTTCAAATGAACTTTTTGCAGCATGAAAATCCAAGAATTGCATCTCGTGTGCTTGCAAATTGAGATTTTTCCATGTGGCCCCTCTTCTCGTGGAGCGAAAGTTTTTCTTCAATATGGCCGGATATCGGGTAAAACTTTCGCAGCACCATGAAAGGGGTTTTCTCTTTGTCGCGCACCGGTGTATCATTTTGTCGGGTACCTCTTGTTATGCCGCTACTGAATTTGCACGGGCTACACGGAGCGGTAATTGGACAAATTTATGGCGTCACCACAAAGGGGGGTTAAAGTCTAAGTGTTTTTCTCATCTAGGTCCTTATTGTGAACTTACAAAGCTTGCCATGACATCTGTAACGATTCTAGGCAACTCATTGAAACGTTGAAAATGCTGAAATTATATGCTTATTTGCATAAAAACATCAAATTTCCCACTTGTTACCCGATCTTGCCCTCCAACCAGTTTCTGTACTTCATCAAGCTTATAAAAGTCGAGGCATAAGAAAAAGTTGGGCAGTATAGCTTACCCAAATTTAAAAATATAAGTTTACGTAATAATTCAAAGGAATCTGTAGATCAGTGGTAGAGCTCTCGCGCTCTAAGCAAAGGCTAGGGAGTTCGAGTCCTGAACCGGTCGCATCTTCTGCATCTTTTTTTTGTGACATCTCTTGAACCATATTTTTAAATTTAATTTGGACAGCTTGAAATTTTTGTAGACTGGTTAAGGATTTTGTACATCAAATTCCTCCTAAGCTTATCACATAAATCAAGAATAAGAATTATATATCAAGGGATCAGAAATCGGGAAAACAAAACCAAAAAACATGCACATGAAAAAACGAACTGCCGAGAATTTATAACTGAAATACTGTTTAGAAACAGCCAGTATAAATCAGACATACAATCAAATCCAATTAGTAGAGTGCAGGGAAAATTTAGCAGCGAATTGGAAGAAATTGAGATGAATCATTGATTGCAGCAGGCTGTGAGCCCAAGGATTGGAAGTCCAAATCGTTGGCAGGAAAACAATAGATCGAAAATCCATTCAATGACTTCATGCATCTCTGTAAAACTGACACATTGTGTTGACTTTGTTTACCTTTACATAACAAGCCCACGAAATAAGCACAACAAGGAGAATTTTCTATACATATAAATATAGAAAAAAACTTCGTTTGGAAAGGAGAAATTACTTCTGACCAGCAATTTCTTCTTTTCCACAATATTTTCTATCCTTTGAAGGATAAATAAACTTTATATGGCATGTAGTATAAAAGCCTGCTAATGGGTGGGTTTATAATGACGATCGTGGTCAGAAAAAAGCAGCCAGTAGAGTCACTAAATGATGGATGTGTTTTGATGGGTAAAGTAGCATCAGAAAAAATTGCAAAGGTGCACTGTTTGTCCTGATATACATGGCTTCAATTATAGTGAAAGCGAGTCAAACGCTACACAAACCCTACAAAGAAAACCATTAATGAATAGGTCCATTTGTCCTTTAGAGGCTATGTAATTATTAAGGGTACGATTAGTCAGGGGCCGAACAGCCTTCACAAAAATTTTTTTGATTGAGAGCACAAAAAACAAGCCACCAGAAAAGGGGACCGAAAGTTTAACTTATAATTTCGAAGACTTTAAACCATTTTCTGGGCGTCAAAAGCTCGGTGTGTCATCCAGAGCATTTCATATTATCTTTTGGCAGCATGCAATTCCAAGAATTGCATCTCGTGTGCTTGCAAATTGAGATTTTTCCATGTGGTCCCTCTTCTCGTGGAGCGAAAGTTTTTCTTCAATATGGCCGGATATCGGGTAAAACTTTCGCAGCACCATAAAAGGGGTTTTCTCTTTGTCGCGCACCGGTGTATCATTTTGTCGGGTACCTCTTGTTATGCCGCTACTGAATTTGCACGGGCTACACGGAGCGGTAATTGGACAAATTTATGGCGTCACCACAAAGGGGGGTTAAAGTCTAAGTGTTTTTCTCATCTAGGTCCTTATTGTGAACTTACAAAGCTTGCCATGACATCTGTAACGATTCTAGGCAACTCATTGAAACGTTGAAAATGCTGAAATTATATGCTTATTTGCATAAAAACATCAAATTTCCCACTTGTTACCCGATCTTGCCCTCCAACCAGTTTCTGTACTTCATCAAGCTTATAAAAGTCGAGGCATAAGAAAAAGTATGGCCGGATATCGGGTAAAACTTTCGCAGCACCATTAAAGGGGTTTTCTCTTTGTCGCGCACCGGTGTATCATTTTGTTGGGTACCTCTTGTTATGCCGCTACTGAATTTGCACGGGCTACACGGAGCGGTAATTGGACAAATTTATGGCGTCACCACAAAGGGGGGGGGGGGGTAAAGTCTTAGTGCTTTTTTTCTCATCTAGGTCCTTAATGTGAACTTGCAAAGCTTGCCACGACATCTGTTACGATTCTAGGCAACTCATTGAAACGTTGTAAATGCTGAAATTATATGCTTTTTTGCATAAAAACATCAAATTTCCCATTCGTCACCCGATATTTCGCTCCAACCAGTTTCTGTACTTCATCAAGCTTATAAAAGTCGAGGCATAAGAAAAAGTTGGACCGTATAGCTTACCCAAATTTAAAAATATAAGTGTTTACATAATAATTCAACAGAATCTGTAGATCAGTGGTAGAGCTCTCGCCCTCTAAGCAAAGGCTAGGGAGTTCGAGTCCTGAACCGGTCGCATCTTCTGCATCTTTTTTTTTATGACATCTCTTGAACCATATTTTTTTATTGCCTCAAAATTTCTCCTAAGCTTATCACATAAAACAAGAATAGGAATTCTATATCAAAGGCTCACAAATCGGGAAAACAAAACCAAAAAAACACGCACATGAAAAGGTGAACTGCCGAGATTTTATAACTGAAATACTGTTTAGAAACAGCGAGTATAAATCAGACATACAATCAGATCCAATTGGTAGAGTGCAGGGAAAATTTAGCAGCGAATTGGAAGAAATTGAGATGAATCATTGATTGCAGCAGGCTGTGAGCCCAAGGGTTGGAAGTCCAAAATCGTTGGCAGGCAAATAGTAGATCTAGAATTCATTCAATGAATTCATGCATCTGTTACCCTGAAACTTTGAAAATAATACATTGTTGAGAAAGGAGAAAATACTTCTGACAAGCATTTTCTTTTTTCCCACAATGTTTTCTATCCTTTGAAAGATAAATATACTTTTTGTGCCATGTAGTTTAAAAGCCTGCTAATGGACGGGTTTATAATAACAATTGTGGTCTGAAAAAAGCAGCCAGCAGTGTGAATAAGTGATGGGTGTGTTTGATGGGTAAAATAACATCAGAAACATTTGCAAGGGTGCACTGTTTGTCCTGATATACATGGCTTCAATTATAGTGAAAGAGAGTCAAACGTTCCACATTCAATACAAATAAAACTATTGATTAATAGGTCCATGTGTCCTATAGAGGCTTTGTAATTATTAAGGGTACGATTAGTCAGTGGCCGAACAGCCCTCATAAAAATTTCTTGATGGAGAGCACAAAAAACAAGCCACCAGAAAAGGGGACCGAAAGTTTAACTCATAATTTCGACTACTTTAAATCATTTTCTTGGCGTCAAAAGCTCGGTGTGTCATCCAGAGCATTTCCAATTAACTTTTGGCAGCATGAAATTCCAAGAATTGCGTCTCGTGTGCTTGCAAATTGAGATTTTTCCACGTGGTCCCTTTTCTTGTGGTGCAAAAGTTTTTCTTCAATATGGCCGGATATCGGGTAAAACTTTCGCAGCACCATAAAAGGGGTATTCTCCTTGTCGCGCATGTGTGTGACATTTTGTTTGGTACCTGTTGTCATGCCGCTATTGGATTTGCACGAGCTACACGAGACGGTAAAAATCCATCTCATCACCACAAAGGGGGGTTAAAGTTTAATTGCTTTCTTTTCATCTGGACCCCTTTTGTGACATACAAAGCTTGCCATGACATCTGTAACGATTCTCGGCAACTACTACCAACATTATAAATGCTTAAATTGTACTTTTTTTTTTGCATGAAAATTCAAATTTCCCACTCGTTACTCATTCCAGAGCTCCAAACAGTTCTATACTTTACCAAACTTATTGCAATCGAGGCATCAAAAAGTATGGCCATGTAGCTAACCCAATTAAATTATATACAAAAGTATCAAGGGTAACAACCTACGTCACAGGAAGTGATATCGGACCTGCGCATTTTCGTAACTTATGTCCGCCATATTGAAAAGTAAGTACGATATGAAGATAGAATGAGGCTAGCTTGGGCGGATACAAACGGACTACAAAGACTCTCGTGTATTTATCAAAGACATTAGATGAATACATTTAATATTCTGATGTTTTAGACAGGAAGCAGATGTCTATATGCACAAAAACTTTGACCAAATATCAAAAAGTGATTGGGTTTTAATAGTTGGTCGAAGTCTATTCTATTAGTATAAGTAGTTAACAGAAGCTTTGGCAAAAAACAAAGTCCCTAGGCATTGTTCACTTTGGAGGTCTAAAGACTTTTTCAGATCATTTAAAGGAACGATTACAAAAAAAAAAAATCAGTCTTACCAAACACGCACACTTACTTTATAACAAGGGTCCGATATCACTACCTGTGACGTCACACTGACGTACGTTGTGAGGGGTGGTATAACCGAATGTATTATCCCAGGCGCAAAATACAGAGGCTCATGGACCTTTTCCAAAGAGGGTCTTGATGGCCTCCAATAAAAAAAATGAATAATAGAAGGTATTTGGTGGACGCTGGTGACGTTTTTTTTAATCGGTGTATTTGATTGAGTGTCTTTGATTCAATATCTTTCAAGTTCATAGTAAAGACTCTAGAGGTGTTTTTTAGTGAAGATGGTAGCTTTAAAAGGTGGTTCCAACGATATGAAAAATACTGATAATAACGGAATCAACTTTTTAGATTTTTTATGGTATCTGCGCTCTTAAAGCGCTGTTTGCAGTAAAATAACACCAATAACAAAGATAAGTGATTACAAGTTTTCCATGATCCAAATATAAACTGTTACTTTTATCAAATAATCATTAAGACTCGTAGAAATAAAATCAAATTTAACATTCTGATAAAAAGAATAACGAAAATCCGTCATGCCACAGTAAGTGGAATAGTATTTTTCTAAACTCTAATATAAATTGGAATGTCATACGCAGCAATGTCTTTAAATATTCAAGTGAAGGTTAATCCCAATGGTTTCAAAAAAGAATAATACACAGGATTCTTCCAACAAAATGAACCTGGTCGAAACAAAAACGTGTTCTTTCTGTAACAGATGTGAAGAAACTACGAGGGGTGTTCGAAAAGTTTCGGGACGATTGGCGTCATTCTTTTATTTATTTAGATTTTTTAATGATATTTTTCGGTAATGATAGCTACAACCGTATTCTACATGTATATAGCACATTTATTTTATAAATGTCAAAATATTAAACCTAGTTTGGGGCGCATTTAAATATTTGTTAATAATTTAGATCAGTCGATTTCAAGAAGCAAACAAAATGCGCTTTGTGATTCAAATGAAACAAATCTGAAGCTAGACAGATTACTTTCTGAAACACCCCCCCCCCCCCAAAAAAAAAGTATACTTATGTAAAAACAAAGATATTAATCAATCTTTATTAGGCCTGAAAAATAGCCTCTTGTATGGTCTTAGCATTATTAGAAGCTCAAAGAATTATGAAAATGACGAGGGCTTATAACAATTATAGAATATATCAGTCGAAACCTCCCATGCACAGGAACAATGCTATGGTGCCTCAAAAGAATACCTACTTCATGTTACGTTTCCGTTTTGCTTATGACACTTCATTACTGTGCATTGAACCAAGATCTAAGTAGCAATTTATCAACACAGTCACTTGCACACTCGCGCAACTCTCACACAATATGTTTTTTTTTTACATAATTATATACAAAAATAAGTTTGTTTGTTTTTTGACTACATATTTAAGAAAAAAATTATCAATTAAGTCAACCTTTATTAGTCATTAGCGTTAAAATCTTGATATTTTGGTAGCCATATTAATACAGTAGTACAATAAAAGCTGTAAGAAAACTAGAAGCTGTACATATGATTTTTCTTTGTATTTTAATGTTTCGCTTACTAACGTGAATACTGTAATAACAAACTGTAAAGTGCATTGAGAGATGGCCACGACCCTCATGTACCATTTAGATGTGGACAATAAAGTTTAAAAAAAAAATGGATAGGTGCACTGGCCAAAGCAACATGTCTGAAGTACAAATTTATACAGCCTGCCTTTTAAGATGCATTGTTGCAATTTTTCCCTGAACTTTTTACCAAACAACTCCGAGGTGTAACGACCAGGCAGAATTAGGCATTAGAAAGCATTGTGGGTGAAACGAGAAAATGTTGATAACCACAATATTTCTGTATTATTTCCAGTCTCATACACAAAGAAAATCGGTAAGTGTTGACATTATCATTCAACGGTGATAGAGCTCTCGCTTTCAACGCAAAATGGTCGCGAAGGGAGAACATCTTCATACTTTTCCGTGATATCTTTTGAATCATATTTTATTTTGTTCTGTGCAGTCTGATCGTGAATCTTTTTCTGTCCGAAAAAGTCATTGAGTTGCGTTTAGCAGTCTGAGGGTAAATGTGATGGATTCAACAATAACAATAAACTTTCAGATGAACTATCACCTTTTATGAACCTCTGAGAGTTTAACTAACCATCCCTTACGTCATATTCTAGGATTTCATGAACATAAGAACAAAGCAAAAGAAAAAGAGGAAAAAAGCAGGGAACTAGGTTTGTCTCCACGTCGGTTACGGTGACTTCATTAACACAATAATAAATATCCTTATTATATTGAACTAAAGAAAAAAAATCTAATGTAGAATCTTTTTAAACCTGTATTTTGGGAAACAAACCAAAGTTAAGGGGCTTTATTGTTTATCGTGAAATTAAGGACTCAAAGAGCTGATTTTTTTTGGTAAAACGAGTGTCTGTACAAATCTGTCCAATTTATTCGATTGTTCATGAAAAATTGATGTAAATAAATATCAAAGGCACAGTAAAGGCAAAAACATCAAAGCGGGAGTCATGATACATTTAGATTTGAACTATATCATTTAAAGTATAGAAAATATTGTGGAGATGACAGTCACGTGTGGTCAGGACATGTCGCTGGCAGAAAAAAAAAGAAGAAATCAGGCAAAAAAAAAAAAACAAAAGACAGCAGCTTCCTAGTTTTAACCTAGTTTTGAAATTAATTTCTCTGTCAGCGACTAACATTTGGACCAACCGTACAATGACAGATTGTCATCTTCATAATATTTCCATACTTTTAAAAGGTACGATATATATTCAATGTTTTTTTTTTAAATCCGCTTTATCAAAATTTGGCTTTTATTGTTATTTTCATGTAACATACATTTATTTTTTGGGCACAAAGTCGAAAAATAGCATTAATACGTAGATCAAACATGTCGAGATTTATCTGCTCTTCATATTCTAAACAAAGGGTAAAAAGATATTTCTAAAAGTAAATAAAATGAAAACAAAAATGGAAAAGTGTAATGTTGAAAATATGTAATAAGAATGACCTGTAAGGCTGCTGAAAGACGAGTTCAAAAAACGATTTTGTTGATTTATTTCAGCGACATGTCTTTAAAATAACGCAAATGCCGGTTCATAGCGTTTATCACATTCTTCCTAAAAACTAAATACAAAAACTTCAAGTCAATCTGGATGTTGAAAATTGCACCCTTAATTTACACCTGTAGGCCTACGAGCGACTATACGATGCGTCTGAAGACCTATAAAACATGTCGTCCTTTTGTTGAATTTGTTGGACACATATTTTTATAGTCAAGACTGGTTAGGATTATTAACGATTTTTAGGAATAGTTTCCGATGCTTGATGACATAAATAAGATTTTAAGATACAATATCAAGGGAAAAATGAAAAAAAAAGCATATCATACCCAAGTCATACCTAATTTGTTGTGTCGCTAACACAACATGCAGGTCATATGAATTTCTATCTAGGTTGATATTGAATGCTTACAAAGATGAGGATTCTAGAAGCCTGTGGTATGCTTTTGGTGTGGGTACCTGTCGGGATATCTGTGACCGAGGGTGTATGTCTATCTGTACAATTATCGAGAAGCCAAAGAACAAAATATACACTGGGATAGCAGACACACTGTTGAAGCCCTTTAGTAACAATCTTTTTTACTTGAAACTATGCATTTTTCTACATATCATTTGTTGATAAAAAAAAAAGATAATTGGGTCATGCTTTGGTTAACGGGAGTTTGATGCATTTCCGCAATGTATGACAACGAGGAATTCATATCTATATTATGGATCCGTAAAATCCGTTTTGCATAATGACAGACTTATTGCACTCTGGTCCCGTATTCACGAACCACTCTTGAGAGTATTTTTGGTCTTATTCTCCAAGGGTTTCTAAATTTGTAAGTAATACGACTTCTGATTGGCTAAACCGGATGGTTTAGCCAATTAGAGGTTGTGTTACTTACAAATGTAGAAAATTATTTAGAATAAGACAACGAACGTTCTTAAGAATGGTTGGTGAATACGGGCCCTGGTCCTTTGACGTGCAGAAAATCGACAAAATAGCATCTTTTAGAGTATCGAACTAAGTCAGCGTGCAGACCCTTTACCAAATAGCCCTGCGTTTTAACAACCAAAAGAATGATTTTGAAAACATGGTGAGAAAAAGTAGAAAACGCTAGAAATTAGTTTTTTTTCCCTTTTTCTCATTTTCATCTACCCCATAGGACACAATTGTGGCACACATTGGATATGTCTTCTGCAAATTCTTCTAGCTTGGACAAATCATCTCTGATTTTCTCGTTTGGTAAAGTGTAAACTACCTTATAAGTCTGTTTACCATGGGAAGGTAAAAAAATGAAATTCATTATACACAAGTAAATTTTCCGGCCCAAATACATGCGTCGCAATCTTTTAAAATAAACACAAACAACTATGAACAGCAAAACAACAACAACAACAAAAAAATCCATATTTACACACTGTACATACGGCTCCAAATATGATGCGATGACGCAAGAGTAATACTTCTTCCCACACTTTTAAACTGTCTTTATTTGTTTACCTTTTTTCGAATGAAGTACAAATTGTTGTCGATAAAGGTTGTAGGTATATAATAATATGTTGTAGTAATTTTTCTTATTCTTACATGTAGTTCTTGCTCTGTAAGAAAACTTTGACACTTTGATCTTGCACGATATTAAATTTTCTTACGCTGCTCGAGTTAAGCCATTACCAAACGACAAAATTTTAGGTTTATCCAAGTCAAAAGCGTTTGTAGACGACAAAATAAATGTGAATCAAAAAGTGAAATTTGATTTTGGAAGGGTAGAAGATATTGTGGGAAAAGGAAAAAATGCTGGTTACCAGCATTTTATCTTTTTCTAATCATGTTTTCTAAAGTTTTCTTTCTCAGGGTCGTCAAAAGTAGGGATTGTGTGGTGATGGGTTACATACAAGCACCAGAAAAGTTACTAGATCTACAACATAACATTCCGTATTTCTTACAAACATAATGTAACATACGTCATCGAACACCACAAATCTGCACCAGCAATAAGATGACACGAGATCAACATGCTGACGTAGCACTTAAAATGATACATCTTCTATGACCTTTATATCCATGTGACAAAACCTTGTTCCGGTTCATTTATGTCGTCAGTATTGTTCCGTTTCAAGAGGGACGTCGGCTCTTCCTGAAGTCCCATTTTCGTCATATTCTTCGAAATTTCTTAACACTTTTGGATTTACGTTGTATATTTCTTGTCTTTTTCGAAGTTTTCTAAAATATAAGAAAAGGAGGGCAGCAACATAAAATTTGTTTAGATAATGTATATAAGCTAAGCTCTGTGAAACGGGATTTCAACCATCAGCAAAAAAAAAAAAGTACCAGCCATTGTAAGCCTATGCGGTAAACAAAGTCTAACATGGGTGTATTTTTTTTTGTTATTTGTAACTTTTCTGGAAGTCCAAGGATCTTTCAACCTCATAATTCATTCAGTTGTTAGACAAAAAGGATTTTTATAGTTCCACATCTGTGTGATGACTTGCTTGGGAGATGCACTAAATACCAATTTTAATATACCGAGTACATTTAAAAACGCACACCTTGGCTTTCAATTAATATATTGGACAATGATAAATACAGGACACAGAAAATTCACCATGTCAAATATCCATATATAATGGCTTAGTGTCCAAAATTTCACAAATTCAAATGAGTAATTCATTTCAAATCACGAGCTTGAATTTGTGTGGTCAAAAAATGAAATTCACAAAGTTAATAGTGTTACCACCACAAACACCAATTGGATATTGACATCACAAATGCTTAGACCACTCGTACGCAGCTATACACTTCTGTAGAATATTGTTCCACTCTTGAATCAGTGCCTAACGGGAGTTGGATATCATTTTGAGGTTGTTGAAGTCACATAACATGACACACTTAAAGAACCTTATGATGTTTGCGGCGATCGCACTCAATATTAACTTTGTGAATTTCAATTAATGACCACACAAGCTCAGGCTTTTGATTTGAGATGAATTATTCCTGTGATTTTCATGAAATTTCGGTAACTGAGTCATTAAATAATGGCATTTGACATGGTGCATTTTCATTGTCGTGGATTCATTTTTGTCTGAGATATTAATTCAAAACCAATGCGTGCGTTTTTAAATGTACTCAGTATATTTGACCATCGTCATTTTATTACTTGGCCATTCAAGAACATTCTCTCTAATTGTCAGTTGTCTCACTCTGTGTGAAAAGAAGACTATAACAAAGCGAGCAAAAAAAAAAAATACGTTTGCAGCCACAGCTTTATCTTCTGTTTTCTTCAAGGACATTTCATCTGAAATGATAACACTGTTTTGTCCGAAGGTGTAAATGTAACTTGCCTACGCTACGACAAACATAAGGATCAAAAGACTGAATAGATGTTTGCCTTTCTTTATCTGAAAAAGATGATCTGCAAAACAGCGTAAGGGAAAATCTAAAATGAAAAAAAATCTCTCTAGATAGATTGGTAATAGGTAGATGGATAAATAACCAGATGCACAGAATACCACTATACTATCTGTTCTGTAATTGCATTAGAGTCAATGGTCATGTACACTTCCAGTATAAAGAGTTTCAAAGATACACTGCGCGCAAAGGAGGAATCGCTTAAGTACTACAAACAACGGATTCAGCCATTATGAGATCTATGATTTATTTCAATTCTATGTCACGTCATTCTCTAGATTTCCTTCAAGGAATGTTGTTAGTTTGCTGAGCCATGGATGAAAATAAGAACAGGTGCGATGTTTTAACTTTCACCAATCAATCCCATGTCAAGCATTTTCTTCTTTTCATATTTCATTTTTAATCGTGTCTAAAACAAGCCATAGTCCATTTGTTCTCTACGAAATGCTCTCAAACTGGACAGTCTGAAATATTGTCGTCTGGTTCAGACTTTACCCTTTGCAACTCAGTTGCGAGTTTTAATAACTCTAAGGAAGAAGTGTTTTGAAAACAGTGTGGAAAAAGGAGAAAATGCCGAAAACCAGCATTTTCTCCCTTTCCCATAATGTTTTCTTCTATATAAAAAGTAAAACATCGTTCAGCTACATTTGATTTGTCCACTGCAAGCGCTTTCAACTGCTAAAGTAAAAAATTATCGTCTGGTTTAAAAAAAAGAGTTCGACGCTGATATGTAGTAATAACGCAGACTTACTTTTGTCTTCTGTAATATATACAAAATCCGATGGCGGACATGACTGCTATTCCACCTAAAATACCTCCCACAATAGCTGGCCAGTAAGCAGGATTGTCGTCAATTTTGGTAGATATCTCATCAGGTGTTGTTGGCGATCCTGTCGTTACCGCACTGGACAACTTGGACTGGAAGTCTGTAATTCTTACAGATGATTTTGAAGTTAAAGCATTCGACAGTCTGTTTAAGCTGTTTGTCGAACTTGTAATATTTGTCTTGGTCTTGGTCTTTCCTAATTCGCTGCCTAACTTTACTGTAGTTTCCTCTGGTGTGTCTGATACCCAATATTGTGTTGTGGATGTTGTCAACGAATCTTGAGACACACTTGTAAAGATATCTCTCGAGTCAAACGTGCTTGTTTCTGATGAACCTGTGGTCGTCGAGTTTTGTAACACAGCGCTGTCTTGGTATACACTTTTAGTTGTTGTATCAGTGTGTTTGGCAGTTGAAAAATCTTTAACTTCATTTGATGATGCAGACACCTCATTAGTAGTCTCGTTAGTTTCTTCAGGTGACGTGGTCGTAACGATGAATTTTGTCGTTGGTCTCGTAGATGGCGTTGTATTGTTATCTGTACAATTTCCAGTCAGGTCGCACAAAGGATCAGTAAACCCTGTATAAATTTCACTTGTCGGGGTTGGGGGAGGCGGAGGACAAGTTTCAGACGGGTCATGCTCCAAGCAATCCCCAAAACAATCAGGTCCATCTAGAGGATTACATCGATATCGGAATACTATTGTTAATCTGAAATAATAATGAGAAAAAACTACCATCCAAAGATAAAGAATAAGTCTATATTTATCTATGGAGATAGAGAAGACAAACTTGTCTCTGAGTGTCCGTATATTTATTTTTCTGTCTCTCTCTGTTTCCATGTCTCTCTTTATAAATAGATTAAGTAATGATATACTTTCTTGCAACTACTGCAAAAAGGAAGTGCTTTAAACAGGAAAGAAAAAAGTTAAAAGTTCAAAAAGATGTTTAACTTTGATCCTCTTCAAAACCCATGTGCACTTAACGATAATTTGATAATGATCATTTTGTTTGCAGTGGTTGTTACACGTTCCTGGGCATTTGTGGTATGTAAATTGCGTTCAAAGCTAAAAACTGTCTCTCTGTGTAACTGAAAGGAGGAAGAGTTCACGCCGAATAAAAAGAGGAGAATGCACGAAACTGACATTATGTGGTTATCAGTGAAACGTTTGAAGTATTTTTTTGTTTGTTTCTGACTGATGTAAATATATATTTACTATTTTACTTCTTAACTGAACGTCTATAAAAATTCACTATTTACTAAACCCTTGCATTTCATTTTTTTCAGATGCACCAGATATACGTAAAGTTCCCCAACATCAACTGCTTTTGCCAAAATTTGGGGAAGAAAGAAAGCCAAGTTAAGCATATTTGTTTGCTCAATCTGGGCTCATATTCACCAAGCATTTTTAATAACGTTCTCTGTCTTATTCTTCAATATTTTCTAAATTTGAAAGTAACCAAACTTGTGATTGGCTAAACCAAATCGTTTAGCTAATAAGAAGTTGTGCTTTTCGTTGTGCTCGTACATTCAAATTAAGAAACTTCTGGAGAAGTACGGACCATTGTCTTTACCTACAAAATTTGATACCTGGGCCCGTGTTCACCAACCATTCTTAAGAATGTTCTTTGTCTTGTTCTCCAGATTTTTCTATATTTGTAAGTAACACAACTTCTGATTGGCTAAACCATTCGGTTTAGCCAATCGGAAGTTGTGTTACTTACAAATTTAGAAAACCTTTGAGAATAAGACAAAGAATATTCTCAAGAAAGGTTGGTGAATACGGGCCCCGATTGTTGTTTTAGCCAACGGGCACCACTCTCAACGTTACAAAGGTACAAAATCTTTGATTTCAAGGCATTTGGAGACCAAAAACCAGATATGACATTTGTAGACCGCAAATCGAATGTGATTTTAATATTTGTATCTTTCAAAGGCTAGAGCAGCTTGCTGGAAAAGAAGAAAATTCCGGTTATCACAATATCCTTCAGAAGCCTGTGCTTAAAGTCATTTAAACTGGTACAGAGTATAGATGATGAGAGGACCTTAAAAGATCTGTTGAATATGTAAGTGTGTGTTTGTTTTCATCATTTTTACCACTGATTCATGTACATTTATAAAACGACAAAGTTTACCGTGAGAGGTCACCGACCACGTCGCTGTTAACTTGATTACTGTAATAAAAGTTCGTTGGAGTCAAACTCTCGAACGTTTGTTGGAACAAGTCAAATTGTTCATACACGTTATCTTTGTAACTTGCTGTTATCACCACTGTAACGTTCACTCGACCCTGTAATAAAATGTACCAAGTCTGAAAGGTCTATTTCACATGTTCCTTTAACATCTGTTGCAAGATCGTCGCCAGCGGCTCGACCATGGTTGGCCTACCTTAACAGCCAGACATGGCACTGGCCGCACACACCTTTGTTCTCATTTTCTCTTCTCAAGCAATTTGGTCAATAAATGCACTAAACTAGATTTATAGATGTCTTAAACTCGCAGCCTTTACAGGAGAGAAGAAGAATAGGGGGAGACATTTTGCAATACAGTATCACGTGCATCGTTCCCAGAAGTTAAAATCCGATAATCACGGTTTAGCCGATGCTTTCGTAAAAAAAAAATAACCACAATTTCCTGTGCAGTGTTTTACATAAACATCACGTATTTGTCCTTCGTGCATAAGCTAATATATTACATTTTATGTGTTTATTTTTAGAAATGTTATGGGTAAAGAAATGTCGTAATTTAAGCTAGGAGGAATTATTTCCTAGTCACAGTGAATATTCTCCTCCTGCCGAAAATCTAGAACTACTTTTTTTGTTCTACTGTTAAAAGTGTTAATGTGGCATTCGTTGACAAAGTAATCAGAGGAAATATAAAAATATATCATTTATTTCATCAGCTTGTGGTTAGTATGGGGAAATATTTGCCTCAAAAGGGAAAGGGGTGCGAAAATAACTCGTGCCTTATGACACTCGTTATTTTCGCACCCCTTTCCCTTTTTCGGCAAATATTTCCCCATATTAACAACAAGCCGATGAAATACAATCTATTTCTTTCGTCACTTA
Organism: Tridacna crocea; assembly: GCA_943736015.1. Classification (NCBI taxonomy): domain Eukaryota; kingdom Metazoa; phylum Mollusca; class Bivalvia; order Cardiida; family Cardiidae; genus Tridacna; species Tridacna crocea. The sequence continues at coordinate 15,593,896 of OX031066.1, forward strand.
CCGACCATCCATTAAAATGAAAGGAGAGAGGGTTCGTCACTCTACTCGATGGTATCGTCATGGACTCTGCTAGGGTTAGTTTTTTATGCGATAAGTTTTGGGAATGTTCAGTTCTGTAAATAAAAGTACAGAAAGTTTTTAATAAAGTGGCATTAAGAATAAATACTGGGGGTTCTAAATAATAATGATAAAAATGTCCTTACATTGACAGAAACAATAAACTTCTCGCTGAATATAATTGCCAGATATTGGTGATATTTTTACGAAGCGAGGAAAAGAGTGCTTCTTACATGCAATTTCTCTTTTTCATGTATTACCTTTAGTTTGTTAAGTTTTTAAGGACATTTTCAACATTATTTGCTGTTATATCGCAGCGGAAAATACACCTATACAAGCTTTCTTTGGGTCTCTTTAACCCTTTCCCAAACGACAAATTTTTGGACTAGACCAAATTGAAAGCATTTGCAGACGACAATTCAACCCTTGCTGAAAAGATGATTTCTGTCTATGATAAGGTAGAAAACATTGTGGGAAAAGGAGAAAATGCTGGTTAACAGCATTTTCTCCTTTTCCCACAATGTTTTCAAAAGGCTACTATTTCAGACCCGTAAAAACCAGGGATTGTTTGGGAAAGGGTTAATCAGTTTTTCGCACTATAATCTTCTACAGACACTTATCACTTTCTCTGCAAACTATCTTTGAAATCATGATCAGCGATGACAGAGAAATAAATCCTATTGCAATGACTATCATCCGTCCTCGGGAAGAAATTGGAAGAGCGGTGGATTTGAGGCAGCAGCCCCTAGATCGGAATCGGCTTCCCCTTAATGCCGGAAAGGAGAATATACTGGTAACCGCTGTTTTCTCCTTTTTGAAAAAAAAAAAAAGACTTAACCTATCTCATCAGAAATCCTTCCAATTTGGAAAAAATATGAAATCTGTCGTTTGATAGAAGGTCACAAATGAATAATTTGCAAAATCTTTTTCAAGTTGTTTTTTTATGCAAAGTTACGGAAAGCCATAATGCGATAGAAATAGTGAACACATGTAATTAACGCATGAACATTACCCATTTAAGCCACTGACGTGAATTTGAAATATCAGTCCGCACTCGTCCAAACAACTACTTTCTTCTATTTGGTTACCACAGCAACGGACACCTTCGGTGTTATTGTAAGCTAGCAGCCCGACGTAAAAGTAACCGTCGCTTTCCACAAAAGTCACCTGAAAAAGAAATTGCGAAACACTGTCAATCAGACCTCATATTTTACATCTAGTTAAAGTTATTATACGGCGACAGATGTGGCTCATAGTTGAAGCACTATATCATATATTCAAACAGTAGATCTGCCATTTCTTTGAAATTGAAGGACCAAATTGTGATGCTCTCCGAATAGCCTTTGGCATGGAGGAAAGTTACCATTACCACCACAAAAATCTGTAGGTGTCAATAAAAGCAAGCCCCATTTACCAGTTTTTTGAAATACTAAAGCTTGCTGTCGCAAAGGTATGTAACACCAACAAATAAGACGTTAAAAGATAAATATAATACGCACATTGTGTTGTCGTATATCAAAAATATCAAACTCCGTAGTAAGAATTGAATATTGTCACGTCAAGGCTCGACAATTATCAATTCTTCAAACCTCGTTAGGTATTTTTGATATGTACGCAAACACTTTGTGCGTACTCTCTATTAATGTTTCAACATTTTCACCATTATTTCCTTTATATCGCGGCGGCAAGTGCACCTATCCATTCTTTCCTTAGGTTTCTTTTACCAGTACTCTCCACAATACTCTTTCCAAACCACTGGCTGCTTTCCCATGATGCTAAGGTTCGAGAATTATCAATTCCCCCAACCTCATTAGGTAATTTTGATAAGTTACTATTATCCATATCTATTTTGCCAAGCGTTTTCATCTGGCGAGAGATCGAGAGAGAGAATTAGAGTTTGTTGGTTCTTACACTCGCAGTAAAAAGATTTTTAAATGTTCTATTCATCAGACAATTATCAAAAATTGTCTACAACAGGTATACCGTGAAGATGTCGTTTGAAGAAAAGGGAAATAGATCTAATTCATCAATCACCTTGCGGTCAGCTCATTATTAACTGATACGACCGAGGCCAAATGTAGAAATAAATTATGTAGTGATAGCGGATGATGCATACTCCAGTCACTAAGAATTCTAGACCTGGCCCTTTGAAGGCTGATTTACTAGATGACAGCATGTCTGTTTCTAAATAAATTAAATCTGTTTTATAACTTACATGATAGAATGCCCTTTTCGATTTTGTACAGCAAAGTATGCGCATAGGGTGATTAAATATTGTGAGTGTACTGTTTGCAAGTGCGGAACCAGGGATTCAGAATCATTATGCAGTCTGGATCAAAGGTGTTATTACAGTGTCAAATGCGGTTCCAAATATGGTATAATGACGTAATCCATATACGAAATACGTTTTGATTAGTTCATTATTTGATTGGCTAAAATGTTACGATATATTATTCCTCCCAATTTCATTGGTCAAAAGCCTCATTCATAAAAAAATAGTTAATAAACCAACTAACTATCATTTATTTTTTCTTCTTTGTCTTCTTCTTTTTATCGTTATTTGTTCTATTACTATTATTATTATAATTATCTGTTAATTTTTTTTTTTTTTCAATTTTGCTTTTGGAAAATATATCAGTGCCTGACTGATTTTTACAAACGTAAAAGTAAAGATATTAAACCATCCTTATTGGGCCTGAAAAATAGTCTCTTGTATAGTCTTAGCATCATTAGAAGCTTTGTAAATTATGAAAATGAACGAAGGCTTACGACAATTGTATAATACATTAGTCAGAGATTCCCATAATCAAAAGCATTTCTTTTGTACATGCACAGGAACAATGATGCAATGCTGAGGCCTCAAAAGAATACTGCTTTATGTTACCTTTCCCTTTAGCTTTTGACGCTTCTGCACTGTTCATTGAACCAAGATTAAAAGTTACACTTGATCAACATAGTCACTTGCACAATCACAATTCTCACACCATATGTTTTTTCACAATTATATACAAAAGTATGCTTTTTTGTCCACATAATAGAGAAAAAATATCAATAAAGAAAAAGTAAACCTTTATTAGTCTATTAATACTAGTGTTGAAATCTTTATGTCTTTGTAAACAGAGCAATATAGGAGTACAATGATAGGTGTAAAAATCTAGAATCTGTATTTACGATTTTTGTTTAAACAGTTACCTACAACACAGATTACTAATACCAACTCGTTAGGTGCATTGAGGGATGCCCACGACCCTCATGTACCGTTTTGAAGTGGACATTAAAGCTTAAAACAAAATGCTGTATTCTGTTGATGAAATTTGCAGGTATACGAGTATGATTAAAGGAAAGTTCTGTTGCACTGCATTTTCTGGTGCCAGTATGCGGTTCTTGCTCTGTACCAAAAAAAAAACTTGATACATGTATCTCACTCGACCTTTGATCTCTCGCAATATCATTTTTTTTTTTTGCAGCCCATTTTAGCAAGCACAATCATCAGGAAAGCTGATACAACACAGATCTAATATTCAGTATTTATACCGTATCCAGAATAGTAAAAGTGAAAGGTAGGATAAATTATATCATATTTAAGGCAAAGGTTCAGTTAAAATGAATAAAAAAATAGTCTTTATTTGCTATCGAAGTTGCAATGTCTGTTGTTGGTTTTTATTTTTGGTGGGGGGGGGGGGAGGTGGTATTTTTGGTGCCGCCGATATTAAATGAAGACCATTTACTTTCTCATATCAAAATTCACATAGTTGCAGTTTATAATCCACATTTTTATTTACAAAGCTGCTTTTCACTGAATTCCATTTTTCCTTCTTTTTCTTTTGATTGAAACATGAAATATAGTCGCAAATGGTTTGAATAGAGTTTCGCATTTTTGTTAATGTCTGTGACTGTTAAAACGATGCTACAATAAAATTGAACAATTATGACAAAGCACGTGATTTATTAGATCTTAATCAAATAATCTTGATGTAAAGATAGGCGAAAACTGTTTGCTCCCTGCTTGATTAGAGTTTTTCTTCCATGATATGTAGTTTGCTGAATTGATCTTTGTGGCAACAGGTACAACTTGAAGTTATTTAACTGTCTGTACAGATCAAGATGAATATGAATAAAACAGATATCTATAAATCGAATTATGGTTTTTCAAATTCTGTGCGACGATCCATTGTAGCTTGAACAAGCTCTGTCCACGTCTTCGTAACATCTTAAGAAAACTAGAATAATAAACAAGTAACATCTTACAGAATAATTTCAGTTCAACCCCTATTAACCTAATTTCGTCATTAGCCTAATGCCAGATAAACGTTACTCATTGAGTTAGTAATGTTTAGATAATGAAACACAGGATAAGAAACATGATGGAATGTTTGACCTAAGGTGTGCTAATCGTATCTGTATATAGTTAGGGTGTGGATAAAATAACAAGTCAGTCATCATGGCTGTATAAACAATAGTCAAAACTGGTCCAAACTCACGCTCCAGTTTTACTCGAAGTTCAGATCCATATCGCTAGTAAGTGTGGACGCAACTCAAGAGAAACCTAACATACTACTTAAAAATTTATTGTCATTTTTTTTTATCGTATCTCTGAAGAGTCTAATCAATTACACTAGTGTAATTTAAACGAGAAAGACATTTATTTCGGGAAAAAAAGGAGATGATGCAAGCGGCAATGGACAAGCAACAAAAAGAAATGATTATTTATATTACCAGACAAATGGTAAAAATCAAGGCCATGGCCACAAACCTATGGTAATATATACTATCTAATGTCTACCTTAACTCTTTACCACATGAGAAAATTTTAGACTGGTCCAAATTGAAAGCATTTGCAGACGTCAAAATAAAAGTGACTGAAGATTTGAAATTTGTTTTGTGAAGAGTAGAAAAAATTGTTGGAAAAGGAGAAAATGCTGTTTACCAGCATTTTCTCCTTTTCCCACAATGTTTTCAAAAGGCTTCTTTCTCAGGGGCGTCAAAAGTAGGGATTGTGTGGTAATGGGTTAATTAAAATGACACATGGATATCAAAGGTGTAGATGGCAAAAGAGGCACTGAAATGATCGTATCAATATTCTTAAAAATGTGGTTCAATGTAAAAAGAAAAATCAAAGTAACCACGGAAGCAATTATTTTTTTTTATCTCAAGGTTTTGCCTATCGTACAAAAGTGAAATTTTCATTTCGATTTAAATCTTAAGATTAGATGTTAAACTAACTCATCATATAGTGCAAAGAAGGATTATCCTCGTCCATGTTGATTTGACAAGATTTCAGTAAGTTTCATGGAGAATCGATTAATAGTAACAACCATTGTATATTGGTGTTATACGGGTAATGGGAACTAGACAGGAAAAAAGTCCGTAGAATATACATTATTCACAATTTCGACCAATCGCAAATAACTTTTTTTATTTTTTAAGACTTATACCAACGAGGAGGTCAAAAGGCAGCTTATACAGATACAGCTTGGCAGATGTAATGTTTTGCGAGAATAGGTTGTTATCCGGTTTTCACTTCTGTTCTTTTCATGATACCTTATGACATATCTGACAAAAATGCTGAAAGAAGTATTGGCACTCTCCACAAATGGACTGATTTTGTAACAGCAGGAGGCTTCCATTTTGAAATACGTTTAGTCGCTTGAAAAATGGCGACGTCAAATGTGAAACGATTATCAACGGCATGAACACCTACATTGAAATTATTCACATCTCTCAATCTGTGGGTGAGAGCTATCGACGGAATTGGTAAATTACATCGCAAAATGAATTCACAAACTGTTTGTAAACAGAAATTAAATGGCTCGCATATTCCTTTCAGCGCACCTGAGCAAAAAGTCTCAGGGGTAAGGTTTGAGATCATTTTGTGTACGTGCGTCGTGCCTTGTCCAGGTATAGTATGTTTCATAATATTTGTATCTGTCCTTATTCTAAACATTAATATTATCTACAAATACGAGTTTGAAATACATAGAAAGCTATTACCTTTTTGAACACACATTGCAATTTTATTTGATACATAACATACATGGCATACATTATTTAAACATTGTTACTATACAACACTTTTTCCAGCAAGTTTATTTCACAACGAGTGCCCTGCATAAAATTAGTTTTTACCATTTTTTCAACTATTTTTTTAAAAAATATCTTACACGAATAATGCATACTTTTTAAAAAAGCAGAAAATTTGTTTAAAACAAAAAGAAAACTCTGGAAATCAGGGTGAAAAACTGCTACTAATTGAGTCAATGACCTCGTAGGTTGTTTTCATGAAGACGGTATTGTGGGTCTTGATTTTATGGCGGATGACGTAAACGATGCCGACGCTGTAAATAATGAACCTTCTGAGGGAGATTTGATGCCGAAGCCAAAAGCGAAAAGTAATAACATTTAAGGCATATACATGTACTAGTTCATGCACTTGGTTTAAGCAAAGTGGAGCCATTCATGGGATAGCTAGGTCTGTTGAGCCGATTGAAACATTATGTTTTTAGCTCCACTGGCCAAAGGCCAGCGGGCTTATGTCATGGCCCGTTGTCCGTCGTGCGTCCGTCCGTCCGACCGTCCGTCCGTGCGTTAACTTTTTTTTGAAAAATCTTCTTCTCTGAAACTACACATCCAATTTTGATGAAACTTCACAGAAATGATCCTGCCATGGTCCTCTTCAGAATTTCTTGAAAGAATTTATTCCTTCAAAAACTCTGGTTGCTATGGAAACAAAACTGAAAAATTTTGAAAATCTTTGAAAATCTTCTTGTCTGAAACCGTAAGACCTCAGGCTACCAAATTTGGCATGTAGCTTTATCTAGTGGACCTCTACCAAGTTTCTTCAAATTATAGCCCTGGGGTCAAAATTGGCCCCGCTCCAGGGGGGGGGGGGTCACAAGTTTTACACGGGCTTATTTAAGGAGAACTTTAAAATTCCTCTTCTACCTAGCCATAGGGCCTAGGGCTACCAAATTTGGCATGTGGCTTTATCTAGTGGACTTCTACCAAGAGTGTCCAAATTATAGCACTGATGTCAAAATTGGCCCCGCCCCGGGGGTAACAAGTTTTACATAGGCTTATATAGGGAGAACTTTAAAATTCTTCTTCGACCTAGCCATTGAGCCTAGGGCTACCAAATTTGTCATGTAGCTTTATCTAGTGGACCTTTACCAAGGGTGTCCAAATTATAGCCCAGGGGTCAAATTTGACCCCGCCCCGGGGGGGTAACAAGTTTTACATGGGCTTATATAGGGAAAACTTTCAAAATATTCTGTCACCTTGTTAAAAAGGCTAGGGCAATCACATTTCGCATGTAGCTTTACCTAGGGGGGTCTCTACCAAACTATAGCTCCGGGGTCAAATATAGCCCCGACCCAGGGACTCACAAGTTTTACATGGGCTTATATAGGGAAACTTTAATAATCTACTTGTACATAGCCATAAGGCCTAGGGCATGTAGCTTTATTTAATAGGCCTCTACCAAGAGGGCCCAAAATTTAACTTTGGGGGTCAAGTTTGAACCCACCCTGGGGTCACAAGTTTTACATTGGCTTTTATAGTGAAACCTTGATAAATCTGTCTCGTGGATCACTTATTTTACAGGGCCTTTTATTGAGCAAACTTGTTTTACAGGGCTTTTAATTGGGCAAGATTAAAAAGTTTTCTTGTTTATAGCCACACATTCTAGTTTCATACTGTAGGTCTGGGGTCAAAATTGGCTCCATTCCAGGAATCACAAGTTTAACATGGGCTTCAAACTATAGTCACTTCAATTTAAACTTTGATCAAGGGAAATAACTCTTTTTATGAAAGATAAAGTTTGTTACTATTTACCTCCCTTAATTATCAAACTGCAGTGATACATGATTTGTGCTAGACATTAAGTTTTTTGATAGAAAATATTCTGTTTTCAAGGAGTGTGATTCATTTTGATGCTAATAGTTATGCTCACATGAGCATAGTTGAATAATAAATTCAGAGTAAGGTTTCTTTCATTCAGCTTATTTTTCCAAGGATTTTACCTTTCGTGCTAATGAATTAACCTGCTTGTATTGCCTGACAGTGTTCATTGTTTTTGAAGGCCCTCTTTTTCATGGTCATGAACCCTTCAATTTGTGTGGTAAAGGAGTAAAAAGCCAGTGGAGCGATACAGGGCCATCATGGCGCTCTTCTTTAATAATCTGATTGTAAGTTAATCCAACGGTTTCTCTGATAGGTTTCACTTCATTTATTTCTGTATCAACATTATTACACTTTTGTTTCATAATTACGTCATTATCTTGTTATATAAGCTATAAGGATAATTTTATTAACTGCTCTGCTTTGTTTGCGGCGAGGAATCATTAATTTGACGTCTATGAAAATTATTCTGCTGAAGGTTGGAAGCAGTCTGATCTTGATCTACACTGTCTGCAAAAGGTCATTGAGTCGCACTTAGCAGCCAGAGAGATAAGTCACCCTTTTTAACAGAGCACGGCTCAAATACAATTCACTGAAACTCACAAACACTTTAATCTTAAAGCACTGACTAGACAGTCGAACGGTATAGATCTCAGATCAGACTGCACGTACAGTGCAGTCTGGTGTTGATCTTCACCGACCGCAAAATGCTCCATGTTTTCGCTTATGGGTCTGAAAGGGTTTAAACCACAATGCCGAGTACAAAAACAGGTATGATAGCTGTACTCCTCTCTATTGTAAAGCTGTTATCTACCATGTAATAACCATTACCCCATTTACATGTGACATCTCTTAATATTGGAAATTTATTATGAAAATCTACAAAAATTACTGCTTTATTATCAATAAGCAGGTATGTAGAAACAATTAAAAAAAAGAAGCCTTATTCTTATACCAAGAGAAAATGTCGCAAGTCATTAAATTCGTCTGCAATTATGTCATGTACCATACTGGGAGAAAAAAAATGTACGCATTTCTACTACAATGGGGGGAAAGGGTAACAGGTTGATAAATGCCCACAAGATTGGTCTAAGTCAGGGCGAAATGTCAAATTTTCGACAAAAAATTCCAATTAGATTTGAAAACAGTATACGAATAAGGAATTCACCCTGGCGCATACCCGCCCCCTGTTGGGTCAATCTTTGTCCTATCATTAAATAGGCTTAGATGTCCTCTTTAGACTGCTGTTATTTCTTGTAAGTTTACCTGTATTTATCAAATCTAAAGTAAATATTATCACTCCCCTATCAGTTCTAAACCAGCGGGTTTTACAAACAGTTTAGCATAAATAACACAGTACTCAACTATCACTTCAAAATTTCGTTGTATCTTACGTTCAACAGTACTTGTCTGATATCTGCATAGTCGATGGGCCGTATTAAACTTCTTTTTAGTTGCAATAACAACTTGTACATCAAGTAAATCGGTTAGTTATTAACCCTTAACCTGCTAAAACAATGAAATGAACTTTTCAAGCCGATAGTGAAAATGTTTATTTTACTTTTTTAAAGGCACTTTTGTTTGAAACACATCTCCTCATTGGACATTGTAGAAAATTCAAATAGAAAAAAAAGTTTCGACCCTAGTCAATCTGTGTGGACTGATCTGAGTCGACACCTTTTTGCAGATACATCATACCCTTTTTCCACAGAGCATGGCTCATTTGTTTGTTTCGGGTGGATGAGCAATAAAGGATACGTGATCCAGTTGTATGATTTATATACCACTGGCTGAAATGTTAGTTTATTTGAAAACAGATTTCGTGAGTAAAGCCTTGCTGCCGAACGTGAGTGTGGTATTGTTTAATACATAGTCAAGACTTGGCTCGACTGCGACCAACCATTCTTATGAATACTAGTATTCCTCGTCTGTTTCGCAACAATTTTCGAGATGTCGAAGTAACGAGGTCTCTTGTTGCCATTTAACGAAAGGGTTGCCAATCAGAACTTACGTTACTCCCTAAATCTAGAATTAGGCTCAAAACGAAATGAAGAATTCTTTGTAAATACAGACCCTGGTTACACTGGTGCCCATATAACCAAATATATAGATTAGCACATCAAAACTTGCGTTTCTTGCTAAATCTGGAATTAGTTCGAAAATAAGATTCAGAATTTCTTATGAATACGGATGCTGGTTACAATGCTGCCATAATAAGCAGTTACTTCTACACCATCAAATCTAGATTTTAATTTCAAATTACAAATTACAAAATAAGCCATTCAGTTATCTGAGATGGTCAGTGGCAGCTTATTAAATAGCAGGAAATGACATTATTTAATTAGAGCAGTATCTAGAATGGTTGTCAAGTGCGACTGAAAGGTACTTGACCGTGAGGTTTACTTACTAATTGATTTAATTACTATACCATGAACTTTTCAATTACGGGTCTGTCTGGAAGGTTGAAGTAAGGTGAACGAGGCGCCATTCTTAGTTTGGCTTTTAACCCTCAGCGCCAAGGACGTATATAAAGACGGCTTACATCGAAAACCTCGTAACTACAGCATGTAACAAGCTGTAGTTATGAGGTTTTCAAAGTAAACCGACGATAAGCTAAACCATTCTCAATGGATGAAAATACAATCCCCCAAACTCGCCAAAAATATTTTAAATGTTTTAACTTAACAAGCCGATAATATACATCCAAGACTAGTTTAAACGTTCGCGTTCTGTGGAGTCTAAAATCTGATCAAGACCGTTGCTGCTATCGCCAGTGGTTCTGAAAGGGTTGGTGTATCAAGGGGCAAAAGCGACATATTAGCCAACGAGACGGTGTTTAACATACCATCTAAAGGCAACGAAAAAAGTTTTAATATGCTCACTGTAAGACGCAAGAGGGACAAGATAGCCCTGGATCGCTAACCTGAATTTTTGAGAGGACCATAGCCAAGTTTTTTGAGGTATTGAAACTTCAAAATCACCAAAAAATTGAAAAGATCACCTGTAAAAGTCATTTCAAAATCTGTCACCATCCCTACAATCATCACCACAGCAATAATTTTGATGAATCAGAATTCTGCAAATACATTTTTTGATAGATCACCCAAGGACAATATCTTAAAGAATAGCACATGCTCGAAATTCATAAAAAACATAAGTCCCACAAGAGAACCATATGCAGGTGCCAACAATAGGGCGGCTGTTGTTTTCAACGAATAAAAAGTTCGCAGACAATTTTTGAAAAGGGTCACCCTATGAACATGTATTTGAAATTATTTCAAAATTTGACCAGTCGTTCCAGAGAAGAAAAAATGAGAAATTTCTCTTCATGTCCCTGTAGTGCAAAAAGTTCCCACACCAGAACCATGTTTCTTGACAGATCAAACTTTTGTGAGCAAATTTTGAAAAGAGTCACATAAGGAACATCTCTGTGAAATTATTTCAAAATCTGACAAAAGGTGTTAGAGATGAAGAGTTTTTAGCTCCACTGGCCGAAGGTCAGCGGGCTTATGTCATGGCCCGGTGTCCGTTGTGCGTCCGTCCGTGCGTGCGTGCGTCCGTGCGTCCGTCCATGCGTGCGTTAACTTTTATTTCAAACATCTTCTTCTCTAAAACTACTCATCCAATTTTGATGAAACGTCACAGAAATGATCCTGCCATGGTCCTGTTCAGGATTCCTTGAAAGAATTTTATTCCTTCTAAAACTCTGGTTGCCATGGCAACAGAACTGAAAAATATTGAAAATTTTTAAAAATCTTCTTCTCTGGAACCATAAGGCCTAGGGCTACCAAATTTGGCATGTAGCTTTATCTAGTATACCTCTACCAAGTTTCTTCAAATAATAGCCCTGGGGCCAAAATTGGCCCCGCCCCGGGGGTCACAAGTTTTATATGGGCTTATATAAGGAAAACCTTAAAATCCCTCTGGTACCTAGCCATAGGGCCTAGGGCTACCAAATTTGTCATGTAGCTTTATCTAATAGACCTCTACCCAGAGTGCCCCAATGATAGCCCAGAGGTCAAATTTGGCCCGGCCCCGGGGGTCACAAGTTTTATATGGGCTTATATAGTGAAAACTATAAAAATATGTTCGTACCAAGCCATAAGGCCCAGGGCTACTCAATTTTGTATCTAGCTTTATCAAGTGGTTGTCTACCAAAGGTGCCCAAATTGTAGTCCTGGGATAAAATTTGGTCCTGTCCTAGGGGTCACAAGTTTTACATGGGCTCATATTGGGAATTTTTTAAAAATCTACTTGTACCTAGCTATAAGGTCTAGGGCTACCAAATTTTGCATGTAGATTTATCTAGTGGGCCTCTACCAGGGGGGCCCAAATTATAGCCCTAGGGTCAAGTTTGTCCCCACACCAGGGGTCACAAGTTTTACATGGGCTTTTGTGGTGAAAACTTTCTAAGTCATCTTGTTACTAACCATAATAAAGACTAGGACCACTAAATTTAGCCCTGTCTCATGGGTTTTATGCTTTACAGGGCTTGTTATTGAGAAAACTTTGAAAATCTTCTTGTTTATAACCACACATTCTAAACCGGTATTATTTGGTATGGGGCTTTATCTTGTAGACTTCCACCAAGATTCAAGTAATTATAGCTTTGTGGTCAAAACTGGATTTGCCCAGGGGTCACAACTTTTTTGCAGGTTTTTATGGAAAAAAATTGTACGGCTGCTCAGATTTTCAAAAAAAAAAATTCACATAATTGTTCCTTGGGTGACTCTTTTCAAACACTGTTCACAAAATTGTGATCCACCAAGAAACATGGCTCTTGTGTTGGGGGCTTTTTGCACGATAGGAACACGAAAAGCATTTTCTCAATTTTTCTTCTTTGGAACGGCTGGTCAGATTTTGAATTGTGACCCTTTTTAAAAAATTGTTAGGGAAATTCTTATCCGTCGAAGAACAACAGCCAATTGTTGGCACCTGCATGTGGTTATCTTGTTCGACTAATGCTTTTTAGTCTTTAGTCACTATCGAGCAGGTGCTCTTTTTCAAGAAATTGTCCTTGGGTGATAAATCAAAAAATCAATTTGCAGAATTCTGATTTATCAAAATCATTGCCGTGTTGATACTTTTGTTAGTTTTCTGAAAAGGGAGGTAATTATTATCTCTTTTTGAAATAAGAATGTAGTGGTTTTAGATTTATAAATGATAATTCGAAGAAGGAAAAAATGGGGAAAAAATGAATTGGTGAAAGTAGTTCAATAATACTCATTTTTAATTAAAGCTAATTTTGCAGGATGATATTTTAGTGGAAATAGCTGTTTTCCATTACACAGGTCTTACCTTTAGTTGAATTGCTGATTACTGCTTTATTCGGACCCTAAAACAGTACTTAGCGACAAGAATAGTTCAACCCCTCCGTATACAGTAAATATAACCTGAAATATGAAACGCTGGGTAAAATAGAGTAATTTCGACCCTACATTGCACTGAGGAATACCCTAATCTAAGCTCTGCATGTGGTTTTATGTAGCAAATAGCATCGATGATGATGACAGCTGATTCTTTTATTATCTCCATGTGGATCTAAGACTTAAGCCTGCTCTGTAACTTTATTACACCTCAAAAGCTTAATGGTAAGACTTTCGACCTATTAATATCTAAAATAACCGAAACTCTCATCATGGCAGAACGATTTACCTTTCATTGTAAGATGCGAAGTGAAAATGAAACTGTAAACCAGAAGTTGGTAGAATCAATGTTGCTGAGTGAATCATGAGAGTTTGGGACAATTTTAGATATGTTGAGTGCGGTTTTTTGTCAGCGTGTTACAGAATATTATTCAGAGACCGTTATTGTTAGAAGAAGAATTGACTTTGAAACAAGCGGTTGATGTGGCTGTAAGTATGGTATTGGTAGAGACTGAAGCAACAGAAACAAAGGGCCCATGATACAGTGAGGTGTCTCCAAAAAGGCTATCAAAAGACCAACAGAACATCACAGCCTATGGCACAGGAGAAGACAATTATTTCTGCTATTTTTAGCTCTATTCCAGATCAGAATGCACTTTATTTATACATCATAAAATTATGCAGTGCAGCCTGATTTCAAGTTGTGATTCACATTTATTTTGTCATCTGCAAATGCCTTCGGTTTGGACTAGTTGAAAATTGTGACGTTTGGTAAACAGTTATGTACCTGTTACAAGCTTTTACTCATTTTCCCATTTTAGACAAATGTTACCCTTCCTCTAAACTTTCTACCCTTTCTCTCTTTTTATACTCTCAAGGTCCAATCACATTATTATCTCTATGACATTCATTTATTTTTGTATTTCCATACTGTATGTTGTACATACGTGGATGAAATAAAGTTTATTGAATTGAATTGAATTGAATTAAAGAAATTAAAGAATGTCCAAAATTCACCTTCTGGATCAGTATCAAACTTTGGTGTCTGAAAATTAAAATGAGGAAGAGTGGCCAAATTTCACAAGTATATCAAAGTCAAAATTTTGGTTTTGAAAAAAAAACTGGGTTTTTCTTACCATGAGAAAGTTGAAACATTGTGGCAATGTGAGAAAAAGCTGATAGTAAGCATTTTTCCCTTCGACAAAATATTTTCATTAATTTTTAACATTATTTACATCCTTTTACCCATTACCACACAATTCCTACTCTTGACAACCCTGTGAAGGAAGCCCTAGAAAACATTGTGATGAAAGGAGAATAAACAAATTTTGAAATTTTCAGCCACTTTTACTTTGTCGTCTGCAAATACTTTCAATTTGAATTTATAAGCCTAAAATACTGTCGTTTGGTAATGAGTTAAGGCATTACCTATATTTGTCTGCTGCAATTGCTTACAATTTGGCAGTAAGAAATTATCTTACCTGGTAAACAGAATTTTTTTCAGCAAAAAGTTCTGTCCAGGGTGTTTTAAATAATAGTGTTTAGAAAATTAGCGTTTATTGCACAATGACGACTGAACAATTTGAAAGAGAAAGCCTTTGAAAATATTGTGTGAAACGGAGAAAATGCTGGTTACCAGCATTTTCTCCTTCCCAAAATGTTTTCCACCCTGTCAAAGAAGAATTATTTGATATGAGCCACACTGAAACTAACATCTGCAAATGCTTTCAATTCAAACAGGTCTGAAATTTTGTTGTGTAGTAAAGGGTAAAATAAACAAGATAACAAAAAAGTGCCAAGGGAAACTATTATTCAACCGAGTAATGTGTCCTCTTCCCATAATGTTTTTCATCCAAAATGTGAATGAACAGAGCTGGGAAAACAATAAACAAGTTTAACTCTTTTCCACACAATTCTTAGGTTTGAAGACCCTGAAGAAAAAGGCTTTTGAAAACATTGTGGGAAAAGAAAGTATTGTAGGTAACCGGCATTTTGTTCTTTTTCCATATTGCTTTCGAAATCTTTACCCTTCACCAAACAATCCCTGGTTTTTATGACCCTGAGAAAGAAGCTGTTCGAAAACAAGGCCGGAAAAGGAGAAAATGCTGGTAACCAGCATTTTCTCCTTTTCCCACAATGTTTTTTTACCCTGCTAGAAACAACTAACAATTTTTGCGTTGCCTTTTATTTGTTGTCTGCAAGTGCTTTAAATATGGACCAGTCTAAAGAGTTAACCCTTTACCAAACAGTCCCTTGTTTTCAGGACCCTGAAGAAGAGGCCTTTGGAAACATTGTTGGAAAAGGATGAAATGATGGTTACCAGCATTTTCTCCGTTTCTCAACATGTTTTCTACTCTGTGATAAAACTACACTTCCTCTGTGTCTCTGTCAGGTTTGTTGCTTGCAGATGCTATCAATTTGGAATCGTCTAAAATGTTTGTGTGTGAAAGGGTAAGACAGATATTGTCATTTGTGCCCAATTTTATTTGTCATCTGCAAATGCTTTTAATTTGGACTGGCCTAAAAGTTTGCTGTGCTACAAAGATTTACATAGTTTTTTATAGGAATATTAATAAGGATATTGATCGAATTGATAGAAAGTATTATATAATTTCATGTATTAACATGGTTTTCTATTTAATCAAACTGTTAAACTGTTAAAATATTATTTCCTTGTGTTACTCAGCTCATATGCTCATATACTGTTTCTAATGTCTGTCAAAGTCTGATAACTTTTCTCTATTTTTAAGAATTTTTCCAATTCTCAGGTGAGAGCTACCTGAGAATCAAATTATCTTCTCCTCAAATTCTGACAGTTGGCAAAGCGCGCGCGCGCGCGCTCTCTCTCTCTGGGGGAGAGGAGAGAAGGGAAGGGAGGGGAGGGGAGGAGAGAAGGGGAGACGAGAGGAGGGTGAGGGTGAGGGGAAGGGCTGGGGCCATTTCACCAAATGAAAGGAACACCACTTTTGTGGAGCTCAACTTTACGCCAAGTTTAAGGCTTAAAAGTATGCAGAATGTGCAGGTTTTATTCACAATTTCCAAGACGACCCTACAGTTTGTCTATTTTGAAAATGAAACAGAGGTTTGTCGACACCTCAACAGTTATTCAAAAATAATAAATGTTTAACTGTACATCAGCTTTTCTTTACCTACTCTAGTAAACTGATTGAATTAAACGATTATATAAAAAGAAGTTAAATACGCCTGCCTGTCCTTGTAACCAAACAAATACTTAAATTGTGTTTCAAAATCAAAACGAAAAGGTAATTCACCCAACAACTATATATAGCATTAAAACGCTAAGCCCTGGAAACCCGTATTGGTATGTTGATAGACGTAGCCCGGGGGTACTAACTGTTAAACCTTTGCCACTCAATGACGACTTTTGACGACCCTTAGAAGCAAGCCTTTTGAAAGCATTGTGGGTAAAGGTTGCTATCTTATCTATAAACAGTTGCACCTTTTGAGCCGAATGAAAATTGTCGTCTGCAGATGTTTTGAATTTAAAAAGGGCTAAAAATTTGTCGTCTGGTTAAGGTTTAAACAACAAAAAAAAGTGAACTCTGTGCATACCCGATATCGCTGAAAAAATCTTCTTTCAGTAGCTCCTTTCTTCATATTTCTTCTTGTAAAAGAACACTTCATTTACAAAAATTGTCATGTAATAGTACTTTCTTAAAAAATCAAGCACTCATTGTTGGAAAAGGAAAATGTCTGTAGAAGGCAATTGAAACGTAAGAAAGGAGTATTTTTTTCTTTTTTACACGTTTTAAAACGATATTTTTTAAAAGCCCTGCCCCTGCCCCTAGCTGTGGCTCTTTCTTTCATTCTCTCTCTCTCCCTCTCTCTCTCTCATTATCTGTCCGTCTCTCTCTCTCTCATTCTCTGTCCGTATCTCTCTGTCCGTCTTTCTCTCTCATTCTCTGTCCGTCTCTCTCTCTCTCTGATCTCTCTCATTCTCTGTCCGTCTCTCTCTCTCATTCTCTGTCCCTCTCTCTCTCTCTTTCTCTCTCTCATTACCTGTGTTTTAAATGCCAGAGGTACGGCCATCACATCAGTAAATGTCCGAACCAAGAAACGTGCTCAAAATGTGCTCATCAAGGACCTGACCATGACAGTACTACTTGTACAAATCCTCCTCTCTGCATTAATTGCAAATCTGCACACTCTACTTTCTCAAGAGAGTGTCCAGTATGGAAGGAAGAAAAAGAAATTCTTTCAATTAAATACAACAATAATGTTAGCTTTCCAGAGGCAAGGAAAATATTTGAACAACGCAAGAAAACCTCTTCTGGTCCTAGTTATGCAGGTGTTGTTGGCTCGTCAACTGAAAAGGACGACTGCAGCACTTGTAAAATTCTTGCGAAAGTTCTACTTCAAAAATTTCCTGATGTAGCTTCTGAACTGAAAGAACTTCTTCCTCCATCCACCTTTTCCAAACTAATTCCTGACTCTCCATCTGTATCTAAAACAAACACAACCTCTTCGGCATCTTCAAAACCCACAAACTCTCAAAATAGTTCGTCTCAAAAAACTTCAAAGCCATCTACACCTTCACAAAATTCTTCACGGAAAACTCCAAAGCCATCTACCTCTTCACAACCACCTCCTAAGAAACCACAACCTCCATCTTCACAGTCTACAACAAAACCTAACGTCTCATCCAAGGATAACAATCCCAATCATACACCCCGACCTCCTAAAAGGTCTTCTTCCAAATCTAAACCACAATCTAAAGATAACCAAGGATCTTGTGAGATCACAGTCAAAGTAAATGATCCTGTCCCTACCTCCAACAGATTTTCGGAGCTAGAGGACATGGACGCAGATACTGAAAATCTGGAAGGTGAGGCTTCAGATTCAGAAGCCTCTATCTGGTCCACTTCCAAAGATCTTTGGAACAGGGATTTTGACGCGTGGCAATCATCCAAAGCCGAGACATCTGTAATTAAATCTTAACCAGTCTATTTTAAAATGCATTGGTTTACGGCCTCGTTTTTTACTTTAGTCTTTATACTTTCCTCATACACTATGGATACCATGATCCAATGGAATTGTCGAGGTCTGAAGTCAAACTTTGACGAACTTTCACTTTTAATCAATGAGCACAAACCAGTTGCTGTTTGTCTGCAAGAAACCTTCCTTAAACGGGAGGATGATATCACTATCAAATATCATTCTGTTTACAACAACATTTTTACCGAAGGTGAAAAAGCCAGAGGAGGTGTTTCTATTATTGTAAACAACAACATTCCTCACAAAGTTATCTCTTTAAATACAAACCTGCAAGCTGTTGCTGTCAGGTTATCTATACACAATGCTGTTACACTGTGTTCTTTATATCTCCCGCCAAGCATACCTATCAATGAGACCAATCTGAATGATCTCATTTCACAATTGCCATCCCCCTATATTCTTGCTGGGGACTTTAATGGTCACAATGTTATGTGGGGTTGCAATGACACCAACCAGAGAGGTCTCCAGTTGGAGAACTTCATTTCGAACAACTCTCTGTCTTTCATGAATGATAACAAATCCAAAACCTACTTGCATCCAGCAACTGGATCTTACTCTTCCATTGATTTAACATTATGCAGCCCAGTCTTACTTCCCAATTTTACTTGGAAAGTGACTGAGGATTTGTGTGGAAGTGATCACTTCCCCATTATCTTTTCATCTACACAACCGTCCAGCAGTGTACGACCGCAGAAATGGAAGCTTTCCAAAGCCAATTGGAATAAATTTGAAACCCTATGTGAACAGACCATTACACATGATAAATTTGGAAATTGCGATGATCCTGCAAAACTTTTCACTTCCCTATTAATTGATGCAGCTGAAAAGTCCGTCCCTCAGACCTCGGCAAACCCAAAACGACCTGACAAGCCTTGGTACAATGATGATTGTAAACAGGCTGTCAGAGACAGAAAACAGGCCCTTAGAAAATTTAATCTCAGGCCTACCAAAGACAATCTTAACTTATTCCGTATTTCCAGGGCAAAAGCCCGTCGTACCATTAAAGAAAGTAAGCGCAAGGCCTGGAGACAATATGTCTCTAAGTTGAATAGTAGAACTACTACTAAAAAAACCTGGGATATGATCAGAAAGATCAATGGCAAAGGCCAGACCCCTGTTAGTCACCTTGAGGTTAACAATACTTCGTTGGAATCTCCCCAGGATATAGCTGATGCTCTTGCTAACACCTTTTTCAAAAAGTCTTCCTCTGCAAACTATTCAGAAAAGTTTCAGAGGAATAAAGCTAGAGAAGAAAAGAAAAAGCTTAATTTCAAGTCTTCGAATTCAGAGCACTATAATAAACTCTTTACTTTTAAAGAATTAAAATCTGCTCTGAATAAAGCTCATGATTCTTCTCCTGGCCCAGATAAAGTTCATTACCAGTTTTTAAAACACTTACCTTTTACTTCCCTCTCAGTTTTACTTGATATTTTTAATGATATCTGGCAGTCAGGTGTTTTTCCTGCATCCTGGCGGGAGGCACTTGTCATTCCTATCCCAAAACCTGGCAAAGATGCTAGTGACCCGGCTAACTATCGGCCAATAACTCTTACTAGTTGTCTCTGCAAGACCCTAGAACGTATGGTCAACGACAGGCTTGTCTGGTTTTTAGAGAAGAACAACCTCATCGTTGATGTACAGAGTGGATTTCGTCGCCAGCGCGGCACCATAGATCATCTTGTCCGCTTTGAAACCTTTGTCAGAGAAGCCTTTATTAATAGACAGCATGTAGTATCTGTCTTTTTCGACCTTGAAAGCGCTTACGATACAACTTGGAAATACGGAATTCTGAAAGACTTGCATGACTTTGGTCTTCGAGGCCGTCTTCCTCTTTTTATTTCAGCCTTCTTGGATGAACGTCTTTTCCGCGTCCGAGTTGGTAATACTGTCTCGGGAGCCCGTGAACAGGAGATGGGTGTACCCCAAGGATGTATTCTCTCTGTTACACTTTTCAGTGTGAAAATAAACAGTATAGTCAAAGCTATCTGTCCTGGTGTAGACTGTTCCCTCTATGTTGATGACTTCGTCATATGCTTCAGATCTCGAAATATGAACATTATTGAGAGACAACTTCAGCAATGTCTCAACAAATTGCAAACATGGTCTGATGAAAATGGCTTCAAATTTTCAAAGTCCAAAACTAAGTGCATGCACCTCTGTAATCTACGAGGTGTTCATCCAGATCCTGAACTTTATCTGGACAAAACTAAAATTGAAGTCGTTTCTGAATTTAAATTTCTTGGAGTCATCTTTGACAGAAAGCTTTCTTTCCTTCCTCACATCACTGCACTTAAAAAGAAGTGCAAGAAGGCTCTTAATCTTCTTAAGGTTGTGGCTCATTCTGAATGGGGAGCAGACCGTAAAGTCCTCTTGCGGCTTTATCGGTCTTTAGTTCGCTCCAAGTTAGACTATGGATCTGTTGTATACGGATCGGCCCGTAAATCCTATCTGAAAATTCTCGATTCTATACACCACGAAGGTCTGCGTCTTGTACTTGGAGCTTTCAGAACTTCTCCTGTCAATAGTCTCTATGTTGAGGCTAATGAACCTTCCCTTTCTTACAGGAGAGAAAAACTCTCACTTCAATATATTTTAAAACTTAAGTCGAATCGTTTTAATCCAACTCATAACGTTGTCTTTAAACCTGAATATAAACGTCTTTTTGAAAGGAAACCAAATGTTATTCCTCCATTTGGTATCCGCATGGAGCCCATTGTAGATAACCTTGGCATAGACACCGAGTCTATTGCCGACTATAAAATCTCTGAAATCCCTCCATGGACACTAAACAGTGCAGAATTCAGATTTGACCTTGCATCTGACAAAAAGTCTGTCACGGATAGAACTGTATTTCATGCTAGATACAACGAGATAAAGGAGCATTATTTTTCCTTCAAACCCATCTATACAGATGGATCTAAAGAAGGCAATTCTGTAGCAGCTGCCGCTGTTTATGGACAAAGGAGCTTAAAATGCCGCCTTCCAAACAACTCCTCTATCTTCTCTGCTGAAATTAAAGCAGTAGATCTTGCCCTTAATCTAGTTGAAAGTTCTAATTCCAACCGTTTTATTATCTTTTCAGACTCTTTGTCAACATTACAGGCCCTTTCAAATCAACGACTTGAGAATCCTTTAATCTGCAGTTTACTTGAAAGGATCTCACAAATTTCTTCTAAGAATAGATTGGTGTTCTGCTGGCTTCCAAGTCATGTAGGCATCAAAGGCAATGAAAATGCCGATAGGTCTGCCAAATCTGCACTTAACCTTCCCATTTCAGATTTTAAAGTTCCACACACTGATTTTAAATCCTCCGTTTTATCACATATCCAATCTTCTTGGCAATCCCAGTGGGATGCTGATATTTTCAATAAACTGCATTCACTTAAACCATCCCTTGGTGAATGGTATCCCGTTTACAGATCCGTTCGTCGAGAAGAAGTGATAATTGCACGACTTCGAATTGGCCATTCACGCATCACACATTCCTGGCTCTTGACAAGAGATGATGCCCCTGAATGTATACCATGCAATGCAACCTTTTCTGTAAAACATATCCTACTAGATTGCATTGACTTTCAGCCAGTTCGTTTAAAATATTTCAACGTTGATAGTTTGAAAAATCTTTTTGATTCTGTCAGCGTTGAATCTATTATCGCTTTCATAAAGGAGATTGGCATTTACAATAAACTGTGATATTTACTATTGAATTTCTTACCTATCTTTTTACAACATTTTTAATTCCTTTAATATTCAGTTTACATCTCCTTAATGGGAGGATTGGCTCTCTTGGAGACATCTTATCCCATTGGAGACAGGACCTCTTTAATGGGAGTATCTTATCCCATTGGAGGCTCCAATCTTTATCAATTTTAACCTCATTTCCAAGGAAAAACAATATTATCGGTCTTGCCTTTTAATCTAAAACTGTAGAGTAGGCAGGGAATGCCCAGCCACTCAATATCATATTTTATGCGCATTATAAATGACACATATTTCTTTTTCATTTAAAAAACTTCTTTTTATCAAACTAGCATTGAGTTTAAACCTTTTTATTACATTCTTAAATCTTATCATTTAAAACTTTTGAGTATATTGGGATTGCCCTGTAACTCGATATCTAAAACTGTTGAGTAGGCAGGGAATGCCCAGCCACTCAATATCATATTTTATGCACATTATAAATGACACATATTTTTTTCATTTAAAAAACTTCTTTTTATCAAACCAGCATTGAGTTTAAACCTTTTTATCACATTCTTAAATCTTATCATTTAAAACTTCTGAGTATATAGGGATTGCCCTGTAACTCGATAATGCCCTTTATGCATTCTTCTTAATTCAGTTCTTATCATTTAAAACATTTGAGTATATAGGGATTGCCCTGTAACTCGATGATGCCCTTTATGTATTAAATTTTCTTAATTCAATTCTTTTATTGTCATTCAAACTTTATTCAGTTTAAACAACTCCACGTTTATCTATCTTTTAACATAGATATGCGCGCTAAATGACCAAAGTTGTCGATGCGCCATAAAACAACATTCATTCATTCATTCTCATTACCTGTACGAGAAAGCCAGGAAACACAATGAATGTGGGCATTGACACTTTGATATGACCTAAGCTGTTAAAGCAGCGTTAAAGTCCAATACAAACAAACAGATGTAGGTGTTCCAGCTCTTTTTTCCCGGAAAACATAATAGTATATTGACCGTACGATTTTTTTTTTTTTTGGAGACTAGTCCAAATTGAAAGCATTTGCCGACGACGAAATAAAAGTGACTGCTTAATTGAAATTTTGTTTGGGGAGCCAAGAAAGCAATCTGGGAAAAGAAGGAAATGCTAGTTACCAGGCATTTTCCCGGGGTGCGTTAAACGTAAGGATTGTGCGGTAAAGGGTTAGGAGCTCTTCAAAATTGCAGCTCCGCCTTTTCCTTTCCGAGAATTGATGATAATCATTGCGACAGGAATGATTCCTTTCTCGCCGCAAATCGTTGTTGATCAAAGAGGATTACATGCAAAAGCAGCCATTAGCTTGTAAAGACTTGCGCCGAGCACTAGTAATAGAAACTCAAGAAAACCATACATTGGTGCACTGGCTGTCGCAATATAGCTGAGATAATGTTGAAAATGACGTTAAACGCCATACGAACGAAAGCGGCCACTGGACTACCAGCATTTTCTCCTTTTCCCAGAATGTTTGCTAGCCTGCTGGAAACGAATTTCAATTTTGGAATTACCTTTATTTTGTTGTCTGCAAGTGCTTTCAATTTGAATCAGTATAAAATTTTGTCGTTTGGTAAAGGGTTAAAGAATATTTCTTTTTTTCAAATACATTTTCGTAGACATACATACATACAGACAACCGAACTAGAAGTCAAACAGATGGACGGACGAAAAGACACTCTAGCGGACAAGTAGCTAGACATTGCAGACGTAGACGGAAACGATAGTGACCAAGGTTTCATGTTATTTCTTGGGAATGTCCACTTGAGATCTCCGAGACAAATTGCTGCGCAAAAGAAAGCCCTGCTTTTCAATTTCTTTCTCCCTATGTTATTTATTCCTTTAGTTTTGTCATAAAAAAGGACAAAAGACAGACTCAAGGACAAACTGTCTGAAAGCCTGACCAAATGACAAACTATTTTAGGGCACGCCAAATGACGGATTGTCAGCAAAAGAGAGCCAGATCCGGACTCATAAATACAGACAAAAAATCTAAAGAGACTGAAAAATATCGGAATGCAAAATGAGATGTAGGGAAGAACAGCAAAGAGTGCTTCCCTGGAGTTTCTTACACCAGTACACCAGCACCATTTGGTTTAGCCAATCAGAATTTGTGAATTTAGACCCTTGTTGACAGCATTTTGCCCTTTTCCCACAAGATTTTCATTTTTTTTTCTAAAGGGCACGAAAAACTTGCGATTGTGTGGTAAAGGTTTGATCTTATATCATTTTATTCTTGGTTTTGTCGTGTTAATGGCTGTTTTGTACATAATTTCAGCTGTACTGAGGTGGCCAGTACACCTATTTCTGCTTTTCAAGACCTTTTCGAAGTTCAGTCTTTAAACGACAATGGACTTTGTCGGACATGAAAGACTGATGAAGAGAGAGGGAGCGAGGGGGAAAATGTGAGAGAAAGAGAGAAAGAAAGAAAATGAGAGAGAGAGAGAGAGAGAGAAAGAGAGAGAGAGAGAGAGAGAGATAGATAGAGAGAGGATATGAAAGAAAAAGAAAGGGAGCCAGAGCTTGGGACAGGGGCACGACCAGGGCCTTTAAAACATAGCGTTTGCAAACATCGTGATAACCCTAATTCCTTATGTTTCAAATGCCTTTTTCCTACAAACAATTTTTCCTTTCTGATGATCGCTTGTCTGTCAAAGTCAGTATTATTGCACGACAATTCTTGTTAATTTAGTGTTCATTTTTACAAGAAGAAATACGTTTGGTAGGTTTTACAAACTCACTCACACCCCCCACACATATATCCATGTACATGTACACATATGGACTTTCACCTGCAATATTCTAACAAAGTTAATGATCATGGTGCTGAAAATATTGGACTCTGTGCTTTGCATAGAATATTATATCACTTGTATCACAAGTCAAAATGATAATGATAAGTCAATGTTGAAAAGACAAGCTCTAATAAATATTAAATTCAGTTAGGAAAGAAAAGTGTTTTTTTTTTTTACTTCAAGATGAAGTTGAATATTTTGATTTTAGGCTAAATAAGGATCTCATTTATCCTTCCAAAAGGAAGATGGAATTCATAGTGCATGTTCCTAGACCTACAACAAAAAAGGGTTGTAGTCTTGACTTGGTATTGTCAAGTTTTATAGGAAATTCACTCCAAATTACAGTAATTGAACCTTTGACATATTTGTTGAAAAGCCAAAAACCAAGAGTCTGGACTAAGAAATGTAAACAAGCATGTGAAAAAGTAAAATAAAAACACTTAATTCTTTAGATATACTGGTGCATTATCAATCCAAACAACCCAAGGGGTGGGAATAAAAAGCAGACTATATAGAACACAGAGTTAAGCAGACAATATACACAAAGAAGGACAATGGAACAGGTGATAAAACGCTGACATTGTAGATAACTTTGTAAGGGCTACATGCAAAAGGCATAAGTTCAAGGTACTCAGAAATACCAGACTTTCCTCCTGGTTATTGGCTTAATATCTCTCCATTTAAAACAAGATTTCTTGAAACATTCACTTATTTGAACAGCGCCCCACACTATTAATTCATTGCTTTAGGGCAAAATAATGAAAACAGGTACCTATATTCAAAAGCTACGTCAGGTGAAAAATACAGTATAATTTATCCATTTTAAAGGTTCGTATGGTCCAAATAGAGATGGTAGATTCATTTCAGTCAAAGTAATCGAAACATAAATAACACCTTATGTTTAGTCTACCTTCAAATTAAAATGTATGTTGAAATGAAACTTAAGTAACAACACCCCCCCTTTATACACTGATTTGTAAATAAATACAATTGAACTAATTGGTATAACGTGCTGAATTGAGATATAATCAATGCAAATTTCATCAAAGTCTATGTACTCATTTAACAGGCATTTCAGAAAACCTTCTTGAACGTTTTTGTCTTCTTTTTCTACATTGGCTGTGTTTTATTACCTGTTCCTTTACCCTTTTTTGTGTATATTGTCTGCTTAACTCTATGTTCTATATTTTCTGCATTTTTAAAGTCCCCAAGCCATATGTAAACCTGAGTTCAATAAAGTTAAAAATCAACATTTTATTCTGGTCATTGCTGATCAGACTTTACAAAAAAATGACAAGAATTTGAGAAAAAGATGTTATTACCATCAGATGAATAAAATGTTTAATGAATTGATCCTGTGTTAAAACCGAGTGGCAAATTTCTACCATCACCTTCTATTAGTACTTTCAGTACTTTGATTTATTTACTATTGAGTGGAAATTTTCGATTGTTTATTTTTAACAGCCTATTTTTTAGTATTCAGTTCAAATCTGAAATTTTAATGCTCGCCATTACATTGATGAAGACCCGGCTAAACGGATTGCTAGTCTTCGAATCCAGAATCAGATTTGTTTCCAGAATGGATGATGAATTTCGGAGAAGATTCATGGAGAAAAAAACTGGTAAAGGACCGCTTACCTGTAGAAGTAAAGTTAAACCAACTGCGAACTGCACAAGGTCAAGTTTCCTCATTATTGGTCTGTTGTTAGATCCCCACAAAAATATCCTTTGAATATAAATCTACTTTATAAGTTTTTGCTGATGATTCCAAATTTTAAGTCTGTCTTTCTTTTTGTATAATACCAACTAATACCAACACAGCAACATCCAAATGAAGAAGTGGTTTTCTAATTTATCTTGTACTACTTCCTGTTGAATTCAAAACTGAGGGGATTATCGCCTGGGTGGAAACTTTCTGATGGGGATCTTGTCTGTACTTACTCTTCCTTGTTTCAGATCTGGAAAAAAAATGAAAACATATATAACACTGTCCTTAAATCCCATATTTTGTTTGTCAAGCATCTTTGGAGCTGGGTTGACAAGAAAACATCCTTACACAAAGGAAAGACAAGAGACAGAAGAGCAAGTTGGAAGAATAAGGAGTTGTTGCAGAATGAGGAGTAGGCGGCGCAGAAGAAGAAGAGACAGACAGACAGAGGCATGTAGCGTTTAGAGCTGTCTGTGGTTACCGTTTCTTGATGACTGTTCAATTCTCTGGTCAACAGGCTCTCTGAGAGCATTTCTATGTCTTAAGCCTTTACTAAATGCTCTCGACCCTGCAGAAGAAGGCTTTGGGAACAAGTGAAGGAAACATAGAAAATAATGGTAACCAACATTTTTCTCCTTTCCTCACAATGTTTTATATCCCTCTGATAAAAACCACATCTTTGGCGCAAATTCTAATTTGTCGTCTGAAAATGTATTGAGTTTGGATAAATTTAAAAATGTGCCGTCTGGTTAAATGTTAAATTGTTCCTATATTTGTTAACTCATTACCATACCATACAATATTTTAGGCTTGTCCAAATCGAAATCCAAATGTGAAGGTTAGAAAACATTGTGGGAAAAGGAGAAAATGCTGGTTACCAGCATTTTCTCCTTTTTCCACAATGTTTTCTAAAGGCTTCTTTATCGTGGTCGTCAAAAGTAGGGATTGTGTTGTAGTGGGTTAACCATTAGGCTAAGACGCACTACTCACTATATGGACAGTGTAGATTAAGGTCAGTCTAATCTTTGTTCTACAAAATTTCAATTAAATTTGAGATGTTAAAATTATTCTGCTGTAAAGATCTCTAATGTCTACATATTTGTTTTTTTTTTTTTAAACTGGTGACGAAAATTTTCCTATCCAATGTGATTATTTGGGGAACCATTCCTGTGTTTTGTTCCTGGGTTCTGAGAACTTTCTTTTTGGAAGGAAATCGCATCAAACACGATTTATTTCTTTAAGTAATATGGGTTAAACATTCCACATATTTACTATTTGAAATATTTATTCTAGAGGAGAACTACTGTTAAGAAAAGTAATATAATAGTATGTGGCCTTACACGGTCTCAGAAAGAATAGTCGTTACCAGCATTATACTACCCGTAAAATAAACTTTTCCTAGTACTGGGTCCGTTTTTATTCCTACGCAAAGACAAGCCGGCAAACTGTGAATACTCTCTACAAAGGAGAACTCGTAAAATTACAAATAAGAATATTCTACTCAAAGTTTGACGAAAATACCGCACGATTTCTTGTTTTCTTGTCAGTCATTTCACATGAATGTCACAGAACGATGAAAATTTTGTAGATTAAATGCAAACTCTGCTAATTATAAAAGCTCGAAAAGGGAATAGTACGGGTCGTATTAGGTGTTCTAAAAATAGAAACACGACCAACCTGAAATAACAAAGTGCTTTAAGTACTCTGCTATTTAAATATCAGACTGAAATTGATCTACAATGCCAGGTGTTTTGACACGTAAAGTGTTCTTTTTTAACGAGAAAAAAGATGTCATTTGTTTATTTAGCAAAATTATTTCAACAGAAAAGTGAACTGAACTGGATCACACCATTTCTTTTAGCCCGATTTCAAAACATTGCCGTCGCTATACCGACACCGGTGACATCTACTACACGGTCCACGAACACAACTTCATATGTGTGTGGGGAACAAAGGGTACAATACTTTGGTGTCATTTTTTTCGAAGAGTAAACAGAAAGAAAGTGTTCAGAATGCCTTTAAATCTCTGACAAATGCCAATGTATCGTGGAACATAAAACATCTGTATTCCAACATCGTCCCGCTGATTTAAAATGACACAAAGAAATGTTTTTGAGTCTTTGTTTGTTCATTTCACAAAAAATAGAAAATTTGTCTGTAAAATACCAGAGAAACACAACAAAGATGTGTTACAGTTTAGTGCCAGGGATTCTTGTTGATATCATCACGAAAAGAAGTACCAGTGACTTTTTTAACCCTTTGGCTGCTTATCGCGTCTCACTGACCTTTTGCGGATAGTGTAGATCAAGATCAGACTGCACAGAACGTGCAGTCTGATCTTGGATCTACACTGTCCGATGAGGAGATGTTATTCCCAAAATCATAAGTTTGAAATGACAGTATTTTGGGTTTTACTATCGAAATGAAAATTTCATTTTAGTTATTTAGCAGGATAGAGTTAAAATATACTGGGAAAGGAGTAAATGCCTGTGAAGAAATATTTCTTCTTTACCCACTATGTTTTGTACCTGTAAAAGCCAATTGCCACAGTTATTTCTTCGTCTGCAAATGCTCTCAGTTTGAAAAAGAACAAAAACTGGTCGTCTAGTAGAAAGTAAAATGATATTCCTATAGATACAGGTATGGTTTTGGAGATGTTTGGCTCAACGAAGGTGTAGGCAATGAACACGTTTTTTTTTTTAAATAAGAATGTGTCCTCAAACAAAGCTTAATTGATATTTGGAATGGCACACATAGAAATAGATCTGAATCATCGAAGCGTATACTATATCTAACTTCCATGCCAGAGTTAAAAGCAGTTGAATACTTTTCTTTTGGAATCCCCAGAAATGCGCTAACCAAACTATGATGTTCTGTGCAAAAACTCCATGTTAAAACCTAATAACTCTAAGTTAGTGTATTATTGACTTCAGAAATAATAATCTTAAAATGGGCAAGTGGGTTCTTAAAGTACTGAAAAGGTGACTTTGACACTTGTCATAATCCTCCGTGTTTTTGAGAAAGGTTTCAGTCGGACTGTACAAGAAGAGGTTAACAAAGTTAGCTGGGTAGAAAAAATACCATTGTATACAAGTACCATTAGGCAAGCGTGTCTTATTCGTTAAGTATAGCACACGAGGGCTCGGGAGAATATTTGTTGAAAGCGAAGACCTAAAAGACAGGATTAAAATAGTGGAGATGTTTTGACCATTATCTTACATTGGGGCAAGGTCACCGATCATTTGTAGCCTCGGTTTCTCAATTGCTTTACGACCACTTAAAGATGGGTATTTACATTTTTCACATCACACCAAATTTAAAAAAATATATACATATCACTGAAATTTATATGAAAAAACAATACCAATCATAAATAATTAAGAATCACAAAATTATAAAAAAAAAAATTATGGTATTCCCTCAAAAGTCTACGTAGCCTCTTAAGTTATTTTTAGATTTCGCGCAAAAAAAAAAACATTGTGGGCATGTTAAGTGACTGGCACGTGACGAATTACGCTTAAATTCCATAACATAACAAATATGTAATTATATTCCATAATGTCATCTTCGGACGCTATGTTTGAAGCTTCGTATGTGTATTTCCGGTATATTAAAGGGCGAGTTGCTCATGTAAAGATAGATCGTGTCGACCTGGGCTGCAGTGAATCACTGATTTCTCTGGTTATTGGATGGTTTTCGATTACCGGGTTTTTATGAAAGAAAATAAATTGTAATGTTTTGGGAGTATAAGGTTGATTTTTTGTACTTTTGTAAAATTTTCGTCCCTGATTCTGAAGGGCCACCTTTAAAGTTGCAGCCTTAGGAACAAATTTACATTTGCAGATTTTGAAAAAAAAAATGTATGTTTACAAAGACCGGTAATTTTGATCAGTTTCCGAAGATAGCTTAAAACTCTTTACCACACAATCCCGACTTTTAACGGCCCTGAGAAAGAAGCTTTTTGAAAACATTGTAGGAAAAGGAGAAAATGCTGCTAGCTCTTACAATTTTTTCTACCCTTCTCAAAACAGTTTTTAATTTTTGTGCCATATTTATTTCGTTGTCTGCAAATGCTTTCAATTTGGACTGGTTAACAATTTTGTTGTTTAGTTAAGAGTTAATACCTAAATCTACATATAGATAGCGGTCATTGCAGAGTACTTTACACGAGCCATGCTTCGGGGCTTAATGGTTAATGTTTCTCGTGATCCATGCTACAAAACAAGCCATTATACACGTATGAATCCATAAATGCACACATTTCTACAACAGACTTAATCATAATGTAGTTTGGTCCATGGATATACAGAAAAATGATCAATAATTCCGGTCCAGGCCAGCGTGCACGAATTGCGCAGGCTAACATGAGTCGAGATTTTGAAGCATCTTATGATTGTAGTATATGACTCAATAATTGATTGATTGATTGATTGATTGATTGATCGATTGATCGATTGACTGACTGACTGACTGACTGACTGGCTGACTGACTGACTGATTAATTGATGGACAATACTGTTTTTTAACATCCTAGGTCATTACACCTATGCACGTACGTTCCTTTTTTTTTTATTTTTTTTTTTCACACCAGAACTGGTCGTGTATATATCGTTGTGCGCTCTCTTATCATTTACCAAAACAGATAAACCGGAAACAACCCTGAGTTTTAATGACCTTGACGAAATCGACTTTTGAAAAAATTGTGGGAAAAGGAGAAAATGCCGGTGACAAGCATGTTCTTTTCCCGCAATGTATTCGACCCTACCAACGCCAAGTTTAGTCCTTTTTTTTTTAACTGTCTGTTTTACACTATCCACAGTACATAGTATACCGTTAGCACTTTTTCATCCGAGAAATAAAACCAAATAATTGCAATTTTTCTGGCTGCTTTTCCAACAGTATTTCATCAAAGCGGACAGTGTAGATCAAAGATCAGGCTGCACCCTTGATCTTAATCTACAATATCATTAAAGGAAATTTAAGTTGTGAAAAGAATCTAAAAAATTAAACAAATAAGATTCAGCCTTACCTTGAATGCAGACAACTGTAGTCAATTCAGTGAATTTAATCCGTAAAATTAACCTGAAAGTTTAAATTTACATTGTGGTTATAGAGATATCGAAAATTAAGTGATGCTGTGATACAGAAATAGCCCAAGACTGTTATCATGTCCCAAATACCGTTATGATATATAGCCCACACTACCCAGGAATTTTGGTGAAACTCTCACACATCTTTCTTGCAGCTTCATACTTGTTCCTTTAGTATCTACAAAAAGTCACGTTCGAGCCAACATACTACCCAAAGATGGTTCAATAGCGACTTTTTTTGGGGGTTTATTGTTCTTTTTTGTTTATTATGAAGAATCATGGCATAGATTTATACACCAAAAAGATAACTTTTTCAGAGGCAACTGGTGCCTGTTGCGTGTTACAGAAAAACA
The DNA here is from genome assembly GCA_943736015.1 of Tridacna crocea. Taxonomy (NCBI): domain Eukaryota; kingdom Metazoa; phylum Mollusca; class Bivalvia; order Cardiida; family Cardiidae; genus Tridacna; species Tridacna crocea. The sequence continues at coordinate 15,625,903 of OX031066.1, forward strand.
CACATCTTTCTTTCAGCTTGAATACTTTTTCCTTTAATATCCACGAGAAAACACGTTCTAGAGGAAACATACTATCCAAGGATGGTTCAACAGTAATCTGTTTTGTTTACTTTTCTTTGTTTATCATGAGGAATCATGGTATACATGTATATAGATTTATAAACCAGAAAGACAGATTTTTCAAGGGCAACTGGTATCTCTTGCACCAAGAAAAACGAAGCAAACAAGCAAATAGGCGCCCCTTTCTCTCCATTATACTGTTGAACATATAAAAATTTACTGTCTAAGATTAAAGACTTCCTATGATGGTAAATTCAAAACATTTAACTAGCAAAATGGGGTAAGAAATAGCAAAAACGGATATGAAGCTATTCTGCTTTGTGCAGTCAGGGGACATAATCAAGCATTGGCTTGAAATAGTAGGATTGTTTTGACGTTGGATAGTTTATTGTTTATTGATTACACTATCAACATTTTGTTCATTGATTATATTTCTATTAGATCATTTTTGTCTTCGTGTTAGCTATTCAACCATGTCATAACGGGTTAACTCATTACCAAACAACAATATTTTAGGCTTGTCCAAATGGAAAGCATTTGCAGACGACAAACAAAAGTGACTGAAAATTTGAAATTTGTTTTGTGAAGGGTAGAAAACATTGTGGGAAAAGGAGAAAATGGTGGTCATCAGCATTTTCTCCTTTTCCCACAATGTTTTCTAAAGTCTTCTTTCTCAGGGTCGTCAAAAATAGGGATTGTGTGGTAATGGGTTAAAGCCTAGTTTCTTTGGGAGTAAAAACTAGTTACAATGAAAAGAGGATGACTGAAGAGGATAACAACATAAAAATATTTTGAGCTTTTCGTCGCCAACCTTGTTCGTCCTTGTTTCATATCAAATCCTCTATAATGTTTAAAAAAAATATTCTTTGCAGCATATATTTGAACACGCACGTGCACGAACATACAGATAAAATATATACATTCTTACAAATCATGAGAGAGAGAAGGAGAGAGTGAGAGAGACACCCCCCCCCCCCACACACACACACAGAATCAAAACATTATCCAGCAATTTCCAGATCGACAAAATTTATCGACGAAGAGCTGGCCATTGTCACTTAATTTTGAAATGGTTTAGTACTTCGCATCTTCGCAAGCCAAGACTGACGATTCACTACGCACTACTCTACCCTTGGCGGATCGAGCTTAAATTTTTACATTCCCCCGATACGCTTTTTCGTTGGATGCAGCCAGCTCTAACTGCAACGAATGAAATCGCTCGTAGCATTTCATCTTTGATAAAAATAGAATACGGTAAACATAGAAACCCTCGTGGATGTCTGCTTATCGCTTCATGTGTATTCGTAAGCGGTTTGTAAAACGATAGGCCTTTAGAAATATGATGTAAAGAAGGGGGGGGGGGTAATAACCAGCATCCAATCGAGTGCGCATCGCAGGAACATCGAAATCGGGCTCAATCAGCCAAGGTAAGATCCACGTAGTGATTGTAACCTTGGCTCGCGAAGATGAGTACTATACCTCATTGCTGTTGCATGAAAAAAGACGTCATCCATAAATGAGGACTGTAAAAATTTAGGCTGATCATTGTTTCCACGTTAGTTATGTAGGAGAGTAGGCAAGGCAGTGGCTTGCGAAGAATATCGTGACGAGTACTGGTATTGGAAGCTGTTGGAAAATATGAATAGCTTTAAATTAATGTTATGGATAGATCTATAATCATATGATAACTTGCTCTCAAAGATGAATAAACCCATTACCACACAATCCCAACTTTTGACCACCCTGAGAAAGAAGCCTTTAGAAAACATTGTGGGAAAAAGAGAAAATGCTGGTAACCAGCATTTTCTCCTTTTCCTACAATGTTTTCTACTACCCTTCACAAAACAAATTTCAAATTTATAGTCACTTTTATTTTGTCGTCTGTAAATGCTTTCAATTTTGACAAACCTAAAATTTTGTCGTTTGGTACTGGGCTAAATCCCTTTTGTCATTCATGGAAAACTGTTGTTGAATCCAACTCAAGACAGAAGGGTATCAGGAGAACTCGTACCCTTGAGAAGCCGCAATCTCAAGGGTACGAGTTATCCAGAGAACTCGTACCCTTTTCACCCCCCACCCCGCCTCACGCCACCCTCCCTCTAATTAATACATATAATGATAGTTTAGCTCTTTACCACACGAGAAAATTTAAGACTCATCCAAATTGAAAGCATTTGCAGTCAACAAAATAAAGGTGACTGAAAAATTGAAATTGGTTCTGGGAAGGGTAGAAAACAATGTGGGAAAAGGAGAAAATGCTGGTCACCAGCATTTTCTCCTTTTCCCACGGTGTTTTCAAAAGGCTTCTTTCTCAGGGGCGTCAAAGGTAGGGACTGTCTGGTAATGGCTTAACAGCATGTTGTCAACTTTTATTTTATTGTGATGTAGATTTGATGAAAAATGGTTATTGGTTTTTTTTACATCTGTTTAAAAGACATAAATGGATTAAATAAACTGGTGTGTTTTCTCATGCAGTGTTCATATTTTGTCCTTGAAAATGTGAGAAAACATGTGAAAAGATGAGACCATGTTGGTTATCTGATTTTGCACCTTTTCCCACGATGCTTACGAAAACTTCCTCAGTGTGGTTGAAACCCGAGATCGTGTAGTAAACGTATCAGAAAACATAGAGGAAGTCTGCACAATGAAAATGAGAGAGTGATTCAAAATGCAAATATTGCTATATTTGAACTAAGCGCCATTCCATTTTCTGGATCCTGAGGACCTTGCGGGTAAAAGAGAAAATTCTTTTTACCCCATTTTCCACAATGTTTTTGACCCTGTTGAGGACTATTGTTTCATTTGTCTCACTTTCGAATGTTTTTTTTTTGCAAAAGTTTTCGATTTAGAAGAGTGTAGGATTTGTCGTTTGCTATTTAAAGCAGTATACATGTATCTACTGCCATAAAAAATTTGATGGGCAGTGTCAAATAAACATATCTGCACAGATTCGTTGTTGCACGGATTATGGTTGTCTGAGAAAAAAAGGTTTCTTTCGCCCGTTTCTAGGATTTGCCTATTTTCATATTAATTTGTGCGACTCTTAGAAATTCGTGTATTTCTGAACACTTTTACTTTCTCTTTACTCTGTTTACACTGATTTACGTCAATGGGAAGTTGTGTGTGGCACGAACCAAAACCGGATAAAATTAGGAGTAATTTTATGGTCAAAGGGAGAAAACTCAAATGTACTGACTTCACTTTTTCATGGTAGAGTTATTTCCCTTACATTTGTGGACCGCATAAAGCCGAAGACGAATAAACATTATTGCAGCTTGTGAGGACGATCTGTATCGGAAAAAAAAAATGGTCGTAGAGCTGTCATTATTTCTGGTAAAGTTTAAGACAGGATTTCAGATGCTGCTACTTCTGAAAATATCATGACAGAAGACAAAAGAAAGAAAAACCAAATGCAAACGCAGTTACTTTTTTGCAAGCAGGTGCTGAGGTGGTAGTTTCCTTGTATTTTGTCACATTTGTAAACAAGGCGACCGCCAAAATTTCGTGAACTTGGAAGTAACATTTCAGTTATCAATCAAAGTAAGAGCTAACGCAGAATCTAAATGTGATTTTACAATAAAATTTATCAACTGATGAAAGTATAGAACAAATCAGCTTGATCATGTTACACTATTTAAACTTATGAACCAACTACATGTATTCGTTCAATAAGAATTTCGAGGTTATTAATAAATATCGTTAATCAATATGGGCTTAATTGTCACATTCCAACCATTTCTTTGATCATTGACCGTGAAGAATAGTGGCAGTGGACAGATAATGAAAGCATACAGGACTGAATCTTCCACGCTAATAAACAAGCTGTGGTTTTTCCCGAATTTATTAGCGTTGATCCTAGGTTAGATCCCCATCCCCCACCCCTTTTCTTTTAGTTAAAGGAGGTTGTAAGAGGAGAGGTCACTCTCTAATACTATTTGAATACTTATTCGCTGAGGCAATAAATTGATTCAAAATAATGCAACAGCATCCTGCCTTTGACTGAAAAATACCAGCGGGCAAACCATTAGCACAGACTTTTCTCGGGTGTACTTGTAAATAAACGTGCAGCCTGATCTTTAATGTACAAGGTCTATTCAGAACATTTTTTCAAAAGATAGGCCTAACTCCTTTGAAAATGCAAAGATTGGGTTTAAAAAAGGCGATGTTTACTTACCTAGCAGGATAAGTGTTAACAGAAGGTCCGGATTTTTCGATAGACCGTATGGGGTATAAATTAACCCTGCACCGGTTCTTAAAATTTCGGTGCGACTATTTGTAGTAGTTGGAAAAAAGACCATTCCGAAATGGGGGGGGGGGTAATAAGAAGGGAGAGTACCCTTCATACCTAATGGATACCAGATTATCAGAGTTTTTTCCCTTTGACCGTGATATTTCATAATATTTCATGGAATCTGATGGTGAACATATTTGGACAGACCCGAGATCGATCCATAACGATATTTAGGAGCTTTCTCTCGTTTTAACCCTTTCCCAAACAATCCCTGGTTTTTACGACCTTGAGATAGAAGCCTTTTGAAAACATTGTCGGAAAAGGAGAAAATGCTGGTAATTTTCTCCTCTTCCCACTAGGTTTTCTACCCTGCTGGAAACACATTTCAGTTTTTGAGTTACAATTATTTTGTCGTCTGCAAGTGCTTTTTAGATCAGTATAAAATTTTGTCGTTTGGTAAAGAGTTAAACTCTATTGTCTATGTCATGGCGGGGTTTCCGCCGTCTGTCAGCTGGTCGGTTCGCCCATTCATCTATCAATCTTTTTCTTGTTTATGTGACAAAGTCTGCATTTCTCGTCTGATTTTCATATAAGTTACACAGTTTATCTCATGAATAGCTTGAAACCTATAGATTTTGACAAAATCCCAACAAATAGTATGGGGAAAGTAGCCATTTCAAGGTCAAAATTTCCATTTCTTGTTTATGTGTTACAGTCTACATTTGTGGTCAGATTTCATGAAACCTACAGTTTCTTTATCTTATCAATAGCTTCAGCTCTATTGATTTTGATAAGAAATCCAACAAATCATGTGGGAAAAGTAGCCATTTTAAGTTAAAAATTTCCACTTCTTGTTAATGCGATAAAGCCTGGATTTGTCACCAGATTTTTGTGAAACTTGCACAGTTTGTTTTTCTCATTCACCCCATTGAATTTGGGGAAAAAAAATCCAACAAACAGTATGGGAAAAGTAGTGTTTTGCTGATGAAAATTTCCATTTCTTCTGTTTCTACGATGAAGTCAGCATTTGAGGTCGGATTGTCATGAAACTTAAACAGTTGCTTTGTCTTATCAACAGCTTAATTATGAAGTTTGATGGGAAAAAAAGACAATCAGTTTGGAAAAAGTAGCCATTTAACTCCTTACCAGATAACAAAACTTTAGACTGGTCCAAACTGAAAGCATTTGCAGAGGATACAATAAACTTCAGTCCAAAATTAAAATTTGTTTCCTGCAGGGTAGAAAACATAGTGGGAATAGAAGAAAATGCCAGTCACCAGCATTTTCTCCTTTTCCCACAATGTTTTTCTAAAGACTGCTATCTCAGGGTCATAAAAACCAGGGATTGTTTGGTAAAGGGTTAAAGTTGAAAATTTCCATTTCTTGTTAATGCGATGAAGTTAGCATTTGGGGCTGGATTTTCATTAGCTTTGCACAGTTACTTTGTATCATAAATGGCTTGAACCCTAACGATTTTGAAAAAATCTGACAATCAGTTTGGGAAAAGTAGCCATTCAAAGTGTAAAATTTCCATTAAAATTTTCTTGTTTAGGGAATGACATTCACATTGTTGATCCAATTTCTGTTGAAACTTACAAAGATTGTTTGGTTCATCAAGGAATTGAAATCAATTAACCCATTACCACACAATCCCTATTTTTGACACCCCTGAGAAAGAAGCCTTTAGAAAACATTGTGGGAAAAGGAGAAAATGCTGGTTACCAGCATTTTCTCCTTTTCCGACAATGTGTTTTACCCTTCACAAAACGAATTTCAAATTTTCAGTCACTTTTATTTTCTCGTCTGCAAATGCTTTCAAGTTGGACCTGTCTAAAATATTGTCGTTTGGTAATGGGTTAAAAGCGAAGAAAATCTAGATCATTCAGAATTGTTTACTCAACGAATTCCTCATTATAAGTATCATTTCCTTGAAGTTTGCTAGGACTGAAACACTTTCAAATTTGGCTTGGATTACAAACATTTGGATTTGAGAAATAAATTGAGAAATTACATTTATTTTATTCACAGTTTTTTCAATTCACCATACCCATTATGCTGTCTTAGTGGGTTGAAGCCCAGTTGCAAGAACACACTTGTGCTTTTTTCTTTTATTTCTACATCGTAAATTCATAATGCATGTTAGCACAAAAGCAAATTCCCTGCCAGTAGAGGGATTTCAGGCCCTTACGGGCCTCTAGTATTTATTCTAGTCCAATTTTGATCTATTAAAACGTCCATTTTTTGCCATAGATCTATTGCCAATTATCTTTATTTGCAATTTTGCTGCAGATCTAGATTGATTAAGGTTTAATTTTCTTATTACATGTACATGTACATGGGCAGATCCAGAGGGGGGAGGTCCAGACCCCCCCTGGAATTTTGGCAAAATGTGGTTATCGGATTCGTGAAATGGTACTGGTTTGGTATTGCACAACATTTATGTAAAATACAGTCATAAGTTTTTAAAAAATAAAAAAAAAGGTTCTAATTGTCCAGACCTCCTCATGGTTAGAACTGGAAACGTAGACTTTTTTTTGTAAACGGCTTACATCCACTGAAATCCGGAAATTAAAGTATCATATAATAAGACGATTGCGTTTTTGGTGGGACCACCTGAGAAAGATATCTGGATCCGCGCATGATGTAGTTTGTTAGGACACGAGGCGTACCTTCAATTCAGAGGATAGCTCTGTTGTAATTATTGTGGCTTTGGACTGCTACGGTCTAGCTCTGCTAGGGCATCTACTTACCCTTTGCTTTGGAGGTGGAGAAGGGTTTGTTAACCCCATCTCAAATGGGATTCGGGACCTACCTCCAAGAAAAATTCAAATTTACAGCAATTAAGATGCATTTTAAGACTAGTGGTGCAATTGAAACTGATATAAGTAGGATAGATCTTTCTTTCAATAAATACTTGCTGAGTTGCCTAATAAAATGGTTTATATGCAGTCACACTACATTCAGTGAGAAAATATTCCAAAATTGTCTAGACAGATAGTGGAGCTGCCTAGCCAAACCAGAATCCTAAGTTGGTCTAGACAGAATTCCAGTTTGTCTAGGCAGATTCCTGATCTGCCTAGATTTAAGCTTGGACTACGACATATACATGTTATGATGTATTGCTAAGTAAAGTCACAAAGAATCTTAAAGGGTGCCTTCAGTGAGCTCCACATATCACAAACATGTATTAAGTTAATAATCTTTATTTACCAGTCAACAGGTGACGGTACAAGTCAAATATATTGGGAAAAAATGAACAATCAATAATAAAAATTATGTTTATATATATATAATATTATGTACAAAACAGACAAAGAAAACTAAACAGCAAAGAAGTATAGACTTTTAGCTTTCAAGTTCAAATAAACCTTTACCAAACATTCCCGTATTTTGACAAGCATGAGAAAGAAGGATGTTTCACCTTTTCCCACGATAATTTCTATTTTACCAAGGCTAATTTCACTGGTTGATCCCAATATATTTGAGCCATGCTCTTTGAAAAGGGAGGAAAATGCAACTTCGAAAAGTACTGATTACCCCTTTCCCAAACAACAAATTTTAGACTCTTCCAAACTCAAAGAATTTGCAGACAACAATATCAAATTTGATAAAAATGGCAGAAAGTTCTCAAAATAGGTAGAAAACACTGTGGGAAAAGGATAAATTGCTCGTAACAAGCAATTTCTCTTTTACACACAGTGTTTTCAAAAGTCTAGTGCTGCAGACACATAAAATCAAGGGCTTGTTTGGGAAAGGGTTAACTTGTGCAGACTGACCTGGATCAAAACCTTGTACTATTCTTAAAATTTTCTGCATGTCATAGGACAGTTCTAACTCATGACACACTCAGCTGTTGGACAAAATGAATTTTACAGATTAAAAATGATAGGGCTTACATCACGCGAAGAGGGGCATTCGGACATTTCTGTAAAGTGTCCGCTTGGATCAACCTGTGCACTCTGCACAGTCTAATCCAAGACAGCACTATATGACTGCATTAGATTTTGTTTTCATAAAACAGAATATTACATAAAAAAGGAAAGTGCCATTTCAGATTAGCCAGTGGTGACTGTGCAAGCTGATCCAAAATGACACTTAACTCTTTACCAAATGACACATATTTGGCTTGGACCAAATTCAAAACATCTCCAGACAAGAAATTAAACCTTGGTAATAATTTATGATGATTTCTGACTTTGATACTATGGAAAATATTGTGAGAAAGAAGAAAGTGCTGTTTCTCAGAAGGCTTCTGTCTCAGGGTTGTTAAAAGTCGGGATTGTTTGGTAAAGGCTTAAAACTTTTACTAGTACATCAAACTTGAGAAACACTGAGTGGCATGCAGGAAATTAAAGATATACGGTCTGAAAAAGTAGCGAAGTACAGTAAATAAATATACAGGTATACATATATTGAATGTTTGAATGTATATACTATACAGGTATTGATTAGTTAACTCTTTATCACACAGAATGTTTGAATTCAAAGCATTTGCAGGCGAAAAAAAAAAAATTATGGCTGTAAGATGGAAATTTGTTATTGAAAGGGTAGAAAAAATTGTAGGAAAAGGTGAAAATGCTGGTTACCAGCATTTTCTCCTTTTCCCACAATATTTTCAAAAGGCTTCTTCCTAATGGTGGTTAAAAGCTAGGATTGTGTGGTAAAAGGTTAATCTAGACAGAAAAAACTCTGTTACAGATAAAATGTGAAAATAATGTAAGAAGAGATTCTAGTGAAAGCAGGCTGAGAACATGTATTGAACAGAAGAGACAAAAATTTGTCAGACTTGGATGATGAAAGCCCAACCTTCTTATTTGCTGATACATTTCAGCCACTTCATCCCTAACTCTTTACCAAACAATCCAGACTTTTAACAACCCCGAGAAAGAAGCTGTTTGAAAACATTGTGGGAAAAAGAGAAAAGCATTTGCAGACAATAATTTCAATGTGGTTCAAATGGTGCAATCTTGCTTTGATAAGGTGAAAAATTGTGGATAAAGAAGAAATATGCTGGTAACAAGCATTTTCTCCATTTCCAACAATGTTTTCAAAAGACTTATTCTAATGGGTTGTGAAAACCTGGGACTGTTTGGTAAAGGGTTGAGTATTATAAGCTGCAATCATACAAAAATTATAATCAAGGAATATAGAAAAAAAAGAAAACCAGACATGAAAATCTAAGAAAAGAAATATAGAAATAAGGGGTGGGGGAAATGGGGCAATTGGTCTACATCAAACAGAAAAAAAATAACATGGAAACAGATTGTACATACAAATAAGGTAAAATACTAATGATGATAATATCATGATTGTATACAAGTAACGAAACCCATTACCACAATTATAAACTTTGAAATAAAAACAAACATAAAACTAACAAATCAAATACATACAGTCAGTAATCTTGTACCTCTACCATCTTTAACTCTTTACCACACGACAAAATTTTGGACTAGTCCAAATTGAAAGCATTTACAGACGACAAATTAAATGTGAATCAAAAATTGAAATTTGTTTCGGGAATGGTAGAAAACATTGTGGGAAAAGGAGAAAATGCTGGTTACCAGCATTTTCTTCTTTTACTACATTGTTTTCAAAAGGCTTTTTTTTGGGGGGGTCATCAAAAGTAGGGATTGTGTGGCAATTGGTTAACCAAAGTTGCCTTTTCCAAATATGACCAAAGAATTGTCACTTTTACTCTTTATCGAGTACCACGGGTCCATTGTGAATGCCAAGATAAAGATCTAACTTGAAAAATAACATACAGGTAGATAAGACCGACAAAGGAGAGTCTTATTAACCGAAGTTGCCTTTTCTAAATATGACCAAAGAATTGTCACTTTTACTCTTTATCGATTACCACCGGTCCATTGTGAATGCCCAGATAAAGATCTAACTTGAAAAATAACATACCAGTAAATAAGACTGACAAGAAGAGTCTTATTAACTCATTACCACACAATCCCTACTTTTGACGCCCCTGAGAAAGAAGCCTTTTGAAAACACTGTGGGAAAAGGAGAAAATGCTGGTAACCAGCATTTTCTCCTTTTCCCACAGTGTTTTCTACCCTTCCCAGAACAAATTTCAATTTTTCATTCACCTTTATTTTGTCGTCTGCAAATGCTTTCAATTTGAATCAGTCTAAAATTTTGTCGTTTGGTAATGGGTTAACCAAAGCACAAGACTGTATCATTAAATTATGTAAAAAAAAAAAAATCCACTTAAAAATAAACTATAAAAAACTAAGTTTCTTACAAATTTTACAGTGTGTTTACAACCTAAAAGTATCTTCATAAGCAATGACGAAATGCCCAAATTCCTTTTGCACATCATTGCATCTTTTTCAGAGCAACCAATAGCGGAATGACACAAAGAAACTAGGAACAGGTAAATATTGGCAATTCGAATCTGAAAAGGACCAAAAGTATGTCTGATATACTTGAAATTACATTAACAATGACTGGAAACTTCGGAAAGTGAGAAGAATTTTCATAATTATGTACCATAACATGATCTAAACTGTCTTTGCCATCTTTGCTGTAGTAACATTTAACCCTTTCCCAAATAATCCCTGGTTTTTACGGGTTGGATTGCTAGCCTTTTGAAAACATTGTGGGAAAAGGAGAAAATGCTGGTAACCAGCATTTTCTCCTTTTCCCACAATGTTTTCTACCCTATCATAGATATTTATCATCTTTTCTGCAAGAGTTGAATTGTCGTCTGCGAATGCTTTCAATTTGGTCTAGTCCAAAAGTCTGTTGTTTGGGAAAGGGTTAATTGTTTAAAACACATTCTAAAGTTCAAATGTTCTTGAGGAAGAAGGGTTTTGAAACCATTGTGGGTTCCAGCATTTCCTCCTCTTCCCACAATATGGACTTCTGGTTGTTTAAACTTTGCATTGTTGAGTGGTGCTTTATCTGTTGTCCATGACGGATCAATAATGTACTATTGTAACAAACAACAAGTAGTAAGTTATAACTGAATTGAGCAAGTTTTACACAACTATCAATTAACCCATTACCAAACGACAAAATTTCTGACTTGTCCAAATCAAAAGCATTTGCAGACGACAAAGTAAGAGACTGAAAATTTGAAATTAGTTTTGTGAAGAGTAGAAAACATTGTGGAAAAAGGAGAAAATGCTGGATGCCAGCATTTTCTCTTTTTCCCACAATGTTTTCAAGGGCTTCTTTCTCAGGGGCGTCAAAAGTAGGGATTGTGTGGTAATGGGTTAACTCTTTACCAAACGACAAAACTTTGGACAAGTCCAAATTGAAAGCGTTTGCAGACGACAAAATAAATTTGTATCAAAATTTGAAATTTGATTTGGAAAGGGTAGAAAAGATTGTGGGAAAAGGAGAAAATGCTGGTTACCAGCATTTTCTCCTTTTCCTACAATGTTTTCAAAGGCTTTTTTCTCAGGGTCGTTAAAAGTTGGGATTGTGTGGTAAAGAGTTAAATTAACTTTTTACAGATGTCAGATTAGTAACTTACTGAAAAGAAATCAACAAATTAATCATTTGTCTAATTATTCTATGATTTTGTTGTCCTTTAACCCTTTACCAGTTGATAAATCTTTAGCCTTGTCTAAATTGAAAACATTTGTAGACAACAATACTGTGTAGCTCAAACAGTGCAAATTCTCACTGACTGGGTAGAAAACATTGTGGGGAAAGGAGAAAATGCTGGTTACCAGCATATTTCTCCTTTTCATACATTTTTTTCAAAAGGCTTCTCTTCCAAGGTTGTTACTAGATGGATTTGTGTGGTAATGGGTTAGCCCTTTCCTCCATATATACTCATTTTAACACAGTGAAGAAAAAATCTTCAGAAAAACATTGTGGAAAAAGGTGAAATTGCTCAAATGAGCAGTTTCACCTTTTCCCACAATGTTTTCTATGGAATCTGTAGCATAGAATCCCTCAGTAGCCACATTTCAGTTGTTGTCTGCAGCTTCTTTGAATTCAAAATGGTATATTATGGAATGGGTTAAGTTGTGAGAATAAGAATAGCAAAAACACAGAGAAAGAAACAAAAATGTATAAACTAAATGCAAATTATATGTAAGCACATAGAAGTAAAATAAATATATATACATGTATAAATAAATAAGTAAATGCAAAGTTTTGGATTTCAAAATGTAAAGGATTTCTTTTTAACATTATCAAATGGTGATGATCATTGCAAAGATAAAATAGGCAACTAGTGCTTTTTCCCCCCATTTTTTGGGTGGAAACAGAGAGAGAGAGAGGGGGGGGGGATTTCACATTATTTTGGATCTGATGATTTAAAAAAACAAAAACGAAAAAGGTTTTAGCAAAATTTCAATAAAGACAATTTTCTGAACATTCTTGTCTGTGTTCAGAAGAAATCCACTTTTATCTGTACTTAAAAGACACAATATATCTCAGCTACAATATGCCAAAGTCTTTCATTCTTGTGTCCAAACATCATAGCATTAACTGATTACCAAACAGCAAAATGTTTTGTTTGTCCAAATTGAAAGCATTTGAAGATGACAAAATAAAAGTGACAGACAATTTGGAATTTGTTTTGTGAAAGGTAGAAAACATTGTGGGAAAAGGAGAAAATGCTGGTTACCAGCATTTTCTTCTTTTCCCACAATGTTTTCTGAAAGGCTTCTTTCTCACGGTCATCGAATGTAGGGATTGTTAGGATTGTGTGGTAATGGGTTAATTAGGCATCACTCATTTCAAAGTTTGTGAAATAATGTAAAGACAGTCAATTTTATCACGGGTTTTCCTGAACTGTTAACCCATTACCACACAGTCACTACTTTTGACGACCCTGAGAAAGATGCAGCATTTTCTCCTCTTCCCACATATTCTACACTTCAAAAATCAAATTTAAAATTTTCAGTCACTTTTACTTTGTCGTCTGCAAATGCTTTCGATTTCGACAAGCCTAAAATATTGTTGTTTGGTGATGAGTTAATCAAGTAAAAGGTACCTCTTATTATGTAACTCTTTTGTAGTAGCTATAGACTACTTGTAACTAACAAGAGGACTACTGGCCCTTGCATGTTCATCTGAGTAAATTAGCCCTATACCACAAAATCCCAAATTTTAACAATTCAAAGTGAATTTCAAAACATCATGGTAAATGGAGAAAATTGTGCTAACTAGCATTTTCTCCTTTTCCAATAAATAATTTCTACACTTTCAGAGTTCAACTTATATCGTTTTTCCAACATTTATTTTGTTGTCTTTAACTCTATTCCAAACGGCAAATTTTTGGAATGCACCAAATTCAAAGCATCTGCAAGCAACAAATTAAATCTTGGTACATGTAATATGATTATTTGTGATTTTGATAGGGTAGAAAATATTGTGGGAAAATAAGAAAATGCTAGTTACCAGCATTTTCTCCTTTTCCCACAATGTTTTCAATATGCTTCTTTCTCAGGGTCGTTAAAAGTCGGTTTTGTGTGGTAAAAGAGTTAAATATTTTCAAAATCTGACATGTCTAAAATCTGCCATTTGGTGAAGAAATCATCCAGACTAAGTAAGTTGTGAATTGAAACTGTGACCTCTTAGGTGCAACCAGGCTTTTCTACGACTTGTACCTTTGACTTAACTTCTAATCCAACACCACCCATTTTCATGCTATTCTGATATATTTTCCAGATAATTATTCTGACCTACTTCATAGGTTTATAAGTAAAACATAGCCTCAAGAGTGCACACAAAGTAATTGTTTTCGCCCTCATAATGCAAGACAGATGCAGCACCAAAATGCTAATTCTCCTTGAGCAATTTGTGCTCAGGCGAGATAAAAACATTTTGGTGACCTGAGATATTGGACTCTAACTACTCTTTACATAATGCATTTTCTTACATAATATTCCGAGATTAATTCTAAGATGACGATTTCCAATAATGTTATACATGCAATCCATATTTTGCAAAGATAATTTAAAACATTTGCTGCAAACTTGTTTGAGAAGGTAGATCTGGGCCTGTATTCCACAGCCATTCTTGAGAATATTCTTTGTCTAATTCACAAGAAATTTCTACATATGAAAGTAACTCAACTTCCGATTGGCTAAACCAAATGGTTTGGTTTAGCCAATCAGAAGTTAGGTTACTTTCAAATAAAGGAAACTTTGGAAAATAAGACTAAGAATACTCTTAAGAATGGTTGGTCAGTACTGACCCTGATGAGATAATAAAAATACTTTTATTCTGTAACAGAAAAATTAAAAACAACAATTGCAAAAAGAAAAAAATTCAATTAAATGTAACAGTATAAATGAGCCAATGTTGTGAAAAAGTAGTTTAATGCACCTGTAAAAAGTATCAACCCATGCAGAGCTCCAAAAAAGAGGGAGTGATGGAATTCTAGATCCATTTTTTTTCTTCCATACCCTATGTTGTGGGTACTCATTAGAATGTGCAAAATAGAAAATCAACTAAAGATGTAAAGTGTTGCCCTGTATCAGCCTGCGCTGAATGCACAAGCTTGTCCTGGGCAACACTTTATGCATATCTCCAAGTGACCTTTTTTGTATTTTGCAGGCCAAACAACAATGTGCATTAAACCTGATTTTTCTACAGCACAGCTCTTATCTATGCATAAATATTTTGCTACAGTTTTAGTTTTTCTATCCTTTCTTCATCATTTCTTCATCATATGCTCTTCTAAGTGACGGCATTCTGACTTTAATTTCACAAATTCCTTTGCAACTTCATCGTTTGTTCTTTGCGATAAAATTCGCAAAATAGTCCAGCCAGTTTCATCAAGTTGCACACGTTTTCCAAGTGAGCACCAGCACGCACAACTTCCTTTTTCTACAATGTCTCGTAACTGCATCACAGCTATGCCAATCAAACGATCTTCTCTGGCAAAGCAATAGTCTTTCACACAAATGTGTAACTCATAAGAGCTGGGTTCATCTTCATTTCCCAGAATGCTAGAAAACAAAAATAGGAGTGGTCATATTACTCATCAACCATTTCGGACCTAGTTATGACACAAACTTTCATGACTTAAAGACGATTTTCCAAGTCTCCTAAATATAAAAGCCCCTGTAAGACTTGGAACACTTTAGGCAGGGCAAATTTTGACTCTAGGGCTTTAATATGAATATTATTACTAGAGTTAAATCAGATACAACTGCATGCCAAATTTGGTAACCATAGGCCCTTTGGTTAGAAACAAGAAGATTTTTTGAGTTTCCACATAAGGCCCATTTTCACCTAAAGCTATAACTTGAACTGTTTTCATAGAGGCTCACTAGATAATATTGCAACTGTGGTAGCCCCATGCTTTATGGTTAGGAACTAAAAAATAAAAAAAAATCATCATGCAAGCCTATATAAAACTTGTGATAGCCAATTCTAACTCAAGGCAATTATCTGAACTATCTTGGTAAAGGGCTACTAGATAAAAGTTACATGTCAAATGTAGTAGCTCTTGGCCATATGGCTATGAACTAGAAGGTTTTTAAAGCTTACATAATATAAGCCCCTTCCAAGTTGTAACAGTTTAGGCAGGGCCAATTTTGACTCAAGTGCTTTAATTTGAAGAATATTACTGCGGTTCCATCATATACAATTGCATGCAAAGTTTGGCAGCCATAGGCCTTTTATGGTTAGGGACTATAAGATTTTTAAATCTTTCACAATATAAGCCTGTGTAAAACTCTAACCCTGGGATAGAGCCAATTTTGACCCGATGGCTATAATTTGAAGAGTCTTAGTGGAGGTCCATTAGATGCAACTTCATGCTATATGTGGTAGCCACAAGCCTTATAGTTTTTTAAGATTCTTAAAGATTTCAATGTACATGTATAAGAAATTGTGACCCCCAGGCAGGGTCACTTTTGAGGACACTTGGAAGGAGTCAACTGGATGAAGCTACATACCTTATTTGGTAACCTTAGACTATATGGTTGCCAACAAGATGCTCAGTGATTTTCAATATATTCGAGTTTTGTTGCAATGGCAACCAAATATTTCATAAATTCTTTCAATAAACTTTGAAGATAAAGATGATAAGATCATCCCTGTAACATCTTGTCAAAATTGGATGGGTAGTTTTGGAGAAGGTGTTTAAAATAAAAATTAACAAATGCATGCATCTTATGTCACAGACAGGGGGCTATGACATAAGCTACATGCAACTGGCCTTGACCCACTGAAGCTAAGACCAAACAAAGTCAGCCAGAATAAAGGTATGAGTTCTAAACAAAGTAAAGTATGGTCAACAGAAGATAAAGGTCAAAAACAGGCCACCTGCCTAATATTTCAATTTTTTTTAAAGATTTTTCTGAACTTTTACCCATTTTACATCAAAAATACTTACAAATGGAATGTTTCATTGAATTTTGGAGACCAATTGTTACTTTTGGATTTTGTGGAATGCTTGCGTTTCTTGTCACTGAGATGAGGTCCAATCATATTGACCTCTACAAAGGGTCTGAACATGCCAGTTGTCTGCCATTTCAGGTCATTTGCAGCCACAACTGAAAAGTAATTTATTTAACCCTTTACCAAACAACATAATTGTGAACTAGTCCAAATTGGAACCATTTGCAGACAACAAAATTAATCTGAATCAAAATATGAAATTTGTTTTGAGAAGGGAAGAAAACACTGGGGGAAAAAGGAGAAAATGCTGGTTACCAGCATTTTCTCCTTTTCCAACAGTGTTTTCAGAAGGCCTCTTGTTTAGGGTTGTGAAAACCAGGGATTGTTTGGTTAAGGGTTACTTGTTCCAGTAGAAGTCTACATATATGTCGTAGGCCAGAATGGGATCTAGGCAGATCCGGAATCTGCCTAGGCCAAATTAGAATTCAAATTTTGTGTAGACCAAAATGCATCGTTTTCTAATATTTTTTTTAAATATATTGATTTAATTATGTTTACAATTGAGAGGTATTTTCATTTAAAGCATTTTATATGATTTTTTCCACAATCGCTCTTTTTTCCACCTTTTTTATTTGTACAAAACATTCAAAATTTATATTTACTCTGAATTTCTAGCTAAAACTTCTTTTATTTTGGAGTTTACATCTAAAAGTAAGATGATTCATATGTAGACGCCCTATATTCAACGAGAAATTATTAAAATTTGGTTCAGGCAGATTGTAGAGCTGCAAAGCTAAACTGGAATCCTGATTTGTTATAGACAAATTCCAGTTTGGTCTAGGCAGATTCCGGATCTGCCTGGATTCCAATTTGGACTACGACATATATATACATGTATTATGAATGACCCATACTCTGTGAAAGGTAGGCTAACTCTACCAAACATCAAAATTTCTGACTAGTCCAGTTGGAGGCATTTGCAGACAAAAAAATTATTGTGTTTTAAAAATCAAAATTTGCTTTTAGAAGGCTAGAAAACATTGTGGAAAAAGGAGAAAATGCTGGTATTTTTTCACCCTATTTTCAGAAGGCTTTTATCTCAAGTCGTAAAAACCTGAGATTGTTTGATACAGAGTTCATGCAAATTCCACAAGTATTGGACCAGATCAGCCTGTGTGGTCCATAAAGGCTGACCTGGGTCAGACCTTTTTGCTCTTGGAAAATTTGCTGCATGTCCACAGGCTACTTTATCTTTGGAATCTGCATTTTATTTAATCAATTACCAAACGACAAAATTTTAGACTGGTCCAAATTGAAAGCATTTGCAGACGACAAAATAAAAGTGACAGAAAATTTGAAAATTGTTTTGTGAAGGGTAGAAAACATTGTGGGAAAAGGAGAAAATGCTGGTTACCAGCATTTTCTCCTTTTCCTACAGTGTTTTCAAAAGGCTTCTTTGTCAGGGGTGTCAAAAGTAGGGATTGTGTGGTAATAGGTTAAACAAAGCATATATTATGGATCCGTAACTGTGTGACAATCTGCTTGGTATGATGCATTACAGAAATGCATTTAACTCTCTTTGGTTGTTTACTTAAGAAATAATCTTCTTTGTATTGTGGTATAGCGTTCAATAAACCACAGTTATGAGTTATAAGGCGCAATGAATAATCTACGAGGGCGATAGCATGAGTGGGTTATTCATTGTGCCTCATAACTCACAACATGGTTTATTAAACGATATACCACGGTAGAAAGAAGATTATTTCAATTCTAACTTGGCCAATTCTTAATGAAAGGAAAACAAGTTCAAACTAAGAGTAAAAATGCAGATGAAGATTATGTTCCATTGAATAACTCACTCATTGAATGACGTCACTCTACATGGATTGTCGCAGATTTTACCATGTTTTCCTTGCACTGTGTTTATAAAGCCAAAGTCCCGTGTCATGTTAGAATAAGAAATAATAGTGAAATATAGTTTGATATTTCATGGTTACAACCAGTGAAATATACTGATTTCATATTTTCCAATTTTTCAACTGAAGGTAGAAACAGTAGTTCCTGCACACAAGTACCGAGGTTAAAAGTGCATGCAATTCAACAATACTAAAACATGACATAATATACTGTATAGTTCTTGTGCTTTATGTAATATTATAATGTTTTGCTATGAGTTGGGGGTATGCCATGGGGGATTACTGAAAATAACTGGTCTGGATTTCAATGAAAATCCCACCAAAAAATGGGATAAGAAGTATGAAATGAATACAAATATTTCATCAGTTTACTTCAAAAACCCTGTACCTACAGCTTGAAACAAGTTGTAGTTATGAGGTTTTTGAAGTAAACTGACAATTTGTGGGGGGGTTTTGGGGGGGAGAAGTTAGGAATTAATTTCATCTCATGAATATCATTGGTAATATGTCGTAAGTGGCACAGCTACTCATGAAATATTACTGATGATGTTCACTCAAAGACATAAATTTCAATCTTTCACGCATGAATACATATAGATTATCCTCTATATCTTACCTTTAACAGTGACCTTGTGTTCCCCAGTGCCTGGATGTGTGAACAGGTCCACCTGGATGGAGACCTCACCCACAGATTCTTTAGAGCTGGGCTCTTCTTGGGTTGTCTGGGTGTTCACAAAGGTCTTTATCAGTGTATCCGTGGTCTGGGTGTACAGGGAGAGTGCATATCGTAATGAGCCAAGCTCTGAGCTTTTGTCCAGGAAGTTTTTCTTCAGTCCCTGCCCACCGGCGTGGAAATACTGCTTGATGGCTTCTAAAGCCATGTCTAACACAGCACATTGTTTAGGAGTCAGATTCTTCTCTGCTTCTTTCGACATGTCCTAAAAATAGTATAATGTACACTGTCAAAATTCTCTGCTTCACCCTTTCCCAAATAAGCCCATTTTCTCCTTTTCCTACATTGTTTTCTTTCTTTCCCAAATCAAATATCAAATTGCTAATTTTGAGTCACATTTATTTTGCGGTTTGCAAACCCTTTCAATTTGGACAAGTCTAAAATTTTGCCATTTGGTAAAGAGTTAACTGATTACCAAACAACAAAATTTTAGGTTTGTCCAAATCGAAAGCATTTGCAGATGACAAAATAAAAGTGACAGAAAATTTGAAATTTGTTTTATGAAAGGTAGAAAACATTGTGGGAAAAGGAGAAAATGCTGGTTATCAGCATTTTCTTCTTTTCACACAATGTTTTCTAAAGGCTTCTTTCTCGGGGTCGTCAAAAGTAGGGATTGAGTGGTCATAGGTTATGGAGATACATCAAACTTCCTTTACCAGAGCATGGCTCAAATAGACTTGTATTGACTTGAAAAATAATGCTTTGTAACAAATCTTTTGAAATTCATTTTACGTTCAAACTGAAAGATAAATTTTTGATGATTACTTCTCTCTATCATGCGTATAACGCATTATCTTAAGAATGTACCAGTCATTAAAATGATATTTCTATTATACAGGGAAAAAAAATTATTTGAAAGATACTGCAGTTTCAAAGCTACCCTACTAAAGGTATGACCATGACGATCTACAGTATGTGGTTTTAAAGTAATTCATCAAAGTTCCAGTTCCCATTAACCCTTTACTCCATAGATACTCATTTCTACGCATTGCTTGAAGGAGTCTTTAGAAAACATTGTGGCAAAAGGTGAAATTGCTCGTGACGAGAAATTTCACCTTTTGTCACAATGTTTTCTATGCTATCAAAAGGTGTCATATACACGTAAGAAACAGCTTCATACTTGCTGTTATTTAGGGTCAATTACAGATACCATAGAAATGCCTCAACTCATTGCCACACGAGAAAATTTTAGATTTGTCCAAATCGAAAGCATTTGCATATGACAAAATTAAAGTGATTGAAAATTTGAAATTTGTTTTGCCAAGGGTAGAAAACATTGTGGGAAAAGGAGAAAATGCTGGTTACCAGCATTTTCTCCTTTTCCCACAATGTTTTCTGAAGGCTTCTTTCTCAGGGTCATCAAAAGTAGGGATTGTGTGGTAATGGGTTAAGGGGTAAAGGGTTAACTTACTGGTACATGTATATTTCAGTGTGTGAGAAAAGTACATGTAGTTCCACTACCTCTGATCATTTCATCATAAGAAGAACTATACTGGTAGAATGTAAGGCTACTGGAGCTATTTACATTAAAATGCTGTTATTTTTCATTGCCTTACATCAAAGATGTTACTTTCTACACCAGAGTGATGTTACTTTTCTGCTTTTTGGTGATGATGCCATCAACGTCAATGTAACAGAAGTTGTTTTTTTTTTTTTCAAAAAAAAAAAAAAAGATCAGTTTTTACACAGCTTTATTCAAATACCATTACCTTGTATCAAGAATGAAAATATAAACAGCGTAGATTTTACTTTAAAATTCTTTCTACTTTATTGTCATAAAGGTTTCATATAGCTTTTGTATTTAAACCACAATGAATTACTAAGTTAAGCTGGAAATAGATGTAAGTCATTGAGGAATTAGGACTTAAATGAAATATTTATGAAAACTGTGAATACATGCCAATCTTAATTTCAAATTAAAATAAGATTAAAAGAAGAAGAAGAAGAATAAGAAGAAGGAAATAAAAAAAAGAAAGCAGTGAAGTATAGACCAGCAACACAAGAATATTACAGACTACTAGGTGCCATACAACTAGTCATGCACTAATTTTTTCTTCTGTACTTTTTTTTCTATCAATTGGCCCCCCCCCCCCCCAAAAAAAAAAAAAAAAATCTATGAAAATATGGATAATCAAAATAAAGATCAACACATTGATTTACTTGAAAATTTTTTCAGAATGACTTTACTTTGGAAGTTCTGGAACAACAGTTACATTAATACAAAACATCTAGTTATTTTGAACAGAAAAAAAAGAGGAATGTGTGGAACCTTTGTGTCATATTTGATATCAACTTAAAACTCACTCTTAAGTCTTTACCAAACGACATGATTTTAGACTGGTCAAAATTGAAAGCAACTACAGACGACAAAATAAACACAGCTCAAAAATTGAAATTTGTTTTGAGAAGGGTAGAAAACATTGTGGAAAAAGGAGAAAACGCTGGTTGCCAGCATTTTCTCCTTTTCCCACAATATTTTCAAAAGGCCTCTATCCCAGGGGTGTTAAAAGTCGGGATTGTGTGTTAAAAGAGTTAAAATGCCTACAAAAAAACTCAATGGCAACAGCATTAAAAGATTAAGAACACCCCCCCCCCCCCACACACACACACACACACACTCTTTAACCTTCAACTTTTGCTACTGCTAGAAATATTCCATTCCTAATTTGAAAATAAGTATATAAAATGTTTCTCTACATTATACTCAAACAACAAGACTACATTTACAATTGCTCAAAAAGTTGGGACATCATTGACAAATGAAGGGGCACAACATCTTCACAACAATTACTGGTATCTTTGTACATATATATCAAAAGACATGCTTCCTTTAGAGCTGAATTTCTTACCTTTAGAACTCCTACATTTTTTTTTTTCTGACACTGACTTAGGAATAGACTGCATGACCATTCATTACTGTGCAAATGAAATGTTGTTCACTTCTACAGTTTCCTTCACTACTTAAACATTATTTAACCAATATTCTTAGTCTTTGTGGGATAATGGTGCGGTATACATATATAGAATAACTGACAGATTGTGAACAGCGGTCCCAAAATAAAGTGATCACAGCCTATGAATTTCAAGCAATTATTACTCCAAAGGCACAGCAATATCAAGGGTGAAATCATGATAACCTTGTTTGAGAGAAATGGACTGATATTCTTACACAGAGACCCTCTCATAGCTTTGAGACCAAAGTAAATACTACTTCAATCTGTCTGTGGTTACTGTAGCAAAATAACCCATATCCTTTAGGAAAAAAATAAGGACCCCCTCCTAACACCCTATCGCTTGAATAAATGTGCCCATCACATCATCCAAACACTGCTTTGTAAGAAAAAAAAAAGACGACTAGATAGGGCAGCCTAATGCGGATTTCTGTAACATCACCTTTCACTGCTGAACTATAGATTCTGCTTACACTTGGGAAATCTGTCATCGAACGGCCAATAGATGCTGGTTCCCCACATTGATTACGGATTATCCAAGTCTTAGCCTAATCCGTACAAGGAAAGGCCATGTTACAAGAATCCCATTAGGTGCCTTATCCTTTTGTTATAAACATCTGTCAAAATACCCAACTGAATGGAGAGCTAAAAACTTTCAACAAAATAGTATGACAAGCATTGGTAGATTGCTGAAGAACTTTTCCCAACCGGTTTGTGTTTTCTTTCACTGGATCAAGATGGGAGTCCCAAAAACCTTTGCCTTTAGTATATTCTTTGTAGTTGGTAAAAGATGGTTTAACAGGTACAAAAATACCACTTAGAACCATAGTTAACAGAATTTGATCAGTGGCGAAAGTTGCAGATGGTACTATGTAAACAACAAGGACAAAATCCATCTATGAATGAATAGATATTGTGCAAACAGATCAAACTTAATACTTCTCTGAGGAAAAGATAAATACTGACAAAACTTCTAACATTTCAACCTAAATTAAAGAGTCTACATTATACAATACTATCACAACAAAGTGTTGACAACAATCATTCATAAATCGTATGTGTGCACAACTACACATTTTAGACTGGTTTACAACCTGAATCATAGGAACATTCATAGGCATTTGGCTGACGTGGTTGAGAAACAGTCTAGATACATCCTCTATCTTGGCCTGTGCACTCCCAGGCAGGGGTAATAACTGAAATCATTGGCCCAATTCATATTACAAAGCATGTACTTTTATTGCAGAAAATATGAGTTTTATGCTAAATGGTAAGAGGTATGACACTATCAAGGAGATTACACACAGCTTGGAGAACTTTACAGTGGTTTACTGTACACAACAAACACTTCTGTTTCTCTACTGGTTAGTAAGAAGAAATCTTTACATTCAATTCAGTTGATTCTTTGCCTTTCAAAAATCATTTCATCTCTAACAGAAAACCATTGTCTTTCTTCATTGTGCTTTACACTGTCACCAAAACAGCTTGTTTGCATTGTTTGATAACCATTGTAAAAATTCCAAGCCATGTTACTGTATAGCACAAAATGGCAATTTTGTTGACAAGGAGCTGTAGAAGGTACATCTTTAACCCTTCCCCTCATTTTCTTTTATTACTGAGTAGCAGTACAATATCATACAAATATTCGCTCATACCCCACCCCCTTAAAATACAAATTCCACAATTGGCACTTATTTGTTTCTGTGAACTCTTTACCAAGAAAAACTTAAACATACCCAAGCACCTACAGACAAAAAAATTAAAAATGTCTCATAAAATTGGACTTAAGTCTTTGAAAATATACAAAACATGTTTCAAAAAGTCTTTTTCCCTCGTGTTTTTTAATCATGGGATCAATTGGTAAAGGGTTAATGCTCCTTTTAGTTAAAGTTAATATGATTCTTTTTCGAATTTCAAGATTTTATTCCAAAGTTAAGATGTGAGGGAGAAGGTTTGAAGAAATAGGTTGGATACTTTTTAACACAAACATTTCACTTCTACGATTTATACATTCAGTTTTGGCAAATGATATGAATATTCTTAGAATTTAATTAAAAACTCTTAGCAAATATTGCTTCCGGTTTCACCAGACATGACAATGCCTGTAGACATAATTTTTGCTTAAACTGAAATGAAAACATGGCTTGATGTGAAATGCTTGTGTCCAAAAGATCAAGTAATGTATCTAAAATAAAGAAAAAAGTATCATCACAATTTATGATATGCACAATGGGTCACAATTTCATTGCTAGGTAACAAGAACTGGAAGCTGAAGGGTACCATAACAACAACACTGTTGGATTGCTATGGCAACATAGGGAAGGCCATGTGACTTACTGCTGCAAACAAGAGGATCTTGGGAATATACATTTCATCTTGGACTCTTTTAGCAGCAAGATTTAAGAACTGCAAGAAAAGGTAGGTTATGAAATACAACAATCACTATATAAATCTAGTTCATCAACCCAACTTTCAACTGTGTCTAGAAATCAGCCAGATTTCTCAAGAAAAACATTTTCTTTCTCTAAAAAGCCAACCTAAATCCTTAGCTTTGTAAAATGTTTATTTGATTAAAAAAAAAAACAGGCATAACTGTGTCAAAATTACTTTGATGATTACTTGCCCTTGGTGTATGAATTTTCCATGAGATAGATAATAAATAGTAAAAGTCAGTCAAACTTTTTGCATAACGTGAACGACAGAGCTATGACAATACCTTTACCTAAATATTTTCTCTAGAAACAGCCAAGCTAATAAATCTTAAAACCTTGTGTGCGTTTCTGGTTGAATGATAAAAGAAATAAACAGAGGTTGGTTTACAGAGTGTCAAAGTGATCTCTCAGTCACAGCCCCCAGTTTCAAATCAAAATTCCTTTATTAATGCCACCAGACTATTTTTTGTATTTGAGGAAATTTGAGGAAACTGTGGCAAAGGGTTGTACTTCTTGTCATGAGTACTGTTTTCTTTTGCCACAACATTGTCTTCATTTAATCATTAACTAAACCTCACTTTTATGTTTATCATTTATATCTAACAAGGTTGTTTGAAGTTTGCTAATTTAAAAATTTACTAAGATTGTATGGAGTTAACATTATCCTTATAAAACCAATTGAAATAATAAATAAGAGGTCCATTATAGCCCTAAACTGCTCATCTGATGATCCCCTTTAGTAGGAACCATTTTGACTATGAGGCTATAATTTCAACAAATTTCATAACAGCCTCTTACATGATGATATATCAAGCCTCCTATTAAAGCTCTAAGTCTTACAATCAGGTAAAAGAGTTTTTAGTTTTTGTTCTATAAATCCTTGTCATAATCCAAAATTGGCTTTCAGTCATTTTTAAGCCCACAGCTATAAACTGAAAATCTTGCAAAAAGTCCATAAGTTCCAATTATGCAATTGACTGGAATATGCCAATGAGTAATTTGTACTTGACAGAGCAAGAAGCGATATAAATTATATTTACAGGTGTACACTTTATGTGATTAATTTGGTATTCACACTAACAAGTGAATTTAACTAGGACTTAAACAAATTGCTTGATACGAAACACAAAAGTGGTTAACAGTTCCTAGTAGCAGTAAGGGCAAATAACAGAATGTGATATCAATCCTTTACCCCATAAGGCATTTCTATGGTTTCTCTAACTGACCCTAAATAACAGCAATGATGAAGCTGTTTCTTATGTGTATATGACACCTTTTGATAGTGTAGAAAACATTGTGGCAAAAGGTGAAATTGCTCGTCACGAGCAATTTCACCTTTCGCCACAATGTTTTCCAAAGGCTCCTACAAGCAATGCGTAGAAATGAGTGTCTATGGAGTAAAGGGTTAACAGAATGTGATATTTTCTTTACCAGCTATATCAAGTTTCCTGGTTTTTGTTTGCTGGTAAGCAATGTTATCATGCTAGGGGTTTCAGAATGGAAAATGTATATATTAAGCTTGCTTAAAACATTTCTATAACTAATAAAAGCTTTATTGATTACGATCTCTAAATAATCTACAATGCAAATAAACCACCATTAACTCTTTACGAAACAATTCCATGTTTATAAGAAGGCCTAAAAAAAATCACAGGGAAAAAGGAAACAATGGTACACAGCATTTTTGTCCATTTTTAAACCATGTTTTCTACCCTTCCTAGCTTAAATCCTATCACCTGAGCCACTTTTAATCCATTAACTCTTTACCACACGACAAAATTTTAGACTGGTTCAAATTGAAAGCATTTGCAGACAACAAAATAAACATGAATGAAAAATTGAAATTTGTTCTGGGAAGGGTAGAAAACACTGTGGGAAAAGGAGAAAATGCTGGTTACCAGCATTTTCTCCTTTTCCTACAGTGTTTTCAAAAGGCTTCTTTCTCGGGGGCGTCAAAAGTAAGGATTGTGTGGTAATGGGTTAACACACAATGACCACTTTAAACACCCTTGAGGAAGAAGCCTTTTGAAAACATTGTGGGGAAAAAGGAGAAAATGCTGGTGACCAGCATTTTCTCCTTTTCCCACAAAGTTTTCTACCCTACCAAAGCAAAATTGCACCATCTGAGCCAATTTGAAATTGTCATCTTCAAATCTTTCAATTTGGATAGGTCTAAAATTTTGCTGTGTGGTAATAGATTGATACATGGACGAACATGGTTAAAATATAGCTGTTTGTGAATATTTGTTATCAAGTATTAGGTTACATGTTTTATAACTATTTCTATCTTGCAGTTTTTTAAAATAATCAAGCATCTCACTGGCCATGTATTAGTAAAAAGGCTAAGAAGCATGAACTAGTAACAATTGCTAAACCCATTTCCAGGAAAAAGACCAACACCAATCCCTAAACCACAGCTTTTTACACAGGTATAAATTCAGATTTAGTCCTTGCTATATGGTTGATTTATTAATCTTTTTTTACCTTTATCATATAACATATGATTTCATATGACTGCCAAACCTTACAAAATCCTACAGAATCTGAATATGCAAGGATGAAATGCAAATATCTAAATTTTGCATTCTATGACCAATCAAAAACATTTCAGACATATATCAACATGTTATTTAACCCTTTCCAAATGGCAAATTTTGGACCAGATCAAATTAAAAATATTTTGCAGATGACAAATTAACATTTGCTAAAAAGATAATTTTTCTATATGATTGGGAAGAAAACATTGTGGGAAAAGGAGAAAATGCTGGTTACCAGCTTTTTCTCCTTTTCTCACAATGTTTTCAAAAGGCTTCTATTCCTGACCTATAAAAACCAGGGATTGTTTGGGAAAGCGTTAAAACCAATGCAATTTCATGAAATACAATGCTATTGCTAAAATTATACATTTTCAGCAATATAAAATGACATACACACATTTCAGTACAGAAAAACTGGTATTGCTCATCCTATTTCCTTATCAAGATAAATGTTTGTTTTTTCCCTAATTTGATATCTGACTTTAATTCTTTACCAAATGACAAAATTTTACACTTGTCCAAATTGAAAGCATTTGAAGATGACAAAGCAAATGTGACTCCGAAATTGAAACTTGGCTTTAAAAGGGTAAAAACCCTTGTGGGAAAAGGAGAAAATGGTGGTTACCAGCATTTCCTCTTTTCCCACAGAAGGCTTCTTCCTGTGCTTAGTAAAAAAAAAGGGATTGTTTGGTATAGAGTTATGGAAAAAAACATGTGAAATCTATACAATAACAGCAAAAATTTTTGGTAAAAAAAAATAACCCTGTAACAAACATATATTTTTAGTTTTAAAATAAGCTGATGGGTATTTTTGAAAGGGTTGTGTGTAATAAAAGCTGTGTACAAGGATATCAGGTTAAATTGCTAGGATTTACAGGTACTATGTTACCTTATCATCACCCTGTAATGTAAATCACAAAATATTATACAATTCTCAATACAATAAAATCATGAAGTTGGTGGCTTTATTGACCAGGTAATTATGGGATAACTCTATTTTTTTCAACCATCTTTTTGATGTTTTAAAATGTTTTTATTAATGCATAACTTTGGCATTATATTAAATGCCCTATTTTCAATTCAAATTGGAGTCACTTGTCATTTATCCCAAACAGAGTTGACATCCGAGTGGTCATATTTCATTCAGAAACACAAAATCATGAGAGACCTGACCCACAGAGAGTAAAACAAAGTACCACAGGTGGATGCCAGTTACTCCGCAGTGGTAAAAGATTTGGGCAAATATGCTGTACAACTATTATGTTCTAAAAGATTCATAACTATTCCTGAAATATTTTGACGGGTACCTGCCATTCTGGCATGGTTCTTTCCACACTTAGCCCACAGGATACCAAATAATCCTGTGTTTTAACTTTTGACTGAATGATCATATTTCAGCCTTGTCCAAATGAAAGTATTTGCTGATGACAATTTCAATGTGGCTTAAATGGTGCAAATTTTCATTGATAGGCAGAAAAAATTGTGAGAAAAGGAGAAAATGCTGGTTACCAGCATTTTCTCCATTTCCCACAATATTTCAACAAGCTTTTTCCAACGTTGTTAAAAACTGGCATTGTGCTGTGAAGGATTAAAGACCCTAAGTGTTGGAAAATAAAATACTTATAAACATAATTTTTTCCCCCATTTTCTAACAATATTTTCTATACTTTCAAAGACAAGTCTAATAATTTGAGTATACTTAAATTCTGCAAACCTGTTAAAAATGGGCAAGCCTTAAATTTTATATTGTGGTAAAGACTTTAAAGAATATCTTGTATTTCATGTAATTTGAAGATCATCAGAAACACCCAAAAATTTCACATGACTGCACTGAGGACAAAAGGGCTATTACAGTTTGTAACCCTCAATGTTTTTTTAACCCTCAATTCTTTGCTTGGCAAAGAATTATCATGCAGAAAATTGAAGCATAGCAAAAACTTTGGCCCAGGTCAGCCAGCTCAGACTGCCTACACTGACCTGATGAATACTTTTCACCGATGCATTAAGTCTGTTTTTGACAAAGCATGACTCAGAAGATGTTTTGAGTATTTAAGGGCAATCCATTCATTACCATTTAAAGATCTTAATATCTTATACAGTATTGAAGAGTTTTAACACAGAATCATAGGTTATATTTTTTGCAGTCTGATCTTGAGCTATACTATTAAAAAAAAAGCAATTCTTGTTGAACTTTTTCAGAGAAAATAGACACAAAACTACACATAAAATGAATGTATCACCTAGTGATTTCACTCTGAAGGTTGAAGTACATTGAAAACTTTCTACAATCCATCTAAAATCATGCTAAATCTTAAAGCCACTTTTACTGCTTTAGGTAAATTCACATCTAAAGTAGATCAAAGATTAGACTACACAAAATGTGCTATCTTATCTTTGATCCACAATGTCTGCTTTCCCAAGACATTCTTGACCATGGCAACTTTACAGTTGTTCATTAGGGTCTTAGTTCTAGAATAAAAAAGTACATTGGGTCCATATATGTTGCTGCGGGTCAAGCCCTCCTACTCACCTGTCTGGGATCAGATAGAGGAGGTAAGACAACAGTTTTTTCCATGGTATACATCACTATTTTCCACAGTTCCTGAAATATACAATAATTGAATGAAGCTCCAGCAGTCTGATCTTGTATCTACATTGTCTGACACAGCAAAATTTGTCAACCAGTTACAACTTAAAATTTGCTACATTAATACAGCTATTACGGGTTGAAAAATTGTAGCAATTTAATGGTATGCTCTTTCCCTGACAAATAAATAAATCTAAATAGAGGTTTCAAAGAAGATTTACAACAACAGTTTAAACATGATCTTCGCCCATAGTTTATTATACTGGAAGCAGATAGTGAAGATCTGAGATCAAACTTCTTCTGTGAAGTCTGATCTAAGATCAAAACCATCAATAAAAAGCATGAAACTTGACATTGATGGAGAGGGAGTTAATAAACTGATACATATATTACCTACCTTGAGCAAACGTTTCAGAACAGTCTTTTCACACACTTGAGCAAACATAGACAGGCTGTAAATATATCAAAAAATACAAATAAGTATCCACCTAGCATGGTGTAGGTAAATCTTTATGCCTTTGCAGACAGTGTGGATTCAGATCAGACTGCTATATGTAAATTCTGACACAGGTTCTACACTGTCAGGCTGTAATAATGTTGCAAACAACCAATAAATTACATGTAGTATCGACTTGGCAAGCTATAGCTAAATCTACATGCCTTTCTCAGACACTGTGGATTTGGATAAGACTGCTGAAAGTAAAATCTGATGGTACTGAAATTAGACTCTGAAACAAATGCACGTGCACTACAGAAGAGTATAAAATAGTGTGAAACAATAAGCATTGAACTTTTTTTTCACTTTGTAGATCAAGTTCTAACTGGGCATGGTTTTATGATTTGATGAGTATTTCACATCGACAAAATTATCTTTTTTTCTTCTTAACTCTTTACCAAACAACACAATTTTAAACTAGTACAAATATAAAGCATTTGCAGACACAAAAATACATGTGACCCAAAAATTAAAATTTGTTTAGGGAAGTGTAGAAACCCTTGTGAGAAAAGGAGAAAATGCAGGTTACCAGCATTTTCTTCTTTTCTCACAATGTTTTCAGAAGGCTTCTTTCTCAGGCGCGTTAAAACCAGGGATTGTTTGGGAAAGGATAAACAGTTAAACAGTCCCTACCTGCCATCAAGAAGGTCCATCAAAGGTCTAAGAACCATATCACTCTCATGCTGGATTGTGCTACGCTGGCTGGGCTGTGACAGGGACACCTGTCCAGCCCCTTTCACCTTGGACAACAAGGCCCCTAACTCTTGCATGCTTTGTAAAATTTGAGGCTCCAAGGACTTGGCAAATATACTACTCAGTTCATCCAGCACCCCGTTTAGTTTCTGCTGTAGTTCCTTGAGGATGTTTGCTGCATCAACATCCAGCTAATATTTATGAAAAGCATAAAAATGAAAACTTATTTCTGTAGCAGAGACCTATACTTAACTCTTCACCACACAATCCTCGGATTATACAACCTTATCCCTTTACTACACAATGCCTACTTTTGATGACCCTGAGAAAGAAGCCTGTGGAAAACATTGTGGGAAAAGGAGAAACCAGCATTTTCTCCTTTTCCCACAATGTTTTTTACCCTTCACAAAACAAATTTCAACTTTTCACTCTCTTTTATTTTGTTGTCTGCAAATGCTTTCGATTTGGACAAGCCTAAAATGTTGCCATTTGGTAATGAGTTAAAAGGGCATCTTTTGAAAATATGATGGGATAAAATGCTGATAGCAATGATTTCTACCCTATCAAAGACAGAAATCATCCTTTGAGGAAAATCTAATAGTTAATCTGCAAATGCATTCAATTAGATCCTGTATAAAGTTTTGCCATTTGGGAAAGATTTGAAATCTCACTGTAAAGAAAGATATTGTCTTAGGAAGGAACAACAAAAAAAATGTGGGAAAAATAGAAATGCTTTATACCTGCATTTCAAAAAAGCTGGTGACCAGTATTTTCCCCCTTTCATTATTGGATTATTTGTGTGATTATGGTTTAAGAAATGTCCACAGTTTTCCATATTCTTAAACCTTTGACAAAATCATCAAACTAGAAATATATGTATTTCTATTCTCTCCTATTATAAGCAATACTAACCTGCCAGCCAATGTTTAGTTTGTGGAAATAAATTTTAATAAAATGCCAGGTATGTAATATAAAATCAACAATATGACAATAATGGGAGCCAACAGAACTTTGCAACAAAACACTATGGTCAATAAAAGGAAGCTGAAACAAGTCCAAAGCTGTACTTACCTTCTCTCCTCCCATGGATTCAAAAACCTTTTCCAACTGTACTCTGAGTTGCTGAATGTTGTTCATCAATATACATGCCTAAAACAGAGAAAAAGTACCAGTATGATTACATGCAAACTTAACCCTTATCCTGCTATATAAATTGACTGAAGATTAAAAAATGTTTTGAATTTGTTGAAATTGAAAGCATTTGCAGCCAAGAAAATAAACATGTCTTGGAAATTGAAATTTGGTTTAGAAAAACATTGTGGGAAAAGGAGAAAATGCTAACTATGAGTATTTTCTTCTTTTCCCACAATGTTTTCAAAAGGTTCAATCTTTAGAACTATTAACTCACAGGATTGTTTAGTGGAAGGTTAGATAAAATGTCCAACAAAATAGCAAAGACCCGAATAATGTTATTTCATCCATATTTTTTTTAAGGAAAGTATATCAATAATGGATAATGTAGATCCAAGATCAGACTGCATGTTTCTTTGCAATTTGGTCTTGACCTACACTGTCTGCAAGTTGCACATAGCAACTTTAGATTTAACTCTTTGACTGGAAACTAATCTAAAAGACCATGATAGTTCACCAATGAATTTACCTTCAACCAAACCATCGGAAGTTTTAAGATCAGATGAAAGGAGGCATTACAAAACATAGTCCATAAATGAGAAAATATCAGTGGCAGATACTTTCATCATTTTCTCCTTTTTTAACAATGCTGTCTACCAAATTTCAGCTTTATAAAATTGTGCCAACCTAAATTTGGTTGTCTGATTAAGAATTAAGAAGTTAAACCCTTATGGTTTCAGACATGATTTCATTCATTATATCTTGCTGGTTGATTTTATTGCTTTCAGCCATCAGTAAAGATATCAATATTGTATGTGCAAAACAGATTTTTATTTCCTTTGTCATATTGTCTACAATACTTATGAACTCTACACTTCATCTCTGTTTTTGAAAAACTATATGACACCAATGACATGAATCTTGACAACAATGACATGAATCTTGAAATTCCAATACATACATCTATATACTATACTTACCACTTTTTGATTGCCAGTATAATCTTTGAAATCTTTTCTCACTATATCTGCATATGCAATAAGCACCTTATTTACAGTCTGAAAAATAGAAAAATATGCGATTACTATAGTTCGTCGATGATAATGTGTCACAGAGCAGGAGTTAAAACCAAACAGTTTTTTAGTAGAAATATATAAAATAACTTAACAAAATGATAATCCATATTTGTA
The DNA here is from genome assembly GCA_943736015.1 of Tridacna crocea. Taxonomy (NCBI): domain Eukaryota; kingdom Metazoa; phylum Mollusca; class Bivalvia; order Cardiida; family Cardiidae; genus Tridacna; species Tridacna crocea. The sequence goes on from OX031066.1 coordinate 15,659,193, forward strand.
AATGTACATATACAACAAATCTGAAATTTATTATACTCGCTCAGTTTTGATGTTTTTTAACCCTTTACCAAACAGTCCCTGGTTTTTATGGCCCCGAGATAGAAGCCTTTTGAAAACAATGTGGGAAAAGGAGAAAATGCTGGTAACCAATATTTTCTCCTTTTCCAACAATGTTTTCTACCCTGCTGGAAATAAATTCTTATTTTTGAGTTACGTTTATTTTGTGGTGTGCATGTGGTTTCAATTTGGACTAGTCTAAAATTTTGTCATTCGGTAAAGAGTTGAGGTTTCGTGTATATATGAGACACAAATTAAAGTCTTTACCATGCTGGGCTTTAACTCTTCACCACACAATCCCAGGTTTTAACAACCCTAACAGAGAATGAATTTGAAAACATGAACTCATTACCAAACGACAAAAATTCAGGTGTGTCCAAATCGAAAGCATTTGCTGACTACAAAATAAAAGTGCCTGAGAATTTGAAATCTGTGTTTTGAAGGATAGAAAACATTGTGGGAATAGGAGAAAATGCTGGTTACCAGCATTTTCTCCTTTTCCAACAATGTTTTCCAAATGTTTTTTTCCCAGGGTCGTCACAAGTAGGGATTGTGTGGTAATGGGTTAAGAAAGAAAGACAAAATCCTGGTAAACAGCCCTTTCTGCTTTTCTTACAATGTTTCCTACCCTATTGTAGATGAAAATCATTGTTTAAGCTATCTCTCCTTTTCCAACAACATTATCAAATGGCTTCTTTTTCAGGATTAATCAGCTTAAGACAGCCAAAGATGAAAAGAAACGGTATTTAAGTACATACATTAGCAAATCTTTCCATGAACCTATTTACAATCTGGGGGTCAGGACACTCCAGTTTCCTGATGACATCAAAGCACTGGTTTAATTGTGTAAAAATATCCACCACACTTGTAGAGAACAGGGCTAGCTCAGAACTCTTCTGAAACTGAAAGTAGGAAAAACAGTCATATTACACTCCTCTACTACTGCATCTAAATTGATTTTCTTTTTGGTTACAGTTTTAACCCATTACCATACAATCCCTACTTCTGACGCCCCCGAGAAAGACGCCTTTTGAAAACACTGTGGGAAAAGGAGAAAATGCTGGTTACCAGCATTTTCTCCTTTTCCCACAGTGTTTTCTACCCTTCCCAGAACAAATTTCAATTTTTCAGTCACCTTTATTTTGTCGTCTGCCAAAGCTTTCAATTTGGACCAGTCTAAAATGTTGTTGTTTGGTAATGGGTTAAGTCAAACTTCTATATGAAAAAGTTGGATGATTAAGAAATTATGATCAAATCATCTCAATTATTGTAATTTAGAGCAGTTGCTTCTTCAGCATATAAGACATCTAAACTAGAGATGATTCTTGTGCAATCAAAGCAGTATTTCATTACTAAACAAAAACATGTTATCCCTTTACTCCATAGATACTCATTTCTACGCATTGTATGTAGGAGCCTTTGGAAAACATTGTGGCAAAAGGTGAAATTGCTTGTGACAAGCAATTTCACCTTTTGCCACAATGTTTTCTATACTATCAAAATGTGTCATATATACATAAGAAATGGTTTCATCCTTGCCGTTATTTAGGGTCAGTTAGAGATACCATAGAAATGCCATATGGGGTAAAGGGTTATGTAGACATTTTAGAAATTTCTTGGGAAAAAATCCAATGAATATCACAGGTCTAAACAAGCAAGCTAAGCAACGTTATGCGGCATGTTAAGTAAATCTATTGTATTATGTCATATAAAGTGATAATAATGCAACTTGAGCCTTTTGCTTTATATTTTGAAAGCACTGTTTCAGAAGGTTGAACTTATATTGAACAATTCCTAAATTTGCCACAATGCCTTTTATTGCCTGTCTTTTATTTGTGCTCATTCTAACACAGATTAAAACCATTTTTTTATTTTTAACCCTTTACCACATAATCCCGACTTTTAACGACCATAAGAAAGAAGCCTTTTCAAAACATTGTGGGAAAAGGAGAAAATGCTGGAAACCAGCATTTTCTCCTTTTCCCACAATGTTTTCTACCCTTCATGATACAATTTCAAATTTTCATTCACTTTTATTTTGTCGTCTGCAAATGCTTTGAAATGGGACCAGTTTAAAATTTTGTTGTTTGGTAAAGAGTTAAAGAATCCTGAACCTAGGAATTCTATGGACTAAACTCATCAACTATACCAACTCCATTTCAACTCAGATTTCCTCACTGATCACCCAACTGCCTTTGTCATTCTTTCTTGGCCCATTAGGTGGCTAGCTAAAACAGAACTTGATTTTGATTGATTGTATGGTGTTTAATGCAGTTTTCAACATTATTTCTGTTATATCGCTGTGGCCAGTGGACCCATCAATGCTTTCCTAGAGTTTATGCTACTAGCACTTCGCAAAATATTCTTTCCCGACCATGGCTGCTTTCCCACTTAACCTTCATCGGAACAACTGTCAGTGGTGAGAGAGGGATGAATCCTGCCACAATGACTTTCATCAATCTTTGGAAAGAAATTGGCCGAGCCTGGGATCGAACTCATGACCCCCTGTTCTCAAGGCCTCGGGGCTTAGCTAGAACTTGATATTAAACAGTGCAAGAAACCAGTCCTTTAACAAATACTTACACCATCCCTTTTGTCTCTTTCATATGCACCATGTAGATAGTCCATAGACACTACATCATTCTCATTCAGCCATTGCATGACAAATGGTTCAAATAACCTATAATGCACACAGTACAATTATGAAATAATCTTCTATCATGGTTTATCATTCAATAAACTACTGTTGTAAGTTATGTGGCACAATAAATAACACAGGATAGCCAGACTGGTTTATTCACTGCACCTCATAACTCAGGTAGTTTATTGAACGACAGACCATAATGGAAAGAAGATTATTTGAATACTAACATGACGATCAACTCTAAATGAAAGGAAACAAGTTCATACTTAGAGCAAAAACAAGAATGCAAATTATATTTCATTGAACAACTTACTTGGTTTATACAGAATGACATCACTCTATACAGAATGACATCAATTCTACCAAGCTTTCATTGTACTGTGTTTATAGAGCCAAACTCATGAGTCAAGTTAGAATAGTATATGACGGGTGTCAATAATTAACTTTTTCCGTACCAATGCCCACACGAGAAGCTTTTGTGGACAGTGTCAATCAAAATCAGACTGCACAAAACATGTACCTGTAGTCTGATCTCTAATCTACACTGTCCTCTGCTTTTTTCTTGATTGTGAAAAAAACAATTCTTGATCTTACAGCAAGACTATATTTGTATCCGGCAATAAAATGACATGTACTAAAATAAATTTATTTAGTAGTAAAGGAGTTAATTCTATTTTCCAACAATACGACTACATGCAGAATCTGCTTTGTATCATGATATATCATCATCTAAAGTTTAAAAAGCCCAACTTGACCCTTAACCCTTTCCCAAACAAGCCCTGGTTTTTACATGTTTGCAGTACAAGTCTTTTTGAAAACACTGCGGGAGAACGAGAACTTGCTCATAACGAGCAATTTCTCCTTTTCCCACAGTGTTTTCTACCCTTTAGTAGAACTTTCTACTATTTTCATAAAATTTAAATTTGTTGTCTGCAAACTCTTTCAGTTTGGAAGAGTCTAAAATTTGTTGTTTGGGAAAGGGTTAAAAATCAAATAATCCCATGTCTCAATGACCCTGTGGTAAAAATAATTCGAAAAGATTGTGGGAAAGGAAGAAAATGCTGGTAACAAGCATTTACTCCTTTTTCCATTGCGGTTTTCTACCCTATCAAAGACAGAAATAGTTGTATGAACAACACTTAACTCATTACCACACAAGAAAATTTTGGACTGGTCCAAATTGAAAGCATTTGCAGACGACAAAATAAAGGTGACTGAAAAATAGATTTTTTTTCTGGGAAGGGTAGAAAACACTGTTGGAAAAGGAGAAAATGCTGGTTACCAGCATTTTCTCCTTTTCCAACAGTGTTTTCAAAAGAAATCTTTCTCAGGGGCGTCAAAAGTAGGGATTGAGTGGTAATGGGTTAATCATGTTGTAACAATGACTTCCATTTAAAACAGTTAAAAAGTTTGTTGTTTGGAAAGGAGCTAACTCTTTACAAAATTAAAAAATTTAGGGCTCAACTGAAGTAAAATGTTTGACCCACCCCAGCATGTGAGGTTAGTACATGCTGACTCGAGTCTATATGTTTAGCAAATGCATTAACCCATTACCGCACAATTCCTACTTTTGACGCCCTTGAAAAAGACGCCTTTAGAAAACGTGGGAAAAGGAGAAAATGCTGGTAACCAGCATTTTCTCCTTTTCCCACAATGTTTTCTACCCTTCACAAATCAAATTTCAAATTTTCAGTCACTTTTATTTTGTCGTCTGAAAATGCTTTCGATTTGGGCAAACCTAAAATATTGTTGTTTGGTAATGAGTTAAGCCCCTTATTTGCAGGGCATAGCCAAAATATTTTTAACTTACGCTGGATACTCTGGTACAGTATTTTTAAACTGAGGAATGTCTGCTATATATTTACTGTATAACCATTTTACTTTAAAGTGAAGATTCATGTATTCTGTACTCTTACAGGTTTTATTCTTCTCATGTTCTGAAAAAAAATTGAACAATATACAAATTAATAAAATCTGTTCTGAATATCAGATATATTTATTAATCTTTACAGATCCAAATGTATGAAATGAATATTTCCATTTCAATAATTAAAACACGGGTTTATATACAATGACCATTCTATTATAAATTCTAATTCTACAACAAAGGCTGTACTACAAGTTAAGCCTTTCCTACATAGCAAATTTTTTCAACTCATCTATATGGAAGGGATTTACAGAAAAACAAAGCAAATGTTTTTCAATTGAAAGTAGCTTTTTCTAAATAGGAAGAAAACATTGTGGGAAAAAGGAGAAAATGCTGGTTACCAGCATTTTCTCCTTTTCCCACTATGTTTTCAAATGGCTTCTTTCTTATGGTCATTAAAAGTTGAAATTATGTGTTGAACAGTTACCGTAACTGAGACATCCTACCACTTGCAAAAGTTTCTTTCACATATCCTCTCATATTTTCTAAATAATAATGGAGTCATGTGTTGAAAAATTTGAATCTAATTGGATGTTCTGTAACAAGCAGACTGATAGGCTAGTAAATTGGCATGTCCTCTTTCAGTTGCAAGAGAAGGGAAAGGGGGGTTTTTATCACGGGAAGTATCAAATAGGTAATGTTTGGTATTTCGACATTACTTCCTCCATGTACAACTAGACCCGTCACTGAATGTGACTTAATACCATGACCAAAACATGCAATTTAACAAAATAGAATTCTTAGTTCAAGAGGACATTACCCTGAAATCAAAGGGAGTAGATATTTGAAAACTGCATCTTGCAAAACTTCAGTATACAATCAATGTATCAACAAATTTTCGATACAATAACAGCAAAACTGTAGGAGGAATTTGCAACACAAAATTACCAGCATTTTATACAGAGACGGACACATGGATGGACAAGTTGACTCCAGTATATCTCTAAAAACATTTGTTTGGGGTGGGTATAAAAATATAACAAGTCTGCACTCACCTTGCAAGGCATATTTCAAATCTTGTGAAAAAAGACTCCAAGTCTTGGCTGCGCTCACTTGACCAACATTTAAATCTTGCTGAAACTGTTTCAACACAGGAGCATAACTATTTCGATCCTCTTCAATAACTGAGACAATGAGAGCAATCAGTTTATGCCAGAAGTCTAAATTTTTGCTGCTGGGACCAGCCTCCTGCTCCTGGTTGGCACTTTCTGCTGGCTGGTCAATTTGAAATTCTCGTTGGTAAAGTTCACAACAATTATCAAACAAGAACTGGTAAGTGGATTTCATACAGGCTATAACACAGTCTTTGACCACTGCACTGGCCCGGGGTGGACTTGTCAGCTCTTGAACCTGGTCATGATAAAAAACCCTCAAAGGTGAACCAGCATCAAAGTAAAACATACCCATCATTCTACTTTACCGACTTCCACCATTTTCTAAATGAACCCCCGTTAGAACTCTATACCAAACGACAAAATTTTAGACTGGCCCAAATAGAAAGCATTTGCAGATGACAAAATAAATGTGATTAAAAAATTGAAAGCTGTTTTAGGAAGGTAAGAAAACATTGTGGGAAAAGAAGAAAATGCTGGTTACCAGCATTTTCTTCTTTTCTCACAATGTTTCCAAAAGGCTTCTTTCACAGGGGTGTTAAAAAGTTGGGACTGTGTGGTAAAGAGTTAACTCTCCACAAGAAAACACAATTTCAGACTTGACCAAACTGGAAGCAGCTGTGGACAAAAAATTGAATGTACATGTGACTCAAATGATCATTTCTGTGTTTGAGAGGTTTGAAAACATTATGGAACAGGAATAAATACCATGCTCTGTGAAAAGGAGTTTAATTGATCTTTAAATAGTATCAATCCTGGTCAGTCTTTGCAGGGAAACATGGGTCAAAACTTGTGACCATTGGTCAATTTCCTGCATGTCAAAGAACCAGTCTAGTTCATGATTCAGCTCATTGTTAGACAAGTTTACAAAATGGATTTTATGGATCCCACTTGCTTGGTATAATGCAGAGATATGTGTTAAAATGCTTTTGCCAGAGTTCCATCCATAATCATCGGTAATCATGTGATACAAGAAACAAAAACCTTTTTGAAGGAAAGGAATCTTTTTTCTGTATATGATAACTTAAAACCTATGAAAACAAGTAGCACTCCATTGCTAAAAAGCTTCACATTACTTTGTTAATTGGTTAAATGTAGGTTAACTCTGTTTACAACAAGGCAAAATTCCGAACTTGTCCTGGACTAGATAGAAAACAAAGTGGGAGAGGAGAAAATGCAAAATGGAGAAGAATTAACTCTACATTTTTAGTCATCTGACAGAATTGGATTATGTAGTTATGTGAGGCCAGGAATCTAAAGTGTCTTGTTCCAGCACAATACTATAAAGCAAAGTTGCCTCTATATTACAAGTTTTTCATTCACCATTGAACCAATCAGTTGGAGGTATGACAAAGGTTGCGTTTGCTTTATGCTGATGGCCAATATGCTTATATATTAACTCTCATACCTTCATCCTAAAAAATGTTATGCTAGTTAGAAGGTCCACTGTTGATTTCAAATCTTGTAGTCTGTTTGGCTCTGAGGCTGGGAAATTGTTCTGGAAAAAAACAACAACATTGTTTGATACATGAACCCAAAACAACACAATGTACCCTTTAAACTACCCTCACGAATAGAGACTTTTGAAAACATAAAGTAAAAAGGAGGAAATGCTTATAACCAGCCAGTGAAAGCTTGAGCTGTCACTGAATGTGACTTAATACCCCTGCCAGCGCTTTGACAGAAAAATGTGTCAAGTTAGTTTAAGGGGAGGTAATTCCTCAACTAGGAGGAGTTGACACTTGAAAATTGTGTCTTGCAAATCTTCAATATATGATCAATATATGTGCAAAGTTTCAATACAATTGAAAAAAAACTGTAGGAGGAGCTTGGAGCAAAAAATTACTAGTATTTTGTACACGAACAAAACACACAGATGGAGGGACAGGTAGGCTGATTCTAGTATACCCCACAAAACATTCGTTTTGCAGGGGGTTTAATACAAATTTTGTATTCTACAACTCTTAAAATTGAAGACAGATCATACCAGTTAACTAAGTAAACAGCATGTGCCATTCAATCAGAGGGAAATATGACATAATTTATGTGCATTTGCCCTTCAATTCTTGCACTTTCTGTCATAGTGTATTGCATCCTCTTGTGTAGCAAGGTATACCACAGGGAAATACCAAAAACTTTACTTGGTTTTGATGAAAGTCCCAACAAAAAAGGGTTCTGAAGCATGAAATGAATAAAATGTTTTAAGTTTTTTGAAAGTGAAATATCTAAATTTATTTCATTGAGTGAACATCAACACGAATATTTTCAGAAGAAGTGCAGCAAATATCCTCTAACTACATTATGGGTGTGTGGCATAAATCCTGTTCATCCTGTTCCCCTTCTTGCCAATCTGAACCTACCATAATTATTGTATAGTCTGACCAAAAGCAAATAAAAGAAATATGGCAAGTGTTTTGTTCAACAAGGGTTCATTTTAAACAACAATTCCTAGCTTCTTTCTCGCAACTTGTCTGAATGTTCTTAGATCAATCACCAGGGTTTTAATGGACGCACATTTTCTGCATCTCGCACGCAGAAATAGGGAAGCAGGACTCCCAAAACTTATGATACTGTGTCCCTTGGGACGCAATTCTAATTTTGTTGTCATTGGGTAAAGATTCGACGATTGGTACGGTGTAAAAACCCAGCATTCTCGTCAAGCTGATCGGAAATATGTGTAGGTAATACAGTTCAACAAAAAAATATTCTTTACAGTAATTCTTTTCATAAGTAAAGATATGTTGTAAAAAAAATGACGTATAGCATCCGCCGAAAATTATCATGAATTTTGACCTTCATAATCTACGACAGTGGCCGGCTCGTTATCTGTGATTTAGACCGAACCCCTAAAGGTTGCTAAAAATAGCGTCTGCAAACCAGTAGTGGGCCGATGATCGACTTTAAGTCGAAAGTCAGTTAGTTTTAGCTTCCGATTCCGATAATAGATTAAGAAATCCCGGAATCAACTGTAGTCAGTTCTTGAACACGCTTGGTGCCTAAACTTGAATTCTTGGTTTTTTTACTATGATTGCGAGTCATGTATGACAGGGTAACAAAGGAGTTATTCCTCTTATGTAGTGTAAAATGACAGATTTTTAAGTTACTTGCTATTCAAACTGACTAACCCATGTCAAATCATGTAGTTATACTTCTCCAAAAATTAATTGTCACGAAAAAATAGATCGCTAAAAAAGCGCGAAAACCCATGACACTACAAAGAGCAGCATGGCATCGTCCTAAAACTATCTTCTCATCTGCAATAATGAATTTAAACAGTGAATTAACACAAATCTCTGTGTAAAGCGATAATTGGAAGCTATATTTCCGTTCATGAGTGAAAAAAAAAAAAGTTTTATGAAATGAAAATATAGATCCATAGCAGACGGGAGTGGTCGTCTGTAGATGCATGGAATAGTTCTCTTTTTTTATCTAACTCGTTTGGAAATTCAAATATATGGAAAAAATAATTCAAATTTGTACAACCAAGAAACTCCCAATTTTTAAGCCAGGACCCCCATAATCATAGAAGTCGAGTCCCAAGGACCCGCAAAATGAACTGTCAGACTAAAACCCTGAATCACTGTTTTATTCTCAAGAACTTTTAAAATTAGAAAGTAACACAACTTCTACTTTGCTAAATCAAATGCTTAACCAGATGGTTTCACCAATCAGAATTTGCAATACTTTGTAAATTTCAAATTTGACTCTGAATGATATTGTGAATGGTTGCTGAACATAGACCATGATATATGCTGATAATGATGTTAAACTGTAAACTCTAAAGAACATATTCACCCATCATCTAACATTATTGCAATCAAAATGATTGATTACAAGACAGTTACACAGTTATTCTGGTGAAGAAATCATGACGAGAAAATTAGAGAAGGCAACACTCACTCTATACATGGACAAATCTATCCGCAATGAATTATGAAGCTGGTCCAGCAACTTGACAAATTTCTCTTTCTGCAAGAGGAAACAATATATTAGAAACACATCTAGCTCTTTACTACACAACAAAATTCTAAAATCAAAGCTTTTTTGTATACAAAATATAATTTGTGACTCACACATTAGGCCTTTTCTAAACCCTTAACTTTCTACCAAATGACAAAATTTTAGACTGGTCCAAATTGAAAGTACTTGCAGACGACAAAATAAACCAAACTCAAAAATTAAAATTGGTTTCCAACAGGGTAGAAAACTTTGTGAGAAAAGGAGAAAATGCTGGTTACTTTTTCCATAATGCTTTCAAAAGGCTTCTATCTCAGGGTCATAAAAACTAGGGATTGTATAGTAAAGGGTTCATGAGCAGAGTAAATCCCGGTCATTTCCAGTCTAGAAATAGTTAACCCTTTCCCAAACGGCAAATTTCGGACCAGACCTAACTGAAAGCATTTTGCAGATGACAAATTGACAGTTGCTGAAAAGATGGGTATAAAATATTGTGGGAAAAGGAGAAAATGCTGGTTACCAGCATTTTATCCTTTTCCCACAATGTTTTTAAAAGGCTTCTATTCCTGACCCGTAAAAACCAGGGATTGTTTGGGAAAGGGTTAAACTATTACCACACAAGCCCTAATTTTGAAGACCATGAGAAAGAAGCCCTTAGAAAAAATTGTGGGAAAAGGAGAAAAAGCTGGTAAGCAGCATTTTCTCCTTTTCCTGCAATGTTTTCTACCCTTCAGAAAGCAAATTTCAAATTTCAAGTCACTTTGGTTTTGTTTGCAAATGCTTTCACTTTGGACAAGCCTAAAATTTTGCACATTTTGATCTACAGTGGCTGCAAAGACAACAATAGTTGTGCAGTCTAATCTTTATCTATATTGGTTTCGAAGGCAACAATAGTTGTGAAAGACGCCTCACAGGTTAAGAACTTTTGTAAGGTGGTTGTTCTCCCCCAGTATTTTTGTCCTTTAACCCTTTACCTGATATGCCAATTTCAGGCTCTTCCATTTCAGCAGCAAATAAAGATGTGATGTGAAAAATATGCATAAATGAAGATACAAATATCTGATTGAGTGGAAAACATTATGGGAAAAGGAGAAATTGCTCGTTATGAGTAATTTCTCCTTTTCCCACAATGTTTTCAAAAGCTGTCTCTTGTTGATGCGTCAAAATGAGTATCTATGGAGTAAAAGGTTAAAACTCTTTACCAAATGACAAAATTTTAGATTAGTCCAAATTGAAAGCATTTGCAGACAACAAAAAAAATGTGGCTTAAAAATAGAAAATTAATTTGACAAGAGGAGAAAACATTGTGGGGAAAAGGAAAAAAATGCTGGTTACAAGCATTTTCTCCTTTTCCTAAAATGTTTTCAAAGTGCTTTCTCCTTAGGAGCATTAAAACTAGTGAAGGGTTAAACCTTTTGTACATCTTGCTTTCACAATTATGCACCTAATTATGATATAAACATTAACCCTTTACTCCATAGATGCTCATTTTTACGCATCGCTTGTAGGAGCCTTTGGAAAACATGGTGGCAAAAGGAGAAATTGCTTGTGACGAGCAATTTCACCTTTTGTCACAAGGTTTTCTATGCTATCAAAAGGTGTCATGTATACATAAGAAACGGCTTCATCCTAACTGTTATTTAGGGTCAATTAGAGATACCATAGAAATGCCTTATGGGGTAAAGGGTTAAAATACTTATACATGTACAGGAATCCAATATCAGACTAAAATATTCCTAAATAAAAATAACTTGATCAGACTTTAGACTTAAAAATACAGAACATAAGAGAAACTAAGAAAAAACTAAAAAACTTAATTACGCCAAAATTGGATGCTGCAAATCTGTCGCTGGCAGAGACAGCGGCTGTGGTGGCCGTTGTATGTGCATAGAAGGCATTGATGTTGGCAAGCAATGTACTCATCACGTCCGGTACCCCAGGACACATGTACTTGGTGGACAGGCAGGAAAAATGGCTGTAAGATAGGGCAAAAGATGAATTTTCTGTCTTTGTTGTCTAAGCATTTACCAAAGGATAAAATTTTAGGCTTATCAAAATAAAGCCATTGGCAGATAACAAACTGAATGTGTCTTAAATCAAGGAATGTCATAGAAAAGGTCCTTTGCAACAGAATCACGAATTCTAACAATCCTGAAAGAGAAGGCTTCTGAAAATATTGTGGGAAAAGAATAAAATGCTTGTAATCAGCATTTTCTTTTTTTTTTTCCTTTTCCTACAATTTTTGCTACCCTTGAATTTTTTTTTATTTTTCCTTTTCCTACAATTTTTGCTACCCTTGAATTTTTTTTTATAAGTTTTTGTTTCACAATAAATTTTTCGTCTGCAACTGCCTACAATTTGGATGAATGCAAATCTTGTCATGTGTGTAGAGTACAACATGGCTCGTAACAAAGAAAATGCTGACAACCAGCATTTCATCCTTTTCTCATAATGTTTATTAACCCATTACCAAACAATCCCTGATCTTTATGACCCCGATATAGAAACCTTTAAAAAACATTGTGGGAAAAGGAGAAAATGCTGGTAACCAGCATTTTCTCCTTTTCCCACATTGTTTTCTACCCTGTTGAAAACATAAGTCAATTTTTGAGTTATGTTTATTCATGTCTGCAAGTGCTTTCAATTTGGACCAGTCTGAAATTTTGTTGGTTGGTACAGGGTCAAAGCATTCTTCATTCTGGTGCTTTTAAAACAGGATATTTTAGGTAATAACTCAAAATCGTCGAGTACAAGTCTTTCATCTGGCCTTGACGCAGAAAACACAGCAATGAGGAAAAAAGGCAAATGGATGCCTCCAGTGAATGCTGCTTTTCCAACTTTTTTTTTCCACTGAACAGTCAAATGTTTGGGAGTAACAAGTTATTTCATGCACTTATACCACTACTGAATTTGAGTGAAATTTTTGTCTTTTTTTCAATTTCTTTAGGCTTTCATGTGAAAACTACAGGAAAAACAACCATTGGAAAACATGGACTAATCTCAGAGACAGGTGTAGGAAAAACAAAAAATTCTGGTATCACTTTGAATGAGCTTCGTTTTTTTGTTTTTCAGAAAAAACTTTCATAGGATTACCTATCATAGGATAATTGTTTGGAATTGAAACAAGGGGTCCTATATCACTCGGTAGTGCAAAAATAGGATTTGCAACAATGAGGCATAAGGTTTGACCCTTATTTGAGACCCTGGGTCTATTATAGGTGTGTCCCTGGGCAAGATATTTCAGAGCTCTGGCCTGGCACTTAATATACACAAATAAGTAAGCTGTCATCAAGACATAACTTAATCAATGTTGAGGTTTGTGTAGAAGACCATTCAATAAATAAATAATGTGTTGGAACTTACGTCATTGCTTGGTAGATAGATTCAATACCATATCTCATGGCAAACTCATCAACTATCTCCTGGGCAGGCTCATCAAAGTATGTCTTCCATGACTCATCCTGTACAAGAAAAAATGTAACTGTTTATTACATTGAAATGCTTCATCCTTGGAAAGAGAAAACATTATTTTTTTCCATATAAAATTACAAATCTGAAACTCTTTACCACACAAGAGAAATTTCAGCCTGGGTTCTGGTCATATCATTTTATTCCTTTTTTTTCTTTTGATATTTGGATGTTACGATGTGAAACTGTACAAAATTAAGTCTAAATATATATAGAAGGAAAAATGGTCTTGCTGGAACCCAGGCTAAAAAATTTCTTCTTGTACAAATTCAAAGCACTTGCAGATGTCGATGGAATTGAAATCTGGCTTAACTCTTGACCAAGTGGCAAATTTTTAGACTTGTCCAAAAATAGAACCAATTGCAGACAAGAACATACAATGTTGCTCATATGATGCTTTCTGTCTTTGATGGGTTAGAAAACATTGTGGGAAAGGAGAAAATGCTGAATACCAGCATTTCTTCCTTTTCCCAACAATGTTTTCAAAAGCCTTTTTGCACAGGGTTATTAAAACTCTGGATGGTGTGGGGAAGGGTTGAGTAATACAACTTGTCTTTGATAGGGTAAAAAAACATTGTAGAAGAGGAGAAAATGCTGTTTACCAGCATTTTCTCCTTTCCTCATAATGTTTTCAAAAGGCCTATCTCTCTCAGGGTCCTTAAAACTTGGGTTTATGTGGTAAAGGGTTAACTTATTAACTTAATCTTAGCTCTAAATTTTAGACTGGTCCAAACTGAAAGCATCTTCAGATGACACCATGAAAGTTACTGAAAATTTGAAATTTGTTTTGGGAAGAATAGAAGACATTGTTGGAAAAGGAGAAAATGCTGGTTACCAGCATTTTCTCCTCTTCCAACAATGTTTTCAAAAGGCTTCTCTCTAAGGATCATTGAAAGTCGGGAGTGAGTGGTAAAGGCTTAATGCAGCATTAAGCATAAAACATAAACTTTTTGCTAACTGCAAATCAGATGTGGTTCAAATGTTGTAATTTGTCGTATGTGAGACTGCTTAGTAAACAGTTCTGCCATTTCTATATCAAAAGCTACGATATCAATCATTCTATTTTAGATCCTCAAATCTTGTTGCCAAACAAGTTTCTTTTACATGATTTCATCACAAACGAATACAGGAGCATAAAAAAAAATATATCACAGAAATTTTCATGTAAATGTGTTTCTGATACAGAAAATACAGATATTCCACATTTTTTTACCAGCATTTTTAACTACAAAGCACATAATGATTATGTATTCTAGTGAATAAATGTGTAAGATTAACATAAAAGAATTCATTAATAGCTCTGACAAATGTGAGAGTTCATGAGGAAAACCTCTGCCAAATGTTAACTCATTACCAAACGACAGTATTTTTGGCTTATCCAAATTGAAAACACTTGGAGACCACAAAATAAAAGTGACTGAAAATTTGAAATTTGTTTTGTGACGGGTAGAAAACATTGTGCTAGTTGGCAGCATTTTCTCCTTCTCCCACATTGTTTTCTAAATGCTTCTTTCTCAGGGTCGTTAAAAGTGTTGTGTGGTAATGGGTTAATCCTTATCAACAATAGCAAGGCTTCAGGTTGTTTGGCACAAGGTGTGGAACCATGATCACATTACACAGGGTGTGCAATCTGATCCTTTATCAAATTAACTTCTTACCACACAATCACATCTTTTAACATCCCTGTATAAGAAGCCTTTTGAAAACATTGTGGGTAAAGGAGAAAATGCTGGTAACCAGCATTTTCTCCTTTTCCCACAACGTTTTCTTCCCCATCCAAAACAAAAATCAATATTTCAATTAAAGTTGTTGTCTGCAACTCCTTTCTACTTGAACCGATCTAATTTTTTGTCATTTGGTAAAGAGTTAAGCAAAAACCTGTCAAAAATATCCTCTTTTGTTTATTTTCCCAGGTAAAATTTACTTCATTTATATAATGATCAATGAGTTAACCCACTAACAAACAATCTAGTGTTTTGACAACAAAAAGGCTTTTAAAAACATTGTTGGAAATGACAAAATGCTGGTTACCAGCATTTCTCATTTTCCTATAATTTTTTCTGCCTTATTAAAGACACGGACAATATAAAAGTTTGCCAATGGCAAATGTTTTCCATATGTCATTCTGTCATAGTTTGCCGCCTGCAAATGTTTCCATTTGTACTGGTCAAAAATTCTTTCATTTGTTACAGAATTAATAAGTCCTTACTCAGCATTTTTTCCCTTGGAAAGAAATATCACATGATGAAATACTTAACATTACTTTATAGCTCATTATCAGCCATTACCAAAATTTTTTCCACTGCAAAATTGAAGGCATATGCAGATAACAATTTAACTCTTTACCAAATGACCAAATTTTTGACTGGTCCAAATTGAAAGCACTTGCAAACGACAAAACCAACTTAACTAAAAAATTGAAATTCGTTTCCAGCAGGGTGGAAAACATTCTGGGAAAAGGAGTAAATGCTGGTTACCAGCATTTTTCCTTTTCCCACAATGTTTTCAAACGGCTTCTACCTTAGGGTTGTAAAAATCAGGTGGAAAAAGGGTTAAATGTGTCCCAGGTTATGGGTTTGGCTTGGAAAGGGTAGAAAACATTGTGGGAAGAGAGAATATGCTGGTTACCAGCATCGCCTCACCGTCAAATATTATGCTTTTTATAGGTTTTTTCCCCCCAGGCTAAGCAATATTTTCTCCTTTTTCCATCACAATTTCTACCCTTTAACTCTTTACTCCATAGATACTCATTTTGACGTATCAACAACAGACAGCTTTTGAAAACATTGTGGGAAAAGAAGAAATTGCTCGTAACGAGCAATTTCTCCTTTTTCCCACAATGTTTTCCACTCAATCAGATATTATTATCCTAATTTTGTCCATATTTTTGACATCATAAATTTATTTGCTGCTGAAATGGGAGAGCCTCAAAATTGCAAATCAGGTAAAGGATTAATTCTCTGCCACAAAATAACCCAATCTTTGTTGATGGGTAAAGGGTTAACTCATAATATAGTCATTGTGTCACTTTCAAACTGTATCAGGTTTAATTCATGCTATTTGACATTGAAAAAGTAGAAAACATTGATGGAATAGGATAAAATGCTGGTTGCAAGCATTTTCTCCTTATCCCATAATATTTTCAAAAGCTTTCATTCTCAGGGTCCTTAATAGTCAAGGGATGTGGTACAGGGCTATCCCTTTACCACACAATGATGATGTTTGACAACCCTTGGAAACAAGCCTTTTAAAACATTGTAGGAGAAGGAGAAAATGCTGGTAACCAGCATTTTCTCCTTTTCCCACAATGTTTTCTGTCCTATCAATAGGACAGTTGCACCATTTGAGCCACATTGAAATTGTTATCTACAAATGCTTTCAATTTGAAAGGAGCCTAAATTTTGTCGTCTGGTAAAGGGTTAACCCATTACCACAAGAGAACATTTTAGACTGGTCCAAATTGAAATCATTTGCAGACAACAAAATAAAGGTGACTGAAAAATTGAAATTTGTTCTTGGAAGGGTAGAAAACACTGTGGGAAAAGGAGAAAATGCTGGTTATCAGCATTTTCTCCTTTTCCCACAGTGTTTTCAAAAAGCTTCTTTCTCAGGGGTGTCAAAAGTAGGGATTGTGTGGTAAAGGGTTAAGTAAGACCTTGAATAGAAATGAAGCAAAACAACAAAATACCATTGTATACATAATGAGGAGATATACAACAAACTTGATGTCCATGTAAAATGCAATGGAACCATGCTATGCACATTTCAAACATTGAACAAACAGGAATTCTGTTTTGTATTGTGTTGCGTGTTGGAATAACTATCATATATCCTTGAAACGAGTTTTTGATTTTATTTATTTGTTTGTCTAGTGTTTAATACTGTTTCAATCACATCTCGGTGTTCCATGCACCTATAGACACATTTCCTTGAGTTTCTATTACCAGTTCTTTCCACTATATTCTTTTCAAGCAACTGGCTGATTTTTTGAAAAAAACGTTCTGCCAACATCGTCCTGTTGAAATGACTATAATTAATCCTTGGTAGTTTCACACAGGTAACCTCCTGCTTGCTCACATAGACAGAAATTGGCCAAGCCAGAAATAGAAACCCTGCTATTCGGGTTCAAGCCTTGTTTATTACTGTGTAATTTCAACAGAATTGCGCAGGGAGTGAAAGCCTTTCAACCAGCATTTTTTCCTTTTCCCACAGTTTTCTATCCTATTAAAGAAAAATTCCCCATTTGAGCCACAATGAAATTCAAATCAGAAATTGCTTTCAATTTGGAAGTTCTGAAATTTAGCTGTGTGGTAAAGCATTTAAATTGTTTGATACAAAAAGCAATTGAAATATGCATGACACATGCTAGCGCAAGTAAGCTTACAAGTACAGGGAATAATGAAACATCTACTATTTTAGCACCAATAGCTTACAGTCTCATACTGGGTAATTTCGTAAGCAGTGTACAAACTGCAAACAAGCACAATACATGTTGGAAGTACAAAGCATTGAAAGTTATAAAGCCACAGTTTATTTTACAAAAACTTAAAGCATCAATTATGGTAGCTGACCTTATCTTCCAAAACTCATTTTTACAATGATTTATGGCATATTCAGAATGTTGCAAACAAACGTTCTTGCTTAGTAATGAACAGAAAAATCACAATTCAAATTCATATTGATAATTTCAAATAAGAGAAAAAATAACCTTCTTCAAACACCAGATTCTTAGGTGAAAGGTTAACTCTTTACCATGCAAAAAAAAATCAAACTTGTCAAAATTAAAAGTACTTACAGATGACCATTCAGATGCAGCTCGAATAATGGCATTTGTCTTTAAATGAAAAGAGAAGCTTTTTGAAAACATTGTGGGAAAGGGAGCAAATGCTGGTAACCAGCACTTTCTCCTTTTCTCACAATGTTTTCTACCCTTCTCAAAACATATTTCAAATTTTTGGTCACTTTAATTTGGTTATCTGCTAATTCTTTCAACTTAGGACAGGCTGAAATTTTGTTGAGTAGTAAAGAGTTAAATGTGGCTCCAATGAAGGCATCTATGTTTGAAAGGAAAGAGAACATATAATAGGATAGGTGAAAGAGCTTGTTCTACATAATTATAGTGGTAAAAATTTTGAATTGTTTGGTAAAGACTTTACCTACACAAAAGAGTATAATCATCTTTTCAAACCTTTCTGCAAATGTCAGTGTGGCTAAAATTTGGAAAAAATATTCAAACTTTGGGATCATTTGGAAGAAAAGGTCAACATTACAGAGGTCATATAAGGTGACATGCATACATACTAATTTCTGCTTTACCCCTGATGTCTTTGGTAGCTTCACAGTACCTCCTGCTTGCTCACATAGATAATGAAACAAATTCTGAAAAAATAAAATTGTGAAAATTCAGTTAAAATGATGGGGTATAGGCAAAATACATGGCAAGTGATTTGAACCTACATATTCTGAAAAAGAAAAATATACACAAACCTCTTATCATGTTCTTGGGTTTGATATGAATGTGTTGTTGATCAAAAGTTAAGGTCCATAACAAGATAAAAAAATCAAAGAATTGTCTATACTAAAAGCGTCTGGAAAAGAGAAGTTACATGTGTCTAAAATATGGCAATTTCTTTCTGAAAGGGTAGAAAATATTGTAAGGAAGTGAGTAATTGCTGGTTACCAGCATTTTCTTGGTTTACTAAAATCAATGTTATCAAAAGCCTGTTCTCTTTGGGTAGCTAAAACTTAAGACTGTGAGGTACCAGGTACATCAAGTCTGTGACGTGAGGTACATCAAAAATAAAACTCAGGATTTTTTCCTCAAACTCTATACAAAAAAAAAAAATCCAGTGTTTCAATGACTCCAAGGAAAAAGCCTTTTAAAAATGTAACAAATATTTTACCAAAACTATCCTCTACCCTTTCTTACATAAATCTGAGCATGTGAGTCAAATTAAATTTGTTGACTACAAAATGCTGTTCATTTGGACAAGTGTAAAGTTTAGTTGCCTGCTAAAGAGTAGAACATTATCGCTTCTTTACCAAAAGTCCCTAGTTTTTTAGACTTCATATTAGAAGCCTTTTGAAAACATTGTGGGAAAAGGAGAAAATGCTGGTAACCAGCATTTTCTCCTTTTCCCAATGTTTTTTACCCTGCTGGAAACAAATTTCAATTTTTGAGTGAAGTTTATTTTGTCGTCTGCAAGTCCTTTCAATTTGGACCAGTCTAAAATTTTGTCGTTTGGTAAAGAATTTTGAAAAGAAAATAGGTGGTCATGATCATGAGCTTAGCAGCAATATAGCTAGATCCAAATTAGCTCATTCTGCAAAATGTTCCAGCTTGCACCCTTTGTTTCCGGAAGGCTAATTTAGGACAGATGCATCAAAATAAGCATTGAATTCAAAACCTATTGAAAACATTTTTGTGACAAGCAATTTCTTTTCTCACACTGTTTTATAGGCCTATTTCTTAAACCCTTTATCAAATGACATAAGTGTAGGCTTATTTTATTGGATAGCATTTGCAGACAACAAATTAAATGTGGTTCAATGCTTGAATATGGCTTTTGATAGGTAAAAAACATTTTGGGAATGCTGGTAACTAGCTTTTATCTCTTTTTCCCACAATGTTTTCTACAGATTTTATCCTAAACATTGTCAAATCTCAGGGTTGTAGGATAAACTCCTTCGGATGTATGTCATCCCAAAAACATATACACATAGAAGCATTCATTTGCACAATAAATTGACAGCGATAATAAGCATAAAGCCCACAAACCTCATGTAAACATGTGTACTGGACATGGTATGGAGCTACTTTTTCCTCACCCTTGATCTCTACACTTATATGCAGTCGAATAGCACCAGAAACTGCAGATTTGTCTGTACGTTTTTCTAGATAAATGAAAATATACTATAAGTAAATTGAAACACATAGGAAACAAACACAAAGAGAATTCATTTCAACCTTATAAGAAATTTTCAATATCTATCACGCACAATCAAACTAGTTCTTGGGAAAACATTGTAAGGTAAGGAGAGAAGCTTTCTGCAAGCCGATCATACTTATTTTTACAACATGCTGTTGATTGTTTGTAAAGTGGTTAGAACATGCTCTATAAGATAGTTTAAAAAGATCAAGTAATTATGTTTTCTTGTAAAACTTGGCCATAGGCCTTAGAAATGCTTTAAATACATTAAACTGGTAAACTTAACCTTTTACCAGTCCACAAAATTCTGGCCTTGTCCAAATTGAGAGCATTTTCTATCACATTTTCAATTTGCCTTAAATAAGGCAAGTTTTCAATGATAGGGTAGAAAACATTGTTGAAAAAGGACAAAATATGGTTACCAGCATTTTTTCCTTTTCCCTCAAAGTTTTCCCACAGGCTTCTTTTCTACAGGTCATTAAAAGTCATTATTGTGCGATAAAGGGTTAAGAAAAAGTTTATGGAATAGTATTAAACAGACAGACTTTCTATTGCTTCAGCACTTGCACTAAGTCTGTTAAATATTTTCTTTTCACCAAGTATTGAGTAAGACTTTCTAAAAAGTGTAGAATAACAGGAAAACAACATTTAAACTCTTACATCGGAAAAGCTAAAATATATATACATGTACACTGACATGCACAAGCACAAGACTGATTGCTGTGCGCAAGCTGGGGCAACTTTGTAAGTAAAAATTGCTAAAATCTTCCTTTAACATCAGAAGTACCCATTTCTGTGCAAAATAAATCTATCTTTCAATTTGAAATAATTCAACCCTGTTCTCAACAATCTCCTATATTCATGACCTTAAACAAGAAAGATTTTTGAAAACATTGTAGGGAAAGAAAACAACAGCACTGTATGATGTGGGTGCATAATTATGCTTGTCTGCATGTGCCTGATTTTCAGAGAAAATTCCTTAAGTTGAAGAAAGGGGCATACCAGCATCAAAATTATTTTTCTAACCTATTAATGACAACTCACATGATTTGAGCTACTTTTAACTCTTTTTTTTACCAGATGGCATAATTTTAGACTTGTCCAAATTAAAAACATTAATTTTGCAAATAGCAGTGGTGTATTTGCCTTGGGAGGAGCAGAAACAATTGCGGAAAAGAGAGCAGGCCTCCTAGCAGGCCAAAACAAAAATAAAGGTTTTTATAAAGGCTCCAATGTATGAAAATAAAGGCCTTTTAGTGTAAAATATGAAAAAATAAAGAGTAAATAAGGGCTATTTTCATCGAAGTTCTCATTTCTTTATAAAACCCACAGTCATACCAAAGTCATTTTTTGATGTTATATACTGTTTGAATTATGCAATATAATACATACCTTATTTAATATGTATACCTATTTTCTCTGCATATTTATATCATACATAGCTCCTGTTTAACAGTGTAGGATCTAATCCATTACTTGCTTTAAGCTAGCACGGCAACCAGTCAGAGCAAATATAAAGGTTTTGAGTGAGAATTACAGGCTATTTTGGCGTTTTAAAGGTTTTCTGGGGAAATGTAAAGGTTTTAAAGGTTTGCTCTGAAATTAAAGGTTTTTAAAGGTTTTAAAGGTTTCACTAGGAGGCCTGAGAGAGAAATTGCAAGTTACAGGTACCTGTATTTTCTTCTTATCCTACTGTGTTTTCAAATGCTCTCTCACTTGGGGTCTTTAAAACTTTACCAAACTACAAAATTTTAGACTTGCCCAAATTCAAAGCATTTGCAGGTGACAAAACAGATGTGACAGAAAAATTCAAACTTGACTGTAGAAGAGTAGAAAACATTGTGGGAAAAGGTTACCAGCATTTTCTCCTTTTCCCACAATGTTTTCAGGAGTCTTTTTCCTCTGGGTTGTAAAAACTAGGAGTTGTTTGGGAAATGGTTAAAATTGGGAATTGTAAGGTTAAATATGTTGGTCATAAATGCTTTCAGTTTGGACAAATCTAAAATTTTCTTGTTCACTAAAGATTTAATTTGTTCAGATCTTGTAAGTATGATGTCTGTTTTTTAACCCTTTTTTTTTTCCGCATTTTTTATAATACTATTCAAAATATGTCATCTTTCAAGGCATTATTCACCTTGGAAAAACCTCAAAAGATCAATTTTTTGTATTTTTCTTTTTTAGAAATGCTTGGTTTACACAGAGATTAACTTTTATTTACATGATACTGTGGTACAAGTTCATTCGTTAAAATTGCCTGTTATGGTAATAATTTAATGTTTATACAGAATTGCACTTGAGAACAAAAGGGTTAGGATAGTTTGACAGATAAAAAAACCTGCAGCATGACAAGATTTATTCTTTTTTTTAATTTGCTTCTCCTTTTATTGTCTAGTACTCTACATTTTGATATTTCTTTACTTCTATAGAACAATATAACGCAAGAATACCCCTAAAAGAACTGCCAATTTGTATACAAACCACCAGTAATTTATATACAAATTACACATGATATTAACATTTACCAGATGTAAAAACAACACACAGTAGAGCACACTGACATACAAGAGGGCCTTTCTGGACTTTTATCTGTCACCTTGGATGTCTTTAACTCTTTATCAGAATACAAAATTTTAGGCTGATCCAAACTGAAGCATTTGCAGATAACAAAATTAACTTCACTCAAAAATTGAAATTAGTTCTGCAAGGGTTGAAAATATTGTGAGAAAAGGAGGAAATGAAGGTTGCCAGCATGTTTTCTATCCTTCTAAAGTCAAGTTTCAAGTTTTCAATCAGGTTTATTTTGCCATCTGCATAATTATGCTTTCAATTTGGACAAGTCTAAAATTTTGTTTTTTGGGAAAGAGGTAAGACCCATCATTGAAACAGGCCCAGAAAGCATGGACGAAAACATTTACACAAACTTTCATGATGATTTGTTAAATCCTCATAATTATATGACCTTAAATGTATCAAGATTTCTCAGTGATCTTACCAAAAAAATGTTCTTTGCAAATGGACTCCAAATGAAATAGTCTTACCTTTGGACTACATATCAAGAAGACAAAGGTCCTGACAAAGGTGCATGGAAATTTCATTAAAAAAATGCATTCAAAGACAGAGGCCCTTTCCAAAACAGAATTTTAGACTCTCCAAAATTGAAAGCTCTTGTAGACAACACAATATTGTTTCAAGTTTTAACCTATGTAAATGAGAAAGTAAACATTATTGGAAAAGGACAAAATGAGGGTAACAAGCATTTTCTCCTTTTCCATAAGAATACTTTCCCTTTTTCACTTGAAACCCATTTTGTCATTAGACAAGCTAAAATGCTGCTGTTTGGTAGAGTTTAAGAAAAGGGTTTGTTGAAAACATGATAGCATGTCGGAGGAAGAAAAAAATTAATGTTAAACATTTTTTACTTTTCCCGCCATGTTTTCAAAACCCTGTTTTTCTAGGTCAGAAAACTATTGCATCAAATAGTGTTTAAGAACAAAAATGACACAACAAACAGGGCTTACTGCATTTAACCTTGAGTGCTCAGAGCTCTGGGCAGTGAACATTGTAGACAACAGTAGCAGTGAAGAATATGAATATATCTAAAGAAGCAGAAAATCACATGCAAATTTGTGCACCTAAAGAAAACTCAGACACACAGTTAAGATCAATTTGATTATTTGAAAGATATAGAAAGACAAAATATATCTATCAAAGAAGTACTATCAGTTAATCTTTTGCTTCCTATCATAAAGTTTAAAAAGATATAAATACAAAGCCTAAAATAGTCAAATCTTTAGAGACCAGAAAGTTTTGCAGCTTACCTACATTTTAAGTGTGGCTTGACAATAGGATTTTCCTTTTCGAAGGGTACAAAACAATATGGGAACAGAGCAGAATTACAACATTTGCTTTTCCTATGTTTTCAAAAGTCTTTTCCTCCGGGTCATCAAACATGTGGTTGTAGCATTGTGAGAAAAGGAGAGAATGCAAGCATATTCTCTTTTTCCGACAAAGTTTTCTACCCCTTGAAAGACAACCCCATCATTTTAGCCACATTAACCTATTACCACTCAGTCCCTACTTTTGAAGACCCTGGGAAAGAAGCCTTTTGACAACATTGTGGGAAAAGGTGAAAATGCTGGTAACCAGCATTTTCTCCTTTTCCCACAATGTTTTCTACTCTTCCCAAACCAAATTTCAAAATTTTCAATCACATTTTTATCGTCTGCAATGCTTTCATTTTGGACCAGTCTAAAATTTTGGTAAAGTGTTGAAGTTGTCATCTGCAAATGCTTTCAATTAACCCATTACCAAACAAGAAAGGTTTAGACTTGTCCAAATTGAAAGCATTTGCAGACGACAAAATAAAGGTGACTGAAAAATAGAAATTTGTTCTGGGAAGGGTAGAAAACACTGTGGGAAAAGGAGAAAATGCTGGTTACCAGCATTTTCTCCTTTTCCCACAGTGTTTTCAAAAGGCTTCTTTCTCAGGGTAGGGGGGAAAAAAAGTAGGGATTGTGTGGTAATGGGTTAAGACAAGTCTAGATTTAGCCACCAGGGGAAGACTTACAATGCCTGTGGTAAACATTTCTACATGCAACAAACTAAATGCACTGTATCAAACGCTACTATTTGAAAAACTTTATTTCTATCTGAATCAAATAAATCTTAAAAAAAAAATATCCACTGTTTTAACTCTTTGTAAACGCCTGCGATACAATTTTAGACTAGTCCAAATTGGAAGCATTATGGACGACAAAATTAATGCAACTCAAAATTTAAAATTCATTTTGGGAAGGGTAGAAACCATTTTGGGAAAAAGGAGAAAATGCTGGTTACCAGGATTTTCTCTTTTTCCCACAATGTTTTCAAAAGGCTTCTTTCTCAAAGTAGGGATTGTGTGGTAAAGAGTAAAGAACCCTATAGAAAAAACAAGTCTTGAAAACATTGAGAAAAGATAAAAGCGCTGGTAACCAGTATTTCTCCTCAATAAGCATTCTCTTTTACCCATTTGATAACAAGTCCACTTATTTGTATCACATATATTGTGTAATCTTTCTATAGAAACAAGAACAAAATTTTATTGTTTTTTGAGAAGTTATACATATTGCTCAATTATCAAAGACTTCCTTCTGATCTGCAAGCATCAATTCATTCAAACAAATTTGTGGAATGATTCCATGGACTGGTCTCAATTTTAAATGTATATTAGGTTAAAATGAGCAAAGAAAACAAAATGTGATTCTGTTATGATCCTGTTACAGTTAAATAAATGTTAGGAGAGATGAATAAAAAAATAAACTACATTAGGACTGGTGTGATGTTAAAGGTGTTGAATATCATTCGATAATCATGAATATATAATTACCAAATTGTAAGTCTCAGAAGTCCCCAACACCCACAGGAATAAAGCAATAAAAGATAAATGCACTGTCTAATTGTGTTAACCCATTACTACACAATCCCTACTTTTGACGCCCCTGAGAAAGAAGCCATTTGAAAACACTGAACAAAAAGGAGAAAATACTGGTAACCAGCATGTTCTCCTTTTCCCACAGTGTTTTCTACCTATCTCAGATCAAATTTCAGTTTTTCAGTCAGCTTTATTTTGTCATCTGCAAATGCTTTGAATTTGAACTAGTCTAAAATTTTGTCGTGTGGTAAAGAGTTAAAGGATTTGTAGAGCTCAAATTCAGCTCTATTAGAAATATAATCTCATAGAAAACAAACTTTTTAGCTTGTTTGTTATCAAGGATAATTGGGTTAAACTGTACAGAGGTAATGAACCAAACTTTTGAAGTCAATAACAAAATAACAGGGTATTGTAATTACAAATCTTGTTTACTCTAAATTTCTAAGGAAATATCTAAATCAATGAATCCAAAATCAGAATGCAAATTCTTTGTGGTCTGATTTTCATCCACTCTATTTCAAGAAACAATTTGAGGGTCTGTGTTCATCATCCATCCTTGGTTTTGATTCTTGGTCTTATTCAAATTTAGAAAGTAACACAACTCCTGATATGCTAAATCAAATGGTTTACCGAATCAGAAGTTGTGTTACTTTCAAATTTAGAAAATTGTTGAGAATAAGACTATGAATGTTCTTAAGAAAGGTATGTGAATGAAGGCCCACTTATTTTTGGTGCTCCGATGGTTAAAGCTGATTAGTAATTATAAACTGCATTATATTGTGGACAAATATAAGCAGAGGTTCAAACCTAGGATGTACCACACAGTGGCTTCTCCACAGAGTTGGGCAACCTCTATCACTGTTTGGCCAAGAAAGTCATCTGCTTCTGGTGTAAAATGTTTCATTAATTTATGCTTAAAGTCGTTGTCTTCGTCCCTTGAAAATAGAAGTGACCATATTGAATATCCTAATAAATACTCCAATCAAAATAGACAACTAGATTTTGACCACAGACCATGAAATTCAACACACTTAACCCATTACCACACAATCCCTACTTTTGACGCCCCTGAGAAAGAAGCCTTTTGAAAACACTGTAGGAAAAGGAGAAAATGCTGGTAACCAGCATTTTCTCCTTTTCCCACAGTGTTTTCTACCCTTCCCAGAACAAATTTCTATTCTTAGACACCTTTATTTTGTCGTCTGCAAATGCTTTCAATTTGGACCAGTCTAAAATTTTCTCGTGTGGTAAAGAGTTAAGTAGTGACCTTTAGGAAATGACCAGTTGACCACTGGGTTACTGCACTATGTGAAAACCAAATGTATCTAAAATGTATCTAAAACCACAACTTGAAGCTTAACATTGGTCAGCCCATGACTCACAGAATAAGACATTTCACTGAAAAACAAGGACAAAATGGAGCATTAGTATTTTTGATATTATCTTAATTCTAAGTTCAAGATTGCTAGCGAATGCTTTTTACTTTTTTCCATCTTTGAATCTAGTACTGACTCTGTTTAACACTTGTGTTACCAATCTATTTAAACAAGAGGGCCATTAGCCTCAACTCTTTACCAAAGGACTAAATTTTGGACTACTCCAAATCAACAGCATTTGCACACGACAAAATAAATGTGAATCAAAAATTGATTTTTGATTCTGGGAGTGTAGAAAACATTGTGGGAAAAGGAGAAAATGCTGGTTACCAGCATTTTCTCCTTTTCCCACAATGTTTTCAAAAGGCTTCTATCTCAGGGTCGTTAAAAGTCGGGATTGTGTGGTATAGAGTTAAAGCCCTTACCTGAGTAAAGTCATCTAGGCTTGATAAAGCTGCAGAAATCCAGATCTTGATGATGTAAAACGTATTGACCAGATGTGATCTGATTTCCAACTTGTCCAAGATAGAAAAAAAAAACATTTTGACCAAGTTTCAAGGATATTAGCTTCTAGACTGCACACATGGTTTTTCTAAGATTTGGCCCTAATGTAACCTACCTACTGGCCCAACATGATCCAAATTCAAATTTGTATGAGGTAACAAGACAAACACTCTGAACTCTTTTCATGAGTTTGGTCGAGTGACATACTTTTTTAACACAGTTGCCCAATTTCAATCTTATAAGCCTTCAACAAGACAAACATTCTGATCAAGTCTCAAGAGTATCAGGCTGAAACTGTGGACTCTAGACTGTATGTCAGGTTTTTCTAAGATTTGGCTCAGTGACCTACTTTTTTGCATGTGACCAAATTTCAAACATATCTGAGATTTCAAGAAAAATACTCCAACACTAAAGTTTAAAATATGGCCTCTATTGTGCACATCAAGATTTCTAAGATTTTGCCCCATGAACAACAATTTGACCCAAGATGATCAAATTTCATCCCTCTGTGACCTAGTTTTCTGAGCATCATGCTGAAAATGTGGCCTGTTGCGTGCACACAAACTTTTTCTAAGATTTAGCTTAGTGACCTTATTTTTGACCGAAAATGACCTTTCGTAAAGAGATGAGATATTGTGTGATGGATAGTTCAATTCCTTTAATGTTTCATTTAGGATTGTAGGCTGCCAAAGAGCGACCGTCAAGAAAGACAATAATTCACGTCAGCATTAAAAAGCAGAATTGTTTAACATTTAGGTGTATCACATGGTACAAATGCTCTTGTTTCTTAACTCTTTACCACACAAGAAAATTTTGGACTGGTCCAAATTGAAAGCATTTGCAGACAATAGAATGAAAGTCACTGAAATATTAACATTGGCTTTGGGAAGGGTAGAAAACACTTTGGGAAAAGGAGAAAATGCTGGTTACCAGCATTTTCTCCTTTTCCCACAGTGTTTTCAAAAGGCCTCTTTCTCAGGTTCGTTAAAAGTCAGGATTGTGTGGTAAAGGGTTAACCCTTTTCATGCCTCTGGGAAGGAAGGCTTTTGAAAACATTGCTAGAAGGGAAAATATGCTGGTAACCAGCATTTTTTCCTCTTCCCACAACATTTTATCAAAGACAGAAATCATCATTTGAGCTACACTTAAATTGTTGACCTCAAATGCTTTTAGCCTGGTCCGGGCCAAGATTTCATCATGTGGTATGGGGTTAAATGAAGCCACCAGATTTGAGTTGCCTAGCCACCTACATTAAATCAACGCAAAGCACAAAGCTGTCCAGTATAGACTTTCCTCGGTATCTTAGTATTTCATGTATACTTTGCAAAAACGGGATCTTGTACATTTAAAAAAAAGTATTGATCCAAGTCAGCCTGATCAGACTGCGCAGGCCGACTAGAGTAAAAACTTTTTGCTATTTTTAAACCTTACAGATATCCAAAGACAAATCTACCTTATCTTTCAGTTGACTCTTTACCACAAAATCCCTGGTTTTAATGACCTTGTGAAAGAAGTCTTTTGAAAACATTGTGGGAAAAGGATAAAATACTGGTAACAAGCATTTTCTCCTTTTCCCACAATGTTTTCTACCCTTTACAGAACAAATTCCAAATTTTCAGTCACTTTTATTTTGTTGTCTGCAAATGCTTCCGACTTGGCCAAGCCTAAAATTTTGTTAATCCCCTATTACCATAGCCCCTCTCATTACTTCTTTCCTCTTTCACAGGCAACAGATTCTTTACTTTTCCAAATTGAAAAAAAAATTGCAGACAACAAAATATGTGACTAACAAATTGAAATTTGTTTTAGGAAGGAATGAAAACTGTTGGAAGGGGAGAAAATACTGGTTAGCGGCATTTTCATTTTCTCCTTTTTCCCGAATTGTTTCGCTCTCTTTTTCTTGGTTGCTGAATGTCTGGGATTATGTGGTGAAGGGTCGAATACCTGGCATTGTACAGATAATTGCTCAGCCTTACTCAGTTTTATTAGAATGATTCCTGCCATCTATTCTGGAGCCATTATATAATGCAATCTTGAAGAATCTGATACCGTATTTCTCCTAATAAACAGGCCATGAGCTATGCAAAATGAAGATTTCATACACAGTTTGCAAAGCAAAAGTATGTCCAATTTGTATTTCTCTGTGTTTAACCCTTTACCAAACAATCCCTGGTTTTCACGACCCTGAGGTAGAGGCCTTTTTAAAACATTGTGGGAAAAGGAGAAAATGCTGGTAACCAGCATTTTCTCCTCTTCCCACAATGTTTCCTACCCTTCGCAAAACAAATTTCAAATTTGCAGTCACTTTTATTTTGTCGTCTGCAAATGCTTTCAATTTGTACAAGCCTAAAATATTGTTGTTTGGTAATGAGTTAAGAGGTTGTTATGAGGAAATATTAGTCAAATTAGGGGAAATATTCTTCAAATTCTTCAAATATTGTCATTTTAATCAACTAATGTACTTTAGGTTATCATGTATTTGGTTTTTTTCTGGCGGCGGAGCTACCATTAGCACGGCGGGGAATCACGTGACACAACAACAACAAAAATGACCCGACATTTGAAAAAATTCCCCAACTTGAGGTAAGAAAATCTTCAATAATTCCGTTAATACATGACCGATTGGAATTTGGTTTGAAGCAGAGAAGGTGGAAGGATTCCAGGGATTTGCTTGATGTGTCAGATTTTTTAAACAACACCCGATAAAAAAGTTATTGACGAGCAAACAAATTTTTTACCCTGGATAATTTGTTTGCTCGTCAATAACTTTTTTATCAGGTCTTGTTTAAAAAATCTAACACATCAAGCAAATCCCTGGAGTCCTTCCGCCTTCTCTACTTCAAACCAAATTCCAATTGGTCACGTATTAACGGAATTATTGAAGATTTTCTTACCTGAAGTGGGGAAATTTCTTCAAATGTCGGTCATTGTTTTTGTTGTTGTGTCATATGATTCCCCGCCGTGATTAGGGATAGAGCTTTTATTAGGAGAAATACGGTAGGCTGTAAGAGGTGATCTGGAATGGCAAAGCCAAGTTTCAGTTTACTGCAATTTAGCCCTATCTGCCTCATAGTTGAATTATGGCAAAGGTTAACCACATCCTGCCAGGTCATTTCTTACAGTATAAACCTTAGGTGCTATTGCCTTGTAGACAGTACAAGTCAGGATAAGACCGAAAAAAAGCAGAATGATTCTGGAGATACTCTGTTTGATTTTCTGTTAAAAAAGAGCAATACATTTGTTTATCAAAACATTCTTAATCTGGCACTTTCACAGTTGAGTTACTTTCTTTTTTCCTCTAACAAATCTTAACTTTTTTTTCTTTTCCATGCACATATTTTTTCTAATGAAAGTCAAAGATTTCAAAAATATAATAAATTTCTTGGAAAAAAATAGCTTAATCCAGTGTGAAACTCTTAACTCTTTCCATACCATAGATAATACCAGCTTTTGTGGACAGTAAAGATTAAGATCAAACTGCACACAATGTGCAGTCTGATCTCTGATTTACACCGTCCACTGTTTATGATAGATTCTTGCAGCAGAACTGCATTTGTAGCCATTGAGAAAATGAAATTTATTTATACAGTAGTGAAAGAGTAAAGCTGTCAATCTAAACTAAAAATATACAGTGCTTCATATAGAAGACAGAACAAAACAGGAGGAGAAAAGCAGGTGCTATATGGTCACCACCAGACAACAGCAAAAGACCACAAGATAACTAAAGAATACTCTAATCATGAAATTCCACATATACACAAGAAACGAAATCTAACAAAGAGACAAAACCACTTCCATATAGCACTTTGAAAATGTGACCCTGACCTTGACAAAGGTTTTATTACCTAGATTGTACCATACATCCATTTCTCCGCTGAGTGTCCGAACTTCAATGATTGTTTGTCCAAGGAAATCATCGGATTCCCTGGTCAATTTCTGTCTTAACTTTGATTTTAGATCATTGTCTTCGTCCCTAGCCAGGCATCAAATATAGATATGTTAGTATAGTCATTCTTAAACATGCTTTTCAGGTTTGCAACTCTGCAAGCTCATGCTCATCAAAAGGGCATTAATATTTCTTACCATGGTAAAAACATGATTTTTCTCTAAATTATTCGATAAAAATTGCGGTCATCTTATAACCACTATTTATTTCTGCAAACAGTTTCTCATAAGCTTTACTTAACTTTTCATGAATAAACTCTTTGTTTCAAAGACCCTAAAAACTAGGCTTTTTACCCTTCTGATACAATGTTTTGTGCCCTTAGAAAGACATATTTGGTATTCAACATTTTCAATTTATTGTCAGCAAATGCTCTCAATATGGACAATACAACTTTCTTTGATTGGTACAATTTCTTTGTTTGGTATAAATAATCTTTATACCATCATTTACTTTTTAACACTATCTACTTGTCTTAACTCTTTCCCAAACAATCCCGGTTTTTCATGACCCTAGGAAATAAACTTTTTTAAAACATTGAGGGAAAAGGAAACAATGCTGGTAACCAGCATTTTCTCTTTTAACCACAATGTTTTCTACCCTCCCAGAACAAGTTTCAATTTATGAGTCATATTAATTTTGTCGTTTGGGAAAGAGTTAATTCAAATGTATTTGCAACTGCTGTTTCTCCACAACAAAACAACAGCAAGTAGCCATAGATGTTCTATCAAATTCCAAATCCCATTGAATTACATATATTTTTGAAGGAAATATTCGTAGAAAATTGATTATGCTGCTTCCAATAATTTGATCACAATGAAAAGTCTACTGGTAGAAAACGAGATGGGTTACCATTTTATCAACTAAAAATATTGTAATTTATTTTTTTAAAACAAGAGGGTCATGATGGCCCTGTATCGCTCCACTGGCTAATAAGTAAAAACACCACAGGCCAAACATTACAATATTTGGCCAATTGAGGACATACAAAATTTTTTCTATAAAATCCTACAAGAAAGTTGTGACCCCCGGACAAAGCCAATTTTGACCGCAAAGCTATAATTATTTGAAGCCTGGTGGAAGTCCACAAGATAAAGCCCCATACCAAATAATACAGGTCTAAAATGTCTGGTTATAAACCAGAAGATTTTCTCAGTTTTCTCAATGAAGGCCTGTAAAACATGAAATCCATGAGACAGGGCTAATTTACACAGGGTTAATTAAGCAGCCTTACCCTTTATTATGGTTAGTAACAAGATGACTTAGGAAGTTTTCACAACAAAAGCCTATGTTAAACTTGTGACCCTTGGTGTGGGGACAAACTTGACCCCAAGGCTATGATTTGGGCCTTCCTGGTTGAGGCCCACTAGAAAAACCTACATGCAAAATTTCATATCCCTAGGCCTTATGGCTAGGTACAAGCAGATTTTTGAAGTTTTCCCAATATGAGCCCATGTAAAACTTGTGACCCCCAGGACAGGGCCGAAATAATGGTAATCCTAGGGCTATAATTTTGGCACCTTTGGTAGGCAACCACTTGATAAAGCTATATACAAAATTGAGTAGCCCAAGGCCTTATGGCTTGGTACGAGAAGATTTCTAAAGTTTTCCCTTTTAAAGCCCATATAAAATTTGTGACCTGGGGCCGGGCCAAATTTGACCCATGGGCTATCATTTGGGCACTCTTGGTAGACAATCACTTGATAAAGATTTGGTAGCCCTAGGCCCTATGGCTATGTACCAGATGGATCATAAAGTTTTCCCTTTATAAGCCTATATCCCTGGGGCCGAATTTTGACCCCAGGGCTATCATTTGAAGGAACTTTGTAGAGGTCTACTAGATAAACCTATATGCGAAATTTGGTAGCCCTAGGCCTTATGGTTTCAGAGAAGAAAATTAAAAAAAAAAATGCAATATTTTTGTTTTGTTGCCATGGAAACCAGAGTTTTCTAAGGAATCCAATTCTTTCAAGGAATTCTGAAGAAGACCATGTCAGGATCATTTCTGTGAAGTTTCATCAAAATTGGATGAGTAGTTTCAGAGAAGATGTTTGAAATAAAAGTTAACGCATGCACGCAAGGATGCACACACACACGGATGGACACCCACCCATAACATAAGCCCGCTGGCCTTTGGCCAGTAGAGCTAAAAATGAAATAAATTGCAGATAACTACATGACCTCAAATGATGGTGTGTTTTAAGGACCCTTGAGAAGAATGGAAGCCATCTGAAAACACTGTAGGGAAAGAAGAAACTTCTGATAACAAGCGTTTTCTTCTTTTCCCTTTCTCCATAGGGTCACTAAAACTGAGCACTGTAAAGTAAAGGATAAATGATAGGATCGATCTCAAGATTTCCAATCATTGTTTCCTTTTCCTAGAATGTTTTCAAAAGCCTTTTTCATTACAATTTTGTTTAATCAAGTGTTGAGATTAATTCTACATGACATTTATATTCCAAAAGATACTTACCAAACTCTGACCTTGATTCTGTCAGAGGAATTGTGGCATTCACTGAAACATATAAAGATCATTAATCTCTTAACCCTTTACCCCATGAGGCATTTCTGTGGTATCTCTAACTGACCCTAAATAACAGTAAGGATGAAGCTGTTTCTTATGTGTATATGACCCCTTCTGATAGCATAGAAAACATTGTGGCAAAAAGTGAAATTGCTCGTCACGAGTAATTTCACCTTTTGCCACAATGTTTTCCAAAGGCTCCTACAAGCAGTGCGTAGAAATGAGTATCTGTGGAGTAAAGGGTTAACCCTTTCCCAAACGACAAACTTTTGGACTAGACCAAATTGAAAGCATTTGCAGACGACAATTTAACTCTTGCTGAAAAGATCATTTCTGTCTATGATAGGGTAGAAAACATTGTGGGAAAAGGAGAAAATGCTGGTTACCAGCATTCTCTCCTTTTCCCACAATGTTTTCAAAAGCCTACTATTCCAGACATGTAAAAACCAGGGTTTGTTTGGGAAAGAGTCAATACTATTCACTTGAAAAGTAAATTACAGATTCTTCCAAATGAAAAGCATTTGCAGACAAATAAAATGTGGTCCTGGTGCAAGGATTTGTCTTAGACAGGGTAGAAAACAGTGGTAAAAGGACAAAATGCTGGTAATGAGCATTTTCTCTTTTTCCAACAGTGTTTTCAAAACCATCTTTGCCAAAGTAGTAAAACAATTGATTGTCAATAAAAAAGGTAAGCTGCAACACAGACAGATTTGTTACTTTTAGGCCAAACAAGCTGAAGTTACAGACCTAAGTTCAGACTGCATATTCTGTGCAGTCTGATTTTGGGTTTAACCCATTACCAAACAACAAAATTTCAAGTTTGTCCAAATTGAAAACATTTGCAGACGATAAAATAAAACTGACTGAAAATTGGAATTTGTTTAGTGAAGGGTAGAAAACATTGTAGGAAAAGAAGGAAATGCTGGTTACCAGCATTTTCTCCTTTTCCCACGATGTTTTCTAAAGTCTTCTTTCTCAGGGTCGTCAAAAGTAGGGATTGTGTGGTAATGGGTTAAGTAGTCTGCAAAAGGAAATTTCAGTCTACAGACATGTAGGACTTAACCCCCTACCACAACATGATGATTCTTGACGTTCCTGAGAAAGAGGCCTGTTGAAAACATTGTGGCAAGAGGAGAAAATGCTGGTAAACAGCATTTTCTCCTTTTCCCACAAAGTTTTCTAGACTATCAAAAGAATGGTGTCATTTAAGCCATTATGAAATTACCATCTACCACTGCTTTTTCATTTAGATAGGTCTACAATTTTGCCATGTGGTAAAGGGTTAAAGATCATATCCATAAATATACAGAGAGTATTTGTTTTTTTCGGTGAAATATTGAAATTTATTTCATCGAGTGGACACCATCGGTATTATTTTCACTTGTGGCTGTGCCACTTGTGAAAATATTACAGATGGTGTTAACAAGATGAAATATATTTAGATCTTTCACAGAAAAAAATTCCTACTACTCTATTTATTTCATGCTTTTAACCCTTTCTGGGAGAAGCTTTCTCAAAATCCAGTACATTTCTTTTCCGTTATTCCGTTTGGCATACCTCTCCCGCATAGCAACACATTACAGCATTTCATCAAGCCCAAGAAATGTAAGGTACATGACCTCATATTTCCATCTGGTTGTGAGGCATACGCAATTAACCTAGGCAACAGGAACATGAAAATAGGTATTTTCACTGGTGGTACCAGTGTAAGATGAAAAAATATTTTCACTACTATTTCTCAATATCCTACCAGAAAGCAGGAAATAACCAATCATGTGTTGTCTGCAAATAGATTGTACAGGTCTACAATTCTATTATCTGGTAAAGATTTAGCCCTTTACCAGGCGACAGAATTTTGCAATAAGCCATATTGAAAGCTTTTCCAGACAAAAATATCCTCTGAAAGAAGTTAGCCAGGTTGGTGATTCTAGCCAGGAAATCCTGTTTTCTAGCCCTGTGGGTAACCCACTAAGCCACATGACAAGGCCTACAGGCAAGAAAAAAAGGTGGTACAAATTGTCCACTGTCTATTGAACAGTTGAAATCATTATAAGAAAGGAAGAAAATGGTAGTTACCAGCATTTCTTCCTTTTCCAAAAATGCTTTCCAAAACCATCATTGTAATAAAACAAGGTTTTGTTTGGTAAAGACTCAGTTTAAACATATCTATTATATTAATTGAGAAATAAGTTCTTACGACTTATACTAATCTCTCTCCATTCTACTTCCTGGGAACTACACCAGTACTTGCTCTGAACCTGTGAACCCATGCAAAATCCTCAATTTGACACCAGCTCCTGGGCATCAAATTCTGGGCCTAATGGTTCTAAGCCTGACACTCTACCTCACAACCATGGACACCACAGTAAAGGTTTAACATGCTTTGATTATATGATGTTTAATAATGCCTTTTTCAACATTATTACAGTTGTACTGTAGTGACCAGTGCACCTATCCATGCTTTTCTGAAAGCCCTTTTACCACTACTTCGCACAATATCCAGCCAGAGGCTGCTACATAAATCAGGCAAAAATAAGCTTGCTTTGTACCAAGAACTTTCCTTTACTGTTGTCAAAACTTTTGTTATACATGTTGGTAAAAAAGCAAAAATAAATAGCTGTGGCTAAAAATGTCTCTTACAAATAGAACTTTTCATGCCATTCTGGATTGAGATCTTGGGGCACTGTTTTGGTTCTCTTCTTGACTTTACCGACCTGAACAGTCACATAAGGATCACTGGTTCCTGTCTTGTCCTTCCCAATTAGCCCTTGAGCACAAATCACTGCAAAGAAATACCATATAATTTATTATGTTGTAGTAGTACCTTTCAAGTAGCTTGTATCTGATTTAAAAAAACTTGAGATCGCACACGACGAAAGATCGATTGAGATGCTAAAATTTTCCTGTGCAGCCAGCAGCAAAACCGGGAGTTTCTACAACATATTCCTCATATTATATACAAATAAATTGCAATGTCAAAGTATTGCATTTATTGAAATTTTATTCCAAGACAGTAAACATAATAAAACAAATGATTGTCTAGGGGGTAGTAATTTAATTTTCATGAATAGGGTATGATGAATATCATATATTAACATTTTGACAAATCAAATTACATATCAGTAAGTATCTGGTTATGTCATCATACCATATTTGGAAATCTAAGCACACATGTTTTTCTGATGTGTGTGTGGTATTTTATTTGCATGTGGCACATGTATAAAAGCCTGAGAATTTACAAGTATAGGCATGACAACTCTCTAACATCCATCAAAATTTTAGACTAGTCCAAACTGAAAACATTGGCAGAAGACAACATGAACATGACTCAAAAATTTGATGGGTGAGTGCAATACTATTAAAAAAGTCTTTACAATCTAAATGCACTTAAAATAGTATTGCACTCAACTATCCAATTCAAACCTGACTATAGAAGAGCAGAAAACATTGTGGGAAAAGGAGAAAATGCTGGTTACCAGCATTTTCTCCTTTTCCCATCATGTTTTCAGCAAGCTTCTTCCTCTGGGCTGTAAAAACCAGGGTTTGCTTGGTAAAGAAATAAACCAAAATATCTTTCACTAATTTTTCACTTCAGAAATTAAGAGTAACTGCACTAGCTCATATGAAACATTTAAACTTTCAGTTTTGTTAATGTGGGAATTTCATATTATTCACAAACCTAATCAACTAAAGGCAAGTTTCATCATGTGATCCACCTTTTGTTTCTTGTCTTCAAGTGTTTTGAACCTGAACATGTCTAAAATGTTGTCTTTTGGTAAAAAGTCCAACTTACCAGTGATGGCTATTTTGGCAGACCACTTGGATGTTCCATCCAGCACACTCTGTTTGACTGCTTTCATATGGCCAGTATGAGACTTCTTGTCAACATTGAAAACTTGTCTATAAAAAGGTAAAAAAAAGAAGAGGGCCATGATGGCCCTGTATCGCTTCACTGGCTTTCTCACCCTTTACCACACAAATTGAAGTGTTAATGACCCTCAAAAAAGCTCTTGGGAAAAAAACCCTGATGGATAGAAACCTTACTCTGAATTTAATATTCCACTCATGAGCATTACTATTAGCATCAAAATGAATCACTGTCTTTGTAAACAGAATATTTTCTATAAAAAAATTAATATGTACAGCGATCATGTATCACTGCAGTTTGATAATCAAGGGAGGTAAATGGTAACAAACTTTATCAATCATAAAAAGTTATCTCCCTTGATTAATCTTTAAATTGAAGAGAGTATATTTTGAAGCCCATGTTTTACATGTGATCCCTGGAATGGAGCCAATTTTGATCTCAGGCCTACAATATGAAGAAACCTGTTAAAGGCCCATTAGGTAAAGCTACATGCCAAATTCAGTAGCCCTGGGCTTTGTGTTTCAGAGAAGAAGATTTTTATTTCTTTATCCAGTTTTGTTGCCATGGCAACCAGAGTTTTTGAAGGAATCAAATTCTTTCGATAAATTCTGGAGAGGACCATAGCAGGGTCATTTCTGTGAAGTTTCATCAAATTTGGATGGGTAGTTCAGAGTTGTTTGAAATCAAAGTTAACGCACACACGCACAGACACAGTATGGACACTGGGCCATGACATATGCCCGCTGGCCATCCACCAGAGGAGCTAAAAATGAAGTCCATGGTATGGTCAAATAAAGAATGAATTTCTGGAAAGCAAAACAAAGAATTGAGCCATGCTTGGGTAAAAGGGGATCTATATGATGCATTATATGAAGCAAATAGATAAGATTATCAATCAACAGATTTTTTAACAAGCAACTGAATCATATGGTAGAATGATTCTTTGGCATTCTAAAATTGGCCCAAAACAAAGTTTTGACCTAAGCTAGCCTGGTCCGATATTGGCAGTAATACTTAATTCTTTCTGTCACAATGCCGACTTTTTAACAACACTGGTGAAGAAGCATTTTGAAAACATGTAGGAAAAAGCAGAAAATGTTGGTAAGCAGCATTTTCTCCTTTTCAAACAGAGAAATACTTTATCTATGGAAAGTCAGACAAAGAGTTAGTTTAGGCTATGAAAAGTCAAAAAATTACTGCAGTCTATGGACAGCCAAACAAAGGATTACTTCAGGCTATGGGAAATCAAACAATGTAATACTTCAGCATAATGGAAAGTCAAACAATTTAATACTTCAGCGTATGGAAAGTCAAACAATTTAATATTTCAGCGTATGGAAAGTCAAACAATCTTAATACTTCAGGAAATGGAAAGTCAAACAATGTAATGCTTCAGCCTATGGACAGTCAAACAAAGTTATACACTTTAGACGATGCAAAGTCAAACAATGTAATACTTCAGGCTATAGAAAGTCAAACAATGTAATACTTCAGCCTATGGAAAGTCAAACAATGTAACACTTCAGCCTATGGAAAGTCAAACAATGTAACACTTCAGCCAATGGAAAGTCAAACAATGTAACACTTCAGCCAATGGAAAGTCAAACAATGTAACACTTCAGCCAATGGAAAGTCAAACCATGTAATATTTCGGGCTATGGAAAGTCAAACCATGTAATATTTCGGACTATGGAAAGTCAAACAATGAAATACTTCTGGCTGTGGAAAGTCAAACAATGAAATACTTCTGTCTATGGAAAGTCAAACAATGTAATACTCCAGGTATGGAAAGTCAAACAATGTAAAACTATAGGCTATGGAAAGTCTAACAATGTTAAACTTAAGGCT
Organism: Tridacna crocea; assembly: GCA_943736015.1. Taxonomy (NCBI): domain Eukaryota; kingdom Metazoa; phylum Mollusca; class Bivalvia; order Cardiida; family Cardiidae; genus Tridacna; species Tridacna crocea. Next base: position 15,698,760 of record OX031066.1, read on the forward strand.
ATGGAAAGTCAAACAATGTTATACTTCAGGCTATTGAAAGTCAAAGAAAGTAATACTTCAGGCTTCCTATACTTCAGTCAAACAATGTAATATTTCGAGCTATGGTAAGTCAAACCATGTAATACTTCGGACTATGGGAAGTCAAACAATGTAATATTTCGGGCTATGGAAAGTCAAACCATGTAATACTACACCTTCAAGTTTCAGAGAAGAAGAATTTTAAAGTTTTCCTTCTTTGTTCCTATATTTCAAACTTGTGACCCCAGAGACGGGGCCAGTTTTGACCCCAGGGGTATCAAATGAACAATCTTGGTAGAAGTCTACTAAGAGATCATGGGAAGTCAAACAATGAAATACTTCTGGCTATGGAAAGTCAAACAATTAAATACTTAAGACTATACAAAGTCAAACAAGAGGACCATGATGGTCCTACATCGCTCACCTGAGTACTAACCTGTAAAATCAAACTTGTGGCCCCCGGGGCGGGGCCAGTTTGGACTCCAGGGGCATCCTAAGAAAAAACTTGGAAGAGATCCACTCGGAGATGCTAATTACAAAATATCAAAGCTCTACACCTTCAAGTTTCAGAGAAGAAGAATTTTAAAGTTTTACTTCTTTGTTCCTATATTTCAAACTTGTGACCCCAGAGACCGGGCCAGTTTTGACCCCAGGGGCATCAAATGAACAATCTTGGTAGAAGTCTACTAAGAGATACTACATACCAAATATCAAAGCTCTATGCCTTCTAGTTTCAGAGAAGAAGAATTTTAAAGTTTTCCTTCTTTGTTCCTATGTTTCGAACTTGGGACCCATAGGGCAGGGCAAGTTTTGACCCCAGGGACATCATATGAACAAAACTTGTAGAAGTCCATTAGATCCTACTTATCAAATATCGAAGCTCTATACCTTCTAGATTCAGAGAAGAAGAACTTAAAATTTCCCTTCTTTATTTCTCTGTTTTAAACTTGTGACCCCCAGTGTAGGGCCGTTTTGGACCCAAAGGACATCATATGAACATTCTTGGTAGAGGACCACTAGGAGATGCTACATACCAAATATTAAAGCTATGCACCTTCTAGTTTCAGAGAAGAAGATTTTTAAAGTTTTCTTCTTTATTTCTATGTTTTACACTTCTGACCCCCTTGGCAGGGCTAGTTTTGACCTCAGGGACATCATATGAACAATCTTGGTAAAGGTCCATTAGGAGATGCTACATACCAAATATCAAAGCTCAACGCCTTCTAGTTTCAGAGAAGAAGAATTTTTAATTTTTCCTTCTTTGTTCCTATGTTTCAAACTTGTGACCCCCGGGGCAGGACCAGTTTTGACCCCAGGGGCATCATATGAGCAATCTTGGTAGAGGTTTACAAGGAGATGCTACATACCAATTATTTAAGCTCTGCACCTTCTTTAAAGTTTTCCTTCTTTATTTCTATGTTTTACACTTCTGACCCCCTTGGCAGGGCTAGTTTTGACCTCAGGGACATCATATGAACAATCTTGGTAAAGGTCCATTAGGAGATGCTACATACCAAATATCAAAGCTCAATGCTTTCTAGTTTCAGAGAAGAAGAATTTTTAATTTTTCCTTCTTTGTTCCTGTTTCAAACTTGTGACCCCCGGGGCGGGACCAGTTTTGACCCCAGGGGCATCATATGAGCAATCCTGGTAGAAGTTTACAAGGAGATGCTACATACCAATTATTAAAGCTCTGCACCTTCTTTAAAGTTTTCCTTCTTTATTTCTATGTTTTAAACTTGTGACCCCCGGGCCAGGGCTAGTTTTGACCCCAGGGACATCATATGAACAATCTTGGTAGAGGTCCACTATGAGATGCTTCACACCAAATATCAAAGTTCTGCACTTTCTAATTTCAGAGAAGAAGAATTTTAAAGTTTTCCTTCTTTGTTCCTATGTTTCAAACTTGTGACCCCTGGGACGGGGCCTGTTTTGACCCCAGGGGCATCAAGTGAACAATCTTGGTAGAGGTCCACTAGGAGATGCTACATACCAAATATTCTAACATGACATGTAACTTTGGCTCTATAAACACAGTGCAAGGAAAACTTGGTAAAATCTGCTACAATCCATGTAGAGTGACGTCATCCTATATCGAGTGACGTCATTCAATGAGTGACTTACCGGTATTCAATGGAACATAATCTACATCTGCATTTTTACTCTAAGTTTGAACTTGTTTTCATTTCACTAAGAATTGGCCATGTTAGAATCGAAATAATCCTCTTTCTATCGTGGTATATCGTTCAATAAACCACATATTGAGTTATGCAGCGCAATGAATAACCCACTTGGGCTATCATCCTCGCGGATTATTTATTGCGCCACATAACTCACAACTGTGGTTTATTGAATGATATACCATGATAGAAAGAAGATTATTTCTTAATAAAAGCTCTGCACCTTCTAGTTTCAGAGAAGAAGAATTTTAAAGTTTTCCTCTTTGTTCCTATGTTTCAAATTTGTGACCCTCCGGATGGGACCAGTTTTGACCCCAGGGGCATCAAATGAACAATCTTGGTAGAGGTCCACTAGGAGATGCTACATACGAAATATCAAAGCTCAACGCCTTCTAGTTTCAGAGAAGAATTTTAAAGTTTTCCTTCTTTGTTAAACTTGTGACCCCCCGGAGCTGGGCCAGTTTTAACCCCAGGGGCATCATATGAACAGTCTTGGTAGAGGTTTACTAGGAGATGCAATATACCAAATATCAAAGCTCTGCACCTTCTAGTTTCAGAGAAGCAGAATTTTAAAGTTTTCCTTCTTTGTTCCTATGTTTCAAACTTGTGACCCCCGGGGCGGGGCCAGTTTTGACCCCAGGGGCATCATACAAATAATCTTGGTAGAGGTTTACTAGGAGATGCTACCAATGCTCTTCACCTTCCGGTTTCAGAGAAGATTTTCAAAGATTAAGCTATTTTTTTCCTTTTGGTTGCCATGGCAACCAGAGTTATGGGTGGAATTCAATGTCTCGAAGAACTTTAGTAGAGCTTCACCCAAAGAACATCCCTGCCAAGTTTCATCAGGATTGGCCCAGTGGTTTAGGTGGAGAAGATGTTTAAAGAAATTGTGGACGACGCACAACGGAAGCTGGACATATGGCGATCACAAAAGCTCACAATGAGCACTTTGTGCTCAGGTGAGCTAAAAAAGAATTACTGAAGCCTATGGAAAGCCAAAGAATTATTTTAGGCTACAGAAAGTCAAAGAATTTCTTTAGCTTATGGAAAGTTAAACAAAGAATTACTTTAACCCATTAAAAGTCAAACAAAGAATTACTTCAGCCTAAGAAAGAAGGCAATTTTTGTAGAAGCCAAGTCATTTTGTCCATTATACCCTGGCGGAGGGTACATGAAAATTTTGCAGTTTATAGTCTAACATGTCCTTGTTAATTATCTTAAACCTGTGGTCTGGATTCTCATTAGTATATCTCATGGAAATAATTAAATTGCCAGAAAATTAAGAATTTTTTCTTTCATCACGAAAACACATACTTTTAGCAACCCTTATATAGAAGGCAATTGAAAACATTGAGGGAAAAGAAGAAAATTTTGGTACCAAGTACTTTCTCATTTTCTGACAAAATTTTCTACTCTTTCAATAAGGTTGATAAATTAAGTAACATTTGCTTCTTCACTAGTTTAGTGTTCACTAGGCCTTGGACTTACCTAATGAGCTCAAATATGTCTGGCTTGTTTCTTTCCCGAATTTTCATCCTGTCTCTCATTGCCTTTATGATGTTATGCGTTTTATCTTCTGCCCCATGTTTAGAACTTTTCTCAGCAGCTCCTGTAAACAATATGAATTTTTCATATCAAATCATTACAGCTTAAAGTACAATCACCGACTCTTTACCACTGGACAAAATATCGGACAGGTCCAAATCTGAAGCTTTAGAAGACGTAAACTCAATGGCAAAATCAGTCTTCCTACAAAAAGAAAAGCATGTAGAAAAGGATAAACTGTTGGGTACCAAGCACTTTCTCCTTTTCCTGCGAAGATTTCAAAAGCCTTTTCCATCAGGATTGGGAAAATACTGGACATTTTGTTAACTCATAACCAAATGACAAAATTTTTGTCTTGTCCAAATCGAAAGCATTAATTTTGCAGACGACAAAAAAAGTGACTGAAAATTTGAAATTTGTTTTGTATAGGGTAGAAAACATTGTAGTAAAAGGAGAAAATGCTGGTTGCCAGCATTTTCTCCTTTTTCCACAATGTTTTCTAAAGGCTTCTTTCAAAGGTCGTTGAAAGTCAGGATTGTGTGGTAATGGGATAAAGGATCAAGTAGCAACATTTGAGATAACTAGTTTGTTATCTTTTGCCAAACAACCCTGAGTTTTAACAACCCTAAAGAAGAAGAGTTTTAAAATATGGCAGGAAAAGAAAAAAAAAATACTGCTAACTAGCATTTTTCCCTCCAAAGTGATATCATCAATTGAACCAAATTCCCTTTTTGTAAGCCAATGCTTTCAAAACCGACATGTTTGGTAAAATTTTAAATGCTATAAACTTCAAACTTTATACAAGCAGGGATACTGATAGGTAACTGAATGGTTTCGTTTATGCTGCTTTTCAACATTATTCAAGTAATATCACAGCAACAGCTCGCTTTTCTGAATTCATGTTTGTCCTTGGGTTCACGAAGACCAGGCAAAGGCTCATGGCAAAGCACATTTCCACAAACATCCTCCTCCAAAAACTCTTAGAGCAAGTATTGAGCCCCTTGCCTATAAACCAACAATTCTATATCGTCACCATCCAGCCACACATGACCCCATATATGGTACCGATATAAGGGGTTCAAATAGTATGACAGCTTTTGGTCTCAGCCAAATCTTTACTTTCATTGTAGATCCAACCTAAGATTGCATTTAATTAATTGTCAGCAAACACTTTGACTTGGACAAGACCAAAATGTTGTCATTTTGTAAAGCATTATTCTTTCATTGCTATTCCATTATGATCTAATACTCCCAGAAGACACCAGTCACAAACCTAGCAGGAAAGGATCAAAGCATTGAAAATTCTGATGTGGCATTTGTCAAGGACGCCATAAATATTTTCAAAAAAAAAACAATGAGAAATACTATTCTAATATTATCCTGAAAATCAACCTAATAGGCAAATTAATACATCTTTTTTAGCTCAAAGGAGATTACTGGTGCCAAAGCTTCCATTATTTGTATATTGGTGGTCTCCCTTTGATCATTTTGGAGGTGTCAGGATGATGGTATGATGCATGATGGGTAGAGAGTGAAACCATGTGATTATTTCAAATTAGATTTAGTTTATACCTGAAAACTATGATTATGAGATATCTATGGCCATCAGGATCTGATTCCCAACATTAATTTTTTTTTTTTAAACCTGTAAATATTCATGCACAATCAAAATGGAGTAGCGCACAATTATGGGACAAGCAATCCCAAGTACAAAGTGGTTTTGGCACGAACAAGCCTAAAACCAAAGTGGTCAGTAGAAAAATTCTTTGTACATTGTTGTGCCAACAGAGGGCTATAAGGGTGAAGCTATTTTCAATCGAAAAGAAGTACATGTATCTCCATAATCGATAACCTAATTAAATTTATTTCAATACGCCAATTCCAATTATGTATCCAAGTGCTATAGAAAAACTGATTTATATGAGAAAAATTGATTTTGATTGGGTTTAGTTCCTTCTGTTTTGCACAAAAACAATACATGGTATTCAAAATTCAATATCAAACATTCATTATGGAACTCATAGTGGAACTGTCTTTGACAAATGCCTCAAAATACAAGCCACTAGTTACTACAGGTACTTTCTCCTTTCTTAAATTTTTGAAAACATCCAAAGAAGACTTTAGATGCTTTTGCAAAAGATGGCAAGAAATTTTGGAAAAGGGGGTTACCTCTTGAAGCAAAGCAATAGATATATTTTATACTTTGTTTCCAAAACCATATCAAATTTTTACATTTGGAATCCCACATTTTTTACCACTTATACATGTACTTGTTATATACATGTTTTGAAGGGTTTACAAAGTTCCCAGAGAGATATTAAGACATCACACAGAAAATATAGAGACAGTCACCACTATGACTTAACACACAAGGAATTACATTTGGTAAAGCTACAAGATACTCATATTCCACACAAAGTGCATGAACTGCCACCGTTTGATATTTCTTAGGATTCGTACTTGAATCATGATCAGTCCATGAAGGTCTTAGCTGAATTCAATATATTCATGGTCTGCTCTTGCAACTCTTCAGCAATCAGAAAGTCATGGTTAAAGCTTTTAACAATGCATTCTTTAATATGTTAAAAAAAATCCCACTTAATTTGTAAAATTTGATAAGCATCAAACTTGTTATCAAGAATAGTCACAAATTCATCTTTAATTGTGCCCTATTTATACCTACATTTGGCCCTCTCTTAACTGTTTAATTCTTTACCAAACAACATCATTTTAGACTGGTCCAAATTGAAAGCATTTCCAGACAACAAAATTAAAGTGGCTCAAAAAATGTTGTTTTTTTTTCTGGGAGGGTAGAAAACATTGTGGAAAAATGGGAAAATCTTGTTACCAGCATTTTCTCATTTTCCCATGATGTTTTCAAAAGCCTTCTTTTCAGAGTCATGAAAACCAGGGATTGTTTGGGAAAGGGTTAACTGATTCAAAAGTTTCTGAGTTTCCCAGATAATCCCTGTAAATCTTATTGAATTCTTGGACTTATCTGTCCATTCATGGGAATTAAGTAAAATCTCACAAGTATGTTCATGACCTTATCATACCTGTATCGTAAAACAGTCATTTTAACATCACAGTTTGGACCAGAAAGTTTACATCATTTAGCGGCCATTGCTAGATTTCGAAGAGGAATAGCAGCATAAGCTGATCATTCTGTCTTCTTTATTTTTCAGAATGCCATGAAAAACTTCATACTATAATACAGTTCAGTATCACAAGCAATCAATCATTTATCAAAAACGTTTTCCTCACAACTGAGAAATAGTTTTCATATCCTTTAAATTCTTGATAGATTTTGGTGGATCTAAAATTTGCTTTACAAATACTCTGATTTTAGGACAAAGTTCTATACTTCCTTTAGAAGACAATTTCTTTCTTTCAAATAGTTGAAAACATTGTACAAAAAAGAGAAAATGATGGACACCAGCTCTTTTTCCAACACAATCTCGAAAGCCCTTTTCATCAGCTTTTTTGATTCACAGAACTGATTGCAACTGACAAGAATCTTTCAGCACATAGCATTGCTAGCACAATACAAGATCACAACTACTGGGGAGCAATCTGGCGCAAGGATAACCACTCTCAGACATGAATGGAAAAGCAAACAAACCACTTACTAAATCTGTATGTTTTCCATTTAATGACTAAAGCAAAGAAATGAATACACATAAACAGAAACATGATGTAAACAGAAGAAAAATCTAACATAACCCTTAAAGAAATGATGAGCTTGACACAACTCATATCATTGTTATCTATACTTGCAGTAGACTGTTTTGAAAACAGCCTTTTAAAGGTGGCAATTTCAATTTTCAAATCAAGTAAGGCCATAGTTAGCAATCCATCATTTAGGAAGTAAGACAAGAAACTGAAAAAAATGTTTTGTCAATCGTATTTCCATAGTGGATTACAGGGCACATTTTTTTGCAGATTTGTGTCAGTTTTGGAAGTGCGTATGAGAATGTCAGATGATTGGTAAGGAGATACAATCATGTGGATTCACATTAATTCTTTACCACACGAGAAAATTTTAGACTGGTCCAAATTGAAAGCATTTGCAGACAACAAAATAAAGGTGACTAAAATAAAAATTTGTTCTGGGAAGGATAGAAAACACTGTGGGAAAAGGAGAAAATGCTGGTTACCAGCATTTTCTCCTTTTCCCCTAGTGTTTTCAAAAGGCTTCTTTCTCAGGGGCGTCAAAAGTAGGGATTGTGTGGTAATGGGTTAAAAGAGCAGTGACATCATAACTAACTTCATAAAAAGATATTTAGTTACTTATTGCAAACAATCATCTTGTCATCTAGATACCCAAAATTGAATTTCATTACTAAATGTAACCTTACTACTTTATTTGACCTGAAAGAAATCTATCTAAAACTAACTGTTTTTAGCCATGTTTCACCAGAAATTTTGATCTACTGCAAAATACAATCCAAATAGGTCCATCTAAAGTTGAGACACTCACTGAAAATTATGTATGATGGTTCTCTTATTTATTCAGAATTTCTTGTGTTGAATTTAACTAAGATAAAAGGTATATACCACTCCACAAATAGGGTTCATCCAACTACTTTACTCTTTACCAAGCAATCCTGAGTTTTAACAACCCTGGAGAAGGCTTTTCAAAATATTGTCAGAAAAGGAGAGTATGCTGATAACAAGCATCTCCCCATTTATTCACAGTTTTCTACCCTTTCAGAGACGAATCCATTTTTTCTGAATAATATCTTATTTGCTTATTGCCCTCTTCAAACTAATGCTTTTGAGTAGCACCAGTCTTAAATTTTGTTGTTTGGTAAAGAGTGTACTAATCAACAACAACTGATCAAACAACCACATGTTTCATAAGACAACCTGGCAACTAGTTAACAGCTTTTTTCTCTTTTTCCATAATCTTTTCAAAAGCTCTTTGCATCAGGGTCTTTGAAACTTGGGATTGTGTTGTAAAAGATTGAAGTGAACAAGTTCTCAGCAAGACTTAGAGATAGAACTGTTGCATACCTGAAATGAAGACATTGTGCTTTTTTTTTTTTTAAAACCCTTTACCCAATAAGGTATTTCTATGGTATCTCTAATTGACCCTAAATAACAGCAAGGATGAAGCTGTTTCTTGTGTGTATATGACACCTTTAGATAGCATAAAAAACATTGTGACAAAAGGTGAAATTGCTCGTTACGAGCAATTTCACCTTTTGTCACAATGTTTTCCAAAGGCTCCTACAAGCAATGCATCGAAATGAGTATCTATGGAGTAAAAGATTAAAATGCTATTGACTAGCATTTTCTTGTTTTGCATAGATGCTTTGAACTTAGACAAGTCTACATTCTGTTGTCTGGTAAAGGGCAAACATATCTAAATCAGCTACATTTGGACACTGTTGACAAGGTACTTACTCTGTAAACAATCTGCATTCAGTAAATCTTTGCACTTCTCGTGACATTTCACCCCACATTCTGTACATCTGACCCCCTGTCTTGCAAGCCCCCAAAGGAGCCCCTCACACTCAAAACAGTAGGTTGGGGAAGTAGCTGACCATACATAAAAGTTGTGAGGGGTGGTGCTTGAGATTGGGTAAATCAGGGCCTGCAGTGTTTTCTTATATACATGCATTTTCTGAAATGGAAAAACACAAACACACACACAGATGAGAACATGTCATATCTTATCTAGGTTATTTAATTTTAAGCATTTTTTTAATAACCAGGATTGGCCAGGTTACACAATTTCAAACTGAACCAAAATGAAAAAAAAAATAAAATGTTACTAAAATGATGGGATTTACCTGTGCAAGGGTAGAAAACAATTAAAAAGTAGCAAATAGTGGTTACCAGGATTTTCTCCTTTTTTGATGTTTTCATATGCCTTCATCACCAGTCATTAAAATTGGGATTGTGTAAACGCAAAATTAGGCCAAAAAGTTTTATCAAAACAAACTCATATTTTCTCACCCCTATAGCACCAGAAAAGGTTAACCCTTTACTCCATAGATACTCATTTCTATGCAATGCTTGTAGGAGCCTTTGGAAATCATTGTGGCAAAAGGTGAAATTGCTCGTGACGAGCAATTCCACCTTCTGCCACAATGTTTTCTATGCTATCAAAAGGTGTCATATACCCACAATAAATGGCTTCATCCTTGCTCTTATTTAGCGTCAATTGGTGATACCATAGAAATGCCCTATGGGGTAAAGGGTTAAAGCTGCTTTTCAGAACAGCATGGATCAAAATCAGTCCTTGCAGAACATGCACTATGATATTGGATCTTCACTGTCCTCTACTTTTTTGCATATTCTGAGTAATGGTGCAGACAATTATATATTCTGGGCAATAACACAGACAATTACATATTCTAAGCAATAAGGCAGACAATAACATATTGTCAGCAATGATACACACAATTATATATTCTCAGAAATATGTAGACTATTACATATTGTTCTAAGCAATAAAGCAGACAATTACATATTGCTCTAAGCAATAAAGCAGACAATTACATATTGTCAGCAATGATACACTCAATTATAAATTCTCAGCAATAATGTAGACAATTACATATTGTTCTAAGCAATAAAGCAGACAATTGCATATTGTTCTAAGCAATAAAGCAGACAATTACATATTGTCAGCAATGATACACACAATTATATATTCTTCGCAATAATCTAGACAGCTAAATATTCTGGGGAATAATAGACAATTCCATGTTCTGGGCAATAATGCAGACAGTTACATGTTTTGATATAATAATAATGCAGACAGGTTAGAACATGTAAAAGGTGCTAGGATGGTCAATTTTCATTTAAGTATCATTACAACATGTTGCCCGTTATTGGTGGCAAAGCCTGACAACTGTTTGTGTCATTACAGGTAATAGTGCAGCATACAGGATGAAATCCATTGTAAATTACATAATCACATTGGACCTAAGTCTCCTCAAAAAGACCTTGGGTAATTTTAGGTGGTTATCTGAGGGAGTCAAACCATCATCCTCAGGTGGTCTGAGATATGAATTAAACAAATTTCATGCCTTTATATCTGAACTGGATAGTGGGCTGTTAGCTAGGTTTAAATGATTGATTTTTGAGTTTATTTATCATCACCACTGGTTGCCAATGTGGATGATGCCTCCTGAACACAGTTAGTTTTGTTATGGGGAATAGGACCAGACCAAAAGTAAGTTATGCCTGGTTATTAAACATGTTCAGTGTATATCACAGATACAAGGGACTATGGTTTAACATCATATCTGAGAGATAGTCCTTTCAGATGGGCAGCTGTTGGGCTCAAACTTACACTCTCAAATGATACAAGACTTTTTCCTTACAATTCCTTCACTCTACCACTTGAGCTATGGCTAGGCACTCGAAGTTCTTCTGCCTCAGCTAATAATCTGCAAAACCACCCTAACACTAGGTCAAGCCTATCTCATTTGCATTACTAAAGGGAGCTAATCATACTCATCATAAGAATAAAAACATAGAAAATCAAAGTTATCATTTTATTCCAACATATATCCTCTTAACACTTCTCCTGCTGAAAAACTAAAAATAAATTTTCAATTTGACAGTGATAACCCAAATATTGCTGTTTCAAAGTTCTATTTTAGGGGATGATATTTCCTTATCGGACAGTGTAGATCAAAGATCAGACTGCACGTTCTGTGCAGTCTGATCTTGATCTACACTATCCGCAAAAGGTCCACGGGTCACAATTAGCAGTCAAAGGGTTAATATTTTCTAAACTTTGATCAATCTTAAAAACATGAGAAAAAAATCACCTACCAATTCCTCATCATTTAGAGACTGTCTGGCTACCATTGCTGAAGGAACTGCATTTCTTTTCGATGCTTGCATAGTCTGAAATAAATATCATTGAGTTATTTTTGGATTTATTATTCATCAAATTCTTACATAATTCAAGTATTCAAATGATGGTCTAAGACTTACTATAACAACTTATATCTAATTTAAACAAACTTTTAACTGAATACTAAGTCTTCTACATTTTAAAAACCATAGGTAAGGAGGCTTTTGAAAGCAAAGCAGGAATGTGGGTTCATTTCTAGCTACAACCCATCTGGGTTCATTTCTTACTTCAACCTATGTGGGTTCGCTTCTATCTTCAATCCATGTGTGTTCATTCAACCCATGTGCGATCATTTCTTACTACAACCCAAGTAGATTTATTTCTACCTACAATCCATGTGGGTTCATTTCTTTCTTTCACCCATGTGGGTTTATTTCTATCTACAACCCATGTGGGTTCATTTCTTTCTTTCACCCATGTGGGTTTACTTCTTACTTCAATCCATCGGGGTTTATTTCCAATACAACCTATGTTGGTTAATTCGTTACAACCCATAGGGGCCCCTTAAGAAGCTTTCAAAAATATTCTCGGAAAACAAATGCAACCCATAAGTGTTTATTTATCACTTTGACCCACAGCAGTTTTTTTACTACCAGGACTTTTACCACAAATAAGAGTTCCTCTATTACCACAACAATTCCTGTTGTGCTACATGGAACTGGTATTGCAAAAAGAAACTTTCCTTTCATGGAGTAAAATATGCTTTTTTGACCTGAAACCATAATTATTGCCTATGCCCTAATAACCCTTTACAAAACTGTCCCAAGTCTTAACTCATTACCACACAAGAAAATTTTGGATTGGTCCAAATTGAAAGCATTTGCAGACTACAAAATAAGGGTGACTGGAAAATAGAAATTTGTTCTGGAAAGGGTAGAAAACACTTTGGTAAAAGGAGAAAATGCTGGTTACCAGCATTTTCTCCTTTTCCCACAGTGTTTTCAAAAGGCTTCTTTCTCAGGGGCGTCAAAAGTAGGGATTGAGTGGTAATGGGTTAATGACCTTAAGGACAGAGAATTTGACAACATTGTGGGCATAGGATAAAATGCTTATTAAAAAGCATTTTTTTCTCTTTTCCAACAATGCATTCTACCCTGCCAAACTCAAATCCTACAAATTTGAGTCCTGTCTAAATTATCCTCTATAAAGCTTGTAAGTTTGACATGTCTAAAATTTTGACATAAAACAAAGGGTTAACCATGTAACAGCTGTTATAGCTCACAAACAAAAAGGTAGAACAATCTTATTTTTTTCCAATGTAAGTCCGTAGTTACACTTATTAGCTGTACAATACCAAGTTTTCAAAACTCTAGACAGAAGACTGTGTCTGAAAATATCGCAAGAAAGAGAAAATGCACAAAAAAGCAGCATTTTCTGATCCCCAGTCCCCTCTCCCCCTCCCATCCCATTTATAGACACTTCAGACCATTTGAGGAACATTATTATTTTCATCTGAAATTCTTTAACTCGTTACCAAATGACAAAATTTTAGACAGGTCCAAATTGAAAGTACTTGCAGACAACAAAATAAACATATATCAAAATTTCAAACTTGTTTCCAGCAGGAAAGAAAACATAGTTGGAAAAGGAGAAAATGCTGGTTACTAACATTTACTCCTTTTCCCACAATGTTTTCAAAAGGCATGTATGTCAGGGTCATAAAAACCAGGAATTGTTTGGTAAAGGGTTAAATTTTCGAGATCTAAAATTTTGTTGTCTGCTGAAGGCATACCATATTACCACATGCAGACATTGTTTTTCATCATTTTCCCAAACAACAAAACTGAAAACCCATCCAACATGGAAATTTTTGCAGACAACAATTAGGAAAAGAACATTGTGAGAAAAGGAGAAAATGCTGTTTACTAGCATTTTCTCCATTTCCCTAGCATTTTCTCCATTTCCCACATTAGTTTCAAAAGGTTTCTTTCTCAGGATGGTTAAACCTCAAAATTGTGTAGCAAAGGGTAAAATCTTGCAGAAGACCATTATGAAAATTTTATGATGAATTGACAAAATTCTACAGAATATGCCATTTCTATTTTTTGCCATAGTTTTTGACCTGTATTTATCACCCAATTCTTGACTCATTACCAAACGACAATATTTTAGGCTTGTCCAAATCGAAAGCATTTGCAGACAACAAAATAAAAGTGACTGAAAATTTGAAATTTGTTCTGTGAAGGGTAGAAAACATTGTGGGAAAAGGAGAAAATGCTGGTTACCAGCATTTTCTCCTTTTCTCACAGTGTTTTCAAAAGGCTTTTCTCGTAGAGGTGTCAAAAATAGGGATTGTGTGGTAATGGGTTAAGTAGCATACAAAATTTTCCATTTTTTCTTATTGAAACCCTCTGGGCTGATTTTCACTAGATTGTGTATTAAGGAAATTTGCATACACAGTTTACGTCGGAGAAAGTCTGAAAACAAGTTTTCCTAAACTGCATAACTTTGCGATTTGAGAATTTTTTCAATTGACCCCAGAACTCTTGACAAGAGGGAGTGACCATGTATTCCAAATCCATTATTTCTCTTCCAAACCCTATGTTGCAGGTACTCATTAGAATTGTCTTGATGAAACTATTCTAATAAGTACCCATAACATAGGGTTAAGTGGACAATAATTTATATTTTCAATTTTGAATTCAAAATCACTCCCTTTATCTGGAGATCTGGACTCTACATCAGCTTATACCTATTGGTAAAGCACCTATTGTATTCTAGTATATACAATGCCAGGTTCGAAAAAGTTTTGTATTTTGAAAATCCCCCCCAAATTTTGCTGCAAGAACAATTTGACTTCACTTGGATCCGCACCCAAAACTTCAGTTTAGAAACTCTACCTTCTGAGCTACCACGTCAACTGACATTCTATTGGAATAATTCTTTTTTTATACCTTGTTATGCAAAAACAGCTACTCTGTATCAAAAGGGACTGGAAATCTTACCCAGAAAATAAAATTAAAGTAGTTGCTTGCAGTCTTTGCTAAGACTTTCCCCAAAACTACAAAAAAAAATCTAGCTGAATGTCTGTAAAAGGCATGAGAAATAGTATATAAATGAACAGTTGTAATTGTACTCCAACAAGTGATGTCTGTGACAAGTTCACTACATTTTTCGTTGTGAAAAATTGTTTGTGCTTATCGATGCATCTCTATCTTAACCTTTAGACTGCTAAGAGTGACTGACTGACCTTTTGCAGACTGTGCAGATCAAGATCAAACTGCCGGGAAACTGCAGTCTGATCTTTGATCTACATTGTCTGATATGGAGATAAATTCCCGTACATATACCTCTGAATTAGCAATATTTGGGGTTTTCCTATAGGCTTGAACATTTTATTTTAGTTATTTAGCAGGATAAGGGTTAATGTGCAAAGTGCTGTGAAGGCCAAACAAAGTTAGATAAGCTGATGTTGTTGAAATGAAACTCATACATTGTATCAGATAAATGCCAATTATTGTGCTGTAAACATAATACAGTTTCAAAAAAGGTAAGAGTCACAAGAGGGCCATGGACGGACTGAATCGCTCCACGGCCAAATGAAGTAAATAAGCTATACATGTAATTGGCACCTACTGTCAATAAACTGTTAAGAACTTGCATCTTTTTCAAATACCAATATGATGAAATGAATAAATGATAAGTTTAATCAAGTAACAGTCATACAAGATACCAAAGAACTCTCACCTGCTGTATTTTAACAAGATTTCCAATAAGAGGGACAAAATTACCTTAGCATCAATGGCCAGAGAAGAAGTTGAGGCACCCCCTTAGCCTTCTGAACTAGTTTTTCAACCCTAAGGCCATAATTTGAACAATCTTGGTAGGTGTCCCTAATATCATGCTGGATACCAAATGTTACAATTTTGGACCTAATGGTTAGGAGCAAAAAGATTTTCAAAGTGCTCACGTAAAAATTATATGACAGATTTGACCTCCACTGCAGGCCAAAAATGGATCCTCCAGATGAAGCTCCATACAGCTCCAACAGATAAAACTATATGCAATGTTTGGTAGTCATATGCATTGGAGATAGAAATGATGATTTTGAAGCAAATGGTTATAAAACCCAATGCCCAAGTTGTAACCCCTGGGGTGGGATCAATTTTGACCCCTGAAGGCCATGTAAATACAAAATATGGTAGCCCTATGCTAAATGGTTTTGGACAAGAACTAGAAGTTTACCATTTTTCAATTTTGTTGCAATTGTAAGCAAAGTTTTTACTAAAGTTAAATTTTTGAAGAAATTAAAAGGAGGAGGACCATGGCAGGACAACTTTGAAAAAGTTCATAAATATTGTATTAGTGCTTCCAAAGAAGAAAACATCTGAAATTAGAGTCAATATGCAAGCATACACAATGCATGGATGCAAACAAAATGGACACGGTACCATGACATAACCTTACTCCCCTTTAGCCAATGGTGCTAAAAAATGATCTTCTGATATGAACATAAATTTTACGTAAAGTGAAAAAAGTTCAGTAATTACATAAAATGTATTGCTCCGTGTGAAAAGAGCTGGTAAGAAACATTTTTCATGCCTTTCAAAAAAAACTTTTTATGTAAAACACTGTCAACCCTGTAAACTCTTTACCACACAATCCAGATTTTAAAGGCCCTGAGCATGATAGCTTATAAAAACACCATGGAAAAAGGAGAAAAAGGTGGTAGCCAGCATTTTCTCCTTTTTCCACAATGTTTTCTACCATATCATAGAAAACTAACATTCATTTATACCAATTCTGAATTTTTGTTTTCTGCAGATGCTTCCAATTCAAAAGAGTCTAAAATTTGTTGTTTTGGATAGGGCTAATATTTGTGTGCACCAAAACAATAATTATTACACACAAAAACTTGTTTTTGTATACAAGTTTGCAAACTATTTACATTTTTTAAGATCCTAAAAATTTGTTTTCTACTGATTACAATGCCAGATATCAATGGGTCTCTTGGTATGATAATCTAACAAAATTTGATAGTTAAAGAGGCTTAAATATGTCCTTTAGCTCATGTTCATTTATTACTTAAATTCAGTTCTTAGAATAAAAACAAGATATCTGATTGCAAGGCACTGCAACTGACATCTACACTTGAAACTATACCATATGATAAGATTTCAGAAAAATCCAAATTGAAAGGATTCGCAATCAACAAGCTAAAACTTGCTCAAATTAATGCAGTTTTTGAGATGTTTCCAAAAGGCCTGTTCCTTAGGGTCATTGAAATGCAAGTTTGTTTGCATGAATTTTGGTTAAGTGAAATTTTGCCATTAAAAAGGTCAAAAGATATACAAAACAACTACATGTATGTTTTAACAAATTAATAATTAAGAATTGATAGGGGATAAAAATTTGATTTTAAAAGTTTAAAAATTGTTCTTCCTTGGACGTAAAAAAACTTGTATATTACAGTCCCCCATAAATCACTCACCTGCATCCACATGAAGACTATAGATGCAGAACTAGTGGTCGTTATAACATGGAATTGTGTGGAAAATGGTTTAATTCACATGGCAAGCTGTGGGGTGTATTCACCAAATATTCAAAATCTCAAAGACAAGCCTTCTGATTGGTAGAAGCAGCTGCATGTGTCTGCTATTCAGATGTCTTAGCAGTCCGTCAAAAATCTGAACTTTCTGTTAATTAGGGAATACAGCTCATAGCTTGTAATTTCGTTAATATATTTCTGTGGTATTTGTCAAAGACAATGCCACTATGAGTTCAATATTAAATCTTGAAGACCATGTACCATATTTTGTGCAAAACTGAAGGAAATAAACCAAAAATAAACTCAATTAAACTCCATTTTTCTCAGACAAATACATTTTTAGGTAGCGCTTGGATATATAATTGGAAATGGCATATTGAATACACACCGGCTGAGGCAATCGATCATGGAAATACTATTTCTGTTCATTGAAAAATTGCTTCACTCGCTTATAGCCTTCTCTTGGTGCAATGATACAAAATTTGTCTACTGATCGCTTCGTCCTGGGCTTTTTCATTTCAAAACCAGTTTGTCCCATGCCTTGTTCATCCTATGATTGCACACTATTCAATTTGATTGGGTATGAATATTCATAGACAGAAAATAATGAATTGAATGTTAACAAAGATATTTCAAAATCATTGTTTTCAGGTACAGGCTTAACTTTATTCGATCTATTCACATGGTTGCTCTCTCTATCCATCATGCATCCTACTGTCAAGGGATGTTACTCCTGACTCCTTATCTTCAAAGAGAGAACACCAATACACCAATAATTCTTACTTTGTCATGAGTACTCTCCTTCAAACAAAAAGGTATTCATTTTCTAGGTTGACTTTCAAGCCAATATTTAAATATTTATTTTTTTCTTTCAAATTGTTATTTCCACACAACAGTACTGCTTCTATGACAAATACCACTTCAGCGTTCTCAAAGCTTTGATGTATTATATGACTTACGAAAGTAGTCCATTTTCATAACAACCAAGAAAAACAGTTTTTGAGAAAATTGTGGAAAAACTATTTTTTCTATTCTTTTACTAATATATCTGATGATTTTGGCCAATGTTGTCCAAAAAAGCTCTCAATTTAGATAATGCTAAAATTTTGTCATGTGGTTAAAATTTAAAGAAACTAATAAAAGAAGACGGAATACCATGTCATAAAATGCAACTGGAATTTGATTTATTTGAAAGGGGTGTAAACAATTGTGCATGTTCAAGATACTGTTCTAGGTAAAAAGTCAGTAACAAACAGACACAGGGTGATCAATTTTAGTCAATCTTATTGTTCTAAGATAAGATGAGCTTGTTTCAAAGTAGTTTCCTTGACTTAAAACAGTCTCCCATTTACCTTTTACCAAACACTCCTGCATTTTAAGGATTTCAAACCCTAAATCATTGGTAAATATGGCATTTTCGTAAATGCTATTTGGCCAATCTCGGCAGCTTCTGTCTATGATAGTTAGGGGCTGTCAATAACAATCCTCAGAAAAAGGCTTTTGAACACATTGTGAGAAACAAGAAAATACAGAGAGCCAGTATTTACTCCTTTTCCAAAAATACATTCTACTCTTTTGCAGACAAATTCTACATGGCAAGCTACCTTCAATATGGATCAGTCCAAAATTTTGTTGTCTAGTAATGTTAAGTAATTGTGACAAAGCAAACCTTTAATGTCGCACCCCACTGGCAGTAACTGTTGTGCAAAAGTCTCTGTATGAAAAATTTGCTTAACCTACAGGAAGTTGTGCAAAAATCTATGAATTATAAAAAAAATTGCTGAACCCACTGTCAGTTGTTCAAAAGTCTATGAATGATAAATTTGCTGACAGAAAAAGAATTAGCAAGATCCCTTTTATACTCGAGTCATTGCCATTGAACGACATTATGCCACTTACATTAATGTAATTCAGATTAATGTAGTTCTATAAATTCTTTTGTTGTAATAGGTCCTTGAGTTTTTAACCCTTTACAACAAAATCTTGAGTTTCACTGATCTTGACAACTGCAGCTCTTGAAAACCTGTTGGAAAAGGAGAAAATGCTGGTAACCAGCATTTTCTACTTTCCCTATTGTATTTTCAATCTTTTCAAAGGTTAAGTTCATATTGGTTGAGCCATACTGTGCTTAATGTCTCTAATCACTTTTAGTTTGATCCGGTCCAAAATTTTGTCACATGCTAAAAAGTTATGCTAAATATATCTATCATCAGCTTTTCATGATAACTTTCTGTTCTGATGAACTATTCTTAATCTGGAAATGGTAGGGAAGGTGTCAAAATTCTTTTTCATTTTAAAGGTGATTTATTGACAAAATACCTTTTGGAGCTGCATGTTAAACAAAAAGACAACAGGGTGAAGTAGGAAAAACAATTTAACCCCATACAATGCAATCCCTCACACTATCCTAAGAACTCTGATGAAAATATTGTGTGAAAAGGATAAAATTATCAGAAAGCGGCATTTTCTCATTTTCACACAATGTTTCCTACTCATTCTCAACCAGATCTTATTATTCAAGCTACACAGAAATAGTCATTTGAAATACTTTCAGTTTGTAATTGGCCCTGTAAAGTTAACGCTCACCTGGGTAAAGTCATCTAAGATAGATAATGCTAAAGAAGTCCTGGCACCAACCATTCTCAAGAACATTCCTAGTCTTATTCTTCAAAATTTTGTCATTGTGAAAGTAAAAGAACATCTGATTGGCTAAACCATTCGGTTTAGCCAATCAGATGTTCTTTTACTTTCACTATCTGAAAATCTTGAAGAATAAGACCGAGAACATTCTTGAGAATGGTTGGTGAATATGGACCCTGGGTGTGATGAGGCAAAAAACATGAGTACTACTGACCTACTTTTTGTGTCACCTTTAACCCTTTAGCAAACAACAAAATGTCAGATTGGTTATAATTGAAAGCACTTACAGATGACAAAATAAAAGTAACTCAAAAATTGAAATTTGTTTCCAGCAGGGTAGAAAACATTGTGGGAAAAGGATAAAATGCTGGCTACCAGCATTTTCTCCTTTTCCTGCAATGTTTTCAAAAGGCTTCTATCTCAGGGTCGTAAAAACCAGGGATTGTTTGGTAAAGGGTTAATCAAATTAATACTCTAACCATATTCCATGAATATCAAGCTGAAAATGTTGCCTCTGGACTGCACCAAAGTTTTTTTAAATCTGGCCCAGGGACCCAATTTTTTTTTACCCTGCATGGCCAAATTTCAAAATTGTCCAGAATATCAAGATAAACATTCTGACCAAGTTTCAAAAGTATCAGGCTAAAAATGCAGCCTCTAAGTGCATCAAAGGTTTTTCTAAACTTTAAAACTGGCGACCTATTTTTCTGCCAAACATGACCCAATGTTGAACTTGTCCATGATATTATTAACCCTTTACCCCATAAGGCATTTCTGTGGTACCTCTAATTGAACCTTAGTAACAGCAGGAATGAAACCATTTCTTATGTGTATAATTATGAGACCCTTTGAAAGCATAGAAAACATTGTGACAAAAGGTGAAATTGCTCGTCACGAGCAATTTCACCTTTTGTCACAATGTTTTCCAAAGGCTCCTACAAGCAATGTGTGAAATGAGTATCTATGGAGTAAAGGGTTAAGACAAACATTTTAGCCAAATTTAATGAGTATTGAATGTGGCTTCAAGGTAGCTGTTGATGTCTGGACAATGGATGACACAGCACTAACACAAAAGTTAACCTTGAGCGCTTTTTGCTCAGGTGAGCATAAAACTACGACAAAACATTTAATCAATCAATTTTTAAATATATTTGCAGAGGACAAATATTAAAACAATATAATTCTGAAAAATTGCGAGTTATAATGGACCAGCCCTTAAGCCTCCACCACACAATCCTGAGATTTGACTACCCTATTTGATTTGGTAACAAGCATTTCCTCCTTTTCCCACAATGTTTTCAAAAGGCTTCTTTCTCAGGGTCGTTTAAAGTCGTTATTTTGTGGTTAAGGGTTAAGTCTTTCTTCATAAACATAAACACATAATTAATATTGGCACAAGGAGAAAATACCAATTTTAACTAATTTTTCTCTCTGCCATAAATATTTCAACAGTTGTCAGCAATAAAACAGCAAGAGTCACCTGCAGAAGGCCATGTCCTAGACATAATTCTAACTAGACATATGAATTTAGCTAAATAAACACAGTGCAATGAAAGCGTAATAAAATCTGTTATACCATAAGGGTTGACATTATTCTGTATTCAATGGAATATTAATCTGCATTGGCTTTTTTCTCTACAGATGAACTCAAAATAATCATCTATCATGGTTTATCTTTCAATAAACCATGTGAGTTATGAGGCCCAATGAATAAAATACTCAAGCTATCGCCCTCATGGATTATTCATTGTGTCTCATAACTCACAAATATGGTTTATTGAACGATGAACCACCATAGAAAGAAGATTATTTCTTGATTGAACCATGCTCTGCCAAAAGGGGGTTTAATACATCTGTGATTCTTTTTACATCATATAGTTGTGGATCTATAAAATCCATTTAGTCTAACAACTGACTGAATCATGAGGTAGTATGGTCATTGGACATGTTGAAAATTTGCAAATAATGGAAACTTTTGGCCCAGGTCTGCCAGCGTGGACTAGAGACTGACATTGGTTGATTCTGTTTACGGATGCACCGAGTCCCCTTTTCCAAGAGCAGTGCTCATTTTATTTTCACTCCTTTAATCCTTAACTCTTTACCACACGAGAAAATTTTAGACTGGTCCAAATTGAAAGCTTTTGCAGACGACAAAATAAAGGTGACTAAACAACAGAAATTCATTCTGGGAAGGGTAGAAAACACTGTGGGAAAAGGAGAAAATGCTGGTTACCAGCATTTTCTCCTTTTCTCATAGTGTTTTCGATAGGCTTCTTTCTTAGGGGCGTCAAAAGTAGGGATTGTGTGGTAATGGGTTAAAGAGATCTGGGATGACAGTAATTCAATTTTCATTGAATTTTAATTTAAACCCTTACTATAAAATCCTAAATTTAAACAATATTGAGGTGTAAGGCTTTAGAAATATTGTAGGAAAAGGAGGAAATGCTGATTAACAGCTCTGTACCCTTTGAATGAAAAACTCCATTTTTTGAACTAGGTTTAATTTGTTGTCTGCAAATGCTTTCAATTGGGGCCATTCTAAAAATTTGCGGTCTGGTAAAGAGTTGTTCGATATGCTCTGGCCCTGACGAAAAAGCTTATTGAACACACTGCGGAAAAAGAGGAAATGCCTGCAACCTGCTTTTTCTCCTCTTTACGCCATCTACCCTATGCTTTGAAAGAGTAATCATATCAATTAAGCCCTATTTAACATGTCTGCAAAGTTTACGCTCTTAGTTCAAACAAATCTAAAATTTTGTCATTTTTTGGTTAAGAAAGTTACGTCAATGACAATTCATATAACATTAACCACAAAGATATTGACACAACAACTTTGACAATACCACACACATGCAGATCATGTTATAAAATCATTTTTTTAATACTTTGTCTTGAATAATGTTCTTCTGCACTTGTTAGCTTTCAACCCTTTACCCCACAATACTGAGTTCTTACAATACCGAGAAAGAAAGATTTTTTCAAAGATTGTGAAAAACGGAAACAAGAGGGCCATGATGGCCCTGTATCTATCCACTGGCATTTTAATCCTTTGCCATACAAATCCAAGTGAAAGGAAAAAATAAGACATATAATCATTTAAGCTACAAAGATATAATCATTTAAGCTACATTCATTCTGTCCTTTGCAGTGGCTTTAAACTTGGTCCAGACAAAAATATTGTTTTTCCTTAACGAGTTAAATTCATGTACCATGCACTTAATTGGCACTTGACAGAGACATGATACTCCATAAAAATTCTGTATGTTAATAAAAAACTTACTTGGGAAACATAATTTCCCATCTAACCAAGACAAAAAAGTCATCTTTTTCAATGCAAAGATAAGGCTAGTGAATACAAGTGGATTATTTTATATTGGCATGAAAGGTAAAGCTCTGAAAAAAAAAACTGAGAGATAGAAACCTGACTTTAACTCTTTACCAAACAACAAAATTTTAGACTGGTTCAAAATAAAAGCATTTGCAGACGACAAAATAAAGGTGACTGAAAAATTGAAATTTGTTCTGGGAAGGGTAGAAAACACTGTGGGAAAAGGAGAAAATGCTGGTTACCAGCATTTTCTCCTTTTCCTACAGTGTTTTCAATAGGCTTCTTGCTCCGTATTAATCACTCTTCCTGAAAACAGAACACTTTCTGCCCAAAACACTTGCATACCTAATGTTTTCTACCCTTCACAAAACAATATTCAAATTTTTAGTCACTTTTGTTTCCTTGTCTGCAAATAATTTCAACTTGGGCATTCCAAAAATTTTGTCAATTAGTAATGAGGTAGGGAATTAACTACTCTGTGTTGGAAGTAAATACCTTCAGCAATAACAGGGATATGAATATATGTGAAAGTTTTTCATTGATGGCAATACTTGGGCATTTCTTTTTTAAAAAAAAAAGTTGAGCTAAAAATCTGCAAAAGGGTGCCGGGCTGAAGAATCTGAATACTTGGTCTATACTACAAACAATGAACTTATGTCCATTTATTCTTGGTTTGGGATTGCTAAGCAAAAAAGATTACACTCTTTACCAGACAACAAAATCTTATGACTCATCCATTTTCAAAGAACGTCACTCAAATGATGAAAATGTTTTTGAACGTCTGGAAAACATTGTGTGAAAAGGAGAAAATGCTGGTTACCAGAATATTCTCCTTTTCTCACAATGTGTCCAAAAGTCTTCTTCCTTAACTCTTTACCACACAATCCCTACTTTTGACGCCCGTCAGAAAGGAGCCTTTTGAAAACACTGCGGAAAAAGAAGAAAATGCTGGTAACCAGCATTTTCTCCTTTTCCCACAGTGTTTTGTACCCTTCCCAGAACAAATTTCAATTTTTCAGTCACCTTTATTTTGTCATCTGCAAATGCTTTCAATTCAGACCAGTCTAAAATTTTCTTGTGTGGTAAAGAGTTAAGGTCATCTAAATACAGGATTGTTTGGTAAAGGGTTGCCAGTTATGTCAGCCGATTAAAGAGTCAGTAGATTAGAGTCAGTACAAAAGTTAGAGAAGCACAACATCTCACTATTAGCAAGGTAAAATACAAGATGGAAAATCATTAATGGAATTAATGGAGATTTTTTAGTTTTGTACAACATTTAACATTCAACCTTGAAGCATTTCATAGATTTGAATTATATCTCAGAAGTTTAACCCAATCACTCATGTGCAATACCATTTTGTAGAAAATACTTCTCCCAAAACAATCATACATTGAGCTTGATCTATCACTGTACAAAGACGATTCTTAAAAACACTGTTGCAAAAGGATGTCAACTGCAGACTATTCCTCGTTTCCCTAATGTCCCGAAAAGTCAACTTATCATAAACAATAGATCCGTTTTTTTTTATCTTCAGTGCTTGTGTAACTTGTGGGAATTTCTGATTAAAAAATACACTGAACTGTAATTCTATGAGTATAAATCTAACTTGATAAACATTTCATTAATATTTTATATTACTGCTTGTTTATACGAATACAGATTTAAAACCTAGAACCGTGATTGATAATATACAGGGGTAACCTACATCATAGCATATGTCATCGGAGACATTTTAAATCTGCCATTTCATTTTAAAAAGTAAGTTTTTCAGCTTGTACATTATTGTTATTATTGAAGATCTGTCCAAACAAAGCAGTGCATATGGTACCTGACAACTTTCTTCGTTGGTATAAATTAACATTTTGTTCATTAGTTTCATTTAATTTTGCAATAACCTCCACACAATTTTCGAAGATGGTGACACATGTGCGATTGTACAATAGGTGTCGTATACAATGCCATTAAGAATAATTGTATTGAAGTGTTTAGAGCTACAACATTGTTTCATGGCATTTTGATTTAACAAATAGGACAAACATATTTACCGTCACCAGATGACGTAGGTATTCTAAGTAAATTTTAGATACATATATCTTTTTAAAGTAATTAATCTTCACTTTGAGCACAAAATGGCAGCTATTCCAAAACCTCTGCTATGACGTAGGTTGTCACCCTTGAATATAAACATGATTGTGTTGGGGTTTCAAACTATCTCATCACGGTACATAATTTTAGGCTGGTTATCCCTACATAAACAATAATATAGACTGATAAAGAAATGTTTATCACACAACAGTGATACATTCAGAGATATCATGAAAATTTTGCAAAAATCAACAGGCTCCACTTTTTGGAAAAACAATTCCTGCTAAAATGTCTTTATAATCTTGCAACAGTTTGCTCAATAGATACACATGAGAGACAGGGTTACATCAGAAAAGAGAAGAAATTGCTTTATGTATGATTTTGGATTAAGAAAACAAGCAATGCTTAAAGAATATCTTGCTGAGGATAAACAAAAAGAGAAAAAGACAGCATTATTGCATTTTAACCCTTTACTCCATAGGTACTCATTTTGACATATCAACAACAGACATCTTTTGAAAACATTGTGGGAAAAGGAGAAATTGCTCGTAACGAGCAATTTCTCCTTTTCTAACAATGTTTTCCACGCAGTCAGATATTTGTATCCTCATTTGTCCATATTTTTGATATCATATCTTTATTTGCTGCTGAAATGGTAGAACCTCAAAATGGCTTATCAGGTAAAGGGTTAAGAGGATTTAATGCATCTGCAAAAACTTCTCTGGCCATGTCAGCCTGTGCAGTCCCTGCTGGCTCACTTGGATCAAAATTTTTTGTTTCGGTAGGTTTTCTGCGTATCTGAGGACCATTGTGCATCAAGTCTCAGATGGTTATATGACAAAATGGATTTTAATTGTTTGATGCTTCCGTTGTTTAACCCTTTACCACATAATGCCCACTTTTGACAACCTGTAAAAGAAGCTTTTTGAAAACATTGTGGGAAAAGGAGAAAATGCTGGTAACCAGCATTTTCTCCTTTTCCTACAATGTTTTCTACCCTGCTGGAAACAAATTTCATTTTTCGAATGATGTTTATTTTGTCATCTGTAAGTGCTTTCAATCTGGACCAGTCTAAAATGTTGTTCATTGTTTGATGCTTGGTTGTTTAATGCATCACAAAGTTGCACTAAATCCCCTTTTGCCTGAATATGGCTTATATACATTAGTTTCTTTATAATGAGAAAAATAAAGGTTTACAAGTAACAGGGGCTGAAAAAGAAAATTCTCAGCAATAATAGCTTGGTTTTGTTCGAAGTATTTAAAAAATGCTTCATGGTTGGATTCTAAAAACACTTCACAACAACTCTAATTGGTGTCTTTACCTTCATGACCTGTTAGGTAAATAAAGCATAGTATCGTTATATTTTTTATTATATTTCATGTGTCTATTTTTAGAAATGTTATGGGTAAAAAAAAGTGACATCATTTAAGCTGGGGGGGAATTATTTCCCCATCACAGTGAATAATTTCCTCCTACCGAAAATCTGGTTTACTGACTTGAGATCACTAGTTTTAAAAGTGGCATTCATTGACAAAATAATCAGATGAAATGTAATATATAATCTATTTCATCAGCTTGTGGTTAATATGGGGAAATATTTGTCTCAAAAGGGAAAGGTCCGCGAAAATAACTTGTACCTTATGGCACTCGTTATTTTCGCATACCTTTCCCTTTTTCACCAAATATTTCCCCATATTAACCACAAGCTGATGAAATAAACTATCTATTTTGTTTACAACATTTGTGATTTACAAGTCTATAGTATGCTAACCCATAGCACCTGCAGCACTACACATCAGCACAAACTGAATAATGCTGGCATCAATTTCAGCCTTACATGTTAAGACAAAGGTATGGTTAAAAAAAGGCTTCATTCTCAAAATTTGCTATTGAAGAAGCAAAACAAGAGGGTTATATTAGCCCTAGTTGCTCATCTGTGTCTTTGTATCATTGAGAAAAAATAAATTAATTTGAAAACAAAATATATCATGGCCAACATTCTTTGTTTTGTAAACATCCTCCTAAAAAATTATTTCAGAATGTCTCACAAGGCTCTTCTTAGATCATGTGACCTATTTTCTTACCCAATACTACCGAATTTGGAAAACATAATAAGGGCAAAATTACATATAACATACAAAGCCTTATCCTTGTAAAAATTGACTGAAAAAGTAAAGTTTTCAGTGTCAGTTGAAAGGATTATATTATGTGAATCCAAGACACCTTTTACGAATCCAAGACAGCTGAAGCTTTTTCAACTGTTACAAACTATCTCATTATTTGAAAGTCATCAAAAATGAAAACTGTAATAATAATTATTTGAAATGCATTAAAAAAAATGTTGTATATCTAACATGTATGCCAAAACCACGCTAAAGAATTTTTCTCAGAAATAAATGTTGTTATAGATTTGTTAACATTCATCTGAAATCAATAAAACAAGGTAAGAAGCATGACAGAATAAACAGCAGAGTATATTACATACCAGATCACTGACAAGGATGACAGATTTTCTAGATGGGGGTTTGATCTCTGGCATACTGTCTATAGAGGTATAGAATGCATTGAATTCAGTAAAACTGAAAATAAAACACACAAAAGCTTTTCATGATAACAACATTGCAAACAAATGATTTTTTTTTTTTTTTTTTCATCTTCTAGCTCTTTACCAAATAATCTGTGTTTTTCATCACTCAATAAAAGAAGCCTTTGGAAAACAATGTGGAAAAAGCTGAAAATAACCAATATTTTCTCCTTTTCCCTACAAGTATTTTCTACATTTTTGAGTCACTTTAATTTTGTCATCTGTTACTGCTTTTAATTTTACCCAGTCTGAAATTCTGTCATCTGGTAAGGATTTACACTCTTCACCAACAGACAAATTTTAGAACTGGACCAAATTATAGGCAGTTTGCAGACCACAAATTAAATGTTGCTGAAACCATGATTTCTGTCTTTGATAGGTTAAATAAGACTGTATGAAAAGACAAAAAAGATAAAATGTTTGTTACCAGCACTTCGCATACTGTTTTCAAAATCAGACTCTTTCAGAATTGTTAACAGTCAAATTCTGTGGTAATGGGTCAATAAGCATCATACTGGGACTTAAAATTCTATCAAAACAAATACAGAGACCAGATCATTGTAATTCAACAATGCCATGCCAGGTGCAAGAACTTGGCTAGGAAGAGATCAAGAGAAATTTTCTCATTGCCTGTCTTGACTGCTACAAAAAAACATATCGAGCTGAAATATGTATCATAAACCTTAAATGAAATTTAAAATTTGGCTTAGGTTTGAACTTTAGGTTTGGACCTGTATATGAGAGCTAGAAAACAAACAAACATGGTCTAAGAAAGTCTTACCTTCCATTGTGGTGCCATGCTTTTGAGTCCTCTGGATGTGGATTAATTAGGTCACCATTTCTTTCCATAAATGTACCAGTCTGTAATACAGGACAAAAACTGAATTACAAAACAATTTTCATTATTTGGAAAAAATATAACCTTAACCCTTTACTAAACGACAAAATTTAGACTGGTCCAAATTAAAAGCTCTTGCAGATGACAAAATAAATGTAACTCGAGAACTGAAATTTGTTTCCAGCAGGGTAGAAAACATTATGAGAAAAGGAGCATTTGTGAGAAAAGTTACCAGCATTTTCTCCTTTTCCCACAATGTTTTTGACAGGCTTCTTTCTACGGGGTGTTAAAAGTCAGGATTGTGTGGTAAAGGGTTAATTCTTTGAGTCATCTACATCTAATTTCTTTAATTGTTTACCACACATACATCTTCTTAACAACCCTAAAGAAGAGGGCTTTTGAAAAGATTTTGTTAAAAAGTAAAACTGCTAATTTACAGCAATTTATCTTTTTCCAATGTTTTTAACTTCTAGTATTTGCTCCTAAGAGTTCCATGAAAGTGAAGTAAAAGAGGATACCTACTGAGGCACTTGGACTAAAAAATCTTTATACTACACTCTTTGTTCAACCTTAATCTTTATTTCTATTTTTCAACTTCTGAAATATTTGTACAATTTATATGGCAGGAAAAATTTACAATATCAAGACTGCTATAGCATGCATTAACATGAATATGCACCTGCTACATCCAACTCTGAATAAAAATCACCTTGGCCAGACTATTCACAAAACTTTTGAAACCCAGTATCAACAAATCTGGATAAAGCCATGTCATCTCGTTTACATTCGGTCAGAAGTGTATTGAAGTTTGCTTTCAGTTATTAGATAAAATAAGGTCATATCATACCGATCTATCTACAAAACCAATCAAAACTAAAATTGAAATAATCAAGTACAAGACACCAAAAACCTCACTTTTCTAAAATAGCTTAATAAAATACCATTACAACCTTGATATTAGCTTCCTTATACTCTACCTGAAGCATTACTGATGTGAAAATTCTTTAATGCTTTATCAAACATTCCTGTCTTTGAATGACTCTTAATCAAAAAATGCTATGAAAACAACTGCAGGTATAGCAGAAAATGCTGAAAACCAGTATTTTTGCAATCCCAACAATTCTTTCTATATTTTGTGGTAAAAATCCCATCATTTTAACCCTTTACCAAACAATCCCTTGTTTTTACGACCCTAAGACAGAAGTCTTTTGAAAACATTGGTAACACTGATAAACAGCATTTTCTCCTTTTCACACAATGTTTTTAGTCTTGCTGGAAAAAATCAATTTTTGAGCTATGTTTACTTTATTGTCTGCAAGTTCTTTCATTTTGGACCTGTCTAGAATTTTTCCATTTTGGTAAAGAGTTAAGCCATTTGAGACCTTCCAATTGCAATCAATGCTTTCAATTCGACAAGTCTAAAATTTTATAGCCTGATCAACCTTTACCAAGCCATCCTAAGGTAATCTTGTTTGTAAAACAATCCTGAAGAAGAGGGCTTTCAAAAAACATTATTGGAAAAGAAGAAAATTCTTGTAACCAGCATTTTATCCTGTTCTCTGATTGTTTTTCTTTTCTATCAAAGTCAGGTTCCATTATGTTAACAAATCCAATTTGTCATTAACAAATGCTTCTAGTTCGAACAAGTCAAGCCAGGTGGGGCAGCTCAGTGGTTATCATATCTGACTCTTAACCTAGGAGTTGCAGGTTTAATACCCAGTTTTGGCAAACTTTCTGTCTGGTGATTTTTCACCTTTCACCTCTGATGCATGTGAGGATAGTAGTCAGAGTCTTTGGAACGAAAGTTGTGTCAATACTGGTGTGAGAAAGGAAACACGTAGTCCTGAGCGTAGTCACTGATCACTATGATATGACCTAAGCTGTTAAAATGGAGTTAAAACTCCACTACAAAATCAAATAATCAGACGAGTCCAACATTTTGTTGTTTGGTATAGAGACAAAGAGCTAAACCCACAACCATCTTTGACAAAGTTGTTCATGTGACAATCTATATGAAACAGCTATTCATGTTCATAAGTCCCTGTTGATTACCATCAGATTGTTTTCCAATATGCAATTGCTTCTTTCTCCAAAATATATTCAAAAGTAATGAACTGAAAAATTGTATCTGTTTCAAAAATGTATACATTAGGTATTAGTGAAGAGATACAAATCTAGAATGAGAAGTCTAGACATTTCTCAATATATAAAACCAAGCTTGACTGTTAATGTAGTTTATTGCCTTCGATTTCCCATGTTTTTTCCAAAGAAATGGTGATAATGAACGTAAAAACACAGCAAGCTAGGATCAGCAATTAGTGCAGCCTGAAACAAACCTTCAATTATGTCATCTGCAATTAGTGACTGTGAAACCAGTAGGCCATTAACATCAACGGTATTACAACCAGAGAATATTTCACCATTATGTATTGCCAGTTAAGCTTTTGCTCACACAACTTTTGAAAAAGAGGTCATAAAATATTTTTCAGTTCTCCACCCTTTTCATTAAATGTATAGCTGCTCTTCTCCTTGGTTTTCAAATAACTATCTTTGGCAAATAGCCACTGTATTTAAATAGGTTCAAGTTGTTTTTCGTAGTTAAGGTATATAATTCATTGCTGTTGCTA
The DNA here is from genome assembly GCA_943736015.1 of Tridacna crocea. Taxonomy (NCBI): domain Eukaryota; kingdom Metazoa; phylum Mollusca; class Bivalvia; order Cardiida; family Cardiidae; genus Tridacna; species Tridacna crocea. Next base: position 15,729,977 of record OX031066.1, read on the forward strand.
TAAAATCGTGTTATTTGGTAAAGAGCAAAATATGTGCAATTCCTGCTGACATACCCAGATAACTACATCTTCGCAAGCCAAGGGTGATGATCCACAACTCAACTCTACCCTTGGCAGATCAAGCTTGATTTTGATATTTCCGTGATACACATTTTCATTGGATGCAGCTAGCTCTAACTGCATGAATCAAATTGCTCGTAGCATTTCATCCTTGATAAAAATAAAACAAGGGCAACCTTTTGAATAAAAATAGAAGATACACATGGATACCTCCATTGATAAGTGCATGATCTGTAATGATTTATTACCAAAAAACAAAGACAAACAATATTTACAGAAAGTTTCAGTGTAACCAATCAATTATTGGCGATTTTAGGCTATATTCCAGCACCTGACAATGAAATGTCGAAGTATGTTTGTTGTTATTGCTTCATGTTGAATCATTATATTCGTAAGTGGTTTGTAAAACAATATTTAATTGGCTATCAGAAATATGATGTAAAGGGGGATAATAACTAGCATCCTATAGGGGGCATATCACGGGAATTTTGAAATCGGCTTCGATCTGCCAAGGTAAGATCCACGTAGTGATCCTAACCTTGGCTCGTGGCCCTATGTCACTCACCTATGGAACTTTGCAATACAAAATCTACTTGGCTCTCGTAACACCAAGTTTATCTTACATTAATGAAATGCACATATATGAATATAAAGACTAATCATGAAAAGTTTCTTTTACATAGCGTAAGAAAATCTTTTCTCTTTTAAGTTTTGCACTGGTTGCTGTAAATAATCTGAGAAATATCTTATTCCTCCATCCTAAGGAATTGATATTCAAAATTTCATTTGATTGAAAATGATCTAACAATTGTTGCAAAGAAATTGTTTAAATACCATACATATGGATGGATGGTTGTTGATCCTAGATACCAGGAGGAAAGCAATCATAAAAGCTCCCCTTAGATATCTTCATACTCAGGGGAGCTAAACAATGGGAGACTAAAATGGTAGCTTTAAAGAAAAAGGTCATCATTCCCACCATTCACTATGTGAAAATTATCAAAATCAGAGCAATTAATGGATCATCACTGGAATGTAAAGTTTCTACTTTCAGTATAACAAAAGTGACATAAATAATACATATCCATGTTGTATCACACTGAACAAGCAAAGTACAATTCCAAAATCTTTTCTGAATTTAAGAGATAAACCCCCCAACCCCCAAACCCGCCCCCCTGGCACCGATTATTGTTATTATCTAACCATTTCTAAGCATTTCCCTTATCCCACATGTTATAAATACATGCTGTGCAATTCCACCACCTTTTTTAACAACAGTGAAAATGCAAAAAATACAGGCAGCACACAAAAATGTCTTTTAGAATTTTGTAATGTGTGAAATCACTTTATCAAAATCTCTCAACTTCTTGTTCAACAACAAAAAAAGAAATTTGCACACAAGACTTTCCAGAGAGCACCATTGGCCATCTCAAATTATAAATACATCAAAACTCTGGAACACACTATCCAATGTTTTCAAGACTGTGGAAAAATGTCTTTGAAAACATAGAGGGAAAAAGATAAAATGTTTGTAACAAACATTTTCTTTTTTTGCACCATGTTTTGTATCCTATGGTCTAATGCATCTTCATAGAGTATCATCAATGTCAGCCTGCTAAGGCTGACTGAAGCTGTGTCAGCCTTGGCAAACTGACAGAGGTTCAAACTTATTGTTATTTTGTAAATCTTGTGCACATGAAAGGGCCATAATACCTTAAAATTCAATTTGATGTAAGCTGAATGGAATTTTTGGGTCCATACTTAAGTGATCATGTTCTTGGCACAATGCATTAATAAGATCCTCTTTTGCCACAGTGCTGTTGATATCTATTAATAAGTACTTTTTGTGACCTCAACATTTCATCGTCCTTTTCTGATAACGAAGTCTTGAACTTTGTCATAAATAGTGAAGTTACGAAATTTTTTGTTTAACTCAACAGACCTTTAGAAAATGTATGCTGCATTGGTTTTCATCACTTTTTTTTTCCAAAATAACTGAGCAATGTTGTATGTGCTGCATAATTATACATTTTCACCTAAAATGGGAAAAATTAGTCCATTACCAAATGATCTACCTTTAACCAAACCAGAATAAAATGGATTTTGAAAACATAAGAAAAGAGAAAATGCTGCTCACAGGCATTTTCTCCATTTTCTATGTTTTCCATTCCTTTTAAGTCATATTATGTGATCTAGATACCTTTTGTGGTAAAAAAATACATTAAAAAGGGACAAGACTAAAATGAGTCTATGTGATCATTTGGTAATAGGGAGTTCATTTAACATGACATCTGGCTACCATTTTTCTTTTCAAAGATGTTGGAGCATACTTCTAACTCGGACTTGTGATGTGCTGCAGAAATTGGCAATTACTTCTCTTTTAACCTTTTACCAAATAATCTGAGTTTTAATGGTTCTCACAAAAAAGGCCTTTGAAAGCATTGTGGGAAGAGGAGAAAATGCTGGTAACCAGCATTTTCTCCACTTCCTACAATATTTTCTACCTTTCATCCACAGTGAAGACATAGCTTAAATACCTGGCTAGCATTACAGTAGACAAAATTTGCTTACAACAACTTTGAAAAGAAAAAAAACAGGAATCCTTGCCAATCATTTCTGTTTAATAAGAAAAAGAGAATAAATGATGCATAATAAAATAAAAACTCTTGTATAAGTTTTCAAACAGGTCTTACCACATTGAAAAGATCATATTCAACCTGATAAGTAACATCAGTTAGGCAATTTGTTATTATCATAATTCACATTTAAAATACTACACAGTATACTGCAGTATACAGCAAGTTATACAAAGTTTTTTAATAAAATCTTGTACATTTAGGATGCATACATATATCAGATACGAAGTGAAAACACAAGAAAAGCATTGTGATGATCTAAACATAATTCAATAAGAACATTCATTCCATACTTACCTTAAATAAGAATCGATATCAGAAGCTTTGCAGAAACATTCCTTACTTTTGTTTATCTGCCTTCTTTATTTAAATAATTTCTACACTCACCTTCTCTCTATTTCATGTGCTTCAAGCTCATGACCTTTTGATACTTACCCTCTTTCAGTTTGTTACCATTAGAGGCTTCAACCTCTCTCTACATAACTTATTTCTTGATCCTCTAACACAAACAAAAGTATAATTACACATTATAAAAGCCTAAGGTAACCAAGAAATAAAACAATACTAGATAGAGAGCAAAGGGAACAATATTTAACATCTAATTCTTTTTCAATTAAAGTCTTCTCCTGGAAATCAGGAAGATACAAATGTGAGGTAATAATGCTTCAGTATTTAAAATGTTATCCAGTTTCATTGATAATTATCCAAATACAGAACTAATTTAACTCTTTACTTAATGACAATATCTTAGGTTTGCCTTACATTTGCATACAACAAAATAAAAGTGACTGAAGATTTGAAATTTGTTTTGTGAAGAGTAGAAATTACTGTGGGAAAAGGAGAAAATGCTGGTTACCAGCATTTTCTCCTTTTTCCAACAATAATTTCTAAAGGCTCCTTTCTAAGGGTTTTCAAAAGAAAGGATTGTGGGATAATGGGTTAAGACCTCTGTCTGCAGTCAATGTGTCCAAAACAAGAGCACCGCATGCCTAACCTCTGCAAAAAGAGCTTAATTTTCAATAAAAATTCTCAAAAAACCCTTCCAATATTTAACAACTTGTCCAAGTCTGAAGTGAATATCTTCAACCATAACACTAAACAGTGATATTACAGGATGTCAAAGTTTTCACACAGCAACAGTGCAGATGATGCCAGGGCTATGACAACAACTACTTGCTTTCTTTAAAAAACAGACAAGCTAAAAATTGACAACAAGAGGGCCACGATGGCCCTGTATTGCTCCACTGGCTAATAAGTAAAAATGCTACGAGCCAAACATTACAATATCTGGCCAACTGGTTTCAAACTTGAGGACATACAAGATTTTTTCTATAAAATCCTATGAGAAAGTTATGACTCCGGACAAAAGCCAATTTTGACCGCAAAGCTATTATTTCTTGAATCCTGGTGGTGGTTCACATAATAAAGCCCCATACCAAATAATACAGGTCAAGAATGTGTGGTTATAAAAGTTTTCAAAAGTTTTCTCAATAAAAGGCCCTGTAAAACATAAGACCCATGAGACAGGACTAAATTTAGTAGCCCTAGCCTTTATTATGGTTAGTAACAAGATGACAAAGTTTTCATCACAAAAGCCCATATAAAACTTGTGACCCCTGGCATGGGGACAAACTTGACCCCCAATGCTATAATTTGGGTCCTACTGGTAGAGGCCCACTAGATAAAGGTACATACAAAATATGGCAGTCCTAGGCCTTATGGATAGGTACAAGTAGATCTTTAAAAATTTCCCAATATGGGCCCATGTAAAACTTGTGGCCCCCAGAACGGGGCCAAATTGAATTCCAGGGCTATAAATTGGGCACCTTTAGTAGACAACCACTTGATAAAGCTAGGTGTCAAATTGAGTGGCCCTAGGCCCTATGGCTTGGTAAGAGAAGATTTTTAAAGTTGTCCCTAGAGAAGCCAATATAAAACTTGTGACCCCTGGGGTCAGGCCAAATTTAACCCCAGGGCCATAATTTGGGCACTCCTGGTATATAACCAATTGATAAAGATACATGCCAAATTTGGAAGCCCTATGTCCTACAGCTAGGTACCAGAGGGATTTTTAAGTTTTCCCTATATAAGCCTATATAAAAACTTGTGACCCTGGGGCTTGGTCAAATTTGACCCCTGGGCTATAATTTGGGCAGTCCTGGTAGAGAATCACTTGATAAAGATACATGCCGAATTTGGAAGCCCTATGTCCTATGGCTAGGTACCAGAGGGATTTCAAGGTTTTCCTATGTAAGCCCATAAAAAACTTGTGACCCCACGGGAGGGGCCAATTTTGACCCCAGGGCTATTTTTTCAAGAAACTTGGTAGAGATCCACTAGATAAAGCTACATGCCAAATTTGGTAGCCCTAGGCCTTATGGTTTAAGAGTAGACGATTTTTAAAATTTTCATAATTTTTCAGTTTTGTTGCTATGGCAACCAGAGTTTTTGAAGGAATAATATTCTTTCAGGGAATTCTGAAAAGGACCATGGCAGGATCATTTCTGTGAAGTTTCCTCAAAATTGGATTGGTAGTTTCAGAGAAGATGTTTGAAATGAAAGTTAACATACGCACACATGGATGCAGAGAGGCACAGCCAGACGCAGGACAGACACCGGGCCATGACAAAAGCCTGCTGGCCTTCAGCCAGAGGAGCTAAAAATTGCCTGCTTATTCTGTGTCCATACTACAAATTATGATTGCAATACTGTCACAGGCTTTTATATTATACTCTTCCCAGCCTATTTTTGTCAACGACTAAGTTTTATATACAAGATTTTGCCCCCAAGATCAAATTGAGTTAGGATATCCAGCTTCCAAAATTTCAACACCTTGTATTAGGATACATGTACCTGTAATACTGTCTTTTGCATCTCTATCAAGGCATACACATCATTAGCATCACTGACCAATCAATTCTGTATTGTATTTTTTTTTTCCGATATTCAGATGTGATTATTTAATGTCATATCAAATAGTATAGACTATTAACAAACCAGTGGACTAAATAATACTGATATAAGTTTCCCCCTTGAATTTGCTCCAACAATTTTAAGATGTATTCACCAAACAAAACCTTCAGATTCTGTTTCCACAACCCTGAAGAAGACAGTTTTGAAATAAAGATGGCATAGTCAGAAACAGCCGGTAACACCCCTGTCACACCAAACTTCTGTTCACTCTGTTCCAAAAATTTTTCTTGAACAAACGTAAGCTGAGTTCAGATGGAGTGGACGTATAAGCAACCCTTTACGATCTGTTTACTAACATAATGGAAGGAAGGGTGCCATAAACTTTGAGCCTGCTAAAAAATTTTTTGCCATCCATCCTGTCCTATAATTAGACAAGAGTGACAACAAGCTCAAAATGGGATGGATGTTCTACAAACAGAACTGCCATACTCCTAATAAAGACACAGTAGAGTCTGGCATCAATTGGCAGAGTGTTTGCATTTTATCAAACGAAATTACTTGTCCTGTCCCGACCAGGGTAAAACATTTTTAGAAACAGGTTTGGGGAGACAAGGGCTTCAGGCATTATCAGGCCAAAGTAACATGTTCTACCCCAACCACAACCTGTTTTCCGATGATGTCATAATGGGATAAAACTTTCTGAGAACTACTTTGGTGTGATAGGGGCTTAATATTTCTTATCTTTGAAAGAATCCCATCATTTATGCTATATTCAAATTTTGGGTGTTTTTTGCAAATGTGTTTTGATATGACAGATAAAATTATGTCAACTGGAGAAGAGATAATCATCCTTTAATACGCAACTATGCAAGCAGAATGTTTTCATTTGATTTATTATTAAAAATTTCATTATTTTTGAAGCATAATTGTGTTGCACATCACTTGTTTCCAATCTTAATTAAGTATAAACATTCTTCATGTACTGACTAAGACAAAGCATCCAAAACTTAGGAAAACAACACATAGAACAAAAAGTACCTTATATTGTGTGGTAAACATGATAGAAAAAAAAACTAAATTGCTCTTGAAAGGATGTAGCTCCGTCCCCTCTTACTCTTATTGTGACCCCTTACCAGGCAATCCAGAGTTTCAACAATCCTGAGGAAGAAGGCTTCTGATTGTGTGGAAGGGGGAAAATGCTGGTTATCTATCAGTTCAAACTAATATGATGAATGGTGTGCATATTTCTTCATTTTGATGAGTCTAAAATTTTAGATTGTAGTAAAGACCTGAAGCATGTTCAACAATTATTGGAGTAGGGATAGGGTACACTGGAGTTTTTGCTTCCTTTTGAACTTAGTACCCCTTCAAACTACAACTATTTCTTTTCTTGAATAAGATGATGTGCACAGCTGAACCAAATACTATGTGACAACATCAAAAATCACCATATTTCTGTTTCATTACACATGAAGATTGCAAAGACTTCCCAAAATATTCAAGAATCAAAAATAGAATCAGCTTGTTTTTCTTAAAACAGTATATGATTCCCAAATGTAAAATTGTCTTGCATAAAAATTAATTGCATGTTATTTCAAATTTTGTTGTCTTAATTTATTTCGAAATAAAACCTTCTCCAGAGTCTTTAGGGACCACCATCAAATATTGTCATATATTTGATATTCAAACCTAAAATCCAGTTTAAATTTGTAGTGCTGAAATCACAATAACTACGCATTCAGACAGAGAGGAATGACAAGTTTGGAAGTTATTTTCTGCAGCAATATGTCAATTTTTCCTTCATTTCGTGACTTACTTCATATATAAAATTTAACCCTTAGACTAGGTTCTAAATTAACTCTTTACCAAACAATAAAACTTTAGACCTTTTTAAATTGATAGCATTTGAAGACAACAAAATAAATTTGATTCAAATTTTGAAATTTGTTTGTAGAAATGTAGAAACCCTGTGTAACAAGAGGGATAAGATGGCCCTATATCGCTCCACGGCAAATAAGTACAAACTATATATACCAAACATTACAATTTAAGATCAGTTTTTTAAAAGATGACAAGTTTTCTCTAAAAAAAACCCCATGTGCAAATCAAGTTTAAACTTCTAAAATTTGAGGCCACTTGCAGGCAACCATTCTAATGTGGCTAAACTGATGAGATCAGTTTAGAAAGGGTAGAAAATTTAGTTATCAGCCTTTTCTTCCTTTTCCCCACAATATTTTCATTTGCCTGTTTCACCAGGGATGTTAAAACTTCTGGTAAAAGTACTTCAAACTTTTTTTCTATATGGAATCCTGGAAAATTATTTAAGTAGCCAGCAGTAACATTTTTGTAATGTCCTTTATGCCATTCTGTTTGACATTTCATTGATCATTATCATTAGTTTAATGCTTGTTCAATTACCACTTATTACATCATTACAGTCATAACACAGTCAATGCTTACTGAATTCTGTTTTACATGGATTTCACCTGTACCACGGCAGAGCTTTCATGTGTCTTGCCCAAGGACACTCCTACAAAAAACCAAGCCTGTTGTGAAACCCAAGATCACCTTCACCTTTTGCATTGGGCGACACAGGATCCCTGCAAGTTTTAAACAAATAAGGAATGAATCAATGGGAAGAAAATTGAGTTGTGTCAGGCCATTCTGCTTTCCATTTAACCAAAAATGAGAAATAAGCTGATGGTATGCACTTCAACACTTTCCTTCTTTGCACTTGTATGAATAAATGAATCTTTGTGCAGCAATAAATTTCAATTACAATCACGATTCTGTGATGGTTTCCTAAACTTTCTTTTCTGTGCACAAATGTTATTCAATTATATCATACAAGGAAAAATTCCCAATTCAACTCTAACAAAATGCAAATGTTACTGAACTCTTTAGGATAATTAGCTGGAGACAGCATCTTGACATTTTTTTTTTCCTTAAAAAAAAGCCTACATGTTACATAATTACACTATTATTTAAAATCAAAAAGTACTAATTGATTAAAGGTTCTTCAAGAACCCCCACTTTATGATCTCACCTCATCAGATAATCCACCCAAGTCTGTAGTATAACCTTCAATAGTTTCACAACCTTCATTTACTTCAACAATTTCACAACTCAATTCCTCTTGTTCTTTACCCATCTCTTCTAATGTGTTTTTGACATTATCCTCCTCCTCAAGAGAACCACCATTATCACTATCCAGTGATTCCCAGTCCTGAATCACCTTTACAAGCAATGCTTTATCTATTTCATTTTCATCAACTCCAACAACAACGGTCTCTTTTTCAGCATCTCCTGATAACTCTGCTATTACCTCTTTTCCACTTTTTGCACGAAATTTACATCCCTTCTTTTTCTTTTTGGAAGTGAATGATTGTGCTTTGATAAGGCTGCTCCATTTTGGGTGGCCATATTCTTTTTTGATTTCTTCTTGTATTTCTTGGGCTTCTTCTTTGGTTAATCCGAGAAAATTATCCTCCCCCTCCTCCCAGAATGCACTGAACAAACCACCCATTGTTACTTTCTCTCACATGGAGTGTATAAAGTCAAAAAGCACACAAAATATATTTGACATGTACTCTTGTTGTGCTATATTATAGGTTCTTTTGACTGGTTACATTCTTTAAGGCCCTATTAAACTATCTGCACATAAGTTACAACAGTTACAACAGTCTCAAAGATTATAAATACTGAAACAGTCTTTTTAACAACTTTAACAGACACTGTGTTCTCCTAGCCTCCACAGAAAGCTTAATGTATTCAGGCTTATAGCAGTAAGTAGCGAAAAACAAAAGGTTCAGAGAGACTGCTAGTGAAACTACACTTGATATTTAAAGATGCAAAACATGTTAAAACTAAGGTATTATTTATAGTATGAATATCTGAAAAATAACATGCATGAAACATATAAACCTGTTCCAACAAGATTGTTCCAAAACCAGTTGACATATGAACGTGATAAATCAACACCAACTTCCTGTTTCAAGCAAGTGGCTGATATTCATAGAACTGAATTAATGAATGTTTCATTCCTATATAAAAAGCACACACTTTAGAAAATCCCAAAATCTACATCTAACACTACTCCAGAGTCAGTTCATAATTCCAGTCCCATTTAACAAGTCACAAATACTTTGGGAGGGGTGAAAAATGGTTTCTAAATGAGCGAAAGTTAATTATACTAATTCCCTCACTTCTGAAATAATACAGCCATCCAACCTTTCCATAGGAAAATTCATTCCCTATTAATGGGTAATTAAGCAAATCAAATGTAGAATCTATTATATGTATCTCAGTAATTCATCAATTACAAAGGGCATTCAAGCCAAAGCTAGGAATTTACACAGCTTCATTAATAGTTTTGCAAAAGTAAGCAATATTTTTAGCCTTGCAGAAATTCAATCCTTAGCGCATTTTTCTGTGTGTGTGGATCGCATGGATCAAGATCAGACTGCACAGAAGAAGTAGCAATGTTAGGGCTTGTTTCTCCCCAAATTGTGAAGGCCCAAGTCATTCAGCCTTGTGCTGTTAACTTTACAGAATAAAAAAATTCAGATTTGTCCAAAGTGATAGTCTTTGCAGATAAACAATGAAAAGTGGATAAAAAGGCACAGTCTTTCTTTGACAGAGTTGAAAACATTGTGGAAAATGGAGAAAATGCTGGTTACCTTCTTCAACAAAATCATTAAAAAACTTGAGGTTCTCAGTAAAAAATTAACCCTGAGATTACTTCATGGACATCAAGGATGTCTCAGGCAGCACAAACATTCATGTCCTCTACAAACTATATAACTTATAACTATTGCTCTACAAAGGACTATTCAGAGAAAGGCAATTGTCCTCTAGACTACCAGACTCTTTCAAATAGGGGACACTTTCAAAATAAGTTAGACATATACACCAAAGACTTACACCTCAAATGAAAGTGACCAAGTCCCATCTTATAATGGAACTTGTTTCCAATTCGGCAGGGCAATATTTAAGAATTTCCCAATTGGCAGAATTTATATTTGAGCTGTGATTCTGATGCAATTTTTCCTCTTTTTTATTTAATCAAACTCCTTTTAAATTTGATTGTTTACATTTAGAACAAATCATTTAAAAACCCTAGGATTCATCACTTTTCTCTGAAACAATAACAAAAATGGGAAAGAAATTGCTTCTGGAAAGATTTTGAGGAAGTTATCAACTTTTACCTCTTTAACATTTAACAAAAATACATCTTTACCAAATGACAAAAATTTACACTAGTCAAAATTGAAAGCACTTGCAGACGACAAAATAAATGTGACTCAAAAAACTGAAACTTGACTTCTGAAGAGTAGAAAACATTGTGGGGAAAGGAGAAAATACTGGTTACCAATATTTTCAGAAGGCTTCTTCCTCTGGGTCTGATTCAGATTAAATGTATTAATTTTGCAGACGACAAATCAAATATGGCTCAAATGATAATCTTTGTCTTCTTTTTAGTGGGAAAAGAAGTAAACACAGGTTACCACAGGTTACCCGCAACTTCTTTTCCAAAAATGTTTTAACAAGAGGACCATGATGGTCCCATATCACTCACCTGAGTACTAAGCAGTAAAGGTCTACTATGAAGATTAATACCTAATATCAAAGTTCAAGGCCAAATAATTCTGATTTCCTTCTTTGTTCCTATGTTTCAAACTTGTGATCCCCGGGACTGGGCCAGTTCTGACCCCAGGGGCATCATATGAACAATCTTGGTAGAAGTCCACTACGAGATGCTACATACCAAATATCAAAGCTCTGCACCTTCTAGTTTCACAGAAGAAGATTTTTAAAGTTTTCCTTCTTTGTTCCTATGTTTCAAACTTGTGACCCCCGGGGCAGGGCCAGTTCTGACCCAAGGGGCATCATTATGAACAATCTTGGTAGAGGTCCACTAGGAGATGCTACATACCAAATATCAAAGCTCTGACCATCTACTTTCAGAGAAGAAGATTTTTAAAGTTTTGCTTTTTTTGTTCCTATGTTTCAAACTTGTGACCCCCGGGGTGGGGCCATTTTCGACCCTAGGGGCATCATATGAACAATCTTGGTAGAGGTCCACTAGGAGATGCTACATACCAAATTTAAAAGCTCTACGCCATCTAGTTTCAGAGAAGATTTTCAAAGATTTTGCTTTTTTTTTTCCTGGAATTCAATCTCTTGAACAACTTTGGTAGAGCTTCACCCAAGGAACATCCCTGCCAAGTTTCATCAAGATTGGCCCAATGGTTTAGGAGGAATAGATGTTTAAAGAAATTGTGGACGACGGATGACGCACATTGCATGACGGACGATGGACATTGGGCGATCAAAAAGGCTCACCATGAGCACTTCGTGCTCAGGTGAGCTAAAACGGCATCCTCCTTTGGGGCAATTATAACTCAGAATTGTGTGGCAAAAGTTCAAGGACCATACCATTGCAATCATCTTTCCCTGCATAGAAGACAGAAAACTGAACATGATGGGAAGAGTAGACTGATCTTGTTACATGCTTTAAGGTGCATTCATTGTTTAATTTAACCCTTCATCAAACGATCCCAGTTTTAAACAACCCTGATGAAGGCTTTTGAAAGCATATGGGAGATAGGGGAAAATTTGCTGGAGGGAAAACAACTGCTGGCAGACAGTATTTTCTTTTCTTTCTCCCATAATGTTTTCTATCCCTTTCGGATTAAATTCCATTCTCTGATCTATATTTTTCAATTTGATCAAGTCAAACATTTTGTTTTTTGGTAGTTACTTAGCTGTGCATTAAGGGGCAAAATCTTGAACAAGATGGCCATGACGGCCCTGTATCGCTCCACTTGCTAATAAGTACCATAAAAAACATTACATTTCTGTGGTAAATGGTTTCGAACAATAACATTTTAAAAAGATTTTTTTTCTCTACAAAAGGCCATGTGAAAGTTGTGATCCTAGGGCGGTCAGGAACAAGACAATCTATAAAGTTTTCCTTACATAAGCCTGGGATACGAAAAATTTTGACCCTAGGACTATAATTTTATTAATCCAATCAATCTTGGTAGCCATGGGTTTGACAAATATACATGCAACATTTAGTGGCCCTAGTCTTATGGTTAGGAAAGAAAAGATATAAAAGTTTCATTATGTTGGCCCATTTAAAAATAGTAATTGCCAGGGTTATAATTTGTAGCAATCTCTTAGATAAATTGTGTAAGCAAAAGTATTTTGCACTTGGTATCATGGTTAGGAACAAGATTTATAAAAGTTTTTCACTATCATCAGCCCATGGCAGGGCCTAGTTTGACCTAAGGGTATTATCTTGGCTGTCTTGGTAGAAGCTAAACAAATTATTTGGTAGCCTTGCGCCTTATGGTTATGAACAAGATGTTTTTAAGTTTTCACTATAATAAGCTAATGTAAAACTTGTGAGACCCAGGGTGGGATCAATTTCCACCAAAAGACTACATTTTCAAGAATCTTAGTTAAGGTCTATTAGGTAAAGCTACATGCAAATTCTGGCAACCCCTATGGTTTAGAAAGGCTATGTCAAACTTGGCAGGGCAAATTGGAAAAAAAATGACAGAGGTCTATTGCATGAAGCCATATGCCAAATTTGATAGGATTTGATACAGTATCAGATGTATCAAAATGAATTCTATGATGGCTACTTAGTTCCTACTTGACAAACCAGTTACTGCTTGCAATTGATTTCTTACAAAGAACATGGAATAATGAAATACATTAATATACAAAAGGAAAGTCATAGCTGGGGCATGGATTTGCCGTCAATTTATCGTCACCACGAAAATGTCAAAATTAGCAAATTCATGCAATATCAAAACCAGCCTGTGCTGGCATAGTGCTTTACTTCTAACAAACTGCAGCATTTCATAACCCTCCACTCACTTGAACCTAATTAATTCATTTACCCTTTACTCCATAGATATTCATTTCTACGCATTGCTTGTATGAGCCTTTGGAAAACATTGTGGCAAAAGGTGAAATTGCTTGTGACAAGCAATTTCACCTTTTGTCACAATGTTTTCTATGCTATCAAAAGGTGTCATATACACATAAGAAACGCCTTCATCCTTGCTGCTAATTTGGGTCAATTACAGATACCATAGAAATGCCTTATGGGGTAAAGGGTTAACAGCACAATTCCATATTCTCACATCCCTGAGAAGAAAAGGTTCTGAAAACATTGTAGAAAAAGGACAAAATTCATTTTCTCAATTTTTAACAATTTTTTTAGCAACCTCTAAAGACAAATGCTGTAAACCACATCTATACAGTTGTATGCAAATGCTTTCAATTTGGACAAGTGTGAAGTTTTTTGTAAAGATTTAAAGATCTAAGGTGAATCTTCTAAACCAGTCTTGAAAACAGAGACATTGCTCATAATATCTAAATTTCCCCTTTACTAAAACATATTTACAAGTCTGTGCTATACCTAGAATTATCAATTTCAATGGGACAATAATACAGAGGTCTACTAGATGAAGCTGCACGCCAGATTTGATGGCTGTTGGTCTTACAATATAAGGAACAAAAGAATTTCTGAAGTTTTCACTATATTAGCCAATTAACTGAATACCAAATTTGGTAACTTTCACCCTTATAGATTTGTACATGAAGATTTTTTAAAGAGTTTCAATATTTTTCACTTTTGTTGCCACTTTTTACTGGAGTCAAATTCTTTAAATTCTGAAGAGGGCCAATGCAGTATGATTTCTCTGAAGTTTTATCAAAAGTGAATGTGCATTCTAAGACCTGAAGATGTTTAAAACTAGAGTTAAGACATGCATTGAGGAGGGTGACCGAAGACAGACACAGGACAATCATATAAGCTTTAACTCTTTACCATGCGACAAAATTCTAGACTGGTTCAAATTGAAAGCATTTGCAGACGACAAAATAAAGGTGACTGAAAAATTGAAATCTGTTCTGAGAAGGGTAGAAAACACTGTGTGAAAAGGAGAAAATGCTGGTTACCAGCATTTTCTCCTTTCCTACAGTGTTTTCAAAAGGCTTCTTTCCCAACGGCGTCAAAGGTAGGGATTGTGTGGTAATGGGTTAAGCCAGAAGAGCAAAAAAATGTTCCAATGGGCACACGCAGGAGGAGAGACTAAAGAATGGACAGGTAGACATGCTAATTCTAAAATACTCTTCCATTCCCTCTTCCCCAAAGATTCAAAGATTTGCTTTGCTACAATACAAACAATCTCTCCTGTTGTCACAATGTTTTCAACAAGTCAAAATTTATGTTGAGTATCAACTTTGTACTTTCCAGGGATGAAAATCCATGGTTTGAAATGGATATAAAGTTAAGACATTTTCATATTGTTGTATCAACAACTCCCAAACAGCTTCAAATAATATTCTTTGTACTACAACATTTTTAATGCATACATATCTCAATAATCTTCATTACACTTCATGTTTCTCACAGCGTTATTATGAGTAGCACACTCCAAACATTACAGATACTCTTTGTTTAAAAATCATTACTGCAAAAAATTAGCACAAAGATATCTTTTTTGTCTATAATGCTCACCCCCAGAAGTCTGACAGTATATAGAACAATATTTAAGATCAATGTCCAGATCGTAACTTCATTAAGCTCTGTCTTGACCATCATTGGTCTAATATGAAATTACAGCAGTTTATCCATTCAATTTACAAAGTAAAGTCCTACAAATTCTTTACCACTCAGTCTTGAGTTTTAATGACCCCCAAGGTTAAAGGCTTCCGAAAACATTGTTGGAAAAGGAGAAAATCTTGGTCTTCAGCACTTTCTCCATTTCCAACAATTTTTTCTTCCATGCAAAATACAAATTCCATTGTTTCAGCTACATTTTTCATCTGCAAATGCTTTCAATTTTGACTGGGCTATAATTTTATCATTTTGTAAAGAGTTCTACTGCTCAATTTCACAATTTCACCACATGATACAGAATTTATCCCATGAATCTAAAATGTATAAAAGAGAGAGACAATCACACTCAGTGTCATAATTACAACAAAACTTTTTCTAGTCACACTTCAAACCTGCACAGCTGTTGTAAGAACACTATTGAACATCGTTCTCTCTTCTCATCTCTACCAATGATTTATTAACTTGCTTCTCGAAGTCATAACAGTAAGGGTAAAGAAGCTATCAGTTAGGTAATTGTCCTTGTAAATTTGTTCATTACATTTTCAATGAAATTTCCTGCATTTTGAAAGAATGAAAAAGCCACCACCACTTAACTCTTTACCACATGAGAAAATTTTGGACTGGTCCAAATTGAAAGCATTTGCAGATGACAAAATAGAGGTGATTGAAAAATTGAAATTTGTTCTGGGAAGGGTAGAAAACACTGTGGGAAAAGGAGAAAATGCTGGTTACCAGCATTTTCTCTTTTTCCCACAGTGTTTTTAAAAGGCTTCTTTCTCAGGGGCGTCAAAAGTAGGGATTGTGTGGTAATGGGTTAACTCTTTCCCAAACAAGCCCTGGTTTTTACATGTCTGCAGTACAATTCTTTTGAAAACACTGTGGGAAAAGGAGAAAGATGAAATAGATGAATGAATTTTGTCAGGAAAAATCAGTCAACCCATAGTTAAAAAGAATAAAAGAATGCTGTAAAAATCATGCAAGCTTTAGTTGGACTCGAATTTAACCTACAACCTTCAAAAGTAAAATCAGCAACTCTACCAAGTGAGATATAAGGCTAACTGACATGTTATTTAAAATGGAAATACCCCTTCTGATGCAACAACAACTGCAAAGTGTAGATCAAGCTGCACAGAATGTGTATTCTGGTGTTTGATTTATAATTGTCAGACGTTTGCCAAGATTTCACTACAGTTGCAAAGTCTTGTTTTCCCTGACCCAAAAAATTCTTTGGTCTTCAATTAAGTTTTACCTAAGATTTCTGTTTTTACAACCCTGAAATATTCAGCTTTTGGAAAGATTGTGAGAAAAGAAGAAAATGCCACAATGTTTTCTAGGCTTTGTACATGATGCTTTCAATTTGGTCTGGTTCCAAATGTTGTTCTTTGATACAGGATAAGGCGCTTTCAGCTTTCTATGGTTAAGTACAGGTATTTATTAAAAGCAAATTTCATATAAACAGTGAGTTAATGGGGTTGAGTGTGAATGTAGACATAAAATAAAAATTCAACGTCACAATTTACAAATATGGACATGTAACAGATTGCATTGATAAAATACAAAATCACAATCTGATCTTGATCTACACTCTTAAGCAACACAGCTTAACTCCTCACATGACAAAATTTTAGACCCATCCAAAATGAAAGCATTTTCAGAGGACTATTTCAATGCCGCACAAAAGATGCTACTTTTCTTAGATAGAGCAGAAAACATAGTGGGAAATGGAGAAAATGCTGGTAACCAGCATTTTCTCCATTTCCCACAATGTTTTCAACAGGCTTTATCCTCTAAGTCATTAAAAGATAACATTGTGTGGTAATGGTTAAGTCAGTTCCAGTGCACTTACAGTATTTGTTACTATCTAACAGAGTAAATTACATTTATGTAGCCAGTCTATTGGACCAAGTTTGGATGTAGATATGAAAAAAATATCAATGATGTGATTCAGAGACACATGTAACAGATTGCACCAATATAATACAACATCAAACAACATCTCTATCAAGATATCTTTTGGCTTTTGTTTGCTATTGTATTGACACAGACAACTAGCCATTCTTTTCACTGTGAATGAGGGCAACTATAAAGCTTGTTGCATAGCCCCCCCCCCCCCCAAAAAAAATAATGCAAAAGCAACATTTTTTTCAGATTTTTTTTACTCTACTTGATTGAGAGTATTTGCAGACAAAAAAAAGACAATAAAATACAGCTTAAATGATGGTTTCTGTCTTTGAAAGGATTATAAGTCTGTGGGGAAAGGTTGCCAGCATCTTCTTCTTTTAAAGCAATGTTTTCTACGGCCTTC
The DNA here is from genome assembly GCA_943736015.1 of Tridacna crocea. Taxonomy (NCBI): domain Eukaryota; kingdom Metazoa; phylum Mollusca; class Bivalvia; order Cardiida; family Cardiidae; genus Tridacna; species Tridacna crocea. The sequence continues at coordinate 15,747,537 of OX031066.1, forward strand.
TTCTTAACTCTTTACCACACGAGAAAATTTTAGACCAGTCTAAATTGAAAGCGTTTGCAGATGACTAATTAAATGTGACTGAAAGTTTGAAACTTGGTTTGGGAAGGGTAGAAAACATTGTGTGAAAAGGAGAAAATGCTGGTTACCAGCATTTTCTCCTTTTCCCACAATGTTTTCAAAAGGCTTTTTTCTCAGGGTCGTTAAAAGTCGGGTTTGTTTGGTAAAGAGTTAAGGATCTTTAAATCTCCAAGAAAGTCCAAAAATAAGTAATTTTCACTATTTATAACTTGAAAATATATTGGATAACCCATCAGAAATACATATATAAGATCGAAGAAAACTTGACCATGTCAGTTACTGCATTGATTACCATGATATATATGTCATCTGCAAAAATGCATGGAGAAGCCCAATAATTTCGGGGACACCACTGATCGAGACAACCTTCATTACGGTTCGGTTTGGGTATATTTGAACTAGGTCTTTGAAAATATTGTGTGATAACAATGCATCTATTTAGTGCTTTGTCGTAGTACACAAGACTATTGTTTACAATATTCTGATATTATGTCATCATAGAGTAAGATTGCTCATTCTGAACTTTTTTTTATTTAGATGTAGTAAACTCTTCCAGTATTGATGATAAATGAATATGCGTTGAACAGCCCGTTTTGTCGTTTCTATTTATGATGTCTATAACCTTACGTTTTTCAAGCCTAGAATGGAGACAAAACTGGCAAGTGAATGAAGGGTTCATTTTGAAGCTTTCAGTGCCAACATGGTATTTACATCACTATTATGTCACTGCAGACATTTACATCTATGTAAACAAAGAGATAATGCACCATGGTAGAGTTTGTACAAGTTTCTAAATTATTTTTCCTGCCATTGACTGGAACTTTATCAGACGGCATCATTACATTATCACTAAAGTCATAATAATCGCCACATTTTTACATGATAAAACTGAAATTGACTTTTATTTTATAAATATGTTTTTTATCAATTTGTACTTTTCTGTGACTTTAACAATTGGGATTGCACTGTAAAGGATTCACCCTTTAACTATCCCTTAGTTTAAGAAAAATGGCTTTTGAAAACCTTGTTAGGAATGTACAAACCAGCATTTCTCCCTTTCCCACCATGATTTCTACTCTTTCAAAAACAAAGCCAGTTATCTGAGCCACATTTCATTTGGTGCATGGAAGTGCTCTTAATTTTGTTGAGTCATATTTTTGGTTGTCTGTTAACCCGTTACCACACAATCCTGACTTTTAAGGACCCTGAGAAAGAAGCCTATAGGAAACATTGTAGGGAAACAAGAAAATGCTGGCAACCACTCTTCCAAAGTCAAGTTTCAATTTTGGAATCTTGTTTATTTTGTTGTCTGCCAAAGATTTTGTAATCTGGAAAAGAGTTAAACAGTTTGATTTTTTGTAACTGCCTGGCTATTTGAAAAAGGTCTCTTCACATTCTCTGCTGTCTGATTTCTGTCTACACTGGCCACAAAATTGCTGTAAGCAGCCTTAGGGCAAAGCAATATGACAAGAAAGAGCTCAAGATGCCCATTGCATCATCTGTCAGAAACACTGTTGTAAAAGGTAAATAATGAAACTCTTGTTAACCCTTTCCAAAATGACAAAACTGACAGACCCTTTCAAATTCAAAACATCTGTAGACGCCAATCTGAAAATTGGAACAAGTCAGCTGAAACTCTCTGTTATGGTAGAAAACATTGTTGGAAAAGGAGAAAATGCTGGTTACCAGCTGAAACTCTCTGTTATAGTGGAAACATTGTTGGAAAAGGAGAAAATGCTGGTTACTAACATTTTCTCCTATTCCCACAATGTTTTCAAAAGCCTTCTCTTTTATTAGTAAAGGGTTGTGAAGCAAACTTGAGTTTATTTTTAATAATCATACAAGAAAATTTTAGACTAGTCCAAATTAAAAGCCTTGCAGACTTCACTTTGACTAATTCTCAAAAAAGAGGCTCCGTCTTTGATAGGGTATGAAAACACTGTTGCATAAACATAAATTTTTGGTTACAAGCATTTTCTCAATTGCAAGCAATGTTTTCAAAAATCTTTGACTCAGTCACAGAATTGATCTGCATTGGGTGCATGGTTTCGGGCAAAGCTTTTCCGACTTTAAACATGAACCAAGGAAGAGAACCCTATCACTTTTAACAGCTTAAAGAAGTTTGAATTATTTCCCTTGGTATCTTAGGAGTTTCCCTTTCAGACTATGTTAACTGTTGGCCAAATGACATATTTTAGGATTTGTCCAAATTGAATCCTTCAAAGAAATTACAAGTGAAGAAAAATTCGTCATTTTTCTGTCCTTCTTTACACAACATTATGGGAAAAAAGTAAAAATGCTGGTAGCCATCATTTTAACATTTCATATTATGCTTTTTCAAGGTCCTTAAAACTGCTGATTGATTGGTAATATAGGGTTAATTCACGTTTTTGAGGTCGTTAACATTCGCAGAGGCCCGAAAAATGCTTTAACGCCCGAGTGCGAAGCACGAGGGTGTTTAAGTATTTTGAGGGCCTCTGCGAATGTTAACGACCGAAAAAAACATGAATTAACGCTATTATTGCATAAAGTAAAGCTATTCTAACAATAATTTGCACAGATAGCAAAAATATTTCCATAGAAATGCAAATAAGCGAATTTCAAATGTACTGAACGCAAATGGGTCAAAACCGGAAGTCGGCGAAGAAGTTTTTGTTACGATTAGGAAAGGGCCGTTAGTCCTGTATGCCAGTTTTGATTCTCTCGCTGTAAATACACTTTTATTGATTTTTAATACACACTGGACTTATGTGGAATAAACTTGCACACATTTGGACGATTGCAACTAGGATGAATACGTGGATATAAATTTCTGTAACTGAAGGCGACAGAGGGTTTGACATACATCAAGCGAGGCAGACCGATCACGTTAAAAAGTGGGTGGGATGATGCTGGTTTAGAGTACATTTCACGGGTGAATTTTTGTTCAGATCTCGATTAAAGTGAGATTCTGTGCAAAGGTTTGTTTGTGGTGTACTAATATCATCAAAGACATGCCATGGAAAGGATCGAATATGGTACGAATTCCTACAGTTTGATGGTCGGAGTCTAGGGAAAATCTGACAAGGACAAACGTTGTTTACAAGGTAGGCCCGAATCGAGGATATTGATAGTACAAACCCGGGCGTTAACGGCGCATGAATTTACTGATTAATACACGTTTTCTCCCGTTAACCGCCCGATTTTTACCCGTTAATACATGCTTATAACGGCCCGAAAAGGCTCGTTTTATGCAATAATGTGTACTAACTATAAGACCATTTTATTCACCCTTTATCAAATGTCACAACTTTTGCCCCATCCAAATTGAAAGCATCGGCAGACATCTTCAATGTGGCTTAACTCTTTACCACACGCCAAAATTTTAAACTGGTTCAAATTGAAAGCATTTGAAGATGACAAATAAAGGTGAATGAAAAATTGAAATTTGTTCTGGGAAGGGTAGAAAACAGTGGGAAAAGGAGAAAATGATGGTTACCAGCATTTTCTCCTTTTCCTACAGTGTTTTCAAACGGCTTCTTTCTCAAGGGCGTCAAAAGTAGGGATTGTTTGGTAATGGGTTAAACAGTGCAATTGTTTATTGATAGGGTAGAAAACATAGTGGGAAAAGGAGAAAATGCTGGTTACCAGCATTTTCTCCTTTTCCCACATTGTTTTCAAAAGGCTTCTTCCACGGGGGCCTTAAAAGTTGGGACTGTGTGATAAAGAGTTAAGCACTCTCTATATCCTTACTGTGTCAAATCAACAAAATGGACATAAATCACACAAAACCGGAACATTTCAGGACAAAGGACTACAGTGCGGTAAGAATGTCTAACCAATGCAATCAGAGAAGATCTGGATGAAACTTTGAACCTCGTTTTGTCTGATCTTTATCTATATTCCACTTTAGCTGTATTTACAGCTAAATGCTATTTCCACTGCATGAATTTCAAATTGTTGTAGTTTGCATTTCAATGTGACTGGCTATTGTTTACTCATAAATTAGTTATGTATTTGTAATATGATATTTTTGTTTGTTTTCTATTGCACATTTTTTCACACACATGATTTTCAACTTCTGCAAACATTATCAAAAAGTAGCGATTGCTTTTCAAAAGAGACGACCCTTTTTTCGATGAGACAATTCTAATGAGCACTCGTAACATAGGATAGTATTTAATATTTTCAATTTCGAAATCAAAATCACTCCCTCTATCTGGAGCTCTGGATTCATTGGTGTACAATTTTTTCTTAAAATGAGACACAGGGTTGGGGATACAAAATGACAAAAGCAGTGCTGCAAGACCTAAAGCTTCCTCAACTCTTTACCCCTTTCCCAAACAACAAGATTTTGGACTAAACCAAACTGAGAAAGTCAACAGAACTGATATCAAATGTACCACTCATGATGATTTCTCTTTTTGATGGGGTAAAAAACAAAGTGGGAAAAGGAGAAAATGCTGGTTACAAGTATTTTCTCCTTTTCCCAATATGTTTTCAAAAGGACTCTTCTCCTGGGTCGTAAAAAACCAAGGATTGTTTGGGAAAGGTTTACCAAACAACAAAATTTTAGACTGGTTAAAATTGAAAGCACTTGCAGACGACAAAATAAAGGTAACTCAAAAATTTACATTTGTTTCCAGCAGGGTAGAAAACATTGTGGGAAAATGAGAAAATACTGGTTACCAGCATTTTCTCCTTTTCCCACAATGTTTTAAAGGGGAAATTCTTTCAAAGTTGTTTAAAGTCGGGATTATAAGAAAGCCTTTAGAAAACATTGTGGGAAAAGGAGAAAATGCTGGTAAGCATTTTCTCCTTTTCCCATAATGTTTTCTACCCTTCTAAAAACAAATTTCAAATTTTCAGTCACTTTTGTTTTGTAGTCTGCAAATGCTTTCAATTTGGACAAAGTCTAAAATTTTGTCGTTTGGTAACGAGTTAATTACTACTGCTGCAAGATTGACCTCGATTTTCTTTCTTTGTAGCAGGTGAGGAGGGCAAAATGACAAAAGGCAGAAAACTGCAACACCTAAAACTTCCTTGTTAACTGCTGCTGCAGGATTGGTCAGGAAAATTATGTAAATGTAAATGAAATCCTTGATAAAAAAACACTTGTTCCAATATGCATTAGCAGCACTGCATAAATGAAATGGAGCCCTAAGTCATTAGTTAATACTACAATAGCAAGGCTGTTTTAAACAGTTTTTCCCAGAATAATTAATTAACTCGAACAAATTTTAGAATTGTCCAACTTGAAAACATTTGCAGATGACAAAATAAATGTGATTCACAATTTGAAATTTGCTTTAGGAAAGGTAGAAAACATTGTGGGAAAAGGAGAAAATGCTGGTAACCAGCATTTTCTCCTTTTCTCACAATGTTTTCAATCGGCTTCATTCTTAGGTTTGTAGGAAGTCTGGATTGTGTGGTTAAGAGTTAAATATCTGGCAGCATAGAGCCAAAATTAGACTGCCTGATCATCATCCACATGGTCTCTATTATAGCAACCAAGGTGTTCATAGCACTATAAAGTTAGCGTAAGAGAGGGAACTATGTTTAAAACAAGCAATTAAGCCTTCAACCATAATGTTTGAAATATTATCAAGAACTGCCTTGTGCAAATGCAGTAAAACTCCTATCTGATGATGGGCATCCTTTAGCTGATGACAAAATTTTAGATTGGTTCATATCATTGAAGGCATTTGCTGATAGTACATACAAAGTGGCTGAAATAATGAGTTTACCTTTTGAAAAGATGAAAACATAGCTGGTTTCTCACATTTTGCTTCTTTTTCCACAATGTTTTCAAAGTACATGTACATGTTTGCTTCCTCACCCTCAGTAAGCTTGTCTTCTGCTGGCTTGCAAGTCAAACTGGCATGGGAGGCAATGAGGAAGCCAAAAGTACGACCAAAACTGCTCTTGACCCACCTGTTTCTAATCATAAGGTCCTTGACAATGATAATAAGCCTTCTTTTTCAAGCTACATGCAATCTTTGGGGTATTCTCAATGGAAAAGAGACATCCTCAACAAGCTTTTATCTATTAACCCATTACCAAACAACAATATTTTAGACTGGTGGTCCAAATTGAAAGCATTTGCAGACGACAAAATAAAAGTGACTGAAAATTTGAAATTTGTTTTGTGAAGGGTAGAAAACATTGTGGGAAAAGGAGAAAATGCTGGTTACCAGCATTTTCTCCTTTATTCCACAATGTTTTCTAAAGGCTTCTTTCTCAGGGGCGTCAAAAGTAGGGATTGTGTGGTAATGGGTTAACTCTTTACCATATAGGATAATTTTGGTCTACTGAAGTTGAAAAAAAAAATTGCAGAGGACAAATTAAGAGTAGTGAAAAAGGTGGTGTTTTTATCTGTTAGGGAAGAAAACACTGTGGAAAATAAGAGAAAATGCTCAGTATGGGCATTTCCTCCTTTTTCCAGGGCTTTTTCAAACACTGTCAACCCTACAACTGTAAAAACCAGGGATTATCTGAGAAAAGGTTAAATTTTTCCAAAGGGAATAGTACCCTGCTCTAAGGTCTGTATGGCAAGGAGAAGTTGTAATTGTTCATATTCAAACTGGGCATTCATCGTTGTCTGCGCATGTCATATTCTTCGAAGATTCGACTGTCTTATATGACGCATCACTACTAGCCCCGAAAGCGGGCTGCCTGTAATATTACGCTCTATAAAGTAGCAATGTTGAAAATAGCTTTTATGTATCAATACGTTTTAGGAGAAATGAGACTTGCTTTAGCAACAGATTTCTCTAAAATGGTGATCATAGTTGAGTGAATTGCACGAGGTAGCGTTTTATTGGGTAAACCTTTTTTTTTGTTTTAAATTCAAAGTAACGGTTGTCGCGTAGGAAAGTGGTTCGGTCTGTACCCAGGATGCCCATATCAGATAGATGAGTATTTATAGAATGCCATCTAGCGGGAGATAATGGGGCATTCATGGCAAAAATGCTCTTAGTTACTTAACCCATTACCACACAATCCCTACTTTTGACGCCCCTGAGAATGAAGCCATTTGAAAACACTGTGGGAAAAGGAGAAAATGCTGGTAACCAGGATTTTCTCCTTTTCCTTCCCACAGTGTTTTCTACCCTTCCCAGAACAAATTTCAACTCTTCAGTCACCTTTATTTTGTCGGCTGCAAATGCTTTCAATTTGGACCTGTCTAAAATTTTCTCGTGTGGTAAAGACTTAACCCTTAAATATGTTACCTATCCAAATTAAGCATTTGCAGATGACAATTTCAAATTGCTCAAATGGAGCAATTTTTCTTTGATAGAGTAGAAAACTTTGTGGAAGAAAAAGGAAAATGCTGGTTACCAGCATTTTCTCCTTTTTCCCACAATGTTTTCAAAAGGTTTCTTCTTCAGGGTCATTAAAAGTCGTCATTGTGTGGTAAAGGGTTAACAGAGAAGATACACCTGAATGTAGTCTATACAATCAACCTTATACTTTACATCATGTTCTTCTGGGCTGAATTAACTTTCAAGCAATCCAAGCAGACAGCACATAAAACATTTCTGCTGTCTGCATAAAATCAGTTAGTTCCTTCATTAAAAAGACTGGTATTTATCCTAAGCTATCCCATGCCTTCCAAGCTATCCCATGCCTTAACTTGTTATCCCCTGATAGCCTTATTTTATTTTAACAAGCATTCGCATTTCTATTAAGGTAAGACCTGTGTAATGCACTTCTGGTGAACATTTGGCAAAAATTCTAATTGGTTGTTAAATACGGATAAATAAGGATTTATGCAGAAATAACATTTCTGCACAATTCTAACGGATCAGAAATTCTATCTTTAAACTATTTTTTGATACTTTTGTTTGTTTTCTAAAAAGGGAGGTAATTATTATCTCTTTTTCAATTGAGAATAAAGCGGTTTTAAATTTATAAATGATAATTCAAAGAAGGAAAAAATGAAAAGGTGAAAGTACTTTAATAATACTTATTTTTAATTATAGCTAATTTTACATGATGCTTTTTTAGTGGAAATATCTGTTTTCCATTACACAGGTCTTACCTTAAATTATAAGGTTCCCACAAAGTAAGAAGTAGAACAGAAATGAAATGCAATGAAACGGAATATGAATATTCATGACCAAATATAGTGCAAGAGGTGCCTATTTTGAACAACACAGCCAATTTGTCAACAACCGCCACCTTTGGAACTACCCTTCAGTGACTGCTGTACAGACTTGAGGGTACACCTTTTCAGATTCTTACAGTCTTTTTTTATTGTCTTTCTGTATTACTTGTCATACAACTAAAATGACCACGGATATGAATGCACCCTTAACCCATTACCATACAATCCCTACTTTTGATGACCCTGAGAAAGAAGCCTTTTAAAAACATTGTAGGAAAAGGAGAAAATGCTGATAACCAGCATTTTCTCCTTTTGCCAAAATGTTTTCTACAAATTTCAAATTTTCAGTCAGTTTTATTTTGTCGTCTGCAAATGCTTTCGATTTGAACATACCTAAAATTTTGCTGTTTGGTAATGAGTTAACTCTTTACCACGCAATCCCGACTTTTAACGACCCTGAGATAGAAGCCTTTTGAAAACAATGTTTTCTACACTCCAAAAATCCAAAATCAGTTTTTGATTCACATTTATTTTGTCGTCTGCAAATGCTTTCCATTTGGAGTAGTCCAAAATTTTGTTGTTTGGTAAAGAGTTAAATAAAAATCTTTCTGTGATCCTCAAGGTATTCGAGCATAAAATCCATTGGTAAAAGGTAGAATCCTGGATTCTTTGTACTACAGGGAAAACATTACTTACTGTTTGAATTATTTTCCATCTATTTGACAGCTGCATTCTTGGAACTTGTTCTACCATTTTTTTCAGTTATATAAAATCAAAAGCTTTTACTTACAAAGCTGGAAATAGTTTCATACAATGAGTAATATCACTGAATGAACCATCAAGGTGTTTGCTTCTGTTTCAAACTAATGGTTGCATCTGCCATTGTATGTGCTTTGACAACTGAACTCTTTACCAAATATGTCAGATAAATTCTGTCAATATCCAAAGCATAAATTTTGCATAAATAACTAGCATTAACCCTTTACCCCATAAGGCATTTCTATTGTATCACTAATTGACCCTAAATAACAGCGTGGATGAAGCCGTTTTTTATGTGTATAGGACACCTTATGATAGTGTAGAAAACATTATAGCAAAAGGTGAAATTGCTCGTCACGAGCAATTTCACCTTTTGCCACAATGTTTTCCAAAGGCTCTTACAAGCAATGCGTAGAAATGAGTATCTATGGAGTAAAGGGTTAAATTGTTTCTGGAAGGACAGAAAATAATATGGGAAGGAAATAAATGCTGGGTACCAGCATTTTCTCCTTTTCCCACAAAGTTTTCATATGCTTTCACAATCTATATCATTAACCTTATACCTATTTGGTAAAGAATTATGGTTGACTTTTTCTAAACAAGTACAAACCACTTAATTTCAAGTTTCTGGTACAAGACACCTATAAGCCAAGACATTAGACCCAGCAGAAAAGCGATAAGAAGATAGAACATTAGACACAGCTGTGAAACAGTGTCATAGCATATAGATATAAAAAGCATTTAATGGTTACACTTTAGAAGAATTTTTTTTTATAAAAAGCATACATTTACAGGTATGCATACACAACACCTGGCACAGAGACACATTAATTCATTAACTCTTTACCAAACAACCAAATATTTGACTTGTCCAAATTGAAAGCTTTTGCAGATGACAATGTGACTAAAAAGTAGAAATTTGCTCTTGTAGGGAAGAAAATATTGTAGGAAAAGTAGAAAATACTGGTTACCAGCATTTTCTTCTTTTCCCACCATGTTTTTAAAAGGCCTTCTTTAAAAGTCGGGATTGTGTGGTAAAGAGTTAAACATGCCACAGGAAACAAAATGTGCTTCCCCTCTATATTCCTATAAACCGTTTACCAAAGGACAAAATTTTAGCTTTGTTCAAATTTAAAGCCTTTGCAGGCAACAAATTATGTCATCTAAACACTAAATTTCCCATTCAAATGGTAGAAAACCTTGTGAGAAAAGAAAAAAAAATTATTTTCTCCTTTTCTCACAATGTTTTCAAAGGGTGTCTCCATTCGGGTCGCAAAAAGTTGAGATTGTGTGGTAAAGAGAATCATTTGAGGACTGAATAAAGCTAACAGACATTTTCAGTGTACAAAATAAGACCCAAATTATTACAATTTCAAGAATGTTTTTGTACAGAATGTGTCAGCAAAGCAAACAGTTAATTTAGATCAAATCAGATAGCATGTTAACTCTACCACACAATTCCGACTTTTAACATCCCTAAGAAAGAAGCCTTTTGAAAACATAGGAAAAGGAAATTTCAATATTTGAATCACCTAATTTTGTCATCAGCAAAATGCTTTCAATTGGGACCAATCTATAATTTTGTTGTTTGGTAAGAGTTAACCCTTTACCACACAATCCCTACTTTTGACGCCCTGAGAAAGAAGCCTTTTGAAAACACTGTAGGAAAAGGAGAAAATGCTGGTAACCAGCATTTTCTCCTTTCCCCACAGTGTTTTCTACCCTTCCTAGAACAAATTTCAATTTTTCAGTCACCTTTATTTTGTCGTCTGCAAATGCTTTCAATTTGAACCAGTCTAAAATTTTGTTGTGTGGTAAAGAGTTAAGTAAATTGTGATCTTGTTCTATGCCAACTGCAAAGGCGATTTACGTTGTGAAGCACACTTTCAATTAAATTCTAAGCTGTACAACAAGCGTGCGTAGATAATTTCAACACAAAGACATAGTACAAGGCCTACACAGTTATGTCAAAAAATTATTAAATGAGGATAAAAGATAGAGAAGAAGTAAGATCAACATGCATTCTTTCACACCCTAAAGAGCATGATGGAAGCCATTACCACTTATGATTTATTTCAGACTTTCTTATCTAGTTGTAGCTAAGATTTCAAGACTAGAGAAAGACAACTTAAGAATATTGTGGAGAAGGGAGAAAATGCCAGCATAGAAATGCCAGCATTTTCTCCTTTTCCAACAATATTTACAAGCCGTTCAGAGATAAATCCCATAATATGACCCACACTCAATTTTTTTGCTTTTGTGAAAAAAGCAACGCAAAAAATACTTACTCCATTGAACTGCTGTACAACTTTATTAAAGGCATCAATCCATCTTGCCCGAGCTGGAGAGGGCATTGCATTGTGACCCCCGGTGACATAGGGCGGGTCCCCATCGCTGTAATCCTGGGTACTTTGTCTGCTTATATTTGTGGAAGACCGACTGTTCAATGGACTGAAAATAGATGAGGACATGATTTTTGGACCTGCCAAATTTTGGAATGAAAATAATTATGAGCAAAATTTTAAGTTAAACAACATTAAAGTACATTATAGAAATGTTGTTGGAAAAAGAGTAATTGCTTGGACCAAGCTCTTTTCCCCACAGTGTTTTTTCTATAGCCGTAAATTACAAAGACCAAAAAAAGTTAATCACAATATATCATGGGCCAACTGTTTTCTTTTTATTCTTGATTTTTTTCCCTTTAAAGGTGGGTATTTAGAATTTTCGCATCACACCAAATTAAAAAATATATATATCATTGAAATTTATATGAAAAAACAATACAAATCATCAATAATTAAGAATCATTAAATTTCCCCCAAATTTTTTTTTTTTGATGGTATTCCCTTAAAAGGCTACATAGCCCCTTCAGCTATTTTTAGATTTCGCGCTAAAAATAACAAGAAGCATTGTGGGAATGTTAAGTGACTGGCACGTGACTAATGACGCTTAAATTCCATAACATAACAAACATGTAACTGTTTTTCATAATATCTTGTTCGGATGCTATGTTTGAAGGTTTGCATGTGTATTTCCAGTATGTAAATGAGTGAGTTGCTCATGTAAAAATAGAACATGTTTTCCGTTGGTGTCGACCTGGGCCATGGTAAATCTCTTATCTCTCTTGTTGTCTGATGGGTTTCGACTATTGGGGTTTTATGAATGAAAATAGTAAGAATTCGGGAGTATAAGGATGCTTTTTTTTTTTTAACTTTTGTAAAATTTTAGTCTCAAAATCTGAAGGGACACCTTTAACATTAGAAATTGGCCTGATTTACATAGAAATGTAGGGAAAAAAATACAACAGGAACCACTCATTTCTTATCAAACAACAAATTCTAGACAGGAACAAATAAAAGAGTTTGCAGGCAACAAATGATAATAATTTGTCTTAAATGATGCGACTCAATAACTATGTCTATAAAAAGGTAGAAAACACTGTGGGAAAACAGCATTTTTTCCTTTTCCCACAAAGTTCTTAAATGGTATATTTCTCTTTGTAGTGTACTCTTCACCAAACTACAAAATTTTAGACTATTCTAAATGGAAAGCACTTGCAGATGACAGTATGAAGGTAACTCAAAAACTGAAATTTCTTTTGAGCAAGGTAGAAAACATGTTGGGAAAAGGAGAAAATGCTGGTTACCAGCATTTTCTCCTTTTCCCACCATGTTTTCAAAAGGCTTCTCTCTCTGGGTCATAAAAACCAGGGATTGTTTGATAAAGGGTTAAAACTATTTGTACAAATTGAGAGCAGTTGCAGATGACAAATCATGCCCTGTAGCCCCCTCCAATGTAAATGTAGGTGTTAAGGCAGTGGACATGTCACGGAAAACAGCTCTTGCCATTAAAATTTTATCTTACAAAATTTTCTGTGATTAAAAATAAGTACTACTGTACTGCTAAATTAACTGAACCCCTCAATTTCTTTCCTTCTTAGAATTACCATTTATAAACCTAAAACCACAACAAAGAGAGAATCATTTATAAATCTAAAACCACTATATTCTCATCACAAAGGGAGATAATGACATACCTCTCTTTTCTGGTAACTATCAAAAGTATTAACAAATTAATAAATTAAAGATAGACATCAAAGGAATTTATGATCGGTCAAAAATTTGCAAAAGTGTTATATCTGTATAAATCTGTATTTAGCAACAATCAGAAAATTTTATTCCATGTTACACTACAAGTGTTACTGGTCTACTACCCTAAAATGCATTTGAATTTAAATCATATCAAATCAACCATTTAAAAGTATGGAAACCATCCTAGAGATGACAATCTCTGATTCTAAGGTCAGTTCATGTGTATATCAGTGGTAACCAGCATTTTCCCCTTTTTTTCACAATGTTTTCTACCCTTCTAAAACCAAATTTCAATTTTTCAGTCACATTTATTTTATCATCTGCAAATGCTTTCAATTTGGTCTAGTCTAAAATTTTGTTGTTTGGTAAAAGGTTAATGCTAAAAGTTTTTAGCTCTTTACCAGATAAAAAATAATAGACCAAACCAACAATGTTTTCAAAAGTCTTCTTTTACAGGGTTATTTAACTCTTCACCACACAATGTGGACTTTAAACAACCCTGAGAAATAAAGGCTTTGAAAACATTGTGGAAAAAGGAGAAAATGCTGCTGACCAGCATTTTCTCCTTTTCCCACAATGTTTTCTACCCTTCCCAAATCAAATTTCAATTTCTGATTCACATTTATTTTGTCGTCTGCAAAGGCTTTCAATTTGGACTGGTTCCAATTTTTGTCGTTTGGTAAAGAGTTAAAGGGTCAGATGAGTTCATTCTTACCTTTCATCTGAAGAGTAATTTTTCCTTCTATGTAGCACATTCAGAAATAAATCCATATATTTAAGGAGGGTGAGACAAGCCCCCATGCTCAACTTTATTCTCCTCACCTAAAGTTTCATAATATCCTATTTTACAAACCGAGTTATGTATCTTTTTTAATATTGTCACTAATACATTAAATCTCTCGTATTCACTTTATCGTATAACGATAACAATCAATAGAATAATTAGGATAACAGTGCTTTCTCTATTTTACTGCTTTTCATGGGTTGAAAGCATTTAATGGGATTCCATCTATTTTATCCTTGTCATTTTCATTAACACTTTTTGACATAGTTTTTTAACTTCCACAATGAAAACAATGTGGAAAATGGAGAACTATGCTCGAAACAAATTCTCTGTTGCCTCTTTTTCATTACGGTAACTACACTCTCAAATTAAAATATCTCTTTTTAGTGGAAAAGAATACAAAGCTGAATATGAAAAATACCCATACTTTTGTTACACAAACTTCCTGTTCACCCTTTGACAGATCACAAAATGTTAGACTTGTCCGAATAAAAAACCTCCATAGACAACTAACTCCTTACCACTCAATCACAAGATTTAACTCTTTACAAAACGACAAAATTTTGGACCTGACCGAAATCACAGCATTTGCAGACGTCATTTTCATGATGGCTAAAATTACACAATTTTCTTTTGATAGGGTTAGAAACTTTGTGGGAAAAGGGGAGAAAATGCTGAAAACCAGTATTTTCTCTTTGTCCCACAATGTTTTCACCATTTCATACAATCTTTTCAAAAGGCTTCTTGCTCAGTGTTGGTAAAAATTGTTATTGCGTGGTAGCAGGTTAATGGTACATAGCCTTTTGAAAACATTTTGGGAAAAGTAGAAAATATTGGTAACCGGCATTTTCTTTTTTCCTTTGATTTTCCCACCCTTTCTGAGAAAACTTTTCCCTTTTGAGCTACATTTAATTTTTTCTTGTGGTTTGGTAAAGGCTTAACTCATTACCAAACGACAAAACTTTGGGTTTGTCCAAATTGAAAACATTTGCAGACGACAAAATGAAAGTGACTGAAAATTTGATATTTTGTTTTGTGAAAGGTCGAAAACATATGGGAAAAGGAGAAAATGCTGGTTACCAGCATTTTCTCCTTTTCCCACACTGTTATGTTTTCTTAAGGCTTCTTTTTCAGGGGCGTCAAAAGTAGGGATTGTGTTGTAATGGGTTAAGTAACAATTGCTCGAACAATGAGATTTGTATTTAAAAAGAATTTAAAACTTAGGAAATTGAAGTGTTTGTTCTAAACATTTTCTTCTTTTCCAACCATGTTTGCAAAAGCCTTTCTCATATGGGCGACTTAAATTTAAGATTTTGTAGCGACAGGCTAACCAATAGAGCCCAAAATAAATTCATTTTTCTCTTCATTTAACTCTTTACCAAACGACTGCTCCAAATTGAAATTATTTGCAGACAACAAAATGAATGTGAATCAAAAATTAAAATTTGAACTGGAAAGGGTAAAAAACATTGTGTGGAAAGGAGAAAATGCTGGTTACCAGATTTTCAGTCTAGAAGTACAACCATGGTAATACCTACTTCAAAGTTACCTGTTAACCCATTATCACACAATCCCTACTTTTGACACCCCTGAGAAAGAAGCCTTTAGAAAACATTGTGGGAAAAGGAGAAAATGCTGGTCACCAGCATTTTCTCCTTTTCCCACAATGTTTTCTAACCTTCATAAATCAAATTTCAAATTTTCAGACACTTCTATTTTGTCGTCTACAAATGCTTTCAATTTGGGCAAGCTTAAAATATTGTTGTTTGGTAATGAGTTAACACAGACGATGCTCTTTATCGTGACTCACTGACTTATTGCAGATCAAGGTTAGACTGCACAGAACATGCAGTTTGTAAACGTCAGTAAACTCAGATCTTAACCTACCCATTCTTCCTCTACTGGTTCATTGAAAAAAAATTATAAGAGAATCATAACAATATTGAAACAAATGCCTATAGATATTATATCAGTCACATTCTATCCGAAGCCCCAGAGAGTTATTCTGTCATTAGCTCAAAGCAAACATAAAAGCTCTCCTTTTGAAACAAAATCTTACTCCGGAAAACCATTTTAACTCTTTACCAAACAATGAAATTTTAGACTGGTCCAAGTTGAAAGCTCTAGCAGACGACAAATTAAATGTGACTTAAGAATTGAAATTTGTTTCCAGTAGGGAAGAAAACATTGCTGAAAGAGGAGAAAATACTGGTTACAAGCATTTTCTCCTTTTCCCATAACGTTTTCAAAAGACTTCTACCCCAGGGTTGTAAAAACCAGGGATTGTTCGGGAAACGGTTAAAGCAAAATTTTCTTTCATCCTTGATAAAACAAACCATGCAAAGCAAGTTTTAAAGAAACATTGTGTGAAAAGGAGAAAATGGTAGTAACCTCCCAACAAAGTTTCCTACTCTTTCAGATGCAGATCCCATTTTATGAGCTACACTTCCTTTACTGTCTGCAAATGCTAACAATTTGGACAAGCCCATAATGTTTTATGTGGTAAAACTTTAACCCTTTAACACACAATCCCGACTTTTAGTGTCCCTGAGAAATAAACCTTTTGAACAATCCCGACTTTTAGTGACCCTGAGAAATAAGGCTTTTGAAATCACTGTGGGAAAAGGAGTAAATGCTGGTAACAAGCATTTTCTTCTTTTCCTACAGTGTTCTCTATCCTTCCTAAACCAAAGTTTTAATTTTTCAGTCACCTTAATTTTGTCGTCTGAAACTGCTTTCAATTTGGACCAGTCTGAAATTTTATCCTGTGGTAAAAAGTTAAGACAAGATTCCATAAAAATTTTATCCTGTGGTAAAAAGTTAAGACAAGATTCCATAATAAACTCTTCAAGCATAACTTGCAATAAGCTAAAAAGTTCAGTTCTGTGTTAATTGCCCTGATTTAAACTTTGTTTTAAAGCATGATAAGTTTACTGCCCCCCCAAAAAGAATATATTCCAAAATATATTCCAAAAACATTGTCACAAATCCATAAAACACATAACAGCTCCTATAAGGTATTCTTTTTGCATCATAATACTTTCCTACCAGTTATAACTAAACTTCACACATCAACAACTCTAAAAATCCTCAGAACATGAGTTTTAAATAAACCCTTTACCAAATGACAAAAAATCCTAAACTGGTCCAAAATTGGAAGTGTTTTCAGAAAACACATTCAAAGTGGCACAAATGATAGAATTTGGACCAGAACAGATATAAAACACTTTGAGAAACATAGAAAATGCAAGTTACTAGCATTTTCTTCAATTTCCTATGATGTTTTCAAAATCCCTCTTCCTCGTAAAATTGTTAAAACTTGGGATTGTGTTGTAAAGAAATAATCCTGGTTTTGCCCAAATGCAGAAAATAAACATTTTCCGGTGGAAAAGAAAATCCCCATCAGTGCTTTTCTCCAGACAATTTCCTTTAACCCATTACCACACAATCCCTACTTTTGACACCCCTGAGAAAGAAGCCTTTTGAAAACACTATAGGAAAAGGAGAAAATGCTGGTAACCAGCATTTTCTCCTTTTCCTACAGTGTTTTCTACCCTTCCCAGATCAAATTTCAATTTTTCAGTCACCTTTATTTTGTTGTCTGCAAATACTTTCAATTTGAACCAGTCTAAAATTTTGTTGTGTGGTAGAGTTAAAAAGAAAGTAGTACATAGTGCAAAACCAGGTTCAGACACCACATTCTGGGTGGTCTGATCTTGATCTACCTTGTCAGGTAAAGCCACTGAAGTTGCCACCAGCATTGGACAGGTTTGGAAAAATATTAGATTATGAAGTAAGAGATAATTAAAACAAATCAAACTTCTATAAAACCTTCAGACAGAAACTATAAAAATCTGTATTGAATGCAACAATAAACACAATACTGAACTCTTTACAGAACAAATCTGAGTTTTAACATCCCTAAAAGCGAAAACAGTACTTTCTCCTTTTTCTACAATGTTTTCTACAAAAATCAGAATCTAGGATACATCAGTCTACTTTGTGGTCTGCAATGGCTTTGAATTTGGTCCAGTCCAAAATTTTAGTGAAAAAAAAAAACCTTTACCACATGACAAAATTTAGACCAATCCAAATTGAAAGCATTTGCAGACAACAACTTCTAAGTGGCTCAAATGACGTATTTTTTTCTTTGATGGATAGAAAACTTCGTGGGAAAAGGAGAAAATACTAGTTACCAGCATTTTCTGCTTTTCCCATAATGTTTTTAAAAGGCTTATCCCTCAGGTTTTAAAAGTTGCCATTCTGCGATAATAGGTTGAAGACTAAAAGCCTTTTCCACAGAGTAGCTTGCCATGATGATTCTATTTTGTATAATACCTGATGACTGTTTGGAAATCATTGTGGGAAAAGAAGAAAATGCATGGTAGCTAAATCCTCCAATTTTCATGCTGTTTAGATCAGAATACAAGGAAAAGCTGTCTGATCCTAAATTATAGGTCTGTGCTTACAATCCTTAACCCTTCACCACACAATCTCGATTTTTAACAAACCTGAGAAAAAGCCAATGAAAATGTGAGAATAGAAGAAAACGTAGGTAATTAAATTTGTCCTTTTGCCATACTTTTTCTGAGCTTTCCCCGAAAAATCAGCACTGAAAGACATTCAATTTGTTGTCTCCAAAGCTTGCTTGTGGACAAGTCTTACATTTTGCCATCTGGTTCACAGTAAAGGGTTCTTTTGAAAAAAGAATTTAAAATAAACACAAATTGTCAACATACTTTTTTCCCCCACTCTCTATTTACAAAAACTATACATTTTAATACTATCACGGTCCAGTGAGCAAAAGGAATTGGATTTGAGTCAAATTTCGCAACACCCTTCCGAAGTAAACATTTTATGTGAATAAAAGAGATGAAGGTAAAATGAGAAAGAAAATACAACAAGAGGAGACAATTGTATTCTGTGAGTAAGTTCATTGTATATAGACTACTCTGTTATCCCTTTACCAACCAATTTTGAGGAAGGAAGCACCAGAAAATATTGTTGGAAAAGAAGAAAATGCTGGTAACCAGCATTTTCTTCTTTTCCAACAATGTTTTCTACTCTTCAAAAGAAAAATCTAGACCTTTGAGTACCATCTGACAAGTTGTATGAAACCCCCATTATCTCCCACTAGATAGCATTCTACAAATACACATATACTAAATTTGGGCATTCAAAGAATTTCTTTTCTATGTCACAACCATTACATTGAATTTAAGTCCGGATTGTGTGGTAGTAACCTGCATTCACCTCTTGCTACTGAGAGTGTCTGTAAAAACTGTAATTTTTTACCCAAAACATTAGCATATTCTGATATTTTACATCTGCATATCAAACATATTTTGGTGGTTTTCTAACAAAAATAGAGCTTTGATAATTCAATATCTCACTCCCAGCAAAATCTATTTCACTCGGGAGTCAAAACTGCAGTTTGAAATAGAAAGAGAACCGTTTGAAATGTAAAGGGAGAAAACTCTCAGTGTACATACACATCCATAATAATTAAGAGTTACAGTTCCTAATGACTCAAAAACGCCTTAATCTACTAGCAAAGTAGGATTACTCATTTATTATTCATACCGATGAATCTTGTGTCAGACAATTCTGACATCATTTTGCCAATATATCATCAAGTATGTAGAAGGTCAACACAAATCATATTCCAGAAAAACGGGGCTTTCAATGTATGTTTTCTTTTTCAATCCTTTATCACACAATTCTGAATTTTAACACACTGGAGATAGACAGCTCTTGAAAATATTGTGGGAAAAGCAGACAGTGCTGGTACCCAGCATTTTTTCCTTTTTTCACAAAGTTTCTACCCTTCAAAAAAACTTTTTTTTTTTCTTTTTGCATCACATTTATTTTGTTGTCTGCAAAATGTTTTGAATTACCTCTTTACCCAAAGGACAAATTTTATGGCAGGTCCAAATTGAAAGCATTAATTTTGCAGATGACAAAATAAATGTGACTCAAAAACTGTAACTTGAGTGTAGAAGACTAGAGAACATTATGGGAAAAGGAGAAAATGCTGATAACCAGCATTTTCTCCTTTTGGCCTTAACTGGTGCTTTAAGGATAGCTAGAGCATCTTTCTATTGTGACCAGTCTATGAACAAACTTCTTGCTTTTCATTGGCTACTTTTCAACCAACTGAATAAGGTATTTACAATAGGAATCTTTTTAACCCTTTCCCAAACGACAAACTTTTGAACTAGACCAAATTGAAAGCATTTGCAGACGACACTTCAATTCTTGCCGAAAAGCTGATTTCTGTCTATGATAGGGTAGAAAACATTGTGGGAAAAGGAGAAAATGCTGGTTACCAGCATTTTCTCCTTTTCTCACAATGTTTTCAAAAGGCTACTATTCTACACCCGTAAAAACCAGGGATTGTTTGGGAAAGGGTTAAATAAGTTTATACAAACTTTATGAAAAAGCTCACACTTTTAACATATGAGCCTGATCTATGGTCATAAGACTGTAAAAAAAAAAAAGATCAAATTTCTGTAAAAGTCCATTATTCAAAAACTTTGGAGTCATCCAAATTGAAAGATTTTGAAGATGACAATTTCAATATGGCTAGAATATAATGATTTGTTTGTGAAAAAGTCGAAAAAATTGTGGAAAAATGAGAAAATGCTGGCATTTTCTCCTTTCCAATAATATTTTTCAAAAGGTCATTAAAAAGTAAGGTCCTCAAGGTCATTTAAATGCTAGATTGTATGGTAAAAGATTTGGTGTCTATTTTTCATTTGCGAGAGATGTCATTGTCAAAATTAAGTATTAGGATAAGACAACAGTGAGAAAGAAGGAATGAGAGAGAGGAGAATTAAACAAACAGAAATAAAGCAGACTGTTAGACACTGAGAGGGGAATATAAAAATATACAAAGCAAACTAGAAGGAAAGACTATGACATACAGATATAGCGTACAGGAAAAATAAATTTGTGAGACCAACCTGTACTCTTGAGTACTTTGTTGAGTGAGAGAGGAGACCCTACTTCCATGGCTGACCTGACTTCCATGTGGACTCCTGAAACACATTTCAAACTGATATTACCCTTATGTGTTCATAAATTTGCAGCAAGTGTAGATCAAGATCATATTGCTGTGTGATCTTTGATTAAATGTGTCCACTTTACTGAGATATTCTGAAACCAAGCAACATTGATGTTAATTTAACCCATTACCACACAATCCCTACTTTTGACGCCCCTGAGAAAGAAGCCTTGAGAAAACATTGTGGGAAAAGGAAAAAATGCTGGTAACCAGCATTTTCTCCATTTCCCACAATGTTTTCTACCCTTCACAAAAAAAAAATCAAATTTTCAGTCACTTTTATTTTGTCGTCTGCAAATGCTTTCAATTTGGACAAACCTAAAATATTGTCGTCTGGTAATGAGATAACTACTGTCATATGAAATGTATGTTTGCGTTATTAGGCACTCCAATAGTAAAAATGTCAATTATGAAGAATTTGAATAGGACCTATATGCTTCAACTCTTTACCAAATGACAAATTTTTGGACTGGACCAAATTCAAAGCATCTGCAGACAACAAATCAAATCTTGACAATATGATGATTTTTGACTTTGATAAGGTAGAAAATATTGTGGGAAAAGAAGAAAATGCTGGTTACCAGCTTTTTCTCCTTTTCTCCCACAAACTTTTCAAAAACTTTCTTTCTCAGGGTCATTAAAAGCAGGGAATGTGTGGTAATGGGTTAAATGGCATGATTCATCTTTGACAAAGTAGAAAACGTAGATGTGAAAATGAGTATTTATTTTCTGCAAGAATTGTCTTCCCTTCCCATGTTTTAACTCTTTACCAAACAACAAAATTGTAGACTGGTCCAAACTGAAAGTATTTGCAGACGACAAAATAAAAGTGACTGAACATTTGAAATTTGTTTTGAGAAGGGTAAAAAACATTGTACGAAAAGAAGAAAATGCTGGTTACCAGCATTTTCTTCTTTTCCCACTATGTTTTCAAAAGGCTTCTTTCTCAGGGTCATTAAAAGTCCGGATTGTGTGGCTTCTTTCTCAGGGTCATTAAAAGTCCGGATTGTGTGGATAAGAGTTAATGAGTTTGGAAGAAAGGATTGTTTGGTACATGAACAACTTTTTACTAAACAATCCTGTGTTTCGATGACCCTGAAAAAGAAGGCTTTTAAAAACCTTGTGGGGAAAGGAAACAATGTTCCTAACCATCTTTTTCTCCTTTTTCCATCATGTTTTCTACCCTATAAAATATCTTCAAATTAAAGCCAAATCTACAATCTCATCTGCAATTGATTTCACTTTGGGTAAGTGTATTTTTTTGCTTATTTGTAAAGGGTTAACTCTATACCAGACGACAAAAACATGGACCACTTCAAAATGAAAGCATTTGCAGACAGCAAACTTAATGTAGCTCAAAAGATGATTTTTGTCTTTAATAGAGTAAAAAACATTGTGGGAAAAGGAGAAAATGCTGGTAACCAGCATTTTCTCCTTTTCCCACAATGTTTTCAAAAGTTTTCTAGGTCAGTGTCATTAAAAGTCCGGATTGTGAGATAAAGGGTTAACTCTATACCAAACGACAAAATTCTAGACTGGTCCAAATTGAAAGCATTTCTAGACAATGAAATGACTGCCATTAAAGAATTGAAATTTGTTTGGGGAAGCGAAGAAAACATTTTCTGACAAGGAGAAAATGCTACCAGCATTTTCTCCTTTTCACACAATGTTTCCGAAAGTTTTCTATGTCAGGTTCATTAAAAGTCCAGTTTGTCTGATAAAGGGTTAATTAAGTTAACAGTTACTTACCCTTGTCTAAATGCTGTGACACTAGGAATGGGTTGTCGATGATTTGGACGACTGTTATATGATAGGGGTTCTGAATCAGTATCACTGCGCCCCACATGATATGGGCTCCCGTTGGGATAATAATCAGAATACTCCTGTGACCCACGAGAAAAGTTACGCGGATCACCTAAATATTCCTGTGAATCACCTGAATAATCTCGGTTATAGTCATGATACTGCCTTCCATGTGTAAGGCTTTCGTCATCATTGTAACTCCGATCACGATTTAAACCATCGTCATTTGTGATTGTATGTTCGTAGTCCTGATCAGATTGATTATAGTAATCTTGTTCGGAATCATACTCTTGATTCAAACTATGCTGAGAACCAAGTTCTCGTCTTTCAAATTCTCTAATCGGCTCACCATATCGGTCATCATCATAATCACGATATCTGTCATATTCAGTGTCTGAATGTTCATATTCATTCTGATCATATTCTCTATAATCCTGTTCAAAGGATTCGGTTCTTTCTAGATATTCTCCTCTCCTATATTGTATATCATCACGTTCAAATGAACCATCACGATCAAATGACCTTCCACCATCAAATGATCGGTCTTGTTCAAATGAATCCATCTGATCATATGGAGATCGACTGTCTCTGTCGTAATAGTCATTATAAGGTTCATAATCCTGATTATTATACTCCCTACTATTGTCACGTGGTAGTGGATAGTTTGGATCACCTCGAAACTGGTGAGCTGAACTGTTTTGCTGATGTGGTAGTGGATAGTTTATATCACTTGTATAGTCACTATCTTCTGACATTCCAGCTGAAATCAAAGAAAGTTTCTTGTTATTTCTCCTATGCCTGGAAATAATTAAACCTTTTAAGGCTATATTTTTACTCACTAAAAGATTTTACAAATTATCCTTTCTGCAAACACTTGGAAGATATGAAAATATATTATCTCAACAGAGTGAAAAATATTGCTGTAACAGACATATTAAGTGGTGTTGCATGCAACAGATCCATTTCCTCCATTTCAAAAGCTGTTAATCACAAGGATGGTAAAAGTGTTAAGAATTGGGTGGGTAAGTAATCCTTCACTGAACGATCCTTATGTTTAGCAACCCTACTGAGGAAGGCTCATGAAAACATTGTGGTTAAAAGAGAGAATGCTGGTAACCTGCATTGCCTACTATTCCTGCATGCTTTCCTGCTTTTAAGAAGACAAATCACATTATATGAGTCATATTTGAATCACATTTGATTTTTCCTTCAACAAAACTTCCAAATTCAGGCAAGTATAAAATTCATTGTTTGCTGAATAGATAAATAAATTGACAAATCATTCTCTGTGCCAGTAAGGCAGCTAGCCCTGGAATTACAAAAATCTTTAAAAACTTCGCAAATCTTACAATTTTTTGTACAGGCTGAAGAACTTAACCCCTGATTTAACTCTTTACCATTCACAAAATTTTAGCCAAGTCCAAATTGAAAGCATTTGCAGATAACAAAATAAACATAACTCAAAAATTGAAATTTGTTTCTAGCAGGGTAGAAAACATTTTCTTAAGTTGTTGGCAGAAGAGATGTAAGCAACTCATCTTTATACAGAAGCAGGTTAATCTTAAGACCAACAGGCAGAAAATTTCTCCTTTTACTTACACTGTGAGTAGGTCTGTCTTTTTGATAGTTCTCTGCTACTTTGAAGTATCTGCAACAAGAAATTTTAGAAGTTAATTTTTTGTTGTTGTGTTGGAGTTTAACACAATTTTAACAGCTAAGGTCATATCATCGCCATCTGTGACACACATGTGTTTCCTGGCTTTCTCATACCAGTACTAACACAACTTGCTTTCCAAAGCCACCGACTACTTTTCTCACATGCTTTAGCAGAGGTGAGAGGCGAAAATACGCCGGAAAGAAAGTTTGCCTCAACCGGGTATCGAACTCACAACCACCAGGTCATGAGTCCAACACACTCACCACTAAGCCAACCCGGCAGGCTAGAAGTTAATACTGAATAGCCATGACACACATTTTTTTCATTTTGAAACTTTGATAAATAAACTATAAAATACTGTCTTAACCTTTCACCCCATCAGGCATTTCTGTGGTATCTCTAATTGACCCTAAATAACAGTAAGGATGAAGCTGTTTCTAATGTGTATATGACACCTTTTGATAGCATAGAAAACATTGTGGCAAAAGGTGAAATTGCTCATCACGAGCAATTTCACCTTTTGCCACAATCTTTTCCAAAGGCTCCTACAAGCAATGTGTAGAAATGAGTATATATGGAGTAAAGGGTTAACATTCACCTCTAATCTGTATGCAATTTTCTTGGACTATTTCTTATAACATGTCCGCATATTGTTTATTTCACTGCCATAAAAAAACACAATTTAATAATGTATTCAGATTTGAAAATTTATTCTTTTTCTGCAAACAAAATCATCTTATTACTTCCTGTAAATAGTTAATTTTTCATTTTGAAATAATATGTAACTTAACTCTTTACAAAGCAATCTAATGTTATAACAATCCTAAGAAAAAAAGCTTTTGAAAACATAGAAAAGAAGAAAAAGGTGCCAAGCATTTCCTCCTGTTCCCAACATACTTTGTATCCTTTCATATATCAAGAGGCTAGTGCAAGACTATTGTAAGTGCATATACAATGTATATGCACTTACAATAGTCTTGCACTAACCCCTCGATATTATGTAGTACAACATTTGAGACATGCTGAATCAATCATTGTAAATACTTCCAACTTAAACAGGTCTAAAGTTTTGTTGTTTAGTGAAGAATTAGCTAGGTGTTTTATCCTATCATCAACTCCCATTTTTCAAACCAAAGTAGTGTAGAATTCATTAAAGAATAGCCAAATAAGCATTTTAATTACAAAAATTTCAGAAATTAACTCTGTTTTTCCACTTGATTAATTTGGCAGTTTAAGGGTAATGAGGTAACTGTTCCAGCTATGATACAACTCTTTTTGATAGACGACATTTCAAAACATTTTGGGATATGGTTAAATCTGGCTCTAGCAATGTGTTTTCTATTGGAAACCTGTAAGGTACTAGTAACTATATTAAAGCTATAATTATCCATATTGTTCATCTTTTCCAAAATGCCTATGCTTTTATGTAAACCCAGAAACTTTTGAAAAAAAGTGGTCAATTTCTTTACAGACCATGCACATGAACCTGACTTTATTCCAATAGCTAAAATATGATTTCACTGCAAATTAAAGAGATTTTTTAACAGATAAGAATATGTGGACATGGTTGATCCATAATTAGACAGCTGTATTTATACACATATAGTCTGATCTTTATCTACAATATCTGCATTCTTTTGTTATCTATAGCCCAAAAAGCTTCAACCACCTTAGACCCCATAATGGGAAGAGCAATATTACTTGACAAGATTCTGAGGGAGCTGAGATTTGCAAAGGTTAAACTGCTTGTCAATTACTGTCTCTCAACCTGTTCCTGGCTCAGTGGAAACCTAATAATTACATTGAACAGAAGGAGAATTATTCCTGAATAAGGCCAAGTAATCCAATTCAAGCTCTAAACAAACATGCTCCCACAGATGTTCATTTGTAGCACAAATCAAATGCAGCCCCCGTCTCAGACAAGAGTACAGAGAAATGACAAGCCCAGAATACAAGAAAGTTCTTTCTTATACCTGACCCTTATCAAACCAAATTTAGATCGTCCACAATAACACAAATAAATAATATTCAGTTTTTTGTCATTGAATGGGCATAAACAGGGCCAAAACTATTGACAGAACAACTGAGGGTAAAGCAAGATCCATCTGCACATATGTGCAGCCTGACCTTGCTTTATACTCTCAACAAAACAAAACTTTTGTCGTGAATGGGAGGATAAGAATTAATCTATTTGATTGAATTTGTGTGTATTCATCGTCACCACCAGTTGGCAATATGAACTACGCCTACTGAAGGCTGTTAGTAATGTTACAGTGGGTAGTGCAGGTACATGACGACACCCATCCTTAGTTACACTTAGGTGCTTAGTTGAAGGAACTGTAACACAGGACCTTAGTTTAACCCATTACCACTCAATCCCTACTTTTGATGCCCCTGGACAAGAAGCCCTTTGAAAACATTGAGGGAAAAGGAGAAAATGCTGGTAACCAGCATTTTCTCCAATTCCCACAATGTTTTCTACCCTTCACAAAACTAATTTCAAATTTTCACTTTCATTTTGTCGTCTGCAAATGCCTTCAATTTGGACAAGTCTAAAATATTGTCGTTTGGTAATGAGTTAAGGTCTCATCTCAAACACTATTAGTAATTTAAGTGGCCAGCCTTGGGAATCAAACCCAAACACTCAAGTGACCTGAAACATCATGTTCACTAGTCCTAGGCTCTACCAACTGAGCACTGCCGGGTGGTCAAAAACATTCCATCTGTTAGTTTCTACTGTTCAGATAAACATCTGTAATCTTATCACATAACCTCCCTTGTTTTCAGTGTAATATCTCCATTACAAATTTTCTTATCTTATACACGTTTGATATGACTTTTGTGTGATGTCATTTTTGACGTCATTTTGTACGCATTTCATACAAGTGAATGGGTGTCATGGAAAATACTGCGGGTGCATTTATGAATGTTTTTGCATCACCTGATCTACATTTTGTCAAACATCGTTATGTGATAAAAAGAATCTGACATTCGTGGGCATTTGAGGTAAGATGTTATTAAACTCGTCAAGGAAAATGTTATTAAGCTCGGCACAGGCTCGCATAACCCTTTACTCCATAGATACCCATTTCTACGCATTGCTTGTAGGAGCCTTTTGAAAACATTGTGGCAAAAGGTGAAATTGCTCATGGTGAGCAATTTCACCTTTAGTCACAAGGTTTTCTATGCTATCAAAAGGTGTCATCCTTGCTGTTATTTAGGGTCAATTTGAGATATTTTAGAAATGCCGTATTGGGTAAAGGGTTAATAACATTTCCCCATGGGGTAAAGGGTTAATAACATTTCCCTAGACTCGTTTATTAAAATCCTATCTCAAAAGCCAACTCATGTCAGATCCTATATATCTCTTTACCAGATAACAGAAAACTTGGACTTGCAGAATTAGAAAGCAGTTGCAGACGAAACACTAAATGAGGCTCACAAGATGTAAATTGTTTTTGAAAGGGCTTTAACTCATTACCAAACAACAATATTTTAGTCTTGTCCAAACTGAAAGCATTTGCAGACGACAAAATAAAAGTTACTGAAAATTTGAAATCTGTTTTGTGAAAGGTAGGAAAAATTGTGGGAAAAGGAGAAAATGCTTTCCCCACAAAAGCATTTTTTGTTTTTGTGGGGAAAGCATTTCTTTCTCTTCTCTCTATATTTTCAAAGATTCTAAGACAGGGTTGTTACAACAGAGCTTTTTTGGTGCAGGTTTAACCCTTTACCAAACAATTCCTGGTTTTTACAACCCTAAGATTGGAGCCTTTTGAAAACATTGTGGGAAAAGGAGAAAATCCTGGTTAATTGAAGCCTTTTGAAAACATTGTGGGAAAAGGAGAAAATGCTGGTTACCAGCATTTTCTCCTTTACCCACAATGTTTTCTACCCTGTTGCAAACAAATTTCAAATTTTCTCATTTACATTTTTTTTGTCGTCTGCAAGTGCATGCAATTTCGACCAATCTAATATTTCATCATTTGGTAAAGAGTAAAGCGGCCAGAATGGTCAAACTTTCATCAATTAAATCCTTGCCAAATAACAAAATTTATACATCACCAAATCTAAAGCATAAATTTTGAAGACGACTAATCCAGGTAATAATATGATTCTGTCTTTGATAAGGATACAAAACTTGTGGGAAAAGGTAGAAAATGCTAGTAACAAGTGTTTTCTACTTTTCCCACAATCTTTTCACTAGCTTTCTTTCTCAGGAGCGTTAAAAATTGCAAGTGTATGGTATAGGGTTAAAGAAAGTTACCTCAGCATCCATGTTATTAAGAACTTCTAGTTTTTCCTTCAGCTTGATGGCTTCTGCTTCAGGTAGTTCAGCAACAGCTTCTGTAAGAACAGTTAATTCTTTGTTATTCGTAGATGTGGTTATTGCTTGAGTGTTCATTTTACTCTTTACCACATGACAAAAGTTTGGGCTTGGCCAAATTGAAAGCATTTGCAGACAACAACATAAATGTGAATCAAAAACTGAAATTTGATTTGGGACGGCTAGGAAACATTGCGAGAAAAGGAGAAGATGCTGATTACAAGCCCAGCATCTTCACCTTTTTCCACAATGTTTTCAAAGGCTTTCTTTCTCAGCGTCGTTAAAAGTTGGGATTGTGTGGCAAAGGGTTAAATCCCCAGAGGATGATAGTCCTTGCAACAGGATTCATTCCTCCCTCATTTTTTGTATCTTGTTTTGCTCTACAGCACTCATTGCAATTCCTTACCTCTTTTCCCTTTCATATACAAGTACCGAATTACAACACAGTATTCAACTTTAGATGGAGAAGTATTATTTTGCATCACTAGCCATGTTTGACATGCAACATATCATTAATGATTGAGTCAATACAGAACCAATTATGCCCCTAGACCTAAAACATGTATTAAAACAAGCCATGAAAGTCATGATTATCTAAGGTAATCGGAAATGGGATAGGCTGATTACCTATTGACTCTCATACATCTACAAAGTGATTGTCATCTTGGCTTGAGAAGACGCGAAAAGAGTAAAGCAGACAATGGATAGAGGTTATGTATCAACTGTGACAGAATGAATGGATATGTTTTTACCGTATGGAATTTCAAATCGGGCATCAATCAGTAGTGTATGCCCTGTGGGGAACCTCGTTCCTTTAATCTCCCCATTTTGCATGATCAACTCGCTGTCCAGTGGCATCCATTTTCCATCCCCTTCCTGAAATAAATAACATGTAGTCAACTCTTTACCACAAAATCCCGACTTTAAACGACCCTTACAAAGAAGCCTTTTGAAAATATTGTGGGAATGGGAGAAAATGCTGGTAACCAGCATTTTCTCCCTTTCCCACAATATTTTCTACCCTTTCCAAACCGAATTTCAATTTTTCAGTCACATTAATATCGTTGTCTGGAAATGCTTTCAATTTGGACCAGTCAGTAATTTTGTTGTTTGATAAAGAATTAAAGCAATAAGCACCTCTCACAACTACAATCGCCTTTCTGGACAGTATAGATCAAGATCAGACTGCATCATGAAAATATGCAATCTGATGTTTCATGTACACTCCTTCTTTGTTGAGACATTCTGTACAAGAGCCACCTTGAGACTACCATTATTTAGACCTAATTTGTTTCCTAAAATGAACATGTCCATTATGTTTTTTTGGGTATATGGGTTGACCTGTCCATGTGGCTGAAGTTAATAGCTTTTACAAACAGTGAAGGAAAAGAGCAAATGTAACAAGGTATAATTATTGTAATTGTTCCAAACAATACCATTCATTTCATACTGTTCAAAGAAGAAGATAAAAAATTCTGTGAAACACTTTTGGTCTGGAATTGTACCATCACAGCCTTTTTTTACACTGATTTAATTCAGTTTATCAGGGACTCTCAGGGTTAATTCCATGACATGCATAAAAAATCCATTTATGGGCTAATTTACAACTCACTGTGTGAAGCTGGCTTTTATCTAGACCCAGCTACTTATCTCTTTCATCCTCAATACAAATGAGTGTCTTTATTATAGGTCTAAAAGACACAACTATGTTCAATTGAAGCAACATCATCTCTTTATCACATAGAAAAAAGTAGCCTGCTTTGAGAAATCAAAAATCAAACAGCACATTGTGCTCAACCTGATCTTGGTTTACACCATTCCCCATTAGCTTCCGTCAGCCTATGATGGTAAAATTATTCTACCAGACAGTTCCAAGTTCTCACAACCTTAACCAATTACCACGCAATCCCTACTTTTGACGACCCTGAGAAAGAAGCCTTTAGAAAACATTGTGGGAAAAGGAGAAAATGCTGGTAACCAGCATTTTCTCCTTTTCCCACAATTTTTTCTACCCTTCACAAAACAAATTTCAAATTTTCAGTCACTTTTATTTTGTCGTCTGCAAAATTAATCCTTTCGATTTGGACAAACCCAAAATATTTTTGTTTGGTAATGAGTTAAGAGAGGCCCTTGAGAAAGGGGGACATGCTGGTATTTTCTCCCTATTTCCCATAGTATTAATACATGTAATTTTATTCCTTACAGATCTGAATGAGAGAAATAGACCTTTTCAATCAGGGAAAACATTGGACACATTGTTAATTCAAGATTGTTTTAACTCTTTACCCAATGTCAAAATTTTAGACTGTTCCAACTTGAAAAAATTTGCAGACGAGAAAATAAAATTGACTGAAAATTTGAAAATTCTTTTGGGAAAGGACAAAAACAATGTGAGAAAAGGAGAAAATGCTGGTTACCAGCATTTTCTTCTTTTCTCACAATGTTTTCAGAAGGCTTCTCTCTCAGGGTCGTTAAAAGTAGGGCTTGTGTGGTACAGGGTTAACCAGAATATGTAACTAAGCACCTGACAGTGTAAATTAAAGATCAGACTGCACATTCTGTGCAGTCTGATCATGATATACACTTAGCCAAAAGTCGGTTCCGGTACTTTATGGGTTACTGCTACGTCCTATTTGATGTCTGCAAAAGCTTCCAATTTAGTTTAGTCCAAATTTTGTCATGTACTACAGTGTTAATTAATGTAATTCTGACCTGGATACAGTAAATTACACTCTTCTTTATCCTTTTTGAAATAGACCCCAGGACTTTACAATCAGTGGGGGAAAAGGCTTTTAAATACATTATCAGAAGGGAAGAACAAGCTGGTAATATTCATTTTCTCAATGTCTGACAATTTTTTCCGCCATTTCAAGGACAAATTCAATCATTAGAGGCACAATTAATCTGCTCTCTGCACACATTTTCAGCGCGGAAAAGTAAGAACAATTTACTGTCTAGGATGGAGTTATTGCACTGTGTTTAGAGTATAAAACAGACTATTAATTAGATCAATGGAATTAAGCGATCCTTTCAAGTTTTAAAAGATCAGGTTTTAATGAATTCTAATCAATGACATTATTATTTAGGACATGCAATGTTTCAACCTCATCATACCCACTTGACCTTTTCTCTTGTATATCTTAAACCATTACCACACAATCCCTACTTTTGATGACCCTGAGAAAGAAGCCTTTAAAAAACATTGTGGGAAAAGAAGAAAATGCTGGTAACCAGCATTTTCTCCTTTTCCCACAATGTTTTCTAACCTTCACAAAACAATTTTCGAATTTTTAGTCACTTTTATTTTGTCTGCAAATGCTTTCGATTTGGACAAGCCTAAATTATTGTTGTTAATGAGTTAACCACAAAAATATTTCAGAAGCATCCATTGTAAGATGCTACATACTGTGACAAAAGAAAATATTGATGATTTGACTCTTTACCAAAGTTTCTTGTCTAAATCCATAGCATTTGCAAACAATAAATTAAATGTGGTTCAACTTAGTAGATTTTACTTTGGAAAGGTGGAAAATATTGTGGGACAATGAAAAAGTGCTGGCATGAAATACCAGCATTTTCTCCCTTTATCATCACAATATGTTTTAAAAGCTTTTTACAGGGTTATTAAAGTTTGGGATTGTGAGGAAAAGCATTAACACAAAGTTAACCCTTTACCACACAATGCTGACTTTCAACGACCCTGAAAAAGAAGCCTTTTGAAAATAGTGTGCCAAAAGAAAAATGCTGCATTTTCTCCTTTTCCCACAATTTTTTCTACCCTCCCCACCTGGGAGTTCAATTTTTGAGTCACATTTATTTTGTCGTCTGCAACTGCATTCAATTCAGACTAGTCCAAATATTTTGTCGTTTGGTAAAGAGTTAGGCTAAATTGATTGCCATTCTTGGATATAATACAACAGAAGCTCTAATTGTTTTACTCCCGACATATTTTACCTGGTTAGAAAACTGAACACTCCTCAGAGGCAGCCACTGAAGTCCTAGCAGTTTATCCCACAGCATTCCTTTATTCCAGACTTCAATGATGATCCCACCATCCAATCTGTCTGTCTCACTGAAAAATATGTTAAAGAAAGGTACAGGCTAGCTTTACATACAGACTACCTCATCCTCGGATACCCCGGGGTCTCCCAATTTGCTACGCTACATCGACCCCTGGGACAATTGACTAATAAAACTTTGAATCAGCCGCCGAAAATCGATATGAAACGTCATAGCGTACAGTCCACTCGCCCATCACAAAATGATGATGGAACCAATGAAAAGCCAGCGTTCGGCCAGCGGTAAAGCGAGGGAAATTCAATTAATTGTCCCAGGGGTCGATGTAGCGTAGCAAATAGGGAGACCCCGGGGTATCCGAGGATGAAACTACCTGTATTTAGCTGTCTATTGTCAATACAGATCAGAGTTTATTTCTCTCCCATGCATAAACAAAAGGGCCATGATGGCCCTGTATCGCTCCACTGGCTTTTTAACCCTTTACCACACAAATTGAAGTGTTCATGACCATGAAAAAGAGGGCCTTCAAAAACAATGAACACTGTCAGGCAG
Source organism: Tridacna crocea (assembly GCA_943736015.1). Taxonomy (NCBI): domain Eukaryota; kingdom Metazoa; phylum Mollusca; class Bivalvia; order Cardiida; family Cardiidae; genus Tridacna; species Tridacna crocea. The sequence continues at coordinate 15,780,757 of OX031066.1, forward strand.
TACAAGCAGGTTCATTCATAAGCATGAAAGGTAAAATCCTTGGAAAAATAAGCTGAATGATAGAAACCTTACTCTGAATTTATTATTCACCTCATGTGAGCATAACTATTAGCATCAAAAAAATGAATAACACTTGAAAACAGAATATTTTCTATCAAAAAACTTAATGTCTAGCATCAATCATTATCAATGCAGTTTGATGATCAAGGGAGGTAAATAGTACCAAACTTTATCTTTCATAAAAAGAGTTATTTCCCTTGATTAATGTATAAATTAAAGTGACCATATCTTGGGGCCCATGTTAAACTTGTGATCCCTGGATGGAGCCAATTTTGACCCCAGACCTACAATATGAAACTAGAATGTGTGGTTATAAACATGAAGATCTTTGAATCTTGCCCAATAAAAAGCCCTGTACAACAAGTTTGCTCAATAAAAGGCCCTGATCCCTGGATGGAGCCAATTTTGACCCCAGACCTACAATATGAAACTAGAATGTGTGGTTATATACACGAAGATTTTTTAATCTTGCCCAATAAAAAGCCCTGTAAAACAAGTTTGCTCAATAAAAGGCCCTGTAAAATATGTGACCCATGAGACAGGTTTATAAAGCCAATGTAAAACTTGTGACCCCTGGGATGGAGTCAAACTTGACCCCCATAGGTAAAATTTTGGCCCTCTTGGTTGAAGCCCATTAGATAAAGCTACATGCAAAATTTGGTAGCCCTAGGCCTTATGGCTATGTACAAGTAGATTATTAAAGTTTCCCTATATAAGCCAATGCAAAACTTGTGATCCCCTGTGACAGGGGCTAAATTCAACCCCAGGGCTATACTTTTGGACACCCTTGGTAGAGACCCCCTAGATAAAGCTACATGCAAAATTTGATAGCCCTAGTCCTTATAGCTAGGTGCAACAAGATTTTGAAAGTTTTCCCTATATAAGCCCATGGAAAAATTTGTTATCCCCTGGGGGCGGGGCCAAATTTGACCCCTGGGCTATAAGTTGGAAACCCCTGGTAGAGAACCACTAGATAAAGCTACATGCCAAATTTGGTAGCCCTAGGCCCTATGGCTAGGTGGAAGAAGAATTTTGAAGTTCTCCATATATAAGCCCATGTAAAACTTGTTACCCCTGGGGCGGGGCCAATTTTGACCCCAGGGCTATAATTTAGACAATCTTGGTAGAGGTCCACTAAATAAAACAACATCCCAAATTCGGTAGCCCTAGGCCCTATGCCTAGGTAGAAGAGGAGTTTTAAAGTTCTCCCTAAATAAGCCCATGTTAAACTTGTGACCCCCGGGGCGGGGCCAATTTTGACCCCAGGATCATAATTTGAAGACAAGAGGGCCATGATGGCCCTGTATCGCTCCACTGGCTTTTTAACCCTTTACCACACAAATTGAAGTGTTCATGACCATGAAAAAGAGGCCCTTCAAAAACAATGAACACTGTCAGGCAGTACAAGCAGGTTAATTCATTAGCATGAAAGGTAAAATCCTTGGAAAAATTAGCTGAATGATAGAAACCTTACTCTGAATTTATTATTCACCTCATGTGAGCATAACTATTAGCATCAAAAAAATGAATAACACTTGAAAACAGAATATTTTCTATCAAAAAGTTTAATGTGTAGCACCAATCATGTATCAATGCAGTTTGATGATCAAGGGAGGTAAATAGTACCAAATTTTATCTTTCATAAAGAGTTATTTCCCTTGATTAATGTATAAATTTAAGTGACTATATCTTGAGGCTCATGTTAAACTTGTGATCCCTGGATGGAGCCAATTTTGACCCCAGACCTACAATATGAAACTAGAATGTGTGGTTATAAACATGAAGATTTTTGAATCTTGCCCAATAAAAAGCCCTGTACAACAAGTTTGCTCAATAAAAGGCCCTGTAAAATATGTGACCCATGAGACAGGTTTATAAAGCTAATGTAAAACTTGTGACCCCTGGGATGGGGTCAAACTTGACCCCCAAAATTAAAATTTTGGCCCTCTTGGTTGAAGCCCATTAGATAAAGCTACATGCAAAATTTGGTAGCCCCAGGCCTTATGGCTATGTACAAGTAGATTATTAAAGTTTCCCTATATAAGCCAATGCAAAACTTGTGATCCCCTGTGACGGGGACTAAATTTGACCCCAGGGCTATACTTTTGGGCACCCTGAGTAGAGACCCCCTAGATAAAGCTACATGCAAAATTTGATAGCCCTTGTCCTTATAGCTAGGTGCGACAATATTTTGAAAATTTTCCCTATATAAGCCCATGTAAAATTTGTTACCCCCCCAGGGCGGGGCCAAATTTGACCCCTGGGCTATAAGTTGGAAACCCCTGGTAGAGGTCCACTAGATAAAGCTACATGCCAAATTTGGTAGCCCTAGGCCCTATGGCTAGGTGGAAGAAGAATTTTGAAGTTCTCCCTATATAAGCCCATGTAAAACTTGTTACCCCCGGGGTGGGGCCGATTTTGACCCCAGGGCTATAATTTAGACACTCTTGGTAGATGTCCACTAAATAAAACAACATCCCAAATTTGGTAGCCCTAGGCCCTATGCCTAGGTAGAAGAGGAGTTTTAAAGTTCTCCCTAAATAAGCCCATGTAAAACTTGTGACCCCCGGGGTGGGGCCAATTTTGACCCCAGGGCTATAATTTGAAGAAACTTGGTAGAGGTCCACTAGATAAAGCTACATGCCAAATTTGGTAGCTCTAGGCCTTACGGTTTCAGACAAGAAGATTTTCAAAGATTTTCAAAATTTTTCAGTTTTGTTGCCATGGCAACCAGAGTTTTTGAAGGAATTAAATTCTTTCAAGAAATTCTGAAGAGGACCATGGCAGCATCATTTCTGTGAAGTTTCATCAAAATTGGATGGGTAGTTTCAGAGAAGATGTTTAAAGAAAAAGTTAACGCACGGACGGACGGACGCACGCACGGACGGACGGACGCACGACGGACAACGGGCCATGACATAAGCCCGCTGGCCTTCGGCCAGTGGAGCTAAAAATTGGTAGAGGTCCACTAGATAAAGCTACATGCCAAATTTGGTAGCTCTAGGCCTTACGGTTTCAGACAAGAAGATTTTCAAAGATTTTCAATTTTTTTCAGTTGTGTTGCCATGGCAAGCAGAGTTTTTGAAGGAATTAAATTCTTTCAAGAAATTCTGAAGACGACCATAGCAGGATCATTTCTGTGAAGTTTCATCAAAATTGGATGGGTAGTTTCAGAGAAGAAGATGTTTAAAGAAAAAGTTAACCAACGGACGCACGACGGACAATGGGCCATGACATAAGCCCGCTGGCCTTCGGCCAGTGGAGCTAAAAATTTAGAATTGTCCAAATTAAAGAAATACAAGAGGGCCATGATGGCCCTGAAATCGCTCACCTGAGTTTATTGACCAAACATGCACCATCTAGTTTCCCAGTGACCTAGTTTTTTATCAGACATTACCCATCATCAAACACTTTTGAGATATCAGTAAGACAAACATTCTGGCCAAGTTTCATGAGTATTGGACTGAAAATGTGGCCTCTACAGTGTACAAAAGGTTTTTCTAAGATTTCATCAAGTGACCTAGTTTTGGACCTGACAATTACCCATTATTAAACTCTTTTGAGACATCACCAAAACAAACATTCTGACCAAGTCTGAAGAGTATCAGGCAGAAAATGTAGCCTCCAGAGTGTACACAAGGTTTTTCTAATATTTGACCCATTGACCTAGTTTTTGAGTCCACATGACCCATTTTCAAACTCATTCAAGGTATCACCAGGACAAATATTATGAACAAGTTTTAGGAGTATCAGACTGAAAATGTGTCCTCCAGAGCATACAAAAGGTGTTTATAACATTTGACCAATTGACCCAACATGACCCATTTTCAAACTCATCCGAGATATTATAAAGGCAAACATTCTGACTAATTTTCAAGAGTGTTGGACTGAAAATGTGGCATCCAGAGCATATACACGGTTTTTCTAAGATTTGACCTGGTGACCTAGTTTTCAACCCCCAATGACCCATTTTCAAACACTGTCTCAGATATCATCGAGACAAACATCCTGACCAACTTTCATAAGTATCCGACTGAAAATGTGGCCTCTAGAGCCTACAAAAGGTTTTTCTAACATTTGACCTAGTGACCTATTTTTTGACCCCACATGACCCATTTTCGATCTTGTCCGAGATATCATCCAGGCAAACATCTTGACAAACTTTCATGAGTATCCAACTGAAAATGTGGCCTCTAGAGCATACACAAGGTTTTTCTAAGATTTGACCTTGTGACCTAGTTTTTGACCCCACATGACCCATTTTCGAATTGGTCCAAGATATCATCCAGACAAACATCCTGACAAACTTTCATGAGTATCCGACTGAAAATGTGGCCTCTAGAGCGTACACAAGGTTTGTCTAAGATTTGACCTGGTGACCTAGTTTTTGAGCCCACGTAACCCATTTTCCAACTCGTCCGAGATATCATCCAGACAAACATCCTGACCAACTTTCATGAGTATCAGACTGCAAATGTGGCCTCTAGAGCGTACACAAGGTTTTCCTAAGATTTGACCTGGTGACCTAGTTTTTGACCCCTCGTGACCCATTTTTGGACTCGTCCGAGATATCATCGAGACAAACATCCTGACCAACTTTCATGAGTATCTGACTGCAAATGTGGCCTCTAGAGCGTACACAAGGTTTTTCTAAGATTTGACCTGGTGACCTAGATTTTGATCCCACATGACCCATTTTCGAACTCGTCTGAGATATCATCCAGACAAACATCCTGACCAACTTTCATGAGTATCCGACTGAAAATGTGGCCTCTAGAGCGTACACAAGGTTTTTCTAAGATTTGACCTAGTGACCTAGTTTTTTACCCCACGTGACCCATTTTCAAACTCGTCCCAGATGTCATCCAGACAAACATCCTGACCAACTTTCATGAGTATCCGACTGAAAATGTGGCCTCTAGAGCATACACAAGGTTTTCCTAAGATTTGACCTGGTGACCTAGTTTTTGACCCCACGTGACCCATTTTCAAACTCGTCCGAGATATCCAGACAAACATCCTGACCAACTTTCATGAGTATCTGACGGAAAATGTGGCCTCTAGAGCGTACACAAGGTTTTTCTAAGATTTGACCTAGTGACCTAGTTTTTGACCCCACATGACCCATTTTCGAATTCGTCCGAGATTTCGAGACAAACAGCCTGACCAACTTTCATGAGTATCCGACCAAAACTGTGGCCTCTAGAGCGTACACAAGGTAAAAAGTTGACGACGCATGACGGACGCAGCATGATCACAATAGCTCACCATGAGCACTTTTAGGTGAGCTAAAAAGCAGTCTGCAGACAACATATTAATTAAAGATAAAAAAAATTGCTGAAAAAAAAAAGAGAAAATGCTGGCTACCAGCATTTTTCTCCTTTCGGAACATTCAAGGAGCCCAAGTTTTGCTGTGAGATACACAAAATTTCAATGATTGTCTACCAAGTGATCCAGGGCTTCAAGGACCCTATGAAAAAATGCTTTAAAAGACACAGCTAGAAAGGAGAGGAGAAAATGCCAGCGATGAATTTAGAGTGGCCAAAAAGGTGGTCTCTCTATCTGTAGAGGAAGAAAACATTGTGGAAAATGGAGAAAATGCACGTTACGAGCATTTTCACCTTTTCAACAGTGTTTTCAAATGCCTTCAACCTCTGGGAACCTCTGGGAAAGGGTTTACCACACAATCCCTCCTTTGACAACCCTGGGAAAGACGCCTTTCGAAAACATTGTGGGAAAAGGAGAAAATCATGGTAATCAGCATTTCCCCCTTTTTCCAAGAAGGTTTTCTACCCTTCACAAAAAAGGTGTCAAATTTTCAGTCACTTTTATTTTGTCGCCTGCAAATGCTTTCAATTTTGATAAACCTAAAATTTGTTGTTTGGTAGTGAGTTAAATAGTACTCAGCTAAAACAATATAACGGCCCAGTTTTTCTTTCCTCCCAAAGGACAAAATAAACATTCAGAATTTCTAGAGACATTTTCTGCTACAACAACCAGAATTTATCACTTGAAATTTGTCTCTCTCTCTGTATTCTCCCTGATCTGGGATACAGAAACAGTATTGATTCACATACAAACGTTTTTAACTCTTTACCAGGCTGTGTTTTTGCATTGTCTAAATTAAAACTATTCTTTAAATAACAAATTAATGGTGAATCAAATATGGACCTTGTCTTTTATAGGATATGAAACAATGTGGGAACAGGAGAAAATACTGTTCACCAGCATTTTCTTCTTTTCCCACAATGTTTTCAAAGCCTTCTCCACAGCAGCTGTTTCCTAGGGTATGAGGCGTAAAACCAAATATTATCCAAACAGCTCAGGATATAATTAGTTTACTCTTCATTTCTGTATTAGAAATTTTTAACTTAACATATTATCCTAGAGAAGACTTTTTGAGGTTATCGAATACACTGACTTTTGTCCTACTTCTTGATACTGTAAGACTCATAATTATTAATCAACTGTTAATTTCGATTTGTGAAAAATAGGAAGTGATTCATTTGGAGGGCTCCTGTATGCTTATCTGAGGACACATTTATGACGCCAATATACAAGTGTCTCTACAGCTAATCCGTACCCCTGGGTGCTTATTATTCACACCATAGTAAATGGAAATAATTGGGGATTATTCTTTTCTTGTACTATCTTTATTCTCTTCTTGTACTATCTGGTAATTTACATATAAATGTTTTCAGACACATCACAAAATTGTGATCAATTTTGTGATCAACATCTCTTTAAAAATACAATCACGTATAAATCTAGTTTAAGTTTCACTTTTTAACAAAATGCAAAATGAAGTGGAAAGGAGGCAATTTCAAGCAAGGATACATGTGTTCATTACTCTTCACTCTTTCCAAGCAACACAGGTTTCAAAACTGTTCATTTTGAAAATATGTGCAAACAACATTAAAATGTGTGTACAGTTTTTTTGTTTTTGTTTTTAGCAGGTTTTCTAATTGGTATTTCACAGAAAATTTTCATTTTTTATTTATGGCATGAAAGCTAAATAATTCTCTAAATTAATTTCTGTCTGTTTTTTCCTCAGGTGATTCTCTGTAATAGGCTCTATAATTTTCAAAACAATACTGTTACCTGCATTTTCTTATTTTCCAACTCTGTTTGTAAGAACTGTTTCTTGTGATCTTTTGGTATTAGGTTTATACTTTTAACAAGCTGTAACCAACCTGGGCTTGTATTGACCAACCATTCTTAACCCTTTACTCCACAGATACTCACTTTGACATATCAACAACAGACAGCTTTTGAAAACATTGTGGGAAAAGGAGAAATTGCTTGTAACGAGCAATTTCTCCTTTTTCCATAATGTTTTCCACTCAATCAGATATTTGTATCCTCAATTGTCCATATTGTTCACATCATATCTTTATTTGATGCTGACATGGAAGAGCCTCAAATTAGCATATCAGGTGAAGGGTTAAGAAAGTTCTTAGTCTTACTTTCAGGAATTTTCAAGTTTGAAAGTAAGACAACTTCTGATTGACTGAACTTTTTGGTTTAGACAATCGGAAGTTGTGTTACATCCAAATTTAGAAGCTCTTGGAGAACAAAACAAAGAACCCAAGTTTTTACAGAAAAATCCAAAGTTATAGATTACAGAATTATTGTTATTGCTATCCTCTCTGATTGGAGGCAATCCTTGTGGAAAAAAGTGTTTGGGATAGGAAATAAATTAATGACAATATAATGATGTGTCATTTCCACCACAACAGAAAATTGCTTTTTATCCCCATCTATTCATGTTTTGGTGACACATACAGAGCTGCCTGCTTGCTGATAATGATTGGACATAATCTACAGGGTTTTAATGGGCAAACATTTTCTACCTCTCTGACATCAGAATAGCAAAGCAGGATCCCCATAATTTTTTTTACATCATCTACTGGGTGCAACTTCAACTTGAAATTCAGTAAGTAAAAAGAATACAAGCCAATCATCCTTCAATCTAATCTATCAATTTATCAACAGTTACTCTGATTTTTTTATGGCTAACTGGACCAAGCATGTATCACAAGCCAATCTAAGAGACATTGCTACAAACACCATTAGATCTTAGCCTAAGACTTCAATATGGATGCTTTAAAAACAGTATGTCGTATATCATAATATCTGTCTGTGAGGAAAACTACTCTCACTTTCTTCAACCAAATTTCACAACAACAGAGCTCCTACACCATAAGCCAGCACTCCCAAAATCATGACAATTGAGTCCCTTGAACAACAAAAATAACATACAAACCGAAACCCTGGTATATGGTCCATCACTCTGAAGGAATAAGTCTTTTTTTGTATTTTTTTCCTTCTACTTCAGAAAATAAAATACTGGTACAAACCCACAAAGTTCTGCATTATTTGACTATATTCCAAGTTCTTATTTCCTAAACAGTAAACTTCAAACCCTCCCTCATACAACTTCCAACCAGCAATGTTGTGGTTTCATCTATATCTATCTACAAGATCAGGCAGCAACTGCCTTGCTCTAGTTATGTTGCTGCAGTATGTCTGTAAGCTGGTGGCTGCATCTGTTCAATTCTTTTTGCAGCACTGCAATATTGCCCACAGTCAACCATGTGTCTTCAACTTCCAATTTACAGTCTTAGTCAGCTCTACTGCCCTGCCTATCCTAAACTGTGTTTGTAAGCCAACATCTGCAACTGTGTACCTCTAAATGTACATGGCTCTCACTGCTTGTGTGCAGTGTTATTCAGCTACCGCCATGTCATCTCTAGTAGTCCAAATATTTAGAAGTATATTTGCTTGTTTACCGTTCAACATTTATCTGTCAAACATTTCACATTTTACTTTTCATGTGCATGTGAAGTCTATACACATTTAGTTCTCTGTTGCAAATCCAGTTTCTCTATAGCCGATATTATTCCGAAAAAGAACTTAATTTATCTTTAGGGAGAACTTCATTTGAAAATATGCCTGCACTGTTGTAATAAACAATGGGCAGATTCTGTCAGAATTCTATCAAATCACTTTCATGTTGGATTGCCAACAGAGTTGCAGCTATGTTTTTCAGTCATGCAGAAGGTTGCATAATAAACCAGAATTCACTTTAGATTTATGAACAAAATCTGTTTCAATAATCAAACAACAGTGCCAAACAAAATTTAGATTTAAAATAAGACCAAGAGGGACTCTGGAAGTTGCATCACCCTATTTATGATGGTTCATTTAGAACAGTGGTGTTGAATTGGACAGGTCTCAGCTCATATACAGGCGAGTTTTGTACAAAATCCTTTTTAAATTGAGATATTATGTTAATCCTACTTCTGATATTCTTTATAGATCCAGTTCAGTTAAAAGTATCCAAATATGCTGTTCAGTGACAGAAGTCCATATCGGATTTTACTAAGAGAAACTATGCAGGAACCAATAAGATCCTATGTACATGATGAATGTCAAAATAAAAAAAAAACATACAAAGGGGCTAATGAATAGGACTACTTGTGTGGCTGCTGCATGTCTGCAAAGCTATGAGAGCTCTAATTATTTACTTCTTCTTGTGTGATGGCAACTTCCAACCTGCAATGTTCCAGCTTCAGCTGCCCACTACAAGATCATGCAGCTACTGCTTATCTCTGATTTTGTAGTTGTTGCACGTCTGTAAGCTGACACCTGCAATTGCTCAAGTCTAACTGCAGCAATGCAACTGTCCACAATGACACATGTAGCTCGCAATTCATCTGTACAATCTTGTTAAGTTACTGTCTATCTCTAGATATGTGGCTGCTGTATGTCTGCAAAGCTCTGAGAGCTTTAATCATTTACTTGTTCTTGTGTGATGGCAACTTCCAACCTGCAATGTTGTGGCTTCAGCTCCCCACCTACAACGGATCATGTACCTATTACTTATCTCTAATGTTATGGTTGCTGCATGTCTGTAAGCTAACACCTGCAATTGCTCAAGTCTAACTGCAGCAATGCAACTGCCCACAATGACCTATGTAGCTCGCAATTCATTTGTACAATCTTATTCAGCTACTGTCTATCTCTAGATGTGTGGCTGCTGTATGTCTGCAAAGCTCTGAGAGCTTTAATCATTTACTTGCTCTTGTGTGATTGCAACTTCCAACCTGCAATATTGTGGTTTCAACAGCCTTTCTCCAAGATCATACAGTAGTAAAAAATCTGTAACTTTGTGACAACTATACTATGTCATCCAAAAGTTGTAATTGCTAATTCTAAATGTGTGACTGTTAGACTACCGGTACATTATGACTAGAGCTACCCATTTACAAGACAGTCCAGCCACAGTTCACCATAATTTCAAATTGTGTAACTACATCTTTCAACCTGCAATTATGTGCATTTAACTGTCTTTTTTACAGCACAATAATTATAGCTACTGCTGCTTCTAATATGTGATTGAACAGCTACAGCTTTCCTTTGAAAGCTGTTACATGAATTTTACAGTCTGATCTTAAACTTACACTATCTATTACATTCATACATATTCTGCTAAACACAACTGTGAAATAGCTATATCTGTTTTGCAATGCAAAAAGGTCGTTTTCATTAATGCAATGCTCTACAAGGTAAGAGCTGCAGAAATCTAACTGAAGCTTGACCACTTATAACACAATCCCAGTTTAAATGAGCCTGACAGAAGAAGAATTTTAAAAGTATGGGGAAAGAGGAGAAAATACCATTTTTAAAGCAACATTTTCTCCTTTTCCTACAATGTCTACTTCTTCAAGGACAAATTCTATCATTTGAAACACATCATATTTTTTTGTCATTATATGTTTTTGATATTCTAGTCAAAAGTTTTGCTGTTGGGTAAGCTCTTTACAAAACAACAAAATTTTAGACTTGTCCAAATTAAAAGTATTGGCAGATGACAAAATAAACACAACTCAAAAATTGAAACTTAACGTTAGGAGAATAGAAAACATTGTGGGAAAAGGAGAAAATGCTGGTAACCTTTTCCCACAATTTTTTCAAAAGCTTTCTTTTTTAGGGTCGTTAAAGTCTAGATTGTGTGGTAAAGAGGTAGAATTACAGTATACTAGCTGTAAATCATCAAAACAAACCCACCTTACTCTGGTGTGCGTTTTACCTAGTATCATATTTTCCATTATCCAGTACAATACCTGCATTTTCCAATGTATAATGTTTACAAAATTGCAGTCTGATCCTTATCTAAACTGTCTGCTTTTCCAAGACACTCGTCACAAAAGCAACCTTATTTCAAATTGCTGTATGTCATAATACCCGATTGTCTCAAGATTCAGTTTGTTGTTACAGAAACAGAATTTCAGGAATCTATAATTATAGAGCCTGCAACATGTGAAAAGGGGCAATTGGACATTTGCGTTTAACTCATTTGTGTTTAACTCTTTACCAAAAGACAAAATTTTAGACTTGTCCAAATTGAAAGCATTTGCAGATGATAAAATGAATGTGAATCGAGAATTGAAATTTGTTTAAGGAAGGGAAGAAAACAGTGTAGGAAATGCAGAAAATGCTGATTACCAGCATTTTCTGCTTTTCCCACAATGTTTTCAAAGGCTTTCTTTCTCAGGTAAAGGGTTAAGTGTTGTCTTAAAACAGCCTGCACAGTCTGCACAGGCTAATCCCAGACAGCCTTTTTCCCACCACATTAAATTTCGTCCTACAGTGGACTCGTGAAAACCAAAAACTTTACTACAGAACAGAAGGTGTCACCTCAGATTCTGTTGCGCAGAATACCCAGACAACAGTTTACTCAAGTGTCTGAATGCCCCTTTTCACGAGCTGCATGCCACATGATGGCTTGTTCTGCATCATGCATCAAAGAGTTGTATTAACTGGTTACCAGCATTTTCTCCTTTTCCCAGTGTTTTCAAAAGGCTTCTTTCTCAGGGGTGTCAAAAGTAGGGATTGTGTAGTGATGGGGTTAACTCTTTTCCAAAAGACAAATTTATAGACTGGTCCAAATTGAAAACATTTGCAGATGACAAAATAAATGTGAATCAAAAACTGAAATTTGCTTTGGAAAGGGTAGAAAACATTGTGGTAAAAGGAGAAAATGCTGGTTACCAGCATTTTCTCCTTTTCCTACAATTTTTTCAGAAGGCCTCTTTCTCAGGGTCATTAAAATTAGGGATTGTGAGGGAAAGAGTTAAAACCCCCTTTGCAAGAGCATGGCTTAATGATTTGGGTCCAATTACCAGACTGAAAATGTCTGTTGGGTTTATTCAGCACTTCATGGGTTAATTGATTTTTGGCAAGAGAGCCACCATCAGTTGCCGAATTTCTCAATATTGGTAATTTTTTACCTTGTGGTGTATTTTTACCACCATCCGAGGATTTTTTTTGGGGAGGGGGGGGGGGCATTTATAAAGCAGAATAAGAGTAAATTTTGATTTTATTTTTTGGAATGATCATATTACATCTACTAGTTTTGCTTCAGTTTTTCAGTTTTTTATGACATATCTTTTTTATAATTAAAATTGTCCCAAACTATGCGCCATTGTGTCCAGAAATTTCAGACATGTCCGTAAATCAGCAACACAGGTTGGATTTTTTTCTTTATCCATATATCGCCCTGATTTTAGTTATGCTTACATCATGGCCAAAAACAAAACAGCACGTTGTAATGTATGTTTATTAATCTTTGTAGCCTGGCCCATTTTGAGCATAATAAGATGATCGAGACAACAAATATTGCTCTGCTGTCCAAAAATACCTGATACTGGTCTACAAAATCGTAGGGTAAAGAAGGGACTGTACATGTGTATTCAATCCAGAATTTTTTTTTGTAAGTGTATGCAGTTTAGTGTAAGGTACCGTACCCTTGATGCCCAAGAATACATTAACTTAAAGAAAAAAAGTTCTTTGGCAGACTAAGCAGTGGAATACCAGTATTTACCATAAAGTGGAAGAGATTTAAAAAGGTCTAGGGTTTTAACTCTTTACCATACAATCCCAAGTATTAACAACCTTGAAGAAGAAAACAGTTTTTGGAGGGAAAAGAAAAAAATGTCGTCAATCAGCATTTTCTTCTTTTCCCACAATGTTTTCTTCTCTTTGAAAGATATTATCTACCATTTGAGCCAATTTTGTTGTCTGCAAATGCTTTAACTCATTACCAAACGACAATATTATAGGTTGGTCCAAATAGAAAGCATTTGCAGATGACAAAATAAAAGTGACTGAAAATTTGAAATTTATTTGTGAAGGGTAGAAAACATTGTGGGAAAAGGAGAAATGCTGCTTACCAGCATTTTCTCCATTTCCCACAATGTTTTCTAAAGGCTTCTTTTTCAGGGGCATCAAAAGTAGGGATCGTGTGGTAATGGGTTAATTTGGACAAGTTTGAAAAATGTACCGGTAGTTTGATACAGGGTTAAAAAAACTTGGGTAAATTCATTGGACTCTATCCAATAAATACAAGACAGTTACCTCAGCATCCATCTTATTTCCTTACAACTTATTTCTTTGCAAATATACAAGCATATTTTTGGTAATCTTTTTTACTTTAGCCTTCTGATATTCCTAGATCATATAAACCAGCTGTACAAGTTTTCAAAAAACAAACTTTTACCATAAGTCTTTGACAGTACAAAAAAAAAAGCTTTGACAGTTTTTATAAGAATGTGGAAATTACTACATTCTTCAAATTTCAATTCTTTTCCTCTCAAATAGATTTTTCTTGTTACACATATGCTTCACACTCTGGATGATACAAATAATCTGTTCCAATTACATTGCTTCAATCCCTGAAAAGGTGTAATAGGATATACTTGCATAGTATATGTTTAACTCATTACCACACGAGAAAATTTTAGACTGGTCCAAATTGAAAGCATTTGCAGACGAAAAAATAAAGGTGACTGAAAAATAGAAATTTGTTCTGGAAAGGGTAGAAAACACTGTGGGAAAAGGAGAAAATGCTGGTTACCAGCATTTTCTCCTTTTCCCACAGTGTTTTCAAAAGGCTTCTTTCTCAGGGGCGTCAAAAGTAGGGATTGAGTGGTAATGGGTTAACGGTTTCTGAAAATCTAAAGAAAAAGATGTGCATTTACTTACAACATAAAATCTTGCTCCCAGCATGGATTATTCCCCTTTACCATGACAGTGGTTGACTTCACATTTTGTAACTTAAGGACGACATATGCATTATACCGATCTGAAAATAGACAAAGTCAGTGATTACCAAATGTTACCGATAAACCATTTTTCTGCTTACAGTATTAGAAATTGTTGGCTTTCATCAGCCAGATAGCAGCCTAGCTATAATAAGCGACATGCAATATTATGAGACTCACTTCCATAGAATGTTAGGAAGGTAACACTTCACTCTTTAACAATATCTAACTATCTTGAGAGTTAAAAACACTGAGGGAATGGCTTTTGAAAACATTAAGGGAAAAGAAGAAAATGCTGCTGACCAGCATTTTCTCCTTTTCCCACAATGTTTTCTACTCTTATTCAAGTACTATTACTTGTACCAAATTTTTCATCTGCAACAGTTCTCAATATGAACAAGTCTTCAATGATGTACTCTGCTTAATAGTATTAAGCTATTCAATAACTGATCAATTTTAGCTAAAGAAAAAATCTGCAAGCATATCATTCTGTAATTCATACTTATTGATTTACAACCTGATAATGCAATCATATATAGCATTTGTGTTATGTGTTCACCAAGCCTACCTGGTCTGAAATGTACCGGCAGTAAATATGAAATATCTCAGTAAATCTCATTTCAAAATCAAAGCGTTGAGAACGCTGTTGTGGTATTTGTCAAGGAAGCCATTAGGTGGAATTCATAATTTGAAAAAAAAAGAGTAACATTATCCAAATATAGGCTTGAAAGTCAACAAATTAAAAAAATTAATACCTTTTTGGTTAAGGGAGAGTACTAATGACAAAATTAGGGTTATTTGTGTATTGGAAGTCTCCCTTTGAACATGAGGAGTCAGGAGTAACATCCCTTGACAGTAGGATGCATGATGCATAGGGAGAGTAACCATGTGAATAGATCAAATAAAATTAAGTCTGTACCTGAAAACAATAATTTTGAAACATCTTTGGCTGTTAACATTACAATATAACATATAACAATATTACAATTAATTATTTCGATCTAAAAATATACATGCCCAATCAAATGGAATAGCATACAATTATAGCATGAACAACCCAAAAAGCCAAGGACCAAATGATCATATTTGAAACATTTTCATGCTATTAGACACCAGGTTTCTTTGTATGGTAGTGGTACCAGTTTCAAAGGGTGTAAGAAGTTCTTTGCAAATTCAACTACATAGGAGAAATAAATACTGTACATGGAAGAAAAACGTTCAAATGGCAGTTCTACTCAACAAAGTGAACATTTGTGACAAATATTTTAACTTCATCAAAAAATGTCCAAGTTTTGAGCAATTACAGTTCTAGCCTAAACAGTTCTGGAACAATGCAAAAACGCACTAAAGCACACACACTGGACAGAAAATGTGAGAATTGTGTACAGAAATGCAAACAAATTATTCTAAAATTCATGTGCATGGTATGTAAAAGTGATTTACCTCTACATGCATAAATGTTGAAAAAAGCAGCCTTATTTCTCATCATTTTATCATTTGACC
This sequence comes from Tridacna crocea, assembly GCA_943736015.1. Taxonomy (NCBI): domain Eukaryota; kingdom Metazoa; phylum Mollusca; class Bivalvia; order Cardiida; family Cardiidae; genus Tridacna; species Tridacna crocea. The sequence continues at coordinate 15,796,428 of OX031066.1, forward strand.
TTCAAGTGTGACCTTGACCTTTGACCCACCTGAACACACAATCAAAATGACAATTCTACTATTCAAGATCATAATTATCAGGCAAATTACTGGAAAATTCATCCCTTGGTGCAACAGTTCTGATCTGGGCACCATTTTATCGTTTGACCTGTTTGAACTGAGTCAGGTGTGTGACTGAAATCTGATAGAAAAATGAGTAAAAATTACTTCTTGTAACCCGATTAGAGCTGGGTATCGCCAAGAAAAATGTATCGCGATACTATCGCGATACCAGGCAGGCGATACGATACAATATCACGATACTTAATTGATCCAGATATAGTTAATGACAGCCTGTTAAAAGAGAGACTGTTTTCATGCCATATGCGCAAACAAGATTTTATAGATAGATCTACATGTTCACACATGTATATCAAGCTCTTCAGAAACTTTAGGAACCTTTCCTTAAACTGTGCAAACATTTTTGGCAAAATCAATCCAAATGTTTGCTAAAACAAGCAGGTAAGACAATTTGTCTACATGATATTAAGTTTATGAGGATGTTGTGTTTTGTACTTCAAAAATCAACGGCAATGCAATACCATTTAGAGTTTTTGCTTTATTTAATATCATTCATTTTGGTCCTCTAATTTTAATTTCCAAGTCAGTTTAGAAAAAAAATATACCTATTTCAAGCATTCGCAGACCCCCCCCCCCCGGTAGATTTATGTTTTCATTTCCTAAAACAACAATTTTTTTCACTCATGAACAGAATTTTAGCCCCCAACTTATTGTTTTATTCATAGTTTTTTGTAAATTCACTGTTTAACTTCATTATTAAAAATGAGAACATAGTTTGAAGTCCCTCTGATCGGCCGATGCCACGCTGATCATTGTAGTGTCATGGGTTTTCATGGCTTTTTGGCGATCTATTTTTTCGTGACAATTAATTTTTGGAGAAGTATTACATTATTTGACATCTGTTTGCCATTTCAAATAGCAGGTAACTTTAAAGTCTGTCACTTTACACTAGATAAGAGTATTAACACCTATATTACGTTGTCATAAATGACTCGCCAGCTTCCTAATCATGCGCGTGTCCTTTGCATTTTATACTGATCGTGTTTAGCCCATATTTCTGCCGGATGCATGAAAGCTAGGTTATATGAAGCTCTAGATCATAACTTAATACGTCAGATTGACAATTAGGTAGATACTTTCAGCGTCAAAGACGTCATTTCAAATTTCCCAGCGTCAAAACTCGCGCTATTGTCAACTTCGGAAGACGGTTGCAGATCCACAGCTCATTAATTTGTTATTTAGAAAGAACAAAGACATTTCAAACTGAGCTATCTTTCGCTAGCAAGTAATCAAATTGCAGCTTATATTCGTCCGGTAAATCAAATGACCTTGTTAGTTAATGCTTTATCTTACAGTCCTTGTGACAAAAATGTTAAGGAGGCAACCCGATCAAAGCAGCCGCAACTTTTTGGGCACAAACAAAATATGATAACCTTAAAGTGTTCCGAATTAGCATCTATATTTAAAACCGGGAAAACCCTAGGCAAGAGCGAGTGACTAAACATTTCGCTGCAAATTATTCCCCGAATTGCAAAGTTTTATGAATTTCATTGTTTCTAGGGCGAGTTGTTTGTACGTTCTTGTATGTATAGCAGAGACAAATTGTGCGTATTTTTTTCTATTTCATACACGAAACATGATCACACACTCTGCACACGACACGACGTAAATGTATCGCCAAGTATCGATACAATGAGTTAGTATCGCGATATACTATCGCCAGCAAAAATATCACGATGCACCGATGCATCGATGATATCGCCCCAGCTCTAAACCCGATGGTCATTCAAATTCTAGCACAGACTTCCGGCCATGTTTGAATTCACCCAACAGGCTCCCATTTCACACCTGACTCAGTTCAAACACCTGTAAATCAGAAGCCACAATTAGTTCAGAGCTGTAATTTGCCACATTACCACTATAGATACAAATCATTACACATGCAAGATTTCAGCTAGATCAGACAACTAGAAGTAGGTAAGGGGCATTACTTATTGAATGCCCCTTGTACAGAAGAGGTTCACCAAAGGTATCTGTAGTATGTGAATTGCCAGAGAATTCTAACCCTGTAGTTTTATCAGAACATTGTTTGAGCCCACACATGACAAATACAGGGCTTTGACATTTGACTGACTGACCTTTGGTTAGTGGAGGTAATAATTTAGCCACGAAGAGTGACAATCTCACCATAAACATGTGTTGTGTAAGTTCTTGCTATCTATTTAAGGTAATTTCATTGATATATTTCTTTGGAACTGTTAATTCAAACTAATGAGAAAGGCATGAACAATTTATTACAATCATGCATTGAAAGGACAATGACTATTACAGAAAAATCTAATTGATCAAATCTTTTGTCTTTTGCTCATCCATGAATCAATGCTTGTAATTATCCAAGTACACAATTAAGGATAATCAATAGGCAGAGTTTGCTTTGTAAATACATCAAAGTGCCTTTATGTTTACATGGTAAAAGAACCAAGAAATATACACTTTGTCAGTTCTTTTACTGAACAGAACTTTTGACGCCCACCCATGTGGCTCAGTGGCGAGCGTGTCGGACTCATGACCTGGAGACCCAGTTGAGGCGAACTTTCTTTCAGGGGTATTTTCACCTCTCACCTCTGCTGAAGCATGTGAGAAAAGTAGTCGGTGGTTTTGGAAAGAAAGTAGAGTTAGTACTCATATGAGAAAGCCAGGAAACACATTTGTGTCACCAACCACCATGATATGACCTTAGCTGTTAAAGTGGCGTTAAGACCCCAACACTACTACTACTAGAACTTTTGTCTCTTGACACCAAAATGTTTTCCAGCTCCTTGTAGCATAGACCATACCTTGCAGGACAAAACTGTTGCTAAAAAAAACCAAAACTCTTTACCAAACTAAAAAAAAAAATAGACTTATCCAAATTCAAGCATTACAGATGACATTTTTGATGCTGCACAAATGATAGAACTCGTTTTTGATAGGGTAGGAACCATTGCTGGAAAAAGGAGAAAATGCTGGTTACCAGCATTTTCTCCTTTTCCAACAATATTTCCTAAAGATTTCTTGACCAGGATCGCTAAAACCAAGGATTGTGGTATAGGGTTAACTCTTTACAAGTTGATAAAATTTAGGTTGGTTGAAATAAATTCATTTACAGTCATATCAAATTTGGCTTGGCATGATTTGTCTATGAAAGTTAACCCTTTACTCCATAGATACTCATTTCTATGCATTGCTTGTAGGAGTCCTTTTGCCACAATGTTTTCTACACTATCAAAAGGTGTCAATACACATAAGAAACGGTTTCATCCTGGCTGTTATATAGGGTCAGTTAGAGATACCATAGAAATGCTTAATGGGGTAAAGAGCTAAGAAAACAACAACTCTTTCAAAGAGAGTCTTAAAATTCAGCACTGTTTGGTAAGGGTTAAAGCTCTTCACAACCCTTAGTTGCATAATTATGTGGCCAATGTTGATCAAGATCAGATTTCACAAAACAACTTATCTATGGCCTTTGATCTCCACTATTTGCTTCACTGAGACAAACTAGACAAGAACAACTTTAAAATTATTTAGGTCTTATTTCTTTACTGAAAATTATCACTAGGATAATTCTGTAGGGTTAATTTTGTCAAAATCTCAACGCAAAGAAATCAAAGGAGAAATTTATATCAATAAAGACAATTTAGATCCAGACCAGGCTACAAACTGAGTGCTTGATATAGTTTTACATTTTGATACTTATAATACTTTTCTTCAGATGAAGTTCTTGCAAAACAGCCTTGAAACTTGAACATTAAATTGAGATACAGTCCAACACTTTACAACACAATTGTATTACAACCCTGAGGAAAAAAGAGACTTTTAAAAAGCTTGTGGGAAAGGAGAAAATCTCTGTAACCAACATTTTCTCCTTTTTCCACGTTGCCTTTAATCTCTTCAAAAAGAAATCCTTTTATTTGACTTATTTTCATTTGTCTACGATTTTGTCATTTTGCAAGATCTTGACTAAATGAAAAAAGTATTGAAGTTTTAAATTGCAAAAACCTTAAAAAAAGAAAAAGAGTTCAACCTATTGACATAAATCATTTTACTACTTTGTCATATTTCGAGTTTCTATCAGGAGACAAACATGCCCTAGAAAACAAAAAAGTAGCATTTGTAAAATAATATGCCAATTGATTTCTGAATGTTCCTATTAGGAATATTGACGAGCACTGAACAATACATACAAAACATTGAAAGTATTGAATTAACCCTTTACTATACAACTCTGGCTTTTAACACCCCTATGAGAGATGCCTTTTGAAAACATTGTGGAAAAATGAGAAAATGCTGGTGACCAGTATTTTCTCCATTTTCTACAATGTTTTCTATTCTTCAAAAAACAAATTCCAAATTTTCAATCACATTTATTCTGTCATCTACTAATTCTTTCAACTTGACCTGGTCTGGAAATTTGTTGTTTAGTAAAGATCTACATAGATGTCCGTTGTTACATATTTTTCCAATTAAACACTATCAGTACTTTCATCAATTGGCAAAGCTTTGGGATCTGTTAACCCATTACCACACAATCCCTATTTTTGACGACCCTGAGAAAGAAGCCTTCAGAAAACATTGTGGAGAAGGGAGAAAATGCTGGTAACCAGCATTTTCTCCTTTTCCCACAATGTTTTCTACCCTTCACAAAACAAATTTTCAGTCACTTTTATTTTGTCATCTGCAAATGCTTTCAATTTGGACAAGTCTATAATTTTGTTGTTTGGTAATGAGTTAAGAGGACCTTAGAAACTGTTGCAACACAACCACCAATGAATCTGTCTCTATTATTATCAAACTCAATATTTCACCTGCCTCAGATAAGCTGAAAAAAAAAGAACCTGATGTATATCAAAAACAAAAAAAAAGTGTTCTTGGATAAAATCTTCCTCCTAAGAATGACAAGAATTGCCAAGCTATTCAGACTGATTAGGGGTTATATTCCCTGGGCTCAAACAGCATTTCATTTCCTGGAAATTTTACAGGGAAAAGTCCATGTCATTAACACTATCTATCAAATAGACAAACTTTGAAGCAGCAAGAATGAATGAATTTAATCCTTAGAGTGCCAAATAAACCTAACAAATATGTTCATTCTAGAATTTATAATGACAGGAATAGTTGCAATTTGGTTGCTTTTGTCTACAGTGTTTCAATAAGCATGAGACAGTGAAGATCATATATATATCAGGGCTGCATGTTTTGTACATAGAGCTCTGCATAAGAGGGAGTGAGTGCATTCTTAAGTCATAATTACTCTTTGAAACCCTATGTTGTGGGTACTCATTAGAACTGTCTCGATGACACGATTCTAACGAGTACCCACAGCATAGGGTTTCAAAGAGAATAATGATCTTTTTTTAATTTTGAATTCAAAATCACTCTCTATGTCCAGAGGTCAGGTGCCGTCAGATATCCACACTGGCTACAAAGGCTGTGGGTTACATCTATAGTACTGAAAGGTGCTTTAACCCTTTACTCCATAGATACTCATTTCTACACATTACTTGCAGGAGCCTTTGGAAAACATTGTGGCAAAAGGTGAAATTGCTCATCACAAGCAATTTCACCTATTGTTACAATGTTTTCTATGCTATCAAAAGGTCTCATATACACATAAAAAACGGCTTCATCCTTGCTGTCAATTAGATATACCATAGAAATGCCTTATGTGGTAAAGGGTTAACCCTTTACCACATAATTAATCCCTACTTTTGACGACCCTTAGAAAGAAGCCTTTAGAAAAGATTGTGGGAAAAGGAGAAAATGCTGGTAACCAGCATTTTCTCCTTTTCCTACAATGTTTTCTACCCTTCACAAAACAAGTTTCATATTTTCAGTCACTTTTATTTTGTCATCTGCTTTCAATTTGGGCAAACCTGAAATTTTGTCGTTTGGTAATGAGATGAGGGTATAGAGACACAGACTAGAAAAATTGTCATCATCTGTAATTTTGCTATTAGCAATGTTTTTCATCTTGTTCTTGCAATCCATTCTTCACTTTTGCATCATTTTATGCTGTTGTTTTATTAACTCATTACCACACGACAAAATTTTAGACTGGTTCAAATTGAAAGCATTTGCAGACAACAAAATAATGGTGACTGAAAAATTGACATTTGTTCTAGGAAGGGTAGAAAACACTGTGGGAAAAGGAGAAAATGCTGGTAACCAGTGTTTTCAAAAGGCTTCCTTCTCAGGGGTGTCAAAAGTAGGGATTGTGTGGTAATGGGTTAACTAAGGCAGTTTCAAGTTCTTCACAAGAAGTAAATGGCTAACCCCACCAGTTCTTGTGACAAGGACTGTTGGTAGGATCTCCAGGGACCATGATACATCTTTTATGGAAATCATGCTTTTAGCTATAAATGAAACCAAACATATCATTTTAGTCTGGAAAAGCAGTCGAGTGTAGATCAAAGACCAGAATGCACATGTTATGCAGTCTTACATTGATCTACATTGACTGGTATCTAACATTAAATCTATGCTTAGTTGTTCAAAGCTTTAAAATTTCTGGATTATGTTTCACTAACCCTTTACCCCATGAGGCATTTCTATTTTATCTCTAATTGAATCTAAATAACAGCAAGGATGAAGCCGTTTCTTATGTGTATATGACACCTTTTGCTCATCACGAGCAATTTCACCTTTTGCCACAATGTTTTCCAAAGGCTCCTACAAGCAATGCGTAGAAATGACTATGTATGGAGTAAAGGGTTAATGTTTTCTACCAAACAATCCGAAGTTTTCATGTCTTAAAAAAGAAATGGCTTTTGCAAACATTGTAGGAAAATCTGAAATGATGATGACTTTATGGGATTCAAGTCTCTCTGTGCTCTAGACATAATAATATGGTATGGACCACAAAAATCCTGGTTAACAAGCATTTCCTCTTTTTATTGCAACATTTTCAAATTTCTCCCATTCATCCCCATGTAATTTGACATCTGTAAATGTTTTCAATGACTAGTAAAGTTTGAAGTTTTGTCATTGGTAAAAAATTAGCACATTCTTTTCCAAAAGACGTTTTTTTTTTCAAACCGAATTTTACTTATAAAGTAATATCAAAACTATCAGTCAGGGTTCTGCCTAGCAGTTAGTATCAAGTAAATCAACCATCCCTTTGACAAGGAAAAACGTAGGGATAGTTTTTAACCCACTACCACACAATCCCTACTTTTGACGAAGAAAGAAGCCTTTAGAAAACATTGTGGGAAAAGTAGAAAATGCTGGAAGCCAGCATTTTCTCCTTTTCCCACAATGTTTTCTACTCTTCACAAAACAACTTTCAAATTTTCAGTAACTTTATTTTGTCGTTTGCAAATGCTTTCGATTTGGACAAACCTAAAATATTGTCGTTTGGTAATGAGTTAAAGTAAAGAGTCTTTTTTTTTTCCTTTTGTCACAAAAACCCCAAAGATGTCTGCTTCCTAGTTTTGTAATTAAATTTCACTGAAAAATAATAGATTATCATCTAGTAACTTGATTCAAAACTTCCTCAAACTACCTGGTATTGTATTTCTTTAGCTCTGTCCTCACCCAAAAATTTTTCAATTCATCCAAATTAAGAGCATTTGGACTACAAATTACGTATAATGTAATCAAATGATGGGGTTTTCCTTTGAAAGGTCTGGTAAACAGAGTTTTCTCATTTTCCCACAATATTTTCAAAAGGTTTCTTACTCCAGGGAATTCAAACTTGAGACGGTGTGGCAAACGACTAAGCCTTTAACAAGTTTTTTTCTCCTTCCCCCCCCCCCCCAGTTTTCTCCCATTAAAAATATTGATATCATAATTTGACCCACACTCTAATTGCTGTTTGCCCAAATTTTGGATGAATCTAGAATTGATCATTTTGTAAAGAGTTGAACTTAGTATTATTAATCGTTTTTTTTCTCTCCTTTAACTCTACCAGACTACAAAGTTTTAGACATGTCCAAATTGGTAGCAGTTGCAGATGACACAATAAACATAACTAAAAAATTAAAATCTGTTTCCAGCAGGGTAGAAAACATTGTGGGAAAAGGAGTAAATGCTGGTTACCCGCATTTTCTCCTTTTTCCACAATGTTTTCAAAAGGCTTCTTTCTCTGAGTCATTAAAAGTCGGGATTGTGTGGTAAAGAGCTAACAGAGCTCTGGTAGCTCAGTCTGTAGCATGCAGCACTTTAGAACCAGAGGCCATGGGTTTGATCCCTGGCTCAGTCAATTTCCTCCTGAGATATGATGCTTGAGTCATTGAGAAATAAATTGGTCAGGCTAGAGATTCAGACCATGAGCCCTTGGTCTCAAATTCTGTGTGCACACATCTTTAGGGATCACCAGTTTTAATTTCAGTACAAGCTTCAAAAAGAAGAAAGAGTTTCACAGCTTGCTATGCAAGGGTAAAAATATGGCAGAAAGCAGTCCTCTGAATCACCATCATTAGGGTTCATTTAGAAAATTGCAGAAAATTTAGAGCCTCTATCAGTGTCTAATTTGGTACTTCTCCTGTCCTTATCACACAGATCTCAAATTGCAATTAACCCTTTACCATAATTATGATTCCAAGTTTTATCATTGTAACCTTTTACTACACAGTACCAAGTTTTAACGATCTTGATGAAGAGGGCTTTAGAAAACACAGCAAGAACAGGGCAAAATGTTTTTCTCCTTTTCCCAAAATATTTTTAACCTTCCAAAGACAAAATTCAGGTTTTGATCCCCATTTAATTTGTTGTCTGCAAATGCCTTCAATCTGGACTGGCTCAAAATTTTGTTGTTTAAAGTAAGCTCTTAACTCATTACCAAACGACAATATTTTAGACTTGTCCAAATTGAAAGCATTTGCAGACGACAAAATAAAAGTGACTGAAAATTTAAAATTTGTTTTGTGAAGGGTAGAAAACATTGTGGGAAAAGGAGAAAATGCTGGTACCAGCATTTTCTCCTTTTCCCACAATGTTTTCTAAAGGCTTCTTTCTCAGGGGCGTCAAAAGTAGGGATTGTGTGGTAACGGGTTAATAACCTGAACAGCATATTGAAGTATCATGAAAATATAATGATTAGTTACTGGGCAACAGCCTGTACAAAATGCAAGAGCTGTGGTAGACAGAGTCAATTGTCATACTGAAAGCACAAACTTGTTTACGCCAGCCTGTTGCATATCGCCAGCCTGTTGCATATTATTCCATTCTTGATACAATGCTGCTTGTTGGTCATTGACAAAAATTGCCAGATTTAGACATCAATGTACCTATCAAGACAATCCAACTGATGTCCAACTGGTCGCCAATCCCGGCTTCAAAGCCCGTTGTTTGTAAAATCAATGAAATGAGCTGGTACATTGCAGCTGCAATTTAACCCTTTACTCCATAGATACTCATTTCTACGCATGGCTTGTAGGAGCCTTTGGAAAACATTGTAGCAAAAGGTGAAATTGCTCGTGACGAGCAATTTCACCTTTTGCCACAATGTTTTCTATGCTATCAAAAAGTGTCATATACACATAAGAAATAGCTTCATCCTTGCTATTAAGGTCAATTAGAAATATCATAGAAATGCCGTATGGGGTAAGGGGTTAACTGATACATGTATATAATGTTCGAAAGCCATCTCATATATTCTGGTTCATGATATAACGGTCTTGGGCTGAAAATGTGACATCCATTTTGCTGCTCCATGAGTGGATTTTTTGCATCTTGTTTGTTCCATTTTGTTTGGTTTCATTCTATTTTGGTTCCTTTTATTTAGTTTTGTTCTATTTTATTTAGTTTCATTTAGTTCCATTTTGTGTCTCCACTTTTGTTGATTTCATTCTGATTTACTGCATTTTTAAATTCCATTTTGTTGTGTTTTGTTGGTTTTTTTATTTCATACTGTTTTGTCTCTTACCCTATACAGACCCCTGCTGTATGACTGCTTTAATTGGCTTACATTCATTTGAAACTAAAAATTAACACACACACACTCAGGCAGAAGCAGTCTATGTGCCACAAACACCAGGGCTTCTTCACATAAGCCCACTGGCCTTCTGGCAGTAGAGCTTAAAAAAAACATGTAAGATTCTGTACCTGTTTTGTGGTAAAGACAGTTACCAAAAACTATGTCAAATGGTGAAACCACTTCCAGGGGCCTTCTTAACTCTTTACCATACCAAAAAATTTTAGACTTGCTCTGATTGAAAGCTTTGAGAGGTAGCAAATTTCACATTCAACATTGCTCTAATGTTGAAATTTGTCTTTTGAAAGTTCACAGATGTAATGAAAAAAAAAAAGAAAATGTAACTTACAAGCATTTTCTCTTTTGCTTCTTGTGGTCTCAAAAGCCATCATCCTTAATGTTGAGAAAAACGGGATTGTTTGGTTAAGGGGATTACCTTAATAAGCTAATCATGAGACATTCCCATACACAGAGATACCCTTGCAAAATGATAAAAAAACTGTTTAGTAAGCATGTATTTGCAATCTAAGGGTTGCATAAGCAAACAGCTTCATGTAGATTTGCTGAACACATGTCAAAAACAGATTTATAATTATTGATCAGTCCGAATGTTAGCCAGAAAGAGTGAAAGACTGCAGACAATTGATTTCCTATCCAGACGCAGGAACCAGTGGGAAATCTACAGTACACATACAGCGCCACTAAATTTAAATAAAATGCTATTTAATAATTCAAAACTTCTCAGAGATTTGTGTATTTCTTCCAGCCTAAACATCTGAGGTTTATTGTGGAATTCAGGAGCTATGAAAGGAGCTGAATCTATGCAACATCTGATTCTATAAAGTCAGTTTGATCACTTTGGTGGAAAACCTTGTTTTAAGCTCACCTGAGCACAAAATGCTCAAGGGGAGCTTTTAGGATCACCCGGTGTCCATCGTCCGTCAGTGCGTCGTCAACAATTCTTTAAACATCAACTCCTCCTAAACTGCTGGGCGGATTTGGACCAAACTTGGCTGGAATGTTCCTTGGGAGGTCCTCTTTAAAAATTGTTCACAGAATTTGACTCCGTCAAAAACTCTGGTTGCCATGGCAACGAAATGGAATTTTTTAGCAAATTCTTTAAAAATCTTCTTCTCTGAAACCGCTGGCCAGATTTTAAAATAATTTCACACAGATGTTCCTTGGGTGACCCTTTTCAAAAATTGTTCGTGAAATTTTGATCCGTCAAGAAACATGGCTCTGGTGAATGGGGGCTTCTTGCACTATACAGAAATGAAGAAATTCTTAAAAATTCTTCTTCTCTGAAACCGCTGGCCAGATTTTAAAATAATTTCACAGAGATGTTCCTTGGGTGACCCTTTTCAAAAATTGTTTGCGAAATTTTGATTCGTCATGAAACATGGCTCTGGTGAATGGGGGCTACTTGCACTATACAGAAATGAAGAAATTCTTAAAAATTCTTCTTCTCTGAAACCGCTGGCCTGATTTTAAAATAATTTCACAGAGATGTTCCTTGGGTGACCCTTTTCAAAAATTGTTCGCGAAATTTTGATCCATCAAGAAACATGGCTCTGGTGAATGGGGGCTTCTTGCACTGTGCAGAAATGAAGAAATTCTTAAAAATTCTTCTTCTCTGTAACCGCTGGTCAGATTTTAAAATAATTTCACAGAGATGTTCCTTGGATGACCCTTTTCAAAAGTTGCTCGCGAAATTTTGATCTGTGGAGAAACATGGCTCTGGTGAATGGGGGCTTCTTGCACTATACAGAAATGAAGAAATTCTTTAAAATTCTTCTCCTCAGAAACCGCTGGCCAGATTTTAAAATAATTTCACAGAAATGTTCCTTGGATGACTCATGTCAAAAATTGTTCGTGAAATTTTGATTCGTCAAGAAACATGGCTCTGGTGAATGGGGGCTACTTGCACTATAGGGAAATGAAGAAATTCTTAAAAATTCTTCTTCTCTCGAACGGCTGGTCAGATTTTAAAATAATTTCACAGAGATGTTCCTTGGGTGACCCTTTTCAAAAATTGCTCGCGAAATTTTGATTCATCAAGAAACATGGCTCTGGTGAATGGGGGCTACTTGCACTATAGGGCAATGAAGAAATTCTTTAAAATTCTTCTTCTCTGAAATGGTTGGTGAGATTTTGGAAAATTTTCACAGAGATATTCCTTGGGTGACCCTTTTCGAAAATTGTTCATGAAAATGTGATTTGTCAAGAAACATTGCTCTGGTGAATGGGGGCTACTTGCACTATATGGAAATGAAGAAATTCTTGAAAATACTTCTTCTCTGAAACGGCTGGTCAGATTTGAAAATTGTTTCACGGAAATATTCCTTGAATGGCTTTTTTCAAAATGTGTTCACGAAATTTTGATAGGTCAAGAAACATGGCTCTAGTGAATGAGGGCTACTTGCACTGTATGGAAATTAAGAAACTCCTAAAAATTCTTCTTTTTTGAAATTGCTGGTCAGATTTTGAGAGGACTTTTACAGGTGACCTTTTAAAAATTGCTTGGCAAAATAATGATTTTGTTTCCAGTGTTTCAATACATTCAAAAAAAAAAAGGCTATGGTCCTCTCAAAAATTCAGGTGAGCGATCCAGGGCCATCTTGGCCCTCTTGTTTAACAAAATTTACCACACAATCTGGATTTTTAATAACCTGAGAAAGAAGCCTTTTGAAAACGTGGGAAAAGGAGAAAATGCTGGTAACCAGCATTTTTTCCTTTTCCCACAATGTTTTCTATACTGCTGGAAACAAATTTCCCTTTTTGAGTCACGCTGGATTTGTCGTCTGTAATTGCTTTCAATTTGGACCAGTCTAAAATTTTGTTGTTTGGTAAAGAGTTAACAGAACTCTCCATTTAACCAAAATGAAGAGATGGTATACAAAAGGCCAAACTGTAAACTAGTCAAAATTCACAGCATTTGCGTATGACAGCCTCACTGTTTAATGTAAATGCCGGAATTCGTCTCCGAAAGAATGCCTGAATTAATGTTTGAAAGACTAGAAAATCTTACAAGAAAAAAGAAAATGTTTGGAACTTCCATTTTCTGTTTTTTTTTCTAAGACATTTTCAGAAAAGATATCCTTCTAAGAGTCATTAAAATTTGCTATTATTTCATGAAATCCTTACCAGATGTTTAAATATTACACTTCCATTTTGAAAGGAATTGCACACAACCAATTAAATGTAGCTCAACTAATGGCGTTTGTCTTTGCTAAAGGCGCTGTCACACTCTAGCGTATAGAGCCAGGGTATGAGGACCGTATCAAATATTTTGAAAAATTGTTTATACGCGCAACTTTTCAGCGTATGAGGTCAACTGCCAACTGTAACAAATCTTGGTGATGTTGCAGCACAGCAACCTCCATCTCTGAACTACTGGTACAAACTGATACAGATTTAGAAATGTGAGACTTTATATACCCCCACCCCTCAATACGCTGGAAATACGCATGAAACACGCATGTGATAAGTTTGCTGTACGCTCAGAACACGTTAGGCATAACATGAGTACGTTAGACTGTCGTTAAAACTATCATTTTAACGTTTGCCATTTGTTAGACACACGTCAGACACACGCTCATTATACGCTCCACTAACACTAGGTTTCCTGACCCATTCAATTTCAATGTATGAGAAGCGTACTCGACTTATGGGTAACGTACCTTCAGCGTACCTCTAGCGTGTTCAGCGTATGAGGAACGTATGATGAGCGTAAAATTCATACGTCAGCATACGCTGAAAATTTTTGTGCATGTTCAAAAAAATTTTTGGCCATCAACGTACATCAGCGTACACCGACGTGCCCCGGCGTACTAGAAACGTATTCCAGCGTACTCATAGCGTGTTTCAGCGTATGTCAGCGTATGCCCAAAAAACCCATACGTTCCTCATACGCTGGCTCTATACGCTAGAGTGTGACAGCGCCTTAAGGCAAGGAATATTCAGGGGAAAGAAAAATACTACTAGTACCCGCATTCACTCCTTTTCACTTGAGTCACTTAACTCATTACCGAAACGACAAAATGTTTGGTTTGTCCAAAGCATTAAAATTTTGCAGACGACAAAATAAAAGTAACTAAAAATTTGCAATTTGTTTTGTGAAGGGTAGAAAACATTGTGGGAAAAGGAGAAAATGCTGGCTACCATCTTTTTCTACTTTTCCCACGATGTTTTCTATAGGCTTCTTTCTCAGGGTCATCAAAAGTTGGGATGGTGTGGTAATGGGTTAACCACTGGGATTATGTGGTGAAGAATGAAAGTATCAAAAAGCATGCAATACTTCTGGTAGATATAAATCAGTGACAAGAGACAAGTATTAGGGCCTAATTAATTGCTCATCTGAGAGTCATCATCCATAATTCCAAAACAATGAGGACAGCACAACTTGTTGAAAGACATAGCTTGACCAAAACATTGTCATGGAAAATTCTGCACAATGAATAGCTTCACAAGTCTCTAATCCTTGATAAGCCAGTTTTGGAATGAGATATACAGCCTGGTAAAATTTGTACACTAGAAAATATTGATGCATAATATTAATGGCACCGCAAATCAGTTGTTTCTGAAATAGGGCACATTTAACCCCTTCCAAAATAATCCCTGGTTTATACGGGCCTGGAATAGTAGCCTTTTGAAAACATTGTGGGAAAAGGAGAAAATGCTGGTAACCAGCATTTTCTCCTTTTTCCACAATGTTTTCTACCCTTCACAAAATAAATTTCAAATTTTCAGTCACTTTTCTTTTGTCGTCTGCAAATGCTTTCGGTTTGGACAAACCAAAAATTTTGTTGTTTGGTAATGAGTTAAGGAATGAAGAGAATTTTTTTTTTGTTTTCATGGAGGCATGAAAAGAAAAAAACCTAATCACACTTTTGTATGAAACTTCTCTTCATTCCTTAAAATTCAATGCATATTCATTTAAGGTACATGTAAGACCTGTGTAATGGAAAACAGCTATTTCCACTAAAATATCATCATGCAAAAATAGCTATAATTAAAAATGAGTATTATGGAAATTCTTTCACATATTCATTTTTTCCATTTTTTCCTTCTTTGAATTATCATTTATAAATCTAAAACCACTATATTCTCAATTCAAGAAGAGATAATAATTACCTCCCTTTTCAGAAAACTAAAAAAAGTATCAAAAAATAATTTCAAGATAGACATAAACGGAATTTCTGATCCGTTAAAAATGTGCAAAAATATTATTTCTGCATAAATCCTTATTTATCCTTATTTATCAACAAATTAGAATTTTTGCCCCATCTTCAGAGTGCAATTACACAGGTCTTACCTTAATATGCATTTCATTCATTATTCATAGCACGGTAAAACTGCTGGTTCATGACGTAACAATCAAGAAAATTTGTGACATCAGTATAGGACTGAACATCTGCAGATTCAGTAAACTTATTATTAGAAGTTCAATGCGCTAGAACCAAGTTGAAAATAAGTTTGTTAGAACCCAGCAAAGTGACAGTAACTTTTCAGCTCTCTCGTTCAATTTACTGTTTGATATTTTTTCAATATTTAAAGAAAATGAATTCAGCAATTTTAACTTTGGACTCAATAAAGAAAAACATAAGGGCTATGGTGGCCCTGTATCGCTCCACTGGCTAATAAGTAAAAACACCACAAGCCAACCATTACAACATTTGGCCAATTGGTTTCGAACTTGAAAACACACTAAATTGTTTCTATTAAAACCTAGAAGAAAGTTATGATCCACCGGCAAAGCCAATTTTGACTGCAAAGCTATAACTACTTGAAGCAAGGTCCAAGAATCTAGGCGATTCAAGCAAAGTTTCAGACTTGTACATCTGTTACTGTGGGGAGGCAGCTGATCTTATCAATCTTATAAAAGGAAAATGTCTGCGTTTTGAGTATCATCGCTGCAAACATGTACCAGGTTTTTTTTATTTTTCCACAGAAATTGATGTTGCAGGCACTTATTGTATCAGACTTAGACAGTTTAATTAAGTACCTGCAGCATGTTTTTCAGCCAAATAAAGCAAGTTATCTTAAAATATCCTGAGATACACATCGATTTCCTTTACCCTTTAACAATTTTTCAATTTGAGCCAGGCTAAAATTTTGTTGTCCAACAAAGACTTTAGGTAAACGAAATAACTTCTCCCTTGCTCCACAAAACTTCTCCCTAAATTCTCTGGAGGGAGAAGTCACGTCTCCCTAAATTTCTGGGCTGGCTTGATCCCTGAGCAGGATCATTTCTGTATAGTTTCATCAAAATTGGATGGATAGTTTCAGAGAAGAAGATATTTGCAATAGTAATGTTTGACTACAAAAGTAGTCCCATCACTGCTGATTTTTTTTTTCATCGAGCTATGAAATAAAAATTGGGCCATTCATAACTCACGAATAATCATGAAATCAACTAATATTGAATTTATTACAGCATGATACCACATGACAATTATTTAAACTCTGGGCCATCTGCGATATGGTGTGGTTTTTATCCATCTGGCAATGAAAATATGGTATTTCACATGTTAAAAAAAAAACAGTCTAAATAGAAAAACAAAGTTGCTGTGGGCTTGTCCTTGTAATGAAAGTACTGTATTTCTTATAAGTATATTGTAGGTGGGTATTTAGAATTTTTACCATCTTACCAAAAAAGTATATGTATATATATATCACTGAAATTCATATGAAAAAATAATACAAATCATCAATAATTATGATTCATAGAATTACAAAATAAAATTTTTTTGATGGTGTTCCCTTAAAAGGCTACGTAGCCTCTTAGGGTATTTTTAGATTTCACCCCAAATATCAATGAATCATTTTGGGAATGTCAAGTGACTGGCACATGACTCATAATGCTTAAATTCCATATCATAACAAACATGTAATAATTCATTTTCCATAATATCTTCTTCGGGCGCTAAGTTTGAAACTTGGTCTGTGTATTCCTGTATGTAAATAAGCGAATTGATCATCTAAAAATAAAACATGTCTCCCATCAGTGTCGACCTGGGCTGTAGTAAATCTCTTATTTCTTGTGTTGTCAGACGGTTTTAGACTACTGGGGTTTTATGAATGAAAATTCAAAGGCTTTGGCAGTAAAAGGATGGTTTTTTTGCATTTTTGTAAAATTTGCGTCCCAAAATCTGAAGGGCCACCTTTAAAGATGTTTTCTACAGTTTTGTGAAAACTTAATCCTTTCATAGAATTTTCTCTAATTCTTTCATATTCAATGGCAAAGTCAAAAAGAAAAAGGTATGTTGCCGAGTTAGATTTTCTGCAAAATGGCTGTTTCTATGGTAACCGTTTGTATCAAAACACCTAAAATTACTATACCTTCATAAAAGAAAGGAATACAGTTATAGAAAGTTCATTATACAATGCAAATATTATTTTCCATATTTAATATATTATTTCTTGATTCTGTATGAATGAAATAATGATCTGAATTCATATTCTTTTTAAAAAATTATTTTTCCTATTTTTTGATTCCCCAAAATATAAGCAAAATCAGCATGTAGTCTTCAATTAATTCAAATTTTTCATAGAATTTTCTAATTTTTTTGTATATACTGTAAAATTTAATGGTAATACAAAAATGAAAAGAAAAAGATATGTTGCCGTGTTAAGTTTTTTTGTAAAATGGCTGTTTTTCATAGTAACCGTTTAGGCGCTCAGACCAATTGGCACTGTCATGTTCAGTAGACTCTAGTCTCTGAGAAAGTCGATACCGCTGAAAACTTTCCTGTATTCTTCTGATCTTTTCTCCTTCAGATCTTTTTGCAAAATGTCTGTTACGATGATATTACAGACTCATTCTTCGCTTCAAAATCTACCGTATCCGAAATTCAAGGTATTGTCCGAACGATATACAAGTACCTTCCTTCAGAAGAGTTACTGTCTGTTATTGTCTCCCAAAGTGATGTGCAGAAATTACTACCAAAAACATCCTTAAAACAAAACACTGAACAAGTCCATTATAGTAAACAATATGGCTACCTTCATAGGCACTTTTCAAAAGCGAATAAAAATATATTGCCGCAGTTCATGCCAAGCCACAGCAACAGACAAGAGGACAATTCAGATCTTTGTTAGCCATTTAGAACTTTTTTTAAAAATAAATTCTTAGTTGCCATTGTATCAGCTGAAAATCTGAGGAAGAAAAAGAAATAACTAAAGAAGTAACACAAAAATAACTAAGACATAAACGAGGTTTTGATCTTGAATGACTTAATCATGAACTGGTTTTGATGTCAAGGAGAAACTTCTACTAAAGTCTGGTGAGGATGTGGGCTTTTGAGTCCGAACACAACTCAAGTCAGCTTCCATTTTAACTTTTTGACCCTACAAAACCCAATCTCACAGGTATCAGGACTCAGTTTCAAGTTTGGACAAAACTCGCGCAGGAATAAAATTCTGTAGTATTAAAGTGGCTTACAAAACGATGAAAGATTATTGAAGATGATCCAACAGAATCCATTAACATAAAATCAAATAGCATGCCAGTTAACTCTTTATCAAATAACAAAGTTTTAGCTTGGTCCTAATTGAAAGCACTTGCCAAAGGCAATCATACATTACATCAAAAAATGAAATTTGTTTCAAACAGGCTAGAAAACATTGTGGAAATAGGAGAAAATGCTGATAGCCAGCATTTTCTCCTTTTCCCACTATGTTTTCAATTGGTTTCTATCCCAGGGTTGTAAAAACCAGGAATTGTTTGGTAAAGTGTTAAATGGCATGGTGTGCTCTGTTAGGCTTGATGTAAAAGGAGCCATAGCAACCACATTTTCCGATCAATTTGTCTGAAACTTTCCAATTATGTCTGTTATCAATTGATCCTAAACATATGAAACTTTAGGAGTAATACTATCAGTTTTTTTGTTAAAATAAACAAATTCCACAGCCCTCCTGTATCCTGGGTTTCACCAATGCTCTGCTAGCGCTTTGGTCTTGCCAAAGAACATGCCTACAAAAAACCCAGTGCCTTCAGAACGGTTCAAACCCAAGGACTCAATAATGGTTTTAAAAGCCTTTTTTCCAAGGGTTCAACATTTAGCCTGAACTCTTTACCACACAAGAAAATTTTAGACTGGTCCAAATTGAAAGCATTTGCAGACGACAAAGTAAATGGGATTAAAAAATTAAAATTTGTTTTGGGAAGAGAAGAAATCCTTGTGGGGAAAGGAGAAAATGCTGGTGACCAAGGCTTCTTTCTCAGGCGCGTCAAGAGTAGGGATTGAGTGGTAATGGGTTAATTGTTTGGCAAAAGGTTAAATGGATGAAAAGGGAGATGGAATCATTGTACCAGACCAACACAAAAGACAAGCTTAATCTCTGCTGGGGACTTTTTACATAACACTCATGCATATTCAATGCAATCCTATTGATTTGTTTTGCTTATGTCCAATCAGGCAAAGTTATGGAATAAACTATTTGCCCCGAGTTTCTGAATTTCTCTTACAAACATGGAACAATGTCTGAGAAACATGGTTATAGATTGCAACTATATAGTTATTAGAACTGCTGATTTCTTTTGTTGTTGTTGTTAGGGAAAAAAACATTACAAGAATCCTAAAAATTTAATTTCAACTTTTGCATTAGTCTCTCTTAACCCATTACCACACAATCCCTACTTTTGACGCCCCTGAGAAAGAAGCCTTTTGAGAACACTGTGGGAAAAGGAGAAAATGCTGGTAACCAGCATTTTCTCCTTTTCCCACAATGTTTTCTACCCTTCACAAAACAAATTTCAATTTTTCAGTCACCTTTATTTTGTCGTCTGCAAATGCTTTCAATTTGGACCAGTCTAAAATTTTCTTGTGTGGTAAAGAGTTAACTCACATACTCTAATTTTCTATGATGTACTGTATTCAGTTCATTAAGTATCTTTCACACCTTGCTAGACAGCCTCAACACACCTCTAACAGAAAACAAGCTTTCCAATGCATCTACATTCACATGCCTTTATCGTCTAATTCTAATTTAGTAAAATGTGCACTGTCAGGCAATGTCCATTTCATAAGACAGACTGTTTTGGGCACAGACAAGAGTTGGAAGAGACTTCAATGACCAATTTGCGCCAGCTGATGGAAGGTACTGCATGCACTGCCATCCATTCTGTATGGATTGCGTGTTTACCTTTAAGGATCATGTACTTTCCCACTTTGCATTATTTGCTCTGCTGTAGACCTAATTAATGGGCTACTTTATTATATGACACACAGTGGCTGAACCTGGAGTATTCCAGACACCAAACAAACTGTGTAGCAATTGAATCCTGACCAGGAACATAATTTAGGAAACGGACAGTTAAAGGATTTTAACTCTTTACTCCATTGATACTCGATCATTTCTTTGCATTGCTTGTAGGAGCCTTTGGAAAACATTGTGCCAAAAGGTGAAATTACTCGTGATGAGCATTTTCACCTTTTGTCACAATGTTCGCTATGCTTTCAAAAGGTCTCATATACACATAAGAAACGGCTTCATCCTTGCTGTTATTTAGGGTAAATCAATTAGAGATACCATAGAAATGCCTTATGGGTAAAGGGTTTTAAAGGATGGTCCATCAAACAGAACTGATGGGGTATCTATTCTGGAGAATAATGACGCACAGCACAGCAACCCTCTATTCTCACTTTCTGATAATACTCTTGCATGTTATTGTTGAGGAACTTCTTCAACTGTAATGAACTTTCATCAAAACATCATAGATGCTTTCGAAAAGTCTGCCTGCAGTAACAAACTGCCTTGATCAAGGCACACACAGACCTGCCAGATGCCAATCTGAACATCTTTGCTCATGCACATGACAATAATACATTTATGTACCCTCAATCTTCAGTATGTCAAGTAAGTGATACCAAGTCAGTCTTCTTACATTCAAAGAATCTGTCATAAGTTTATATTGCACTTTTGCTTTGTGTTATTCATATATTGTTCATGAGGTGATGGCCATTAGTTGCCCTCAACATGTTCTCTGTTATCTTGCTGTCATTATGCCTCGTATGTCCTCCTTTATAATACAGACTGCAAAGGCTTCCAGCAAATGCAAGGAAGACTTTTATCACTACCTAATAATATTCTGTAGAAAAAATTTTAGTCTGCTGTCATTTCTTTTACTGCCGTTTTCTTTAAGATTCAATTATTAGAAAGGATTACAGTTTTGAGCTCCCCGTTTTGTTTTTTACTGATAATACAAAATGTTGAAAATACCGATAATTTAGCACTCATCCTGCAGAAAGACCTTGTGGATGGATATTATATATTTACTCATCCTGAAAGACTTTCTACTCTTTAACCTTTACCACACAATGCAAACTTTTAACAATCCTGGAAAAGAAGCCCTTTGAAAAATTTGTGTGAAGAGAAAAAATGCTGGTAGCCATCATTTTCGCCTTTTCCCACAATGTTGTTTACCCTATCAAAGAAAAAGTGTACCATTTTGTGCCACAACAAATTTTTTGTCTGCAAATACTTTCAATCTGGATGGGGGTAAAATTTTGTCGCCTGATAAGGGGTTAAATATAAGTGGCAGAGTGGAATTTTCATACCCTGATGGTGTTTATTCCTGCTCTGACCACAGACAAAATCAATTTGTGTTGGCCAGGAGAAAAACGTTAAGTACATCAGAGATTGTCCTAGATCTGCAGATCGCACATTAATGCCTTTAACCTAGGTCAGAAGAATTCAATATTTTATTGTACCACTGTATCTTATAACAGCATAGCCATATAAATCATAGATTTATGAGTTCTGTCTTAGACTGCGGTCACATTTTCTCTAATCCATATGGGAATTGCATACCTATATGAAATTGTTTATCTACTTTATATTCTGAATAGCTAGAGGGAAACCCATTAACCCTTCAAGTAACTTTAACATCAATAATTGCCCTCGCAGCCAATGCAGTTTCAGATCATACCCCGTTGCATCTGGAGTAGATTAAGATCTGACTACTCATAACAATTGTAGTCCAATCTTTGACCTACACTGTCTACTTTAATTAACCCTTAAAGTGCTGAATTGATATGAGAGACATTTTTATATAAGAAAAACATCTAAAATATTGCTGTACCAAGGCTCTTTTGGCCAGAATATGTAATAAAACAGTGGACAGTGTAGATCCAAGATCAGACTGCACATTCTGTGCAGTCTGATCTTGATCTACAATGTCCATAAAAACCAGTTAAGTCAGTTCAAGCGCTTTAAGGGTTAACCTTTTACCACACAACAGTTTTGACCTGACTGTCCATGTTAATATCATTTACAGACAATAACATGAATATGGCTGAAAGGGTAGAAAACATTGTGGGGAAAAAGAGAAAATGCTGGTAACAGCATTTTCTCCTTTTTCCACAATGGTTTCAAAAGCTGTCTATTTAATATGACAGGTTTTTCTTATGCTTTTTTTTTTCAGAGAGCACACTTTATCAAAGTATTAATCTTTATTTAGAAGAACGATGTTTTAATCTACACAGATCAATGATTTACATGAAGAACAATCACCGAAACACTTGCATATCTGATCTATTATACTAGTTAACTGAAATTATTTGTTGTTATTTCTGAAGTAATACCGTTATTATTCATGATTTTATCAGCAGAAAAGTAACTGTATTATCAAGTTAAGCATTGTACTGTTTTAAGGCAGTCTAGAAGAATTATTGGCTGCCAGTTTTCTAATTAAGTACCATTTTAATTACCTATCCCCCCAATCCATAAAAGGGAATATTTTTTTTCCTAGCATACTGATGGATAAAGATCAGTCACATCAACCTTGTACAAAAGCTGCAGAAGTGAGATTGTAGAGGTAAAATCCATGAACTGACCAATTTTAGTGGCTGAGTGGGTATTTCTGTGGATTACACATAGGCGTAACTTCTATTACGCACACCATGCATGTGCATAATGTAAAAAAAAAATCGAGAATTGTATAAGGTTGATAGTTGAGGCACAATCAAACTTATCTTTGAAAACCAAATTTCTACTATGGAAGAAGAATACCTTTGACATGTATATAATTTACTTTTTCTTTCTTGGTTATGCCCCTGTTACATTAACTCATTACCACACTACAAAATCTTAGACTGGTTCAAATTGAAAGCATCTGCAGACAACAAAAGAAAGGTGACTGAAAAATTGAAAGTTGTTCTGGGAAGGGTAGAAAACCCTGGGAAAAGGAGAAAATGCTGGTTACCAGCATTTTCTCCTTTTCCTACAGTGTTTTCAAAAGGCTTCTTTCTCAGGGGCGTCAAAAGTAGGGATTGTGTGGTAATGGGTTAAGGAAGGTTATTCCTGTGCACATTCTTTGCTTTGGGCTTCAAAGACATGTTGCTGTTTTGATACTAAGTTTAATACAAACCGTCCTTCATTGAATAAGACTAATATTTTGTATCAAAAAAAAACTTCAGTTATCTTAATAATTAAAAAATAGAGGTGTTTCGGTGGTATTTTGGTATTTCGCTGATTTACCTGACCCCATTAATTGACATGATTGTGTGAAGCCCCAACATTCGTAATGCCTCTTAGATCTGTCCATTAGACCTACATTTTCACCTTTTTAAATACTCATCAAAAATACTATCAAAACCAACATTCTGATCAATTGTAAAGGGAATAAAGGACAATGAAAGTTTGCACAAGTATTTTCTTTAAAAAAAAAACTGTCCCAGTGACTTTATTTTAAACAAAATGTGACCCATATCAAATTTCAAGAGCAACTGAGTAAAGCTGTGGCTTCTAGAGTGCACACAGAGTAACTGCTTTCATTTTTGGAACTTGGACAAAATAGATGTCCTGATAATTCCCAAAGAAATACAACACATAACCTATAAAAATAAGATTATAACAGCTTGAGAAAATGAGTTTAGAACAGATCCTTTGTTACAGGTGCGTCTACATTTACATGTATATAATTATGGCACAAGAAGAACAAAGAAATCTGCCATGTCTATTAGCATTTACAGAACTTCAAATACCGGTAAATAAAATCATCACAAAAACTACTGACAAAATGCATTTGTAAGTATGACAGCTAATTAGTGTTGGGCAACCGGTTTAAAATCTCAATCAATTATCGCTTTGTACTCGGAAGAGCAAACCAACTAGCTATCGATAGTACAATAGGTTTAGACTCCATTTAACTGAGAATGTCTTTTTGCTTAAAACACTGTGACAATATCTGTAAACATGATAGTCTTCATGTATTAAGTTTATAAAGATGTTGTATTCTGCACTTTAATCAGTTGAAATACATTACAATTAAGTTTTCCAAACGAGTTAAAAATAGAAACAGACATATACGTAATACATAATGTAGTTCAAACATTTGCAGACAACCCCTCTTTCACCCCCCCCCCCCCCCCCCCACTATATTTTCATTTCATAAAACAACTTTATTTCCACTCGTGAACAGAATTTTAGCTTCCACTTAATACTTTATTCAGAAATTTGTCTAAATTCACTAAATTCGATGCCCATTTAAGTCTCATGGGTTTTACGCTTTTTTAGCAATCTATTTTTTCGTGACAATTAGTTTCTGGAGAAGTATTACTACATGATTTGACATCATTTAGTCACTTTAAATAACAAGTAGCTTAAAAACCTGTCACTTTACACGAGATACGAGGAATAACACCTTCGTTACTCTGTCATAAATGACTCGCCAGCTTCATTATCATCCGGGTGTCCTTTGCATTTTATACTGATTGTGTTTAACCCATATTTAAGCCAGGTGCACGCAAGCTAGGTTATATGAAGTTCTAGAAGATAATTTCATGCCTCAGATTGACATTTAGGGAGATATCTTTCACTGTCAAAGACAGGTCATTTCAAATTTCCAAATATCAAAACCCAGGTTCAGGGAAGCTTGCCGAGTTGTCAACTTTTGTCAAGACATTCATGGATAAAGATTTGTTTCTCATTTTTCAGCCAACTTTCGTGTTTGTTATCCACTATGCTTAATCCAAGATTGTGATTAATAATAGTCACAAAACCAAGCGCTAAAAACCAGAATTCAAGTTTTGGCACCAAGCCAGCTTAGCAACTGACTACAATCGATTCAGGGATTTCTCAATCGATTATCGGAATCGGAAGCCAAAACCAGCCGACTTTCGACTATAGTCGATCATCAGCCCACCACTAGAGCTAAGGAGCATAATTTGAATTATTCAAATGACTTCAGTATCATACATTAGAACTTTGATTTGCGTGATTTAAACAAAGTTTAGAAACAACAGTAGTTCAGAAAAAACAACTAGCACAACATCAAGTGGTGTACATGAAAAGCAAACACAAACAATATCCACAAATATATAAAATAAAGGTCTTGAAATAAAATGTGCTGATATGCAGACTGAACCAATGCTCCATGTAGATTCAAAGTCCAGAATCAAAGTAAATGCTAATTTGATGCGTAAATGAACAATGGTCTACGAAATGTGGTTTTAATGCATCTGCAAAAAGAGTCTCCTAAGGTTAGCCTGGGCAGTCTGCCAGCCCAGGTCAACCATCTTTGCAAGCCAAAGCTGACGGTTCACTACGCTACTCTTCCCTTGGCGGATCGAGCTTTTTACATTCACCCAATAAGCTTTTTCATTGGATGCAGTCAGCCCTAGCTGCAACGAATGAAATCGCTCGTAGCATTTCATCTTTGATAAAAACAAAACAATGTCACTACCTTTCGAATAGAAGGTAAACATGGAAACCCACAAGGATGTCTGCTTATCGCTTCATGTGTTTTCATAAGCGGTTTGTAAAACGATATTTCATTTGCTTTTAGAAATATGATGGAAGGGGGTAATAACCAACATCCAATAGAGGGTGCAGGAATCTCCAAATTATGCTCAATCAGCCGTAGTGATTGTAAACTTGGCTCGCGAAGATGAGGTCAACCTACGTCACAACTTTTTTGTTACTGGTTTAATTTTCTGTGTGAAAGGGCCAGTCTCTATTAATATTCTGTAGGTCATTAGACAAAATGATGATGACTTGCCTCGTATTTCACAGTTGCATTAAACAACCTTTCACAGAGCTTGACTCAAATGATTTCTACTTTCCTTCTATAATTTTTTGTATGTCATTTACTCACGACTTTCCAATTATTGGCCCCTCTTCATTTTGACTAATCAAATAACATGGCCTATTTATCAAACTCAGACATACATGTACTATAGTTCACAGAAAGTTCTCGCTTAAGTTCACCAAATTACCAAATAAAACAAGCAGAATTTCAATCTGAGAACTAATTTCAAAGTAATACTAATCATCACATTCTTAACCCTTATCCAAATGGTCACATACTTTTAACAACCCCAAAGAACTACTTGAAAAAAAAAATTGAAAAAAGTAAAAATACTTATAATTAATTTTCTCATCCTGTCCTACACTGTTCTACACATTTCAAAGACAGATACCATCTTTTGAGGCAATTATACTGCAGATGCCTTAAATTTGTACTTGTTTTAAATTTTGTTCTCTTAATCTGAAATATGTATTGGTAAAACAAAATAGATACAGGTGCTGGACAAATGCACTGCAAAATGGACAACAACATCCACTACAAGTCATGCTTGTTTACCTGTAATGGCAGCAAGGGAATTCCCAACTGAGTTGGAAGGGTGGAGGGACGGACTACTACGGGAGACATTTTCATCCACCAGTCCATGACCTTGACACAAAACATATAGGTAAATACAATGAGTATAACATTCAATGTTAACAGTAGGTACAACAACATCTAACTTGATACCACACAATCCTGACTTTTAACAACCCTTACAGATGGCTATAAAAACTATTGTTGGAAAAAGAGAAAATGCTGGTGACCACATTTTACCTATTTCAAACAATGTTTTTCACCATTTTCAAATCAAAACCCTGGCTTTGAGCTACATTTGATCAGTTGTATGCTTGTGACTTCAATACAGACAATTCACAGGTTTTGTTGTTGGAAAGAGTTATTCCTTAACAAAACAAATAATACTTTTTATTTCATGCTTTCCGGTAGGATATCGAGAAATAGCAGTGAAAATATTTTTCGATCTTACACTGGTACCACCAGTGAAAATACCGATTTTCACGTTCTTGTTGCCTAGGTAAATTGCGCGTGCCTAACAACCAGATGGGAAATATGACGTCATATACCTTACATTTCTCGCGCTTGACGTAACGTTGCTATGCGGGAGGGGTACGCCATGGGGAATGAGGGAAAAGAAATCTACTGAATTTTGATAAAGCTCCTCCCAAAAAGGGTAAAAAGCATGAAATAAAAAGAATATTTGTTTTTTTCGGTGAAAGATCGAAATTTATTTCATCTCGTGAACACCATCGATAATATTTTCACTCGTGGCTGTGCCACTCGTGAAAATATTACCGATGGTGTCCACTCGATGAAATAAATTTCGATCTTTCACCGAAAAAAACAAATATCCTCTATCTAGTGGCCCTGAAACCCTTTAAAACAAGATGTGTCAATGAGAAGAGACTGATGCCCCAAAAAATAATATAGCCTTTTCTTGTAAGCTGTGAACTTGTACACCGACTACTAACACAACTGAAATTTATCCATAATTAAAAGTTACATACCGACACAAACATTGTCCTGAAACAAGAGCGGCAAATTGTCGCAAGATACGCCCGTCTTACCCCTAGTTGTAAAGCTGGGGCAGGCACCGGACAAAATTCAAGTATGAAAAACAACAAAGGGCACTAACTCAAAAATTAAGCCAGCAAGAGTTATGATTCCTGTGCACTGCACTCCCCCTTGATGAGATCTATCCACCCATGAAATTTCATAACCCTAGCTAGTATAGTTTTGGAGATATGCACCGGACAAAATTCAAGTATGAAAAAACGACAAAGGGCACTAACTCAGAAATTAAGCAAGCAAGAGTTATGATTCCTGTGCACTGCACTCCCCCTCAGTGAGATCTATCCACCCATGAAATTTCATAACCTTAGCTAGAATAGTTTAGGAGACATGCTACGGACAAAATTCAAGTATGAAAAACAAAAAAGGGCAATAACTCAAAAATTAAGCAAGCAAGAGTTATGGTTCCTGTGCACTGCACTCCCCCTTGATGAGATCTATCCACCCATGAAATCTAATAACCCTAGCTAGTATAATTTTGGAGATATGCCCTGGACAAAATTCAAGTATGAAAAACAACAAAGGGCAATAACTCAAAAATTAAGCGAGCAAGAGTTATGATTCCTTCGCACTGCACTCCCCCTAGATGAGATCTATCCACCCATGAAATTTCATGTCCCTAGCTAGAATAGTTTTGGAGATATGCTCCGGACAAAGAACTGGATGCCGCCCGCCCGCCACGGGTGATCCCATAATACATCCCTTCTTCGACGGGCGTATAAAAACAAATTTGACCTTGCTGTGACCTTGACCTTTTACCTATGGACATGACTTACCCTTGACACATTGTTTATATAATAAATTATGTGCAAAGATATTTCGAAACTTAGTAACAACGGAAAAAAGTTGTAATAGATACACAAAACAAGAGGACCATGATGGTCCTATATCGCTCACCTGAGTACCAAGCAGTAAAGATTTACAATGACGATAAATCGTCCAAAATCAGTTAAGTTGCGCCAATAACATAATTTCCAGTCACAGTCAAATGAAAAGATAATTTAGGCCCTTTAGTCTACTTTTGTCTGTTACACATAGTCCAAATGATATTTTCAAAAATATAAATGTACAAATCCAAGATTTGAACACTTTGAATTTGAAAATTTGAAGCTAATTGTAGACATATACTAACAAAAAGCCATGTCACAAACAAAAGGTTATATTAACGGAAAATATCGCACAAACATAAACAAAATAGTATGAATAAGGTACAGTTTATTTTATTCGTAAATGCCAAACAATGAGGCACAAAGTCGAAATAAATCTTGTAATTTGTTAGTTCTTTTGATATTTTTGTCTGTTTACTGTCCCTTAAATCATAGTGAATTACGTTACACAAAAGTAAGACCACTGCATTGAAATGAAATACGAAAGGTAGTGCACAAAACTTATTTTTTCTCTTTCTATAAGCATCATATTTAACAGCTAAAATAATCTTTCGGGTTTACCGTAAAAAAAAGTAAACCGCACTTCATTCAAATTAGAATTTTCAATTTTTCACATTTTATAGTGAATTACGTTATACATGTTTTCTAAGATACTAAACGTGGGAAAGGAAACTAAACACCAATATAGGTAGACCATGTCCGCCTCTCTGATATATCAAGACATCATTTATCTGTGTTAAGTAATAAGGATTCAAATTGCATTTTAGACGCTGGGATGAATTACGTTACAGTGAATTACGATACACTGAATGTAGGATTATCTGAACGAAACACCAAACTGTTCAAATACACGAGTTATTTTCGGTGTGAACACTGACCTCATAGTTACGTCATTATGTAAACGTCATTTACTGGTGCTGTTTATCTTTTTTGACCTTGGTGGATGTGAATACTTTAAATTGCACAGTAAGGATTATTGGTTTATACCATTTAATTAGTGTGTATCCCTGCTCATAACATGTGTGATGTTCGATTTTTAAGACTGACATTTGTATTCTTCTATCTTGTCTGAATTAAAGAAATTAAAAGAGATATATTTGAATGTGATGTATGAATTACATGATAACGTAATTCACAAAAACTGTAACGTAATTCACTTTCTTTCACTATGACCCTAGTGACCAAGAATACTTTGTATCGTCCATGGTTGATGCAAAAAAAATCCTTCAAGTGGCCCGGTAAGCCAGACACAGTCTGGATAACAGCCGACGCTATATTAATGGCTGTAAACGAACCAATTCACATTGGAAAAACAAGAAACATATTCGAATTCCGACAGGAAGAAATTAACACCATTGAGCAGTTGTTTGGCCTATAAAAAGTAAACAATACTGGACGAGAGACAGTTTGTGTTAGACTGAGTTTCTTTAATTCTTTACCACACAATCCTGACTTTTAACGGCCCTGACAAAGAGGTTTTTTGAACACAGTCAGGGAAAAGGAGACAATGCTGGTAACCAGTATTTTCTCCTTTTCCCACGCTGTTTTCTACTCTTCCCATAACCAAATTCATTTTATAAGTCAGATTCATTTTGTCGTCTGCAAAGTCTTTCAAATTGGACTGGTCTTAAGTTTTGTTGTTTGGTAAAGAGTTAACCCTTTCCCAAACAAGCCCTGGTTTTTATGTGTCTGCAGTACAAGTATTTTGAAAACACTGTTGGAAAAGGAGAAATTGCTTGTAACGAGCAATCTCTCCTTCTCCAACAGTGTTTTCTACCCTTTTATAGACCATTCTGCCATTTTTATCAAATTTGAGATTATCGTCCGCAAAATCTTTCAGTTTGGAGGAGTCTAAAATTTGTTCTTTGGGAAAGGGTTAAAAGTAATTTGATTTATTTTCCAAATAAATAAGTCACTGAAGTACAAGTGAATTACGTTATAGCTTTGACTTGAATTACATTACAACATTTTCATCATATAGTGAACAGTCTGTACTCATGTTTGGTTATAATTTATGACTGGAACATTCTATAGCCTATTAGGAAATAGTACACTTTTGCATTTTATTCGCTTTTTATGCCCTGCATATAATATATTTAGTAGTGTTTGTAAAGTTGTATCTAAAACTGACACAAATTGCTGCTGTTGAATCTCAAAAGTGTTATTATTCATTTATTACAGTTTCAAAGGTCCATTTATTTTCAGTTTGCTACAGTATTCTTAGAGGATTTGATTTTAAATTTAATGAAAGGAGAAACATTTCTTAAATATTAGTTTATTTTAATTTTCTTCTATAATCATGTGAATTACGTTGCAAGTTACCACTCCATAGTACAAGCCAACCACAGTAAAATAGTTGCTTTCATCCATACCAGGTAAGCATTCATATAATGCAGGATAACATAGCTTCCTAATAAGCTATAAATGATCGTCAATTTCTTTCACACAGATCCACGACAATTACCTTATTTCTTAGAATTCGATGCAATTAAGATTTGCAACCAAAAATTTCATCACATGTTCAAATCAAAGAGGTACTACTTTCTCATTATGCAATATATGACCAAAATTTGACGCTTGTTCATTTTAAAGACTCATGTGCAGTGTTCAGATTTACAAATGAAAGCAATATATCGTATCATGTTCATAGTAGATATTCATTTTATCAAGTCGCGGTTTTGTAACGTAATTCACGGCTGTTTTTGACCCACTTCTATAGGATCTGATTTTTGTGCTTAAAAAATCCAATGCAAACACTTTAAGTATCGAATCTGTATATCAAAAGGTTGATAGCATACAAAAAACGAGGTTGAATTAAATTTTGTGTTCCAAATATTATGGCCGAAATTACAGTGTAAATGGCGCAACTTAACTGATTTTGGACGAAATACTAAATATCGAAGTGCAAGGCCA
Source organism: Tridacna crocea (assembly GCA_943736015.1). Taxonomy (NCBI): domain Eukaryota; kingdom Metazoa; phylum Mollusca; class Bivalvia; order Cardiida; family Cardiidae; genus Tridacna; species Tridacna crocea. The sequence goes on from OX031066.1 coordinate 15,827,899, forward strand.
AAGCTTTAGGTCTTCTTGGTTTAGATAAGAAGATAATCTTTCTTAACCAAACCTGGTTATATAAATATTTAAGAGAAGTTTGAATGATATTTGTCCAATAGTTGTTGAAAAATAGGGAGAACAAGAAATTTCATCAAAGGAAAATGACTTTGTAAAAATTCAATGAACCGTCACCAAAATATAATATGCACATTCTTGCTTGGCACCGAGTCTCTCTAAAATTTGAATGAAATCTGTCCTGTAGTTGTTGAGAACAAGCTCTGACAAGAAAATGCTACAGAAAGACTGATGGATGGATGGATGGACGGACCAACAAGCTGACTCCTATATACCTCCAGAACAGAGTTTTGAAGGAATAATAACAAAGCCCTAGGCCTTTTGGTGTGTGGCAAAAAGTTGCCTGATTTGAGTAAACTTAGTAGAGAATGTTTGCCGATTCAAGACTTTCTAAACAAGTTAGTATTATAATGTTGTTAAATACACTAACAACTACAGTGGTTGTCCAAGGACATGTTCATGGGTAATGGCTATTGTAAACATATCAACAATGTATTTACACTTGCAATAGTCTTGCACCAACCTTTCAATGCGTCCAGCTTACAAAAATTTACCCTTCAAGTGTGACACTGACCTTGGCCCTACCTGAACAGATCTTTCAAATGGTACTTCATTTCATGGTGGAGTATATACCCAAAATCTTTTTTTTTTTGTGTGGGGGGAGGTCGTCATAAACTTATTTATAAATTAAGACAAACACCACAAAGTGAAGAACATCCACACTAGGGCCATTATTTGAAGTATTTTGGTAGAGGGCCACAGATGATACTACATGCCATATATGAGAGCCTTATGGTTTGGGACAAGAAGATTTTTAAAGATTTCCTTCTTTATCTCTATGTGAAATCCGAGAACCCACAACACAGGGCCAATTTCAACACTAGGGCCATAATTTGAAGTATTTTGGTAGAGGGCCACTAGATGATGCTACATGCCAAATATGAAAGCTCTAGCCCTTACGGTTTGGGACAAGAAGATTTTTAAAGATTTCCTTCTTTATCTCTATGTGAAATCCGAGAACCGACAGCAGAGGGCCAATTTCTACACTAGGGCCATTATTTGAAGTCTTTTGGTAGAGGGCCACTAGATGATACTACATGCCATATATGAGAGCTCTAGCCTTTATGGTTTGGGACAAGAAGATTTTTAAAGATTTCCTTCTTTATCTCTATGTGAAATCCGAGAACCCACAACATAGGGCTATTTTCAACACTAGGGCCATAATTTGAAGTATTTTGGTAGAGGGCCACTAGATGATGCTACATGCCAAATATGAAAGCTCTAGCCCTTAAGGTTTGGGACAAGAAGATTTTTGAAGATTTCCTTCTTTATCTCTATGTGAAATCCGAGAACCCACAACATAGGGCCAATTTCCATACTAGGGCCATTACTTGAAGTATTTTAATAGGGGGCCACTAGATGATACTACATGCCATATATGAGAGCTCTAGCCTTTATGGTTTGGGACAAGAAGATTTTTAAAGATTTCCTTCTTTATCTCTATGTGAAATCCAAGAACCCACAACATAGGGCCATTTTCAACACTAGGGCCATAATTTGAAGTATTTTGGTAGAGGGCCACTAGATGATGCTGCATGCCAAATATGAAAGTTCTTGCCCTTAAGGTTTGGGACATAAAGTTTTTTACAGATTTCCTTCTTTATCTCTATGTGGAATCGGAGAACCCACAACATAGGGCCAATTTCCACACTAGGGCCATTATTTGAAGTATTTTGGAAGAGGGCCACTAGATGATACTACATGCCATATATGAGAGCTCTAGCCCTTATGGTTTGGGACAAGAAGATTTTTAAAGATTTCCTTCTTTATCTCTATGTGAAATCCGAGAACCCACAACATAGGGCCATTTTCAAACTAGGGCCATAATTTGAAGTATTTTGGTAGAGGGTCACTAGATGATGCTACATGCCAAATATGAAAGCTCTAGCCCTTACGGTTTGGGACAAGAAGATTTTTAAAGATTTCCTTCTTTATCTCTATGTGAAATCCGAGAACCCACAACATAGGGCCAATTTCTACACTAGGGCCATTATTTGAAGTATTTTAATAGAGGGCCACTAGATGATACTACATGCCATATATGAGAGCTCTAGCCTTTATGGTTTGGGACAAGAAAATTTTTAAAGATTTCCTTCTTTATCTCCATGTGAAATCCAAGAACCCACAACATAGGGCCATTTTCAACACTAGAGCCATAATTTGAAGTATTTTGGTAGAGGGTCACTAGATGATGCTACATGCAAAATACGAGAGCTCTAGCCCTTACGGTTTGGGACAAGAAGATTTTTAAAGTTTTTTCTCTCGGTTGCCATGGCTACCAGAGTTCTCCATGGAATTCAAATCTTTGAAGTATTTTGAAACTGCATCACCTAAGGATCATTTCTGTGAAGTTTCACTGAAATCTGTTGGGCGGTTTCAGAGGAGAAGAATTTTTAAGTAATTGTTCACGGACGGACGGACACACGGACGGACGGCGGACAACGATCGATCACAATAGCTCACCCTGAGCACTATGTGCTCAGGTGAGCTAAAAATATAAATGAATAGGCAGACAGATGGATGGACTAAATAAAAACCATATTCTCCTAAAAAAGATTTTCCAATCTAAGCTATGCCAGGGCGCCTGTAGAACCAGAATTTCCAAACAATTGTAAAGTTATTGTAAATTTAACCCTTCACGCAACAATCCTGTGATTTAACAAGCCTTTAGTAAAGGCTTCATGACCCTGTTTCAAACCATTCCATGCTTTAACAACCCAGTGGCAAAAGGTTTCTGAAAACATTGGCAAAGGAGAAATTGCTTGTAACCAACCATTTGTCAATTTCTGCAGAAGCTTTTTCCTCATTGCAAGACATATTCTAACATCTGAGTGAGATCTAACAGATTTACTGCATATGCTTTCAAATTTGGACAGCCTTTTCTTCGCTCTTCCACAATAATGGGCTACTTCTTCAACAGATGTTGAAGATTCAGGCACATTCAAATCAACTAAATTAAGTTACTCATACGATATTCACAGAGAAGGGTAGTTTAGGTACCAGCATTTTCTCCTGTTTCCACAATATTTTCAGAAGCCTTCTCTGTGGTGCTGTGTAAAGTCTGGATAGTTTCGCCAAAGGTTAACACTTTACAGTACGATGCCACCTTCTAATGATCCTGAGAAAGATATTCTGGAAAAGGAGAAAATGCTGGTAACCAGCATTTTTTCCTTTTCCCAAAATGTTTTCTACACTAATTACACCATTTAACCCCCAATGAAATTGTCATCTGCAAATTCTTTTAACCCATTACCAAACAACAATATTTTAGACTGGTCCAAATTTAAAGCATTTGCAGACGACAAAATTAAAGTGACTTAAAATTTGAAATTTGTTTTGTGAAGGGTAGAAAATATTGTGGGAAAAGGAGAAAATGCTGGTTACCAGCATTTTCTCCTTTTCCCACAATGTTTTCTAAAGGCTTCTTTCTCAGGGGCGTCAAAAGTAGGGATTGTGTGGTAATGGGTTAATTTGGACAAGGCTAAAAATATCTCATAGGGTAAAGGGTTCAAACAAGAGAATCAATAAACAACTTACAGATGAAAACCCTACAGTAGCTAGATCTATTTGTTTTCTGCCAACAGAACCCCAAAATTCCATTTTACTAAATAGTTTACGCCCCCTTGTAATCAAATTCTCTCATGTTGGATAGAGATTAATCAACCTGCAAACCAGATTGAACCCTATCAATAATGTATATAATCAGGGTCCTTACCAACCAGCCCTAGGAACATTCTTTGTCTTATTCTCTAAGATTTTCTAAATCTGAGACTAATATGAAACAACTTCTGATTGGCTAAATCCAAATGTTTTCGCCAATCTGAAGTTGTATTACTTTCAAAATCCAACCTATGATCAAGAACACTTTTAAGAATGGTTGGTGATTACAGACCCAACTTGCTGTTCCACATGAAATCTATATCCCTCTGAAGTCTGAACCACTCCAGAACAATAATAATTATCAAAATATGGCTAATTTGGGCTAAATCACGATTTAGAATATCATTTGAAATTAATTTCTCTGCCAGTGACAAACACTTGGACCATCTGATGGATAAAAGATTGTCTTTTCATAATAAGTTCTATACTTTTAAGTGATATGATTTATATTCAAATGCATTAATCACCCACTTTGTCTACTTTTGGCAGCTATTATCGCTTTAAGTAAAGACTGGCAGAATGGACAGGCTTTTTGAAAATAATTCAGAAGCAGTTCTAGTTGCTCAAACAAGAAGCAAGGGGAAGCCATTTTATAATAAGAGCTTCAATTTTTTACTCTTTACCAAATGACAAAATTGTAGACCAGTCCAAATTGAAAGCACTTGCAGACGACAAAATAAACAATACTCAAACTTTAAAATTTGTTTCCAGCAGGGTAGAAAACATTGTGTGAAAAGGAGAAAATGCTGGTAACTAGCATTTTCTCCTTTTTCTCACAATGTTTTCAAAGGGTTTCTATTTTGGGGTCGTACAAACCAGGGATTGATTAGTAAAGGGTTAATCTACCGGTACTCTTAACCCTTTACTCCATAGATACTCATTTTGACGCAACAACAATAGACAGCTTTTGTAAACATTGTGGGAAAAGGAGAAATTGCTCGTAACGAGCAATATCTCCTTTTCCCACAATGTTTTCCACTCAATCTAAAATTTGTATCCTCATTTGTCCATATTTTTGACAGCATATCTTTATTTGCTGCTGAAATGCAAGAGCCACAAATTGGCATATCAGGTAAAGGGTTAACGCTAAACCAAACAATCTAGACTTTTAACGACCCTACAGGAAAAGGAGTTTTGAAAACATTGCGATGGTTACCGGCATTTTCTCCCGTTCCCAAAATGTTTTCTACCAATTCAAAGATAAACTCCATTATTTTAGCCACATTCAATTTGCTTTCTGGATACATTTTCAATTAAAGCCAGTCTAATTTTTACTTCTTTAAATGGCTTTTATTAAAGTTTTCAACATTATTTCTCTCAATTAACAGCAGCCAGTGCACCTTTTCATGCTTTCCTAGAGCTTATAACTTTCTGTTACCATTACTCCGTAAGGTATTCTTTCCAAGCCACGGGCTGCTTTCAAATCCCACGTAATTATCGTCGAAACAATGGTCAGCTGTGAGAGACGAATTAATCCTATCACAATGACTATCATTAATCCTCAGAAAAAAAGGGGCCAAGCCAGGGATTGAACCAGCAACCAGCTGCTCAAGACCTGAATGCTACCGACTGTGCTAAAGGGGCTCGGTTTGGACAAGTTAAAATTTTCTTGAGTGGCCAAGCGTTCACTCTTTACCAAATAACAAATGTTTAGACTGGTCCAAATCAAAAGCAATTGCAGACAACAAAATGTATGACTGAAAAATTAAAATTTGTTTTCAGAAGGGTAGAAAATGTTGTGGGAAAAGAAGAAAATGCTGGTTACCAGCATTTTCTTCTTTTCCTACAATGTTTTCAAAAGGCTTCTTTCTCACATTTGTTACAAGTCGGGATTTAAATCAAGTGCACAGATTCTAAGTATCAGAGAAGAGTTAATCCTGACTCAGTAACAGTAGAGAATACAGGTTTTGTGCCATTCCAGTGATTATTGAGAGCTTGCTATTGATTTCATAATCTGGTTCTCCCTTTGCTTTCCATCCCAATAAACCCTTTATTATGCAATCTCAGGTTTTGAGCAAGAAGCCATTTGAAAGCATTGTGAGGAATAGAGAAAATGCTGGTAATCAAAATGTTTCCTTTTCCAACACTATTCTCTATCTTTGCAATGATAAAATCACTTGAGCTTAATTCTTATGAAACAACTTCGAATTTGGAAGATGCTAACTCTATTTCATTTATTAAAGAGTTGAATAATATTTGCATAGCTTGTTTGCTCTGCAGTTATGGCATCCACTATGTTACTGTATATCATCTAACTACTCATTTTTATTGTATCTTTTGCCTAAGTGTCCTTGGGCAAGATACTGCAATACCAATGCCTTGAGCAAGTGAGTCAAAGAGGCAAGTACAGTACATTTATCAGTGTTGATCAACATTGTCTGAAAAGCAACTTAACCTTTTTACAAAATGACAGAGTTTAATATTTGATAATTCTAAAAGCGTTCACTAATGACTTATTCAATGTGGCTTAATCAAATTTGACTTTAACCCTTTATCAAACAAAAAAAATTTAAACTGGTCCAAATCGAAAGCAATTGCAGACGACAAACAACCACAACTAAAAAATTGAAATTTGTTACCAGCAGGGTAGAAAACATTGTGGGAAAAGGAGAAAATGCTGGTTACCAGCATTTTCTCCTTTTCCCACAATGTTTTCAAAAGGCTTCTTTCTCAGGGTCATTAAAAGTCGGGATTGTGTGGTAAAGAGTAAAATGGGAAAAAAACATTACCAGAAAAGGAGAAAATGCTGGTTACCAGCATGGTTCATACAATGTTGTCAAAAGCCATTTTTATTGGGATCATTAAAACCTTTTTTGACCTAGAATTTTCACTGGAATAGCAACTGTAGTCAACCATTGGCATCTGCATGCAAAGTATTGTTGGGTATAGGCCAGAAGTGTGTTCCAACATCGTGGGCGGTTCACAGAGCGCCTGGCGAGAATGCACCTCGTTAATTGAACGCAATTAAGCGCTCGCTTATTTTTCAAAAGTGGCGCCAAAAAAAAAAATCTTTCTGGGACATAAGACTAGCCATCATGACAGAGTTACCTGGTAAAATTCAGTAAACTATTTAATGATAAAAAAGCATTGACAAAGAAAACAGTGGTATGCTGAATCTTTTTGTTCCGATCACAGATCTGTTAATTCTGCGTGTTCATAAAAAGAAAAAAAAAAAAATCGAATAAAATATTGAACTTGTCTTCAGAACATCTTTAGTAAACATCTAAAGGTACATGTACGTGCATGGTGTAATTTTGTCCAGTCGCCTCATTGTTTAGATTCTCATTTGACCTTCTCATTTGGATAACACTTCTGCTATCGGATGCCATCTTGGAAATACAAGCGAAACTCCTCTTAAGTGTGCACGCGGGCGCTATCGAGCGCCACAGCGGGCGCTATCGAGCTCCACAGCGGGCGCCCACATTCAGAACAAAAGCGCTTGAGAGCGCTCAAAGCGCTCGCTCTGTTGAACGCACCTCAGGGGTTAGCCCAGGTTCAGAGTTTAAATGTTCAGACAATTTGCAGGACAGTGTAGATCCATTCCATATGGAACAGCACCAAATATACAGCCATTCGCATGCTTCTGGATATTTTGAGAGATATCTTAGACAGTAGACCAGTTACCTAAGAGAATTATGTCTATAACTGTCAGGAAATATTATCCAAGGCATAAAAAAGTTCAGAGTTTTCTAAACTCTTGATTTACAATTAAGAGAAAACTTAGGAAGTCGAAAATTGAAAGAGCCAAACTGATTAGAATTTACTGAATATAAAAACAGGAATAAAGCAAATAGTAGCCATGGGAAATGCCATAACAGAGTTAAATAATGGAGTAATGGAAGATGTACACAGCAAAATAATCAATGGGAAATAACTGAATTTTTCACTATTTAACCTCTCGCAAACTCGAGGACCTATCTCCCAAGTGCACAAAGAAGAGGTTGCCAAAGTCAACAAGCAATTTCGTTGAAATGATATTTCCCGCCAAAGAAAATGTGTGACTTAAAATTGCTCCCAGTCGGCCATTTTGCATCGAATACAAAGAAAACCAAAAATAAGTGCCTTGGCAGAATGGGATACTGCACACATGTATAAAGTTTCATGAAATTCTGTCTGTTTTGGAGATATTCACCAGGATGGACACACAGACTGATGGATGGACAGACAGACAAACAGCACTAAAACTGTAAACCTCTGCCTTCGACAGAGGCTAACAAGCTCCTTTATACAATATTCAAAGGTACAGTACTGTAGCCTACGCTGTTTTTTTTTCAGATCCCACATACATTAACTCATTACCACACAATCCCTACTTTTGACGCCCCTGAGAAAGAAGCCTAAAAAAAACATGGTTGGAGAAGGAGAAAATGCTGGTAACAAGCATTTTCTTCTGTTCCAACCATGTTTTCTACCCTTCACAAAACACATTTCAAATTTTCAGTCACTTTTATTTTGTCGTCTGCAAATGCTTTCGATTTGGACAAACCTAAAATTTCGTTGTTTGGTAATGAGCTAAGCCCCGATATGCGACAGTCCCTGGTCAATAATAACAACTGGCAAGGTCCCATAACAAAGAATTTACTCAAATCATGCAGTAAATACTGCTGTTTTGAATAAAACTACATCATTGCGAAGGCTGTTTTCAGCATACTGTATTTCGTCTATAAACCCATGAGCACACAATCCCTACTTTTGACACCCCCAAGAAAGAAGCCTTTGGAGAACAGTGACATAGGAGAAAATGCTGGTAACCAGTATTTTCTCCTTTTTCTTCAATGTTTTCTATCCTTTACAAACAAATTTCAAATTTTCGTATTCTTTTATTTTGTCGTCTGCAAATGCTTCGATTTCAACAAACCTAAAATTTTGTCATTTGGTAATGAGTTAAAGTAACCTTCCTTGACAAGAAGTGAGCCAAAACGGCCCTTTTCCAAAACTACCCTGTCCGAAAATGGAGACACAAAATTCCCCTACTCAAGTCCAGGTACTAACATAGACATCAAACTCCAAGCATTTTCAGACAATACATTAAATTTTGCTCAAATCATTGCATTAACTCATTACCACACGAGATAGTTTTAGACTGGTCCAAATGAAAGCATTTGCAGACAACAAAATAAAGGTGACTCAAAAATAGAAATTTGTTCTGGTAAGGGTAGAAAACACTGTGGGAAAAGGAGAAAATGCTGGTTACCAGCATTTTCTCCTTTTCCCACAGTGTTTTCAAAAGGCTTCTTTCTCAGGTGCGTCAAAAGTAGGGATTGTGTGGTAATGGGTTAACCCTTTACCAAACAATTCCTAGTTTTGACAACCCTGAAAAAGTGAAAAAGAAGCCTTCTGAAAATATTGTAGGAAAAGGAGAAAATGCCACAATGTTTTACGCCCTACTCAAAACAAATCTCTATGTTTGAGACATATTAGTTTTGGTGTCTGCAAATGCTTCCAATTTGGACTATTCATGTATTCTAAAGTTATGTCATTTGGTAAAGGAATAATCTTAGAAAAGGTTTATATTATTGTAATGCTAAGTTTACAAGTTGGATTCCTGGCAACCACAGCAGCGGTGTTTGTCGGATACATAATGTGCCAAGAGATTTTTGTGGTTTTTCCCTCCATTTACATTTATTACATAGAGCTATTCCTAATTAAGCTTCTTCCTGGTACATAATGGGGACAGGAAGCGGTTGCTCAGTTCTACAGTGCTCAAATATCTACTACAGTTCTACCACTGCTATATGCATGTTCCTTTCACGCTTGTATATTTCTGATCAGCCCTCTGATAGTTATCAATTTCTAAAGTCCTTGTTATCATGTATAAAAAGTGTAAAAAACACTTCCTCTTTTTTTTTAATAACTTTTTTTTCTTCACATGTTTTTTTGGAAACATTTCCCAGGGGTGTACAATTTTGGAAATTTCCACTTGCCCGCGGACAAGTTGGACTGAATTTCCTACTTGTCCGCATTTAAAGTTTACTTGTCCTTTTTCCCCCAAAAGCAATTGCATGTAGCAGAGGCCTTACAAGGTGGTCAATATCTTTAGTTTGTACCTTAACGGTGTTTATTTCAACACAGGTTATATGGAAAATTTGGAATAAATAGAGTGTTTGAGGATCATCATTGATGTAAATATGACATTTCCTTATCTGGTTTGGCTCAAAAATTTACTTGCCCGCCAAGTGCTCTGGAAAAATTCACTTGTCCACAGGCAAAAAGTCCTGAGTCGGGCAAGTCGGGCGTAGGAATTTCACACCCCTGTTTCCTTAACTCTTTACCACACAAGAAAATTTTAGACTGGTCCAAACTGAAAGCATATAATATAATATAAGTGACTGAAAAATTGAAATTTGGTTGGCGAAGGGTAGAAAACATTGTGGGAAAAGGAGAAAATGCTGGTAACCAGCATTTTCTCCTTTTCCCACACTGTTTTCTAATGGCTTCTTTCTCAGGGGCGTTAAAAATCAGGATTGAGTGGTAAAGAGTTTAAGAAAGCTATTAGCCTTATCCTGCTAGATATGTAAAATGGAACTTTCGAGCCGATAGTACAAATTAAAGTTTTTCTATATCAAACATATTCTTTTTTAAAAGTATTCCTTAATGGACAGTGTAGATTAAGATCAGACTGCACATAATGTGCAGTCTGATCTTGATCTACACAGTCCACAAAAGGTCAGTGTGTCGCGCTTAGCAGCCTACTGGACAACTATTTACTACATAATCAAGAGTTTTAACGACCATGAAGATGAATGCTGTAAATACTGAACATTTGAAAACATTGTGAGCAAAAGAGAAACCACCAGCATTTTCTCCTTCCCACACACCATTTTCTACGTTTTTAAAAAACTTTCACCATTTTCCATACATTTAATTTGAAGTCTGCAAATAGTTTGGATTTGGATGTGTCTAAACTACATGTATTGCTGTTTGGTGAAGTGAGTGAAGTAAAGGTAAGAAGACAATAATAATATTTAAAGTAACTTACCTGAAGTTCCCACTAGTTTAGCTTTTTTCACTGAAAAAAAAATAAAAAAGCATGTAACATTAGTTCTGATCTATTGACAAATGTAAGGCACAGTCTTTCGTATTCGGTCACACTAAACCCCTTAGGAGGCTGTCACAGCTATGGTTACTGTTGTGACAAGTCTAGATCCAAATAAGACCATACATAATGTGCAATCTGGTCTTTGATCTGCACTGTGCACTTTGCTACAACATTCTTATGTCTCAAAATCACGATTACATGTATTTCCGTCTAATTTCTGGATTGGACATGTCTGTTGCAATTTTTGGTGCTCTAAGCTTTAACCTATTACCACACAATCCCTACTTTTGACGACTCTGAGAAAGAAGGCTTCAGAAAACATTGTGGGAAAAGGAGAAAATGCTGGTCACCAGCATTTTCTCCTTTTCCCACAAAGTTTTCCACCCTTTACAAAACTGACAACTAATGAAAATCTACCATCAAATGCGTGTCATACAAATAGATATGGGTTCAACTACATGTATCTTTTCATCATCAATAAAATCAATAAGATCTATAATCATGTATGCTAAAATACAACTGGATAACTTAGTTTATTCATAAAGTAAAGACTCCGATTACTCAGGCCAGGAAAAAAAAATGTGAACATTCAGGCAATCTTATTGACCCTACCCAATGCCAACTAACTGTAGAATAAACTTTTTATTTTCTGTTTTACCACTTTTACAAAATTTGCTTTATCCCAGGCTGTTTCATTCACTTCAAAGATGTGACCAGTGCCAATAATTTTAAGACAGTAGACCTGGAAAAAGCACCGAAAATTTTCCCCTCAACCACAACTCTACCCTTTCAAAGAGAGAAATCAGCATTTGAAATACATTTAAGGCCAACAAAAAAATATCTGTGATAAAGGTTTTGGTCCGAGATACTGTAGGTATGGTGCGTAGGTGGTTATTTTTTTTTAATTCCAAAAATTTTTACATGGACCTGGTACCAAATCATACCTGATAGGTCTTCTTTTCCCATTCATAGCATTAAAAGTTTTAGGATCAGCAGCGTTTTCTAGGTAGGTTAGGGATATCCTAAACACAGATATTATTAACCCTTTCCCAAAGCAGCCCTGGTTTTTACGTATCTGCAGTAAAAGTCTTTTGAAAACACTGTGGGAAAAGGAGAAATTGCTCGTAACGAGCAATTTCTCCTTTTCCCATAGTGTTTTCTACCCTTTTTGAGAACTTTCTGGCTTTTTCTCCAAATCTTACATTGTCATCTACAAACTCTTGGTTTGGAAGAGTCCAAAATTTGTCGTTTGGGAAAGGATTAAGACCTAATTTGTTTTCTGCAATTGCTTTCAAATAGGTGCAGAATAAAATTTTATAGTTTGGTACAGAGTTATGCCAGTTTTTTTTCTGTCACCAAGGAGATGGCAGTACAGAGATGGTAACCTCCACTGTTTTGACTTCTCTTACGTAAGTAAACTCATAACAGATGTGGGCACCATATTGGGTTGTCAGTTTTAGATATATAATAGTCTGAAACTGACAACGGATGAAGTCAACATAAAATATAAATATGGTAAACAAAGGTCAGATTAACCCTTTACTCCATCCATACATACTCATTTCTACACATTGCTTGTAGGAGCCTTTGCAAAACATTGTGGCAAAAGGTGAAATTTCTCATGACGTGCAATTTTACCTTTTGTCACAACGTTTTCTATGCTATTAAAAGGTGTCATATACATTATATATAAAGAAACAGCTTCATCCTTGCTGTTATTTAGGGTCAATTAGAGATACCACAAAATCCCTTATGGGGTAAAAGGTTAACATCAATCTGCCCTATTCTGTCTTTGTCTTTCCATCAGCATCCAGTTTGATGCCCTGCATCTGTTGTATAACTGTACACAGGTTTGGCATGTTTCATATTGTATGTCTCAATCCTTAAAATCTTTACAAAGTAACAAAGTTTTAGACTGGTCCTTTACTGAAAGTATTTTTGATGAGAAAAAAATATATGTAACCAGATTTCAAGATTTGTTTTAGCAATAATTGAAAGCATTGTGGGAAAAGGAGAAATGCTGGTTAACCCATTACCACACAATCCCTACTTTTGACACCCTTGAGGAAGAAGCCTTTTGAAAACACTGTTGGAAAAGGAGAAAATGCTGGTAACCAGCATTTTCTCCTTTTCCCACAGTGTTTTCTACCCTTCCCAGAACAAATTTCAATTTTTTAGTCACCTTTATTTTGTCATCTGCAAATGCTTTCAATTTGAACCAGTCTAAAATTTTGTTGTGTGGTAAAGGGTTAACAGGAGGGGGATTGGCACTTTGTAGGCCTCCTTGTGTAACAGTGATAATGCTGGAACAAGTGTCAGAAAAGGTATAGGATACTGTAAAGAGAGAAAAGACAAGAATAAAAGGACCCTTTAATAAATGTATCCTTTAGTACTTTTTTTTTTTCAAGACATAAAGAAACGATATATTAACCCTGTACCACACAATGATCACAATCCCTAATTTCTTCTGTAATTTCATTAAAACTCAAGAAGTTTTGCAGTTTTACTGCATTGTTTTAGTGTTAAAACAGAACTTCTATGCCCCTGCAGCTCAACCTTGGAAATCCTCAGGGAAAAAGGCACATAAGCAAGCATGTACAGATTACTGAGCAATAGATTTAGTAGTTTTGAAGATGGGAAAATACACTAGAGTGTCCAATGTACAATGTGGCTTACTCAGTTGGCTCCTACTGTGACTGTCCCCAATCTTTATGAGCTGGCGAAATTGATGGCCAAAAAATTCACACTTGCATGGGAAGTCCTGGACTTGTCCCAACTAAGAGCCTTTGGAGACAAACTCATTGATTGATTGTATAGTGTTTCAGGGCTTTATCTACATATTTTGGGAAAAGGTCCCTGGTCAAATTGAGCAAAAAAATCATCGACAAAATGTTAAAATTGGGAAAATGATAATGACAAAAAATATAAAGTTTGGAACACATTTAACCTAACAATTAAATATGTAAGACATTTAATGTACTACTGAATCAATACTGCTTCTTTTGTTCAAACTTCTTTCTTTTGGATGGATGTGCTCTCTTTTGTCTTACATACTAGTTCAAGGATCCGCTGTAAGACACCACCCCCATCAACTCCCTGACCCCGTTAGGTAAGATTTTAAATAAAGATATTTGTTTTTCTGGTGAATGAATAGAATTAATTCCCGTTTTATTTTCTACATTGTGTGTATGCAGGTCAGCTGATAGAGGTTACTATCAAGGCTTGGTAAGACAGATAAAAGAGCCTCTGGTCGGCTGAAGTCTTGTTTGACGATAATTATTGTTTTTTCAAGGATTTTCATGGTTTTTTCTCATGACGATTACTCTTTGAAAACAATCTTTTAGGTGCTTTGACATACAGAAATATTGAAAATCCTCATTTTTCTATGCTACACCTAGCACAGTATTGAAAAGAAACTGTAAAAAATTAATTAGAGAGAGGAAACTTCACTCTTAAATTTTGCTTTATTAATATGACTTCCGGTGTGTCGTTGGTCCCACGGCTATACTGATATCAGCTCTCTAATTAGTACCATGTGGTGTCCGTGGTCGTGAGGTAGAGCATCGGCCTCATAACCTAAGGGTCCTGAGTTTGATACCTGGGAGCGGGTGTCAACTTTGGAATTTTTCATTGGCCCACACATTCAGCGTGAGTACTGCTATAGTCCCCAGCAAGCAGAATCGAGAGAGATTAGTATAAGTTGTAAGAACTTGTTTCTCGATTGATGTAAAATAAATATGTTTAAGCTAATTACACTAATTAGTACCTTGAATTTACATGTATGACCAATATCTGAGACTGTATATGTCCAATAATGAATAAGCTTGTTTTAGATTGAGTGTATCCATTTCGGCCAATGACAAGCCCTGCTCACAAATTATACAGACGATTACTGTGCCAAGACAAAGACAAACCGCTCGAGACTTACTCGCTTCCAATCGAAATTTGAAAGGGGAAAAAAACTTATGGTCTAGCTTTGGCCGGGTATTTTTCATAACTTGTTCCTGATTCAGAACTATCAGTTTAGGAGATGGGTTCTTTATTTTTGCTTCACAAAACTCTGCTTTTCTGCAAGGCAGTTGCCGAGAAGTTAACAGTTGTCTGTATTCTGTATGAGTAAACCATGAATGGTTAACAGCCAGATAATCAGTTGAAAATATACGGACGCAGTCTATAAGTAATTCCCCCCCAAATATTGTCACACCTAAAATACAACGTCTGCTGATTTTCTGCTTAAACTGCGGTCATTGCCCGCAAATATGTATGTCAGGTAAAAGCTTGGCTGATACAACAGACTATTTTCTTTTTCTAGCATCTAATTGGGAATTTAATGTTATAGAATTGGGAAAAAATATACTTTTTGCAATTGGGAATGGGGCCAAAATTTGGACCCGCAGGAAAAGAAAAAAATCCTCTGTGTCTAATGCCATTTTCCAATATAATTTCAGTTATATCATGGTGGCTATTGTACCTATAAATGCTTTTCCTGGAGTACTTCTTCCCAACGCACTAACTGCTTTCCCAAATAACTGTTATTGTAACAGTGATCAGCTGTGAGAAAGAAATGAATCATGTCAATATTCCTCTGAAAAAAATTGAGCAAATTTGGGTATTTGAACTACCTTTGGTAATGACTTTGAACAGTGATTTAACTAACATAAATCACTCTATAAAACAATATTTGAGAACTAACTAATGTCTGAAATTGACAGTGAAATGGAAAATTCTACTTGTCAACAGGGTGAAAGTTACCCTCTGAACCTAGAAACATAACAAACCTTTACAATTGAATTATTTTTTAAATCAACAGTATTGTTTTCAAGAGCAGACGACTACAAAGCCAGAGTGAAACTCGTCCATACAAAGTATCAATACACCAAGATATTAAATTGTCATTATTAGCTGCATTCCTAGAATCTTTCTCTCACTCCCAAACTTGCAACCCATGGAGTGCATACACTCCACAAAAAAAAATGTGATGGAAGACTTTCAACCAATGTTTTCTGCCTGTTCTTAGACAAATTCTATTATGCTAGTAATATAAAATTTGTTGCCTGCACAGGGTCTGCTTTTTGGAAAAATATACTATGTGTTGCTGCCCGAGGAGTTGACAAAAAAAAACAACAGATAGACAGACCAAAATAACTCAATCTAGATTCTCATCCGAATTACTCCTACAAAACGGCTACTGCTACACTGTCTAATTATCAATTATTTATTCCACATCATTGCACAAATTGCCGATGTATTCCGCATTTAAAGGTGATCGAAACAGAAAAGAAACAAGTGAGTGGACATGCCTGTGCGTTTACGACAGGCAAATATTTTGTTTTCTTTGCAATATCATTCTAATTTATTTTGACAGTTCGTGGGAAATAATCCCCGTATCGACCTCGGTAACGGATGAACGCTGGCAAGAAAAAAAGTCAAGTGTTAAATACTATACATACCACAAATACACAACAGTGACATTATTCCGGTGAAGATATCACTTTCTTAAAATCCAAAACACCAAATTCTATCCTGTATCCCACATATTCACACAATGGTGACAAATTCATGTAAACCATCAAGTGCGATTGTTGCTGTATGCCGCCATATTGACTTGTGACGTCATCAAATGCTACTTGAATATTTATGAGGGATTCTGGAGAGGCCCTCCTACGGGGATTCAATATGCAATAATTTGCCTGATGGCACGCATTTCTGGGGTTGATATACAAAATGTTTTTAATATGTCGAGGAAACTAGAGTTCATTCTCAATTTGAACGTCGATAAAAAACAAAAGTACTTGTCAATAAGTAGACAAAACGAATCCATTCATAGTGCGACGGCTTGCTTGGAAAAATGCATTCCAAACATGCATTGCGTCGGTTTACTTCCAAAACCTCGTAACTACAGCTTGTAACAAGCTGTAGTTACGAGGTTTTCAAAGTAAAACGACGATTAGATGCCTCCTCTTTCCAGAGCCTTGCTAATTCATAATACAAACTGAGTCATGCTCATTGAAAAAGGGTCTTAATGCATCTGCGAAAATTTTCGTCCAAGTCAGCCTGCGAAGACGGCTTCCTGTCGCCCCACGTAGTTTTATAGACTTGATCCCGCTTTCCTACTGAAAGCGATCCACCCCGTTCCCCTATTCTAACCGATATAGCATTAATATAATCAATCGATGGCTAAATCGATCGATCGATCGAACGATCAAAATTCAAAATTGCCGTTAATTATTTTGTACATCCCGAAGACGTAATGCCATGATGGGCATAAATCGCCATTAAACTGTCTGAACAACAGTAATTACGAACGCAGACAGACACATTTGCGTATGTTTATTGACACTAACTAGTCAAAGAAAGTGGTTTGAATGGATTTCGGGGACACTACAACTTATGCCTGCATGGGTTACATTTACCACGGGAGCCCAGGCGAAGGCGTATGATTCATTTGTCTGTGGGTTTCCATTCGACTTTTTTTTCAGGCAAATCAGGTGGCTACGAGCAACGGCGTATACACGTGTGTAAATTGTATACGATCCACGTACGATGTTTTTCTTTTATATTTTAGCGTCAGATAGGGGCAAAGCCGTACTGGCAGCTTTCGGAGATCGTGATGCCATCGAGCAGTCTCCATACGGACACTGTACAGCAACCATGCGACAGCCGAGCGGTGAGCTGTACGGTTTTTGAGACCAAATGATCTTCTAGAATCGTGCCGCTTGCAGTCATGGCACGGTCTCTGCGGGGACCATGCGATGCTATCACGACGTGTCTCCGAGCTCACAATCAATTAAGTTTGTCTTTAAAAAAAAGTCCTAGTGGCCATGGGTCCCATGAGTTCATCGATTGGCACGGAATCTGTCCAAAAGGAAGAAACGCGTGTTGCAGGCCATAGAAGAGCCATGCTCTGACAAGAGGGGACTTATTGCATCCTTGTAATGCATTACACAAAGCAAAACATAGCATAATTATGGATCCATAAGGATCAATTTTGTCAACCAAAAGACTGAATCATGAGGTAGAATGGTAGACTGACATACAGAAAACTGATAGATAGCGAAACGAGGTCGAGGTCAGTCTCCACGACCAGGGTCGATAGTTTTCGCGGATGGCTTAACTCTTTACCACACAATCCCGACTTTAAACGACCCTGAGAAAGACGCCTTTTGAAAACATTGCAGGAAAAGGAGCTAATGCTGGTACCCATGCAGCGTTTTTGCCCTTTTCCCACAATGTTTATAATCCTTCTCAAAACAAATTTCAACTTTTGATACACACTTATTTCGTCGTCTGCAAATGCTTTCAATTTGAACAAGTCTACAGTTTTGTCGTTTGGTAAACAGTTAACTCATTACCAAACGACAATATTTTAGGTTTGTCCAAATCGAAAGCATTTGCAGATGACAAAATGAAAGTGACAGAGAATTTGAAATTAGTTTTGTGAAGGGTAGAAAACATTGTGGGAAAAGGAGAAAATGCTGGTTACCAGCATTTTCTCCTTTTCCAACAATGTTTTCAAAAGGCTTCTTTTCCAGGGGCGTCAAAAGTAGGGATTGTGTAATAATGGGTTAAGCCCCCTTTTCAAAGAGCATAGTTCATAATCATGGATCCATAAAATCCATTTCGTCAAACAACCAACTGTGTCATGAGGTAGTTTTGTCCTTTGACAAGTAGAAAATTAAATATTTGTTATTAATAATAACATACAAATTGGATATCCGAGAACCCCAGCATAGATACACAGAGGGTATAGGTGCCACACATATGCCCTTATATTACAGCAGTAACATTATAATGACCATGCACCATTACCCAGCAAAAAGAAGCGTATTTGGGTTTAGAAATAAGACCACCAAGGAAGAAATATTGCATCAAGTAGTAATATTGTTTTTCTATAGCTTATGTCTACAATAATACGGTCTTCTAGGTTTTTGACAGAAAATCTCTTTTTTCATTACCACAACCTCACTTCCAGTCGATATTTTTATTTCCCTCAAGGGACCACAACCTCATGGACGCTTGTCATAACAGAAATAACATTTGCGTATTGACCACAGGCCCTTCTGGGAATCAATAGTTATTTTACACAAGTAAAATAGGTCTATATCGTACTTGGTTTTCGTTTGTGGTAAGAAGCTTGTTGGTCCTACCAACCTTTTCACTCTTTACCAAACGACAAAATTTAAGACTTGTCCAAATCGAAAGCATTTGCAGACGACAAAATAAACGTGAATCAAAGATTGAACCTTGACTTTAGTTTAAACATATTTTATTCAAGATAATAACAGATATTATTCATGTACAACAACATATTGCGAAAAAGATTAGAACGAAAGCATCAAAGCTTATATACTAGTAGTTCCTCTCGACTTTGGAAGAGTAGAAAAACATTGTTGGTTACCAGCATTTTCTCCTTTTCTCACAATAATTTCAGAAGGCTTCTTCTCATGTGTCGTAAAAACCATAGATTGTTTGATAAAGGTTTAATTAAAACACAATTCCGATTTTTAAAGACTCGTCTGAAAATGGCTTTTGAAAACATGGTGCTATCAAAACAGGCCTGATTTCTCCCCAAACGTATTGATAAAAGCCATTTTCTCCATTGCTACCTTATAACGCGTATTACTACAATCCCCCAATACTGGGGAAGGCGGGGGGGGGGGAGCGTCATATCAAACAGGAGGAATCTGCGAAGAATATGACATGCGCTAACAACGGCATCTTCTCCTTTTCCACAAAATGATTTCTACCCTCGGGACCGAAAGATCTAGAATTTCGCTGACTGATGAAGGGTTAACCTGAATTCCTTTTTAGCCATTTTCAAGGCTGTTACACACCAAAGATAGACGGGCAACTGCAGACAGAAGACAGCATAGATCAAGAGCAGGCTGCAAATAAAGCGAAGTCTGTTTTTTGATCTGTTCCGTCCGCTAGCGTAGTCATGTACCTCTGCTCTGTTGAGTTGATGGTGTCATTGTCGGAGCATTTTGATGCCTGCGAGCACATAGATCATCATAAGAGGTAGAGAATATGGGAATACTAGTAGATTATGTTTAGGCTATACATCTAAGATGTATAGCCTAAACATGATCTACTAGTATTCCCATGTTCTCTACCTCTTATGATGGCCATTGAACATTGGCAGCAAAGTTTTATCTTTGTCAGGGAAAGGTCAGATCTGGGTAAAAGAGAGTCTAACTGTGGCCCTGTTTTCTATGCCCAAACGCTTTTTATTTTGCTGCAATACCAGCTGCGATACAGAGTATACTGCGTCTGTCCATGTAAAGCGGATGCATATCATCATGTAACATTTTGGCAAATCAAACCACTCGTCATGACCAGAGGTAACAACCTAAATGTATGTCATAGCATACGTCATCGGAGACATTTTAAACCCGCCATTTTCGTTTTAAAAAGTAAGTTTTTCAGTTTGTAAATTATTGTTATTGAAGATCTGTCCAAACAAAGCAGTGTATTATGGTACCTGACAACCATCTTCGTTAGTATACATTAATATTTTGTTCATCAGTTTCGTTGATTTTGCACTTACATCCGCACAATTTTCGAAGCCGGTGACACATGTGCGATTTAACAATAGATGTCGTATACAATTCCGTTAAGAATAATTGTGTTCAAGTGTTTAGAGCTACAACACTGTTTCATGGCATTTTGATTTCACGAATAGGACAAATAAATTTATCGTCACCAGATAAAATAGTTCTAGGTATTCTAAGTAAATTTTAGATTCATATATCTTTTTAAAGTAATTAATCTGCACTTTGCGCACAAAATGGTGGTTATTCCGACACCTCTGCTATGACGTAGGTTGTCACCCTTCGGCCGATTCAGTATCTACATGTGTATGATGGCTCCCATCATCCGAGGTATGCCGAATAAAATCAAAGCGGAAACCAAGGGAAAAGTAGTCCGCTTGCGGAGTTCGATATCAAACCGTTGTCTGCGCATGCCATATTCTTCGAAGATTCGACTGTCTTATATGACGCATCACTAGCCCCGAAAGCGTGCAGACTGTAATATTACGCTCTATAAAGTAGCAATGTAGAAATAGCTTTTATCGATACGTTTGAGGAGAAATGAGACCTGCTTTAGCTCCAGATTTCTCTAAACTGCTGTAGTCAAGCTATGCTGATCATAGCCGACTGAATTGCACGAGGTAGCCTTTTATTGAGTAAACTTTTATTTCAGTTTGAAATTCAAAATAACGGTTGTCGCGTAGGAAAGCGGTTCGCTTCTGTACCCAGGATGCAAAAATTAGATAGATGAGTATTGTAGAATGCCATCTAGTGGGAGATAATGGATATCAAACCACATTATAGACCGTACCTGGCACTGCTAGAAACGGATTTGTAACTTCTCCTGTGTCTGATTTTAGCCGTCAGAAACTTTGTAGGTATGTAGTAACACTGCATTTTTTTTAATAGAATTAACCTAAATGTCGAAAAGAAAGAAGCCACAAAAAAGAGCTGACAAGGCGAATTTCCCCGTGGCCATACGGAAACATTTACGCTGTAATCTTGAATTTGAAGGATCGTGAAAAACTGTCTGATTACTATTATACGACTCCTCGCAGACAGGCAAGAGGCCAATTAACCTTTCAGTTTCCACTTAGGATTGAATTATTCTATATTGGTAGTTAAGAACAGAGAAGACTACAAACATTAACGAAATTAAGTTTGTGCATGTTCACCAATTTAGTGTCAATGACAATTTCACATTTCTCGTGGACAGTTCGCACCAATATCAGAGTGCAAATAAAATGCAGCCTGATCTTGGAGCTTCACTAATCGATATTTTGTTGAGATATTGAGGTATAATTGCATTTGAAATCATTTCATTAACTTTTTACCAAACGTCAAAATTTTAGACTGGTCCAAATTGAAAGCATTTCCAGACGACAAAATAAATGTGATTAAAGAAATGAAATTTTGTTTTATGAAGGGAAGAAAACATTGTGGGAAAAGGAGAAAATGCTGGTTACCAGCATTTTCCCCTTTTCCCACAATGTTTTCAAAAGGCTTCTTTCACAGGGGTGTTAAAAGTCGGGATTGTGTGGTAAAGAGTTTTGAAAAAATAAGTCACTATGAGAGCAAAGAGAAATATTCTTAACCCATTACCACACAATCCCTACTTTTGACACCCCTGAGAAAGAAGCCTTTTGAAAACACTGTGGGAAAAGGAGAAAATACTGGTGACCAGCATTTTCTCCTTTTCCCACAATGTTTTCTACCCTACTGGAAACAAATTTGACTTTTGAAAACACTGTGGGAAAAGGAGAAAATGCTGGTAACCAGCATTTACTCCTTTTCCCACAATGTTTTCAACCCTACTTGAAACAAATTTGAATTTTTGAGTTAAGCTTATTTTGCCGTCTGCAAGTGCTTTCAATTTGGACCAGTCTAAAATTTTGTAGTTTGGTGAAAGGTTAAGGGAACCTCTGGTTAGATCAATTATAATCACGAACAGTCGATGGGTAGAACGGAACTGAGTAGAGCAAACTTTTAGACTAATCAATTAGAGACCTCTCAGGACCTGAATCGCTCTTCTGGCAGTGACAGACCAGTGAACAGACACGTACAAAAACAGTCAAAACAAGAGCCACTAGAGAAGGAAAGACGTATTTTACGATTAGCAATTTCCTATGCAGCTATTTTCGCTGAGGGCAATTTGCTGGGGGAAGGGGGCAAGGGAATGGAAATGGAAACAAAAAAAAAAAAACTTTCACTTCGACAATTTCCAAAAAGTGTGAAGGCATTTTCCAAGGACAGGGATGAGCAGACGAAGATCTGAATGTTCAGTGTGGTCTGATCCTGATCCACGAGGTTCGATAAAGAAACTCAGATTGTGGATCGTCGGACCTTACTCTCGGAATACTCACTAATTCAGCATTTTCCTACAGAGTAAGTAACAGCTATCAGATATGCAAATGCGTCGTCGATTACAAAGAATCCTCTCTATTGTAATGTTTAGCCCACGCATTCGGGGCTTTTTTCTTCTATTTACACAAACTCTGTTATGGACGATCGTTCTAGCATGAAACGAAATCTCCGCGGAATTTGAGTCGAGACAAAAATTTATTCTTGCATTATTTCTTAAGTAGAAAGGCATTATTGTGGACCGTAGAAAACTCCTGTTGACGACCATAATCAGTTCTCACCCTTGCTCTCAATATGGCGAAAAGGGGCATTCGGACATTCGCGTAAAGTGTCGTCTCGGATCAGCCTGCGCAGTCCGCGCAGGCTGATCCGAGGCGGCACTTTACGACTACGTTAGACTTAGACTATAGTAGACTTGTGCAAAACAGAAAATTACAGTAAAACGGGAAGTGTCGTTTCTGATCAGCCAGTGCGAACTGCCCAGGCTGATCCGAACGACACTTTACGCAAATGCTCGAATGCCCCTTTTAGCGTGTTGCAGGCCGGATTATCACGGCCTTTGATTCCGTTTGACCATGGTGCTTACCGACATAATAAATCCAGTTATAAATACGGTCCCCCCCCCCCCCTTCACGGTCTCAAGTACAAGCCAGTAACTCAGTAAGTATAATCAAATATTTTTTCTAGTTGGCTTGACCACAGAATCGAAAGGCATAAATCTAAAATCAGTCTGCACGTTGTGTGGGGTCCGATCTTGATCTAAGCTGTCAGAAAAAAGCGAGTGGTTCCGCCGATGGTGCTGAACAAGTAAACTCAACTTGTATTGCTACATATCGTTTTAATCATTAAAGCTTCCAGAATAAACCAAACATAACGTTACACTCTCAGTTTAGAAATAGGCATCTAAATACATGTAATTGCAATTTCATACTTGCTTCTTTTTCTAAAATATTTCGACAAAACAGGCAGAGTAGATCCAGAATGTTAGTGCACGTTGAGTGCAGTCTGATATTAATGTACTCTCACTGTCGTTTCAAAAAGGTGGTTAACCCTCAGAGCGCTGGAACCAACTTAACTTGTTTTTGTGGACAGTGCCGATCAAGATCAGACTGTACATTCTGTGCAGTCTGATCTTGGATCTACACTGTCCACCATTTTGTTTCATATTCTGGCCAAAAAAAGCTTGGTACAACAATATATCAGATATTTTTTCCTATTTAAAAATGTCTCTTGAATTAATCCAGCACTTTAAGGGTTTCCCACACAATCGTATGTGTGTGTAAAATGTATCCCTTCCGTACTGCTTGAACAATGTTTCATTTCAACGCATTCATAAACATGTATATCCCATATTTCGAACCAGTTATTTTTCATGCACCTGCGGGAGAAACTTTAAAGAAATGGGAGGAGGGATGTTGTTTGTCTCATTGCCCTTTTTTCCACCTAAACTTTCAACGTCATCCAGCAAAAAGTTTTTTCTTTGTTTTGTATTCTTTCTAATTAGTGTATTTGTATAAACGTGCTTTCGATCCACTCCTTGTTACAAGTCTCGAATGATTAAATAGTAATTTATGATTGGTTAAAAATGAGGGAAAGTATATCTTGTGGACCTTTCTTGCTTTGGGTCTGAGCCAACGATGTTACACTCTTGGTGCATAGAAGTTATTGTATTCTTTATTCTTAATTCCTTTGATGTCTTGGCGGGCAGATATTACTACTGTCTGTACGGTTTATCGCAGTTAATCCTTTACCACACTGTCCCGAGTTTGTTTTAACGGTCCTATTGGAGAAGACATTTGAAAATATTATAGGTAAAGGAGAAAATGCTGATAACCAGCATTTTCTCTTTTTCCCATCATGTGTTCTATTTAATCAAGGTCAAAATTCGTCTCTTTAGACATCCTTAATATGTCGTCTGCAAATGCTTTCAATTTGGATTAGTGTTAAGTTTTGTCGTTAAGGAAGGAACTATGATAGAACCAACGAGCGTAAGAATGATAGCCATCGATTTCAGCCACGGCGTCAAAAGGCTAACACCAAAGATATTGAATGGAACTATTTGCTTTCCTCTCAAGGACCCAGGGGATAGCATCAAAGACTCTAGGAACCATAGAACTTGTTATCCTCTGGAGCGGAAAGGTATTTTACGCAATTTCCCTTATTCTTTAACCCTTTATGAAATTATTTCGATTAAAAAAAATAAGAAACTAAACTAAAACAGTAAATAAATAAATAAATAAATAAATAAATAAATAAATAAATAAATAAATAATTCTTTTTTTGAATATCATAAGAAAATGAGAAAACACCCGTAACCAGAAATTCCTCGTTCTTCTATGATATTGTCAACCCATGTCAGACGCTAATTCCGTAAGTTGAACCTCATTTAAGATGAAAGCCTGCAAGATTTTTCAATCTGGACGATTCTTCGTCTGGTAAAGGATCAAATGAACTTCTAGGTTGCTAAGCCCGACTTTTTACTATCGAATAGAAAAATTCGCTTTAGTGATTTAGCAGGATTAAGACTGCTAAGTATTGCAACAAATGTGAGTACAGTCACTGGGAGGAAAGCACCTTGTCGCATCGCAGGACAGTACAATTGGTTCGTTGGTTGTATTGGGGTTTAACCCTTTACTCCATATGGCATTTCTGTGGTATTTCTAATTGACCCTAAATAACAGCAAGGATGAAGGTGTTTCTTATGTGTATATGACACCTTTTTATAGCATAAAAAACATTGTGGCAAAAGGTGAAATTGCTCGTGATGAGCAATTTCACCTTTTGCCACAATGTTTTCCAAAGGCTCCTACAAGCAATGCGTAAAAATGAGTATCTGTGGAGTGAAGGGTTAACGCCACTTTAACAGCTAAGATCATATCATGGCGGTCGCACATGTGTTCCCTGGCTTTCTCTCACCGGTACTAACACAACTTTCTTTCCAAAACCACCGACTACTTTTCTCATATGCTTCAGCAGAGGTGAGAGGCGAAAATACGCCGGAAAGAAAGTTCGCCTCAACCGGGTATCGAACTCACAACCACCAGGTCATGAGTTTGACACGCTCACAACTGAGCCACCCGTGCGGGCAGGACAGTACAAGTGTACAAACTGTTTTCTTATTGTAGACATCACGCGAAGCTGTTGTGGATAGTGTAGATCAAGATCAGACTGCACTGAACATACAGCCTGATCTCTGATCTACACTCTCCACTACTTTATTCTAGATTACGACCAGAGTGATTCGTCATCTTGAAATGAAAGTGTATATGTGGCCTTTGAAAAAGCTGGCCTTTTTATTTATTTGTGAAAGTATCTCCTGCGCGCCCAGGAGGGAAGTAATATGTAGAGTTTTCCAGTCTTCTTTTCTTTGTAGGGTCTAGGGGATGTTTTAACATCAAATTCCAGATCTTTGATTTGATATCAACTTTCTTCAAAAACAGTACTTTCAGTGCTTTGATTAAATCAAAGCACGGAAAGTACCTTTTTTTTTTCTTTTTGGAAAGAGGAGTTAATTCCAAATGAAAGTACTGAAATTACCGTAAAAACTGATACTCTAACATTTATCACCGCTACCGAGGAGGCTTTCAGATACGTTACGGAGATAGTGCAAGATGAAAGAAGCTGGGCCTGGGTCACTACGCAGAAAACTTTTTTCAAAGTTGTAGGAATTCAACTTAATAAGCCTATGAATTAATCTCTGCACTTTAGAGCTTTTCTTTGTCTTGTCTTTTGAATGAACGTCTTTAATTCTTAATGTTTTTAATATCTTAAGCATAAACGAGATTTTAAAAGTTTGAACATACTCTCAAAAGAACACAGACTCGAGTTAACTGTCTTATCCGAAAGACTTGAACCCACACCATCAAGTATTCTGAAATTTGTCGCATGGCCAATCACTTGAGTTATTCGGGCTGACGTTGGAAGAAACACATTTATGTCTCTTTTATAGTTTTTGTTGTTATATCGTTAGCGCTAGGGAAGTAATTTTTTTTTTTAAGGTCATTGGTGCTAGATCCCAAAACCGCCCACCAAAGAGGGAGAATAAGACTGCGGTCTTTATAGTCTTTGGCGATATCTCGGTCTCGAGATCCTGGTCGCATTCATCAACATTTCGCAATTCAAAACCAAATATAAACTAGGAGCTTCTCAAAGACATTTTGGGACGTTATCTCAGCATATGATATAAGAGGTCTGTATTGGTAGGCAACATTCCAATTGGCGGCAAAATCATCAAAACTTTACGTCTTTTTATCTTCCAAATCAACGATCGAACCAATTAAGCATTTTCTAAATTAATACAATCAGGGGAAACAGCCTTCCCACTGGACCTTTCTAAAGGAATGATTTGGTACAGCCATGTTCAGTTTAAGCGGTTATAATTGAGATCAAGAGAGTGCGGGTCGTGAATGGATAGCATCATTCTCAGTCTTCAAATTTTGTACAGGACATCAGAGTTTGTGATTAACAGTATACACTTATACCAAACAATGATGTTTTAACGATCGTGATGAAAAAAAAGATTTTAAGCTCAGGTATACGGCGAAAATATTGTCACTTTCATTTTCCTGTTTTTTGCAACACATATTCTGTCCCTTCAAAGACAAATGCGATCGTATGAAAACATATGTAATTTGTTGCCTAAAAATGCTTTCAATATAAACGGGTCTAAAATTTTATCGTTTGTTGAAAAAAAAGTACAAACTCCAGTTCCATTCAATGCAGTTTTTTTTTATTTCTATGATAGAGAAGGGTTGTCGGAAAGTACAAGAATGTTGATTAACGTAAATTTTGAAGTGGCGGGGGAGTTATCTAATCGAAGGAGCGTTTGCCAAATCTTGCGCCCTATAATTATTGCTTTCCCCCTGAAAAAAGTATAGGGCGATTTATCTTTGGTGAAATCAATTTCTTCCCTTCGATATCACATACCGAACCAGCTTTCTTGTCATTTAAGTACTATTGCAGACTTTTAGAACATTTATCAACCCCTGGAGATCTGACTTACCGAGTTTGACATTTTTCAGTCCATTTAATAGTTTCGAATCGGGGTTGTTTTCACTAGAAATATGTGTCGAAATATCCGAAAGACCAGCCCCCGTGTGCACCAATCATTCTAAAGATATTCTTAGTAGTGTTCTCAAGAATTTTTCTAAATTTGAAAATAACACGACTTCTGATTGGCTAAATCGAATGGTTTAGCCAATCAAAAGCCGTGTTACTTTTTCTTTGAAATTTAGAATTAGATTTAGAATGAAATTAAGAATTTTTATACATACGGACTCAGAGTGCAAGATCTGTGCAGTATGATCTTGATCTCCATATTTGGCCTGAGATAGAAGCCATTTGAAAACCTTGTGGGAAAAGGAGAAAATGCTGGTAAGCAGCATTTTCTCCTTTTCCCACAAGGTTTTCTACCCTGCCGGAAATCAACTTTCAATCTCTAAATCAAGTTCATTTTGTCGTCTGCAAGTGCTTTCAATTTGGACCAGTTTAAGGTATTTAATGATAGCGAGGGTCGAGTTGGAGTGTTTTTGGATAATGCCCTATAGAGCCCTAGCCTTGTACAAGTGAAACCAAGGAAATGCTGGAATCAATGACCTTTTACCGTCATCTATAAAAAAAAAAATGATAAAATTTCTTTTTCTTTCTTTCTTTCTTTCTTTCTCTCTTCAGTATCACCAGTCATCATCATCATTAGTATTATTCTTATTTTATTTATTATATTATTATTATTACTATTACTATAGTTATCATTTATCATTATTACTATTATTATTATTATTATCGTTACTATCGTTGTTCCACTCATCTTGAAGTCAACATTGTAAAAAAGACTTTAAAATATGTTTTAATGTTTGAACCTTCACTAAATAATGATATTATTATTATTATTATTTATTTATTTATTTATTTATTTCCTTCATTCACTCTTTCTCCATATCTCTCTCTGTCTGCCTCTCTCTCTCTCTCTCTCCTTCTTTCGTTCTTTCATTTTTTACTGAGTTATGTATCTATCAATTTACTAATCTATTTATATGTTTATTTTATACAGTATAATAGTAA
The DNA here is from genome assembly GCA_943736015.1 of Tridacna crocea. NCBI lineage: Eukaryota > Metazoa > Mollusca > Bivalvia > Cardiida > Cardiidae > Tridacna > Tridacna crocea. The sequence goes on from OX031066.1 coordinate 15,856,666, forward strand.
CAGTAATACTAAGATGAGACTCCATGTAGGGCGTAGTCTGATCTAGAGCTACACTGTAACATACGGTCTATATATATAGTGTCTGAAATAGTATGTTTGGCTTCAAAAGGATAAAGAAATTTGTCACAGAAGCGTGGATGGTGCAAAAAAGGTTGAGAATAGATGGCGACAGTATCCCATAAAACACCAATAAATATAGGAAGAACTAGATAAGTACTGTCAGTGAGGGCGGAAGTAGGAAAACAAATGCCCTGCAGTTGTCGCAAAAATGTACCTTGGCAAATAGATAGCGTCCCTTAATTGTCGCAATCATTAGACAGTCATAAATGAAAGCTAAAAATGCCTTTTTTTCTCTACAAAGTTCCTCATCTGTTATGGGAAATGTTTTAGTCCTTGTTTTCATACGAGTGCTCTTTTTTCCCACAATATTTTTTAGATACAGCAACTGCATTGGCTTAAAATTCTGTTTTTATCGTAACGTATTTGGATCAAAGAAAACGGCTGTTAGAAGTCGATTTGTTGGTCTGTTTTTCGTAAACTGTTCTGTGATTTCTAAAGTGATAGGAGGAAATTTTATGGAGATCATGCTAAAGGGTCGATAAGGTTCTCTGAGACTGAAAATTTCAAAAAAGCCAGTTCTTTTTTTTTTATGAAAGACAATATCTATGAAAGGTCACAGACTATGATTATCTGCTAATTAATTCCGATATTATCGGTATTTTTGGCATATTGTTAGCTTTAATTGTTTGCTAGGAACAAAGTGAATTTCATTGAGTACTCACGTTTCGTTCCAACCGTGTTTCGATGGTTCATGCGCTTAGAACAGGAAGCCCACGCGATGGCAGAAATTAAATGATAAATTAGCATAGAATAGTAACTGCTTGAGCGCTGTATGGAACACACTGATAAGCAAATGTTATAAATAATACGGCGTTTGTGGACGGTATAGACCAAGATCAGACTGCACGGGCGAGCAGTCTGATCTTTGATTTATAACGCCCACTTATTTAGTCAAGCCTTTAATCTTTTCCAAAAGAACAAATTTTAGACTCGTCCAAACTAAAAGAGTTTGCAGACGATAATTTTAACTTTCATAACAATGGCAGAGAATTATCCGATCGGGCAGAAAACACTGTGGGAAAAGGAGAAATTGCTCGTTACGAGCAATTTCTCCTTTTCCCACAGTGTTTTCAAAAGACTTGTACTGCAGACACGTAAAAACAAGGGCTTGTTTGGGAAAGGGTTAAAACATTTTTTCCTGATTTTTTTTTTCAATTGATTGTATATCCTTCGGCCAATAGATGTCGAGCTTATGTTCTAATACATGTATTTGGCTCTGAAAGGGTGACTTTGCTAGCAAACTCCCAACTCTCCGTCACCCTTTACCACACAATCCCGAATTTAAACGATCCTTAACAGAGAAGGCTTTCTGCAAAGTTTTTATTTCTGTCGTTCGGTACAAAGTTTATAGTGTTAATAACTTAATATAATATTTCTTGACCATTCACCAGAAGACGAAATTTAACTCTTTAGCATTGGAAGCAATTGTAGACGACAAATAAACCATGACTCGAATGGAGATTTTTATTGGTTCAAGGATAGAAAACAATGTGACAAAAAGGAGAAAATTTAATGCAGGTCACTTGCACATTCTCACATTCCCTCATTTTTTTAAAAAGCTTCCTCTCTCAGGTTCGTTCAAACTTGGGCTGGGGTTGTCTTGTGAAGACTAAAATATCATTTTCTCCTGCTAGATGGCATTCTACAAACACACATCTATCTAATTTGGGGATTCTGGGTACAGAACCGGACTACTTTTCTACACGTCAACCGTTACTTTGAATTTCATACTCAAATAAATGATTACTTAATAAAACGCTATCTGGTACGATTCATTCAGCTATGATCAGCTGGCATGTAACATATTCACCAGCTTTTTATTGAAATAGCCCCTACAGGCTTGGGTAATAGCTTCGGTGTAAGCCCTACTTTTCCCTAGCAAATGGGATCGGTGATGTGTCATAGCAGACAGGTCGAATCTTCGAAATATATGACATGCGCAGTCATGCTAAAATATTCGAAATGCGCATCGTCGATGTCGACAATAAGAGTGTGAATACGCCATGAAAAAAAGCTTTAATTCATGATTATGATGATGTCCTAATGAAGCCGAATAATTGTCGGTATTTTCCAACCCTTCCTCAATAAGAGCTGAACTCAACGGATCGTTACTATGTAAATTTACCGAATTCGTTCGATAATTTACGCCCACGACCGTAAACACACGTGGCATTATAATAATTGATGTAGTTGGGCATTGAAACAAAAAAGGCTCACACACTGAACTAACTCACGTTAGATTATAGAATCTCTTAACGAAATTTGGGGGGAATGACTTTGAAAACATAGTTGGAAAAGGAGAAAATGCTGGTTTCCAGCATTTTCTCCTTTTCCCACAATGTTTTCTACCCTTTCGAAGACAACTCTAGTCATTTGAGCAGCATTTCGTTTTTTCTTCTACAAGAGCGTTAAACTCGGACAAGTCTGACGTTTTGTCAAGCGTAAAAAGTTCGGTTAAACGAACTATACCTATAACTATCTGTGCAGTATTGTACATGATTATAGCATACTAGATCCTGGGTGAATAAAAACTTGAAAAGTCGTTGCTCAGAATATCCTTTTACCAAACAATCCCTGGTTTTTACGACCCTGAGATAGAAGCCTTTTGAGGATATTTTGGAAAAGGCGAATTGCAATGTACTATTATCCTGATTGTTTTATTGTTTGTTTGGTGTATAATACCATTTTTAACATCATTTCAGGTATATCGCACCGGTGTAATGCAGAGAAATGACTATCCTCTACAAAATGACCCATGGGCCATTTCTCAATATAGAAGAATGACCCATGGATCATTTCTCTACATAGAGGAATGATCCGGTGTAACGCAGAGATATGACCCCCATTATACAAAATGACCTACGGTCATTTCTCTACGTAGAATAATGACCCAGATCATTCCTCTACGTACAGAAATGAGTTCTGGGGTCATTTCTCTACGTAGAATAATGACCTGGGTCATTTTGTAGGGGAGGGTCATTTCTCTGCATTACACCGGCCAGTGTGCATACTTATAATTTCCTTGAGTGTGTTGTATCAGTACTTCTCACAAAAATTTTCCCAAGCAAACGGCTAATTTCCCAGATAACAATCGCTGAAACAATTATCACAGGATAATGAAGATTCATTGAACAAACCTTCCATTTCGAAAATAGATGTTATTCGAATCGGTCTATCATGTCACGTTTTCTGCAGGGAAAATGTTGACCTTCATAGATCATAGTTGCTAATCGTCCATTTGTTCTGGCAATTAGTGCTCCCACGTATTGACAGCACTATACGCGGGGGCTTTTCTACGCGACAACCGTTACTTTGAATTTCCAACTAAAATAAAACTTTACTTGATAAAACGCTACCTTGTGCGATTCATTCAACTATGATCAGCAGTTTAGGGAAATCTGGAGCTAAAACCGGCCCGATTTCTCCTCAAACATTGATAAAAGCCAATTTTTCCATTGCTACTTTATAAAGCGTATTATTGCAATTCCCCCCAACTTTTGGGAGTGTGATGCGTCATATCAGGCAGGTCGAATCTTCGAAGAATATGACATGCGCAGACAACGGAAAAGAGGTGTTATTGCATCTCCGTAAGGCATTTTACCATGCACTCAATCACGTGATCATGGATCCATAAAATCCATTTTGTTTAACGCCCAACTTATTTTTGAGGTACATTGAAAATGCAGAAAGTTTACCAAAGACAAAAAAGTTGCGACGCAGGTCAGCCTGTATGGACTGTGCAGGCTGCCCTGGGTGGATATATTTTGCAGTTGCACCAAAACCACTTTTCACAAGGCATAGATCAAAATTTAATACAACTGCTAGTATCTCACGTCAGATACCACAGAAGACTAAAATTTTAGCGAAAATTAACTTTTTTTTTTAATCATCATCTTTTGCACTGAATCTATCTCATCGTTTGCTAAAGGCGGTGGTCTGTATTTGGTTGACAGATCATTATCTAATACTAATAATAATTGTATTAACTGATTATCAAATGACAATATTTTAGGCTTGTCCAAATCGAAAGCATGTGCATGAATGAAAGTTTGAAATTTGTTTTGTGAAGAGAAAAAAAGCATTGTGGTAAAAGGAGAAAATGCTGGTTACCAGCATTTTCTCCTTTTCCCACAATGTTTTCGAAAGGCTTCTTTCTCAGGGTCGTCAAAAGTAGGGCTTGTGTGGTAATTAATTAATACATGTATCTTAGTACGTATGGGAGTCGCTTTGAGCTGCGTGGTAAGTAAACCCTTTAATTACTGAGCGCTACTCACTGACCTTTTGCGGACAGTGTAGATCAAGATCAGACTGCACTGCACGTGCAGTCTGATGTTGGATCTACGCTGTCCGATAAAGATATAATTTTCACCCAAAAATAGCTTGAAGCAGCATTATTCGAGTTTTTACTATCGACTTAAAAGTTTATATGGCAGGATAAGTGTTAAGTTATTGGCAAACTGTAACCGAACCCTAACTTTCTCGGTGCAAAACAGAACTTTCTTTCAATCGCCGCAGCTTAATTCTTCTCAAAAGGATAAGATTTACGTCTTGTCCAAAATTGGAAAAGAATTGGATACTACAAAAACATTGAAAAATATGTGACTCCAAAAATTAGTATTGTTGTAAAATGGTTGGAAAAAATTGTTAGAAAACAATGTTTTAAGATTTCTTTAGGGTCGTTTAAAGTGGAAATAGTTTGGTAGAGGGTTAAGTCTTGACAAAAAAAGTCAGCCGTTTGAATGACGGGATGGTCGTGTTTCAAACACTAACCCCGTCTTTTTTCATAAGGTCAGATATGACGCTCATTTGAATACTATCCCACATAAAACCAACTCGTACTATATTGATCATTTGACATTTCTAAAAGTCGGCGAAGTACTCAAGCAAAAGTTAAAAAATATGTAGGAGGCTTCGTAGTCCATTTTGTGTGTGTGTGTGTGGGGGGGGGGGGTGTGTGTGTGTGTGTGTGTGTGTGTGGAAACACGTAAGTCTTCTATTCTTAGAAATTTTATTCATATATTGATTGTTATTAATTCAGTGACATTTTCGAAAAATTCTTTTTATTATAAAAACCTTTATATGACTTGAAATACGTGAAAAGGGGCATTCGAACATTTGCGTAAAGTGTCGTTTCGGATCAGCCTGCACACTCCACGCAGGCTAATCCGAAACGACACTTTCCGTTTTTATGTAATTTCCTGTTTTGCGCATGTTTACCGTTTTACATAATCTAGTATTTTCGTAAAGTGCCGTCTCGGATTAGCCTGCGCGGACTGCGCAGGCTGATCCGAGACGACACTTTACGCAAAAATCCGAATGTCCCTTTTTGCGTGTTGCAAGCCAAATTATGATAGGAAGGAAGGTATTACTTCCTGTGCCATATTACTAGATAAACATCTTATCTTTGTATCCTTTTATAAATAAGATAATTGTCAGAAACGTGAGTGCTCAGTCAATGCTTTTAAAAGACGGTGTGTGAACTTTTTACCAGAAAACAAACTTGTAGACTTATCCCAAGTGACTTTGGAAGTGAGAAATTGGATGCTTCCTTGATGAACGGTTTTGTCGTTGAAAGGATAGAAAACATTGTGGGAAAAATGGAGAAAGTACTGGTAACCAGCTTTTTTTCATTTTCTGCACATTGTTTTAACCCGTTACCACACAGCAAAATTTTAGACCTATCCAAAATCAAAGCATTAGTGGCTCAAATGGTGCAATTTTGCTTTGCTAGAGTAGAAAACTTTGTGGGAAAAGGGGAAAATGCTGGTTTCCAGCATTTTCTCCTTTTCCCACAATGTTTTCAAAGGGTTCCTTCATCAGGGGCGTTAAAAGGTGTGATTGTGTGGGGAAAGGTTAAAAAAGCTTCTCTTTTCACTCACACTGTCGATTAAAACTGGATTATTTGGTAAAATGATTTAAAACTGGATCATTTGGTAAAGCTATTTAAAACTGGATTATTTGGTAACGAGTTAAGGTTTTAGTTCATTTGGTAAATCGTTCGTCTTTTCTATCTTTGTGAAACAGACATGTTGCCTTTTTATGCTGTCCGACGTTATCTCTATAACGTCACACGATGGACGCAAATACATCAGGCCTGTAATGACCTCTCAACAGGCATTGGGTTCGAAGCCATAACCGCAAGGATTTTATCACGTCCAAACACAAGCAAGCACTATTATACAATCCATGCGCAGATCCAGATATCTTTCTGGGGCGGGGGGTCCCACCGAAAATGCACTCGTCTGATACTTTGATTTCCGGATTTCAGTGGATGTAAGCCGTTTACATGAAAAGTCAACATTTCCAGTTTTAACCATGAGGAGGTTTCCACATTTAGAACCTTTTTTTTTAAAATTTATGACTGTATTTTACATAAATGCTGTGAAATATCAAACCAGTACCATTTCACGAATCCGATAACCACATTTTTGCCAAAATTCCAGGGGGGAGGGGGGGGGGGGGCGTCCGGACCCCGGTCCCCCTCTCTGGATCCGCCCATGCAATCTCATGCAGCATTGGATTTAAAGACCATTTGTGCAATTGGACTCGTTGTCTAACTTCAGAGACACTATGATCGTTAACCCTTTCCCAAACAACCCCTGCTTTTTACATGTCTGCAGTAAAAGTCTTTGAAAACACTGTGGGAAAAGGAGAAATTGCTCATAACGAGCAATTTCTCCTTTTCCCACAGTGTTTTCCACCCTTTTTGAGAACTTTCTGCAATTTTCTCCAACTTTAGAATTGTCGTCTACAAACTCTTTGGGTTTGGAAAGGTCCAAAATTTGTTGTTTGGGAAAGGGTGAAAAGAACCAACTCATACAGAACATCAATCGTTCAGAGTATGCTTTAAGGTAGTGAACCCGTAACAGAAAACAGCTATTTCTACTATAGTATTATCCTACACAATTTGCTATGATTAAAATGAATATTGTTGTAATACTTTAACCGAGTCACTTTTACCATTTTTTCCTTCTTAGAATTATCCTTTATGATTCTAAAATCATTATTCTCATTACAAAGGGATATTATAATTACCTCCCTTTTCTGGAAAATAACAAAAGCATCAACAAACAGTTTCAAGATAGACATCAACGGAATTTTTGGTCGGTTAAAATGTGCAAAAGTGTTATATAAGTATATATCCGTACTTATCAACTGTCAAGAAATTTTATTCTCTGTAGCACAAACTAGGTTACGGGTCTACTGCCTTAACCCTTTACCTCATAAGGCATTTCTATGGTATCTCTAATTGACCCTAAATAAAAGCAAGGATGAAGCCATTTCTTATGTGTATGTGACACCTTTTGATAGTGTAGAAAACATTGTGGCAAAAGGTGAAATTGCTCGTCACGAGCAATTTCACCCTTTGCCACAATGTTTTCCAAAGGCTCCTACAAGCAATGCGTAGAAATGAGTATCCATGGAGTAAAGGGTTAAGAGCCAGGGCTCTAGGCTCAAAAAAGAAAGTGACGGTGTAAAGACGCTGTTGCCAACCGTATCACGCCGAAAACTTTTCGGTGCTCTGATGATGATTTGTCGTGTGCAAATGCTTCCAATTTGAACCAGTCTAAATTTATGTTGTTCGGTAAAGAGTTAAGTAATCGGCCCCTTTAAACAGAATAAATTTACGTACAGAAATACGCAGCCTCTTACGTTCTTAACACTATCAGGCTCGTCAAACACGTAGTGCTCTCCCTGCTTTGATAAACGCATTAATTTTATCTCCACAGTTTTATGTTCCCTTGTATCGTAGTTTTGTTTATGATTTTCTTATGAATCTAAGGCTCTTTCGGATAATGCATTGTTTGGGTGAAAATGCTAGAATTGTGTAATTTGAGAGTGTTTATTTCCAGAACTCAGCACTTTTCTTTGAGAAACAAAAACACCCAAATACAATGACAAAAACAACAACATGAATCAAGTTTACATATAGATCAGTTGCCTAGTTCTGTTTGGAATGCCATAATTTCATTATGTTGTTTTCATTTTCAGAAATGATTATAGGTTGATAATTCATTCAATTTAGTCGAATCTGTCCTGTTTGATTTGTTTTGTATCCAAACTTTGTTCTACGATGTTATCCTCAAAAAGAGACGGATTAGATCTAATTTGAAGATGAAAGCTGTCTAAAATCGCATTTAGAAAATTAACTCGTTACCACACGAAAGGATTTTAGGCTGGTCCAAATTGAAAGCACTTGCAGACAATAATATAAACCTAACTCAAAAAACTGAAATTTGTATTAAGCAAGGTAGAAAACATTGTGGGAAAAGGAGAAAATGCTGGTTACCAGCATTTTCTCCTTTTCCCACAACGTTTTCTAAAGGTTTCTTTCTCAGGGGCGTCAAAAATATAGAATGTGTGGTAATTGGTTAATACCGACAGAAAATTTCCCTTGTCTTGGGACAGAAGACTGAGGTTACTGAACATTTCGAAAGAACTGCTTTTTTCCCACACATAGCTTAATCCTTATCCTGCCGTTCGCGACCATGGATGACTTTTGCGGAGAGTGTACAGCAAGATCAGCCTGCACATACGTGCAGTCTAATCTTGCTCTTTAGCATCCGCTGCTAAATGGGTAGTTTGGATAATATAAGCCTGGTCCAATGCTTGTACAATCAGCATGTTTTAGTGCAATCGTCAAACATTACTATTAGGCAGGTTAAGGGTTAATCAAGAAACTGACCACATGCTTCCCTAACATGTCTCTGGTAACCGACTGCTTTTCTCCATCATTGACATGTAAACAGGACAACTTCTACGTGGACTGCACAGGCTGATCTGGATCGAAACTTTTTTCTTTTGCAGATGCACTGAACCCCTTCGCAGTGCATGGCTCTTTGAATTTCTTCAGTGTACATTTGGACTGAAATATCAGTTCTCTTTCAAAAAACTGACTGACTGACTGACTGACTGACTGCTGAACTAATTAACTAACTAACAAACTGACGAATTAACTAACTAATGGACGGACGGACGGACAGACTCACTTACTCACTCATTCACTCAACTTGAGGTCTCCTGAGAGTGAAACTAGGGCATCGCAATCGTTTTTTCCATGTATCCGATTTTTTCTTTCGAACACTCCATAAAACATATTTCTGGAGCACAAATCCTACGACATCATAATCAAATTGTTTCTTTTTATAGGCGACCTCAGACAGAAAAAGTTTTCCGTTAACATATAGCTTCCGTAGTCAATTTAGTAAACAGTATTGCGACGACACGAGGACAATTTGAATGAAAGGACTTTTCTTTTCAAATGGGCTTTGAAAACATTGTGGTCGAAGAAGTAATCGCTTTTTACAACCAAATGCTTCTTTTTCCATAACGTCGCACAGCGATGTCTACAGCAAGGCCGCAGACAAGTTGTGTTTGCCCGGAAAAGAGTCACAGTAAATTAGGATCGTCACAAAGCAGACAGACAGCAAGCGCTACAGCCATAAAGTGAAATTTACAAGGTGTTAGTAATGCGGGACACTTTTATGGGATGGGCGATGTCTCCTTGTTCTTCCTTGTCTAACTTTTATCCAGCGAACGAGGACCAGGGCCCGGATTCACCAAACATTCTTGAGAATGTTCTTAGTCTTATTCTCCAAGGTTTTATACATTTGTAAGTAACACAACTTCTGATTGGCTAAACCGAATGGTTTAGCCAATCGGAAGTTGCGTTTCTTACAAATGTAGAAATTTCTGTAGAATAAGACAAAGAACTTTCTTAAGAATTGTTGGTGAATACGGGCCCTGCTCTCTTTCCAGCTATGATCTAAAAAATTGCCTTCTGAAAGGTTGTGGAAACTCTTATACAGTTGTCTTTAACTATTCAATATCGTATTTTGACGGCCATGGGAATGGTTGCTTTAAAAAAGATTGAGATTAAAGAAGCAAATGCTGATTACCACCTTCTTTTTCTTGCAAAGTTTTCTACCCATGCAGAGACAAACGCCATCATTTGGGCCACACTGAATTTGTGCCCGTGTGCTTTTAATGTAAGACCTGTGTAATTCACTTTCGGTGAACTTTTGGCAAAAATTCCAATTGTTTGTTAAATAAGGATAAATAAGGATTTATGCAGAAATAATATTTTTGCACATTTCTAACGGATCAGAAATATTAGTATCCTTTATGTCTATCTTGAAACTATTTTTTGATACTTTTGTTCGTTTCCTAAAAAGGGAGGTAATTATTACCCATTTTTCAACTGAGAATATAGCAGTTTTAGATTTATAAATGATAATTCAAAGAAGGAAAAAATGGGAAAAATGAAAAGGTGAAAGTAGTTCAATAATGCTCATTTTTAATTATAGCTAATTTTGCATGGTGATATTTTAGTGAATATAGCTGTTTTCCATTACACAGGTCTTACCTCATAGTAATCTTAAGGCTGCTATGTGCGACTGAATGCGTGTATTTGCGTCCACCGTGTGTCATTATGAGAATGTGCAATATGATGTTAGGTCTTCACTGTTCAATAAACGATTATATCCCCCTCCCTCCAAAAAAGTCCAGCAAAATTTTGGTTCTTACTATTGGCTTGAAAGTTTCATTTTACTTACTTAGCAGCTTAACCCTTTACCAAACAATCCCTGCATGTTTTTACAACCCAGACATAGAAGCCTTTTGAAAACATTGTGGAAAAATGACAGAATGCCCGTAACCAGTATTTTCTCCTTTTCCCACAATGTTTTCTACCCTGCTGGAAACAAATTTCAGTTTTTGAGTTACGTTAATTTTGTGGTCGGCATGTGCTTTCAATTTGGATCAGTTTAAATTTTTGTCGTTTGGTAAAAGGTTAAGTCATTTACCAGGGCCCGTATTCACCAACCATTCTTGAGAATATTCTCAGTCTTATTCTCCAAGGTTTTCTAAATTTGTAAGTAACACAACCTCTGATTGCTTTAAAATGGTTTAGCCAATCAGAAGTGGTGTTACTTGCAAATGCAGAAAATTCTGGAGAATAAGACAAAGAACTTTCTTAAGAATGGTTGGTAAATACGGGCCTGATGACAAAAATTTAGTCTTGCCCAAGTTAAACCACAAGTATAATTTCTTGTTAAAGCCAAAAGCTGAAATATTGAAAGAGAGTAGACTTTATTAAATTGTGTATAATTCATTCCCATAGGAATATCAAGTGGATTTAACCCAAATTAAAACCATTTTCAGATGACACTTTCCATATGGCAAAATAGTACAATTTTCTTCGATAGGGTAGAAAACATTGTGAGAACAGGAGAAAATGCTGGTTACCAGCAATTTTTCTTTTTCCCACAAAGTTTCAATAGGCTTCTTTTCCAGGGTCGTTTAACCCTTTACTCCATAGATACTCATTTCTACGCATTGCTTGTAGGAGCCTTTGGAAAACATTGTGGCAAAAGGTGAAATTGCTCGTGACGAGCAATTTCACCTTTTGCCACAAGGTTTTCGATGCTATCAAAAGGTGTCATATACACATAAGAAACAGCTTCATCCTTGCTGTTATTTAGGGTCAATTAGAGATGCCATAGAAATGCCTTATGGGGTAAAGGGTTAAAGTCGGCATTGCGCTCTAAAAGGTAAAGGGTTGAATTGTTAACGTTGTTTGGTAAAGAGTTAAGGCTGCAGGACAGACGGAATGCACGGAAGAGAATTTTATTACATAGGTCTGTATAAATTACTTTAATAACTGGCGAGACAGAAATATCCTATACTATACAGGCCTCTGTTGGCATTAAGAACTTAAACCGTTGCCAAACAATCTGGAGTCTTGACGACTCTGGGAAGTAGGACTTTTGAATATAATGTCGGAAAAGGATGAAATACTGGAAACCTGCATTTACCCCTTCTCTCATAATGTTTCCTTCCCTTCTGAAAACAATTTTCTTGATTCATATCTTTTTTGGACGAATACTTCCTATCTAATATGTTGTCATTTTATAATCAAAGCGCTGAAGGCACTGTTGTGGCGGTTGTCCGGTTGATCTTGAGTTTTTGATCAGACAGACAAGCTGACTCCTTTTATACCGCCCAATCATAATGTGGGGGATATAAATTTTGAGCTTCAATAAGAAGTTATGGCCTGGATTGGACAAAAATTCCATCTGAATATCAACAAATGGCAATAACACAAAAAACATGAATGGCAGTTTTGGTTCTTATGCACTGCACTTCTCCATAATGTGTTCTGCCAATGTATGAAGTTTCAAGTTGATAGCTTTTATAGTTTGAAAGCCCGGGTGAAAAATTGGAGGTGAAACGATAGACAGACTGATGGACAAGGTGACCCCAGCATTACCCCCTAAAATTTTGCTTGCTGTGGGTATTACAAAACAGGTAAAACAGTTTTGCTTATCACCTGGTACATGTATTTATTTAAATGTAAACTATACAGTAACAAATGTCAGAAATATTACCCCCATGACTATAATTTTTTTTCAAGTTCAACTTCACCGAGCACAAAACTTCAAATAATAATAATAATAATAAAAAAACAACAACAACAGAAAATTAGACATTATTCTTTCCAGTTAATCCATAACACATTCACTGAAACTAAGCTCAGTCAGTCTGTTTAACCAGATGTGTCAACACTAACAAAAAACAACTGCATATTCCAAGCAAAATTGCATTTTTGTACATATTTTCATTTAGGCCTAATAGTCTTGGATATTTCTTCGAGGTAATCATGCATATTCCTACCAAAATTGCATTTTTGTCAATGTGTTCACCTGAATAATCCTGAACATATTTTTAAGGTAATCAGTATGGCATTTATTGAATCTAAACTTCATCATTCTGCTTAACTCTTTACTAAACGACAAAATTTTAAACCAGTCTGTGTTGAAATACTTTGCAGACAACAAAATAAATGTGACTTAAATATTCAATTTTTTTTGGAAAGGGTAGCATTTTACCAGCATTTTCTCCTTTTCCAGCAATGTTTTCGAAAGGCTTCTTTGTTAACATCTTTAAATGTCGGGATTGTGTGGTAAAGAGTTAAAAATGTATCGACACAAATAAAAAACAACTGTATATTACAAGCAAATTTGATTTTTTGTCAATGTTTCCATCTTAAAACTTAAGACAGATGATTGTCAAATTCTTCACAAGAACATAGTTCTTCACGATATGCATATTAAGTCATCAGCAAAAATTTTACTGATGTACATCCAAGTAAACATTGTGTCGTTGAGTTTGGAAAACAAATTGATTCATTAGCCTGATAACATGTATCATGAAATATACATAGAGGTGCTGACTGAACAATACTACTGTAAGTGTAAACAATCCCTGGTTTTTACAACCTTGAAATAGAAGTCTTTTGAAAGCATTTTGAGAATGGAGAATAAGCCGGTAACCAGCATTTTCTCATTTCCCCACAATGTTTTCTACCCTGCTGGAAACGAATTTCAATTATTTAGCAACATTTAGTTTGTTGTCTGCAAGTGCTTTGAATTTGGACCATCTAAACTTTTGTTGTTTGGTAAAGGATTAATTATTCGCCTACAATAGTCGTGCAATAACCTGTTGGCATGTAAAAGAGCTACTAAATAAAATATCCAGCTTTAAGACTGAACAACTTTAAAACAGTATGTCCCTGATCTATCGACCAAATGGCATTAACTAACTACTCAATGATCATCATGCTGTTAGTAAATTAAATAATCTGTATATACTCGTAAGGAATACAATAGTAAATACCCATTGATTTAAAGTACTCAAGACCAACTCTGAGCCTTGTAATTACACAAATCTGTCAAAACAAACTACAGGTCTCAGTAGTTTTTTTTTTTTGTTCTCCGATCTATGCTTTTTACTATCAGGTGACATATGTCAACGTGAACAACAAAAAGTAACAGCATATTCCATGCTAAACTGCATTTCTGTCCATGTTTTCACCTGAATAATTTTATCACCAACAATTTTACAAATTTTGGCAAGAACGCAGCCTTTTACTTATGCTTTCCAATTTGGTAAAGACATCAATGTAGACTAAAATCTCACACGATCAAATATGTACAGACTAATTTGCAAATGTCTGCAGAGGTTGCTGAATATGTGATCTGCTTGACCTAATCGAAGCATTTTAAGAATAACATCAGCTCGCTGAAGCTTCCCTCTTTGATTAAAACTTATAACAAGACAAAAATTAGACGCTATTGCTTTCTGGTAATCAATGACCCATTTACTGAATCTAAGCTCAGTCATTCTGTTTAAAAGATATGTCAACAGTAACAAAAAGCAACTGCATATTTCAAGCAAAATTGCATTTTTGTAAATGTTTCCACCTTGATAATCCTGATATATTTTTCCATGTAATCAATAATGCATCTACTGAATCTAGGCCCAGTCTTTCTGTTTTAACAGATATGTCTGACACTAACAAAAAGCAACTGCATACTTTTAGCAAAATTGCATTTTTAAAAAGTCAATGTTTTCAGTAAATAATCTTGAGAGATTTTTTTCGAGGTGGTCAATAATGGATGTACTGAGTCTATGCTCATTGAAACATTCTGTTTGAAAAAAATGTAAACACTAACAAAAAATACTGCATATTCCAAGTAATTTTTTTTTGTCATTGTCTTCACCTAGAAATCTTGAGACATATGATTTGGAAAATCTTCACAATAATATAGTTCTTCACGTTACCCTTGTTTAGTTATCAGCAAAAATTTAATCCTATGTACATTTAAGGAAACATTGTATTGTTGAGTTTGGAAAACCAGTTGCTTCATTAGCCTCAGTACATGTATCATGAAATATACATAGAGATATTTGTCTCTGACGTTTCCACAAAAATATATAAAAACGGTTACCTAAAATCAATCTTCAATTCTTAAGTTCAAAACACACCACTTAGTATCTCCGTAAACTATTTATTGATAAGTTAATCTTAATTAGTGCTTAGAGATTTATATTTACAATTTAAACCAGTCAAGTGAAACCACAGGATTTTGTCCATTTCACTGTGGTACACAAGCATTTCGGTCAAGAAAAGATGCATACTGAAATCACTCAGAAGAAACACAAAGTAAAATGTTTTTAAGACTGTTTAACTCATTACCACACGACAAAATTTTAGGTTTGTCCAAATTGAAACCATTTGCACACAACGAAATAAATGTGACTGAAAATTTGAAATTTGTTTTGTTACCAGCATTTTCTCCTTATCCCACGATGTTTTCAAAAATATTTCTTTTCCAGGGTTGTCAAAAGTAGGGATTGTGTAGTAATGGGTTAACATACAAATCTTTGTGCACAATATCAGTAATGCTGCAGAAAGCTTTTAACAAGACAAGCATGCAAAGCTGATTTCCCAGCATACATGGTAGGCAAAAGTAAATACTGGCAGATAACTCTCAACTGAGACAAACTTTTTTGCATAACAATGACAGGCTGAAAGTTCCTAGTCATATTGAGACACGGAGAAATCTAAAATTAACAAAGACCAGAAACTGGCCTTTAGATTAATAACAATATGTAAGATTAAATAATTATTTTTTTCATACACGGTCAAGGAGATCAAAATGTCAAGAGTCTCATCAAAGCTGTTGTTCAACCATTTGGGAATTTTCAAATAACTTTGCATAAATGTTCATTATGGAAAATATAGCAAGCAACCCTAGGGAATACTACTGTAGCTTAACCGATTACCATACAATAAGTATTTGTCAGCTGCAAATGCTCTAAATTTGGGAAAGTCATAGGTTTGTAATTGTTAAATGAGTCAAAGAATTCTTAATTGGGCACAAACATTCATGAACACTTTTTGCACAGCAAAGCCTCCAATGAATCACACTGGAGTATGATTCGAATACTCTGGTAACCATAGATTAACCCATTACAACACAATCCCTACTTTTAATGACCCTGAAGAAAGAAGCCTTAGAAAATATTGTGGGAAAAGGAGAAAATGCTGCTAACCAGCATTTTCTCCTTTTCCCACAATGTTTTCTACCCCTCTCAAAACAAATTTCATATTTTCAGTCACTTTTATTTTGTCGTCTGCAAATACTTTTGATTTTGACAAGTCTAAAATATTATCGTTTGGTAACGAGTTAAATGACTGAAAACAGTTCATGTCCACTTGAAAATATTTAACCCATTACCACATAATCCTTACTTTTGACACCCCTGAAAGAAGCCTTTTGAAAACATTGTGGGAAAAGGAGGTAACCAGCATTTTCTCCTTTTCCCACAGTGTTTTCTGCCCTTCGCAAAACAGATTTGAAATTTTCAGTCACTTTTATTTTGTCATCTGCAAATGCTTTCGATTTGGACAAAGTTAAAATTTTGTCGTTTGGTAATGAGTTAATATGAAAGCATTGTGAAAAAAAAGCATTTCCTCAGACAACCAAATCATGTTTCCTGTCATGTTTCCGGCTTTAGTTACAAAAATATAAAAATACAACAAAAGTGGGACTTACATGTACCAATATGAAAAATAACAATGCTTACTGCAGTCTAAGTATTGTTTCAAATGGATAACTTCTTATTCATAATATGACAACATTTAAAAAAATATTTAGAAGAATAAAACACTATTGTACAAAAAGCATTCTGTACATCTTTTGTCTGATTTTGGTATGGTCTTTCTGGTCTGATCCTCTTTCTATACCATTTCACCTGTTTCCAAACAGCAGCTTGAATCTGTTTGGTATCCACAATGTCATGTTGATCATAGCCAATACCTGTGAATATGTACATACATGTATATTATTGAGCCATGCTCTATAAAAAAAAAGGAGCTGCAACTGCAAAAAGAATAGACCCAGGTCAGCCTGTGTAGTCTGCCCAGGCTGACATGGGCCCACAATGTTTGCCGTTTGAATATCTTCTGTATTTCCATGGACCAGTCTACTTCATGATTCAGTTGAATGTTAGACAAAATGGAGTTTATAGATCCATAATTATTTGATGCCTTGCTTGGTATAATAGATCAAAGAAATGCATTAAGTCTCTTTTTCATAGAGCATGGCCCATATTTTGACAAATATTTATCTTTTTGTGTTTATGCCATGTGGTGAAACAGTGCCAGATTACTAAATGAGTGTATGTGATATTAATGATTTTCACAATTTGAAATGAAATGCTCATTATTATCTACTTCATTTAACCTGACCCAGGTAACAATCATTTACTTAAATCAATATTCTATTTTTATCCTCAGCATTGCTCTGCATAATTATTATGTCCAGAATGGTCAAGGAAATATTTCACACAGTTTACGCAAATCAAACCTTTACCTACTAGATATGTTGATCTAAAACTTTCAGTGCAGGACACTTTCTCATTTTTCACACCATATTTTAATACCATGAAAAGTAAAATCATCGGCCTATGAGTATGGCATTTCAAGTTATGTCCTGCATATATTTCCAGTTCAGAAGAACCTATAATTTCAAGTTGCTAATGAATGAATATTTTTCCTGTGCAGAAGGCAAAACCTATTTTCGACTTGTACAAACAAAAAGTTACAGTAAGTCATGCTATTAGTCACTTTGTAAATAGGTGTTTATAACAAAGAGTAGTCACAATTTTAAGCAAAGTTTACCTGATATAAGACATCTGAATTGTCATCTGCAAATGCTATCAATTTGAAAAAGACAATTTCGAATTGTGTGGTAAAGGGTTAAAAAATACAGCATGCATCTAATTTACATAATTCAAGGGTTTAGAAAAATTAATCTAATAATTCCTTATAGCCAAAAAATCAAGACAGCTGATCATTTTGAATTTCAATTTCATTTTGCCTCCCTATCTCAGAGCATTAATTATTATTTTCATGAAAAAAAGGTTTAAAAATATAAAACCTTCAGTATTTTGCCATGTATGCCTGCTTAGCTGCTATCTGGGTTGATTTCCTTAGAAAGTAATTCAATTGCACCTCCCAAATTGCTCTTCCATATTCTTTATATTTGCATCACTAGTGGCTTCAAAAAGCAGCCAGGAAGTTGTCCAACCAGGTTATCTGTAAAAAAAATGTTTTATAGAAATACAGTTCATTGCATTACAATGTATTAGAATTATCTACCATACAGTGAAAAAATTCAAATTTCAGTCTTTGGTCATAAAGACAATGAAAATAACAAATTATATATGATCCACCAGTCTGCCCAGAAATTCTGTAATTGTTCTATGTTACTTGTAAACACTTTTGAAAATATTCCACCAAAATTGCAAATTTTCCATAGAATGGGTTTTGTTGCCATTTTCAAATGTAGCTTGCAGATCTTTGCATTGGTATATTGTTTCACAGTCACAAACAAGAAGTAGATGGAATTCTGAGGAGAATTTGCAATTTACAAGGGCCCGATTTAGTTTTTAGAATTTAGTTTTTATTGAATTTATCCAATCAAACTGATCCTGCAACTTCAATAAAACAATTGCCACAGTACATATTTTCTATATTTTGATGTTTCCCCACCCAAAATGGTTTGTAACAAGACCCTCTTTAACCCATTACCACACAATCCCTACTTTTGACGCCCCTGAGAAAGAAGCCTTTTGAAAACACTGTAGGAAAAGGTGAAAATGCTGGTAACCAGCATTTTCTCCTTTTTCCACAGTGTTTTCATCCTTCCCAAAACAAATTTCAATTTTTCAGTCACCTTTATTTTGTCATCTGCAAATGCTTTCAATTTGAACCAGTGTAAGATTTTGTCCTTTGGTAATGAGTTAACTATAACCAGAAAACAAAATTTTTATAACTGGTCATAATCGAAAGATGTTGCAGACAACATAATAAATCTTCAAATTAGTAAAACTTGTATCAAAAAGGGTAGAAATTATTGTGTAAAACAAAGAAAAATAGGATACTATTATTTTCTTCTTTTCCCACAATGTTTTTCATAGCTTTTTTTCTTTAGTGACCTTAAATGCAAGAATGAATGGTAATTGTTAAAAACTTCTCTTCACCGTAACAGAAAAATCAGGCCTGAGTTAATTAGGTAAAATTTGGTAAAGAGTAGAGAAATATATTTTATTGCAGAAAAAGTGAGTCAGACACATGTACATGGATTGGTGCTTTCTACCAAACGACAAAATGTTAGGTTTGTCCATATCTAAAGTATTTGCACATGACAAAATAAATGTGACTGAAAATTTCAAATTTGTTTTGTGAAGGGCAGAAAACATTGTGAGAAAATGCTGGTAACCAACATTTTCTCCTCTTTCCATAATGGTTTCTAAAGGCTTCTTTCTCAGTGGCGTCAAAAGTAGGGATTGTGTGGTAATGGGTTAAGCAAATAACTCAGGTATAACAAAATTTACAAAGATAAAAAGAAAATATAATAGATCTTAATTACCTGAACTCAGTTCCATCCCTCTTGACGTGGTGGGTCATATGGGTCACATTATTTATCATAACAAAATTCACATTTCACATACAAGTATCCACCGTGTACTTTCTATATTTCTCCAAACAACGCTGTCGTAAGAGAAGGAAACAGGCCAGAGAAGGCAAAATTGACAAGCCCTCATTGTTTTCGAAAGAACATCGAATTTAACCTACGTCGGCCAACCTTCAAACTATAACCTGTCGAGGCAACTTCAACATGATCACAAGCCTCAGGCAAACGATCCACAAGCATAGTTATGCCAGTCAAAACTGATCTCGGGGTAAGACTGGGCAGCCTTTCTTTCTGTTTTGCGTGAATCGGCCTTAATTGTAGAGTCGCGAAATTGCATGACAATCTTTTGCACCGGAAGTCTCAATCTCCGAGCAGAGTTGTCGTTCGTTACTCTCACCGTGCGAGAGAGTGCGGAAGTCTTAGAAAAAAAATCGTTTCTTTTTTTTTATTTTAGATCTATCGGTTACATTAATCGACAAAACACCTATAAAATATTTATATTCTTCATAAAGTATCATTGTATATTAAAACGAAATAATGCTAAAGATGATTTAATCATGCCGTGTCCGACGTGAATGCCCGACCATTCTCTGCAGCTTACCGAGGCAATTCGATTGTTACAAGTACGTAGTATACCGACATTAGCCGATGTTTCAGAATGCAATAACAGTTGGCCAACCTTACCTGTCTCTTAGAATGCATTTTTAAGCATAAAATCAATCACTGTCAACACTTCTTTAATCAGTAAAATTAGTTTAAGCCGTCTTCTTTAGAAGCAGTAGCTTATTTTGTGGACTACTTTTTATGGAGTTAACTGAAATTTGATGGCGGTTATTAGGTATGTTCTTAACCGAATCATAGGCAATGTGTTTGGTTTTTAGACTTATTTATTTTTCGAATTTTGTTTCGAATTTTGGATTTTTTTTTTTCGAATTTTGGAATTTTCGTTGACTCTGTGGCGACAACCGCCACAAAAAATGAAGAATCGCAACGGAGAAAACTAGAAGCCTAGAGGCAAAGAAAACAGTTACTACTTTTTCGTTTTAAACGTATCGAAAAGAAATTGTGGAAAAACAACATGCTGCTAGCTACAACTAATTCCTCCCCCTGTCGCAATATTTTCAAAAAGATATTACTCCAAGGGTATAAAAATAATTATGCACTATACTGCAGACTATCAAGTTAAGTGTTAAAGAGTCCCAGACAATAAAAGTTATGACTTTAGAGAGAAATTTACAAACGTTACGGTCATAAAGAGAAATTTACAAGGCAATAGTGGACCAAAAATGTCCCGGGACTGGCCTCGTCTTTTTTACTTGTCTAGTTAGACTGTTCTGTCTGCATAACCCTTTTGGTGGGTAGCGATCCAGGGTCTCGATTTAGGGGTTTTAAACTCTAAAGACGCCGGCTTTTGAAAACATCGTTGAAAAAGTTAAACAGCACTTTCTCCTTTTCTAGATATGTTTTTACTCTTTAAAAGGAGGAATTCCAATAATCGGACAACTCTTGAACTGTCGTCTGCATTTATTTGGAATGTAGACAAGCCTTCTGGAGTTGAACGATTTTACACTGACATGGGAAGTAACTCTAGTGTAAAAGTGATGAATAGAAAACGGGCTTATTACAGTTTGATCATCTGGATCCGTATTCACCAATAACTTTTCGTTTTATTTAATTCTCAAATATTTTCCAAAATTGAGAGCAACATAATTTTTGATAGGCTAAACCAAATTGTTTTGCCAATCAGAATATGTGTTACTTTCTAAATTTAGAATGAGACTAAGAATGAAATTCAAAATGGTTGAACCTGTCCTGATGTTCTTTTTAAGATTGATTACCAGAAGTGTTGAGTGTTAAATGGACGCATGATTATCAAACCATAAGAAGCCATTGTAAGTTTAAGTGACTAGTACCTTGCCATGACGCTTTGCATTTTGAAGCTGTGACAAAACAGGAACTACAGTGCTTTGATTATTCAGTCAGAAATTTAAACCAAATATCGCGGTTGATGTAGGTTGCGCCAATGCAGTTTTCAACCCTAGTTCATGAATATTATGCCAGTGTAGCTTTCTTGTGCTTAACCATGCATGTCTGCCTTTTAATCGCTTGTTCAACAATGGTAAATGAAAGTAAAGGACAGCAGCCAGAGGCTGTACGTAGTGGTGATAAAGTAAGGTCTAGGGTAGCTCGTATAAGTACACTAGTCGCCGCGATAAAACTAAAAGAATGATGTTAACGGCATTAAACGCCCCACAACTCGTCAATTATGTCCTTATAGCCGAGGCAATTTTTAGCAGCGAGGGAAAATTGTCCTGTATCGGCTACTTTATTCGAATAAGGTAGTGGACCCGCAATAGGAAACAGCTATTTCTATTATAATATTATCATACAATATTTGCTATGATTAAAAATGAGTTTTATTGTACAACTTTAACCGAGCCATTTTTTACTTTTCTTCTTTCCTCGAATTATTATATTTTCACTACAAAGGGAGATAATAATTACCTCTCTTTTCTAGAAACCAATTAAAAAGTATCAACAAATTATTTAAAGATAGACATCAAATGAATTTCTGATCGGTTGAAAATATGCCAAATTATCATACCAGTATAATTATTTCCTTATTCATGAACTATTGAGAATTTTTATCCCATTTTGCACAAGAAGCGTTATGGTTCTACTACCTTACAGCAAAGTATGAAAGGCCAAATTCAAAACGGCGGTTTAATACTCTCACTTTATTTCTACAATAAGAAACATTTTTAGCCAAGAGGGCAAAAACATAGTGCCTAGTAAAACCTTAAAAATATTATTGTGCTAATACTGGACAATGTAGAACAGGATCAGAAAACACAGAATGTGAAATTTTAATCTTGGATTTGGACTCTTTATTCATCTTATGTCCGAGTTATTGCAAAACACCGATTGCTTGCTAGTATAACCAGATAAAGCCTTCCTTTAATGAAAACAAATGCGGTAGGCTGAACATGTCATATTCTTCGAAGATTCGACCGGTCTGCTATGACGCATCACCGACCCCATTTGCTAGGGAAAAGCAGGGCTTACACCGTAGCTATTACCCTACCCTGTAGGGGCTGTTTTGATAAATAGCTGGTGTATAGGTTACATGCTAGCTGATCATATCTGAATGAATCGCATGATGTAGCGTTTTATTAAGTAATCGTGTATTTTGATTTGAAATTCAAAGTAACGGTTGTCGCGTAGAAAAGTAGTCCGGTTCTGTACCCAGAATGCCCACATTAGTTAGATGTGTATTTGTAGAATGCCATCTGGCGGGAAATAATGAAATCAAATGCGATAGGCTGGGCAATGTCTCGGGTATATTGACATGTTTGTGTAGGTATTTCTGAAGTTCTGGTGTGGACCCGTCTAAAATCTTGCTCTTGGGTTAAAGTCGACAACATGAATCTAACTCATTAAACTAAAATTCGTTTAAGGGAAGGTGAGAAACACTGCTTCACTGTAGAAAATTGTTACCAGCATCAAACAAAACAATGCTGTTTAAATCTTTACCAAACGACAAAATTGTAAACTGGTCAAAATTGAAAGCACTGCAGACGACAAAAAACGTGAATGAAAATTTGAAATTTGTTGTGAAGGGTAGAAAACATTGTGGGAAAAGGAGAAAATGCTGATTACCAGCATTTTCTCCTTTTTCCACAATGTTTTTAAAAGGTCTCTATCTCACAGTCGTAAAAAACTTCTTTTCTGGAACTCTGATATTGAAAACGGCGTTCAACAAGGGATTGTTTGGTAAAGGGTCAAGCCTCTCTTGAAGTCAAAAAGCATCGCGAAAAAAAGCATAATTGCAGCACATTCTTGTTTTTCCAAATGTTTTTTTTCACACCACTAAAAAGTCTTCATTTTCTTTTCCCTGAAATAGAATCTCCTTTGCTGCACTTGTACGAGTACAATAAAGTAGTGCGTCTAAAAATATCATGTGGAGTGGGATAGAGCTATTTATAGCATCTCTTGATAAGTAATCAGAGAAAGTGTCAGAGAAAGTGCCTAACGCTGGCGCGTTTGTCAATATCCACCCTTGAAGTGCTCTATAGTTGAAACGTCCAAGATGTTAGAAAAATATATAGATTTTGTTGTTATATCAAGACTATTTTGTCAGATTATTTGCTAAGTTGCTGGTAGTGTAGATCAAAGATCAGACTGCATGTTCTGTGCTGTCCGATCATGATTTACATTGTTTGCAGCAACACAAATTGCCTCGTGAATTGCAGCAAGGGCTAACCTTCAGTGTGGAAAGGAGCTCTTAATTTTTTTTCTCCCGGAAAGTGTAGATCGAGATCAGATTTATTTAAAGATACACTCTGATCTTGATATACACTGTCTGCTAAAACAACTATTGCCTTGTTCATTGCTGCAAGGGTTACCGTTTAGTGCTCAAAGTAGCTCCAAGCCCCGGTAGCTCAGTCAATTAGCGCACAGGACTTGCGAGCAAGGGGTCGCTGGTTCGATCCAAAGCTCGATTTAATTTCTTTTCGTGAATTGATGATAGTCAGTGAGACATAATTCATTCTTCTTCTTACCGTCGATCATTTTTCGACCTGTTTTTGCTTTGGGGGGATATTATACGGAGAACTGGCATAAAGAAATTCCAGGAAAGCATGGATAGTTGCACTAGCAGCCGCGATAAAAATTGAAATAATTCTCAAAGCTCCTGATAGAGAGAGGGAATGATTTTGATTTGAAAAAATGAAAATATTAATTATCTTCCACTAAACCCCATGTTGTTTGTACTCAATAGAATGGTCTCGTCGAGACGATTCTATTGAGTACCAACAACATAGGTTTTGGAAGAGAAATAATGGATTTAGAATACTATCCCCACTTCTTTTCTGGAACTCTGATGTTGAAAACGGCGTTCAACACTGTACAATACAATACCCCCTGAGCACTAGATATGATAATCGACCACTTTCGACGGATGGAAACATAATCCAGAGAATCTAAGAATGCTTTTCCAGTTTATCTTGTTGACGAAGCAAGCGGATGACATAGATTCAAGATCAGACTGCACGTTCTGTGCAGTCTGATCTTGATCTATGCCGTCCGCACAAGACTCTGGTTTAGACTTTGGCGCTAACATTTCTAATCTGTCGACGTAAGGGTAACCTGACAGGCATGATGAGATAGAAACACAATCCAATTTCTCAAGTTGTATTATTTAATGAACTTTTCCGCTTTTCTTCCCCCGGAAAATATTTTGCCACACAAGTCCGATATAATAGATCTTTTAGACGCTTAACTCTATGTAGGCATTTTTTTAGACCTACCCAAAAGTGATCGATGTCAGCGCATGTCAAATTCGTCGAAGACTCGACCTGTCTGCAATGACGCAATTGTAGTAATACGCGCTATTAAGTAGCAAAGGAGAAAATGGCTTTTATCAATACGTTCGAGGAGAAATCAGGCCTGCTTTAGATCCAGATTTTTCTAAACTGCTGATAACAGGTGAATGAATCGCACCAGGTTGTGTTTTATTGAGTAAACTTTTATTCTAGCTGCAATTCAAAGTAAAGGTTGTCGCGCAGAAAAGTAGTCCGGTTTTGTACCCAGAATGTCGAAATTACTAGATAGATGTGTATTTGTAGAATGCCATCTAGCGGGAGATAACAAGAAATGATAGTAAGGGAGAAAAAATTAAAGGAAAGGAAAATATTTCTGATGAATGTTTGTGACAAACATCGAGAAAATGAGAAGCAAATCCATATCAACCCACAGGCTACCCAGTCCTATTCAAGCACATTTTGCCCTCACTGTAGATCAAGATCAGATTGCGCAGAACGTGCAGCCTGATATTGCATTTTACCCTGTTTAATAAATGAGATTAACTTTTCAGTAAGAGATACTTTTGAAAAAGCAAATTTTGATTTTCATTGCAGGCTTAACCCTTTACTCCATAGATACTCATTTCTACGCATTGCTTGTAGGAGCCTTTGGAAAACATTGTGGCAAAAGGTGAAATTGCTCATGATGAGCAATTTCACCTTTTGCCACAATGTTTTCTATACTATCAAAAGGTGTCATATACACCTAACAAACGGCTTCATCCTTGTTGTTGTTTGGGGTCAATAAGAGATACTATAGAAATGCCTTATAGGGTAAAGGGTTAAAGCTTTCCCTTCCGTTATTTAGCACGATGAGGGTTAATTCAATGGCTTCTTTTCCTTAGATTTCGATAGTTTTCTAGTTTATTTCTGAAAATGTCATATTGTTGGATGACGGTTAAGATCTTCACCAGAGAAAAACAATTGCAGACATGTCAATATACGAGAGCACTTGTGAGACACCAAATCAAGTAGGGCTCTGATGGTGCAGTGTCTATGAGCTATGCTCTGAAAAAAGGGGTCTTAGTGCATCTCTGTGGTCCATGGTACCACAGAGGTCATCACATACATTTGGATCCATAATATCCACTTTTTGACAACAAAGTAAGTCATGAGATAGACTGGTCCTTGGGCAAACAGGAAATTGACTGATAGGGAAAAGTCTAGAAACTTTAGAAACGGAGTGCGCAGGCTGACCTGGGCCGATACTTTTCGCAGATGCATTAAGCCCCCTTTTCTCAGAGCATAGCCAATATGTCTTTGAAAACGTGAAAAACAAAGAAGGAAAAGGAGAAATACTAGTTAATTAGATTCAACCTCATTTTATTTTGGATAGTGAAAAAGTTTAATCTTTCATAACAAAAAAACAATCGGATATTATCATTTATATACAGGCTTAGTTGCGAACCCTCTCCATCCTCTTCTCCAAAAATATAGATAGATAGATTCTTTATTGACAAGTACAATGTACATAGTCACAAACTTCACATGTCATATATAGTACAATATCAAGGTCATTTTAAAGAAACCATGAAACATAAATGTAGCTGTGGATTACATAAGTAAACAAGAGCCGTCAAAGACGGGTTATGCTCCCCGAACAAGTGCTTGTCATAAAATATAAGAAATTGATATAAATTCACTTCTTTTATCCTAGAAAAACCTGTTCATGCCCCCGAAAATTTGAAGTGAAAAGGCAATTACTATCTTAGAGATAGCCAACATAAACTTGTAGAGGACAAAAAGCCCAATAAGCCCCCTTTAAGCTTCCTTTTCCCATAAGACAGTATTGGATCATTGCAATAAATACAACGGGTGTGTGGTTTGTGGCATTTTTTTAATAATAATTAAAAATTCGAAATTTCATAAAATTTTGAGCAGTCATGTATTAAATATTACATAAAACAATTTTTTGCATGAAGCCCCCTTTTTCCGAGACGCAGCCTGAAATTGAGAAAAAGGAAGAGAGGTACCTGGGCAATGTTCCAACAAGTTCAGATTTGAAATTTCACAAAGCTTTGAGCACTGATAAAGGAGAACCTAGTGAAAAACAATTTTTTCCATGAAGTCCCCTTTTTCCGTGATGCAGCCTTAATTTGAGAAACCAGGAAAGACATATTTGCGCATTAATAATTCATAGATTGCAAAAACAAAGGGCACATGTTGAAATTTGTAAAACAAGATATAACCATGAAATGTTGACAAAAACTGAACAAGATATTAGTAAAAATTGCAATTTTGCATTAGGGCCCCTTTTTCATTTTACAAGAAACCCCCTTTTTCCATGACAGAGGGTCAAATTGAAAAAACACACAGATAAAGAAACAAGAGCACATGGTGATACTCTTAAAAAATAATATAACCATGAAGTTTAATGAAATTTTGACCAAAACAGAATGAAATATTAGTAAAAATTGGAATCGTACAAGAAGCCCCCTTTTTTCATGACAGAACGTCAATTTAAAAAATTCCAAGATTAAAAATAGCAAGGGCACATGCTAAGACTTTCCATAAACAATATAACCATGAAGTTTCATGATATTCTGACAAAAACTGAATGAGATATTGGTAAAAATTGCAATTTTGCATTAAGCCCCTTTTTTCCATGACACAGTGTCAAATTGAAAATCCGGGAAAAATATATCGGCGCATTACCCCAAGGAGTTCATATATGAAGTTTCATCCAATTTGGTCCAAGGGTTGTGGAGAAATCGCTTCGGACGGACGGACGGACAGACGGACGGAAGGACGGACGGACGGAAGGACGGACGGACGGACGGACAGACGGACGGACGGACGAAGCGGCGACTATATGCTCGCCCTTCGGGGAGCATAAAAATAATAATTTCTGGAAATCTTGAAAGGGGAAGAAGAAGAAGAAAAGAAGGGTATTTCTATAAAATGGCAATTGTAGTTTCTTAGAGGTGTAGATGAACTAACTATCAACTGCATTCTCTGAGTGAAAAAGGTTTGTTCTCTCTATTAATGCTAACTTTAAGTACATAAAGCTAATTTGAATAACTGACATTTTTTTATTAGAATTCAATAGTTCGACCAATTTAAACATATATAAAACCTTTCGTTGGGGACTATACAAACTTAACCATGGAGGCAACTGACAATTGACTGTGTTGAAAAAAGTTCTTGTTGCGCAATAACGACTAATTATAACGAAGTTTTCCAGCAAATCCCTGTAGACATCTAGCCCTGTTCTCATGAAAGCACATGGACCAGGCATTATTGCTAGGCCTAATGTTTTTTGTTTCAAGAAATTTCGTCAAAAAAAAAAGAGAAATTAAAACAGGCTGATCTAGAACTCATTCTTCGAGCAGTTATGAAAATAAAGCGGAGAAATAAATGGCGAAGCAACCGTAGCTCAAACAGTTGCAGAAGTTTTCCATTGAAAGTGCGTTTTCAATTACTTCACAGAAAATCTGGCTCTCTTTCTTTTTTTTTGCATTTCCGGTGCAGCGTATTCGTTCGATAATCTACAAATTACCAATCTATGAAAATTAATTAGATCATTTCCGTGAGCAATTATCTTAAATGATTCGTACATTCATGTTGTCACCAGGAAACAATATTAACTCATTACCAAACGACAAAATTTTAGGTTTGTCCAAATTGAAAGCATTTGCAGACGACAAAATAAAAAGTAACTGAAAGTTTGAAATTCGTTTTGTGAAGGGTAGAAAACATTGTGGGAAAAGGAGAAAATGCTGGTTACCAGCATTTTCTCCTTTTCCCACAATGTTTTCTAAAGGCTTCTTTCTAAGGGGCGTCAAAAGTAGGGATTGTGTGGTAATGGGTTAACCCTTTGCCAAATAATTCTGTGTGTTGATGACAATGAGCCCTTTGAAAACAATTCCTCATTGTTTTCCATAATGTTTTTACCCAAAGAAAACTTCCGTTTCTATCCAAAGACAATTCCATTTTAGCCACATGAGGATTGTCATCTACAATTGCTTACAGCTTATAAAAGTTTCTTTTTTTTGTCATTAAGTACAGTTAAACTGTAAAACTTGAGTTTAACCCATTACCACACAATCCCTACTTTTGACGCCCCCCAGAAAGAAGCCTTTTGAAAACACTGTGGGAAAAGGATAAAATGCTGGTAACCAGCATTTTCTCCTTTTCCCACAGTGTTTTCTACCCTTCCCAGAACAAATTTTAATTTTTCAGTCACCTTTATTTTGTCGTCTGCAAATGCTTTCAATTTGGACCAGTCCAAAATTTTCTCGTGTGGTAATGGGTTAAACTGTAAAACTTAAGTTTAAATGGCTATCTATTGTGCTAGTATTACAATACATATTTTACCATCAACTGAAGTTTTCCATTATTATAAATTACCAGACTCGTAATAATATTCACAATTTTGAATGCTGGGATTTCTTGTTTGGATGGAGATGTATTGAACAATCCTTTTGCCAGAAAATGGCTTACATAACTCGATAACTTCCGGTGGCTAAGAATGCAATCCAGTGAATTTCATTATACAGGCTTGATCAACCCTTTATCAGACAATCCCTGGTTTTTACACAGACGACATAGAACAAAGGTCAGACTGCACGTTCTGTGCAGTCTGACCTTTGTTCTATGTCGTCTGCAAAAGTCCATACTTTTCGCCGCTGCCACTGACAGGGTAAAATGTTTCCCTGGATTTTTGCAGAAAAACTACAAATTATACGCATTTTACCAAGACATAATCGTTGTATAATTACAGCATTCTGCTTTCAAACAAGGTACCTATAATTTCAGTCGATTTGTCAGCTAGAAAATTTAAACAGAATTCTATGGCTACTCTTAATTAAAAAAAAAACCAAGCGTAACCGTATGCGGTAAGTCATACTCGAGCTTCTACAATCCTAGTAGAGACGGTTATGACAAAAACAAAATCAAAGGACTGATAGTCCTGAGAGTCGCCTGGTGGATAATGTGTAAGTAGTTTTCACCCTTAGTAAATGTCCAAATGATATATATTACAAACATTCAAGATACAAGATTATTTAACCATAAGATAGTATTATACAAGTATAATTTCTGAGTTCTGGAACGCTCTAATCCTAAAATTACCCTCATGAATATGAAAATTCACGTGAAAAAATAAAAACATGTGATGAGAATCAAAATTTATGCCAAGCAACATCTTTAAAAAGTTCAAAGACTTTATATTTGCTAGAACTGACGTACCAGCCTGTTTTATAATATTTGTTTACCGCAGCTAACTGATTTTGGGCGTACACTGACGGTAGCTTCCTATTTGCGAGACTGCACGTTGGTCCATGGTGCTAATTCTCACTAAGTGTTCTCAACAAATGGTGTAAGCGACCAGTAGAAAACACGTTTTTAGTTGAAAGTACTGTTAAGCATGTCCGCAAACTTGTTCAGTTCACGACCACTTATCTCAGATGGGCAAATTACACTTGATTCCCCGGTGTAAAGCCCCCGTCACACCAAACTAGATCCTAGAACCTCTTACTCCCTCCTGACATGATCGGAAAACGTGTTGCGGTCAGTGTAAAACTTGTTATTTTAGCCTGATAATGTCTGAATACCCTGTCTAACCAAACCTTTTCTGAGAATGTCTTACCCCGATCAACAAAATCGTAAAGCGGGTTGCGTTTGGGATAGGACGTTAAATGTCAGTCGGTAATATGCAAACGCATTCCCAGGTCGGAATGGACGGCAAGAAATTTTGAGCAAGCTGTAGTGCTGGAGCACGCTTCCCGCCCTAACCCGTCCATTAAGTCTGAAAACAGGTTATATATAGGAGGTTGCTAGTACGCCCACTCCGTGTGAACACCGTTTAAAATTCTTCCGGCAAAAATTTTCAGAACGGAGTTAGTTAAAAGATATGATAATGATGAGTGGGTTTGTTTTTCAGGCGACAATGTCTTACCAGGAAATAGGTACAGTTCTAGCGATTTATAAAATTTTCCTCAGGCTACCTGGCCTAAATTAATTTGAAACTAAATCACAAAAGCATCAAAATACTGTCTTAATAGATTATCCTTCGGACGCCAAACTACTGTCTTATACAGTCTATGAAGATAAAGTGCAAAACTCATACTCCTGTCATTGGTTTAAACAGACGGATATGAACCTTGCTTAAAACCGTCGTTCGTGACTTGGCTTCAAAACTGTCTTAGTGTTATTTGGCTACAAACGTCTTCGAACTAGCCCCTTTGAAGCACTTCAAATCTGCAAGAAGCAGGCGAGGAACGCTGTCATGCTGAACCGATGTCGGTCTGTGCTACACCAAGCTGTTCAACCTTGACTGTCTATGCTGGAACTGTAAGACAAAACTTCTCAGCTTCGAACTGCTTGGGACTTATCCGCTTGAGGCTAGGTCTGTAATGGACGTGTTGAAGCAGCTCCCTGGGTCAGCCTATCGGGCTTGGAATGAGTCTGAGCCTCTCTCAGGCTGGGCTGTTTGAAGCTGGTCCGTTCAAGAGCCTTTCCAAGCCAGCCTGTTGTGTTTGGAATGAGTCTGGATCTCTCTATTTTATAGCTAGTCTATACGGGCGTCGTTTAATCCTTAGCATTATTGATAGGAGGACACATACTGAGCCACGACATATTTTTTGACCTGTTCCATTCTGTCCCTCCTAGATCCCTAGCGTGATAAGGATGGGTCCTCTGATACAGGTTACGGAGACCTTGCTGTCACAAAATGTTGTAGCAGGAGCGTAAGCGAATTGGAAAGTATGGTGCTATTAATAGTCAACTTGTATTTTAAATTGAGTAAAAAGGGCAAGAATTTTGTTTTTCTAAAAACGTTATGATTTCTTAACCTGATAAATGTACAACGACTTCAAAAGTAACATTATAATGTACTTATTTCAAAATATAACAAAAATAAAACTGTATATACTTAAGACAACAAAAACACCGATTGAAATTAAAATCTATGACTTATCCAATTGAGAATACTTATTCTAAATATAGTAATGACGAATCAAATGATCAAAGTACTCCAGGTACTTGCAATAATAAACATGAACTATATACAACTTGCGGCACTGTCTGTTCCTTACAGATTATTACTGACAGAATCGTAAAATATTTTAGTCTTCATAGACATATTCATTATCACAATTTCAAAGGAGCAATTTATACTTTAACACAGAAAAAAAAAACCCTGACAAATAATTGCAAAACTATTTTTCATCTCGCAAACCGGAACTTGGGACAGGAAGCAGTACAGGGCCGGAAGTATACTTACGTCACCCCATTGATCAGTACGATAACAATGAGAGCAACCAGGCGACTCAAAAATGGGAAAAGGATTAATAAAACATTTTTGTTATCCGTTCCAACTATAGATCTTTTATGTGATGTTCTTCTGGTAGCCTTTCTATGATGAAAAAAAGATGAGGTTTTGTTGGAGAATGTGGGAGGAAGTGAAAGGTTATCGCAAGCCTTTTTTGGTCTCCCTTCTCATAAACACATTTGGTGGCCCTAAACATTACGATACATCTTGGGAAGTATTTTATAAAATGATGCATTTAGGAGCCCTAAAGGCAGTGGAGCTCCCCTGTTAGCCTTTAAAATGATGATACTTGACAAGGAAGTATTTACACGATGATACATAATTTGTAGCCCTTTAAATAATTATGCATCTTAAGGAGCCCGTGGTACGATAGTGTATCATTTGTGGCCCTCATCCGTCGTGTTAATTAACCCTTTACTCCATAGATACTCATTTATACGCATTGCCTGTAGGAGCCTTTGGAAAACATTGTGGCAAAAGGTGAAATTGCTCGTGACGAGCAATTTCACCTTTTGTCACAATGTTTTCTATGTTATCAAACGGTGTCATATGCACATAACAAATGGCTTCATTCTTGCTGTTATTTAGGGTCAATTAGAGATACTATAAAAATTCCTCACGGGGTAAAGGGTTAAATCGATGTTTTCGAAAAGATTATTCGGCCAATCTCGGCAGCGCACGTTTTTCAATATTGGAGTTAGGGACCGTAGACCTTATCTACCAATTCAATGCGTCGTAGAAAGCTTTTTATTAGAGTTTTATCCTAATCTTTACATCATCGAACCTTTTTTGGTATATATCAAAAGGATGACGCCTTTTATGGTCATCCGTAATGTACCTTTTTCAGGAGCCCTGTACATAATGGTTATCATCATTGTCCCCTTTCCCCACGGTGTTCAAAAGCCTTCTCTTTAAGCGTCGCCAAAACACGGATGTACAGGGTTAGAGCGCCGAAACTCAATACGTAATGTCAAAGTAAACGCTACTCAGCAAAGTGTGTTATTTGGCAACATCACGTGACTATCGAATTTCGGACACATCTCAAAGATTTTCCCCTATATTTAGACAATGTTACACTTTATACAAGTCCCACATAATTCCAGTTTATCCCCGCCTGGTCATTCATGTTAGCTCTTAACTAGACAATCAGGCTTTCTTTAGACGTCCATTTTAAAGCCAGCGGCATACGATAGGTTAAATGCATAATCTCCCGCTAGATGACATTATGCAATACACATTTATCTAATATGGGCATTCTGGGTGCATAAACGGACTAATTTTCAAAATAAAATCAACGTTTACTAAGTAAACCGCTACTTGGTGCGATTTATTCAATTCTGATCAGCTAGCAGGTAAGCTGTGCACTAGCCATTTATTAAGACAGTCCCTACAGGCTTAGGTTTAGCTTCGATTTCAGACCTACTTTCTCCAAGTATGGGGAATGGGCGATGCGTCATATAAGACAGGTCAAATCTTCGAATGCACAGACAACGAGGTTAAATGATGTTCTAAAAGTAGGATTTACTTATCAAGTCAGTTAACTCATTACCAAACAATAATATTTTAGACTGGTCCAAATTGAAAGCATTTGCAGACGACAAAATAAAAGTGACTGAAAATTTGAAATTTGTTTTTTGAAGGGTAGAAAACATTGTGGGAAAAGGAGAAAATGCTGGTTACCAGCATTTTCTCCTTTTCTCACAATGTTTTCTAAAGGCTTCTTTCTCAGGGGCGTCAAAAGTAGGGATTGTGTGAAAAAAAACATCGCGAGGGAAAAAAATGGAGAAATTGCTGGTACCCAACTACTTCTCCTTTTCGTATTTACGATGTTTTCGAAAACTGTCATCCCAAGAGTCACACAGAAAAAAAAAACATGGAATCGTTAAGTACAGGGTAAGATAATCAGTCTAGATGTCAAATGACGGTCATCTTACTTGCATCCAATAACAGACATAACGTGAGGAGAAACAGAATCCAATTCTAAACGATTGTACCATGTAATCGAATTGTCCATATTTAACGTAAGTCTTTTTCAACAATTCTTATCAGATAAAGACATTGATTTCTCTTTTTTTATTATCTCTTCCAGCGCAGAATATAACATAGCCACGGTCTGTGAAAAGAGGCATGATACCAACCAAGTCAAAACATGAGTGGGGAACCATACAACCAAGAAACGACCGAGTCTTGTGGTAGAAGGGTCCTTTGCCATGCAGGAAATTTAATAATTTAATATAAAACAAAAAGTTTCAGCTCATTAAACCCTCTTTCCACAGATCATGGCTCACATGCACCTGTCTGGAAAATACTAGTTAAAACCCACTGAAACTAATACGAGTTTTATTCCATGCTTTCCGGTAAGTTGACGAGAAATATAGGTGAAATATTTTTTCTATATTTCATGGGTACGACCAGTAAAAATACCGATATTTATATTCTAGTTACCTAGGTAAAAATGCCGTGACTCACAGCCAGATGGAAATATGACGTTATTTACCTCGCGCTTGACGTAATATTGTAATGTGTTGCTATGGTATGCCACGGGGAATAATTGAAAAGAAGTGTACTGGATTTTGATAAAGTTCCCCCCCAGAATGGGTCAAAAGCACGAAATAAACATTTTTTTTTTCGATTGAAGATCGAAATTTATTTTATTTCGTGAACACCATCGGTAATATTTTCACAAATATTACCGATGATGTTTACTCGATGAAAAAATTTCGATCTTTGACCGAAAAAAAAAAACAAGAACATAATATCCTTTTCTTAAAATATGTATACTGTCGGTGATTCATATTACTTGTAATTGTCACATATTAGCTTGTACAGTAATGGGTAATATACATAATATTACCCTTTGAATATTGAAGACACATTTGGCCATAAGCAGCCAAATGGATAAAGTATATCGTCGGGTTACTTCGAAAACCTCGTAACTACAGCTTGTAACAAGCTGTAGTTACGAGGTTTTCGAAGTAAACCGACGATATACTTTCGCTTTGCTTAAATGGCCAAAAGCCAAATTGTTACAATGTTGAAGCCATAAAACAACACCGAACAACGTAGATTAAGATCAGACTGCACGTTCTGTACAGTCTGATCTTAATCGACGCTCCTGCAAATGCTAATGAAATTCATATCAGCATCAGACGGTATTATAGGTAATAGGCACTTTGCAACTTATGTATAATTGAATATGGTCTAACCAAAAATTATGAGCACTTGCAGACGACATAATACCAGTTTGGCTGCATCAAACTAAAAGACGTAATCAGTGAGGCGGACATAAATCTGTGCAAGACATGGCATTATGTCCATAGTTTTTAATTCCAGATGGAAATTTATCTAAATTGAAATCTAGCTTTCGGACGATAGTTGACATTATGACATGTGGATTGAAGACGCGTATATTCCACATTTCTATTTATATATACTAGGACGAAACAAAACAAAACAAAACCGCGGGGTAACTTTTCAAGGTAGTTTAAAGGTGTAAACCTTAATTGAGAATTCTAAATTATGATTTTATGTTTACCACTGATCAGTTTTGAATATTTTGACGAAAATTCATTTCAGTGTGG
This sequence comes from Tridacna crocea, assembly GCA_943736015.1. Classification (NCBI taxonomy): domain Eukaryota; kingdom Metazoa; phylum Mollusca; class Bivalvia; order Cardiida; family Cardiidae; genus Tridacna; species Tridacna crocea. The sequence goes on from OX031066.1 coordinate 15,892,331, forward strand.
CCAAAAGGAAATGAGAAAATGGCTTTTTGTGGTATTTGTCGAAGACAATACCACTATGAGTTCAAGATTGAATTTTGATAATCATGTATCTTATTTTGTGCAAAGCCGAAGGAAATAAACCCAGTTAAACCCATTTTTCTAAGGCAAATGAGTTTTTCGGTGGCACTCAGATATGTAATTTGAAATGGCATATTAAAATACATTGGGCGAGGCCATCGATCGTTGAGATACTTATTTTTTATTGAAAATAGCTTCTCTCGCTCATAGCCTTTTATTAGCGCAATGATACAAATTTGCCTATTGACCCTGGGATTTTTCGTTCCAAAACCAATTCGTTCCATGGCTTGTTCATCCTATGACTGCGCGCTACTCCATTTGATTGCTCATGAAATTTATAGATCGAGGTAAGTGATTGTAATGTTGGAAAATAAATGTAAAAGGCTAAAGATATTTCAAAATTATAATTTTCGGGAATAAATTTAATTTTGTTCGATATATCAACAGGGGTTTTCTCTCTATTCGTCATGCATGCTATTGTCAAGGGGCGTTAGTCTTGCTTCCTCCTAATGATCAAAAGGAGACTGCTTATACAAAAATAAACCAAACTTTGTCATGAGTGCCCTCCCTTCAACCGAAAAGGTATTCATTTGCTTAGTGGGTTGACCTTTAAGCCAATACTTTGAACAATATGTCTCTTTTTCTTTCAAACTTTTGACCTTTAAGCCAATACTTTGAACAATATGTCTCTTTTTCTTTCCAACTATTAATTCCACACAATGGGCTTCCCTGACAAATACCACTTCAGCGTTCTCAACGCTTTGATCATTGACAGTGCCCCCACCTCAGTTAAAAAAGTAGTGACTGACTGCATATGGAGACTCAAAGCTTGTTCAGTTTATTTCATGCTTGCCGGTAGGATATCGAGAATTATTACATAAAGCGTGCCTTTTCGGGCCGTTATAAGCATGTATTAACGGGTAAAAATCGGGCGGTTAACGGGAGAAAACGTGTATTAATCAGTAAATTCACGCGCCGTTAACGCCCGGGTTTGTACTATCAATATCCTCGATTCGGGCCTACCTTGTAAACAACGTTTGTCCTTGTCAGATTTTCCCTAGACTCCGACCATAAAACTGTAGGAATTCGTACCATATTCGATCCTTTCCATGGCATGTCTTTGATGATATTAGTACACCACAAACAAACCTTTGCACAGAATCTCAGTTTAATCGAGATCTGAACAAAAATTCACCCGTGAAAAGTACTCTAAACCAGCTTCATCCCACCCACTTTTTAACGTGATCGGTCCGCCTCGCTTGATGTATATCGAACCCTCTGTCGCCTTCAGTTACAGAAATTTATACCCTCGCATTCATCCTAACGTTAGTTGTAATCGTCCAAATGTGTGCAAGTTTATTCCACATAAGTCCAGTGTGTATTAAAAATCAATAAAAGTGTATTTACAGCGAGAGAATCAAAACTGGCATACAGGACTAACGGCCCTTTCCTAATCGTAACAAAAACTTCTTCGCCGACTTCCGGTTTTGATCCATTTGCGTACAGTACATTTGAAATTCGCTTATTTGCATTTCTTTATAGTTTAAACATATTTTATTCAACAGTATTAGATACAAATTTTACAAAACAAGAGGAAATACAAATATATGATAAATATACTGAGGAAAAGGATAAGAACGGAAGCTAAGCTTATAAAGTTCTTCTCCTAGATCCGGCTTAAGGTTATTATATTAGCACATCCTTACTAATCACTGACAAAGAACGCTATTGAAAGAAAAAGTTGTAAAACATAGTGAATATCCAAACGGTGTGGAGTGGTATTGGTGAAGATTTTAATCGAAGACACCTATTTACTAGCTGTAGGAACCTCCAGCTTGACCAAACAAATGACAGAACTAGTGATTGCTTTAAACTAAGGGAACCAAAATCGTATAAGGATGTTAGCAAATCGTACTCAAGTGGTCCAAACCAATATTTAACTTTAAAAGAAAAGGTAATGAAATTATTTGAATTTATACAACAGATCGGGTATAAAATCAACTGTTACATAGGAAACATAAGAATTACATATCACTTGGTAAATCTTTTACTATCACGGATATAGATGTGCACGGCGGCAAATAATCTTTGGTTATCAAACAAGTTAAGATTTTCATCCCCATATAAAATGAGTTTGTTATAGCGTTTACACTGAAACTAAGACTAATTCTTTGGCTATTATAAAATGGACATTCTAAAAAGAAGTGCTTAGTTTCTTTGGAAATATTTTTGCTATCTGTGCAAGTTATTGTTAGGATACCTTTACTTTATGCAATAATAGCGTTAATTCACGTTTTTTTCGGTCGTTAACATTCGAAGAGGCCCTCAAAATACTTAAACACCCTCGTGCTTCGCACTCGGGCGTTAAAGCATTTTTCGGGCCTCTGCGAATGTTAACGACCTCAAAAACGTGAATTAACCCTATAATAGCAGTGAAAATATTTTTTGATTTTACACTGGTACCACCAGTGAAAATACCGATTTTCACGTTCTTGTTACCTAGGTAAATTGCGCGTTACTCACAACCAGATGGAAAATATGACGTCATATACCTTTCATTTCTCGCGCTTGACGTAATATTGTAATGCGTTGCTATGCGAGAGGGGTAAGCCACGGGGAATAACGGAAAAGAAATGTACTGGATTTTGATACAGCTCCTCCTTGAAAGGGTTAAAAGTATGAAATAAATAGAATATTTATTTTTTTCGGTGAAAGATCGAAATTTGTTTCATCCCGTGAACACCATCGGTAATATTTTCACTCGTGGCTGCGCCACTCGTGAAAATATTACCAATGGTGTCCACTCGATGGAATAAATTTCGAGCTTTCACCGAAAAAAACAAATATCCTCTATATCTCATATTGTACCATGCCTTTCTTTTTCTTCCTAATATATATATTATGACGAAAACTATATATATATGTGTGTGTGTCTGCGCTTTTGCGACAAGCTTGTTATCGAATAAACTGACTTTAACTCGTTACCAACCGACAATATTTAGGTTTGTCTAAATCGAAAGCATTTGAAAAACGACAAAATAAAAGTGACTGAGAATTTGAAATTTGTTTTGTGAAGGGTAGAAAACATTGTGGGAAAAGGAGAAAATGCTGGTTACCAGCATTTTCTCCTTTTCCCACAATGTTTTCTAAATGCTTCTTTCTCAGGGTCGTAAAAAGTCGGGATTGTGTGGTAATGGGTTAATTAATGTGACTTTCTCTTAGGGAAGGCGGCTTACGGCATCTACAACAAATATCGACCCATGTCAGCCTGTGCAGTCCGCCAAGGCTAAAATTTGTCGAGACATTTTGCTTATTGGTCAATTTTCTGCATGTCCAAAGACCACTTGTCGTCTGCAAATGTTTCCAATTCTGACCAGTCCATTTTTTGTTTCGTTTGCTTAAGAGCTCACTCAGTAGGTATTCCGCCTTTATTACATAATATCAAAATCACTAAGGACTTGACGAAAGACGCCAAGTCTGCAAATAGACTGAACACATTATACACCACAGAGATCTAGATGCTCCCGAAAGAACCCAAATAAAATGATACTGAATTAATGTTTATTTCATTAATGTACTGTGTCTGCAAGACGAGGAAACAGAAAAATAAGAGGACCATTGGCCCTGGAACGCTTACCTTAGACTATAGCTTATGAGTGAAATTCAATTCTTTGAAAAAGTTTGGTAAAGCTTCACCCAAGGAACATCCCTGCCAAGTTCCATCAAGATTGGCCCAGTGGGTTAGGAGAAGACGATGTTGAAAGAAATTGTTGACGGGCGACAGACGCCGGACATCGGGCAATCAAATATCAAAGCTCTACACCTTCCAGTTTCAAAGAAGAATTTTACATTTTCCTTCTTTGTCCTATGTTCAAACTTGTGGTCCCCGGGGCTGGGCCAGTTTTAACCAAAGCAGCATCCTTGGAACAAACTTGGTAGAGGTCCACTCAAAGATGCTACATACCATATATCAAAGCTCTTCCCGTTTAAGAGAAAAAGAAATTTAAAATTTTCTTTCTTTGTTCCTATGTTCCAACTTGTGACCTCTGGGACAGGGCCAGTTTTGACGCCAGGGACATCATATGACCAAACTTGGTAGAGGTCCATTAGAAGATTCTGCATACCAAATATCAAGCTCTGCACCTACAAGTTTCAGAGAAGAAGATTTCTAAAGTTTTCATTCTTTGTTGCTATGTTCGAACCTGTGACCCCACGGGGTAGGGCCACTTTTAACCCCAAGGGCATAATATGAACAAACTTGGTAGAGGTCCACTAGGAATTGCTACATGCCAAATATCATAGCTCTATGCCTTCTAGTTTTAGAGAAGAAGAATTTTAAAATTTTCTTTCTTTGTTCCAATGTTCGAACTTGTGACCCCCGGGGCGGGGCCAGTTTTGACCCCATGGGTATGATTTAAGGAAACTTGGTAGAGGTCCACTAGGAGATGCCACGTACCAAATATCAAAGCTCTACGCCATCAACTTTCAGAGGAGGAGAATTTTGAAGTTTTCCTTCTTTGTTCCTATGCTCAAACTTGTGACCCTGTGGTGGGGCCAGTTTTGATCCCAGGAACATCATTTGTACAAACTAGGTAGAGGTCTACTAGGAGATGCAACAGACCAAATATCAAAGCTCTACGCTTTCTAGTTTCTGAGGAAAAGAATTTTAAAGTTTTCCTTCTTTGTTCCTTTGCTCAAATTTGTGACCCCTGGGGTGGTGCCAGTTTTGACCCCAGGGGCATAATTTGAATAAACTTGGTAGAGGTCCTCTAGGATATGCCACATACCAAATATCAAGCTCTACGCCTTCGAATTTAAGAGGAGAAGATTTTTTAAAGTTTTCCTTCTTTGTTCCTATTCTCAAACTTGTGACCCCCGAGGTAGGACCAGTTTTGACCCCAGGGGCATAATTTGAACAAACTTGGTAGAGGTCCACTAGGAGATACCACATACTACATATCAAAGCTCTACTCCTTCAAGTTTCAAAGGAGAAGATTTTTAAAGTTTTCCTTCTTTGTTCCTATGCTCAAACTTGTGACCTCCGTGTTTGGGCCAGTTTTGACCCCAGGGGCATAATTTGAACAAACTTGGTAGAGGTCCACTAGGAGATGCTACATATCAAATATCAAAGCTCTACGCCTTTAAGTTTCAGAGGAGATTTTCAAAGTTTTCCTTCTTTATTCCTATGCCCAAACTTGTTATCCCCCAGGGTGGGGCCAGTTTTGACCCTATTGGCATATTTTGAACAAACTTGGTAGAGGTCCATTAGGAGATGCTACATACCAAATATCAAAGCTCTGCGCCTTCTAGTTTCAGAGAAGAAACTTTTTAAAGATTTCGTTTTTTTTTTTCTTTTTGTTGCCATGGCAACCAGAGTTATGGGGGGAATTAAATTCTTTGAACAATTTTGGTAGAGCTTCACCCAAGGAACATTCCTGCCAAGTTTCATGAAGATTAGCCCAGTGGTTTAGGAGAAGATGTTTGAGAAGAAGATGTTTAAAGAAATTGTTGACGACGACAGACGACGGACGACGGACGCCGGACATAGGGCGATCACAATAGCTCACCTTTAGCACTTTCTGCTAAGGTGAGCTAAAAACGATATACAATGCATTTCAACACCCGCACCGTTTTTATGTCAGTTATTTTCACGTACGAGTTCGCCATTATCTCCTGCTAGATGGCATTCTATAAATACTCATCTATCTAATTTGGGGTTCCTGGGTACAGAACCGAACCATTTTCCTATAGAGCGTAATATCACAGTCTGTCCCCTTCCGGGGCTAGTGATGCGTCATATAAGACAGTCGAATCTTCGAAGAATATGACATGCGCAGACAACGATGAGTTCGTACCTCGTTGGTGCTTCATTGTTGAATCATGCTTTCGTTAAAATCGACTATTTACAGTCTTAGATATACCTTCAAATCCGCGTTGAAATACTTTAACAGTAAATGGTACTGAACTTGCATTTTTTGGGTAGAGTCTCACTGATTCAAAACCAGTTTGTCTATTGACCACTCTAAAAGTTAGTGTGCGGGAGAGACAAGACAGAAAATTAGACGCAAAAATACCTTTCAAACCGAGACTCTGGAAAAGAGCTTGGTACCTCAACCGATTGAGGTCCTACGTTGTGGTACTATAGAAATTTTGAGTTTTTCAAAATTCATCCAAGTCAGCCAAGAACATAGAGATCGCATTACGTCCTTTTCGGTTCTTACTGAGTTACTTCTATGCTGTACAAGTTCTTATTGCGTCGGACGGGTTTTGAATTGACACAGTGGAAACTTGGTCTAGTTTGATCGGTTTTTTTTTTCGTTCAACAACCAAGGACGAAGTAAGATCGCTATGGATTGCTATGGACAGGAGAACGTGTATTTAGGACGGAACTGAGAGTAACAAAAGGTAGATTTCCTAGTCCAGACCCATTTCAACTCATATAAGATTTAAAAAAAAAAAAGACAAGTTTGTATAAAAAGAGAAATCTGTGTGAGTTAATAGCTAGTCTCTGCAGGCTATCATTGATCATCAGTTTTTCGAAGAACCCGTCTTCTTTCATTTGGCAAAGCTCGATATGTTTCCATCAAAAACCAATCCTTACGATTGAAATGATTCGAGCAAAACCGTGCGGAAAGAAAAAATGCATTTAGTTCTCTGATCGATGGCGAAATAAACTAAATAGCAAACGCTTAATCTTTACAAGAAAACCAAACTGAAGAGTTGTCTAAATCGGAAGTGTTCATAAAAAGACAATTGTGGCTGACACGACTTAGTTGGTATCTGAAAGGTCAGAAAATGTTGTAGGAAGAGGAGAAAATGCTGTTTAACAACATTTTCTCCTTTTCCTACAATATTTTCAAAAGCTGTATTCGAAAGGTTCGTTTAAATTTTTGACTGTGTGGTAATGGAGAAAGCTCCTCGAATAAAAGAGCTTAATTTGCATAATTATGTCCGATATTGCACGTCCGATGAAATATTTTCAGAGAATGTTGCGAAAACAATTTACCTCAAAGATCTATTACATCCAAGACCGTATTTATCAACCATTCTAGATTCAAATGTTATCCTTTATATCGAGATAAGCTACCTGATTGGCTAAGATAGAATTTATTGGCCAATCAGCTGGTGCTTTTTAAAATCTAGAGTTGTAACAGCATTAGCAGAGGTCAACGCTGTCTCATATTGCTTCCTAAAAAGATCAGTCGACATCTATTAGTCTCGTTTTCAGGACATTTACCAGTTTTTTTTTCCAACGGACAGAGTTTTTTTTCTCACTTTCTCTCAGATGAAAATATAATATATGGCGAGTAAAACAGTGAAAATAAATTTATATGCTGCGGAGCAAAATACAAAGATAGAGTTCTTCAAAGGAGATAACTCTTGACAAAATTTACAGAAAATAGACTTTATTCTAAGCCTTTGAAATGGTTCTTAAACTAATAATTACTGCTCAAATGAATATTCTCAGATGTATGATGTCTGCCAATAGTAAGAAGGATTAAAAGAAAGAATGAAGACGCCAGACAGATTATAATAGCACTTAGAAATATACTAACGTGTAAACAAAGACTTATTTTTCTGATCATTTTTCCGAAAACAAAGTGGGGTAAAAGAGAAAATGCTGGTAACCGTATTTTTTCCCTTTTCCCACAGTATTTTCAGCCAACCGAAACAAAATACAATCATTTCAGCCAATATTTTAAATTGATGTCAGAAAATGCTTTGAATTCGATCTAGTTCGATAATTTGTCGTTTGGTAAAGAGTTAATGCGGCTTTTATATTTTTGTACATAAAATGCACTATGAAGTTGAGATCAATAAAACAAAAAACGACGGCCTCAAGACAAAAGCATCAAATCAAGCAGCAAGGAACAACACCGCCGCAACCACCATCAACGCCCCACTACCAACAACAACAACAGCTGCTGCTGCAGCAATAGCGGTACTAGTTACACCAACAACAAATATAGGACAAAAAACTTGATTTTTTGCTAGACTAGTGGAAGGGAAGTTACTCGTTGCTTGAAAATTGGAACTCAAGTAACGTGGGCAAAGTTTGCGGAACACATATTATTAGAAATAGATCTGAAACTTTTATGTAATTCTTTGGTGACTACTTATAACTGATGAATAATGAAAATTTCAAGATGAAATCAATTATAATTATATGCCTCAGTTTTACCAATCTGACTGCTGAATGAATGATTTTATTCGTATAATTATTTTTTGTGGGGGTCGCTAGACAGTGTACCCAATCATTTACCGGTCCAAAAGTCTATCACTTCGGAGCCAACCGGCATAGGCGCCTGCAGTTTCATTAATTTGTGTTATTAACATGTTCTATTCTTTATTTTTCTCACATGGCACACCGTTTGGATACTTTAACCCATTACCACACAATCCCTACTTTTGACTACCCAGAGAAAGAAGCCTTTAGAAAACATTGTGGGAAAAGGAGAAAATGCTGGTAACCAGCATTTTCTCCTTTTCCCACAAAGTTTTCTACCCTTCAGAAACAAATTTCGAATTTTCAGTCACTTTTATTTTGTGTCTGCAAATGTTTTCAAATTGGACAAGCCCAAAATTTTGTCCTTTGGTAATGAGTTAAACTCATTTACAACATTATATATTTACAAAATACGAGCACGGCAAACTTTCCAGACCTTGGTAATTATATTGTACGTGAAAAAAACCAATGCAGCTGACGAAAATAGAATACAGTAATCAAGAACCGAAAGTGAGAGAAAGTGAATCGATTACACGAGCAATTAGACAAGGCCCCTGGACATTGCCTTCGAGACGTTTTCAATGACAAAAGTTCGTTGATATCCCAAGACAAGTAGTGCACATATTACGCAAATCCCATAATTTTCTATTCAATCCTTGTTCAGTTGTCCGGTTAGATATCCAGTCCTAATGTCAAACGTCGGTCATTTGGTCTGTATCGAGAAGGCAGCCATGTTATTAGTGATAGGAAAACCAATTTCTGAAGTTGTTTGACTAGATTGCGTTCCTTCTCGTCCCACGTTTACGAGTTGTTTATAAGCATTTGGATGCATACGAACACAACAAGAGTTCAGACAGTGCTGCCAAAAAAAATCTTATTGTACTGGCTCTCTATCTCTTTACCGGAACGACAAAACTTTGGACTTGCCCAAATTGAAAGCACCTCATGCGCGCATCCAGATATCTTTCTCAGGGGGGGGGGGGGGGGGTCCCACCCAAAAACGCACTCGTCTTATTATATAATACTTTGATTTCCGGATCTCAGTGGATGTAAGCCGTTTACAAGAAAAGTCAACGTTTCCAGTTCTAACCATGAGGAGATCTCCACATTTAGAACCTTTTTTTTTAAATTTATGACTGTATTTTACATAAATGCTTTACAATATCAAACCAGTACCATTTCCGATAACCACATTTCCCCAAGATTCCAGGGGGGGGGGGTCCGGACCCCCGGTCCCCCGGTCCCCCCTCTGGATCCGCCCATGCACCTGCAGACGACAGAATAAATGTAATTTACGAATTGAAATTTGTTCTGAAAAGGTTAGAAAACATTGTGAGAAAAGAAAAAAATGCTGGTTATTGTTGTAGTCAAAATAGATTTTATGGGTCCATAATTGATGTGATGAATTGTTAGGATAATGTATCACGGAGATGCATCCAACCATTTTTTACAGAGCATGGCTCTTATTTCTTAACCCATTACCACACAATCGCCCTTGAGAAGCCTTTAGAAAACATTGTGGGAAAAGGAGAAAATGCTGGTAACCAGCATTTTCTCCTTTTCCCACAATGTTTTCTACCCTTCACAACAGAAATTTTAAATTTTCAGTCACTTTTATTTTGTTGTCTGCAAATGCTTTCGATTTGGACAAAAGTAAAATATTGTCGATTGGTAATGGGTTAATATATACATGTGCCTGAAGAGAAAAGAGAACAGATTAGTAAATCAGGGTACGTATTCACCAAGCATTCTTAAAGACATTCTTTGTCGTATTCTTCAAGAATTTCTGAATGTGAAAGTAACAGAACTTCTGATTGGCTAAACCAGATGAATAAGTCAATCAGGAGTTATTTTACCTTTACAGTCAGAAATTATTGAAGAAAACGACAAAGATTGTTCTTAAGAATGCTTTGTGAATACAGATCCACGTTTAATGAAAAGAAAAACCGTAAAGATGTGGATGTGAGCATAAGTATCTATAGATCTAGTCCCAAAAGTATATTGTGAAGAGCAAAGGTTACGATCACTACGTGGATCTTACCTTGGCGGATCGAGCCCGATTTCGAGATTCCCGCGATACACCCCCTATTGGATGCTGCTTATTATCTCCCTTTACATCTTATTTCTTATAGCCAATGAAATGTAGTTTTACAAACCACTTACGAATACAATAATTCAACATGGAGCAATAACCACAAACGTACTTCGACATTCCATGCTCAGGTGCTGGGATTATAGCCTAAGACCTCTAATAATTGATTGGTCATACTGAAACTTTCTGTAAATATTGTTCGCCTATGTTTTTTTCGATAATAAATCATTACAGATCCTGCACACATTCACGGGGGTATTCATGTTTAACTTCTGGTTTTATCCTAAAGGTCGCGACCTTGTTCTATATTTATCAAAGATGAAATCCTACGTGCGATTTGATTTAGTGCAGTTTTAGAGCTAGATGCAACTAATGAATATGCGTATCGGGGGAATGTCGAAATCAAGCTCGATCCGCCAAGGGTAGAGTAGCGTACTGGATTGTCACCCTTGACTTGAGAAGATGTGGTATTTAATATGTAAGGATAATTATGTTGTAGTAACTTCCCCTGTGCTTTTATTTAATTCGAGCAGCATGAGATAATTTGATATCGGCGCGAGACTCGCGCGATGTCAAAACCTTTTTTACGACGCGAGAAGAAAATACAAGCACAATGAAAGTCATCACTACATGATATTCCTTTTAAAACGCCTACAACTGTCAACGACAAAATATTGCAAGTTTTGACATTATCCCTTTCCCAAACGAAAGCATTTGCAGACGACAATTCAACTTTTGCTGAAAAGATGATTTCTGTCTATGATAGGGTAAAAAACATTGTGGTAAAAGGAGAAAATGCTGGTTACCAGCATTTTCTCCTTTTCCCACAATGTTTTCAAAAGGCTACTATTCCAGACCCGTAAAAACCAGGGATTGTTTGGGAAAGGGTTAAATTAGAAAACGGTAAAAAAAAATGAGAAAATAGGAGACAAAAGACAGTTATTTCCCTTCATAGCTCTCCGCTACTAACTAGATCCTGAATAAGATATTACTTGGTTTTTATCCTTTATATCTTTTTGCACTGTTTAGAAATGTTCAGCTTAAGTATCTCCTTCAAAACTTATCAAATCCCAAAATTGATATATTTTTTGCATTTCATTAGTAATAGAGTGTGAAATTTGATTTGAAGACTTTATGAATACCTTACATTTACGTCATAAGTCAATTTATAAAAATCGGAAAATCTTTTAGAAAAGCAAGATAAAAACAAAGGAAACCAAATAAAAGGACCTAGTTGCAATTTGGTCACCTTTGTTTGTGTCTAACAAGGGAGATAATTTGATTGGTGGAATTTGGGTTTAACGCCACTTTAACAGCTAAGGTCACATCATGGCGGTCAGTGACGCACATGTGTTTCCTTGCTTTCTCACACCAGTACTAACACAACTTTCTTTCCAAAGCCACCGACTCCTTTTCTCACATTCCTTAGCAGAGGTGAGAGGCGAAAATGTACCGGAAAGAAAGTTCGCCTCAAACCGGGTATCGAACTCACAACCACCAGGTCATGAGTCCGACACGTTCACCACTGAGCCACCCGGGCGGGCGGAGATAATTTGAAATTCAGTTATTTCTCCAACTAAAAGTAACCGTTTATGGCGGATTTATAATATAGCGTATCATTTTTACTAATCAAATCGCAAATCAATGCATGCTCAGTCCTGGCGCGAGATGCGTCAGACCATAATATTTGGAATCGAATTTCACACTGTGTAGATAGAGATTTTTTCTGCCGTCTTTTTTTACCCGACTGTGATTGTATTTGAGCTGGAACATTTACTGTTATATAATAATAAAAAAAAAAACGTATATTTTGGACCCGTTCCTGCAACAGGGTCTACAGTGCTTTGAAATATTTTCCGAAATGTAATCGGTGCAAGACAAAGTATGAAAAGATAACACAGACAACTGATTTACTGTATAATATTGCAAACCGTGCCTAAAATAGCGCCAGACACTCGATATTCTATCTCATAACGGCCGGGAGATGTTGCAGACACCGTATATAAACAGAATAAATATTAATTCAATATCACATTTCACTTGTAAGATTTCTATTGGGAAAATAGACACGTCCTCTGAGTATTACATAGCCAAGCTTATTTACATATTCCAGTCATGCTTTGTGGAAAAAAAGGGGCTTAACTCATTATCAAATAATAATGTTTTTGGCTTGTCCAAGTCCAAGGCATTTGCAGACGACAAAGTAAAAGTGACTGAAAATGTGAAACTTGTTTTGTGAAGGGTAGAAACATTGTGGCAAAAGGAGAAAATGCTGGTAACCAGTATTTTCTCCTTTTCCCTCAAAGTTTTTAAAGGCTTCTTTCTCAGGGTCGTCAAAAGTAGGAAATGTTTAGTAATGGGTTAATGCATTAAACAAAATGTATCGACCATGGTCAGCCTGTGCAGTCTGATCTAGGTCGAGACTTTTTGCTTTCGGCCAATTTTCTGCATATCGAAGTTCTGTTTTACCATCTGGATTCAGCTGGTTATTGAAACGAATAGATGTTACGGTTCAATACTAATATTATACCTTTCTTGGTGAAATGTAGTTCAGAAATGTATTAAACGCCCTTTTTACCAGCGCGTGGCCCTTACAGTGTATTTTGCTTTTTTTTTTGTTTTTGAAACATTACTGTTTGAAACGCCAGATAAACAGTTATAAATAATTCTTATATCCCACAAAAGAACAATAAAAACAGCAACAAAGTGTGCTTTCTATTATAAACTTGGTAAATTCAAATAATCAATCAAATTGTCGTCGCTTTGAAATAATACTCAGATTTCAATGCTTCACAGAATGGGTGTATTCCTTTCACCAGTTCTGGCACAATGTTCTGTGTTCTGGAATGCTGTTCTAGAATGTGCGAAAAGGCTATTTCAGAACACAATACACTGTTCAGAAATTATGTTCTGGATGAAGCATGTTCGGAACATTATTCCAAACCATATCGAAATGAAAGTACATTGGCATGATGGCTGTTGAAAGAGCTACTGTCTAAACTCTTAGCTGTGTTAGTTGAGGATATGATTAGCTGCAGAGAGAGAGAGAGAGAGAGAGAGAGAGAGAGAGAGAGAGAGAGAGAGTAGAGACCACTCTACTATGCCCATATTCATGGGATTCATATCGTAAAAAGGGACAATTGCAAATTTTGTAATGAAGAATTGACCGTCTTTCAGCCATCTTGTATCACCTAGCAACCGTTCAGCAGGTCCGCTACACCTCGATTGGATTAGAACGGTAAGAACATGTTCTGAGGAACACGGCACACTGTTCCGAAATACTCCATTGAAATAGAACATGTTCGGAGTATCGAAAGGAATACGCCCAATGGTTCCCTGTCTCTACAATCCTGAACAGGTAGGATTCGAAAAACTTTGTAGGAAAAAATGCTGGTGACTAATATTTCCCCATTTTTCCTCACTTTTTTTTTTACTTTTTGATGGACAACTGAAGCAGTTGATCCATTCTTCATTTGTTGCTTTCCAAATCGATCAAGTCTTCAACAAAGTTCTTGGGTTTAACCCTAACCACATAATGACGACTTTTTAACGCCCCGTGGGATAGAAGCCTTTTGAAAACATTGTGGTAAAAAAGAGAAAATGCTGGAAACCAGCATTTTCTCCTTTTTCCACAATGTTTTCTACTCTATCCAGGACAAATTGCACCATTTGAGCCTCGTTGAAATTGTTGTCTGCAAATGCTTTCAATTTTGACACGGCTAAATTGTTTTCGTCTGGTAAAGGGTTAACATAGTCATGGCGTGATATAGGTCTGATTACAGTGGCACAGTATTCTCAAACCGTTCTCATTAACATTTCTCCAGAAGATTTCTTATTCTCCAGAATATCCAAAATGTAAAAAGTAACACAACGTCTGATTGGTTAACTCATTACCAATCGACAAAATTTTTGGCTTGTCCCAATCGAAAGCATTTGCAGACGACGTAATAGATGTGACTAAAAAATTGAATTTTGTTTTGTGAAGGGTAGAAAATATTGTGGGAAAAGGAGAAAATGCTGGTTACCACCATTTTCTCCCTTTCCCACAGTGTTTTCTAAAGGTTTCTTTCTCAGGGTCGTTAAAAGTAGGGATTGTGTGGTAATGGGTTAAGTCTTATTCTCCAGAATTTTCTAAATTTGCAAGCAACATTTGATTGGATGAATAATCAGACTGTGTTACTTTCACACTTAAAAAGTTCTGGAGAATAAGACTAAGACTTTTCTCTCGAAGAAAGTTGATAATTACTAACCCAGATAACGACTGATACCTCTTGGCATGTTCTATACATAATCGGTATGTCCGACTTTTGTTTATTCCGTGTTCTTCATGATAGGTTTCTTTTGGCATGTTCGGTACATGATCGTCATGATCGATTACTCTCGGCATGTTCCGTACATTATCGTTATCATCGAGTATTTTCGGCATGTTTAGCACACAATAATTTTCTTCAAAATCCCTCGGTATGTCGTTCATGTAGTCATCTAGACCTAGCTTTTTCAGGGTGTTCTGTTTATACCAGTAATGGCCGTATTTATTCGGAATTGTCCGTGCATGAATGTAATGACCGAGTTGTCTCGGCACGTTCAGTAGATAAAAGAAATCGGCGGACGAGACACATTCGATACCCTAGATATAATTCGATTTTATCATATCAAAGTATGGCTGGTGTTTTTTTTCTTTTATTCACTCGTTACAGACCGATATTTCCAAACAAAGAATTTTTCTCTAACGTAAAACATCTTAAGTAGTCAAATTTCCAGATAAAGGAAAAAAACTTCTGTCTTTGACAGATGTGGCGAAAACGATAATTTCGACAAAGACAACGATGGTGATAATGATGATGATGGTAATGATAATGATGAATGATGATGATGCTGAGGGAGGAGGAGGAGGAGGAGGAAGAAGGAGGTACAGGAAGATGACAATAACGACGACAATAATACTGACAGTGAAATCACTGAGAGATGCTCTGACAAAAGTGGGCTAAATGCAGTTCTGTGATACATGCTATCAAGCCAGTCAGTTATGGAACCATAAAATCCATTTTTCATAACAGCTGTCTGAATCATGAGGTAGACTGGTTCTTTGAAAGTTTCGACTGACGTCAGCCTACCCGGCTGCGCAGGCTGACCTGGATCGATTCTCGTTGCAGATGCACTGAACGCCCTTTTCACAGAACATAGCACGTACACAATAATTCCTGTTATATATATGGCTTGCGAACGCCAAAACGGGCATTCGGACATTTGCGTCAAGTGTCGTCTCGGATCAGCCTGCGCAGTCCGCACAGGCTAATCCAAAACGGCACTTTACAACTACATTAGATTTTGTACTACAGTAGACTTGCGCAAAACAGAAAGTTACATAAAAAACGGAAAGTGTCGTTTCGGATTAGCCTGCGCGGACTGCGCAGGCTAATCCAAAACGACACTTTACGCAAAATGTCCGAATGCTCCTTTTCATGTGTTGCAGGCCACATATAAAAAATGGGGTTCATTTTTAACAACGTCTAGATCATCAGAAAAAATGAAAGAAAAACAAAAAAACATACAGACAAAAATATCCGTATTTCTTCAGATTTCAATTTAGATAATTTCCATTTCGACTTGCATGCTGCAGAAGTAATGGCACATTTGGCACAGATTTATGTCTGTTCGTCTTATTATGTCCTTTTCATAATAACTGTATCGTCTAATATTTTATCGTCTGCTACAGAACATAATTCTTGGTTTCAGCTCCATTGAATTACTTTGTAAAATGCCAAGTGCTTTTATTCAGTGAAAACTACCCTTTACCGCTTAACTCTTTACCACACGACAAAATTTTAGACTGGTTCAAATTGAAAGCATTTGCAGACGACAAAATAAAAGTGACTGAAACTTGGCAATTTGTTTTGTGAAGGGTAGAAAACATTGTGGGAAAAGGAGAAAATGCTGGTTACCAGCATTTTCTCCTTTTCCCACAATGTTTTCTAAAGGCTTCTTTCTCAGGGGCGTCAAAAGTAGGGATTGTGTGGTAATGGTTTAAACCTATTCCCAACATTCCCTTATTTCGAAGGAAGAAGGCTGCTAAAATCAAAGGAAAAAGGGAAATACTGTTAACCACAGTTTTCCTTTCATCATAGATTATTAGATGTACGATCAGGTAGTAGGCGACTTGGAGAGTTGTGTGGGTCTGTGGCGAAGGCGAAATGGCCATATGATTCACTACAGCCTTAAAGTAGTAGACCCGTAATACTGCTAGTGCAGTATGGCATAAAATTTCTTGGTAGCTGATTAATACGGATTTATACAGATCTAATACTTTTGCACATTTGCACATCTCCAATCGACGAGAAATTCCTTTGATGTCCATCTTGAATTTATTTATTGATACTTTCGTTAGTTTCCAGAAAAGGGAGGTAATTATTATCTCCCTCTGTATGTAGAATATAGTGGTTTAGATTTATAAATGATAATTCTAAGAAGCACAAAAAGGAAAAGGTAGCTCGGTGAAGGTAGTAAAATAGTACTGATTTTTAATGATAGAAAATTTTGTAGGATACTATTACAGTGGAAATAGCTGTTTTCTATAACGGAACCACTACCTTAACCCTTTCCCAAACGACAAATTGTGGACTCTTCCAAACTGAAAGAGTTTGCAAACGCCAATTTTAGATTTTGAGAAAATAGCAGAAAGTTCTCAAAAAGGGTAGAAAACACTGTGGGAAAAGGAGAAATTGCTCGTTACGAGCAATTTCTGCTTTTCCCACAGTGTTTTCAAAAGACTTTTACTGCAGACACGTGAAAACCGGGGCTTGTTTGGGAAAAGGTTAACAAGTTTCGAAGTGACCCAAAGGAAAAAGAGGCTACTGAAAACACAAAGGAAAAGAAATCAAATATTGGTAACCAGTATTTTCCTTTCATCATACATTACTGAAAGTACGGTCAGGTGACAGGCGACTTGGAAAGCTGTGTAGGTCTGTGGCGAGGGCGAAGTGGGGATGTGATTCGCCACAGCCGTTTACAAGTTCCGAAGTCTCCTGTTACCTGGCTGTACAACGACTTTTTTATACTGCAAAATTTAATTATTCTAATGTGTATTCATTGAAATTCCCCATGTTTTAGTCTTACAAACGGAGTAAGCTGTCGAAATCGAATTTCCCTTCTGAGTGCCCCAATTTAATTAAAACTTACGTCACTCAGAACTGCTATCAATGACACCTTAAAACGTGCACTTTAGTGCATGACCATGATAATCTCACTGCGATAGACATTTAGTTTAAACATATTTATTTTTCCTTAAATTTACATGGAAATGGGGTTGGGTCACAAGTTATAACAACTTTGAAATCGACCCTCCCCCTACAATATAATGAACTTACAAGTGTTCGCACAACTAATTATAATACACAAGAAAGAGATAGAGAGAAAGGGAGAGACAGACAGATAGACATTTGACGTATACCTATTTCAACATGGGTTTCAACAACTGAACCACAACCATTCGATTATCCCTTTAATAATGTTATCAAGTATGAGTTTTGACAACTCAAAGCTTGCTTACCTAACGAAGGGATGGCTCGTTTACTCCATTTTTTGTTTTAGAATAACAACAAACGACAACATAATGTAAGCACGTATATGTTCATTTATTTCCAGAAATAATCGACTCTTTTTGCATTATAATGACAATTATCAAGGTAAACGAAATTGGTAATTGATGTAATTTGGTGCAGGCTACCTTTTGCCTGGCGACCAAATTTTTTGGCTCATGTAATTTGCAAATGACACATTAAATTTGAACACAAATTATGGCTTAGCTGTTTTTGAAAGGGAACTTTTCACATTTTTATAATCTCATAATACTTTAAAATGATTGAATGGTTATAACTGAATTAATTAAGGCGATGAATCGTCAATCGATGATAAAGGGGGAAGACAAACACAAGCTTTTTTTCAAAGGTATATCTTTAAGTAGCCTAGTAATGTATACATAAATTTAGCACCAAAGGTTCGCAAAGATTGGCTGGAATGTCGCGTGTTTTACAAGTCAATTTTGAGGATTAACCATCCCAATGCTTATAGTGCAACGTGGAATAAATTTCTAACCGACCAGAAATTCCTCTGATGTCAATCTTAAAATTATATGTTTATACTTTTATTAGTTTCCTGAAAAAGGAGGTGATCATTATCTCTCTTTGTAATTAGGATATGTGGTTTCATATTTCTAAATGATAAATCTATGAAGGGAAAAAAAGGGAAAAAAGTGGCTCGATTAAAGTAGTACAATAACACAGAATCATAGTATTTTTAGGATAACATTTTAGTGTAACTAGCTGGTTTCCATTAGGAGGGTACTACCTTAAGTGTTTTTAACAAGAAGTATAATAATTTAGGGCATAAATCCTAAAGATGCGCGTTTTGCAAAAACAATTTTTATTAGGGTCGTAAAGATTCAGGATTGTTCGGGCAAAGGATGAAACGATAGAAACAAGATTATGTTAATAATGAGAAATACGTCTTATTGCAGACAGCGGTGATGAATCCCGACGGACACAGACAAGGAATAAAAACAAATCAAAATCAAGATCGAGTAGCGTTTCATATCTCAACAAAGATCTCTTTTCGATCCCTGTTTCTTCTCGATTTTCTCAATGGGTCGCGTGTTTATAGCACAACATTGTGTCTAATATCGTCGGATCAATCGCA
This sequence comes from Tridacna crocea, assembly GCA_943736015.1. NCBI lineage: Eukaryota > Metazoa > Mollusca > Bivalvia > Cardiida > Cardiidae > Tridacna > Tridacna crocea. The sequence goes on from OX031066.1 coordinate 15,911,398, forward strand.
ATGTTATCTCTCCTCAACAATGCAGCGATAAATAACATTCTCTCATCAAGGCAGCAATCAACTGCTTTCTCTTAACTAGAAAGCAATCAATTGCCTCCTCTTATCAAGGTAGCCACCGATTACCTTCATCAAGTCAGGGATGAATTGCCGTTTATCACATAACCTCCCTTGTTTTGAGTGTAATATACGCATTACGAATTTTCTTATCTTTTACATGTTTGATATCACAGTCGTATGACCTCATTTTGACATCATTTTGTACGCAAACAACTGTCATCTCACATCAAGGCAACAGTAACTGCCTACCCTGAATATGGCAGCAAAAATTGCCTCCTATCAACAAGGCAACAATAATCGCACCCTCTTATCATGACAGCAATAGAGTGCTTTCTCTCAACGAAGCTGCAATAACTGCCCTCTATCACCAAGGCAACAATAACTACCCCTCATTACAAGGCAGAAATAGTTCCAACAATTTTACAAAGCAGCAATAGATCACCAACTCTCAACGCGATGTCAATCAATTGACACCTTTCATCAAGGAAGCAAAAGCTACCCTCTCTCAATGCGGTGGAAATCAAATGACGCCTCTCATTAAAAAAAGCAATAACTATCATCTTTAGACAAGGCAGCAATAAGTATCCTCCTTAAACAAGGCAGCAATAACTACACTCTCTAGACAAGGCAGCAATATACCCTCTCTAAACAAGGCAGCAATAACTACACTCTCTAAACAAGGCAGCAATAACTACCCTCTCTAAACAAAGGCATCAATAACAACCCGCTCTAAACGAGACAACAATTACTACCCTCTCTAAACAAGGCATCAATATCTAGCATTTCTGAGCAAAGGCAGCAATAACTACCCTCTCAAAACAAGGCAGCAATCTATCCTCTCTTAACAAAGTCAGCAATAACTACACTCTCTAAACAAGACAGTAATCTATCCTCTCGAGGCAACAATAACTACCCTCTCTAAACGAGGCAGCAATCTATCCTATCTAAACGAGGCAGAAATAACTACCCTCTCTAAATAAGGCAGCAATAACTACCCTCTCTAAACGAGGCAGCAATCTATCCTCTCTAACCGAGGCAGAAATAACTACCCTCTCTAAACGAGGCAGAAATAACTACCCTCTCTAAACGAGGCAGCAATAAATACCCTCTCTAAACGAGGCAGAAATAACTACCGTCTCAAAACGAGGCAGCAATAACTACCTTCTCTGAACGAGGTAACAATAACTACCCTCTCTAAAACAGGGAGCAATAACTATCCTCTCTAAAAGAGGCAACAATAACTACACTCTCTAAACGAGGCAGCAATAACTAACCTCTCTAAACGAAGCCGCTATAACTATCCCCTCTAAACGCGGCAGTAATAACTATCCTCTCTAAACGAGGCGGCAATAACTACACTCTCTAAACGAGGCAGCAATCTATCCTCTCTAAACGAGGCAACAATAACTACAGTCTCTACACCTGGCAGCAATAACTACCCTCTCTAAACAAAGGCAGCAATAACTACACTCTCTGTAAACAAGGCAGCAATAACTTCACTCTCTAAACAAGGCAGCAATAACTACACTCTCTAAACAAGGCAGCAATAACTTCACTCTCTAAACAAGGCAGCAATAACTACACTCTCTGTAAACAAGGCAGCAATAACTTCACTCTCTAAACAAGGCAGCAATAACTACACTCTCTAAACAAGGCAGCAATAACTAACTTCTCTAAACAAGGCAGGAATAACTACACTCTCTAAACAAGGCAGCAATAACTAATCTCTCTAAACAAGGCAGCAATAACTTCACTCTCTAAACAAAGGCAGCAATAACTACACTCTCTACACAAGGCAGCAATAACTAACCTCTCTAAACAAAGGCAGCAATAACTACACACTCTAAACAAGGCAGCAATAACTAACCTATCTAAACAAGGCAGGAATAACTACACTCTCTAAACAAGGCAGCAATAACTAATCTATCTAAACAAGGCAGCAATAACTTCACTCTCTAAACAAAGGCAGCAATAACTACACTCTCTAAACAAGGCAGCAATAACTACCCGCTCTAAACAAGGCAGCAATCTATCCTCCCTAAACAAGGCAGCAATAACTACACTCTCTAAACAAGGCAGCAATAACTACACTCTCTACACAAGGCAGCAATAACTACACTCTCTAAACAAGGCAGCAATAACTAACCTCTCTAAACAAGGCAGCAATCTATCCTCCCTAAACAAGGCAGCAATAAATACACTCTGTAAACAAGGCAGCAATAACTACCCTCTCTACACATGGCAGCAATAACTAACCTCTCTAGACAAGGCAGCAATAACAACACTCTCTAAACAAAGGCAGCAATAACTACACTCTCTAAACAAGGCAGCAGTAACTACACTCTCTAAACAAAGCAGCAATAGCTACACTCTCTACACAAGGCAGCAATAACTACACTCTCTAAACAAGGCAGCAAAAACCACCCTCTCTAAACAAGGCAGCAATCTATCCTCCCTAGACAAGGCAGCAATAACTACACTCTCTAAACAAGGCAGCAATAACTACACTCTCTAAACAAGGCAGCAATAACTAACCTCTCTAAACAAGGCAGCAAAAACAACACTCTCTAAACAAAGGCAGCAATAACTACACTCTCTAAACAAGGCAGCAATAACTACACTCTCTAAACAAGGCAGCAATAACTATCCTCTCTAAACAAGGCAGCAATAAGTACACTTTCTAAACAAGTCAGCAATAACTACACTATCTACACAAGGCAGCAATAACTACACTCTCTAAACAAGGCAGCAATAACTATCCTCTCTAAACAAGGCAGCAATCTATCCTCCCTAACCAAGGCGGCAATAACTACACTCCCTAAACAAGGAAGCAATAACTAACCTCTCTAAACAAGGCAGCAATACTTATCCTCCCTAAACAAGGCAGCAATAATTACACTCTCTTAACAAAGGCAGCAATAACTACACTCTCTAAACAAGGCAGCAATAACTACACTCTCTAAACAAGGTAGCAATCTATCCTTCCTAAACAAGGCAGCAATAACTAACCTCTCTAAACAAGGCAGCAATAACTATCCTCCCTAAACAAGGCAGCAATAATTACACTCTCTTAACAAAGACAGCAATAACTACACTCTATACACAATAACTACACTCTCTAAACAAGGTAGCAATCTATCTTCCCTAAACAAGGCAGCAATAACTACACTCTTTAAACAAGGCAGCAATAACTACCCTCTCTACACATGGCAGCAATAACTACACTCTCTAGACAAGGCAGCAATATACCCTCTCTAAACAAGGCAGCAATAACTACACTCTCTAAACAAGGCAGCAATAACTACCCTCTCTAAACAAAGGCATCAATAACAACCCGCTCTAAACGAGACAACAATTACTACCCTCTCTAAACAAGGCATCAATATCTAGCATTTCTAAGCAAAGGCAGCAATAACTACCCTCTCAAAACAAGGCAGCAATCTATCCTCTTTTAACAAAGTCAGCAATAACTACACTCTCTAAACAAGACAGTAATCTATCCTCTCGAGGCAACAATAACTACCCTCTCTAAACGAGGCAGCAATAACTACCCTCTCTAAACGAGGCAGCAAACTATCCTATCTAAACGAGGCAGAAATAACTACCCTCCCTAAATAAGGCAGCAATAACTACCCTCTCTAAACGAGGCAGCAATCTATCCTCTCTAACCGAGGCAGAAATAACTACCCTCTCTAAACGAGGCAGAAATAACTACCCTCTCTAAACGAGGCAGCAATAAATACCCTCTCTAAACGAGGCAGAAATAACTACCCTCTCTGAACGAGGAAGCAATAACTACCTTCTCTGAACGAGGTAACAATAACTACCCTCTCTAAAACAGGGAGCAATAACTATCCTCTCTAAAAGAGGCAACAATAACTACACTCTCTAAACGAGGCAGCAATAACTAACCTCTCTAAACGAAGCAGCTACAACTATCCCCTCTAAACGCGGCAGTAATAACTATCCTCTCTAAACGAGGCGGCAATAACTACACTCTCTAAACGAGGCAGCAATCTATCCTCTCTAAACGAGGCAACAATAACTACACTCTCTACACCTGGCAGCAATAACTACCCTCTCTAAACAAAGGCAGCAATAACTACACTCTCTGTAAACAAGGCAGCAATAACTTCACTCTCTAAACAAGGCAGCAATAACTACACTCTCTAAACAAGGCAGCAATAACTAACTTCTCTAAACAAGGCAGGAATTACTACACTCTCTAAACAAGGCAGCAATAACTAATCTCTCTAAACAAGGCAGCAATAACTTCACTCTCTAAACAAAGGCAGCAATAACTACACTCTCTACACAAGGCAGCAATAACTAACCTCTCTAAACAAAGGCAGCAATAACTACCCTCTCTACACATGGCAGCAATAACTACACTCTCTAAACAAGGCAGCAATAACAACACTGTCTAAACAAGGCAGCAATAACTACACTCTCTAAACAAGGCAGCAATAACTACACTCTCTAAACAAAGCAGCAATAGCTACACTCTCTACACAAGGCAGCAATAACTATACTCTCTAAACAAGGCAGCAAAAACTACCCTCTCTAAACAAGGCAGCAATCTATCCTCCCTAGACAAGGCAGCAATAACTACACTCTCTAAACAAGGCAGCAATAACTACACTCTCTACACATGGCAGCAATAACTAACCTCTCTAAACAAGGCAGCAATAACAACACTCTCTAAACAATGGCAGCAATAACTACACTCTCTAAACAAGGCAGCAATAACTACACTCTCTAAACAAGGCAGCAATCTATCCTCCCTTAACAAGGCAGCAATAAGTACACTCTCTAAACAAGGCAGCAATAACTACACTATCTACACAAGGCAGCAATAACTACACTCTCTAAACAAGGCAGCAATAACTATCCTCTCTAAACAAGGCAGCAATCTATCCTCCCTAACCAAGGCAGCAATAACTACACTCCCTAAACAAGGCAGCAATAACTAACCTCTCTAAACAAGGCAGCAATAACTATCCTCCCTAAACAAGGCAGCAATAATTACACTCTCTTAACAAAGGCAGCAATAACTACACTCTCTAAACAAGGCAGCAATAACTACACTCTCTAAACAAGGTAGCAATCTATCCTCCCTAAACAAGGCAGCAATAACTACACTCTCTAAACAAGGCAGCAATAACTAACCTCTCTTAACAAGGCAGCAATAACTATCCTCCCTAAACAAGGCAGCAATAATTACACTCTCTTAACAAAGGCAGCAATAACTACACTCTATACACAAGGCAACAATAACTACACTCTCTAAACAAGGTAGCAATCTATCTTCCCTAAACAAGGCAGCAATAACTACACTCTATAAACAAGGCAGCAATAACTACACCTTATACACAAGGCAGCAATCTATCCTCTCTAAACGAGACAGCAATAACTACTCTCTCTAAACGAGGCAGCAATAACTACCCTCTCTGAACAAGGCAGCAATAAATACCCTCTCTAAACAAGGCAGAAATATACCCTCTCTAAACGAGGCAGCAATAACTACCTTCTCTAAACAAGGCAGCAAAAACCACCCTCTCTAAACAAGGCAGCGATAACCACCCTTTTTAAACAAGGCAGCAATAACTAACTCCTGTAAACAAGGCAGCAATAACTTCACTCTCTCAACAAGGCTGCAATAACTGCACTCTCTAAACACGGCATCAATAACTAACCCCCCCTCCCCTTAACAAGGCAACTATGGTCTGTCACACCTTTTAAATGCAGCAATAACTGTCTTCTCTCAATAAGAAACCGATTATTTGTCACCTCCTATAACGGTAACAAAAACTATCCCCTCTCAAGAAGGCAACAAGTATCTGTCACCTTTCATAAAAGCAGCAATTACTACCTGTCAACAAGGCATCTTAACGAGGCAGCAATTGTCTGTCACCCTTTATTAAGGCAGCAATAACTAACTCTCTCAAAGAAGCAGCGATTACCGCGGTATCTCTTAAGGCAGCAATAGATGTTCCCTCTCATCAAGGCGGAAATTATCTGTCATCTTTCATAAAGGCTGCAGAGACAACCCCATATCAACAGGACGGCAATAACTACCCCTTCTCAACAAAGCGCATCTTCGCGAGCCAAGGTTACGATAACTACACGGATCTTACCTTGGCTAATTGAGCCCGCTTTCAAGATTCCTGCGATGCGCCCTCTATTGGATGCTGGTTATTAACCCCCCCTTTACATAATATTTCTGAAAGCCAGTGAAATATCGTTTTACAAACCGCTTACGAATACAGTTATTCAACATGAAGCGATAAGTAGACATCCACGTGCGTGTCCACGTTTACCTTCTATTTGAAAGGTAGCGACCTTATTCTATTTTTATCAAAGAGGTTACGATCACTACGTGGATCTTACCTTGGCTACTTGAGCCCGCTTTCGAGATTCCTGCAATGCGCCCTCTATTGGATGCGCCATGGTTTTTAACCCCCCCCCCACCCCTTTACATAATATTTCTGAACGCCAGTGAAGTATCGTTTTACAAACCGCTTACGAATACAGTTATTCAACATAAAGCGATAAGCAGACACCCACGCGCGTGTCAAAGTTTACCTTCTATTCGAAAGGTAGCGACCTTTTCTATTTTTATCATAGATGAAATGCTACGAGCGATTTCATTCGTTGCAGTTAGAGCTGGCTGCATCCAATTAAAAAGTGTTTCGGGTGTATGTAAAAATCAAGCTCGATCCGCCAGGGGTAGAGAAGCCTAGTGAATCGTCAGCCTTGGCTTGCGAAGACGAACGAGGCGATAACTGTCTTTCATCCCTCATAAGGGCAGCAATACCTATTCCCTCTCATAAAGGTGGCAATTATCTGTCAACTCTCATAAAGTCAGCAAATACTTCCCCATGTCAACAATGAAGCAATAATTACAGGCTCTCACCTCTAATAAAGGCTGCAGTGACAACAGTGACAACCCCATGTCAACAGGACAGCAATAACAATTCCTTCTCAACAAGGCGAAAATTGTCTGTCATCCTTCATAAGGGCAATACCTATTTCCTCTCATAAAGGTGGCATTTATTTGTCAACTGTCATAAAGTCAGCAAATACTACCCCATGTTAATACTGCAGCAATTGTCTATGGCCTCAAAAAGGCAGAAAAACCTTTCCCTCTCAATTAAGGCTGCAATCATCTGTCACCACATCTAAAGGGAGGAATAATCATCTCCTGTCAACCAGTCAGCAATAACTACCCCCTCTGAACAAGGCAGCAATTGTCTGTCGCCACTCGTAAAGGCAGCAATAACTGTCCCCTCTCAGCAAGGCAGCCATTATATGCAAGCTCTGATAAAGGCAGCAATATCTACCCCCTCTCAGTAAGGCAGGAGTTATCTCTCACCTCTCATAAAGGCATCAATACCTATCCCCTGTCAACAAGGCAGCAATATCTATCCCCTCTCAACAAGGCAGCATTTATTTGTCACCTCTCATAAAGGCAGCAATAATCACCTCCTGTCAACAAGTCAACAATAAGTACCCCCTTCTCAACAAGGCAGCAATTATTTGTCACCTGTCATAAAGGCAGCGGTAACCATCCCTCTCAGCAAGGCAGCAATTATCTGTCATCTCTTATAAAGGTAGCAAATAAGTATCCCCTCTCAGCAAGACAGCAATTATATGTCAGCTCAGATAAAGGTAGCAATACTTACCCCCTGCCAGTAAGACAGGAGTTATTATCTATCCCGTCTCAGTAAGGCAGCAGTTACTATATTTGTCACCTCTCATAAAGGCAGCAATAACTATTCCCTCTCAACAAGGTAGCCATTATCTGTCGCCTCTTATAAGGGCAGCAATAACTATTCCCTCTCAACAAGGCAGCCATTATTTGTCGCCTCTTATAAAGGCAGCAATAACTATCCCCTCTCAACAAGGCAGCCATTATCTGTCGCCTCTTATAAGGGCAGCAATAACTATTCCCTCTCAACAAGGCAGCCATTATAAGTCGCCTCTTATAAAGGCAGCAATAACTATTCCCTCTCAACAAGGCAGCCATTATCTGTCGCCTCTTATAAAGGCAGCAATAACAATTCCCTCTCAACAAGGCAGCCATTATCTGTCGCCTCTTATAAAGGCAGCAGTAACTATCCCCTCTCAACAAGGCAGCCATTATCTGTCGCCTCTTATAAAGGCAGCAGTAACTATCCCCTCTTAGTAAGGCAGGAGTTATTTGTCACCTCTTATATATAGGCAGCAATATCTATCCCCACTCATCAAGGAAGCAATCAACCTTCACCTTTCATAAAGCTAGCAATACCTCCCCCTCTTATCAAGGCAGCAATCAATAGCCTTCTCCCAAAAAGGCAGGAATAATTGCCTCCTCTTTTAATTAGCATTTAATACATTTCCCCCATTTTCCTCCACGTTTTCTATCCTTTTAGCGACAAATTTCATTCGTTTAGCCAAATTTCATGTGTCGTCTTCAAATGCTTTCAATCTAAAAATGTCTAAAAATTTGCTATTAGTTAGGAGTAAAACGACGATTTATTTTGTGCAATGAATTACGCAGATACATTAAACTCATTATCCTAGAGCGCCACTAGATTCCATTCATTCACTGGAAACGGCAAGTAATTATAGATTCTTTTAATCCCAACAAAGAGACAATAGCTGACATGTCCGTTTGAAGTGACGCATCACCGAAGATCATTAATGGTACTACGAATCCATTTGACTGCACATACTGCGACATTTTAGATGAATATCCTAACAATGATTTACATGGTATTGTATTCTTTTCAAGGCTGCACGAATTTTACATAACGCTTTACCAAACAAAGAATGTAACCATCATCGTCTTACAGCCTTTTTTTATTTAAGCAAAAATATATTTGCTTCGTGCAAATAATATCGAACAGGATAGTTCTAATATTCTATTATCTGGTAAACGATCAAAGCGCTGATAGGATGTGAAAGGTGGTACACGTCCTCTTTCGTGTAACATCAAATAAACCGGATTTCCCGAAATGAGACTGCTAAACCTTTAAAACTACCTTTGAAATTCTCCAAGTCATTGTAGGAGCATGACATGGGTTCAGCAGAAATAAAATAAAAAGCCTTTTTCCTTTAATCCATTACCACACAATCCCTACCTTTGGCGACCTTGAGAAAGAAGTGTGTGAATGAGACAATTATGGTTACCGACATTTTCTCCTTTTTTAATAATGTATCTACAGCCTTGTTCCTCGAGCTTGTCAAAGACCGGAATCGTTCGGAAAAGAGTTATGTTGCAGCAAACTGTCGCAGGTAAATTGAGACCAGTTTCATTATTAGAATTGCTTGCAACATTAGATTCATGTCATGACAGATGAATATCAGTATCTAACCCTTAGATTGCTAGACGTGACTCGAGGACCTTTAATTTGCAGACAGAACGTGCACTCTGGGCCCGTATTCACCAACCATTCTTAAGAACGTTCTTTATCTTATTCTTCAAGATTTTCTGACAGGGAAAGTAACAAAAATTCTGATTGGCTAAACCACATGGTTTAGCCAATCACAAGTTCTGTTACTTTCACACTGACAAAATTCTTAAGAATAAGACTAAGGCTGTTCATAAGAATGGTTGGTGTATCTTAATCTACACTGTCCAATAAACAGACAGCCTACGCCTAACGTGTCCACCAAGTTTCAGTTATGAATGTCCAACAGTCTTTGTTATATATCTGAGTTTCAGTTATGAATGTCCAACAGTCTTTTTTATATATCTGTTCCATGATATGCACCAATTGTTCCCATCTGCGTTGCAAGTACAATAGAATTACGACGTTAAAAGTAGTCAACTAGCCCTGTCCAGTTCTAGAATAGTGTGTAGCGTTGTTCTGACATTTATTCACCTTTGGGACAACCTCATAGATAAAAATCTGGGGGATTAGGGTCCACTAAGTGTGAAGCCCGTTCTGTTTAGCTGATCACCAAAGTGTCCTAAGAGCCATTCCAACGAGTTATTTGGAGTTAGGGCCTTTCTCTATCCTGTTGAAGCCAATGTTCATCCCTCACAACCCTTCTTTGTCTGCCCAAGGGTACCCAAAACTTCTTAACGACCACTAAGTGGGACTCGGTATTGATGGTGATTGACCATTCATTCCGGTCTTCAAAAACGTAAGAACAAAGTTCCCATGGTTTAATACTGCAGTGTACTTGATGGGGTGTGCCCAGGCCTCTGCAGACAATTTTCTGGTGGGGTTTTCCCCAAGAAGATGTTATTCTTTGAGTTCACTATCAGCTGTCAATACCAGGGCCGTAGGAAAAGGGGGTGCCGGGGGGGTCCCCCCCCCCAATAATTTGATCACCAATAAAATGACTGTGTCAGCATTTCGCTGAATATTGCTAGACAATCATCGTGCATAAAAAGGATGAAATGATAGAAAATTCCGAACGATTTAAAATAGTTCTAAACAAACGGCGGCGAGCCATGGAATTTTTTTCTTCTATTTTTGTTATCTGACAGACACCAAACAGTTTCTGACGTCACATTGCATTCCGTGTGATTTTCTGCTTTACTTTTTCTCCAAATCTCATAATACACCACATTGTTGGACAATTTTCCTTCCTTTTCAGTCATTAGTATTAGTAGGTGGGTTATTTCTTACTGCATAACCAAACGCAATATATGTAAAATCAGGACAAGCCGGTTCTCAAATGATGTTGCCCCCCCACCCCCCCACCCCCCCACCCCCCCAATCCAAAATTGCTTCCTTAGGAAGGAGTGTGTCAGAGCTTATTGACTATTGTGCACGTCGCATCCAGGGTCCGTATTCACCAATCATTCTCAAGAACATCCCTAGTCTTATCCTCCAGCATTTTGTCAATGTGAAAGTAACAGAACTTTTGATTGGGTAAACCATTTGGTTTAGCCAATCAGAAGTTCTGTTACTTTTACAGTCAGATAATCCTGAAAAATAAGACAGAAGAACGTTCCTGAGAATGGTTGGTGAATACCAGGTGTGTTTGCAACGTAGGGGTGCACATTTGGAGTATATCATGGAACAGCGCTAAAACAAAGACTGTAGGACATTCTTGATTGAAACTTGGTGAATGCGCCAGGCGTACACTGAAGTTTATTTGCACTAAATATAGCAGGATTGCCGCGAGAGACAGGATTATGAATTTTATTAACACTTCCATGGGTGGCATTTTTTGGTCCCCCAATATATCTTAAACTTTTTACCAAAGAATTCCTAGTTTTAACTATCGTAAGATAGGACGCATTTGAAAACATTGTGGGAAAAGGAGAAAATGCTGGCAACCATCATTTTCTCCTTTTCTCATAGTGTTTTCTGTAACTTTAAAAAACAAAATCCGTCATTGAGCATCACTGATTTGTTGATTTTGAAGAGAACTATTTTCTGTCGAGTTGAAAAGAGAAAAACGGTTGTTGCTTCCGGTAGAAGCGCGAAACTATATTTTACCAAACAAATGAAAAGATGACATTTTCAATGCATTTTAAGAATATATAGACAGAGAAATAAAGCAGGGAGTGTTAACTTAATTATACGTACTCAATTCTTCATGTCTAATTTTAGGTCTCAACAACAAAATCCAGTGTTTTATGAACCCGATGGAAAATGATCCAGAGGGGCAAATAGGTTATGGGAAACGGTGAAAATGCTGGTAACCAACATTTTCTTCATTTCCCACCATGTTTTCTCCCTTATAAAAGACAAATCCTTGTTTCGCGCCACAATTAGTATGTTGTCTTCAATTGTTTTGAATCTGCACTTGTCTGAAATTGTGTCCTCGAATAATGGGTTTTAACCTATTACGAAACGACAATATTTTAGGCTTGTCCAAATCGAAAGCATTTGCAGACAACAAAATAAAAGTGACTGAAAATTTGAAATTTGTTTTTTCTCAGGGCTGTCAAAAGCAGGGATTGTGTGGTAATGGGTTAAATACAAGACTATCTGTCTGATTGGCAGAAACGTCTTGTCACAACCAATCAGTCGACTTGTTTTGAAATGCACACTGGGACTGAATTTTATGGATTGCCGTTACCTCTTTACCACATGACAAAATTTTAGACTGGTCCAAATTGAAAGCATTTGTAAACAGCAAAATAAAGTTTACTCAAAAATTGAAATTTGTGCCGAGCAGGGTTGAAAAAATTTTCGAAAAGAAATAAATGCTGGTTACCAGCATTTTCTTTTTCTCACAATGTTTTCAAAAGGCTTCTATCTCAGGATCGTAAAAATCAGAGATTGTTTGGTACAGGGTTAAACTTATTCAGTGCCAAATACATGCGTAGTGGTCTGTGGTGAAGAAATCAAATACATTTCCAAAAAGTACCGTCCCCGATAGCCCGAGTCAGACCTTTTTAATATTGGTAAATTTTCTTTGTGTCAAAGGACAAATGTACCTCATAATTAAGTTGTTCGTTAGACAAAAAAGGAATTTTTTATGGATCTATAATTATGTGATGACTTGCTTCATACAATGCATCACATAGATGCATTAAGCCCCCCCCCCCCCAAAAGCTAGTGCGATTTTCATAAAAACGTGACCTCTGGCATCACAGAGATGCATTAAGCTCCGCAACCTTAGCTAGAGCGCTATTCATACAAACGTGACCTCTAGCATCACAGAGATGCATTAAGCCCCGCCCCCTAACCTAGTGCGCTATTCATACAAACGTGACTTCTAGCATCACAATGATGCATTAAGCTCCGCCCCCCTAAGCTAGTGCGCTTTTCATACAAACGTGACCTCTTGCATCACAGAGATGCATTAAGCCCCGCCCCCTAAGCTAGTGCGCTTTTCATACAAACGTGACCTCTAGCATCACAGAGATGCATTAAGCTCCGCCCCCGCCCTTAGCTAGAGTGCTATTCATACAAACGTGACCTTCAGCATCACAGAAATGCATTAAGCTCCGCCCCCCTTAGCTAGAGCGCTATTCATACAAACGTGACCTCTAGCATCAAAGAGATGCATTAAGCCCCGCCCGCTAAGCTAGTGCGCTTTTCATACAAACGTGACCTCTAGCATCACAGAGATGCATTAAGCTCCGCCACCCCCCCCCCCTTAGCTAGAGTGCTATTCATACAAACGTGACCTCTAGCATCACAGAAATGCATTAAGCTCCGCCCCCTTAGCTAGAGCGCTATTCATACAAACGTGACCTTTAGCATCACAGAGATGCATTATGCCCCGCCCCCTTAGCTAGAGTGCTATTCATACAAACATGACCTCTAGCATCACAGAGATGCATTAAGCTCCGCCCCCCATAGCTGGAGCGCTATTCATACAAACGTTACCTCTAGCATCACAGAAATGCATTAAGCTCCGCCCCCCTTAGCTAGAGCGCTTTTCATACAAACGTGACCTTTAGCATCACAGAGATGCATTATGCCCCGCCCCCTTTGCTAGATCGCTTTTCATACAAACGTGACCTCTAGCATCACAGAGATGCATTATGCCCCGCCCCCTTTGCTAGATCGCTTTTCATACAAACGTGACCTCTATCAAAGGCTGAAACAACGATTCATTTTCATCCAATACCTTTAATTACAGAAGTGAACGGTATAGATCCAAGATCAGACTGTGCGTTCTGTGCAGTCTGATATTGACCTATACCATCCAAAAAAGAAAATTTCGTCTGTTGCACTAAAGGGGTAAAGTACAGACCGTAGAGTAATCGTCCGAAAAATTTGAGAACCCTTGGGTATATCCAGGAAGAAAGCAATAAAATATATATTTTCTCCTATGTTTATTCCCCGTTTCATCTTTTTCTTCCAATCTTGTATCATAAATCAAATCTTTATTGATAAGAATTGTCTTTATTTCAAGGCTGTTTTCAAACAACTGTTGACGTTAGAGCGATTATTACTGTATACCAATATAATATATTATTCTAGATAAATGCTGACAAAAGATTTTACGATAAATGAAATGGCTAAATCAACATGTTTCATGAGACATACTCGTTTACAAAGGTATCGTATCTTGTCATATGTATCGTAACTTCATATGCAATAAACGCGCATTGAATTACGGAATCCTGATGGGGCCACCCAAAATCACGCATGTCTAGACATGCGAGATTTTGGCTGGCCCCATCAGAATTTGGGTGGCCTCATCAAGATTCCGTATTGAGTAACAATAAAAGATTTGTGTTAATGGTACTCTCATGTTGTCCATTAAAAATAAACCTAGGTTTGTTTAAACGGCACCTCCACATTGCCTATTTAAAAACAACGGCTTGCTTTAATGGCATCACCGTGTTGTCCAATAAGAAGACAAAAGCTGTGTAAATGGCACCATAACATTGTCTAATAAAAACAACAACAACGGTTGGTGTTAATTGCACCATCACATTGTCTTATTTAAAAAGGCTTGTGTTATTGGCACCTCGTATTGTCACATAAAAGCAAAAGGCCTGTGTTAATAATAATACCTTCCATCTCATTGTCAAAAAAAGCAAAGGCGTGTGCAAATGGCACCCTCTTATTTTCCATTAAAAAAGGCTTGTGTAAGAGGAACCATCACATTGTTCAATCAAAAACAATAGTTGTGCAAATGTCACCATCACATTTTCGAACAGAAATGAAGTCTTGTCTAAATGACACCATCACATTGTTTCAAAAAAAAAGTATTGTTTCAAAAAAAAAGTATTGTCTAAATGACAATATCACATTGTCCAAAAGAAAAGTCTTGTCTAAATGACAAGATCACATTGTCCAAAAGAAGTCTTGTCTAAATGACACCATTACATTGTCCAAATAAAAGATCGAAGGCTTTTGTGAACATGGCACCATCAAATTAGTCTGTAGGCCTATGTTGATGGCACCCTAAAATTGTCCAATAAAAATCAAAGGCTTGTATTAATCGCGCTTCCACATTGTCCAATAAAAATAAAATGTTTAAATTGCACCTTGTCCAATCGAAAACAGGCTTGTGGTAGTGCATTAGTTTTAGATTTTTTCGAGACCATACATTAACTCTTTACCAAACGACAAAAGTTTAGACTGATCCAAATTGGAAGCACTTGCAGAGGACAAAATAAAGGTAAATTCAGATTTGTTTACAGCAGGGTAGAAAACATTGTGGGGAAATTGTGCAAATGTATTCAATTTGGACAAGGCTAAAACTTTGTCATCGGGTAAGAAGTTAAAGATCTTCGTATCAACAACTGGACAGTAGCAGGAGATATGTGATGAATTTAGTGTTTAAAATCAATGGTAACAACAAATAGAGTACGGCCGAGTCTGAATCTTTTGTAGGTTTGTAGCATTCTTGTTTTGTATCCGGTTTCGTCCAGAGTAAAATCTTTTATATTCGTGCTCCTAGTTTTAGTATGACACAACATTTATGGCAAAAACAACCTATTTGGTTTTCTATTTCACTATGATATTTCACTAGGAATCGTCTGCCTATAGACGTGAAAAATTGAGATCAAATAAGGAGTAATTTATAAATGTGTCTGATTCACTGTTCAAGTATAACGCAGAAGGCAAATCAAAATGGCCGGAATCAATAAGGAAGTCGTCTGGCCAGTTAGATAATATTGCTCTTCCGGTACTATTGTAACCAGTCCGGATGTACCTTTACAGCGCCAAAGGCGTTTCCGACTGTGTTATTAAACTGAAGACTTAAGACCAGTCTGAACCGATCACGTACATTTATCTGTGATCTACACTGTAAACTGTTTCCATAGTAAGATCTTTTTACTAAAAAATGTGCTTATTGTATGTTTTGGTCTTTTATCCTTTTACCCAATAAGGCATTTCTATGGTATCTCTAATTGACCCTAAATAACAGCAAGGATGAAGCCGTTTCTTATGTGTATGTGACACCTTTTGATAGCATAGAAAACATTGTTACAAAAGGTGAAATTGCTCGTCACGAGCAATTTCACCTTTTGCCACAATGTTTTCCAAGGGCTCATACAAGCAATGCGTAGAAATGAGTATCTATGAAGTAAAGAGTTATTATGGGCAATATCTATTGAGAACATTTACCATTTCTTGTGTACAGGCACTGAAAAGCTTTATATATAAAAAAGAGTAAGATTAATGAAGCACAGACAGAAAAGGGGAGTCCAAATAGATTAGTTTTGGTTTATACTTTTACGAATTTGTATACATATATATGTCGTAGTCCGAACTGGAATCCCGGCAGATCCGGAATCTGCCTGGACCAAACTGGAATTTGTCGATAACAAATCAGGATTCCAGTTTAGCTTTGCAGCTCTACAATCTGCCTAAACCAAATTTTAAAAGTTTCTCTTTGAATATAGGGCGTCTACATTTGAATCATCTTACTTTTAAATGTAAACCCCAAAATAAAAGCAGTTTTAGTCAGAAATTCAGAGTAAATATAATTTTTTAATGTTTTGTACTAATAAAAAAGGTGGAAAAAAGAGCAGTTGTGGAAAAATCATATAAAATGCTTAAAATGAAAATACCTCGCAATTCTATACATAATCAAATCAATATATTTAAAAAAAAATATTAGAAAACAATGCATTTTGGTCTACACAAAATTTGAATTCTAATTTGGTCTAGGCAGATTCCGGATCTGCCTAGATTCCAGTCTAGCCTACGACATATATATACGGCTCTAAACTAGGCATCTTCTAAAAAATAAAACATTACGGAAAAAGAGGCAATTGCTTGTAAAATCAATGATAATAAGCAGATCTTTATTCATTGAACAAAGAGATACAAAAGAGAAAGTGAACTATATAGATGTTTTAACTTGTTACCTTTTAATGACACTGAAGAAAATAGGCCTATGAAAACATTGTGGGGAAAAAGGAGAAAATGACCTCCTGTTATCCAATCCTGCATGCTACCAATTAAGCTACTGCGGCTAAGCTTCTTATACTTGAGTTTCCATTACAAATCCCTGGCTGCTATCAACGTAAACATTCGTCGCAAGTGTGTTCACCACTGAGATACGAAAGAATTATAATTCGTCGGTTTACTTAACTCTTTACCATACGAGAAAATTTTAGACTGGTCCAAATTGAAAGCATTTTGCAGACGACAAAATAAAGATGACTGAAAAATTGAAATTTGTTCTGGGAAGGGTAGAAAACACTGTGGGAAAAGGAGAAAATGCTGGTTACCAGCATTTTCTCCTTTTCCCACAGTGTTTTCAAAAGGCCTTTTTCTCAGGGGCGTCAAAATTAAGGATTGTGTGGTAATGGATTAAAAAACCTCGTAACTACAGCTTGAAACAAGTTACGAGGTTTTTGAAGTAAACCGACGATATCTTCCTCAGGATAGGTACAACAAGGGACTTTTTGATAAAAGGTAGTTACAAGAAAATATTGATGCGTAACATCAATGGCGCCGCAAATCAGTTTGTTTCTGAAATAAGGCACATTATATCATTCCAGAAATTACCAATGCAAATTTATGCAGAACTCGATGAGAAATGAACTGAGAACCCCTAGATAATCAGTATAGAATGCAACTTAAAACTTCAAAAAGAGAACCATTAATGTTAAGACACATTCATAGCCATTCTCCGGCGAAATTTAACATAGTTTCAATTTGAGATGTGTACAAAAGCAGTTGTAGTAAACAAGGTTATAAATTACCGAATTGATATTAAAAACAGGTTATGAAATGACCAAATTGGTTACGAAATTATCGAAGTGAGTATAAAATGATCAAAATAAAAAGTAAACTTGGGCACGAAATAGCTTAGGAACGAAAAGACCTAGTTACGAAAGCTCTGGAAGCGAGGTTAATGATATGGCTGCCTCCATAGGTACTTTTCAAAAGCGAATAAAAAAGATAGTGCCGCCGCCCATGCGGCGCCACAACGATAAGGGACTGTCTGATAAAGGGTTATGTTGTCCATTGAGAGTTCACACTTGTACCAAAATTCTCGTCTGCATTGCATCTTTCATGAAAATGAAAATGAAATATATCAAAATCATTTTATCAATACAGTTATCTACAGTTTTGTGGGACAGAGCTACAACATTTGCCTCCATAGAGCCAAAGGCAAGTCCAACTTTTCTAGCAAACGGTTTACATTACGATCAGGCCAGTCCGCATTCCGCAACCTGGCTGGGAAAAAGGAAAAAAAAAACAGATTGATATGCAGCATTTTCTCCTTTTTCAACAATATTTTCTACATTATCGAACACAGAATTCGTCATTTAACCCTTTACCCCATAAGGCATTTCTATGGTACTTCTAAATGAACCTAAATAACATCAAGGATGAAGCTGTTTCTTATGTGTATATGAGACATCTTTTGATAGCATAGAAAACGTTGTGGCAAAAGGTGAAATTGCTCGTCACGAGCAATTTCACCTTTTGCCACAATGTTTTCCATAGGCTCCTACAACCAATGTGTTGAAATGAGTATCTGTGGAGTAAAGAGTTAAGCTACATTTGATTTAATACACAATCCCAAGTTTAACGACCTTTAAATAGAAGGCTTGAGAAAAGGGGAAAAAAACCCAGGTTGGTATGCAGTATTTTCTCCTTTTTCCACGAAGTTCTCTACCTTATCAA
The DNA here is from genome assembly GCA_943736015.1 of Tridacna crocea. Taxonomy (NCBI): domain Eukaryota; kingdom Metazoa; phylum Mollusca; class Bivalvia; order Cardiida; family Cardiidae; genus Tridacna; species Tridacna crocea. Next base: position 15,929,967 of record OX031066.1, read on the forward strand.
ATACTGTAATCACAATTTATGCCACATTTAACTTGTCGTCTGCAAGTACTTTTAATTTGGTTTAGTCGAAAATATTGTCGTTTGGTAAAAAAGATAAATAACCAGTAACCTGATGGATAAACAGCGAACTTCTCACAAACTATACTGTATAAACATGTTACATTTATCCTACTAAACCAAAGAAATAAACTTTCAAGACGACAGTAAAAACCCAAATATTCCTATGTCAAAGGTATTTTTGGAGGAAAAATATCTCCGTATCGGACAGTGTAGATCAAGATCAGACTGCACGTTCTGTGCAGTCTGATCTTGATCTACGATGTCCTTCAAAGATAAGTCAGTCGCGCTTAACAGTTTATGTGTATATCAACAGTTCGACTGTAAATCTACATTTAAAAATATCGTAATCTTTATTACTCAATCGGCTGAGCGCAAAATAATTCCCATGTTACTGAATTACAAATGCAAGCATAATTAGTTTTTACACTTCAATCGGAACAGATCTATTTAAATGATATCAGTACACACTTAAATAAGTTAGCCTGATATCTTTTATTTGAAACTTTTTTTTTTCTTTTCCGGCGGCGGGGGGCGGGCGGGGGGGGGGGGGGAGGGGCTTGAATATTTGGTATTATAATACTAGCCCTAATGTAACAATGTAACATAAAAGTTAGCTTTTAACCCTTTACCAAACGACAAATTTTTAGACTAGACCAAATTGAAAGCATTTGCAGACGACAATTCAACTCTTGCTGAAAAAATGATTTCTGTCTATGATAGGGTAGAAAACATTGTGGGAAAAGGAGAAAATGCTGGTTACCAGCATTTTCTCCTTTTCCCACAATGTTTTCAAAAGGCTACTATTCCAGACCTGTAAAAACCAGGGATTGTTTGGGAAAGGGTTAACCTCTTTTCCACTATTCCGACTTCAAACGGTTCTGGGAAAGAAAGCTTTTGAAAACATAGTGGGAAAAGGAGAAAGAAAATACTATAATCAGCATTTTCTTCGTTTTCCACATTTTTTTATAAATTTTTTCATAAAACGTTGGAACCACATTAAATTTCTCGGCTGTAAATGCTTTCAATTTGGGTAAGTTTGAAATTGTTACGTATGGTAAGAAATTAACTTGCGCTATTCCAGGGTTCTTGCACACAACTCTTGAATACTGAGTCAACTTTAGGATTTTTCATTGGCCCAAACATTCTGCGCGAGTACTGGTGTAGTTCCCAGGAAGCAGAATCGAGAGAGATTAGTAGGCCTATAAGTTATTAGAACTTGTTTCTCAATCGATGTAAAATAAATATGTTAAAACTAAACTATTGAAATCATTCCATACGACTAACTAAATGCGCATCAAAAATTAAAATTTGTTTCGGAAAGGGTAGAAAACATAGTGGGAGAAAAATAAGAAAATGCTGGTTACTAGCATATGCAAAGCCTCTTTTAGCTTACAGGCAAGTGACAAATGATGCTAGTTCGAACCCCAAATAGGCGATGATCCTTTAAAAAAAGATGGTTAAAGCCATTCGGGCTAGGTCATCTACGACTGCTTAACTCTTTACCAAACAACAAAATTTTAGACTGGTTCAAATTCAAAGCATTTGCAGACGACAAATTAAAGGTACATGTAACTGAAAAATTGAAATTTGTTCTGGGAAGGGTAGAAAACACCGTGGGAAAAGGAGAAAATGCTGGTAACCAGCATTTTCTCCTTTTCCTACAGTATTTTCAAAAGGCTTCTTTCTCAGGGGCGTCAAAGGTAGGGATTGTGTGGTAATGGGTTAACCCTTCACCAAACGACAAAATTTTAGACTGGTCCAAATTGAAAGCATTTGCAGACGACAAAATAAATGTGATTAAAGAAATATATTTTGTTTTAGGAAGGGAAGAAAACATTGTGGGAAAAGGAGAAAATGCTGATTACCAGCATTTTTTCCTTTTCCCACAATGTTTTCAAAAGGCTTCTTCCAAAGGGGTGTTAAAAGTCGGGATTGTGTGGTAAAGGGTGAACACTATTTCGAGCCTAGATAAGAACTTCGAGCTTGAAACTGTTTTGCATCACAGGGGCTCGGCACATGATAATTTGTGCTAATTTGTGCTAAAAGACAACATTTCGATAAAAAAAAAAAATCTGAATGTCTGCATACAACTATCTACCTATCTAGTAAATATTTATATACAGACATTCGAATTTTTTATCGAATTGTCTTACCCCATTATCATACAATCCCTACTTTTATCTGTCTATCTGTCTGTCTGTCTCTCCTTCTCTCTATATCTCTTTCTTGTGTATTATAATCAGTTGTGGAACACTTGTAAATTCATTATATTGTAGGGGGAGGGTCGATTTCTAAGTTGTTATAACTTGTGACCCAACCCCATTTCCATGTAAATTTGAGGGAAAATAAATATGTTTAAACTAATCCCTACTTTTGACGACCCTGAGACAGAAGCCTTTAGAAAACATTGAAGGAAAAGGAGAAAATGCTGATAACCAGCATTTTCTCCTTTTCCCACAATGTTTTCTACCATTCACTTAAACAAATTTCAAATTTTCAGTCACTCTCATTTTGTCGTCTACAAATGCTTTCGATTTGGACAAAGCTAAAATTTTGTCGTTTGGTAATGAGTTAAAGGACGTATGTAACAAATTTATCCCTTTACTCCATAAATACTCATTTTGACGTATCAACAACAGACAGCTTATAAAAACATTGTGGGAAAAGGAGAAATTGCTCGTAACGAGCAATTTCTCCTTTTCCCACAATGTTTTCCACTCAATCAGCTATTTGTATCCTCATTTGTCCATATTTTTGACATCATATCTTTATTTGCTGCTGAAATGGAAGAGCCTCAGATTGGCATATCAGGTAAAGGGTTTAATCTGTTGAAGTAAAGCTGTTTCCATTTTGAAAAAATGTTGTTGGAAAAGGAGAAATCGCTCTTATTGAGAAATTTCACCTTTTCGCACCATGTCTCTTATGCTTCTATCCATGTTTTTTCCTTGAAAAAAAAAATCAAGTTCCTCAGTGCAGCCTTGTTTTCTAACAAAATAAGTACGGGTAGGTGCCATTTTTATTTCTCATCGTTTGTACTGTAATTATAAATACTGTAGGTGTGGAAATTTTAAGGAAATTCTTTCCGTTAGATATTATATATTTTTTTTTTTAAGATTAACCTTAATCATGAATTCGATCGAATGATCTCCCTTTTTAAGTCAATGGTCTATATATAACATGCGTATTTGTACATTTACCATGCTCAGAACCAGACTTATACATTTTTTTTTTTTGTGCAAATATATATGAGTTTTCATTGAAATGATGTACATTTGTATATTTTTCCTGTAATCTTCCTGTTTAACTGACTATTAAAGAAAAACGCTATAAATGGAATATAAGCCGAATTTCGGGGCGGTATATACCTTTTTCAAAGGCAAATTTCTCAGATACGAGCAGGGGTACACGCATCATTTTTGCTGTAATCTGCTAGAGACATGATAAGCTTTGTAACGTGCAAATTTTTTTTTTTTTTAAAAATCTGTCCGCTAGAAAAAATTGTCATATACGACCTAAAGTACCAATTATCATGTGCCAAGACCCTATGTTTCGCATTTGTAGTATGGCCATTAGCACCTCCCCTAACAATAAAATTTTAGACTCACCCTAATAGACTGATAATTCACTGTAGCTGAAAGTATGACCTCTTTATTTCCAAAAAGAAAGAAAACATTGTCGAATAAGGAGAAGACGCTTGTTACTATAATTTTCTCCTATTTCCACAATATTTTCAAAGGTGTCCTCCTCATGGACGTCAAAACACGACATTATTTTTTCAGTGAAATAATAACAGCAAACAAACAAACAAACAAAAAACAACAGCAAACATTTGTCAGTTGTCAAAAGTCAGCAAAAGACTACACACTCGGGCTGATGACCTGTTTTCAACTGTATCATTCCATCGAAAAAAGATACTTTTCTTTCATATACCTTATTCTGAACTTTTATCCTGCTAGGCCAATAAAGTGAAATTTTCAATTCGATAGTAAAAAACAAAATCAAGCTTTTTCACAGTTATGTTTTGGGGAATGCTTTATCCTAAACGGACAGTGTAGATTCAAGATCAGACTGCACGTTCTGTGCAGTCTGATCTTGGGTATACACTGTCCGCAAAAGGGTCAGTGAACCGCGCTTTGCAGACTAAGGAATAATAATAATCTTTGAACGGCTATGTGCAAATATCATTGACCTATATAGAGGCCTTAGACCCTGATTTATTGATGGAACTAAACTGAGGGTTGATTGCTTAAACCTTTACCAAACGACAAAATTTCAGACTGGTCCAAACTGAAAGCACTTGCAGACGACAAAATAAAAGTTACTCAATAAATTGAAATTTGTTCCCAGCAGGGTACAAAACATTGTGGGAAAAGAAGAAAACGCTGGTCACTAACATTTTCTCTTTTTCCTTCAATGTTTTAAAAAAGGCTTCTATCTATGGGTCGTAAAAACCAGGGATTGTTTGGTAAAGGGTTAAATCTTTTCCTCATTCAAGCATATACTTTCACGTAGAATCGGCAAATGAAATTTGGAGAGAATAAAGATGATCCACTTTGTAGACTCTAAAGAACTTTGCTCAGTACAGGTACTTTCTCCAAATGCCAGAGTAGTTATTAGTTTGTCTTCATTTACAAAATACATTGTTTCTCACTTATCGCTTTTTTTTTGTTAAATTTATTTCTCTGGGATTTCACATTACCTGAAGAGTCTGAGGAAGTACGTTATGGGGTAAAACGTCCACCCTTGTAAATGCAAAGGCAATGTAACGGCCATTTTCAAGAGGTCAAACAGCTCACATAATCCCAATTTCAGTTTTATTTTTTATCAGATCATGTTATAAAACGACGAACAGTGTGGATCCAAGATCAGACTGCGCGTTGCGCAGTCTGATCTTGGATCTACACTGTTCGCTAAAGCAACTAATGCTTTTACCAGGCAGGATAAGCGATGATGTCTTTTCGTGCAAATTCTGCAGTAAATTCAGATGGCGTAATGAATGGTTTCTGAAAGCAGAATCAATACGTAACTATTACGTGATATAATCTGTAATCTAACGCGCCGTAAAATCGAGACACTCTTTTATGCTCGACGGGTTCCCCTCCTGTTTCTAGAGAAACGGTGACTTGAATCCGAACTGACGGGTTATCTATTAAGCCTGTTTGAGTATAGGAATCAAGAAGCAAATTGAGTATTCTTTTATTTATTAAGGATAAAGTAGCCTTCTGGGATATATGTAACATCGCCTTTCATCGCCAAAGTATTTTACAGATTCGGCTTACACTTATAATCCGTAATCAATGCGGGAACCAGCGCCTATCGGCCGATCGACTATTGGAATACCCGAGTCTTCGCCGAATCCGTTCGTTTTTGGCAATGAAAGGCGATGTTACACGTTTCTCCGTTGTCTGCGTATGTCATATTCTTCGAAGATTCGATCTGTCTGCTATGACGCATCACCACCCTCATTTTTGTGGGAAATTGAAGTAATACACGCTAGAAAGTAGCAAAAGAGAAAAAGGTTTTAATCAATACGTTCGAGGAGAAATCAGGCCTGTTTTAGATCCAGGGCCCGTATTCACCAACCATTCTTGAGAATATTCTTAGTCTTATTCTCCAAGGTTTTCAAAATTTGTAAGTAACACAACTTCTGATTGGCTAAACCAAATGGTTTAGCCAATCAGAAGTTGTGTTACTTACAAATGTAGAAAATTCTGGAGAATAAGACAAAGAATGTTCTTAAGAATGGTTGGTGAATACGGGCCCAGATTTCTCTAAACTGCTGATTATAACTGAATGAGTCGCACCAGGCAGCGTTATATTGAGTAAACGTTTATTTTTCTTTGAAATTCAAAGTAACGTTTGTCGCAAAGTAGTTTGGTTCTGTACCCAGAATGCCCAAATTAGATAGATGTGTATTTGTGGAATGCCATCTAACGGGAGATAATGCGAATTTCTCATGAGGGTACCCTGTCCCAAACATGTACGGCGCTGAGCCCAGAGGTAGTGTCGGAGCTTGAGCAAAATGGTAGGAAATACTACGGGCGCGTATTAAGCAACCATTATTAAAAATGTTCTTTGTCTTATACTCTATGATCCATCAATTTGAAAGTGAAACGACTTCTGATTGGCTTAAGCAGTTGGTTTAGCCAATCAGAGAAGTTGTGTTAATGTAAAAATTTAGAACATGCTGCAGACTCAGGATATTCCTATGAATGGTAGTTGAATACAGACCCCACGCAGTATTTTGTTTTCATGATTTCCATCGCGTTTCGTTCATTCGATACCTTTCAAGCCAAACTGGAGGGAAGGGGTGCATTTCTTGCAGACGTCCTGATGTGCACATCTAAAACAGCGGAAGCTGTGCTAAAATAGCGTGTGATTTGCATTGTTAATGCGTCGCTAGAGGTGTCCCAAAACACAGTCTCATAAAGGCATTCCGATATACTTATTTCTATGCCAAAAAGAACATTATGTTGCGCTGCATATCAAGGTATCTGAGTAAAAGATTCCTGAACAGGTCTGTATTATACTATAGAGGCCTTATACTCATTTTAAGCCAGTTTTAACTCATTTTGCCTTTATTTTATCAAACTATAGTCATTCTTATATCTTTGTGCCAAATATTTCATCTGGCAGTTTTAAGGTTACTTAGATTAAGGTCGATAGAAAATGCATTTCGCTAAGTTGCGGCCGTCTAAGTAAACAGACTCGTCGTTTCCGCTTTTTGTATCAAAGGTTTTCGATATCCGTTATACACTCGGGTAGATTCGTATGAAGATCATGCATTCTGTCACAGGACTATATTGGACCTTCGACCTGTGTATACGTAGGAAAACAACTCCGACTCTAGGCAGAAACCAACAATAAATTTCCGTGACGCACCGCCATTGTGTACAATTTCGATCGACAGCCAGTTTTCTTCTGACCAATGTTCGGTTTCTAACTCACACTTCCGTGTTTCTTTTTTTTCAATTACACCACATATGTCAGTAATTTATCATTGTGTACACAAAGGACAGATTTCTGTACCATTCTAAATTTTCTTTAAATTTAACAGCGGTTCTGATCACTGGCTGTAGACGGACATCTTTAAGGCTAGAAACACTGTAAGCGTTTAACCCATTACTACACAATCCCTACTTTTGGCGCCCTGAGAAAGAAGCCTTTTGAAAACACTTTAGGAAAAGGAGAAATGCTGGTAACTAGCATTTCTCCTTTTCCCACAGTGTGTTCTACCCTATTCAGATCAATTATAATTTTTCGGTCACCTTTATTTTGTCGTCTGCAAATGCTTTCAATTTGAACTAGTCAAAAACTTTGTCGTGCGGTAAAGAGTTAAAGCTTGAATAAATAGTAGTAATATTAAAGTAACATAACCACAACAATAAGTCAATTTTTCTGGGTCTTTAGAGGGAGCTGAACACGAAACTAGTGCCGCAAGTTAGAACTTAACCAGACCCTGGTGGTTCCAAATTTACCTATAAAGCCTGGTGAAAGCCGCAATTGAATTTAGGCCCTAATTCAAAGGCCGTAATTCATAGTTGTTCATGAGAACATTCTTTTCTTTTATTCTCAAGAATTTTCAAATTTGAAAGTAACACACCTTTTGATTGGCTAAACCATTTAGTTCGTGAACCAATTAGAAGAATGAATGAATTAATAATGACTGGTCAATTCAGGCCAAGAAGTTAACATCTCGGTGTTTCCGATGGTATGGCATTTTTCTTTAACCCAATACCACACAATACCTACTTTTGACGACACTGTGATAGAAACCTTTACTTTTGACGACACTGTGATAGAAACATTGTAGGAAAAGGAGAAAATGCTGGTAACCAACATTTTCTTTTTTTCTCATAATGTTTTGTTCTCTTCAAAAAACAAATTTCAATTTTTCTAGGAACTTTTATTTTGTCGCCTGCAAATGCTTTCGATTTCGACAAATCTAAAATTTTGTCGTTTGGTAATGAGTAAAATAGCTAAGTCGCTCTTTCTGTTATTACAGACTTTCTTTCTAAGAGTTAGAGGAACGTCTTTGAGGGCAATTGCGTAAACTTAACCTGCAGTTTTTTCTCACTGTCTATTTAACACTGTTGCCAAAACGCCCTAAAAATTTCAAAACCTAAACCCAGATTGCCTTTAAAAAAAATCGTTGCTTCTGTGTATAGAACTATCAGGGTGCATACAGAACGTGCAGCTGTTGTTAGCTCTACCAATTGTCCATTACTTTGACAAACGCTGTGCAAAATTACCTACGATTATGCAGAATTTACGAGTATTTTCGGCCAGGAAAAGCAAAATCTTTGCTCATGGAAAAAGTTAAGCTCTATATGTATAAGTTAGGTCTCTATCTGCCATAGTGATAATACGTACGAAGTTTTGTTAACAGCAACATCGTTGATTGTAAAGAATCAAGTGAAGCAGAGACACAAAATTGAATTTTTTAGGAAGGGTGTACAGAACATAAAACTTATACTCAAAACTATAGCAGTTACAGGGATTTAGTCTTCTTTCTCAAACTTAAACATGCAAAAGAAAAACCCAATAAGGTCTTTCTTGTTGTAGAGCATTAGCTGATCCCCAAAAATAACAAACTTAAACATATTTATTTTACATCGACTGAAGAACGAGTTTTAACAACTTATACTAATCTCTGTCTCTGTCTGTGTCCTGTTTCCTGGGAACTGCACTAGTACCAATAACAAGCTTGCTCTCAGTTTCCACTGAATTCATCAAATCAACAAACAAATATATTTAATTAAGACTTGTATTCTACATTTTTTTTCTCCAATAAAAAAGTTCAGCAGACGCGCTTGATATCAAATTTTCGAAATGGACTATTTTTGACTTCTACGACCTGGAGGCATTTTTGTGCAATGATACTGCTTCCCGGAAGCATTTCCATTTAGTGCAACACAAGTAACAGGTAATTCGTGTTTATATCGTTTGTTTTCATTCGATTTCGCCCAATTCTATTTCTATGCTCTATTTTTAAGTTCCAACCCAGATTGAAATTACATGTATTTCTTGACGTATCTTCCTGTGATGCTAAAGTTTGTTGAACGTCTATGTTATTTACACTAAAACAAATACACTGTATTGTATATGAGATCTTACCTTTTAGAACTGTTTCGAGCGGCATACTTGGATGAAATGGCCAGCTAGTCAAGTGCTTCTTTGTTAATTACAGCTTCCTTCGGTAAACTCCGAACATGTTCCACAACTTTGAACGTATTCCTTTTACTAGTCAAATTTCTCGTAATTCATTTCGAGTATTTCAACTTCAAAGGTTAGTTAAAACGCAGAGCATTTGTCCCTTTTACGATATACTGCTCTCTTTTTTGACGACGATAACCTAGCTCATTACCAAACAACAATATTTTAGACTTGTCCAAATCGAACGCATTTGCAGACGACAAAATAAAAGTGACTGAAAATTTGAAATTTGTTTTGTGAAAAGTAGAAAACATTGTGGGAAAAGGAGAAAATGCTGGTTACCAGCATTTTCTCTTTTTCATACAATGTTTTCTAAAGGCTTCTTCCTCAGGGTCTTCAAAAGTAGGGATTATGTAGTCATGGGTTAAACTTTTCAACATATTTTCGACAGCTTCTAGCCCTATAAATACCTTACCCTTTATCAGTGAACACTTTTTTTTTTTTAATTCATCGAAATTGAAAGCTTTTAGGGACGACAAATTACATGAAGCTAAAATCCTGCGATTTTGGCCCTCAAAGGCTAAAGAACATTGTTGGGAAAAAGGGAAAAAAAGCTAGTTACCAACATTTTCTCTTTTTCCCACAATGCTTTGACGATATTTCTCTCTCTAGGTCCTCATAACCCAGAATAGTGGGGTAAAGGAGTGATAACCGTAACGTGAAAGGGATCGACCGTTACTATCAGCAGAAATCTTATGATTTGAAAGATCACTTTCTTGATTGCTCGTAATTGTATCCACTGTGTCGTTTAACTCATTACCAAACGCCAAAAGTTTAGGCTTGTCCAAATCGAAAGCATTTGCAGACGACAAAATAAAAAGGACTGAAAATTTAAAATTTGTTTTATGAAGAGTAGTAAACATTGTGGTAAAAGGAGAAAATGCTGGATACCAGCATTTTCTCCTTTTCCCACAATGTTTTCTGAAGGCTTCTTTTTTCTCAGGGTCGTCAGAAGTAGGGATTGTGTGGTAATGGGTTAATCCAAACACACAAAAAAACACTAGTAATTCGATAATCCAGCGCTTAAAAAACAACAACAACAATAACCAACGTGTCTAAAAACTGTTACTTTCGTTGTTAATACCAACTTAACTATACAACTATGTTTTGTTCAATAACAGAAAGAGAATTAAACTGCTCCTCTATTTCATAATGTAATCTATTCGTGTTACGACACTCCGTCACTTATTTCTCCTATAAATTCCACTTAATAATCTCTTCATTGTGTGTCCGCTGTTCAATGTCGTGAAAATATTTACATTGTATACTAACAAATCTACATAGAATTTCCCAAATCTATAGAAATTCAATGTTTTGACCCAATTCTATGTGTGCACAAGTCATTTTCACACCATTCTGACGTTCTTGCAGACTTTTGTTTCATAGGCTTGATTAACTCTTTACCAAACGACAAAATTTCAGACTGGTCCAAACTGAAAGCATTTGCAGACGACAAAATGATATGACCCAAAAAATCGAATTTGTTTTGGGAGGGTAAAAAACATTGTGGGAAAAGGAGAAAATGCTGGTTACCAGCATTTTCTCCTTTTCCCACAATGTTTTTTAAAGGCTTCTTTTCTAGGGTCGTGAAAACCAGGCATTGTTTGGGAAAGGGTTAAACAAGCGGACAGTAAGAGATCCAAAATCAGATTGCAAGTTTAGTGCCGTCTGATCATTGGATCATGCTGTTCGCTAAAGTCTCTAATTTCGACTGTGGTGGTGAATTTGAAAATACATCATACATAATATCTTGCAATACATGTATTTGTGTTTGTAACTATTGTTGGTAATACTTCAAGATACATCTAATACTGGTGACTTTACTGGAGAGGTCATCAGACCTCTCCAACAGTGGTGAGTTTAAAACGCAGACTGCCACAGAATTTGCTGTCTAATTCTATTTCTTCTAGTCTAATTGTTCTGATGCACAGTCTATTTCGTCATGGTTTTGTAAATAAAGCGAAATTAAAAAAAAAAAAAACGAAACAGGAAATAGACGTGGTTTATTTTTTATAAATGACGAATTTCAGAAAAGATTCAATTTAGTAATTTGCCATGGCTGCAAATATCCTCTCTAATAATTGTAGTTTTTTATTAAGCAAATATTCCAAGCAGAAGAAAAAATAAGAAGAACTTCGTTAAAAAAGAGACAGAAGACCGCTGGAAAAAGAACATGCAACTTGAAAACGCGACAAGAATGTCAAATTACCGTCATGTAAAGCATATGAGGTTTCTACGCGGCGGCTTTTTAACTCGTTTGTTTACATGTACCAAAGAATGTAGGTAAAAATGTCAGAGGTAAAAATGCCATAGGAAAAAATGTCATAGGTAAAAATGTCATAGGTAAAAATGTCAGAGTCAAAGTGGTAAATATGCCATAGGTAAAAATGTCATAGGTAAAAATGTCAGATGTATTTATCGTAGTATAAATATATGGGGTTAGCTCAGTTGGTCAAGGCTTAGCAAGTTCGAAATCTTGTCAGGGCTCACTTATTTCTGGCCTCTGAATCATCTGAGTTAGCAGTCCGTCAAAATCAAGATTGGTATATGGACTAACAGAAGAACTAAGATCACACACTATTGTCAAAGATACTTTTTCACAAATGTTTTTACCAAGCTTTGCAATTAAGTCAAAAACTGAAATTTGTTTCCAGCAGGGCAGAAACAGTGCGGGAAAAGGAGACAATGCTGGTTACCAGCATTTTCTCATTTTCCCACAATGTTTTTTTAGTCTCCTATCTCAGGGTCGTTAAAACCAGGGGTTGTTTGGTAAAGGGTTAAATCAGCATTAACATGTAATGTTATCATTGCTGAATGAAACAGAAAATTATTTCACAGTATAGCATGGATACAATGAAGGTAAATAAATATATTATAAATAAATGTAAAGGACAACTGGTATATTATCAAATCTACAAAGAATGGCTTTACTTCAATGGATCTGGTGAGAGGCCAGAGCCACACGTTTTTTCATATCATGTACTTAGTATCTCTGACATTTTTACCTATGACATTTTTACCTATGGCATATTTACCACTTTGACTCTGACATTTTTACCTATGACATTTTTACCTATGGCATTTTTACCTCTGACATTTTTGAATGTAGGTAAAAATGTCAGAGGTAAAAACTGACCTCTCCGGGCTTCTTTTTTTTAAGAATCCAACTCGTTTACACGGAGATTAGCATAATACAAGAAGCAGAGAGTAAAGTGACAACGCATGCTAAAACCATTTCCCAGACGACAAACTTAAGACTCTTCCAAAATGAACAAATTTGCAGACGACAATTTCAAACTTGATGAAAATGGCAGAAAGTTTTCCAAGCGGATGGAAAACACTGTGGGAAAAGAAGAAATTGCTCATCATGAGCAATTTCTTCTTTTCCCACAGTGTTTTCAAAAGACTTGAACTGCAGACACGTAATAAACCAGGGCTTGGTAAAGGGTTAAACTGTATGTGGGCGGGGCTTATCAGTGGGCTATCTGCAGAGAGGCAGGATTATCAATACACAACAAGTTGTCGATTATTTACCGAACAATCATTGAGAAGGCTGTTGAACCAGATTTGGAACATGTTGCAGGACATAAACAGTGTTTTTGTTGCTTTTATCACAATATTTATTGAGTTTGTTAACTGCAGCAGCATTAATCCTTTACCACACAATCCCGGGTTTCAATAACCCTAAAAGAGAAGGCTTTTGAAAACATTGTGGGAAAAGGAGAAAATGCTGGTAAACAGCATTTTCTCCTTTTCCCGCAATGTTTTCTTCCCTATCAAAGACAAAAAAGGCATCATTTGAGTCAAATTTATTTTGTTCTCTGTAAGACTTTTTGTCTAGCACAAAATTTTGTCGTTTGGTAAGGTTTTCAAACGCGTGGGCGGTTCCAGAGGGGGGGGGGGGGGGACCGGGGGTCCGGACTCCCCCTGGAATTTTGGCAAAAATGAGGTTATCGGATTCGTGAATGGGACTGGTCTGATATTGCACAGCATTTATATAAAATATAGTCTTAGATTTAAAAAAAAGTTCTAAACGTGGAAACCTCCTCATGGTTAGAACTGGAAACGTTGACTTTTCTTTTGTAAATGGCTTACATCCACTGAAATCCGCAAATCATATAATAAGACGAGTGCGTTTTTGGTGGGACGCCCCCCCCCCCTCCCGAGAAAGATATCTGGATCCGCGCATGGTGATTGTGGAGTAAAGGACCAGACTATTGAAACATTTCGAAGGGTCTCTAAAATGAAGTCAAATACCATGTACATAAGTAGTACTTACGTCATGATGATATGATAATGATATCATATTTTAATTATTCCTCTCTTCAAATTTCTAACCAAACCATCCCAACCTACTGTAATTTCAAGTCGACTTATGACTGATACGCGTGAGTCTTGAGCTAGATCTATCTATATTTAACCCTTTACTCCATTGATACTCATTTCGACGCATTGCTTGTAGGAGCCTTTGAAAAAGATTGTGGCAAAAGGTGAAATTGCTCGTGACGAGCAATTTCACCTTTTGTGACAACGTTTTGTATCCTATCAAAGGGTGTCATATACATATAAGAAACGGCTTCATCCTTGCTGTTATTTAGGGTCATTTAGAGATACCATAGAAATGCCTTGTGGGGTAATGGGTTAAACCATCCCCCTCTCTCTCTCCCTCTATCTCTCCCTCTATCTATCTATCTATCTATCTATCTATCTATCTATCTATCTATTCCCCCTCTCACTCCCCAAATCTCCTCTCCTATTCAATACCAGTTATCCCACGGGATGGCCATCACCTTTGTAGTTGTCCACTAAAACAAGAAATCAAGATGACTGACATTCCTACATCCAATAATTACAAATGAAATTACATTGCTCCATGTGGAAGTATCCCATCCATTGCTTTTTCAACAGACAGTCTACAAACGCGGAGCGCAGACTACAAATCCGACGCCTGTACCGTTATGTTATGGGAGACCACCACCATCTTGTATACGGGCAGATGGAAGGACAGCCATATATGGCCTGCAAAACACGAAAAGGGACATTTGTGCAAAGTGTCGTCTCAGATCAGCCTGTACAGTCCGCACAAGTTAATCCGAAACGGCACTGTCCGTTTTTATGTAATTTCCTGTTTTGCGCAAGTCTACTGTAGCACAAAATCTTATGTAGTCGTAAAGTGCTGTCTCGGATCAGCCTGCGCAAAGTGCGCAGGCTAATCCGAGACGACACTTTACGCAAATGTCCGAATGCCCCTTTTCGCGTGATGCAAACCGTATAGTGAACTTGGATGGAGGGAGCCAACAGTTATACTGAATATAAAGGCTCGCTAAATAACATTTCTGTACTAATTTAATAAAATTTGATCTCAGAAATCAGCTCATATGAGCTCCTATATGTCTGATTAAGATTTAATCGTTTTCCGGCAAAAGAAATACAGTGAACATTATCAGGCTTCATCCAGGAAAAAAAAAACGAATACTGCACATCTAGTTTTGGCCAAGATACCATGTAAAATATCGGACAGTATAGATCAAGATCAGACTGCACGTTCTGTGCAGTCTGATCTTGATTTATACTTTCCGCAAAAGCACCAAGATTTTGTTTAAGCGCCTAATAATACAAAAAACTATTTACAGATTTAGAAGAGAAAAGAAAAAAAAAACTGACATTAGATAATGAATAACATGTTCAGACCAGAGTTAATCAATTGCGACCGTTTACGCTGTTCTTGTTACTTAAGTTTTTCTCTCTCACCAATCAAACAAAATAAAAGACGTCTAGACGCTAAGCTCAATTGCTTTTTCTTCTTGTTTCATTGCATTTGTGAAATCATGATAAATCACTTCTAGTTTGGTTTTATAGATAAATTTAATTCCGTTGAGCTTTAATCAACTGTTGTCCTGTTACACAGGACAGTTGACAATAGGTTAAAAGCCTTTCTTTTAGATTTGTCGAAATACTGTCAAAGTTTTAACATACAATTCCGATATTTGACGACCCTGCTGAAGAAATCTTTTGAAAACATCGTGGGAAAAGCAGAAAATACTACTAAACAGCATTTCTCTATTTTCCCAAAATTCAATTTTTTTTTTCTACTCTGTCAAATGACAAATTTTGACACCATTGTAAGAAAAGGATAAAATGCTGGTAATTAGAATTTTCTCCTTTTCCAACAATGCCTTTTACCCTGTCAAAGACATACATTCGATAGTCGTCTGCAAGGTATGTTTAGATAAAGATCAGACTGTACAGAACCAGCATCTTTTCTTTTTCCCATAATGCCTCTCGCCCTATCAAAGACATATTCCAACATTCGATAGTCGTCTGCAAACGCTTTGAATTTAGGTTTCATTTTTCATTTTTTGTGGTGACAAAAAGAGTTCATGCAAAAAATTCGGAATTTTTGCCAAATCTTATTCTTACATTTTCTCTGTGTTTGTGTGTGTTTTTTTAAAATTAGTATCTAATCTGAATAAAACACAATAGAAAAAAACAAATTGTCAGCAGCATCTTTTCCACACAATCCCGACTTTTAACGATCCTTAAAAAGGAAGCTTTTGAAAACATTGCAGGAAAAAGAGCAAACTGCTGGTAGCAGCAAGGATGAAGCCGTTTCTTATGTGTATATGACACCTTTTTCTAGCATAGAAAACATTGTGACAAAAGGTGAAATTGCTCATTACGAGCAATTTCACCATTTTACACAATGTTTTCCAAAGGCTCCTACAAGTAATGTGTAGAAATGAGTATCTGTGGAGTAAAGGGTTAATATAATCATTTGCGTACGACGAATGAAGAGCGATTCAAACATTTGGATCTTTTTGTCAACGATTAGAAAACACGTTATGGGGGCGGGGGGGGGGGGAGCGGAGGAGGGGGGGGGGGAGATGGTTAACCCTTTACTAAACGACAAAATTTTAGACCGGTCCAAACTGAAAGCATTTGCAGACAACAAAATAAGTGTAACTCAAAAATAGAAATTTGTTTCCAGCAGGGTAGAAAACATTGTGGGAAAAGGAGAAAATGCTGGTAACCAGCATTTTCTCCTTTTCCCATGATGTTTTCAAAAGGCTTCTATCTCAGGGTCGTAAAAACAAGGGATTGTTTGGGAAATGGTTAATTAACGGCATATCTTTCGTTTTTACGCAATGTTTTCAAATGCTTTCCCTTCCCGGCGAGACTCGAGATATTTTTTGCACATAATTAAAGTGAGCACATGTACACGTATTTAATCCTTTACAACACAATACAAACTTTTAATGACCTCAAAGGGAGTTTTTTAAAAACCATTTTTGGAAAAGGAGAAAAAATGCTGTCATAACCATTTTCTCCTTTTCCCACAATTTTTTAACTAAAACATAAATCGTCATTTTAGCTATATTTTAATTGTCCTCTGCGAAATACTTTAAATTTGGCCCATTCAAAGATTTTGTCGTTTGAAACACAGTCATATTGTTTATGTATTTTTAGGAAAACATCAAAAGACGACGTTCACTTTGAAGTTCTTTATAAACAACGTTTTCTCTGAAAGTATATTTTACCCGTCACGCAAAAAGGGACTATATCTCGGAACTGCGAAAAGCGTACAACCCTAGTCAGACTGCGCGAATTGCGCAGTCTGACTAGGGTTGTACGCTTTTCGGTTATATGATATTTCTGTATGAGAAGTGGTCATTCTACCTTTTTATATAATTATTTTTGAATTATCAACTCAAATTGACCTACAATAACATTGATCTGTTTTCATCTAATTGATGTACAGAATTCCTAGATGGTCCCTTTTTTTGCGGGACGGGTCACATATACCTTTTATCTGGTTATTGAATGAAAGGTGTTTTAAGCCGATTTCAGCATAACTTCAGACATACGACGGCGGCGGCTCAGACTCATGCATATCCTAGGTCCCACCAGTACTGGGCAGAGTGCACAAGTGTCTTTGCCCATGGATACTCCAACAAAATGTAGAGTGCTTCAAGTGAGGCTCGAATCTGTGTCCTCCAGGCTACGAGTTATACACTTAGCCACGCAAGATACCAACTGTGATCTGGAAAAGTAATTTGATTGTAGCTTCTGTCACAGGGACATGTTATGTGAATTCAAGTTTTTCGGGGACGGAGTCGGGAAAAGCAGGGCCGTTCATTTGTGTATATGCTTACTTTTCACGCCCCCCCCCCCCCCATTAAAAAAACTCCCGAAGCCAGACCATTCTATTTTAGGGTCATTCTAAAAGACATTCTCAGTTTTATTTTCCAAGCTTGTCTACTAAGTTTGAAAGTAACACAACCTCTGATTGGCTAAACCAGTCGGTTTAGCGAATCAGAAGTTGTGTTACTTTCAAGTTTGGACAAACTTGGAGAATAAGACTACGAATATTCTTAAGAATGGTTGGTGAATAAGGACCCTGGATACTATTATCCTAAAATCCGATCGACCGAATTTTAGATGTTGACCCTTACACAAATAGATTTGGCAAAGTTCATTTTAACTGGGTGGGAAATAAATCAAATAATATGATTAAAGCTGATAGAATAGGTGAGTGGCACGTAGCTGATTTTGCATAGCTTGACAAAATTTAAGGCTGGTCCAAGTCGACAGCATTTGCAGACGACAAAATAGAAATGACTGAAAATTTCGAATTTGTTTTGTGAAGGGTAGAAAACATTGTTGGAAAAGGAGAAAATGCTGGTTACCACCATTTTCTCCTTTTCCCACAATGCTTTCCAAAGGCTTCTTTCTCTGGGTCGTCAAAACTAGGGGTTGTGTGGTTATGTGTTAATATTGTCAAAAAATTACAGCCTTGATAGCAATTCTCAGAAGAAGAGATCAAACAAAGAATTACCGAAAAAGAGTTGACATACAGTGACAGATAGGTTTGTTTTGCTGTGGGTGTTATTAGAATATATGAGTCACTTGTACCAATTCTTTATTTCCCATTTATATATATTCCTTATAGATCGAGATCTCTGCGTTTTATCCAATATATTTATATTGCTTTTTAGATAGATGAGGGAGTGCAATTTATCAAACCTTTTAGTTGGTTGGTTGGTTGGTTGTATTGGGGTTTAACACCACTTTAACAGCTAAGGCCATATCATGGCGGTCGGTGACGCATATGTGTTTCCTGGCTTTCTCACACCGGTACTAACACAACTTTCTTTCCAAAGCCACCGACTACTTTTCTCACATGCTCCAGCAGAGGTGAGAGGCGGAGATACGCTGGAAAGAAAGTTAGCCTCAACCGGGTATCGAACTCACAACCTCCAGATCATGAGTCCAACACGCTCACCACTGAGCCACCCGGGCGGGCTATTAAACTTTTTAGGGCCAGAAGAACGGTTTGCTGCACTTTGCTAACCGTGTATAGATACAACATAATACGCATAACGTGTAGTCTGATCTTAGATCTTCACAGTCCACTTCTTTGTTTCCTGCTTGTATTTTGGGCGAATAGCCTTTAACCCTTTATCCCATACGGCATTTCTATGGTATCTCAAATTGACCCTAAATAACAGCAAGGATGAAGCCATTTCTTATGTGTATATGACACCTTTTGATAGCGTAGAAAACATTGTGGCAAAAGGTGAAATTGGTCGTCACGAGCAATTTCACCTTTTGCCACAATGTTTTCCAAAGGCTCCTACAAGCAATGTGTAGAAATGAGTATCTATGGAGTAAAGGGTTAAATAGCACTATTCCCACTGTTTTCCCTTTCTACTTTTTTTCCCGCTAGAGGAAGTCTTCAAGTTTGAAGGTACACTAAGTCTTAATACCGGGACCACGGTAAACACTCGTAAAAACTCGGCTAATTCCGTACCTACATCAAACATTTTCCGTAATAACGGGGTTTCCATTTTGAAACTGCCAGTTACATGATCTTGAACATAGCAGCTCCATGTAAATCGATTAGCATCAGCAAGAACAGCTACGGTCATAATAAGCAACCAATCGCTGAAAAATGCCAATGTTAGATGATGGAAAAGCTAGAAAACACATTTTCAAACTGTGTCTCATTGAAAATGTATTTAGACAGATTCCCACGGAAAATAGTACACTGGTAAGTGTTTGTTTTCTAAGTGGAGTGTTACGACATTATCTCCCGCTAGATGGCATTCTATAAATACCCATCTATCTGATATGGGCATCCTGGGTACAGAACCGAACCACTTTCCTACGCGACAACCGTTACTTTGAATTTAAAACAAAAAAAAAAGGTTTACCCAATAAAACGCTACTTCGTGCAATTCAACAACTATGATCACCAGTTTAGAGAAATCTGTTGCTAAAGCAGGTCTCATTTCTCCTCAAAAGTATTGATAATACGTAAAAGCTATTTTCAACATTGCTATTTTATATTGCGTAATATTACAGTCAGCCCGCTTTCGGGGCTAGTAGTGATGCGTCATATAAGACAGTCGAATCTTCGAAGAATATGACATGCGCAGACAACGAGTGTTACGATTTCAAGAACGGTAAAACGGTGTACTTCCGGCGAAGAAATGTACTGTGATGGCTCGTATAAAACTACGTGATACAGCCGAGGGACTTAACCCTTTCCCAAACGACAAACTTTTGGACTCGACCAAATTGAAAACATTTGCAGACGACAATTCAACTCTTGCTAAAAAAATATTTCTGTCTATGATAGGGTAGAAAACATTGTGGGAAAAGGAGAAAATGCTGGTTACCAGCATTTTCTCCTTTTCCCACAATGTTTTAAAGGCCCGTAAAAACCAGGGATTGTTTGGAAAAGGGTTAATCAACGGGTCATGGTCCCAGATTTGCCGAATGCACGCGTAAACAAAAATCAATGGGAACATATACGTAATGAAATCAAATGCAACTATCTCCACTGATGAAGACACATTTCCCTGCAATGCAAAGTCTGTTTAAAATACCCAGGCTTTTATTTCTCACTTGCTATTCTCTTATTAGCTAGGAAACGTGTTGTCTACGTTACGGACACCATATCTGACCAAGTATTTTTGCGAGGTCTTGCGAGATTTGTACTTTCGTTGTCTGCGCATATCATATTCTTCGAAGATTCGCCCTGTCTATGACGCATCACTCTCCCCGATATTGAGGAGATTGTAGTAATACGCGCTATTAAGTAGAAATGGAGAAAGTGGCTTTTATCAATACGTTTGAGGAAAAATCGGGCCTGTTTTAGTTTCAGATTTCTCTGAACTGCTGATCACAGCTGAATGAATCGCATCAGGTAGAGTTTTATTGCGTAAACGTTTATTTTAGTTTGAAATTTAAAGTAACGGTTGTCCCGTAGAAAAGTAGTCCGGTTCTGTACCCAGAATGCCCAAATTAGATAGATGTGTATATTTAGAATGCCATCCAGCAGAAGTCAACGTTTATACATACTTCTACAAAATATGCAGATGAACATTTAAAGAGAGGTAACTCTACTGGACTGGCGGAAGTAAGTTTTGAAAAAGGTCAATATTTCATTAAGTCATTAACCCTCGGACTGCTAAGTGTGACCGGGTGACTTTTTGCGGAAGTATAGATCAAGATCAGACTGCACAGAACGTGCAGTCTGATCTTTGATCTACACTGTCCGGTAAGAACATATTGCGGAACCCCCCCCCCCCCCAAAAAAAAAAGAGAGAGAATTTCTTTTTTACCATTGCTTAAATAAAGAATTCAGTTCATTAACCTTTACCAAACAATCCCTGACTTCTTCTACGCCCAAGTGAAGAGGCCTTCTAAAAACATGGTGGGAAAAGGAGAAAATGCTGGTAACCAGCTTTTTCTCCTTTTCCCACCATGTTTTCTAGTCCTCTAAAGTCATGTTTCAGTTTTTGATTCACATTTGATTTGTCGTCTGCAAATGCTTTCAATTTGTACCAGTCTAAAATTTTGTCGTTTGGTAAAGAGTTAATTAAGCAGGACAAGGGTTACTTCAGTGCTCTGTGGATTAGTTTTTGTCCGAAACACAAAACTCACATGAAACGTACAAGGCCGTTTAGTTTTCTTTTTTTAAATGACTTTTTGAATGCAAAGTTTGGCCGCAATGTCTTGATTACAGTGAAAAAGGGTTTATAAGTTTCTAGTAAACCAACCAATCAGATGAACCCCCGCAAATATAGCTGTATTTATAACCAACAGCTCTGCCTTATCAGTTATTTGTTCAAATATAGAAATATATACATAAATGCGTTGTTATAGTCTTACGAGAGACAGACAATGTGAGACAGAGAGAGAAATCAAAGAAGAAAAAAAAAGACAGAGAAACAGACTTAGAAAGAGAAAGCGAGAAGAGAAAGCAAGCGAACGAGGGGAGGCAGAGCGAGAGAAAGAGGAGACAGAGTGAGAGAGGAGAGGAGAGGAGAGAGAGAAAGAGAAAGAGAGAGAGAGAGAGAGAGAGAGAGGAGAGAGAGGGAGGAGATAGACAGACAGACAGACAGACAGGGAGGTGGATATAACAGATCTTATCGACTTCCAACTTATTCAATACGGGTTCTGTTTTCTGACAACAGTACCTCAAGACAATTTAATTTTTGTCAGACATTACGTGATTGTAATCGAAGCATCAAGTCACAAATCGTTACTCTATCTGATCTTACGAGGCTCCTCTTTTCTTGGTCAATGTCTTATCAAGTTAGAACGAAGAAAATGTACCTGTCTTGTACTCTGTAAGTCTTGACAACAACAACAACAACAGCAATAATGTCTTGGGAGAGGTAACTTCGTAATCTTACATTTGGTAATCGGCTTTGATGATCATAATGGCCTGCAACATGCGAAAAGGGCATTCGGACATTTGCGTAAAGTGTCGTCATGGATCAGCCAGCGCAGTTTGCGTCATCATTAGATTCAACACTAGACTTGCATGAAACAGAAAAATCACACATCGAAAACACAAACCTTCATCGGATAGTGTCGTCTCAGATCAGCCTGTGTGCACTGTGCTAGCTGATCCGATATGACACTTTACGCAAATGTCCGAATGCCCCTTTTCACAAGTTGCAGGCCAATTATAGACTATAAAGTTTAAGAGCTTATAAAGAAACAGGGAGTGACATATATGTAGCATCTGTGGGGTCGGGACGGTTGGTGGAACTTTAAAAAGCTTAGACACAGGCGAACCTAAGATAAAGAGGTAACTATATAGCAAAGATTATTTAGATGGGAACGCATTACGCCTCTCCATTCATCTGATTCATTGTTAGACACAACGAGCTTTTCATTGATTTCTTCTAAGTACTTGGATACTCGTCTGCTTGTTTTTGTTCGGCGTCCGACAACAGCTATCACCATGCATTCCGGAAGTTGTGCATTTTCCGTTGTCAAAGCTTGAATATTCCTTTACTAAACATGTCCGTGTTTTAACAACACCTTGGGAATGAGCCCATAAAAACATTTGAGGAAAAACAGAAAACGCTGGTAACCGGTAATGTACGGACTATACCGGATGTAGTTGGCGGGAATGCCGGATACTGCGCCAGTGCCGACTTAATTCTACCAGAGACACCTCATTTCTGATGCTCATAAACAATAATAAAGCTAGCTCCAAGACTAGCTATTTGGTTGGTCAAATTATATCTCAGCCAACCAGATCACTAATCTGTAACTCAGAACTGAAGCACTGTTTGAATCACTAGTAAGTACACGTACGTCATCCGTTACATATTCAAAGTTGCAATACAAAATATGACTGCAAAAATAAAACAAACGCATATACTGTTGAAAGGTACTTAATATCTTGTAGATATTCATCTTAGACCCACTTAACACTAACACCCATGGCGGAAAAAATCAAGGAAAGGAACTGGTTATTATCCCGAAATGGTTTGATATATAATGAACAGCGAACAGCTGCTTTACACAGGGAGTTCCATAATGTTCTAAAAGAGTCTAGGACAATTCCCCATGACAAATGCCCCCCGAACAACTCCCCCGTGGACCATTGCCCCCCCCCCGAGACAATAGCCCCCCGAGACAATTACCCCCTGGACCATTACCCCCTGGACAACTGCCCCCCCCCCCGGACAATTACCCTCTGGACAACTACCCCCCGGATGATTGCCCCCAGACAATTATCCCCCGGGAAATTAACCTCCTAGGACAATTGCCCCCCCCAGGACAAATGCCTCCCGGACAACTGCCCCCCAGACAATTACCCCTTGACAATTGCCCCCACCCGGATGTTCATACCATCATATAGAAATCTAGTAATCTAGTCTAGTTCCAAATGACCTCGGCCTTAGAAGTAAACTCAGGGTCTGACACTGAAAGCCGACAATGACCTCGTCCCAAAACAAAAGCAGAAGAAATTGCAAGTTAGATGGGGTAATTGTCCGGGGGAATTGGCAGAGGGGGAGTCTGTCTGGGGGGAGTTGTCTGCGGGGGGGGGGGAATTGTCCATGGGGTAATTGTCCTGGGGGGCTATCGTCTGGGGGGCAATTTGCCTTTGGGGGGGTAATTGTCCAAGGGGTAATTGTCTCGGGGGGTTATTGTCTTGGGTGGCAATTGTCCTGGGTGGAATTGGCAGGGGAGAGTTGTCCAGGGGGCAGTTGTCTGGGGGGAATTGTCCTGATACGGTTCTCAAACTCTTTGCAAATGTGAAAAATCTATTTCTAAACCTAAAGCTTGTGTAGTGATTTGGTTGCATGCATAGTATCCCAAACCCCTGACCTCAAAGTACACGAGCAATATTCAAAGGAATAACCACAAAATAAGGGAAATAAATCTCAAATGATATATAGGTTTTTCTTACCTTTTACAACCATTACGGTCGGCATCGTGATCCGCAGTTTAAACGATTTTCACCTACGAATTAATTCCTGCTCAGAAAAGGCACAGTATCCGTAATTCAAACTTCCCACGCTGAGGAATATTCCGAAAGAGACTCACAATTTTTCACTTTTGTCACTAAATATTTTTCTCCCACACATCTTCTATCCGCACATTGGTCCTTATTTTTGAAATCATATTATATGAGTCCTGCCGTATGAGAAGGCGGTTTCATGCATCTACAGAAAGTATCGACTCGTCTGAGCCTGCGCAGTCCGCGTCAGCTGACCTGCAGTTCAGAGGATAAGTCTATCTCGTAGAGCAACCTGCTTTAAGACAAAATGGATACATGTCATGAACAACTGCCTTGGTAAAATTGATACACAAAATTCAGTAAAACCCCTTTACCTCAAAGGGTAACTCAGATGTCTTTGAACAGTCTCCAAATGCTGCTCTACAACAACAACAACAACAACAAAAGCCAGATACGCAAACTTGATTTAACTCTTTACCAAACGACAAAATTTTTAGACTGGTCCAAATTGAATGCACTTGCAGACGACAAAATAAACAAAACTCAAAAATTAAAACTTGTTTCCAGCAGGGTAGAAAACATTGTGGGAAAAGGAGAAAATGCTGGTTACCAGCATTTTCTCCTTTTTCCTACAATGTTTTCAAAAGGCTTCTATCTCTGGGTCGTAAAAAACCAGGGACTGTTTGAGAAAGGGTTAAATCACGTTGCTTGTATCAGCTCGCACAGGGTTACGATTCAATCAATGCACGTGCTATCGTGTTTCTTATTGTCTTTCTTTTTACTCTTCCATTACTGAATCAATGAATTGCATTTTCTCAAAATCTGAGAATGCACTTCCGTTGCAAGATCGAAAGAAAGTAGGTTCATAATCTAGAATAAAGCAATGGACAGTGTTAATCAATCAAAGATCAGACTGTGTGTTCTATGCTATCTGATCTTAATCTATACTGTCCACAAAAGCTCCTGGTGTCGTATATGGTGTGGAACGAGTTAAGTATCGAAATAAACGTCATCTTTTAAGGGTGGGTATTTAGAATTTTCACATCACATCAAATTAAAAAAACATATATAACACTGAAATTTATATGAAAAAAAAAACAATACAAATCATCAGTAATTAAGAGTCATAAAATTACAAAAAAAAAATCATTTTGGGGGCATTCCCTTAAAAGGCTACGTAGCCTCTTAAGCTATTTTTAGATTTCCCGTCAAAATTAAAAAAAAAAGTATTGTGACTTGCACGTGACTAATGACTATTAAATTCCATAATATAACAAACATGTAATTATTTTCCATAATGTCTAGAACTTCGGATGCTATGTTTGAAGCTTCGTTATGTATGTTTCCGGTATGTAAATGAGCGAGGTGCTCATGTAAAAATAGACCGTGTTTCCCTTCATTGTCGACCTGGACTGTAGTAAATCTCTAACTTATCTAGTTGTCGGAAGGTTTTCGACTACTGGATTTTAATTAATGAAAATTGTAAGGATTCGGGAGTGTAAGGATGATTTTTTTGTATAGTTGTAAAATTTTCGTCCCAAAATCTGAAGGGTCACCTTTAAAAGTTACAAGCGAAACACATAAATACGACAAGCTTGATACGTATCAATGCAAGCAGTGTTCTACTGTACATAGTTACACATACGCCCTCTAGTGTCAACAATCAGACATTTAACCCTTTACCAAAAAAATCCCTGTTTTTAACGACCGTAAAAAGAATCCTTCTGAAAACATTGTGGGAAAAGGAGAAAATGCTAGTAACCATCATTTTCTCCTTTTCCCACAATGTTTTCTACCCTTCCCAAAACAAATTTTAATTTTTGAGTTATATTGATTTTTAGGCCTGCAAATGCTTTAAATTTGGACTAATCTAAAATTTTGTCGTTTGGTAAAGAGTTAAGATCTAAGATCAAGCTATACGTTATGTGCTGACTGATCCTCATCTACCTGAAATGGCCACTGCAGTCATCAACAGGCAGATTGGGTGAACCCTTTGCCGGCTACCAGCATTTTCTCCTTTTTCCTGCAAAGTTTTCCAAAGCCTCCTTCGTCGAAACCTAAAATTCAGATTGTTTAGTAAAGGGATAACCAATGTAGTAAAAGAATGATAATAATTAGAAAAAGAAGAATGATAATATAGCCTTTTGCATGAAGGCTTTTCAGAACTTTGAAGCAAACAGCGTAATGTCAAAAGTTAAAACAATATATAGATCATTAAAATGACTGATAGACCCCTTTCGGTAGCTCGTTTGCCAAAAAGACCTTATAAAAAAAAGAAGAGCAAACATAGGGTCAAAGTTTCTCTTGAGAAGTAGTTGAAGTCTGAATTATTGGTAAAAGATAAAATTTCATCAGTTACAGAATAATAATTCTATTTTTAAACCAAAGCCCGGTGACAATGACAACGCAACAAAACAAAATTCTCGATATTCAAACACGTCTGCAACTAAACATCACGCTAATCCTACCCTGACACTGTAAACAGGGAAACAGTTTGAAATATAATTCCAGTCGACAAAAAGCAAATCCAATTTCATTACTGGAGAACAAGATTTGTTTAAGCGATCAGGCACCGCTTGACATGTCAATATAAATAAGCAGGCACCGAGCGCCTTCCCTAACTCTCCGATACATACTCGGCTTTTACGTTAGACGGTAAACAAGTTGGCATCTTTAAAAAAGATGTCAGGAGAGGTCACCATTAATGTTTTTAAATAGTTTATTGGCTTTCAATTTCAATATATTTTGGTAAATGTAAACAAACGAGTAAAAAAGCCGCCACGTGGAAACCTCATATGCTATACATGACGGTAATTTGACCTTCTTATCGTGTTTTCAAGTTGCATGTTCTTGTCCAGCAGTCTTCTCTCTCCTTTTTAGCGAAATTCTTCTTTTCATCTACTTGGAATATTTGCTTAATAAAAAAAACTACAATTATTAGAGGGGTTATTTGCAGCCATGGCTAATTACTAAATTAAATCTTTTTTGAAATTCGTCATTTATAAAAATAAACCACGATTATTTTCCGGTTTCATTTTTTTCTATTTCGCTTTATTTACAAAACCATGACGAAACAGACTGTGTATCAGAACAAGTATGCTAGAAGAAATAGAATTAGCCAGCAAATTTTGTGGCAGTCTGCCTTTTGAACTCACCACTGTTGGAGAGGTCTGATGACCTCTCCAATTACATGTATATCGACACATCACGTGTAATATTGATATGTACTTTCACATGGCACATCAGAATATAGCATTTTGATAAAATGTAGGGAAAAGTAGCAAAAACAGGTGTTCGTTTACCCACAATGTTTTCAATTGATTTCCCTTTGGCGTCGATTATTTTCTCAGTTTAGTTTGTATCGTTACATTTCTTGTCTTGAAATATTCAGTTTAACCCATTACCACACAATCCCTACTTTTGACGACCCCGAGAAAGAAGCCTTTAGAAAATACTGTGGGAAAAAGGAGAAAATGCTTGTAACCAGCACTTTCTTCTTTTCAAACAATGTTTTCAATTCTTCACAAAACAAATTTCACATTTTCAGTCATTTTTATTTTGTCATCTGCAAGTGCTTTGGATTTGGACAAGCCTAAGATATTGTCGTTTGGTACAGAATTAAAAGATCTAATCTCAAAGGCCAAAGCTTTCGCATGAAGGGTTTTTCAAAGCTTTGAGGTAAACAGGGTAATATGCAAAGTTACGTAGAGCATTGAAAAAAACTGATAGTTCTATTGCGATAGATCGTTAGAAAAAGAAATACAAATAAAAGACGAGCACACAGAGTCAAGATTTCTCCTAAAATGTAGTAAAGATCAGAATTATTCATAACAGATAAAATTTCATCAATAACAAAAGTGTAATATTATATTTAAAGCAAATAGGTTAAAAGAGACAATGACATAAGGCGACAAAACAAATTCCTCGATATTTAAACACGTCTGCAACTAAACATCACGCTAATCCTACCCTGACACTGTAAACAGGGAAACAGTTTGAAATATAATTCCAGTCGACAAAAAGCAAATCCAATTTCATTACTGGAGAACAAGATTTGTTTAAGCGATCAGACACCGCTTGACATGTCAATATAAATAAGCAGGCACCGAGCGCCTTCCCTAACTATCCGATACATACTCGGCTTTTACGTTAGACGGTAAATGACATAAAGTAGAGAAAAGTTATAAGTCTGAGCAGTCTAATAAATTATATCGACAGAGCCAATTCTATGCAGACACGTCTCCCTGGACACCCCCTGAAATATGCGGCATTTTGAAACATGGCGGAAGTGTGAAATTTCAAGTCTTCCGCTCCTTTTTCAGTACCGAAGTATTTCCTGTGTAACCTCGAGGATCCTTTAAAGGTTTACCAAACAACAAAATTTAAGACCGGTCCAAATTGAAAGCACTTGCAGACGACAAAATAACCTTAACTCAGAAATTGAAATGTGTTCCAACAGGATTGAAAACATAGTAGGAAAAGGAGAAAATGCTGGTTAACAGCATTTTCTCCTTTCCTACAATGTTTTCTAAAGGCTTCTATCTCAGGGTCGTAAAGGCCAGGGATTGTTTGGTAAAGGTTTAACGTTCAGAGTAGCAGCATGGGTCCGTATTCACCAACCATTCTTAAGAATATTCTTAGTCTTATTCTTCAGAATTTCGTCAATGTGAAAGTAACAGAACTTCTGATTGGCTAAACCACATGGTTTAGCCAATCAGAAGTTTTGTTACTTTCACAGTTACAGATAATCTTGAAGAATAAGACAAAGAACTTTCTTTAGAATACTTGATGTAAGAATAAGACTTCTTAAGAATACTCAACACCAAGGTGTTATAATTATCTGGTACAATATAGATTTTAGGTAGTCTTGTTCAGCTATATGGGCTTCAAGGAAATTCTCTCCTGACATGTGTCATTCCCAAGCTCTTTTTACATGTCAGGATAGGCTGACCCGGACCCTCCAGGTCACGAGTCCCACACCTTATCACTGAGCCACCCAGGAGCCCTCAAAAAAAGGCCAAGCTACGCCACCAACCTGCAGGAGATGATATGCCTTTATCATTTTCATAACTTGCCAGATACTCCGCAGTAAAGCCTATGTGTACACAGGGGAACATCTCAATGCATCACTTAGCCATATTCAATAACAATATCACAAATATATCTTTTGCAAACTTTCACAGAATACTTTGTGGAATTTTTGGTGACACAAGCAAGTTTTGATAGAATACAGTGTGAAATATTTGGTGCCACATGCAAGTTTTGATAGAATGCAGTGTGAAATATATTTGGTGCCAGGCCAACTTCGACTGGTATATTTGAGCTATGTTCTACCAAAAGGGGTTTAAATCTTTACCAAACGACAGAATTTTAGACTGGTTCAAATTGATTGAAAGCACTTGCAGACGACAAAGTACATATAACTCAAAAATTGAAATTTGTTTCCAGTATGGTAGAAAATATTGTGGGAAAAGGAGAAAATTCTGGTTACCAGCATTTTCTCCTTTTCCCAAAATGTTTTCAAAAGGCTTCTATATCGGGGTGGTAAAAACCAGGGGTTGTTTGGTAAAAGGTTAATGCATTTCCATAATGCAGTAGGAAACTCAAGTTATCATGTATTATGGATAAATTACATCCAGTTTCTGTCACCACTGACCCATTTATAAGGGAACACTGGGCTTTTGACATGCAGGGAGTTTACCAATAACAAAAAGTTTCGACCCAGGTCAGCCTGTGCACACTGCGCAGGGCTTACCTGAGTCTATACTTTTTTCAGTGCTTTAAAATCCCTTTTCACAGATTATATTAAAGGTGGCCTTTCAGTTTTTGAGACTAAAATTTTAGAAAAATACAAAAAAATTATCCTTATACTTCCAAAGTCTTACAATTTTCGTCCAAAAAACCCCAGTAGTCGAAAACCATCCGACAGCAACAGAAATTAGAGATTTACTCAGGTCGACACCGACGAGAAATACGTTCTATTTTTACATGAGCAACTCGCTTATTTAGATGCCGGAAATACACAGACAAAGCTTCAAACATAGCGTCCGAAGAAGACATTTTAAGACATAATTACATGTTTTTTTTTTTCTGATACGGAATTTAAGCGTCATTAGTCACGTGCCAATCATTTGTCATTCCCACAATGCCTTTTTGATTTTTGGCACGAAATCTAAAAATACCACAATAGGCTATGTAACCTTTTAAGGGAATACCATTAAAAATGTAATTCTATGATTTATAATTATTGTTGATTTGTATTATTTTTTTCATATATATTTCATTGATGTATATATTTTTTTTAATTTGGTGAGATGTGAAAAAATCTAAATACCCACCTTTAACTGAAACCAAGTAAGGCCTCCTTTCAAAAAAAGTACGATAGAGCACATGCTACAGCAGGTGTAAGTATTCTGCATATCTTAAAATCTAAGACTGTCTGACTGGTTGGTTGATTCTTTCTCACTCAGCCAATCAGATGGCGAGCTCTGGGATTTAGATGGAACGGTTTGTGAAGACATCGGTATGTGATTCTCTACGATATGAAAGCCAAACTAGCTATTGTTTATTTATGACAGTGCCGTATAATTACCGATAACGACATTACCTTGAATAATCAATGCTTGTTATACCAGTCACCGCTCGTCTTATTTACATGTCATATTTTCTAGATAAATGGAACCGTTTGTTTGCCCGGAGCATTATTCAATGTAACTAATTGAAGTCCAAACAAACCCTCGTCTGCTTAGTAATCCTTATCCATACAATCTTGTCTCTCAATTCATTACCAAACGACAAAATTTTAGGTTTGTCCAAATTGAAAGCATTTGCAGACGACAAAATAAAAGTGGCTGAAAATTTGGAATTAGTTTTGTGACGGGTAGAAAACATTGTGGGAAAAGGAGGAAAGAGGACCATGATGGTCCTATACCGTTCACCTGAGTACTAAGCGGCAAAGATCTACAATTAAGATAATTACTAAATATTGAGGTTCAAGGCCAAATTTTCGCAAGATATGCAATCCCACCGCCAGTTGTCAAGGAGGTATAATGTAGTTGCAAAGGGCAGGCAATGTAACAAACATGTTTACCAAGTCCAACGTCAACTCCACTCTGGACATGCAAAAACTAATGTAAAAATGAAGATCAAAGTGGAATTACTCAAATTCCATGCTAGGTAGTATTATTGTTCGGTAATATTGCAACAAACGTGCATACAAATTTTGAAGTCGTTCTAACTTGAGATGACAAAGTTATATTCCGGACAAGCACTAAATGCAGACTCATGTGAGATTTTATCGAGACAAACATTCTAACCAATTTTCAATTTAGCTTAGCAAGAAATGTGGTCTCTAGAGTGCTCACAAGAAGATTTTTAAAGATTTCCCTCTTTATCTGTATGTGACATATAAGACCAAAAACATAGGGCTAACTTTCACACCAGGGCCATAATTTGAAGCATTTTGGTAGAGGGCTACTAGATGATGCTACATGCCAAATATGAAAGCTCTAGCCCTCATGGTTTGGGGAAAGAAGATTTTCTAAAATTTCCTTCTTTATCGCTATGTGAAAGCTGAGACCAAAAACACTGGGCTAACTTTCACACCAGGACCATAATTTGAAGTAATTTAGTAGAGGGCCACTAGATGATGCTGCATGCCAAATAAGAAAGCTTAGCTCTTGCGGTTTAGTACAAGAAGATTTTCTAAAATTTCCTTCTTTATCGCTATGTGAAATCCGAGAACCCACAACATAGGGTCATTTTCAACACTAGGGCCATAATTTGAAGTATTTTGGTAGAGGGCCCCTAGATGATGCTACATGCCAAATATGAAAGCTCTAGCCATTACCGTTTGGGACAAAGAGATTTTCTAAAGATTTCCTTCCTTATCTCTATGTGAAATATTAGACCAAAACCTAAATCGAAAGCTTTAGCCCTTACGGTTTGGGACAAGACGGGTTTTTTTTTTTAAATATTTCATTCTTTATCTCTTTGCGAAATTCGAGACCCCACAACATAGGGCCAATTTCTGCACTAGGGCCATAATTTGAAGTATTTTAGTAGGGCGCCACTAGATGATGCTTCATGCCATATATGAGAGCTCTAGCCCCTACGGTTTGAGACCCCACAACATAGGGCCAATTTCTGCACTTGGGCCATAATTTGAAGTATTTCAGTAGGGCGCCACTAGATGATGCGTCATGCCATATATGAGAGCTCTAGCCCCTACGGTTTGGGACAAGAAGATTTTTAAAGATTTCCTTCTTTATCTCTATGTGAAATCCGAGAACACACAACATAGGGCCACAATCAACACTAGGGTCATAATCTGAAGTATTTTGGTAGAGGGCCACTAGATGATGCCACATGCCAAACATGAAAGCTCTAGCCCTTACAGTTTTGGACAAGAAGATTTTTAAAGTTTTTTCTTTCAGTTGCCATGACAACCAGAGTTCTTCTTGGAATTCAATTTCTTGAAGTATTCTGAAAGTGCATCAGCTAAGGAACATTTCTGTGAAGTTTCACTGAAATATGATCAGCAGTTTCAGAGGAGACGATTTTTTAGTGATTGTTTACGGACGGAAGTAGGGACAGACGGACGACGGATATTGGCCGATCACAATAGCTCACCCCGAGCACTATGTGCTCAGGTGAGCTAAAAATGCTGGTTACCAGCATTTTCTCCTTCTCCAATCATGTTTTCTAAATGCTTCTTTCTCAGGGCCATCAAAAGTTGGGATTGTATTGTAATGGGTTAACCTTTAATATCCTGCTAAATAGGTGACATAAAAACCTTAAGCCGAGAGTAAAACCCCAAAATATGGCTATCACAAAGGTTTTTCTTGGGGGGGGGGGGGAATATTCTTCTCGGATGGTGCAGATTAAAGATCAGACTGCACGTTCTGTGCGGTCTAATCTTGATCTACACTGTCCGCAAAAGGTCATTGAGTGAGTCTTAGTAACCTGCGGCGAAGAAGATGTCTTTTGAAAACATCATGGGAGAAGAAACTGCTAACTATTATTATTTCACGACCATTTTCACCGATGTTTTTTACTGTTTCAAAGATAGTAAACTTCTTTCAGGTTACAATCAGGTTACAATTAGTTTGTCGTATGCAAAAGTTTTAAATTCAGGAAATTTTGTAACTTAATAAAACTACTTCTTCTCTCGGGTGTGCACAAGAAGTAAAACGGCCAAAAAGAAGAAAAATGCGGTGTCCAACCTTTCCATTATTTTCTAGTCAACAGCAAATAAACTCTGATTTTTGATAACATCAGTCCATTTATAGCCAGTCCATTTTCCTGACACAGGTGCAAAAGTTATGTCATCCTATTTTTACTAAACACCTTGTCCGACCGTCCCGTGTTTATCGGCTCTAATTGAACTAGTCTTTAAAAGATATTGGGAAAAGCAGGAATCAGTATTTTTGCTATCCACAAAATGTATTCTATCTTTCTACTGCTAGATTCTATCACTTGAGGCACAATCTATATACGATCGTATTTTGTTGTCTGCAAATGCCTTAACACTTTAACAGAAATTTTTGGGATCGTCCAAACTAAAAGAATTTGCAGATGACGATTTATATGTGGTTCATTAATGTGGTAAATGATTGTGATTGTTCTTAGAAGGTTAGAAAACAGTGTGGGAAAAGGAGAAAATGCTGGTTACCAGCATTTTCTCCTTTTCCCACATAGTTTTCAGAAGTCTTATTTCAAAGGGTCGTTAAACTCGGGATTATGTGATAAAGGGTTAAATTTGAACATTTTAAAGTTTTATTGTAAAAAGAGTTAAGCGCCATAGAAGAAGCCCAACTATCCTTTGAGTGTTCAGTTGACTGGCGACGACCGGGCGTCGAACTGTTGACCTCCAACTATCAAGATGAACGCCCTCAAGTTTTCTTCAATGAATTAGACGGTCATCTCAGAAGGGGATTGATAAGTATGTTGGAAGGTACCTCTGTTCTTCTCTAAGATTTCATATGATACCACATTTTACTATTCAAGCTAATTGAACGATCACTAAGAACTGTCATCAATCATATTTAACAGACGTCAGAAATGCAGACTTAGATCTACTTAGAACTATTTGAAAATGACAAACGAAATGCTGCTCAATTTTTCCATGTTGCTGTCGAGGATAACGATCCCTAACTCATCGGTAAATATCGTATAAGATCGACGATCTCGTAAAGGCTATTCGGCCAGTCTCGGCAGCTTCCGTCTTTTAGTATGCCAACAATAGGGGCCTTAGACTCACTAACTCATCAAACAAATATCGTGTAATATCGACGTTTTCGTAAATGCTATTCGGCCAACCTCGACAGCTTCCGTCCTTCAGTATGACAGTTACGGTCGTAAACTCAGTAACTTTTCGGTAAATGTAGCGTAACATCGAAAAGGATATTCGGCAAACCTCGGCAGCTTCCGTCTTTTAAATACAAGAGTTAGATCCGTAGGTCTATGTGAAGAGCCATCTTCCTGTGGGCGGTATAATCACAGGCATGTTTAGTAAAAGACTGACCGTCTGAATGGTTGACCGTTCTCTTTTACTGAAGACAAAATTTAGACTTGTCCAAAGTCAGGGCACGTGCACTAACACTTGTGACTTAGTACTGCAAATTATATGTCGGTTTGAGAAAGGGCAGAAAGTATTGTTGGACAAGGTGATATGGAGTGCAACACGCGAAAAGGCGCATTCGGACATTTGCGTAAAGTGCCGTCCCGGATTAGCCTGCGCAGTCCGCGCAGGCTAATCCGGGACGACACTTTACGACTACATAAGATTTTTGCTAACAGTAGACATGCGCAAAACAGAAAATTGCACTAAAACGGAAAGTGCCGTCTCGGATTAGCCTGCGCGGACTGCGCAGGCTAATCCGAGACGACACTTTACGCACATGTCCGAATGACCCTTTTCGCGTGTTGCACTCCATTATTATACTACTTACATGTACCAGCGTTTTTTCTACATATTCCTATAATATTTTCAAGAAAGGGTTTCCTAAATTTCCTTGATCGTTTCCTGCTGATTACTATCATCTAAATTGAATGTTTTAAATCGATAGTAAAACCCCAAATATTTCTGTTTCAAAGTTTTTTTTTTTTTTTTTTTTGGGGGGGGGGAATAACATCTCCTATCGATTACTGTAGATCCAAGATCAGCCTGCACGGTCTGAGCGGTCTGATCTTGATCTACATTGTCCACTAAAGGTCAACGAGTCACTCTTAGCAGCCTAAGGGTTTATACAAGGGCTATTGTGATAAAGGTCTCATTCAAGGTATGTGTCAATTTTTAGAGACTTCAAAACTAGCATGAGTGACAAGGAAGGAAAGAAGTTCTAAGGAAAACGGAAATGTTTGTTTTTTAAGAACGCGGAAACTTATTGATGTAGGAGCCTACAGCTATCACCCACTTTCCTACAATTTTTCAAACGTCGTCTACAGCGGGGGCCTAGACATTCCTCCTCTTGTTGCTGTGTCCAAGTATTTTAGACAACAGCTCGCAGGCTTCAGGCAGGCTGGTGACAATTTATTCTATTTGATAGTGCAAATAGCCCGAATATTCGAAGCTACCAGCTTAGCGACGATGAGGGGAGTGGAATGTTGTTTTACCAAAATCTGGCATCTAACAGTAGTAACATGTAAAGAAATTAAGACAGAGTCGCTGAATATGTCTGTCTTTGCTCTCTCTCTCTCTCTCTCTCTCTCTCTCTCTCTCTCTGTGGTGGGGGGGGGTTGGAGGGGGCAAAATTTTTTTTTTTTAAATTCAAAAAGACGATATCGTCCCATCTTAAGTCACCTAGTACATTTAGAGAAATAATAATGAAAAACCCCGTGATATGACATTTATCTGATATCATAATATAACAAAATATATCATGATAGTTTTGAAGAGAAAAAAAAAACCGCCACTATTAATATGTGATGGTGCTTCTTTGCCACTGTATCAAAACATGCATATTAATTTTGCACTTGGATATTCAGTCCGAATATAGGTCAGGTCCGAATATGCGTAACTTACAGGCAGTCTGGCACTCAACAAGGTCAAAAATACAATCAAAAGTAGTACATATTTGGCGGCATTGTGAGTGTAAGCAGATAAGGCTTTACTCACTCAACTGACAGTTTAATTTGGAATAGGCCTATTTATCAATTATGTATGTGTGATATCTCATACAGCAGGCCTACTATTTCTTATAGACATACGCTAATCTATTTAGAAATGTTATAAATTGAAAGTTCCAAACTGTGTAGATCTGTGTTTTCAAAAACGACAGAATGATTGATTTTTGACAGACGTATGCTAAGATAGATTCTAATAGGTATGTCTCTGTGAGACCATAATGCAACAGTCGACAAACCCCTCTTCTGTTGGGTCATACAGGTGAGCATCAAAATTAGAACTAAACTTGTTGGCAAGGCAGTAGGCCAATGTCACAGAGTTCGAAACTGGTGGAAAATGCACGATTTAGGTCGGTATTTTAGTGCAAATCAAACGTCTATTTTGTGACAAAGGTAGAACGGAAACTGAAGACCAGTAGGGAAGTAAACATCCTTGTCACGGCCCTATTTTTAGTTGTTCTGTTGACAGCATAAAAATTTCCTCTAGGCTATCAATCATAACTTGTGTTACTTTAAAATCTAGAAAACTCCAGTGAATTAGACCAAGGCCGATATTTAGAATAGCTCTTAAAAGCTTATCCGGGGTTCGTAGCCGCCAAACAGCCTAATTCTCAAGATGTTTTATTTTAAATTTGAAAGTAACTTAAGTTTGGCTAAACAGTTATTTGGAATAGCCAAACAGAAGTCAGAAGTGTGTTACTTTCTAAATCTCTCCATCTTTCTAAAGTTCTCACCATCTGCATACGTAATGGCAAAAGACAGGATGACTTGTAACGGATGAGGACCAATATATGTTTTCAAATATGGTCGGTTTCAAGACTTAAAAATGTTATCAGAAGGGGTCATGGAGTTAACTCTTAAAATACGACAAAAATTGAAACTCTTCTACATTGAACGCATAGATTTACAAAATTAAAACAAAACGTCGCTCAAATGGCGGGCTTGTACTTTGATTTTTTTTTCTTCTGTCTTGCATTCTCTCTTTCTCTGAAGCTCATTTTTAAGGCACAAATTTTAGTCTCTTCCAAACTGAAACTCAGTCAAAGTCGGAAGTGATACAAATAAGGCGAAATTCGTTGACCACAGAGAAAACATTGTGGGGTCGGTAGAAAATTCTGATTTTTACAGCATTTTCTACCTATTCCATCATGTTTTCAAAACCTCTCTATGTAAGGGTTGTTAATTACAGGGATTTTATGGTAATAAGTTATGATACGTAACTGTATGGTAAAGGGATAAGAAAATAAGAATGCACGAGTTCGAGACATGCACCAGAAACACATGTAGACCTGCGCAAGTTAACGTAATCTCGTTATCTCTGTCCGGTCTGACCGCGCAAGGCGGGAGCTCGGCCTTGCTACATATATAGACCTAACGTCTGACAAGGGTCTTCAAATACGCTCCACGTATTTCAATAAAACGTACGAATAAGGCATCTTTTGTCCGTGGTAAGTTTTTTTTTTTACGCCGGGTATATCTCTCGAACTTTTTAACTTTTATCCTGCTTAAAATCCAAAAACAAATTTTCAATTTGATATAATTAATAACCGGATTATTGCTGTTTTAAATTTCCCTATTATTGCTATTTTAAATTTCTGTTTTAGGGAATGATATCTCCTTATCGGATAGTGTAGATCAAAGATCAGACTGCACGTTCTGTGCAGTCTGATCTTGATCTACAATGTCCGCAAAAGGTCAGCGAGTCGCGCTTGGCAGTTAAAGGGTTAATGATTATTTCTGAAGTATTTTGCTTCAATAATCCTCATGTATTGATAAATGTTATATTAAATTATTCTATATACATGTAGTTGCTTAAACATGTGAAACGCAAAATAAATATAACAGAAAATTTTATCTCGAAAAAATATGAGAAGTTGCAATTTCATGGTTTTCTACTGTCAGACGACGATTGTAGAAAAATACAAGCTTTTCCATTCAACGTGTTACTACATAATGATAATAAAAAAATAGTTTTCTTTAAATTGTTGGAATTTTGACAGATTGTACCGTAAGACATTACCGTTGCCTCATCTTCGCGAGCTAAGGTTACGATCACTTCGTGGATCTTACCTAGCGTAGTGCGTCGTAATCCTTGGCTTGCGAAGATGCCGTTGCCTGCGCATGTCATTTTCTTCGAAGATTCTACCTGTCTTATATGACGGATCACTCTCCCTGATATCGAGGTGACTGTAATAATACGCGCTATAAAGTAGCAATGGAGAAAATGGCTTTTGTCAATACGTTTGAGGGAAAATCAGGCCTGTTTTAGCTCCAGATTTCTCTAAACTGCTGATCATAGGCTCATAAATGAGTGAATCCCACCAAGTAACGTTTTATTGAGTATACTTTTATTTTAGTTTGAAATTAGCGGGAGATAATGACACATAACCAGACTTGCAATAAAATCTATATTTTTAAATTGTATGAACTGAATCTGTGTAGATTAAGACCCGGGAATTGATTAATTCTGGCTTATAATGCTCGAATTTTTAATTATGCAACAAATCTGTGGATGAGTTTTGTAGAGTCATAGAACTTCATTTGCACATGACTTTATATAAATCACGTGATCTCTCTCAGTAAATGAAATCTGTCTTTTATTTGCAACTAAAGTAGGTCAACTGATAGCAAGGTTGTATTTTTGTCTGATTTGGTGTCTCGAGCCTCCTTTCATTTCAGAATTCCGACATGTCGTCACTTTGGTTCGTCTTCGTCCTAGCTTCTCATTATGGATTTACCAGCGGTATGTAATATAGAAAATATACATATATGTAATAAAAAATCTGATTGAAATTTGCTTCTTGTTTTCAAAATGAACATCACTTTCAAATTCGAGAAAATACCTTTTGTGGGTTGGGTAAATGCTACATGAATTTGTTGCGAAAAAAGCTGCCCAGAGTTTAGAATGGTCCTAAAAATGTTGACCAGAGAAAAATCGGTGGTTTTAAAATTCTTTTTATCTACCACTGGTTGGTAGGCCCGGTGTAGTTTCCATCTTCACCCATTCCTTTCAAAGTTCAGGTGAGATAGTGATTGTAAGGGAGAGGGTAAACATAAATTATACAAAAGATAAAGTCCAACGCATTACATGATCCGATGTAACAACATTTCCTAAAGCTAGGAATTCTAAACGCAATAATCAGGTTGAAAAAATAGTTTTATTTCATGGTTTCCTGCCGTTTATAGAGAAATAATGGTACAATGTGGTTTGGTATTTCATGGTTACAGCCAGGGAAAACATATTGATTTTCATTTCATGATTTCCAGTAGTTTATCATGAAAAAAAGGTCAAATAATTTTAGATATTTCATGGTTACGACCAGTATGAAATATTGAATTTAACTTAGACACTAAATTGAGGTCGAAAACAGTCGTTTCTGTGCCTAGGTAACCAGCGCATGCCATTCACTCAGATGGTAGTATGACGTGATTTACCCAACATTTCTCGCGCTTTACGTAATGTTGTACATAATGCGTTGAGCACTATGTGGTGGGGATATGCCATGTGCAGGGAATTACCGACAACAATTGTGTTGGATTCTGATGAAAAATCCAACAAAAAAGGAGTTAGAGGCATGATATAGAAAGAATATATTCCTTTTCAGTAAGAGATTTATTTAATCTCATGAACATCGTGAGTAATATTTTCTCTTGTGGCTGCGCCACTCGTGATCAAATATTACCAATGCAGTTTACTCGATGAAACAGATTTCGATCTTTCGCTGAAATAAACATTTATCCTCTATTTAATGTTTCTATAACGGGCTTTAAAAGGGACTAGAAACAAGTAAACACGAAACACTGGCTTCTGCAAGTCTTCACATCAAGTCTTTGTCTCGAACACAGTAGGCCGAGAGCAGATGGTGACTTCCACGAAGATGAAAAGCCAAAATTCATGTTGAAAATGTGACAGAATTGTGTGGTCCACCCTGTAATTTTGAACCAAAAAAAATTTTTTTTATTGAAAACATCTTTTAAGAAAAACTATAAATTGATAATCAACAAAATGTATATACATGTAGCTTTGGCTGTCTTATTCAATCCCATTTCGGACAGAAGGCTAAAATAAAAAAAAAAAAAGTCGTAAATCTGTATGCTATATAGTACTTTCTCCCCCATATCAATTGACATTGTTTCATGAAAAAACGGCAACTTTTCACTTTCTATTCCATCTTAAACCATTAGATTTATCAACCCAGAATTATTAACCTGACTCTACAGCAGAGGTGCTGATTTCTAAGAATAACCCATTACCAAACGACAATCTTTTAGACTGGTCCAAATTGAAAGCATTTGCAGACGACAAAATAAAAGTGACTGAAAATTTGAAATTTGTTTTGTGAAGGGTATAAAACATTGTGGGAAAAAGATAAAATGCTTGTTACCAGCATTTTCTCCTTTTCCCACAATGTTTTCTAAAGGCTTCTTTCTCAGGGGCGTCAAACGTAGGGATTGTGTGGTAATGGGATAACCCATAGGGAAGGCGTTACTATACACATATATATACATGTATACGATTTGCCAGTGGCTCCCTACCAGAGAGGGTAGGGTAGGGGTTAAATGCATTCCGTGATGCATTAAACTGACGCAAGTCGTCACATACTTGTAGATCCAGAAAAAACAATTTTTTCCCTATAACAGACTGAATCTTAAGGTAGAACGATCCTTAGACATAAAGAAAATTTACAAAGAACAAACAGTTTCGACCCTTGTCAACCTTTGCGGACACTGTCAATAAGAGTCAGGGAACTGTCTTTGTAAGTGTCAGGGTTCCAACTGTGTTGTCGGGGAAACTGTCTTGTTCTCGTTTAGATGATGATCATGAAGGAAAGCAACCAAAGGCTGCGAAAAAATATTCCGTGGCTAGGTATTGGTAAAAGAAACTCCAGGGCTGCACGGATAATTGCACAGGTCGCTTCGATGTAACGAAAACATTGATGAAAATATCGTCAAACAAACAAACAACGACATCAACTCGTGCTGAAAAAAAAGTATTACTTAGCAAGCTGATTGCGCTTTTGTGGATGTTACGAGTATTATTTTTTCTAGAACAGCAAAATGAGACAAAAGAGTCAAAATGAGACAAACAAGCCTGTAAAATGACTGTCCTCAACATATGTTCCGTTTACAGGATTCTTTCGTATATCTTCATGCATGCACAATGTCAAAGGTCAAGCACCAGACTTTAAAAGTCTGTCAGGATAACCTATTTTCGCGTAGCCGCGTGAAAATGTGCACCAGGCATTCATCTGATACTATCTCCAGCCTGGCGTGCCCTTCACAGGCATACGGCCTGGTTGCTTTTGAAAGCAATGAAGATCTAGATCAGATTGCAAATTTTTACTGTCTGATTTTCAATGTAGGCCTACGGTGTCCGTATGTTTGCGACATGAATTCTATCCAACACAGTCTTATAACAGCAGTGATATTGGTGTTTCTCCTTACCTTGCATTCCTATATTAAATTACTTTCAATGCAAATTCACGTGTACCTTAAATGAATGTTCAATTTCTTTTTCAATGGTTCCAAGGCTTCGGTATTATAACACTGAGTGAACGTTTTAAACTATGAAAGCAACGTAGATACCAAGCTCCTGAGATCTTAAGTGATTAGCACCACTAAATATACTGCAATTCAGTAACAATGACAAAAAATATCATTAAAAATTTCCCTATCATTATTTTGATCATTTGGCGTATTTTAATCTTTTTGGTCTTTCTAGAAAACCACTATGTGATAGCTTGGTGTATGTGTAGTCTACAAACTTTTTCTTCTCTTTTGATGCCTTTTCTTTTCTATTGGCCGACGCAGTTACTGTTTCCCGTTTCCCCTTTCCGTGTTTTAATAGGCCGAATAAGTCGTACACGTTTTAGTCAATACAGCCAGGTACTCTCTTCGAAGGAGAATTTTAAGATTTTTCAGAAAATTGCATTGTTTTGAATTTCTTGTATTTGGAGACGATTTCTCTCGTAATTTACAAAGAAATTTGTACGACACATGTGCCTCAGATTAATGAACACAAGTTGCGCCAATTAATGAAAGGGAAAGGGAACTGCTTGTCAGATTGGCTCGTTTTGAATAGAACTTCGACGTATTCTACTTCGCTGTCGCCGTTATCATGCAAAAACTTTGGCATTTTCAAATAGATTTAGTTTTGTGTGTGCTGACGTTGCATAGCTAGCCTGATTTTGAAAGCGATATTCTACTCTACAGGGGATAGGACGGGCTAATATCATGCTGTTTGAAAGTAATGATCAACTATTCAGTAATAAAATACACAAGCCAACAGGCACCATTGCCATTTAGAGTATTCGTACTCCGTGATGATAAGGACACAACTTGATGAAATTAAGAATTGAGACCAGAATATGGGCTAGAAATTACTTGCCTTCATAAAAAATCATTTCTGGTCACTTTCATATACGAAAATAACTTGGATAACTATTTTCATGTCCAGTGTGCATCAATAAAGAACATACTGTTGGCCATCTTGTGCACACATGGCGTAACCAAACTTAGCATTTTTTGAGAAGTAACACTAGAAAAAAAAAAGAAGCAGATTTCTTTAACATACTATAATTAGTTTACTTTCTGATGTATTTGTCTTGTACATTTGTCTGCAATTCAAGGGCAGTGAGACATTCAAATATTGGTAAGGGTTATGAGCAGAAATACCTTGTGACATCATCAAAATATATGCTCTACAAGATGCACACAAAAATCACCGGTTCAAGGACACTCACAGAGTAAGGACACTCGACGATATAATACCAATCATGAATAAAGTTGTGTACAGAATGTCTGAATGTTTAAATATGCTCAAGTCAAATCTCTAGTCTCATACATAGAAAATACATTATTGTATATATTAGCTCTTGCTGTTGCTCTCCTCGAACTTAGCCTTGTTAAGTCAAAACAACATAGTTTTCTGAAAACTCTTGAATTCTGCTTTGAGGAGAGTATTTCAGTGCATTGACAAAAACAGAATACCATTAAATGGTTTAGACTTCATTCTGA
Source organism: Tridacna crocea (assembly GCA_943736015.1). Lineage (NCBI taxonomy): Eukaryota > Metazoa > Mollusca > Bivalvia > Cardiida > Cardiidae > Tridacna > Tridacna crocea. The sequence goes on from OX031066.1 coordinate 15,973,162, forward strand.
AAAGTTACAACATATTCAAAAAGATTTCTTGTAATGTATGATCCAGCAAGAAGAAAATGTTGTCTATGCTTTTAACCCATTATCACACAATCCCTACTTTTGATGCCCCTGAGAAAGGAGCCTTTTGAAAACATAGTGGGAAAAGGAGAAAATGCTGGTAACCAGCATTTTCACCTTTTCCCACAATGTTTTATACCCTTCACAAAATGAATTTCAAATTTTCATTCACTTTTCTTTTGTCGTCTTGAAGTGCGTTCAATTTGGACCAGTCTAAAATTGTCTCATGTGGTAAAGAGTTAATCTTACAGTATGCTTCAGCTTATATGCCTACCCTAGGGATGAAAATCGAAAGGGTGTCTGTGTGGGGGGGGGGGTTTAAAGATTTATTAGAGTTCCAGATAAGAGGGAGTGATGGTATTATAAATCAATTATTTTGCTTCCAAACTCTGTGTTGTGTGTAATCATAAGCGTCATCTCAATGAGACGATTCTAATGAGTAAATGAGTACCCATAACATAGAGTTTAGTTGATAATAATTGATATTTTCAATTTAGAAATCAGAATCACTCTCTTAATCTGGAGCTCTGATGTATAACAATGGTTCCAAAATTCTGGTAAAGCTATCCCTATTGATGATTTGCAAAAATAAAACGTTTTATGGGGATATTTATCTGAATTGGAATTTACTGCCTGAAGTTATTAAAAAAGCAGAAAAGGAAGTGTGAAGTGACTGATCGGACAATGTCAAAATATCATTTTGTCCTGTCATGTTTTTGAGTTTATCTGCAGAGATCCATTTTCCTTATCACTTAATTTTTGGATAAGTATTCCTACATGATTTACATAAGTTTGTCATTAAAGGTAACAACTGACAAGTAACTTAACTCATTATCACACGAGAAAATTTCAGACTGGTCCAAATTGAAAACACTTGCCATACGACAAAATAAAGGTGACTAAAAAATTGAAATTTGTTTTGGGAAGGGTAGAAAACACTGTGGGAAAAGGAGAAAATGTAACCAGCATTTTCTCCTTTTCCACAGTGTTTTCAAAAGGCTTCTTTCTCAGGGGTGTCAAAAGTAGGGGTTGTATGGTAATGGCTTAAAAACCTGTTACAGTACACTAGATAAGCAGATTAACATAGTTATTATACTTGTGTTTTTTTACCATTATTGTTCTTTTTTTTTCTAAGTTTTAATTTGCATCCTAAAGATTGATAAGGACTTCTCAGTTCATTTCTCAATGAGTTCTGCATAAATTTACTTTGGTCAAGTTGAAATGCATTAAAAATTTTCACATTGTTGTTGTGTCCTTCCTAACCCATTACCACACAATCCCTACTTTTGACGCCCCTGAGAAAGAAACCTTTAGAAAACATAGTGGGAAAAGGAGAAAATGCTGGTAACCAGCATTTTCTCCTTTTATCACAATGTTTTCTACCCTGCACAAAAATTTCAAATTTTCAGTCACTTTTATTTTGTCGTCTACAAATGCTTTCAACTCGGACAAACCTAAAATCTTGTCGTTTGGTAATGAGTTAAGAGTGTTGCAAAACCATGACTCTTTTTTAGACTTTAAGTCTTTTCCAAACAACATAATTTTAGACTTTAGAGAGCATTGATTTTGCAGACGACAATTCAAATGCGGTTACCATTTTCTCCTCCTTCAACATTGTTTTCAAAATGATTCTTTTGCAAGGTTGTTAATACTGGGCATTAACACAATGTGTTAGATGGTGCAAACTTTAAAAATCTTCCTGTCCAAAAACAAGATGGGCTAGAATTTAAATATTTGTCATGTAGTATCACCATGTGGACCTCTATGAAGTTTAACCCATTACGCAATACACCATTTTGAGACCGTCCCATATTCAAAAAAGCTGCAGACAACAACTGAAATGTGGCTGCTAGTGGGTTTTAAGATACAGACTACATGGAAAACACTGTGAGAAAAGGTGAAATTGCTCATTTTGAGCAATTTCACCTTTTCTCACAATGTTTTTCTTAAGGCTTTTTTCTTCATTGTGTTAAAACAAGTATATACGAAGGAAAGGGCCCTTGATGCTCTGGCCATAAAAAATTAATCCACTGTTATGTGCCCTATTTCACAAAAACTGATTTGCGCATCAATATTTTCTTGTTTTCTATTGAAATTTAGGTTCCCTGGAGGAAAAGTTGGTGCATGACAGGCAAATTTCACTAGCAGGTACTTTTATTTGTACATGTATATGGTCACAATAGAAAATTTCACAGCTGTTGAAGATATCTTTCAATTAATTTCAAGTGTTCTGCAAGGCAATCTGGGATATTGATCCATCAAATTAGATGAAAGTCTCAAATTTTTGTTACGATGCATGCAGGTTACGTGATGCCGGGAGAGATTTGTTTTAGAATGAGTCGTGTGTACATTTGCATTTATTTGGGTCTATTTTTGGACTGGAAATGTTTGTTGGTGCTCTTGCGGTCAATTCTTTACCAAACGATATAATTTTAGACTAGTCAAAATTGGAAACATTTGCAGAGGACAAAATTAATGTGACACAAACATTGAAATTTGTTTTGGGAAGGGAAGAAAACATTGTGGAAAAAGGAGAAAATGCTTGTAACCAGCATTTTCTCCTTTTTCCCCATAATGTTTTCAGAAGGCTTCTTTCTCAGGTTCATGAAAACCAGGGATTGTTTTGGAAAGGGTAAACTCTACATAAATGATATTCTAGACCATTCCAAATTAAAGACATTAATAGACAAGAAATAAATGTTGCCAAAATGCTAAGAATTGTTCTATGACATAAAGAAAATGTTTTAGGGTTGCAGTCATTTTCTCCTCTTCTCACAATATTTTTGAGAGCCTTCTTACATGGGGATGTGCAAAGTCTGGACTGTTTGGTAAAGGTTAAGCAGACTTTTCCCTTTCTAAGTTTCACAGTCTTGACTTTCAACAGCCTTGAGAGAGACGACTTTTAAAGACATTACGGAAATAAGAGAAAATGTAGGTAATTAGCATTCTCTCTTTTTTGCACAATTTTTCCTCCCAAATTTAAACAAATTCAATCATTTTGGCTAGTTTTAACTCATTACCACACGACAAAATTTTAGACTGGTTCAAATTGAAAGCATTTGCAGACGACAAAATAAAGTTGACTGAGAAATTGAAATTTGTTCTGGGAATGGTAGAAAACACTGTGGGAAAAGGAGAAAATGCTGGTTACCAGCATTTTCTCCTTTTCCTACAGTGTTTTCAAAAGGCTTCTTTCTCAGGGGCGTCAAAAGTAGGGATTGTGTGGTAATGGGTTAATTTATCGTCTGAAAATACTTTGAATTTGGACAAGTAAAAAATTTTGTTGTTTGGTAAAGACTAAAGAGCTAAAGGGTAGAATCACCGGAATTTGACATTCTATAACTAAAATAAATGATAAAATATGAAAAAAAAATCTCCCCACATTTATATCATGTAGGAGAGATTTTTTTTTTGCTTCTTTTATCATTTATTTTGGTTAGAGAATGTCAAATTCCTGTGGTAGAATACATTGTAAAAAAGAGAATATGCTGGTTGACTGCATTTTCTCTTTTCCAACAATGTCTCCAGAAGCCTCTCTTTCTCTAGATAGTCTAGTTTATCGAAAAACGTTGAATAAACCTTTATTAACTTATTACCAAACAACAAATTTTTGGCTTGTCCAAATCAAAAGCAATTACAGACAACTAAATAAAAGTGACTAAAAATTTGAAATTTGTTTTGTGGAGGGTACCAGCATTTTCTCCTTTTCTCACAATATTTTCAAAAGGCTTCTTTCTTGCCAAAAGTCGGGATTGTGTGGTAAAGGGTTAAACAGTCCCGGTTTTCATGACTGTGGAAGAAGCCTTTTGGAAACATTTTGGGAAAAGGAGAAAATGCTGGTAACCAGCATTTTCTCCTTTTCCCACAATGTTTTCTTCCCTTCCCGAAAAAAATTTCACTTTTGAGTCACTTTAGTTATGTCATCTGCTAATGCTTTCAGTTTGGACCAGTCTAAAATTTTGTAACTTTTTTAACTCTTTAACAAACACCAAAATTTTGGAACAGTCCAAATTGAAAGCATTTGCAGACAATAAAATAAATGTGAATCAAAAATTGAAATTCGATTTGGAAAGGGTAGAAAACATTGTGGGAAAAGGAGAAATGCTGGTCACCAGCATTTTCTCATTTTCCTACCATGTTTTCAAGGCTATCTTTCTCAGGGTCGTTAAAAATCGGCATTGTGTGGTAAAGAGTGAAGGGTTTAATCCATTACCACACAATCCCTACCTTTGACGTCCCTGAGGAAGAAGCCTTTTGAAAACACTGTGGGAAAAGGAGAAAATGCTGGTAACCAGTATTTTCTCCTTTTCCCACAGTGTTTTCTACCCTTCCCAGTACAAATTTAAATTTTTCAGTCACTTTTATTTTGTCGTCTGCAAATGCTTTCAATTTGGACCAGCCTAAAATTTTCTCATGTGGTAAAGATTTTGTCATTGGCCAATCTGTTATGACAGCCTTCAACACTGTACAAAATGAAATAGTTAATTGAAATAAGTTACAATTTTGCACTTTAAAGGATGCTCAGGTACCAAACAAGATATTTTCTTTGTGATGGACTCCTCCGGAAGTGTTGGAATGGACAACTTTAAAACGATGAAAACCTTTGTAAAGAGCATCATCAACAATTTGGACATTGGACCAGACCTGACCAGAGTTGGAGTTATAACATACAGCAGATACCCTTCTATACGACTCCATCTTAATGATTTTTATGACAAAACAGAAATTGGAAATGCTGTGGATGAAATACCATACATTGCCGGTAAGTTTTTTTACTCCTTGACCTAGAATTTCATCTTGCATGATAATTGTAGCAATCTATCCGCCCATCTAACCCAGAAGCAAGTTTACATAGATGATGGCACTTTACTGATGGATAAGGTAATAGCTAAAAGGGATGAGACATGTAGAATCTTGTCACCAAGGTGGAAGGTGAGAGTCAGTAACTATGGTCATGTAGAAACTAGAAACATTTAGAGATTGTGTCTCAGAGGACAAAATGTGCAGTCTGATCTTTGATCTACACCATCCTCTAATGAAACTTCTCTGACAAAAGTTGTCTTTAACCCTTTTCCAAACAATCCCTGGTTTTTAAAGACCCTGAGATAGAAGCCTTTTGAAAACATTGCGTAACCAGCATTTTCTCCTTTTCCCACAATGTTTTCTCCCCTGGTGGAAACAAATGTCCATTTTTGGGTTTTATTTATTTTGTCGTCTGCAAATGCTTTCAATATAGACTAGTCTAAAACTTTGTGGTTTGGTAAAGGCTTAACCCTTTACCTGATATGCGAATTTGAGGCTCTTCCATTTCAGCAGCAAATAAAGATAGGATATAAAGGATTATTGACAAATGAGGATACCAATATCTGATTGATTGGAAACATTGTGAGGAAAGGAGAAATTGCTCATTACGAGCAATTTCTTCTTTTCCCACAATGTTTTCAAAAGCTGTTTGTTGTTGATACATCAAAATGAGCATCTATGGAGTAAAGGGTTAATAGCGGTGGAAATCTTCTTATAGATACTAGCGAGAAAAAGGTAGAATTTTTGGATTGAGTAGTGAAAGAGTTAAACCATTTAGCATATACATTAATATTAGCATTGGTGTTTTCTAGGAAAATGCCAGGCTATTGCCATTGCCCTGTTATTCTCGGCTTTGCTGGGCAAAAGTCCTTACATTTTCTAGTACCTCTCTTATAACAATAGGTATTTACATGTACTTCAAATTTGGATTTTTTTTGTGTGGACTATCCAAAGAGCAACTCAGATCAGGAGGGCAGGTAATCCTCAACACATTTTCGACACAATTATGAACCTTTTTGGAGTTAGAATCTGTTACAGAGAAAACAGCAGAAGCTATGTTAGTGCACTGCATATGATGCTTTGGTTGTTGTTTCTAGGCATTACAGAAACTGATCTTGCTCTACAACTCTTGCAACAAGAGGGTTTAAGAGAAGCCAGACCAGATGTTCCACAGGTTGCCATAGTGATCACAGACGGACAATCCTTCCATCCGAATAGGACAAATTCTGCTGCAACTTCATTAAAAGCATCAGGTAAATCTCTAGATCTGTAGCCTTATATGTTCAATAATTGAAGTACCGATGTTTATTTATATGGCTTTATACTCTTAATCCTGAACCAGACTACGAAATTTGAGCCCCATCCAAATTTTAAGCATTTGCAGACGACAATCTCGGTCTGCAATTTTTCTGTGATTGTGTAGAAAACATTGTGGGAAAAGGAGAAAATGCTGGTTACCAGCATTTTCTCCTATTCCCTCAATCTTATGAAAAAAACTAATTTCAAAGGATTGTTAAAAGTCAGCATTGTGCAGTGAAAGGTTAATTCGACAACAAATTCTCAAGTTGTAAAATTGTAGATTTGTCCAAATTCAGAGCAACTGCTGAAGATAAATTGAATGCGGCACCAATGATACTATTTATCACTGAAAGGATGTAACATATTCTGCAAAAAAAAAAGGAGAAAATGTTGGTAACCAGTATTTTTTCCTTTTTTATCATTGTTTTCAATCTGCGTCAGTTATGTAATGCTTTCAAGGTTTACGTAATTATTGGAGCTCCTGATAGAGGGAGTGATCTTGATTTCAAAATTCAAAATATGAATTATGCTCCACTAAACCCAATGTTATGGGTACTCATTAGAATCTTCTCTTTGAGACGATTCTAATGAGTACCCACAACATAGGGTTTGGAAGAGACATAATGGATTTAGAACACCATCAATCCCACCTATTTGGTGCTCTGATTATCATAGAAAATACTGTGGAAAAAGAGAAAGCATTGCTCACCAGAAGGTTCTGTTTCTCCCCACTACATTTTTAAAAGCTCAAAGTCATTAAAGATTTGCTGTGTCTAGTAACAGGTTGGTCCTGACATCTGTCCATTTTAGGAACCACCGTCTTTTCAATTGGAATTGGAGATGAAGTCAATCTGAGTGAATTACAAACCATCTCAACAGATCCAGATCAAAACTATGTGTTTCAAGTCACAAGCTTTCAATCCCTCCTCAATATAACCGGTGCACTGACAGGTAGAACTTGTAATGGTAAGTAGCTCAAACTCAGGTTGTTCATTTTGTGCAGTCTGATCTTGCTTTATACTGAGTGCAAAAACAACTAAAGTTGTGAAAGTTGTTTTAAAGATGCCTGTCTACAGCCGGTGAGCAGAAACGCTGTTAAATTTCAAAAAGAAAAATAGAATGGTACAGAAATCTGTCCTTTGTGTACACAAGGATAAATTACTGACATATATCGTGTAAATGAAAAAAGAAACACGTGGGTTTGTGTGAAAAACCGAAAATTGGCCAGAAGAAAACTGGCTGACGATCGAAGCTGTAAACAATGGCGGTGACTCACGGAAATTTATCATTGGTTTCCGCCTAGAGTCAGATACGGTGTAACTTACATATAGGCCTCGATCTACGTCTAAAAATAGAGGCTGGAACAGAGAAGCATCCATTTTCCTTTATATTTACCGCATCAAGGCCAAGGTAAAATGTAGTCACGTTACAGTATGCATGATCATCATACGAATCTACCCGAGTGTATAACGGATATCGAAAATCTTCGATTCAAAATCCGGAAACGACCAGTCTGTTTACATTGAGGGCCGCAAGTCCGCGAAATGCATGTTCTATCAGGCGTAATCTAAGCAACCTTGCAACCGTCAGGCACAATATTTGGCATAGATATATAAGAATGACTATATTTTTATAAAATAAAAACAAAATGAGTTAAAACTGGCTTAAAATGAGTATTATTGCCTCTTTAAGGGTTCAGTCTTTACCAAACAACAAAATTGTACGCTTGTCAGAAAGCATTAGCTGATGACAAAAATAAATATGGCTTGAAAATCGACACTTGATTTGGGAAGGGTAGGAAACATTGTGAGAAGAGGAGAAAATGCTGGTTACCAGCATTTTCTACTTTTCCCACAATGGTTTCAAAAGGGTTCTTTTTCATGTTTGTTAAAAGTCACGATTGTGTGGTAAAAGGTTAAACCTTCACCAAATAATCATGTGTTTAACAAACCTAAATATACTGTAGGATAAGAAGAAAATAAGGTTTTCCAGCATTTTACCCTTTTTTCCAAAACATTTATGTAATTTTTGAAAGATAAATTTTATCATTTGAGCCACAGGTAGATTGTTGTCTACAAATGCTTTCAATTTGGACAAGTCTAAGATTTGGTCATGTGGTCAATGGTAAACATTCTTTATCTGTTTTTTTTATTTTAAACTGTGTTTAACATCAATTTTCAACATCATTTCAGTTACAGCTGATTAGAAATTGTGCCTATCCATATTTTCCTAAAATTTCCAATTCCTGAAACAATATTTTCTTAATCTTTTACAATTCGACAAAATTTTAGACCTGTCCAAATTAAAAAATAATTTCAGACAAGATAATAAATGTGACTCAAGTATTGAAATGTATGTGAAATGGTAGAAAACTTTGTAGGAAAAGGAGAAAATGCTGGTTGCCAGAATTTTCTCCTTTTCCCACAGTGTTTTCAAAATCAATCTTCATCAGGGTTGTTAACCCTTTACTCCATAGATACTCATTTCTACACATTGCTTGTAAGAGCTTTTGGAAAACATTGTGACAAAAGGTGAAATTGCTTGTGACAAGCAATTTCACCTTTTGTCACAATGTTTTCTATGCTATCAAAAGGTGTCATTTGCACATAAGAAACCGCTTCATCCTTCCTGTTATTTAGGATCAGTTAGAGATGTCATAGAAATGCCTTATGGAGTAAAGGGTTAAAACAGAGGATTGTGTGTAAAGGGATCAGCCACTGGCTGCTATCGCTCATAACCATAATCAAAACCATTTATATCTAATAGTTATAGTATTGTATGTTTTATTTCTACAGTGACCCAGCCTGTACTCACTGTACAACCATCAGCGTCCGTGATGACCACAGTGCAAGGTAAGCATTCAGTTATGTACATGTATTGTCTCCCCATATGCAATGTTTTACATTTTGTAACAAACCACACACGAAAACACTGTGACAAAATGAAAACTGCTTAGAATAGGCTATTTCTCTTTTTGCCTGTTTGCGTCATTAAACATGTAAATCTATGCCATAAAAAGGTATAAAATAGTATGAAAAAGAGAAAATGCTGGTAAACAGCATTTTCTCCTTTTCCCACACAGCTTTTGCTAAAGCTCTTTGATAATGAAAGTCAGTAAGTGAACTGAACATGCGCTTTTCAATCTTAATCAAATGACAAAACGGTGGACTTGTCAAATTTGCAAGAATTTAACTCTGAAAAGGTAAAAAACATAGTGGGAAAAGGTAACCATCAACCATTTTCTCCTATTTCCACAGTATTTTCAGATTTTCAAGAACAGTTTTTCATCAGGGCTGTAAGCCCTTTACCAGTTAATCTAGAGTTTCAAAGACCATTAACCCGTTACCACACAACGAAATTTTAAATCTGCCCAAATTGAAAGCATTTGCAGATGACAATTTCAGAGTGGCTCAAATGGTGCAATTTTGCTTTGATAGGGTAGAAAACATTTTTGGGAAAAGGAGAAAATGCTGTTCCCAAACATTTTCTCCTCTTCCCACAATTTTTTAACTCTTTACCACACAGGAAATTTTAGACTAGTCCAAATTGAAAGCATTTGCAGACGACGAGTAAAATGTGACTAAAAAATTGAAATTTGTTTTGGGAAGGGTAGAAAACATTGTGAGAAAAGGAGAAAATGCTGGTTACCAGCATTTTCTCCTTTTCCCACAATGTTTTCTAAAGGCTTCTCTCTCAGGGGCGTCAAAAGTAGGGATTGTGTGGTAATGGGTTAAAAGGCGGGGGCCTTAAAAGTCGTCATTGTGTGGCAAAGGGTTAAGAAGTCTTTTGAAATTATCAAGGACAAATTGCTGGTAATCAGCAATCTCTTATTTTCCGGCAATGTTTTCTGTCCTTCCCAAAACAACCAAAACAATTTTTTAAGTTTTTTAGCAACCTTGGTTTTGTTGTCTGCAAATGCTTTCAACTTGCAACAGGTTTTGTCTTCTGGTACAGGTTTATAGCGTTTGAACGTGTGATTAAGGATAAATGTGAATTAGTCTAAAACTTTGTCATACAGACAGAGTCAACCCTTTAACCCATTACCAAACGACAATATTTTTAGACTGGTCCAAATTGAAAGCGTTTGCACACGACAAAATAAAATTGACTGAAAATTTGAAATTTGTTTTGGGAAGGGTAGAAAACATTGTGGGAAAAGGAGAAAATGCTGGTTACCAGCACTTTCTCCTTTTCCCACAATTTTTTCTACAGGCTTTTTTCTCAGGGGCATCAAAAGTAGGGATTGTGTGGTAATGGGTTAACTCTTTACCACACACTCCCGACTTTTAGCACCCCTGGGAAAGAACCCTTTTGAAAAGATTGTGAGAAAAGGAGAAAAATATTGGTGGCCAGCATTTTCTCCTATTCCCACAATGTTTTCTCCCCTGTCATAGAAAAATTGCATCATTTGAGCCACACTGAAATTGTTGTCTGCAATAGCTTTTGAGTTGGACAAGGTCAAAATTTTGTTGTCTGATAATGATTTAACTAACAATCCCCCATTTTAACAAACTTGAAAAAAGAATGTTTTTGAAAGCATTATAATTACAGGGGAAAATGCTACCAACTGGCATTTTCAAATTTTTCAACAATGTTTTCTACCTATTCAAGGGCAAATATTGTCATTTGAAAAACATTTGAATTGATGTTCATAAATTCCTTCACTCCTTTACCAGATCATCCTCAGTTTTAACAATCCCAGGTAGGAAGTCTTTTGAAAACATTGTGGAAAAAGAAGAAAACGCTGGTCAGCAGCATTTTCTCATTTTCCCATATTTTTTCTGTCCTCTTTCACACAAATCCAACCATTTTATGGATATTTAATTTGTCTTTTGCAAATATGCTGGGTTTAGACCAGTCTAAAATTTTGTTGTTTGGTAAAGACTTAATATGGACAATTCCATAATTTTGCTGTGTCATACATGTTTTACTGATTTTATTTAATCCTCTTTTACAGCTACTCTGCCAACAATCGTTATCAACCCAACAGTCCAAGTTCAAAGTAAGAATAATTTGTATATTAATCTTCTTTTTATGTAACATGTAGGTAACCAGCATTTTTTTTCTCTCTTCTACAATGTTTTCGAAACCTCTCTGCATCAGGCTTATGAAAACTGGAAATGATTAAAAAGGACATTTTCAGTCAGTAAAAATAGATAGCTCAAATATATCTTTTTCAATTTCAGTTTTCTCCAGAATATCTACATACATGTACATACTTTTGAAAACATGCTGGATATGGGAGAAAATGCTGGTAACCACCATTATTTTCTCCTTAGGCCACATTATTTTGTGTCTTCTTCAAATAATTTTGATGTAGACAAGTCTAAAATTTTGCTAACAGCCAGTGTTCAGCCTCTGCCAAGGCTTTAATTTTCATTATTTCAGGTGAATGTAACAAAACGGTAGCAGATCTCATTTTTGTGTTGGATTCCTCTGGCAGTCTTGGTCCTAATAACTTCAATGCTATCAAACAGTTTGTCATCAATATCGTCAGCACACTTGACATTGGAACAAACTATACCCGTGTTGGTGTAATCACTTACAGTAGTTATCCAACGGAGAGAATCCCTCTAAATGCGTTCAGTGACACCCGGAGTCTTCTTACAGCTATCAGCCAGATTCCGTACTATCCAGGTGGGTTCTCGTCTAATTGCAGCCAAGAGCCAGTGTTAGTGAAGTCATTGACTGTTTACAAAAAAATCACATGTTTTTACCACGATAATGAAGAAAGTGTTTGAAAGCATTGTGAGAAAAGGAGAAAATGAATTGTAAGCAGCATTTTCTCATTTTTACAAAATATCTTTTACCTGTTTAAAGTCAAATTTGATTCCCCACTGTAAACATTTTCACTATAGTGAATTTTATTCTAGCATTCTCTGAAATCTTTACCAGACATCAAGATTTTAGACTTGTCCAAATTTAAAGCATTTGCAGATAAAAATTTGAAACAATTTGAATAAGTACAGAACATTATTGGAATAGAAAATAATTCTGATTACCAGCATTTTGTGCTTTTCTGGCAATGTTTTCAAAATTCACCTTCATTAGGGACATTAAAACGGGGGGAAGAGGGGAAGGTTTGGTAACTGTATAATTATCAAACAACAAAATTTTTAAACAAGCCAAAATTAAAATGATTTTCAGGCCATAAATTCAATTTTGCAAAAATGATGAGGTATGGTAGAAAAACATTGTGGGAAAAGGAAAAAATGCTGGTGACCAGCATTTTTTCCTTTTCCCGCAATGATTTCAAAAGCCTTCTCCAACAGGGTTGTTAAAACACCGGATTGGTTGGTAAAGGTTAAATGATATGTTTAGTATGGGTCTGTCTGTTGATGTTAATTTTTCTCTGTCCGATATAGTTTATTTTAAATTCTCTATGAATATCAACATTGTTTTGCTTGACACCAATCTTGTTTTGATTCCATATACTTGTACTTGCATGATTTTATTGTCATTTTAACCTATCAAATCCAGTTTATTTTGGAAAGGTTTGGAAATGGCAGCTGATACACAGAATTGCTCACAAAAGAGCGGTTCAGTTTTAGAGACATGTTTGTTGTTTTTTTGAAAAATTGTATTTTCTTTCTGTTTCAATTGAGTAATGAACCTTTGACTCTTAACCCTTTACTCCATAGATACTCATTTCTATACATTGCTTGTAGGAGCCTTTGGAAAACATTGTGACAAAAGGTGAAATTGCTCGTGACGAGCAATTTCACCTTTTGCCACAACGTTTTCTACACTACCAAAAGGTGTCATATACACATAAGAAACGGCTTCATTCTTGCTGTTATTTAGGGTCAGTTAGAGATACCATAGAAATGCCTTATAGGGTCAAGGGTTAACTCATTACCAAACAGCAAACTGTTGGGTTTGTCCAAATCAAAAGCATTTGCAGACAACAAAATAAAAATGACTGAAAATTTGAAAATTGTTTTGTGAAGGGTAGAAAACATTGTGGGAAAAAGAGAAAATGCTGGTTACCAGTATATTACCAATGTTTTCTAAAGGCTTCTTTTTCAGGGTGTGGTAATGGGTTAACTGAATAACAACATTTTACGTTAGTCAAAATAGAATGTATCTGAGACATTTAGCATTCAAAAAAATTTTAGACTTGACAAAGTTTAAAGCATTTGCAGATGACAATTTAGATTGGGCTCAAATGATAGACCGTGTCTTTCAAAGGGTAGAAAACATTGTGGGAAACGGAGAAAATGCTTGTTACATGTACAGGCATTTTTTTCCTTTTCCCACAATGTTTTCAAAAAGCTTCTTTCTCTGGCTCATTAAAGGTACCAGCATTTTCCTCTTTTCCCACAATGTATTCTAAAGGGCCTCTTTTCCAGGGATGTCAAAAGTTGGCATTGTGTGATAAATGATTAACGGTAGAAAACTTTCTAACTTGTTTTCAAAAACATTAATCCTCAAAGTCATATAAACTTGGAATCCATTGGTATTGTGTTAGCCGTTATGATTTCAAAGTGTCGCTCTACAGTGGCCTCATTCAAATCTGTTTCCAGGAAACACCGAGACAGATAAAGCCCTAGATCTTTTGCGTCTGGAGGGATTTAGGAATGCACGCAAAGGAGCCCCAAATATTGCAATAGTTGTCACAGATGGCTTGTCCACAAACCCAGACTTGACTAACACTTCTGCTAAATTAGTCAAAGATGCAGGAATCACTGTTTTTGCTATTGGTAAATATAAAACCTTTTTTCACTATATTGTTCCCATTACTTCTTGTTATTTGATAATATTTTTTTTTTATTAACTCATTTCCAAACTACAATATACGTGGTTTGTCCAAATTGAAATCTTTTGCAGATGACAAAATAAAAGTGACTGAAAATTTGAAACTTGTTTTGTGAAGGGTAGAAAACATTGTAGAAAAGGAGAAAATGCTGGTTACAAGCATTTTCTCCTTTTCCTACAATGTTTTTGAAAGGCTTCTTTATCAGGGTTGTCAAAAGTAGGGATTGTGTGGTAATGGGTTTTAACTGTTAACCAAACAATCCTGACTTTTATCGACACTGAGAATGAAGCCTTTTGAAAACATTGTAGAAAAAGGAGAAAATGGTGGTAACTAGCATTTTCTCCTCTTATCACCATGTTTTTTACACTTTCCAAATCAAATGTCAATTTTTTATTCATAATTATTCTGTCATCTGCAAGTGCATTCAATTTGGACCAGTCCGAAATTTTGGCGTTTGGTAAAGAGTTAAGCAGCCTGTGGCCTAGGAAAAAAATTGTTAGAAGTATAATGGAATAAACTCCAGAAAATTATAGAAAGGTGCACTAATGTTGAAAATTGCATAAAAATAAACAAATGAAATATCAAAAAAAGTGAAAAACATGCCATTTTATTACCTATGTTTGCTCTCTACCAAAAAGCAAAATTTTAGACCAATCTAAATTCAAAGCATTTGCAGATTACAAAATTTACATGTCTCAAAAAGTGAAATTCTTTTTGGGAAGGGTAGAGAACATTGTGGGAAAAGGAGAAAGTGCTGGTTACCAACATTTTGTTCTTTTCCCACAATATTTTCAATAGCCTTCTTCCTTGGGTTCAATGGTTAGCAAATTTGACTCATGACCTGGAGGTTGCATGTTCTATACCCAGTTATGAAGAAATTTCTTTTTTGGCAATTTTTCGCCTCCCATCTCTTATGCATGTGAGAAAAGTAATCAGTGGCTTTGGTGAGAGAGTTGTGTCAGTACTGGTGTGAGAAATCAGGAAACACATGAATGCATCACTGACCACAATGATATGAACTAAGCTGTTAACCCGTTACCCCATAAGGCATTTCTATGGTATCTCTAATTGGCCGTAAATAACAGCAAGGATGAAGCCATGTGTATATGACACCTTTTGATAGCATAGAAAACATTGTGACAAAAGGTGAAATTGCTCGTCACGAGCAAATTAACCTTTTGCCTCGATGTTTTCCAAGGGCTCCTACAAGCAGTGCATAAAAATGAGTATCTGTGGAGTAAAGGGTTAAAATGGGGTTAGAGTCCCATACAAAGCAATACAAATCCTCAGGTTTTTTTAAAATTTGTGATTGTTAGGTAAAGAGCTAAACCCATTTTATTGAACAGGTATTGGAGACAGCATCAGTGTACCAGAACTCAATGTCATTTCAAGTGAACCAAACTCCTACTACGTCTTCAATGTGTCGGACTATTCAGAACTTCACAACATTGAAAACAGTTTGGCTATTACAACATGTGATGGTATGCAACTATAATATACATATAACATATAAACCACACTCTTTTAGAAAGGGGCTTAACCCTTTTCCAAACAATTGCTGGTTATTACGGGTCAGGAATAGAAGCATTTTGAAAAAAAACATTGTGGGAAAAGGAGAAAATGCTGGTAACCAGCATTTTCTCCTTTTCCCACAATGTTTTCTACCCTATCATATAGAAAAATCCTCTTTTTAGCAACCATTAATTTGTCATCTGCAAAATGCTTTCAATTTGGACAAGCCTAAATTATTGTCGTTTAGTAATGGGTTAATTTACCTGCAAAAAGTATGGACCCCTGTCAGCCTGCGTAATCTGCACAGGCTGAAAGGGGTAAAAACTTTTTGTTATTTGTAAATTTTCTACTTGTCTTTGAACCTCTCTTCCTCCAGATTCGGTCGTCAAAATAGATTTTCTGCATCCCTAATTCACTGATGATTCACTTGATATAATTCATCACAGAAATGTATTAACCCTTTACCACACAGCAAAATTTTAGACTGTCCAAATTGAAATCATTTGCAGGCATCAATTTTATTGTGGCTCAAATGATGCAATTTTTCTTTTACAAGGTTGAAAACCTTGTGGGAAAAGGAGAAAATGCTGGTTACCAGCATTTTCTCCTTTTCCCACAAAGTTTTCAAAAGGCTTCCTCCTCTAGGGTGTTAAAAGTCGTCATTGTGTGGTAAAGGGTTAACCCTTTGCCAAACAACAAAATTTCGACCTGATGCAAATTGAAAGCACTTGCAGACAACAAAATAAACGTAACACAATAAATGAAATTTGTTTCATGCAGGGTAAAAAACATTGTTGGAAATGGAGAAAATGTTGCATTTTCTACTTTTCCCACAATGTTTTCGAAAGGCTTCTGTCTCAGGGTCGTAAAAACCAGGGATTGTTTGGTAAAGGGTTAAGGGTCCCCTTTGCCAGACTATGGCTCATATTTTTTTATGAATTACTCAGTTCAAGGTTTTCTTTTAGACTATTTCCAAATTTTGGGCTAAGAGTAATGATATCATTTTTTTTTAATTTCCATTCTGAATTAACAAATGTTCAGGGATGATCAAAGTTTGTTAGTGATGTCTACTTCTAAAATTTGCAACTCAGATTTTCTGAACTTTATTAACCTGAAAGAAACAAAGAAGGAAAGAGACAAAATATTGACTTGGGAACATTGAAAAGGAAGCCTGGAATGGATTCTGATAAAAAGCATTCTGTTTTTGTCTTATTCTTTTGTTTTGTCAGAACTTTTGTTATTATAGTAGGTGAGCTGACAAAGGTATAAACTTTATGGCTTTTGCACTCTCAATATTAGGAAAAAAGCTTCATTTTACAGTGATACAGGTATATCAGAGAGAAGTACAGATGCACAAACCTAAGTTCCTGACAGTGTTTGGTAGGGTACAGGATGTTATCAACCCTTAGTGTGTAACGTAACTTTTTGAAACAACAGATTTTCGACTCTTTTCATTCTAAAATATCTTCTGATGACAAAATTTGAAATAGGTCCATGCACAAATAGTCTCAGGTCCTCTGATTGGGAAGAAAACATTTTGGAAAAGGAGAAATTGTGAGTGATCAGCATTTTTTCCTCGTCCGAAGAAATTTTCAAATGCTTTCTCCTAAAGGGGCGTTATAACTCAGGATTGTTTCATAAAAGTTTTAGAACGGATTATGGTAACAATTTAGGCAATGTAGGTCAGAGATCATATTTAATATTTTGTTCAGTTTGATCTCAATCTATAATGTCTGCTAAATCAATTAACGTTTGGATAGGCACTTACACATACATGTATAAAAAACTCAGTTTTGTGGGATACAGATAGGTATGATATAGATTTATTACATGTTCAATTTTCCTTTTTTGTTTTTCAGTACCAAATAGACTCACGTAAGTACTGTGCTTCCAAAAGATTTCAGTGTACCTTTTATATGTTGTTCCAGTTAAAAACATATGCCATGCTCTGTGACAAGGGGGTTAATGGATCTGCAAAAGTCAAGTTCTGTACAGGAGTGGATATGCTTAACTCTTTACCAGACAACAAGAATTTAGACCTGTCCAAATTGAAACCATTTGCTGATGACAGTTTCAATGTGGTTCATATGGAATGATTTTCCTTCGATAGGATAGAAAACCTTGTGGGAAAAGGACGAAATGCTGGTTACCAGCATTTTTTCCTTTTCCCACAATGTTTTCAAAGGGCTTCTTACTTAGGGTCGTCATTGTGTGGTTAACTCTTTACCAAACGACAAAATTTTAGACTGGCTCAAATTAAGAGCATTTGCAGACAATAAAATAAATGTGACTAAAAATTCAAATTAGCTTTATAAAGGAAAGAAAACATTGGTGACCAGCATTTTCTCCTTTTCCCACAATGTTTTCTACTCTTCTAGAGTCAAGTTTCAATTTTTGAGTTGCATTTATTTTGTCGTCTGCAAATGCTTTCAATTTGGACCAGTCTAAAATTTTGTTGTTTGGTAAAGGGTTAATTTTCAGAACCCCAGGTAAGCTTTGTGTAAACATAGAAAATCGATATAAAATGTATGGAATAAAGAGATGCCATGGATTTCTCTTTTGATTTAAACTTGAACACGGCGGGGAATCACGTGACACAACAACAACAACAATGACCGTTATTTGAAAAAATTCCCCGACTTCAGGTAAGAAAACCTTCAATAATTCCGTTAATACATGGCCGATTGGAATTTGATTTGAAGCAGAGAAGGCGGAAGGACTTCGGGGATTTGCTTGATGTGTTAGAATTTTTAAACAACACATGATAAAAAAGTTATTGACGAGCAAACAATTTTTTTACCCTGGATAATTTGTTTGCTCGTCAATAACTTTTTTATCAGGTGTTGTTTAAAAAATATAACACATCAAGCAAATCCCTGGAGTCCTTCCGCCTTCTCTGCTTCAAACCAAATTCCAATCGGTCACGTATTAATGGAATTATTGAAGATTTTCTTGCCTGAAGTCGGGGATTTTTTTCAAATAACGGTCATTGTTGTTGTTGTTGTGTCACGTGATTCCCCGCCGTGTTGAAACTATGATAGTTAAGTCTATGGCTAGCAATAAAAGCATGAAACACATTTTTTTTCTATCTGTCCTAATCTGAGTAACCTAACAACCCTGGGGGGCAACATTTGGCACAAATGTACAAGAATGATTATAGTTTCAGAAACTAACAATTGAAAATGAGTACAATCGTTGTGTTACTTCTTTTCCACACAAGAAAATTTTGGACAGGTCCAAATTGAAAGCATTTGCAGACAAGAAAATAAAGGTGACTGAAAAATAGAAATTCGTTCTGGGAAGGGTAGAAAACACTGTGGGAAAAGGAGAAAATGCTGGTTACCAGCATTTTTTCCTTTTCCCACAGTGTTTTCAAAAGGCGTCTTTCTCAGGGCATCAAATGTAGGGATTGAGTGGTAATGGGTTAAGGGTTTATGACAGTGCTTCAATTCATCACCAATCAAACAAATTTTTGACTGGTCCAAACTGAAAGCATTTGAGGACAATAAATTGAAATTCATTCAAATGGTTAGATTTGCCTGTGATAGGCTAGAAAACATTGAGGGAAAAGGAGAAAATATGCTGGTAACCAGCAATTTTCCCTTTTCCTTTGATGTTTTCAAAAGCTGTCTTTCCCAGAGTCATTAAAAGTTTCGATTGTGTGGTGCAGAGTTAACCGTAAATTGTAGTTGATACTAGATCAATGGGAAAAAATGTAATGTCATTTTTTTTTCAATTTCAGAACCCCAGGTAAGGTCCTTTCCAGTATTATTTACCAATTATTCATATCTTGGGACTTTTATAATTGATTGAATTGTGTTTTACAACACTTTTATATTTCATTTCATTCATTTTACCACAAAAGCTTGCATGATATTCATCATGTAAGCCTTGAATTTCGATGGTACTAGAGTTGAGCTTTAAAGATATCTTACTTGTACAAATTAAACTTAACCATTTACCAGACAACAGAATTTTAGCCTTGTCCAAATTGATAGTATTTGTAGACAATAATTTCAGAGTGGCTCAAATGGTGTAATTTTTCTTTGATAGAGTAGAAAACATTGGTTGCCAGCATTTTCTTCTTTTCCCACTATGTTTTCAAAAGGCTTCTTTTCCAAGAGTGTCAAAAGTTGGCATCGTATGGTAAAGCATTAAACCATAGAGCACCAAAAAAAACAACTGAATTTTCAGTCTAGAAATACAAACCAACTGACACAATTATACGATTGGTTTTCTTTATAGTGTTTTGGCAAAGAAGATGGTGTAGATTAAAGATCAGTTTATATGTTTTATGCAGTCTGATCTTGATCTACATTGACTGCAAAGGCAACACTAACATGAAATGTTCTTTAATTTAAGCATTAACATCAAAACTTACCCTGCTGTGGGTCACAACTGACACTTCTTTACTCTATACTAGAGAATTCCCAGTTTAACCCTTTACTCCATATAGACTCATTTTGACGTATCAACAACAGATAGCTTTTGAAAACATTGTGGGAAAAGGAGAAATTGCTCGTAACGAGCAATTTCTCCTTTTCCTACAATGTTTTCCACTCAATCAGATACACATATTTTTATCCTCATTTGTCCATATCATTATTTGCTGCTGAAATTGAAGAGCAAATTGGCGTATCAGGTAAAGGGTTAACAACCCTGTGGGAGAGAGTTTTTGAAAACATTACTGGAAAAGGGAAAAATGTTTTTTTTTTCTTTTCTCACGGTGTTTTCAAAGCACTTTTTGCTCAGGTTTATTTCAAGTCAGGATTGTGTGGTAAAGGGTTATGATAAAATTTTGTAGCAGCTAATAATCCATTGCTTGCAAAAGGAGGCATAAGTACAACAATTTAGAAATTTTCAGTTGTAGACTTTTTTGTAGGTCAATTTACAGGCTATTTTGTTTTGGATATATCCCAAAATATCAGGCAGTGTACTTCACTTATCACATTGCATGATTGCACACATACCACCTGTTATCTGATCTTGATCTATACAGCGCTCAAATTATTGTTATTATAATTATTATGATTGTCTAATTACATTTTTTATTTTCTACATGAAAGTTCCTGAGCCAACTATCAAAACAACACTTGGACCAACTAACCCCAGGTATAGATAACTTTGAAGTTGTCTCTTTTTATTTGTTCACTTTGATAGCATTTGGCCTCCAGCACGCAAAAAGGGACATTTGGACATTTGTGTAAAGTGTCGTCTCAGGTCGGCCTGCGCAGTCCGCGTAGGCTAATCTGAAATGACACTCTACTTTTTCATGTAATTTTCTGTTTTGCACAAGTTTATTGAAGCACAAAACTTAATGTAGTCGTAAAGTGCTGATTTGGATTAGCGTGCGCGGAGTGTGCAGGCTGATCCAAGACGACACTTTACACAAATGTCGGAATATCCGTTTTCACATGTTGCAGGCTATTTAGGATCTCTGAGAATGGGCCATGGTCGGTCTTAACTCATTACCAAACGACAGTATTTTAGACTGGTTCAGATTGAAAGCATTTGTAGACAACAAAATAAAAGTGACTGAAAATTTGAAATTTGTTTTGTGAAGGGTAGAAAACATTGTCGTAAAAGGAGAAAATGCTGGTTACCAGCATTTTCTCCTTTTCCCACAATGTTTTCTAAAGGCTTTTTTCTCAGGGGCATCAAAAGTAGGGATTGAGTGGTAATGGGTTAAAGTAGTCACTAGAACAAATCATAGAAAAAGTTTTTGTACATTTTAAAGCCACTTTTTTTATACCCCCCCCCCCAAACGAACTAGAGGGGGGCATATTAGAATCGCCATGGGTGTCTGTGCGTAGACACAAATTTGTCTGGAGAAATAATCCAATAGTTTTTCATGTACTGAACTCGAATTTACACACAGGGCTCTTATATATATGAAGTTGTGCACATTGAATTTTCTTGATCCTGTTGCGACTTGTTGCAGAATTATCTCCCCTTGAACTTTTTTCCTTGAACTTTTTTCAACTCTTACTTTTGTATTAAACCACTCTGCATTCTGTGACAAAGACCTGTTTTTTGTGACAAGGAGCTGGGGGTGGTGTTATAATCACATTCAATGATAGGTCTAGTTATGTCCTTTATTCATGAAAGTTAGTCAGAATGTTTGTCTTGGTGTTTAAGATGTGTTTGAGAATAGATATAGTTGGATGAAAAAATTTGGTTGCTCGGACAAATCCAAGAAAAAGCTTATGTAAACTCTAGAGGCCACATCATCTGTCCAATATTAATAAAAAATGTTCAGAATGTACTGATGACATCTCTTGGTGGGTTTGAAAATGGGTTACATTAGGTAACCTTGTGTACATCTTGAGTCCACATTTTCAGTCCAAAACTTATGAAAGCTTGTCAGAATGTTTGTCTTGATGATATTAGGATGAATTTGAAAACGGATCATGCAGGCCAAAACTAGGTCACCAACTTAAATTTGGAAAAAACCTTGTTTACACTGTAGAGGCAACATTTTCAGTTCAGCGCTTAAAAAGTTGGTCAGAATAAAATGTCTTGATGATAACTCTGATGAGATTGAAAAAAAGGTCATATCATGGCAAAAACTAGGTCACCAGGCTATATCTACGAAAACCTTTTATGTGCTGATGAGACCACAATGTCTGTCCTTTACTCATGAAAGGTGGAATCTGGAAAATGGATTATGTTGGACTAAAAAGTAGTTTACCGAGATAAATTCTGGGAAAAACTTATGTACACTCTGGAGGCCACATTGTCAATTCAGTGCTCATGAAAGTTTGTCAGAATGTCTTTCATAATATCTTAGAAGAGAAGTCATGTTTGTTCAAATGGGCCAGGTGAGCAACTTCAGAGTCATCACAGCCCTCTTTCATGATATGTTCAGATTTTGTGTCAGTTTTTCTAAGGCATACATATAAAAATGTCACATGATCAATGACATACTTTGATAACAAGGATTTGTATTCAAATCAGTACCCATAATATCATATCTGATGTAAAAGAAAATAGCATTCTAGTTGGGAAACAAACATTTTGTTATTCAATCACACAAAATTACACCTTTTTTAGAAATATAATTGAACAGTTTACAAAGAAAAATATATATGGTAGTTTTTATCTGTATTTTACAAAATATTTTGATTTATAAGATTAATATTTTCCTTTAATCTACTAAGAATTTGTGTTACATTCTACATTCAGAAATAGAGTGTACAAGTTTTCACATAACATAATTCTATTGAATGGTTTCTTAAATGCAATTTCTTTCATAAATGCTCAAACTTAAGACATACATTTATCTTTTTTTCAGCACTACCCCAGTTAGTGAGTATCAAGCAGTTTAGATTTTATTTTGTTGTTACAACTGCTATAATTGTAGGTTTGAAGATGAAATTTGGATATTTTGATATATATTGTAATGTGAGGTATACCTATGACTGTTCCTAGTCAGAAAACATGTATAATGATTCTATGATCATCGTATACATGTTTCTCTGAAGATACATAACCAGCAGAAGTCGATAACTTATTCTTTTACATTGTTTAAAGTTGGTCATTGGAGGGACTCGCATTGTCAACTTCAGATTTGACAGGTCGTGGAAACTCATAACAATTGCACATAAGACATTCCATACGCCTGAAAAGCGCATGAAATGCATTTTATGCAATCAAATTGACTCTAGGAATTGATAACTTACTTGTATGTATTATTTCTTGCAATCAATGGCATTTGACCTGCTCCTGTTTGTAAAACTTGTTTAGATTTTTGGTCGTAAGGCCATCTGGTGCTTCGGAACTACTTGTCTCTTGTAAAATTTACTATTAAGGTAGAATTACCCTCCCTTGTACTAAAAGATATGTTACACTGACTTTATCTAAGTATTTACGAGTGACTAGAATATTTGAGGTCTAGGGCTCTGCCAGTTTTATTAACTTTTAAAAATCCGAAAGGAACATTCTGCTATCCGAACATGGACTAGATTTTGTTTGGCAGACTTACACATCTTTCAGATTTTTCCGAAAGCGGAACCATTGGACCAGCTTAATATAGACTCTGTAGGAGCCTATGTTGTGATTGGTCACTCAATGCCTGTGTACACATTTGGAAGTTTTGAAGTGTTCAAGGGCGCGGTATTATAAAAGGGAAAGCACACAAGGAACGCTAGCTTTTTCACTCTGGATTTCGGCCTTAACGTATCAAAACTCCGTCTTTTTAGTTCTACTACAAAATTTCTCACTTTTCTTTAGTTTACAAATTTTCTCTATACAATTACAGTAGATTTATAAAACATTCAAAACAAGAGTAATCGGATCAGGAATACAGGATAGAGCCATCGGACGAGGATCAGACAGTCTACAAAAAGGAGAGGATTGAAATGTAAATGAAAACACTGAACTCTAATTATCTGAGAAATATTTTAATACCGTTTAAAATAACGTAATCGTATCTTTCCAGTTACGATAGATCTAGTAAAGCTAGATCATCGATATTTATGCATTAAAATAAATTTTCTTAACTTTATTTAGTCTACTACGTCTGTCGTCTGAACCTACCCCCCCACACCTTTATTTTTGTCGGCCAATTTCTGTCGTCTGCTCATGGGAAGTCTTATATTTCCATCTGTTTTTATCTCGGATTCGGCGAGGGATTGGAAATTGTAATATTCAGGAAGGAAAGTTACCTGAAAGAACGGCCCTACATAGATATTCCTGTTACAATTGGTGTCAGAAGTGGGATGCTGATATATTTTCAGCATCACGGACAAGTCTCAAATTTCTTTCTGGAACAGTTTTGGCATGTTTGGACTGAACAGAGGAGTCACTAGCAGATGATTTTTGACAGAGTAAAGTTTTGGATAGGTCTACTTAGGAAACACAGGTCGGGTTCAGACTTACAACCATGACCTTACGACAGCGCTAGGCTCGGATTTTAGCTTACTTAAAAAAAAAAAGAGAGAACTTTTGGAATCCGTCCATTATCTGACTTAAGCTGAGGATTTTTACTTTCGGATTGGAACACTACTGCGACTGTGCGTCATTGCCGGAATTTTATTACCGGAGTATTTCCGTTTAGCAGGCCGAATATCGGGAGTCTTTGAGATCCGAAAATCGTGTCTTTAACTTTAAAATTAGAAAGCTTCGTATCCAAACACTAGATACTCTTTTTCGGAGCTGTGCATTGTCGGATCCGAACATCTGGAATTGTTTAGACTAGGGACTTTCGGATCCGAGCGTCATTTGGATATTTGAATCCAAACACTAGGTCTGCACTTTCGGATCCGTGCATTGCTGGATCCGAACATCACGGATTATAAAATCGGATCCGAACACCGGGTATTTTTGGATCCATACAACGTCATTAGATATTTGGATCCAACCATTAGGCTTCACTTTCGGATCCGTGCGTTAGGAATTTTTAGAACCACACATTTTTTTAAGAGCTAACCTTGAGAACTGTTGTCCGGATATACAGCCCTTGTTTATTGGAGTTCAAATCCAGACAATTTGAATTATTTAACTTTACTGGACTTTCCAGTAAATCTAGTAAAGGGCTGAGAGAAGAAATTTCCTTGGAATTAGTCTGGAATCCTGTTAGACGGAGTTTACTCATTTTCATTCTTTAGGAAAAGCTCAATTAACATCTTTAAAAAAAAAAAAAGGCAAATCAGGAGGACTCAGATTCCGAGGTAAATTTCAATATCAACCATCCTGGAGGTGGGGAAGATGATTATAGAGGTGAGGATGGAGATCATAACTATGTATCACCTGAACGTAGGTACAGACAGAGTTCTCATAACATCAAACCTGATCCATTTACAGATGAGGAAGATTGGGAACAGTATATTTCATATTTTGAGGACTGTGCTGACTTGGCACAATGGTCGGAAAAAGAAAAGTTACTGTACCTGACCACTTCATTAAAGCAACAGGCAAGGGCACATTATTGCTCTCTTCCGAATCATGAGAAGCTGTCTTATCATTCATTGACCAGGCGACTTGAGCAAAGGTTTGGAGATACTAGACAGACAACAAGATAGTTGTCTAAAATTCAGAACAGGATGAGGGGCGAAAATGAATCAGTTGCCACATTTGGAGATGAAATAAGGCTGCATGCCCAGAAGGCGTATGCGTCACTTGGATCAGAGGCACAGGAGATGCTAGCATTGGAACATTTCTACAAGAGCTTCGCACCTGAGACGAGATGCAGACTGATGGATAGGGGCTGCAAGACGATCAGTGAAGCTGTGGAAGTGGTGGAACACTATGAGGATGTGCTCGGGAGATCCAAGATTAGTGCAGATACGTCTCGTATGCGGGGTTTAGCTGTAGGCAACAGTTTATCAAGTTCTGAATTTCGAGATAGAGATCTTGACGCCGTGAGGGAGACAATGAAACGGATAGAACAGCGACTGGATAAGCTTGAAGCTTCTACAAGAAAAGATGATAGGACATGCTTTACATGTGGATCTAGTGATCACCTCTATAGGAATTGTCCTAACAAGGATAAGCCGAAAAGGAAAAGTTCAAAGAACCAGGACAACGCCAAACCGTCAACCCAGTAGGTCGTGGGGTGACGGATGATGACAAAAATCGACCTATCTATAGCAGTCAAACATTTAAGACCAGCTCAGATACTATTTCAAGGATTGGGCAAGTTGGTAGGAAACCATTTAAATGGGATAATGGTTTATACATTCCGGGTAATATCAATAATAACGAAATTCCATTTTTGCTTGATAGTGGTGCTACACTAATATCTGAGGAAACATATGATCAGATTGGCGGGGAGAAAAGCTTACCACTTTCTCATCGCGACCTGCGAATTCAGGGTGTTGATGGCGCCAATATCAAAGTGCGTGGATATGTTAACACAAATATCACTTTTGGGAATTATACAGCAAAAGTAACTGTAATTGTCTGTGATATGTCCCTTCCAGGAATACTTGGTCAGGATTTTATCATGGAGAATGTCAAGCAGTGGAACATTGAAACTTTAGAATTGTATACTAGTGTAATTCACTGTTATTTTGGGGAAGAAACTACTACAATCTGTAGAGTAGAGGTCAATGAGGGGGTAGATATCCCAGCAGTGAGTTGTATGTTTGTTTCTTTTCAGGTACCAAATCATAAAATCCTCCCGGAGGTAGCCTTCATCGATGATTCTGAAATAGAAAATAATGATAACCTGAAATTGTTTAGTGGTATTATAGACATAAATAAGGGCGATGCACTTATTGCTTTAATGAATTATACTGATAAAACTATAACGGCAGAGGTAGGGAAAAGGGTAGGATGTTGTTACCCAATTATAGAAGATAAACCACTTAGCGTGGTTGAGACAGACCTGTGTACAGCTTCTTTTCAGGAATCTTTTCAAGATCCTAAAATATCTAGGGAGGCTCGTTTACCAGAACATTTGAGAGAAATGTTCAAGAACAGTACAGAAAACCTGGACAATGAAGAAAAGGAAAAATTTGCAACATTACTTAATAAATATCAGGATGTGTTTGCTAAATCTTTTGATGACCTTGGATGCACAAATAGGGTTAACCATACAATCAATACAGGGACAGCCAATCCAATTCGCCAGCCTGTAAGACGACAACCCTATGGGAAAAGGGACATTGAACGGCAAGAAATAGAGAGAATGCTCGGGAAGGGGATCATAGAACCTTCAAAAAGTCCATGGTCATCGCCTATTGTGCTGGTTTCGAAAAAGGACGGATCAACCAGATTTTGCGTTGATTATCGGCGCCTAAACGAGGTAACAGTGAAGGATGCGTGCCCTATTCCGTGGGTGGATGATTGTTTTGATGCACTATCGGGTTCGAAGTGGTTCAACTGTATGGACTTGAATTCAGGGTTCTGGCAAATAGAGATGGACGAGCCAGACAAAATCAAAACTGCATTCTCTACTAGTCAAGGATTATATCAGTTTTGGGTTATGCCTTTTGGGCTGGTAAATTCTCCATCCACCTTCAAAAGGCTAATGGAGGATATTTTGCGAGGCATACAGTGGACCGAGTCATTATTATACATGGACGATATAATCACACCAGGCAAAATGGTAGACGAGTGTCTCCAATTTGAAAACGTTTTTATTCGTTTGCGGGAAGCCAACCTCAAGTTGAAACCGTCCAAATGTTTATTTTTTCAAAAGTCTGTCTCTTTTCTAGGTCACATTGTGTCTGAAAATGGGGTTGAAACTGACCCTGAAAAAGTGAAGGCTGTTCGAGATTGGCCAATACCTGGGAATAACAAGGAAGTTCGGAGCTTCCTGGGTCTTGCATCATACTATAGAAAGTTTGTAAAGGGATTTTCAGACATTGCAAGGCCTTTGCACAAACTTTGCGGGAAGAAAACTCCATTTAAATGGACGGATGATTGCCAAAATTCATTTGAAACGCTAAAACAGGCATTAATATCAGCTTCAATTTTAGCTTACCCAAAATTAGGATCAAAATTTATTTTGGACACAGATGCTTCGAACAGTGCAGTAGGAACTGTTCTTTCTCAAATACAAGATAACAAAGAGAGGGTCATTGCTTACATGAGCAAGTCAATGAATGTCCACGAAAGAGCCTATTGCATCACACGAAAGGAGCTTCTTGCTGTTGTAACTGCTTTGAAACATTTTCCCAGTTACCTGTATGGCCAGTCAGTACTGTTACGCACTGACAATGCGGCAGTAAGCTGGATGCACACCCTGAAATTACCTACTGGCCAAGTAGCACGTTGGTTACAAGAGCTTAACACATATAACCTAGAAGTGATTCACAGGGGAGGAAGAAGTCACTCTAATGCAGATGCACTTTCCAGGATGCCATGTAAGGCATGCAAACATCAGCAAAAACTACAAGAAGAATTTGATTCACTTAACAATCCTGATGAGGTGTCCGAGGAGACAATAATGACTGTAACAAGAAGCCAGGCAAATAGCCAAACCTCTGAGATGACAAACAACCAAATTCTTCTAAATGGTTGGGATCCTGTGCAAATTTCAACTAGCCAGCTTAATGACATCAGTATAGGAAAAATCAAACTTGATCTACAAGAGGGACATCAACGGACAGGATGGAATGAAATATCTGCTGCGTCATCAAAACTCAAAACCCTTTGGTGACAATGGGATCGTTTGGAAATTAAGGGAGGTATGCTATATCGGAAATTTGAAAAGGACGATGGGAGCCTTCTGTATCAACTTGTGACTCCAAAGGATCGTCAAAAAGAGGTCATCAGCTATCACCACGATATTGCAAGTAGTGGACATCTTGGGGTTGAGAAAACCTTTAGTAGAATTAGACAAAGGTTCTACTGGCCAGGGATGACAGACTCAGTTAAACGATATTGCAGGGAGTGTGATGATTGCACTGCAAAAAGACTTTCAAGGGAATCAAATAAGGCACCTCTCGGACAGTATCTAGTAGGAGAGCCAATGGAAAGGATAATGATGGACATACTTGGTCCTCTTCCTTTGAGTAACCAAGGGAACAAATATATATTAGTAATAGCAGATTGGTTTACGAAATGGACAGAATGTGTTGCAATACCGAATATGGAAACCAAAACAGTTGCAAAAGCATTTGTAGATACTTTTGTTAGCGGGTTTGGAGTGCCTTTGCAAATTTACTCGGACCAAGGCAGATGTTTTGAATCTAAACTTATGCAGGATCTATGCGATTTAATGGGAATTGACAAAACTCATGCCACATCACTGCGTCCACAAACTAATGGTCTTGTAGAACGGTTTAACCGAACTCTGATTTCAATGTTGAAATCTTATTGTCAAGTACTGCAAAATAATTGGGATTTTTATCTCCCACAAGTAATGATGGCATACAGGTCATCACCTCACAGTAGCTCTAAAAAAATAAGTCCAAATAGGATGATGCTAGGACGGGAGATAACTCTGCCTATGCAAGCTGTTGTCGGGCGTCCTAAGTCCGATGACTTTGTCAAGGACTTTAACGACTATGTGATGGACCTGGAGGATAATTTACAGAAATGCCATGATATAGCAAGGGAGAATATTAAGGCTGCATCAAGATACCAGAGGAAATACTATGACTGCAGCTCTTAAAAAAGATCATTTAAACCAGGTCAACTGGTATGGCTTCATGATCCTTCACGTAAAGTTGGGATTAGCTCAAAGCTGGTGAACAAATGGAAAGGACCTTTTGTTGTCACCAGGATATTAGATGACATTATTTGTATGGTAAAACAGTCATCAAAAGGACGACCAAAAGCTTACCATATCGATAGATTACATTCATATTGTGGGACAAAGATTTCAAATTGTATACATGCGGAAGTTAAAAACAAAACTTAATTCAGACATAAATCATTTAAATAAGTGCTGTTGTGTTTTCCGTTAACGCTATTTCTTTTTTTAAAATATGACCATGCAATTTACAAGTTATAAAAACAAACAAACAAATAAAAATATAACAAGTGTATGTACATGTATATGTATGTATATAAATATAAGTTTAACAGACAACATTTGTAAACTTTTATAAAATTAACAAGTTATTAAATAAACAAATATGAATAAAACAATATTTGTCGCGCGTTTAAAAAGGATTGTATTCACGCGGCGGAGATTTCCTGTAGATGGGAGTGGTTGTATCTACACATCGGGGATTTACTTTAGTTGGGAGCGGTTGTGTTCACGCGGCGGAGATTTCCTGTGCGTAGACGAACTAAGTAATGGCCAAACGTCCCGCCCTTGACAGTTACCTAAGTCATATTTGTTTTTTGTTTCATTTTTTTTCAGTTTCAGGTTTTCACCATTGTTATAAATGGATCTTACGAGAATTCTCTTTGTTTCAGTGAGAACTGTTGGCTATGTGAGGCGATGTTCCATCTCTGACGGCCATGGTAAAACATCTTATCGCTGCAGAGCATCGTTGCCTGACTGTATTGTGCCCATGGTGCTTTGGAAAGAACAAAACTTTCACAAGAGTCAGTGACTTGGAAGTTCATATGAAAACGAGCCACCAGGACCTAACTATTCCGAAGGATCGGTTCAGCAGAGCTAATGGGTTTTACTTTTCGGTGTACCCGGAGGATTATGCTAGGACAGTAGATACAGTTCAGGCTTATGAAAGTGACGCTGCGTATGATGTAAGGAAAGCGATAAGGAATTGGGCAGAGGGATTTGGAGACAGAAAGGAGAGGATTGAAAAGTGGAACAAGGGATGGAAGGCTGGGTTAAGGTTATCTGAGGAGAGAAGTAAGTCTAAGGAGCAGCTAGACACAAGATGAGTAGTTGAAAAGGAGGCAAAAGGCACAACGGAAGAAACGAGACAGGGTTCAGGAAAAGCAGGTCGCACAGGTTTAGGAGGGAAAAAGAGAAAGGAGATTGAGCGTCACGAGAAAGAGAGGACAGTTAAACAGGGTCGGATAAGTGAGAAGGCTGATGAGTTAGAAAATTACAGGGATGACATCGAAGTGGGGGATGGTATTGGGGAGGAGCAAGAGGAAAGTAGGCCAACGGTAGAAGCAGAGGAGACTAGTGAGAGGGAGAATGACAAGGAGGGTAATGATAGGTCGGAGGTTGGACTAACAGGAGATGGATTTAGGATAGACAAGGATAGCGAATACGAGAAAAGGAAAGACAATAGTGGAGCTTACCAAGATGGCAGAACCAAGCAAGTCAGAGAGGAGGAGATCAGCGAGACAAAAAGTGAGAGTGGCTCCTCTAGTTCTTCTAGTTCGTCTGATTCTATTTCAGTTGTGACAGGAAAAGGAGATTCTTTAAGGGCCAGGGCATACCGTATTTTGGAAAGAGGAGCAATGCCTTTGTGTCCCCCAGCAAAAAGGGATTGGAATTCAGTAAGACAGGTGGACCTGGAGTTGAATAATCAACATCTTTTATGGCCGCCAACAAACTGGAGAGCCCTTACTCCTGATAAAAAATTAATGGCGCACGAATATGTCGCGGTCCTTCTGGAGAACAGGAGTTCAAAGGAATTTTCAGTGATATCAAGGAAAACTTTATTGGACAAGTATGCGTTTTTCACTTGATGGGGAGAGGAAGAAGAGGATGAGGGGGATAAGATAGAGGCAAAGATAAGACAGTATAATTTTTGTTATGTGATGAAGGTAGCGAGGTGAGAGATTACAGGCAATAGGACATCCTGGAACATCATCAAAAGCCTCGAAAATGCTGATCGTTGGACAGATACAGATCAAATATCAACTGAACTGGACAATGGAAACATAAAGATAAAAATGTAATACTTTAAGTGGTAACAAAACTTGGTTGTCCAGGGTATTATAGGCTAGTAATGCTTAAATGTGCTATTATTTTAAGATGTTTTAAATTTTGATTTTGCAAATTTATGTAAGATACAGAGAAAGGATGTTTTCAAAAGATTAAAGTCTCTGTAAGCACTGTTATTAATAAATCATTTGTTCTGGTTCATTGAAATGTGTATGCTCAAATATTAACTTTGAACATAGATATTGCAATCAAACTTTGTTCTTGGTTGTTTTTCTTTTTAAGTATAATCCAGGAGTATTATTGAATAAGGAGGGGGGAGGTGTAATGTGAGGTACACCTATGACCATTGCTAGTCAGAAAACATGTATAATGATTCTATGATCATCGTGTACATGTTTCTCTGAAGATACATAACCAGCAGAAGTCGATAACTTATTCTTTTACATTGTTTAAAGTTGGTCATTGGAGGGACTCGCATTGTCAACTTCAGATTTGACAGGTCATGGAAACTCATAACAATTACACATAAGTCATTCCATACGCCTGAAAAGCACATGAAATGTATTTTATGCAATCAAATCGACTCTAGGAATTGATAACTTACTTGTATGTATTATTTCTTGCAATCAGTGGCATTTGACCTGCTCCTGTTTGTAAAACTTGTTTAGATTTTTGGTTGTAAGGCCATCCGGTGCTTCGGAACTACTTGTCTCTTGTAAAATTTACTTTTAAGGTAGAATTACCCTCCCTTGTACTAAAAGATATGTTACACTGACTTTATCTAAGTATTTACGAGTGACTAGAATATTTGAGGTCAAGGGCTCTGCCAGTTTTATTAACTTTTAAAAATCCGAATGAACATTCTGCTATCCGAACATGGACTAGATTTTGTTTGGCGGACTTACACATCTTTCGGATTTTTCCGAAAGCGGAACCATTGGACAAGCTTAATATAGACTCTGTAGGAGCCTATGTTGTGATTGGTCACTCAATGCCTGTGTACGCATTTGGAAGTTTTGAAGTGTTCAAGGGCGCGGTATTATAAAAGGGAAAGCACACAAGGAACGCTAGCTTCTTCACTCTGGATTTCGGCCTTAACGTATCAAAACTCCGTCTTTTTAGTTCTACTACAAAATTTCTCACTTTTCTTTAGTTTACAAATTTTCACTATACAATTACAGTAGATTTATAAAACATTCAAAACAAGAGTAATCGGATCAGGAACACAGGATAGAGCCATCGGAAGAGGATCAGACAGTCTACAAAAAGGAGAGAATTGAAATGTAAATGAAAACACTGAACTCTAATTATCTGAGAAATATTTTAATACCGTTTAAAATAACGTAATCGTATCTTTCCAGTTACGATAGATCTAGTAAAGCTAGATTATAGATATTTATGCATTAAAATCAATTTTCTTAACTTTATTTAGTCTACTACGTCTGTCATCTGAACCTACCCCCCCACACCTTTATTTTTGTCGGCCAGTTTCTGTCGTCTGCTCACGGGAAGTCTTATATTTCCATCCGTTTTTATCTCGGATTCGGCGAGGGATCGGAAATTGTAATATTCTGGAAGGAAAGTTACCAGAAAGAACGGCCCTACATAGATGTTCCTGTTCCAATATGTATATGAAACAACTTTTTTTGCCCATTACACAAATTTCTTGACTTGCCAGTGTTGAAAGGATTTGCTGGCAACACACTTTATTTGACTTGAAAATTAAAAATTATTTTGATTATTTTGAGAAGGGTAGAAACATTGTGGGAAGAGGGGCAAATACTGGTTACTATGTAAAACTTGTGTTTTTAAAAGTTTTCTTCTTTTGTTAAAACTTGGGATGGTTTGGTAAAGGGTCGCATGATATACATCTTGTACCAAATTAACCCATTACCACACAATCCCTACTTTTGATGCCTCTGAGAAAGAAGCCTTCTGAAAACACTGTGGGAAAAGGAGAAAATGCTGGTAACCAGCATTTTCTCCTTTTCCTACAGTGTTTTTTACACTTCCCAGAACAAATTTTCATTTTTCAGTCACTTCTATTTTGTCGTCTGCAAATACTTTCAATTTGGACCAGTCTAAATTTTTCTTGTGTGGTAAAGAGTTAATAAAATCACTGATATTTAGCCTATCTTATATAAAAGTAGGTTGCTTTACCCTTTACCAGACAACAAGATTTTGGCCTTGTTGTAAGCATTAGCAGATGACAATTTCACTGTTGCTTTTATAGTGCAATTTTTCTTTAATATGATAGAAAACAATGTGGGAAAAGGAGAAAATGCTGGTTACCAGCATTTTCTCCTTTTCCCACAATGTTTTCAAAAGGTCGTCAAAAGTCGGCATTGTATGGAAAAGGGTTAGTCTCATATATTTCTATTATCATGATCAGGATTTCTGCAGCCTTGTAACCCTAAATGACTTTGCTTGGGTGAGCACATTGGCCCTCTTGTTCATCAAAAGGGGTTTGCTGCTATGAATTGCACACAAGAAAAAAATTGTTGTTGTTTTTTTCCAGCATGTACAAGCAAAGTTGCAGATGTTGTCTTTGTAATAGATGAATCTGGAAGTGTAGGATCCGATGACTTTGCAAGAGTCAAGAATTTTGTCAAGCAGACAATCAACTTTTTTGATGTGGGTACAACGTTCACGAGAGTTGGTATTATCACGTACAGCTCTACAGCCCAGTTAGTGTTCGGTCTGGATATCTACAGTAACAACACAGATTTGATCAATGCTGTTGACAATATTCCTTACTCCTCTGGAGGAACAAATACAGGTACTGTAATGGCCCTGATTGACACCCTTTCCTCTAGTTAATGCTCCTCAACCTCTTCTCTAATTCACATTAAGCATACCAGGCAGCCAGTCCACCGATAAAATGTATCAGCTTGAATAACTAATAGCATCAATCTATAGAAGAAATTTGTTTCTCATGTGTCTTTTCGGTTATTCCCCATCTACATAGCAACACATTACAATATTACGTCAAGCGCGAGAAATGTAAGGTAAATATAGAGGATATATGTGAAAGATCTAAATTTATTCATTGAGTAAACACCACGAGTGAAAATATTACCGATGGTGTTCATGAGATGAAATAAATTTCGATCTTTCACCAAAATAAAAAAAATATTCTATTTGTTTCATGCTTTTAACCCTTTCTGGGAGGAACTTTATCAAAAGCCGGTACAGTTCTTTTCTGTTATTCCCCGTGGCGCACCCCTCCTGCATAGCAATGCACTACATTATTACGTCAAGCACAAGAAATGTAAGGTATATGACGTCATATTTCCCATCTGATTGTCAGGCACGCACAATTAACCTAGACAACAAGAACATGAAAACCGGTATTTTCACTGGTGGTACCAGTGTAAGATCGAAAAATATTTTTACTGCTATTTCTTGATATCCTACCGAAAAGCATGAAATAATATGTCATATTTCCATCTGGTTGTGAGACACGCACATTTTACTTGGGTGCTTGTGTGTAGGAATAACTGTCTCTGCCTTCGAAAGAAGAGTTACAATATAAAAATTGGTATTTTCACTGGTTGTAATCATGAAATATCAAAAAATATTTCACAGATATTTCTCGATAACCTACCAGAAAGCATGAAATAAAATCATAATATTTTCAAACATTCTTAATGGCTATTCAAATATTCATTCGTTTAACCGTTTCCCAAACAATCCCTGGTTTTTACGGGTGTGGAATAGTAGCCTTTTGAAAACATTGTAGGAAAAGGAGAAAATGCTGGTAACCAGCATTTTCTCCTTTTCCCACAATGTTTTCTACCCTATCATAGACAGAAATCATGTTTTCAGCAAGAGTTGAATTGTCGTCTGCAAATGCTTTCACTTTGGTCTAGTCCAAAGGTTTGTCATTTGGGAAAGGGTTAAGAAGATAACATTATAAATATCCATCTGGTCTATACCAAACAGTGAAATCATAGACTGGACAAAAGGGAGAGTGCAGGCATAATTTGTGTTGGAAAGGATAGAAAGCATTGTGGGAAAAGGAAAAAATGCGGGTTACCAGCATTTTGTCCTTTTCCTACAATGGTTTCAAAAGCTTTCTTTCTAAGGGTCATTAAAAGTCGGGATTGTCTGGTTAAGGTTAACATAAATTTGCCTACTCACATGAAAATGAAAAGGTCATGAATAAAAGCAAAACTGATAGTCTGCACAAAGAACCACAGATTTCTGACTTGGTGAGCACTGAATGCATTTCACTCAAGTTATTTTCATTTCTCCCCAGTTCTTGTAATTATGAAAGTATTTTTCCTCTGAATGCAAATTTTATATATATATTCCTGAATTGTTTGTGAATTACATCTCAAAGCACATAAAATAAACTTAGTACATATCTTTCCCCCACACACAATCATTTTCATTCCTCTCCTCTCTCTAATGAAAAAGTCCGCCTCACCCACCCCCCAAAAAAAGAAAATTGTCAATATCTATATGTATCCCTGCATGACAAGTAAGTTGAGGTAACTGTTTTTTCCAGAATCTAAGATTTTGCAAGATTGTAGGCTGTAATTGAGCTGGAATGCTTGTGTCATGGATAAAGCATACTGCTTTATCAAACGACAAAATTTTGGGCCAGACCAAATTGAAAGCATTTGCAGACAACAAAATAAACCTGACTGAAGAATGGAAATTTATTTTGGGAAGGGTAGAAAACATTGTGGAAAAAGGAGAAAATGCTGGTTACCAGCATTTTCTCCTTTTCCCACAATGTTTTCAGAAGGCTTCTCTCTCAGGGTCGTTAAAAGTCTGGATTGGTTGGTAAAGAGTTAATTAAGTTTTAAAGGAATTTATGTAGCACACCTGGGGCTAATTACAGGTGCTGCACTGGAACTCCTGCGAAAGTCTGGCTTCCTGAATGAAAGGGGCAATGTCCCTAATATAGCTATTCTGATAACTGATGGAAGGTCCAAGGATTATGATGCAACAAGACAACAGGTCTGTAGGCTTCATTCTTAGCTGGCTTGGCTTAAAAAAAAAAATCATTGTATTGTTAAGGCCCTATCATTGTCTGTGTCTTGTATGGGCAAGTGCTTTCACTTTTTTTGAAACTGTATATTGAGTTGATGAATAGACAGTTTTTCAAAAAATATCATATACACATTGGACATGAGTGTCATGATGGCTTTTCAGTTTTAGCATCTGTTATGGGAGACCACTCCTTCCTGCATGGAATACTCCCGATTTAAATACAATACCTGATTACTGCGTCAGGGAGATATCTCTTTGGCTCAGTGGTTAGGGTATTGGCTTTGCGTCCGGGAGTTCGGAGTTCGAATCCCGCTCCGACCCTTATTTCTGCCATGCATTTATTCATTTGTTTCTTTGTTACGGACTTCGTTCGTAAGATGGGGGCTCGTCCGGGATTGGCCATTGAGCCATTAATCCCATTTGTTGTCCAAAATCGGACTTCCTGCCTAATAAGGCTTTGAGTCATCAATAAATGATGACTTTAAGAGGGGGTGTGTTATGGGAGACCACTCCTTCCTGCACGGAATACTCCCGATTTAAATACAATACCTGATTACTGCGTCAGGGAGATATCTCTTTGGCTCAGTGGTTAGGGTATTGGCTTTGCGTCCGGGAGTTCGGAGTTAGAATCCCGCTCCGATCCTTATTTCTGCCATGCATTTATTCATTTGTTTCTTTGTTACGGACTTCGTCCGTAAGACATCTATTAAGTTTTTCAAAATCAATCCCAGAACAGAGTCTATAATCAGAATGATTCCATCTAGTTACATGCAATGAATCAAAATCGTTGGTTTCTGCCTAGCTAAAGAGAGATTCCACCATACTTCTGGTATGACAAAATTTTAGACCCATCCAAAGGGAAAGCATTTGCAGAAGACAATTTTAATGTGTTGATCCTTTTCTGTGGATGGAAGGAAAACTATGAGGAAAAAATGCTGCTAACCAGCATTTTCTCACTTTACAACAGCGCTTTTAGAGAACCTAAACCCCTTAAACAATTTTATGACTGATGTCTGCAGTGACTTTCATTTCTGGAAAAGTCAGTAATTTTCCGTTTTAAAAAGGGTGGTTGTTTGATACAGGTTGTCTTGATAACAGAAAGGATTAAATGAAGATTGCTCTTCCTCATGCACAAAACAGCCATCTTTTTTAATCTTTCAGCAGATCCTTCTGTAAGAATATTTTCTACTATATAATTATGCTGGTAACGAGCATTTTCCCTTTTTCCCATAATGTTTTCAAAAGCCTTCTTTTGGTCCTTTAAACATGGGTTTATTTGGTAATGGATGAAAGTAACAGTCACCCAGCAGCCTACCTGTGAATGCTCACAGCTAATCACTGTTTCCAAGATGGTTATGTGGGAAAGCATCCACTTGCTTGGGGAGAATTTTTTACAAACATTTCAGGAAAGCTTGGATAGATGCACTGCCTGCTGGGATATCATGGAAGTAATCTTTAAAACTGCATTTAATGCTAAAGAAACAAGCAAATGACTGATTTTTTAATGACTTGTGTTTTCATTCAGGCATATCTAGTAAAGCAGGGAGGCAGTACATTAATCACCATAGGTATTGGAAATGATACAGACAGGAACGAACTGGTGACCATTGCCTCCAAAGATCCTACCACCGGTCAGTCTTTGGTCTTCAATGTGGACAGCTACACTGCCCTTCAGTCCCTGGACACTGTGATAGCTAGTTTAGCCTGTGGAGGTAGGAATATTTCCTTTCTGTTTGTCTCTGTCTCTCCCCTCCCATGGTTCCAATTTCTTACAATGCTTTAGCAGTGAAATGTGAATTTGAGCCATGCTGTTTAACTCTTTCCCAAACAATCCCTGGTTTTTATGGGTCTGAAATAGTAGCCTTTTGAAAACATTGTGGGAAAAGGAGAAAATGCTGGTTACCAGCATTTTCTCCTTTTCCCACATTGTTTTCTACCCTATCACAGACAGAAATCATCTTTTCAGCAAGAGTTGAATTGTCGTCTGCAAATGCTTTCAATTTGGTCTAGACCAAAAATTTGTCATTTGGGAAAGGGTTAACTCTTTCCCAAACAATCCCTGGTTTTTACGACCCTCAGATAGAAGTCTTTTGACAACATTGTGGAAAAAAGGAGAAAATGCTGGTAATCAGAATTTTCTCCTTTTCCCACGATGTTTTCTACCCTGCTGGAAACAATTTTAAATTTTTTATTTAAGTTTTATTTGTCTGTGTGAGCTTTCAATTTGGACCAGTCTAAAATTTTATCGTTTGGTAAAGAGTTAAAAATGGGGTTTAACCCATTACCACAAAATCCCTACTTTTGACACCCCTGAGAAAGAAGTCTTTTTAAAACACTGTAGGAAAAGGAGAAAATGCTGGTAACCGGCATTTTCTCCTTTTCCCACAGTGTTTTCTACCCTTCCCAGAACAAATTTCAATTTTTCAGTTGGCTTCCTTTTGTCGTCTGCAAATGCTTACAATTTGAACCAGTCTAAAATTTTGTCATGTGGAGAAGAGTTGATGCATATTCAAAAAGTATCAACCAAGGTCAGCCTGCATAATCGGTAAAGGCTACTTTTTGCCACTGTTCAAATTTTCCACATGTTGAAAGACCAAACTACATCATGATCTATTCAGTTGATGGGCAAAATGAATGTTATGGATCTGTGATTAACCCATTACCAAACGACAATATTTTAGACTGGTCCAAATTCAAAGCATTTGCAGACAAAATAAAAGTGACTGAAAATTTGAAATTTGTTTTATGAAGGGTAGAAAACATGGTGGGAAAAGGAGAAAATGCTGGTTACCAGCATTTTCTCCTTTCCCCACAATGTTTTCTAAAGGTTTCTTTCTCAAGGGCATCAAAAGTAGGGATTGTGTAGTAATTGGTTGAATAATGACCCGCTTTGTATGATGCATCATAGAGATTATAACCCTTTACCAAACAATCCCTACTTTTTACGGCCTGGAGATAGAAGCTTTTGGAAAACCTTGAGGGAAAAGGAGAAAATGCTGGTAACCAGCATTTTCTCCTTTTCCCACAAAGTTTTCTACCCTGCCAGAAACAATTTTCAATTTTTGAGGTACTTTTACTCTGTCTCCTGCAAGTGCTTTCAGTTAAGACCAGTCTAAAATTTTGTCATCTGGTAAAGGGTTAAGCCTCCTTTACCACATAATACTGAGTTTTCGAGCCTAAGAAAGAAAGCTTTTCATAGCTGTGTGAGCAGCGATTTTCTTCTTTCCCCACAGTGTTTTCTAACATTTCCTTGAATAGACTAATTATAAGAGGCACAACTTATTTATGGTCTGCATATGCTTCCAATTTGACAAAGTCTATAATTTTATTGAATTGTACAAAGTTCATATTGTCTATGTCACGACTGAAAATAGATCCTTTCCTTAGAATGTACAAGAATATCGTTTTTGCATCAAAGCATTTACAGACAACAAAAAAAATGTGGTTGAATTGAATAACTTTGTCTCCAAAAGTGCAGCAAACATTGTGGGGAAAGGAGAAATTTTTCTTTTCCATAATGCTTTCTGAGGTTCTTTTTTCATCAGTGCCTTTTAACCCTTTACCAAACAATCCCTGGTTTTTACGACCTTGAGACAGAGGTCTTTTGAAAACATTTTGGTAAAAGGAGAAAATGCTGGTAACCAGCATTTTCTCCTTTTCCCAAAATGTTTAAATGTTTTCTACCGTGCTGGAAACAAATTTTAATTTAGTTACATTTATTTTGTTGTCTGCAAGTGCTTTCAATTTGGAACAGTCTAAAATTTTGCCATTTGATAAGGAGTTAAACCTGAGATTGTGTGGTAAAGGGTCAATTTTAGCTCTGTTGTTTTTTTTAAGACACCAGACATATCATCATAGCCTGTCATTGTCTGAGTTCTTGTGTAAAAAATTTGACATTTTATTATCTCTGTCATTACGAATGATGTTTATTTTAAACTCAAAGTAGTTTTTTAACTATCAAAAGGCAACCAATACCAGTTTGGCAGGAAACTATCAAAATATTTTAGACACGGTTGCAATTCAGTTTTGACTCAGAGCTTCCTCTTAAAACTAATTTATTTCTAACTCTTTACCAAATGACAATATTTTGGACTTATCCAAATTCAAAGCATTTACAGACTACATAATAAATGTGAATCAAAAATTGAAAGTTGATTTGGAAAGGGTAGAAAACATTGTGGGAAAAGGAGAAAATGCTGCTTATCAGCATTTTCTCCTTTTTCCACAATGTTTTCAAAGGCTTTCTTCTCAGGGTTGTCACAAGTAGGGATTGTGCGGTAATGGGTTAAACCAACTTTAGCTGTGTGTTGGCACTAGCATCCTGTGCTGTCATTCAAGAAAAATATCTAATGTTTACTGTTCATATCTTATCCTGCAGTCAAAATTAGAACTACACCAGACATATTAACAACAAGAAGCACAGTGGCACCTGCTAACCTATCTTGCTTCAACGCCATTGACAACTGTGATGCCTATGGACAGGATATATGTTCCGACTATGAGCCATGGGCACGTGCCCATTGTAACTGGTATTGTGGGTTCTGTACAGGTAAGTTTTACAGGGCTTCCTAAAGTTGCTCTTAGAATATCCGGTTTAAGCTTAAGAATATAACTTATATACCTTTATTTTATTGCATATCTAAGCCATTACCACACAATCCCTACTTTTGACGCCCCTGAGAAAGAAGCCTTTGGAAAACATTGTGGGAAAAGGAGAAAATGCTGGTAACCAGCATTTTCTCCTTTTCCCACAATGTTTTCTACCCTTCTCAAATCAAACTTCAAATTTTCAGTCACTTTTATTTTGTTGTCTGCAAATGCTTTCAATTTGGACAAGTATATAATATTGTCGTTTGGTAAAGAGATAACAAAAAAAAATCCTGTAAAATTCTGGATCAGGGCACAAACCAAAACACTCCTGTTTTTAATGACCTTGGGAAGACAATATGGGAAATATGGATTTGGAAACATTGTTGGAAAGGGACATACTGCTTGAAACCATTCCATTTCCAACAATGTTTTTAAGTCCTCAACTTCATCCAAATTATACTAGTGTTTAACTCTTTACCAAACGACAAAATTGAGGCCCAGACCAAATTCAAAGCATTTGCAGACAACATATTGAATGTAGCTAAAGAGACTATTTCCGTATGTGATAGGGTAGAAAAAATTGTGGGAAAAGGAGAAAATTTTCTCCTTTTCCTACAATGTTGTCAAAGGAATTCTTTCCTAGGGTCGTTAAAACTCAGGATTGTGTGGTAAAGAGTTAATTTGTCATCTGCAGCTACTTTCAAGTTGTAAAGGTCTATAATTTT
Organism: Tridacna crocea; assembly: GCA_943736015.1. Lineage (NCBI taxonomy): Eukaryota > Metazoa > Mollusca > Bivalvia > Cardiida > Cardiidae > Tridacna > Tridacna crocea. The sequence continues at coordinate 16,015,124 of OX031066.1, forward strand.
GTGGTTTGAAAAAGGGTTTAACCCTTCCCAAACAATCCCTGGTTTTTAGGACAGAGAGATGGAAGCCTTTTGAAAACATTGCGGGAAAAGGAGAAAATGCCGGAAACTAGCATTTTCTCATTTTCCCCACATTTTATAACCTGCAGGCAATGAATTTCAAGTGCAAGTCTACAAGTGCTTTCAGTTTGGACCAGGCTAAAATTTTGTGGTTTGGTAAAGAGTTAAGGTAAATATAGAGGATATTTTGCTTCTACTTCAGGTGGTCCATCAACCACACCAGCTCCATGCCAAAACAAGATAAATAATTGTCATGAATATGGCACATACATCTGTACTGAAGTGAGCCTGATCAGATGGACAAAGAGTAATTGCCCTAAGTACTGTGGACTTTGTGGTAACTATACATTTAACTTGGTTGTAAATTTCATTTTTTTAAGATTCTGTGGAAGATGGTGTTTTGAAACATAGTTGAAAAGGGAGAAAATGCTGGCAACCAGCATTTTATTTCAGCCAGAATTTTCCCTTGTTCCCCAAAACATGTATGTTTTCCCTTTTTTTCTTTACCCTATACTAGACAATCCCTGGTTTTAGTGACTCTGAGATAGATGCCTACTGAAAACATTGTGGGAGAAGGAGAAAATGCTGGTAACCAGCATTTTCTCATTTTCCCACAATGTTTATCACCCTGCTGGAAACAAGTTTCAATTTTTGAGTTAGGTTTATTTTGTCATTTGCAAGTGCTTTCAATTTGAACAACTTTCAAGATATTTTCATTTGGTAAAGATTTAATTGTACATGCAAGACTCAAATAAGAAAGCAACCACTGATTCTGGAAGGATGTTGTGGGAAGCACTAGTGACATAAATTCCGAAAAATCAGGGTAGGTGTGTTAGCTGCTATAATATAGCTGAAATAATGTTCAGAATGGAATTAAAAACCAAAAAATCAATTCCTGGTAAGGTAGAAAATTTTATGTGAAAAGGAGAGTATGCTGGTTACCAGCATTTTCTCCTTTTCCCACAATGTTTTCAAATGCCATCTTCATCAGGGTGGTTAAAACTCAGGATTATTTGGTACAGGTTTATCTAAACAAAAGATTAGTCAGAATTCAAAATATTTGCAGGTGATCTAAATGATACTTGAAAACATAAATTGGTACTTTAGGGTAAAAAAATGTGGGAATAGGAGAAAATGCTGGTAAATAATATTTTCTCCCTTTCCCACATTGTTTTCAAAAGCCTCATTTTTCTGATTTGCTAAAAGTCAGGATTTTTGATAAAAGATTTTTGTTTGTTTTACTCCTAATAAAGTACATTAATTGATGTTACTTTAGGTGGCAATCCACTGCCTTCCTTGGTTACACCTTCTAGACAATCAACAGCCAAACCAGGTAAGTTTTTCAGGTTTCCAATCTATGATATAGTCAAACCAAGTAAGTTTTTCAAGTTTCCAATCTATGAATCATCATGTTTGAAATTGCCATCATTTCTGAAACAAGAGCACTGCATACGGGTGCTTACCCTTGACTGCATTTGGATTTATTGAAAATGTTAAGTGAAAAAAAGGCATACCCATGTCAAAAATATTTTGATGGTTATATCTGCTCTTGCTGTATGAGTTTCCCTTTTAATTGGAAATCTAATCCAAATTTCAAGTAACTGTCTTCAGGAATGATGGTCATAAGTGGCCTGCAACATGTGAAAAAGGGTCATTCTAACAGTTGCGTAAAGTGTCAGTCTACGCAATCCGCAAAGGCTTATCCAAGACAGCACTTTATGACTACATTAGATTTTGCACTACAGCAGACTTGGGTAATCAGAAAATTATATCAAAACAAAAAGTGTTGTTTCAGATCAGCCTGCGCTGATTGAATGAGCTGATCCTAGATGACACTTTATGCAAATGTCTGAATGTCAGTTTTCGCCTGTTGCAGACCAAATATCAAAGTTTTTGCATGATGGGGCAGACAATGCCGCCAGGGCTAGGCCAGTACCCTTGTTGATAAACTGTGCATCTTTTTTAACTGCAACAAAATATGTGATTGCCCTGTTAACTCTTTATTACACAATCCCGGCTTTAAATGACCCTGAGAAAGAAGCCTTTTGAAAACATTGCAGGAAAAGGAGAAAATGCTGGTAATCAGCATTTTCTCCTTTTCCCACAATGTTTTCTACCCTTCCCAAATCAAATTTCTATTTTTGAGCTATGCTTATTTTGTTGTCTGCAGATGCTTTCAATTAAGACAAGTCTAAAATTCTGTCGTTTGGTAAAGAGTTAAACAAGAGTCCTTTAGTCCCTTAAAACTGGATCTCGAGTTTACCCACCAATGAGAGGAAGAAGGTTTATCCAAAAACATTGAAGGAGAACTTTGATTCTGGTTGTTGGTAACCAGAATTTTTTCCTTTGCCTCATTGTTTTCTACCATTTACTTTTTTACTGAAGACGAAATTTTAGACTGATCCAAATGGAAAGCATTTACAGGTGACAAAATTAACACGACTAAATAAACTTAATTTGCCTTTCTGGGAGGGTAGAAAACATTGTGGGAGAAGGAGGAAAGGCTAGTTACCAGCATTTTTTCCTGCCACATTGTTTCAGAAGCTTTCTCGATCAAAAATGATATTTTGTGGTAAAGGTTTAATGATTTCGTGCCTCAGTCCATTACCATATTTGATGCTCAAGTAAATGAACATGTTTCGCTTCCTTATTTCTGCTTTATTGCAAATAATGCTCCAAGGATAGTATAAAAATGTTTCAGATACAGTCTGTAGAAACAAAGTGAATAACTGCGACGAGTATGGTGGTAAGGACATGTGCAATGTGCCGGCCTACCGAGCCTGGGCAAAGGAAAACTGCAATCAATACTGTAACTTTTGTTCTATATTTGTGACGTTCCCTGGCATAACATTGTCCAACAATGTAACGTGAGTTGCATTTTTTATTTAACCCTTACCCACACAATGACAACTTTTGACAACCCTTGGAAAGAAGCCTTATGAAATGTTGAACATCTTACAAACAAAACAAAGACAATTATACCGTGACAGGAGTTTAATTCTATAACCCTTTACTACACATTCACAAGTTTTAACTTATTTTAAGAATATTCTCTATATAAAATTCTGGAAACAGGAGAAATTGCTGGTAATCAGCATTTTCTCCTTTTTAGCTCACCTGAGCACAAAGTGCTCGGGATGAGCTATTGTAATCGGTGAATGTCTGTCATCTGTCCATTCGTCCATCTGTAAACAATCACAAAACACTCTTCTCCTCTGAAACCATCAGTCAGATTTCAATGAAACTTCATAAAAATGATCCTTAGGTGATGTACATTCAGAATACTTCAAAGATTTGAATTTCATGAAGAACTCTGATTGGCATTGCAACTGAAAGAAAAACTTTAAAACCTTTTTGTCCAAAGCTGTAAGGGCTAGAGCTTTCATATTTGGCACGTAGCATCATCTAGTGGCCTTCTACCAAAACACCTCAAATTATGGCCGTAGTGTAGAAAATGGCCCTATGTTGTGGGTTCTTGGATTTCACATAGAGATAAAGAAGGAAATCTTTAAAAATCTTCTTGTCCCAAACCATAAGGGCTAGAGCTCTATTATATGGCATGTAGCATCATCTAGTGACCCTCTACTAAAATACTTCAAATTATGGCCCTAGTGTGTAAATTGGTCCTATGTTGTTGGTCTTGGATTTCACAAAGAGATAAAGAAGGAAAACTTTAAAAATCTTTTGTTCCCAAATATAAGGGCTAGAGCTTTCATATTTGGCATGCAGCATTATCTAGTGGTCCTCTACCAAAATACCTCAAATTATGGCCCTGGTGTAAAAATTAGCCCCATGTTGTTGGTCTCAGATTTTACAAAGAGATAAAGAAGGAAATCTTTAAAAATCTTCTTGTCCCAAAGGGTAATGGCTAGAGCTTCCATACTTGGCATGTAGCATCATCTAGTGGTCCTCTTCCAAAATACTTCAAATTATGGCCCTAATGTAAAGAATTGGCCCTATGTTGTGGGTTTCGGATTTCACATAGAGATAAAGAGGGAAATCTTTAAAAATCTTTTTGTCCCAAACGGTGATGGCCAGAGCTTTCATATTCGGCATGTAGCATCATCAAATGGCCCTCTACCAAAATACTTAAAATTATGGCCATAGTGTTGAAAATGGCCCTATGTTGTGGGTTCTCGGATTTCACATGGCTATAAAGAAGGAAATCTTAGAAAATCTTCTTGTCCCAAACCGTAAGGGCTAGAGCTGTCATATTTGGCATGTAGCATCATCTATTGGCCCTCTACCAAACTACTTCAAATTATAGCCCTGGTGTGAAAGTTAGCCCTATGTTGTTGGTCTCACATTTCACATAGAGATATAGAGGAAAATTTTCCGCAATATAACTTTGTCATCTCAAGTAAGAACGACTTCAAAATTGGTATACATGTTTGTTGCAATATTACCAAATACTCTGAGCAAGAACAAATAACTCTACCTGGCATGGATTTTGAGTAATTCCACTTTGATCTTAATTTTTACAGTAGTTTTTGCTTGTCCAGAGTGGAATTTTGAAGTCTTAAGTCAAATTGACTTTAGACTTGGTAAACATGATAGATGTTTGTTGTATTGCCTGCCCTTAGCAACTATTATACCTCCTTGATAATTGGCAGTGGAATTGCATATCTTGCAACAATTTGTTGCTCTTATTTCATTATCATTTGCCCTTGGCCCTCAATATTTGGTAATTATCTTCATTGTAAACCCTTTACTGCTTGGTACTCAGGTGAGCATTGTAAGACCATCATGGTCCTCTTGTCATACTTATGTTTTCCACACATCTAAATCTGAACTTAAATTGCGAGTCACATTTATTTCATTGTTTGCAAAATCTTTGATACTTGACAAGTTTGAAATTTTGTCATCTGTTAAAGAGTTAAATAAGAACCAGTATCAAATAAAATTACATGATTTTTTAAGGAAAAAAAAATACAGTATACCTTGTTGAGTTACACAATGCAGTATCTTCATGTTATATCTTCCATGGAAAATCAAAGTACAGTCATAAATGAGTCATGTGAAGTGACAAGGGAGTTCCATACAAAGTTTTTCCTTTTTCCACAGTGTATTCTGCTCTTTCCTCTGCAAATCAATACTTTAACTTTGGAAAAGTCTGAATTTTTTTTAGGTGAAAGACGGTTCAGACTAGTGATTGTAAAGTGTTAACCCTGTAGCCTATAAGGCATTTCTATGGAATCTGTAATTGACCCTAAATAACAGCAAGGATGAAGCCGTTTTTTATAGGTATACAACACATTTTGATAGCATAGAAAACGGTGTGACAAAAGGTGAAATTGCTCATCATGAGCAGTTTCACCTTTTGCCACAATGTTTACTAAAGGCTCCTACAATCCATGCGTAGAAACGAGTATCTTTGGAGTAAAGGGTTAACTCTGTACAAAAGAACAAAATTGTTGGACTGGACTGAAATCAAAGCATCTGTAGACAAAAAAATCGAATCTTGTAAATATGAGGATTTCTAACTTTGATAGGATAGAAAATATTGTGGAAAAAGGAGAAAATGCTGGTTACCAGCATTTCTCCTTTTCCCACATTGTTTTCAATAGGCTTCTTCCTCAGGGTCTCTTAAAGGTTGGGATTGTGTTGTAAAGAGATAAATAGTGGTTTTTTTTCATTTCTTTGTATAGCTGCCCAGATGTTCTATTGCCAAAGGAGTGCTCGATGTTAGACGTTGGTGACAGCTGTTGTCCAGTCCCGCAGTGTCCTGATGGCTATGTAATAATGGCGAGACATCCGCAACAAGTCTAGTGAAAAAGCAAAGCAAAGATCTCTTGTTGTTAAGATAGGATACAAATTAACACATTAACTCTTTACCTTACTACAAAATCATGGACTGGACCAAATTGAAAGCATTTGTAGACGACAAATTAAACATTACTAAATTGATGATTTCTGTCCTTTGGAGAGTAGAAATGATTTGCGAAAAGGAGAAAATGCTGGTTTCCTGTATTTTCTCCTTTTCCCCTAGTGTTTTCAAGACTCTTATTCCTTAGGGTTGTTTAAAGTTGGGATTGTGTGGTTAAGGATGTATGACATGACTGATTATTGCATAAGTATAAAACAACTTCTTTGTCCCATTTGGCTTGTATGGTCTCATTAAAATTGATGAAATGATTAAAATGTTTTAACTGATTTTATTGCATGATGTTGTATGCTATTTTCATCATCATTTCAGTTATCCCATTACCGTACACCCCCTACTTTTGATGACCCTGAGACAGAAGCCTTTAGAAAAACCAGCATTTTAGAATGATAACCAGCATTTTCTCGTTTTCCCCGCAATGTTTTCTACCCTTCCCAAATCATATTTCAATTTTTCAGTCACATTTAATTTATCGTCTGCAAATCCTTTCGATATGGACAAATCTAAAATTTTGTCGTTTGGTAATGAGTTAACCCTTTACCCCATAAGGAATTTCTATGGTATCTCTAATTGACCCTAAATAACAGCAAGGATGAACCCATTTCTTATGTGTATATGACACCTTTTGATAGTGTAGAAAACATTGTGGCAAAAGGTGAAATGAATATCTTTGGAGTAAAAGGTTATATCACAGTGGCCTATCCATGCTTTCCTGGAGTTCCTTTTATCAGTTTTCTACAAATTATTCTTTCCAAGCCACTGGCTGCTTTTGTCAAAACAATGTTCAACAGAGAGAGAAGAATACATGTAATTTCTGATGAAATGACTATTGTCAATCAGAAAGAAATTGATCAAGTGGAGGCTGGAATCAGTGAGCCCCTGTTCTAAAGTCCTGTGTGCTACACAATAATCTCTCCAGGCCCAGCAATAATCATTTTGAATGACGCTTATTGAACAAGTCTCTGATTTGTCAGTATGTTTCTACCTTTACGATAAAATTTAATTTTAGACATATTCAAAGCCAAAGCATGTGCAGATGACAAATTTGTAGAATTTTTTTTTTTCAACTCTTTACCTCACAATTGCGACCCTCAACAACCCTGAGAAAGAAGCCTACAGAAAACATTGTGAGAAAACGGAGAAAAAATGGTAACTGTAGTTTTCTAATTACAAAGTTAATGTCAGTCAGTGAAAACAAGCAGGTTTATTCATTGGCATGCAAGGTAGACAGAAAACAATGAATGGAACTTTCCTTTGAATATTCCACTCATGTAATCATAATTATTAGCATCAAAATAAAAATCATTCTCCCCCCCTAAAAACACTTTTTATCCACAAGCTTGAAAACCTAACATCAATCATGTATTATTGCCGTTTTTGATAATCAAGGGAGGTAAATAAAAAGAGGATATTTGTTGTTTTTTTTTTCAGTGAAAGATCGAAATAGATTTCATCGAGTGAACACCATCGGTAATTTTTTCACCAGTGGTGCAGCCATGAGTTAAAATATTGCCGATAGTGTTCACGAGATGAAATAAATTTCGATCTTTCACCGAAAAAAACCCCCCAAATTTTCTATTTATTTTATGCTTTTAACCCTTTCTAGGAGGAGCTTTATCAAAATTCAGTACAGTTCTTTTCCCTTATTCCCCGTGGCGTACCCCTCCCACATACCAACGTTACGTCAAGCACCAGAAATGTAAGGTATATGATGTCATATTTCCGATCTGGTTGTTAGGCAAGCGCAATTAATGTAAAAATGTAAATCGGCATTTTCACTGGTGGTACCAGTGTAAGATCGAAAAATATTGTCACTACTGTTTCTCGATACCATACTGGAAAGCATGAAATAATAACACTTTCTCTTATCATGAGTTATTTCCCTTTATTACAATTTGAACAAGCATTCTGATAGTATTACATAACAATACCCAGTCCCCTACCAGGCATATGTATTGCTGGTAGGTAGTTTGTGAAACTCTGTGAAGGAGAAAAAACATGCTTTGCTTTAGTGGAAGCCAGATATATAAACATTTTCCTTGTTAAAGTTCATACGAGAAGTTTTACTCAGACAAGATGTGTTTGTGAAACACAAATGCCCCCATAAAGGCAAATTTTTGGAAAAATTACCCATACCTTATGAGATGACCTTGAACCTTAGCATCAGCAGGTATGTACCAATGAGACGTACCAAGCACAAGTTTTTATAACTTCAGTACTTTGAATATACAGAGAAATGACAATGAAATGTTTTGAGGACAAGTTTTCATAATAAAGGTTAAATTCTTTTTAGCTTGACCTTGGACATATAACCCACAGAAGTAAGTCATGGTGGTTGACTTACACAGCAAAGCCAGAGGGGACTAATTAAGTTGCATAAGCCCATGTTGAACTTGTGGTCCCCAATGTGGTGCCAGTTTTTACCTTTGAGTTGTAATTTTAGAAAGTTGGTGGAGGTCTTCAGGATAAATCTACCAAATTTGGCAGTCCAGGGCCTTAGGGTTTCAGACAAGAAAATTTTCAAAGATCTTCAATATTTTTCAGTTTTGTTGCCATAGCAACCAGTTTTTGAAAGATTCAAATTCTTTTCATGAAACTCTGGAGAGGACCATGGCTGGACCATTACTGTGAAGTTTCATCAAAATTACTATTTTCAGAGTAGATGTTTGAAATAAAAGTAAACTCATGCATACACACACAACAAACACCAGGCTATGATGCGAGCCCGTTAGCCTTTGGCCCGTGGAGGTAAAATCATAAATATGTCCAGGCCGATATCACAAGATTTTTTGTAAAATCTTGGCCGCGTGAATATTATGGGTTCAAAAGCAATAATTCTTAAAGGACTTTCTTTTTGTTCGCTGGATTGCCATGGCAACCAACAACCTGATTTTCTGTTGGTAGAAGACTTATGACTGTATGTGAACTTGTAGGACTGTATCAACATACAGTAGTGACAAAGACCGGTTGGGGTGTACTAGCTAAAACTAAACATGACACTTCTAAACAGTGATCTCCTGCCACTACCGATATATTATACATACTATAAACATCACCATGCAATTCTATAAGGACCTCCCCTCACTGCCTGTAAAGCATTACATATTATAACATAGTATCCTCATGCGAATCTACATTAACCCACCTTCAGTGCTTGTAAAGCATTGTACATCATAAATGGCTGCATTGTAACATTACTCCACAGTGACCTCCCCTTACTGCTTTTAATACACAACACATACCATGGTTATGCAATTCTAAAAGGACCTCCTCTCTCTGCTTGTTAAGTAATACAAGATATACATTACAATATCATGGTATTCCACATGGACCTACCTTAAATGCTAGTAAACAGTACAAATCTCAAATAGTTGCATCATACTATTACTCTAGAGTGACCTCCCTTTATCACTTACATTGTACATAACGCCTATGTTGAACCTTGTTTGTACCTTGGTGAATAAAATGATATTTCAGTTAATCGACGGATTGTACTATCAATTTTTAACATGATTTATCAATTCAAATTGAAGTTTTCATGGATAGATAGATAGATGTGAATATGTTCACATCGTGGTTGTTTATGTCATTGCTAAACAACTTAGTTCAAATTGAAATGACCAATATACAGACGAGATTATTGATAGGTATAGAATTGGCTCAATTGCGACGAGGGAAGAGGGGGTGAAATGTCCAATTACCTTCTTGTAATCACATGACAGTCACAAAAAAATCAAGTGACAACGCAAACTTTATTTGCCCAATAAACTTAAGAGCCACATTTCCTATGTATTGTTTAATGACAAAATTTATGCAACAGTGAACAAATACAAAAACATATACAAGATTCAATTTTGACCCAAGACTCTGAAATTCCTTCGCCCATTAAATAAACAATATGCAAATGAATATTTTACAAAATAATCCGCATTCAACAAGAGAGTGAATTCTTTGGGTCTACCAGACTGCATTTTCTTTACTACCTGATCTCTATTTTCACAAGTTATAAAAGCAAACACAGTTATGAAAGCCTCCATATAGCCTACCTCTGGCAAAATTTTACACTAGTCCACATTGAAAGGGTTTGCAAGCAACAAATCTGAATCAAATGATACATTTATCTGTGGAAGGACAGAATGCATTGCAGATTAGGACAATATTCTAGTCACAACATTTTCCCTTTTCACAACATTTTCAAATACTGTGTATATCGGGGTCTCCTAAACTCAGGTTACTTCGGATGGTTTAACCCGTTACCACACAATCCATATTTTTTTGCCATCCCTGAGAAAGAAGCCTTTGGAAAACATTGTGGGAAAAGGAGAAAATGCTGGTAACCAGCATTTTCTCCTTTTCCTACAACGTTTTCTACCCTTCACAAAACAAATTTCAAATTTTCAGTCACTCTTATTTTGACATCTGCGAATGCTTTCGATTTGGAAAAGCCTAAAATATTGCCGCTTGGTAATGAGTTAACTCTTTATCAAACGATAAGATTATAGACCTGTCCAGACTGAAACTTTCTGTCGAAGCCTGATTAAGTGTGACTCAAATGATAGTAATTGTCTTTAATATGACAGAAAACATTGTGGGAAAAGGAGAAAATGCTGGTAACGAAAATGCTGGTTACCAGCATTTTCTCCCTTTCCTCATGATGTTTTCAATAACCATCTTCATCAGGTTATTTGAAAGTCAGTACATTGTAGTAAAGGATCAATAAAGTGGTAACTGAGTATCTGCAAGTTTACAAACCAGACTGGATTGAAGGGATAAACAAAATCTACACCAAGCAGCACAAAACATTTATTTCTCTTTATTCTGATCTGAAGGAGATTCTCTTTGCACTCTATCTTGCTTTTCAAAATTTCAATAAACAATGATGAGGATTTAATTACTCTATCTTGCAGCAGTTTGATGATCATAATGACTCTAAGGATTCCTCAGGGACTGAAAGAAATACTATGAAATTTTCGTTCTTGTTTCAAAACTCTTGAAAAAGGCAATAGTAAACTATTGAACGATACAGAGTGTTTTTTTTTTTTTCAAAGCACTTTAGAAAACGTTGCTCATTACAAATTATTTTTTCCTTTTGCTTCAATGTTTTGAAATACATTCATGTTTTAAACTTTAAAGGTCCTTCTCACAGCAAGAAGCATTTTTCTAACATTCTCTCGGAGTGGGTTTGGTCAAAGTACCAGTCACTGGTAGAAAAAATAAACACATATAACTGGAATTTTTGCTGGTGATATAAGTCTAGTTTTGATATTCATTGTTCTGCCAGGACTATATATTTCAACTTTTTACCAAATCGCAATTGTTCAGATCTGTCCAAACTGAAAGCATTTGCAGATAATAAATTCAATATTCCCCAAATGATGTTTGTGATAGGATAGAAAACATTGTGGGAATAGAATGTGCTAGTCACCAGCATCTTTTTATAGAACAGTTTTATAAAAGCCTGATTTCTCATGGTTAATATAGTCAAGATTGTTCATAGAATAAGACATCTGCCACAATTTTTTTGTAAAGACAAAGGTTCCAATGAGTTAAGCGTAATATTGTAGGTTGGCTTTCTTCTTGGCTTGCACTTCTATGATACCATCCATATAATCCTCATGGTACAGCTCTGTGGCTCCACGTCTCAGTGCAATCATACCCTTAAAAGGAAAATTGTATAATTACAAATACAGTCTAGTACAGCATAACCAGGCCAATTGATTATTCTAACGATAACTTCATACACAAACATTTTTGACCTGTCACTCAAAGGGACAATCTGGGAATTCCTTACATCAATAAAATGAATAAAGATCAAAGATAGTGCAAGTCTATATAAGTTGATAGTTCAAATTTATTGCATAGTAAAGTAGAATGACAAATTTTCATACAGAAAATATCACAAAAGCAAAAAGTGTCGACCCTGGATAGCCTGCTCAATTCCCGCAGTCTGACCAGGATCAACACTTTTAGCAGTTCCTAGAGAGCCCCTTTTTGTGAGACAGGTCACATTCATGTTATGTTCATTCCTTATCATTCAATGGTTAAGAAAAAAGAAATCTCAATAGGTGTATTCAATTCTCTATATATCTGTCTGTAGTATAAACATGCTTGTCTGTATCTTAATAACACCTGTCAAACAGAATTTACATAAATTGCAAAAAAACTTACAATGCTTACGATCTCTCAAACCATCTTTTTATTGAATTAGCTAAAAAGTTAGCAAATTCAAATTCCAAAGTATATGAGGCATGCTCTCCCAAAAAGGGTATAAAATGTATTTGTGAAAAGTATCGATCAACATCAGCACGTGAAGTCTCCCACTGAGCAGTTTGACAAGGGCCAAAACTTTTCAACATCTATAAACTTTGTGCATGTCAAAGAATAATTCTATCCCATGATTCAGTTAGTTGTTTGACAACATAGGCTGTTCATGGGTCCATAATTAGGTGATGTCTTGCTTGGTAAAATACATTACAGAGATGCATTATGCCTCCTTTTGCTAAAGCATGGCTCATATTTACAAGGATGATAACAAAATCAAAACTTACAGCCTCAACACAAACAGCCTTCAGCTGAGCTCCATTGAAATCATCAGTACATCTTGCCAATTCTTCATAATTTACATCTTTGCTGAAATAAAAAAAAAAACAATAGCTTTGCAAAGCTGGGCATACATGTATGCCCGAAGGGGCTTTTCAGGGAAATGGCATAAATCTGGAATTCTTGACAGATATCCAAATTTCATTCTGGAAAGTCTGAACTTAATCTGATGAAAACTGTAGGAGAAGTTACATGCACAAGAAACTGATACACACAGTACTGCTGCATGCTAATTTCAAATTCAGACAGTCTGGGCCTCTAATCACCTACCATTCTTAAGAAAGTGCTCTGCCTTATTCTCCAGAATTTTCTAAATTTGAAAGTAACACAACTTCTGATTGGTCATTTGGTTTAGCCAATCAGAAGTGTTATGATAAATTTTAGAAAATCTTGTGTTGATTCTAAAAATGGTCTTAGCAATGATTGGTGAATACAGACACTGCATCTTTTCACTAATCCTCCTGTCAACAAATATGCAGCAAATGACTTTGGATACATCCTTGAGTTAAAACATAGATAATCATTGTGATATTATATTCTACAAAACTAGTGAATAGAAATATGGCTTGTCACAAGCAATTTTCCAGTTTCCAATTATTCCTTTCGAAAAGAGGTCTGTAGAATGGCAATGTACTTAAGTGTTTAGTATCTTCATCCAAGTGCAAAACAAAATGAAACAGAATTTTTATTGTAAATAGGAAGCAATAGTTTCAAAGCTTTTCTTTTTTTAAAACTATCTCCAAACACAAATGACAGTGTATATTTATATGACAGTGTATATTTAAACACAGAAATACATTTTGTTCAGGCTGATCTCGTTCTATGTAATATATAAAAGGCAATTGTAGTTCTGTTAGCCATTCTAAGACGTAACAAAAGGTATTATGCCTGTATTATGTATCTTTTCCTCACTTGATATCAAATAACAGAAATTGTTTTCTTCCCCATTTTGCTCAAACACGGTGTTAGGTATAGAGTTATCCTTTCTGAAATGGCTTGCTATTTAACAGCAGAGTGCTCTCAAACAGCTGTATTCCAATTCTTGAGACGCTTCCTCTCATCCAGTTAGATGGCTAGTCTTCAAATTTAGGATTACAATCTTACTAAGGATGGTAAATGATTAATCAATTAAAAAAATAGATAAATTCATTAGTTAAGTCTGTATCAAACGACAAAATCCTAGACTGGTCCAAATTCAAAGCATTTGCAGACAACAAAACCAGAGCTGTAGCAGATGAATTATACTCCCCGAACAGGTCTCTTTCTAGGAAACTGAAGGTTGTTGGTAAATGGTTGGTCACGGGAGAAAAGGGTGGGGATGAAATTTTGATGAAAGAATGGATGGATAGAAGGTGTGTCTGACAGAGAAGCGTAACTCCATGCTCGCCCTTTCAGGGAGCACAATAAGACTAACTTAAGAATTGAAACTCCTTTTGGAAAGGGTAGAAAACATGATGGGAAAAAAAGAAAATGCTGCTTACCAGCATTTTCTTCGTTTCCACCAGTGTTTTCATACGGTTTTTCCTTCAAGGTCATAAAACTTGTGATTGTGTGGTAAATGATTAACTCAATCTCACAGTTTTTTGGGGAAAACATACAGACACTTTCATCTGCAAAAACTGAAGTTGACTTTTTACCTAACATTCATTTTCCTTGAGTGAATTTGTAATATTCTTGCTCTTGCTTCCTCATTAGGATTTGGGAATTCAATTTTTCTGTCTAAACGACCAGATCTCAATAAAGCAGGATCCAAAATGTCTACTCTGTTAGTGGCTGCAATAACCTGGATTAAAAGAACAAAAAATTCTACATTACCCAATAGGAACTGAATACAAGTAAAAAATCCAACATGAATGTCTAAAATTGCAATGAACTGTCATGTGTATCCTCATCAATAGCCTGCCTTTTGTCATTGGGCAATGTAGCAACACATAATCAGTTAACTCATTACTAAACAACAAAATTTTAGGTTTGTCCAAATTCAAAGCATTTGCAAATTGGTTTTGTGAAGGGTACAAAACATGGTGGGAAAAGGAGAAAATGCTAGTTACCAGCATTTTCTCCTTTTCCCACAATGTTTTCTAAAGGCTTCTTTCTCAAAGCCAGCAAAAGTAGGGATTGTGTGGTAATGAGTTAAGGTCATTTCACTGGCAAAATGCATCTAGTATAATTCCATGGCTTCAGATATATAAAATTGAATATGAAAATTCAATTGAATATGAAAACTCCCAGTAAATCTATACTAACTTTTCATTTCAATGTCCCTATTATAGGTATATTGGGCATAAATTGATTTATATCTCAAATCTTAAATATTTCCAATTGGGGCTTTTTATCTGTAATTAACAATATTGAAACTCTTCCATTTTCTATCACAACTTATTCAGATTTTAGCTATCAGCAAGAACTCCAATTAAAAAAAAAAAAAAAAAAGGGCCCTAAAGTGCTAACCTCCGTAAAGCCATCCAAGACTGATGAAGTTGTAGATATCCTTGTTGTGATAACACATGAATATAAGTGACAAACTTTTTAATCCAACATGATCTAGTTCAAAATTATGAATATGACACCTTTTGATAGTGTAGAAAACATTGAGGCAAAAGGTGAAATTGCTCGTCATGAGCAATTTCACCTTTTGCCACAATATTTTCCAAAGGCTCCTACAAGCAATGCGTAGAAATGAGTATCTTTGGTTTAAAGGGTTAAGTTTCATGAGTATTGGATTGAAAATATCCCCTCTAGAGTGCATGCAAAGTAATTGTTGACACCTTGAATGACACCTTGACAATGCCTGATGGACAACAGACATCAGTCCCAGCACAATCACAAAAGCCCATCTTGAGCACTATTTGCTCAGGTGAGCTAAAAAATCTTGAGTGTCACCTTGATCATAGCATTAGGCTGGAAGCCATCCATCTGGTTGAGCAATTCTAACATGGTTCTCTGGACTTCCCTATCACCAGCTTTTTCACTGTCAAAACGTTTGGTGCCTGGAAAAAAATTATGACACTAACATAAGAAAGAGTATCTTTCTCAAGCATGACTATTCTCTTTTTTTTCATGATGTTTTCTATTCTCTATACACTAGTCTACTGTTATCACAACTAGCACAAGACTAATTTTCTTTTCTTAACTTTTTATAACTTATTACCCTCTTATACAAAACCTGCAGAAAGCAAATATTACCGGTACTCTCTTTGATAAATACCGACGGCTGACATGAAAGAATATTCAAGCAATGCATATAAGTGAATAAATTTTGGTAAACAAATTATCAAGACCAAATTCTATTCCTGCAACTTAAATTTAACCCTTTACCACATATCCCCAACTTCAACAACCCTGAACAAACAGTGTTTTACAAATATTGTTGGAAAAGGAGAAAATACTATCAACCAGCATTTTCTCCTTTTCTCCAGCGAATTTAACACCTTTTCAAACTTGCCACCTGCAAATGTTTTAATTTGGATGGGTCCAGAGTTTTGTTGTCTAAGTTAAAACCTCACCAGTCCACACAATGCTTACTCTTAACCACCTGTGATAGAAGCCTTTAAAAACATTGTGGGAAAAGGAGAAAATGCTGGTAACCAGCGTTTTCTCTTTTTCCCATGATGTCTCCTACCCTATAAAAGAAAAATTGCACCATTTGAGCCAAATTGAAATTGTTGTCTGCATATACTTTGAATTTGGACAGGGCTAAAATTTAGTCGACTGGTAAAGAGTTAAGGGCTGTTTGCTGCCCAACAAAACTAACCATCTGCAGTTTATGTGTAAACTTGAAAAAGAACCTGTCTGCCTACATGGGATTTTTCAGGTGTTTGTGTGTGTGTGTGTGCGTGCGGTGGTGGGGGTGGGGGGGTGGGGGTTATTCAGGTAATTCTTTAAAACAATTAAAACAAGGCAGTTAGTTACCTATGGCATCCAATTCATCAATGAAAATGATAGCTGGTTGTTTTTCTTTAGCTAGAGCAAATGCATCTCTGACCAGTTTGGCACCATCTCCAATGAACATCTGTACCAGTTGTGGACCAGCTAATTTCAAGAATGTTGACTTGGTCTGTGCAGCACAGGCTCTGGCTAACAGTGTTTTTCCAGTACCAGGTGGACCATACAAAAGTACTCCTGAAAGGAAGTAAAAATTCTGATAAAAAAATGCTGATATTCTAAATGAAAAAATAAAATGATAGAAAAAACAGGCCATGAAGTAGAATGCCAAAAACTATTCCTTATCTGTCTTCAAATCCAAACGTTTGCCACCAAAAAGAAAAAGAACCTGCAGTTTTATTTTATTTTTTAACAGAAGCAGTAAGAATATCAGTATGTAACTAGCTCTCAGAGTGTGCAAAAGCCCAAATGTATCTGTTGAATTGAACTACTTTCTGGAATAGCCAAATATTGTAGATAATACTGTAGCAGCTATTCTGATTACCGATATCAGCAGTTTGAACTGGTTCTGCACTTTCTCCAGCAAGTGACTATCATTCATATGCATATAATTAACCCATTACCACACGAGAAAAATTTAGACTGGTCCGAATTGAAAGCATTTGCAGACAACAAAATAAAGGTGACTGAAAAATTGAAATTTGTTCTGGAAAGGGTAGAAAACACTGTGGGAAAAGGAGAAAATGCTGGTTACCAGCATTTTCTCCTTTTCCCACAGTGTTTTCAAAAGGCTTCTTTCTCCGGGCATCAAAAGTAGGGATTGTGTGGTAATGGGTTAAAAGACCGATATTCTATATTCCATTCTAGTCTTGAAGTTTTTGGTAATTAATAAAATGCAAATTGATGATATGAACTAGTTTTATGGTCCCAGCTACACTGAAATATCAAGATATTACCTTCCTACCTAACAATGAAAACTAATCTTTGACTTGTCCAATTTCAAATCATTTGCAACAACTTAAATGTGGCTAACATAGCAGAAATTATCTTTCAAAGGGCTGAAAACAATCATGGGTGTAAGGAGAAAATGCTGGTTACCACCAATTTCTTCTTTTCCTTTGATGTTTCATAAGATTTCTTCTTTGAATTCATGTAAACTCATGTTTGCATGGTAAAGGCTTAATGTACAAGATGATTTACCTTTGGGAGGTTGGATTCCAAGTGCTTCAAACCTCTCCTTGTGAGTCATGGGTAACACTACTGCTTCTATTAACTAAAAAGATCAGGAAACAAGAAAGGTAAAGTTAAAAAATCACAGGAATTTAACCTTGAAATGCAATATAATCAATAAAATGCATTACAAAATATAAGGAAGTATAGATTTAAGACAAAGAAATGAAAAGTCTCATATCCATACATCCAAAATGCAAAGAAATCCATAGATGAGGTCTGCTGTTTACCTTTGTCAGGGAAAAACGGCTTCCTGTGGTACTTGAACCAAACACCGTCACAATTATGATCAACAAACCTACCCCCCTTTTCAGTTATATCGTGCCAACTATCCATGCTTTCCTAAAGCTTCTTTTACCAGTCCTACGCACAATGTTCTGCAAGCCACTGGCTGCTTTTCTACATATCCATTGCCGAGACAATGGTCGACGGTGAGAGAGGATTGAATCCTGTCGCAGTGACCATCATCAAGCCTTGTTAAAAAATTGGCTGAGCCAGAAATTGACCCAGCGACCCCTTTCTCAAGTACTGTGCACCACCAACTGAGCCTTCAGGGCCTTAGCAGAACTAAAATAATAAACTAAGATGATTGATTAAATCTATAGGAAGGATATCTATGGCAGTTTCTGTCTTTTTGGCAGATTTTGAAATTACTGCCTTACGAGATTTTTAGAAAAGCCAAAAGATTTTTTTTTTCCAGAAAACACAAAACACAGAAAACATGAATACACATAAAAGCATGGGCTTTCATGGGTATTTCAACCAGTATTTTTTTTACCTCTTGAATCTGTTTATCTAAGCCTCCAATATCACTGTATTGTTCTGTTGGTCTTTCATCTACTTCCATAGCTTTCACTCTGGAATCATATTCAGCTGGAAGGGTCTCTAATATAAGATAGGAATCTTTGTTTACACCCTGAAAGGAAAAAATATGCCACCTTCATAAATGCACTCTTGCCATGGACCTTCATAAATGCACTCTTGCCATGGACCTTCATAAATGCACTCTTGCCATGGATCTTCATTAATAAACTGCTATGGACTCTCATTAACCCTTTCCCATACGACAAATTCTGGACTCTTCCAAACCAAGAGTTTGCAGATGACAGTTTTTAGATTTGGAAAAAAATGATAGAAAGTTCTCAAAAAGGGTAGAAAACACTGTGGGAAAAGGAGAAATTGCTTCTTTTTCCACAGTGTTTTCAAAAGACTTTTACTGCAGACACGTAGAAACCAGGGCTTGTTTGGAAAAGGGTTAATGAACTTCTGCTATGGACCCTCAAAGAATGTACTCCGGCTATAGATCCTCATAAATACCCTTTACCTATCAACTACCATAAATACACTCCTGCTATCAACTCTCATAAATGCATCCCTGCCATGGATCCTCATTATCCTGGGTCTGCTATGGACTCTAAAAATGCACTCCTGCTATATTAACCATATTACCCTTTACCAAAAAATCCTGTTGCTTGATAACCTGGAGAAAAGAAGATTCTTACAACAGAGCGGAAAAAGGAGGAAATGCTAGTAAACAGCATGTCCCCTTCACCCCAAATTATTTTCTACCCTTTCATCAATGTATTCTATAACTTTAGCCACATTTTGTATTTTTTATGCAAATGCTTTTCTGTTATTTCTGCATGGTTGATCATTTTACTGTATGAATCATTTTCATCAAATATCCATAAAATATCCACATATTATTCTAAATCCTTTAACAAACAATCCCCAGTTTTAACAATCCTGTAAAAGGAGAATTTGAAGTCTTTTTTGGAAAAGAAGAAAATGATTGAAACCTGCCTTTCCTCACGATATTTTCAAATGAAATGTGCAAATGAAAAATTTGTTGTTGAAAACTGTTTCTGGAGGGTCAGAAAACATTCCAAGAAAAGAAGGATATGCTGGTTACAGTGGTTAGCAGCATTTTCTCCTTTTCCCACCATCTTTTTAGAAGATTTTTTTAGATAGCATAGTTACAACTCAAGATTGTGTGGTACACAGTTAACCTTTGTTCATGCTGAATGTCTATCGATATTCCTCAAGGTTGTTTACAATGTCTACAGCTGTAAATTTGTTTCAAATTGTAATGAGTTTAAGCATTCACAAAATGTCAAAATGTTCGACAAGTCTAACTCAAAATCATTTACAGACAAAATCTTAGCATTAGATGTATCTATTAGGCTTTTCTCTGTAGCAAACACTATGGAACAAGAGCTTTGCTGTCCAGTCCATATACGCTGGAGCCGCTTGTCACTGAAATGGATTTAAAATCAAGAACGCCTTGAGAGATCCAAATGTTAGTCACAAGTTCACTCACTGTGGTAAGTTTGAACTAATTCAATGGAAACTGTAGGAGTTGCACAAGCAAGAAATTGGTAACACATAGATAGACAGATAGACGACCGGGGCCATAACAATACAACCCTTCAAGCATATAAAAAGGAGAAAATGCTGGATACCAGCATCTTCTCCTTGTCCCACAATGTTTGCAAAATACTTCTGTCTGGGAGGCATTATAACTCAAAATTATGTGGTACTGGGATTTAACCCAATGAAATTTCAACGTAAAAGATACAGAAGTATAAATCAATGCTCTAGCTACACATACCACTAAATCCCCTGGTGACAATTTTTCAGCATCCACAAGTCCAATAACAGGGAGGAAATATGTCTGAAAATATAGTTCAGTTTGTATACAGATGCATGTATAATTGAGTCTGCAATTCAAAGCAACAATTGAACAAACTGCAAATATATGAAATTTATAGTTCAGTTTGTATACAGATGCATGTATAATTGAGTCTGCAATTAAAAGCAACAATTGAACAAACTGCAAATATATGAAATTTAAGATATGGAATGTTGAACTATTTTTCAGCAAATATTTCTTGATAAACTACTAAAATGAAAAAGCATAAAGTAAATGAATGAAATGTTTTTAATCTATGACAGCTATGAAATTCAAACATATATAAACATATACTAGTTATATTTTGGAAAAAAAAAAGAGAGAAAAAAATTCAAAAATAGATGTAAAATATTTATTTTGCTATGATGAGTAAGTGATTAACTCTTTACCACACATTCCCAAGTTTCAATGACACTGCAAAAGAAGTCTTTTGAAAACATTGTGGGGAAAAGGAGAAAATGCTGGTAACCAGCATTTTTTCCTTTCCCCACAATGTTTTCTTACATATCAGGGACAAATTCCATCATTTTGTCTACATTCAAATTGTCGTCAACAAACACTATAAGTTTGGGCAAGTCGACAACGTAGTTGCGTGGTAAAGAGATAAAATATAAGATGTGACAAAAGGTATTGTGCCTGTATCTTTTTCTCACTTGATATCAAATAACAGGAATTTTTTTCTTCCCCGTTTTGCTCAAACACAGTTTTTAGGTATAGAGTCATCCTTTTTGAGATGGCTTGCTTTTTAACAGCAGAGTGCTCTCAAACCAGCTGTATTCCAATTCTAAATTCCCAGACATGCAATGTAATTGGCAGAGACAGTTCCTCTCATCCAACCAGATGGCTAGTCTTCAAATTTAGGATTACAATCTTACTAAGAATGGTAAATGATTAACCCATTACCACACAGTCCCTACTTCTGACGACCCTGAGAAAGAAGCCTTCAGAAAATATTGTGGGAAAAGGAGAAAATGCTGGCATACAGCATTTTCTACTTTTCCCACAATGTTTTCTACCCTTCACAAAACAAATTTCCAATTTTTAGTCACTTTTATTTTGTCATCTGCAAATGCTTTCGATTTGGACAAGTCCGAAATTTTGATGTTTGGTAATGAGTTAAGGATGTATGACATGACTGATTACTGCAAAAGTATAAAACAACTTCTTTGTCCCATTTGGCTTGTATGGTCTCATTAAAATTGATTAAAAAATTAAAATTATTTTTCTAACTGATTTTATTCCATAATGTCTTATGCTATTTTCAACATCATTTCAGTTATCTCATTACCGTACAATCCCTACTTTTGACAAACCTGAGACAGAAGCCTTTAGAAGACATTGTGGTAAAAGGAGAAAATTCTGATTACCAGCATTTTCTCCTTTTCCCACAATGTTTTCTACCCTTCCTAAATCAAATTTCAATTTTTCAGTCACATTTATTTTGTCATCTGCAAATGTTTTCGATTCGAACAAAACTAAAATTTTGTCATTTGGTAATGAGTAACAGTATCAAAGTGGCCAGTGCCCTATCCATGCTATCCTGGAGTTCCTGGTCACCAGCTTTTTCTCCTTTTCCCACGATGTTTTCTACCCTTCACAAAACAAATTTAAAATTAAAATTTTCAGTCACTTTTATTTTGTCATCTGCAAATGCTTTGGATTTAAACAAATCTAAAATTTTGCCGTTTGTAACGAGTTAAAACCCTAGATAAATTCTTCAATTAACCCCATACTCCATAGATACTCATTTCTATGCATAGGTTACCGGTATCATCCACTAATTTGGGTGTATCACTATGAAAATTACCTGGCGGGTTGATGTTTTGATGACAGCACACTTCCCCTTTCTCTGTGCATCAAGGTCAATATTTGCTCCATCTTCCTCTCCCTGTTCTTGCGGATCCATGTCAAGCAACTGAAAATATTCAAAATCCGCAAATAAAATACATGTACATGTAGTATAACATACAGTATGTTTCTATTTCTATCAGAAATGCACTATCCTTGATGAACCATTGCATGATACACATCATAAGGAAATTATGTGCTTTACCCCTGTATATAAAAATATGTCTTTTAACCCTTTACCCCATAAGGCATTTCTATGGTATCTCAAATTGACCCTAAATAACAGCAAGGATGAAGCTGTTACTTATGTGTATATAACACCTTTTGATAGCATAGAAAAAATGTGGCAAAAGGTGAAATTGCTCGTCACGAGCAATTTCACCTTTTGCCACAGTGTTTTCCAAAGGCTCCTACAAGCAATGCGTAGTAATGAGTATCTATGAAGTAAAGGGTTAATAACCCAGATGATATGAGTGTTGGTGTCCGAAGAGTGAATCAATTTGGAATCACATACAAGATTTTATTGCCACCCATGATTTCAATGTTTCATCTCAACTTCTCAGGCAACTGGCTACTTTCCCAAAGACCTTGTAGGAACAGTTTCCAGAAGTGAGAGAGTAATAAAGCCTGTCCAAAGGACTAAGTAATTCTAGGGAAGTTTCGGCCAAGCCAGGGAACTGAAACTAGTAACTCTGGTTTTAAACCAGTATGTTATCAACTGTGCTATTAGGCTCAATATACCTGGTTCTGTATTAACCGACTATTGTTAAGAAAGTAACACAACTTCTGATTGGTTAACCCTTTTAGCCAAAATGGTTTAGCCAATCAGAAGTTGTATTACTTTACAATTTAGAAAATTCTGGAGAATAAAACTGAGAATGTTCTATTAACCCATTACCACACAATCCCTACTTTTGACGACTCTGAGAAAGAACCAGCATTTTCTCCTTTTCCCACAATGTTTTCTACCCTGCTGGATACAAATTTCAATTATTGAGTTCCGTCTATTTTGTCGTCTGCAAATGCTTTCAATTTGGGCCACTCTAAAATTTTGTCGTTTGGTAAAGAGTTAATAAAATTTTATCTCAAAAGCCTACCCATGTCACATCCTATATATCTGTACCTCAAAATTCCGTTTACCTGTACCTACCTCAATAACATTGGAAACCAGATATGGGAGAGTTTTGTTGACTTTGATCTTCTCTGTGTTTTCCTTTATCTTCTCTTTCTGTGCCTGCAGCTCATGTGAGATCCTCATGATTTCTGATTTCATTATCTAAACAAAAAAGGGGGAATTAAAACATTTATCGTTCATGATTACCATAAAGTAATACAACAATCCTAAACAAGAAGACTTTTGGAAAAAATGTGGAAAAAGGAGAAACAGCTGGTAGCTTCTATTCCAACAATTTTCTCTACTTTTGCAGACATGTTCCAGTATTTCAGACAGTTTCTATTTTTTATTTTAGACACTTTCTAAATTATATCTTAAAATGTTTTCGAAGTGGCCCACAATTCCATTTCATTGACATTCAGAGCTAGAAACTAACTGTAAAGGCAAGGAAACTGAAGTACATTGTATACTGCAGCCAGTACTATACAAAATTCAGGACACTATAATTTAATTCCTCAAATACAGGATTAGGATGTCCTTTCAAACTTGAAAATACAGTTGATCGATACTTTGATCTTTTTCTTGTTTATACTGTCTGTTTCAACTGTAAACCTATGCTGTTCAAATCAAACATAAATTAAGTGTGCCTTTTCGAGCATAAAACTTAATTAAATCTTTACCAAACAATCCCTGATTTTCACCAACCTCAGGAAGAGGCCTTTTGTTAACATTGCGGGAAAGACAGAAAATGCTGGTAACCATCACTATCTCCTTCTCCCACATAATTCTCTACCCTTTCCAAAATAAACTTCAATTTTTGAGTTATATCATTTTTTTGTTTGCACATGCTTTCAATTTGCTCAAGTTCAAAAATATGTCTTTCAGATAAGAGTTAGCATATAGAAAGAAATTCCATGTTTTAGCTACCTTGATTTCATTATCCAGCAATCTGGTTCTGCTAACAATTTCATCATTTGACATCCGTAAAACCTCCTCTCCCAGAGACTCCTGAAAAATCAGTTGTATACATTCTACTGCATGTTAGACAGTTAGAGGCATCTGGAAATTTCAAAAATTTACTGATCATCTTTCAGTCAGCTTTATGTGTCTTTAATCTGTCAGCTGTGAAAATGGACAATCACAAAAATAGTATCGGAGCAACCCTTCAGACCGACAGTTAAGGGAAGACCAGTGATAGTCTTTCAGACTTACTACCAGTCTTAGTTCTTACATTTCATAAACAGCAATTCATTTTTTACTAAGTTTTTAACTATTATTATAGCAGGAGTCAAATTTAACTTTTTTTTCAACTAGCAAAAAACTACTCTGAATTGGGAAACTTATGAAAACACTATGGCAAAAGGAGAAATTGCTCATGATTGCTTCATGGATTAAGTCGGATTTTTAAGCGGCGGGTTTACACACACTCGCAAATTATTTCGACTATTAGAATTTGGCACTCACATTTTTTCATTTCAGCCCGCATTTTGCGAGTTTACGGCCGTTAAATTGGAACCTTGTATCACAGGAATTTGACATTCTATAACCAAAATAAATGATAAAACATGAAAACAAAATCTCCCCTATATAATATAAACACAAGGAACGCAACGTCTCGATTGCTGGCGCTAGCACCCGACAGCCTTTCCCAACCAAAATCAACCACGAAACAAACACTGATCATAATCTCATTTATTTTTCTAGAATCTTTAGTATCATGTGATGTCCATAAGTATCTTAAAAACGAAAAAAATAATTGTAATAAGTAATACGAAAATACGCTATCTGCTACTTTCTGTAACGTCAGCAAATGGCTACCCGGATAAATCAAAATGTCCTGATAGAGCTGTAAAACATGACGGATATCTCTGGTTGAAAGGTGTCTACTGAGGTATCGCCGGATGTTGCAGGTACATTATTGTCTTGTCTATCGCTAGGCTAAATGAGATTATGATCAGTGTTTGTTTCGTGGGTGATTTTGGTTGGGAAAGGCTGTCGGGTGCTAGCGCCAGCAATCGAGACGTTGCGTTCCTTGTGTTTATATTATATAGGGGAGATTTTGTTTTCATGTTTTATCATTTATTTTGGTTATAGAATGTCAAATTCCTGTGCTTGTATAGTATCAGTAACATAGCCATCTGGCTTTTAACCTTCGAACCTTGTCTACTACCTATCAGTATCGCCAGAGATTGACTGTTGATATTTTCAACAGTGTGGCCAGTACGGTATCAAGACAGTTCCCAACACAAGTTTTCGGGACGGTTCCCCAACAGATTTGGAGACAGCTCCCCGACATTTTGAAGACCGTACACCACCATTTTGTTTCACGGCAAATGACCTTTAACCCATTACCACACAATCCCTACTTTTGACGACACTGACAAAGAAGCCTTCAGAAAACATTGTGGGAAAAGGAGAAAATGCTGGTAACCAGCATTTTCTCCTTTTCCACAATGTTTTCTACCCTTCAGATAACAAATTTCAGTACTCGAACCAATATGAGCTACCCAGACCAGTCGACATCCACGCCACTGACTATCACTACAGTTATGTTAGAACAATATTCGGCGTTTGCGGTTTGGTAGAAAGAAATTGATAGCGTTACCCCACCCATCAAAAGAACCAAGGAATGATTCAGCGATATGACAGCTATAAAATCATGGTAGAAATAACCTATAGAAAATGAAATCTTCTGTTGAAAACAAATGAATCTGTAACTTCATCCTTTGAAATAATACAAACCTCTCCATCATCCCAGATTGCCTTATCTTCCAGTGTAGCCATCGTTGTAACCTCAAGTAGCTCTTCGGTTAATCTAAATCACAAATAGCGAGAGGAAGTGGGTGTGACTAGTCATTAAAGGCTAGTGGCTCGTTCGTCCCAAAACCAGTTCGTCCTAGGGATTGTTCGTCTCTCGGCCTATTCGCCCAGGCTTGCTGGGCTGGGCTCGTTCATCCTACACTACCTTATCGATCATATTGGAGTGAACAGTGCGGTGTGCCTTCTAAAATGAATTGTTCTTTTACAAAATTAATGATGTGTTTGTTTTTATTGTTCAATGCGGTATTCAACACCATTTTCAGCAACATTGCAGTAACATTGCAGCAGTCATACTACAACGCCTGTTGCCTATGGCTTACCAGCCTACAACATAAATTAGAAATGCATGTCTATATCCATTATTATTTTTCTACTCTTTGATTTCATATCTAAGCATAATGATGGCAATGACTATTTTTGGATAGTTATATGTATATCATAAGTTGAGTGAGATGATTGGGCATTAGCGCAGAGAAACCCAAACCAAATCATACCCAAAATGTAAGCCAAAATGTACCCAAAATTAAAATTAACCCTTTACCAAACAATCCCTGATTTTAACAACCCTGAGATAGAAGCCCTTGGAAAACATTGTGGGAGAAGGAGAAAATGCTGGTAACCAGCTTAATACAACGGTGGCCAGTTCAGATCCAGTTTAAATCAAGAACAGTTTTATGGTCAAAGGGAGAAAACTCGTAAATACCGACATCAATTTCTTCGTGGCAGAGTTACGTCCCTTATATTTGTGGACAGCATAAAACCCAAGACGAATGATAATCATTGCAGTTTGTGAAGACGATCAATAACGAAAAAAATGTTCGTAGAGCTCTCATTTTTTCTGATATAGTTTAAGACAGTATTGAAGACGCTGCTATTTCTGAGATTATCATGAAAGAAGATAAAAGAAAAAAAAAAATATTGAAGTCGTGGTTACAATTTTGTAAATATTCGGTAGTCTTCCTTGTATTTCTCTGTACGCATGGTTGCCGCCAAAAATTAAACTTGGAACTAACAAGTCGGTTATCAAAGTAAGAGCTCAGGCAGAATACAAAGATAAGTTTTATAATTGAATTTATTAACTAGTGAATGTGCATGATAAAAAAGCTTTTTTATGTTACAACTTAGACTTACAAATCACATGTTTTCGTTCACTTAGGTTTTCGAGGTTATTGACAAATATTGTTAATATTGGCTGAATTTTCGAATTCCAATTATTTCTTAATTATTGAACATAAGGACAAAAAGGAGAGGAAATCAAAACATACCTGAATCCTCCAAGCTAATAAATGGACTTGAAAACTTTTCCCCGATATTATTGAAGTTGATTCAAGGTTAAACCGCCTCCCCCGCCCTTTTATTTTGAGTGGCAGGGAGGCGGGGTAATATTTTAAGTGGAAAGCCACTTTCTGTTAATTTGAACACTTGACTAAAAATAATGCAACAGGATCCTGCCTTTGACAGAAAAATACTAGCAGGCAAACCATAACTGTAAGAATCAGTACAGACTCAACATGGATGTACTTATGAACGTGCAGTTTGATTTTAAATCTGTACGGTCAATTCAGAACTTTTTCCCAAAGCAAAACTACTGAAATGAATAAAATTTAATTTCTAAAATCAGTTTGAAAGTTTAAATTTACCTTTTTGGCAAGATAAGGCTTAACAGAGGGGCTGTTTTTTTTCCCGATAGACCGTATGGGTATGAATTAACCCAGCACCAGTTCTTAAAGGGCAAATCAACAAGTTTCTGATATGATTAATTTTGAAATCTACATCTATCAAATGGCAACCTGGTAATATTGTAATTTGAAAAAAAAAATAGTAAAAGTACTTTTTTTTCAATTTATATTTTTGCTTATTAGTTTTTCTTGCATTGCTTACCTCCCTTACTTATTGTAGCGCACCTTGATCTGTGACGTCATAGGAGCGTTTGTTTCAATATGGACCTTGTTTCAGATAGTGAAATGAGCGATATTTAAGACGAAGGAATACACGATTCTAGGCCGGTAAGGCCGTACATGTACCACCAAGTTTTTAATGAAACTTAATAGTTTCTGATAATGAGGATAAAAGTAAAATTTCGCCCACCAATGGCGAAAATAACGATGTTATGCCGGACTTTTGAACAGCGTGATGAGTATCACGCCTACATGTATTAGGCTACGGGGCGAACGTCGCTTACAGAAATATTATTCGATACATGATAAAATTAAGTGTACGGCATAAGCTTTGTTTCACTTGAAGTATTTTCAGTAGATTTACGGGTGGAATTAATAATAATAATAATAATAAAGACGGTTTCAAGACAGTTCCACGACTACACAGTTCCCCGACACTTTTAAAGACATTTCTCCTACACTTTAGTTTCATGTCAAATAACCGATTTCTTGACTTTTACGATTGATAATCGTGAGATGTTAGTTCTAACTATTTGTTGATGGATCCTATATTTGTACCTTGTAAAGAATTCTGTAAACATTGACAGGTACAAAATTTGTTCTCTCATGGGTGAAGGGTTACACAATAAATCGCGATTTTCATGAGAATAAGAATAGTTTGAAATGCTGTTAACGAGCGTGAAATTTGAGAAAATAATATGTTCCGAGATCATTAAGACACTTATCAAAATTATTATATATTCTGGGTAACCACATTTGTATCAATTGATCCTTTATCCACAATATTTTCTACTTTTAACTCTTTACCATACGACAAAATATTAAACAGGTCCAAACTGAAATAGCTTGCAGACGACAAAATAAAGTTATATATTTCAAAAATTGAATTTTTTTTCCAGCAGAGTAAAACACTGTGTTAACCCTTTACCCCATAAGGCATTTCTATGGTATCTCTAATTGACCATAAATAACAGCAAGGATGAAGCTGTTTCTTAAGGGTATATGAGATCTTTTGATAGCATAGAAAACATTCTGACAAAGGGTGAAATTGCTTGTCACGAGCAATTTCACCTTTTGCCACAATGTTATCAAAAGGCTCCTACAAGCAATGCGTAGAAATGAGTATCTATGGAGTAAAGGGTTAACAGGAGAATATGCTGGTTACTAGGTTACTTTCTACTAGGTAGCTGGTTACTTTCTTACAATGTTTTTAAAAGTCTTCTGTCTTCGGGGTCGTAAAAATTACGGATTGATTGGTAAAGGGTTAAATATAAATCCCACATATTGGGCACAAGTTCTGGTTAAGTTCACAGGGAACAGTATCCGAAGAGATTAGTACGAGTTGTATGGACTTGTTTCTCAAGAGATGTAAAATACATGTTTAACCCTTTCCCAAACAATCCCTGGTTTTTAAGGGAAAGGAATAGATGCCTTTTGGAAACATTGTCGGAAAAGGAGAAAATGCTGGTAACCAGCAATTTCTCCTTTCCCCACAATGCTTTCTACCCTATCATATATTCGGTGTGACTGCCTGTAATAGTTAAAAAAAAAAAGATTATTCGGCGGAGTGGGGGGGTTAACAATAAGGGAGAGTACTCTTTATAACTAATGGATGAACAGGTTGTACGAGTTTCTTCCCTTTGACCATAAAATCACAACTGAATCTGACGGTGACCTTTTCCAGATCCGAGACTGACCCACAATGATATTTAGGAGCTTTAATTTCATTCATTTCCTTCATCTAGTCCATTTTCCAAAATTAACTTGAAACTTTGAATTTACCTGTTTGGCAAGAAAAGGATTAACAGAGGGGGATATAAATTAACCCTGCACCGGTTCTTAAAGTTTTCAGTGTGACTGCCTGTAATAGTTGAAAAAAAGATTATTCGGCGGAGTGGGGGGGGTTAACAATAAGGGAGAGTACTCTTTATAACTAATGGATGAACAGGTTGTACGAGTTTCTTCCCTTTGACCATAAAATCACAACTGAATCTAACGGTGACCTTTTCCAGATCCGAGACTGACCCACAATGATATTTAGGAGCTTTAATTTCATTCATTTCCTTCATCTAGTCCATTTTCCAAAATTAACTTGAAACTTTGAATTTACCTGTTTGGCAAGAAAAGGATTAACAGAGGGGGATATAAATTAACCCTGCACCGGTTCTTAAAGTTTTCAGTGTGACTGCCTGTAATAGTTGAAAAAAAGATTATTCGGCGGAGTGGGGGGGGGTTAACAATAAGGGAGAGTACTCTTTATAACTAATGGATGAACAGGTTGTACGAGTTACTTCCCTTTGACCATAAAAATCACAACTGAATCTGACGGTGACCTTTTCCAGATCCGAGACCGACCCACAATGATATTTAGGAGCTTTAATTTCATTCATTTCCTTCATCTAGTCCAATTTTATTCTATTTTTTCGTGTATTTCTTCCCCTGTCTTTATTGCCTTCTATCTTTAGCTGCGATTTTGATCTAGATCGAGTGAAATTTGAGTTTCTTTTTCAACATGCAGTTGGTTAGTAAGATCTAGTGAAGATGGCCTACCTCCGACTTGGAGGGTAGCTCTTGTAAATTTTGTAGCTTTGTCTCTGCTGGAACGCTCTTGCAGAGCGGAGAAGCAATTACAAGTATAACCGTTTACTCTTTGTTTTGAAGATAAAGAGGGGTTTGCCGACCCTGTCTCAAGTTAGATGGAAGTATGGAATTGGCCGAGTTGTGACGAGTGCTGTACAAAGAAGACTAAACAGGGATTTGAAATTCTATAATCAAAATATATCATTAAATTGAAGACATTTTGTTGTTGTTGTTGTTGTTGTTAAAAAAATTAATCATACATTTCGATTATGGAAAGTCAAGATCCTGTGGTGATAATTACAAATTTGCGGAAGATCCTCACAACGGCACTCGTTTTGAAGCAAGCTCCCAAAGAAATCTGCTCAATTACTCTGGAGTTCCAGGAATCGAAATCATCAAGAAAAGAAGTACATGTACATTCATGAGTCAAGCAGTATTTCAATGAAAAATGGTTTATGTGAATATTTTGATCAAAATTTTAGCAAGTATCAAATTAAGCCAGAGGCGATTTGTGTTTCATGAAAAAATTTCCATTGCGTATTTTAGGCCTTTTAAACCTCACATTTTGAGGCTCTGGGCTTGTTCATCCCATAACCCAGTTCGTGACTGGGCTTGTTCGTCCCATAACCAACAGCTTCACTCATTGATTTATTGGCTGCTATTTGGCCTTTAAACTGATACATATACACCAGACCTATTAGGACGTTAGCAGTAAAATCCACTGAACGTGAGATTTGTCATTTCTAGGCTTGACCAAACAGAAGTACAGAATAGTTCCAAGATCAGACTGCCTGAGACTGCAGCATTTGTGTAGTGTGATCTTGATCAATGCTGTTGGCTATTCCATATATATCATGGTAAATAGCATCTTTTATTTCTTGGTTTCTTTGAAAAACTTACCCCATCATAATTTCTTCAGACTGTCATTTTTGCATGGTTCTTCTAAATACTACAAAGACATCCTGAATACCATAAAGACATACAAAGACACCATTAAGACACCAAAAGGTGTTCAGGACGGTCCTACTAAATACCACAAAGACACCCTAAACACCACAAAGACACACAAAGACGCACAAAGACACACAAAGACACCACAAAGACGCACAAAGACAGCACAATGACACACAAAGACACCACAAAGATGTTAAAACATGTAAAAAAAAGAGTGTTTTTGTTCTCCATCATTCAGAAACTAATTTCATGATTTCAATACTTGATTAGTGGTCTCCAACTTTGAGTCTGTAGGAGTCTGATAATTCTGTCGTTTTGTAAATAGCTTACAATTTTGCAGTGCAGAATAAGATAAAAAGAAAACGGCTAATGATAAATGGCAGTGGCTAGAGATACGGTACCGTACCTCTAGCCTATATTAAAGAAATGGCTAGAGATACGGTGCCGTACCTCTAGCCCCGGAGTCTAAAGATACGGTACCGTATCTCTAGTCATTCTTATGATATAGGCTAGAGGTACGGTATTTTGTAGATACATGTAAGAAATTATAAATTTACTTCAGTTTTGATTATTATTGTTATTAGTATGTATTTGTAGTAATTGATCGGCATCAAAGGACAGAAACTTATCAAGTTGCAGTGTGCGAATGTGCACTAATGAGCGAAAATAATAATTGCGTTGATTATTTGGTGAACTTGATTACTTAACCCAGGGATTCTTTATAACATATGTAATATCCTTGCTTAACCCTTTCTCAAAAGACAAATTTTACACTCAAAGAATTTGTAAACAATTTAAATTTTGATGAAAAATGGTGGAAAATGGTCATCCAAAAGGGTAGAAAACACTGTTGGAAAATGAGAAATGAGCATTTTCTCTTTTTCCTACTGTGTTTTCAAAGGACTTGTACTGCATGTAGGAAAGCAATCAGTGGCTTAGAAAGAATATTGTGCCGAGTACTGGTTATAAAAACTCGAGGAAAGCATGAATAGGTGCACTGGCAGATGCAAAAGTACTGAAATACTGTTGAAAACGGCGTTAAACACCATTCATTCAATCAAATTCCTAAAGTTATTTACAACCATGTGCAGGCCTAGCCCCATAGCTCAGTCGGTATAGCGTACCGGAACTGAGAACAAGAGATCGCCGTTCGATCCACGGCTCGGCTAATAAACTTTTCGAGGATTGATGACAGTCAATGCGACAGGATTCATTTCTCTCTCACTGCTGTCCAATGTTTCGACGATAGTTATGTGGGAAAGCAGCCAGTGGCTTGGATAGAATATTGTGCGGAGAACTGGTTAAAAGAACTCATTGTTCACATTATTTTTTGGCCTTTATGTTTGCAATAAATATTTACATATAATTCATGCCGTAAAATTCTGCTTCTACCATACATAAACAATAGCCCACACCAAATCTCAGTTCGAATTGTGCTTACCAGACCCGAACCTAAACACGCAACTCTATCCACCGCTCCCAACCCAAGAGTAGATAAATAAATGAATAGATAAAATACCTTAATAAGTATAAATAGATGGGTGGTAGACAGACAGACAGACAGATAGATAACCTTTGTTCTCTCACTCCTGTCCCTCTGGCTTTGAACTTATTGCCACCATGAATACAGTATTTAAAGCGATATCCTGTAATACTTTATCCTTTCTTTTATTTTTGTTTATACGCGCGGCTGGGCTTTTTGTATAGCATAGAATCCCTCTTGTAAAACTGCACACTTTCTGCACTTTGATAGCACTCTATCGCCCTTTTAAATGTTTGAAAATCTTCAAATTTCTTCTCGACGTGAATACTATGAGCCATTTTGACCGTATGATACAAAATTGGCTTGAAAGTGCTTTCAGAAAATTTTCCGTGATTGAGTAATAGATTTATTATCAATTTCCGTGATTGTGTAATTGATTAATTATGTCGTTTTCCATAATCAATTAAAGAACAACAAAAGTTAAAATAATGTAAGATCCGCATACATCTTAAGCAATTAAATTCACCTAACTAATCAACGCAATTATTATTTTCGCGCATCGATGCAAACTCGCACACAACAACGAGTTTCTGTCCTTTGATGTCGAGATTGATACTAAGCCATACTAATAACTATAATAATCAAAACTGAAGTAAATTTATAATTTCTTACATGTATCTACAAAATACCGTACCTCTAGCCTATATCATAAGAATGACTAGAGATACGGTACCGTATCTTTAGACTCCGGGGCTAGAGGTACGGCACCGTATCTCTAGCCATTTCTTTGATATAGGCTAGAGGTACGGTACCGTATCTCTAGCCACTGCCATGATAAATTGTCAACTTTGCCTTTGAATATGCAAAATTGAACTTTATAGAAGGTTTTCAAGCAATATGCTAGCAAGTATATATCATCATCATCATCAATCATTTATCATGGTGTTTACTAGAGAAAATATTTGGTATACACGTATAAGAAATTAACAGCAGAACATAAAAATTATTCTGCAGATGCCCAAACACAGCTAGGTGTAATTTGCATGATTTATTAATTTTTCAACCCGAGCATAATGCAAAAAACTAAAAAAACTAACTTTTTTTTTACATGTTTTAACGTCTTTGTGGTGTCTTTGTGTGTTATTGTGGTGTCTTTGTGTGTCTTTGTGCGTCTTTGTGGTGTCTTTGTGTGTCTTTGTGGTATTTAGGGTGTCTTTGTGGTATTTAGTAGGACCCGTTCAGGAAATGAAAGTATACACCTGTATCTCAGCAAAGTCATCTATTGGGCCTCATATAAATATACATTTTTCTATGTATAATAATGGTTGCATTCTGAGAAATGGGAACGAAATAGTACATTTTCATGTAAACATCTTTAACCCATTACCAAACGACAATATTATAGACTTGTCCAAATTGAAAGCATTAATTAATACTGATCTCTCTCAATTCTTCTTCCTGGGAACTACCCCGATATTCGGTCCAGATGTATGGGCCAATGAAATATCCTGAAGTCGGCTACGAGGCCTACGCTCTAACTCACAACCACGGAAAAAAAAAAAAACTCGTTTAAAAAAAAAAAACTCGATTTTTGTGGTGTAACACAGTTGTCGGAGTCTATTCCGTTACCGTATATTTTGTTTTTTTTTTAGCCCAAATCTATCTCGGTCCAATCACAAAACGCGTTCTAACGAACCAATAAGAGGACATGTAATATTTTGAACACGAAAGTTGAAATTGTTCTTCCAAAAGTTGAAGAGTCGTCTACGGCAATTTATTTCGAAGAAAAAGAAAATACGATAACAGTTATGTCAGCGAAGAATATTTATTACTCAGATAAATACACTGATGACGAGTACGAATATAGGTAGGTAGACGCAATTGCGTCACTTGAAACTAAGGTAAACAAGTCTAAGCATGTTTCAAATTTATGGCATGCCTTTCGAAGTTTTCGCTATCCCGGACTCGCAGACTTTCTCCGATGTTATTTCTTATTTAGTTTCCAGTAGCCTCTTTAACAGCCAGTTTTAAGATCATTGTGGATTGAAAAGTGAATGGATAGGTGTCGTTTAAAGCGGGGTCATTTCCCATAATAGGAGGGGATGGAAGAAGATTCGGACCCAAGAATATTCGACCCAAAGAAAAAAGTTGAGAAAATTCGGACCGAAGAACAATCGGCCCACACAGGCGAAGATTATGCCCAAGTGAAAAGAAGATTTGGCCCCAAGTTTAGATTATTTTCATTGTGTTGATATTTTTCACTTAATGTTGCATATCAATTGCAGATCGACTTTAAAATTAACCAGGGTTCGCGCTGCCGATCGCCATTGTCGCCATTTGGGACAAAAATTAAAATTTGGCGCAAGATTTTTTCATTTGGCGAAAATGCGTGGCGACAACTTTTTACATGCTGGCCCCAAAAAGAAATTCTTTTGAAATTCATTGTCGTAAGCGTTTGCGAGCTAAGCGAGTTATAGCCTCGGTTGAGTGGGCGAAGAAGTCGCCGGATTTCAAAAAACTTCGCTCATTTCGCCAAGAAAAGCGAAGTCCAAGTCGACTGAAAAAAATCGGGAAGTCGCCTCGCGTATATTGACAAAGCGTCCTGTGTGTAATCTACCATATCAGCGTGTGCCGTACCCGATTTACAGTTAGTGCCCAATCAGCGACTTTAATTAGTTTACAACATACCGAGAGTCTGATTGACAAGTCATTGTTAATTAACTTTACAACACCATGCGATAATCCCATATTATTGACAAATATCAGCGCCGCCTATCTGTGTTTGTCGGACCTCTATTTTTGAAACACGGTTTGCTAAATTTAGTAACTACCTATATGAAAGTGAAAGTACTACCCCGATATTTTATTTCCAAAGTTTTAAATGGATTGAAATATACCATTTTTAAAAAAAAACCATGGAATCGGTACCTACTTGCTTATAACCATTTACTCCTAATTAGTTATTAGACTCTACTCGCAGTTTTCCAAACGAACAGATATGATGACGTACTCAGATCATTTAGATCATGTGGCAATATTTTCAAATCATGTGACTAATTTGGCGCCAATGTAGTATCACGTTACAAGGCTTTCTGCGAATTGAGCGAAGTCACATGATTCAACTTCAAAATGGTAGCTCGTCACTGCAACAGCGTTTGGATGAAATCGAATATATTCTATGACACTAACTATAAGATAAAATGTAAAAAAAAAGTTAATGTCTTTGATTCTAGATAGATCTAAGTATTCTGTTGATTTTATAGTATTTCCTTGATTGGGCTGCGAACCGCAAATCTACAAGGCTTTGAAAGTAGATCTAAATCAGGTGTTAGATTTAGTTGTTGAATGATGGTTTTATTTACGATTTATCCGATATTAATCAAAGACAAACGCTAATCAGACAGCTGTATTTTCGATGTCTCTTGCACTCTGAAACTGGGTCTAACTTATCAATAGAAAGTTGAAAACATCGTGGCAATATGAGAAAATGCTGGAAGTAAGCTTTTTCTACATTTAACAGACTATATATTTTTTTATATACATGTATCTTTAAACATTAGTTACAGACTTTGAGCGGTTATCTACCAGTATTTGCCTGCTGCAAATGCTGTCAATTTGATAGGTTATAAATAGGTAACTTTTTAGCTCTTTCTTTCTATGTAAAAATGGATCGCTGCGTTAATGTCTGTGAGAAAAAGTAAGGCCGATGCATCCCATAATGAAAGTGAATCTAGCCAACTCGGCACGTCTTCAAATTTTCTAGCTTTCTCAAATACGATGCTTGCAAAAAAGTTATGCTATGTAAAATGTGTCTGCAATGTCAGTAAACAAACTCGTTCACCACTGGCTGCTCTGTCATGAAGAAAGAATCAATTATCAAACACGCAAAAAAAAATTTGAAAAACCTTGTTCATATGACCCAGAGAAAGTGTTACTTTTTCTTTTTCATAGATAATTCTCATTTTCTAACAAAGTTATAGATCTACCCCTTAACATACATTATACATTATG
This sequence comes from Tridacna crocea, assembly GCA_943736015.1. Taxonomy (NCBI): domain Eukaryota; kingdom Metazoa; phylum Mollusca; class Bivalvia; order Cardiida; family Cardiidae; genus Tridacna; species Tridacna crocea. The sequence goes on from OX031066.1 coordinate 16,052,180, forward strand.
AATGGACTGCAACTCCTTACAATTCCGACCAGTCTAAAATTTTGTCCAGCATGCTGCATTATGATACTCATCTGGCCCCAACTCCTGAAAATTTGGCCCCAACTGTGCCCAGATTGGCCCCAACTTTTTTCATTTGGCGAAAGAGCTGGCGACAACTTTTTTAGACCCAGAGCGAACCCTGTTAACGAAGTGGCTAGAGATACGGTACCGTACCTCTAGCCTATATTAAAGAAATGGCTAGAGATACGGTACTGTACCTCTAGCCCCGGAGTCTAAAGATACAGTACCGTATCTCTAGTCATTCTTATGATATAGGCTAGAGGTATGATATTTTGTAGATACATGTAAGAAATTATAAATTTACTTCAGTTTTGATTATTATCGTTATTAGTATGGCTTTGTATTAATTGATCGGCATCAAAGAACAGAAACTCATCAAGTTGCAGTGTGCGAATGTGCGCTGATGAGCGAAAATAATAATTGCGTTGATTACTAGGTGAACTTGATTACTTAACCCAGGGATTCTATATAACATATGTATTATCCCTGCTTAACCCTTTCTCAAAAGACAAATTTTACACTCAAAGAATTTGTAAACAATTTAAATTTTGATGATAAATGGTGGAAAATGGTCATCCAAAAGGGTAGAAAACACTGTTGGAAAATGAGAAATTAACATTTTCTCTTTTTCCTACAGTGTTTTCAAAGGACTTGTACTGCATGTAGGAAAGCAGTCAGTGGCTTAGAAAGAATATTGTGCCGAGTACTGGTTATAAAAACTCGAGAAAAGCATGAATAGGTGCACTGGCCGATGCAAAAGTACTAAAATACTGTTGAAAACGGCGTTAAACACCATTCATTCAATCAAATTCCTAAATTTATTTACAACCATGTGTAGGCCTAGCCCCATAGCTCAGTCAGTATAGCGTACCGGAACTGAGAACAGGAGATCGCCGTTCGATCCACAACCCAAGAGTAGATAAATAAATGAATAGATAAAATAACTTAATAAGTATAAATAGATGGATGGTAGACAGACAGACAGACAGATAGATAACCTTTGTTCTCTCACTCCTGTCCCACTGGCTATGAAATTCTTGCCACCATGAATACAGTATTTAAAGTGATATCCCGTAATACTTTCTCCTTTCTTTTATTTATGTTTGTACGCGTGGCTGGGCTTTTTTTTATAGTCATAGAATCCCTCTAGTAAAACTGCACACTTTCTGCACTTTGATAGCACTTTATTGCACTTTTAAATGTTTGAAAATCTTCAAATTTCTTCCCGACGTGAATACTATGAGCCATTTTGACCGTATGATACAAAACTGGCTTGAAAGTGCTTTCAGAAAATTTTCCGTGATTGAGTAATAGTTAAATTATCAATTTCCGTGATTGAGTAATTGATTAATTATGTCGTTTTCCATTATCAATTAAAGAACAACAAAAGTTAAAATAATGTAAGATCCGCATACATCTTAAGCAATTAAATTCACCTAACTAATCAACGCAATTATTATTTTCGCGCATCGATGCAAACTGGCACACAGCAAAGAGTTTCTGTCCTTTAATGTCGAGATTGATACTAAGCCATACTAATAACGATAATTATCAAAACTGAAGTAAATTTATAATTTCTTACATGTATCTACAAAATACCATACCTCTAGCCTATATCATAAGAATTACTAAAGATACGGTACCGTATCTTTAGACTCCGGGGCTAGAGGTACGGTACCGTATCTCTAGCCACTGCCTAAAATTAATGACCAGTGGTTCTGAAATAACCTGCCTAAGTTGTCCATTCATCAGCCTGGACAAGAAGATTTTAAAGGCAAAGTACTACAAGGTGTAGGACACCAAGAGGAAAAGGGGGTTTACGACTCTTGGCTCATGGTTTTTACGTGACATGAAACTGCAGACAATCTGTGAGCTTGTAAACTCTGTAAGGAGTTTCCGCTTTTTGTGGACCAGAACAGTGGGATATTAAAAGGGCAGCACATTTATAGACGAAAAACGAAAAAACTAGTGTTCCCACTCATGCAAATATTGCATAAATCATATTATAGAATTGAAATACACATAACAAATTTTGGTTACACACGAGACATCACGTAAGAGCAAAAAATCATTAAAAAAAAAATCCATTATCCGCTTAACTTTTGTAAAATGAGGGTTTTGAAGTTACTTGTTGCCCTTACTGACAAATTATTGTCATATTACACACAAAAACCTATCCATAAGTTCACACAGTTGAAAAGATGCTAGATGCAAAAAACATGGAAACCCATAACACAACAATGTTCCTTTTGACACTGTCCAATCAGAGTCTTTTCAGAACCAGCTTTTTTATGACTATAAGCAGTAAATTTCCACATATATCTTAATATAACATACTTTTGTTTTGCAAAACATCATTATTGATTACTATACTTGTAGTTTGGAACCATTCTTGTCACACCCTCATATGAAATCTTATCCTCAGATTTACAGCTCAGGGCTCAGAAAAATAATGGCAACTTTCTTGATCTCAATACTACATAAAAAGTTTTTAAAAAAAATGAAGAAGAAGAAAGAGAGAAAAAAATTACAAAGTATCAAAAGTATGTGTCAAAGGTTACCAGAAACACAATATTTACAATGATTTTCACAAAGTAATTCTGTTATTTTATGCATTTCTGTAAAAGTACTGTCAAACATTATGGGCTGAATCTTCCCAACTTCAGGGTCGAATCTTCTCAACTTTAGGGCTGAATCTTCTCAAAAATCGCAGATGGGCCTTTGGCCAAAACCTTCTTGGGTCCAAATCTTCAGGCATCCTAATACCAGTACCCTCAGTGACAAACTGACAATATACTCTTAACAATAGGCTACAATTATTTAAGTATAATCCTTTACTAGATGATAAGATTTTAGCCTTGTTCAAAGCATGAAAGCATTTACAGATGGAAATGTTGTTTGTTTTTTGCAGACATGTCATGCTGCCAAAGGAAATTGCAAAACTTGTTCCAAAAACACATTTGATGTCAGAATCAGAGTGGAGAAGTATAGGAGTGCAACAAAGTCATGGTTGGATACACTACATGAAACATGGTCCAGGTATGTTTATCATTTAATATCACACATCATTTTACAATTTACCTGGGGTTTTCCATTGATTAAAAAAAAATCTTTTGTTGTCAGGCAATTTTGACCACTAAGGTCCTTATCCTTATCTTGTATCAGACTTTACAGATATTGCCTCAGTCGGAGAAATTCTACCTTTTTTGGTGCCATGTGTAATTACTTGTACATGTAATAGATATATATGCTAATCAACCCTTTCCCAGAAATCCAATGTTTTAATGATTCTAAAGGAGAAGAATTTTGAAAACATTGTGGGGAAAGAAAAATGTTGGATACCAGCACTTTTCCTTTTCGCACAATGTTTTCCTTTCTGTGAAAGAGATGTCATTTTAGCCCCATAGCCATTGTCAGTTGCAGATGTTTTCAGCATTCAAGAATTTAAAAATTGTTATTTTGGAAAGGATTAATATGGTAATATTAATATACGCTAGCTTTTAATAAGCTGTCTACTCCTATCATTTTCAGAGCCTCACATACTGTTGTTTCGACGACCACTTTCGACCAATACTGCAAGTTAGCATGGAGGAATGAAGGCCCATTGATACAGCTATTTGTGATAAAGATCTATTTCTACATGAAAGATGAATCAACAAGAAATTAAACTGTCATATGTCTTGTTGATTAACTCTTTACCACATATTGCCGACCATTAACGGCCCTGGGAAAGAAGCCTTTTGAAAACAAAAGGGGAAAAGGAGAAAATGGTTGTACCAGGGTTTTTTCATCTCTTCCAACAATGTTTTTGTACCCTATCAAAGAAAAATTGCACCATTTGAGCCACATTGATATTGTCATCTGCAAATGATTTGAATTTGAACGAGGCTAAAATTTTGATATCAGGCAAAATTTTGGATTTATCCAAATTGAGAGAATTTGCAGGTGACACTTTAAATGTAGCTGAAAACGGAAAAGTTTTTGAAGAAAGGGGAGAAAACATTGTTGGAAATGGAGAAAATGCTGGTTACCATTTTTTATATGTCAAAAAAATCCCTGTCTTGGCAGATGACTTACGCAAGGTTTGAGTTAACCCTGTACCAAACAGCTCGGAGTTATAACAGCCCTGACATAGAAGACTATATGAAATTGTGTGGGAAAAAGAGAAAATTGCTGGTGACAGTTTTCCCCCTTTTCCATGCTGCTCAGAGTGCAAAAATGTGCACATTGGTTCCTGCTCAATATTTTGTAGATTAGACCTCAATATTTTGAAAATTTAATCACACTTTTTGTGCTGTTTCTGACTGAAAATATCATTTTGTTAGGAAAGGGTTTAGTGCTAACTGACTTAACTTACAAAGTCATGAAAGTGTCCCAGCTTTATTAATTCAATATTTAATCCTTTACCAAACAACCCCAGGTTTTTACAAGCCCGAGATAGAAGCCTTTTGAAAACTTTGTGGGAAAAGGAGAAAATGCTGGTAACCAGCATTTTCTCCCTTTCCCACAATGTTTTCTACCCTGCTGGAAACAAGTTTCAATTTTTGAGTTATGTTTATATTTACATCTGCAAGGGCTTTCAGTTCGGACCAGTCTAAAATTTTGTTGTTTGGTAAAGGGTAAAGTGGACAGAGAAAATGTTTCATATTGATATAGGACAGTAAATCAAATGGGTAGAGATACTTTTCCTTATATATCTTCTATGTTTGTCTAGATTTCAAAAAGAAATGTAAACTTACAGAAGATTTGAACTAATCTTTCAGACATATTTTGTTAGTAAGGTTCCAAAACTTCCAGGGCCTATATTCATCAACCATTCTGAGTTTCGTTCTAGGTCTTATTCCAGCTTTAGAAAGGAACAAAGGTTGTAATAGCCGATCTATTTGGTTTAGCAACAGAACTTTCAACTTTGAAATTCTTGAGAACAAGACTTACAATGTTGTTAACCCTTTACCACACAGCCAAGTTTTAGATTCACCCAAGTTAAGGAAATTTTATTTTACAGACAGCAGTTCAAATACTTTTGAAATGGGAGTATCTGGCCTTGAATAGGAAGAAAACATAGTGGGAAAATGAGAAAATGCTGGTTTCCAGCATTTTTCAAAAGCTATTTTTTTTTTCAGGGTCGTGAACATTTTGGGATTATGTGGTAAAGGGTTAAGGATATAGACACAGGTGATAGAATGTTTTTTTCCCGTTTATTTTTGAACAGCAATCTCATACTCCTCTTGCAATTGAATTTTACAACCAGCTGATTGGCCAAAATTGACAGTATTACAGTATTAATACAGAATAGCTTGTAGTGTGTCATTTTCTTTTTACATTGTATGTTTAGAGAGAAATCCACTCATGTGTTCAAATATTGTTATTAATGAATCAAATATTATGTCATGCTTACTATTGCTTAATTATTTTTATATTGACTGAAATGTCTTCTTGCATTCCCACGCAAAAAAGGACTATCTGGGAATTCTATCCACCAATATTAAATGAAAACAGATCAAAGATAGTGCAAGTCAGTTTAAGTTGATAGTTTAAAAATGATTGCATGGTAAGGTAGAATGACCACTCTTCATTCAGAAAATATCATAAAAGCAAAAAGTGTTGACCCTGGTCAACCTGCACAATTTGCGCAGTCTGACTAGGGTTAACACTTTGCAGTATTCACAATGAACCATACTCTGTGAAAAGGGGGTTTAATGCATCCACTAAAAGTACTGACCTATGAAACCTGTGCAGTCTGTGCACATAGATGTTGGTCAAACCTTTTGCTATTGGGAAGGTTTCTGGATGGCCAAGAGCCCGTGTACCTTGTTGTTTGAAGCCATTTGATAGACAAAATATAGATCCACAAATATATGATGACTTGTCTGGTATCACACATCAAGGAGATGAATTAACTCTTTACCAAACAAGAAAATTTTAGATTGGTCCAAATTGAAGCACTCGTAGGTGACAAAATAAAGACAACTCAAAAATTGCAATTTGTTTCTAGAAGGGTAGAAAACATTGTGGGAAAAGGAGAAAATGCTGGTTGCAAGCATTTTCTCCTTTTCCCACAATGTTTTCAAAAGGCTTCTATCTCAGGGTCGTAAAAACCAGGGATTGTTTGGGAAATGTTAAACCCTCTTTTGCTAGAGGAGAAGTGGAAAAATTGCTGATAACCAGCATTTTCTTCTTTCTCACAATTTTTCCCAGGGATTCAAAAACTAATCACTTTATTTGAATCAAATTTAACCTGTTGTCTCCAAATGCTAACAATTTTGAAAAGCCTAAAGTTTTGTCATGTGGTTGAGGTGTAAAGCATTGGGTAGTGTTGTTTTGTGGAAAACATGATAATGTATTTACTCCAAGACTTACATGTAAGAGGAGATTTTACACCCTTTATGGGATACCATCCTCGGATACCCCCGGGTCTCCCTATTTGGTACGCTACATCGACCCCTGGGACAACTGACTAATAAAACTTTGAATCAGCCGCCGAAAATCGATACGAAACGTCATAGCGTACAGTCCACTCGCCCATCACAAAATGATGATGGAACCAATGAAAAGCCAGCATTCGGCCAGCGGTAAAGCGATGGAAATTCAATTAATTGTCCCAGGGGTCGATGTAGCGTAGCAAATAGGGAGACCCCGGGGTATCCGAGGATGGGGATACCATCATGTGTGGAAAATGCACTGACAATTTTAAATAGTTACTGTTTTGTTTACTGTAAGCACATGTGGATGAAAGTTTTTGGGTATATTCCTGAGGCCAGGAGTTTTAGACCACCTGGGCCTGGTGTTAGGAAAAACTGAATTCTCTTATTTTGCTCAAGTCTGATAAGAGACTCATTTTCTAACTTGGTTTCATTATTTTAGACTTTTTTTTACAAATATTTAGAGACCTCACTAACATTCTTTCGTTTACACAACATTTCAGACTCTCCACTTACATCATCTTATCAGACTGGGTCCATTATTTTACTGGGTTGTATGTATGTCGTGTCAACTTAGGTTTTAAGAATGTTCCTTGAGTGTTAATTTAAGTGAAATGGGTCTCTCATAACAAACTCAACTTAAGTCTTAAAACTGGGTTTGTCATCCAACTTGTGCAAAATAATAGACTTGGGTTTTTTGTGAAACCATGCCCTGTGTTTCCTCATTTTCAGTATTTTCAAAAAAGAAATACCTTTCACCTATACATTTGTTACTCTGCATAATAAGAATACATGTGCCTTCAAACTGTAATGCAATTGCAGTTTACATGTACTTGCTGTTGTGGTCAGTATAGACACTTTCAAACTCAAGTTTTCATCTCTTAGTCATGTTTATTTTGTCATATGCAAATTAATGCTTTGAATTTGAATAAGTCTAAAATTTTGTCATTTGGTAAAGGGTGAAGAGTCATAACCCTAGGTTAAAGGTCAAGGTCACAGCAAGATGAAATTGAAGAGGGTTACTCCTGTCCAACCCTGAACTTTCTCAATTATGAACAAAGTTCTGCATAACTTTGCAGAATTTTGTCAACCACACACTGTGGGTCAAAAGGTAAGGTCAGATGTATTTGTAAGTGTTGTGTTCCTAGGCAATGGTCATAGGAACAGCTCACAAGAAAAGGGATCTATTTTCAGGAGCATAAGTCTCTTTTCAATGAAACATCTTGTCGACTTAGAACTTTTACCTAAAACTTGAAGCAAGTGTCAGCAGGCACATGTAGTGCTCTTGGTGCTATTAGCATCAAAGTTGCTCATGAGAAAACAGGTTACTCAATCTTTCAAGGAAAAAAGTCTGTACCAGTCTTCACACTTAGTGTAATTCACTGTGTTGTGGCAGTATTATCCCATTTTCATAATGTTATTATCCCATTTTCATAATGTTATTATCCCATTTTCATAATGTATGTGAATTAACCCTTTACCCCATAAGGCATCTCTATAGTATCTCTAATTGACCCTAAGTAACAGCAAGGATGAAGCTGTTTCTTATGTGTATATGACACCTTTTGATAGCATTGAAAACATTGTGGCAAAAGGTTAAATTGCTCGTCATGAGCAATTTCACCTTTTGCCACAATGTTTTCCAAAGGCTCCTACAAGAGATGCGTTGAAATGAGTATCTATGGAGTAAAGGGTTAACTTAATATGTTAAATGTTGTAAAAAAAGTATTATATAAATTCAAATGCTGAAAAGTCAAGGGAAGATAAATGCTGGAAATACAAAAAAATGTGAAATATTTCTCAGATAATCCCACAGTAAACTTCAATATTTGATTCAAGAAAAAAAAAATTTTTTTTTCACAAGAATGGATATAAGATTTATGTAATGATTATACAACGGTTGTGTGTGGTTGATTGAAGGGAAGTATGAAAGTTGGAATCAAGAATATACGTTTAAGTTAGGTTTTTGTATTCATTTAACTAATTATCAAACAACATTATTTTAGGCTTGTCCAAATTAAAAGCATTTGCAGGCAACAAAATAAAAGTGACTGAAAATTCGAATTTGTTTTGTGAAGGGTAGAAAACATTGTGAAAAAGGAGAAAATACTGGTAACCAGCATTTTCTCCTTTTCCCACGTTTTCTAAAGGCTTCTTTCTCATGGGCGTCAAGAGTAGGGATTTTGTGGTAATGGGTTAAGTGATACTTTGTATAAAGGGAGGTCTTACCCTTTACTGAACAATCCCTGGTTTTTATGACTGTGAGAAAAAAACTTTCGGAAAATATTGTTGGAAAAGGAGAAAATGCTTATAACTAGCATTTTCTCCTTTTTAGCTCACCTGAGCACAAAGTGCTCAATGTGAGCTATTGTGATCAATCAATGTCCGTCGTCCATCCGTCCGTTCACAATTACAAAAAAATCTTCTCCTAAACTAACGATCAGATTTCAATCAAACTTCACAGAAATGATCCCTAGGTGATACACTTTCAAAATACTTCAAAGATTTGAATTCCATGGAGAACTCTGGTTGCCATGGCAACCGAGTGAAAAAACATTAAAAATCTTCTTGTCCAAAACTGTAAGGGCTAGAGCTTTCATATTTGGCATATAGCATCATCTAATGGCCCTAAACCAAAATACTTCAAATCATGGCTCTACTCTTGAAATTTGCCCTATGTTGCGGGTTCTCAGATTTTACATTGAGATATAGAAGGAAATCTTAGAAAATTTTCTAGTCCCAAACCGTAAGGGCTAGAGATTTCATATTTGGCATGCAGCATCATCTAGTGACCCTCTACCAAAATACTACAAATTATGGCCCTGCTGTGAAAATTAAGCCTATGTTGTTGGTCTTGGATTTCACATAGAGACAAGGAAGGAAATCTTTAAAGGTGGGTATTTAGAATTTTCACATCACACCAAATTGAAAAATGCATATGTCACTGAAATTTATATGAAAAAATAATACAAATCATCAGTAATTAAGAATCATAAAATTACAAAAAAAAAAATTTTTGGTGGTAAGTATTCCCTTTAGAGGCTACGTAGCTTTTTAAGTTATTTTTAGATTTCCCGCCAAAATCAAAAAAGCATTGTAAGAATGTTAAGTGACTTACACGTGACTAATAACTATTGAATTCCATAACATAACAAACATGTAATTATTTTCCATAATGCCTAGAACTTCGGGTGCTATGTTTGAAGCTTCGTTTGTATATTTCCGGTATGTAAATGAGCGAGTTGCTAATGTAAAAATAGACCGTGTTTCCCTTTAGTGTCGACCTGGGCTGTAGTAAACTCTAATTTATCTAGTTGTCAGATGGTTTTTGACTACTGTGGTTTAATGAATGAAAATTATAAGGCTTTAAGAGTATAAGGATGATTGTTTTGTATTTTTGTAAAATTTTTGTCCCAGAATCTGAAGGGCCACCTTTAAAAACCTTCTTGTCCATTATCTGGTGGCCCTCTCCCAAAATACTTCAAATTATGTCCCTGATGTAAAGAATTGGCCCTATGTTGTGGGTCTTGGATTTCACATAGCGATAAAGAAGGAAATCTTTAAAAATCTCTTTGTTCCAAATGGTAATGGCCAGAGCTGTCATATTTGGCCCGTCATCTAGTGGCCCTCTACCAATATACCTCAAATTAGCCCTATTTTGTGGGTTCTCGGATTTCACAGAGCGATAAAGAAGGAAATCTTAGAAAATTTTTCTTCTCCCAAACCATAAGGGCTAGAGCTTTCATATTTGGTATGTAGCATGTAGTGGCCCTCTACCAAAATACAAAATGTACTTCAAATTATGGTCCTAGTTTGAAAGTTAGATCTCTTGTTTTTGGTCTCAGATTTTACATAGAGATAAAGAGGGAAATCTTTAAAAGTCTTCTTGTGAGCACTCTTGAGACCACATTTCTTGCTAAGCTGAATTGAAAATTGGTTAGAGTGTCCGTCTCAATAAAATGTAACATGAGTCTGCATTGAATGCTTGTTCGAAATATAACTTTGTCACCTCAAGTAAGAACAACTTCAAAATTGCTATGCATGTTTGTTGTGATATTACAGAGTACTGTGTTCAAGAACAATATTTTGAGTAATTCCACTTTGATCTTTATTTTAATAGTATTGTTTGCTTGTCCAGAGTGGAATTTTGAAGTCTCAAGTCAAATTGTTTGTTGCATTGCCTACCTTTAACAACTCTTATACCTCCTGTACAACTGGTGGTGGGATTGCATATTTTGCGACAATTTGCCGCTCTTGTTTCATCATCATTACCCCTTGAACCTCAGTATTTGGTCATTATAGTCTTTGTTGTAGACCTTTGCTGCTTAGTGCTCAGGTGAGCGATACAGGACCATCATGATCCTCTTGTCCCTCAAAATTTACTTCACATTCCAAAACAAATTTCAACTTTTGAGTCACTTTGACTTTATTGTCTGCAAATATCTCAATTTGGTCCTGTCCAAAATTTTGTTGTTTGGTAAAGAGTTAATGCATCTGCAAAATGTATCGACAAAGGTAAGCCTGCACAGTCCTCGCAGACTGACCTGGTGCCACTATCAATTTTTTGCTTGTCAAAGGATCATTTTACCCCATTATTCAGTTAGTTGTTGGATAAAATGGATTTATGGATCCATGATTGTGATAACTTGCTTGGTATCATGTGTCACAGTGACATAGTATTGCTCATTTCATTGACTATCTTATTGTAAATGTCCATACACATGAAATTACCTATTTGTGTAGAAAATAACATGTTTTCTTATAGTGCTAGGAAGCATTGTAGATGTACAATGCTTAAAAAATTTGTTTTTTTCTCTCTCATTTATGTTTGATTTAAAAATGTGCATTGTTTCTCCTCTCATTCTTGTATGTGTTTTTGAATAAAGAAATTAAATTTTTGTTTGCATTACAAGTTAGAGAGTATGTCTTCATTTTCAGTCCTAGTCAGTAATGTTTCATTGGAGGAGGCTGAAGGGGGTGCTGTCTGTCTGTTTATCCACAATGACACCTGTCTGCATGTGACCTTGAAATCAAGTCCTGTAATTACTCAATAGTTGTGTAGTTGAAATGTCAGCGCTGAAATCTCGAGAGTTAGCAGGAAAAATAAAATCAAGATGTGAATACTACAGATCCAACAAGTTCTTGCGGACGGCATAACTCAAGATCATACTCGTCACAGCACAAAACATGTATTTTGATCTTAGATCTACAATATCTGCTAGTTGACTTTAACTCATCACCAAACGACAATATTTTAGGCTTGTCCAAATTGAAAGCATTTGCAGACAACAAAATAAAAGTGACTGAAACTTTGAAATTTGTTTTGTGAAGAGTACATAACATTGTTGAAAAAGGAGAAAATACCGGTTACCAGCATTCTCTCCTTTTCCTACTATGTTTTCAAAAGGCTTCTTTCTTTGAGTCATCAAAAGTTGGGATTGTTTGATAATGGGTTAACAAATTTCAAGGCCCCAGGCTCCGTGAGCAATAAACTGGGTTATGTTCACCAATAATGATCTAATTCTTCAAAATTTTCTACATTTGAAAGTCACACCTTCTGATTCGTTAATGCCAGTCAGGATTTGAGCTACTTTTCAGTTTAGGAAATCTTGAAGAATAAGACTAAGACTGTTCTTAAAGATAGGGCGCCACAAATGGGATTTTTGTAACATCTGCTTTCATTTCCAAAATCATACAGATACGGTTGAGACAAGGGTAATCTGTAATCAATGTGGGGAAGCAGTGTATATTGGCTGATTCATTATGGATTACCCGAGTCCTTGCCAAAAGCATGTTTTTCTGGCAATGAAAGGTGATGTTACAAAAATTCCATTAAGATGCCCTATCCGTAAGAATGGTTGGTAGATACAAGCGCAAGTTCTGTTTCAGGTTATCTGGAAGCATTCATCGGCAGTGATTAACCCTTTACTCCATAGATACTCATTTCTACGCATTGCTTGTAGGAGCCTTTGGAAAGCATTGTGGCAAAAGGTGAAATTGCTCATCACGAGCAATTTCACCTTTTGCCACAATGTTTTCTATGCTATCAAAAGGTGTCATATACATAAGAAACAGGTTCATCCTTGCTGTTATTTAGGGTCAATTAGATATACCATAGAAATGCCTTATGGGGTAAAGGGTTAATGTCAGTTATTAGAACTTTTGTAACAATCAATGTAAGATAAATAAATTCCACCTTGCAGGTTCAGGGTTGGCCATTTATATAAAAAGTAATACTCAAAACAGCATTTAACCCTTCACCACAAAATCCAGAGCTTTAACAACCCTGTGAAAACAGGCTTTTGAAAATATTTTTGGAAAAGGAGAAAATGGGAGTAACCAATATTTCCTCCTTTTCCAAAAATGTTTTCTACCTTTCAACAACAAATTCCACTGTATGAGTCACATTTAGTCTTTTGTTTGCAAAATTAATGCTTTCAATTTCAATAAGTGTACAAGTACAAAAGTTGCTGCAAAGATGCAGCAAAATGGGTAAAAGCACGGCGAAAAAATAATTTCGCAGCTGCCATTTGTTTCAAGAAATCTTTCAGAATTCACGGAATTCGATAGGCCATAATGCAATCGTATTACTAATGAATAGTCCAGTAGATCTATTGAACTGAAGAAGATAAAGGTAAAATAAAGGATAACACAATTGATTGGAAGATATTATATATACAAAAACATATAGCTACGAAATATATTTAAACTTGTAAAACAAAAATTGCGTTAAAAAATATGTTCATTCTAAAGGAACAAGTACTGCGATCCCAAGCTTTAATAACTATGAAAGACGTTTTTGAAAACATTGCTGGACAATGAGAAAATACTGGTAAACAGCCTTTGCTTCTTTTTCCCACAATATTCCTATAATATCAGAGAAAGAAAATTATCATTTGAGCAAATGTAGTTAGTCGTGTATGTACGCCCGTAAATGCTTTTAGTTTGGTTTAGTCCATAATTTGGTCGTTTTGTAAAGAGTTATATCTAAAAATCAAATGCCATACCACGTGAGAAAAACAGAAAATATGAAAGCGAAAAAGTACAGACAATTCAATTTTTAGTTGCAGTAATTATCATTTACGTTTTCCCTGCACTTGGCAATCATTTGTTTTGCTACAGTATTGATCGAACGGTCAGTTTATTGATTGATTGATTGAATTGGAGTTTATTGCCATTTTAACAGCTGAGGTTATATCATGGCAGTGAGTGCACCTATGCATGTATTTCCTGGCTTTCTCACACCTGTACTGACATAACTTTCTTTCAGGATCACTCGTTACATTCTCACATACATCAGCCGAAAGAGACAGGAAAGAAAGTTTGACTCAAGCAATTATCACTCACCACCATCAGGTCACAAGTGTGCTGACCACTGAGCTGCCCAGGTGAGCTAATCCCCGAGAAAAACAGAACAACAGAAAAGAGGTGAAAATGCGAATACACAACATTTCTTCTTCTCCTGCAATGTTTTTTTTTTTTCACCTTTGTCGGTAAATGCTTTCAGTTTGAGTCTAAAAGGTTTTAATCTAGTAAAATCAACAGGAATTTGGTCGACATAAAGAATTAACTCATTACCAAACAACAATATTTTAGGCTTGTCAAAATCAAAAGCATTTGCAGACAATAAAATAAAAGTAACTAAATATTTGAAATTTGTTTTGTGAAGAGTTAAAAACGTGAGAAAAGTAACACTCGGAGTAATTTCCCTTCAATAAAGTTATTTAACCCTTTCCCAGACAATCCCTGGTTTTTATGGGTCTGGCAAGGTAGCCTTTTGAAAACATTGTGGGAAAAGGAGAAAATGCTGGTTCTTCCGGTCCGGAATGGTAGCCTTTTGAAAACATTGTGGGAAAAGGAGAAAATGCTGGTAACCAGCATTTTCTCCTTTTCCCACAATGTTTTCTATCCTATCGTAGACAGATATCATCTTTTCAGCAAGAGTTGAATTGTCGTCTGCAAATGCTTTCAATTTGGTCTAGTCCAAAAGTTTGTCGCTCTGGAAAGGGTTAAAAACCTGTTTTGATCACACACCCACAAAAAATTATAATGATATGACATCTTTACAAGAAATTAAAGTTACTTGATAAAAAAAGGTCGAGTTAAAAAGTGCTCTAAAAAATAAGGTGTCGATATGACCAAAGTTTGCAAACATTTTTCCACCGGGGATCTAAATGACCAAAATGTGTCGAAATGACAGGGTGTCGAAATTACCGGGTGTTCAAATGACTGCCATTCGATAGAAACAAGTTTTTACAACTGTATTTATACCAACCTCTCTCAGTTATGCTATTTTCTTTATTTTCTTTCCAACTAACGTAAAGTGATGTATTGAATAAATTTCAAATTTTTCTCACAATTCAAACTTTTATCCGAATATATCTACAATCCGGATAGAGAGCAGATAATTCCGGTTAATGTTTACTGTTTTATTGTCTTTGATATAGTTCATATGCAAAGATATACACGTTTTTACTTTAAAAAAAGAAGCATGCGACTTACAACCATTGGCACACGTAGAATCGTAAAGAAATCAAGGAAATAGTGTCATGTCTTCTCTACCAAGCTTAATTATTTGCTATTTCCGGTTTGTTCCTTTCGCATCAATTTTTGTTTGTAACACCAATTTACATTGCTTTTTCTCCTCAATTTAATTAATTTGTTGCTACTGTCGCTTATTTTCGTCAATTTTATCTGCAATTTTGCTTGGCTTTTTGTTCCGGGCTGATATTCATTTGAAATACAAGGGTCTTGCAAGAGAACGATGAACGACTAATGGTCAAAGGGAAACAACTCGTACAACATTTTGTAATTAGTAATGCTACAGTTGCCTCCCTCATTGAAGAGGAAAGGGCTTATTTCAAACTACCTCACGTCGTGAGTGCGTGCATACCATTGAATGGTACGCCTACAAAACAAAGACTCCACCCAAAACCTCGCTTTGGCTACTTTCGGAGGTGCTTAATTACTACGGCTAAAGTATGCGCATAGTATGTGCAGAAGGCGGGACATGGAACCGCCTCTTCCTGTCTCTGATCCTTATATGCCTGTGCACCTTACAAAAAATACCAGCCAAGAGCAAGCATAAAACCGAGGACGAATAAACACGGTTACGTCTATAGAGTCGATCCGTTTGACAAACGATAATTTTTCATCTAGGTGTAACGAATTTCAATCAGTTCATCAGGTCAAATTATTAATTTTAACCGTTCTAAAAACGACATGCCACCAGACGAAAAAAATCGGTCAAACTTATTATTTTTCTTAACAGGCAGCAGGTAGTCTCCCGTTTATTTCATGTTAATTATTACCGCCAATATTTGAATTTGGGATTCAATGTAAGATCGCGCTACAATAAAAATGCAGTATTTTTATAACAGATATCATTGAGGTAAGAGATGTTCAGTACATGAAATTAATGAGTTATGATAGCCACTACGACAACTTAACACAAACTTACAAACAAAACTATATTTTCATTCAATGACGATATCGACATATATCGCTAAATATGGAAGGCCATTTTATAGCTCAAATTCAAAACATAAGTTGGCTTAATGTAGGAAGATGATGTCTAGTTAAAATAAATCCCAATGAATATCAAACTATTCCCGTTACAAACCCATAGAGCGCCAAATAAACAAGAGATAACTTCAGTCTAAAAAAAACTTTCTGAACAATTAAGGTTTTAAAGTTGCATAAAATTGTACAGAAAGTCTGAGGAAAGTGGACGGTGTAGATCACAGGAAAGACTGCACGTTCTGTGCAGTCTGATCATGATCTACACAGACTGTAAAGGCAACTTTTACTGTATATGGCACTTTGAAGTTTTCGTTTTACGCGCCTTAAGACATCGAACCTCTGTCGACGATTTGAATAGTGTACCGGAATTATATCTATCTGATAAAGATTTTAACTCTATCAAAATAGGTTTAAACCTTTCGGCGCCATAGAGGAAAGCAGAGACTTTTGGGGACGGCATAGATCAAGATCAGACTGTACATAACGTGCAGTCTGATCTTTGATCTATGTCATCCGCTGATGTAGTCAAGCCTATACAAACAAAATCTTTGTAAGTTTCAATAGATTGTATATAGCGTCCGCTGGAATTTGAATTTATTTATTTGGCACTGAAAGGTTTACGAAACAAGTTAACTGTGTAGACTCGGAATCAGATCGTACATTCTGTGAAGGGTCATTTTAAACCATGCCGTCCTCAAACCTCATACCTTTGCAAATGGCGATTTTCAAAGATTAAAACCCTTCTCGGTGATCCCAATCGACTTTCAAGTAGAAAAAGCGGGAAATAATCTTATTTAAAATTTAGATTCTACTGTTTTAATTAAAATCAATATCAATGACACTCTTTTGTTAAAATTAATTGAAATCTTCATCAAAAACAGATTAAAAACGTTACATGCACGTCACCTTTTTCTAGTGTTGCGTTTAGTACTTTGATCCGCCATGCGTCTAGAAGAAATGATGAAGGGCGGATCATTATAAGGGAGCCTACTCTTGCTTTACTCTTACTCTTAGACAGTACGAGTTTTCTCCCCTAGACCATATATATATATATATATATATTTTTTTTTTTTCAATCCCAGCTGCGATAGTTTTGCAGTACGAGTCTATGGGCATAATTTATTGGGTTGATTGATAAAAGATATAATTCGATATTGTAATTAAACTGTATCTAATTAAGAAAAATGGCTATTTATCTATTTTTTTTGCCATATATGAATCAAGGAAAATCATATCTGCACATAATTATATAGACTACACTGTGGCTTATCTAAATCAATGAAAAGTTTTGTCAAACAGTATGCTTGTATATGACTCTTTCTTATACATTTTAATCAAATAAATATCGTGCAATTTAATCCTTTACAAGACAGTCCCGATACTTAGGGACACTGTTTAGGCTTTTGGAAAACATGAGAATCTTGAGGAAAACTTCTGGTTGCATGCTATTTTCCTTTTGCCACAATAATTTCATATCCTTCGCAAAGTCCTTCTTTTGAGAAACTTTTGATTAAACACTATCTGTAATGTTATTAATACTAAATAGTACAGAACTTTTATAGTCTAGTCGATTTGTTGTTTAAAATTCAACCCTTATCCTACTAAGTAACAGATGAAAAATTCAAACTGGTAGTAAAAACCAAAATTTGGCTATTTCAAAGGTATTTTTTTCAGGATCAGACATCCCCTTATAGGACAGTGTAGATCAAAGATCAGACTATTTGTTCTGTGCAGTCTGATCTTGATCAACACTGTCTGCAAAAGGTCCTTGAGTTGCACTTAACAGCCTAAGAGTTGATACTATTCAAATATTTTCAATGATATTACAGCTGCAACCACTTCACCTATACATGCTCTCCCAGCATTTCTTTTCCAGCACTTCTCACTATGGTGTTCCTAAGTCATTGGCTGCTTTCCCACATAACCATCTAGGGTTATTCAGAAGCAAGATAGGAATGTATCCTGTTGCAATGACTATCATAAATTCTTTGAGAGAAACTGGCAAGCTTTAATTTTGTACTAGCAACACGCATGCTCAAATGTTGTTACCAGCTGAGGTACAGAGCATTTTCATCTTTCCCCACGATGTTTTCAAAAGCTGTCAATTTCTCAGAAGAATTCTCCTTTTCTGGTCACAAGCGTTTTCTTCTTTTCCAACGATGTTTTCAAAAGCCATCTCTTTATCTGAAAGACTTCCCTTCTGGTCACCAGCATTTTCTTCTTTTCCCCACAATGTTTTAAAAAACCTCTAATATTTCAACTCTTTCCCAGACAGCAAAGTTTTGACCTTACCCAACTTGAAAGTATTTGCAGACAACAATTTAAATGCGACTCAAATAATGAAATTTGATCCTGATAGGGTACAAAACACAGTGGGAAAAAGAGAAAATGCTGGTTCCAGTATTTTCTCCTTTTCCCACAGTGCTTTCAAAAGGCTTCTTCCTCAAGGGGCGTTAAAAGTCGTTATTGAGTGGTAAAGGGTTAAAAAGCCTTCTTTTTCTTCAAAGGCATCCTGTCTGGTTACCAACATTTTTTTTCTTTTCCTACAGTGTTTTAGAAAGCCTACAGTGTTTTCAAAAGCCACCTCTATTTGGGGTTGTTAAAACTCAGGATGGTGTGGAATGGGGTAAAAGGAATGACAAGATAAAAAGATAGAAATTCATAAAACAAACCTTATTTATTTAACAATGCAGTTCTGTGCATATACATGTATATGTCGTAGTCCAAACTGGAATCCAGGCAGATCCGGAATCTGCCTAGACCAAACTGGAATTTGTCTGTAACAAATCAGGATTCCAGTTTAGGTTTGTAGCTCTACAATCTGCCTAAACCAAATTTCAATAATTTCTCGTGAATATAGGGCATCTACATATGAATCATCTTACTTTTAAACGTAAACCCCAAAATAAAAGAAGTTTTAGTCAGAAATTCAGAGTTAATATAAATTTTGAATGTTTTGTACTAATAAAAAAGGTGGGAAAAAAAGAGCGATTGTGGAAAAATCATATAAAATGCTTTAAATGAAAATACCTCTCAATTGTAAACATAATTAAATCAATATATGTAAAAAGAAATATTAGAAAACAATGCATTTTGGTCTACACGAAATTTGAATCCTAATTTGGTCTAGGCAGATTCCGGATCTGCCTAGATTCCAATCTGGCCTACGACATATATATACATGTACATGTATTTTACAAATATATTCAGTTCTCTGGGTGTAATTAATCTTTACCAACAACAGAATTTTAGACTGGTCCAAATTGAAAGTACTCGCAGACAACAATATAACTGTAACTGGAAATTTGAAATTTGTATCCAGCAGGGTAGAAAACATTGTGGGAAAAGGAGAAAATGCTGGTTATCAGCATTTTCTCCTTTTCCCACAATGTTTTCAAAAGGCTTCTCCCTCAGGATCATAAAAATCAGGGATTGTACAGTAAAGGATTAAGAATTATCATTAAAACAAAGTGAAGTCAGTTAATTCATATTCCTGTTTAAACCTTTACCACTAAAACCCAACTTTTAACAACCCTGTGAAAGAAGCAGTTTTAAAACGTTATAAGAAAAGGAGAAAATGCTGATAACCAGTATTTTCACCTTTTCCCACAATGTTTGCTACCCTGCTGAAAACAAATTTCAATTTTTGAGTTACATTTATTTTCTTTTCTGCAAAAGCTTTCATTTTGGACGAGTCTAAAATTATGTAGTTTGGTAAAGTTTAAAAAAATTTGAATCAGTGTTTACATTCTCACTATTTCCTGTACCTAAAGCTAATACTTTAACAAACAATACTGAAAGCATTTGCAACTGAAAAATATAGGTCAAGGGATGGTTACTGTTTTGAATTGTTAAAAAAAAAAAAACTTGGGGAAAAACAACATATAGGTCATCTACATTTTTTAATCTTTTCCCATAATCTTTTCAAAAGCTTTATACCTAAGGGAAGCCAAGCCCTGGTAGCTCATTCGGTAGCACACAGGGCTTGGGAACAAAAAGGTCGTGGGCTCGATCCCTGGCTCAACTAATTTCTTTTAGGGGATTGCTGATAGTCATTGCCACAAGAATCATCATTCTCCCAACACTGGCTATTGTCCTGGCAATGGTTATGTGGGAAAGCAGCCAGTGGTTTGGAAAAGAAAACTGTTTGGAATACTGATATAAGAGACTCCAGGAAAGCATGAATAGGTGAACTGGCCATTGTGACATAACTGAAATAATGCTGAAAGTGGCTCTAGTCACCATACAATCAAAACAATCAATTGTACCAGCAGGTATTAAATTTTTACCAGAACAGAACAGAACAGAACATTATTTATTTGACAAAAACTACATAGTTTATAGTCATATAATAAATAAATTTTTTCAAATCAAATGCATTTTAGTCACGTGATTTATTAATACACACAATTCAAATTATCTAATTTGAAGCTTTAAATAAATTAATAAGTAAATAGTGAATGGGTGAAATGGTATTCTCAGTATTGAAACTTGAAAGTATAGGTCTGTGGAGGGAAAAACTCATATTGACATATAGAATAAGGGACTTTGTACCCCAATCGGTCGACAAATCACTCGATCAACCAGTCCGATTGAACAATTAATCAGTTGATCGATTGCCACAATATAATCCATCAATCAGTCATTCAATGATGCTGCGTACCATCACCATTGAACAATGAAATATCATGAATGAATGAGAATGTAAAAACAAATTTAAAACTGGACTTAATAGAAGTGAAAAATTTAGAGGTGTCTTAGCTTACTTCTAGTACAAAGTAATGGTAAGTAAATGAATAACTGACAAATACGTGAACCTGATTAAAAGACTTTTACTTTAAAGGATTTACAACATAATCCTGTTTTATTAACCCTGAGGATGAAGGCTTTAGAAAATAATGAGGAAAAGGGAGAAAAACCCTGGTAATTAGCATTTTCTGCTTTTCTCACAATCTTTTCTATCCATTCCAAGACATATCTCAACATTTGGTTGATATTTAATTTGTTGTCTGCAAATGATTTCAATATGTACTGGTCTAAAAGGTAGCATTCTCTCATTTTCCCACAATGTTTTCTGTCCTTTCAAAGAAAACTTTTCTACTCTGTGCACCATGTGATTCATCTTCTGCAAATGCTTTCAGTTTTGACCATCCTTTATTTTTTTTTCATTGTAAAGAGCTAAAAGAGACTACTGGTATTAACCTCAATGAAAACCTACTCTAATACTTTTCCTGTTTTCCTTTCAGTCATTATTTGCCTTTTCCCTTCTCAAATATTCCTTTAGCCACAAATTGTTAATTTGCAATATATCTTAACTCTTTACCAGATGACAAAATTTTGGACTAGTCCAACTTGAAAGCATTTGCAGACTACATAATAAGCATGACTCAAAAACTGAAATTTCATTTGGAAAGGGTAGAAAACACAGTGGGAAAAGGAGAAAATGCTGGTTACCGGCATTTTCTCCTTTTCCCACGAGGTTTATAAAGGTTTTCTTTCTCCGGGTCGTCAAAAGTCTGGATTGTGTGGTAAAGAATTAATCCATGTCAGTCATCCATAATTTAATTCTTCACCAAACAACAAAATTCTAGACTTGTCCAAACTGAAAGCATTTACAGATAACAAAATAAACAAAACTCAAAAATTGAAATTTCTTTTCAGCAGGGTAGGAAATACCGTGGGAAAAAGAGAACATGCTGGTTACCAGCATTTTCTTCTTTTCCCACAATGTTTTCAGAAGCCTTCTTTATCAGAATTGTTAAAAGTCCGGATGGCTTGGTATAGGGTTAAAGCAGTTGAAGAGGACAGTTTGAATTTAGCTTCAGGCTTAGAGATTTGAAAATATTGAACGATGAAAAGGAGAAAAACCTTAGATAGCAGCATTTCCTCCTTTTCCATCAGTGTTTTCTGCTTTTTTAAATCATGAATCTCATAACTTAAGCTATATGTAATTTACAGAATGCAAAACCTTTTAACCCTTTACCAGACAAAGAAATTTTATCCTTTGTCCAAATTGAAAGCATTTGCAGACGACAATTTCAAAGTGGTTACAATTGTGCAAATTTTCTTTGACAGGGTAGAAAACTTAGTGTGAAAAGGAGAAAATATGTGGTCACCAGCATTTTCTCCTTTTCCCACGTCTTCCAAAGGCTTCTTTTCCAGGAGGATCAAAAGTCGGCATTTTGTGTTAAAGGATTAACCTGGACAATTTTTTAGTCTCAGTTATCATGAGTTAACCCTATTCCAAATGACAAAATTTTAGACTGGTCCAAATTGAAAGCACTTGCAGACGACAAAATAAAAACCTAATTGAAAAACGGAAATATGTTTCTAACAGGGTAGAAAACATAGTGGGAAAAGGAGAAAATGCTGGTAACCAGCCTTTTCTCCTTTTCCCATAATGTGTTCAAAAGGCTTCAATCTCAGGGTCGTACAAAACAGGGACTGTTTGGTAAAGGCTTAGGCATTTTGTTCTTTTGTTACAGAATCAAAATACAGAGTTTCAACACATGGTAGTTATCTTCTTATGAGAGGGACATACTACTAGCTGGTTCTGTTTCTTTATAAATGACTTCACAATGGTTCTATAATATGGTAGACGTCTGAATTCTGTTTCTTCAGTGTTCCACATGTTTCTTATTGAACGTTCGTGAAGTTTAAGTGCTGTAAAAATTACTGGACAACCATTAACTCCCCAAGAAATTCTGTACTGAAAATTTGAAATGAAAAAAGAAATTTTCAAACCTTTCACACACTGTATCCCTAAAAAAACACCCATGAGGTTTTTTTGGAAGGTAGCTGAACTGGCATTTGACCTACTTCTTTGTACATACTCAGATAGAACAAATAGATTTTAATTTGCGATTTGTAAAAAATATTCACACACTTATTGGCAGGACCTTGCTGGCATATTTTCTTGAACATTTATGAAACCATTATTTACGAGCACTGAGCATCACCCAATAACCCAATAGATACATGTATACTGTTTTTCAACAAAATAAAACAACGGTGATGTTAAAAAGGTAATTGCTTTCCAGGTTACTTTTCATTATCTTACTTCATTTTGAGCCATAAAAGAATTTCAATGTTTCTATTTAACTTATTACTATACAACAATGTATTAGGCTTGTCCAAATCGAAAGCATTTGAAGACGACAAGATAAAAGTGACTTAAAATTTGAAATTTGTTTTGTGAGGGGTAGAAAACATTGTGGGAAAAGGAGAAAATGCTGGAAATGATTATCAGCATTTTCTCCTTTTCCCACAATGTTTTCTAAAGGCTTCTTTCTCAGGGTCATCAAAAGTAGGGATTGTGTAGTAATGGATTAAGTATCTTGTACGCAAAAAGCCATCGTTTTTGAAGACATTCATTGTTTTCAAACCACAATAATAAATGGCATTTTCTCCTTTTCCAACAAGGTTTTTCTACCCTTTTTATGGCAAATTTCATCATTCCAATCACATTGTATTTTACACATAAAGAAATCATCTATATGTATCCATGGGCTACATATGCTTCAGAACCCTGTGGCCAAAACAAAACATACAAAATGTTTTCTTCAGTCTGACAGTATGGTTTGATATCATGTTATAGAACTGACTTTAGATTTGTTGGTCAATAAGAAAAGGATCTAGACTATGTACAAAGCCAACATTCGATCCAAAAGGGAGCTTCGATGCCATTTTTTAATTGTTTCTCCTGTCCGAGACCCAATTACAAAATGACACCTGGGAAATCCTTCAGTCTACAGGTATATACAAAGCCTAGTGGTTGCATGCTTGCTCCAATGCTATTTTTGTTATTTGGTCTCCACAGCAGAGACTAAATAACAACAATAGCATTGGAGCAAGCCTTCAGAGTCGGACTGAAGGTACACAGTCCCCAGCTTCAAAATATATCCTTGAGAACTCTATGTTCTTTTGAAACCACTATAAAAATAGGATGAAATACTATTATCCAGCATTTTCTGGTTTTTCCTATCATTTCATTTTTCCTATCCTATCAAGGACAGAAGTCATCTTTTGACCAACTTTTAGATTTGACGTCTGCTAAATTGCTTCCAATTTGATGCAGGCCTAAAGTTTGTCATCTTTTAAATAGTTAAATGTTTACCAAACTTTTCCTCCATTTTCTGTGTCACTTATTTTTCAAAACTTAAATGAAGTGTTTTGCTAACAGAACTTTTATGCTTCTTCTACAAAGCCAAACTTTTATCTGAATATATGTACAACCCGGACACTTTGAAAATAAAACTCATCAATGATTCCAGTATTTTGTGGGTTGTTTTACGGTTTATATGTGAAGATACACGCGATTTTTTGTGTTATATTATGAAATGTACAACTAACAACAAGAAGCACCCGTCAAATCACAAGAAATCAAGGAAAACTATCTCGTCTCCTTGTGTTTGTTTATTTCCGGTTCCTTCATGTCATTTCAACTGATATTTGTTAAAGCATTATCATGTATTTTTTGTCCTTTGTCTTATTTACTTTCTTGCTCCCTTCCTTCGTTTATTTATTCCATTTTACCTGCGCTTGTGCTTGGTGTTTTGCTCTAAACTGATTTTCTTTCACAATTTAAGGCCATTGCGATAGAATGATGAACTACCATTGGTCAATGGGAGGCAACTCGTATATAATTTTGTTATTAGTAATGTCAGAGTTGCTTCCCTTATTGAAGAGGAAAGGGCTTATTTCTGACTGCCTTACGTCGTTACCTTTGAAGATAGGTCTACAAGAGAAAGGCTCCACCCAAAGCCTCGATTTGGCTTTTTCCGGTAGTGCTAAATGACTGCGGCTACAGTACCTGAATGGTACAAGCAGTAGGCGGGACATGGAACCTCCTCCTCATGCCTGTGGTCCTAATATGCCTGTGCACCTTACAAAAAAATGCCAGCAAAGAGCAAGCGTAAAACCAAGGACGAATAACACGGTAACGTCTGTAGAGACGATCGGTTTGACAAGCGATAATTTTTCATGTAGCTGTAACGACTTTGATTCAGTTCGTATGGTAAAATTGTTAATTTTAATTATTCTAAAAACGACATGCCACCCGACAGAAAATAATTCAGTAAGACATATTATTTGTCAAAACAGGCGGTAGGTAGTCTCCCTTTTATTTCATGACAATTTATAACGCCAATATTTGAATATGGAATTAAGGTAAGATTTCATTAGAATAACAATGCATCATTTGGTAACATATATCTCTGAGGTAATAGATATTAATAAATCAAATTAGAGAGTATATGATATCACAATGATAAATAAACGCACACTTACCAACAAAAATATGTTTTCATTCACCGACAATGTCGACAGATACTGCTTATATTGAAACGTTATCTTATAAACTAGTTCAAAACAAAACTTCTGCTGGTTTGTAGAAATGACTAAGTACTATCTAGGGCGTCAAATAAACCCAACAGTTCTAAATGTTCAGTCTAGAATCTTCTCCCAAACAGTTACATTATCAAGGTTGCTTCTGTGAAGAATGTCTAAGCAAAGCGGACAGTGTAGATCAAGACCAGACTGAACCTTCTGTGCAGTCTGATCTTAATCTACACTGGTTGCAAAGACAACTATTATTGTATATGGCGCTTTGAAGTTTTTTCACGCCTACATGTGGACCTCTTTCGACGGTTTAAATATATAGACTCTACAGTCCATTAAATGTATCTTGTAGAGATTTTAACACTACATAGATTCAACAAAACAAGTGGACTATGTAAAGATCAGATCGTACATTCTATGGAGTATGATACTGAATGCCGTCCGCAAATCTCATAACTTTGCAAATGGCGATTTTCCAGGATTCAAAACTTTCTCAATGATTCCATTCGAATTTCAAGAAATAAAGCTGGAAATGTTCTTTCTTAAAAAATTGATTCTAGATAGCGTTATTGTATCGAAATCAAAGTCAATGAAACTCTCTTGTTAAAATCAATTGAAATCTTCATTAAAAACATATTAAAAACGATACATGCATGTCACCTTTCCCCCAGTGTTGTGTTTAGTACTTTGATCCGTCAAGCGTCTAGGAGAAATAAATGAAAAGGGGGGGGAGCGTAGATCATTATAAGGGATCATTATAAGGGAGATTACTCTTGGTTTTCTCTTACTCTTAGGCAGTACGAGTTTTCTCCCCTAGACCACTTTTTTTTTTTAATCCCAACTGCGATAGTTTTGCATAACGGGTCTATAGGCTTCATTTATTGGGTCGATTGGTAAAGGATATAATTCGTTAAAAACTGTATCTAATTGATAAAAAATGATTATTTATCCATTTTTTCGTCATATGTGAATCAAGGAAAATCATATATACACATAATTATGTAGATTACGGCATAGCTTAAAATTAATAGCATGCTTGTATATGATTATATTTCTAATACATTTTTTATTGAATAATTCTCATGCAATTTAACCCTTCACGTGACAGTCCGGATATTTAGGGACACTAAGTACTTATAGGCTTTTGGAAAACATGTTTGGAATCTTGAGGAAAACTGCTGGTTACAAGCAATTTTCCTTCTGCCACAACGATTTCATATCCTTCGCAAAGTCCTTCTTTTGAGAAACTTTTGATCAAATAGTAGATCCCATCTGCAGATGCTATTTACAACCAAAGACAACAAAACTTTAAATTTATAGTTTGGTAGATTTGTTGGTTAAGAATTTAACCCTTATCCTACTATGTAACTGAGATAAAACCGTCAAACTGATAGTAACTAGAGGCGCTTGAGCACCTGTATCGCTCCAAAGGCCTGATTTTTCTGTAACAGTGAAGAGAAGTTTTTCACAATTACCATTCAATCCTGCATTTTAGCTACCAACTGAAGAGGAAAAGCTAAGAAAAAGATTGTGAGAAAAGAAGAAAATAATGGTAACCAGCATGTTCTTAGTGTTCCACAATAATTTTTACCCTTTTTGATACAAGTTTTACTAATCTGAAGCTATATTATATTGTCTGCAACATCTTTCAATTATGAGCGGTTACAAAATTTTGTCATCTGGTTATAGTTAAAGAGGTCTTGTCACAAACCATTTTGGGTGGGGAAACATCTAAATATAGAAAACTAGGTCACCAGGATTAACACCCCTTCTGTTCACTTTGCACTTAGTCACCAGTAGGTCAACAAACCTTTACCAGAATAATAAAAGTGCAGAGGTTCTCTTGTTTTATATGAAAAGGACTATGGATTATGTAAAGCAACCCTCTTTAACCCTTTACCAAACAACAAAATTTGGGATGTGACCAAATTGAAAGCATTTGGAAACGACAAATTGAACATTGATGAAATGATGATTTCTCTCTTTGATAGAGTAGAAAACACTGAGGGGAAAGGAGAAAACGCTGATTACCAGCATTTTCTCCTTTTCCAACAGTGTTTTCCAAAGACCTCTCGTCTTTGGTTGATTATGAGTAATTTCACCTTTTCCCACAGTGAAAACAACAATGAAATCCAATGAATAGTTTGAGAGAAGAAATTTTTCAAAGAATTTACTTTATACCATAAAAGGAAAATGAGTCTCCCATAAAAGCCATGTTTTTTGACGGATCATTTTTTTTTTTAAGGAATTCTATAAACCTCTACCTAAGGAACATTCCTGCAAAATAAAGGTTTTTTACTTTGGTTGCCATGGCAACCAGAATTCTTCATGAAACACAATTATTTGAAAAAATTTGAAAGAGGACTACCTAATGAACATTCCTGTGAAATTTGGTAAAAATCCAGTCAGTAGTTTCTGAGAGGAAGTTTTTTAAAGAAAAAGTTTACAGACGCATGCACAGACGAACGAAGGGACAGACAGACAGACGCACGACGGACACAACGCCATGACAATAGCTCGCTGGCCATCGGCCAGTGGAGCTAAAAACCAAAATTTGGCTATTTCAAAGGTATTTTTTTTTCAAGGACTAGACATCCCCTAATTGGACAGTGTAGATCAAAGATCAGACTATGTTCTGTGCAATCTAATCTTGATCAACATTGTCTGTAAAAGGTCCTTGAGTTGCACTTAACCCATTACCCCATAAGGCATTTCTATGGTATCTCTAATTAACCCTAAATAACAGCAAGGATGAAGCTGTTTCTTATTTGTATATGACACCTTTTGATAGTGTAGAAAACATTGTGGCAAAAGGTGAAATTGCTCGTCACGAGTAATGTGTAGAAGTGAGTATCTATGGAGTAAAGGGTTAACAGCCTAAGAGTTAATACAATAAAATACTCTCAATGATATCACAGCTGCAACCACTTCACCTATACATGCTCTCCCAGCTTTTTTTTTCCAGCACCTCTCACTATGGTGTTCCTAAGTCATTGGCTGCTTTCCCACATAATCATCTAGGCCATCATACACAGGTTATTCAGAAGCAAGATAGAAATGAATCCTGTTGCAATGACTATCATAAATTCTCTGAGAAGAAATTGGCAATCTGGAATTTTGTACCAGCAACATGCTCCCTCAAATGTTATTACTGGCTTAGCTACAGGCATTTTCATCTTTTCCCACAATGTTGTTAAAAGTTGTCTGTTTCTCAGAAGGCTTCTCTTCTGGTCACCTGCATTCTCTTCTTTTCCTACAATGTATTCAAAAACCTTCAATGTTTTAACTCTTTATCAGACAACCTGATCCAAATTGAAAGTATTTGCAGACTACAATTTATATTCATGTGACACAAATAATGAAATCTGATCCTGATAGGAAAAAAACACACTGTGGGAAAAAACTTCAAAAAAGTGAAAATGCTGGTTACCAGTATTTTATCCTTTTCCCAGAGTGCTTTAAGAAGGCTTCTTCCTCAAGGGTGCTGAAAGACCTTATTGACTGGTAAAACATTTTCTTCTTTTCCTACAATGTTTTAGAAAGTCTACAGCGTTTTCAAAAGCCTTCTCTATTCAGGATTATTAAAACTCAGGATTATGTGGTAAGGTTAAAAGGAATGACAATATAGAAAGACAGAAATTCATAAAATAAACCTCATTTTATTTCACAATGCAGTTCTGTGCATATATATACATGTATTTAACAAAAATATTAAGTTCTCTGAGTGTGATTGCTTAAAAATCATTATTAACCCTTTAAAAAACGACAATATTTTTTGGCTGGTCCAAATTGAAAGCATTTGCAGACGACAAAATAAAAGTGATTGAAAAATTGAAATTTGTTTTGTGCTGGTTACCAGCATTTTCTACTTTTCCCACAATGTTTTCAAAAGGCTTCTATCTCAGGCACATAAAAACCAGGGATTGTTTGGTAAAGGGTTAAAACACAGTAAATTTGTATTCCTGTTTAAAAAAGTAAATCAGTGTTTACATTTTCACTTTTCTTGAACCTGAAGCTAATATTCTAACTAATAAAATATGTTGACAGTATTTGCAACTGACAAATGTAGATCAAGGGATGGTTATATGTATAACATGTAGGTCCACATTTTTCTCTTTTCCCATAATTTTTTCAAAAGCTTTATACCTAAGGGAAGCCAAGCCCTGGTAGCTGATTCGGTAGCAAGCAGGACTTGAGAACAAAAGTTTGTGGGTTTGATCCTTGGCTCGACCAATTTCTTTTAGGGGATTGCTGATAGTCATTGCAACAGGAATCATTATTCAGTTGAACTAAAATGGTCAGGTGATTTATTGTACTGCCATTTTAGTTTAGCCTCATTATGCTCCCAACACTGGCTATTGTTCTGACAATGGTTATGTGGGAAAGAAGCCAGTGGTTTGGAAAGAAATCTGTGTAGAGGACTGGTAAAAGAGACTCCAGGAAAGCATGGACAGGTGAACTGAAATAAAATTGAAAGTGGCTCTAAACACTATACAATCAACACCAGCAGGTATTTAACTTTTACCACATAATCCCCTGTTTTATTAACCCAGTGCATGAAGGCTTTTAAAGAATGAGGAAAAAGGAGAAAAATGCTGGTAATTAGCATTTTCTGCTTTTCTCACAATCTTTTCTATCCATTCCAAGACATATCTCAGTATTTGGATGACATTTAATTTGTTGAAATGACAATTTTCAAAGGATGCAGACACTTAGACCACTGACCATTTAGAGACCTTAAAATTTGGATGACAATTAAACCCTTGAGACACATAGAGCCCTATTTCACTGAGAAACTTAGATCCCTATTTTCAAAAAAGAAAATTTACATATTACTTAACTATGTTTATGGATTGTATTACTTGTAAATATTTTCTTGTAACATAAAATAAGTATTTTGACTTTTGAGACCATATGTCAATCCAGAAATATAGTAGTTGATGAAATAATTTTGAATTACTACCAGTCAACAGAAAAATTAAACATGCATTTCTATTTTCAGATTCTTTTTTACAGTAGTTGGTTCTTTTCCATAGTATGCTCGAGAAACTTTGATCCATCAAGAAACATGGCTGTGATGGCTGTGGGCTATTTATACTATACAGACATGAAGAAATTATTAAAAATTCTTCTTCTCTGAAGTGGCTCATTACATTTTGAAAAAATTGGCTATGGTTCTCTCAGAAATTCAGGTGAGCAATCCAGAGCCATCTTGGCCCTCTTGTTTCCATTTCCATTGTTAAGTAGCAATGGACATGCTTTACATACTAGTAGCATTTCACTACAAAAGCTTATTTATCAAGCACAAAAATATGTTAAAGAATGTAAAGAATTAAATATTCCTTGTGTCCATTTATGTGGCAATCATCATCACTGTCATTAATCTCATATATGACAAATTGTTTGATAGAGAATGTATATCTTAACCCTTTACCCCATAAGGCATTTCTATGGAATCTCTAACTGACCCTAAATAAAAGCAAGGATAAAGCCGTTTCTTATGTGTTGGCCGTTTCTTTTGATAGTGTAGAAAACATTGTGGCAAAGGGTGAAATTGCTCGTCACAAGCAATTTCACCTTTTGCCACAATGTTTTCCAAAGGCTCCTTCAAGCAATGCGTAGAAATGAGTATCTATGGAGTAAAGGGTTAAGTTTTTATAGAGTTTCTTCTGCCAATTGGCAGAACTTCCAATGAAAAACAAGGTGGAAAACTGAGCCTGCAAGGTGTATATTGTGTAATTCATAGTTTTGGGGCTCAATTAACTTTTCAAAAATAACATTTATCAATATGCCCAATTATTTATTGAAAAAAAAAAATAGTGCAGTTTTCAACATTACAACTACTAATCTGGAGCGATCATGGGACATACATATTCTGTATGTCTAATTCCAAGGGAGTATCGTGGTGGTTCAGGTCTGTTGATGATCACATTTTCTGGAAAATGTGCCCCTGGGCCTGGTTTTAGGATCTTGTCCTGGATGTTGTGTCTGGCTCCAAAAGAATAGTGTGGCGCTTTCATCATGTAGACTTCAGGGTGTACTTTCTGTGTATGCCCTGGGCCAGGGGCCTTTGCCAAATCTTCAAGGTGGCAGCCAACTTTTGATCGTCCTGTGAAACGTAAAAGCTTGTATTCTTCTGTTCCTTTTACCTTTTTACCATGTGACAAAATTTTATAATTACTTTAAACAAATTTATTTTATATCCATTGAGAAACAAGTTCTTACAACTTATACTAATCTCTCTTGATTCTGCTTCCTGGGAACTACACCAGTACTTGCGCCGAATGCATGGGCCAATGAAAAATCGCAAAGTTGACACCCTCTCCCGGGTATCAAACTTGGGACCTTTAGGTTATGAAGCCGACACTCTACCTCACGACCATGAACACCACAAATTTTACATTTGTTGACATCCAAAGCATTTCAAGATGTAAACTGAAAAAAAGTGTCTTTGAAAGGGTATAGAACATTGTACAGAAAGAGCAAGATTTTGGTTATTGGCATCTCCCACTTTCTCAACAATGTTTTCAAACACCTTCCTCAAGCTATTTAAAACTTGAGATTGTATGGTAAAGGGTTAAATCATTCACAGTGTAGGACAACAGTTGCTTTATCAATGATGCAAATCCACATTAAAACATACAGTGTGATACAGTGTGATCTTATAGCCACATACATGTAGACTGCTTTTTCTTATTGAAAATTTATACTCCCTTTTTATATTTCTTTGAGTTTTTTAAAGGACAGGGTTTCGTTTTTTTTCATAATCTTGCAAGCTTTTTATCTCTCCTCTGTGAATCCTTTTAAGTTCTATTAACTGTCTTAACCCTTTACTGCCCCCCCGGGTGGCTCAGTGGTGAGCGCGTTGGACTCGTGACCTGGTGGTTGTGAGTTCGATATCCGGTTGAGGCAAACTTTCTTTCCAGCGTATTTTCGCCTCTCACCTCTGCTAAAGCATGTGAGAAAAGTAGTCTGTGGCTTTGGAAAGAAAGTAGTGCTAGTACTGGTATGAGAAAGCAAGGAAACACATGAGCGTCACCGACCGCCATGATATGACCTTAGCTGTTACAGTGGCGTTAAACTCCAACACAACCAACTTAACCCTTTACCACACAATTCCGACTTTTTACGACCTTGACAAAGACAGCCTTTGAAAATATTGTGAGAAAAGGAGAAAATGCTGGTAACCAGCATTTTTAACCACCACGATACTCCCTTGGAATTTTCCCACAATGTTTTCTATCCTTTCCAAATTGAATTTCAATTTTTGAATTTACATTTATTTTGTTGTCTGCAAATTTTGTCGTTTGATAAAGAGTTGATCTGTCCTCATTCATGGAGAGTTTTAGTTTACATACCAGGTAATAACACCTATCCTGTACAAGATGGTGATTTTTCATAACAGACATGTTGAACCTTCGAAGAAGAATGCTGGTTACAATGCCAACATTTTCTCCTGTGACAACAACATTTCCCACAAATCCCATTATTTGATCAAAATTTAATTAATTGTCATCAAATGCTTTCAGCTTGGACAAGTCTAAAATATTATCATTTATCAACAAATTTAGCAAAGAGCGAAATTCTTGAAACCTTTACAGCAATATGCAGAGTTTTAACAACCCTGAAGGAAAAAGCTTTTGAAAACATTGTGGGAAAAGGAGAAAATGCCGGTGACCGGCATTTTCTCCTTTTCCCACAATATTTTCTACCTTACCAAAGACAAAAATCATCATTTGAACTACATTTAATTTGTCGTCTGCAAATGCTTTGAATTTGGTAGAGCCCAGATTTTGTCCTTAAAGCACAGAAAAGTCATTATCACTTACCAGTCATTGAGTAGGATGGAGGTGATGATTTGTTGGCTTGTGTCAAGCCCATTACTCTTGGTAGCATGTAACTGTTAGGGGCTGGGTTCTGATCCTTTTGCCGATGCCGGGTTCGGAACCCAATTGAGTATTTAGGTGAAATTTTTTCCCTCTGTGGATGTACCTTCTCTGGATAATATGCCCCGGGAGATGGGGTTTGGAAATTTTCTGTCAAAAGAAAGGAGATTTGAGTTTTCTTTTCCTGTCAAGAAGATTTTAGATTTGTTCAGAAGATATTTGCATGTTAAAACTATCATTTAAAAATTTCTGTAACTTGCATTTTTTTTTACCTGCAGTAACAGGTAAGAGGTAAATGAAGCCTCTATATGCTTGAATGAAAGAAAATTGTTTTCATGTTCAATACAATAATCTAATTTCTATGTTTAATAAAGTGCCAATATTGAGTAGTAATGTTAGTTTCATTCTGCTGATTTTTCTTTCATAATTGTTAAACAAAATTTTTTTTTTACCAAAATGGAACATTTTTGTTCTTATCTAATTCAACCCTTTTATTACTGTTTTACAGATCCCCCAGGAAAGAGCCATTTGAAAACATTGTGTGAAAAGGTAACCAGCATTTTCTCCATTTTCCACATTGTTTGTACCCATTCAGAGACATTTATCATTACTTGAGGTAAGTATAATTTTTTGTCTGCAAAGACTCACAATTTGGAGAAATATATAATTTTGTCATATGGTACAGGGTTTTAGGATCTGAAAAGGCCATCTCTGAATTTTGGCTATTTACTCTTGACTGCATACTACATTGTGAGAAGAAGTAGAAATTGCTCATATCAGACTAGGTCTTTTAGGTTTTTCACTATTATGTTCTCATATGCTTCTGCCCTTAACTTCACAATCCCAAGTTTTAATGACCCTGTGGTAGAAAGCTTTTGAAAACATTGTCCGAAAAGGAGAAAATGCTGATAAATGGCATTTTCTTGGGGTTTTTTTTTTTTCCCAACAATGATATCCACACTACTCAGGAATTTAAGCTCATGGGTGTAAATTTGAAATTTTGGGAGATTCTAAAATTTGTCGTGTAGGAAAAGTTTACAGTGCAGAGATGCCAAAACACAGCCATATTGAAAAGGGATTAATTCACATGAGTATCAAACCTATATCCTGTTGCCTTGATAACATGGAATAACATGGAGTTCCATCCATTCCATAGCGATTAACACGTGAATCTATACAGTAAGCTGGGCCAGGGTTGTCCTCTGTGAAAGATAAAAAGCACAATGCATTTAAAATTATTACCAATTCAAGCAATCTCAAGCCACACACATTTATTTGCTTTTAATATTCTCTTGACATACCCACGACGAGCAAACAAATTTCTTACCCTGGATAATTTGTTTGCTCGTCAATAACTTTTTTATCAGGTGTTGTTTAAAAAATCTAACACATCAAGCAAATCCCAGGAATCCATCCGCCTTCTCTGCTTCAAACCAAATTCCAATTGGTCACGTATTAACGGAATTATTGAAGATTTTCTTACCTGAAGTTGGGGATTTTTTTCAAATAACGGTCATTGTTGTTGTAGTTGTGTCACGTGATTTCCCGCCGTGATACCTGTATATCTAGATTCTAGCTAGAAACATAGATTATGCAATACTTATTAAAACTCCTATTATAGATACATGTATTTCCTTGACATTTCTATACAGAAATACACATATAGAAGATGCAATGCCTATTCAAAAATAACTTTCGAAAAACAAAGTTGTGTTATCATGATGACACTTTATTTCTTCCTGAACAAACTACATATATGAGCAATGCTCTGTGAAAAAGGGGCTTAATGCATCTGCGAAAAGTATCAAGCCAGTTCAGCCTGCAGTCTTCCCAAGCTAATCTGGGCTGAAATTTTTCGCTATTGGTCAGTTTTCTGTAGGTCAAATGACCAGTCTATCTTATTAAGTCAGTTGTTAACCCTTTACCACACAATCCCTACTTTTGATGCCCCTGAGAAAGAATCCTGTTGAAAACACTGTAGGAAAAGGAGAAAATGCTGGTAACCAGCATTTTCTCCTTTTCCAACAGTGTTTTCTACCCTTCCCAGAACAAATTTCAATTTTTCAGTCGCCTTTATTTTGTCGTCTGCAATTTATGCTTTCAGTATGAACCAGTCTAAAATTTTGTCGTGTGGTAAAGAGTTAAAGAATGTTGCTATTATGGATCCATAACTGTGTGATAGCTTGATTGGTATAATGGATCACAGAGTTGCAGTAAGCCCCCTTTTACCAGAGCAATGCTCATATAAATGTATAGATTGTGTTTGTATGAGGGGACACTTATACTGCCTAGCATTTGAGCTTGCTTTTGTTGCAACATGGCAGAGCTTTGGACCAGGGACTGTATATAACATGTTATGTATGATCCCTGTTTGGACCTAGAAGTTCTAGGTTCAGTCCTTGTCTGTGGGTTTATTTGTCAGAACTGTTATGTTTTAACTCTTTACCAAATGACAAAATTTTAAACTGGTCCAAATTGAAAGCACTTGCAGACGACAAAATATATGTAACTCAAAAATTGAAATTTGTTTCCAGCAGGGTAGAAATATCAAAATTTCATTTATCTAAGACCACTTAATTCTTCTATCTCTTGCACAGTGTAATGTGCGTCTTCCTCAATTAACTTTTTCACAGTAGCAACATTCTTTTCTGTCAAAACTGAAAGTGGCCTACCAACCCAAGGGTCATTTTCAACTGACTCCCGACCGTCATTAAAATGACGTACCCACCTGCAAACTGTAGCATATTTTAAAGCACCATTCCCATAAACATTTTGCAAATCAGCATGAATTTCTGTTGGCGGAAACCCGAGCTGTGCTTGAATCTTACAATATACCCTCTGTTCAGAGATTTTTCCATCCATATTGAACGCTATATTTTACTATAGTGTATAAAACCACGTGTTGAAAATACCCAGCGCAGCGCACACGTGGACCTTGTGCGCCGCATACCATGACACCGTTCGAGAGAGGAATGATTAGGCAAGTTCTGTGTAAAAAATTGTGCAACTTCATAATCATGTTAAAAAGATAAATAGGTTTACTCTACGAATTTAAAAAGTGTCCCTTTTAAGTTTAATTCAAAGCAGATCATTACTTCACCCTTCACCAAACAATCAGGGGTTTTCATAACCCTGAGAAAGAATCCTTCTGAAAACATAGTGGGAAAAGGAGAAAATGCGGGTAACCAGCAGTTTTTCCTTTTCCCCCAATGTTTTCCACCTTTCCTGAAACAAATTTCGAATTTAGAGTCACATTAATTTTGTTATCTGCAAATGCTTCCAATTTGGACTAGTCTAAAACTTTGTTGTTTGGTAAAGAGTTCAGCTGTTTCACTGCAATGCCCACAGAAACAAACAACTTTTGAATATAAAGATTGATAAACAAAAAATGAATTTGCATGTAGGCTCATTTCCATTTCAGTGTGAAAAGGTTCTTCATCATTCTTTTCATTATGTTGAGTTAAAAAAGCTGCTGCTTGCATAACAATGTTGCAACATTTGCATACAGTTTTCATGAATTTAAATTAACTCTTGACCAAACAACGAAAATTTAGACTGGTCTAAATTAAAAGTATCTGCAGACAACAAAGTTGAATTTTAAGAGACTAAAAGATTTGAAATTTGAAATTTGATTTGAGATGGGTTAAAAACATTGTGGGAAAAGGAGAAAATGCTGGTTATCAGCATTTTCTCCTTTTCCTACAATGTTTTCAAAAAGGCTTCTTTCTCAGGGTCATTAAAAGCCGGGATCGAGTGGTAAAGAGTTAACTGTGCTTCTCATGTCTGAATTGATTCCTTCTTGCTTTGTAGCAATGCAATCCCAAGGCATTTAAAAGAAAGAAAGAAAAAATTTTCAACAGTAAAATATTTTGTAAATTTGCAGTATTTTCAGTCTTTACAACACAATCCCATGTTATAATGATCATTCGGAAGAAGACTTTTGAAAACATCATGGCGAAAGTGGAAAATTGTAGTAACCACATTTTCCCCTCTTTCCAACACCTATGCTCTACAAAATTAGTGTCATCAATCGAGCCACATTAAATCTGCTATTTTTATGAGTAGGAACATTTATCACCAGAGATTTGATACAAGAGATATTCAAAAGAGAGACACATACAGAACTCCAGATAGGAGGGAGTGATGGTATTCTAAATCCATTATTTCTCTTTTAAACCCTATGTTGTGGGTACTCATTAGAATCCTCTCGATCAGAATGATTCTAATGAGTACTCAATAGACACCTCTCTATCAGATGATTCTAATGAGAATCCACAACATAGGGTTTACTAGAGAATAGTTGATATTTTTCATTTTGGAAATCAAAATCACTTCCTCTATCTAGAGCTCTGTACATAAATTGTTACCTTTTGTCTTAAAAGACGGCCTGTGCCCAAATGGATAAGCTGGATTTTTTTTCTTGGTGGGGTCATGGTGTTCAAAACCAATAGTGGATGGTAAAAAGTACCTTCCAGGTCCAGGGCCTGTGGAGTCAAATAATTCATTAATTTATATGGATCTGTTACATTTTGATTGATTCTTGCTAACAAAGTCCGTAACAAAGAAACAAAGGAACAAATGTATGGCAGAAATAAGGGTATGTTTGGAACCCTATAACACTCGACGAAAGGCCTATACCTTAACCCATTACCACATGAGAAAAATTTAGACTGGTCCAAATTGAAAGCATTTGCAGACGACAAAATAAAGGTGACTTAAAAAAATTGAAATTTGTTCTGGGAAGGGTTGAAAACACTGTGGGAAAAGAAGAAAATGCTGGTTACCAGCATTTTCTCCTTTTCCCACAGTGTTTTCAAAAGGCTTCTTTCTCAGGGGCGTCAAAAGTAGGGATTGTATGGTAATGGGTTAACCACTGAGCCAAAGAGATATCTCCCCTACACAGTTGTTAGGTATTGTATTTGAATCGGGACATAGCCATACATGAAGAAGTGGTCTCCCATAACATGGATAGACACAAATAATCCTCATCATGGGTCTTTTATTTGCACACTGTGAAAGTGTATGGCTCATAATCTAGAGGCCCTGGGTTCTAGGCTTCTAGCCTCACTTAAAGCACTGGGTTTTCAGAAGGACAGTCCTTCGGTAACAAACTTTACAGCTCGAGCCGAGCATTAGTGAAACCCTGGACATACATGAATCTATGA
Organism: Tridacna crocea; assembly: GCA_943736015.1. Classification (NCBI taxonomy): domain Eukaryota; kingdom Metazoa; phylum Mollusca; class Bivalvia; order Cardiida; family Cardiidae; genus Tridacna; species Tridacna crocea. The sequence continues at coordinate 16,090,574 of OX031066.1, forward strand.
TATGACTGAAACAATGTTGAAAGTAGCATAAAAGAAAATTCAATCAGTAAAACTGAACTCTGTACCAAACAACAAAATTTTGGACTCTGTCAAATTGATAAAAACATTGCTAGTAACAAACTACATGATTATTTAGTCTTAAAGATGATTTCTGTCTTTGAAATGGATAAAAAAATATCGTGGGAAAAGGAGAAAATGCTGGTTATCAGCATTTTCTCCTTTTCCAACAGTTTTCTCCGGTCCTTAAAACTGATTTTTTGTTTTACAGTAAAGGTTTATTTATCTATGTAACAAATTACATAAATCAAGACTTAATAAATTATTTTAAAATACATGTTTGATTGTAAATCAATATTTTGGATATTAAAGATTATGCAAGTGCACTGTGAATCATGAAGTAACCCTTGTTTTCATGGAAAAGTAAACTGACTTTCAAAGACATAGTAAACTAGGCGTCTCTTACCAGCATGTACCTGGCTACCAGATAATTCAAATATGACACTCTGTTTCAACAGGACAACAAAACCATTGGCCCAAGAGTGCTCACCTCAGTGAAGTCATGGGGGACTGACAAAGATGAAGACATCCTAGTTGTGATGATGTAAAACAGTAATCTACTTTTTGACCCAACATTTCAATCTGATTTGACCCAGTTCAAACTTTTCTGAGATATCACATCGACAAAAATTCTGACTAATATCTATGAGTATTGTACAGTTTGTACTAAAAAAGTGACCTTCCGAGTATGGTACATATATATTGTACACAATTTTTCTAAGATTTGTTCCAGTGACCTACTCTGAACCTAATGTAACCCAATGTAAAATTTTTCTGAAATATCAAAACAAAGTTTCTGCCCAACGTGCATGACTATCAGACCGGAGATGTGGTCTTTAAGGTGCACACAAGGTTTTTCTAACACCCAGTGACCTACTTTTAACCTGATGTGACCTGATTTCGAACTTGATCAAGATTCTATCAAGACAAAATTATAGTCTAACCAAGTTTCATGAGTGTTGGACTAAAAATATGCCCTAAGAGTGCACACAAGGTAATTCATGATGACTGCATGACACAAGATGGACACAGCATGATGAGAAATGATCACCTATTGCACTTTGTGTTCAGGTGAGCTAAAAGATGTATCCAGAGATTGGTTTTGAATCTATGATCCTTTTCTTGCAAGGTGACTACTTTAAACTATAAACTTTAATCTACTAGATCTAATAGAATACCACTGAATATCATTGCTATGAGATTTTTCCAATATAAGAAGATTTTACCAACACCCATTTATGAGTTATCACTTTTTTTGTAATCCCAAGCAACCTACAACTATTTTAAGTGGGCATGAAAATAATTAGAGCTACTGTATGCCTGCTCCTGGACATGCAATTAGATTTACTCATTAAAAAAAAAAGAGAGATGTAGATCTAGATCTAGAAAGGTAGGGTACAGGAGCCATTTACATCAATTCATATGCTATTATTGTTCCTCATCTGATATCAAAGTGCATGCAGGAACTTTCCGAAACCTAGTAAGTTACACAAGTAAAGACAGGGAAACCGTGTGCCTACAGTATGGTTTCATGTTTTGGAGGCCTTCAAATTTGTATCATGTGTGTGTGAAAATGAGACAAAGAAAAATCAAACCCCTCTCGGTTACAGCTATTTTTGGTGCCATTTATGTTGATATGTTATTTTTGATGTTCCTAGTCATAGCGTGCACTTTTACAGATCTTCACGAAAATCAATTTGAAATTTCCCGGTGAACTTGCATTGAAATGGCGTCGTCTAGCAACCAATTGGAACAGTTGGACATTTTGGACAAATACAGAAGTATTCCGAATACAAAATTCTCGCTCACGTTGGGAACGAGAATCCGGGTCAAATGACTTCCCGAAAGTGACTTCTGCAAAATGTAAACAAATAGGCTACGTGTCTTACGTCTTAATCTGTGTATGTCATCTTAACCTACAGTCATATGATAATTTCTTCAGTAGCCTTTTATATTCCTGCTATATTATCAGATGTGATTACTATTTCATACTTACTCGTGTCACAAAGCCGTGTTTTACAAACTGAAAGTAAAGCGATCGTTAGCACTTTGAGCTGAAACTTCACTTTTTTTTGTGGAGTCTTTATCATCACTTTTACTCTAGCAGACATTTGTACCATACCGCCCTTCCGATTGTTGCTTTAGAATATCTCTGTCACTAAACTTAGCATTCAAATTCCTGTTCTCTAGAGGGCGTTCTTCTCCTCACCCTTTACCCAACCACAAACTTTTAAGTATGACGGACATTGCTTTTAACCACATAGGGTTATGTTTGTTTGTAATGTATTTTAACGCTGTTTTATAGTTACCGAATGACAAATCTTAAGACTTGTCCAAACTGAAAGTATTTGCAGAAGACAATATAAATGTGACTCAAAAATTTGAAACTTAACTTTCAAAGAGTAGAAAACACTGTAGGAAAAGGAGTGAATGCCAAAAGAAGGTGGGGGGAGGCATGTAGTGTTACCCATGTCTGTGTGCTGTTTTTGTGTATGTATGTGTGTGTTCTGTTGATAAAAGTGTTCGTGTCTGGTCATTAACATCTTAATGCAAGGTCCTATTCTAAAACAATTTGGCACAAATTATTTCAATGTTGTCTTTCATCATTGCAATCAGAATTTTTTATAGACATGTTTATCGACTATCCATTATTTTACAACAACTCTTTCAATTTTTGTACAATGTCTATGCTGTAGATTCAGCTGTAATTTAACTCTTTACCAAACAATAAAATTTCAGACTTGTTCGAAATGAAAGCATTTTTAGATGATAAATCATAAATGTTGCTCAAATAACAAGATTTTCTGCAAAAGTTTTGAAAACATAGTGGGAAAAGTAGAAAATGCTGTGATGAGAATTTTCTTTTTTTTACCAAAGTGCTTTCAAAAAATATCTTTTTGCAGGGTCATTAAAGCTTAGTAGTGTATAATTAAGGGTTGAACACCAAAGCTAATTACCATAATGTATGTTGCTGACAGAAGGTGCATCTTCTGATTGGCTTAACTCCGTACCAAACGACAAAATTTTGGACTGGCCCAAATTGAAAGTATTTGCAGATGACAAAATAAATGTGACTCAATTTGGAAGTGTAGAAAAAATTGTGGGCAAAGGCAGAAAATGCTGATAACCAGCATTTTCTCCTTTTCCGGCAATGTTTTCAAAAGCTTTCTCACTCAGGGTCGTTAAATTTTGGGATTATCTGGTAGAGAGTTAACAATTTAATTTTGACAAGCAATGATTATAAGATTACCACTAACAATTTTTTAGAGTTATGAAAACAACTGCTGACTTCAGCATCTATCAAAGTCTTAAGTGCCTGTCCAAGGTAAGGATACTGAATGATAGGAATATTTAGGATTTAGTGGAAAATATAATTTTGGAAGTACAAAGAAGCAAATAGTTAGCATAATTTTTGATGAACTTCAGTTTCCTGTATTTTGATATCTAAAGCAAATGATCTTAGATTATGACAAATAGGTCAAAAATTCAATTCCCTTTTTGTTGTCTTTTCAAGGTTCCTTTGAAACCTAGGATCAACAATGGGAGAAATACATAATTCACCTGAATATCAAAGTTTTAGAAGCTCAGTTCCACAGAAAAAGGTGAGGTGTGCTTGATCATGATATTGGTTTTTTTCTCCCCCTACTATGGTCAAAATTTACAGAAGTTGTTTGTAATCTATTCTGCATGTAGTGTTTTGATAATATTTTCATTTTCAGTTATGCTAGAAATGATTAACGTATTTACATTCTGTATCCAAACTTAGGTTTTTGGTGTTCACATAAAATACCGTACAGAGAAAATTCAATTCAGCTCCAACTATATATTGAACCCTTTACTCCATAAATACTCATTTTGATGCATCAACAAAAGACAGCTTCTGAAAACACTTTTGGAAAAAGGAGAAATTACTTGTAATAAGAAAATTTCTCCTTTTCCCACAATGTTTTCCACACAATCAGATATTTGTGTCCTCATTTGTCCATACTTCTGACATCATATCTTTATTTGCTGCTGAAATGGAGGAGCCTCAAATTTGCATATCAGGTAAAAGGTTAACAATGATATGACCCATTACCAAATTGAAATGATCCTCTACTATAATGAAACTGGAAAGGAAAATTTTAGAAAAACACAGTGGTGGAAGGAGAAGATGATGGTGGCCAACATGTTCTCCTTTTCCTACTCTATTTTTTACCTTAATTCTTTACTAAACAAGTCTAGATTTTCACCACCATCTAGTAGGAGTTTTCATATATGTTTAATACTGCTAAACAACATGTTAACCTTTTTCCAAAATACTTTCAACCCTTCAGCCCTTTACCATTACCAATTCTAACATGACACGCGACTTTGGCTCTATAAACACAGTGCAAGGAAAACGTGGTAAAATCTGCGACAATCCATGTAGAGTAACGTCATTCAATGAGTGAGTTATTCAATGGAAGATATAATCTTCATCCACGTTTTTACTATTAGTTTGAACTTGTTTTCCTTCCATTAAGAATTGGCCATGTTAGAATCGAAATAATCTTCTTTCTATCGTGGAATATCGTTTTCGTGATTATCAATTGTGCCTCATAACTCACAACTGTGGTTTATTGAGCGATATACTACGATAGAAAGAAGATTATTTCTTATACAACCCCTAGTTTTTACGAGCCAGAGGAAAAAAAAAAAAAGTCTGAAAGCCATTTTCTCCTTTTCCCACAATGTTTTTTGTTATTTTAAAGTCGAGTTTCAATTTTGAATCATGTTTATTTTTGTTGTCTGCCAATGCTTTCAATTTGGACAATGCTAAAACTTTGTTGTCTGGTAAAGGGTTAAAAGACTGAATAGATCTGATTATTTTTAACCACAATAAATTTTTTTGGTAAGTGCAATGCAATCAGTATCTAGACAAGTGTAAAATACTGTTGTATGGTAGAAGGATGATCCTCTAGAGGGAAGAGATAATAATTATTAGGCACAATCAATACTGTACATTTATCACCACAGACATTCAATATTATGGACAGTTAACCCATTACCAAACAACAAAATTTTAGACTGGTCCAAATTGAAAGCATTTGCAGACAACAAAATAAAGATGACTGAAAAATTGCTATTTGTTCTTGGAAGGGTAGAAAACACTGGGAAAAGGAGAAAATGCTGGTTACCAGCATTTTCTCCTTTTCCCACAGTGTTTTCAAAAGGCTTCTTTCTCAGGGGCGTCAAAAGTAGGGATTGTGTGGTAATGGCTTAAAACATTAGTTTATAGGTAGAACGTTAACTAGTAACACTGAACCTATATTTATTTGAGCCATGCTCTGTGAAAAGGGTGCTATGTATCTGCAAAAAGTGTTGACCCAGGTCAGCCTGCATAGTCTGCACATGCCGAGCTGGGCAGAAAATTATTGCGATTGGTCAATTTTCTGTATATCCAAGGTCCATTCTATCTCATGGTGAAGTCAGTTGTTAAGAAAAGTGGCTATAATGGATCCACTAAGTATGTGATGGCTGACTTGGTATCGTGCATCACAGAGATGCATCAACCCATTACCACAAAATCCCTACTTTTGACAAACAGAGGAAAGAAGCCTTTAGAAAACATTGTGGGAAAAGGAGAAAATGCATTTTCTCCTTTTCCCACAGTGTTGTCTACCCTTCACAAAACAAATTTCAAATTTTCATTTTTATTTTGTCGTCTGCAAATGCTTTGGATTTGGACATGCCCAAATTATTGTCATTTGGTAATGAGTTAAGCCCCCATTTGCCAGAGCATAGCTCATCTGTTTTATCCTTCTCGCAGACCAATCCAAGCTGTGTTTTCACTTTTCACTCATTACCAAACGACAGAATTTTAGGCTTGTCCAAATCGAATGCATTTGCAGACGTTAAAATAAAAGTGACTGAAAAATTTGAAATTTGTTTTGCGAAGGGTAGAAAACATTGTGGGAAAAGGAGAAAATGCTGGTTACCAGCATTTTCTCTTTTTCCCACAATGTTTTCTAAAGGCTTCTTTCTCAGGGGTGTTAAAAGCAGGGATTGTGGGGTAATGGGTTAAATTGTCTCCTTATATTTTCTTTCTAACTAGATATGTGTAAAATTTTGTCATCATATAGAGAGGTACATTTCGTAGTTCTCTGACATTGCACCTGTATCTGTTTTTAGTTAATTGTGGATGATGATGACAGAAAAGAATGGATTGTCTATGATGCTGGACCACGACATATAAAATGTCCGCTTATATGCATGCCTCCTGCCAGTGGAACTGCTGATGTATTCTACAAACAGATCTTAGCTCTGTCAGGGGCAGGTTACAGGGTGATTGCTGTAAGTAAACACATAGTTTCTTTCTCAAGTTAACTCTTAACTCATTACCAAACAATTCCTGATTTTAATAACTCCAAGGAAGAAGCATTCTAAAATCAATGTGGAAAAAGGAGAAAATGATGAAAACATGCATTTTCTCATTTTCCAACAATGTTTTTCTGCTCTTCAAAAAGTAGGTTTTAATTTTTGACTCGCATTTATTTTGTCACATGCAATTGTTTTCAATTTGGACAAGTCTAAGATTTTGCTGTTTGGTAAAGAATTAACCCTTTACCCCATAGGGCATTTTTATTCTTAATTGATCCTAAATAAAAGCATGGGTGAAGCTGTTTCTTATGTGTATATGAGATCTTTTGATAGCGTAGAAAACATTCTGACAAAAGGTGAAATTGCTCGTCACGAGCAGTTTCACCTTTTGCCACAATGTTTTCAAAAGGCTTCTACAAGCAGTGCGCAGAAATGAGTATCTATGGAGTAAGGGTTAAATTGCTTTTCACGACAATAGTTGTCCTTGCAGCCAATGTAGATCAAGATCAGACCAAACAAAACATGCAGTCCAATCTTTGATCTACACTTTTGGCTTTGCTGAAACACTGTAGACAAAAGCAACCATTAAACCGCAATTATGTGTGTTTTATTTCTACTATGAAAATCTATTTGGAGCTCAAAGGGCTAGCTCTTTGCCAAATGACAGCATTTTAGCCATGTCCATAATCAAAGCATTTGTAGAAAGCAAATAAAACATACCAGCATTTTCTCCTTTCCCCGAAATGTTTTCAAAAGCCTTCTTCCACAGATTCCTTAAGCCTTTCCCAAATGACAAATTTTAGACTCTGCCAAAGAGTTTGCAGACAACAATTTTTGATTTGATGAAAATGGTAGAAAGTTCTCCTAAAGGGTAGAAAACGCTGTGGGAAAAGGAGAAATTGCTCATTACGAGCAATTTCTACTTTTCCCACAGTGTTTTCAAAAGATTCAAAAGACTTACACTGCAGACAGGTAAAAACCAGGGCTCGTTTGGAAAATGGTAGAAAATTCTCCTAAAGGGTAGAAAACGCTGTTGGAAAAGGAGAAATTGCTCATTACGAGCAATTTCTCCTTTTCCCAGTGTTTTCAAAAGACTTACACTGCAGACGCGTAAAAACCAGGGCTCGTTTGGGAAAGGGTTAAATGTCAGGATTGAGTTACACAAGCCTAAAATTTTGTTGTTTTGTGAAGGGGTTTATTAAAAAAAAAAATGAATGTTAAAGTTACAACACTTAGTATGTTTCAACAGAATTTGATTTTCATTTTATAGGTTGAATACCCAATATACTGGACAATGAGGGAGTTCTGTGAGGGATTTAAAAGGCTGTTGGATAGTTTACAATTAGATAAGGTAATGGTTTTTGTGCCAGTTGCACAGGCCACTTTTCTTTTCCTGTTAAATCTTTACAAGTTGACAAAATTCTTTCGGACCTCTCCAAATCAGATTGTGTTATTTTTCTATGGAAGAGAAGAAAATACTAACAATAATATTTTACATTTGTCAAATTCAAGGCATTTGCAGATGGCAATTATGGCTAGAATGATGATGCATGTATTGGTCTTTGAGCTGGTAGTAAAAGTACTCTGAGATAAAATGCTGATTGCCCTCATTTTCTCTTTTTCACACAATATTTTCAAAAACTTGTTGCCCAGGGTTCTCGAAACTTGAGATTGTATGGTAAAGAGTGAAAGAACTGGTACATGACTGTAATTGTGAAGCTAAGAGTTAAATTATTAACATTTTAGATTAATGAGAATATTAATGTGTTTTAGATTAATGAGAATATTAACATGGAATACATCTACATGTACAATACATTTATTCTGTAGCAATACCACATTTCATTTCACATTTTTGTCCATTTGAATATTTCAAGTTTTTATTGGTTATTTGTCAGCTTGTTCTTTTGTGTGTGTGTGGTTTTTTTTCTTCTTGGATATTGTGGAAAAATGTTGATTTAAACGAGGGTCTAGTGGTATTGCTATTGCTATAGATGACAAATTAACTTTTGCATAAATTTCACTGTGAAATATGCCTTTGAATGGGTTTTAAAAATTGTGTGGAAAGGAGAAAATGCTTGTTACCAGTATTCATTGTCTGCACATGTCAACGTCTTCAAAGATTCAACCTGTCTGCTATGACACATCACCCATCCCTGTATACCTGGGAAAGTGTAGAGCTTGTATCAAAGCTATTAGCCTATTACCCAAGAATGTATAAGACTGTTTTGATAAATGGCCTATGCATAGATTACATGCTAGCCAATCATAGCTGAATGAAGTGCACCATTCATTTTGAAATTCAAAGGTTGTTTTGAAAAGTAGTCCAGTTCTTCACTAAGGATGTAAAGATAGATTTGTAGAATGCCATACACAGTAGCAGGAGTTAATGACCAGCATTTTCTTTTTTTCCTTTCCATGTTTTCAAGAGTCCTTTTCCTTAAGGTTGTTAGACTTATGATTGTGTGGTAAAGGGTTGAAGTTGCTGAACTCCTTACCAAACGAAAAAAAATTGGACTAGTCCAACTTGAGAGCATTTGCAGACAACAAAATAAATGTGAAACAAAAATTGAAATTTCATTTGGAAAGGGAAGAAAACATTGTGGGAAAAGGAGAAAATGCTGGTTACCAGCATTTTCTCCTTTTCCCACAATGTTTTCAAAGGCTTTCTTTTTCAGGGTCGTTAAAAGTCGGGATTGTGTGGTAAAGAGTTAACTCTGCATCAGACAACAAAGTTTTAGACTTTTGAAAGCATTTACAGATAAAAGAATTAAACAATATACTAATGATGGAATTTGCTTATAGAGGGTAGAAATCGTTGTTGGATAAGGTTCTGGTTACCATTAACTACTTTTCCCACAATAATTTTTCAAAGGTCTCTGTTTTATCCAGAATAATGTTCTAATTAGTTTTAAACATTTACAGGTACATATATTTGGTGCTTCCCTTGGGGGTTTTCTTGCTCAGAAGTTTGCAGAATATTCCTACAAATCACCTCGAGTGGCTTCCTTGGTACTGTGCAATACATTCTACGAGACTAGCATTTTTCAACAAACGAATTCTGCACCAACGTAAGTATGCACAAGGCTGGCATTTGTGGAAAAGAAGTGTTTAACCCTAACCCTTTACCCTTGTGTTTATGACCCCGACATAGAAGCCTTTTGAAAACATTGTGGGAAAAAGAGAAAACGCTGGTAACCAGCATTTTCTCCTTTCCCCACGTTTTCTACCCTGCCAGAAACAAATTTCAGTTTTTGAGTTAACCCTTTACCACACTGCAGAATTTTAGACCTATCTAACTCGAAAGCATTTGCAGAGAATAATTTTGGAGTGGCTCAAATGGTGCTATTTTTCTTTGATAGAGTAGAAAACTTTGTGGGAAAAGGGGAAAATGCTGGTTACCAGCATTTTCTCCTTTTCCCACAAAGTTTTCAAAAGGCCTCTTCCTCGGGGTCGGAAAAACCGGGGATTGTTTGGTAAAGGGTTAAGTCTAAAATTGTTTGGTAGTAAAGAGTAACTGCATTTTCATAGCTGGCAATACCAAGCAAGATATCCAATGATAACGATCCATTTTGTCTAAAACCTAGGTGAATCATGAGGTGGAATGGTTGTTGACATACTGAGAATTTACCATTCACAGAATGTTGGACCCATGTCAGCGTGGATGACAGACAAAGTTAGACATTTCAAAACTTTTTGCATTAACTATTTACTACACAATGCCTATTTTTAATGATCCTGAGAAAGAAACATTTTGAAAACATTTTTGGAAAATGAGAAAATGCTGGTAACCACAATTTTTTCTACCCTTTCCGAAACAAATTTTAATTTTTCAGTCACTATCACTTTGTCATATGTTCATGCTTTCAATTTTGACCAGCCTAAAATTTTGTTGTTTGGTAAAGAGTTAAACCAACTGCTCACAGAGCATAATTCATTAGCATCGTTTGTATTATGTATGATGGTCTGGTTCATGGTATGAAAGATTTCCAACAAATCCATTCCTAGACTGGTTACCGCCCCTGATACACTACGTGTATAGGGACCGGTACAGGCTAATCGAAACGGGGCGAATTCTGCCCGTATTATGCGAGGTAACTGTGCAAGTAGTAACTTAGAGTAGCGTCTCTTCATTTTTGTGCATATATTTTTGGTGGGTGTAAAAAGCAATAGCTATGAAAATAATTTTCAATATTACTGTCTTTTAAAATGATTGTTTTGTGATCATAATATAATTACTTATGCATGGTATCATTTCAACAAACAATAGGTGAATGTCTAAAATTTGATAGAAAAAAAAATGTTAATGATTATAAGAGTATTATTTGATTATTATGTTTATAATAAAAGCTAAATTAATGAATACATGAAAAATTTTCAAGTGCTGACGTTGAACTTTTACTAAAAAAATTAACATCAAAATAACAAATATAATGCACAAGTTTGTACTCGATAAAGCAGAAAGGGTAATAAGATAATCAATTATCTTATAAATTGAATTGTAGGTTGCAATTCTCAAAGATTAAAGTCTGTTGTCCCTTTGAAGAAGCCTGCAGAGATAAGCCTAGGGGCAATAAAACACATGTGGTGTCCAATTATCATTTAATTCTCCCTTAACATTTAATATTTCTTTGTTTTGTAAGGAATAAAGAAGCATGATTCAACATTTACTAACAACTGTTTGGGGGAAAAAAATTAAAAGGGGGGAAAATCGCTTGCCGAATATTTATGTATTACTCAGTTGTTCAGATGTCTAATAGTCAAAAAATTAAATGAATAAAGAATTTAGAGAGGATTTGAAATAAAAGTATCTAATTAACCCATTACCAGACGACCAAATTTTAGACTAGTCCAAATTGAAACAAATTGCAGACGACATTTTAAAGAGCATTTAAATTGAAAATAAGTACTATATAGGGTAGAAAAATTTGTGAGAAAAGGAGAAATTGCTTGTTACAAGTAGTTTCTCCTTTTCTCACAATGGAATGTTCATATTTCCCTCTCCTTTTTATTTAAAAAAAAAAATGATCATTCTAGATGGAAAAGTCCTTTTATCTGAAAGTTATAAATTATGCTCTATGCATACCTGTATTCTATTATTTATTAATAACATAATAATCAAAATAAGAATGAAATAAAGTCAACTGAGCACATTGTCAGGTTACTCGATATATGTTTCGAGCCGTTTCATTGGCCGTATCAATTATCCAATCACAGGGCACGGTACGATTAGCTTGTGCCTGTTGTAATACAGGGGTACGGACAAAACCCCCCCAGGACAAAACCCCCCTAGGACAAAACCCCCCTGGACAAAACCCCCATGGACAAAACCCCCGCACCCTTAAGTGAAAAGTGGACAAAACCCCCCTGGTTGTAAAAAATAATTAATTCGTATAAGTTAAATTGATTTTTTAAGTTTTTTTTTCTTAAAATTGTGTTTATGACCAAAAATGTGTTTTTAAAAAAAAAAATTTTTTTTTCTTTATGACCAGAAATGTGTTTTTAAAAAATTTTTTTTTTCTTTAATTCTTTTTTTTCTTTATGACTGTGCATTTAGAATATTTTGTGATCGTCTCAAAAGACTTTGAGTCACTACCTATCTACAGAGCGCATAGTGATGACTTTGGTCAGACTGCGCATGCCCAGGCTGATCTGAGTCTTCACTTTTACACATATGTATAACAATTAGAAACGCCACGCACAGGCTCTAATACATTATATGGTTACATGGTAACATTCGGTGTGTTTTCTTTTCCACGTCACTAGCCGTGCATATTGTTGACCCCCTTTTGGAAAGTGGTATGAGAAAAGAAAAAAAATGCTTGTCATAAGCAGCAATTTCTTCTTTTCCCACACTGATTTCTATCCTACACTATGTACTTTTTCAAATCTCATCCATTTTCTAGTTTCTTATGCAACTACTTTCAATATTTGGTGTTACAAAATTTTGTCCTCTGTCCACCCAAATACCAAGTTAAAAGTTCAGTTTTCCTATTGCAAGTACAATGAAATTTTATTCCATTTTGTCTAAACCTGTTAAAGAAATAAAGTAAAAAGGCAAAAAATATGGAAAGCATGAAAAAATATGAGCTGTTTATATGCTTTTTATATATGATGGGGGTTTTGTCCTAGGGGGGTTTTATCCTAGGGGGGTTTTGTCCTAGGGGGGTTTTGTCCAGGGGGGTTTTGTCCTAGGGGGGTTTTGTCCTAGGGGGGTTTTGTCCTACACTCGTAATACACGGTATACAACGGTGGCCAGTTCAATCCATTCCTTCACAAGAAGGATAAACAACTATCTGTATATATAAGACAGGAACAGCCACCTGCATGTACACATGATTGTATCCTTTAACCCTTTCCCTCATGATCCGTACAACCCTGAGAAAGAAGCCTTTGGAAAACATTGTGGGAAAAGGAGAAAATGCTGGTAACCAGCATTTTCTCCTTTTCCCACAATGTTTTCTACCCTTCACAAAACAAATTTCAAATTTTCAGTTACCATTTTGTTTTTTTTTTGTTGTCTGCAAATGCTTTCAGTTTGGACCAGTCTAAGATTTTGTTGATTGGTAATGGGTTAACGGTCTTCTTTGTTTATACAGTCAAAAGTACCATATTCTAAATCTTACAAGTTTTGCATTCAGTCTGATCTTCATCAACACTGTCAGCAAAAGCTAAATAAACTGTCAATTTCTCTTTTCCCCACAATGTTTTAAGAGCCCTTTTCAGGGTTGGTTGAACGGCAGAATGGCTGGAAATACGGTTGAACTACAGATCCATACACACTATAAAAGACTATGCATTCATAATTTTCTAATTTTTGTTTGATATAGGTTTTGGATGATGCCAGCCCTGTTTTTAAAGAAGATGGTGATGGGAAACTTTGATAAGAGCCTCACAGACCCTGACATAGCAGATTCTATAGACTTTATGGTAGAAAAGGTATTGACAAATCTGGAGGGTTGTATTTCCAGCCACTATAGTGCAGTCAGTAGCATACAGGACTTGAAAATATCTGGACCCCTTTTCAGCCTTAGCTCAGCTTATTTCTTTCTAAGGATTAATCCTTTACCACACAATGCGGACTTTCAACGACCCTGAGAAAGAAGCCTTCTGAAAACATTGTAGGAAAAGGAGAGAATGCTGGTAACCAGCATTTTCTCCTTTTTCCACAATATGTTCTACCCTTCCCAAAGCAAATTTCAATTTTTGAGCACATTTATTTTGTCGCCTGCAATTGCTTTGAATTTGGACCAGCCTAAAATACTGTCGTTTGGTAAAGTGTTAATAGCAGTCTTTGTGACAGGATTCACTCTTCACTCACACCTAATCATTGTTTTGATGGTTGGTGTATAGAAAAGCAGCCAGTGGCTTGGGAAGAATATTCTGAAAAGTACTGGTAACAAAAACTCCATGAAAGTGTAGATAGGTGCACTGATGGCAGCGATATGTCTAAAATAAAGCCAAGAACAGCGTAAAACATCATACAATCAATTAATCAGTGAACCTAATCAATCAATCAAATTCCAGGTCGAAGTATTGTCATAACCCTGTCATCCAATGCCACATTTCAGTGCTACAACTTCAACATTTTCTGATGTTTCTGTTCATACTCTAGATATGTTTACTCTACACTTGGGACAGTTTCTGTCCATACTCTAGATATATTTACTTTACACTTGGGACAGTTTCTGTCCATACTCTAGATATATTTACTCTACACTTGGAACAGTCTTTAACCATTTAGCACATTCATTCCTTTTTATTTTGTCATCTGCAAATGCTTTCAATTTAGACCAGTCTTAAATTTTGTCGCTTGGTAAAGATGTGACAATAAATTTGATTTGGTTCAAATGTAGAGATTTGTCTCTTAGAAGAGTAGAAAACAAAGGGGGCATAGGGAGAAAATACTGGTAAGTACTGATTTCTCCTCTTCCAGAACTTTTCAAAAGCATTGTTTCTCAAGGTTGAGAAAAGACAGAATTGTTTGGTAAAGAATGAAAATGAATTTATCTGAGAGGTCTTCTGGCCAAACACGGTTCAGTGCATCTTTGTCATACTAAGTGCATCATCACATATTTATGGATCCATAATGTCTAGCAATTGGCTGAATCATGAGGTAGCCCATTGCCAAACGACAATATTTTAGACTTGTCCAAATTGAGAGCATTTGCAGATGACAAAATAAAAGTGACTGAAAATTTGAATTTTGTTTTGTGAAGGGTAGAAAACATTGTGGGAAAAGGAGAAAATGCTGGTTACCAGCATTTTCTCCTTTTCCCACAATGTTTTCTAAAGGCTTCTTTCTCAGGGGTGGCAAAAGTAGGGATTGTGTGGTAATGGGGTAGTCTGTTCCTTGGACATGGAGAAAATTTATTGACAGCAAAATGTATCAATCCAGGTCAGCCTGTTTGGACTGTGCAGGCCTACCTCGATGGATATGTTCTGCCAAGCCAATAAACCCTTTTTTTCACAGAGCATCCCTCATTGATTTTCTTATTTCAGCTTGATCAGTTGTCTCAACAAGAACTAGCCTCTAGGTTAACCCTGAACTGTATGAACTGCTATGTGGAACCTCAGAAATTGAGTGGTGTGGAAATAACTATTATGGATGTGAGTGAACACTTTCTGTACATATAAGCCTTTTACTAACTTCATTACCTTTGAAGATCAAGTTCTGACAGTCCACTTTGCTGAGACACTATGGACAAAAACAGTGTGGATATTGCACTTAGTAGGTTTTTCTTTATCTAGACTGAATAATTGTGTGTGGGACTAACAAAAAGTTTACCAAGTGACATTTTAGACTATAGAAGAAATTTCATGATAGTCACATTTGATTTGCTGACGATAAATCCACACAATTTTTAATTGTCTAAAATGTGGGGGACTAGTAAGAGGCTATGGCATATTTTTTTTAGTCTTTACCAAACAACATAATTAACCCTCATGCTACTAAGTGCGACTAAATGACCTTATGTGGACAGTGTAGATAAAGATCAGACTGCACAGAACATGCAGTCTGATCTTGGATCTGCGCTGTCTGACAAGGAGATATTATTCCCCAAATCATAACTTTGAAATAGCAATATGTGGGTTTTATGATCAAATTGAAAATTTTATTTCAGTTATTTAGCAGGATAAGAGTTAAAAGCTGGTCCAAATTAAACTCATTTGTAGACAACAAAGTATATGTGATAAAAAAATCGAAATTTGGATTGAGAGGGGTAGAAAACATTGTGAGAAAAGGAGAAAATGCTGGTTACCAGCATTTTCTCCTTTTCCCACATTGTTTTCAAAAGGCCTCTTTCTCAGGATTGTAAAATGTCGGATTGTGTGGTTAAGAGTTACTCATTTGTTCCTTTGCTTTTGATATGTATTCATTGATTTACTTACTGTTATCTTCCTGTTGACAGGTGTTTGATGATTGTGCCTTGTCTCATGAAGTTAGAGAAGAGATGTACAAGTGCTACCCTAATGCTAAAAGGGCCCATTTAAAAGCAGGTGGAAATTTTCCATACTTGAGTAAAAGTCTAGAAGTCAATATTTTCATACAGGTATGTGCAATTTTTACATAACAGGTTATCTCTCAATCAAAAGTTTCAGTCACAGAAGTTTTAAAAGTTTCAAGGGTACCATGAATGATGTTGGCAAACATTTGGCTAAGTTGACTTTGTACTCTTGCCTTCCTTGTCGTTATTCATTTAGCGAAGATAACATGCAATAAACAGTCCATTTCAAAATATTCAGATCCCTTTCTGGAGCTGGTGATAAAGGAAATGCTGAAAGATCACAGACATGTATGTAATTGGATCACGTCTTTTCAAAACATAGGATGCTTTACTAAATCATAGCAAAACCTGGGTCTGTATTCACCAACCATTCTTAAGAAAGTTCTTAGTCTTATTCTTCACAATTTCTACCTTTGTAAGTAACACAACTTCTGATTGGCTAAACCATTCGGTTTAGCCAATCAGAAGTTGTGTTACTTACAAAGAAAACCTGGAGAATAAGACAAAGAATATTCTCAAGAATGGTTGGTGAATGGTTGGTTGTGATGTCTAGAAGCCAAAATTTCAGCCCAATACTTGCAAAAATTGGTCAGAATCTTTGTCCTGTTGATACCTCAGATAAGATAGAAATTGGGACATGGGGTGAAAAAGGTAGATCTGGAAGAGAAATCCTAGAAAACCTTTGGTGTCCTCTCTATTAGCCACATTTACTGTACAATACTCATCGAACTGGGTAAGAGTGCTCATCTTCATAGTACATGTATAGCATGTAGGTTCGAATCTGACAGTTCTTACTGATAGACTAATTTATATGAACATTGTCTCTGTAGTTGTTGTCATTCATCAGTGATTTCATGCATGTGGCAATGTTTAAGATCATGTGACAAAGTCTTTGCTGTGGAAATACACCTGATAAGGATTAGGCTAGATGCATTTGCAAAATCAACAGAGTTATGACAGGTGGGATTAATCAGTTAGCCATGATCTGTTTATTGGTGGTATTTTATGAATGTGTTTACGGAAGACCACACAGTATTTCGAATGAGAAAAAATTGTGTCAGTACAACTCCAGTAGACTCTTAAAGGGTTAACCCTTTACCACACAATCCAGACTTTTAACAACCCTAAGGAAGAAGCCTTTTGTGAACATTGTGGGAAAGAGAAGAAAATGCTGGTAAGCAGCATTTTCTCCTTTTCCCACGATGTTTTCTACTCTTTCCAAATCAAATTTCATTTTTTGATTTACATTTATTTGTCCTCTGCAAGTGCTTTCAATTTGGACTGGTCCAAAATTTTGTCGTTTGGTAAAGAGTTAAACACAGTGATTTTACTGACTTTCAACAAGTATGAAAAACTTTGAAAAGATTGTGGAAAAGGAGAAAATATTGATAATCAACATTTTCTTCATCACTTATCCCACAGTGTGTTCTACTTCTACCATATCACAATTAACTCCCACATTAAAGCCATATTTAATTTAATTGTCTGCAAATTATTTTGGTTTTTGACAAGTCTTTAAGTGTGGTAAAGGGTTAATATTAGAATAATTTAACCCTTTCCCAAATGACAAATTTTTTACTCTTCCAAACTGAAAGAGTTTGCAGACAACAATTTCAAATTTGATGAAAATGGTAGAAAGTTTTCCTAAAGGGTAGAAAACACTGTGGGAAAAGGAGAAATTGCTCGTTATGAGCAATTTCTCCTTATCCTCCAGTGTTTTCAAAAGACTTGTTCTGCAGACACGTAAAAACCAGGGCTTGTTTGGGAAAGGGTTGAGAAAAAAAAAAGAAATGCATCACAAATCATATAATGAAATGCATCCCTAATCATTTTATATCTGCCGAATCATTTTGCCTTTTTCATTACAGATACATTTAAAGGTTTTTGATCAAACTCAGTACAGGGCCAAAATTGTAGATGATGACCAAGAGCAAGAACGGAAAACGTCTCGTTCCAATACAGAATCAGATGGATAGAGCCAGCTGGATATCAAATAAACTGTGATTTACTTGCATACACAAGATATTTTTAGAACTGTCATTTTATTTGAGAAATTTAAATTCAAAACAATATTAATAAAGACACTTGCAGACTTAAGAAGAAATGACTCAGATATTGCAATTTACCTTTAAATCTGGTCAGATTACATCACAAACAAACATTGTGAATTCAATATCAGACTGCTCATAGATCATGTGGCCAGATTTCAATATATAACGTCAATAAATGCAGATTCGAGTGCTTTGTTACCCGAGAGTAAAACTGTTACTCAAGCTTGAAGATATTACTATTCAGCATTTCCATTGATATAAGAAAGATTTTTAAATATATTGGTAAACACCTAACATTCTATGTGCTAACCCCAAAAAAGCCAAGTTAATCCAACAGACATAAACATTCTGTATGCGAGACCAAACTTATCACCAGTTTCATGGTTGCCTTTGTGCAAAGTGATTCAGCAAAGCTGACAGTGTAGACCCAAGATCAGATTAAATAAGTGTATTAGGTAATCTGATCATAATCTACACTGATTTCAAAGGCAACCATAGTTGTGGAAGGCATTTTGAGGGTTAACAACATTGAGGGCTACCATGTCTTGCTGTTAAGTTGCTCCCTTTCAAGTGTTTTGATATCAAGTAGAGTTATTTACAGGTACAGGTGAATATATAATAGTGTCAGTGCTCTAGGTAACCTTTTACCACACAATCCTGACTTTTAACAATCCGGAAGAAGGCTTTTGAAAACATTGTGGGAAAAGGAGATTTGAAATTTTTGAAAACATTGTGTGAAAAGGTGAAAATGCTGGTAACCAGCATTTTCTCCTTTTCACACAATGTTTTCAACCCTTCCTTGAACAAATTTCATTTTTTGAGCTAATTGGACCCAAATAAATTCAAAGCATTTGCAGATGACAATTTACATGTGGCTCAAATGATAGGATTTGTCTTTGTCTTTAATAGGGTTGAAAAGATTGTGGGAAAAGGAGAAAGTGCTGGTAACCAGTATTTTTTCCTTTTCACACAATGTTTTGAATCCTTCCTTGAACAAATTTCATTCTTTGAGCCACATTTATTTTGTCATCTTCAAATGCGGTCACTTTGGACCAGTTTACAATTTTTGTTATTTGGTAAAGACTTAATTGTAATCACAAAATAGTAGGTCCCAAATATGGGACGATAAAAGAAATTGTTTTGTATATATAGAAAATTTTATTTTGTGAAACAACAAGGGAACAACAGCTATATTTTTATCACATGCTTTGATTGTGTAGATATAGAGGATACAGTCATGTATGTTTTTTTTTTTTTCAGCAAAAGATAAAAATAATTTCATAGAGTGAACATCATCAGTAATGTTTTTACGAGTGCTGCATCAATTGTGAAAATATTACCAATGATGTTCATTGGATGAAATAAATTTCTGTCTTTCAATGAAATAATACTCTGTTTATTTTAAGCTATGTATTCTTTTTTGGGTGGACTTAACTCATTACCAACCGACAATATCTCAGACTTGTCCATATCGAAAGCATTTGAGACTTGTCCAAATCAAAAGCATTTGCATACGACAAATTAAAAGTGACTGAAAATTTGAAATTTTTGTCAAGGATAGAAAACATTGTTGGAAAAGGAGAAAATGCTGGTTACCAACATTTTCTCCTTTTCCCACAATGTTTTCTAAAGGCTTCTTTCTCAGGGGCGTCAAAGGTAGGGATTGTGTGGTAATGGGTTAAATCAAAATCAAGTATAGATCATTTTGGTGAGCTCCCCACGTTACAATACATTACAATATTACGTAAAGCATGAGAAATGTGTGTTGTATTTCCATCTTGTTGAATGTCATGCACTTTTTACCTCAGTAACTAGTGTGCAGGAACTACTGTTCCCAGCTTCAGTTGAAGAGTTACAAAAAAAAATGGTATTTTTCATTGGTTGCAATCATGAAATATACAAAAATATTTTACCCTTATTTCTCAATAAAAAGTTATGAAAAGCATGAAATAATATTTTGTCTTGTATACTACATGTATATTACACACTTTATTGCCCACATGTAAGCTATTTATGTGAAGCACGAGTGATTGTGAGTAATGTCAAGGGATATGTCTCTGAAAGTTGGTTGATGTATATTTACTGTAGGATGCTTACTATTACTACTTACTATTTTTAACCCAATTGCAGAACATAAAGTTTTAAAGTTGACCTAATTGAAAGCTTTTGCAGACGACAAAGTGATTGTGACTCATGTCTTGGGACACATCTGAAAGAAATGTCAGAGAAGGAAAAAGTTTCGATTTTTCAAACTTTTCTCCACAACATTTTCCATAAACTATCTTCCTAGCACATTGGCACACCAGTAATGTACAGGAGGTATCAGGAGATATTCACCAATCATTCTTCAGAAAATTCTTATTCTTCAGAATTTCATCATGGTGAAAGTAACACAACATCTGATAGGCTAAACCATTTGGATTAGCCAATCAGAAGTTCTGTTACTTTCAGTCAAAAAATCTTGAAGAATATTCTTAAGAATGATTGGTGAATACATATCCAGGGGTGTCACTGACTCAAATCCACAGCTTCGCTAACTTTTCTCTAAGGATTGATGAAAGTCATTGTGATTTATTTCTGTCTCAATGCTGATCATTATTTTGAAAGTAATTATTTGTGAAAGCAGCTAGTGGCTTTGGAAGATCAGTTTGCACATTACTGGTAGAAAAAACTACATGAAAGCATAGATGGGTGTATTGACTGCAGCGATATACATGTGATTTGAATAATTTTGAAAACAACTTAAACTCCATAAAAACAGACAGTTCCTCAAGGTGTTAAAACAATGGATTTCGTTTTGTAAACTTATCAGTATTTTAGCAAGTTTAGCTTTGTTACACATTAATCATAAAACTTTGTGCAGTATACCCATCAATCACGGTCAGTCCTTGGATGAAAATTATTTATCAATTTTCACCATATGGATGAAATTCTGGGAAAATTCCTATTTTAGTCAAGCTACTAAATTGAATGGTACAAAACAATGAAAGATTCTTTTGAAAGATATCATTTTGAGGCATTTGTGACAGATGGACATGAAGGTCACAGGGCAGATGCTAGCATTCAGTGGCAAGGGGCATAGATCAAGGTCAGTGAATACTTGCATCTGCTGAAAGGTCACCTGAAAGATCATGATCTAATGATGTATGGATTGCCATAATCCGTTACCCAGGAAAATTTTGTACTCTACGAACCTGAAAGCATTCGCAGCCGACAAATTGAATGTAGTTGAAAAAACTATTGCTGTCTTTGGTAGTGTAGAAAATACTTTTACCCATTTCCCAAAATGTTTTCAAATGTTTTCTTTCAAAATATTTGGTGAGAAATTCGAGTAATGTGACTTTCTATAAATTTTGTTGCTTGGTCTGCATTTTCCTGTACTAATATTTATATATACACAGACTGCTTATTTCACAATGTGCAATAAAGTATTTTTCAAGAAAATGTTGTTGTCCTCCATTTTCTACAATAATGATACACATGTACGTTTGAATTTCCTTATACATGTACCTCTACATCCTTTAACTTGTTACCAAACGACAAAATTTTAGATTTGGCCAAATCGAAAGCATTTGCAGGAAACTGTAAAAGGAGTTGCACACACAAGAAAATAAGGGCAGACAGAAGGACGATCAGGGCCTTAACATAATACGACCCTTAGGGCATATAACAAGGGAGACAATGCTGCATAGCAATGTTTTCTCCTTTTTCCATGTTTAAAAAGCTTCCTTTCTCAGGATCATAAAAGTCTGGTTAGCTCCACTGTCCGAAGGCAAGCGGGCTTATGTCATGGCCTGGTGACATCTGCTTTAGACCAATCAGATGTCATCTGATTGGTCTAAAACATAGCACTCTCAAGACCTACAGACCAAGACAATTGTGAGCATCAAGCATTTGCATCTTCAATACACAGTCAATGAAAGAACATCATTTCACTCATACCCATGAAGCTAAAATAGGAAGAATGGGTGGATAAAAATCAACCAAACGAGACTGATTCTAATTTGTTTAACTCTTTTATCATACCACAAAATCATGCATAAGATTTATCCAAATTGAAAGTAAGAGCCATTCAATACAACACGACTAACTGTTGAAGTAACACAATTTCATTTGAGAAGTTGAAAATATTGTTGTAAAAAGAGAAGATAAAGTTACTTGCATTTTAACATTTTCTTACAATAATTTCAAAAGCCTTCTCCCTTTGGCTCATTAATACCCCTTACATTTGTATTGTAATGTCCCGAGTCTGATGCATTACTTTGCAAGTGTAATTTATGCCACTGAAGTTTACAGATTTGAAGACATTATGAGCAAACTAGCATTTGCATGTAAGTACATGTAGCATATGCTTCTTTTTTCACAATATCCTCCAGACCAAGGGAGTAATTAGTCTCATTTAGGCGATTCTAATGAGATCTTACAACATCTGGTTTCCATAAAAAATAATGACATTAGAATCATCACTCCCTCTTATCTGGAGCTCTGTTAACAGTTTAACACATACAGCACTCAACACGACATTTTCAGTGCAGAAATAGGAGCAAAATAATTGCAATGTCTCTTTAAATTTGTCCAACATATCCAAGGAAAGCAGACAGTGTAGATCAGATCAAAGATCAGACTGCATGTTTTGCTTTTGTCCAGTCTGATCATCATCTAAACTGGCTTAACTCTTCACCAAACAACAAAATTTTGGACTAGTCCAAATTGAAAGCAGTTACAAATGACAAAGTAAATGTGACTCAAAAATAGAAGTTTAATTTGGGACGGGTAGAAAACGTGCAAGCGGTTACCAGCATTTTCTCCTTGGCTTTCCCTATAATATTTTCAAAAGCTCTCTCGGGGCCGTCATAAGTCAGGATTGTGTGGTAAAGGGTTAAGGCAACTATACCTGTACAGGTACTATTTAGGAAGAGTTACACAAATATGCTATTGGAAATACGAAACAAGCCATGATCATCCATACAAAGGAGCTTAACCCTAAGGCCTTTGCCGCACAGTCCCGACTTTTGATGACCCCGAGAAAGAAGCCTTTTGAAAACATTGTGGGACAAGGAGAAAATGCTGGTAACCAGCATTTTCTCCTTTTTCCCATCATGTTTTCTACCCTTCATTGAAACAAATTTCACTTTTTGAGTTTCATTTATTTTGTCATCTGCAGGTACAGGTACTTCCTTTTTGGACCAGTCTAAAATTTTGTTGTTTGGTAAAGAGTTACAAAGAGCTTAATGCATCTCCAAAAAGTATCAACCATGGTCACCCTGTGAAGTGGGCACAGGCTGGCCTGGGTCGAAACTTTTCGGTATTGGTCCATTTTCTGCATGTCCAAGGGCTGTTCGTAATTATGTGTGGACTTGCTTTATTCCTTTACCAAACAATTTGGTTTTTCATGACCCTGAGGAAGAAGCCTTCTGAACACATTGTAGAAAAAGAGAAAATGATGGTAATCAGCATTTTCTCCTTTTCCCACAATGTTTTCTACCCTTCCCAACCCAAACTTAAACTTTTGAGTCACATTAATTTTGTCGTCTGCAAATGCTTCCAATTTGGACCAGCCTTAAATTTTGTTGTTTGGCATCAAGTTAGTTGTCGGTATCAAGTTAAATATGCATTAAACTCCATTTCACTAGAGCCTGGCTCAACAGTAAATTTCATTACAAAACATTAAGTCTTATGTTAGAAAATGGAAGTACTCTGGCTTCTTCACATTTGACCTGTATCCATGTTTAAGACTCATCAACTGAACTCGCTTTGATTTTGGCCTTGTATCTGGAAACTGATTTGTATGCCTATCAAATGTTGACAAAGTCCATCTGCCCTTCACAAACCTCCTACAAAGTATCTCCCTTTGGGATCTTGACGACAGTCTTTTCTCAAATCCGTGTTTTTTAATTCTCTTTACAGCAGCAGGGATGTAATGTCCACTCACTTTAGTCCTTATAAAATCAAAACTTCTACATAAAGTAATACACTTTCCTAACAATGAAGAGTTGTTCTCTTGAACAGGTTGTCTGTAAGCTTTTGTTGACTGAATAGGTCTACATAATGAAGACAGCTTTGATGAGCAGACCCTAAAATAAAGAAAATCTCCTTAAGTCTCCCAGAGTTTCCACTCTCACAAATAACTGCATAAAAAAAAAAAAAGCGCTGCTGAATTGAAATTCACATAACAAATGTTGTTTACATGCAAGACCTCAGTCTATCAAATACATGGACAGAAAAGGCCATTATCTGCTGTTCTTGCATAAAATAACAGTTTTTGAAATTACAGTTTTTTGTCAAATCATGAAGAAATGCCTATCAGGAATAAACAAACCCAAAAAATTTATCACTTCAGAGTGCCCTGTGAGCTTTTTAATGGCTTTAAAGCTGTAAATTTAGCTAAATACATACATGTATCTTAATATACTACACTTTTTTGCTGTAAATCATCAATATGGGTTGCTTTACCTTTAGATGGGACTCATAGTCACTACATGTATTGTCATACTCTATGATATATATGAAATCCTACACCCCCTCCCTCCTCCTACCCCCCCCCCCCCACTTCCCAGCTCAGGGGGTAAGTAAAGTTACCTTAGGGGCAAGTGTATCCTTGAAATAAAACTGGTTACTGCCATAAAAACTCTTTTGTCAAATGTAGCAGTCTGTCAATGGGAGATTCTGGTACACTCCTCATAGGGCTAGCATCCTTTCAGCACAATACATAATTGTGTAATATAGAAGAAATGGGGACAAATAAAACATTCTCTTACCACTTTATAGAAAAAATTCATAATCATAAAAACCCCTATGATGACTAAACAAAACAAGAGCAGACAGAGATGGGTTATGCTCCCCAAACAAGTGTTTGTCATAAAAGGTATGGAGACACTAGGCCCAACAGGCCCCCTTTAAGCCCCCTTTTCCCTTAATACATTTTTTAATAATAATTCAAATCCGAAATTTCATGAAATTTTGACCAGTAATGTAGGAGATAGTACATAAAACGACCTATATACATGAAGCCCCCTTTGTCCATGACACAGCATGAAATTGAGAAAACAGGGAAGAGGTATCAGGGCAATGTTCCAATAAGTTCAGATTTGAAATTTCAAGAGCTTTTGAGCTCTAATGTGGGAGATATCAGAGAAAAACAATTTTTCCGCGACACAGCCTGTAACTGAGAAACCAGGAAAAAGGTATCATGAAACAATTTTTTTTTTATATCAAGCCTCCTTTTTCTGTGACGCAGCCTGAAGTTGAGAAACCGGGGATGAGGTATCTGGGCAATGTTTGGAGTTCAGAATTGAAATTTTATTAACTTTTGAGCACAAATGTAGGAAGTATTAGAGAAAAAAATTTTGTACATGAAGCCCCTTTTTTCCATGACGCAGCCTGTAACTGAGAAACCTGGAAAGAGGTATCTGGGCAACGTTCCAACAAGTTTAGATTTGAAATTTCACAGTTTTGAGCACTGGTGTAGGAGATATTTATCGTGAAAAATGATTTTTTACATGAAGCCGCCCTTTTCCGTGACACAGTCTCAAATTGAGAAACCAGGTGAGAGATATTCGCACATTGTTCCAAGGAGTTCAAATATGAAGTTTCATAAAATTTGGTCCAGGGGTGTGGAGAAATGACTTCGAACAGACGGAGGGACAAACGGACGCATGGACCTATGTTGCTTGGCAACTTTATGCTCTCCAGAAATGTTTTGGGGAGCATAAAAAGACAGAAAAAAGTAAAATATTGTGTGATTTCATCCCTTTTCCTTGCAAAGGAAAATCTCACTGTATTAGACTGCACATTTTGTTCAGAATGTTCTCTATTTATTCCGTTGTCACACCGACTGACCGAGTTGTTCTTAGCAGCCATAAAATTGAAAAAGGTAAAATGAGAATATTCTTATTTAACCCAATGATCTGGCTACTTTAATCATCTGATGGTGTGAAAAAACAAAAAAGAGAAGTGAAATGTAATATTCAGTTTAACTTTAGTACGAAACCTCTTTAGGCCGTATAGCTCGATTACCTCTAAACCAAGGACCACTTGTCATTTATAAGAATAGACTGCAACGGAAATCTAGTTTATTATTTAACTCCTTGAAATACTAATTAGAATAAAAAGGCAAAAACCTACTTGTTTGTAAATGTCGGTATATCTAATCTACCTAAGATTGATTTTAGTAGCATTTTCGAGTCGAAGCTAGGTCAGCCGACAATGTGATTGAACTCACCGGTACAAACCGGCTTCGACAAACGAAACGGATTACATTTTTTAATCCATTTAAAAAAAAAAAAATGTGAAGTTGAAGACTGTTGGTCTGTGTTTCAAGTACTTTCGGTAGCGTCCAATTTTTCGCAGTATCTGATGTCGAAATCATAAACCGACGTAAGTGGATAAGTAACTATAACGAGGTAAAATTGTTATATTCTTACTCTTAGAGAAGCCATTTGTAAACAGAAAAACGGCTGTATATTTATCGATACATGAATATCTCTGTCCCATTCTTTATTCCAGCAATGCGTCTTTTTTTCCGTAGCAATCTTAGCTGGCCTTTTTTTCTTCTTAAGTTAAAATCCAAAGTTTGTCTTAAACCGGTAAATGATCACTGATGCAGGGGAGAAAACTTGTACAATACTGTTCCAATTTTTATACCAGAGTTGTCTCCCTTATAGTAGTAAACCAATTAAGACCAAAGCCGGATAGTCAGTTTACGCTTGAGATGCTAAGCGCGACTTGCTCACCTCAGCGGACAATGTAGATCAAGATCAGACTGCACAGAACAAGCAGTCTGATCTACAGTTTCCGATTCAGTATTTTATTGCCAATAAAATCAATTTTGAAATGGCAATAATTCCGATTTTACAACTAAGTGGAAACATTTGTTTCATCTATATAGCTGTTTAATTAAGTTTAAAAGGGACTGCAAAGGTGATGGACATTAAAAACGCCCTCTTTCCTTTGAGTTGTTATGAACTCAAACACCCTTTATTCAAGGATCATTTGCGTCCACAGTAAGTTGTGAAGATTTCTTGACATTAGTCTTTTTTCCCCCTCATCTATTTTTGGTGTGAAATACATAATGCCTTTTGAAAACATTGTGGGAAAAGGAGAAAATGCTGGTAACCAGCATTTTCTCCTTTTCCCCACAATGTTTTCTTCCCTTTCTAAAACAAATTTCAATTCTTTTGTCACATTCATTTTGTCTTCTGCAAATGCTTTCAATTTGGACCAGTCTAAAATTTTATCGTTTGGTAAAGAGTTAAGTGCATTAGGGTACAGGAGTTCCGGGGTAAAAAACTTTCGATCATCTCGCAGGTTCAGAGGGAGGCCATCATATCAAATAGTTGCTGCTTCAGGCCAGAATCATACTTGCCCCGAAGCTCAGTCTGTGACATGCTGGGATTGAGTAAAGGAGGTTGCCGGTTGAAGTCCCCAGTTCAGCCTATTTCCTTCAGAGGATCGATGATAGTCATTGCAACAATATTCGTTCTTCTCTCATAGTGATCACTGTTTCAGTGAAGATTATGCAGAAAAGCAGCCAGTGGCTTCAGAAACATATCTTGTGAAGTACATATGGCTTACAATACGCGAAAAAGGGGATTCGGACATCTGCGTAAAGTGTTGTCCAGATTAGCCTGCTCAGTCCTTTTCGTTTTTATGTAAATTTCAGTTTTGCACAAGTCTACTGAAGCACAAAATGTAATATAGCCATAAAGTGCCATTTCGGATTAGACTATGCGAATTGCGCATGCTGATCCAAGACAAAACTTTACGCAAATATCCAAATGCCCCTTTTTGTGTGTTGCAGACCATATGGCCTGCAACATGTTCACAAGGACAGTCGGAAATCTGTGTAAAGTGTCGTCTCGGATCACCCTGTATGGACTCCGCGGGCTACTCTAGAACAACACTTTCCATTTTTATGTAATTTTCTGTTTTGGGCAAGTCTACTGTAGCACAAAATGTAATAAAGTAGTAAAGTGCCATCTCAGATTAGACTGCGCGGGCTAATCCAAGACAACACTTTACGCAAATGTCCGAATTCCCCAATTTCGCAAATTGCAGGCCATATGATAGTAAAAGAAGTTCCACAACAGAACTCTAAGGTACACTGACTGCTGTTGTTGTTTGTGCATGTCATCAGATTCTAACTGTCTGCTATGACACATTGCTATCCTGTACAGGATAGCAGGGCTCCCGCTGTCGATCGCCAGTGGCACCAAATGCGAAAATATAGAAAAAATGGCACCAAAAATGAAGCACTGGCAAATGTATTGGCGACAAGCAAATGTCTATAAACTATCCTCTGACATACACAGTATGTATCAAGTCTAAAGGAAGCCCGCGTAACTGTTTATCACACCTTATCAGGCTGGCATTCATTCACAGTCATGTCTAAATTACACACCATAGAGGTTTGCAAACACACCACTGCTAAACAATCAAATATCAATATTTCGTCACGCCCCTTTGAGCACCCTGTATCAAACCAATTAGTTATCAGATACAAGATTTAGTCGCCGCCCATAATTTCTAAAGCCACGCCTTCAGTTGGTCTACATCCTTTCACTGGCTAGAAATTTGTCGTGTGTATTTATAGATGTTGTTAATGAAAAACATGATAATGGTATTGATCTGCTTATCTAGGGTAAAAATGACAGATTTTGTAGTTAGTTGCTACATATACCGAAAATTTTATGTACAATAATGCCGAAAACAATTTCTGAAAATTAACTGATATGAAAAAATGGATCGTCGAAAATTCATGAAAACCCATGACAAAACAACATGTCAGTTTGTCGTTGTCCGATCAAAAGCATTTCAGACTGTCTTTAGCTTTGATGATGACTTTAAACACTAAGTTTACACAAATATATGTATAAAACTCTAAAGTAGGTGCTAAAATATGTCTTATAATGAGAAAAAAAAAAAAAAAAAAAAACCACGGATGATTTTATGATGTGAAAATGCTGAATGAAGGGGGGGGGGACCCCGGATTACACTTTGTAGGCCACTTTGTCTAGTGATAGTACAGGAACAAGTAACTATATAGGACACTCATAACCAGCATTTTCTCCTTTTCCCACAATGTTTTCTACCCTTCACAAAATAAATTTCAAATTTTCAGTCACTTTTATTTTGTCCTCTGCAAATGCTTTTGATTTGGACAAACCTAAATTTTTGTCGAGTGGTAATGAGTTAAAATAGAAATTCTATGTCTCTGCAGCTCAAAACCTTGAAACCATTGGGAAAAAAGAAACATAAGTAAGCTTGTACAGCACTATTGAGCAATGTTCTTACGAACGAAGTCCGTAACAAAGAAACAAATGAATAAATGCATGGCAGAAATAAGGGTCGGAGCGGGATTCGAACTCCGAACTCCCGGACGCAAAGCCAATACCCTAACCACTGAGCCAAAGAGATATCTCCCTGACGCAGTAGCCAGGTATTGTATTTAAATCGGGAGTAGACCATGCAGGAAGGAGTGGTCTGTCGTAACACACCCCCTCTTAAAGTCATCATTTATTGATGACTCAAAGCCTTATTAGGCAGGAAGTCCGATTTTGGACAACAAATGGGATTAATGGCTCAATGGCCAATCCCGGACGAGCCCCCATCTTACGAACAAAGTCCGTAACAAAGAAACATATTAATAAATGCATGGCAGAAATAAGGTACCGAGCGGGATTCGAACCCCGAACTCCCGGACGCAAGGCCAATACCTTAACCACTGAGCCAAAGAGATATCTCCCTGACGCAGTAGCCAGGTATTGTATTTAAATCGGGAGTATGCCATGCAGGAAGGAGTGGTCTCCCATAACACACCCCCTCTTAAAGTCATCATTTGTTGATGACTCAAAGCCTTATTAGGCAGGAAGTCCAATTTTGGACAACAAATGGGATTAATGGCTCAATGGCCAATCCTGGACGAGCCCCCATCTTACGAACGAAGTCCGTAACAAAGAAAGAAATGAATAAATGCATGGCAGAAATAAGGATCGGAGCGGGATTCGAACTCCGAACTCCCGGACGCAAAGCCAATACCCTAACCACTGAGCCAAAGAGATATCTCCCTGACGCAGTAGCCAGGTATTGTATTTAAATCGGGAGTAGACCATGCAGGAAGGAGTGGTCTGTCGTAACAATGTATTTAGAAGCTTTAGCAATGGCCAATAAACTTAAGTATCTAAAGCACTATGTGGCTACCTCTGTTGGCTCCTACTGGCCCCAATTTTTATAAAGTGGCGAATTTGATGGCGCAAAAATTAAAACTTGCAGGCGAAGCCCTGGATAGGTATTGATATGAATGTGTAAACTAACCTTCCTGGAAATAATGTAGTAACTCCAGAAAATGGCTATAATTAATACTTTTGTGGAAAAATCTAGATTATTTTTTGCTCTAAATTTCTTTAAAATCTATTTTTTATTTTCAAATGAAAAAATTGTCTAACATAAACTATTCTTTTACAGCTCATCTTTGAATACAGTTTCTGAATATAGATTTCAGGGAAACCAGGATTTACGTAGGTTTTTCCACAGCCTTATCAACATGAAATTTCTAGGTTTATACCAAAGCCTGTGTCTATAAATGACTGGTGCATAGTTTACATGTTAGCTTACCATGGCTAAATGAATAATACCAGGTACCAGGTACTGTTTTATAATCAAAAGTTCATTTTATTTTGAAATTCAAATTAACTGTTGTCATCTGTAAAAGTGGTTGGCTTTCAATCGCCATATTTCATGAAGGTTTGCCAGCATGTGACTCCTCATACTAGTGTTCACTATTTACCAGAAAACAAACACTTAGACTTGTCCATTTTGAAAGATCTGAAAAAATGAAAAATCCAATGAGCATGAAATTATGGTATTTGTCTATCTAAACATTTAAAAACATAGAGGGACAAGGGGAAAATCCTTCCAGCATTTTCGCCCTTTCTCAAAATGCTTTAAAAGGTCTTTTGCTCAGGGATGTTTAATCTCAGGATTTCCTGGTAATCAGTTAACCCATTACCACACAATCCCTACTTTTGACGCCCCTGAGAAAGAAGCCTTTTGAAAACACCGTGGGAAAAGGAGAAAATGCTGGTAACCAGCATTTTCTCCTTTTCCCACAGTGTTTTCTACCCTTCCCAGAGCAAATTTCCATTTTTCAGTCACATTTATTTTGTTGTCTGCAAATGCTTTTAATTTGAACCAGTCCAAAATTTTCTCGTGTGGTAATGAGTTAACAGAATTAACATTTCATAGAGAAATAACAAATTATGCTTGCAACAA
Organism: Tridacna crocea; assembly: GCA_943736015.1. Classification (NCBI taxonomy): domain Eukaryota; kingdom Metazoa; phylum Mollusca; class Bivalvia; order Cardiida; family Cardiidae; genus Tridacna; species Tridacna crocea. The sequence continues at coordinate 16,121,802 of OX031066.1, forward strand.
GATGTGTCTTTTATATAGATAAAGCAGTATGTTTTCCTAAGTTTGATTTGCAAATGGATTTTTTTTTTTTTGAGGTATATCAAACTTAGCTTTGAGTACTTTGAGCAACTAAATACTTTGACATAATTTTTGGTCCTATGTCCATGTAAAATGTGTGCAGTTTGAATAATCAAATTATCTTCTAATACTATCTAAATGCAGGCCTTTTCACTGGCTTTTTTGAGGCAGAACTTTCTCGCTGAGGAGCTTGTGTGTGTACTTTGACAGACTGTAGATGTTTCATTGTGTCCTTTGCAATCACGGATTCAGTGCCACTTTCACAACTCACAGCTGACGTTTCACAACTTTCTTTATTTATCCTCGTTAGACTCCCAGATCGCCGTAGTTTTAATGTTCTGTTAGGAACAAAAGTATTTGGAATGTAGTTCAACTTTTTCTTGTTCTTTTGTTTGGTCCCTGGATGTTGTTCAGCTTGACTGTCATCTGAAATTTTCTGATGATCCTTAGTTTCCGAGGTAGAGATGTCTGGGTTGAGGTAGTCATAAGTTTCCTTATCTTTTAGGGCCTCATGGGCTAATAATTCCCTGTCATTTAACACTGGTGAAACATTCTGGTCAATATCTAGTTCTTCAAAGGTTTTCTCTGCTTCTAGTACATTAACCCATTCTTTCCTGTGAAGGGGTTTATCTGACAACTTTTTCTTACTTTTCCTTGCAGAACTTGAACTATAGTTATCATGTTCTGGTCTATTTGTCAAACCAGGAGATGCATTTCGGTTTTTAATAGAAGCTGGGCTATCATCCTGACATGATAAATCTTCCTTAAGTGAGGTATCTTTGGTATGAGATTCTTCAAATGTTGAGGTAGAAAAATCATTGTAGTCAGGAACTGATGATGTCATCAGTTTTTGTTGTAATCTGTGTTCTTGTTCCTCCAGTATTTCTCTCAGTTCAGAGTCAAGTTTTTCTTGCTCTGATTTTATATCTGCAGATTTAAGTGCCTCAAGGTCCCTTTTTGTTTGCTGTTCTTTAACAAGTTTCTCAAGGGCCATAAAAAATTCATCCCCATACTCTGACAAAATTTTGGAACCTGCAATAGAGTAAGTTCATGTTGGCTGTCTTCAAATTACAGTTCAAACCCTTTGAGAGGCCACTTCTTTTAACACTTAGCTCACTAGGTCTGACTTGAAGACCTTTGTAGACAGAGTATCCAAGATCAGGACATCCAATAGGGGGATATTTTCCCCAAATAATACCTAAGAAATATCAAAATTTGGGTTTTCTATCAGCTTTATTTCACTTATATTGATGGTTAACCCTTTAACACACAATGACGACTTTTGACGACCCTGAAGTAGAAGCCTTTGAAAACATTATGGGAAAAGGAGAAAATGCTGGTAACCAGCATTTTCCCCTTTTCTAACAATCTTTTCTAACCTTCACAAATCAAATTTCGATTTTTCATTCATATTTATTTTATCAAATGCAAATGCTTTCAATTTGGACCAGGCTATAAATTTGTCGTTTGGTAAAGAGTTAAGGGTTAATAAAATCAGTTATGAATAGTTGTGAAGTATGACGATAGAATCTTTACACAAGCATCTAATCAAAGGAGAGAGAGAAAGCTATTCATGGCAACAGTAACATTCCCAACCAATGCAGGAATGTCTCCTTCATTATTTTAACAAAGTTTGCGATTTCAGAAAAAAGTGTACTAGCTCAACAGAGATTTTCAGTTTAGAAATAAAACCTAAACAGCTAGTTTCAAGCTTGCAGATCCAGGATCAGACTGCACATTTGATGAAGTCTGATCTTTATTAATACTGGCTGAAAAAGTATCTATAAGTGCGAAAGGACTTTGAGGGTTGAAATATAACTGACTACAAAAGTCATTGTATGAAAAGAAGCAATCCTGATTCTTTTTTTATTTCCAAATCTGCTGTAGAAAGACTTTTCGTTCTTTAACTCTTTACCACACAATCCTGACTTTTAAGGACCCTTAGAAAGAGAAACTTTTAAACATTGTGGGAAAAGGAGAAAATGCTGAAAACCAGCATTTTCTCCTTTTCCCACAATGTTTTCTACCCTTTCCAAATCAAATTTCAATTCTGATTCATGCTTATTTAGTCATCTGCAAATACTTTCAATTTGGACAAGTCCAAAATTTTGTTGTTGGTAAAAAGCTAATGTACATATAATTTCTTTATAGTTAATACCAGTGTGTAATTAAGTTTCACTGGGTTTGCTCTATTCTCAGAGAAAACCTAGGGACTTAGAAAAACTAGCTTGACACTGACAGACCTACCTTCTGATTCTTCGAAGTCTTTAACCTTGAGCGTTTCCACTACATCACTGAGCTGTGGGGTAAAAGAAAAATTAATCAGATTTCAATAAAATACAACAAGAGCGGCAAATTGTCGCAAGATACGCCCGTCTTACCCCAAGTTGTAAAGCTGGGGCATGCACCAGACAAAATTCAAGTATGAAAAACAACAAAGGGCAATAACTCAAAAATTAAGCAAGCAAGAGTTGTGATTTCGGTGCACTGCACTCCCCCTTGATGAGATCTATCCACCCATGAAATTTCATAACCCTAGCTAGTATAGTTTTAGAGATATGCTTCGGACAAAAATCAAGTATGAAAAACGACAAAAGGCAATAACTCAAAAATTAAGCAAGCAAGAGTTATGATTCCTGTGCACTGGACTCTGCCTCGGTGAGATCTATCCACCCATGAAATTTCATAACCCTAGCTACTATAGTTTTGGAGATATTCACCGGACAAAATTCAAGTATAAAAAATGACAAAGGGCAATAACTGAAAAATTAAGAAAGCAAGAGTTATGATTTTTGTGCATTGCACTCCCCCTCAGTGAGATCTATCCACCCATGAAATTTCATAACCCTAGCTACTATAGTTCTGAAGATATGCACCTGACAAAATTCAAGTATGAAAAATGACAAAGGGCAATAACTCAAAAATTAAGCAAGCAAGAGTTGTGATTTGTTTGCACTGCACCCCCCATCGATGAGAAATTTCATAACCCTAGGTAGTATAGTATTGGTGATATGCTTCGGACAAAAATCAAGTATGAAAAACGACAAAGGGCAATAACTCAAAAATTAAGCAAGCAAGAGTTATGATTCCTGTGCACTGCACTCTGCCTCGGTGAGATCTATCCACCCATGAAATTTCATAACCCTAGCTACTATAGTTTTGGAGATATTCACCGGACAAAATTCAAGTATAAAAAACGACAAAGGGCAATAACTCAAAAATTAAGCGAGCAAGAGTTATGATTCTTGTGCACTGCACTCCCCCTCAGTGAGATCTATCCACCCATGAAATTTCATAACCCTAGCTACTATAGTTTTGGAGATATGCTCCGGACAAAATTCAAGTATGAAAAACAACAAAGGGCAATAACTCAAAAATTAAGCAAGCAAGAGTTATGATTCTTGTGTACTGCACTCTCCCTCGATGAGATCTATCCACCCATTAAATTTCATAACCGTAGGTAGTATAGTTTTGGAGATATGCTCCGGACAAAATTCAAGTATGAAAAACAACAAAGGGCAATAACTCAAAAATTAAGCAAGCAAGAGTTATGATTCTTGTGCACTGCACTCCCCCTCGATGAGATCTATCCACCCATGAAATTTCATAACGCTAGCTAGTATAATTTGGAGATATGCTCCGGACAAAATTCAAGTATGAAAAACAACAAAGGGCAATAACTCAAAAATTAAGCGAGCAAGAGTTATGATTCTTGTGCACTGCACTCCCCCTCGATGAGATCTATCCACCCATGAAATTTCATAACCCTAGCTTGTATAGTTTTGGAGATATGCTCCGGACAAAGAACTGGACGCCGCCCGCCCGACCGGACGCCCGCCCGCCCGCCACGGGTTATCCCATAATACGTCCCGTCTTCGACGGGCGTATAAAAATCAGAGTCATTCCCAGTTAGATTAACTACAATTTTCAAGACTTGGTGTTAGACATGTCACTGTTATGATGCACTCTAAAGGAACCATTTAAAGAGGTCTTATAAACAAAGCTTTCTTAAAGAACATGTTTACTAATGTGTGACTGTGAACCACTTGCCAAGCCTTGTAGCACAGTTCTTAGAATACAGGACTTAACTCTTTACCAAACGACAAAATTTTAGACTGATGCAAATTGAAAACATTTGCAGATGACAAAATACAGGTAACTCAGAAATTGAAATTTGTTTCCAGCAAGGCAGAATACATAGTGGGAAGCATCTGTAGACAGCAAATAATATGTGGTTCTTATGGAATTTGTCTCTGGAAGGGTAGAAAACATAACAGGAAGAGGAGAAAATGTTGGTTACCAGCATTTTCTCCTTTTCCCATTATGATTTCTAAAGCTTTTATTTTCAGGGTCATAGAAACTTGAGAATAGTATAGTGAAGGGTGTAAATGATAAAACAATATTCAGTACAAAGTATTGATCAGTTAATAGACATACAACAATTTTCAAGAGGTTTTCTTGCTTTTTAGGCCTTTAACCCATTACGACCCTGTAAAAGAAGCCCTTTGAAAACATTGTGGGAAAAGGAGAAAATGCTGGTAACCTGGATTTTCTCCTTTTCCCACAGTGTTTTCTACCCTGCTGGAAACAAATTTCAATTTTTGGGTTACTTTTAATTTGTCATCTGCAAGTGTTTTCAACTTGGACCAGTCTAAATTTCTGTTGTTTGGTAAAGGGTTAAATAGAAAGGATATTGAAGGATACAGAAAGAATAAATTTGAGTCATGCTTCATGAAAAGAAGGCTAAATGCTTCTGCTCTATACCAAGGCTACCCTAAGTAAAAACTTTTTTGCAATCAGTATTTTTTCCAGATTTCAAATGACCATTCTACCTATTTTTCAGTAGGTAGATCAACAAAATAGATCCATATAGTGCACAGGCTTGGTTTTCATTATTCTAATTACCAAACGACTGTGCTTTCGGCGTGTCCAAATCGAAAGTATTTGCAGACGACAAAATAAAAGTGACTGAAAATTTTGAAATTTGTTTTGTGAAGGGTAGAAAACATTGTGGGTAAATGTTTTCTAAAGGCTTCTTTTTAAGGGGCATCAAAAGTAGAGATTGTGTGGTAATGGGTTAAAGGGTATAAAAGTATGATGTGTTTCAAAGATGCAATAAACCCACAATTCCACAGCAAGGCACATTTTTTTTGTTATACTGACAGAGACCAAGTTTAAAGATTGATGATATCCTACAAACATCTGAATTTATGAGCTTTCACCAGGGAAAAATCCCTGCTGAAAACATAAACTGAGTAAACAAACTGACAGAATTTATTTACTTCAAATTTTTAGTAAACAGATAAATTCACATGGATTACTGTATCTATGGTCCCAATAGATAAGTGGATATATTCACATGGACAATTTGTATACCAGTACATGTATTACTCTTTCTATGGTTGATAGTATACAGAACTAAAGACCTTGGAGTCGAATACCCATCTCTTTGTGAGAAATAATGATTGTTATTGCGACAAGATAGATTTTGTGTTCCTGCTGATCCTTGTTGGGATGATGGTGAAATGGGTATGTGGCTTGTGGCTTGGGGAAAATTTTGTCTATAGTACAAGTAAAAGAAATTACCAGCATAGTGAGCTATACATGAATTAATGTTGAAAACTTTGTCAAAGACCATACAATTTACCTGTGAAGCATGTCCTTTAAATACAGTAATGAACTTCTTCAAAGACTCCTCAGAAGCAGATTGGTTCAGTTTTATATAGGCATCCAAAATACCTGTAAATTACAGAAAAGAAATAATATGTAACTCAATAACTGTTGAAGCACTAGATACAACTTTTTTTACTTTTGTGGACAGTTTAGGTCAAGACCAGCAACCACAGAACATACAGTCTGGTCTTTGATCTTCACTGCCTCGCACTTTAAGATATTTTTGCTCAAAAAAGTTAAGGATTTGATATAATATTTTCTATATTTTCTGTCTGCAAATTTTCATATTAAATATTCTGAAATCTGAAATATGACTGCCTAACCATTTTCACAACCCTAAGAATGAAAGCTTTTGCAAACAATGTGAGAAATGGAGAAAAAGCTGTGTAACATTTATCATCAAAAGAGAAAAAAGAAGACTATCACATTGGATGTTTATTGGATACAGTGAGATAGATATTCATTACTTGAGAAAATTCATAGAGGCACAAATCAGTATTCAGCAAGAAACTTTGAACTCCTTAAAATGTTGGGGTTGCAGCTGCCAGAAGATCTGAGAAACATTTTTGAAATAAAAAAATTAATTGCTCACCAATGTAAAGTTCACCTTTTTTAACAATGTTTTCAACTCCTCTGTTTTTCAGACTTAACATTAATTCCCTATTGATATTTGATGCTACATTTTCACATTTTGTGAAATCAAAAATAGGCATGAAAAAGTCCTATGTCCAATGTTGTTTTAATCTTTTTTCTGTCTTGCTTTGCACATCGCCCCTCCCCTCCAAGTGGCAAGTCATTATCTATACCCATCACCAGACAATCCTGACTTAATAGGACCTTCAGCGGAGAGTCTTTTAAAAACATAATACAACAAGGAGAAAATGTCTGTAAACAGCATTTTCTCCTTTTTCCCTCAATGTTTTCTACCCCGTTGCAGAAAATCTCATTAATGACCTTCATTTATTTTGCTGTCAGCAATTGCTTTTAATCTGGACAAATCCAAATTTTGTCATTTGGTAAAGGGCTAACTCTTTACCACACAATCTTGACTTTTAATCACCCAGAGAAAGAAGCCTAAAGAAAACATTGTGGGAAGAAGAGAAAATGCTGGTAACCAGCATTTTCTCCTTTTCCCACACTATCAAAGTCAGAAATTGTTATATTCACAAGATTTAAGTTGTTGTCTGCGGATGCTTTGAATTTGGACCAGTCCAAAATTTTTTTTGTTTGGTAAAGACTTAGTCTTACCTTGTAAGGGTTTGACAATCACTTCATTTCCCATCTGTTCAAAGTCAGCATAACCCTCTCTGTCAATATAAACAAGTTTCAGAATTAGATATACCTTATCAACTATGTAGCTTTTTTCTTTGAGAATAAAAGGAAGATGTTACATAGTTACAGTCTTAAATAACATCACTAGCAATTTTCTATTAAAAATAATAATTATTATGAAAAAGAAATCCTAACCTTATTACTTGAAATAAAGACTCTGTGTATTTAAGCTGTAAATTATAGACTTTCTGATGATACTTCAACTCCGTCTTCAAACCATCTATCTGAAAACAAAATGAGACAATACTGACTAACCAGACAATTGTAAAGAGTAAGCTCCTTAACAGCATGATCCCCTGTTTTACAACTCTGAAGGAAAAAATACATTTCTAAAAACATCAAGGAAATACAAAACAAGGACATCATTGGTGGGTGCATTAAATATTTTAAAAATGACTTGATTTTAGATGTGATGAATTCATTAACACAGTTTAAAGAAGAGTTTTGCACTCGCCCCTCGAAATGCTTTCAAATAGACAAATTGTAAAGTTTAAAACTTTTTCATTCAGTAAAGAGTTAATGTCTCTTTAGAAACAAGAGGACCATGATGGTCCTATATCGCTTACCTGAGTACTAAGCAGTAAAGATCTACAATGAAAATTCTTCTTTTCGGAAAAGATCATCATATCATATTTGGTAGAAGTCCACTAAAAGATGCTACATAAAGAAATATCAAAGCTCTACGATTTCCATTTTCAGAGAAAAATATTTAAGTTTTCTTTCTTTGTTCCTATGATTCAAACTTGTGACCCCCAAGGCTGGGCCAGTTTGGACCCCAAGGACATCATGTGTACAAACTTGGTAGAGGTCAACTAGCAGATGCTTCATACCAAATATCAAAGCTCTACTACTCCTTGTTTCATAGAAGATTTTTAAAGTTTTCCTTCTTTGTTCCTATGTTTCAAACTTGTGACCCTTGCGGCGGGGCCAGTTTTGACCCCAGGGGCATCATATGTATAGTCTTGGTAGAGGTCCACTAGAAGATACTACATACCAAATATCAAAGCTATGCACCTTCTAGTTTCAGAGAAGAAGATTTTTAAAGTTTTCCTTCTTTGTTCCTATGTTTCAAACTTGTGACGGCCGGGGCGGGCCAGTTTTGACCCTATGGGCATCATACGAACAATCTTGGTAGAGGTCCAATAGGAGATGCTACATACTAAATATCAAAGCTCTGCCCCTTCTAGTTTCAGAAAAGAAGATTTTTAAAGTTTTCCTTCTTTGTTCCTATGTTTCAAACTTGTGACCCCCAGGGCAGGGCCAGTTTTGACTCCAGGGGCATCATATGAACAATCTTGTTAGAGGTCTGCTAGGAGATGCTACATAACAAACATCAAAGCTATGCACGTTCTAGTTTCAGAGAAGAAGAATTTTACAGTTTTCCTTCTTTGTTCCTATGTTTCAAAATTGTGACCCCTGGGGCGGGGCCAGTTTTGACCCCAGGGCCATCATATGAACAATCTTGGTAGAGGTCCACAAGGAGATGCTACATACTAAATATCAAAGCTCTACCCTCTAGTTTCAGAGAAGAAGATTTTCAAAGATTTTGCTACTTTTTTTTCTTTTGGTTGCTATGGCAACCAGAGTTATGACTGGAATTCAATCTCTTGAACAACTTTGGTAGAGCTTGACCCAAGGAACATCCCTGCTAAGTTTCATCAAGATTGGCCCCATGGTTTGGGAGGAGAAGATGTTTAAAGATGTGGATGACAGACTCTGGACATTGGGCGATCACAAAAGCTCACCATGAGCACTTCGTGCTCAGGTGAGCTAAAAAAAGTGAAACATGATTTCAGGAATAAAAGATATTACTTCATGATTCAGCATATAGACTTTATAGTTATATGCCTTCACCAATGCTTGTATACACTTCGTTGTGTCCCCTTGTTTTAATCTGGCTGGAATTGGCAAACTTTTTAAAACATGTTCACTTGTCACTTTCTTCAGAGCTGGAGATTTCAAAGCTGGCTGAAAAGATATACAGGGTATTTAATTTTTTCAGTGAAAGATTGAAATTTGGTTTATCAAGTGAACATCATAGGTTATATTTTCAAGAGTGGGTTCAACAGCCACGAGTGAACATTGATGATGTTTACATGATGAAATCAATTTCTTTCTTTCACTGAAAAAAAAAATTCTATTTACTTAAGTTTCTAACCCTTTCTTGAAGGGACTTTCATCAAACTCAAATATAGGTCTTTTCAGTAATTCTAAGTGGCATACCTTATCCAAATAACAATGCATTACAATACTAGAAAAAGCATGAGATATTACGTCATATTTCCATATGATTGAGTGGCCTGTGCATTTTACCAAGGTAACAAATACATGAGAACTACTGTTTCTGCTTTCAACTGAAGAGTTGGAAAATAAAATTGGTATTTTTCACTGGTCATAACTATGAAATATCAAAAAACATTCCACCCCTATTTAACAATAACCTACTGGAAAGCAATAAGAAGTAAGAAGTGGCACTTCACTTTGAAAAACTTCAAACATGGTTGGAGTGCCTGCCCGAGATTTACTTGCCCATGCATACAGTGAAGATTAAGATAAGAATGTACAGATCAGAAAATTTAATCATGGATCTCTATTGTTTGCTATGCTAATATATTCTGATATAAACAGCCATGAAAGTCTGATAGCTAGGGCCTTTTTTTACCCATGCAAATGCTGTTCTTTTTTCCTCCAAGAATGAGACAGTACATTTTAAAGCCTGAAAAAGGTTCTTCATAAAATATAATTATACCGGTACATAACTATGCTTATTCCATATAATTTTGTACAATATCAGTCCTAAATTATCAAAGCTCCAGAATAGAAAGGTCTGATAATCATTATATTTTCTTCAGGTCATCTCAATGACACCTAGAAAAGAAAAATGAGGGGGCTAAATGCATACGCAAAAATTATCGACACAGCTCAGTCTACACACCCCGTGCAGGCTGAACTAGGTCATAATTTTTTGCCGTAGTTAAATCTTCTGCATGTAAAAAGACCATTATACCTACATGATTTAACCCTTTCCCAAACAATCCCTGGTTTTTACAGGTCAGGAATAGAAGCATTTTGAAAACATTGTGGGAAAAGTAGAAAGTGCTGGTAACCACCATTTTTCCCACAATGTTTTCTACTGTATCATATAGAAAAATCATCTTTTAAGCAACTGTTATTTTGTCATCTGCAAAATGCTTTCAATTTGGTCTGGTCCAAAATTTGCAGCAGTTTGGGAAAGGGTTAAAGAAAATCAATGTATACCTGAAACAAACAAAAGTCTTGATCTTACTTTTAAAAAATGATTTTTCTAAGTACTCACATGCAAGAAAAAATTTCAAATAAATTCGTCATCTTCTGACTTTACATATTTCCAAATGAAATCATGAAATTCACGTCATTGTTGGCTAGTATTTTTCTCCTCTTACAATAATGTTTTTCACTAATTCAAGACAAATCACATCATAAGAGACCTTTGGTTTGTTGCCTAAAAATGCTTTGAACATGGACAATTTTAAAATGTTATTCTCAAGTATAGATTTATACAGTCCTCACCCATGGTGCACTTGGAAACAAGAGGGAGAGTTCTAACAAATCATCAGTGCAGTCCTTCATAATGGCACAAGATTTGAGGATCTGGGTCATCAGCCTCTCTCTGACAGATTGAGTCACATGACCTGAGGTCCATATACTGCTAGAACTCTTTGGCTCTTCATCCATAACACTGTGTAGCTGTATCAGCTCTTTGTACAATGTGCTTAGCTTGCCTTCCAATTTGGACTGTAAAATTAATACAGCATGCATAAATATTTTGGGCATGCTCTGTAAAAAGAGGATTTAACCCATTACAACACATTCCCTACTTCCGCCCACCCTGAAAAAGAAGCCTTCAGAAAACATTGTGGGAAAAGGAGAAAATGCTGGTAACCAGCATTTTCTCCTTTTTCCACAATGTTTTCTACTCCTCACCAAATGAATTTCAAATTTTCAGTCTCTTTAATTTTGTTGTCGGCAAATGCTTTTGATTTGGACAAGCCTAAAATACTGCCTTTTGGTAATGTGTTAATACACAGCAAAGACTCATTTATGGATCAATAATCATATGATGTTTTGCATGGTATAATGCATCCCAGAGATAAATTACAGCCCCATTTGCTAGAGTACCACTCAAAATTAATGCATTTACTTCAAGAAGCAGACAGTGAGGCACAACTTTTTTGTTCATACTCTATGCCTAAAGCTTGCGGTACAACTTTTCAGTACCTGAAAATTTGTACCACAAGCTTTACACATAGAGTATGAACAAAAAAGTTTCACCTGGCAGTCTGCTTCTGTTCAGTTTTTACTTTATTTGGTTTTGAAAATAATTTCAGTAATAGTGCTTGGCACATGCACTTGTATATTCATTCCACAAGTGCCCTTTATCACTTTACCAGTGGTTTGCAAAATTTCCAAGCTACAGGCTTCTTTTGCAGACAAACATTGTTTGCAGTAAGAGATGAATAAGTTTTGGATGTAGGGAAGAGTTTGGCCATGCTGGAATTGAAACACATGACCCCTGGTTTGCTAGCCCTGCATATTATCCACTGAAGTATCCGGCTCTGGTCCCTGGCAGCTTACAGATTAAACAAAAAAAAGGCTGTCACAAAATATATAAAGCAAAACGAAAAAGTTCTACAAAAATAAACTAAAGTCACAGCTCAAAAAAATATTTACCACTTGTTTAAGATTTAGGTGTTCCAGATTTCCAGATGCAACATCAAATAAAGTAACATTGTTTTGCTTGGCCGGATGGACAAAATCACCATAAAATTTCAGGGCATGGGCTAATTGCTCTGTAGTCCTATTCTGTAAATATGAATCAAACATTTTTCAATCTCATGTCAATTCAAATGAATGGATTTTCTAAAGATTGAAGAAGGCAAATGAGAAACTGCTTGTCATCAGTATTTTCTCCTTTTCTCACAATGTGTTCTTTCCAAACAGAGACATTTCCACCAATTTAGCCAGAATTAATTTGGTAGTGAAAATATTTTCAATAGGAACCTATCTAAAATTTTGCCATACCACAAAGAGATTAAATCATTAAGTTAAAAGTGAATTAAATTTACAGATGATTGTAAAGTTATGAACTAAAATGTGCTAATCAATAAATGACAATCCCTATCCCCCCCTTCCTGTAGTGTTTAAAATTTTAGCCCATCCATTGCATACCCTAAAACATGCTAATCAATAAATGACTATTCCCATCACCCTTCCTGTAGTATTTAAAATTTTCGGCCATCCATCTATCTTAACACTATACCACTCAATGACGACTTTTGACGACCCTAAGGTATAAGCCTTTTGAAAACATTGTGTGAAAAGGAGAAAATGCTAGTAACCAGCATTTTCTCCTTTTCCCACAATGTTTTCTACCCTTACAAAATCAAATTTTGATTTTTTAGTCACATTAATTTTGTCGTCTGCAAACGCTTTCAATTTGGACCAGTCTATAAATTTGTCGTTTGATAAAGAGTTAAGACTTACAGTGCTAAATTAATATTATTGACCCTTTCAATTTTGGAAAATATCTTGAATATCAAATTTCATTGTTGTTATGGCCAGAATATGTAATAAAGTAGCGGACAGTGTAGATCTAAGATCAGACTGCACATTCTGTACAGTTTGATCTTGATCTATCCTGTCCACAAAAACAACTTAAAATTGGTTCCAGTGCTTTATGGGTTAAAAGCACATATGAATGACAAATCAAACTTGGCTCATATTATGGAAGTTGTCTTTAAAGGAAAGGATATGAAGACAACAAATTAAATCTGGTTCAACGCATAAGATTTGTCTCTGAAAGGGAAGCAAACACTGTGGGAAAAGGAGACAATACTGACAACAAGCATTTTCTCCTTTTACCACTAATATCTAAAAGCACTCTTCCTCAGTATTGTTAACCCATTACCACACAATCCCTACTTTTGACAACAATGAAAAAGAAGCTTTCAGAAAACATTGTGGGAACCAGCATTTTCTCCTTTTCCCACAATGTTTTCTACCCTTCACAAAACAAAATTCAAATTTTCAGTCACTCTTATTTTGTCGTCTACAAATGCTTTCGATTTGGTCAACCCTAAAAGTTTGTCGTTTGGTAATGAGTTAAAACTTGGAACCATGATTTGATAAAGGGTAAACAAGGGTAAACAATCTACCTGTTGTCCTATTGTAGGTTTTCATAGGCAGAATGTATAATAAAACACATTTTAAGGTGACAAGCAGAATTCCAACCATCTACCATTAAATAAACATATTGTTAGAGAATCCATCAGCATGTAAATACAATAAAACAAGTTGAAAAAATATTTTGCTGTTAGAGGTCTAATCTAAATTAGATAGATTTAACATTATTGGAAGAAAAAGAAAATCAGACATTACTTCTAACTGCTTGTAAAGTTTAATTCTTGCTGACTCTGTTGTTTCCACCATTAGGGTTAGATCAGATCGTTCAACATTCACCTGTGGTCCTCTAATATCCATTGATATATATGCTCTGGAAGGAAAACAAAGGCATAAAGGCACCTACAGTTGTGAAAGGCCCTTAACCCATTACCACACAATCCCTACTTTTGACGCCTCCGAGAAAGAAGTCTCTAGAAAACATTGTGGGAAAAGGAGAAAATGCTGGTAACCAGCATTTTCTCCTTTTCCCACAATGTTTTCTACCCTTCACAAAACAAATTTCCAATTTTCGGTCACTTTTATTTTGTCGTCTGCAAATGCTTTCAATTTGGACCAGTCTAAAAAATTGTCGTTTGGTAATGGGTTAAATGCTTAATCCTTCACCAAGCAATCCCTGGTTTATACGACCCTAAGATAGAAACCTTTTGAAAACATTGTGGGAAAAGAAGAAAATCTGCCCTGCTGAAAACAAATTTCATTTTTTAAATTACAGTTATTTTGTCATCTGCAAGTGCTTTCAATTTGGACTAGTCTAAAATTTTGTCGTTTGGTAAAGGGTTAAGAGAATACCATTTTTCTCCCCCAAAACAATCTTTGATGTAGATAAGCCAGCTACCCTCAAGTATTTACCAAACAACAAAGTTTTACAATAGTCCAAATTGAAAGCATTTGCAGGTGACATTGAAATCTGACTGAAAAAATAAAAATTGCCTTTGAAAGGGTAGGAAACAAGGTGCAAAAAGGAGAAAATGCTGGTTACCAGCATTTTCTCCTTTTCTATAAAAGTTTTCAAAAGGCTTCTTTCTTAGGGTTGTGTGGATTGTGTGGTAAAAGCTTAAGTTTTTTCCAAACGACAAAATTTCACACAGGTCCAAATTGAAAGCATTTGCAGACAACAACATAAAAGTGACTGAAATTTGTTTGGGAAGGGAAGAAACTATTGTGGGAAAAGGAGAAAATGCTTGTTATTAGCATTTTTTCCTTTTCCCTCAATGTTTTCAAAAGGCTTCTTTCTCAGGGTCATTAAAAGTCGGGTTTGTGCGGTAAAAGGTTAAAACATTGCAGCATGTTTACCATGTAACTCTTTTTCCAGAACTGAAGGTACATTTTTGTTGTTTTATCTCAACTTTTCAACTTAAAATCTTTAGTGCTTTATTTCATAACCCTTTAGTATACAAAATAAATGATCATGCCCCGCAGCCTTTGAGAATATATGTTGCTATAAAGACTTTGTATGGCTGTGAAGGAGTAGATAAGAAGCTATTATGGAAGATGGAGAAAATGCTGCTTACCATCATTTTCTCCTTCTCTCAAAAAGTTTTTAATTTTTTCTCCCATGGCAGCACAAACTGAGGCATGCAGCAGGGTCACTTTTCATGTGTTTTGGCTGTTGAGCCAATCTTTTCATCTGTGTTGTGGTTCATTATGTTATGTTATGTTGTAAAAGGTTATTCATGAGCTCCTCTACTATATACACATGTGTTCTATGAAGGTAACTGCTTTAACTCTTTACCAAACAACAAAATATCAGACTGGTCAGAAATGAAAGCACTTGCAGACAACAAAATACATATAACTCAAAAATTGAAATTTGTTTCTAGCAGGGTAGAAAACATTGTTGAAAAAGGAGAAAATGCTGGTAACCAGCATTTTCTCCTTTTTCCACAATGTTTTCAAAAGGCTTCTATCTCAATCAGGGATTGTTTGGTAAAGGATTAAAGAATAATGTACATGTTATATAACAAAATTTACAAAAAATAAAAGCTGTGTCACCTGCACTTGTCTGCCAGCCATTTTAAAGAGTTTTCCACTTCAAGCAACACTGTCCCACGAGAACTCAGTGCATCATTTAAAACTAGAACCTATAAAAAAACACAGGAGTCAACAATACCTCTGTGATGATGTGAAATTCAATCATCACCACCTGCCTGCTTTTCATCTTGCAGCTTAAAACTTTTGAAAATATACATTGCAGCAAAAGGAAAAATTGCTCCTTATTACAAAATATTTTCATGTGTAGTAACTCATATGTATCAAACCTTAGTATGTGTTGATAATCAGTACTTGTGCAAATAATAAACATTTCCAAGGAATTATTCATGGTTTTCTGCTACAAAATGTCTCCTTTTTTAAAATGTTTGCAAGTGTAAAATCTAGTGTGAAATTTCTTACCCAGGTAACCAGCAATTTATCCTTTTCCCAATATATTTTCTACCCTATTAAAGTCAGAATATCATCATTTTACCAAGAATTAATTTGTTGTCTGCAGATGCTTTGAATTTGGCCTAGTCCAAAAAATGTTATCTTTACTAAAGGACAAAATCTTAGACCTACTATTCAAAACTGCAAGTTTTTGCAGATGAAAAAATAAATGAGACTCAAAAATTAGTTTAGGATAGGGCAGAAAATATTGAGGGAAAGGGAGGAAATACTATTATCAGCATTTTCTACTTTTGCAACAATGTTATTAATATCTGCTCAGAATCATTAAAAGTACAAACTATGAGTAAAAGTGTCTACTCTTCACCAGAAAAAATAATCTTCGACTTTAAAAGACTGCAGGCTTCTGCAGAGTACAAATCAAAATTAATAGTGGGTGAAGAAGTGAAAATGCTAGCATGTTCTTCTTTTGTCATAATGTTTTAAAAAAAAAATCCATTTCCATGTCATGATGGAATTGTTTGGTTCAAAGTGTTCATGATATCACCTTAATAAGATATCACATTTCTAGGTAAAAATGCATGGGTCAAAATCTAGAAATACCGCAATTAATAAAATACCATTTTTAACTCTTTAACACACAATCCTGACTTTTAACAAGCCCTTTGAAAACATTGTGGGAAAAGGAGAAAATGCTGGTAACCAGCATTTTCTCCTTTTCCCACAATATTTGCTACCCTTCTAAAACCAAATTTCATTTTTTCAGTCACATTTACTTTATTGTCTGCAAATGCATTCAATTTTCTTGTGTGGTAAAGAGTTAACTCTACCAAACAACAAACTTTCAGAGTTGAACAAATTGAAAGCATTTTCAGAGAACAAATTCAATGAAAAACACAGTTTTATATATAATATCTATCTTTGAAATGGTAAAAATATTGTGGGAAAAGAACCAAAAATCGTTAAATGAGCTTTTCCCATTATGTTTCCAAAAGCCTACTACATCAGGATCCTTAAAACACCAGTTTGCTAATTGATTATCAGAATCCTTATAGCCTACTTTCTTCACTAAAACCTGTGTTGTGTGTATTCACTCAGAACTGGAGAGCAGAGGTTGCTACATATGGCTTGCGACACAAGAAAAGGGACACTCTGAAATTTGCGTAAAGTGTTGTCTGGGATTAGCCTGCACAGTCCGTGCAGGCTAACCCATGACGGCACTTTACGACTACATTAGATATTGTACTACAGTAAAACAGAAAACGTTTTCACAAAACAGAAAATTACATAAAAACCAAAAGTGTCATTTCGGATCAGCCTGTGCGGACTGCTGATCTGAGACAATACTTTATGCAAGTGTCTGAATGCCCCTTTTTGCATGTTGCAGGCCCTGTCTGTTTTTTTTATTATCACTCTTACCATCCCCTTCCATACTTACCTGTCTCTCTAATTGTATAACTTGAGATTTCAGCAACATAACTCTTCTCTCATCATATTTTTCATGACTGTTTTCCTTTATCAGTTGATTGTACAAAGATCTATGCAACAAAAGAGTTAGAAAAAATATCAGTTTGCATTTTAACCCCTATGTCCTAGATAAGTGAAATAAAACTTTCATGCCAAAGTAAAAATTCAAATTTTGCTATTTCAAGTTATCTTTTTGGGAAAAAATATCTCCTTATTAGACAGTGTAGATCAAAGATCAGGCTGTATATTCTATGCAGTGTGATCTTCATCTACATTGTTTGCCAAAGATCTCTGAGTTAAGTTTAGCAACCCAAGGGTTAAAAACAATGTTTCAGTCAAATTTTAGGTGAAAATTATCTCTAGCAATAATGATACTAAAACACCCTGGAATAAGTGACCTCATAACCCCATCCAAGCTCTTAAATAGTCAAGAAAATTTATCAAATCACTGTGCGTTATGTACAAAAATTTTCAAGTTCAAGGGAGATAATTTTCATGGCTCAACTCTTTACCAAATGGCAATATTTTAGATAAGTCTAATTTGAAAACTCTTACAGAGGACAAGATCTTGTGTAAGATATTCTTCATAACATAGTGGTTTTCATTATTTTCTCCTTTTCCCTCAATGTTTTCAAAAGGCCTATTTCTTAGGATGAGTAAAACAGGATTGTGTGGTAAAGAGTCAATTCTTTACAAAACCATCCCAACATCTTTGAAAACCCACATATGGCCACATATACATACGAAAAGGGACATTCGGACATTTGCCTACAGTGTCGCCGCGGATCAGACTGATCTAAAATGACACTTTCCATTTTTATGTACTTTTCTGTTTTTCACAATCCATCTAAATATCTGTATTCTAGACTCAAGCCTTGTTCTGAAAGATACTCTAGCCTCTTTCTAAAAAAAATTGAGCTGGACTATAGCTTAGATCTGAAAACCCAAATTAAGGACTCTCCAGAGTCCAGTATTGATTCAGATATTTTACACTCAAATGGTGTTCATTGATTTCATAGGCCTTAACCCTTTACTCCATGAATGAATGAATGAATGTTGTTTTATGGCGCATCGACAGCTTTGGTCATTTAGCGCGCATATCTATGTTAAAAGATAATAAACGTGGAGTTGTTTAAACTGAATAAAGTTTGAATGACAATAAAAGAATTGAATTAAGAAAATTTAATGCATAAAGGGCATCATCAAGTTACAGGGCAATCCCTATATACTCAAATGTTTTAAATGATAAGAACTGAATTAAGAAGAATGCGTAAAGGGCATTATCGAGTTACAGGGTAATCCCTATATACTCAAAAGTTCTAAATGATAAGATTTAAGAATGTGATAAAAAGGTTTAAACTCAATGCTGGTTTGATAAAAAGAAGTTTTTTTAAATGAAAAAGAAATATGTGTCATTTATAATGTACATAAAATATGATATTGAGTGGCTGGGCATTCCCTGCCTACTCAACAGTTTTAGATATCAAGTTACAGGGCAATCCCTATATACTCAAAAGTTTTAAATGATAAGATTTAAGAATGTGATAAAAAGGTTTAAACTCAATGCTGGTTTGATAAAAAGAAGTTTTTTTTTTTAAATGAAAAAGAAATATGCGTCATTTATAATGCGCATAAAATATGATATTGAGTGGCTGGGCATTCCCTGCCTACTCAACAGTTTTAGATTAAAAGGCAAGACCGATAATATTGTTTTTCCTTGGAAATGAGGTTAAAATTGGTAAAGATTGGAGCCTCCAATGGGATCAAATACTCCCATTAAAGAGGTCCTGTCTCCAATGAGATAAGATGCCCCCAAGAGGGCTAATCCTCCCATTAAGGAGATGTAAACTGAATATTAAAGGAATTAAAAATGTTGTAAAAAGATAGGTAAGAAATTCAATAGTAAATATCACAGTTTATTGTAAATGCCAATCTCCTTTATGAAAGCGATAATAGATTCAAAGCTGACAGAATCAAAAAGATTTTTCAAACTATCAACGTTGAAATATTTTAAACGAACTGGCTGAAAGTCAATGCAATCTAGTAGGATATGTTTTACAGAAAAGGTTGCATTGCATGGTATACATTCAGGGGCATCATCTCTTGTCAAGAGCCAGGAATGTGTGATGCGTGAATGGCCTATTCGAAAGCGTGCAATTATCACTTCTTCTCGACGAAGGGATCTGTAAACGGGATACCATTCACCAAGGGATGGTTTAACTGAATGCAGTTTATTGAAAATATCAGCATCCCACTGGGATTGCCAAGAAGATTGGATATGTGATAAAATGGAGGATTTAAAATCAGTGTGTGGAACTTTAAAATCTGAAATGGGAAGGTTAAGTGCAGATTTTGCAGACCTATCGGCATTTTCATTGCCTTTGATGCCTACATGACTTGGAAGCCAGCAGAACACCAATCTGTTCTTAGAAGAAATTTGTGAGATCCTTTCAAGTAAACTGCAGATTAAAGGATTCTCAAGTCGTTGATTTGAAAGGGCCTGTAATGTTGACAAAGAGTCTGAAAAGATAATAAAACGGTTGGAATTAGAACTTTCAACTAGATTAAGGGCAAGATCTACTGCTTTAATTTCAGCAGAGAAGATAGAGGAGTTGTTTGGAAGGCGGCATTTTAAGCTTCTTTGTCCATAAACAGCGGCAGCTGCTACAGAATTGCCTTCTTTAGATCCATCTGTATAGATGGGTTTGAAGGAAAAATAATGCTCCTTTATCTCGTTGTATCTAGCATGAAATACCGTTCTATCCGTGACAGACTTTTTGTCAGATGCAAGGTCAAATCTGAATTCTGCACTGTTTAGTGTCCATGGAGGGATTTCAGAGATTTTATAGTCGGCAATAGACTCGGTGTCTATGCCAAGGTTATCTACAATGGGCTCCATGCGGATACCAAATGGAGGAATAACATTTGGTTTCCTTTCAAAAAGACGTTTATATTCAGGTTTAAAGACAACGTTATGAGTTGGATTAAAACGATTCGACTTAAGTTTTAAAATATATTGAAGTGAGAGTTTTTCTCTCCTGTAAGAAAGGGAAGGTTCATTAGCCTCAACATAGAGACTATTGACGGGAGAAGTTCTGAAAGCTCCAAGTATAAGACGCAGACCTTCGTGGTGTATAGAATCGAGAATTTTCAGATAGGATTTACGGGCCGATCCGTATACAACAGATCCATAGTCTAACTTGGAGCGAACTAAAGACCGATAAAGCCGCAAGAGGACTTTACGGTCTGCTCCCCATTCAGAATGAGCCACAACCTTAAGAAGATTAAGAGCCTTCTTGCACTTCTTTTTAAGTGCAGTGATGTGAGGAAGGAAAGAAAGCTTTCTGTCAAAGATGACTCCAAGAAATTTAAACTCAGAAACGACTTCAATTTTAGTTTTGTCCAGATAAAGTTCAGGATCTGGATGAACACCTCGTAGATTACAGAGGTGCATGCACTTAGTTTTGGACTTTGAAAATTTGAAGCCATTTTCATCAGACCATGTTTGCAATTTGTTGAGACATTGCTGAAGTTGTCTCTCAATAATGTTCATATTTCGAGATCTGAAGCATATGACAAAGTCATCAACATAGAGGGAACAGTCTACACCAGGACAGATAGCTTTGACTATACTGTTTATTTTCACACTGAAAAGTGTAACAGAGAGAATACATCCTTGGGGTACACCCATCTCCTGTTCACGGGCTCCCGAGACAGTATTACCAACTCGGACGCGGAAAAGACGTTCATCCAAGAAGGCTGAAATAAAAAGAGGAAGACGGCCTCGAAGACCAAAGTCATGCAAGTCTTTCAGAATTCCGTATTTCCAAGTTGTATCGTAAGCGCTTTCAAGGTCGAAAAAGACAGATACTACATGCTGTTTATTAATAAAGGCTTCTCTGACAAAGGTTTCAAAGCGGACAAGATGATCTATGGTGCCGCGCTGGCGACGAAATCCACTCTGTACATCAACGATGAGGTTGTTCTTCTCTAAAAACCAGACAAGTCTGTCGTTGACCATACGTTCTAGGGTCTTGCAGAGACAACTAGTAAGAGCTATTGGCCGATAGTTAGCCGGGTCACTAGCATCTTTGCCAGGTTTTGGGATAGGAATGACAAGTGCTTCCCGCCAGGATGCAGGAAAAACACCTGACTGCCAGATATCATTAAAAATATCAAGTAAAACTGAGAGGGAAGTAAAAGGTAAGTGTTTTAAAAACTGGTAGTGAACTTTATCTGGGCCAGGAGAAGAATCATGAGCTTTATTCAGAGCAGATTTTAATTCTTTAAAAGTGAAGAGTTTATTATAATGCTCTGAATTCGAAGACTTGAAATTAAGCTTTTTCTTTTCTTCTCTAGCTTTATTCCTCTGAAACTTTTCTGAATAGTTTGCAGAGGAAGACTTTTTGCAAAAGGTGTTAGCAAGAGCATCAGCAATATCCTGGGGAGATTCCAACGAAGTATTGTTAACCTCAAGGTGACTAACAGGGGTCTGGCCTTTGCCATTGATCTTTCTGATCATATCCCAGGTTTTTTTAGTAGTAGTTCTACTATTCAAATTAGAGACATATTGTCTCCAGGCCTTGCGCTTACTTTCTTTAATGGTACGACGGGCTTTTGCCCTGGAAATACGGAATAAGTTAAGATTGTCTTTGGTAGGCCTGAGATTAAATTTTCTAAGGGCCTGTTTTCTGTCTCTGACAGCCTGTTTACAATCATCATTGTACCAAGGCTTGTCAGGTCGTTTTGGGTTTGCCGAGGTCTGAGGGACGGACTTTTCAGCTGCATCAATTAATAGGGAAGTGAAAAGTTTTGCAGGATCATCGCAATTTCCAAACTTATCATGTGTAATGGTCTGTTCACATAGGGTTTCAAATTTATTCCAATTGGCTTTGGAAAGCTTCCATTTCTGCAGTCGTACACTGCTGGACGGTTGTGTAGATGAAAAGATAATGGGGAAGTGATCACTTCCACACAAATCCTCAGTCACTTTCCAAGTAAAATTGGGAAGTAAGACTGGGCTGCATAATGTTAAATCAATGGAAGAGTAAGATCCAGTTGCTGGATGCAAGTAGGTTTTGGATTTGTTATCATTCATGAAAGACAGAGAGTTGTTGGAAATGAAGTTCTCCAACTGGAGACCTCTCTGGTTGGTGTCATTGCAACCCCACATAACATTGTGACCATTAAAGTCCCCAGCAAGAATATAGGGGGATGGCAATTGTGAAATGAGATCGTTCAGATTGGTCTCATTGATAGGTATGCTTGGCGGGAGATATAAAGAACACAGTGTAACAGCATTGTGTATAGATAACCTGACAGCAACAGCTTGCAGGTTTGTATTTAAAGAGATAACTTTGTGAGGAATGTTGTTGTTTACAATAATAGAAACACCTCCTCTGGCTTTTTCACCTTCGGTAAAAAACTTGTTGTAAACAGAATGATATTTGATAGTGATATCATCCTCCCGTTTAAGGAAGGTTTCTTGCAGACAAACAGCAACTGGTTTGTGCTCATTGATTAAAAGTGAAAGTTCGTCAAAGTTTGACTTCAGACCTCGACAATTCCATTGGATTATGGTATCCATAGTGTATGAGGAAAGTATAAAGACTAAAGTAAAAAACGAGGCCGTAAACCAATGCATTTTAAAATAGACTGGTTAAGATTTAATTACAGATGTCTCGGCTTTGGACGATTGCCACGCGTCAAAATCCCTGTTCCAAAGATCTTTGGAAGTGGACCAGATAGAGGCTTCTGAATCTGAAGCCTCACCTTCCAGATTTTCAGTATCTGCGTCCATGTCCTCTAGCTCCGAAAATCTGTTGGAGGTAGGGACAGGATCATTTACTTTGACTGTGATCTCACAAGATCCTTGGTTATCTTTAGATTGTGGTTTAGATTTGGAAGAAGACCTTTTAGGAGGTCGGGGTGTATGATTGGGATTGTTATCCTTGGATGAGACGTTAGGTTTTGTTGTAGACTGTGAAGATGGAGGTTGTGGTTTCTTAGGAGGTGGTTGTGAAGAGGTAGATGGCTTTGGAGTTTTCCGTGAAGAATTTTGTGAAGGTGTAGATGGCTTTGAAGTTTTTTGAGACGAACTATTTTGAGAGTTTGTGGGTTTTGAGGATGCCGAAGAGGTTGTGTTTGTTTTAGATACAGATGGAGAGTCAGGAATTAGTTTGGACAAGGTGGATGGAGGAAGAAGTTCTTTCAGTTCAGAAGCTACATCAGGAAATTTTTGAAGTAGAACTTTCGCAAGAATTTTACAAGTGCTGCAGTCGTCCTTTTCAGTTGACGAGCCAACAACACCTGCATAACTAGGACCAGAAGAGGTTTTCTTGCGTTGTTCAAATATTTTCCTTGCCTCTGGAAAGGTAACATTATTGTTATATTTAATAGAAAGAATTTCTTTTTCTTCCTTCCATACTGGACACTCTCTTGAAAAAGTAGAGTGTGCAGATTTGCAATTAATGCAGAAAGGAGGATTTGAACAAGTAGTACTGTCATGGTCAGGTCCTTGATGAGCACATTTTGAGCATGTTTCTTGGTTCGGACATTTACTGATGTGATGGCCGTACCGCTGGCACTTAAAGCATCGCAAGGGGTTCGGCACATACACATCTACTTTGACTACTTGGAAGCCTATCTTGATAGAGGTTGGAAGAATAGGCGAAGAAAATGTTAAAATGTATGTATGTGTCAGTCTCTGTTCTCCATCTCTGCGTACAGAAATCCGCTGAACATCGCATACACCTTGTTGTTTTAGATTGTCTTTAATTTCTTGTAAGAAGTCGCAGTATGCAAGCTCTTTGCATCTAATTACTCCTTTACAAGAATTAAGTGAAGGATGAGGAAAAATTTTAACGTCTATGTCAAAAAACTTGGTCTTTTTTAAAAGATTCAGTACTTGTTGATTTGTAAAACATTCAACTAGTAGGGTCTGGTCTTTAAGTTTTTTAACTGATTTTGGTGTACCAAGGATACTAGAGATTTGTTTTTCTATAATGAATGGAGAGAGTTTAGTTATAGGTTTTGAATGATCTTGAGATTGGATAACAATAAAACGTGGAGATTGATAAGATGAAGGAAGTGAAGTTTCTGTTTCAGAGTCACTGTCTGAAAGGGGGCGCTTGCTTTCATTGAGCTTGGCCTTTTTTTGGGATGCCATGTTTGTGTTTTAAGTTTCACCACCAATGCTCCCCACCCGCCATGGAGCCCAACGAGGGGACATGGTCTGGGGAAAACCCATTCGCAGACCATGACAGGGATACATCAATGGTATACTCGGTATGAAAGGGCTAGACTGGACAGATGCATTCTCGCAGAAAGTCCTACCAAGCTTAGACGATCATTGAGAGTTTACAAATGTCAGCCAAATACCAAAAAACTTTCACCCGATTGACCCATGAGCCACCGCCTTCTAGGGCTAGATAAGAAATACAACATCTGAAAGAGTGTGATATAATTATGTAGGATTAGAATGTGGAGAAGATGGTAAATTTAACTGAGAAAAGGATGTAAAAGAAAGAGTATATCAGATGTCCTAGGGCAAGGCATGACCAGCCGATTGATCAGGACGGGCCTTCCTGACCTCCCGTTTAGCCCAACTTTGGGCCAAAGTGGTGTGTTGTAAGTACAGGGCCTAGCCAATCCCTGATGTCACTCAACCACCAGGATCCCGTCATCAGGCGACACGGGTCGCAAGCCCACGGCAAACGGGCAGGTCCTTTTCGGTGGGGTTTTACCACTCTGCAGGACTACAACCGGGATTTTTTCTATTCCCCCTACCCGGCTGGGGGGCCCTTTACTCCATAGATACTCGTTTCTACGCATTGCTTGTAGAAAACTTTGGAAAACATTGTGGCAAAAGGTGAAATTGCTTGTGACGAGCAATTTCACCTTTTGTCACAATGTTTTCTATGCTATCAAAAGGTGTCATGTACCCATAAAAAATGCTTCATCCTTGCTGTTATTTAGGGCCAATTACAGATTATACCATAGAAATGCCTTATGGGATAAAGGGTTAATGATATACATGTAGGTACAACATAAACATGCTATACAATGGAACTGGTTCCCTAAATCTTCTTTTTACAACCAACAAAGTTATAAGGACCATTGTGTTCCTCATTAAGGAAAACATAAAACACACACACACCTTAAATCAGCGAAATCCTTCTTCAGTTTTTGATTCTCTTGCTTCAGATGCTAAAAAGAAACAAGCAGCAGTTGTGAAAATCTGAAGAAAGAAAACCAACCTTTTGCCAAATAATCCAGTATTTTAACAAACATGAAAAAGAAGCCTTTTGATAACACAGTAGGAGATGGATAACTAGCCTCTAAATAAACTCACATTTTCCTATGCTCTAATTCAGGTTCTGCAACAAGAATGAACAGTAGAATAAACTTTTGCCTTTGAATATGCATGATTCAAGCATAATTTATGGCTATGCATGTATATATAATTTCAAGAAGAATTTTCTGGTAATCAAACATTTATGGTAGTCAGTACCGTGTAATGCTCATCAGTTTTTACACCCTTTTGATTTACTAGTTAGCGTAGGAGACCTCTTATAAAGTCATACTCTGCTCAGCTGGAGTCCATACACACTACATGTATTTATCTATTCCAAATGCTAAACCATAATGATAATTAAAGATCCTATGATAAGATTTTCCCTAGTGTGACACCTTTTGTCACATGTACAATATTAAACAAAGGTAACAAATTTCAAAATATGTACAAGTCTTAATTTTGTATCTACAATAACTGGAAGAAAAAGTAGTAATACAAAGTGTTGCCTGTATCTCATTTCTAAAGTTAGTTACAGTCAGATTCTATAAGCATAATTAGAATTTTATTACATCATAAGGCTTACACCTTATATAATGTTTAACCCATTACCACACGACAGTATTTTAGGCTTGTCCAGATTGAAGGCATTTGCAGACGACAAAATAAAAGTGACTGAAAATTTTAAATTTGTTTTGTGAAGGGTAGAAAACATTGTGGGAAAAGGAGAAAATGCTGGTTACCAGCATTTTCTCCTTTTCCCACACTGTTTTCTGAAGGCTTCTTTCTCGGGGGCGTCAAAAGTAGGGATTGTGTGGTAATGGGTTAACCCATTCCCAAACAACAAACTTTTAGACTAGACTAAATTGAAAGCTGACCACAATTCAACTCTTGCTGAAAAGATGATTTCTGTCTATGATAGGGTAGAAAACATTGTGGGAAAAGAAGAAAATGCTGGTTACCAGCATTTTCTCCTTCTCCCACAATGTTTTCAAAAGGCTACTATTCCAGACCCATACAAAACAAGGGTTTGTTTGGGAAAGGGTTAAGAATGCTTTTAAACTTCAAATTCAATCTACTTAAAGATAAATAAAGATAAAAAAGAGCTCCAAAATACTACTAGTGAGTGCAGCTTTTTACTAAATTCTCAGTTTGTTTCTGAAACACAATCTTTTGAGCACTTAACTCTTTACCACACGAGAAAATTTTAGACTGGTCCAAATTGAAAGCATTTGCAGACAACAAAATAAAAGTGACTGAAAATTTGAAATTTGTTTTGTGAAGGGTAGAAAACATTGTGGGAAAAGGAGAAAATGCTGGTTACCAGCATTTTCTCCTTTTCCCACAATGTTTTCTAAACGCTTCTTTCTCAGGGTCGTCAAAAGTAGGGATTGTGTGGTAATGGGTTAAACATCATCCATTGACAGTTCTGACAAGTACCCATAGCACACAGCTTTGAAGAAAAACCATGGATATAACATCTGGTTATTCCCAATACACTGCAGCAATGCAAATTTGTGGAAAGAAGTCCTAAGTATCAGCCTAGAGAAACAGAAAAATACGCTTTAGGCCAGAATTTTTTTATTAGTTGATTTACGGGATCTTTTTTTCAAATTTAGGGTCGGGGGGACGAAAAAAAAATTTTAAAAAAAGTTCTAAAAATGTTCAGTCGATAAAAAAATTTAAAAAAAAGAGATTTTTCTTTTCATTATTTTTTTTTCCTACCAATACCGCAAGAAACTAAAAATATAACTAGTGAAGTAAACCAACAGTCTGTATTATAGTTACATCTTTCAAGGTACCATAATTTTCCTAAAAATCTATTCTGGATATCTTAAAAACTGTAATGACCAGCTTTAATAGTGTCATGCCACAGATCAATGAGGTCCAAAGACACATTCAGAATTTAGCAAACATTGAAGATTCTGATTGAATTTGCTCCTTTATGAGAAGTCTGATCTGGCTCTACGACATTTGCTGCCAAATGAATTCTTAAAACTTTAAGGCTCTTTATGATTGTCTGACAAGAAAAGAAACAGAAAGTCGCTCTTTCACAAACCACAACATTAGCTAAGAAGTTCTGAAGTTCCAATAAATTTAGCACAATTTTACAGAAACAGTTCTGGAAATTCATTGCAGTGAATCTACAAAAAACAGACATTTTTTTTCTCATAATGTTTTCCTAAGTCGCCTCTATTGAGGTCGTTATGAAGTTGGCATTGTTTGAGCTCCCAAAACAAAACAAAAATAATTGAGCTATCACTAAATGTGACCCCAAACCAGCTCCTTGTCACTAAACAGCTCTTTGTCACAGAATGCAGAATGGTTTAGTACAAAAGAGTTTAAAAAAATTATATATTAGAAAGGGCTATAACTCTAAAAATAGTGGGAAAAGATTTATGGTTCTTGCACAGTGCACTTTACTTTGATGTGATTCAAAATCATATGAAGTTTGAAGTGACTAGCTTTTGTACTTTGAAAGTTATGCCCCATTTTAAAAATCCAAAGTTACAATTAACAAAGGGCAATAACTCTAAACGTAGCAGGAACAGAGATATAGTTTTGAAAACTGCACTTCTTGTTAATGTGGTCCATCTGTATATGAAGTTTGAAGGTACTAGCTTTTACACTTGGAAAGTTATGCCCCAGACAAAAATCCAAATTAAAATTTACAAAGGGAAATAAATGTGAAAATAGTGGGAATATAGTTATAGTACTGGTAAAGTGCTCTTTGCTTTATGGTGATCTAATTATATATGAAGCTTGAAGTCACTAGCTTTTGTACTTTGGAAATTAAGCCCCAGATAAAAATCCAAAGTTAAATATACAAAAAGATATAAACGTTAAAATAGTGGAAAAAGTTATGCTTCTTGTACACTGCACTACTCTTTAATGTGGCCGATCTGTACATGAAGTTTTTGGTTCTAGCTGTTTTATTTTGGAAGTTTAGCCTCAAACAAAAATCCAAAGTTTGAAGTCACTAGCTGTTCTACTTTGAAAGTTATGCCAAGCTTTTTGTGACACATGGATGGACAGACACGGTGACTCCAGTATACATCCCCCATACTTTGTTTATAGGGGGTATAAGGATGATAAAAACACATAATGTAGTTAAATTTGTTTGAATCTAGAAGCAGACTTGTGCTGCAAGTAGACAGTATCCCTTTCTTGAACCTAACAAAAGAAAGTATGTGATGAGAGAATTTCTGTATGCCTTCCATGGAAGAAAAGAAGTTGAACTATCTCTTTTGGATATGATTTGCTATATCAAAGAAAGACAATTAGTAAGGATTTCTATCCTGGCGTATTTGTTGACTCAAAAGAACATCATCAAACCATTTTGTTTTTGATTGCCTATGACCCCACTGATGCAGAGTTACACTTAACTCAAAACTTTAACATTTCTCATCAGATTGCAAATAGTGTCCAGACTGGTAAGAAGAGAGAAAAAAAAAACTTCTTTATGCCTGTGATGGGGACCACAATCCTGATTCAAAAACATGATAATGACTTGTTAAAGTTTAAAAGAAAGTTAACAAGATCTATAGAGATGTAATCTATTAGTCAATAAACTAGCTGATAAGGAGGAAAAGGTGAAGAGTATTCTAAAAATAGAACACTCCACTGCATATTTTGCTCGAGTTGCCGACATGAGGAAGGCAAAAGATTGTCTTCAAGATTTTTCTAATCCTTCACTTTACCATTATAATTTATTTAAAATATGTTTGGAAAAAATATCTCCAGCTGTAAGAAGTGGTAATTCAAGTTTATTTTATGACTATTCATGTTTTGAGAATCAGTAATGATCGATAGTGTGACGTCATTTAAACAAATATGCAGACGCTTTACCTGTGGGGGAAAAAGTGTGATTTTCGTAGGATAAAGGGGTGGATTTAGGAGTTAGTAACAGGTAAGGATCATAACACTCTGCTGTCTTGTCCAAATTGATAAAGTTAATTAGTGATAACCTGTCATCCTTTGTCTTTGATAGCGGATATTTCATGAATATAGGCCTGGTCGGGACTGTTTGTTAGGCGAAGTTTTTTCGCTGTGAAAGCTTGATGATGCAAATTTGGGTCATTGAAGACGACTTTTTCACCCTGTACCATACTTCCTCAAGTTCCTGCTTCAGTCTGGGGATGCCTAATTACCGGGGCTGACTTCGTTTGGGGCTATAGCCACGGCTAAAGTGACGTCAGAAAACTATAAATAAACGGGAAGCTGTCAAGTACGCATGTCATGAAGCGAACACACATAGCCTTTGCAACGGGTGTGACTAAAACGCGGACGCGATAAGCGGACCATATAGACAAAGAGGAAAAAAGCGGACGATATGAAATATAGAGGGAAAAAGCGGTCGCCATCCTGCACCTAATTCGGTGCCTAATATTAGTTTTATAAGAGCAATTAACCTTTTTTTCCCAGATTAATCTACTTGAAAATTTGATAATTAATGATATATATATATATTTCAAGTTAGTTTGTTTTTTGTTTTTACACAAATAAACAGAAATGTTTGCATAGTTTATTTCACTTTCCTACATGCATTGATCGTTAGGGACATGTACATTTTGTCGTTGCTATCAGATAGAAAGATAATTTAAAAATTAGAGTCATAATTGAATTAATTAAAAAAAGCTGACTGTTTTGATTGGTCTCTTACTCAGACTCCGTGGACAGCATACTAGTATTCCGCGGGTGCAGGGTTATTCAGAGAATATAATTCCGCAGTTTATAGACTTTGACTTAACCCTTTCTCAAACAATCCCTGGTTTTTACGGGTCTTGAATAGTAGCCTTTTGAAAACATTGTGGAAAAAGGAGAAAATGCTGGTAACCAGCATTTTCTCCTTTTCCCACAATGTTTTCTACCCAATCATAGACAGAAATCTTTTTAGCAAGAGTTGAATTGTCGTCTGCAAATGCTTTCAATTTGGTCTAGTCCAAAAGTTTGTCATTTGGGTAAGGGTTAAGGTACCATTTTCGAATTGATAAAGGGATGTGTGAGGAGGTTCTAAGGATTATCGGCCTTTTTCTTACAAGCCAGGACCATAGTGGTGGTATTGAGGACACAGATCTGTTTTTCTTCCGAAAAATCACAAATTTCAATGAAAATTTTTGGTATTTTTCTTTCACCCCAAAGGTTTTCAAAACTTTTGGAGACAATTAGCTCTACCATAATTCCAGCTACATTTGATTTCTGCATATGCATTTAATTTCAACCTTTGAAAACACTGTTGGAAAAGGAGAAAATGCTGGTAACCAGAATGAAGTAACCAGCATTTTCTCCATTTTCCACAATGTTTTCTACCCTTTCCAAATCAATTTTCTATTTTTTATTCACATTCATTTTATCGTCTGCAAATGCTTTCAATTTGGACAAGTCCAAAATTTTGCTATTTGCTAAAGAGTTAAATACAAAGATTCCCAGGGCTATGACCAAGACTCATACAGTGTAGGCCTAGTTGAAGTCTTGATAAAAATCCTTTTTTGGTGTAAGGCAGATCAGGAATTGAATAACAATTTCTATCTGGCCAAAAATTGTTTAGCCAGATACTGAATGAGTCCAGACCAATTAAGAATTTTTATCTGTCCTAGTCCTGATAAAATCGATTGCCTATCTGGTCTAGCCAGATTCTGAATCTAGCTGAATTCCTGTCTAGCCTACGACATTTATAACTGTAAAGCCAACTTTTACTATAAAGTAGGTCTTACAAAATTGATCATTTGAAGGGTACCGGTATATTTAAGTCATAAAAGCAGAAGTTTGGAAAATAAATGAGATATGCCAACAACAGTTAACATCATTTTAATAAAGTTTGAAAACTAACATGAAAATCAAAGTGTCAGATAAATCTAACAAGAGGCCCATTATGCCTCTGTACATTGCTCCACTGGCTTTTTAACCATACAAATTTGAAGTGATTGAGGTCCATAAGATAAAGCTAGATGCCAAATTTGGTAGCCCTGGGCCTTATGGTTTCAGACAAGAAGATTTTCAAAGACGATCAAAATTTTTCAGTTTTGTTGCTATGGCAACCAGCTTTTTAATTCTTTCAAGAATTTCTGGAGAAGACAATAGCAAGATCGTTTCTGTGAGGTTTCATCAAATGAATGGGTAGTTTCAGTGAAGAAGTTTGAAAAAGAAGTTAACACACAGACACACATGTACAACGGGCACCAGGCCATGACATAAGCCTGCTGGCCTTGGGCCAGTGGAGAAAAAAATGTCTAAGGTTGTTCATAAAAACTTGTGAAATCAAATGCAGCCACCAAAGTTTCTTTGTATGCTGCTTCAAGTTAAAGCAGAATTAGGGTAAAAGCCTTGTCCTGTTTTAAATTGAGGCAACAGGCATTAGACAATATAACATATAAATATCCCATCACTTCCTGTGGTAGAGTATAAAGAACTAGTGGCCCTTAAGAGCCTGAACTGCTCTACTTGCAGTGTATCTACTTATTTTCTTGCAAACTGTCAAAGTTAAAAAAAAAAAAAAAACATAAAAACAAATGAAATTTTCATCATGTAAACAAGAAATGGAAATTTTCAACTTGAAATGGCTACTTTTCCGATATTGTTTGTTTCATTTTTTTTTTCAAAACCAATAGGGTTAAAGCTATTGATAAAACAAACTTTGCAAGTACACAGAAATCTGACAGATAATGCATTCTTTATCAAGTAAACAAGAAATAGCTATTTTCAAATTAAAGTGGCTACTTTTCCTTTACTGTTTGTTTGTTTGTTTTTTTTTTTTTTCAAAATCAATCAGCTTGAAGCTGTTGATGAGATAAACAAATTGTGCAAGTTTCACGAAAATCCAACCAAAAATGCTGACCAAATCATGTAAATACGAAATGGAAATTTTAAATTTTAACTCATTACCAAACAATAATATTTAATTTATAGACTTGTCCAAATTGAAAGCATTTGCAGACGACAGAATAAAAGTGAGTGAAAATTTGAAATTTGTTTTGTGAAGGGTAGAAAACATTGTGGGAAAATGAGAAAATGCTGGTAACCAGCATTTTCTCCTTTTCCCACAATGTTTTCTAAAGGCTTCTTTCTCAGGGGCATCAAAAGTAGGGATTGTGTGGTAATGGGTTAACTGGCTACTTTTCCCATATTGTTAGGACATAAATGTGACAAATGTGCAGGTGAAAAATAAATGGAACAAACTTAAAAAAGATTATCGGAAAGCAGTCTTGAGAACAACAGTACAGGGAATAATCCAACTAAATTCAAGTACGTTGAAGATTTCAACATAATCTATTGAAACAGTGCTTCAACCAAACCTATGGTAGTGTATGACACTGGTAACAAATGGCCACTGACTTCTGACACATACAGCCACTCTGCCTTTTTAGAGTTATCAAAGAAACAGAAAAAATGATCCTCTGCAAAGAAGCACTCAAAAGTCCGAAAATGTTAAAATTATGGAAAAGTTGGACCAGTAAACCAGGACATCATGGCGTTGATTTTTATTAAACTCCTCATCAACCTCTCCTCTCACACTTATGAGAGCTTTCTCTTCACTTGATGTCCATAGGTGTATAAGCTATAAAAAATTAAAAAAAAGGGATATATTTAACGACTGTTTTATGCCGCTTCAACATTATTTCAGTCATATCACTGCAGCAGCTGGTATATTCATGTATTTTCTGGGTTTTAGCAGTACTAGGTAAGGGCTTTGAAGTGTCTTGCCCAAGGGCACTCCAATGAAAACTCCAATGAATGCAGTGCAGCTTGAACCCAGAGCCTCCAGCTTATGAGACCCACACTTTACCACTGAGCCCTGCAGGACTCCTCCTGTGCTGTCAGGAAAAGATAGCCTATCCTAGTTCTTTTTCAACCACTAAAATCATTCAAAGCCACTGTATCTTGTGATGACAAACATTTCTGCCAAGGAACAGAATTTTGATTTGGCCTGAGCACTTACTTTCACGGCTCTAGAAAAGCAATGATCTTTCCAGTTCTGCTGAGGCCAAATTAAGTTTCAGTTTACTTGCCAATATAGAAGTCAATATATGATTTCATAAGATTACACAATTATCTCTTTGGAGAAGTGATATAAATCCCATGTTATTACTATTTTTGGTACAGGACAGGTAAGATTCTTTCTGAAGTAGGCAGATGCCAGTATCTGACTTAGTACTGGTTAACTGCCTATTCAGTAGAGTCTGGTTAGGATGAGTGTTGATATACATGTATAACTGAAAATTTGCTAATGTGGCATGAACCCCAAAAAGCAATAATCAATCTTATTTCTCCATAATAGGAGTGTAAAGGGTACTGATAAAGCTTATGAAACTTCAAAAAACCTGCCTGCATGGTACTAATCTGACACAAGCTAGAAGACTGGTGTTTGATACCCCAACCTAGCAACATTTTTTTTTTTAAACATTTCTCCCAAATCATACATACCACATTCTGGTGAACTGATCATATCAAATAAAGATTGGCTAATTCTTGCCAAGTACATTGTGCCATTTTTGTTCACCTGCACCATAATCCTGAAAGAAGAAACAAGTGCAAATATCATATTGCTGCTCTTCTACAGTACAATAGTGATTTTGAATAGAAATAATTTTAGTTTTTTACTTAAAAAACGTTACGTTCTGCAAAACAATATCGTGGACGATTAAGATTACTCTAACGTTTAAGAATAATTAGTTCAATCAGGTAATTTTACTGGTACAAACAATATAATACAACTTTGGCCGAATCTTCTCACCCTCGGGGCCGAATCTTCTCACCTGCTGGGCCGAATCTTCTCGAAAATCGCTGGAAGGCCCTGGGCCGAATCTTCTTGGGTCCGAATCTTCTGACATCCTCTCCATCAATCATAATGAAAAATATCATCGGCTGAAGCCATCGGTTCGTTTGAAATAACACATATACTCCATTTCGATGCATAACTATTGGCTGGCATATAGGTCTGATCAAATAAATAATATGGAACGAATACGGTTTGTACTTCTACCTTTTCAACATAACTTACATTTGATTTCCTACCCCAGTCGCCATCTTGGAACTAAACCGACCGTGGGTGCGAGCGCGGTCCGACAATAGCCGAGGTTAAAGGTCAAATGACATCATTATAGTCCTGGCTTTTGATGTTCGGTTGGAGCCATTGCTACTGTAGCCGTGGCTATAGCCCCAAACGAAGTCAGCCTATAGCCTTTGCAACAGCAGTCAACAATATGGCGGCGTCCATGGATACCTATACTGTTGGCGATTGAGATTTTTTTTTTTATGGATGATGATTTAACCCATTACCACTCAATCCCTACTTTTGACGCCCCTGAGAAAGAAGCCTTTTGAAAACACTGTGGGAAATGGAGAAAATGCTGGTTACCAGCATTTTCTCCTTTTCCCACAGTGTTTTCTACCCTTTCCAGAACAAATTTCTATTTTTCAGTCACCTTTATTTTGTTGTCTGCAAATGCTTTCAATTTGGATCTGTCTAAAATTTTCTCTTGTGGTAATGAGTTAAATGACATGTTTTTTTTTTGCATTTACCTACAAAAGCTGTTTTGCTTGGTCTCTTACTCAGACTCCGTCGACAGCATATTCAGCGGGTGCAGTGTTATTCAGAGAATATAATTCCCCAGTTTATAGACTTTGACTTAACCTTTTCCCAAACAATCCCTGGTTTTTACGGGTCTTGAATAGTAGCCTTTTGAAAACATTGTGGAAAAAGGAGAAAATGCTGGTAACCAGCATTTTCTCCTTTTCCTACAATGTTTTCTACCCAATCATAGAAATCTTTTTAGCAAGAGTTGAATTGTCGTCTGCAAATCTTTCAATTTGGTCTAGTCCAAAAGTTTGTCGTTTTGGAAAGGGTTAAGGTACCATTTTCGAATTTATAAAGGGATGTGTGAGGAGGTTCTAAGGATTATCGGCCTTTTTCTTACAAGCCAGGACCATAGTGGTGGTATTGAGGACACAGATCTGTTTTTCTTCCGAAAAATCGCAAATTTCAATGAAAATGTTTGGTATTTTTCTTTGACCCCAAAAGGTTTTCAAGACTTTTGGAGACAATTAGCTCTACCATAATTCCAGCTACATTTGATTTCTGCATATGCATTCAATTTCAACCTTTGAAAACACTGTTGGAAAAGGAGAAAATGCTGGTAACCAGCATTTTCTCCATTTCCCACAATGTTTTCTACCCTTTCCAAATCAATTTTCTATTTTTTATTCACATTCATTTTGTCGTCTACAAATGTTTTCAATTTGGACAAGTCCAAAATTTTGCTATTTCCTAAAGAGTTAAATACAAAGATTCCCAGGGCTATGACCAAGACTCATACAGTGTAGGCCTAGTTGTAGTCTTGATAAAAATCCTTTTTTGGTGTAAGGCAGATCAGGAGTTGAATAAGAATTTCTATCTGGCTAAAAATTGTTTAGCCAGATCCTGAATGAGTCCAGACCAATTAAGAATTTTTATCTGTCCTAGTCCTGATAAGATCGAATGCCTATCTGGTCTAGCCAGATTCTGAATCTAGCCAAAGTCCTGTCTAGCCTACGACATTTATAACTGTACACCCAAACTTTTACTATAAAGTAGGTCTTACAAAATTGATCATTTGAAGGGTACCAGTATATTTAAGTCATAAAAGCAGAAGTTTGGAAAATAAATGAGATATGCCAACAACAGTTAACATCATTTTAATAAAGTTTGAAAACTTAACATGAAAATCAAAGTGTCAGATAAATCTAACAAGAGGCCCATTATGCCTCTGTACATTGCTCCACTGGCTTTTTAACCATACAAATTTGAAGTGATTGAGGTCCATAAGATAAAGCTAGATGCCAAATTTGGTAGCCCTGGGTCTTGTGGTTTCAGACAAGAAGATTTTCAAAGACAATCAAAATTTTTCGGTTTTGTTGCTATGGCAACCAGCTTTTTAATTCTTTCAAGAATTTCTGGAGAAGACAATAGCAGGATCGTTTCTGTGAGGTTTCATCAAATGGATGGGTAGTTCCAGTGAAGAAGTTTGAAAAAAAAGTTAACACACAGACACATATGTACAACAGGCACCAGGCCATGACATAAGCCTGCTGGCCTTGGGCCAGTGGAGATAAAAATGTCTAAGGTTGTTCATAAAAACTTGTGAAATCAAATGCAGCCACCAAAGTTTCTTTGTATGCTGCTTCAAGTTAAAGCAGAATTAGGGTAAAAGCCTTGTCCTGTTTTAAATTGAGGCAACATTACAACAAAAGCCATATAATATGGGATGAACAGGCATTAGACAATATAACATAATATCCCATCACTTCCTGTGGTAGAGTATAAAGAACTAGTGTCCCTTAACCCATTACCACACAATCCCTACTTTTGACGCCCCTGAGAAAGAAGCTTTTCGAAAACATTGTGAGAAAAGGAGAAAATGCTGGTAACCAGCATTTTCTCCTTTTCCCACAATGTTTTCTACCCTTCACAAAACAATATCAAATTTTCACTCACTTTTATATTGTGGTCTGCAAATGCTTTCAATTTGGACAAACCTAAAATTTTGTCGTTTGGTAATGAGTTAAGAGCCTGAACTGCTCTACTTGCAGTGTATCTACTTATTTTCTTGCAAACTGTCAAAGTTAAAAAAAAAGAAACATAAAAACAAATGAAATTTTCATCATGTAAACATTTTCAAAATTTTCAACTTAAAATGGCTACTTTTCCGATATTGTTTGTTTATTTTTTTTTTCAAAACCAAAAGGGTTAAAGCTATTGATAAAACAAACTTTGCAAGTACACAGAAATCTGACAGATAATGCATTCTTTATCAAGTAAACAAGCAATAGCTATTTTCAAATTAAAGTGGCTACTTTTCCCTTACTGTTTTTTTTTTTCAAAATCAATCAGCTTGAAGCTGTTGATGAGATAAACAAATTGTGCAAGTTTCACGAAAATCCAACCAAAAATGCTGACCAAATCATGTAAATATGAAATGGAAATTTTAAACTTTAACTCATTACCAAACAACAATATTTAATTTATAGACTTGTCCAAATTGAAAGCATATGCAGACGACAGAATAAAAGTGACTGAAAATTTGAAATTTGTTTTGTGAAGGGTAGAAAACATTGTGGGAAAATGAGAAAATGCTGGTAACCAGCATTTTCTCCTTTTCCCACAATGTTTTCTAAAGGCTTCTTTCTCAGGGGCATCAAAAGTAGGGAT
Source organism: Tridacna crocea (assembly GCA_943736015.1). Classification (NCBI taxonomy): domain Eukaryota; kingdom Metazoa; phylum Mollusca; class Bivalvia; order Cardiida; family Cardiidae; genus Tridacna; species Tridacna crocea. The sequence goes on from OX031066.1 coordinate 16,159,409, forward strand.
TGTGTGGCAATGGGTTAACTGGCTACTTTTCCCATATTGTTAGGACATAAATGTGACAAATGTGCAGGTGAAAAATAAATGGAACAAACTTAAAAAGGATTATCGGAAAGCAGTCTTGAGAACAACAGTACAGGGAATAATCCAACTAAATTCAAGTACTTTGAAGATTTCAACAGAATCTATTGAAACAGGGCTTCAACCAAACCTATGGTAATGTATGACACTGGTAACAGACAGCCACTCTGCCTTTTTAGAGTTATCAAAGAAACAGAAAAAATGATCCTCTGCAAAGAAGCACTCTCAAAAGTCTGAAAATGTTAAAATCATGGAAAAGTTAGACCAGTAAACCAGGACATCATGGCGTTGATTTTTATTAAACTCCTCATCAACTTCTCCTCTCATAGTTATTAGAGCTTTCTCTTCACTTGATGTCCATAGGTGTATAAGCTATAAAAAATAAAAAAAAAAAAAGGATATATTTGACGACTGTTTTATGCCGCTTCAACATTATTTCAGTCATATCACTGCAGCAGCTGGTATATTCATGTATTTTCTGGGTTTTAGCAGTACTAGGTAAGGGCTTTGAAGTGTCTTGCCAAAGGGCACTCCAATGAAAACTCCAATGAATGCAGTGCAGCTTGAACCCAGAGCCTCCAGCTTATGAGTCCCACACTTTACCACTGAGCCCTGCAGGACTCCTCCTGTGCTGGTCAGGAAAAGATAGCCTATCCTAGTTCTTTTTCAACCACTAAAATCATTCAAAGCCACTGTATCTTGTGATGACAAACATTTCTGCCAAGGAACAGAATTTTGATTTAGCCTGAGCACTTACTTTCACGGCTCTAGAAAAGCAATGATCTTTCCAGTTCTGCTGAGGCCAAATTAAGTTTCAGTTTACTTGCCTATATAGAAGTCAATATATGATTTCATAAGATTACACAATTATCACTTTGGAGAAGTGATATAACTCCCATGTTATTACTATTTTAGGTACAGGTCAGGTAAGATTCTTTCTGAAGTAGGCAGATGCCAGTATCTGACTTAGTACTGGTTAAAGTTCTGCCTATTCAGTAGAGTTTGGTTTAGGATGAGTGTTGATATACATGTATAACTGAAAATTTGCTAATATGGCATGAACCCCAATAAGCAATTATCAGTCTTATTTCTCCATCATAGGAGTGTAAAGGGTACTGATAAAGCTTATGAAACTTCAAAAAACCTGCCTGCATGGTACTAATCTGACACAAGCTAGAAGACTAGTGTTTGATACCCCAGCCCAGCAACATGTTTTTTGTAACATTTCTCCCAAATCATACATACCACAATCTGGTGAGCTGATCATAACAAATAAAGATTGGCTAATTCTTGCCAAGTACATTGTGCCATTTTTGTTCACCATAATCCTGAAAGAAGAAACAAGTGCAAATATCATATTACTGCTCTTCTACAGTACAATAGTGATTTTGAATAGAAATAATTTTAGTTTTTTACTTAAAAAAATAAGTACTTCTATTGGGATGTCAGAAGATTCGGACCCAAGAAGATTCCTTCCAGCGATTTTCGAGAAGATTCGGCCCAGCAGGTGAGAAGATTCAGGCCCGAGGGTGAGAAGATTCGGCCCAAGTTGTATTATATTGTTTGTGTCAGTAAAATTACCTGATTGAACTAATTATTCAAAATGTTTTCAAAATTAGGGCCGAATCTTCCTCTACCTTGGGCCGAATCTTCTCATAGGTGGTCCGAATCTTCTTGGGTCCGAATCTTCTCAAGATTTTGCGTGGGTGGCAGACGTTTCACTATTTAGACGTTTCCTACCCAGACGTTTCCTACCAAGACGTTTCACTACTTTTAGGTAGTGAAACGTCTTGTATATGTTAATTTTATATATGCATATATTTGTTGATTCCTTTAGCATTTTGCTGCATTTTTTCTATTATTTTATGAATATAAATATGAACAAATGGAAGAATTTGTCATATTGAAACACTTTTAAAATCTAATTTCAAAGTCATTGTACATCTTCGCAAGCCAAGGATACTAACTCCACTTTGTTCGTTACGCACTACCTTAGTATCCTTGGCTTGCGAAGATGCATAATGTATGATTGAAGAAAGTTAAGAGTATCACACACTTTATTTGATTATTTATAACTTACTAGTATATTTTGTGAAAATAAGTGTGACAAAGATAATTCTACATCACTGCAACTGATCGTTTTAACTAAGACACGTCAGTCAATAATTAATAACAATTAAGATCCTTTGATGTATCGTCTACATGTATAAGTTTTTTTTTACAAACTTAATACCTGTTGAAAAGCCAATACTTTCTATTTTTCCACAATGTTTCCCACCCTTTATTATCACCATAATGAGTATTTCTTAAATGATGTTTGGAATTGCTTTGACTTCAAGATACCAGTTGAAAATTTTGTTATCTGTATACTTTGTTAACCCATTACCAGACAACAAAATTTTAGACAGGTCCAAATTGAGAGAAGTTATAAACAATGTATCAAAATAAGTCTTGATTGAAAACGAAGTACATGTACCTTTTAGAGCAGATACATTGGGAAATTATTTATTACAAGCTTTTCCCACAATGTTATCAAAGATATAATATTTCAGGGTCTTAAAAACAAATTATTGCTTGAGATAGCGTTAAAACATTGTAGGAATACAATAGAATGCAAGACAATGTGTTAAGCTAAGAATTACATGTGACATGCAATAACTCATTTATTAAAAAAATCTTGATTTTTAGCCTATCACATGCCTCCTTATTAATTGTATAGCCACTTTGAATTGTCATCTACAACCTATTTCATGTTTAGCTAGTCTTTCTTTTATTTTTTCGCGTCAGAAGCAAAACAAAAGCATGCACAATTCACAAAGCTAGAAATGCATGATTTGAAAACCATTAAAAACCACCTTGAGAATGAAGGACCAACACTTCCCTTTTTAAAGATGCTGTAAACTATATCTGATATCATTATCAAAAAATCAAATGTAAGTTACAATTTGAAAAAAAATAACATCAATTAAAGTAAAAAAATAATGAATCAGGGGGAATTGTCCGCAGGGGCAATTGTCCGCAGGGGGAATCGTCCGCAGAGGCAATTGTCCGCAGGGGCAATTGTCCCAGGGGCAATTGTCCGCAGGGGCAATTGTCCTACACTCGGTTACATTAAACCAATTAACCCTTAAGCCAATGTGTAAGTGTTAAAGGATGTTTGGCCCCAACTAATCAATCTTGTGCAATCATCTTTAATAACATCAAAAACGTATAACATGCTGGCATCCAAAAAATATGCATACCTTCTTCCACCCTTTAACATTTTATAACCCTGAGAAAGCAAGCTTAATCTGTAACCCTGGTTTTTAAGACCCTGAGATATTATATCGAGGAAAGCATTGTGGTAAAAGAAGAAATTGCTTGTAACAAGCGATTCTTTCTTTTACAATGTTTTCTATCCAAAGGTGTACTTATTTTTCAAACTTAGCTTCACCCATTACCACACTATCCCTACTTTTGACACCCCTGAGAAAGAAGCCTTCAGAAAACATTGTGGGAAAAGGAGAAAATGTTGGTTACCAGCATTTTCTCCTTTTCCCACAATGTTTTCTACCCTTCACAAAACAAAATTCAAATTTTCAGTCACTTTTATTATGTTATCTGCTTTCGATTTGGACAAGCCTAAAATATTGTTGTTTGGTAAAGAGTTAAATTTGGACCAATCTAAAATATTGTCATTTGGTAATAAGTTGAGAAAACAATTTGTGAAAAGAAGAAAATACTTTACATCAACTTTTCTCCATAATGGCTTCTTATTATCACTCAGTGAAAATATTTAAAAAAAAAATGGTCCTCCAACCTCAGCCTATTCATCTATAATGTTCCATTCCCATTTTGAATAACTACTCATCAAATTCACATGAAGCAATCAGTAATGAAATTATCAAAATAAAAATGGATACTATAAATAAGTTTCATAAATAAGATTTTTTTATTATTTAAATTAGAAAAAAATAGTGGCAACCCAATAAAGCTACCTGTATATAAAAAAAGGGTAGTGAAAAGTCTCAACAAACGAAAAAAGGTAGTGAAAAGTCTTGGTAGGAAACGTCTAAATAGTGAAACGTCTCAAGTGTGTAACGTCTTGGAAGTGAAACGTCCGACATTCATTTTGCGTTGGGCCGAATCTTCTTGGGTCCGAATCTTCCTCCACCCCTTCTATTGAAGTGTATTCTCCCAGGCAGAATATTGTCTTATTTTATGGGTCTTAAGATGGGATATCTCAGATTAAAAAAAAAAAAATGAGACATTTCTGAAAATTGATCTGGACTTATGGGCTCAAAAATTAAATTCAATTTGGGGACGGATTCTCAACGGGACGATTTCTCCATCAATCATAATGAAAAATATCATCGGCTGAAGACATCGGTTCGTTTGAAATAACACGTATACTCCATTTCGATGCATAACTATTGGCTGGCATATAGGTCTGATCAAATAAATAATATGGAACGAATACGGGTTGTACTTCTACCTTTTCAACATAACTTACATTTCATTTCCTTCCCCAGTCGCCATCTTGGAACTAAACCGACCGTGGGTGCGAGCGCGGTCCGACAATAGCCGAGGTTAAAGGTCAAATGACATCATTATAGTCCTGGCTTTTGATGTTCGGTTGGAGCCATTGCTACTGTAGCCGGGGCTATAACCCCAAACGAAGTCAGCCCGGAATGTTACGGAATGTAGATGCCTAATTACCGGAATGTAACAAAATGTTACGGAATGTAGATGCCTAATCCACGGAATGTAACGGAATGTAGAAGTTACAGCAACGGAATGTAACGGAATGTAGAAGCGGCGGCAACGGAATGTAAATCTGAATGCCTAAACAGCGGAATGTAGGTAAATCAAGTATAATTGTAATTAAACAACAAATGAAGCCCGATATTTGAATTTTGATGAATGTACATGAAAATAGTGAGATTGTTTTGGGAAAATGTAATTGCGGAGACTTAAACGCCGGAATGTCGCATGTAATCAGACCTGGATCTTAGTCACAAAACTATGACGGAATGTAGATTTATCATCATCGGCTTTTTTATTTTTTTCATTTAAAACGGATACTTAGATGTGAAAGCTTCAACAACGAAATGTTACAAAATGTAATATAAACTGTCTAAATATCGGAATGATGCTAACTAAAGGGTAAATGCATATTAATAATCCCAACCCGAAATGTGAATTTTGATCAAGGGAACACAAAATAGCCAGGATATTGGGGAGAGAACACTCAACTATGATTCATGCGGAGTCATAGTCCACCCGAACGCCATGAAATGCAACCAAATTAGGAGCTTATTAAAAGCAAAGACTGACTGAAATGTGGAGTTAGCACCGTCGAAATTCACAGCTGTAGTGTGGAACAACATGTAATTTAAAAAGCCTAAATACTGTAACATGTTACAAAATGTAGATGCCTAAATACCGGAATGTTACAAAATGTTAAAGCTTCTACAACGAAATGTTACGGAATGTAACTTGAATTGCCTAAATACTGGAATGCAGCTAACTGAAATATGAATGTAGCTTAAGTAGCAAAATAATTCAGGCCCGACAGGAACATCATAAAATCTGAGGCCTTCAGGAATATTACAAAATGTAGATACCTAATTCACAGAATGTTACGGAATGTGGAAGCAGCATCAACGGAATGTTACGGAATGTAATTTTTAAAAGCTAAATACTGGAGTGGGGGATGCCTAATTACCGGAATGTAACAAAATGTTACAAAATGTTACGGAATGTAGATGCCTAATCCACGGAATGTAACGGAATGTAGAAGTTGCAGCAACGGAATGTAACGGAATGTAGAAGCAGCGGCAACGGAATGTAACGGAATATAAATCTGAATGCCTAAACAGCGGAATGTAGGTAAATCAAGTATAATTGTAATTAAACAACAAATGAAGCCCGATATTTGAATTTTGATGAATGTACATGAAAATAGTGAGATTGTTTTGGGTAAATGTAATTGCGGAGACTTAAACGCCGGAATGTCGCATGTAATCAGACCTGGATCTTAGTCACAAAACTATGACGGAATGTAGATTTATCATCATTGGCATTTTTATTTTTTTCATTTAAAACGGATACTTAGATGTGAAAGCTTCAACAACGAAATGTTACGAAATGTAATATAAACTGTCTAAATATCGGAATGATGCTAACTAAATGGTAAATGCATATTAATAATCCCAGCCCGAAATGTGAATGTTGATCAAGGGAACACAAAATAGCCAGGATATTGGGGAGAGAACACTTAACTATGATTCATGCGGAGTCATAGTTTACCCGAACGCCATGAAATGCAGCCAAATTAGGAGCTTATTAAAAGCAAAGACTGACTGAAATGTGGAGTTAGCACCGTCGAAATTCACAGCTGTAGTGTGGAAAAGATGCTTCTATAGATGTGGAAGCTTCAACATGTAATTTAAAAAGCCTAATTACTGTAACATGTTACAAAATGTAGATGCCTAAATACCGGAATGTTACAAAATGTTAAAGCTTCTACAACGAAATGTTACGGAATGTAACTTGAATTGCCTAAATACCGGAATGCAGCTAACTGAAATATGAATGTAGCTTAAGTAACAAAATAATTCAGGCCTGACAGGAACATCATAAAATCTGAGGCCTTCAGGAATATTACAAAATGTAGATACCTAATTCACAGAATGTTACGGAATGTGGAAGCAGCATCAACGGAATGTTACGGAATGTAATTTTTAAAAGCTAAATACTGGAGTGTAGCTGAACGAATTATAAATGTAAACCAAATAACACAAAAAACAAGGGTCCGACAGGTGAATTATGATAAATGTACAAAAGAATAGTCAGGGTTTAGGGCGGAAATGTAATTGCAGACATAGATTAGTTCTTGATTTCGAATTTTTACAAATTTCAATGGGGAGAAAATGTGACTATAATATATGAGCCATGCTCTGGCAAAAGAAGGCTTAATGCATCCCCCTGATGCATGATACCAAGCAAGCGATCACAAAATTATTGATCCAAATTAGCCACATCTTTCAACAACCGAAATAACTATGTGGTACATTGGTCCTTGGAAAACTGACCACTAGCGAAAAAGTTTACGCCTAGGTCAGCCGACAGACTGTCAGCCTTACCTCGGTCGATACTTTTCGCACATGCATTGGGCCCCGTTTCCAAAGAGCATGGATTAAATGGGCATGCAGAGAATTGGCTCCAGAAAGCTGCAAAATATACCTAAACCTGGATTTTAAACACAGAACTATATAACCAAATATGAAGTTACCACCGTCAATATTTCAAGCGTTTATACAAAAGGATACGTGAAAGTTTCAACAATGAAATATAAATTAATTTCAAAAACTTTCAATATGTTGTAACGGAATGTTACAAACGAAGAACCGAAATCGGCAATGAAGTAACACACACACGCACATGCGCGCGCGCACACACACACGCACACGCGAGCAGGCTCCCGCCCAATAACCAAATATGAAGTTATCACCGTCAATATTTCAAGCGTTTATACAAAATGGATACGTGAAAGTTTCAACAATGAAATATAAATTAATTTCAAAAACTTTCAATATGTTGTAACGGAATGTTACAAACGAAGAACCGAAATCAATGAAGTAACACACACACGCACGCGCGCACGCGCACACGCGAGCAGGCTCCCGCCCAATTCCCCCCCCCCCCCCCCCCACACACACACAACACAATATCAGGCTCAAAACGGGAGTTTTGATTTATGGAACATAAAAGAAGATGGATTGAATTTGCGTTTACATGTACAGTATTTATTATTCCAATATGGGCGATGCCCATTGAAGGATAATAGACATGTAACGGAGAACTGTACAAGATAGAAGACCAAACCCACCCTAAGTTACGCATGGCTTTTAAATGTGCTCGGTGTATAGCATCGTCACACAAGACCTTGGTTTAACGTCTCATCCAAAAGACAATTGGTAATTTTAGATGGACAGTCGTGTGAATGGAACCCACACCCTCGAGTGACCCAAGACTTGACGGTTACGAGTCCAACGTGTTACCATCTGAGCTATACAGGCTAGCCAACAAAAATGTCGGAATTGTTTCCATATATAGTGACAATCGGTGTTTCTTTACATGTTCCATGGATCAAAATTATTTGATCCGTGCTCTGTGAAAAGGGGGCCTTAATGCATTTGCGAAAAGATTTACTCAGGGCGGCGAAGACCTGGGCCGAAATTTTTCGCTATTGGTCAATTTTCTGTTTGTCAAAGGACCAATCTACCTCATGATTGAGTCAGTTATAGAAAAAAGTAGCTCCAATGGATCCATAATTATATGTGATGACTTGGATTAGTGTCACGTATAACGGAGATGCATTAAGCCCCCTTTTGTCAGAGTATGGCTCATTTCTTTATGTTCCTATTATTTCTTATGAAAAAGGGATTGTTACTCGGCATCAATCTGATCCTAGTAAATGTCTTTCAGGCGGCGGATAGAGATCGAACGGTGCTCTGACTTGCTTTAATCATCACTAAATGACCCCCACCCCGCGGCAAAACAAAGTGCAGTCACCATGTATCCTTCATTTAGCTAAATTCCGGTATTCAAGCTTGTAGAGTTACATTCCGTATCATTTCGTGGTCGCCTCGACCACATTTCGTGAATTAGGCATCCACATTCCGTATACATTTTGGATAAATTTTGTGAGTGTGTATGCGTGCATATGTGTGTGAGTGTTATCTTCATTTATCCTTTAATAAGCTTAATCAGGTATTCAGACTTTAAGAGTTACATTCCGTAACGTTTCGTTGTCGCCTCTTCCACATTCCGTTACATTTTGTGAATTAAGCATCTACATTCCGTATACATTTTGGATCTGTTTTGAGAGAGTGCGTGCGTGCATATATGTGTGAATTTTATCTTTATTTATCCTTTAATGAGCTTAATCAGGTATTTAGACTTTTAGATTTACATTCTGTGACATTTCGTTGTCGCCTCTTCCACATTCCGTCACATTCCGTGAATTGGGCATCTACATTCCGTATACATTTTGGATCTGTTTTGTGAGTGTGCGTGCGTGCATATGTGTGTGAATGTTATTTTCATTTATCCTTTAATAAGCTTAATCAGGTATTTAGACTTTTAGATTTACATTCTGTAACATTTCGTTGTCGCCTCTTCCACATTCCGTCACATTCCGTGAATAAGGCATCTACATTCTGTATACATTTTGGATCTGTTTATGAGTGTGCATGCGTGCATATATGTGTGAATGTTATCTTTATTTATCCTTTAATAAGCTTAAACAGGTATTTAGACTTTAAGAGTTACATTCCGTCACATTTCGTTGTCGCCTTGTCCACATTCCGTTACATTTTGTGAATTAGGCATCTACATTCCGTATACATTTTGGATTTGTTTTTTGAGAGTGTGCGTGCGTGCATATATGTGTGAATTTTATCTTTATTTATCCTTTAATAAGCTTAAACACTAATAAACAGGTATTCAGACTTTTAGAGTTACATTCCGCAACATTTCGTGGTCGCCTGGTTCACATTCCGTTACATTTCGTGAATTAGACATCTACATTCCGTATACATTTCGGATCTGTTTTGTAAGTGTTCGTGCGTGCAGATATATGTGTGAATGTTATCTTCATTTATCCTTTTAGGAGTTAAAATCCGGTATTTAGACTTTAAGAGTTACATTCCGTAACATTTCTTTGTCGCCTCGTCCACATTCCGTATGCATTTTGGATCTGTTTTGTTAGTGTGCGTGCGTGCGTGCATATGTGTGTGAATGTTATCTTCATTTATCCTTTAATAAGCTTAAACAGGAATTTAGACTTTTTGATTTACATTCCGTAACATTTCGTTGTCGCCACGTCCACATTCCGTCACATTTCGTGAATTAGGCATCTACATTCCGTATACATTTTGGATTTGTTTTAAGAGTGTGCGTGCATATGTGTGTGAATGTTATCTTCATTTATCCTTTAATAAGCTTAAACAGGAATTTAGACTTTTTGATTTACATTCCGTAACATTTCGTTGTCGCCTCGTTCACATTCCTTCACATTCCGTGAATTAGGCATCTACTTTCCGTATACATTTTGGATCTGTTTTGTGAGTCTGCATGCGTGCATATATGTGTGAATGTTATCTTCATCCATCCTATAATAAGCTTAATCAGGCTTATAGAGTTACATTCCGTAACATTTCGTGGTCGCCTCGTCCACATTCCGTCACATTCCGTGAATTAGGCATCTACATTCCGTATACATTTTGGATCTGTTTTGTGAGTGTGCGTGCGTGCATATACATGTATGTGTGAATGTTATCTTGATTTATCCCTTAATAAGCTAAGATCAGGTATTCAGGCTTTTAGAGTTACATCCCGTAACATGTCGTGGTCGCCTCGTCCACATTCCATCACATTCCGTGAATTAGGCATCTACATTTCGTAACATTTTGTTACATTTGTAACATTCCGTTATAAAGCACAACATGATATTTTGCCGCTTTCAATTTCATTAGAAGTAGTAAATGTTTCGGCGTGTACAAAGCAATGAAATCTCTAACACGCTCAAAAATAATATCAAATTTTTAACACAGTGTTTAATAGCAATCAAAGAATTATCGAAAATTTACATTTTGTGTCTCTTCTGTCAGTGTGTGTGCGTGCATGTGTATGTAAATATTATCTTCTTTATCCTTTAATAAGCTAACTTCAGGTATTTAAGCTTTTAGAGTTACATTCCGTAACATTTCGTTGTCGCCGCGTCCACATTCCGTGGATCAGGCATCTACATTCCGTTAATTAGGTACTACATGGTTTTTTGCTGCTTTCAATTTTATTACAAGTAGTGACATCAGTAGTTCGGCTCTACGAAGCAATATAATCTCTAACAAGCCTAAAAATAATATCAAAATTTCCACACAGTCTATGAAAACAATACGAAAAAAATAATCGAAAATTTACATTTTGTGTCTCTTCAGCGAGTGTGTGTGCGTGCATTTGTGTTTGAATATTATCTTCATTTATGTTCCAGTTACCTATATTCCGGTATTTAGGCCTTTTAGAGTTACATTCCGTAACATTTCGTTGCCGCCCCGTCCACATTCCGTCACATTCCGTGAATTAGGCATCTACATTCCGTAACATTTTGTTACATTTTGTAACATTCCGGTAATTAGGTACTACATTTTGTTACATTCCGGTAATTAGTATACCCGCTTCAGTCTTTCTCCACTTATCTCGTGAGTTGAGACAAAAATGTCAATAAAAAATCCTTTCGACACTTATTTTCGCCAGTTAAAGAAAAACTACAACTGGCGAAAATGGCGATAAGCAGCGTGGGTCCCGCTGCTGCATGTTATTGATCTTCGTATCGGAAGGTTATATAGGAGACAAGACAGGTACCAGTTTAAAAGTTTGGGTTGACGTTCGCTTTAAATACAGATTTATTTTGACGAAACGAATAATGGTTAGGGTCGGCGGGAAAAAAAATAAAAAATCTTTTAGAACCTTCTAATATTTTTTTTCTGGTTTTGGGAAAATTGCAGTCGGCGGGTTTGTAAATCAACTAATAAAAAAATTCTCGCCTTACAAATGTCCAATTTTTGGTTTGCATGTCCCCCATTAAAATTTGTTATACAATGGACACTTTTTAAGTTCGTAGAGTAGGACGGTCTTTTTAAAACCACTTGAAATATCGAAATTTCATTTATCTAAGACCTTCAAAACATGCCCCGTCTGCCTCCACACACATTTCACACCGATCTATCCATTTCCAGAACGCTGCGCAGTAGTCCTCTTTAGGTATATGTTACAGACACTGGTAGACTGCACTGCCTATACCACAACGGGATTCAAAACGGTGCTCTGCCAGCATTTCCTTTAGTCTTGGGAACAACCAAAAGTCACAGGGGGACAGGTCAGGGCTGTATGGGGGATGATCTAAGACATCGAGCCCAGATTCTTTCAGATATTCCTGTACCCTAGCGGATTTATGGGCCGGTGCGTTATCATGTTGTAATTTGATGCCGTGGACACCGCTGCGAGGTCTGCGCTTCTGATAGAAATCAATAACTTGAGTAAGAATGCTTTCTCTGTAAAACTTTCCAGTGACAGAACTACCTTTCGGGACTGGAATTCGAAGGACTGGACCTTTTGAATCAAAGAATATCGCATACAACATGCGATTTAATGTTTTGCAATGGCACTCAATGACAGGTCTGTTGCTCTCGGATGAAACCCAAACCTTATTTTTAGCCTTAGAATCGGGCTGAAAATGGTAGATCCAGGTTTAATCACCTGTAACTATCTCTTCCAAATGACAATGTGTGGGTCACATTTATCATATTTTTCTACAACTTGCGATGCAAGTCTACCCGACTTTGTTTTTGCTCGTCAGTGAGCAAATGGGGCACCCAGCGTGCGCAGATCTTACGTAGCCCAAGTTGCTCACATAAGATCTTCAAAATACTTGACGAATGAATGCTACTTAATTATCTCTTCCATGGTATAACATGTGTCTTCCTCAATTAACCTTTTCACAGTAGCAATGTTCTTTTCCGTCATAATGGAAACCGGCCTACCCACCCGAGGGTCATTTTCAATTGACTCCCGACCATCGTTAAAATGACGTACCCACTTGCAAACTGTAGCATATTTTAAAGCACCATTCCCATAAACTTTTTGCAAATCAGCATGAATTTCTGTAGGCGGAAACCCGAGCTGTGCTCGAATCTTACAATATGCCCTCTGTTCTGAGATTTTTCCATCCATATTGAAAGCTATATTTTACTATAGTGTATAAAACCATGTGTTGAAAATACCCAGCACAGCGTGCATGTGGACCTCATGCACGGCATACCGTGACACCATTCTAGAGAGGAATGATTACACAAGTTATGTGTAAAAAATCGTGAAACTTCATAATCACGTTAAGAAGTTATAGGTTTACTCTAAGAACTAAAAAAGTGTCCCTCGTACAAGGTTGGCATGTTCATGCACTCAAAAAAATCCAGACTTAACCCTTTACCAAACATTCCCTGGTTCTTATGAAAGTAAACAAACAAATCACTCCTTCTAACAATTAGCAAAGTCTCTCACATTGAATTAGGTCTAACCGTAGCATTATAAAAGATTTTTGTCCGAGTTATATAATTAAACTGGCTTGAAACCAGTCTTTATTTGGAGGAGGGACCAGCATTTTCTATGTTCTGTTTCAAAATTTGAGTTCCTAAAGACATTCAACAATATTTGCTCAGTCAGTAAGGGAATTGCTGTTTTGTCTCCTGTAAGTTAAATATTCATCTGAAAAACTTGTTTTTTCCTATCTTCATTCACCATGTGTCCTGGTGGACGACCATGACAGATATTTCACTTGTCCTTATCCATTTCTCTTTTGTAAATACAAGCGGAAAAGTGGATTCTTTTTTAACCCTGAAAGAATAATGATTAAGATTTCTAATGAAAGAAAACATGCTAAGACTGAAAGACACATCATTGATTGATACCGGAAGTGGCAAAATTTATTGATATAGGAGCTGAATTGCTTAACTCCTTACTGAATAACAAAATTTTAGACTGGTCAAAGTTGAAAGCTCTTGCAGACCACAAAATAGTTGTAACTAAAAAAAAGGAATTTGTTTCTAGCGGAGTAGAAAACTTAGTGGGTAAAGCCGAACCAGCATTTTCTCATTTTTCTATGTTTTCAAAAGGCTTCTACCTCAGGGTCATAAAAACCAGGGCTTGTTTGTTAAAGGGTTAAGGGTGTCAAAACTGATGACTCCGACATACAAGTATGATGGGATTACCAGATTTTGACTTTGAGGGACTTCATCAAAGTTTTACACATATTTTAAGATATGTGATCCCTATTGAATACTTTGAACTTATACAAATCAATTAAAACATAAATACTGTTCAAAGAGTTTCCCAGGGAAGGAGGGTGGTGCAAATGTCAGTCAACTTTTAAGTCATTTTATACTATCGTACTTTGATTTCCCTTTCAGCCTGAGCCACACTGGCACTGCTTGTTTGACTTTCTCCGTCAAATTCTATGTGTTTACCCAGCGCTCCAGACAATGTCAATCTTGCACCTGATCTGCGCATTATTTTTTCATAAATTTAAGCGTTGTTGAAACACAATTTTATTATTTATCACGGTTGCGACGGAGCGCTTGATTGTTGTTGTTGTTGAGATGTTGTTATTGTTGTTTTTGTTGTTGTTGTTTTGCCTTTAACACACGGTATACCAACACCGGGACAGTCCGGTAAACTATGGATCGTAGGAGTTTTTTTTTTTTAAAGGTAGGAGTGTAAAGTTTGTGTACAATCCAGTTTATACCACTTGGTATGATTGATATAACAGTTCAACGTAGTTGTTTTGTTTTCCATACTCCAGCAGAGTTCAAGTTCACCGTGTTAAACTTGCAACCCGTGCAATTATCATTCTAAAGAGGATTTTCCTAGATTGGCCAACTCTCTTATTAGATACAGCTTATTGCATACATGTAGCTGTACAACTGGGAGGAAATGAAGATTTCTTTGCCCCTCAATGCTGTGACTTTTCATTCCACCATTGTTAAAGGTGGATATCTAGATTTTTCAGATCACACCAAATTAAAAAAAAATGTATATATATCACTGAAATTAATATGAAAAAATAATACAAATCATCAATAATTAAGAATCATAAAATTACGAAAAAAAATTTGGGGGGTGGGGGGGGGCATTCCCTTAAAAGGCTATGTAGCCTCTTAAGCTATTTTTAGATCTCCCGTCAAAAAAGCATTGTGGGAATGTTAAGTGATGGATATGTGACTAATGACTCTAAAATTTTGTAACATAACAATGATGTAATTATTTTCCATTATGTCTAGAACTTCGGACGCTATGTTTGAAGCTTCGTCTGTATATTTTCGGTATGTAAATGAGCATTTTGCTGATGTAAAAATAGACGGTGTTTCCCTTCAGTGTCGACCTGGGCTGTAGTAAATCTCTAATTTCTCATTTTGGAGGATGGTTTTCGACTACTGGAATTTTATGAATGGAAATTTTAAGGCTTTGGGAGTATTAGGATGATTATTCTGTATTTTTGTAAAATTGTGTCCCAAATTCTGAAGGGCCACCTTTAAAAGGGGGCTCCATTCTAATAAGAGATTATCCTTAGAAATTGAATTATCTCCTATCCAGATAAAGACAAAAGGTAACCATAAAGATTTGACCTTTCGTCTGTAATTCCTTTGTTCTTAACCTTGGTTACATTGGGAATATTAAGATAAATTTAACAATGATTTATGATGTATGTATAAGGTCTGCAAATAAATATATTTATGTTAATGGTGCTTTGTTGCTTATTATTCCATGTCGAGTGTATGTTGCGCAAGGGCTCGTCTTGTTGTGACATAAATAAAGACCGTGGCTCTATTCCGCTCATTCGATGGCTAGACTACACATTACTTATGACTGCATATAACTGGCCCACCCACCCGTATTTTTTATAGGGAATTATTTCAATATTACATACAGTTCTGTATTGCTTTTTATGTATTTCATATTCTGAGAGGTTGATATATGATGAACATCATTCGCTTACAATGCGTAGTCTAGGCCGCTACTACTATTTTTGACTTCTGTTGTTTATTATTCCATAATCAGTACATGCAATAGAACATAAATGTTTTATATTTGTCTGGGTGGAACGAAAGAAAATATAATCTAAATCAAATTTTGTTCTTACTCATCAGTAACTACATATCTACTTGTAAAATAGTCTGACTTGAAATATTGTCCCTAGAACATAGCTGTTCAGTGCAAGAAAACCAAGGATAAGATCCGAGTAATACCCTTTTCAGGACCATTGCACTTTCTGGATAAAAGGAAATAACTGAAGAATGTTCCTCATATATGATCTAACTAAACATCACTTTGATAAGGTCATATCTAGCGCCCATACTCATATGAATAGAATGAATAACGGGTAGTCTCAATAATGAGACGCCCTGGTGATCTTTTTCATATTTGGACATTATACTGTACACCGTACCATCTCAAGTCCATCGTAAATTTTTCGGTAGCAAATATAGAGCGCTTATAATACCTTCTTTCAGTTTCGTGGGTTTTATCTGTATTGCAGTGAAATGCAATTAAATTATAGTACTAATCACGACCAAAAACAAATTGTTAAACCATTCATTACATAAAAAGCTTGTAGAAGTCGTTTACAACATGTTTATCTCGGAAAAATCACGGACGAAATTTATCGTGCGTGGCGGCCATTTTGAATGTTTTCGGGAACGTTAACAGCTTTGGTCACTGATGAAATGCACGGTATTTTCTCACGATCAGTGTTTGAATTGAAAATATTCATATTTCAAGTGAAATAATATTGAATACGCAAGCATGCACAGGTATGTTTAAATCATAGTTTTTTGCTCTATTTAGGAAATTATAAGAGTTCAAACTTGCCCACAAAATCTGTGCTGAACTTTCAACTGATTTTTTCCAGATTGTCTCTGTACCCAGAGGCGACCAGTCGAAAAGTAACATCGCCTTTGGGGACAGTTATCTGTACTAGAATAACAGGTTGCTTAAAAATTGTATTTCTTTTTTGCAAGTCTCTTCTTTGCAGATGATTTAACGTGCACAAATTAGTGATGAATTATATTAAAGTTTAGTGATATTATTAAAAACCACCCTTAATTCCTTCCAAGTAGGTTTCGATACCCACTTCAGCTGTCAAGAACATGAATTTTTTTCAGGGCTTTCAGCCCTTTGATTTCAGACTGTAAACAATGGCGACTTTCAAGCAGGAAGTGAACATTTCCGGCAAAACAAATTTGGAAATTCACGCTGACAGTGACATTGAGCTAAAGTTATTCAATTTGTTAACATCAGCCTCGCATTTGATTTCAAATATACTGACATATTTAAACGCGAGAGAGTTAAACAGATGTGCAAGGTAGGTAAAACTGAATTTGCAAGACGGTTCTCCAAAAGTGCGAAATGTCCGACATTTTCTGTACTGCAATTTATAGCCTGCTGAAATATCGCAATGCCTCTCAAAATCCCAAAATCTGTTTCGCATTTCTAAATCGTTTCGGTTATCTTTCAATCTGCTTAAGATGTCTTTAATCTGCTCTTACCTTCAGTCTGAAGGTGTCTGCTCCGATGCTATTTTTGTGACTGGTCTTCGCTAACACCTTCACTCCAGCCATTCATTAAACCCGTATGGAAAAAATACGATTTTACCCGCATCTTTTCGAACGTCTCAGTGCGACAAAATTTCCAATGACAGCTAATAAAATGGGTATTGATCGTTAGATAAATGATTAATCTTTAGAGCACACAAAATAAGCTGCAAAATACTAATTAAATCAATGGGAATTTACCTTTTTCCCAACGTAAATAAATCCAGCATAATTTGTAAACAACTAACATGGCGACTTCCGTTAGTCAGGCATGCGCACTCAACGGAATTTGAAATTTGTACAGTCTGGTTCCCTAACCCTATACAGCCAAGTTCGATCAAGGTGCGTTTATTTACAGCAAAATTCACAACTAAACCATCCTGTATCGTGTCAGAGATACTGTGATTTCTGCTGAGACATGCGCATTGAAAAGATAACCATGTTTTGATTTCTGGTGAAGTAGGTAAACGATTATTTACGTTGAAAAGTACAGATTTGCACAAAGGTAAGAGTTGGATATTAACTAACATCAGTTTTTTTGTAAAGATTAATCATTTATCTAACAATCCATGCCCATTTTAGTAGTTGTCATTTGAAATTCTGTCGCATAGAGCCGTTCGAAAAGATGCGGGTAAAATCGTATTTTTTCCAGAAGCCTTGAATGAATGGCTGGACTGAAGGTGTTAGCGAAGACCAGTCACAAAAATAGCATCGGAGCAGACACCTTCAGACTGAAGGTAATCTGCTCTCAACTATGAACATACCTTCAGCCTGAAGGTGTCTGCTCCGATGCTATTTTTGTGACTGGTCTTCGCTAACACCTTCACTCCAGCCATTCATTAAACCCGTATGGAAAAAATACGATGTTACCCGCATCTTTTCGAACGGCTCAATGTGACAAAATTTCCAATGACAGCTAATAAAATGGGTATGGATCGTTAGATAAATGATTAATCTTTAAGAGCACACAAAATATGCTGCAAAATACCAATTAAATCAATGGGAATTTACCTTTTTCCCAACGTAAATAAATCCAGCATAATTTGTAAACAACTAACATGGCGACTTCCGTTAGTCAGGCATGCGCACTCAACGGAATTTGAAATTTGTACAGTCTGGTTACCTAACCCTATACAGCCAAGTTCGATCAAGGTGCGTTTGTTTACAGCAAAATTCGCAACTAAACCATCCTGTAGCGTGTCAGAGATACTGCGATTTCTGCCGAGACATGCGCATTGAAAAGATCACTATGTTTTGATTTCTGGTGAAGTAGGTCAACGATTATTTACGTTGAAAAGTACAGATTTGCACAAAGGTAAGAATTGGATATTAACTAACATCAGTTTTTTTGTAAAGATTAATCATTTATCTAACAATCCATGCCCATTTTAGTAGTTGTCATTTGAAATTCTGTCGCATAGAGCCGTTCGAAAAGATGCGGGTAAAATCGTATTTTTTCCATACGGGTTCAATGAATGGCTGATATGAAGGTGTTAGCGAAGACCAGTCACAAAAATAGCATCGGAGCAGACACCTTCAGACTGAAGGTACTATGAACATGGACATGAATCAAAAGAGAAATGATTAAACCTCAGATTGACACCAAATGAAGTGAAATTCTAGTCTTTTTTTAATGTATCCACAATACCCTTTATTTGACAAACACACTTAGTTAATTTTATAAACAAACACGCATTATAAAGTCAGTCAACTGCGATTGAAGAAATGACATTGAGTTATTTGGAATTTAAGTGATAAATATGACTCCTCGGAAAAGAAATTTATCCAGTATTTAAGTTTCCCATTTCATGCCCAAACTGATTAAACAGAAGTTGATTAACTTTTTACCAGACATCAAAGTTTTAGCATTATCCAATTTGCAGACGACAAATTCAATGGGGCTCAAATGGCGTAATTTTTTCTTTGATAGGGTAGAAAACATTGTTGGTAAAGGAGAAAATGCTGGTTACCAGCATTTTCTCCTTTTTCCACAATGTTTTCAAAAGGCTTCTTTTCCAGGGTCTTTAAAAGCTGTGATTGTGTGGTAAAGGGTTAGGTGTGAAAAAAAAAAAACTTTATTGTACCGGAAATGACTTCTGAATCATGCACAGTAAATGGTAAGCCTAGTTTCAATTTCCTGGGAAGTATATAGGGCAACGGGTATAAATTTACATTCTCAAAATAATGGAATTACAAGAAAGCAAGTGATAGTTTCTTAACCCATTACCACACAATCCCTTATTTTGACGCCTCTGAGAAAGAAATCTTTTGAAAACACTGTAGGAAAAGGAGAAAATGCTGGTGACCAGCATTTTCTCCTTTTCCCACAGTGTTTTTTACCCTTCCCAGAACAAATTTCAACTTTTCAGTCACCTTTATTTTGTCGTCTGCAAATACTTTCAATTTGAACCAGTCTAAAATTTTGTCGTGTGGTAAAGAGATAATTATTATGGTTTAATGTAAGGATTAATCATTCTTTTATGGATAGATGTCCATTTTTATGGCTGACATACAGATAAAAGACACATTAAAGAGTGAGGCAGATGACTTGTAAGATTTTGAAATTTCCAGGCACTGTTAAGCAGATGTGAGGGGATATGGAGACCATTTACAAAAAAGCATTGGGACAACTCTGAAGGTAGTTCCGTAACAGACTAGGATAAATTATGTCATAATTATGACTTTTGAACCATTGGAATAGATTTCTTAAGAACATTTTTTTGTCTTGTTCTTCAAGATTTTCTAATTGTGAAAGTTACAGAACCGCTGTTACTTTCACAACCCTTAACTCATTACCAGACAACAAAATTTTAGGTTTGTCTTAATCGAAAGCATTTGCAGAGGACAAAATAAAAGTGACTAAAAATACTAGGAAGGAAAGAAACCATTATGTGGGAAAGGAGAAAACGCTGGTCACCAGCATTTTCTCCTTTTCCCACGATGTTTTCAGAAGGCTTCTCTCTCAGGGTCGTTAAAAGTCGGGATTGTGTGGTAAAGAGTTAAACAAAAAATCACAGGTTTTCGCAACCCTGAAAAGAAGCTATCTGAAAAGAGCGTGGGAAAATGAGATAATGCTGGCAACCAGCATTTTTTTCCTTTTCCTACAGTGTTTTCTACCCTTCTCCAAAGACATTTTTCAGTCACATTAATTTTGCAAGTGCTTCCAATTTGGACTAGTCAAAATCTATGTCTTTTGGTAAAGAGTTAACTCTTTACCACACGAGAAAATTTTAGACTGGTCCAAATTGAAAGCATTTGCAGACGACAAAATAAAGGTCACTAAAAAATAGAAATTTGTTCTGGGAAAGGTAGAAAACACTGTGGGAAAAGGAGAAAATGCTGGTTACCAGCATTTTCTCCTTTTCCCATAGTGTTTTCAAAAGGCTTCTTTCTTAGGGGCGTCAAAAGTAGGGATTGTGTGGTAATGGGTTAAGCTGTTAGTTGTCGAAATTGGATGAGGTATTAGTAATGAAATCATTGTATTTGCAATATTTTGCCCAATAGAAGTTTTTGATTATCTGATACATTTTTTCTAGGCAATGAGCCCATAGCTTAAGATGGAGGGTATGATATTGATTTCAAAATTTAAAATGTTAAAATTTATTCTCAACTAACCCCTGTGTTGTGTGTACTTATTAGAATTGTCTCATGGGGACAATTCTTATGAGTACTTACAACATAAGGTCTTAAAGAGATCATATATATTTAAAAAAATTGTTTTTTTTTTATTTTTCTGTCCTTTTTTCTTTCAGAGTGTGCAAGCTATGGCGCACAGTTGTGAAAAATTTGAAGGGCCAGAGAAAAACAAGGGCATGGACTTTTATTGGTGAAGAAAACGAAGATCATGAATCCAGAGAGAGAATCTATGATGCCACAACAAAGTTTTTGCATGTTAGTGTATAAATATTTGAGCTGTACTCTGAACAAAGGGGTTTAACTCTTTACCACACAAGAAAATTTTAGACTAGTCCAAATTGAAAGCATTTGCAGACGACAAAAAAAAGGTGACTGAAAAATTGAAATTTGTTCTGAGAAGGGTAGAAAACACTGTGGGAAAAGGAGAAAATGCTGGTTACTAGCACAACCCCTACTTTCGATGACTCTGAGAAAGAAGCCTGTAGAAAACATTGTGGAAAAAGGAGAAAATGCTGGTAACCAGCATTTTCTCCTTTTCCCACAATGTTTTCTATCCTACACAAAACAAATTTCAAATTTTCAGTCACGTTTATTTTGTCATCTGCAAATGCTTTCAATTTGGACAAGCCTAAGATATTGTCGTTTGATAAGGAGTTTAAAACCTTTACCAGATGACAAAACTTTAGACTTGTCCAAATTGAAAACAAATGCAGACAAAGAAAATAAATTTGACTTGAACATTGAGTTTTTTTTGGGGGGGGGGGGGGGGGAAGGGTAGAAAACAATGTGAGAAATGGAGAAAATACTGGTTACCGGCATTTTCTCCTTTTCCCACAATGTTTTCAAAATTCACAATGTTTGCTTTCTTAAGGTTGTTATAAGTTGGGATTGTGTGGTAAAGAGTTTATGCATTAGTGATGTATTCACTAAGCAAGTCATCATATGGTATTTTTCATTAAAATCTATTTTGTCCAACTACTGACAGAATCATGAGGTACATTAGTCCTTTGACATGCACAAAATTGACCAACAGCAAAAGCTTTAGATCTAGGTCAGCTGACCTGGATCGATATGTTCTTAGATGCCCTTTACCGAATGACAAAATTTTACACTGGTCCAAATTGAAAGCACTTGCAGACGACAAAATAAACGTAACTCAAAAATTGAAATTTGTTTCCAGCAGGGTAGAAAACATTGTGGAAAAAGGAGAAAATGCTGGTTACCAGCAGTTTCTTCTGTTCCCACAGTGTTTTCAAAAGGCTTCTTTCTCAGAGTCATCAAAAGTAGGGATTGTGTGGTAATGGATCAACTCTTTACCACACGAGAAAATTTTAGACTGGTCCAAATGGAAAGCATTAAAATTTTGCATACGACAAAATAAAGGTGACGAAAAAATAGAAATTTGTTCTGGGAAGGGTAGAAAACACTGGGGGGAAAAGGAGAAAATCTGGTTACCAGCATTTTCTCCTTTTCCCACAGTGTTTCGAAAGATTTCTGTCTCAGGGTCGCAAAAACCAGGGATTGTTTGGTAAAGTGTTAAGCCCTCTTTTTCTCAGTGCATGGCTCACATCATTTATCATAATGTAATACTTAACCCATTACCACACAATCCCTACTTTTGACGCCCCTGAGAAAGAAGCCTTTGGAAAACATTGTGGGAAAAGGAGAAAATGCTGGTGATCAGCATTTTCTCCTTTTCCCACAATGTTTTCTACCCTTCACAAAACAAATTTTAAATTTTTAGTCACTTTTATTTTGTCGTCTGCAAATGCTTTTGATTTGGACAAGCATAAAATTTTGCCGTTTGGTAATGAGTTCAGGTATATGCATCATACCATACCACTAAAAATTGGTAGAGTGTCAAATAATCTATATGTGTAGTTGTGATTTCAGTGTACATTGAACATACAATTTATTGCAATTTCATGATTTCTCAGTCTCAGAAACACTAAGTGAGGCAGAGTGGATGAAGGATCAGACAATGCAAATTGTGCAGTCTGCTCATAATATACACTGGAAGCAAAGGTAACAGTTATTTGACTGAGGTGCTGTATTGGCATATTGTGAATCATTCCTAGCTTTTAAAGATGATAAAATTTGTCCTGCAGTAGATAGTTTTTATATTGATTGTTGCCAAAAACTTTGAATTCGGACAAGTCTAAAATTTGTTAATGTTTGAAAATTTTGTATTGTTCTAAATCCAAAGCATTTGCGGATTACACGGATAAATAAAACTAAGGAAATTGGGAAATTGTCTTTGAAAGGACAGAAAACATTTTTCGGAAAAGGTGAAAATTCTGGTTACCAACATTTTCTACTTTTGTCACATCATTTTCAATAGCTTTTCCGATTTGGGTTGTTAAGAATTAGGAATGCTTTGCAAAAGGTTAAAAAACAGTTGACAAGTTTATTCTTTACCAATCAAAAGAATTTCAAAAACTTGAAATCAAATGCAAACAGCAAGTGGAGTATGGCTGCAATGAGAGGATTTGGAATTTTTAACTGTTTAAGAAAGGCAGAAAACATACTGAGAAAAAGAGAAAATGTAGGTTATCAGCATATTCTCATTTTCCTCCAATATTTTCAAAATCTTTATTCCTTTGGTTGGTTAAAACATTGCATCTTTTTGTAAAGGGATAAGTAAAATCCTAGATGGCTTATACATGTGAAATTTTATTATCCCTTTTTGATCAACAGGGCCTGTATACAGAACCAAAGGTAGTCTTCATGTTCTGCACAACTGATTTCAATGACAAGGCTGTCACAGTTGACGGGAAAAACACCAAGTTTAAAGCCTATGGTGACTTTGTCCAGTATCTGAAACCTAAAGATTCTCAGCTTATTCCCATCTGTACACCTGGAGTGGTTGGTGAGACTGAAACTTTTAATTTTTTTTTTAAACTTTCGACTTTTTTTTTTCAAAGTCTGGATAAAAAAATATGGTTTCATGGGTACCCACGTTGTTTGATCCTTGACCAAACGGTAGCATAATTTAACCCATTACCACAGTCCCTACTTTTGACGCCCCTGCTAAAGAAGCCTCTAGAAAACATTGTGGGAAAAGGAGAAAATGCTGGTAACCAGCATTTTCTCCTTTTCCACAATTTTCAGTCACTTTTATTTTGTCATCTGTAAATGCTTTCAATTTGGACAAGTCTAAAATTTTGTCGTCTGGTAATGAGTTAAAGACACTGAGTAGGAGGGCCTTAAAAAAATGTGGAAATAAGAGAAAATACTAATTTCCATTTTGTGGAATGGTGTTTAGCTTAGCAAGCAACAGTAATTCAGTTATATTGCTGTAGCGGCTTATTTATGAAAGCATTGCACATTTTGCTCTACAACAAAGCCTGAGACTTGTCCATTTGTAGGCTACAAATTAAAATTTAGCTTACCGGTATATGATGGTATTTGTCTCTAAAAGAGTAGACAATGTTATGGGGAAAAGAGAAAATGCTGGAAAATGTTTCCTACACTTAAATCTTTACCACACAATCCGGACTTTTGACGACCCCGAGAAAGAATCCTTTTGAAGACATAGTGGGAAAAGGAGAAAATGCTGGTTACCAGCATTTTCTCTTTTTCCCACAATCTTTTCTAGTCTTCTAGAGTCAAGTTTCTAATTTTAAATCACATGTTTTGTCTGCAAACCTTTTAAATTTTGACCAGTCTAAAAATTTTGTCATTTCACCTTGGTAAAAACTCAGAAGAGAAATATTCCTACTAAAGCCGCCTATGATTTGTTTTCTGCAAGTGTTTTTAAATAGGAGTAGAAAACTTTTGTAAAAAGGACAAAATGCTGGTAAAATTTCTTCTACCCTTTCAAAAAATAAAAAGTAATCATACTGCATCCACATACATGTATATTGTTTTAGTCTGCAAATACTTTTAGAAGATGGTAGAAAAACTGTTGGAAAAGTAGAAACTGTTGGTTAATATTTTCATTCATCTTAACCCATTACCACACAATCCCTACTTTTGACGCCCCTGAGAAAGAAGCCTTTTGAAAACACTGTGGGAAAAGGAGAAAATGCTGGTAACCAGCATTTTCTCCTTTTCCCACAGTGTTTTCTACCCTTCCCAGAACAAGTTTCAATTTTTCAGTCACCTTTATTTTGTCGTCTGCAAATGCTTTCAATTTGGACCAGTCTAAGTTTTTCTCGTGTGGTAATGGGTTAAAGAAAAATACTTTTATTAGAGCCAGATGTTATTTGTTGTCTGCATCCTTAGTTTAGACAAATCTAAAATTGTTTCATAAATACCAATAAACTTTGGACTTGTCTTTTTTGAAAAAGTTTTGAGGCAATAAATAAAATGTAGCTCATATGATATGCTTGGTCTTTGAAAGGAAAGAAACACTGTTTGAAAAGGAGAAAATGCTGGTATTCAGCATTTTCTACTTTCTTGCTGAATTTTTTCATCCTTTTAAATAGAAATATGCCTACTAGAGTTTGTGAAAATTTTATGTATATGCATGTTAAATGCCTTAAAATTTAAAAATTCTAAACTTTTGCTTCCTGTACCAAGATAAGTTACGCATATGCGTAACTGGCACGTATGAGACAGTAGTCATCGTAACTGGGTCTCTTGCTGCTGTTTGAAAAAATTTAATTAGAAAAATTACATTTCAGTTCCCTTTGTTTGATTCATGCAATAGGATGCAATTGCTACTGAAAAGAGTTTTCAGTCTTTTTTTAGTCACTTGTCACATTAATTTCTGTTGTTTTTTTTAACACTGTACATTGATCATTTTGGCTTATTCAATGTGCAGAATTTAATGTTGCCTTAGTCAGAAAATCCAATTAAGGGGTAAAGAGGGGCATCAAGGGTTTACTTTATGGGATGTAACTCTTGCTAGGGACTTGAAAAGACCAAAACAAGATATTCTGCCATCCTGTTTTCTTAAATTTTGACCCTTTTTCAGTGAAATCTGGCATGTGTGGATAGTGCATGACTGGCAGTTTGCCAAGGACTGCACAGCAGCCTTCAAAGAAGACTTTAAATCCACTTTTATGCTGTTTTTTGTTTACTGTTTTCTATCGATATATTAGAGGGCCATTTTGAAGTGATTTTGATTTTTGTAGCTCTCTGATTGGCTGGGTGGGCCCAATTGAATTTCTCAAAGCCTCTCTGATTGGCTGTTGGGCCCAATTTGAATTTCTCAAAGCCTCTCTGATTGGCTGATTGGTACCCATTCTGATTTCCTTACAGTTTCTGTGATTGGATAATTTCACAGAGAGATGAGGTTTGATTGGCTGATTGGGAAGGGTAGAGGGTGGGGGGGGGGGGGCAGTTTATCTATTTATCCTTATTAAACCTTTACCAAACAATGACACCTTTTAACACCCCTGAAAGATAAAGCTTTTGAAAATAAATCTGAGAAAAGGAGACAATGCAGGTTACCAGCGTTTTCTCCTTTTCCAACATGGTTTTTTACCCTATTAAAGAAAAATTTGATTATTAGTTATTCTTACATCTTATTGTTTCTTTATGGACTATTTTTAAATTCTTTAAACAAGAACAAGATTTTTCTTTTTTTTTGGAAGAAGTTTCTGCCACAGCTTCCGGTTGCTTCTGAATTTTATATTTTTGCTCAGCGGTTAAACATAACATTGAATTTTGACTTGCACGGTCACCGAAATTGACCCCAGTAAGAAAACTGGAAAGCAATCGGTTTACCTTTCTTTGATTTATGCGACAGGTATCAGTTGCCTCTGTAAGCGTCTAAGTTGATTCTACGATTTCATGTGCAGCATGTAACCGTCCTGTATGGGTGAGATAGTCATCGAAACCAAATCAATGACCCTAGTGTGAGAAAACGAAAAAGAAAAATCCCTATAATTGACTTAACTCTTTACCAAACAACAAAATTTTGGACTAGTCTAAATTCAAAGCATTTGCAGACAACAAAATATATGTGAATCAAAAATTGAAACTTGATTTGGAAAGGGTAAAAAACATTGTGGGAAAAGGAGAAAATACTGGTTACCAGCATTTTCTCCTTTTCCCACAATGTTTTCAAAGGCTTTCTTTCTCAGGGTCGTTAAAAGTCTGGTAAAGAGTTAAGAAACAGGCTGCAGTGTCAAACCAAGGTCAGAGATAATGTTGAAAGCTGTCTTAAACACCACTCAATCAATCGATCCTTGGTAATCGGTTACATTTCTGAAATGCAGGTACAGACAGTAATATACAGCAGGTCCTCGAATGCGAGAGTTACACTGGTGTTTCATTCCTTTGTCTACCACACTACGATGGTTTCTCTGTGATCCAGAACTCTCTCAGCGAGTACAACGAATCCAGGGAATGTCAGGATGCTATGTACAGACCATCCTGTGATCTTTGCAGGGAAATTTCAGATCGAACTTCATGTAAAGCTATACTGAACTTTGTGGTGGAACCAGAAGTGCCGAGATCTGTTGTGTTTGACTTGAAGAAAGAGTTTGAAGATGCAGTCCTTGCTGGTGGAATGATTGATAGTCTGGTTTCAGCAGATTAGTAAGAATAGCAAACTGTTTTTTTTTTGTAATTCACAGAAATATTATTACATTGAACAATTACTTAAACCCTTTACCAAATAATCATTATGATTTTATGACCCTGAGCAAGAATGTTCAATACATATGTTGAGGGAACCTGGCCCAAATCAGGCTCAAAGTTACATTATCTGTGTCTTACTTTCTTAGACTGAAAACTTTCATTTTGCTTTGTAATTGCTTAAACTCTTTACCAAATAACAATTTGACTCTATACCACACAATTCTGAGTTTTAACAACCTTGAGAAAGAAGCTTTTTGAAAACATTTTTGGTAACCAACATTTTCTCCTTTTTCCCATACTTTTCTCCCATAATGTTTTTCTACCCTTCCCAAACAAAATTTCAATTATTCTGTCACATTTCTTTTGTTTTCTGCAAATGCTTTCAATTTCAACCAGTCTAAAATTTTCTCATATGGTAAGGAGTTAAAGACTGGTTCAAATTGAAAGCATTTGCAGAAAACAAAATGAATGTGGCTAAAGAATTGAAATTTGGTTCTGGAAGGATAGAAAACATTGTGGTAACACATTTTTGCAACAACGTTTTCAAAAGGCTTCTATCTAAGGGATATAAAAAGTTGGCATTGTGTAGTAAAGGGTTAATTTTTTATCTAACTATAATATACAGAGTTTTTACAAAGGGATCTTGAAAGCATTGTGGAAAAAGGAAAAAATTGCTGGTAACCAGCATTTACTCATTTCCCAAACATTTTTTTATCCTCATAGAGACAAACCCCTTTGTTTCAACTGCATTAACCCTTTACCAAACAATCCCTGGTTTTTTCATGGCCCGAAGGAGAAGCCTTTTGAAAACATTGTGAGAAAAGGAGAAAATGCTGGTAACCACAATGTTTTCAACCCTATCAGAGACCTAAAGCCAATTCAGATGCTGTCAGTTTTGGTGAGTCTAAAATTTATCATTTGGGAAAGGGTTAAATTGTTAGACCACAATGCTTTGAATTTGGTAAGGGCTAAAATTGTTTTTGTATTTTAGATCAAGACTTAACCTTTTACAACACAATCAGGAGTTTTAACAACCCTGAGGAAGATGCCTTTTGAAAGTATCGTGGGAAAAGAAGAAAAGACTGGTTACCAACATTTTCACCTTTTCCCAAAACCTCAGTATTTGAACCATTTTTATTTGGTTTGTCTGGAAATGCTTTCAGTATGGAACAGTTTAAATTTATCATTTGATAAAATGGTAAGGCTAAGATAAAACTGTAAATGATCTTATTTCAGTGAAGCAGCAATGCAAGTTGCACTTTGTGGCCACAATGTGGATGTTGGATGTGTTGTGATTAGAGAGACAGTACGCACAAAAGCCAAAGCAGAGGAAAAGATCAAGGAACTCAAAAGTTACAAACTCTCAGAGGAGAACAGTTTTGCCTTTATGTTTGCCTGTGTGGGTCGAGGTGAGGGTCTTTGGGATGAGACAGGTGTAGAGTCAGAACTTTTCCATAAACATTTTCCCAAAACTCCGCTGCTTGGTTTCTTTGGTAATGGCGAGATTGGAATGGATCATGTGACAAAACAGATGGAAAGCCCACACAAGCGTGTGGAACCCAGCATCAAGAAAGTGAAGAAAAGTCATAAACTCTTTCATTCCTTCACTACAATACTCATGCTGGTTTCGTTACGATGATCTTTTCCCAGTGCTCTCAATAAGGGACCATTTCAGCAATTTTTGTAATTCCATGTTCAAATTTCAGGAATTTTTTTAAAAAATCAGGAATTTTTTTTCCACATCGGTCAATGTGGTCTTGGGCTTAGATTTATTTTTATTATTAAAAGCATTTGTAAGTTACAAATTTGACAGTGCAACAAATGAACTTGATTATTTTGACAGATTGGAAAACTTTGTGGGGAAAAAGAGAAAATGGTGGTTACCAGCATTTTCTCCTTTTCCCACAATGTTTTCAAAATGCCTTTTTCTTTGGGTCATTGAAATACAGGATTGCTTGGTGAAGAGTAAAAAATTTGATATTTCTTCTCCATCAAGATAATCAGAAAAAAATTCATGTTAAACTGTATAATTTTACAAGGTTAGCCAAAATTAGAGCCTACACTTACTAGGTAATCACGATACAGCAATGGTTATTTTATACTTGTCCAACCTGTATTTTAAAACATTACAGAGAAATGGTCGGAAATCCTATGCGCCATCCGTTTTACAATCACTTGTTTTAAATTTTTACCGCAAAGATTAAGACTTATCCAATTTAATCTTTTACCAGACAACAAAATTTTAGCAGATGACAATTTCAGTGTAGTTCAAATGGTGCAATTTTTCTTTGATAGAGTAGAAAAAATTATGGGAAAAGGAGAAAATGCTGGTTACCAGCAATTTCTTCTTTTCCCACAGTGTTTTCCAGGAGTGTCAAAATTCAGCATGGTATGGTAAAGGGTTAAAGCTTTTGTATTTGACAAATTTCATGTTACTCAAACACAAAATTTGTCTTCCATACGGTTAAAAACATTGTAGGAGGAAGAGAAACTGCTGGCTACCAGTATTTTTTCATTTTCTTACAGTATTTTCAATAGCTTTTTTCATTTCAAATGTCCTTCTTGATGTTAAGTAGATATGTCTATACAAAACCCAAGGAACAAGGCTTCCAAAAGCATTGTTTGAAAAGGAGAAAATGCAATAAATCATATTATTTGAGTCAAACTGAAATCCTCATCTGTAACTGCTTTTAATAAGGACAAGTTTAACCCATTACCACACAATCCCTACTTTTGACGCCCCTGAGAAAGAAGCCTTTTGAAAACACTGTAGGTAAAGGAGAAAATGTTGGTGACCAGCATTTTCTCCTTTTCCCACAGTGTTTTCTACCCTTCCCAGAACAAATTTCAATTTTTCAGTCACCTTTATTTTGTCATCTGCAAATGCTTTCAATTTGGACAAGTCTAAAATTTTCTCGTGTGGTAAAGAGTTAAGTATTTATCATCTGGTAAAGGGCTTAACACTTTACCAGACTACATAATCTTGTCCAAATCGAAAGCACTTGCAGACAACAAATGGTGCATTTTTTCTTTGATACAGTAAAAAACATTGTGAAGAAAGGAGAAAATGCTGTTTATCACCATTTTTCCTTTCCCCCCAGTGTTTGCAAAAAGTATCTTTCTTAGGGTCGTAAAAATTGGCACTGTATTGTAAAGGTTTAAAGCACAACTTTATATCCTTTTGAGTACAATGTTACGTTGTCGAAGATCAGAGCACAGGCACCACACTGTCTGACATTGTTTCCCATTTAGCCAGCTTCAGTGCTTCAGTGCCTTACCAGCTGAAACTGTCTTGAAATGGGATTGATTGATTGTACAGTTACTAACACATTTTTCAACATCAATTCTGTCATAACATGGCGGCCAGTACACCTGTCCATGCTTTCCTGGAGACTCTTTAACCAGTACTCTGCATAGTTTTCTTTCCAAGCCACTGGCGGCCTGCCCACATATTGATGATCGAGACAACAGTCAGTGGAGGGAAAGGAATGAATCATGTGGCAGTGACTGTCATCAATCCCCCGAAAGAAATTGTCCGAGCTAGGGATCAAATCCATGACACCGTTTTAAAGTCCCGCTTTAAAGCTATCAATTGAGTTACTTGTGCTCGGCATCTTGAATTGGGAATATCTCAAGGGAACATCTTGAGATTTGTTACTTGTTAACCCTTTACCACGCAATCCCGACTTTTAACGACCCTGAGAAAGAAACCTTCTGAAAACATTGTGGGAAAAGGAGAAAATGCTGGTAACCAGCATTTTCTCCTTTTCCCACAATGTTTTCTTCCCTTCCCAAAAGAAATTTCAATTTTTCAGTCACTTTTAATTTGTCGTCTGCAAATGCTTTCAATATGGACCAGTCTAAAATTTTGTTGCTTGGTAAAGAGTTAAGGATTATTTTGCATTTATTTAGCGCTATGATTAGAGAGCTACTCTGCAAACCAGGTACCAGTAGCTATATTTACCAGCCATTTTCAACTCTATACCAAACCATTAAAACTTTTGATAGTTCCAAATTGATAGCATATGCAGACGACAAAATGAATATGAATCAAAAGTTGAAATTTGATTTGGAAAGGGGAGGAAACATTGTAGGAAAAGGAGAAAATGCTGGTTACCAGCATTTTCTCCTTTTCCCACAGTGTTTTCAAAAGGCTTCTGTCTCAAGGTTGTCAAAAGTTGGGATTTTGTGGTAAAGGTTTAACTCTTTACCCCATAAGGCATTTTGTATGGTATCTGTAATTGACCCTAAATAACAGCAAGGATGAAACCGTTTTTTATGTGTATATGACACTTTTGATAGCATAGAAAACATTGTGGCAAAAGGTGAAATTGCTCGTGACGAGCAATTTCACCTTTTGCCACAATGTTTTCCAAAGGCTCTGACAAGCAATGCGTCAAAATGAGTATCTATGGAGTAAAGGGTTAAGTACATTCTAACTCTGTAGCTGTTGAATAATCACTGCTTGGCTAAAGCATTTTTGAAGGAAATGGTTTAGCCAATCAGAAATCAGTTTACTTTCTAAATTTAGAATTAGATTGAGAATGCCATTGAGAATGGTTGATGAATGAAGGTCCTGGTGAATATGAGATTAACCAGTATGATATTTCTAATCTGACATTAATGTATTGTCAACTTCATTTAACCTGATCCTAACCTTTATGCTGATTATATACAAGTAGGCATATAAATAGAACCCCGCCTATTATTTCATGCCTTCCAGCGGGATATCGAGAAATAGCAGTGAAAATATTTTTTGATCTTACACTGGTACAACCAGTGAAAATATCAATTTTCACGTTCTTGTTGCCTAGATAAGTTGCACGTGCCTAACAACCAGATGGGAAATATGACAACATATACCTTACATTTCTCGCGCTTGATGTAATATTGTAATATGTTGCCTTGCAGGAGGGGTACGCCACGGGGAATAACGGAAAAGAACTGTACTGGATTTTGATAAAGCTCCTCCCAGAAAGGGTTAAAAGCATGAAATGGTTTTTTTCGGTGAAAGATCGAAATTTATTTCATCTCGTGAACACCATCGGTAATATTTTCACTCATGGCTGCACTACTCGTGAGAATATTACCGATGGTGTCCACTCGATGAAATAAATTTCAGTCTTTCACCGAAAAAGACAAACATCCTCTATTCAGAGTTACGTACACACGGAAGGGTACATGTATTTATATACAGAGGTAAACAACTCAACCCACAGACTGCAAAGCGCAACTTAGTGCTTTTGCGGTCGTTGTAGATCAGCATCAGACTGCACAAAATGTGCAGTCTGATCATGGATCTACACTGTCCAACAAGGAGATATGCCTCTGTAAAAATAACTTAGAAATTGCAATATTTGTTTGTTTACTATTGACTGGAAAGTTTCAATTTACTTACCTAGTAAGTGCACAAAATATTTCCAAACACATGGGGAACATAATTATGCTGAGGGTAAAAATTAGAAATATTAATCTATGTAAATGATTTTGACTTGGGTCAGGTTAAATGAAGTAGATAATTGACATTTTGTATCTTGAATGGCATTGAAAATACAGCTTGTAGGTAAATTTTTATCTTGATACTTACCATAGAACAATCATAATCGTGATTTTTTTGTTACATGTGCCATACATATAAGTCGTACTCTAAAAATAGGGGGTTAAAATTGTTGGCATAATTATGGATATGTAAAATCTATTTCGTCTGACAGCTGACTGAAATATAGGTAGAATAGTCTGCTGACATGCAAAATATGTACACATAGCTAAAAGTTTCAACTCGTCTGCACCAGATCTAGGTTGATACTTTTCAGAAGCCCAAAGAGATGTAGTATGTTATTGCCACAGTCGTCCATCTGTCTTTCTGACTGTTTGCTAGCAATTTTTTGTTTGCGCAACCTCTCTTACAGTTTCTATCTGAATAACTTTGAATATTGAATCTCCATGATGTGTAGTGGTGCAATATGGATCTCTGTAGGTGTTGTAGATTTTAACCCATCTCATGGACAAGCCCCTTTGGGCATACATGCGCCGCTATGCATAGCTCTTGTTTTGCAAATGTTTTAAACCACTATTTACAGAGCATAGCTCTTACATATATATTTTTTTTCAAATCAAACGACAAAGTATTAAAACTGGACCAAATTGAAAGCATTTGCAGATGACAATATAAATGTGACTGAAAAACTAAACTTTGTTGTGGAAAGGGTAGAAACTTTGTAGGAAAAGGAGAAAATGCTGCTGGTTACAAGCGTTTCCTTCTTTTCCCCATTTCCAAAAGGTTTCCGTCAAAGGGTCATTAAAATTTGGGGTTGTGTGGTAGATAGTTAAGAGTATGTA
Organism: Tridacna crocea; assembly: GCA_943736015.1. Taxonomy (NCBI): domain Eukaryota; kingdom Metazoa; phylum Mollusca; class Bivalvia; order Cardiida; family Cardiidae; genus Tridacna; species Tridacna crocea. The sequence goes on from OX031066.1 coordinate 16,193,182, forward strand.
CTATGTGTGTACCAATTACCAATTTTCTAGTCATATTCCAAAGTAGTCTAGATCAAAGTGTCATAGCTCTAGACCAAGCTTACTCAAACAGCACAAATTACTAATGTAAATGAGCATTATTTGCACCCTAGATTGTTGTAGACAGTGTAGGTCAAAATCAGACTGAATAGTATGTGGAGTCTGGTAAAGGATCTTTCCTGTCATATATTCTGTTAACCCTTTACCACACAATCCCAACTTTTAGCAATCCTTGAGAAGAGGGCTTTTGAAAAAATTTTGGGAAAAGGAGAATAATGCTGGTAACCAGCATTTTCTCCTTGTCCCAAAATGTTTTCAACCCTATGCAGGGCAAATTTTATGTTGTATGAATACCATTTTATTTGTCATCTGCTTTCACTTTGGACCAGACTTTTGTTAAGTGGTAGAGATGTTTTGGTCTTGAGAATTTATATCTAGCAACAGAAAAAATGTAATGTTGATTTGTTTGTGATATTATTTTGTTTTATCAAACAACAAAATTTCAGACTGGTCCAAATTGAAAGCATCTGCAGATGACAAATGCAGCTGAAAAACTGAAATTTGTCTCTTTCAAGAGTAGACAACATTGTAAGAGGAGAAATTGCTAGTTACCAGCAAAATAAGCAATGTTTTCCAAAGCTTTCTTCAACAAGGTCTTTAATTGAAGGATTGTTTGTTTAAGAGCTATGTGGGTATTTTTTGGTTCTAAGTTTTGTCTGTTTCAAAGCCTTCACCCTGAATTTTTGGACTATTTGATCTCTTAACCCTTAACCACACAATCCCGATTTTAATGACCCCGAGAAAGGGAGCTTTTTTGAAAACATAGTAAAAAAATGAGAAAATGCTGGTTACCGCATTTCCTCCTTTTCCTACTATGTTTTCTACCCTTACCGAAACAAGTTTTAATTTGTCGTCTGTGAATGCTGTTAATTTGGACAAGTCTAAAGTTTTGTCCTTTGGTACAATTTTAAGCCCCATACAAGATGTCCAAAGTTTGCATGTAGTATAGATCAAGATCAGGCTGCACAAAATATGCAGTTTGGTCTTATATCTTCACTCTCAAATAATTTGAGATTTTCTAACTTAAAAAAAACTGATGAAAAGTTTCAATATTTTGAGGATTTTTTTTAGACCGAAAATGTTCCTTTTGTCGATTTACTATTATATATGTTAAAAGAAGTGTCATCTTATAGAATTAAAATTTTGACACAAACAAAAAATACATGGACTTGCAAATGGAAAAATTGTGTGGTGTCCATGGTCGTGAGGTAGAGCGTCGGCCTCATAACCTAAAGATCCCGCGTTCAATACCCTGGAGTGGGTGTCAAGTTTAGGATTTTTCATTGGCCCACACATTCGGAGCGAGTTCTGGTGTAGATCCCAGGAAGCAGAATCTCGACAGATTAGTATAAGTTGTAAGAACTTGTTTCTCAATCGATGTAAAATAAATATGTTTAAACTAAATGGAAAAATTGTTACAGAGATGCTTTAGATATTGTATGCTTATGGGTAATCTTCATTAAAGGTAAGATACTAAACAAACTTCTTTGTTGATGATATTGTTGATGTCAATGATTTTGGCAAATATCTCTGTACTTGAAGAAAGAAGTGCAGGATGATCTTTCTTGTGTGCTCTTTGGAACTGTTTATACAATAAATCTTTTATCAACAAATTGTCCAAACTTTATTCTTACAAGTAATGCAGAAATCATTGTGCGAAAAGGAGAAAATGCTGGTTACCAGCATTTTCTCCTTTTCCCACAATGTCTTCAAAAGGCTTCTGTAATTTCAACTTGCAAGGTTTATGACATGCATGAAATTTGGCCAATGCATATATAAAAGGAAAAAAATATATTTATCGAACATGTGATGTGCACTATATGATGGTGGTTCAAGGCCTTCAGTGTGCACCATGCTGACGTCACAGATCAATATTCCTTTACAGAATGACACCACACTCGTCACAACTCGGCCGATTCCGTACCTACATCTAATGGCTCCCATCGTCCGAGGCATGTCGAATGGACACACCAATCATACTACATAGTGGATATAGAGAAAAGATGATAGGAGTTTTTGATCTCCTAGCAATCCTTTTGTGTCAGCAATCTAGTTTCGCATCTACCTTCAGAGCACACCTGGAGTCATTTTTTCAATTCAGACGTAGTGCTTTGATCATGTACATTAGTTCGGCTTCCTCAGAACAACTGCCCGGTATGGTAGAATTTAACCATGGATCATGTGTTAAAAAGCTGATGAGATTTCTCCACACTGTTCTATGAAGTATGAGAATGAAAATAAAAGAATAAAAGATTTGTCCTCCATTTTACTAAATAGCAATATACACCGACTTGTTCAAACAAATAGCAAAATGACTGATAAAAAAAATTAAAAAGCATGATTTAAAAAAATAATTGAACTATCAGTTATGCTTTAAAGAATATAAAAACATTTTCACAGTCGTCAAAGATATTATGCAGCTATACAGATTACAGATCTTTGCATGCATTTACCAGACAACCAAATATCAGACTTGTCCCAATCAAGAGTTTACAGACAGCACATTACAATTGGTTCGAGTGATTGGATTCTAAATGAGTTACCAGCATTTTCTCTTTTTCCAACATTTTCAAAAATCCTTCTCCCTCTGAATTGCTGAAATAGAGTTGTTTGGTAAAGAGTTAACATTCAACCTATTGGGTGTCAAACCAAAACAAGAGGGCAAAGATAGCCCTGGATCGCTCACCTGAACTTTTTAGAGGACCATAGCCTATTTTTCTCTTTTCTTGATGTATTGAAAAATTGGAAACATGATCATTATTTTGCAAAGCAATTTTCAAAAGGTCACCTGTAAAAGTGATTTCAAAATCTTATCATCAGTTTCAGGAAAGAAGAATTTTTAAGAATTTCTTAATTTCAGTATAGAGCAAGAGGCACTCATTCACCAGAGTCATGTTTCTTGATTGATCAAAATTTCGCAAATATTTTTTAAAAGGGCCATTCAAGGAATATTTCTGTGGAATTATTTCAAAATCTGACCAGCAGTTTTAGAGAAAAAGATTTTTCAAGAATTTCTTCATGTCTGTATAGTGCAAGTAGCCCCTATTCACCATGTTTCTTAACAGATCAAAATTTTGTGAACAATTTTTAAAGAGGGTCACCAAAAGAATATTCCTGATACATTATTCCAAAATCTGACCAGCGGTTTCAGAGAAGAAGAATTTTTAAGAATTTCTTCATTTTTACAGTGCAATTAGCCCCCATTCACCAGAGCCATGTTTCTTGATGGATCAAGATTTCACAAACAATTTTTGAAAAGGTTCACCTCTGTGAAATTATTTTCAAATCTGGCCAGCAGTTTCAGAGAAGAAGATTTTTAAAGAATTTCTTAGAAAATTCCATTTGGTTACCATGGCAACCAAAGCTTTTGACAGAATCAAGTTCTGTGAACACTTTCTAAAGAGGACCTCCCAAGGAAAATCCAAGCAAGTTTGGTCCAAATTTGCCCAGCGGTTTAGGAGGAATTGATGGTTAAAAAATTGTTGATGACGCACGTCGGACACTGGGTGATCCTAAAGCTCCCCTTGAGCATGTTGTGCTCAGGTGAGCTAAAGATTTGGGGGAAAAACCTCACACAATTTGTGATTATGGCAAGAATGACTTCCACCTCAGTATAGATAAAATATAAGGCAGCATATTCACTCTGCGCTGTCTAGAACAGAAAATTTACTTGTATTTGTCACTCAAAGGCTAAAATTACAACAAAATCTTGTACTTCTTCACACTAGTATGGATTTCTGATTCTCATGAATTTTTAATACATTTATCGACAAGATATCAAGACAATATGTTAGTTATTAATTCATAATCATGATACTTCAGATGGTCAAAGACTTTGATGCAGATACAAACATTTAATGACTCTGTGCATATATTTATTATCCTGATCAATGAATGCTTGCATCTGCTCTTAAATCTTAATGACCACCTGATGGATGGTGATCAAACTTAATTGGTGGTTACCAGCATTTTCTTCTTTTTCCGCAAAGTTTTCAATAGCCTCCATCAGGGTCAATTAAAACTCTGGAATACACTGTAAAGGTTAATATAGTTTGATTTACACGAGATATATTTCAGTCATATTATGGCAATATATGAAAGCATTGTGGCAAATTAAGACCTTGTCAATTTTCCTGTTGGTCTACAAAGTTTTCCATGGTGAAATGTGCAAGACACTGTAGGTTGTTGCATGAAGGTGGTAATATGCTGAAGTAGAAATATTGAGGTCAAAGCATGTTTTTTGAGATTCACTGGATGCCAATTAATACTGAGCAAGTAAATAGTTGCATAACTGTAAGTTTGGTAAAAAGAATTTAACTGTAAGTGATTTTAGTACAGTAATACTTGTATGATACCACCAGTATTCCATATTTAACTCTTTACCAAACGACAAAGTTTTAGACTTGTCCAAATTGAAAGCACTTGCAGACGACAAAATAAAAGTAACTCAAAAATTAAAACTTGTTTCCAGCAGGGTAGAAAACATTGTGGAAAATGGAGAAAATGCTGGTTACCAGCATTTTCTCCTTTTTCCACGATGTTTTCAAAAGGCTTCTATCTCAGGGTCATATAAACCAGGGATTATTTTGGTAAAGGGTTAATGGTAAAACCTCCTTTCTTTTGCCAATGGATTATCTAGACAGACTTTTGAAAGCATCCCAACACAAAATGCAAAATGATTTACAGTTTAACTATTCACAACACAATCCTGACTTATAATGACCCTTAGTAAGAAGCCTTCTGAAAACTTTATAGGAAAAGAAGAAAATGCAGGAAAAGGAAAAATCAGCATTTTTCTCCCTTTCCTACAATGTTTTTCTACTCTTCCCAAACTAATTTTCAATTTTTTAGTCACATTAATTTTGTTGTCTGCAAATGCTTTCAATTTGGACCAGTCTGTAATTTTGTTGTTTTGTAAAGAGCTAATAGGGGAAGTATACACTTGAGCCAACAGGAGAAACAGCCAATTACAAACAAACTCTCATTTTATCTAAATGTTTTTAACCCTTTATCACATAATACTTAGTTATAGATTCTTTGAAAAAATTTGAAGTTTAAAAGTATTTGAGCCATGTTCTGTTAAAAGGGGGTTTAATGCTTTACCAAACGACAGTTTTAGACTTGTCTGAAATAAAAGCATTTGCAGATGACGAAATAAACAATACTCAAAAGTTGAAACTTGACTTTTGAAGGGTAGGAAACATTGTGCCCTCTTCCTCTTGGTCATAAAAACTAGGGATTGTTTGGTAAAGGGTTAAAAACATTGAGGGAAAAGGAGAAAATGCTGGTTAGCAGCATTTTCTCCTTTTCCCACAATGTTTTCTACCCTTTTCAAAACAAATCTCAATTTTTGAGTCAAGTTTGTCGTCTACGAGTGCTTTCAATTTGACCAGTCCAAAACTTTGTCGTCTGGTAAGGGGTTAGTCCACCTTTGAAATGCACCATACCAAGCAACTCATCACATGATTACAGATCCATAGAATCCATTTTGTCCAGCAAGTCATACTACAGAATGGTCCTTTGGCATGCAGAACAGTTACAAATAGATAACCATTTTTATTATATACCTAGCAGTGAAATCCTGGAATTTCCCAGTGTAATAAATTTTGATATCATCTCTAGTGACGTTATCAACTTTCTGACGTCATTTGGGAACTACCTTTTTTTCTACTACATTTTTTTCGACTTTCAAACGCAAAATTACAAATAATGATGTTAATAAGGTATATAATAAATAGAATAATCAACTGGTTATTTTTGATATGAAAAATATCTCACTCGGACGCGTCGTAAGGCGTTAAAAAAACTCGTGCTGCGCACTCGTTTTTTCAACGCCTAACAACGCATCCTCGTGAGATATTTTTCATATCAAAAATAACCAGTTGATTATTCTCTATCGACTCATGTTAGCCTGTGCAGACTGATATGGCTTTATACTTTTTGCAAATGCATCAACTTTTTACCAAACAACAAAATTTTAGATTGGTCCAAACCGAAAGCATTTTGTAGACGACAAAATAAAACTTGACTGAAAATTTGAAATTGTTTTGTAAAGGGTAAAAAACAATGTTGGAAAAGGAGAAAATGTTGGTTACCAGCATTTTCTCGTTTTCCCAAAATGTTTTCTAAAGGGTTCTTTTCCAGGGTCATGAAAACCTGGGATTGTTTGGGAAAAGGTTATGCCACCTTTTTATGAAGAAAGACTTACGTGTATTCCTTTTTTCTATTTTGTAAAAATGTGAGACAAAGAAATAGAATGATACAAAAGATGTTCCATGTTAATGGAGACTTATTCCTTTTTCAGTTTTTCACAAAATTAATGTGGGACAAAGAAATAGAATGATACAAGAGATGTTCCATGTTATTTAAAACGTATCAACACATTTGCATAACTTGAAATATAAACATCACAATAATTTATTATGAAAACTGAATATCTGCTTCATAGAAAACTTGAAAGTATTAACCCGTTACCACAAATGACAACATCTGACAGCCCTGAGGAAGAGGCCTTTAAAAAACTTTGAGGAAAAAGGAGAAAATGCTGGTAACCAGCATTTTCTCCTTTTCCCACAAAGTTTTCTACTCTATCAAAGATAATTTGCATCATTTGAGCCACTACGAAGTTATCATCGGCAAGATGGATTGGCCTAAAATTCTGCAGTGTGGTAAAGGGTTAAGCTCTAATTAACCATTTACCACACAATCCCGACTTCTGACAACCCTCAGAAAGAAGCCTCTTGAAAACAGTGTGGAAAGAGGAGAAACTGCTGGTAACCAGCGTTTTCTCCATTTCCCCACAATGTTTTCTACCCTGCTTGCAACAATTTTCAATTTTTGAGTTACCTTTATTTTGTCGTCTGCAAGTGCTTTCAATTTGGACCAGTCTAAAATTTTGTTGTTTGGTAAAGAGTTCTATTGCCATAAAGTATGTAAAAAGCATATGGAAGATAACTCATAGTTAAAAGTTGTGTCTCTTAAAAAATATGGGTCATATACACACTTGTGTCATTCAAAATGTGAAACATACCATGATATCTATGTGGAGAAAAGGATAAAATTCCAAAACATCAATATTTTTTTTTTGCAAATGATAAATATACTAGTAAAAAAAAAATCTTAAATGCCAAACAAAAGATTACAAATAATCTACTGACAGAAAACCCAACTTATGGTTTTAGTAAATATTTTTGAAGATTTTCATTTTCTTTTTTTTCAAGTTTGTTGCCATACCAGCCTTCAATAGAATTTCTTGAAGGAAGAAAACATGACAAGATAATTGCTGTCAAACATTTACCAGCCACCAAAAAAAATTAGCCTTGTCCAATTGCTGTAACTTACCTTTGATGGGGTAGAAAACATTGTGGGAAAAGGAGAAAATGCTGGTTATCAGTATTTTCTCCTCTCCCACAGATCTTAAAAAAGCTTCTTTTAAAGCCATTAAGTCGGAATTGTACTGCAAAGAATTAAATTTGGTTAAAAACAAGTTGTTTCACGAGAAGATCAGGGCTGTATTCAAAATTGCATTCCAGGACTTATTTAGATTCAGAGAGTAGAACAAAACCAATATCTGATTGGCTTAACAAATGGTTTAGCCAATCAGATATTATTGCATAACTTTGAAATTTTAACAATTCTTATCTCTTTACAACACAATGATGAGTTTTGAAGACCCTGAGGTAGAAACCTTCTGAAAACATTGTGGGAAAAAGAAAATGCTGGTAGCCAGCATTTTCTCCTTTTCCCACAATGTTTTCTACCCTTCCCAAATCAAATTTCGATTTTTCAGTCACATTTATTTTGTCGTCTGCAAACACTTTCAATTTGGATCACTCTATGAATTTATCATTTAGTGAAGAGTTAAGAATAAGACCACAAGTGATACTTTAGAATCGTTGATGAATACAGACCCTGCATAATTATGTTTGCAAGAAAAGTTAATGCACACACCCCAATACAAATAGCCACACACACACATATACACATTAGCAATGTCACAAGCTTGCTGGGTTTTTGGCCTATGCAAATAACAAAGAAGCAATGCTTTTTTAAAACAAGATCAATCTCTGTTCAGCAAACATTATCTATAATGCAATAAATAGGCCAAACAGAAATACTGGCAAGTAAGTTGAGCATTATGCATGAAAAATGATGTCGGCTCTGTGCTGAAAAAATTGAGCAAACCAGGTTAACTCATTACCAAACGACAATATTTTAGGCTTGTCCAAATCGAAAGCATTTGCAGACGACAAAATAAAAGTGGCTGAAAATTTGAAATTTGTTTTGTGAAGAGTAGAAAACATTGTGGGAAAAGGAGAAAATGCTGGTTACCAGCATTTTCTCCTTTTCCCACCATGTTTTCTAAAGGCTTCTTTCTCAGGGGCGTCAAAAGTAGGGATTGTGTGGTAATGGGTTAAGTACACCAAACGACAAAATTTTAAACTGGTTCAAATTGAGAGCACTTGCAGACGATAAAGGTAGCCCAAATGATGAAATATGACCTTCATAGGATAGAAAACATTGTGAGAAAAGGAGAAAATGCTGCATACCACCTGGGACCTTTAACTCTTTACTCCACAGATACTCATTTCTACACATTGCTTGTAGGAGCCTTTGGAAAACATTGTGGCAAAAGGTGAAATTGCTCGTCACGAGCAATTTCACCTTTTGTCACAATGTTTTCTGTGCTATCAAAAGGTGTCATTTACACATAAGAAACGGCTTCATCCTTGCTGTTATTTAGGGTCAACTACAGATGCCATAGGAAGGCCTTATGGGGTAAAGGGTTAAAGAACCAAATCATTGAAAAGGAAACAAAATTAGTAAAGAAATTAGACCATATTAACCCTTTACCACACAATCCTGACTTTTAACACCCCTGTGAAAGAAGCCTTTTGAAAACATTGCAGGAAAAGAAGAAAATACTGGTACCCAGCATTGTCTCCATTTCCGATGTTTTCTATTTTTGCAAAGTTGAATTCAAATTTTTTAGTCACATTTGTTTTGTTTTCTACAAAATGTTCTCAATTTAGACACGAGTAAAAATTTGACATTTGGTAAGGAAGTGAGGGTTAACCCTTTCCAAAACAAGCCCTTGTTTTTGCGTATCTAAAGTACAAGTCTTTTAAAAAACACTGTGGGAAAAGGAGAAATTGCTCGTAACGAGCAATTTCTCCTTTTCCCACAGTGTTTTCTAACCATTTGGAGAACTTTGTCATTTTTATCAAATTTGAAATTGTCGTCTGCAAACTCTTTCAGTTACGAAGAGTCTAAAATTTGTTGTTTAGGAAAGGGTTGATATTTGGAGCCGTAAGAAAATCTTTCTAAAGTTTTGAAAACAGAATAGATCAAGACCAAATACATGTATCCATGTGCAAAGTACAGCTATGACTTTACAATGTCAAGATAGGTGTAGGCCAACGATATGACTTCCTATTCTGTGTAATCTAAACTAAATCTACAATTCTTGAAAACACATCTTTGCGAGCCAAGGTTACGATCACTACGTGGATCTTACCTTGGCTGATTGAGCCCGATTTCAACATTCCTTCGATGCACCCTCTATTGGATGCTGGTTTTTACCCCCCTTTACATCATATTTCTAAAAGCCAATATCGTTTTACAAACCACTTACGAATACACATGAAGCTATGGCAGACATCCACATGGGTTTCCATGTTTACCTTCTATTCAAAAGGTAGCAATATTGTTCTATTTTTATCAAAGATGAAATGCTACTAGCGATTTCATTCGTTGCAGTTAGAGCTGGCTGCATCCAATGAAAAAGCATATCAGGTGAATGTGAAAATCAAGCTCAATCCGCCAAGGGTAGAGTAACGGTAGTGAGTCATCAGTCTTGGCTTGCGAAGATGTAAAAACGTGATAATAGGAATTATGGGCTGGTGTGACTATGACATTGTTTGACTTCTGGTCTGGAAAATTCATACAAATGACTGAGTAGACACTCATTTTATTAACAATTTTGGCTCAATTAAATTTTTTCAGCACATCTCAGACTGTGAGAGAAAAAACACCTACATATACACATATATACACAAATATTCATTATTCGTTTACCAAACAATCGCTAGTTTTTATGACCCTGAGATAGAAGACTTTTGAAAACATTGAGGGAAAAGGAGAAAATGCTGGTGCCAGCATTTCCTCCTTTTCCCACAATGTTTCCTACCCTGCTGGAATTTTTTTAAAATATGTTCATTTTGTTATCTACAACTGCTTTCAATTTGGACCTTTGTACAATTTTGTCGTTTGGTATAGAGTTATACCTCAGATTGTGAACACCTGTCCTGCTAAGTGATTTGAAACTTTTATGCTGAAAATAAAAACCCAAATTTCACTATTTAACTCAAACGACAATATTTTAGGCTTGTCCAAATCGAAAGCATTTGCAGACGACAAAATGAAAATGAAATTGGAAATTAGTTTTGTGAAGGGTAGAAAACATTGTGGGAAAAAGAGAAAATACTGGTTACCAGCATTTTCTCCTTTTCCCACAATATTTTCAAAAGGCTTCTTTTCCAGGGTCATCGAAAGTAGGGATTGTGTGGTAATGGGTTAAAAGCTTTTCTTTGGGGGAAACTATACCCTTATTGAGCAGTGTAGACTGGAGATCAGACTCCACATTTGTGCAGTCTGATCTTGATCTACACTGTCCGCAAAAAGATCTGGGAGTCCCTCTTAACAGCTTTGGTGTTAGAAACGATGCACTTTCCTAGACTTTGTGGATCAAGATCAGACAATGTATATGTATAACATACTTTTTAGATCTATGATCATCAAAGGCTAATATTTTGAAAGAAATTCTGACCATAATAGCTGATGTTGCCACACCAAAAGGTGGACTTCAACTCTTCACCATGCAATCCCATGGTTTTATGACCTGGAGGAAGTTTGTTTTTTTAAACCACTGTAGGAAAAGGAACACATACTAGTAACTAGCATTTTCTCTTTTTCCCACAATGTTTTCTACCCTCTCATAGACAAATCCTGCCATCTTAGCCACTTGTTAACTGTCGTCTGCAACAGCTTTCAATTTGGACAGATATAATATTTTGTCATCTGATACAAAGTTAAACTAATGACACATGTCATTCATCTTTACTTACCAATACTTAAAAAGTTCTCTTAGGGCTTTACACACACATACATGTATCCCACTGTACAAACAAATCTGCCAAAAACCTGATATAATAAATATAGACAGTACAAAAAAAAACCTTTTTAACAGAAAACACAATTTTAACTCATCCAAAATTGTTGATGGCAAATGAAATATGGCATAAATGACAAAGTTTGTCTTAACTCTTTACTCGATAATCCCTGAGAAAGAAGCCTTTTGAAAACATAGTAGGAAAAGGAGGAAATGCTGGTAACAAGCATTTTCTCCTTTCCCGCAATGTTTCCTGCGCTATCAAAGAAAAGATGCACATTTTCAAACACACTGAAAATGTCGTCAGCAAATGCTTTCAATTTGGACTGGTCTACAATCTTGTCATTTGGTAATGAGTTAAGAAGGGTACAAAATGATTTGAGAAATCCATTTCTCCCCACATTGTTTTCAAAAGCTTCCATCCTAGGGTCGTTAAAAACAAAATTATCATTTGGTAAAGAGATAAACAAGAGATTTAATGACATACAAAATGCTAACAACTTATTACAATACATAAAACTTAAAGATGTAAGTTTAGAGGCCTTTGTTTCAAAGAGAAACCATGAGTCACATGTAAATACATGAAATTGAAGTCTTGTTAACTCATTACCAAATGACAATATTTTAGGCTTGTCCAAATCGAAAGCATTTGCAGATGACAAAATAAAAGTGACTGAAAATTTGAAATTTGTTTAGGGCAGGGTAGAAAACATTGTGGGAAAAGGAGAAAATGCTGGTTACCAGCATTTTCTCCTTTTTCCATAGTGTTTTCTAAAGGCTTCTTTCTCAGGGATGTCAAAAGTAGGGATTGTGTGGTAATAGGTTAAGTGTATAATGCTGTTATCAAAAAATATTCCATCTTTCATTTTCCTCAAAAATAGATAAAACACAATACACAAGAGGGTTATAAGGACCTTGGATTGCTCACCTTCATTTTAGCATCTAACCTTAATCCTCTCACAAAAAACCGCATGATTTCACTCTACCAAACGACAAAATTTTGGACAGATTGAAAGCACAAATGTGAATCAACTATTGACATCTGATTGGGGAAGGGTAGAAAACATTGTGCAAAAAAGAGAAAATACAAGTTACCAGCATTTTCTCTTTTTCCCCCAATGTGTTCAAAAGGCTTCTTTCTGAAAATCATTAAAAGTTGGGATTGTGTGGTAATGAGTTAAAGACCTTGAAGAAGAAGTCTTTTGAAAACATTGTAGGAAAATGAGGAAAAAAATCTGCAAATGTTTTGAATTTGGTAGAGTCTAAATTTTTGTCATTTTAGTAAGGAGTTAACCCATCACCACACAATCCCTACTTTTGACGCCCCTCAGAATGAAGCCTTTAGAAAACATTGTGGGAAAAGGAGAAAATGCTGGTAACCAGCATTTTCTCCTTTTCCCACAATGTTTTCTATCCCTCACAAAACAAATTTCAGATTTTCAGTCACTTATAGACTGTCGTCTGCAAAGATTTTCGATTTGGACAAGCCTAAAATATTGTCGTTTGGTAACGAGCGAATAAAAAAAAAATCTGAGCTGTAGAGCAGAAGCCACATTAACATAACTTTGCAATGAAACAATTATGAAAAATAAACATATTAAATTACACCTCTAATAACATCACAACTCAAAGCAGAACTAGAAAACAACAAAATCTCAGCTTTGATGATTATCGTTTCTTATATACATGTATTTCATAAAAAAAAAAGCTGCTCAAGCCAGAAGCCATGCCTATTTCATCTCCTTTGCCTGTACATTGATCATTAGATTTATAGAAAGAAAAATAAGCATAACTCATCCAGGTGCTCTTTCAGCAGAAAATGCAGGTTTGAAAAAGGGAAAACTGAGTCAAAAATATTCTCAACGGTTACCTGCTCTTTTGGCACAGGGTACCCTTTATCAAAGCTAGCAACTAGCCAAAGTTTGAAGTAGCGTTCTTCTGAAATAACAGGGATGTCAAAAAGTTTTTTGCACAACAATGCCTACACAGACAAAGATGGGAGTATCACAGTATCTTACCATTTTCTCTGTGTGGTTGCAAAACATTGTGAGAAAAGGAGAGAATGCTGTTTAGCAATATTTTCCCTGTTTTCAACGACATTCTAAAGAGCCCTCTTTGTCTAGGTAGTATGGTAAATGGTTAAGTCTTTACTCCATAGATACTCATTTCTACGCATTGCTTGTAGGAGCCTTTGGAAAACATTGTGGCAAAAGGTGAAATTGCTCGTGATGAGCAATTTCACCTTTTGCCAGAATGTTTTCTAGACTATCAAAAGGTGTCATATTCACATAAGAAACGCCTTCATCCTTGCTGTTATTTAGGGTCAATTAGAGATACCATTGAAATGTCTTATGGGGTAATGGGTTAAGCCTTTACCAAACAAAAATATTTCAGACATATGCAAAATGAAAGACGTTTGCAGATGACACATAGCAAATTGTATGTCATAAAATGGCATCTTTCTTCAAAATGGTAGAAGGAACAGTAGGACGAGGAGGAAATGCAAATGCTGTTTAACCCATCACCACACAATCCCTACTTTTGACGCCCCTGAGAAAGAACCCTTTAGAAAACATTGTGGGAAAAGGAGAAAATGCTGGTAACCAGCATTTTCTCCATTTCCCACAATGTTTTCTACCCTTCACAAAACAAATTTCAAATTTCTAATCACTTTTATTTTGTCGTCTGCAAATGCTTTCAATTTGGACAAGCCTAAAATAGTGTCGTTTGGTAATGAGTTAACCCATTACCAAATGACAATATTTTAGATTGGTCCGAATTGAAAGCATTTGCCAACGACAAAATAAAACTGACTGAAAATTTGAAATTTGATTTGTGAAGGGTAGAAAACATTGCGGGAAAAGGAGAAAATGCTGGTAACCAGCATTTTCTCCTTTTCCCACAATGTTTTCTATAGGTTTCTTTCTCAGGGGCGTCAAAAGTAGGGATTGTGTGGTAATGGGTTGACATCATTTCTCCTTTACAGCAAAAAGTTTTCTTCTACAGGGATGTTAGAATATGGAACTGTTCGCTAAAGGGTCAACTGACCAAAAATGCCACAAAAAAAATCCACAAAGAATTCTGTATCACAAACCATATTCTTTGATCACACAGCTCTTTCAGCATATTGAATGACATGCATGTATATTCATAAAATCTTATGTTTTTGATTCAAACTAGTATACACATAATATATTGCAGAAAATGTTTTAAAATAATAACATGAACACAATAAAAGACATGCATGCACAAATAATAACAAATGAACATTTACGCAACTGTATAATTTCTAAATCTTTTTTTTATGCTGAATTGCAACTAAAGGTCTCTTTTTTGTTTAACTAATCTATACCCAACGACAAAATTTTAGACTTGTTCAAATTGAAAGCATTTACAGACGACTAAATAAACATGACCACAAAAATAGAAACCTGACATTAGAAGAATAGAAAACATTGTTGGAAGAGGAGAAAATGCTGGCTACTAGCATTTTCTCAATTTTTCACAATGTTTTCAGAAGGCTTCTTCCTCTGGGTCGTAAAAACCAGGGATTGATTTTATAAAATCCTTGACTTTCTAACAGAAGGAACCACTGCGGGAAAATGAAATGCAGCCAGCATTTTCTCCTTTTCTCACAATGTTTTCAAAAGGCTTCTATCTCTGGGTCGTAAAAATCAGGGATTGTTTGGTAAAGGGTTAACTCTTTACCAAACAACCTTGATGTTTAACAAACCTTAAAAAGAAACCTTTTGAATACATTGTGGGAAAAGGAGAAAATGCTAGTTACTTGCGTTTTCTGCTTTTCCTACAACATTTTCTACCTTTCCCAAAAAAAAATTCAATTTTTCAGTTACATTAATTTTGTCGTCTGCAAATGCTTTCATTTTGGACCAGTCTGTAATTTTGACGTTTGGTAGAGTTACATGTGGTTCATGTAATAGGATATGTCTCTAAAAGAATCAAAAACATTGTTTGAAAAGGAGAAAATATTGGGAGGCAGCATTTTCTTCCTTTTCAAAAATGTTTTCAAAAGGCTTCTTTCTCTGGGAAAACGTGATAAAATTTAATAAGAAATAAGCAAAACAAAGACTGTCTCATTAGCAAACAAGTACCGGAGAGATTCTTAATTTGTTACAAAAAGTGTATAAAAAATTCTTCATAATGAAATTTGATTGACAGTGATTTTTCATTAGCAAGGTAAAGATTTTCCAAGCATTAAAGTTTTCAGCTATTGCATTAACCCCTAGGCTGATAAGCGCAACTCACTGATCTTTTACAGACAGTGTATATCAAGATCAGACTACACAGAATATGCAATCTGATCTTGGATCCTCACTCTCCAACAAGGAGATATCATTCCCCAAAAGGTAACTTTTAACCCATTACCACACAATCCCTACTTTTGACGACCCTGAAAAAGAAGCCTATAGAAAACATTGTGGGAAAAGGAGAAAATGCTGGTAACCAGCATTTTCTCCTTTTCCCACAATGTTTTCTACCCTTCACAAAGCAAATTTCAAATTTTCAGTCACTTTTATTTTGTCGTCTGCAGGTGCCTTCAATTTGGACATGTCTATGATTTTGTCGTTTGGTAAAGAGTTAAATATCAATATCTGGGTTTGTAATATTGAATTGAAAATTTCGTTTAAGTTTTTTAGCAGGATAAGGGTTAACATCCTTTAGTACGCCAGCCATGAACCCATCTTTGCAAGCCAAGGGTGACGATCCACTACGCTACTCTACCCTTAGAGGATCGAGCTTGATTTTTACATTCCCCCATACGCATTTTCATTGGGTGCAGCTAGCTCTAACTGCACAAATCAAATCGCTCATAGCATTTCATTTTTGATTAACAATAGACCAAGGTCGCGATCTTTCAAATAAAAATAGATACCTCCGTGGATGTGTGCAGGATCTGTAATGACTTATTACCGAATCAAGATAGACAAACAATATTTACAGAGAGTTTCAGTGTGACCAATCAATTATAGGAGGTTTTAGGCTCTATTCCAGCACCTGACGATGGAATGTCGAAATGTGTTTGTGGGCATTGCTTCATGTAGAATTATAGCATTCGTAAGCGGTTTGTAAAACTATATTTCATTGACTATCAGATAATTGATGATAACCAGCATCCAATAGGGGGCATATCGCAGGAATCTCGAAATCGGGCTCAATCCGCCAAGGTAAGATCCACACAGTGATTGTAACCTTGGCTCAAGAAGATGGTCATGAAACAGAACTGTACCAATACCAAGTATTATTTCAGGATCAAGTTATCTACCTTTATTGCTCTTAAATCTGTTGGCATACCAAACAAACCTTTACTGAATGTCTTTCATAATAGAATGCTATTAAAAATTTTCTGCTCAAAAATCACAACTGTTGGTCCAAATTACCAGATAATTGAAAGTATGAACAAATTCTGGCTCCTTAGACTGACAATACTTAAATCTCATCTAAAACAAAAAAAAAATTGCATACATACTAGATTATCACAATAATTATCGGTATTATAACCCTTTACCATACAATCCCAACTTTTAACTACCATGAGGAGTGAGACTTTTGAAAACATTATGAGAAAAGGAGAAAATGCTGGTAACCAGCATTTTCTCCTTTTCTCACAATGTTTTCCACTCTTTCAAAAAAAAGATTCAATCTTTTAAGGCATGTCTAATTTGTTGCTTGCAAAATGCTTTCAATTTGGAACAGGCTGAAACTTTCATTGTCATGTAAAACATTTTTAAAGCTTTGAAAATAAATTGATACCGATACATCAAATACAAAAAAAATAATGATTGTCTAGCTAGTTAGCTCAAAACCTCCTCAAACAAAATTGAAATTTTGAAAAATATCCTTGTAAATATTTTCAATCATTATAAATGGCAGTTTTATGCACAGATGTGTCATGTGAAGACATTGTGGCAAAGAGATTTTTTTGCTTTTTTTTTTCCCATTCAAATAACTCCTCCTTTTGATGCAATGTTTTCAAAAATAGTCTTTAGGCAGAGGAAATAAGTAGGCTATGAGAGGAATTGTGCTTAATCTGTTCCTGATCAGGAAATTATGAGGAAAACGTTTTTCTGTCCCAGAATTAAGACCCTATAAAGCTATTGTTAAAATACTTAACAAAATACCCTGCAAAATACTGACAGCTCAGAACCAACACTAGTAGCAATGGGCCAAAATAGCAATCACAGGGTTTTCCATGATGCACAAATCCTGTGTCATTGACGCAATTTTAATTCAAATGACCCCCAAAATAAATGACAGTGCGTCATCGGTGACGCAACTTTCCAAAATCTAAATAATGTACGAAGTTGAATGAAGCGTCATAATTCCAAGTGTGTTCTTCCTTCAATGTCAGACGAACACTGTTCTTTTTTTAACTACAGGGTTTATTTTAGATAAAAGTGGTTTTCCGATAATCTAGTTATAGAATAAGACTGGTTTACGCATTATTGCCGAAATGTATATTGGACACATGTCGTAAATATGGGCCCAGTCAAAGTCGTGGTTGGGTTCTCTGTATTTCATAGCATATTTTACACGACTTCCGGTATATAAAAGTACGCATTACCAGTCTGTGCTGTTAGCAGAAAAATAATGTCATGACGAAGAAAACTGTAGCATTCTTCTATCGTCTGCTTCCTACAACTGCCGATCAAGCCACGTCAAGCAGCGATTCAGACAAAAATGTTTGGTCTGTCAAAAAGTGACATAGGCGTTTCCATCAGAAATGATCGACCGACTTTTCAATCTTGGAAGTATATGTTTAAAAGGTAAAATGCATTATAAATCGTGTTTGAAGTTGATGACGAGGAAATCCATATTTTTGACCCCCAAAATTAATGAAATGACCTGCAACTAATGAGGAAGGGGGTCACAATGACCCCCAATTTTCAAAGCCGAGGGAAAACCCTGAATCAATAAATAAAACGGATATAAATGAAGACTGAATGGACATGCCAGTAAAAAAAGAAGCCAATGTTTTGAAACTTTAACCCTTTACTCCATAGATACTCATATCTATGCATTGCTTGTAGGAGCCTTTGGAAAACATTGTGCCAAAAGGTGAAATTGCTCATGACGAGCAATTTCACCTTTTGTCACAATGTTTTCTATTGCTATCAAAAGGTGTCATATACACATAAGAAACTGCTTCATCCTTGCTATTGTTTAGGGTCAATTAGAGGTACCATAGGAATTCCTACAGGGGAAAAGGGTTATGGCTGTATTTGCCAATATATCACTAAAATGGAGCACATAAGCATCACCAGTTCCGATAGGCATTTTCGCTCTTTCCATACCATAGATAACGCCAGAAGACTTTGTGGACAACATGGATCAAGATCAGACTGCACAAAATGTAAAGTCTGATCTCTGATCTACACTGCCCAATGCTATATTCTAAATATTATCCCCCACTTCAGATCAACCTCGTTATCACTCAGTTCCGAAAATTGTTACCAAACCGACCAAAACTGTGTTCGGGACAAAGGAGATGTATTAGCAACCGTTTATAAGCTGTTTACAAATTTAATGGATGGGCCAGGATGAGACTGTTGCTCCAGAACTTTAGGCGGCGAGGCCACTCAAAAAGTTTTGGCATCCATTCTGTCTTATAATTAGACAAAATGACAACCATTTAACCCATTACCACACAATCTATACTTATGACGAGCCTAAGAAAGAAGCCTTTAGAAAACATTTTGGGAAAAGGTGAAAATGCTGGTAACCAGCATTTTCTCCTTTTCCCACATTATTTTCTACTCTTCAAAAAAACAAATTTCAAGTTTCAGACTTGGTAAGACTTTCTAAGAACTACAGTAACGTGCAAAAAGTATTCGTTATATGACAACTCTTTACGTCGCGTTGGATGGCATTGCGCGTTTTGTCTCCCTTTGTATTTAAGGGACATACATAAATCCCAGATAAAATTATATTGAATCGATACGTCATACATGACGTAATACGATGTGACGTAAAATTCATAGAAATAGTTGGTTTATGTAGTCTTTGTCTGCGTGTTTTTAATATGGGGAGAAAAGGCTCGGAACTTACTAGCGATCTTAAAAATGTTGTTGCGGATATGTTTAAGAGTGGAAGTTCGATTGCAGAGATTTCTCGGACATTAACTCTTTACCAAACGACAAAATTTTGGACTTGTCCAAATTGAAAGCCTTTGCAGACGACAAAATAAATGTGGATCAAAAATCGAAATTTGATTTGGCAAGGGTAGAAAACATTGTGGGAAAAGAAGAAAATGCTGGTTACCAGCATTTTCTCCTTTTCCCACAATGTTTTCTAAAGTCTTTTGTTATAGGGTCGTTAAAAGTTGGGATTGTGTGGTAAAGAGTTAATGAAGCCTTATAGTACAATCTGGAGTGTTTTGAATAAGTTCAAAACGCTTGGAAGCACTGAAAATCAACCGAGATCGGGTCGGCCATGTTTAGTAACTAAACGGAATTATCGTGGTTTGGAAAGGACAGTTAAATGCAATCGTAGGGACTCATTAGTGGACATAACCAATAAATTCAATGAAGGGTAGATTAGAAAAGTGTCTAAAAGAACAGTGCAATATCATTTACATAAACATGGATTTAAAAGACTCATAAATAGGAAGAAAGTTGTGATCAAGGCAGTAAATAGGGCAAAACGCTTGGCTTGGTGTAGGGAGAAGAGAAGATGGCCAGTTCCGGGAAGATGGGACAAAGTTATATTTTCTGATGAAAGCCAGATTGTGATCGGCAGTAATCAGCGTGTGTATATTTGGAGGAAACGGGAGGAAGGCTACCGACCTGATCTGCTACCGCCGTCAGTGACAAAGGTTGTGAAAGTCATGATATGGGGATGCATCTGTTGGCACGGTGTTGGGACTCTAGTGAAGGTTGATGGCAACATAAATGCAGAGAAATATGAACATATCATTAACGACAATTTATGGCCAATTGTTGCTCAACATTTCCCGAATGACAGGTATTTTTTTCAAGATGACAACGCCCCTGTGCACCGAGCTGGTAGGGTCAATATTTACAAGGCAAGAAACAACATTAATTCGATTTCATGGCCAGCTCAATCCCCCGATCTAAACATCATTGAAAATCTGTGGCTTCTCATTAAGAGAAAATCGTCATCTCGTGTAACATTTATAAATAACGAACAAGAATTATTCAATGAAATTATAGAATCTGGTCGGACATTTCACCCGCTTATATTCAGAACCTCTACAATAGTATTCCTCGGCGAATTATGAATGTGATTCGGCTGAAAGGACATTTATCAAAGTACTAAGGTAAGAAAATGAGATTATTAGTTGTTTAAGATGTTTATTTAGTGTCAAAACTATTGTTTAAAAAAGCAAGAAATAAATCCACGACTAATCCAAGATGGCGCTGATAATGAATACTTTTTGCACGTTACTGCAGTTTGGTGTGCAGGAGCTTCAGGAACTGTCTCTTGATCTTGTAGAGGAAAGATATATTTAGCCTTTAAGAAAACAAAGATTATTCAGTTGTGAAAGTGCCAACTCATTACCAAATGACAATATTTTAGGCTTGTCTAAATTGAAAGCATTTGCAGACGACAGAATAAAAGTGACTGTAAATTTGAAATTTGTTTTGTGAAGGGTAGAAAACAATGTTGTAAAAAGGAGAAAATGCTGGTTACCAACATTTCCTCCTTTTTCCCACTATGTTTTCAAAAGGCTTCTTTCTCAGGGTTGTCAAAAATAGGGATTGTGTGGTAATGGGTTAAAGGTGTATCAGGGACTTCCACTCCTGCTCTCTTACTCAATACCTCATGAACTTCTTTATGATCTGTTTGTAATTTTGTGATTTTGTATTGTAAAGAGTTCAGCATGAATACATGCAATAATAGAAAGACAAAAGGAGAATTTGCCTTTTGAAGCAGTATCTCCTTTTCCCAGAATATTTTCCAGAGTTGCAAGATGCAAGAGTACAAGGGATGGTTAATGGCAGGAGGTTATGAGTTCAAAAAATGAGCATCTATTTGATTCACAACAAATGAATGACTTGCCAGTGAAACTTCACAAAAATATAGTGACAAAAATATGATTAGCAACAATATCTAAAGCCTAGAATTCAACTTTGGTCAAACATTTCTATTTAGTATATCTTTCATTTGTAGGACCATCTCTGCCAGCTGCTGCTGTGAACCCAAACACGTGGCCTTGGACCCTATACACATCTGAAACTGGGCTGGATCTAAATCAGTGTCACATTTGATTGGATGGAATGCATGAACCATGCCAGTGTCAACTGCACGAAATACTGTTAAATTACTCTGGATGAATTTATCAAACAGGTCTACATCTTCTTTGCCCCAGCCTTGAATACCGATGTCATAGCCTCCGACCTTTTCAAGGTCACTACGATACATTGCAACAATCCCATAGCCGAACTGTCTCCAGTAACCCTGACTAGAGTTTAGGTCAAAAGGGTTCACCTTACATTGAGATATGGAACTAGTTCTTCTACATATAACATCAGGGTCATACTGACTGAACACTATAGGATAGTAAACTTGGATATTTCTTATTGTATTCAAGCGGATTCTATTCAAAGCATCTCTAGTTAATATAATATCTACATCAACACAAAATAATAACTCATTCTCTGAGCACTGTTTGGCTCCCAGGTCCAAGGCTTTTCCTCTCGAAAAATCACCATCTGCTTCAATCACTTCGAACAAATGACCCCCATATTTTTTCTGGTAGCTCCCAACAATGTTCAGAATCTCTTCAACCTCTGACGGGGAGCTATTTTTTGTAAATAATACTACATGCATTTGAGCATTTTCTTTTGGTCTTAAAGCTATTTCTTCAAATACTTTCATGAATCTATCAAACTCTTTGACTTTACCAGCTAGTGGTAGAATAAAGTGTATTGTTTCTTTTAACTTGACAACATCTATTGGCACAGTTCCAGCACCAAAATGACTAAATAGATTAGATGATGAAATACTGTTCTTAGCGTCCTTCTCAGATGTCAAAGGATCATCCATGAATTCTGTGTAAGTGAAAGTTCGATGTAGGTATGCATGTCTGCGTACTGGGACATCTCTATTCTTACCTTTGTGTTTTCTGTAAGTTAAAAGAATGTCTAACACATGACTAGCCCCGTGTAAAGGATCTGTCTTGATGTATCCATAAAGCACATCTTTAAACTCAATGGATCGACCTCGCTGCCGTGAATTTCTATTTATGATATCCATAGCTTGTGACACAACCCTGTCTAATGCTTGCTTATGATATGAAATTAAACTTCTTCTTGGATTTACACGTAAATGAGACACTATAGATTTTGCTATGAATTCCCAGCCTATACAATCTGATGTTTTAGTTGGGATGTATGACGAGACAGACGGCTTTAGTCCATACTTGTTGATCACTTTTGTCTGCTCATTTAGTACCTGGTTCATCTCTGAAATTTGTCGTTGCAAGTCAAGTTCCTTGTTACGAAGATCCATGATTTTTCTCGATGTAAAGTGGTTGCTGACTCTATACTGGTATATTGGCATTTTGACTGGATGCATCGTAATAGCATTTTGTACTGCCTTGTCGTGAAGAGTATCAATGAAGGAACCTTTGTATTCTTTGAAGTTTTGGTAAAATAACTTCTGCATCTGAAAATAGACAAAGAGAAGATTATGACCAAAAGGCTTTGAGCTGCATGATACCATTATTCTTATACACTTCTTTTACTCGTCATAAGATGACAAACTTACTATACAAGAGTGTAGCGCCAACTTCATAAATACATATATACATACACACATGCGACTATAAAAAGTTTGGCAACCAAAGCTGTAATTCACGATTTCATATGAACATTAACCTGTTTGCTAAATGTTTTAGATCTAAATTATCAACAAGAGTGACTAAAAAACGTTAATCTGAGGGTTAATCCTTTACCAGACGACAAAATTTTAGACTAGCCCTTTTCTAACAACAAAAGCTTTGAAGACAAAACTTCAAGCAAGACTCGCAAGGATGGGCATTGTCTTTGAAATGACAGAAAACATTGTGTGAAAAGTAAAAAGAGCTGGTTACTCAGATAATGTTTTGAAAAGTATTTATCTCCCTTGGAATTATTTGATAAACTGGGTTAACCCATTACCACACAACAAAATTTTAGACTGGTTCAAATTGAAAGCATTTGCAGACGACAAAATAAAGGTGACTGAAAAATTGAAATTTGTTCTGGGAAGGGTAGAAAACACTGTGGGAAAAGGAGAAAATGCTGGTTACCAGCATTTTCTCCTTTTCCTACAGTGTTTTCAAAAGGCTTCTTTCTCAGGGGCATCAAAAGCAGGGATTGTGTGGTAATGGGTTAATGAACTCTTTGAGACTTGGAGTAAGATAATTGAAACCAGACATCTTCAACTCTTAGCAGACTCAAACCAACTTAAGTCTCTACTGTGGGCAGTGTGGACAGGATCAAAAAGCAATATGCAGTCAAATCTTTGATCTACACTTATATTTTATCTATTTGGCTCTTTAAAAAACAGTCTTACACTGTCCAAATTGAAAGCATTTGCGGATGACAAATTGAACACGTCTCAAACAGTTCAATTTGGCTATGAAAAGATATACCAGTAAATCATTTTGGGAAAAGGAGAAAAAGCTGATTACCAGCATTTTCTCCTTTTCCCACAATATTTTCAACAGTCTCCTTTCTTAGAGTCATCAAATTTAAGAACTGTGTTAAGTAAAACCTTGTCTCTTTTGTCTGTAAAATCAATAAATTCATTTTTCTCTGAAGCCTAAAATTACAGGGAACCACTGCAGATTGGGAAACCATTTTGCCATACTAAAGAATACTTTAACCCTTTACCACACAATGACGACTTAAAACCCCCTGAAAGAGATGTCTTTGGAAAACAGCATTTTCTCCTTTTTCCACAATGTTTTCTACCCTTTCAATGACCAACTACACCGACATGTAATATGAACTTCATTTTATTCTTTCAACAGATACTATCTATAATATCTACAGGTTGTAAAAGGAAAAGGCCATAAAACCCCAATTGTTAAATTGGCCTTTTAGCCTGGACTACAATACACCTTGATCTAACCTTTAATTCATTACCAAACAACAAAATTTTAGACAGGTCCAAACTCAAGGCCTCTGCAGACGATTAAAGTTAATGTACTTCGAAAAATAAAATTTCTGGTGGGAAGGGTAGAAAACATTGTTGGAAAAAGAGGAAATGCTGGTTCTCCTTTTTCCACAATTTTTTAAAAGACTCCTTTCTTAAAGCTGTAAACCCAGTATTATTTGTTAAAGAGGGGGGGGTGGGGGGTTGGGGGGTTGGGGGTGTCAAGTTTTTTACCAAACAATGCTGATGTCTAACAAATCTGAGGAGGGCTTTTGAAAACATAGTGGGAAGAGGAATAAATGCTGGTTACCAGTATTTTCTCCTCTTCCCACTATGTCTTCTACCTTATAAAAGACTAGTTCTATCACTTAGGCCATGTTTAAATTATCAAATGCAAAATTTTAATGCTTTCCAGTTAATTGATTCAAATTTTTTTTGTGTGGTAAAGATTAACTCTTTTTACATGTTTGCATCTTTGCGAGCCAAGGTAACGATCACTACGTGGATCTTACCTTGGCTGATTGAGCCCAATTTCGAGATTCTTGCGATGCACCCTCTATTGGATGCTGGTTATTACCCCCCTTTACATCATATTTCTAAAAGCCAATGAAATATCGTTTACAAACCGCTTACGAATACACATGAAGCGATAAGCAGACATCCAGATGGGTTTCCATGTTTACCTTCTATTCGAAAGATAGCGACCTTGTTCTATTTTTATCAAAGATGAAATGCTACAAGCTTTTTCATTCGTTGCAGTTAGAGCTGGCTGCATCCAATGAAAAAAGAGTATTGGGGGAATGTAAAAATCCGCCAAGGGTAGAGTAGCGTAGTGAATCGTCAGCCTTGGCTTGCGAAGATGACATGTATGCAGTACAAGTCTTTTGAAAACACTGTGGGAAAAGGAGAAATTGCTTGTAACGAGCAATTTCTCCTTTTTCCACAGTGTTTTCTTGCCGTTCGGGTAATTTTCTGCCATTGTTTTGAAAGTTAAAATTGTCGTCTGCAAACAGGTTCAGTTTGGAAGAGTCTAAAATTTTGTCATTTGGTAATGAGTTAAACTCAACTGAGCTGAAAGCATTCTGTAGATGACAAATTCCAAAGAACTCAAATGATGACTTCTGTCCTTTACACGTAGACAACATCAGAAGCTTTTGTGTACATCAAGATCAGATTGCACCAAACATGCAAAAGATTGCTATGAAACCAGAAAATACTGGTTACTTGCGTTTTCTCCTTTTCCCATGCTGCTTTCAAAAACATCTTTGACGGGGTGGCTAAAACTCATGATTGTGTTGTAAAAGCTTAGCCATTAACCCACAAAGAAAAAGCGAAGACTTTTGAAAACTCTTTCGGTATAAGAGAAAATGTTGGTAACCAGCATTTTTTTCTCTTTTCCCGCAATCTTTTCTACTCTATCAAAAGAAACGTTGTATTCGTCTTCTGCAAATGCTTTGAATTTGATTCCGTCTAAAAATTTGTTGATTGGTAAAGAATTAAATTGTTTCAAGTTTAGAATTAACTCTTCACAAGACATCAAAATTTCAGACAGGTCCAAATGGAAAACATTTACAGATGACAATTTCAGTGTGGCTCAGATGGTGCAATTTTTCTTTGACAGGGAAGAAAACATCGTGGGAAAAGTAGAAAATGCTGGTTACCAGCATTTTCTACTTTTCCCACAATGTTTTCAAAAGGCCTCTTACACAGGGGTGTTAAAAGTCTGGATTGTGCAGTAAAGGTGCAGTAAAGAGTTAACTCTTTACCAAACTACAAAATTTTAGACTGGTTCAAATTGAAAGCATTTGCAGACAACAAATTAAAGGTGACTGAAAAATTGAAATTTGTTCTGGGAAGGGTAGAAAACACTGTGGGAAAAGGAGAAAATCCTGGTTACCAGCATTTTCTCCTTTTCCTACAGTGTTTTCAAAGGCCTCTTTCTCAGGGTTGTCAAAAGTAGGGATTGTGTGGTAATGGGTTAATAAATGCCTATGGCAATAGAGATAAGATGGCTACTAGATAAAGTAACATTACTGATATCTTTCAATATTTTCTTAAATAATAAATGAACAATTAAATTTAATAGACTTTGACAAAGTCTATTACTATCATTGTATTTCAAAGCATGTTTGAATTAACACTTTTCTCTTCAGGGTACTCTCATTAACACATTATCACACAACCCCTACTTTTGACAACCCTGTGAAAGGGGCTTTTAGATAACATTTTGGGAAAAGGAGAAAATGCTGGTTACCAGCATTTTCTCCTTTTCCCACAATGTTTTCTACCCTTCAAAAAACAAATATAAAATTCTAGTCACTTTATTTTGTCTTCTGCAATTGCTTTCGATTTGGACAAACCTAAAAATTTTGTCGTTTGGTAATGAGTTAATTGCAAATCTGAGCGTATTTTTTGGGAAAAAAAATGTTTAACATTTCATGGCATCAAAGGCCTCCAAATTGCCAGTAAGTTAAACTGCTATTTAACTATATTTTGAAGAAAAACTTGACAAAAATAAAAATAAAATATTATGCGATACATTATTTAAATCATTACCAAAGAACAGACAACAATTTAACCCATTTATACTACACAATCCCTACTTTTGATGACCCTGAGAAAGAGGCCTTAAGAAAACATTGTGGGAAAAGGAGAAAATGCTAGTTACCAACATTTTCTCCTTTTCCTACAAAGTTTTCTACCCTTCCCAAAACAAATTTCAAATTACAAGTCACTTTTATTTTGTCATCTGCAAATGCGTTCAATTTGGACAATGCTAAAATACTGTCATTTGGTAATGAGTCAAATGTGAGTAAAATGACATCTCTTAAATCTTTACCAAACAAAAAAGTGAACCGAACAAATGAAGGAAAATGAGAATTACGCTGGTTTCAAGCAAATTTTTCCTTTTCCCTCACCGTTTACAGAAGCTTTGTTCTGCAGGGTCATAGAAACACAGGACTGTTTGGCTAAAGGTTATTCTTTACAATAGCAACAGTTTATATATCTTTCAGTGGTGGGAACAATTCAGTGCAGTATGTGAATAGATATGATCGTAAACATACTCAAAATACTTTCCCATATTGTATAAAAATAACTGTCAATCAATTCATTCATTGCACTAAAGTACGAATCGATAGGTGAGTGCAACACTATTCTAAGTGCCTGTACATAGTACAGGCACTTAGAATAGTGTTGCACTCACCTATCGAAATAGGTTTACAGAGGCTTACCATATTACTCTTACTGGATAATAAAATTCAAGAAGGATCAAATAGAAACTATCTGCAGGCAACAATGAAATCTGGCTAAAATAATGGTCAAAATAATTTTCTAGGAACAAGTTCAAACATGGTGGAAAAGGAGTTTGTTGCAGAAATTCTATGAAAACTGCTAAAATCATTACATAAACTGTTTTTTTTTTTAACTATAGTGTCCCTCCCATGAATTGATAAAGTGAATTCCACTGTATGAGTTCAGATAAGAAGTATGACATTTGAAAACTAGACAAGAGGGCAGTGATGGCCCTGTATTGCTCCATTGCTTTTCTTGTTGGAAAAGGAGAAAATGCTAGTTACTAGCATTTTCTCCTTTTCCCAAAATGTTTTCTAAAGGTTTTTTTTCTCAGGGTCGTCAAAGTAGGGATTATGTGGTAGTGGGTTAACTCTTTAAAAGACCACAAAATGAAGACTTGTCCAAATTGAAATTTGCAGACGAAAATTTGGAAAATGTGGCTCAAATGATGGTAGTTTTCTAGGAGATGCTCATACCAAATATCAAAGCTCTGCACCTTCTAGTTCCAGAGAAGAAGAATTTTAAAGTTTTCCTTCTTTTTTTCCTATGTTTCAAACTTGTGACCTCCAGGGCTGAGCCAGTTTTGACCCCAGGGACATCCTATGGACAATCTTGGTAGAGGTCCACTAGTAGATGCTACATACCAAATTTCAAAGCTGTATGCCTTCTAGTTTCAGAGAAGGAGACTTTAAAAGATTTCGCTATTTTTTCCCTTTTGGTTGCCATGGCAACCAGAGTTATGTCAATCTTTTGAACAACTTTGGTAGAGCTTTACCCAAGGAACACCCTGCCAAGTTTCATCAAGATTGGCCCAGCAGTTAAGAAGGAGAAGACGTTTAAAGAAATTGTGGACAATGCACGACACAGGATGGACGATGCACGATGGACGACAGACGCCGGACATTGGGCGATCACAAAAGCTCACCATAAGCACTTAGTGCTCAGGTGAGCTAAGAATATGAAACTTTTTGATCAAGAAACTGTAACAAGTGCTTACTGTTTCCCACCATGAAACATGATTAAATCAAATTGTTTGGTACCCTCCGCGGTGTTGTAACATGACCAGAATTATTCAAAGGGCCATATCTACACATTCCTGATTCTACTACAGCTGCAGCCTTTACTAAACTATCTCGGGTTTAACAATCCACTGGAAGAGACCTACAAAAACACTGTGGGAAAAGGAGAATGTTTTCTACCCTACCTAAGGCAAATCCCATGATGTGATCCACATTAGAGCCTAAAATTTTGCAAAGTCTTATGTTTGTCATTGGGAAAAGATTATTATGGTAAATAACATGTAGTCAAAAGTAGTTGTATTCATTTTTATTGACCCATTACCATACAATCCCAAAACTTTTGAAGACCCTGAGCAAGAAGATTTTGGAAAACATTGCCCACAATTTTTTCTACCCTTCACAAAACGAATTTTAAATTTTCAATCACTTTTATTCTGTCTTCTGCAAATGCTTTCGACTTGGACAAACCTAAAATTTAGTCGTTTGGTAATGAGTTAAAATTTGTGATTGTCTGGCACACGGTTAAGTCTATAATACATAACAAATTTTAGAGTAGTCCAAATTGAGAGCATGAAGTGCAACAACAAAATTCAAATGCTATTCAAATGATATTGTACAAAAAACCATGAGAAAGGAGAAAATCCTGGTTCTCCTTTTCTCACTATGTTTCAAGTCTCCTCCAAGTCTCCTCAATCAGGGCCATTTAACTCTTTACCACACCACAAAATTTTAGACTGGTTCAAATTGAAAGCACTTGTAGACGACAAAATAAAAGTGACTAAAAAATTGAAATTTGTTCTGGGAAGGGTAGAAAACACTGTGGGAAAAGGAGAAAATGCTGGTCACCAGCATTTTCTCCTTTTCCTACAGTGTTTTCAAAAGGCTTTTTTCTCAGGGGCATCAAAAGTAGGGATTGTGTGGTAATGAGTTAAACTAAGGATTATGTGACAATGGGTTAACAAACTACTAGCAACAACAAAGGCTTTGGCCCAGTATTTAGTTTTCCAAGTTAAGTCAATCTTAGCATATATCTCTTTGACAAAAGGACAAAATGTAGGGCTTTTCCAAATCCAAAGATGATGTACATGACAAATCAAACCTGACTCAAATTATGAGATTGTCCTCAAACTCTTAACCAAACAATAAAAAAATTAGACTGAATCCAAATTGAAAGCATTTGCTTATAACAAAATAAATGTAACTGAAATGATTTTTGTTTTGGATAGGAATGAAAACGTTGTGGGAAAAGGAGAAAATGCTGGTGACCAGCATTTTCTCCTTTTCCCTCAATGTTTTCTGGAGGCTTCTTTCTCAGGGTCGTCAAAAGTAGGGATTGTGCAGTAATGGGCTCAGGGTAGAAAAACATAATTATGTTGGTAAACTGAGAAAATGCTTGTTACCAGCATTTTGTCCTTCTCCCACAAAAGGGGAAAGTGGTTACCAAACAGGAACAGATCAAGATCAGATGTGCAGGCAGATCTTCACAATACAAATTTCTAAAAGCCTCCAGTTATGGTAACTCTTTACCAAATGACAAAAACTTAGACTTGTCACATTTGAAAGCATTTGCAGATGACAAGTTAAAAGTGGTTCAAATTGTAAAATTTGTTGGTGAAAAGTTAGAGAACATCTTGGAAAAAGCAAGTAATGCTGGTTTTTTAGCATTATCATACCAGCATAATCTCCTTTTTCCACAGTGTTTTCAATATCCTTCTAATCCAAGGTCGTTAAAACTCTGTTAGTCCTCGTAATGTACTAGAAAACACTATGGCCTGAACAGGTGTACTTTTGGTGAGATCTTTTAGTTTTATTTCAGTATTAATTGCCCTGCATGAATGGAACTTTACTGTAGCAGTTGGAAGTGCAATAATTACTATTAGCCACATGTTATGTGGACTGTGCATATCAAGACAAGACTTCAAGGAATCAGCAGTCTGATCTTGATCTATACTACTGATTTTCTGTAGATATTCTGACCATTACAACCTTTTAATACTTATCCTGCTCAAAAAATTAAATGATTTTTGTGCGGAAAGTGAACAAAATATAATCCTTTTCAGACAGCGTAGATCAAAGATCAGACTGCACATTCAGCACAGAATGTGCAGTCTGATCTTGATCTACTATGTCTGCAAAAGATCAGTGAGTTACGCTAAGGGTTGATATGAACTCTTTGATTTCTTATTTGAGGGAAAATGTATTTTATTTACACAGTGCTTCATTGTTTACTTTATGTGCCAAAATATAAGCTGACGCAATGCAAATGTTCACCCAGATACTCTAACCCTGTTTGTTGAGAACAAATCCGCACACGCAATGAGAAATGGGGGTTTAACTCCTTCCATACCATAGACCACAGACGGAGATTTTGAGGACAGTGTAGATTAAGATCAGACTGCACAGAACCTGCAGTCTGATCTCTGGTCTACACTGTCCACTGCTTTATTCTAGGTTATGAATAAATTGTTTCTTGATCTTTTAATAGAACTGTATTTGTAGCCATTGACAAAAAGGAACTTAAAAAGTCAGTAGTGAAAAATATTAACTCTTTATCAAACAACACATTTATAGACTGGTCCAAATTGAATACATTTGCAGACATCAAATAAATGTGACTAAAAAATCGAAATTTGATTCGGGAAGGATAGAAAACATTGTGGGAAAAGGTGAAAATGCTGGTATCAGCATTTTCTCCTTTTCCCACAATGTTTTCAGAAGGCTTCTACCTCAGGGTCGTCAAAAGTTGTCATTGTGTGGTAAAGGGTTAAACACATCTCTGTGATCCATTATACTAAGCAAAGACATCATATAGTTATTGATACATAAAAACTGACTGGTCTAATACCTGAGTCATGAGGAAGAATTACCCTTGGACATGCAGAAAATTGACAAATAGCAAAAACACTTTTAACACATACCAACCTTGCAGAATGCAGAGGCTGACATGGGCTGATACATCTGCAGATGCATTAAACCCCCTTTTCAAAGCATGACTCACACATGTTAGTCGATGACATTCAATTGGGACTATTATAATAAGAGACTTAATAAACAAGAGGGCCATTGGCCCCTTAAGCACTCACATGAGACTAAAGCTTTACTTCAGACCCCCCGGTGTGGGGCCAGTTTTGACCCCAGGGACTACATTTGAACAAACTTGGTAGAGGCCCACTAGGAGATGCTACATACCAAATATCAAAGCTCTACACCTTCAAGTTTCAGAGAAGAAAATATTTAAAGTTTTCCTTCTTTGTTCCTATGCTCAAACTTGTGACCCCAGAGATGGGGCCAGTTTTGACCCCAGGGGCATCATTTGAAAAAAAACTTGGTAGAGGTTCACTAGGAGATGCCACATACCAATCAAAGCTCTAGTTTCAGAGAGGAAGATTTTCAAAGATTTTGTATTTTTTCCTTTTTGTTGCCTTGGCAACTAGAGTTATGGGTGAAATTCAATTCTTTGAACAAGAAACATCCCTGACAAGTTTCATCAAGATTGGCCCAGTGGTTTAGGAGAAGATGTTTAAAGAAATTGTTAATGGACGCCGGACGCCAGATATAGGGCGATTTCAATATAGCTCACCTTTAATACTTTGTGCTAAGGTGAGCCAGAAATGGCAGTGAGTCAAAACAAAGATCAGACTGTGTAAAAGAAGTATAAGACATTTCTATGACAAAACAAGAGCGGCAAATTGTCGCAAGATACGCCTGTCTTACCCCAGGTTGTAAAGATGGGGCATAATAATCATATAGGGGAGGTAGAGAAAAATAATAGTGCAGAAATTTTTGCAGTTGATTGAAGCAAATGGCAGTTTTGATTTCACATCTTTCAAAAAAAAAATCAAAATCTACAAATAAGAGGATGAAATTTCATATTGACAACACCTATACTGTTGGAGATACAGTGTGGTCAAAATTTATGTGCAGAAGTAACTAGAGATATCATGTCATGAAATTTCCTAGCCATAGCTAGCATAGCATTGGAAAATCCTCCAAACAAACTTTAAGTCTCAAAAACAATACAGGGGAAAAACAAAAGTTTAGGAAGCAGGAACAATTCCTTACAGTTCTATTTCATAAGGTGTACTCTCCTACAATAACTCAAAAATTAAGCAAGCAAGAGTTGCAATTTATAAGCACTGCACTCCCCATTGATGGAATATATCCATGCATGAAATTTCATAACCCTAGCTAGTATAGTTTTTAAGATATGCACCGAACAAAATTGAAGTATGAAAAACAACAAAGGGCAATAACTCAAAAATTAACTCATTACCACACAATCCCTACTTCTGACGCCCTGAGAAAGAAGCCTGTTGAAAACACTATGGGAAAAGCAGAAAATGCTGGTAACCAGCATTTTCTCTTTTTCCCACAGTGTTTTCTAAATTCTATCCTTCCCGGAACACCTTCCTATTTTTTAGTCACGTTTATTTTGGCATCTGCAAATGCTTTCAATTTGGACCAATCTAAAATTTTCTCGTGTGGTACAGAGTTAAGTAAGAAAGAGTTATGATTCCTGTGCACTGCATTCCCCCTTGATGAGATCTATCCACCCATGAAATTTCGTAACCCTAGCTAGTATAGTTTTGGAGATATGCTTGTAACAAAATTCAGGTACCGTAAAACGCTGTGTATACCACGCAGGAATGTATAACACGCAGGCCTTTTTCAGCATCAGATCCGAGGAAAAAAGGTTGTTCGGATGTACAACACGCATCAAAAATTGACCAAAATTTCGTAACATCTGAAGCTTACGACGCTATCTCGAAAATTGTAAATGGCGATAATTTATCAAAGGGAAATAACCATTTTTAATCAAAGTGGAAATGGTATTGACTCGCTATGTACTCGGAGGATTATAAAAACATGCCAGCTTATGACAAGTTGCAAATTCACACATTGAACTGACGACCATATCGTAGTTAATCTCCTGTTTTCTCACCTCGATCGACAAATGTGACAGGTGTGAAATAAACATAGATCTATATGATGTAAATCACGGTTTATGTAAAAAGTAGCGATAAATATATATATTTTTAAATCAATCATTTCTTTCTGAATCATTATTTTACTCTTGTAATTGTTTAATTTTAGCTATTGACAAAGAATAAAAAAAAATATGAGACGAATCAGACGGGACCGAATCAGACGGTAACAGTACATCAATATTTATCATTCCGGGGTATGTTCGCCATTGCCAAAATGGCTGATAGAATCGGGAAATTACGAATCCTAATCCACAAATTAAGAATGTACAAGTACATTTTAACAAAATTAAAACATAATGTTTTTTTTTTTAAATCGGTAGAAGTTGAAATGGGATGATGACGAAAGTTAAGGCTGTGGCGAGAGAACATTGCCGTTTTGTACCTACGCCCCGTCCCTCACCCACTTTGAACAGGTATACGACCGACTTTCAAGGAGAAAAAACATGGTTTTGCCTATTGTAGTGTATAACACGCAGTCCCCAGTTTGAAATTATTCAGAGCTGAAAAAATGTGCGTGTTATACACACCAAAACACGGTATGAAAAATGACAAAGGGTAATAACTCAAAAATTAAGCAAGCAAGAGTTATGATTCCTGTGCACTGCACTCCCCCTTGATGAGATCTATCCATCCATGAAATTTCATAACCCTTGCTAATATAGTTTTAAAGATATGCTCCAGACAAAGAACTGGATGCCGCCCAACCACCCGCCCTGGGTGATCCCATAATACGTCCCGTCTTCGACAGGCATATAGAAAAGGGGTGGGGGCATCTGTAAATATATACAATTTGGTTGAAAATTTTGTTGTCTGGAGGGAGTTAACCCTTTCCTAAACAAAATATTTTAGACTTTTTTGTATTCAAAATATCTGCAGATGACAAATTCAATTTAAAATTCATACAAATGAGCTTAGGATAGATAGGGAAGAAAAAGTTGTGGGAAAAGGAGAAAATGCTAATTACTAGCATTTTCTCCTTTTCCCACAATGTTTTATGATCAGAAGATGGTATTAACAGAGTGTATATTGGCACTTGTACAGATAACTATCCCCAAAGGAGATGATACTTTTTGACTGGTCGCCTCTGGTATGGTGCAAAATAAATGTCCGAATATGAAAAAAAAAATCACCATAGCATCTCATTATTGAGACTAATACTGGCAAGTGATAATCAACTTAAGTTAAACACTTCTCAACTGGGCCTTGCAGGACCTCATCTGGGAAAAGCAGAAAATCCTTTTGCCCACCATTTTCTCCTTTTCCCATAATGTTATCAAAAGGCTTTTCCCCCATGGATCATCGAAATAAGGAATTGCTACGGAAAGGGTTACAGAGGCACATGGTATACCTACCCAAGACCATAATGCTGATAAGTTGGGCATATCTGAAAAACAGATGGTAGAAAACCACTGGACAGATGGAAGGAATTTTGGAGATTTTCACCTCAAATGACCCCTAATTATAGGTTGGGGTGAGTGAATGACCAGATTATCTTGGAAACAAATCGGTGAAGCTTTCATCAAAGGGATTTCAGTGATGCTTGTATAGGGAGTTACACTTGCTTGACCTCCTGTATTGATAGATAATACATGTTTGGATGCATGTTTACCCTTTCGTAAACAATCTCCAGTTTTTTGGGCCCTGAAATAGAACATTGTGGGAAAAGGAGAAAATGCTGGTAACCACATGATGGAAAATGGACACAGCTCCATCACAAAAGCTCTTCTGGTGCATTTCATGCTCATGCTGAAAATGGTGGTTACCAGTATTTTTTGTCCATTTCCAACAATTTTTCCAAAGCCTTTTTCTAAAGGGTGGGGTAAAATAATTATAGGATTTTGTAGCAAAGGTACAACAGCATGCAGCCCAAACAAAAGCAGGATAGATAAGCATAATAATACCTATGTCAACATTTACCTGCACATTAACTTCTAACCAGACTACAACAGTTTGGTCTTGTCCAAACCGAAAGCATTTGCAGATGACAAAATTAATGTTATTCGAGTGATGATTTCTGTCTTTGGTAGGGTAGAAAACATTGTGGCAAAAGGAGAAAATGCTGGTTACCAGCATTTTTTCCTTTTCCCATTATGTTTTCAAAAGGCTTCTTGAATATAGTTGTTGAGTCCGGATTGTGTGGTAAAGAGTTAATGAACTCTGCCTTTTACCAAAATAAATCTTATCAATGGTTATAAGCCCCATGTGAAGAAAACTTTATGCTCAGTTTGGTGACTTGCCAAGATCTGCACTATTTCACTACTTCATTCATAAAACTGCATGACAGAACAATTTCCTCTCTATCCCATTTGCAGTATCGATTTTCAAGCTCCTGAGACAGTGCACAGATAAAACAAGAAACCTTCTTTTAGAAAATTCAAGGGCAAAAGAGGCACTGGAATATTGAATATTGGAATGCTTTTGTGGTTCCATATAAAGAGGAAAGAAACTTGCCAGAAAATTATATAATAACCTCTATTGCTTCATCATATTGCATTATGTAAAAAGAAATAGAAATTTTCTGTTAGATATAATTTTAAAGATTGGATTTTAATCCAAATTAACTTTCGCAAAAGAGATGCTGCTTCTTAAACTGATGTTTACGAAAATACAAGTCCTTTAATCCTTTACCATACAATCCATGGTTTTTAATAGTAGCCTTTTGAAAACATTGTGGGAAAAGGAGAAACTGCTCATAACGAGCAATTTCTCCTTTTCCCACAGTGTTTTCTACCAATCTGAAGAACTTTCTGTCACTTTTATCAAATCTGAAATTGTCGTCTGCAAACTATATGAGCTTGGAAGATTCTAAAATTTGTTGTTTGGGAAAGGGTTAACCCTTTACCAAACAACAACAGAGCTCCTGGGATAAGAGGGTGTGATGATATTCTAAATCCATTATTTCTCTTCCAAACCCTACATTGTGGGTACTCATACGATTTGTCTCAATGAGACAATTCTAATGAGTACCCAAAACATAGGGTTTAGTGCAGAATTATTAATTTTTACAATTTTGAAATCAAAATCATTCCCTCTATCTGGAACTCTGCAATAAAATTGATGATTTGACTCTAGATTTCGCGAATAACAATTTGATGTGGTTTAACCCATTACCACATAATCCCTACTTTTGACGACCCTGAGAAAAAAGCCTTTAGAAAACATTGTGGGAAAAGGAGAAAATGCTGGTAACCAGCATTTTCTCCTTTTCCCACAATATTTTCTACCCTTAACAATACAAATTTCAAATTTTCAGTCACTTTTTTTTTGTCTTCTGCAAATGCTTTCGATTTGGACAAGCCTACAATATTGCAGTTTGGTAATGAGTTAATTTGTTTGGCTAGACATTGATAGGGTAGAAAACATTGTTGGAATCAAATACAATAATGGATACTGGCATTTTCTCCCTTTTCCACAATTTCAACCATGTTTTCAAAAGTCTTTTTCTTCAAGCTTTTTCAACTTTGGATTTTCCAGTAGAGGATTTGAGAACATGGTGCATGAGAACCAGACAAAATTTGCTGGCTTAAATTTCATAAAACTCACAAAAAACTGGAGACTTACAGCTTGGTCAGACTGCATGGCTAACTAATATCTGATGGAGGGAAAATGGATTTGCAAAATTTGGTTATCCAGTGATAAAATTTGTCTCCTCTCCCACTGGAAGCTCAGACATGCAATTGGTCTGTGGAGCAAAGAAGCCACACAATGACCGCACAAGTACCACACAATTATGGATATATCACAAATTTGACCCCAGGGCTATAATTTGGGCACTCTTGGTAGACAACCACTTAGTGAAGATACATGCTAAATTTGGTAACCTAAAGCCCTATGGCTAGGTTCCGGAAGGATTTTTAAGTTTTCCCTATATAAGCCCAAATAAAACTTGGGACTCCCCAGGATGGGCCAATTTTGTCCCCAGGGCAATTATTTGAAGGAACTTGGTAGAGGTCCACTACATAAAGCTACAAGCCAAATTTGGTAGCCCTAAGTTTAAGACAAGAAGATTTTCAAAGTTTTTCAATATTTTTCAGTTTTGTTGGCATGGCAACAAGAGTTTTTGAAGGAATTCAATTCTCCCAAGGAATTCTGAAGAGGACCATGGCAGTGAAGCTAAAATTGATCACTGGTTTCAGGACAGGAAAAAAACAGTTAAAATATTTAAAGTTAACTGGGGAAAGACAGACAAACACAAGGACATGATGACGTAAAAGCCAGACAAACTGAAAATAACAGAAAGTATGTCATCAGTAACATATGCCAAACAGATGCATCTGCAGCTGAAAATGGGGGATAAAAAAGGGCCGAATTACCTATTGCAAGAACAAATCTCATGGATCAGATTAAAAGATTAGTTTACATCAGAATGGTTTTTCTGTAAGTTGAGAATGTTAATCTAAATTGGATTTACCTAATGTTTATTTTACAAAGTGTTTTATTTAATTAAACTGCCACAGACATGCACTGTAAAGCCCTGCCAGTTCTCAATAAGAGGACTACTTCTGTTCTAAAATCATTTTTTGTCACTAAAACCAATGAAGTTGTTGAGGCTCTAAATTTGTTTGGTGTTTTATGCCATTTCAAAACAGTTTGACTCATAACCACCAGACAAAACGTAGACTTGTCCAAAGTAAAAGCATTAGCAGAATGACAACTGAAATTTAGATCATATGATGGAATTTGTCTTTGATAGGGTGCTAAAAATTGTTTTGTAAAGAAGAAAATGCTGATTACCTTCATTTTCTTCTTTTCCAAAAATGTTTTTAAAAGGCTTCTTTCTCAGAGTCATTACAAGTCAGGCTCTAGTGGTAAAGCCAGTAAATGGTCCAAGAGTGTCTGCCTAAGTAGTCATGTCTTTACCAGAACTGAGTAAACCCATTTTTCATGGCCAATGGCTGCTTTTCCCTACATAAAGACGTGAAAATAATCAAAACAACTTTCACAAAATCTCAAAAAGAAGGCTGGCAAAAGTTAATTACCTTGCAATACCTGACTAATACTGGATCTACATTACCTAGACTATTCTTGTCCAAAACACAGGCTCTCACTGCTGCTTGTGTTTCAGAGATGTAGGAAGGTAGCCAGTGCCTTGGGAAGAAAACTATGCAAAGTACTGGTAACAGAAGCTTAGAGATTTAGGGCATGGATACGTAAAATTGCCGCTGCATTATGGCTGAAATACTGTTGAAAAAGGCAATAAAATAGCATTACAATCAATCAACAAAAAATAGCCAGTATAACTATATTGTTTACAATATTCATGCCATTGGCCTAAATAACGAAAAAAATCTTTGTTATTTGTAAATAAGAGCACTAGATGCAGGTGCTAAGACTCAGAGCTGCTGGTACCTTTTGGTCAAAATTCTTCCAAGTTGTTCAAGAAACATAATGTCAAAATGTCTATAGGATAATCTGCCCTTGTATAATGGGTCCCCATGTCAAAGGTACCATAAATATCTTAGTGATAACAGATCCATATATCACCAAAGGTTGAAGTTTTTGCAATAGGATGACAAAAACATGGACACAGTCTACAGTGGCTATCACTATGTCTCAATTGTTTGTAATTGAATAGCCAACAAAAAAAAAAACTTCTCCTTTAATCTGACAGTAGCTGTAGTTTCAATTACTCTCCATTTATATACATCTATCCTAGATATCTTTTAAATCTTTACCACACAAGAAAATTTTAGACTGGTCCAAATTGACAGCATTAATTTTGCAGACGACAAAATAAAGGAGACTGAAAAATTGAAATTTGTTCTGGGAAGGGTAGAAAACACTGTGAGAAAAGGAGAAAATGCTGGTTACCAGCATTTTCTCCTTTTCCCACAGTGTTTTCAAAAGGCTTCTTTTTGGGGGGCGTCAAAAGTAGGGATTGTGTGGTAATGGGTTAAAGCAGACAGGAGCTGGCCTGATAACCTAGATTGAGGTGCAGAATTGTGTCTGCAGACATGTAATGAATGACAGGTGATAGAGTATGACTCAAACATCTGTAAGTTTTCATTAACCCTTTACCACACAATCATGAAAAAGCCTCTTGAAAACATTGTGGGAAAAGGAGAAAATGCTGGTAAGCAGCACTTTTTCCATTTCCCACAATGTTTTCTACCCTCCAAAGACAAATTTTATATTTCAAGTAAGTTCTGTTTTGTCGTCTGCATCTGCGGATGCTTTGAATTTGGATGAGTTTGTAATTTTGTCGTCTGATAAAGATGTAACCCATGAAGTCACTTTTTGCAAATGTTGCAGCAGGAAAGAGGCAGTCTGATCTTCAGTCAATTACTATCTGATATTTTGAGACATTCTTTCCCATTGAATTTCCAATAAAAAGACCTTTTATTTCCTCACTGGAAATGCCATTTTCTCTATACCGCCCTTTATCCCTTTACCAAGCAGTCTGATGACTAAGAGGAAAGAGGTTTTTCAAGTTTTTTTCCTTCACAAAGAACATTGACCGACAACAGCATTGGAAAGGGCTAGAAACAATAAAACATAATGTTTTACTACAAGACCTAGTGACCCACTGTGTAACATAAAAGAATTCCAACAGTTAAAGATCAACAAGGAAGAACAGGTGTTTCACTTTATGTCTGTTACACCTAGCTGATGAACACACAGATAGCTTGTGTGGAGTGGCTTTTTCATTCACCAACACACATGGAAACTTATAATAAA
The DNA here is from genome assembly GCA_943736015.1 of Tridacna crocea. Classification (NCBI taxonomy): domain Eukaryota; kingdom Metazoa; phylum Mollusca; class Bivalvia; order Cardiida; family Cardiidae; genus Tridacna; species Tridacna crocea. The sequence goes on from OX031066.1 coordinate 16,233,534, forward strand.
AAACAAACTTTTTTCCCCTGAATTTATGTAGAGTATTGAGGTTATCAGACTCATAAATCAGTCAACACTTTTCTGACTTACACAATAAATATCATCCCACCCACTTCTATCTTGACTGAATAGGAATAACCCTGGTCATTCAATATGAAGTCCCTCTTTATTGCAGATATATCCTATGCCGTTCAACTTATTGAACTTTTTCAAAATATTCCGAGATATTTGGACTGAAAAACTTAGGGAAAAATGTCTTTTTCCTCGCCTATCTTTTGATGATTTTACTAAAACGTATTATGTGAAGAAATTCAAGAAGGAATTCAACAAATAAGAGTTAAACCCACAGTAGACAAGCCCAGAATTAAAGCATTTTAAAAGTCACACTGACTGGTTTGGTTATTTCCGTTTACTTATCATAGCTACTTGTGGCCCATCTGAGCGACGCCCCTAGAAGACCGTCAGTTGTTATGGGGGTAAGTGCAAGGATAAAGGTTGAAACTATTGAGAGCTTGGCATATAGCACCGTCACACAGAACCTCGGTTTAACGTCTCATTGAAAAGACTATCAATAATTTCAGTTGGCCAGCTGGGATTCCAACCCACAACCTGTAGTGACCCAAAACATTGTGTTCACGAGTCCTACACTCTACCTACTGAGCTATATGGGTTGGTAATTAAACTCTGATGGATACAAAAATAAAATTTGATAATCGGCAAGTACCAATAAATTGATTATTACTTATTAGCAGATGAACACTCGCTGGAGTGGCAAAATTATTCTGTTTCTCTTCACTTACAGTAACATCTTTTTTTATTTCAAAAAGAACTTATTACTTTTGAAAGAAACTGTAAAGCGTTGAGATAACTTGAGTTTGAGGCGAACTTGAATGGAGACTGTCACTGTTTTCTACATTAAAACCCAACTGCACTTCAGGCTTCCCTCGTAAAATGCACGAAAAAATATCAGAAGCAGAAAAAGCGGTTAATTGTTTGGTTGTGTCAGACATCAATTCCTCCTATTAATTGAAATGTACTTTGATTCTGTATAAACAGGTACCTTACCCCATCATGCAATTATTATAGACCTTTTCCTCATAGAAAGACTGATTACAGATCTTTTCCTCATAGAAACTGACTGATTATAGATCTTTTCCTCATAGAAACAGACTGATTATAGATCTTTTCCTCATAGAAACAAACAGAAAACAAAGGCAATCAAAATTTAACCCTTTCCCAAACAATTCTGATTTAGCAACCCTAAAAAGGCCAGATTTTGAAAACATTAACCAATTGTCACACAATCCCTTTTGACGACCCTGAGAAAGAAGACTTTAGAAAACGTTGTGGGAAAAGGAGAAAATGCTGGTAATCAGCATTTTCTGCATTTCCTACAATGTTTTCTACCCTTCACAAAACAGATTTGAACTTTTCAGTCACTTTTATTTTGTCTTCTGCAAATGCTTATGATTTGGACAAGCCTAAAATTTTGTCGTTTGGTAATCAGTTAATAAAAGGACTTGTCATCTTCAAATACTCTGGATTTTGTTAAGTATTTGGTTTTTGTTTTCATCGCATATACTTCGCATAGATGTTACCAGCATTTTCTCCGTTTCCTACAATGTTTTCTATAGGGTTCTTTCACAGGGTCGTTAAAAGTCGGGATTGTATGGTAAAGAGTTAAAGGACTTTGTTATCTTCAAATACTCTGGATTTTGTTGAGTATATGGTTTTTGTTTTCATCCCATAGACTTGAAATTAACCCATTACCACTCAATCCCTACTTTTGACGCCCCTGAGAAAGAAGCCTTTTGAAAACACTGTGGGAAAAGGAGAAAATGCTGGTAACCAGCATTTTCTCCTTTTCCCACAGTGTTTTCTACCCTTTCCAGAACAAATTTCTATATTCCAGTCAGCTTTATTTTGTCGTCTGCAAATGCTTTGAATTTGGACCTATCCAAATTTTTCTCGGGTGGTAATGAGTTAAAGTCCATCAGATAAAAATGAGGGCCATGATAGCCCTGTATTGCTCCACTGTCTTTTTACTCTTTAACAAACGAAAAAATTTTCGACTCGACCAAATTGAAAGCAGTTACAGACGAAAAGTTAGATCTAGCTGAAATGATGATGTACGTCTTCGATAAGGTAGAAAACATTGTGGGAAAAGGAAAAAATGCTAGTAACCAGCATTTTCTCCTTTACCCACAATGTTTTCAAAGGCATTCTCTTTCAGGATTGTTAAAACCAGCATTTTCTCCTTTTCCCCACAATGTTTTCAAAGGTCTTCTCTTTCAGGATTGTTAAAAGTCGGGATTGTGTGGTAAAGAGTTAAACCTTTACCATCAAACAAAATTTTAGCCTTGTCAAAATGGAAAGCATTTGCAGCTGACAATTTTAATGTTGCTCAAATATTGCAATTTCACTTACATGGGGGTAGAAAACATTATGGGAAAGGAGAAGATGCTGGTTACAAGCATTTTCTCCTTTTTCCACTATGCTTTCAAAAGGCTTCTTTCCAAGAGAGATTTTAAAAGTTGACATTCTCTGGTAAAGGGTGAAAGAAATGTATCATGCATTTATTTAGTATTGACTGAGATATAAATCATAAAAAATCTCTATGGCAATAAACTTTCGTATAGAAAATAACCTAACACCCCTAAAAAAAAGTTTTATTTTTTCAAATGCAAAGTTGATATATGTGAATAAAGCAGGTTCAGTCAAATATTATTCATTCTGAATATTAATTGGTTGGTTGGTTGGTTGGTTGGTTGGTTGGTTGGTTGGTTGCTATTTCATACCATTTCAACATCATTTCTGATTTCAGTAATATAGCTGCCAGTACACCTAGGACTATGGATAGGTGTAAAATTTTGTCATGATAAGGGTTAAAAAGGAAGAAAACAATTCAAAATTCTGTATTTAACTTTTTTCCACACAATCCTGACTTTAACCCTTTCCCAAACAATCCCTGGTTTTTACGGGTCTGGAATTGTAGCCTTTTGAAAACATTGTGGGAAAAGGAGAAAATGCTGGTAACCAGCATTTTCTCCTTTTCCCACAATGTTTTCTACCCTATCATAGACAGAAATCATCTTTTTAGCAAGAGTTGAATTGTCGTCTGTGCTTTCAATTTGGTCTAGTCCAAAAGTTTGTCGTTTGGGAAAGGTTAAATGACCCCAAAGAAGAATCCTTAGGAAAACATAGTGGGAAAAGAAGAAAATGCTGGTAACCCGCATTTTCTCCTCTTCCAACAATGTTATCTACTCTACTAAAGTCAAGTTACAAGTTTTGAGTCACATTTATTTTGTTGTCTGCAAATGCTTTCAATTTGGACCAGTGTAAAATTTTGTCGTTTGGTAAAGAGCTAAACATATTTTCTTCAGCAGACCATATTCAAGAAGTATGATATTCACACTACATGTTTCATTTTCTAAGAAGAATCAGCATGTTTCTGTTGAAAAGAAGATTTTACAAGTGGTGCAAACATGCCTATGTGACATGTGTTGGTTTTCACACAGTGATTTATCACAAAAAATTCTGTTACAATGAGCAATACTAGAATGAGAAGAATGCACAGTCACTGTATTTTACCTTGTAACTCTTTCCCAGAGAGCAAAAGTTTAGACAAGTCCAAATCAAAAGCAGCCAGCCCGGGTGGCTCAGTGGTGAACCTGGTGGTTGCGAGTTTGATACCCGGTTGAGGCAAACTTTCTTTCTGGTGTATTTTCACCTCTCACCTCTGGCGAAGCAAGTGAGAAAAGTAGTCGGTGGCTTTGGAAAGAAAGTAGTGTTAGTACTGGTATGAGAAAGCCAGGAAACACATGTGCATCACCGACCGCCATGATATGACCATAGCTGTAAAGTGGCGTTAAACCCCAATACAACCAACCAAATCAAAAGCACATGGAGATGATAAATTAACCCCAAACCACACGATGCCGACTTTTGATGACTCTGAGGAAGAAGCCTTTTCAAAACATTGTTGGAAAAGGAGAAAATGCTGGTAACCAGCATTTTCTCCTTTTCCCACAACGTTTTCTACCCATCTCAGAATAAAGTTCCATTGTTGAGTCACTACTATTTTGTCACATGCAAAAATTAATGCTTTCAATTTGAATTGGTCTAAAATTTTGTTGTCTGGTATTTAATGAGGCTTAAATGTGATTCAAAGTGATTGTCTTGGAATTGAAAGAAAAATGTTTGGAAAAAGAAGAAAATGCTTATAACCAGCTTTTCCTCCTTTTCTCATAGTGCTTCAAAAGCTTTCACCTGATATAGAGTTTTAAAGATGCCTGTCTACAGCCTGTGAGCAGAAACGCTGTTAAATTTCAAGAAAAATAGAATGGTACAGAAATCTGTCCTTTGTGTACACAAGGATAAATTACTGACATATATCGTGTAAATGAAAAAAGAAACACGGGTGTTTGTGTGAAAAACCTAAAATTGGCCAGAAGAAAACTGGCTGACGATCGAAACTGTAAACAATGGCGGTGACTCAAGGAAATTAATCGTTGGTTTCCGCCTAGAGTCGGATACAGTGTAACTTACATATAGGCCTCGATCTCCGTTTAAAAATAGAGGCTGCAACAGAGAAGCATCAATTTTCCTTTATTTACCGCATCGAGGCCAAGGTCAAATATAGTCACGTTACAGTATGCATGATCATCATACGAATCTACCCGAGTGTATAACGGATATCGAAAATCTTCGATTCAAAATTGGGAAACGAACAGTCTGTTTACATTGAAGGCCGCAAGTCCGCGAAATGCATTTTCTATCAGGCGTAATCTAAGCAACATTGCAACCGTCAGGAGCAATGTTTGGCATAGATATATAAGAATGACTATATTTTGATAAAAAAAAAACAAAATGAGTTAAAACTGGCTTAAAATGAGCATTATTGCCTCTTTTATAACACATAAATGGTTGGTATATTAGGCTGAAAATAAACAGATATTTTCAGACAGAGCAATGGGCTAAAATTTTGCCAACCAACTGCTGTAAATGTCAGAATATCCAACGAAATATTAACCTATTACCACACAATCCCTACTTTTGACGATCCTGAGAAAGGAGCCTTTATAAAACATTGTGGGAAAAGGAGAAAATGCTGGTAACCAGCATTTTCTCCTTTTCACACAATGTTTTCTACCCTTCACACAACAATTTTTAAATTTTCAGTCACTTTTATTTTCTCGTCTGCAAATGCTATCAATTTGGACAAACCTAACATTTTGTCATTTGGTGATGTGTTAAAAAAAAAAAATCCAAGATCCGAATGCATGTTCTTTGAAGTCTAGTTTGATCTACATCGTAAGCGAAAGAAACTATTTTCAGGCATTTCTTTGACTGTTCAGTTACGCCCAAACACATTTACATCACCAAGGTAACCAACAATAACATGACTGATCTATGACCAGACCTATAAAAGCTACCATGACGCTCTTAGATCATTAATTCCTGAAACAGTCAGAATTGTTTGGCATGGGAAAAAAAGGCTCAACCCTTTACCACATAATCCTGACTTATAACAACCCTGAGAAAGGAACCCTTTTGAAAACATTGTGAGAAAAGGAGAAAATGCTGGTAACCAGCATTTTCTCCTTTTCCCACAATGTTTTCTATCCTTAATACCAAAGCAATTTTCACTTCTTCAGTCACTTTGTTTTCAAATTTGAACCAGTCTATAATTTGGTGATTTGGTAAAGAATTAACACTTTACCAAATAATCCTTAGTTTTAAATGAGCCTGAGTAGGAAGGATTTTTGAAAATACTGTGAGATCAGGGATAATGCTAGTAATCAGCATTTTCTCCTTTTCCCATAATTTTTTCTACCATGTAACAGATGAATTGCATCATTTGAGGACCAGTTTATTGTCTACAAAATACTTTCAGTTTAGAAAAGTTGGAAATTTTAGATATACTAATTTTGACAGCATGTGCAAATGACAAGTCTAAAATGTTGCATAGTCCTACTCTTGACTTTTAACAAACGTCCAGAAAAAAGACTTTTGAAATCATTGTGGGAGAAGAAGAAAATCCTAGTAACCTTTTCCAACAATGTTTTCTACCATTTTTCAAAACAAATTTCAAATTTTAAGTAATAGTCATAATAGTTGTCTGTAACGACTTTAAATTTGGATTAGTCTAAATTTTGTTGTTTAGTAAAGAGTTAAATAGATGGGAATCATCATGATGATGAGAATTGGAAAACATCATGCTAGCATTTTCTCCATTTGCCAAATTGTTTTCAAAAGACTTTGAAAGACTTCTTTCTCTTGGTAATATAAACAGAAACATCAGGAAAAGAGGTAAGCTACAATAATTGTCTGTTTTCTGTCAATAGTAGTTCAAGAATCTGTCAGAGAGAATGGCTTATCAGTAGATTGCTTGTAGATATTTATGTTACCCATGATGATGCAAGCATAATATATCAGGTGGTAACTGTCTCTCACTGACTTTAAGGATGATAGTATCTCATTTTTCATCCTCAAGAAATGACAAAGAGCACAAGGAGCAGGCAATTTTGACTTTGAAAATGTTTGTTAATACATGTTTACAATACAACTTTTGAAAACAAGGGCAAGTGTGGGAAGATAAGAGAAAATGCTGGTAACAAGCATTTTGTACTTTTAACCCATTACCACACAAGAAATATTTAGACTGGTCCAAATTCAAAGCATTTGCAGACGACAAAATAAATGTGACTGAAAAATTGAAATTTGTTTTGGGAAGGGTAGAAAACACTGTGGGAAAAGGAGAAAATGCTGGTTACCAGCATTTTCTCCTTTTCCCACAGGGTTTTCAAAAGGCTTCTTTCTCAGGGGCGTCAAAAGTAGGGATTGAGTGGTAATGGGTTAAGACAATGTTGTCTGCTGTTTGACCCTTTACCACATAATGACGACTTTGATGACCCTGAGGCAGAAGCAGCCTTTTGAAAAAATTGTGGGAAAAGGAGAAAATGCTGGTAACCAGCAGTTTCTCCTTTTCCCACATTGTTTTCTACCCTTCACAACACAAATTTCAAATTTTCAGTCACTTTTATTTTGTTGTCTGCAAATGCTTTCAATTTGGACCAGTCTAAAATATTGTCCTTTGGTAATGGGTTAAGGGTTAATAGTGGTATTGGGTTAACTCATGTACCAGACTAGGTTTATGGCTTATTTGTCTGTGGTCTAACAGATGTAAACACCAAGGGGAGCAGTCATTTGTTTCATCTGTTTGTTTTTACCCTTAGACTGGTCAACCAGTACATGAAACAGATTTCTCTGTAAGTAAAGGGGCTTAAATGTTGCAAGGTCAAGATTTTTTGGTCAGTGTCTTTAAATAAGTATCCCTAAACAATACATGAAGATCAGAATGCATGTATTGCTCAATAAGTTAGATCATGCCATTTAATCAATTAAGGTTGTTCTCCATTTATTAAACATTAATAGCCCCTCCCTCATTTATGTTTTCAATCTTTACTCCACCCTTTAAGCCTACAAAAAGTTGGTCTAGTTTTGAGTGAAAACATTGGCAGACTACAAATTGAGATCTGATAAAAAAAAAATTGCTTACATAAGGGTAGGAAAAAGTGAAAAGGAGAAAATGCTGGTAATCCACATTTCTAGTATTAGCTGTCATTTCCAACATACTCAATTTGTCCTCTATAATTGCTTTGAATTTAGATGAGTCTACAATAATGTGTAGTAAAGAGTTGAAAGAAAGGATCTTATCAATTTGGGAAAATAGCAGAACACATATTTACTGTTTTGGTTTTGTTCTGGCTAGAATATGTAACAAAATAGCAGAAAATCTCAATCTAAAATCACCTGATCTTGATCTACATTATCAAAACAAAAGATTAACCCTTTACAAATACTTGACATAATGCATAGTTGAAACAAATTTAATTTCATCGAGAAAATTATTACTCAAATTCCTTAAGTATTTCGTCAGCAGATGACGAAAGTTGTGAATGAACATTTCTTGAATGAAAACAATGCAGTCTGTGTAAACAATGTGCATACACAAGTGGCAATATTAAATGAAAGAAACAGAACAAACTTAAGTATAAAAAGTTATTTCTAAAGTGTTATAAAGAAATCAAACCCAACTTCTATATTTTGTTCAATCACAGCTGAATATTGTTTGTTGATCAGCGTCATTCGTCCCATACACAAGCCATGCAAAACTGAAAGTGAGTGTGCATTATCCATCATTATGCACGATGTATTTGTTCCAGTCAAAACAATCACATTGAGTAGATTTGCTATATAGCAAATCCACCAAAAAACAGATTATTCTTTTACAAATAATTCCGAGTTCTTACTACAATGGGTATAGAAACCCTATGAAAACTTTGTGGGAAAGGAGAGATGATATCCAGCATTTTCCTCTTCCCACAATTTTTTGTGGTATTTGTCGAAGACAATACCACTATGAGTTCAAGATTGAATTCTGGTAACCATGAATCTTTTTTTCTGCAAAGCAGAAGGAAATAAATCCAGTTAAACTCATTTTTTCTCAAGCAAATGAGTTTTTCTGTGGCACTCAGATATGTCATTTTTAATGGCATATTAAAATACATTGGGCGAGGCCATCGATCGATGAGATACTTATTTTTGATTGAAAATAGCTTCTCTTGCTCATAGCCTTTTATTGGCACAATGATACAAATTTGCCTACTGACCTTGGGCTTTTTCGTTCCAGAACCAATTCATTCCATGGCTTGTTCATCCTATGACTGCGCGCTACCCAATTTCATTTCTCATGAATATTTATAGATCGAGGTAATTGATTGTAATGTTGGAAATAAAATGTACAAGGCTAGAGATATTTCAAAATTGTAGTTTTCAGGAACAAACTTAATTTTGTTTGATATATCAATACATTTTTCTCACCATTCGTCATGCATCCTACTGTCAAGGGGTGTTACTCCTGCTTCCTCCCAATGATCATAGGGAGACCACATATACAAAAAATAAACCAAACTTTGTCATGAGTACTCTCCCTTCAACCAAAAAGGTATTCATTTGCTTAGTGGGTTGACTTTTAAGCCAGTATTTGAATAATATGTCTCTGTTCCTTTCAAACTATCAATTCCACACAATGGGTTTTACCATTTCAGCGTTCTCAACGCTTTGATTCTTCTTTGTCAAAGAGCTTCAATTCATGTCTAGAACTTTAACTCTTTACCAAACAATCCCTGGTTTACGAACCTAAGAAAGAAGCCTTTCGAAAACATGGTGGCAAAAAGAGAAAATGCTGGTAACCAGCATTTTCTCCTTTTCCCACAATGCATTCTACCCTGCTGGAAACAAATTTCAATATCTGAGTTAAGTTAAATTTGTCATCTGCAGGTACTTTTAACCCATTACCACACTATCTCTACTTTTGAAACCCCGAGAAAGAAGCCTTTTGAAAATACTGTTGGAAAAGGAGAAAAAGCTGGTAACCAGTATTTTCTCCATTTCCCACTGTGTTTTCTACCCTTCCCAGAACAAATTTCAATTTTTCAGTCACCATTATTTTGTCGTCTGCAAATGTTTTCAATTTGGACCAGTCTAAAATTTTCTTGTGTGGTAGAGAGTTAATATGGGGCAGTCTAGAATATTGTTGTTTGGTAAAGAGTTAACTGCCGTTGCTTTTAATGTGATATGGTCTATATGGTTTGTCTTTTGGTAATGAATTCAACTTGCCCTCACTGTAACTCATGCCCAATTCTTTCCCTGGCCCACAGGGTGTGCACTGTACTCACTGACACCCCAAATGGGAGTCAAGGAAACTAATAACCTTTCAGTATCACATCAGTTTACCCTAGATAACCTTTAACCTTTCAAGAAACTATCAGCCCATTAGCTACCAGTGTGAGGTGATTTAAAACACATAGGGTGATTTTAACCCTTTACCTGCCTTATAACAGAATGAAACTTTCAAGCCTCTGGTAAAACTATAAATTTTGTTATTATCACTTTAGGGAAAATATCTCCATATCAGAAATGTAGATCCAAGATCAGACTGCACATTCTGTGCAGTCTGATCTTAATCTACACTGTCTGCAAAAAGGTCAGTGAGTCACCCATGGCAGCTAAAGGGTAAATCCCAAATGATTAAAGGAATTTTAGTGCATGTATTTTCTAACTCTTCAAAGACATACTCTAGGGAAAATATCTCCATATCAGAAAGTGTAGATCCAAGATCAGACTGCACATTCTGTGCAGTTTGATCTTAATCTACACTGTCTGCAAGAGGTCGGTGAGTCACGCTTAGCAGCGAAAGGGTTAATCCCAAACGATAAAAGGAATTTCAGTGCATGTATTTTCTAACTCTATACCAATTAAAATTTATCTCTATCTGCCAGAACAAGAATACAAAGCAAATTGGCTCGAACAATGGAATTTTTTCTCTATATGGGTAGGAAAAACTTTGTTGGAGAGAGAAAAGAATATCGATAACAAGCATTTTCTCCATTTCCTGTAATGTTTTCAAATATCTGTCTATGATTATTTTGCCAATGGCATATTTGATAACAAAGAGGGCTATTGGCCCTATAGAGTCACCTGAGTAACCAGCATTTCTCCTTTTCCTACAATGTTTTTGATGGGTTTCTTTCTCAGGGATTGTGTGCTAATGGGTTAAACAAAGGATGGAGTATTCTGGCAACTTGAACCCCATACCACGTAATCCCGAATTCTAACACTCCCATGAAAGAAGCCTTTAGAAAATAATGTGGGAAAAGGAAAGGAGAAAATGCTGGAAACCATTTTCTCCTTTTCTCACAATGTTTTCTTCCCTTCCTAAAACAAATTTCAATTCTTAGTCACATTCATTTTGTCATCTGCAAATGCTTGTAATTTGAAACGGTCTAAAATTTTGTCATCTGGTAAAGAGTTAAATCTATTTTTATAGTCATCTTCGTTTGCTAAGGCTGATGATTCACAACACTACTCTACCCTTGGCCAATCAAGCTTGATTTCTATATTCCCCTGATACACTTTTTCATTGGATGCAGCCAGCTCTAACTGCAACGAATCAAATCGCTCGTAGCATTTCATCTTTGATAAAAATAGAACAAGGTCGCTACATTTCGAATAGAAGGTGAACATGGAAATCAACCTGAATGTCTGCTTATCCCTTCATGTGTATAAGTAAGCGGTTTGTAAAACGATATTCCGTTGGCTTTTAGAAATATGATGTAAAGGGAGTAATAACCAGCATCCAATAGCGGTTGCATCGCAGGATCTCGAAATCGGGCTCAATCAGCTAAGGTTCCATCCATGCAATGATCATAACCTTGGCTCGCGAAGATGACAGATAATATAATAACAGATTGTCATCTTTACAATGATCTCCATACCTTCCCATGGTATGGTTTAAATTAAAATTTTAATACCTGTATATTTTTTCACTTTTAGCCGCTACAAAATGACAAATCCCAAATTACATAAGCTTTGTTCTCTGATGCAACAGAAACACTGTGTTCAAAGGAGAAACTTGTTATCCAGTATTTCTCCTTTTTTCGCAATATTTTAACAGCTGTCTCGAACAGGGTTGTTAAAACTCGGAATAATGTGGCAAAACTGCTAATTTTCAGGACTGAAATTTGTCCTTTTGGGAAAGGGTTTGAATGCTCAAGGTTTAAATATTTCACACTTCATCAGTAATTGGCTTATTTTTTCCTTCATTTTCCCACATTTCAATTTGTAATGACAAGCTTTTAGATTTTCCCAAATAGATAGGTACTACAGTTTTTGCACATGACAAACATATGTTGTTCAAGTGATAGATTTATCTAAAAAGTGTAGGAAAGATTATGGGCAAAGCAGAAAATGCTGATAACAAGCATTTTCACTTCCTTATACAAAGTTTTCAAAAGCCTCAGGACTACTTTAGGGTTATTTAAAATTGGACTGGATGGTTATGGTCAGCCTTCAACAGATTGTCTAACACTACTGAAAGAAGTACTGACAGTAATGCAACCCAGGTCTAGTTCCTGATTTCATGAGAGCAGTTTTCAACTTTTCCCACCATCTTTCAGAGACCTGTCCACAACAGGACATTACAATATGTATTGTATTTTGTTCAGCTTAGAAAAAAAAAGTTGTATAGATGGAATAGAGTGCATGTCCGCAATTACTTTTAACCCTGTACCAGCCAAGTCCTGGTCGCTCAGTTGGTATCGTGCAGGACTTGAGAATAGGGGGTCGTGAGTTCTGTCTCCGGCTCAGCCAATTTCTGAGGATTGATGTTTGTCATTGCGATTAATTCCTCTTCCACCGCTGACCATTCTCTCGATGATGGTTATGTGGGAAAGTAGTGAGTGGCTTGGAAAGAAAATTGTGCGGAGTACTGGTAAAAGAGACTCCAAGAAAGCATGTATAGGTGCACTGGCTGCCGTGATTCAACTGAAATAATGATGAAAACAGTATTAAACACCAAACAATCAATTGTATTTGATGATGACAATTTCAGTTTATAATGGCTCATATGAAATTATTTTTGTAAAACAGGACAGAAAACACTGCCTGAAAAGGAGAAAATGCTGGTAACCTGCATTTTCTCCTTTTCCCACAATGTTTTCAATAGCCTTCTCTTTCAGGGGCCTTTAAAGTCATCATTGTGTGGTAAAGTGTTGAATCATTCTTGAATATTACAATGCATTATCATTATATATAAATAACTTATGTAAATCATTTTAATTTTACGAAAAGGGAATAAAAATTAAAACCGTACATGAGAGACTTAAAAGTAACAATGCTGCCTTGACAGCTCCTCATGAATTTCATATTTAACATAGTTGACCCGTAATTGAAAACGGCTATTTCCGCTGTAATATTGTCCTACAAATTTTGCTAAGACTAAAAATGAGTATTATTGTACTACTTTCACCAGGCCACTTTTTCCTTTTTCTCCTTCCTAGAATTATCCTTTATAAATCTAAAACCACTATATTCTCATTACATATATTTTCATTACAAAGGGATATGATAATTACCTCCCTTTTCTGGAAACTAACAAAAGTATCAACAAAAAATTTCGAAATCGACATAAAACGAATTTGAGGTCAGTTAAAAATGTGCAAAAGTATTCTCTCTTTATAATTTTGTCTTTATCAATTATCAAGAAATTTTATGCCATGCTGCACTAGAAGTATTACCGGTCCACTACCTTAACCTATTACCACACAAGAAATTTTAAGACCTATCCAAATTAAAAGTATTTGCAGATGACAAATTTCATTGTGGCTCAAATGATGTAATTTCTCTTTGATAGAGTAGTAAACCTTGTGGGAAAAGGAGAAAATGCTGGTAACCAGCATTTTCTCCTTTTCCCACAATGTTTTCAAAAGCCTTCTCCCTCAGGGTCGTTAAAAGTTGTCATTGTGTGGTAAAGGGTTAACTCCTCCATCATGTGGCAAAATTTTAGAAAGCATTCACAGACATGTGGTTCAAACAGACGGAATATGTCTTTGAAAGGGTTGAAAACACTGTGCAAAAGGGAGAAAATGCTGGTGACTAGCATTTTCTCCTTTTTGCACTATGTTTTTTACGGCCGTTTTCCTCAAGAATTGATAACAGTTGGGATTTTCTGGAATGAGGTTCAATGAAAAATGCATGTAGGTCACACCTTTGGGTCCATAACACTCATCAGTTTATTTAACCCCTTTTTCATATAAACATGAATAATGGCCCTGTGTGAAGAAGCTTCTGAAAACATTGTGGGAAAAGGAGAAAAAGTACCAGTTACTAGCATTTCTTCCTTATTCTACAATGTTTTCTATCTGTAATGCACAAAATATTGTTATTTGGACCACCTTTCACTTTGTGGTCTCCAAATGCTTTGAATTTATACCAGTTTAAAAATATTGTCATTTAGTATGACAAAGATTATTTCTTATGTCTGATCTGTATTGTTTGATCTGTAAGTCCACACCACAAAAGCAATTGTTAAAAAGACTGTGTCATTTGTATGCTACATGTAAAGTTTAGAGAATGATCAATTTTGAGCTTGACACAACAAATTTATTGTTTTATTGCATTTAACCCATTTCCACATAATCCAGACTTTTCATGCCACCCTACAGGAAAACTTTTCAAAACACTGTGGGAAAAAGAGAAAATGCTTGTAACCTCCATCTTTTCTACCTTAGCAAAGACAAAATCAATCAGATAAGTAACATGTGTCCTGTTGTCTGCAATGGCTTTCAAATTGGATAAGTCTAAAATTTTGTTGTTTGATGAAGAGTTAACGTTTTACCTGATGACAAAACTATAGAATGTTTCAAATTGAAAGCATTAGCAGACAACAAAATTAAAGTGACACAATTTTCGGGAAGGGTAAAAAACATTAAGGGAATAGGAGAAAATGCTGCTTACCAGCATTTTCTCCTTTTCCCACAATGTTTTCAAAAGGCTACTAACGTGATAATCAGGGATTGTTCGGTCAAGAATTAACAAAAGTAAATAGAAGTAGATTTTATTGACTTGTACACCTGCTTCATGCCATTTTTTCTCATCACCATTTTAAAATGCAATCCTAGATTGATGACTTGAGTTCCATGTGGTACACAGCTTTTGAAAACATTGTGACCGAAGGAAAATTTACTTATGAAAAGCAACTTTTCCGGTTCACGAAAATGATTTTACGCATATTTTGGCGTCAAAAATACCCTGTTCAAACCATAAAGAGAATTTAAGTCTCTCAAAAAGTTGCACTTTTCCATCTTGCAAACTGGCCAATAACTTTGCTGAGCCCAGGTATCTCAGTCAGTCCCTATAGGACTTGAGAACAGGGGCGTTGCTGCTTTGAATCTCGCCTATTTCTATCTTTAAGGATTGATGATATTCATTCTAACAGGGTTCATTCTTTAACCTCTGACCACTGGTTGATGATGGTTATGTGGGAAAGCAGCCAGTCACTTGGAAAAAATATTGTGCAGAGTACTAAAGGTAATCCCACGAGAGCACATAGGTGCACTGACCACTGCGATATAACTGAAATAATGTTGAACAAGTTGTACAATCGATCAGTCTATCATATTATGCCTTATTTTTTTTTTTGTCATTTCAAGCATTTAAAGGAATGACATCCCAAAGTAATTACCCTTTAACACACAATGCCGACTGAAGAAGAAGTCTTTTGAAAACATTGTGAGAAAAGGAGAAAATGCTGGTAACCACAATGTTTTGTACCCTATCAGAGAAAAATGCATCATTTTTGCCACACTAAAATTGTCATGTGCAAATGCTTTCAATTTAGAAAAGTCTAAAATTTTGTTGTGTGGTAAAGGGTTAAAGAAAATCGCTACTTAGCTACATTGATTTTCAAAAATGGTGTGCTGCAATGCCGGAAAGTTGTCTAAATCAGACAACAATCATGTAAGTGGACTCCTATCAAGTAATTTTCTTTTGTCACAATTGTTAACCCTTTACCAAACGACAATATTTTAGACCGGTCCAAATTGAAAGCATTTGCAGACGATAAAATAAGTGACTAAACATTTGAAATTTGTTTTGTGAAGGGTAGTAAACATTGTGAGAAAAGGAGAAAATGCTGGTCACCAGCATTTTCTCCTTTCCCCACAATGTTTTCTAAAGGCTTCTTTCTCAGGGGCGTCAAAAGTAGGGACTGTGAGGTAATGGGTTAAATTATATTCATGTATCCTGCAATTTTTCAACCATATATTTCAATTTTTTGAGAAAAAGCCACTTAGAACTTTGTTCAACTAATAACCTTTCTAACATCTTGTTCTAACAGATTTATAAATACCATAGTAAATATTTTTGTTTACATTGTATTGTACCAAGTAAACTCTTGGCTTTCTGATACAGGTGATGATTCACATATCGTCTAAATGCCAAAGGCCAGTGGCCAGCAAGGGTGTGGCAATCCTACACCCAATTCTTAAGACTGATTGATAGATTGGATGGCATTTAATGCCGTTATCGACATTATTTCAGTTATATCCCTAGAGCCAGTGCACCTATTAATGCTTTCCTAGATTTTTTTACCAGTGTTCTGCACATATCCTTTCCAAGCCACTAGCTACTTTTCCACGTAACCATCATTGAAACGATGGTCAGGAGTGAGATGTCGTAATGACTCATCAATCCTCTAAAAGCAACTGGCCGAGCCTAGGATCAAACCCACGACCTCTGAACAAAAAACTGTTTATCATTATGACCCTGAGTTTTGACCCTTTACCAAAACTTTAGACTTGTCCAAATTGAATGCATGTGCCGAAGACAAATTAATTATAGCCCAAATAATAGTTTCAGTCTTTGACATGGTAGAAAACAGTACATTGGGAAAAAGGAGAAAACACTAATGACCAAATTTTTCTCCTTTTTCCACATTGTTTTCATATGACTTATCACTCAGAGATGTTAAAAACCAGGATTGTGTTGTAAAGGGTTAAACACCTTGAGATTTATACAGATAAGAAGCGTTTTCTCTATTTCCAAGTTTAGAAAAGTTTTCTAGCATTTTAACCCTTTCCCAAACAATGCCTGGTTTTTACGGGTCTGGAATAGTAGCCTTTTGAAAACATTGTGGGAAAAAGAGAAAATGCTGGTAACCAGCATTTTCTCCTGTTCCCACAATGTTTTCTACCCTATCATAGACAGAAATCATCTTTTCAGCAAGAGGTAAATTGTCGTCTGCAAATGCTTTCAATTTGGTCTAGTCCAAAAGTTTGTCATTTGGGAAAGGGTTAAACAAATTTCACCATTAAAACAACATAATATAACTCTTAAACATGTGAAATTTTTTTAGAAATGTCCAAATTGAAAGCACTTGCTGACGACAAAATAAAAGTGAATAGAAAAATTGAAATTTGATTTCAGAAGGGTAGAAAACTGTGGGAAAAGGAGAAAATGATGGTTACCAGCATTTTCTCTTTTCCAACAATGTTTTCAAAAGCTGTCTTTCTCAGGGTCTGTAAAAGTCAGGATTGTGTGGTAAACAGTTAACCCATTTCCACACAATCCCTACTTTTGACGACACAGAGAAAGAATCCTTTAGAAATCCGTGTAGGAAAAAGAGAAATGCTGGTAACCAGCATTTTCTCCTTTTTTCCCACCATGTTTTCAACTCTTCATAAAACAAATTTCTAATTTTTGGTCACTTTTATTTTGTCGTCTGCAAATGCTTTGAAGCCTTTGGATTTGGACAAGTCTAAAATATTGTTATTTGGTAATGAGTTACAGTAAAGTGCTTTTGATTTGGACAAGTCCAAATTTTGTCATGTAGTAGAATTAAAATAGCAAGAGTTTCTTCATGTGAAACCACATCACATTTGGACAAGTTGAATGATGTCTAGACAAACAGATATTCATGTCTAACATGTCATTTTCTTTTCATTAATTAACCCTTCACATTTACCAAAGGATTCCCTAATTTAATCAGACTTTTGAAAGCATTTGCAGATAACGATTAGGTATGGCTCAAAAACTGAAATTTGTCTATGGAATGGTGGGAAACATTGTGAGAAAAAGGAGAAAATGCTGTTTACCAGCATTTCCTCATTTTCCCATATGGTTTTCCCAACAGATTCTGCATCACTTTTAGGTCTTTAAACTTGGGACTGTACAGGAAAGGATTAAATTCAACTTACTTTTTCAGTTATAGAAATAACCTTAGCCTTTTACCACACAATCCTGAGAAAAAAAGGCTTTTGCAAACATCGTGGGAAAAGGAAAAAAAGCTGTAAATCAACATTTTCTTCTTCTCCAACAATGTTTTCTTTTGTTTTACAGACAATTCCATCACTTGTGCCACATTTACTATTTCCTTTAGAAATGCTTCCAATTTGAATCTGTTCAAAATTTTGTTGTGTGCGAAAGAATAAAACAGGCAAAATCAATACTGCTTTTGCCAGGATGTCTCCACAGAATGGGCAGAGAAGATCAAGAATCAGCCTGCACATTTTGTGCAGTTCTATTTTAATCTCTACAAGCTGCAAAAACACCTGGCTGCAAAAACACCTGGGTCCGTCCGTACTTACCAACCATTCTTAACCCATAACCATATGGCAAAATTTTAGACCTATCCAAATTGAAATCTTTACAGACAACAATTTCAAAGTGGCTCAAATAGTGCAATTCTGCTTTGATAGGGTAGAAAATGGTACAAAATGACTTTGGTATACAGTCATTTCGTACCATAACCATTTCGTACCATATATTATTTTACCATTTCGTACCAAAGAATTACCATTTCGTACCATGCATTGACCATTTCGTACCATA
Organism: Tridacna crocea; assembly: GCA_943736015.1. Classification (NCBI taxonomy): domain Eukaryota; kingdom Metazoa; phylum Mollusca; class Bivalvia; order Cardiida; family Cardiidae; genus Tridacna; species Tridacna crocea. The sequence goes on from OX031066.1 coordinate 16,251,759, forward strand.
ATATTACAATTTCGTACCATAACTTACGAATTCGTACCAAATCGATAGTTTATTTACCTAACGATTATTAAAATGTATTTTTCAATGAATTATTAGAAAAATGTTGATTTTATGTTTGTAAAAAGTTTCATAGTTGCATTTGTTGAACAGGTATAAAGTATATATTCGTTAATCAATTAAAGGAAGCAATCGATGTTTGACACAGATGATAGATAATTACATTGTTTTGTTAATGTTTGTTACAAGATTAATTGGTAATTAACAGTTTGAAAATAATTTGTTTGGTGTTTGCCTTTAATTATAGAATGTCGAGTGATATCTGATCATACGTGTTCGCTCATTGAGTTAATCACGACATAGTTTTCCAAGTATATACAACCAATGAATTGTTTCCGAAACAATACAAAAATCATGCCTTCGTATATCAAATGCTCGAAAGCTATAACGGCACGTCGCCAAGGCGTCACATGTATTCGCTGTCTTCGTCAACACCATCATACTTGTGATACAGGCCATGAAGTAATTAAATTTGAAATTAAGGAATAAACAAGAAAGCCATCAACCTCGACCTATACATACTAGTCCCGCTTCTGAAGCAAGAAGCCGACCTACTCCCCCTACAAAACCACTTGAACTCTACTTTATTTACCGGTAGTGCGTGGGAGAAAAACAGAGAGGGAGAAATTTCCGTCAGTAGACTTATAAAGTTATGTGGAAGATAGGTCTGTGCGATGAATTTGATTAAATATAAAAAATAAATAAAAAGATTTTCGAATATTATAACTATTGTAAGTACTACATGTTAAATAATTATTCTTGTTGTGTTTAGCTCTACTGGTCGAAGGCTAGAATAGCGTGTTTCACTATGACCATGCGTCCATCTGTTAACTTTCCTTGTTAACGCGAGTCCACAATTTTTCTTTGATTCACTTCAAAAGAAAGCCAGGAGGGTGTCTCGGGGCTTCTTGTTTTATGGATGAACGATGTTGTTGTTCAATTATGCCCAAGATTCCGCTTTATCTATATTATCAATTTAATCTTGTTACAAAATTGAAAGAGAAATGTCAAATGCAAAAGCGAAAAAATCACCATTGCATCATTCATCCATACATTCATCCATTATGTTTCATTTATATCTATTATAACCTTGTCTTTAGTGCGAGTATTATTAATCAAATAAAATTTTTTTTACATCTCAGTTCAACTGTTATTTTCTATTATTATATACCTAGCAGTGAAATCCTGGAATTTCCCAGTGTAATAAATTTTGATATCATCACTAGTGACGATATCAACTTTCACTTTCTCTTCCTGACGTAATTTGGGAACTACTTTTTTTTGACTACATTTTTTTCGACTTTCAAACGCAAAATTACAAATAATGATGTTAATAAGGTATATAATAAATAGAATAATCAACTGGTTATTTTTGATATGAAAAATATCTCACTCGGACGGGAGTAAGGCGTTAAAAAAACTCGTGCTGCACACTCGTTTTTTCAACGCCTAACAACGCATCCTCGTGAGATATTTTTCATATCAAAAACAACCAGTTGATTATCCTCTATTTATTCAATTAGATTTTCTCAGTGAAATTATGGTACAAAATGACCACGTATATGGTACGAAATGGTAATGTCATGGTACGAAATGACCAATCCTATGGTACGAAATGACTGGTACGAAATGTCCATAATTCCTTTGTGGGAAAAGGAGAAAATGCTGGTTACCAGGCTTCTTCCTCAGGGGCGTTAAAAGGTGTCATTGTGTGGTAATGGGTTAAAAACATTCTCAGTCTTATTCTTCAAAATTTTGTTGAAAGTAACCATTTGGTTTAGCCAATCAGAAGTTCTGTTACTTTCATAGAAAAATCTTGAAGAACATTACAAAGGCTGTTCTTAAGAATAGTTGGTGGATAGGGACCCAGCAGTATTTAATGCTGCTTCAAGGGTTAAAAACTACAAATTCAAAGCCTGTTCTTTGATCTTGTAATAAGTGGAATTTATTTCTTACATAAAAATGAAATAGATATAAAAGCTGTCTAGCAAATATCAGATCTTTTCTCATACACCAGAAAGGTTAAGTTTGAGATATAGGAGAGATTTTTAATTTATAGATGTGTGTGAATTCAAATAAAATGCATGTGGTGGCAACTACAATCCTTAGCCTTCAGCCCTTCATTAGATTTGTTCCGAAATTTAAAAAAAGAACCTTGGTATAACACAATTACTTCCCTTTATGTGTGGCCTAATATAATTGCAGCTACTTACATAAAAATAAAAAAAGTCAAAGTAATTGTTTGCAGTTGCAAGTAAAACTTTCTCATTTTGTTATTAAATGCCGTTTTGAGCATCATTTCAGTATTATAGAAGTAGGCAGAGCACCTATCCATGCTTTACATGAGATTCTGTTTTACAACATACATAACCATCTTCTGAACAATGTTCATTTGTGACTGTAGAGTATATTTTGTAGCAGTAACTATCATCAGCCCTCAAAAACAATTTGAGGTTAAAGGACCTATAGATTTTGAGCCATATATGTTACAGACTAAGCTACTAAGCGCATTATTCCTCCCTTTAAGTATATTTTATAGTATGCAAATCAGTACACCTAGTATAATGTTAAAATGGCAGGATGTGGTTATATAAATAAGATTATACATCTACGTTTGACCATTAAGAATGTGCAGTCAGTACACAAGACAGGCCTGGTAATCATTTTCATTTGACAGGTTTTTTTTTTTTAGCTAAATGCTGTGACTCTTCAAGACCATAATCACCAAAATGCTCTGTACAAAAATGGTGGCTGGAAAACGGTGGAAAATTTAGAAATTACTCTCCGGTCAATTAGGACCATGCCCTGGCTTACAGTACTGCCAGTAGTTTAATTCTTTGTCTTCAGAAGACATGTGAACTATTACCCAGCAATCCAGTGTTATAACAACCCTAAAGTGGGGGGGGAGCTTTTTAAGATGTGTTGAAAGTATCGGGAGCATAGTGATTCCAAAAACCCTGGTTACATCCTTGGATTATAACAATACAAACTAATAATATGAATTTCAAGCACAGCAGCTACATTATGTGCAAAAAAATTGAGCCATGCTGACATTACAGTTGTAAATCAGAGACTTGATACTTAACCTGACATTTAGAAAGGCAAACATAATGACAGCTGTCCCATTAAACCATCACGCCCCATTAAAATTTTGCCGAAGCTTCCCGGACTGGTGATGCTTCCTGTAATGTTTCTATTAACTCCTTATCAAAAGACAAACTGTTACGCTTGTCCAAATTCAAAGCACTTGAAGATAACAATTTATACATAACAGTTACTCAACTTATGAAAGTTATTTTTAAAACTGTAGAAAACATTTTGAGAAAAGGACACAATAATGGTCACCAGTTTGTCTTTTTCCCACAATGGTTTCAAAAATCTTATTCCCTGGTTATATGGGTTATAGAGAGAACCAGGATATATCTATATTTAAATCCTTACCAAACAACAATATTTTTAAAAGACTGGTCCAAATTCAAAGCATGTGCAAACAACAAGATCATTGTAACTCAAACATTAAATTGTATCTAGTAGGGTAGAAAACATTGTGTTTTCAAAAGGCATCTATCGTAGGGTCTTAAAAGTCAGGGACTGCTAAAATGGTTATAAGGTTAAAGAACTCGTCTATCTTTCAATTTTAGGAAATATTGCTGGAAAAAGAGAAAATGCGGCTTATCAGTGAAGACAAAGGCCTACTCTTTACCAAACAATACCTGGTTTTCCTGTGAGAAAGAACCCTTTTGAATATATTGTGGGAAAAGGAGAAAATGCTGGTAACCAGAATTTTCTCCTTTTCTCTAAATGTTTCCAACCTTCCCAGAGCAAGTTTCAATTTTTAAGTCACATCAATTCCATCATCTGCAAAATTAATACTTTCACTTTGGACCAGTTTAAAGTTCTGTTGTTTCAGGAAAAGAATAAACCATGTTTACTTTTCTAACCTATTTTTCCCCATCACTTTCTATAATTCTCCTTGTATACTCTTTGATCCTGTATCATGCATGTATGATTTGAACAATAAACTTGATTGATTGATACTAGGATGTCTGCAGGAGCTTTAGGTCCAGTCCAAGAAATTTGCGTTGGTAGAGTTAATCATGACATAAGTTCCGTTGGATATGATGTAATTATAGACCAATAGCCATTTCCGGAAGCAACAGTTCCAACATTTTTCAAAGCTGTTTATTAAAACATTAAAATGGTGCGACTTCCTACCCTAATTGTATAGGTATTGCATGGCTTTGTGTTTTGCAAGTTGGGTTTGTTATCAGAGGTCCTCAACTGGGCTATATACTATCCCTATACCAGACAGCAAAATTTTGGACAAGACCAAATTAAGAGCATTTGCTGATAATACGAGGGAACTACAGGACTGGTGTTTTCCCTAGACACAGAAAATGCATAGTCTCATTATAATCAGATGCTCCGGTGATTTTTTTTCATATTTGGATATTTACTGTACACCATACCGTCTGAAGTCCATCGTAAATTTTCCGGTAGCAAAGATAGAGCTTCTTTTTCATTAGTTTTATCTGTATTGCAGCGAAATGCAATTAACTTCTAGTAACAAATATGACCAAAGATAAATTGTTAAACCATTCATTACATAAAGTCAGCTTGTAGAGGCCATTTATAACATGTATATCTCGGAAAAATCACTGACAAAATTTATTGTGCATGGTGGCCATTTTGTATGTTTTCGGAAACGTGAACAACTCGAGTATAGGACGAAATGAACGTTTTTCTCTTACGTTCAGCATTTAAATTGAAGGATTATTGAATATGCAAGCAACAGCTATGTTTAAATCCTAGTTTTGTGCTCTATTTGCAAAATAATAAGAGGTCAAACTTGCGCACAAAATTTGTGCAGAGCTTTCAACTGATTTTGTCTTGATCATCTCTGTACCCAGAGGTGACCAGTCATTAAAGTAACATCGCCTTTGGGAACAGTTATCTGCATGTACTAAGAAAATGCCGTGCATCGGCTGAGGATCTAACCAACAACCTCTGGATTACCAGTCCTATTAATCAAATTTCTGCAAACATCAAACAATTTGAGATTCCTCATAGTTAAAGGAATTTACAAGCAACAAATAAAATTTGGCTCAAATGGTGGGGCTTGTCTTTGAAAGAATAGAAAATATAGGTGGGAAGAGAAAACGCTGACTAGCAGCATTTTCTTCTCTTCCAATAATATTTTCATAAGATTTCTTTCCCAGATTTGTGTAGACAGACTTATTTCATCAGTAAAATTTTAACCACAAAGCAAGGAAGCACCTCAAACACTTTTTATATCTTCATTTCCTTTTTACTTTTGTTTGAAAATCCTAATAATTATTTCATTAAGATGAAAAAAGGAACTTTTTTTTTTTCATGCCAGAAACAAGTATATTTAATATGCCTCATCAATCATTTTAATTATGTTTTAACCCATTACCACACAATCCCTACTTTTGACAAGCCTGAGAAAGAAGCCTTTAGAAAACATTGTGGGAAAAGGAGAAAATGCTGGTAACCAGCATTTTCTCCTTTTCCCAAATTGTTTTCTACCCTCACAAAACAAATTTCAAATTTTCAGTGACTTTAATTTTATCATCTGCAAATGCTTTCAATTTGGACCAGTCTAAAATATTGTCGTTTGGTAATGGGTTAAGAGTTAATTACAAATCCTTCTGTATCAACTTACAATTAATTGAAAGTTTAAAAGGAAGGAAAAGTTTAATTGTCGTTTAACAATGCAAACTTTTAACTGCCCCGGAAAAAAGTCTTTTGAAAACATTCCAAGAGAAGGAGAAAATGCTGGTGACCAGCATTTTCTTCATCTCCCACACTGTTTGGGAGCGGGTGAAAAGTGGAAAAAGTTGAAATTTGTTTAGTGAAGGGTAGAAAAAATTTTGTGGGAAGAGGAGAAAATGCTGGTTACCAGAATTTTCTCCATTTTCCATAATTTTTTCTAAAGGCTTCTTTCTCAAAGTCATCAAAAGTAGGGATTGTGTGGTAATGTGTTAAAATTCAGATTTGTATAGTAAAGAGTGATCAAAAGAACCATAACTAAAATGCAACAAAATAGAGGGACGAAAGCAATTTGAGTTAAACTTCATGCAGAGCCATATTGCATCAGAGTGAAATTGCCATGTTTAAAGTTCATTTTCCCACACAGCATGTCTCCCTATTGTTTAAACAAACCATGGTTTATAATAATAATAACAGATTTTTGTACAAAATTCAAAACAATAAATTCTGTAATATCATGTGAAAGTTATTCATGATTTAAGATCTCTGATTGCATGAGAAAATGAACAATTCCCACCCATGCATTTCAGCAACCTTTGCATCTTTCACAGAAACTTTTCTGAATTGCCTGACTGCCGTCACGTTGACAGACGCTGCAGGAATCTTTTATGATAACCCCCCCCCCCCCCAATCCTGCTAAGTAAGTTAACTCATTACCAAATGGCATAATTTTTGATTTGTCCAAAATGAAAGCACTTGCAGATGACAAAATAAGTGACTGAAAATTTGAAATTGGAAATATTGTTTCGTGAAGGGCAGAAATCATTATGGGAAAAGGAGAAAATGCTAATTATCAGCATTTTCTCCTTTTCCCACAATGTTTTCTAAAGACTTCTTTCTCAGGGTCTTCAAAAGTAGGTTTTATGTGGCAATGGGTTTAGTAAAACTTTCAAGACAACAGTATAAACCTGAATGTTCCATCACAGTTATATTTTGGAAAACAGTATCTCCTTTCCAGATAGTGTAGATCTAAGATCAGACTGCAAAGAACGTGCAGTCTGATTTTCGTCTATGCTGTCCACTAAACGTCAGTGAGCCACTCTTAGCAGCTTAAGTGTTAACAACCTTAATAAAGAAAACACTGTGGGAAAAGGAGAAATAGTTGGTATTTTTTTCCATTCCCAAATTCTAAAAGCCTTCTTTTCTGGTCGTAAAAATATGGGATTAATTCAGACACATCTAAATTGCAAACATTTGCAAAAATAACATCTCAAAACTGACTCATCTCAAAGGACTTGCCATGGCAGGATAGAAAACACTGCGAAAAATGGAGAAACTAATGATTAACAGGATTTCTTTCACAATGCCCTTCTGCTTCAGGGTCTCTAAGAAACAGGATTGTTCAGTAAAAAGGGCTATGTCTCTAGGAATTACCTGCTCTACATCAGTATGTCATGATCTTATAAAAGGTGGTTTAACTCATTACCAAACAACAAGATTTTAGGTTTAACAAAATTTAAAGCATTTGCAGATGACAAAATAAAAATGACTGAGAATTTGAAATTTGTTCTGTGAAGGGTAGAAAACATTGTGGGAAAAGGAGAAAATGCTGGAAAATGTTTTCTAAACGCTTCTTTCTCAGGGGCGTCAAAAGTAGGGATTGTGTGGTAATACATGTGCAACAAGAGCTTTGCAGAGCGGCGGCTAATTATGCCAAAAGGGGCTTCATCAGTGAAATGGGTTAAAATCTAGAATGTCTGCAGATATCCAAATTTTATAAGTCACATCCACAACTACACATCAAAGAGATTCATTGTGGTAGGTTTGAATTTATTCCAATAAAAACTGTAGGAGGAATTGGGCACACAAGAAATTGCGAGTGGACAGACGGAAGGACAGACAGACAGATTACTAAGGCCATAGCATTATACAAATATTCGGGCATATAAAAAGTAGCAACCATGCCCAAATATTTTTGTTCCTATAGTAAGTTTTCTGTATGTCAAAGGCCCATTCTCTATTATGACTCAGCTTCTTTTAATTCTTTACAATTAACAATCCCTAGTTTTCACGTCTCTGTGAAAGTAGCCTTTTGAAAACATCGTGGGAAAAGGAGAAAATGTTGGTAACCAGCATTTTCTCCTTTTTCCATGATGTTTTCTACCCTTCCCAAAGCAATTTATTTCAATTTTTGGGTCACTTTAATTTTGTTGTCTACTTAAATGCTTTCAATTTGGAACAATCTAAAATTATGTCGTTTGGTATAGAGTTCAGACAAATCTGTATAATGAGACACTTACTTGATAAAATGCATAATAACAGTGCATTACCCCTTCTCGTTTCCCAGAACACCACTTGTTTGTATCATATTTAGGAACCTAGTGGGAATCTAATCCTTTAGTTACCCCGTCAAATGTAAAATAAATTGCTTAATAAGTCCTGTTAAGAAACAGCTTAAATCAGCATTTTCTCTGTGTTGAACAAATAAAACAACTGACACAAAAACTTGGTTAATTACAAAACATTTATATTACTTTTTGTTCAGTTTCATTTTACCCACTTCAGACTGTTCTTGAAAATTAATGCCTTTCAGGTGATTTTTATCGGCCTGGAATTTTGTAACATTTCTCCGAATATTATTAATAATATGAAGAGGGCTGTGGACTCGTAATGCTTTCTGTCAGTTTTTGCAGTATTTTGCTATTACAGAATGCTTTATTTTAAATTAGCGTAAACAAAGTGCCTCTATAAAATGAATTGTTGCACTTGAGTACAAAAGATTCAAGCCATCACAGACATAATATTTATTGTGGGAATTTCTTACCAAGTATTAACTTTGTCCGTAGTTTTGCAGCCAAGCCCCCGTGGTGTGGCCGGAGCGGACAGGACTCAAAAACAGCAGTTGGCCAATTTCTTTCCAAGAATTGATGACAGTGATTGTAACAGGATCCATTCCCCTCAAACCGCTGACAGGAATGGTGTCAAATATCGTGAGGCCAAATTTCAGCCCAGGGCTAGAATTCAATGGACTCTCTCATTTACAAGGCCCATTAGATAATGCTAAATGCCAAATTTGGCTAGGCCCTAGGCTTTATGGCTTGGTACAAGAAGAATTTCAAAGTTTTCCCTGTAAAGACCCACTAAAGAATTGTGACCCATAGGGCAGCAGGTCAGATTTGACCCCCAGACTATAATTTGAAGTTTCTTGGTAGATGTCTACTTAGATAAAGCTACATGCCAAATTTGGTAGCCCTAGGCCTAATGGTTTTAGACAAGAATATTTTCAAAGATTTTCAATATTTTTTCAGTTTTGATGCCATAGCAATCACAGTTTTTGAAGGAATCATATTCTTTCAAGAAACCTGAAGAGGACCATGGCAGGGTCATTTCTGTGAAGTTTAATCAAAATTGGATTGGTAGTTACAGAGAAGATGTTCGAAATATAAAAGTTTTATGCCTCTGTCACAAATAACAAACTGCTGCCAGATGGCTAGTTTTTAGGGAATTTTGACACAATCGTCCGCAGGCCGATTGTCCGGTGGCAGTTCCATTTGAACGGCGGCAGTTCAATTGTGAGACATTGTCCGGCACCTGCTACAGGTTTAAAACAAGGTTATAATTGGATGATTTTTGGGCCATCAGACTCTGGGCCCGTTAACTCATCGTCCTGGCTCCATCATCATAAGGTTGCCGGACGGTAGCTGGAGAGTAGCACAAAGTCTGAAAGTCGTCTGTACAGGTGCCGTCCCGTTGCTGTCTGATGTCCATTCAGTCGATATTTGGTGCCTCTCTGAACTGAAAGTGCACGCACAGCATTTCCAGGGAAACTGACGTCTGGTGCCAGTTTGATTTGTGACTGCTTGAGCAAAGTGTCTTAAAATTGTATGGCACCCGGGCGATCTCTCAAATCTTTGAATCAGCAAAGTTGGAAGAAATCGTCCAGCGCCCCTGTTATTTGTGACCTATGCATAAGCAAGCACAAACAATCAGACAGATGGACGCACACAGATGGATGACAGATATCGTGCCATTACATAAGCCCATTGTCCTTCAGCCAGTGAAACTAAAAGTGCTGGTCATTAACTCTTTACCAAACAGTAAAATTTTGGACTAGTCCAAATTGAAAGCATTTGCAGATGACGAAAGAGAAAATCTAAAATTGAAATTTTATTTGGAAAGGTTAGAAACATTGTGCAAAAAGGAAACAAGAGGGCCGAGATGGCCCTGAAACGCTCACCTGAATTTTTGAGAGGACCTTTAGCCATTTTTTTCAAAATCTGATCAGCCATTTCAGAGAAGAATTCTTAGGAATTTCTTCATGTCTGTATAGTGTAAATAACCCACAGCCATCAAAGCTATGTTTCTCCATGGATCAAAATTTTTCGCACAATTTCTGAAAAGGGTCAGCCAAGAAACATTTCTGTGAAATTATTTCAAAATCTGATAAGCCATTTCAGAGAAGAAAAATTTTAAAGAATTTCTTCATTTCGGTGTAGTGCAAGTTAAGTCCCCATTCACCAGAGCCATGTTTCCTGATGGATCAAAATTTCACGAACAATTTTTTAAAAGAGTCACCCAAAGAACATCGCTGTGCGGTTTCAGAGAAGAATTTTTAAGAATTTCTTCATGACCATATAGTGCAAGTAATTATTTTAAAATCTGACCAGCGATTTCAGAGGAGAAGATTTTTAAAGAATTTCCTAGAAAACTCTATTTGGTTGCCATGGCAACCAGAGTTTTCGATGGAATCAAATTATATGAACAATTTTAAAAGAGGACTTCCCAAGGAACATTGCTGCCAAGTTTCGTCCAAATTGGCCACATGGTTTAGAAGAGTTGATGTGTAAAGAATTGTTGACAATGCAAGACACACTGATGCATGACCGACACTGGGTGATCTTAAAAGCTCCCCTTGAGCATGTTGTGCTCATGTGAGTTAAAAGTGCTGGTTACCAGCATTTTCTCCTTTTCCCACAGTGTTTTTTTTTTTTATAGGCTTTCTTTTTCAGGGTCGTTAAAATTTGTGATTGTGTGGTAAAGAGTTAAAGACCTTTTCCCAAGAGTCTTTAAAACTGCATGGGCGGATCCAGAGGGGGGGACCGGGGGTCCAGACCCACCCCCCCCTGGAATTTTGGCAAAAATATGGTTATCGGATTCGTGAATGGAACTGGTTTGGTATTGCACAGCATTTATGTAAAATACAGTCATAAATTAAAAAGAGTTCTAAATGTGGAGACCTCCTCATGGTTAGAACTCAGAAACATGGGCTTTTTTTTGTAAACAGCTTACATCCACTGAAATCCGGAAATCAAAGTATCATATAATACGACGAACTCATGCGTTTTCGGTGGGACCCCCCCTGAGAAAGATATCTGGATCCACGCTTGAACTGGATGGTGTATTTAAGAGTTGAGGGTTAAATGAAGTCCATATGCCATCAAATTTCATGATTAACCCTTCACCATACAATCCCGAATTTCAGCAACCAGGAGAAAAACAGCATTTGGAAAGATTGTGGGAAAAGAAGAAAATGCAGGTAACCACCATTTTCTACTTTTCCAACAATGTTTTCTACCCTTTCCAAAACAAATTCTAATTCATGAGCCACTTTTGATTTGTCATCTGCAAATGCTTCCAATTGTACCATCCTAATATTTTGTTGCTTGGAGTTAACCCTTTCCCAAAGGATAAATTTCAGACTCTTCCAAACTCAAAGAGTTTGCAGACGACAATCTCAAATTTTATAAAAATGGCAGAAAGTTCTCTAAATGGGTAGAAAACACTGTGGGAGAAGGAGAAATTGCTCGTTACGAGCAATTTCTCCTTTTCCCACAGTGTTTTCAAAAGACTTGTACTACAGACACGTAAAAACAAGCGATTGTTTGGGAAAGGGTTAAGTTTAATTTTTAGCAGATTTGAAACTGCTGACACATGGTTATCAAAAGCTTTTTTTAGGTGTTATTATAAATTGTTCTCTGCTGTCATTTGATGACTAACTCCTTATCAAATAACAAAATTTTGGACAGGTCCAAATTGAAAGCATTTGCAGATGACAAAATAAAAGTGACTAAAAATTTTAAATTTGTATCAAAGAGAAAAGAAAACATTGTGGGAAAAGGAGAAAATGCTGGTTACCTTTTCCCACAGTATTTTCAAAAGGCTTTTTTCTCAGGTTCATTAAAAGTCGGCATTGTGTGGTAAAGGGTTAAAGATAATTATCAGATGATTTGAATTGCAACACATGATTTACAAAACCTTTTCAAGGCGGAAGTTCATAAGGATATATAAATTATCGATAGATCTGAAACTGCAAAACATTTAGCAAAAGTTTTATTTGCTTATAATAATCTACCCTTCTGCCATCATCTTTTGGCCACTATGTGTAAAACAAGATGGCCAAGATGGCCCTGGATCGCTCACCTGAGTTTTTGAGAGGACCATAGCCTATTTCTTTTTTTGAGGTATTGAAACATCGGAAATAAACTTATTTTCCAAGCAATTTTCAAAAGGTCAATTTTTTAACAGGGTCATTCAAGGAACATTGATGTGAAATTATTCTAAAACCTGACCATGGGTTTCAGAGAAGAAGAATTTTCAAGAATTTCCGTATTTCCATATCGTGCAAGTAGCCCCCATTCACCAGAGCCATGTTTCTTGACAGATCAAAATTTCGCGAACAATTTTTGAAAAGGGTCACCCAAGGAATATCTCGGTGAAATTATTTCAAAATCTGACCTGCCGATTCAGAGAAGAAGAATTTTCAATGATTTTTACATTTCTGTATAGTGCAAGTAGCCCCCATTCACCAGATCCATGTTTCTTGATAGATCAAAATTTCGTGAACAAATTTTGAAAAGGCTCACCCAAAGAACATCCCTGAGAAATTATTTCAAAATCTGACCTGTCGTTTCAGAAAAGATGTTATTGGTTTTATTGGGGTATCACGCCACTGTAACAGCTAAGGTCATATCATGGCGATCAGTGACGCACAAGTGTTTCCTGGCTTTCTCATACCAGTACTAACACAACTTTCTTTCCAAAGTCACCGAATACTTTTCTCACATGCTTCAGCAGAGGTGAGAGGCAAAAAAACACCATAAAGAAAGTTAGCCTCAACCGGGTATCAAACTCACAACCACCAGGTCACGAGTCTGACACGCTCACCACTGAGCCACCTGGGTGGGGCGGTTTCAGAGAAGAAGAATTTCTTCATTTATGTATAGTGCAAGAAGCCCCCCCATTCACCGAGCCATGTTTCTTGATGTATCTCGAACAATTTTCTAAACGTTCACCCAAGGAACATCTCTTTGAAATTATTTTAAAATCTGGCCAGCGGTTTCAGAGAAGAAGAAGATTTTTCAAGAATTTCTTAGAAAATTCCATTTGGTTGCCATGTCAACCACAGTTTTTGACGGAATCAAATTCTGTGAAAAATTTTAAAGAGGACCTCCCAAGGAACATTCCAGGCAAGTTTGGTCCAAATCGGCCCATAGGTTTAGGAGGAGTTGATGTAAAAGAATTGTTGACGCACGATGAGTGATCCTAAAAGCTCCCCTTGAGCACTGTTCTAAGGTGAGCTAAGTCTTGAGTAAAGCCCCAGTCAGTTCCATTTGCAGTACATTCATCTGGTTTGAAATTCTTTGTCACTCCATCTAATTAAAGGATGGGATGGACGTCAAGAAATTTTGAGCAGGCTCAAAGTTCTGGAGCATCTTCCAGTCCATCTCGTCTTAAAAGTTTGTAAACAGATCGTAAAAGGTTGCTAATGTGTCCATTCCATCTGAACACAGTTAAACTCCTTACCACACAATGCCGACTTTTGACGACCCTGTAAAAGAAGCCTTTTAGAAAACATTGTGGGAAAAGGAGAAAATGCTGGTAACCAGAGATTTTCTCCTCTTGCCAAAATGTCTTCTCTCCTCTTCGATACCTATTTAAAATTTTCATTCACATTTATTTTGACATCTACATATGCTTTGAATTTGGACCAGTCTAAAATTTTGTCGTTTGGTATTGCATGACAAAATTTTAGACCTGTCCAAATTGACAGCATTTGCAGGTGACAGTTTCAATGTGGCCCATATGAAATGATTTTTCTTTGATAGAGTAGAAAATATTGTGGGAAAAGGAGAAAATGCTGGCAACCAGCATTTTTCTCCTTTTCCCACAATGTTTTCAAAAGCCTTCTCTTTCAGAGGCGTTAAAAGTCATTATTGTGTGGTAAAGGGTTAAGACCGTTCAGCAAAAATTTCTGAACGGACTGAGAACTACTTTGGTGTGACAGCGTATATAACCTCCTGGTTTCAACTCCTGTGAAATACAACTGAGCCACACGGCTCGCCTTATTCAAACACAGAGCTTAATCCTTTAACTGCCTTAAGGTAAGACCTGTGTAATGCACTTCCGGTGAACATAGGGTAAAAATTCAAATTGGCTGATAAATAAAGACAAATAAGGATTTAGGCAGAAATAATATTTTTTGACATTTCTAATGGATCAGAAATTCCGTTTATTTCTATCTTGAAACTATTTTTGATACTTTTGTTTGTTTTCTAAAAAGGGAGGTAATTACCGGTATTATCTCTTTTTGAATTGAGAATATAGTGGTTTTAAATTTATAAATGATAATTCAAAGAAGCAAAAAATGGAAAAAATGAAAAGGTGAAAGTAGTTCAATAATACTTATTTTTAATTACAGCTAAATTTGCAGGATGATAATTTTAGTGGAAATAGCTGTTTTCCATTACACAGGTCTTACCTTAAATTAGCAGCATTTTCTCCTTTTCCCACAAAATTTTCCAAAGTCTCCTTCATCAAGGTCATTAAAACTCAGGATCATGTGGTAAAAGTTTAATCCTTTTCCACACAATCCGGACTTTAAACGACCCTGAGAAAGGAAGCTTTTGAAAACATTGTAGGTAACGTCACTTTTAACAACCCTAAAGTAGAGGCTGTTTGAAAATATTGAGGGAAAAGGAGAAAATGCTGGTAACCAGCATTTTCTCCTTTTCCCACAATGTTTTCTACCATTCCCAAATAAAATTTCTATTTTTGAGTCACATTTATTTTGTCATCTGCAAATGCTTTCAATTTTGACAAGTCCAAAATTTTGATGTTTGGTAAAGTGTCAAACAAGGTGAAGAACATCATTTTAAAACTTTCCATACACTGTTCACAACTGACCATTATGCTTGAGGACATAGGTCACCTAACTGAGCAGACATTGACCAGACAACTTATGACCAGAAAAATAATGAATCTGTAACCCTTTACCACACAATGCCTACTAGTTAGGAAGGAGAAAGAAGCCTTTTGAAAACATCATGGGAAAAGGAGACAATGCTGGTAACCAGCATTTTTCCTTTTCCTTTTTTCCGCAATATTTTCTACCCGTCACAAAACAAATTTCAATTCTTTAGTCACAGTTATTTTGTCATCTGCAAATGCCTTCAATTTGGACGGTGGAACCAGTCTAAAATTCTGTTGTATGGTATAGAGATAAATTATGTATGGGCTTTCTTTTTCCAGTAAAACAGCAAATATATTCATTACTGCAGTGAAATGCATTTTGTGTTCACAGTTTTAGAAGTTTTGAAACTCTGAGAAGCAAATTAACCATCTTTTACCAGGATTTCCTTAGGCTTAACTCTTTACCACACGACAAAATTTTAGACTGGTTCAAATTGAAAGCATTTGCAGACGACAAAATAAAGGTGACTGAAAAATTGAAATTTGGAAGGGTAGAAAACACTGTGGGAAAAGGAGAAAATGCTGGTTACCAGCATTTTCTCCTTTTCCTACAGTGTTTTCAAAAGACTTCTTTCTCAGGAGCGTCAAAAGTAGGGATTGTGTGGTAATGGGTTAATCCTATGTAAAACAATAACCAGCATTTTCTCTTTTTTCCCAAAAAAGTTTCCTACCCTATCAAAACCTAAAATCATTATTTTAGAAACATTTGTCATCTGCAAACATTTTTAATTTGGTTACTGTAATCCAAAATTTTGTCATTTGGTAGAGTTTTAAAAAATCTTGTCAAATACATGTAGCTACAGATAAGTAAACGTTATTGATCATATATATCATTTGTATGAAATTAAATCGGAGGGAGTCGAAGCCGACCAACGATTTAGTTTCATACAAATGAAATATATTGATCAATAACTAACTTACAGTTTGCCTTACTTTCTAACTGACTGACAGCTAAGGATGGGTGGAAAGAGCTGTACAAGAACGACAGAAAGCTTGGTTCACCACACCCCTTTTGATTGATGGTTGTACGAATGTGCGTTTTGAATCGTACAGCGTTAAGTATTATTTTTTTTGTCCTTGAACTAGTTTCAGGACAATTGTCTGCAGTCAGGCTCATTCGGCATATCACAGGTGATGGAAGCCATCATATCCCTCGTCTGTATCTAGTGGATTGATATGCAGCAGACTGGTACATTCATCGCCCAGAAAAACGCCGGTTACCGTTATGAAAATTGCCAGGCTCCTTTTACAGAAGAAAACTTGGGTTTTAATTTTCTATTGAAATCTTTCGAACCATATTTCAGATGACAAACAGTTCGTACATTAATTTTTTATCAATTCTGATCGAAGTTTTAACCAGCAGATAGACAGAATGTGAATAACTTCATCAAGGTCTTTTATGTCGTTGCTAAACGAATCACATTGGCCCAACATGTATAAGATCACTGTGTACAACAAACACCCATTTCCCTCTAAATTGACTCACTGTCCATGATCTGTTTCATTTTTGACCCATACCAGATAAGCCCTCTTTTTTACTGCCCTGAGGCAGAAAGGTGCTTGAAAACATTGCGGGTAGAGGACAAATTGCTTGTAAGGAGCATTTTCTCCTTTCCTGCTATGTTTCTTTTTCTTTCCACAGACCAATCCTATAATTTGAGCAAGTACCAAGTTGTTGTCTGCAAACGGTTTCAAAGTGGACCCAAGCCAAAAACCCAGCCTGGTAAAGACTTCCTTACCAGGGTCGTTAAAACCAGAGGTTATTTGGTAAAGGGTTAAATACCACATGGTCAAGTACGAGTTGTTTAGTCCCGATATTCATGTGGAAATTGCGTCACTTTTTTAGCGATGATGCAATTCGATGGAATAGTCCCCACCTCTCTTTCTACTACTCTACAAAGACCAGCCAAAATACTGGGGGCGGAGCTTCTCTTTAACCGGGATACAACTGTATATAGGTCAACCATTTAATGATTAAGTGGTCACATATTGCAACATATTGAGTCTGTATGGAATTAAATCTAGCAATTTTGAACGAAACGTGGCGTTTTGATTGGCTTAGAAAGTAGGGCAAACTGTAAGCAAAGGTAATGGTTTTCAGGAATGATTGTCACATATTGTTGGGTGACAGACTGATAGTAATTTTAATACAAAATCCAGGTCAGTGTCAGAAAAAATGAGAACATGAAGAATCATATCAAAGTCAGTATTCACCAATCATAATCTTAGGAGCATTCTTTGCTTTGTTCTTCAAAATTTTCTGTGAAAGTAACAGAACTTCTGATTGGCTAAACCAAATGCTTTAGCCAATCAGAAGTTCTGTTACTTTAACATTGACAACAATTTGAAGAATAAGACTAAGAATGTCCCTAAGAATGGTTGGTGAAAATGGACCCAGATATTTTCCTACTGCTTTATCTCTTTACCACACCAGAAAATTCAAGGCAAGTCGAAATTGAAAGCATTTTGCAGATGACATATTAAATGTGACTGAAAAATTGAAATTTGTTTTGGGATGGGTAAAAAACATTGTGGGAAAAGGAGAAAATGCTGGTTACCAGCATTTTCTCCTTTTCCCACTATGTTTTCAAAAGACTCCTTTCTCAGGTCGTTAAAAGTCAGGAGCATGTGGTAAGGAGTTATACTGGATCACAAAATTTTGGACTAGTTCATTTTGAAAACACCTGCAGACTGTACAATAAATGACTATTATATACCTAGCTGTGAAATCCTGGAATTTCCCAGTGTAATAAATTCTGATATCATCACTAGTGATGATATCAACTTTGACTTTCACTTCCTGCCGTAATTTAGGAAGTACTTTTTTTCTTCATTAAGCACTTACAGATAGTTTTTGTTGTTTTTCAAACAAAAAATTAAAAATAATAATGTTAATAAGGTATATAATAAATAGAATAATCAACTGGTAATTTTTGATATGAAAAATATCTCACTCGGATGCGTCGTAAGGCGTTAAAAGAACTCGTGCTGCGCACTCGTTTTTTCAACGCCTAACAACGCATCCTCGTGAAATATTTTTCATATAAAAAATTAACCAGGTGATTATCCTCTATTTCTCATGTAATGGGATTTGTCATAGAAATTGTAGAAATCATTATCAAATTGTGAAAAGAAAAAAAAGATGGTTACCAGTATTTTCCCTTTTCCCCCACTATGTTCTCAAAAACTTTTTTCATAAATGCTGTTAGGTCATAGGATTTTGTACAGATAGGTTAAGCTTTTTGTTTGTATCAAGGTTCAGTGCCGTTTTAATAGCTTCGGTATATCACAGTGGCCAGTGCATCTATGCATGTCTTTCCTGGCTTTCTCACACCAGCACTAACACACATTTCTTTCCAAGTCAGACTACTTTTCTCACATTGGTTGACCCTTTCCCAAACAACAAATTTTTGGACTAGACCTAATTGAAAGCATTTGTAGACGACAATTCAACTCTGAAAAGATGATTTCTGTCTATGATAGGGCAGAAAACATTGTGGGTAAAGGAGAAAATGCTGGTTACCAGCATTTTCTCCTTTTCCCACAATGTTTTCAAATGGGTACTATTCCATACCCATAAAAACCAGGGCTTGTTTAGGAAAGGGTTAATCTATCGCTTTTATTGCACACAGGATTCACTCACTCTAACCTGTGAGCACTGTTTTGATGATAGTTAATATTTGGGAATTAAAGCCCGATAGCTTTGAAAGATGTTACGACAAAAGCTAGTAACAGAAACCCTAAGAAAGCATGGACAGATGCAATGACTGCCATGTCAAACAGCAACCAAAATAATGTTGAAATAGTACCTTACACCTACAAACATACAAACAAAACTTATGTATTTTACCAAATTACCCATACAATATAGCCTTTTATGGATCATCATTATCTAATGTGACTAACAATGTGGTCTGACCTTTTAACAACCTCTAGAGTGAGTGGTAACCACAAAGCATCATTCTCATAATGTTAACCCTTCAGCAGAGCATCCAGTAGACCCCTTACACATTTTCAGAGTAACATGAAGACATTTATAAATACATGTAATGGCAGTTTCCAGATTATATTTGTACAGAATGTTAAAAGCAAAGTGGATGGGGTGGAATGAAGAGCAGACTGCTCATTCTGTGTGTTTATTGGTGATGTTTTGTCCACACTGGCTACACAGGGAAGTATAATCGGTGCATTATGGGTAATTACAGTTTATCTACTGAATATACTGGTTGCTGAATAAACAAGTGGCTTCTTTAAAAAAGAAGCCAGGAGAGGTCGACATCATTTTTTTCTAATACTTTTTATGCTTTTAGGTTAAATATATCTAGGTACATGTAAAGAAACAAGCAAGACAATAAACGGGTAGTTGAAATCTGTTCAGTTGTAAATACACATTCATCAAAATGGATGGCAAAAACAGGATTCCGTATTCATCCGTCCTTGTAATTTATGTAAGTCACACGACCTTCTTCCCGCGTTTTAAGGTCACGTGAATTTTTCTGCTGTGTTCGTTTCTATTTTTAACGAAATTCTTTTTTCTTTCTTTTCTTCTTTTTGTTAAGATTTAAGATTGTAATACAAAATTAAAATTGTTGGAAAGGGAATATGCAATTAAATCCTTACAATTTTGTTGAAATTCGTGATACAGAAACAAACCACGTCTATTTCCTATTTCAGTTTTTAGACTTCGATTTCTTTATAAAATCATGACGAAACAGACTGTGTATCGGAACAATTCCCCTACAAAGATTGGATTTAAACAGCAATTTCTGAGGCAGTCTGCCTTTTAAACTCAACACTGTTGGAGAGGTCTGATGACCTCTCCAATGAATAACAATAGCAGGAAAAGACTATGTCAAGATTGAAATTTCAAGAAATATTTTGCCAGGGCATTTCACAACGACCCAGAGTATTTAGAACTGTACGATCTGTTCATGCAATACTCTGTCCACATCAGCTCCATGTAATAAATAGAGGATATTTCTTGTTTTCGGTGAAAGATCTAAATCTATTTCATTGAGTGAACACCATCAGTAATATTTTCACGAGTGGACAGCCACGAGTGAAAATATTACCGATGGTGCTCACGAGATGAAAAAAATTTCGATCTTTCTGCGAAATAAACAAATATTCTACAAACAGAATAAACAAATATTCTATTTGTTTCATGCTTTTAACCCTTTCTATGAGAAGCTTTATCAAAACCCAGTACAGTTCTTTTCCATTATTCCCCGTGACGTATCCCTCCCGCATAGCAATGCATTACAATATTACATCAAGCTCAAGAAATTTAAGGTATATGACGTCATATTTCCCATCTGGTTGTGAGGCACACGCAATTAACCTAGGCAACAAGAAGGTGAAAATCGGTATTTTCACTGGTGGTACCAGTGTAAGATTAAAAAAATATTTTCACTGCTATTTCTCGATATCCTACCGGAAAGCATGAAAAAAAAAATTCGTTAATACCCCGCCACATCACACTTGTTCTCACTCTGTTTTGAAAACTTTTGTCAAAAGGACTTAAAACTTTGTTTGGACAGAGTGGAGGTATAAGCAATCATTTACTATCTGTTTCCGAACTTTATGGATGGGATGGGTGCCCCAGAACTTCGAGTCTTCCATCCCTTTCTGTACTTAGACGGAGTGACTCCCAAACAAGATGGACCTTCTACAAACAGAACTGCTGTGCTTCCATCCGAATAAAATCAGGGTACAGTTTGGCATCAATTGGCAGAGCATTTTCATTCTACCAAAACCCTGTTGCGTGTCCTGTCCCTACAGTAGCCGGTTTTACCATCCCATTGACCGGGGCAAGACTTTTTAAGAAGAGGTTTGGTGAGACAAGGGCTTCAGGCATATACATGTACATGTAATGTGATTTACTTGTGTACAGTTTGAAAACATTGTGGGTCACCAGCATTTTCTCCTTTGTCCACTATATTTTCAAAGGCTTTCTATCATATAGATACGACTGCTAAAACTTGGGATTGTGGTAAAAGGATTAAACAGCAGAGTATTGAATGTAACATAATGGATAGTTTTAATAATTGTTCCACTCATAGTTTTATAAGAGGCCACTTGTCTTTTGGTTCAAGTACGGGTAAACTAATTACAATGTGCCATTATTTCCCCACGACAAAGTAATTGTCATTATAAAGTGATGAAACATATGAAGAAAAAATTGCTAATGATAATGCCTAGGTCACAAATAAAACAGGCGCCAGACGATTTCTCCCAACTTCGCCAATTCAAAGATTTGAGACATCTTCCTGGCGCAATACGATTTTCAGACATTTTGCTCAAGCACTCACAAATCAAACGGGCACCAGACGGCAACTTCTTTGGAAATGCTGTGCGTGCAGTTTTCAGTTCAGAAAGGCACCGGGCAGCAACCAGACGGTCATCGTGCGGCGACCAGAAGGTGATCGGACGATGAGTTAACATCAGGTCGCCGTCCAATTATAACTTTGTTTTAAAACTCGAACGGGCGCCTGATGGCCTCTCAAAATTGAACTGCCGCTGTTCACATTGAGCTGCCATCGGACGGTCGCCATGCGGTCCTCAGACGACTGCGTCAAAATCTCCTGAAAAACTCGCCGTCCGGCTGCAGTTCGTTATTTGTGACTGGGGCATAAGCAACTTCTTCCTTTGCAAAGTCTTTTCCTAAGGCCTAATAAAAAAAATCTGAGTTTAGGGTTCTGGTTCCAGATACTGCACATGGCAGTAGAGTAGGTGGAGACTGTTTTTTCCAGCAGCTTTTTTCATGGACCATGTGTTGACATCACATCTGACAGGTTTTTTTGGTGTCGACAGCATTTTCTAGCTAGGATTGGAAAACTTAAAAACTTTTTGATAGACCCGATTACAAAACTGTTATAATTTTATTCAGCTCTTTCTGTCATTTTCTTTAGAACTTTATCCACAATTTCTCTGGGAAAAAAAATTAGCTTCATTTTCATGAAGGTTCATAGACTATTGAGCAAATAATCCTTAGTTTAGATGGACCTTAGAGAGAGAAGGCTTTTTAACTCTTTGCCAAACGACAAAATTGCAGACTTAAATTGTCCAAATTGAAAACACTTGCAGACGACAAGATAAACGTGGCTCAAAAATTGAAATTTGTTTTGGAAAGGGTAGAAAACATTGTAGGAAAAGGAGAAAATGCTGAAAACAATGTTTTATATGCAATTGAGGACAGAAGTAAGTTTTCATAAGTCACTGTGTGGATTGTGTGGTAATAGAAAAACCTTTTTTAATGCAATTCCCAGCTTTAACCCATTACCACTCAATCCCTACTTTTGACACCCCTGAGAAAGAAGCCTTTAGAAAACATTGTGGGACAAGGAGAAAATGCTGGTAACCAGCATTTTCTCCTTTTCCCACAATGTTTTCTACCCTTCACAAAACAAATGTCCAATTTTCAGTCACTTTTATTTTGTCGTCTGCAAATGCTTTCAATTTGGACCAGTCTAAAATATTGTTGTTTGGTAATGGATTAATGTGCTTGATGAAGACTGCTTTGGATACATAGACAAGAAAGAAGAACATGCTGGTAAACATCATTTTCTCCTTTCCAAACAGTATTATATATCCTTCTGAAGACGAATTCGAGTTTTTAACTCATTACCAAACAACAAAATTTTAGGTTTGTCCAAATCGAAAGCATTTGCAGACGACAAAATAAAAGTGACTGAAAATTGGAAATTTGTTTTGTGATGGGTAAAAAACATTGTGGGAAAAGGAGAAAATGCTGGTTACCAGCATTTTCTCCTTTTCCCACAGTATTTTCAAAAGACTTTTATTGCAGTCACGTAAAAACCAGGGCTTGTTAACTTAGGGTTAAGTGACGAGTAGTTATTAATGTTAACTGCAAATGTTTTAAAGTAGGACAAACCTAAAATTTTGTTGTTTGGTAAAAGTGTTGAAAAAAATATTAATTCTCTACCACACATTGTCGACTTTTGACAACACTGGGAAAGAAGCCTTTTGTAAACATTGTGAAAAAAAGAGGAAATGGTGGTAAACACCATTTTCTCCTTTTCCCACAATGTTTTCTACCCAGTATCAAAGAATAATTGAACCATTTGAGCCACCTTAAAATTTGTAGTCTGCAAATGATTTCAATTTGGACAAGGCTTAAATTTTGTTGTCTGGTAAAGAGTTAAGACATAAGGTCAAAGGAAATTGGTCAAGAATTACAGATAGGCAAGCCAACAGAAGTTAATAGTATTATTGTTTTTGGATTGGTGTGATTCAGTTATGACTCAAGCAGTAATTTGGCCATTTATTATAAGTACTCTATCCTATTTTCTAAACCATCAACAAAAGGGAAAGATTTTGAAAACATTGTGGTAAAAGGAGAAAACACTGGTGACCAGAATTCTTTTCTCCCTCACAATGTATCTATCTTCTCAAGTATTATTAACATCATCAGAGAAATTACTTGAAGCTCTTTACCAAACGACAAATTTTAGACTTGTCCAAATCGAAAGCATTTGCAGACGACAAAATAAAAGTGACTGAAAATTTGAAATTTCTTTTGTGAAGGGTAGAAAAACATTGTGGGAAAAGGAGAAAATGCTGGTTACCAGCATTTTCTCCTTTTCCCCATAATGTTTTCAAAAGGCTTCTGTCCCAGGGTAGTAAATACCAGGGATTGTTTGGTAAAAGGTTAAGTATACCCCTCCTTTCTACTTTCAGTTTTCACTAACAGCCAGTGCAGCTGAACTATCAGTATGGTACATGGACTAGTTTCAAACCTCATTAAAAATTTTGTTCTAAGAGTATCTTTTGAAGATTATTATATCTGGTGACAGTTTGGTCTTGGAGATCTTTATCACAATTCACAATTAAAGTTTCTTATTGCTATGACAGATGTTCCAAGTTTCTATCAATTATGAAGCCATTATTCATTTCACACTATGTAGTCTGTCAAGAACGTGTGGTGAGCATGCCAGATTGTTCAGCCAATCAGGAGTGTGAAAAAATGTATGGTCTTTTTAACATTATTTCAGTTATATTACAGAGATCAATGTACATGTACCTATCTATGCTTTCCTTGGGTTTCTTTTACCAGTACTCCATACAATATTCTTTCCAAGCCATTGCCTACATTCCCACGTAGCCATGATTGAAAACAAGACAGTGTAGATGTCTTTTCACATACCCCTAGCCATCAGTGCTTTCAGGACTTTGAATCGCCTTTCACCTCTGATGCATGTGAGAGATTAGTCAAGGACTTCTGAAGAAAGTCGTGTCAATGCTTGTATTAGAAAGTCTCACCGCCTTGATATGACCTAAGCTGTTAAAACAGTGTTAAACTCCAATTCAACTTTTTCTGTTGAAAGGCTTCTGTAAGTGGCATACATGTACCTTAAAAAGATTTTTAAGATAAATACATGTACTCAAAACTTCACTCTGCCATTGTAGTCATCTGCTACAAAATTTTCAAACTCAAAACAACTTCGTTTTCTGTTTGGCTACACAGTATTTTTAATCCTTACAGTGCCTAGCAAACCCATTACCTACAGTAAGTCTTTACCAGACGACGAAATTCTAGACTGGTCCAAATTGAAAATGTTTGCAGACGACAAAATGAATGTGACTAAAGAATTGAAATTTGTTTAAGGACGGGAACTAAGGAAGAAAACATTGTGGGAAAAGGAGAAAATGCTGGTTACCAGCATGTTCTCCTTTTCCTACAATGTTTCAGCCCCGTAGGAAGCATTTCAAGATTGGGGGGGCTAAGCTCGAAATACTGAGATTTTTTGCGTGGTAGTTGCATTGCGCTAAAAACTCATATTTTAGTTACTATGATTTTCAAAATTATTGGGGGGGCTGAGCCCCCCCTAGCCCCCCCTGTTCCTACGGGCCTGTGTTTTCAAAAGACTTCTTTCACACGGGTGTTAAAAGTCGGTATTGTGTAGTAAAGCGTTTAACATTTTCATTTTTAGCAAGTAAAATTTATGTAACTCCAAAGTTGCTTTTGTGCAAAATGTTTCGGTAAACTTGGTAAAACATAGTTTATACAGAGCACCTGAGATAAGAGGGAGTGATGGTATTCTAAAGTCATCATTTCTCCACTAAATCCTATGTTGTGGGTACTCATTGGAATCGTCTCGATGAGACCATTCTAATGAGTACCTGCAACATCTGGTTTTGTGGAGAGTAATTTATATTTCCAATTTTGAAATCAAAATCACTCCCTCTATTTTGCAGTTCTGTTTATACATGTATAATGAAGATTAGACTCCATGTTCTCCTGTGGTTATCATCATTTTCTACTTTACCTACAATCTTTCCAACAGCTGTTATTTTCAAGGAAGTTTACAACACAGGATAGTTTTGTACAGGGTTATAAATATAAGCTTTTTTACAGTGTATCATATTGCTTCTCTATCTATTATGTAAATTTGGTCACCCTCTTTGACCAAATGTAAAAAAAACCCCTTTTACACAAATCCAAATTGAAAGCATAAATTTGCAGACAACGAAATAAAAGATGGCTAAAATAACAGAAATTTGTCCTTCATTACATGTAGAAATCATTGGAAACAGAGAAAATATTACTTACTAGTTAGCATCTTTTTTGTTTCCCATAATGTTTTCAAAAGTCCTTATTCTAGATGTCCTTGACTCTCTTCGAAATCCTATGTGTACTCAATAGAATCATCTGCATGGGATGATTCTACTAAGTATTCACAACTTAAAAGGTTTAGTGGAAAATAAACTGAATAATTAATATTTTAAATTTTGAAATCAAAATCACTCTCTCTGTCTGGAGTTCTGATGATATTGATGGTTACATATATGCCCTTGCTGTGTGGCTTCCCCTGTGATATTTTAATTTACGAGTAGTCCCAGGTTGACGTAAATATCTTCAGTTATAAACAGTGATACCAAGAAAAAACACAAGTTCATTGAACAACCCAGAAGACTGAGAAGAGGCAGACAATTTCAATAAGGCTAACGTCAATCCCAACCCTGAGGAGGCTTGCTTTTGAAAACATTGTGGGAAAAGGAGAAAATGCCGATAACCAGCATTTTCTCCTTTTCCCACAATGGTTTCTACAATAGCAATGGCCATCGCCGTCATTTGAGCCATAAATATTATTTAAACTTTACATTTTCTTGAAAGCTATTTGGCTAATCTCTGCAGCTTCCGTCTTTTAATATCAGAGGTAGGGGCCGAAGACCTAAACCCTTTACCAAACAATCCTTTGTTTTTACGACCCTAAGAGTGAAGCTTTTGAAAACATTGTGGGAAAAGGAGAAAATGCTGGTAACCAGCATTTTCTCCTTTTCCCTCAATGTTTTCTATCCTGCTTGAAACAAATTTCAATTTTTAAGTTTATTGTGTCGTCTGCAAACTGTTTTCAATTTGGACCAGTCTAAAATTTTGTTGTTTGGTAAAGAGTTAAGACAAGTCCAACATTGTTTCATCTGGTAAAAAGTTGAAAGACTTTGCTTCATTACATGTACTTCTCACTTTCTCAAGTGGAAGAACTGATACTACAAGTGATGTACTTCTAATTCGGTCCCTTCACGACACCTTTCGAGCTGAAAGCTACTGAACCTTCAGCACCTTTCATTACTATCTGTAGTTACAATTACGGCCTATGTCAGATCAACATCAAACCACACAAAAACTGCTATCTGATCTTTGATCTTCACTCTCTGTTCCTCTATGGCATCCCAAACCAAAGCATTGAAACTGCGATAATTAGGGTCAGCTTTCTACACTGAAATGTTGTTGTGTATATTCTGCACTCTAGGTGTTATAACTTGACCTGGGTATCTGATCTGTAGCCTACGGGTTAAATTTGAGTAACTTACTTATGGTAGATTTCACTGACCCTTTCTCTGAAGCACGGTGATCAACTACTTATATTTCTGTGATTTTTTATGCCTGCCGGATACAAAACTTTTTAACAAGCACTTTTTAAAAAAACTCCATACTATGTCATACAAGGCAACTTTTTTTGGCGTAAAACATTATGAGGATGCATTAACCCTTTACCAAACAACAAAATTTTAGACAGGTCCAAATTGAAAGCATTTGCAGACAACAAAATAAAAGTGATTGAAAATTTCAAATTTGTTTTGTGAAGGGCAGAAAACATTGTGGGAAAAGGAGAAAATGCTGGTTACCAGCATTTTCTCCTATTCCCACAATGTTTTCAAAAGGCTTCTTTCTAAGGGTCATTAAAAGTCGGGATTGTGTGGTAAAGAGTTAAACCTTACTTTCTCAGAGCATCATGTTACTCATTAAAAAATGACAAAATCTAGGCCTAGGCCACAATAGAGCAACTGTGGACTACAGAGTTCCAGATAAAAAGGGAGTGATGGTATAATAAAAGTAAATCCATTATTTTTCTTCAAAAACCTATGTTGTGGGTACTCATTAGAATCGTCTCAATGAGACAATTCTAATGAGTACCCACATCATAGGGTTAAGTTTAGAATAATTAATATTTTCAATTTTGAAATCAAAATCAATCCCTCTTTTCAGAACTCGGGACTACTCCATGCGCGGATCCAGGTATCTTTCTCAGGGGGAGCTCCCAACGAAAACGCACTCTTCTTATTATATTATACTTTGATTTCTGGATTTCACTGGATGTAAGCCGTTTACAAGAAAAGTCAAACGTTTCCAGCTCTAACCATGAAGAGGTCTCCATATTTAGAACCTTTTTTTTAAATTTATGACTGTATTTTACATAAATGCTGTGCAATATCAAACCAGTACCATTTCACGAATCTGATAACCACATTTTCAAAATTCCAGGGGGGGTCCGGACCCCCGGTCCCCCCTCTGGATCTGCCCATGTACTCTGATCATTACATGTTCCTCAAATTTAATGATTGTACTTTTACTCGAAAGGGCAAAAAAAATGTGGCAAGAGTACAAAATGCTGGTTACCAACATTTTCTCCTTTTCCCACTATCTTTTAAAAAGTCTTGTTCCTCTAGTTCATTGAAACATGGGAGTGCTTGAAAATCACTTCAGTAAATTAAATTTTGCCAGTCTATACTCAACATCTTTGCAAGCAAAAGGGTGACAATCACTATGTAGACAAGATCCATGTAGTGAATGCCACCGTTGGATTGGGAACATGAGACTCAAGAACAGATTTAACCCTCTTCCACACAATCTAGACTTTTAACGACCTTGCAGAAGGTTTTTGAAGGAAAAGGAGAGCCAGCGTTTTCTTCTTTTCCCACAATGTTTTCTATCTGATCAGAAACAAATTTTGTCAATTATTCTACATTCATTTTGTCATCTGCAAATGCTTTCAAATTGGACCAGTCCCAAATTTTGTTGTTTGGTAAAGAATTGAAGAACTTTTAGTTTTATTATATAGTTTTATCCTAAACTACACTTACTACAAAAGCATAAAAAATTATGCTGGGTACTAAACAACCCCATTATCATTTCATGTATTATTCACCCACACACATCATGTTGTGGTAACTCATACCAAATTCTTGATTCATCTCACTAATAGTTTATGTAAAGATCTACAACAAAGATGCCTATAGATACCCAATAACTTCTTTTTAACCCTTTACCAAACAATCTCTGGTTTTAACTACCCTGAGCTAGATGCCTTTTGAAAACATTGTGGGAAAAGGACAAAATGCTGGTAACCAGCAATTTCTTCTTTTCCCATACTGTTTTCGACTCTGCTGGAAACAAATTTCAATCTTTGAGTTAAATCTATTTTGTCTTCTGCTAGAGCTTTGAATTTGAACCAGCCTAAAATTTTGTCGTTTGGTAAATAAATGCGGTTAACCTGCATTTTTTCCTTTTTGCAAAATATTTTTCTACCTTTCCCAATACAGCTTCTGATTTTTGAGTTCAGCTTGTTTTGTCATCTGCAAATCATGCTTTCAATTTGGGGAAGTCTAAAATTTTGTCGTTTGGAAAAAAAAATGAAAGCAGTGGATTTTGTGTTATGAGATTCAAAGTTGCCTATATTTCTAAATTTCATCAAGAAACATTGCAAAATTATGATGTAGTTGTACCACTGTACTTGTACCAGTAGAACAGCAAAGCCTTTCTTTCTGCTCAGAAAGGAATCAATGAAAACCCCAATGGTGCTGATTTTCAGTTACTGACAGGTCATGATGAAATAAACAGTGACAACATATTCTATTCTATTACGTGTATAATATACCTTTCAGATGAAAAAATATTTAAGAAACATTAAGTATACTTTACCTCAAAAGCCCAGGTGCATGATACCCCTGCAAACTGTTTCACACATCGACCAATTTCAACATCTTCATGCGTAGAATAGAGGTTGTTCACACAGTATTTCAAATGGGGAGCTACTTTCCGTAAAGTCTCATGACTAAGTGCAATGCCTGTTCCACCCATACAATAGTTGTCTGACGGGCCGAGACTGAGCAACCCTATTTCTTCTTTAGTTCCAACACCTGCCTGGCCAATGAACTGGGGCTTGGAACTATTCACTGATCGTAGAAATTTTTCAAGCTTATCTCCTTTTATAAAAACGTCGTCATCCACTCTTAAAAACCATTCATATTTGTCAATGTAGTGATCAAACATGTATTTCAACATAGAAAAAGACTTTTTCTGTGGAGGGTATGAATCATCAACATTTTTTAGACTCACAACTGGAACATCATACTTGGTCTCTGAACCCTCGCTAGAAAAAAA
Source organism: Tridacna crocea (assembly GCA_943736015.1). Classification (NCBI taxonomy): domain Eukaryota; kingdom Metazoa; phylum Mollusca; class Bivalvia; order Cardiida; family Cardiidae; genus Tridacna; species Tridacna crocea. Next base: position 16,281,484 of record OX031066.1, read on the forward strand.
TATAACACGGCCATTAATACCCTGTGCCCATGTTCTGTAGGCTGCTACTACTCGTGTATCTAGATATTTCTTTGCAGTCATGACACCAACAAGCAGGAAGCCTCGTTCATCCTTTTCTTCAATAATAATGCTGCTACTAGAGGTTGTTTTGACTTCATGTTCAATTTCCAAGTTGACATTAACTTCAAGACTGTCAATGCAGCAACCTGTTCTAGTGAAGGATGGCGCACATGGGATGAACTTATTTCTACACCATGTTGACAAAATCACCCCAAGACAAAGACCAAAAACAGTTCCTGCCGTAAAGTTAATATTCACACCATATTTTGATTTAGCCATCATATGATACTGTTTCCAAGTAAATTCTATGGTCAATCCTTAACTATTTCAAAGAAAGTTGACAGAGTCCTCAGATGAAAAAGTGATCTTCACCTTTATACCAGGTCCCTAATGTCAGATAGAATTGTCCAGCACGATACAAGGCATTTCTGTGAATTTTTTAATTCATGACTCTAATGCCCTATAAGTCTAAGAGTGGATCCCCAAGTTGGCATTTCTTGTTATTTGGATCTTTCCACCAGACCCACCAAGTCCTCAAGAAAGTTTTATTTCCTAAAACTTCTGCACTTTTATTCATATCGGCTCCAGGAACTTGATCATTAATTACATAGACTCCGCCTACTTTTCCAGCGACGTACACTCCTAAATTGTAACTCCATTTGTACTCGAATGTTTCATGAATGAAGTTCCCCCGTCAACAAATGAAAAGTTAAAACAAACTAGCATGTCAGTCAGATGTAGGTCATTCTTCGGAGGTCATTTCCGGTTAGCGTTTTATATGGTCTGACCATTTACCCAAATATACCCAAATACACTCAAGAAAACGCAAAGACATTCTAATCAACTCGCGTTAAGGGTGTCAATTCTGCTTATATAAAATATTAGTGCCAGATCTAGATGTTTTCTGTATATCATACTGTTATTAGGCATATAGCAATAATTCTGCATACATTATTTGCGGTTACACCATTTTTCATGGTTTCACCCTGTAACAGAAATCAGTGTACCAGCAGTACATTATGATACTTCCTTTTCAAAGCTACTTTAGATGCTCCATGTAAACACCCATGCAAAAAATCTTGTATATAACTGAGCCATGTTCTGTGAAAAAGGGGCTTCATGCATCTGCATGAAGTATTGACCCAGGTCAGCCTGTGTAGTTCAAGCAGGCTGACATAGGCCAAAACTTTTCACTATTAGTCAATTCTGTGTATGCTTAAGGACCAGTTTACCCATGGTTGTATTGGTCATTGAAAAAATGGCTGATATGGATGCATAAGCATGCAATGGCTTGCTCGGTATGATGGATAACCCTTTCACAAAAGATGATTTAACCCTTTCACAAACAACAAATTTTAGACTCTTCCAAACTGAAAGAGTTTCCAGATGACAATTTTAACTTTCATAACAATAGCAGAAAATTATCAGAACAGGGAGAAAACACTGTGGGAAAAGGAGAAATTGCTTGTTACAAGCAATTTCTCCTTTTCCCATAATGTTTTCAAAAGACTTGTACTGCAGACACGTAAAACAAGGGCTTGTTTGGGAAAGGGTTAAGCCTCATTTTGCCAGAGCATGTCTCAATTAAGTTTACTCCTCTTCTAGCATTATTTCCATCATATGACAACAACAGCTCACATTTTCATGTAAGTCAAAGGTTTCACCAGCACTAGAATAAGGCTAATTGAAAAGTATCTTCCGAAGGACACTCCCACAAAAAAATCATTGCTTTCAATGAAGATCAAACCCAGGGCCTCCAGCTTACAAGTCCTAACACCTCACCACTGAGCCAACCAAAACTTCCTCAAAACCCCATGTACTCAACTGACAGGGTATTACTTCAATCCTTACCAAGCAATCACATTTTTATACCAATATTGCAGAATATCTGGTAAAGCTACACACAATAAAAAATGCTTGTAACCCACATTTCGTCATTTTCCAGGAATGTTTTGTAAACAGTTTGAAGATAAGTAAGAATATATGAGCAAAATTTTATTTGTTGTCTGTGAGTGTTTTCTATATTTGATGATTGTGATATAGGTTTTTGATTAACCCATTGCCACATAATCCCTACTTTTAATGACCCTGAGAAAGAAGCCTTTAGAAAATACTGTGGGAAAAGGAGAAATTGCTAGTAACCAGCATTTTGTCCTTTTCCCACAATTTTTTCTATCCTTTACAAAACAAATTTCAAACTTTCAGTCACTTTTATTTTGTCGTCTGCAAATGCTCTCAATTTGGACAAGCCTAAAGTATTGTCATTTGGTAATGAGTTAAAGTGCCAAAAGTAATAAGTTATTAGAATGGGAAATAACTGCATCTTTTATTAGATGGGTGGATGCTGGATGTGAGGTCCATCAATTTACTATCTTGTAACACTCCCTCCTCGTGAAAAAAGCATTATTCAGACATACTTTTTAACTCATTACCACACGAGACAATTTTGGACTGGTCCAAATTGAGAGCATTTGCAGACGACAAAATAAAGGTGACTGAAAAATAGAAAATTGTTCTGGAGAGGGTAGAAAACACTGTGGGAAAAGAAGAAAATGCTGGTAACCACCATTTTCTCCTTTTCCCACAGTGTTTTCAAAAGGCTTCTTTTTCAGGGGCGTCAAAAGTAGGGATTGAGTGGTAATGGGTTAACTCATTATCAAACGACAAAATTTTAGGCTTGTCCAAATTGAAAGCAATTGAAGATGATAAATAAAAGTGGTCGAAAATTTGAAATATGTTTTGTGAAGGGTAGAAGACATTGTGGGAAAGGGAGAAAATGCTGGTTAGCAGCATTTTCTCCTTTTCCCACAATGTTTTCTAAAAGCTTCTTACTCAGGGTCGTGAAAAGTAGGGATTGTGTGGTAATTGGTTAAAGTGCCAAAAATAATCAGTAATTAGAATGGGAATGAACTGCATCTTTTATTACATGAGTTGAAACTGGATGTTAGGTCCATCTATTTTCTATCTTGTAACACTCCTTCCCCCTGAAAAAAGCATTATTAGGACATACTTCTTAATCTTTTACCAAACAGTCCCTGGTTTTTACAACCCTGAGGTAAAAGCCTTTTGAAACCTTGTGGGGAAAAAGAAAAATTCTGGTAACCAGCATTTTCTCCATTTCCCACAATGTTTTCTACTATGCTGGAAACATATTTCAACTTTTTTGAGTTATGTTCATTTTGTCGTCTGCAAATGCTTTCAATTTGGACCAGTCTACAATTTTATTTGCTAAAGAGTTAAAGCAGGCAAATGGATAGAAACCAAATTCAAATCATCCTATATAATTGCAGAATATATGTTGGCATTGGCTGGAATGTGAATCCTATTTTGGTAAATACCAAGTATTTTCATGTGCAGGGATGGTAAGTGAGATTGCAATAAATACATGTAATCTATCATAAACTTTTGAATATGGTTTCATAGTATGTTAAATTGGCAGTTCACTCAAGACATGTTCAAGATCTAGGGAAAATGCATTTATTGTATTCTTTTAACCATTTACATGTATAATAATCTATCATCATGGTAGGTCTTGCATGGTACTTCTTGAATTCCCCTGCCTATTGCTTCTATTATCATGGTGATCAAAAATAGGTTGATAACAGATCAAGGTCTGACCGTCAAGCTGATAATTATGTGGTTTTACCAGTTAGAATCATTCTGCAAGATGTTCAAGTGGCATCCATAGTTACTCATATAATAATGAAGTGTACAGTCCATTCTGATTTACATTGTCCACTACTTTACATAAGAGTATTGGAAGGCAATACAATTAGAGGCACAATTGATTAACCCAAAGGCATAACCTTGAAAAACAATGAAAATATTGTGGGAAAAAGAGAAAATGCTGGAAACCAGCATTTTCTCCATTTCCCACAATGTTTTCTTCCCTATCTGTATCAATGAAACATTGCACGGATTGAATCACACTGAAGTTGTTGTCTGCAAGTGCTCTAAATTCGGACATGGCTAAAATTTATTTGTCTGTTGAAGGGCTAGTAGGTTCCATCCTTTGGAAGTTATGCTCTGGACAAAATCCAAATACATGTATGTAGAATAACAAAGTGCATTAACCAAAAAATACTAAAGACCCTATTGTAGAGTTACACCTCTTGTACACAGCACTTGTCCTTATCAAAATCTACCTGTTTTTAAAGTTTGAAATCTATAGCTTCAATACTTTAGAAGTTATGCACAAGATTTCCATGACAGACAGATAGACGGATGAATGGTCTTACCAATAAAGTTTGTAACATAGAAACAAATAAATGCATAGTTCAAAAAGATTTCCATGGACAGATAGACGGATGGACAATCTTACAAACAAAGTTCGTAACAAAAAAACAAATAAATGCATAGCTCAAATACAAACCGCATCTGGCGGGATTCAAACCCTTGAAGGGACAGATATCCTTGCTTTTCGAGGATTAAAAGACCAATACCATAACCACTGAGCCAAAGAGATATCTCTCTGATGTAGTTGTCAGGTACTGTTTTTAAATTGACAGCTATGCATGAAGGAGTGGTCTCCTGTGGATTATGGATGGAATAATGGACAGACAGAAGGATAGATGGGTGGATGGAAAATTGCTTGAATTGCTATTATGTAACCTGAACTTTTACCAAACAACCCTGTGTATTTATAGTCATTTCCTGGGTTTCATCAGTACAAGGCAAGGGCTATAAGCAACTTGCCCAAGTACACCTCCACAAGTAAAGCTTAGGTCATATAACAGCTGTCAGTATACCTATGCATGTGTTTCCAGGCTTTCACACACCAGCACCGGCACAACTCTCTTCCCAAATCACAGACTACTCCCTCACATGCATCAGATGTGAAAGACAAAATATTACCAATGTATTGCTCAAATTTTGTTTTCCCTTCAAGGAAATATAGATAAGACTCTAAAGAGTACCAAAGACAAGAAATATAGCCTTCATCTTTATTCATAACTACACTGAATATTATACAACAACATGTGAAATATTGATGTACATAACAATTGCTAGCTACACTGTTAACTTTTTACCAAACAACAAAATTTTAGACTGGTCAATATTCACAGTTCAAATGCTGAAATTTGTTTTGGTAAGGGCAAAAAACATTGTCAGGAAAAGAGAAAATGCTGGTTACCAAAAGGCCTCTTTCTCAGTCGTAAAAACAAGGATTTTTTGGTAACGAGTTTACCCTTAAACCCAGAGGAAGATGACTTTTGAAAACATTGTGGGAAAATGAGAAAATAAGCATAAGAAGCATTTTCTTCTTTTTCCACAATGTTTTCTACTCTCTGAAAGGCAGATTTAATATTTTGAGTTACATTCATTTTGCCATCTGTGAAAGGTTTCAATTTGGAGAGGGCTAAAACTTTGATTAAGGTCAGACTGCACAGAACATGAGGTCTGATCTTGGTCAACACTGTTCATTTTACTTCTACGACATTTTGGACAACAGTAAACAGTTAACCCTATCCAAAACAAGTCGTGGTTTTTACCTGTCTGCAGTAAAAGTCTTGCGAAAACATTGTGGGAGAAGGATTGCTCGTAACGAGCAATTTCTCCTTTTCCCACAGTATTTTCTACCCTTTTTTTGAGAACATTCTGCCATTTTTATCAAATCTAAAATGTCGTCTGTAAACTCTTTTGGTTTGGAAGGGTCCAAAGTTTATCGTTTGGGAAAGGGTTAAACAGTAAAATTTACCAATATTTGACCCAGGTCAGCCATGTTGGCTGGCTGACATTGGTCAATACTTTCACAAATACATCAGCTCTTTACCACACAACCGTAAGTTTTAACGACCCTGAAAGAAAAAACTTTTGAAAACATTGTAGGAAAAGGAGAAAATGCTGGTTACCAGCATTTTCTCCTTTTCCTACAATGTTTTTTTACCCTATCGAAGAAAAATTGCATTTTGCACTTTTTGAGCCAAACTAAAATTTTGTCTGCTTTCAATTTGGAAAGTCTACATTTTTGTTATTTGGTAGAGTTAAACCACCTCACAGAACATGACTTGTACGCCTGAATTTTCACCAGTGGACAAAATTTTGAACTTGTCTACATAAAAAGGACCTGCAGACCACAAATCAAATGCTGTTGAAATAATGTTTTGTCATTGAAAGCATACTAAACAATGTAGGAAAAGGAGAAAAGAGGCTATAGGAATTTACTCTATTTCATCCCCAAGATGTTTTCAATAGCCTTTTTCTTCATGGTTGGTAGCAGGTTAAGTCCTTAGCAGACAACACAAGTATTTGCAACAAATTTGAAAAAGGTGATATCAGACATGCAGTAGTTTAGAAAATATTAAGGAGAAAGGAGAAAATGCTGAAAGACCTTGTCCCAGGATGTTTTCAGAAAGCTTCTTTCTCAGGGTCACACAAAACCATGGAATTGTTCACTTACGGGTTAACACAATAACAGATATAGTTTGACAAATGCCCTTTGAGTCTGACAAATGCCCTTTGTCATAAATATCACATAATTTTACATGTTTATATTTATTTGATGTTTCTTCCAATTCCCAAAACCCTCTCCAAAATAATAAATTTAGACTTTTACAAATGAAAGCATCTGCAGATGTCAAATCAGAAAGTGGTAAAACATAACTGAATTTCTTTGAAAGGGTAGAAAGCATTGTGGTATCAAAAAATATACTGGTGAAAGTCATTATCTCGCTTTCACATAATGTTTTCAAAAGCCTTTTTCTTCAGGTTTGTTAGACATCGAATCATTAACTCTTTATCAGACTACAAAAGTTTAGATTTGACCAAAAGGAAAGTTGTACATACTGTCAAATTCCCTGGAGCCTAATTTTTTATCATCTGAGCCCATACTTGACAATCATTCTTGACAGCATTCTTTGTCTTTTTCTCCAAAATTTTCAAACGTTGAGAGTAACACAACTTCTGATTGGCTAAACCAAATGGTTTGGTTTAGCCAATCAGAAAGTGTGTTACTTTCAATCTTTGGAAATGTTGGAAAATTAGACTAATTACCTTCTTAAAAACTGTTATTGAATAATGGACCTTGATAAAGACACGAATATTTGAAATCATCTCTTCTATATTTAACTTTTTACTAAATGATCCCCAGTTTTTACGACCCAGATGAAAAAGTCTTCTGAAAACACTGTGGGAAAAGGAGAAAATACTGGTAACCAGCAATTTCTCTTTTTCCTGCAATATTTCTATCCTTTCAAAGTCTAGTTTCATCTCTTGAGTTATGTTTATTTTGTTTTCTGCAAATTCTTTCAATTTGGGTAAGCCTAAAATTTGTTGTTTGGTAAAGAGTTCAGTCTAACTCGGACTTCTTGGACAAATCATGTAATAAGATGAAGTAAATTGTGGCAGCCCATCAGAAGAATAAATTTTTTTTTTTGTACATTGTTGTGAAATACAGCCCCTATTCATACATTTCAGAATCAGATATTTCAAATTCTGTCTACATTAAACATAATTATGGCATGGCTATGTGTACATAAAAACACAAAAATCAATGAAAGACTGGAGAAATTCACAATAATCATGAAACCTTGCCTACACACTAATTCAAACATATAATGAAATATGATAACCTTGGCAAAAATACACGTGAAACATGCTCTGGAGAAGGGGATTTAATGCGTCAATGAATAGTAACAACCCACGTCGCATTCAGCGCAGGTTGAAGTGTGTCAAAACTCATTCCTATGGGCTACCATCTACAATATTAAGATCATTTCTACCTCAGCTGTTTGTTTGACCAAATGGACTGTACTCTTTACCAAACGACAAATTTATAGACTGGTCCAAATTGAAAACATTTGCAGACGACCAAATAAACGTGACTGAAGAGTCAAAATTTGATTCAGGAGGGGTAGAAAACATTGTTGTCAAAGGAGAAAATGCTGGTTACCAGCATTTCCTCCTTTTCCCACAATGTTTTCAAAAGGCATCTACCTCATAGTCGTCAGAAGTCGTCATTGTGTGGTAAAGGATTAATGTATCCATAATTATATGATAATTTGCTAAGTATAACACACCACAGAGATGCATTTAGCCCCCTTGAACCAGACTGCCACTTATGTGCTTTGACAACATACCTATTAACCTTGCCAATGGAGATACCAACAATAATACAAATTACATGTACATAAATAAAGAAAGAGGAAGACTGACGAGGACACTATGTGTCAGTCCTTCACATGTTTTGTTCAAAATGGCTTCATGGGAACTGCATGATGCTTTGGTACTTTTTGTAGTTGAATGACTAAGTATGGATCAAACTAGAGCTGTCACTGAATGTGACTTAATGCCCCTGCCAGTGCTTTGACAGAAAAAAGTGTCAAGTTCAAGGGGAGACAATTCTTCATCCAGGTAGAGTTGGCACTTGAGAATTGTGTCTAGCAAATCTTCAATATATTATCAATATATGTGCAAAGTTTCCATACAATTGAGAGGAAATCTGTTGGAAGAGTTCGCGACACAAAATTACTAGTATTTTGTACACAGACGGACACACAGACATACAGACACACAGACAGACGGACAGGCTGATTCTTGTATATCCCAAAAAAGATTTGTTTTGTGGGGGTATAATAATGGAATTTATCTCTAAAAATGTGGGAAAAATATTGAAGAAAAGGGAAAATGCCAATAACCAAGATTTTCCGCTTTAAAAGTATTCTCAGAAGGGTTTGTTAACCCATTACCCCATAAAGCATTTCTATGGTATCACTAATTGACCCTAAATAACAGCAAGGAAGAAGCCATTTCTTATGTGTATATGACACCTTTTGAAAGCATAGAAAACATTGTGACAAAAGGTGAAATTGCTCGTCACGAGCAATTTCACATTTTGCCACAATGTTTTCTAAAGGCTCCTACAAGCGATGCGTAGAAATGAGTATCTATGGGGTAAAGGGTTAATACACAAGTTTGTTTGGTAAGGATAAACTTACAAAAATCATTAACCATGGTAACTATAATCTGATAGATATGGACAAAGGTTCAACAGAAGCATATTAATCCTTACCACAAAGTCCCCACTTCTAACCACCCTGAGAACGAGGGCTTTTGAAAACACTGTGGGAAAAGGAGATGAAATTGATACCCAGCATTTCCTCCTTTTTCATACTGTTTTCTTTCCTCCTATACACTTATTTCAATTTTTGATATTTATTTTGCTGCCTGTAAATTGCTTTAACTTTGGACAAGAACAATTTTTTGTTCTTTAATTAATAGTACTGTTTAACCTAAGTTTTTGTTAATAATTGCCTGAGCACCTTCAACATACAGAAATCTTTACAAAAATGAGAGAAACCAAGCAGAAAATGATGAAATAAATTTGGTAAAGGGTCAGCTTTACAAACACCAATATCACATTTACTCTTTACCAAATGACAAAATTTTACATTGGTCCAGATTGAAAGCAACTGCAGATGTCAATAAAAGTGACCGAAAATTTGAATTTATATCAAAGAGGAGATAAAAGATAGCGGGAAAAGGAGAAAATGCTGGTTACCAGCACTTTCTCCTTTTTCCACAATGTTTTCAAAATGCTTCTTTCTAAGGGTCGTCAAAAGTCAGCATTGTGTAGTATACTAGTAAAGGGTTAACCATAATCTGATAGCAAAGTAAAAGGTTTAAAAGCCTCTGATATGATCAATGATAATGATAGTCACAACAAAACATTGGCTAAAAAAAAAAAACAAAGGTAAAATAAAATAAGAAAATGACCACTATTTAGTGTGTGATGCTGACTTAGTTCAATTGTTATTTCAATACAAGTGCATGTAAGTTATAGACACATCCTGAAAAACAACAAGAGGGCCATGATGGCCCTGTATCGCTCCACTGGCTTTTTAACCCTTTACTACACAAATTCAAGTGTTCATGACCATGACAAAGAGGGCCTTAAAAAACAATGAACACTGTCAGGCAGTACAAGCAGGTTAATTCATTAGCATGAAAGGTAAAGTCCTTGGAAAAAATAAGCTGAATGATAGAAACCTTACTTTTAATTTATTATTCACCTCATGTGAGCATAACTATTAGCATCAAAATGAATCACACTTTTTCTAGCACCAATCATGTATCAATGTAGTTTGATAATCAAAGGAGGTAAATAGTACCAAACTTTATCTTTCACAAAGAGAGTTATTTCCCTTGATTAATGTTTAAATTGAAGTGATCATATTTTGAAGCCCATGTTAAACTTGTGATCCCTGGATGGAGTCAATTTTGACCTCAGACCTACAATATGAAACTGGAATGTGTGGTTATAAACATGATGATTTTTGAATCTTGCCCAATAAAAAGCCCTGTAAAACAAGTTTGCTCAATAAAAGGCCCTGAAAAATATCTGACCCTTGAGACAGGTTTATAAAGCCAATGTAAAACTTGTGAACCCTGGGGTGGGGTCAAACTTGATCCCCAAAGTCAAAATTTGGGCCCTCTTGTTAGAGGCCCATTAGATAAAGCTACATGCAAAATTTGGTAGCCCTAGGCCTTATGGCTATGTACAAGTAGATTATTAAAGTTTCCCTATATAAGCCCATGTAAAACTTGTGACCCCCTGTGACGGGGCTAAATTTGACCCCAGGGCTATAATTTGGGCACCCTTGGTAGAGACCCCCTAGATAAAGCTGCATGCAAAATTTGATAGCCCTAGCCCTTACAGCTAGGTACGAGTAGATTATTACAGTTTCCCTATATAAGCCCATGTAAAATTTGTTACCCCCCGGGGCGGGGCCAATTTTGACCCCTGGGCTATAAGTTGGACACCCTCTGTAGAGGTCCACTAGATAAAGCTACATGCCAAATTTGGTAGCCCTAGGCCCTATGGCTAGGTGGAAGAAGAATTTTAAAGTTCTCCCTATACAAGCCCATGTAAAACTTGGTACCCCCGGGGCGGGGCCAATTTTGACCCCCGGGCTATAATTTAGATACTCTTGGTAGAAGTCCATTAGATAAAACAACATCCCAAATTTGGTAGCCCTAGGCCCTATGCCTAGGTAGAAGAGGAGTTTTAAAGTTCTCCCGAAATAAGCCCATGTAAAACTTGTGACCCCCGGGGCGGGGCCAATTTTGACCCCAGGGCTATAATTTGAAGAAACTTGGTAGAGGTCCACTAGATAAAGCTACATGCCAAATTTGGTAGCCCTAGGCCTTACGGTTTCAGACAAGAAGATTTTCAAAGATTTTCAATTTTTTTTCAGTTTTGTTGCCATGGCAACCAGAGTTTTTGAAGGAATTAAATTCTTTCAAGAAATTCTGAAGAGGACCATGGCAGGATCATTTCTGTGAAGTTTCATCAAAATTGGATGGGTAGTTTCGGAGAAGAAGATGTTTAAAGAAAAAGTTAACGCACGGACGGACGGACGCACGGACGGACGGACGCATGACGGACAACGGGCCATGACATAAGCTCGCTGGCCTTCGGCCAGTGGAGCTAAAAATAGATGGAGGCAAATCATACTCAACCCCTTTTTCAAACCATCCCAAACTTTGATGACGCCCCCCCCTACAGAAAAAAAGAAAGTATTTTCTCATCCTACGACAGACAAATCCTATCATTTGGGCCTTATTTAACTCTTACCACACAATCCTGATGTTTAACGACCTTTTGAAAATATTGTGGGAAGAGGAGAAAATGCTGGTAACGAGCATTTTCTCCTTTTTCCACAATGTTTTCTACCCTTTCCAAATCAAATTTCAATTTTTGATTCACATTTAGTTTGTGTGCAAATGCTTTCAATTTGGGCTAGTCTGATATTTTGTTGTTTGGTGAAGAGTTAATATGCTGTCTGCAAATGCTTTCAATTTTAGGCAACTCTAAATCTTTCTCGTCTGACAGAGGAAAAATATCCTTGAAGGATACGGATACTTCACAAGAGTACAGCTTTTACACAACTTCACTTTGAAAACAATTCTGGCAACGAGATTAACTGCTTCTCACAAAAAAAAAAAAAACGTTGATCCTTTTACCATATTTTCAAAAAAGATCTGCTGAAAGACATATAAGGTCCTCTATACGAGGTAATGTGGTACAAATAAGAATAAATTGTACATACAGAATATTATGTTGTGGTAACTTCTCTTATACATGTTCTAGAACTTGCTTCGAGTAGTGTGAGAAAAATTTGACATAGTGTGATACTGAATTCTCAAACCAACCTCAAAGCAAATGAGCCATGCTTTGGGGAAATGGGGCTTAACGCATCTGCAAAAGGTATAAACACAGCTCAGCCTGCACAGTCTGTGCATGCTGACCTGTGTTAATACTTTTTGCTATTGGTCAATTTTCTATAACTTAACCCTTTACCACACAATCCCGACTTTTAAAGACCATGAGAAAGAAGCCTTTTGAGAACATTGTAAGAAAAGGAGAAAATGCTGGTAACCAGCATTTTCTCCTTTTCCAACAATGCTTTTAACCCTTTCCCACTCAAATTTCAAATTTTCAGTCACTTTTAATTTGTTGTCTGCAAATGCCTTTAATCTGGACCAGTCTAAGATATGTCGTTTATTAAAGAGTTAAAGGATCACAGTGTCTCATGATTCAATCAGTTGTTATACTCAATTGGTATGATGGATCTATGTTTACATGCCGGTTTGCTTAGTATAGCACATATAGTGCATCATGGAGATGCAATGAATGAATGAATGAATAGTGTTTTAAGGCCCGTCGACAACTTAGGTCATATTGGGCGCACTTACTTGGTAAACAATAATGTGAGGTGAAAATAACATACATGTCGAACAACACAAGACAAACATTGATAAATGAGGAATGGATGAAACACAAAATGATGCCCCTTTTGTCGCCTTTTACGACATGCATGCTGTCACTTTTGTTCCGCCAGATGAAATGGCAGATGTGATGATCGCGGGACTGCAGTGGTTTATTCTTATACCCCCGATTAAACCACACGGGGTCCCACAGGCCAATTGATTCCCATTCCAAACCCTATTTACATCGAGAAAAAAAAATAGGATTTGGAATAAGAACTACCCAGCCTGCTGCAATCCTACGAATTACGAGGAAAGCAGCCGTTTGTCTCTAATATTAGTCGCCTTCTACGACATGCCATAGAGAAAGGCCGAGGTCCTATTCTATACAGTAAAAACCCCCGGGACCCCACGGGGACATGGAGATGCAATAATCCCCCTTTTGACAAAGCATGGTCCAAGTAAAAGCACCAGGAACATTATTATAACATAAGAACATAGTTACACTTGTGTGGCAAGCAGTTTGAACACAATTTTAATTAACATTACAGAAAGTTATTAGAAGAAAAGAAAACTTATCCCCTTTGATTGATATCAGATACTGTGAAACCATTAATATTCGTTGAGTACTAATTTTCATTGATTTCATGGGTAGGTAAGTCAAGTTCCAGACAAAAGTTAGGTCCTTGGCCAGACAAAAGTTAGGTCCGGCTTCATTGATAACGAACATGATGACGCCAACATTGAAATGTACACATTATCGAACAGAATGTTATTTACACCATAGATTACTTGTTCCTATAAAGATTTTGTTGATACTTAACAACTACTGAGTAAAAATAGTGTTTTTTCATTGCCTTAACTTCATTTCTTTTTCTGTTATCCCAGTGACAACGGCATAAACACTGTTGAAAAATTACCTACACACATCAAGTCAAGTAATCCATGTTTAGTTTTTACCGTTGCATTTCGGCTGTGAGAATTTTTTTTTTGCAAACAGCCAAACCAATTTTCTGCTGACTACACAAAACGTGACACGACTGCCCAGATGTTTTTGAAACAGCCATTTCTGAATGCAATGTGACCATAGATTTCGTTGGGTAAAACAGTTGTAAATTAGTACAACAAACGTTTTTTTTACAACCCTCTTGCTCAAATGACCTACACATTACGTCGTAGATCTACCCCAAACCAAAATTTTACTGCAAACGCGTGTGTACCTGCGACAGGCATAAAATCATGTTGACGGACGGCTTGTTTTATATTTCGGTCGTTCTAATAGCCTATTGGTTTTGGTGATGACAAGATGGCTGATTTCAACGTGTTGCTGGACAGTGTCAGACTAAACAGAATTTGCAGTCTGATCGTTGATCTATCCCATAAGATAAGTGTCATAAACTTTACACCCTTTACAATCAATACGATCGATACCTGTATACTTGTAATCGATCGAGTCCCGTCCTTATGTTATCTTTTTTTCCTTTGACACGCTTTATCAATGCTCAGTTTAGATTTTTTTTACTAAAAAAATTCTCTTGGAAATGGAAAATCAACGAATTTAACGAAAATGCCGAATTTGAAAAATCCACGAAATTTCATACCAATGAAATTATATGAATCCACAGTATTTTGCAGTAATACCAACAGATATATTCCCACAATGATTTCAAAAGCTGACAAGGAAAATAAATAATCATATTTCATAATGGTTTACTGTTCTGTTTGCACACACAGAAATAAATATCATGTTGAAAGACACCTAATCATTTCCTCAAGAAGATGCTGTTAAAATATCTAGTGTTTTCTCTCTGTCATTGTTTGTGTTCACAAGAGCTTCTTTGATCTTGTCTCCACTGAATCCCAACTCCTGGAACTGCGTAAAAAGTTCTAAGAAAGATGAAGCCTGAAATTAAACGGACATAGCTTGACCCTTTTGTAAACTATTCTGTATTTAACAACCTATACAAATTTTTGAAAAACATTGTTCAAAAAGGAGAAAATGCTAATAACCACCATTTGCTCCTTTTCAAACAATGTTTTATACCATATCAAAGGCGACACAAATGGCACACAAGCGGCATAAACAAGAGGGCCATGATGGCCCTGAAGTCACTCACGTAAGTCTTTTGAACAAACATGACCCATTTTCAGTCTCTTTTGAGATATAATGACCAACATAGTACCAAGATTTTCATGAGTTCATGTATTTGACTGAAATATAGGCTCTGGAGTGTATGTAAAGTTTTTCGATAATCTGACTTAGTGACCTAGTTACTGAACCATCATGACCCATTTGCACACTGGTCCAAAAATCATCATTTCAAACATTTTGACCAAGTTTCATGAGTATTGCACTAAAAATGTAGCATCTAGATAGTACACAAGGTTTTTGGAAGATTTGACCTTGTGATCTAGTATTAACCCATTACCAAACAACAATATTTTTGACTGGTCCAAATTGAAAGCATTTGCAGACGACAAAATAAAAGTGAATGAAAATTTGAAATTTGTTTTGTGAAGGGTAGAAAACATTGTGGGAAAAGGAGAAAATGCTGGTTACCAGCATTTTCTCCTTTTCCCACAATGTTTTCTAAAGACTTCTTTCTCAGGGGCGTCAAAAGTAGGGATTGTGTGGTAATGGGTTAAACCTGACATGACCCATTTTTAACTCATCCGAGATATTATCAAGACAATTGTAAATACATTCAAATGCATTTTAACATCAACACTGTTTACCTTTGTGCTTTTAACCTCCATGCAGTGACAAGTACTGGATTTGCGCCCCATCATATAAATGGAACATTATGTTGCAGTACCTTTCCTGGTGCTTGTATTTTTAATTCAAGATGTTGTTGTTGTTGGTTGTATTGGGGTTTAACGCCACTTTAACAGCTAAGGTCATATCATGGCGGTCGGTGACGCACGTGTTTCCTGACTTTCTCACACCGGTACTTACACTACTTTCTTTCCAAAACCACCGACTACTTTTCTCGCGTGCTTCAGCAGAGGTGAGAGGCGAAAATACGCCGGAAAGAAAGTTTGCCTCAACAGGGTATCGAACTCACAACCACCAGGTCATGAGTCCGACACGCTCACCATTGAGCCACCCGGGCGGGCTTTTAATTCAAGAAGCATGATAAAACTTGCCAAAATTTTCTTACACAGAAGTAAATACATGCACCAGGAAGGTTACTACTATATAATGTTCCTTTTATTATATAGCTACAACTTTCATCAACAGCAGTTTACAATTATTGACACTTGATTCCAAATGGGTACAAAAAATGAGACAATCAATAGTGTGGAAGATACTAACTTTTTATGACTGGCAGATAAATATTACAGTGTAAAATTTTGACTTATTAAATATTAAATCACAAATCAATGTATACTAAGTCAATCTGCGAGATAGGTCATCATGCATTTTAGAATACAAATTTCAGAGTTTGTAGGTACGTAGAGCTCCAGATAGAGGGAGTGAACTAGATTTCATAATTGAAAATATTAGTTATTTCCCACTACACCCTATGTTATGGGTACTCATTAGAATCGTCTCATCGAGACGATTCTAATGAGTACCCACAACATAGGGTTTGAAAGAGAAATAACAGATTTAGAATCCAATCACTCCCACTTATCTATAGCTCTGGGTAAAGATTTTTTTTTCTGTCATGTGTGGTGTATTATCCAATTACAGGCATGTATTTTGGCTGAAAAATTCACTGGTAAATAATAAAACTTTGATGTTGTATATCTATCATTATGTGTAAACATAATTATGAGTATATTTTACCTGTTGCATACTATTTCTAAACATTAACAACGCTGTCTCTGCAAGCTGTGCTGAATACCCTTTCTCTGTCAACTGATCTACCAAACATAAGAATTCAACTATCTGTAAAAGAAAGAAATACAGTGATTGTTGATTGTGTTGGAGGGTAATATTGTTTAACCCATTACCACACACAAAACCCCTACTTTCTATGACCCTGAGAAAGAAGCCTGTAGAAAAAATTGTGGGAAAAGGAGAAAATGCTCATTTCTCCTTTTCCCACAATTTTTTCCACCCTTCAAAACACAAATTTCAAATTTTCAGTCACTTTTATTTTGTTGTCTGCAAATGCTTTTGATTTAGACAAAACTAAAATTTTGTTGTTTGGTAAATAGACTTAGTTAAAAAGCTTAGTTCATATCATGGTGGTCAGTGCATCTACCCATGTGTTGCCTGGCTTTCTCACACTACTGCTGACATAACTTTCTTTCCAAGTCATTGACTTCTTTTCTCACATGCACTTTAGGTAAGAGGCAAAAAATTGGCAGAAAGAAAGCGTGTCTCAAACTGGTATGGAACTCGCAACCACCAGATCACGAGTCAGATATGCTAACCACTGGAGAAATAAGTACATTTCATGAAACAAATCACTGAGAAATTCAGAACAAGTACTCAAACTTTTCCCTACAGCCACTTCTCCAAACAGAAGCATTTGCCTATGACAAAAGTGACAAAATGAAACCTCTGACAGAAAGAAAACAAAACAACATGGAAAATAGAGAAAATGTTGGTAACCACATGTCTTGCTCCAGTTCGTGTCAACCTGGTGTGTAAAAAAGGGTTATATAGGCTCTATGAACAAATTTTTCCAAGGGAAATTCTAGTTCTATATTTCACTCATTATCAATGAGAAAAATTCAAAATTGTCCACATTAACTCTTTACCACACAATTCCTACTTTTAATGACCCTGAGTAAGAAGCCTTCTGAAAACATTGTGGGAAAAGGAGAAAATGTTGGTAACCAGCATTTTCTCCTTTTCTCACAATGTTTTCTTCCCTCCCCAAATGAAACTTCAAATTTCCAGTCACTTTTATTTTTCGCCTGCAAATGCTTTCAATTTAGACCAGTCTAAATGTTTGTCGTTTGGTAAAGAGTTAAAAGGAATAATGCAAGTCTAAATTGTTGGTGTCTTGTAACATGGCCAAGTAATGGTATATATCTATAAAAGGGGTCGAAAACATTAAAGGAAAGGAGGAAAAATGCTGGTCAACTGTTACTGATGTATGATGGCACATATTTTTCATGAAGACAAATTCACTCCAGGAGAGAAAACACTCCATGAAAGATAAAAACTCTGTGACTCACATAAGTTCTACAATCTTATGATATCAAACGAAAAGAAGCAAACTCTTCACATCTTTACCTCCTTTTCGTCCTCTCCAAGTTTTTCAACAGCTCGAATGACACGATCACGGGAAAAACCCATACTAACAAGATTGTCAACTGATGTTTGAGCCTCTTTTGTAAGTCTAGTGTAGCTTCCATTATCTGGAGAGACATACCCAGGCAAGGCAACTGTGGCAGGCTGGATGGAGTAAGACGGGGTAGGTGTGGGTGGCAGAGGATTGTACGGATTCCATGACTGTATTAAAGAAAACCACTTATGCTGATAGAAATAAATAAATGAGCAATGCTCTAGCAACAGGCAGTTTAACCCATTACCACACAATCCCTACTTTTGATGCCCCTGAGAAAGAAGCCTTTTGAAAACACTGTGGGAAAAGGAGAAAATGCTGGTAACCAGCATTTTCTCCTTTTCCCACAGTGTTTTCTACCCTTCCCAGAGCAAATTTCAGTTATTGAGTCAAGTTAATTTTGTCGTCTGCAAATGCTTTCAATTTGGACCAGCCTAAAATTTTCTTGTGTGGTAAAGAATTAACTCATTACCAAACGACAATGTTTTAGCCTTGTCCAGTTCAAAAGCATTTGCAGATGACAAAATGAAAGTGACTGAATATTTGAAATTTGTTTTGTGAAGGGTAGAAAACACTGACATGGGTCAATACTTTTTGCAGATGAATTAGACCCCATTTTGAAAGAAGCTGACCCATATCCATTTTTATGTCTATGAATAAATGAAAGAACTAACCTGGTACATGTACGTTGGTACCTCACTGTTAATTAGGTGTGTTTTTACATTGACGAAAGCTTGTAAAAAATAGCCCAAAGCAAAATGGTTAGAAAGAAAGTACAATAATTCTTTGAAAGATACTTAAAAGCATCTTGGAAAAGGGGAATATTTTTAACAAGCAGTTAGTCCTTTTTACAAACAGCAAGGGGTCAAAAAAATAAATGAACAATAATGGCTTCACTCATTTCCTCTAACAATGGACATAATGAATTGTAATCTTAGCTCAGTTGTTTTTGTTTCAAAGTCAAAACTGAGTTCTTTCTGACTGTTTTTTTTTTTTAATTAAGAAGAGACTTGGAGATCTGAGATCAGGCAGGGGCCCTTATCGGCTTATCCATCAACCATCATTCTTCTTCTAAATTTGAAAGTAACATGTGCTATTGACTAAAACAAGTGTTAAAGCCTTGACAACCCTCAGGTAGAAGCCTTTTGGAAACATTGTGGGAAAAGGAGAAAATGCTGGTAACCAGCATTTTCTCCTTTCCCCCACAATGTTTTCTACCTTTCCCATGGCAAATTTTAACTTTTCAGTCACATTTATTTTGTAGTCTGCAAATGCTTTCAATTTGGACCAGTCTATAAATTTGTTGTTTGATAAAGAGTTAAGCCAAGCAGAAGTTGCACAACTTTCTGAAACTAGCACTCTATTTGTTATCTGCAATGCTTTCAGTCTTTTAGTGCCATATATATTTGACCCCTTTTGATGCCTGAAAGTGCTACCCACAGAAACTGAGGAAGTAAAGTTCCAAGATTAGGCATAATTACTAGTATGTTCAGAAATAATTCTGTGTGATCTGGGTCCGTATTCACCTACCATTCTCAAGAAAATTCTTAGTCTTGTTCTTCAGAATTTTGTCAATGTGAAAGTAACATAACTTCTGACTGGCTAAATATTTGGTTAAGCCAATCAGAAGTTCTGTTACTTTCACAGTCAGAAAATCTTGAAGAATTAGACAAAGAACATTCTTAAGAATGGTTACTGAATACAAACCTTGATGTTCATCTATGCCATCCATAAAAGCTGCTATTTTCATCTTCAGTAATTTACTATACATCAATGTTTTGAGTCTTTCTTATTGAAATCATTTGTTGACGACCGATTCATTGTGCAGGAAATGATAGAATTTGTCAATGTATGGGTAGTAAACATTGTGTGGAAAGGAGAAAATGCTGGTAACCAGCATTTTCACCTTTCCCAAACCAAATTTCAATTTTTGAGTCACATCTATTTTGTCGTCTGCAAATGCTTTCAATCTGAACAAGTTTACAATTTTGTTGTTTGGTAAAGAGATAAACATACACAAATTCCATACCTGTCCAGAGGAAGGTCTTGGAGGGGGAGAGTGGGTCTTCCTAGGAGCTGGTACAGGCCTGCTGTTCTGTTTATCCCCAAAATGGTCACTGTCAAATTTTAATTCACTGTCATCACTTTTATCAGATTTATCAGGATTACTTTGGGAATTTACAAATTGCACACTAAAATTTCCATCACTTAAACTCAAGTTCACAGATTTATTCTGCGTCTGAACATTATCACTGTTTGATTCTGCTACATTTCCATTTAAGGATGGTTCTGTGTCCACATGGCGACTGTACTTGAATGTCCGTGGAGGTTTTTTAACAGGTGCCTTGTGTGATATGGATTTACCAGTAGTAGAGTCTGTGGTTTGGAATGAAGAACTTGTGTTTTCATTGTTATATTCACTAGAACTATTGTTCACAGAACTGGCACAATTTTGTGTATGACTGATCACAGAATTTTGTGCTTGCGACTGTGGCTGTGTGTCCACTGCGCTCTGTGTATTTACCTCTGTTTGACCAATAGGTGGCAGTGGAGATGATCTACCAACAAGATCTCTGCGCGGAGGTACAGGTGGCAGCTTTGTTAGATCTAGTAATGCAGAATTTGGTGAAGTATTACTGTTGACAAGTCCATTTTTAATCATTACCAAACTTACATTTTCATATGTATCCTCTTCAGCTTCCACATCTAGTCCATTTATTTCATCTTTCACATTGTTATCTTTTATGTCTGAAGGATCTACTGTATTCTTAGTGTCATCAATATTTGGTGAAATTCTATGGGTTTGTTCCAGTACACTAGCCAGTTCCTCCATATCGTTGATAGTCTTTAATTCCAAATTATCAAAAGGGTCATCCTGTTTTTCAAACCATGTCAGATCAAAATCAGCATTTTTAGATGAACTTTCATTGGTAGTTACAGATTTTTCCTCTACTTTATCTGTAGTTTGTATAGGTGTGGGCTGTAGGATGTTATTTGAAACATTGGCATACACAGAACTAGGAATAGTCACATTGGTATATGCATTTGTGTGTCTGGGTTTAGGGCGTGGAGCAGGTTGTGGCTGCAATATTCTGGTATTCTCATACGCCGGCTCCAAGTTCTCTGCTCCAGGAAGTCCAGCATCAGATTCATCTTGATCTGCTTGGCCATCTGAACTGCTTGATTCTTGCGACTTTCGAAGAGTTGCTTGACGCTGTAATTCAAGTTTCTCCTCTTTCTGTTTCTCCCTTTCAGCTGACCATTTCAGTACAGCTTCTTCTACTTCAAAAGAGTACTGGAAATTGAAACAGTTACGATATGATGATATTCCTGTCTTATTATAAGATATGGCATGCAAAACGCGGAAAGGGGCATTTGGAAATTTGCGCAAAGTGTCTGTTGGATCAGCCTTCGCAGTCCCCGCAGGCTAATCCAAACGACAATTTCCGTTCTAGTGCAATTTTCTGTTTTGCGTATGTCTACTGAAGAACAATGTAGACATAAAGTGCAGTCTTGGATTATCCAGCACGAACTTCGGAGGCTGATCCGAGACGATACTTTATGCAAATGTCTGAGTGTCTTTTTTTTTGTATGTTGCAAGCCATATATGTAACTAAAATGATAACTCTTACTAGATGAAAAAAATTTAGATTTCTTAAAATTGAAAGCATTTGCCTGTGACAAGTTCAATAATAACTGAATTTCTCTTTGAAAGCTTTGAAAACACTGTGGGAACATGAGGAAATACTGGTTAAAAAGCAAGCTTAACCCATTACCACACAATCCCTACTTTTGACGCCCCTGAGAAAGAAGCCTTTTGAAAACACTGTGGGAAAAGGAGAAAATGCTGGTAACCAGCATTTTCTCCTTTACCCACAGTGTTTTCTACCCTTCCCAGAACCAATTTCAATTTTTCAGTCACCTTTATTTTGTCGTCTGCAAATGCTTTCAATTTGGACCAGTCTAAAATTTTCTTGTGTGGTAAAGAGTTAATTAATACTACCGGTAATTTCATGGAAACTTTTCAGAATTTTATAATCTTATCCAACTAAAAGAATAATGGTTTATAACAAAAGGGCGAGAAACACCTTTTTTATTGGTATATCCTTAATCCTTTACTACAAAACAAAATCTTAACCCTTTACCCCATAAGGTATTTCTATTGTATCTCTAATTGACCCTAAATAACAGCAAGGATGAAGCTGTTTTTTATGTGTATATGAGACCTTTTGATAGCATAGAAAACATTGTGGCAAAAGGTGAAATTGCTCGTCACCTTTTGCCACAATGTTTTCCAAAGGTTCCTACAAGCAATGCATAGAAATGAGTATTTATGAAGTAAAGGGTTAAGACTTATCCAGTCTGAAAGTATATGCATACACAAAATTTAATGTAGCTAACATTGTGGAAGTTGTCTTTGAAAGAGTAAAAAACATTGTGGGAAAAAAAGAAAATGCTGGTACCAGCATTTTCTGGTTTTCTCAAGAGTGTTTTCAAATGTCTTCTTTCTCAGGATCGTTAAAAGTTGACACTGTTGGTAAAATATTAATGGGCTACATAGTCTCTCAATACTTTGTTTAACCCTCTACCCCATAAGGCATTTCAGTGGTATATATATTTGACCCTAAATAACAGCAAGGATGATGCAGTTTTGTATGTGTATATTACGCCTTTTCATAGTGTAGAAAACATTGTGACAAAAGGTGAAATTGCTCATTACGAGCAATTTCACCTTTTGCCACAATGTTTTCCAAAGTCTCCAACAAGTAATGCATAGAAATGAGTATCTGCGGAGTAAAGGGTTAAAGATTTTGTGTTCAGAATTTTGTATAGAGTTGTGAGAATGCCACATGACCAATGGTATGCTTAGATTACGAGGATTTGTATTAAATCGTTTGGATAACTCATCATCTGATAATTCAAATGCAAACTCAGATGACCATCCCTTGATTAAACTAGAGGCGAGTGAGCGCCTGTATCGCTCCACAGGCCTGATTTTTCTGTAACAGTGAAGAGAAGTTTTTAACAATTACCATTCATTCCAGCATTTTAGGTCACTAAAGAAAAAAAAAGCTATGAAAAAAATTTTGAGAAAAGACGAAAATAAAATTAACCTGCATTCTCTTAGTTTTACACAATAATTTCTACCTTTTTTGATACAAGTTTTACTAATTTGAAGGTTTATTATGTTGTCTGCAACATCTTTCAATTATGGCCAGTTATAAAAATTTTTCTTCTGGTTATAGTTAACTCATTACCAAATGACAACATTTTAGGGTTGTCCAAATGGAAAACATTTGTAGATGAAAAAATAAGTGACTGAAAATTTGAAAGTTGTTTTGTGAAGGGTAGATAACATTGTGGGAAAAGGTTACTAGCATTTTCTCCTTTTCCCACAATGTTTTCTGAAGTCTTCTTTGTCAGGGATCAGTTTGATTGGATAACAAAATGCCTTGTCACAACAGTAAAGCCCTGTCCTTCTTTGTACCAGGTCACCAGTAGGTCAACAAACCTTTACCAGAACTAATCAAAGTGCAGAGGTTCTCTTGTTTTATATGAAAAGGATTATAGATTATGTAAAGCAACTGTCTTTAACTCTTTACCAAACGACAAAATTTGGGATGTGACCAAACTGAAAGCATTTGCAGACAACAAATTAAACATTGATGAAATGATGATTTATCTCTTTGATAGAGTAGAAAACACTGAGGGAAAAGGAGAAAATGCTGATTACCAGCATTTTCTCCTTTTCCAAGAGTGTTTTCCAAAAACTTCTTCTTTAGGGTGGTTAAAAGTCAGGATTGTATGGTAAAGACTTACCACCATAGGAACTAACCTGCAATACAATAATGAAATCAAAACAAGTAGTTTGAGAGAAGAAATTTTTCAAAGACTTTACTTTATACCATAAAAGGAAAATGAGCCTCCCATAAAAGCCATGTTTTTTGACGGATCTTTGTTTTTTTAAGGCATTCTGTAGACCTATATCTAAGGAACATTCCTGCAAAAAAATAATGCTATCCAATTAGCGGTTTGGGAGGAGAAGATTTTTAACGGTTTTTTACTTTGGTTGCCATGGCAACCAGAATTACTCATGGAACACAATTATTTGAAGGAATTTGAAAAAGGACCACATAAGGAACATTCCTGTGAAATTTGGTAAAAATCCAGTCAATAGTTTCTGAGGAGAAATTTTTTAAAGAAAAAGTTTACGGACGCACGCACGGACGAACGAACGGACGCACGACGGACACAACGCCATGACAATAGCTCGCTGGCCTTCAGCCAGTGGAGCTAAAAACCCAAAATTACTCTTTCCTACCAAATGTAACCATACAGTTTAAAGGATAGTATAGAAAGTTATATGCAGCCATTTTAAATCAGTACTTTTACAAAACATTCTGATTTTCCAGATTAACTCTCTACCACACAATGACGGCTACAGTTATGTCGGAAAGCAGCCTGTCTGGGAAGAATTTTGTGTGAAGTCCTGATAAAAGAATCTCCAGAAAAGCATGCATAGGTGCTATAGGGTCTGTAATATAACTGAAATGATACTGAAAATGGTGGTAAACACCATGCAAATACATCGTAAATTACTGTAAGATACAGTGATACACACCTCACTATTAAGCACTGAAGATCTGGATGATGTTTGTAAGTCTACATCTGGTGGCAGAATTATCTGAAATGTAAGTCTTGCAATGTCAATAAACATAGATCATCAAAACAATTGCTGTAATATCCTAGGCTTTGGAAGGCAGAAATAAATCACCTTCACATAGCCAAATTCAGGATTGTACATACAGATAGGATTAACCCTTTACCAAACAATCCCTGGTTTTTACAACCCTGAGATAGAACCCTTTTGAAAACATTGTGGGAAAAGGAGAAAATGCTGGTCAGCAGCATTTTCTCCTTTTCCCACAATGTTTTTAAAAGGCTTCTCTGTCAGGGCCGTAAAAACCAGGGATTATTTGGTAAAGGGTTAACTCTTAGGCTGTTAAGTGCAACTCACTGACCTTTTGCAGACAGTGTACACGTAAAGCAAGATAACACCACAGACTGTGCAGTCTGATCTTTGATCTGGACTGTCCAATACTAAGATTTTTTCTCCAAAATATATGCTTGAAAAAGCATCATCTTGGTTTTTACTATCGGTTTGAAAGTTTCACTTGACATATTTAGCAGGATATGGGATGAAATTTTATTGACAAGAATGATCAAATAGATAGATACCTAGCTATTTTACTTTACAATTTATATCATTACCAAATGACAGAATTTTAGGTTTGTCAAAATCGAAAGCATTTGCAGACGACAAAATAAAAATGACTGAAATTATTTGCAGATGACAAAATAAAAATTACTGAAATTTGAAATTTGTTTGTGAAGAGTAGGAAATATTCAGGGAAAAGGAGAAAATGCTGGTTACCAGCATTTTCTCCTTTTCCCACAATGTTTTCAAAAGGCTTCTTTCTCAGAGGCATCAAAAGTAGGGATTGTGTGGTAATGGGTTAAGAAAGATATGTGAATTAAAGTATTTCAACCCTTATCCTCCTAAATAAGTTACATGGAACTTCGTTTCCAACAATGTTTTCATAAATTCATTCTGTCAGGGTTGTTTAAAGTTGTCATTGTGAATTAAACTGTTGAAATAACCTGTAACAAGAGTTTTGCAGAGCCGTGCATATATGCCAGAAGGAGCTGGTCAGTGAAATGAGTTTAAATCAAGAACCCTTACAGAAATCCAAATTTCAAGAGTCACATTCACAACTGCACATCATAGAGACTCACCATGGTGAGTTTCAAACTATTCAAATACAAAATATAGGAGGAGTTGCGCCAACAAGAAATTGCTAACAGACGGATGGACAGACAGATGGACGACCGGGGCCATTACATAATACAACCCTTCAGGTGTATGAAAAAAAGGGTCAGTCTGATCACTAAAAATAGTGCTTGAAGAAAAGTATACCTTTGTAGGAGGCTTAAACTTTGGTCCGATTTTGAATGGTATTCCTTCCAAACATGATGAGGTAAAACCACTGCCTGTAAATCAAAAGCAAAAAATACCACATACATCAATCATTACCTAAACCAGAAGGCCCTGAAGGGCCTGAATATGCTCTACTGTCAGAGTTTACTTTTAAATAAAGCATACATAGGAATTCATTACGCAAAAAGACAAAAAAGTTGACATTTTCAACTCAAAATGGCTACTTTTCCATTACTGTTTGTTGAATTTTTTCAAACTCAAAAGGGTTAAAAAGCAATTGATGGGATAAACAAGCTGAAAAACTCATAAAAATCTGATCACAAATGAATACTTTATCATTTAAACAGGCAATGAAATTGTTCAATTTGAAATGGCTACTTTTCCTATACTGTTTGTCAGATTTTTTTCAAACTCGATAGGCTTAAAGCTATTGATGAGATAAACAAACTGTCTAAATTTCACAGAAATCTGACCAAAAATGAAGACTTTATCGCGTAAACAAGAAATAAAAGTTTTCAACTTGAAATGGCTACTTTTCCTATATTGTTTGTTGGATTTTGATCAAAATCAATAGGGTTGAAGCTATTGATAAGATAAACAAACTCTGCAAATATCATAGGAATCTGACCAAAAATACAGACTTAATCGCGTAAACAAGAAATGGAAATTTTAAACTTGAAATGGTTACTTTTCGAATACTGTTTGTCAGATTTTTTTCAAAATCAATAGGGTAAAGGCTATTGATGAGATAAACAAACTGTGTAAGTTTCAGAAAATCTGACCAGAAATGAAGACTTTATCGTGTAAACAAGAAAAAGACTAACAGACGGACAGACGGAAGCACAGACAGACAGACGGACGGACGGCCGGCCGACGGAAACCATGCCATGACATAAGCTCTGCTGGCTGAAAGCCAGTAGAGCTAAAAAGCAGCATGAAAATTCTGCAGGGTATTTCACTCTTTACCAAATGACAAAATTTTTGACTGCATTTACAGAAAATAAAGGTAACTCAAAAATTTAAATTTATTTCCAGCAGGGCAGAAAACATTGTGGGAAAAGGAGAAAATGCTGGTTGCCAGTATTTTCTCCTTTTCCAACAATGTTTTCAAGGCTTCTATCAGTCTCAGGGTCGTAAAAACCAGGGATTCATCATTGTTTGGTAAAGGGTTAATAGTATGATAGCTAAACCTGACAACAATTACAAAGTTTCTAACAAAAATCTAGAGCTTCGGCCCATTACTCATAAACCTAAATTCAAGAACAGCCCTTCCAAAAAGTACAAAAAAACAGGAAAGCCATGATGGCCCTGTATCGCTCCACTGGCTTTTTAACCTTTTACCACACAAATTGAAGTGTTCATGACCATGAAAAAGAGGGCCTTCAAAAACAATGAACACTGTCAGGCAGTACAAGCAGGTTAATTCATTAGCATGAAAGGTAAAATCCTTGGAAAAAAAGCTGAATGATAGAAACCTTACTCTGAATTTATTATTCACCTCATGTGAGCATAACTATTAGCATCAAAAAAATGAATAACACTTGAAAAAACTTAATGTCTAGCACCAATCATGTATCAATGCGGTTTGATAATCAAGGGAGGTAAATAGTACCAAACTTTATCTTGCATAAAAAAAGAGTTATTTCCCTTGATTAATGTATAAATTAAAGTGACTATATCTTGAGGCCCATGTTAAACTTGTGATCCCTGGATGGAGCCAATTTTGACCCCAGACCTACAATATGAAACTAGAATGTGTGGTTATAAACACAAAGATTTTTTAATCTTGCCAAATAAAAAGCCCTGTACAACAAGTTTGCTCAATAAAAGGCCCTGTAAAATATGTGACCCATTTGACAGGTTTATAAAGCCAATGTAAAACTTGTGACCCCTGGGATGGGGTCAAACTTGACCCCCAAAGTTAAAATTTTGGCCCTCTTGGTAGAAGCCCATTAGATAAAGCTACATGCAAAATTTGGTAGCCCTAGGCCTTATGGCTATGTACAAGTAGATTATTAAAGTTTCCCTACATAAGCCAATGCAAAACTTGTGATCCCCTGTGACGGGCCTAAATTTGACCCCTGGGCTATAATTTTGGGCACCCTTGGTAGAGACCCCCTAGATAAAGCTACATGCAAAATTTGATAGCCCTAATCCTTATAGCTAGGTGCGACAAGATTTTTGAAAGTTTTCCCTATATAAGCCCATGTAAAATTTGTTACCCCCCGGGGCGGGGCTAAATTTGACCCCTGGGCTATAAGTTGGAAACCCTTGGTAGAGGTCCACTAGATAAAGCAACATGCCAAATTTGGTAGCCATAGGCCCTATGGCTAGGTGGAAGAAGAATTTTGAAGTTCTCCCTATATAAGCTCATGTAAAACTTGTTATCCCCGGGGCGGGGCCAATTTTGACCCCAGGGCTAAAATTTAGACACTCTTGGTAGAGGTCCACTAAATGAAACAACATCCCAAATTTGGTAGCCCTAGGCCCCATGCCTAGGTAGAAGAGGAGTTTTAAAGTTCTCCCTAAATAAGCCCATGTAAAACTTGTGACCCCAGGGGCGGGGCCAATTTTAACCCCAGGGCTATAATTTGAAGAAACTTGGTAGAGATCCACTAGTTAAAGCTACATGCCAAATTTGGTAGCTCTAGGCCTTACGGTTTCAGACAAGAAGATTTTCAAAGATTTTCAAAATTTTTCAGTTTTGTTGCCATGGCAACCAGAGTTTTTGAAGGAATTAAATTCTTTCAACAAATTCCGAAAAGGACCATGGCAAGATCATTTCTGTGAAGTTTCATCAAAATTGGATGAGCAGTTTCAGAGAAGAAGATGTTTAAAGAAAAAGTTAACGCACGGACGGACGGACAGACAGACGCACGACGGACAACGGGCCATGACATGAGCCCGCTGGCCTTCGGCCAATGGAGCTAAAAACTGTGAGAAAGGGAGAAATTGCTCATGACGAGCAATTTCTCCTTTTCCCACAGTGTTTTCTGCCCATTCAGGTAATTTCCTGCCATTGTTATGAAAGTTAAAATTGTCGTCTGCAAACTCTTATAGTTTGGAAGAGTCTAAAATTTGTTGTTTGGGAAAGCGTTAAAGATGTGAATTACAATTTATGTACAGGAAATCTATTTTATCTGTACATCTGTCCTTTTCGTAAGTCAATCCAATCTCTCTCCCTTTCAGATAGTTTCTATTCTATTATTTAATCAATAAATTCATATTGTTTTATGGTACTTGTAAGTCATACAGAACATCTGAAAAACATTTTTCAAGTAACCCTTAATAGCAAACGACAGAATTTTTACACTCGTCCAAATCGAAAGCATTTGCAGACAACATAATAAACTTTACTAAAAAATTGAAATTTGATATCAGAAAAGTAGAAGCATTGTGGCCCCTACAGTGCACACAAGTTTTTTTTTCTGATTTGGCCCAGTGGCCTACTTTTAAATCTGTTGTGACCTAGTTTCAAACTTGTTAGATTTCATACAAAAGTTTCATGAGTATCAGACTGAAAATGTGGCCTTTATGGTGCACACATGGTTTTGCTCAGATTTGGCAAGGTAACCTACTTTTTGACCTGACAGGACCCAATTTTGAATCTGTCCAAAATATTTTCATCAAGACAAACATATTGACTAAGTTTCAAAAGTATCTGGCTGAACATGTGGTCTCCAGAGGACACCGAAAGTTTTTGTAAGATTTAGCCCATTGACCTTTTTGACCCAACATCATTCTGACCAAGTTTCCAGAATATCAGACTGAAAATGTGGCCTTTAAGGTGCACACAAGGTTTTTCTAAGATTTCACCCTGTGACCTTATTTTGACATAATATAACCAGTTTTTGAGCTTGTCTGAGATATCATCAACTCAAACATTCTGACATCTCAGTATCAAGCTGAAAATGTGGCCTCTACAGTACACACAAGGTTTTTCTCAACTTACCCCCTATAAGTTACTTTTTGTACAGGCACAACCAGATTTTGAAATTGTCTAGGATATCATCATGACAAACATTCTGACAAAGTTTTTTTGAGTTCCACGTAGAAAATGTGGCCTCTAGACTGCAAACAAGGTTTCTCTAAGATTTAGCACAGTGGCCTAATTTTGACCCCACATGACCCAACTTCAAACTCATCCGATATCAAGGCAAAAAATAAATTAACATTCTGACCAAGTTTCAACAGAGTCAGGTTAAAAATGTGGCCTTTAAGGTGCACAGAAGATTACTGTAAGATTTAGCCAATTGACCTACTGGTACATTTTGATCCCATATCACCCAATTTCGAACATGTCTTAAAATATCATCAAGGCAAACATTCTGACCAAGTTTCATGAGTAACAGACAAAAAAATGTGGCCTTTAGAGTGCATGCAAGATAAATATTGATGCCTTGACGATGATTGGTGGACAGAGTACAATGACAAAAGCTTACCTTGAGCATCTCTTGCTCAGCTCAGCCAAAATCAAATACTTTTCTTTCCTACTGACCCTAATTCTTTATAGTATGCTACTGGAACCACTTATACATTTTGTTTGGCCTCGCTGACAAAAATAAAAACTGTCATGAAGTTACATGTAGTTAAGACCTAGAATCGTAACAATTGATTATGATGACAAGCCTGTGCCTTGTCCCCTATCATCTGTGAAATACTTACCACTTACACTGGCATATATAGTTCCATCATAGGCCATCATCTACCAAGACCCTGTCTAAAAGATAACATAAACTTGTTTTCTATTCTTAAGGCATGAGATTATACATGTACTTCAGAGTAAATATTAACAAAGTCAACAGTTGGTTGAAACAAGTTTGCCATGAATTACCAACATCAATATTGCCGAAACTATAGCCTAATATATACTGGATTTTTGGTAAAAATGTTTCATTATACACTTTCATGGACTTTTAACTCTCTACCAAACAAAAAAATTTAACACTTCTTTAACCCTTTACCACACAATGACGAACTTTAATGCCTCTGTGGAAGATTTTGTGTGCAAGTTTGAACTCTTATAATTTTGCAAATAGAGCACAAAACTACGATTTAAACATACCTGTTGCTTGTGTATTCAATATTCCTTCGTTTGAAATACAAATACTTTTGATCTAAACACTGAACGTGAGAAAAAAATGTGTATTTCATCAGTTACTCAAGTTGTTTATGTTCCTGAAAACATACAAAATGGCCGCTATGCTCTACAAATTTTGTCAGTGATTTTTCGGAGATAAACATGTGCTAGCTCTGGCCCAAGTAAAATAATGGCCAACAACTTTTTCTTTCTAAAAATAATAGACAAAATAACCGTGTGAAGTTGGTTTAAAAAAAAAAAATAAATATGCACATGTAGTATTGAACAAACTTTACTGTTAACTCAGAGTTTCAAACTTTCATTCACATAATTATGTCAATAATAATAATAAATCACCTATATGTTTAATCTTATATTGTAGAAATATTGGGGGAAAAGGAACATTTGCTCTATACCATTTCCTGGGATAGTGCTCATTTTCCCACAAGATTTGCATAAAAGCAAAAAGATTGATTTCTTGGTTTCCTTTGATGAAAGGTTACTCTTTTAACATATAACACAATTTTTTTAAATCTTACAATGCAGAAAATATTGAGGGGGGAAAATGCAAAATTTGTTAAGCACTACTTACTGGGAAAGAGCTCCTTTTCCCACAAAATTGCATAAAACCTAAGGACTTTTGAGAATACTTCTTTACCAAAAAATCTTTTTTCATTATCATAATAAATAAATGATATGCACAAGTAAATGAATTTTCTATTACATGATTACCTCCCTTTATTATATTTTAACCTCAATTATTTTCAAATTAAGTCAGTGTGGTAGGCGAGTCAGACTATGTAAACAAAAAGTCATTCACTCGATAGCACATAAATAGTGCCACAATACATAAATAGTGCAGAAGACTTACATAAGTGAACAGTTATCCCAGTAGCTTTTTTTGTTTCAAGGGTACACTTACCCACTGAGCTGTAAATCTAGGGGTAAGATGTCATAATGGTATGACAATAATTGTTCTCAGCTAGAGGTAAAGTTGTCAATATTGATGATTTGCTGCACAAAACTCTGTTAAAGTAAGATACCTATGGAAATTTACTGTTTAAAGTCATTAAAAAGCTGAAAAGACGGTCTAAAGCAACTCTGATCGGTCAATGTCACGAGGAACATTTTGTTGCGTCATGGGTTTCCGTGTTTTTTGCATCAGGCATTTTTTCACACGTGTTGATTTGTGGATATGGATTTCCGCGTGATCCGACTATAATTATCAATAAGGGTAGCAATTAACTTCAAATCTTGTCATTTTACAGAAGTTAAGTGGATTATGGTTTTTCCCCCGTTTTTTCTTACGTGAGGTCTCGTGTGTAAACCAAAATTTGTTATGTGACTTTCAATTCTATACTGTCAAAGTGTAACATCTGATTGGTTCCCTTCTATCACCGCGTCAGTTAACGTGGTCAATCAAAATTTAAGAAGAAACAAACAATAATGGCCAATTAGCGGCTTAGAGTAAAATGACATGTGTTGTATAATATACCAGCCCATAGTGACCTGTTGATTGTACAAGTCTGCGTCCGCCGAGGTGTGAAACAAGCCATTAACACACATTTCCAGCACAAATTAACCTATGATCTAGGCATGTAAAGCAAATTTTACCCGACTTTTTGGGGAATAAATTAATCAACACTTTTTATCGACAATTGGAAGAATTAATCGACATCTGAATTAATAAATTGACAAATGCCGATAATGTCGATTGGCAGCGCGAGCACTGATAAACGATTTCTACAAGCTCTTTATGTAATGAATGAGTCATCAATTTACTGTTGGTCATGTTTATTATTAAAAGTTAATTGCATTTCGCTGCAATACGGATAAAACTGACAAAACAGAATGTCTGTATAGCGCTTTATATTTGCTTATGGAAAATTTACGATGGATTTGAGATAGTATGGTGTACAGTAAATGTCCAAATATGAAAAAGATCACCGAAACATCTCATTATTATAGATTATTATGACACTGCTCTTTGTTTTCTCACCAAAAAAAAAAAATCAAAAATGTTGGTAGGCATTTTGAAACATGTAAAATATACATATTCTTCTGCTTGTTTGCTGAATATAAAGATTGAATCAGACAAACTTGCAAAAGGAATGAACTACATGTAGATGCCTAAGAGAAACACCGGTACCCGAGAAACACAATTATAATGCAATAACTTGGCCTTAAACTTACGACATCAAATGAAAACGAAAATAACATTTCCGGAGTAAATCTTTGTCACCGATACTCACAGATGGAACAACGGGAGCACAGCTGACTTGATTTGAAATCTTCTATCAGAATTTATATGATGAATTTCATTTATCTCATGGTAACAAGTCATAAAAAGTAGTATTTTTTATCGATTACTCAGACTAGGCTGACATTCGACAACATCGCCATTTTCTAGATACGAACGCCACCTATGAAAAAAAAGTAGGGGACATAATCCATCAAAGAGAGAGGTCCTAGAATACGTTCTCGTCTGCTCCCTTGGAACATCTTTTACAATAGGGACAATAAGCATTATAAGCTGTCAGCAGTAAAGAGAAACTGGTGTTCCAAACCGTTCAATTTTTTATTTTTTGGACACAGCAAAGTAGATATAAAAGGTAAGATTAGATCTAGATAGATATTTTTAAAAGCAAGATAGCTTTTCAAATCAAAGTACTGAAAGTACTGACAGATTGGCAAATATTTCGTCTCTGCAGCAGAAGGCATGGCTAGAAAAAGAGCAGTAAAGCTTCCCGTCTAGTTATAACATCCACGAAATCTCAAAATCGCACTTTTTTATCCAGAGCTGGAGTAGCCTATCCTAACAACTGCAGTTACTGCATCAAGATCATTTAGATCTTGTAATATATTGTTGGTTTACTTTAAAAACCTCGTAAGCTTGTTTCGAGCTGTAGTTACGAGGTTTTTCAAGTAAACCGACGATACACAATCCCTGTTTAGTACTACTGATATGTTCAACGTCTACACATAAGCCATCGCCGAAGAGTAAGCTGAGCACATTCATGATAAGGCATTTTTTTAAGTGAAGGGGGATAAAAGCTGTACGGGGTTTATAAAGGCCAAATTCTGTAGCCAGTAAGTCTTCCTCTTTAATTGAGTATGAAATTCGAAACCCTCAATAAAACCAATTCGAAATGAAGTGGTTTATAAAAGTGCGTTAACTCTTACCAATCACGAAAATTTTAGACTTGTCCAAATTGAAAGAATTTGCAGACCACAAGATAAGTATTACTCAAAATTGAACTTTGTTATTGAAACGGTGTGGTTACCAGCAGTTTCTCTTTTACCCAAATATATTTTTTTTTCCAAAAAGCGTTTTCTTTTACATCATTTGAACTAGTCAATATGTGGCGAAATCGGCAGGAAAATCGGCACTGGCTCGAGACTCATCAGTAAAAACAAATTAACCGCGTTCGTTTTGTTTCATGCTAATGTTGTAGTCCATCTCCTGCAGTTCTAACCCACAAAGCCTTGCTTAACGACGACCGTACTTTTGGTCGAATACCGATGAACGACCAGATCTCGGACGGCTACGTAATCTTCGAAATGAGATTCTGGTACCAACACCATTTCGCACAATCCTGACAATTTCGCTGCTTAATCAAACGTGCAACGTCATGATAAAGTGAGGACGTAGCACTAATCGTCTTGGAACCACGCCTCCACCCCCAACGTTGCCGTTTGTTGGTGAACACGATTTATGATGCTCGTGTTAACACCGCGAGATATCGTTCTGCATCCTTTGCACTCATACTGGCTGTTCCCACACCGATTTTCACTTGATGCAAATCGAACGTCATTAGCTGGTCGACGTCCCAAGACAACTTGTCTTACATTTTATTTTTTATCAATTTATTTTGAATCGACAACCGATTTCTCTCAATATCTCTAACTGCATGGCAGTTTAACACTGACACAGATGTAACATGTGAACACGTATATGATGATCTCGAGTCTTTACCATCAGTCGGCCCGATTGCACGGATACACAAACAATGACGTTACATGGCACATAAAAAATATCATCAGGATAACCTCGGCTTTTTTCCCTCGGTATGACACTCTATCAATTGAAAATACCTCCCATCTTTGAGTTTGTTCTTAGGTTTGCAGAATATAGGTAGCCTGAAAGGCAGATACGGGCATAAACTCGTATTAGTGTTTTAGTGGCCTTTCAGCCTCACTTGTTTCATTTATCGCCTGTTCCAGTGCGACAGATAAAAAGCTCTTTAAATCATATAAAAAAGGAAACTACGGAGAAAGGTGGTGAAAGCGTTATCATCCGAAACTGTGCCCACTGTGACTTCATTTCTCAGATATTGAGATAGATATTACACTTTCTGCAAATTAACCCTGCTGTATAACTAAAATTTTCAGTACCATATTAAACCCCAAATATTGCTGTTGCAAAGCAGTTATGTTCTGGGAAGTAACATCTCCTGTAGACTGCACGTTCATTGCAGTCTGATCTTGATCTACACTGTCCGCAAAAGGTCAGCTCATGGCGCTTAGCAGTTAAAGGGTTAACATAGCATGAACTTATTCTTAAAATTGTCCTACCCCCCCCAAACTTTGGTAAAAATTAATATCAGAAATGTTTTGACAATAATGATCAATTTTTCAATTATGAATTACCTCTCATAGCAACAAAGCAACAACATACCTCAATGCAACCACAATTTTATCTAAACAGGAATTAATTAAATCACGGCAGAACCATAATATAAACAAATCTCGCACAGACGAGAACTAGTTTTCAGCACTACCGTTTATTGAAAGTGTTAGAGAAAAACATTCCTAGCAAGATGGGGCAATTTACGTGGAATTTGCGTACCTAGAAAACTTTCATAGTGTCCGGTGCTTCTTTAGCAGCTTAATCCTTTACTCCATGGATACTCATTTCTACACGTTGCCTGTAGGAGCCTTTGGAAAACATTGTGGCAAAAGGTGAAATTGCTCGTGATGAGCAATTTCACCTTTTGCCACAATGTTTTCTATACTATCAAAAGGTGTCATATACACGGAAGAAATAGCTTCATCCTTGCTGTTATTTAGGGTCAATTAGAGATACCAAAGAAATGCCTTATGGGGTAAAGGGTTAATAGGGACGACCAAAGGCATTTAAAGATAAAAAAAAATAAGAAAGATCCATCCAGATTTTTTTTTGCATTATTCTGATTTATTTCGATATCAAAACGGTGCATGTTTACAGCACCACGAGTAATTGAAATGCATTTTCGGAACAGTTTAGATCAACCCCAAACTGCACTTCGTCGTTTTACCAGACAAATGCAGTGTTTTGACGATATTACAGAAGACAGTTTTTGAAAAGGAAAAAATGCTGGTAAAAAGCGTCTTCTCTGTTTCCCTCCACAATGTTTTATACACTCTTGAAGAGAAATTTCGGTTTTTGGAGGCACATTTAAGTCGTCTTCTGTAAATGCTTACAATTTGCACAGGTCTTAAATATTGTCACTCGGTAAAAAGTTGGCAACGTTACACAATGTACGAGTGTTGAAAATCGTATGTTATCAGTTTAGGTAAAATGGAATTTGCTCAATGATTTTCGAGTCTTTATATGCCTGTTAAATGAAGAAGATGAAATGGTTTATTTTGACGCAATTCTACTCTTCGAAGTAAATGTTCTAGGGGAGAAGCTGTTGACGTATGCGGAGTGTTTCGGATCAAACCCTTTCCTCTTACTGGCAACATAGGTAGCCTCAGCTGGCTTTGTATATCAAGATCAGATAGACTGCAGCCAACGTACAGTCTGATCTCTGATCGATATTCTTTGGTACTTGATTCTAAGCTAAACTTTCTTTCTAATAAATTTTGCATTTTGTATGCAGAATTGGATTAAAAAAAAAAAAAAATGAAAAAGAATGTATTTCATTTTGGTAGCGTTTTTTACTAGAAATTACAGATTACAAAGGGATACAGAGTGACGGAGGAGAATTTAGTTAGGTCGATTTAGATTTAAGTGGAATTGTATAGAGGTAACTAATGCGTCAGTTATTTGAAATTTGTGCGTAATATAAAAAGTACTCTTATAGTAAGCCT
The DNA here is from genome assembly GCA_943736015.1 of Tridacna crocea. Lineage (NCBI taxonomy): Eukaryota > Metazoa > Mollusca > Bivalvia > Cardiida > Cardiidae > Tridacna > Tridacna crocea. The sequence goes on from OX031066.1 coordinate 16,318,655, forward strand.
GCTGTCAATTGTTGACGGGTCATTCCCGCCAGTATAAGTTAGATCATAACTTATATTTATGAAATGCCGGAGCATATTAATTGTACCATAACTTTCCGCCTCGAACTGTCGGATCATATTGCTGGACATAATTTTACGAATAATTCTCATACCGCAGCGGCGTTAATTGAGGGTTCCGAATACGTTTACGTTATCCTAACTGCAGTGACGTCAGTTCTGTCAATTTTTGGAGGAACAACGATATGTGCTCTTTACATCAGCTTCCGGGACATGCGCACGACAAGCAGAAGGCTGCTGTTCTTTTTAGCTCTTTCTGATGCTCTCTTAGCGTTTGGGAATTTATTAGGGGTGATATGGTATCTTTACAGTGACTCGGAATTGATTCACAATAGTAACGGATACTGCGAATTTCAGAGCGCAATGACTATTTATTTCAGCTTTACTTCATTTTTCTGGACGATGATAATGGCGCTCAATCTGTTTCATGCCGTGGTACTGAAAAATGCATCTTTTGCAGCAAAGTATATGAAGTTGTTTCATGTGTTAGCATGGATTCTTCCTGGTAAGTTGGAATTTATCTGTTACATTTTTTAAGTCACGCGTCTTACTGTATCATATATGAAATTTCAGACTTTCCAAACTGAGAGCACTCGTTTACAGAGTGTCAAAGGTGGCTAAACATGATGATGAAATTTGTCTTTATCGAGCAGTGCAGGTCAAAGATCAGAATGCACGTTCTGTGCAGTTTGGTCTTGATCTATACTGTTCGCAAAAGGTCAATGGGTCACGCTTAGCAGCCTAAGGGTTAAAACAAATGTGAAAGAAATATTCACCGGCGAAGGACGTGGATATACATCCTGTTGCACTGACCAATAAATCCTCGATCTTCGAAAATAAGATTGACAAAGCCTGGGGTCGAACTTTCAACCTCTGGATTTCTGCCTGTTTTTTTAATACATCACGTAATGAGTCAATTATTGTTGACTTGACTTTTTTCTCACTGTTTCTTCAGGTATAATCGTATCTGCAGCACTAGTTATGGATGTACTAGGCACAGACACGTCGCTAGAGCAGGCCAGCTGGTGCTAGATCGATCCCCGGACACCGCATGTCTTGGTGTGGCAGTTTGCAACCGGCAAGTTTTGGGAGATCCTGGCTTACCTAACAGTTGTTGTACTGTATACCAGTGTGAAGGTTTTTCTACAGAAATATGTGAACGGCGCACTGAGAAAACAGGGTTTAACCCTTTACCCCATAAGTCATTTCTATGGTATCTCTAATTGACCCTAAATAACAGCAAGGATGAAGTTGTTTCTTATGTGTACATGACACCTTTTGATAGCATAGAAAACATTGTGGCAAAAGGTGAAATTGCACGTCACGAGCAATTTCACCTTTTGCCGCCATGTTTTCCAAAGGCTCCTACAAGCAATGCGCAGAAATGAGTATCTATGGAGTAAAAGGTTAAATGCATCTCCAAGATGCGTTTTCCAAGCAAGTCCTCTCATAATAACGTTTCCATTTATTTAAACCATTTTGCCTAACAATTGGCTCAACCATCAGGTAAAATGATCCTTGGACACTCAGAAAAAATGACCAATTGCAAAAAGTTTCACTTCAGGTCAGCCTGCTTGGACTGAGCAAGCTGACATGGGTGGGTGTTTTATTGCAGATGCATTAACCCTTTACCACACAATCCCGACTTTTAACACCCCTGTGAAAGAAGCCTTTTGAAAAAATTGGGGGAAAAGGAGAAAATGCTGGTAACCAGCATTTTCTCCTTTTCCCACAATGTTTTCTTCCCTCCATAAAACAAAATTTCATTCCTTTAATCACACTTATTTTGTCGTCTGCAAATGCTTTCAGTTTTGGACCAGTCTAAAATTTAACAACGTAACAAGTCGGGTGAACATGACACGCCTCAAAATGAAGTCACAGATACATGTGCGTGACATTTGAGTCTGATCATACAAAGTGGCCCCCATTTACCACAGTGACCGACGGGCACCTAGCTCTCAATGAAATTGTGTAATTTCTGATACCATTTTGAGCTAGATTAGCAAACCCAATATTTACATCACTAGCAAGCTCAGCGACATTTGGCTGTTGCCGAAGATCTCTACCTGTCTCATGTTTCAATGGGTTCAGGTCCAGGCCAATGTCCGGCCAATGCATGGCATGGAAATTGTTTTTTAGCTGCTAACCGTACTATTCTGGGTACCTCTGGAAGGTAGTATCATCCTGTGCCAAAAGCATGCCGTTACTAGTACGAATAATTGTATAATTCCTTGTTGATATATTTTGGTTTTAGTTTACCCAGAATGTGAAGTGCATAATTGTTGTCTTCGTATGCATGGAAATTAGAGATCAGCCAAACACTGTTTTTTCATAGTACATGCATTTCCTCTTGTGATTAATAAATGCCTATGATAGCTGGCGAAGTCTCCGGATCAGACGAAATAAACGGGTCTGACCGGGTTGAACACGATCGGACGTTATAGAATAAGCTCCTTTTTATCTTCGATCTTTTACAGACCAACCTCGTTTTATCTTTACCGTGGCCTCTTATTTCACATTCGCCAGTCTGTCAGTACTTTCAGTACTTTGATTACATTTTTCATTATTAAACAGGAGACAAGAAAGAAAACTATGGTCGGTCCAGAAAGTCGCAAAAGATCTCGTAGAGACGTGATAGCAGAGGCAAACCGGAAGTTAACATTCGTGCCCTTTGTGTTTATTGTCTGTAGAATATGGGGAACACTACGATTTTTGCTGGGAAACTTTGCTGTAGAATATATCAATGAACCATATGTAACATGGATCAATCCTCTACAGGTATGTTATAGATGCATCTTTTTTTCCTAACGGACATTTGAGCCATGTTGTGGCAAAAGGGGGTTTAATGCATCCCCGTAATCCAATTCACTAAGTAGGTTAACTTTCAAGCCAATACTTGAATAATATCGCCAGTTTACTTCAAAAACCACGTAACTACAGCTTTTACAAGCTGTAGTTACGAGGTTTTTGAAGTAAACCGACGATATGTTTCTCTCAAATACCACAGCAGTATTTTCAGCGCTTTGATTCTTTTCTTCAATGATTCGTCTCCAACAAGTGGTCCCTATGGACATAACAAATACTGTTTGTTTGGTGTTTAACGCCAATTTAAACATTATTTAAGTTGTGTCCGCTACTCGTAACAATATTGCTTACCAGCATTTCCTCTTGTTCTTACAAATTTGGTTTCAAGTATTTTCTTGTTTAAGATTCTGAAGTCATAAGACTGGCTTGTAGAGGTTGAACATTTTGTTTCAATGATTCATTACCTCGGACCTATATTTACTGTTTTTTCTTGTATTGAATGTATGGTGTCTAACACTATTCCAATATTATTTTAGTTTTATCGCTGCGGCCAGTGCACCTATCCATGCTTTCCTTGAGTTTCTGTTACCAGTGCTCTGTATGTACAATAGTCTCCCCAGACAACTGGCTGCTTTCCCACATAACAATAGTCAAAACAATGAGCAGCAGTGAAAGAGGAACGAATTCTGTTGCAATGACTATCATCAATCCTCGGAGAGAAATTGCCGCGCTTTGGATTTTAACCCGGGACCCCCTGTTCCAAAGTCGTGAACGCTAATTCATGACTACAGAGGCTCGGCCAATATCAAATGTTTATCATGCTCTACCAAAAGGGAGTAACCAGCCGATATAGCTCAGTAGGCCGAGTGCAGGACTCATGAACACAATTTTTTGGGTCACTACAGGCTGTGGGTTCGAATCCCCGGCTTGCCAACTAAAATTACTAATAGTCTTTCGGATGAGACATTAAACCGAGGTCCCGTGTGACGGTGCTATACGCCGAGCTCGTCAAAAGAACCAGGCGAAGCTCTCAGTAGTTTCAACCTGTATCGTTACACTATCCGTAACAACTATCCCCCGTGGGGGCGTCGCTAAGATGGGTAACCGGTAGCGACGATAAATAAACGGAAATAACCAAACCAAACAAAAAGGGAGCTTAACTCTTTACCAAACGATAAATTTATGGACTGAGTCCAAATTTAAAGCATTTGAAGACGACAAAAATAATTGTGACTAAAGAAGTGAAATGTGTTTTGGGAAGGGAAGAAAATATTGTGGGAAAAGGAGAAAATGCTTTTGACACCCCTGTGAAAGAAGCCTTTGGAAAACTGGGGGTCACCAGTTTTCCAAAAGCTTCTTTCACAGGGGTGTCAAAAGTCGGGATGGTGTGGTAAAGGGTTAATGCATCTCTGATACATTATACCAAGCAAGTCCTCACACAATAATGGACCCATAAAATCCAATTAGTCAAACGTTTGACTGAATCTTGGGGTAGAGTTGTCCTTGGACATGTTGTAATTAAACGAATAGCAAAAAGTTTCGACCCAATCCGCGGAGGCTGACATGGGTCGAATCTTTTAGCAGATGCATCAAGCCCCCCCCCCCTTTTCATAGAACATAACTTATTCGTTAGTATCCCTTTTTCAGGGTATAGGAGACAGTGCCCAAGGGTTTGCTAACTGTGTTTTGTACTGCTTGTCAACAGAGAAAATTCGACAAAGACTCGGTACGATTATCTGTCCAAAACGTGTTTCCTTTTATCCTGGATTTGAACTCAAAACCGACTCTAACTCCAAATTATCCAAAAGAACCAGAGTGGGGACAGGAGATGACCCTTGCCAGAGTTATACTGATATAGATGAACGAGAGCTGAACCAGCCTACAAGTAATGAAGGTAGCGCCAATCACCTATCAAAATGTAACACTGACAAAATTAATACACATATGTATTTAGTAACTGATGTTGCCCACTCACAAAATAGTACTGAAACACTAGGAAGTGACATTGTGGAATGCAATTATGCTTTGAATGACAATTCATTCGGTCTGAAGCAGCCTGTATTGGCAGAATCAGTTCACAGTGAGGAGATAAATGAAAAATTAACAAACACAAGTGAAGATGAAGAAAGACTGACTACTGAAAACATGTTTTGTGTTACGAAGATATCAGATACAGTAACTCCCACTAGATCCTACAGCGGTCCACACTGTTTGAATATACATGATAAAGAGAGAGAAAAGACAACGATACAACCTGACAAAACACTCCAAATATTTGAAATCGTAAAAGAACATTCTAGTATAACGCAGTAAGATACTAATTAAACCACATCTGGTACAAAACATAATTTATATGCATGTCCTTGCAGCTTAAAACCCGATGTAGCAAGAAAAGCACTTGTCCACATAGTTATGTATTATTTATAAGTCCTTTACCAAACATACATAATCTATACGCATGCCCTTGCAGCTTAAATACATTGTAGCAAGAAGATTACTTGTCTACATAGTTATGTATTATTTATAAGGCCTTTACCAAATATAACCTGGGTCTGGTTCACCAACCAATCTCAAGAACATTCTTAGTCTTATTCTTCAGAATTGTGTCAGTGTAAAAGTAATGGAACTTCTGATAGCCTAAACTATTTGGTTTAGCCTATCAGAAGTTCTGTTACTTTCACAGTCACAAATCTTGAAGAATATTACCAACAACATTCTTAGGAACGGTTGGTGAATACTGACCCAGCTGGTTTCTGACTGAATGACACATATCTAGTATAAGATGGCTGTAGTATTGAAAGACTAATAATCCGTTGAAAAGCGAAGAGAACTGAAAAACAACATTTAAAGATAATAGAGAGCAATCAATACACAGACCGAGTGAGGCTGGAGACAGGGTCCCTCAGCTGCGTCTGTGTTCACCAACCATTCTTAAGGTCTTATTCTTCAAGATGTCCTGACCGTGACAGTAACAGGACCTCTGATTGTTCTTACAACTTCTATTAATCTCTCTCGATTGCGCTTCCATGGAACTACGCCAGTACTCACGCCGAATGTGTGGGCAAATGAAAAATCCCTAAGTTGACACTCGCTCCCGGGTATCGAACTGAAGACCTTATGGTTACGAGGCCGACGCAGTACCTCATATAGCCACGGACACCGTACATGACTAAGAATGTTCTTAAGAATGGTTGGTGAATACAGACCCTCAGATTACTGGCAGTCCAACACTTCCTACACTTACTATGTAGCCAAGCAGGGGCCCCCAACCCCTACAAACTCTAAATGACCATGTGTTCATGAAAATTAAAGTTTTAATGTTGTACATATTTGTGACCTATCACGCAAAAAGGGACTATCTTAGAACTCTGTACACCAATTAGATGAAAACAGGTCAACGACAGTGCAGGTCAGTTTAAGTTGATAATTCAAAAATGATTGTATAGCAAGGTACAATGACCACTTTTCTTACGGAAAATTTCATGAAAGCGAAACGTGTCAACTCTGATCAGCCTGCGCAATTCGCGCAGTCTGACCAGGGTTGACACTTTTCGCAGTTCCTAAAAAGTCCCTCATATTTATTTAACCTCTTCATCGTTTTAGGCGATAGCAACGGCTTTTGCGAATGACATACACCAAGATCGGAATGAACAGATCGTTTGGTCTGATCTCGATTCTATATGTCCCACTCTTTCAGTGATGCCTATATGAAAAATCTGTCTGCGTTCTAGTAGATGGTATTTTTCAGGCTTCGACAGAAGTTGAATTTATATATTTCGGCGCTGAAAGGGTGGACACATTTTTAAAGTATCAGTATTCGATAACTTTTTTTTTTTTAAACAACCCATGACCCCCAAGAATTGTACGCTTTTTGAAAATATTAAGAGAGAGAAAGAAAAAAATGCTGGTAACCAGCATTTTCTGCATTTCCCTGAATACTTTAAATATAATCCATTCAAAAACAAATTTCATAACTTGCAAAATTTCTATTGATTGGCCTTTTTTCCTCCGCTCAACTCCGCTAAAAATAGTTCTTTTTTTAAAAAAAAGATATTGAGGGAAAAGGAGAAAATACTGTTTAGCAGCATTTTTTTTCCCCATTTTACCTCAATATTTTTACCAATTCAAAGACAAATTCCGAAATTTGCACCATATTTATTTGTCGTCTGCAACTGCTTTGAGTTTGGATCAGTGTAGTCTAAAATATAATCGTCTGGTAAAGAGTTAAGAAATAAAAGCTATGTTAACATTATTAATTTGTAATGATATACAAATATAGTCAACCTCGCTGAACTGTGGCTCTAGAACATGGCTTATATACTTAACCCTTGACCACACTATGCCGACTTTTGTCGCTTCTGGAAAAGAAGCCTTTTGAAATCATCATGGGAAAAGAAGAAAATGCTGGTAACCAGCATTTTCTCCTTTTCCCACAATGTTTTCTACTCTATCGAAGAAAAATTACGCTATTTGAGCCACATTGAAATTGTCGTCTGCAAATGCTTTCAATTTGGGCAAGGCTAACATTTTGTCGTCTGCTAAATAGTTAATCATGCTAGCGTCCCGAGGTATTTAAGCCTTCTCTACGTAATTTAGAGTTTTAACATGCTCGAGAGGCGGGGGGAGACCGCATCTGAAACATTTCGGAAAAAGGGGAAAAAGCTAGTATGCAGCATTTTCTCCTTTTCCAAACAATGTTTTCTATCTTTACGAAGAGAAGTTTCACCATTTGAGTTTTTTAGTCGCTATTTGTTGCATGCAAATGTTTTAATTTGGACCAAGCATAAACTTGTTTATCAGAACGTTAACCTCTTTTAGCGCTAAACTTAACTCTTTACTTAGCTGTGAAGTATAGACTGCATAGAAAAGAACATTTCTTAAACGACATACATGTTATTTTAAACTGGTCCAAATTGAAAGCGTTTGCAGACGACAAATAAACGGTGGTTGATGTGATTAGATTTGTCTTGGAAAGGACAGGAAAGCTTATGGAAAAAAAGCAAAAAAAAAAAATGCTGTTTATCAGCATTTTTCCGTTTTCTACCCTTTTTTTCAATCAAACATGATTCTTTTGCCCCGGTAACAACAAAACACCGGATTGTACCGTAAAGGAATAATAATGGAACCAATCTTGGTCAGTGTTCCGGGCAACTCTGCACAAGGTGCGTTAGTACCTGAGATCGAGCGATATGTGCCGGGGCTGGAGATCTGCTGTGGGCGCATGGTCTGCTGTGCGCAAAATTTTCTGAACGACTGATCGTAGAGCGCGACTAAAAATTATAGTCATGGAGTATTAACTTTTTGAAATTAATGCAGCAACCTGAGGTTAGTAGTCAGGGATATATCTGCCTGCACGGAAACACGCAGTTAAATAGATTTTGAGGGGAAAAGAGAGACCATTTTCAAAAAAACCCCGTCAACAGAAGCTACCCAATAGTTTTTACAATTCAAAACATTCTGGGGGAGACCCAACATCTAGACGCTCCTGGGCCCGTATTCACAACCATTCTTAAAAACATTCTTTGCCTTATTCTCCAGAATTTTCTATTAGAATGTAAGACAACTTTTGATTGGTTAAACCAAATGGTTTAGCCAATGAGAAGTTGTAGTACTTTCAAATTTAAAAAATCTTACAGAATAATACTAAAAATGTTCATAGGAATGGTTTGTGAAAAGGGTCCCTGGAAAATCCTCCTCCTCTCTTCGCACTTCGGGCAATACCTTTGATATAACTTATACATACATTTTATTTTAGGGTAGCTTTGTCCCCTAATGGTGGTACCTTGTCGGTCTTTGTGGCGCAGTTTAGACGTCGCGTTCAAGTCGGGTGTTTTATGGCTTCATTGCGTTTTCTTCTTTACTTTTTCTTGAAGGTAATATCCTCCAGTAGTAACTATGGCCGATCCAAGTTTTACTGTTGAAGACGCATTCAGTATCCAGCCCAGGGCTTGACTTGACCAATATATCTTTTTTACCAAACGACAAAATTTTACACTGGTCCAAATTAAAAGCACTTGCAGACGACCAAAAAAAAATCACCCCGCAAATCAAAAACTGAAATTTGTTTCCAGCAGAATAGAAAACGTTGAGGAAAAATGGAGAAAATGCTGGTTACCTGCATTTTCTCTTTTTCCAATAATATTTTCAAAAGTCTTCTATCTCAGGGCCGTAAAAACCAGGAATTGTTTGATAAAGGATTAAACAATATACATGTAGTGCTAGTACTTGAGGAAATTTGGTTTCAAGAAAATTCATTCAATAAGGTTAATCTCCAATCAAAAACAAGGGGGATTATGGTCCTCTCAGTTGCCTGATTCAAGTCTGTTGAACCTTTTTTTCTGTGGGATTTTTTTACGGACAATGTGTTTAAAACTGGCCTTAGTCAACAAAACCTAACGCTGTATCATATGACGCTTTTTGTAAAAGAGTGGACAACATTATGGGAAAAAAGAGAAAATGATGGTTACCAACATTATCCTCCTGATACCGTTATGTTTTAGACACCTTTTTCCTCAGGGCTGTGACAACAAAGAACTGTGTAGTAAAGAGTTAACCCTTTACCAAACAGTCCCTGGTTTTTACGACCCTTAGATAGAAGCCTTTTGAAAACCTTGTGGGAAAAGGAGAAAATGCTGGTAACCAGCATTTTCTTCTATTCCCACAATGTTTTCTACCTTACTGGAAACAAATTTCAATTTTTTAGTTGCGTTTAATTTGTAATCTGCAAGTGCTCTCAATATGGTCCGGTCTAAAATTCTGTCGTTTGTTCAACCCATTACCACACAATCCCTACTTTTGACGCCCCTGAGAAAGAAGCCTTTAGAAAACATTGTGGGAAAAGGAGAAAATGCTGGTATCCAGCATTTTCTCCTTTTCCCACAATATTTTCTACCCTTCACAGAACAAGTTTCAAATTTTCAGTCATTTTTATTTTGTCGTCTGCAAATGCTTTCAATTTGGACCAGTCTAAAATATTGTCGTCTGGTAATGGGTTAAGAGTTAAGTAAATATCTGATCAAGTATAACCAATTAGTAGAAAAGGCTGGCTATAGTTTCTTTAAGAACGTAAACATTAGTTCAAAGAGCTCTGGATTATTTACACTGTCACTTGCATAGTGCTGTGCTTATTTCAAGTTTGGAGAACGAGGGGTTTCTTTTATTATTTTTTTCTATCTTTGGATATCTATAATGTCTATGATAGAGATACATTGACATCCACTATATGATCATAAAAAAACTCGGATGACTTGGTGAGATGGCTTTCCGAAAACAGCCTTGCATCATATTTGTCGTGGTTCTCATTTACATTGTAATAGGATGTACAATTTGTGATAGAACTTTCATAATATCACCGTTACATAATGGACATTTATGTCCAGGTAATTTGAATTTCGGACAAGCTCTAAATGAACTTCAGTGTTTCGCACTGTGCCAGAGGGAGTCATCATGTAACAGTTTCACGTATAATGAACTTCATAGAGGCTGTCGAGGTAGTTTTAACATCTTTACAGATACGCGAGTTTGTCTACATTCTGCTGGTGCGTTTTACTACAAAGCGGGTAGGTATGCTAACCACACTTTGTAGAGACACATAAACTGTCAATCATGGTCCCTGCAAAGGGATCTAATTAACCCTTTACCCCATAAGGCATTTCTATGGTATCTCTAATTGACCCTAAATACCAGCAAAGATGAAGCCGTTACTTACGTGTACATGACATCTTTTGATAGCATTGAAAACATTGTGGCAAAAGGTGAAATTGCTCGTGACGAGCAATTTCACCTTTTGTCACAATGTTTTCCAAAGGCTACTACAAGCAATGTGTAGAAATGAGTGTCTATGGAGTAAAGGGTTAAATACATGTACTTGTACTAATCTGGCAAAGGTTTCTTAAGATGGGCGTCATGCCAAAATAGAAAAGCTATGTTAAAAACTTCTTTGGGATATAGGCTGAGTAAAGGCTTGCATTTAAAGAAGAGACAACAATGTCCGGGTTTATTTCAACAGTTCTATTGGATCCGCACGAAACAAAGAAATCGGAGCCTTTTGTCATTTCTTTTACAGCGTAGCTGAATGTGCTGGGTTTTGACCTACGTTTTTGGTACTGATAACAAATGAATATATAGAAATTTATGATTGGTCAAAAATGTAGACATGTTTATTCTAAGGACCCTGCCTATTTGCTCACAAATTTATGCCATCTATCTTTTTTAAGTCTTTACCAAACGACAAAAATTTTAGACAGGTCCAAATTTGAAGCATTTGCAGACGACAAAATTAATTTGACTGAAAAGTTGAAATTTGCTTTGGGAAGGATAGAACACATTGTGGGAAAAGGAGAAATTGCTGGTTAACAGCAATTTCTCCTTTTCTCACAATGTTTTCTAAAGGCCTCTTTCTCAGGGTTGTCAAAAGTAGAGATTGTGTGGTAATGGGTTAAACTAAATTTCTTATCTATGTTTTCCAGCGGACATAGCTTTAGGGACAACATGTACAAACAGCGCTGACTGTCCCCTAGAACATTCCGAGTGTGTTTTTGGTATTTGTTCGTGCAACATCGACTCGATGCCAAACCAAGAAGGAACCGCATGTATATGTGAGTTAAATAGTCTATATTTAGCCTTATATTGAAGAACTAATAGCGGTAAAGAAACAATGCAGGTCTTAAAATGCATTTAACTTTATGTAATATCTTTTTGAAGTATTGAAAGAATTGTGAAGATGACAATCTGTTCCTTTGAGGTCGGTCCAAATGTTAGTCGCTTGGATAAATTCGTAAGTAACGCACCTTCTGATTGGCTTAAACGAATGGTTTAGCCAATCAGTTGTGTTACCTACAAATGTACAAAATTCTCGAAAATAAGACAAAGAACGTTCTAAGAATGGTTGGTGACGATAGTGCGAAATGAAAAGTTGAAGGAAACCTTACACATGGAATACCTGAGTCGATTCCGTTACGAAGGATCAATTTAGGCTTCGCGTGGCCTCCGTGGTTGTGAGGTAGAGTGTCGGCTTTGCATCTAAAACGGGACCCAGATGTCAACTTCCCGATTTTTTATTGGCCCACACCTTCGGCACGAGTACTGGTGTAGTTCCCAGGAAGGAGACTGGAGAAAGATTAGTACAAAATATTGATGCTGAACATCAATGGCGCCGCAAAACACTTATTTCTGTAACAGGGCACAATGCATTGGGCCGCGTTAAACCGTTTATGAAAATCACATGATCGTTCAACTCATTATCAAACGACAAAATTTTAGGACTGTCCAAAGCGAAAGCATTTGCAGACGACAAAATAAAAGTGACTGAAAAATTGAAATTTGCCTTGTGAAGGTAGAAAACATTGTGGGAAAAGGAGAAAATGCTCGTTACCAGCATTTTCTCCTTTTTCCACAATGTTTTCTGAAGGCTTCTTTCTCAGAGGCGTCAAAAGCAGGGATTGTGTGGTAATGGGTTAACACTCAGTAGGAATCATATTGTTGATCACCTGACTCATTTTGTCACGTTTAACATCCAGTATAGATCTAGTATATGTGGAGAAAATCGTCGCCCTTGTAAGATTTTGTTTACACAAACGGTCATTTGTCGGCAATGAATGAACAGTCACGCGAGTTTTTAGGTTTGTTGAACAATAGGGTCCAAATATTTCGTCATGTATCACAAATGGCTATATTTTCTTTCCAATTATAACTATCAAACTGTTTGATAAATAGAAAATATACTTTTTAATGTCATACAAACACAGTATTGCCCAAACAAAACTTAGGTTCGGTAAGATTAGGTAAGGTTCGGTAAGGTTCTGTGTTTAGGGGGATCGATCTGTCACCCGCTCAAACATTGACCTTGTTACAGTAAGCTGGTCTTAAAAACACGATCGCGATAGGAAAACAATATTTCTACAATCCATACAACACTGGAACAAAAATATAACGGGGGTCACAAGTACCACATAGGGTGCTCTAGGGTCAAAGAGCTTGAAAATATCTCTTAACCTTTTTCCAGGGTAAGATATTTAAAATGGCGGCTTCGAAAATTTGTGACAGATAATTTTTTATCACGTGACTTATTTTTCGACATGGATCTTTATTATTATTTTTCGAAAGGAAAATGTTGATATATCTACAATCCGGGATTTTTTTATTCTTCTAACGATGAAAGTACAATATAATTATTATATATTAAAAATATCCCACAAATAAATAAAAAAAGTTAATATGGACCCCGATCTGGTAATCAAAGTACAGTAGATATAGATGGATGTTTAAACAAAACATGGAACCAGTTCAATATGGCTGCCTCCATAGGCACTTTACAAAACCGAATAAATATATAGTTCCGTCGCTTCAGGCGGCGCCACAATAAGCTTTGAGAACTTGTTTCTCAATCGATGTAAAATAAATATGTTTTTAAAACTAACAGCCTTTTTTTTCTCCAGATCGTTAAGACACTGAATTGTTCAGTAAAGAGTTACAGTGCGACACTATATTCAATATAATTTGCTCTCAGAAGTAAAAAGTATTTCATCAAATCCAAATAGCAAGTGTAGGCAGAATATTAATTAAACTGCTTTTAAAAATGCGGTTATACTTGTGTCTGAGAAACTATAAAAGTAAAAAGCGGAGTACAGAAGCTTTTCACAGTTAATATGTCATCATTTTGGGGTTGCCTGACATCATTTTTGTAGCTTTCTGGATCCTATTGATGTTATCATGTCGACTGATTTTGACATTGTTGGTAAAAAATTAAGACAATCTTGATCAGCTGTGTCGAGTCTATATACAATCATATATCTTCATGTCAACTGTAGTTTATTTACGGCCGACCTGACAACGCTGGTCTATGACCTGCTCCTTGATATATTCATATAACTGAGTTATTAGTAATTTGCGATTAGTAAAAAAACGTGGATATGTCAATTAGGCGGGCACCTGTAGATATCTTTGCGGGGCAATTACTATGACCCCCAAACTAGGTAAATAAAATGGACACTTTCATTCAGGTGGATCGCTGCGACTAGATGCAGGATCACCAATATTTTCTAGAAGCAAGTGCAGATGTAGGACAAAGATCTCGTACCTTGCCATGAAGATTAACTAGCCATTTAAAATCAATTATGCAAACAAGTTTGAACTACCGATCTGTTCTGAAACATATCACCATAAATACGTTCTTTTTTTTGACAAATCACAAGCCTTTACACGTGACAAGGTGCTGCAAAAAAAAAAACGCCTCCCGAGATATAACGGTCATTTAAGATCCAGGATCAGACAGTACTTTCTGTGCCATCAGATCTCAAGTGATCCGAAACGTCTTCAAAAGCACCAAAACTTGTTCACAGCCTACCAAGGCTTGAAACAAGGCTTGGTTTCTTGACCAGTTTTACAAGATATTTGGACATAGATACCTTTTTTTTTTTTTAAATTTGTGACCCATCACGCTAAAAAGGGACCATCTGGTGGTTCTGTACATCAATTACATATAGATCAAAACAGATCAACGATAGTACAGGACAGTTTAAGTTGATAACTAAAAGAATGGTTGTATAACAAGGTACAGTGACCACTTTTCGCACCGAAAATGTCATTAAAGCAAAAAGCGTCAACCCTGTTCAGCCTGTGCAAGTCGCGTAAGTATAGGGTTGACACTTTTCGCAGTTCCCAGAATGTCGCTTTTTTTCGTGATGGGTCACATTTCTCTAAATAAACAACAGATTGCTCACTCTAAGTCTTTACCTATCAACAAAATTTTAGATTTGTACAAAGTGACAACATTTACAGACTACAAATTAACCTCGGCTCAAATGATGGAATTTGCCTTTGAAAAGGTACATCTATAACAATGTGGGTAAAGGAGAAAATGCTTGTTACCAGCAATTTGTCCCATTCGATTTTTTTTCAATGCCCTCTTCGTTAAATTTCGGACCTACCTAGCAAAGGGTTAAAGTCCTTCAGTTGGCGCGGTTCTCAGGGTATCGATTCCTGATTGAGTTTCTTAACGGTCGAAAGATAATAGAATTACGCAAATATAAAGAACAAACAAAAAGTTTACGTCTGTATGGTGACCTCAGGATCTATTGGTCTTTTCGTGCCGATTGTGAAAAATGTAGTCTTTCAAAAATAGAGACACTTACAGGAAGTATATAGTAAAAGCGATGTGTGGCTCTTGATCTCATTATCTCCCGCTAGATGGCACTCTTCAGATACACTTCTAATTTGAGCCTTCTGGGCACAGAGCCGGACTACTTTTCTTCGCGACAACCGTTACTTTGAATTTCAAACTAAAATAAACGAACGTTTACTCAATAAAACGCTACCTGGTTCGATTCATTCAGCTATGATCAGCAGTTCAGAGAAATCTGGAGTTAAAACAGGCTCGATTTCTCCTTGAACGTATTAAAAAGCCATTTTCTGCATTGCTACTTTATAGCGCGTATTACTATAATCCCTCCAAATATGGGGGCAGTGATGCACCATAGCAAACAGGTCTAATCTTCGAAGAATATGAAATGCGGAGACAACGAAGATTCGATCTGTCTGATACGACGTATTGATCAATCTCCCCAAAGTTTGAAATAGTAATATGTTTGAGGTTACTGTCGCATTGAAATTTCCATTTCACTTACTAGCAGCTAGCAGGTTACGGGTTAAAGTACGTTTCGAAAAAGCATAGCTCAAAATTCAAGGTCAAGAAATTATGTAAACTTTGAATATTTGTAGTGCTGAGCACATACGGACACACCTGTAGCAGTGATGTTGACTGTACCGATCCCAATACCGAGTGCTGGGCGGGTACTTGTGAATGTGTTCCGGGTTACAGTCTAGTTCCGTCAACCCAACAGTGTGTCGAAGGTAAGTTGTATCAACCCAACAGTATGTCGAAGGTAAGTTGTATCAAACCCAGAGATCAAAGTAAGTTTTCTGTCCACTAGATTTTCGTTCCCTTAGCCCATTACCACACAATCCCTACTTTTGACGCCTCCGAGAAAGAAGCCTTTTGAAAACACTGTTGGAAAAGGAGAAAATGCTGGTAACCAGCATTTTCTCCTTTTCCCCCAGTATTTTCTACCCTTCCCAGAACAAATTTCAATTTTTCAGTCACCTTTATTTTGTCGTCTGCAAATGCTTTCAATTTGAACCAGCAGTCTAAAATTTTGTCGTGTGGTAAAGGGTTAACAAAAACAGAGGCCGTGAATAACAACAGTCTACAAAACATATTAGTGAGTGTTACAGTTACACCTATAGGGACTCGTTTTCAGCCACAATTCACAACTTCTGAAACTAGTATCGGAGCTCCAGATAGAGGGAATGACTGATTCCAAAATTGAAAATATTAATTATTTTCAACTAAAGCCTATGTTGTGGGTACTCATTAGAATGGTCTCGTTCAGAGGATTCTAATAAGTGCCCACAACATAGGGTTTGGAAGAGAAATAACGGATTTAGAATAACATCACTCCCTCTTATATGGCTCTCTGGCAAGTTAATACCTAGGCTGCTAAGCAGAACATTATAAGTGTTTGTGAATATTGTGGAGAGAGAGAGAGAGAGAGAGAGAGAGAGAGAGAGAGAGAGAGAGTCAGTCTTGTATTTATGTATTTGTTTAAATCACATGGAATACCCCATCTAGATAATGTCTTTTTATCTTTATTTTTCACTTTTTTTTCCATTTTCCAGAGTGTACGACATATGGGAGCACGTACATAAAGTATATTGGCTGGGACTTGACCTGTACTAGCGACTATCACTCCTCGTTAGATCCACAACAATGCCTGGACATATGTAACACTGCACAGGGCTGTCTCAGTATGAGCTATCACAATGGCATAGGGGATTGTCAAGTTCGATACTGTGACCCGGTGACAAACCCCGTGGCATTTACAGACACTCTGCCCGAGGTAGATACCTATGTAAGAAACTGCCAATGACAAGTTTTTTAGGCATCTTTACAGTGCTCCAATTAGATGGAGTGATTTTGATTTCAAAATTGAAAATATCAATAATTCTCCACTAAACCCTATGTTATGGGTACTCATTAGAATCGTCTCAATGAGACGATTCTAATGAGTACCCACAACATAGGATTTGGAAGAGGAATAATGGATTTAGAATATCATCATTACCTCTTATCTGGAGCTCTGATTTATAGAAACACAGGCGTTTGGTGTAAGACAAACTTACCCGTCTGTTACCTAATACATGTGAAGGGTTTTAACTTATTACCAAACGACATAATTTTAGACTAGTCCACACTGAAAGCATTTGCAGATGACAAAATTAATGTGGCACTCAAAAGCTGAAATTTGGGCTAGGAAGGGTAGAAAACATTGTGGGGATCAGGAGAAAATACTGGTCACCAGCATTTTATCCTTTTCCCACAATGAACGGCTTCTTCCTCAGGGTCATAAAAACCAGGGATTTTTAGGTAAAGGGCCAACGCATCTGCAAAAATATATAGTCTCAGATCAGCCTGCGCATCCCTGCAGTATATCAAGCATGTTTAACCCTTAGGCTGCTAAATGGGACTCACTTATCTTTCGCAAACTGCATAGTATGTGCAGCCTGATCTTGATTCTACACTGTCTGACAGGAAAATATCTTTCTTCCAAAATTGCCCTTGAAATAGAAAAATCTTAGTTTCTACATTTGTCTTAAATGTTTCATTTCTTTTATTTAGCAAAATAAGGTTTTAGAAATATTTTGTAATTTTGTATTATATAAATGGACCTTGCTCAGTGAAAAGGGGGCTTAACCCTTTCCCAATCGATTAATTTTAAACTTCCAAACTCAAAGGGTTTGCAGTCGACAATTTCGAATTTGATAAAAATGGCAGAAAGTTCTCCAAATTGGTAGAAAATAGGGGAAATTGATTGTTACAAGCAATTTCTCCTTTTCCCACAGTGTTTTTAAAAGACTTGTACTGCAGACACGTAAAAACAAGGGCTTGTTTGGGAAAGTATTAATACATCTGCAAAAAATTTCGACCCAAGCAGGCTTGTGCAATACGACATTTTTCGATATTGTTAAATTTTCTTTATGTCCATAGGCCAGTCTACCTTATGCCTAAGTCAGTTTTTTTACTTGTATGGGTCAATAAGTATGTGATGGCTTGCTAGGTATAATGATTCGGAGAGATGCATTAAGCCCCCTTTTGCCAGAGCATTACTCAAATAATTTTATATAATTAAAAATTATATTGTATTGTTTCTGCTAATAATTGGTAGCTTTCCTGTTATTTCTAACTCATATGCGTAGACAATAAAATGTTTCCAATAAGGACATTATTATGAAACGTACATGTACATTCATCATGACTTATAAAAAATTGTGACATTTCAATGAAAGATAATTTATTTTCATGCACTTTTTTAGACTCCTTTAATAAAATAAATATGTAAATGCCTAAATGGCAATAACAATAGTAATTATAACAATGCTCTTAATATAGCACATGCAGTCACCGATTTGAGAGTTTGAAAATAAGGGAGATTGGAAAAATCATAAATACAAAGGATGAGAACATACACATATGTTTTCATTTCAAGGGAGCAAAATGTCTCCGAGAATAAGGTAACACTATGAAAACAAAAAAATGAAGAAAAAACAAAAAGCAATTGTTTTTAAATGCTTGTAACACCCGTTTCTCTTTTTTGAACCTTATTTTCAGAAACTCATGTTTGCCCTGTTTATGTGACTGTTAACCCTTGGAGAGACAAATAAACCAAATGGACATATTCATTTGACCCATTACCACACAATCCCTACTTTTGATGCCCCTGAGAAAGAAGCCTTTTGAAAACACTGTGGGAAAAGGTGAAAATGCTGGTAACCAGCATTTTCTCCTTTTCCCATAATGTTTTCTACCCTTCACAAAACAAATTTCAAATTTTCAGTCACTTTTATTTTGTCCTCTGCAAATGCTTTTGATTTGGACAAGCCTAAAATATTGTTGTTTGGTAATGAGTTAAGAACAAACCAAAATAATTGCAGTAGTTGCCTTTAGTCTGTTTCAGCAAAGTGGACTGTGTAGATCAAAGGTCAGGCTGCAATTTTTGTGAAGTCTGCCCTTGTTTTACATTAGCACCAAAAGCAACAATAATGACTGGTGAAAGGTGCTTTGACTCTTTTCTCACTGTAGATGACACCAGAAGCTTTTATGGTTAGTGTAGATCAAGATCAGACTGCACAGAATGTGGATTCTGATCTCTGATCTATGCTGTCCTCTACTTTATATTAGATTGCAGCCAAACTGTCTCTACATTTTGTAGTAGAACTACATTTATACCCAAATGAAAATATGAAAATCATATTTACTTGGCAGTGAAAAGGGTGAACTGTTTACCAGGAAGCTAAATTGAGACATGTCTAATATGAAAACATTTCCAGACAACAATCTAAATGTGGCTCACAGTCCTTGAAAGGTTAGAAAATATTCAGGGAAAAAAGAAAATGTTGTTCATCAGCATTTTCTCCTTTTCCAGCAATGTTTCAAAAGCCTTCTTTCTCAGGGTCGTTAAAATACAGAACTGTGTTGTAGATGGTTTGCCTTTACCAAACAATCCCTAGATTTCACAACCCTGGCAAAGAAATCTTTTGAAAACATCTTAGGAAAAGGAAAGAATGCTGGTAATCCCTTTCCCACAATGTTTTCTACCCAGCTGGAAACAAATTTCAATTTTTGAATTACGTTCATTTTTGTCGTCTGCAAGCGCTTTCAATTTGGACCAGTCTAAAATTTTCTCCTTTGGTAAAGAGTTAACCCTTACTCCATGAAGCATTTCAACGGTATCTCTAATTGCCCCTTAACAACAGCAAGGATGAAGTATGTATATGTATATGACACCTTTTGATAGTGTTGAAAACATTGTGGCAAAAGGTGAAATTGCTTGTTACAAGCAATTTCACCTTTTGCCACAATGTTTTCCAAAGGCTCCTACAAGCAATGCGTAGAAATGAGTATCTATGGAGGAAAGAGTTAACCAGGTAGTGATGCAAAGTCCATAATATAGCTCCTGGCCTCTCCTTTCTCTAAGCTTGTCAGTAGCTCACGTAAACCCAGAGATTTAGCAAGTCTGTACTGAAGTTTGACGTCCTTACAGTGTTGTAACAGTTTCTTTACGTTGCTTGTGGCTTGTGGTGTTTTGTTACTGCTCTGCTGGTATCTGCAATACATGAGGCAATACATGTGGCAATACATGTGTTTTCAAAACATCTTTTGGCAACACTCTTTAACTCTTTACCAAACAACAACATTTCAGACTTGTCGAAATTCAAAGCATTTGCAGACGACAAAGTGAGCTTGACTAAAGATTTGAAATTTGTTTTGGGAAGGGAAGAAAATATTGTGGGAAAAGGATAAAATGCTGGTTTCCAGCATTTTCTTTTTTTCCTACAATGTTTTCAGAAGGCTTCTTTCTCAGGGTTGTTAAAAGTCAGGATTGTGTGGTTAAGGGTTAAGTAAGTAGAAATGCGCTTGAGCTCTCTCATAGTGTAAGAAACATTGTGGGAAAAGGTGAAAATGTTAGTTATCAGCACTTCTTTTCTTTTACAAAATTTTCTTTAAAAAGCAGTTTTTCCAAAGGTTGAGAAAACCTTGGATTGTTTGGTAAGGAGGTAAGTATTTTCGCATTATAAAGATTTGTAGCAAATCTTGTTCTGGAAATCAACAAGTATATTAACCAGGCTCTGTGAAAAGGGGTATAGTGCATGTACAAAGAGTATTGAACCTTGACCCAGGTTAGCAAAAAGTATCACCTGCAAAACCTATCAAGCTGTGTCAGCCTATGCAGTCCACACATGCTGATCTGGGTTAACACTTTGCTTTGATAAAATTTTCTGAATGTCCATGGACTGCTTTCAGACTGGTCTAAGATAGTCTGGATTATCTGCCCTTACTACTACGTTGAAGTAGGTATAAGATAGAATTGATTTAACTCTTTACCAAACGACAAAATTTTAGGTTTGTCCAAATTGAAAGTATTTGCAGATGACAAAATGAAAGTGACTGAAAATTTGAAATTTGTTTTGTGAAGGGTAGAAAACAGCATTTTCTCCTTTTCCCACAATGTTTTCAAAGGGCTTCTTTCTCCGGATCGCTAAAAGTTGGGATTGTGTGGTACAACAAAATAAAAGTGACTGAAAATTTGATTGGGAAGGGTAGAAAACATTGTGGGAAAAGGAGAAAATGCTGGTTACCAGCATTTTCTCCTTTTTCCACAATGTTTTCTATGGGCTTCTTTCTCAGGATCATTAAAAGTAGGGATTGTGTGGTAATGGGCTTACTAATCCATAAATATGTGATGTATTGGTTGGTTTATTAGATCTAAGTGATGCATTAACTCTTTACCAAATGACAAAACTTTAGGCTAATCCAAATCAAAAGCTTCTGCAGACAAATTAGATGCTACTCAAACCACAAAGTCTGTCTTTCATAAGGTAGAAAAGATTAGAGGAAAAGGAGAAAATGCTGATCACCGGCACTTTCTCCTTTTTCCCACAATGCTTTCAAAATCTTTATTATTTAGAGTAGACAAAAAGTCAGCATTGTATGGCAAAGGGTGAAACCCCCTTCAGCTGAGGTGATGGTCATATCTATATGACTAAGAATACCGATAAAGAATGTGAACATTACTTCTCTACTGCATCCTCAATAAGCTGTGGTGTGATTCGTATATGTGACCGGAATTCTTGAAGATATTTTAGATTCCCTCTCATTATCACATTGTTACACAAGGCTAGGGCCCAAGCTTCTTTCTGTTGATATGCTTCACTGATAATATAGGCCTATAACACACATAAATTGGTAATAGAAATTTGATACCATCAAACAAAAATAATATTGCTGTAAACACAATTTAATCTCAACCTTAGAGCCCTTAGCAAAATTAATGTTGCTTTAAACCATTACCACATAATCCGTACTTTTGACGACCCTGAGACAGAAGGCTTTAGAAAACATTGTGGGAAAAGGAGAAAATGCTGGTAACCAGCATTTTCTCCTTTTCTCACAATGTTTCCTACCCTTCACAAAACAAATTTAAAATTTTCAGTCACTTGTATTTTGTCCTCTGCAAATACTTTCGATATGGGCAAACCTAAAATTTTGTCTTTTGGTAATTAGTTAAGCAGGTAGTGTAGATAAAGATTCTGTGCAGTCTGATCTTGGATCTACACTGTCTGATACTAGCAACTTTGAAATTGCAATAGTTAAGCTGATTTCACTGATTTCACTGATTGAAAACGTAACTTTCATTGCCTCATACCTTTAAAGTTAACAATGTGATAGGTCTGGAACCAATTATTTCATAAGACAGATTCCAAAGTTGTATGCTGGAAATTTCTTTCAGAAGTTAACCAGAGCTGTCACTGAATGTGACTTAATACCCATACCAGTGCTTTGATTTTGTACACAGACGGACACACAGACAGACACACTGACGGACAGGTTGATTCTAGTATACCTCCAAAAACATATGTTTTGCAGGGGTATAATGAATTAAAAAGATCTCAAGAGCTGAATCTATTTTGTCTATAGAGGTATATGTGAATGGACACCTAGACAGACAAAAGCATAACTATCTGTGCAATTCTGAAGTTTCTATAACAGTATTTTGCAAAAACATTCTCCTCCAGCCGCTGGCTACTTTTCTTTTTTAAGGAAAGTCAATCACACACAATCAAATGTTTTAACAACTCTTTGAAAAAATACTTCCGAAAACATTTTGGGAAAAGGAGAAAATGCTGGTAACCAGCATTGTCTCCTTTTCCCAAAATATTTTCTACACTTTCTAAGCCAATATCCAATGTCTGAGACATAGAAAATTTGTCATTTGCACATTGTTTCAATTTGGACAAATCTATGTTGTCTTTTAGCAATTAATTATGTCAATTCTTGAAAAAGAATTTTGCTGTGCTGAGAATCAAACCCACAACTCCTGGTTTACAAGTTATGTAGACTGGCATTAAACAACAGAAGTTGAGTATCAGTAGATAAACCAATACTCTACCTCAGGAAACACTGGGTGATCTGCGATTAACAGGTTGGCTCCTTTGACAGTCAGGTTGATGTACTGTTGATTTGATGACAGATTTTTCAGTTGCAGAGCCACAAGGCGTGCTTTCCGCACACATGTCTGGGCTTGACGCAGACAATTGTCCTTCACAAAACTTTCTGCAGCCTCTGAGAAGTATTGAGCTGCTTTCTGTAACTGGCTCTGTGTATCATTATTATTCTCTGAAAATATCATATATCACACTACAGCTCAACGTCCCATGTTTTGATGACGAAGACAAAAAAGGCTTTTTGAAAGCAGTATGGGACCAGGAGATGTTTTCTGTTCTATTCCAGACAAATTCACTGTTTCACCATTTTGTAATTTGTTGTCTCCAAATGTGTTCTTTTTAGAACAGTTTAGAATTTGTTGTGTAGCAGTTCTTTTTAGACCAGTTTAGAATTTGTTGTCTAGAACAGAGTTAACAAATAATTGTACAGACATGACTTCAAAATCCTTCTGTAGGAAACATGATGGACAATAGGGCAATTAATCTTAATAATGATCAGCCATAGCAAAATGCATTAAGGCTCATGAAATGTGTTTTCCTGCAACATACTGTGAAACATTCAAATAAATTCTGGTTTAACAGTGTGTTATAACCTTCAGAGTGATGAATAAACCCAGTAAACTCAAGTTTAAAGTGTTGGCAGATGACAGATAAATGCAGCTAAAAAGAGGAAACAAGCTTTTCAAGGGCAGAAAAACCATTCTAGGAAAAGGAGAAAATACTGGTTACCAGCATTATCTCATTTTTCATACAATGTTTTCAAAAGCTTTTCTTTTTTAGACTCAGTAAACACAAGATTGTTAAGAAAAGGGTGTATTATAAACACTGAAACCATACCTAATGTTTTACCCTTCAATTTATCTAATATTTTGTTTGCATTATCCTGTAGTAACTGGGCAATTTCTCTGTACATCATGAACTTCAAGGCCACCATGCTGTAAGTCTCACTGTCTGTCGGATGATATCGCTTTAGATAATCCAAAATTGCTGTCTTCAGTTTCGATACCTAACAACAAAAGAAGGTTTTGTATTCATCTAATACTCTACAATACAACTTCCAATTCTTACAACTCCAGAAACAAAACTTTCGAAAACTTTGTGGGAAAGGAGATGAAATTTTTTCTCCTTTTACCATGTCTTTTTACCCCTCTCCCAAATGTGGAACATTATACATGTACTTAGACAACAAAATTCAAAATTCATTGGTGCAATTGAGCAGAAGTTCACTGACATGGTAAAAACATTTTCAGGACAAGGATAAAATGCTGGTGTTTTCTCCTTTTACACAAAATGTTTTCAAAACCTTTTCTCAGGTTTTTAAAAACACCGGATTGTTTGATTAAGGGGTAAAGGACAAAGTTTTGTACCTTCTCATAGACAAAAATCATGATTTGAACAAGTATCTAATAAGCCATTCTACAAATGCTTTCACAAAAGGCAAGCTCAGAGGATGATATCTGTCTTATTTACAGTAGAAGTCATTGTGGGGAAAAAAGGAGAAAAGACAGATTACCGGCATTTTCTCCTGTAGCTCAAGGTGTTTTCAAAAGTCTTCTTTCTCTGTCATTAAAAGTATGTATTGAGCAGTAAAAGGTTCACCCACATTTCAAATGTCGGTCAATACTTTCAATATGGAACTGATTTAGACAAGTGTAAATCTTGCTGGGGTAGAAAGAAATAAGTCACATACAGAGGGTTGTGAGTAAATCATGATTTTAACATGACACATGAATACGGCACTTTATACACAGTGCAATGAAAGTGTGGTGAAATCCATATCATTCTGTATTGAGTGATGTCATTCTATATCGCCTGCAACATGCGAAAACATGACGCTGTCGTAAAGTATTGTACCGGATCAGCCAAGCAGTCCGCACAGGCAAATCTGTGACAACACTTTCCTTTTTCATCTAATGTTCTGTTTCACAAAAGTCTACTCTAACACAAAATTTAATGTAGTCTTAAAGTGCCGTCTGGGATTAGCCTGCGCAGGCTGATCCTAGATGACACTTTAACCCATTAACACACAATCCCTACTTTTGATGCCCCTGAGACAGGAGTCTTTAGAAAACATTGTGGGAAAAGGAGAAAATGCTGGTAACCAGCATTTTCTCCTTTTCCCACAATGTTTTCTATCCTTCACAAAACAAATTTCAAATTTTCAGTCACTTTTATTTTGTTGTCTGCAAATGCTTTCAATTTGCACCAGTCTAAAATATTGTCGTTTGGTAATCGGTTAATCAAATGTCCAAATGCCACATTTCGTGTGTTGCAAGCCATATAGAGTGACGTCATTCTGTATAAAATAAGTAAGGTATTCAATGGAATATAATCTGCATTCACATTTCTACCCTACCCATGAACTTGTTTTCTATTCGTTAAGAGTTATTCATGTTAGAATAAAAATCTTCTTTCTATTGTGGTTTATCGTTCAATAAACCATGTTGTGAGTTAGAGGCGCAAATAAATACACCACTTGCCCAGGTGGTTTATTCATTGCACCTCACAATACACAATGTGGTTTATTGAAAAATAAACCATGATAGAAAGAAGATTGTTTTTTTAAAAATACATAAAGACCTCAAAATAAATGCGTTATGGTACATAGTCATACCTTTTCCATTCCTTTGCCCAGTAACAGCTCAAACTGATGGTTCTGTTTGAGAGAATCAAAAATATAAATCATCTCATTGTAACGTCCCACACCTGTCAACAATCTTGTCTACAAATAGAAATAAAGAAAACATTTAGACTATAATTATTATTACAGCCCTTTAACTCTTTACCACACGAGAAAATTTTAGACTGGTCCAAATTGAAAGCATTTGCAGATGACAAAATAAAGGTGACTCAAAAATAGAAATTTGTTCTGGTAAGGGTAGAAAACACTGTGGGAAAAGGAGAAAATGCTGGTTACCAGCATTTTCTCCTTTTCCCATAGTGTTTTCAAAAGGCTTTTTTCTCAGGGGCGTCAAAAGTAGGGATTGTGTGGTAATGGGTTAACTCTTTACCACACAATCCTGATTTTTAATGCCCCTGAGAAAGAAGCCTGTTGAAAATACTGTGGGATAAGGAGAAAATGCTGGTTACAAGCATTTTCTTCTTTTCCCACGGTGTTTTCTGCCCTTCCCAGACCAAACTTCAATTTTTTAGTCACCTTTTTTATGTCGTCTGCAAATACTTTCAATATAGACCAATTTTCTCGTGCAGTAAATAGTTAAGTCATAAACTATTAAGAACTTCAATCATTTGATTACTATTTCAAATCTTTAATATAGTTGTAGTGAAATATCTTTTTTATGCCATTTTCAACATCATTTCAGTTATATTGCACAGCCAGTGAACCTATCTATGCTCTACTAGTAGTTCCTACTACATGTTTCTAAGCTACTGGCTGCTTTCTCAAATAACTATGGTCATAGCAGCCCGTGCCATTGAAAAATGTCATAGGAAGTACTGGTAAAAGCATGCATAAGTTCACTGGCTACTTTCACAAATACATATTGTCAAAGCAATGTGTGGTAAAGAACTAAACCTTTTCACCTACCATCAACTGAAATTCATGAGCAGCCTCTAGATGTGCAGTTAATATTCTAGCAGCTCTTAAAATATTAGAAATGCCCTCCATATCACAGGCCGCTGTGTAACAATCATGTGCTAAAATTAGCACTTCTGTCTGAAGGGTCAAAACTGAAAAGAGAGAACAATTAGATAAAGTTTTACCACATGAATCAATGTTTAATTTTTCACCTCACAATCCTGACTTTTAATGGCTCTAAGAAAAATAGCCTTTGAAAACATTGCAGAACATTGCATAACCAGCATTTTCTCCTTTTCCCACAATGTCGTCTACACTTCCAAAGTCAAATTTCAATTTTTGAGTCATATTTGTTTTGTCGTCTGCAAATACTTTCAATTTGAAGAAGTCTTAAAGGTTGTCATTTGGTAAAGAGTTAAACAATGCAGATGAAAATGGCTTTTGAAAAACATTGTAAAATGGAAAAGAAGCTAGTTCACCAGCCTTTTCTTCTTTACCACATTTTTATTTACCCTTTAAAAGGCAACACCTATCATTTACCTGTGCGTCAATACTTTTTGCAGATACATTAAACCTCCTTTTCACAGAGCATATACTTGGCAGAGAAAGAGTTAACCCAATACCACACAATCCCTACTTTCAATGCAACTAGCATTTTCTCCTTTTCCCATTATGTTTTCTTCCCCTCACAAAACAAATTTCCAATTTTCAGTCACTATCATTTTGTCATTGACAAATGCTTTCAATCTGGACAAGCATAAAATATTGATGTTTGGTAATGAGGTAACTTGTGATATTTTGTAAGAGATTAAATATCACATTCATGCCTACCTTTATCAGTAACTTCTTCCACATCCACTGTCATAGTTGCTATGGTATCAACCAGTCTTTGGCCAAGGATAGAAGGGTTCTCGCACAGCCTGATGATCTGATGGAAATCTTTAAAGTTGTCCCCTGGGTCAAAAATAAGGGCGTGGCTTCCAGGGCTCTGTCCCAGACTGACCTTGAAAGTTCTCAGTATGGCATCAGATAGAAAACCAGCCACCTATAAAAATAGATTAGAACAAACATGATTACTTGTATAAATCAATTTTTAAATTTTTGCTTCCTTATCCTGCGACAAAGAATAAATACAACTTTCAAGCTGACAGTAAAAATCTGAAAAATGTTATTTGAAACGCAGGTTTTTGCTAAAAAAAAAGTTTTTATTGGACAGTGCAGTCTGATCCTGACCTACAGTGTCCAGAAAAAGTTATTAAATTGCTTATAGCAGCTCATGGGTTAATTTGGGTTCTACATGACTCTGAACAGTAAATTTGCAACATAATAAGGAAAGCATAAACTTTTTATGTCTGTGAAAATTTGTGATGGGTATATCATACTGAAAACAAAGGAGGTTATGACATAGAAAAAAGTCATATACCAGTAACCATGGTTCACAAAATCTATTACTGCTATTCCTATGTAGTCATCTCTCGATGAGCAAGTCTTGAGGGAGAGTGGGACATCAGGACATGCATAGCAACCAGCAGACAAGCAGACAAAATGTTAACCAAACTGTAGTGATAATTACAAATGAGATGTGAAAGCCTCACTAGGTTTAGACATTGCATTGTAGTAAAACTGTTTTTTATCAGTGTTTTAGTCTGACTGGCTTCTGTAAGTGTATTAGTCTGCACTTGATTATAATACACATATGATGCCATTACATTCGGTTTACCTGCTGTTTAGTTTTAACATATTTATTTTACACCAACTGAGAAACATGTTCTTACAACTTATACTAATCTCTCTCGATTCTGCTTCCTGAGAGCTACACCAGTACTCACGCCAAATTTGTGGGCCAATGAAAAATCCCAAAGTTGACACGCGCTCCCCGGTATTGAACGCAGGACCTTTAGGTTATGAGGCCGATGCTCTACCCCATGACCATGGACACCAATGTTGTTACAGTGGTAAGCTGAAAGCCACCATTAATATGAAGAGTTGCACTAATTGAAAGTATACAGGTATTGAAACTGAACTGAAGATCTCATTTTACAATATATTTACTACCCACCTCCTCTGATGAGAGCGAGCTGGTTCTTAAGAAATCTGCAGCCAGTCTAAATTTAGCTGTGCAGGTAGTTTTAAGCAGAGAACCAAGAATGATGTAATCATCTCCTGTCACCAGGTCATCATAACCCATCTCAAGAACCTGAAATTATACAGACATTGAAGTACCTCTAAAAAAACTACGTTGTATTATCCCTTTACTCCATAAGGCATTTCTATGGTATCTCTAACAGACCCTAAATAACAGCAAGGATGAAGCCGTTTTTTATGTGTATATGATACCTTTCGATAGCATAGAAAACATTGTGGCAAAAGGTGAAATTGCTCGTCACGAGCAATTTCACCTTTTGCCACAATGTTTTCCAAAGGCTAGAACAAGTAATGCGTAGAAATGAGTATCTATGGAGTAAAGAGTTAAACCCGCCATTCACAGAGCATGACTTATGTTGTTTAGAAAAGAGTTCAATCAACACCACCTAAAACAAATGCAGCACTTTGAAAACAAACCTTTATAAGAGAGACAATCAAGCTACCATAGGTTTACTTTCATCATACATGTTGCACAAAGACTTTCTCACAAAAGAAGGCTCTTGCAAATTGGAAAACGTTTTCCTTCCTATTAATATTTTGATAATCATCTTTTTGTATCACTTTGACTAGCAGACTTCTTAGTATGTCATTAAAAAATTAGTATGGCAAGAAATCTAGTGCTAACATAATTAAATAATCCAGTTTTAAGAAACCTAACCTAGGCAGGAGGTTTGTGATAACATTGTGGGAAAAATAGACAATGGCGGTAAGCATTATTTTCTCTTTTATTCACGCAATTTTTTCTGTCCTATTATTGAGAAAGACCATTGCTTGAGTCACCTTTGAATTTCGTCAGCAAATGTTATAGATTCTGCCAAGTCTGAAATTTTGTTTTCTGGTAAAGGGCTAAAAAATATCAATTAAGTTACTTTGTTTAAAGTGTTCGAACTTACCACAGCAATTTTGAAGGCTGTTAGAATGCGAATGCAGGTATTTTTAGACTGTTCACAGTGGTTCAACAATATTTCCATTGTGCTGATCTTTTGCTCAATCTCCTCTGTTACTGACTCTATCAAAGGCTGAATGTTGCTTGTCAAGGATATGGCTACAGAATAAAAAGTATACAGTTTAGTAATGCCACTCTAATAAAACGAATTTGGCCTTTACCAGATAACATAGTGTTAACCTTTCCCAAACAATCCCTGGTTTCATGACCCTGAGAAAGAAGCCTTCTGAAAACTGTGTGTGAAAAGTAGTAAATGCTGGTAAGCAGCATTTTCTCTTTTTCCCTAAAATATTTACTTCTCTTTCCAAAAACAAATTTGAAATAGTTTCAGTTTGAAACAGTCTAAAATCAGGTCATTTGGAAAAGAGTTCAATTTATCCAAATTGAAAGCTCTTGCAGATGACAAGATTGATTTGACTCAATGATGGGCATTGTCTTTGAAATGGCAGATATGGTAGAAAACTGTGGGAAAAGGAGAAAATGGTGGTTACCAGTATTGTCTCTTTTTCCTAGAGTATTTTTGTGGTATTTATCGAATCACTTTGTTTGTTTGGTGCTTTATGCCATCTGTAGCATTATTTCACAGAGCTCCAGATAAGAGGGAGTGATGGTATTCAAAATCCAATATTTCTCTTCTAAACCCTATATTATGGGTACTGAATGAGATGATTCTAATGAATACCCACAACATAGGGTTTAACTCATTACCAAACGACAAAATTTTAGGTTTGTCTAAATCGAAAGCATTTGCAGACGACAAAATAAAAATGACTAGAAACTTGAAATTTGTTCTGTGAAGGGTAGAAAACATTGTGGGAAAAGGAGAAAATGCTGGTTACCAGCATTTTCTTCTTTTCTCACAATGTTTTCTAAAGGCTTCTTTCTCAGAGGCATCAAAAGTAGGGATTGTGTGGTAATGGGTTATTGGAGAATTATTAACTCTTTACCACACAATCCCGACTTTTAACGACCCCTGCGGAAGAGGCCTTTTGAAAACATTAAGGGAAAAGGAGAAAATGCTGGTAACCAGCATTTTCTCCTTTTCCCTTAATGTTTTCTTACCTATCAAAGACAAGTACCGTTACCGGAGACACGTTTGAATTGTCATCTGCAAATGCTTTCAATTTGGACAAGTTTTCATTTTCATCGTGTGGTAAAGAGTTAATATATCTGATTTGGAAATCACCAATCATTCCCTCCACCTGAACGTCTAATTTACCTATAGTTTCTCTCACCAGTATTTTGCCCTACATGCTTTCAAAGCCACTGGCTTTTGACCAACATAAACTTCACTTGAACAATAACTAGAAAACATGTCAAAGTAGAGTCTCTTTATATGTACACAGATTCTTTGATAATACTATATTTATATTGACCCTTTTCCAAAAAGTCCCGAGGTTAGTGACCTTGAAAAAGAGGCCTTATGAAAACATGGTGTAAAAAGGAGCAACAGCAGGTACCTGGGGTTTAATATATTGTATGTCTAAAATAGCCAGTAGTATAGGATAATTAATTAATGTATTAAATCACTGTCTGCATTCAGAGAAGAGCTAGGGAATCCATACTTGATAGTCTGCAAATTTTTCCTTTATATTTTCTCAATGAAGACTTCAAGCCCACATAATGGGCTGTCTATGGCTATTTTTGTAACATGCTCTCAGGAAAAATGTTGTGGTAAAGGGACTGTCTTTTAGAAGAAACAAAACAACTCACTGCTTGAATTCCTGAGAAGAGCTACAGGGGCCATGATGGACTGTCTGTGAATGTTTCCTGGGGATGTTCTCAAAAGATGTAAAATCTCTGGAGTTAAATCTTCCATACCCATCACACCGAGGGACAGTCTTATAAATGTCTACAACAAATAATTATGGCCATCATTTATAGAGATAAGCAGGGAATTAGTGAGTATTAATTTTCTTAATACTTTCTTTCTTGCTAATTTAAGATCACTGGAAACAGACTACAATTAATATGCTAATTCTTATGAGCAATTAGAACTGCTGCAGCTATCCTCCTTCGAACAAGAGCACCATATGTTGGTGCTAACGTCTGGCTGCAGTTGTTTGATTTTAAATTTTGGTGAAAATTTTAAGTAAAAAAAATAACAGTATTAAAAATACTTAGAGGGTTATCTGCCCTTGTTTAATAGGTTCCCTCTTTGTCAGGTTGAAGTTGACAGTTCTAAGACAACACAGATATCCCATTACCACAAAATCCCTACTTTGACGCCCCTGAGAAAGAAGCCTTTAGAAAACATTGTGGGAAAAGGAGAAAATGTTGGTAACCAGCATTTTCTCCTTTTCCCACAATGTTTTCTACCCTTCACAAAATAAATTTCAAATTTTCAGTCACTTTTATTTTGTCGTCTGCAAATGCTTTCAATTTGGACCAGTCTAAAACAGGCCCATAGGAAGCAATTTTGGATTGGGGGGGGGGCAAAATTTTCAGGATCTGCTTGTCCCTATTTGACATCTATCGTATATTGCGTTTAGTACAGCAGTGAGCAATAACCCACCTACATATACTAGGGACTGAAATAGAAGGAAAATTGTTCAACAATGTGGTGAATTATAAGATTTGGAGTAAAAATAAAGCAGAAAATCACACTGAATGAAATGTGAAGTCATAAATTGTTTGGTGTCTGTCAGATAACAAAAGTAGAAGAAAAATTTCGGTGGCTCGCCTCCAATTGTTTAAAACTTTAATTCGTTCGAAATTTTCGATCAGCGTATCGTCAGTATGCTACTCTCAAATATTATTTCATCCTCGTTATACACAATGATTGTCTAGCAATATTCGGCCAAACACTGACACAGTCATTTTATTGGTGATCAAATTATTGGGGGGGGCCTGGCCTCCCCCCCTGGCCCCCCCTGTTCCTATGGCCCTGTAAAATATTGTCGTTTGGTAATAGGATATTATACAATATCAAAGTTTTTGCACGATGACACAGGCTGCATAAGGGATGTGACAATACCACAATGTTTTCTACAAAAATAGCTGAGCTAAAAACAACAAAAACAAACAAATATGTATTTATTGGCAGTTCTTCCATAAAATCAATATATTTTCAACAATGAAAAAGTGATTTTTATCCAGGTACAATAATAATTGTATTGTCAAATAATATATGTCAAATTGCTAACATTGACAACTTTTTCCATCTATTAATGACTTTTCTTGAAAACACACCAAAATCAAAATTGGACATATACACACCTGCTGCTGCCAATATCAGAAAGCAATAAGGGAAAATTAACCCTTTACTCCATAGATACTCATTTCTACGCACTGCTTGTAGGAGCCTTTGGAAAACATTGTGACAAAAGGTGAAATTGCTCGTGATGAGCAATTTCACCTTTTGTCACATTGTTTTCTATGCTATCAAAAGGTGTCATATACACTTAAAATATGGCTTCATCTTTGCTGTTACTTAGAGTCAATTAGAGATACCATAGAAATGCTCTATGGGGTAAAGGGTTAAGAGAACAAATTCTTCATGGGAGGCACTTGTTTCTATCCCCACAATCTTTTCTATACTATTAAAAGAAGTATTTTTCATTTATCTTTCATAAATCTTAGTTCAGTCTAAAATTGTACAGCAAAATAGTCTCACCAGAGTTATAGCTAAATCCTTACTGTACACCTCAAAGTTGATTGTTACACGGCAACTTTCAGATATCATACCCTCTTTTAATAGATCTCCAACCAGCTTCAATAATGCCTGCAATTCCTAACATAAATATGCAAAAGAAAGTTTATCAGTTTTGAGCTTATATGTCTACAGGAATTACAGAAATTGATCTACAATATCATCAGAATGCCAGGCAAAACTAAATTTGTTTTAGTTTCAAGAGATCAGGGTACGTATTCACCAATTATTCTTGACTCATTACCAAACGTCAAAATTTTAGGTTTGTCCAATTCAAAAGCTGAAGACAATATTAAAGTGACCGAAAATTTGATATTTTGTTTTGTGAAGGGTAGAAAACATTGTGGGAAAAGGAAAAAATGCTGGTTACCAGCATTTTCTCCTTTGCCCACTATGCTTTCTAGAGGCTTCTTTCTTAGGGGCGTCAAAAGTAGGGATTGTGTGGTAATGGGTTAAGAACCATCTTTGTCTTAATCTTTAAGATCTTTTGACTGTGAAAGTAACAGAACTTCTGATTGGCTAAACCAAATGGTTTAGTAAATCAGAAGTTCTGTTAC
This sequence comes from Tridacna crocea, assembly GCA_943736015.1. Taxonomy (NCBI): domain Eukaryota; kingdom Metazoa; phylum Mollusca; class Bivalvia; order Cardiida; family Cardiidae; genus Tridacna; species Tridacna crocea. Next base: position 16,352,413 of record OX031066.1, read on the forward strand.
GTTCACATTGACAAAATTCTCAAGAATAAGAATTTTCTAAGAATGGTTGTTGAATATGTACACTGATTGCACAAAACAGGCAGCTTGATCCTTAGACTACATGTAGTCTGAAATTTTACCAGATATTTGAAAAATTATTATGGTGAAACAAGTATAATCCCCTCTCCTTTTCGTAGGTAGTGGGTATAATTACAAACAATGCAGAAGAAATACCCTACCTTTTCTGTTAGATCTGCAGGTTTGCTGGTATTGGATGGCATTTTACCAACACACACTAATTCTTGTTTGGCTTTATTGTCGGACATGGGTTTGACTCTCTGCTCATCTGTCCAATTGTCCGACTCTTCTATACTTGTACCCTGGTTTAATAATAGTAAATTAATAAGATATCAATAATTTAATTTTTAATAATACAAACATAGTTAATTCCAAGGCAGATGCTTGATATTTGTTTTGTTTTGTTTTCTTTTTTTGTTAAAGATCAACATTTATTTCATTGATGACCATCATTGGTATTATTTTCATGAGTGAAGCAGCCACGAGGGAAAATGTTACTGATGGCATTAACGAGATGGTAAAAGGAGAAAATGCTGGTAACCAGCATTTTCCTCTTTTCCTGCAATGTTTTCAATCAAATTTTTCAGTCATATTTATTTTGTCGTCTGAAAATGCTTTCAATTTGGACCGGTCTAAAAAGTTTATCATTTGGTAAAGAGTTAAGAGACCCAACATATCTGGTAACGAAAGAAATTTTGGCAAAAACAAAAATTGATTTCTTTATAGTCCTGGTATTGATCTCTGATCATTTCAACAAACCCTTAAGCTGTTTTAATGACTCTGTGGGAGAAGGGGTTTTAAAACACTATGGAAAAAGGAGAAAATGCTAGTTACCAGCATTTTCTTGTTTTCCTACCATATTTCCTACCCTATCAAATACCAGCAGTTCATTCATGCCACTTTCAAATTTGTCATCTGCAGTTTCTTTTGAATTGGAAAAGTCTAAAATTTTGTTGTTTTCTGTAGAGTTTTACACATTAATTGTTGAACAAATTTTGTTAATTTGTCCATACAACAACCACCTTAATTCTTTATGAAATGATAACATTTTGTACACTACCAAATTGAACACATTTTCTTATTAAATGTAGCTGAAATGAAGATTTCTATCTGTGATAGGCTAGGACATAGAACAAAATTATAAAGAAAAGGATGGTTAACACTATTTTCTCCTTTTTCCACATAGATTTCAAAACCCTTTTTTTTGGGGGGGGGAAGGAGGGGGGGGCACATTATAACTTAAGATTATGTGAGGAAGTTTAGGACAGCTGATTGTTTTGATTGATCCAACTATACCAAAGGGTGTCCTAAATCTGTCCTAATATTGAAAGCAGACAACAAATAAGCTAAAAATTTTACAAACTTGCCTTTGAAAGGGTAGAAAACATTGTGGTTACCACAATTTTCTGTTTATTGAATAGTTTTCAAAAACCTTCTTTCTTGGGGTTGTTAAGCTTGGGATTGGTGTAAGGTTAGCACTAAGATCTGTTACCTCACTCAGTTCAATCTGTTCTTGTATTCTGTTTCTCCACATTTTCCTGTAGATATCTGTCCAGGACTCATCCTTCTCTGACAGTGTTTCATCTTGTTTCATATACTCCAGACACATCTCTAACATGCCTGCCCTCTCACTGGCACTGCTCATCTGTTTGGCTTCTTTCTAAATAGATCACCACAGCTTACTGTATAAGGGTAAATTTTTGCAACAAAGAAATTTTTTGCAATTTCCCAAATTTTAAGAATATGCAAACTTTTCTGTTTGCACATTTAACTACAAGAATAGCAACAAATAACCTGCATCTTGAATTTGCAGACCACCCATATATATCCACATGTTCAGTAACTCTTTACCCCATAATCCTGAGTTTAGCCATTTACCAATCAATCCCGACTTTTAAAGACCCTGAGGAAAAAGGGCCTTAGAAAACATTGTGGAAAATGGAGAAAATGCTACTAACCAGCATTTTCTCCCTTTTCCACAATGTTTTCTATTCTTTCATAGCCAAATTTCGAAATTTCAGCCACTTATGAATTGTCATCTGTACAAAGATTTTGTTGTTTTGTAAACGGTTAAACAACCCAGATAAAGAGAGCTTTTGATAGCAGTGTGGAAAAAGGAGAAAAATGCTGGCTACCAACATCTTTCTCAATTTACACAGTGTTTTCAAAACTCTTCTCTATTAGGGTCATTACAATTTGGGTTTGTGTGGTATAAGGATAAGGTAAGGATAAGCAGTTTCCTGATATGTTACGCTTTGTAAAACAATCAATGCCTTCCCAACAACAGAACATAACTATAGGAAAACCTTGTTACATTAATTCTAGCTGACTGATTGATTGTATGGTGTTCAGCCTGTGCCAATAGCAGAGACTCATCTGGGTCGATAATTTTACCAGATACATTAAATTCCATTTTCACAGAGCTATGAGGACAATGGTAGGACCCTTCTTAAGAAGTTTGGTCAAGATTAGAAGAGTGGATGTTTTAGGCTAAAGTCAACACATTCAAAACAGTCGTATGTAGAGGTGTCAGTGACAAACACAGCTCCTTCATATAAGGTCAAGAGCCTTTAGTCATTTCAGCCAGAAACCAGACAAACATTATTTCATTTATATCGCGGCAGCCAGTTCAACTATCCATGCATTCCTGGAGTTTCTTTTTTACCAGTACTTCGCATAATTTTCTTTCCAAGTCACTGGTTGCTTTCCCACATCACCATAGTTGAAATGAGGATCAGCAGTGGAAGAGGAATGAATCTCGTCACAATAATGATCATCAATCCTAAGAAAGAAACTGGCCCAGGTGGGAACCAATGATCTAATGTTCTTGAATCAGATACACTGGGGCTCAGTAATTCAAAGATAATAAATAAGAGATCATAATTTTGACAAGTCTTTGTGGTTCTTGTGGTAATGATTGTCCTACACAAAAAGCTTAACTCATTACTACATGACAAAATTTTAGACTTGTTCAAACTGAAAAGCATTTGCAGACGACAAAATAGATGTGACTGAAAATTTGAAATTTGTTTTGTTAAGGGTAGAAAATATTGTGGGAAAAGGAGGAAATGCTGGTTACCAGCATTTTCTCCTTTTCCCACAATGTTTTCTAAAGACTTCTCTCTCAGGGTCGTCAAAAGTAGGGATTGTGTGGTAATGGGTTAAGTGAGCTAAAAAGACTTCTCCTAATGCTGCGTTCACACTAAAGCACGATCTGTTACGATCATCACGATTGGCCAATCGCAGCGAATCGTGTAATTTTGCTGGAATTTGACGATTACATACAAGTTGATGCGATTTCATGCGTTCTGATACGATTTGTTACGCTTAGATGCGATTTGGTCATGATTGGTCGATTTCTGGTGATACGATCTGTGTCCAGGATAGACACGATCACATACGATCTGATAGGAGTATCACGAATGAGTTCGCGACTCCATTGCGATCTGACGCGATCAGAATGATAGGTGCCCACGATGTGTTACGACACGGTACGTGCAGATGCGTTCTCATACGAGCATCAAGGACTGATGCGCTCTGTTGCGATGTGTTACGATTGTTGGATGGATGTTTTGAGCGATTTCGATCACGATTGAGCCACGATTAGACCGCGACTGGTATATCAACAACCTGATTCATCGGTGACCTCATTGTTGATTGAACCTCTGAACATTCAATACCATTGATGATGGCCAGACTTGTGGATAATGAGAATGTGACATTTGCATTGTTAATGTTTGCTTATATTACCGCCATCGAAGAAGAAGAGGAAGAGCAACTGCAGGAACCGCAACCAAAGAACGTCAGGAGAGCTATCACAATTCAAATTGCTATAACGTTAGATGTTACTCTACTACTGTAGATGGAGAAATGAAACAAATTAATCTTACCGATGTATATATGGTCGCGATAACTCGCAACAGATCTTGGGCGTCCGTCACAAATGCGTAACCAGTCGTGCCTTGTCGTATTTACTCGCATCAGCTCGTATCCTCTCGTGAGTCATTCGCATCAAGTCGTGGGCAATTGGGCCCGACAGAATATCCTGAATCTTGACAGATCGTAACACATCGTTGGAGATCGCAACACATCTCAACAGATCGCACTATTTGTCTCGACCCCGATGACCACGATTTTGAAACTCGATGGGATACGGTCTGATGCGATTTGTTGCGATGACTTACGATCTGATGCGATGGTTACGATAGTTCCGGCAATCGTGTTGATCGTGGAAGAATTTTTGACTGCCAAAAAATTTTCCACGATTAACCCGATTGCCGCAATTGACATCAAGATGAGATACGATCTGATAAGATCTGATATGATGATCCCGATACGTTCACGATCAAGTCCACGATTTCAATCGTGGTCGAATCGTGATAAGTGTGAACGCCACATAACTGACTTACCAAGAAAAAATTGGTTATTTCTTTGGAAGACACTGAATGTTTGTTGGCCGTTTCTAAACAATCCTTGTAAAATTTCATCCTGGCTTGTTTAGAATTCCACAGTTCTGACATGCTCAGCAGGTCCTTCTGATTCTGTATCTAAAATGCAAAGAAATTACATGGACATGAAATATTAACTCTTTACTGCATGACAAAATTCTTTATTTGTCTAAACTGAAAGCATTGGCACACAACAATTAAATTGTGGCTTTGATGGGATTTATCTTTTATCTGTAGAAAACACTGAGAGAAAAGGAGAAAATACTGGTTACTAGACAATCATTATTTTCTATTTTCAACAAAATGTTTTTAAGGGGCTTTCTAATCAAAGCTTTTAACTTTTTGCCACACAATAAAACTAGAGCTGTCACTGAATATGACTTAATATCCCTGCCAGCACTTTGATAGAAAAAAGTATCATGTTCAAGGGGAGATAATTCCTCAACCAGGAAGAGTTGACACTTGAAAATTGCGTATTGCAAATCTTCAATATATAATCAGTATATGCGCAAAGTTTCAATACAATTGAAGAATAACTATAGGAGGAGTTTACGACACAAAATTACTAATATTTTGTAGAAAGACACTTAGATAGACAGGCTGATTCAAGCATACTCCTGAAAACATTCCTTTTTGCTGGCGTATAACTAAGCTACTAGACTTAGTTAATGAGAGACAAAATTACTTAATAGTCACTTACCTGTGCCATTGTTACACAATCTGCTGGTATACCACCAAAACCAGCAAAGTTTCTGGCTTCATCATACAGTTGTCTGTTGGTTAAATATGTCAAAATCATTAGACATTCCTGCTTACTCTGCTCTTCTTGTCCACATAGAAGAGCTTTCAGGCTTGAGGGTTCAATATCCGCACCTTTTAAACATTGCATCATATTGTGGAGCTTTCTGTAGTCTGGGTCTAAAATACATTTTGATCATATTTCAAAGTATTGCTGGGAAACAGCAGTCAAAGAGCACTGCTCGCCAGTGCTAACACTTGGCAGCAGCTCCTTTTAGAAATAAATTGATTTGTAAATGGTCAGTCAACAAAGGGGCTTAACCACCACAAAAATATTTTCAACGTTCCCTACCCTCGTATGGATTCTCCTTGTAATATTTAACCACTAGTCTGTGTTTGAAATAAATATCTTCAGTAATGACTCAGACACATGTATTACAACATTTATGCAAGACAAGTTCTAGTTCAAAAAAGGTCTTAACTGTGTCAAAACTATTTCCATGGTTACCTGCCCTTGTTGTATAGGTTCAATTTTATATTGTAAAATGTCAAAGGAATTTGCATGACAACATAGATGACTGAGCTCTGAAAACATCTCTATGTTTCCTTAGAAAACAGCCCAGCTAAATACACAGGTACAAATTATATTACTGTAACCGGGCTTTCAGTCCTTTTATTTTACCTATTGTGTTATTTTTAATCATCACATGTTTTATTGGCGGCATCGAGAGGATTTCGGGTATTATTTTGAAAAATACGACAAGAGGTTGTTTGAACAAAACATTTATTGTTTAAAAAAAGGATTTGGATCAGATTCATTGTGGTCAGTACGTATCGTATGTCCTGATTTGTTTCTCTTTTTGTTGTAATGTTGTTGATCTGAATACGATTCGTTTCGGGAGTTTCGGTCGTTGAGAATTGTCTTCTTTTTCAAGTCATTGCCGGTTTTCGCGGTCATCCCTTATCCCGATCCCTCACCGCACACACAGCTAATCATTGTTCTTTTACAGTTCACCTGCACGGCAGAGACAATTTCAGAAGAGAGTTGATAGATTGCATGTACAGTTAATCCCATAGACTGGTAAGTGTATGATATTAGGCTCTGTAATTAATTGGTGCTGTTGAAAACATTGTGGAAAATGGAGCAGGTTTAGATAACTATCATTAGTCATTGTTGTAATGATTAATATCCTATCACTACTCATATTAGGTTCATAACATTGAGAGATATTTAGTTTCAGGTGAAATAGAATGTTGAATTTGTATTTAGAATGGCATTTGTATATACATGTATTTCAGATTGTATTTAGACGTAGAAGACTCTAAAAGAAAGATTAAAAAGATACAGTTAGACCGATTTGTCTCATTCCTTTACCAATCCATACAAGGGACAGTTATCACACCCACTCCACTTGGTTATATTACAAGAGCTCTTGTATATAACCTTTTACCAAACAATCCCTGGTTTTTACAACTCAGAAGAAGAAGCCTTCTGAAAACATTGTGAGAAAAGGAGAAAATGCTGTTAACCTTTTTCCACAATGTTTTCTACTCTTTTAAAGTCAAGTTTCAGTATTTGAGTAATCTTTATTTTGTTGTCTGCATATGCTTTCAATTTGGAGCAGTGTAAAATTCTGTTGTTTTGTAAACTGTTAAACATCAAATTTGCACATTTTTTTTTTGACATAAAATCTTTTTTTCTTTATGGTAGCCGAGATATATAATTTTACTTTCTAAAAGTTTTCAGTGTTTTGGAGACAGTTTTAATTTACAGCAAATAAATCTAAAAACAATGTAGGCCCCCCTTTAGCCCTTCAGACATAGGGAAGAAGGCCTTTGAAAAGACTGTGTTTACAAGAATTTTCTCCTTTTTCTACAATGTTTTCTTACCAATTTTAAGACAAAGGGATTAACCACCCACCTTCTGTTTTGAAGACCAGTGTAATACTTTCACTGTCCAGTATCTTCAACAATTCTGTCACTTCATACATACTGGCTGTATTTGTAAGGAGGTACTGGATGATTCGGAATGTTTCTCTTTCTAACCATGCAGAGTCCCCTACCACCAAACTCTTTCTAACTGGTTTCTCGTTGTGAAACTGTAATACGGGGTAAAACCAAAATGACTTACCTGCGTGATATTTCAAACATTACTGTGGTCAAAATGGAATACAATCAAACTTGTACTGAGATTTCAGTTAACCCTTCCCCACACAATCCCGACATTTAACAAAACTGAGAAAATAGCCTTCTGACAAAATTGTGGAAATAAGAGAAAATGCTGGTAACCAGCATTTTCTCCTTTTCCCACAATGTTTTCCTCCCTTCCAAGAAGAAATTTCAAATTTTCAGTCACATTTCTTTTGTCGTCTGCAAATGCTTTCAATTTAGACCAGTCTGAAGTTTTGTTGTTTGGTAAAGAGTAAAGGGCCACTAAATGAAAGCTTGCGTACTCCTTTACCATACAATAAACATTTAGAATTAGCCAAATCTAAGGCATTTGCATATGACAAAATAAAAGCCTCTCAGATGATGGGATTTAGTATTTGGAAGGGAGAAAACACTGTGGGAAAGAGAAAATGCTTGTTTCCGGCAATTTCTCTTTTTCCAACAATGTTTTCAAAAGCTTCTTTCCTCTATATCATTAAACGCAGGTTGGATAACTTGTTAATTGAATGTAGCAAATGGTTACCCATATGGGTGGCACCCCTGAGGGCTGATAGTTTTGTTTTGGGGATAGTGCAAGACATCGAACCAAACTCATCCTAAGTTAGGTCTTGTTCTTCAATGAACTCAATGCATAGCACTGTTGCACTGTCCCTTACAAAGAGGCATGTTAAAAAGATATTAACCCATTACCACACAATCCCTACTTTTGACGCCCCTGAGAATGAAGCCTTTAGAAAACATTTTGGGAAAAGGAGAAAATGCTGGTAACCAGCATTTTCTCCTTTTCCCACAATGTTTTCTACCCTTCACAAAACAAATTTCAGTCACTTTTATTTTGTAGTCTAGTTTATTTTGTAGTGTGAATGCTTTCAATTTGGACAAGCCTAAAATATTGTCGTTTGGTAATGAGTTAAGAGAAAACATGAAAATGCTGGAAACCACCATTTCTTCTTTTCCCACAATGTTTTCTTAATTTTCAATCATTTTTCTGTGAATTCATTTTGTCTTGTGCAAATGCTTTGGAGTTGGACATGTCAAACATTTTGTCATCTGGTAAAGAGATAAACTATGCAAGTAGTATGTCATTTGTGCTTAGAAGTTCTGAATACACATTAATGTACCACACCATTTATTACCTGGAAAAAGGATTGTTTGAATTCATTCAGGTAAAGCCGACATTTTGAAAAGTTCTTTCTCTCTGTGAACTCAGCATAAAACTGCAGAAATGGAAGTAATGGAGAATTCTATAACAGAAAAGAAAAAAAAGTTTGCAGTCAAATTAAAATAAATAATGTCCATATTTTTTTTACAGTCACTGATGATAATTAATTACTAAATTTATCATGGAACCAAACAGCTGAACAGTTATCTTGACTCCAAACAATCATGTTTTTTTATAACTCTGAGGAACAATGATCTTGGAAACATTGTGGAAAAAGGAAAATGTTCTGGAACCAGTATTTTTGTCCTTTTTCCACAATGCTTTCTACTCTTTAGCTCTTTACCAAACAACTAAATTTTAGACCTCCCCAACTTGAAAGATTTTGCAGACGACAAATTGAATGTGACTGAAATGATGAAATTTGTCTGTGACATGGTAGAAAACATTGTGGGAAAAGGAGAAAATGCTGGTTACCAGCATTTTCTCCTTTTCCAACAATGTTTTCAAAAGCCCTCTACTCCACAGTTGTCAAAAGTCAGGATTGCATGGGAAAGAGTAAATGTGCAAATCCAGCTAGCAAAACCACATTCAAATGATTTAAATATGGAAGAGTCTACAATTTTATCATCTAATAAAGAGTTGATACTTTTCCCCTGCTGACAATATTTTTTCATATTAGAGCTGTGAATATGTAAATATATGTAAAAATTCAGTGGTGACCAGGAAAAGCATATGCTCACAGTCAGCAAATTTTTCATTTTGACACAATGTTTTCACACATTTTCAACCCATAAATGCTACTTCCACTTGATTATCCTACATTTTTCTATATCAAAGTTTTCCTGTACAGTATTACTTGTTTCTATAATGTAATGCTTGTTCTACCTGGGTTTCAATAGCATTCAGTCACAGCCCAGAACCTAAACTAAATATTCATGTATTTCGAGTGTTTTCAGTGCTAGGTCACAGCTTGGAACAGCCTTGTCCAAGATCACTTTGCTGTAACCAGCAATGCTTTCTTGCAACAAACCCAAAATCTGCATATTTGATTTTACTTACTTACTTACTTGATTTTAATTGCCTAACCCTTCCTTAACTCTTTACCACACCACAAAATTTTTGACTTGTCCAATTTGAATGTATTTGCAGTCTATGTGACTCAAAAAGAAGCTTGTTTTGAGAAGGACAGAAAACATTTTGGGAAAAAAGAGAAAATGCTGGCTACTGGTATTTTTTCCTTTTCCCACAATGTTTTCAAAAGGCATCCTCCTTCAGAGTAGTGAAAACCAGGGATCTTTTGATAAGGATTAAACCAACAGACTCTACTGAAATCTTTATAAAACAAAATTTTACATTTATCTAAAGTGAAAGGGATTCCTGATGACAAGTAAAATATGACCCTAGTGATGAGCTTTGTCCTTGAATGGGTACAAAACATAGTGGGAAAGGGAGAAAATAGTAGTTACCTGCATTTTCTTCTTTTACCACAATGTTTTCAAAAGCCCTCTCTGTCACAGATGATAAAACTCTGAATTCTGGTGTAGAGAATTCAACATTCTGATAAACTTGTTTCTATTATCTTTATATTTCTCAAGTGCTCAATTTGTTTTATCAGTGTTCTGCCAAGGTAAACATTATATCTGCCACATAAACCATGATTCTACCTACCTGTTGAAATATATCAAATCCGGTGACAAGCAGTGACCCCCATTTATTGGCAACATAAATTTCTATGATTCTGTCTAGGTGCTCTATCTGATATCTCCATGGCAATTTCCCATGATTCTCCAGGAACTGAGCATGCTCAGTGAGATCCATCATGGCTACCAACCAGCCACAGAGGCAATTTATTGTTTGTGAGTCCTGGAAAATAATGCACTAGACTTTGTATACATAGAGAATATTTTTTTCTACTCACTCTTCGTAGTCAGATATACAAATATACAACATTTACATAGTAAAATTCTTGAAATTTAATTAAATTGTAAAAGAAGAAGAATCCATTAGGATAGGTTTACATTTATGCATCGGACAGTGTAGAATGAAGATCAAAACATTTGAATACATTGTGGGAAAAGGAGAAAATGCTGGTAACCAGCATTTTCTCCTTTTCCCACAATATTTTCTACCCTTCTGTAAATAATTTTCAATTTTTGAGCTGTGTTTATTTTGTTGTCTGCAAGTGCTTTCAAGTTGGACCATTTTCTACCCTTCTGTAAATGATTTTCAATTTTTGAGTTGTGTTTATTTTCTTGTCTGCAAGTGCTTTCAAGTTGGACCAATCTAAAATTTTGTCATCTGGTAAAAAGTTAAGGGAATGTAGCAAATGGAGATGACCAGAATTTTTTTCTTTCCATTTCACTTTCTGCACTTTTAACTCTTTACCACACAGCAAAATTTTAGATCTCTCCCAAGTTGAAAGCATTTGCAGACGACAATTTTATATTGGCTCAAGCGACCCAATTTTTGTTTGATTGGGTAGAAAACTGTGGGAGAAGGTAAAATTGCTAGCTACCAACATTTTCTCCTTCTTCCACAATGTTTTCATTAGGCTTCTTTCTCAGGGTCTTTAAAAGGTGTCCGTGTGTTGTAAAGAGTAAAAGAAAAAAAAACACATTATGGCAGCCTTACTGTACTTTTTCTCTATAAATGCTTTCCAGTACTGACTGGTACAAAAAGTTTAGAAGCTTACTTCTTGTAAAAGTCCATAGCCTAGTGAAAAGCTAGAGTATACACCCTTGGTAAACCCATTACCACACAATCCCTACTTTTGACGACCCTGAGAAAGAAGCCTTCAGAAAACATGGTGGGAAAAGGAGAAAATGCTGGTAACCAGCATTTTCTCCTTTTCCCACAATGTTTTCTACCCTTCACAAAACAAATTTCAAATTTTCAGTCACTTTTATTTTTTTATCTGCAATTCCTTTCAATTTTGCCAAACCGAAAATTTTGATGTTTAGTAATGGGTTAAACTTAACAAGTTTGAAATAGCTTAATTCTTTCACTACTTAATAAATAAATTCCATTTTCTAAACGGCTCAAAATACTATTCCTCTACAAGACCAAAAGAAAATTCTGTCATGATCTAGAAAATTGCAATGGACAGTGTAGATAAAAGATTAGAAAGCATATTCTTTGCAGTCTGATCTTGATCTACACTGTCCACAAAAGCTTCTGAGGCTGTCTATGGTATAGAAAGAGTTAATAATGCATTAAAATAATTGGCACCGCAGTATAAATAACCTTCCATCTTTTGCATTCTTTGAAATTTTGAATGAAAATATTTTCAAAACTGGATGGTGGACCATGAATCAAACAAAATTCATTTGTGGGGTAGTAATAATAATTTCAGCAATTCCACGATTAAAATTTAATTCCTCATGGCTACTCCTTTCTGTCACATTCACACAGTATACAGCCAACAAACTTTTTTTCAGGGGTACAATAAAATACCTGTAAGCAAGCAGCCAGTTCAGCAAACAGTGGATTCCTCAAAGTGATAGCGTACAGTAACATAGACTTCCATGGACATTTGGATGTTTGTGTAGCAAACACAACTCCAAACACATCACTGGGACATCCATCATAGCTTATCTGGTATTCTACAAGTATATTCATCAAGTACTGTGTAAATACAACTTTTTTTTCAACATTGGAAAACTACAAAATAAATGAACTGTCTGTACCAAAACTTGCTGCTCTCTTTCCACATGTTTTTTACTTTGATTAGTGTTCAGTAGTTTTTGGGGCTTGAAAATAGCCACTCTAGTGGTGGGTTCAATCAATAATCCCAGCTCAAATCCTGCTGAGCCACAGAGATCAGTTGGCAACACACAAGGCTTCAAACACAGGTGAATTGGCTGCCGCAATATAACTGATATAATGCTGAAAACAGCATTTTTTCCTTTTCCTACAGTGCTTTCTAAAGTTTTAATTTCAAGCATCCTTAAAATACTGGAATGTATGGTAAAGAAATAAACTTTAGCTGTAAAACTAAACAAACCAATATCATCATTGTTGATAGGCTCATGTGATGTGGAAAATGTGCTTTGTTCCTCTTCATCACTTGTTGTTGAAAGGTCTGTAAAGAGTTAAAGTAAAACTGCTGTACCTATCATATGAAAACATAATACATTCAATGAAAGATTGGTTCAATCCATCCAAAAAAGGTATCAACCCATGTCAGGCTGTGGCATCCGTAAAATTCTCTGCATGTCAACAGACGATTCTGTCTCACAATTCGGTAGGTTTGAGACAAAAGAAATTTTTATAAGTGACAGCTTGCTTTATGTAATGTATTAAAAAGATGTATTAATCCTCATTTTTCAGATCACAGCTCATTTCTAAAATTAACAAACGTAACCAACATTGAAGACAAGTTCAAGGACATCAGTGGCTACTACTAAGGTATTCTTTTATTTCAGACCCCTTTTCCCCCTGAGAACGTAGTTTATCCCTTTATATTGCAAGCCTGGGTTTTAACAACACTCGAAGGTTCTTGAGACAAATTGTGGGAAAAACAGACAAGAGGACCATGATGGTCCTATATCGCTCACCTGAGTACCAAGCAGCAAAGGTCTACAATAAAGATAAATACCAAATATCAAGGTTCAAGGCTAAATGATAATAAAATAAGAGCAGCAATTTGTCGCAATTTGACTTGAGACTTTGAAGTTCCATGCCAGACAAGCAAGAAATACTGTAAGAATGAAGATCAATGTGGAATTACATAAATTCGCACTAGGTAGAGTTATTGTTCTTGCGCATTGGACTCTGTAATACTGCAACAAACATGCATACCAAGTCTGAAGTCGTTCTGACTTGAGATGACAAAGTTATATTCCAGACAGGCACTAAATGCTGTAACAAGAGGGCCATGATGGCCCTGAAATCGCTCACCTGAGTTTATTGACCAAACATGCACCATCTAGTGAAAATGTGGCCTCTAGAGCCTACAACAGGTTTTTCTAACATTTGACCTAGTGACCTAGTTTTTGACCCCACATGACCCATTTTCGTTCTTGTCCGAGTTATCATCCATGCAAACATCCTGACCAACTTTCATGAGTATCCAACTGAAAATATGGCCTCTAGAGCGTACAAAAGGTTTTTCTAAGATTTGACCTAGTGACCTAGTTTTTGACCCCACGTGACCCATTTTCAAACTCGTCCGAGATATCATCCAGACAAACATCCTGACCAACTTTCATGAGTATCCGACTAGAAATGTGGCCTCTAGAGCGTACAAAAGGTTTTTCTAAGATTTGACCTGGTGACCTAGTTTTTGACCCCACGTGACTCATTTTCAAACTCGTCCGAGATATCATCCAGACAAACATCCTGACCAACTTTCATGAGTATCCGACTGAAAATGTGGCCTCTAGAGCGTACAAAAGGTTTTTCTAAGATTTGACCTGGTGACCTAGTTTTTGACCCCACGTGACCCATTTTCGAACTCGTCCGAGATATCATCCAGACAAACATCCTGACCAACTTTCATGAGTATCCGACTGAAAATGTGGCCTCTAGAGCGTACAAAAGGTTTTTCTAAGATTTGACCTGGTGACCTAGTTTTTGACCCCACGTGACCCACTTTCGAACTCGTCCGAGAAATCATCGAGACAAACATCCTGACCAACTTTCATGAGTATCCGACTGAAAATGCGGCCTCTAGAGCGTACACAAGGTTTTTCTAAGATTTGACCTGGTGACCTAGTTTTTGACCCCACGTGACCCACTTTCGAACTCGTCCGAGATATCATCGAGACAAACATCCTGACCAACTTTCATGAGTATCGGACTCAAAATGCGGCCTCTAGAGCGTACACAAGGTTTTTCTAAGATTTGACCTGGTGACCTAGTTTTTGACCCCACGTGACCCACTTTCGAACTCGTCCGAGATATCATCGAGACAAACATCCTGACCAACTTTCATGAGTATCGGACTCAAAATGCGGCCTCTAGAGCGTACACAAGGTTTTTCTAAGATTTGACCTGGTGACCTAGTTTTTGACCCCACGTGACCCATTTTCGAACTCGTCCGAGATATCATCGAGACAAACATCCTGACCAACTTTCATGAGTATCGGACTCAAAATGCGGCCTCTAGAGCGTACACAAGGTTTTTCTAAGATTTGACCTAGTGACCTAGTTTTTGACCCCACATGACCCATTTTCGAACTCGTCCGAGATATCATCGAGACAAACATCCTGACCAACTTTCATGAGTATCGGACTCAAAATGCGGCCTCTAGAGCGTACACAAGGTTTTTCTAAGATTTGACCTAGTGACCTAGTTTTTGACCCCACATGACCCATTTTCGAACTCGTCCGAGATTTCATCGAGACAAACATCCTGACCAACTTTCATGAGTATCCGACCAAAACTGTGGCCTGTAGAGCGTACACAAGGTAAAAAGTTGACGACGGACGACGCACGACGCACGACGCACGACGGACGACGGACGACGGACACAGCACGATCACAATAGCTCACCATGAGCACTTCGTGCTCAGGTGAGCTAAAAATGACATTCAAAGGGAAAAAACTCAAAGACAGCACAAATTAGAGTTACAATTCTTGTGCACTGCACTTCCAAATATTGCACCAAATAATCATACCCAATTTCAAGTCATTCCTACTTCAGATGACAAAGTTTTGCTCCGGACAAGCAAAAAATGCTATGAAAATGAAGTTCAAAGGGGAAATAACTCAAAATTCAAGCTAGGAAGAGTTATGGTTCTTGTGCACTGCACTCCATAAATATACAACGATCATGCATATCAAATTTGAAGATGTTCAGGCTATAGATGACAAAGTTATATTCCAGACGAGCAGAAAATGCTGTAAAAATGACAATCAAAAGGAAATAACTTACAGACAGTATAAGGTAGAGTTATGGATCTTTCAGACTGCACTCTGCATTATTGCAACAAAAACAAATGTCAAGTTTCAAATCAATCGGACTGGAGATAACAAAGTTATGCTCTGGATTAAGAACTATCACAAAGAACTTTCTAATTCAAGGGCAAATAACTCCAGTTGTTTGCATCCTATTACACCCATAATTAAACTCATCCAAGATCTTAATTTTATATATATTTTGGCCAAGTTTACAGCTGATTGGTTACAAATTGTAGATGCTAGAGACTAAACAAAGTGCAGTATAGCAATTTTTTCTAATTCAAGGGCAAATAACTCCAGTCACTCTGGTCAGATTAGACCCATAATCAAACTCATCCAAGATCTTATGGTCATATATACTTTGACCAAGTTTGGTGCTGATTGGTTGATATTTGTAGATGCTAGAGTGTAAACAAAGTGAATACAGCAATTTTTCTAATTCAAGGGCAAATAACTCCAGATGTCCTGGTCCGATTAGACCCAAAATTTAACTCATCCGAGATCTTATGGTCATATATACTTTGACCAAGTTTGGTGCTGATTGGTTAATATTTGTAGATGCTAGAGTGTAAACAAGGTGAAATACAGCAATTTTTCTAATTCAAGGGCAAATAACTCCAGATGTCCTGGTCCGATTAGACCCAAAATCACACTCATCCGAGATCTTATGGTCATATATACTTTGACCAAGTTTGGTGCTGATTGGTTGATATTTGTAGATGCTAGAGTGTAAACAAAGTGAAATACAGCAATTTTTCTAATTCAAGGGCAAATAACTCCAGATGTCCTGGTCCGATTAGACCCAAAATCAAACTCATCCGAGATCTTATGGTCATATATACTTTGACCAAGTTTGGTGCTGATTGGTTGATATTTGTAGATGCTAGAGTGTAAACAAGGTGAAATACAGCAATTTTTCTAATTCAAGGGCAAATAACTCCAGATGTCCTGGTCCGATTAGACCCAAAATCAAACTCATCCGAGATCTTATGGTCATATATACTTTGACCAAGTTTGGTGCTGATTGGTTGATATTTGTAGATGCTAGAGTGTAAACAAGGTGAAATACAGCAATTTTTCTAATTCAAGGGCAAATAACTCCAGATGTCCTGGTCCGATTAGACCCAAAATCAAACTCATCCGAGATCTTATGGTCATATATACTTTGACCAAGTTTGGTGCTGATTGGTTGATATTTGTAGATGCTAGAGTGTAAACAAGGTGAAATACAGCAATTTTTCTAATTCAAGGGCAAATAACTCCAGATGTCCTGGTCCGATTAGACCCAAAATCAAACTCATCCGAGATCTTATGGTCATATATACTTTGACCAAGTTTGGTGCTGATTGGTTGATATTTGTAGATGCTAGAGTGTAAACAAAGTGAAATACAGCAATTTTTCTAATTCAAGGGCAAATAACTCCCGACATTCTGGTCCGATAAGACCGAAAATCAAACTCATCCGAGATCTTATGGTCATATATACTTTATCCAAGTTTGGTGCTGATTGGTTGATATTTGTAGATGCTAGAGTGTAAACAAAGTGAAATACAGCAATTTTTCTAATTCAAGGGCAAATAACTCCAGATGTTCTGGTCTGATAAGACCCAAAATCGAACTCATTCGAGATCTTATGGTCATATATACTTTGACCAACTTTGGTGCTGATTGGTTGATATTTGTAGATGCTAGAGTGTAAACAAGAAAATGTGAACGGACGGACGGACGGACGGACGCCGACGGACGGTGAGTGATCACAATAGCTCACTCTGAGCACTTCGTGCTCAGGTGAGCTAAAAATACCTGAAACCCTGTCAGGTTCAGACCCCATAATTTGAGCCACAAACTCTGGCAAAAAATCAAACATTTCCTAATTGGATAATTTTTGTTTTTCTTTTTCCTAATGGAGGACTAAAAATCAAGTTAAAAAGGTGCAAAACAGAGAAAAAAAGTACAAATATTTAAATTAACTATTTATAAGAATTTATATTAACTCTTTATCAAATAGCAAAATTTAAAACTGGTCCAAATTGAAAGCACTTGCAGATGACAAATTAAACAAAACTCAAAAATAGAAATTTGTTTCCACAAGGGCAGAAAACATTTTGGGAAAAGAAAAAAATGCTAGTTACCAGCATTTTCTCCTTTTCCCACAATGTTTTCAAAAGGCTTCCATCTCAGGGTCATTAAAACCTGGATTGTTTGGTACAGGATTAACTCTTTAACAAATAGCAAAATTTAAGACTGGTCTCAATTGAAAGGATTTTACTGATGACAAATCAAACATGGATAAAATTAAGAAAACAGTCTTTGAAAGGATAAAAACATTTTTGATGAAGGAGAAAATTCTCTCCTATGCCAGAAATTGTTTTCTAATGATTTTTTCCTAGGGGTCACTAAAACATGGAATGATTTGGAAAAGAGTTAAGTAAGTTTAAAAATATATAGATAAAAGCCAGCTACTAAGTTAACTTAATTGGAACACATACCTGAGTCACGATCTTTTAAACCAATTTTTGTGTACAGGGTCATCCTAACTTCTTTTGCTGTGAGATCAGATCTCTTTTTATTGGATGACTTTTTCTGGACTTCTTGAGTGCATCTATTGCTGGCATTCACGATTACATACCTTAAATGTTCCTGAAGGTTTGGGCTCTTGAAGTGGTGCAGCAAACCCAATAACTGTACAAATAAGAAAATAAATAAGAGTGCCATGATAGCCCAATATGTCTTCACTTCCTCATTAACAAGCCATGCTCTGTGTAAAGGGAGCTTAATGCATCTGCAAAAACGGTCTGGTACAAGGACCAGTCTACACAGAATTTAGTCGGCTGTTAAAAAGAGGTGGCCATTATGGTCAATAAGTATGTTATAGTTTGCTTGGTACCATGGATCAAGGAGATGAATTAAGTCTATACCACACAATCCCAACTTTTAACGACCCTGAGAAAGATAGCTTTTGAACACATTGTAGGAAAAGGAGAAACTGATAACCAGCATTTTCTCCTTTTCCCACAATGTTTTCTTCCCTTCCCAAAAAGAATTTCAATTTTAATGTCCCATTTATTTTGTCTTCTGCAAATTCTTTCAATTTGGACTAGTCCAAAGTTTTGTCATTTGGTAAGGAGTTAAAACTCCCTTTTCACAGAGAATGGCCCAAATATATGCGCGTCAAGCTGTGGCAAAAATGGGGTTTGATGTATATAGGATCTGACATAAGTGGGATTTTGAGATAAGATTTTATTAACCCTTTACCACACAATCCCGACTTTCAATGACCCAGAGATAAAAGCCTTTTGAAAACATTGTGGGAAAAGGAGAAAATGCTGGTAACCAGCATTTTCTCCTTTTCCCACAAGGTTTTCTACACTCCCAAAATCAAAAATCGATTTCTGATTCACATTTATTTTGCTGTCTGCAAATGCTTTCGATTTGGAGTAGTCCAAAATTTTGTCGTTTGGTAAAGAGTTAAGGGAGTCAAGAGAAATGTTATTAAGTGAGCCTTTATCAAACTTCCTTGACAAGTTTAATAAAATTTTATCTCGAATGTCAGATTCTTTTTATCACATAA
Organism: Tridacna crocea; assembly: GCA_943736015.1. Taxonomy (NCBI): domain Eukaryota; kingdom Metazoa; phylum Mollusca; class Bivalvia; order Cardiida; family Cardiidae; genus Tridacna; species Tridacna crocea. Next base: position 16,371,462 of record OX031066.1, read on the forward strand.
TGACATTTCAAAAAATATAGATTAAATGATAGAAAAACATTCATAAAAGCACCCGCGGTAATACCCACAAGACCCATTCAGTTCTATGTAAATGTGTGCAAAATGATGTCAAAAACGATGTCACACAAACGTGATATCAAATGCGTATAAGATATGAAAATTCGTAATGGGTATATTACACTGAAAACAAGGGAGGTATGGAGGATATTTGTTTTTGTTGGTGAAAGATCAAAATTTATTTCATCGAAAGGACACCATTGGTAAGGTAATATTTTCACCAGTGGCACAGCCATGAGTGAAAATATTACCAATGGTGTTCATGAGATGAAATACATTTTGATATTTCACCAAAAAAACCCCAAATATTCTATTTATTTCATGCTTTTAACCCTTTCTGGGAGGAGTTCTATCAAAATCCAGTACAGTTCTTTTCTGTTATTCCCTGTGGTGTATCGCTCCGGCATAGCAACGCATTACAATATTATGTCATGCGCGAGAAATCTAAGATAAATGACGTCATATTTCCCATTTGGTTGTCAGGCACGTGCAATTTACCTAGGCGACAAGAACATGAAAATCGGTATTTTCACTGGTGGTACCAGTGTAAGATCGAAAAATTTTTTCACTGCTATTTCTCGATATCCTACCAGAAAGCATGAAATAATACGTGATAAATTTCTAGATGCATTATACCCAGAGAGTCATCATATACAATAATCCATAAAAATCCATTTTTTCTAATAACCAACTGAATAATGAGGTAAAATAGTCCTTTGACATACAGAAAACTGATCAATAGCAAAAACATTTTACCAAGGTCAGCCTGTGCCCATAGCAGAGACTGATCTGGGTCGATAATTTTACCAGATACATTAACCCTTTCCCAAACAAGCCCTTAATTTTCCGTGTCTGCAATACAACTCTTTTGAAAACACTGTGGGAAAAGGAGAAATTGCTCGTAATGAGCAATTTCTCCTTTTTCCACAGTTTTTTCTACCCATTTAGAGAACTTTCTGCCTTTTTTATCAAATTTGAAATTGTTGTCTGCAAACTCTTTGAGTTTGGAAGAGTCTAAAATTTATCGTTTGGGAAAGGTTTAATTCCATTTTCACAAAGCAATGAAAACAATGGTAGGATCCTCTTGGTGAATTTTGGTCAAGATTCGAAGAGTGGATGTTTTAGATCAAAGTCAACACATGCAAAACAGTCGTATGTAGAGGTGTCAGTGACAAACACAGCTCCTTGACATAAAGTCAACAGCCTTCAGTCAATTCAGCCAGAAACCAGACAAACCTTTTGCAACTTGCAGGTAAGTATAGTATTGATATCCTGTCAAATTCAGTCTACCTATTCAACCTTTAACTCTTTAACACACAAAAACATTTTATACACATCCAAAATTGAAAGCGTTTGCAGGGGACAACATAAATGTAAATCAAAAATTGAAATTTGGTCTGGGAAGGGTAGAAAACATAGTGGGAAAAGGAGAAAATGCTTGTTACCAGCATTTTCCCCTTTTCCCACAATGTTTTCTAAAGGCTTCTTTCTCAGGGTCATCAAAAATTGGGATAATGTGGTAAAGAGTTAACAAATTAATGATTAACCGGTATTTTGACATAGCACCTGAATTTAGTGCTATAAACACAGTGCAACAAAATCGTGGTAAAATCTATGTCTTTCTATATAAATGACTTCATTCTATACAGAGTGATGTCATTCTGTATTGAGTAAGTAAGTTATTCAATGGAATGTAATCTGCTCCCGCATTTTTATTCATTAAGAGTTGGTAATATTAGAATCAAAATAATCTTCTTTCTATTGTGGTTTATCATTCAATAAACCACATTGTGAGTCATGAGGCCAATGAATAAACCACTCAGGTTATTGCCCTTGTGGATTATTGTTTGTGCCTCGTAACTCACAATTGTGATTTAATTAAATAATTAATTTTGATAGAAAGAAGATTATTTCTTAAGTAATCCATTACTCCAATGACACTAAAAAAAAGGACTTTTTAAAACATACTGGTAAAGAGAGTGAACTTAATACCAACAATAAGTCTTTTTTCCTCTCCTCTTTCCAACTCTATTATCAATTTGATGGTAAAAAAAAACAGCTCAGAGACAGGGAAATTTAGCTAGATTTTCATCAGCAGACAACTTACAAAGATTTGTAAATGTCTAAAAATTACAAATATCTATTTGTCATTTCCAGATCTAATTTACTATGTATTACAACAACATACTTGTTCTTTAGAGTACTGATGTATCTGAGCAAACCAAATAAATGGCAGCCATTGGTTGGTTTGAGCACATGACTCTAGGAAAATGGTTGTATGTGGCAATCCCATAAGGCTACAATACAGCACTGCAACAATCCACCTTTGTGCACTTTCAAAACTTGTACTGAAATAGATAACAAACATACAGGTAAATCAACAATCTGTTATCCATTGATCAATATTACAGACTAATTGTATCTATGACCTTTAACAAACAACAAAATTTAGACCAGTCAAAATTGAAAGCATGTGAAGATGACAAATCAAATGTTGCTCAAATAAAGGAACTCGTCCCTGAAAGGTAAGAGAACATTGTGGGAAAAGGAGAAAATGCTGGTAACCAGCATTTTCTCCTTTTTCCACAATGTTTTCAGAAGTCTGTTTGGTCAGGATCCTTAAAACTTGGGATACTGCCGTAGATAGATAAAGCACTATCATTGAACAATCTTGTATAGGATTTGACATAAAATGGCATTTCAGATCAATTTCATTAAAGTAAGTCTTCGGCAAACTTAATTCCAAATTTGTAACCAAATTTGATAAAATTATCCTTATGGTATGTAGGTGAGTTTAACCCTTTCCCAAACGGCAACTTTTGGACCAGACCAAATTGAAAGCATTTTGCAGATGATAACAGTTGCTAAAAAGATGATTTTTCTATATGATAGGGTAGAAAACATTGTGGGAAAAGGTGAAAATGCTGGTTACCAGCATTTTCTCCTTTTCCCACAATGTTTTCAAAAGGCTTCAATTCATGACCTGTAAATCCAGGGATTGTTTGGGAAAGAGTTAATCCTTTACCAAACAATCCCTGGTTTTCACGACCCTTAGATAGAAGCCTTTTGCCAATACTGTGGGAAAAGGACAAAATGCTGGTAACCACCGTTTTCTCCTTTTCCCACGATGTTTTCTACCCTATCAGAAACCTAAAGCTCATTTGTACCCATTCTGAACTTATTGTCTGTGGATGCTCTCAGTTTGGAAGAGTCTTACATTTGTTGTTTGGGAAAGGATTCATAAAATTCCTGTTGCTTAGTAATGGGTGCACTGTTTTGGAGAATTATTTTGCACATAATTTCTACACTATTTTACCTAGTCTGAACAAAGTTATATCTAAAATCTTTATACACAAGTGACGAAACATCAAGATTAAAAAATAAATATCAGTATTACAAGATCAACACATAGACATAATGCCATCAGTAAAAAAAAACAAACCCAGAATCATGTCAAGCAAAAAAGACCTAAAGATATGAAAAGTCAGTGAAAGTCTGAAACCTACTTTGATAGTCTATCCTTAGTAATTCCAGCTAAAATGGCTGCTTCCAGTGCCTGCAGTACATCTACAGCATATCTTCTAACTGACTGTAAACTCCGTAACAGTAAGTCAACTGAAAAAGTTGATTCATGGTTCAGTTACATATAATTGCACTCATGGTGTAAAATTGGTTTTTGATTGGTCAGAATCGGGTCATGTGATGAAAAAACCTGCATGGTATTTTTTGATGAACGCAATAGCACTACTTTCAGTTTTTCCAAATTGTTGTTGGTATCTAATTTTAGATTTCATGCAAACTGTTTATGAGCTATATTTAGAGTTCCATCGCTGAATCAGTCAAATGCAAAAAGAGCGGTGTCTTTTTCTTTAAAAAAACTTGCAAAAGGGAAACTAACGAATAAACCTTGACAAAATGATGTGTGTTTAACTTTATTTGCACCCTAAAAATAAAAAAAAAAATACACTATGCCAACTGTGAATAGAGAGTCTGAATGGTCGACGTCATCATTTACATCATTCAATACGTCAGCGATCGACTTCTATGAAGCCAAGGTCACTGAGTTAAGTTTAGTACACTGTGTAAACGGAAAAATCACTCTTGCATTTAAATGGACTTGATTTCTTGTTTCATGACGGAGTTAAACTTTTTTATTGTGGGGATTAGGTTAAAAAAATGCCATTGACCAGAAAAAAGTTATGGTGAATTTGATGGAATGTATAGTGAAAGAACTGTTGGAGAAAGGATCGAAAGAAGTGAATACACTGTGTTAAGAATTTTTGAAATGTTGGCGTGATAGGAACAATATTAGAAACAAGCCTAGAACTGGGAAACTGAAAATACATATTGAAAAATTAACAGCTGCGACACCGTTTTTTATGTTCTAATAAGTGGGTCACAAAACGTTGGCAAGCGTCATTCGATTCATATCTTACAAGAAACGTAGGATAGATCAAGTCTTACATTGGCAACAGATAGATACTCATCGAGAACAGATCTGCCGACAATACGCATATTCTTTACAAATTATCTATGAAAAGGTCACTCGAAAGAACACACCTTTGGCTTAGCCTCAAGTTTAGATAGTTGATTGTATTGTTCATATAGATCTACATTATTATTTTATTCTTAAATTTTGTTTGATGAATCATCGAAAGTATGATTTCAAAGCCAGCAAAATGGCCACCTTCGACTTAAAAAAAATGTTGAAAAGCTAAAAATAGATTGTATATTCATTTTATCAAGTATCCGTGAAGGAAATTAAGTCATATTTACTGTCGTATTTGTCCGTGATTTTTTTCTCTCTATCATTTTCGAAAAGTGATTTAAGCGAACAGCGAGTGCGATTATAAGGGCTGAGTGCAGATTTTTGTGTTTTCATCGAGAAATAAAATGCAAAAAATTTTGCCTTATTACATGGCTTAACATGGGCATTATTTGCCATGTAATAAGGCAATGAATTGCATTTCATATCTCGATGAAAATACAAAAATCTGCACTCAAACCTCTAACATTAACCCATCACCACATAACGCTGGCTTTTAACTATCCTGAGGAAAAAGCCTATTGAAAAAAATTATTGGAAAGGAGAAAATACTGGTATACAGCATTTTCTCCTTTTCTCACAATGTTTTCTGTCTTTTCAGAGACCAATTTAATCACTGAACTGCATTTTTCATTGTTGTCTGCAATAGCCTTGGAATTTGGATTGGTCCAAAAAATTCTGTTGTTTGGTAAAGAGTTAACTCGTTAACGTATAATCCCTACTTTTGACGCACCTGGGAAAGAAGCCTTTAAAAAACATTGTGGGAAAAGGAGAAAATGCTGGTAACCAGCATTTTCCCCTTTTCCCAGAATGCTTTCTACTCTTTACACAACAAATTTCAAATTTTCAGTCACTTTTATTTTGTCGTCTGCAAATGCTTTCGATTTGGATGAGTCTAAAATATTGTCGTTTGGTAATGAGTTAAACATAATGTAACCATCCAGCAAAGACTGAAAGGCAAGCTTATATGGACTGTGCTAGCTGACATATGTGGATACTTTTAAGCCCCCTTTCCACAGAGCATGACTCAAAGTTAATGCTTTAATCAATCAGAATTTGGGAAATTTCCTAAATATAGAGTAATGATTGTATGCTATTTAACACCATTTTCAACATTACATCCTGGTGGCCAGTGCATCTATCCATGCTTTCTGGGAATTTCTTTAACTCTTTACCACACAAGAACATTTTAGACTGGTCCAAATTGAAAGCATTTGCAGACGACAAGAAAAAAGGTGACTGAAAAATAGAAATTTGTTCTGGGAAGGGTAGAAAACACTGTGGGAAAAGGAGAAAATGCTGGTTACCAGCATTTTCTCCTTTTTCCCAGTGTTTTCAAAAGTCTTCTTTCTCAAGGGCGCCAAAAAAAGGGATTGTGTGGTAATGGGTTAACCAATATTCCACGCAATACTCTTTCCAAGCAGCCGGCTCTTTCCCCATATAAAAAAAAAGGAAAGCAATGAAAAAATGATAGCAGTGAGGGACAGAATATTTAGAGCCATACTAAGATAGTTATTTAGAACAGTAGGTGAATTTGGACCTAGTATTTTGTAAAAGTATGTATAAAACATTAGAAAATCATTACCAACTTCTCCCTCATTTTGTTTTGTAAGTTCCCTGCGTTTTTCCATGGTCCCTGTCACAGCATTGTTTTTATGGGTCAAGATTTCATTGCCTACTTGCAGATATGTCCGCAACAGCAAACTGTCGTGCCCCATCAATTCTTGAAATGTGACACAAGATGATGACACTTGAGGGTGATTGAAATTCTTTATAGCAATACACATAGAGGTTCCCATGGCGATGGCAATTCTGTAAAACATATAAAATACGATCATTTCTTATCTGGCTAGGCATTTCTTTTTAGCATATACAAGAAGAAAAAGGATGTCTGTCACTCTAGGTCGAGATACATTAGGTAGCATTTCATAACAAAATTTTAGAATAGTCCAAATCAAAAGCATTTGCAGATGACAAAATAAATGTGACTGAAAAATTGAATATTGTTTTGGAAGGGTAGAAAACAGGTGGTGAAAAGAGAAAATGCTGGTTACCAAGTGGCTTCTTTCGTAGGGTTGTTAAAGTCGAGTTTGTGTGGTAAAAGGTTAAGATATGATAACTTGCTGTGTTTGTGAAAAAAAATCAAGCAATATATTAGTCTAAATCCAAATTTCTGTACAGTCTGATTCTGACATATGCTGTCCACTATAACATAATATGCTCAAAACAAATGCATGTGCTTAAATTTTTCTGATACGTCAACTTTTAGACTTATTTAATTCCAAAGCATTTGCAGACGCTATATTGAACTAGACTAAATGATGCAAGTAGTCCTTGAAAGGGTAGGTAATATTGTGGGAAAAGAACAAAATGCTGATCACTAACACTTGCTCCTTTTCCAATAATGTTTTCAACAATGTAAAGGACAGAAAAGATCCGCTTGGCTAGCTAAGCCCTTTACTATACAATCTTCAGTTTAAATGTCAATGACCTGAGAAGTCTTTTGAAAACATTGTGGGAAAAGGAGAAAATGCTGGTCACCAGCATTTTCTCCTTTTCCCACAATACTTTAAGCCATATCAAAATCTAAAACCTTCATTTGAGCTATAATTATTTTATTATCTGAAATGATTTTAATTTGGTAAAGTCCAAAATTTTGTTGTTTCGTAAAATTTTAATTTCAATATGCAAAATGCTAGTCTAAAATTGTGTCATTTATAGTTCAGAAGTCAAGTTCAGAAATGGAGACTATGAAATTGTGGTTTGGACATAACCTACCTCTTAGATGATAAAGTTGGTCCCCCATTTTTGAACTCCTCTGCCAAGAAGCTGATATAGGCAAATGATGGTCTACCTTGTTTGAGATAATATGTGTATCTCAACTGTTCTGTATACCCATATCGAATGACTAAGCTGGCATTCGAGAAATATGGCATTTCCTTCTCAGCCTCTGTAAGAGTGATTTAAAGGATGAAATATTTAACCAGGTGAAAAACTTAGCCAATCAGAGGTTGTGTTGCTTCAAAAGTCAAAAAATTCTTGAGAATAAGACAAGAAATGCTCTTAAAGAATGGTTGGTGAATACAGGCCCTGATTCGATGAGTAGTTTGGTTGAATTGGGGTTTAATACCACTTTAACAGCTAAGGTCATATCATGGCGGTCGGTAACGCACATATGTTTCCTGGCTTTCTCACACAGGTACAAACACAACTTTCTTTCCAAAGCCACCGGCTACTTTTCTCACATGCTTCAGCAGAGGTTAGAGGTGAAAATACACTGGAAAGAAAGTTCGCCTCAACTGGGTATCAAACTCACAACCACCAGGTCGTTAGTCTGACATGCTCACAACTGAGCCAACTGGGCATGCTGAGACAGAACGTTCTAGTCAATCTGATAGCAAACTACAATTCGGAGTGACAGCATTTGGAAGTATTATTTACTATTAACTCATTACCGAACAACAAAATTCCAGGTTTGTCCAAATCCAAAGCATTTGTAGATGACAAAATAAAAGTGACTGAAAATTTGAAATTTGTTTTGTGAAGAGTAGAAAACATTGTGGGAAAAGGAGAAAATGCTGGTTACCAGCATTTTCTCCCTTTCCCATGATGTTTTCTAAAGCTTTCTACTCAAGGGTCATTAAAAGTCGGGATTGTGTGGGAAAGAGTTAAGAGGAAACAAGAGCCGTCAGAGACGGGTTATGCTCCCCGAACAAGTGCTTGTCATAAAATATATGAAATTAATATAAATTCACTTCTTTTATCCTGAAAGAACCAGTTCATGCCCCCCAAAATTTGAAGTGAAAAGGCAATTACTATCTTAGAGATAGCCAACACAAACTTGTAGAGGACAATAAGCCCAATAAGCCCCCTTTAAGCTCCCTTTTCCCATCAGACAATATTGCATCATTGAAATAAATAAAAAGGATGTGTGGTTTGTGGCATTTTTGAATAATACTTCAAATTTCAAAATTTCATAAAATTTTGAGCAGTCATGTAGTAAATATTACATAAAACAATTTTTTACATGAAGCCACCTTTTTCCGAGACGCAGCCTGAAATTGAGAAACAAGAAGACAGGTACCTGGGCAACATTCCAACAAGTTCTGATTTGAAATTTCACAGTTTTGAGCACCGATAAAGGAGATACTAGTAAAAACAATTTTTTCCATGAAGTCGCCTTTTTCCGTGATGCAACCTCAATTTGAGAAACCAGGAAAGACGTATTTGCGCATTAGTAATTTATAGATAGAAAAAAAACCAAAAAACAAAGGGCACATGTTGAAACTTGTAAAACAAGATATAACCATGAAATTTCATGAAATTTCACGAAAACTGAACAAGATATTAGTAAAAATTGAAATTTTGCATTAGGGCCCCTTTTTCCTTGTCATTTTACAAGAAACCCCCTTTTTCCATGACAGAGGGTCAAATTGAAAAAACACATAGATAAAGAAACAAGAGCACATGGTGAAACTTTGAAAATACAATATAACCATGAAGTTTAATGAAATTTTGAGCAAAACTAAATGAAATATTAGTAAAAATTGGAATTTTGCAAGAAACCCCCTTTTTCCATGACAGAACATCAACTTAAAAAATGCCCAGATTAAAAATAGTAAGGGCACATGCTAAAACTTTCCATAAACAATATAACCATGAAGTTTCATGATATTCTGACAAAAACTGAATGAGATATTGGCAAAAATTGCAATTTTGCATTAAGCCCCTTTTTCCATGACACGGGGTCAAATTGAAAATCCGGGAAAGCTACGTTGGCGCCTTACTTCAAAAAGTTCATATATGAAGTTTTATCCAATTTGGTCCAGGGTTCCAGGGGTTATGGAGAAATCACTTCGGACGGACGGACGGGGGACAGACGCACGGACAGACGAAGCAGCGACTATATGCTCGCCCTTTGGGGATTATAAAAACCTACTAAAGTTCACAACAAACCTAGTAAACAACAGAGTAACAATATTACAAGTACCTTCCCCTCTGCATGTGTTTGTGGGCTGCCAGCCAAACAATCTGGAAGGATCAAAAGGAGAGTTTCCCTGTAGTAACTGATATACTGATACGTCGGTATGGTGTGATTCTGTCGTGCTGGCTGGGAACAGTGTAAAATGTAACTTTGGGTACATCTGTAGTGCTCGTTCCACTGTCTCAGAACTTAAACCATCAAATGCATCCATTTGCTGTGTCACAAAAGTAACCTAAAACAGAGTTATATCAAATATGAGCGTTGAGATTAAAGAGGGGTATTTAGAATTTTCGCATCACACCAAATCAAAAAAGAGATATATCACTGAAATTTATATGAAAAAACAATGCAAATCATCAATAATACCTGATTCAACTGATGGGGAGAATACATAACTGTTGCCATGGCAGTGATCACATGACCTTCCTGTAGAAGGTCACCAACACTTGAAACATCTTGACCCCAGACCATAACTGCATTCATCAGTGAACATTCAAACATGGCCTTTTTACCTGTAATAAAACACATATTTTTTGGGCATTAATGGAAAAATCTTTGTGATGTTAACCTATACGATACAGTTTTAAAATTTACAAGGAAAAGGCATCTGAAAACATTGTGTGAGAAGGAGAAAATAATGATCATCAGCATAAAATTTCCAAAATATCGAGTTATTTCATATCAATCAATTATAGGTTTTCAGTCAAGTATTATACTACAGATCCACAACCTGTACCTTTGCCAATGCTCTCAGCCAATGCAAATTACAGCCTCTTGGTCTTGGTATTATCTCTTTACCAAACAACAAAATTTTAGACTTGTCCAAATTGAAAGCATTTGCAGACAACAAAATAAATGTGGCTCAAAAATTGAAACTTGACTTTCAAAGAGGAGAAAACATTGTAGGAAAAGGAGAAAATGCTGGTTTCCATGTTTTCAGAAGGCTTTTTCTGGGTCATATAAACCAGGGATCGTTTGGTAAAGGGTAAAACCACACTCAATAAGAAAATACTTGATTAATTCTTAATCACTTAATCCAACCTTTAACCATCCACTGAGATTGAAGGCTTTTAACCCTTTCCCAAACAATCCCTGGTTTTTACGACCCTAAGAAAGAAGCCTTCTGAAAACATTGTGGGAAAAGGAGAAAATGCTGGTGACCAGCATTTTCTCCTTTTCCCACAATGTTTTCTACTCTACCGAAAACAAATTTCAAGTTTTCAATCACTTTTATTTTGTTGTCTGCAAATCCCGTCAATTTGGACAGGTCTAGAATTTTGCTGTTTGGTAAAGAGTTAACTCATTACCAAACGACAATATTTTAGACTGGTCCAAATCGAAAGCATTTGCAGACGAAAATATAAAAGTGACTGAAACTTTGAAATTTGTTTTGTGAAAGGTAGAAAACATTGTGGGGAAAAGGAGAAAATGCTGGTTCCAGCATTTTCTCCTTTTACCACAATGTTTTCTATAGGCTTCTTTCTCAGGGGCGTCAAAAGTAGGGACTGTGTGGTAATGGGTTAAAACAGGGTCGAAAATGAGAAAATGCAGGTAACCAACACTGTTTCCTTTTCCCATACTGCTTAGCACCTTTTCAAGGACAAATAGCATAATTTGAAAAAGATTAGAGTTAATGTCTATAAATGCCTTTACCTAACAACAAAATTTTAGACTGGTCCAAATTGAAAGCACTTGCAGACGTAACTCAAAAATTGAAATTTGTATCCGGCAGGGTAGAAAACACTGTGGGAAAAGGACAAAATGCTGGTTACAAGCATTATCTCCTTTTCCCATAATGCTTTCAGAAGGCTTCTATCTCAGGGTCATAAAAATCATAAAAACTAGGGATTGTTTGGCAAAGGGTTATATATCTGGTACGTAGTAAAGGGCAAGAAACATCATAAAACAAATCGTTAAAATTTTTCTGTATGTAACCGAAATGAGAAATAAGAAATAAGAAAAAGACTTTAAATGACAAGCCTCTTACAGTCATTCTTGTCCCTGGTAACAGCATAAAAATGTATAAACACATGAAGCCAGGAGTCACTGTCTAGGCTTGAAGCAGCACTGTGTAGCAAACCAAGGCTCAACCTGTAAAAAAAATGATATATTCAGGAAATATCTTTTACCTCAGTCCTAATTTTTAATCCATTACCACACAATCCCTACTTCTGACGTCCCTTAAAAAGAAGCCTTTAGAAAACATTGTGGGCAAAGGAGAAAATGCTGGTAACGTTTTCTACCCTTCACAAAACAAATTTAAAATTTGCAGTCACTTTTACTTTGTCGTCTGCAAATGCTTTCGATTTGGCAAAGCTTAAAATATTGACGTTTGGTAATGAGTCAACCCTTTCCCAAACAATCCCTGGTTTTTACGTGTCAGGAATAGAAGCCTTTGGAAAACATGGTGGGAAAAGGAGAAAATACTAGTAACCAGCATTTTCTCCTTTTTCCACAATGTTTTCTACCCTGTCATATAGAAAAATCATCTTTTTAGCAACTGTTAATTTGTCACCTGCAAAATGCTTTCAATTTGGTCTGGTTTAAAATTTGCCATTTGGGAAAGGATTAATAAAGCTGAATAAGATGGCTGATTTTTCAATTCTCATGATTTTTTAAAACTTTCACAACTAATTTCATAATCTGAACCATATCTCTAATTTGTTCTCTGCAAAATGCTTTCAATTTGGACAAGCCTAAAATTTTGTTTTGTGGTAAAGAGGATATCATACCAACATTCATATTAATTCATCAACTTTTCTGAATTCAGATCCTTTACTTTTTCACATTCATTTCTCATTCTAACCTCTATCTGATTGGTTAACCCATTACCACACAATTCCTACTTTTGATGCCCCTGAGAAAGAAGCCTTCAGAAAACATTGTGGGAAAAGTAGAAAATGCTGGTAACCAGCATTTTCTCCTTTTCCCACAATGTTTTCTACCCTTCAAAAACAAATTTCAAATTTTCAGTCACTTTTATTTTGTCGTCTGCAAATGCTTTTAATTTGGACAAGCCAATTTTTGTCGTCTGGTAATGGGTTAAGACTTTTTATTCTTGCCTATAAGACTTCTAGTATTAAAATTCAAAACTCAATTTCAAAAGTTGGTATATACAAATGCTTTCAACTTAAACAATTCTGAAATTATGTCATAAGAGAAACATTAACTCTTTACCACACAATCCCTACTTTTAACAACCTGAGAAAGAAAGGTTTTGAAAACATGGTGTGAAATGGAGAAAATGCTGGAAACCAGCATTTTCTTCTTTTCCCACAATGTTTTCTATCCTTCCAAAAATCAAAATTCACTTTTCGATTCACATATAGTTTGTATTTTTTATTTTATCTGCAAATGCTTGCAATTTTGCAGAAAATTGTGTCATTAGGTAAAATTTTAGACTGGTCTGAATTGAAAACATTTGCAGATGACAAAATGTGACTAAAAGATTTAGATTCAGAAGAAGAAGAAGAAGAAAACATGGTGTGAAATGGAGAAAATGCTGGAAACCAGCATTTTCTTCTTTTCCCACAATGTTTTCTATCCTTCCAAAAATCAAAATTCGCTTTTCGATTCACATATATTTTGTATTTTTTATTTTATCTGCAAATGCTTGCAATTTTGCAGAAAATTGTGTCATTAGGTAAAATTTTAGACTGGTCTGAATTGAAAACATTTGCAGATGACAAAATGTGACTAAAAGATTTAGATTCAGAAGAAGAAGAAGAAGAAAACATTGTGGGAAAAGGAGAAAATGTTGGTTACCAACATTTTCTCCTTTTCCCACAATATTTTCAAGGGCCTACGTATCACGGTTGTTAAAAGTTGGGATTGTGTGGTAAAGGGTTAACTCATAACTTTTTATGAGTTACACCATAAGTATAAATTCTTTACCTGTGTATATTACAATAAGTCCACAAATAATCAGCTAAGTTGTTTTGTACACAGTGATGGATGACACTCATGTGGAACTCCTCTATATTAATGGTTGTGCTTGATGTTAATGGGTGGGGTACTTTCAGTACACCTCCTGCCATATTGATGTGTTTGAGAAACGTTTCAAAGTCATTCATTGCATCTTGGTTAAATATTCCATGTCTGTAAAATAATATATGACATATAGGACCTGACATAAGTTTCCATTTGAGATATGACTTTATTAACTCATTACCAAACGATAATATTTTAGACTGGTTCAAATTGAAAGCATTTGCGGACTACAAAATAAAAGCGACAGAAAATGTGAAATTTGTTTTGTAAAGGGTAGAAAACATTGTGGGAAAAGGAGAAAATGCTGGTTACCAGCATTTTCTCCTTTTCCCACAATGTTTTCCAAAGGCTTTTTTCTTAGGGGTGTCAAAAGTAGGTATTGTGTGGTAATGGGTTAAACAAGTCTAGAAATGTCATTAGGGGAGCCTCTGGCAAGCTTAATGACAAGTTTTGTGGATGAGTTTTATACATTGTGTCTCAAAAGCAAAGAAAGACTTTTTTTTTTAAATCACATAACAATATCTCACATGTAATTAGTCTGAATATTAAAAAAAAAAAACATACATCCAAGGTTATTACCAATATGATTCATCAATCTTAAAGAAGTTTAATGGTGTCATATATGAACATGATTGTCACATGCCAAATGAGAATGACTTCCTTCATGATTTGTATAAAAAATGTCTAGTCAAAAAACTTACATTGCAAAGGCTTTAAGAACCTGTTTTCTTGAAAACCGAGTACAGAGCTTGGTTCTGTTCACGAAATCAGCTGGGATTCCACCAAGAACTGACACAGGCCACTCAACTGTCAGTCTCTCTTTGTTACTGCTATCCTCAAAGCTCTTGTGTATCCAGGTGACCATCACTTTGTACATATTGTTCATTTGTAAGTAATCCCAAATCACATCCAGTCCAAACTCAGATATATCTGACCCTAATGATGAAACACAAACAATGATACAACCTTTCAAATATTGAACCCTTTACCTCACAGTTCTAAGTTTTAACTACCAAGAAGAAGAAGGGTTTTGAAAACATTGTTGGAAAAAGAGAAAATGTTTGTAACAGGAGCTTTCTTCTTTTTTGATAACATATCTTAAGCTTTCAAAGACAAATTTCATGATTTGTGCAACATTTAATTTGTTGTCTGCAACGGCTTTGATTTTGGACCAGTCTAAACTTTTGTTATTTGGCGCAGAGTTACAAAGGTCTATAATGCTTAATGAATTACGGATTCTATAATGCTTAATGAATTACGGATTCTGTTTACCACAGAATCCTGTGTTTTTATGATGCGTAACCCATTACCACACAATCCCTACTTTTGGCTCCTCTGAGAAAGAAGCCTTTAAAAAAAAAACATTGTGGGAAAAGAAGAAAATGCTGGTAACCAGCATTTTCTCCTTTTTCCACAATGTTTTCTTCCCTTCACAAAATAAATTTAAAATTTTCAGTCACTTTTCTTTTGTCGCCTGCAAATGCTTTCGATTTGGACAAACCGAAAATTTTGTTGTTTGGTAATGAATTAAAAAAAAAGCCTATGAAATCAGACATAATAAGAAAAAGGAAGCTGGTACTCAGGATTTTCTCCTTTTTCCATAATGCTTTCCTCTCTTTCAGAAGCAAACAAAATCATTTGAGCCTGTTTGTTGTCTGCAAATGCCTTCAATTTGGTAAGTTCAGACTTATCAGCTGGTACACAGATAAAAATAATATGTGAGAGTCTGTTTAACTCCTTACCAAACCACAAAATTTTAGACTGGTCTGAATTGAAAAGATTTGCAGACGACAAAACATGACTAAAAAATTTAAGTTCGTTCTAGATGAAGAAGAAGAAAACATTGTGGGAAAAGGAAAAAATGTTGGTTACCAACATTTTCTCCTTTTCCCACAATATTTTCAAAGGCCTATGTATCACAGTTATTAAAAGTTGGGATTGTGTGGTAAAGGGTTAACTCATAACTTTTTATCACATATGTGTTATTAAAAAATGAAACCTTCAAAACCATAGTAAAAATCTCAATAATATCATTTCAATTTATTTTTTGGACAGTGTTGATCCAAGATCAGACTGTATGTTCTGTGCAGTCTGATCTTGATCTACACCGTCCACTGAGATTGGCAGAGATCAGTGAATCATGCTTAGCAGCCTAAGGGTTTACAAATGCAAAACAGTATTGATCATAAAACTGGAACTACATCTAGGAAACTCTTTTTGTCTATCTGAAGCAAACTGACACCAGAAAACAAAGTGATTGTGCAATGGATTTACAAAACAATTCAAATCAAATGATTGAAATTAAGGCTAAAACTTTACCACACAATCCCCAGTTTTGACGACCTTGACAAAGATGCCTTTCTAAAAACATTTTGGGAAAAGGAGAAAATACTGGAAACCAGCATTTTCTTCTTTTCCCACAATGTTTTCTACCCTTCTACAGTCAAATTTCATTTTTTGAGACACGTTCATTTTGTCATCTGCAAATGCTTTCAATCTGGACAAATCTAAAATTTTGTAGTTTGGTAAAAAGCTAACCTTTTACTAATTGATCCCTATATGAAGTGATACAGGGTAAACTGTTACCTCTTCTATGTAACAAAACATCAAGTTTGATCCAAGCCCTTGTTTGTTCATCCCAGTCTTCAATCCAATGTAGCATCACTTCACTGTAATATCTTGATGTCGTAGAAGGATCATCTTCTGCTATGTATCCACCAGGCTGATGGGACAAGTTACCACACTCTTCTGTCAAATCTATCACTGGGGCAGGATTCATCAAGGCTTTGATTCTGTGTACTTCATGGGAGTCACTGGAAAACGTTATGCTACATTGATTCAAACTTACAGACTGCTATAATCTTCACTACATAACCACATTATTAGTTGTATAATCAGGTGGCAGGGGACTTGGAAACTTGTTCACAGCTGTGGTGAATCATGTTGCCTTGTGCCAAAGGTGAGGTGGTGACATGATTCACCACAACCGTGAACATGTTTCAAGGTCCCCTGCCACCTGACCGTACCACAAATTTGTTATACTGCAAAGTTTTACCGTTCCAATATCTGATGAGTAAACTGTACCTGTTTTTTTGTTAAAGAAATTGAGTGCACTGATAAAATAGAATTTCCCTTCTGAGTGCCCCAATTTAATGAAAACTGATGTCACTGGGAACTGACATCACTGAAACCTTTATAATACATGCTATAAGGTGCAGACTGGTGCATAATCATGATGGTAATCTTAATCGAAGCCGCCAGTTTGGATGTTGTGTTGAAAGTCTAGTTATGTATATGGGGCTCCCGAAAGGGAAACAGCTTTTACATTTGTTTTGCCAGTGTACATGATTCTATAAACTCAGTTCATATTATCCAATCAGATCATGAGAAATTTCTTTGCATGACAAAAAAATTTATACCACTGCTGAAGAAGGCTTATGAAAGTATTACAGTTAAGTGAGAAAATGGCAATAAGTTGTATCCCACATTTTTCCACATTATTTTCACCATTTCAAATTCAAATCCTATTGTTGTTTTCATTTGCAAACTCAAACTGTTTTCATATAAGATATCCAAAGATTAAATGATAGCATCATAAGAAGAAATTGTTGCATTTCCAAGATCTGTACATAGTTTCAACATGTCAACCCATTTTTTTCCCTCTTTTACACATTAAAAGACTAAAAACAGAGAAACATTTGTCAAGTTCCTATACCTACTCTTACAAAGACCTAGATTTGGCATGAAAGAAGCAAGTCATAAGGAGCAACCAAGAAAACAGAAAATTATAAATAAAATCAACTTAACTCTTTTAAAGTCATTAAAACTTGAGATTTAGTGGTAAAGAGTTAGAAAAAAAATGTGACCAGTCACGCAAAAAGGGACCTAGGAACTGTGAAAAGTGTCAACCCTGGTCAAACTATGTGAATTGCAGTTTGACCAGTGTTGACCATTTTTGCTTTTGTGATATTTTCTGCATGAAAAGCAGTCATTCTACTTTCTTATACAATTATTTTTGAACTATCAACTTAATTGACCTTAACTAGCTAAATCTGTTTTCATCAAACTGATGTGGTGTCCGTGGTCGTGAGGTAGAGTGTCGGCCTCATAACCTAAGGGTCCTGAGTTCGATGCCTGGGAGCGGGTTTCAACTTTGGGATTTTTCATTGGCCCACACATTCGGCGCGAGTACTGGTGTAGTTCCCAGGAAGCAGAATCGAGAGAGATTAGTATAAGTTGTAAGAACTTGTTTCTCAATCGATGTAAAATAAATATGTTTAAACTAATCTAAGGATTTCCCAGATGGTCTTATTTTGCGTGATGGGTCACAAATGTTAAAACAATCATATGTCATAAACATACAGACATTTACAAACATTCACCCCAACAGCTATGTTCTAAGATGGAGCACAAATTCAAACAGCTGACATACCTGTCTTTCACATGATGATGCTGAGCTCTCAAAGTTTCAAAATCCTTCTTTGGATAAAGATCTTGTATTTCTTTCAGAAATGTAACCATGGAAACCTGCTGATGGGTCAACACTGACATGCGTAACAGTTCATCTGTGATTGATGTGCATAGTTTCATGTCAATACTGTGTAGAGCAATGTCCCACAGTGTTTTTGTCACATCCAAACCCTGGAAATACAAAGTTTAGCAACTCAGGTTTATTCTTACCTCCATATATCATAATGGACACATTTAGCACTTTACCACACAAATAAATTTCATACCTATCCAAATTCAAAGCTCTTTTACACCATAAATAAACAAAACATGGTTCAAATGAAAACATTGTGGGAAAAGAAGAAAATGCTGGTTAGCAGCATTTTCTCCTTTTCCCACAATGTTTTCTAAAGGCTTCTTTCTCGGGGTTGTCAAAAGTAGGGATTGTGTGGTAATGGGTTAAGACATGCTATGTTTGGTTGAGGTTAAAATGTACCGCTACTTTTGGACAAATGTTCAGTAGACAATGATCTGGTTACAAATAATTTGCAGTCTGGTTTTGATTTTTGTAAATCATCAACACCACTGGTTGTCCATATGGGTAACACTCCAAGAAGATTACTTGTTACTGTGGACTGTGCAAGATTCAGCAAAAAAAAAAAAAAAAAACCTATCTAAGTTATATCTTGTGCTTGAAAGTGCGCAGTATAGAACCCCCTTCACATTGGATCCTGGTCTAGCATCTCATTCAAAAGACTTTTTTGTAATTTTATGTGGCCATTCTTGGGATTAAACCCACAGCCTCAAGAGCATTGTGTTTGACATTCACAAGTCTCATACTCTACATGTTGGGGGTGGTCTAACTGTCATGGACCTACACAGACCAACATAATGATGGCCTTGAATTTTGAACAGTTTCATTGTTTTTTTTGGACTGAACATATCCAAACATTTGAAGAAATCAGCAATACATTATGTCTGCTCATGAATTCTATGTAACATGTACATGGTTTATATCTTACCAATTTGGAAATCAGCTCCTTCCCTTTCCTTATATTGCCATGTCTGACATAGTTCACAGCAAACTTCAAACCGTCAGATTTTATTTGACTAAAAGGTTTTTTAGAATGATCTCCCCTATAATGGAGGTAATGCTGTAAGGCTGGTATCTGATTGGTCATTATTCCATCTTCAATTACAGTCTGAAAATGAAACAAATTATTCATACAGGTAAGGTATTTCATACCATAAAAAAAAAAAAGAATTGAAAATAAAAATGGTTCTACAAGTTGAAAAAATTCTTATTGCTCAGGAGTATTTTAATTTTGATTTATGTAGGAGTGTAAACTTGAAAATAGTCTCAATTTTAGTTCTCTGTAAGTGTAAATCTATCACTAGAATGTGCAACAAGGTCCACTGCTGTATCAAACATTTTAACCCTTTCCCAAATGACAAAATTTTAGACTGGTCCAAATTCAAAGCACTTGCAGACGACAAAATAAATGTAACTCAAAAATTGAAATTTGTTTCTAGTGAGGCAGAAAACATTGTGGGAAAAGGAGACAATGCTGGTTACCAGCATTGTCACCTTTTCCCACAATGTTTTCAAAATGCCTCTATCTTAGTGTCGTAAAAACTAGGGATTGTTTGGTAAAGGGTTAACTCAAATAGTCAACTGTGGTTCTCCTGATAAGTTTACAACACAGAGAGTATTTTTGAGGCACAGCGCTTTTACACCAGCAAACTCACTACTACAGCAAACTCAACTACATGTACTCTGAACAACTTTTAATTAGGGTAATCAATGTAATTCTAGTGCCAGCATTTTGTCCTTAACCATCGACATTTTATAGCCATCCAAAAAAATATCCCACCATCTAAGTCACAAGTACATGTTCTTCATAGTCTACAAATACATTCTCAAGTCTGAAACTTTGTCACCTGGCCAAAGGATTAACTCTTTACCAAACAACAAAATTTTAGACTGGTCCAAATTGACGGCATTTGCAGACCACAAAATAAATGTGACTGAAAAGTTGAAATTTGGTTTGGGAAGGGAAGAAAACATTGTGGGAAAAAAAGGGAAAATGCTGGTTACCGGCATTTTCTCCTCTTCCCGCAATGTTTTCAGAAGGCTTCTCTCTCTGGGTCATTTAGAGTCGGGATTGTGTGGTAAAGGGTTAAGGAAGATCTTTCTATTACTCTGAAAATGTCCACCTTATCTGAACCAATGGTTAACAACAATTACACAGTGTTCTTACCTCAATATCCATTTTATCCCACTCGAGTACTGTTACCTCACTTATTTCTGATTGGTCGCCGTAACTCACAATGTCCTCACTGACAAGAGAGAGACTGGTACCAGACATACTGTCTGCTGACACACTTCCTGTACGACTAACTGTTCCTCTCTCCTCAAACTGCTTCACTAACGCCCGTGCATCTTCTATATACAATAACAACTTTTCTGCAAGTGTAAAAAATTTGTCTCAAATTATGGGCTCTAGCATTATGGGATCAGATCTCTCTAAGGAAAAAAACGTGAAAAAGAAGGGAAAAGAAGGAAATGCTGGTTACCAGCATTTTCTCATTTTCCCACTATGTTTTCACATGTTTTCTTCCTTTGGGCTGTTAAATAACCCATCATCACACAATCCCTACTTTTGACGCCCTTGAGAAAGAAGCCTCTAGAAAACATTGTGGGAAAAGGAGAAAATGCTTGTAACCAGCATTTTCTCCGTTTCCCACAATCTTTTCTACCCTTCACAAGACAAATTTCAAATTTTCAGTCACTTTTATCTTTTCGTCTGGAATTGCTTTCTATTTGGAGAGTCCTAATTTTTTATTGTTTGGTAATGAGTTAACCCTTTCCCAAACAACAAATTTTAGACCCACCCAAACTGAAAGAGTTTGCAGATGACAATATTTAAGCTGATGGAAATGGCAGAAAGTTCTTAATATTGGTTGAAAACACTGTGGGAAAAGGAGAAATTGCTCGTTATGAGCAATTTCTCCTTTTCCCCACAGTGTTTTCAAAAGACTTGTACTGCAAACACGTAAAAAAAAAGGGCTTCTTTGGGATAGGGTTTAGAATTAAATGAGTTATGAATATCAGATGACGTAATTCATACAGATTCAGGCTACAACTCTTGTGCTTTGCATCATCTGGGCCCATATTCATTAACCCCTGTTAAAAAAAGTCTAAGCTTTATTCTCAAGAATTTTCTAAATTTTAAATTAACACAGCTTCTGATTGGCTAAACCACATGCATTAACCAATCAGAAGTTGTGTTACTTTTTAAATCTAAATTGAATAAATTAAGAAAGGTTGGTGATCAGCCACCCTTTTATACATGTATAAGCCTCTATTGCCAAAAAAAAGCAAAGGAATGTAAGGTTTTATTTCTCTTTTCTCTGCATCTTTAAGGTTAAACTCATAACCACACAATCCCTGCTTTTGACGACCCTGAATAAGAATCCTTTAGTAAACATTGTGCGAAAAGGAGATGCTGGTAACCAGCATTTTCTCCTCTTCCCACAATGTTTTCTACCTTTCGCAAAACAAATTTCAAATTTTCAGTCACTTTTTTTTGTCATCTAAAAATGCTTTTGAATTGGATAAGCCTAAAATATTGTTGTTTGGTAATGAGTTAGCCTTGTCATTTAACTCATTACAACGACAATATGTTAGACTAGTCCAAATTGAAAGCACTTGCAGACGACAAAATAAACGTAACTCAAAAAATTTAAATTTTGATTCCAGCAGGGCAGAAAACATTGTGGGAAAAGGAGAAAATGCTGGTTACCAGCATTTTCCCCTTTTCCCACAATGTTTTCAAAAGCTTTTCCCTTCAGGATTGTCAGAAGTCTGGATTGCGTCTGGACTGGGTTAAACATCATTGCCATTCCAAAATCTTTTTAACCTACCCTTTCAATATTTATTTGAAGGGTCTAGGTATTAAATATTTTACCTGTAGCTTTGTTCAAGTCCTGTCTTTCATGGGGTTCTGTAACTTTGGCTATAACATCAAGACCATCTAATAACAGCCCATACAGGAAGTCCATTGTTATATCCAAAACCTGTCTACCAAATATCTGAGCATGCTTATCTCCCATGGAGTCCCTCACATTCTGCAGTAAAAGGTTGAAGGCTGGATCTAGTTGGAGCAGATTATCCAAATGACTGAAGTTTGAGGTCCAAGATGGGGACTCTATGGGAGACTCTGGAGTACCTGGAATAGTTTTTGTGTTGGAGAAAACTGAAAATATAAAACGAAAGAACTTTAACTCTTTAACCACACAATCCTGAGTTTTAATGACCCGAAGGAAGGGGCCTTTTGGAAACATTGTAGGAAAAGGAGAAAATGCTGATAACCAACATTTTCTCCTTTTCCCAAAATGTTTTCAACCCTGCTGGACATAAATTTCAATTTTAAGCCATGTTTATTTTGTCATCTGCAAGTGCTTTCAGTTTGGACCAGTCTAAAATTTTGTTGCCTGATAAAGAGTTAACTCTTTACCAGACTACAAATTTTAGACTTGTCCAAATGAAATGCATTTGCAGAAGACAAATATAAGACAGGTGAAACTAGAGCTGCAACTGAATGTGATTTAATATCCCCGCTAGCGCTTTGACAGAAACAGGCAATTAATCGTATTTTGTAGACAGACGTACACACAGACTGACACATGGATGGACACACAGGCAGACAGGCTGATTCCAGTGTACCCCAGGAAACATTCATTTTGCGGGGGTATAATGATTGAATAAACCTTTAAAGTGATAGAAAAAAAACTGAGAAAAGGAGAAAAAGCTGGTTACCAATGTTTTGTAAGGCTGTATTTCTCAGAGTAGACTAGTTAACCATTTACCACACAATGATGACTTTTAACAACCCTGGAAAAATTGCAGTTTAAAACATTTTAGGAAAATAAGAAAATGCAGGTAACCAGCATTTTCTCCTTTTCCCAAAATATTTCTACTTCATCAAAAAATGATTGTACTGTTTGAGCCACACTGAAATTGTCATCCGCAAATGCTTTCAATTAGGACAAGGCTTAAATTTTGTTGTCTGGTAAAAGGTTAATACTAGAGATTACTTGGTAAAGAGGGAACAAAAATGTACAGAAGATAATAGCTTGCTTACTATATGTAGGGCTTACATCAAGCTAAAGTTTCATTTAGACTAAACTCTCTATGAAATAGCAAAATTTATACTCTTTCATATTAAAGTCATTTTCAGACGACAAATTTAAATATTGCTCAAATGATAGGGTTTGTCCTTGACAGACTTGAAAGCATTGTAGGCAAAGAAAAAATGGTTCTTTTCCAATAATGTTATCAAATACCCTCTTTATATGAATTGTAAAAAGGAACAATTTGGTATTATCATCTCAAGCAGGGGGACTTTTACAATAACACAAGGATGCTTAAAAGCCAATTTGATTTGAGAGGTTTTGATTTGTTTTTTGTTTATTCATTGTGGTCACCGGTTGTACATATTGCTATCACACTCAGGAAATGACAAATTTATGGAGTGGTCCAATTTTAAAGCATTTGCAGACGACAAAATACATATGACTGAGAAATAGAAGTTTGATTTGGGAAGGGTATGAAACTTTGTGGGAAAAGGAGAAAATGCTGGTGACCACAATGTTTTCAAAAGGCTTCTACCTCAGGGTTGTCAAAATTCGTCACTGTGTGGTAAAGGGTTCAGGAGGATATTTCAAAATACAGACAGCACTCCCTCAAATGTCTTAACCCATTACCACACAATCCCTACTTTTGACACCCCTGAGAAAAAAGCCTTTTGAAAACACTGTAGGAAAAGGAGAAAATGCTGGTTACCAGCATTTTCTCCTTTTCCTACAGTGTTTTCTATCCTTCCCAGAACAAATCTCCATTTTTCAGTCACCTTTATTTTGTCGTCTGCAAATGCTTTCAATTTGAACCAGTCTAAAATTTTGTTGTGTGGTAAAGAGTTAAGAATTGTCGTTTATAGCGCACTTAGTCATGCATATCCTGGATATCACTGGTACTACAATGGTGATATAAGTATCTTGTACTAAGGACACTCCCATGGAAAATTGGTTTGTTAGTTCAAAAGTTACACAAAGAGAAGCATAAAGAAAACATGTGGTATCTGTGAAGTACAGCATCAACCTTGTAACCATAAGTACCCGAGTTCGATACCCTGGAGCAGGTGTCAACTTTGGGATTTTTCATTGGCCCAAACACTTGGTGCAAGTACTGGTGTAGTTCCCAAGAAGCAGAATGGAGAGAAATTAGTGTAAGTTGTAAGAACCTGTTTCTCAATCGGTGTGAAATAAATATGTTTAAATTGAAAAATTAAGGTAAACATAACTTAACTTAGATAATTAGGTTTACTCACAATTTTCTTTACTTTTTAGGAAGAAAGATACAGTATCAATTTGTCTCTGCTTCAATCCAGCATCCAGGGTATTGATTGGTATGGTACATCTTCCCCACTTGTTGATGTGACACACTTTATCTGCCAGGGCTGCTCCTCCATAAACCATCAGCTTTAATATAGATTGTTTTGTGTTTACTGCCATATTCATAATTATTTCAGATATGTGACCCATCATGCAAAAAGGGACCTTCTGGGAACTGTGAAAAGTGTCAACTGTGGTCAGACTGCACGAATTGCGCAGTCTGACCAGGGTTGACAGTTTTAGCTTTCATGATATTTTCTGTATGAAATGTGGTCATAGTACCTTGTTGTAAAATCATTTTTGAATTACCAACTTAAACTGACCTGCACTATTGTTGATCTGTTTTCATCTAACTGATGTACAGAATTCCCAGAGGGATCACATATATGAAGTCTGCTAAGGCACCTATCCATGTTTTCCTCATGCTTCTTTTTATCTGCGCTTTGCACATTATTCTTCCCAAGCCACTGGCTGCTTCCCGACATAACTATAAGACATAACTATTATCGAAACAATGACCAGCGGTGAGAGAGGAATGAATCCTGTTGCAAAGACTACTATCAATCCTTGGAAAGATATTGGCCGAACTGGGGGTTCAAACCGCCAATCCCCCTGTTCACAAGTCCTTCACGATGCAGACTGCCTTATCTTTATGTACAGTGTGTCCTTAACCCATTACCAAAGACAATATTTTAGGCTTGTCTAAACTTAAAGCGTTTGCAGACAAAAAAATAAAAAGTGACTGAAAATTTCAGATGTATTTTGTGAAGAGTAGGAAACATGGTGGGATAAGGAGAAAATGCTGGTTACCAGCATTTTCTCCTTTTCCCACAATGTTTTCTAAAGGCCTCTTTCTCCGGGTCGTCAAAAGTATGGACTGTTTGGTAATGGGTTAAAGACCATACTAAGCAAAATTTTTGATGACCTTGTAGGAAAAGACTATTGAAAACATCACTGAAAATGGAGAAATGCTGGTCTTCTCCCATTATGATCTTTACTACTTTTTCTGATACAAAGTCCATCATCCAGTAAATCTTCCAGTCTTCAAAAGCTTTCAATTTAGACCAGTCTAAAATTTTGTCTTTTTGAAAAGGGTAAAAGTTAAAAAAAAACTGAGTAAACATCTTACCTCACTGACAAATTCTTCTTGTCCCATGTCACTGTGAGTAACAATACACTGCAAATGGTGGGCTGTAAGAACAGTGTGGGGAAGACTTGGTATACGAGACAGCAAGACTTTCTGGTTGGCTTTGAATCTAATAGACAGACATAAAGATCCAATATATTTTCTTCAGAGGTCAAAATGATGCCAACTAAATAAACCCTTTACCAACCAATCTCTTGTTTTATGACCCTCAGGAAGAAAGTCTTTTGAAAGCAATGTGGGAAGAGGAGAAAATGCTGGCAAGCAGAATTTTTTTCTTTTCCCCACAATTTTTTCTACCTTTCAAAAAACAAAGTTGAATTTTTGATAAACATTTGATATGTTGTCTGCAAATGCTTTCAGTTTAGACATGTCCAAAGTTTTGTTGTTTGGTAAAGAGCTAGGAATAAACTTGTAAATAAAATGTGACCTATCAATCAAAAAGGGACTTTCTGGGAACTGGAAAAGTGTCAACCCTGGTCAGACTGCACAATTTGCGCAATCTGACCAAGGTTGGCACTTTTTGCTTTAACTCATTACCAAACGACAATATTATAGGCTTATCCAAATTGAACGCAATTGCAAACGACAAAATAAAAGTGACTGAGAATTTGAAATATGTTTTGTAAAGGGTAGAAAACTTTGAGGGTAAAGGAAAAAAATGCTGGTTACCAGCATTTTCTCCTTTTCCCACAATGTTTTCTAAAGTCTTCTTTCTCAGGGGCATCAAAAGTATGGATTGTGTGGTAATGGGTTAATAAAATGTGACCTATCACCCAAAAAGAGACCTTCTGGGAACTGCGAAAAGTGTCATCCCTGGTGAGACTGCACAATTTGTGCAGTCTCACCAGGGTTGACACTTTTTGCTTTTATGACATTTTCTATTTGAAAAGTGGTCATTGTACCTTGTTATCAATGATATTTGACTGACCTGCACTACCTTCATCTAATTGATGTACAGAATTCCCAGATGGTCCCTTTTTCCGTGATAGGTCACAAATAATTATGATATGCTCTTGCAAAAATAGGCCTAGTGCACCTCTATAACGCAAGTAATCATTAGGTTATAGAGCCATAAAATCCATTTTTTCTTCCAAGTGACTGAAGTCTGAGGTAGAATGGTCCTAAGATATGCAGAAAATAGCAAAATAGAAAATATGCACCAATAGCAAAAGGTTGTTGACACAGGTCAGCTTGCAAATACTGTGCAGACCAAAGTGGGTTGATACTTTTTCCAGATATATTAACCCTTTACCAAACAGTCCCTGGTTTTTTATAACCCTGAGATAGAGACCTTTTGAAAACATGGTGGGAAAAGGAGAAAATGCTGGTAACCAGCATTTTCTCCTTTTCCCACCATGTTTTCTGCCGTTCACAAAACAAGTTTCAAATTTTCAGTCACTTTTATTTTGTCATCTGCAAATGCTTTTGATTTCGGCCAGTCTAAAATTTTGTCGATTGGTAAAGAGTTAAGCCCCTTTTTCAGTGCATACTCATTTGTATAATTCACAAACAACCTCTTTATCCGGAGAGGATTGAGAAAAATACGAGTGGTTTCACAAACACTTGTCAGATTCAATTCCTCAATCAATGTTTTAAAAGCTGATCAGATGCTAATATTTGAAAGGTAATATATTAGATAAAGCCTGAAACAACTCTTTCAAATGGACAATTTTGTAAAAATGTTTTATAAAATGTTACCTAAATTTTGTCCAGAGTTTGTCTTTAAAATTCAACAGACACAGAACAGGTATGTCATTGTAAACATAAACAATGGACAGACATGTAGGGTCAATACAAAGGTCATCTACACTGTAACCATGGATACCATCTGGTGCTGGAAAGATGGACACATTTACAGTCTCTGTTGATTTCCTCTTGGATCTGAATCCCGTCACATTGCTTTTAGCATTTTTTCTCACAGATTTTAGCTTGGCTTGGTTTGAGGAGGACATCTTGGTTTTGTGTTGTGATGATACAAAGTTCTGTCTTGTATGCATGTTTGTGAGTCTGTCTCTCCATGTTTTATCACCATATTTACATGTGTGCACAGACCTATCTGACTGACTAGAACTAAACTGTACACTACTACTTTTCCTTTGTTGACCAGGTAGATATAGGTCCGAAACTTGGACAGCCCCATTTTGTAGGACAAATATAATTTTGTTTAAGTCTAGAGAAACGTCCCATCTCTGTATGGAATCTTCATCCAGTTTCAACCACTCAATGTTGACCTGGTCAATCTGTTTACCATTTATCAAACTGATTAAAGCTTTTTGAAGTTGAGGTACTATAACTCTTAAGCTGATGATTAAGTTACATGAAACTTTTAAGCCAACAGTAAAACCTGAATGTTGCTATTACAATTTCATTTTTGTGGTGAAAAATATCTCATGACTGGACAGTGTAGATCTAAAATCAGGATGCACATTCTGTGCAGCCTGATCTTGATCTACACTGTCTGCAAAAAGGTCTTCGAGTCACACTTAACAGTGTAAGGATTCAGACAATGCACCAATCATATGAACATAAAAGTAGCATTATTGCAGTGACTTTTTTTTATCTTTACCCCATAAGCCTTGATAAGGCATTTCTATGGTATCTGTAATTGACCCTAAATAACAGCAAGGATGAAGCCGTTTTTTTATGTGTTTATGACACCATTTGATAGCATAGAAAACATTGTGACAAAAGGTGAAATTGCTTGTCACAAGCAATTTCACCTTTTGCCACAGTGTTGTCCAAAGGCTCCTACAAAGCAATGCATAGAAATAGTATCTATGGCGTAAAGGGCTAAATAACTTTTAACTTTCAAATATCCTGATAGTGACTTCTGAAAATATTGTGGGATAAACAGCATTTTCTCCTTTGTCCCTCAATGTTTTCCATTTTTTGAAGACAGATCCAACCACTTTCACCATACTTCATTTGTTAGCTTTCATTGCTTTCTTTATGCTTGGATGGGTCTAAAGTTTTGACATCTGGTAAAGACTTAGAAGAACATTTTTCTATGAGTTCTAATAGACTGAATCCATAATAACCTATAGACAACTTTAATTACATAAAATTCAATGCATATTAAAAGTTCATCTAAAAGGATACATATATACTTTGTTTCATGAAGTATTGCACACTTATCTCCCATGCAACAGTAGCCCTTGAACGTTTTTTGTGATGTTTCAAGTTCCAGGTCACAAGCAATCTTGCATTGTTTCTCTTTGGTTACTATGGAAATAACACTTTTTTTGTTGATACAGAGAACCACATGGTCCAAGAAGGTACTGACGATGTCAACTGTCTCTATCAGATCTGAATAGAAAAAAAAATTACTTATTTCTAGACTGACTCTTTCCTCAGGGTCATTTACCCTTTACCACACAATGATTTACCTTTAAACGCTCATAACACTGTGGAAAAAGGAGAAAATGCTTGTTACCAGCATTTTCTCCTTTTCCCACAATATTTTCTTCCCTATCAAAGAGAAATCATTTCACTCTGAAACTGTCATCAGCAAATGCTTTCAATTCGGAGAGGTCTAAAATCTTGTCGTGTGCTAAAGGGTTAAAGCTCAGGATTTTGTTAGGTACAAGGTTTACTCTTCATTTGAAAGTAGAATTTTAGACCTCTGCAAGGTGAAAGAATTTGTAAACGACATGTTAAATTTGACTAACTCAATGGATTTGTCTTTACAGAGCAGAAAACACTTTGGAAAAAGGTGAATATGCTGGTTAACCCTTTACCTAAAGACAATTTTTTGGACTCATCCAAACTGAAAGCACTCACAAAAAACAAAAAAAATGTAATTCAAAAACTGAAATTTGTTTCTTGCAGCATAGAAAACATTGTAGGAAAAGGAGAAATGCTGATTACCAGCATTTTCTCCTTTTCCCACAATGTTTTCACAGTCATGAAAAATTGTGTTTGTATGGTAAAGGGTTTACAGCAATTTTTCCTTTTTCGTAAAATGTCTTCAAAGCCCCTTTTCCATTGTTTCAATGACACACTGGTCTGTTTGGCAAAGGTGTGACATATTTTGAATCAATAATTTGAATAAAGGATAATTAAAAATCATGAAAGAATGAAATGCAAGCATGTTCAAACAATAATTGCATGTTGCAATGAATACTAGTACTAAAATATATGCTAACCTCCTTTGAGAAGAGCATATAAGTCTGTAGTTGAAACACACTCCACTACATCTTGAGATATCTCATAGTGTTCAAGGCTCCATGTTCCTCTGATCACATAGAAACTACCAACATCTGAACCATGAGATTTCTGCTCCAGTATAGGTGAAAACCTAAAAGTTGTTAGAAGCAACAAAATTTAGTACTGTATTTCTTTAACTCATTACCAAACAGCAAAATTTCAGAGAAGTCTAAATTAAAAACACTTGCAGACGACAGAAATAAACATAATTCAAAATTTTAACTATGTTTCCAGCACGGTAGAAAACATTGTGGGAAAGGAGAAAATGCTGGTTACCAGCATTTTCTCCGCTGGTTACCAGCATTTTCTCCTTTTCCCACTATGTTTTCAAAAGGCTTCTTTCTCAGGGTCATCAAAAGTAGGGATTGTGTGGTAGTGGGTTAAAAAGGTCATTTCCACAATGCTTTCCAAATCTTTTAAAGAAAAATAATTATCATCAACTGCAACACTTTGATTTTTCATCTGGACAAGTGTTTAATTTTGACAAGTCTAAAATTTTGCTTAACCTGCATTTTCTCCATTTCCCCCAATGGTTTCTACCCTTTCCAGAACAATCTTCAGAATTGTAGTCACATTAAATTTGTCGTCTGCAAATGCTTTCAATTTGGACTAGTCTTAAATTTTGTCGTTTGGTAAAGAGTTAAGCAAGCACCTGTCTTCTGCAAACACTACCCAAATTTTACTAGTGTCTGCCTAGTGCAGTGTAGTACAGGTTGGAATACCTTCATTCTGAACACTTACCCTGATGCTATTTTTGTTTTTTGGTCTCTGCAAGCCTTCAAAGCAACCTTCATCAAAAGTATCTGGTACAAATTTGATTTTACCCACATCTTTAACAACAGCTCTATGAGACAAAAGTTCTAATTACAGCTAATGAAATGGGCATGGATAATTTGATAAATGTTTAATCTTCACAAAAAAAACTGATGTTAGTTAATATTTAAATCTTACCTTTGTGCAAAGCTATACTTTTCAATGTAAATAACCGTTGACCTACTTCACCAGAAATCAAAATATGATGATATCATTAATGCGTATATCTTGGCAGAAATCACAGTATCTCTGACACACTACAGGGCGATTCATTTGGGGATTCCTCTGTTGACAAAGACACCTTAATTGAAGATGGTTGTTAGGGTTAGAGAACCAGACTGTACAAAATAAATTCTGTTGAGAGTGCATGTCTGTTTAACGGAAGTTGTCATGTCAGTTGTTTAAAAAATAACACTGGATTTATTCATGTTGGGATAAAAGGCCAATTTCCACTGATTTAACCTTTTACCACACAATCCCGACTTTTAACATCCCTGTGAAAGAAGCCTTTTGAAAACACTTTGGGAAAAGGAGAAAATGCTGGTTACCTTACTGACTTGCACAAGAATTTCCATGGAGTTCATTAGCAATAACACGAAATTTACCCATAGGCTTACCTTTTGACATCAGGAATGATATTTCTGTCAGACGATCCGTGTTTTAAATCTAATGGTATTAATTCTAAATTGTTGCTCTTATCCAAAACTATACACAATTTTGAGTTAAGACAAACTCTGGCATCTTCAGTGCTATTTAGAATAACTTCGTGGTCAAATTTGTGCAAATGAAAATAAAAATTTCCACTGGCTTCATTCCGGATTTCCTTGTCTGTCTCTTGCGTGTCTGCCATTTTGTCCATGTCACATGATAAGGGGAGTATTAAGTCTTTCTTACACCTCTCTGCATAAAAAATCCCCTGAAATGAAAATAAATTCGATTGATATACTTTAAATAAAAGAGCAATATGATTTTATAATGAATTTCTATTTCTTAAAGATTTGTAGAAAAAATAATTCGCAAAAATTTTGAAACACAATAAGAACTAGTCCCTTTCTAACGTATTCGGTCCAAGAATTGTCGTAACAGATCGAACTCGTTCAGTGATGAATCGGAGTAGCATAGATTTACCTGCAGGTAGAAACGTAAGAAGAAAGGACGTGTAAGATCATATTACCAATACAATAGAGACAGTGATATCAGATTCCCTATTTTATACCATACTGTGGGAGCAGACACAATTACTTCAGCAGTGCACAGGTGAAAATGGTTTAAATATTTTCAGTCATTTTAAATGACATAAATGACGGAAATTCCGTGAACATCCGGATACGATTTACCCGTCTTTGTAGATAGCACTTATAGGTATGTTAGAAAAACTTGTTGCTAGCAAACAACAACATTTTAGGGGTACCCGCATTTTAGACTGGTACAGTTTGAAAGCATTTGCACTTGCAGACGACACATTAAAATGAGCAGAAACTTTTTGGTTACCAGCATTTTCCCTTCTTTCACGGTGATTTCTACAGCTCTCTCTGTCTTTGTCATTTAATCATGTGATACTTTTGTAAAGATTTAGCAAATATTTAGCAGATGACCAGATTAGCCTGTAATGAGGAATACCTTTTTTTAGAACAACATGGAGAAAGGAGAAAATACTGGTATTAATTATTATTTTCTCCCTTTTCACCAGTTTTCTATCCTTTTGCAAATGCTTACTTTAGAATTTGGAAAAGTCTTAGATTTTGTCGTATATGCGGTAAAGAGTTATGTCTTTACCATATTAGAAAGGTTTATAGTTGTCCAAATGAAAAGATTTAGAGACAACATCCTTAACTAGCTCATACCATGAAATTTTTCTGCTGGAGGGTAGAGGACTTTGAGGGAAAAGGAAAAAAAATGTTGGAAACAAGCATTTTCACCATTTTTTTCACAATGTTTCAAAAGGCTTCATCCGAGGAAAGTTTAAAATTGGGATTGTATAATAAAGAGTGTATCTGTCATCAGCAAAATGCTTTTGAGGCAGCCAAAAGCAAAGATATACTATATAGGCAAAAAAGTAACATAGATGTAATGCTATCATTTTACTTTACAGTTAAAAATTGTCCAAAATGTCAGTGAATGCTAAAACAGATGCAGAGTTATTGGACCTGATATTGAAAACAACACCATCCTCTAAGAATGATGTTGATGTTAAAGACAAGCCTTTTGAAAAACCTGTGCTGTCATCCCAGGGGGAACAAGAAGTGCAGGTTAAAAATAAAACAGAAGACTTAGACAAAAAGCCTTACACAGAATTGATGGAGAATAGTACAGACTTATTTGCAGTAACATCTGATATTGTCAACAGAGTAGAGCAGGAGCCATATTTTACAGAAAATCAAGATTCAAGCCTAGATTTCCATAAAACAGAGGATCATAATGAAGTGACAGAAATTGCATCAAATAATCCACTTACAATAGTCTCTGATGTTGAAAATACAGAAGACAAGCCTATAATTGCAATTGATGAAAAAATAGACCAAAACAGTGCTTCAACTGATGATGGAATGGGAGAAGAAAATTTTGACTTATTCACAAAACAGGAGTTAATTGAAAAGATACAAGGCTATGTTAAAGAAATAAGCATTTTGAAAAAGCAAGTATCAGACTTCCAGAGACAAGTGAGCAAAAAAGACAACTACAATGAAGTTCTAAGAACAATGGTAATTTTGCTGGTTTTCCTCTAACTTATTACCAAACAACGAAATTTGTAGGCTTGTCCAAATCCAAAGCATTTGCAGACAACAAAATAAAAGTGGCTGAAAATATGAAATTTGTTTTGTGAAGAGTAGAAAACATTTTGGGAAAAGGAGAAATTTTTTTTGTTCCATACAATTTTGGAAATTCAAAAAAGGCAGTGGCTAGAGATACGGTACCGTACCTCTAGCCTATATCAAAGAAATGGCTAGAGATACGGTACCGTACCTCTAGCCCCGGAGTCTAAAGATACGGTACCGTATCTTTAGTCATTCTTATGATATAGGCTAGAGGTACGGTATTTTGTAGATACATGTAAGAAATTATAAATTTACTTCAGTTTGGATTATTATCGTTATTAGTATGTATTAGTATCAATCTCGACATCAAAGGACAGAAACTCGTTGCTGTGTGCGAGTTTGCATCGATGCGCGAAAATAATTATTGCATTGATTAGTTAGGTGAATTTAATTGCTTAAGATGTATGCGGATCTTAAATTATTTTAGCTTTTGTTGTTCTTTAATTGATTATGGAAAACGACATAATTAATCAATTACTCAATCACGGAAATTGATAATTAATCTATTACTCAGTCACGGAAAATTTTCTGAAAGCACTTTCAAGCCAATTTTGTATCATACGGTCAAAATGGCTCATAGTATTCACGTCGGGAAGAAATTTGAAGATTTTCAAACATTTAAAAGCGCAATAGAGTGCTATCGAAGTGCAGAAAGTGTGCAGTTTTACTAGAGGGATTCTAGGACTATACAAAAAGCCCAGCCGCGCGTACAAACAAAAATAAAAGAAAGGATAAAGCATTACGGGATATCGCTTTAAATACTGTATTCATGGTGGCAAGAATTTCATAGCCAGAGGGACAGGAGTGAGAGAACAAAGGTTATCTATCTGTCTGTCTGTCTGTCTGTCTGTCTACCATCCATCTATTTATACTTATTAAGTTATTTTATCCATTCATTTATGTATCTACTCTTGGGTTGGGAGCGGTGGATAGAGTTGCGTGTTTATGTTCGGGTCTGGTAAGCACGATTCGAACTGAAATTTGGTGTGGGCTATTGCTTATGTATGGTAGAAGCAGAATTTTACGGCATGAATTATATATAAATATTTATTGCAAACATTAAGGCCAAAAAATAATGTGAACAATGAGTTCTTTTAACCAGTTCTCCGCACAATATTCTTTCCAAGCCACCGGCTGCTGTCCCACATAACTATCGTCGAAACACTGGACAGCAGTGAGAGAGACTTGAATCCTGTCGCAATGACTGTCATCAATCCTCGGAAAGTTTATTAGCCGAGCCGTGGATCGAACGGCGATCTCCTGTTCTCAGTTCCGGTACGCTATACCGACTGAGCTATGGGGCTAGGCCTGCACATGGTTGTAAATAACTTTAGGAATTTGATTGAATGATTGGTGTTTAACGCCGTTTTCAACAGTAATTCAGTACTTATTCATGCTTTCCTCTAGTTTTTATAACCAGTACTCGGCAAAATATTCTTTCTAAGCCACTGACTGCTTTCCTACATGCAGTACATGTCCTTTGAAAACACTGTAGGAAAAAGAGAAAATGCTAATTTCTCATTTTCCAACAGTGTTTTCTACCCTTTTGGATGACCATCACCATTTTTCATCAAAATTTAAATTGTTTACAAATTCTTCGAGTGTAAAATTTGTCTTTTGAGAAAGAGTTAAGCAGGGATAATACATATGTTATATAGAATCCCTGGGTTAAGTAATCAAGTTCACCTAATAATCAACGCAATTTTTATTTTCGCTCATTAGTGCACATTCGCACACTGCAACTTGATGAGTTTCTGTCCTTTGATGCCGATCAATTACTACAAAAACATACTTATAACGATAATAATCAAAACTGAGGTAAATGTATAATTTCTTACATGTATCTACAAATACCGTACCTCTAGCCTATATCATAAGGAATGACTAAAGATACGGTACCGTATCTTTAGACTCCGGGGCTAGAGGTACGGTACCGTATCTCTAGCCATTTCTTTAATATAGGCTAGAGGTACGGTACCGTATCTCTAGTCACTTCCTTAAAAAAAACAAGCAAATCCTTGTTGCCAGTTTCAACATGTAGCTCTGGATTATACCTTTTGGTTATCTACCCAGAGGAAGAAGTCTTTTGAAAACATTGTGGAAAAAGACAAAAATACTAGTTACATGTACTAGCATTTTCTCCTTTTCCCATGTTTTCTACTCTTTCAAAGACAGTCCATCATTTGATCTATACTAAAGTGATATCTGAAAATGAAAACCTAACCTTCTTGAAGTTGTTTATCCATATTTTACCAAGACATTTGTAAAGTTTGGTAATGCAGATGTGTGCTTGGAGGGTAGAGATTTGGAAATAAGATACTGGATACCTTTCCTTCAACCGTTTAGCACACATATCTGAGTTTCAATAACCCTAAAGAAGAAACCTTTTTAACTCTTTACCACACGACAAAAATTTAGACCAGTTCAAATTGAAGGCATTTGCAGACAACAAAATAAAGGTGACTGAAAAATTGAAATTTGTTCTGGGAAGGGTAAAAATCACTGTGGGAAAAGGAGAAAATGCTGGTTACCAGCAGCTCTCCTTTTCCTACAGTGTTTTCAAAAGGCTTCTTTCTAAGGGTCGTCAAAAGTATGGATTGTGTGGTAATGGGTTAAAAGGAATTATGGTCATTTTCTCCATTTCACATTTTCTGGCCTTTTACAGAAACTTCAATTACTGGAGTAAAGCTTAATTTGTAGACTGCCAATGCTTAAAATTTAGTCTAGTAAATATTGCTGTCAGGTAAAGGGTGAAGATGATACTGGGAAATTCTTATAACTTAAACTTACATCAAGTACTGTATATAAACTTTTTTTAACTGGGGTAGCAAACATTGTGATTAACCCGTTACCAAACTACAATATTTTAGACTGATCCAAATTGAAAGCATTTGCAGACTGTCATCTGCAAATGTTTTCAATTTGGACAAGGCTGGAATTTTGTCTTCTGGTAAAGAGTTAAAACTCAGGATTATGTGGTAAACAGTTAATGTCTGTTTTGCACATAACATCATAAGATTTTTCTTGTCATATGTACAGGTTGAGAAGCTAAGCAGTCAGTTACACAGTTACAAGACTGCTGAATGTGTAGACACTGCTGTACAAATTGATAAAACAGATCTCATGAATTATACATTAGGTAAGTCTTACTTTTACTGGTGGGCTTTACTCTGTGAAAAGGGGGCTTAACTCTTTCCCAAACAAGCCCTGGTTTTTACGTGTCTGCAGTACAAGTCTTTAGAAAACACTGTGGGGAAAGGAGAAATTGCTCATAACGAGCAATTTCTCCTTTTCCCACAGTGTTTTCTAACCTATTGGAAAACTTTCTGCCATTCTCATCAAATTCAAAATTGTCATCTGCAAACACTTTGAGTTTGGGACCGTCTAAAATTTGTTATTTCGGAAAGGGTTAACCCATTACCATTCAGTCCATACTTTTAACACCTCTATGAATGAAGCCTTTTGAAAACCTTGTGGGAAAAGGAGAAAATGCTGGTAACCAGCATTTTCTCCATTTCCCACCATGTTTTCTTTCCTTCCTAAAACAAATTCTAATTCTTTAGTCACATTATTTTGTTGCCTGCCAACGCTTTCAATTTTGACTAGTCTAAAATTTTGTTGTTTGGTTAGGAGTAAATACATCTTCTTCATGCATTGTACCAAGCATCACATAATTAAGGAATCTTCAAATCCAGTTTGTCTAATAATCAATTGAATCATGAGACAGACTGTTTCTTTGACATGCAGAAAATTGAAATGGCAAAAAGATTCGGCTCCGGTCAGCCTGTGTGGACTGTTCAGGCTGACTTGGGTCGATACTTTTTGCAGATTGTTGCAACATATATAACTTACATGTATATTGGATATATGTCAATTAGCATTAGTTCATTGAAATGGTGTAGATCAAGATCAGACTGGTTAGAATATTGGTTTGTGTAGGTAAGTGAAAGTCATTACTGATCAACGAAATTGTAGGCTTGTCAAAACTGAAAGCAATCACAGTCGCAAAATAACGCATGGGTCTGACAACAGGGTCTATATTCACCAGCCATTCTTAAGAACCTTCTTAGTCTTATTCTTCAGAATTTTGTCAATGTGAAAATAGTAACAGAATTTCTGATTGGCTAAACCAAATGGTTTAGCCAATCAGAAGTTCTGTTACTTTCACAGTCAGAAAATCTTGAAGACTAAGACAAAGAAAAGCTAGGAAACACACATGCTTCACCGATATGACCTTAGCTTTGAAAGTGGCGCTAAACCCCAATACAACCAACCAATTATCAGTGTGAAAGTAACAGAACTTCTGATTGGCTTAAACCAAATGGTTTAGCCAATCAGAAGTTCTGTTACTTTCACAGTCAGAAAATCTTGAAGACTTCTTCAAGACAAAGAACAATCTTAAGAATGGTTGGATCTACTATTATGAAGATAAATCTTTTCATTTGAATCATGAATTAATGCAAAATGCACATAAAAAAAATATTACAGCTTGTTTTGAACATTTCCTATTTTTAAATTCTAAATGCTGTTCTTAGGAGCAAATATGTTAGCTATGGATGCATAAATTTTTTTGTTAATATTTACTTTCCAGTTCACAAAGAGTTGTCTATATTCTAGTGTTATTTTCAGGTGAACCCTGCCTGCCTGATTGGGGCACCAATGTGACCAGTGATGTATTAAATGCTGACAGTCTTGTAGAACAAAATGAAGCAAAGGTTATCTAGTTCAGTTCATAACTATATATTCAGCCTTTTACTACTCAATCCAGAGTTTAAGAGACCTAGAGAAAGATGGCCTTTGAAAGCATTAATCAGCATTTTCTTCATTTCCCAACAATGTTTTCTACCCTTCCAAAGCCTAATTTCAGTGTTTTAGTGTGGTTTAATTTTTCATCTGCAAATGCTTTAAAATTGAATGTATCTGATATTTTGTTTTTTGGTAAAGAGTTAAATTCCCTATTGATTGAATCATTACCAAACAACAATATTTTAGGCTTGTCCAAATCAAAAGAATTTCCAGACGACAAAATAAAAGTGACTGAATATTTGAAATTGGTTTTGATAAGAGTAAAAAACATGGTGGGAAAAGGAGAAAATGCTTGGTACCAGCATTTTCTCCTTTTTCCATAATGTTTTTATAGGCTTCTTTCTTAGTGTTGTCATAAGTAGGGATTGTGTGGTAATGGGTAAATTTTTTACAGGATAACAAGATTTTAGACTTTTCCATATTATAAGCAAAGTGCCACACAAATGATTTGTCTTTGTGAATGAGGAAAGTTGAGTGGGAAAAGGTAAAAATGCTGGTTGGCATCATTTTTGGCCTTTTACACAATGTTTTTGAAGGCCCTCTTTCTCAATTTTGTAAGGGATTGTTTTGAAAAGTTTCACCTTACATTCACAATGTTTTTTTTTATATACATGTAGAAAATAGGTCCCCCTCATATTCAAGGATAGGAAAGTTGATAATACATGTATTACACCCTATACCAAAATTCAAAATTTTTATCTTGCCAAAGATATTTGCAGAAAAATATTTGCAGATGTCATTATTTGAAATTAAAATGTGGGATTTGTCTTGGACAGCGTAGAGAACATTTTCAGAAAGGACCAGTGCTGGAAGACAGATCTTCTCCTTTTCCAACTGTGTTTTTATCCCTTGCAGAAGGTGGAGGGATATAGTGTTAGTGTTGTCTGGTCATCGTTCTTTCTGTCCTTCAGTCTGTCTCTGTGTCTATGTCTGTTTGGGAGAATATCTCCAATACCATTAGGTAGAATTTTGTGAAACTTAATATGTTTTTTAGAATAACCCATTCCATCGATGGACTTGTAGTTGATTTTTTAATTCGATTAAAAATGTCTGACTTAGAGCAATTTTAAATCTTGCTGTTAAGTAAATTTTTTGGCGGGGGATGTCATTTCAAAGAAAATGGCTTGTCTAACCTTGTAATAACAGATCAGATCATTGGAATCACACTTTATTTGTCATCTACAAATACTTTGATTTGGATAACTCAAAGGTTTTTTGTCTGGTATCAAGTGAGACTGTGTTTTTGTTGTTTCTAGGACTGTATGGAATCCTCCCTGTCTATAGCAGACAGTTTAAAGATGGCTGCCCAGGATGTTGTGGACAAACAAAACAAAGACACACTCCTGCTACAGGGCTATGTGTATGACGAGACATATCAGCTGTATTATCATTCAGAATCAGGGTTTTATTATGATCCTGTAAGTTATGTTCAACAAGGGCCAGTGCTTATAAAATTTAGCCATACTCTGTTAACCCTTTACTCCATAGATACTCATTTCTACGCATTGCAATTTCACCTTTTGTTACAATCTTTTCTATGCTATTAAAAGGTGTCATCTAGACATAAAAAACGGTTTCATCCTTGCTGTTATTAAGGGTCAATTAGAGATGGCATAGAAACCCTTTAACCCTTTATTCCATAGATACATGTACTCATTTCTGCACATTGCTTGTAGGAGACTTTGAAAAACATTATTGCAAAAGGTGAAATTGCTCGTGACGTGTTTTCTATGCTATCAAAAGGGGTCATTTACATGTACACATAGGAAACGGCTTCATCCTCGCTGTCATTTAGGGTCAATTAGAGATGCCATAGAAATGCCTTATTGGGTAAAGGGTTAACAAATGACAAAATTTTACAAATTGGTCCAAATTGAAAGCACTTGTATACTTGTAACTCAAAAATTGAAATTTGTTTCCAACAGGGTAGAAAACATTGTGGGAAAAGGAGAAAATGCTTGTTACCAGCATTTTTCTCCTTTTTCCACAATTTTTTCAAACAGCTTCTATCTCCGGGTCGTGAAAAACAGGGATTGTATGGTAAAGGGTTAAAATACCTTTCATTATCATATACAGAGCTCCAAATAAGAGCGAGTGATGGCATTCTAAATTTTTTATTGCTCTTCCAAACCTTATGTTGTGGGTACCCATCAGAATCTTCTCGATAAGACAATTTATAATGAGCACCCATAACATAGGATTTTGTGTAGAAATGTTCAATTTTGAAATCAAAATCTCTCCCTCTATGTGGAGCTCTGATCATAAAGCAATAAGTTTTCAGGCTTAACCCATTACCACACAATCCCTACTTTTGACGCCCCATGAAAAAGAAGCCTTTTGAAAACACTGTGGGGAAAGGAGAAAATGCTGGTAACCATCATTTTCTCCTTTTCCCACAATGTTTTCTACCCTTCACAAAACATATTTCAAATTTTCAGACACTTTTATTTTGTCTTCTGCAAATGCTTTCGATTTGGCCAAGTTTAAAATATTGACGTTTGGTAATGAGTTAAATACATGCATCATGAAAAATCCATATCTACATAGTGTCAAATATGATTCCAAATTATGGGAAGATGATGTAACCTGCATGCAGACTACTGGTTTAGGCTTGACTTGCTAAAATATTGTTGTATATTATTTATCTGCCTTTCATAAAAAGAAGTCATGAAATATTGTCCTGAGTAAGTTTTTCTA
Organism: Tridacna crocea; assembly: GCA_943736015.1. Lineage (NCBI taxonomy): Eukaryota > Metazoa > Mollusca > Bivalvia > Cardiida > Cardiidae > Tridacna > Tridacna crocea. The sequence continues at coordinate 16,412,429 of OX031066.1, forward strand.
GCTATAAACAAGTGGACTGTATTTGTTGTATGGTCAGGTGGCAGGGGACTTGGAACCTTGTTCACTGCTGTGGTGCATCTTGTTGCCCCGAGCCAAAGGCAAGGTGGCAACGTGATTCATGACAGCTGTGAATGAGTTTCCAAGTCCCCTGCCACCTGACCGTACAATGAATTCATTATACCACAAAGTTTTACTATTCCAGCGTTTCTAAGGCAAATTTTACTCGTTTCTTTTTGGTGTGAAAAATTGAGTATGCTGAGGAAGTAGAATTTCAATTCTAAGTGCCCCAATTTGATGAAAGCCGACGTCACTGGGAACTGATGTCACTGAAACTTTTCTTAATATGTGCTATAACGAGCAGCTGGGTGCATAATCTTGATGTTAATATTGATCAATGCCACTAATTTGGATGTTGTGTTGATAGTGTAGTCATGTGTACGGGGATCTCGAAAGTGAAACTGCTTTTACATTGGTTTTTCCAGTGCACATGATATATATGTTCAGGGTATATTATCCAATCGGATCACAAGAAATTTCTTTACAGTATAATAATATTGCCTGTTCTGTGTCGTCTGCTTTTTTTCTATGCAATCTACAAAAGCCCCCTTTCATTACTAACAGTGCTAAAAGGGTTAATATACAACGCAGGTTTGACTGCAGTTCTGTTCCATTCCTAAATATTTTTTTGACCTTTGTTTCAGATCTGCAGTCAAATCTTGCTGTTCCCCTTTAGCCTTATAACATAGTTTGTTATCTTATTTTCTTTCAGGAAAAGATGTTGTATTATGATCCAAATACAGGGATCTATTACTATTATGACTACGACACAGGGCAGTATGCTTTCCATTCACAAATCAGTATTGCAGATGGTCAGTCTGAATCTACAAATAAGAGGACAGACCCAAAATCCAGACAGGTAAGAAAAATCTTCAACCATTTACCACACAATCCAGACTTTAACAACCCTTAGGAATAGGCCTTTTTATAACATTGTTGGAAAAGGAGAAAATGCTGGTAACCAGCATTTTCTCCTTTTACCACAATATTTTCTGCCCAATAAAAGACAGAAATCATCAATTGAATAATATTTACATGTATATTGTCGTCTGCAAAGGCTTTCAATTTGGTTGTATCCAAAATTTTGTCATTAGGTAAAGATTTAAATCTTTACTACATGATGTAGAGTTTTATAGATTTTATAAACCAATGCCAGATAAAGAGAAAATGCTGCAAACCAGCATCTATCCTTTTCCTACAGTGTTTTTGATTGTCTTAACTCTTTTTCACACAATCATAGGTTTTAACTACCCAGCAGGAAAAGCCTTTGAAAACATTGTGGGAAAATTAGAAAATGCTAGTGACCAGAATTTTCTCCTTTCCCCACCATGTTTTCTACCCCATCAAAAACAAATTGTCATCTGCAAATGTTTTCAATTTGGACAACTCTAAATTTTTGTCGTAAAGAGTTAAAAGGTAAGTCCTATCATTTGAGTTCTAGGTAATTTGCCATCTGTAGTACTCTTTAAAGCTTTACCAAACAATCCCTGGTTTTTACAGCACAGAGATAGAAGCCTTTTGAATACATTGTGGGAAAATGAGAAAATGCTGGTAACCATCATTTTCTCCTTCCCCACAATGTTTTCTGCCCTGCTGGAAACAATTTTCAATTTTTTAGTTATGTTTATTTTGTGGTCTGCATGTGCTTTCAATTTGGACAAGTCTAAAATTTTGTCATTTGGTAAAGGGTTAAGTTGGACAAGTCTGGAATTTGTTGATTGGTAAAGAGATAAGTAGTTTCAAACAAAGAAATTTTGGATTTGTATATTTTTGGAAAATGACAAGAAAAGAAATTATGGTGATGATTTAGTTGTAAGTCTATCTTAGTCGTAAGTTAAGGTAATGTTTTGAGAAATATAAGAAAGATTTTGCTCATAAGTCGACTTGTACTTTAGGTATTGACTTATGACAGAACTATCTCTTATACCTTTCTCAGATATTTTTTTTTCTTACAGGAAATTGCTGGAAGATTTTTCTGCCTAGTAGGATTAGACCTAGCAGTTTTTATGACCTTTGAGGAGAATGCTTTTGGAAATATTGTAGGAAAAGGAGAAAATGTTAGTTACCAGCATTTTCTTCTTTTTCGACAATATTTTCAAAGGTCTTTTTCAGTTGGGGTTGGTAAAACTCGAAACTGTAAGACGAAGAGGTAAAACCTTTTCTTGTTTTTGATGTTTTTTTTTGTTTTTGTACATTTAGGGAAAGAAAGAGTCATATCAAAGAAGGAAACATTCTAGAAAACATGATATGAAATCTGATACAGTAAAAGATGGAAAAAGTGTGGACAAAACAAAAACTCAGGTATTATATATGGTTGGTATAACAGTTGAAACTGCATGATAACTTCACCTCTCTCAGAGACCATACAGCATGGCCATTGCTATCATGATCTGAGAAAGTCCAGCTTTATAGTGAATCTTTATTCTGTGAACATGGGATTATGCATTGAACTCTATATGCTGATTCTCTTTTTGACAGTGGTTATTTGGGCATCCAGCCAGTGGCTTGGAAAGAGATTTTTTCTTTTTATAAAAATTTAAAGTAAGAAACTTCAGGAAATCATGAATAAGTACATTAACTCCTATGGTATAACTGAAATAATACTGAAAACGACATTAAACACCATTCACTCAGTCAGTTTAACCCTTTATCACTCAACAAAAATGTAGACTTGTCCAAACCAATAGCATATTATGTAGGGGACATATTAAATGTGACCAAAATTGCTGAAGTTGTCATTGATTGGGAAGAAAACAATGTTGGGAAAGAAGAAAATGCTGGTTACCAGCATATTCTCCTTTTGTCACAATGGTTTCAAAAAGGCTTCTTTCACAAGTTTTTAAAAGTGGGGGTTGTGCTGTAAAGGGTTAAACTCTTTATCAGATGATGGAGATCTAGATTGGTTAAAATTTTAAGCATTTGCAAATGACAAATTGAAAAAATCACAAAGAATCGGATAATGTTGTAATTCATGTACAAACTGAAATTTTTGATATGTGAAAATTAAGATTTTACCCTTTACTCCATAGATACTCATTTCTACGCGTTGTTTTTGGGAGCCTTTGGAGAACATTGTGGCAATAGGGGTCATATACACATAAGAAACGGCTTCATCCTTCCTGTTATTTAGGGTCAATTAGAAATCCCATATAAATGCCTTATTTGGTAAAGGGTTAAAATTATCAAGCATAATACTATTTGTAGGAAAAAAATCTTTTTCTAATTATTTTTGAGCCAGGCTTTGTGAAAAGGGGGTTTATTACATATCCATAATGCCAAGAAAGTGATTATACAATTATGAATACATTTTGTCCAAACACCAGCTTAATCATGGGATAAAGTAGTCTTTCAACATGCAGAATATTTACCGAAAAAACAAGAAAATTTCCACCCAGGTCAGCCTGTGCAGAATGCACAGGCTGACCTGGGTAGATACTTTTTGAAGATGTTTTGACTTATTATCACACAAAGCCAACTTTTAATGACTCTGGGAAATAAAACTTTTGAAAACATTGTGGGAAATGGAGAAAATGCTGGTAACCAGCATTTTCTCCTTTTTCCACAATGTTTTCTACTCTATCAAAGACAAATTTCATCATTTGAGCTATGTTTAAATTGTTGTCTGCAAATGCTTACAATTTGGAAAAGTCTGTTATTTGCTTATGTGGTAAAGAGTTAATCCCCCTTTTCACAGAGCATGGCTCATTTTCTCTTTTTTGTTTTGTAGTTGCAGACTGATAATCAAGCTGTGACAGCATGTCTTTTGGATTTTGAAGATCTGACAATATCGACGGAGGACAGAAATGCGAGAAGACAAGCTTTAGGTAATACAATTCACTGATATGTCACCTTGTTTATTTCAGGACTTCAAGAACAGACGGGAAAGAAGACAGGCAATTAGAGAGAAGAGAGAGAGAGAAAAGCATAAACGATTAGAGCAGAAAAAATACATTAGAAAGCAGAGCAGCCACAGAGTAAAAGGTGGAAGAAGTAGAAGTAGAGAAAGGAAACAGCACAGGTCAAGTGATAGAGGTTCAAGTTCAGGAAGTGAGAGAGCTTCAACTGAGAGAAAAAGTAAAGATGAAACAAAGAAAAGGACATATAGAGATCAAAGAAGAGATAAGGATCCAACAGGTTCAGATGGCAAGAAGAGTAAATCATGTAGAGGGCAGAAAGCTGAAAGAATTAAGTTGATAAGGGAAAGAAAACAGCATAAAAACAACGGCAACAGTGGAGATCCAAATAACATGGTCATAAGTGAAGATATGGAAAAACCTGATTGTAATGATAAGATTGCTGATGTTGTGGATATAAGTGATGATGAATTAGTTGTTATTGAATCAGATGGTGGGGAAAATTCTGAAGGTTTTTGTATGGAAATAGATAGAAAGGACTCAGAAAATGTTGACATGGATGAATCTGAGAAATACATGGATATTGATGTTGAAGATTCACATGGAAATAGTAATAAAGTATCAAGTGATGGTTCTATAAAAACAGCAAGTGATACACAAAATGGAAAGGAAGATACTGTATGCAAAGATGAATTTAAGACAGAGAATAATAACAACAAATGTAAAAGAGCAACTGATGAGTTGGAACAGAGTTACTCATCAGAAAGTGAATCAGGAGAATTGACGGATAGTTCCTCAGAAGAGATGGAACATTCGACTGATTCAGATGAGGACTCGTATATTGTCCTTGACTATGAAGGGTTTGAGGAGGAGGGGGAAGATCAAGATGGTGTTGAAGGTATTGTGGGATGTAAAATGGAATGCCATGCCTCATCATGGATTTTAGTGGCATTTTACATGACTTTTTACACTCTACAACACAATACAGAGATTTTGCAACCCTCTAGGAAAGGGCTTTTGAAAACATTATTGTATAATTTGAAAATTTTGGTAGTTAGTATTTTCTCCTTTTGCTACAATCTCTCTAATTTTTCAAACACAATTTTCAATTGAGACACATTTAACTCATTACCACACGAGAAAATTTTGGACTGGTCCAAATTGAAAGCATTTGCAGACGACAAAATAAAGGTGACTGAAAAATAGAATTTGTTTCTGGGAAGGGTAAAAAACACTGTTGGAAAAGGAGAAAATGCTGGTTACCAGCATTTTCTCCTTTTCCAACAGTGTTTTCAAAAGGCTTCTTTCTCAGGGGCGTCAAAAGTAGGGATTGAGTGGTAATGGGTTAACTCATTACCACACGAGAAAATTTTTGGACTGGTCCAAATTGAAAGCATTTGCAGACGACAAAATAAAGGTGACTGAAAAATAGAATTTGTTTCTGGGAAGGGTAAAAAACACTGTTGGAAAAGGAGAAAATGCTGGTTACCAGCATTTTCTCCTTTTCCAACAGTGTTTTCAAAAGGCTTCTTTCTCAGGGGCGTCAAAAGTAGGGATTGAGTGGTAATGGGTTAATTTGTCCTTTGTAAATGCCTTAACTTATTACCAAACGACAAAATTTTAGGTTTGCCCAAATCAAAAGCATTTGCAGACGACAAAATAAAAGTGACTGAAAATTTGAAATTTGTTTTGTGAAGGGTAGAAAACATTGTGGGGAAAAGGAGAAAATGCTGGTTACCAGGTTACTAGCATTTTCTCCTTTTTCCCCCACAATGTTTTCCAAAGGCTTCTTTTTAAGGGTCATCAAAAGTAGGGATTGTGTGGTAATGGGTTTAACAAGTTTAAAATCTTGTTTAGAGGAGTTAAACATTTGCTTTATGTTGGGTATTACTGTGTATACAAAGTTTATTTAACAAGAAAGGATAAAAAAAAAAAACTTTTTCAATGAAACTTTAAATATACTGTTATGATTTATGCTTTCATTTCAAATTTTCAGTCATATATGAAAGAATTTATTTTTTTTATTTAAGTTATTTGTGTTGTAAATTAAATTTGTTACCGCCTGAAACCTAATTTTAAACAAATGATTAAGCACCACTTCAAGACCCCTAGGAAAAGGCCTTTTGAAAACATTGTGGGAAAGAGAATAAATGCTGGCAAAAAGTATTTTCTCCTTTTCCCATGTTTTCTATCCTTTTCAACCTTTGAGCCACATTGAAACTGTCAGCTGCAAATACTTTCAATATCAGTGGGTCTAAAATTTGTCATGTGGTAAAAGGTTAAACAGCCGAATTTAAAATCGCATCAACATTTTTTTTTTACACAGAAAATATACAAAATTCTGTGGTTTAACTGCCCAACAGGGTTAAATATTCTGATATAGACCTTTTCTGATAGCTAAAGAAATGGCTGACTGCTTGCTTCCCACTTTACTTTTAGATATTGCACAGTCCTGGCCCCCATGTGTTCGTGTTATAGTTATGGAATCAGACTGTGTTGCTGTTGGAATGCTATACATTGTGACATACCAGGGTGTTTCCATTGGACGGGGAAAGGAAAATGGAATTTGTTTACCAGATATAAATATTTCTAAGGTAAAGGCATTTTATATTTGACCAATATGGTCATACACATAAGCATTGTCTATTTTTGCTACTGTAGTGCAGTTTTATATCAATAAGCCTCTTATCCACTTTTGGTCCATTTTTACCCCACCCACTAAATGTAGTGGTATCACTGTGCAAAATTTGAGCTTTAACTCCCTGCCAGACAATAACATTTTAGACTCTCTTATCGCATTACAAAATTTTAGGTTTATCCAAATCGAAAGCATTTGCAGACAACAAAATAAAAGTGGCTGAAAATTTGAAATTTGTTTAGTGAAGGGTAGAAAACATTGTGGGAAAAGGAGAAAATGCTGGTTACTTTGACAACACTGAGAAAGAAGCCAGCATTTTCTCCTTTTCCCACAATGTTTTCTAAAGGCTTCTTTCTCAGGGTTATCAAAAGTAGGGTTTGTGTGGTAATGGGTTAATCATAACCAGAGGATGTAAAAAATTTGACCTCTTCAATATTATATGTTCTTGCTGATGACAAACTGAATAGGACTGAGGGGGTCCTGCATGGCTCGGTAATAAAGTGTAGGAATTTTGGCACAGAGGCCCAGGTTTGAGCCTTGTTGGATCTGTCGGGTTTTTTGTAGTAATGTCCTTGGGTAAGACACTTCAGATCCCTCGCTTAGCACTGATAAAACCCAGGAAATACATCTACATGAATTTTGGAGTTGTCAACGTGAAATGACTGAAATAATGTTGAAAGCTGCATTAAACACTATTAACTCTTCCAAAACAAGCCCTGGTTTTTACATGTCTGCAGTACAAGTCTTTAGAAAACAATGGGGGAAAATGAGAAATTGCTTGTAACGAGCAATTTCTCCTTTTCCCACAGTGTTTTCTAGCCTATCAGAAAACTTTCTGCCATCTCATCAAATTCAAAATTGTCATCTGCAAACACTTTGAGTTCAGGACAGTCTAAAATTTGCCATTTTGGAAATAGTTAACTCTTTACCAAATGATAGTATTTTAGACTGGTCCAAATTGAAAGCACTAGCAGACTGCAAAATAAATGTAACTCAATAATTGAAATCTGTTTCCAGCAGGGTAGAAAATATGATGGGAAAAGGAGAAAATGCTGGTTACCAGCATTTTCTCCTTTACGCACAATGTTTTCAAAAGGCTTCTTCTTCAGGGTCCTTAAAAGTAGGGTTGTGTGGTGAAGACTTATTCGTTCAGAACAGGGCTGGAATGATAGTTTTTGCTTGTCAGCATTTTCTTGTTTTAACACATTGTTTTAGAAAGCTACCCATAATGCCTTCTACCAAATCACAGACAAATACTATTAGTAGAATAAATTACAGATAAATAATATCAGTTGAATTAATGCCTGTAAACCTTCAGAATTGATATGTCTAAATTTTGCTGTGTGGTAAAGAAATAACAAAATATTTGCAAAAAAGATCTTCCTTTATACCAGATCTAACATGATTTTTCCATTTGTTTCTCATAATTGTTTTATTACAGTGCCATGCTGAGATAAAATTCAATGAAAAAGACGGACAATATGTTGTAGTAGATAAAGGTAGCCAGAATGGGACATTTCTGAATGGGGAAAGGATCTCACAGGTATGTATTGATGTTCTTTAGCCTGTTTGCTGTCAGAAGAAAACATCATGGTATTGTCCTACCCCAGTTGCTGTATGTATTGTTGTTGTCATGCTGAAACTTTGACATTTTGTGATATCTCAGTTGTTCACGAAGATAAGTATCCAAAGTTGGAAACTAGGCTTGACCAGTTTTTATGCATTCCTCTCTCACCGCAGACCATGTCTTGATGATAGTTATGTGGAAAAGCAGCCAGTGGCTTTGAAAGAAACAGAAAAGCTTGATAGGTGCACAGGCCACTGCAGTATAACTGAAATATTATTGAAAACAGTGTTAAACACCATACAGTCAATCAATATTGTCAAGTTGTCAAGTTCGTTGTTATTCCTCTAGGCCTTGAATGAGAGAACAGGATACAGTATTTCTAAAAAGGAAAAATAAAGAATTATTGTTATTTCAGGATACTTTGGCTAGAATAATTATGTAATGTATTTGGTTTGTAAATTTCCTCTTAACTCTTTCCCAAAGTCAATATTATAGATTAGTCCAATTTGAAAGCAGTCCCAGACAACAAAATTTACATGGCACAAATGGTTGGATTTGAACCAATAGTCTAGAAAACATTGTGAGAAAAGGAGAAAATGCTGGTCACCAGCATTTTCTCCTTTTCCCACAAAGTTTTCAAAAGACCTGCTTCCCATAGGTTGTTAAAACTTGGGATTGTATAGTAAAGGGTTTAACTTAAACTGATAAATGTACCTTCTGCACTGTTTTTTGCTGATGTGAAAATTAGAATCTGATAAATGGTTTATTTTTTTGTCTTGAAGCCCAAAACAACACGTGAACCCAAACCATTTTGTCATGGGGATATAATACAAGTAGACACCAGTAAACTGTTATGTCACATACATCCTGGGACAGATACATGTGATGATTGTGAACCTGGGGTTGTCATGGCTAAACACAGAGACCAGTGTCCTAAACAAGGTTAGTTTGTTTTAAACCCTAAATAACAAGCAAAATAGAGGATATTTGCCTATTTTGGTGAAAGATCAAAGTTTATTTCATTGAGTGAAAATCATTGGTAATATTTCAACTCCTGGTGCAGCTGCATGTTAAGATATTAACAACTAGAATATTAAGGAATCGTCATAGCTGTGATGTCATTAGTGTGGTCAGCATTGTAGACCATTTGACCAGTCTAAAATTCTGTTTTGTGGTAAAGACTTAATTCATTTTCTATACCTCTATTTGCAGAAATTAAGTTCATCTCAAAAGAAGAAAAAAAAAAGTTGCAAAGGAAAGAACTCCAACAAATTAAGAAGAAATATGGCTTGAAGGTGAGATCTGGATATCTGTCTGTCTCTGTCGCTTTCTCTCAGTCTCTCTCTCTTTTCCCTTGCTTCTACCCACACCCTCTTCCCTCATATGACAGACAGATGAGCTGATAATCTTTACCAGAATTGTTTGTATTGAAAGTATGTGGAGGTAACAAACTAACTGCTCAAATTATGGAGTTGTCTTACAAAGGATAGAAAACAGTATACATATACATATATATGTGAAAAGAAGAAAAAAATAGGATTACTAGCATTTTCCCCTTATTGTGCAATACATTTTAAAGACTATGATTTGAAAACATCATCTTCGCGAGCCAAGGTTATGATCACTAGGTGGATCTCACCTTGGTAGATCAAGCCTGATTTCGAGATTCCCACAACATTCTATGTCATGATCAACCCTTTACCAAATGACAAAATTTTAGACTAATACAAACTGAAAGCAATTGCAGACTACAAAATAAAAGTAACTCAAAAATTTAAATCTATTTCCAGCAGGATAGAAAACATTGTTGTTACCAGCATTTTCTCCTTTTCCCACAATGTATTTGAAAGGCTTCTATCTCAGGGTCATAAAAAACCAGGGATTGTTTGGTCAAGGGTTAAGTTGGTTAGTAAAATATTGGACTGTCATAGATAAAAAATTATATGATGGCTTGATTGATATCACAGAAAATAGCTCATTTATTTTCTTCCATTCCAGAATGCTGCCTACGAAGACAACCCCAATGTATTTAATAATCAAAATTATGAGGACAAAGCTGCTGAAAGAAGAAAAACTGTTGGGAGTGAAGCTGTACATACAGAACCAAAAGTCCCAGCTTCAGTCCACAGGTGTGTATGTGAATACTGTTGGCTTATGATATATATATATGCAGTTGAAAGCTGTTTTACATTGAGACATGGGGATAAATTTTTCTTCAATAATATATAGCCTCAGAATCTCAAATTCTTTCTTTTTTTGCATGTAATATTTTTCAGTTACACTGTTCCTAAAGTACTGTTAGTTACTAGTTTGAAAACATCTTCTATTTACACTGAACTCATTCATGGGTGATATATACATTGATTCCATCACACACACAAAAATTGCCACTGAAGCTCCATTGGTCTGTCAGGGAACACATACTGAGGTTGGTCCTTAACTCTTTACCACACGAGAAAAATTTAGACTGGTCCAAATTGAAAGCATTTGCAGACGACAAAATAAAGGTGACTGAAAAATAGACATTTGTTCTTGGAAGGGTAGAAAACACTGTGGGAACAGGAGAAAATGCTGGTTACCAGCATTTTCTTCTTTTCCCACAGTGTTTTCAAAAGGCTTCTTTCTCAGAGGCGTCAAAAGTAGGGATTGAGTGGTAATGGGTTAAAAGGGTAGAAAACATTGAAGGCAAAGGAGTAAGTGCTGGTTGCCAGCATTTTCTCCTTTTCCACAAATGTTTTATGCCAGTAATTTCTCCATTTCCAAAAATATTAGAAGCTTTCATTCTGGGGGATAAACTTGAAATATAATACTGAGTTTAACACTAGTTCATTTTCCTTAATTTACCAGATTTTTTTTTTTCTTTAAATCTCCTTTCAGAGCTACTGCTAAAGATGAAACGAATGTAATGCTGAAAGTGTTTCATTTGTTTGAAAGAATTTTTTTTTGTATTTTTCAGACCAATTTCCTCTGAGAATAAAGGTCATAAGATGCTAGAGAAGATGGGCTGGAAAGAAGGGGAATCATTGGGGAAGAATAACTCCGGAATTCAAGAACCAGTATGTGAAATTGTCTCCCTTATAATCTCTGATTCCTTTGCCCTCTGCAAATATGGCTTTCTAATGAAACTGTCTTCAGAGAAAACATCAAAGCTTAGTCTTAGTCCTGTTATTGTCTGGTTTCAAGTCATTGTTGTGAAAAACCTTGACATTATCTCATTTATACATTATAACTGTTGATATTTATCATAACTCTTTACCACACAATCCCGACTTTTTAACAACCCTGAGAAAAAAGCATTTTGAAAACATTGTGGGAAAAGGAGAAAATGCATTTAATTCTTATCCCACAATGTTTCCTACCATTCACAATAAACGTTTAAAATTGGTTAACTCATTACCATATGACAATATTTTGGACAGGTCCAAATTGAAAGCATTAAAATTTTGCAGACGACAAAATAAATGTGACTCAAAAACTGAAATTTTACTTTAGAGGAGTAGAAAACATTGTGGGAAAAAGAGAAAATGCTGGTTACCAGCATTTTCTCCTTTTCCCACAATATTTTCTAAAGGCTTCTTTCCTAGGGTTGTCAAAAGTAGTGGTCAAGTATGGGACTCTAAACGTTGAGGCCACAGGTTTGAGCTTCATTGGAAGCACTGGCTTGATTAAGGAATGTCCTTGGATAAGACACATAAGAGTTCTTGCCTAGTACTATGAAAACTCTGGATACATAAATGAGAGGGTTGTTGCTGAGATATGACTGGAATGATGTTGAAAGTTGTGTAAAAAACAATTCACTGAATCTGTTTACTATCAGAAAGGATCCCATACTAGAAGGGCAGCTAACTCTCAAACACATTATTGATTCAGTTATGCCCCTTTTTTGGCTTAAACAGTACTCAACGTTGTCTGCGCATGTCATATTCTTCGAAGATTCGACTGTCTTATATGACGCATCACTACTGGCCCTGAAAGCGGGCTGACTGTAAATATTACGCTCTATAAAGTAGCAATGTTGAAAATAGCATTTACGTATCAATACGTTTGAGGAGAAATGAGACCTGCTTTCTCTAAACTGGTGATCATAGTTGAGTGAATTGCACGAGGTAGCGTTTTATTGGGTAAACCTTTTTTTTTGTTTTAAATTCAAAGTAATGGTTGTCGCGTAGGAAAGTGGTTCGGTTCTGTACCCAGGATGCCCATATCAGATAGATGAGTATTTATAGAATGCCATCTAGCGGGAGATAATGCAGTACTCAAAGCCAATCATAGATCAACATTATGTCAATAAGTTTTTTTTTTTTCAATAAAGTTTATTGTCCCCGTATAATGATGTAGGAGGGTCGGGGATCTATCCCTCTCCACATCTTACAATCTCTGACGTTTTACATATATACATGTAACAAGGAACAAAAAACATTTTTATGTGATAGAAAAAAGTGAATAAAAAAAATTAGTGAGAAAAAAAGAAAACTGGAAAGTGAAGAAAAAAGGAGAAAATAGAATGGCGAAGAAAAGATGTAAAGAGTAATTGATAATAGTAACGGTTATGTCAATATGTTGGTTGCTATATTGTTTACCCATCTGCTGAAAACCATCCTTTTTCTTTCTTTCCAGTTGGTTTTAAAATAGCCTGTACTTGAAGGGGTCGTTTATGTAAAAAACACATACCAAATAAAATGTTACTGATTGGACCAGATTGAAAGTGTTTGCAGACAACAAAAATTAAATGTGGCTTAACTCTTTACCAAACGATAAGATTTTGGACTAGTCGAAATTGAAAGCATTTGCAGACGACAAGATAAATGTGAATCAAAAATTGAAATTTGATTTGGGAAGGGTAGAAAACATTGTGGGAAAAGGAGAAAATGCTGGTTACCAGCATTTTCTCCTTTTCCTATGATGTTTTCAAAAGCTTTCTTTCTCAGGGTCGTTAAAAGTCAGGATTGTGTGATAAAGAGTTAAATGATGATTTTTATCTTTGATAGGGTAGGAAATATTGTGGGAAGAGGAGAATATGCTGGTTACTAGCATTTTCTCTTTTTCTCACAATGTTTTTGTAAGCCTTTTTTCTCAAGGTCATCAAAACAGAAGGAGTACATAAGAAATGATGCTTTTTTCCCAACTTTTATCCAACAACAAAATTCTTAAGATGTCTGAGTCCAAAGGATCTGCAGATGATAGTTTAACCCATTACCACACAATCCCTACTTTTGACGACCATGAGAAAGAAGCCTTTAGTAAACCTTGTTGGAAAAGGAGAAAATGCTGGTAACTAGCATTTTTCTCCTTTTCCCATAATATTTTCTACCCTTTACAAAACAATTTTCAAGTTTTCCGACACTTTTATTTTATCGTCTGCAAATGCTTTCGATTTGGACAAGCCTACAATATTTTCGTTTGGTAAAGAGGTAAATCTTGCTCACTTAGCAGGAATTATCTTCAGAAGTGTAGAAAACCATGCAGGAAAAGGATAAAAGGCTTGTTACCAGAATTTTTCATTTTTTTGTACATAGTTTTCAAAAGCCGTCTTCCTTTGTACGACTGAAACACAGTATTGTGTGGTAAAAATTTTTAAACCCAAAACTAGTTGTAGAATATTGATAAATGAAGAGATTTTCTGATTTCTGATCCTAGATAAAATCAAGTACATGTACTGTGTGGCTTGAAGATCAGACTGCATACTCTTTAAAATTTTTATCTCGATCTACTCTGCTTGTTAAAGAAACTTCTGTTGCCTTTAACATTGAAAGAATAAACTCTATACCAGAAAATGAATATAACTTGTTGTTAGGTCAGGTTGCAGGTGCTTTGGAAAGGAGTTCAAAGCCACGGCAAACATGTTACCCACAGCCAAAGGTGAGAGGGCAACATGGTTAGCTATAGTGGTCAACAAGTGAATTACAGCTGAGCGTTGACATTCACATACTGTGATCTTATTTTTCAAGATAACTCTCAGGGAGCTGAAGTCATGAAAGGACCTTTTCAAATGAAATAGTGTCATTTTTGGCTTGTTTGGCCAGTTTATATAACAAAAAAGCAGATTTGTGTAGATCCAAGATTAGACTGCACAGAATGTGCAGTCTGATCCTTGATCTGCACTCTCTGCAAAAACAGCTTTAATCAGTTGCAGAACATTGTGGGCTAAAATTGAAAAGAACACCAAATAAACTCAGTGTGTTGAGAAGACTATAGTAATTCGAATGTCAATGTAGACAAATGCATTCATTTCAACTATGGGATTTATAGCATAAACTAAATTTATCTGCGCATCTCATATTCTTGGAAGATTTGACCTCTCTGCTATGATGCATCACTCCCCCCCAATTTTGGGGGAATTGTAGTAATATGTGCTAATAAAGTAGCCATGGAGAAAATGGCTATTATCAATATGTTTGAGGAGAAATTAGGCATGTTTTTAGCTCCAGATTTCCTCTTCTAAACTATAAGAGTTTAGCTGATCACAGCTGAACGATTCATACGTGGTAGTGTTTTATTGAGTAAAGGTTTATTTTAGTTTGAAATTCAAAGTAACCGTTGTTGCATAGAGAAGTAGTCCAATTCTGTACCCAGAATGCCCACATTAGATAGATGTGTATTTGTAGAATGCCATCTAGTGGGAGATATTGCATAAACTAAAGTACATTCTTTAACCCTTTACTCCACAGATACTCATTTCTACGCATTGCTTTTAGGAGCCTTTGGAAAACATTGTGGCAAAAGGTGAAATTGTTCGTGACAAGCAATTTCATCTTTTGTCACACTGTTTTCTATGCTATCAAAAGGTATCATTATACACATAGGAAACAGCTTCATCCTTGCTGTTATTTAGCATCAGAGATACCTCAGAAATGCCTTATGAGGTAAAGGGTTAAAGAATAGTAAATCCAGATGACAGAATTTTAGATTTGTCCAAATTTATTGCAATTGCAGTCAAAGAATAGAATACAAAAATAAGATACGGCTCAAATGATGCAACTTTGTCTGTGAAATGGTAGAAAACATGTTATTATAAGGAAGAAATGCTTGTTACTGGCGGCATTGTCTCCTTTTTCCACCATGTTTTTCAAAACTCTTCCCCTTGAATTTTATTAATTTTTTACCACATGATCCCGACTTTTAATCCTTTACCCCATAAGGCATTTCTGTGGTATCTCTAATTGACCCTAAATAACAGCAAGGATGAAGCTGGTTTTTATGTGTATGATAGCATAGAAAACATTGTGACAAAAGGTGAAATTGCACGTCATGAGCAATTTCACCTTTTGCCACAATTTTTTCCAAAGGCTCGCACAAGTGATGCATAGAAACGAGTATCTATGGAGTAAAGGGTTATTGACCCTGAGAAAGAAGCCTTTTGAAAACATTGTGAGAAAGGGAGAAAACTGGTAACCAATATTTTCTCTTTTTCTCACAGTATTTCTACCCTTCCCAAACCAAATTTCAATTTTTCAGTCACTTTAATTTTGTTGTCCGCAAATGCTGTAAATTGGACCAGCCTGTACTTTTGTGGTTTGGTAAAGAGTTGTAATGCAGAATGGTAAAGTCTTATTAGGATGATGCAAGTTGCATTCAATGCACTATCAACAGGTAATGGTTATTATTATAGCCTTAAACCTTTAACATGCAATAAAATTTACGGCTAACCTAAATTGCTAGAATTGATAGATGGTAAATGTAAAGTATCTCAATTGATGAAAAAAATGCTGAGAAAGGGCAGAAAACCATGTGGGAAAAGGAGAAAATGCTGGTTACCAGTATTTTCTCCTTTTTCCAGGTTGTTTTCTAATGCCTTTTTCTTCATGAGACTAAATACAAGGGGTTGTTTGGTAAAGAGTTAAGCATTTAGGATGATTGCCTCTAATTAAGCATAGCAGGGTACCAGTCATGTTTTCTACCTTTCATCGACTGTTTGTATCTTTTAAATTTTGTTTTTTCCTTGCTTTTCTTGATTGATATTGATCTTCTCATGATTTTCTCAAAACTATAAAACCCTTTGAGGAACATTAACCAAAAAAAAACCAATTTAAACTCTTTACCAAGTGACTTTATAGTCCCAGTAGCTCAATACGTATCATACAGGACTAGAGAAGAGGGGCTGGATGGTTTGTCTCTGGGCTTGGCTAATATCTCTTTGAGGATTGATGATAGCTATTGTGACAAGATTCGTTCCTCTCTTACTGCTGACTGGTGTTTTGATGATGGTTATAAGAGAAAGCAGCCAGTGGCTTGGAAAAATATTGTACTAGCACAAAAAATGCTGCAGGAAATCATGAATAGGTGCAGTGGCCATGACTGCAACAGCATATTATCTCTTTACCACACAAGAAAATTTTAGACTGGTCCAAATTGAAAGCATTTGCAGACGACAAAATAAAAGTGACTTAAAATTTTAAATTTGTTTTGTGAAGGGTTCAAAACACTGTGGGAATAGGAGAAAATGCTGGTTACCAGCATTTTCTCCTTTTCCCATAGTGTTTTCAAAAGGCTTCTTTCTCAGGGGCGTCAAAAGTAGGGATTGTGTGGTAATGGGTTAAGTAAAATAAAGTTGAAAATGACATTTAAATCTTTACCAAATGACACAATTTTAGACTGGTCCAAATGGGAAGTATCTCCAGATGACAAAATAAAAGTGACTGAAAATTTGAAATTTGTTTTGTGAAGGGAAGAAAACGTGGTGGAAAAAGGAGAAAATGCTGGTTACCAGCATTTTCTCCTTTTTCCACAATGTTCTCAACAGGCTTTTTTCTCAGGGTTGATATAAGTCAGGATTACGTGGTAAGAGTTAACACCATATACTCAATCAATTTGCCAGACAACAAAATAGCCTTGTCTAAATTCAAAGCATTTGCATAGATCAAAGGTGTGACTCAAAACGTGAATTTTTTTTCAAGAAGAGTACAACCATTGTGATAGAGGGGGAAAATGGTAGTTACCAGAAATTTTTTCCTCTTCCAAAGATGTTTTCACATACATGTACCTCTTTTGTCAGGTTTGATGAAATTTGGGATGGTAGGGTAAAGGGTTAAACCCTAAGATAGAAGCCTTTTGAAAACATTGTTCCCACAATGTGTTCAACCCTGCTGGAAACAAGTCTCAATTTGTTAGTTATGTTTATTTTGTCGTTTTCAAGTGCTTTCAATTTGGACCAGTCTAAAATCTTGTCGTTTGGTAAAGAATTATCCTTTGAAAATAAGGAGCATCTGTGAATTACAACTTGAAAATATTGATAAATGAACTAAGGCTTTCTGGCAGGGTCAGAAGCATGTCGTAAAACTAGAAAAAAGCAGCTACCACCATTTTCTTCTCATCAAACTAGATTAATGTTTTGAGAAAGCATCCTCTTCAAAGTTGTTAAAACAGTGGGTTATCAGTTAAAACCCTTTACCACACAATCCCTAATTTTCACGACCCTGATAAAGCAGCCTTTTGAAAACATTGTCGAGAAAGGAGATAATGCTAGTAACCAGCATTTTCTCCTTTGCCCACAATGTTTTCTACCCTTCTCAAAACAAATTTCAAATTTTCAGTTACATATATTTTGTCGTCTGCAAATGCTTTGACTGGGGACCAGTATGAACTCTTTACTAAAGGAGAAAATTTTAGACTTGTAAAGCATTTGCAGATTTCTAATTTCAATATGTGTATGGGTCCATGCTGAACTTTGTCTGTGACAGGGTAAAATGCTGTGTGGATAAAGGGATTGCTAAAGTCAGTATTGTTTGTTTAACCCATTAATCTACAATCCTCACTTTTGATGACCATGTTGAAGAAGACTTTAGAAAACATTGTTGGGGGAAAATGCTGGTAGCCAGTATTTTCTCCTTTTTCCACAATGTTGTCTACCTCAGTTTATTATAATACTATTGAAATTGTCATCTGAAGAAGCTTTCAATTTGAAAGAATCAAGTATTTGTTGTTTTGTAAGAATTAAAGGTCAATTAACTCTTTACCACACAAGAAAATTTTAGACTGGTCCAAATTGAAAGCAATTGCAGATGACAAAATAAAGGTGACCGAAAAATTGAAATTTGTTATGGGAAGGATAGAAAACACTGTGGGAAAAGGAGAAAATGCTGGTTACCAGCATTTTCTCCTTTTCCCACAGTGCTTTCAAAAGGCTTCTTTCTCGGGGGCGTCAAAAGTAGGGATTGTGTGGTAATGGGTTAAATAGTCCACCTGCAGATACTGGTAATTAAATTTTATTTTTTCACACTGCTAAATAGAAATGTCTTCAATACTTTGATCAGTAATTAGAAAAAAGGCTGAAAGCTTTGATTGAACGTGAGACAGCATGCATTATCTGATCATGATCTATGCCCTAGGCAATTGCAACACCCATAACAATTCTCAGCAGCACTATCACACCCTGCTAGTTTAACCCATTACCACACAATCCCTACTTTTGACGGCCCTGAGAAAGGAGCCTGTAGAAAACATTATGGGAAAAGGAGAAAATGCTGGTGACCAGCATTTTCACCTTTTCCTGCAATGTTTTCTACCCTTCCCAAAGCAAATTTCAATCTTTCAGTCACATTTATTTTGTAATCTGCAATTGCTTTCTATTTAGACTGGTCTAAAATTTCTCATGTGGTAAAGAGTTAATACAGGAAAAAATTTAGTCTCGTCAAAACTGAACCACTTACAGGTGACAAAATAAATGAAACTGAAAAATGATAGTGGGTCTTTTGATAGGTAGAAAACATTGTGGGGAAGGTAGAAAATGCTGATAAGGTACGAATGATGAAAGCAACATCACCAATGGAAAAGGGGAAAAAAAAAGAATATCAAAAGGGTTGATTGATTTTCCTTGCGTCCATTGACACCCCATACGGGTGATACCCATGGAAAGCTGTTAGTTATGGTACAGGGGATAGTGCAAGATAGAGTACAAAACCCAGCCTAAATATGCCTTGTTGGTTAATGTGCTTGTTGTATGGTAGTCTCAAAAATAAGCTTGGCTAAGCTCTTCACCAAACCACAAAATTTTAGGCTCATCCAAATTGAAAGCACTTGTAGACGACAAAACAAACGTAACTCAAAAATCTAATTTTGTTTCAAGCAGGGTAGAAAACATGGTGGGAAAAGGAGAAAATGCTTCTTTTTTTCCACTTTTCCCACAATGTTTTTAAAAGGCCTCTATCACAGAGCCATAAAAAGCAGGGATTGTTTGGTTAAAGGTTAATGTTCCATCTGAAAATGAAAGACCTAGTAATTATTTTGTAGGCTAGTCCAGTACCCTCACATGTTTCATGACTATATGAAGCACAGTCTACCATGAGAGCTATTCTGGATGACAAAATTCAAGAATGCAGTTGCAATTTAGTTCACTTGTATTTAATCTACCAAGGGAGACAATTGGAATTTTCTTCAATTAAGTTTAGTCATTTTTAACTTTCCAGGTTTCCCATAATATCTCATACAGTAACACCATATGCTCTGAGTTGGCAGGAGCGTACCCTGTCAGTGATAGGATTGGTTGGCAAGAATTATTTATATTAGATAAATTATTTATATACAGTCTGTAATGTTACAATGTTTTATGATAAAGTACAGGTAATTAGATCTTTCTATCTTTTTAACCCCTTTCCACACTACCATGAGCATTCTTAGTCTTATTCTCAATGTAAGAATTTCCTTAACTTAACTGTAACACATCATATGATTGGCTAAACTGAATATTTAAAGTAGCGCATCTTTTGACTGGCTAAACCATTTTGTTAAAGTAACACATCTTTTGATTGGCTAAACCATATGGTTAAAGTAACACATTTTCTGATTGGCTGAACTTTATAGTTAAAGTAACACATTTTTTGATTGGCTAAACCATATGGTTAAAAGTTTCACATCTTTTGATTGGCTAAACCATATTGTTAAAATAACACATCTCTTGATTGACTAAACTACATGTATATGATTAAAGTAACACACCATTTGATTGGCTAAACCATTTGTTTAGAGTAATTGCATCATTTGATTGGCTAAAACATGTGGTTAAAGTAACACATCTTTTGATTGGCCAAACCATATGGTTAAAGTAACACATGTTTTGATTGTGTAAACTATATGGTTTAGCTAATCAAAAGGTTTGTTACTTTCAAAATCTGTAAGTATACAAAGAATGAATATCGGTAATGTAGCAATGTACTTCACATCTGGAGGTCAAAAAGAAAAATAAAAAGATGTATGTATTAAATAGTGTTCACTGTTTACAAAAATTGATGATTTCATTTTCCATGAAAAGATGAAACTGAGCCAGAAAAACTCGGTTATAGATTAAGTGTAAGCAAGTACATTAACTCTTTTCCAGGCGACAGAGTGTTTATATTCGTCCAATGTTTATATTTGTCCAAATTCAAGCTTTTGCAGAAAACAAATGTGGTTCAAATAATGGCAGATCTGTTAGAAAGGCAGAAAGCCTAGTGATGAAAACAGAAAATGCTTGTAATATCTATATTTCCATAATATTTTTGAAAGCAATCATTGTCATTCCTTTAAAACATGGGACTGCATGGTTAAGGATTGAGCAGGGAAACTTTGCTTTTCTAATATGTTTTCACTGAATAACCCAACACTGTACTATCTAGGTTAATTCACACTCAAACCAAAAACTGGTTCCTAAGAACATAAAGCAGAATCCATTAACCCTTTACCACATAAAAACAAGTTTTAATGACCCTTTGGAAAAAGCCTAATGAAACATTGTGTTTTCTACCCCATCACAGAACTTGTGCTCATTTGTACAAGTTTTGAATTTATCATCTGCAGGTGTTTGGAATTTAGAACAGACAAAAATTTGCTGTTTTAGAAAGGGTTAAAGGAAAAGAAAAAAAAAATGAAATTTTCCGAAATCAAATGTTAAATATATATATGAAAAGTGGGTTATATCTAGTTAAAAGCACATTGATTGAGACACAAGGTCTTGCAACTTTTACAAATCTCTCTTGATTGTGCTTCCTCGGAACTACACCTATACTCACGCCAAAAGTATGGGCCAGTGAAGGGTCCCAAAGTTGACACTGGCTCCAGGATATCAAACTATGGACCTCATGGCGATGAGACCAATGCTCTGTCTCACAACCACACACACCACACAATATTTTCAAAAGGCGTCTGTTTCAAGGGAGTAGACGGTTGTACTTTGACTGGTAATTGGCTGGGATATCTATCAGATTATCTTGCCCTATGAAAAGGTTCAAATTATTTTTGATACAAAGCTACTCACCCAAAACTAGGGATGGGCCTTCCATTAAGTCTGTTTTATTGGAGGAAAACAAAATTTAGATAAATACTTAACAGCTTGTCAGCCTTTCAAGTATCTAATAATTTGCACCTTGAAGTATCACACTCTAATCATAATGTGGTAGGTCCTTTTTTTTTGTCTGGGTTATGGGGAGGGTGGGGGGAGTATTTATAGAACTACTTTTGAAGGAAGTTTCCGTAAACCATTTATATGAAGTTTATGTGGATGTTTTTTAGGGCTGTCCCAGTCTCTTGAGATTTAACAACCTTGAGGATCTTGAGAAAAAGGGCTTTGAAAACAGCACAAAAATAAGAGAAAGTGCTAGTAAACTAGTATTTTCTAATTTTCACCCATAAATTGTTCTACCCTAGCAGAGAACTTAAAACTCTACCTCACAACAAAACTATAGACTGGTCCTTTTTAACCCATTACCACACAATCCCTACTTTTTACACACCTGAGAAAGAAGCCTTTTGAAAACACTGTAGGAAAAGGAGAAAATGCTGGTAATCAACATTTTCTCCTTTTCCCAGAGTGTTTTCTTCCCTTCCCAGAACAAATTTCAATTTTTCAGTCACCTTTATTTTGTCGTCTGCAAATGCTCTCAATTTGAACCAGTCTAAAACTTTGTTGTGTGGTAAAGAGTTAAAAGGATCTGCAGATGATAAAATAAATTTTTTATTTACTTCAAAATCCTGGTAACTACAGCTTGGTTTAAGCTGTAGTTACCAGGATTTTGAAGTAAACTGACAAAATATGAATAAAAAAATTTGATTTGTTTTGAGAATGGTAGAAAACATTGTTGGAAAAAGGTGAAATTACAGGTTACCAGCATTTTCTCCTTTACCAACCATGTTTTCAAAAAGCGTTCACTTTTAGAGTCAAACCTTGGAAATGAGTGGTAAAGAGTTTAGTAAATTTGTATAATTTTGAATAATGTTGTCTGCAGGTACCTTCAGTTTGGACGTGTCTGAAATTCCTTGTTTAGGACAGGCTTACTTTCGCGGTGCTGAAATAATTTTTTACCAAGTAATAAAATTCCAAAATTGAAAGATAAACAGATGACAAAAGAAATGTGACTGATTTATTGAAAATTTGTTTTGGGAAAGGTAGGACACATTGTTGGAAAAAAAGAAATGTTGATTCCTAGCATTTTCTCCTGCACTTACACTGTTTTCATAAGGCTTCTTTCTCAGGATCCTTGATAGTTTGCATTTCCATGATAAAAGGTTAAATCCATTACCAAACAATGCCAAGTTTTATAAGTTTTATTGAATCTCTTCCCCCCCCCCCCCCCCCCAAAAAAAAAAAAAAAGATATGTGAAAACAATGGAGTAAAAGGCAAAAATACCGGTAACAAGCATTTTCTCCTTTTCCCAAAATGTTTTCTTCCCTTCCAAGAAAAATGCATCATTTGAGTCAAAAGTACGGTGTTCTCTGCAAATAATTTTAATTTGAAAAAAGGCTAAAGTTTTGTTGTTTGGTAAAGTGGTAATGTGACCTAGATTTCTTTTCTAGAATTAACACTTTCACTTCCGAATAAATAAATTGCTTGATCAAGAGACAGTTGGATCACATTCTAGAATTTGTCAGTGGACAGTGCAGATTGGAGATCAGACTGCACATCCTGTGCAGTCTGATCCTAATCTACACTGTCCATTAACTCTTTACCAAACAACAATATTTTAGACTGGTCCAAATTGAAAGCATTTGCAGACGACAAAATAAAAGTGACTGAAAATTCAAAATTTCTTTTGAGAAGGGTAGAAAACATTGTGGGAAAAGGAGAAAATGCTGGTTACCAGCATTTTCTCCTTTTCCCACAATGTTTTCTAAAGGCTTCTTTCTAAGGGGCGTCAAAAGTAGGGATTGTGTGGTAATGGGTTAAAAGCCTCCGGTATTGTCTGTGGTATGGAAAGAGTTCAGACCAGATAGGTTGCAAATTTCAAATTTCTGGTCAGGGGAAGGTCCTGCTCAGCTAAGTGATACAGATGTAGGATTTGCATAATAGAGGTATCAGGTTTGAACCTTGCTCAAAGTGCTGCTTTTTTCGATGGACAGTAAATTTCAAAACCCTACACCTTGTCCTGGTGTAGCTTGGGACATTTTATACCCCCCACAACGAAGTTGAGGGGGGTATACTGGAAACGCCATGGCCGTCTGTCCATCTGTCCGTCCATCTGTCTGTCTTTCTGTAGACACAATTTTGTCCAGCTTGTTTCTCGTACATTTTTAGCTCACCTGAGCACAACGTGCTCAGGGGGAGCTATTGTGACCGGTCATCGTCCGGCGTCCGTCCGTCCGTCCGTCCATCTGTCCGTCCGTCCGTTAACAATTTCTTTAAAAATCTTCTCCTCCAAAACCAGAAGGCCAATCTTGATAAAACTTGGCAGGAATGTTCCTTGGGTGAAGCTCTACAAAAATTGTTAAAAGAATTTAATTCCAACAAAAACTCTGGTTGCCATGGCAACAAAATGGCTGAAAATGGAAAAAATCTTTAAAAATCTTCTTGTGACAAACCATAAGGCCGGGAGCATTCATATTTTGTATGAAGCATCATTGGGTGACCCTTTACCAAAATTGTAAAAATTATTCCCCTGGGGTCATGTGTGGACTTTGCCCGGGCGCACCTTATTTTACATAGAAACAAAGAAGGAAAGCTTTAAAAAAATCTTCTTCTGACAAACCATAATGGCTAGAGCATTCATATTTGGTATGTAGCATTATCTGATGATCCTCTACCAAAATTGTTAAAATTATTCCTTTGCTGTCATATTTGGGCTCTGCCTGGGCGCACCCTATTTTAAAATCTTTAAAAATCTTCTTGTGACAAAACATAAGGTTGGGAGCATTCGTATTTTGTTTGAAACATCATTTGGTGACCCCTTACCAAAATTGTTAAAATCATTCCCATGGGGTCATATTTGGGCTTTGCCCGGGCGCACTCTATTTTACATAGAAATTTAGAAGGAAATCTTTAAAACTTCTTCTGGTGACAAATCATAATGGCTAGAACATTCCTATTTAGTGTGTAGCATTAACTGATGATCTTCTACCAAAATTATTGAAATTATCCTTCTGCGGTCATATCTGGGCTCTGCCCGGGTGCACCCTATTTTACAATCTTTAAAAACCTTCTTGTGACAAAACATAAGGCGGAGGGCATTCATATGTTGTTTGAAGCATCATTGGGTGACCCCTTACAAAAATTGTTAAAATTATTCCCCTTGGGTCATATTTGGGCTTTGCCCAGGGACACCCTATTTTACATAGAAACAAAGAAGGAAACCTTTTAATAAATCTTTTTCTGGCAAACCATAATGGCTAGAGCATTCATATTTGCTATGTAGCAAAATCTGATAATCTTCTACCAAAATTGCTAGAATTATCCCTCTGTGGTCATATTTGGGCTCTGCCCGGGCACATCCTATTTTACATAGAAACAAAGAAGGAAATCTTTTAAAAATCTATTTGTGACAAACCATAAAGGCTAGAGCATTCATATTTTGCATGTAGCATCATCTAGTGACCCTTTATAAAAATAATTAAGATTATCCCCTTGGGGTCATATTTTGGCTGTGTGCCCTGGTGCACACTACTTCACATAGAATTATAGAAGGAAATCTTTTAAAATCAATTCCATCTAAAAAGGAGAAATTGTTTGTTACAAGCAATTTCTCCTTTCTCACAATCTTTTCTACCATATAGATCACTTATTTTTCATTTTAGATACATTTTAAAATGTCGTCTGCAATTTGTTTCAATTTGGAATGGTCTAAAATTTTGTCATCTGGTAATGGCTAAACTACAAGTCAAAAAGGGAACAAGACACTGTGAAGAGAAAAGTTGATGATAAGCTGCAGCTTTTAGCTCCACTGGCCAAAGACAAAGAAGAAAATCTGTAAACATATTTTTGTGACAAACCCCAGGGTATGCCTTATTTGAAAAGAATTAATAGCCTGCCCTTGATAAACCATGTAAGTAACAAATATACTCAGGTGAGCGATATAGGACCATCATGGTCCTCTTGTTTCAAGTACTGCTCTGAAATGTACACATGTACACATGCTTGGGTACATAATTATGAAATTGTGCATGTGCAATTTTCATGACCTTGCTGCCATTGGTTGCGGAATCATCTCCCCTTGAACTTTTTGTGCAGCCCGCCCGGGTGGCTCAGTGGTGAGCGCGTTGGACTCATGACCTGGTGGTTGTGAGTTCGATACCCGGTGAGGCAAACTTTCTTTCTGGCGTATTTTTGCCTCTCACCTCTGCTGAAGCATGTGAGAAAAGTAGTCGGTGGCTTTGGAAAGAAAGTAGTGTTAGTACTGGCATGAGAAAGCCAGGAAACACATGTGCGTCACCGACCGCCATGATATGACCTTAGCTGTTAAAGTGGCGTTAAACTCCAATACAACCAACCAACCAACTTATTGTGCTTTGCAAATTTTAACTTTGGATTTTTGTCCAGAGCATAACTTCCAAAATATTGAAGCTAGGTACTTCAAACTTCACACACAGTTAGATCACATTAAGGAAAATTGTATTGTACAAGAACAATAACTCTATTCCAACTATTTTCTGGGTTATTGCCCTTTGAAAATTTTAAGTCTTGATTTTTGTCTGGAGCCTAACTTCCAAAGTATTAAAGGTAGTAACTTCAAATTTCACACACGGCTAGATCACACTGAGGAGAAGTGCAGTGTACAAGAACCATTACCCTATACCAACTATTTTTTGAGTTATTGCCCTTTGTAAATTTTAACTTTTTTTTTTGTCCAGGTCATAACTTCCAATGTATTGAAGCTAGTAACTTCAAACTTCACACCAGTTAGATTACAGAAAGGCAAAGTGCAGTGTACAAGAACTGTAACTCTATTCCAACATTTTTTTATTATTGCCCTTTGTAAGTTTTAATGTTCATTTTTGTTAGTGGCATAATTTCCAAAGTAAAAAAGCTAGTAAATTCAAATTTCATATACATATAGTCCACATTAATAAGACATGCATGGTACAAGGACCATTAATCTATTTCCACTATTTTAAGAGTAATTACTCTTTATAAATTTTAACTTTGGATTTTATCTGGGGTGTAACTTGCAAAGTATAGAAGCTAGTAACTTCAAACTTCATGTACAATTAGATCACATAAAGCAAAGTACACTTTAGAAGAACCATAACTCTATATTCCCATTATTTTAAGAATTATTTCCCTTTGTATATTATAATTCTTTGTTTTTGTCTGGAGAATAACTTCCAAAGTATAAAAGCTAGTGACTACAAGCTTCATATACAGATAGACCACATTAACGTGAAGTGGATGCAGGGTACAAGAAGCATAAGTCTATCCCCACTTGTTTGTTTTCTTCGAACCCTTTCTTTTGTACTAAACCATTCTGCATTCTGTTACAAAGGGGACTTTTGTGGCAAGGAGCTTGTGGGGGGTATGATCACATTTAGTGATAGCTCTAATTAACATCAGTGGTGAGGCAGTGATATGGCTAAACCCTTTCTTAATTTTAGCAACAGTACTTAACCCATTACCAAACGACAATAAATTAGACTGGTCCAAATTGAAAGCATTTGCAGACGACAAAATAGAGGTGACTGAAAAATTGAAATTTGTTCTGGGAAGGGTAGAAAACACTGTGGGAAAAGGAGAAAATGCTGGTTACCAGCATTTTCTCCTTTTCCCACAGTGTTTTCAAAAGGCTTCTTTCTCAGGGGCATCAAAAGTAGGGATTGAGTGGTAATGGGTTAAGAAGCCTTCCTAAAACATAGTGAGTAAAGGAGAAAATGTTAGTAATCAGCATTTTCTCCTTTTTCCCACAACATTTTCTACCCTATCAAAGACGAAATTTAAATTCCATCATTTTGTCCACATATGGATTGTTGTGTGCAAATATTTTCAAGTTTTACACGTCTACATTTTTTGGTCATATTGTAAAGAGTTATATCAGTTTGAAAGCGTCAAGAAATATTAGTAATGTGCAAACTCGCCACAGTACTGATAGTGTTTTCCCTATGTTTTGAAAATATTCGACGGTCTAATAAAATTATTGGAGTGAAAACAGACGGGTATTAAGTCAGTGCTTTAACTTGGCACTGATAGATAGGTATACAAGTTTTGCCAAAAATCAAGAATAGAAGCTTTTGAAGTAACTTGTTTCCTGTCCTCTTTTTTTCTTAATTAATTTCAAAATGATCAATTAAGTTCCATCAAGTGCATTGCCTGGCATCGTCCCTTTACCTGATAACAAAACTTTTAGTGTGTCCAAATTAAAAGCAGTAAAGGAATACATTATAAATAAACCGTGACTGAAAATGATTGTATTAGTCTCTGAAAGGGCAGAAAACATTTAGGGAAAAGGCGATGAAATTTATACCCCCCCATGAGCATGTTCTCTATTTCCCCACAGCGTATTAACCCTTTACTCTATAGATACTCATTTCTATGCATTGCTTGTAGGAGCCTTTGGAAAACATTGTGGCAAAAGGTGAAATTGCTCGTGACAAGCAATTTCAGCTTTTGTCACAATGTTTTCTATGCTAAATATACACATAAGAATATATACACATAGGAAACGGCTTCATCCTTGCTGTTATTTAGGGTCAATTAGAGATAACATGGAAATGCCTTATGGGGTAAAGCGTTAAAAAAAACCTGTCTTGATTTGGTAAAGGGTTGAGTAGCATCTAGTGCATTGCCAGATAAATGATAACAACTGTTTCACCACAACTTTTAAGTGCTAACCTTTTACAAAACAACACAGAGAAAAAAAAAGGTGATGAAAACATTGTGGGGAAATTAGAGAATGCATTTCCTTCTTTTCCATAATGTTTCCTATCCGTTCACCAACAAAAACTTCCCATTTAAGCAGTATGAAATTTGTTGTCTGCAGATTTTTTTATTATGAATGAGTGACTGTTGAGTGTTAAATTTTGAAGTCTGGTAAGAAGATAACCTTTGTTCTAAGGTCGCAAACAAGGAACTGGGAAAGGCTCATGTTTCATCAAAAATCGAGGAAGATTGACAGGGCCAGTCTGGCTGCAGTTGCTAACAGAGGTGGCTGCTTAAAATTAAGATTTTGACTTTCAGAAGTTCAGGTACTTCATAAAAGTTAACAGAGACTGTGCAATTAATTTTATTTGCATCATTGATTCTGTTCAGTTGCTCTCCTATGAAGGCCAAAATTTGCTTGGATCTGACAGTGGCAACCATATGGGCACCTTCTGGGCCCATATTCACCAACCATTATTGAGAACATTCTTTTTCTTATTCTTCAGAATGTTCTATATGTGCAAGAAACACAACTTCTGATAGGCTAAACCATTCGGTTTAGCCAATCAGAAGTTGTGTTACTTACAATTTCAGAAAACCTTGGAGAATACGACTAAGAATATTTTCAAGAACGGTTGGTGAATATGGGCCCTGGATGCAGTTAGGTCCTAAGAAAGACACTGCCCAGTTATTGTCAGGGTATTGGGAGATGTACAGGCACAGAGCTGTGGTAGTTTTGTCTGCCGGGGGATGCCTGGCTTGCAGTATTAAACCAATGAAAGTTGCAGTCATCAGCATCATCATTTTGTATGAATACAGATGAAACACTTACTGAACAACAGAGGGTTCTAGGGGTATATCTTCAGTAAAGAAGAAACACTGCCTTTGCAATTTATGATACGCAATCCACAAGAGGACTCAGAGACAGGTTTATGTGGGTGAAACCCTAGTACCAGAGGATACCATTTCTTTGTTAATATGACACTTGAAGACTTTATGTGGGAAAGATGACCTTGGACTTTCCAAGCTGTACATTTGCAAGAAACCATAAATATTTTGCAAGATTATCATTAGGGTAGGACCTTGCATTATCAAGTGCAGGGAAGGGTGAACATCACTGGACCTTTATCTGAAGCTGGCCATTTACCTGGTCCTTGTTGACTGGCAAATTTGACTGTAGACTTGCCTTTGGCATTTCCTTCAGCATAGGCATAACTCCTATTATGCACACCACGCACATGCGTAATATAAAAAAATCCAGAATAGGTCGTAGGTTGCCTCTTTTTGCGTATTTTTCAGTTTGGACTTTTTCTAAAACAGCCAAGATCAGAAATATCTTGGTTTTAAGGCTCCGATTCCATTTGGCTGATTCCGAATTGCTCTCTTTACCAACCTCAAAAATGGTCAACTTCGACGTGCATGTAATTTACCTTTTCCTGGTTACGCCTATGTTCAGCCTTTTGTTTTATCTTCTTTCTTCCATTTTCATTATTATTATTCCACACAGTGCTGCTGATCAGCTACATAATCTTGCTTATTTCCTCGTTCAGTAATCTCTAGACTTTCTCCCCAAATCGAACTCCTAACGGCTAATTTTTTTGGATTACCTTTAGGACAGGAGTCATTTCTCTCTTATCACTAATCATTGTTTTGAAGACTGTTTTGTAAAAAAGCAGCCAGTCGCTGCAGAAGAATATTGTGAAAAGTTGGGATAAAAGTAACTCAAGGGATACTTGGATAGGCACACTAGTTGCCCCTTAACCCATTACCACACAATCCCTACTTTTGATGCCCCTGAGAAAGAAGCCTTTAGAAAACATTGTGGGAAAAGGAGAAAATGCTGTAACCAGCATTTTCTCCTTTTCCCAGTGTTTTCTACCCTTTCCAGGACAAATTTCTATTTTTCAGTCACCTTTATTTTGTCGTCTGCAAATGCTTTTAATTTGGACCAGTCCAAAATTTTCACTTGTGGTAATGAGTTAACCCTTTACCCCATAAGGCATTTCTATGGTATCTCAAATTGACCCTTTATAACAGCAAGGATGAAGCCGTTTCTTATGTGTACACATATATGACACCTTTTGAAAGCAGAGAAAACATGGTGGCAAAAGGTGAAATTGCTCGTTTTCCAAAGGCTCCTACAAGCAATGCGTAGAATTATTATTATTACTCCATACAGTGCTGCTGATCAGCTACATAATCTTGCTTATTTCCTCGTTCAAATTGCAAGCATTTGCAGAACACAAATTAAATGCAGCTAAGAATTGTTTTTGAAGGGTTAGAAAATGATTGTGAGAAAAAGAGAAAATGCTCGTAACCAGCATTTTCTCCTTTTCTCAAATTACTTCCAAGGGATTGCGTGGTAAAGGTGTAATAGTAGATTCAGATCATTTATTGAAAGTGGTACAAAAGCACAGGTAAAACTGTTGAGGTAGATTTGTTCTCTGCACTTTCCCAATTGTGCCAAGACCCAGTTTTTTTCTGTCTAGAATGGTATAAATAACTGAAAAATGATGCCAAGTTCATGACAGACTGTCAGCTGAAATGGGGCAGATGTGAACTTCACTGATCTATAATCATTCCATCTTTTTTGAATCAGGAATAAATCATAATTTAACTTTGAAACTTTTAATTTGTTTTCTCCAAACATTAAATAATGCAAGGGCGTTAATTGGCTTATGCTATGAACACTGTACAGACTGATCAGATTCTAGACTTTCCATGAAAGAATTTGCAATTCACATATTAATGTGGTCTTTCAGAATGGATACAGAACATTGTAGAAAAAGGAGAGAAAATGCTTATCACAAGAGTGTATAATCTCCTTTTCCCACTATGTCCTCAAAACCCTTTTTCCTCATTCATTACCTCTTTTGCTTCAAAACAAATGGATTCAACTTTCTCAAAGTCTAAAAGTGTATTTTCTAGTCATTTAAATCAGATTTTTGTTCAAGATAAGCATTAGGAAGTCAGGAGGTCGCAGCTCTAGATAAGGCTGAGTGATGGTTTTCCAAATCCACTATATCGTTTTCAAACCTAATGATGTGGGTACTCATTAGAATCGTCTCGATGAGACCATTCTAATAAGCACCCATAACATTAGGTTTGGTGAAGAATGATAAATATTCTTTTTTTTTAAAACCTAAATCACTCCCACTATATGGAGCTCTGGGAGGGTGAAGATTGAAGATCAAACTACAAGTTCTCTGTTTTCTCTGCATGTTCTTTACTGTCAGCAGAAGCTGTCCAAGGCAACACTTGTAACGAAATAGGTTTGGAAAAAAAAATAGGTAACTCTTTACCACGCAATCCAGAGTTTGCTTTTGAAAACAATGTAGGAAAAGGAGAAAATGCTGCTAATCAGCATTTTCCCCTTTTCCCACAATGCTCTCTACCATTCCCCAAAACAATTTTTAATTTTCGAGTCAAAATTATTTTGTCTGATGCAAAATGTTTTCAATTTGGACAAGTCTAATATTTTGTCGTTTGGTAAAGAGTTAAGAGACAAAATAAACTGCAATAACTTGGCAATAGATGGTAACTGGCAGAGCTAGATAAGTGCCAGCCCTTGAATGTACACACAGACATCTATTTGGCCCAGTTCTAACGAGAGACCAAAGAAAAAGAGCCTATTCAGCTGCTCTTTTTATAATGCCTTTACAAAAGGAAAAAGAGCTTATTTTCTTTTAACCCATTACCAAACGACAATATTTTAGGTTTGCCCAAATTGAAAGCATTTGCAGACGACAAAATAAAAGTGACTGAAAATTTGAAATTTGTTTTGTGAAGGGTAGAAAAGATTGTGGGAAAAGGAGAAAATGCTGGTAACCAGCATTTTCTCCTTTTCCCACAATCTTTTCAAAAGGCTTCTTTCTCAGGGGCGTCAAAAGTAGGGATTGTGTGGTAATGGGTTAACTCTTGTACAAAAGAAACTAGTCCATTTTTCAGACAACCTATCAGATTTTGCTTAACCCTTTACCACACAATCCTGACTTTTAACACCCCTGTGAAAGAAGCTTTTGAAAACATTGTAACCAGCATTTTCTCCTTTTCCTACAATGTTTTCTTCCTTTCCTAAAACAAATTTTAATTCACATTCATATTGTCATTTGCAAACGCTTTCAATTTGGACCAGTCTGAAATTTTGTCATTTGGTAAAAGGTTAAATGGCAAAATTCATCTTTTGAATGAGTAGGGAATGTAATGAGAGAAAGGAGAAAATCCTTGTGACCAGTAGTTTCTCCCTTTTCCTCATTGCTTCTTCCTCAAAGGTAAAAAAACTTGAGAAATTTTGTAAAGTTAAACCCTTACCTCCAACCAAATACCGGTAATCAGAAGTTAAAAAAGTGCTGACAAAGAAGCCTTTTCCCACAATGCTTTCTCCCTTTTTAACAACAGATCTCACCTTTTTATGGCTTCATTTGTTATCTACAAATTGGTTTCAATAAAGAAGAGTTGAAATTTAGCCATAAGGTAGAAATGATGTATTTTGATGATCTTTTTCTTACAACAATGCAATTGACATCTTCATGAGCCAAAGTTACGATCACTACATGGATCTTACCTTGGCTGATTGAGCCCGATTTCGAGATTCCTTCGATGCTCCCTCTATTGGATGCTGGTTGTTACCCCCCTTTACATGATATTTCTAAAAGCCAATGACATATCATTTTACAAACCGCTTACGAATACACATGAAGCAATAAGCAGACATCAACGTGGGTTTCCATGTTTACCTTCTATTCGAAAGTTAGCGACCTTTTCCTATTTTTATCAAAGATGAAATGCTACAAGCGATTTCATTTGTTGCAGTTAGAGCTGGCTGCATCCAATGAAAAAGTGTATCGGGGGAATGTAAAAATCAAGCTTGATCAGCCAAGGATAGAGTAACGTAGTGAATCATCAGCCTTGGCTTGCGAAGATGTGCAATTCAAGGTTGTCTGGATTTTTCAAGAGAGTATTCTCTGGCAAGACATTTTCTTAGGGCCTTACCCTAGTGCTGGTGAAACCTATAGCATCAGGGAATAATGTGAGCTGTCACTGTTATGTTGATGAAATAATCCTAAAAAGTAGCTTTAAACATCATTCAATCAATTTTGAAGTGGTCTGCTTCAAATTTGTTGTAGATGGTATTGAGGAGGTGTTATTCCTATACTAAACAATAAAATTTTGGACTCAACCAATAGAAAGTGTTTGCAGACCACAAATTAAATCTACCTGAAGTTTAGATATCTATCTTTGATAGGATAAAACCATTAATGGGAAATGGAGAAAATTCTGGTTAAAAATGCATTCTGCTCCTTTTACTACAATATTTTCAAAAGCTTTCTCTTTCAGGGTCGTTAAAATTCTGGATTATGTGGTAAACTGTTAAAGCTAAATCCTAGTCAGTCATTAACCCATTACCACACAATCCCTACTTTTGACGCCTCTGAGAAAGACGCCTTTTGAAAACACTGTGGGAAAAGGAGAAAATGCTGGTAACCAGCATTTTCTCCTTTTCCCACAGTGTTTTGTACCCTTCCAAGAACGAATTTAAATTTTTCAGTCACCTTTATTTTTGTCGTCTGCAAATGCTTTCAATTTGAACCAGTCTAAAATTTTGTCGTGTGGTAAAGAGTTAAGTATTTGAATCTTTCTGGGTTTGACACTTATCTCATTTTCAGACTAAGACTTTCATGCACTGACAGACAAAATGATGACAAAGAATTATCGAGGATTTTGTACAAGGGAAATTTTATCTAAAGCTTTCTGTCCTTGCTTTGTGTGGGAGTATAGATTGCCGAGACCCTTTACCATGATTTTACAAGTCTAAGGAAAACAGGATATGAAAACATTAAGGGAAAAGGAGAAAATGCTGGTAACCAGCATTTTCTCCTTTTCCCACAATGTTTTTTCCATTTTCTATCATTTTCTTTACAAATTCCTTTAGCTGAGTGTACTTGCTAGGGTGTTGTCCGCTATCTGTTTCAGTTTGGACTTGTGTAAAATGTTGTCATCTGGTAAAGATTTCTTTAACTAAATAAGCTCTTTACCAAACAATTAATGAACCTGTGGTCGATGCTCTTGTGAACATAGTTAAAATTTATCTCACAAAGTAAGGAAAGTACAAAGTCAAGTAAAATTGCAAGCTTTGTTCAGTCTCATTTTGATATACAGCATCTACAAAAGCAACTTAACCCTTTCCCAAACAATCCCTGGGTCAGGAATAGAAGCCTTTTAAAAACATTGTGGTAACCAGCATTTTCTCCTTTTCCCACAATGCTTTCTACCCTATCATATGGAAAAATCATCTTTTTTGTAACTGTTAATTTTTCGTCTGCAAAATGCTTTTAATTTGGTCTGGTCCAGAATTTGCCATTTGGGAAACGGTTAAGTTCTCCTGAGATGAAAGCTTTCCAGGGCATTAACAATTTACCACAGAGTCCTGTCTTTTGACAACCCTTAAAAAGATGGCTATTGAAAACATTTAGGGAAAAGAAGAAAATGCTGGTAACCAGCATTTTCTCCTTTTCGCTGTATAAGTTCAACCCTATCAGACGAAAATCATCTTTTTAGCAACATTTGATTTGTCCACTGCAAATACTTCCAATTTGGTTCAGTGTTGTCAATTGGTAAAGGGTTACCTTGTACATGTACTCCTGAAAAGCAGTCTCTGAAGGCTATCAAAAAGCCATTAGGGATTTAGGGATACCAAATAGTTTTCTTTAAACTATAAATTTGGATTGTGCTGTCTTCCATAATCAAGAGAACATGTGATTCTGTCAGAGTCCCATCATGGTTGGAATTGTTGTGGGTGTAGCGCAAAAACTTGGATATTTCCTGAAATCTCTTTTGTGATTAAAGATGAGTTTTTCAGTTTCAAAGGAAAGCACATACCAGAACGCCAGGTAAACTGTCAACACATTTTGATAAAGTTTAGGCATATTTAGACTCAACTTCTTCACCAAAATCAAAGCGCTGGAAATGCTGATGGGGCAAATGTCAAGGTAGCCATTGTTAGTGTTATTGATAATTTGAAAAAAAAAAAAGAGAAATCTTATTTAAATATTAATTTGAAAATCGGTTTGGTTAAATAAGGGGTACTGCTATGTAAGCTTTCATTATTTGTGTATTGGTGGTTTCCCTTTGATTATTCTGCACGGATCAGTAATAATGTCCCTTAAAGAGATACGCGCGCATATCATGCGTCACCAAGCGGTAACAGGAGTCATGGAACTAAGAAAGATAACTCCAGTCGCAGACTCGCTGGAATTTTAAATAAGGGTAACTTCCCCTACCGACTTCCGGTTGTAAACAGACGCGATATTGTTGAAGATAAACCTGCAAATAAAATGAAACGGAGTTGGAAAGGAAAGTTTATCAAAGAAGGCAAGCGACAGAGACTTCAAAATCTATCGAAACAAGCCCGTGGTGTATTACAAGAACATACAGAAAGCGAAAACGAGCCAGAAACAAGTGTTGCAGCATCGGCGAAAAGTGGGTGGGATGAGGGAAGGAGAATCGTTGAGCTGGGTCATCTAGCAAATCAATTAAAAGCCTGTAAAAACTGTGAAAAACCACTATTCCTGCATAATGTCGAGAGAGAACAACGTATCGGATATGCAAGTATTCTCTACGTAGCTTGCGAATGTGGAATGGTAAATTCCGTGACGACAGGGAAGAGCCACAGACCACCTGGCAAGTCGAATAAAGGAATGCCAGTCTATGACATCAACACCAAGGCAGTGCTTGGTAAATAATTTTGAACACATTTTTTGTCAGTTTTGTTTGAATGTCAATCTTGTTTGGGGAAAAAATACACACAGTCGAAAAAATCCCGGTGCCTACTAATTCATATTTTTGTACAGTTTGCAATTATAAGAAGGAAGCCATGATGACTATAAGTATTATGTTGTTTTCATTAGGTTGAACTGTTCACAATCTGTACATTTGGGGAATCTAAACCCTTTCACAAACACTCCCTGGTTTTTACGGGTAGGGAATAGAAGCCTTTTTGAAAACATTGTTGGAAAAGGAGAAAATGCTGGTACCCAACTTTTTCTCCTTTTCCAACAATGTCTTCTACCCTATCATAGACAGAAATCATCTTTTCAGGAAGAGTTGAATTGTCGTCTGAGAGAGAATACTTTTGAAAACATTGTTGAAAATGGAGAATGAAAACATTGTTGAAAATGGAGAAAATGCTGGTAACCAGCACTTTCTCATTTTCCCACTATGTTTTCAAACCTTTCAAACATAAATTTCTTTTTTCTGAGTCATGCTTGTTTTGTGATCTGCAATGTCATACAATTTGGACAAGTCTAATATGTTTTACTTTGGTAAAGATAAATGCAACTTTCAAAAATTTCTTATTATTTCATGACAAGCATCACTCACACACTCTAAAATTGTGATTATTTCTATAGGTGTCATCCACTCCGGACTTACATACAGGCAGATGAACGGAGTGATGGCTACCATGGAAGTGAAGGGCCTACACCACAGTGCTATGATGAGAAGACGGGAAGAAATTGACCCCCACATACAGAATTTAGCCTGTTTGGAAGCACTTCAGGAGGAAGCGTAAGTATTCTTTCCCTGTTTTTTTATAGTAATTTTACCTAAGTATCACGGGTATCATTCAAAATATTTTCTTTTCCTTGTTTTCATTATCATTATAGCCAACAGTGGTTATCAATCTTTATTGTTTATTATCTCTTTACTATACAATCCCAAGTTTTATTGACATATATAAAAAAAAAAATGTTATAAAAAAATTGTTGGAAAAGGAAAGAATGCTGGTAACCTGTATTTTCTTATTTTCCACACAGTATTATCTATCCTTTCAAAGATAAATTTCTATTTTTGCATAACAGATATTTTGTTGTCTGCTAAAGCTTTCAATTTGGACAAGTCTCTTTTTTTGTGTTGCAGTAAAAAGTATATGATCTGCTTCTATACAGATATACTAAATATGATATGTTTATTTTTACAGGACATCTTCAACAAATAGTGAAACAGTACAGCAGGTAGGAGTATTCAGATACGACATGGGTTGGCAGAAGCGTGGCAGTGGTCGAGCCTATGACAGTAAATCAGGAGTGGGAACACTAATAGGGAACAATACTGGAAAAATTTGTGCATTTGGTGTAAGGATATCAGACTGCAGAATGTGCAAGCGTGCTGAGACTGACAAAAACAAAGAAAATATCCAAGTACACAGTTGTTCAAAGAATTGGTCAGGCAGTGCAAAGGAAATGGAACCAGATGTAGGTGTGAATTTGATAAAATCTGTAGAAGAGGAAGGTGTTAGAGTTAACACCGTCATTATGGATGATGATGCGACAACAATGGCAAGAATTCGTCAAGAACTGACACATTCTGTAACAAAATGGAGTGATGTGAACCACACCACAAAACATCTGACAAAATTTAATAGTTTATTTTCATTACAGAAAAAGCACAAGTGTCTCACTAATAATGTGATTGCCTATCTTAAAAAATGCTTTAATTATGCCTTGGCCCAGACAAAGTCAAATCCAGACCTTTGTAGATCACAAATCGAACAAATAGTACCACATTCCTTTGGAGATCATAACAGTTGTGGTGACTGGTGTGGGTACAGAAGTAATCCAGCTGAATATAAGCATCAGACACTAGCAAAGGATCTATCAGGAGACAATCTAAGGTCAGACTTGGAAGCCATTTTCAGTGTCTTTAGCCAAAATTCAGAAAAAATAGCCCCAGGTGGATCTACTAAAGATGTTGAATCTGTTAATAATATGGTCTCCTCTAAAGCTCCCAAAAGGTGTCATTTCTCTGCAAGTGGAAATTTGATGTCTAGAGTTGGATGTGCAGTTGCACAGAAAAATTTAGGAAATAGCTTTATTTCAAGTATTCATGAAAGAGTAGGACTTTCACCTGGAAGAGTGTATAGACAGGAGGCAGAAAGAAGGGATAGTGAAAGAAAGAGACAAAAACTATATGTCAATAAAAGAGAAAATAAGCTGAAAAAAATCCATAACAAGCTAAGTAAAAGGCTAGAACAGAGTGCCAAAGAGAGGAAAGAGGGAATATCGTATCAATCGGGAGTTGCCACTACGAAAGACTTGGATTTTTCATTGATTCCTCCGTGCAAAATGAAACCAACAGTAGAGAAATTAGAAGCAATTGAAAATTTGGTCTTCTTTGACATAGAAACTGGATCCCTTTCTAAGGACTGTGATCTGCTTCAATTAGCTGCCTGTGTAGACGGGAAACATTTTAACCATTACGTAAGACCAAAGAAACAAATTTCCCCATCAGCATCAAAAGTGACGGGGCTGACAGCTAAAGGAGGAGTTCTTTTCTTGAATGGAACGCTTGTTATGTCACTACCCCTGAAAGAAGTACTGCAATTATTTCTAGATTGGCTAAGCAGTATCGGTCGTGTTCTGTTAGTTGGGCACAATCTACGAAGATTTGACTTTCCAAGACTTGTTCGCGCTATGAAGCTGGTGGGGTTTGAGGAGAGCTTTCAAAGAGTCTGTCTTGGTGGTATTGACACCTTACCACTCTTGAAAGCATTATACCTGGATGAAGAAAGTTACAAACAAGCATATCTGTATGAGAAATTTTTTAACGAAAAGTACAGTGCCCACAATGCCCTTGATGATGTCGTTAGTCTTGAGCGAATATTCAAGTTTTCTTCACCCACTTCTGAAATTCTTCTGAAACATAGTTTTTCAACTGTATGGTCTCTCCAGTTTCAAATGTACCAGAATGATGCAGATCAAAACTGTGAAACTTTGCAGTGCCTTATAGATTTGAAAGTTATTTCCAGACAGATTGCCAATAGAATAGCTGGTTCCGGGTTGAATTATTTTCATTTGCAGACTGTGTTTGAACAGAGTGGTGCAGAAGGCCTAAGTCAGTTGCTCAATAAAAAAACTTATGGAGTCCCCCGTGTTACAGCTTGCAAAAAAGTGCTTGAACGCATAAATAAATACTTTAGTGATAACAAGTGATTGTAGTAGCCAAGAGTAAATTACTGTATTATCTCTTTACCAAACAACACAATTTTAGACCAGTTCAAATTGGAAGCATTTGCAGACGACAAAATTAATGTAACTCAAAAATTGAAATTTGTCTTGGTAAGGGAAGAAAACATTGAGGGAAAAGGAGCAAATGCTGGTTACCAGTATTTCCTTCTTTTCCACAATGTTTTCTATAGGCTTCCTTCTCAGGGTCGTTGAAAGTCGAATTTATGTGGTAAAGAGTTAATTTGTGGAATTTCCCCGGGAATAGCCGATAGTGCAGCTAAAAGATCAGACAGCATATTACATACAGTCTGATCTTGATCTGGATTACCTAATACAGAGTCAAAGTTGACTCCAAATAGTGAAAGAATTAAATTTTCAAAACTGTACACAATGTGTGGAAAAAAGCTAGTCTAGTTTGGGACTTCTTTGCAGGCATCCGCTGTAAAGACAACAGAGTTGTGTAAAGGTGGGAAAGGGCAATATTCTTTTTTTTCCACAATGTTTTATATTTTTTTGTATGAAAGAATCAAGAAAGGACCCTTTCATTAAGTTCTATTTACTTAATTCAGGTATAGTGAAGATGTAAGCCATACTTCAGTCACAAATGTCAAGTGTAATTCATGTACTGATGTATTTTTCATATAAAATATTTTTCATTATGGCTTCTTTTCTCTCAATATTTTGAAAAATACCATGATGACATTGTGGTTTTTGAACATTTTTTGATAGAATATACCAAACTCCTAATCATTGAGAAGTTTTGTGAATTTATCATTGACAGTTTTCATTTTATGGCCATTTTTGTGAAGAAAATAATTGAAAACTCTAGCATTTATGCTCTGTTACAGGCGCATAATTATGTACTCAGTCTTTTAAATTCTTTTTCTGTTTATATCAAAAATCTAAGAATTTTGAATGAGTTTATATAATCCTGAAGATGCTGACTATTGGATAACAATACAAAATAACATGAATAAGTGGTTTAAATAAATTTCAGGCTCAAATTTACCTAAGTATGGAATTTTGCTCATTTTAATGCTCCATTTTAGTCTTAAAGAGCCGTATCACTCATTTTCAAGATCTCATTTCTCAAAATTAAGCATGGTGACCCCCTAATTTTTCTGTAGCATTGTACATATACATATTCAACTGATAATTATGCAATGTTTCAACAAGTTATTATGGAAATTTCAATTGAGCACGTATCTCTTTAACGGTGGGATGCATTATGGTTAGACAGAGAAACTATGGAAACTATTATTTTGAGATGTCTTTGGTCATCAGGCTCTGATTCCCAACATTACAACATTTCCTTGAGTACATATTCATGCACAAT
This sequence comes from Tridacna crocea, assembly GCA_943736015.1. Classification (NCBI taxonomy): domain Eukaryota; kingdom Metazoa; phylum Mollusca; class Bivalvia; order Cardiida; family Cardiidae; genus Tridacna; species Tridacna crocea. The sequence goes on from OX031066.1 coordinate 16,452,908, forward strand.
CAAATGTAGTAGTGTGCAATCATGGGACAAACAAGCCTTGGGACAAACTGGTTTTGGAAAGGTAGCAGCCAAAGCAGGTAGCAGACAAATTTTGTGTATATCATTGTGCCTATCAAAGGGTATGAGGTGGGGGGGGGGGTGAAGCTATTTGCAATCAAAAGGAGGTATTTCCATGATGATTATGCCATCATCATTTATATATCGGAGTTTAATTGGGTTTATTTCCTTTGCTTTTGCACAAAATGTGATACGTAGTCTTAAAAATTCAATTTTGGATATTCATTATTGAACTCATTGTGGCATTGTCTTCAACAAATACCACAAAAACCAGCACAGTGTTTAAGTCATTACCACAAGACAAAATTTTAGACTGGTTCAAACTGAAAGCATTTGCAGACGACAAAATAAAGGTGACTGAAAAATTGAAATTTGTTCTTGGAAGGGTAGAAAACACTGTGGGAAAAGAAGAAAATGCTGGTTACCTGCATTTTCTCCTTTTCCCACAGTGTTTTCAAAAGGCCTCTTTTGCAGAGGCGTCAAAAGTAGGGATTGTGTGGTAATGGATTAAACCTGCACCTTTTAAACTTTTCACGAAGTGAAAAATAAAAAAAATGCCTTCAATGAAAATTCCTCAACAGTGCATTTTCAGGTCATAATTGAATCATGCTGAATTGAAAAGTAGGTCACTGGGATAAATCTAAGAAAAACCTGGTGTGCACTCTAAGTGCCACATTTTTCAGCCTAATACTTATCAAACTACGTGTATGTATGAGTCTTTGTCTTGATGATATCTTGGACAAGTTAACAATTGGGTCATTTCTGGTCAAGAAGTAGGTCTCTGGACTGAATCTTAGAAAAACATTGTGTGAACAGTTAAATAAGGACATATTTTCAACCTGATATTTATGAAACTAGACCAGATGGTTTGTCTTGATGATATCTCAGAAAAGTGTGAAATTAGGTCACCTCAGGGCAAAAAGTAGGTCACTGGGCCAAATTTTTGGAAAAGGTTTATATGCATGCTACAGGCCACATTTTCAACTGGATACAAGGTCTGAGTATTTGTCTTGAGGATATCTTGGACAAGTTCAAGATTGGGTCATGCTGGTCAAAAAGTAGGTCACTTGGCGGAATCTCAGAGAAACCTTATGTGTACTCTAAAGGGCACATTTTCAGTCAGATACAAAACTAGATCAGAGGGTTTGTCTTGATATCTCAGAGAAGTGGGAAATTGGGTCACGATAGGTCAAAAAGCAGGTCACTGGGCTAAATCTTAGAAAAAAGAAAAGCCTTGTGCACTGTGCAGGCCACATTTTAATTGCCTGATACTCATGAAACGAGGTCAGTGTTTGCTTTGATGATTTTTTCGCAGAGAAAGCTGAAATTTGGTCTCTGGGCCATATCTTAGAAAAACCCTACGTACACTCTAGAACTCACATTTTAACCCTTAGTTTAAACATATTTAATTGTAATAATGAATTACAAAAGGATTGGGACGAAAGCTAACGAAAGCTTATAAAGTCCCTCTCCAAAATACAAATGGTTCATACAATAAATCCATATTTATAACAAAAAGCATACACACACATGCGCGCACACCCACACCCACACACATACCTTAATAGTCTACTGTCTAACAGAGAGAGAGAGAGAGAGAGAGACAGAGAGAGACAGAGAGAGAGAGAGAGAGAGAGAATGGAGGTTCATGCAGTACTAGTCAAATCTTTTACTTTCTTTTATGTATAAATGAATTTGAAGAAATAATCCTTTGTTATCCCAAAAACTTAGAGCATCACTTCCAAAGAGGAGTGTATTTAGATCTACCACACATGAAAGGTGTGAAAGAGAACGAAGTAAAACGCTTCTTTCATTTCGATATACTGGGCATTCAAAAAAATAATGTTGATTAGTTTCTATTGCACCACAGACGCAGAGAGGCAAATCAACTATATTTCGCATAAATAAATGGTGCTTGAGAGAACTACATTCATTTCTTAATCTGGCATGAATAATTTGGAAACGTCTTTTACCGACAAAGAATAACTGATTTGGAATTGGTCTATCAATATTCAAATAATTCTTAAAACTCGAAAAAGACGCTAAATTTCTAATATCTTGTGGAATTGAATTCCATTCATCAATGACAGATGGAAGAAATGAATTTTTATACAAGTTTTTCCTGCATGCAATGCTGTAAAGGTTATTAGAATTCCGAAGATTATAGTTACTGATGCTACTATTTAGTTGAGGAACAAGAGAACTTAAATATGTTGGTGCAAAGCCTTTCATCATTTTAAAGAAAAGTATAAGTTTATGCTTACGCCTACGCTCACTAAGTGATTCCCAACCGCACTCCTTTCGTAGATCAGACAAAGAGACTAGTTTACTACAACCTGTAACTATCCTGGCAGCTTCACTCTGAATTTTATCCAAATCATCTGTCAAATATTGAGGCATATTGTTCCAAACCACATCACCATATTCTAAAATTGGTCGAACAAATGAGAAGTATATCACTTGGAGAGACTTTCTATCAAGACGATTTTTTAATTGGCGCATAACATTTATTCTTTTCCAAGCCTTTTGTGCTATACAATTAATATGATAATCCCATAAGCCATCGCTGGAAAGATGTATTCCTAAATGTTTATGTGTTTGTACATTTGGAATAGGAATGTTAGACATGTTCAGGTCCGGGTGAGTAGCTTTTGAACTTTTACGTGAGATAACAAGAGATGCCGATTTTGTTGGATTAAATTTAACAAGCCACGATTCCGCCCAAGAATTGATTTTATTGACATCGTCTTGAAGAGTATTACCCGCTTCCGCAGGATTTCTAACAACCAGTGACAAGCTAGTGTTGTCCGCAAAAAGATTGATACCGGATTCGATATTTTCGACAATGTCATTAATGTATACAAGAAATAAAAGAGGACCAAGAATAGAGCCCTGAGGGACACCGGCATTTAAATGCTTAGTATTTGACTGGCAGCCAGGCAATACAACTCTTTGGCATCTATTAGAAAGATAGTCAGAGAACCATGCCAAGAGTTTTCCTTCTATTCCTGCCCGTTTTAATTTAAAAATAAGGCCTTTATGCCAAACCTTGTCAAAGGCCTTACTTATGTCAAAAAATATAAATCTTATTTCTAAGCCTTCATCTAAAGCTTTACATATTTTGTTATAAAGAAAAATTAGCTGATTAATAGTAGAGTCACCTGGTAAGAAGCCTGACTGGCACGGCGTGAAGAAACGTGTTTCTATTAAATGATTAAAGACATGCTTATAGATTAATTTTTCAAAAACCTTTTCCATAGTGTTAAGAAGTGACACGGGTCTGTAGTTCGGTGGTATCGAGGGATCACCACTCTTAAAAATTGGACAAACATTAGATGTTTTCAACGAAGAAGGTAAACTGCATGATTCCAAAGAAAAATTAAAAAAGTGACATAAGGGAGTTGCTAACTCATTTGCAGCCTGACGCTAGACAATGTTGTTAATACCATCTGCACCAGAAGCTTTCCTAACTTTAAGAGTTTTTAGAATGTCCATGACCTCGGACGGGTAGATTCTGATTGAACCTAAAGAATGTTCAACAATTCTCATACATTCATTCAGTAACAAATGGGCAGTATCATCTAGTGATGATTGCGAAACAAAGAATGAATTTAACAGATTTGCTTTCTCAATTTCATCAACAACTATAGTATCATTATTAGTATCGTATAATGGTGGTATTGAGCTTGAAGAAGAAGGCGAAATAAAACTTTTCAGTGTTTTCCACCAGTCACATGACGATAAAGATCCAGAACGTAGCTTATCAGATAGACAATCAATATATTTCTGTTTACTTTTTCTAATTAAATCAATAACCTCGTTTCTAACTCTTTTAAATCGTGACCAGTGATTCGAACTGTTAGAATTTTTTGCCTTTCTATAGAGTCTTTTGCGCTGTCTAATTTTACGTTTAATGAGATTAGTAATCCAAGGTAGTTCATGCAACTTAATAGTAACCATTTTATGGGGAATCGTCCTATTTATCCCATCTTTAATAGCACTGGTTATATTATCAACGTAGTTGTCAATATCATTAGAAATCAGCTCATTCCAATTAATTCCATTAAAATAACTTTTCAACATATTGTAATCAACCTGGTCATATTTCCAGATAACTCGCCTGACAGAAGTACGTTTAGGTTTTAAAAATTAAAAACCCCAAATATAGGACAGTGATAACGTATATTGTTATCTAAACAAGGCTCTCCTACTCCAGAGGTCAACACGGATTCTTTGTTAGACACAAATAAAAGATCAATTAGAGAAGAGGAATTTTCCGTATAATGCGTTGGCTCTTCAATAAGCTGAAACAAATTGAACTGACTACAAAGCGAGTTAATTTTTCTATATGAAGTAGAATTCAGTTGATTAATATTAAAGTCGCCAGAAATAATTATATTCGAAATATTGGAATCCATAGCAAGTCCAATAGAATCTTCAATTAATGAATAATATGCAGAATCTGAATTTGGCGGCCTATAAAAGACGCCTAATAAGATGTTTCTTTTATTACACAGTTTAATTTGAATCCAGATACATTCAACCCCAGTAATTTCTAAATCATTCCTTCTGACATAGGAAATAGAATCTTTAACATACTCCATTACACCCCCGTATCTATCTGAAATACGGTCCTTCCTCTCCGGGGCGTAAAAAGATGGAAATAATAAATCACTAGTAGGACAGTTATCACTCAGCCATGTTTCAGTAAAAGATATTATATCAAACTGTGAGAACTCTGTCATTAGAAGATCTATTTTAAACCTTATACTTTGCACATTATAGTGTACAGTAGATAAATGGTTCAGAAAATTTAAAAAATTGTACAAGTCATACGAAGTTGAGCTGGTACTTGTATGATTTGATAAGACATCAAAGTCTGAAGGACCAGGATTAGGATGAACATCTCCCGAACTGAGTAAGAGAGTAGTTAGCCATATGATACAAATTATAGTAAGTGCGCGAAAAAAACTCGTTAAAAGGCGATGGGTATATATCACGTTAGACTGCGCATTAACGCTCATAACATATTCATATATGTCATAATATATTTTAACCCTTGACCCCATAAGGCATTCCTATTGTATCTCTAACTGACCCTAAATAACCGCAAGGATAAAATTGTTTTTTATGTGTATATGACACCTTTTAATAGTGTAGAAAACATTTTGGTAAAAGGTGAAATTGCTCGTCACAAGCAATTTCACCTTTTGCCAAAATGTTTTCCAAAGGCTCCCACAACTAATGTGTAGAAATGAGTATCAATGGAGTAAAGGGTTAAGCTTGATTCTCATGAAACTAGGTTACAGTTTTTGTCTTAATAATATGTATTACATGTTTGAAATTGGTTCACATCGGATCAGAAAGTAGATCACTGATCCAAACCTTAGAAAAACCAGATGTGCAATCTAGAGGCCACATTTTCAGGCCGATACTGGTGAAACTTAACCAAAATGTTTGTGTTGTTTACATTCCAAATGAGGTTGAAATTGGGACATGTTTGGTCAAAACATAGGTTACGGGGGCTCTTAGAAAAACTTTGTGTGCACTTTACAGACCACATTTTCAGCCTGATACTCATTAAACAGAGTCAGACTTAATCTTGATGAAATCTTACAAATTTAAATTTGGGTCATGTTGGGTCAAACAGTATGTCACTGGGCCAAATCATGGAGAAATCTTGAGTGCAGTCTAGAGGCAACATTTTTGGCCACATACTCAATGTAACTTGGTCAGAATGATTGTCATGTTGACATTAATTTTGAAATTGGGTCATGTTTGATAAAAAAGTAGGTCACTTAACATCATGTTTTAACCCTTTACCAGACGACAAAATGTTACCCTTGTCCAGCTTGAAAGCATTTGCAGATGACAATTTCAGTGTTGCTCAAATGGTATAATTTTTCTTTCATAGAGAAGAAAACATTATGAGAAAATGCTGGTTACCAGCATTTCCTTCTTTTCCCACAATGTTTTCAAAAGGCTTCCTTTCCAGGAGAATCAAAAGTAGGGATTTTGTGGTAATGGGTAAAATGATTGAAATGAGGATCTCTACAGCTTTATCAACCCTAGATGACTTTACTCTGGTAGGTTTGCACTTTAAGAACAATGGTACTCTTGTTTAGAACTTTCACTGAAGATGTACCCAAAAAGGAGTGATGACTGTTGACATTTGTACACATTGCACTCTTGTTTAGAACTCTAACTGAAGGCGTACCCAAATGGCAGTGTTGACTGTTGACATCTGTATATATTGCCCTTGTTTACTGTTTTTGTTGGAGAAAACACTTTGTTGACCATAGATGTGCCACCTCTCTGTCTCGCAAAGTAACTGAGTTGTTTATTTGCATTTTAATCCCTTTCCGAACTATCCTATATTTTAATGACTGCTAGAACAAAGGAGCTTGAAAGTACATGTATTGTAAAAAAAAAAGAGAAAATGTTGATAAACAGGGTTTTCTGCCATTAAATGAAGAAAAACAAAACCATCTTTTTAGCTGCATTTTATTTGTAGTCTGCCATTCCTTTCTATTTAGACTGGTCTAAGATTTAATCCTTTGTCAAACTCTTTACCAAAGGACAAAATCTTAGACTGGTTCAGATTTGCAGGCATTAGCAGACAACAAATCAAATGTGACTCGTAGCATGAGATTTGTCCCTGAAAAGACAGAAAATATTGTAGAAAAGGAGAAAATGCTGGTTATGTACAATTACTCTTTTTCCTACAATGTTTTCAAAATTATTCTTCCTCAGGGTTTGTTAAAACTCAGGTTTATGTGGCGAAGTGTGAAAAGTTAACCCATTACCACATAATCCCTACTTTTGATGACCCTGAGAAAGAAGCCTTCAGGAAACATTGTTGGAAAAGGAGAAAATGCTGTTAGCCAGCATTATCTCCTTTTCCCACAATGTTTTCTTCCCTTCACTAAACAAATTTCGAATTTTCAGTCACTTTTATTTTGTTGTTTGCAAATGCTATCAATTTGGACCAGCCTAAAATATCGTCGCTTGGTAGATTAATCATGGCAATAGTGACACCCTAATTGTAGTAACACCATAGATCTTGTTCAATAGTAACACATTTGTTTATCAGAAGTAGAATCTGTCTGGAAGCCGATGTTCTGCCAGCAAACACAAGTTCTGCATTATCCCGTACAGTGCCAAAAGATATTGCTAGTGATTTAACAATAATATTTAAATTGATGTTTTTGGCTTTTAACAGTTTACAACACAATAAAGATGTAGCCTTGGTACAGGATCGGAGGCATTTGCAGCCAACAGGTTGCATGTGGCTCAAATAAACAGATTTTGACATGGGAAGGGTAGAAAACATTGTGGTGAAAAGAAGAAAATGCTGGTTACCAGCATTTTCTCCTTTTCCCCCACAATGTTTTCAGATGGCTTCTTTCTCTAGGTCGGTAATAAACAGGATTGTGTGGAATAGGGTTAATCACTTATCAGACGACAAAACAAAAGATACACTGTATTGAAAGCACTTGCAAGTAATATATTAAATGAGGCTCATTAAATTAGGATTTGCCCCAGAAAAGGGTAAAAAGCATTGTTGTTAAAGTATAAATTAAATTGCTGGTTACCAGCATTTTCTCCTTTTTCCTGCAATGCTTTCATTAGCCTTCTCTGTGAAGGTCATTAACTCTTTACCGCACAATCCCGACTTTTAACGACCCTGAGAAAGAAAGCCTTTGAAAACATAGTGGGAAAAGGAGAAAATGCTGGTAACCAGCATTTTCTCCTTTTTCCACGATGTTTTCTGCCCTTTCCAAATCAAGTTTCATATCTTTATTCACATTTATTTTGTCGTCTGCAAATGCTTTCAATTTGAACTTGTCCAAAATTTTGTCGTTTGGTAAAGAGTTAATACATTGATGGTCTTGTTATGGGCTAAGTGACATTGTATATTTTCAACCATATAACCCTTTACCACACAATCCCAACTTTTAATGACCCTGAGGAAAAAAAGCCTTCTGAAAAACTTGTGGGAAAAGGAGAGAATGCTGGTAAGAAAAAATAAAAAAAAAAAGCCAAGATGTTGTCATAGCCTAATTGTTGTGTGATATTTTACAAAATCTCTTACTTTAGTGAAGATATTTACTTTCAACTGGAGCAAGTTGTGATTTATCAAAGGGGAAACCATTTAACTCATTACCACACAAGGAAAATTTAGACCAGTCCAAATTCAAAGCATTTGCAGATAGCAAATTGAACCGGCCTCAAATAGTTCAATTCATTTCTGAAAGGATAGAAAACATTGTTGGAATAGGAGAAAATGCTGGTTACCAGCATTTTCACCTTTTCCAACAATTTTTTCAAAAGATTTCTTCTGGAGGGTCGTTAAAAGTTGTCATTGTGTGGAAAAGGGTTTACAAGAGGGGATAGCCATTAAAGAATTTTTGTCACAGTTATGTCCCTTTTTTGACTGAATTTTCACCAAAAACAAGCAATTGCAGCAGACCATTGGCACTTGCAAGCAATGATCTTGTTATTGTTTATCTTCATATTGAACCACAAAAGAGTTTAAGTTTAAATATACAATGTACCTCTTTTTTTGAAGGTTTGTTTTTTTTGGCCAGTTACATTTTATTGCCTGATGCTTGCAACTGAAATTGGTTGCACATGTATGTTTTCTTTTAAATTTTGTTTACTAACATTAATATGGAACATATTCTACTTTCCTACTGAAAAAGATTTTTCTTAAAAGCTTTTCTTGATTGTGTGAAAGAAGCTAAATCATAAAAGTTTAGTCTGCCTGGTTTTGTCAAGTTTGTGGGACACAAGATTACAGCACCATTTACACATTAAGATTAATATGATAAGTTTTCTTTTGAGTCTGTTTGTCTGTTCTAGAACTGATCATTCCTATCTCAGATTTTGTTGTTTGGAGACAAAATCTTTTGTTCTGAGATTTATTACTTTTTTTCTGGGGTAATTGCCTTCTATGGACTTGTCGGCTTATAACTTTTTACCAGGTTGCAAAATTTTACACTTTTACTCAAACCAAAGGCATTTCTCGGTAAGATAAAAGTGATTCAAGTAATAAGAGTTTAACATTGAAAGGATGGACAACATTTTAAGAACAGGACAAAATGTTAGTCATCAGCATTTTCTCCTTTTCCAACATTGTTGTCTACCAAATCAAAGACAAATTCTGTTACTTGAGCTGTGTTCCATTTGTCATCTACAAATATCTCCAAATTGGACCAGTCTTTAACATATTGTCTGGTAAAGAGTTAATGCTATAGAACATTAATTTTTGTTGGAAAGCATAAATACTAGACATTAAGGTTTCATAACTATTTGTTTATCTTCTGCAGATATCAGTCAGTCTACGGATTCATCAGTCAGCAGGTCTCGGCTCGGCAGGTAGTGGCATCTTTTCTGCAGATGACGTGAACAGCTTGGATATAAAGAAAGCCAGTCGCCGAGTACAAGCCATGCAGAGATACAGTCAGCTAGAAAAGTCGGATACACTGTCCAGTCAGTCTGACAATGTTATAGTGGAGACAAATGAAAAAACGACCAATACTTTAGAAAAGTCGGCAGGGAAGTATAAAATGACATGGACTAAAGGGGATACTGAATTTACTTGACAAAATAGATTTGTCATAGGAATATGGTTGGTGCTAAAGCCGCTACCATAAAACCCTGAGTTTTAACGACACTGAGAAAGACAGTCTTTTGAGTTTTCAACGACTCTGAAAGAGAAGTCTTTTGAAAACATTGTGTGAACTAGAGAAAATGCTTGTAACTGGTATTTTCTCCCTTTCCCACAGTGTTTTCTATCTGATCTGAGATTGTTTCCCCTGTGTTTGCAACATACAATTTCTCGTCTATCAGTGCTTTCAATTTTGACTAGTTAAAGAGTTGTTTGTGTGGCAAAGGGTTAATGGGCTACATACCCTCAAAATGTATTTCTGGATTTCATGCCAGAATTTATTAACTCTTTACCACATGAGAAAATTTTAGACTGGTCCGAATTGAAAGCATTAATTTTGCAGACGATAAAATAAAAGTGACTGAAAAACAGAAATTTGTTCTGGGAAGGGTAGAAAACACTGTGGGAAAAGGAGAAAATGCTGGTTACCAGCATTTTCTCCTTTTCCCACTGTGTTTTCAAAAGGCTTCTTTCTCAGGGGCGTCAAAAGTAGGGATTGTGTGGTAATGGGTTAAAGGTATGTGTGAATGTCCCATAACATCTCATTCGACTGACTATTAAATTGCCAGCCATGGGATTTAAATCCACACCCTGAAGAAGTGTTTTGAAAGACCATTAGTTTCCTTTAGTTGGCCAGCCATAGAATTCAAATCCACAACCAGAAGTGTTTCGAAAGACTTTTACTAATCTTTAGATGGCCACCTGTGGAAATAGAATTCAGACTCTGAAGTATTCCAAGACTATCAGCATACAAGTCTAGTGCCTTACGTCTTGAGCTGTTTCGGCTGATTTTCCCATATTCTTTATTACATCCCATTTATAATCAAGCACAAATCCCCCCTCTTCAGGACTTTCAGGCCTTTGATTTCCTCTCCACTGTTTATTTCATGGCCACGCTCCTATGATTTATTCAAGGTTAGCTTATGCCATAAAATTCAACAGACAGTGGATTAAGGAAGAGCTTTATTTGCTTTATATCGCAGTTCGCTTCATTAAACAATTTACAATATAATCCTATTTCGTTCAGATTTTATTTCACTTGTTTATAGCAACAGGTTCGGCAGAGATCTGGATTAGATTTTTTATGTTAAACATATAAATCACACAAGTTTTAAAGCCTGTATGGCAGAAAACTATTTATAGGATTGTGGGAACAGGATTAGCTGCTTATTACAAATTATTATCTCAATTTTTAAATATGAACAACTAAATTAAGTTATTAATTCGTCAATTGAAGTCAGTATTTTTCGAAGAATTTGTTAAATAAATGGCCTAATATGAGGTACGTACTCACCAACTATTCTGAGTTGCACTCTTGGTCTTATCATAGACATACCAAAAAACACTATTTCTGATTAGCTATAGAAAAAGGTTAATCAGAAATTGCATTCACCTATCTGTATCTTCCTGGAATTCCTTTCACCAGTACCTCACACAATGTTCTTCCAAGCCACTGGCTGCTTTCTCATAAACAAGTGTCGAAACAATGGTCAGTGGTGAGAGAGGGGAATAAATCCTGTCGCAGAGACTATCATCAATCTTCGGAAAAGAAATTTGCCGAGCCGGAGATCAAACCAGGGAGAAGCTGCAAGAACTTGTTTCACGAGTAATGTAAGATGGATATGAGTAGTGTTTTGGCAAAAGGGGGCTTGATAATCTCCTTGATGCATTACAACACGCCTGTAATCTCATATAATTGACTTATAGCAAAAAAAGTAGAGTCAGGTCAGCTTGCGCGGAGTCTGCAAAGGCTGACATGGGTCGATACTTTTGGCAGATCAGGAGGCTCAACCTCCCTTTTCACAAACATGAAATTTGACCAATATCAACACGTTTCGAACCAGGTCAGCCGGTACAGACTACGGAGGCTGATCTGGTTGATACTTTTTTTCAGATGCATTAACTCTTTACCACAAGACAAAATTTTAGACAGGTTATAATTGAAAGCATTGGCAGACGACAAAATAAAAGTGACTGAAGAATTGAAATTTGATCTGAGAAGGGTAGAAAACACTGTGGGAAAAGAAGAAAATGCTGGTTACCAGCATTTTCTTCTTTTCCCACAGTGTTTTCAAAAGGCTTCTTTCTCAGGGGAGTCAAAAGTAGGGATTGTGAGGTAATGGGTTAAACTAAACCTCCTTTTTACAGAGCATGGCTCATGCTTTAACTTAGGTCAGTATGGTACTGAGTGATCCATCATGTCTGCCAAGCTTTTATCGTATTTCATTCCTTTAACCCATTACCACACAATCCCTACTTTTGACGACCCTGAGAAAGAAGCCTTTAGAAAACATTTTGGGAAAAGGAGAAAATGCTGGTAACCAGCATTTTCTTCTTTTCTCACTATGTTTTCTATCATTCACAAAACAAATTTCAAATTTTCAGTCACTTATATTTTGTCGTCTGCAAATGCTTTCAATTTGGACAAGCCAAAAATTTTGTTGTTTGGTAATGAGTTAAAAGATAATCCTATGTGATTTTCAAGATTAACACATAATTCAATCAAATTATCTCCCTTTTAAACAAAATGATCTATAACATGCATATTTGTGCATTTACCATTCTCAAAACCAGGCTTTTTATACATTTTTTTTTTCAAATATATGATTTGTCATTAAAATAATGTATATTTGTATATTTTTTCTTTAAGTTTTCTGGGTAACTGACTATTAAAGATTGGGCGCTTTAAAGGTGGCCCTTCAGATATTGGGACGAAATTTTTTCAAAAATGTAAAAACAATCATCCCTGTACTCCCAAAACCTTTTTATTTGCGTTCATAAAACCCCAGTCGTCGAAAACTATCCGACAACATGAGAAATTAGAGATTTACTATGGTCCAGGTTGACACCAACAGGAGATGCATTCTACTTTTAGATGATCAGTTCTCTCATTTACATACAGGAATACAGAGATGAAGTTTCAAACATAGTGTCCGAAGAAGACATTATGGAAAATAATTATTACATGTTTGTTATTTAATGGAATTTAAGCTTTATTAGTCACATGCCAGTCACTTGACATTCCCACAATGCCTTGCTGATTTTTGGCGCAAAATCTAAAAATACCTTAAGAGGCTACGTAGCCTTTTAAGGGAACACCATAAAAAAAATATATATTTTTTTTTGTAATTTTACGAGTCTTAATTATTGATGATTTGTATTACTTTTTCATATACATTTCAGTGATATATATATTTTTTAATTTGGTGAGATGTAAAAATTCTAAATACCCACCTTTAAATCAAATATAATCTGAAATTTGGAACTGTAAATACCTTTTTCAAAGGCAAATCTCTCAGAAACAAACACAGTGACCTTCATTTTTTTTTTAACTAAAATGCCCTAGAGACACGATGAGCTAAGTTTGGGCAAAAGTTTGAAAAAAATCTGACCGTTGGAAAAAAACTGTCATTTACGTTGTTAACCCATTACCACACAATCCCTACTTTTGATGCCCCTGAGAAAGAAGCCTTTTGAAAACACTGTTGGAAAAGGAGAAATGCTGGTAACCAGCATTTTCTCCTTTTCCCACAGTGTTTTCTACCCTTCCCAGAACAAATTTCAATTTTTCAGTCACCTTTATTTTGTCGCCTGCAAATGCTTTCAATTTGGACCAGTCTAAAATTTTCTTGTGTGGTAAAGAGTTAATATAAGACATGAAAAAATGTGGAAATTTACCCTTAAAAAATAACCCTCTCAATAATATGAGATATGATCTTGTCAATAATGCTTGACCTTGTCTGCCTTTGAACAAAGTAGAGTTCAATTTAGCAGGTGAAGTGATTATGTTTCGTACAATACACTTGTTGAAGTTTATTGTGATTTATGAGCATTTAAAGTGCAAACTTGTACAGATATTATCTAAGTCGTAATTTATCAAATTTCGCTCTCACAATAAAAAAAACAAAATGCCAAACAAAGATCTTTCAAACAAAGTAGGCGGGATAATAGGCACCGAAATGTGAATGTTGACTATGTGGTTCAATATTAAACTTGAGGCTCCTAACCGTATCTCAATAACCTTTTGCAGACTGTGTAGATCAGGATCAGACTGCACAGAATGTGCAGTCTGATCTTGAGTCTACACTGTCCGATAGGGAGACATCTCCAGCCCAGTAAGTTTTTATAATAAGGCCAGAATTTTTTTATAAGTTGATTTACGGGATCTTTTTTTCAAATTTAGGGTCGGGGGGACGAAAAAAAAATAAAATAAAAAGCTCTAAAAATGTTCAGTCGATAAAAAAATATAAAAAAAAGAGATTTTTCTTTTCATTTTTTTTTTTCCTACCAATACCGCAAGAAACTAAAAATATAACTAGTGAAGTAAACCAACAGTCTGTATTATAGTTACATCTTTCAAGTTACCATAATTTTCCTAAAAATCTATTCTGGATATCTTAAAAACTGTAATGACCACCTTTAATAGTGTCATGCCACAGATCAATGAGGTCCAAAGACACATTCAGAATTTAGCAAACATTGAAGATTCTGATCGAATTTGCTCCTTTATGAGAAGTCTGATCTGGCTCTACAACGTTTGCTGCCAAATGAATTCTTAAAACTTTAAGGCTCTTTATGATTGTCTGACAAGAAAAGAAACAGAAAGTCGCTCTTTCACAAACCACAATATTAGCTAAGAAGTTCTGAAGTTCCAATAAATTTAGCACAATTTTATAGAAACAGTTCTGGAAATTCATGGCAGTGAATCTACAAAAAATGGACTTTTTTTTTCTCATAATGTTTTCCTAAGTCACCTCTATTGAGGTCGTTATGTGACCCCAAACCAGCTCCTTGTCACCAAACAGCTCTTTGTCACAGAATGCAGAATGGTTTAGTACAAAAGAGTTTAAAAAATATATATATTACAAAGGGCTATAACTCTGAAAATAGTGGGAAAAGATTTATGGTTCTTGCACAGTGCACTTTACTTTGATGTGATTCAAAATCATATGAAGTTTGAAGTGACTAGCTTTTGTACTTTGCAAGTTATGCCCCATTTTAAAAATCCAAAGTTACAATTAACAAAGGGCAATAACTCTAAATGTAGCAGGAACAGAGTTATAGTTTTGAAAACTGCACTTCTTGCTAATGTGGTCCATCTGTATATGAAGTTTGAAGGTACAAGCTTTTACACTTGGAAAGTTATGCCCCAGACAAAAATCCAAATTAAAATTTACAAAGGGAAATAAATGTTAAAATAGTGGGAATATAGTTATGGTACTGGTAAAGTGCTCTTTGCTTTATGGTGATCTAATTATATATGAAGTTTGAAGTCACAAGCTTTTGTACTTTGGAAATTAAGCCCCAGATAAAAATCCAAAGTTAAATATACAAAAAGATATAACTGTTAAAATAGTGGAAAAAGTTATGCTTCTTGTACACTGCACTTCTCTTTAATGTGGCCGATCTGTACATGAAGTTTTTAGTTGCTAGCTGTTTTATTTTGGAAGTTAAGCCTCGAACAAAAATCCAAAGTTTGAAGTCACTAGCTGTTCTACTTTGAAAGTTATGCCAAGCTTTTTGTGACACATGGATGGACAGACATGGTGACTCCAGTATACATCCCCCATACTTTGTTTATGGGGGGTATAAGCATGATAAAAACATATAATGTAGTTCAATTTGTTTGAATCTAGAAGCAGACTTGTTCTGCAAGTAGACAGTATCCCTTTCTTGAACCTAACAAAAGAAAGTATGTGACGAGAGAATTTCTGTATGCCTTCCATGGAAGAAAAGAAGTTGAACCTAACTACCCCTTTTGGATATGATTAGCTATATCAAAGAAAGACAATTAGTAAGGATTTCTATCCTGGCGTATTTGTTGACTCAAAAGAACATTATGAAACCATTTTGTTTTTGATTGCCTATGACCCCACTGCAGAGTTACACTTAACTCAAAACTCTAACATTTCTCATCAGATTGCAAATAGTGTCCAGACTGGTAAGAAGAAAAAAAAAAAACTTCTTTATGCCTGTGACGGGGACCACAATTTTGATTCAAAAACATGATAATGACTTGTTAAAGTTTAAAAGAAAGATCTATAGAGATGTAATCTATTAGTCAATAAACTAGCTGATAAGGAGGAAAAGGTGTAGAGTATTCTAAAAATAGAACACTCCACTGCATATTTTGCTCGAGTTGCCGACATGAGGAAGGCAAAAGATCGTCTTCCAAGATTTTTCTAATCCTTCACTTTACCATTATAATTTATTTAAAATATGTTTGGAAAAAATATCTCCAGCTGTAAGAAATGGTAATTCAAGTTTATTTTATGACTATTCATGTTTTGAGAATCAGTAATGATCGATAGTGTGACGTCATTTAAACAAATATGCAGACGCTTTACCTGTGGGAAAAAAAGTTTGATTTTCGTAGGATAAAGGGGTGGATTTAGCGAGTTAGTAACAGGTAAGGATCATAACACTGTGCTGTCTTGTCCAAATTGATAAAGTTAATTAGTGATAACCTGTCATCCTTTGTCTTAGATTGCGGATATTTCATGAATATAGGCCTGGTCGGGACTGTTTGTTAGGCGAAGTTTTTTCGCTGTGAAAGCTTGATGATGCAAATTTGAGTCATTGAAGACGACTTTTTCACCCTCTACCATACTTCCTCAAGTTCCTGCTTCAGTCTTTCTCCACTTATCTCGTGAGTTGAGACAAAAATGTCAATAAAAAATCCTTTCGACACTTATTTTCGCCAGAAAAACTACAACTGGCGAAAATGGCGATAAGCAGCGTGGGTCCCGCTGCTGCATGTTATTGATCTGCGTATCGGAAGGTTATATAGGAGACAAGACAGGTACCAGTTTAAAAGTTTGGGTTGTCTTTCGCTTTAAATACAGATTTTTTTTTGACGAAACGAATAATGGTTAGGGTCGGCGGAAAAATTTTTAAAAAATCTTTTAGAACCTTCTTATATTTTTTTTCTGGTTTTGGGAAAATTGCAGTCGGCGGGTTTGTAAATCAACTAATAAAAAAATTCTCGCCTAAGCTTGACAATTTTGTTTGACTCATTACCAGACGACAATATTTTAAGCATGTCCAAATCAAAAGCAACAGTTACTGCAGATGACAAAATAAAAGTGACTGAAAATTTGAAATTTGTTTTTGTGAAGGGTAGAAAACCTGCGAAAAGGAGAAAATGCTGGTTACCAGCATTTTCTCCTTTTCCCACAATGTTTTATAAAAGCTTCTTTCTTAGGGTTGTCAAAAGTAGGGATTGTGTGGTAATGGGTTAATTTAGATAGGAGTTTGAGGTTTCAGAGAAAAAATTAAAGTAAGCTCAGTCATAGTTATTTCAGTATACTTACTTTTTCCTTAATATTCCTTCAAGATAAGCTGTATATCTAACCCATTTTTGGCTGGAGGAACAGTTGCTACTTAACCCTTTCCCAAACAAGCCCTGGTTTTTACGCGTCTGGAATAGTAGCCTTTTGAAAACATTGTTGGAAAAGGAGAAAATGCTGGTAACCAGCATTTTCTCTTTTTCCCACAATGTTTTCTACCCTATCATAGACAGAAATCGCCTTTTCAGCAAAAGTTGAATTGTCGTCTGCAAATGCTTTCCATTTGGTCTAGTCCAAAAATTTGTCGTTTGGGAAAGGGTTAAGCCATTACCAAACAATCCCAGGTTTTTATGATGGAAGCCTTTTGAAAACATTGTGGAAAAAGGAGAAAATGCTGGTAATCAGCATTTTCTCCTGTTTTCACAATGTTTTCTACCCTGTTGGAAACGGATTTCATTGAGTTCGGCTTATTTTGTTGCCTGCAGATAATTTAAATTTGGTTAAGTCTAAAATTTTGCCATTTTGTACAGAGTTAAAAATGGGGTGCCTGAAATAATAATAAACCATACTCTGTGAAAATGGGGCAAACCCCCCCCCCCCACGCCTTTTTCTCTTAAAGGTGGATATTTAGAATTTTTACATCTCACCAAATTAAAAAATATATATATATCTAAAATTCATATGAAAAAATAGTACAAATTATCAATGATTAAGATTCATAAAAATACAAAAAAAAATTTTTTTGATGGTATTCCCTTAAAAGGCTACGTAGCCTCTTAAGGTATTTTTAGATTTCGCGCCATAAATCAATATAGCATTTCGGGAATGCCTAGTGACTGACACGTGACTCATAACCCTTTAATTCCATTACATAACAAACATGTAATAATTATTTTCCATAAAGTCTTCTTTAAACGCTATATTTGAAACTTCGTCTGTGTATTCCTGTATGTAAATGAGCGAATTGATAATCTAAAAATAGAACGTGTCTCCCCTCGGTGTTGACCTGGGCTGTAGTAAATCTCTAATTTCTCGTGTTGTTGGACGGTGTTCGACTACTGGAGTTTTATGGATGAAAATTAAAAGGCTTTGGGAGTATAAGGATGATTTTTTTGCATTTTTGTACAATTTTCGTCCCAAACCCTGAGGGGCCACCTTTAACTCTTTCCCACACAATTCCGACTTTTAATGACCCTGAGAATGAAGCCTTTTGAAAACATTGTAGGAAAAGGAGAAAATGCTGGTAGCCAGCATTTTCCCCTTTTCCCACAATGTTTTCCACACTACATGACTGGGATTTCAATTTTTGAGTCAGATTTATTGTCTGCCAATGCTTTCAATTCGGACCAGTCTAAAATTTTTTCGTTTAAGATAGAGTTAAGGTTCTCGAAAGCCTTCTTTTTCAGGGTCGTTAAAATTTGGGATTGTGTGGTAAAGGGTTAATTTGTTGAATAAGATTGTGTAGACTTATCTTATTTATTTATTTTTTTAAATCTTAAAGAATGGGAAGTGACACAGGGCTTCACCGGTTTAACAACTCCATTCTACCCCCAGAAGAGAAAACCCAAAACAAACTAACTTACATGACAGATCTTGCACTATGTCACGCAATTAGCCGCAAAAGACAAACATATCGGTTTCAACTTAATCCTTTCCCAAACAAGCCCTTGTTTTTTCGAGTCTGCAGTACAAGTATTTTGAAAACACTAATTTAGGGTCAATTAGAGATACCATAGCAATGCCCTACGGTGTAAAGGGTTAAAGAAAACTATGAGGACATATTCGAGATAGCTATCCTGATCATTTTAGAAAACTATCGCTATAACTTAGTTTCCTGATTTTTTTTTCACGAGATAGTGAAAAGTTTCCTGAAAAGGATATTACGATATTTTAATGCAAAATTTCTCACTCGTGCACGAAGCTGAGAAAGCGAGATAAAATTATCGTGATAATTTACCATATTCTCGATTATCTATGAATAGAACATTCAACATTTGGATTAACTCGGTAGTTTTTGACTTCACAAGAATGCGGGAAGTAAAAATTCGAATTAATTAACAACTGTAATGTAATTGATAAATTTTGAGAAGACTCGAAATTAACAGGTCTGCAAAATCACAAAGACGACCTAAGAACAACTTTAAAGCCATTCAGGGAAAAGGAAATTCATAAGGATGTAGACGAAGATGTTCCGAAACAGTATCTTATGATAATAAATACCGTGAAGGGCACTGTGTCCACTAAAGCCAAAAAAAAAGGATAAATGTTAGAATCATCCGTTATATCGTTGAAATATTTATTATCTACATAATTTTTCTAAGAAACTTCGTTTCACTCCAATAGAGCAATTTCTCCTTTTTCCACTTTGTCTGCTGAGCTTTTTTCCCTAATTTTTGCCTTGGGAAAAAAAAAAAACTTTCACAGTGAGAGGTTTACCTTGTTTTCCGACGAATTCTGCACGGATATGTGCAATTTTTATTTTTCTCATTGTTTAGAATTACAGATACTATAAGTGTGGAAATTTTAAGAAAAATTTGTCCGTTAGAAAGTACGTAATTATTTAAGATTAATTTGGTGAAAATATCTCCCATTTTAAATCAATGGTCTATAAATAACATGCAAATTGATATATTTACCTTGCTCAAAACCAGGTTTTTCCACATTTTTTGTGTAAGAATACATGTATATGAATTTTCATTAAACTGATGTATGCTTGTATGGTTTTCCTAATATTTTCCTGTTCAACTGACTGTTAAAGAAAGGCGTTTTAGAAACAATATAAAATGTATTCTGTAACTGTATATAGGCCTCACGTTTTCAAAGGCAAATTTCTCAGAAACATGCGCAGTGACCAACATATTTTTTTAATGTAATCTTCATTCGAGAGACATCATGAGCTTTGTGTGTGCAAAGTTTTAAGGAAAAATCTGTCCGTCAGACAAAAATGTCATATTCGTCGTTAACCCTTTCCCAAAAAATCCCTGGTTTTTACGGGTCTGGAATAGTAGCCTTTTGAAAACATTGTGGGAAAAGGAGAAAATGCTGGTAACCAGCATTTTCTCCTTTTCACACAATGTTTTCTACCCTATCATAGACAGAAATCATCTTTTCAGCTCGAGTTGAATTGTCATCTGCAAATGCTTTCAATTTGGTCTAGTCCAAAAATTTGTCGTTTGGAAAAGGGTTAAGTGATTAATGATTATTTTTTCAAAGAACAAATGATAACCTACACTTGCACCAAGCTTCTATATACGATTGATTTGTGTAGTTAACATCATTGTAGGGACCGCCAGCGTGGCCAGTCAAAGTTTAGAAGACCGGTCTCACTGAAATGCGGTTCACTGAACTTGCAGATGTCCCTTTATACCTTATCAACAAATACCAATGTTTTCTTTGTATGCAACAAAAGAACAACAGTAATAATAATAACAGCAACAACAACAACAGCAAAAAAAGCCCAATCGAACCAGCTACCGTTTATTCTCAAGTCTTGTTGTCTACCACCTGTGCTACCAGCACTAGTACCCGATGCATTCCATGTTAGCTGAACAACTTCTGTCTGTGGGATGAACTATAGAAACAGCTAAAAGGTAAGTGATTAAAACCGAGCAGTAAATCAAATTTAATGTATCACTATAAAATAAATTGGCCTCCCTCGAACAATTATACGCTAATAACAATATCCCTTCCTAATTCTAAAAGGAAAAGTAATTGGCATACTTCAGTGAGGTGCTTGTTAGCTAATTATATGAAAAATGCAATAAAATCAACAGCGATCATTATTTGCATGTTATTTGGCAGTCTGGGCCCGTATTCACCAACCATTCTTAAGAACGTTTTTTGACTTGTTCTCCAGAATTTTCTGCATTTGTAAGTAACACAACTTCTGATTGGCTAAACCATTCGGTTTAGCCAATCAGAAGTTGTGTTACTTACAAGTTTAGAAAACCTTGGAGAATAAGACTAAGAATATTCTCAAGAATGGTTGGTGAATACGGACCCAGATTTAACCATTATCCTACTAAATAATTTCACTCTTTACCAAACGACAAGAAATAGACTGGTCCAAATTGAAAGGATTTGCAGACGACAAATTAAATGTAACTGAAATAATGTTTTTTTTTGTTTCGGATAGGGATGAAAACATTATGGGGAAAGGAGAAAATTCTGGTTACCAGCATTTTCTCCTATTCCAACTATTACGGAGATTACTCTATAGCTTTCCCGTATTTATTATATATCAGTGCCTGACAACTGCGTCAGAGAGAATTCTCTTTGGCTCTGTGGTTATGGTATTGGACTTTTCAAACCTCGAAAAACGAGGATTTAAATTTGTCCCATCAGAGTTCGATTCCCGCCAGATGCAGTTTGTATTTGAGTTATGCATTCATGATTTGTTTCTTTGTTACAAAGTTTGCTAAGATTGAAAATTAGTATTATTGTACTACTTTCACCAAGCCACTTTTTCTTTTTTGTCATTTCTAAAATTATCATTTATAAATCTAAAACCACTATATTCTCATTACAAAGCGGTATAGTAATTACCTCCCTTTTCTGGCAACTAACAAAAGTATCAACAAATAATTTCAAGATAGACATCAAAGAAATTTCTGGTTGGTTAAAAATGTACAAAAATATTACATCTGTTTAATTCTGTCTTTACAGTTTGCCCTACTTTCTAAACCAATGAAAACGCCGGATTTCGTTCAAAACTGCTCGATTTAATTCCATACAGACTCAATATGTTGCAATATGTGACCACTTAATTGGAGAGGTCATCAGACCTCTCCAACAGTGGTGAGTTTAAAAGGCAGACTGCCTCAGAAATTGCTGTTTAAATCCAATCTTTGTAGGGGAATTGTTCCGATACACAGTCTGTTTCGTCATGATTTTATAAAGAAATCGAAGTCTAAAAACTGAAATAGGAAATAGACGTGGTTTGTTTCTATATCGCGAATTTCAACAAAATTGTAAGGATTTAATTGCATATTCCCTTTCCAACAATTTTAATTTTGTATTACAATCTTAAATGTAAACAAAAAGAAGAAAAAGAAAAAAGAATTTCGTTAAAAATAGAAACGAACACAGTGGAAAAAATCACGTGACCTTAAAACGCGGGAAGAAGGTCATGTGACTTACATAAATTACAAAGAAGGATGAATACGGAATCCTGTTTTTGCCATCCACTTTGATGAATGTGTATTTACAACTTAACAGATTTCAACAACCCGTTTATTGTCTTGCTTGTTTCTTTACATGTACCTAGATATATTTAACTTAAAAGCATAAAAAGTATTTGAAAAAAAAATGATGTCGACCTCTCCTGGCTTCTTTTTTAAAGAAGCCACTTGTCATTAAATGGTTGACCTATATACAGTTGTATCCCGGTTAACGAAAAGCTCATCTTCGCAAGCCAAGGATACTAGGGTAGTACCCTTGGCCGCTCGCCTCTTTAAAAATTGAAGCTCCCGCTGCGCCTTTTCATTGGATTCGATCAAAACCCATCGCGTCCAATCAAACCATCCGTAACAAGAAATCTTTCGCAAAACAGAAAACAATAATGGCGGCGCCCATCAAAAACGAAAGTTGTCGTGTTTGTGACGAAATTTGCCAAAAAAGAGTAGACGATCGATATTTAGTGAGTTTTTTTTTTTGTTTACGATCAATTATGTGAAGTATTAGGATGGGTTCCATAGCCAAATGATTGCGTCTGTTCGTCTTGTTTTGGTGTGATGAATCCGAAAGCGCAGCCATATTTGATGCATAACCAACCAATTTTATTACGAGCATTTTGATTTGTCAGAAATAACATCAGCAAAGGTTACGCAACTCGTGATATTCGACAGGTGGCGCAGCGGGTGTTTCGATTTTTAAAGAGGCGAGCGGCCAAGGTACATAACGAACAAAGTGGAGTTAGTATCCTTGGTTTGCGAAGATGCAAAAAGGTCCGCCCACAGTATTTTAGCTGGTCTTTGTAGAGTAAATACCAATCTAATGCATACACTGTAGTAAAAGGGGTGGGGACTATTCTAACTAATTGCATCATCACCAAAAACGTGACGTAATTTCCACGTGAATATCGGGACTTAACAACTCGTACTTGACCACGTGGTATTTAACCCTTTACCAAATAACCTCTGGTTTTAACGACCCTGGTAAGGAAGTCTTTACCAGGCTGGGAATTTTGGCTTGGATCCAATTTTAAAACCGTTTGCAGACAACAACTTGGTACTTGCTCAAATTAGAGGATTTGTCTGTGGAAAGAAAAAAAAAAAAAGAAACATACCAGGAAAGGAGAGAATGCTCCTTATAAGTAATTTCTCCTCTACCCGCAATGTTTTCACGCGCCTTCTGCCTCAATGCATTGAAAAAGAGGGCTTATTTGGTATGGGTAAAAAATGAAACAGATCATGGGCAGTGAGCCACATGTACACAGTTGTGTTAGCGAGACGTCGCCTGTGTCGGGGAAAATATTTTTTTTTTATAAAATTTCTCGTCGTAAACCGGCTCAAAGCATGCATCCATTGCTGAATCTATCGCTTCAAAATGCATGAAATTCGGCCGATTCCGTACCTACATCTAACCTCGTCCGTATAACGGTCGTTTACATTTGAACTGCGAGTCACGTGGTCTTATACATGGCAGGCCAATGTGATTCGTTTAGCAACGACATAAACGACCTCGATGAAGTTATTCACATCTGTCTATCTGTCGGTTAAAACTTCAATCGGAATCGATAAAAAAAATTAATGTAGATCTACGAATTATTTGTCGCCTGAAATATGGTTCGAAAGATTTCGATAGAAAATTAAAACCCAAGTTTTCTTTTGGAAGAGGAGCCTGACAATTTTCAGAACGGTATACCGGCGTATTTCCGGATGTACCGATC
Organism: Tridacna crocea; assembly: GCA_943736015.1. Classification (NCBI taxonomy): domain Eukaryota; kingdom Metazoa; phylum Mollusca; class Bivalvia; order Cardiida; family Cardiidae; genus Tridacna; species Tridacna crocea. The sequence goes on from OX031066.1 coordinate 16,476,816, forward strand.
TGCTGCATATCAATCCACTAGATACAGACGAGGGATATGATCACTCTCTTGCACTCCGGATCATTACATTCACCTCTGTAGTGGGCTCAGAAAGTAGACCGTCATTACGTCATATTTTTGTCACATGACCATAACTCAAAATAGCTACACAAACGCCGGTGAAAGAAAGACCAATACCGATCGTTTGTGTGCTGTTTAAACAGCATGGGACCAATCAGACATAAACGATAGTTAATGAACACAAGAGGGATTTTCTGAAAAGCCTAAATATCTTTATAGGACGATAACTTGATTTTTAATCGTACAAACTTAGATCCAGCGGTGTGTCAAATCAGTTGTCATCATTGATGGGCGCAGCTATTTTTGTTACAATTGGCGTAAGATTCTTAAAAGTGAAGAGGCTAAAAGAAAAATAGTTCCATTTAATACAGGTAAATTCATCAGTTTGAATGCACCTATAATGTACCCAGAATCATATTTCCTTTGTCTAACTTACAATTTTACATATGAAACAGTCAAACAGTAACAAAACATCTTTTCCTCGGTTTGACAAGATTCTTGTCATTTAGCCCATCGCAGAGATGTATGTGAGGTAACGAACGACAACTCTGCTCGGAGATTGGGATATGATGGCTACCATCACCCGTGATATGCCGAATGAGCCTGACTGCAGACAATTGTCCTGAAACTAGTTCAAGGACAACCTGAGTAACAGTTTTAACGCCGTACGACTGAAAACGCACGTACGTACAACCGTCAATCAAAAGGGGCGTGTCGAACCGAGCTTTCTGTCGTTCTTGTATGGCTCTTTCCATCCATCCTTAGCTGTCAGTCAATTAGAAAGTAGGGCAAACTGTAAGTTAGTTATTGATCATATATTTCATTTGTATGAAACTAAATCGTCGGTCGGCTTCGCCTCCCTCCGATTTAATTTCATACAAATGAAACATATGATCAATAGCTTATACTTATCAACTGTCGAGAGATTTAATGCCATCCTGCACTAGAAGTATTTTACGTTTCCTCTAACATGACACGTGAATTCTGCTCTATAAATACAGTGCAACGAAAGCATGGTTAAAAATCTACGTCATTCTACGTCATTGTGTACAGTATGGCGTCATTCTGCGTACAAAAAGTGACTGTGGCTGCTGCATGTCTACGCCTTCCGATATTTTATCAATGAAGGTCACATGATGTAAACAAATCGCCATTGTCGCTCTTAAATTACCATAATTATGTGGAAGGAAAGCCGTCAAGGCTGTACGGCCCCCAGCTGGGCGGGGGGATAGAAATAGCTCAGCTGTCGCACTATAGCAGGGGTAAGACCCCCCCCCCCCCCCACTGTGCCTGCCTGTTTGCCGTGGGCTGCAACTCGTGTCGTTCGATGACGGGATCCTGGTGGTTGAGTGGATTCAGAGTATGGCCCTTTGATAGCTCTGTTTTTGCAACACACCACTTTGGCCTTGAACTGAACTAAACGAGGGGTCGGGAAGGCCCATCCTGATCAATCGGCTGGTCACGCCGAGCCCTAGGGTGTTTCTCTGTCTCTGTTTTCTTTTAGAAGTACATACACATAATAATAAAATTCATGTCTCTTCCCTACCATCAGTAGCTGTATGTCAAAACCCTAGAAGGCGGTGGCTCATGGGCTAATCGGGTGAAAGAATGGTGTTTGGTTGACACTTGTAAATGCCCAAAGACAGTCAATGCTTGGTGTGACATTCTGCGGGCCTACATTTGTCCAGTCTAGCCCTTTCACTTCGAGTATATCACCGATGTATCCTTGTCATGATCTGAGTTGGGTTTCCCCAGATCATGTCCCCTTGTTGGGCTCCGGGGCGGGTGGGGAACATCGGTGATGAACCCTATCAAATAAACATGGCAACACAAAAGAAAGCCAAGCGTGTTCTTTCTGACTCTGATTCAGAGTCAGACATATCATTTAATATAAACACAACATTTGCTCGTTTTATTGTAGTAGAGGCAGTTGATCCAACCAAGCCCATCTCAAAACTTTCTCCATTTGTTATAGAGAAGACAGTTTCTTCCATTTTAGGCACACCAAAATCTGTGAAAAAACTAAAAAATGACACTCTGCTTGTTGAATGTCATTCTCAACAGCAAGCCAAAAATCTCCTAGGTCATAAAAGATTTCACAATTTAGATGTAAAAGTGTACCCTCACAAAACTCTTAACACCAGTAAAGGAGTCATCAGATGTAAGGAACTATCCTACTGTGACTCGGTGGAAGAGATTAAAAGTAACCTGAAATCTCAGGCTGTGTCTGAGGTCAAACGGATCTCTATTTTCAGGAATGGTATGCGTAGAGATACAAATACCTATATCCTTACCTTTTGTACACCAGTTCTTCCTGCTTCCATCAAAATAGGATTTCAATCTGTGAAGGTTGATGTGTATGTGCCAAACCCTCTGCGCTGTTATAAATGCCAGAGGTATGGCCATCACGAAACTAATTGCAAAAGCACACCTGTCTGTCCAAAATGTGCTTTTGAGGGCTCTGACCATGAGCCTAGTACTTGCAATAACCCTGTTCTCTGTTTTAATTGCAAGTCCAATCATCCAGTCTTTTCAAAAGAGTGTTCAGTCTGGAAGGATGAAAAAGAAATCCTATCTTTAAAATATAAAGAAAATATTCCTTTTGTGGAAGCACGAAAGATCCTTGAAAAACGCAGAAATGACCAAACATTGTTGAATTGTTCAACATCCTATGCAAAAGTGTCTTCTGCAACATCTGGAAAGGAACATTGCTCTACTTGTGAACTCTTGGCAAAGAAACTTCTTGAAAAGTTTCCAGAAATGGCCAATGAGTTAAAGAGCTTAGTTCCTGATATTCAACCTTCCGTACCTCCAAAGCCTCCAAAACAGACACAGCCTACTCCCAAACCCACCACTTCATCCACTACACTAAAAACACCATCTACCCCTTCTCAAAGTATTTCTTCAAAAAAACCTTCAAAGACATCTACCTCTATGCAAAACATCTCACAAAAAGCTTCAAAACCATCTCCCCCTTCACAACAGACACCAAAGAAACCACAAACTCCATCTTCAGAGTCTACAACCAAATCCATCTCATCTAAAGACAATCCTAATCATACACCCCGACCTCCAAAAAGGTCTTCTTCCAAATCTAAACAACAATCTAAAGATAACCAAGGATCTTGTGAAATCACAGTCAAAGTAAATGATCCTGTCCCTACCTCCAACAGATTTTCGGAGCTAGAGGACATGGATGCAGATACTGAAAATCTGGAAGGTGAGGCTTCAGATTCAGAAGCCTCTATCTGGTCCACTTCCAAAGATCTTTGGAACAAGGATTTTGACGCGTGGCAATCATCCAAAGCCGAGACATCTGTAATTAAATCTTAACCAGTCTATTTTAAAATGCACTGGTTTACGGCCTCGTTTTTTACTTTAGTCTTTATACTTTCCTCATGCACTATGGATACCATAATCCAGTGGAATTGTCGAGGTCTGAAGTCAAACTTTGACGAACTTTCACTTTTAATCAATGAGCACAAACCAGTCGCTGTTTGTCTGCAAGAAACCTTCCTTAAACGGGAGGATGATATCACCATCAAATATCATTCTGTTTACAACAAGATCTTTATCGAAGGTGAAAAAGCCAGAGGAGGTGTTTCTATTATTGTAAACAACAACATTCCTCACAAAGTTATCTCTTTAAATACAAACCTGCAAGCTGTTGCTGTCAGGTTATCTATACACAGTGCTGTTACACTGTGTTCTTTATATCTCCCGCCAAGCATACCCATCAATGAGACCAATCTGAATGATCTCATTTCACAATTACCATCCCCCTATATTCTTGCTGGGGACTTTAATGGTCACAATGTTATGTGGGGTTGCAATGACACCAACCAGAGAGGTCTACAGTTAGAAAACTTCATTTCGAACAACTCTCTGTCTTTCATGAATGATAACAAATCCAAAACCTACTTGCATCCAGCAACTGGATCTTACTCTTCCATTGATTTAACATTATGCAGCCCAGTCTTATTTCCCAATTTTACTTGGAAAGTGACTGAGGATTTGTGTGGAAGTGATCACTTCCCCATTATCTTTTCATCTACACAACCCTCCAGCAGTGTACGACCACAGAAATGGAAGCTTTCCAAAGCCAATTGGAATAAATTTGAAACCCTATGTGAACAGACCATTACACATGATAAATTTGGAAATTGCGATGATCCTGCAAAACTTTTTACTTCCCTATTAATTGATGCAGCTAAACAGTCCATACCTCAGACCTCGACAAACCCAAAACGACCTGACAAGCCTTGGTACAATGATGATTGTAAACAGGCTGTCAGAGACAGAAAACAGGCCCTTAGAAAATTTAATCTCAGGCCTACCAAAGACAATCTTAACTTATTCCGTATTTCCAGGGCAAAAGCCCGTCGTACCATTAAAGAAAATAAGCGCAAGGCCTGGAGACAATATGTCTCTAAGTTGAATAGTAGAACTACTACTAAAAAAACCTGGGATATGATCAGAAAGATCAGTGGCAAAGGCCAGTCCCCTCTTAGTCACCTTGAAGTTAACAATACTTCATTGGAATCTCCCCAGGATATAGCTGATGCTCTTGCTGACACCTTTTGCAAAAAGTCTTCCTCTGCAAACTATTCAGAAAAGTTTCAGAGGAATAAAGCTAGAGAAGAAAAGAAAAAGCTTAATTTCAAGTCTTCGAATTCAGAGCATTATAATAAACTCTTCACTTTTAAAGAATTAAAATCTGCTCTGAATAAAGCTCATGATTCTTCTCCCGGTCCAGATAAAGTTCATTACCAGTTTTTAAAACACTTACCTTTTACTTCCCTCTCAGTTTTACTTGATATTTTTAATGATATCTGGCAGTCAGGTGATTTTCCTGCATCCTGGCGGGAGGCACTTGTCATAACTATCCCAAAACCTGGCAAAGATGCTAGTGACCCGGCTAACTATCGGCCAATAGCTCTTACTAGTTGTCTCTGCAAGACCCTAGAACGTATGGTCAACGACAGGCTTGTCTGGTTTTTAGAAAAACACCACCTCATTGTTGATGTACAGAGTGGATTTCGTCGCCAGCGTGGCACCATAGATCATCTTGTCCGCTTTGAAACCTTTGTTAGAGAAGCCTTTATTAATAGACAGCATGTAGTATCTGTCTTTTTCGACCTTGAAAGCGCTTACGATACAACTTGGAAATACGGAATTATGAAAGACTTGCATGACTTTGGTCTTCGAGGCCGTCTTCCTCTTTTTATTTCAACCTTCTTGGATGAACGTCTTTTCCGCGTCCGAGTTGGTAATACTGTCTCGGGAGCCCGTGAACAGGAGATGGGTGTACCCCAAGGATGTATTCTCTCTGTTACACTTTTCGGTGTAAAAATAAACAGTATAGTTAAAGCTATCTGTCCTGGTGTAGACTGTTCCCTCTATGTTGATGACTTTGTTATATGCTTCAGATCTCGAAATATGAATATTATTGAGAGACAACTTCAGCAATGTCTCAACAAATTGCAAACATGGTCTGATGAAAATGGCTTCAGATTTTCAAAGTCCAAAACTAAGTGCATGCACCTCTGTAATCTACGAGGTATTCACCCAGATCCTGAACTGTATTTGGACAAAACTAAAATTGAAGTCGTGTCCGAGTTTAAATTTCTTGGAGTCATCTTTGACAGAAAGCTTTCCTTCCTTCCTCACATCACTGCACTTAAAAAGAAGTGCAAGAAGGCTCTTAATCTTCTTAAGGTTGTGGCCAATTCTGAATGGGGAGCAGACCGTAAAGTCCTCTTGCGACTTTATCGGTCTTTAGTTCGCTCCAAATTAGACTATGGATCTGTTGTATACGGATCGGCCCGTAAATCCTATCTAAAAATCCTCGATTCTATACACCACGAAGGTCTGCGTCTTGTACTTGGAGCCTTTAGAACTTCTCCCGTCAATAGCCTCTATGTTGAGGCTAATGAACCTTCCCTTTCTTACAGGAGAGAAAAACTCTCACTTCAATATATTTTAAAACTTAAATCGAATCGTTTTAATCCAACTCATAACGTTGTCTTTAAACCTGAGTATAAACGTCTTTTTGAAAGGAAACCAAATGTTATTCCTCCATTTGGTATCCGCATGGAGCCTATTGTGGATAACCTTGGCATAGACACCGAGTCTATTGCCAACTATAAAATCTCTGAAATCCCTCCATGGACGCTAAACAGTGCAGAATTCAGATTTGACCTTGCATCTGACAAAAAGTCTGTCACGGATAGAACTGTATTTCATGCTAGATACAATGAGATAAAGGAGCATTATTTTTCCTTCAAACTCATCTATACAGATGGATCTAAAGAAGGCAATTCTGTAGCAGCTGCCGCTGTTTATGGACAAAGAAGCTTAAAATGCCGCCTTCCAAACAACTCCTCTATCTTCTCTGCTGAAATTAAAGCAGTAGATCTGGCCCTTAATCTAGTTGAAAGTTCTAATTCCAACCGTTTTATTATCTTTTCAGACTCTTTGTCAACATTACAGGCCCTTTCAAATCAACGACTTGAGAATCCTTTAATTTGCAGTTTACTTGAAAGGATCTCACAAATTTCTACTAAGAATAGATTGGTGTTCTGCTGGCTTCCAAGTCATGTAGGCATCAAAGGCAATGAAAATGCCGATAAGTCTGCCAAATCTGCACTTAACCTTCCCATTTCAGATTTTAAAGTTCCATACACTGATTTTAAAGCCTCCGTTTTATCACATATCCAATCTTCTTGGCAATCCCAGTGGGATGCTGATATTTTCAATAAACTGCATTCAGTTAAACCATCCCTTGGTGAATGGTATCCCGTTTACAGATCCGTTCGTCGAGAAGAAGTGATAATTGCACGACTTCGAATTGGCCATTCACGCATCACACATTCCTGGCTCTTGACAAGAGATGATGCCCCTGAATGTATACCATGCAATGCAACCTTTTCTGTAAAACATATCCTACTAGATTGCATTGACTTTCAGCCAGTTCGTTCAAAATATTTCAACGTCGATAGTTTGAAAAATCTTTTTGATTCTGTCAGCGTTGAATCTATTATCGCTTTCATAAAGGAGATTGGCATTTACAATAAACTGTGATATTTACTCTGGAGTTTCTTACCCATCTTTTTACAACATTCTTTACTTCATTAATATTCAGTTTGCATCTCCTTAATGGGAGGATTGGCTCTCTTGGAGACATCTTATCTCATTGGAGACAGGACCTCTTTAATGGGAGTATCTTATCCCATTGGAGGCTCCAATCTTTATCAGTTTTAACCTCATTTCCAAGGAAAAACAATATTATCAGTCTTACCTTTTAACCTAAAGCTTTGGAGTAGGCAGGGACGCCCAGCCACTCAATATCATATTTCATGCACATTATAAATGACACATATTTTTTTCATTTAAAAACTTCTTTTTATCAAACCAGCATTGAGTTTAAACCTTTTTATCACATTCTTAAATCTTATCATTTAAAACTTTTGAGTATATAGGGATTGCCCTGTAACTCGATAATGCCCTTTATGCATTCTTCTTAATTCAGTTCTTATCATTTAAAATATTTGAGTATATAGGGATTGCCCTGTAACTCGATTATGCCCTTTATGCATTAAATTTTCTTAATTCAATTCTTTTATTGTCATTCAAACTTTATTCAGTTTAAACAACTCCACGTTTATTATCTTTTAACATAGATATGCGCGCTAAATGACCAAAGTTGTCGATGCGCCATAAAACAACATTCATTCAAGGCTGTACACTTACAGATATTTCATGTTTAAATAAAAACTGACAACGATGGGACTGTATTACATATTACCAGTAAACTTGTGTAAATTCAGTGTCTTTTCAAATTGAAGTTTAGTTCAAAATTGATCGGTGATGCATTGGAAATAGGATTTGGACTGGGTGGAGCATTCGAAGCATCTGCGACTCATGTGCTTGACAAAACATTCATTTTTTTCGTCATTTGAAAGGGAAACAATATAACAGCAAAAAGGTACGTTTTTGTAATGTTGTTTTTATGCCTACTGTAAGGCTCTAATAAAAGTTTGGTTCTTTTCATATTTACCGACTTGGCAGTGGGGTTTTGTTTTGGCAAGTTAGTGGAACAGCCGTGTTTTATTCAATGGAATATTAACTGCATCCGCGTTAAAAATTACTCTTTGTGATTAGAGTTCTGGCCCGTAGGAACGGGGGGGGGGAGTGGGTGGGCTGGGGGGCCTCAGCCCCCCCCCCCCAATAATTTTGAAAATCATAGTAACTAGAATATGAGTTTTTAGCGCAGTGCAACAACAATGCAAAAAAACCTCAGTATTTCGAAGTTAGCCCCCCCAATCTTGAAATGCTTCCTATGTGGCTGGAGTTGATTATGTTAGAATCGAAATAGATCTAGTCTTCTTTCTATCGTGGTTTATCGTTCAATAAAACACGTTTTTGGCAATAAAGCTCAATGAGTAACTCACACGGGTCCCGGGCTATCGCTCTCGTCTGTCGTGGATTAGATATACATTTTGCATTAGATTTATAAGTCATAAGCTAGGTTTCTTGAACGATCAACCATGATGAAAAGATGATTATTTCTTAAATTGATAAGCATACGTTTCTTTACATTTTGCATTAATACTTAGGCTGCTAAGCGCGACTGACTGACATTTGCATTCAGTGCACGTGAAGATCAGACTGCACGGAACTTGTGGTCTGAACTTGGATCTACACTGGTCTGTCCGTGAAGGAGATATTACTCACCAAAACATATTTTTAAAATAACATTAGATCTATTAGGGGTTTTACTATTGAACTGAAAATTTTATTTCAATTATTTAGCAGAATAAGGCTTAACCCATTACCACACAATCCCTACTTTTGACGCCCCTGAGAAAGAAGCCTTTTGAAAACACTGTGGGAAAAGCAGAAAATGCTGGTAACCAGCATTTTCTCCTTTTCCCACAGTGTTTTCTACCCTTCCCAGAACAAATTTCAGTTTTTCAGGCACCTTTATTTTGTAATCTGCAATGCTTTTAATTTGAACCAGTCTAAAATTTTGTCGTGTGGTAAAGAGTTAAAAGAAGAGGGTAGGGAACTTACACTGATCGCTTCTTCTACCTTACTGGTGAGTTTTTTTTAGCAGACGCCAACTACGAGGGCCTACAGTGGGCCACGGACTTTTATGCGGGTTTGCCTCATTAATCGCAAAGCGACACTTGCTGTATTTAAAGGGGAACTGTTTCGAATTTCATTTTCAAGGCATTTACTTTGAGTAATACTAGTAGTAGCTCCATCATCTCCTTTCTGTGGAGTTGGCTGACTGTAAGTTGTGAGGATAGGGTAGTGATTTGAATAATAATTTGAGCCATGCTCTGTAAAAGGGGGCTTCATGCATCTTGTACGATACCAAGCAAGCCATCACATAATGATTGATCCTTAGAATCCATTTTATCACAGAACCCACTGAATAGTGGCACAGAATGATCCTTTGACATGCAGAATATTTAAAGATTGCGAAAAGTTTTGGTCCATGTCAGCCTGTGCTGACTGCGCGGGCTGAGATGAGTCGAAACTTTTTGCAAATGTATTAAGTGCCTTTTTCACAGAGCATGGCTCATATTTTTTGCCACAAGGCAACCCACACCGTGAACAAGGGTTCTTTATTCCGTACAGCTGTAGACCTTTGAGCATTCTGAACGGCACCATTCATATGCAATCAAATGCTTTTGTTGCACTTTCCCTTTTAATCCAGGACAGACTTTCTTAAAAACCACGTGCACATAATATTACCTACATGGAGATATCGTTAATCGTAAGTACATTTGAATCCGTTTTTTTTTTCCTAAGCTCAACGGAAAAAAGAAATGCTTGATGCACTTAAATCTTAGTATTCATCATTAAGTGTACGCTGTCACACATAGTCTACTAAAATGATTGGTTTAGGATGACCTTTGACCTACCTAGAAATGGGATGGGTAAACTTTGGGCTTCTATGTAGTTTGTCGAATTATACCGCGACATCGTCTTCTTTTTCCGAAACAGCATGGTCTATAACGGATACATTCTTTGCGTACCACCACGTAGAGGGATCCATCATCGAAGGTGTTTGTTGTTCAAATGTGCTCAGTATTACCCGTATGGTTAAACGTAGCACTCTCTCAGAGGTCCGGCGCCTGTTCCAGGTTTAAAACAAAGTTATAATTGGACGGCGACCGGACGATTTTTTGGCCATCGGAGAGTCCGTTAACTCATCGTCCTGGCGATGTCCGGTGACCGGACGGTGCCTTCAGAAATCGGACGACGCCCCGCCGATTTTTATGAAAACGTTTATCTCCAAATCGTCCGGCGACCGAACTGCAGCCGTCCGACGACCGGACTGCCTCCATGCCGGTGTAACGCAGAAAAATGACCCCCATTACAAAATGACCCCCGTGTCATTTCTCGACGTAGAGGAATGACCCATGGGTCATTTCTCGACGTAGATAAATGACCCATGGGTCATTATTCTACGTCGAGAAATGACCCGGGGGTCATTTTGTAATGGGGGTCATTTTTCTGCGTTACACCGGCGCCGGACGGAGCCCGGACGGGTACCGCCTGATTATGAATAATTTTACGGGCACCGTCCGGGCACCGTCAGATCGCCGGTCGGCATTAATTTCGTTAGATCTTCGTTAGAATGGCAAACATATACTTTGGCAACATGATGACTATATTATAACGGTTATATTGATATCTTTCTCATTATAATTTATCAGTTCTGAAATGAAAATGGCACTTATACCGCCACAAAATCTGGTGAATGTTTCCTTCATCAAGAGAGATTGCAAGCTGCTCGCCGAAGGTAGATAAATGTAATAGTAGCTTCTGCTGTTTACGATCAGGAGCATGCTGGGCGAGGCCGCAGAGTGAGGACTGTGTGTCTAAACGTGGCCACAGAGGCGTTTCGTCCTCGGACTGTATAACACGCCTCTTTAGCTAGCCGGACGGCGGCACAAAGTCCGAAAGATGTCCGTGCGGTTGCCGCCCGGTGCCTTTCTGAACTGAAAAGTGCACGCACGGCATTTCCAAAGAAACTGCCGTCCGATGCCCGTTTGATTTGTTGCTGCTTTAGCAAAATGTCTTAAAATCGCACGGCGCCCGGACTCAAATTTTTGCATCGGCGAAGTTGGAAGAAATCGTCCTGCGCCCGTTTTATTTGTGACCTAGGCATAAGGGCTTCAGATCTGATGTGAAAAGAAAAGAGATCATTTAAAAGGACGAACATGCCCGGGCGAACAAACACTGGAACGAAAAAGCTCGTTCCCATGCACGGACAAAGAAAATTCTCAGGAACATTCTTAAATCGCATGAACTTTGCAAAAAGCGCAATGGAATTAAGAAAGCAATCTTCATGAGGCATCGACTAGACTGATCAAAGCGCAGAGTTTCAGCAGTTTCTTCCATCCATAACTTGTTTTGTTTCATCTGTTGTGTTGTTCTTTTCTTTGATTTACACTTCTTCTTTTGATTACATGTTCTTGTCAAAGCTAAGTATTAAGAAAGCAATCTTTATGAGAAAGATTAATACCTCACTTAGTAACTACGAATTCCAAATCTTTAACAGTTCTTTACCCATTTGTTTACGTGTTTTGTTTCATCTCTTGTTTTGTTCTTTTCTTTGACTTAAACTTCTTCTTTTGATTACATGCTCTTGTTATACTTAGTATAATCATGTAAATGGTCAAAGACATCTAGCTTGCCGAACATTTGCCAATATATATTTGAACTTTGAAATTTTGGGAAAATTTTATTGATTTCTTATTTTCAACTTTTTGAATTGAATTTTATTGAAGATTTTATCGTAGTTGAAACAAGTGTGTGTTTCTTTGCATTGTTGCAGACTGGAGGGAGGAAACACAAGGCAATCTGGATATTAAGAAATTCACTGCTGTAAAAAGGCCAGTCCTGTTAAACATGCTGGTAGCCAGTAGCAGAAAATTACTTTTATTCTACTTACATGGAAAACACTATGGGAAAAGGATCAATATATCATTTTTCACGGTTTAACAATTGCTTAAATCTCATCCGCATTGTCAACTTTACAAGCTAGTCCTCCGATCAAAATTTGTTTTGAAAAAGAATGAAAATAAGGTAATACACAAATTGCACTTTAGCCATAGAGAACAGTGTCAAGAAGCACCAGTGACACAAAGACAGAATTTGCCATAGGACAAAATGGGGCTTTTGCGAACGACATACATGTAGGCCAAAATCGTGCAGCCTAATCTTAGAGGTATGCACTATACTATCCGCTTGTCTAGACAAGCATTTAAAAAAAAAAAGATATCTCTGAGTTTTATCTAATATTTTTAGCAGTCAAAAGAGATCGACCGAGTTAATGTGAGCTATGCTCAGAGAAAAGGGGGCTTAATGCATCTCTGTGATGAATTTTACTAATAAAACCATCACATAATTATGGAACCATGACAACCATTGAGAAAAAAAAAATCGATCTTATCACGAGGTAGATTGATCCTTGGACCTAGAAAAATGTACCTATGGCGAAAAGTTTAGTCCAGATCAGCCTGCCTAGACTGAGCAGGCTGACCTGAGTCGATACTGTTCGCAGATGCATGAACCCTTTACTCCATAGATACTCATTTTGACGTATCATCAACATACAGCTTTTGAAAACATTGTGGGAAAAGGAGAAATTGCTCGTAACGAGCAATTTCTTCTTTTCCTACAATGTTTTTTCCACTCAATCAGATATGTGTATCCTCATTTGTCCATACTTTTGACATCATATCTCTATTAGCTGCTGAAATTGAAGAGCCTAAAATTGGCATATCAGGTAAAAGGTTAAGTCCCCTTTGGCGAGAGCATGGCTTATCTATTTGGCACGGAAAGAGTTATCCCTTTACACTATAGATACTCATTTCTACGCATTGCTTGTAGGAGCCTTTGGAAAACATTGTGGTAAAAGGTGAAGTTGCTCGTGACGAGCAATTTCACCTTTTGCCACAACGTTTTCTACACTATCAACAGGTGTCATGAACACATAAGAAACGGCTTTATCCTTGCTGTTATTTAGGGTCAATTAGAGATATCATAGAAATGCGTTATGGGATAAAGGACGAACATGTTCTATCCTAACTACAGGTGAAAAAGTCCATCGCCTAGCCAGGTGTAAACGTGAAAAGCAAGTGTAAAGTTATCAGACAAGTTTCTGATACTGCGTTTACCGCTTGTTAGCGTTTTACTATCGTTTGTAAATTTATCTAATGAAGCATACCCAACATCTGGCGGCGTGCATTTTTGAATGCCAATCTCTTTATCATATCACAGGAAAAGATAATACGCTCAAAAACAGGAAGTGCTGTCAAGATATAAACGTGGTTTGGTCACGCGTCGCTGATCACGTATGAATCATATATTTGTTCCATCATATTTTACGATGATTCTAAAGAGTTGAAGCAAGTGGGAGCCAGCCGGGTCACGTTACCTAACCGATTTTTTGTCCAATCAGACACTGTTATGTAAGATGGCAGATTTAAATAAGCGTGACGTTTACTTAAAAGTAAACAAATATTAAGTCCCCTTGAGCAGACAGATTTATTGTTCAATTATCTGTCCTAACAAACTGTAACGTAAACATCACGCTTGCCCTAAAGGGAGCACATTTATCAGCAATGATTCTTTACATTACGACATGAAATCAAAGAAACTGTAATAAATCAAGGTAACCCGTTCTCATATGTGTTGTAAAAACCTCGCAATATTGATATTTAAGGTGATATTTAAGTGCAGTTTTTACGTTTATAGACGTGCACATGGTCAGGAAGACGGTGCTGAAACTCGGGCTTTACGTAATATTACTCGGCAATCTTATTTCCACTTCACGTTCTTCTAATATTAAATACATTTTATTTTCAATCAGATCTAAGTCAGACCTGGGCATTTTACAGAAGTCGCATTTTTTTAACGTAAAAGTATTGAGTAAGGATTCGACTAAAAATTAAGCGTCAGTTAATTCTCCAACGAGGTGTTTTATAATTCAAGGAGAATTTAAAACAATGTAAATCTAATTCCGGCGAAGAAATGTATATGGCATATGGTGTCGAACCACCGCGAGACTGCTTTAGGGTCGTAGCATTCAAAAGTAGTCCAATGTGAAATTTTGCAGTAGCACTTGTTGCACTGTTCATCGAGCTAAGAGGACTTAGTGGTTTATAATTAGATTTGCTTAAAATTAAGGCATTGGAGGACCATTTAGATGTGTTTTTATTGTATACTGAGATGACTATATTGTATCACTGGAGGAACAAAAAATTGGGACATGGGGGTGAACAGGTCTTTTTTGAATGGAAAAATTCTATGGGCCCCGTGTTTGTTGGGATGTAGCGAATAACGAAATCGGGTGATATGTTGTTTTTAATGTATTTTTGAAGGAATAAGGACGTACTTTAGATAGCAAGAGACTGGAAAGCAAAAGGCTCGCCATAAAGCCATATGTGAAGTTACAAATATGGCCAATTTTACTCTATTTTCAATATGACCAAAAACCAGTGGTGTGACACCGTATGTGAATACCATTTAACGCGGCCGAAGGCTTTGATTGACGGAGATTTGCCAAGTATAGCCACGACATGTTGATTCAGCCTACATATTGCTTCGAGGTAATCGGTACTATACTGTCATAACAAAAATCGGCGACCTCAAGCGGCTTGCCTGGTCTCTATTTCGATTGAAAATACCTTGACTTGAACATTTCTTTACCTTAACCAACTTAACTTTTCAAAATAAAAGATAAGAATGGAAAAAAAAAATATACCGGATGTGAAAACGATGCCCTCGGCACCTACATGTACATACTTAACACCATTTACCCCTACCCCCCGACCCCACCCCACCCCACCCCCCGTCTGAAATCCTTCATTACAAGCAGTTTTACCGAAAAACATGGATGATGCCGTATTTAGATAATCTGCTAGGTCATGTGGCAATATTTTACAACCATGTGACTGCTAATTAGGGCCAAACAAACTGATTTCCATTGATTTTCACGGAAACCATCGCGGTCACATGCATCAATTTCAGAATGGCAGTGGAACAGTGGTGGAGGTCAAGGTTGTTTTTCTTTCAAATGTTTAGACGAAAACTGCACGGTATTTTCTATGACACTTGAATAAAAGATGAGCATAGAAAATTATTCGATGATTTATTCTATACTCTTGATAAAATTTTGACTGTTTCTTGGTAAGACCGTAACTACCGTGAACAAACAAATAGCAAGGCTACCAAGACATGTCCAACATTGTATCACGACAACGTCTACATGTATGTGGGATATTTTTCCTTCGATTTTCTACAAATACAATTAACGTTTACCTGTCAAATAATAAAAAAGAACATCCAGAAATCGTTCATTTTTTCATTAATCATATATGATTCGAGATTCATATCACTTCGGTTTATGTAAACGTGGCAGCGATATTCGGATACTGTATGACAAAGGAACGAACAAAAGCCCAATGGGACAAAAGCCCACTCCCGCATTTGGCAGGGAGGACAAAAAATTACTCTTTTATTTCAAGAAAATATATGCACACAAATGAATGATCAGACACATCTTTTTCATTTGATATTTGAAAACACATTGAGTGAAAAAAATGTGCGAAGTAGCTAATTACACAAACAATGAATGTTTGGGTTTAAAATGTTACATAATAGGCTCTAGATTTGAACTTTGCATCGTTAGGCAGCTTTGACATAGCCTTGTTTATGAATTCTGCATCGCGGATGGATAAAAACAGAAACACCTCAAACATCAAAATCACTCGAAAAATAGCATCCCTAATTTACTGTTAAATATTACTCTCCAAATCACTTGCAACTAACAGTACTAAAACTACATGTAAAACGCTAAGATGGATCATAGTCATGGAAAATTTCTGTCAATATTTGAAAATAACGTTGTCAACCATTAGATAAATAGATTTTAAATGAAATAATCTACTGTTGAAAAACTAGTGGGTTTATTTTCTTTGGGCAGTATTTCGCGACTTTTTTTGTTTACATTTGAATCTGGGTCACAGGCAATAGACCAGTGATCTTATGTGCGCTAGTCTAAAAACCGTTTTTCGGACCCGTTTGAAAATAACCTTTACCTAAGATTTTTTTTGTGCACACGATGTGGCGAGCTTAAATCTGAAAGGTCCCAGGCAGAAATCTACTTGTGTGTTAACTATCAAACCAGTGAAACCGCAAAGTCTGAATTTAGATTTAATTGTCCTAAGACTAATAGTTCGAAAGGCATTAAATGCCTTAGCAGGACATTTCCACCGTGTGAAACTGTTTATACGTATTTAAAACTACAGGGGTTAATTGTTTAACACTTTCTATAAATGTAACTTGTGACAAGATTTATTTATTATCTTAACAAATATCAAGAAGTGTAAATTCATTACGATGGAATTCTTTTTCTGCGATATCTCGCATGCAATTTCGAATGACGAAATAAATATATTTAACTTTTTCGAATGTCACATAACGCTCTTAATCAAGTTTCATATGTCAAACTCGATCTTTTATATGGGTGTTTGTCGCTTTACACACCGTGCAGGACTGAATCAGACTGTGTGGACGGGCTAGATCATGATCAGACCATACTAGATGTGCTATTAAATTTTGGACTGATTTATACTCTACTATCGTGCTTGATTCTATGACCAAAATGTCACTGAAGTTCTAGCGGATTTTTTGTCTTTTTTTTTTCGGCAAATTTCAGCTGTTGTTAACCCATTACCACACAATCCCTACTTTTGACACCCCTGAGAAAAAAACCTTTGGAAAACATTGTGGGAAAAGGAGAAAATGCTGGTAACCAGCATTTTCTCCTTTTCCCACAATGTTTTCTACCCTTTACAAAACAAATTTCGAATTTTCGGTCACTTTAATTTTGACGTCTGCAAATGCTTTCGATTTAGACAAGCCTAAAATTTTGTCATTTGGTAATGGGTTAACCCATACCTTGCTTAACCCTTTCCCAAACGACAAAATTCTAGACTGGTCCAAAATGAAAGCATTTGTGGACGACAAAACAAACATAACTCAAAAAGTGAAAATTGTTTCCAGCAGGGTAGAAAACATTGTGGGAAAAAGGAGAAAATGCTGATTACCAGCATTTTCTTCTTTTCTTACAATGTTTTCAAAAGGCTTCCATCTCACGGTCGTAAAAACCAGGTCGTAAAAACCAAGGATTGTTTGGTAAAGAGTTAATAACTGAAACTATCAAGCTGATGGCGAAAGCCCAAATTTCAAATATAATTTTATATCTTAGAGAAAATAGCTCTATAAACTTGAAATACCGAAGTTTCGAATGAAAAAAAATTTAGTTGAATATTCGTCAATATGTTTCTACAAGTCTAAAAAAAAAAACCATTTAATTGGGTCACAAATACATACATCTATTAGTATTGTGTCATGTATATTTTAGGTATCTACGTATTTAATCTACTGTTCTTAATTTTTGCATGAAATATGATTGTGACATCCTCGGATACCCCGGGGTCTCCCTATTTGCTACGCTACATCGACCCCTGGGACAATTAATTGAATTTCCCTCGCTTTACCGCTTGCCGAATGCTGGCTTTTCATTGGTTCCATCATCATTTTGTGATGGGCGAGTGTACTGTACGCTATGACGTTTCGTATCGATTTTCGGCGGCTGATTCAAAGTTTTATTAGTGAATTGTCCCAGGGGTCGATGTAGCGTAGCAAATAGGGAGACCCCGGGGTATCCGAGGATGTGATTATGAGACCAAAAACAAATTTGTGTATCCGAAGTGACCAGAAAATTGAATTAAGATCAAGTAATTTTCACGAAAGATAGCATATACATACACACATAAGAAAAACGATGCTTTCGGCTATTTTTTTTTTATCTGAATATAGAGCAAAATATGTTTCCTGTCAGATAGGAAGGATATTCAACTTCGCTTTGTAGACAATGATAATCATTGATTAGATATAAACCCTTATTTTGCCTGAAAAACGAGATGAAAATGTTAAAGCAAATAGTGAAAACCAAATTATTGCTACACCAAAGGTATTTTCTGGGGAGAGATATCGCCTTATCAGACAGTGTAGATACAAGATCAGACTGCATGTTCTGTGTAGTCTGATATTGATCCGCTATGTCCCCAAAGGTTCTTAAGCAGCCTAAGGGTTGAAAAAAAAAAGACACCAAGACTCAATTCATCCAGACTGAACTTATGAATACATTGACTTTCATACCATAATTTAACCTTGTACTGAACAATAGCTGACGCAATTAACATCATGATAAATTGTAACGAAGAAATATTCTAGAAATACTGTGAAAAAATGAAAAAGGGGTTAACCAAGTAATTTTTCTGTAGTTTTCACAATCTTTACTATCTTATTAAACACTTCCCCCGTCATTTAAGCAACGTTTATCTTGCCACTCGCAAATGCTTTCATTATGAAGATGGCTTACATTTTGTGATCTGTCAAAACTTTAAAAATGGACTCAATATTCCTTTCCTTGGCGTAGCAGGTTCATTTACTAATACTGACAATTCAAACTGCGTATGTACTGCCCGCTTCATCCTAACACCTCGTTTATGCTCATATCTAAATATTTTCCCCCCAAAACTGTAAATGAACATTTATAGAAGTCACTATTTTGGGCATAATGAAAGCCATTAATCTTCTTCTTAATGAGCATAAATTGAACAGAATGTCGCTTCATGATTTATTATTCTATTTATTGATGCTCTTCTTTTATAAGTTTATTTCTTTTGCTATGATATGTTGAAAGCTAACAATATCATAATAATTCCAAAGTGTCACTCTTTGATGTGATCAAAAGCGAGTCGTATTGGATGTAGTAAACTTTAAAATGCTGATGATTATGACAAAAGTGTACTGGATACGAGAAAGAGACTTTTCAGTCGATCTATTGGAAGTGTTCCAATATTTATAAGTTCGAGTAAATGAAAATCAGAGAGTAGGTCTGTAGCCAGTGCACTGTGCTACGCCGAACAATTTGAGGACATATTTATTTCAATTTAAAGCAAAAAGTTCACAATAGAAACACCCATGTAGCAAAATAATTTTCTATTTAAAACAGTAAGAGAACTGGCATTCAAGCTTGGAAAACAAATCTCCTGTAAATCAATGCGTTGTATCCAGTACAGTCCTATATAATTCCTAATTACCCCCATATCAGAAGACATTGCATCTGTCATGAGTACATTCCCTTCAGCCAAAGAGGCACTAATTTGCTTAGTAGGTTGACTGTCAAGCAAATTTTTGAATAATATATCTCTTTTTCGTCCAAATAATTAATTCCACACAATGGCTTCATTGGCAAATAACACTTTAGCGTTCTCAACGCTTTGATTTTTTTCTTATCTTTGTCTTCTACTGTTTTTGATAGAAAACTAAACGCACCTCTCGCTTTTCCAAACCTTTCTCAGTTATGCGGCTAGATGACAGGGGACTTGGAAAATTGGTCGAATGGCGACATGATTTGTCACAGTCATCAAAAATGTCAAAATCCTCTACCGCTTCTACTGCAAAGTTTTACCATGACAACGTGTATTCAGCGAAATTTGCCTAATTTGATCTCAAGAATTTAGTATGCTGACGAAACAGCTTTCCCGTCTGAGTGCCCTAATTCAATGAAAACTTGCGTCACTGGGAATTGACGTCACTGAAACCTTGGTAAAATGTGTAAAGTATGCAGATTGGTGCACGACCATGATGATGTAACTGCAATTTGAGTATTTTAATTTAAATGTGTTTTTAAACAACCTCAAGGTAAGTAACTATGCATTTTAATGATTTATGGGCAAAAGTGAAAGACCATTAATTTCCTCAAACGACCACTAGGTTATCCTTTTGGCATTACAATTATGAATTTCCACACTTTACAACTTGCATCCCTGACCAAGGTATGGCTCGTTTAAAAACCCTGTGTATTAGCTATATTCATCCGTTCTTTCTGCTTAAATTATGACAACTATCAAGGGTAACTAGTAGTAATATACTGCAGGATACTTAGTATGTTTGTCTTGTGTCGATCGACGCACCCATCTTGGATGTTGAAAGTGTATTATGTTTACGGGACTCCCAAAAGGGAAACTGCTTTAACGTGGATTTTTGCCATTGTACAAAAATATATGTTCGCCGATATACATTCAAATCAAATCGCGGGAAATTTCTTGGCAGTGTGATAAATCTGGACGTCTTCATCAGAGTCCTACCTTGCCCACTTTGCCACAAAAGCAAGTAAAACACTGCATTCCAATATTCAGCTTGTTGTCCAGCACGATCCAAGACATATTTCTAATGTTTGTTAGAATATTTATATTGGTTTTTTCGATGTTGATATTGGATCCTGTTTGCTCGGCTGTTACCTCCAGACTCTGCGTCTTTTACTGAAGGTACCAGTGGGTATAGGACGAGGAAGTCTTTTGGTCGAAAAAAGGTATAAGTGAGCCATTTTCGAAGCAAATGATTCAGTTGGTTTGTATCTGACATTGATCTTTATAATAGATATCGTTCGAAAGTTTATATTGTCTTATGCGTTGCGAATATGCATTCAAACCCATTTAGCCAGAGCAATGAATAGAAGCTTCTGTCAAGATAATGTTATAGAAGTCCGAAATGAAGAAAATGTCATGGGATATCTGAATGCTGTAAATGAAATCATGAACAAATACAACTATCCTGTTTACCCTTTAACTCTTTACCACACGACAAAATTGAAAGTATTTGCAGACGAAAAAATAAAGGTGACTGAAAAATTGAATTTTGTTTTGGTAAGGGTAGAAAACACTGTGGGAAAAGGAGAAAATGCTGGTTGCCAGCATTTTCTCCTTTTCCTATAGTGTTTTCAAAAGGCTTCTTTCTCAGGGGCGTCAAAAGTAGGGATTGTGTGGTAATGGGTTAAAATGACTCTAATTTTGACATAAATGCCATACACTGTGACTCCATATTTCGATTTTATTTACTCATTGTCGTGCAACTGCAATTCGAGTATTACTTTCATGCTAAATCTTTCTGATTGATTTATTTTTAAGGCCTATTGACCCCCAAAGGTAAACAATACAGATGTCAAAATACTGGCAAGTTAAATTGGCGCTATTTTGAATGTGCATATTATTACGAGTCTGATGGTACAGTATAAATTGTACGGTCAGGTGGCAGGGGAACTGGAAACTTTCCTGACACTTGACTATACAACGAATTCATGATACTGCAAAGCTTTATCATAGCGACGTATAATGAACGATATTTCCCTGTTTTATAGTCCCCAAAATTGAGTACGCGACGAAGTAGAACTTCCCAGGCTCTGAATGCCCCAATTAAATGAAAAATGACGTCACTGGGAGCTGACGTCACTGAAACATGGATAGAACGTGCAGCTATGTGCATAATCTTAATGTTTTCACTGCGATCGACATTCCTCGTGTTCTAATTTAAACATGGATTTAAACAACTTCAAGGTAAGTAACTTTGCATTTTGATGATTTTTGTTGCCAAATTATGTAAATGATTAGATCTATTAGTTATCTCTTGAAACGACCTTTCGGTTATCCTTTTAACGTTATGCTCAATACATGTAAATACGTCGGCATGAATTGCTTACCTAACAAAGGGATGAAACGTTTGCAGCAGAAGTTCATAATCATATTTTCTTTTATATTTTTCTCGCAACGATATTAACCCTAAAGCTGCTAAGCGCCACCCAAGGACCTTTGGTGGACAGTGCAGGTCAAAATCAGGCTGCACAGAACATGCAATCTGCTCTTGGATCCACAACGTCCGACAAGGAGATTTTTCCCCTGAAAATAACTTTGAAATTGCAACAGTTGGGATTTTACTAACGACTCGAAAGTTTCATTTAAATGGTTAAGCAGGATAAGGGTAAATTCACTCGCTGATATATGCATATATGCTTATTATTCATTTGTCATTTCATTTTGATATGTGTTGGGGGATGAGGTGCTGCATGTGTGTGGCATTTGTGTGAACGTGACAACGCAATTGGTTTATGATGATCGCTCTGTCCTATGTTCAAATTCCTTTACCAAACGAGTCTTAACCCTTACCCTGCTACAAAAATAAAATTTTGTAATTCGATATCAATAACCCAAATATTATTGTTTCACACTTACGTTTTAAATAGGGAACATTGATTTCTTGTATCTTCATGCCAATCATTGCTCCTGACGGTTGCACAGATTACGATAGAAACTGTAATTCACGTTTAGGACACCTTCCTAGCAATAGCTCTTGTCGTTTCCCATTTTCAATGAGGCCAAATCCCTCGAGTCTCAATATCCCTTATATGATAAAGAGGAAGAATAATATCCTTGAACCGGCACCTGCTGATTTATTCACTTACACGATATACACTCACACGCAAAAGCAACTGTGCATAGAATTTTAGGCTATTATGCAGTGATTCAGGAACGAAAATATTCAGGTTTCGTACAGAATTTTTAGCTCGTCTTATTTCCTACAAGGGCGTATAACATTTCTTTTTACAAATAGTGATTTGCATAGACCTAGTCTTTAAATCGTAATACTGGTGATACCAAAAGAACACAGTGATATTGACGTTATTGTGAGTAAAACTAAAGTTAAAGTCTCTCTTGGTGGCGTAGATGAGATAATTTCGTTTATACCGGGTATGACGTAGGCCTACTACCTGTGCACAATGACGCTTCATGGAATCTACGTAACGGTGTACGGCGTGAGGAGGAATATTCCATTCCACCCGCAGAGCACGCTCTAATTCCTACAAATTGTTTACATGGTGCCCTGCCCCTAATCTGCCACTTAAGATCCCTTACATACTGGACGGGATTAAGGTCAGGTGAAACCGCAGGCCAAGGCAAAACATTAAAACTATAGCATTTAGGTATTATCTCGTAATGCAACCCGTATGCGGACGGGCATTACATGCTTCAATTTGGAAGTACCTGGCGCTTGAATGAAACAGGCACAGCTCTGGCTATCTGATATATGTACCCAGCAGCATTAAGACTGCCATTTGCAATTACAAGGTCAGTTTCCCTCTTCCCCCTCATCCCAACCCACACCATCACGCTGTCCACGCGAAACCGGTTTCTTTCAACAACACTGGCGTTAGCAAATTTCTTGCCTCTCCTTCTAAACATCCGCATTCTACCATCATGGGAACCAAGGTTTTGAACCTTGATTCTTAAGAGAAAATAGATCTATTCCACTGACGCATTTGTCGATGGAGATGTTGCCGTTTCCAGTTAAGACACATTATCTTCCGTTAGATGGTATTCTACAGATACTTATCAATCTAATTTGGGCATCTGGGAACAGAACTGGACTACTTTTCAAACGACAATCCTTACTTTGAATTTCAAAATGAAACAAACGTTTAGTCAATCGAAATGGTACCTGGCGCGATTCATTCAGCTACAATCAGCAATCATGTAGCCTATGCAACGGTCATTTATTAAAAGAGTCCCTACAGGCTTGCGTGATAGCTCTGGTGTAAGCCCTACTTTTCCCAAGTATATGGTAAAAGTGATGCGTCATTGCAGACAGGCCAAATCTTCGAAGAATATAATATGCGTAGACAACGAGTTAAGACAAGCAATGCGATGTGTGAGGCCGTTTAATTTTATGGGCTGAACACATTGACAAATACGCCTCAGAGAGGCGCCTCTGCTTAAACCGTACTGTCTCGCTGCACATGCCGGTAGCCGTTTGGAGCCGACCTTTGGTACGCGTCAGTTCCAAGTGGCAGTCTAATTTATAATCAGTAATGCGAGGCGGCTGCTTCGAGACCGATTAGCAACTGCGGCCGCTTCGAGACCGATCAGCAACCTCGCGTGTTCGGTAGAACATTGCTGGATGATTACTGATACTGTTTCTGTGGCAGTTAAAGACCCGTGGAACATTATCAATAGAATAGGTTCCATAGAGCATCATCAACGCATCAATTTTGTTACATGCAGAAAGAAATGAGCGGTCATCTTACCGATTTCACATTTGACAAGCAGTTGCACTGGCATACCATGCGATATGTCTGTTTTGTGACGTTATGTAACATTTAACCCGTTGTTTTATCAAACGACCACATTTTAGACTGGTACACATCGAAAAAAGTGTATGCAGACGAAGACCTAATGTTGCATGATTTATAAAACTTTTCTTTGAAAGCGTAGAAAAAACTGTCGGTAAAAGAGAGATGCTTGTTGAGAACATTTTTTTTTCTGCATAATGTTTTCAAAAGGTGTTGTGGATAGTTTAAACTCGGGATTTTGTGGTAAAAGGATTAAAGGAAAAGAATAACTGCTAGTACCTCTTATGCAATAAACACTTGACCCTAATTTGCTACATGTGAGCGTTTTTCAAAGAATGTTTAATATATTGCCATAATCATTTCTTCGGTGTTACATCATTGCAACATCATGTGTAGAGCTAAGTAAGAAACCATCGAAATCATAAATTTGCCCACAAAAGCCTTCTACTGTGCTTTTAAGTTCGTTTTGATCTTATTGACGACTCCAACAGAAATAACTGTGAACTTACAAAAGCATTCTTCCTCTCAAAAATAGCACGGAAACGATGTCATTTTCGTTGTATCTCTGTCAATAGGAATAGCTTTCTGTTCAAGCCACTGGTTTTAGGCCTATCAGAGGTTTTTGTGGACAGGATCATAAATTACGCAACAATTTTATTTTAATCAATCTTCAAGAATGTTCCTTGTTGGACCCAAAACTAGTAAAAACAAGGTACGGCACATCGTCTCGTTTTCTCACTAGAACAGTAGAGAAACTGGATGATAAATAAGACCTCAAACTGTTAATTTTATTTTGTAGTTACGTAAAGCTCTCCTTATTTTTTTGAAGTCAATCCTAAACCAAAAAACACGAGGTTTATACGTCCCTGGAGAGAAAAACTTCTTTTGTAAGCATTGTGGGAAAGTAGAAGATGCTGGCAACAGGAATTTTCTACTTTTCTATAATGCTTTCCATTCCACTCAAAAGATCCCATAGTTTGTGCTGCATCGATGATGACATCTAAAAGTACTTTTTACATGGATGTGTCTAAAATTTTGTCATCTTGTAAAAGGTTAGATGTCATAGAATATGGTTTGATTCCAAAATGCACGTATCATAACCCCGTATATCAAAGTCTCAAACACATCTTCAAAGAAAAGGTAGAAACATTTCGGAGAGTTAAAATCATAGTTAATATTACAATCGGTATTTATGCTTTCCTGACTTTGATCAGACCACACGTGCTTGAAGAGCATTTCTTTTCACGTGATGCCTATACTTTGACGTGATAATCATACTTTATGCCGGGAAAGATATAAGGGATGCGGAAGATGGATTAGTTTGAACGAAATCTTGGATAAATCTATTGTCAAATGTATATCGTGATATAACAGATAAATTCATACACGAATTAGTTTAACCTTCATCACAAAGACAGTTGACCTATATTATGGCCTGTAACACGCAAATAGAGGCATACGGACATTTGCGTAAAACGCAGTCTCGGATCAGCCTGCGCAGTCCGCGCAGGCTAATCCGAGACCGCATTTTACGAGTATATTAGATTTTGTTCTTCAGTAGATCTTCTTAAAACAGAAAACTGCATAAAAACGAAAAGTGTCCATCTGGATTAACCTGCGCGGAGTGCGCAGGCTCATCCGAAACGACTTTTCACGCAAATGTCCGAATGCCCCATTTCGCGTGTTACAGGCCATTTATGGTGACACTGATTCCTCATACCTTTCCATACCAAAGGCAACATGTTAAGGTATTATGGACAGTGTAGATTAAGATCAGACTGTACTTCTGTGCAGCCTAATCTTGATCTACACTGTCCACATATTTATTTTAGCGTATAAGTTATAACTCAATTGTCTTGATATTTTAGCGGAACTGTAGTTGTAGCCATCCATACCTGTTTTTTCCTACATTCTACTGAGCATCGTGTCTCTCTTGTAAGCCCTACCAAGTACCAAGTATAATGGTCTAATCTGAAGTTACTTGGTTCGATATATCCCCCAAATTCTGGTCTGGGATTTGTGGAAGTTTACACCAGACAGTGCATTTTGTATTTCATTGGTGATTTTAAATGTGACAAACTTTTGGGCTCTTTCGCCGTTGGCCATGAAAAAGAAGCAGTTTTCGAAAAGAAACATGTCCGTATTTCTGTTAAATGCCTCGGGCTTTTTCTTTCGGGGTTTTTATCCTTTGAGGCTTTTGTCCTCTCGTGCTTTTTGTCCTATTGGCAAGCCCGTATTGAAATTCATTCAGCTCAGAACAGTCATATGATTGACCCATTATCTCCACAGACGGAAAATAACTTATGTGAGCGGCCAAGATCAGAACCACAAAATATGCAGTCTGAACCAATGGCTGGTATTCACTAATCATTCTTAATCTTACTCTAGATTTAGAAACTACTGCAGTCTCTGATAGCTTAGCCAAATTTGGTTAAAACCAATTTGGCTTAGCCAGTCAGAAATTGCAAATTATTACTTTCGAATTTAGAACTACACTGCAAGTAATCGCTTTTTACTGGAACCGAAACCTGTAGTCAATATAACAGAAGAAAAGTATTGCTAAAGGTCAAATCCGAGCCAGAGATGAATGAGTCATGATACGTAACTACAAAATAAGATTTATAGTTTGCGGTTTTATTTATTATCCAGTTTCTGTTTAGTTCTGGTGACCTAAAACCCTCTACCTTACGTACAGAGAACGAGACGCTGTGCCGTATCTCGTTTTTACTTGTTTTTGGGTCCATCTATATACCCACTGAATACTATGGATAAATTGGAATGAAGTTTCGGAACATTCTAGAAGATTGATTGAAAAAAAAAACCTTTGTTGAGTGATTCACAAAACCCTCCGGTTAGCCTAAAACCAGTGGCTTGGAAAGAAAGTTCTTCCGAGAAACAATGAGAATGACATCGTTCCCGTGCTATTTTTGGGAGGAAGAATGATTGTATAAGTTCACGTTTATTTCTGTTGAAGTCGTCAATACGGTCGAAATGAACTTAAAGCACAGTAGAAGTCTTTTGTGGGCAAATTTATGATTTCGATGGCCTCTTACTTAAGCCTACACATGATGTCGCAATGATGTAACACTGGAGAAATGATTATGGCGATAGATAAACAATCTTTGAAGATCGCTCACATTTAGCATATTAGGGTCAACTGTTCATTGCATAAAAAGTTCTAGCCGATATCCATTCTCTTCTCTTCATCTTTTTACCACACAAACCCAAGTGTAAACTATCCACAAGGAAAAGACTTCCGACAATGTTTCTACTTTTTCAAAGAAAAGTTCTATAGATCATGCAAAATTCAGTTTGTCGTCTGCAAACGCTTTCAATGTGGACTAGCCTAAATTTTTAGCTCACCTGAGCACAACGTGCTCAAGGTGAGCTTTTAGGATCACCCTGTGTCCGTCGTGCGTCGTCAACAATTATTTAAACATCAACTCCTCCTAAACCGCTGGGCCAATTTGGACTAAACTTGGCTAGAATGTTCCTTGGGAGGTCCTCTTTAAAACTTGTTCACAGAAATTGATTCCATCAAAAACTCTGGTTGCCATGGCAACTAAATGGATTTTTTTAGTAAATTCTTTAAAAATCTTCTCCTCTGAAACCACGGGGCAGATTTTCAAATAATTTCACATATTTGTTCCTTGGATGACCCTTTTTAAAAATTGTTCGTGAAATTTTGGTCCGTCAAAAAATGTGGCTCTGGTGAATGGGGGCTACTTGCACTATACAGAAATGAAGGAATTCTTAAAATCCTTCTTCTCTGAAACCGCTGGTCAGATTTTGAAATACTTTCACAGATATGTTCCTTGGGTCACCCTTTTCAAAAATTGTTCGTAAAATTTTGATCCGTCAAAAAAAACGTGGATCTGGTGAATGGGAGCTACTTGCATCATACAGAAATAAAGGAGTTCTTAAAAATTCTTCTTCTCTGAAACCGCTGGTCAGAATTTGAAATAATTTCACAGAGATGTTCTTTGGGTGATCCTATTCAAAATGTGTTCGCAAAATTTTGGCCCATCTAGAAAACATTGCTCTGTTGAATGGGGGCTACTTGCACTATACGGAAATTCTTAAAAAATCTTCTTTTCTGAAACTGTCGGTCACAATTTGAAATAATTTCATAGAAATGTTCCTTTAATGACCTTTTCCAAAAATTGTTCGCGAAATTTTGATTCGTCAAGAAATGTGGCTCTGGTGAATGGGGTCTACTTGCACTATAAGGAAATGAAGAAATTCTTAAAAATTCTTCTTCTCAGAAACCGCTTATCAGATTTTGAAATAATTTCACAAAAATGTTCCTTGGATGACCCTTTTCAAAAGTTGTTAACAAAAGTTTGATCCATCAAGAAACATGGCTCTGATGAATGGGGGCTTCTTGCACTATATAGCCATGAAGGAATTCTTTAAAATTCTTCTTCTTTGAAACGGCTGATCAGATTTTGAATTAATCTCACAGAAATGTTTTAAATTGGGAACCCATTTAAAAAATTGTTCGTAAAATTCTGATTTGTCTAGAAACATGGCTCTTGTGAATGGGGGCTACTTGCACTACTTGGTCTTTAAAATTCTTTTTCTCTGAAACGACTGATCAGATTTTGAAATAATTTCACAGAAATGTTTCTTGGCTGACCCTTTTGAAAATTTGCTCGAGAAATTTTGAATCATCAAGAAACATAATTCTGATGACTGTGGGCTATTTACACTATAATTCTTGAAATTCTTCCTGTCTAAAATGGCTGATTAGATTTTGAAAAAAAATGGCCATGGTTCTCTCAGAAATTCAGGTGAGCGATCCAGGGCCATTTTAGCCCTCTTGTTTTCATTTGTTAAAACAATCGGGATAAATGTTACATAACGTCATAAAACAGGCAAACCGCGTGATATGCCCAAGCAACTGCTTGTCAGATTCGAAATCGGTCAGATGACCACTCATTTCTCTCTTGCAAATCCAAGGAGTAAGAAAAAAAAAAACAATGATTACTGAAAAATTAAAACTCGCAACGTTAAGACTATATAAAGTGCTGGTGATGCTAAATAGATGCGTTCTGTTGATGATGCTCAGTAGAGGCGTTCTGTTCCTAATGTTGTGCGTGTCTTTAATTGCCACAGCAACACTTTCAGTAATCATCCACGTCCGTGGAATAAATCTATATTTTCTTAAAAATAAAGGTTCAAAACCTTAGTTTCTAAGATGGTAGAATGTGGGTGTTTAGAAAGAGAGGCAGGAGATTTGCTAACGCCTGCGTTGTAGAAAGAAACAGGGTTTCGCGAGGGCAGCGGGATGGTGTGGGATGGGATGAGGGGAAATAGGGAAACTGAGCTGGTAATTGCGAATGAGTCTTAATGCTTCTGGGTACCTAAATCACATGTCCAGAGCTCTACCTGTTTTATTCATCCGCCAGGGCCTTCCAAATTGATGCATGAAATGCCCGTCCGCATACTGGTTGCATTACCATACAATACCTAAATGCAACTATTGTTTATGCTTTGCTTTGGCTTGGGGTTTCCCCTGACCTTAATCCCATCCAGTATATGTGGGATCTTCTTAGTGGCTGATTAAGAGCAGGGCACTATGTAAACAATTTGCAGGAGCTAGAACGTGCTCTACAAGTGTAATGGAACCATCCTCATCACGCCGTACAGCGTTACGTCGATTCCATGAGGAGTCGTACTGCACATGTACGTAATATCCAGTATAAACGAAATTATCTCGACTAAGCCATTAGGAGATACTTTAACTTTAGTTTTACTCACAAGTAATGTCAATATCACTGTGTTCTTTTGATATCACCTCTTTTACGAATTAAAGATTAACACAGGTCTATGCAAATCGCTATTTGTACAAAAAAGTAATACGCCCTCGTAGGAAATATGACAACCTAAAACTCGGTACCAAACCTGTATATTTTCATTCCTGGATCACTGCATAATAGCCTAAAATTCTATGCACAGTTGCTTTTGCGTGTGAGTAAATATCGTGCAAGGGAAAAATTCAACAGGTGCCGGTTCAAGGATATTATTCTTCCTCTTTATCGTATAAGGGATAGATCTATAGAGACTTGATGGATTTGACCTCATTTAAAACGGTAAAAGACAACAGCGATTGCTTGGAAGGCCTTCTAAATGTGAATTTCAGTTTCTATCCGTCGTAATCTGTGCAACCGTCAGGGGCAATGCTTGGCATGAAAATGCAAGAATGATTATGCTTTCATAATAGAAAATGGGTTAAACCTGGCAGAAAACGAGCACTGCTTGGTAAAGGATTTAAACATAGGACCAAGCGAACATCATAAACATTGTCACGTTCACACAACTGCCACACACACGCTGTACCTCATCCCCCAACACAGATCAAAATGAAATGACAAATAAATAATAAGTATATGAATAATCAGGGAGTGAATTTACCCTTATCCTGCTTAACCATTTAACCTTTTACCTCATATGGCATTTCTATGGTATCGCTAAATGACCCTAAATAACAGCAAGGATAAAGCTGTTATTTATGTGTATATGAAACCTTTTGATAACATAGAAAACATTGTGGCAAAAGGTGAAATTGCTCGTCACGAGCAATTTCACCTTTTGCCACAATGTTTTCCAAAGGCTCCTACAAGCAATGCGTAGAAATGAGTATCTATGGAGTAAAGGGTTAAATGAAACCTTCGAGTCGTAAGTAAAATCCCAACTATTGCTATTTCAAAGTTATTTTCGGGGGAAAAATCTCCTTGTCGGACAGTGTAGATTCAAGGGCAGATTGCATCTTCCGAGCAGCCTGATTTTTACCTGCACAGTCCGAGAACGGTCCTTGATTGGTGCTTAACAGCCTATGGGCTAATATTGTTACAAGAAAAATGTAAAAGAAAATAGAATCTACTTATGAACTTCTGCTACAAACGTTTGCAGATAAATATTGATTCCTGTGAAACAATATATTTTAAGAGTCTCACAGGCGATCAGAAGTAAACGTAAGATCAAATTGCAGGTAGAACTTCCTGTGATAAAACGGAAAAGATGGATTACCTTTGAAAATAAACTAATATAGTACTTTACATGTACCATCGTTTGGTGTGATTCAAAAACAAATAACAAAGGAGGGGGGGGGGGGAGGGGGTTGCGGTGCATGTTAAAATGTCCTTTCGTCAGGTAAACAAATTCGGAAGTGTCGAAACTCATATACATGTATTGTGCATAACGTTAAAAGGATTACCCGAATGGTTGTTTCAAAGGCAATTAATGATCATTTACTTTTGGCAACAAATCATTTAAATGAAAAGTTACTTACCTTAAATTGTTTAAATCCACAAATCCATGTTTAAATAAAGATACGGCGAACTTCCATCCCAGTGAAATCATTATAGTGACATGATTATGTACCATCTGAAAGTTCTACCCATGTTTCAGTGACGTCATCTCCCAGTGACATCATATTTCATTTAATTGAGGCACTCGGAGGGGAATTTCCACTTCGTCGCCAACTCAAGTTTTGAGACAAGATCAGACTACACAGATCGTGCAGCCTGATCTTAAATCTTCACTCTCCGATAAGGAAGTTTTTCATCTAAAATACCTTTTAAAAAGCAAACTTAAATTGGGTTTTAATATCATCTTTAAAAAATCAAGTCACTTATTTGCTTCGAAAATATCAAAAGATTTCCTCGTCCCATACCCACGGGCACCTTCAGAAAAAGATGCAGAGTCTGAACCTTACAGCCGAGCAAACAGGATCCAATATCAACATCAGAAACACAAATAATGTTCTAACAAACATTAGAAATGTGTCTCAGATCATGCTGGACAACAAGCTGAATGTTGGAGTGCAGTGTTTTACTTGCCTTAGTGGCAAAGTGGGCAGAATAGCCTGGACTCTGATGAAGACGTCTAGATCTTTTATACTTGCCAAGAAATTTCGCGCGATTTGATTGGAATATATATGCCGTGCATATATTCTTGTAAACTGGCAAAATCAACGTAAAAACTGTTTCTTTTGGGAGCCCCGTATGCATAAGTACACTTTCAACGCAGTTCATCCAAAATGGCTGCGTTGATCGATACGAGCTGCTCACAAGACATACATACCAAGTACCGTGTACTATTTTGCTACTTGTTACCCTTGATAGCTGTCACATTTAAGCGGAAAGAATGGATGAATATAGTTATAATATAATATATAGTTATAGTTATAATATAGCGAATACATGGGGTTTAAACGAGCCATAACTTCGTCAGGCATGCAAGTTGTAAATTGTAACGCTAAATAGATAGGCCTAACCTAGTGGTCGTTTGGGGCAGCCAATGGTCTTTCACTTTAGCCAACAAAACATTAAAATGCATAGGTACTTAGTTTTTTTTTTAATCAATGTTTAAATGAAACTACACTTTTTTTTATGGCAATGACATCATCAGGGTCATGCACCCATCTGCACATTTTACCAAGGTATCAGTGACATGAATTCCCAGTGACGCAAGTTTTCATTAAATTTTGAAGTTTTCATAACTGACTACAGCATACCATTAAGATTGCGGTTCAGCAGAAGTCGGCACAACGTTAACGCCTGCGTCGAAACATTGTACAAGGCCATGAGCTCACGCCAGTAAAACATCAACTTTTGAGTAAAAAGAATAATTATTGTCCTCCAACGCTGCTTCGTCGATTTCAAGTGCCGCAAGATCCATAACTGTTTATTCCGATGACGGTGCGTCGAGGCGATTTTTCTGCCAACCGTTTCCTGCTAGACGGTTACGTATTGTTTCGAGGGAAACATGTCGTTCTAAGGGCTGAGGATAACAGTAGCTATAGGTGTTGCTGTTCAAAAGCGAAATCCTGGATGCTGGTAAAGGTATAGCGATCTTGGGCTCGAGTCGTCACACGTGGTCTTGCGCTTTGTGGTAAGGCTCTTGTGATGCTGGTCTACGCAGATCGTTCACCACCAAAACCATCTGACTGCTTGCAACCTTTGCAGTAGGACGCTCAGGTCAAGCATGCCTGCAGCCCTCTATCGTAAATTTTTTGGAATTTATAGCATTATGAAATTCCTGAGCTAATCGAACACATGAAACGGGCATATGCTATCACTACACGTGCACTTGAAACTCGTCAAATAAGCAGACCGCACTGTTTTCACGGGATTAACTGAACGAATTTATAGCCTCTGACGGTTTTAGGAATTACCAGACGTGTAAATGTGTGTATATCTTACAGGTAAACTTGAAAATATTTGCATGTAGGTCTACTTTACAAAAGTCTCTTTTTAGGTTCAGTTAAGATCTATAAACACGAAATACCGAAGTTTCGAATGAAAAAAAAAATTAGTAGTTTATTCGTCAATATCTGTTTACAAGTCTAGGAAAAACATTTAATTGGGTCACAAATACATACATCTATTAGTATTGTGTCATGTAATATTTTTGGTAGTTGACATATCTACGTATTTAATCTACTGTTCTTGATTTTTACATGAAATATGAATCTTATGAGATCAACAACAAATTGACCACTCGACCACTCAGAAGAGAAAGTCTGTTCCGTTTTCCAATTCATGTGACCAAAACATGAAAAATTCGCCGAATACACGTTATAATGGTTAAACTTTACAGTAGTATGCATGACGGATAAAGAGAAAAAAATCATGAAAATAATGAGTTTGTACCTGAAAACTATGAGTCTGAGACATCTTTGGTCGTAAAGATTTAATACTCAACATGGGTACGACAGGGCCAAGACAGGATGAAGCTATTTCTTTTTAATTACAAAAATAGTATTGTCACGATAGATGGCCTCATCAAGTATATTTTAACATGCCATTCCCAATTACATGTCTGAATGCTACAGAAAAAGTCATATGTTTGAGAGAAAATGCGTTCAATTGCGTATATTTCCTTCAGGTTTGCACAAAATATCATACATGGTCTTCAAAATTAAATACTGAACTTAAAGTGGTATTGTCTTCGACAAATACCACAAAAGTCACATGTGAAATCTAGGTACCTGTTCGCCATTCTTAGGAACATATTATTCTAAAAAAATTTTCAGAGAAAGTAACGCACCTTCTATTACTGAGTGGCTTAACCTTTAATCAGAAAGTTTGTTTTTGTTTTGAACACTTGGTTAGGCGCAAAAAAACCCCCTGTGTTTCCGGTTACCCGACCGACCCTAAATATTTACCGCCGACCATAAAATTTTTTCGGGGGGGGGGGGTAAAAAAAATCGAGTGACCACCGACCCTCTTCTTCCGACCTACGATCCTATCAGGGCTGAAAAATAGCGCTGGTCCGATGTCCGGGACCTACTGAAATGGAGATCGAACCCGGGAAAAAAAACCAAGGAGAGGGTCCGACGGACCTGTCAAAATGGAGGTCGGACTTTTTCAGTCTTCAAAGTAAAAAGTCCGATGCCCGGAAGTATGTTCAGGATGAGTAAAATCGTTGAATTTAGAATAGTCATTATAATAAAAATTCAGGTCTGTTTGTTTTGGACTATATTTGTGTGAAAGTGAACTACTTCGAGATTTTTCAAAACGTCAGGCCGCCCGACGACGCTATCACATAGACTTATTTAGGTAATTTTAATATCAACAGTTTTCCTTGGTTCCCGGTTTGCTTGTCACAGTTATATGCGGTGAAGCCGAATAAAATCGACGAATATATATCGTCTGCGCTTTTCGCTGAAAGTTTACCTGGGCTTTCATCAAATATGAATCGGAAAACACCGCCGGCAGAAAAGTAATTAGAAGTAGACAGAAAGTATGAGAACAAAGAATGGGTTTGTTCCTAGAACATCGAAATGAAAGTTGGTCGGGTTTCGTTCCACGATGCAACCGTTCAACTCCGACTAACACACATACACACACAAAATACACGAAATTGCAAATTTCATTTTGTCAACATTACAATGCTAATTGTTTGTTTGGATATCTGTTTTCAACTGAAGCCACTAGGAGTTAAAGCAAATTGAAATGGTACTGATTAAGGGTTTTTGTTGTAGCCGGTACCCATCGTTAATTTTCAGCTGAGCTGGTTTTACTTTTATAATTTTAGAAAGCTTTTACGGTATCAAGACAGTTCCCCGACAAGACAGTTCCCCGACACAAGTTTTCGAGACAGATTTGAAGACATTTCCCCGACACTTTTGCTTAATGGCAAATAACCTTTTATACTGTAGAATTCACACAATTGTGATTGATAATCATGAGAAATTAGAAATTTTGGTGGATAATTGATGTTGTGAATTGAATTGAATTATCTGGACACTGTGAAGAAGATTTCTATACAGAATGACGGGTAGTTATTGTCTCATGGGTGAATTCACAACAAATCACGACTCTTATGAACATAAGAGAATTTTGAGAAGACTTTTAGCAAGCAGTTATATTTGATTCTATACAGTCTTTGAATAATTTGTAGATGTATTTTAGTTATGTGCATTCCCCGGTTTTATAGAAATTCAGTAGAGGGGCCAGGGGTTTACTGAGTGAAATACCTTTTCTGTTTATCTTGTACACTCGGACAATTTTACATACATGTATATATTGTAGATCTCTATATATAGCATTTAGGAGAATGTAGTCTATTTCGACATTGTTTGATATTTTGTGACGATAGGCCGTCAAATTGTTCTGTCGAACTAAGCTTGTAGACAGTACCACGATTACCAAATGTACTCGCCAATCACATGTACAAACACTTCGTTTAGTCACAAAAGATCATTTATCCATAAAATCCTCTATCAAACATGTTTTTATCCATGATAACATTTATTTTGTCGTTTGACATCAAACAAAAGTGTCGGGGAACTGTCTTCAAAAGTGTCGGGGAACTGTCTCCAAATCTTTCGGGGATCTATCTCGAAAACTTGTGTCGGGAACTGTCTTGTTCCCGCTTTTACTATGTACAAATGTTTGTTATATTCTATCTTTCCTTCCCTCGTCACCTGTATTTTAGCATGGGGGAACCATTTCGTTTTGACTGGGGGCCATTTCGAATTTGGGCCCTCTTGACCTTTGGCCAAAATAGCGTCGTCTTTACTGGCTGTCACGTTGCTGTCATGCCCGCATTTTTCAGGCATAAAATGCCTAAATTCTTTTCCAAATTTTCTGTCACTTTAACAAGTATGGAAGAGGTATCACCCAGAACAAAGAGACAAAGAAAATGCCAAACGAACGATAACAGTATATCGGCAGGTTGAGGAATGGAAGGTGAGTAGCACAAACTTGGCACCACGCCTTTACAAGGTTTATGCTACATTCATTACAGACGGTTGAGCTTAAAATGAGCCTGATCCCTAAGGATAGGGCCTGCTCCTGTCACTATAACACCACTCTTTTCCTGTAATATGTCACCTACATGAGTGAAAAACAGACAGACAGAGAGGTGCATGCAACTTTTACAAGTTGAAATTCTATGATTATTTCAGATATTGTCCAGATAAGCTTGCCTCCCATTTTCAACTAAATTTCAAATGATTTTTTTAAAAAACGTACACGATAAAATCAGTGACAAATCATGAGTCATGTCATAATGATAACATTGTGGCCATTGCAGGGAATCTGGCAAAAATCCCATTGTTCATCTTCCTTTTGGCAACATGGAATATGGGTTAATAATGTTTATTATTAAAGCTTGCCAAAGATATAACTAGCCATTCAGACATGGCGATAGCTGTTGACTTGGATGTTAAGTGAAAAAACAAACAAAAACAGACAGAAACATTTAAAGACTATATTAAAACTGACACATTTGGTGACAGTGTAATTCTGAATAGCTATTAACAGAGAGATACTAAATGCACTGGAAACATTGTCATTTCAAATTTGCATCTTTTTATTAACAAAAAAAAAATAAATAAAAAAAAAAAAGCCTACCTACCGTCCCTATTTTTTTTTTCATGTAACCTGAAACACACCTATTATTTTTTTTGGCCTTAACTGAGACTTTAGGTACAGTTCCTGTTTTGAGCAGTTTGTGATTGCTGCCAATCCTTCCTTTTCTTACTCTATAGCTATAATGTTTTCATTCTTCAAATAGTTTATGTTTGTCATGTTTAACCTTTTACTCCATAGATACTCATTTCTACGCATTGCTTGTAGGAGCCTTTGGAAAACATTATGGCAAAAGGTGAAATTGCTCGGGACGAGCAATTTCACCTTTTGTCACAATATTTTCTAAGCTATCAAAACGTGTCATATACACATAAGAAATGGTTTTATTCTTGCTGTTATTTAAGGTTAGTTAGATACCTTAGAAATGCCTTATGAGGTAAAGGGTTAAACTGTATGCACTATTGCCGTTGAGGCGTTGACCAGTACTTCTCTCGAGTTTTTGTATGTTAAAAGTACTATGCAATGTCTTCTTATGGGTTGGATGATATGCCCTGTACATTTATATCAGGTATACTGGTAAAATCCACGCAAAAGCAGTTTCTCGTTTGGGAGCACTGTATACATGACTGCACTTTAAGCGCAACATCTAAAATGAACCATATTATGAAATGAACCATATTATGTCTAGTAACCCTTGATATTTTCGTTCAAGCGGAAATAATGGATTTTTATTGAAAATCAATGAATATAGATACACATTTTATCGTTTGTTGTTAATCTAAAACAAATTTACGAGGTGAAAAAGAGCCATCCCTTCACAAGGTAAGCAATTGTGAAGTAGCGAAACTCATTCAATTTAGATCTAACGTTAAAATGATTAACAAATTGTGGTTTGTGGTAGTTTATGGTCTCCAAATTACTTTTTTGACAAGAAAACATTAAATACATAGTTACGTACCTCAGAATTGTTGAAATCCATGTTGAAATAAGAATATGACGAATTTCTATCACAGCGAAATGCTAAAGATTTTACACCAAACTGTACGTTTTATGACCCAGGTTTCAGTGACAACAGCTCTCAATGACGTCAGTTTTTATTGGATTGGGACACTCAGAACGGAGATGTCGTTGGCGTGTTCATTAGTACATAAACGGGTAAAGTTTACAGAAAACACATTGGAATGGAAAACCTTGCAATACAATAACTGCGTTGTAGAATCAGCTGGACGGGGACTTAGAAACTTGTTCATGGCCGTGGCAAATCATGCCGCCATCTTGCCTTAGTGTGGAGCTAATAAACCGCGACTCACTCAGCTTTTGCGGAGAGTGTAGATCAAGAGAAGATTTACAGAACTTGCAGTCTGATTTTGAAACTACAATGTCCAACAAGGAGATATTTATTCCCACAATTGAAGTTTGTAGTAAAATTGTTTTTTTGTTTTTACTATCGACTTTAAAGTTTTATTTCATTTATAAAGGTCTACGTCCCCATACTCTAATATTGAAAGACGGAAGCCGGCGAAGTTGGCCGAATAGTCTTTACGAAAACGTCGATGTTACACGATATTTACCGATGAGTTAAGCACAGTTTTAGGTTAGAGGGAGAGACGGTATTCTAAATCAATTATTTCTGTCCCAAACCCTATGTTGTGGGTAGTC
This sequence comes from Tridacna crocea, assembly GCA_943736015.1. Lineage (NCBI taxonomy): Eukaryota > Metazoa > Mollusca > Bivalvia > Cardiida > Cardiidae > Tridacna > Tridacna crocea. The sequence goes on from OX031066.1 coordinate 16,515,426, forward strand.
GTCTTGATGGGACGATTCTAATGAGTACCCATAACATAGGGTTTAGCGTAGAGTAATTAATATTTTCATTTCTGAAATCAAAATCACTCCCTCTTTCTGGAGCTCAAAGTTAGGGGTCGTAATCCTTAAGCAAGTTAAGGATTAATATTTACCGCTATGCCTGTAGCTGGGATAGACATCTGATAATCGGTCTTACTTTTAAATAGATCTAGTATGAAATAGTGAATATTTTATTTTCGGTTAAAGATAGAAACTTATTTCAAGGAGTGAAAATATTACTGATGGTGTTCACGAGATGAAAGAAATTTCGATCTTTAGCCAAAAGAAGAAAAAATGTATTCTATTTATTTCATGCTCTTAACCCTTTCTGGGAGGAACTTTATCAAAATCAAGAACAGTTCTTTTCAGTTATTCCCCATGACGTATCCCCTCCGTATAGCAATGCATATTACGTCAGGCGCGAGAAATGTAAGGTAAATGACGTCATATTTCCATCTGGTTGTATGTTGCACGCATTTTACCTAGCTAAATAGAATTTAAAAATCGGTATTTTAACTGGTCGTAAGCATGAAATATCGAAAAATAATTCACCGATATTTCTCGATAACCTACCGAAAAGCATGAAATAAAGAAATTTATCTGTATATCATGTATTTATTTACGTTCGGCCTCGATTGGGTCTGTAACGAAACTTGAATAATTTACTCGATTACGAAAGAGTAAATGCGCAATACAATTATTTGACAAATGGCTAATTTCGTTTATATTTGATATATTATATATTTTTTTATGTATTTGATATTTTATTTATGAGTCATGCTTTTTGAAAAGGGAACTTAATGTTTCTGCGAAAATATCGACACAGGTCAGCCTGCGCGGACTGCGCAGGCTGACCTGGGCCGAAACTTTTCGCTGTTGGTCAATTTCTGCGTGTATATAGACTAGTCTACCTCACGATAAAGTCGACTGTTAAAAAAAAAGTGAACATTATGGGCCCCTGGTAATATGATGGCTTCGTGCCATGGATCACGCAGATGCCCTAAGCCCCATTTTGCCAGAGCATGAAGCATTTACAATCATCATACTTAATCAATAATTTATGAGCCGTAAATATCTCAATTCGTTTATCAAGATATCACCAGTGACGTTGAAACAAGACGAAAACATCTAAAAATTAAGATTTAGAGATTATTTGTTTGTTTAACACTTTTCTGGGCAACAAACTTCTAGACTTGTCCCCAAAATTATAGACAGAAACTTAATTGATGTGCTTTAGGTGATTGGATTCGTCTAGGAAACTGTAGTAAACGTGAAAAAGGGAACAAGATGAAAATGCCAATATCAGCATTCTTTCGTTTTCATCACACAATGTTTTCAGAGGGCGTTTTCCTCATGTAGTAGAACACGATTGTGTGGTAAAGAGTTAAATGTAGGCCTAATTTAGAAATAAAGACAAAATTTGATCAATTTAACCCAATATTTACCCAATCAAAAATTGTACTTCTGTAAAGTTGGGATATTTTTGAGACTGTGTTCTTTAAAGGTGGGTATTTAGAATTTTTACATCTCATCAAATTAAAATATATATATATCAATTAAATTCATATGAAAAAATAATACAAATCATAAATAATTAAGATTCATAAAATTACAAAAAAAAATTTTTTGATGGTATTCCCTTAAAAGGCTACGTAGCCTCTTAAGGTATTATTAGATTTCCCGCCTAAAATCAATAAAGCATTGTGGGAATATCAAGTGACTAGCACGTGACTCATAACGCTTAAATTCCCTATCATAACAAGTATGTAATAATTATTTTCCATAATGCCTTCTTCGGACGCCATGTTTGAAACTTCTTCTGTGTATTCCTGTAAGTAAATGAGCGAATTGATCATCTAAAAATAGAACGTGTCTCCCGTTGGTGTCAACCTGGGCCGTAGTAAATCTCTAATTTCTCGTGCTGTCAGACTGTTTCGACTACTGGGTTTTAATGAATGAAAATTAAAAGGCGTTGGGAGTATAAGGATGATTTTTTGCATTTTTGTAAAATTTTCCTCCAAAAATCTGAAGGGCCACCTTTAAAAATCGTGATCAGTATTCTTGAGATTCAGAACTAGGACGCAATTGAGACTAATAAGGTGAAAACAGCCGCGGGGATGCTCTATTTAAGGAAAACAGTGTTCACCCTGTCTTTCTTAGGATCTGCTTTTGATTTGAGGCGTGTAGGAAAATTTGATACCGGAAGTAGCGGATTGTCCATGAAATATATCGTTGGTTTACTTCCAAAACGTCGTAACTACAGCTTGTTACAAGCTGTAGTTACGACGTTTTGGAAGTAAACTGACGATATAGACTTTTCCCATGACTCGACTACCTATCAAGAGTTGAGTACCAAAATTTGGGTTGGCTTTATTGGTATTTGCATCTTCGCAAGCCAAGGGTGACGATCCAATACGCTACTCTACCCTTGATTTCGACGTTCCCCTGATACGCATTTTCATTGGATACAACTCGAATTAAAATCGCTCGTAGCATTTCATCCTTGATAAAAAAAGAACAAAGTCGCGACCTTTCGAATGAAAATAGAAGTTAAACATGGGTATCTCCGTGGTGGATGTGTGCACGATCTGTAATATTACTGAAAAAACGTAGACGAACAATATTTACAGAAAGTTTCAGTGTAACCAATCAATTATCGGAGGTTTTAGGCTATACTCCAGCACCTGACGATGGAATGTCGAAGTACGTTTGTTGTTATTGCTTCATTTTGAATTATTGTATTCGTAAGCGGTTTGTAAAACGATATTTCATAGGCTATCAGAAATATGATGTTAAGGGAGATAATAACTAGCATCCAATAGGGGGCATATTGCGGAATCTTGAAATTGGCCTCGATCCACTAAGGTAAAATCCACGCAGTGATCGTAACCTTGGCTCGCGGAGATGTGGTATTTATCAACTGTCAAGAAATCTTATTTTATGTTGCATTAAAAGTGTTACGGGTCTACCACCTCAGAAAAAAAGTAGTTTTTATCATTTAACTCTTTACCACACGAGAAAATTTTAGACTGGTCCAAATTGAAAGCATCTGCAGACGACAAAATAAAGGTGAATGAAAAATTGAAATTTGCTCTGGTAAGGGTAGAAAACACTGTGGGAAAAGGAGAAAATGCTGGTTACCAGCATTTTCTCCTTTTCCCACAGTGTTTTCAAAAGGCTTCTTTCTCCGGGGCGTCAAAAGTAGGGATTGTGTGGTAATGGGTTAAGCAGCAGATTTAGAACAGGATGGAAAACTGCATGTTTTTTCTTTATTGCATTTTGCGTTTATGGTATCAAATACAGGTCAGTCCTCAATGATAAAGGCCATATCATTACTAACGGAATTTTAAAGTAAAAGAAAAACAGCGTCTTGGTCATCGGGTTATTCCACATGTTATTCATTTCTATTTCAAAGTTTAAATTCTAAAGCCATTTTGCCATTTTGCACGAAAATGGAAATTAGCATTCTTACCTAAGCTTTTCATAAAAACTTGCGAAAACAGAGAGAGAGAGAGAGAGAGAGAGAGAGAGAGAGAGAGAGAGCGAGCCCCGTTAACCCTTTACCAAACAATCCCAGGTTCTTACGATCCAGACGAAGAAGTCTCCTGAAAACATTGTGGGAAAAGGAGCGAATGTTGGTACCAGCATTTTCTCCTTTTCCTACAATGTTTTCTACACTTCTAAAGTCAAAGTTCAATTTTTGAGTCATGTTTATTATGTCGTCTGCAAATGCTTTCAATTTGGACAAGTATAAAATTGTGTCGTTTGGTAAAGGTGACGAGGTTGTGGCACAACCAAAAATGGTCCCACGTGGCTCAGTGGTACAGTGAAGGGCTGGTTACTTGGAGCCTTAAGCTTTTCTTATGAGTATCCAAGGAGAAGACACTGTGGAGCCCAAGCCTTGTAATAGTGAAACTAAGGACATGGATAAATATGAGAGTTGTCGCAGTGCTATGATTGAAAAAAAAAAAATGTTTGGGGCGGCATGAAACTCCATGCAATCAAATAGTCCTGCCCATTGTCTCAGTCATATTTGCAAATTTAGTCTGGTGAAAAACGCAAAAAAAAAAATGTCTACAGGGGAGTCATGGATTGATAAACGCACAATCATGGCCGATTAAGGGTATTTAACTATTATCGAATGACAATAAGATTTGCGGTAAGACCCTTTCGGTACCAGAGGCAAGAGAAGCTTTTGCAGACAGCGTAGATCAAGACCAGAGTCCATAGACTGTGCAGCCTGATCTTAACCTGCACCGCCTGAAATCTATTTTGTCAAATTTAATGGCTAAAATACTTTTTTATTTGTCAGTGGGTTACATTTACAGCCGTCTAGAAGGACAGTTTTATTCACTTTGCGACGGAAGAGTTTTCCCGTTACAAAAAAAAAATCCAGCGTTTTAACCACATGTAGGGAAAAACCTTTTGAAAACATTGTGAAAAGTGGAAAAAATGCTGGTAACCAGCATTTTTTCCCATTTTTCACAATGTTTTCTGTCCCTTCAGAGGACTTCTGTTCTTTTTTTACAAGTATCTACTGCCATCGGTAATCTCTTTCAGTTACGAAGAGTCTAATCTTTTTTGTCGTTCAGGAAAGAGTGAACCTTTTAACAGGCGGTCCCTTCATTTTATAATGTTAAGGAAGACGGGTTTTCAAAACATCTTTGGGAAAGGAGAAACTATTGGTCAATAGGCTTAACATCTTTTATTTTATTTCCTTTTGTTTTGTTTACTTGTCGAAACAATTTTCTGTAAGAACTAGTGTTTGAAAGACAATAATGAGCGCAACTGACTTTAGCGTCTGAAAATGCTTTTGATGAGGTCAAATCTATTTTTTTTTTCGCCTGATATGAAAAAATACCATGATCACGAAAGCTTCGACCCACTTGAGTGAGATAATCATTTCCGGTATTACCTAATCCAGGGTAGGATTATTTCCTTTTCCTCCTTGCAAGTCTAAAGATTGCCGTTTTGAACGGTGCATTTTCATGATAAGACTGCACCGTCCGTCCTGTGGGCGGGAACAAAGTTGTCGAAAGTTTACATACAAGACCAAGCTACAAGTTCTGTGCAGTACTGTGTGTGTTCACTGTTACGTTTCAGCAACTTCGTTCCAATAGATTTCTAGATCTCGAAACCAGAATAAGTAGAAGTAGAATGAGGGAGAGTGCAAGGTGCAATGATTATTTCAGCCTAATTTTGGTCTCCACTTTCCGCAAAACCAAAAGATTTAGATACTCCAATCGTGCTTAGAGTTAAAGGGGACTTTTGAGACTTTCATAATCTTGCCAAGCTTTACAAATGATTCATCACTGAATTAAGTGAGGCGATAGTTGTAAAAACATTAGTAAAAAGAAGAAAACATTTAAAACAACTATTTTTAATTTGTATGTTCTGATAGGGGAAGAAAGCTCTGTCAAGTTTTACTTAAATTTCGAGCAAGAATTTCGCACATGTTTTACAAATGACAAACTGTCTATACATACAAAATTTTATGTGTAAATGTAGGCCTCTGGCCCAAAATACAAAATTTCATTGACAATCAAAACAACAATGTAAGAGTTGCAAATTAAATTTGAGCCATAATCTGTGAAAAGGAGGCTTCATGCATCTACGAAAAAGATTGACCCAGACCAGTCTGCGAAATACACGCAAGCTGACCTTGACTTAAACCTTTACCTTTTATGCCAATTTGAGGTTCTTCCGTTTCAGCAGCAAATAAAGATATGATGTCAAAAAAATGGAAAAAATGAAGATACAGATATCTGATTGAGTGGAAAACAATGTGGAAAAAGGAGAAATTGTTCGTTATGAGCAATTTCTCCTTTTCCCACACTGTTTTCAAAAGCTGTCTGTTGCTGATACGTCAAAATGAGTATCTATGGAGTAAAGGGTATCAGTCAATATACCGCATGCCCAAGGACCCGTCTACCCCATAATTCAGTCGACTTTTTAATAAGAAGTGATTGTTATAGATCCATTAGTATAGATTAACGGTATTTGAACGCAAAATCGACCCTTTTTACTGAGTGTAACACTCAGTTTCTTAACGTTTTCAGATAACCTATATTTTGTAGTGCTAATCAGCATTTATCAAAGAATTTTCATTACAAAAAAAAATCTGAAATGCCCCCTTTAAGAACAAGTCACAAACATTAATAAAGTTTTAGCCTTTTTGCCTGTACATTTGCAGAGAAATGTATATATTGTGTAATATGTATCAGTGTTTAGGAATTTTTATCAGTAGAAACGGGGGAAATCTAAAAAGGCCCCTTTAAGAACAGGACTGGTGAATAACAAGGTTTTCACCTCTACCCCACGCGTAGTAATTTTCAGTTTGATTACGTAAACCTATTTCTTTTCAACATTGACGAGGCAGACTTCTTAACCACTTAGGGCGGACTGTTAAGTAACAATTTATGACAAAAACGATAAGAGGGGTAAGAATAAACAATGCAGTCTGACTTGTTCTCAACAAATGAGCAATGCTCCATGAAAAGGGGATTAAATGCATCTGCCAAATGTATCCACCATTCTACCAGCCGATATAGCTCAGTAGGTAGAGCGCAGGACTCGTGAACACAATGTTTCGGGTCACTACAGGTTGTGGGTTCGAATCTCCGGCTTGCCAACTAAATTTACTAATAGTCTTTCGGATGAGACATTAAACCGAGGTCCCGTGTGACTGAGCTATACGCCGAGCACGTTAGAGAACCAGGCGAAGCTCTCAGTAGTTTCGACCTGTATCCTTGCACTATCCCCCGTAACATCTAACCGTCTTCTGGGGTCGTCGCTCAGATGGGCAACCGGTAGCGACGATAAATAAACGGAAATAACCAATCGACCATTCTAATCTGCGCATTCTGCACAGGCTTACTTAGGTAAAAACCTTTTAACTATTGGTTATTAATTTGATGTTAACCCTTTACCCCATAAGGCATTTCTAGGGTATCTCTAAATGACCCTAAATAACAGCAAGGATGAAACCGTTTCTTATATGTATGACACCTTTTGATAGCATAGAAAACATTGTGACAAAAGGTGAAATTGCTCGTCACGAGCAATTTCACCTTTTTCCACAATGTTTTCCAAAGGCTTCTACAAGCAATGGGTAGAAATGAGTATCTATGGAGTAAAGGGTTAAAGGACTTTTCTACCACATACTTCATATCATTGTCAGAAAAAAGGGGATTTTACTAATCCATAATTTCGTGATGACTTACTTGGTAAACTAATAGCTTCCTGTCCTTTATACATGTTGAATACACAGTGGATAATGTTTAACCCTTTACTCCATAGATATTCATTTTGACGTATCAACAACACACAGCTTTTGAAAACATTGTAGAAAAAGGAGAAATTGCTCGTAACGAGCAATTTCTCCTTTTTCCACAATGTTTTCCACTCAATCAGCTATTCATATCCTCATTTTTTGTCCATATTTTTGACATCATATTTTTTTTTGCTGCTGAAATGGAAGAGCCTTTAAATTGGCATATTAGGTAAAGGGTTAACATGACTGGCATCAATATCAATCAATTTATAAGCCGTGCTATGGTACAATGGGGCTTGGTGCATCCCCATGAGTCATTATACTGAGCAAATCATTTTATAATAAGAGATCCATAAAATTCATGTAGTCAAAATAAATGATCTAATCTTGGGGAAGAGTAGTCCTTTGACAAACAGAAAATGTATTAAAAGCGAAAGGTTTTGGTCAGGTCAGCCTGTGGGGACTGCTAAGCATTGTTTCGACGATAGTTATGAGGGAAAGCAGTCAGTGGCTCCTAAAGAATATTGTGCAGAATACTGGTAAAAAAAAACCCAAAAAAACTCCAAGTAAGCATAGGTAGGTGCATTCGCCGCAGCGATTTAACTAAAATAGTATTTAAAACAATGCATCGTATATTTTGCTAAGCCGAAGGAAATACACCCAGTGAAACTCAATGTTTCTCAGGCAAATGATTTTCTCGGTAGCAGGCAGATATGTTATTGGAAATGGTATGTTAAAGTACACTGGGGGAAGCAATCGATCGTTGATTTTTTTTGTTGAAAATGGCTTCTATTGGCGCAATGATACAAAATCTGTCTACCGATCGCTTGGTCTTGGGCCTCTTTTTTCCAAGATCAGTTCGTCCCATGGCTTGTTCATCCAACGGTTGTGCCTAACTCCATTTGATTAGGCATGAATATTCACAGATCGAAACATTTATTATAATGTAGGGATTAAATGTTAACAGCCAAAGGTATTTCAAAATAACAGTTGTCAGGCACATAGTTTCTCTCTCTATTTATCACGCATCCTACTGTCAAGGGGCGCCTCTAACTAACCTCTCCTAATGATTAAAAGGGAGCTATTAATACACAATTAATCCTAACGTTGTTATGAGTTCTCTCTTTTCAACCTAAAAGGCATTCATTTGCTTAGTAGGTTGACTTTTAAGCCAATATTTGAATAATATTTCTCTTTCCCATTCAAATTATTTTAATTCCGCATAATGGCTTCCTTGAATAATATCACTTCAGCGTTCTCAACGCTTTGATATTTTTTTTTGACATATCCAAATTGAAAGACATTGCATGTAACAATAATCATGCGGCTTAGATTGCGAAGTTTGAGTGGACATGGTCAAAAATATTATGTGAAAAGGAGAAAATACTGGTTACCAGTATTTTCTGCTTTCTCCCACAGTATTTCTAAAACATTACTCCCTGCGGTCGATAATACTCGGCGTTCGTTTGATGAAAGGTTTAAAGGAATGTGTTTTCATTATCTCGTAGACATACTTTGATCAATACTTGTAAAAGTTCGCGGGGTCTTGTGCAATCAAACGATCGAAACACGTGGGAAACTACCGTCTGGTGTTTTACGCTTTGTCTGGTAATTTCTATCCGTTTAACCCATTACCAAAAAATCCCTGTTTTTTCCGACCCTGAGATAGAAACATTTTGCAAAGATTGTGGGAAAAGGAGAAAATGCTGATAACCAGCATTTTCTCCTTTTTCCACAATATTTTCTACCCCGTCGGAAACAAATTGGAACTTTTGAGTTACGTTTTATTTGTCGTCTGCAAATGCTTTCAATTTGAACCAGTCTAAAATTTTGTCGTTTGGTAATGGGTTAAATAAATAAAATGAAATTTTCAGACTGATAATATAAACCCAAACATTGCCTTTTCAAAGTTATGTTTTTGGGAATGACATCTCCTAATCGGACTGTGTAGATTTAAGATCAGACTGCACGTTCTGTGCAGTCTGATCTTAATCTACACAGTCGGCAAAAGGTCAGTGAGTTGAGCTTAGAAGGAAAAGGATGAAATCCTATCCTGCTTAATAAATGGAATGAAATTTTCGAACCGATAGCAAAAATTCCAAATTTTGATATTTCATTTTTTTAAGGGAAGATATCTCCCTATCGGACAGTGTAGATTCAAGATCAGACTGCACGTTCTGTGCAGTCTGATCTTGATCTACACTGCCCGCAAAAGGTCAGTGAGTCGAAAAAGTAGGAAAAGGATGAAATCCTATCCTGCTTAATAAATGATATGAAATTTTCAAACCGATAGCAAAAATTCCAAACTTTGATATTTCAAAATTATTTCTGTAAGGGAAAGATAGCTCTTTATCGGACAGGGCAGATTCAAGATCAGACTTCACGTTGTCTGCAGTCTGATTTTGATCTACACAGCCTTCAAAAGAATTTTGAGTCGAACGCAACAGCCGAAGGGTCATACCCTTTCGCGTATCAGTGCGAACCGTTTGCAGACAGTGTAGATTAGGATCAGATTGCACTGAAAGTGCAGTGTGGTCTAGAATCCAAAGTACACGTTTTGTTTTTTGTGACGATTTTTATTAAGATTGCAATCAGTCGGTTTTTTCTTTAGATAGGAACATACCGTTTACTTGTATAAGTATTTTAACTCTTTACTAAGAGACAAAATGTGAAAATAAACGATATTAAATACAGTAGCAGGCGAAAAGTGCATGTCTCTTTTAGCGGAATGCATCGCTGAAAGGATTAAAAAAAATCGAAAAATGTAGAAAATGCCTAGCAGCATTTTCTCCATTTTCGATCTTTTCTTTTTTAAAACGTCCCCGCAAGGGGATTTTTAGAAAATGGTATTATTTGATAAAGGGTCGAGCGTTAGCCGGTCCAACCCCCATGGGTGATTTTCAATGCTTATGCATAGTGTAGGTAAAGATCAGAAGGCTGAAAAGTCTGAAATAAATTCTGATTCAACTTTAGCTAAGCTCTGTAATGATATTTTAAACGTAAAACAGTATATTTCATTGGTCGTAAAGACAAAAGATTACAACGATAATTAAAGATTCAGTTGCCATTGCAGACAACATGGGTTAAGATCAGACTGCACGTAAATTGCAGCCTCAACTTGAATGTATTCTGTCAGTTTATTTCTTATGAAGATTGCATCAAAACGTAGGCCAGTTTACATATGTGACGATGTGAAAAGAAAAAAAAAGTTCTTTATCAAAAGACAGAATTTTAGACTAGGCAAAATCTAAAGCATTATAAATATCGTGGGAAATGGAGAAAATGCTGGTTACCAGCATTTTTTCCTTTTCCCACAATATTTCCAAAGGACATCAAGGTTGTTAAAACTCGGGACTATGTGGTAAAGGGTTAAATGGAATTTCATTTGTTTCAGCGCTCCAAGGGTTAATAACAGGCTATGACACAAGCAGACGAAATGTCAAAACCGCAGACGACTTTGTGGTTTCTGAGGTGTTTTTACCCATTACCACACAATCCCTACTTTTGACACCCCTGAAAAAGAAGCCTTTTGAAAACACTGTGGGAAAAGGAGAAAATGCTGGTAACCAGCATTTTTTCCTTTTCCCACAGTGTTTTCTACCCTTCCCAGAACAAAGTTTTCAGTCACCTTTATTTTGTCGTCTGCAACTGCTTTCAATTTGGACCAGTCTAAAATTTTCTCGTGTTGTAATGGGTTAATGATTCCTGATTTGTCACCCCGCCACCAGGCTACATATTGTATAACCCTTTTTGTTCGCTTTTAACCGTAGATTTTAGCTATGAAAGATCCAATACTGGTCCATTGTGAACGATTCGGGAGGCTAAATACAAGCAATTTGATTCAAACCATTTAAAAGAGTGGTTTGCAACCAGATTTTTATGGACTTAAGGTTTTGTCGTCGGCTGTAAGGTTACTCCTGTAATATTACGAAATGACTGATTACAAATCTTTTTTCTTTTCCAGTAATTGGTACTTTTGCCATCTTCGCGAGCCAAGTTTACGATCACTACGTGGATCTTACCTTGGCTGATTGAGCCCGATTTCGAGATTCCTGCGATGCGCCCTCTATTGGATGCTGGTTATACCCCCCCTTTACATAATATTTCTATAAGCCAATGAAATACCGTTTTACAAACCGCTTACGAATTCAAATGAAGCGACATAGCAGACATCCACGTGGATTTCCATATTTACCTTCATTCGAAAGGTAGCGACCTTGTTCTAATTTTATCAAAGATGAAATGCTACGAGAGATTTCATTCGTTGCCGTTACAGCTGGCTGCATCCAATCAAAAAGCGTATCGGAGGAATGTAAAAATCAAGCTTGATCCGCCAATGGTAGAGTAACGTACTGAATCGTGGCTTGCGAAGATGTACCTAATAGACTTAACTTGGAACCTCTCTCTTGAATCAGTCATTTAGTAATGTTACAGGACTAACCTTACAGGACTAACATTACAGCTGGAGGACAAAATCTTAGACCGGTCAAAAATATATAAGATAGTTTGGATTTTTGTTTGAAAAGGTAGAAAACAGTTTGAGAAAAGGAGAACTTGCTTGATAATAGCATTTTCTTTCTTTCCAACAATCTACTTGCGTACTCTCCTTAAAAGAGAATTGTAAGTATTCGTGACCTGTAGGCTCATGGTTTGATCCTCATTCGAAGCACAAGGTGTGACATGGGGTGCCTGTGGGCAAGACCCTGTAAGGCCCTATATTAGGACTAATTAATTGCACATAACTATTCATAGATCGAAATAATTGCATTAATTTTGGAAAGGGATGACTCCTGATTCCTCCTCTTTTGATCAAAGGGAGAACACAAATACACAAATGATCCTAACTTTGTTATGAGTACTCTCCCTTCAACCAAAAGGGTATTCATTTGATTAGTAGGTTAGCGTTCAATCCAATATTTGAATAATATTCCAATTTTTGTTTCAAATCATTGATTCCGCACAATGGCTACCTTGACAAATACCACTTCAGCGTTCTCAACACTTTGATTCTTCAAAGGCAGTTTGCGTCATAAAACAGATTGATACTGATTGTAATAACGGTAATGGCAATTATCGTCATGAATATTTCAACACTGAAATCCCTTCATGTATACTGAAACATTTATCCGACAACAAGAGTCTGAACTTGTCCAAATTGAAAGGTTTTGCTGGTGACAATTTAGATGACGCTCGATTGATGGTCAGTCGGTCGGTGGGCTAGCCAGCCAGGCAGCCATCCAGCCTGCCTTATTGTTACAGACCAAATTATAAAACATACAGAAGGAGATATTTCTGTACGTACGTCTCATTTGATGAACTGATCGTCGAGGATTGCCGAATGATTGCAACGCAATTGTCACAGCTCAGCCGATTCCTTACCTACATCTAACATCACCTGCATCACGGGGGTTTCCATTTTGAAATAAAGTCGCATGATCTTAAACATGGCGGAGCCTATGTAAATTGATTAGCAACGGCAACAATAGCCGCAATGATAGGTAAAAATGCTAAAAAAATGCAAATGCAATTGATAGACCTGGTTAGAAATGACAAACTGTTTCTCATCGGAAAGATTCCAACTGAGTATTATGACCAGTGTTTGCTCTTTTTGAACATGCAGTGTGTAGGTGTATCCGTCTCTCCCTCTCTCTCTCTCCACCTCTCTGTAACTTTCCCCGTCTTCCCGTCACTGTCTGTCTCTCTTGTCAGCATTTTCATAGCGGAGAGCATATTATCAGCACAGAAAAAATGCTGCATATATTCATAAGTACATTAGAAAGACTTAATTTCTACAGCCATTGATGCCTCATACATCAGAGCCATGCTCTGGGAAAAAGGGGGCTTAATGCTTACGCAGTATACCAAGTTAGTCACAATGTCATTATGGATCCATAAATTTCATTTGGTCCAACAACTGACTGGATCATGAGGTAGTATGGTCATTGGATATACAGGAAACTGGACCAAAGCGAAAAGTATGGATCCAGGTCAGCCTGCGCGGACTGTACAGGCTGACCTAGATCGATACTTTTCGCACATGCATTAAACCCCGTTTTTGCAGCGTATGGTTAATATATAATTCTCATAACTCTTCTCCCATGGGTTATGTCTATAGGTGCATTTACCCCTCACACCGCGACGGGCAACTTCATATAGCTTTTTCGGGGGAGGTCTTTTTGAGGTCTAAGATCAGACTGCACATAAACGTGAAATCTGGTATTGGACCTGCGCAATCAGCCACTTTACTATACCCTCATATATACATGTAACTTAATTTGCAGTCGATTGGAACATTATAGACGACATCAATCCATTTACTGACGGAGCTAATTTTGATTGCCGTTTGACGGGACATGTAATTATCTTAACACCCAACGTACCACCCGTACTTCGGTACAGTGCGATTTGATCTGAACCAGACGGTATTGTAAAATGCTTTACAACAAATTCCCGCTGACAAAGAAAGTCGCTATGCGAAAAGACTTTTGAAAACATAGCGGGAAAAGAAGAAAATGCTGGTTACCAGCATTTTCTTCTTTTCCCGCCATGTTTTTTGCGCTGACATAAACAAATTGTGTTATGTTAACCACCTTTAATTTGTCGTCTGCGAACGCTTTCTAATTGGACAAGTCTAACATTTGGTCATCTGGTAATGATGAAATTTTAAGACAGTACATATTGAAAGCGCTTGCAGGGAAAATGAGTTGCGGATGAATAACTGGGATTTTTCTGATTCGATAGAAAACATTGTGGTCACCAGAATTTTCTTCTTTTCCCACTTTTTTTTCGTCTCTCGAGGTCTTCAAAATACGAGACCCCTGGGTAAAGAGATAATTTCCTACTAAAAAAAAAATGTAAAAACGAAAAGAATTTAGTTTGGTCAACACTGAAAAAAAAATCAGACGACAAACAAACCTAAGACGGATATCAGCGACAAATCAAAGCTATGAGAACGCCGGAGTGGTATTTGTCGAGTAAGGCATTGTGTGAAATTAATAATTTGAAAGAAAAAGAGACATATTATTTAAACATAGGCTTGATTGTTGACCCACTAAGCAAATGAATACCTTTATGTTTGAAGGGAGATTACTCACAATTTGTGTGTTGATGGTCTGCTTTTGATCATGAGGAGGAGTCAGGATTAACGTCCCTGGACAGTAGATTGCATGATGAGAATAGAGAAACAATGTAAATGTATCAAATAGAATTTACTTTGTACCTGAAAACTATGGTTTTGAAATATATTATGGTAGCAGACTATCGTTTTGGTATCAGATAAATATATTTTGTAACTATCATTCGGCTCTATAAACACAGTGCAACGAAAGCGTGGTAAAATCTACGTTATTCTATGTAGAGTGACGTCATTCTGTATAATGTAAGTAAATAAGTTATTCAATGGAATACAGTCTTCATCCGCGTTTTTAAATTATGAACTTGTTTTCCTTTGATTAAGATTTGGTCATATTAGAATCGAAATAATCTTCTTTCTATTGTGCTGTATTGTTCCATAAACCACATTGTGAGCTATGATGCGCAATGAATAACCCACTGGAGTTATCACCCTCGTGGATTATTTATTGTGCCTCATAACTTACACGTGTGGCTTATTGAACGATAGAAAGAAGATTATTTCTTAATTCTAACATGACACGTGAATTCGGATCTGTAAACACAGTGCAACGAAAGCGTAGTAAAATCTACGTTATTCTATGTAGAGTGACGTCATTCCGTATAAAGTGACGTCATGTTGTACCAAGTAAGTTATTCAATGAATTATAATCTGCATCCGTGTGTTCACTCTGCGCATGAGCTTGTTTTCCTTTGATTAAGAGTCAGCCATGTTAGAAACGAAATAATCATCTTTCTAACTTGGTTTATCGTTCAATAAACCATCTTGTGAGTAATGAAGCGCAATGAATAACCCAATCGGGCTATTGCCCTCGTGGATTATTCATTGTGCCTCGTAACTCACAACTGTGGTTTAATAGGACGATAAACCACGATAGAAAGTAGATTGTTTCTTAAATATATCATTTTTTCAGCCGTCGAGAAAGGTCGAGTTCGTGATACAAATGTTCCTTTTAAGTAAAAAAAAAACTTGTGTCTCAAAAGTAAAAAGAAAATGCATTTAAAATGATTGAAATATGAGAGAATAGGAGAAAACTGGTAAAAGATAGAAATGTATGGTTTTATGTGAAATGGGTCGAAATCTTTACTCCCTACATGCCTTGCTGCCTTACCAAAAACTGCTAATTGAAGTGAAAACCCCCAATCTTTAGTTGTAATTGATTTCAAGTGAATTGTACCTTTGATGTCATTGTTGAAAATTATATCAATGCAAAATATGTTTCTTCGTTTTTAGACCATATTATATGCTACAGATATACTCCGTTTTCGTTAACCTTTTACCTCTTAGTAAATTTATAGTCTTGTTAAGATTGAAGGCGTTTGCAGATCGCAAATCAGCAAATTTGAAGTGGATGAAATGATGGAATGCTTTCAGTAAGGATTGAAAACATTGTGGGAAAAGAAGAAAATGCTAGTTACGAGGATTTTCTTCTTTTCCCACAATGTTTGCAAAAGCCTTTTCCCTTAGGGTCGTTAACGTAGTGTGGTTTACGATTTAGTCGGTATTTTTGAGTTGCAGACGAGAAGGCGCTGTACCTTTCATCTGCAATAGATGCATTGTAAAAGTTTAGCGCACACAGTAGGTTTAGATCAGACATCACAAACCGTGCAGTATAATCTAGGGCCTATATTTGATCTAATACGAGTATATCATCTATTTAGGGTGTATTTAGGTTTTATTTTATATATCAAAATTTCTTGTTAACTACTGATAAATCCAACAAGATTATATGGATAAATATTTCCTTTGAACTTGTACTCGTATAAACTATATAGAGGATATTTGTGTGTTTTTTTATTCGGTGATAGATCTAAATTTAACATCATCGATTATTTTCATGATTGGCGCAGCCATGAGTGAAAATATTACTAATGATGATCACGAGGTGAAATAAATTTATTCCACAAAAAAAGAATCTATTTATTTCATTCTTCTAGGTCCCCTTTATGTGCGTGTGTGTGTGTGTGGGGTGGGGGGTTACATCAAGAGCCAGTACAGTTCTGGTCGTTAATGCCCATTGCCGTACCTCCATCCGCATAACAACGCATTAAATATTACGTAAAGCGCGAGAAATGTAGGGCAAATTAAATTAAATCATATTTCCATGTGGTTGAGTCGCACGCACATTTTACCTACATGTAGGTATATATAACTAGTGCAAGGGAACAACTGTTTGCGCCATTAATTTAAGAGTTAGAAGAAAATATCGGTATTTTTCACTGATCGTAACCGCGGAATATTGAAAATAATTTAATTTGATAAACTACCGGAATAGTGTGAAATAAATGGTTATATTATGTGAAGGAAAAAAATGCATTTTTTTGGCTTTTAAATAAAAGATGGTCGTTTTACAGTCGGTGACTCTGCCTATTTTAATCACAGCAGTTAACCCTTTACTCCATAGATACTCATTTCTACACATTGCATGTAGGTGCCTTTGGAAAACATTGTGGCAAAAGGTGAAATTGCTCGTGACGAGCAATTTCACCTTTTGCCACAATGTTTTCTATGCTATCAAAAGGTGTCATATACACATAAGAAGCAGCTTCTTCCTTGCTGTTATTTCGAGTTGATTGGAGATACCACTCAAATGCCTTATAGGGTGAAGGGTTAAAACGCAATCATACTGAATTGAATACGGATCTTCGTAATCGATATCTGTTATTGATCATGTCACATTCCCATACGTGCGTGCAAAAACTTCGGCGCGAAATCTAAAATTACCCTAAGAAACTACGTAGTCTATAAAGGAAATACACCTGAAAAATACTTTTTGCTTACTTTTTTTTCTTCTTTACTGATAAATTGTGAGCTACCACCCACTTTATTTTGGTGATAAATCACTTATCACTTTGGTGAGATTATAAAATATTCTAAACAGCTCCCTTTAAAAGCTTTTTTCAAAGAGTTGTACTCTAAGTGCCTGAAAGAAGATCAATGGTTTACTTTTATTTATCGGCTGTAAAAGAGCTTGCCCATTGCTGCTTAAACACTGCCTTTTTACACCTTCTCTCCTGACCTCGTGATAAAAAAAAGAATGGAAAGAAGACTATAAAAAATTGAGAAATTTCAAGTAATAGGCATTGCTTATTTTCCCGCACCAATTCAGCATTGAGAATTGAAATCTTTGTTTCTTATTTTAGGTGTTTTTTATTTTCTTTTAATGACGCAGAATACTTTTTCTTAAGTCAAGGAATAGCATGTTTTGTAATGGGTTAAGCCTTTACTATACAAAAGACAAAAAGTAGAACGTCTGAATTTCAAGGCATTGCAGACGACAGGTAAAATGAGTTGTCTGAATAAGGATAGAAAACATTGTGGGAAAAGGGGAAAATGCTGGTTATCAGCATTCTCTCCTTTCCCCACCGTGTTTTTGCAAAAAAAAAACTTCCTTCGCAGTGGCTGTTGAATCATGGGAAGGTTTTGATCAAGGGTTAAAAGACGTCTGAAGTCATAATTGGTAGATGTAAGCGTCTAGACGATGTAGATAGATTAGTTATTGGTTAGTCTAGTGGGAACGTACATACACTAGTCTGAGTCATTCATTCAGTCTCTGCCCGGTGTTTCCCGTCGGTGTATCCAGAATCTATCGTATGGTAGTCTATGAAATTTGTATAAATTCTTTTCTTTTACGTCCCTCCCTTTAACAGTATTTCATTTATTGATTGACTGACTGACTGATTGGTTGATTGATTTGTTCATACACTGACTGGTTGACAGAATGACAGACTGGCAGATAGACGAATGGACTGATGAATAGATGGCTTGATTTATCAACTGGCTGGCCGGCCGGCCCACTGACTGATGTTTTAAGCACTTTCCAGCATGAAAATAACAGTGATAGAAAAAACAAAATTGTCTCGGCGAAGGTGATATCACGGTAGCATCTGACTAATTCACATAGCTCTTTGGTTCTGAAATGTAGGGTTGCTTCCAGGAAAGCAATTTTGAAGCCTTCTGTGGTTGAATAAGTTTAGAAATGGTTTCATATTTTTCAAGATTAGATGTCAAACCATATGGCCTGCAACACGCGAAAAGGGGCATTCGGACATTTGCGTGAAGTGTAGTCTCGGATCAGCCTGTGCAGTCTGCATAGGCTAATCCGTGATGGCAATTTACGACTACATTAGATTTTGTGCCTTAGTAAACATGCGCTAAACAGAAACTATCATTAAAACGGAAGGTGTCGTCTCGGATTGGCCTGCGCGGACTGCGCAAGCCGATCCGGGACGATACTTTACGCACATGTCCGAATGCTCCTTTTCGCGTGTTGCAGGCCAATTATCATCACTGAGCAGCTGCTGTTAGAAACAAAAATGTGTCCAAAAATACATCTTAATGTAGAACTGCTTTGTCACTTAGAGCTAGGCGACTGGGGTCGTAACGAGCAATTTCTCCTTTTCCCACAGTGTTTTCTACCCTTTTTCAGACCTTCCTGCCATTTTTCTCACAATCTAAAATGGTCGTCTGCAAACTCTTTCGGTTTGGAAGAGTCCAAACTTTGTCGTTTGGGAACGGGTTAAAGAACAGTAGATACGTCTATATGAGCCTCGCACTTACAAAAAGGGGCTTAACTCATTACCAAACGACAAAAGTTAGGTTTGTCCAAATCGAAGGCAATTGCAGACGACAAAATAAAACTGACTGAAAATTTGTATTTCGTTTTGGGATGGGTAGAAAACATTGTGGGAAAAGGAGAAAATGCTGGTTACCAGCATTTTCTCCTTTTCCCACAATGTTTTTTCTACAGGCTTCTTTCTCGGGGTCGTGAAAAGTAGGGATTGTGTGGTTCGGGCATCTTCGTGATGCCGGATACCATGGAAGTCATCACGTGACCGTGGATCCGTGTAATCCATTATAGTCTTGTCAATCCAACAGAATTAGGAAGTAGACTGTTACTTTGACACGCAGATAATAGGGCAATAGCAGAAAGTTTCGGTCCGGCTATACTTTCTGCAGATGCAATAACCGTTTACCCCCCCCCCCCCCCCCCCAAAAAAAAAAAAAAAAAAAAACAACAACTGGTTTTTACATCCCTTAGATAGAAGCCTTTTGAAAACATTATTGGAAAAGGAGAAAATGCTGGTAACCAGCATTTTCTCCTTTTCCCACAATGTTTTCTACCCAGCTGTAAAACAGATTTCAATTTTCGAGTTACGTTTATGTTGTCGTCTGCTATGGCTTTCAATTTGGACCAATCCAAAATTTGTCGTTTGGTAAAGGGTTAAGCCCCCTTTTCACAGAGCATGGCTCACATATTACTTCCGTTATGCCTTAACTCTTTACCAAACAACAACACTTTGGACTTCTCCAAATTGAAAGCAATAATTGCAGTACTGGTGACAAAGGTAACTCAATAATTGAAATTAGTTTCCAGCAGGGTAGAAAACTTTGTGGGAAAATGAGAAAATGCTGGTTACCAACATTTAGCATTTTCTCCTTTTCCCGCAATGTTTTCAAAAGGCTTCTATCTCAGAGTCGTAAAAAACAGGAATTGTTTGGTAAAGGGTTAAATAACTGCGAATCACGTTCATTGTGAGATAACTTTTCTTGGAAGCACATCATTTCTCTAAGGCTACCTATATCTAAGGACAAGAGAACTCGTCGGAATTGTCTTGAAGAAATAATTTCACCCTTTGCCGAATAATCACTGTTTTTTACGACACTGAGATGGAAGCCTTTTGAAAACATTGTGGGAAAAGGAGAAAATGCTGGTAACCAGCATTTTCTCCTTTTCCCACAATGTTTTCTACCCTGCTGGAAACAACTTTCAACTTTTGAGTTACGTTTATTTTGTCGTCTGCAAGCGCTTTCGATTGGGACCTGTCTAAAATGTTGTCGTAGGTGGAGGGTTAGGAGTGTCGCAGCCAATATAAAATCTCGACCTTTCTCTGGCTTAATCCTTTCCCAAACAAGCCCTGGTTTTTACGTGTTTGCAGTTAAGGTCTGTAGAAAACACTGTGGAAAAAGGAGAAATTGCTCGTAACGAGCAATTTCTCCTTTTCCCACAGTGTTTTCTACCTTTTTTCAGAACTTTCTGCCATTTTCTCACGATCTAAAATTGTCGTCTGCAAACTCTTTCGGTTTGGAAGAGTCCAAACTTTGTCGTTTGTCGTTTGGGAAAGGGTTAAAGAACAGTACACTTGCACTCAGAAATATTTTTTCAACTCATAACCGTGACTATACAAGTGGAGTGTGAAGATGTAAGATTAGACTGTCCGATCTTGACCTATGCAGTCTGCACAAGACTCTAATGTCTCCAAAAGCGCTAAATATGTGACCAAGGCAGAAAAAGAGCATGAGATCTTGTAAAAGTTTTCAAATTAAAAAGAAAAAAAAAAGAATTATGAGGTAGAATGGGCCTTGTAATTGCAAAAACTTTCACTTAACTCTTTACCACACCAGAATATTTTAGACTGGTCCAAATAGAGAGCATTTGCAGACGACAAAATAAAGGTAAATGAAAAATTGAAATTTGTTCTGGGAAGGGTAGAAAACGCTGTGGGAAAAGGAGAAAATGCTGGTTACCAGCATTTTCTCCTTTTCCCACAGTGTTTTCAAAAGGCTTCCTTCTCAGGATCGTCAAAAGTAGAGATTGTATGGTAATCGGTTAAAGCGAAAGGTTTCGACCTACTCGGCGTGCGCGGGATTCACAACCTGAAATGGGTGGATATTTTTTTCTAGGGAAGGGGCATATGCAGTAAACCCCCTTTTTAGAGAGTAAGATGCGGACATGTATGCATCAAAACGGCAGTTCGTCGGTTTAATTCAAAAACCTCGTAACTACAGCTTGTTACAAGCTGTAGTTACGAGAATTTTGAAGTAAACCGACGAATTCTCCTTCCGTGTGACCTATCTGTTTGTATTTCTTTCGCTCTCTCTCTGTCAAAGTGTTTGTTTTTCCGTCTTTCTTTTTGTCTGACAGTCATTTGATCTGTATGAAAGTCTGCTTGTCTCTCTTTCTATTGTCTGTTTATGACTTTTTGTCTATTCTACGTGAATATTGAAGCCTTGTATGTCAAATTCCTAATTACATTTCATAAGCAAACGCTTTTATCCTTAAGTTGATCGGTATTCAAATACATATTGTATAGATATTGTATAATGTCAATTTTCTGTTTCATTTTGTATATCATTTACCCTTAGGATAAAAAGCGCACCTCAAAGACCTTTTGCGGAAAGTGTAGATCAAGATCAGACTGCACGAAACGTGCAGTCTGATCTTGGATCTGCACTGTCCGATAAGGATAGGATTATTTTCCCCCAAATAGAACCTTTGAAATAGGAAAATTGTTTTTTACTTCCGCTTGAAAGTTTGATTTCACCAATCGAACACGATAAGGGTTTAGATTATGACAGCCTTTATAATAACCGCCCTCTTCGATCGTTAGCCCCGCCCCCTTTTTCATACCGCAGTGAACGAAAACAACTCGCACTGTCTAAATTCAATTTAGAGGAGTAAATTATTTCATTCCCATTGTGTCTGCTTTGTGGATACTCAAAGAACGCTCGACTATAAAAAGTGTGCAATAATTACGAGAGTCGCATACCAAGGTAAAGTATCTTCGGTTGTACGAGCAGACGAATCAAGCCAGCAGACGATAATAGCACTGCGTGACGTAATGGTGATTTTTGTTAAAGTAAACTTGAGTGATAACGCTGCGTCTCTTTCACCTTAATAGACACTATTAAATTTCTTTATCGAGATTTAGAAAGAACTACTGTATTTTTTTTTTCCCGAGGAAATATTTTCGTAACGGAAAAATTTATGACTAGGCGGTGAAGATCGAAGATCAAAATGCACATTTTAGCAGTCTGATTTTGATCAACCACGTCTGTTATATGTAATCGATGTGGATGAAAGTGCTTAAATCAAAGGTCATTTTATAAAGACGGCTAGGTTCGATACAGATCCGATCACTCAGGTAGCATTTTTTCTTCCATTTTAATTCACAATAATGGATAAGCGATCTAGTACTTCAAGTACACAGAAGGGTATTAGACGAAAGAAAAACGCCGAAAAGTGATTTATAATTTTCGTCTGGCTTTTTAACCTTAAGGGTGCTAAGCGTATTTCTACAGCCTTTTGCGGACAGTGTAGATCAAGATCAGACTGCACAGAACGTGCAGTCTGATCTTGAATCTACACTGTCCGATAGGGAGATATTTTTTTCCCCAAAAAAAGAAACTTGATATAACGAAATTTTGTGTGTGTTTTTTTTTAATCGAGTAGAAAGTTTCAATTTACTTATTGAACAACTAAAGGGATCATAGATCGTTGTTTGATAGTGAACGACCGGTTTGATTTCGTGATATTTGAGGCAGTGTGTAGGAGTGCTGTGATTAAAAATTATGTGATAAATGATTACCGGATATAGCTAATGTATATATAATCGGTTTTTAATGGTATTGTATTAATTTTGTTCGTTTAAATGGGATATAAATTGGCTTTCAACCGTATAGGAGTCATATCACGGTTAAAGTTCACCTTTTTTAAAACTGATTTCTAGTTGGTGTTGTTGGTACTCAATTTTCTTGTTATACCCCCTCAAAACGAATGTTTTCGGGGGAATACTGGAATCTGCCTGTCTGTCCTTGTGTCCGTCCGTGAGCCCGTCTGTGTACAAAATACTAGTAATTGCCTGTTTCTGTCAAAGCGCCTGTTTCTGCCTGTTTCAATCAAAGCGCTGGCGTAGGTATTAGGTCACATTCAGTGACACCTCTGGTTTGAATTAGAATTAACCTCGCTTTCAATCGTAAATGGGTCATATTACCTAAAAAAAATATCACCTTTTCATATAAGCCGTGTTCTGGCAAAAGGGGGCTTGATGCATCTCTGTGATGAATTATACCAAATAAGACATCGCATAATTCTCGATTCATTGAATCCATTTTGTCTGACAACCTGTTGAATCATGGTGTAGACTGGTCCTTCGTTATACAGAAAAAAATTGAGCAGTCGCGAAAAGTTTCGGCCCAGGTCAGCCTGCGCGGACGGCACAGGCTGACCTGGGACGAAACTTTTCGCAGATGCATTAACTCTTTACCACACGAGAAAATTTTAGACTGGTCCAAATTGAAAGCATTTGCAGACAACAACAACAACAAAAAAAGAGTGACTGAAAAATAGAAATGTGTTCTGGGAAGGGTAGAAAATACTGAGGGAAAAGGAGAAAATGCTGGTTACCAGCATTTTCTCCTTTTCCCACAGTGTTTTCAAAAATCTTCTTTCTCAGGGGCGTCAAAAGTAGGGATTGTGTGGTAATGGGTTAAGCCCTCTTTTCACATAACATGAAAATCATGACTCGTTTGTTTATGCGTATCTGTGGTTGTTCCTATTATGCCCTTTTTCTTTCCTCGCATGACGGGCCTCAATTAGCATTCAACCCAGTATCACTCGTATAAAGGCAAAGGATCACAATGTCATATTTTGTTTTGGGTTGCTGTTGTTGTTAATATTGTTAATTTCCCCCGCCAAAGGCGGTGGGATATAGTTTTAGCGTTGTCGGTTCGTCCGTCCGCCCGTCCGTCCGTCCGTCCTTCTGTCCGTGAGGGAGATAATCTCTAATACCATTGGGCGGAATTTCTTGGAACTTTATTCATTGTTCAACTCGATTAAAAATGGCCGACTGGGAGCGATTTTAAGTTACGTGGTCAAGTAAATTTTTTCGAGATATCATTTCAAGAAAATGTTGTTTTTTTTTTCAAATTGGATCTAAACCTGCTTTCAACATTAAATCAATCATATCACGGTAAAAGCTTACTTTATGTAAAATCCCTTTTCTTAATTTAAAGATAAGATGTTACGGTGTTTGTAAGAGTACGTTATTTTTATTAATGGGGATGCTAACTTGTCTATGCTTTCCTTCAGTATCGCCAGTCCCTGACTTGGGCGCTTATCAAAGGGCACTGTACCTTGACTAACACCTCCAGTGCTCGAACTATGATTCACGGATCACACGTCCCCACACATTATCTCTTTTTATGAACTTTGTACATTCAGTTATGTGAAAGTCGTATACAATTTTAATCCCACGAAATTAAGCCTTTTTCTCTGTGAAAAGGGCGCTTAGTGCTTATGCATAAAAATATTAGACAGATCAGATTGTTTTTTACAGTCTGTGGATGTCTGGTCTTAATCCACGACTATAGATCAAGATCTTCTTTTAGATTTTTTTCTCCTCAAAACATCATTCATCCTTCAATTCTTGGGTCCCCTTCATAACTGATGAGTTTTTTTTTATATTCCCCCCACCCCACAACGAGGTAGGGGGGTATACTTGAATTACTATGACTGTCAACGTCCGTCCGTCTGTCCATCCATCCGTCCATCTATCTGTAGACACAAATTTGTGTGGAGCAATACATCCAACAGTTGTTCATGTACTGAACTCAAATTTACACACAGTGTTCCTATATATGGCTTGCAATACGCGAAAAGGGGCATTCGGACACTTGCGTAAAGTGTCTTCTCGGATCAGCCTGCGCAGTCCGCGCAGGCTAATCCGAGACGGCACTTTACGTCTACATTAGATTTTGTTTTTCAGTAGACTTCCGCAAAACATATAAAAATCATAAAAACGGAATGTGCCGTCTCGGATCAGTCTACGCGGACTGCGCAGGCTGATTCGAGACGACACTTTACGCATATGTCCGAATGTCCCTTTTCACGTGTTGCAAGCCATATATGAAGTTGTGCATGTGCAATTTTCATAACCTTGCCTCAGTTTGTTGTGGAATTAACTCGCATTTAACTTATTTCAACTCTTAATTTTGTACTAAACCATTCTGCATTCTGTGATAAAGACCTGTTTTTGAAAAGGAGCTGGTGGGGGTATCATCACGTTTAATGATGGCTCTAGTCTTATTTACATCTAGTGCTCAAATAGCTCATAAATTGCATCAACCCATGGGCTTCTAAACATGACTCGTTGGCCTTTTATACCGAATGATAAAATTTTAGACCAATTTTATACAATTTGAAAGCATTTGCGAACGACAAAACCAAATGTGACTCAAAACTTGAAATTTTATTCGCGAAGGGTAAAAAAAGACATTGTGAGAAAAGGAGAGAAATTTGCTTGTTACACGCTTTTTCTCCTTTTCCCACAATATTTTTAAGGCTTTCTTTTCCATGGTCATTAAAAGGCGAGATTCTGTGGTAAAGGGTTAAAAGTTGGAATTTTGTAAGGTAAAAAGTCAAGCAATGCAGTTACAAATTGCTTTTCGTGGGAAATATTATTGCTCCAGATAAGAGGGAGTGATTGCATTATTTCTCTTCGAAACCCTATGTTGTGGGTACTCATTAGAATCGTCTCATCGAGACGATTCTAATGAGTACCCACAACATAGGGTTTAGTGGGATTTAAAAAAAAAATATTCGAAATCAAAGTCACTCCCTCTGTCTGGAGCTCCGGAAAATCTCATTTTTTAAGACAATCTAGATCCCAGACTAGTCTGCATGTTCTGCACAGTCTGATCTTGATCTACACTCCCTGCAAAAACCAAAGTGAGTGGCGTTTAGCACCCAATAGGCTTGATAGTTGATCTTGTTTAACCTTCATACCACACAGTCTCGAATTTTATTTTATTTTAGGAACTTGTGAATAAAAAAGCCTCTTCCGAAATCATCGGTGACGCGTAATGTTTGTAACAAGCTTTTTTCTCCTTATCGATACTGACTTCGTCATCTGCACATGCTTTGAATTTGGTCATGCATTCAAGATTTTTTTTGTTCGGTGAAGAATCTAATACGAGACTCTACTGTAAAAGAGAATATGACATTTCAGAAACGTCATTCATATTTCAAATCTGTGTTATTTATAGACATTTCTTCCCTTTAACCAGACGAGACACACGTACACGTGCAAGCACTTACAGTTTTTCAGTCACCTTTATTTTGTCGTCTGCAAATGCTTTCAATTTGGACCAGTCTAAATTTTTCTCGAGTGGTAAAGAGTTAAATGATGGTTCAAACAGCGAAAGTTATCTGAGTAAGGCAAAAAAAAAAATATCGTGGAAAAAGGAGAACATGCTGGTTACCAGTATTTTCTCCTTTTCCCACAATATTTTCAAAAGTCTTTGTTTGAGGGCTGATAAAACGCGGGATTGTGTGGTGAAGGGTTTAAAAGGGATGGAATTCAAAGTCCTTCACCTCAGATAGATAAATTCGACAATTTTCGACAGCTGTGGAATATAAACCATTTGCAAATGAAGAGACATTTTTTGTTTTCATTGTTTGATGTAAAGAAGTGGGCGGTGAAAATGCAGTGTTTTTGGGATATGATCTTAGAGGTTCACTAGACCAAATTTTGGCCCAGTTTCCGGGGAGGGGTTAGGGGCTGGAAAATTTGTCAGGAAATTCAGAAGCACGTGATTGTTTACGCTTTCTTGGTAAAAGACAAGGACAAAGAGAAATGTCAGTAAAGTCCCCTATGGTAATCGAACACTCGCACGAGCGACCTCCAAAATCGTAGACGATAACTCTACAAACAGAGCTATTAGGCCATAGCCCACAGGCCTGTGATACTCTATTGGTTTATCACGGAACACTAAAGTTGTCCTTTATCGATCATCGCACACTTATTGCATATTGATGCATCGCCAGTCTGTCACGAAATACTATTATATACTCAAACATTAATTAACACCGTTTCTAAAAAAAGCACTGCGATAAATTCCTCTGTATTGTATATATAGTAAGACAGATTTATCTTGTTATGTATCATACAGATAGAACCCCCAATGTGCTATTTATAGATCATAAGAATTTCGTTATCCCAGGATGAATAAAGACCTATGGTTGTGTCAAGCAATATTTTACCCTGACAAAGATGTATTTATTCCTTGTGATGAAAAAAACCCTAGGTAGGGAATAAAAAATATTGCAAAAGCTTTCTCGTCTTTTCTACATGTATTTCTTCTACCTGTTGTTTAATTTCATAGTCATTTATGTACGTTATTGAAAATAAAAAAAAAAAGTAGCCTATTTGAAGTTTCCGAAAAACTTCTTACGAAACAATTTCAGGTTTCATGCCCATTTAAAATAATTACAAGCTGAGAACTGTGCACAAGTAAAGCATTCTTTAACCAGTTACCACACAACAAAATTTAAGACCTATCCAAATTCAAAGCATTTGCAGACGACAATTTCAAAGTGGCTCAAATAGTGCAATTTGCTATGATAGAGAAGAAAACTTTGTAGGAAAAGGAGAAAATGTTGGTTACCAGCATTTTCTCCTTTTCCCACGATGTTTTCAAAAGGGTTTGTCCATTCTTCAGGGGCTTTTACAGTCGTCATTGTGTGGTAAAAGGTTAAAACATTTTTTTTTAAAGTTTTTCGGACTGTGGCTTCCATTTAGAAAGAATGACGTACTTAACACTTAGACTGCGAAGCGCGACTCACAGATCTTTTGGGGACAGTGTAGATCAAGATCAGACTGCACGTTCTTTGCAGTCTGATCTTGGATCTATACTGTCCGATAAGGATACATCTTTGACCCCAAAGTACCTTTGAACTAGAAAAATCTCGGTTTCCACGATCCACATGAAAGTTTCCATTCATTTAGTTAGCAGGAAAAAGTTTAAGATGGCCGAAATACATGTATTGAAAAGAAAAATTGTCGACTGAAGTTTAAGGGCCGACCAACCGTTATAAGCAAAAAGTCCGGAAGTAAAATTTACAGGAAAATTTGATTAACCCATTACCACACAATACCTGCTTTTGACGATCCACAGAAAGAAGCCGTCAGAAAACATTATAGGAAAAGGAAAAAATGCTGGTGACCAGCATTTTCTCCATTTCCCACAATGTTTTCTGCTCTTCACAAATCAGTCACTTTTATTTGTCGTCTGCAAATGCTTTTGATGTGGACATGCGTAAGATATTGTCGTTTGGTAATGAGTTAATACAAGTTAAAAGTGTGCGGATATTATTATGAGTGTGGCATTTTGTTTAAAGGGCAAATCAACAAGTTTCTGATATGATTAATTTTGAAATCTACATCTATCAAATGGCAACCTGTAATATTGTAATTTGAAAAAAAAATTAGTAAAAGTACTTTTTTTCAATTTATATTTTTGCTTATTAGTTTTTCTTGCATCGCTTACCTCCCTTACTTATTGTAGCGCACCTTGATCTGTGACGTCATAGGAGCGTTTGTTTCAATATGGGCCTTGTTTCAGATAGTGAAATGAGCGATATTTAAGACGAAGGAATACACGATTCTAGGCCGGTAAGGCCGTACGTGTACCACCAAGTTTTTAATGAAACATAATAGTTTCTGATGATGAGGATTAAAGTAAAATTTCGCTCACAAATGGCGAAAATAACGATGTTATGCCGGACTTTTGAACAGCGTGATGAGTATCACGCCTACATGTATTAGGCTACTGGGCGAACGTCGCTTACAGAAATATTATTCGATACATGATAAAATTAAGTGTAGGGCATAAGCTTTGTTTCACTTGAAGTATTTTTAGTAGATTTACGGGTGGAATTAATAATAATAATAGTAATAAAGACGGTTTCAAGACAGTTCCACGACTACACAGTTCCCCGACACTTTTAAAGACATTTCTCCTACACTTTAGTTTCATGTCAAATAACCGATTTCTTGACTTTTACGATTGATAATCGTGAGATGTTCGTTCTAACTATTTGTTGATGGATCCTCTATTTGTACCTTGTAAAGAATTCTGTAAACATTGACAGGTACAAAATTTGTTCTCTCATGGGTGAAGGGTTACACAATAAGTCGTGATTTTCATAAGAAAAAAATAGTTTGAAATGCCGTTAACAAGCGTGAAATTTGATAAAAGAATATGTTCCGAGATCATTAAGACAATCATCAAAATTTATATTCTGGGTAACCACATTTGTATCAATTGATCCTTTATCCACAATATTTTCTACTTTTAACTCTATACCATACGACAAAATATCAAACAGGTAAAAACTGAAATAGCTTGCAGACGACAAAAGAAAGTTATATATTTCAAAAATTGAAATTTTTTTCCAGCAGAGTAAAACACTGTGTTAACAGGAGAATATGCTGGTTACTAGGTTACTTTCTACTAGGTAGCTGGTTACTTTCTTACAATGTTTTTAAAAGTCTTCTGTCTTCGGGGTCGTAAAAATTACGGACTGATTGGTAAAGGGTTAAATATAAATCCCACATATTGGGCACAGGTTCTGGTTAAGTTCACAGGGAGCAGTATCCGAAGAGATTAGTACGAGTTGTATGGACTTGTTTCTCAAGAGATGTAAAATACATGTTTAACCCTTTCCCAAACAATCTCTGGTTTTTACGGGAAAGGAATAGAAGCCTTCTGGAAACATTGTGGGAAAAGGAGAAAATGCTGGTAACCAGCAATTTCTCCTTTTCCCACAATGCTTTCTACCCTATCATATAGAAAAATCATCTTTTAAGCAACTGTTAATTTGTCATCGGCACAATGCTTTGAATTTGGTCTGGTCCGAAATTTGCCGTCTGGGAAAGGGTTAAATTGTAACCAAACATCAAATTTATTGAATTGAAAGCAATTAGAGTCAACAAATCAAATTTAACTTGCATGTTTGGACTTGTTTTTGATGGGTAAAAAAGATTGTAGAAAAAGGAGAAAATGCTGGTCAGCAACATTTCTCTTTTACCTACAATGTTTTCGAAAGTTTTTTTCTATCTTTACAAGGGTCGTAAAAAAAAAGATTTCTCTCAGTAGCCTGTCTAGAAGACATGGTATGGAGAGGAACAGGGAAATATCCACAAATCAGAAGTGTAAAGATACAATTCAAAATTTGTTCAAAATGATTGTAAGTTGTCAAATCATTTTTAAGAGTGAAATGTCGAAGAGAAGAAGTGTATGGGATAAAAGCTGTAACATGGGTTTACTGTCACAAACAAACATTACGGAGTAAAGGGGTGAGATATGCAAATGTTATGTAACCATTTCCTGTATTTTTTTCAACTGGCCGGTGATGGATTAACATTTATGACCATGACTAGGGGTAGCCAGATACTGACTTCACCCTTTACCAAGCAAACCCTAGGTCTAGTTTCCAATACCCAAAGACAGAGTGTTTGAAAAACAGTGTGGGAAGAAAAAGATGTTTACTGTTTAAGGGCAAATCCTAATATATTT
The DNA here is from genome assembly GCA_943736015.1 of Tridacna crocea. Classification (NCBI taxonomy): domain Eukaryota; kingdom Metazoa; phylum Mollusca; class Bivalvia; order Cardiida; family Cardiidae; genus Tridacna; species Tridacna crocea. The sequence goes on from OX031066.1 coordinate 16,546,010, forward strand.
TGACCATACTGTTTTTTGCTCCAATCAGCTGCAAATGTTTTTGGTTCACAATTCTTTTGTTGTCTGCAAATGCTTTCAATTTGAACCAGTCTAAAATTTTTGTGTTTGGTGAATGGTCACTTGACCCTTTGTTTTTTACCACCCTGAGATAGAAGCCTTTTGAAAACATTGTGGAAAAGGAAGAAAAAGCTGAAACACTTGAAAGTTAACATCATTTGAACAATCCAGACTTTGGTACTTGCAAAATCTATGTTATGAATATGGATGAATATGTTATGTTGTTGCCTTTGAAAACATTGTGAGGAAAAGAGAAAATGCTAAGATTTTCTCCTTTTCCCATAATGTTTTCCATCCTTTCCAAATCAAATTTCATTTCAATTTTTTTATTACCATTTTTTGTCATGTGCAAATTAACCCTTTACCAAACAATCCCTTGTTTTTACAATCCTGAGATGGAAGCCTTTTTAAGATATTGTGGGAAAAGGAGAGAATGCTGGTAACCAACATTTTCTTCTTATCCTACACTGTTTTCTATCCTGGTGGAAACAAATTTCAATTTTTCAGTTAGGTTTACTTTGTTCCCTGCAAGTGCTTTTAATTTGGACCATTCTAAAATTTGATCTCTTGGTAAAGGGTTAAATGTTGAAAACATTTGGGGAAAAAAAGGGAGAAAACGGCACCAATTTCTATTTTGTCCAGAATGCAGATCTAGAAAAGGATAAAATATTACGAAAAACAATTAAAGGCATTACTGACCTTATGTTTGTTTTTCTTTTTGGAGATTGCCATTGCGGAATGTCTGTCTTATGGCCTATCTTATTTCGACTCGGAGTTTCGAACAATGTCGGCACAGCATCAGGTTTTAACCGCAGCCTAATATTTCTATAACCAACTTCTTTTACGAGTTTTGGACTTGTTAAGAACTGACTGTCCTCGAAGTGTTTCAAACACAATTTTGAATGAACTGATGGCACAAAATCCTCCGTTACTGTCCGGCCCCGGTTTAAAGGTTGAATCCATAGTTTCCTCCTTTTTAATTCCTTCGGAAATTTGAACATACTAATTCTGTGTGTTCCTGATTCGACGTTGAAGCCATAGGCTGCACAATTTATCATTTTTTCGGCTGAATTCTATGTTAATACTCAGATATCTGCTTATAATCATCAGCGTTCCTACTTATTTCTACTGACTGTAAACACAGGCTTACGCTCCTATGACGTCACACAGGTAGGGAAGATAAGCGAATCAGGGGAAGTAAGCCATGCACCATTTTTGGGGCCGTATATCAGCGTGACAATTCGAGCGTGATTTATGGTATGTTACAGGGTGGTATTTATGAAAACTGATGGACACGTGTTTACTAACATCATTTGCAGCTGATTGGAGCAAAAAAACAGTATGGTCAAAAAATCTTAGGATTTGCCCTTTAAATACAGTCTGTCAATGGTCAGGTAACTGGTAAAATAATGAATGATAAAACTAGAATTACGAACTGGTTAAAAAAACTCTAGGAAAGTATGGATAGATAAACTGGCTGCTGTAATAAACTACATTAATATTGAAAACTCGTTTTCTGCGCATCCCGTGTTCTCCGATGATTCGACCTGTTTTATATGACGCATCACTCTCCCCGATATTGGGAAGACTATAGTAATACGCGCTATAATGTAGCAATAGAGAAAATGGCATTTATAAATACGTTTGAGGAAAAATCAGGCCTGTTTTAGCTCCAGTTTCTCAAAACCACTGATCATAGCTCAATGAATCGCTCCGAGTAGCGTTTTAGTGAGTGAACGTTTATTTTAGTTTGAAATTCAAAATAACGGTAATCCCGTAGAAAAGTAGTCCGGTTCTCTACCCAGGATGCCCAAATTAGACAGATGAGTATTTGTAGAATGCCATCTAGCGGGTGATAACCTAAGAAAACTTTATACAGCTAAATTACGAAAATGAAATCTTCATTTCGACTGTAAAAACCAAAATATCGCTTTATCAGAATAATGTTTTGGGAAACAATATCTTTTTATCGGACAGTATGGATTCAAGATCAGACTGCACGTTCTGTGCAGTCTGATCTTGATCTACACTGTCCGCAAAAGGTCAGTGAGTCAGCCTAAGGGATGAGACATAGAAGCGATTTTGCCTTTAGAAAGGATTTTACCCTCTTTCTTGTTACAAGGGTAATAAAAACAATACGTAAATGATTACTGTCGTAGTGTTTCCGTAGAACACCGCTTTCGAGTATTTACTGACGTCAAAGACGCCATTAATTTGTAGTTCTGCAAATCAAACTTTTGATAGAGTTCCAAAACTTATCCCTTACATCTCTGGTTTCTTTGCCAAACGGCAAAATATATAAGAACTGTCCAAGTTGTTCAAACTTACATACCGTATCAAATGTGCCATAAATGCTAATTTCTGTCTCTGTTCGAATAGAATACATTTAGAGAAAAGAAGGAAATGCTGGATACCGTCATTTTTTCTCTTAAAAGATTAAAAACTCTATACCACACAATGCCGACTTTTAACGACCCTTAGAAAGAAGCCTTTTGAAAACGTTGTAGGAAAAGGAGAAAATGGTGCTAACCAGCATTTTCTCCTTTTCCAACAATGTTTTCTACCCTTCTCAAGACAAATCTCAATTTTTGAGCCATACTTCTATGGTCGTCTGCAAATGCTTTCAATTTGAACAGGTCTACAATTTTCTTGTTCGACCATCTTCATCATGAGGGTTGATAAAACGCGGGCTGCTTGATTGGCAAGGGGTTTAAACTACTACTTTACGAAGACGACTGCATAAGCCTTGCAGCAGATAATTGCTTGTATCAAGTAATGTCTTCTTAAGTTGTGGTCATCGTACTTCTGTTGAACTGATGTTTTTTAAGCTACATATTTTTCTTTTTTTTTCAGGAATTAAAGATTTAGAATTACCAATGGTCAAATGGGGTAATGGGTTGAACAGATGCGTCAAAAACATCTTAATAAAAGGAGCAATATGAAGTCAACAACATGGATTAGGTAGCCACGTGAGTTGAACGTTGCAATGTAATTAAAAAACAAAACAAAACAAAAAAAAAACTTAAAGTGTATATAAAACCGGACTAACCGTGAAGTCGGACAACACGAGATCAATACAGGATACAGCAGTATGAACTGTGGAAGTAGGTTCATGCACGCCAGACGTTCAAGACAATATCAACTGTTCTACCTCACCTTCATCTCTCTTCTACACTTCACGAAAGGTAAGTTGTATTTCACTATGCATTTAGGGCTCATGAATTGATTTCTGTCTTTGACATGGTAAAAAAACATTGTGGGTAAAGGAGAAAATGGTGGTTATCATCATTTTCTCATTTTCCCATAATGTTTTCAAGATGCCGTCTTTCTTCAAGGTTGTTTATTCACGGAAGTGTATGGTCTAGAGTTGAACGTGCCATCGGTAATATCTCGCCGTGTCGGACACTATAGATCCACACTGTTAGCAAAAAAAGTCACTTTAAGCATCTTAACCCTTTAACCCATAAGGCATTTCTGTGGTATCTCTAATTGACCCCAAATAATCGCAAGGATGAAGCTGTTTCTTATGTGTATATGGTATCTTTTGATAGTGTAGAAAACATGGTGGCAAAAGGTGAAATTGCTCGTCACGAGCAATTTCACCTTTTGCCACCATGTTTTCAAAGGGCTCCTACAAGCAATGCGTAGAAATGAGTATCTATGGAATAAAGGGTTAATGACTTTCCTTGTTCGTGCATGTCATATTTTGTATTTGAAAAATACCACATACTCATCGGAAGATAAAGCCAACCATTATCTTCCGCTAGGTGGCTTTTTCAAATAGGACATGCGCAGACAAAAAGATTAAACGATGTAGGAACGTAGTTAAACACAAAACAAACACGAAATACCTTAAAAAAGAAGATAGACGGCGTACGGTGTCAGTAAATAGGCAATGGCACTTAACATAATAATATCTACTTTTTTGACCAATCACAAATTTCTATTCATTCATTTGTTATCAGTACCAAAAAATTAGGTCAAGCCAGAACATTAAGCTATGCCGAAAAACAGATAAATCTCTGACAAGACGAAAAATTGAAATTATGTTCTGCTACGAGAGTGGGTGCATCCTGCTGTTCCAATTACCAACACACTCACGGAATTTAGGTCGAGTAGGAATCTGAATATCTGGGTTCTAGAGAAAGGCTAGAAACAAATCAGATCGGACAGACAAATGCGAAAAAAAAAGGCGAGACAAAAACTCATACGTTCTCTTGGCTTGAGGTAGAGTTGTAATTCAGCTTTGGCTTTCCGCCATACGCTGGCTTACTTTTACTGGTTGTGATTTTTTGTTCTCGTGAAATAAGCGCCTCCTACTAGAAACTACTTTTATATACTACTTTAATTTCTAGCTCACCTGAGCACAATGTGCTCAAGGGGAGCTTTTAGGATCACCAGCCGGTTTCCGTCGTCCGTCGTCAACAATTTTTTAAACACCAACTCCTCTTAAACCGCTGGGCCAATTTGGACCGAACTTGGCTGGAATGTTCCTCGGAAGGTCGTCTTTAAAGCTGTTCACAGAATATGATTCCATCAAAAACTCTGGTTGCCATGGCAACCAAATGAAATTTCCAAGAAATTCTTTAAAAATCTCCGCCACTGAAACTGCTGGTCAGAATAATTAAAAAGAGATGTTCCCTGGGTGACCCTTTTCAAGACTTGTTTGCGAACTTTTGATCTGTCAAGAAACATGGCTCTGTGAAGGAGGGCTACTTGCCCTGTACGGAAATGAAAAAAATCTTGAAATTCTTCTTCTCTGAAACCGCTGGTCAGATTTGGAAATATTTTCATAAGACTGTTCTTTGGATGACCCTTTTCAAAAATTGTTCGCGAAATTTTGATTCGTCAAGAAACATGGCTCTGATGAATGGGGGCTACTTGTACTATACGGAAATGAAGAAATTCTTAAAAACAAATTCTTCTCTGAACCTCTGGTCAGATGTTAAAGTAATTTCACAGAAATATTTCTTGGATGACCTTTTTCAAAAAGTGTTTGCGAAATTTTCATCAATGAAGGAACTTGGCTCTGTTGGCTGTGGGCTATTTACATTATACGGACATGAAGAAATTCTTTAAAATTCGTCTTCTGAAATCGCCTGTCAGATTTTTTAATGATTTCACAGCAATGTTCATTGGGTGACTCTTTGCAAAACTTGTTCACAAAATTGTGATCTGTGGGCAATTTGCACTCCAGGGACATGAAGAGGAATTTCTTAATTCTTCTTCCCTGGAATGGCTACTCAGATTTTGAAATAATTTCACAGAAATGTTCTTGGGGTGACCCTTTTGAAAAATTGTTGGGGAAATTTTTATCCATCGAAAATAGCAGCCAAATGTTGGCACCTGCATGTGGTGCTCTTGTTCGACTTATGTTTTAGTCACTATCGAGCATTAGCTCTTTTCAAGAAATTGTCCTTGGGTGATCTATCCAAAAGTTTATTTGGAGAATTTTGATTTGTCAAAATCATTGCTGTGGTGATGATTGTAGGGGTGGTGACAGATTTTGAAATGGCTTTTAAAGGTGACCTTTTCAAAATTGTTTGACAAGATAATTATTTTGTTTCCAAAGTTTCATGGATATGGTCTTCTCAAAAATTCAGATGAGCGATCCAGGGCCACATTGGCCCTCTTGTTTAACAGTTTCGCTGTTACCAAAAGATAGAATTTTTGACTTTTCCAAACTGAAAGGATCTGCCGACGTCAAAATGAATGTGATTAAAAAATTTAAATTAGTTTGAGGAAGGGAAAAAAACAATGTGGCAAAGAGAGAAAATGCTGGTTTCCAGCATTTTCTCCTTTTTCACAATGTTTTCTTAAGTCCCCTGCTTTTGGGCCGTCAAAACTAGGGATTGTTTGGTTAAGGGTAGTATAGGATCAAGTCAGTAAAGACGAAGATTGTCACAGCTCTATACAGAGATACCTGCTGATCGTTGGAATTTTATTCCATGCTTTCCGGTAGTTTATATAGAAATAGCAGTGAATTAAATTTCGATATTTCATGGTAACGACCGATGGAAAATACCGATTTGCATGTTTATACTCTTCAATTGAGTTCCTGCGCACTAGTTACCAAGATAAAATGCGCGTGCCGTTCAACCATGCAGATAGATATGCCGTAATTTATCCTAGTTTTCCCGCGCTTTACGTAAATTTGTAATGCTGATTGGGTGCGCCACGGCGAATTAGAAGAACTGTACTGGATTTTGAAGTAAAAAGACAAACAAAAAATATGACTGTTAGTGCTTTCAGTTTGGAAGTGTTTAAGGTTTTGTAGGTTGGTAAAGAGTTTAAGGTTAAGATTACTGGCATTCACAGCCACATGCATCTTCGCAAGCCAAGGCTGACGATTCACTACGCTACTCTTCCCTTGCCGGATCGAGCTTGGTTTTTACATTCCCTCGATACGCTTTTTCATTGAATGCAGTCAGCTCTAACTGCAGCGAATGAAATCGCTCGTAGCATTTCATCTTTGATAAAAATAGAATAAGGTCGCTACCTTTCGAATAGAAGGTAAACATGGATGTATGCTTATCGCTTCACGTGTATTCGTAAGCGGTTTATAAAACGATATTTCATTGGTTTTAGAAATATGATGTAAAGGGGGGTAATAACTAACATCCAATAGAGAGTGCATCGCAGGAATATCGAAATCGGGTTCAGTCAGCCAAGGTAAGGTCCACGTAGTGATCGTAACCTTGGCTCGCGAAGATGAGCCACAGGTTGTTTGGAATAAATACCACTAACGTATGGATATATACACTCGGGCACTGAACTGAAAAAAAACAACAAACCCTGAATGCTATTTGTAGACATTGTCAAACACCAAACTATTATGTTAACAAAGTCTCCTGGTATTTGAAATTTTGCCAGTGGAAACAACAGAATGACACAACAGGCAATCTTCACAGGGCTTATCGCGCCAAGTTTCCACAATAATGATAAAAAGAAAGACAAACGCACGAAGCTGACTGTGCAACATCATTTCATTTGTTGTGTCTACTGTGCTGTAGATATATCATAATTATATGAATTAGTCTAGAACCACAGGAATGTTTTGTCTGGCTTTGATAAAGATGGGGTGCAGATAGGTACGATCTCTCTTTTTATAGAAACCAACAATTTCAAATGTTCAGCAAAGTTTCATCATCGGATGAGTTAACTCTTTACCAAATGACAAAATTTTAGACTGGTCCAAATTGAAACATTTGCAGAAGACAAAAACAAAAGTGACTGAAACTTTGAATTTATTTTGGGAAGGGAAGAAAACATTGTGGGAAAAGGAGAACCAGCATTTTCACCTTTTCCCACATGTTTTCAAAAGACTTCTTTCACAAGGATGTTAAAGGTCAGGATTGTGCGGTAAAGCGTTAAATGTTTCTCTCTTTATGAGAACGATACATTATCAGCCAAGTGTCCCATGGTACATTATTGAAGAGCTTAGTAAACACTATTTGCAGCTTGCGACAGTTTGAGTAAAGACCAACAAATGTATTTCCGGCGAAAACATCGGGGTACTTAAATTCGTGTGACGTCATAAATTTCCTAACCTAGCGTCACACAAATTGTTAGATACGTTTCCAACTGTTATACTGCAGAAGAAATCTTTCGCGATCTGATTGGATCATAATGCTCCGAAAATACATTGCTGTACACTGACAGAATCAGTGGAAAAGCAGTTTCCTTTTCGCGAGCTCCCGTATTTGAACACAAAATCAAAAATGGCGGCGTCGATCTATACGATCCGCCATTAAGATAATAAGTAGCCTGCACCATATGATTATTAGTTTTCCTTAATGTTTGTCATAAAAATGATAATGATAATATAGTTACCGGTATTTAACGTTACGTTTTTATGTCATGTTCGATGCCTACAGTTTTATTGAACCTTTGATTCTTTTTCAATTTACTGATCTGGCAGTGGAGTTTTGTTTTGGCTAGCCATGGTTATTTTAGGGAATATTATCTGCATCTGCTCTTGTACATTGTGAACTAACTTTTCCTTCGATAAAGAGTCGATTATTTTAGAATCCAAATAACCTTCTTTCTGTCATGGTTTAGCGTTCAATAAATCACTTTGTGAGTTATGAGGCGCAGTGAATAAACCACTCGTGCTATCAGCCTCATGGATAATTTATTGTGCCTCATAACTCACAACCGTGGTTTATTTAACGAAAAACCACGAAAGAAAGACAATTATTTCCTAAATACGTGGAATGTGTATCGCAATGACATCACAAAGAATATGCACTAAAGAGCACCTTTCACTCAGTGACTTCACTTCTCCTAAATGTCAGTTTTTACTGATTTAGGGCAATACGAACGAAAATTCAATTTCGTAAGCGTACGTACATTAATGAGTCTATAACACTGGAAATTTCACTAAATACACGTTGGAATGGTATAACTTTGCAGTGTGATAATTTGGTTGTACGGCGAGGTCGAAGGAGACTTGGAAACTTGCTCACGGCTGTGGCGATTCATGATTCAAGTTTCCAAATCGTCTTGGATCAGCCTGCACAGTCTAACGCACAGTCTAATAACGACGACATTAGATTTGGGCCACAGTAGACTTGAGAAAAACAGAAGATTACATACAAACGGAAAGTGCCGTCGCGTATTAGCCTTCACAGACTGCGCATGCTGATTTGAGACGACACTTTACGCAAATGTCCGAAAGCCCATTTTCACGTGTTGCAGGCCAATTATAATTCATAGATTATATGCCATCCATGTTTTATATTTCTGATTACTTTGATCTAGATTATTTTTGTCTGTAAAGGTATAATATATTTTATGGAGAATGTGCTAAAACTGAATTAAAATGGATGTATGCACTATCTGCACTGCAGATACCCTACAACAGACGTTCTTAATTACTCTTTCCCTTACCCTGCGTAATAAAAGAAATGAAAACTTCAAGCCTATAGTAAAAGCCCTGGAATTGCTGTTTGAAAGGTGTTTTTTGAAGGAAATATATCCCCTTATCGGATAGTGTAGATCCAAGATCAAACTGCACGTTCTGTGCAGTCTGATCTTGATCTTTGCTGTCCAGAGAAGGTCAATGAGTCGCGTTTATTAGCCTAAATTTTAATTTTTCTTTCATCGCTACTCGTAGCAGAAGCAGCTTTGACGTTGGGCATAGCGTGAATACATATGTACTGCTGATAATTCGGATAAATCTTTCTTGAAAACCTATAGTAAAAACCACAACAATGTTGTATTAGACATATGTGACCCATCACGCAAAAGGAACCTTCTTGGAACTGCGAAAAGTGTCAACCCTGGTCAGACTGCTCGAATTGCGCTGGCTGACCAGAGTTGGCGCTTTTCGCTTTAATGACATTTCCTGTATGAAAAGTGGTCATTGTACCTTATTATACAATCATTTTTGAATTACCAACTTAAACTGACCTACACTGTCGTTGATCTGTTTTCATCTAATTGGTGTAAAGAATTCCCAGATGGTCCCTTTTTGCGCGATGCGTCACATATTTTTTTCTGTGACAAATATCTCAATATCGGACAGCATTTATTCATGATCAGACAGTACGTTCTGTGCCACTGGCGGCTTTCCATTGTAACTGCTGTCGATGTAACGGGTTTAGGACATTTGCCCCCCGGACTTCTACCCCCCAGACTTGTGCCCCCGGATTTTTGCCCCCATAGGACACCTGCCACCTGGATGTTTGCCCCCGGACATCTGCCAACCTAGGACATCTGCCCCCAGACATCTGCCCCTTAGGACATCATGCCCCCATAGGACATGTGCCCCCCTACATCTGCCCCCGGACATCTTTTCCCATTAGGACATCTGCCCCCTGGACATCTTCCCCCTCAGTTTGTTTACAACTTGGACGTCTAGCTCCTTTAAGGGACAATCTCAAAAAAGCAACTTTGAGATATACACGTATATTGTACATGGTAATTTTGACCGGCACTATGAAAAAGACCTCTCAGCTGTTGTATCGCTAAGTGCTATTTTGTTGAAAATCTTCGGCTGATTAACTGATTTCAGTTTTATTATCAAACTTCCAGTATGATAACTATAGAGTCAGTTACTCATCTGGCACGCCTGCTGTAAACCCTGAAAAATTCTTTTTTTTTTTCATTTTAAGAAAAATAAAGCAAAATTCATGATGTTATTAGTTCTTCAACATCATTTAGAAGAGGCTTATCGTTTCCCAGGAGGCAATTATCCTACGGGGCAAATATCCAGGGGCAGATGTCCAACCAGGGCAAAGGTCCGGGAGGGGATGTCCTAAGGGGGTGAATGTCCGGGGGGTAGATGTGGGGGGGGGCAAATGTCCGGGGGCAAATGTCTTACAGGGGCAGATGTCCTACGGGGGTGAATGTCCGGGTGGCAGATGTCCAGCGGCCAGATGTCCTAAGGGGGCAGATGTCCTACGGGGGCAAATGCCCGGCGGCAGGTGTCCAGGGGACAGTTATCCTAGGGGCAAAAGTCCGGGGCGCAGATGTTCAGGGGGCAAATGTCCTGATAACCGATGGAACGATCAGCGGCGAGAGAGGAATGAATCCTGTCGCAATGACTATCATCATTTCTTTGAAGTTTCTAACTCTGCAGGGACATTATGCTTTTGAATGAGAAAAAAGGTCAAGAATTGGCATGCCTCTTCATCTGACCAAAGAGCTACCTGTCATGGCTTTATTTTTAGCTCACCTTAGTACAAAGTGCTAAAAGTGAGCTATTATGATCGCCCTATAGATGTCCGTCGTCCATCGTCCATCAACAATTTCTTTAAACATCTTCTTCTCCTAAACCACTGGGCCAATCTTCATGAAACTTGGCAGGAATGTTCCTTGGGTAAAGCTCTACCAAAATTGTTCAAAGAATTTAATTCCACCCATAATTCTGGTTGCCATGGCAACAAAATAAAAAAAAATGGAATTTTTGAATTCTCTCAAATTACAAGGCGTAGAGCTTGATATTTGGTATGTAGCATCTCCTAATGGACCTCTACTAAATCTGTTCAAATTATGTCCCTAGGGTCAAAACTGGCCCCATCCCGTGGGATAATAAGTTTGAACATGGGAACAAAGAAGGAAAACTTTGAAAATCTTCTCCTCTGAAACTTGAAGGCGTAGAGCTTAAATATTTGGTATGTAGCATTTCCTAGTAGACCTCTACAAAGTTCGTTCAAATTATGCCCCTGTGGTCAAAACTGGCCCCACCCCGGGGTTCACAAATTTGAGCATAGGAGCAAAGAAGGAAAACTTTAAAAAACTTCTCCTCTGAAACTTGAAGGCGTAAAGCTTTGATATTTGGTATGTGGCATCTCCTAGTAGACCTCTAACAAGTTTGTTCAAATTATGTCCATAGGGTCAAAACTGGCCCCACCCCGGGGGTCACAAGTTTGAGCATAGAAGCAAAGAAGGAAAACTTTAAAACTCTTCTCTTCTGAAACTTGAAGGCGTAGAGCTTTGATAATGAGTATGTTACATCTCCTAGTGGACCTATACCAATTTTGTCAAAACTGGCCCCACCCCGGGGGTTACAAGTTTGAGCATAGGAACAAAGAAGGAAAACTTTAAAAAATCTTCTTCTCTGAAATTTGAAGGCGTAGAGTTTTGATATTTGGTATGTGGCATCTCCTAGTGGACCTCTACCAAGTTTCTTCTAATTATGCCCCTGGGGTCAAAACTGGCCCCATCCCGGGCTCACAAATTTTAGCATAGGAACAAAGAAGGAAAACTTTAAAATTCTTTTCCTCAGAAACTAGAAAGCGTACGGTTTTGATATTTGGTCTGCTGCATCATCTAGTGGACCTCTACGTAGTTTGTACAAATGATGTCCCTATGGTCAAAACTGGCCCCATCCCGGGGGTCACTAGTTTAAGCATAGGAACAAAGAAGGAAAACTTTAAAATTCTTCTCCTCTGAAACTAGATGGCGTAGAGCTTTGATATTTGGTATGTGGCATCTCACAGTGGACCTCTACCAAGTTTCTTTAAATCATGTCCGTGGGGTCAAAACTGGCCCCGCCCCGGGGAGTCACAAGTTCGAACATAGGAACAAAGAAAGAAAATTTTAAAATTCTTCTTTTTAAAACTAGAGCTATGATATTTGGCATGTAGCAATTCCTAGTGGACCTCTACCAAGTTTGTTCAAATTATGTCCTTGAGGTCAAAACTGGCCCTGCCCCGGGGGTCACAAGTTCGAACATAGCAACAAAGAAGGAAAACTTTAGAAATCTTCTCTGAAACTTGAAGGTGCAGAGTTTTGATATTTGGTATGCAGAATCTTCAAGTGGGCCTCTACCAAGTTTGGTCATATGATGTCCCTGGCGTCAAAACTGGCCATGCCCCGGAGGTCACACGTTGGAACATAGAAACAAAGACGGAAAATTTTAACTTTCTTTTTCTCTTAAACGGGAAGCTGTAGAGCTTTGATATTTGGTATGTATAGCATCTTTGAGTGAACCTCTACCAAGTTTGTTCCAAGGATGCTGCTTTGGTTAAAACCGACCCAGCCCCACAAGTTCGAACACAGGACAAAGAAGTAAAATTTAAAATTCTTCTTTGAAACTGGAAGGTGTAGAGCTTTGATATTTGATTGCCCTATGTCCGGCGTCTGTCGCCCGTCGTCCGTCAACAGTTTCTTTCAACATCTTCTCCTAACCCACTGAGCCAAACTTGATGAAACTTGGGAGGGATGTTCCTTGGGTGAAGCTTTACCAAAGTTGTTCAAAGAATTGAATTTCACTCATAAGCTACAGTCTAAGATGAGCGTTCCAGGGCCATTGGCCCTCTTGTTTATGTACTTATCATATTCCCGCAAAACGAATGTTTTTAGGGGTATACCAGAATCAGCCTGTCTGTCAGTATGTCCTACCGTCCATCCGTCCGTCTGTGTACAAAATACTAGTAATTTTGTGTCGCAAACTCTTCCTACAGATTTCCTTCAATTGTATTAAAACCTTGCACATATATTGATCATATATTGAAGTGTTGCAAGACGCGATTTTCAAGTGTCAACTCTTCCTGGTTCAGGAACTATCTCCCCTTGAACTTGACACTTTGTTTCTGTCAAAGCCCTGGCGTGGATATTAAGTCACATTCAGTGACAGCTCTAGTTTATTCTATTTAGCACTGACTATACATAATATGGTTTTAACAGCAGCATACTTCATATTCAAATAAAAAGTCAAATGTAATGGAAATGTATAGAACCATACACGACAAATCAGCTCCACGGATAACAGAAAAAAGTCATTATTTTGTCTGCTACACAAGAAAAAAAGTCATAAAGAAAAAGGGTTTTCGCGTTTGGAGTTCTCTTTGTAAAGTTCATTAACCTAGCAGCGCAAAACATTATATCGTTTACTTTAAGAAGCTCGTAACTACAGCTTGAAACAAGTTGGGGTTTTGTTGAAGTAAATCAACGATATATAAATAAACTAGACATTTGCAAATACATTCAACTGTTGAAAATACTCTCCACAAAAAGTCATAAAGATTTTAATCCTAGAAGCTTGACTTGACCAACGCACGGTATAGATCCAAGGTCATAATGTACTTTCCATGCAGTCTAATCTTGATCTATACCGCCTGTCAAAGCCCTCGTATTCGCTGGTGACCTTGGCAGGATCGAGTTTCTATTTTTGAATTACGCCGACATGGCTCAGGGCCAAACAAAGAGGATAATAAAAACTCGGTATTTGATGACGTTTGTTTACATTCTGTCTGAGAGTCGGGCCCATATCTAGGTCAAAGTAAACAGCTTATTTTTGACGATGAAAGAATTCAAAATAGCAATAAACGTTATTTGACCTTTTTCCACTATATACAGAGCTCTGATAGCGAGAGTGATTTGATTTTGATTTCAAAATTGAAAATATTAATTTTTTTCCACTAAAACCTATGTTATGGGTTCTCATTAGAATCGCCTCATCGAGACGATTCTAATGTGTACCCACAACATAGGGTTTGGGAGAGAAATAATGAATTTAATATACTATCACTCCCTCCCATCAGAAGCTCTAGATATGGATGGTCATTTATACCATAGCCAATCTAAATTCTACTACATGCTTTGATGTCAAAAAATCAGATTTGTTAAAAAAAACAACTTTTTATTCTAAATTGTTGGGAAAAAAAACAACTACTGTAACTGCTGAATGAGATAGCGTTGACTTGTTGATAATAACTCATTCTTAATTTTTTTCCTGTTACTACAGTCTCTTAAAGACCCCATGTAAAAAGCCCTTTGAAAATACTGTAGGATAAAAAGAAAATTCTGATAATAAGCTCATACTTAGTGTATAATACTAGTTGTACAGTCAGGTGGCATGGGACATTGAAACTTGTTCACGGCTGTGGCGAATTATGTCGCCACTTTACCGAACCCTTTACGGCGAGGTGGCGACATGATTTGCAACAGCCGTGAACAACTTTCCAAGTACTCAGCTACCTGACCGTACAACGAAATTATCAAATTGCAAAGTTTTGCTTGCTATTCCAACGGTGTCTTTCGAAATTTTCCTGTTGAATAAGTTTTATAGTCTCAATGATTGTGTACGCTGAAGAAATAGAATTCCCCTTCTAAAGGCCTCATTTCAATGAAAACTGACATCACTGTGAAGTGACGTCACTAAAACCTCGTTGAAACGTGTAGTTTGGTGCACAATCTTGGTTATTTTACTGCGATAGACAGTCGTCGTATTTTTATTTATATATGATTGAAAACAACTTCCAAGGTACGTAGCTGTGAGTTTTAGTCTGTTGACAAAAATAAACGACCATTATTTGCCTCAAACAATTATTAGGTTATCCTTTTATAGTTATGCACAATGTGTAAGTTTTGATACTATACAATTTGCTTATCTGACGAAGAGGTGGCTCGTTTTAACCCCGGGTATTTCTTGTAGAATGTCAACAAATGACTATACGGCTAGCTTTACTTATCTTCAAAAATAATCCATCTTTTCCGCTTCAATGACAGTCATAAAGAGAGGCTTGATCAAGTAATGATATGGTGCAGGCTTCTCAGTGTATAGGTCTTGTGGATGGCTCATACCTATCGATGCCGCCATTTTGGATGACCAATTGAAAGTGTAGTAATGTATACGGGACTCCCAAAGGGGAAACTGCTTTTACGTGGATTTTACCAGTATACAGGAATGTTTATTGAGGGCCCGAATGTAATCCCATCAAGTCGTGGGAATTTTTTCTGCAATAGATCTATAATTTAAAATCTTTCTTTCGTGGTTTTTCGTTCATTAAACCATAGTTGTGAATTATGAGGCACAATAAATAATGAACAAGGGTGATAGAGTGATTTCTTCATTGCGCCTTATAATTCATAACATTGTTTAGTGAAAGATAATCCACGATAGAAAGAATAACATTTCGATTCTAACATGACCGATTCTAAATGAAAGTAAAACAAGTTCAAACCTAGAGGGAAAAAGACGGATGAAGATTGTGTTCAATTGAATAACTCACTCACTTACTTTATATAGACTGACGTCACTCGTAGAATGACGTCACTCTACATAGAATATCAAAGATTCTAACCTGGCGATGCACGCGACTTTGACTCTAAACACAGTGCAAGGAAAACGTGGTAAAATCTGCAACAATCCATGTAGAGTGACGTCATCCTATATCGAGTGACGTCATTCAATGAGTGAGTTATTCAATGGAACATTATTTTCATCCGCGTTTTTCTTTAAGTTTGAACTTCTTGTCCTTTCACTGAGAATTGGCCATGCTAGAATCGAAATAATCTTCTTTATTTCATGCTTTCCGGTAGGATATCGAGAAATAGCAGTGAAAATAGTTTTCGATCTTACACTGGTATCACCAGTGAAAATACCGATTTTCACGTTCTTGTCGCTGAAGTAAACTGCGCGTGCCTGACAACCAGATGGGAAATATGACGTCATTTACCTTAGATTTCTCGCGCATGACGTAATATTGTAATGCATTGCTATGCGGGAGGGGTACAACACAGGGAATAACGGAAAAGAACTATACTGGATTTTGATAAAACTCCTCCCAGAAAGGGTTAAAAGCATGAAATAAATAGAATATTTGCTTTTTTTTCGGTGAAAGATCGAAATTTATTTCATCTCGTGAACACCATCGGTAATATTTTCACTCGTGGCTGCACCACTCGTGAAAATATTACCGATGGTGTCCACTGGATGAAATAAATTTCGATCTTTCACCGAAAAAAACAAATATCCTCTATTTCTATCGTGGTTTATCGTTCAAGAAACCACGTTGTGATTTATGAGGCGCAATGAATAACCCACTCGGGCTATCGCCCTGGTGGATTATTTATTGTACCTCATAACTCACAACTGTGGTTTATTGAACGATATACCACGATAGAAAGAAGATTATTTCTTAATTTTACCACGCTGTCGTTTCACAGTGTTTATAGAGCCGAATTCACGTGCCGTGTTAGAATTAAGAAATAATCTTCTATCGTGGTTTATCGTTCAGTAAACAACAGTTGTGAGTTATGAGGCACAAGAAATAATCCACCAGGGCGATAGCCCGAGTGGTTTATTCATTGCACCTCATATCTCACAACGTGGTTTATTGAACGATAAACCACGATAGAAAGAAGATTATTTCGATTCTAACATGACCAATGCTTATTAATGAAATTAAAAACAATTTCAAATTTAGCGTAAAAACGCGGATGAGGATTATGTTCAATTTAATAACACACTTACTTTACTTTATACAAAATGACTTCACTCCATAGAGAATGACGTCACTCTACAGAGAATAACGTGTTTTTAACATGGCACGTGAAATCGGGTCTACAAACACAGTGCAACGAAATGATGGTAAAATCTTTGTTCTATGTAGACTGACGTCATTTTGTACAAAATCTGAGTTATTCCATGCTATGACTTGCTTGAGAGATCTGCCAATGATTTCGAGGATGCCTTAACCATTTACTACACAATAACTTTTGACGAACCTGAGGTGGAAGCCGTTTGAAAACATTGTTGGAAAAGGAGAAAATGCTGATAACCAGCATCTTCTCCTTTTCTCACAATGTTTTCCGCATTCCCAAATAAAATTTCGATTATGCAGTCACAGTTATTTTGTCGTCTTCAAATGCTTTCAGTTTGGACCCGTCTAAAAAATTGTCGTTTGGTAAAGAATTAAACCCACTTTTGCAAGAGCATTGAAAACGTTGTAACCAGCATGTTCTCCTTTTTCCACGGTGTTTTCTATCCTGCTGTAAAATAAATTTCTATTTTTAAGATACGTTTTACTATTTTTGTCGTCGGCAAATACATGTACGTACAATTTGGACCAGACTATTTTTGTCGTTTGGTAAAGGGTTAACATACAGAAACTTAGACCAATAACAAATAGTTTCGACCCAAATCAACCTGCCTTCTGTTTGAGCTGATCTTGATCCGTCCTTTTGTCAGACGCATTAAAACCGCCTTTTCACACGGCAAAGTAAGTAATAGTTCGTTTAGTTGCATCGCTCGTTTGAGATTGTTGTTTGCGCATGTCATTTTTTTCGAAGATTCTACCTGTCTTGACACATCACTCTGCGCACAGTTGGGGGATTGAAGTAATACGCCCTATAAAGTAGCAATGGAGAAAATGGCTTTTATCAATACGTATGAGGAAAAATCAGGCCTGTTTTAGCTCCAGATTTCTCTAAACTGCTGATCATAGCTGAATTGATCGCACCAGGTAGGGTTTTATTGAGTAAACGTTATTTTAGATTAAAATTCAAAGTATTGGTTGTGGCATAGAAATGTAGTCCGGTTCTGTACCCAGAATGCCCAAATTAGATAGATGTGTATTTGTAGAATGCCATCTAGCTCGAGATGATGGTTTGGGATACAAATTTTCGAAGTTATTCCAAAAAGAAGAAGATGTTGAAAGAAACTGTTGACGGACGACGGGCGACAGACGCCGGACATAGGGCAATCAAATATCAAAGCTCTACACCTTCCAGTTTCAAAGAAGAATTTTAAATTTTCCTTCTTTGTCCTATGTTCTAACTTGTGGGGCTGGGTCAGTTTTAACCAAAGCAGCATCCTTGAAACAAACTTGGTAGAAGTCCACTCAAAGATGCTACATACCAAATATCAAAGCTCTACACCTTCCCGTTTAAGAGAAAAAGAAAGATAAAATTTTCCTTCTTTGTTCCTATGTTCCAACCTATGAGTAGGCCTACACAGTGCATGCAGTTTTAACCAACTCGTCGTGAAGTTTCGATCATTTGAAATCAAAATAAAGAACAGTTCGTGGAAATTGACAGTTTTACTGTTACAGTGACACTGAACGTCTAGACAAGGTGCAATTGGACTTAAATTGCTTGTAAACAGGCACTTTAATTGACGTACAATCGACAGTCCAGACTGATTGGTTCAGACAATACCTTGTCGTTCCGATAGCCTGAAGACTCGAAAGACAGTTTCCCGTTGATTTTTGCTTACTGAGAACGTGCTAAACAACGCAATATTGTTGTTTAACTCTGTACCAAACGACACTATCTTCAGACTTGCTAAAATTGAAAGCATATGCAGGCTGCAAATGAGTTGGAGCTCAGATGGAGAGTTTTGTCTTAAATTGAATGGCAGAAAATACCGTGGGAAAAGGAGAAAATGCTGGTTACCAGCATTTTCTCCTTTTCCAACGGTGTTTTCCAAAGCCTTTGAGGTCGTGGTCGTTAAATTCCGAAATTATGTGAGTAAAGGTTTCACCTTTTCATTTCCAGCTAAATGAAGTGGACTTATTTCAAGGTCTTTAAAGTACAGTTCAGCTGCAGCTAAATATGATTTCAGTTATAGCTAAGTATCAGGTAGTGAACAGTGTAGAGTGCGGATCAGTCCGTGCGTTCTGTGCAACCTGATCTTGATACACACCGTCCGGAAAAGGTGTTTGACTTGCAATTGGCAGCCAAATTGCTAGATAAGTGGAATGTAGTTTGTTAATCGACTTTGAAGGTTTCCAGATGATTTGTTAAAGTGGTTTTCTTTTTTTTTGGTGTACTTTGGGTACATCAAAATGAAATCCGAACTGTTCAAAAGTGATTTTGCGTGAATATTTATGGGCCATACTCTGTGAAAATGGGGTTTAATGCATCTGCAAAAAGTTTCGACTCATGTCAGCCTGCGCGGACTGCGCAGGCTGACATGAGTCGAATTTTTTTGCTATAGGTCAATTTTCTGTACGTCAAGGGACCACTGTAACACAGGGGTAACAACCTACGTCATAGCATACGTCATCGGAGACATTTTAAATCCGCCTTGTTCGTTTTAAAAAGGCAAGTTTTTCAGCATGTACATTATTGTTTTTGAAAATCTGTCCAAACAAAGTAGTGCATATGTTACCTGACAACTTTCTTCGTTAGTATACATTAATATTTTGTTCATTAGTTTCGTTGATTTTGCAGTTACCTCCGCACAATTTTCGAAGCCGGTGACACATGTGCGATTTAAAAATAGATGTCGCATACAATGCCGTTAAGAATAATTGTGTTGAAGTGTTTAGAGCAACAACATTGTTTCATGGCATTTTGATTTTACGAATAGAACAAATATATTTAACGTCACCAGATGAAATAGGTATTCTAAGTAAATTTTCGATACATGTATCTTTTTAAAGTAATTAATCTGCACTTTGCGCACAAAATGGCAGCTATTCCGATACCTCTGCTATGACGTAGGTTGTCAACCTTGAAATAGATTTTATGAATCCATGTATATGTGGTGTCTTGCTTATTATAATACACTCCGGAGATGCATTAAACCCCGTTTTGCCAGAGAATGGCCCATATCTTTATACTCCTGCAATGCGAATGTTTTCGGGGGTATACTTGAGTCAGCCTGTCTGTCCATGTGTCCGTCCGTCCATGTGTCCATCTGTGTACAAAACACTAGTAATTTTGTGTCGGAAACTCCTCCTACAGTTTTCCTTCAATTGTATTGAAACTTTGCACATATATTGATCATATATTGAACATTTGCCAGACGCAATTTTCAAGTGTCAACTCTTCCTGGTTGAGGAAATATCTCCCCTTGAACTTTACACTTTTTTCCTGTCAAAGCGCTGGTGTGGATATTAAGTCACATTCAGTGACAGCTCTAGTTTTTCCCCCTTTATGGGTTCACTTCATTACATATTTCTTGGTGGGGGGGGGGGGGGGGGGAGGAAGGATGGGGCGAGGGCCTAGTGTTATGGTCCGGTGTCTTTTGTGTTTCGGTGCTATATCTTTCATGTAAACGTCTGAAACTACCCAAACATCTTTGACAAAACTGAATAGATATATCCTGTAATGTTTTTTTTTTCAGTATTCCTTAACTCTTTACCCCATAAGGCATATCTATGGTATCTCCAATTGACCCTAAATAAGAGCAAGGATGAATCTGTTTCTTGCGTGTATATGACACCTTTTGATAGCATAGAAAACAATGTGGCAAAAGGTAAAATTGCTCGTCACGAGCAATTTCACCTTTTCCCACAATGTTTTCCAAAGGCTCCTACAAGCAATGCGTAGAAATGAGTATCTATGGAGTAAAGGGTTAAAGAAATCGTGGTATTAATGGTATTATGAACATCCGTTGCCATGGGAGGAAAAAATAAAATGAAGGGGAATGTCATATCCAAAAACGTAGTTTCTGTCTTTGGCTGCGAAGACCCCGAAAAGTATATTATTCACGCACTATATTGAACACACTGTCACATCATGATCGAAAACATTTTGACACTTAACCCATTACCACTCAATCCCTACTTTTGACGCCCCTGAGAAAGAAGCCTTTAGAAAACATTGTAGGAAAAGGAGAAAATGCTGGTTACCAGCATTTTCTCCTTTTCCTACAATGTTTTCTTTCCTTAACAAAACAAATTTCAAATTTTCAATCACTTTCATTTTGTCGTCTACAAATGCTTTTAATTTGGACAAACCTAAAATTTTGTCGTTTGGTAAAGAGTTAAAGGTGGGTATTTAGAATTTTTACATCTCACAAAATTAAAATATATATATATCACGGAAATTCATATGAAAAAATAATACAAATCATCAACAATTAAGATTTATAAAATTACAAAAAAGATTTTTTTGATGGTATTCCCTTAAAAGGCCTATTAAGCTATTTTTAGATTTCGCGCCAAAAATCAATAAAGCATTGTGGGAATGTCAAGTGACTGGCACGTGACTCATAACACTTAAATTCCCTATCTTTACAAACATGTAATAATTATTTTCCATGATGTCTTCTTCGGACGCTATGTTTGAAGCTTCTTCCTTGTATTCCCGTAGGTAAATGAGCGAATTGATCATCTGAAAATAGAATGTGTCTCCCGTTGGTGTCAACCTGGGCCGTAGTAAATCACTAATTTCTCGTGTTGTCGGGCGGATTTCGACTACCGGGGTTTTATGAATGAAAATTAAAAGGCTTTGGGAGTATAAATATGATTTTTTTGCACTTTTGAAAAATTTTCGTCCCAAAATCTGAAGGGCCACCTTTAAAAGTGCGTCGTACGGAATATCATATTAGCGACGAAGAGTGATTTTGCGCATAACTAGCCCCAAAACTTAAAAAGGCAGGAGTAATCTAGGCGTGTCCAGGAAAAATTCCGCCAAAGGAAATTCTGCGTAAAGTGCAAATTTTATTTGCAACGAGGAGTAATTACGTAACAGAGCAAAAAAATCTCAAAGACCTGTAATTATGATTATCTGAAGGCTTTAACTCTTTCGTACTTGCTTAGTTTAACCCATCACCACACAATCCCTACTTTTGACGACCCTGAGAAAGAGGCTTTAGAAAACAATGTGGGAAAAGGAGAAAATGCTGGTAACCAGCATTTTCTCCTTTTCTCACAATGTTTTCTAGCCTTCATAAAACAAATTTCAAATTTTCAGTCACTTTTATTTTGTTGTCTGCAAATGCTTTTGATTTGGAGAAGCCTTAAATATTGTCGTTTGGTAATGAGTTAGATATTTTGAAGTTTCTACAGTAATGCGCATAATGGCAAATTGATTCTTAACCCTTATCTTGTATCGAGTAGGTCAGATAACACTGATAGTAAAGAACTCAATACCACTATTTCAAAGTTATTTTGACGGAAAAATATCTTTTTTAATATCGGACAGAGTATATCCAAGATCAGATTGCACCTTCTATGCAGTCTGATCTTGATCAACAATGTCCGGAAAAGGTTCTTGAGTCGAGCCTCGCAGCAATTAGTTTAACAGTCTTCTTCAAGCTGCTTTGTGCATTCTGCAAATTAGTACATTTAATCGGTGGCCGGACTTCTTACAGATTTCTAAATTGCAATTTGATCCCTGAAAAAGGTGGCTGCTGCAGGCCTAGCTTATTTTCTATTTATTTATCGATTATCAACAAAGGGAAATATTCATTTCGTTTTTTTATTCTGTGTCGTAACCACTTATTTCCCTTGGTTAGCATAACTTTGCTTCAACTTCGTTCCTTTTAAGTCATTTTCAAGGTAAAACATTCTCAGATATTATCCATAATCTTATTTATTTTTCTATTGATCTTTAATAGTATGATTTGGTCAGAATGCGTTTGATTTTGGGAAAAAATGCAACATTCAGTTTCTAACACTAAAATTCTGTTGAACATGCGAAAAAATAAGGTTGTGAATATTTGAGCCATGCTCTGTGAAAATGAGGTTTAATCCATCTACAAAAAAGTTTTATATACTGCAAAGAAATTTCTCATCTGATTGCTTAACATGCGGGGAACATATGTATCATGTTCACTGGCAAAAACCACGTAAAGCCAGTTTCCCTTTTGAGTGCCCCGTAGACATCACTACACGTGCAACACAACATCCAAAATGGCGGCGTCGATCGATTACCAGACTGCACATTTATGCACCGAACTGCACATTTTAGTGACGTCCGTTTCCAGTGACGTCAGTTTTCATTGAATTGAGGTACTCAGAAGGGGATTTTTATTTCGCCAGCATACTCGATTCGTGAAATTACAAAACAGGAATTTTTTGTTTAATACGCTTTGAAAGGGTATAACTTTGCAGTATAATAATGATTCACCACAGCCGTGAACAAGTTTCCAAGTCCCCTGCCACCTGACCGTACAACTAATATTCTACCCCTGTCGGCCTTTGCACAGTCCGCACAGGCTGGTCTAGGTTTATACCTTTTTCGTATTGGAAAAATTTCAACATGTAGGCCTAAAACAGAGCACCAGATAGAAGGGGTGATTGTGATTTCAAAGTATTAACTATTCTTTACTAAAGTATTAACTATTATTTACTAAAGTATTAACTATTTTATTAAAGTATTAACTAGTCTTTACTAAACCTTATGTTATGGGTACTCATTAGAATCGTCTCGTCGAGACGATTCTAATGAGTACCCACAACATAGGGTTTGGAAGAGAAATAATGGAATTAGAATACTATCACTCCCTCTTATCTGGAGCTCTGTGTGAAAGCACCAGTGTACTTCATGATCGGACAGTTGTTAAACCTTTACCCCATAAGGCATTTCTATGGTATCTGTAATTGAACCCTAAATAAGAGCAAGGATAAAGCCGTTTAATATGTGTATATGACACCTTTTGATAGTGTAGAAAACATTGTGGCAAAAGATGAAATTGCTCGTTACGAGCAATTACACCTTTTGCCACAATGTTTTCCAAAGGCTCCTTCAAGCAATGCGTGGAAATGAGTATCTATGGAGTAAAGGGTTAACGGATTTTATGGCTCCATAATTATGTGATAACTTGGTCTTGTATAGTGTATCACTGAGATGCATTTAATCTCCTATTGCCAGAGTATGGATCATATTGTTTCTCTGTTATCATCGATGTTCTACAGCAAACACTCTTTGGTAGACATGTTTCATATTTCTTTCGGCTATCTTGTCTATTATGGACCAGTTATTGAGACTCGAGGGGTGCAGTGTCGGGCCAGCTTGACCGTCTTGTTTTCGCAAACACTTATAACTCAGACATGCTGCAAACACTTATAACTCAGACGTAGACATGGGTGCGGTAGGTGCAGCATTCGCCGCACCAATATTTTCGTTTGGTATGGCATACCACACCAATAAAAATTGGCAGATGCGGTTTGATGCCGTATCAATAATTTGTGCTTAATAAGCACCCTAAAATACACGAAAACGCACAATTTTTTTTCAAAACATTTTCAGGGAAACATGCCACACGACACCTCAGCTCGATTTGGCCGCACCAATCGAAATAACATGGCTACGCCTCTGTAACTTGAGCTTACTTCATTTCTTACCTAAAATTGGAGCTTATTTTATTTGTTACTTAAATAATCTTATTCTATCGTGGTTGATCGTTCAATAAACCACGGCTGTGAGTTATGAGGTACAATTAATAATCCACGAGGGCGATAGCCCGGAGTAGGTTTTTCATTCTGCCTTATAACTCACAACGTGATTTATTGAACGATAAACCGCGATAGAAAGAAGATTATTTCCTTTTTAACATGACCAACTCTTTGACAAAAGAAAACAAGTTCATACTTAGGGTAAAAAAGCGGACGCAGGTGATATGTCTATGAATTAACCACGACTGTTCCTTTTACTTACCAAAAGAAAATCCCATTGCCCAGTTGATAAATATGAAAAGAATCAAAATTTCAATAGAGCCTCAGGCATAAAAAAACAACATAAAAACCGTATCTTTTTGCAGTTATGTTGTTTCCCCTTTCACATGACAGAGAGGAATTCATGAATGTAATGACAAGTACAAGAGTCGCAGTTGCTTCGAAAGCTCTGAAGATTACTCCACCCACTTCCAATCACATTTGCTATGCATCACCGGTAAATTTTGAACTAAACTACAACTTGAAAAGACACTGGATATGCACATGTGTACTGGTAACATGTAAAATAGTTCTATCGTTGTGAGTTTAAACAGTAAATAGCTATAAAGCCTTGACGATTTTCCTTTCTTCATTGGTTAAGGAGTGGAAAATGACGATTTGTTTACATCAAGTGACCTTCATTGATGCAATATCGGAAGGCGTAGACATAGAACAGCCACAGGCAACTTACTTTATACAGAATGACGTCATTCTATACAGAATGACGTAAATTTTAACACATTTTCGTTGCACTGTTTTTATAGAGCCGAATTCACGTGTCATGTTGAATTATAATTGGAGCTTACGTCATTTGTTACGTATAACTGGAGCTTACTTCATTGTAACTTATAATTGGAGCTTTCTTCATTCGTTACATATAACCCGAGTTTACATCATTGCATTTCGAAGGTTCAGAGTTGTTGGTTTTATACCAAAAATTGTAGGTAACAACACTTGGATGTACGCCGGAGATCTACATTTAGCTGGTTAGCTGTTTAGAAACACTTTTGTAATGAAGCAGCTTTTTATAAAAAGATTACAAAAAGCCACTTTGTTCTTCAAAAGTGTTCGAATACAGGTAATGTATGTATATACAGGAATTTACATGGTTGATTGCTTACCAGAGCTTATAACTGTCACAACGACAACGGGAGATATTTTTCCGAGCGTCAGTCATGTCTTATTGAAAAACACACCAGTTGTAACACAGGACTCGTGATATAGCAGATAACATAAAGACTGTTCTGCCAGCCTTAGGGTGAGAGTAAATTAAATGGTCAAAACTATCCAGGAAGGTGAATTTGTGACCAGTCATCAACATGCATATATCTAAAATGTATTTACATACGACATAATTCACTAACAAAATATTATGTCCTTCATTTTTCACAGCTGGTGTATGCTGGGACACCATTGACGACTCGAACGGAACGTGTCATCGAGGGTTTCATACCAACATGACGTTCCATGATTGCTGCGCCATCAAAGGCAAGGCATCCAATGCATGGTCGCCCCATTCGCAGCCCAGTGAGGTGTTTCTCCTGATCTACATGTTTCCACACGGAGCCTCAAAGTGTCAAAGGTGCCATAGTGAGTGAGTTGTTTAAATGTTTATTTTAAAACTGTCTGCTGATTTGTATGGTGGCATGTTTTTGCCATGAGATATGAGATAACTAGCCTGATAATGTTGGAAGACTTTAACGACAAAACAAAGTTCCCTTGAAAAGCCTAAACTAGATAGTGACGAGTTTTCTATAAGACAGAATCGTGATAAACTTTGTTAACCAAATAAAAATTTTACATTGATCAGTAAATATTTTAACAAAAAAAGATTCTCATTCGTGCACGAAACTGGCATTCGAGATAAAATTATTGTGTCTACCCGTTTTTCGATATCGATAACTAGAAAATTCAGCAGTTTCTGGCTTAACAAGATGGTAGTAGGTTGAAATGAAATATTGCATGTATTCTTTTATAATTGTAGCTTAACCCTTTCCCAAACAATCCCTCGTTTTTACGGGTCTGGAATAGTAGCCTTTTGAAAACATTGTGGGAAAATGAGAAAATGCTGGTAACCAGCATTTTCTTCTTTTCCCACAATGTTTTCCAACCTATCATAGACAGAAATCATCTTTTAAGCAAGAGCTGAATTGTCATCTGCAATTGCTTTCAATTTGGTCTAGTCAAAAAGTTTGTTGTGTGGGAAAGGGTTAATTGGTAAACTTTGACCACACATGAAACGATTTGAAGGCAGCTGAACACAAAAACGTCTCGAAGTGCCTCCAACGAACAACTAAGAAGTTAACGTGAGAAAGAGATAATTCATAAGGTTAGAGATGGAGATGTTCCGAAACCGTATCTGATTTCAGATACCGTGAATGTCAGTTGTGAGCTCAAATGGAAAAAAAATGAGATATATCTTTATCGCGAAACTTTTTACTATTTACATAATATTTCCAAGACAGTGTCGTTATCGAAATAGTTTTCTAAAATTATCGCGATAGTTATCTCGCATCTCGTGGCAAAATTATGCCACCATAATTATATTTACTTTATCTTTTTGTCGCGCTTCAGCCATCTTCGCGAGCCAAGGTTACGATCACTTCGTGGATCTTACCTTGGCTGATTGAGCCTGATTTCGAGATTCCTGCGATGCGCCCAAGACAGTGTCCTTATCGAAATAGTTTTCTAAAATTATCGCGATAGTTATCTCGGATCTCGTGGCAGAAATATGCCACCATAATCATATTTACTTTATCTTTTTGTCGGGCTTCAGCCATCTTCGCGATCCAAGGTTACGATCATTTCGTGGATCTTACCTTGGCTGATTGAGCCCGATTTCGAGATTCCTGCGATGCACCCTCTATTGGATGCTGGTTATTAACCCCCCCCCCCTCCCTTTACATCATATTTCTAATAGCTAGTGAAATGGCGTTTTACAAACCGCTTACGAATACACATGAAGCGATAAGCAGACATCCACGAGGGTTTCCATGTTTACATTCTATTCGAAAGGTAGCGACCTTGTTCTATTTTTATCAGAGATGAAATGCTACGAGCGATTTCATTCGTTGCAGTTAGGGCTGGCTGCATCCAAAGAAAGAACGTATCAGGGGAATGTAAAAATCAAGCTCGATCCGCCAAGGGTAGAGTAGCGTAGTGAATCGTCAGCCTTGGCTTGTGAAGATGGGCTTCAGCTTGCTATTGTAATTATCAACCGGTAGTACACACCAGTATTTTGGCGTGTAATTGTTTGCCCAACGACAAAAATTAGGAGTAGTCCAAATTCAAAGCATTTGCAGACGACAAAATACATTTGGCTCAAAAAATGAAATTTGTTTTGGGAAGGGTAGAAAACATTGTGGGAAAAGGAGAAAATGCTGTTTACCAGCATTTTCTCCTTTTTCCGCAATGTTTTCAAAATAATTTTTCTTCAAGGTCGTCAAAACTCGGAATCGTGTGGTGTAGAGTTAATTGAGATTTTCTTCAACAAATCTGAAAGAAACTTAACGAAACTTATCAAGAGACATGAGGCATGCTTTGGGATAAGGGAATTTAGTGTAACTTCATGATCCATGAATCCATGAAATCGATTGGGTCTAGCAATCGACTGTCGATATTCAATGAAGTACGCCGGTCCTTTGACATACAGCAAAAAAGAAACTACATGTACAACAAAGGCAGGTAACTCTCAAAGTAGTTTTGAAACAGTCAAGCCGCTTTTTTGACTTGGAATCTTCACTGGAAATCAGGCAACTGCTGCCGATTGTTGGCACTCGCATTCGGTATTAGTGTTTTTCGATGGTGTAGAACGTTGACTAGGTGTCTATCATTCGGCATGCATCGGGTGATGGGAGCCATCAAATCCCTCGGCTGTAACTGGTGCAATTGATATGTGGTAGATCGATACATTTGTCGCACGGAAATACGCCGGTTTACCGTTATGAAAATTGTAAGGCTCCTCTAAATAACGAAAACTTGAGTTTCAATTTTCTATCGAATCTTTCTAACTATATTTCAATTGAAAGACAGCTCGTAAATTCAATTTCTAACGTGGTTTATTAATTCCGATTGAAGTTTTCACCAACAAAAAGACAGATGTGAATAACGTAATTGAGGTTGTTTATGTCGTTGCTAAACAACTGTTAGTGGCGTGCTATATATAGAATCACGTGATTCTCAGCTGAAATGGAAACGACCGTAATACGGACGAGTAAAAATGTATGTACGGAATCAGCAATGTTTGACGAGTAGGTGACTGTTTCATTTTTGTAGCATTTGTCGAAGACAATTCCACTATGAGATCAAAAGTAAATGTTCAATACTAAATTTTGAAGACCATGCCTGGTATTATGTCCATATGATTCCCCTAGGGTCAAAACTGGCCCAGCCTCAGGGGTCAAAAGTTAAAACATAGGAACAAAGAAGGAAAAATCTCTTTCTCTAAAACTGGATGGCGTTGATCTTTTTTATTGAGTATGTAGCTTTTCCTAATGGGCCTCTACCAAGTTTGTTCAAATGATGTCGCCGAGTTCAAAACTGGCCCAGCCCCGGAGGTAATAAGTTCGAGCAAAGGAACAAAAAATAAAACTTTAAAATTCTTCTTTTCTAAAACTGGAAAGCATATGCCTTTGTTACTTGGTATGTAGTGAACATGTTTGTGTTTGTTATCCAGCCTGAGAACAAAGTGTTCAGCCAGTTCAAAATCGAGTCACCTGGGGTCATAAGCTAGGTTGCAAGGTCAAATTGAAGTAATACCTTGTTTTTTGCTGAATTGAATTGAAAATTAATCACAGTATTTGTCTTCATAAAATCTAGAATGATTGCAAAATTGGGTCACTAGGTCAAATTAAAGAATTCTTCGTGAGCACTCTAGACGCTACATCCCTGGCTCAAATTGAAAATTAGTCAGAATCTTTGCCTTGATGAAAGGTTGGGTGAGTTTTTAACTAGGCCACATGGTTATATTTAAGAAATGCCTTGTGGGAACTATGGAGGCCACATTTATTGCTTAATTAAATTGAAAACTATTCATAATGTTTGTCTTGATTTTTTTGATGAGTTCTAAATTGGCTCACATTGGGTAATAAATTAGGTCACTAGACTAATTTAAGGAAATTCCTTGTGGGTAATCTAGAGGCCACTTTCTTTCCTCAATTGACCGGACAGTTGGTAGAAAAACTGAATTATGCACGAGGAGTGAATTCACCTGTTGACTCATGTGGGCGATCTAGGGCCATCATGGCCCTCTTGTTTTCAAATTATTGATTTTAGTGGCTTCCTTGACAAATGCCACATCAACGTTTTCAACGCTTTGATTTTTCAGGTAACTGCGGGACGGTGAAGTGTCTTCCAGATCGTGTTTGTAGAATGGTAAATGGATTACCGATGTGTGTTTGTAAACCAAAATGTGACCGGTCGCTGAAAACCTTAGGACCAGTCTGCGGGTCAGACGGTCGAAAATACAAAAATTACTGTACGTTGCTAAGAAAGAACTGCAAGGAAGACCGCTCCATAGAAATAGAGTACTTTGGACGATGTAGACGTAAGTATATAGTTCACTTCATCAGACGAAAAGAAAAAAAACGAATTGAAAACGTTTGCAAAATAAAAGCAGCTTAAAGGATGATATCTGGTTTTGATTAAGAAGAAAAAAGTTGTTGGAGAAAGGTGATAATGAGACCAGTATTTTCTCCTTTTCCCACAATCTTTTCGAAAGCCTGTTTGTCTTCTGGGTCGTTAAAACTCAGGATTGTGTGGTAAAGGAATTTCTAGGAAAACTGCCCCCCCCCCCCCCCCCCCCCCCCCCCCCTGAAAATTGAGCGGCTGGTAATTGCAAGTTTTCTTTAATTGCAAAAGATAGACTTTCCCATCGATATCCGTGAACTTATTTTAGTACTAATACCGTCAGGGAAACACAAAACATAAAACAAAACAGAATATACGTATATACAGGGTAATTAATAATTTCTGATACATTTCTAGTCTTTGATATTTTTTCTGCCGGCATATACCTTGTTATAAAATTCATATCACAATACCATACAATAATTAGTTTTATTTGATACATGCTAGATAAAATCGGTCAAACCACACAATACACAACATTTATTTCATGCTTTCCGGTAGGATATCGAGAAATATCCGTGAAAACATTTTTCGATCTTACACTGGTACGACCAGTGAAAATACCGATTTTCACGTTCTTGTTGCCTAGGTAAATTGCGCGTGCCTAACAACCAGATGGAAAATATGAGGTCATATACCTTACATTTCTCGCGCTTGATGTAATATTGTAATGCGTTGCTATGCAGGAGGGGTGCGCCACGGGGAATAACGGAAAAGAGCTGTACTGGATTTTGATAAAGCTACTCCCAGAAAGAGTTAAACGCATGAAATAAATAGAATATTTGTTTTTTTCGGTGAAAGATCGAAATTTATTTCATCGAGTGGACACCATCAGTAATATTTTCACGAGTGGCACAGCCATGAGTTAAAATATTACCGATGGTGTCCACTCAATGAAATAAATTTCGATCTTTCACCGAAAAAAAAAAACAAATATCCTCTATTTATATGGTTTTCTCTATATGACAGCCATTCTGGCTCTTCTAACGCAACGTCAAGCCTCTTTTGAAAGTTTGCTCTCACAGATAAACACATTTCTGGCGCTGAGTTTTGTTGTCTTCCCATGAGGAACTAGCAGCAACTCTCCCGCAGGGTTCGATTCACGTAAATATACATTTTCGTTCAAGTATCCAACGGGAAAAAGTTCAAACGACTAAGGTACGGGGAATGAGGGCGCCCAAGCATAAGGAGATGAAGTTTTCCAAAAAAGTTTCATCAAACTACGATAACACTGAATGTGCATTTGCAATTCAGCGCATCATGTTATTGAGCAATATACGCATCTCCCCCTCCCTTTTTCCCCCTTCAGTACTTTCATCTTTATAACTGGTAAACAGTATATTTTTATATAATGCACTTTTAACCCTTTACCCCATAGGGCATTTCTATGGTATCTCTAATTGGCCCTAAATAACAGCAAGGATGAAGCCATTTCTTATATGTATATGTCACCTTTTGATAGCATAGAAAACTTTGTGACAAAAGGTGAAATTGCTCGTCACGAGCAATTTCACCTTTTGCCACAATGTTTTCTAAAGGCTCCTACAAGCAATGCATAGAAATGAGTATCTATGTAGTAAAGGGTTAAATGATCACAGACACAGAAAAGTTTGAAGCTCAAAACTCTGTACAGAAGATACTTAAAAGCAATCAGATAACTTCAAAAAGATTAGACCTTTCAAAGGAATCATCCTTAACAGGGTCAAATCTCTAAATAGGAAATCTTAATGTTTGGAGAAACGTCTTTCGGAGTTTGAAACATTAAACCAAGATTCGTCGCAGAGGATATCATTTCGCCGATGTCTTCTCATGTTGTCTCGAGTCCATTTTCGACGTGTACGACTGTGACGCTACGCCAACAACACTCCAGTGTGCGACCTCCTACGATAAATTCCCTTCTTCTGAAAACTTTGTAGGCGAAATTATAGCTAACAGATCTTTCGTGAGTGCATACAACTACTGACACCAAGGATTGCACCGGTACAAAACAGTATAGCAGATGACTTTAAGAGATGAGATTTCCTGATATTTAGATAGGCCGAGGCCAATATGCGAGGTTTCTTGTAATGTTACCATATTGAAAAACAAGTGGCATCATTTTTTTCTAATACTTTTTATGCTTTTAGGTTAAATATAATCTAGGTACATGTAAAGAAACAAGCAAGACAATAAACGGGTAGTTGAAATCTGTTCAGTTGTAAATACACATTCATCAAAGTGGATGGCAAAAACAGGATTCCGTATTCATCCGTCCTTGTAATTTATGTAAGTCACACGACCTTCTTCCCGCGTTTGAAGGTCACGTGATTTTTTCCGCAGTGTTCGTTTCTATTTTTAACGAAATTCTTTTTTCTTTTTCTTCTTTTTGTTAAGATTTAGGATTGTAATACAAAATTAAAATTGTTGGAAAGGGAATATGCAATTAAATCCTTACAATTTTGTTGAAATTCGTGATATAGAAACAAACCATGTCTATTTCCTATTTCAGTTTTTAGACTTCGATTTCTTTATAAAATCATGACGAAACAGACTGTGTATCGGAACAATTCCCCTACAAAGATTGGATTTAGACAGCAATTTCTGAGGCAGTCTGCCTTTTAAACTCAACACTGTTGGAGAGGTCTGATGGCCTCTCCAATGACGGACAGTATTAGTTGTACAGTTAGGTGGTAGGGGACTTGGAAACTTGTTCACGGCTGCAGTTAATCATGTAGCCCCGAGCCGAAAGCGAGCTGGCGACATAATTCACCGCAGCTGTGAACAAGTTTCCAAGTCCCCTGCCACCTGACCGCACAACGAATTTTTTATACTGCAAAGTTTTACCCTTTCAAAGCGCTTTAATTGAAATTTTCCTGTTTTATAATTTTACGAATCGAGTATGCTGACGAAATAGAAATCCCCTTCTGCGTGCCCCAATTCAATGAAAACTGACTTCACTGGAAACTGATGTCACTAAAACGTGCAGTTTGGTGCATAAATGTGCAGTCTGGTGATCGATCGACGCCGCCATTTTGGATGTTGTACATGTGTTGCACGTGTAGTGATGTTTACGGGGCACTCAAAAGGGAAACTGGCTTTGCGTGGTTTTTGCCATGGAACATGATATATATGTTCCCGGCATGTTAACCAATCAGATCACGAGAAATTTCTTTGCAGTGTAATAATAATTGTTCTCGTTTTATTAAGCCGTCTACCGTCTTGACGTTCTGAATGCCTGCTTTCAAGCATGTCCAAAATCCTCGCTCTTTACTCTTGATCAAGCACTGGCATCTTGAATATTTTCAAGTCTCAAGATGAATCCCTGCTTACTTATTGACAAAGAAATACATACGTGTAATACTGACTCATATAACCATGTCCATGTGGTGGAAAGTGCAATAGGCCCAAGGGCAAAATATGGGAGTAGCCTAACCAGTGCTTTCAGCTTTTCGACAGATAAAATAAAGAAGAAAGATATACTTTATTAGATTGGTTAGGTTAACGTACTATGGGAGACTAAACGTTATGTAGGTATTTGGGATATCTACGAAGTTATCCCACATTTTCGATGATGCGTTTTTTTTTTAAATGGACGTATGTATAGGTCAATACACTCAGTAAAACTTCTAACCGGCCACTTTTGTTTCTTTTATAAATTTGACTAAGTATTAGACATGTAAATTAAAACAGCTTATAACGTATGTCTGGACGTTAGACATTGTGTTGAAATGAAAAGATTTTCAACTTGGCAGATAGAAGGTATCTCTTTATCAAAAAGGGAAAAACACATGGTTTGCGCCTGCCTGATCTTTATCAGCCAAACCAGGTTAAAAGAGAAGGTTACACCACTGAAAGTGAGTCAGCAATAAGGAAAAACACAAAAAAAAATTCTGTGCAAAAATTTAAATCGAGAGAAGGAGAGTGAAGTTTTAAAAAAATAAAAAGATTTTTAAATTTTCAGTGTTTAGTGAATGAATGTTCAATAACTTCATTTCAATAAAACAAGTCAACAAGTTCCTTTCAAACTTAGGCTTGAGTATGCTTGTGCATTGGTCAGTTTTTCTCTAGAACATCATACTGAAGGAACGGTCTCATTTCTAGACAGTGGATGTTAGAAGAGGTCTGCAGGTTCTGTCGTCCTTCGGCTTAAAAATGGCTGTTTAAAATGTTTTGTAATGCGTATGCTTCACCTTACTCCACTGATACATACATCAAAAATTTATTTCCTTTTTACATAAGCAGACCTCATTACTGTAAATCAGTCATCGTTCGATTAAGCTCATTCAGCGTATAAATACCTGCATACAGAACTAAGTGTGCAAGCCTCGTAAATATAATTCCAGAACACTATATCAAATTTAACCTACGTTTGCTAAACAAACCAGATAAATATTAACCCTTATCTTGCCAAATTTTAATGCTACTTCATACTTATCTTTAAGAGAAAAATTTGGTTAGATCTATCTGACATTGTAGATTAAGATTAGACTGCACCTTCTGTGCAGTCTGATCGTAATCTACAATGACTGTAAAAGGTCAATAAGGCGCGCTTAGCAGCTCATGAGCAACATATTGCATATTAGTGATTAACAGTCAATATAAAGATATCGCAATATAAAGACTGTATCGGTTAGAACTTCCAATATAAAGACTGTATCGGTTTGAAAATCCAATAAATACTAGTCAATGTACATCCAAACTAAGATTGTACCTTCTTTGACGTCTAATTTTGATCTAAATAGCGAGCCAAAATCAGCTGTATATGCGCTTAGCGATGCTAGTGATTTCGAATTTGGTAAAAGGTATTAAGACTGCGTATTTTTTATTCTACTTATTTAATGTTATGCTGTTCCTGAAGCGGGAAGTTTAAAAGATGAAAGAGTATGTGAAAGCCCACTGGCTTGTGTCCGCACTTAAATAAGTTTTATCTTTGATATAAGCTGTTATGCAAATCTTGTAATATTTTTGCAGGCTCAGTTTTAATGTATTATTCCAGTATATAGGGGTTGCGCACCACAAAAGCTTTGCAAACATACCGTGAAAAATGATTTAAATATTGTCGAATATATCTAATGATAGCATCCTCTGTGAAAAGGGGCTTCATGCATCTGCAGAAAGTATCGAATTTCGTCAGTGTGAAAGTAACAGAACTTCTGATTGGCTAAACCATATGGTTTAGCCAATCAGAAGTTCTGTTACTTTCATATGGTTTAGCCAATCAGAAGTTCTGTTACTTTCACTGTCAGAAAAATCTTGAAGAATAAGACAAAGAATGTTCTTAAGAATGGTTGGTGAGTACGGGCCCAGATCAGCTAACGCCGTATTGCCAGGGCATAGACTTGTATTCACCAACCAGTCTTAAGAACATTCTTAGTCTTATTCTTCAGAATTTCGTCAGGGTGAAAGTAACAGAACTTCTGATTGGCTTAACCATATGGTTTAGCCAATCAGAAGTTCTGTTACTTTCACTGTCAGAAATCTTGAAGAATAAGACAAAAAATGTTCTTAAGAATGGTTGGTGAATACGGGCCCAGATCAGCTAACGCCGTATTGCCAGAGCATAGACTTGTAATCACCAACCAGTCTTAAGAACATTCATAGTCTTATTCTTCAGAATTTCGTCAGTGTGAAAGTAACAGAACTTCTGTTTAGCTAAACCATATGGTTTAGCCAAACAGAAGTTCTGTTACTTTCATATGGTTTAGCCAATCAGAAGTTCTGTTACTTTCACTGTCAGAAAAATCTTGAAGAATTAGACAAAGAATGTTCTTAAAAATGGTTGGTGAATACGGGCCCAGATCACCTTACGCCGTATTGCCAGAGCATGGCTTAGACTTGCTTTGCACGGTTACCTTGAGCGACATGCATTGGCTTAGAAATAAAGATACATGTAGAACTTTGAATTTTTATACATTCTAAGATTTTGAGATAGGACAAATTTTGCAGATATTTTCGCACACAGCTCTTAGCATCTTCAGATACTACTCTTACGAATTGAATTATTGTTATATTTAGGAAAGGAGGATCCTTTTGAAACTATAGTGCTGCAGATTCTATATGATAAATAATCTTATTTCCGTCGTGGTTTATCGTTTCGTAAACTACGGTTGTGACTCATTACTCAGAACCGCAACTCACAACCGTCGTTTATTGAACGACTAACCGCAATTGAAAGAATATTACATGTACTTCGATTGTAACATAACCACCTCTTGATCAGACGAAATAAGGTCATACTTGGTGTATAAGAACGGATGCGGATTATATTCCCTCGTATAAAAATGGCTGTTCCAGTCACTGAATAAAACAAAAACTCACTGCCCAGTTGGTAAATATAAAAAGAATCAACGTTTTAATAAAACCTTAGGCATCACACTCTCACCGTTTTACCAATATATTTTCTCCCTTTCAAATGACAAAGAAGAACAAATTTATCGTCAAGCATTAGAGTTGCAGTCGCTTCAAATGCCCTGAATATTTTTCCACACACTTCCATTCCTGTTTCCATAGCCTTCAACACGAGAAGACTCTGCGCTGAATTTATATACTTTTACCGTTGCATTTCATATAAT
Organism: Tridacna crocea; assembly: GCA_943736015.1. Lineage (NCBI taxonomy): Eukaryota > Metazoa > Mollusca > Bivalvia > Cardiida > Cardiidae > Tridacna > Tridacna crocea. The sequence continues at coordinate 16,582,593 of OX031066.1, forward strand.
CCCATCGTTGTCAGTTTTTATCAAAAACTGTATTTATCGTTAAGTCCTTGAGTTTCTCTTTACTCCTTTGTCGAGTTGCGGAAATTGACGATTTGCTGACGTCAGTTGACTTTCATTGATAATATATTGGGGGAAGGGGACACAGAACAGCCACGAGCAACTTACTATACATACCTACAATTATGTCACTTCATATAAGAAAAAAAAGATTACTTGTATATAAGCACGCTTTCGTTGCACTGCGTTTATGGAGCCGAATTCACTTGTCATATAAGAGTAGATCTGTCACTGCATTATCTACTTCATAATTATCTTAGCGGTGGATCTTATAGAAAGCAGAAAGTCAGACAGCTTTTTTTTTTCAATTCCTCATTGTTCCTTGATTCTCAACTCAGCTTTGTACAGCAATGGCGAACACATGATCACGCATCATATGTGAAAATCCCCGACATGACCCGACTATCAAAATGGGTAAAACATCTTTCTGCGTGCCAGCCAGGTCTCGATGTTTCGACTGGTGTAATTACAAGCTTTACAACCTCAAGGATACGGATCATTTTAAAAAGATTGGGGGGTGGGGGATGACAGACCCAATAGCTTAAACCTTTGTATCATCATTTAATTGAAAGGGCTAGTACCGATACAAAAAAAAACTGAAGACGAAAAATATAGCTGAAAAATCTCAGTTAAGTCAACGATGCCATTTACTGCAATAAGAAAGGTACGAATTCTGTCATGGTTGTGGTGACGTCACATATCGTTTTGGTCTGTCGCGTATTAATTTCACACGTCCACCAGTACAATAATTATGCTTTTTGAAAGATATTTGCTGAGCACGGCTAAAAAGACAGACGAAGATATAACGTATAAAAGTCTGCACAACGTCATTGGCCTAACAGAACACAATGGTCACGTCATCACGTTAGTTACCCTCACCAATGATCCTTTAGGGACGACCGAAGATTTCCTTTGGAATGTAAGAATCGACATGAGATGATTTACCGATGACACGAGATGCGTGTTGCTGATGCACGTATGATTTTATTCAACCGTTACAGAGAAGGCGGCATGATTAAATAAGATGTCATTGCGCAGCTCACTTTGTAACAGGAAACCATACAGGTTTCATTGTCGTGAAGATGTTCTTGTACCAGCTGTTTTTATCGATAAAAGCCGAGAGCTAATGAAGTTATTGCGCCATGTCATAGCCACTAGTAAAAAGTAGGGATGGCAACGAGTAACCGGTTAACCGAGTACTCGATCGAACGTCCGAGTATCGATTACGGAATTTGATATTCGAGTACTCGGTATTTTTTTCAAAAATGTACCATTTTGCTTCCCGAGGAAAATTTCTTTGCAAAAAAAAAAAATACTGCAGCCGATTAAATGTAATCAAAATATCGTTGCAAAAGTGCGAAAGTTACCGAAAGATGGCCAAACAATTCACAATTTGACACGTGTTTGCAATAAACAACACCTGTGTCAATTATAACGTTAAGCCGATCACGTTAATCGCTAATCATTAAAGTTTTCGTAATTTCAGTAAATCAGAGGCCGGCTAATATGATCTAATCAGGGAGGAGAAGGTAATTATCCTTAATCTTCACAGTTTGACTGTGAAACTTATTTAGGGATCGTGCGTACCTTGCGATCGCCAACGTGCCGTTGTATACCTTCCGTATTTTGCTTTAATTTTTGGGATAGTAAAATATATATATATATTTTGTGTGTGTGTGTTCCAATACTAAGGTCTATAAAAAATAATTATTTTATAAGCAGTCCCAAAACATATGATCACACAAGACACGCTCGCGAACTCTAGGTCATTGACAAGTCGAACAATGCCGACATTAAAAAGCTACGCCATTGATTTCATAAACCTACGTTCATATGCAGGTTGGTCTATTTTTAGACAGATTGGAATTCCAGCGGTCATTTTGTGCACTAAACAGTCCAAAACTTGGCTTTTTCCCATTGTTTTCGTTGATGATTAACTTGTAACTGATTATTGTCTATATCCTGGGCCAACGATGAAGATTGTTATTTTGCGTTTTTTGGTAAAATCATGATATAATTTACCTGCTTATGTGGGGTGAATGACGTAAATTCCACTGACAAGGACCTGTTCGACTCGTTCTCAAATTTGATTGGTTCGTCGATCTTCGATCGATAAAACTCGGTTAGATTACCGAATGTTGATTTCTATTTATAAAGAACGAACCCGACTGACCGTGAAATACATGCTTGTCAACTCCATGGCAACCTCGGATGTATATGTATGTGTATCTTGGGATACAAGCTTTATCACACCCTTTATACACTTATATCCGAATTTTTTTGAATTGGGGTTTAAATAGTCTGTCAGGTGATTTGATTTTTAGGTCTTGAATCGGGAAACTCCCTTTGAAATCGTGGTGGGTTGGGAAGCATGCTTATGACGTTATGTGTGTAGAACTTGAGATAAATGGTTGTAAACAAAAGGGTGTCAAACGGATCAAGATTTTTTGTTGAATAGATTTTAACTGTTTCCAACTCTTTGGGACAAAAAAAAAAAATACCGATCTTGCTCTGAAATTTTAGTATAAAATGTAGTAAAATTCGTCCGAGTAACCGAGTACTCGATCGGAAGAATGACCGAGTACTCGAGTATTAAAATCGATACTCGTTGCCATCCCTAGTAAAAAGGCTAGGCTTTCTGTGGAACGTCTCCAACAGTAGCCAAGGATTTTTTCTTTCGCCCATTTAATAGCTATATCTCTGACATTCAGGACATCTTTATGAGATTTTCAACGTCGTCAGCAAGATACGATTGCCTAGCGAGACCGCTACTAGGAAGAGCAATTGAACGCAAACGCGAACAAAATTTAGACACTTGTCAGATCAATGAGATGTCGTTCTACAGTTGAAAGAGATTAAAATAGAGGCCACAAACGATGTAGACAATCCTTGCTGTGACCCTTACGTGATTTCAAGAGGTGCTACGTCAGCGAATGCAAGTTGATTTGACGTATTGCCAATGAAATTTACCGCAGACTGTTACAGTTTCAGGATATTTGATAATAAAGGTTATCTGTTACGTTAACGAAGTGTTTCCCTTTTTGATATGATCAGCCCCTGTATCGGAGCTGAATATATATGCCGTAATGGCTGCTAGACAACAGAAGTGCCGCATCCAGTCAATCTTTCTCATCATTCACAGAATTAGAATTGACTGAATGACGAAAATGGATGGTTCCTGCAACCCTCCTGTGATAATTTCTAACCTCCTTAAAAGCACCTAAGCATGACTGCGTTCACTTAGACTGTATAAGTAAGGGGGAAAAGTGCGTGTTCTTTGATTTCGGTAATGCATTAACAGAATAAAAGGGAAAAGGAAAATCGCACATCAGTGATGTAGTAGAAAGTAGAGTTCAAAGATCAAAGCAAAAGTTCTCTGCAGTGTGACTTTGATCACCGACGTCTGCAGGACCTTTTTTACTGCAGAATTTGAATTTGATTTACATAGTCGCTAATTTATCTGAGCCATGATCATGCAAAATGGGGCTTTAATGTATCTCCGTAATTCATTGTACCAAGCAAGATATCGATCAATAAAATCTATTGTGTCAAAAAAAAAATGACTGATTTTGACTGAGACTGATCTTTTGACAGGCAGCATATTGACCGATAGCAAAGTTTCGTCCAAAGTCAGCCTGCACTGAATACGCAGGTGACCTGTGTCAATACTTTTTGCAGGTATATATAACCCCCTTTATACAGGGGTTGGCTCATCTTTTTTTCAGGTTCATGCAAAAATGTTCGATGTCAAGAAGGTAAACGATGTCTAGAAGATCAAAATAGATACCCACATTGCTGGACATGCGATACAACTTGTAAAACCTACATACCAGATGATCCTAGGAATTACTTCTGCGCTGTGAATGGCAAAACTTACAAAAACACGTGTGAACTGAAGGCAGAAATTTGCAAGGTTGGGCGCAGTATTATGTTTGCGTATCATGGAATGTGCAAAGGTTTGTGTTTCTTTTTTCGTAAGCCTTATAATCGCTTTGTGGCAGCAAGGTTAGGGCGTCCTTTTCCAGTGCAGCAATTGTGACTTTTCTCTGGTGTTAAATAGTGAATATTATTTCATGCTTTCCAGTAGGATATCGAGAAATAGCAGTGAAAATATTTTTCGATCTTATACTGGTACAACCAGTGAAAATACCGATTTTCACGTTCTTGTTGCCTAGATAAATTGCGCGTGCCTAGCAACCGGATGGGAAATATGACGTCATATACCTTACATTTCTAGCCCTTGACGTAACGTTGCTATGCGGGAGGGGTACGCCACGGGGAATAAGGGAAAAGAACTGTACTGAATTTTGATAAAAGTCCTCCCAGAAAGGGTAAAAAGCATGAAATAAATAGAATATTTGTTTTTTTCGGTGAAAGATAGAAATTTATTTCATCTCGTGAACACCATCGGTAATATTTTCACTCGTGGCTGCGCCACTCCTGAAAATATTACCGATGGTGTCCACTCGATGAAATAAATTTTGATCTTTATGTGGCTTTGTGTGATTTTAAAAATCTGTCCCTATAATGGGGTGTGATGGAATAACACAACCAGTTGATTATCCTATTTATCTTATTCCTAATTTCACCTTTTTTATTTTGATAATTATCAAGAATGGTACAATATGAAAATATTTCCTGCAAACAGTTTAAAACTATACCTTCAATGGTGATGATAGACATTTTTATTTCATGCTTTCCGGTAAGATATCGAGAAATAGCAGTGAAAATATTTTTCGATCTTACACTGGTACCACCAGTGAAAATATCGATTTTCACGTTCTTGTTGCCTAGGTAAATTGCGCGTGCCTAACAACTAGATGGTAAATATGACGTCATATAACTTACATTTCTCGCGCATGACGTTACGTTGCTAAGCGGGAGGGATACGCCACGGGGAATAAGGGAAAAGAACTGTACTGAATTTTGATAAATCTCCTCCCAGAAAGGATTAAAAGCATAAAATAAATAGAATATTTTTTTTTTCGGTGAAAGATCGAAATTTATTTCATCTCGTGAACACCATCGGTAATATTTTCACTCGTGGCTGCGCCACTCGTGCAAATATTACAGATGGTTTCCACTCGATGGTTAAATTTGTCTTTTCAGTCGGTAAAAATTGGGTTTTTTATTTGGAGTACCATTTTGGTCACAATTCACAGTTTTGATATCAATCCCATTCGAGACTGTGAACATTAGTAAACTGTCCCCCTCCTTCCCCCGTCACACCAGACTCGATCTCAGTACGTTCCGATTTTTTTTTTGTAAACGGACTTAAACCACACTGATCAACGTGAGCCGCGGACACCATGTGTTCTCGGTACACCAGATCGAATTTTCCATGGAAGAACCGGAGGTGCTGTAAGTATTTTCATTTTTATGGACCTGATTAACCTAGATAGAAATGTTGATTTACAGCAATGTCAGGACGAATGATTGATCTGTTTACACACATACTAGGGAATAATAATACCATCATATAAGCGAGCTTTGGCTTTATGAGCAACTGGGGTCTTATTGTTTTGAAGGTTGTTGCCGATTTTCGGACAAAATCCCCTAACCATTGTTCATTTTACAAGCTTTATGATAAGATAAATGTATTCCGTAAAGTAACACAAAATTTAACTTAGAAATGTCCATCCAAAGCGAAGATATACGTTTTTGAATGGACCTGGGTAGAGGAAAATATACTAACAAGACACCATTTTCATTTTCAGAGTATGTACATGGACACCAGATCAGAAAAAGCTTGTGGTAACTGGACACCAACCTTTAAATCATCAATATTTTTGCCTGAAACTCGATGCATGGGCTGTATACGAAGACTATTTTTGTAAACATTATGTCACTACGGTCCATTACCTGATAAAGAGCATGATGTATGAGATTTTAATCTTTACAGTTACAAACTTACATAGTTCTTGGAAATGCAGCATTAGTGCTCAGAAATAGTTACAGTTCAACCTATATTAATCAATTACCAAAGGGTCGGTCGAAAGAGCTTGCCAAAGGCAGGTGCTTGCTTGATACAGATGAATATCTGTGCATTGCTATTTGTCGGGAACTACATGTATGCTTGTTTATTCAGGTTGCTTGCTTAATACAGGTGGCCTACATGCCAGGTTTAATTGTATTTCGTATTGCTGAAATTATTTGGAGAGGTCATCAGACCCTCCAACAGTGGTGAGTTCAAATTGCAGACTGCCAAAGAATTTGCTGTCTAATTCTATTTCTTCGAGCATAATTTTTCTGATACACAGTCTGTTTCGTCATGATTTTCTAAATAAAGCGAAGTTAAAAAAAAACGAAACAGGAAATAGACGTGGGTTATTTTTTATATATGACGAATTTCAGAAAAGATTTGATTTAGTAATTTGCCATGGCTGCAATTAACCTCTCTAATAATTTCCTAACACATACGTACAAAACTATTTCTGAGCACTAATGCTGCATTTCTAAGAACTATGTAAGTTTGTAACAATAAAGATTAAAACCTCATATATCATGATCACCCAGCATGTTGGATAAAATGAAACATTATCAGTGATCATCTGTGTTATGAAATACATGTAGATCTACATACATGTATTATCAATGAATTTATTTAAAGAGCTGCAATTACTTCCGCTTTATGACAGAAAGAGAAAATAAGTCCCAGCAACAAAAGCCATGTTTTTCAGCAGATCAAAATCTATTGAAGGAATGTGATAGAAAGCTACCCAATGCCAATCTCGTGATTGAGTTGTTTTGAGAGGACAAATTTTATAATTTTCACAACGCGCAGTACACGGAAAATAAGCTCCTTCCACATAAGCCATCTTTTTTAAAGGACAGAAGTATCTCGAAAGAAATTCATGGAATCATCCACGTTGAATTTTGCTGATTTCCACGTGGTGGTTTCTGAGGAGAAGTCAATTAAATAAAAATTTTAGAAATAAACGCGTAGACGAACAAAAGCACGCATGCAAATGTACGAAGGGTAGAACGCTATTCTTAGAGCCCGCTGGCAGTTGGCCAAGCGGATTTGAAAATTATTTAAACTAAGAATCAGGCCAAATGTGGTAAATAATGTACACTCTGTATTAATTAATAGGGTTTTTTCTTTATAGACCATGTTTTTCGAAGCCATCTTTCCCAGGGACATTAAAGCTCGTGATTGCGTGGTAATGGGTTAATAGGCCATTCATAAAACTGAAACGCTGTAAGAAAGGAACATGTCTTACACCAACATTGGAGGCAATGACCGGTCAATTGTGATCAAGCATCGTAAGTCTACTTCGTAAATTGCTGTAACATTGCAAATATTTCAAAAAAGCAAGTGCTACAAGTAATGAAATTGCGTTGAACATGCTCTTTATCAGGTAATGGACCGAAGTGACATAATGTTTACACAAATAGTCTTCGTATACAGCTCATGCATCGAATTTCAGGCAGAAATATTGATGATTTAAAGGTTGGTGTCCAGTTACCACAACATTTTTCTGATATGGTGTCCATGTACATACTCTGAAAATGACATTGGTGTCTTGTTAGCATATTTTCCTCTACCCAGGTCCATTCAAAAACGTATATCTTTGCTTTGGATGGACATTTCTAAGTGAAATTTTGTGTTCCTTTAGGGAATACATTTATCTTATCATACAAACTTGTAAAATGAAGAATGGTTAGGGGATTTTGTCCGAAAATCGGCAACAAAGTTCAAAACAATAAAACCCCCGTTGCTCATAAAGCCAAAGCTCGCTTATATGATGGTATTATTATTCCCTAGTATGTGTGTAAACAGATCAGTCATTCGTCTTGACATTGCTGTAAATCAACATTTCTATCTAGGTTAATCAGGTCCATAAAAAGGAAAATACTTACAGCACCTCCGGTTCTTCCATGGAAAATACGATCTGGTGTACCGAGAACACATGGTGTCCGCGGCTCACGTTGATCAGTGTATAAACTGTGTTTTGACGGAATGGTGCTCCAGAACTTTTAGATTGCTCAAAATTTCTTGCCGTCCATCCCGTCCTGTAACTAGACGGAGTGACAACGAACTTAAAACGAGATGGACGTACTACAAATGGAACTGACGTGATTCGACCCTAATAAAGACGTCGTGCAGTCAGGCATCAGTTAACGCGTCCCATAAGTTCGTAAAATGATCGTAAAGTTGCTAGTACGTTCTCTTCGTCCGAACACAGTGTAAGTTCGTTTGGCAAAACTTCTCGGTATGGAACGAGTTCGGTATGACGGGGGTATTACCGACCGAAATTTCACGTCCTATCATGGCCGCAGCCAGTTCTACGATTTTGTTGATCGGGTTAAGACTTCCTAAAACTCCCGTCACCCCAAACTAGATTTTAGAACGTCTCGCCCCGTTCTGATATGATCGGTAAAAGGGTTGCGGTCGGCGCAAAACGTGTAATTTTGGCCTGACTTTGCCTCAAGCCTCTGTCAAACTAAACCTGTTCTTAGAAAGTCTTACTCAACAAAATCGTAAAACGGTTGACCGTTTTCAACCTCTTACGATCTTTTTACGAACTTTATGGACGGAGTCGGACAGGAAGGTCCTCCAGAACTTTGAGCCTGCTCAAACTTTCTTGCCGTCCATCCCGTCCTGTAATTAGACGGAGTGACAACGTACTCAAAACGAGATGGACGCACTAAAAACGGAACTGCCATACTTCGATCCTACTAGAGACACAGTGCAGTCAGGCATCAATCGGCAGTAAGTTTGCATTTTACCGACCGAAATTTCACGTCCTATCCCGACCGCTGCCGTTTTTACAGTTTTGTTGCCGAGATAAGACTTCCTAAGAATAGGTTTTGACGAGACAGAGGCTTCAAGCATTATCAAGCCAAAATTACACGGTCTACCCCGACCACAACCTGTTTTCCGATTATGTCAGGAGGGGGTAAGACGTTCTGAGAACTAGTTTGGTGTGACGGGGGCTTAAATATGCAAACGCAGTTTCAATTGATGCCTGACTGCACCTCATCTTAATTAGGATCGAAGCGCGGCAGTTCCGTTCGTACTACGTCCATCTTATTTTAATTTCGTTAACACTCTGCTTTATTACAGAACCGGATGATAGGCAAGAACATTTGAGCAGGTTCTGGGGGACCTTCCAATCCTAACTCGTCCACTAAGTTCGTAAAAAATTGCCAATACGTCCACTCCGTCTGAACACAGTTTAAGACGGTTTGGGAAAATTTTCGGAATGGAGTGAGAACGAGTTTGGTGTGACGGGAGTATAAGAACAGGTTAGGTGAAACAGGAACTTCAGATATTAAGTCCCCATAACACCAAACTAGTTCTTAGAACGTCGTACCCCATCCTGACATGATCGAAAAACGGGTTGCGGTCGGGACAGAACGTGTTATTTTGGCCTGTATTGCCTTAAGCCACTGTCTCGCCAAATCCTGTTTTAAGGAAATATTTTTTTTTTTAAAGGAAATCTTACCCCGCTCAACGAAATCGTAAAACGGGCTGTGGATAGGACCTGACATTTCGATCAGTAAAATGAAAAAGCAGTGTCAGTTGATGCCTGGCTGCACGACATCTTTACCAGGGACGAAGCCCGGCAAGTCCGTTTGTAGTACGTCAATATTGTTTTTAGTTCGTTGTCACTTCTTCTAATTACGGAACGGGATGGACGGAAAGAAATATTTTGAGCAGGCTCAAAGTTCTGGAGGACCTTCCCATCCTAAGTCTTCCATTAAGTTCCTAAACCGATTGTAAAAGGTTGCTAATAGGTCCACTCCGTCTGAACTCAGTTTGAGTCTGTTTGGCAAAAATTTCCGGTACGGAGTGAGAACGAGTTTCATGTGAGGGGGAATTATCAGGCCAAAATTACATGTTCCATCCCTACCGCAACCCGTTTTTCAATCATGCCAGGACGGGGTAAGACCTTCTAAGATCTAGTTTGGTGTGATGGAGGCTTAAAAACATGTTTTATGAGACAGAGACTTCAGGCATTATCTGGCCAAAATAACACGCCCTAATACGACTGCACCCTGTTTTCCGATTATGTCAGGAAGGGGTAAGACGTCCTAAGAATTCAGAATTCGTCTTTTTGAGTAACGGATGATGGCAGTCAATACGAATGTTTCTGTCATCAAACTGGAAAAAAATCTAGTATTATTATACTGCGAAGAAATCTCTTGCCATCTGATTGGATAATATGCCCGGAACATAATTTCCTGTACACATGCAAAATCAACGTAAACGTAGTTTTCCTATCGGGAGTGCCGTATACTATACATAACTACACGTCAAAGCAACACCCAAAGTGGTGGCATCGATTGGTACGAGCCGCCCGTAAAAAGTCTGCTGAGAAGCCTGCAAGTTACTATTACTGGTTTCCCTTAATGGTTGTCATTAAAGTAAAGAGGAGTGGATTTTTTTTTCAGGAATAAATGATTACAGTTACATGTATTAACGTTTTCTGACATTCTAAAACAAGAACACGGGGTTAATATGAACTATCCTTTCGCATTGTGAAGTATCGAAACTTATACAATGTAACCTTAAAAGGATTACGTAATGGTCGTATGAGGTAGTTAGTGGTTGTTTACTTTTGCCAATAAGTTATAAAAATGCATTGTTGTATTTACTTTTAGGTTGAATAAATCCATGTTCAAATTAAAATACGTTGAATGATTATCGCAGTGACATCATCAAGTTCATGTACCAAACTTCACGTTTTACCAAGATTTTAGTTACGTCAGATTTAATTTATTTGAGTCACTCAGAAGGCAAAATTATATTTTTGGTCAGCGTACTCAATTCGCGAGGCAATAATACGGAAATTTTGTCTCAACCATGACTCATGGTACCGTTTTGCCGTACCCCTCGTGCATTTTCCCCATTTGGTTATATCGGTCAAATTACGCATGTGTAAACAGTAATTGATTTACTATTAAGTAGTCCAAGCAATATTTTGATAACTTCAGTTTCGAAAATGTCAAGACAAAATAATGAATAAGGAGCACACATTTTGGACATGCTTGAAAGCGGTCTTTCTAAAACTGACGTTGCATGACGTTTTAATAACTTTGCACGGTTAACAATAGTGTGCCTTGTTCCACGGGTAAACGAAACAGGGAGCTTGTCTGATAGACTACAACATGGTGCTCCGCTTGTGACGTCTGTACGACAAGACAATTTCGCACGTCAACGTCACAAGTTTGCGAAACCGTTTTGTCACAGCGCAATCCACAAAGTCGATGGTTATTTGGAATCGCGGTAGACATGTAAGTCGGAGTACTGTAAGGCGATGTCAGTAATGATTTTGTACTCAGGGGTAGAGGAAGTACACGTGTCACCTGATACTCTATCTCTGACCAAACTGTAGCTTTACTTTAGCCCTTTTTTATGGTAACAGAAACAGAAGTATGTTCACCAGTAATGTTACATGTATGTCACATTTTCCTGTCGATTCATTCATTAGTCTAAATTTAAATCAGTTCTTATCACAGTGTGCCACGTTTTGTATTTTCAATAACAACAGTGGAATATATGTAACGCAGATAGCTTTATGTGAATAAAGTAAAAGGGCAAAAGTATCCGCATTTAAAAAAATGTAATTAATCCCTCTTCACCTCTGAATTATCATTTTGGTTTTGGTTTGATATTTTAAATTCTTTTTAGACCAATTACATTAGCATGTGAAGCTTGAGAATGATATTTATTGCGAAAAAAATGTAATGTCAGATTCTGATCTAAATTTATAAGTACATGTAAATGTTTGAAATTCAAAGTCGGGGTTTTGTAGAACTGACGAAGCGATGTTGATCTGTATTAGGTAAGACAGAAATCAGAATGCGTAGAGTCCATGCATGACTGGGAGAGTTTTTTGGTCTCGGTCATAAAGATCACAGTAAGCAATATGCTATGGGAATCCACTTCAACAATGAAACATCATTTGCTACGGAAGTTAATGGCTGATATTTATATAAAAATAACAACAACAACTACAACGATAGAGACAACAAAAGCTGAATATATGTACTTTCACATGTAAATTATAAAAATGTCAATTGTTTCTTCTAATTGAACGAAATATGACAAAAGTGTTGCTAAGTGAATCAAATTAATATGATAAAAATATATCGATGAAATAATTTGATAAATCATTTCGTAAATATTTTTTTTCTATTATATCAACAGTTTGTCTCAGATGAAACTTTTTACAAGACAGATTGTATTTTTTCGTTCATATATTCATACAGATTTATGTTTCTTTCTCATTTTTTAACATATGAGCGGCGGTCTGGCTTAAGAGAGATGAATGCACGTGCATGATGCAATGTACGAAGCATGTAAAATAGTTGATCCATCAAATCTAATTTGTCCAACAACAGACGATCAAGAGGTAAACTGTCCTTTGGCATAAAGAAAATTTAATAACAGCAAAATGTTTCGGCACAGGTCAGCCTGCGCGGACTGCGCAGGCTGACCTGAGTCGATACTTTTTGCAATGCATCATTCTTGTCAAAGAGCAAATGCCTTACAAGTGCAACGAATTCAACCCAAACCAAGCAAACTAATAGTTTGCCTAAAGAAATTTATTCTGCGTTCCAAAAACTGTGCCCTATTGATATTGAGCCCGAAGCGGGGATTTCCAACATCGAACATGCTAATTAAGTGGTACTTCAACCACATTATGTAGAACCCGTGTGTCTCGACAGTGGATTGTGGTAAATGTACGTCATAATCTTGCCAAATAGCAGTAATTTACTTAGAAGTAATGCAAGCGTGATACCTGGAAAAATGTCCAAAACTGAATGTTATTTTAACATTGACTTATTTTCTGTATCAAAAGTTGCTCTCAGTTTCCAAATTTGACAATCTTAAGTTATTTTGACCCAATTTGATAATGCTTTTTTCAATCCCATATTTGTACATTGTTACGGGAGACCACTCCTTCCTGCATGGCATATACTCCCGATTTAAAATACAATACCTGGCTACTGCGTCAGGGAGATATCTCTTTGGCTCAGTGGTTAGGGTATTGGCTTTGCGTCCGGGAGTTCGGAGTTCGAATCCCGCTCCGATCCTTATTTCTGCCATGCATTTATTCATTTGTTTCTTTGTTACGGACTTCGTTCGTAAGATGGGGGCTCGTCCGGGATTGGCCATTGAGCCATTAATCCCATTTGTTGTCCAAAATCGGACTTCCTGCCTAATAAGGCTTTGAGTCATCAATAAATGATGACTTTAAGAGGGGGTGTGTTACGGGAGACCACTCCTTCCTGCATGGCATATACTCCCGATTTAAAATACAATACCTTGCTACTGCGTCAGGGAGATATCTCTTTGGCTCAGTGGTTAGGGTATTGGCTTTGCGTCCGGGAGTTCGGAGTTCGAATCCCGCTCCGATCCTTATTTCTGCCATGCATTTATTCATTTGTTTCTTTGTTACGGACTTCGTTCGTAAGAACATTGACAAAATTCTTAAATGAAACCATTTATATTCTGTTGATGTTCGTCTTTATATACAGGCAATAACTATAATCCTGCACGCTTTCTTCGAAAGCTCTACTCTTTTTACATTTTCTAGTTTATGTATCTATGGAATCATCAATCATTTTCATGACTGTATATTTTTGTCTGTTAAAAAGGACTGCAGCCAATAAATGAAAATATATAGCTCAACTCGTTTTTTAATCCTTTACCTGTCAAGTACAATAAATAATGTTTTTCCAGCAAATAGCAAATATACCCCAATCCTTGTAATTTTAAAGGTAATTTCTAGAGGGGAGTATCTTCTCATTTGACGATGCTGTGTAGTCTGATCTTGATTTATACTGTCCGCAAAAGCCCATTGAATGGCGCTTAGGAGCGTAAAGGTTAAAATACTCGGGAAAAATATAAATATATGTGGTCTCACGTATATACAGTGGAGTCTACTGTCCAATGTATGTTGATTTAAATGACATTTTCATGCAGTTCATTTAGTCTGTAGTTCGTACTATCTTATCATTTATTATTCATTTTCCTTTTGTTTTGTATCTTAAATCAAGGTTCAAATGCCAAAAAAGATAGAAATTTCATTTCTTGTCCAGGACACAGGAAACTCCCGTGCAGCTTTAACTTACGTCTAATTTTGCAAAAGCAGATGCTACGACTCTGAGGTTGTACGGACCTTTTGGCCAAGTCGTTTCTGCCAGGACTTCATGGCCAGCTGAAAGTTCAAAGTAGGAAGTTTTGGACAAATGTTCTTTGAAAATGCAATAAATGTACTATTTATGCTTTAAAGTATTCAGTAATAGTAAAAGAAAAGCAAAGGAAGTTCATTTATTGCATTTTTCTGTTTAAAAAAGCATTTAGCCCAAACATATAGAAAATAAGACATACATGTATCATGATAGGAACTTCTCTTCATTTCAATATTTTCTGATATCCCTTATCACATCAAAATTTATTCATATCAATTCAATCATTATTTTCAAAGAGTATGAAAATAGTGAATTATTTTGAGAAACGGTGAAAATGCTTTATAAGTATATTGGCTGTTTCCCACTATGTCTTCAGCTGCAAAAAAAAAAGAGTTTTTTGCACATTTCAAGAATTCTTGTCCACATATATTTTCAAGCAGTCATGCATAAGTTCTTGAACAGTTCTTTCACTTGCAATTTCTCTTATTCCCTCAATGTTTTTAACAGAAATGCAAAGCATACATGCTATATTAAATTTGGTCAAAACGTCCTACTTGGCACTTTTAGCTGGTCAGAAAGTTATTGGCCAAAACTTCTGTGGCGAAAACAGCCCGCCCAAAACGTCCTACATTCGACTGTCAGGAGTATGTATCTACTGTTTAGTCAAATCTGGCGTTAAGAGTTTGCATTTCATTATTGAAACAGGATTCTGATAAATGTCATCAAAATTGATGATATGATATAAATGCCAAACAAACATTGAATGTCAACTTTTATGCACCTCTTTCTTAAGATTTTATTGTTTTAATATTCTTCCGGATAAACTTAAACTAGAGTTAAGGTCGCTTATTGAGAAAAGTGCTCCTTCATCACAAATTGTTGAAATAAATACATAAATAAGACGAAGACCGTACAAAATTTATTTGGGTCTATTAAATCTAATTCATATGCGAAATACACACAACAAACGAATGCTTATTAGATATCCTAATAAGGAATTAATGATTTACTACACTATTATAATATTTATATTATATAACTCTCTTTTTTAAATGAGAACTTTAAGGCCAATATGGCTCAGTCTATACAGAGAGCTATCACATCCAAAGTTCAAGGTTGTTTTCTGTGATAGTAACTTCTTAAAATACCGTAAAACGTAAAACCAATATTATAAATGGTTCTGTCTAGTGTGCTCGTTGACCACGTTGTCCTGAAAAGCAAAAATTTCCTAGAAACACCTTCAAGTAAAATATGTGCAGGGTTTAGTTTTCTACGAAAACGTATGAAAATGCATTTTTGTATGAATAAATATGTCTAGACCTATTACTTTAAGGAATAAAAATGGTATTAGCTTAAGGCTAAATGCCTCTGAGTGCACTGACTCCTAAAATGAACCATGCTGTGTGAAAAGGGTATTTTATGCATTTGCAGAAAGTTTCTACCCAGGTCAGCCTGCGCAGACGCGCAGGCTGACCTGGGTAGGAACTTTCTGCTTCTGGCCAATTTTGTGCATGTCATTGTACTAGTTTACAATGCTATTTAGCATGTTGTTAGAAGAAATGGATTGTAGAAATCTATAATTATTAATTATGTGCTGACTTGCTTGGTATCAGGAGGTAAATCAAAGCTCCCTTTTTCCTAGAGCATAGCTCATATAGGTATGTCGAAACCTTTTACCTTTAGAAATTAATAAAAAGAGCGGTTATGCTGTATGCTAAATGCTTTTGAGTGCATTCACCTCTAAATATTTTCAAATGTCAATTTTTATTGTCAGCTTTTTTTTTTGTTCTGCAAGTTAAAATGATCTTTATTGGTGATGTACATTGAAGACAGTTGGAAAAAAAAAACATATAAAAATTGAAAAGGGAAGAGAAGGGGTGATAGTATACTAGAAAAGATGGTTACTTATTTCATGCTTTCCGGTGGGATATCGAGAAATAGCAGTGAAAATATTTTTCGATCTTACACTGGTACCACCAGTGAAAATACCGATTTTCACGTTCTTGTTGCCTTGGGAAATTGCGCGTGCCTAACAACCAGATGGGAAATATGACGTCATATACCTTACATTTCTCGCGCTTGACGTAACGTTGCTATGCGGGAGGGGCACGCCACGGGGAATGAGGGAAAATAATCGTACTGAATTTCGATAAAGCTCCTACCAGAAAGGGTTAAAAGCATGAAATAAATAGAATATTTGGTTTTTTTTGTTGGTAAAAGATCGAAATTTATTTCATCTCGTGAACACCATCGGTAATATTTTCACTCGTGGCTGCGCCACTGCGCCACTCGATGGTGTCCACTCGATGAAATAAATTTCAATCTTACACCAAAAAACAAAACCAAATATCCTCTATATATACTCAACAAAAAAGTTAAGGAGATTGTGTTTTAGGGGCTATGACAAAACAAAGATATAGAACATTCTGAGAATTTCTAATTCTACCGTGTTACCAACCGTTCATTTTTCTTCAAAAGGATGCTTTGAGTTTATAGTTCCTACAGCGGCTTCAATAATCACTGTCAAAGTTTACTGGACTTCAAGTCATATTCACGAAATTGAAATATTGACTGGTTTGAGTAAATAATATCATTGTACAGTCTCACCCCAAAAAGCCTTTTTTAAATTTGACTCTCAGGCTATTTACTAATCTCATATGATTTGAGCAAGGAGTTGAGTCTACATTTGCGAAAAATGACTTGGTAAGGTTACTTGACACAGCGCCACAAGAAGGATATAAGTGCTATAAAGTTAAACAAAACATTTCTGTCAAGCAATGAAATTTACCTGACAAAATTAATAAAATTTGAGTAATTGTTTGTTTTAGTAATCTTTTGGTCAATAGTTATTACCTTAACTGTTTGTTCAGTATATATATATATATATATATATATAATGTAGGGAGCCTGAGACTTTTTCAGTGTCTTAACATGTTCAACCTTTTACGCCCACTTGATGCTGATCGACATTTACATCCATTTTTTATGGCAATGAAGATGTAAAACTATGCTGTTTTTGCTAAAATTTCGTGGTTGTGGCAAAAGCAAATCGCAAAAACAATAATTGTGAATTATTAGGGATTAAGGGAGCAGCCACAATTTACCGTTGTGGGGACTGGCTCTGACCTCGCTCTATTCTTTTCTCAAGAACTTCACAGATTGTGATAAGCAGAAAGTTGGACAGTGTAATGTACTAACTCTGGAATACTACAAGGAGAGAATTCTGATAGAGCCATCCTCTGTGAAAAATGAGAATGATGTATCTGCAAAAAAATCGACCCAGGTCAGCCCGCGCAGTTCTTTTGGCTATCTGTCGATTTTCTATATGTCAAAGAATTATTCTACCTCATAACCCGGTCTTTGTTAGACAAAACGGATTATGTTATGACATTCTGTCTATAGCGAATCAGGAAGATACAACAAACCACTTTTTGCCAGGTCTTGGTTTAAAGTCAAGGCTAGAATGGTGTGGATCTAGGATCAGACTTCTATGCAGTCTATTATAAATGTAAACCGTCAGCCATTGATTTCTCATGTCGCACCCGACAATGAAAATGTTGAGCAGTTTTATTATATTCTTTTTACTCTCAATTACGGGATTTCGCAGTGAATAACACCACTGGTAATGATTAATATGGCACCATTACCAGTGACGATATAGTTTTTGAATATTTGCCGGAACTACTTTTTCCCTCTATCGTTCATTTTGGACCATTCTTGATAATTATTGGAATAAATGATGTGAATTAATATATATCAAAAGGGTTATCAACTGGTTGTGTGTGACACTATGAGGTTATTTAACATGCGTGGATACAATACTGAATTCTATTGGATGAGTATACTGCAGAACCAGTATAATTATATTTCGGACGAATCCAAAATATAGATTATTTCTGCAGTGTATGAATCCAGTTGAATTCAGTATTGTACACAGACATATTAAATGACTTATTTATTTCACACTTTCGTATTGACTATAAAGTAGACGACATTTAGTGTCATTTCATAAATAAATAAAAACCAAAACATATCAAACGAGGGTTTTGAAATTACTTTTTTTTTTTGACAACGGACTTCAGTAGACCACTCTTCCGGTCAAACGTCGATATCATTCTGGACTCTAGCCTCGTTCTGAAAAGTCATATCAGACTCTTGACTCGTTTTGGAAAAATCCATATCGGACTCTTGTCTCGTTCTGAATAATCCATATTGGACTCTACAGCGTCCAATATATGAGCTGCAATATGAGAAAAGTGGCATTCGGACACGTGCGTAAAGAGTCGCCTCGGATCAGCCTGTGCAGTCCGAACAGGCTTATCCGAGACGACACATTTCGTTTTTATGAAATCTTCTGTTTTGTGCATGTCTACCGTAGCACAAAATCTAATGTAGTCGTAAAAGTGCCGTCCCGGATTAGCCTGCGCGGACTGCGCAGGCTGATCCGGGACGACACTTTACGCAGATGTCCTAATGTCCCTTTTCACGTGTTACAGCCCAATTATAGTAAGATATTCCGCATTCACGTGGTAGTATTAAACTTTTTTCATTGGAAGTTAAATTGTTGGTGTAAGATAAAAAAGAATTATCAATATATTGCTCAAATTGGGGTTTGATGCTGTTAAAACTCTCGTCCTCCGGAATCGTTTTTTTTAACCGTATCACGCCCCATGCTAGTGACAGATTTTTAATATCAAACACAAACGCTTGATTACCCTCTATTTCTAAACTTCTTTTCAGAAAATGCCACGTGTTTAACGACCACCTGTCCAAAGCGGTATACATGTCTCAAGAACCCAGTAAACGGACAGCCAGTGTGTATGAACTGTCATGATATTGAAATGTATTGTTCTTCATCCAGTCATATTTCATTGTGTGGTACAGACGGACGAACATATTCGAGTTATTGTGAATTGAGGAGACATTCTTGTGTACGAAGAATATTCGTCTCAGTTAAAAGAGCGGGAAAATGCAAAAGAAAGAAAAGACATAGAAGTAAGTTTGTCTCATACTATTATATTATTATTTTACAGTGTATGTTTTTTTCATATGAAATTTAGACGTATCACTTGTAGACAATCTGAGAGCCTGCAGTACCAACAAATCGAAATTTTGTTCCGTGAAAGCTACTTTTCCCGAAAACCTGGTGAAAAAGAGCCCTTTGCTTTCTGGCTTTAATAATGCGCTATAACACATCAAGATTTCACAAATGTCGATTTCAAATTCAGTCGCAGATGAAAAATTTGACGTGGCTTAATTGTGGAAATTGTCTTTGATGGGGTAGAAAACATAGTGAGAATGCTGATTACGAGCATTTCTTCATTTCCAACAATGTCTTTAAATTTTTTTCCCGAAAAGGTCTTAAAAAGTCGGAATAGTGTGCTAATGGGTTACATGGAGCCGAACAAAGCAGGTGATAATTTAAACCTTATTATATATTCTCCAAATATAAATTGCTGTTCACTACCAAACTCCAGGGAAAAACATGTCTTCTTTCAGGATACACGGGCTTCAAACAAGCATTTTTACAAGAAATCATTAAAATGCGTAGATCTAGTTACTTACCATGGGGTTGTTTGAATCTATCTTTCAATAAGATATGAAGACTATCTTTCGCAGTGATATCATCGAGTTCATCCACCAAACTTGACGTTTTACCAAGGTTTTAGTGACGTCACTTCTCATTGACGTTATTTTTCATTGAATTGGGACACTCAGAAGGGACATTCTGTGTCGTCAGTATATATTCAATTATTGCTCGAACGAAAACCGAAGAAATTTTGTTGAATACCCATTAGAATGTTTAATTTTTCTGAATAATAAGAATCTTTATACGGTCAGGTGCCACGGGACTTGGAAACTTGTTCACGGCTGTGGCTAATCATGTAGCCACCTCGCCGAAGAAGGCAAGATGGCTTCATGGTTCACCACAGCCGTAAACAAGTTTCCAAGTCCTCTAACACCTAGCCGTACAACGAACGAGCTGTGAACAAGTTTGCAAGTGCCCTGCCACTTGGCTGTATAACTAATACTGACAATGTACTACATTATTAATACTAATGATAATTATAGAGGTTTAGAAAGCTTGATAATATGTTTACCTTGTTTTCATACAGCAAAAGTTATTAGCAAAGCACAGATTTTCTTTGCATCCCCTTTGAGTTTCTTTCAACGTAGCAATAAAGTCTTATCAGAGTCCGCTCTGGTCTGTTTATAACCCTATGGCCTTCAGCTCATTCACCTGTTCATTCACATGTAAAACGTATACCAGGTTGTGTAATTTCGAAAAGAAGTAGGAGGTGTTTATATTTGCCACTACAGGACAAAGAGGTGTTGCATCACCTTTTTCCCACGAACTGAACACAAACGAATATAACAAAAAAATGCAAAATTCTAAATTTCAAAAGTGCGTTTCAAATAAATCGTTTTATTTTATATTCTTAAAGCAGTGAATCACTGCCACCTTCTCCATCATTTAGATGCAGTCAGTTGTACCTTGAAACGCACATAGATCATAATTGGTCTGCAACACGCGAAAAGGGGCATTCATACATTTGAGTAAAGTGTCGTCCCGGATCAGCCTACGCAATCCGCTTTTCCCTGTTGTATGTGATTTTCTGTTTCACGCAAGTCTACCGTGGGACAAAATCAAATGTTGAATTAAAGTGTCGTCTCGGATAAGTCTGCATGGACTGTGCAGGCTGATCCGAGATGACACTTTTAAAACACAAATGTCTAAAAGCCCCTGTACGCGTGTTGCAGATTAATTATTCTAATCGGTTGACAGACGTTTTGGATACGAACGTTTTGGTCAGGATGTTTTGACCAGGACATTTGAGCCACGGACGTTTAGGCCAGCCGAAAGTGCAAGGTAGGACGCTTTGGCCAAATGCTAATTTAAAGCGAAAGACTGCAATAAATGGACTTTATATGCTTTTCAGAATACAGTTTTTGAAAAATAATGCATGGAAAAGTTCATTTGTTACATTGATCTACTTTAGATTAACATTTTGCCAAATATAATTATGTGTATTAATAAACACAAAACATTAAAGGAACTTCTTTTTATTCCAATATTATCCGAAAACTATATAAATCATTATTATCATATAAAATTGAGTAGAATCTTATGTAATCTAATTTGCTGATGGACTTTGTAATGTCACGGCATAGAAGTCATTGTGAGGATAGGTGAAAACACTTATCACGATTAACTTTAATTTTCCTATAATGCATAAAAAATCTTTCAATATCTCGCTGGCCCAAACGGTTAGGTCAAAACGTCCTAGCCAAAACGTCCGTGGCCAAAAAATCCTGGTCAAAATGTTTGTGGCCAAAACGTTCGTGGTCAAAACGCCCTGGCCAAAACGTCCGTGGACAAAACGCTTTACATTCATCATAATCACATCTGTCTACAGCCTCACAATACTTAACTCGTCTTATTATTGTAACCATAGTCTATAATAATATTATCGTAACACTGCTACACGAATTTTCGACTGTCCATTTTGAGAGCTTCAGCACACGACATATTAAAGCAATATTATTTCTCAAAAGTCAACTACATCTTATCCCGCAAAACTGATGTACAAGGAAAGTATGTACAATATTAGAGCTCTTAACTCAATCACCAGTTATTTGAAGACTGTGTTATATCGTAACACTGCTACACGAATTTTCGACTGTCCATTTTGAGAGCTTCAGCACACGACATATTAAAGCAATATTATTTCTCAAAAGTCAACTACATCTTATCCCGCAAAACTGATGTACAAGGAAAGTATGTACAATATTAGAGCTCTTAACTCAATCACCAGTTATTTGAAGACTTGTACAAGTGAAAAAAAAATCTCCTAAATGTGTGATGGTCATCTCAACATAACTAATTTCCGACACAGCTTCGTGTATTTTCTTCAGTACTTATAGACAGTCTTTGATCATGCGCAAGAAGATGCAACGATCGATGTAAGTTGCTAAGGACACTGGATTCCTCGACACGTTTTCACCCATTTAGGGATTTACAGTAATCAATGTCAACAAAACAAATTAGGACCTAACAAAATAGATAAACTAATAAGAAATTGGAAACATCGTGTGCAAAGTCGCTCATTGTTTGCTAGGAAACAAATGTCGAGAGAGTGTAGACGAGGTGAAAAAAATTATACCTGAAAACCAAAAGAAATGACAAATTTAGAAGGTAAAAAATAAAATTATTGAACAAATCAGTGTCAAGTATTGGGTGTGGAAAACGCCACATTAACACTATGTAATTTTTGTCTTGTAACATCCAATAGATTTAACACATGAGTCTAATTCGCCGAACTTGTCCGTTACCGAAAGTTACAGAACTCTTTAGACAACATAGGGGTTCCATTGGGGAATTTGTGTATTATCCTAGAATGATCGTAAATATGGATAATTATACGTATCTAATTAATCTTAGTTTTTCCTCCCAATGAAATCAATCAAATTTTTTCTTGTCAGTTTACTTTGTTTACAGACGGAATAATTGATTTCATGTTCAGTCCTTTAAGGGAAGGGGTAGCTGTACGGGCGATCTTGAAGCCAAAAGTGTCTACGAATGAAAGCTTAGTAGCGGAAAATAGGTTATAGGATTCTGCGTGAAACATTAGTTGGAGTAAGACTTTATCTGAATAGGGAAGAAACCATACTTTTGTAACTATTTATTTACCACCAATTAAACCTTTTCTGAAATCTTGAATACTATTGCAGATTTAAAATGAAGGCATACACGAAAATAAGAGGTTACTATTTAAAATACCTGTCTTGGCATATATGGTTTTTTGAGGATTAATGATAGTCATTCATTCAGGATTCATTCGTCTTTAACACGTGATCATTGATTGAAGATTGTGAGGGAAATGGTAAAAGAAACTGCAGAAAAGCATGAATGGTGAAATAATGTTGAAAACTGAGTTAAATACCAGTTAAACCATTTACTCTCAAGGAATAAAATATTCACACTAATGTTTTAATTTTCACATGCATTCTTTTAATGAGTTTTTAAGTTCTATAATCTATACAGTAAGGAACTTTGCAGTTAATTGATTCTTTATTAGATGACAAAATTCTAACATTGTCAAAAATCTACCCAAATGTTATTTCACCCTTAACCAGAAGAGTGATGATACTCGTCTTAGAAAGGATAAAAACAGTTTTGGGAAAAGAAAAGAGCTTATTACCAGCATTTTTTTTTTCTTTTGTCCACATCATTTTCATAAAATTTCTTCCGCGTAGTCTTGAAAACACATGATTGTTTAATAAGGGTTAATACATAAGGTTTGTTATTTTTCAAGTTTGGATAGTAGAGTTTTCAAATATAAACTTTACAGACGTTTCCTCTTTTTCCCCCCTCTTATATCAAAAGCTTTCTACCCTAGGCTTAAAGGGCTTCACAAAAATAATCTTTGAAGTTAATGCAAATAATGAGACTCTGCAACAAGCATGGATTTAGATCAGCTCTAGAAACACACCACCTTCAAAAAAAAAAAATGACTTGTCATCTGTATGTTGAGGGATAATTCTTAAATTCAGCAAAGACGCATGAAAATATAAAATGAACATTTAAGGTAAGACCTGTGTAATGGAAAACAGCTATTTCCAAGAGAATATCATCCTGCAGAGTTAGCTACAATTAAAAATGAGTATTATGGAACTACTTTCACCTTTTCATTTTTTCTTTTTTTTTCCTTCTTTGAATTATCATTTATAAATCTAAAACCACTATATTCGCAATACAAAAAGAGATAATAATTACTTCCCTTTTCAGAAAACTAACAAAAGTATCAAAAAATAATTTCAAGATAGACATAAACGGAATTTGTGATCCGTTAGAAATGTGCAAAAATATTATGTCTGCATAAATCCTTATTTGTCCTTATTTATCAACCAATTAGAATTTTCACCGGAAGTGCATTACACAGGACTTACCTTAACGTCAAATTCTGATGCCCCCCCCCCCCAAAAAAAAAATGTCAGATCAGATTCTACATAATTTCAAGTTCATAAAGCATAAAGAATTACCCTCTTGTCAGAAATCATTAGATACTATGAAAATCGACCTTTGGAAACTCTGAGGCAGGGGGAAGCAGGCCTCTAGACATTAATATTGTAGATTGACCACTCTCATCACACAAATGGAGTTGTTCTTCCAACATATTTGATGGCAGTCAGAATAAGAAGTTGAATGTCTACACAGAAAACAATTAATTTTATAATACAAATAGGCATTAATTTATCTAGTTTGGAACAATACTAATACATTAAGTTTCAGTTGGCCAATCTATTTAAGCAAAGTCCTTAACAAATACTCAGTTTAGTTTGCTGAAAAACGTGTGTATTTTTGCAGAAGTTGTCTATGTTGTAAATGTCTTTGGAGCTGCTATGTGTTGAAATCACAATATGAACTTTCTGTCTTTACAAGTATGGCCATCCTCAGATTTTGCTTTTGTTCACTTGGCAGGTTCTTGTGTGGTTTTCATGCTTTTGTGGGCCATAAGAGATGAGCATGCAGATCCTCTATCCAAACAAATTGTTTTTCTGCCTTATATACATGGATGATAAACTACATATACTTTCAAAAGCATTGTGGTAAAATAAAAAAAAAATACTCATACTGAACATCTCCTTTTGTCAAAATGCCTTTGCTTTTGTTTATATTTTATAAAAGTGCTTTCAAAGTTGTTTGCTATAAATTTGTTTCATGGTTTATAGACCAATTGTAGAAGATAAAAGTCCAGTTCTAAACTCTCTATTTTTTCCAATGAAGAGAACTGGATAGAATAGGAAACAGACATAGGCGAACATTGGGAGAAAATATTCGTGGACCACAGGCTTTGTCAAGAACTTCCTCTTTATAAAATTTTTTCCTCATATCCTTGAAAACACATGATTGTTTTTTATAAAGAGTTAATTGATTAGGTTGGATATTTTTTTAAGTTTGAATAAAAGGGTTTTCAAAAAATAAGTTCTATAGACATTTTTATAGACATTTCTTCCTTTGTTTGCCCATCTTATATCAAAAGCTTTCTATCCTAGTTTCATAGGGCTTGACAAAATGTAATCTTTGAGGTTAACGCAAATAATGAGGCTCTGTAACAGGCATGGATTTAAACCAGCGCTAGCTCTCACCAATTTCAAAACAAAAACAACAAAAAAAAAGACATGTCATCTGTAAGCTAAGAGATTTTCCCTAACTCCAGCAAAGGTATCCCATAAAATGTAATTTGAAGACATAGAATAAATAATTAACATCGAATTCTGATGCCAAAAAAGATGTTGTCAGATCAGATTCTACATAATTTCAAGTTCTCAAAGAATAACCCTCTTGTCAAAAATCAAAAGATACTATGTAGGTAAACCTTTTGAAGCTCAGAAGCAGGGAGGCCCTCTAGGTAATAGTTTTATAGGTAGACCACTCTGACCACACAAGTGGAGTTGTTCGTCCAACATATTTGATGTAAAGGCAGTAAGAATAAGAAGCTAAATATCTACACAGAAAACAATCTTATAAAACAAAAAGGTATTTATCTGATGTGAAGCAATGCTAATGCAGTAGATTTCAATTGGCCAATCTATTTTAGCAAAATCCATAACAAATGCTCATTTTAGTTTGCTGAAAGACAGCATGCAGAAGTTGTCCATGTTTCTCTTAAATGTCTTTGGAACTGCTATGTAACAATATGAACTTGCTGTCTTTACAAGTATGGCCGTCCTCAGATTTGGCTTTTGTTGACTTGGCAGGTTCTCGTGTGGTTTTCATGCTTTCATTGGCCATAAGAAATGAGCACGCAGATCATGTATCCAAATAAGTGAGGCTGGATTTCTGCCTTATATACTTGGATAATAAACTACATGTACTTTCAAAAGCATTGTAGTAAAATGAAAAAAAAACACTCTTACTGAACATCTCCTTTTGTCAAAATTCCTCTGCTTTTATTGATGAAATAAAGCTGCTTATTAGTAATACGTTATAGAAAGAGATGCTTTCAAAGTTGTTCGCTATAAATTTGGTTCATGTTTATAGACTGATAGCAGGAAATAAAGTCCAGTTCTAAAATCTCTATTTTTTTTTTCAAGGAAAAGAACTGGATAAAATAGGAGATAGACATTGACCAGCAATGGGAGAAAATATTCTTGGATCACAGGCTTTACTAGAAAATTCCTCTTCATCTTCAATCTGCCAATGATCACAGTTCCTGTTGTGGTAGATGTAGCATTTGAGACAAAGTTTTAAGTATCTTGCAGGTGTAGGTTGTGCACCTCTGTTGTTTTCTATTGTTCAGTCATCAGAGGGTCTATTTATAAACAGAAAAGCTAAATCACAAAATGAAAAAAATAGATATATACCCACCAGGAGAATGAAAGCAATTGCAGATAACCCAAGAATGAAATTTAGCAAAGAAAAATTGAATAAAATAGCATCCCATGAGATGAAGAAAATCCTTTTTTTCTTATAGCTTATATTTCTTGTCCCGCCATGTTTTCACTGTTCTTTTACGAGCGTTAAGACCCTGAATAGTGTGGTAAAGGTATGTAACTGAAACACACAAAAAAAATTAGATCCTCAAAAATTGCTGATGTACATGTCAGTTAGCGACCCAAATAACACTGCTGTTTAAATATTTGAATTTTGCCAGGAATTTCATTTGTAATCAACATCTCAACGATCTGATCCTGGAAAATATCTATCGAGAAACTTTTATTTAACCCCCCCCCAAAAAAAAAACAAAACAAAACAAAAAAAAAAAAAATGTAAGAATCATTGATAATGGGTTAAATGCTGTAACAAAATGTAAGTATTTCTGCCAACTGACCAGCCACATTTGTCATCTTACTCTTTTCTTTTTTTGTATGAAAATTGATTTAAGACGACCTGTGTCGAAACTTGTAACTTGTTGCTTTGGCAGACTTTTTAATTGTCTAACTACCATTCTACCTAAGTCTGCAGCCGGTGCAATGACCCTCCCCTACAAAATGGCCCATGGGTCGTATCTCCACGTAGAGATAGATTTCTCTATGTAGAATAATGACCCGGGTCATTCATCTCCGTAGAGAAATGACTCCTTTCTGGATAATTTCTTTACGTAGAATAATGACCCAGGTCATTCCTCTACGTAGTGAAATGACTTCTGGGGTCATTTCTCTACGTAGAAAATTGGGTCATTTTGTAGGGTTGGGTCATTTCTCTGCAGTACACCGGTTGTAAAACATGATGGATTTTATGGATCCATAATTATGTGATGACTGCCCTGGTATAATGCATCACGGAAATGGAGATGCACCAAACCCTTTTTACCAGAGTATAACACATACACAATGCAGCATGTTTTACAGGACCCAAAGTTCCATTTCTGTTAACATTTATCCTGTTAAATAAATTGAACTTTTAACCCATTACCACACAATCCCTACTTTTGACGCCCCTGAGAAAAAAGCCTTTAGAAAACATTGTGGGAAACAAGCATTTTCTCCTTTTCCCACAATGTTTTTTACCTTTCATAAAACCAATTTCAAATTTTCAGTCACTTTTATTTTGTCGTCTGCAAATGCTTTCGATTTGGACAAACCTAGAATATTGACGTTTGGTAATGAGTTAAGCCAAGAGTAAACCCTCGAATAATGCTACTTAACAGCTACTCTTTTCGAGATAAACATCTTCTTATCGGAAAGTGTAGATCTAAGATCAGACTGCACGTTCTGTGCAGTCTGATCTTAATCTACACTGTCCGAAAGAGATCAGTAAGTTAGTAGCCTAAGGGTTTAAAAAAAAATAATGGGAAATTTCTATGAAAATTCATGTTTTTCTTTCTTATATTTAAACCAGAAAATGGTTGGAGGAAAAGACCACAAAAGAAAAAGAAGAAGAAAGGGAAAAAGAAATCAAAGAAAAAAGTTGGCGGGAAACAAAGAAAGCAGAAACGCCGGAAGATACAAGGAAATAGTCGTAAGAAGCCAGGCCGCAAAAGCCTTGAAAAACATGTTGGTGTGAAAGGTATGTCTCTCTTTTTTTTTTTTTTTGTTTTGTTTTTATTTTTTTTTTAATACTTATCCCGCTAAATAAGTGGTTTGAACCTTCAAGCCACTCGTTCAAACCCAAATTTTGCTATTTCCGTGCACGAAGTGCTCATGGTGAGCTTTTGTGATCGCCCAATGTCCGTCGTCCGTCGTCCGTCGTCCACAATTTCTTTAAACATTTTCTCCTCCTATACTACTGGGCCAATCTTGATTAAGCTTGGCAGGGATGTTCATTGGGATGTTCATTGGGTGAAGCTCTACCAAAGCTGTTCAAGAGATTGAATTCCAGCCATAACTCTGGTTGCTATGCCAACCAAAAGGAAAAAAAATAGCAAAATCTTTGAAAATCTTCTTCTCTGAAACTATAAGGCGAAGAGCTTTGATATTTGGTATGTAGCATTTTCTAGTGGACCTCTACCAAGATTATTCATATGATGCCCCTAGGGTCAAAACTGGCCCCGCCCCGGGGGTCACAAGTTTGAAACTTAGGAACAAAGAAGGACAGCTTTAAAATTCTTTTTCTTTGAAACTAGAAGGCGCAGAGCTTTGATATTTAGTATGTAGCATTTCCTAGTGGACCTTTACCAAGATTGTTCATATGATGTCCCTGGGGTCAAAACTAGCCCCGCCCCGGGGGTCCCAAGTTTGCATTAGACGAACAAAGAAAGAAAAACTTCAAAAATCTTCTTCTCTGAAACTAGAAGGCGCAGAGCTTTGATATTTGGTATGTAGCATCCGGTAGTAGACCTCTACCAAGATTGTTCATACGATGCCCCTGGAGTCAAAACTGGCCCCGCCCCGGGGGTCACAAAGTTGAAACCTGGGAACAAAGAAGGAAAACTTCAAAATTCATCTTCTCTGAAACTAGAAGGCGTAGAGCTTTGATATTTGGTATGTAGCATCTCCTAGTAAACGTCTACCGAGATTGTTCATATGATGCGCCTTGGGTCAAAACTGGCCCCGCCCTGGGGTCACAAATTTGAAACTTGGGAACAAAGAAGGAAAACTTTAAAAATCTTCTTCTCTGAAACTAGGTCCACTAGGAGATGCTACATACCAAATATCAAAGCTCTGCACTGTCTAGTTTCAGAGAAGAAGAATTTTCAAGTTTTCCTTCTTTGTTCCTATGTTTCAAACTTGTGACCACTGGGGCGAGGCCAGTTTTGACCAAAGGGGCATCATATGAACAATCTTGGTAGAGGTCCACTAGGAGATACTACATACTAAATATCAAAGCTCTGACCCTTCTAGTTTGTAAGAAGAAGAATTTTAAAGTTTTCCCTCTTTGTTCCTATGTTTCAAACTTGTGACCCCGGGGCGAGGCCAGTTTTGACCCAAGGGGCATCATATGAATAATCTTGGTAGAGGTCCACTAGGAGATGCTTCATACCAAATATCAAAGCTCTGCGCCTTCTACTTTCAGAGAAGAAGAATTTTAAAATTTTCCTTCTTTGTTCCTATGTCTTGAACTTGAGACCCCCGGGGCGAGGCCAGTTTTGACCCAAGGGGCATCATATGAACAATCTTGGCAAAGGTCCACTAGGAGATACTACATACCAAATAACAAAGCTCTGACCCTTCTAGTTTGTAAGAAGAAGAATTTTAAAGTTTTCCCTCTTTGTTCCTATGTTTCAAACTTGTGACCCCCGGGGCGGGGCCAGTTTTGACCCAAGGGGCATCATATGAATAATCTTGGTAGAGGTCCACTAGGAGATGCTACATACCAAATATCAAAGCTCTGCGCCTTCTACTTTCAGAGAAGAAGAATTTTAAAATTTTCCTTCTTTGTTCCTATGTTTCGAACTTGAGACCCCCGGGGCGAGGCCAGTTTTGACCCAAGGGGCATCATATGAACAATCTTGGCAAAGGTCCACTAGGAGATACTACATACCAAATAACAAAGCTCTGACCCTTCTAGTTTGTAAGAAGAAGAATTTTAAAGTTTTCCCTCTTTGTTCCTATGTTTCAAACTTGTGACCCCCGGGGCGGGGCCAGTTTTGACCCAAGGGGCATCATATGAATAATCTTGGTAGAGGTCCACTAGGAGATGCTACATACCAAATATCAAAGCTCTGCGCCTTCTACTTTCAGAGAAGAAGAATTTTAAAATTTTCCTTCTTTGTTCCTATGTTTCGAACTTGAGACCCCCGGGGCGGGGCCAGTTTTGACCAGGGGCAACATATGAACAATCTTGGTAGAGTCCACTAGGAGATGCTACATATCAAATATCAAAGCTCTGCGCCTTCTAGTTTCGGACAAGAAGAATTTTAAAGTTTTCCTTTTTTTCTTCCCTATGTTTTAAACTTGTAACCCCAGGGGCGGGCCAGTTTTGACCCCAGGGGCATCATATGAAAAATCTTGGTAGAGGTCCACCAGGAGATGCTACATACCAAATATCAAATCTCTTCGCCTGCTAGTTTCAGAGAAGAAGATTTTCAAAGACTTTGCTATTTTTTTCCTTTTGGTTGCCATGGCAACCAGAGTTAGGACTAGAATTCAATCTCTTGAACAACTTTGGTAGAGCTTTACCCAAGGAACATCCCTGCCAAGTTTCATCAAGGTTGGCCGAATGGTTTCGGAGGAGAAGATGTTTAAAGAAATTTTGGACTACGGACGACGGAAGACGCACGACGCACGACGGACGACACAGTTTTGCATAACAATAATAAAGAAGACTCAAAAAAAGGCAGGGCTATGGCAATATTTTGATGATGTTTCTGAAAGAAACCTAGAAAAAAACAAGAAGTGTTTGTGAAACTCGAATGACCCCGAAACGGCCATTTTTGATAAATGTAACCTTGATATTCAACCTTGACCTTTGCAAATGACCTTGACCTTGGTAGCAGCAGATGTGTATTGATGAGGTGTGCCTTCATACCAAATATGAGCCTTGTAACCAAGTAAGTTTAGGAGTAGAAAATGTTAAGTTTTCACGTTAAGTTTGCGCAGATATACGGACAGACAGACGGATAACGGTAAAACAATATGCCACCGGGGGCATAAAAATAGGAATATAAGTAATTTTTAGAGTCAAACAAGAAATGCGTCTTAAAACAAATTGCAGACAAATTGAAAGAAACCCTGTGATTTCCAAGAAAATGTTGCTTTTAGACCTGTCTACTATAGACTAGATCTATAAATTATAATCATCTGGCTGGGATCTAGATCTGGTCCTTTATTGGCATTAAGGCCCCTTTTGATAAAAAGAATTGAAACTACATCTACTAAATAAATCATGCAGGGGACAATGGATTTAAATATGTCGATTTTACTTTCAAAATGCATACAATAGTTGTAGAGGTGCAAATTTAATTTGTATAGATTTACTGGATCTACCGTACTGCAACAAGAAAGAAAAATAAACTGTTTTCAAAAACCTAGTTCTGATAAGAATGTTTTATTCGGCTTACAGTCACTATTACAGTCACTAGTCTATAACAATTCCATTCATTGTAAAATAATCTACATCAATTATTATTCGATCATTTCGATATGAGATCGACTATGAAAGGGGAATAGTTCATTTCTATTTACCTTCGCAGTCCAGCAGCACTTAACTCTCTTTGAATACGAAACGCGCTATGACGAAAGTTGGTGTAAGATGACGTCACTGGTCTCGAATGAAGCCATGACGAGATTTCGGTTGTGTTTCAGTTCTTTTTTTGTCTTTTTTTTTTTAAATGTTTCGCCTTAATGATTACCCGTTAATTGTCGACTCTCAATCTCTTAATCTTTGTGTCTTTAAAAGAAAAAAAAAAAAAACGTAATTATAGATGCCTTGCATTTTCTAACGGAAACACCGCATTAGTTGTAAAGGAAGCACCGTTAGACTGGTAACCTGTGCAACTGTTCGAATAGATAGAAAACTTCTGAAAAAATTGTGGGAAAAGAGGAAATGCTGGTCACCAGCATTTTCTCTTTTTCCCGACAATGTTTTCTATCCTGCTGGAAACAAATCTCATTTTTTTTGGCTACGTTTATTTTGTACTCTGCAAGTGCTCTCAATTTGGACCAGTCAAAACTTTTGACGTTTGTAAAGAGTTATATGCATCAACAAGAAGCAACGAACACCTATTTACCAGATCATTATATATATATTTTACAGAGTAAGCTTTTCCAATAATTGATGGTAGTTGTTGCAATAAGATTGATTCTCTGACTGCTAATTACGTTTTTGAAGATGGTCATATTGGTAAAGTAGTTAGTGGCTTAAAAGAATATTATGAAAAGTACTGGAGTCATTGTTGGATGATCTGGCCGCCGCGTTATAACTGAAATAATATTGATATCTGCCTTAACCAACGAACATCCCCTCCCCCTTGCATAACGAAGTCTTTCATACAAGGGAAGCAACTCCTAATGAATGTAAGAAATTAGGGTTGTCGACAAGCCCTGATAGGAGTATTTGACAGTATTTCTATGCTAACACTCAGGAATTGATCATCGTTCCATTTTTTTTTTTTTTTTCATTTGATTGATAGATTGATCGATTGATTGTGACTTATGTACATGGGCCATATGCACAATTCAATCTTACAATTGTTGTAACTGGATAAATTATTATATAGATAAATCGCCGCGAAAGAAATGGATAATTAGGCTTGGACCAAAGAATTTGGAAACATAAAGATAATGTTTGGTCAATAGCCTGAAGGTTCGCTTTTCTTTAAGCTTGTTGTCTGGTTCCATTTCAGCGAGGCAAAAGGATGATCCAGCGCCTTCTATTCAAATGAACAAAACATTGCAGCGGCACAGCGGGAGACACCATTCGTCATCTATACATGAATTCGACACCACATAGCATCGTTTGTATCACATATAGGAGTCGCAAGGTACTAACTATACACTTTTTAGCGGATTTGCTATAAAGCAATTCCGCGTAATGTGATCGTTTTGGCCGGAACCAAATACATCATGCGCGTTCACTTTCAGTTTTGCATGGCTGGCGTAGGGACGAACAGCACAGATCCACAAATGATACTCAGCTTTGACTTTGAACAAATCATGCAAATAATTTTTGATTTGTTTATCGAAATTTCGTCAAAACTACAAAAATTGTCGGTCTGAAATACTCTTAATACTTCAACAAAGTTTGTTCTTTTTTTATTTTCAATAAATGTTGCAATATGCGTATGAATATTGTTTACACAGACTGCCCCCATTTTCATTCCAGAAATGTTAATTCACAACTTGTGTCGTCAGCTGTCGAAATATGCAAGGGGATTAAGCAGTAATTTCTTACTGAAATTACATTTTTAAATTCTGTATCAAATATCTTTTACTGCAAAGAAATTAAAACCCTTTCGATAACGAATTCACAGAACCCATAAAGTTGATATGTCATTTCGGCACCTTGTTAGCTATTTCCCACTCCCCTTCCGTCGTATGGCACGAACAATGAATTTCGGCATTGCTTGGAACATATTTGTGAAACGTTAAAAAAAGATGGAGATCTTGTGACGTTAGTCTATTGATATTTGCTTTATGCAATACTGCTTCCAAACTTTCTCTCCAGTTATCGATGGGACATATAGAAATCCTTTGTTACAAATCAATCAAGAACGAACCCGTGACGTGAATTTATAGTGAGGATTTTCGATGGGAAATCGTGTCCTTCTCAGTAATCTGGACATCGACTACTTTAACCTAACATCCTAGACTTTAAGATAAGACCTGTGTAATGCACTTCTGGTGAACATGGGGCAAAAATTCTAATTGGCTAATAAATAAGGATAAATTAAAATTTATGCAGAAATAATATTTTTGCACATTTCTAACGGATCAGAAATTCCGTTTATGTCTGTCTTGAAATTATTTTTTGATACTTTTGTTAGTTTTCTGAAAAGGGGGGGGTAATTATTATATCTTTATAATTGAGATTATAAAGGTTTTAGATTTATAAATGATAATTCAAAAAAGGAAAAACTGGAAAAAATGGATCGGTGAAAGTAGTTCAATAATACTTATTTTTAATTATAGCTAATTTTGCAGGATGATATTGTAGTGGAAATACGAGTAGTTGTTTTCCATTACACAGGTCTTACCTTAAGCCTCAGATAATCAAATATCCTCAAGGTGTAAAAATCCATTCATAGCCCTTCTAGTATGCTTCAATTTTACTTTGTAATCTTTCATGCAAAAAAAATAAAAGTGCAGAATTTTCAGACAGATGTTTGGTATAGGGTCCACAGGCATACATCTTAGTCTAGATTTGTATGTCTTACTATTTCGACATCATTGATTTAAATTCTCGAAATGTTTTATTAGCTAACCTAAGCACAAAGTGCTAAAGGTGAGCTATTGTGATCGCCCTATGTCCGTCGTCCGTCAACAATTTCTTTCAGCATCTTCTCCTCCTAAACCGCTGGGCCAATCTTCATGAAACTTGGCAGGAATGTTCCTTGGGGGAAGCTCTACCAAAACCGTTCAAAGAATTTAATTCCACCCATAACTCTGGTTGCCTTGACAAAAAAAAGAAACAAGAGGGCTATTGGCCCTGGAACGCTCACCTTAGACTATAGCTTATGAGTGAAATTCAATTCTTTGAGCAACTTCGGTAAAGCTTCACCCAAGGAACATCCCTGCCAAGTTTCATCAAGATTGGCCCAGTGGTTTAAGAGAAGAAGATGTTTAAAGAAATTGTTGACGGGCGATAGACGCCGGACATAGGGTAATAAAATATCAAAGCTCTACACCTTCCAGTTTGAAAGAATAATTTTAAAGTTTCCTTCTTTGTCCTGTGTTCAAACTTGTGGTCTCCGGGGCTTGGTCAGTTTCAACCAAAGCAGCATCCTTGGAACAAACTTGGTAGAGGTCCACTCAAAGATGCTACCTACCAAGTATCTAGATACCAAGTATCAAAGCTCTACACCTTCCCGTTTTAGAGAAAACGAAATTAAAAAGTTTCCGTCTTTGTTCCTATGTTCCAAACTGTGACCTCCGGGGCATGGCCAGTTCTGACGCCAGGGACATCATATGACCAAACTTGGTAGAGGTCCACTGGAAGATTCTGCATACCAAATATCAGTTCTGCACCTTCAAGTTTCAGAGAAGATTTCTTAAGTTTTCCTTCTTTGTTGCTATGTTCGAACCTGTGACTTCCCGAGGCAGGGCCAGTTTTGACCCCAAGGGCACAATATGAACAAATTTGGTAGATATCCACTAGCAATTGCTACATGCCAAATATCATAGCTCTATGCCTTCTAGTTATAAAGAAGAAGAATTTTAAAATTTTCTTTCATTGTTCCTATGTTCGAATTTGTGACCCCCGGGGCGGGGCCAGTTTTGACCCCATGGGCATGATTTAAACAAACTTGGTAGAGGTCTACTAGGAGATGCCACACACCAAATATCAAGCTCTTCGCAATCAAGTTTCTGAGAAGAAGAGTTTTGAAGTTTTCCTTCTTTGTTCCTATGCTCAAACTAGTGACCCCACGGGCATGATTTAAACAATGTTGGTAGAGGTCCACTAGGAGATGCCACATACCAAATATCAAAGCTCTACGCCATCTAGTTTCTGGGAAGAAGAGTTTTAAAATTTTCCTTCTTTGTTCCTATGCTCAAAGTAGGGATCCCCGGGATGGGGCCAGTTTTGACTGGGGCATCAGGGACATCATTTGAATAAACTTGGGAAAGGTCCACTAGGAGATACGACAGACCAAATATCAAAGCTCTATGATTTCTAGTTTCTGACGAAAAGTATTTTAAAGTTTTCCTTCTTTGTTCCTATGCACAAATTTGTGATTCCCGGGGTGGGGCCAGTTTTGACCCCAGGGACGTAATTTGAACAAACTTGGTAGAGGTCCACTAGGAGATGCCACATACCAAATATCAAAGCTCTACGCCTTCAAGTTTCAGACGAGAAGATTTTTAAAGTTTTCCTTCTTTGTTCCTATGCTCGAACTTGTGACCCCTGGGGTGGGGCCAGTTTTGACCCCAGGGGCATAATTTGAACAAACTTGGTAGAGGTCCACTAGGAGATGTCACATACTAAATAAGAAAGCTCTACCCCTTCATGTTTCAGAGGAGAAGATTTTTAAAGTTTTCCTTCTTTGTTCCTATGTTCAAACTTGTGACCCCTGGGGTGGGGCCAGTTTTGACCCCAGGGATATAATTTGAACAGACTTGGTAGAGATCCACTAGGAGATGCTAAATAATAGATAACAAAGCTCTGCCCCTTCAAGTTTCAAAGGAAAATTTTTTTAAAGTTTTCCTTCTTTGTTCCTAAGCTCAAAAGCACTCAAACGCGTTATCCCCCGGGGCGGGGCCAGTTTGACCGTATGGGCATAATTTGAACAAACTTGGTAGAGGTTCATTGGGAAATGCTACGTACCAAATGTCAAAGCTCTATCCCTTCTACTTTCAGAGGAGAAGATTTTTAAACATTTAGTTTTTCTTTTTTTCGTTTTGTTGCCATGGCAACCAGAGTTATGGGTGGAATTAAATTCTTTGAACAATTTTGGTACAGCTTCACCCAAGGAACATTCCTGCCAAGTTTCAAAAAGATTGGCCCAGTGGTTTAGGAGGAGAAGATATTTAAAGAAGTTGTTGACGGACGACGGACGCCGGACATTGGGCGATCACAATAGCTCACCTTTAGCACTTTGTGCTAAGGTGAGCTAAAAAAAACCCCGAAATCTTTGAAAATCTTCTTTTCTTAACCTAGAAGGCGCAGAGCTTTGATATTTGGTATGTAGCATCTCCTAATGGACCTCTACCAAGTTTGTTCAAATTATGCCCTTAGGGTCAAAACTGGCCCCGCTCCGGGGGATAACGAGTTTGAGCATACGAACAAACAAAGGAAAACTTTAAAAATCTTCTCCTTTGAAACTTAAAGGCGTAGAGCTTTGATATTTGGTATGTAGCATCTCCTAGTGGACTTCTACCAAGTTTGTTCAAATTATATCCCTGGGGTAAAACTGGCCCGACCCCGGGGGTCACAAGTTTGGGTATAGGGACAAACAAGGAAAACTTTAAAAATCTTCTACTCTGAAACTTGAAGGCGTAGAGCTTTGATATTTAGTATGTGGCATCTCCTAGTAGACCTCTACCAAGTTTGTTCAAATTATGTCCCTGGGTTCAATACTGCCCCCCTCCGAGGGTCACAAATTTGAGCATAGGAACAAAGAGGGAAAACTTTAATTTTTTTCCTCAGAAACTAGAAAGCATAGAGCTTTGATATTTGGTCTGTTACATCTCCTAGTGGACCTCTACCAAGTTAATTCAAATCATGGCCCTTGGGTCAAAACTGGCCCCACCCCGGGGGTCACAAGTTTGAGCATGGGAACAAAGAAGGAAAATTTTAAAATTCTTCTCCTCTGAAATTTGAAGGCGTAGAGCTTTCAAATTCGGTATGCAGATTCTTCTAGTGGACCTCTACCAAGTCTGTTCAAATTATGTCCCTTGGGTCAAAACGGGCCCCACCCCGAGCGTCACAAATTTGAGCATAGGAACAAAGAAGGAAAACTTTAATTTTTTTCCTTCAGAAACTAGAAAGCATAGAGCTTTGATATTTGGTCTGTTGCATCTCCTAGTAGACCTCTACCACGTTTATTCAAATGATGTCCCTGGGGTCAAAACTGTCCCCACCCCGGGAGTCACTAGTTTGAGCATAGGAACAAAGAAGGAAAACTTTAAAATTTTTCTCCTCTAAAACTAGATGGCGTAGAGCTTTTATATTTGGTATGTGGCATCTCCTAGTAGACCTCTACCAAGTTTGTTTAAATCATGCCCGTCGGGTCAAAACTGGCCCCGCCCCGGGGGTCCTAAGTTCGAACATAGGAACAATGAAAGAAAATTTAAAAATTCTTCTTCTTTATAACTAGAAGGCATAGAGCTATGATATTTGGCATGTAGCAATTGCTAGTGGATATCTACCAAATTTGTTCATATTGTGCCCTTGGGGTCAAAACTGGCCCTGCCTCGGGAAGTCACAGGTTCGAACATAGCAACAAAAAAGGAAAACTTAAGAAATCTTCTCTGAAACTTGAAGGTGCAGAACTGATATTTGGTATGCAGAATCTTCCAGTGGACCTCTACCAAGTTTGGTCATATGATGTCCCTGGCGTCAGAACTGGCCATGCCCCGGAGGTCACAGTTTGGAACATAGGAACAAAGAAGGAAACTTTTTAATTTCGTTTTCTCTAGAACGGGAAGGTGTAGAGCTTTGATATTTGGTATGTAGTACTTTGTGTGGACCTCTACCAAGTTTGTTCCAAGGATACTGCTTTGGTTAAAACTGACCAAACCCCGGGGACCACCCCTATGTCTGGCGTCTATCGCCCGTCAACAATTTCTTTAAACATCTTCTTCTTTTAACCCACTGGGCCAATCTTGATGAAACTTGGCAGGGATATTCCTTGGGTGAAGCTTTACCAAAGTTGCTCAAAGAATTGAATTTCTCTCATAAACTATAGTCTAAGGTGAGCATTCCAGAGCCAATGGCCCTCTTGTTATGCTTTGAGATGGAAGTAATTGCATATTTATGATGATATGCTGCTCAACCCATACTAAAGACGGTAAAGTCTGTGCGTCATGTAAACAGCAAATAACTCAAACCTCAGAATGAAAGTATGCCTAGAGTTTTTCTTTGAATTTTGTAGATAGACCGATTCTTTCAACCCTTAGGTTGCTAACTGCCACTCAATGATGATCTTTTGCAGACAAGTAGGTCAAGATCAGATTGCACCAAACGTATGATTTGCCCTGTAAGGAGGTATTCTTCCAAAAAGAAATAAATAAGTAAAATTGAAGTAGAAATACTAGGATTTGTACTATCGACTTGAAAGTTTTATTTTAGTTATCTCAAGGTAAATTTTTAGTTTGCTTGGCAACTTGTTACACTGACCGTGATCTAGGTCCATTTCGCCTGCTTCATCTGTAACCAGAGTAGGGATTTGCAGATATCAGAAAGCAAATGATATCTGGACTATGTTCTTCCAGATGATGAGTGATGATTTTAATTCTTTTCTTCAGCCATGTAAATAGATTCAATCAAAACTGCATTGGAAGTAATGAATAGCCGTTTTATCAGTGTTAATACTGAGTTTCAAGTATCTCATCATGTTCTTTTTTGCAAATGTCCCTGCAGTGATTCAATAATGTAATATAACTCAAATTCACAAAGACGTGGCCCAAAACTTCAAAAAGGAATCTTCATCTATATGTAAATAAATAAAACTTACATAATCACTGACAAAATGTTAAAATCCAATCACACTTTAACTGTAACTTTCATTACATAGTGAGACTACATACCACTTTTTATGTCGTATCTATTCACACCTGCATTTTTTGACTGAATAGAAATGGACCCAAGAATGTGAGTGAGCATATTACATGCAGGTCTCTTATGTTTTTTATGTGATACTTATAAGATGAACTTGAAATTATTAAGTATTAGTCCATTTTTTATAATTAAGTGTAGCATCGTTTTTTTTTTTTTTAAACTGGGAACGATAATCTAAGTTCAGACTTTGCAGAATATGAGGTCTAAGCTTGAACCTATACAGCCTATTGTTTTATATATATTATATATAGTGATGAAAAGACATAATCCTGTTCATTTACTGAATGAGATTCTGTGAGACTGCGGCTGATTAGTGGAGGTCTCGGTTTAGCTAACCTGAATTTTATCCTAACCCACTTGCCAGAATTTTGAAGGAGTTCCTAAAGAGAAGACACTGTATAGAATCAGCCTAGCCCTAGTAAAATCCAAGCCATACACAAATAAATGGGATGTTGTTTCTGTAAGACTAAAATAGTGTTGAAACTAATGTAACCAAAGAAAATCAGTCAAACTTCAAATCGCTGTTGAAGTAGTTAAAACCAAATTCCTGTTTTGCGGCACTGCATGCGTTGACCTTCCTTTTCTTTAGTGAAACCAATATTTTCTGGACTTTTTCTTTCCGAAGAAACAAGGTAAATTTTCATTTATGTAAAAGAAGGAAAGTACATGTATATTCAATACTCATTAATTACTCATGGCCTAAATCTAAGAAAATACTAAACAAACCATTTTTTTACGCATCCCAAAACAAACTTTAGTTTTTGAGTCACATTAATTTTGTCATCTACAAGTGCTTTCAGATTGGAGAGATCTGAAATTTTGTTGTTGGTAAATAGTTAAAAGAATGGAGAAATCGTTATATCTGAACAATCAAATTGCTGTGTCTAGTTTGATTTTGTATTCCATTTTGAAATTAATAGTTTCAAGTTGTGTAGTAATAAGAAAGAACCCTTGAAGAGAATCCTAGGCGTTTGAGTCATGGAAAGGACAGTGTGCTTTCAGTAAGAAATTACATACAAAAATCCATTGTTTCTATTTCCCAGAAAGACTTCAGTACTGGTTTTTTTTTCAACTCTTTACCACACAAAAAAGATGAGACTTATCCAAATGGAAAGCATTTGCTGATAACAGTATCGATGCGACTCAAAAATATGAATTTTATTTTTGAAAGGTTTAACTCTTTTTATCACACAACAAAATTTTAGACTGGTTCAAATTGAAAGCATTTGCAGACAACAAAATAAAGGTGAATGAAAAAATGAAATTTATTCTGGGAAGTGTAGAAAACACTGTGGGAAAAGGAGAAAATGCTGGTTACCAGCATTTTCTCCTTTTCCCACAGTGTTTTCAAAAGGCATCTTTCTCAGGGGCGTCAAAAGTAGGGATTGTGTGGTAATGGGTTAAAGACATTTGAGGAATAGGAAAAATGCTGGTTACCCGCATTTTTTCATAATCCGAAATTCTCTT
This sequence comes from Tridacna crocea, assembly GCA_943736015.1. Classification (NCBI taxonomy): domain Eukaryota; kingdom Metazoa; phylum Mollusca; class Bivalvia; order Cardiida; family Cardiidae; genus Tridacna; species Tridacna crocea. The sequence continues at coordinate 16,623,592 of OX031066.1, forward strand.
TAAGCTTTCTTCCTCAGGATCGTCTAAAGTTGGGATTGTCTTGTAAGAGTTTAAACTAATCATACTTGTTTCAAAACAATACCTGCTTTATGCTTCAGAATGAGGACAGTTTGTTTCCTTTGTAGCAAGATTAAATTAAGATCAGACCACCAGCATAGTAAAATCCCACTTCTATAGGCACACTTTCTTAGATTTGAATTGTTTACAGTCTATAATGATTATAGTTTTGTGTTTATAGTCTGACTAGATTTGTAGAATGTTGTTTTGAAAATCAAAAACTTGGTATCTGAGCACAGATGTTCCAATATTTCAAAAGTGTCTTGCATCATGATGATTAATAATGGTTTTAGAAACGCTTAAAATGCGATGGTAAAGAAAAATATAGTCACCATGTTTAGAGTTCTGATTTAGGCTCACATGTTTACAAACTCTAGGGGGAGCTGTTGATATTCTCAATCTGACTTAAAGCATACTCTTAGACAAAGCGACCATTACTAACCCATCTGAAAACCCCTGATTTTTAGTACAGCCAAATAAAGCTCAGCCAGTTGGAAAAGTTGTTTCAAAAGTTTTTCTAGAAATCCTTCAAAATGGGATAATATAGCCACACTTACCTTAGTTAAAAGACTTACCTTAGTTACAATGGTGTTATGGAATGGGAAAAATGACTTTGGTAAGAATAAAAAACAAACTGTCTACCAATGTTTTTAAAAACTTAAAAATTACACTTTGTGAGGCTTGCAGAAATGTTAAATAAAGGTTAACCTTGCAGGAGGCCAATGTTAGATCCACTTTTGATTAATTGAATGACATTTAATGTCGCTTTCAACACTTCAGTAAAATAACTGCTACGACAAGATTATTTATGTATGTCTGGGTTTCAGCAGTGCAAGGCTATGGGCTCAGAAGTGTCTTGCCTAAGGACACTCCCACAGAAAGACATATGGCAATCAGGTAACAAGTCCTGAACTTTACTAGTAAGCCATGCATGACCCCAGATCCACATCTAGAAGGGAGTAAATTTTTGTAAGATTGTTTAGATTAATCTATGTCCACCATCTATGCATAAATCACCTTTTGTTTTTTCAGTAAAAAGTGGTAATTAAATAGATCCTAATATTTTGATATTCATTTCCCCTCCATTTGACAAAGTTTTAGGCTCTTTAAATATATCTGCAGACAACAATTCAGAGACTTATACAAATGAGCAGAATTATTTTTGTTGGAAAATATCTCCTTATCGGACAGAGTGGAATCAAGATCAGACTGTAGCGGCCTAAAGGTTAAGTATTGGTATGAAAGCTTTCGAGGGAAACAAAGTTAATTTGGCTTAATTCCGTAATTCCCTCCAATATGACAGAAAACAGGGTAGGGGAGGAGGTGGAGTTGAATGAAAAAATACGATTTTGCTAGATTGTCTTGTCTTCCCATAGAGTTTGCAAAAGCCGTTTCTGTAGGCGTTTAACCCATTACCACACAATCCCTACTTTTGACGCCCCTGAGAAAGAAGCCTATTGAAAACACTGTAGGAAAAGGAGAAAATGCTAGTAACCAGCATTTTCTCCTTTTCCCACAGGGTTTTCTAGACTTCCCAGAACAAATTTCAATTTTTCAGTCACATTTATTTTGTCGTCTGCAAATGCTTTCAATCTGAATCAGTCTAAAATTTTGTCTTTTGATAATGAGTTAAAAGAAATGGATAAATTGGTAGGTATCCGTATGATCGAAGTCTTAGTGTCATCTTTTTTATCTCTTATTTCAGATCATCGTCATCATCACCATCACGAACACATGGACAGGTCGATTTAAATATCCTCAACAGTTCGTACACTACAATACTCAACTTTTAACAGACGTCCCAGGATCAGGCTGTAGTCTGCTACTGTCACCTTATTCAATCAGAAGTGGATGCTGCATTACTCGTGACAAAAAAAAAGGTGAATCCGCTGGGAAAATTGAACTATAAGTCCATCATTTTTAGGTTCATAAAACATTTTTTTTTCCTCCTTTTTTTTTGTAGATAACCAAAGTAGTCCGTGTTATTAGCTCGCCTTGAGATAGTCTAGAGCTGCAGAAAGAGGGGATGGTTTTGATTTCATGATTGAAAATTTTAGTTATTCTCCACTAAACCCTATGTAATCATTAGAGACGATATGCTAGATGCTGAAAGGGGCATTCGGACATTTGCTTAAAATGTCGTCTCTGATCAGCCTTTGCGACAACATTAGATTTTGTGCTACAGCAGACATGCTCAAAAAAGAAAACTTCATTAAAATTTAAAGTGTCATCGCAGATCAGCTTGCGCGGACTGGGCATGCTGATTAGGAACGACGTTTTACGCACATGTCCGAATGTCCCTTTTCGCAGGATGGAGACTAATAATTTGGCACAAAAGGATCTAATAAATGAATACATGTGAGCCATGCTGTGTAAAGAGGGGTTTACTGAATTAGCAAAAAGTCTGCGCAGGCTGACCTGTGTCAAAAGTTCTTGCTTTTAATGAATTAGCAAAAGGTCTGCGCAGGCTGACCTGTGTCAAAAGTTCTTGCTTTTAATGAATTAGCAAAAGGTCTGCGCACTGTGTCAAAAGTTCTTGCTTTTAAGTAATTTGTTTGAATAGCCAAGCACCATTTTACCTCAGGATTCAGACAGTTATTTGTACAAACTGGATACTGTAAATCCATAACAATATGTTGACTATCTTGGTATATAATACATCGCAAGGTTGCATTAAACCTCTTTTTGCAAGAGCATAGTTAATTATTATATATTCTAACATGACACGTGAATTCGACGCTATAAACACAGTGCCACGAAAACTTTGTTAAAATCTACATTATTCTATGTAAAATGACGTCATTCCATATAGAGTGACATCATCCTATACAAAATAAGTTATTCAAAGGAATTTAATCTGCATCCGCGTTTTCACTTTAGGTATGAACTTGTTTTTCTTTGATTAAGAGTCGGTCATTTTAGAATTAAGAAACAATCTTCTATCATGGTTTATCATCCAGTAAACCATTTTGAGAGTTATGAGGCACAATGAATAATCCATTCGGGCCATCGCCGTCGTGGATTATTTATGTGTCTCATAACTCACAACTGTGGCTTATTGAACGTTAAATCATGATAGAAAGAAGATTACTTCTTACTTCTGCAGTGGATCTATAAATACAGTGCAACGAAATCGTGGTAAAATTTACGATATTCTATATAGAGTGACTTCATTCTATATATTGTTACGTGATTTTGTATAAAATAAGTAAGTTAGAGGTGCAAGAATTAACCACTCGGGCTATCGCCCTCATGGATAATTTATTCTGCCTCATAACTCACAAGTACAGTTTATTGAACGCAAAATCACGATTGAAAGATTATTTCTTAATTCTTCAAATATTATGATTTGTATAATACTGCTGTATATACTCAACATTGTTACAGTCTGTGATCAATTTTGTAATAAATATATGATGTACAAATCAATTTTAGTTTAAATTCATTCATTTCACATTAGTTATTAAACATTTTTGTTGCCGAGCCCCGGTAGCTCAGTCGGTAGCGTGTAGAAATTGTGAACAGTGATTCGCTGGATCGATCCCCGGCACGGCCAATTGCTTTCTGAGGAACGATGGTAGTCATTGCCACAGGATTCAAACCTCTCACCGCTGACCATTTTTTCGACGTTGGTTTTATGGGAAAGCAGTGACTTGCTTTGAATGAATATCATGCGGAGTACTGCTAAAAGACACTCCAGGAAAGCATGAACAGGTGCACTGACTGCACATAGGTGACATAGGTGAAATAACGTGATTACGGCGTTAAACACTTCATAAATTCACTTGATCCTGGGCCCGCATTCGCCAACCATTCTGGAGAATATTCTCATTTTTTTTTTCTCCACTGTTTTCTCTATCAATTTTGTAAGTAACACAACTTCTGATTGGCTAAACCATTCTGGAGAATAAGACAATGAACGTTCTGAATGTTGGTGAATACGAGTCCTGCTATTCTTATAAATTAGATTAACCGTTTACCTCACAATCCTGCGTTTTGATGACCTTGGAGAAAAAATGTTTTTGAAAATATTGAAGGTACGGACTGGGGGCTAGCATTTTCGCCGGTTCCTGGTTTGCTTTTTGTCCTTTCACTTACAAATACAAGTCACATTTAAAGTCTTTGAATTTGAGCAAGTGTGAAAATGTTGGTCTCACCAAAAGTAACGCCATTTCAAAAAATCTTTCCTTATCTCCGATTTATATTGTAGTTGACGTCTGCAAATGCTTTGAATTTGGACTTGTCCAACATTTTGTCATTTTAGTGAGAATTAATGTCGTTTCCATCACTTAAGTCTAACGTACAGTGCAGCTTTATCATAGTTACCTGCCTACCGTCCATTCCAATACATTGGCTGAATTTCGACGAAGCCGACGCTGAATTCTGTAGAGAGACGAATGAACCAAGTCGTTCTGAATTTTATTAAAGATATACATGATTTTTTTTCGACATGTAAAGGAATCCATGGATAGGTGCACTGGCCAACGCAAAATATCTGAAGTACAAATATAAACAAACACCCTGCATCCTAAAAGGCTTTTTTTTTTGCAATTTTTACTGAACGTTTTACCAAAAAATTCCGAGTTGTAACGACCCTACAGAATAAGGCTGTAAAAAGAATTGTGAGGAAAATGCTGATAACCAACAACTTTCCATATTGTTTACTCTTTCACATAAATATATTGGTAAGTGATAACTCAATATTATAACGGATTGCGTAGCTCAGTGGTAGAGCACTTGCCCTGTAAGCAAAGGGTTCCGAGTTCAAGTCCTATATGATTCGCATCTTTCAGTATTTACTTTTTGAACCATTTTTTTTGTAGAATCTGGACAGGTTAATCTTTTGTCGACAAAAATAATTTAGTGCGTCAAATTACTCCTTAGCTTGTCACAAAACCAAAATTAGGACCTGTATATCGAGGGCACACACATCGATGAAACAAAGGATATGCCTGAAAAGGTGAATTATGTTGTTATAACTGATATTCTAATTAGAAACGGCAAAAAAAAAAGCATAAAATCACATTCAGTCGTTTGACTTTTTCGAAAAATACTAAGCACTATGGAAGGAGAAGAGTCATATTATTGATTACAACAGGCTTTGATCCTAAGAATTGCAAGTTCAAATCGTTGCTGAGCAATAGTTGATCAGAAATGTATTTTGAAGACTTCATGTATCGCCTTTCCTGAAACAATTTGTTGACTTTGCTAACCATACCTAACAGTCCCATTTCAGTAATCATCGCTAGTGAGATTTTTTTTTTAGAATCTCTTTTCCACAATGTTTACGGACTTTCGAAAGTTAAATCTTGTTAATGCCATCTAATTAAACGTCTGCTAATTGACGAGTCAGCTTGTATGAATGAATGACTTGCTTAGTGATCGGTAAAGCAACACCGGAAACACTTGCAAAGGTGAACCGGTTGTACTGATATGTAAAACTAAATATGAATAAATGGAGTCAAACACTAAAAACCCATACGAAAAACCCATTCAGAGGACCATTTGATATAGAGAGACGCCTTTATTACTAAGGGTACGATTAGTCAGGGGCCGAACAACTTCACGAAAAACTTTCTTGATTGAGAGCACAAAAAACAAGCCACCAGAAAAGGGGATCGAAAGTTTAACTCATTATTTCGACCAATTCTTATCATTTTCTGAGCATTAAAAACTTGGCACGTCATCTAGAGCAATTCCAATTAACCTTTGACAGCAAAAAAAATACAAGAATTGTGATTCATGTGCTTGCAAATTGAGAATTTTCCCTGTGGTCCCTCTTTTCGTGGAGCCAAAGTTTTTCTTCAATATGGCCGGATATCGGGTAAAACTTTCGCAGCACCATAAAAGGGGTATTCTCTATGTTGCGCATCCCTGTAATTTTTTGTCGGGTACCTCTCGTGATGCCGCAATTGGATTTGCACGAACTTCCCGTGCCCTTTTGGACATAATTATCCCATCACCACAAAAGGGGAACGAAGTTAAATTGCAAGTTACCACTTTTTGTACCACTTCTCTGTGCTTCAAAAGATTGCCATGAGGTCTGAAACGTTTCTTAGCAACTAAAAGCAACATAATAAATGCTGAAAATGTACGATTCTTTTTCATAAAAAGTCAAACTCACAACTCATCACCCGTTTCGGTGTTGCGAAAGTTTTCAATACTTCACTAAACTTATAACAGTCTAGGCATTAGAAAATGTATGTCGTAAAATTAGCCCCAAATACAGAACTTTGCTAAAAAGTGAAGGAATCCATTGATAGGTGCACTGGCTAACGCAAATTTTCTGAAGTACAAAATTAAACACCCCGCCTCTTCAAAGCTCTTGTTGCAATTTTAAGTTAACCTTTTACAAACACTTTCGATTTGTAACAACCCTACAGAAATAGGCCTTCAAAAGCATTGTGTGTAAAGCAAGAAAAAGCTGATAGCCAACATTTTTCATTTTTCCTTTTTTTAACCTTTCACAATGATGCTATTACAACATTTTCCTTTTAATTTAACACAAATAATAGTTGAGTGGTAAATACCCTACACAATCCATACAAATATACATGCAGAGGACCATTTGCCATAGAGAGTCCCCTAAAAAAGAATTTTGCTAATAGGTGAAGGAATCTATGGATAGGTGCATTGGCCAACGCAAATTATCTGAAGTACAAATATTAATATTAGAAAGCATTTGAGGGTAAAATGAGAAAATACGTCTAACCCACATCTGTTTCTTTTTTTGTCGTAAAAATGTTATTGTAAAATTTCCCTTTTAATACAACGGAATACATAGTTCAGTGGTAGAGCACTCTCCCCCGAAGCAAGCGCCCCGAGTTCGAGTCCTCTAAAGGTTGCATCTTTCCCAACTTGCTAGCGACATCTTTATTGAACGTTTTTTTTTTTTTTTTTTCTTTTTTTTTTTTGGGGGGGGGGGGGTCTCAAAGTTCTTTGACTTTGGACTGGTTGAATACTTCTTTCGACTGGGCAAGGATTTTTTTCACAAAATTCCTCGTTAGCTTGTCACAAAACCAAAGAAATGGAACTGTTTATCGAAGGCAAACAAATTGGTAAACTAAAGGAAACACTTGAAAAGGTAAATTGCACTGTTATTGTAACTGAAATACTCTTTAGAAAGGGAGAGAAAAGAATGAAGCATATAACTGTATTCAATTGTTGAAGTTTTGGAAAAATGAGCAGCGCCATGAAAGGAAAAGAGTAGAATTATTGATTGCAACAGGCTGTGATCCTAAGAACTGCAAGTTCAAATCGTTGCTGAGCAGTAGTTGATCAGAAATGCATTTTGAAGACTTTATATGCATCTCTTTTCATGGAACATTATGTTGACATTGCTTACCCATACTTCACAATCCCACGTAGTAATCACCGCGAGTAAGATTTTTTAAATCTCCTTTCCACAATGTTTACAGGCTTTTGAAAGATAAATCTAGTTCGTGCCATCTAGTTAAACGTCTGCTAATTGACAAGTTCAAAAAGAACATTGCAGTCTGGAAAAACAGTCAGCTTGCATGAATGATTGACTCACTTTGTGATTGGTAAAGGAACACCAGAAGCACTTGCAAAGGTGAATGGGTTGTACTGATATGTAAAACTAAATATAAATAAAGGGAATCAAACACTAAAAAAACATACAAAAACCTATTCAGAGGATCATTTGCCACAGAGAGACGACTTAATTTTACTTAGGGTACGATTAGTCAGGGGCCGAAGAACTTCATGAAAAAAATTCTTGATTGAGAGCACAAAAAACAAGCCACCGGAAAAGGGGACCGAAAGTTTAACTCATTATTTCGACTTCTTCTAATCATTTTCTGAGCAACAAAAACTTGGTGTGTCATCCAGACCAATTCCAATTAACCTTTGACAGCAAAAAAATACAAGAATTGTGATTCGTGTGCTTGCAAATTGAGAATTTTCCATGTGGTCCCTGTTTTAGTGGAGCCAAAGTTTTTCTTCAATATGGCCGGATATCGGCTAAAAATTTCGTAGCACCATAAAAGGGGTATTCTCCATGTTGCGCATCCGTTTAATTTTTTGTCGGGTACCTCTCGTGATGCCGAAGTTGGATTTGCACGAGCTTCACGTGCGATTTTGGACATAATTATCCCATCACCACAAAAAGGGAACGAAGTTGAACTGCTCATTTCTGCTATTTATACACTTTTTTTAAACTTCTTTCCGCTCATTTCTGCTATTTATACTCTTTCTTTGAACTTAGAGGTCTGAAAGGTTTCTTAGCAACTCAAAACAACATAATGAATGCTGAAAATGTACGTTTCTTTTTCATAAACACCAAACATATAACAGTCGAGGCATAAAAAAAAAAAAAAAAAAACGATGCTCGTAAAGCTAGCCCAAAATATAAAAAAAAATGCAAAAATGTGCTTGGATCCATTGATAGGTGCACTGGCAAACGCAAATTATCTGATGTACAAATATAAATATAGGAAAGTATTTATAGGTAAGATAAGAAAATACGGCTACCTAATATCTTTCAATGTTTCTTTTGTTTTTGTACCTTTAACAAAAATGTTATAATAAAATTTTCTTTCGAATACATCGGAATACGTAGTTCAGAGGTAGAGCACTCTCCCTCTAAGCAAGAGTCCCGAGTTCGAGTCCTCAAAGGGTAGCATATTTCCCAACTTGCTGTGACATCTTTTTGGACAGTTTTATCTTTTTTCATGTCTCAAAGTGCTTTGAATTTGGACTGATTGATATTTTTTCGATTGGACAAGGATTTTTGCACCAAACTCCTCGTTAGCTTATCACAAAACCACATAATGGAACTTATTACCGAAGGCAAATAGATTGGTAAAACAAAGGAAACACTTAAAAATGTGAATTGTACTTTTATTAAAACTAAAACAGTATTTAGATACAGACAGAAAAAAAAAGTAAGCATAAATTTACATTCAATAGTTGAAATTTTTGGAAAAACACTCAGCACCATGGAAAGAAAAAAGCAGAATTGATAATTGCAACAGGCTGTAAACCCAAGAGTTGCAAGTTCAAATCGTTGCGGAGCAATAGATGATGAGAAATGCATTTTGAAGACTTTATGCGTCGTCATTCCTGAAACATTGTGTTGACTTTTGCTAGCCATTACCTAAAAATCCAACGTAGTAATCACAGCGAGTAAGAATCTTTTCTTTCCTTCCCACAATGCTTACGGACTTTTGAAAGATAAATCTAGTTTATCCCATCTAGTTAAACGACTGCTAATTGATAAGTTCAAAAAGAATGTTGTAGTCTGGAAAAAGAGTCAGCTTGTATGAATGGTTGACTTGCTTAGTGATTGGTAAAGCAACACCAGAAAAACTTGCAAAAGTGAAGTGGTCGCACTAACATGTTAAACTAAATATGAATAAATGGAGTCAAACACTAAAAATCTATACGAAAACCCCATTCAGAGGACCATTTGCTATAGAGAGACGCCTTTATTACTAAGGGTACGATTAGTCAGGGGCCGAAGAACTTCATGAAAAAAATTCTTCATTGAGAGCACAAAAAACAAGCCACCAGAAAAGGGGACCGAAAGTTTAACTCATTATTTCGACTACTGCTTATCATTTTCCAAGCATCAAAAACTTGGTGTGTCATCCAGAGCAATTCCAATTAACCTTCGACGGCAAAAAAAAACAAGAATTGTGATTCGTGTGCTTGCAAATTGAGAATTTTCCATGTGGTCCCTCTATTCGAGGAGCCAAAGTTTTTCTTCAACATAGCCGGATATCGGGTAAAACTTTCGCAGCACCATAAAAAGGGTATTTCCTATGTTGCGCATCCGTTTAATTTTTGTCGGGTACCTCTCGTCATGCCGCGATTTGATTTGCACGAGCTTCACGCACACTTTTGGACAACATTATCGCATCACAAGAAAAGGGGAACGAAATCGAACCGCTTATTTCTGCTATTTATACCCTTTCTATGTTCTTCAAAAGATTGCCATGAGGTCTGAAACGTTTCTTAGCAACTCAAAAGAACTTAAAGCTGTATATGTGCGATTCTTTTTCATAAAAAATCAAAATTTCCAACTCGTCACCTGTTTCGGTGCTGCGAAAGGTTTTAATACTTCACCAAACTTATAACAGTCGTGGCATAAAAAAAAAAACGATGCTCGTAAAGCTAGCCCAAAATATAAAAAAAATGCTAACATGTGCTGGGATCCATTGATAGGTGCACTGGCAAACGCAAATAATCTGATGTACAAATATAGATAAAGGAAAGCATTTATAGGTAAAATGAGAAAATACGGCTACCTAATATCTTTCAATGTTTCTTTTGTTTTTGTACCTTTAACACAAATGTTATAATAAAATTTTCTTTCGAATACATCGGAATACGTAGTTCAGAGGTAGAGCACTCTCCCTCTAAGCAAGAGTCCCGAGTTCGAGTCCTCAAAGGGTAGCATATTTCCCAACTTGCTGTGACATCTTTTTGGACAGTTTTATCTTTTTTCATGTCTCAAAGTGCTTTGAATTTGGACTTATTGTTTTTCTTTCGACTGGGCATAGAATTTTGCAATAAATGCCTCGTTAGCGTATCACAAAAACCACAAAATTGAACTTATTACCGAAGGCAAACAGATTGGTAAAACAAAGGAAACACTTAAAAATGTGAATTGTACTTTTATTAAAAATGAAACACTATTTAGATACAGACAGAAAAAAAAAATAAGCATACATTTACATTCAATAATTGAAATTTTTGGAAAAACACTCAGCACCATGGAAAGAAAAGAGCAGAATTATTGATTGCAACAGGCTGTAAACCCAAGAGTTGCAAGTTCAAATCGTTTCGGAGCAATAGATGATGAGAAATGCATCTTGAAGACTTTATGCATCGTCTTTCCTGAAACATTGAGTTGACTTTGCTGGCCCATACCTAGCAATCCCACGTAGTTATCACAGCGAGTAAGAATATTTTTTTCTTCCCACAATGTTTACGGACTTTTGGAAGATAAATCTAGTTTATGCCATCTAGTTAAACGTCAGCTATTTCATAAGTTCAAGAAGAATATTGTAGTCTGGAAAAAGAGTCAGCTTGTATGAATGAATGACTTGCTTAGTGATTGGTAAATCAACACTAGAAAAACTTGCAAAGGTGAACTGGCCGCACTGATATGTAAAACTAAATATGAATAAATGGAGTCAACCACAAAAAATCCATACGAAAAACCAATTCAGAGGACCATTTGATATAGAGAGACGCCTTTATTACTTAGGGTACGATTAGTCAGGGGCCGAACAACTTCACGAAAAAATTTCTTGATTGAGAGCACAAAAAACAAGCCACCAGAAAAGGGGACCGAAAGTTTAACTCATTATTTCGACTACTTCGAATCATTTTCTGAACGTAAAAAACTTGTTGTGTCATCCAGAGCGATTCCAATTAACCTTCAACGGCAAAAAAATACAAGAAATGTGATTCGTGTGCTTGAAAATTGAGAATTTTCCATGTGGTCCCTCTTTTCGTGGAGCCAAAGTTTTTCTTCAACATAGCCGGATATCGGGTAAAACTTTCGCAGCACCATAAAAAGGGTATTTTCTATGTTGCGCATCCGTTTAATTTTTGTCGGGTACCTCTCGTCATGCCGCTATTGGATTTGCACGTCCTTCACGCACGCTTTTGGACAACATTATCGCATCACAAGAAAAGGGGAACGAAACTGAACTGCTAATTTTTTTGTATTATACCCTTTCTTTGTGTTTCAAAAGATTGCCATGAGGTCTGAAACGTTTCTTAGCAACTCTAAAGAACATAAAGCTGGCAATGTGCGATTCTTTTTCATAAAAAAATCAAATTTCCAACTCATCACCTGTTTCAGTGCTGGTTTTAATACTTCACCAAACTTATAACAGTCGAGGCATAAAAAAAAACGATGCTCGAAAAGCTAGCCCAAAATTTTAAAAAAATGCTAACATGTGCTTGGATTCATTGATAGGTGCACTGGCAAACGCAAATTATCTGAAGTACAAATATAAGTTTGGTGAAGTATTGAAAACTTTCGCAGCACCGAAACGGGTTATGAGTTGTGAATTTGATTTTCTGTGAAAAAGAATCGTGCATTTTCAGCATTTATTATGTTGCTTTGAGTTGCAAAGAAACGATTCAGACCTCATGGCAATCTTTTGAAGCACAGTGGTAACTAGCAATTTAACTTCGTTCCCCTTTTGTGGTGATGGGATAATTATGTACAAAATCGCACGTGAAGTTCGTGCAAATCCAACAGCGGCATCACGAGAGGTACCCGACAAACAATTACACGGATGCGCAACATAGAGAATACCCCTTTTATGGTGCTGCGAAAGTTTTACCCGATATCCGGCCATATTGAAGAAAAACTTTGGCTCCACGAAAACAGGGACCACATGGAGAATTCTCAATATGCAAGCATACGAATCACAATTGTTGTATTTTTTTTCTGTCAAAGGTTAATTTGAATTGCTCTGGATGACACAACAAGTTTTTCATGCGCAGAAAACGATTAGAAGTAGTCGAAATAATGAGTTAAACTTTCGGTCCCCTTTTCTGGTAGCTTGTTTTTTGTGCTCTCGATGAAGAATTTATTTTTTTCGTGAAGTTTTTCGGCCCCTGACTAATCGTACCCTAAGTAAAATTAAGTCGTCTCTCTATGGCAAATGGTCCTCTGAATGGGTTTTTGTATGGATTTTGTAGTGTTTGATTCCTTTTATTTATATTTAGTTTTACATATCAGTACGACCAGTTCATCTTTGCTAGTGTTTCTGGTGTTGCTTTACCAATCATTCATTCACGCTGACTCTTTTTCCAGACTGTAATATTCTTTTTGAACTTGTCAATTAGCAGACGTTTACAAGATGCCATGAACTAGATTTATCTTTCGAAAGTCTGTAAACATTGTGGAAGAAGAAAAAAAGATTCTTACTCGCGGTGATTACTACCTGGAATTGTTAGTTAATAGCAAAGTCAACATAATTATTGTTTCAGGAAAGACGATGCATAAAGTCTTCAAAATGCATTTCTGATCAACTATTGCTCAGCAACGATTTGAACTTGCACGCCTTAGGATCACAGCCTGTTAGATCAATAATTCTGCTCTTTTCTTTCCATGGTGCTGCTAATTTTTTTTTAAATTTCAACGATTGAATGTAATTGTACGCTTGATTTTTTCCCCTCCGTATCTATACAGTATTTCAGTTATAATAACAGTACAATTAACCTTTTCATGTGTTTCCTTTGTTTTACCAATCAGTTTGCCTTTGTTAAAGTTTTTGTGACAAGCTAACGTGGAATTTGGTAAAAAAACCCTTTCCCAGTCAAAAAAAAATCAATCAGTCCAAATTCAAAGCACTTTGAGACATGAAAAAAAAAAAAAAAAAACGGTCCAAAAAGATGTCATAGCAAGTTGGGAAATATGCTACCCTTTGAGGACTCGAACTCCGGACTCTTGCTTAGAGGGAGAGTGCTCTACCACTGAACTACGTATTCCGATGTATTAAAAAGGAAAATTTTAATATAACATTTTTGTGAAAGGTACAAAAACAAAAGAAACATTGACAGATATTAGGTAGCCGTATTTTCTCATTTTACCTATAAATGCTTTCCTATATTTATATTTGTATTTCACATAATTTGCGTTTGCCAGTGCACCTATCGATGGATCCCAGCACCAGCACATGTTTGCAATTTTTTTTTTTATTTTGGGCTAGCTTTACGAGCATCGTTCTTTGATTCCTCGACTGTTATAAGTTTGGTGTTTATGAAAAAGAAAAGTACATTTTCAGCATTCATTACGTTGTTTTGAGTTTGCTAAGAAACCTTTCAGACCTCTAAGCTCAAAGAAAGGGTATAAGTAGCTGAAATGAGCGGAAAGAAGTTCAAAGTGTATGAATAGCAGATGTGAGCATTTCAACTTCGTTCCCCTCTTGTGGTGATGGGATAATTATGTCCAAAAGCGCACGTGAAGTTCGTGCAAATCCAACTGCGGCATTACGAGAGATACCCGACAACAAATTAGACGGATGCGCAACATAGAGAATACCCCTTTTATGGTGCTACGAAAGTTTTACTCGATATCCGGCCATATTGAAGAAAAACTTCGGCTCCACGAAAACAGGGACCACATGGAAAATTCTCAATTTGCAAGCACACGAATCACAATTCTTGTATTTTTTGCTGTCAGAGGTTAATTGGAATTGACCTGGATGACACGCTAAGTTTTTGTTGCTCAGAAAATGATTAAAAGTAGTCGAAATAATGAGTTAAACTTTCGGTCCCCTTTTCTGGTGGCTTGTTTTTTGTGCTCTCAATCAAGAATTTTTTCTTTAAGTTTTTAGGCCCCTGACTAATGATACCCTAAGTAAAATTAAGTCGTCTCTCTATTGCAGACTGCAATGTTCTTTTTGAACTTGTCAATTAGCAGACGTTTAACTAGATGGCACGAACTAGATTTATCTTTCAAAAGTCTGTTAACATTGTGGAAAGAAAAAACTTACTCGCGGTGATTACTACGTGGGATAGTGAGGTATGGGTAAGAAATGTCAACATAATGTACCAGGAAAAGAGATGCATATAAAGTCTTCAAAATGAACTTCTGATCAACTACTGCTCAGCAACGATTTGAACTTCTTAGGATCACAGACTGTTGCAATCAATAATTCTGCTCTTTTCCTTCCATGGCGCTGCTCATTTTTCCAAAAACTTCAACGATTGAATTCAATTATATGCTTTATTCTTTTCTCTCCCTTTTTAAAGAATGTTCCAGTTATAATAACAGTGCAATTCACCTTTTCAAGTGTCTCCTTTATTTCACCAATCTGTTTGCCTTCGAAAAACAGTTCCATTTCTTTGGTTTTGTGACAAGCTAACGACGAATTTGGTGAAAAAATCCTTGCCCAGTCGAAAGAAGTAATCAAACAGTCCAAAGCCAAAGATCTTTGAGACACACAGACCGAAAAGAAAAAACGTTCTAAAAAGATGTTGCTAGCAAGTTGGGAAAGATGCAACCTTTAGAGGACTCGAACGCGGGGCGCTTGCTTCGGGGGAGAGTGATTTACCACTGTAATGACATTTTTTACGACAAAAAAAGAAACAAAGACAGATGTGTGTTAGACGTATTTTCTCATTTTACCCTCAAATGCTTTCTAATATTAATATTTGTATTTCAGATAATTTGCGTTGGCCAATGCACCTATCCATGGATTCCTTCACTTATTAGCAAAATTCTTTTTTAGGGGACTCTCTATGGCAAATGGTCCTCTGCATGTACATTTGTATGGATTGTGTAGCATTTTTACAACTCAACTATTATTTGTGTTAAATTTAAAGGAAAATGTTATAATAGCATCATTGTGAAAGGTTAAAATAAGGAAAAATGGAAAAATGTTGGCTATCAGCTTTTTCTTGCCTTACCCACAATGCGTTTCGGTGCTGCGAATGTTTTCAATACTTCACCGAACTTATAACAGTCTAGGCATCAGAATAAGCATGGTCGTAAAGCAAGCCCAAAATAAAGAATTTTGCTAAATAGTGATAGGTGCATTGGCCCAGGCAAATTTTCTGAGGTACAAATTTAAACACACCGCCTCTTCAAAGGTCTTGTTGTAATTTTAAGTGAACCTTTTAAAAACACTTTCGATTTGTAACGACCCTACAGAAATAGGCCTTCGAAAGCATTGTGGGTAAAGCAAGAAAAAGCTGATAGCCAACATTTTTCCATTTTTTAACTTTTCACATAGATTCTATTATAACATTTTCCTTTTAATTTGACACAAATAAAAGTTGAGTGGTAAAAACGCTCCAAAATCCATACAAATATACATTCAGAGGACCATTTATCATAGAGAGACGCCTTAATTTTACTTTGAGTACGATTAGTCAGGGGCCGAACAACTTCACGAAAAATTCACTTGATTGAGCGCACAAAAAACAAGCCACCAGAAAAGGGGACCGAAAGTTTAACTCATTATTTTGACTACTTTTAATAATTTTCTGGGCATCAAAACCGTGGCGTGTTATCCAGAGCACTTTCAATTAACTTTTGATAGAAAAAAATACAAGAATTGTGATTCGTGTACCTGCAAGTTGAGAATTTTCCATGTGGTCCCTCTTTCCGTGGAGCCAAAGTTTTTCTTCAATTTGGCCGGATATCTTGTAAAGCTTTCGCAGCACCATAAAAGGGGTATTCTCTAAGTTGCGCATCCGTGTAATTTTTTGTCGGGCACCTTTCGTCATGGAGCTTTTGGATTTGCACGAGCTTCACGGGCTTTTGAACGCATTCGTCGCATCACAACAAAAGGGGAACGGAATTGAACTGCTCATTTCTGCTATTTATACCCTTTATTTGAGCTTCAAAAGCTTGCCAAAACTTTGCTAAGACATCTTGATCGATTCTCGGCAACTCATGGCAACATTACAAATGCTTAAATTCCATGTTTTCTTCTGCGTGAAAAATTAAATTTCCCACTCGTAAACCTTTCCAGTGCTTCGAAAGTTTTCCTTTTTTCATGGAACTTATAAAAGTAGAGGCATCAGAAAAAGCATGGGGTATAAGGTGTACGCATAAGTTATACCGAAGGAAGTATCCGGTGCTCGAAATGAAGGAATGAGGAGGGGGTGAGTTGTTTTTCAAGGAGGGTCTCGATAGCCTCCGACACACAAAAAAGAACTATAAAAGCTCTTTGATGGCTCTTTTTACTTCGGCGCAGCTGAATGCGCTGGCGTTTGACCTGCCTTTTGGAAAAGATATAAAGTGAAGAAACATTATTTCGTGATTGGTCAAAAATATTATTAGGTCTCTCTAATCGGGGTCCGTATTCACCAACTATTCTTAGGACCAGTCTTTGTCTTGTTCTTCAAGATTTTCGAATTGTGAAAGTAACAGAACTTCTGATTGGCTAAACCAAATGGTTTAGCCAATCAGAAGTTCGGTTAAATTCACATTGACAAAATTCTGAAGAATAAGACTATGAACGTTCTAAAGAATGGTTGGTGAATACAGACCAAGGAATTCAAACTCAAAACCAATCATGTGAGACGCCGACTATCAATTCTTTAACCATGTAGATGAGCCATTCTTAGTGAAAAGAGGCTGCAGTGCATTCGTAAAAAGTATCGACACATATGAGCATGTGCAGTCCGCCATTGGTCAATCACTATTGAGGTATTCCGACATTTCAACAGACATGGGCCATTCTCTGACAAAAGGGGCGCATCTTCCTGATGCATTATTCCAAGCAAGACATCACATCATTATGGACCCGTAAAATCCTTTTTGTCAAACAACCGACCATATCATAGAGTACAATGGTCCTTCGGTATGCAAAACATTCACCAAATACAAACCAGTGTCGACTCAGGTCAAAGCGTGTGGACTGTGCACGCATACCTGAACATTTTGTAGATGTATTAATCACTCTCTTTACAGAGCATAGCTCAAACAAGTGACAACTGACCAATATTAAACATGTAGGTAGACACCCAACTACTTCGTCTCAGTTGTGTATTTATCAAAGGGAGATAATTATGCTAGTAATGAATATTGTTTCTGTAACAACAGTGGCTGGTAATTCATAAACAAACAAACGTATATCAACGAAATATTACCTACATTTAATTGGTCATTGTTTGCACAAAAATGTTAAAATAATTGTTACTAAAAATACTTAATTAGATCTAGAATACTTACATGAAAACTTTAACTAAACAGCAGCCACACCTTCGACTGTTAGCCCTTAACCCTTATCCTGCTTAATAATCAAAATGAAATTTCCAATTCTACAGTAAAAACCTGAATATTGCTATTTCAAAGTTACGTTTTCGTGGAATATCGTCTCCTTATTGGACAGTGAAGATCCAAGATCAGACTGCACGTTCTGTGCAGTCTGATCTTGATCTATATTGTCCGCAAAAGGTCAGTGAGTCGCGCATAGCACCCTAAGGGTTAAACAAGAGGGCCGTTGGCCCTGGAACGCTCACCTTAGACTATAGCTTATGAGTGAAATTCAATTCTTTGAACAGCTTTGGTAAAGCTTCACCCAAGGAACATCCCTGCTAAGTTTCATCAAGACTGGACCAGTGGTTTCGGAGAAGATGTTTAAAGAAATTGTTGACGGACGACGGATACAGCACGACGGACGACAGACGCTGGAAAAAGGGCAATCAAATATCAAAGCTCTTCACCTTTCAGTTTCAAAGAAGAATTTCAATTTTTTCTTCTTTGTCCGATGTTCGAACTTGTGGTCCCCGTGGCTGGGCCAGTTTTGACCAAAGCAGCATCCTTGGAACAAACTTGGTACAGGTCCACTCAAAGATGCTACATACCAAATATCGAAGCTCTACACCTTCTCGTTTAAGAGAAAAGGAATTTAAAGTTTTCCTACTTTGTTCCTATGTTCCAACCTGTGACCTCCGGGGCAGGGCCAGTTTTGACGCCAGGAACATCATATTACCAAACTTGGTAGAAGTCCAGGAGAAGATTCCGCTAACAAAATATCAAAGCTCTGCACCTTCAAGTTTCAGAGAAGAATATTTCTAAAGTTTTCCTTCTTTGTTGCTTTATTCGAACCTGTGACCCCCGAGGCAGGGCAAGTTTTTTTCCCAACGGCATAATATGAAAATAAATGGTAGAAGATCACTAGGAATCGCTACATGCCAAATAACATAACTATATGCCTTCTAGTTTTGGAGAAGAAGAATTTTAAAATCTTCTTTCTTTGTTCCTATGTTCGAACTTGTGATCCCCCGGGGCATGGCCAGTTTTGACCCAAAGGGCATCATATGAACAAACTTGGTTGAGATTCACTAGAACATGCTATATACCAAATATCAAAGCTCTACACCATCAAGTTTTAGAGAAGAAAATTATTAAAATTTATTTTCCTTCTTTGTTCCTGTATTCGAACTTATGAACCCCGGGGCTGGGTCAGTTTTGACCCCAAGGACATCATATGAAAAAACTTGGTAGGGGTCTACTAGGTGATGCTACCTACCAAATATCAAAACTCTATGCCTTTTAGTTTTTGGGAAGAAATATATTGAAGTTTTCATTCTTTGTTCCTATGTTTGAACTTGTAACTCCTGGGTGGGGCCAGTTTTGGCCCCAGGGGTATCCTGTGAATAAAATTGGTAGAGGTCCTCTAAGAGAAGCTACATACAGAATATCAAGGCTCTACGCCTTCAAGTTTCAGAGGAGAAGGTTTTTAAAGTTCTCCTGTTATGTTCCTATATGCTCAAACTTGTGTCCCCCGGGGTGGGTCCAGTTTTGACCCCAGGGGCATCATTTGAACAAACTTGTTAGAGGTCCACTAGGAGATTAGAGCTGGGGCGATATCATCGATGCATCGGTGCATCGTGATATTTTTGCTGGCGATAGTATATCGCGATACTAACTCGTTGTATCGATACTTGGCGATACATTTACGTCGTGTCGTGTGCAGAGTGTGTGAGATCACGTATCAATGTAAATGATTCATGTATAAAATAGGAAAAAAAATACGCACCGTTTGTCTCTGCTGTACATACAAGAACGTTAAAACAATGAAATTCATAAAACTTTGTAATTTGGGGAATAATTTGAAGCGAAATGTTTACAGTCACTCGCTCATGCTTAGGGTTTTCCAGGTTTTAAATATAGATGCTAATTCGGAACGTTCTAAGGTTATCATATTTTCTTCGTGTCCAAAAAGTTGCGGTAGCGTTTTGATCGGTTTGCCTTTTTACCGGTTTTGTCACAAGGACTGTAAAATAAAATAAAGCATTAATTAACAAGGTCATTTGATTTAGCGGACGAATATAAGCTGCAATTTGATTATTTGCTAGTGAAAGATAGCACAGTTTGAATTGTCTTTGTTCTTTTTAAATAACAAATGAATGAGATGCGGATCGGCAACTGTCTTCCGAAGTTGACTATAGTGCGGGTTTTGACGCTGGGAAATTGAGTTGATGTCATTGAGGCTGAAAAATATCTGCCTAATTGTCAATCTGACGCATTAAGTTATGGTCTAAAGCTTCATATATCCTAGTTTTAATGCATCCGTCAGAAATATGGGCTAAACACGATCAGTATAAACGCAAAAGACACGGGCATGATCATGAAGCTGGCGAGTTATTTATGACAACGTAATAAAGGTGTTAATCCTCTGATCTAGTGTAAAAGGACCGATTTTAAAGTTTCCTGCTATTCAAAATGACAAACTGATGTCAAATCATGTAGTAATACTTATCCAAAAATTATTTGTCACAAAAAAATAGATCGTCAAAAAACCGTGAAAACCCATGACACTACAATGATCAGCATGGCATCGTCCGATCAGAGGGACTTAAAACTATCTTCTCATTTTTAATAGTGAAGTTAAACAGTGGATTTACACAAATCTGTGAATAAAACAGTAAGTTGAGGCTAAAATGCTATTCATGAAGGAAGAAATTGTTGTTTTAGGAAATGAAAATACAGATCTACGTGGTGGGGGGAGTCTGCAAATGCTTGAAATATGTCTAATTTTTTTTTAAACTTTTGAAAATTAAAAATAGAGGACCAAAGTGAATGATATTGAATAAAGCAAAAACTCTAAATGGTACTGCAAGACCATTGATTTTTGAAGTACAAAACAAAGCATCCTTATAAACTTAATATCATGTAGACAAACTGTCATGGTATTTAAAGCCAAACGGCATTCTCAGTTAAATGGAGACACCGATTGTACAACAGATAACTAGTTGGTGTGCTCTTCAGATTACATAACAATAATCATTTGTGATTTCAACCTGATTGCCCAGCACTACCCATCTGATAGATTTTGTACAGGGATTGGACCAGTTCGATGGTATCTCACATACCTACTTGTTTTAGCAAACATTTGGATTGATTTTGCCAAAAATGGTTGCACAGTTTGAGAAAAGGTTCCTAAAGTTTTTGAAGAGCTTATAACTGTGAACATGTAGATCTATTTATAAAATCTTGTTTGCGCATATCACATGAAAACAGCCTCTCTTTTAAAAGACTGTCATTAAGTTAATCTGGACCAATTAAGTATCGTGATATTGTATCGTATTGCCTGTCTGGTATCGCGATAGTATCGCGATACATTTTTCTTGGCGATACCCAGCTCTATAGGAGATGCTATATAACAAATATTAAAGCTCTACGCCATCCGTTTCAGAAGAGAAGATTTTTAAATATTTCCTTCTTTGTTCCTATACTCAAACTTGTGACCCCCGGAGTGGGGCCAGTTTTGACACCAGAAGCATCATTTGAACAAACTAGGTAGAGGTCCACTAGGAGATGACACATACTAAATATCAAAGCTCTACGCCTTCTAGTTTCAGAGAAGAAGAATTTTAAAATTTTCTTTCTTGTTCCTATGCTCAAACTTGTGACCCCCGGGATTAGGCCAATTTTAACCCCAGGGGCATAATTTGAAGAAACTTAGTGGAGGTCCACTGTGAGATGCGACATACCAAATATCAAAGCTCTACGCCTACTAGTTTCAGTGAAGAAGACTTTCAAAGATTTTGTATTTTATTCCTTTTTGTTGCCATGGTAACCAGAGTTATAAGTGGAATTCCATTCTTTGACCTATTTTGGTAGAGCTTCACCCAAGGAATATCCCTTCCAAGTTTCATCTAGTTCGGCCAAGTGGTTTAGGAGGAGAAGATAGCTAAAGAAATTGTTGACAGACACCGGACGACGCACATAGGGCAATCGGAATAGCTCACCTTTAGAAGTTGAGCTAAACAAGAGGGCCATGGCCCTGGAACGCTCACCTTAGACTATAGCTTATGAGTGAAATTCAATTCTTTCAGCAACTTTGGAAAGCTTCACCCAAGGAACATCCCTGCCAAGTTTCATCAAGATTGGCCCAGTGGGTAAGGAGAAGATGTTGAAAGAAATTGTTGACGGGCGACAGTCGCCGGACATAGGGCAATCAAATATCAAAGCTCTACACCTTCCAGTTTAAAAGAAGAATTTTTAATTTTCCTTCTTTGTCCTATGTCCGAACTTGTGGTCCCCGTGGCTGGGTCACTTTTAACCAAAGTAGCATCCTTGAAACAAACTTGGTAGAGGTCCACTCAAAGATGCTACATACCAAATATCGAAGCTCTACATCTTCCTGTTTAAGAGAAAAAGAAATTTAAAATTTTCCTTCTTTGTTCCCATGTTCCAACCTGTGACCTCCGGGGCATGGCCAGTTTTGACGTCAGGGACATCATGTGACCAAACTTGGTAGAGGTCCACTAGAAGATACTGCATACCAAATATCAAAGCTCTGCATCTTCAGGTTTCAGAGAAGATTTCTAAAGTTTTCCTTCTTTTTTGATATGCTCGAACCTGTGATCCCCCGGGGCAGGGCCAGTTTTGACCCCAAGGGCATAATATGAACAAACTTGATAGAGGTCCACTGGGAATTGCTACATGCCAAATATCATGGCTCTATGCTTTCTAGTTTTAGAGAATAAAAACTTTAAAATTTTCTTCCTATGTTCCTATGTTCATCGTTGTTACCCCCGGGGCGGGGCCAGTTTTGACCCTATGGGTATGATTTAAACAAACTTAGTAGAGGTCCACTAGGAGATGCCAAATACCAAATATCGAAGCTCTACGCCTTCTAGTTTTAGAGGAGAAAATTTTTTAAAGTTTTCCTTCTTTGTTCCTATGCTCAAACTAGTGACCCTCGGGGTGGGGCAGTTTTGACGCCAGGGACATCATTTGAATAAACTTGGTAGAGGTCTACTAGGAGATGCCACATACCAAATATCAAATCTCTACACCATCTAGTTTCAGAGGAGAAGATATTTAAAGTTTTCTTTTTTTGTTCCTATGCTCAAACTTGTGACCCCCGGGGTGGGGCAGTTTTGAGCCAAGGGACATTATTTGAACAAATATGGTAAAGGTCCACTAGGAGATGCCACATACCAAATATCAAAGCTCTACGCCTTCAAATTTCAGAGAAGAAGATTTTAAAGTTTTCCTTCTTTGTTCCTATGCTCAAACTTGTGACCCCCGAGGTGGGGCCATTTTTGATCCCAGGAGCATCATTTGAAGAAACTTGGTAGAGGTCCACTAGGAGATGCCACATACTAAATATCAAAGCTCTACGCCTTCAAGTTTCAGAGGAGAAGATATTTAAAGTTTTCTTTTTTTTTGCTCCTATGCTCAAACTTGTGACCCCTGGGGTGGGGCCAGTTTTGACCTCAGGGATATAATTTGAACACACTTGGTAGAGGTCCATTAGGAGATGCTAAATACCAAATATCAAAGCTTTACGCCTTCAAGTTTCAGAGGAGAAGATTTTTAAAGTTTTCTTTCTTTGGTCCTATGCTCAAACTCGTTATCCCCCGGGGCGGGGCCAGTTTTGACCCTAGGGGCATAATTTGAACAAACTTGGTAGAGCTCCATTAGGAGATGTACATACCAAATACCAAAGCTCTACGCCTTCTAGTTTCAGAAAAGAAGATTGTCAAAGATTTGGTTTTTTTTTTCTTTTTGTTGTCATGGCAACCAGAGTTACTGGTGGAATTAAATTCCTTGAACAATTTTGGTAGAGCTTCACCCAAGGAACATTCCTGCCAAGTTTCATGAAGATTGGCCCAGTGGTTTAGGAGGAGAAGATGTTTAAAGCAATTGTTGACGATCGACGGACGACGGACATATGGCGATCACAACCGCTCACCTTTAGCACTTTGTGCTAAGGTGAGCTAAAAACAAATTAGTGTTTAAAACATTATCCTACTTATAAGTTAAATAAAACTTTTAAGCCGATAGTATAGACCGGAATAATTCTTTTTCAAACTTATCTTTTTGGGAAAAAAATATCTCCTTATCGGACAGTGTAGATCCAAGATCAGACTGCACGTTCTGTGCAGTCTGATCTTGATCTGCACTGTCCGCTAATGGCCGGCGATTTTTGCTTAAGAGCAGAAGACCTCGATGAAGGTAGCTTTTGAAAGCATCGTTGGAAAATGAGAACATGTGGATAACCAGCATTTTCTCCAGTTTCAACAATATTTTCTACTCTCAATTTTCAAACACAAGTCCCGCTATATGACCCATATCTAATCTAGCGTACAAACATTTTAGTTTTAAAAAGATCTAAAAAGTTTGATTTCTGGTGAATAATCAGAGAATTAGGGTACTTTGAATAAAAAACATTAACTGAAATAATGGAATGTCTAAATGTCTTTGGAATGATTCTGTCCATAAACAACATGGAACATTTTCAGTCAATAAGCACCATAACTTGAAATAAAACGATAATACCAGGTTGGATTGTATACCTCTCTCTAATAAGCTCTAATGTATATTTTGGTATATCAAATGTGCAAAAATGACGATTTATCTTGTATACAAATCATAAATATACATTATGTTTTGTTCTTTTATTCCAATACGCAGCGATATATATACCCTAATTTGTTATATTTTATTCAAGTTCAACAGTTAATTCTTTACCATATATACAGACAGATATAAGTTAAGCATCATCAAAACCGACCAGCAATAGCCCATCATTACTCATGCCCACAATTTGCCATTTCTGGGCTTCGGATTTTTTTGTCGTAGCCATCCTTAAAAGGTAGGTATTTAAAATTTTCGCATCCCACCAAATATATATATATGAAAAAACAATACAAATCATCAATAATCAAGTCATAAAATTACAAAAAAAAAAGTTTTTGATGGTATTCCCTTAAAAGGCTACGTAGCACCTTAAGCTGTTCTTAGATTTCGCACCGAAATATAAAAAGCATTATGGGAATAATGGCACGTGACTGATGACGCTTAAATTCATAACGTAACAGACATGTAATTATTTTTCATAATATCTTCTTCAGACGCTGTTTGAAGCTTCGTCGGTGTATTTCCGGTATGTAACTGAGCGAGTTGCTAAAGTAAAAATAGAACGTGTTTCCCGTCAGTATTAACCTAAGCCATAATAAATCTCCAATTTCTCTTGTTGTCGGATGGTTTTCGACTACTGGGGTTTTATGAATGAACATTGTAAGACTTTGAGAGTATAAGGATGATTTTTTGTACTTTTGTAAAAATTTTAGTCTCACAATCTGAAGGGCCACGTTAAAGTTGGCTCACAAAGCAGCCTGTTACTTGTCTAGTGGGTGTGCGCATAGCTTGAAAATATACCAAATACAAGAAGGCCATTGGCCCTGAAACGCTCAGCTTAGACTATAGCTTATGAGTGAAATTCAATTCTTTGAACAACTTTGGTAAAGCTTCACCCAAGGAACATCCCTGCCAAGTTTCATCAAGATTGGCCCAGCGGGTTAGGGAAAGAAGATGTTTAAAGAAATTGTTGACGGATGACGGGCATAGGGCAATCAAATATCAAAGCTCTACACCTTCCAGCTTCAAAGAAGAATTTTAAATTCTCCTTCTTTGTCCTATGTTTGAACTTGTGGTCCCCGGGGCTGGGTCAGTTTTAACCATAGCAGCATTCTTGGAACAAACTTGGTAGAAGTCCACTAAAAGATGCTACATACCAAATATCAAAGCTCTACACCTTCCCGTTTAAGAGAAAAAGAAATTTAAAATTTTCCATCTTTGTTTCTATGTTCCAACCTGTGAATTCCGGGGCATAGCCAGTTTTGACGCCAGGGACATGATATTACCAAACTTGGTAGAGGTCCACTAGAAGATTCTGCATACCAAATATCAAAGCTCTGCACCTTCAAGTTTCAGAAAAAGATTTCTAAAGTTTTCCTTCTTTGTTGCTATGTTCGAACCCGTGAGCCCCTGGGGCAGGGCCAGTTTTGACCCCAAGGGCATAATATGGACAAACTAGGCAGAGGTCCACTAGGAATGCTACAGTACATGCCAAATATCATAGCTCTATGCCTTCTAGTTTTAGAGAAGAAGAATTTTAAAATTTTCTTTCTTTGTTCCTATGTTTGAACTTGTAACCCCCGGGCCACTTTTGACCCCACGGACATAATTAAAAAAAAAAAAAAAAAAAAAAAAAAAAAACTCTGTAGAGGTCCACTAGCAGATGCCACATACCAAATATCAAAGCTCTAAGCCATCTAGTTTCAGAGGAGAAGAATTTTAAATTTTTTCTTCTTTGTTCCTATGCTCAAACTAGTGAC
Organism: Tridacna crocea; assembly: GCA_943736015.1. Classification (NCBI taxonomy): domain Eukaryota; kingdom Metazoa; phylum Mollusca; class Bivalvia; order Cardiida; family Cardiidae; genus Tridacna; species Tridacna crocea. The sequence goes on from OX031066.1 coordinate 16,649,740, forward strand.
CAACGGGGTAGGGCCAGTCTTGACCCGAGGGACAGCATTTGTACAAACTAGGTAGAGGTCCACTAGGAGATGCAACAGATCAAATATCAAAGCTCTGCGCTTTCTAGTTTCTAAGGAAAAGAATGTTAAAGTTTTCCTTCTTTGTTCCTATGCTCAAATTGGTGACCCCTGGGGTGGGGCCAGTTTTGACCCCAGGGGCATAATTTGAACAAACTTGGTAGAGGTTCACTAGGAAACGCCACATATTAAATATCAAAGATCTGCTCTTCAAGTTTCAGAGAAGAATATTTTTTAAGTTTTCCTTCTCTGTTCTTATGCTCAATCTTGTGACCCCTGGGGTGGGGCTAGTTTTGACCCCAATGGCATAATTGGAACAAAATTGGTAGAGGTCCACTAGGAGATGCCACAAACTAAATATCAAAGCTCTACGCTTTCAAGTTTCAGAGGAGAATATTTTTTAAGTTTTCTTTCTTTGTTCCTATGCTCAAACTTGTGACCCCCGGGGTGGGGCCAGTTTTGACCCCAGGGGCAAAATTTGAATTAACTTGTTAGAGGTCCCCTAGGAGATGCCACTAACTAAATATCAAAGCTCTACGCCTTCAAGTTTCAGAGGAGAAGATTTTCAAAGTTTTCCTTCTTTATTCCTATGCTCAACCTTTTTATCCCTCGTGGTGGGGCCAGTTTTGACCCTAGGGGCATAATTTGAACAATCTTGGTAGAGGTCCATTAGGAGATGCTACATACCAAATATCAAAGCTATACTCCTCCTAGTTTCAGAGAAGAAGATTTTCAAAGATTTCGTTTTTTTTTTGTTGCCATGGCAACCAGAGTTATGCGTGGTATAAAATTCTTTGAACAATTTCGGTAGAACTTCAACCAAGGAACATTCCTGCCAAGTTTCATGAAGATTATCCCAGTGGTTTAGGAGAAGATGTTTAAAGAAATTGTTGACGGACGACGAAAGACGGGCATAGGACGATCACAATGGCTCACCTTTAGCACTTTGTGCTAAGATGAGCTTAAAAGGTTATCCATCAAATAAAAAAAATATGACTAAATTTGATCGGGTGATGATTAACTTATGTCTGACTGTATAGTAAAATTTTAAACAACTGAAAGCAGTTGCAGACGACTATTTAAATAGTTTAAAAATATTTTATTGCCAAATTAGGTTACAAAAATAAAATTTACAATACTGAACAATATACATAATTTTGTGTTGACTAATGAAATGTAGCTTAAGTGATGATTTCTGTCCATGACTGAGTAGAAAAGATTGTGGAAAAAGGACCAAATGCTGGTTATCTGCATTTTCTCCTTTTTTCAACCATGTTTGTATAGGCCTTAAATTTTAGGCTCGTCAAAAGGTTAAACACTTCTTCCATCAATCTCTTCTTTTAACAATCACTGTACATGACCACCCCTAACAACGTACGTCAGTGTGACGTTACAGGTAGTGATATCGGACCCTTGTTATAAAGTCAATGTGCGTGTTTGGTAAGACTGTTTTTTTTTCTGTAATCGTTCCTTTAAATGATCTGAAAAAGTCTGTAGACCTCCAAAGTGTACAATGCCTAGGGACTTTGTTTTTTGTCAAAGCTTTTGTTAACTACTTATAATAATGGAATAGACTTCGACCAACTATTCAAACCCAATCACTTTTTGATATTTGGTCAAAGTGTTTGTGCATAGAGACATCTGCTTCCTGTCTAAAACATCAGAATATTAAATGTATTCATCTAATGTCTTTGATAAATACATTAGAGTCTTTGTAGTCCGTTTGTATCTACCCAAGCTAGCCTCATTCTATCTTCATATCGTACTTACTTTTCAATATAAGTTACTAAAATCCGCAGATATCACTTCCTGTGACGTAGGTTGTTACCCTTGATGACTGTCGTGTATCAGGTCGCCCCGAGCCGAAGGTGAGGTTTTGACATGATTCGCAACAGCTGTGAACAAGTTCCCAAGTCCCCTGCGAACTGACAATACAACAATTTATTATACTGCAAAGTTTTACCATTCCAACGTGTATAAATTAAGCGAGATTTCTCTGTGTATGGTCTCATGAATTGTGTGCGCTGCCTAAAATTGAATTTCCCGTACGAGTGCCCCAATTTAGTGAAAACTGACGTCACTTAGATCTGACGTCACCAATAATTTGGTAAAGGACAGGTGGCTCGGTGTATTAACTTGATGTAACTGCCAAGATATTCGACGTTATTTTTTTTTTCAAACAATTTCAATTTTGCACTTTTATGAATTGTAGGCAAAAGTTTACGACCATTAAGTACCTCAAACGACCATTAAGTTAACCTTTTATAAAGTATGAGTTTCGATACTCACAATTTGCTTACCTGACAAACTGATGGCTCGTTTTAAACCCGCATATTTGTTTTAGAATGACAACAACCGATAATGCATGTAACTTTATTTATTTTCATAAGTAATCCATTCATTCCGCTACAATGACAACCGTCAAGGGGAACTACAAATAATATAGTGCAGACCACTCAGTTTGTCTTGTCCACGGCTCCTATCGATCGAGGCCGCCATTTTAGATGCTGTGTTGCATATATATAGTTAGACCTGTATATGAAGCTCCCGAAAGGGAAAGTGGTTTTACATGGAATTTGCTACAGTACATGAATAAATGTTCAGGCCATATTAGTCAGTCAGATCTCTAGAAATCACTTTGCAGTACAATAAAAAGAAATCCTCTATTATAAATAACACCAACTCTATCAGAAAATGGAATGCATTCAAAATTCCAATATTACCTAGCGTGTATGAAATTACCCTTAACCCTTTACCCCATAAGACATTTCTATGGTATCTCTAATTGACCCTAAATAACAGCAAGGATAAAGCTGTTTCTTATGTGTATATGACACCTTTTGATAAGCGTAGAAAACATTGTGACAAAAGGTGAAATTGCTCGTGACGAGCAATTTCACCTTTTGCCACAATGTTCTCCAAAGGCTCATTCAAGCAATGCGTAGAAATGAGTATCTATGGAGTAAAGGGTTAACGGAATTAAGGAAAGAAATAGATCTATCAAAGCAAAAATAGAACAAAAATAATTTGTATCGAAATGAATGAATGATGATGATGATGATCGCAGTTAGTTAGTTTTTTTTTTTTCATCTGATTTTCTCATTCCAAAAGTTTAAATTTTTCCATGCAATAATAGCACAACAAACCCTGCTTGAGAAAGATATATACCAAACATGTGAAAATGTAATCGCATTTAGGTGAATAGTGAGAAAAGAAAAAAAAAAACATCGCGGCATGTATAGCTTGCTTGTTCTAAGCGACTCTATACTTGTCACAGTGTTTTTCGGTGTGAGGTTGCCTCGTTCTCGTGAAAATAAGATGAAAAAAAAACATTATCACAGAACATACTGGATTTACGTGTATAATTTCAAAAACAATCGTTTTTAAATATGTGACTCTTCACGCAAAAAAGGGACCATCTGGGAATTCTGTAGATCTACATCAATAAGATGAAAACAGATCAACAGTAGTGCAGGTCAGTCTAAATTGATGACTCAAAACTGATTGTATAATAGGATACAAAGACCACTTTTCATACAGAAAATGTCATTAAAAACGAAAAGTGTCATCCCTGGTCAGACAGCGCAATTTGCAAAATGTGACAAGTGTTGAAATTTTTCGGGTTCTCCAGAGGTCCCTTTTAGCTTGATGGATCACATATGCCATTATACGAATGAATGAAATGTATACCATTATACATAAATATATAGATCTCCACTTGAAAAATAAATCAGCCATGTTCTGAAAAAGGGACTTTAATACATCTACATGATGCATCATACCAAGCAAGTCATATCGTATATACCTATTCCATAAAACCAGCCATAAAACCTATTCTGTCTAATAACCGAATGAATTCTGCAGTAGAGTGGTCCATGGACATAAAGAAAATTTATCAAAAAGCAAAAGGTTTCGACATAGGTCAAACTGCACTGACTGCACAAGCTGATTTGTGTCGATACTTTTTGCAGATACATTAAATCCCCTTCTCATACAGGTTAGCTCATAATATATCTACTTCTGAAAAATAAATGTGACTCATCACGCAAAAAAAGACCTTCTGGGAACTGCGAAATGTGTCAACCCTGGTCAGACTGCGCGAACTGCGCAGTCTGACCAGGGTTGACACTTTTTACTTTTATGAAATTTATTGTATGAAAACTGGTCATTGTACCTTGTTATGCATTTTTCAATTATCAATTTCAATTGACCTGCACTATTATGATCTGTTTCCATCAATTTGATGTACAGAATTCCCAGATGGTCCATTTTCGCATGATGGGTCACAAATATCATCATTTTGTTCAGCAGTATTTTTCCAACAATATCAACAGTTTAAACGCCCATCATTCGAGCAATAAATAATTCGGAACCTCTGCTGTAAACTTTGAGCTTGAAAACATTATGGTGGCAGGTCTGGTTGCTCATGCTTCCGTTTTTTAATCTTATCACAATCCATTGCAAAATCAGGAACTCCGATATATACATTTTGCATCTGCAGGTCATAAATTGATTGAGCTAAAATGGTCGAATATGTATTTGAAAGGATAAGGAGTCTCTGAAAAGGAAGAAAAATATTGTTTGAAAAGGATAAAATGCTGATAACAAGCATTATATCTTTTGCCCAGAATATTTTCAAAGGACTCCTTCAGTCTATAAGTCCACCAAAAACATCATAATGTACTTAATGTACATAATGTACAGCACCAAGTCAATACATGAACTTCACAAACAATATATCCTGAAACGATGTTGATCATAAAACAAACACATAGTTTCTACAGCCTGTGAGCCATTATTATGTGTCACACTCGAGGCTGAGATTTCCAAGTGGGGATTTACCGTCTGATTTTTTGTAATATGAGTAAAAGCTCCGATACATAACTTCCCAAGGCAGGGATTAAACTTAAGACCTCTGGATTCTAATGTGAAAGCTCTACAACATTGTAACAAAAGTTCAATGGCAAGGCAGTATAAGTGTCCCCTTATACAAACAACACAAGTTATGCGTTTAAATCTGTCTGTGGGATAGAACAGTATAGTACATACTCCCCCTGCCATATGAAGAAACAAGAGAGCCAAGATGGCCCTGGTTCGCTCACCTGAATTTTTGAGATGACCATAGCCTATTTTTTTTGTTTTTTTTTTTGAGGTATTGAAACATTGGAACCAAATCTATAATTTTGCCAATCAATTTTCAAAAGGTCACCTGTAAAATTCATTTCGAAATCAATTGCAAAAAGAAGAATTTTTAAGAATTCTTCATTTCTGTATAAGAGCAAGTAGCCCCCATCCACCAAAGCCATGTTTCTTGACGGATCAAAATTTACGAACAAGTTTTGAAAAGGGTCACCCAAGGAACATTTCGAAAAATTTCTTTTAAAATCTGACCAGGGGTTTCAGAGAAAGAGAATTTTCAAGAATTCCATCATGTCCGTATAGTGCAAGTAGCCCCCATTCACAAAAGCCATGTTTCTTGACGGATCAAAATTATATGTGCAGTTTTTGAAAAAGGTCACCCAAGGAACATCTCTGTCAAATTATTTTGAAATCTGACAAGGGGTTTCAGAGAAAAAGAATTTTCAAGAATTTTTTTAAAGGTTAAAAAGGCATTTCTTTGGCATCTCTAATCAAAATCTGACCAACGGTTTCAGAGAAGATGATTTTTTAAGAATTCCTTCATTTCTGTGTAGTGCAAGTAGCCCCCATTCACCAGAGCCACATTTTTTGACGGATCAAAACTTCACGAACATTTTTTGAAAAAGGTCACCCAAGGAACATCTTTGTAAAATTATTTCAAAATCTGACCAGCGGTTTCAGAGGAGAAGATTTTTTTTAAGAATTCCTTCATTTCTGTATAGTGCAAGTAGCCCCCATTCACCAGAGCCATGTTTCTTGACCAATCATAATTTTGCGAACACTTTTTGAAAAGGGTCACCCAAGGAACAACTCTGTAAAATTATTTCAAAATCTGACCAGCGGTTTCAGAGAAGATGATTTTTTTTAAGAATTCCTTCATTTCTGTTTAGTGCAAGTAGCCTCCATTCACCAGAGCCACATTTTTTGACGGATCAAAATTTCACGAACAATTTTTGAAAAAGGTCACCCAAGGAACATCTCTGTGAAATTATTTCAAAATCCGACCAGCGGTTTCAGAGGAGAAGATTTTTAAAAATTTTGCTTTCCATTTGGTTGCCATGGCAACTAGAGTTTTTGATGGAATCAAATTCTGTGAACAATTTTAAAAGAGGACCTCCAAAGGAACATTCCTGCCAAGTTTGGTCCAAATTGGGCCAGTGGTTTAGGAGTTGATGTTTAAAGAATTGTTGACGACGCACGACGGATGACGGACGACGATCGACGGACGACGGACGACGGACGAGGGACACCGGGTGATCCTAAAAGCTCCCCTTGAGCACGTTGTGCTCAGGTGACCTAAAAACACATTTTCAGCATAAATGAAACGAAATAACAGATCATCGCTCAAATTGAATAAAGAAGCAGAAAGGGTATATCAATGATCCTACTACAACTTCAATGCAATCTGATCGTGATCTCTTACGTTTGGTCAATCTCGTTATGTCGCCCCTGGTAGTTTAGGGCAAAAGGCGTTAAGATTCTATCAACGTATCACGTATTTTTGTAATACAAAGTATTTTCGATCATTTGAGGTACAATTTACTTGTGGTCTGCAGACACTTTCAAAATGGACAAATTTATAATTTTGTCGTCTGGTAAAGGTTTAACCCAGGGATTCTTTGGCTAAGGTTAAAACTCATTACCAAACTACGAAATTTTAGGTTTGTCCAAATAGAACATATTTGCAGATGACCAAATAAAATTAACTGAAAATTTAAAATCTGTTCTGTGAAGGGTAGAAAACATTGTGGGAAAAGGAGAAAATGCTGGTTACCAGCATTTTCTCCTTTTCCCACAATGTTTTCAAATGTTTCCTATCTAAGGGTCATTGAAAGTCGAGATGGTGTGCTAAAGAGTTAATATGGCTGCCCGTAGTCTTGATCAGTTTGCTTTGGTTTAAAGTCGACATGTGTATTTCCGGCTGGATTGTAGAGTGGAAACGTCCATTTCTGCCACGGCGATGTCTCGTCACAGTTGTTCATTGTAAGGTGCATGTGTTTGGTCAGCTCCATGCATAAACCTGTCTTGTCGTGCTTCAGCAGACCGGGCTGGAATTTACAATAAACGTGTCATAACCCTTAGGCTGCCAAGCGCAACCCTAGAACCTCTTGCGAACAAGGTAGATCAAAATCAGACAGCACAGAATATACAGTCTGATCCTAAATCTACACTATAAGCTATAAAGAGATCTTTCCGCGAGAAATACATTTGAAATAGCAAAACTTTGGTTTCTACTATCCGTTAAGTATCTGGAGAGCGTCATGACTCTTTATTTAAGAAATAATCTTCTTCCTATCGTTGTTTATCGTTCAATAAACCACAGTTATGAGTTATGAGGCACAATTAATAATCCACGATGGCCATAGCTCAAATGGTTTATTCATAGCAATTCATAACTCACAACGTGGTTTATTGAACGATAAACCACGATAGAAAGAAGGTTATTTTGATTCTACCATGGCTATTCTCAATGAAAGGAAAACAAGCTCAAACTTGGGAGTAAAACATGAATGAAGATCATGTTCCATTCTAAAATGACACGCGACTTTGGCTCTATAAACACAGTGCAAGGAAATCGTGGTAAAATCTGCGACAATCCATGTAGAGTGACGTCATCCTATATAGCGAGTGACGTCATTCAATGAGTATGTTATTCAATGGAACATAATCTTCATCCGCGTTTTCACTCTCAGTTTGAACTTGTTTTCCTTTCATTAAGAATTGGCCATGTTAGAATCGAAATAATCTTCTTACTATCGTGGTATATCGTTCAATAAACCACGTTGTGAGTTATGAGGCGCAATGAATAACCCACTCGGGCTATCGTCCTCGTGGATTATTTATTGTGCCTCATAACTCACAACTGTGGTTTACTGAACGATATACCACGATAGAAAGAAGATTATTTCTTAATTCTAACATGGCACACGAATTCGGCTCTATAAACAAAGTGCAAGGAAAGCGTGGTAAAATCTATGCAGAGTCACGTCATTCTATATCGAGTGACGTCATTCAATGAGGGGGTAATTCAATGGAACATAATCTTCATCTGCGTGTTTACTCCAAGTCTGAACTTGTTTTCCTTTCATTAAGAATTGGCCATGTAAGAATCGAAATAATCTTCTTTCTATCGTGGTTTGTCGTTGAATAAACCTGGTTGTGAGTTATGAGGCGCAATAAATAAACCACTCGGACTATCGCCCTCGTGGAATATTTATTGTGCCTCATAACTCACAACTGTGGTTTATTGAACGACAAACCACGATAGGAAGAAGATTATTTTTTAATTGAATAACCCAGTCATTGAATGACGTCACTTGATATAGAATGACGTCACTCTACATGGATTGTCTCGGATTTTACCACGCTTTCGTTGCACTGTGTTTATAGAGCCGAATTCGCACGTCATGGTAGAATATAGATCTACGATTTTCCCTACAAACTTTCGACCACCCAACTTTCACCTACATTTCATTTTAGAAAGTAAACTTGGCCTAAGTACACTGCGAATTTCGTACTAAAATCTATGTTAGCCCTGCTCAGCGACGCCTGACGCTGCTACAGTGACTGTGGAATTCTCATCTGTATCGGTTAGCTTTGCCCCCTGATTTCTTTGAAAAGGATATCTACGTATCGAATCAATTAGGTGAATAAGTCATTTTTCGAACGCCCCCTATGTGTGGGACAAAAAACCGTCAGATTTATTTAGCAGACTTGAAGTTTAAAAAGTATTAATAATATAAGTGAATTTTGACCGATATTTTTCAAAGCTACTGGCTTCTTTCCAAATTAAAGAGATTAGAAACAATAATAAGCGATAAGAAAAAAGATATCCTTTTTCTGCCCTTAACAACCCTGGCCAAAATTTTTCAAATGCTGAGCTTGCAGAGCGGTCTTCGTCTGTTACCAACGAATTACGGCACCTCGACTGTTGTGCCTTTAAATTTTTTCTTGCTTGCCAAGTTAAACAAACTATTTCATTAAAAGATATGGCATTTTTTTCCTGCAGAACTGTTAACTACCGTATAAGCAAACTTACTCCAGTATGTGTCCATGTTTCTGACTGCTGCTCAAAGCAGCCAATCATAACTGGTACTGTATCAGAAAATATCCTTGAGCGCACTGATATGCACTGTAACAACGAGCGTAACTGATTTTCCAATGTCAGAGCAAACACCTGAAATATATAAAATCATGTAAATATTTATTCAGTGTCAAAGCAAAAATCTAAGATATTATGTTTTAGAAATGCTATGTGAAAGTTGGAGGGGGGGGGGGGAGGGGAAGGGAGTACGCATTTGCAAAAAGTATCGACTCATGTCGGCCTGCGCAATCCGCGCAGGCCCACATGAATCGACACTTTTTGCTATTAATAGTTTTGCATGTCCAAGGACCATTCTAGTTTATAGTGTAGTATTTTGTTTTACACAAATCGGATTTAAGGAATTCATAGTTATATGATGACTTTTTTGATACAATGCATTATAGTCATTAAACCCCTTTTACCGCAGTATGGATCATATGTATATACATATTATCATGTAAATATTTGTGATGAGTGAAACCATATTGTAACACTGTAATTCTATACGCCTGCTTCACCCTTCACCATAAGTAGAATTTTGGACTTGTTCATTTTGGAAGCATTTCCAGACTACAAATTTAAAATGGACCAAAATATGGGATTTCCCTTTGAAGGGGTATATTACATATTGGGAAAAGGAGAAAATTTCGGTTACAAACACTTTCTCCTTTTCATATCATGATTTCAGACTTTATTACGCAGTGTCGTTGAGGAACGGCTTGGTTTGCAATGGGTTAACTAAAGAATGATTGGCACGCACATTTTGGATACTCTGTTGTTTGTTAGTACACACACGTCTGAATCACTACAACAAAGTCTAAAGAGTTAAGACAGACCAAGAACAGTACATCTAGGCTCTGTTAATGCTCTGTTTAACTAACTGATTCATTGTTCAGTGTTTCATCCACTTTCATCCCTATTTCAGTTGTATTACAGCAACAGCTCGGATATTCATGTGTTGCAAGGGTCTCATCAGTACGCAGACGCATTTCATCGACATGTTCTTCATTTCGCAAAGTAAGCGGACTTTTATTATATTAACAGATATTTGAGGTTTGTGAAATCTTTCTCAAATCACGAATTCAACTTATGTCAACTTATGTCAGAAGCTAGGTCTAGTCAGTGATGAGTCAGAGGAATTGGGCAAAATAAGAGTCTTAAGTTTTTTTGTGGAACATGGTCCCGAATCTCTGTTTGCGAATCTTACATCCTCACCACTGACCTATGTGTGCCCCAATTTCTTACTAGGAAGGGTACTCCGGGTTCCTCTAAGGGCTGTGTTAATGTGGATCAGACAGCGCAAAATTTGAATTCTGGTCCTTAAAGAACACTCTCCGATGTTAACTCTTTCAGCACAGAAATAAAATAAAACCATACTCGAGTGAAAGGGGTAGTATTCATTGTTTAACGAGGGGTATACTCAACCATAAATAAACAATTGGGCCAAGATGGCCCTGGATCGCTCACCTGAATTTTTAGAGAACCACAGCCAATCTTTTCAAAATCTGATCAGCCATTTCAGAGGAGAAGAATTTTTAAAAATTTCTTCATGTCTGTATAGTGTAAAGAGTCAGAGCAATGTTTCTTGATGGATCAAAATTTCTTGAACAATTTTTGAAAAGGGTTAGCCAAGAAACATTTCTGTGAAATTATTTCAAAATCTGATCAGCCTTTTCAGAGACGAAGAATTTTAAAGAATTTCTTCATGGCATTATATAGTGCAAGTAGTCCCCATTCACCAGAGCCATGTTTCTTGATGGATCAAAATTTCGCGAACAAGTTTTGAAAAGGGTGATCCAAGTAACATGTCTGTGAAATTATTTCAAACTCTGACCAGCAGTTTCAGAGAAGATGAATTTTCAAGAATTTCTTCATTTCCCTATAGTGCATGAAGCCCCTATTCACCAGAGCCATGTTTCTTGACGGATCAAAATTTCGCGAACACTTTTTGAAAACGGTCATCCAAAGAACATCTCTGTGAAATTATTTCAAAATCTGACCAGCGGTTTCAGAGAAGAAATTTTAAGAATTTCTTTATTTCCATGTAGTCCAAGTAGCCCACATTCACCAGAGCCATGTTTCTGACAAATCAAAATTTCGCAAACAACTTTAAACAAGAGGACAATGATGGTCCTATATAGCTCACCTGAGTACTAAGCAGTAAAGGTCTACAATAAAGATAAATACCAAATATCAAAGTTCAAGGCCAAATAATTCTGACAGGGTATGTAACTGTGCAAAACGCATTTTCTTCTTTTCCGCAAATGCTTTCACAACCTTTCGTATTCAGGGTAATTGAAAGTCAGGATTGTAACTATGGTAAGGGATTGAATTAACTTGGGAGGCCAGGCATTAATTTCCTAGTCAAAATGGTGGTCGAACGACAGATTAAAACATCATTCGCTCGTTGGTAAGACAAAAATGAGACTTGTCTCAGAAACTTTTGATCGAATGTCAAAGGTTGTTGGCTGAGACAGTAGTCAAGCCAACGCAAACTGGGAACCCTAGACTAACACCTCACAACATTTCTTGACTGATCTATCGGGGCTCAACAAGTCCAGTATGTGAATGGTAACCACTTTTTCTGTGACACATCTTACAGAAGAAAATTGTATCAAAAAGACTATCCTAAGGAAAACATGTTTGAAGTTTCATAAATGCAAAGAACTTTAGAAGATATCCATCAAGATTGATATATGGGCAAAATGACTGTAATGGGTCCAGAATGAAATTATAGATTTAGTCCCCTTTTTGATAACATGTCGTTTTATGAAATAAAATCAAATAAGTATTGTCTGTCGCTTTACAAGATGACATTTAGTTACATTTTGTCCTGTAAAGAAAGAAATCTTGGTCCATAAGGAAAAATTTACACCAAGCCCCCTTTTTCAATGACATGACATTTAATGAAAAAAAGGTAAAATATTGTAATTGGCAGACTATCATAAGGAACACACATACGAAGTTTCCATCTTCTTTCAGAACAGAAGAATTTCAAAGTTTTCCTTCTTTGTTCCCATGTTCAAACTTGTGACCACCAGGGCAGGGCCAGTTTGGACTCCAGGATCACTGTATCGTATTTGGTAGAGGTCCACTAGAAGATGCTACATATACAATATCAACGCTCTAAGACTTTCAGTTTCAGAGATTTTTTTTTAGTTTTCCTCCTTTTTTCCTATGTTTCAAAATTGTGGGCCAGTTTAGACCCCAGGGAGAGCATTTGACCAAACTTGGTAGAGATCAACTAGCAGATGCTACATACCAAATATCAAAGCTCTATTCCTTCTTGTTTCAGAGAAGAAGATTTTTTAAGTCTTCCTTCTTTGTTCCTATGTTTTAAACTAGTGACCCCTGGGACAAGGCAATTTTGGCCCCAGAGGCATCATATGAACAATCTTGGTAGAGGTCCACTAGGAGATGCTACATACCAAATATCAAAGCTCTGCACCTTCTAGTTTCAGAGAAGAAGAATTTTTAACGTTTTCCTTCTTTTTGTTCCTATGTTTCAAACTTGTGACCCCTGGTGCGGGGCCAGTTTTCACTCCAGGGGCATCATATGAACAGTCTTTATAGAGGTCCACTAGGAGATGCTACATACCAATTATCAAAGCTCTGCACCTTCTAGTTTCAGAGAAGATGATTTTTAAAGTTTTCCTTCTAAATTCCTATATTTCAAACTTGTGACCCTCGGGCCGGTGCCAGTTTTGACCCAAGGGGCATCATATGAACAATCTTTGTAGAGGTCCACTAGGAGATGCTACATACCAAATATCAAAGCTCTGCACCCTCTAGTTTCAGAGAAGAAGAATTTTAAAGTTTTCCTATTTGTTCCTATGTTTCAAACTTGTGATCCCCGGTGCGAGGCCAGTTTTGAACCCAGGGGCATCACATGAACGATCTTGGTAGAAGTCCACTGGGAGATACTTCATACCAAATATCAAAGCTCTGCACCTTCTTGTTTCACAGATGAAGACTTTTAAAGTTTTCCTTCTTTGTTACAATGTTTCAAACTTGACATCGGGCGATCACAAGTGCTCACCATGAGCACTTCGTGCTCAGGTGAGCTAAAAAGGGTCACTCAAGGAACATTTTTGTGAAATTATTTCAAAATCTGATCAGCCTTTTCAGAGAAGAAGAATTTTTAAGAATTTCTTTATTTCTCTATATTGCAAGTAGCCCCCATTCACCAGAACCACAATTCTTGACGGATCAAAATTTCACGAACGATTTTTGAAAGGGGTCACCCAAGGAACATTTCTGAGAAACTTTTTCAAAATCTGACCAGCAGTTTCAGAGGAGGAGATTTTTAAAGAATTTCCTAGAAAATTCCACTTGGTTGCCATGGCAACCGGAGTTTTTGATGGAATCAAATTTTGTAAACACTTTTTAAAGTTGACCTCTTAAGGAACATTCCAGCCAAGCTTAGTCCAAATTGGCCCAGCGGTTTAGGAGGACTTGATGTTTAAAGAATTGTTGATGACGCACGACGCACTGACGCACGACGGACACCGGGTAACGTTGTGCTCATGTGAGCTAAAAACAACTGAAAAGCTTCCTTTAAGGTCGGAATGATAATAAATATCTTCAAACCTGTTTATTAACGTCGTCATTGCAGAACTCTGCCTTCAGCTCTCTTTCCAAAGAAAACAAGTACTCGTCATTACTTAAACATACATCGCTACCCAGAGCCACGTTCTTGACCTGCAAAAGTGAAGGGTTATTGTTGAACAGCAATTAAATGAAATTATGTAGAATCAATCGCACGTTACTATACTGTTCAAAAATTTCAATTTCATATTACTAAATTGTTCAAAAGTTTAGAAATTTATTTTTCACGAATTAGAATTTCATAAAACTATTGTTCAAGACTTTCAATTTCATATCACTATATTGTTCAAGGGTTTTAGTTTACTTTATTTTTGAAGAAAGTGTGTTTTTAGTACATTCAACATACATAAAAAAGAGTGGTAAAACTCTCACCATCTCGCTTTGCAGACTAAGTCTTGCTGGCCTTTTTTTATATAGGCCTTTATTTTTTCAATCAATGCTGCAAACAAAACCTTGTTTACATAAAAAGGGTCCTAAAACTTTATCCTTAGGAAAGTTTATTATTTCTTTCTAGTGAGTTTAATGACACAAAAAAATGTCTAACTTTTTTCGTGACAAAACTGTATCCTACGAATTATTGTTTATAATGATATAAAGCCCACACATGTGAATTTGCAGATCTTAAAAAGCAAATAATATATGGACTAAGTTCTTCCAGGTGATGAGTGGCGCTTTCAATTCTATTCTTTCAGACCATGAAAATGGATTCACTCAAAGCTGAATTGGATGTGATAAATAGCCATTTTACCAGTGTTAACATTGAATTTCTAGTATCTCATCATGCTACATCATGTTTTTTTTGTATATATGTCCCTGAAGTGATTCAATAATGTAATATTACTCAAATTCACAAAGACGTGTCCCAAAACTTCAAAAAGGAATCTACATCTATATGTGAATTAATAAAACTTACATAATCACTGACAAAATGTCAAAATCCCATCACACTTTAACTGTAACTTTCATTACATGTGAGACTAAATTCCACTTTTTACACTGTACTTATTTACACCTGCATTTTTTGACTGAATGGCATGGGACCCAAGAATGTGAGTTTGCATATTAGATCTATATCTAGGCCTCTTATGTTTTATGTAATACTCATAAAGTGTACTTGAAATTACTAAGTATTAGTCCATTTTTTTAAAGTTAAGTGTAAAAACACGTTTTTGTTCTTTTTAAAACTGAATGGTAATCTAAGCTTGATCCTATACAACCTAGGTCTTTTTTTTTACATTTTGCACCTATTTATCGGGGAAATAATCCTGTTCATTTATTTAGTGAGGTTCTGTGAGACTTAGGGTGATTGGTGAAGGTGTCCGTTCAGTTATCCCGGAATTTTTATCCTCACCTAGTTGCTAGGATTCTGTTAGAGTGCCTATAGATAAGACAATGCATAGAATCAGCCTAGCCCTAGCAAATAAATGGGTTGATGTCTCTGTAAGACTGAAATAGTATATGTTGAAATCAATGCGATCACCAGAAATCAGTGAAACATTAATATCCTTGAGAGTTGTTCAATCAATTTCATGTTTTGTGTCAGTGCATGAGTTAACTTTACTTTTCTTAAATGTGTCATCATTCTTTCTTGACCTGTGTCTTTATGATGATACAAGGTGAATTTTCATTCAGAATGAAGATATATTCAATACTCATTAATTACACATGGCCTAAATCTTAGAAAATACTTATCACATCATTTAGTTTTCACCTTTCAGGCTATTAGATAACATTTTTTCAGGTCAGAAATAAAACCAAATTTTCTTTTTAAAAGAATGAAGAAAACATTGCATCTAAACAATAAAAGTTGTTGCATCTAGTTTGATTTTGAATATCATAACTTGAAATTAATACTTTCAAGTTGTGTAGTAATAAGGAAGAACCCTTGAAGGTATTCATAGGTGTTAAAGTCATGGAAAGGACAAAGTGCTTTCAGTAAGAACTTACATACAAAAAACCATTGTTTCTATATCCCCGAGAGGACTCCAGTGTGTGTTTGGGTTTTTTTAAAACTCTTTACCACATAGCACAATTTGAGTCTTGTCCAAATGGAAAGCATTTCCTGATAACAGAATCAATGTGACTCAAATTATGAAAGTTATTTTTGGAAGGTCTGAAGGCATTCTGGGAAAAGGAAGAATGCTGGTTACAAGCATTTTCTCATATTTCCAAATTCATTTTAACCCATTACCACACAATTCATAATTTTGACGCCTCTGAGAAAGAAGCCTTTAGAAAACATAGTGGGAAAAGGAGAAAATGCTGGTAACCAGCATTTTCTCCTTTTCCCACAATGTTTTCTACCCTTCACGAAACAAATTTCAAATTTTCAGTCACTGTTATTTTGTCGTCTGCAATTCCTTTCAATTTGGACAAACGTAAAATTTTATTGTTTGGTAATGGGTTAAAAGCCGTCTTCCTCAGAGTGGTACAAAGTCAGGATTGTTTTGTAAGGGTTTCAACTAGATCATAGTAGTTTCAAAACAATACAGGTTTAATACTTCAGAATGAGGACAGTTTGTTTCCTTTGTAGCAAGAGTAGACTAAGATCAGACCATTTAACACAGTAAAATCCCACTCCTATAGGCATACTATTTTAGATTTGAATTGTTCGCAATCTATATGATTATACCCACTATATGAAAGTATAGAAAATGTTGTGTTTAAAATCTTACTAGGATTGTAAAATGTCGTTTTAAAAATCAAAACCTTGATATCTGAGTAAAGAAGTTTCAATATTTCAAAGGAGTCTTGCACAATGATGATTAAAAGTGATTTTAGAAATGCTTAAAATGTTATGGTAAAGGAAAATATAGTCATCATGTTTAGTATATTTATTTAAGCTTACATGTTTTCAAACCCAGGGGTGAGCTGTTGATATTTTCAGTCTGACTTAGAGCATCATATGAGACAAAAACCACCATCACTAGTCCTTCTAAAACGCTCTGATTTTTATTACAACCAAACCAAGCTCAGGCATTTGGATAAGTTATTTCAAATTATTTTCTGAGCATCTTCCAAAATGGAATAATATAGCCTTACTTACCTTCGTTAAAACACATTGTATTCTTTATGGTGTTTTGGAATGGGGACAATCACTCAGATAAGAATTAAAAACAAGAGGGCCATTGGCCCTGGAACGCTCACCTTAGACTATAGCTTATGAGTGAAATTCAATTCTTTGAGCAACTTTGGTAAAGCTTCACCCAAGTAACATCCCTGCCAAGTTTCATCAAGATTAGCCCAGTTGGTTAGAAGAAGATGTTGAAAGAAATTGTTGACGGGCGATAGACGCCGGACATAGGGCAATCAAATATCAAAGCTCTACACCTTCCAGTTTCAAAGAAGAATTTTAAATTTTCCTTCTTTGTCCTATGTTCGAACTTGTGGTCCCCGTGGCTGGGTCAGTTGAAACCAAAGCAGCATCATTGGAACAGACTCGGTAGAAGTCCACTCAAAGATGCTACATACCAAATATCAAAGCTCTACACCTTCCCGTTTAAGAGAAAAAGAAATTTAAAATTTTCCTTCTTTGTTTTTATGTTCCAACCTGTGAATTCTGGAGCATGGCCAGTTTTGACGCCAGGGACATCATATGACCAAACTTGGTAGAGGTCCACTAGAAGATTCTGCATACCAAATATCAAACCTCTGCACCTTCAAGTTTCAGAAAAGAAGATTTCTAAAGTTTTCCTTCTTTGTTGCTATGTTCCAACCTGTGACCCCCCGGGGCAGGGCAAGTTTTGAACCCAATGGCATAAATGAACAAACTTGGTAGAGGTCCACTAGGGATTGCAACATGCCAAATATCATAGTTCTATGCCTTCTTGTTTCAGAGATGAAGAATTTTATTTTTTTTATTTGTTCTTATGTTCGAACTTGTGACCCCCAGGGCGGGGCCAATATTGACCCCTAGGGCATGATTTAAATAAACTTGGTAGAGGTCCACTAGGAGATGCCACATACCAAATATCAAAGCTCTACCCCATCTAGATGCAGAGGAGAGGAATTTTAAAGTTTTCCTTCTTTGTTCCTATGCTCAAACCAGTGACCCCCGGGGTGGGTCGAATTTTGACCCCAGGGACATCAATTGTACAAACTAGGTAGAGGTCCACTAGGAGATGCAACAGACCAAATATCAAAGCTCTTCGCTTTCTAGTTTCTGAGGAAAAGAATTTCAAAGTTTTCTTTCTTTGTTACTATGTTCGAACTTGTGACCCACGGTGTGGGGCCATTTTGACCCAAGGGGCATAATTTGAACAAACTTGGTAGAGGTCTACTAGGAGATGCCACATACTAAATATCAAAGCTCTACGCCTTCAAGTTTCAAAGGAGAAGATTTTTAAACTTTTTCTTCTTTGTTTTTATGCTCAAATTTCTGACCCTGGGTGGGGCCAGTTTTGACCCCAGGGGCGTAATTTGCACAAACTTGGTAGAGGTCAACTAGGAGATGCTGCATACTAAATATCAAAGCTCTACGCCTTCAAGTTTTAGAGGAGAATATTTTTTTAAGTTTTCCTTTTTTTGTTCCTATGCTAGGAACTTGTGACCCCCGGGGTGGGGCCAGTTTTGACCCCAGGGGCATAATTTGAACAAAGTGGGTAGAGGTCCACTAGGAGATGCTACATACCAAGTATCAAAGCTCTACGCATTCAAGTTTCAGAAGATAAGATTTTCAAAGTTTTCCTTCTTTGTTCTTATGCTCAAACTAGTTATCCCCCCCCCGGGTGGTGCCAGTTTTGACCCTATGGGAATAATTTGAACAAACTTGATAGAGGTCCATTAGGAGATGCTACATACCAAATATCAAAGCTCTATGCCTTCTAGTTTCAGAGAAGAAGTTTTTCAAAGATTTCGTGTTTTTTTTCTTTTTGTTGCCATGGCAACCAGAGTTATGGGTGGAATTAAATTCTTTTAACAATTCTGGCAGAGCTTCACCAAAGGAACATTCCTGCCAAGTTTCATGAAGATTGGTCCAGTGGTTTAGGAGAAGAAGATGTTTAAAGAAATTGTTGACGGACGCCGGACACCGGACATGGGGCGATCACAATAGCTCACCTTTAGCACTTTGTGGTAAGGTGAGCTACAAATCTGTCCATCTACTTAAGAGTTACATTTTGAGAGCCTGACAGAAATGTCAGATAAAGGTTAACCTTGCAGGAGGCCCGTGTTAGATCCACATTGGGTTAATTGAATGGTGTTTAATGTCGCTTTCAACATAAATTCAGTCATGTAACTGTTACAACTAGTTTATTTATGTATATCTGGGTTTCAGCAGTACTAGGCTAGGACTCTGAAGTGTCTTGCTTAAGGACACCCCCACAGAAAAAAATACGGCCATCAGGTTACAAGTCCTAAACCTGAGTAGTTAGCCATGCGGGACCCCATTATATTCAGAAAGGGGAGTTAAGTTTTGTAAGATTGTTTAGATTAATCTATGTCCAGCATCTATGCATGAATTACTTTTCGTTCTTTAATAAAAAATGGTAATTAAATGGATGCAATTTTGTTTTTCATTCGTTCCCCATATGACAAGGTTTAGGCTCTTATACTTCAGAATGGGGACACTTTGTTTCCTTTGTAGGAAGAGTAGATTAAGATCAGACCACTAACATGGTAAAATCCAACTCCTATAAGCATACTATTCTAGCTTTGAATTGTTTGCAGTCCACAATGATTACAACCCCGATGTGAATGTTTAGAAAGTATTATGTTTTTTAGTCTGACTAGGTTTGTAAAATGCCGTTTTGAAAATCAAAACTTAATATGTGGGTACATAAGTTTTTGAAAACTGAACAGTTACAATTTGTGAGGCTGACAGAAATGTTAGATAAAGATTAACCTTGAAGGAGGCCAATGTTAGATCCACTTTTGATTAATTCAATACCGTTTAATGTCGCTTTCAATATTTCAGTCATATAACAGCTACAACTAGCTTCTTTATGTATGTCTGGGTTTCAGCAGTACTGGGCTAGGGCTCTGAAGTGTCTTGGCTAAGGACACTCACACAGAAAGACATATGGCAATCAGGTAACAAGTCCTGAACTTTACCAGTAAGCCATGCAGGACCCCAGATCTACATTTAGAAAGGAGTTAATTTTTTGTAAGATTGTTTAGATTAGTCTATGCCCACCATCTATGCATAAATCACTTTTTGTTTTCAAAAAAAAATGGTGATGAAATGGATGCTACTATTTCGTTATTCATTCCTTCCCCATATGACAAGGTTTAGGTTCTGAAGAAAACAATTCAGAAATTGATACAAAAGAGTTTAAGTTCATTCTTAAGATTGAACACAATTTTGGAACAGGAGAAATACTGTCTACCAGAATTCTGTCCATGTTCCATGATGCTATCAATTGCATATTTCCTTCAGGGTTATTAACCCTTGTCCTGCTGAAAAACTCAACAAGTGTTGCCTTCAAGTCGGTAGAAAAATCCCAAAGGTTGCTTTCTTAAGGAAATTTTGAGAACGACGAGTATCCCCTTTTTAAACACTGTAGATCTAAGAACAGACTACATATTCTGAGCAGTCTGATCTTGATCTACACTGTCCAAAGAAGGTCAGTGAGTTGTGCTTAGCAACGTAAGGGTTAACAGTAAGGGTATTCAGTAAAGTGTTAAGAGAAACCCCTATCAAATTTTTCTCGAGATCCTCTTGTCAAATGACATGGAAACCTGACATGGATCCAATTGTTGTATACTGGCCTATCTCACAGATTGATATGAATGTATAGCTTGTAAGGATACACTTATCTGCCTTGGTATAGAGCTAGTTTTTTTCAAAAGCTATGTGATAGAGCGTTTGCTTACGGAGTTAAGAGCTAGGTTCAATCCCTGCCTTTGGGGCTATTCGGCAGTAATCAGTATTCAAAATACCTTACAGTTGTCCAAATATGGCAAAACATATTTGAATCTTAAATTTTATGTCATACAAAGTTAAATTTGGGAGAATTTTTGAGGATTTTTCTTTTTTTGGTCCATTAACACACAACAAATCCTATGTTTTATAAGTCCTGTGTATTAGGGTTTATGAAAACAAGACATAGGCATACTTTTTGTCTTCTTCCAGAATTTTTTCTACCCTTTATCAATACAAAAATAGTTTGGGCTCCATATCTAGTGCATTGTTTGTTTTTGCTCTAAACTGCAAGCTATTGATTTTTTGTCACAAATCAAATTATTTCGTAAAAGGCCAATAAATACTACCAGATATATATTCTCTTTTCGATAAAGTGTATGGTTGAATTCAGTAAAATGATGCAATTTAGGGTGTTTAATAATGGAATTGTAGGCTACTTTAGCAATAAGTCACTCTGTTTATTTTACTTACACTAGATACGACGTCTTGATACTGATTTGAATTTATGAATCCTTGTTGATGGCGCATGTTATCTATTTAGTACCATTCCCTCAAAGCTTTCCGAAACCGTGGCATGAAATCTTATAATGCCAAAAGAGGCTGAGTTGCGCATTAACGAAATAGCAATTCAAATATTTTATATTAAATCTTAACTTTCTCCTTCGCTAATAAGATTGAGGCTATAATTCAGTAAGTCATTTTTGAGTTTGTTGAGGGCATGAAAATCTGAATAGTTGGCTTGAACTTGGGGGAGTCAAAAATCTTGTCCTCTGGTAAGATGTTCATTAAGAAGGCACAAAAATTTCATATTCCAAGTAGCAATATATTGTACCCTTTGATCAAATTTGCTAATGAATGATTGTTAAAACTGATTGACAGCTGTAGACCTTAATGTATTTTTACAGAAATATAATTCATATATCATCATCCCATTTTGTACAGTTTTTTAAGTCTTACTCATCAATACATCCACCAACAACTGAAGCGTTCTAAATGTTTGTCAAATAACTTTCAGTAATAAATCTTTATTTTTTCAGTCCTTTGCTTGTTTACAGTCCTAAGTATAATACTGGAAGAAAAAAAAAATATCGAAGTGTTGGATCAAATTGAAACTCTAATAAGTAGTAACATAACTGCTGCTGGGCAACACACAATGTAGATCAGTTTGAATCCCATTACCCTTGCTTTATCTACTTATCATTTATATATCATAAATGTATTACATGTGATAAAAAAATACATCAAGTCATAGCTTAAAACTGTTCAAAAAATCTTTTTTTTCAGGACTTTCAGTCCTTTGGTTGCTTACAAATTTCAAAAATATGTAAATTCGTAAAAGCTAGCTTATCGAAACAGTATTTCATCCTATACTTGTAGAAACAGCATTATTTCCTATTAACCCTCTACCAGACGACAAGATTCTAGCCTTGTCCAAATTGAAAGCAGTTAAAGACAACAATTTCAATCTGCATCGATTGCTGCAATTCATCTTTGATAGAGTAGAAAATATTGTGGGAAAATGAGAAAATGCTCAGCAGCATTTTCTCCTTTTCCAACATTTTTTTCTAAATGCTTATATCTCAGGTTCGTCAAAACCAGGAATTTGTGTGGGTAAAAAAACTGGTTATGGCTTAAACCTTTAACATGCTAAATAAGTTCGATGAAACTTTCAAAGCCATAGTAAAAACTCAACATGTTGCTGCTTGATAATTTTTTTTAAGTGAAAATAATATCTCCTAATAGGAGAGTGTAGTTCCAAGGTCAGACTGCAGTTCTCTGCAGTCTAATATTGATTTACGCTGTATGAAAAAGGTCCTTGAGTCGCCCTTAGCGGCCTAAGGATTTATAACTTACCGGTCCCCAAGCTTTAACATTTTCCTTGTACCGCAGTAAATCTGGCCAAATGTTGTCCAGGAACCATTTAAAGGGCTTGCATTGTAGACGTTCTTTCAACTCGAGTCGTTCTGATATGTCTCCAATATTAACAGTCTAAATAATAGAAATCAGCATATTAGAAAGATAAATTATCTTTTCAAAATATGAGTATAATTTAAACTGTGTTTTGCAGATTGTAAAAAGCAATACCAGACTGCATAAAAAATTGTATTTACGTTGATTTTGCTAGTGAACAGGAATATAATATTCGGTGCATAATACAATCAGATAGCAAAAAAATTATTTGCAACATAATAAAATCAATAGTTATGTCTTAAAATTACAATATTCGAGTCTGTTTTTAACGGTAAATATCAATTCTGTTCATCAGGAACTAATTTTTTTTAAAATTCAGATGACTTTCTATAATTTCCATAACAAATTCAACCTATGGGCCACATTTAATTTGTGGTCTGCAAATGCTTTTAATTCTAATATGTTGTCATTTGCTTAAGAGCAAACGTGCTCCGTGTATAGCACCGTGAAAAGTGATCTTAGTCTAACCCAACCCCTATGTTTGACGACCCTGAGAAAGAAACCTCTAGACAAGAGGACCATGATGGTCCTATATCGCTCACCTGAGTACCAAGCTGTAAAACCAGACTTGTGACCCCTGGGCAGGGCCAGTTTTTACCCCGGGGCATCCTAAGAAAAAACTTGGTAGAGGTCCACTAAAAGATACTACAGACAAAATATCAAAGCTATACGCCTTCTAGTTTCAGAGAAGTAGTATTTTACAGTTTTTCCTTCTTTGTTCCTAAGTTTCAAACTTGTGACCCCAAGGGCAGGCCAGTTTTGACCCCAGGGGCATCATATGAACAATCTTGGTAGAGGTCTACTAGGAGATGCTACATACCAAATATCAAAGCTCTGCACTTTCTTGTTTCAGTGAAGAGGAATTTTAAAGTTTTCCTTCTTTGTTCCTATGTTTCAAACTTGTGACCCCTGGGGCGGGGCCAGTTTTGACCACAGGGGCATCATATGAACAATCTTGGTAGAGGCCCACTAGGGCATAGTATGAAGAAACTTCAGGGATATAATTTGAACAATCTTGGTAGAGGTCCACTAGGAGATATTACATACTAAATATCAAAGCTTTACGCCTTCTAGTTTCAGACAAGAAGAATTTTACAGTTTTTCCTTCTTTGTTCCTAAGTTTCAAACTTGTGACCCCAAGGGCAGGGCCAGTTTTGACCCTAGGGGCATCATATGAACAATCTTGGTAGAGGTCCACTAGGAGATACTACATACCAAATATCAAAGCTCTGCGCCTTCTAGTTTCAGACAAGAAGAATTTTAAAGTTTTCCTTCTTTGTTCCTATGTTTCAAACTTGTGACCCCCGTGGCGGGGCTAGTTTTGACCCCAGGGGTATCATATGAACAATTTTAATGAGGTCCATTAGGAGATACTACATACCAAATATCACAGCTCTACACCACCTAGTTTCAGAGAAGAAGAATTTAGAAGTTTTCTTTTTTTGTTCCTTAGTTTCAAACTTTTGACCCCCGGGGCGGGGCCAGTTTTGACCCAAGAGACATATGAACAATCTTGGTAGAGGTCCACTAGGAAATGCTATATACCAAATATCGAAGCTCTGCACCATCTAGTATCAGAGGAGAAGACTTTTAAAGTTAACCTTCTTTGTTCCTATGTTTTGAACTTGTGACCCCCGGGGCGGGGCCAGTTTAGACCCAAGGGGCATCATATAAACAAGCTTGGTAGAGGTCCACTAAAAGATACTACAGACCAACTATCAAAGGTCTGTGCTTTCTAGTTTCAGAGAAGAAGAATTTTTAAAGTTTTCCTTCTTTGCTCCTAAGTTTCAAACTTGTGACCCCTGGGGCGGGGCCAGTTTTGATCCCAGGGGCATCATTTGAACAATCTTTGTAGAGGTCCACTAGGAGATGCTACATACCAAATATCAAAGCTCTGCACTTTCTAGTTACAGCGAAGAAGAATTTTAAAGTTTTCCTTCTTTGTTCCTATGTTTCAAACTTGTGACCCCCGGGGCGGGGCCAGTACTGACCAAGGGGCATCATATGAATAATCTTAGTAGAGGTCCATTCGGAGATGCTACAGACCAAATATCAAAGCTCTGCACCATCTAGTTTCAGAGAAGAATTTTTTTAAAGTTTTCCTTCTTTGTTCCTTAGTTTCAAACTTGTGACCCCCGGGGCGGAGCCAGTTTTGACCCAAGGGGCATCATATGAACATTCTTGGTAGAGGTCAACTAGGAGATGCTACATACCAAATATCAAAGCTCTGCGGCCTCTAGTTTTAGAGAAGAAGAATTTTACAGTTTTTCCTTCTTTGTTCCTAAGTTTCAAACTTGTGACCCCACTGGCCCTGCCGGCCAGTTTTGACCCCAGGGGCATCATATGAACAATCTTGGTAGAGGTCTACTAGGAGATGCTACATACCAAATATCTATTTTTTTCCTTTTGGTTGCCATGGCAACTAGAATTATGGCTGGAATTCAATCTCTTGAACAACTTTGGTATAGCTTCACCCAAGGAACGTCCCTGCCAAGTTTCATCAAGATTGGCTTAGTGGTTTAGGAGGAGAAAATGTTTAAAGAAATTGTGGACGACGCACGACGGACGACGCACGACGGACATTGGGCGATCATAAAAGCTCACCATGAGCACTTGGTGCTCAGGTGAGCTAAAAACATTGTGGGAAAAGGAGAAAATGATGGTAACCAAACTTTTCTCCTTTTCCAACAAGGGTTTGTACCCTCCACAAAACAAATTTCAAATTTTCAGTCACTTTTATTTTGACATCTATAAAAGCTTTATTCTGCCGTCTGAAAATGCTTTCGATTTGGACAAGAAAAATATCTGTCATTTGGTAATGAGTTAAAGTCTTATCCGAAATTTCATAGGTCCAGTCCATTCTAGTCCTTGCCGAGTCCCGGAAGAGCAGTCCGTTGCGTAGGGGACTTGAAAATAGTGTTCGGATTTGAAATCCCAACGAGGCAAATTTCTTTCTATAGACTGATGAAAGTCACTGCAACAAGATTAATTCTTTTCTCACTGATGATTACTTCTCCGACGATGGTTATGTGGGAGAGAAGTCAACGGCTTTGAAAAAAGTTATGCAAATTACTGATAAAGAAACCCCAGAAAACAAAAGCAAAGACAGATGCATTGGCCGCCGCGATATAATCGAAATAAAGTTGAAATCATCGTTAATCACTATACAATTTATCAGTCAGTCTAGTATTTGTAGTTTATCAATACCTTTATATGAGGGTTAGCAGCGTAAACATATTCCTTGTAATCGTCCATCCACACTTCTATTGCTCGTTTATAATTATGGTTCTCTGTGTCCATTCTACCCTGGGGAAACAGGTAAGTTTGAGGTCGGGCAATGTGACCTACATGTGAACAGGGGACGTGAATCAACCTGCCTCCACACAGCCATACCTGCAATTAAAATATCCTAGTTCAGTACTTACATCGGGTTGTATCTCGAAACACTGTATATCACTGACTTTTTAGCAGATTTACAATATAGTAAATCCGCGTACTGAGATCGTTTTGGCCGGAACCAAATATATCCTGCGTAACGACGCATGCGCGCTCACTTTCAGTTTTGCATGGCTGGCGTAGGGACGAATAACACAGATCTACAAATGATATTCAGCACTGACTTTGAACAAATAATACAAATTATGTTTGATTTCTTTATCAAAATTTCGTCATAACTACAAAAAATTGTCAGTCTGACATACTTCTAATACTTAAACGAAGTTTGTTCTTTTTTTCGTTAAATGTTATAATATGCGTATGGATATTGTTTACACATACTGTACCCATTTGCATTCAAGAAATGCTCATTCACAACTTGTGTCGTCCGCTTTCGAAATAAGTAAGAAGATTAAGCAATAATCCCTTACTGAAATTAAATTTTAAATTCTGTATTATATAACATAATCTTGAACTATTCAGATAGCAAGCTAGAATTTGGCCGTAAATATTTTGAAATCCTTTCGATAAAGAATACACAGATCCCATATACTGGTAGTTGATTCGGCACCTTGTTAGCTAACCCCCTCCGCTCTTTCGTATAGCACTAACGATGAACTCCCACATTGTTTTAAAACTAAGGCTGCTAAGTGCTACTGAAGGACTCTTAGCAGACAGTGCAGATCATGATCAGACTGCACTGAACATGCAGTCTGTTCTTAGATCTATCTACAAGGAGGTATACCCCCCCCATAACTTTGAAATAGAAATATTTTGATTTATACTATTGACGTGAAAGTTTCATTTTTACTTTGCAGGGCAACTTGTCACACTGACAGTGACCTTGGTCCATTTCGCCTGCTTCATCTGTACCCAGGGCAGGGATTTACAGATATCAAAAAGCAACTAATATCCGGACTATGTTCTTCCAGGTGATGAGTGATGATTTTAATTCTTTTCCTCAGACCATGAAATGGATTCACTCAAAACTGCATTGGAAGAAATGAATAGCCGTTTTATCAGTGTTAATACATGTACTATGTTTCAAGTATCTCATCATGTACAAACAAGTAGAACGTTGTCTCTGTAAGACTGAAATAGTGTTGAAACTAATGTATCTAAAAGAAATCAGTTAAAATTCAAATTACTGTTGAAGGTCGTTACAATCAATTGCATGTTTTGTGGTACTGCATGAGCTGACTTTACGTTTCTGTAGTGAAACCATTATTTTCTGTAATTGTTTCTTTATGAAGAAACAAGGTGAAATTTTATTTATGTAACAGAAGGAAGGGATATTCTATACTAATGAATTACACATGGCCTAAATTTTAGAAAATACTAAACGCACCGTTTAGTTTTTACCTTTCATACTATTACATAACATTTTGTAGGTCAGGAATAAAACCAAGAATTTTCTTTTTTAAAAGAAAGAAGAAATCGTTGTATTTGAACAATCAAATTGTTGTGTGTCGTTTGATTTTGTATTCCATTTTAAATAGTTTCAAGTTTTGTAGTAATAAGAAAGAACCCTTGAAGGAATTCCTATGTGTTAGAGTCGTGGAAAGGACTGTGATTTTAGTAGGAAATTACATTCAAAAAGCCATTATTTCTTTCTATTTCCCTGGAAGGACCTAAGTGTTTTTTTTAAACTCTTTACCACACAACAATATTTGAGACTTATCCAAATTGAAAGCATTTGCTGATAACAGAATCAATGTGACTGAAAATATGAGTTTTATTTTTGGAGGGTTTGAAGAAATTGTGGGAAAAGGAAAAATGCTAGTTACCAGCATTTTCTCATTTTCTGAAATTCTTTTAAAAGCTGTCTTCCTCAGGATCGTTTAAAGTTGGGATTGTTTTGTAAGAGTTTAAACTAAATCAGACTGATTTCAAAACAATACCTGCTTTACACTTCGGAATGAGGACAGTTTATATCCTTTGAAGCAAGAGTAGATTAAGATCAGACAACTAACATAGTAAAACCCCACTTCTATAGGCACACTGTTTTAGATTTGAATTTTTTGCAGTCTATAATGATTATTGTTTTGTGTTTATAGTCTGACTAGGTTTGTAAAATGCTGTTTTGAAAATCAAAAGCTTGGTGTCTGAGTACAGAAGTCTCAATATTTCAAAAGCATCTTGCATTAATAAGGTTTTACAAATGCTTCAAATGCTATGGTAAAGGAAAATATAGTCACCATGTTAAGTGCATTTATTTTAGCTCACATGTTTACAAACTCTAGGGTGAGCTGATGATATTCTCAATCTGACTTAAACATAATCTTAGACAAAAGCCACCATCACTAATCCCTCTGAAAACCCTTAGTACAGCCAAATAAAGCTCAGCCAGTTGGAAAAGTTGTTTTAAAGGTTTTTTTTTAAATCATCCTTCAAAATGGGATAATAATTATAGCTACGCTTAACTTAGTTAAAACACAATGTATCCTTTATGGTGTAATGGGATGGGTAAAAATGAGTTTGGTACAAATGAAAAAAAAAGATCTGTTTGTCTATCAGTGTATTCAACAACTTAAAAGTTACATTTTGTGAGGCTGACAGAAATGTTAGATAAAGGTTAACCTCGCAGGAGGTCAATGTTAGATCTACTGTTGATTAATTCAATGCCGTTTAATGTCGCTTTGAATATTCCAGTCATATAGCTGCTACAAATAGCTTATTTATGTATATCTAGGTTTCAGCAGTACTAGGCTAGGGCTCTGAAGTGTCTTGCCTAAGGACACTCACACAGAAAAACATATGGC
The DNA here is from genome assembly GCA_943736015.1 of Tridacna crocea. Taxonomy (NCBI): domain Eukaryota; kingdom Metazoa; phylum Mollusca; class Bivalvia; order Cardiida; family Cardiidae; genus Tridacna; species Tridacna crocea. The sequence continues at coordinate 16,678,658 of OX031066.1, forward strand.
CATCAAGCCACGAGTCCTGAACTTTACTAGTAAGCCAAGTAGGACCCCCAGTTCCACATTTAGAGGGGAGTTAATCTTTGTAAGATTGTTTCGATTAGTCACCATCTATTCATGAATAACTTTTTGTTTTTCAATAAAAATGGCAATCAAATGGATGCTAATATTTTGTAATTCATTGCTTACAAATATGATAAGATTTAGGCTCTTTAAATGTATCTGCAGACATTTAAGAAACTTGAACAAATTCAATCAGCTGAAGTTCACTCTTAAGATTGAAAACACTGTTGGAATAGGAGAAAATACTATACTGTCTACCAGAATTTTGTCCATGTCCCATAATGCTTTCAGTTGCCTGTTTCCTTCAGGGTTATAAACCCTTGTCCTGCTGAATAACTCAAACAATACTTCAAGTTGATGTTAAAATCCAAAAGGCTGCTATTTCAAGGTAATTTGAGGACAATAAATATGTTCTTATCGGACACTATAGATCAAAGATCAGACTGCACGTTCTGTACAGTCTGCTCTTGATCTATACTATCAGCAAAAGGTCAGTGACTTGCAATAAGCAGCCTAAGGGTTAACACGAGTGTTCAGTATATTGTTAAAAAAAACGAAGGAAAACTTTCTCCAGATCCAGTTGCCAGATGCTATGGAAACCTTACATAAATCCCTATGTTGTATACTGTCCCACAGATTGATAGAAATACGTATATAGCTTGTGTTTGTATACGGATACACCTATCTGTCTTGCTATAGCGCTAGCTTTTGTAGCAATGTGGTAGAGCGTTTGCCTACAGAGTTTGGACCTGAAGGTTTCAGGTTCAGTCCCAGCATTTGAGGTTATTTAACAGAACTGTTACAGATACATGTAATCAGTGCATTTATTCACAATAACTTATAGTTTGTCCAAACATGACCTATATTAGACCCTTGAATTTTATATAGAATTTAAAGGGGGAGAATTTTTTATGATTTTTCTAATTTTTGTTAGCCCTTTAACACACAATAAATCCTATCTTTTATGAGTCCTGTATAATAGGGCTTATAAAAACAGTGTTGGTAAATTAGACATCATTATTTCTTTTCGTTTTCTATTTCTTCCAGAATTTTTTTACCCTAACAAACCACATAATCTGAGGGCTCCATATCTATTGAATTGTTTGTTTATGCTCTGAATAGCAAGCTATTTAGTCTTTATGCCACAAATCAAATTATTTTGTAAAAGGCCAATAAATACTATCGGATATGTATTTCTTTTCATATAGAAAGTATTATAAATTCAGTAAAATGATGCAATTTTGGGCGTTTGATAATAGAATTGTAGGCTAACTTGGCAATATGTCACTCTGTTTATTTAACCAGATATGAAGTTTTGATACTGATTTGTATATACTCTGTATAAATCTTTGTTGATGTCTCATGTTAATGAATAAGTACTATTGCTTCAAAACTTTCCGAAACTCTGGCATGAAATCTAATAATACCCAAAGAGGCTAGTGGTGCATTAAGGAAATATCAATTCAGATATATATACATTCTTTAAAATCTAATCTAATTTCATTACTAATGATTTTCCAGCCATACTGCAGTAATTCATTTTTTTAGTTTGCTGAGGGTATGAAAATCTGAATTCTTGATTTTAATCTGGGGGAGTCAAATATTTTGTCCTCTGGTAAAGAACTCAACAAAAACCGACAAAAAAATAATGTTGCATACATTCGTAAGTAGCAATGTATTGTAACCTCTGATAAAATTTGCAATAGATTGATGAAACTCATTGAAAGCTGTAGACCTTAACACTGTGTTTTTTTATAAAAATATCATTATACATCATCATCCTATTTTGTAAAGTTTTTTAAGTCTGACTCATCAACGAATCAAAAACTGAAGTGTTCTATATATTTGTTAAAAAACTTTCACTTACAGATCCATCTTTTTTTCCCATTCCTATGGATGCGTGTTTATAGTCCTAAATATAATACTAGCAGAAAAAAATCAAATTGTTGGATCAAATAAATACTCTAATATGTAGTAAAATAACAGTTGCTGCGCAACACACTTGGTAGAACATTTTCGACTTCCGTTGCCCTTGCGTACTTTACTAATCACTCACATATAATATATGTATTACATGTGATAAAAAGATTAATTTTCATTACATCAAATCATAACTTAAAACTGTTCAGCAAATCTGCTTTTCAGGACTTTAAATCCTTTGATTATATATTCACCAGCACTTAGTATCTTTACATTGAAGAGGCTGAACTGATGAAACATGAGCTTTTCAATTAGGGAAAACAGCCCAATTATTATTTCTTTTTCTACACAATACGTAAAAAACTCGACGACATTGTAGACCTTAGATCATATTGCACGTTCTGTGTGTTCTACGTTTATATATCGCTAAACTAGCGTAATTAGCTACATATTATATAGAAACATATGCAAGTAGTACATTCTTTTCAAAGGTAGATGAATGTTATCCGTTACGTTTTGATCATTCAAATCTAAAGATACGCAGAAATATTTATATTCATTAGGAAAAATAATGTCTGAAAGCAAAATAGAGACACAATATTGAGAATTTTGATCATAAATAGAAGTAATATTTACCCGCCATGGTAGCTCGAGGTTTTCCCCTCCCCATATATGCATTTTCTCATCATAACCACCAATCTCCTTGAAATATTGCACATCCACAACAAAACCCGGTCCTACCATCACCACGCCTCTGTAATAGATATTAAGAAGTACAAAGGTAAACAACTCTATATGGTACATTTAACACTTAGAGCACCTTTCAAACCTTCAATACCTTTCAATACCATCACCACGCCTCTGAAATGAGTATTCATGTACTACAAAGAAATGAACATCTATTGCACATTTAACCCTTAAAGCATCTTTCAACACTTTCGATGCCTAAGCAGTATAGATCATGATTAGACTACATGTAAGTAACTATGCATTTTTGAGATTTGTCGTCAAAAAATCAAAGACAAGTAGGCATGTTACCATAAACGACAATTTGGTTACTGTTTAATGCTACAGTGAATGAGTTTCGACAATTTGCTTTCCTGACGGAGGGATGGCTCGTTTTAACCCTTTGTATTTATTTCAGAATGACAACAGACGATGATATAGTAACTATATTCATTTATTTTCAAAGATAATCCAATATCTCCGTTTGACAAACCATCAAGAGAAACTAAAATGATAAGTCGAAGGCTGTATGTTTGTCATGTGGGTGGCTCAATCATGTATTGGAAATGATATTTTTCTTAATTCTATACAAGGTGCCTTTGAAACTTTTATCACTCAACCTGATACGGGTGTTAATCCTGATTGATGGGTGATAGTATAATAATATATATTACGGTTGTAAAATATCTTATACAAAGTCGAAGAATATCGTTTAGTATTGAGTCAACTTGTTACGATATCATGTTTCTAAATAAATATCACCTACTAGTACTACAAAAATGAAAGAAATTCTTTGAAGGGGAATTAACCGATGTCCGATTTGTATTGTATAGAGAGCATGTTGAAAAGTAGAAACATAATTAATGTAATATCCTAAGTATTTACCTTTTCCTACAATTTTATAACAAGCATGCATCCAAATGAAAAAAGTATGCATAGCTTACTTACGGTAGAGGGTCTGTGTCTGCTTTTCCCTTGAGCAGTTCTGCCGTAAAAAACGTCTCAAAAAACAGCATTTTCCAGTCAAAACCATACCGTGTTTTATACCCGTCCTCGAACTTATAGTCAAAATTATCTCGGTCAATGTAATCAAGCTGTGCCATAGCAACTGTCCGTCGGTTCTTCTTTATTTCTGCCAGCAAAGGTGGTAGCCTGTGAAAGAGAGGGTAAAATAAAACATGTCTGGATTAGGTCTAGTTAGGATGATCCACTTTTTTACTTGGATTATGATTTATCTCACATATACATTATAAGTCGTATAGTCAAGTGAATTTTCAAAGTTGTAGTGAACCATGCCGCCCTTAGCCACCTGAATTTATTATAGTGCAAACTTTTACCATTCAATTGTGTATTCAGCTAAATTAACCCGTTTTATGTTCTCACAAATTGATTAAGCCTAGGTCACAAATAAAACGGGCGCTGGACGATTTCTTCCAACTTCGCCGATTCGAAGATTTGAGACATCGTCCGGGTGCCGCACGATTTCAAGATATTTTGCTCAAGCAGTCACAAATCAAACGGGCATCGGACGGCAGTGCATTTTTCAGTTCAGAAAGGCATTGGGCGGCGACCGGATGGTCATCAGGCGGCGATCAGACGGCGACGGGACGGCCATCTTTCGGAACGCCGTCCGGCTAGCTACAGAGACGTGTCGTACTGTCCGAGGATGACACGCCTCTTTAGCCACGTTTTGACCTACAGAGTCCTCACTCTGAGGCCTCGCCCAGCACGCTCCTAATCGTGAACAGCAGCAGCTGCTATTACATTTCTCTGCCTTCGGCGAGCAGCTTGCAATCTCTATTGGTACATGAGAAGATTCAACAGATTTTGTGGTGGTATATAAGTACCATCTTCACTTCAGACCTGATTAATTACATGAGGTAAGTTATCGATATACTCTTTTATAATATACTTAACATGTCACAAAAGTATATCGTATGTATGCCGTCCAGTAGCCGTCCGGAAAGGATTAATGAAATCAATGACGCACGTCGATCTGGTCGGTGCCCGGACGAACATTTACAATCGGGCGGTGCCCATTCAGGCTGCGTCTGGCGCCTGGACGACGGCAGTCCGGTCACCGGACGATTTGAAGAAAACTCGTTTTCATAACAAGAGGGCCACTGGCCTTGGAACGCTCACCTTAGACTATAGCTTATGAGTGAAATTCAATTCTTTGAGCAACTTCGGTAAAGCTTCACCCAAGGAACATCCCTGCCAAGTTTCGTCAAGATTGGCCAAAAGCAGCATCTTTGGAATAAACTTGGTAGAGGTCCACTCAAAGATGCTACATACCAAGTATCAAAGCTCTACACCTTCCCGTTTAAGAGAAAAAGAAACTTAAAATTTTCCTTCTTTGTTCCTATGTTCCAACCTGTGACTTCCGGGGCATGGCCAGTTTTGACGCCAGGGACATCATATGACCAAACTTGGTAGAATTCCACTAGAAGACTCTGCATACCAAATATCAAAGCTCTGCACCTTTAAGTTTCAGAGAAGATTTCTAAAGTTTTCCTTCTTTGTAGCTATGTTCAAACCTGTGAACCCCGTGGGCAGTGCCAGTTTTGACCCCAAGGGCACAATATGAACAATCTTGGTAGAGATCCACTAGGAATTGCTACATACCAAATATCATAGTTCTATGCCTTCTAGTTTTATAGGAGAAGAATTTTAAAATTTTCTTTCATTGTTCCTATGTTCGAACTTGTGATCCCCGGGGCAGGGCCAGTTTTGACCCCATGGGCATGATTTTTAAAAAACTTGGTAGAGGTCCACTAGGAGATACTACAGACCAAATATCAAAGCTCTATGCCTTTTAGTTTCTGAGGAAAAGCTATGCTCAAATTTGTGATCCCCTGGGTGGGGCTAGTTTTGACCCCAGGGACATAATTTGAACACACTTGGCAGAGGTCCACTAAGATATGCCACATACCAAACATCAAAGCTCTACGCCTTCAAGTTTCAGAGGAGAAGATTTTTGAAGTTTTCCTCCTTTGTTCCTATGCTCAAACAAGTGAACCCCGGGTTGGGGCCAGTTTTGACCCCAGGGACATAATTTGAACACACTTGGCAGAGGTCCACTAGGATATGCCACATACCAAACATCAAAGCTCTACGCCTTCAAGTTTCAGAGGAGAAGATTTTTGAAGTTTTCCTTCTTTGTTCCTATGCTCAAACAAGTGAACCCCGGGTTGGGGCCAGTTTTGACCCCAGGGACATCATTTGAATAAACTTGCTAGAGGTCCACTAGGAGCTACAACAGACCAAATATCAAAGCTTTATGCTTTTTAGTTTCTGAGGAGAAGATTTTTACAGTTTTCCTTCTTTGTTCCTATGCTCAAATTTGTAATCCCCGAGGTGGGGCCAGTTTTGACCCCAGGGACATACTTTGAACAAACTTGGTAGAGGTTCACTAGAAGATGCCACATACCAAATATCAAAGCTCTACGCCTTCAAGTTTCAGAGGAGAAGATTTTTAAAGTTTTCCTTCTTTGTTCCTATGTTCCAACTTGTGACCCCCGGGTTGAGGCCAGTTTTGACCCCAGGGGCATAATTTGAACAAACTTAGTAGAGGTCCACTAGGAGATGTCACATACTAAATATATAAGCTCTTCGCCTTCAAGTTTCAGAGAAGAAGATTTTTAAAGTTTTCCTTCTTTGTTTCTATGCTCAAAATTATGAACCCTGGGATGGGGCCAGTTTTGACCCCAGGGATATAATTTGAACAGACTTGGTAGAGGTCCACTAGGAGATGCTACATACCAAATATCAAAGCTCTACCCCTTCTAGTTTCAGAGGAGAAGATTTTCAAATATTTCGTTTTTTTTTTGTTTTGTTGCCATGGCAACCAAAGTTATGGGTGGAATTAAATTCTTTGAACACTTGTGGTAGAACTTTACCCAATGAATATTCCTGCCAAGTTTCATGAAGATTGGCCCAGTGGTTTAGGAGGAGAAGATGTTTAAAGAAATTGTTGACGGACGACGGATGCCGGACATTGGGCTATCATAATAGCTCACCTTTAGCACTTTGTGCTAAGGTGAGCAAAAAATCGGGCGGATGCCGTCCGATTTCTAAAGGCATCGTCCGGTCATCGGGCAGCGCCCGGACGGGACCCGTGTTAATGGGCTCTCCGATGGCCGAAAAATCGTCCGGTCGCCTTCCAGCTTTAATTTTTCCCTACACGTCAACAAGTGACTGTGTCTTTTTGGCCAACTTGTGTCTTTTTGTTCAATTTTACGTAGATCTTCCCCGTATACAGGAACATACTTGGGAAATATCATCTGATCAGCTCGCGAGAAATTTCTTTGCAGTATACAAAGACTTGTGATGGGTGTACCTATTCCACTTGGTATGTAAAAGTACTTTGAGGAGCTATGAGAAAATGATTTAGACCCATTCTGTCAAAAAAGAAGTTAAGTCATTACTTGAATGGTCCTTTGGCAAGCTTTAAATTATAAATAGCAAAAGTTTCGACCAAAGTCAGTCCATGCGTAGGCTGACATGGATCGATATTTTTTTGCACTGTAGATGCATGAAACACGTTTTTCAGAAAGGATGACCCACTTAGATTTGTCATATTTCATTAATCAGCACCATTGGCAAAACAAAGTGGACTATTGCAGACATTAAAGATTAGGAGCAGACTGCACAGAACGTGAAATCTATTTTCAGCCATCTGTTGAAGTCACGTTAGTATTTTATGAAAATTCTACGATAAAAATTGAGAAAAATATCATCTTATCAGAGTAGATAGAAGATCAGGGTCCGTATTCACCAACCATTCTTAAGAACATTCTTAGTCTTATTCTTCAGAATTTTGTCAGTGTGAAAGTAACAGGACTTCTGATTGGCTAAACCAAATGGTTTAGCCAATCAGAAGTCCTGTTACTTTCACAGTCATGAAATCTTAAAGAATAAGACCACGAATGTTCTTAAGAACGAATGGTGAATACAGACCCAGATTGCACACTGGCATAAAATGTTCTCGAGTCGCTCTTAGCAGCCAAAGGATAGGAATTACTCATCGGAAACAACTCTTGTTCATTCCTAGGCTGCGAAGCGCTGGTCAATGGACAGTGCAGATTAAGATCAGACTGAACGTAATGACGCCTGTATCACACTCACCAGTTTTTATTGACTTCCATGTGACTGTCAAAAAAGGACACGGTTTCCGCTGTGACATGTTTTAAACCTTCAAGTCGAGCCACAATCAATCCTCGACGAGATCTTAAACGGAGTAACTTCACTTTGTCTGGTGCAAAGTGTTTCTCGATCTGCTCCTCAAAGTATCCTTGTAAATTCGCTGAAATAAAATAAGATCTGCGAAAAAATAAAGCATGGTTTGTTGGATATTACGTTGCCGTTCCTTCGCTCCCCACCCCAATTCGGCATACCTCGGTTGACGGGGGTCATCGAATCCTTCGGCTATATCATGTGGCATGCTATTCACTTCCAGGGTACATTTCTTCGCCGACAGATGGATAGATATGAATAACTTCATCGACATTATTTATGCCGTTACTAAACGACTTTACAGTGGCGCCGCCATGTATAAGATCATGTGATTGGCAGTTCTGATGGACACGGCCGTTATACAGACGAGGTTAGCTGTAGGTAGGTAATCGGACGAGTTGTGACGAATACCCAAACTCTTAGTCATATGACATGTAACTCTTGAATAGACTTCGCTTGCTGATATATACTTTTATCCTGATTACCAAGGCTAACATATCTGGCAAAAGGGAGTTTAACGCATATCCATGACGCATGATCTCGAAGCAGGTATTCGCATACTTATGCATCCTAATAGCCACATTTTAACTTAATCTAAACACACGGTCGACTCTGCCTTGGCCATACAGAAAACTGACCAAAAGCTGTGAAGTTTCGGCCCCGGTCAGCCTGCGCGGACTGTGCAAGCTGATCTTAGTCAATGCTTTTTGCAGATGCACTAAGCCCCCTTTCACAAAGCATGGCTCAATTTTATTTTTTGCAAACGATGGCGATCAAGAACAGTTTCCGTTTTCTCAAACCAGCAAAGTTTTATTTCAATTCTATTTCTAGGTCAAGAAAGTAATGCGACTCCTGATTGGCTAAACCGTATGGTTTAGTTAATCTTAATTTGCGTTATTTTCAAATTTATAAAATTCTTGAAAATAAGACAAAGACCGTTTCTAGAAACGGTAAATGAATACGCAAATATGACTGCACGCTCTCTGATTTGGTGATATTTTTCCATCAAAAAGAAAACTTGAATCTGAATTTGAACATGATTCATCGACGCTGTCGTGGCTAACATTCTTTTTATTGCCTTCTTTTAAGCTTTAACCTGTTTAACAAAAAATATTTGTGTTAACGTTCGTGAAGTTAGCTGCCAGTTGGTATGTGACAGTTGACAATTCAATCGTCAGCTGACAACCGTCAGTTAACTTCACATGTGGCTGCCTATTCAAGTTTTTCATTCATCTGCCAGTTCAACTTTAAACGCCAAAGGCAAACTGTCAACTGTCAATCGTCAGCCAATTTTACACTTTTCGTTTGTTATTATCATTGTTCTTTAACCGAATTGTCAACCGTCAGCTGGCTGCCAATTCAAATCGAATAAGCTGAAAATGCAAACTTCAGGTTCCGAATCGTTTTTTATTTTAAACATATGTTTATCGAATCGTCAACAGTCAACTTTCAGCTAGTTGCCAATTTGAATCGGCAGCTGGCTGCCAACTTCTCACTTCAGCTGCAAATTCATTTTTAATAAAAATATTGTGCTTTAACGAAATCGTTAACTGTCACATGGCTGCCAACTTAAATTTAATAGACTATAAATGTGAACTGTCATCTGTAAACCGTTAGCCAACGTCACAGTTCAGCTTTGTGTTTTAAACGAATCGTTAATGTTCAACTGTCAGCTGGCTGCAAATTCGCTTTGAACATGCTTGAATACAGAAATTGTCAACTGTCAGCCAACTTCACAATTCAGCTGCCCACTTTTGTTATTAATAAAAAAATATTGTGTTTTAACCAATTTGTCAACTGTCAGTTGGCTGTTACTATTCGAACTGAATGTGCTAAACACCATCGAATTGTCAACTGTCAACCGTCTGCCAGCTACACACTTCAGCTTCCAATTCGTTTTTAATTAAAATTTTGTGTTTAAACCGAATCGTCAATTCAAATGCACTATGCTGAAACAGCGAATTGTCAACTTTCAGCTGTCAGCCAACTGCACACTTCAGTTGCTCATTTCTTTTTTAAAAAACAACAAATGTTTATCGAATCGTCAACTGTCAACTGTCAGCTGGCTCAAAAATCATGCTGAATAGGCTTTAAGAGCGCATTGTTAACTGTAAACTGTCAGCCAACTTCTCACTTCAGCTGCCGATGCGTTTTAAATAAAAAAATATTTGTTTTTAACTGTGAGCTTGCTGCAAATCGAACAAAATATGTAATAACAGCGAATTGTCACCTGTCAAACTCCAGCCAAATGGATACTTCAGCTGCCAAATCGTTTTTGATAACAATATTGTGTTTTTACCGAATCGTCATCTTTCAGCTGGGTGCAAATTCGGATTGAGTGGGCCATAAGAGCGAAATATTTACTCTAAACCGTCAGCCAACTTCACACTTCAGCTGTCAATCTGTATGTAATTGATTTTTTTGTTTGTTTCAACCGAATTGTCAACTGTCAAATGTCAGCTAGCTGCCAGTTCGCATTGAATATGCTGAACTAGCTAATTCTTAGTTGTCAACCATCAGCCAACTTCACACTTCTGCTGCCCACTTTCGTTTTTAATAGAAATATTATGTTTTTACCGAATCGTTAATTGTCATTTGTCAGCTGGCTGCCAATTCCAATTCAGTATGCTTAAACAGCGAATTGTCAACTGTTATCCGTCAGCGTTTCAGCTGCCAATTCGTTTGTTATTTAGCCTAAATGTTTGTGTTTTTTCCGAATCGCAACTGTCAACAGTCAGCCGGCTGCTAATTCGAAGTGAATATTAAAAATAATGAATTGTCAACTACCAGCTCACAGTTGACAGTTGACGATTCGATGAACATTTGATACTTTTAATAGAAACGAATTGGCAGCTGAAGTGTGAAGGTGGCTGACGGTTGACACTTTATAATTCCCTGTCTGTTTTAGCTATTCAATTTAATTTGGCAGCCAGCTGACAGTTGACAACTCTGCAAAAACACAAAAATTTTAATTACAAACCAATTGACAGCCGAAATGTGAAGATGAATGACAGTTTGCAGTTGACGATCCGCTCTTACAGACTATTCAATTAAAATTGGCAGCCAGCTGACAGTTGACGATTCGATCAATATGTAATACTTTCTTAGAAAGCGAATTGGCAGCTGAAGCGTGAAGTTGGCTGAAGGTTGAAAGATGACAATTCACTGATTTAAAAGATTCAGTTCAAATTGGGAAGCTGACGGTTAACAATTTCAGTCGATATACCAACTGGCAGCTGAATGTGCAGTTGGCTGACGGTTTACAGTTGACACTCAGCTGTTGTAGTCTATTAAATTCAAATTAGCTGCCAGCTGACAGTTGACAGTTGACGATTCGATAAACATTTATACTTTTAATAACAAACGAATTGGCAGCTGAAGTTTAAAGTTGGCTGACGGTTGACAGTTGAAAACTCGATGGTTTAAACGATTCAGTTCGAATTGGGATTCAGCTGACAGTTGAAAGCTTCAGTTGAAAGTTTCAACAATAAACGAATTGGGAGCTGAAGTATGAAGTTGGCTGACAGTTGCCAATTCGCCGTCGAATTGTCAACTGTTAAGCGGCAGCTATCTTCACGCACATTCTGTGTTAAGGGTTTCGGTTCGAGATGCTGTGGGTAGGGTAGGCAGGGACTTTTTTCAAGAAACGTTTTAGATGGACCATTTACCGACATCACACCCGACAGATTTTTTTGAATAGTATTGCAAAACGTTTGGGTTGGAATCATTTTCTAAGTAGTGTCGTGAAACCTTATACACAGACATTTTTGAAAGGCTAAAATCAGACTTTGGAAAAACTGTAAGTTCTGCGAAGTCTGATCTTAACCCTTTCCCAAACAACAAATTTTTGGACTAGACCAAATTGAAAGCATTTGCAGACGAAAATTCAACTTTTGCTGAAAAGATTTTTCCTGTCTATGATAGGGTAGAAAACATAGAGGGAAAAGGAGAAAATGCTCGTTACCAGCATTTTCTCCTTTTCCCACAATGTTTTCAAAAGGCTACTATTCTAGACCCGTAAAAACAAGGGATTGTTTGGGAAAGGGTTAATCCACGCTGTCGTTTACACGCCCTTAGCAGCCCATAGGTTAATTCTAAATATTCAGAACTTTCAGCGCTTTTCCTCATTCACTTTGTTATAGATTCCTTCCTCTGAAACCGATTAAGGGAAAGAACGGTAGCAATATTTCTCATTGTTGTAAGCTATTTGTATTTGCAGAACGGGAGTTTGCTGCTTCTGAGGCTATACGTCTTAATCTAAATCCATGACCATACACGGAAAAGAGGTCTCTATAGTTACGGCTAGAGTATTGTCACAAACTCGAAGCACGTTGTGGGAAAAAAGAGTTTTATACTGGTGAAAGATCGATTTACATATGTTTGTTGTATTTGTTCAGACTGGAAATCGAATTAAGGCGCGAAACACTTCTAAGACCTAGGATGGGGGACATTTCATTTGAGTGTTAAATTAGACTACAGCGTCTGAAGGAATAATTCATGAGCTTAGGTGCATTCCGAGTCTTCGGAGCGCTTTGTTTAGTCCCTCTCCCCCTCTACTACATAAAATGTGTTGTTTGTGATTGTGACAAAATATGAGTCACATTAACCAAAAGATTTTGTTTTCAATATACACATTATCTTTCAATTCTAGCTCTTTAAAGAAAAAAAAAAGATCAATCCAAACTAAAAAAGTTAGAAAGCGACACAATGACCCTGGGTCAAAGGATTTTTAGAAGAGCAAGTAGGAAAACCTTGTGAGAACCGAGAAAATGGTGGTTAACCCTTTACTCCGTAGATGCTCATTTCTAAGCATTGTTTGTATGAGCCTTTAGAAAACATTGTGGCAAAAGGTGACATTACTCGACACGAGCAATTTCACCTTTTGTCAGTAAGTTTTCTATGCTATCAAAAGGTGTCATATACACATAAGAAACGGCTTTACCCTTGCTGTTATTTAGGGTCAATTAGAGATACCATAGAAATCCCTTATGGGGTAAAGGGTTAACAGTATTTTCTTTCCTTCCCAAAAGGTTTTTAAAAGTCTTCTTTCTCAGGCTGTTCAGACTACGAGATTATTCGGTTATAATCAAGGATTAAAGGCCTGTACCCCCTAACTCTCTAGTTAAAAGACGGAAGTGGTGTCCGAGGCTGTGACGTATAGGGAGTCTGCCTCATAACTATAAGGTCAAGAGTGCGATACCCGGGTGCGGAAGTAAAACTTCGACATTTTTCATTGGCCCACACATTCGGTGCGAGTACTGGTGTAGTTCCCAGGAAGCAGAATCGAGAGAGATTAGAATAAGTTGTTAGAACTTGTTTCTCAATCGATGTAAAATAAACATGTTTAAACTAAACTACAATACGGAAGCTGCCGAACAGCCTTCAAAAAAACGTTGATATTTACCGATGAGTGAGTGAGTCTACGGCAACTAAATTTCATATTTAGGTCTATGGCACCTAACTCTCATATTAGAAGACTGAAGCTTCTGAGATTGGCCATATAGCCTTTAAGAAAACTTTGATGTTACACGATGTTAACCGACGAGTTAGGGGTAGTAATCCTTAATCTCATTGCTGTACTTGTGCCACTTTTGTCCACACTTTCAAATCTCTTTGACCACGGTAAAAAGGGAATCGCACATCTTGAATCAGAGTAAAAGGTTTAAATTTTTCATCGTGAAAGGTATTTTGGCCAGGCAATTCTGCAGGTTATTTTATGAAAAGGCTGCACTGACGTTTCCCGAGATTTTGCTGGAATTGCAGCCTAGAGTTCAATTGTTTGAGGATACACATTGTCCTTCAGATACCGCCACTAATATAACAAGAGGGCCATTGGCCCTGGAACGCTCACCTTAGACTATAGCTTATGTGTGAAATTCAATTCTTTGAGCAACTTTGGTAAAGCTTCACCCAAGGAACATCCCTGCCAAGTTTCATCAAGATTGGCCCAGTTGGTTAGGAGAAGAAGATGTGTAAAGAAATTGTTGACGGGCGACAGACGCCGGACATAGGGTAATCAAATATCAAAGCTCTACACCTTCCAGTTTCAAAGAAGAATTTTAAATTTTCCTTCTTTGTCCTATGTTCGAACTTGTGGTCCCCGTGGCTGGGTCAGTTTTAACCAAAGCAGCATCCTTGGAAAAAACTTGGTAGAGGTTCACTCAAAGATGCTACATACCAATTATCAAAGCTAGAAATTTAAAATTTTCCTTCTTTGTTCCTATGTTCCTGTGACCTCCGGGGCATGACCAGTTTTGACACCAGGGACATCATATGACCAAACTTGGTAGAGGTCCTCTAGAAGATTCTGCACACCAAATATCAAAGCTCTGCACCTTCAAGTTTCAGAGAAGATTTCTGAAGTTTTCCTTTTTTGTTGCTATGTTCCAACCTGTGACCCCCGGGGCAGGGCCAGTTTTGACCCCAAGGGCATAATATGAACAAACTTGGCAGAGGTCCACTAGGAATTGCTACATGCAAAATATCATAACTCTATGCCTTCTAGTTTAAGAGAAGAAGACTTTTAAAATTTTCTTTCTTCGTTCCTATGTTCGAACTTGTGACCCCCGGGGCGGGGACAGTTTTGACCCAACGGGCTTGATTTAAAAAAACTTGGAAGAGGTCCATTAGGAGATGTCACATACAGAATATCAAAGCTCTACGCCATCTAGTTTCAGATGAAAGACTTTTAAAGTTTTCCTTCTTTGTTTCTATGGTCAAACTAGTGACCCCCGGGGTGGGGCCAGGGACATCACTTAAAAAAACTTGATAGAGGTCAACTAGAAGATGCAACATACCAAATATCAATGCTCTACGCTTTCTAGTTTTTGAGGAAAAGAATTTTCAAGTTTTCCTTCTTTGTTCCTATGCTCAAACTTGTGACCCCGGGGCGGGGCCAGTTTTGACCCTATGGGCATAATTTGAACAAACTTGGTAGAGGTCCACTAGGAGATGCCACATACTAAATATCAAAGCTCTACGCCTTCAAATTTCAGAGGAGAATATTTTTAAAGTTTTCCTTCTTTGTTCCTATGCTCAAAATTGTGAGCCCTGGGATGGGGCCAGTTTTGACCCCAGGAATATAATTTGAACAAACTTAGTAGAAGTCCACTAGGAGATGCTACATACCAAATATCAAAGCTTTACGCCTTCAAGTTTGAGAGGAGAAGATTTTTAAAGTTTTCCTTCTCTGTTCCTATGCTCAAACTCGTTATCCCCCGGGGCAGGGCTAGTTTTGACACTAAGGGTATAAAATGAACAAACATGGTAGAGGTCCATTAGGAGATGCTAAATACCAAATATAAAAGCTCTTCGCCATCTAGTTTGAGAGGAGAAGGTTTTTAAAGTTTTCATTCTTTGGTCCTATGCTCAAACTTGTGACCCTTGGGGTTGGGCCAGTTTTGACCCCAGGGATATAATTTGAACAAACTTGGTAGAGGTCCACTAGGAGATGCTACATACCAAATATCAAAGCTCTACGCCTTCAAGTTTGAGAGGAGAAGATTTTTAAAGTTTTCCTTCTCTGTTCCTATGCTCAAACTCGTTATCCCCAGGGGCGGGGCACTTTTGACCCTAGAGGCATAATTTGAACAAAATCGGTAGAGGTCCATTAGGAGATGCTACATACCACATATCAAAGCTCTATGCCTTCTAGTTTCAGAGAAGAAGATTTTCAAATATTTCTTTTTTTTTTCATTTTGTTGCCATTACAACCAGAGTTATGGGTGGAATTAAATTCTTTGAACAAATTTGGTTGAGCTTCACCCAAGGGACATTCCTGCCAAGTTTCATGAGAATTGGCCCAGTGGTTTAGGCGGAGAAGATGTTTAAAGAAATTGTTGACGGACGACGGATATAGGGCGATCACAATAGCTCACCTTTAGCACTTTGTGCTAAGGTGAGCTAAAAATGGGGTGTTCAAGTCCGGCGAATGAGGTACCCACTTCCTGCTAATCAACCTTTCCTGGAATCGCTCTCTCAGCCAGTCAAGGGTTTGGTTTGATATTTTGGATGGTGCTGGAACTGCTGGTCATCTGGATCAATTCCACAGCGTCGTCTCCCCCAGTGACGTCCAGAACTTCCTCAGCACTCACGCGGCCACATAACGTTCCTTTCTGAGACAGCGATTTCGGAAAAGACTGATTAGCAGGAAGAGTGACGTCGAGTGGTCACCTCATTACCTTGACTTGAATTCCCCCTCCCCCAACCCACCGATTTTATATCTATGGAGATATGGAGGGTATCTGAAGGACAATGTGTTTTAGAATAATCCTAAAACAATTGATGAACTCAAGGCTGCAATTGCCAGTAAAATCGGGGAATTCCCTAGAGAGAAGTGCTAGCGAGTGATTGAGAATTTGAGCAATACACCCATTTGTCATTTAGATAATGTTTTAGAGAGATCATAACTTTCGTGCAAAGCATTACAGACTACCGAAACTTTTGGGTATAATCATGCACAGACAGAAGTTCAAGTGTACAAAAAAATGATTTATTTTGTAGAAGTAATTAAGAAGTTTGTATTTTTTTCTTTATTTTTTGGGGGGTGGGTGGGGGGGTCACCCTGTGCATAACTTGTTCCAAACATTTTGCAATAACCTGTATTCAAATGTGTCGATTCGATTTTGTCGTGTTGTAACTTTTCGGACATCGATCGTTACACCCGCTAGCAAGAGCAACCTTCAGTGTGACAGAAATAGTGAAATCCCTTCGTATTTTGCAAATAAGCGAGGCTTCATGATAAAGTTCCTGCATCATTCCGAAAAAAAAATCGTCTCTTATGCGCCAGATGCAAAACAATCCAGACAGATAAAAGAACCGCGTATAAGACGTGAAACTGTTTATTTCTGAAGTCATTCCGTGTTTCTCAAGTAAGATAATTATCTTTTCCAATAATACCAGCTACTGGGTTCGTTATTAGTCGCCGCGCAGAAGCGCGCGACTATATTTTTAATAGTTTTTCGAGTTAGGACATGGATAGTGGGAATTTCGTTTTTATAGGGGTGTTAGGTTAACAAGGAATCCTTCTAACGTTACTTCGCCTTAAACTGGCTTTTTAATTCATTCTTAAACTACGAAATTGCAATACGATACTATTTTTGTTCTATTAATACTTACAACATCAAAAAACCGCCTAATTATTTCTTTTATTGTCGCTATTCGTGAGAAATGGACTCGTCCACATAAATGCCTTGTTTCCATTGGTCAAGGCTGTACAGGTTTCCAGTCATTTCGTACCTCGCTAATTTCGTACCTAGGTCATTTCGTACGATTTTGGTCATTTCGGACCTACGTATACTTTCAATTTTGGTCATTTCGTACCCATTTGGTCGTTTCGTACAACCTTCGTACAACACAGGTTTAATAATCATTTTGATTGTTTTGTAGATAGTTTTTCCTACTATTTGTGTGTTTTTTGTTGAATGACCACTGCTAAAATTGTGCATTGCTGAAATTGTACTAAATTTCGCCGAAGAACGGGCATGATGGTTATGATTGTATCTGACCATTATTGGTTACTTATTTCTAAGTTTAGTTTTTACAACAAAGATAGTTTAGAACTCCTTTGTTTATTTCTCAACGAGCTCTGCATAAATTTAATTTGTGGAAAAAATCTGGAGAGAGGCCACTTTTTCGCTGTGTTGTTCATAATGATAAAGCGCGATGCAAAACCATGATTCTTTATGAACACTGTTCACCAAACACTATAGTCTTAGACTTGTTTAAATTGAAAGCATGCCTTGCAAACTTACGTCCTCTTGAATCATACTTTCCTAGGACAGCAACATTTTAGTAACTTAGCCCTGCTTTCACCACTTTCCCTAACAAACACGGGTTATCACATGTGTGCTATCAAATTCTTTTGTCGAAACATGTTGGATAAGGAGAAATTGCTCGTTATAAGCAATTTCTTCTTTATTAGCTCACCTGAGCACAACGTGCTCAAGGGGAGCTTTTAGGATCACCCGGCGTCCGGCGTCCGTCGTGCGTCGTCCGTCGTGCGTCAGTGCGTCGTGCGTCGTCAACAATTCTTTAAACATCAACTCCTCCTAAACCGCTGGGCTGATTTGGACCAAACTTGGCTGGAATGTTCCTTGGGAGGTCCTCTTTAAAAATCGTTCACAGAATTTGATTCCGTTAAAAACTCTGGTTGCCATGGCAACGAAATAGAATTTTTTATTAGGAAATTCTTCAAAAATCTTCTTCTCTGAAACTGCTGGCCAGATTTTAAAATAATTTCACAGAGATGTTCCTTAGGTGACCCTTTTCAAAAATTGCTCGCGAAATTTTGATCCGTCAAGAAACATGGCTCTGGTGAATGGGGGCTTCTTGCACTATACAGAAATGAAGAAATTCTTAAAAATTCTTCTTCTCTGAAACCGCTGGCCAGATTTTAAAATAATTTCACACAGATGTTCCTTGGGTAACCCTTTTCAAAAATTGTTCGCGAAATTTTGATCTGTCAAGAAACATGAAATGAAGAAATTCTTAAAAATTCTTTTTCTCTGTAACAGCTGGTCAGATTTTAAAACAATTTCACAGAATTGTTCCTTGGATGACCCTTTTCAAAAATTGCTCGCGAAATTTTGATTCGTCAAGAAACATGGCTCTGGTGAATGGGGGCTACCTGCGCTATAGGGAAATGAAGAAATTCTTAAAAATTCTTCCTCTCCCGAACGGCTGGTCAGATTTTAAAATAATTTCACAGAGATGTTCCTTGGGTGACCCTTTTCAAAAATTGTTCGCGAAATTTTGATTCATCAAGAAACATGGCTCTGTGAATGGGGGCTACTTGCACTATAGGGCAATGAAGAAATTCTTTAAAATTCTTCTTCTCTGAAATGGCTGGTCAGATTTTGGAAAATTTCCACAGAGATATTCCTTGGGTGACCCTTTTCGAAAATTGTTCATGAAGGTTTGATTCGTAAAGAAACATTGCTCTGGTGAATGGGGGCTACTTGCACTATATGGAAATGAAGAAATTCTTAAAAATTCTTCTTCTCTTGAACGGCTGGTCAGATTTGAAAATAGTTTCACGGAAATATTCCTTGAATGACCTTTTTCAAAATGTGTTCGCGAAATTTTGATAGGTCAAGAAACATGGCTCTAGTGGATGGGGGCTACTTGCACTGTACGGAAATTAAGAAACTCCTAAAAATTCTTCTTTTTTGAAACTGCTGGTCAGATTTTGAGAGGACTTTTACAGGTGACCTTTTAAAAATTGCTTGGCAAAATAATGATTTTGTTTCCAGTGTTTCAATACCTTCAAAAAAAAAAAAAAAGGCTATGGTCCTCTCAAAAATTCAGGTGAGCGATCCAGGGCCATCTTGGCCCTCTTGTTAAATACTTTTTCCCCACTACTAGCGAATTTTCCACCATTTTTGCAGCTTTTTAAATTGTCATCTGCCAACTCTTTGATTTTGGAAGAGTCTGATATTTGTCGTTTGGAAAAGAGCTAAGAGAGCGCTGTGCTAGGGTATTAGATACTGTAACAGAAGACAAGTTTTGATATAGGTTACTATTAACATAATTTCATAATGTGTTAAAAAATCTGCTGATGAAAACTGACATTTACTTACTTGCCCTGGCTTTCTTGAAGCATTAAACAATTTTTTTTGCGGCGACTTTGATGCTTTGCATCAACTTTTTCTTGTTGTTTTCAATGTATTATGTATTACTACGCATGGCATGTCTAATTTGATTATATTCAACACGCAAACATGCAAAGAATACACGTAGTTATTTTGTCACGGGTTTCCAGTTTAACATCATTTGAAGTTTCTGAAAATGAAGCTGATGACAAAAGAAGTAAAATAGTATACTTTAACAGATGACAGACTTGGCAAAGTAAAATGCTTTGAAAGACAACAAATTACATGTAACTCAAATTTGGAAATACGGTAAATACATTTTCTTCTTTTCCCATATTTTCTGCAGTTTCAGGAGCAAATACTATCAGTTAACTTACAATTAAATTGTCTTTTACAATTGTTTACAAGTAATGCGAATGTACGATTTTGTCGTCTTAAAAAGTATTACTGATTTGCTTTTTGACCGCATTGTACTGACAGTGATGCGTCAAGTCCTTCCGGCTAAAAGTAGTACCGAAAGTTGGCCTTGTATAGATAAGTATACATACGTAAATTGCTGGCATCATCCACAAGCACAATTTCTTTCAACAGTTGTTTTGGCGTACGGTCTATAATGCTGTATACGGTGCGAAAAAGTATGGACGGCCATTCGTTGTGGAATGGTATAACCACGGACACTGTTGGTAGATCGGTGGGGTATTTAAGATGACGACATCTGCAAAACAATCGCATATTTCAGAACAAATTTCATTTTCTTAACTCACAGTGATTTTGTCCTCTGCAAGCTCTTTCAATTTGGATTGGTCTAAAGTCGTGTCGTTTTGGTAAATAGTTAAAGTAGTGATCTGATGATTGGGACCTTTTCCATCCTTTACCGTATGACACACTTTCGTCTGGGCCAATTTCAAATCATTTGCAGACGACAAATCAAATGTTGCCTAAATGATGACTTTTCTCTCTTTCATGAAATAGAAAACATTATGGGAAAGAAAGAAACTACTTGTTGCCAGGATTTACTCCTTTTCTCCGCATTGTTTTTAAAAGCAATTTTCTGTATGGTCGTTGAAACTCGGGACTGTTTGGTACAGGCTTAATTAGGACATAGCGCAAAATATTGCTATTTCCAGATTGTATCCTTCAGAATGTAAACCCTACAGGGTAGACCTGTGCTGCCCGATCTTGATCTAAGCTCTCTACAAAAACAACTTTGGTCGGTTAACCCATTACCAAACGACAATATTTTAGACTGGTCCTAATTCAAAGCATTTACAGACGACAATATAAAAATGACTGAAAATTTGAAATTTGTTTTGTGAAGGTTAGAAAACATTGTGGGAAAAGGAGAAAATGCTGGTTACCAGCATTTTCTCCTTTTCCCACAATGTTTTTTCTAAAGGATTCTTTTTCAGGGGCGTCAAAAGTAGGGATTGTGTGGTAATGGGTTAAAGGGCTTGAAGGGTTCATACGAGTCGGTGACTGTAAATTGATTTCCGAATCTCTCGAAATAATAGAAACGTCCTAATCAATGGGACTTTATGACTCTAGCCGTCATAGATGTCAGAACCAGTCTATCTGTAGGTGCTTTGTAATGCTGTGTTCATAACGTCATTTACAATGAGACCCGTCTTATAAACCGACAATCTGTTTTCAGTCAGCGTAGCAGAAGGAAACAACAACTGCTACCAAGGCTAGACTTTGAAATTTTAAATGTTTTGTCATTTATGTGCGAAGATATTCTATATCACAAAAGATTAAATTCTTTAACAGGTTTGAGAAATTAAATCAGGTAAGAATTTTTGACGTCAATTTGTACGTATTTCATAGAAGTGAAACGCTTTAATGTATATTACCGCATGTGCTTAGACAGAGATGGATTTGCATCTCCTCAGCTAGAACTAGTGCAATGTCGGTATGTGATATTATAGGATCTAACATGAATTAACGTTGATTTAAAATTTTATTAAACACGTCTGAGGTAAATATTATTGAGCGACCCTTCTGTCAGTTTTTTTTTTATCAAATCATAGATCAGAAGATGCAAAACCATCTATAGATGCACACGCGGTAATATCCATTATAAACCAATTAACGTACAAATTGACGTCAGAAATAGTGATATTCTAAACGTGTTTGAGATAAGAAAATTCGTAATGGGTATATTACACTGAAACAAGGGTGGTTATATGATAAAGATGAGGGTCAAGATGGCCCTGGATCGCTCTCTTGAATTTTTGATAGGACCATAGCCATTTTTGTTTTTGGAAAATCGGAACTTTGGAAACAAAATCATTATTTTGCCAAACGATTTTGGAAAGGTCACCTGTAAAAGTAATTTCAAAATGTGTCACCACCCCTACAATAATCACAACAATGGATTTAATGAATCAGAATTCTGCAAATAATTTTTTGGGTAGATCACCCAAAGGACAATTTCTTGAAGAAGAGCATATGCTCGATAGTGACTAAAAGAGTCCCACATGCAGGTGTCAACAATTGGTTGTTGTTTTTCAACGGATAAAAATGTCCCTTACATTTTTTTAAAAGAGTCACCAAAGGAACATTTCTGTGAAATTATTTCAAAATCTGACCAGCCGTTTCAGAGAAGAATTTTAAATGGGGGCAAATATCCCCCATGATTCATCCAATGTTTAAACTTGTGACCCCCGAGGGCCATGCCAGTTTAGACCCCAGGCGCATCGTATGAACACACTTGGTAGAGGTCCACTAGGAGATGCTACATAACAAATATCGAAGCTTTACTCCTTCCAGTTTCAGAGTAGAAGGATTTTTAAGTTTTCATTCTTTATTCCTATATTTTGAACTTGTGACAGGGCAGTGCAAGTTTTGATCCCAGGGCATCATATGAACAAACTTGGTGGAGACTCACTAGGAAAGGCTTTATACAAGCTCTACACCTTCTAGTTTCAGAGAAAAAGAATTTTTAAGTTTTCCTTTTTTGTTACCAAGTTCAAACTTGTGACCCTTGGGACGGGGCCTGTTTTGACCCCTGGGGCATTGTATGAACAAAGTTAGAAGGGGTCTACTACGAGATGCTACATATAAATTTTTAAGCTCTATGCCTTCGAGTTTCAGAGAAGAATTTAAAAGATTTCATTCTTAGTTCCTGTGTCTCGAGCTTGTGACCCACTGGACGGGGCCAGTTTTGAACCCAGGGGCATCATATCAATAACTTTGTAGATGTCTACTAGTAGATGCTTTATACCAAAAATCAAAGCTCTACATCTCTTAGTTTCAGAAAAGAAGAATCTTAAATAGTTCATTCTTTGTTCCTGTGTTTTAAACTTGTGGCACCCTTGGCGGGGCCAGTTTTGTTCCCAGGGGCATCATATGAAAAAAACTTGATAGAGGAGATGCTTCATATAAAATATCAAAGCTCTAAGCCTTCCATTTTCAGAGAAGAAGAATTTAAAATTTTCCCTCTTTGTTAATACATTTCAAACTTATTACCCCCGGGCGGGCCTGTTTGGACCCCAGGGGCATCATATGAACAAACTCGGTAAAGGTCCACTAGAAGATGCTACATACCGTATATCAAAGATCTACACCTTCTAGTTTCAGAGAAGAAGAACTTAATTTTTTTTTTTCAAACTTATTATCCCTAGGGCGGGGCCAGTTATGACCCCAGGAGCATCGCATGGACAAACTTGGAAGAAGTCTGCTAAGAGACGCTACATACAAAATGTCAAAGCTCATGTTCAAACTTGTGACCCCCGGGCATGGCCAGTTTAGACTCCAGAGCCATCGTATGAACAAAGCTGTTAGTGGTCCACAAGGAAATGCTACTTACCAAATATCAAAGCTCTACTCCTTCTAGTTTTAGAGAAAAAGAATTTTAAAGTGTTCCTTCTTTTTTCCTATGTCTCGAACTTGAGACCCATGGGCGGAACCAGTTTGGAACCCAGGGGCATCCCGTGAATAAAATTGGTAGAGGTCAACGAGGAGATGCTACAGACCAAATGGCAAATGTCTACACCTTCTAGTTTCAGAGAAAAGGATTTTAATGTTTTCCTTCTTCATTCCCATTTTCAAACTTGTGATCCCTAGGGCTGGGCCAGTTATGACCCCGGGGGCATCGTATGAATAAACTTGGCAGAGGTCTGCCAGGAGTTGCGACATACAAGATATCAAAGCTCTATGCCTTCCAGTCCCAGAGAAGAAGAATATTAAAGTTTTCCTTCGTTGTTCCTATGTTTCACACTTGTGACCCCCGGGGCAGGGCCAATTTTGACAGCAGGGTCATTATATCAATACACTTGGTAGAGATCCACTCGGAGATGCTACAAACCAAATTTCATAGCTTTACTCCTTCCTGTTTCTGAGAAGAAGAATTTTAAAGTTTCCCTTCTTTGTTCCTATGTTTCGAACTTGTGACCCCGGGGCGGAGCCAGTTTGGACCCCAAGGGCATCATATGAAGAATCTTGGTAGACGTCTACTAGGAGATGCTGCATACCAAATATCAAAGCTCTACGCCATCTATTTTCAGTGAAGAAGACTTTTACAGATTTTGCTATTTTTTTCCTTTTGGATGCCATGGCAACCAGAGTTATTGGTGGAATTCAATTTCTTGCACAGCTTTGGTAGAGCTTTACCAAAGAAACGTCCCTACCATGTTTCATCAACATTGGCCCATTGGTTTACGACAAGAAGATATTTAAACAAGAGGGCCAAGATGGCCCTGGATCGCTCACCTGAATTTTTGAGATGACCATAGCCTTTTTTTTTTTTTTTTTTGAGGTATTGAAACATTGGAACCAAATTTATAATTTTGCTAAGCAATTTTCAAAAGGTCACCTGTAAAATTAATTTCGAAATCTGACCATCAGTTTCAAAAAGAAGAATTTTTAAGAATTCTTCATTTCTGTATTAGAGCAAGTATCCCCCATCCATGAGAGCCATGTTTCTTGATCGATCAAAATTTACGAACAAGTTTTGAAAAGGGTCACCCAAGGAACATTTCGGAAAACTTCTTTTAAAATCTGACCAGGGGTTTCAGAGAAAGAGAATTTTCAAGAATTTCATCATGTCCATATAGTGCAAGTAGCCTCCAATCACAAGAGCAAGGATCACCCAAGGAACATCTCTGTCAAATTATTTTAAAATCTGACTAGGGGTTTCTGAGAAGAAGAATTTTCAAGAATTTCTTCATTTCCATATAGTGCAAGCAGCCCCCATTCACCAGAGCCATGTTTCTTGACAGATCAAAATTTTGTTAACAACTTTTGAAAAGGGTCACCCAAGGATCATCTCTGTGAAATCATTTCAAAATCTGTCCAGCTGTTTCAGAGAAAAGGGATTTTTAAAAATTTCTTCATTTCCCTATAGTGCAAGTAGCCCCCATTCCCGAGAGCCATGTTTCTTGACAAATCAAAATTTGGCAAACAATTTTTGAAAAGGGTCACCTAAGGAACATATCTGTGAAATAATTTCAAAATCCGACCAGCCCCCATTCACCAGAGCCATGTTTCTTGACAGATCAAAATTTTGTGAACAACTTTTGAAAAGGGTCACCCAAGGATCATCTCTGTGAAATTATTTCAAAATCTGACCAGCGGTTTCAGAGCAGAAGAATTTTTAAGAATTCCTTCATTTCTGTATAGTGCAAATAGCCCCCATTCACCAGAGCCACATTTTTTGACGGATCAAAATTTCACGAACAATTTTTGAAAAGGGTCACCCAAGGAACATATCTGTGAAATAATTTCAAAATCCGACCAGCGGTTTCAGAGCAGAAGAATTTTAAAGAATTCCTTGATTTCTGTATAGTGCAAGTAGCCCCCATTCCCCAGAGCCACAATTTTTGACGGATCAAAATTTCACAAACACTTTTTGAAAAGGGTCACCCAAGGAACATATCTGTGAAATAATTTTAAAATCCGACCGGCGGTTTCAGAAGAGAAGATTTTTAAAGAATTTGCTAAAAAATTCCATTTGGTTGCCATGGCAACCAGAGTTTTTGACGGAATCAAATTCTGTGAACAATTTTCTAAGAGGACCTCCCAAGGAATATTCCTGCCAAGTTTGGTCCAAATTGGCCCAGCGATTTAGGAGGAGTTGATGTTTAAAGAATTGTTGACGACGCACGACGCGCGACGGACAACGGACACCCAGTGACCCTAAAAGCTCCCCTTGAGCACGTTGTGCTCAGGTGAGCTAAAAATTGTCCACGATCGACCTCGCCCGACAGACGACGGACATTGAGCGATCTCAAAAGCTCACCTTGAGCACTTCGTGTTCAGGTGAGCTTAAAATTCTTAGTTTTATTCTTTGAGATTTTCTGACTTTGAAAGTAACTCAACTTCTGATTGGTTGAACCAATAAAGCTGAAGTCGAGAATCTCAATATTAATCTAGAGAAGATTTTGTATCTTTAGAACTATTGGTAAATACAATCCCTGGACTGGCAAAAAAAAAACAGTAATTCGGTAACAGGCTGAGCATGTTTTCCCCTTCTCACATCGTTTATCACAGTAAATAGATTCCTTTCGGTTTATTGATATAATGTTGACTACATGTTTAAAAAACATGACGGGAAGCAGTTGAGACTAGAAAAACATAAGGCGAGATTTTTTTGGCTACTCTCTCTTCGCAAACGGCAGGATAAGCGTTAGCGCTTGAGTCAATAGTGTTTAAGGACGTATATCACAAATGTTCACGCACACCCTACTGCGAATTTGTTGTTTGTCGTAGATAGGGAATCAAAAGTGCACCTTTTAATGAAATTTCAGTCATATCAAGGCGATAGCTTACTTACTCCTTATCCTAAGTTTAACCAGAGCCAAGCAAGAGCCTTAAAACGTCTTAACTCATTATCGCCTCGAGCGAGGATTGGACCGGGGCCGTAAGAGCCAAACCTTCACCATGTAGCCACGTAGGACCACAAAGCGTTCAGGGACATGTAGTTGTATCATTTACTCCACCAGGACATGTTGATCGATATCGACTCCATATGGTTTGCAATACGCGAAAAGGGGTACTCGGACAATTGCGTAAAGTGTCGTCTCGGATCAGCCTGCGCAGTCCGCGCAGGCTAATCCGAGACGGCACTTTACGACTACAGTAGATTTTGTGCTGCAGTAGACTGGCGTGAAACAGAAAATTACATAAAAATGGAAAGTGTCGTTTTGGATGAGCCTGCTTGGACTACGCTGGTTGATCCGAAACGAAATTCTACGCAAATGTCCGAATATCCTTTATCACGTGTTGCAGGCCATATTATTATACCCTATTGGTCATTAACCTTTTACCACACAATCTCAGGTTTTGACGAACCCATAGAACACTTTTGAAAATATAGTGGGCAAAAAAAAAAAGAAATGCTGGTTAGCAGTATTTCCACCTTTCGACAATGTTTTTCAATATCTAAGAGATAGATACAGTCACTGAGCCGTATTTAATCTGTCGTCTACAAAATGATTTCAATTTGGGGGGAGTCTTAAATTTTGTAATCCAGTAAAGATTTAAACGACTACTGTTTAGTTGTTAAAAAAATATCTTACCCAAGTGGTCTGGAATCCGGAATGTGTCTATTTAATGGAATGATATCACTGAGAGCAACGTTTATGGCTAGTTTTTGAGACAACTCCACAGCTTCCGGTTTAGACAGGAAGTTACGTATGGTTGCATCACTGACGTGTTTCCGGTCTAGTTTTTTAAGATACCCTGCAAGCTTGGACTTTTCATATACCTCGTAAAAAATTGCATCCGAATTTGAATTAGAAGAAAGCACATCTTTGTATTCCTCTTTAGTTAGCTGAAAGGCATGCAATCCAGTAAGCTTAAGTTTCACTTTGTTATATATATAGAAAGTGGTCGCGCACACAAAAATGGCGACAAAACATGTAACAATGATATAACGTTGATACAACTTCATCATTCTCATCGTTCCTTGGCAAATGCCTTCCGCTCCTCATCAAACATCATAAGTCGGACATTATCCGACATTTATCTTTCTTTTCTGACGGGAACACTTGGCGAATGATGATGAACATCGGGCTATCTACTCTTCTCTAAACTTGTACAAATTTTCTCCCAACAAGACACTATATATAAATATTATCGTTGTTCCGATGTTTCCGTTTCACGTTATATCCATAATGTGGTCTGTCAGCTAATCGATTGTCTTTTTGAATGCGGTTTCTGGAATATTGAACAAAATTGTATGATTACTGAGTCGATGCTTTTCTGTTTATTGTTGTACCTCAGGCAATCTGGCTACAGTTCTCGAGCTCAGATTCTATTATATGGCTTGCATCACGCGAAAAGGGGAATTCCGACATTTGCGTAAAGTGTCGTGTCGGATCAGCCTGCGCAGTCTGCGCAGGCTGATCCGACACGACCTTTTCCGATCGTGTGCGGTTTTCTGTTTCACACAAGCGTACTGTACGACAAAATGTAATGTTGACGTAAAGTGAAACCCCGTATTGTTCTTCTTCACAGCGTTAGTGCAACATCCGGCATACAAAAACAATTGATAGTTTTGAACTCTTACCAAATTACAACCTTTTACAATTGTCTAAGTTGAAAGCATTTGCACAAACACACACAAACAGAAACACACAAAGTAAAACTAAAATAGATTATTCCTTTTTGAAGGGTTGAAAACATTGATGGAAAAGGAGAAAATGTTGATTTTCCACAATGTTTTCAAAAGTTTTCTTCCTGAGTTTCCGGACTGCTTCTTAAAAGGGTAAAATCATTAAACTTTTACAAACAGATTGGTGACATGCAGATCTTGAGATGAGAGCGAGTAATCGGAAAATAACAACAGTTTTTTCCTCTAATTTTCCTCTAAAGCCTATTATGGTCGATAGTAATTGTCCGGGTCGACATTTTAAAGGAATAACTACAACATAGGTTCAAGAAAAGAAGAAAAGAGACAGAAATTTTGAAGCCCGAAATTATTAGATCTATTATCTTTTTTTTTTTTAGATAGGGGGAATCTTTCAATGCAGTATTACGGATTTTATAGCATTCTTTTCCATGTAAAGCAAGTCACCATGACAAAACATGTTGGCTGTCATCCCCCTGAAGTAATGCAGACGCTTTGAAAATTTCATGGAGAATGCAAGAAAGAACCAAACCTTCATTAGACAAGAAAATCCAACATTTGTCGAAATTAACCCATGAACTGTTACATAAATGAAATGAGGATTTTCAGCCGACAGTGTATACCGAAAAAATTATGATATCATTAAAGAAAAAAGTTATTTCTTTATTCATGATGATTTACTGTGTTTTTTAATGGTTTTGTTTCCATTATAAGCTTCAGTTAACCCTTTACCACATAATCCCTACGTTTGACGACCCTGAAAAAGAAGCTTTTAGAAAATATTGTGGGGAAAGGAGAAAATGCTGGTAATCAGCATTTTCTCCTTTTCCCACAATGTTTTCTACCCTTCACAAACAAATTTAAAATTTTCAGCCACTTTTATTTTGTCGTCTGCAAATGCTTTCTATTTGGACAAGCCAAAAATTTTGTCGTTTGGTATTGAGTTAATTAAGCATGTGTACGAGTAAGGGAAGTAACTCCTTATTTTGTACTGACAGTCCACTGACAGTATCTTAAATTATTTCCCTTGACTATCCTTATACGCCTCTGAAACAATGTTAATAGAACTTCATTCAATGAAAAACGTGACATTCGAAATAAAATGTTCGTGACAGCTCTTGCCATTTCTCGGTATCTAAAATATAGAGAGTTTAAAACTGGACTTTTATTTTCTGCAATTAATCAATAAAATCATGTAAGAAAATTATAGCATACAACTTTGTGTGAGGATGAAGAGGAAGTTTTTGATGATGCCCGTGATCCAAGAACATTTCATCAGACTGTTCGTCAATGTATGTCTCTTATTCTATCCAGTTCCCTTCCATTGAAAAATATAGGAAGAGTTTAAAACTGGACTTTTATTTCTGCAATCAGTCTATAAAACCATGAAACAAAATTATAGTAAACAACTTTGAAAGCATTTTTATTAAATATTAGTAACCAGCAGCTTTATTTCATAAACAAAAGCAAAGGCACTTCAGTATCGGTAATTTGTCCTTTTACCACAATGCTTTTGAAAAAAAAAATGTACATGCACTTTATTATCAAAGTATATTGGGCAGAAATCATTTCATTTGTTTAAATAGAAGATCTGCATGCTTAACTCTTATGGCCCATGAAAGCATGAAAACCACATTAGAACCTGCCTAGTGAACATCGTGAAGGCCATAAGCGGGGATGCCTATAGTTGTAAAGATAAATATTTTGATTTTAACACACAGTAGTTCCAAAGAAATCTACGAAAAATATGGACAACTTCAGCAAAAAATGTACATGTTTTTTTTTCAGTAAACTAAAATGAGTATATATTATAGAATTTGCTAAAATAGATTGGCCAACAGAATGATGTTAATTATTTATTTTATGTCTTGATGTTACAATTTATGGGATACCTTTGCTGAATTTAGAGATAAACTCTCAAATTAAAGATAACATGTCATTCTTTTGTTTTTAAATTGGTGTGTTGCAAGAGCTAGTCCAAGTCCATGCTTGTTACAGAGCCTACATATTTGCATTTACCTCAAAGATTAATTTCTGTCAAGCCATATAAACTTAAGTAGAAAGCTTTTGATTTAAGATGGGCAGAAAAAAGTGGTGTCTATAAAGCTTTTTTTAAACCCTTCTAATCCAAACTTGAAAAATAACAAACCTATTCTGTTAACTCCTTATTAAACAATCATGTGTTCCACCATTGAAGCTTTACTTGATTTGTTATCTGCAACTATTTTCAATTTTTGATTTTCTGGTGAAGGGTGAAGTCATATTTGTTTTTCTTTTGACACTGTTTGAATTCTGTTATCTGAAAAAGAATCAGTTAACTGCAAAGCTCCTTAATGCATAGATTATAGAAGTTAAAAACTCATTAAAAGAATGCATGTGAAAATTAAAACATCAGTCTTGTGAGTAAATTGTTTCACTGGTATTAAAGACAGCCGGAACCCATTCATGCTTGGGTAATAGGATCAACGCAATGCATAAGTTGGAGTAGGACTTCATCTGAATAGAGAAAAAAATCATGTCTTTGTGACTTACTATTTATATATATTTACTAACAATGAAACCTAAGCTTTCACCTGAATGCCATTGCAGATTTAAAATGAAGGCAGATGCACGCAAATAAGAAGCTGCTGGTTCAAATACCTGTCTTGGCATATAGCTTTTTGAGGATTAATGATAGTCATTCAGACAGGATTCATGCCTTTGTAACGCATGATCATTGCTTTGAAGATTATGAGGTAAATGGTAAAAGAAACTGCATATAAAGCATGAATCGGTTCTGTCTGCTGCAGTATAACTGAAATAATGTTGAGAACTGTTTAATACCAGTTAAACAATTTACTCACAAGACAGGGAACAAACTATTCATATTGATATTTTAATTTACACATGCATTTAATTTTTAATTTTTAACCTTGTATAATCTATGCAGTAAGGTACTTTGCAGTCGATTGATTCTTTATAAGACGACATAATTCTAAAATTGTAAAAAAATGTACTGCAACACACCAATGTAAAAACAAAAACAAAGAATGACATGTGAACTGTTAGTTGAGAGTTTAACCCTAAATTTAGCATAGGTATCCCACAAAATGTAACATCAAATTCTGATGCCCAAAAATATTTTGTCAGATAGATTCTACATAATTTCAAGTTCACAAAGAATTATCCTCTTTTCAAAAATCAATAGTTACTGTGAAAGTAAACAGATCCTCCTAACATTAATTTTATAGGTTGACCATACAAGTGGAGTTGTTCTTCCAACATATTTGATGCAAAGCCAGTCAAATCAGCAGCTGAATATCTACACAGAAAACCATTTCATAACACAAATAGGTATACATTTATCTGGTTTGGAACAATACTAATACATTAGGTTATGTTGGCCAATCCATTTTAGCAAATTCTGTAACAAATGCTCATTTTAGTTTACTGAAAAACATGTATATTTTTTGCAGAAGTTGTCCCTATTTTTCGTAGATTTCTTTGGAACTGCTGTGTGTTAAAAAATCACAATATCAATTTGCTATCTTTCAAACTATGGCCATCCCCATATTTGGCCTTTGTTCACTTGGCAGGTTCTTGTGCGGTTTTCATGCTTTCATGGGCTATAAGGGATGAGCATGCAGATCCTCTATCTAAACAAGTGAAAGCTGATTTCTACCTAATATGCTTGGATAATGAACTACATATACTTTTCAAAATGACAAATTATTCATACTGAATAGCTCCTTCTGTCAAGATGCCTTTGCTTTTATTTATGAGTAATAGCTGCTGATACTTTATATAAATGCTTTCAAAGTTTGTTGCTATAAATTTGTTTCGTGGCTTTATAGATTGATTGCAGAAAATAGAAGTTCAGTTTTAAACTTTCTCTTTTTTTCCAATGAAGAGAACTGGACAGAAAAGGTGACAGACATTGACCAACAATGGGAGAAAATATTCTTGGATCACAGGCTTCATAAAAAACCTCCTCTTCATCCTCACTCTATCGTCAACCTGCCAATAAGCACACATTTCCTGTTGTGGTAGACGTGGTATTTGAGACAAAGTTTTAAGTGTCTTGCAGGTGTAGGTTGTGCACCTCTGTCCCTTTCTGTTGTTTAATCATCAGATGGCACGTATGTATACACAAAAAAGTACAGTAATCTACATTCAAGTGATTTACCGATTATAGAATAAAAAGAATACCCACTAGGACAATGAAAGCAATTGCTGATAACTCAAGTACGAGTTTATCTAAGAAAAATTGAATAAAACATCATCACATGAGATGGAAAAAATGCCTGTTTTGGCTTACATTTCTTTTCCCACAATCTTTTCACTTTTCTATTAAGACTGTTAAGTCCCTGGATTGTGTGGTAAAAGTATGTAACTGAAACTAAAGAGTTAGATCCACAAAAACTCCTGATAATTTGGATATAATGTACATGTCAGTTAGAGACCCAAATAAAAGTACTGTTTAAATACTGGAATTTGGCTAAGAATTTCATTTGTAAATCAACATCTTAAAGATCTGATCCTGAAACAATTCATATTGAGAAACTTTTATTTAAAATCAACTAACCAAGCTATGAATCATTGAAAATGGGTTTAATACTGTAAATACTGTAACAAAATGTAAGCATTTGTGCCAGCTGACCAGCCACATTGATAATCTTACTCCATTCCTTTTTCTATTGATTTCTATGATAATGAATCTATTAAACAGTTTTACCTTCTTTGATCCGCAAGGGGCTCATTGTGGTCAAAAGAAGCGAAAAGGATCCTTGCTCTGTAAACTGGTGGGATAAAAGAAAATCTCCTAGAAGTATATATCAATATAGACTAGAAGCATAGTAGCTCTTACGTTATTCTGAAAGAAAAGAGACTGTTGATATTTCACTCCTGCACGATGAAATTAAAGTAATCTACCACTGTATGTTGAGTTTCAACGACCATTAAAAAGAGAGATTATATACAGCAGTGTTACAAGTAGATGCTACATTGTGTATACCTCTTATGGGGCCCCACAAAATGCAGTCAAAATTATTCATCTATATTCATACAGTTTATCACTATCGAAAAATGATATGAACAACATCATCCAATTTAATACATTAAGTATACGAAGTCAATAATTTGTGTGCAAAAAAAACTTGCAAAAAAACCGACATACATGAGATACAGACATCAATGTTCAAAACGCTCACCTGGGACCTGTCTGGGACAGTCCAACGCATTGTTTCAGCGTCTTTCCATTTTTTTCTTCGTGTGATCTTTGAAAATATTCTATGTATTTGCTACAATGCCAATGTAGCTTCTTGGTCAAGATGTATCACAATTTCCGCAAAATAACTTGGTTCGAGAAAGCTGTTATTATGGTAGTTCGCTTGACAAATTTCATGGACTTCGTTGTTATTTACGTTCATATAATTAATAATGTTAATGCACATGTGCAATACAGAGTTCAAGGTCTTGGCCATCTGTATATTCTATTTTCACGAAGATTTTACTCGGGCTCTATAAAACTACTCCTTTTCAGATGCTATTATTCAGCGATGTCTTCACGGATTTTATCATGGGTGAATAGGAATTAAAAGAAGTTTTCGATTAAACTGTATTTTAAAAACAATATTTAGGCCGAAACAGTTCAGTTTTGAACAATAATAATACTTTAAATTTGGATATTTCTACTATTTCCGTTATGGCGTAGCGGCACTGCGTTGGTCTCGCACCGAAAATTTCGGGTTGTAAACCTGTGATATGCGGGTTCAACCTTTGGAACCACCAACATTATTTTTTACGCATTTTATCTTATTTTTCATGGACATTTCATACCCTGCAAAGCTTAATGTGTTTTGGTAGACCATACTTCGAGAGTCAAAACTTCTAACCAGATAGCCATGTCTACACTGTCTGACAAAGATATATTTTTCCTGAAAAATTACCTTTTAAGAAGCAAAATTTGGGATTTTTACCATCCGTTTGAAGGTTTAGTTTCATTTTATATTTAGCAATTTATGGGTGAAAGAAATTCCCAGCGATACAACTCAAAATCTACTGGACGCGACGTACACCAGCTTTTAAAGTAACAGCCATCTACGCCTATGCCAGCAGTGTTTTCTAAACGATAACAAGAGATGTTTGTAAAACATGTATGCCCCCCTAATGGCATCCAATGTGATTATAAACTCTTACGTTCAAAGTGTAAAAACGAACAAAGGGTAATTACTCAAAAATTATTAATGATAAATTAACAATTCTTGGGCACTGTACTTCCCATTTATGTTAACTATCAACTTTTAAAGTTTCATGATTTTTACCTCACATACTTTTTGAGTTATGCTCCGGAAAAGAAATAAGTACGAAAATCAACAAAGGGCAGTAATTGCAAAAATATAATGGGCAGAGTTATGGTTCTTGTGCAATGCACTTCTCCTGAATAAGATCTATCCACATATAAAGTTTCAAGATGATACCTGAAAAACCTTTTGAGTTATGCTCTGGACAAAAATTAAGTATGAAAATCAACAAAGGGCAAAAGCTCCAAAAATATAATGGGCAGAGTTATGGTTCTTGTGCACTGCACTTCTCCTTAATAAGGTTAATCCACCTATGAGGTTTCAAGATGATACCTGAAATACTTTTTGAGTTATGCTCCAGACAAAAATTAACTATGAAAATCAACAAAGGGCAATAACTCCAAAAATATGATGGGCAGAGTTATGGTACTTGTGCACTGCACTTCTCCTTAGTATGATCTATCCACCTATGAGGTTTTAAGATAATACCTGAAATACTTTTAGAGTTATGCTCCGGAAAAAAAATTAAGTATGAAAATCAACAAAGGGCAATAACTCCATAAATATGATGGGCAGAGTTGTTGTTCTTGTGCACTGTACTTCTGCTTAATGAGATCTATCCACCTATGTAGTTTCAAGATGATATCTGAAATACTTTTTGAGTTATGCTCCGGACAAAAATTAAGTATGAAAATCAACAAAGAGCAATAACTCCAAACATATGATAGGCAGAGTTATGGTTCTTGTGCACTGCACTTCTCCTTAATAAGATCTTTTCACATATAAGGTTTCAAGGTGATACCTGCAATACTTTTAGAGTTATGCTACGGACAAAAATTAAATATGAAAATCAACAAAGGGCAATTACTCCAAAAATATGATGGGCAGAGTTATGGTTCTTGTACACTGCACTTCTCCTTAATGAGATCTATCCACCTATGTAGTTTCAAGATGATACCTGAAATACTTTTTGAGTTATGCTCCGGACAAAAATTAAGTATGAAAATCAACAAAGGGCAATAACTCCATAAATATGATGGGCAGAGTTGTTGTTCTTGTGCACTGCACTTCTCCTTAATGAGATCTATCCACCTATGTAGTTTCAAGATGATACCTGAAATACTTTTTGAGTTATGCTCCGGACAAAAATTAAGTATGAAAATCAACAAAGGGCAATAACTCCAAAAATATGATGGGCAGAGTTATGGTTCTTGTGCACTGCACTTCTCCTTAATGAGATCTATCCACCTATGTAGTTTCAAGATGATACCTGAAACAGTTTTTGAGTTATGCTCCAGACAAACTTGGTCTACGGACCGACCGACGGACCGACGGACCGACCGACAAGTGCAAAGCAATATACCCCCATTTCTTCGAAAGGGGGGCATAAAAATAACATTTGTCAGAAAAAAGCGATTGCTTTGTGCGACTGTCTCTTCAATTGC
Organism: Tridacna crocea; assembly: GCA_943736015.1. Lineage (NCBI taxonomy): Eukaryota > Metazoa > Mollusca > Bivalvia > Cardiida > Cardiidae > Tridacna > Tridacna crocea. Next base: position 16,714,482 of record OX031066.1, read on the forward strand.
TGTTTAACCCTTTACCAAACAGTCCCTGGGTTTTACTTATAAGACCCAGAGGAAGAACTGAAGCCTTCTGAAAAAATTGTGAGAAAAGGAGAAAATGCTTTTTCCACAAGGTTTTCTACTCTTCTAAGGTCAAGTTTTATTTTTTTGAGCCACGTTTATTCTGTCGTCTGCAAATGCTTTCATTTTGAAAGGGTCTAAAATTTTGTCATTCGATAAAGAGTTAATTTTCATCTACTCGTAGCGCATAGACGGACCTATTGTTGTAGAGAAGATGAAATATCTCTACAATGTGTAAGAGCTACCTGTAAAAATGTACACACTTTATTTCACGTTTGTGTACCTTTATCAGTATTAATAGATATTATAGATTGACAGTCGTCTTTTCAAGCCAAATATAACACACGTAGGAAGTGTAAAAAAAAAAATCAATTCGAAACAATTATGTACAACATGAAACGTTAATTGTATAATATACAAGAGAAAAATAGCAGGTATCCAGTCAGTTTAAAGTGCCTACCTTGATTTTATGACACATCCGTCTGCAGGTTCACTAGGACATGTTTGTACACAAACAGCTTTATTTAGTTTTAAAGGAAGAGATCTATTCAAAGGGAGACAACTCAATTATTTCTATATTTGGATAAAATCGTTACCGGATCTTTCCTATATGTAAATACGTTGAACAGGGTTTGATACTCAGCACAGAACCAGCTGTGGGTCTTTATTTTCAGCTGTAATACAGGACAAACATTTTTAGTGGCGGGAAATTTATATCCTGGGTACGAAAGATTACTAGTTTATGTTGCTTTTGATCTTATCCTGCTGAATAAGTTAACTCATTACCAAACGACAAAACTTTAGGCTTGTCCAAATCGAAAGCATTTGCAGACGACGACATAAAACTGACTGCAAATTTGAAATTTGTTTTGTGAAGGGTAGAAAACATTGTGGGAGAAGGAGAAAATGCTGGTTACCAGCATTTTCTCCTTTTCCGACAATGTTTTCTAAAGGCTTCTTTCTCAGGGTCGTCGAAAGAAGGGATTGTGTGGTAATGGGTTAAACTAAAATTTTAAACCCTTTACCAGACGACAAAATTGTACGCGTTGTCCAAATTGAAAGCATTTGCAGACGACAATTTCAGTATGGTTTAAATGTTGTGACTTTTCTTTGATAGGGTAGAAAATATTGTGGGAAAGGGAGAAAATGCTGGTTACCAGCATTTTCTCCTTTTCCGTAATTCTTCAGAGGGCTTCTTTCCCATGATCGTTGAAAGTCCTTAATGTCTGATAACGGGTAAAGGGTTAAGCCAATAGTTAAAACCCAAATTTTCCAGTTTCAAAGATATTTTTAGAATATATGTCCTGATTGGACAGTGTAGATCAAAGATCAGACTGCACATTCTGTGCAGTCTGATTGTTGGTCTACATTGTCCGCAAAAGGTCAGTAAATCGAGCTCAGCAGCTTGAAGATTAAGAGGTTGTATCTGTTTTGTGTGTTTGCATGTTATTTACAGCCGTTTTTTCTCACTACTCAAGTTTTATCCCAGTGACAAGTACACCGTTGTATGCTTTCTTCGAGTTTCTCAATTAACTACTTTGAACAATAGTACCAGTTGATTATTCTACCGAAGTCACCGGCTGCTAACCATCATCGAAGTATTGATAAGACAGGAATTAGTCCTGTATTAATGACTATCATGAACCGGAAAGACATTGGCAGAGCATCATCAGAAAATCGAACCAGCAAACCTTCTTGTTTTAAGCCCTGCACCCTACTGACTGAGCTACGGGCTCAATATCCTATAACTTCTTTTTAACCCTTTACCAAACGATCCATGATTTTTACGATCTTGAGATAGAAACCTTTTGAAAACATTTTTGGAGAAGGAGAAAATTCTGGTAACCAGCATTTTCTCCTTTTCCCGCAAAGTTTTCTACCCTGCTGGAAACAAATTTTAATTTTTGAGTTACATGGACGTATGCAATGCTTTCAATTTGGACCAGTCTAAAATCTGGTCGTTTGGTAAAGAGTTAAAAGAAAAAAATGTTAGCCAGCTGCCTTGTCTAAGTTGAAATCATTTGCAGACGATATATTAAGTTTTACTCAAAGCATATAATTTGTCTTTTATATGGTAGAAAGCATTGTGGGAAAGGAGAAAATGCTAAAATGCTGGTTACCAGCATTTTCTCCTCTACCCACGATGTTTTCAAAAGCTTTTTTGGGGAGAGGGGATGGGTGGGTGGAAGAGAGGACGTTAAGCCAGTGTTTGTTAAATGGATAATACTTGTATTTAGCACAGCACTGAACTGGAAGTTTTGACCAGTCTGAATGAAGTTAGGCGATTTAACCCTTTACCACACGAGAAAATATAGACTGGTCCAAATTGAAGGTAATCACAGACAACAAAATAAAGGTTACTTAAAAAATAGAAATTTGTTCTGGGAAGGGTAGAAAACACTGTGGGAAAAGGAGAAAATGCTGGTTACCAGCATTTTCTCCTTTTCCCATAGTGTTTTCAAAACGCTTCTTTCTTAGGGGCGTCAAAAGTACGGATTGTGTGGTAATATGGATTAACAAGAAAGATAACTGTTATTTACTATTATTTTGGAACGTATTTTGAAAACTTAATTACTTCCCTTAGATAATATTAGATTCGACTGAATGCTTTCACTCCTATCTCTATAATAACGTGACGCAATGTGCAATGGTTCTTTACTAATTGTTATGGAAAACAGTGTAGACTAAGGCGAAACTTTTTTTTTTTAAATGTGCATTTTCTCTTTAAGCTACGTGGTTTTGTAAAATAGTCTTCTAGGATAGAAAGTTCACTTGAATAAGAAATCAGATATAAGTTAATGAATAAAGAACAATTTGCGATTTATATACTTTTGAGTCACGCTATGGTTATATCAGAAATCGTATAGATGTGTATACGATCCCTTTTTTAAATTCATTTTGCAAAAAAGAAAAATCAACTATGGTCAGCCTGATCAGTCTAAGCGTGCGCAAACTTACCCATGTCGAAACTTTTTGTAACTGGTTAACTTTCTTCGTGTCGAAGGACCATTCTACCTAATGATTTTGGCGGTTGTTTTTTTTTTTGCTTTGTCTTTCTACAAATGGACCCGTATCATGTGGCAAATGAATGTATTATATGAGATGCATTTTACCTGCTTTTTGTGGACTATCGCTGAAATTCTCAATATAACGATATTTTTTTCGCGGGTGCATCGAGATCTAAACTGCCTGGAAATAAAAAGACTTAACCATTTGCCTGCAAAGTGAGATTAAATATGCGTTTTCGGACCATGAACGAGAACAAGGGCAGTCTGCACAGAATGTCAAAAAAATGGTGAGATTTTCACGTCAAAAGAACTTGAAAAATTTAACCCTTAGGCTGCTCGCTGACCTTTTGCGGACAATGTAGATCAAGATCAGACTGCACAGAACGTGCAGTCTGATCTTTGATCTACACTGTCCGATAAGGAGATGTTATTCCCCAAAGCATAACTTCGAAAGTCATATTTGGGTTCATAATTTCAAGGTCAAAATCTACTTTTACTTATTTTGCAGGATAATAGTTGAGGCTTGCTTTGTGACAGTGGAAGTTTAATGCATCTGCAAAAAGTATCAACTCAGGTCAGCCTGCACACTCGACCAAAGCTGAACTGTGTCGAGACTGTTTGATTTTTTTTCAAGTATTATTTTCTGCATGTCGGAGGACCATTTTACCTAATGATTCAGCCAGTTGCAGGACAAAATTTATTTTAATGGATGATTAATTATATGATGATTTGATTGGTATCAGGCATAACCAGAGCTCCAAAGGAAGTTATTTTGACTTCAAAATTGAAAATATCAGTTGCCCTCCACTAAAACCTATGTTATGGGTACTCATACATGGATCCGTGGTGAAAAGATAACCCGACTACCTTAGTTACTGTTGCCAAGGTCTCACAAACAAACGTAGTCAACACCTATACAGTATAGCAGATAGGCTTCTTAAATCGTGCCTTCATGACTGTTTCTCTCAATAAAATTCCGGAAAAAGTATTTTAGTCATATATTTCTATCGATGATAAATTCTCGGTAAGAAATTTAAAGATGCTTTACTAATTTACAAACGGAGATGTATTAAAAGGGCGAATTACGGGGGCGACGTACAATGTAACAGATTTACATGTTTAAACAAAAATTTGAACATATAAAAAACATCAGCAAATATCCGTTTTGCCACAGAATAATAGAAATAACGATACTTATTGATTTCGTTGGGCTAGTAAAGTCATCTCAGCATCATATCAAATTAAAGAAACCTTTTGAAAAGTTTATAGAATGTCTGAATGTACAGAGGGGTCTAAGTTAATGAAAAAGATTAATATCAGGTTAAGGGGAAAAGGGTTGTCTGATGGATTATAAAATGTGTTAAGTGTGTTGTCAATTAAGAAAATTGTTAATATCATTGACGGTAGTATATGATATACTGATGACAACGGGTGGTCAAGGTGATTAAAGCGGCAAATTGTTTTGCAATCAAACACACTTCTTATCAAATTAACAGTTTACCAACACACCCTTTGTGCTAATGTTCAGATTGCTAATCCATTTAAACGTGTCACCAAATGACAAAATTTTTAGAGCAATCCAAATTCAAATATTTGCAGACAACAAAATAAATGATTCAAAAATTGAAATTCGTTTTTGAAAAGCGCAAAAGACAGTGAGAAAAGGATAAAATGAATGTTACAAGCATTTTCTCCTTTCTCCGCAATGCTTTTAAAAGCTTTCTACGGGTCGTTTAAACTCGTTATGTGGTAAACGGTTAAAACAGATAAGTCAAGAGAAAAATGTCCATGTTCCACCAGATCAAAAGTTAGACTTTTTTTAAAATTGAAATATACTCCTATAATGAGGAAGAACTACACGTCAAAGTGCTTATTGTAATCAGCAGGCACTTTAAATCCAAGAATAAACATCATGTAATTTGCAATCTGATCTATATCTACACATCAGAGATCGTATATACGATCCCAGTACACATTCAGCATATTCTTCATGCACCATGGGTTAAAATTAATGTCAAATTGAAACATTGGTGACAAGTAACGCGGCCACTTTTTGGATGTGCAAAGGTTATTGAACAAGGTTAATATTCAAGTAAAAGTTTTTTTTTTTTTTATTAATACTTCATATAGGTCTGTTTTTACCTTTGTTTTCCAGTTTTCACTTTCAGTTAGGAAAAATTACAGAATACTTTAAATTAATCTATTATCCAGCGCTGATCCGCTCTTTGCACAAGTTCAAATTTTCAGTAATCATCACAATTTAAACTTTTCTATAGCCTCTGCGTGATCTCACGTCATCGATGCACGTTCGCAAAGCACATTTTTTAATTTTCTTTTAAAATTCAAACGTTAAAACCACAACATAAAGAAAGGGAATTGCATTCTTCCAACGTTAACAGTCGTTTATTTGTGAGCCGAAATAGCAGAAACCAAGGTAGGACATCGGGTAGAATAAACGCGATGTCCTGATTGGTCAAATATCGATTTCCACGGATCCATGTATTAGAATCGTCTCATCGAGATGATCCTAATGAGTACCCACAACATAGGGTTTGGAGGAGAAATAAAATATTTAGAGTACCGTCACTCCCTCTTATCTGCAGCTCTGATCACGGAGATGCTGAAAATCCCCTTGTGCCAAAACATGGCTTTTCGTTTCTTACTTTTGGCCAAATATTTTCAGTTAATCTGGCAATTCAAAGGGTTCGGTTAAAATATGGGATCAAGCCGAGTTTCTTTCAAATTCAATACATTAAGAAAGCCGCGGAGTATTTACTTTTCGTCGCGGCGATTGATCTTATATAGGAGGTGATTCGGTCTGCACTTCCGGTTGAAAACCACAAGTGCGGGCTTTCTACCGCCTTTCAGATAGGTCTTTCAATTCTCCACGTTTAACCTTTTTACCACATAATATCGAATTTTGACGACAATGAAAACATTGTGGGAAATGCTTGCTACTAGCATTTTATCTTTTTTCCCAGAATGTTTTATATCCATCTAGAGACAAATTGTCGCAATTTGAGAAAACCTTAAATTTGTCGTCTGCAATCCCTTTCAATCTGAGGATATCTAAAATTTGTTCTTTTGATAACGAGAACTTTTCCTAAATGAGACCGTGGTTTTAGTCATCTGAATCAGAGGACTTTTGAAAGCATGGTGGAATTCGAAGAAATTTTGGCAGCCACCATTTTCTCTCTTTTCTTGTCGTCTGCCCTTTTAATCAACGGTCACGTTTTGTCGACTGGTACCATATTCTAACAAAATCAGAATCAGAATCCACCGCTAGTGATCTAAAAATTTCAATCTATTTAATAGAAAACCCTAGCCAAAAACATAAATAAAAATTGCAATATAAGGTTTTAAATTTAGAAATGTTTGTATAATCCTTTACCAGACAATCTCAAATTTTAATAACCCTGAGATAGAAGGCCTTTGAAGACATTGTAGGAAAGGGAAAAATGCTGGTAACCAGCAGTTTCTTTTACTTTTTACACATTTCTGCACTATCTTTCGGTAGACAAGGGCTGTAATTTGAGCCAAATTTGATTTGTTGTCAGCAAAAGCTTTCAATGGAACCAGTCAAAAATTGGCTGTATGGTATATAGGGTTAACCCTTTTCTAAACGACAAATTTTTAGACTGGTCCAAATCGAAAGCGCATGCAGACTACAAGAAAGTGACACAAGAAGTGAAATTTGTTCTCAGCAGGGTAGAAAACATTGCGGGAAAAGGAGAAAATGCTGGTTACCAGCATTTTCTCCTTTTCCCACAATGTTTTCAAAAGCTTTCTCTTTAAGGGGTGTAAAGGGTCGTCACTGTGTGCAAAAAGGCTTAATCATGATGCAGTCACAAGTAAAAACCATTCCAATTGAGCTCACAAGCACGAGAATATATCTTCATTTGAGTGGAAAGTAATTCGATTTCTAGTTGGTATGCTGGCGCTGGGGAAAATTGTTGTTTTTCGAAAAACTCTTATCTTTTTTAACTCATTACCAAACGACAATATTTTAGGCTTGTTCAAACCGAAAGCATTTGCAGACGACAAAAAAAAAGTGACTGAAAATTTGAAATTTGTTTTTTGAAGAGTAGAAAACATTGTGGGAAAAGGAGAAAATGCTGGTTACCAGCATTTTCTCCTTTTCCCACAATGTTTTCTAACGGCTCCTTTCTCAGGGTCTTCAAAAGTAGGGATTGTGTGGCAATTGGTTAAAGGCTCTATCTTTTTAATATGGGCTATGTTCTGTCAGGGGGCTTAACCCGTTACCAGACGATAAGATTTTTACCTTGTCTAGATTGAAAGCCGTTGCAGACGACAATTTCAACATTGGCTAAAATGGTTCATTCTTTCTTTAATTCTTTCCCAAGCGACAAAATTTTGGACTGGCCCAATTTGGACTGGCCCAAATTGAAAACATTTGCAGACGACAAAATAAATGGGAAACAAAAATAGAAATTTGATTTGGGAAGGGTAGAAAACATTGTGGAAAAGGGAGAAAATGCTGGTTACCAGCATTTTCTCCTTTTCCCACTATGTTTTCTACAGACTTCCTTCTCAGGGTCTTCAAAAGTAGGGACTGTGTGGCAATGAGTTAAAGGCTGTATCTTTTTAATATGGGCTATGTTCTGTCAGGGGGGCTTAACCAGTTACCAGACGACAAAATTTTGACCTTGTCTAGATTGAAAGCCGTTGCAGACGACAATTTCAACGTGTCTCAAATGGAGCATTCTTTCTTAAATAGGGAAGAAAATATTGTGGAAAAAGGAGAAAATGCTGGTTACCAGCATTTTCTCCTTTTCCCACAATGTTTTCAAAAAGCTTCTTTCTCAGAGTCGTTAAAAGGCGTCATTATGGTGCCCGTGGTGGTGAGGTAGAGCATCGGCCTCGTAACCAAAAGGTCCTGGGAGAGGGTGTCATCTTGGGATTTCCCAAGGATACCCGGGAGAGGGTGTCATCTTGGGATTTTTCATTGGCCCACATGTTTGGCCCGAGTACTGCTGTAGTTCCCAGGAAGCAGAATCGAGACAGATTAGTATAGTATATAGTATAGGTTGTAAGAACTTGTTTCTCAATCAATATAAAACAAATATGTTTAAATTAAAGGCATCATTGTGTAGGAAAGGGTTAATGCATCTGCAAAAAGTATCGATCCGCGCAGACTGACCTGGGCCGGAAACTTGTAGTTATTGGTCAATTTTCTGCCACCTCAAAGGACCTGTGTGCCTTATGATTCGAATTAGTTGCTGGAAAAAAAACGGATTTTATAATTCCATACTTATGAAGTATACAATCACTTTAATGGTATTGGGGCTTCTTTATTGGAGAAGCATTAAGCCCCCTTTCGTCAGAGCACTGCTCATATATGTGACCCATCACGCAAAAAGGGGACCTTCTGGGAACTGCGAAAAGTGTCAACCCTTGTCAGACTGCGCGAATCGCGCAGGCTGACCAGGGTTGACACTTTTCGCATCAATGACATTTTCTGCGTGAAAAGTGGTCATTGTACCTTGTTATACCAACGTTTTTGAATTATCAATTTAAATTGACCTGCACTGTAGTTGATATACAGCATTCCCAGATGGTTCCTTTATTTTTTGCTTGTTGGGTCACAAATATTTAAATATTTCTTTTTTTCTACGAAAACCTGTGTTGTAGAAAATCATTTGAATTGCCTCATGAACGCGAATATTATTAGTATAAACACCATACTGGTTAATTACAATGTGAATTAGCATTTTCCAGATATTTGAAAACATTGCAATTATCCGGTTCAACAAGAGATTTGTGTGCCCTGTCAAATTGGTTAACCAAGATTAAATGGAATGAATATTTGGAATTCGTGAGTCAAGAAAATCGAGTTAAAAACCAATTTCTTAACAATGGGACGGAAGGACAAGCAACAGCAGCTTGAATTGAAGGATTAACCTTTACCACACAATACCGACTTTTGACGCTCCTGGAAGAGAAGCCTTTTGAAAACATTGTGGGAAAATAAGAAAATGCCGGTAACCAGCATTTTGTTCCTTTTCCCACAATGTTTTCTATCCTATTAAAGAAATTTGAAGCGTTTGAGCCACACTGAAATTTACGTCTGCAAATGCTTTCAGTTTGGACAAGGCTAAATTTTTGTCGTCTGGTACAGGGTTAACTCTTGATTAAACGACAAAATTTGAGTCGTCCAAATCGAAAGCATGTACAGACAGCAAAATAAACGTGATTCAAAAATTGAAATATGTTTCTGGAAGGGTAGAAACATTGCCGAAAAAGAAGGAAATGCTGCTTATCAATATTTTCTCCGTTTTCTGCAAATATTTTCAAGAGTCTTCTTTTTTCATGGTCGCCAAAAGTCGGGACAGTTTGGTCAATTGTTGTCCACAAAAAACAGACAGTAAGTGCTCAGGAAGAGCAAGTACTCAGAAAGGGCAAGTGCTCAGGTAGAGCAAGTGCTCAGAAAGAGTAAGAGCTCAGGAGGAGCAAGTGCTCAGGAAGAGCAAGTGCTTAGGAAGAACAAAAATTCAGGAGGAGCAAGTGCTCAGGAGGAGCAAGTGCTCAGGAAGAGCAAGTGCTCTTTTCTCACAGCTATTCTCAAACATTTTCTTGAAGACAGTAGTGACCCCTTTTTTAAGTCCTCTAATGCGATATTTAACACTAAAGCGCTAAATATATAAATTGTATCAAATAAGCATTTGGCCTACACCGGTTTCGTTCTACACATTTCTTTTTTAATGAAAATCATAACAAATACGGCTAATTTTTATTCGTGTGCAAAAAATGACTTCAGAATTAAATCAAAGATAGAAAAAATACGAAAATACAAAGGTGGATATTTGATAAAAAAGACTGTGAAATACATTGAAATAATAAACATAAATAAAAGCGTCAATTAACCATTAACATGCTCAATCAGTGAAATGAAAATTTCAAGCAGACAGTGAAAACCCAACTTCTGCTAATTCAGAGGATATTTAGGGGCAAAAATCTCCTTATCGGACGATGTAGATCCAAGATCAGACGACATGTTCTGTGCAGTCTGATCCTGTTCTATATTGCCGCAAAAGTTCATATAGCCGCGCTCAGCAACCTTTGAGTTGATAGAAACATTTCTATGTTTGAGCGCCTTCACACAACCTCAGACAAAAGAAAAACCGAGGGAAGAAACGTAAAATCAATTATAAGAATTTTGTATGTGTTATTATGACAGATATTTCTAGGGAGTAATTAATCATCTAGTTTTGACGCGATGTCAGATCTTGCAAGAAAAAAAGAGATATGAAATCTTCCTCCGAATTACAAGAAGATACGGTAGTAGTGAATAGTTTAGTTGGCAAAATCCCTGCTTACTCTAAGAAAAGCAAACCTTCCACTGCCACATTTTATATACGTTATTCCATCGACGTCGAAAAAAAAGTATATAGAGGTTGATAATTCCTTATTGCATGCTTTCCGGTAGGATATCGAGAAATAGCAGTGAAAATATTTTTCGATCTTACATTGGTACCACCAGTGAAAATACCGATTTTCACGTTCTTGTTGCCTAGATAAATTGCGCGTGCCTAACAACCAGATGGGAAATATGACGTCATATACCTTACATTTCTCGCGCTTGACGTAACGTTGCTATGCGGGAGGGGTACGCCACGGGGAATAAGGGAAAAGAACTGTACTGAATTTTGATAAAGCTCCTCTCTGAAAAGGTAAAAAGCATGAAAAGCTGCGCCACTCGTGAAAATATTACCGATGGTGTCCACCCGATGAAATAAATTTCGATCTTTCACCGAAAAACACAAATATCCTCTATATCTTCGTCACCGAATCAGTTTAATATATAATTCTATCAAACAAGTTATACGACCTTGAAGAAGAGGGCTTCTGGGGCATAGGAGAAAATTCAAAACCAGCCTCGAAGGTCCAGATAAGAGGGAGTGATGGTAATCTTAATCCATTATTTCTCTTTGAAACCCTATGTTGTGGGTACTCATTAGAATCGTCTCGATGAGACGATTCTAATGAGTACCTGCAACATAGGGTTTAGTGGAGTTTGATTAATATGTTAAATTTTGAAATCAGAATCAATTCCTCTATCTGGAGCTCTGCAACCTTGCTGTGTCTAAGGGCATCTCCATGATGCATTATAGGCCTACCAAGCAAGTCACCACAAAATTATGGATCCAATATATCTGTTTGTCTAAAAAACTGGCTGTATCGTGCGGTTCTCTCGTCCTTGACAAGCAGAAAACTAACCAGCAAGAAAAAAGTATCGTCCCAGGTTAGCCTGCAAGGAGTGCGCAGGCTGACCAGGGACGATACTTTTTGCAAATACAATAAAATCCGTTTTCATAGAGCATGACTTGCATGCTTTCTACCCATTCAAATACGAACTCCATAGGTAAAGCCATATTTATTTCTTCGTCGATAAAAGCTTTCAATGTGGATAAACCTAATTTTTTGTGTCAATTAGCACAGTCTAGTAAATAAATGAAACGGATAATGATTTTCAATCAGAATAGATCTCATTGGCGCTTTAACTCGATTTCAATTGGACCAAGGTGATAATTCACTCGTTCTTGTATTTTCAGAGTCTCACCGACACCTGATTGTTGCTATATAGCTCCTTGCCATTCATGGTGACTCCTATGTGCAAGGGATAGTAAGCCGGGGTTCTCTGAGAAAGCCCCCTGCGTCCGTCATTGTGTGGCTACGCGTAACTCGTTCCTATAAATCTTTTGTCCCATTGAAAATAACTTGTCGCTCTGAAGTCCCTTGTCCATCATGGCGGATCGTTCATGTATTTCCTGTGAAAAGTAAGTTGTTGCTCTAAAGTCCCTTATCCATCATAGCCCACCCTTTCATATATTTCATGTGTACCAGTGATAGTTAATTGTTGCTGCTCTAGTAACAATGTATTTCCTGTCTCATTGAAAGTATCTTATTGCTTTAAATCCCCTTGTCCATCATGGCTCACTTGTTTACGTATTTCCTGTGTCTCATTAAAAAGTAACTTGTTGTTCTAAAGTCTATTGTCATGGCAAGTCGTTCGAGGACTTTCGATGTCTCATTGAAAGTGGGTTGTTGCACTGAAGTCGCTTGTCCATCATGGCGGTAGCTCACTCGGTCTTGCATTTCTTAGTTGGCTGTTAAAGTGATTTATTGCTTTCTATTCCTTGGTTCAACATAGCAGAATGTTCTTATCATACTGCCAAGAAATTTCTAACTGTCTGAATAGAAATTTTGCTACGAACATATCTTTTATTATATACCTAGCAGTGAAATCCTAGAATTTCCCAGTGTAATAAATTTTGATATCATCACTAGTGACGATATCAACTTTCACTTTCACTTTCTGCAATAATTTAGGAACTACTTTTTTTTCATTAAGCACTTATAGGTAGTGTTAATTGTAAGTTCTATATTTTCAACCAGTCAATCCAACTACTTTGCTCAGTTCTGTCCTTTTAAATGATGTATTCATCCGCACTATGTCCCTGATTTCTTCTCTCTATCCAAAGTATTGATTTCGACTTTCAAACGAAAAATTAAAAATAATAATGTTAATAAGGTATATAATAAATAGAATAATCAACTGGTTATTTTTGATATGAAAAATATCACAGTCGGATGCGTCGTAAGGCGTCAAAAAAAACTCGTGCTGCGCACTCGTTTTTTCCAACCCCTAACAACACATCCTCGTGAGATATTTTTTATATCAAAAATAAACAGTTGATTATCCTCTATGCTGTCCACTGGCAAGCTCCAGGGAACATCACATTTTCTCCATTGGTGCTTCAACGCAAAAATCCAAGGTGGAATAAAAGCGAGTCGCCCACAAGACAAATACACGTAAATATATTAATGGAACGCGATAACCGTGGCCTTTGTTTACAATAATTCAGACTATTCTATTTTCGTATACGGGAAGGTCAGGTAAATTATCCGATAATTTTAGTTAAAATGTAAATTGAAAAGGCTTAAAACTTTTACAAGTTCTCCATTGTACTTAGCGAGCAGTGGTGTAATGGATAACATCACTGCCTCTAAAGCCGGCGATCCTCGTTCGAGTCATCAGACCTACTTTTTTTTTTTAGGAAGCATGTTGCATTTTATTTTCGGTTTTAGCTTTACTTTTCTTTTTTTCCACTCCATACTTTGCTTTTCCTTGTTTGAATGTCTTTTATGTTTCTTTTCTTTATCCTTTCTTCTTCCTTTTTTGGACGTGTACATCTTTTTTTTTGTCATTGATATTCTTTGGTTACTATTACATTTTATTCTTATTCATTTTCTTCTTCTTTTTTTTTAATTCACTTTATTCTTCTTTTTTTAAAGCATATTTCTATATGACTGACTCAACAATAAAATGATAAGTATGCAACTCTCATCCCGTGCTCTGGCAGTATCGAAAGTTGCTTCATTTTCACTGGCCTTATCGGTACCCTAACCCTCTTAACATTCAGTATTTGTTGCTTCCTCGTCGCTGAACTGCACACAGGTTTCTTGAACTGCAATGTCTGCTTTTTGAAAAAAAAAAATTTATTCTGCTATGACCGCAATCTACAGTAACCTTTCCGCTTTAGTTCACAGGTGGTTCCGTTCCACTGGTGTTTCAATTTAAATCCTTGTGCAGTCAAGCTTCCGATATGCGTAAGTTCCCAACTGTAGTGAGTATATAGACATGTCTCTTCTGTCAAAACCATGAAACAGGGAGAAAACTAGTAGCCAGAAATTTGTGGCTTTAGTCATCTTAGAAGTCTAAATCACGAGGCTATTTTTAGCATCAATTCCTGTACAAGAAATGTCTTGGTTCATTTTTCCCAACTTTCGAAGGATCAATGTGCAATCTCGTGTGATGTCAATTAAATATGAATGAAACTACAAAGTAAAAGTAAAACTATTCACTATGATGTCATAAAAATAATGTAACCATTGACTTAGCTTTAAAAAAAAAAAACAATTGCTTTACTGAAAAAAAAAACCTCTGTGACTCGAACTCGATCCGTTTGGGCGGTAGCAGAGTCCCTTTGACCAAAGCATGGATAGGTGGACTGGCATCCCGCTGAATAAATGGAGTAGTGTTGAAAAAAGCAGGAAAGAAAACCGATTTTATCTGAGAAAGAACAAAGAAAGCTTTCCCAAGGAAAAACCTACAGATTGATTGTGTAGCGGTATGGATTAAAGCTGATAAAATAAAACAGTTTCAAGTCGTGTCCTTCTATAAAAATGTCAGTAAGGGCGACTTTGGTCTGAGTTCCACCAATTAAAATCTCATTCGTACGATTAAGTTCGGACACCATATGTCCTTTGCTGCTGAATTTCCTTTTATTCACGTTTTTCTCCTGCCAGAGAGTACTCGTTGTCTACCAGCTTTTCTCTATATACCATTTTTTACCAAACGAAAGTAAAACTATACTGAAAAAAAAACTTGCAGACAAATGTTGCTCGGAATTTCTGAATGTAAAGTACGAAGTAGACAATATTGTGGTTACTAACATTTCATTCTTTTCTATGATTTTTTTTTTTCAAAAAACTTCTTTTATAAGGTTATTCAAACACGTGATTATATAAGGCTTTTAAATCATTTTGGTACCACAACTGAACGCAGAGAAATGTATAAAAATATTTTAAAAAGTTTATCTCTCGACGAGCCATGGCTGTTTTTGTATTCATTCATAATGCTTCGTATTAAGACTTGAAAATAGACAGCGAAAAAAATATTGCAATTTTGATATGCGTTGAATGACAATGAACACACCTTTTAGTTCTTTACAAGGAATACATTATCATTATAATCATCATCTTCGAAAGGAGTGCAGCAACACTATCGATTTGTCGCAATCAGAGACTTCCTTACCACTTACTAAAGGCGATGAAAAGCATAGCCAATAATTCGAGTCCTGAATTTTTTACCATCCGCTGTAACAATACTAACATCCTACAGGGCGCGGCACTCATGTGGACAACCGGTGTCAACAGTAAATAAGGCAAATTCAATCAATCAATTGTTTGCTTATACATGGTCTGCATTACATGATTCATTTAGGTGCGTTGTCCGCGCTTGTCCAACATTGTCTTTGTTGAAACTGTAATGATCGTAACACTTTTATACTAAATGTAAGTGCGTGTATAAATGACAACTGAACGTTGTAAAGTGACCGTGTTTGTTATGTGGACGTAATAGAAAAAAAGGTATTGAGACAAACAAATATCTTAATTTTTTTGGATTAATCAACGTCTCCGGGTCTACATGTATATGGTGAAACGTAATAAAAAGTAATTAATCATTGACTAAGACAGCCTGTACCTAAGTATGTTATAAGAATTATCAGATATTAAGATAATCACCAGAAATAGTTTCAGCCTGATTTTATCACTTGTTAATTCTTCTGGAAATATGGCCAGAGTAGTCTAACTCTTTACCAGGCGACAAAATTATAGACCTGTCCAAATTTACAGTATAGGCAGACGACAAGTCAAATAAATAGGACACTAAGGATTTTGACATTGTCGAACGCAGCATAGAAAAACAAGAAAATGCTGGTCACCAGCATTTTCTTCTTTTCCCACAATATTTTCTGAAACCTTTTGCCTTGGAAAGAATGGATTGTGTTGTAAATGGTTAATTCTTTTAGCACAAAAATCAAGAACATATTAACCTCTTTACCTCGGCTGGAAACACGATCAACAAAGAGTCAGAAAAGGGTTAATCTCATGGGCTTTACTGTACTTTACAAACGGAAAGTATAGGTCAAACATCAAACTGTACGGTCTTTGCAGCCCGATCTAGATCTATGCTACCCTAAAATCCCCATGTTTTCGCCTTTGGCTGAATTAGTGAAAGGTTCGATAAGTACATATTTTTCTTTGTGATAGGACATTATATTTATTTTTGGTTCCTTTGTATTATAATTAGAGTCTTTGTGTGCTTAGCTCATTACCAAACGACAAGATTTTAGGATTGTCCAAATCGAAAGCACTTGCAGATGATAAAATAAAAGTGACTAAAAAATTGAAATTTATCGTGTGAAGGGTAGAAAGCATTGTGGGAAAAGGAGAAAATGCTGGTTACCAGCATTTTCTCCTTTTCTCACAATGTTTTCTAAAGGCTTCCTTTTCAGGGGCGTCAAAAGTAGGGATTGTGTGGTAATGGGCTAAACAAGGCAAATAAAAAAAAAGTGTCTAAAATACAAGTATTAGCACATATAAAATCACAGATTCTCTCTCTCTCTCTCTCTCTCTCTCTCTGTTTCCAAAATATTTGTTCTGTTCAAAATGGTTTATGTAATGCAAAAGCTGAATTGGCAGGGAATTTCTTGTATAAATGAAAGAAAAAAAATAATGTCTTTTTAGCAGTGATTTGTTTTGATTTCAAAAAATTCCTGAATTTACAATGAACAATTATACTTCAATGTTGCCCTCCAGGACAGTTGTCTCCAAGAACTCTATTCAAGTTATGGGCTTGTTAAACTTATGATAGATAAGATTGCGGCGAAAACAATGAAGGGAAGAAATTATACGCAAAAATCTCTAGTTTTCGCGTCTACAACGTAGCCATAGTTTCGTAGTTAAATTCGATTACCCTTGGTGTTTTTCCCCGTGTCTGCCATGAGACAAGAAGACTGTCTTTCGAAAGCCTGTGATAAATCTTTACATACTGCCTACAATATAAAATTTCACAATAGAATGTACGCTTAACACGAGAGATCGTCGGTAAGATTTGGGTGACATCGTCATAGGTATTCCAAGAAGTGATAAATCCGTCTTTTTTATTATGATGGTTTGGGGATTTCTATACGAATTTTGTTACTCTTTATGTATTCATTATCACCGGTGTTTACATGTATATTTCTCTCATGTTCATATCAGTCAATCATTGAGCTTTCACGCCGAATAACACTAGAAGTGATGATAGTTAGGGTGTCATCACTAGTGACGATGCACTGTAAGAATGTTTGCCGGAACTACTGCTTCCCTTTATTGCCCATATTCTGCCATCTTTGATAATTATTACAATAAACAAATGAGACCGAAGTAGGAGTGTAATAAATAGGATAATGAACCGGCTGTGTGTAATATTAAAAATCTGTCGTAATTAACCGGTTGAGTGTAATTCTAACCCATTACCACACAATCCCGACTTTTGACGCCCCTGAGAAAGAAGCCTTTACAAAACATTGTAGGAAAAGGAGAAAATGCTGGTAACCAGCATTTTCTCCTTTTCCCACAATGTTTTGTACCCATTAACAAAACAAATTTCAAATTTTCAGTCACTTTTATTTTGTCGTCTGCAAGTGCTTTCAATTTGGACCAGTCTATTATTTTGTCGTTTGGTAAAGAGTTAAAATCTGTCACACTAATGAGTTTTGATGCGGTTAAAAAATTCGTCCCTTGGACTTTCTTTTTCAATCGCATTACAACTCCATTTGAGTGACAGACTTCTAATATCACACAAAAAAGGTTGATTATCCTCTGTGTCTACTCGTGTAAGCAGCGTCGTCTTGATTAGTAAAAACATCCCCACAGATCATGGTTCTATACCACAAGGTGTTGGATGACTTTCAGACAAAACAAGTGTAAAACTACAACAAACATAAACTTTGATTAGTTATTATCCTACCAAATAGCTAAGATTATTCCTTATCCTGCCAAAAAAAACCCCTAAAATTGATTCTTATCCTGCCAAAAAACAAAAATAAATCCTTATCCTGCCAAATAGCTAAAATTAATCATTATCCTGCTGTAAAGACGTGAGTTATTTCTGATGTGACCAAAAGACGACAAGCGAACAAACAAAATTTATTAGAACAAATATTAAACATTAACCAGAAGGATAGCAGACAGTAAAAGGCAGAAAGAAAGCGCAAAGGAGTAGCAAAAAGAAAAGAACAGAGACATTGACAAACAAAACAAAACAAAAGCACAATTTAGCACAAAAGTTCCTTATCACTGCCTGTCAATGGTTCTCAAAGTCCGGTATATTCTTTTTGTCACATATGGCAAAGGAATCCGCAGAATAGCAGCTACCTTAAATGTAATTACAACCTTTCTTCCAATAATTGTTTTTTCAGTAAAGTTTGCTCTAAGCCGATTCAGTTTACAGTTCGTTTGTTCTAAATAAGTGAAGTATTTACTTCCCTCTGGTGCAATGTTTTAGGCTAGCTCACAGTACTTCATTAGTTCTGTTGTGTTTTTGTGAGTTCTCACATCTACATGTATCAACAACACTGTACTTCACAATAAGAGAGGCGAGGAGCTGTAAGTTTAAAGCAGCCTCATAAGACATGCAACCAAAGCAATAAGCAAAGCTAAGCAACAAAGCCTATGAATAAAATAATCAACACAAATTAGAACAAAGCGCTAGAAAATAAATGCAAAACAACAAAGACGAAAAAGCACAAAGACGAAAAAGCACAGGAAAACTATCAACTCACCAAAACTCATGGTTAGGCCAGATAACTCATAGCTGGTCTAAGACCAAGCTTCAAACATACAGAGTCTTCACCCTACAACTGCTCACAGCTTACTGCCTTACAATGTCTAATTTGACATAAGTATATATACATCATAAACATAGCAGAAATTGTTAGAAAAGCATGACAAAGTGAGTTTTATTTAAACAGTATGTAAAGGTTATACCATGTATACAGGTAGGTACACAACATCTGTTATCCCTGAACAATTACCCTTAACAAGTTTGTCACACCTGCCCAAAACCCTAAAATTAATTCTTATCCCGCCAAAAAAACTAAAATTAATTCTTATCCTGCCAAAAACCAAAAATAAACCCTTATCCTGCCAAATAGCTAAAAGTAATCCTTATCCTGCCAAAAAACTAAAAGTAATCCTTATCCTGCCCAAAAAACTAAAAGTAATTATTATCCTGCTAAATAATAAAAACTAATCCTTATCCTCCCAAATTCCTATTCCTGCCAAATTACTAAAATTAATTCTTATCCTGCCAAATACCGGTAGCTAAAATGAAATTTTCTATCCGATAGTAAATCATCGATTATTGCTATTCCAAAGTCATGTTTTTGGGAATAATATTTCCTTATCAAACAGTGTAGATAAAAGATCAGACTGCAATTTTTTGCAGTCTGATCTGAATCTACATAGATTTTAAAAGGTCAGTGAGTTGCTCTCACCAGCCTGAGTGTTAAAATTACACACGCTTTTTTTTTTCACAATGACAATACTCATTCATGTACTAAGGATGGTAATAGTAAATAATGCTTTTACTGATTTCCAAAAAATAAAACCACAAACAACGTTTGTCAAAATACAAAAAAAACTTGATTAAAATGGTTGTGTTTCACCACCGAATACGTCGAAACGTTGTCTGATAATTTGACACAAATACACATGGTGTATGGGAGGGGATTAAGGTACGCAATGTTGATGGAATATTCATTTACCGTAATACCATAGTAATTTGAATGCAAGAATGAATTATATAAACAGATTTTTTACTAAAATCCCCTTCAATATGGTGTGTGCACGTGGTTAAAAATTGAAGTGCAAATGCTCGTTAGCTGGTTGCCATACAAGTGACGTAACGTTCCAACTGTTGATATAAACTGGACAACTAACATTATCTTTGTCAAAGACTTGGTGGCAATTTTTTCCTTCAACCACTACACGTACTTAGCAAAATATTCTTTTCGGGCCACTGAATGCTTTCCCACACGTTCACCGTCTAAAGAGATGGGTGACTATCAAACCAAAATAAAGGTGCATGACTGAGGACCGAGCCCTGGTAGCTCAGCATGCAGAACTTAAGAACAAGGCTCGTGGGTTCAATCCCTTGCTGGGCAAACTTTTTTTCAAAGATTGATGATAGTCATTGCGACAGGATTCATTCCTCTCCCACCGCTGACTATTGTTTCGATGATGGTTACGTCCGAAAGCAGCCAGTGAGAGACTTGCAAAAACATTGTGATGGGTTCTAGTAAAAAGAGACTCCAGGAAAGCATGGATAGGCGCACTGGCCGCCACGATATACCTGAAATAATGTTGAAATCGGCATTAAACAGCATACAATCAATCTTTCCGAGATGCTCTTGCAAACTTGCCTTGCAGGCCCACAGGATGCCCAAATTAAACAATATGAGTGTTGAGATGTATCAAAATTATACCAAAACATTGTGATCCTGACAATAATTTCCATACTTTCAACACTTTATCAAATAATCCCTCGTTTTTATGACCCAGAGGAAGCGGCCTTCTGAAAACATTGTGGGAAAAGGAAAAAATACCGGCAACCAGCATGTTCTCCTTTTCCCACAATTTTTTCCACTGTTGTACAATCAAGTTTCAAATCTTCAATCACGTTTATTTTGTCCTCTGCATATGTTTTCAATTTGGACAAGTCTGAAAATTTGTCGTTTGGTAAAGAGTTAAACGGAATGATTTAAATCTAAACGCATTTTAAAGTCCGCCTTTGTGTTTTTCAACGACTTAACCCTTTA
Source organism: Tridacna crocea (assembly GCA_943736015.1). Taxonomy (NCBI): domain Eukaryota; kingdom Metazoa; phylum Mollusca; class Bivalvia; order Cardiida; family Cardiidae; genus Tridacna; species Tridacna crocea. Next base: position 16,735,000 of record OX031066.1, read on the forward strand.
CCACACAATGCCGACTTTTAACAACCCTGAGGCAGAAAGCTTTTGAAAACGTGGTGGGAAAAGGAAAAAATTCTGGCAACCAGCATTTTCTCCTTTTCTCACAATATTTTCTACCACATCAGTGACAAATTTCACCATTTGGGCCACATTTGATTTGTCTTCTGCATTCAAATGCTTTGAATTATGTCGTTTGGTATTTATTTGGACGTCTTTGACCAAAATATCTCTTAAAACAGCCCTGAATCCCAGGTTATCAAATATATTTCTAAAGTATTCCAATGTTTAACATATGTGAGTGTGTGATAGGCCTATTCATATAGATAAAAAATCAAAGACAGACGCACAGCTGTTTTTAATGTGTCTAGATCAAAATAATGCTTCTTTTATTGACACTCGTCCGGGTTGTTCTCTCGTTTATTACCTTTGAAAAGTTTGAGTGTTCAGGTGTTTGTAATAGCAAGATACTTACAAAAATGTGCGATGCAGAAAACGACATAATAAATAACATATACATTTTCACATTTTATGTTATGCACATTTTAAGCTTCAACGTTGAAGAATTATAGGCATTTGTATTTTTTTGCTCAAAACTTCTGAATTTTCAGCAAAAAGACTAGCATGACGATATATGGCCTGCAACAGCCGATAAGGGACATTTGTGTAAAGTGTCGTAACGGATCAGTTTGCGCTGTCCGCGCAGACTGATTCGAGACGACGCTTCACGACTACTTTCGACTTATTCCTACAGTAGATTTGGCCAAAATAGAAAATTATATGACAACGGAACGTATCGTTTCGGATTTGTCTGCGCAGTCCGCGCGGGCTAATCTGAATTATACTTTATGCAAATGTCCGAATGCCACTTTTCGCGTCCATTCTTTTATCTTGCTAAATAAATTAACCCTTTTACAAACAATAAATTTTAGACTCTTCAAAACTCAACAAGTTTGCAGACGACAATTTCAAATTTGATAAAAATGGTGGAAAGTTCTCTAAATGGGTAGAAAACACTGTAGGAAAAGGAGAAATTGCTCATTACGAGCAATTTCTCCTTTTTCCACAGCGTTTTCAAAAGACTTGTACTGTAGACACGTAAAAACAAGGGCTTGTTTGGGAAAGGGTTAAAAAGCTTTTAAACTGGTGATAAAAAATCCAGATTTTGTAATTTCAAAGGCATTTTTTGAAGAAAAGATATTTCATAGGGCAATGTTGATTCTGGATCAGACTGCAGTCTGATCTTGATCTATATTGTCCGCAAAAACGTCCTTGAGTCGCACATAGCAGTCACAGGGTTTAAACCTGTTTCACAATTGATTGAAAGTAAGATTTTTTTAACTAGAGTATTACAAAATGGTTTAACCTATTAGAAGCTGAGTTACATTATAATTCTTGAATAGGACTAAGAGTGAATCTCAGTATGATAGATTGATTGATTGATAGATTGTAAAGTATTTAACGCCGTTTTCAACATAATTTCACTAATATCGCGACAGTCAGTGCACCTCTCCAATCTCTCCTGGAGTTCCTTTTACATTTGCTCTGCACAATCTTCTTTTCAAGCCACTGGCTGCTTACCCACATAACCATCGTCGAAAAAAAGGTTAGCGTTGGGAGAGGAATGAATCCTGTCGCAACGACCATCATCAATCCTCTGAAAGAAATTCGCCGAGCCATGGATCGAACACAAGACCCCGTGTTCTCAAGTCCTGCACGCTACCGACTAAGCTACCGGTGCTCGGCACACAGCACGGTAGGTGACTAAGGACAATGGGAAATGATTAGGATATACAGATATTTGATTTTTTATATTTAAAAAAAAAAAATGAAAAATTGTAACTGATAGCCCGGGTCTCCCCCTACCGTCGCACAATTTGGAGAAAGAAGGGGGAAAAATAAATGCTGATAGTATTCCGTCGGCGGGGGTAATTGTTATTTATATGTTGTTGGGGTAATTTTCACACGAGCGTAAATCATTTTTTGTTGTTAAATTGTAAAAATGAACATGGAGTGATGCATATGGCGAATATCAAGCGCATGTTCTCCCAGTTTTTTTTTGTTCAACTCTTTACTCTTTTGAGAATGGAATTTATCATTGCTCATGCCTCCGATTTTTGTTAGATTAACCCATTACCGCACAATCCCTACTTTTGACGCCTCTAAGAAAGAAGCCTTTAGAAAACATTGTGGGAAAAGGAGAAAATGCTGGTAACCAGCATTTTCTCCTTTTCCCACAATGTTTTCTACCCTTCACGAAACCAAATTTCAAATTTTCAGTCATTTTTATTTTGTTGTCTGCAAATGCTGTCGATTTTGACAAATATTGTCGTTTGGTAATGAGTTAAGAGCCGAACCGCGGTAGCTAAGTCAGTAGCGTGCAGGACTTGAGAACAAGGGGTCGTGAGTTCGATCCCAGGCTCGGCCAAGTTCTTTCCGAGGATTGATGATAGTCATTACGACAGGATTCATACCTCTTCCACCGCTGACCATTGTTTCGACGATGATCATGTGGGAAAGCAGCCAGTGGCTTGGAAAGAATATTGTGCGGAGCACTGTAAAAGTAGCCTCCGGCAAAGCATGGATAGGTGCACTTGCCGCCGCCATATAACTGAACGGTGTCGAAAAACGGCGTTTAACACCATACAATCAATCAGTTAATCGGTAGATTAAGAATAACAAGTATCTTGTTAACTCTAACTGTTATACCGTTGATCGTTGCAAAAGCTTTTCACGAGACGACAAAAGTTTGGAATTGTCCAAATTAAAAGCATTTACAGATGAAAAGCCAAATGTGACTTAACCCTTTACCACACAATCCCTGGTTTTTACGACCCTGAGATAGAAGCCTTTTGTAAACATTGTGGGAAAAGAAGAAAATACAGGTAACCAGCAACCAAAAACGTTCGTTTTGCGGGGATATAATTAGGTAGAAGGGGTGGTCCCAAATGAATCTTCTAAGTAATATGTTAATCCGTTTACTACATAATTCCGTGTTTTAATGGTCCAACGGAAGAAGGCCTTCTCAAAACATTGTAGTAAAAGGAGAAAATGCTGATAACCAGCATTTTCTCCTTTTCCTACAATGTTTTCTAACTTTTACAAGACCATTTCTGGTATCTGAGCCGAATTCGTGTGTAAACTATTCCTGGTAATGACTGAGATTTTACGTTGTATAGACAACAGCAAAGAACTGGAGTGATTATATGGAGGATATTTGTATTTTTCGGTGAAAGATCGAAATTTATTTAATCGAGTTGACACCATCGGTAATATTTTCACGAGTGGCTGCGCCACTCATGAAAATATAACTGATGGTGTTCATGAGATGAACTAAATTTCGATCTTTCACCGAAACATACAAATTTTCTTTTTATTTCATGCTTTTTACCTTTTCTGGGTGGAGCTTTTTAAAAATTCAGTACAGTTCTTTTCCCTTATTCCCTGCGGCACACCCCTCTTGCATAGCAACGCTGCGTCAAGCACGGGAAATGTAAGGTATATAACGTCATATTTCCCATTTGGTTGTTAGGCACGCGCAATTTACCTAGGCAACAAGAACGTGAAAATCGGTATTTTCACTGGTGGTACCAGAGTAAGATCGAAAAATGTTTTCACTGCTATTTCTCGATATCCTACCGGAAAGCATGAAATAAAGGCATGTATAAGTCATATATTTTGGCGAATGGGTAAAAAGGGAGCCTGCAAGAGTTAAAAACCAAAAATTCAAATAAAGTATTCTCCTTTTTTCCCCCATTTTCCAATTCTCCAACCGCAACCAAAAAAAAAGCAAAGAAAAAAAATCTGCGCCGAAAATTTACGATGCGATTTGAATAAAATGCTATGTGATTTTACCCCCATTTGAACGCAATTTGAGCTTGATATAAAATGTAACGTCGCAGTTTATAGTGTAACTAACACATAAACAACCATTACCTCTAGTTATGGACCATTATTTCAGCCGATCCGTCGATAAAAGGGGCGAACATCTGCTGTTGTTTTTTTTTTGTTTGTTTGTCTGTATGGTTGTGAATACCCGTTTGTTGGCTATGGTACGGCAGCCAGTATACCAATCCATACACTCCTGGAGATATAGAGGCTATTTGTTTTTTACGGTGAAAATATTACTGATGATGTTCACGAGATAGAATAAATTTCGATCTTTCACCGAAAAAACAAATATTCTATTATTTCATGCTTGCAACCATTTCTGGGGGAACTTAATCAAAATCCAGTACAGTGTTTTTTTTTTTCGATTATACCCCACGGTGTACCCCTTCCGCCTAACCACTTATTACAATATATTACGTCAAGCGCGAGAAATCTAAGGTAAATGACGTCATATTTCCATCTGGCTGTAAGGCTTTAAATGAAGAGTAATAATATAAAAATCGGTGTTTCCACTGGTCGAAACTATGAAATATCAAAAAATATTTCATCGATATTTTTCGATAACTTACTAGAAAGCATGAAATAATCTTTGATATTGCACAATATCTAATCATGTCACAGACTGCTTCTCCATAAAATCATCGCAACACGTGGTCAGCGGCAAGACAGAAAGGAACCCAGACACAACGACGATCATCAATCGTCAAAAAATCAAATGGACGAGCCGGGAGTCGAACCGGCGATTTCGTGCATTAAAGTTCGTTCATAACCGACTAAGACACAAAGGTCGGCGAAGCATTTTGCACGGGTAATCAGGTTTCTAGCATGCAACCATCCAGCATGATAGAACTGTAGAACTCGATTCAAAGTCGATGCTATATACACGTAGGTTCACATTAATGAAAACTATTCGCAAAGAGTTTCGAACCCTATCAGCCTCCGCGGACTGCGCAGGCTGATCAGGATCGAAACCCTCCGCCTACAGGCAAGTTATAGTCCAAGATGGATCGGTCTAACATATTTTTCCCAAATATAGAAGAAAAAAAAATTAAACCTCCATTGGACGCGGTGGGATATGCTGTGTTTCTCCATTCAATTTTCTATGCAAATACCTCAACGCCCCTTTTTACCATGATGTGGCCATTTTCGACGATTTTTAAGGATGAGATATGGTCCCAACGTCCGCAACAAATTGAAGGGTATTGAGAAATATAAAACTAATACGTCACTATCATTTTATATGCTGGTTTTATGGCTTGAAACTCGATCGCGGCCTTTCACCTGCTCGTACCCTCGTTCTGCTGTGTCGTTACGCAAGAATTATTCTTTCATCTATATATTATGCGAAATTGTAATTAAATGTGGTCCATGATGAAAAAAAGATTCAGACAAAGATTTGTGTTTGGACAGTGCCTATGGTTGATCTACTTTCATCAACACATTTAAGAGACCCCGATAGAAGAATGGATGTATACTGCAAGATTTGTATAATGAGTGTTTGCGTTTAAACCTTAGGAAGCATTTCCGCATTATATTTGTTGCCTTTTCATCGAGTATAGATCAAGATATCCCCGTTTGAAAATTCTTTTAGCCTTCAGTCCCACAAAGTATCTATTTTGCAACTCAACTCGAAGCAAATACAAGCCCAAGGAAAGCTATTTCAACCTGCATGGTCGTATTCACCCACCATTCATAAGAACGTTCTTTGTCTTATTCACCAGAATTTTCTACATTTGTAAGTAGCATAACTTTTGATTGGCTAAACCACTCGGTTTAGCCAATCAGAAGTTGTGTTACTTACAAATTTAGAAAACCTTGGGGAACAAAGAATATTCTCAAGAAGGGTTGGTGAATACGGGCTCTGATTATATTCCATTAAAGACGTATAGTAGTGGCTTTTGCATTGATAACATTATTACTTAAAAAAATAGCTAGATCAACACCGTGTCTATCTTCTGAACTAATCAAATGTCCTTGACAAATGTAACATTCAACTAATTTAGACACTAAATCTCAATTTGGCAGGACTTGAGGTTTGCTTTGTTAATGCAATGCCGAGGTGTTCGGTTATCGGTAGACCTCATCCAGGTCTCTATTCTCTGGTGCTATTCCATCAGTCAAAGACTTTCGAAAGTGGGAAATAGGGTTATAGAACAAACAAAGCTGCTCATATGTCCTTTTTGTTTTCACTTTTCCTCCTTCCTCCATCCCTCCTTCATTCTGTCTACTCTATCTGCATGTGCGTATCTCTTTATGTGTAATGTCTCTCTGGGTCTATCCATCTAACCGAGGGAAGACAGACAGACAGACAAATTTGAACCTCTTTTAAAAACAGAGAAACACACACGGATGTCAATACTAAAGAAAAGAACGAAAGGTGGGGCCAATAAAATGAAATTTCACATCTTTTATTTGAATAATAGACCTGCAAAAAAATTATAGTGCACATAATTTTAAAATCTAAACATTTTTACAGCACGCTCGTGTTTAATAATGCATGAAGAAGTAGACACTCATATTTCGCGCAAAATGTTCACCCGGGAACACAGTATATTGGTCAGAAAAAATATCTGCAACATTTTATAGCCAATGTTTATTGCCATAGCTAATAAAATCTAAAATGAGCGTTATTGAAATTTAACACCTCTTGGAGAGGAAAATAAAATATGAGCTTGATGTTTGGAATATAATGGGAGGGTCCATACAGCATCGACTTTTTTCTCGTATTTCATTTTTATGCTTCGAACAAAACAAATTTGCTTTGATTTTTTGAAACTTAGATCTTTCCAGCGACTCATTTCAAACGAGTATTCAACTGAATTTTTAAGACATTTTGATTTCTCCAAATGATAGAGACCTTTTTCTTACCAAGTTTTGTCGAACGAAATAATTTTTTGCTATATTTTACCTGATATCTGTTCACCCTTTACAAGACTTTACCGACTATCAATGATCCCAAGGAAGACAACTTCTGAAAATGTTGTGTTAAAAGGAGAAAATGCTGGCAAACTAGCATTTTCTCCTTTTAACAAAAAGTTTTCCTTTCTTTCATAATCATTTCTTAATTTTTTGGCTACAACTGATATTTCGTCTGCAAATGCTTTCCATTTAATTCCTCTCTATATTTTGAAGAATGTATAAGAATACAGGTCCTCTTTAGAAATTGAATATTTTTAAGTAGTAGAGAGAGTGCAGGTTCTCATAAGATATTGAATCTTTTTTAGAAAATGAGAGATTTCAAGTCCGCTTTAGATACTAGTATTGAATACTTTGAAGAAAGCGGTTGAGTGCAAGTCTTCCTAAGGCATTGAATATTTTGAAGAAAAATTAATATGCTGTTTTTGATTGAAATAAAAAGAGAGAATGTGGGTCCTCCTTGGATATTAAATATTTTGAAGAAAGTTAGATAGTGCATGTCTTCTTTAGATATCTTTTAGCACGAAAAAATTAGGGACCGCATGTCCTTTTTAAATACTGAATAATTTGAAAAGAGTAAGGGAGTACAAGTCCTTTTTAGATATTGTATATTTTAAAGAAAGTGAGAAATGCAGATCCTATTTAGATATTGAATATTTTGGAAAAAAAAGTGAGAGAATGCAGGTCCTCTTTAGATAGTGAATATTTAAATGAAAGTAAGACAGTGCAGGTACTCTTTATAAATTGAATATTTAAAAGTTCGAGATAGCAGGTCTTACAAGGAAGTGAGAGAGAGCAGGTCCTCTTTAGATATTGTATATCTAAAAGGAAGTGAGAGAGTGCAGGTCCCCTTTAGGTATTGAATATTTAAGAGGAAGTGAAAGAGTGCAGGTCCCCTTTAGATATTAAATATCTAAATGGAACTGAGAGAGTGCGGGTTCTCTATAGATATTGAATATTCAAAAGTAAGTAAGAGAGTGCAGGTCCTCTTTAGGTTTTGAATATTAAAACGAAAGTGAGAGATAGCAGGTCCTCCTTAGATATTGAATATCTAAAAGGAAGAGAGAGAGAGTGCAGGTCCTCTTTAGGTATTGAACGTTAAGAAGGAAGTGAGAGAGTGCAGGTCCTCTTTAGGTATTAAATGTTAAAAAGGAGGTTAAAGAGTGCAGGTCCTCGTTAGGTATTGAATGGTAAAAAGGAAGTGAAGGAGTGCAGGTCCTCTTTAGGTATTGAATGTTAAAAAGGAAGTGAGAGAGTGTAGGTCCTCTTAAGGTATTGAATGTTGAAAAGGAAGTGAGAGAGTGCAGATCCTCTTTAGGTATTAAATGTTACAAAGAAAGCCACAAGTGAAGGTCTTCCTTAGATATTGAATATCTAAAAGTAAGTGAGAGACTGCAGGTCCTCTTTAGGTTTTGAATATTAAAACGAAAGTGAGAGATAACAGATCCCCTTTAGATATTGAATATCTAAAAGGAAGTGAGAGGGTGAAGGTCCTCTTTAGGTTTTGAATATTTAAAAAGGAAGTGAGAGTGTGCAGGTCCTCTTTAGGTATTGAATATTTAAGTGGAAGTGAGAGAGTGCAGTCCTCTTCAGGTATTGAATATTGAAAGTGTGAGAGTGCAGGTCCTCTTTAAATATTGAATGTTAAAATGAAAGTAAGAGAGTGCAGTCCTCTTGGTGGAATTGAATGTTATAAAAAAAAATGAGAGATAGCAGGTCCTCTTTAGGTTTTGATTATTTAAAAAGGAAGTGAGAGAGTGCAGGTCCTCTTTAGGTAGTAAATGTTAATAAGGAAGTAAGAGAGTGCAGGTCCTCTTTAGGTCTTGAATGTTAAAAAGAAAGTGAGAGATAGCAGGTCCTCTTTAGGTTTTGATATTTAAATAGAAAGTGAGAGAGTGCAGGTCCTCTTTAGGTATTAAATGTTAAAAAGGAACTGAGAGAGTGCAGGTCCTCTTTAGGTATCAAATGTTAAAAAGGAAGTAAGAGAGTGCAGGTCCTCTTTAGGTATTAAATGTTAAAACGGAAGTGAGAGATAGCAGGTCCTCTTTAGGTTTTGAATATTTAAGAAGGAAGTGAGAGAGTGCAGTCCTCTTCAGGTATCAAATGTTAAAAAAGCAGTGAGATAGTGCAGGTCCTCTTTAGGTATTCCATATTAAAAAGGAACTGAGGGAGTGCAGGTCCTCTTTATGTATTAAATGTTAAAAAAGTTGTTAGAGAGTGCAGATCCTCGTTAGGTACTGAATGGTGAAAAGGAAATGAGAGAGTGCAGGTCCCCTTTCGGTTTTGAATGTTAATAAGGAGGTTAGAGAGTGCAGGTTCCCGTTAGGTATTGAATGGTAAAAAAGAAGTGAGAGAGTACAGGTCCTCTTTAGGTATTGAATGTTAAAAAGGAAGTGAGAGAGTGCAGGTCCTCTTTAGGTACTGAATGTTAATGCAGGTCGTCTTTAGGTATTGAATGTTGAAAAGAAAGCCCAAAGTGCAGATCCTCTTTAGATATTGAATATCTAAAAGTAAGTGAGAGACTGCAGGTCCTCTTTAGGTTTTGAATATTAAAACAAAAGTGAGAGATAACAGATCATCTTTAGGTATTGAATATCTAAAAGGAAGTGAGAGGGTGAAGGTCCTCTGTAGAATTTTAAATATTTAGAAAGGAAGTGAGACAGTGCAGTCCTCCGCAGGTATTGAATGTTAAAAAGAAAGTGAGAGATAGCAGGTCCTCTTTAAATTTTGAATATGTGAAAAGAAAGTGAATGAATGCAGGTCCTCTTTAGTGATTAAATGTTAGAAAGGAAGTGAGAGAGTGCATATCCTTAGGTATTCAATGTTAAAAAGGAAGTGGGAGAGTGCAGTCCTCTTTAGGGAATAAAATGTTAAAAAGAAAGTGAGAGATAGCAAGTCCTCTTTAGGTTTTCAATATTCAAAAAAGAAAGTGAGAGATAGCAGGTCCTCTTTAGGTTTTGAATATTTAAGAAGGAAGTGAGAGAGTACAGTCCTCTTCAGGTACTAAATGTTATAAAGGCAGTGAGATAGTGCAGATCCTCTTTAGGTATTGACTGTTAAAAAGGAAGTGAGGGAGTGCAGGTCCTCTTTATGTATTAAATGTAAAAAAGGTTGTTAGAGAGTGCAGGTCCTCGTTAGGTATTGATTGGTCCTCTTTAAGTACTGAATGTTAAAAAGAAAGTGAGAGATAGCAGGTCCTCTTTAGGTTTTGAATATTTAAAAAGGAAGTGAGAGAGTGCAGGTTTTCTTTAGGTTTCGAATGCTTAAAAGGAAATGACAGAGTGCAGGTCCCCTTTAGGTATTGAATGTTAAAAAGGCAGTGAAATAGTGCAGTCCTCTTTAGGTATTAAATGTTAAAAAGGAAGTGAGAGAGTGCAGGTCCTCTTTAGGTATTGAATGTTAAAAAAGGAAGTGAGAGAGTGCAGGTCCTCTTTAGGTTTTGAATATTTAAGAAGAAGTGAGAGAGTGCAGTCCTCTTTAGGTATTGAATGTTAAAAAGAAAGTGAAAGATAGCAGGTCCTCTTTTGGTTTTGAATGTTAAAAAGGAAGTGAGAGAGTGCAGGTCCTCTTTAGGTACTGAATATTTAAGAAGAAGTGAGAGAGTGCAGTCCTCTTTAGGTATTGAATGTTAAAAAGAAAGTGAGTGAGTGCATGTCCTCTTAAGGTATTGAATGTTAAAAAGGAAGTGAGATAGCGCAGGTCCCCTTTAGATATTGAATATTTAAAAGGAAATGAGAGAGTGTAGGTCCTCTTTAGATATTGAGTATTTTTCAGCAGTAGCCAGAGTCAGGTTCTCTTAAGGTACTGAATATTTTGAGAAAATTAGAGATTTTAAGACCATAGATATTGAAATATTGAATATTTTGAAGAATGTGGTAGGGTGCAAGTCTTCCTGCGACATTAAATATTTTGAAGAGAGTGCATGTCTTCTTTAGATATTCAAGACATTTTTTAGATATTGAATATTTAAAAGAAAGAGATAGCTGGTCCACTATAGATATTGAATGTTTAAAAGAAATTTTAGAGATAGCAGGTCCTCTTAGAAATTGAATATTTAAAAAGAATGTGAGATAGCGCAGGTCCCCTTTAGATATTGAATATTTAAAAGAAAGTGAGAGATAGCGGTCCTGTTTAGATATTGAATATTTAAGAGAAAGTGGGAGAGTGCAGGTCATCTTTAGACAGGAATGTTTAAAAGAAAATGAAAGGATCCACGTCCTCTATAGATACTGAAAAGTTTGAGGAAAGCGGGTCCTCTTTAGACATTGTTATTTTGAAGAAGTAAGAGAGTGCATATCTTTTTAAGATACTGGTTATGATTTGAAAAAAAATACAGAATGTGGGCCCTCTTTAGATATTAAACTTTTTTAAGAAAGTAAGAGAGTGCAAGTCTTCTGTAAATACTGATTTTGACTTAAAAAAATAGAGAATGAGGACTATCTTAAGATATTAAAGCATTCTGATTAAAGCAAGAAGTTGTAGATCCTCTTTAGATATGTTTTAGCTTGAAAAAGTGAGAGAATGCAGGTCATTTTTAGATATTGAATAATTTGGAGAAAACGAGAGAGTGCAGTTCATCTTTGGATAAAATATTTTGAAGAAAGTAAGAGAGTGCATGTCTTCTTTCGAAATTGAATATCTTGAAGAAAGTGAGAAAGTACAGGACCCCTTAAGATATTGTATATATTGAAGAAAGCGAGAGAGTGCCGGTCCTCGTTAGATATTGCATATTTTGAAGAAAGTACACGAGTGCAGGTCATTTTTAGACACTACTTTTGACTGGGAAAAAATAGAGAATGAAAATCATCTTTAATTAAAGCACTTGAATTAAGCAAGAAAGTGCAGATTCCCTTCAGATACTGTTTCAGCTTTAAAAAGTAAGAGAGTGCTAGTCGTTTTCAGAGATTAAATAACCTGGAGAAAGTGAGAGAGGCGGGGTCCTCCTTAGATGTTGAATATTTTTAAGAGAGTGAAAAAGTGTAAGTTCTCCTTTTAAACTGAATATTTTGAAAAACAAAGTGAGAGAGTGCAGGTCTTTTCTAAATATTTAACATTTCAAAAAGGAAATGAGAGTGCACATCCTCTTTGGATACTATTTAAATCGAAAATAAAAATGAGAGAATGTGATAATCTTTACAAATTGAAATATTTTAGAGAAATTGGGAGATTTCAGGTTCTCTTTATATACTTCTTAAGATAGAAAAGGTTGGAAAGTGCAGATCCTTTTTTTTTTTTCAGATATTGTTTTGGATTGAATAATGAGAATGAAATTGCAGGTCCTCTTTCTGATACTGTTTTAGATTGAAGATAGTGAAAAAGTAAAGTGCCTCTTTAGATAATAGACATTTTAAGGAAGTGAGAGAGAGCAGGTCTTTTTTCAGATTGATATTTTTTCAAGCAATACAAAGAGTGCAGATCATCTTCCGATATTGAATATTTCTGAGCAATAGAGAGAATGCAGGCCATCTTTTGATATTGAATATTTTGAAGCAATAGAGAGAGTGCAAGTCTTCTTTTGATATTAAATATTTTCAAGAAAATGAGAGATTTCAAGTCCCTCTTAGGTAACACATATTTTGAAGAAAGTGAAAGTGCTGGTCCTTTACAGATATTGAATATTTTGAAGATAGCGAGCGAGTGTGGTTCCTCTTTAGATATGGAATACTTTAAGAAAAGTGAGAAATAGTAGGTTCTCTTTAGACTAAGTTTTATTTATAAGGTAGTGAGAAAATGCATATCATTACCTTGATGTTGCAAGATTTTCATGTTGAAAAAAGTGAGAAAGCAGCTTATCAAGTGACAACAAACGTTTCATTATCCAGACAGCAGAAAATTAACATATTTTTGTCTCAAAATGATACATTTTTAGCAGACAGATGTTCAGGGTATGAAAATTCAATATCTCACTCATCCGGCATGCGATATTTTCAAGCTGGTGTATTCTATTAAAAGACATAAAACGATAACCTTACAGCACGTGCATTTACATTTAAGCAGCAATCTGGGGATATGGAGTTTTATAATACATTCGTGTTATGCATTACACTGGACTGAGAAACTGATATCAACACTAGGTTAACCCTTTGCTCCATAGATACTCATTTCTACACATTGCTTGTAGGAGTCTTTGGAAAACATAGTGGCAAAAGGTGAAATTGCTCGTGACGAGCAATTTCACCTTTTGTCACAATGTTTTCTATGCTATCAAAAGGTGTCATTTACACATAAGAAACGGCTTCATCCTTGGAGTTATTTATGGTCAATTATAGATGCCATAGGAATTCCTTATGGGGTAAAGGGTTAAAACCTTTCAGGTCACCCTGTCCTTTGTTTACCTTTTGCCTGATTTTAAGGGGCATTGCTTTGTGTTTCGGCCATTCCTCATTTATCATGTTTGTCTTATGTTGTTGCACATGTATGTTATTTTCACCTCGCATTATTGTTTACTAAGTAAGTGCGCCCAATATCACCTAAGTTGTCGACGGGCCTTAAAACGCTATTCATTCTTGCCTGATTTTAAAATTCATTTTTCTTCCAGCGACTAACAGTTAAACAGACCACACTTTTTTTAAGAAAGTGAGAGAGTGCATGCCCTCTTTAAAAACTGATTTTGATAAAACGAAAATAAGACAATGAAGATCATCTTTAGAAATTAAAGCATATTGAATGAAGCAAAAAGTTTCAGGTCCTCTTTAGATACTGTTTTAGCTTCCAATATTGTCCATTATTTTATAATGGTGTGATTTAAATTAAAATGCATTTTAACATATGTACTGATATTTTCAGCCGCTATTGGGCCCTTAAAGCAACGGATTCTATCCACTATTTCCAAAACAAGGTTAGACACAATTTCTCCAGTAAATACAACTGTCAGAACCGATGATTGTGATAAAGATGGGGTTTTTTTAATTTTCATGTCTGAAAACACGCAAAAAAAAAACCATGTCAGCTTCTTTAGGACTATTTTTTGGAATTATTTTTAGCAGGAACGTATACCGTACCTTTTTCAAAGCGGACAGTATGTTTCATTTACAACGGTCCATACTCTTTGAAAGGGGGTTTAACCCTTTACTCCATAGATACTCATTTCTACACATTGCTTGTAGGAGTCTTTGGAAAACATTGTGGCAAAAGGTGAAATTGCTCGTGAGGAGCAATTTCACCTTTTGTCACAGTGTTTTCTATTGTATCAAAAGGTGTCATATACACGTAAGAAATGGCTTCATACTTGCTGTTATTTAGGGTCAATTAGAGATACCATAGAAATGCCTTATAGGGTAAAAGGTTAATGCATCTGCAAAAAGTATCGACCAAGGTCAGTCTGCGGAGTCCTCGCAAACTGACCTGGACCGAAACCTTTCGCTATCAATTATAAATTTCCTGTATGTCCAACTACCTCTCTACCTCAAAACAAAAAACAATCAAAATTTCAATTGAATCCATAAGTATGTCATGACATGCTTGGTACCATAGATCACAAACGGAAGCGTTTAGCTCGACTCTCCTCTGCAAGATCTGTCTACACGGAAAATGCAGTCTAATAGAATTTTCAATATCTATTCGAAAATTTGTGACGAAAACAGCCGGTGAGAAAACTCTTCACTATATGTTTTTGTCCCTGACTAAAAATATATACTTCATAGATTTCAGCGTCAATATGCGAATATGATACCCACTATATGTCAATAAACACTTGGTAAATGGAAGAAAAAATGATGTCATTTAATACGAGCACAGATGTTTCAGTAAAGAAATAGACCCTTACACTGACCCGACATTCTTTTCGTGTCGAATAATTTGTCGGTTTTATGGGGAAACTAGATCCCACAAGCAAGGCTATCATTGCTTCTTGATTACAACCTTCGGGACGCAAATATCACTGCACCAGTTGATATATCCCTGAGAAAATTTTTGGTGGTTTATCCTTTTCTTGTTCTACTAGGTAACACGTTTGCGTAATGACGATTTTTCTTCACGCAATTAACTCAAAGTTTATTTATTTTTATTTAAACTGGAAGATGATAAGCTGCGACTTACAAAATCGTCAGCAAAAATTAAAGACTCAAGTAGATTTGTAACAGAGAGTAAGATCTATGACACACTGAGGTAAAATCTAGAAGCAAAGCCTTGTCGTGGAGTTGGTAGCATGTAAGACTTGAAACCATGGGTTGCAAGTTCGAATTCTCAGCTAGTCTAATTTCTGCCCAAAGATTGGTAATAGTCATTGTGACAGGATTCGTACCTCACTCACCGCTAATCATAGTTTCGACAATGGTTGTGGCCTGTGGCATGGGAACAGAATTAAGCGAGGTTCACGTAAGCATGGGGAGGTGCAGTGGCAGTAGCAATATATAGTGTGAAACATCACGAAAAAAGGGGACCATCTTGGAATTCTAAACATCAATTGGATGAAAACAGATCAACGAAAGTGTAAGTCAGTTTATGTTGATAAATCAAAAATGATTGTGTAACAAGGTACAAACACCACTTTTCATATAGAAAATGTCACTACAGCGAAAAGCGTCAACCCAGGTCAGCCTGCGTAATTCGCACAGTCTGAGCAGGGTTGACACTTTTTGCAGTTCCCAGAAGGTCCCTTTTAGCGTTATGGGTCACATATCTGAAATAATGTTAAAAGATGCTTCAAACACCAAACAAACAATCAATAATCACATTGAGCTTCAAAGATTTATGTGTAAGTATGAACTCGACCACTTTCGACGACTTGATATATAATCAACTAAGTCTCACTTAAGATTTTATGATGTAGAATTCACTAAACAATCGGGTAATGTAGATGCAAAATCAGGCTTGTCACGTCGGAAAGAGAGAGGTGTCCCAAATAGGTATCGAAATCATAAACACCAGGGTTCGTATTCACAAACCATTCTTAAGAAAGTTCTTTGGCTTAATCTTCAAGATTTTCTGACTGTGAAAGTAACAGAACTCCTGATTGGCTAAACGAAATGGTTTAGCCAATCAGAGGTTCTGTAACTTTCACATCGACAAAATTCTGACGAGTACGACTAAGAAATTCCTGAAGAATGGTTAGTAAATACGGACCCAGGTCACGAGTCAGAAATGCTAACCTGCCCGCCCGGGCAGAAGTTTAAGACTCGTCAAGACTGAAACTACACTTTCACAGGCGACAAACATGATTCAAAAACTTTGGAAAGCTACAAAAATACTGTGGTAAAAAGAGAAATGCTCGTTACAAATGCTGGTTACCAGTATTATTTCTTTTCCACTATGTTTTCAAACGGTTTCTTCTTCAAAGTTGCTAAACCTCAGCACTGTGGGTGCAAAGAGTTTAGTAAGTATTACATGCACTGCAAGACACAAAAACACGGTATCTTTACGCATAGCACAGAAACATTAATTTTGGTTTCATTTTTTGTTCATCCGGTTCCTTTTCATCTCTATCAAATAACCTTTCGATTCAAGTACAAAGAGCTTAATGGTAAGAATGACGTCATATCTAGAAATTATCATGTGACTTTTCTTTGTTTCAGTGTTTTCTGTAAAACTGATAAGTTGAGTGCACGTGTGAATGTAATATGAGAATATTATCATGCATTTCAAGTTTTTTTCTTTATCCTCGACTATCTCTTCCTGTCACGATACTTTTGTAGAGCCGTAGATACAAGATAACATGGATCTGCATGTTCTTTTTTAATACCTATAATATCTAAAACATTATGATATAAATGCAAATATCGTTTTGCCACTAAAACATCTAGTTAACTTCTTCCATACCATAGGCGACACCAGAAGCTTTTCTGGCCACTGCAGATCAAGATCAGACTGCACAGAATGTGCAGTCTGATCTTGTTCTGCACTCTCCACTACTTAGTTGTAGTTTATGGCCAAACTGCAGATCTTGCAGAGGAAATATATTTTAACCTTTAAGTACATGCAATTTATTAATTCAACGCTGAAAGCGTTGACATGCTCACAATATCTACCACCATGCATTGCTTTTCGTGAATTCGTATTTGATTGTTTCGATAGTGATTAATGCTGTTTTCAAACAGTTATTAGTTATATTGCGACTACCAGAGCACCTAGCTGTGTTTCCTTGAGTTCCTTTTATCCTTGAAAAAAAAAATTAAAACATAGTGGGAAAAAGATAACATTGGGGGAAATGGAGAACATGCTAAAAAAACTTTCTGGTTGGGTTTTTAAAATCGGGCTTTGTGGTAAAGAGTTAATTTATTTCAAAAGTGTTGACCCTCACCATGGTCTGCATGTTTTGACGGTTGTTGTTGTCTGTGAGATCAGGAAAACGCTCAAAAACGAATACACCACACTGTTTTTCTGCCCAGAAAATTTAATGCAAAGCTCAACTTAAAAGAAAAAAAAAATTAATGACGTCATTTCCGGCTGTCCCATTGTTTGTTAGCAAAGTACCATCCACGCATTTTCCAGTGTACATGGTGTAAATCTGATCTGAATTTTCTGATTGTTTACTCTGACTTTATGTACTCAACAAACCTGGTCGTATGTCTGTTGGGTCTTTGAGTCTTATTTCATAAGACATACTTAGAATAAAATATTTTATAACGGAACGACCACTGTACAACACGTGTTGCCCTTTCTGCCTTGCAGAGTTCCAAGCCAAAGCTCACTATACTGACTATGTGACAATCGAGGCATCTTGAAATATGCGATTTACGGAATATGCCTCTCTTTGTGTGATCAAAATCAAGACGATTGAATAGGTGGAAGCAAAATCGTATGCATGATTATGGCTTATTTTAACAAGAACTGGATGATCGTTAACTATAAAAACAGGAAGCCTATGAATGAATGAATAAATGGGAAAAATACTAACACTATCTGCACTATCAGACAGACAGACCGACAGACACATAAAGGAACATAGATCAAATAGCCTAAAGTTTAATTTTCAATCCTGCAAGACAAGCAGCCATACAGATATGCAACCAAATTTGTACATGTATTGTGAAACTGATTTTTCTAAACACTGTTTGTTAAATAAATACCCCTCTCGCACTAGAAGGATACGGAGACAGCTGAGGGGTGGATGTATTTCGTATCTGTGGGACGGCTCATTACCCATGTGATGAAAACCTGCCAACCATCTGGTAGCACTGCTTGCCATTTCGTCAATTAATTCCCAAGATAACTATGGATCCCCGATTCCCTCATGTGAATATGTTGTTACTTTTCTGGATGCGGACAACGAATTGATACGGTTTTCTGCAGATAGTGTAGATCAAAGATCAGAATGCACGAAACCTGCAGTCTGATATTTGATCTGTATTGCCCGATTAATTCAGAGAATCCTGGTCATAATGGGATTTTCAGCCTTTTTATCCACTCAATTGTTTGTTACTGACAGTTACTTAAAGTCATGGCTTTAATTAGTATGATCATCTGCAAGAATCATACTAGGTTTAATACATTTTGACAGACAACGAAATTCTGAAAATGACCAAATTCTCATTTTCTCACAGCATTTTTTCACCTGTCTACCGTCTACACGTTAGCCATCCCTTCAGATTGTTATCCAAATTAATCTAAGAGCTTGCACTCTGTTTCTTAACTGTGAAAACTTCATCTGTGGTTTCGACTTTGGGTAAGTCAGAAATGGCTAAAAGCTTAATAACCCACTGAATTTTGCTTTTAGAAATGCATTTTATGCCGTTTTGAGCTGTCAGTTATAATAATAGCAGCGGCCAATACTTCTATCGACACTTTCATAGTCATTCCTAAACAATAAAATCGCACAATATTCTACTCAAGCCATTCATTTTGCAACAATAATCAGTGACAACATCTTCGCAAGCCAAGGCTGATGATTCACTACGCTACTCTACCCTTGGCGGATCGAGCTTGATTTTTACATTCCCACGATACGCTTTTTCATTGGATGCAGCCAGCTCTAACTGCAACGAATAAAATCGCTCGTAGCATTTCATCTTTGATAACAATAGAACAAGGTTGATACCTTTCGAATAGAAGGTAAACATGGAAACCCACGTGGATGTCTGCTTATCGATTCATGTGTATTCGTCAGCGGTTTTTAAAACGATACTTCAATGACTTTTAAAAATATGATGAAAAGGGTAGTGATAACCAGCGTCCAATAGAGGGCGCCTCGCAGGAATCTCGAAATCGGGCTCAATCAGCCAAGGTAAGATCCACGTAGTGATCGTAAACTTGGCTCGCGAAGATGCAGTGACAAGAGAGGAACGGATCCTGTCCCAATAACCATCATCAATAAGAATTTTTTGTGACCGAGCTGGCGATTTGAACAAGTGACCCTTACTTTTTAGCTTTGTATGTTACAAACTAACTGAGCGGCTACCTAACCCGACGAATATTCGTATATAAATTCAGTGGAAGTGAAGATCCGGTTCAAACTCTTTCATGCAGACAGAGAATTTGACTTTTTACGAGGTTAATGTGAATTTCTACAGCAATTTAAGTTTCTTTCAAATTTCAGCAGCACGTAGCTGAAGGAAGAGACCAAGATCATACTGCACAGAAAGAGCATCGCATCTGCATTGTCCACAAAAGCTTTAGATGTCGCCATTCCGTAGAAGTGTTAGACCACGAAAAAGTGTCGAAACTATTTAGTTGGCAGCGAAAGGGTTAGAGGACAAAAGTCAAAGCAGCCCTTTTCACAGACTGTGTCATAACATTTTATCTCCGTTATTAATTCAACCCGGTTGGAAACCAGTCTGAGAATATGAAAAATATTGCACCACAAAATTGCGTTTTTGCAGGTGCGTGAAAGAAATGCATGCGTGTAAAGCAATCAAAGAAACGTATGGAACATCTTGAGACTATAGTTATTCCAAGAATAAATAAATCTTAACTGTTTTTCCTCCAATCGGTCTCTCGGGAAGCTGCAAGTAATTTGTAATTTATAGGCGGTTTCGCCACTGAAACATGTGGTGCACACTTGCATAAGTTACATTCTCGTAAATGAATAATTAGAAATTTTCAGATTCGGGTTTTTTTTCTTGTTTGTTTGTTTGGATTTATAACCATAATTTTCCATGTAATAACTCCGCCCAAAAAAAAGGCAATGTTCATGGCTATTAACACAGCTGGTTAAATTTACATCAAGATTTTTATTTTTTTTTAACAGTCACCATCATTTCAATGTTATATACGCGCGAAAAAAATCAAAGAGTTCCTTTCTTTCGTCGCCACTAAATTTGTATAAATTACATCAGATCTTTTCTTATAGTCGTTTCCTGTTTAATACCTGCGCTGGTTGCCCTTGGAGTCTCCTTTTACCTCGATGTTTTCAAAATCCTTTACAATCTCAGGATCGTTAAAACTCGTGATTGCCCGGTAAAGGTTTTAGCCAACTGAAACTACATCCACATAAGAAGGGTTAAATCTTTCCTTACTAAGTAAATGTTTTACACTTTTTCATGTGCCAAAAGTATAGTTCAACAACAAGGTGAGGGACCAGTTTGGCTTAATTCTAAAGTAAAAAAAATGAACGGTGCAAAATAAAGCTTCTGCTGACGTCTACAGTAAGGAAAGGGTTAAGTAAATTTGATAAATTAAAAAATCTTGCCATCTACAACTCAAAAACTTATGAAGAGATCCTGATAACACGCACAGTACTATTGCTACTTCCGTTAACTATAGTTGCTAAATGATTGTATTGCTCGAGAGTTTCGACGATACGGCACGTAAAGCGATAAACGACAAACAAAGAATTATTTCGTTCCATAAATTGACCGTACAAACTTAAACGGTGATCTCCTTAAAATCGTGACTGAAACTTTTGCCAAACAACCCTGAGCGTCAAGGACACTCAAGAAGAAGGCATTTGAAACATTACAGAAAATGGTGAAAATGATGGTATGTTCCTCTCGTCTTTTACCAACCTTAATAAATTTTCGAAAAATGCTAGTGACATTTTCCAGTACATCTACGTTTCCTGCGATTTCAGATATGAGTCCTTACGTTTAGCCTTCATTTAATTTGTCGTCTGCATTCAATGCTTTCAAATTTGACAAGCTCAAAATATGTTGTATAGAAAAAGTTTTCTCTTTCGGTCCAAACAAATAGATATCTTTTAGCAGTGAACCAAAACCATCAACAACCGGTGGAGATGTAAGTTTGGACTGCATATTTTTTTGGCTTTATTTGATGAATATTGTTGTCATTCTAAAACAAATACACGGGGTTAAAAACGAGCTATCCCTTCGTCAGGTAAGCTAATTGTAAATTGTCAAAGCTCATACATTGTAACGTTAAAAGGAAGCTCCAAGGATCGTTTGAGGTAGCTAATAGTAGTTTAGATTTGCCAAAAAATCATTAAAATGCAAAGTTACTTACCCTCAAGTTATTCAAAATCATATTTAGATAAAAAGTAGGCCAAACGTCTATCGCAGTGACATCAACAAGTTCTTGCACCAAATGGCATGTTTTACCAAGGTTTCAGTGACGTCAGTTCTCAGTGACGTCAGCTTTTATTGAATTGGGCGCCCAGAAGGGAAATTTTATATCATTGTGAGAGCATAAAACAGCGAAATTTCGCGGAATACACGTTGCAAACAGTTTGTAGTGTTTGGAGTGTATATTAAATCCGTTATACTGTCAGTGGGCAGGGGACATGGAAACTTGTTCACGGTTGTGGCGAATCATTTTGTCTTACATTTGACTGAATCTGAGGGAAGCATTATCCTTCAATATGCATAAAAGTTTACCAACAGCAAAAAATTTCGAGCCCTGTCAGCCTGCGCGGAATGCGCAGGCTGACAGGGATCGAATTTTTTGTAGATGCATGAAGTCCCTTTTTGTTCGCAGATTATGATTCAATTATATTGTATCTCCACAATGAGAAACAGGGTCAAATTCTCTAATTTCTGACTGCCCCACGGCAAGGTCATTGGAAAGTCATTTTATGAAGGTAGAAATACCTCAAAGCTAAATGAAAAAAGAAAAAGAGAATGGGGCTTTTGAATGCCGATTTGTCACTTGATCTTCAGTGACAATATTGAGATAGTTATGTCAATATATTGTTCCCAAGTTTTAACTAAAACAAACAGTAATAACACGTTCGAAACGTATTTCGTCACTACTGCTTGATCTTGTACAATACGATACATTCACGTTGTATTTGCTTTATTAATGACAGGATAGGATTTTATTTAACCCATTACCAAACAACAATATTTTAGACTAGTCCAAATTGAAAAGATTTGCAGACGACAAAATAAAAGTGACTGAAAATTTGAAATTTGTTTTGTGAAAGGTAAAAAAAACATTGTGGGAAAAGGAGAAAATGCTGGTTGCCAACATTTTCTCCTTTTTCCACAATGTTTTCTAAAGGCATCTTTTCAGGTGAGTCAAAAGTAGGGATTGTGTGGTAATGGGTTAAAGGTATAAACTGGTTTTTGAATCTGAAGTCGTCTTTGTTTTTGCAGGTAGTATAGATGAATATTAGGCTGCACAGACCATGCAGTTTAATGTTGCATCAACACTGTTTGAAATTTGGTAAAGTATTTTGAGGAAAAACAGCACTGAATTAACATAATTATGCTTTATCAATAATAGGATAGGGTTTTATTTCATGCTTTCCGGTGGGATATCGAGAAATAGCAGTGAAAATATTTTTCGATCTTACACTAGTACCACCAGTGAAAATACCGATTTTCACGTTCTTGTTGCCTAGGTAAATTGCGCGTGCCTAACAACCAGATGGGAAATATGACGTCATATACCTTACATTTCTCGCGCTTGACGTACAACGTTGCTATGCGGGAGGGGTACGCCACGGGGAATAAGGGAAAAGAACTGTACTGAATTTTGATAAAGCTTCTCCCAGAAAGGGTTAAAAGCATGAAATAAATAGAATTTTTTTTTTTCGGTGAAAGATCGAAATATATTTCATCTCGTGAACACCATCGGTAATATTTTCACTCGTGGCTGCGCAACACGTGAAAATATTACTGATGGTGTCCACTCGATGAAATAAATTTCGATCTTTCACCGAAAAAAAAACAAATATCCTCTATGTATTTAAGACTTAAAATGGATTTCACATCGAAATACCTTGCTTCTGCACATAGTGTTGATCAAGACCAGGCTGCACGGACCAATCATTTGGATCTGTATCTGTAACACTTTTTAGATTTAGTAAAATATTCTGAGGAAAATCAGCCTTGAATGGACAATATAGGTATTTATATAATATTGACTATATGTGTCCATTCGGTTTAATCCTTTACCAAACAATCCCTGGTTTTTACGACCCAGAGAAAGAAGCCTTCTGAAAACATTGTAGGAAAAGAAGTAAATCCTGGTAAAAATTATTTTCTCCTTTTCCCACTATGTTTTCTACTTTTCTAAAGTCAAGTTTCAAATTTGGAGTCACGTTATATGGAGTGCAACACGCGAAAAGGTGCATTCGGCCATTTGCGTAAAGTGTCGTCCCGGATTAGCCTGCGCAGTCCGCGCAGGCTAATCCGAGACGGCACTTTACGACCACATTAGATTTTGTGCTACAGTAGACTTGCGTAAAACAGAAAATCACATGAAATCGTAAAGTATCGTTTCGGATTAGCCTGTGCGGACTGTACACGCTGATCCGAGACGACACTTTACGCAAATGTCCGAATGACCCTTTTCGCGTGTTGCACTCCATATTGTCGTCTGCAAATGCTTTCAATCATGGACAAGCCTAAAATTTTGCAGCTTGGTAAAGAGTTAAGCACTCAGAAGTAGATCGTAATATCCTTTTCATGTTTTAAGTGTTTGTGACAGATAAAAGCAGCCAACCAAGTACCCATAGTCATCATTTATTCGAAGTGCATACATGTGCGATTGTAAACATTTAGGCTTTCCAATGACAGATACATGTTTATTGTTTACCTTGGTCCATTTATATAATCCAAACCCTATAAGCTGCTGAGCTTGACTCACTGATCTCTTGCGGACAGTGTTGATCAAAATCAGACTGCATATGTCTGCTTTTTGATCTACATTGTCCGATATTGACGCTTTGCCGCCCCCTCCCCCTACTCCTTCAAGATATTCTTTATCCACTTCCACATCTATCATCTCACCTACGAAACCTCTCTCTCTCTCTCTCTCTCTCTCTCTCTCTCTCTCTCTCTCTCTCTCTCTCTCTCTCGCTCGCTCTCCCCCTCCCTCCCCGCTCTCACTCTCTCTCGTTTGTTAAGTTTCTTCCAATAGTTATTTGTAACCTTGATCTCATCATATTTTGAACGGAGTTTATTCTTCGTTCGAAACTGTAAAAACAGATCTGAATATTTTCGATAGGAAAAAAGGAGATTAAGATTAAGATATCTTCTTGTTTTATTTATCTTCGTTGAAACAGGCGTTTTTCAAACTACTTGAATAAATCCACAATTACCAAAATATGGTTCTCCAAGAAACGTGTAATCTCTGAAGCACAGGTGTCCGTGTTAATTACTTCATTATAATTCCCACTCCTATTCGCGGTGTGCGCTCTTCAAGTCTTGTTAAAATATTTACTTTTAATTTAAATAGACACTTTGTTTGCAGAAGAAACACCGTTTAGAATGGGAGATTGAATCGACTTATTGAAGGAACGTGTTTGTACAGAGGTCAAAATAAATGCAATGAATTATTAGTAAGATAACCTGTTATATCATCGCCTTAGTTAGACTAAATTGATTGATCGATTGTTAATCAATTGATTGGCCTAGGTGGTTAGTTGGTTGACAAATTCATGGACTGATTGATTGATTGATTGGGGGTTAACGCCATTTCCAACATTATTTCCCTCATATCCGGGTGACCAGTGCACCATATTCTACTTGAGTTTCATTTACCACAACTTTTCTTTCTAAGCTACTTTCTTTCCACCTCCTTTTCATAGAGTGCACAGAACGTGCAGTCTGATCTTGGATCTATAGTGTCTGATAAGGGGACATTTTTCTGCTGAAGAAAGGATGCAATCACAACATTCAGATTTTTAACTGTCGGTCCGAAATTTTTTTCTTGCTTATTTGGCAGAATACATTTCACTAACATTAACTCACTATAGTAACGTTTTCAAATCATCAGTTGACACAAAGCTACAAACTTAACTCTGCAAAATGCCTTAACCCATTACCACACAATACCTACTTTTGACACCCTTGAGAAAGAAGCCTTTTGAAAACACTACGGGAAAAGGAGAAAATGCTGGTAACCAGCATTTTCTCCTTTTCCCACAGTGTTTTCTACCCTTTCCAGAACAAATTTCTATTTTTTAATTATCTTCATTTTGTCGTCTGCAAATGCTTTCAATTTGGACCAGTCTAAAATTTTCTCGTGTGGTAAAGAGTTAAGCCTGTTTGGTGAAAGTCTGATAAATCATATGGCCTGCAGCAAGGAAAACGGGGCATTCTGGCAATTACATAAAGTGTCGACTCGGGTCAGCCTGCGCAGTCCGCGTAGGCTTATCCGAAACAACACTTTACATTTTTATGTAATTTTCTGTTTTGCGCAAGTCTAGTGTTGCACAAAATCCAATGAAGCCGTAAAGTGCCGGTGTAATGCAGAGAAATGACCCCCATTACAGAATGACCTACGGTCATTTCTCGACGTAGAATAATGACCCGTGGGCCATTTCTCTACGTCGAAAAATGACCCATGGGTCATTCCTCTACGTCGAGAAATGACTCGGGGGTCATTTTGTAATTGGGATCATTTTTCTGCATTACACCGGCTCGGATCAGCCTGCGCGGACTGCGCAGGATAATCCGAGACAAGACTTTACGCAAATGTTCGAATGCCCCTTTTCGAGTGTTACAAACCGCAAAGGCCTTATTTAATGCCAATAAAGTAGGTGAACTCTGTCGTTTTTATCATCAACGGTCAACCGATTTATTTTAGCACTAATGGTTTAAGTTAGACCGTTGTAAAAATGCAAACAGTGTTACGGTATTGAAAAAAAAAAGTATCGCAATTATCGAAATTTCAAAAAAAAAATCCGTAACACTCTAATGCAAGAGTGTTCGGCTCTAGAAGGAGATGAAAAGCTATAAATTATTTTCACAACTTTAATTTGCAGATCAATATTGGATCTGCGGGGATTCCTGTGCTTTTTGCAAATCGTAAAGATTACAGAGTTACACAGGTTTACGTTTTGCGATGCAATCTAACAGGATTTAATAATTTGTTTCTATCTTATCGTTTGCGAAAAGACAAAAATTTACTCATGTCCATATCGAAAACATTTACAGACACCAAAGTAAATATTTCTCAAAAACTGTAATTTGATTTTGGTAGGGGAGATAACATTTAGGGAAAAGGAAAAAATGATGACCGTATTCATCTTTCCACTCTAGGTTTTAAAAAACCTTCTTCAGAATCGTTAAGACGTGAAGAGTTTTGGTAACAGTTAAGGCAATTTACAGAGTACGAGTAGTTTGATTGTTAAAAGTTGAAATAGTAGGGAAGAGTAGCTATTAACTTCTTTGAAAGAGGGTGACTTAGTAAACTAACTTTTAACGTTGAAAAAAGGCATTTAACCCTTTACCAAACAACAAACTTTTGGACTAGACCAAACTGAAAGCATCTGCAGATGACAATTCAACTCTTGCTGAAAAGACAGGGTAGAAAACATTGTGGAAAAAGGAGAAAATGCTGGTTACCAGCATTTTCTCCTTTTCCCACAGTGTTTTCAAAAGGCTACTATTCCAGACCCGTAAAAACCAAGGATTGTTTGGGAAAGGGTAAACGACAACTAAGGTTGCAATAGAGCGCTCATCAGCCTAAACAGCTGGATGATAATTTGTTTCACCGCTTGCTCTTTGTTGAGGGCAAACTTGTTCTCATCATTATTCACTAAGCTAAATTATATACAAGTATGAGAAACGTACGGACGGACGGACAGAAAAATGGTATGAGCATGCTCAACTTGATCTATCTTCCGCTGCATTAGCAATTACAGTTGCTCTCTCTCGTCTTTCAATCTTTGTGTCTCTGTCAATCTGTCTGTCTGATTGTTTGTCTGTCTGTCTGTCTGTGTGTGTGTGTGTGTGTGTGTGTGTGTGTGTCCGTCTACCTCTCTCTCTCTCTCTCTGTCTGTCTGTCTCTATCTATCTGTCTGTCTCTTCCTCTCACTCTACTACCTTAACCCTTAGGCTGCTAATAGCGACCCTCTGACCTATTGCAGACAGTACGTTGCAGTCTGAGTTTTGATCTGCACTGTCCGATACGAACATATTGCCCTAAGTATCTCTCAAATAGGAAAAATTAGGTTGTTTCTATCAGCTTCAAAAAATTCATTTCACTTATTTAGCAAGTTAAGGGTGAACTATTGGACAGCTTTATCATTGATCCTAAATAACCACTCATGAATAGAACTAGCACTGCACGTAATCTCTTCAACTTCACCTATGTTTGTAAAGAAATTCTCTTTTGATCGATTTAATCTTTTCATTGCAAATATTTTTTAAATTCAAATCAATTTAAAAGAGATTCCACAATCAAATTCAAATTTCACTTTTCACCAGTTTTCTATTCAATTTACGACAATACGACAAGCAACCACTCTCTCACCTTCTGACTTCACAAACAGGCCGTGGCATAGACAGAAAGGATACCTTACTGAATCGTGTTTTGTGTTTACAACATTATGAGGTATGCTCTCTAATAAAAGGGGTTAGTGCATCTGAAAAAAAAGTATCGAAATATGTCAGCTGATACTGTTCGCTGAGTGTGACGTTCATCGTTATATTTTACTTTTGGAAAGTTTGCTCTATCGAAAAGGACCCATCTTCGCGAGCCAAGTTTACGATCACTACGTGGATCTTACCTTGGCTGATTGAGCCCGATTTCGAGATTCCTGCAATGCGCCCTCTATTGGATGCTGGTTATTAACCCCCCCCCCCCCTTTACATCATATTTCTAAAAGCAAATGAAATATCGTTTTACAAACCGCTTACGAATACACATGAAGCGATAAGCAGACACCCACGTGGGTTTCCATGTTTTACCTTCTAATCTGTTTTTATCAAAAATGAAGTGCTACGAGCGATTTCATTCGTTGCAGCAAGAGCTGGCTGCATCCAATGAAAAAGCGTATCGGGTGAATGTAAAAATCAAGCTCGATCCGCCAAGGGTAGAGTAGCATAGTGAATCGTCAGCCTTGGCTTGCGAAGATGAAAAGGACCAGTCTTAACCATTATTAATTTTCATGGATTACTAGTATATTGATTCATATTTATATGGCTTGCAAAACAAAAAGGAGCATTCGGACAATTGCGTAAAGTGTAGTCCAGGATCAGCTTGCGCAATCCGCGCAGGCTAATCAGAAATGACACTTTCCGTTTTTAAGTAATTTTTTGTTTGGCGCAAGTCTACTGTAGCACAAATTCCAATGCAGTCGTAAAGTGCCGTCTCGGATTAGCCTGCGCGGACTGCGCAGGCTGATCCGAGACGACACTTTACGCAAATGTTCGAATGCCCCTTTTTAATGACTTGCTTCGAAGAACCATTGATGTGCGAGGCCGACCTACTACTTCACTGTCTCTCACATCAATACGTTGGGTCGTAGCAGCCTGACAAGCATTTTGTACGAATACTTAAAGCTCATGTACTGGATTCCTCTTGAACCGAAATATCTAAATGCATATAAATATAGCTTTTGACAAACTAAGGCAAGGAAAACGGTATGACTTATGGTCAAATGACTCGTTTTCAGAGATTTCACTTCGGCCACGATGTGTTTTTTGTGCATATTACTGGACAACACATGCATAAATTTTGCGGACAATGTATAGATAAATCAGGCAGCATAGAACGTACAGGCTGATTCTTGGATCTGCATGATCCGATATGGTGAGGGTTTTTTTAACTCATTACCAGACGACAAAATTTTAGACTTGTCCAAATTGAAAGGATTTGCAGACGACAAACTAAAAGTGACTGAAAATTTGAAATTTATTTTGTGAAGGGTAGAAAACATTGTGGGAAAAGAAGAAAATGCTGGTTACCAGCATTTTCTCCTTTTCCCACAATGTTTTCTAAAGGTTTCTTTCTCAGGGGCGTCAAAAGTAGGGATTTTGTGGTAATGGGTTAAGGAAAAATGTATCGGAATAATTGGGTTTCAACAATTCGCTGCACTTACAGGTCATGTAATTTCTTTTACTTTTTACCATACAACATCTACTTTTGACGCTCCTGAAAACATTGTGGAAAAAGAAGAAAATGTTGGTAATCAGCATTTTCTCCTTTTCCCACAATGTTTTCCACTCTATCAAAGAAAATTAAACCATTTGAGTCACACTGAAATTGCCGTCTGCAATGCTTTAAATTTGGACAAGGCTAAAATTTTGTCATTTGGTAAAGAGTTTACAGTAACATATAATGAATCTAATGTGTCTCTCGAAAACCTAACAGTTTTATAAAGGAGAAATATTAAAAGAAGATAATTTTTTGGACATCATTTATTTTCTCCCTATAACCATATTCACATACTATGTTGTCGCAATGGTTAACAAAAAACCGAAGAAATGGTTCTAAAAATGACATATCTTGTTGTGACTCGGCGCCGGCTTGGGACAAAAATATCCGAAGTCCCGCAGATAGTCATTGAAATACCCGATTTCTTTTTAATTTAGCATCTTTACTCGTTTTTAAATCTATTCAAGTTGGGAAAATTGAAAACCCGAGTCTTTTTTTTCTAAATAACACTGAGTATAAACGTACTTTGTGACGTTACCTTCTAGTCATTTTTAACTCTTTGCCAAACAATCCCTGGTTTTTACGACCCTGAGACAGGAGCCTTTTGAAAACATTATGGAAAAAGGAGAAAATGCTGGTAACCAGCATTTTCTCCTTTTTCCACTACGTTTTCTACCGTTCAAATTTTAAATTTTCGGTCACTTTTATTTTGCCATCTGTAAATTCTTTCGATTTGGTCTAATCTAAAATTTTATCGTTTGGTATATAATGAAGGGATGAGGAGACTGTCCAATGAAGAAATTTTCTACACCCAAAAATAACTTTTTAAATGTAAATAGTTGTGCTTTTACTATTAGCTTAACTTATTCAGTAGGTTAAGGATCATTTCATATAGCATATATTTACATTTTCATAATCTCACAAAAGGTCAAGGGCAGACAGACTCGACCTTTTCTCGAGAGCAAAATCAAAGATTACACTGCGTTCATTGTCATTGTGCAGTCTGATCGTGATCTATACTGTCCAGCGTAGCCACTGTTGTCGTCTATGAGGCAAGAAAGACTGACCGCCGTAAAACTTCATTTTAAGTGGAGTTCTCTACAAAGTAATATAACTTAACATCACCAACAAAAAAAAGTAAACAGGAAAAAATTCAATTTTTATTCATGAAAAGGCAATTATTGACTACAAATCCATCCTGCAGTGACACCAACGTGCCGAGCCCATCAAAACCAGTTGTCTATGAGTGCCCAACGGGCTTCTCGACAAAAAAAACCTAAGCGATCATATGACGAACAATTATTGGATGGATTGAAACTAGCATGTGTCAATTTAAATGCTAATTTGTGACGACGTTTAGCAATCGAACGGTAACTTGTTTCAGTTCGTACTGTATTCAGAAATAGAGGGAAACATTACGAAAAATAGAAAGACACGATCAGGTTTCACTCTTGTTGATGTTGTTCCAGTTAAGATACGGAGACACTTTATCTATTCATGTGTCCAGATACAGAATCGTTCATCAATAAGTTCTAATCACACAACCCAATCTCTGAGATAAGCAACATGGTGGTTGCGAGGGCTGCGAGGGAATCCCCTAATTCACCCAGAGATCGAGTCAGAGGCTGTGATTTTGATTTCAAAATTGAAAATATTAATTATTCTACACTAAACCCTACTTTATGAGTACTCAGTAGAATTGTCTCATTGAGACGATTCTGATGAATACCCAAAACATAAGATTTTGAGTATAGGAGCGCCATGATGGCCCTGTATCGCTCCACTGGCTAATAAGTAAAAACCTTACACACCAAACATTACACTACTCGGCAAGTTTGTTTCAAATTATACAAAAATTTTCTCTATAAAGTCCACCAGAAAGTTATTACCTCGCTGCAAAATCATTTTTAACCAAAGAGCTGTAATTACTCGAATCCTGGTAGAGGTCCAGAGGATAAAGCCCCATACCAAATAATACATGTATAGGATGTGTGGTTATAATATAGAAGACTTTCGAAAGTTCCCCAAAGGCCCAGTATAACATGAAACCCCTGAGACAGGACTACCTTTGGTAGCCCTGGTTATTATGGTTAGTGACAAGAATCTTAAAGTTTTCATTATATATATGTCCGTGTAAAACTTGGACTACTGAAGTGGGAACAAACTTGACCCTACGGTTATAATTTGGGCTCTCTTGGTAGAGGCCAACTAGATACAGCTGCATGCAAAATTTGGTGGACCAAGGCCTTATGGCTAATAATGAGGATTCGTTCTAAAGTTTGCCCCGTAGAGGCCCATGTAAAACTTGGTAGTCCTAGGACGGGATCAAATTTGACCCTGTGGCTTTAATTTAGGCATACTTGGTAGAGGCCCACTATAAAAGCTACATGCAAAATTTTGTAGACCTAAGTTTCATGGCTAAGTACGGGGAGATTTTCAAGGTTATCTCAATATAAGCTCCTCTAAAGCTTGTGACCAACGGAGACGGGGTCACATTTGACCCCTAGGCTATAATTTGGACGCTACTAGTAGACGCTCTCTCGATAAAGCTTCCTGCAATATTTGGTAGCCCTTGGCCATATGACTAGTGTACAGGAAGATTTCTCCAGTTTTCTCTATATAAGCCCGTGTAAACCTTGTGACCCCATGGCGGGGCCAATTTTGACCCCAGGGCAATAGTTTGAAGAAACTAAACAGAGATCTGCTAGATAAAGCTACTCACCAAATTTGGTAGCCATGTGCCTTGTGGCTTCAGAGAAGAAGATTTTCAAACATTTCCAATATTTTTTTAGTTTTGTTGCCATAGCAAGCGGAATTTTCGGCAATTTTTTTGATAGTCAAAAAATCTGGCAGAGCAACCTCGGCAATCACGGTCTAACAAGTTTGCTTAACCCTTTAAAACACAATGACGACTTTAAACACGCTGGAAAAGAAGCCTTTTGAAAACACTTTGGGAAAAAGAGAAAATGCTGGTAACCAGCATTTTCTCCTTTTTCCCAAAATGTTTTCTAATCCATCTAAAAATTGACTGCACTGTTTGAGCCACATTGAAATTGTCGTCTGCAAATGCTTTTAATTTGGACAAGGCTTAAATTTTGTCGTCTGGTAAAGGGTTATCTTGTTTTGTCTGCGTTGTATTACGCCATTCCCGTTTTGTCCGTTTTTGTCAGAAACGCGGCTGACGTGGCTGCCGGGAACTGACTGTGGTAAATGTTCGGTTCTTTCCACAGCTTGTCACGGACACCGTGAGGTACCACAAAGAGATTTCAATAAACTTGGTAAATAGGGAAAAAACTAACAAAACCTCTCGGCTCATCATTTCGGGCAAACGGGCTCTCGTGGCTTCCTGGAACATGATGTAAACGTGGGGTAACCGACCACAGGAATTCCAGAGAACAAATCCAATCCCATAACCCTCGAGCCGCGGAGCAACCGAATCAGAACTCAAATCATGACTGTCGTTTAATACCAATCTTTAAACTGTTTACAGATACGGAAAAAAGGGGCATAGAGAAAGATGAATCAGCCTGATTGAGAAAACTGTATGGATTCGAAAATGAAACGCTCGAGAAGTTTAATCAAAAAAGGATTAGACTTTCGTCTTTGTTGAATGTTTTACATCAAAGATAATTTTAACTTCTGCCTGGGACGAGTTGTTCACTGGATGGCTCATAAGCTTCGTAATCAATCGTTTTTAGATTAGCCGAGAAATCTTGCCAAAATGAAACGGTCTCGGTTGTGCAAAGTGTTGTGACTTAAGAACAAAAGGTCCCCGGTTTGAACCACTAGCTCCGTGAATTTCTTTCCGGGGATAGGTGATAGCCATTGCGACACAGCTTGCATCAGGCAAAACGGGGAATTCAGATATTTTCGTACAGAGTCATCAGGCTAATCCGAGATGGCACTTTATGGCCACATTAGAATTTGTGCTACTGTAGACGTGTGCAAAACAGTATGCATAAAAACGAAAAGTGTCGTTTCGGATTAGCCTGCGCGGACTGTGCCGGCTGATCCGAGACGGCAGTTTACGCAAATGTCCCACGTGCCCCTTTTTTACGTGTTGCACGCTACAAGATTCATTTCTCCCTCACAGCCGATCAATGTTACGATGATGGTTATGAGGGATTGTCAAGTTTTAGAAAGGAGAAATTGCTCAGATTCTGGGACAATTGCCACCCCCCCGGACAATTGGACAATTGCCCACCCGAGGACATTCTGCCCCCCCCCCACCAGACTATTGCCCCCGAGGACAATTCCCCCCCCCCCCGGACCATTGCCCCCCCGAGGAAAATTTCCCCCGGACTATTGCGCCCCCCACCCCCGGAAAATTCACACTCCGGACCATTGTCTTCCCCCCCCCCCAAGGAATTATCCTCGGGGGCAATAGTCCGGGGGAATTGTCCTCGGGGGTCAATGGTCCGGGGGAGAATTGTCCTCGGGGGCAATTTTCCGGGGGGCAATTGTCCTGATACGGCTCATTACGATTTCCCCCTTTACTCACTCTAATTTTTGGTGGAAACATCTATTATTACATGGATTTAAATTTCCTGTTTTTGTTTACTTGTTTGGTGCGAAACGCCGTGCCAGTCGTATTGTAATAATTTCACGGGGACAGCTCATAGATCCATTTTTCTCTCTCCTTCACTTTACTTATACCATCCGAAGAAAATACTACTTGTTCGGTGCACTGATAGTATTACTATTTGTGTGAAAAATACATAGGTGCACTTTGATTCAATATCCATGACAAAAACAAATGCACAATATTGATGGGCGCACACATTTGTGATATGTGACACGTTATGATTTGCAAAAACAGTTTGTGAAACAGCCAATATTTAGGAAAGACTTATATAAAGATATGGTTAGAAATATTGGATAAAGAGGCTGGGTGGATGAAGTAGTTGTCCTGGTATGGTTGAAACGGTGTAGAAATTTCCTTGAATCTTTTCCTCCAACATTGCAGTCAGGAGAGAGGTGTTCTTAACTCATTACCAAACGACAAAATTTTAGGTTCGTCCAAATCGAAAGCATTTGCAGACGACAAAATAAAAGTGACTGCAAATTTGAAATTTGTTTTGTAAAGACTAGAAATCGCTGGGGGAAAAGTAGTTACCAGTATTTTCTCCTTTTCCCACAATGTTTTCTAAAGGCTTTTTTCTCATGGTCTTCAAAAGTAGGGATTGCGTGGTAATGGGCTAAACATTGTTTTTTTTTCCTAAAGGACAATCTGCTGATGCCAGCATTTTCTCCTTTTCCCACAATGTTTTCGTAAATCATTTTCACCGGGGTCACTATGACACGGAACTGTGTGGTAAACATTTGAATGAATCTTTCTATAAACTTCGTGTACCGTGTTGTGTTATGTTAAAGTTTACAACGCGTTCCTCTCGTGAGGGATTAAATTCGCTGTCAGAGTCAGCTTTCACAAAAAAAAAATCGAATTTAAAAAAAAAGACGACTGATGCAGACGACAGGGATGAGTTTGAAAGCAATCCGGTGATTCACTGCACGCTTAACCCATTACCACACAATCCCTGCTTTTGACGACTCTAAGAAAGAAGCATTTAGAAAACATTGTGGGAAAAGGAGAAAATGCTGGTAACCAGCATTTTCTCCATTTCCCACAATGTTTTCTACCCTTCACAAAACAAATTTCGAATTTTCAGTCTCTTTTATTTTGTCGTCTGCAAATGCTTTCGATTTGGACAGGCCGAAAGTTGTTTGGTAATGAGTTAAATGCTTATAATCCTTTATCGATACAGCATGTTACATAGTTCTTGTTTTTTGTGGGGAAAAAAGGTGTTTTTTTTTTTGTTATACTGAATATAAAGAGAGACATGGATTCTGAAATATCTCGCTAAAGGACACTCCGACAAAAAAAAAAACAATTGTGTCCAGTGAGGGGCTCGAATCCCTATATTCTACAACTGAACCACACTGGGCCCCACTGAACCTAAGTAAGAAGGCTTTCGAAGACATAATAAACAATGGAATATATAGGAAAAGGCGAATTTGTTGGTTTTGCAGAATCAGATACAGAAAACTTACGATCTGAAAATATGCAAGAGATCGACATGAATTTAACCTCTTTTAACCATTTGCAAATAAAAAAATAAATAAATAAATGTGCCTTCCTATTAAGAGTTTAACTTCAAGGAAATAGGAAAGGTTGTGGAAAAAGGAGAAACAGTTCGTCATATTTCAGCTAGTCCATTATAGCCTTGCCCATATTAAAATGATTTGCAGATGAAAATCTCAGATGTGGCCGACTTGATGGAATTTGTCTTCAACTTGGTAAAAAACATTGTGGAAAAGGGAGAAAACGCTGATAATATTTCAGCTTGTCTATTATAGCCTAGTCCATATCAAAATGATTTGCAGATGAAAATCTCAAAGTGGCTTACTTGATGGGATTTTGTCTCCGACTTGGTAAA
This sequence comes from Tridacna crocea, assembly GCA_943736015.1. Lineage (NCBI taxonomy): Eukaryota > Metazoa > Mollusca > Bivalvia > Cardiida > Cardiidae > Tridacna > Tridacna crocea. The sequence goes on from OX031066.1 coordinate 16,770,402, forward strand.
AAACATTGTGGAAACTGAAGGAGAAAATGCTGGTGACCAGCATTTTCTCCTTTTCCTAGACTGTTTCCGAAAGACAACACAGTAATATTTTGTAGGGAATTTATACGGATGCAGCAGCTTACAGCATATTCTTCGTTTATTAGACTGACTGTAAAAAGGCATTAGATCGTTTCCAACATTTTCATTCGATTTTGTTCAAGTGTGATCAGAGAAGAAATGATTCAGGTTCACGCCAAGTATTAATATTCAAATGTGACACGGTATGATTTGCATAACAATTGAAGTTAGATCACTTTAATCTGTTTCCAAACAGCCCTTGATATGACTTTCCAAAAATGGCAGAGATCAAATACTGCCAGGCGTTATTTTCATTGTGTGAAGTCAAATAGTGTTATGCAATATATATAATATTTAAAATGTCTGTAAGAGATGAGAAATCTACATGTATTCTCACGCTCTCTTCCTTTAGACAGGCAGATAGACACACAGACAGACAAAGAGAAAGATAGAGAGAAATGCAGAAAGAGAGAGAGACATGGATAGAAAGAGAGAGACATGGAGAGAGAGACAGAGATAGATGCAAAGAGAGTGAGAGAGAGATGCAAAGACAGACGAACAGACAGACAGACAAAAAATAGAAATCGGGAGTATCTGCACAGTTCTATAAGCAAATCAGCCGCAATCACGAAATGCGTGAGAAAAAGAGATATAATTTGCTAGTCAACTTTTTACCAGAAAAGTTCGTGTCTTACCACTCTGAGGCAGAAAGCCTTTGAAAACATCGTGGGAAAAGGAGAAAATGCTGGTCACCAGCATTTTCTCCTTTTCTCACAATGTTTCGTGTTTTTTAAAGACGAATTTCATCATTTGAGTCGCATTTAATTTGTCGTCTGCAGATCCTTTTATGGTCTAAAATTTTCTTTTGGGGTTAACAGGCTTGTAACCTGCTTCCTTACACACCAACTATTCTAAAGAATATATTTTAATTCTATTTTGCAAGATTTTATGAATTTAAAAGTTACATAACTTCTGATTGGTTAAACCAAATAGTTGAGCTAATCAGACGCTAGGTTTCTTTCCAGTTTAAACAATCCTGGAGAATAGGCCTAAGAACGTTCTAAAGAACTGTCGTTGATATTACTCTCCCCAGTACGGTAGTCATCAATAGTTCTACAATTCATTCTAAGTCTTTTACTAGAACCAGAAAGTAAAGCAACCTCTGATTGGCTGAACCATTTTACTTAGCCAATCAGAAGTTGTGTTACTTTCAATTAAGAAAAAAAAAATAAGGCACAATACTCATAGGGGCAATCGGTGAATGCAGACCCAGGAAAGCATTTAAGAATTTCGAGAACATAGTGTGGTCTGATCTCAACCTATACCTACTGCGCCCTTTTCCATCCCTTCCCCCCCCCCCCCCCCCAAAAAAAAAAAAGAAATCACGCACACTTTTTATCATCACCGAATAGTACAATTTTTTGGGTTCTTTAACCCTTTACAAAACAATTCCTGAGATATAAGCATTTTGAAAACATTGTACACATAAGATAAGGAGAAAATGCTGGTAACCAGCATTTTCTCCTTTTTCAACATTTTTTCTGTCTTGCAGGAAACTACATTTTAATTTTCGAGTTATGTTTATTTTGTCGTCTTTCAAGTTGGACCAATCTAAAATTTTGTCGTTTGGTAAAGGGTTAGGCGTTGAAACGTTATTGGAAAATGATCTAGGGCCGCCGGAAAAATATTACACCCCGAGTTTAAAAGAGAGCAAAAAACATGAGGCAAGAATACAAGGATAGAGAAGTGAGAAGCGACTTTTACGAAGTGACTTCAAACTGTAGCCTATCTAATCACGGCAGTTTGTGCTACACACGCTGAGAGGTACATGTGTTTTATTGGTTGATAACAAAGTGATAACGACACAACATTACTTCAGGATGGTAAACGGACTTAGATGTGAGCCTATCTTTTTTTCTTTCCTTTCTGTTAGAAGTGATTAATTGTATTACACCCGTACTTTGTTATTCTGTTTTTTTCTTAATTTTATTTTGCAAATGGGAAATGTGTTGATGAATTGCTGTGAGTTATTAAATAGAAATGTGATAACTCGCCATTGTGTAAATTGATTCATTTATGGGATTACAAAATATGGAATGTAAAGATACAGAAATGAACGCTTGTATCAGGTAAGGTTCTTTTTTTTCTGTCAATCCTCAGTGCATGTCTATTGCATCCATGCATCCATCTATCTTGATCAATCCTGATCCACCCATCCATCCATCCCGAAGCCAGCCAGCCAGCCAGACCCCCCCCCCCTCTCTCTCTCTCTCTCTCTCTCTCTCTCTCTCTCTCTCTCTCTCTCTTTACATTTTACTTTTTACATTAGATACGTATTTTCACGTATTTTATCTGCTTTTAGAAAATTATCCCAAAAATATGAGTACAAGGATTTTTTACCTGATGTCAAAACCTTCAATGGTACAGTGTATCTGAGTTATCTGTTGTTGTTGATGATGATGATGATGATGATGATGATCAGAGCTCCAGATAGAGAGAGTGATTTTGTTTCAAAACTGAAAATATACATCATTCTCAACTAAACCCTATGTTGTGGGTACTCATTAGAATCGTCTCGACGAGACGATTCTAATGAGTACCCACAACATAGGGTTTGAAAGAGAAATAATAGATTTAGAATACCATCACTCCCTCTTATCTGGAGCCATGGCATTGATGATGGTGGTGGTGGTGGTGGTTCTAAATTACCTTCACTCTGAATGTGGCTGCTCCGATGCTATCTTTGTTACTGGTCACAAAATAGCATCGGAGCAGACCCTTCAGACTGAAGGTAGTTTTAACTGTGATGGCGATTATTCTTTTCACAGAAGGGTTTGAACTACCCTCGTGCTGTTTCGTGCACTGAATGTATCTAAATCACAACCAATATGAAATTCGACAGTATCATTTTATCAAGTACGAATACAAATAACACTTAATGCTTTTTTTTCTCAAAAAAGCCACTTGAAATCTTTTAAGCCAAGCTGTGACAAAAGGGGGGAGGTTGATGATTCTCTCTGATACATTAAACCCAACAAGTAATCACATAATTCTGTATCCTTGAAATTCATTTCGTCTCACAATCACATGCAGAAAACTGTCCAACAAGAAAAAAAAGTTTCGACCCCTGTCAGCCTGTGCGTTATGCGCAGGCCGACAGGGGTCGATATTGTTTGCAGGTACATTTAACACCCTTTTCACAGAGCATGGTATATTAATAATATACATCAACAAGAAAGAAACATGTGTCCTCTCTTCATTTATTTCCGGGATAATATATATATATATATATATATATATATATATATATATATATATATATATATATATATATATATACTAGTCACAATTTGATAGGGATTACTTTGTTATTTAAATATGGGCACAAGTTGCAACTTTACAGTTTTGAAATTTAAGCATCCATTTCCAAAGGTAGTATATTTTCTCAGTGTGGCTATGTATTATATTAAAAAACCAAGCCTGATACAGGTTACAAATATTGTTGGTTGAATTTATTGGGTGACCCCTAACAAATTTTGGATAGTATATAAAATTGCCATCAGTATCGCTGCTGCAATGTTCTTCTTTTTCTTTCCTGCATGGCATGAATGGTCAATCCCACCACTGATTTTTTCTGAACTAAAAGTTTGACCGACTGGGCATTACAAGACTGTCACATTCATAAAAACGTTAATACTTGTCGAAACTTTTTTTCCACCGACATACGGAAAATTTACCAATAGCAAAACGTTTCAAGAACTAAGAACGTTTTTGTGAATGTGGCAGTCTCTTACTGCCCAGTCTGTCCAACTTATAGTCGCTGGCGGATATGTGAAAATTAAAACCAATAAAAGCTGCCAGGTCGGTCTATCTTTTGTTTACCCTATTCCTTTTTTTCTTTAACCTTTTCCATAACGACAAATTTTGGACTTTTCCAAACTGGAAGAGTTTGCAGACGACAATTTTTAGATTTTGAGAAAATGGCAGAAGGTTCTCAAATTAGAAAACACTGTAGGAAAAGGAGAAATTGCTCGTAACGAGCAATTTCTCCTTTTCCCACAGTGTTTTCAAAAGACTTTTACTGCAGACACGTAAAAACCAGGGCTTGTTTGGGAAAGGGTCAAATTCACTTTTCTGCCCTCGAAGAATACATAGCTCAACCGTTCAATGAAAGCTTAATATCCTGACAACATTTTCCATACTTTTAAATTGTATGCTTTAAATTTAAATGCATCTTAACACCCCTTTTATTTACTTTTGGCCGCTATTGGGTCTTTCATACAGGTTGGTTGCTTAATAGAGGTGGCCAGTCAGACAGGTTTTACTGTAGCAACACCATAGAAAGCCCCCCCCCCCCCCTTCGTTGTTATTTGCAATGTTTTTTTTTTCGTGCCTAACAAAACCCCAAATTGCTACTTGAGTCTCCCACGTTTTATCAGTACTTTGCCGAACTTTTCAAGAAAATCACTTCATTTCAAGTTTCTAGCAGCATTTTATGTGAAATAATAATCACAATTATTATACGCCCGTTATCTACACGTCACGTTTATCACTTTACCTACCAAAATCCAAAATTGAGTTTTAACAATCCTTAGAAAAAGCCTTGGAAAATATTGTGGGAAAAGGAGAAAATGCTGGTAACCAGCATTTTCTCCTTTTCCCACAACATTTTCTTCAGTATGGATACAAATCCAATTACTTTGATCATGTTCAAGTTTGTCGTCTCCATATGCTTTGAATTTGGGTCAGCGTAAAATTTTGCCGTTTGGTAATAAGCCCTTGATTTGTTGCAGTGATTGTATTATCTAGCATGGACTTTTGAGAAGCTCTTTGAGTGTCGAATATATGAAACAAACAGGAAAACATGTCTGTAATAACAACAGAAGCATTCTATTTCTAAGTGTAGGTGGAGAGATTAGTGTTTAGATCTAGATCATTGATGTTACTGCAGACTATGTCTGGACTGATCTTGATTTAAACTTCAGAGAAAATTGTTCCCAAAATTTGTCTATTTCCCTTTAGAGAAGGATATTTAGATATTTCACATCTCACCAAATTAAGAAATAAATATATCACTGAAATTTATAAATATATAAACCAATACAAATCATCAATAATTAATGAAGAACCATAAAATAAAAAAAAAAAATGGATGGTGTTCACTAAAAAGGCTACGTAGCCTCTTAATGTTATTTTTAGATTTCGTGCCATAAATAAAACAAGCATTTTGGGAATGTCAAGTGACTGACACGTGACTAATGACGCTTAAATTCCATAACATAACAACCATGTAATTATTTTCTATAATGATTTCTTCGGACGCTATGTTTGAAGCTTCGTCTGTCTATTTCCGGTATGTAAAAAGGCAAGTTTTTCATGTAAGAATAGACCGTGTTTCCCTTCGGTGTAGACCTGGGCTGTAGTAAAACTCTTATTTCTCTTGTTGCAGTCTGTATACATGAAACTGTTCAGACCAAAACTGTAGATACATGAAAATGTTGGGACCAAATACTGTAGATACATGAAACTGTTGAGACCAAAACTGTAGATACATGAAACTGTTGAGACCAAAACTGTAGATACATGAAACTGTTGAGACCAAAAACTGTAGATACATGAAACTGTTGAGACCAAAAACTGTAGATACATTAAACTGTTAAGGACAAAAACAGTAGATACATTAAAATGTTGAGACCAAAACTGTAGATACATGAAACTGTTGAGACCAAAACTGTAGATACATGAAACTGTTGAGACCAAAACTGAAGATACATGAAACTGTTGGGACACAAAAGTGTAGATATATATTAAACTGTTGAGACCAAAACTATAGATACATGAAACTGTTGAGACAAAAAAACTGTAGATACATGAAACTGTTGAGACAAAAAGACTGTAGATACATTAAACTGTTGAGACAAAAAGACTGTAGATAAATGAAACTGTTGAGACCAAAACTGTAGATACATTAAACTGTTGAGACCAAGACTGTAGATACATGAAACTGTTGAGACCAAAACTGTAGATACATGAAACTGTTAAGATCAAATGCAGTAGATACATGAAACTGTTGAGATCAAATGCAGTAGATACATTAAACTGTTGAGACCAAAAACAGTAGATACATGAAACTGTTGAGACTAAGACTGTAGATACATGAAACTGTTGAGACCAAAAACAGTAGATACATGAAACTGTTGAGACCAAAAACTGTAGATACATTAAACTGTTGAGACCAAAAACTGTAGATACTTTAAACTGTTGAGACCAAAAACAGTAGAAACTTTAAACTGTTGAGACCAAAACTGTAGATACTTTAAGCTGTTAAGACCAAAAACAGTAGATACATTAAACTGTTGAGACCAAGACTGTAGATACATTAAACTGTTGAGACAAAAACTGTAGATACATGAAAATGTTGAGACCAAATACTATAGATACATGAATCTGTTGAGACCAAGACTGTAGATAAATGAAACTGTTGAGACCAAAACTGTAGATACATTAAACTGTTGAGACCAAAGCTGTAGATAAATGAAACTGTTGAGACCAAAAACAGTAGATAAATGAAACTGTTGAGACCAAAAACAGTAGATACATTAAACTGTTGAGACCAAGACTGTAGATAAATGAAACTGTTGAGACCAAGACTGTAGATAAATGAAACTTTTGAAGCCAAAACTGTAGATACATGAAACTGTTGAGACCAAGACTGTAGATACATGAAACTGTTGAGACCAAGACTGTAGATACATGAAACTGTTGAGACCAAAAACAGTAGATACATTAAACTGTGGAGACCAAAAACAGTAGATACATTAAACTGTTGGGACCAAAAAACTGTAGATACATGAAACTGTTGAAACCAAAACAGTAGATACATGACACTTTTCTGACCAAAACCTGTAGATAAATGAAACTGTTTAGACCAAAAAGCTGTAGATACATGAAACTGTCGAGACCAAAAACCTCTAGATACATGAAACTATTGGGACCAAAAAACTGTAGATACATGAAACTGTTGAGACCAAAACAGTAGATACATGAAACTGTTGAGACAAAAAACTGTAGATACATAACAAGTTTCAGACCAAAAACTGAAGGTACATGAAACTGTTGGGACCAAAATAGTAGATACATTAAACTGTTGAGACCAAAACTGTAGATACATGAAACTGTTGAGATCAAAAACTGTAGGTACAAGAAACTGTTTGGACCAAAAGTGTAGATACATGAAACTGTTTGGACAAAAACTGTAGATACATAGAACTGTTGGGACCAAAACTGTAGAGACATGGAACTGTTGGGACCAAATCTGTAGATACCTTAAATTTTTGAGACCAAAACAGTAGATACCTGAAACTGTTTGGACTTAAACTGTAGATATATTAAACTTTGAGACCAAAAACGGTAGATACATGACACTGTTGGTACCAAAACTTTAGATACCTGATACCCTTGAGACCAAAATTTGTAGATACATGAAACTGTTGGGACCAAAACATTAGATACATGGAACTTTTGAGACAAATAAAAATGTAGATACAAGAAACTGTTGACACCAAAACTGTAGATACACACAACTGTTAAGAACAAATATGTAGGTACATTAAACTGTTGACACCAAAAATGTAGATACATGAAATTGTTGACACCAAAACTGTATATACAGTAACCTGTTGGGACCAAAAATATAGATACATCAAACTGTTGGGATAAAAACTGTAGAAACTCGACTGTTTGCACCAAAACTATAGGTACATGAAACTGTTTGACCAAACAGTAGATTCATAAAACTGTTGAGACCAAATACTATTGATACATGAATCTGTTGGTACAAAAACAGTAGATACATTAAACTGTTAGGACCAAAACAGTAGATACATTAAACTGTTGAGACCAAGACTGTAGATAAATGAAACTGTTGAGACCAAAAACTGTAGATAAATGAAACTGTTGAGACCAAAAACTGTAGATAAATGAAACTGTTGAGACCAAAAACTGTAGATACATAAAACTGTTGAGATCAAAAACTGTAGATACATTAAACTGTTGAGACCAAAACTGTAGATAAATGAAACTGTTGAGACCAAAACAGTAGATACATTAAACTGTTGAGACCAAAACAGTAGATACATTAAACTGTTGAGACCAAGACTGTAGATACATGAAACTGTTGAGACCAAAAACTGTAGATACATTAAACTGTTGAGACCAAAAACTGTAGATACATGAAACTGTTGAGACCAAGACTGTAGATACATGAAACTGTTGAGACCAAAAAGTGTAGATACATGAAACTGTTGGGACAAAAAGTGTAGATACATGAAACTTTTGAGACCAAAAACTGTGAATACATGAAAATGCCGGTGTAATACAGGGAAATGACCCAGGTCATTATTCTCCGTCGAGGAATGACCCATGGGTCATTCCTCTACGTCGAGAAATGACCGTGGGTCATTTTGTAATGGAGGTCATTTCTCTGCATTACACCCGGTACCAAAACCATTATACAACTTAACTTTTGAGACAAAAAATCTTAGATACATGAAACTGTTGGGACCAAAACTGTAGATACCTTAAACTATTGAGACCAAAACTGTAGATACATGAAACTGTTGGGACCAAAACTGTAGATACCTTAAACTATTGAGACCAAAACTGTAGATACATGAAACCTTTGAGATCAATAACTGTAGATACATAAAACTGTTGAGGCCAAAACTGTGGATACGTGAAACCGTTGGGACCAAAACTGTAGATACCTTAAAACTTTTGGGACCGAAACAGTAGATACATGAGACCGCTGAGGCCAAAAACTGTAGATACATGAAATTGTCGGGACCAAAACAGTAGATACATTAAACTTTTGAGACCAAAACTGTAGATACATGAATGCTGTTGATACATTAAAGTGCAGATAGCCTACGTAAAATTGTAGATAGCTTAAAGTATAGGTACATAGAACTTATACATCCAAAACGTTTGAAATTCAATTTTTTTTTGCTGGATAAATTGCACCGTATTGGACGGTACAGTTTCAAGATTAGGCTTAGAGCTCTGTTCAGCCTAATCTTGATCTACGCTATCGGCAGAAGTGCACTTTATCAAACGTAAAAAAACAACAACAAAAATGATAAATATATTTATTATACTGAACTGGGAATTTCGCCTTTTTCTTGTTATCAAAAATGTACAAGGTATGTTGATAGAAAAGTAACATTAAAAAAAACACCTGTTAAAAGCCCGCAAGCGGCCAAGAGTAAACAATATGAGGGTTTTACAATGTACATAAATCCATATCCTACCTTCCAAAAGTATGGGTATTATTGTGGAGATGACGAGTCCATGATATTGTATTAACAGTCTGTGAAGCAGTTAATGTAAAACGTCACGTGCGGCGATATAGGGGTACTGCGACTGTTCTTCTTACGAAAATGGCAACTACGAAATATACTTTTCCTTGTAAGAGTAAAGACTTTCCAACAAACCTTTGTCAAACTCTGACGCTGATTTTAAGTATCTTCAAGTACTGCGTAGCCCATTCAAAAAAAAAAAGACTGCAAAATATATCTTTTTTTTTTCCTTGCATTTGTCTCTTTTATGTATTGATGGTTTAACAGCCATCGTCTATTTCAATTGAGTGATGAATCATTCATGAAGCTTGGTGAGATTGTAAAAATCTGAATAGCCTTCTTCAAAGTGCAGGAAGTATGAATACACCAAGGGAAAATACTCTAAAGGTTTTATTTGCTCATGCATTTAATGCATTTCCTTTACTGTAGGTTTTTTTCACCTCATAAATCCAGATGGAAATGCTATCAAATCGACAAATAGACAATACAGACGTTATCACATATTTCTTTTAAATATCATTTAAAATGATGATGAATTAAATCAAAACAATTTACAGAAATGATTTCATAATCTACAGAAACTGACTGACAGACTGACTGACTGATTCATTCATTCATTCAATGCAGAAAAGAACAGGATACAACAAAACATCAGTTGAATCTAAATTACACAGGAGCTCATCTTTACAGTACAGAGAAACATAAATTCAACATGACTTACTAAAGAAGAGAGTAAATATAAATGACCAATCTGTAAAAAGTGGATGTAATTTATCTGCAGAAAGCATAGATCCGTGTCAGCCTTATCAGTTAACGCCGGCGGACATAGAAACTTTTCGCTATTTTAGTTTGCATGTCCGAGGATAACATTACCCCATACTCCAATCAATATTAGATTTAAAAAAATGATTTTATAGAACCCTTATTATGTGACGACTTTATTTTATAGATCCCTTATTATGTGACGACTTTATTTTATAGATCCCTTATTATGTGACGACTTGCTTGGTCTACTACATTACCAAGATGCGCTATACCTCCTTTTCGTAGAGCACCTCTCAGATTTAATTCGTTTCATTGTAAAATTCTGGTCCAAGGGTGTACCTTGACTGATTATCTTACATATTTTAAATAATTACCTCCCTTCAACAAATGCAAATGAATCAAGCTATACAAAGTGTTAAGATGCTTGTGAAGGTATATAAGCAGAAGTTAAGGCATTTTAAAGTCATGTTCTGTGGAAAAAAGGTATAATGTGTTTGAAAAAAATATACAATTCAGTACGCCGAGGCTGTCCTTTAATTTTTTGCTTTTTGTATTATTTTCTCTTTATTTTGCATTTCCAAGGGCCATTCAACCTCAGGATTCAGTCACCTTTTAGAGGAAACGGATTTTATGTGACAACTTGCTTGCTATAATGCATCACGGAGATACATTAAAGCTCCTTTTGCCAGAACACGACTCAAGTATTTTTATTTATGACTACCCGATAATTCTAGAGAACGATTAATTATGCACACATATACGTGTAATGTATAACGTTATTTGATAGTAGCTATGAGCCAGAGTGAAAAGGAAACAGCTATTAAAATTTTACACAGTCTAGGAATGATTCTCAATCTGGGTCCGTATTCACCGACCGTTCTTAAGAACATTCTTCGGCTTATTCTTCAGAAATTTGACAGTGTGAAAGTAACAGAGCTTCTGATTGGCTAAACCAATTGGTTTAGCCAATCAGAAGCTCTGTTACTCTCACAGTCAGAAAATCTTGAAGATTAAGACTAAGAACGTTCTTAAGAATGGTTAGTGAATATGGGCCCTGGTCAGCTATGTAACATAGATAAATCGTCGATAAATGCAGTGTAACAGATAAATACATATAGCCCTATCGGAAGTCCTCGATTTAAGACCGGAAACGTCACAACAACGATTTATTTGACGGCCCCGAGAAAATGAAATGCATTTTCTATCGGTCATTTCTCTGCAACCTTGCAACCGTAAGGGGCAACGTTCGGCATAAAGATACATAAGTTAATTTAGTTATATAAGATATTCATAAAATTGGTTAAAAAAAAATCTGGTTGAAAACGAGTAAAGTTGCATCTTTAAATGTTACGAACGAATATAGGGGACGGGACAAATTACTAGCTCTCGCCAGACTAAACATTCAAAAGCGTCTGATGAGTTTTTATTCCCGTTATCCGGCGGAGAAAAACTGAAATCGACGGTAGACAAAAGCAATTTTCAAAGCCGAGTTTCTGATTGATTTTGATCGATTTTCGGCCCTTTTTATCCCCCGACACAATTATATATTTGGTATGAGAACGTCTGCCTGTAGACAGTGGGGATTATAAGAATACTGACTGCTATTTCTGGATCAATCCAAAACGAAAAAGGAATTCGATTCATGCTCCGTAAAAAAAACGGTTTAGCCTATCTTCAACAAGAGCTTCGCAAAGCGGCGCATATACGCCCGAAGGGGCTTGTCAGTGAAATAAGTTGAAATGACGGAAGGGCCATGAATAAAGAGTAGTTAATCTACATGATATGTGAAAAACATTAAAAGGCAATAGCTAAAAAGAAGAAGGGTGGCACAGTTAAAAATCTTGTGAATTGCTGTTCTCCACAAGGTGTTCTTTCAGTCTTGAAAGGTTCAAGATCATAGCTTTTATATTTTAGAAATTATGGCCCAGACTAAAATTCAAAGAGAAAACTAAAAAAGGGCAATAACTCAAAAAGAAGGATGGCAGAGTTATGGTTCTTGTGCAGTGCACTTCTTCATGATATGTTCTATTAGTCTTTGAAGTTTCAAGATGATAGGTTTTAAAGTTTGGGAGTTATGGCCTGGACAAAAATTCAAACTGAAAATTAACAAAGGGCAATAACTAAAAAATAAAGGTCACAGAGTTATGGTTCATGTTCACTGCACTTCTCCATAATGTGCTCTATCAGCGTATGAAGTTGCAAGTTATTAGCTTTTATAGTTTGGAAGTTATGGCCTGGACAAAAATTCAAACTGAAAATTAACAAAGGGCAATAACTCAAAAAATAAAAGTGGCAGAGTGATGGTTCATGTGCACTGCACTTCTCCATAATGTGTTCTATCAGTGTATGTAGTTTCAATTTGATACCTTTTATGGTATAGAAGTTATGGCCTGAACAAAAATTCAAAGTGAAAAGTTGGTTATTTCAGAAATCAAGGGCAGATAATTTTGGAACGCAAACAGCGATCAAAATTCTAAGACCCAGGTGCACAACTAGACATCATGGAGATTCATTGTGGCAAGTTTCAAATAATTCCGATGAAAACTGTAGGAGGAGTTGCACACACAAGAAATTGCTAACGGACGAAGGGACGGACGGACGGACGGACGGACGGACGGACGACCAGGGTATAACATAATACGACCCTTCGGGCGTATAAAAAATATCGAACCAGGTCAGCCTGCGCAGTCCGCGCAGGCTGACCTGGTTCGAAACTTTTTGCTTCGGCCATTTTTTTTTTGCATGTGCAAGGGCCAAGAAGGGATTAAAATGTTATCAATTTATAAAGAAAATCACTGTATATTTCACATTCCCATGTTTATTTCCACAGAAAGTCACGTGGACAGGCTTGGCAAGCTTTTTACGAGACTGAGCTGTCAATCAAACCAGAAGAGGCAAATACCACATGAATTTTTATGTCACATAAAATCTAATGTTCCTTTTCAGTTTATGAGTGACTAAATCAAATACTTATTGCTTTATGTGGGTTTAATCTTTCGGCATCTTGCACGATATTTTGAATAGTTTAATTTTGTTAAACCTCGTTATGGACTGTTACAACTTTAACCCAATATACTACATAGTCTATTTTCCAGCATAGCTGAATGCGTGTGCTTATGATCAACTCATTGGTACTAATAAACAATGAAAAGATGGTTATTTAAACCGCTTCACACCTCATTCGAGTGACAGATCTTTAATACCGCGCACAACCAGTTGATTATTCTCTGTTTATTTGTATGCTAGAGCATTGCTCATATGTTTGGCTTTGAAAGAATAATACACCTTATTTAGATGTAGGACAAACGGTTGTACTTGCAAAAAAAAGGCTATCTTACCTGTCAAAGATGACACAATCTAACGTTACAAGTACAATCGCCACGGTGTCAAGTAGGAACCCAGGACGGAACCCTGCGGCTTTCCAAACTCAAGAGAGGAAGCACTACATACTTTGCCGACATGGAAGTCCACTTAACAGATAAACTTTGTTAAGGAAAAATATCATAATAAGTTTAACCTATTTTTTTATAGAGTGAACAGCGTCAAAATGAATTTATAAGTATAGATCTACACTGTTTTGCGATATTTTTGTGTGTGTGTGTGTTTTTTTTTTGTAGGTATTGTCAATTGGTTTGAGCTAAATACCTGCACATGTTATGGTTTTATCACAAATACACGGATTGTAATGTTTTTCAAATCTGGATCAATTTATTTTGAATTCAGTTTTTTAACCCTTTCCCGAACGACACATTTTAGACTCTTCCAAACTGAAAGAGTTTGCAGACAATAATTTTAAATGTGATGAAAATGGTAGAAAGTTCTCCTAAAGGGTAGAAAACACTGTCGGAAAAGAAGAAATTGCTCGTTATGAGCAATTTATCTTTTTCTCAGTGTTTTCAAAAGACTTGTACTGGAGACATGTAAAAACCAGGGTTTGTTTTGGAAAGGGTTAAATATGTAAGACCTTAAACATATCCGTCTGTTCTTGGTTTAGGCCGTACGGCCAAGCTGACGAAATTGGGTGTTATATCCAGCGTCCGTATCCACAGGCCACTCTGCAAAATATTTCTTGTCTTATTCTCTAAGATTTTCGAAATTTGAAAGTAAAACAACTTCTGATTGGCTTAATGGTTTGGCTTTGCCTATCAGAAGCCGTTTTACTTTAAATTTTAGAAAATGAAATAAGATAACGAATTCAATGTTAGAATGTAACTTAAAATAGCATGCAAATCTTTGTAATCAGTTTCTAAATATACATTCAGGGTAAACGACTTTTTTCTGCAGGAATTTTCAAGAATTTTTTAAAAATAAAATGTCCATACCATACTGGACTGATTCCCAGACTATTTTACCAGCCATTTGCGAAAAAGCATTTTGACTTACTCATGCATAGGTTATATACTTGTACTAGTCAACCATGACAGGATAATGGTGCCACTTAGCATAATTTTGAGTAAAGGTTTATCTTACATTGAAGTTCATTGCATCAGTTGCCATCTTGAAAAGTAGTCCGGTTCTGTACCCAGAATACGCAAGATCAAACAGGTACGTATTTGAAAATTGCCATAAAGCGGAAGAGAATGATACAAAGTTTGTTACAGTACTGAAATTCTATCATAGTGTTATACGAATCCTTGCACGCAGGTGCTGTAACATATAGGGATTGTGTGGTAATGGGTTAAAGAAGAAAAAAACTTCCACGGTGAAAATTAAACCACAAAGTACCATAAGTACTCGTTGACTCTAAGAGAACAAACACGCAAACCAGTATCTATATCCCATATTATATACAAATACAGGGACTGTTTTAACCCTGTACAAGAAAAAGGCAGAAATTTTAAACTCGACCACTCTAAGTATTTGCAGACGACAAATTGAAAATGTCTAAAATGGTAACATCTAGCTTTGTAAGGGAAAAAAAAACATTGTGGGAAAAGAAGAAAATGCTGGTTACCAGCATTTTCTTCTTTTCCTAAAATGTTTTCAAAAGCCTTCTTGTCTCGGGTTATTAAAATTCCGGATTGTTTTGTGAAGGGTTGACCTTTTGTGTTATTTTCATACAACAAATCTTCAGCTCTAACATGAAACAATCTGATATCAGAACAGAAATCGAACAAAACCTGGTATAATAGACCTGTACGAGAACTTTGGACGACGACAGTGAGTAGCTGACTCGATTAGGGGGCGTTCTCAACCTATTTGAGCAAAATGCAAAAAAGGCCAAGCAAACTGTTAATGTCGATTTACATCTACCAAACAGAAATGACTAGGGTTGGTAGTTTATTTACCCCATTTTTACCTGTTTTCCTTGAACCTCGACCAACATAAGTATAAACTTGATAGGTTAAGGTGTACTTAAGCGTACTTTTGATAATTCTATTTGATATTTAGGAAAACTTTGCTTGAAAAGGAGAAACTGGTGATTAATGTAAAATTAATCTTAATAGATCTAGATATTCCAAATACAAATTCATCGTTTCTATACCTACCCAAGGTCTAGTAAAATAGACCATTCAAAACAACAACAAATAACCACTCAGAAAGTAATTATCACTAAATTCAGTAAGCCAATAGCTGGCAAGTGATTAGTAACGAAGAAACAAAAAAAAAAAAGGAAAGTATCTTTAATTGGTTAGGTAACCTGTTTTGTGCAACTTTCGATTTTGTTACAGAGTTTCACAAAGACCAGTGGCACTGTCACATGATCAATAACGCGTTGATTATGAAGATTTGTATTCAAATCAGTTTGATAACGTTATGATGACATCATGTCTGATGTAATAAAATTAAAGTTACTGATTGCTAAATGATCATCCCCTTATTCAAACATCCAAAATGCACGTCTTCATTGAATAAAATTGTGCATTGTATATGATTACAGAGAAAAATATATCTTGTTGTATTTATCTATATCTTGCAACATTTTTTGTTTGCAGCATAAAAACTTAATAGTCCCCTGTAAGGGCTTATGATGAGAGCGGTAAGCCTTTGCATGTTTATGTTACTTTTTGTAATTTATATTCGGCTGGTTGATGTAGCTGTTAGGTTATTCTCGAATTGGAAAATCAAATCGGGTTGATTGACAATTGAATACGAGAAACTACTCCTTACTCCTCCCCCCCCCTTTCTTTTTAATCACTAGTATTACAGAACAGCATCCGAAAGCAGTCAAATAGCAAATGCTTTCTGATTACTAGTTTTGAAACAAAAACATAGATCACCAAGCTATGTTGAACAGGCTTTCGAATCTTTCTTTCAAATGGAATTATCAAATCAAAGAAATGGAGGAGCTGGTAAATACTCTGTTTGCCTTTGAAATCTTTGTTTCTTCGATGTCTTAATCTTGAGCAGTAATCATTTTACATTTCAAGATATCTGTCGCAAACTTTTTAAAGGACCGTATCTGTAAGGTCTCTGGTACCCATTAGGTAGTTAAACCCATGTTTATAAGGTTCCTAGCACCGTTAAGCAGTTGGTCCACATTCTTCCTGATGTTCTGCAACATATCGCCCAATTTTCTTTGTTGGGCCATGTATGACCTTAGAATGGGCAATGCCTCATTCTTTACTGCTTTAACTAAATTATTTTAACTTTTGAGTTCGTAACTGAAAATAATTAATGTTACTTAAGTGTTTTGCCATAACCTTAAACGAAGAAAAAATAGGCTTAGCCTATGTATACTCGATGCACGAGCAATCCAAGCTTGCATCATACAACAAGTTAACGAGAAAAATACAGTAACGTACTATATAGATTTCAATACCAGTTACATCGCAGGACTGATTTGCAGACGTTTATTTAATCAGATCTATAATATTTGTCTTTATCAATTGAACAAAGCCTCTCGTATACAATTAAATCTGGTAGCTCCATTTTCCTCAACATAATAGCCCAATGTACTTGAAAATCATTTCGGTTTCTGTTGGCGTGTCAAGGATAGATATTGTAGAGTATGTTCAATGTTTATAAAGTATTTAGTGATTAACGCATATTAACTGAATGTAAGTATAAATCATATACAAATGTATAGGGCTTTCAAAGTAAAAATTCCTTTGGGTTTGCTACGCCTATGTAATCGGTCACTTTTTACCGATCAGTTTGAGGTTTTCCCTTGCAAAGAGCTCGTCTTCTGATGTTCACTCACGCGCTCGTCATAATTCGTACAGGTCTATTAGCAAATAAAGTAAAGCCAACTCGACTATGAATAGTATCGTCTCATTCAGGATTTGAAAAATAGTGGGCTATTTGGATCTTTGAAAGGCTAGAAAAAAATGTTGGAAAAGGAGAAAATGATAGTTTCAGCACTTCCTCTTTTTTCCACAATGTTCATGTTCTTTACAGCCTTTTTTATCAGGGTCGTTATAAAATGAAAAGTGGAGGGGGTGGGGGTTGTCCCCCATCAATATGAAAAGCAGTGGGGATTTCTAAAATGGGAAAGGGGGGGGGTCAAAATTAGCTATAGAACGCAAGAAACAGAACTAATCTCTGTCAGAAGATATGCATATGAAATACGCACGAAAGTACATTAAGAAGTGAAGAATTTTATACTGATTAGAAATCTCCATATGTCACACTGTTTTACAAATTCAAACAGTCACCCAACGTTTTGGTTTTAAAAAAATCTAAATTAATGAGGAAAGTGGGTTTTACTTAATTACATGTACAAAAGGAATGCAGTGTTATATGATATGTAAATGGGGACACTTAATCTTCAGTTCGCGTTTTTTGTTCTTCGGGCTACTTTTACTTTGGGTGCTCAGGGTGTGGGGGAGGGGGACTTAAGATCTTAATGGGCACAGTATAGATCAAGACCAGATTTCACAAAAAGTGCAGCCTGATCTTTGATTTTTATTGTCCGATAGGGTGAGTTTTATATGGTAAAGCGGCTATGAAGTTGTATCACGTCAGCATAATATTTCTTCTTGTTTAACTCTTTACCAAACGATTTATATTAAATTATAGACTGGTCCAAATTAAAAGCATTTACAAACGACAAATGAAAGATGGCTCAAATGGCAGAAATTGTCCTTGATAGAGTGGAAAACGTTGTGGGAAAAGGAGAAAATGCTGGTTACCAGCATTTTCTCCTTTTCCAACAATGTTTTCTGTAGGCTTCTTTCTCAGGGTCGTTAAAAGTCGGGATTGTGTGGTAAAGATTTAAAATGACATTCTTTTTTTTTCAGCATTTTAATTCTCTGCCAGTCGGCAAAAATGTGACCTTATGAAAAAGGAGAAAATGTTGGGCACCAGCTTTTCTCCTTTTAAAGCAATGTTTTGATTAGACTTCTTCCTCAGGAACGTTATCAATCGAGATCACGTGATAAAGGATAAAGGATAAAATTGAAAGCTGGTGATTTAAGGTCAGTGTTCAATTATGTTATGGCCTCCAGTGCGCCTGGGCAACGAAATTTGGGGTTTTACCAAAAATAAAGAGCTGGAAGGAATTCATTTAAACTTTTGCAAGAGACTCTTGAATGTAAGAAATTCTACCAGTTCATTGGCAGTTTACGGAGAGTTGGGCAGATACCCATTATATGTATTAAGATATATCAGTATCGTCAAATATTGGTTTAAAGTGATTAATTCTGATAATATTATTGTACAATATGTATACCGCAGTAGCTGGATTGATGCGGAAAAGGGTTTAATTAATTGGGTGTCAAATATTAAAACACTTTTATGTGATCATGGTTTTAACTATGTATGGAATGATCCAAAATCCATAGATCCAAAATTGTTTCTGAAACAATTCGCACAAACTGTGAAAGATAATTTTATTCAGAATTGGTTTAATGGTATTGAGTCTTCAACACAACTTAAGTTATATAGTCATGTAAAAACAAGTTTTTGTTGCGAAGACTACTTGAATTGCATACCCAAATCATTGAGATATCACTTGTCACGGCTTCGGATGTCTGCACATGATTTGAGAATACAATCGGGTCGTTTTGCAAGAAATAGAATTAGACGCGAAGAAAGATATTGTCTTTGCTGCAACTCCTCTGATATTGAGGATGAATATCATTTTATTATAATTTGTCCTTGCTTTAACGAAATTCGAGAGAAATATGTATACGACTTTTATACAAAACGTCCAAGCGTCTTTAAATTCATGAATTTGTTGTCTGAAACTGATAAGGGCACAGTTTACAAACTTGCTCAATATATCAAAGAAGCATCTGCTCAAAGGAGATTGTTACTCAGGCAACGTTAGTTTCTTTTCTTTTTTTTTTTCTTTTTTTAACATGCATTTTTCTTAATTTAAGTTATGCATTTGGTGTGGTGTGTGTGGGGGGGGGGAGTTTTTATTTCTTTCATTTTTTGCTATGCATTTGAAGTGCTAAACATTAGTAAATAGGAGACCATGAAAAGGATATGTCTAATTCTCCTCCATTTATTAAGTATACCGAATTGCTTTCATGCGTTCTGGATAGCATGATCTGGGATCATACTCCTCATTGTGTGCGGTCCGATCTTTATCTTTATTTTTATCTTTATTTTTATATTGATCTTCTTTGCCTGCTAAAACGGTTTGGCTTTGGTTATTATTGCCTGCAGGGACAACTTTAATAGGTTGGCACTTCAAAGGCTTACACTCCTGTTCTATAAAATTTCCTTGATATTTTTCCAAAACTTGTATATATTTTCCTTGGTATTTTCCCAAATGCTTTTATACAGTTTTCTTGGTACATGTATTTTCCCAAAAACTTGTATATAATTTTCTTTGTATTTTCCATTAATTTTTTTTTTTTTTTTCGCAAGTTGAGCGCTGGATGGATGGGGTGAGGTCTTTCAGTCATGGCTGTGTGCTTGACTGAGGGAGTCCAGCTTATTTGTCCGGCACTTTATACATTACAGATTGTCTGCGTGTTCGACACTTTTCTGTCGGCATTTTGCTAGCCAGTAACAAGACTTAAAGTGAATATTTTACGTCATGCTCGCCTTGTATCTGGTGATTTTTCATTTTCATTTTTGTATTTTTATGGACTATGTACAACTGTGTACTTGTCGGAAAATAAAATTTGTTCTGTTCTGTTCTGGCATAATTCCTGGCTTTAAATTAAATGGTGTTACAAACTCAAACTCAAACTCAAACTCAAAATGACTTTATTTGGTATTCGGCAAAAGAATTTTGCCATTGACCATTTTACAATAATATAGCATGAAATATAGCATAAATATTTACAAATACAATATATAAACATCTGAAAAAAAAAATCACAACTATATACATCTGAAAAAAATCACAACTATAGTATGATTTACATTTAAGAAACTGAGCATGTTTGACCTTTTTGTGGACATTGTAGATTAAGATCAGACGGCACAGACCGTGTAGTCTGATCTGGGATCTACATTGTCCGATTAGAAGGTATTTATATTCAGAAAGAAAAAAATAATAATAGTAAAAGATAAAGAGATAGTATCATTAGGGTTTTGTACTATGGCTTGAAAGTTACATTTATTATAATATAATCAGCAAGATAAGGATCAATAATCAAGCGTTATTTAAAAAGATATTTCGTAAATCAAATGCCCTTTTGATGAATTTTGCAGTATTTAATTGGATTTTTCGTTTTTTAGATGACATAATTCTATTAAATTTAGCAATTGTAAACCAGTGTATATTTAAATATTTTGATCTTAATTCGCAATATTTTGGACAAACACATAAAAAGTGATATTCTGATTCTATTCTATTAATGTTGCATAATCTGCAAAGTCGATCTTGTCTATCAATATTTTGGACTCTCCCGGTTTCTATTGCAAGCTTATGCGAGGCAAGTCTAAAGCGTGTCAGCGTTTTTCTTAGTGTTTCATCCCTGATATTTGTTAAGTAATTTTCAAATTCGAAATTAGTTTTGTAATTACAGTAATAGTCTAATTTTACACAAGTGCGGGTCGAATTTTGCCATTCTTGTATGAAATTATCACGAAGTCTTCTTTGAATATTTTTGAATACAAAGTTAAAATTGTCTATGTTATATCTTGTCCAAATATATGAATATCCAGTTTTATCTAAATTTTCCTTGATTTTTTTAGACCAGTTAAAAGCATTTCTACTAGCAATTTGAATATTGCAATTTTCATTAAATATTGTATGAATAAGTGACATTCTATTACCCTTGATTTTCAGGTAATATTTAATTGATTTTTCGAGCGCCAAAAGTGACATTGGATATCTTCCAAGTTCTCCATACACAGCAAAGTTTGGAGTTTGAGGGCTTACACCAAGTATTTTCTTTAAAAATTTCATACGTATTTTGTCAACAGATTTTAAGTTATAAACCCCCCAAGCCTCAGCTGCATACAGCAAAATTGGAGATACCATTCTGTCAAAAAGAAGCAGTTTTGTTTTGATATCTGTTGGGACTTTTTTAAATAAAGATAATAAACTATTCATAGCTTTTAAAGCTTGATCATTTAGTGCATTAACTGCATTTTGCATTCTACCTGTTCTAAAGAATTTAATACCTAAATAACAAAATTCATCAACAATTACATACACGAGCTCTTCTGATCTACACGTATATGGTAGCGTAAGAATATTTGCTATAGGTTGTGACCGCAGAAAGTCTTATTTACGACGCGGGAAAAAATAGTCCTTAGAAATAACCAAAATAAAACGTTTTGTGTGCTGACCCCTCCCCTCTCTTTTCCAACTCCATGTTCTCCATCTCGTGGTGTCTCTTCCCCCCCCCCCCCCCCCCCCGCCAACCTTCCTTCCCCCGTATCTCCTCCGCCTTTCAAATTATTAACTTCAGACACATGTGCGGTAATTATTCTAACGAAATCATTTTGCAATTTGGTAAAAGATCGTAAAGGAAACATTAAATATTTTATGTTCTCTGATAGAATTTGTAAAACACTATTCTCAGTAAAAAACTGTTTAGGCTAGTTTGAACGAATGAAACTGAGAAGGAAAAAGTGAGGAAAAAAGATGAAAAGACAAACAAGTGTGATTCAATATTATCTTTTCCTAGTCCAATATTATCAATTACCTATTCTCCACTTGCCACATTGTTTTGAAAATCTTTTCTAGGATGTGCCTCAACACCTCGGAATGAAGTTGAATCATACTCTCTGGAAAAGGGGGGCTTAATGCATTCACCTAATAAATGATACCACCCCAAGCCGTCACATGATTTTGGATCCATTAGAGAACCGACTCAATCATGTAGTAGACTGGTCCTTCGACATACAGAAAACTGACCGATAGCGAAAGGTTCCGGCCCAGGTCAGCCTGCGCGGACTGCGCAGGCTAACCTGGGTCGAAACGTTTCGTAGATGCATGAAGCTACCTTTTCAAAGAGCGCGGTGCGATTTAAAAAACTTAATTGGCATTCTCGAGAAGTAACACATGGGCCGAACATATGTTTTATTAATAAATTTCACGAAATCAACATTTCTGTGCCAAGTGTTTGTGAGGTAATCGCAGAAAGCAGCGGAAAAAATATGGTAATGTAACATTTTCAAATCATTAAAAATACGAGATATTATATGGGCCATTCTCCGGCAATAGGGGGCTTATCACATCTCTGCAATACATGATAGCAAGCAAGTTATCATAAAGGGATCGACACAAGTAATTTTGTCAAACAACGTACTATATTATAAGGGAGAATGGTAAATTGACATGCAGAATTTGACCAATAGCGAAAAATTTCGGCCCAGGTCAGCCTACACGGACCCCTTCCATAGAGCATGCCTCATAATAAGGTTTGCAACGCGCGAAAAAGGGGCATTGGACATTTGCGTATAGTGTCGTCTCGCATCAACCTGCACAGTCCGCGCATTCTAATCCGAGACGGCACTTGACGACTACATTAGATTTTGTTATTCAGTGTACCTGCGCAAAACAGAAAATTACATAAAAACGGAAAGTGTTGGTTCGGATTAGCCTGCGCAGGCAGATCCGAAACTTCACTCTAAAAATATCCGAATGCCCCTTTTCGCGTGTTGAAAGCCATATCATAACGATAACAGTTACTGTATAGCGTTTTACAATAGCACTTTGCCGCTCCAGTGTTATACTGGGTATTCAAAAATCAGTGCTGAGGCTTTTACTGACGAGCTAGATCAAGATCAGACTGCTCAGAATATGCAGTCTGATCTTGTATCAACACTGTCTCTATTTTTTTCCGTGATTTCCTCTCGTCTTATAGCTTTAAAATTGCAAGATACAGGTCTGTTATTCTGAAAGAAGGAAAAGCTTATTTGCCTGTGCATTAAAAGCCATAAAACTTCAATTATTATTTCGCACATTTAACCCATTTCCGCAAAATTCTGAATTTTTTTGTCGATCTTTAGACAGATGCCTAATGAAAGCACTGTTTACTTCATTCTTAAAACCAAATTCCAATCATTTTGGCGGCTTTGAATTTTTCGTCTACATAATCTTTCAAATTAGCAAAGTCTCAATGTATGTCGTCTGGTAATGCCTTTAAAATCTTTACCAAACGACAAAATTTGAGACTAATCCAAATTGAAAGCATTTGCAGACAACAAAATAAATGGGACTAAAGAATTGAAATTTGTTTTTAGAAAGGGAAGAAAACATTGTGGGAAAAGGAGAAAATGCTGGTTACCAGCATTTTCTCCATTTCCCACAATGTTTTCAAAAGGCTTTTTTTTCACAGGGGTGTTAAATATCAGGATTGTGTGGTAAAGGGTTAAGCGAACTTTTCAGGATAAAAAGTGGTGTCGATTTCATTCCGGATATCGCCGGGATAACTCGGCTGGTTCGTGTGTTGGGTGTAGCTTTATGCATCACAGGATTGTGGCTTTCAAAAGACGAAAAAAATTATGTTTAAAAACTTAAAATTGAAGAAATTGCTGACACGTCGTGAAAAAGGGAGGGGCCATCTACAAGCAAACACGTGTTCTCTTTATTAAAACCAGAAAAGTCTTTCTAGTCCCAAGCTATTTTGTTTCAGTGTTATTGAAAATATTACCGAGATATAACCAAATGGAGGTGCACTAAAATGGCTAACTTTGGGTCACACGATTATAAACGAGTTACTCGTAGTATTACAGTAATTTTTCCACTGGTTTGTATTTGCTTCGAGGTGCTTGAAAAAAAGTCCATCCATCTCTTCCGAGACCAACAGTTTCGCAAGATTTTAAATTCTTCTAATGTATCGAGGAGCAAATACAAGCCCCAGAAAAGTTACTACAGTAAAACATTCCGTTTATTATATGTCTGCATTTTCTCTGATAACAAATTTTATTCGAATAATTGACAATTTCATTCAAAAGTAAAATTAATCCTTATGCTGCAGAGCGCGACTCAATGCTCCTTTGCAGACAGTGTAGATCAAAATCAGACTGCACAGAACGTGCACAGAACGTGCAGTCTGATTTTCGATCTATAGATCTTCTGTCCGATACGGACATTTCTTTCTTAACCCTTAAAGTGCTGAATTAAACAAGACATTTTTAAATAGGAATATCATCTGATATATTGCCGTACCAAGTTTTTTCTTTGCCAGAATATGTAACGAAATAGTGGACAGTGTAGATCTAAGATCAGACTGCACCTTCTGTGCAGTCTGATCTTGATCTACACTGTCCACAAAAACAAGTTAAGTCGGTTCCAGCACTTTGAAATTAGTCCAAAATAGTAATATTCGGGTTTTTATTATCGGCTTGAAAGTTTGAATGACGTATGACATTCTGCATGGACGTGTATTTTTTCGTTTGTACGATTCTATCAGCGTGAGATGCCTGTAGGAACTTGAGCCTGAAAAATTGTTGCAATGTAATAATTCAAAATTGTTTTTTTCATGATTGATTAGCTTTCTTTTCATAGTTCCATGAAAAAAACTTGAAGCAGTGCCGGAACTACTTTTGCTATCACACCAGTGTTAACAAACATATAGTCTTTACGATATCCATAATGTTTTTCTGTCTGATTTCATATCCAGTACGACTTACAAATTAGTAACTAAATCTATTGTTTCAAAACATTGAAAAAATACCCAACAGTAAATTCATAATGTAAGTGCATATAAATATATTGTCTCTGATACTGAATTAAAAGGTATGAAATTGAATTAAAAGGTATGAAGAGATTTTTTTCATCGAGATAAAAACCTAATCACACTTTTGTTTGAAGTCGCTTCGCGGTTTCATGCAGTGTGATTAGGTAATTTTTCTACTTCCTTGAAAATAAAAATCTCCTTATAAACTCATTTTTTTATGTGCTAAACTTTGAAAAATATATTCAGTTCTAGATAATGCCTGTGTTTTTGGTATTTAGTGTAAATTTCCTGTAGGCCTTACCCTTGTCGTGCGACAAACATATAAATAACATTATCAAATAGACTGTATGGTTAATCAAAGCACTGACAGCCCTGTAATAACGGTTAATGTTATGCATTATTTTCATCGATGCTTCTGGTTGCTAAGTGCATTTTTATGTCAACAGCTCAATTTATGATTTCAAGAATGTCTTCCAAGAATTGTTTTGATCCATGATAAAAGTTATTCACTCTTGATTTTTTTTAATACTGTTATTGACTGGATGTTAAAATCGATCGAAGAACCATTATGTATTAAGTGTTGAAGATTAAGTAAGTACTATTACGTTTTGAGTGTTGAAATCTTAGTACTATGACATCTTTGGTGCTAAAATTTAATTTTTAATACGTGCTGGATGTTAAAATTTAAAAACGGCAATATATTGGATTTAAAAATTTAAGGACAATTACACATTTGATTCTCCAGTCTCTGCAATACTATTTAGATGGTACTAAGGGTCCACGATTTTCTTATTTACATGCTACTTTAATCATTTTGGCTCTACTGAATCCTCAATGATGTCATAATACGTATGCATTTACTACAACTTTTTATACATCTATTTCTGTGAGCTAACATTCAGTTTCTGAAGCATTCTTTCATCACCTTCGATTCTACATTTATTGAAACTAAAATAGGTGTGCGACACTTGACTTATAATGATATTTGTGCCTGTCATTTTTTCATCGTTGGCTACAGTTGACGTAAACATTGAACAATTCGATTTTTAACGTGTATTTCTTTTCTAGATAAAACCATATCCAGGTAGATTAGTAATATGATGGCACTAACCTGCAATTATATCCGAAAACTTTTTGCTTACGAAGTCATTCTGTACAGATCATAGATTTCTTTTCTTTTACAATATAATAATTATGTCCATTTTTACAGCTCAGCATAAGTAAACTATATATATATCCCCGGAAAAGTAGGCAAAAGAATGGCTTGCACAAAAAATAAGTTGGTTTCAGAGTCAAAATCTAGGAATACCTACATCGGTTCACGATTAGCCGGGCTTAGTTACTGTTAACTAGCCGGGCTTAGTTACATTTAAAATTGGTGTCAGACCTCCTGCAATACACTGACGATTCCTCCATTTCTTTTTTCTCGTGAAGCATATTGTAATGCCTCGTCAGGATATGATAGAATTTATCTCTAAAACAGATACTTTTGGTAGCGAACGGACTTCTGTTTCGAATGATTATTAACTCTTAACAATATGAACATAACATGATGTTTTGGTGGACACTGTAAATAAAAATCAGACTGGACAAAACGTGTTATCTGATCATAGATCTAAACTGTCCTGAATTTTGTCAGATATTATGGTCAAAACGGCTTGAATCTTGCAATATATGGAGTTTTTGTTACTTGCTGATAGTGTTCATTCGGTTATGTGCAGTATCAGTGTGCATTCTCTGCTTGACAGTGAAGTGAAATGAACATTTCCAGTCCGATAAAGCAACATTATACTGCAATTTCGATGCTGTTATGCATGTAATAGCTTACACAAAAGCGAACAGTGCAGATCCGAAGATCAGACTGCACGTTCTGTTTAGTCTGATCTCGATCTTCACTGTCCACCAAACAGCAACAAAACTGAGACATAAAGGCTAAGGATCAAATATCTGTTATTCTATGATAACACATAAATGCATCAACAGCTGCTCTGAAACTCTGACAATCAAGATGAAATGTTCGAGTGTTGAGGCCATAACATTTCCTTTCATCGGATCTTATAAAACACCCTCCGTCCCTCGGGACGGAAGTGGCGAAGGGTTGGAGTGTGCATGCTGAAAATTAATGGAAATATTTCCGAAATGCTATCAAATATCAATATTGTAGGGCTAATTTGAATAATTTCATGATAGATAGGTTTTGCGTGTGTTTTCTGCATGAAGTAAAATATGATCTATACAAAAGTTCTCATGACAAAAAAGATTGATTGTTGATTGTATGGTGGCTTTGAAAACTATTTCAGTTATATCGCGGCAGTCAGTGCACCTATATATATACTATATCCATGCTTTCCTGGCGTTTCTTTAACCCTTTACTCCATAAGCCATTTCTATGTTTTCTCTAATTGACCCTAAATAACAGCAAGGATGAAGCTGTTTCTTATTTGTATATGACATCTTTTTATAGCATAAAAAGCATTGTGGAAAAGGTGAAATTGCTCGTCACGAGCAATTTCACCTTTTGCCACAATGTTTTCCAAAGGCTCCTACAAGCAATGCGTCAAAATGAATATCTATGGAGTAAAGGGTTAAACGGTATTCTGCAAGATATTCTTTTCAAGACAATGTCTGCTCTCCCGCATTTGATGCATTTTAAAGATTTTTCACTCTAATTCTTTGCATTGTGCAACTGGAAAACTATTGTTATGTGAATGATTCATAATTGCTTATCTGCAAAATTTGATAGTTGTCTCTTTTATTCGATCTTTTTAGAGATTAAAAAAAGTCATGATCTGCAAAGGGAGTTTATATGCATCTACAAAAACATTCGACCCATGCCAACATGAACACTTTATAATTTCACCTTTTTTTCCGGGCAATCATGTTTAAA
This sequence comes from Tridacna crocea, assembly GCA_943736015.1. Taxonomy (NCBI): domain Eukaryota; kingdom Metazoa; phylum Mollusca; class Bivalvia; order Cardiida; family Cardiidae; genus Tridacna; species Tridacna crocea. Next base: position 16,798,451 of record OX031066.1, read on the forward strand.
TTCTACCCTTAAACAAGAGTTTGAAAAAAATAAAAAGAAAAACACGCACACAAACACACCCCGACACAGTTTAGAAACCATATTATTAATTGTTTTCTCCGAACCCACAACGTTTTCAACTCTTTCTTGACAACAAAAGCCAATCATTTCAACCAAACTTATTTTGTCGTCTGCAAACGTTCTCATTGCGGATATGTCTATAATTTTGTCATCTGACAGTAAATTACAAATAAGAGAAAACTGTCCATTAAATTCGAGTAGAGTCCACAAACAATTCCTGGTTTTTACGAACCTGAGATAGAAGCCTTTTGAAAACATCGTGGGAAAAGGAGAAAATGGTGGGTAACCAGCATTTTCTCCTTTTCCCACAATGTTTTTTATGCAGCTGGAAATAAATTTCAGTTTTTGAGTCATGTTTATTTTGTCGTCTGCAAGTGCTTTCAATTTGGACCAATCTAAAATTTTGTCGTTTGGTAAAGAGTTAAAGGAAAAAGCCTGTACTGCAAAACATGGTAGATGTAATAGATTCAAATTTCGTTACAGATTCTTATCACAATTTATGACTGCAATAAGAGCTTAACTTTACATCTTTTTCCCTACTAAAGCGTCAGGCGGATCATTAATGAAAAAATAAAGATAAGAATGACTCATCATTGCATATTTTGCCGGGGTTTTTGCTCCGGATTACTTTATTTCTGTTTTCAACACTTGTGATTTATCATGACATTGACTGCACGGCTTTCCGAAGCAACAGCCGGTTTAAGACGGTGATCATTACGAGTTGGACATTTTTTACCGTCTCTCACGAGTCCTTAGTCAATAATCCAGAGTTCAAGTTCATTAACATGAAGGGGAAAAAATGGATATTGAAAACATTGTGGGAAAAGGAGAAAATGTTGGTAACCAGCATTTTCTCCTTTTCCCGCAATATTTTCTGCCCTTTTTTACAAACTTATTTTCTAGAATAATTTCGTTAAATTAGGCCTACTCCACTTTGAACAGTACATTTCAATCTTTACTAGACAAAAATTTAGACCTGTTTTTTTGAACTAGTTAAGAACCAGGTGAGGGTCATTGGCTCGAGTTTCCTTTGATGCCCTTGATACTTTGGAGTGTTTTTAGGCAAGGCATGCAGAATAGGCTATTGCTTCATTCTGGGAAACATACAAAGAAGTGATAATCTGACACAAACAAGTGATATATCCCCGTTAAACGTCTGACATTCTGTTGAAAACAATATTAAACGTCATCATTCTATCAATCAATCTCGATCTGATCCGTCAAGATTTACAGTTCATTTTTTTTTTTTGGGGGGGGGGGGGGGGGAGGGGGGGGAGAGAATGAGACTGAAGAAGGGGGGGGGACGGAAGCTATCAATCTGAACCAAACAAAAACGGGATACAAGATCATCCGTCTATCACGATGTATATTTCCCTGCGGAATGCCAGTCATTACAGTTCCTTTCCGTTTGATTTACGTTTTCACTATAAATCTATTTCGATGCCGCTTATTTCGTATTATCTGTTTTTTTCCTTTCCCCCAAAAAATAAAAATACTGAGAAGTGTGATCGATAGAATGAACTCTTAAGCTGCTATGCGCGACTTTCTGACTCTTTTGCGGACAGTGTAGATCAAGACCAGACTGCACAGAATGTGCAGTCTGGTCTTGAATCTACCATGTCCGAGAAGGAGATATTACTTCCTCAAAATATTTTTAGATGGCAAATTCAGGGTTTTTACTACACAAATGAAAATGTCATTAAAGTTATTTAGTTGGATAAGGGTTAATGTTGTGATTGATGTAGATCATAATCAGACAGCAATGACCGTACAGTGTTATCTTGGATGCACACCAGTAAATTGGTCAGATACTTTTACAAAAATGTTTCGCCATTCTCAGTTGAATTTGATGGAAAATATACATGTGGCCTCCCTTTTTGAAATTAAATGATATTTAGCTGTAGAAACTAATTGAAAACCACTGGCGTAACATTTGTAAACCTGGGGAAGAAAGCGTATGAAAATACTAGTATTATGGTTAAAGAAGAAAATGCTGGTAACTAGCATTTTCTCCTTATCCCACAATATTTTCTTTCCTTTCAAAGACGAGTTCGTCTGATAAAGAGAGTTAACACACAGTCACAGATGAAAAACTAAGAGAAGTATCTCTAACTAACTTATTTACAGGTTTAGATTCAAAATCGACTTCACCGAAAGCGTCAGACATACGCCTAAACGAATGTAGAAGGTAAAGTTGAAAAATCAAAGTACTGAAAGTACTCACATTAGATGGTAGAAATTTATTTATAAATAGGTTTTAACAGTGAACTCTTTTTCCTTAAAAATTCACTCATCTGACGGTTTACAACATTTTTTATTGATAGCCAGTATTTCATGAAAACGAGTATGTTACATATAATAAAAGATACATGTACCTAAAATTGTACCAGAGCGTTTTGTATACACTTTTATGTATAAAATACGGTGATATGGGTGTTTTTCGAGCGGTTTGTGGTGTTTTCTAATGGTTAGGGTAGTTTTGGGGTGTTTCTCAACCACATTTGCACAACCATAATGTAGACTTTGTAATCTAGGCTAAACCAAAGCTTCTAAACGAAGGCAATCTCAATCCTAAAGCTTATTCTATGACATATAATTGTGAAGTTCATTGTTTGTGTAATTGGCTTACATAGTTTTTCAATTCGCACGTTATTTTCACATATCTTAATTACCACAGTTCTAAGTGTCTGTCCATAAATCTATGAGGATCTAGTTTTCTTGAAGAAAAAGACTGATTTTCGTCTTCAATGTGTTGCAGTCTAAAGGTTGACATAAGAAGGCGAGAAATGAAAGGCCATCACCATCTCAAAATCTTTTTCCTGGCAAGCTAACGCTCGAGTTTGTCAGTTGGTATGTGGTATCACTTATCTCCACTCATATACTGATTAATGTTTTTAAAATAAGACCTAGGAAAAAACTATGCCCAAGACCATCGATATTTACTTTATCTCACAGACTTTTATCAAGTTTATTATACTATTAGCCGTAGTACTAGGATTTAAAGTTGCTGGTCCCGAGGAATCAGAATGAATCCAATTCAGATGCAAGATTTAAGGGTCACCATTATTCTGCTTCATACTCACGAACAAGCAACTAGCAATATTTAGTGTAAGGGCAATAGAAGGGACAATCTGTTTATAAAGCCTTTACCATACGATCACGTGTTTTCAAAACTATGGAGAAGAAGCCATTTGAAAACATGGTGAAAAATACCGATAATCAGCATGTTCTCCTTTTCAAACAATGTTTCATACTAGTCATATAGATAAACAATACCTTTTTTGCCTAATTGATATGCCTTGTACTAATACTCTCAATTTGGTTAAGTCCAAACTTTTGTTGTTAGTAAAGAACATGCATGCGAGTCAGCATCCTCAGTATCTCCAATTTCTCGTGACGCGAATGATACGATGTCTTGGGGAATATTCTGGAAAATAAAAAAAACTCGGCAATTTAATGATGTTAATTTATAATCTTTCTGACAAGTGCAATCAACTTGGGCCTGTGTGTATTTCTTACCAAATAAGGAAATCTCCCAGGGGAGCTATCTGTTTGCCAGCCGCAGCGCAGCGAATTATACATAAAATTGTTTTTGGGGAGGCAATACTCGGAAGTAATTAGGAAACCGTCCATACGCGGAAGGATATGAATTCTGATAAACAGTAAGTGAAATTAATATAAAAAACCGACGGAATTCATCCCATGTTGAATAAAGATCGGTGAATTATAACGTTGTGTTATTTTCAATGATCTGTTGAGAATTTATTCAGAATTTTGTGGTAAACATAGAACAGTCGTTAGTTACGTTGGACTGTCCTCCACGCACCCCCCCTCCTCTCTCTCTCTCTCTCTCTCTCTCTCTCTCTTTCTCTCTTACTCTCTCTCTCTCTATCTCTCTCTCTATCCCTCCCTCCCTCCTTCCTCAGTAAAATATATGTTCGGTGTTTGGTGAAGTTACGCAGAGCTTCAGATAGAGGGAGTAATATTGATTTCAAAGTTTAAGATATTGATTATTATCCACTAAACCCTATGTTGTGGGTACTCATTGGAATCGTCCCATCGAGACAATTCTAATGAGTACCCACACCATAGGATTTCGAAGAGAAATAATGACTTTAGAATACCATTACTCCCTCTTATTTGGAGCTCTGCCTACGGGGTACAAGATACAAGTTTGGAAAAAGACTTTGTTAGTGGAAAATGAATGAACCATGCTTAGTTTTCTACTACTAGAGCTTCAGGCCAAGTAACATGGTTTGTGGATAGTATGTACCTGTGATCTGACACTGGGTAGGGAGAACAGTCCGTTAGTAGGCTACTTTACAGTGGGTAAATGAGCTTTACAACACTGATTAACTCCGAGTAAGTTTCGGCTTAGCCAATCACTGTGTGTTTGGTAACTGTGTTCTGATACCAATCACTGCGTGTTACCACCAGGAAGGGTAAAACAGTGAGTGACCACGTTTCCGTTGGTAACTGTGCAATGGCTTCAATGGATCCATATTAATCCATTACCAAACAATCCATACTATTGACGACCCTGAGAAACGAGCCTTAAGAAAACAGTGTGGGAAAAGGACAAAATGCTGTTTTCAATAGACTTCTATCTCAGGGTCCTAAAAACCAGGGATTGTTTGGGACAGGGTTACAACCATTTATCTAATCAACCAACTGAAACATTTGGTAAAATGTTTGTTTGACATGCAAAAAAAAATGACCACTAGCAAAAAGTATTGAACCAGGGCTGCGCAGGCTGACCCTTGATCGATATTTTTTTTGCATGTGCATTAAGGTAATACCTGTGTAATACACTTCCGGTGAACATGGGGCAAAAATTCTAATTGGTTGATAAGTAAGGATAAATAAGGATTTAGGCAGAAATAATATTTTTGCACATTTCCAGCGGATCAAAAACTCCTTTTACGTCTATCTTGAAATTATTTTTTGATACTTTTGTTTGTTTTCTGAAAAGGGAGGTAATTATTATCTCTTTTTGAATATGAGAATATAATGGTTTTAGATTTAAAAATGATAATTCAAAGAAGGAAAAAATAGAAAAAAATGAATCTGTGAAAGTAGTTCAATAATACTCATTTTTAATTATAGCTAATTCAGCAGGATGATATTTTTGTGGAAATAGCTGTTTTCTATTACACAGGTCATACCTTAAACTCCTCCATTTTACCCAGCACTAGCGAACAAACACTGGGACTGTTTAATAGAATAACCATTCAAATTTGCATTCGTAGTCTTTTCCAAGATTTAGAATGTAACGCATTTTCTAATTGGCTAAGCCCATCTTCGCGAGCCAAGGTTGCGATCACTACGTGGATCTTACCTTGGCTGATTGAGCCCGATTTTGAGATTCCTCCGATGCGCCCTCTGTTGGATGCAGATTATTAAACCCCCCCCTTTTACATTATATTTCTGAAAGCCAATGAAATATCGTTTTACAAACCGCTTACGAATACAATTATTCAACATGAAGCGATAAGCAGACATCCACGTGGGTTTCCATGTTAACCTTCTAATCGCAAGGTCGCAACCTTATTCTATTTTGATCAAAAATGAAATGCTACGAGCAATTTCATTCGTTGCAGTTAGAGTTGGCTGCATCCAATGAAAAAGCGTATCGGGGATTGTAAAGATCAAGCTCAATCCGTCAATGGTAGAGTAACCTTGTGAATCGTCAGCCTTGGCTTGCGAAGATGGGCTAAACCAGATGGTTCAGCCAATCAGAAATTGTGTCACTGCCAGTATCATATGTAGCAAATTCTTGAGAACTATACTAATAATGTTTAAGAATGGTTGGTAAATACTAGCCTGACTGTCATTCAGATAAATAGCAGTATACATGTATGTAGGTATGAATAATAATCTTACAAACAAAATGTCTTCAAATTCTTCAAGAGTTTAACTATTTACCAAACAACAAAATCTTAGATTGGTCTAAATTGAAAGCATTTGCAGACGGCAATATAAATGTGGCGAAAGAATTAAAAGTTATTTTAAGACGGGAAGAAAACATTGTGAGAAAAGGAGAAAATGCTGGTTACCAGCATTTTCTCCTTTTCCCACAATGTTTTCAAAGGCTTTCCTTCTCAGGGTCGTTAAAAGTCGGGATTGTGTGGCAAAGACTTAATACTAATAGCTTTTAAGAATGGTTGGTGATTGCTGGCCCTGACCCTCATTCAAATAAATGTATAGATGTAGGTATGACACCTTACAACTTAGTCCCATAACTTCAAGCCTGAACTTTTAAAAACATAAACATGAACTTTATTTCTTTCATATACTTTACCAGTTTAACCCCTTACCGCAACGAACCTGGTGAAGAAACCCTTTGAAAACGGTAGGAAAAGAAGAAAATGCATTTTCTCCTTTCCCCACAGTGTTTTCTACTCTATCAAAGGAAAATTGCACCATTTTAGCCACATTGTCGTCTGCATATGCTTTCAATTCGGACAAAGCAAAAATTTTGTCGTCTGGCAAAGGTTAATGGTTAAATAAATGCACTTTCAAAAAGAGGGAAAGGTTGCTCCGCACTTTTTTTGCCAAGTCAGCCCGAGACGAGAGTTCTTCGGTTGTCGGTAATGTCAAAACGCCTTCCAGCAAGACGAAAATCCCTGACAGTAATGTAAAAACAATACCAATTTGTGCGAAACTAACACATCCCCCAGTCATAACTTTTCACTCACATACGATAACTATCAGCGATATAATTCATTTTTCATATGTGAATCTCACCCAACGGATTCACGAATCGAGAGTTTTCAATATCCTTCCGCGGTCATTGCGCCTGCGCAATCAATCAATTTGTTCGTTCTAAATTGTTTTCCCATGCGGGGAAGCGGTTAGGTTGCTTCATACTTTATACATAAGGGAAGAAATTGAAATTCGAATGAAAGGGCGTGGGATCACATCAAAAGTAGACGAAAGATACAAAGAAAATGATAAACAGATAGCTGAACTGTTAATGTTGATTCCAGATATCGATGAATTTGTGAGACTTCTTTTCCCTTTTACATATATGCATACCGTGATTATGTTGCTTCTTTGCATATGGCAATCAAAAGGTTTCATGGCAAAAGGTAGAGATTTTGTAGATGAAAATATTTGATAGCACTACTTTTATTAGGTCTAACTGTTTGATTGCTGAGTAAGATAGATGATATGGACATTTCCCTTCAGGCCAAAAAAAGGGGGTATTCAAATAATGTATTGCCATTCGAATATCCAGAATAATCATCGCAAGATTTTAACAGCGACGGCCCAAAAGCAGACAGTGCATTTGTACAGATTTTCCATCAAACTCTAGTCTTATTCTCAGGCTTTTAACCAGCTTTCATGTTTTTTTTTTGTTTGTTTTTCTTGGCGAGTTTAATAAATTTTACCTCAAAAGCCAGCGACTATCCGATTCTTTTTTTCACAAAATTGTATAACAAGAAGTATAGTCCTTAATATGTTCAAACATAGACATGTATAATTATAATGTGTAATGAAATTTACATGTAGCTTGATCGCTTCTTTGACAGGTACATTATGAGCGAAAAATAGTTCCGAAGAAACTTACATATATTGATTTTGTTTTGAATCTAAAAGTGATTAACTTGACAACTTTATCATGATTACGAATTTTTACTGTTAATAATTTCACTAAAAACTGGGTCAGCAATATTTTAAAAATGAAGTACATATAATGACTGACCAAGTACAGTACACAGAGTGCTCAGTAAGTACAGCACTATTTTCTTATCTTACACGCGATTGAGACTGGAAAATTCGTAACTGCTGTATTACAATGGAAAACAAGGGGAGTTGTGTGATAAAAAGAATATCTTATGAATGGTTGGCGAGACGAGCCCATTGTATTTACAGTCAAACATATAGCTGTCAAATAAAGTTGTTTGAGAAATTTCTGGTCTTGAACCACATGGCCCAGGGCTTTGATATTTTTTATACATAACATAACCTAATAGAACATTATCAGACCGATGAAATAGGGTCTCACGGGTTAACCCTTTACTCCATAGATACTCATTTTGACGCACCGCTTGTAGGAGCCTTTGGAAAACATTGTGACAAAAGGTGAAATTGCTCGTGACGAGCAATTTCACCTTTTGTCACAAATGTTTTCTATGCAATCAAAAGGTGTCATATACACGTAAGAAACGGCTTCATCCTTGCTGTTATTTAGGGTCAATTACAGATACCAAAGAAATGCCTTATAGGGTAAAGGGTTAAACAATGTTCCCATCTCGCGGTCATATGTTCCACGTTATAGAGAAAATTTCAAAGAACCATATACTACAGAGCTGTATAGTACTTTGTGTTATTTAGATCTACCCTTAAGTCTCAAATAAATCTGCGTCGTTCTGTTTAATCATGCAACAGCAAAGAGTGATGTCCACAAGTGAAACCCGCGCAGACTGACCTTGGTCGGAACTTTCAGCTGCTTGTGAATTAACGGTATGTCAAGGGCAATGTTACTGGATCCATAATGTTCAAAAACTTGCTTGGTATAATCCACCACGAAGATGCATTCAATCCCCATGATCTCAAAGTGCTACCCAATGAGTACCATTAATTGACAGGAATGGCCTCAATTCCTTAGACTATGAATTTCTTCCAAATTGGAGCCCTCAGGTCAACGCCATCGTCGTTCTGAGATTAGAGCTTTTCATTGAAAAAAAATGTATTTTCAGCAAAAAAAACGGCTTAAAAATCTTCTTGTTTTAAACTTAAGACATATTTGTTTGCAAATTGGTATGGAGCATAATTTTACTTATTACAAGCGTGACAACCTACGTCATAGTAGAGGTGTGGGAATAGCCGCCATTTTGTGCGCAAAGTGCAGATTAATTACTTTATATAGATATATGTAGGCCTATCTAAAATTTACTTAGAATATCTACGTCATCTGGTGACGGTAAATTCATTCATCTGGTGACGTTAAATACATTTGTTCTATTCGTGAAATCAAAATGCCATGAAACAATGTTGTTGCTCTAAACACTTCAACACAATTATTCTTAATGGCATTGTATACGACATCTATTTTTAAATCGCACATGTGTCACCGGCTTCGAAAATTGTGCAGAGGTAACTGCAAAATCAACGAAACTAATGAAAAAAATATTAATGTATACTAACGAAGAAAGTTGTCAGGTACCATATGCACTACTTTTTTTGGACAGATCTTCAATAACAATAATGTACAGGCTGAAAAAAATAGTTTTTTAAAACGAAAATGGCGGATTTAAAATGTCTCCGATGATAATTGCTATGACGTAGGTTGTTAACCCTGTTAATACCAAGGTTACGACAAAAATTTAGACTTGTCTTCATGGAATGTAGACGAAAAAACAGATATGCCTATGTAAACATGGAATTGAAATTGTTTAGGGGATGGTAGAAAACATTGCAGGAAAAGGAGAAAATGCTGGTTACTAGTATTTTCTCCTTTTCCCACATTACTCAGTGTCGTTAAAAGTCGGGATTATATGAGGTAATGTCTTCATGACTAATGTCGAGTTTAACAGAAACTCAAGTCCCAGATTGCAAAATGGTGCCTTTCTCCGGTTCATAATTTTCATAAGGTTATGAACGTTGCAATCCGCGCAGGCTGACCGGGATCGAAATTTTTATTACTGGTTTGGTCCTTTTTTACTTTTCGCAGATGCATACCTTTTCACAGACGATTACTCGAGTATAAGGGTGGTCTACAGATATTGGCATCGCGTGATGGAACTAAACAGGGCTCCATTAAAATATTGACAAAGATTTCCCACGTTTAAAAACGTAAAAGGGAAAAAAAATGAGAAGTTATTTTTTACAATTGTTTTGAATCAAAGTGATGAAAGAATGATTGTTTGTTGCCAAAATGGTGTTCCACAATTCATTTGACATTCAAGTATTGTGAGACATTGGTGATTGATTCATTCCTATAAGCATAGTTACGTCAGTAACGTTCTCTCAACACCCAAGTAATCCATGATATGGGAAAAGGAGGTTAAATACTTTTATCACATAACTTTCCTTGTTTTAAGTGTAATATACTCATCACGAATTTTCTTTTATTTCATGCTTTCCGGTAGGATATCGAGAAATAGCGGTGAAAATATTTTTCGATCTTACACCGGTACAACCAGTGAAAATACCGATTTTCACGTTCTTGTTGCCTTGGTAAATTGCACGTGCCTAATTCACGTGCCTAACAACCAGATGGGAAATATGTCGTCATATACCTTACATTTCTCGCGCTTGACGTAATATTGTAATGCGATGCTATACAGGAGGGGTACGCCACGGGGAATAACGGAAAAGAACTGTACTGGATTTTGATAAAGCTCGAAGCGAGGCGACCCCCAGAAAGGTTTAAAAGCATGAAATAAATAGAATATTTGTTTTTTTCGGTGAAAGATTGAAATTTATTTCATCTCGATTGGTAATATTTTCACTCGTGGCCACTCGTGAAAATATTACCGATGGTTATCACTCGATAAAATAAATTTCTATCTTCACCGAAAAAGACAAATATCCTCTATATCTTACACACGTTTGATATCACATTTGTGTGAAGTCATTTTTGACGTCATTTTGAACGCGTTTCATACAAGTGAATGGGTCTCGTGGAAAATACCGTGGGTGCATTTATGAATATTTTTGCATCATCTGATCTATATTTTGTGAAATATTGTTATGTGATAAAAAGAATCTGACATTCGTGGGCGTTTGAGATAAAATTTTATTAAACTCAACAAGGAAATTGTTGTTAAGCTCGCCAAAGGCTCGCTTAATAACATTTCCCTAGACTCGTTTAAAAAAATCTTATCTCAAAATCCAACTCATGTCAGATCCTTTATCTCCTAGATGAAATTTATCAAGCACTCATCAACCATTCTAAAGAATATTCTTTGTCTTATTTCCGAGATTTTTTAAAAACTCTTCCCCAAACAAGCCCTGGTTTTTAAGTGTCTGCAGTACAAGTCTGTAGCAAACACTGTGGAAGAAGGAGAAATTGCATGTAACGAGCAATTTCTCCTTTTCCCACAGTGTTTTCTTGCCTATCGGAAAACTTTCTGTCATTCTCATCAAATTTAAAATTGTCATCTGCAGACTTTTTGAGTTTGGGACAGTCTAAAATTTGTCATATGGGAAAGGGTTAATTCGAAAGTGAAACAACTTCTGATTGGATATAAACCAAATGTTTACGCCCAATCAGAAGTTGTGTCACTTTCTAAATCTAGAAGTAAATCTAAAATGAAATCAAGAATAACTGGCGATTACGCAGTCAGAACGCCCAAGCCAAGGCCAAGGCGGTGTTGCTGTTGTTTTTTTTTCAGTGTGCTTCGTATTTATGGCTAGTTATGAAAAATCAACAGCTGCATATTATAATAGCGTGTAACAGGAAAAAATTAGCAAGCTAACACTCAGCCTGGAACTTCTGTACTGGTAGGCAGTAGGTAGAAACCTAGGCTACGCTTTGACTTGAACCGTTTTTAACTTGACAACAAAATTTTAGACCCATCCAAATTGAAAGCATTTACAGATGACATAATTTAAACGTTGCTCAAATGATGGAGTTTGCCTTTGAACGGGTGGAAAACATTATGGGAAAAGAAGAAAATGCTGGTTATCAGCATTTTCTTCTTGTCTCACAATGTTTTCCAAAAAAAATTGTCCTCGACGTCGCTAAAACTTGGGATTGTTTGGTAAAGGGTTTGAATTCGTCTGTTTGCTTTCGCAGATGTAAGTCGCCTTTTTGTTTTTTATGTAAATATAGACCGTCAAAATTGGCGGGAAGAAAAATAACATATTTTGGCACGTCGATTGTTTTTACGACACGTATTTCATCGCTTATATTCTACGCAGAGACCGTTTTAAAGGTGGCCCTTCAGAATTTGGGACTAAAATTTTGCAAAAATACAAAAATATCATCTTTATATTCCCAAAGCCTTATAATCGTCATTCATACAACCCCAGTAGTCGAAAACCATCCGACAACACAAGAAATTAGAGATTTACTACGGGCAAGGTCAACATCGACGGGAAACACGTTCTATTTTTACATGAACAACGTGCTCATTTACATACCAGAAATACACAGACAAAGCTTCAAACACAGCATCCGAAGAAGATATTATGAAAAATAATTACATGTTTGTTATATAACGGAATTTTAGCGTCATTAGCCACGTGCCAGTCATTTAACATTCCCACAAAGCATTTTTTATATTTGGTGCGAAATCTAAAAATAGCTTATGAGGCTACGTAGCCTTTTAAGGGAATACCACCAAAAAAATTATTTTTTGGTAATTTTATGATTCTTAATTATTGATGATTTGTATTGTTTTTTCATATAAATTTCAGTGATATGTATATTTTTTTATTTGGTGTCATGTGAAAATTCTAAGTACCCACCTTTAAAGGTGCATCGAACTAGATTTTGTTGAAACGTGATTTATTTACAACGTAACAAAACTGGTAATTTTCGTTCGCTCACAAAGAAGGCTTCGAAACAAAAATAAAGATAAAGAAATATATGCAGAAATCACAAGCAGTCACGTAGACATATTTTGGAAATGTCATCTGCAGAAAAACCTATTACGTTAGTAACAGGATAGTCATTATTGTTTAACGCCTTTATGAAAATAAGCCATGCTCCGTGAAAAGGGGTTCAATGATTCTACAAAAAATATCGATTCGTGTCAGCCTACACAGTCCGCGGTGGCTGACACATAGAGGATATTTGTTTTTTTCGGTGAAAGATCGAAATTTATTTCATCGAGTGAACACCATCGGTAATATTTTCACGAGTGGTGCAGCCACGACTGAAAATATTACCGATGGTGTTCACGAGATGAAATAAATTTCGAACTTTCACCGAAAAAAAAAAAATATTCTATTTATTTCATGCTTTTAACCTTTTCTGGGAGGAGCTTTATCAAAATCCAGTACAGATCTTTTCCGTTATTCCCCGTGGCGTACCCCTCCCGCATAGCAACGCATTACAATATTACGTCAAGCGCGAGAAATGTAAGGTATATGACGTCATATTTCCCATCTGGTTGTTAGGCACGCGCAATTTACCTAGGCAACAAGAACGTGAAAATCGGTATTTTCACTGGTTGTACCAGTGTAAGATCGAAAAATATTTTCACTGCTGTTTCTCGATATCCTACCGGAAAGCATGAAATAAAGAAATATATGTCGAAATCACAAGCAGTTACCTAGACATTTTTTGGGAATGTCATCTACAGAAAAACCTATTACGTTAGTAACAGGATAGTCATTATTGTTTAACGCCTTTATGAAAACGAACCATGCTCCGTGAAAAGGGGTTCAATGATTGTACAAAAAGTATCGATTCGTGTCAGCCTGCACAGTCCGCGGTGGCTGACATAAGTGGAAACTTTTTAATCCTTGTATTTCTTTTTTTTTATGTCAAATGAATATTCTACCTCAGTTTTCAGTCACTTGTTAAACCATAGGCCTCTGAAACTCCATTGGTCTATAAAGGGTCTACAAAGAAATTTTCATTATCGGACACTGTTACTATAAATAACACACTGGGGATTCCCTCTCTATTGTATATAATAAGACTTACTAAAAGAGTCTTATTAAATACAATACAGAGGGAATCCCCTATGTACTATTTATAGTAACAGTGTTAATGAAAGTTTGTAAATATATTCAGTGATATACAGGCGATGCACCAATGTGCTATGAATGTTCGATGATCGACCAAGGACAATTTCACTGTTCTGTGATAGACCAATAGAGCTTCAAAGGCCTGTGGTTAAACAAAGTAGATTCTTATGGATCCATAATTATGTGATGACTTGCTTGGTATAATGATACGTAATATACCTATGTTCCCAGAGCTTGTCTTAACCCTTTACCCCATAGATACTCATTTCTATGCATTGCTTGTAGGAGCCTTTGGAAAACATTGTGGCAAAAGGTGAAATTGCTCGTCACGAGCAATTTCACCTTTTGCCACAGTGTTTTCTATGCTATCAAAACGTGTCATATACACATAAGAAATGGCTTCATCCTTGCTGTTATTTAGGGTCAATTAGAGATACCATAGAAATGCATTATGGGGTAAATACATCTTGAATATGGAAGAATAACCGATGCCTGATCAGCCCAGTTGAAAAAAAAAAAAACATTCTTAGCCATGGTTTTGAAGGTTTGGGCTTCGAATCCCAGCTGAGGCAAATTGTTTTTGCCCTGTTTTTTCTCGCACGTTGGGGTAAACACATCCTCGGATACCCCAGGGTCTCCCTATTTGCTACGCTACATCGATGTAGCGTAGCAAATAGGGAGACCCTGGGGTATCCGAGGATGGGGTAAACAGCTACGTCCCCGTGATTTGTTGTACACAATATCATTTTTTTCCCCCCAAAACCATTTCTAATCAAAATCTAGCTCTAAGCCCCTTTAACTCGAATCTGCTGGAAAATAAGGAAATGTGTTCTCTATTGCATGAAACAAAAGTTTTATTTCTTATTTGTTACCCATCACGCAAAACGGGACATTCTGGGAACTGCGAAAAGTCTAGTTCTGATCAGACTGCGTGAATTGCGCAGGCTGACCAGGCTTCACATTTTTCTCTTAAATGACATTTTCTGTATGGAAAAAAAAAAGTCATTGTACCTTGTTATACAATCATTTTTGAATTATCAACTTATAGTGCCCTGCACTATCATTAATCTATTTTCATGTAATTAATGTACAGAATTCTAAGATGGTCCCTTTTTTGCGCAAAGGGTCACATTTATAACATCCAAATATTTGAGCAGCGCGCTTTTACAACGTAAGAGGTTCTAAAGCATCTCTGTGGAGCAAATCATTACGTTTAATTATGGGTCCATGAAACCCAGTTTGTCTGACAACCGCCTGAATCACGAGGTAGACTGGTCCTTTAACTCATTGCCACACAATCCCGACTTTTAACGACCCTAAGAAAAAAGCCTTTTGAAAACATTGTGGGAAAAGGAGAAAATGCTGGTAACCAGCATTTTCACCTTTTCCCACAATGTTTTCTAAACTTCCCTAATGAAATTTCAATTTTTCTGTCACATCTATTTTGTCGTCTGCAAATGTTTTCAATTTGGACCAGTCTATAAATTTGTCGTTTGGTAATGAGTTCACTCATTGCCAAACGACAAAACTCAAGGTTTGTCCAAATCGAAAGCGTTTGCAGATGACACAATAAAAGTGATTGAAAATTTGAAATTTGTTTTGTGAAGGGTAGAAAACATTGTGGGAAAAGGAGAAAATGCTGGTTACCAGCATTTTCTCCTTTTCCCACAATGTTTTCTATAGGCTTCTTTCTCAAAAGTCGTCAAAAGTAGGGACTGTGTAATAACGGGTTAACTCTTTAATAAACGATAAAAATCTTGGACTGGACCAAATTGGAAACATTTGCAGACGACAAAATCAAAAAATGTTGTTAATTAGTGACTTTGGGCTTTAAAACGGCAAAAAATATTGTGGGAGAAGAAGAAAACGTTGATTACCAGCAATTTCTCCTTTTCCCTCAATGTTTTCAAAGGCCTTTTCTTTCTGGGCCGTTAAAAGTAGGGGTTATGTGCAGAAAAACTACCAATAGCAAAACGTTTCAACCCAGTCTGCGCAGGCTGACCTGGGTCGATACTTCCTGCAGATGCATTTAATTCCCTTTACTCCATAGATACTCGTTTCTACGCATTGCTTGTATGAGCCTTTGGAAAACATTGTGGCAAAAGGTGAAATTGCTCGTCACGAGCAATTTCACCTTTTGTCACAATGTTTTCTATGCTATCAAAAGGTGTCCTATGCACATAAAAAACAGCTTCATCCTTGGTGATATTTAGGGTCAATTAGCATACCATATGCCTTATGGGGTAAAGGGTTTATTCCCTTTTCATAGATCTTGACTCTTTTTTCCCCATAATAACTTCTATTCGACTTCATAATTATGTTGCAGTGAAACTATATACGTGTACTTAAACTGATTGTTTCCAACCATAGTGTTGAAAACACTATGAAAATAGTTCTGAAAAAAATTCAACAAAAAAGAGCAATCCTCAAACGCTGTCGTCCATTTCTTCTAATTCAGAAGTATTTGCTATTTCTGTAATCGATTTTTATGGGAAAAACGCGTTATCTTTAAAAGATAACCCCCTCTAAAAATGGTCTGAGTGAAAAATTGTAGAACCACTCACAGAAATCAGTTAAATTTCTGATTCATTTCCATGACAATTTTATTTCTTCAAAGCAATATCCGAAAAACATAGCAAAAACGCTATCTGAGTCACTCTTAATTCTATCACTGCTGTTTTTGACACTGGAAACTTTTGTGGACATTGTAGATCAAGATCAGATTGCACAGAACGTGCAGTCTGATCTCTGATCTACACTGTCCACCAGTTTATTTTAGATTAAAGCCAAACTGTCTCTCCATCGTACAGTGGAACTACATTTATAGCGATAAAAACGTGTAAATTATTTACTTTGTAAATAATGAAAAAGTTAACCCTTAGGCTCCTGGGCGCGATTCACTTACCTTTTACGAGCAGTATAGATCAAGATCAGACTGCACAGAACGTGCATTCTGATCTTGGATCTAATCTGTCAGTTAACTCATTACCAAACGACAATATTTCAGCCTTGTCCAAATCGAAAGCGTTTGCAGACGACAAAATAAAAGTGACTGAAAATTTGGAGTTTGTTTTGTGAAGGGTAGAAAACATTGTGGGAAAAGGAGAAAATGCTGGTGACCAGCATTTTCTCCTTTTCCCACGATGTTTTCAATACTTCTTTTTCAGGGTCTTCAAAAAAAAGGATTGTGTGGTAATGGGTTAAGGCGAAATATTTCTGCAAAAAAAAATAAATTTGAAATATCATCGGTCGGGTTTTTACTATAGGCTTTAAAGTTTGGGGGAATTTATATAACAGGTTAAAGGTCAAAATGCATTTTGCATTCCTTTGGTGATCCTTTGATCAAATCCCTCCGCTATATTACGATGGGTGGTGTTCTCATGTGCCTTGCATTTCTTCGACGGAAATAGACCAATTTGCAGCTCTACATAATCAAAAGACTCCACGAAAAAAAAAAGTACCTAATAAACGGTTTTCAATCGCTCTTATTATTGAAATACATTTTCATTAATAAGTATGTTGTTAATTCATTTATTTAGTTATTGATTAATTACAGACTATTGATTAATTATGTTGTTGTTCTTGCCGCTGCTGTTGCCATCGTTGTGTTTGTGTGGTGGTTAAAAAAAAATCAAGAGTGCCGCCATGTTCAAGATCATGTGATTGAAAGTAGAGTCATTGGCGACCTTCTTATACAAACTAAACTATATAGATGTAGTTACGGAATTGGCCGAGTTCTGACGGGTGTCTTGATTTGCTTATAATATTTAATATATGGAAAATTGCATTTGGCATACATCGTTTGATCCGCCAATCAAGTCAAATGTACGTACAGATTCGTCGGACTTGTGACGAGTGGGGAAAATGAGATCAGAGTAAAGGTCGGATAAATCAAACGCGCCCTTTCATTGAAAATGAACATTACAGTGATACGATGAAAAAACATTGAACCAATAAACATTCTCTCTCGATTGCAAATTACGCAAAGTTTGTCAGCGGCAACAGAAAGACGACTCTTGACGAGACGAGAAAGTAGTCAACATGCCCACTTCGAAAGCATTAACTTTACGGACATAAAATTTAATTTGACTCAAATTTTAGGATTCGTCTTTAAATGGTTGAAAACATTGTGGGAAAAGGAGAAAATGCTGGTGACCAGCATTTTCTCCTTTTCCCACAATGTTTTCAGAAGATTCTTTCCTGCGAATCGTTAACTAATACACGTTATATATAGTCTGATAAATAGGTTTTGGTTGTTGTTCCCTGATACTGATGTAGACTGGCAGGGAGCTGTAAAATATGATCCGTTAGTGCATTTTAAATTGCGCTGATTGTCCATTTTAATTGGGAATTAAAACCAGATTTGACCTGGGAGGGAGGTGGGTTGATATATTTGGCCACTTTCAACATTATTTTAGACATATCACAGCGACAGGTCACATTCATATATATTCTCTTGGTTTCGCCAGTGCTTGGCTAGAGCATTGAAGTTTCTTACCAGCACACATTCCCAGGTAATCTTTATTAGAGTCTCATTAATGTCCAACAATATTTACAACTGATATAAAAGACATGGAAGCACATGTACATGACCATTCTATATAGAATTACAAGAGACTATCATAAAAACAATGCATAAAATATTCTACATATTCTACATATTCTACATAAGTGGTAAAATTCAGTTGCGGATTTTACCATAAAACATAATTTTTAAAACGTATTTAAAATCTACAGTTTATGGCTAGTTTCGTGTTGTAGTCTTCGGATCGCTCGGATCGTAACCTGGGATATTTGTTATAAATCAGCAGCTGAATCTTGTAGAAGTCCACGGGGACTCAAGGTTACGAGCCCTACTCTGTACCAATGAGTTATGCAATGAGGCCGGAGGTGGCACAAAGCTAATACTTTGTTAGGAACCCACATAAAAACGAAACTGTTTACCTTTGTTTAGGGGTACAAACAGAAAGGATGGACGTAAACAAAAACCTGTGTCTCATGGAACCGTACAAAGCCATATTGTCGGTGACTCTATCAACTCAGCTATTCGGTCAATCGACATTTCCCTATGTTAACCCTTTACCACTCGACAAGATTTTAGATCTGTCCGAATTGAAAGTATATATACTAGACTAAGTATATACTGATGACAGTTTCAATGACTTTTCTTTGAAAGGGAAGAAAACATTGTGAGAAAAGGAGAAAATGCTGGTTACCAGCATTTTCTCCTTTTTCCACAATTTTTTCAAAAGCCTTCTCTTTCAGGGATGTCAAAAGTCGTCATTGTGTGGTAAAGGGTTAAAGGTAAAAAAATAATGTACTTATCTCTTATTTTGCAATAAAAGCCATACCGTTACAAACGGAATAGACAACCTTGCAGTAGAAAAACATCTTTTTCTCTTCTAAATTATTTAAAAGCCATCTTTGCACACAAATGAATATTAAGTACCCTTTAATTAGATTTAGAGGGGGAAAAAAATTCTATACGAAATCAAGGTTTCATTCCCCTTTAAATCCAGGCAAGTTTCCCCGAATATAAATTCTAATTCTAAATTCAAATTCACCTGGCAGAGAGAGAGAGAGAGAGAGAGAGAGAGAGAGAGAGAGAGTCCTAGAGGCTTTATCCGATCAATCGAAATAAAAACATTATATTTTATGTTTACACGTCTAGGGGCATGTTCCATAGGCTTCAGTCATTGATGATAAATGCCATTGGGAAAAAATGGTTTTCCCATTTGAGGTAATAATAACTTGTCAACATTTGTTTGACATAATGATGACATATTTCATGTTAAATCTGTGTTACAGTTTTGAAATTTTAAAAGTTGATCAAAAGGTGGCCCTTCTGATTTTAAAAAATTTTACAAGAATACAAAAAAATCATCCGTATACTCCAAAAGCCTTATGACTGTCATTTATAAAACCACAGTATAGTAGAAAAGCATCCGACAATAACAGAAATTAGAGATTTACTACAGCCCAGGTCGACACCGATGGGAAACGCAGTTTATTTTTACATGGGCAACTCGCTCATTTGCACACCTGAAATATACAGACGACGCTTCAAACATCGGGTCCAAAGAAGACATTATGGAAAATAATTACAAATTTGTTATTTTATAGAATTTCAGCGTCATTAGTAACGTGCCAGTCACTTAACATTCCCACAATGCTTTTTTTTTTTAATCTTTGGCGGAAAATCTAAATATAGCTTAAGAGACTACGAAGCCTTTTAAGGGAATACCATCAAAAACAAAATTCTTTTGTAATTTTATGATTCTTAATTATTGATAATTTGTATTTTTTTTTTTTTTCATATAAATTTCAGTGATGTAAATATATTTTAATTTGGTGGGATGTGAAAATTCTAGATACCCACCTTTAAAAGCAAACTGCATGTACATGGTTAGGGCTAAGTAGGCCTAAAGAGGGTTTGATCCACAAGTTCGTACAATGAAGGCATTATATAACACGGCGGGGAATCACGTGACACAACAACAACAACAATGACCGTTATTTGAAAAAATTCCCCAACTTCAGGTAAGAAAATCTTCAATAATTCCGTTAATACATGACCGATTGAAATTTGGTTTGAAGCAGAGAAGGCGGAAGGACTCCGGGGATTTGTTTGATGTGTTAGATTTTTTAAACAACACCTGATAAAAAAGTTATTGACGAGCAAACAAATTATCCAGTGTAAAAAATTTGTTTGCTCGTCAATAACTTTTTTATAAGGTGTTGTTTAAAAAATCTAACACATCAAGCAAATCCCTGGAGTCCTTCCGCCTTCTCTGCTTCAAACCAAATTCCAATCGGTCATGTATTAACGGAATTATTGAAGATTTTCTTACCTGAAGTCGGGGATTTTTTTCAAATAACGGTCATTGTTGTTGTTGTTGTGTCACGTGATTCCCCGCCGTGTATAATACGGGTACATTTTGTTAAAAAAAAAACGGTTTAACCCTTTACCATACAACAAAATTCTGGTTTATAGTCCACATTCAAAGCAGTTGCAGACGACAAAATAAACGTAAAGTTTTCAAGAACTGAAAATTCGTTGTGGAAAGGATGGTATACATTGTGGGAAACGGAGAAAATGTTACTTGATCCACACCGTCTGCAAAAGGTCAGAGAGTCGCTCTTTGAAATATATGTAGTTATATCCAAGTCTTCATCATTTAACCTTTTTCCAAACAATCCCTGGTTTTTACGACCCAGAGACTGTAAAATCCTTCTGAAAACATTGTGGGAAAAGGAGAAAATGCTGGTAACCAGCATTTTCTCCTTTTCCCACAACGTTTTCTACCCTGCTGGAAACAAGTTTCAATTTTAGAGTCACATTAATTTTGTCGTCTGCCAATGCTTTCAATTTGGACCAGTCTAAAATTTTGACGTTCGGTAAAGAATTTGAGGTAAAGGTAATTATTTTGAAGACGACAACCTGTTACCGTCCGGTTGGTTCCAATGTTAGACGGTGGCAGAAAATGACCTACTGTACAGTTACAGATTGCCATCTCCTCAATGATTTCAATATTCCAAAAAGGCTAAACTTTAGTGCAATACGACATTCATTTTAGTTTAACTCAACCAAACGAAAAAATTTTAGACTGGTTCAAATTGAAAGCATTTACAGACTACAAAGTAAACGGAGCAGAAAAATTGAAATATGTTTCCAGGAGGGTAGAAAACCAGCATTTTCTCATTCTCCTACAATGTTTTCAAAAGACTTCTCCCGTAGAGTCTTTAAAAGTCGGGATTGTGTGGTAAAGGGTTAAACGTACTTTATTTGTAACATTCTAAATATAAGAATATATTGCAATTACAAAATATAAGTATAATAAAACTAAATATTCTAAATTCATTATTTCTCTTCCAAATCCTATATTGTGGGCACTCATTAGAATCGTCTCGACGGGACGATTCTAATGAGTGCCCATAACATAAGAGTTTGGTGGAGAATGATTGATATTTTCAATTTTGAAATCAAATTCAGTCCTTCTATCTAGAGCTCTGAATTATTATACTAGCACCGATGAATAAACCTTGATATATTTCACGAAATCAATCAGCAAAGGTGATCTATATTAATGGCGGGGCTTGTTTTAAAAAAGAAAAAAAAATAATACATAAACATATTTGACCACCCATAAAAGTTAAAGTTAACCTTCAATCCGAGAGTAAAAACAAAATTTTCCAGTTATAAAGGTATTTTGGGAGGGGGATATCTTCTTATCGAAAATTGTAGATTCAACACCAGACTCAAAGTTCTTTGTAGTCTGATCTTGACCCACACTGTCCGCATAAAGTCATCTGAAACTAGGTAAAAAGTTTTGCTTACTTTTCGCCCGCTTTGAAAAGTATGTACATGTAATTCTTTTAGCAGCAGCTAAGGCATGAACCAACCAAAAAATAACGAACTGTCGTCTACACAAAAATTCTTTTTTTTTTGTAAGGGAATGATTTAAATGCATTTCACCACCCCACTGTTTACTCATGGGAGCTGAAGAATAACCATTTTTTGAAAGAGGAGAAAATTCTGAAAGTATCACAAATGTTCAGTTTCAGCTGGGTTGTCAACAAGGGCGGCAACTGTGCTTGGTATAGTCACGAACATATTAAATCAGTGAATTGGATCGTTTGAGTTACCTCCCATAAAGCTTCGCATATTTTGCGCGTGAAAATTGTTCTTGTCCCCCCCCCCCCCCTTTCTTTTAAGCTTATTTCAAATAAGTGTTACCACCTTTTTCCACTCATATCTACAACTTTGGATGCTAAGAATCGAATCCTATGATCCCAAATTTGAATGAACAATGAACTGTACCCGATTATGTCCTAGATGCCGGGTAACCATTAGCACGTGCCCCGCTTATCTAAATGCATCAATTAACTTTTAATTATTTTGATATATCTGCATCCCTTTTTTGTATACGCCGATCGACTGATAGTATCAATTTCGATTCTGCGAGATACTTTCGATTTCATCAATATTTTATGCCAGTAATTGCTTGATTAAATTATTATCTGCAGACCCCGACACCAAAGGTGTGAAAGGTAATACCATTATAATCCAATCAAATCACAGGCCGCCATGTTTGTTTTTATTCCCTTATGACAGCGCTATTGATATTTGATATGCTGCGCTTATCTTCAGCCAATCAGCATCGAGAATTACGGTCAAAGGTGTTAGATATGGAAACAGGCTCCTCCCTTTGACCTAAATTAATAATAGAACGGTACAGTTCGTCCCAGTGTAATATCGGCAGTACTCAACACAGTGTGAAATTGGACTAATTTAATAAATTCTGTACACGGTCAATAGATTGGATGTAAGTGTTGAAGTGTATCAAGAATAAATATGTGATTGTAGAAGTGAAAACGGATGAAATTTTAATCATGATACATGGCTAAAGCATGCGTTTATTTCTTCCACAGACGCAGGGCTCGGCGAAAAACGAAGAGTTCGGACATTTTGAAAGGAAAACTACACACGTTTTTGCTGTTTCTATGCCATGGAAACCCAGACATGCTTCCCACTATTTCCCGATGGATTCGGGTATCATTGTTTGTGATTATTCTTGTTTTTGGATTTATCATTGATACAGGTCAGTATAACTTTTGTAATTGAAGCAATTTCGTATTGGTAATTAGGCGACCCAGAGGTCATGTAGGTGTATTGTAGGACGGTGTGAAATACACACAGGTTCGTGTTAAGAAATGTGTAATGAAATATACATCGCACCTGGCCCTGTCAGAAAACAACCTCTCCTGCCTGCTTCCATCTCTCACGGTTTATCTCTGGCTTAATTGGACATCTGTATTGTTTAATTGGAACGTGTATCCAATTTGTAATCTACCCGCCTGTATTTAATTGGATTTTTTTTCCTGCACGCGTGTAGGGTAGCCCATTTCTGTTACAGTTTGTATTTTACATATCCAGTCAGTATATTTAACCCATATGTTATATACAGCCTAAATGAAATTTTGAAGTTGACAGTAAAAACACAAGTACCAGTATTTCAAAGTTATTTTGGGGGGAGAGATATCGCTTGGTTGGACTGTGTAGGCCCAAGATCAGACTGCACATGCTATGCAGTCTGATCTTGATTAACTCTACTGTATTTGAATATGGTCAGTGAGTTGAGCTTAGCACTAAGTAGCCAAAGGATTAACTCTGCTCAGAGTTCACTCAGTGAAGATCTGTAGTTCTGCATTTTTTCATTATTGCAAAGGTGAATAAAAAAGAGAACAAAAGCTCAGTTCATTAAGCCATTAATTTTTCTAATATCAAATGATGGAAGCGGTCCAGATCGACCAAGTACTGTAGCCTTTAAAGAAACATGGCTGTTATACGATATTTACCAAGGAGTAAGGTTCGCAGAATTTTGCCTTTATAAGGAAAGAAAACACTGTCTGAACTAAAGGAAATGCAGGTGACCAGCAATCTTTGGGGACAAAAGACTTTGGCGTTTCTGAATTGGAAGCTTGCTCAGACATTAAATTGAAAAAAAAAACTCAGGTGTTGACTTTAGACACTACCAGGGAGCTGGTGTTAACTTTTGAATTGTTCATTGGCCCACACATTCTGCATGAGTGCTGGTGTAGTTCCACGAAGTACAATCAATAGAGATTAGTTTAACTCTTTACCACACAATGAAATTGTAGACTGGTCCAAATTGAAAGCATTTGCAGACGACAAAAGAAATGTGACTGAAAAATTGATATTTGTTCTGGGAAGGGTAGAAAACACTGTGGGAAAAGGAGAAAATGCTGGTTACCAGCATTTTCTCCTTTTCCCACAGTGTTTTCAAAAGGCTTCTTTCTCAGGGGCGTCAAAAGTAGGGATTGTGTGGTAATGGGTTAAGAGCGGGTAGCATGTAGACTATATGGTACTAAAACACGATGGGATCACGACAAATTTGCAGAGCAAACATCCAACATTTGCTGTCGAGTCCTGCAAACAACTGCTGGAGACCGTGCATAACTGTAAGGAAGCATACTTTCAGTGCTGTCTAAATTTTTCTCGTGTGGTAATGGGTTAATCAACATTTCTATCCCTTCTTAAGAAATCCGAAATAGGCTCAAACACTGGCCTTTCCAACTTCGCGGTTCAAAATTTAAACAGCCTAAACAGATGACATAAAAACATAAATACAGACACGCTCGATTAATAAGTACGAAAAAGTCATGCAAAATCGATCATGGATGATAAGTAACATAAATTCCTATCATTTGCTGATTATTCCCGCTATTGAATACTTAAATTTGAAAATTAAGTCAAATTTAAGATAATAGATTAGTTAACACAAGTGTAAAATATAAGAGAAATTTTGATTTATTCTCGAACATAACAAATTGATTTTTAATTTCCAAAAGGAATACTAAAAACTGAAATCGAGCATGCCTTAAAGTAACCACGCATTGGAGTTGGCTATAGACCCTACTTTTTCATTCTTTAAAAAAAGAACTGCAATCAATCAGCAGATTAGATCAAGTTAGCAAGTTAACAATAATTTAATATATTGACTCACAAAATGCACATTTTTGCTCAAAGAATCCAAATTTTTGTGCAGTGATCAATTATAAAATCTGAATCAAGCAGTTAACTGAAAAAAGTCACACAGTTTGTATCAATAGGTTCGATCCGAGGTTGTTTTCAAATCTACCTCGCCAGTCTGGGTAGTAGGACCGCTTTCTCATTTTTCCATTCATTTGATTGATTGTCAAGACCAATTGGTAAGGACTGATTAATATTCTACACTACAAGTCAGATGGACCAGCCCATTCATACTTAAAGAGTAAATACAACCCATTTAAGCGTATCTTATGTTGAAAAACATGGAAAATTTGCATTTTAATGTATCTAATGCTATATTTTCTTTCAAACTGTGAAAATTACACTCTTTAATTGCATTTCTGTGTTTTATTCAATAGAAAAATACTATCGATGTAAGGTAGGATGTTATGCATAATATCTTACAGATTAGAATAGAACTCGGGTGGAACAAAACGTCACAAGCGGTTATTCCCTCCACTTTAGTACAAGAACAGAGAAGTGAGAATGAACGGAGAAATGAGTCTAGATGTTATGTTGTATATGAATATTATGTAGAGCAACGTTGGATATTGTCGACAGTCGGCAGTTATCGTCAATTCTTTATTGCGCCCTTTAATATTCCAGGACAAATGAAATTAGCGAATCCCATTTTTATAATGTAGCATATGACGTCAATATTTCATCTTATCACCGTGCCGGAAGGAAACAGTACTCTGTAAGTCCCAGAGTTATTAGATTTTACAGTAATAAAATTTTCCAACGTTAACATCAAAAATTTTACAATAAGGGGGATGGTAGTTTTTGTCAGCGCATAGGGCGTACTGAAACATGCTTGATTGTTTGAATTCAAACTTAAATATGAGTTTCAGATACTGAATAGTGTTCGCATCACAAAATCAATCATGTTTAAGACATGAATAAAAGAAATAAGAATTAAAATGTCCAAATATAACCACAATCTTCGTTTTTCGGTTAGGCCTACACAGCTATGTCCAGACAAATTTTGGCTTGAAAAGTCCAAAATGTGTTCAATACTTGCCGACTAAAAAAAGGCCATAGAAATGGTGCTCAGTTGTGCAATATCCAGACCTCTTAGTCCTGACTTTTTAAGACCCTGAGAAAGAAAGCTTTTTAAACCATTCTGGGAAAAGGAGAAAATGCTGGTCACAGTATTTTCTCCTTTTCCCACAATGTTTTCTTCCCTTCCCAAATCAAATTTCAATTTTAAATTCACATTTATTTTGTCATCTGTAAATACTTTCAATTTGGACTAGTCCAAAATTTTGTCATTTGGTAAAGAATCAGGGGACATTGATAACTCCCTCGGTGTATTGTTTTTAACTCTTTCCCAAACGACAAACTTTTGGACTAGACCAAATTGAAAGCATTTGCAGACAACAATTCAACTCTTGCTGAAAAGATGATTTCTGTCTGTGATAGGGTAGAAAACATTGTGGGAAAAGGAGAAAATGCTGGTTACCAGCATTTTCTCCTTTTCCCGCAATGTTTTCAAAAGGCTACTATTCCAGACCCGTAAAAACCAGGGATTGTTTGGGAAAGGGTTAAAAATTAACTCTTTACCAGATGATGAAATTTTGTACCTTTCCTAATTAATCCTTTACCCCATAAGACATTTCTATGGTATCTGTAAATGACCCTAAGTAACAGCAAGGATGAAGCTGTTTCTTATGATTGTGTATATGGTACCTTTTGGTAGTGTAGAAAACATTGTGGCAAAAGGAGAAATTGCTTGTTGCGAGAAATTTCACCTTTTGTCACAGTGTTTTCAAAAGGCTCCGACGAGCAATTTGTAGAAAGGACTATCTATGGAGTAAAGGGTTAAAAGCATATACTGATTAGAAAAAGAATTTGCTGAAGTGATAATTAGTATGTGAAAATGTAAATTGGTTACAAGCATTTTCTCCCACAAGGATGTCAGAATT
This sequence comes from Tridacna crocea, assembly GCA_943736015.1. Taxonomy (NCBI): domain Eukaryota; kingdom Metazoa; phylum Mollusca; class Bivalvia; order Cardiida; family Cardiidae; genus Tridacna; species Tridacna crocea. The sequence continues at coordinate 16,825,661 of OX031066.1, forward strand.
CAAAGTACATGTATTAGCAGAGGGCAAAATAACTATTACAAAATTGAAAACTGTTTTGGAAAGGATAGAAAGCATTTTTTTTTTCATCTTTGCGAGCCAAGGTTACGATCACTACGTGGATCTTACCTTGGCGGATCGAGCCCGATTTCGAGATTCCCTCGACATGCCCCCTATTGGATGCTGCTTATTATCTCCCTTTACATCATAATGAAATGTTGTTTTACAAACTGCTTACAAATACAATGATTCAACATGAAGCAGTAACATAAACATACTTTGACATTCCAGGGTCAGATGCTAGGATATAGACTTAAACATCTGATAACTGATTGGTCACATTGAAACTTTATGTAAAAATTGTTTGTCTATGTTTTCTTTGATATTAAATCATTACAGATCCTGCACACATCCACGGAGGTATTCATGTTTACCTTCTACTTTTATCATGACCCTGTTCTATTTTCATCAAAGATGAAGTGCTACGAGCGATTTGATTTGATGCAGTTAGAGCTAGCTGCAACCTATGAAAATGCGAATTGGGTGATTGTCAAAATCAAGCTAAATCCGCCAAGTGCAGAGTAGCATAGTGGATCGTAACCCTTGGCCTGCGAAGATGTTTTTTTGGAAAAGGAAGAAAAACACATTGTTACCAACATTATTTTTTCACAATGTCTTCAACAGCCGTTTTCTTCAGGGTCTTTACTCACAGATTGTGTGACGAAGAGTTTGTGACAATATTTTTGATTTAATATAATAATGAGATACATCTAGCACATATACAAACTTTCTTTAACATATTTTTTTTTTGTTTTCCAGTGGCAGCGTGTGACGTAGACCGTTGTGAGCGGTATACCTTGTATGATACTCCAGAGAAGGATACTCTGTGTAAAATTTACCGAACATACTTACAGTGTTTAGAACGACTTCACGGTTGCAAAGGAAACATCAAATTTCATAGTATGAAAAAAATACTGCGTAGTGAAATGACTGAGAAGAGCTGTTCGCCAGTCGGACCAGTTTTTTCTCTTGATAACAATCCAGATCTTGAACCTGTAGAAACTGAACTGTGCCGATATCAGGAGAGGCCAATGTACATGTATAAGAATTGTGCACTATTCGGTGATCCACATTTGCGGACATTTGATAACAGACATCAAACATGCAAGGTACAAGGGGCCTGGCCCCTTGTGAATAACAAACACTTGACTGTGCAGGTGACAAACGATCGAGTTGAGAACTCTTTGGGTGCCACTGCCACTACTAAAGTAAGTATACTAGGAGCCAGCTTGTTTTATGGGGGTTAACCCATCACTTAACATTAAACAACATAACAAATAGCCATTGAAATCATTAATTTTTGTGAAGAGTAGGAACATGTCACAAGACTTAAATTTGACAAAGAAGAAATCACGGGAACAGGAGAAAACACTGCATGGTTATATGCATTTTCTCCATTTTCCAAATATTTTGAAAAGCCTGTTTCTTTATGATCATTAAAATTCAGGAACATGTGGACATGATGTGGTAAAGGTTTGAACTAATCTTCTTCACATATTGAAAATTTTAGGAGAATCTTGAATTTTGTCTTGTTGAATATAGTTAGCCCATTATTTTGCAACCCACTTTCAATAGCCCTAATGAAAAGGGCTTTTGAGAATATTGTTGGAAAAGGAGAAAATGTTGGTATCAACTTTTTCTCCTTTTCCGGCAATGTTTTCATCCCTATCAAATACAGTCATCATCATTTCAGCATCATTTGTCATACTCAAAATAACTGTAGATTTGGTCCAGACTGAATTTTCTTTTATTGGTAGTAAAGAGTAATGGTACATGATATCCATGGATAATTGACCAAACCAGGAAAAATGAGAAAGATCTTACATGCTTTTTCAGTTTTTTTCAGATCTTTGTTTAGATCAGGCTGTCAGATAAACCTCAGTCCTGTCAGCAAAATGTACAAACTGTACATCTACAAGGTCCTTCAGTGCCCTGAAGGGACCATCATGACTTGCCTAAAGGGGGCTACCTGCCCCCTAATTTATGAAATTGACAGTTAACTCCCTTATCAAAATAGATAAACAGATCATTAATTTTGCAGAGATAAAGGTCAGCAAAGTCTGTAATCTTACGTGACATTGAGAAAATTTACAGTTTTACTGTTATATACCAGTAGCTCTGATTATGATAAATCCAGACATAACACTAATTCATTGCTTGGCACTTTAGGAAATACATGTAACATGTAGAATATTATACAGAATGAATATTACCACACAATCCAGACTTTTATGGACTTCAATAGGGAAGACTTGAAATATTTTAGAAAAAGGAGAAGATTTTAGTAAACAGCATTTTCTGCAGATCATACAATGTTTTCTTTAGGTTGCTTGTTCTCTATATAGTCTGATCTTGGTCTAAATTGTCTGTGCCAGGATGTAGTTCTATGAGGGTTAAGATCATTTTGCAAAAGCCACAAAAAGATCACACAATTTTGAGTTTTAATGACCCTGAAAGAGAAGGCTTTTGAAAACATTGTGGGAAAAAAAGAAAATGCTGATAACCAGCATTTACTCTTTTCTCACATTGTTTTCTACCCTAAACAGGTATCACAATTTAAGCTAAATTAATCCTTTACCAACAAGTCCCTGGTTTTAATGACTCAGAGGAAGAAGCCTTGTAAAAACATTGTAGGAAAAGGAGAAATTTAATGCTCTCCTTTTACCACAAAGTTTTCTACTCTTCTAAAGTCAAGTTTCAATATCTGAGTCACTTTTATATTTTCATCTGCAAATGCTATCCATTTGGATGGGTCTAAAATGTTGCCGTTTGGTAAAGGTTTAACTCTTTAGTTTTCCACACTACAAAATTTGAGACTGGTTCAAATTAAAAGCATTTGCAGATGACAAAATAAAGGTGACTGAAAAATTGAAATTTGTTCTGGGAAGGGTAGAAAACACTGTGGGAAAAGGAGAAAATGCTGGTTAACCCATTACCACACAATCCCTTTTTGACGCCCCCCCTAGAAAGAAGAATTTTGAAAACACTGTGGGAAAAGGAGAAAATGCTGGTAACCAGCATTTTCTCCTTTTCCCACAGTGTTTTCTACCCTTCCCAGAACACATTTCAATTTTTCATTCACCTTTATTTTGTCGTCTGCAAATGCTTTCTATTCCGACCAGTCTAAAATTTTCTCGTGTGGTAAAGAGTTAAGAGCAATTTCTCGTTTTCCCATAACGTTTTCTAAAGACTTGTACTGCAGACATGTAAAAACCAGGGCTTGTTCAGGAAAGAGATAATTCCAATTGGATGTTTGCCTGTGTCTGTATAATTCAAGCGAAGCAGACAGTGTAGATCAAGGATCAGACTATACTTTTTTGTTCTAAAAGCAGAGGTCCAGATAAGAGGGAGTAAGGGTTGGTGGGTTTTCTAAATCTATTATTTCTCTTCCAAACCCTATGTTGTGGGAACTCATTAGAATCATCTCGACTAGACAATTCTAACAAGTACCCACAACATAGGGTTTTATTTGAAAATGATTCATATTTTCAACTTTGAAATCAAAATCGTTATTTCTACCTACAGCTTAGCCCTTTACCACAGAATGCTGACTTTGATGAGCCTGGAAAAGAAGCCTTTTGAAAACATTGTGGGTAAAGAAGAAAATGCTGGTGTACCAGCATTTGCTCCTTTTCCCACAAGGTTTTCTATCCTTTTCAGAGAAAAACTGCACCATTTGAGCTACGCGGAAACTTTTATCTGCAAATGTTTTCTATTTGGACAAGGCTAAAATTTTGTCCTCTGGTATGGGGGTTAAGCCTGAATTCAGTTTTCTGTAACTTCACATTTATGCATGGTAACTTACCAGCCATGGAGGAAAGCACTTTATAGCAGCTAGCTGAAGGTTTTCAATTAAACAAGATTTCAATCTGCATTTCGAAATACTTCACACATCAAAGAAGGAAAAAATGATGGGAAAAAAAGACGAGCACATATCAACTTACAAAGACTTAATCCTATCTTGGCATAGGCCACATGTTTCTGGGATGCAGCAAGGCTATCATTTTCACATCTCTTTATCAGGTCGAGTTTTTTTTTTCACATACATGTATATAGTATGATTCTTTACCAAACCACAAAATTTTGAACTTGTCAAAATCGAAAGCACTTGCAGACGACAACTTAAATGTGAATCAACAATCGAAATTTGATTTGGGAAGGACAGAAAACAATGTGGAAAAAGGAGAAAATGCTGGTAACCAGCATTTTCTCCTTTTCCCCCAATGTTTTCAAAAAGTATCTTTTTCAGGGTTGTTAAAAGTGGTGATTGTGTGGTAAATTCTTTACTATTCAACAAAATTTTAGACCTGTTTTAAATTGAAAGCATTTGGAGACGACAAAATAAATTTGGCTGCAAAATTGAATTTTCTTTGGAAAGACTAGAAAACATCGTTGGAAAAGGAGAAATTTCTGGTTACCAGTAATTTCTCCTTGTCTATCAATGTTTTCAAAAGGCTTAACTCATTACCAGACAACAATATTTTAGGTTTGTCCAAACTGAAAGCATTTGCAGACGACAAAATAAAAGTGACTGAAAATTTTAAATTTGTTTAGTGAAGGGTAGAAAACATGATGGGAAAAGGAGAAAATGCTGGTTACCAGCATATTCTCTTTTTCCTACAATGTTTTCAAAAGGCTTGTTTCTCAGGGTCTTCAAAAGTAGGGATTGTGTAGTAATGGGTTAAGTCATAATTGTGTGATTATCAAGCAATATTGAAATGCTTTGGGCAAGGCACTGCACAGGACCAACCTTGTAATCTCAAAAGCCATGTAGAACTCCAATCCAAGCCAGTGACTGCTTTCCAACAGAAAAAGTTGAAACAGGTTTCAGCCATGAAGTGGGAATGAACTTTGTGGCCATGAGCCTGTAAATATGTGTACCGGTAGTCTCGATCTAAAAAAAAAAAGACTTGTTATTCAACGATCTCGAAAAAATAGTTGTTATTCAAAGATCTCGAAAAAAGGGTTGTTATTCAACGATCCCGAAAAAAGAGTTGTGATTCACCTGCATAATTCAAAATTTAAACCCTAAACAGCAGGGGTACCAGAGTTGATAGTATAACCCTTTTTCAAACCAATCTTTTGACAAGGTCGTAGCCGTAATTGGCTTTTAAAAATGTAGTGGGAAATGGAGAAAATGCCAACATTTTCTTCATTTCCCACCATGTTTTTTTCCCATTTAAGAAATTGATGTTGTCACTTGCAAATACTCTTAACTCTTTCGCAAACCAGCCCTGTTTTTTACGTGTCTGCAGTAAAAGTCTTTTGAAAACACTGTTGGAAAAGGAGAAATTGCTCGTAACGAGCAATTTCTCCTTTTCCCACATTGTTTTCTACCCTTTTTAGCTCACCTGAGCACAACGTGCTCAAGGGAAGCTTTTAGGATCACCCGGTGTCCGTCGTCCGTCGTGCGTCGTCCGTCGTGCGTCGTCCGTCGTGCGTCGTCAACAATTCTTTAAACATCAACTCCTCCCAAACTGCTGGGCGGATTTGGACAAAACTTGGCAGGAATGTTCCTTGGGAGGTCCTCTTTAAAAATTGTTCACAGAATTTGATTCCATCAAAAACTCTGGTTGCCATGGCAACCAAATGGAATTTTTTAGCAAATTCTTTAAAAATCTTCTCCTCTGAAACCACTGGTCGGATTTTGAAATAATTTCACAGATATGTTCCTTGGGTGACCCTTTTCAAAAATTGTTCGTGAAATTTTGATTCGTCAAAAAATGTGGCTCTGGTGAATGGGGGCTTCTTGCACTATACAGAAATGAAGGAATTCTTTAAAAATCTTCTCCTCTGAAACCGCTGGTCGGATTTTGAAATAATTTCACAGATATGTTCCTTGGGTGACCCTTTTCAAAAATTGTTCGTGAAATTTTGATCCGTCAAAAATTGTGGCTCTGGTGAATGGGGGCTTCTTGCACTATACAGAAATGAAGGAATTCTTTAAAAATCTTCTCCTCTGAAACCGCTGGTCAGATTTTGAAATAATTTCACAGAGTTGTTCCTTGGGTGACCCTTTTCAAAAAGTGTTCGCGAAATTTTGATTGGTCAAGAAACATGGCTCTGGTGAATGGGGGCTTCTTGCACTATACAGAAATGAAGAAATTCTTAAAAATTCTTCTTCTCTGAAACAGCTGGTTAGATTTTGAAATAATTTCACAGACTTGTTCCATGGGTTACCCTTTTCAAAAATTGTTCGCGAAATTTTGATTGGTCAAGAAACATGGCTCTGGTGAATGGGGGCTACTTGCACTATACAGAAATGAAGAAATTCTTGAAAATTCTTCTTCTCTGAAATGGCTGGACAGATTTTGAAATAATTTCACAGAGATGTTCCTTGGGTGACCCTTTTCTAAAATTGTTCGTGAAATTTTGATTGGCCAAGAAACATGGCTCTAGTGAATGGGGGCTACTTGCATTATATGGAAATTAAGAAATTCTTGAAAATTCTTCTTCTCTGAAACCTGTGGTCAGATTTTAAAATAATCTGACAGAGATGTTCCTTGCGTGACCCTTTCCAAAAGCTGTACATATAATTTTGATCCCTCAAGAAACATGGCTCTTGTGAATGGTGGCTACTTGCACTATACGGACATGATGAAATTCTTTAAAATTCTCTTTCTCTGAAACCCTGGTCAGATTTTGAAATAATTTCAGAGAGATGTTCCTTGGGTGACCCTTTTCAAAACTTGTTCGTAAATTTTGATCCATCAAGAAACATGGCTCTCGTGGATGGGGGCTACTTGCTCTTTTACAGAAATGAAGAATTCTTAAAAATTCTTCTTTTTGAAACTGATGGTCAGATTTCGAAATGACTTTTACAGGTGACCTTTTGAAAATTGCTTGGCAAAATTATAAATTTGATTCCAATGTTTCAATACCTCAAAAAAAGAAAAATAGACTATGGTCATCTCAAAAATTCAGGTGAGCGATCCAGGGCCATCTTGGCCCTCTTGTTAAGAACTTTCTGCCATTTTCTCCAAATCAAAAATTGTCATCTGCAGACTCTTTTGGTTTGGAAGGGTCCAAAATTTGTCGTTTGGGAAAGAGTTAATTTAGACCCAATATTTTGTTGCTTGAAAGAAGGTTAGTCCTTAGGCTGCTAAGCGTGATCCACTGACCTTTTACAGGCAGTGTAGATGAAGATTAGACTGTACAGAAAGTGCAGTCTGATCTGGGATCTACATTGTCCGATGAGGACATGTCTTTCCCCAAAAAATAACATTGAAATAGCAGAAATTTGGTTTTTACACTGGGCTATAAAGTTTCCTTGGAATTTATTCAACAGGATAAGCAATTTAACCCTTTCCCAGATGACAAATTTTAGACTCTTCCAAACTCAAAGAGTTTGCAGACGACAATTTCAAATTTGATAAAAATAGCAGAGTTCTCCAAATGGGTAGAAAACACTGTTGGAAAAGGAGAAATTGGGCGTTACGAGCAATTTCTCCTTTCCCCACCGTGTTTTCAAAAGATATGTAAAACAAGGGCTATTTGGGGAAAGGGTTAAAAAACATAACTAGCAAGTCGGGGAGAGGGATAAGTATTAGATAGCAGAGGTAGGAAGATAAAGGTTTGCATAAAGCTGTTCCTCACAAGTGGAGTGTGATGTTTTTTACCCTTGAAGCCCTAGATAAACTGAACAAACATTTTGGTTGTTGCAATAAGACCCAAATTAGAGCAATGCCCAAGCTGGATATTCATGTATTGTCTAGAGTGTCTTTATCAAGTGGGCTGTTTAGATCAAAGTTCAACTGCAGACTTCATAATTTTTGCATTCTGATCTTAATCTCCATTGCAACTGAAGTTGTTATAGAAACTTTCTGGATTAAGGTTGTTACATGCCCGTAACACCCCTAGATCTATGTTTCTATATAACTTTTTTTAGCTCATGCCTCAGTCATTATTGCAGTTATATCTGAACTCTACTTTACACTGCTCATCAATCATGGAATTTGTCTTCTACAGTTCTCAAACTGAAGGGCCGCAAGAAGGCATGTTATTTCTTGATTAGTTGCCGCGCAGAAGCGCGCGACTATATTTTTAATAGTTTTTCGAGTTAGGACATGGATAGTGGGAATTTCGTTTTTATAGGGGTGTTAGGTTAAAAAGGAATCTTTCTCACGTTACTTCGCCTTAAACTGGCTTTTTAATTCATTATTAAACTACGAAATTGCAATACGATACTATTTTTGTTCTATTACTACTTACAACATCAAAAAACAGCCTAATTATTTCTTTTATTGTCGCTATTCGTGAGAAATGGACTCGTCCACGTAAATGCCTTGTTTCCATTGGTCAAGGCTGTACAGGTTTCCAGTCATTTCGTACCTTGTTAATTTCGTACCTAGGTCATTTCGTACGATTTTGGTCATTTCGTACCTACTTATACTTTCAATGTTGGTCATTTCGTACCCAGTTGGTCATTTCGTACAACCTTCGTACACAGGTTTAATAATCATTTTGATTGTTTTGTAGATAGTTCTTCCTACTACTTGTGTGTTTTTATACGCCCGTCGTAGACGGGACGTATTATGGGATCACCCGAGGCGGGCGGGCGGGCGTCCGGGCGGGCGGGCGGCGTCCAGTTCTTTGTCCGGAGCATATCTCCAAAACTATTCTAGCTAGGGTTACGAAATTTCATGGGTGGATAGATCTCATCGAGGGGGAGTGCAGTGCACAGGAACCATAACTCTTGCTCGCTTAATTTTTGAGTTATTGCCCTTTGTCGTTTTTCATACTTGAATTTTGTCCGGAGCATATCTCCAAAACTATACTAGCTAGGGTTACGAAATTTCATGGGTGGATAGATCTCATCGAGGGGGAGTGCAGTGCACAGGAACCATAACTCTTGCTCGCTTAATTTTTGAGTTATTGCCCTTTGTCGTTTTTCATACTTGAATTTTGTCCGGAGCATATCTCCAAAACTATACTAGCTAGGGTTACGAAAATCATGGGTGGATAGATCTCATCGAGGGGGAGTGCAGTGCACAGGAACCATAACTCTTGCTCGCTTAATTTTTGAGTTATTGCCCTTTGTCGTTTTTCATACTTGAATTTTGTCCGGAGCATATCTCCAAAACTATACTAGCTAGGGTTACGAAATTTCATGGGTGGATAGATCTCATCTAGGGGGAGTGCAGTGCACAGGAACCATAACTCTTGCTCGCTTTATTTTTGAGTTATTGCCCTTTGCCGTTTTTCATACTTCAATTTTGTCCGGTGAATATCTCCACAACTATACTAGCTAGGGTTATGGAATTTCATGGCTGGATAGATCTCATCAAGGGGGAGTGCAGTGCTCAGGAATCATAACTCTTGCTTGCTTAATTTTTGAGTTATTGCCCTTTGTCTTTTTTCATACCTGAATTTTGTCCGGAGCATATCTCCAAAACTATACTAGCTAGGGTTATGAAATTTCATGGGTGGATAGATCTCATCAAGGGGAAGTGCAGTGCTCAGGAACCATAACTCTTGCTTGCTGAATTTTTGAGTTATTGCCCTTTGTTGTTTTTCATACCTGAATTTTGTCTGGAGCATATCTCCAAAACTATACTAGCTAGGGTTATGAAATTTCATGGGTGGATAGATCTCATCAAGGGGGAGTGCAGTGCACTGGAATGATAACTCTTGCTCGCTTAATTTTTGAGTTATTGCCCTTTGCCGTTTTTTATAGTTGAATTTTGTCCAGTGAATATCTCCAAAACTATACTAGCTAGGGTTATGAAATTTCATGGGTGGATAGATCTCATCAAGGGGGAGTGCAGTGCACAGGAACCATAACTCTTGCTCGCTTAATTTTTGAGTTATTGCCCTTTGTTGTTTTTCATGCTTGAATTTTGTCCGGTGCATGCCCCAGCTTTACAACTTGGAGTAAGACGGGCGTATCTTGCGACAATTTGCCGCTCTTGTTTGTTAAATAACCACTGCTAAAATTGTGCATTGCTGAAATTGTGCTAAATTCCGCCGAAGAACGGGTATGATGGTTATGATTGTATCTGACCACTATTGGTTACTTGTTTCTAAGTTTAGTTTTTACAACAAAGATAGTTTAGAACTCCTTTGTTTATTTTTCAACGAGCTCTGCATAAATTTAATTTGTGGAAAAAATCTGGAGAGAGGCCACTTTTTCGCTGTGTTGTTCATAATGATAAAGCGCGATGCAAAACCATGATTCTTTATGAACACTGTTCACCAAACACTATAGTCTTAGACTTGTTTAAATTGAAAGCATGCCTTGCAAACTTGCGTCCTCTTGAATCATACTTTCCTAGGACAGCAACATTTTAGTAACTTAGCCCTGCTTTCACCACTTTCCCAAACAAACACGGGTTATCACATGTGTGCTATCAAATTCTTTTGTCAAAACATGTTGGATAAGGAGAAATTGCTCGTTATTAGCAATTTCTTCTTTATTAAATACTTTTTCCCCACTACTAGCGAATTTTCCACCATTTTTGCAGCTTTTTAAATTGTCATCTGCCAACTCTTTGAATTTGGAAAAGTCTGATATTTGTCGTTTGGAAAAGAGCTAAGAGAGCGCTGTGCTAGGGTATTAGATACTGTAACAGAAGACAAGTTTTGATACAGGTTACTGTTCACATAATTTCATAATGTGTTAAAAAATCTGCTGATGAAAACTGACATTTACTTACTTGCCCTGGCTTTCTTGAAGCATTAAACAAATTTTTTTGCGGCGACTTTGATGCTTTGCATCAACTTTTTCTTGTTTCTTGGTTTTATATTCATCCTAAAGCCTGCATGCAGGATTATTCTCATGAATATGCTTAACTCTTAACTCTTTACCACACAATCCCGACTTTTCACGACCCTGAAAAAAAGCCTGTAGAAAACACTGTGGGAAAAGGAGAAAATGCAGGTGACCAGCATTTTCTCCTTTTCCCACAATGTTTTCTACCCTTTACAAAACAAATTTCAAATTTTCAGTCGCTTTTATTTTGTCATCTACAAATGCTTTTGATTTGGACAAGCCTAAAATATTTCTGTTTGGTAATGAGTTAACCAAACAATCCCGACTTATAACAACCCTTAGAAAAAAGGCCTTATAAAAACATTGTGAGAATAGGAGAAAATGCTGGTAACCAGCTTTTTTTCCTTTTCCCATGATTTTTTCTACCCTTTTACAAACAAGTTTCAATTTTTGAGTCACATTTATGTTGTAGTCTGCAAATGCTTTCAGTTTGGACAAGTTCAAAAGTTTGTCCTTTAGTAAAGAGTTAATCCATTTTTATACGCCCATCGAAGACGGGAAATATTATGGGATCACCCGTGGCGGGCAGGCGGGTGGGTGTCCGGGCGGGCGGGCGGCATCCAGTTCTTTGTCCGGAGCCTATCTCCAAAACTATTCTAGTTAGGGTTATGAAATTTCATGGGTGGATAGATCTTATCCAGGGGGAGTGCAGTGCAAAGGAACCATAACTCTTGCTTGCTTAATTTTTTAGTTATTGCCCTTTGTCATTTTTCAGACTTGAATTTTGTCCGGAGTGTCATTTTTTAGACTTGAATTTTGTCCGGAGCATATCTCCAAAATTATACTAGCTAGGGTTATGAAATTCCATGGGTGGATAGATCTCATCAAGGGGGAGTGCAGTGCACAAGAACCATAACTCTTGCTGGCCTAATTTTTTTAGTTATTGCCCTTTGTCGTTTTTCATACTTGAATTTTGTCAGGTGAATATCTCCACAACTATACTAGCTAGGGTTATGAAATTTCATGGGTGGATAGATCTTATCAAGGGGGAGTGCAGTGCAAAGAAACCATAACTCTTGCTTGCTTAATTTTTTAGTTATTGCCCTTTGTCGTTTTTAAGACTTGAATTTTGTCCGGAGCATATCTCCAAACTATACTAGCTAGGGTTATGAAATTTCATGGGTGGATAGATCTCATCAAGGGGGAGTGCAGTGCACAAGAACCATAACTCTTGCTGGCTTAATTTTTGAGTTATTGCCCTTTGTCCTTTTTCATACTTGAATTTTGTCAGGTGAATATCTCCAAAATTATACTAGCTAGGGTTATGAAATTTCATGGGTGGATAGATCTCATCAAGGGGGAGTGGAGTGCATAGGAATCATAACTCTTGTTTGCTTAATTTTTTAGTTATTGCCCTTTGTCGTTTTTCATACTTGAATTTTGTCCGGAGCATATCTCCAAAACTATACTAGCTAGGGTTATGAAATTTCATGGGTGGATAGATCTCAGCAAGGGGGAGTGCAGTACACAGGAATCATAACTCTTGCTTGCTTAATTTTTGAGTTATTTCCTTTTGTCGTTTTTCATACTTGAATTTTGTCCGGAGCATATCTCCAAAACTGTACTAGCTAGGGTTATGAAATTTCATGGGTGGATAGATCTCATCAAAGGGGAGTGCAGTGCACAGGAATCATAACTCTTGCTGGCTTAATTTTTGAGTTATTGCCCTTTGTCGTTTTTCATACTTGAATTTTGTCAGGTGCGTGCCCCAGCTAAACAACTTGGGGTAAGACGGGTGTATCTTGCGACAATTTGCTGCTCTTGTTAAATATATACATGTACTCTGATCTTCGTCTTTCAAAATTCAAAGACAAGAAGTCTTGATTAACCATGTACCTTTTCTCCTTTTCGCACAATATCTTTACATATCCAAATGGAAAAGCAGCTGCCATATTTTGTATGATGTCTGTAGATACTTTTAAAGATTATATTTTCTTTCATAGTAAACGGTTAATCCTTTACCACACAATCCCGATTTTACCACCTTTGGGAGGAAATCCTCTGGAAACATTGTGGAAAAGCAGAAAATGCTGGTAACCAGCATTTTCTCCTTTTCCCACAATGTTTTCTGTTTTATCAGATATGGATTCCATCATTTGAGCAATTATTAAAGTAACCCTAAAGCCCAAAAGTAAAAAAGGAGGGTATTTACATGCATTTGAATTTTTTTCATACCATTTAAAAAAAATAGAAATTTTTTCTGAAGATGACATTAATCTGACACTGTACTGACATTAATCTGCCACTGTACCATCGGTCCAATCATTTTAGTCACTGACAGAGAAATTAATTTCAAAATTAGGTTAAGACCTGCCAGGTAGCTGTAGCTGTGAAATTTCTATTTTTTGCTATCGACTGAAATATGGTTCCATGATGATAGATTTTCACCTCTAGTATATTTTTCATACTTTTAAATGGTATGACTCAAATGTTCTTAGATCTATCACACCTGCTTTGATATTTGGTCTTTACTGGGCCTTTAGAATCTTATTTGTAAAAAAACACTTTCAACTTTGAGCAGTCAAACTTTTTGTTGTTTGGTAAAGAGCTAGGCAGGAGCTGCAAATACATTAGCACAATCTTAGAGAGAGAGAGAGAGAGAGAAAGAAGGCATTAAGCATGTAACATAGGACTATTAGGGTTTTATGATTTTGTACAAAACTTGATGCTTTTACCCCCTGAAACCTGAAAATTTTATGTGAGTTTTATGAGTTGCAAGTTATTTTTGAAGAGAAAATCTATCCCAAGATTAGATGTTTTGATATAATGCTCTATTTGCATTTACAAAATGGGAGATTGCCGTTAAATACCTGTGTCAAAAATTCACTTATGTAGAAATTTTAATAACGTTTCTTTAATCCTTTACCCCATAAGGCATTTCTATGGTATCTCTAATTGACCCTAAATAACAGCAAGGATGAAGCTGCTTCTTATGTGTATATGACACCTTTTGATAGCATAGCATTTTCCAAAGGCTCCTACAAGCAATGCGTCAAAACGAGTATCAATGGAGTAAAGGGTTAAGGTGAAGACTTTTTCAGCATTCAGTGGTCTGTATGTGCAGCAGTGTTCGGTTTAAGACTTTTATAAAGTAATGGATGCTAATTAGAAATCGGTACATTGTAAATTGTTCTTTGCAAACAACGGATTTTGAAATTTCTTCTTACTGATCACATTTAGAAAATTACCGTATTTGTCTTGTTTTTCACAACATAGGAATTGTTGAAGAACTCTGGTGTTTCAAGCTGTTTGAAATAATCAACAAGCATTGAAGAATTTCCTGAAATAGTTCTTGACGATTAACAGGAACAGACTACTTTATTTCAAATCGGAATACTGATATTCATGAAATTTGTTCAAAATGTTTGTCTTGATTATCAGTATCTTAAGACATTAAGTCTGAAATTGCACGATGTCAGGTCAAAATTGTTGGAAATTCCTATGTGCGTTTCAGAGGCCATACTTTGAGTGGGATACTCATGAAACTTGGTCAAAATCTTCATCTTGACAATATCAGAGACAAATTTGATATTATGTCATGTTGTCAGTCAAAAAGTAGTCGACTAGGACAAAGTTTAAAAAATCTTGCTAGAACCTACATTTTCAGTCAGAGGTTCATGAGATTTTATAAGAATGTTTGTCTTGATAATACCTGTATTTCATACATGAAATTGGGTCATGTCAGATCAAAGAGTAGTTAACCCTTTACTCCATAGATACTCATTTCTACATGTATGCAATGCCTTTTGAAAACATTGTGGCAAAAGGTGAAATTGCTCGTGACAATGTTTTCTATGCTTTCAAAAGGTGTCATATACACATTAGAATCGGCCTCATCCTTGCTGTTATTTAGGGCCAATTAGAGATACCATAGAAATGCCTTATGGGGTAAAGAGTTAAACTCTCATGTTTGTACATCATCACAAACAGTATGTTTTCAACTTTATCTGATAGATGACTGTACTTAGGTGAGTACTTTAGGGCCATTATGGCCCTCTTGGTTTAATGTTTTAAAATGTGGTCTTTCTTCTAGCCATAAAACCGGATGATTTGGTTACAGGTTAAAACTTGAAGGTGGGTTTTTAGAATTTTCACATCACACCAAATTGAAAAATATATATATCATTGAAATCTATATAATAAAACAATACAAATCATCAATAACTAAGAATCATAAAATTACAAAAAAAAATTTTTTTGATGGTATTCCCTTAAAAGGCTACGTAGCCTCTTAAGCTATTTTTAGATTTCGCGCGAAAAATCAATAAAGCATTGTGGGAATGTCAAGTGACTGGCACGTGACTAATAACGCTTAAATTCCATTACATAACTAACATGTAATAATTATTTTCCATAATGTCTTCTTCGGACAGATGTTTGAAACTTCGTCTGTGTTTCCTGTATTTGAATGAGAGAATTGATAATCTAAAAATAGAATGTGTCTCCCGTTGGTGTCAACCTGGGCCGTAGTAAATCTCCAATTTCTCATGTTATCGGATGGTTTTTGCCTACTGGAGTTTTATGAACGCAAATTAAAAGGCTATGGGAGTATAAGGATGATTTTTTTGCATTTTTGTAAAATTTCTGTCCCAAAATCTGAAGGGCCACCTTTAAGAGCAGAGATATTCAGGAAAATACCCTGAGTGAAATCTAGAGCAATTCCTCTATTTGTCGAAAAATTAACTCTTTCACCACAGAATCCCGACTTTTAACAACCCTGAGGAAGAAGCCTTTTGAAAACATTGTAGGAAAAGGAGAAAATACTGGTAACCAGCATATTTTCTTTTTCCCACAATGTTTTCTACGCTTCCCAAGACAAATTTCATTTTTTGAGCCATACTTAGATTGTCGTCTGCAAATGCTTTCAATTTGGACTGGTCTACAATTTTGTCGTTTGGTAAAGGATTAACCCTTGACCATGCAATACCGTGTTAAAGATGGCCCTTCAGATTTTGGGACGAAAATTTTACAGAAATGCAAAAAAATCATCCTTATACCTCCATAGCCTTTTAATTTGCGTTCATAAAACCACAGCAGTCGAAAACCATCCGATAACACGAGAAATTACAGATTTATTACAGACCAGGTTAACACCAACGGGAGACACATTATATTTTCAGATTATCAATTTTCTCATTTAAATACAGGAAAACACAGACAAAGCTTCAAACATCCATCCAAAGAAGACATAATGGAAATTAATTATTACATGTTTGTTATTTAATGGAATTTAAGCGTTATTAATCACGTGCCTGATACTTGACATTCCCACAATGCTTTATTGATTTTTGGCGTATAATCTAAAAATAGCTTAAGAAGCTACGTAGCCTTTTAAGGGAATACCATCAAAAAAAAGTTTCTTTTGTAATTTCATTATTCTTAATTATTGATAATTTGTATTGTTTTTCATATAAATTTCAATAATATATATTTTTCTAATTTGGTGTGATGTGGAAATTCTAAATACCCACCTTTAAGTGTATTGAAAGGGCTGTTAAGAAAATATTTTTAAAAAAGCTTTTTCTCCTTAACTGAAGGATGAAAAGGGCTTTTGAAACATTCTTGTAAAAGGAGAAAGTGTTTTTTTATTAGCATTTCCTCCATTCTACAATTTTTTGGGGGTTTTTAATGACCAATTGACAAATATATTTGCATGTATTTGAGCCACATTGAATTTGTCTGCTTTCAATTTGTGTTATTCTTAATTTTTGTCATGTGGGAAAGGGTTTAGCGGGAGGCATGCAGCAAAAATATATAGTTTCTTAACCTTTTCCCAAGCAATCCCAAGCCTGAGAAAGAAGCCTCTTGAAGACATTTTTGGAAAAGGAAAAATGCTGATTACCAGCTTTTTCTCCTTTTTATACGCCCGTCGAAGACGGGACGTATTATGGGATCACCCGTGGCGGGCGGGCGGGCGGGCGGGCGGCGTCCAGTTCTTTGTCCGGAGCATATCTCCAAAACTATACAAGCTAGGGTTATGAAATTTCATGGGTGGATAGATCTCATCGAGGCGGAGTGCAGTGCACAGGAATCATAACTCTTGCTTGCTTAATTTTTGAGTTATTGCCCTTTGTTGTTTTTCATACTTGAATTTTGTCCGGAGCATATCTCCAAAAGTATACTAGCTAGGCTTATGAAATTTCATGGGTGGATAGATCTCATCGAGGGGGAGTGCAGTGCACAAGAATCATAACTCTTGCTTGCTTAATTTTTGAGTTATTGCCCTTTGTTGTTTTTCATACTTGAATTTTGTCCGGAGCATATCTCCAAAACTATACTAGCTAGGGTTATGAAATTTCATGGGTGGATAGATCTCATTCAGGGGGAGTGCAGTGCACAAGAATCATAACTCTTGCTTGCTTAATTTTTGAGTTATTGCCCTTTGTTGTTTTTCATACTTGAATTTTGTCCGGAGCATATCTCCAAAACTATACAAGCTAGGGTTATGAAATTTCATGGGTGGATAGATCTCACTGAGGGGGAGTGCAGTGCACAAGAATCATAACTCTTGCTTGCTTAATTTTTCAGTCATTGCCCTTTGTTGTTTTTTATACTTGAATTTTGTCCGGTGAATATCTCCAAAACTATACTAGCTAGGGTTATGAAATTTCATGGGTGGATAGATCTCACCGAGGCAGAGTGCACTGCACAGGAATCATAACTCTTGCTTGCTTAATTTTTGAGTTATTGCCCTTTGTCGTTTTTCATACTTGATTTTTGTCCGAAGCATATCTCCAATGCTATACTACCTAGGGTTATGAAATTTCATGGGTGGATAGATCTCATCAAGGGGGAGTGCAGTGCACAGAAATCACAACTCTTGCTTGCTTAATTTTTGAGTTATTGCCCTTTGTTGTTTTTCATACTTGAATTTTGTCCGGAGCATATCTTCAGAACTATAGTAGCTAGGGTTATGAAATTTCATGGGTGGATAGATCTCACTGAGGGGGAGTGCAGTGCACAAGAATCATAACTCTTGCTTTCTTAATTTTTCAGTTATTGCCCTTTGTCATTTTTTATACTTGAATTTTGTCCGGTGAATATCTCCAAAACTATACTAGCTAGGGTTATGAAATTTCATGGGTGGATAGATCTCACCGAGGCGGAGTGCAGTGCACAGGAATCATAACTCTTGCTTGCTTAATTTTTGAGTTATTGCCCTTTGTCGTTTTTCATACTTGATTTTTGTCCGAAGCATATCTCTAAAACTATACTAGCTAGGGTTATGAAATTTCATGGGTGGATAGATCTCATCAAGGGGGAGTGCAGTGCACAGAAATCACAACTCTTGCTTGCTTAATTTTTGAGTTATTGCCCTTTGTTGTTTTTCATACTTGAATTTTGTCCGGTGCATGCCCCAGCTTTACAACTTGGGGTAAGACGGGCGTATCTTGCGACAATTTGCCGCTCTTGTTCTACAATGTTTTCTACATTTTCTAAAGATGTTAATCATCTTTTGAACTAAATTTAAAATTTCATCTGCAAACACATCGAAATTTAAAATTGTGTTGTTTGGCATAACAATACAAGATTTTTTATGGCTCTGAGAAATAAGCCTTCTGAAAACATCGGGGAAAAAGGAGAAAAAAGCTGGAAACTAGTGTTTTCTCCTTTCTGACAACATTTACTATCCTTCCTACTTCAAAAAAGTTGAATTTTTGAGTCACATCAATTTTTTCATCTGGAAAAGTTTCCAATTTTGGTAAAAGTCTGTTTCTTCCGTAGAATTTCCTCTATGCCATCGAAAACATGAAGCACGGATAAAATTCCAATTACTAGTGATATGTAAACATAAAGTTACACATCAAGATTTTTATTACATTTTTCTCTCAATTTCCCAAGCTTGTTCTTACTCGGAATGATTTAATTAAATTTCTGAAATCTGTTATCCTGGCCTATAAATAATGAAGCTTTCTGTCTTATCTTGCACTACCCACTTTGGTATGTACTGCAATTTTTACACACAAAAGTTTTAAGAAAATTCATGTTGTTTCCAAAACTTTGAAGGATGCAATGGTGGTAACCATGGGTTTCTCCTTTTACCACAATGTTTTTGAAAGTTTAATTTCCCAGAGGGGTGAAACTGGAGAATGTGTGGTAATAGGCTTAAACATGCTGGCAAAGAAGGAAAAGCTGGACGCCTGCATTTTCTCCATTTTAGACAATGTATAGCGGGCTTTGAAAGACAAATAACAAGTAATGGTCAAGAGCTCCAGATAAGCTGGAGTGTTGGTATTCTAAATCCATTATTTCTCTTCCAAACCCTATGGTGTGGGTACTCTTTAGAATCATCTCAATGAGGCGATTCTAATGAGTACCCATAACATAGGGTTCAGTTTAGAATTGTCAGTATTTTTAATTTTGAAATCAAAATGAGTCCCTCTATCTGGAGCTCTGAATGTCACATGACTTGCGATCAATTTACCGGCAGCATATATGCTTTGAGTAAGAACTAGTAGTCTGTCTGAGATTTTCATTTGAATAATTATAAAGACTGATAGCTGTTGATTTCACATTAGCCTGGCATTCAGGCCCTGCATTTAAGTCATTGTAATAAGCAAGGTACACAACTACAGCAAAGTCACAGAAATGTGTGTTGTTACTTGCCTTTCTTCTGAAATACAGGGCCTGGTGAAAAGCGATGAGAGGCGACCAATATACAGGTCGCTAAGATAAGGTCAGACAGGGTTAAAATTCCTTAGATTACCCAGAACAGATAATCTGACCTCTAGCCGAAGTTCACAGCATGATATAATGTGTAATAGCTGAAAAGTGAGAAATTTATGGTTCTGCTAATTTTCGGCAATCCCTTATCCTCAGTATTATGTAAACTTTAGCAGTTGCAGGTTCTTTTTATATTTTTAAACATAGTTGATTTGTGTTGATAAGCAGTCCATCTCGAACAAAATAAAAATAACCACTGTCCATGAGGCAATTTTACTTGGAATGAGCAAACTGAAATATATAGAGAAAATCAAAAGAATGTTTTGATTGTATATATAAATGGAAAAGATTTTTCCTTCTGTTCACCAAGTCAGTGGAAAATCTTGTATTTACAGTACCTTTATATGATAGTGATGCCTTGCTAGCATCACTTCATCAGTGATTGTTCTTTTGCTGCTTGTTTCTTAAATGAGAAATCATATGCAAAAGCTGAAATCACTGGAATTTCACATAAAACTTTTCACAACGATAGATTACATAATGGAGAGGAACAGTGTACAGGAAGCATAACACTATTAAAACTTTCTTTAGCTCTGAGCTAGGTGCTCATGGTGAGCTTTTGTGATCGCCCAATGTCCGTCGTCCACAATTTCTTTAAACATCTTCTCCCAAACCACTGGGCCAATCTTGATGAAACTTGGCAGGGATGTTTCTTGGGTGAAGCTCTACCAAAGTTGTTCAAGAGATTGAATTCCAGCCATAACTCTGGTTGCCATGGCAACCAAAAGGGGGAAAAATAGCAAAATCTTTGAAAAACTTCTTCTCTGAAACTATCAGGCGTAAAGTGTTGATATTTGGTATGTAGCATCTCCTAGTGGACCTCTACCAAGATTGTTCATATGATACCCCTGGGGTCAAAACTGGCCCCGCCCTGGGGGTGACAAGTTTGAAACATAGGACCAAAGAAGGAAAACTTTAAAATTCTTCTTCTCTGAAACTAGAAGGGGCAAGGCTTTGATATTTGATATGTAGCATCTCCTAGTAGACCTCCACCAAGATTGTTTGTATGATGCCCCTGGGGTCAAAACTGGCCCTGCCCCGGAGGTCACAAGTTTGAAACATAGGAACAAAGAAGGAAAGCTTTGAAAATTTTCTTCTCTGAAACTAGAAGGTGCAGAGCTTTGATATTTGGTCTGTAGCATCTCTTAATGGACCTCTACAAAGATTGTTCATATGATGTCCCTGGGGTCACAAGTTCAAAACATAGGAACAAAGAAGGAAAACTTTAAAAATATTTTTCTCTGAAACTTGAAATCGTGGAGCTTTGATATTTCATTATGAAGCACCTTCTAGTGGACCTCTACAAAATATGATATGATGATCTTTTCGGAAAAGGTGAATTTTCATTGTAGACCTTTACTGCTTACTAGTACTCAGGTGAGTGATATAGGACCATCATGGTCCTCTTGTTTATTCTTCTCTGTAAATTTTATCTTCAACTTTTTGTTTTGGACATGATTTCCAAAGTAAAAAAGCTAGTCACTTCAAAGTTTGTATACAGAAAGGCGTTAAGGAGAGATGCAGTGTACAAGAACCATAAATTTATTCCAAGTATTTTTCGGGTTATTGCCCTTTGTAAATTTTAACTTTACATTTTTGTACGGGGCATAACTTTCCAAGTATAAAACCTAGTAACTATAAACTTCATAATACAGACAGACCACATTAATAAGAAGTGCAGTGTACAAGATCCGTAACTCTATTCCCACTTTATTAAGAGTTATTGTCCTTTGTAAATTCAAACTTTAGATTTTTATCTGGAGCATAACTTGCAAAGTACGAAAGCTACTAACTTAAAACTTCATCTACAACTAGATGCTATTAACTAAAGTGTATTGTGCAAGAACCAGAACCCTGTACCCAGTATTTACGGGTTATTCCCTTTTAAATTTTTACCTTGGATTTTTGTCTTGAGCATAACTCCCAAAGTATAAAACCTAGTGACTTCAGACTTCATACACATATAGACCACAATTACAAGAAGTGCTGTTTTTTTTCCCAAGTATAAAAGCTAATAACTGCAAATTTCACACACAGAACACATTAAGAGGTAGCACTGTATACACAAACCGTAACTCTATTCTCACTATATTTAGAGTTAATGCCCTTTGTAAATTTTAACTTTGAATTTTACCCGGGACATTACTCGCAGAGAACAAAGGCTAGTGACTTCATTTAGAATTAGATCACATTAAAGCAAAGTGTCCTGTGCAAGACCCATAACTCTATTCCCACTTGTGTAGAGTTACTCCCCTTCGTAAATAATAACGTTGGATATTTGTCTGTATAAAACCTAGTGGCTTGAAACTGCATACACAGATAGACCACAATTACAAGAAGTGCAGTATGCAAGAAACATAACTCTATTCCCAGTAGTTTTAGGTATTGCACTTAATACATTTTAAATTGATTTTTGTTTTAGGCTTAACTTATAATATGACACCTGTTCTGTGACTAGGCACTTTGTGGGGTATGCAGCAATTTTGTGACAGTTTTAGTTTACCCTTGGAAATAGGTTTTCAATCTGGAGAACTTGAGGGGTTCGGACATTTTACAGTTACACTGAGTTACTAGGACACATAATTATATAAAACTACTTTAAAAAGAGAGGAAAATGGTGGAGAACTTAAATATCTCTCATGTACAGGATTACAACAAACAATACTTTCAAATTTATAGCCCATGGAAAGAAATTACCCATGTAGTTTTGTATATCTATTTTCCCAGATAAAAACTTTCTTATTATGTTTCTATCACCCAACATTATCATGAATTATTTAGATCGGTTTTCAGAAGATTCCTTGATTAGAGTTTACATTTGTAAGAATTTGGTGAATATAAATAAATCAGTATGTACAACAGTGATAAATTCTCAGCCTCCAGAATTCATGGCTACACAGATAGACAATGTTTAAAAGTAAATTACACACAGCAACTGACCACTGAATGGTCAAGCTTGTTATTTATGGCAGCAGAGATAAGAATCTGATTTTTCAGATCATTATCATGATTTTGGGGAGGGTGCTGAATTCTTCTTGCTGTGCAAAACCGTTAGGCAAATTCCACGCTCGAAGGCTTTTTCCCAGTCCCTTAAATCAGACATTCAGAACATTGAGAACACAGAGTTTTCGTTTTGCAGTTTTACTTGATGACTTTCTTTAATGAAAAGGCTCTATTTAAGGGACTGACACCAGTCTAATTTCACATCAGTGATATGTACTATGCTTTTTGACAATTTCATATGCAAATCCCATCATCTGAGCCACAATTAGTTCGTTTAACTCTACCAAACGACAAAATGTTTGGTAAGTCCAAATCAAAAAAAATTGCAGATGACAAAATATACTTTATGTGATCCAAACTTCTTGTATTAGGAAGGGTAGAAAACAATTGGGGAAAGGAAAAACTACTGGTTACTGGCACTATCTCCTTTTCCCATAATGTTTACTAAAGGCTTCCTTCTTAGGGTTGTTAAAACAAGATTTTTATCATGGTAAAGAGTTTTAATCTTTTTCTCCATAGGGCGAGAATTTTTTTATTAGTTGATTTACAAACCCGCCGACTGCAATTTTCCCAAAACCAGAAAAAAAATATAAGAAGGTTCCAAAACATTTTTTTTTTTTATTTTTCCGCCGACCCTAACCATTATTCGTTTCGTCAAAAAAAAATCTGTATTTCAAGTGAACATCAACTCAAACTTTTAAACTGGTACCTGTCTTGTCTCCTGTAACCTTCCGATACGAAGATCAATAACATGCAGCAGCGGGACGGGACCCACGCTGCCTATCGCCATTTTCGCCACTTGTAGTTTTTCTTCAACTTTCAAAAATAAGTGTCGAAAGGATTTTTTATTGACATTTTTGTCTCAACTCACGAGATAAGTGGAGAAAGACTGAAGCAGGAACTTGAGGAAGTATGGTACAGGGTGAAAAAGTCGTCTTCATTGACTCAAATTTGCATCATCAAGCTTTCACAGCGAAAAAACTTCGCCTAACAAACAGTCCCGACCAGGCCTATATTCATGAAATATCGGCAATCGAAGACAAAGGATGACAAGTTATCACTAATTAACTTTATTATCAATTTGGACAAGACAGCAGAGTGTTATGATCCTTACCTGTTACTAACTCGCTAAATCCACCCCTTTATCCCACGAAAATCACACGTTTTTTCCCACAGGTAAAGCGTCTGCATATTTGTTTAAATGACGTCACACTATCGATCATTACTGATTCTCGAAACATGAATAGTTATAAAATAAACTTGAATTACCACCTCTTACAGCTGGAGATATTTTTTCCAAACATATTTTAAATAAATTATAATGGTAAAGTGAAGGATTAGAAAAATCTTAAAGACGATCATTTGCCTTCCCCATGTCGGCAACTCAGCAAAATATGCAGTGTAGTGTTCTATTTTTAGAATACTCTACACCTTTTCCTCCTTACCAGCTAGTTTATTGACTAATAGATTGCATCTCTATAGATCTTGTTAAGTTTCTTTTAAACTTTAACAAGTCATTATCATGTTTTTGAATCAAGATTGTGGTCCCCATCACAGGCATAAAGAAGTTTTTTTTCTCTTCTTACCAGTCTGGACACTATTTGTAATCTGATGAGAAATGTTAGTGTTTTGAGTTAAGTGTAAATCTGCATCAGTGGGGTCATAGGCAATCAAAAACAAAATGGTCTGATAATGTTCTTTTGAGTCAACAAATACGCCAGGATAGAAATCCTTACTAATTGTTTTTCTTTGATATAGCAAATCATATCCAAAAGGGATAGTTAGGTGCAACTTCTTTTCTTCCATGGAAGGCATACAGAAATTCTCTCATCACATACTTTCTTTTGTTAGGTTCAAGAAAGGGATACTGTCTACTTGCAGCACAAGTCTGCTTTTAGATTCAAACAAATTTAACTACATTATGTGTTTTTATCATGCTTATACCCCCCATAACCAAGTATGGGGGATGTATACTGGAGTCACCATGTCTGTCTATCAGTGTGTCACAAAAAGCTTGGCATAACTTCCAAAGTAGAAAAGCTAGTGACTTCAAACTTTGGATTTTTGTTCGAGGCTTAACTTCCAAAATATAACAACTAGCAACTAAAAACTTCATGTACAGATCGGTCACATTAAAGAGAAGTGTAGTGTACAAGAAGCATAACTTTTTCCATTATTTTAAGGGTTAT
Source organism: Tridacna crocea (assembly GCA_943736015.1). Taxonomy (NCBI): domain Eukaryota; kingdom Metazoa; phylum Mollusca; class Bivalvia; order Cardiida; family Cardiidae; genus Tridacna; species Tridacna crocea. The sequence goes on from OX031066.1 coordinate 16,850,405, forward strand.
ATCTTTTTGTATATTTAACTTTGGATTTTTATCTGGGGCTTAATTTCCAAAGTACAAAAGCTACTGACTTCAAACTTCATATATAATTAGATCACCATAAAAAAAAGAGCACTTTACCAGTACCATAACTATATTCCCACTATTTTCAATTTATTTCCCTTTGTAAATTTTAATTTGGATTTTTGTCTGGGGCATAACTTTCCAAGTATAAAAGCTAGTACCTTCAAACTTCATATACAGATGGACCACATTAACAAGAAGTGCAGTTTTCATAACTATAACTCTGTTCCTGCCACATTTAGAGTTATTGCCCTTTGTTAATTTTAACTTTGGATTTTTAAAATGGGGCATAACTTGCAAAGTACAAAAGTTAGTCACTTCAAACTTCATATGATTTTGAATCACATCAAAGTAAAGTGCACTGTGCAAGAACCATAAATCTTTTCCCACTATTTTCAGAGTTATAGCCCTTTGTAATATATATTTTTTTAAACTCTTTTGTACTAAACCATTCTGCATTCTGTGACAAAGAGCTGTTTAGTGACAAGGAGCTGGTTTGGGGTATGATCACATTTAGTGATTGCTGAATTGTTTTTGTTTTGTTTTGGGAGCTCAAACAATGCCAACTTCATAAGGACCTCAATAGAGGTGACTTAGGAAAACATTATGAGAAAATAAACATGTCTGTTTTTTGTAGATTCACTGCAATGAATTTCCAGAACTGTTTCTGTAAAATTGTGCTAAATTTATTGGAACTTCAGAACTTCTTAGCTAATGTTGTGGTTTGTGAAAGAGCGACTTTCTGTTTCTTTTCTTGTCAGACAATCATAAAGAGCTTAAGTTTTAAGAATTCATTTGGCAGCAAACGTCGTAGGGCCAGATCAGACTTCTTGTAAAGGAGCAAATTCGATCAGAATCTTCAATGTTTGCTATTCTGAATGTGTCTTTGGACCTCATTGATCTGTGGCATGACATTATTAAAGGTGGTCATTACAGTTTTTAAGGTATCCAGAATAGATTTTTAGGAAAATTATGGTAACTTGAAAGATGTAACTATAATACAGACTGTTGGTTTACCTCACTAGTTAAATTTTAAGTTTCTTGCGGTATTGGTAGGAAAAAAAATAATAAAAAGAAAAATCTCTTTTTTTTTATATTTTTTTATCGACTGAACATTTTTAGAGCTTTTTATTTTATTTTTTTTTCGTCCCCCCCGACCCTAAATTTGAAAAAAAGATCTCGTAAATCAACTTTTAAAAAAATTCTGGCCTAGATACTCATTTCTACACATTGCTTGTAGGAGTCTTTGGAAAACATTGTGGCAAAAGGTGAAATTGCTTGTGACGAGCAATTTCACCTTTTGTCACAATGTTTTTTATGCTATCAAAAGGTGTCATATACACATAAGAAACAGTTTAATCTTTGCTGTTATTAAGGGTCAATTGGGAATACCATAGACATGCCCAATGGGGGTAAAGTTTTAAAAAGTGTATAGGTTTTGAATTTCATATCAGTAAGGTGGACTGAGTGGTAAAGCCCAGTTTTAATGCCACTATTGACAAAAGGCAGTTTATGTTCAAAGTGTTATCTCTGACCTGATAAATTGATGAGCATTGACCCTTTTCCACATAATGACAACTGTCAACAACCCTTTGGAAGAAGTCTAGTGAAAACATTTCCCACAAAGGGAAAAATGATGGTAACCATCATTTTCTCTTTTTTCTCACAAATGTTCATAAGCAGCATGTTCTCCTTCTTCTCAGAAAGTTTTCTATCCTATCAAAGAAAAATTGCTTCATTGTAGCCATTATGAAATTGTTATCAGCAAATGCCTTTAATTTGGATAGGTCTGAAGTTTGCCAGTGACTGGTAAAGGGTTAAACCTTTCCCAAACAACAAACTTTGCATTGGTCAAAATTCAAAATATCTGCAGACAACAAATTTGAAGCAATTCAAAGAGTTGCTGCAAAAATACATCTGTTCTCTGATACGATTAAAAAAAAAAATGTGGAAAATGAGAATATGCTGGTTACCAAAACCAGTAATTTCTCTTTTTCCCCAAGTTATCAAAAGACTTTTTATTCAGGCTCTTACAAACTCGGGATTGTGTGATAATGGATTAGCTCTTGTGTGGGTAGGATTGTGTTGTTGAACCATTTTCAACACAACCAGACTTTAATGACCTCGAGGAAGAAAGCTTTGGAAAACATTGTGAGAAAAGGAATTTATGCTATTAACACTTTACCACACAATCCCAGCTTTAAATGATCCTGAGGAAGAATGCTTTTGAAAATATTGTGGAAAATAGAGAAAATGCTGCATATTCATTTTTCCCAAGATTTTCGACTTTTTCTAAACCAGGGCCCATATTCACCAACCATTCTTAAGAATATTTATTGTCTTATTCTCCAAGGTTTTCTGAATTTGTCAGTAACACAACTTCTGATTCGCTAAACCAAATGGTTTAGCCAATCAGAAGTTGTGTTACTGACAAATTAAGGTAGAAAATTTTGGAGAATAAGACAAAGAATGTTCTTAAGAGTGGTTGGTGAATATGGGCCCTGTTTCAATTTTTCGGTCACAATCAATTTGTTGTCCGCAAATGCTTTCAATATGGAAATGTTTAGATTTTTTATGTGTGGTAAAGAATTCACCTTTTCCAACAATATTTTCTACCCAATCAAGAACGCACTTCATTACTCTGGTAACCTTTAGTTTTGTTGTCTGGTGCAAGTGCAACCTACATATTAAAGGTGAGAGGTGTATTAACTCTTTGCATACTACAGTATTATAAGACAAGACCAGGTGCTCTTGTGAACAGTACACAGATCAAGATAGGACTGCACGGAACATGCCACCTGATCTCTGATTAATGCACTGTTCACTGCTACATTCTAGATTATGACAGAATTGTCTCTTGATCTTGCAGAGGAAATGCACTTTCAACCTTTGAGAAAAATTGTGCTATTTATTTTCGTTTTAGTAACGAAAGAATAAAGAGTATGATACATCCTGAGAATAATTTCAAAATACCAAATGTTGAATTATATTTGCTAAACAAAAAATTTAGATCAGAGCTTCAGATAGAGGAAGTGATTTTGATTTCAAAATTAAAAATACTAGTACTAATAATTCTTTACTAAATCCTATATTATGGGTATTCATTAGAATCGTCTCATTGAGACGACTCTTATGAGTACCCACAACATATGGTTTGAAAGAGAAATAATGGATTTAGAAATCTATTGCTGCCTTTTATCTGGAGCTCTAGATCTGTTTATGCACAGCTGAAGGGTTAAAGAGACGGTTTGGTGTAACTACTGCTAAAAGCCGTTAAATGAAAACATGTGTTTACATGTTTCACAGTTAAAATCTAAACACACCAGAACTATCAATCGATTGCCAAGTCGAGAAAGCTTGGGTGATGAAAACAAATTCCAATATCTGATCTGATTAGCATTCATGCAATGGATCATTTATTTGTAACGCAGATAGATAACGTGATGTTACAAAGAACGGATCGATCGATCCTTGAATTGTCTTCTATGTTTAAATTATTCATTGCCCAGGGCATTCATAAAATATTTGTTTGAATTGCGCAATAGCTATTCAACCCTGTCCCAGATATGTCTTTTTACACCACTGCAGTGAAAGTGTATTTTTTTTTAACTCTGTACCATACAAAAAATTTTTGGACCGGACCAAATTTAAAGCAACTACTAGTATGTAAAATACATGTATAAATTAAATCTTGTCAATATGTTGATTTCTGACTTTGATAGGGTTGAAAATATTGTCAGTAAAGGAGAAAATGCTGATTACAAAGAGTTATCTGTTCATCATAATGTTTTCTGGCTTTTTTTTTTTTCTTGTCAAAAATTATTTGTACACAGTCCTATTCATTGCCTAATTCAGGGTCCTGTGTGGCTCAGTGGTAAAGTGTAGGACTCGTGACCTGGAGGTCCCAGGTTCGAGCCTTGCTGGCTCTGCTGGGTTTTTTTCACATGAGTGTCCTTGGGCAAGACACTGCAGAGCCTAGCCTAGTACTGGTGAAACCCAGGAAACATGAGTATGTGAACTGTCGCCGTGATATGACTGAAATACTGTTGAAAGCGGCGTAAAACACCATTCAAACAAACAAACATTGCCTAATTCATTTTATGGCTTGTTTCTAGCAGACAGGTATATTACCATTATATATAGCATTGTACTGGATCTAGCATACATGATCTCGCCTTCCATTAACTATTTATTAAACGACAAAATTTTGGACTAGTCCAAATTGAAAGCATTTGCAGACAGCAAAAGAAATGAGAATCAGTGATTGAAATTTGATTTGGAAAGGGTAGAAAACATGGTAGGAAAAGGAGAAAATGGTGGTTCTCAGGGTCATTAACTGTTAATTAAAGGACGGAATTTTAGACTCATCCATTTTGAGAGCGTAATTGCAGACAACAAGTTAAAATTGAATTTTGTTTTGTGAAGGACAGAAAAGGAAGTGGGAAAAGGAGAAAATGCCGGTTACCAGCATTTTCTCCTTTTCTCACAGTATTTTCAAAAGGCTTCTCCTTCAGGGTAAAAAAAACAGGGATTGTTTGGAAAAGGATTAAAAGTAGGGATTGTGTAGTAAAGAGTTAAAGTAAATATTGCCCAGAAATATTATGTCATTACCAATTTTATTCTGTTTTGTTTCTGCACTTTAAAATTGTAAGAATACCTTGTTCTAACTGTAGTGACAAATTTTGGAAATACCTATTTGGAAAAAAATATTGAAACCAAAGACAAAAATATGGACATACAGACAGATGCAGGACAGATTAACAATTCAGCAACTATATGTGCCAAAAGAACTCTTTCGTGTACGACAAATTCTAGACGATTCCAAATTGAAAGCATCTTCAGATGACTAATTTTGAAAGCAGAACAAATGAAGTTGAGTTTTTTGACAGGGTAGGAAACATTGTACGAAAAGGAGAAAATTGGTAGCCAGCATTTTCTTCTTTTCCAACAATGTTTGAAAAAAAAACGTCCCAGGGTCATTAAAACCAGGGATTGTATGGTAGCTTAAAGAGCATGAAAACATCATGGTTTTTAATCCTTTACCAAACAATACCTGGTTTTCACGATTCTGGGAAGAAAACCTTTTGAAAACATTGTGAGAAAAGGAGAAAATGCTGGTAACCAGCATTTTCTCCTTTTCCCACAGTGTTTTTAACCCTATCAAAGACAGATATCATCATATGAGGTACATTAAAACTGTTGATTTCAAATGCTTTCAATTTGGTCAAGTCCAAAATTTTGCTGTGTGGTAAAGGGTTAATCCATTACCACACAATCCCTACTTTGACGCCCCTGAGAAAGAAGCCTTTTGAAAACACTGTGGGAAAAGGAGAAAATGCTGGTAACCAGCATTTTTATACGCCCGTCGAAGACGGGACGTATTATGGGATCACCCGTGGCGGGCGGGCAGGCGGCGTCCAGTTCTTTGTCCGGAGCATATCTCCAAAACTATTCTAGCTAGGGTTATGAAATTTCATGGGTGGATAGAGCTCATCAAGAGGGAGTGCAGTGCACAAGAACCATAACTCTTGCTCGCTTAATTTTGAGTTATTGCCCTTTGTCGTTTTTCATACTTGAATTTTGTCCGGAGCATATCTCCAAAACTATACTAACTAGGGTTATGAAATTTCATGGGTGGATAGATCTCATCAAGGGGGAGTGCAGTGCACAAGAACCATAACTCTTGCTTGCTTAATTTCTGATTTATTGAACTTTGTTGTTTTTCATACTTGAATTTTGTCCAGATCATATCTCCAAAAGTATACTAGCTAGGGTTATGAAATTTCATGGGTGGATAGATCTCACCAAGGGGTGTTGCAGTGCAAAGGAATCATAACTCTTGCTTGCTTAATTTTTGACTTATTGCCCTTTGTCGTTTTTCATACTCGATTTTTTTTTCGGTGAATATCTCCAAAATTATACTAGCTAGGGTTATGAAATTTCATGGGTGGATTGATCTCATCAAGGGGGAGTGCAGGGCATAGGAACCATAACTCTTGCTTGCTTAATTTTTGAGTTATTGCCCTTTGTTGTTTTTCATACTTGAATTTTGTCGGAGCATATCTCCAAAACTATACTAACTAGGGTTATGAAATTTCATGGGTGGATAGATCTCACCAAGGGGGAGTGCAGTGAACAGGAATCATAACTCTTGCTTGCTTAATTTTTGAGTTATTGCCCTTTGTCGTTTTTCATACTTGAATTTTGTCCGGAGCATATCTCCCAAACTATTCTAGCTAGGGTTATGAAATTTCATGGGTGGATAGATCACACCAAGGGGGAGTGCAGTGAACAGGAATCATAACTTTTGCTTGTTTAATTTTTGAGTTACTGCCCTTTGTTGTTTTTCATACTTGAATTTTGTCCGGAGCATATCTCCAAAACTATACTAGCTAGAGTTATGAAATTTCATGGGTGGATAGATCTCATCAAGGGGGAGTGCAGTGCACAAGAATCATAACTCTTGCTTGCTTAATTTTTGGGTTATTGCCCTTTGTCATTTTTCGTACTTGATTTTTGTCCGGTGAAAATCGCCAAAACTATACTAGCTAGGGTTTTGAAATTTCATGGGTGGATAGATCTCATCAAGGGGGAGTGCAGTGCACAGGAATCATAACTCTTGCTTGCTTAATTTTTGAGTTACTGCCCTTTGTCGTTTTTCATACTCGAATTTAGTCTGGTGCATGCCCCAGCTTTACAACTTGGGGTAAGACGGGCGTATCTTGCGACAATTTGCCGCTCTTGTTTCCTTTTCCCACAGTGTTTTCTACCCAGCCCAGAACAAATTTCAATTTTTCTGTCACCGTTATTTTTTTGCTTTCAATTTGGACCAGTCTAAAATTTTCTCATGTGGTAAAGAGTTAAAGTCCATGCAGGCTTACTGTATAATAAGAAGATTTCTAAAAGAGGCTGGCTGCAAATACAGCAGTTTATGCAAATAAAAGTCATTTTCCAGAGAAAGTTGCTGCAGGCAAATCATTTAACCCATTACCACTCAATCCCTACTTTTGACGCCCCTGAGAAAGAAGCCTTTTGAAAACCCTGTGGGAAAAGGAGAAAATGCTGGTAACCAGCATTTTCTCCTTTTCCCACAGTGTTTTCTACCCTTCCCAGAACAAATTTCAATTTTTCAGTCACTTTGATTTTGTCGTCTGCAAACGCTTTCAATTTGGACCAGTCTAAATTTTTCTCGTGTGGTAATGGGTTAACATCTTCGTTAACCCTTTCCCACTCAATCCCAACTTCAAGTGACCTCAAGAAAGAAGCCTTTTTGGAAACCAGCATTTTTTCCTTTTCCTGCAATGTTTTCTATGCTATCAAAGAAAGATTCCATCATATGCACCAAATTTAAATTGTCGTCTGCAAGTCCTTCCAATTTTGACAAGTCTGACTATTTCTTGTATGGTACCGGTATAAGGTCAACTGTACCCAAGAACAAATTTTTATACTTATCCAAATTGAAAGCATTTGCAGAGGGCAAGTTTAAATGATGGCATTTGTCTATGAAAGTGTAGAAAATAGCATTTTCTCCTTTTCCTTCAGTGTTTTCAAATCCCCCCCCCCTTTCCTTGTAAAAAAAGTCCAACTTTTAACCACCCTGAGAAAGAAGCCTGTAGAAAACATTGTTGGAAAAAGAGAAAATGCCGGTAAGCTAGTAAACAGCATTCTCTCCATTTCTCACAATGTTTTCTAACCTGTCAAAGTGGTAAATTGTCATATTAACAAGATTTAATTTATTGTCTGCAGATGTTTTGAATTTGGTCCAGTGCAAAAATTTGTCATTTTGGTAAAGAGTCCACCCTCCTCCATGAAATCCCAAGTCATAATGGCCCTGAAAAAGAAGGAAATTGGAAACATTGTGGTACATAAAGAAGATGCCAGTTAACCCTTTCCCAAATGGCAAATTTTTGGACTAGACCAAATTGAAAGCATTTGCAGACGACAATTCAACTCTTGCTGAAAAGATGATCTTTGTCTTTGACAGGGTAGAAAACATTGTGGGAAAAAGAGAAAAATGCTGGTTACCAGCATTTTTTCCTTTTCCCACAATGTTTTCAAAAGGCTACTATTTCAGACCCGTAAAATCCAGGGATTGTTTGGGAAAGGGTTAAACTAGTCGCCTTTTGCCACAGTGTTTGCTACCATTCCAAAGGCATGATTTTGAATAATGTCTTTTACAAACCCGTTTGAATTTGACACAGGCTAAAGTCTTGTAAAGTCTAGTAAAGATGTGGATATGAATAATCAAAGCTTGATCTTAGAAAACAATCTAGAAACAAGATGGCAAAATGATGCATGTAAATTGCTTGTTAAATGCTGTTTCTTCTTTTGTTGCTAATTACTTTTTTAACCCTTAACCATGCAAGCCCTTTACTCCATAGATACTCATTTGTAGGAGCCTTTGAAAAACATTGTGGCAAAAGATGAAATTGCTCGTGACAAGCAATTTCACCTTTTGCCACAATGTTTTCTACACTACCAAAAGATGTCATATACACATAAGAAACGACTTCATCCTTGCTGTTATATAGGGTCAATTAGAGATACCATAGAAATGCCTTATTGGGTAAAGGGTTAAATGCTGTTTCTTCTTTGGTTGCTAATTACTTTTTTAACCCTTTACCATGCAAGCCCTACTTTAAATGACCCCCATCCAGAAAAGAAAGCTTGTGGACATAGTGAATGTTGCACAGCTATTGGGAATAGTCAGTAAAAGATAAAAAAACATTTTGAGAAAATCAGAAAATGCTGTTTACAATTTTTTTCTTCTTTTTTCACAATGATCTCAAAAGTTTTCTTTCTCAGGGTTGTTAAAACTCTTGTAAGTAAAATCCTGCATAATGAGCAAATTAATCCTCGAGTTAGACACTAAATAGCCTTCGAAAACATGGTGCAATTTTTCTTTGATAGGGTAGAAAACATTGTGGGAAAAGCTTTTTACCACCATTTGCTCCTTTTCCCACAACGTTTTCAAAAAGGTTCTTTCCCAGGGTCAGGAAAAGGCGGCATTGTGTGGTAAAGGGTTGAATAGCATTTCAACAGATGTCTTCAGACAGCACAGAAGATACACAATTTTCTCATTTTCCCACAATGTTTATAAAAAGTTTCTTTCCTAGGGTCGTGCAAAGGCGGTATTGTGTGGTAAAGGGTTAAATAATTTTTCTACAGATGTCTTAGATTTAGATCAGACTACACAGAAGATGCAGTCTGATCTTCGATCTGCACCATCGGGTTACCTGACGCTAGTATGTGACACAACTCTTCTTTGATAGCACCGGAAATGTATCCTATACCTCGAAAAAATGTCATTCCTTTTTAGTTTGTATTGAAAGAGACAATTTGTAGATAGCAAATTCTTTCAGTTTTGAGAAGTGTAAAACTTTTTCGTTGGGTAAAGTATAGACTAGGTTGCATAACAGCAGAATTGTAACTGTGTATTTCTTGTTTTTCAGTTGACAGTTCTTATAAAGAGAAACACCATATGTGCGTCGGACAAGTATATCACCTACCAGGCTGACGATAAATCATTACCAAGTACGTTTGACGATGGTAGAACACAGTATAAAAAAAGTATTGATCTAGATGTTAAAGTACCCGATGAACATGTGGTCATAAGACTAAAGCACATAGATACCAAAATTGTTGTGCGGAGAGTCAGTTCATATTTGACATTTGCCATACAAATGCCAGAGGATGTGTTAAATTCTACAGATGACAAAAACTTACAGTTGTGTGTCCAAGGCTGTCCAACCAGTGAAATAATAAATTATGAAGAATTTTTTAAGAACCAAGACATTCGAGAGTTGTCCAGTATTCCGAGAGAGGAAGCGTTAGAAAAATGCCAAAATGCCAATTTATCAGACTTCTATTTAGATTCCTGTGTATTCGATTTAATGATGACGGGAAACGAAAATTTCACAACAGCCGTGTATTTAGCTTTACAAGACGCACTTAATTTAGACGGAGGTCACGGAGGTTACTTACGGAATCGAACGGATCTGGAAATATATGAAAATAGTGCAGCAAACAGTGTGCGAACTTGTGTTTGTGAAAAAATTAGTATTTGTTTACTCTTTGTGTTTTTGTGTCATTTAGTTATACGACAGGTGAATGTTCGGACGTAATAATGGATAACAGGTGCATAGACATGTCCTTCACAATGTCAAAATATCCCATGTGAGCCATGAAAAAAGCATGTGTCGATGCATCTGTGATAATTTGAGGTTGATAGTTTTAAGTACCCCACCCACCCTGCCATGTGTTATGATGCTATTGGTTAACCTTTGAAACAAGACTTCACTCTTTACCAGACAACAAAATTTTAGTTTTATCATAATATTCAAAGCATTTGCAAGGACAATTTAAGGATCATTCTGAAATTCTGAAGTGTAATAAACATTCATCACCTCTTTACCAAACAATATGCCATCTGATATAATCTTTTACCCATTGCCGCACAATTTTGACTTTTAACGGCCCTTGGAAAATAAGTCTTTTGAAAACATTGAGGGAAAAGGAGAAAATGCTGCTAGCCATTGTTTTCTACCTTATCAAAGACAGCAATAATAATTTCAGCTACATCTGATTTTTTGCTTGATCATGCTTTCAAGTTTGTCCACTCCAAAATTTTTTCATTCAATCAAGAGTTATTTTATAAAAAATTACATTCTGATCTTGATTGAGTTGAAATTATTTTGCAGATTGAAATTGCAAATTAAGTGTAGCTTAAATGATGGAATTTATCCTAGAATGAATGAGTAAAGGGCTGAAAACATGGTGGGAAAAGGAGAAAATGCTGGTAACCAGCAATGTTTTCTACTCTTCAAAAGACGAGTTTCAATTTTTGAGTCACATTTATTTTATCATCTGCAAATGCTTTTGACAAATGCTTTCTGATTTTGGACAAGTCTAAAATGTTGTCATTTGGTAAAGTTAAGTATTTTTTTTTCGTCTGGTAAAAGGATCAATTCATGCAACTTAGTTAACCCATTACCACTCAATCCTTACTTTTGACGCCCCTGAGAAAGAAGCCTTTTGAAAACACTGTGGGAAAAGGAGAAAATGCTGGTAACCAGCATTTTCTCCTTTTCCCACGGTGTTTTCTATCCTTTCCAGAACAAATTTCTATTTTTCAGTCACCTTTATTTTGTCCTCTGCAAATGCTTCCAATTTGGACTAGTCCAAAATTTTCTTGTGTGGTAAAGAGTTAAATCATTACCTAGCGACAAAATTTTAGGTTTGTCCCAATTGAAAGCATTAGCATGCAACAAAATAAAAGAGACTGCTAATTTGAAATTTGTTTTTTGAAGGGTAGAAAACATTGTGGGTAAAGGAGAAAATACTGGTTACCAGCATTTTCTCCTTCTCCCACAATGTTTTATAAAGGCTTCTTTCTCAGGGTCGTCAAAAGTAGGGATTGTGTGGTAATGGGTTAAACTCTCTACCCAACCACAATTTTTCCATATTGAAAGTGGTTGCAGACGACATGTTATTATAGGCTCATATGATGAAATTTGTTCTGTGAACGGGATGAAAAAAAAAAATTGGTAAAAGGAAAATTTTTGTAATTTTCCTACAATGTTTTCAAAGGCTTTCTTTGCCAGGGTCATTTAAACATTGGCTGTTTGGTAAAGTGCTTTTGAAAGAAGTGATATATTTATGTGGAATTTCATATCAGCTGATTTTCTCTTTACGGCAAAATTAAACATTTAAAAAGTTGACTTTAGCTCTTTACCCCACAATCCAGACTTAAAATTTTACTCCATAGATACTCACCTATCTAGACTTTGAGAATTTCAAGTTTTTTCAGATAGATTTTAATGTTGTCTGTCAATGCTTCCAATTTGGACCAGTCTAAAACTTTGTCTTTGGTAAAGATTTAACCCTTTCCCAAACGACAAACTTTTGGACTAGACCAAATTTAAAGCATTTGCAGACGACAATTCAACTCCTGAAAAGATGATTTCTGTCTATGATACGGTAGAAAACATTGTGGGAAAAGGAGAAAATGCTAGTTACCAACATTTTCTCCTTTTCCCACAATGTTTTCAAAAGAATACTATTTCAGACCTGTAAAAACCAGGGATTGCTTGGGAAAGGGTTAAGTAAACTAGTTTCAAAGGTTAACTGAAGTACATGTATGTATAAATTAACCAGTGATTGTTCATGCCAAATCCATAGCAAATATGCAAAAGTGATTATGTGTGTGTGTGTGAGAGGGAGAGAGAGAGAGAGAGGTGAGAGAAAGAGAGGAGAAAAGAAAGAGAGCATCTGAAAGAAAAAAACCTATCTCAACTTTTGGCACAAATCCACTGATGCAATATTGGTCCATATTCACCAACCTTTTTTATCCCTTTACCAGACGAAAAATTTTAGCCTAATCCACATTGAGAGTGTTTGCAGGTGACAATTTTAGTGTGGCTCAAATTGTGCAATTCTTCTATGATAGGGTAGAAATCATTGTGGAAAGAGGAGAAAGTTCTGGTTACTAGCATTTTCTCCTTTTCCCACAGTGTTTTACCAAGTCCTCTCAGAGTTGTTCAAAATGGGGATTAAGCAGTAAAATGTTAAAGAATACTCTCAATCTTATTCTTTAAGATTTTTTTAAATTTGAAAGTAACAACACTTTTGATTGGCCAAACCAAATGGTTTAGCCAATCAGAAGATGTATATTACTGTCAACTTCATAAAATTCTGAAGAAAAATCCTGAGAACGTGGTGAAATGTGGTTGTTGTATAGGGACCCTGGAAAACAGTTTGGCAAATGATGATATTGCTCCATATAAAAAATTTCGCTGTTTGCCACTACAGTTTTTCCGCTCAGTCAACAACAGACCGTGATTCCCTGGCTCTGCATTGGCTAAACAGACAGTGTAGATCAATGATCCAACTGCACACAATTTATGCAATTCTGATCTTGACCTATGCTGGCTGTGAGGGCAAGTACAGTTGTGAAGGTGTTTGTTTGGTGAAGACTGAATGTGCAAAGACAGTAAAAGTGTTTTATTCATGATTGTATTGTTCCTTTGTCTAAATGAGTCATTTTATGAAGCATAGTGTTTTGTTTCTTGATGTAATGAAGATATTACTTTAAAAAAAAACCCTTTTGATCCATGTACAAAATGCATTTAATTGATATAAAATAGACATGATTATACATGTATGTTCATGTAACAGCAGTGTGCAATAGGTAGCTTGCTATTGTACAATGTGCAAAGGAATGACTGTATTTGGAATTCTGAAAAAAATAAAAATGCATAGCCAATGTCCGATTTTCATGAGAAGAATTTGCCAGGTTTGATGATTAATTTCATCATTTTTTTCCAGATGATTAGAAAAAAAAAATATTTTCATGTCCTTTAAAAAGTTTCCTCAAATCTTTTCATACAATAGAGGACACCAGAAGCTTTTGTGGTCAGTGTAGATCAAGATCAGACTGCACAGAAGTGCAGTCTGATCTCTGATCTACACAGCCCACTGCAATATTCTGAATTAACAACCAAACTATCTCTTAATCTTGCAGAGGAAATGTATTTTTAGCCTTTGAGAAATTGCAAATTTATTTATTCAGAGGTGAAAGAGTGAGGATTTGTCATTCTTAACCCATTACCACACAGCAGAATTTTAGACCAATCCAAATTGAAAGGAGTTTTATGCAATAATTTCACAGTGCCTCAAATGATGCATTTTTTTCATAGAATAGAAAACTTTGTGGAAAAAGAGGAAAACGCTGGTTACCAGCATTTTCTTCTTTTCTGACAAAGTTTTCATAAGGCCTCCTCCTCAGGGTTGTTGAAAGTCGTCATTGTGTGGCAAAGGGTTAAGTTTCACAAGAAAAGTAACAAAGTTTGACTCTTGAGATCCATCCTTGCATCTTAGATTGAACTTCAATTTTGTTTTTGAATTTTATATGTGTAAGTTAAAAAAACTATTTTATACGTGATTTTGTATCAATTTTTTACCAAATCACATGTTTTACTGCCTGTACAACAAGTGAAGATCAGGATCAGATTGCACAAATCAAGCTGATCTTTGATCTACACCATCCCCCCTTGCTCAAGATATTCAGGATAATTGCAGATTTAGACTGTCTTCAGTGTGGTCTCATTTCATGATGGACTCCACAGGCTGACATGGGTGGATTTTTTTTTTGCAAATTCAATGAACACTTGTCCAGATAGAAAGCATTTTGCAGACCACAAAATAAAATGTGAAACAAAAATTGAAAATTGATTAGGAAAGGACAGAAAATATTGTGGGAAAAGGAGAATTTTCTCCTTTTCCCACAATGTTTTCAACGGCTTTCTTTTTCAGGGTCGTCAGGATTGTGTGGTAAAGAATTAAACCACTTTTTCACATGGCATGATTCATTTATGCTTTAGACTTTGACATTCATCATGTGTAAGTCAATTGCCAGAGTATATCACCGTGAATTGGACTTTGCAGATCCAAAATCAGTTTGTCTATACACTTACTTGTATATTTTGTCTGATCTTGATCTACACTCTGCATGAACAGGCAGATTTGTACTAGGCTCTTAAAAAAGTTAATTTAAATTGATTTTGACTTGATTCAGATTTAAAAAAAAAAATGAAGTAATTTATTGCACACTGGTGGATATGGTATGTCTATAATTGTTAAAATGAGACGAAAATTAATTAAATGTCAAAAAACTGCATACTTTCGTTGACTTCTTTCTGCTCCCAATTAAGACATCAAAAGCTGAAATGTGTTTGCTGGTTGATGAATCGATGTCTATTAACTTATACCATGCAAATAAACCCTTTACCAAACAAAGCATTTGAAATAAAACTTTTCAAACATTTGGGGGAAAGGTAAAAATGCTGGTTAGCTTTTTCTTCTTTTTCCCACTATGTTTTCCACCATTCTGAAGTAAAAATTTAATCAGTTTGCAAAATTTTAAAGCTTTTGATAAGGATGAGTCTAAAATTTTGTGGTTTGGAAAAGAGTTGCATCCTTCCACAGCAATACAAGATATAAGGTGTGTTTGTAACTTAATAAGAGGTTTAGATTGCGATCGGAGCATAGACTCTGCTCTTCAGTTCACATCTGCTGCTACTGCTCTTGATAATCAGCATTACCCCACTTTTAGCTCACCTGAGCACAAAGTGGTCAAGGTGAGCTATTGTGATAGACCCTATTGTCCAATGTCCGTCAACATATTTCTTTAAACATCTCCTAAACCACTGGGCCAATATTGATCAAACTTGAGCAGGGATGTTCCTTTGGTGAAGCTCTATCAAAGTTGTACAAAGAATTGAATTCTAACCATAACTCTGGTTGCCATGGCAATAAAAAGGGAAAAGGAAAATCTTTGAAAACCTTCTCCTCTGAAACTAGAAGGCGTAGAGCTTTGGGGGGGGGGGGGGGGGTCACAAGTTTGAACATAGGAACAAAGAAGGAAAACTTTTTTAAAATTCTCTGAAACTGGAAGGCGTAGAGCTTTGATATTTGAAATGTAGTGAGACTGTTCTAAGTTTGTTAGTCTACCTGAGCACAACAAGTTGACTGAGTTAAAAATCAGGTCACCTAGGGTCATAAACAAGGTCACTAGATCAATTTAAATAAACACCATGTGGGAACATTAGAGACCACATTTATCGCTTGAATGACGGAAAGTTTGGTCAGAATGTGGACTCTTAGAGGCAACATTTCAAGCTCAATTGACAGGACAATTAGTCAGAAATTTAATTTGGATTGAAATTTGGCCCATTGACTCCGGTGAGCGATCCAGGGCCTTCATGGACCTCTTGTTGTACAATGTTTTTGAAAGTTTTTTTTTACCCCAAGGGTCTCAAAAGTCAGGAATGTTTGATAAGGGGGTTAACAACTATTTGTAGTGTCTCACTTCATCCTCATCCATATTATGGAATTAAAATACAAGGTGCTGTTGATAGCTTTCAAATATCAATAATTTTCCTGAAGACGACTTACTTGTCTAAAAGCATAATTATGGCTTATAAAAACATTTGAGCAAAGGGAGAAAATACTCGAGTTCATTGTAATGTCTACCATAAACCTTTATCAAAGAAACAGTAACATGATTTCATTGCTTTCACTCTTGCTTTGTTTGACCAAAAGTCAAACCTGTGTAAAGCACCATTTTGTTCTCGGAGGCTTGTATAAAGCAATCATGCAAGTCACTGTACTTCGGACACAGAGCCTAGTGAGTACAGATATGTCACAACGCACAGTGTGTACAGTTAAGTGACAGTGCCCAGTGTATCCAGTTATGTCACTGCTTAGTGTGTAGTTATGTAACAGTGCCATTCGTGTACAGTTATGCCACAATGCCTAGTGTGTACAATTATGTAACAGTGCCTAGTGTGTAAAGTTATGTCACAGTGCCCAGTGTGTACAGTAATATCACAGTGCCTTGTGTGTACAATTATGTCACATTGCCTGCTGTGTCAGTTTTGTCACAGTGCTTAGCATTTACAGTTACGTCACAGAGCCTGGTGTTTACTGATATATCACACAGCCTGTGTTTTAAGGTTTTGTCCCAGTGCCTAGTGTTGTAGTTATGTCATGGTACCTATTGAGTGCAGTTATAACAAAGAGCCCAGTGTGTGGTTATATCACACTGCCTACTGTGTACAGCTGTGTTAACGACGTTTGGTATAAATGTTCACGCGCATCCATACTGCGCATGTGTACTTCTCACAGATAGTAAAACTATCAGCGCTATTGTGTATTTTTATGTTCCCCGAAGGGCGAGCATATAGTCGCCGCTTCGTCCGTCCGTCCGTCCTTCCGTCCGTCCGTCCGTCCAAAGCCATTTCTCCACAACCCTTGGATCAAATTGGATAAAACTTCATATATGAACTCCTTAGGGTAAGGCGCCGACATATCTTTCCCGGTTTTTCCATTTGACCCTGTGTCATGGAAAAAAGGGGCTTGATGCAAAATTGCATTTTTTTACTAGTATCTCATTCAGTTTTTGTCAAAATTTCACGAAACTTCATGGTTGTATTGTTTATGGAAAGATTCAGCATGTGCCCTTGCTATTTTTAATCTAGGCGTTTTTTAAGTTGACGTTCTGTCACGGAAAAAGGGGGTTTCTTGCAAAATATGAATTTTTACTAATGTCTCATTCAGTTTTGGTCAAAATTTCATTAAACTTCATGGTTATATTGTTTTTTCAAAGTTTCACCACGTGCTCTTGTTTCTTTATCTATGTGTTTTTCAATTTGACCCTCTGTCATGGAAAAAGGGGGTTTCTTGTAAAATGCCAAGGAAAAAGGGGCCTTAATGCAAAATTGCAATTTTTACTAATATCTCGTTCAGTTTTTGTCAAAATTTCGTGAAACTTCATGGTTATATCTTGTTTTACAAGTTTCAACATGTGCCCTTGTTATTTTCAATCTATGAATTATTAATGCGCAAATACCTCTTTCCTGGTTTCTCAATTTGAGGCTGCATCACAAAAAAAAGGGGACTTCATGGAAAAAAAATGTTTTTCACTTGTATCTCCTACATCTGTGCTCAAAACTTTGTGAAATTTCAAATCTGAACTTGTTGGAACGTTGCCCAGTTACCTCTCTTCCGGTTTCTCAATTTCAGGCTGCGTCACGGAAAAAGGGGGCTTCATGTAAAAAATCGTTTTATGTAATATTCACTACATGACTGCTCAAAATTTTATGAAATTTCGAATTTTGAATTATTATTAAAAAATGCCACAAATCACACACCAGTTGTATTTATATCAATGATATAATATTGCCTTATGGGAAAAGGGAGCTTAACGGGGGCTAAGTCGGCTTATTGTCCTGTACAAGTTTGTGTTGGCTATCTCTAAGATAGTAATTGCCTTTTCACTTGAATTTTTGGGGAGCATGAACAGGACCTTTTAGGATAAAAGAAGTAAATTTATATCAGTGTCACATATTTTATGACAAGCACTTGTTCGGGGAGCATAACCCGTCTCTGACGGCTCTTGTTTCACACAAATGGCACTAGTAACAGCGGACCGGCGGTGCACTTTTACAAGTAGAACATTCTACAGATGGTATCAGTACGGTTGCACCAGCAATAGTATTCAATGGTCAAAATAAAATGGGGAAATTTTCATCAAAACGAACGCTTATAAAATTTGTCGTGGAAAAAGGAAATTTTTACGCAATGTCAGCTGTCCAACGGGGAAAATGATATAGCTTCTGACGTTTTCCTGACAATGGCAGGCCACTTGTCATGCTATCCTTTCAGGAATAAGGTGAGAGAATCAAAACTGGCCTGCCAGTGTAAGGATGATATGACTGGTAAAGAACTAGTTGGAAAAAAAAATCAAGTTACACAATGAAACAGGCAGAAAATTGAAGCTGTTGAAGTATACCTATTTCTTGAAGTATAGCTATTTCCTCTTTGAAAAATACTGTGGGAAAAGGAGAAATTTCTTCTACTGAATAATTTTTCCTTTTTCCATCATGTCTGCCGAGCTTTTATCCCATTTTTTCCACAGACATTTCTTTTTTGCATTTCTATGAGCCATATGGCCATAATCATGTATGCAAATTTATTAAAAAAAAAAACTACGTGCAGATAATGAAGGATTTGATATGAATTTAAGGTATGTAGGCTAGGTTAATTTTTTGAAGGAGTATAGGATCCAAAATTGATGTGGGAAAAGGAAAAATTGCTTTTAATGAGCATGAGAAATTTCTTCTTTCCCTCTATGTCTGCTGAGCTTCTATTATATAGTTTTCCTTGGGAAAAATTAACTTCCAACGTGACCTTCATCCCCGTTTCCTGGTGAAAGAAGCACGGGTAGGTGCCAATTTTATTTTTTCTTATTGTCAAGATTTATAAGTTCTATGATTGTGGAAATTTGAAAAAAAATCTGTCCGTCAGAAAGTATGTTTTTATTGAAGATTAACCCTTAACCCGGTCAAATTATCTCCCTTTTTCACTCAATGGTCTATATATAAAATGCATATTGGTACATTTACCATGCTCAGAACCAGGCTTTTTCTTGTTTTTTGTGCAAAACTGAATTATTTTTCTTTAAAGTGATGTATATTTGTATATTCTTCTGGTAATTCTCCTGTTTAATTGACTATTAAAGGAAAGTGTGTTAAATCCAGTATATGCTGAATTTTGGAACTGTACATGTATATACCTTTTTCAAAAGCGAATTTCTCAGAAACGAGCACGGGTACCCCCCTTTTTTTCCATTGTAATTTACAAGAGACATGATGAACTTTGTATGTGCAAAGTTAAAAAAAAATCTGTCCGTTGGAAGAATTTGTCATAAACGTCTTTAAGTGTCTTGTGCACAAAGTTATATAACAGAGCCTAGTATTTAGTTTTTCAAAGCCTAGTGTGTACAGATATGTCACAGTGCCTAGTGTACAGTCGTGTCACAGTGCCCAGTGTGTAGTTATGTCAATGTGCCTAGAGTATAGAACTTTATGCCAAGGTCACAGAGCCTTGTGTTTAGTTATGTCACAGTGCCTAGTGTAAGACACAGTGCCTAGTGTGTAAAGTTATTTTACATAGCCTAATGTGTACAGTCTTTCCCCTAGTGACATAGCACTTAGTGTGTAGAGTTATGTCACAACATATTGTGTGTACAGTTATATGTCATAGGGCCTAGAGTGTTCAATTATGTTACAGCGTATGTAAATGAATGTCAGACATTTCTCTATCTTCGCTACTTTACACTGAGAGATTCAGACATGTAATTGATTCAGGCCCGTAGGAACAGGGGGGCTAGGGGGGACTCACCCCCCCCCACAATAATTTTGAAAATCATAGTAATTAAAATATGAGTTTTTAGCGCAATGCAATTACCACGCAAAAAATCTCAGTATTTCGAAGTTAGCCCCTCCCCCTCCCCCAATCTTGAAATGCTTCCTACGTGGCTGTGATTTCAAAGCATCACTTGGACTAGACTTGTCTTTGGAATTATTGGTAAGGTAACAGTCCTACCGCCTTGGCACTTGGCCAGAATGCTAACGAAATCATTACGCGATCAAAAACAATTGCCAAGGTCCTCGTTACCAATGTACATAAATATTCAATCCCAAATTATCCTTTACGATATGGTGTGTAACATGCGAAAAGGGACATTCGGACATCTGCGTAAAGTGTCGTCTCGGATCAGCCTGCGCAATCCGCGCAAGCTAATCCGAGACGGCACTTTACGACTACAGTAGATTTTGTGATACAGTAGACACGCGCAAAACAGAAAATTGCATGAAAACGGAAAGTGTCGCCTCGAATTAGCCTGCGCGGACTGCGCAGGCAGATCTGTGACGACACTTTACGCAGATGTCCGAATGTCCCTTTTGGCGTGTTGCAGGCCATATAATCCTGAGTTCTAACTACCCCGACAAGAGAGAGTTCTGAAAACAAGGTGGGGAAAGCAGAACATACCGGTATTCAGCATTTCCCCCTTTCCCCAATGTTCACCACCCTTCCACAACAAAATTCATTTATTTTGTTACATGCATACAGTTCTCAGAAAATTCTTTCATTCTGGATAGTTAGAAAATTTTGTCACCGCAAAATTATTTTGATAGTTACACCGATATTAAGATAAAACTCGAACTACTTTATGAAGCGAGTTTTTTTAAAGATGTTGTGCAATATCACACATTCTACACCGGAAATCATTTTACTGGCGTGAAAATTGAAATTCAAATTTCATTGCAGTTTTCTCATAAAAACCGGAGTAGAGGCGATATAAATTTATTGCCATGAATAATGCACGGAAAGGTTCACTCAACAACGGAGAGAAGATCTGTCGTCGATTAAAGTACAGGTATATGATATACAGTTGAATATTGCCAGCAAGTATACAGGCAGGGACCTTACAATAAACATGTCTACATTTTTTACCAATCCTAGAGTTCTATTTATTCATTTGTCATCAGTTCCAAAAAGTAGGTCAAAGGCCAGCACATTTAGCTACGCCGACAAAATCACTCTTCACAACTCGGCCGATTCTGTAAATCACCATTGGAACAATATTTGTCGTGGTTTGTGTGTATAGATGTACCCAAAAAAGAGCCAACTTAGATCAGAGCTAACGAACACATCGGCTAACCTGAGCCTACGCCATTTGCGAATGACGTCAGCACATGAGGAAATCGGATATACTCGTACAAGTTTGTCTTGGTTTTAGTTTGCAGCTCAAGTTCGAATGATTTCATCTTAAATTGCCCCCATTATTTCAGCTCGAAAAAGCAGTGTATCGGAAAATTGGACCCCTGAAAAAATCTAACAATGACTCGTATTTACGGATGAATAAATTGATTTTGGACGAAAATTGTTCAGTCCTGTACTAAACAAAACAATCTCGAATATGAGGAGCCTTAGGTAGAAGAATACTTTTGAAAACATCATGGGAAGAGGAGAAATGCTGGTGTGCGATATGAGATGATCCTCTTCTTATACTATTTCGTAATCGATATTTCTTTTTCGTGACCCTATTGCCCTTAACTGTGCTGTCTAAAGTTAGTACATTTATTTCCATAAACACCACCAACTACTTTCCTTTTTTCATAGATAAGCTGGATTTATACCATGAAAAATGTATCATATGGAATATTTCACTATTCAGCAATGCGTAAAAATCGATTAGAAGAAAAAAATGCTAGTGTGGTTAAAATATTATCAGAGCCCCAGACAGATGGAGGGATTTTGAATTCATAATTGAAAATATTAGTTATTCTCCGCTAAACCCTTTGTTGTGGGTACTCATTAGAATCGTCTCATCGAGACGATTCTAATGAGTACCCACAACATTGGGTTCGGAAGAGAAATAATGGATATACATGTAGAATGTCATCACTCCCTCTTATCTGGAGCTCTGATATTATTAAAAAAGTTTGCAGACGACGATTTTGAATTTTGAGAAAATGGCAGAAAGTTCTCACAAAAGGTAGAAAATACTGTGGGAAAAGGAGAAATTGCACATTACGAGCAATTTCTCCTTTTCCCTCAGTGTTTTAAAAGACCTTTACTGAAGACACGTAAAAGCCAGGGCTTTTTTGGGAAAGGATTAATCACTAAGCTGCTAAGCTCGAATGAAGGATTTTTTATGGATTCTGTTGTTCAAGATCAGACTGCCCATAACGTGCAGTCTGATCTTGGATGTGTACTATCCGATAAGTTGATCAATACTTTTCACCCAACAAACAAATGGGAAAAAGCAGCGTTTTGATTCTGGCTATTGACTGGAAAGCTACGTCTACTTTGAATACATGTAGAAAGTGTTAATCCATTACCACATAATGACGAGTTTTGACGAGCTTTGGAAAGAAGCACTTTGAAAACATTATGGGAAAAGGAGAAAATGCTGGTAACCAGCATTTTCTCCTTTTCCCACAATGTTTTCTACCGTATTAATAAACAATTGCACCATTTAAGCCACACTGAAACGGTCGTCTGTAATTGCTTTCAATATGGACGGGGCTAAAATTTTGTCGTCTGGTATTAAAGGCTTAATAGACCTTTCTTGCTGGTCTTAAATATACGGAAATACTGTTGATTTGGTGAACAAAATCAAACATAAAAGCAATAGTTACACGGTTAAGAGCGTCATCGGATCAGATCATACAATGGGATGAGTCATGTCTTTTTTGAACTGTGAATTCATACGCTGCGGGTAACGTTTACCTATTAACTTTTAAACTGCCAATGGCCCATCGAATATCTCGGTTTGTGGACGACAAAGATCCTGATTAAAGTGTACAGAACGTGAAGTCTGATCTTTGATGTACACATTCCGCCGCCAGATGCTACTTTAGGTATTATAAGCCTATATGATTTTAATTGAAATTGTAAACTCTGCTTAAAGGTATAGAAAAATGTCCAACTTATTCAGGCTTGTGAGCACTAGGGTCAATGCACATTGCAAAAAAATGCGCAATTTGTAGATCCGGATCAGAAACGACAATGCTCTCATATCACAATAATGAAAAATGCTTGCTCATTCACTCTCTCACTCACTCATAATTATATCGACCTCTGGGTGAAACAGTATTTGGATCATCTTGCTGACGAAATCTTTTATGCAGCCTGATCTTGATCTACAAGTACACTGACCTCAAGCATGCATAAAGTCACATACTGCATGCAAAGAGTTTAACGTATTAGATTAAAACCCCTAAACGGTCTATTTTGTTAACAAAGAAACTATTTGAAAGTAAACCCTTAACCCTTTACTCCATAGATACTTATTTGTACGCATTGCTTGTATGAGCCTTTGGAAAACATTGTGGCAAAAGGTGAAATTGCTCGTGACGATGTTTTTTTGTCACAATGTTTTATATGCTATCAAAGGGTGTCATATACACATAAGAAACGGCTTCATCCTTGCGGTTATTTAGGGTCAATTAGAGATACCATAGAAATGCCTTATGGGGTAAAGGGCTAAACTGAGATGAACAGTATGCAAGTAAATAGCTTTATTGTACAAAGTTAAAAATTTGAACCGTCCGAGTATTTCTGTAAACTGTCTGGCGTGTTAACCATTTACCCTTCACTGCATTTAGTTTCTATTGCTCCAAAAGAGATACTTATTTCAAATCACTACTATTTGATTAGTGTTTCTTGACTACAACATACGGAGTACTTTTCTTCATTGCTGTTGTTATTATCTTTTTTTTGTGTGTGATTGCTGCTGTTTTTTGTTGTTGTTCTAGTTGCTTTATAGCACTTAGTTTCTGTTCCTTCAAAAGAGAAATGTATTGCGAATTATTTCTTTTTGACTTGTGTTTTTTTTTACTACAACATACAATGTGGTTTTCTTCGGCGTTGTTGTTGTTGTAATTTGTTTCACTTTGTCAGTAAAGTAGACTATAAATAAACCAACTAGGCTTTTTGCTGTTATCACACTTTTTTAGTGTTAACTTCCGGTGTAAACGACTTGATGTTTTGTTAAATCGATCTGATAGAAACAAGTTAACCCATCACGATCCTCGTTATCCTAAAATCAATAAGGGTTAGATCAGACTGCATGGATATACACTACGATCGTGCTTTTCTCCCTTCAATACCTAACCACACTGTGCCAAGCTATTTAGTATTTAAGCACCCCTTGACAGGAATAGTCCCATCACTTGCTTCAGCCATTCAGAATTTCTATTTTCACTTTCTAAATAAAGAATAAGACTACAAATGTTATTTATAACGGTTGAAGAAAAGGGATCGAGAACGTTTTAAAATCTGTGATTTCCCTCAAGGCTTCTGTAACTTTTATATTCCCACAGGCATTTGTCGCATCTCAGCACGTTAAATTTTGTACATCGTCCGATATCGACGCGATGATTCCATTGTACTATATTTAGTAACGGTGTCTGATGACCCACTAATGAAAATTTTGGTGTTCATGATAGACTAGGCCTTTGAAAACGATAATTACAAGTTACAATCTTTAGACCAGCATTTTTATGGTGTATTGCACCATCTTACATCTCAGCAGAACGGAGAAAATTATTCGTGACTACAAACTTCTACAATTGCTACATTTCTTTTATACATGTATACATATTAGCCATACACTGGCATAAGGGGTTAATGCATCTTCATGATTCCGTATACCAAGCAAGTCGTCACATAATCATGGATCCATGATGAAACCCATTTTGATTAACAACCTATTGGATCATGGGGTAGCATCGTCCTTGAATATACATAAATTCTTCAAAAAGAGAACAGTTTCAACCTATGTTAGTATGAGCAGATCTTAACAGTCTGGAATGGGTCGATAGTTTTGGCAAATGCATTAATCCCACTATTCACAGGGCATGGCTCGTAATAATGATTCTTTTTATTCTCGTTGATAGGCCATACTTAACCCTTTACCCCATAGGGCATTTCAATGGTATCTCTATGGTATGTGTATATGACACCTGTTCATAGCATATAAAACATTGTGGCAAAAGGTGAAATTGCTCGTAACGAGCAATTTCACTTTTTGCCACAATGTTTTCCAAAGGCTCCTACAAGCAATGCGTAGAAATTAGTATCTGTGGAGTAAAGGGTTAAAGTCGTCTGCCACAGGGGTAACAACATACGTCATAGCATACGTCATCAGATACATTTTAAACCCGCCATTTTCGTTTTAAAACGGTAAGTTTTTAAGCTTGTTCATTATTGTTATTGAAGATCTGTCCAAACAAAGCAGTGCATATGGTACCTGACAACTTTCTTCGTTAGTATACATTAATATTTTGTTCAGTAGTTCCGTTGATTTTGCTATTACCTCTGCACAATTTTTGAAGCCGGTGACACATGTGCGACTTAAAAATAGATGTCGTATACAATGCCGTTAAGAATAATTGTGTTGAAGTGTTTAGGGCTACAAAATTGTTTCATGGCATTTTGATTTCACGAATAGGACAAATATATTTACCGTCACCAGATGACGTAGGTATTGTAAGTAAATTTTAAATACAAATATCTTTTAAAAGTAATTAATCTGCACTTTGCGCACAAAATGGCGGCTATTCCGACACCTCTGCTATGACGTAGGTTGTCATCCTTGTGCTAAACCTGCAGCCTGTCATCGATCTTCGTATCAAAATCTACCGAACAGTTACGGAAGACACAATTGGTATAATCAGTTCAGTCGTTTGCTTCCAATGTGTTTCGGGTAAAGATTTAACGAATAAAAAAAGTCACTCCGTACTTTCAGTACTTTGACGGCGATGTCGTAAAAGAAATACACAGAGACGGTCTAAAACCCTTTTCTGTTTGATCGTAACAGTCTCAATCATAAGATTCAAATCTATATGTTGAAAAGGCGTCAAGTCCTCCTTTTTTTCAAGATATCGCGTACAATAAACACTTTGTTGAGATGGTTTCGAGTTTTTATGGGTCTTCTTTCGACTGTGACGATGAAATTGGTTTTTTCACTCGCCGAAAGCAGGTAGCTGTATTTACTCTAATGTGTTTGCGTTTTTCAGTGCATCTTCCTTTCTTCGTCTACTGTCGCATGAATTACGGGTTGTTTCTGATTTCAAGGAGTTATTGTCTTGAAGGTTATTCTGTTTATGTTTATTGACAGTCTGTCAGGTTTAATAAATACAGGTTTCCAGTTCTCGTGCGCCGTCTCGTTTATTAACCCTTACCCTGATAAGTAAGTTAAACGTTGTCTGCGCATGTCATATTCTTCGAAGATTCGGCTTGTCTGATATGATACATCACTCTCCCCAACGTTGGGGGACTATAATAAAACGCGCTATAAAGTAGCAATGGAGAAAATGGCTTTTATCAATACGTTTGAGGAGAGATCAGGCCTCTTTAGCTCCATATTTCTCTAAACTGCTGACCACAGCTGCACTAAGTAGCGTTTTATTGAGTAAACGTTTATTTTAGTTTGAAATTCAAAGTAAAAGTTGTCGCTTAGAAATGTAGTCCTGTTCTGTACCCAGAATGCCCAAATTAGGTAGATGTGTATTTATAGAATGCCATCTAGGGGAAGATAATGGTTAGTAAAATGAAACTTTCAAGCTGACCGACAAAACCCAAAGTCTGCTATTTCAAAGGTTTACTTAAAGGAAAAAAAAACATGTTATCGGTCAATGGAGATCAAAGATCAGAATGTACGTTCTCTGCAGTCTGATCTTGATCTACACTTTCCGCAAAGGGTCCTTAACTCTTTCCCAAACAAGCCTTGGTTTTTACATGTCTGCAAAGTCTTTAGAAAACACTGTGGGAAAAGGAAAAATTGCTCGTGATGAGCAATTTTTCCTTTTCCCACAGTGTTTTCTAGCCTATTGAAAAACTTTCTACCAATCTCATCAAATTCAAAATTGTCATCTGCCAACACTTTGAGTTTGGGGCAGTCTAAAATTTGTCATTCGGGAAAGGGTTACATTATTTAAGCTCAGACGCTTAAGGGTTAAATGTATTTCTATGCAAGCCTAGTACCTGTTTACCACACAATGAAGTGTTTAAAAGGTGTTAAGAGTACAGTACCTCGTGCTTTTGTCTCCACTTTCTGGAGAAGCTTTAAAAAGTGTTTGATCAAGTAATTGGATTTTAAAGAATTATGTTCCCCAGTTTTCTTCATTTTATTGATCAGTTATGAACTGTAAAGCCCTAGCACGTTATTTATACATTTTTACTAGTCTGCTCAGTCGAAGATATGCAAATATGAGATTCTAAAGCGTATTATAGAGAATAATGCAAGTTTCGAATCTATTTGCAAGCACTTGCTGTAGAAAACCTTTTTAACGTTAACAATGTTAACAAAAGCTTTATAAATATTACAAAATAGAATTATCTTCACATCTTGCTTTTCCTAGTGCATTATTAAAGACATTAGCCTGAGACTAACGTAATCATGATTCAATGGTCTCTCTTCACAGTACATGTACTTGTACAGTGAAACGCCTGTTCTCGACTAGAGTCTTGATAACGCCAACGTCCAGCTCTCTATCAAAATACAAGAATCACCAAAGTTGTTTATGTTTATTCTCGATAAGAATCATACAAATACGCATTGCCGTTACACATATTTTCAATTTGTATTAAGTAATCCTTTAAGTTGTTACACATATTCCCATACTGAATCCAGCAATTACTCTTTTGTTAAACCTGTTCCCTATATAGAACCCAATAACCCCCAACGCTTTAGAATCGAAGAATCAAAACCATGTTACGCCTTTTCTCGACCAAAATCGAGTAATCATAACGTTATTACGCCTATTCGCGACCAAAATCGAGTGATCATAAGGTTATTACGCTTATTCTCGACCAATATCGAGTAATCATAACGTTATTTCGCCTATTCTCTTTTAGATTCCAGGAATCAAAACGTTCTTACGCCTATTTTGAGACATCTTCGCAAGCCAAGACTGACGATTCACTACGTAAATGTACCCTTGGCGGATTGAACTTGATTTTTACATTCACCCGACACGCTTTTTCATTGGATGCAGCCAGCTCTGAGTGCAACGAATGAAAATGCTGGTAGCATTTCATCTTTGATAGAAATAGAACAGCGTCGTTACCTTTCGAATCGAAGGTAAACATGGAAACCCACGTGGATGTCTGCTTATCGCTTCATGTTTATTCGTTAGCGGTTTGTAAAATGATATTACATTGGCTTTTAGAAATATTATGTAAAGGGGGGTAATAACCAGCATCCAATAGAGGGCGTATCGCAGGAATCTCGAAATCGGGCTCAATCCGCCAAGGTAAGATCCACGTAGTGATTGTAACCTTGGCTCGCGAAGATGATTTTGAGAAGAATCCAGTAATCACAACGTCATCGCCCATTCGCAATTAGAATCCAGTATATACCAGTGTTGTTACGCCTATTATTGATCAGAATCTAGTATAATCACAACGTTACAATGCCTTTCGCAATTAGAATCCAGTATATACCAGTGTTGTTCCGCATATTTTCGATCAGAATCCAGTACTAACAACGTTATTGGGCCTATTTGCAATTAGAACCCAGTTGGCTAGTTACCAGTGTTGTTACGTTTAATCTCGATTTAGAATCCAGACATTACAGCGTTGTTACGTCTTTTCTCGATTAGAATTAGAAAGAACCACACTATTAAGTTTATTCGCAATTAGAATCAAGAAATTACTGTGATGTTACGCCTTTTATATAACAAATTTTAGTTGAAGGTTAAGTCATTGACGATGACCTATCATTAGCCTTTTAAACAGAGTTGATCAAGATAAGACTGAGAAGAAAGCACAGTCTGATCACAGGTCAGTGCCGGCTGCTATTTGGTTAATACTAGTAGTCAAACCAGAACATGTGATGAAAATTATTGGATCCGGGCCAACCATTCAATGAACGTTCTTGGTCTCAGTCTCCAGAAGTTTCTAAATTTGAAAGTAATACAACTTCTGCTTTGATTGGCTAAACCAAATGGTTTAGCCAACCAGAAATTGCGTTACTTTTAAATTTAGAAATTCTTGGAGAATATGACAAGGAATATTCTTAAGAATGGTTGGTGAATAAGGAGCCCGGACCGTCAGTGGTAAAGTGAATAACTCGTATTCTAAAGGTTAGAACTTGAGCTTCAGGTGAAACGCTAGGTTTTTCGATGGAGTATCCTTAGACAAAACCCGTCATAAACATAGCCTAGTAGATATACTAGTGTTGAAACTTATATAGGACAAACACGAATATAGGAGCTACCGATCTGATATGATATCATATAACTAATGTTGAAAGCGGAATTAACACCTTTCAATCAATCAATCAATCAATCAATCAATCAACCAATCATAGACTAAAAATGTATAGCATGTCAGATGACGGAAAACATTTATCTTTTTCGCACAATGTTTTGCTTCCTTTCGAACATAGAAAACATCCTATCAGATTCTTTTCATTCGTCGTCTACAAATGCTTTCAATTTAGACAAACCCAGAATGTCTCTTGGTGAAAAGTAAGACATTTAACCGATTACCCAACGACAAAATTTTATACTAATCCAAATTGAAAGCACTTGCAGACGACAAAATATACGTTACTCAAACATTGAAATTTGTTTCCAGCAGCGTAGAAAACAATGTGGAAAAAGGAGAAAATGCTGGTTACCAGCATTTTCTCCTTTTTCCACAATGTTTTCAAAAGGATTCTATCCCAGGGTCGTAAAAAGCAGGGATTGTTAGTTAATTAAAGAGTCAAAATGGTTTTCTTTATGTATAGCAATAGTTTCTTTCTCTTTTTGGCTACCTGTATACCCGAGAGCTTATCTGTCTTAATCCTATACCATATAATCCCCAGTTTCAACGACCCTGAAGAAGAAGGCATCTAAAACATTGTGGGAAAAGGAGAAAATGCTGGTAACCAGCATTTTCTCCTTTTCCCACAAAGTTTTCTCCCTATATCAATGACAGAAATCATCATTTAAGCTACGTTTTGTTTAATTTTTCCTCTACAATCTTGTCGTTATGCAAAGTCGGAGTTAAAAGAAATCACAAGGCTGATAATGAAGTTATATGATATTGTAAATCAGTGCTGTCACAATATTTCCTGATTTCGACCTATCCAATAAATCACTGTGACGACACACAGGGTTAGAGTACATGTATATCTCTTACCCGAATTAAGATATCTTTAAACGTTCTTCTAAAAGGAAAATAAGATTCAGAGAGAGAAAGAAAGAAAGAGGAGAGAGAGAGAGAGAGAGAGAGAGAGAGAGAGAGGACTGCATATCAGTGTCTTTTGATCTTGATCTGCTCCAACTTTCGATCATGTTACAAATACATACTCAAACACACAATTGATGATAAGCAAACAAAAAGTGAACTAAACTCTGTTTTCATTTATTGTAAGAATACCACTCATTGCACTAAAATTGAATAATTTGTAAGTGTATATGGACCAGAGGCCTAAATACTTGAATAAAGATATCGATTGATTGATTGACTGGTTGATTTTAAGATTGGCACCAACTGGCTCCAATTATTTCAATTTGGCGCAAACTTTTCTCATTTTGAGAAAGTGATGGCGCAAGAAAAAAAGCAGCCAGAGGGAACCCTGCTTACAGGTTCACCCCTAACCCTTTACCAGGCGACACATTTTCATACTGGTCCAACTGAAAGCATTTGCAAGCGAGAAAATGACGTTGGTCGAAATGACGATTTTGTCTTTGTTTTAGGGTAGAAAACATTGTGGGAATGAGAGAAAATGCTGGTGACCAGCATTTTCTCCTTTTCCCCACAATGTTTTCAAAAAGCTTTTATTTCAGACTTGTTAAAAGTCGGCATTGAGTGTTGAAGGGTTAAACAGATTTATGAATAAATCAGGACAAGAACTCCAAACCTATGCAAAAAAACCCCCAAAATTTTGTGACGGCAAGTTCTTTCGTCATGAAACTATTTCCCTGTATCGGATAGCGTAGATTCAAGATCAAACTACACGTTTGTGCGGTCTGATCTTGATCTGTGCTGCCCGCAGAAGGGTATTCAGTTACAAATAGAAGACCAAAGGGTTAAAGTTTTTAATTCAAGACGCAATATTTCGGTCGTTCTGTTTACTTATTTCGCAGCTTGAGCGCTTTCGATTAGATCTCGAGGGTTATGTTTGCCTTATCAAACTGGCTGTCTCTCGTACAGAAACGATTTTTTTACGAAATGTGAAAGCTTACAAGATAAAACGTTTTCATAACATATTTCCTATGGCGATTTTGCACACCTTTCTTATCTTCCCTATCTATTCATATTTTGCAGGAATTCTTTTTTAGCGCTATCGACAATGATGAAACGAGGCAGAATATTCATGCGCGGGGAGAAAAATGAAAATCGGCCAAATGTGGATGAATACAGCAACATTTGGTCCAATACATGTACCAGGAGGTGGATTGGGTCTGGGCAAAATAACGTCGACCTAAAGAAAATTTTCGTCGCCTCAAAGAATATTTCCAAATCTGTAAACTTTTTTTTTTCTGGAGAAAAGGGTGTGCTAGCACGGCCCAGCAGCTCTTTTGGGCGATCACAATTATTGTAGTATTATTGTTTTCCTAGAAAAATAATTATTTATAAAAAGTTTAAAGGTGGCCCTTCAGATTTTGGGACGAAAATTTTACAAAAATGCAAAAAAATCATCCTTATACTCCCATAGCCTTTTAATTTGCGCTCATAAAACCCCAGTAGTCGAAAACCATCCGAAAACACGAGAAATTAGAGATTTATTACGGACCAGGTTGACACCAACGGGAGACACGTTCTATTTTTAGATTATCAATTCTTTTATTTAAATACAGGAAAACACAGACAAAGTTTCAAACATCTGTCCGAAGAAGACATTGTGGAAAATAATTATTACATGTTTGTTATGTAATGGAATTTAAGCGTTATCAGTCACGTGCCAGTCACTTGACATTCCCACAATGCTTTGTTGATTTTTGGCGCGAAATCTAAAAATAGCTTAAGAGGCTACGTAGCCTTTTAAGGGAATACCATCAATTTTTTTTTTTGTAATTTTATGATTCTTAATTATTGATGATTTGAATTGTTCTGTCATATAAATTTCAATGACATATATATTTTTTAATTTGGTGTGATGTGAAAATTCTAAATACCCACCTTTAAAAAGTAGAGAGCCTTGTAGGGGAAATTTGGATAATCCGGGCATAAAGTAATTTAAAAGTACAGCCTTGTAGCAGGGTACATGAACTTTATCTTTTCTAAAAAAAACCATGCATATAGTAAAGGAAGGTGTCTATCACTTTTTGTTACAGGGTACAGGACGAAACCCGTCCTATGTTACACTTAGTTTTTTAACGTGCACAGGGTATAACCTAGGTTAACTCATTACCAAACGACAATATTTTAGGCTCGTCCAAATCAAAAGCATTTGCAGACGACAAAATAAAAGTGAATGAAAACTTCAAACTTGTTTTGTGATGAGTAGGAAACATTAGGCTTGTCCAAATCAAAAGCATTTACAGACGACAAAATAAAAGTGAATGAAAACTTCAAATTTGATTTGTGATGAGTAGGAAACATTGTGGGAAAAGGAGAAAATGCTGGTTACCAGCATTTTCTCCTTTTTCCCACAATGTTTTCTGAAGGCTTTTTTTCGAAGGTCGTCAAAAGTCGTCATTGTGTGGTTAAAGGGTTAAACGTCTCATCCGAAAGACTTTTTAGTGGTTTTAGATGGCCATCCATTGGGCTCGAACCCTCGTCCTAAAGTGGCGTCAGATGTAACCTTCATAAGTCTTAATTATGCTCTACTATCTGAACTATCGGGGATGGTCGACAAGCTGGGGGCAGACTTTTCACTCTCTGTCAATAAGAAGTCTTGTTTGATAACAAATATAACAAACAAAAAGTCGGTATCGAATTTCGTTTTATCTTTTCAATAATAAATTTTCCAACAACCGACTAGCTTCTTAAGAGGACGAAATAAACACTTTCCTAATATAACCATAGCATTTTAACCCATTACCAAACGACAAAATTTTAGGTTTGTTCAAGCTGAAAGCATTTGCAGACGACAAAGTTAAAGTGACTGAAAATTTGAAATTTGTTTAGTGAAGGGTAGAAAACATTGTGGGAAAAGGAGAAAATGCTGGTAACCAGCATTTTCTCCTTTTCCCACAATGTTTTCTAAAGGCTTCTTTCTCAAGGGTCGTCAAAAGTAGGGATTGTGTGGTAATGGGTTAAAATTTTTAAAAAAGATAACTACAGAAAACAATGTCTAAGGGAAAAAAATGCCCTTGATGAGCAATTTTCCACTCGCCACAAGTTTTCTAATGTAGTGCAGTGTGTTTTTTGGACACGTATTTGGTCGGAAGCTTTTTTTTTTAATTTTCACATTAATAAAAAAGTAAAGCACTCAAAGTTTAATTCTATGGCATTCCAGATTTACGCAATGTAGTCTAGCCCAAATTAAAATAATTCGCAAAAGAAAAACCAATATGATAGACATGATCTGTTTAAAGTTCGAAAGGAAAACAAAACAGGAAAAAGGAGAAAATGCTGGTTACCGGAGTCATTTATAGCAGAGAAATGACCCTCCGCTATAAAATGACCCGGGTCATTATTCTACGTAGAGAAATGACCCCAGAAGTCATTTCACTACGTAGAGGAATGACCTGGGTCATACGTAGAATAATGACCCGGGTCATTATTCTACGTAGATAAATAACCCATAGGCCATTTTCTAGGGGAGGGTCATTTCTCTGCATTACACCGGCATTTTCTCCTTTTCGAACAATGTTTTCAGAAATATTTGTACTTCTGATTACTTAAAATACGACATTTTTTGGGGTAAAAGTCTAGATCAGAGGAATTTTTTGAAATGATAGAAAAAAACTACGGAAAAAAAATCGGAAAATGATGGCAACCGGCATTTTATCCTTAGCCACAATATTTTTGATAAAAGTATTTTCTCCTTGTCACACAATGTTTTCAGATTCAGTTCTTCAGCAGGGTCGTTAAAACACTGGGTTGGTTGGGTCAACCCTTATCCTGTCAAATAAATAAAATGAAATTTTAAATTCGAAAGTAAAAACACAAATATTGTTACTTCAGTGTTATGTCAAAGTTTAGATAATGATATTTTCTAAACGGACAGTGTAGGTCCAAGATCAGACTGCACGTTCTGTGCAGTCTGATCTTGATCTACACTGTCCGCAAAAGGTAAGTGAGTCACGCTTAGCAGGCAAAGGATTGAAAGTTCAAGGGTTGAAGGATAAGGTTTAAAGAAAAAAAGCGACGCTGTTTCAGGGGTTTCTCTTTTTTGTCCCCAGCACGTCCATTGTTGACTTTGTGGAAACTCTATAAAGCTTGTGTTAATATTTGACTTTAACTTGAGTTCTGAATTGCGTTTGTATTCGGCCTTGATTTACTCTTTCCCTCATCAGCATGCACTTTGATGATCTAAATGTCGAGAACGTTCAGAAACATACACGATAGCAAGAAATATCGTTTAACTTAAATACGTTGCTAAATGAATATATAGAACCAAGATTTCCAACCAATATATAGAATTCGCCAAAAAACTCCGATTACAGAGCGCTTGTTGCTGGGGAAAAAACCTACCATATCAAAAAGTGTACATGCAAGATCAGGTTGCTCGTTTTCTGCAGTCTGATCTTGATCGACACTGTCCACAAAAGGTCAGCAAGTCCAGGGTTACAAAAAGATCTTTAATAAATGACGGACGGTGTATAGGGTACTGGCGTATGAATACTGAAACTTATCTGTGTTAAGATAAAAAGTAACTCTCGCTAGCAGTTGCCTCTGTACTGTCATTGTTTTGCATATTAATCTGAAAATTTATTCATTTTTCAGTTGAATTACCATTATATTTTTCAAGGTTGGACTTTAATCCAAATCACCCTTGAATAGGAAGCAGTTGCTACCAGGAATTTCGTGTCCGAACAGGGATCGTAAATTTACTAAATTACATGTTAAATACGATCCCTGGACGGGGAAAAAACTTTAGAATGTACATTAATGGGTTATAGGACAACACTTGAAAACAATATTGAATTACCAATTAGTAATATTCATTTGCTATAGTGTGAATAAGAGCCGCATCGTATCGATTTGCGGTAGCATGATGTCATAAATAAGCCCGTTTCAATATGCCCACAGGGTCAGCAGAATAAACATCTCTAGATTTTGACCAATCGCAGTTCGTTATTTAAACTGGGAGCCTGTTATCGGTTGTCGAGGCCAAAGATAGAATTCTCCTGTTATTTCAAACCGAAAATAAAATGCCGTACATTTAAAATTTCTCAGTAACACGTATCTTCTGTATGTATATTTAGATTTCGCGCTAGAATTTCGCAAAGACTTGTGGGATTGCCACATGATCTATAAAAGGCGTCGATTACAAAGATTTCTTTTGAAATCAGTATGATGACGTCATAACCCCCGCCCCGTTAAAAAGGCATTAAACTCCTATACCAAAAATATCCCCCCACCCCCATTATGAAGAAGATTGGTCCTTTGACAAACATAAAATTGACGGATTCCAAAAATGTTTCGCAAGTTTTGTAAGGATGCTCAATGCTTCTTGCAGATGCATTGAGACCCCTCTCACATGGCCTGCGACATGCGAAAATAGACATTCTTGCATTTGTGTTAAGCGTCGTCCCGAATCAGCCTGTGTAGTCCGCGCAGACCAATCTGAAACGACTCTTTCCGTTTTTATACAGTTTTCTGTTTTGTGCAAGTCTACTACAGATCAAAATCTAATGCAGTCGTAAAGTGCCGTCTCGGATTAGCCTGCGCGGATTGCGCAGGCTGATCCGAGACGACAATTTACGCAAATATCCGAATATCCTTTTTCGCCTATTGCAGGTCACATTGCATGGCTCAAATCATACACCCTTGCGTTCTTCCAATTAATGATAAATAGGTTGATTCAATTTTGAGCAGAGAATGATACACCATAGGCCTCTAGAATTCCATTGGTCTATCAAGGGAATAACGAAACTTTCATTAACGGACACCGTTACTATGAATAGCACAATGGTGATCCCCCCCCCCCACCCTTTTTATTATATATAGTACGACTTGCAATATACGATACAAAACAGTCGCCAATGTGTAGTTTACAGAAACGGTGTCAATGAAAATTTAAGTATATACCGTAATATATAAGCAATGCAGCAATTAGCTATTAGTGTTCGATGATGGACTAAGGAAAGTCTTAGTCTTATCTCAACATGATATCTCACCAATAGAGCTTCAAAGGCCTGTGGATGGAAGTACAGTGCGTGGCCATATTAAAGTACGCAAGAAACCATTGCCGAAAATGAAGCATTTCCTCCTGTCAGAGGTCTTCTTCATTTTGACCTCCGGGTCGTTAAACCCATAAACTGTTTCACAAAAGGTACAGAAAACAAGGAACAATCAGCGTGTTGGGTTCGGTTTGTTTTTCAACTCTAGCGCGGCATAAAACTGGATTGGTGGATTAATATTGCCTGTGTACTGTTGCATAAAAGTTACTTTATCTTTATATTTCTTTGTTCTAATACCAACTATGTAAAGCTTTGTAAAACACCGTGGGACATGAAGAAAGAGCTTCGAACCATGTAATGTCTCCTGTTTACCACATTTCTTTCCTTCATGCTATCTCTTAAATCGAGATAACATTTATTTTTAATTTTCTTTACCATTGAAAAACTCAAATGAATAGAACTAGTGAAGTAAAGGGCATTTAAACGCTTTACCACACAATCCTGACTTTTAACGACCCTAAGATAGAAGCCTTTTGAAAACATTGTGGGAAAAGGAGAAAATGCTGGTAACCAGCATTTTCTCCTTTTCCAACAATGTTTTCTACACTCCAAAATTCAAAAATCAATTTCTGATTTACATTTATTTTGTCGTCTGTAAATGCTTTCGATTTGGGGTAGTCCAAAATGTTGTCGTTTGGTAAAGAGTTCAGATCTTTACCATACGTCAAAACTTTAGACTTGCCCAAATTGAAAGCACTTGCAGACGAAATAAATCAAATCTGGGTCATATGACGGGATTCATGCTTTAAAGGGACGAAAACATTATGAAAAAAGGAGAAAATGTTGTTTTATCCCAGCATTTTCTCCTTTTCTCACAATTCTTCTAAAGCTGTTTTATCAAGGGTCGTTAAAACTCGTCTAATAGGTAATAACTCGTACACAAAAGTTTGCCCAGGTGTTCAGCCTAAATAGTTAATATAATAATAGCCTGAGACACGGGAAAAGGGGCATTCGGACATTTGCGTAAAGTATTGTCTGGGATCAGCTGGCGTAGTTAGCGTAGTCTAATAGGAAACGACACTTTCCGTTTTTATATAATTTTCTGTTTTACGCAAATCTACTGGAGGCCAAATTCTACTGTAGTCTTAAAGTGCCGTTTCGGATCAGCCTGCGCGTTTTGCGCAGGGTGATCCGAGACGACACTTTACGCAAATGTCCGAATGCCCCTTTATGCGTGTTGCAGGTCAACTGGAATTTTAATTTGTAATATTGTGACAAAATAACGTGCACAGAATAATATCGAAATTCCTGTTTTATCTAAACACTCGGGACACAAAATGTCGGGACGTAATTTCGGGTGATTATCGCGCGAACTGCACAGAAAGGTTATCGATTATCTTGTCATGGTTTGGGTTTGTAAAGAATGGGGGGGGGGGATTCCTTTTTGAAGCGTTTATCAAACAATACCGTGCTTTTATCTAAAAGGCCCTGGGAAAAGGCTTTTTGAAAACACTGTCGGTAAAGATGAAACTGCTGATAACCACTTTTTCTCCTTTTCCACAATGTTTTTTACTCATCCGACGGCAAATTTAATTATATGAGCCATATTTTGCAGTCTACAAGCGCTTTTACGTTAGAAAAATATTAAAGTTTATCATCACGACGTCTGCAACTTTTTTAATGCTCCGATATTATCCTGTATTATGAGGAAACACCGATTGATTGATGGATCGATCGATTGTATGGTTTTTATTGCCATTTGTAACACCATTTCAGTAAAGTCACGGCGCCCAGTGCACCAACCAATACTTTCCTGTATTTTCGCTTACTAGAATTATGTAAATATTTGTCCCAAGCCACGGACTGCTTTCTCAAGGGACATCGTCGAAAGACTGATCAGCGATGAGGGAAGAACGACATTCTGTCGCAGTCCCAATCACAATCATGAATCTAAGAAAAAAGTTGGGCGAGATAGGGATTTGAACCAGGGATCTCTTGTTTTCAAGTAAGCTGCCGACTGCGACGGGAGGGAGAAAAGAAACATTGCTTGTAAAAAACTACTATTTTCAACAGGTTCATACGGTATGTTTTTTTTTAAATAACAATTCGTCTGTTGTGTCTAACCCTGTGGCCCAGTTTGTATTGTATAGCGCCAGTATTTGAATAATATTTCTCTTTTTCTTTCAAATCATTAATTCAACACAACGACTTCCTTGACAAATACCACTTCAGCGTTCTAAACGCTTTGATTTTCATTAGCAGTTTGATTGTTGTGTCGAACCCTGTAGACCAGTCTGTATCGCATCGCGCCAATATATGAATAATATTTCTCTTTTTCTTTCAAATAATTAAATCCACACAACGGCTTCCTTGACAAATACAGCTTCAGCGTTCTCAACGCTTTGATTTTCAAGAGCAGTTCGTCTGTTCTGTCAAACCCAGTAGCCCAGTTTGTATCGCATCGTGCTCGAAACCAGAAAGTCGCTGGTTGGAATCTACAACTGATTCGAATTCTTTCCGAAAGTCGATAGTAGTCATTGCAATGGAATTTATTCTGGCTCACCGCTGACCATTGTTTCGAAGCTAGCTACGAGCGGCTAGGGAGCAATATTGTGAGACGTATTTGTGAAAATAAATCTAGGAAGACAAGGACAGGTACACTGCCGCCACGATAAAACTGAAAAAATGTTAATAGGGGCGTTTATACACCACAAAAATAATCCACTTATGCCATTCTCTTTCAAAATGGGATTTAACTCTTTACCAAAAGACAAAAATTTAGACCTTTCCAAATTGAGAGCACTTGCAGAAGACGAAAATAAACGTAACTCAAAAATTGAAATTTATTTCCTGCAGGGTAGACAAAAATGTGGGAAAAGGAGAACATGCTGGTTACCAGCATTTTCTCCTTTTCCCACAATGTTTTCAAAAGGCTTCCGTCTTAGGGTCGTGAAATCAAGGGATCGTTTGGCAAAGGCTTAATGCATTAGCAAAGTACAGATCTATGTCAGCCTTTAGCGCCCATCTAGACTGACCCGAGTCGAAACTTTTTGTGTTTGGTGTACTCTCTAAGACCATTTTTCTTCATTCTACCACAATTTATCCTTCGATTTTTCAGGGGAGAAAAAAGAATCCGTATTAAACAAGGAGCTCCTTTGTATTTTGCATAATTGAGATATGTGACCCATCACGCCAAAATAGGGGACCTTCTGGGAACTGCGCAAAGTATCAATCCTGGTAAGACTGCGCCAATTGCGCAGTCTGACCAAGGTTGACACTTTGCGCTTTTAAAATATTTTTTTGTACGAAAAGTGGTCATTGTACCTTGTTATACAATTATTTTTGAACTATCAACTTAAACTGACTTGCACTATCGTTGATCTGTTTTGATCTAATTGGGGCACGGTATTCCCAGATGGTCCCTTTTCGCGTGACGGGCCACACGTATAAAACCCCGTTTTCGTGGACCACTACTCAAATATAAAAAAAAAAAAAGTTAGTTGTATCATTTCAAAATTTACTTTGAATTCTATTTCGGTAAGTAGATCTACAGATTCAAAATAATTATTCGGTAAAGGTATATCATTCTACTATAGTTTGCAAAGTTCCGTGCAAGACAGCCGGAAATGACCATTTAGGTAAGTATCAAGTATAGCTTTATTGCATCGAACTTCACACCTGAAAGGAAAAGTAGACGTCCGTGGCATAACCTTTACAACCTTATAGAATTTGATACATGTAACAGTATAGTTAGAGTAGCAATAATGTGTCACTGTTGACTGAAAAAAAATCACCCTTCTTTATTATTCCTCTTTACCAAACGACAAATTTTTGTACTGTCCAAACTGAAAGCACTTGGAGACAACAAAATAAATCAACGTAACTCAAAAACTGAAATTTGTTTCCAGTACGGTAGATAACATTTTGGGAAAAGGAGAAAATGCTGGTTACCAATATTTTCTTCCTTTCCCACATTTTTTTTACTCTATCAAAGAAAACTTGTATCATTTGAGCCACTATGAAATTATCGTCTGCAAAACCTTTCGATTTGGATAGGTCTAAAATTCTGCTGTGTGGTAAAGGGTTAACCCATTAATACTCAACCCCTACTTTTGAAGATCCAGAAAAAGAAGCCTTTAGAAAACATTGAGGAAAAAGGAGAAAATGCTGGTAGCCAGCATTTTCTCCTTTTCCCACAATGTTTTCTACCCTTCACAAACCAAATTTCAAATTTTCAGTCACTTTTATTTTGTCGAAATGCTTTCGATTTGGACAAACCTACAATTTTTGTCGTTTGGTAATGAGTTAATGTTACATTAGGCAGCTACACGTGTAAACATGAGAAGTTACATCCATTTCATTACGCCGTAGCTCGTTACAACTTGATGGATTAAATCTTGTGTTACCCACCCTATGAATTTATTCAAATTTTGTTGCAAAATGGAGCATTAATATTACGTATTCATAAATCAACAAAACTCGCATACAAACAAATAAATATTCGTGCCAGCAAAAAACTCTTTATACACCTGTAGGTTTTCAGAATGTATGGTAATTAACGCCTTTTTCAACATTGTTTCAGTAATATCGCTGCAGCCACTGCACCTGCCCATGCTTTCCTGGAGTTTAATTTATCAGCACTCTACATAATATTCTTTACAAGCCACTGTATATCCATCGTCGAGAAAATGATCAGCGATGAGAGTGGAACCAATACTACCGCAGTGACTATCATCAATCCTCAGAAAAGAAAATGACTGAGCCAGGGATCGAGCAAACGACCTCCTGTTCTTAAGTCCTGTACGCTACTGACCGAGCGACCGGAGCTCGGCACACTTGAAGGGCTCTGCATTCAATTGAAATTCGATTTCAAATTTGAGACAAACCCTTTGATTGGTTGAAATGTTTTGTCTCAGCCAATCAAAAAAAGCCGTTTTAGAATTATAAAACTACAGAGGCACTATACTGGCATGAAAACAGTATGCTAAATCCTCCATAACAGCAAAAACGTTTACGCGATATTTTGTAAAGGCAGTTTTGATTTACAGACGAAAAAGAACAGGGACCGCCTTATCTGACAAGTTTATCGTTCGGCCTTTGTTCACTACGCACCTGGGTTCGTAATTAAAGTTTGATATTAAATCTACTTCTTAACTTCCAAACACCTACTTGGGACGAGGCGTGAGAAATACAGTTTCTGTGCTAGGACTTCTGTCTTCAGTCTTATAGTATAAGATGGGAAATAGAATTAAATCGACGTGAGTAAAATATGACCTAAACCCTCTAGTAGACGACAAAAAAATTATCCTTGTTCCAATTGAAAGCATTTGCAGACGACAATTTCAATGTGGCTATATTCGTACAACTTTTCCTATATAGGGTATAAAACATGGTGGGAAAAGTAGAAAATGCTGGTTACCAGCAATTTCTCATTTTCCCACGATGTTTTCAAAAGACTACTTTCCCAGGGTCGTTGAAAGTCGGCATGTTGCGGTAAATGGTTCAATTCGCCCTCTCTCAAAACCGTAATTTCAGTAAATCTACATCGATCATGTTTCAGAATGGTTTATAAATAGCTAGCTAATTCATTTATTTTTACAATGATTTAATTTTGCATTTATTTACTGTCACTGCCACTTGCTTATATGGCTTATCGTGGATACCTAGTACAGATAACTGTCCCCAAAGGCGATGTTATTTTTCGACTGGTCGACTGGTACGGTGTACAGTAAATATCCAAATATGAAAAAGATCACCGGGGCGTCTCATTATTGAGACTACGTGGACACCCTGGATTGATTGATTGTATGGCGTTTTTCAACATTATTTCAGTTATATCGCCGCGGCCAGTGCACCTATCCTTGCTCCTCTAGAGTTATTCTTTTTTACAGTCCGCACAATATTCTTTCCTAGCCACTGGCTGCTTTCCCGCATAACAATCGTCGAAACGATGGTCAGCGGTAAGAGAGGAATGAATCCTGTCGAAGTGACTATCATCAATGCTCGGAAAGAAATTGGCTGAGCCAGGTATTCGAAACAGCGACCTTCCGTTCTCAAGTCCTGTACACGACAGACAGACAGACAGAGCAAGATAGAAGACAAAAAACATTCACACCTGAATTGCTTCCTTTTAGCTGCTTTAGGACATTTAACTCTTTCCCGAACTATCCCTTGTTTTTACGACCCTGAGATAGAATCCTTTTGAAAACATTGTGGGAAAAGGAGAAACCAGCATTTTCTTCTTTTCCAACAATGTTTTCTACCCAGCTGAAAACAAATTTCAGTATCTGAGTTAGGTTTATTTTGTCGTCTGCAAGTGCTTTCAATTTGGACCAGTCTACAATTTTGTCGTTTGGAAAAGAGTTAAATTGAACTATCGATCCTTGTCAATTTACGAAAGAAC
This sequence comes from Tridacna crocea, assembly GCA_943736015.1. Taxonomy (NCBI): domain Eukaryota; kingdom Metazoa; phylum Mollusca; class Bivalvia; order Cardiida; family Cardiidae; genus Tridacna; species Tridacna crocea. The sequence continues at coordinate 16,893,017 of OX031066.1, forward strand.
ATAAAACACCGTTTTTCCATGTCTCGGAGCCATATAGATATGCATAATGGCTACATTTCGTGGTTGCATATCTATAGATATAACAGCTGGCCCGACTCTTTCCGTGACAAGATTTATTGAATGTAAATTGATTCTTAACCTTTAACTCTATAGATACTCATTTTGACGTATCAACAACAGACAGCTTTTGAAAACATTGTGGGAAAAGGAGAAATTGCTCGTAACGAGCAATTTCTCCTTTTCCCACAATGTTTTCCACTCAATCAGATATTTGTATCCTCATTTATCCATATTTTTGACATCATATCTTTATTTGCTGCTGAAATGGAAGAGCCTCAAACTGGCATATCACGTAAAGGGTCAACTCTTATCCTACTTAATAAATCAAATGAAATTTTCAATTTGATAGAAAATAAACTTAAACAGCGCTATTTCAAAGTTATGCTTTTGGGAATAGCAACTCCTTATTGGACAATGCAGATCAAAGATCATACTGCACGTTCTGTGCAGTCTGATCTTGATCTACACTGTCCGCAAAAGGTCTGTTAGTCGCGCTTAGCAGCCCAGCGCTTAACTCTACCACAAAAGAAAAATTTTAGACCTCCCGAAATTGAAAGCGTTTGTACAGGAAAATTTTAATGTGGCTAAAACCGAGGAATTTGTGTATGATAGGGTAGAAAACATTGTGGGAAAAGGAGAAAATGCTGGTAAGCAGCTTTTTCTCCTTTTCCAACAATGTTTTAAACAGTCAGCGCTTCTCTCCATGGGTCGTTAAAACTCGGGATTGTGTGGTAAAGGGTTTAACTGAAGCAATTTATATAAGATAAAAATGTTAAACATTAAGATGGGGATATAAACATAGGCTGGGGCACAGCATAAATTTTCGAAATTCCAGGTGCGTGACGGAAAGTAAGCATCTGAACTTGGTTTGTTTGCTTGATACGTGAAATATTATCAAAATCACAAAACCTCAAACAAAGACTGCGATCAGACTGCACGCATACTTTGGCTGATCTATCGTGATTCAAATTAATGGAAAGATGAAAGTAAGCCTACCGCTTCACGCTAGGGACTGTCTCAAATTTGTTCTAACTTGACATATATTTAAGATTGTTTAGGGGAAGGGGAATCCCTTCTTGAAGCATTTATCAAACAATACCAATAACCAATTTCATCAACATTTTATGAACGTATCATCATTCTTGTATCTTCTTGCAAATTTTTGCCCCTGATGGTTGCAAGGTCAAAGATCAACGATAGTGCAGGTCAGTTTAAGTTGATAATTCAAAAATGATTGTATAACAACTAACAAGGTACAATGACCACTTTTCATACAGAAAATGTCATTAAAGCGAAAAGTGTCAACCCTGGTCAGCCTGCGCAGTTCGCGCAGTCTGACCAGGGTTGACACTTTTCGCAGTTCCCAGAAGCTCCCTTTTTGCGTAATGGGTCACATTATGGATATGTTCATAGCATCATTTCTGTGACAAGTAATGTTTCATGTACAGGTACCCCAAAGATTATTCCTCTCAAGACTTTATGTTCTATCGGCATATCAAGCATCGTTGTGCATCACATACAAACTAAAGTTAGGATCTGGAAAATTATAAAGATGAGCACTGTCTAATAACTGTGGGGATTGATGGATGTTTGAATGGTAGTTTACACCGCTTTTAACATTATTTCATTCATGTCACGGCGATGGCTCCCATGTTCATGTATTCCCAGGTTTCACTTGTAATAGGCTGCGCTCTAAAAAGTCTTACCCAAGAACACTCCTATGAAAAACCAAGTGGAACCAGTGAGGCTTGTACCTGGAGTCTCCCAGTCATGGCTCTGCACTTAACCACTGAGCCGCACTGGGTCTCGTTGGAATTGACGAAGACTTCTGATCGACTCATTGGAAAATGGTGTTAAGCCCCACCCCTGTCCCCTCCATGTTAACCCTGTCACCTCTAGGAACGAAAACACGAGATTTTCGTATCCAACTAGACTGCACTGAACGTCCCTTTGGATCTATATCGTTCACTTTCCAATAGTTATAGGTGAGTATTTCATAGGTTAGGGTCCTAGAAGGAAAAGTTTATCAAAGCCAGGTGTTCAGTTAAGGAGAAATTTATCTCTGTGTTTATCATTCATTGACCCTACAAGGTGGCCCTGCCTTGCGGCTTTGTTTAAAAGAGTAGAACAGAACAGAATATGGTTTATTTGACAAAATTTACATAGTTTATGGTCAGACATATTACATATATTTTCTAATTTATATGCTTTAAGTCACGCGATTTCTTTCAGTATGGTATTTTCAAGCGTAGGCCTAAGCACTAGCTTGGTCAGAATTTCTGAACGCTACAATGGGAAAAATCTAGACAAAAGAAGAAGAAGAAGAAGAAGAAGGAGGAGGAGGATGAGGAGGAAAGGAAGAAAGGAGGAGAAGAAATAGAAGGGGGAATAAAAAGACGAAGAAGAAGAAGAAGAACAGCAACAACAATCAGAACCAGAACAAATCACTGCCTATACTATCAGTTTCGTAGCTAAAATGTCAATGGAGGTTTTTTTTATGTTTTCCCTTGCTATTTCAATTTTTGAAAATCTTATCAATAAAAAAATGAAAGCTACACTTTCCTAATTATGGGCTATGTGGTGTATAAAGCTGTTTCAACATTACTTCAGATAATGCGGCAACCGGTGCATCTAACTATGCTTTTCTAGAGTTTCTTTCTACAGGTACTTCGCACTGTTCTCTTTCGAAGCCACTGGCTGCCTTCCCACATTATCATCGTCAAAACACCGATCAGGATGGATTCGATCTAGTGACCCTCTAGATCCACTTTCTGTACATTATTGACTGAGCTATTGGGCTCTGCCTGAAAGCTACAACGGAAGCCTGTCTTTATTATGTCAAATCAGTAGAAATGTGTTGAAACTGTATAAAAACGTTCCATTCATGTTAAATAACTCCGTCTCTTAACCCTTTCCCAAATGGCAAATTTTGGACCAGACCAAATTGAAAGCATTTTGCAGATGACAAATTAACAGTTGCTAAAAAAAGATGATTTTTCAATATGATAGGGTAGAAAACATTGTGGGAAAAGGAGAAAATGCTGGTTACCAGCATTTTCTCCTTTTCCCATATTGTTTTTAAAAGGCTTCTATTCCTGACCCGTAAAAACCAGGGATTGTTTAGGAAAGGGTTTAAGCTAGATGGGTAGATAGGCTCTACACAGAACAAAAACAAAACGAACGCCCATTAAAGAAGAGGTTAAACACGAAGAATACAGATTCAAAACCTTTTTGTCAGAGTGCAGCACGATCCTGTCTTACAGTGGCTTTTTTCTTTAAACTATTATTGGCCCACTCTTGTGGCTGGTTGACTTAAAACAAAACCCTACCACGTGCTCGGGAACATTGCCCACAGATAAATCTGATATTGAGCCTAAACGTATCTATTACAGCTAATCGAACAATGCTACCACTGTGACACCCAAGTCAAAGTCTTCTAATCGGAACCAAAACCGTTTAACTCCATCCCACACGTCAATATTCTAGACGAATCAAAACTTAAAGCACTTGCAGACGACAAAATTTATATGGTACAAATGATGGGATTTTTGTCAGACAGTATAGAAAACATTGTGGGAAAAGGAGAAAATGCTGGTTACCAAAAGTCATATTTCTCAGGTTTGTTAAAACTCAGCATTGTGTGGTGAAGGATTTAAAGCCATTTGCATTGTATCTATTCTATCGAATCGTTACGCCGTTTTGACAATGAGTCGATAAATTGTTACAAATTTATACAATTTTATTCATTTTGAACCTTTTCGGTTTTACAGCTCCATACGCAAAAACAAGGACTTTTGCGAATGGCATTGATCAAGATCAGACTGAACGTTACATGACATTGGATCTACAGCGCAAGTTTTTCAATACAAGTCACTTAACATGATAATGTATCTGAGTTTCGGTGGACTTTATGTTCGGTTATCGAGAAAAGATTGATTGATTGATCGAATCGTGCTCTGCGCCGCTTAAAAAAAAACTTTTGCAATTAGTTCCAACCCATCTGTCTGACTTGACTGAAATCGACAAAGCATTATTGCAAAGTTGATAATCAAATGCATTGACAAATCTGGTTCGCTCAACATACATGTATTCACTGCAGTATAAAAGCTTCTATTTCACAGTGGAGAGAGACAATATTATTTTACTGCAATGAAAATTCCCACTATCTAATGTATGCATAATGTGCCTCGAACGTATATTTCTGTACACTAGCAAAATCCACATTAAAGCAGTTTGCCTTTGAATTGACTGATTGATTGTATGGTGTTTAACTCCGTTTTCAACGGAGACCATTGTATCTATCCATGTTTCCCTGGAGTCTCTTATACCAGTAGACTACTCAGAACATTTTTCTTTCAAAGCCACGGGCTGCTTTGAGTTTCCCTCATTTTCTCTTTGCGTAACCGCGTATGTACAGGAGTAACAACCTTTACGTCATATCATACGTCAACGGAGACATTTTAAATCCGCCATTTTCGTTCTAAAAAGGTAAGTTTTTCAGCTTGTACATGATTGTTATTGAAGATCTGTCCAAACAAAGTAGTGCATATGGTACCTGACAACCTTTTTCGTTAGTATACATTAATATTTTGTACATTACTTTCGTTGATTTTGCAATTACTTCCGCAGAATTTTCGAAGCCGGTGACACATGTGCGATCTAAAAATAGATGTTTTATACAGTGCCGTTAAGAATAATAGTTTTGAAGTGTTTAGAGTGACAACATTGTTTCATGGCATTTTGAATAACGAATAGGACAATTATATTTACCGTCACCAGATGAAGTAGGTATTCTAAGTAAATGTTAGATATATATATCTTTTTGCAGTAATTAATCTGCACTTTTCGCACAAAATGGCGGCTATTCCGACACCTCTGCTATGACGTGGGTTGTCACCCTTGTATATATAAATACACTGTCAGCACAACATCGGAAGTGGCGGTGTCGATCGGTACGAGTCGCCAAAAAGACAAACATATTGAGTGACATGCACATGACAATACTAATTACTAGTGTCCCTCAGCGGTTGCCATTATTTAAAGCGTAAATGAATTGGTTCTGAAAATAGATTAATATAGTTACATGATATGTTATTGTTGACTCTGTTGTCATTTTAAAACAAACACAGGGGTTAAAAATAGCCACCCCTTCGTCAGACATTTACACAGGCAACTAATGTTCTTATACCAACAAATTATCAAAATACATGGTTGCTTAATTTGAAGTTTTCAAAATCCATATTTAATTTAAAAAAATGTCTTCAGAATGTCTATAGCAGCGACATCAAGTACATGTACATTTGCTAAACTGCATGTTTTACAAAGGTATCAGTGACGTCAGTTGTCATTGAAATGGGGCACAAAGAAGGGCCATTCTATTTCTTCGGAGTACTTCATTGTTGAGACGGGGAATTTGAATACAAATTGGAATGATAAAACTTTGCAGTATGATAAATTCGTTGTGTCCTACAAGTAAAACTGTCCACCTTCAATGTTTCGACCTTAATTTCTCGCTCAATATGTTTCCGGTTTTTCCCCCTTCAGTGTACAGGATCGAAGGTAGATTACCATAAACAAGATACGAAACAATTCTTAGCAACCCAGTGACCTTCTGCAGACAGTGTAGACGTGCAGTCTGATCTTGAAGCTACACTGTCTGAAAATGGGATATCTCTACCCCCTAAATACCTTTAAAATAACAAAATGTTGGCTTTTATAAAGGCATGAAAGTTTCACTCCACTTACTAGTATTTAGCAGGGTAAGGGTTAACGGAATCTTCTTTCAGAGCAGAAATGCGTGGACTATAATAACAAAAGACAGCGGGCCATGTGCAGTAGGTACTACAGATGGACAGGTCACCAGAGCAAAGTTTGTCATAACCGAAGATCTATGCCTTTGGCATGATCACACAGGATATGACGTCAAGTGTGAAATTTGAGTAGTTAACACGTTACGATACGTTGTGATGCACATTGTTTAACCGTTTACCACACAATGACGACTTTTAATACCCCTGAAAGAGATGGCTTTTAAAACATTGTGGGAAAAGGAGAAAATGCTGGTTACCAGCATTTTCTCCTTTTCCCACCACGTCTTCTTTCCTTTCATTAAAAAAAAAATCATTTCATATGAGCCACATTGAAACTGGACATCATCAGCAAATGCTTTCAATTCGGACAGGTCTGAAATCTTGTCATGTGGAAAAGGGTTAAAGCCTTTGGAATCGCTATTTAAAGTTGGACTAGCATTGCTGATTGAAAATACCAGTATCAGCTATGAGGGACCTAGTTAGGTAATATCAACTTCGCTGAGCACTGACTGAAGCAAAAAATGAAAATAAACTAACCCTTTACCAAACGACATTTAGGTATGTCCAAATTGAAAACATTTGCTGACGGCAAATTAAATGTGACTTATAATTTACCAATGCTTGCCTCTGAAACGCTTGACAACATTGTGAAAGAGGAAAAAATGCTGATTACCAGTACTTTCTCCTGTTCCCATTGATGATGTTTTCACATTTTCACATACTTTCTTCCTCAATGTTGTTAAAACTCGAGATTGTCAATTTTGTGTGGTGAAAGGCTTAGGATAAAATAAAAATTGCCATCAAATAGAAGCACAAAAAATGCGATTGAAAAGTTCTTCTTCCTGGAAATAATAATCTTATTTTATCTGACAATCCAAAATCAGAATGTATATCTATGCGTCTAACACCTTGATCTACAACGTCCGCAAAATAGCCTAGTAAATCACGTTTTGCAGCCTCAGAGCCTGTGGGTTAAAAAAGAAACGGACAAAAAAGTGTGCAGTTTTCTTTACGTTGAAAATATCTATCGAGGAATCTTTAACACTTTCCTACAAATGAACGCATTTGAAAGTCATCAATGAAATCACGAAACTCATGATGTATTTTCGCCAAGTTCCCCCCCCCCCCTTTCCCCTCCCCAGTCTGACTTCAAACGGACAAGTTCAAAACAATCTCCAAAATTAACTTCCCTGGCTTTGCAAGTCTGAATAGCAACTTAAAAGCTTATCTCTTTTGTTAAAGTGTCTTAACCCTTTACCAAACAATCCCTGGTTTTTACGACCCTGAGATAGAAGCCTTTTGAAAACATTGTAGGAAAAGGAGAAAATGCTGGTAACCAGCATTTTCTCCTTTTCCCACAATTTTTTCTATCCTGCTGGAACCGAATTTTAATTATGGGGTTATATTTATTTGCAAGTGCTTTTAATTCCGACCAGTCTAAAATTTTGTCGCTTGGTAAAGGGTTAACGGGAGAAGGTTTGACGCACTAAAAGAGAAATAAAATAGTTTTACACCTCCTAGGCCCAGTGGGTATATATAACACAGCTGTAAAATCTACTTAGTTTCAAAGAAAATTATGATATAAGAACATTCTGAGCATAATGTGTTCGCTTTATAGCTGGAAAAAAAATTGGCACTTTTAACCTACTTACATCGAGAGCTTTATACTGTTAGACTGGCGTTCCTGCCAAGAATGATATAAATGGCTTGGCGATAGTTCTTTAATTCATTACCAAACGACAATATTATAGACTTGTCCAAATTGAAAGCATTTGTAGACGACAAAATAAAAGTGACTGAAAATTTGAAATTTATTTTGTGAAGGGTAGAAAACATTGTGGGAAAAGGAGAAAATGCTGGTTACCAGCATTTTCTCCTTTTCCCACAATGTTTTCTAAAGGCTTCTTTCTCAGGGGCGTCAAAAGTAAGGATTGTGTGGTAATGGGTTAAGTGAAGCAAACTTGGTCACTGCTTCTTGATCTCTTTGACCATATCCTGAAAAATTCCCTGAACAACTTCAGGGTCTGTATTCACCAACCATTTTGAAGAACATTCAAGATTGCTCTTTTTATACATTTTGAAAGTAACGCAACTCCTGATTCGCTAAACTAAATAGTTTAGCCAATCAGATTGTGTGTCACTTTCAATTTAAGAATATTCTGTGGAGAATAAGACTAAGAACATTCTTAGGATTACTAAGATTCAGGTGAAAGTGGTAGTAAATGCAAACAAAAGTAAGGGATCCTCTATGCTCCAGTGCTTAAACCATAGGCACTTGGTTTCTTTGTCTTTTACTTTTGTGCCTCACCTCCTCTATTTCTGCTGGTCTTAAATACCAGAAGGTTTCGCAGCGGTTATGTTTTAAAGCAACGGAAGTACTTGATCAGGTTTCGATTTACGCTGACTCCCGAATCGTCATTAACATGCTGGCAAATACTGGTACCAGGATAATGTAAACAAGAAGTTCTATTTTAAGAATAGAAAAATATTTCACTTCCGTTGCTTTAAAACTTGGCCGCTGCAAAACCTTCTAGTATTTAAGATATGCAGGAATAGAAGAGGTAAGGTGCAAAAGTAAAAGACAAGGAAACCGAGTGCCTGTGGGTTAAACATTAAAATTGATATCAGTACTAAATCCTGGATCTATTAGTATCTGCTCGAGTCGTGCTGGTCACGTGGATCCCGTAACCTACTCCCAGCATAGCAATGGAAAGAACCTGGAAACACTTAAAAGATTCCCTTGTCACTTTGATTTCCCTGAAATAATGTTCAGAGCGATTAAATTAAACAAACAAACAATTGCAAAACGAGGAAGGACGTCCAGCGGTGTGGTTTGTCTTCGACCCGCCTGATGTGGGCTATTTCGGTATCTCAAAACACAGGGTGTTAGCTCTTACTACTGAATGAATAAGTAGCACTTTCTAAATGGCTACAAATACAGTTCTTCTACAAGACAAAGAGACAGTTTTTTCATAATCTAGAATGAAACATTAACACTGCCCACAAAAGCTTCTGGTGTCGTCTATGGTATGACATGAGTTAACTCTGTACCAAACGGCAAAATCCTAGACAGGTCCAAATTGAAAGCATTAGCAGGCGACAAAATAAATGTGACGCAAAAATCAACCTTGGAGTTTAGGTGAGTGGAAAACATTCTGGGAAAAGGAGAAAATGCTGGTTACCAGCATTTTCTCCTTTTCCTGCAATGTTTTCTAAAGGATTCTTTCTCAGGGGCATCAAAAGTAGGGATTATGTGGTAATGAGTTAACAATAAACATATTTACCTAATTTACCACAGAGGCCCTTAGAATAACCATGTCTACATTTTTGACCAATCAGAAATTTCTATTTATTTATTTGTTATCAGTTCAAAAAATTAAGTTAAAAGCCAGCACATTCAGCTACACACATACACACACACACACAAAAAAAAAAAATGGATTCAAACAAAGGAAAATGAGAAAGGAAAGCATTTTTTTTCTTCTTAGATTATTTTATACATAGATTTTTATGTAACAAAACAAGCTTTCTACTTCTCCCTGAGGCCTATCGTTTCTAAGTGTAAAGGTATTCGGATACCACATAATCGGATAATCACCTCATTCCATTTTCCTGTAATGCTCTCCATACCTAAACAAATGAAAACATTGCACCTGAAAGGATTAACCCTTTCGGCAACGTAGGCGAAAAATGTGACTTTTACGGACGGCACAGATCAAGATCAGACTGCACAGAACGTGCAGTCTGATCTTTGATCTATTCCGTCCGCATGTTGAGTCAAGATTAGCTTATACAATCAAAATCTTTTCATGGGTTTGTCTTTATGGCCGTTGAAAGAGGTCGGGTTTATTTTTACGTTGTTAGAGTTAAGATGAAAAGTTCTAAACGAGGAATGTGAATTGCCGTAATCATCAATTACCACCTTTAGAAGCCAGCATCACGCTGCAAACACTGAATACAGAATGCTCATTCTGTTGTTCTTCATAATGGCACTAACAGTTAATACGGCTAATTAAGACCATAGCTAACTCAACGATTATTACATCTGTTAACAGATCTAAAGCATTTTAAATAGCAGGAAAAAGTACGTACCAACCCTGGTTTGTGCAAAGGAGGCAAACAGGCTGACACGCATCAAAACCTTTTGCAATTTGTCAATTTTTCTGCATGTCTTAGGACCTGTCTAGACGAATGGATTTTATGGATCCATAATCATATGAATACTGGCTAGTTGTACTGGATCGCAGGGATGCGTCAAACCCCTTTTTGCGAGAGCATTACTCAAATAAAATATAGAATGTAAAGCACATTCTCTTTAATTATCAGAATTTTTAAAAAAAAATATATCGGTAACAGCAAGTTAGGTCCCTGACCCCTCCTCTGTTTTTTAATAGCCCATATTTTAATCTCGATTTGCAGAAAATCAAATAGATGTAAATATAACACTGATAATTAAAAAAATGAGATTTAAGTGTAAAAACGCTAAATGTTATTACAGATTGGTCTTGTCTTTTAATGCAGATATGCACGCTAAATTACAACAGCTGTCGATGCGCCATAAAACAACATTCTTTTATAGATCGGTTTTCGGGACTGTCGATCTTAAGGTATCGCAATTAGAAAATAGGAATAGCAATGCTAAACCGTCGACCTGGAAGAAGCAGCTGAAGGATATCTTTAACTATACTATAAAAAAGTAATGTTTGCGGCGCTCTAACAAATTGAGTTTAATGCATCTTCGAAATGCATCGTGCACCAAGCAAGACATCGCAATGCATCGTGCACCAAGCAAGACATCGCAATGCATCGTGCACCAAGCAAGTCGTCGCAATGCATCGTGAACCAAGCAAGTCGTCGCAATGCATCGTGCACCAAGCAAGTCGATGCAATGCATCGTGCACCAGGAAAGTCGTCGCAATGCATCGTGCGCCAGGCAAGTCGTCGCAATGCATCGTGCGCCAGGCGAGTCGTCGCAATGCATCGTGCGCCAAGTGAGTCCTCGCAATGCATCGTGCACCAGACGAGTCGTCGCAATGCATCTTGCACCAGGCGAGTCGTCGCAATGCATCGTGCACCAGGCGCATCGTCGCAATGCATCGTGCACCAGGCGAGTCGTCGCAATGCATCGTGCACCAAGCAAGACGTCGCAATGGATCGTGTACCAAGTGAGTCGTCGCAATGCATCGTGTACCAGGAAAGTCGTCGCAATCCATCGTGTACCAGGAAAGTCGTCGCAATGCATCGTGCACCGTGCAAATCGTCGCAATGCATCGTGTACCAGGCAAGTCGTCGCAATGCATCGTGCACCGTATACAAGTCGTCGCAATGCATCGTGTACCAGGAAAGTCATCGCAATGCATCGTGCACCGTGCAAATCGTCGCAATGCATCGTGTACCAGGCAAGTCGTCGCAATGCATCGTGCACCGTATACAAGTCGTCGCAATGCATCGTGTACCAGGAAAGTCATCGCAATGCATCGTGCACCGTGCAAATCGTCGCAATGCATCGTGTACCAGGCAAGTCGTCGCAATGCATCGTGCACCGTATACAAGTCGTCGCAATGCATCGTGTACCAGGAAAGTCATCGCAATGCATCGTGCACCGTGCAAATCATCGCAATGCATCGTGTACTAAGCAAGTCATTGTAATGCATCGTGTATCAGGCATGTCATCGCACTGCATCGTGCACCAGGCAAGTCGTCGAAATGAATCGTGTACCAAGCAAGTCGTTATGATACACCGTAAACCTAGCAAATCATAATCATGCATCGTGTACTAAGAAAGTCATCGTAATATACCATGTACTAAGCAAGCTGTCGTGATGCATCGTGTACCAAGCAAGTCGTCACGCTGCATCTCCTAAAGTGAGCAATGCTCTGTGAACAGATGGATTTATGCATCTTCTAAAGTGAGCAACGCTGTGTAAACAGATGACTTGACGCATCTTCTAAAGTGAGCAATGCCCATTGAAAAGATGGCTTGTTGCATCTGCTAAAGTGAGCCATGCTTTGTGAACAGATTGCTTGATGCATCTTCTAAAGTGAGCCATGCTTTGTGAACAGATTGCTTGATGCATCTTCTAAAGTGAGTCACGCTTTGTGAACAGATGGTTTGATGCATCTTCTAAAGTGAACAATGCTCTGTAAAAAGATGGTTTAATACATCTCCGAAAAGTGAGCGACGCTCTGTGAACAGATAGTTTAATACATCTCCGAAAAGTGAGCAATGCTCTGTGAACAAATATCTTAATACATCCACTGATGTGAGCAATATTCTGTAAACAGGCGGTTTAAGGCATCCTCTGAAGTGAGCAATGCTCTGTGAACAGACGGCTTGATGCATCTCCTAATGTGAGCAATGCTCTGTGAACAGACGGCTTCATGCATCCCCTAATGTGAGCAATGCTCTGTTAACTGATGGCTAAATACATCCTCTGAAGTGAGCAATGCTCTGTTAACAGATGGTTTGATACATCTCCTTAATTGAGCAATGCTCTGTGAACAGAAGGCTCGATACATCTCCTCAAGCGAACAATGCTCTATGAACAGATGGCTTAATACATCTACTAAAGTGAGCAATGCTTTGTGAACAGATGGCTTGATGTATCTTCTAAAGTTGGCAATACTTTTTTAACAGATGGCTTGATGCATCTTCTAAACTGAGCAATCTCTCTGAACACGTGGTTTAATACATCTCCGAAAAGTAAGCAATGCTCTGTGAACAGATGGCTTGATACATCTCCACAAGTGAGCAATGCTTTGCAAACAGATGGCTAAATACATCCTTTGAAATGAGCAATGCTCTGTGAACAAATGGCTTGATACCTCTCCTAGAGCGAGCAATGCTCTGTGAACAGATGGCTTAATACATCTTCTAAAGTGAACAATAGTCTATGAACAGATGGTTTAATACATCACCGAAAAGTGAGCAATGCTCTGTGAACAGACGGCTTGATGCATCCCCTAATATGAGCAATGCTCCGTTAACTGATGGCTAAATTCATCCTCTGAAGTGAGCAATTTTCTGTTAACAGATGGCTTGATGCATCAAACGAGGTCACCCTGCGTCGTCCATGCAGACTGACCATGATCGAATTCTTCGATTATTAATCCTTAGGCTGCTTATGGTGACTGGCTGACCTTTTACGGACAGTGTAGATCAAGATCAGACTGCACAGAACGTGCAGTCTGATCTTACATCTACACTGTCTGATAAGGAGATACTGTTTTTTTCAGAAATGCATTTGATATGGTATCATGAGGGTATTTACTATCGACTTAAAAAGTTTCATTTAATTTGTTCGGCAGGATAAGGGTTAATCTATTTTCTGTATGTCAAGGGCCAGTCTATCTCATGATTCATTCGATTGTAAAAAAACCACAACAGATTTTAATGACCCCTAATTATGTGATGACCTGCATAGTGTATTGCATCACGGAGATGTATTAACCCTTAAAATGCTGGAACCAACTTAACTTGTTTTTGTGGACATTGTAGATCAAGATCAGACTGCACAGAACGTGCCGTCTGATCTTGGATCTACATTGTCCACTATTTTGTTTCATATTCTGGCAAAAATAACCTTGGTAGATCTACATCAATATTTCAGATGTTTTTCCTGTTATAAAATGTCTCTGGTTTTAATTCAGCACTTTAAGGGTTAACCTTTTCCGAAACAAGCCCTGGTTTTTAAGTGTCTGCAGTAAAAGTCTTTGAAAACACTGTGGGAAAAGGATAAATTGCTCGTAACGAGCATTTCTCCTTTTCCCACAGTGTTTTCTACCCTTTTTGAGAACTTTCTGCAACTTTCTCCAAATCTAAAATTGTTATCTGCAAACTCTTTCGGTTTAGAAGGGTCTAAAATTTGTTGTTTGGGAAAGGGTTAAACAGCCTTTTGTTACAGCTTGGCTTAACTACATCAGTGCAATTCTGCTCTTATAGCAGTCATAATGATGTCAGTCTCTACGTCTTGCCTGGGTCTAGTAATACCTTCAATCAACCGATCCAGTTAAATCCTTTTCACCCTGCTAAATAAACTGAAGCAATTGTATAGGCCCATTGTAAAAGCCCAAATTTTGCTTCTTCAGAGGCATTTTTAGTGGACAAGATGTCCTCATCGGACAGTATGGATCCAAGATCGGACTGCACATTTTGTGCAGTCTGATCTTGATCTGTACGCAAAAGGTCAGTAAGTGGCATACAGGAGCCCTAGCTGTAATGAAAACGAATTCGAAATGTAACGGTGCATGTATTCTGACCTGCAATATCTTTATAATACAACAAATTTGGTTGTAACTTTGCCCCCAAGAACCCCTTTTTTCTGTTATGATCTGCTTATAAAAAGCATACTCAGGAAAGTCCAAAAAGACGAAAAGAATTCAGAAAATGTTCAATTAATTTCGTCAAGGAAAAACAGTTACTGTCATTTATTAACATGGTAATCGGCTGACTCGAAATTTGTCTAGTTTTTAAAACTCTTTCCATACCATAAGCGACACCAGAACCTTTTGTGGACAGTGTCAATCAAGATCCGACAGCACAGAAAGTGCAGTCTGATCTTTGATTTTCTTTCCACTGCTTTATTCTAGATTATGATCATTATAATTATGATTATGTCTCTTGGTCTCGCAGCAGAACTGTATCTGTAGCCTTTAACAACGTGCAATTCATATATTCAGTCATTAAAGAGTTAACCCTTCGGCTGCTATGACTTATGAACCTTTTGTGGACAGTGTAGATCAAGATCAGACTGTAAAAACCGTGAAGTCTGATCTTTTATCCGCTGTCCACTTCTTTGTTTAAGGTTATGAAGGATTCGTCTTCTGATATTGAAGCGGAACTGCATTTGTAGCCTGTTAGAAAATCCACCTTATCTATTTAGTAGTAAAGGAGTTAACCCTTAGGCTGCCAAGCGTGACATAAAGAACATTTTGCTGACTGTGTAGATCAAGATCAGACTGCACAAAACGTGCAGTCTGATCTTAGATCTACACTGTCCGATAAGGAGAAAGCTTTCCCTTGAAAACACCTTCGAAATAGCAGAATTTTGGGTTTTCACCGTCGGTTTGAAAGTTTCATTTTACTTGTTCAGTTGGATAAGGATTAACTCATTACCAAACGACAAAATTGTAAATTGAAAGCATGTGCAAACAAAAGTGACTGAAAATTGGAAAACTGTTTTGTGAAGGGTAGAAAATATTGTGGGAAAGGGAGAAAATGCTGGTTACCAGCATTTTCTCCTTTTCCCACAATGTTTTCTAAAGGCTTCTTTCTCAGGGGCGTCAACAGTAGGGACTGTGTGATAATGGGTTAAGTGCTAAAAAAACTAACTGAAGAAAAGAAGGTGAGAACCATAAAAGATATTTGTGGTACACTTATTCTCCTTTCCCTAGACCCTCAGACCTTTTGATCAGTCTCGTATGAACATTATCAATCGCCATTAACCCTTTACCCCTTAAGGTATTTCTATGGATCTCTAATTGGCCCTAAATAATAGCAAGGATGAGGCCGTTTCTTATGCGTATATGATACCTTTTGAAATCATAGAAAACATTGTGACAAATGGTGAAATTGCTCGTTATGAGCAATTTCACCTTTTGCCACAATGTTTTCCAAAGTCTCCTACAAGCAATGCTTAGAAATGAGTATCTATGGAGTAAAGGGTTAACCTTCATACCTATCGACTTCATAATGCGGGCTACCATAACTCTTTCACCACTGAATAAATTAAGAGCAGTTCTCTCAATATAGCTACAAATACAATTCCGCTACAAAATCAAAAGAATGATTCGTTCATGATCTAGAACAAAGCAGATGATATTGGAGATCAGAGGTCAGAGTGCACGTTCTGTGCATTCTGATCTTGATCCACACTGTTCACCAAAGCCTTTGCTCTCGTCTAGGGTATGAAAAGGTATTAACCCTTTCCCAAACGGCAAATTTTGGACCAGACCAACTTGAAAGCATTTTGCAGGTGACAAATTAACAGCTGCTAAAAAGAAGATATTTCTGTATGACAGGGTAGAAAACATTGTGGGAAAAGGAGAAAATGCTGGTTACCAGCATTTTCTCCTTTTCCCACAATGTTTTCAAAAGGCTTCTATTCCTGACCCGTAAAAACGTGTAACAAGGATTACATCGCATATACCATTAATTCATAAAGTAGAGAGTGTAGATTAAGATCAGACTTCTTAAATGTCAGGAGAGATCTTTGTTGACGCTCACTACAAAAACATCTACTCTTTCGCGTGATAGAATACGGGTTAATCCTTGCATTTATATCTGCAGCTTTTTCATGTATGCTGGAACCTGCGAAATCTCACTAGTAAGAGTCATACATCAGCAAATGATACTAGTATGTTTGTAATTAGTATACTAGTATTTCTGTCCCATATGGTTTAAACTTTTACCAAATTACCAAATTCTAGACTGGTCCAAATTGAAAGCACTTGCTGGAAAAAAAGAATGGATTTTTTTCCAGCAGGGTAGAAAACATTGCGAGAAAAGGAGAAAATGCTGGTCACCAAAAGGCTTTTCAAAAGGCTTCTATCTCAGGTTCGTAAAAGCCAGGGATTGTTTGGTAAAGGGTTTAAAAATATACCGTGTGTTTTAGTCTACATCCCGCGTTTTTATGCCTTATCCAAGTTTAATCTTTAATCTGAGATGTAACTGATTTCTTGCGTTTTAACCTTTAATATCCTCCGAAATGAATATGATATCGTATACCCTGCGTTAAAGACCATAACCCGAGTTGTAGCTGATATACCCTTTATCATGCAATAAACCCCTTCATGCGTTATAGCCGGTTTTGTAACCGATATTCAGTGTTATGGACCATAGCCTATATTGTTACTGATATCCTGTGTTATAGTTCATAACCTGTATTGTTACTGATATCCTGTGTTAAAGTTCATAGCCTGTATTGTTACTGATATTCTGTGTAAGAGTTAATAGCCTGTATTGTTACTGATATGCTGTGTTATAGACCAAATTCTGTATTGAAACTGATATGCCGCCTTAAAATCCATCTTCTGTATTGTACCTATTGTACCTGATATCCTATGTTATAACCCATAGCTTGTATTGTAACGGATACCCTATGTTACAGATCATATTCTTTATTAAAACTGATATGTAGCGTCAAGATCCATATTCTGTATTGTACCTGATATCCTGCCTTATAAACCATAGCCTGTATTGTAACTGATACCCTGTGTTATAGACCATATTCTTTATTGAAACTGATATACTGCATTAAGATCCATACTCTGTATTGTACCTGATATCCTGCCTTATAAACCATAGCCTGTACTGTAACTGATATGCTGTGTTACAGATCATATTTTGTATTGAAACTGATATGCCGCGTTAAGATCCATACTCTGTATTGTACCTGATATCCTGTCTTATAAACCATAGCCTGTATTGTAACTGATATGCTGTGTTACATACCATATTTTGTATTGAAACTGATATGTAGCGTTAAGATCCATATTCTGTATTGTACCTGATATCCTGCCTTATAAACCATAGCCTGTATTGTAACTGATACCCTTTGTTACAGACCACATTCTGTACTGAAACTAATATAACGCACCAAGGTCCATATTCTGTATTGTACCTGATATCCTGCCTTATAAACCATAGCCTGTATTGTAACTGATATTCTGTGTTACAGACCAAATTCTGTATTGAAACTGATATGTAGCGTTAAGATCAATACACTGTATTGTACCTGATATCCTGTCTTATAAACCATAGCCTGCATTGTAACTGATATCCTGCATAATAGACATATCCTGTACTGCAACTGACATCCTGTGTTATATACCCTAGCTTGTATTATAACAGATATCCTTCGATACAGACCATAACCTGTATTGAAACTGATATCCTGCGTTAAAGACTAAAGCTCGTAATAACCATGTAGACAGACAATTTTGAAAACATTGTTGGGAAAGGCAAAAATGCTGGTATCCATTGTTTTCTCCTTTTCCAACAAAGTGTTTTACAGCCTTCCAAAGATAAGTTACATTTTGCAGGCTACACTGAATTTGTTGTTTGCAAATGCTTTCAGTTCAGACAAGCCAAGGTGTCATTTGGTACAGAGTTAATCTGCTGGATGAAATGTTACTGATTAATTTCTGACCCATCACTATCCAGGAAGCACCAATAGGTTAACTGTTACAAGCAATTAAAAGAGTATTAATAGAAAAAAACCTTTGATAAGGCCAAATAAGTCATTGGAAATCGGGAACAGACTAACAAAGCTGAAAGGCAAAAAAAAAACATAAAAAAGTAGTATGCAGTGGCCAAGAAGTCCATGCAAATCCCAAACGGACCCTAAAGATCCAAAGGCTTAAACCAAACTCATTCAAAGACAGTATACTGAGACCGGAAAGTCCATGCAAACCCCGAACAGGCTCTCTTTTATGCCAAAAGGCACAAAAAACTTTATTCAAGAACAGTATGCCTATGGCCGAAAGTCCATAGAAATCCTGAACAGATCCTAACAAGCCGAAAGGCACAAACCAACTTTATTCAAGAACAGTAGGCCCTATGCAGTTTACGGTGATAAATCGGTACATTACATTTTTTACACGCATGAAAGAGACTAGAATTCAGATTTATGTATGGAGGGTTAAGCATGACCATATATGGGGAGAACAAAATGGGAAGAGGTTGACAGCTGCGTATATCAAAGTTAGTTTACGTGCAGGTCCGCGATAATTCATTCGTATTTACCTTTTCCTGCTGTCTTAAGTCACTTCGACTCACCGAAAGAGAAAGCAATGCACTCGAACTTATGGATATAAAGAAGCTTACGGTAATAAAAACACTGTGATCAACTACTGCCGGAAAAGGGGAAACATTGCCTAAATGTGATACGTATTCTTTTCCTGCAATAGTTAAAGAAAGGTTAATTATGCTTTCACAAAGTTCACACCGGTAATAAGCGACAAGTTACTTTACT
Source organism: Tridacna crocea (assembly GCA_943736015.1). Classification (NCBI taxonomy): domain Eukaryota; kingdom Metazoa; phylum Mollusca; class Bivalvia; order Cardiida; family Cardiidae; genus Tridacna; species Tridacna crocea. Next base: position 16,911,861 of record OX031066.1, read on the forward strand.
TTGTTGCTTGGAGCGTAACGCAACCACCATTTTCGCACCATTGACACGCACCTGGCCGCCTCCTAGTAGATAAAATAAATCATTTCAGATTTCTTACCTTAATATGGCGCTGCACAGTAAATGACGAGGGTGTCTGATGTAACAACTAGTTTGTTTGATTTTGTTATGTTACGAAGACATTTCACAAAGTGACAGTATCCTGGTTCTTACAGACTGGTGGTTACGTATTCCTACAAACACTGAGCATTGGTTAAATCCGCGATCCACATCAACAAGTGAGTGAGTGGTCAAAGGTATATGATCGAAATGTCAAAAGTGGCGTAAAACACATCGAATCAAACTCATGACTTTGGCCACGTAAATGACTTGGTTTTAATTTCAAGTGGCCATTGGGTTGAAAAAGATCTATTTGAGAATATTGATGAGTACTGATGAAAGTCGATAAATAGAGGATAATCAACTGGTTATTTTTTATATGAAAAATATCTCACAAGGATGCGTTGTTAGGCGTTGAAAAAACGAGTGCGCAGCACGAGTTTTTTTAACGCCTTACGACGCATCCGTGTGAGATATTTTTCATATCAAAAATAACCAGTTGATTATTCTATTTATTATATACCTTATTAACATTATTATTTTTAATTTTTCGTTTGAAAGTCTAAAAAAAAAATGTAGTCGAAAAAAAAGTTGTTCCTAAATTACGGCAGGAAGTGAAAGTGGAAGTTGATATCGTCACTAGTGATGATATCATCAAAATTTATTACACTGGGAAATTCCAGGATTTTACTGCTAGGTATGTAATAAAATTCAGAAATATCCCGACTAATGGATTTGTGGTTCAGTACTTAGGCTGCTGAGCGAGATTCGAGGACCTTTTGCATGCAGTTTACGTCAAGATAATACTGCACAGAACGTGCAGTCTGATTTGGGATCTATACTGTCCGACGGGGAGATTTATTTTGTTAAAAAATACATTTTAACTAACAAAATTTCGGTTTTACTACCAACTCGAAAGTTCCTTTCCGCTTACTGAGCTCGATAAAGTTTAATAAGTTTACAAAGTAGTGAATGATATACATGTAGTTGAACATGAAATTCCCTGATGGAATGGACAGGGGCAAGGAAAATAGAGCAGTCAGCCAGCCAAGTGAGATATCCTTGATTTCATTGCTTATGTTTCACCATAATGAGCAGTTGGTTTACTTAGTGGAGTGATGAGCTTCAATATGACTGATAACTCTGCTACGTCCAATACCCTCCACCAGAGTTTTGGCTTTGTAGTTTATCACAGTTATTTTCAAACCTATCTTTCCCCTCCTAAAAAAAAAAACAACAACTATGAAACAGCAAAATCTTGGTTTTAACAATCGGCTTAAAAGTTTCATTTTACTCAATTATCAGGATAAGGGTATGTTATGTTCAGCCGATCTTCGGAGTCCACGAATATTCATGTTTTTTGTGGTAACAACTTGAGGCAAACTTTCATAAGGCGAAAAAAATATTTAATAACTTCGAGTCCGATCAGTCATTTTGAAAAACCAACTGGTCCAAGTTTAACAAGCTACAAAAACAAACCTGTGTGCCTGACTGGAAACAAAATCACTTTGCGCGTGATCACAAAGCCGACAGTAAAAAAGTCATTCAAGTTGATTAATTCATTTAATAAAATAGGCACGTCAAGTGACATATATTTGAGTAGTTTGCATTATCTAAGCAATAAATGTCACCAAACTGGTTTGAATTCAAGATACCTCCATTGCGTAAGGCATAAATTGACTTGTTGGCTTCTAGACAAAGACGACTGTCTTTGCTGCTTCAGAAGCTTTACATGTGTCATGTCCTCGCAAAATTGAAGATCTTAGCGGAGGACTCGTTGGTAAAAGGTAGTAACGCACGTAATAGTTGGAGATGTCAGCTAAGCAGCCGATGTAAGGTCGTAACGAACAGGATTGGAGAATTCAGCCAGGACTTGTTATAAGGCCGTAAAAAACATGATTGCATATTTCAGCCAAGCAGTCATGGAAAGATCGTAACGAACATTGTCTTACAAGGACTGGTAACATCTATTCCACTGGGGAAACAATGGAGGGAGCACCATCGAGCAAGCACGACAGCCAGTTTTCAGTTAGTTTTTAACCTAAGTCATTCTTACTTTAACCCTTTACTCCATAGATACTCATTTCTACGCATAGCTTGAGGGAGCCTTTGGAAAACATTTTGACAAAAGGTGAAATTGCTCGTGACGAGCAATTTCACCTTTTGTCACAATGTTTTCTATGCTGTCAAAAGGTGTCATATACACATAAGAACGGCTTCATCCTTGCTTTTATTTAAGGATACCATAGAAATGCCCTGTGGGGTAAAGGGTTAAGAAACTATAATCATTCTACTGTATTATACCGTGCTTAGAAGGCCTACCAAGCTAGCGCTGAATATTGTAGTTTTCGGTTTTAAATGAGGACAAATTTCTTGAGTTTCTTTATCCAGTGCACTATATTTATCGATTATGTACCGATGTTTACACAGCTGACCTGTTTCTGAACGATTAAACACACTATAAAGTAGTATTAAATCTGTTTTTCTCCGAAACTGTAGAGATGTATCCTTAATGTAGAACCATAGATACCTGACATTTCAAACGACAGTCTTTAACTCTTAACATGAGCGCAAAGTTTAACTGATACCCTTATTGAAAGAATAGAACTAAATAAGGCAGAAATGACAAAATTTGTGTTACATAGTATTGTGGGAAAGAAGAAAACGCATTCATAAACCCTCTTCCTCTGGTTCCTAAATGGGCTGTGTTGTTTGGTGAAAGGTTTCAGACGAGTACTCGACAACTCAAAACTCAACTCAACTCAACAAATGACTTTTATTTGGTATTCGGTAAAAGAATTTTGCCATTGATCATTTTACAGAAATATAGCATGAAATATGTAAAATAAACTTTTACAAATACAATATATCTTTACAATACATCTATACCCAATTAATCTTTTATTTTGGCTAAACCAAGAGAAATGACGAAATCACATCGGACTATCTTATCCGAATTTGAAAGAAAGTTCCAGTTTTCTACATGTTTGAAGACAGAGTATTTGCAGAGAAAATCGTTAGACTTAAAGTGCCGTAAAGCGGATTTGTGGAAATTATATAGCTTTGATATGGTACAGTAAAAATGATTTTTCATTGCATCTAATGTTTGCATACATTCTTAAGTAGAGTTAACAAGGACAATGCATTATCTCCCGCTAGACCTGGGTACAGAACAGGACTACTTTTCTACGCGACAACCGTTACTTTGAAATTCAAACTAAAATAAACGTTTACTCAATTAAACGCTACCTGGTGCGATTCATTCAGCCATTTTCTCCATAGCTACTTTATAGCGCGTAATACTACAGCCCCCAACCCCACCCCCTCCATACTAGGGGAGTGATGCGTCATTGCGTCATATAAGACAGGTCGAATCTTCGAAGAATATGACATACGCAGTCAAAGAAGTACAATGAAAAGTCGAAATTGTTCTGCAAAGGGGGCATCGCAGAATCGGCTGCATCTCATTAGTGCTATAACGCAGTACACATGACTAAGGTTTACACTTTCAACATTATGTCATCGGAGAGTAAGATTGCTCGTAATGAACCTGTTTTCTTACTTTGATGTAGGAATCTCTTCCTGTATTGATAGTAAATAAATAGGCGGCAATCAGTCTGTGTCGTCGTTTAGAATTATTTACAATGTCGTGAAAATTTTTCTAATATGAGCCTTCTGATTGGATGGAAAAGTAGGGCAAAGACTAAAATGTCGTTAAATTTGTTTTTCTTTTTCAAGCCTGCTGAATTTGTACTAATCGATCACGTGAATGAGTTTTTTTTTAACGGCGCGTTGAATTATCATGTGGTGTTTACGTCACTGTAACGTCAAGTGCTGCGGAGACTTACGACGAAAAGTCGGCTAATCGTCGGCGATCATCGATGTAAACAAACAGATAATGCGGCGTGATAGGATCTGTTCTAGTTTCGAAAATTTTCTTTTTGCTAGGATCCAGCATTTTCTCCTGCCCCAACAGGCCCGTCGGAAGGAATTTTCATTTGGTCAGGCCAGTAAGGCGAGCGACGAAGTCGCGAAGCCATGCTAGGAGGGTCCGGCCAGTAAGGCGAGCGACGAAGTCGCGAAGCCGTCCTAGGGGGGTCTGGGGGCATGCTTCCCCGGCAAAATGTTGAAAATAAGACGCTCTCTGGTGCATTCTGGCGCATTTTTTGAGGTTTATATTACGCATTTTTTCGAAAATTGGTCCGGCCATTTTTCATTTTCGGCCGAAAAAATTTGGTTCGGCCATGGCCGGACCGGCCGCAGCGCTTCCGACGGCCTTGCCCAACAATGTTTTTTACCGTTATCAAGGACAAATACAATCATTTTAGCCAGATATGCTTTGTAGAAATCGTAAATTTGTATACTTTGTATATTCATTAAAATCATCATAAATTCCTTTTCACTCAGAACGCAAGATTTAAAATTACCTAATCTCCGCATCATACAAGAAGTTTGATCTCCCCCATCTCACTCTGCCTCTGTCTTTTACTTTATTTTCTCGAACTATATTTCTTTAAATAAAAATTTTGCCTCGTTAAATTGCAGGCTATGTCATGTACATGTACCCCTTGTTTTCTGTAGGAACATTGTGATTAAAGGTATTGTATAGTATTCTCACCTTCAAAATGCACCATGTAATTATATGCAAGTCTGAAAATTTTTATCTGGTAGATCTACAAACTTCAAAAAATAACAAACTGATAGTGCGAACGATTAGCCACAACGTGAGCAATACAAAGCCTTTGTTATGTTGGCAAAACGGTTTATAGCTATGTAAGTTCACGCAAATTTCGAGAAAAAACATTTTATTACCCCCAAAAAACTTTCAACAACGTGATTGATAGCTAATCGCAACTTTTCTGACAATCTCACTCATTCAGTCGGTGTATTTTTGCTTGTCACACTACATAACTGAATAGTTTCAAGTGGATGACTTAACTCTTTACCAAACGACAAAATATTGGACCGGCCCAAATTGAAAGCATTTGCAGACGATAAAATGAGTATGACTACATAATCGAAATTTGTTTGAGAAACAGAAGAAAACATTGTGGAAAAAGGAGAAAATGCTGGTTACCAGCATTTTCTCCTTTTCCCACATTTTTTTTCAAAAGGCTTGTTTCCAAGAGACGTCAAGAGTTGTCATTGTGTGGTAAAGGGTTAACTCTTTACCAAACGGCAAAATTTTACTCTTATCTGAATTGAAAGTAATTGCAGACGGTATTATAAATGCGACCCAGACATTAAAGTTTGTTTATCGAATGGCAGAAAATTGTGGGAAAAGGAGAAAGCCGATTACCAGTATGTTCTCCTTTTTCCACAGTGTTTTCAAAATTCTTCTTTAGTAGGGTAGTAAAAGTTCTTATTATACGTTAAATAGTTTACATAATCTGAGATGTTCCTTGTGTAAATCTGTAGATCTATAAAACATTGTAACAAATGTAGAAAATTTTTGCTTTGTGCTATTTCTTTATCTGTCAAAATGTTTCTCTATTTTCTTAAGAGTAAATTGTTTATTCAGCACTTTTCCGCGCTGCGCTTATTGGGGTTGTGAAAATACATGAAAGAAAAAAAAATCATTAATGGCTGAAAACGTTAATCACAATGATGGATTGTGCGTTTGAATCGTCGCGTAAGGTTGGGAATTATAAAACTTATAAAGTCACTAATAGAAAATAATAATATGAGTAAGATGATTATGTTTAAAATCATCTAGCGGCTTGGAAAGAAATTTTGTATTGTACTAAAACTTCTAGAAAATCCTAGCCTGCCCCATGGTAAGACTTCTGTGCGACGCACTGGTAGAAGAACCGCCAAAAAGGCATGGACGGGAGCAATAGCCGCCATGATAGTTCTAACTGAAATAATGTTGAAAACGGCAGTTGACACAATTCAGACAATTAACCCTTAGTCTGCTCAGCACACCTCACTGACCTTTTGCGGACCGTGTAGATCAAAGATCAGACTGCACGTTCTGTGCAGTCTGATCTTTGATCTACACTGTCCGATTAGGAGATATTTTGCTAAGAAAAATAAGTTTCAAACAGCATTATTCGGATTTTTACTTTAGACTTAAAAATTTAACTTATCATAAGCAGGATTACGGTTAATTTGTTACTCGATGACAAAATTTTAGACTTGTCCAAACTGACAGCAGCTGTAGACAACATAGCAAAGGTGGCTAACATAAAGAAATTTGTCTTTGAAAAGATAGGAAATGCTGTAGGTAAAGCAGAAAAAACTGGGAAAGGTATTGAGACGAAGTTCAGATAAGTTTACTTTGCATCAACCAAGGTTTAACTTCATAGAACAGCGTGAAAGGGCAGAACGTGCAGCAGAAAGGAAAAAAATCCTCGGACTAGAAAAACAGCAAAGAAAATAAATTTGTGGATCGAGCATAATATTTCTTTCTGCACGTTTTTAAAAGAGAATGATTAAATGCATCCCTCAAAACTGTTCTAACGAAAGGCTTTCTTTATTTCTTTGCTATTTACAGTCTGAATACCAATTAATAATGGCCGCCCCATGTGAAATCGGGGCATTTCCTGTTTTCAACACGACAAACTTTTTCATTTATCCAAATTGAAACCATTTATTGGTCCCAACGATGGATAGGCATAGAAAATAATGTGGGAAAAGGAAAAACAACTGATTACCAGCATTTTTTCCTTTTTCTACATTATTTTCAAAAGCGCCTTATTCATCTTGATCGTTGAAACATGGGATATTGAGGTTCAAAGAGTTAAACCTAGGGCTGCTAAGCGCCACTCGCTCGCCTTTAGCGGACTGTGTAGATCAAGATCAGACTGTGCAGCACACACAGTCTGACCTTGGATTTACATCGTCCCACAGGGAGATACTTTTTCCGCAAAAAAATCATTTGAAATAGAAAAAAAAACTGTGGGTTTTACTATCGGATTATTTTTTTTTTTATTTTCATTGATTTTATTCAGCAGGATAAGGGTTGAGCGGACTTGATACATTTCTATTCCTTTTCTAAGATTCTGCTGATATATAATTATATATGCCAAGATACACAGGTGTAATGAGAAGTCTTTTCGAATTTTCGGGTAAATGGATTAATGAAATTTCACTCGAAACTTCGAATTGCTTTAAATCTGTGCTGGAAGACAAATATTGCTGCGCTCCTCCACACTGGAAGTTTTTTTGCGGATCAGTGACTAAATAAAATTAAGATTTGTCCTGAAAAAATAAGAAACAAAATGGCAAAAAGAGTTATGCTGGAACAGCCCTTTTCCAAAAGAAAACGGTTTACCAAAAACACCTTTCGTCAGTTACGAAAAAATAATATATGTGTATAGTTTAATAATACGTTTTGTGGATAGCATATATAGCATACACCTGACAATTAAGCAGTTACTTTTCAAACATAGTAATCATACAGACATAAAGTTATAGACAGACAGCCATGCAGGCCGACGGACGGACATACAGACAGATAGATAGACGAAAAGACAGACAAGATATAGGGAGACAAACAGATAATCCGCTATTAAACTATAGACTGCCACACCGGCTGAGAGGTTGACTAGTATTTTGGAAAGTTTCGTGACTGCAAACTTAAGCATTATAAACTTTTTATAACCACGAACAGAGAAAAGGGGAACGAATAAATCAAACAAATTGAAAACTCAAACCGTCATCTACGCCCGTTGTCGCAAGCCATTCTTCATTTCATAACTTTCAAGAATTTTATCAATTTGAAAGTAACGTAATTTCTGATTGGCTAAACCAATTGGTTTAGCCAATAAGAAATTACGTTACTTTATAAATCTAGACCAAAAATGCAATTTAGAATGTTTGGTGAAGACAGGTTTTGGTATTTCAAGCGTTAGACATTGTACCAGAAAAGGGAAAAAAAATGGAATACCAGATAACTAAAAGCCATTCGTCTTCGAAATTGCCGTGACAAATGGACAAATCTCTAATGGTGAGCATATCATTTTTCACAATGTTCGGATGGCTCTAATTGTTTAACGATCCAACAGAAAGTTTTTAGTATGGGGCAAAGGGTTAAAACGCTGCAACATTTCACTATGAGAGCACACAGGTGTTGAACGGGCATGTAAAAAGACTAATAAATCATAACACACTTTAGCTTCCGTCTTAAAGCCTCCCCCCCCCGCCTTTTATACGCTTAAGATATCGAGAATAGCATTAAAATTGGTCTTTGAGTTCACTAGGAGTCCTGCCTGAGTGGTAAAGTAATGGACCTTTAAGCTGGAGGTATCAAATTCGAGCTTCACTGAAATCATTGCACTGTTTGTGGGGACATCCATGAGTAAGAGCCCTATCGTTGTACTGATGAAACGTAACACATACATATATTTATAACTTAATGCCGTGATTCAAGTGAAATAATGTTGAAAGCTGCATAAAACATAATTTGATTGATCGATTGGTGTTACGGGAGACCACTCGTTCCTGCATGGCATTCTCCCGATTTAAATACAATACCTGGCTACTGCGTCAGGGAGATATCTCTTTGGCTCAGTGGTTAGGGTATTGGCTTTGCGTCTGGGAGTTCGGAGTTCGAATCCCGCTCCGACCCTTATTTCTGCCATGCATTTATTCATTTGTTTCTTTGTTACGGACTTCGTTCATAAGATGGGGGCTCGTCCGGGATGGGCCATTGAGCCATTAATTCCATTTGTTGTCCAAAATCGGACTTCCTGCCTAATAAGGCTTTGAGTCATCAATAAATGATGACTTTAAGAGGGGGTGTGTTACGGGAGACCACTCGTTCCTGCATGGCATTCTCCCGATTTAAATACAATACCTGGCTACTGCGTCAGGGAGATATCTCTTTGGCTCAGTGGTTAGGGTATTGGCTTTGCGTCCGGGAGTTCGGAGTTCGAATTCCGCTCCGACCCTTATTTCTGCCATGCATTTATTCATTTGTTTCTTTGTTACGGACTTCGTTCGTAAGAATTGGTCAATCAATTAATTTTCTATGTGTCTATATGGATCAGTCTATCCAACGAATGATCAAAGCGGTTGTTTACCCTTTTCCAAACGGCAAATTTTGGACCAAACCAAACTGAAAGCATTTTGCAGATGATAAATTAACAGTTGCTAAAAGGATGATTTTTCTATGTGATAGGGTAGAAAACATTGTGGGAAAAGGAGAAAATGCTGGTTACCAGCATTTTCTCATTTTCCCACAATGTTTTCAAAAGGCTTCTATTCCTGACCCGTAAAAACCAGGGATTGTTTGGGAAAGGGTTAACTTAACTCTTTACCAAACAACAAATGTTAGACTGGTCCATATTGAAAGCATTTACAGACAGCAAATTAAAATTTTCTAGATTTATGGAATTTGTACCTGAAAGAATAGAAAACCTTGTGGGAAAAGGAGAACATGCTGGTTACCATCATTTTCTCCTTTTCCCACAATGTTTTCTAAAGGCTTCTTTCTCAGGGTCGTCAAAAGTAGGGATTGTGTGGTAATGGTTTATACTGAAATGGTGAAAGCATGAGTGTAAGCATGAGATAAACAAGTAATCGGCTACTTAGTTGAATCAACTTCCTTCACTTGGACCTTCAGTGCCTCGAAAATATTGGACTTTAACGCACAGCTTAGGTCAAGATCAGACTACAAAGAACTTGCATTCTGATCTTGGATCAACACCGTCCGCTTATTTAGTAAAGCCAGTGTGATAGACGACAATTTGGTTTGGTTTGGCCATTTTAACAGCTTAGGTCATGGTCAATGGCGTTCCCCATGTGTTACCCGGCTTTCTCACACCAGTACTGATATAACTTTATTTTCAAAGCCACTGACTACTTTTCTGACATCCATCAGAGGTGAGAGGCGAAAAATCAACGTACAAAGGAAAACCAGAAATGTAAACCAACAAACCTCCGTCAAAATAACAATCAAATTCTTAAAAACGCAGATAAAGATGTGGACAATCAAAAGCCTCTATACTTGTGTCAAGTGTTTACCGAGAAGATTTTATTGCGAGAACATGGCAAGCAATTGAACGTATATCACGTAGAGTGAATAGACGAGTTTTGTGTGTTGATGTAAAGTAAATATATTTCATACGTTCCTGTCAAAATAAATTATTTTTTCAACATGTTTATTACCTTTGAGGAAATACGCATGCAAGGAAAGGTATTCATGAATGGTTGTTGTTCGTGTACTTCTTTCTTACAGTCGAAACATCTAAACTATAATCGTTTATGTTTTTTTATTTACTCTGAGCTTTTCATCACCTATTCAGCAGTATATTGCAGAGACAGTATATTGCAGACGACAAAATTTTAGCCTTGTCTAAACAGAAAGGATTTGCAGAAGAAAATTAGATTGTCGCTCAAATGGTGCAATCTTTCTTTGATATGGTAGAAAACATTGTGGGAAAAGGAGAAAATGCTGTTTACCAGCATTTTCTCCTTTTCCTACAATGTTTTCGAAAGGTTTCTTTCACAGGCGGCATTGTAAAGTAAAGGGTTAATCTGATGCCGTATACAGCAGAATTTCTTACGATGGGAAAAACACATACTCATAAAAGTTACAAAAAGGAGACTGTTTATAAGAAATAATGGTTACTTTTTGATCGATAGGGAAACATTCTTGGGAAACAAGCACTTGTGACAAGCCATTGCTACATTTTCGTCAATGTTTCCAAAGCTGTAGACTACAGGGGCAGAAATTGTGTTTTGGTGGCTTTGTCTGGTGTCATGCCTCTGACGTCATCACAATATTTGGTACCAAGCGCTAGTACCGGCTCCTGTGTTATGATATTTCGGTGGGATATGCAGCTCGTATTTACCAACCATTCTTAAGAACATTCTTATAGTAATTTCGTTCTCGAGAATTTTCTAATTTGAAAGTAACAAAACTCCTAATAGGTTAAACCATTTGGTTAGCCAATCAGAAGTAGTGTTCCTTTCAAATCTTGACAATCTTGTAGAATTAGACAAGAACATTTTAAAAATGGTAGGTGAAAAGAATTCCGAACTCGCGGGTACAAGTCGAACATTATATACCTGCTGATCATACCATTTCTGCTTGACAAGATCGATAACCTTGTCACCTAAGATAGTTGGCCCTATACACTAAAGAGTTTTAAACAGTATTCTGGTTCTTGCCTAACTTCCAAGGCAGGCCACCTGATTGGCTTGGACAGATGTCTAAGCCTATTAGGTGGCGGGCAATGGAATCAATTTAGAATGCTTTGGTAATGGAGTGATGTATCTCCATGGCGCATCATCTTGAATTTCAGAGATTTTGTGATGTTGAAATGACCACAAGTCGTTTCAAGATGCTACAAAATCACGGAGTTCACCATTGATCATGGTATCCAAAGAGAAATGAAGGAAGCTCAATCTAAAATTTGGCCAAAATACATGTATAAACAAATCAAGAATGGGAATCCAAAATCAAAAGTCCAGGAATCGTATTCACCAAGCATTCTTAAGAAAGTCCTTCGACTCACTCTACAGGATTTTCCCAAGGTTGAAAGTAACACAACTTCTCACTGGCTAAAGATTTTGGTTTAGCCAATCAGAAGTTTGGTTACTTTGAACTTTTGAAAAATCTGGATAACAAGACAGAAAATGTTTTGAAAGTCTACGGCCCTAACTCTCATATCAAATGACGGAAACTGCCGAGATTGGCCGAATAGCCTGTACGAAAACGTCGATGTTACACGATATTTACCGATGAGTAAGGGTTCATAAACCTTAAGAATGATTGGTGATCAAAGACCAGATTGTTTACCCAGCAAAAAATATACATGAAGGAAAGTTATTTATAATGAATTAACAGGCTGGAATCAATACAGGAACCAAAACAGAATAGCCAACACTAATCTCAACAAAGCATTTAACCATAAGGCAGCCAAAGGCTACTGAAGCACCTTTTACGGACAGAGTAGATCAAGATAAGACTGCACAAAATGTGCAGTCTGATCTTGGTCTACACTGTCCAATAAAGAAATTATCTTTCCCAAAAATACTTTTGAAAAGAGCAAAATTTGATTTTTAGGCCAGGGAATCCCTCAAGAAATTCCCTTGCCTATAGGGATCGTAAGCTGCCTATTCAGACAAAAATGTTGGACGGTGTGTCCACTCTATATCGCTGAGTCCGCCAAAACAACTAGTTTCCAAAGTATATACAGAGATTGCTTATCACACGGTGTGAATGCTTTCCTTTCCTCAAAGCTTTCATCTGCAAAATGCCATGGAATTGCAAGGGTATTACAATCCTTTAATAACTGACGAGTGTGTGTTTTTCATCCCGTTTTTGTCATTAACACTGACCTAATAAAGGCGTAACCTAATGAACTTGGCTTTATCCGGCAGTTGTGTATTCTTACGCGCTTTATACGGTTAATATCTATAACGCTCTCTCTTGCACTCCGGATCATTCACATTCAGGTATGGTGAGATTAACGAACGACGACTCTGCTCGGAGTTTGTCTATAACGTTGTGTTGACATTTGAACATGTGCGTCACAAAACACGTCTCAGCTAAAATGCGATTGTAAATAAAGCAAACTACATATAGAATATTGGCCCGTGTTATGTTTATCACTTTTTCTTATGTACATCGACTAAATCTAGGGTACTTCAGCGGAATGCTGGAGAAATCGGCTCCTGGAGAAATCGTCCCCAAACTGCTTGGCCCGTGTTATGTTTATCACTCCGGAGAAATCGTCACCTGGAGACGATTTCTTTGGTGAAATCGTTCCCAAATAAAATTTTAGAAAAATCGACCCCAACATCAACTTTCATTCATATCGTTAATCAAGTTGTCTATAAAAATATTTTTGAAATTTTGTTGTCTTTAGTATTTACATTATGTGTATTATTTACCTTTATCCAAGAGTTATTTGGTAGTTTTGTCATTGTTTATACTGCCTTTTTCACACTGATAGGATGTATTTCACACCTTTTACACCTGTCACAAATAGATTACACCTGTGTGGTTCTTAAAAATGTCTTTGATTGACTTTGATTTGAAACCAAATAAATGCTTATAATTTTTTTCTGTAGTCGCTCGCTTGTCATTTAATGTATTTTTTTCATCTCTCTCTCTCTACTAGTGTCATATGACATACCTGTGACCAATACCATTTAGCAGGGGCATCAGTGTCTCTGACACACATATTTCTAGTGTTCACTAGGGCTTGTGTGCATCCGAATATTTCCGGTCCATAACTTCTACAATTGTGGATGGATTTCAAAATGATTTGGTACAATTGACCCGCATCACGGTTAGATGTGCCATTTGAAACATCTGTTCCAGTAGGTTCAAGATTAAGGCCACATTGAAGGCCAATTTTTCGTCCGAACCATAACTCCTACATTTTTGGATAGATTCCGATATAAATTAGCATAATGCATTGTTCTCCATCATGAGCAGAAGTTCCCTTTGAAACATTTATTCAGGTCCAGGGTCTAGGTCAAGCTTAAGAGTCAAGTGTTCGCGGGCTTGACACAAGTTGTCCTTGGACAACGATTATGAATTATGATTAACGTCTTTTTATATTATGTAGATATAAGTATCGAAGCTCAAGTCACTGTGACTTGTTCGTAAAATAGGCAAGTAAAATAGGAAAACCGAGCCTAATCGTTTTCCTAAAACAATCCAACCTTTTCACAGTATTTTATGATAAAAATATTTTGGCTAGAAGAGAATTTGCTTGTAACAAGCAATTCCTCCCAATTTTCCCCAAAATCTTACTTTTCAATATTCAGGAAGAACTACTTTGGATTTTCATCTACAACTTCCTTCAAATATGACCAGTTCAAAATTTCGTCGACTTGTGGAAGGTAGAGACAACATGACCAACTGCCATATCACTCCAATCTTTATTATTCATTACATTTTACCTTGATATCTATCTTACATGTATTTTCATTGAAATCAATAAAAATAAATATGTTCTTGCGTCATAAATGTAAAAAATAAAGTCATTCAGGACTACAAGACATCACATGTCTCAAAAAATTTAGATAACAAAAGTTGGTATTGCGCTGATTGAATACGGTTCAATTTTGACTTGGGATTGTTTACAAGCACGACAAATTACTAAGTATTCTAAGCCATTATCAAGTACCCCATAACTGTGAGCACATGCCTAGCTCTGGCTTAATTAGTTTCTGGCTGGTGGTTTCTAGTATCAGTTCAAAATTTCCTGATAAAACCAAGAATTCCAGGGGCTTAGTGGAATCCGCTTGTATCCCTGTCCGTCTACCTGTTTGTATTAATTAAAATTAACCTCATGTGTTGTTTCGTATCCTCAATTTCCTGGCCTTCAGTACTATCAGTACTTTGATTTTTTTACTATCAGCTTGAAAGTTTCAGTGACATTATTTGACAGGATTAGTATAAACACACACAAAACTGCACTGGAGTAGCCTATGCCCAAAGAAGAAAAGGGATTAAAAATGCAGACTCATCAAATTAGATTGATGATTCATCAAATCTCAGCACCATAAATCAGGTTCACAATAATATTCTCAAACAACTGATTGAGTCAGTGTGATAGTTATCCGTGGTTGGTCAGTGTTTCCTTGTAGCTGCAAATGTTTGAATGATATTCCACAAACACATTGAGGCATCAGCGTAGCAACTGACCTTAGTTCCAATAAATAATTGAAAGACAACCGGTATCTTAACCGAATGTAAAACATAAACCTCGGAGTTCAAACTTTTCTCTTTTACTTCGGATGTATAGAACTCTACCACTATATACCGCGAAAACCCATGAAAATCAAATTTTGCGTCAAAATAAAATACACTTTTACGGACTCATTCCGTACACATCAATTGTAATATTATCAAACGGGCTGAAGCAGGAAATTTCATCAGTTTCTAATTATTCAGTCATAAAACAATGTGATATATGTGCATAGAACTGCATATAGTGGTGGGAAGTTCCCGGTATTGTGCCTAATTTCAGTTGGTCCAGGTGAACTTTCGAAATTATCACAGTCCAAAAATTTTCATGGTGAAATCTCGCAATTCTTTTGCATCAAAATACCGCTAACTCCGTGAATGTCCAAATCAAAATCTTTGCTATTGTCCTTGAATACGCAAGGCAGGGTAGAAGACGTGATTCTCGTGTTTAAAAAGGTCATAAACGCGTTCTAGGTCAACTATGTCGTCTGAGCGCTCAACTTTGGTACGTGACAGAGAAGGATATTTACCCAAACCTAAAAATGAATATACGGAAAGGCCGGAGTGGTCGGAAACGGATAGTCGTAGAATGGCATTATCTCCCGCTAGATGGCATTCTACAAATACACATCTATCTAATGTGGGCATTCTGGGTACAGAACCCGGCTACTTTTTAAAAGAACAACCGTTACTTTGATTTTCAAAATGAAATAAACGTTTACTCAATGAAAAGCTACCTGTTGCGGTTCTTTTAGCTTTGATCGGCTAGCATGTAGTGTATGCATCGGCCATTTATTAAAGTCTCAGTAAAGTCGAAATGTAAAAAAGCCTGCTAATGAATTAAAAGTAAATCTCATTTAAACCATATGGCGACTTTAATGACTTTAACGATATGTAAAGTTGCAGTTCGTAACAATTCCAGTCAATAACGGAAAAAAGAATATCGAAACTAGAACAGATCCTACAATGCCGCATTATCTCTTCGTCACTTAGCCTAGTTACATCGATTATCGCCGACGATAAGCCGAGGTTTCGTCTTAAATCTCTGCAGTGACGTAATAGTGACAAAATTCACGGCGGGGAATCACGTGACACAAGAACAACAACAATGACCGTTATTTGAAAAAATTCCCCGACTTCAGGTAAGAAAATCTTCAATAATTCCATTAATACATAACCGATTGGAATTTGGTTTGAAGCAGAGCAGGCGGAAGGACTCCAGGGATTTGCTTGATGTGTTTGATTTTTTAAACAACACCTGACAAAAAAGTTATTGACGAGCAAACAAATTTTTTACCCTGGATAATTTGTTTGCTCGTCAATAACTTTTTTATCAGGTGTTGTTTAAAAAATCTAACACGTCAAGCAAATCCCCGGAGTCCTTCCGCCTTCTCTGCTTCAAACCAAATTCCAATCAGTCCTGTATTAATGGAATTATTGAAGATTTTCTTACCTGAAGTTGGGGAATTTTTTCAAATAACGGTCATTGTTGTTGTTGTTGTGTCACGTGATTCCCCGCCGTGAAATTACCAGGTGATAATTCTTTGCGTCGAAACAAAACTTTCACTCACTTGACCGTTTTGTCCCTATGTATTCTAGGCTTGAAAAACCAAGTTTATTAAATGACTTTGTAACCAGAAACACGACATTGCTTGTTTGTTTATCATCAGTACTGGAAGGTTTACCACATCGAAATAAGAAAACAGGTTCAGAATGAGCATTATTTTGACATAGACCCAATATTGGTGTAGTAAACAGCAATCCTGTGTACATTAGGCCTATCTCCCGCTACATGGCATTCTACAAATACACGTCTATCTAATATGGTCATTCTTTGTACATTCTGGGTACATAAGCGGACTAGTTTTTCAAAACGACAATCGTTACGTTGAATTTCAAAATAAAATAAACGTTTACTCAGTAAAACGCTACCTGGTGCGTTTTTATTCAGTTATGATCAGCTAGCAGGTAACCTATGCACTGGCCATTTGTTAAAACAGTCTCCACAGATTTTGGTTTAGCTTCGATATAAGCCCTACTTTTCCCAAGTATCGGCTAATGGGTGATGCGTCATATAAGATAGGTCTTCGAAGAATATGACATGCGCTGACAACTTTCCTGTGTACTACGTCATAGCACCAATGAGATGCAATGTTATCACGCGACGTTCTCTAAGATTAAGTTCGAATATACACGAACGATTTTCCACAGGCTTCTCCAAGCATTTTTGCACACGTAGGCAACCAATGCAGTAATTGATACGTTCGGGGTTTCTCCGATCTTTTGTGTTGTGATTGGTAACCCTTTACATTTTAGCTCACCTTAGCACTAAGTGCTGAAGGTGAGCTATTGTGATCGCCCTATGTTCGGCGTCCGTAGTCCGGAAACAATTTCTTTAAACATCTTTTGGGCTAATCTTCATGAAACTTGGTAGGAATGTTCCTTGGGTGAAGCTTGTTCAAATAATTTAATTCCACCCATAACTCTGGTTGCCATGGCAACAAACAGAAAAAACAAGATGGCCATTTGCCCTGGAACGCTCACGTAAGACTATAGCTTATGAGCGAAATTCAATTCTTTGAACAACTTTGGTAAAGTTTCAACCAAGTTTCATCAAGATGGGCCCAGCGGGTTAAGAGAAGATGTTGAAAGAAATTGTTGACGGACGCCAGACGACAGACGCCGGACATAAGGCAATCAAATATCAAAGCTCTACACCTTCCAGTTTCAAAGAAGAATTTTAATATTTTCCTTCTTTGTCCTATGTTCGAACTTGTGGTCCCCGGGGCTGGGCAAGTTTTGACCAAAGCAGCATCCTTGAAAAAAACTTGGTAGAGGTCCACTCAAATGATGCTACGTACCAAATATCAAAGCTCTACACCTTCCCGTTTCAGAGAAAAAGAAATTTAAAATTTTCCTTCTTTAATCCTATGTTCCAACCTGTGACCTCCGGGGCATGGCCAGTTGTGACACCAGGGACATCATATGACCAAAGTTGGTAGAGGTCCACTAGAAGATTCTGCATACCAAATACTCTGCACCTTCAAGTTTCAGAGAAGAAGATTTCTGAAGTTTTCCTTCTTTGTTGCTATGTTCGAACCTGTGACCCCCGGGGCAGGGCCAGTTTTGGCCCAAGGGCATAATATGAACAAACTTGGTAGAGGTCCACAAGGAATTGCTACATGCCAAATATCATAGCTCTATGCCTTCTAGGTTTAGAGAAGAACAATTTCAAAATTTTCTTAGTTCCTATGTTCGAACTTGTGACCCCCGGGGCGGGGCCAGTTTTGACCCCACTGGCATGATTTGAAGAAACTTGGTAGAGGTCTACTAGGAGATGTCACGTACCAAATATCAAAGCTCTAAACCATCTACTTTCAAAGGAGAAGAATTTTAAAGTTTTCCTTCTTTTTTCCTATGCTCAAACTAGTGACCCCCGGGGTGGGGCCTGTTTTGACCCCAGGGCATCATTGAAACAAACTAGGTACAGGTCCACTAGGAGATGCAACAGACCAAATATCAAAGCTTTACGCTTTCTAGTTTCTGAGGAAAAGATTTTTAAAGTTTTCCTCAGAAACTAGTTCTTCTCCACTGAAATTTGAAGGCGTAGAGCTTTGATATTTGATATGTGGTATCTCCTAGTGGGCCTCTACCAAGTTTGTTCAAATTATGGACCTGTGGTTAGAACTGGCCCCGACCCGGGGGTCACAAAACTGGCCCCGACCCGGGAGTTACAAATTTGAGCATAGGAACAAAGAAGGAAAACTTTAAAAAAAATTTCCTCAGAAACTGAAAAGCGTAGAGCTTTGAAATTTGGTCTGTTTCATCTTCTAGTGAACCTTATCCTAGTTTGTACATATAATGTCCCTGGGGTCAAAACTGGCCCCATCCCAGGAGTAAAAAGTTTGAGCATAGGAACAAAGAAGGAAAACTTTAAAATTCTTCTCCTCTGAAACTTGAAGGCGTGGTGCTTTGATATTTGGTTTGTAACATCTCCTAGTGGACCTCTACCAAGTTTGTTCAAATTATGCCCCTGTGGTCAAAACTGGTCCCGACCCGGGGGTCACAAGTTTGAGCATAGGAACAAAGAAGGAAATCTTTAAAAATCTTCTCCTCTGAAACTTGAAGGCGTAGAGCTTTGATATTTTGTATGCGGCACCTCCCAGTGAACCTCTTCCAAGTTTGTTCAAATTATGTCCCAGTTGTCAAAACTGGCCCCACCCCGGGAGTCACAAGTTTGAGCATAGGAACAAAGAAGGAAAACTTTAAAAATCTTCTCCACTGAAATTTGAAGGCATAGAGCTTTGATATTTGATATGTGGTATCTCCTAGTGGACCTCTACCAAGTTTGTTCAAATTATGGACCTGTGGTTAGAACTGGCCCAGACCCGGGGTTCACAAAACTGGCCCCGACCCGGGAGTCATAAATTTGAGCATAGGAACAAAGAAGGAAAACTTTAAAAAAAATTTCCTCAGAAACTGAAAAGCGTAGAGCTTTGAAATTTGGTCTGTTTCATCTCCTAGTGAACCTTATCCTAGTTTGTACATATGATGTCCCTGGGGTCAAAACTGGCCCCATCCCAGGAGTCAAAAGTTTGAGCATAGGAACAAAGAAGGAAAACTTTAAAATTCTTCTCCTCTGAAACTTGAAGGCGTGGTGCTTTGATATTTGGTATGTAACATCTCCTAGTGGACCTCTACCAAGTTTGTTCAAATTATGCCCCTGTGGTCAAAACTGGCCCCGACCCAGGGGTCACAAGTTTGAGCATAGGAACAAAGAAGGAAAACTTTAAAAATCTTTTCCTCAGAAACTAGAAAGCGTAATTTGAAGGCGTAGAGCTTTGATATTTGGTATGTAACATCTCCTAGTGGACCTTTACTAAGTTTGTTCAAATTATGGTCCTGTGGTCAGAACTGACCCCACCCCAGGAGTCACAAATTTGAGCATAGGAACAAAGAAGGAAAACTTAAAAAAAAAAAAAAAATCCTCAGAAACTGGAAAGCGTAGAGCTTTGATATTTGGTCTGTTGCATCTCCTAGTGTACCTCATCCTAGTTTGTACATATGATGTCCCTGGGGTCAAAACTGGTCCCACCCCAGGGGTCAAAAGTTTGAACATAGGAACAAAGAAGGAAAACTGTAAAATTCTTTTCCTCTGAAACTAGATGGCGTAGTGCTTTGATATTTGGTATGTGGCATCTCCTAGTTGACCTCTACCAAGTTTCTTTTAAATTATGCCCGTGGGGTTAAAACTGGCTCCACGGGGGGGGGGGGGGTCACAAGTTCGAACATAGGAACAAAGACAGAAAATTTTAAAATTCTTCTTCTCTAAAACTAGAAGGCATAGAGCTATGATATTTGGCCCGTAGCAATTCCTAGTGGACCTCTACCAAGTGTCTTTAAATCATGCCCGTGGGGTCAAAACTGGCCCCACGGGGGCGGGGGGCACAAGTTCGAACATAGGAACAAAGAAAGAAAATTTTAAAATTCTTCTTCTCTAAAGCTAGAAGGCATAGAGCTATGATATTTGGCACGTAGCAATTCCTAGTGGACCTCAACCAAGTTCATATTATGCCCTTTGGGTCAAAACTGGTCCTGCTACGGGGGATCACAGGTTCGAACACAGCAATAAAGAAGGAAAACTTTAGAAATATTCTTCTCTGAAACTTGAAGGCGCAGAGCTTTGATATTTGGTATGCATAATCTTCTAGTGGGCCTCTACCAAGTTTGATTATATGATGTCCCTGGCGTCAAAACTGGCCATGCCCCGGAGGTCACAGGTTGGAACATAGGAACAAAGAAGGAAAATTCTAAATTTCTTTTTCTCTTAAACGGGAAGGTGTAGAGCTTTGATATTTGGTATGTAGCATCTTTGAGTGGACCTCTACCAAGTTTGTTCCAAGGATGCTGCTTCGGTTAAAACTGACCAAGCCCCGGGGACCACAAGTTCGAACATAGGACAAAGACGGAAAATTTAAAAGTCTTTGAAACTGAAAGGTATAGAGCTTTGATATTTGATTGCCCTATGTCCGGCGTCTGTCGCCCGTTGTCCGTCGTCTGTCAACAATTTCTTTCAACATCATCTTCTCCTAACCCACTGGGCCAATCTTGATGAAACTTGGCAGGGATGTTCCTTGGGTGAAGCTTTAGCAAAGTTGTTCAAAGAATTGAATTTCGCTCATAAGTTATAGTCTACGGTAAGCGTTCCAGGGCCAATGGCCCTCTTGTTTCGAGTTGTAAACGGTGAAAAGTACCTGTTCTTTGGCTTTACTGAGGCTTTAAAACAGCCCCTACATGCTTGTGTAATAGGCTTAAAGCTATGGTATAAGCCCTATTTTCGAGCAGACAGGTCGAATCTTCGAAGAATATGAGAGCGTTGTCGGGAATATTGGGACATCTAAGTTTTCTAAATGGTTGACATGAAACTCTTACAGGGATTGGCCTCCAGATTTGTTGGACAAATTTCAATCAAAGGACTGAAAGTCCGGAAAAACAAATGTAATAAGAAACATTAAAAAAATATCACGCGTAATACATGTATAATATGCAAGTCATTAGTAGCGTAATCAAGGACAATGGGGGTCAAATGTGTTCCAGCAAGTGTCCTGTAAAACAATTTTATTTTGCTACTTATTAGAGTGGTAATTTGATGCAACAATTTGGTGTGTTTGTATGATAGTAAGTATATTTTAGACTTTAAACACGCATAGGACTGCATATCGTGTTTCAAAAAAGAGTAAAGACACGGCCTACCAGCTAAATGTTTGAGTAAGATCGTAAGTGCGCAAACGTGTACACATGACAGTATCTGGTTTAGGTCAAACCGGTAACACTGTACAGTCTTAACCCTTTCTCAAACAATCCCTGGATTTTACTGGTTAGGAATAGAAGCCTTTTGAAAACATTGTGGGAAAATGAGAAAATGCTGGTAACCCACAATGTTTTCTACCCTATCATGTAGAAAAGTCATCTTTTTAATTTGTCATCTGCAAAATGCTTTGAATTTAGTCAGGTCAAAAATTTGCTGTTTGGGAAAGTGTTAAAGAAAGATTTTTTTTCAAGGCCAACATCAGCATAGAATGAGGAACTTTGAGAGATAATTATGGCTCTATATAAAAGATATGTTTTATTTACACTTGCTTACGTTGTCAGAATTCTAAGGTATTTAAAACTTTAAAATTCATTCAAACATTTAACATTTTTCGTAGCAGAATGGTGTAGTGTAGCTGCATGTAAACTTACTAGAAAGTAAAAACAATGATTATATAAATATTCTGTTAAAACGTTAAGGTCCACAACTGTCAATTAGTTTCAGCAGCCATGGACCAATTTGATCAAAGAGCACAAGGTACTGCTACTTACACATGTATTCAGTATGAAATTTTTGTGCCTTCTTGTTGAACTCTTTACCAGAGGACAAAATCTTTTACTCCCCTCCCCCACCAAAAAAAATAAGATTTCCATACTTTTACCAAACTCAAAAATGACTCATCACTGAATTCTAAGTGAAAACCACTAGTAAGGAAGAAAACTAAGATTTAAAAAAAAAAAATGGTATTTACTTAATAGGCTACATAGCCTCTTTGGTGTTATTAGATTTCATGCCACAGTTCTGGAAAGCCATGTGGGAGTGGTACATAATCAATAACAAGCACCTTCGACAAGGATTCATATTCAAATCAGTATCAAGACACCATACCTGGTGTAACAAAAAATAAACAGTTAACCCATTGCTAAGGTACAATTCCATTATAAAACACTGAAAATTGCATCATTTTCTAATCTAACCATACATCTTATATGAAAAGAAACATATATTATGTGCTGGTATGTATTGGCCTTTTACAAACGAAAAAATGATTTGTGACACAAGAACTAAATAGCTCCTTTTTTGAGTATTAACAAATACTCCGATACATACAGCTCAGATTATGTTGCTTGTATTGGTAAAGGTAGAAAAAATCCTGGAAGAGAATAAAAGGAAATACTGATGTCTTATATGCAACAATGTTTTCATAAGCCCTTTCACACATAACTCATATAACATAGGATTTATTGTGTGGTTGAGGGCTAAAAATAGAAAAATCCTCAAAAATTTTCCAAATTTGACTGTATGATACAGAATTCAAGGATCAAATATAGGCCTGATGAATAAACCATTATGCATTCTGAATACTAATTACATAAATCTGTAACAGTTCTGGTAAATAGCCTCCCAAGGCTGGGATTGAATCCAGAACCTTAAGGTCCTA
This sequence comes from Tridacna crocea, assembly GCA_943736015.1. Taxonomy (NCBI): domain Eukaryota; kingdom Metazoa; phylum Mollusca; class Bivalvia; order Cardiida; family Cardiidae; genus Tridacna; species Tridacna crocea. The sequence goes on from OX031066.1 coordinate 16,934,865, forward strand.
AGGCTAATGCTCTACCATATTGCTATAAAAGCTAGCTCTGTAGCAAGAGAGTATGAGTGTCGCCTTATAGGCCTACAAACAGGTGCTATACATTTATACAAATCTGTGGGATAAACCAGTATACAGCATATCCACGTCAGATTTCCTTGGCATTTGACAACTGGATCTGAAGAAAATTTTGTTTTGGGTTTATCTTAACACTTTACCAAACACTCCGTGTTAAAAACCCTGAAGGAGATAGGAAACTGAAAGCATTACGGGACGAGGATGAAATTCTGGTAAGCAATATTTTCCCCTTTTCTAACAGCGTTTACAATCATGTGGGTAAAACTCAGCCTATTTTGTCTTAAATTCTGACTTGTTGTCTGCAGATGCGTCTAAAGTTCCTAAAACTTGTTCTATGGGGAAGGATTGAATAATGAAATGGCATCCATTTGATTACCATTTTTTTATTTAACTCATTACCAAACGACAAAATTTTAAGTTTGTCCAAATCAAAAGCACTTGCAGACGACAATATAAAAGTGACAGAAAATTTGAAATTTGTTTTGTGAAAGGTAGAAAACATTGTGGGAAAAGGAGAAAATGCTGGTTACCAGCATTTTCTCCTTTTCCCACAATGTTTTCTAAAGGCTTCTTCCTCAGGGGCGTCAAAAGTAGGGATTGTGTGGTAATGGGTTAAAAAAAAGTACCTTAAGCACAGGTTGTGGACATAGACTAATCTACAATCTTACAAAAAAATAACTCCCTTCTAAATATGGATCTGGGGTCCTGCATGGCTCACCAGTAATGTGTAGGACTTGTTACCTTAAGGTCTAGGTTCCAGCCTTACTGGAAGCTGCATGTTTTACTGTGGGAGTGTCCTTAGGCAAGACCCTTTGAATAGAGCCCTAGCCTAGCTAAAACCTAGACATACACAATTAGGCCAAAATAATATTGAAAGTAACATTAAACACCATTCAACTAGTCAGTGTGGATCTAAAATTGGCCTGCAAGGGTAACCTTTATCTAACATTTCTTTAAGCCCTACAAAATATAGCTCTTAAGTTTTTTAATACATTAGTAGACAACAGATTTTTTTCTATTCTTACTAAAATCATTTTTCCCCTTTCCATAACAGCATAAAGGATACAAAGTGTTTTAACTAGGATATGTGTGGCTAATTTATCCCATTTTGAAGAATGTTCAGAAAAACTTTCCACACATGTTATCCAACTTGCTGAGCTTTATTTTGCTAAATTAAGGGTTTCAGAAAAACTAGTGAAGATGGTTTTGGTCTGAGATTATGTATTAAATCAGACTGAAAATATTAATTGCTCATCCTAGGTTTTGTAGACATGTGAACCAAATAGATACACTAAACGTGATGACTACATCTTTCTTTTCCATAGCATTTAAAGCATTACAAATCGGCTCAGACTATAAACACAGCACTTTCTAAACTTTTATAAAGCCAATAAAATCATATAGACTACAAAGAGTTCAAATCTAGAATAGTATGCCTATAAAAATGGAATTTTTTTCTATGCTGGCTGTCTGATCTTAATCTACTTTTGCTACATTACAAACGAATTGTCTGTATTGTTTTGAAACTACTATTGGTTAGGTTAAAAAAATACAGGAGGAATCTTCTATGAAAAACAGTTGTATTTTGTAGGCAATTTCTTACTGAAAGTATCTTGTCCTTTACATTACTCTACCATCCAGAAATCCCTTCAAGGGTTCCTCCTTATAATATTACTGCACACCTTGAACCTACACGGACTTACTTTTAAATGAAAAAAAAAGTCAAACCAGAAACAATATCTGGTTATTCAGATTCACTGATTTCTTCCTTTTTTTGAAAAGGAATGTTTTTGGTTTTATTCCTGAACTTGGGAATGTTATGTAGCAGTCTGAAAGATGAAAACTAAATGATGTGTTCAGTATTTTGTAAGATTTAGGCAATGTTTAATTCATGAACTTTGAATATACTTTCCTTTTGTTACATAGATAAAAATTTATCTAGTATCATCATACAGACACAAGAAAATAATGATTTCACAAAACAAAAGTAAGGTCAACTCATGCAGTGCCACAAACCATAAAATTGGTTGTAACTGCCATCAAGAGTAATTTGATATTGATTTCTGGTGATTATATTAGTTTCAAAACTGTTTCAGTATTACAGAGACAACAACTCATTTGTATACCACTCTGGTTGTACAAGGGCTAGGCTGGTTCTCTGCAGTGTCTTTTCCATAGGCACTCTTACAAAATCCTTGCGCCTAAGTTAGGATAAAACCCTGGGATAGTCTATACTACACCTTCACCAATCAACCAAAGTGTCAAAGCACCTTACTAAATAAATAAATGAGATTATGTAATTTCACTGCTATTTTGGAGCAATTTCAAGATGAAAAAAATTATGCCATGTTTTTTCAAGGTCAGAGCTCATATTCTGTGCAGTCTGAACTTAGATTATGTAAAGAGCAGCTGTCATAATACATTTTAAATTTAAATAATACCATTTTAAAGAATGGGAAATATTGTTGAGATAACAGTCTGTGATCTTGTGGTTGGGTCATATGTTAGTCACTGGCAGATAAAAAAGAAATTAAGATGAGGCAAAAAAAGTAAACAAAAGACACAGCTACCTGGCAGGTTTTAACCTAGTTTCTAAATTAATTCCTTTGTCAGCAACTAACACTTGGACTGACCATATAGTGACAGATTGTCATCTTCATAATAATTTCCATACTTTTAAATGGTACAATATAAACGAAATGCATTTAAAAACCTGATTTGTCTGTATTTGGCCTTTATTTTTACGTTAATAACTTCAATTTCATTTTATGAGTATCACATAAAACATGACAGACCTACATGTAACTGTTGTAACATGCAAAGTCGGACTTCACTTTTCTGGGTCTAAATTTTCTATTCAGTCAAGAAAATGCAGGTGTGAATAAGCACAATGTAAAAAAAGACTTTAGTCTCACATATATTGAAAGAAACAGTTATAGTATGGTGGGAGTTTGAAATTTTGTCTGATGATGTAGATTTGTTTTTGAAGTTTTGATCCATGTCCAAATGACTGACAGTCATACATGTACTAGATCTAGTCTACATAATTGAGCCATTGCAGAGACATGTGCAGAAAAAAAAAGTTTGACATTGAGATTCTTGAAATTCAATGTTAATGCTGGCAAAAAGGAAATTCATTACAGTCCTTGGTAGTTTTGGGTGAATCCATTTTCAGTGTGCAAAGAATAGAATTAAAATTATCATTCATAACCTGGCAGAACCTTGGCAGATTTTTTTTTCTTCTATAGATCTATAGCAAGTCGGCTTTAAAGTTAAATTCCTATAGAAATGAATGGAAGCATATTGGTATATTTCTGGCAATACCTAATGCGGATACTGTCTTCAACAAAATACTTTTAGTTGTAGTTTTGCATCGCCAATTTACGCCACTACGCAACTGTGTACACTTTTCCCTTACAGGTAATCTACGCGTCATTCTTGTGATATTTTTTTTTTACGTCAGAAATATGTCAATACGGAAAGACAGTCACGATTTTTGCATAATAAAACAAAGACATAATTCCTGGTTAGAAAATACCCGATTCCATTCATTTATAATGCCGGGTGTTTTGGAACCACTTAGAATGCAGAATCGGGTGTAGCTAGATGAAAGCAGACGCTCTGTGAGTGTTCCAGGCGTGTTTGTATCTGGTAAATAGGATTTTAAAATTGGCAAAAGGCTTCTTTTTTCACTTATGGAGTTAATAGTTTATCATATTTTTAGCCGTGTACTTAAAAAAGTTCTACATTTATATTTATATTATTTTGTAAGAAATGTTGTTACTTACATGGACGTGCAGACGACGGATCAGACGCTTGAAAAAAAAGGACGATTCGTTTTTTGTGTGTTTCTGTTCATCACGTTGATCGAACAACGCTCGTAAACGAAATGATGCGATGTGTCCCAAAACTACCGATGTACAGAAAATGTAGATGACAACTTAAATGTGGATTAAATCATGTTGTTTTTTTTTTTTCGAATGGGTAGAAAACGGTGCTAGTCACCAGCATTTTCTCCTTAATTCCGGAGTGTTTACAAAAACCGTCTTCCTCAGGGTCATTACAAAGCTGGGTTGTTTGGTGAAGGTTTTACCCCTTTACCAAAAGACAAAACTTTAGACTTGTACAAATTTAAACACCTACAGAAAACATAATAAATGAACTCAAAAATAGAAATTTGTTTCCAGCAAGGTAGTTGTTACTATATATAAGCCTTTGCATTACCATGAGTGACGATGTGAAATGAAATACAGGTACCCTGTACATATAGCTTCTTTTGGAAGTCGAAGGTCGAGATCAGACGAAATGCGCAGAACGTGCTATCTGATCTTTGACTCACACAGTCTGTAACTTGATCCTAAACATGTCTCTTCATTTATTCATAACAGAATAGATTGTGCAGTTCTATCAAAAAACAAATGGGGGCGACAATCTTGGTCAAGGTAGCCTAAGGCTAGGGGTGATGATTTCTCATCCCTTAGACTGCTATTAGTCCATGATCAAGCTGTCAAGTCGGCAATAGAAAATCTAAATTTGGCTGTTCAAAATGTATTTTTGGGAAAAATATCTCCTCTTCGACCAGAGTTGATCACGTTCTGTGCATTCTGATCTTGATCTATAATGTGCGTTACAGATCCTTGAGTCGCACTTAACCCTTATCCTGCTAAATAACTAAAACGAAATTTTCAATTCGAGAGTGAAAACCCAAAAAAATGTTATTGCAAAGGTATTTGTTTAAGGAATAAACTCTCCAGATCGGACAGCATGGATCCAAGATCAGACTACACATTCTGTGCAGTCTGATCTTGATCTAAGCTGTCCGCAAACCGTCTGGGAGTCGCGATAAGCAGCTAAAGGCTTTACAGCAGCTAAGGGTCAACATAACCGTCAGTTTTTGGCAAAGTTGCGCCATTTTAGTTTAGTTTTAAACATATTTATTTTACATCGATTGAAAAACAAGTTCTTATTAATTATACTAATCTCTCTCGATTCTGCTTCCTGGGAACTACACCAGTACTCGCCCCGAATGTGTGGCGCAATGAAAAATCCCAAAGTCGACACTCGCTCCCGGGTATCGAACACAAGTCCTTTAGATTATGAGGCTGACGCTCTACCTCACGACCACGGACACCACGCCTTTTTATGCAAGGTATCGTCCGAATGAAAGAAAAGGAAAGAAAACCGGACTGGAACCCAGGCTAGGTAAAGGGCGTTTCAGGCATCTACGTAAAAGCATCATAAAAAGTAAGCCGTCACAATTCATAGATCCATTCTGTCTGAAAACCGACCGAATGATGAAAAAGAATAGTCCTTTGACAAGCAGAACATTTGCCAAAAGGAAAAAGTATTGACCCATGTCAGCCTGCGCGGACTTTTTCCAAGTGCACTAAACTACCATTGCACAAATACATGGCTAAAATATAGGATTTATTGTAAAACAATTGTTAAGTGTATTTCACAGCTAAACAGCTTTTGTGTTTTTTTTTTTTCTTTTTGTCTTGTGCTGAAAATGTTTCGGCACTGAGGCGTTTGCCGGTCAAAGCTTTTTCTCACAGTTTTGATTTGAAAGTTTCTCCTTTCAATAATTTGCCGTGATTTCCTTCATAACGTTAACATTTAAATTGTTATCAAGGAAGAAATATACCTTCAGGTCAAGGGTCTAGTTTTCAAGTTTAGTAAATTCGTCACCTATTTCGTGGAGATTCAGCTATTTTATCGACTCAATCGAAACCCGTGTGTTGTCTGGCTTTGTCAAGAGATATTAATATCTTATAAAGACAAGGTGACATGTCATAGGAGAGGGTCAGAGAGACAAATTGAACTGCGATAAACCAACACACCGAAAAAGAGACTTGTATATGTGTAGAGACATAGTGATAGGAGATACATGGAAGATCCCCATCCCATAGAGACACAAATATAAATCAACACAAAAACAGAAACTCAGACACATAGACATAGAGAGAGACACAAAGACATAGAAAAAGACACATAGACAAAAACAGAAACACAGAGACAATGGCAGAGACACATAGACAAAGACAATGAAACAGAGACAGAAACGGAGACACATAGACAGAGACACATAGACACAGACAGAGACAAACGGACAGAAATACAGTGACATAGATGGAAACAAAGAGACATTGACAGGGACAGAGAAATAGATACAGACTGAAACACAGAGACATAGGGAGAGACATAGACAAAGAGAGACAGACAGGCGGAGACCCCAACAGGCATACACACAAAGACACAGAAAGACAAACACAAAGGTACAGGGAGACACATAGATTTAGACAGATCGACATAGACAGAGATAGACGGAAAACCTAACAGATCGACACACAAAGACACAGAGAGACTAGCACAAAGGCACAGAGACATGAAAATAGACAGACGCACAGACATTGAGAGACACACAGGTAGCAATCCCAACAAGCAGACACACAAGGACACAGAAAGACCGGCACACAGGTGCAGAGACACGCACAGACAGAGACATGTAGATACAGACATAGAGACACATAGAAAGAAAGAGACAGTTGGAATACACACAAGACAGACTCAATGAAAGGAAACACCATCAGACAAAATCAGACTATTGATACTGTTTTCATTTGATTTTATTTCATTTGACACTAGCATTTACCCAACAACCTCCATTATTGCATGTTATGGTTATCTCATTACCAAACGACAATATTTTAGATTTATCCAAATCGAAAGCATTTTGCAAACGGCAAAATAAAAGTGAATGAACATTTGAAATTTGTTTTGTAAAGAGTAGAAAAACATTGTTGGAAAAAGGAGAAAATGCTGGTAACCAGAATTTTCTCATTTTCCCACAATATTTTCTAATGGCTTCTTTCTCATGGTCGTCGAAAGTAGAAATTGTTTGGTAATTGGTTATCGCTCTTCGTCATATGATTAAGAAAACAAGCCTTGAATCACGATCTGTGAAAAAAGGGCTTAATGCGCTCGGAAAAAGCATCGAACTAGCTAAGCCTGTGCAAACTGCTCAGGCTTACCTGGGTCGATACTTTTTTGTCTATAGTAGATTTTATGCATGTCCAAGAACGATTCTACCCCATAATTTCAGCTGGTTGTTGGATTATATGGATCCAAAATTCTTTCTTGACACCCTTGGTATACTGGAAATAATGGACATACATTAAAGCCCCTTTTGCCAGAGCATAGGCCATTTGCAGACGACAAAATGTGCATTGCTTAATGGTCGAATATGTCTATGGAAATATAACAACAAAAAGGATGTAGGAAAAAAAATGCTGGTAAACAACACTTTACCTTTTACCTGTGTCTCTTTTGCCCACAATGTTTTCCCAAAAATCTTCCTCATCTCGTCAAAACATGACATTGGATGGCTCCGGATTAACCATTTACCACAAAATGACAACTTTTGACGACCCTGAGGAAGAAGCCCTTTTAAAGCATTGTGGGAAAAGGAGAAAATGCTGATAACCAGCATTTTCTCCGTTTCCCACAAAGTTTTTTTTATTCTATCAAAGGGAAGTTGCGTCATGTGAGCCACTGTGAAATTGTCGTCTGCAAATGCTTTCAAATTGGATAGGTCTAAAATTTTGCCATGTGGTTAACTACGAACCGTCCACGGTTAGGAATTATCTTAATGCCATCAAAATAAGCCCATAACGTCTACGCATACTTGTGGCCCGGTTAAAAAAAAACTCGTTCATTTCACGTTATTCACCGTTCTCTTGTATCTTTTTTTCAGTTTTCTTTCATATTTCCCTCCTTCCCATTTTACACTCTTTCATCTGTCAATCACAACCCTGGAGTTTAAATATAGCACGGGTGTGTGAAATTACATAACTTGAACCTTTTTACCAGAAGACAAAATTTTAGCCTTGTCCAAATTGAGAGCATTTGCAGACGACATTTTCAATGTGGCTCAAATGCTGCAATCGTTCCTTGATATGATAAAAAAAAAAACATTGTGGGAAAAAGAAAAAAATGCTGGTTACCAGTATTTTCTCCTATTTCCACAATGTTTTCAAAATGCCTCTTTTGCAGGGCAGTTAAAAGTCGACATTACGCGGTGAAGGATTTACTTAACTCATTACCAAACGACAAAATTTTAGACTGGTTCAAATTGAAAGCATTTGCAGACGACAAAATTAAGGTGACCTAAAAATTGAATTTTGTTCTGGGAAGGGTAGAAAACACTGTGGGAAAAGGAGAAAATGCTGGTTACCAGCATTTTCTCCTTTTCCTACAGTGTTTTCAAAAGGCTTCTTTCTCAGGGGCGTCAAAAGTAGAGATAGTGTGGTAATGGGTTAAACCCAATTCTCACCGGTTATACGTATTTCTGTGACGGTGGTACTGTAAACTATAGGACACTTTCGTAATAAGATTATTGTATAATTCCTAATGCATAAACATTTTCCTCTTTTGCCACCATATTTTCAATATTTTCTGTTCCTAGATAAGAAAAAGACATTGGAAACTTCCGTTCATATTTCGAACGTACCTAGTAATACGGTTGGGTCAGAAATTCGTCCATGAGGTCCTGGGCTAAATAAGGATGACTTTTATTGTAAACATGCGATAGGTTTTTGAGATAGCGGTGAGATAAAGACGGCAGTCTGCGCCTCTAAAATGTGCCAAAAACCTTTGAGAGGTTAAACCTTGTCAAATAGCGAGCCTCTGCATCTAAAAAGATTACTTCTGTTACTTGCTAGGCTGGGTGTTTCACCCTTTCCCAAATAATTTCTGGTTTTCACCGTTGTCTGTGCATGTCATATTCATCGAAGATTCGATCTGTCTTACATGACGCATCACTCTCCCCTATATCGGGGAGACTGTAGTATTGCGCGCTATAAAGTAGCAATGGAGAAAATGGCTTTTATCGAGACGTTTGAGGAAAAATCAGGCATGTTTTATCTCCAGATTTCTCTAAACTGCTGATCATAGCTGAAGGAATCGCACCAGGTAGCGCTTTATTGAATAAAAGTTAATTTTAGTTTAAAGTTCAAAGTAACAGTTGTCGCGTAGAAAAGTGGTTCGGTCCTGTACCCAGGATGCCAAATTAGATGAGTATTTGTAGAATGCCATCTAGCGGGAGATAATGGGTTTTCACGACCCTGAATAACAAACCTATTGAGAACATTGTGGGAAAAGGAGTAAATGCTGTTAACAGCATTTTCCCCTTTTTCCACTATGTTTTCTACCCAACCGGAAAAAAATCAATGTTTGAGTCCCATTACCTTTGTCGTCAGCAAATGCTTCCAATTAGGTCTACTCTAAAATTTTGTCGTTTGGTAACTCTTTCCAAAATTTTAGACTGATCCAAATTGAAAGCACTTGCAGACGACAAGATAAACATAACTCAATAAATTTGTTTCCAGGAGGGTAGAAAACACTGTGGGAAAAGGAGAAAACGCTGGTTACCAGCATTTCTCCTTTTCCCACAATGTTTTCTAAAGGCTTCTATCTCAGGGTCGTTAAAACCAGGAATTGTTTGGTATAGGGGAATTAACCTTTTAGCTGAGCCCCTGTAACTCAGTAGCTATAGCGTGTAGGACTTGAACACAGGGGGTCGTGGCACGACTAATTTCTATCCGAGGACTGGTGATAGCCATTGCGACACGATTCATTCTTCTCCCACTGCTGACAATTGTTTCCACGTTGGCCTGCAACACGGGAAAAGGGTTATTCGGACATTTGCCCTCTCGGATTAGCCTGCGCGGACTGCGCAGGCTGATCCGAGACGACACTTTACGCAAATGTCCGAATGCCCCTTTTCCCATGTTGCAAGCCATATGGGAATGCAGCCAATGGCTTGGAAAGAAAGTTTTGTAGAGTACCGGTTAAAGAGATTCCAGGTAAGCATGGATAGTGCACTTGTCGAGGCGATATAACTGTAATAATGATGAAAACGGCTTAAAACATAATACAACCAATCAATTTGACCCTTCAGACACACGTCCTCGTGTTTCAACGATCCTAAAGAAGAAACCTTTCAAAAATATTGTGAGATATGGAGGCCCTGAAATGCTGGTTACCAGCATTTTCTTCTTTTCTCACAATGTTTTCTTCTCATTTCAAAACAGATCCCTTGATTTGAGCAACGTCTGATAATGACGTCTGCAAAGCGTCTAAAACGTTCGTCTGGGGAGAATTTTTATCTTTGGTATTTAATGAGCTACCAGACGCATACAAAAGCAACGCACCTCGATGAGTAATGTTCTGTAAAAAGGTGGCTTGATGTATCTGCAAAAAGTTTCCATCCTTGCGAACAGCGCAATCTGGTATGGGTGAATGAATACAGTTGGCTGTTGTTAAATTTCTGCATGTCTAAGGACCTTTCTACCGGATGATTCAGTCGATTGTTAGACAAAATGGACTTCATGGATCAAAAAATAATTATGTGATAATCTGCTTGATATAATGGGTCAAAGTGATACAACATTCCCCTTTGTTTCCAGAGTGCCGCCCATTTATGTTTTTCCTATCAGCGTATATTGGACTTCGGGCGGTATCAAAATCGTTTCTGATATCTTACGGCATTACTTCACTGATTCGTATATTTTAGATGGGTGGGTCGTATATTTTAGATGGGTGGGGCTTTATTGTCACAATAACTTACCAATCAGTTTTCCGCTTCCAGGCTGGATGGGCCAGTCGTAACTACAACAGCTAGGCAGACTGGGTGGGCCTGTCGTAACTACAACAGCTAGGCAGGCTGGGTGGGCCAGTCGTAACTACAACAGCTGGGCAGGCTGGGTGGGCCTGTCGTAACTACAACAGCTAGGTAGGCTGGGTGGGCCAGTCGTAACTACAACAGCTGGGCAGGCTGGTTGAGCCAGTCGTAACTAAAACAGCTGGGCAGGTTGGGTGGGCCAGTCGTTACTACAACAGCTAGGTAGGCTGGGTGGGCCTGTCGTAACTACAACAGCTAGGCAGGCTGGGTGGCCCAGTCGTAACTACATCAGCTAGGCAGGCGGGGTGGACCAGTCGTAACTACAACAGCTAGGCAGGTTGAGTGGACCAGTCGTAACTAAAACAGCTAGGCAGGCTGGGTGGACCAGTCGTAACTACAACAGCTAGGCAGGCTGGGTGGACCAGTCGTAACTACAACAGCTAGGCAGGCTGGGTGGGCCAGTCGTAACTACAACAGCTAGGCAGGCTGGATGGGCCAGTCGTAACTACAACAGCTAGGCAGGCTGGGTGGGCCAGTCGTATCTACAACAGCTAGGCAGGCTGGGTGGGCCAGTCGTAGTTCTACGACAGCTAGGCAGGCTGGGTGGGCCAGTCGTAGTTCTACGACAGCTAGGCAGGCTGGGTGGGCCAGTCGTAACTACAACAGCTAGGCAGGCTGGGTGGGCCAGTCGTAACTACAACAGCTAGGCAGACTTGGTGGGCCAGTCGTAACTACAACAGCTAGGCAGGCTGGGTGGCCCAGTCGTAACTACATCAGCTAGGCAGGCTGGTCATCAAAGTTTTTTTTCAAAATATTTAGTTATCATGATTTTGACCCTTTTTGTAGCCAGACGGTCCCGCAAAGACGGCGTAGAAGAAGAACCATCATAACCGTACAGCATTATGTTTCTCCAAGTGGCCTCAACAGTGCCACGACACAGTTTCCAAAAAGTACCAGCTTTTGTAATTTATCGGAACGTACTTCACGGTACCCATGAACAAAAAATAAGGGATTCTTCTCCCGATTTCCAATGCAGTTGTCAATTACGTAGCTATATTTTGACGACGTTGGCACACTTTGAGACCGAGGCTTGCATTCAAAAAGCATTCTCGGTTTCATGCTTTGTCTTATTCTAGATCTTGGAAATGACACAACTTCTGACTGGGCAAAACCATTTGGTTTAGCCCAGTCAGGAGTTGTGATACTTTCAAATTTAGAAAATTCTTGAGAGTAAGACTAAGAATGTTCCTAAGAATGGTGGGCCTTGTTACACATTAGCCTGACAACATGGGCAAAGCTTGGAGCATGCCGCACATGTACTCAGTACATTGGAGAGGATAAATAATGACTCTGTTTTCAAAATAGTCGCAGAATAGGCATTTCGGAGGATCTGTTGTAAAACAAAAATCAAACAAGAAATACGTCATAGTTCTGTTTTGAAATATTCCAAAATTGCCGAGTTAAAACGAAAAATTCGCAGACAAAATAACATTGGGATGTTTGTCCTCCTTCAACCGATGAAAGCGTTTTTGATCACAAAAAGTATAACATTCTTTCTCTCCATGATAAATGACCCTTACACTTGCCAATGCCAGAGCGACCAGTTACGCTTGCCCAGAGAACGGCTTTTATCGTCATGTCAGTGAAGGTATGTTATCCATTTCTCAAGTTGATATGTGATGGATAGCTTGAAAAGTAATAGCATAAAGTGGCTTGTTCAGAAACGTTAGATACATGACTTACAGCATTGATTCATTGACGATATGATATCAAAAATGTCAAATAAGCAGCTGATTAGATATTTCAAAGTCTAAAAGTAGCATGCTTGAAGAACAGTGATAAAATCAAGTTCCAGTGGAGACAATCTTTTTAATTTATTATATTTCGTGTTTCTATTTTTAGAAATTTCATGGGTAAAGAAATGACATAATTCAAGCTGGGGGATTATTTCCCCGTCACAGCGAATAATTTCTTCCTATCGAAAATCTGGTTTATTGATTTGAAATCACTAGTTTAAAAGTGGCATTCGTCAACAAAATAATTAGATAGAATACGATATAGATCTATAATTTATTTCATCAGCTTGTGGTTAAAATGGGGAAATATTTGCCGAAAAAGGGAAAGGTATGCGAAAATAACGGGTGCTTACGGCACTCGTTATTTTCGCATATCTTTCCCTTTTTCGGCAAATATTACGGCACTCGTTATTTTCGCATACCTTTCCCTTTTTTCGGCAAATATTACGGCACTCGTTATTTTCGCATACCTTTCCCTTTTTCGGCAAATATTACGGCACTCGTTATTTTCGCATACCTTTCCCTTTCTCGGCAAATATTACGGCACTCGTTATTTTCGCATACCTTTCCCTTTTTTCGGCAAATATTTCCCCATATCAACCACAAGCTCATGAAATAAATTCTATTTAGCTGCGTTCTGGAAATGGGGGTGGGGGTGGGGGGAGGGCTAAATGAATATCTTTGATGCTTTACACCAGGCAATTCATCACATGATTATGAAACCCATTAACACTTTACCAAACGACAATATTTTACGCTTGCCAAATCGATAGCATTTGCAGACGACTAAATAAAAGTGACTGAAAATTTGAAATTTGTTTTGTGAAGGGTAGAAAACATTGTGGGGAAAGGAGAAAATGCTGGTTACCAGCATTTTCTCCTTTTCCCTCAATGTTTTCTAAAGGCTTCTTTCTCAGGGGCGTCAAAAGTAGGGATTGTGTGGCAATGGGTTAAATGTTCCAAAAACCTACTGAATCATGGGTAGGAATGGTTTTTGGACATGCAAGAAATTGACCAAAAGTAAAAAGTTTCGTCTCAGGTCAGCCTGCGTGCACTACGCACGCTGACCTGGGTTGAACTTTACTATTTGCAGATGCATTTAAGTCCTCTCCTTCATCATGTCAAGTTAAAACCTTATAGAGTTTTATTGGCAAGGACATGTAAAGCTCATCAATGGCTGCCATCTAAAACATTCTAATTTGGAATCATTCTGTCTCGACCGGTCAGATATTTATCACTGAAATTTTCTGTGAGTTTAGAACTTTTGCCTGTTCATGTGAATAAATTGAACATCTTTGGGTGCCTTGCTTGGAAACCAAGTTGGTTTCCCGGGAGATGCAGTTGCTTTGTACCATAAAAGTAGCGAGAAACCTGGGCGACTGATACCTATTAGAAGAGGATTGTTTACCAACGTTATACTTGACAGTAAAAAAGTTTCCATCTTTTTTTGTGGAAATTATGTGTTTTGTGGACAGTTTTACTATTTCCAACAAAATATCAGATTTTTCCAATTTGAAAAAAAAATATTTGCAGACAGTACGATATGTGATTCAAAAGTACTGTGTCGTTTACAGTGTTAAAAACAATTGTGAGGAAAAGGAGTAAATACTTCGACGAGGTACTAGCATTTTCTCCTTTCCCCACTATACTTTCAAACTCCCTTTTTTTCCTCATGGTCGTAAATACAGGGGATTGTTTGATACAGGATTAAATCAATATTAGACTGCACATAATGCACAGAATTAGACTGCACAGGAATGGCAGTATAATTGTATTCAATCTAAATTTATGCTCACATCAGACATCACACGATTAAATTTCAACGTATTATTCAGCTCCCTCATTTTACGTTGAAAAAAGATATTGTTCCACTTTTACCACACGATGAAATGTAACACTGGTCCAAACTGAAAGCTTCTGCAGACAACAAAATTAAATGTAGTTAAAATGATGGTATTTACCTGTGAAATTGCAGAAAACCTTGTGGGCAATGGAGAAAATGCCGGTTACCAGCATTTTCTCCTTTGTCCACAAGGTTTTCAAAAGACTATTTCCCCAGGGTCATTAGAACTTGGGATTGTGTGGTTAAGGAGTAAGCCGTTTGTGGCCAAAGGCAATTAGAGTTGCTCATGCAAAGATGTGAGTCTATCCGATATATCTTAATGCAATGCTACAGACAAAAATTAAAGGCGACAATATTGTTCTTTTTGCAGATTTAGACCTACCCATTTCACTTACTTGGTGCTCTAAGGGCAAAATTGTACAGTCGCTTCTAAAGACGCTAAACTCAAAAAAGTATTTCTTATGATGAAAGTTAGATAAACAGACTATTTTCACATGCCCCGAAAATATATTCTGCTCTTATCTCAAGCTTGGTCTGCATAAGTGTGAAATTTCACTCGGGTTGTAGCAGCACTGAGATCATACAGACCCGAACATGTGTGGGGTACACCACGGGGAATTGTGTATCTTTGCTTTTTCAGGCATTATGTTATACGGTTGCATAACTTTGATGCATACACACCGGTTATTTAGTTGCAAGTTCATGTAGTATTTTTGACACCTCTAATAACTTAATACATTACTGTGTGCGCTATTTAGACCACCCAAACAGTCTAAAATGATAAAAAAAAAACAAACTTGCTTTTTTTTTCTTTTCAGCTTTTTTTTTCAGTAACATCACTGGGCAGATTGGGATATAGGCCTGTCTGGTTCTCCTGTTGTTTGCTGCTTCAGTCAACTCAGTTAACTGTCCAGCAGAACCAACCAATTTTGGACGGGACTCTAGCCAACTTAGGTTACCTACAATCAGACTTGTACAAAATTTCAGTGGTTGCTACAGTCACTCACAACACTCTTGGACAGGATTGAATCATAACGACGGTTTTAGCCATACGAAAACAAATTTTGGACCGAATTTTTATGGCTGCTTCAATAACCCCCAACAAAGTCGGACAGAACTTTAATTGTTACCTCAGTTACCCACAACAAATTTTGTCAGAAACTTAAAATGAAAACTCCAGTTACCTATGATAATTCTTGGACAGAATTTTTGTGGCTGCCCCAGATATACACAATAAATCTTGGATAGAATTTCGAAGGCTGATTCATAACAAATCTTGTACGAAATTTTGATGGCTGCTTCCTTTACATTCAACAGTTCATGGACAGAAATTAAATTGTTGCCTCAATTAAACATAATAAAATCTTTGTCATGATTTAAATGGCTGCTTCAGTCATACACAACACATTTTGGACAGAATTTTGATAACAGCGTCACTTACCTACAACAAATCTTGGACGGAGAATTTTAATATGCTGCTTCAGTAATATACATCAAAGAACAGAATCACGATAGCTGCTGCACTTACCTGGGATAAATCTAGAATATATACTTCTCAAAATTTGATCGGGATTTTTTTTATATCACATGACGATGTATTACAAAATATGGATCAGTTAAACAGTGTACGCATACATAGGAACTTTCCATGGGTAAAACCAGACTCACTTTTCAGAAAGTAATATGAAAGACTTTACACATCACGTCACAAATTACCAATCTCATTTGTAGAAGTCAACGAAAATTCGTCATGGGTGTATCAGAGCTCCACACGGAAAAGTGATTTTGATTTCAAGTTTTGAAATATTGTTGTTGTTTTTCCTCCACTACACCCTATGTTATGGGTACTCATTAGAACTGTCTAATCGAGATGATTCTAATGAGTACACATAACATAAGGTTTGCAGGAGAAATAATAGATTTAGATTACCATCACTCATCTTACCTGGAGCTTTGGGTGTATTACACCAAGTGCAATGTTAGTTATGTAATAAAGAATGAATGAATAAATAGCGTTTTAAGGCCCGTCGACAACTTAGGTCATATTGGGCGCACTTACTTAGTAAACAATAATGCGAGGTGAAAATAACATACATGTGCAACAACATAAGACAAACATGATAAATGAGAAATGGATAAAAGCCTTTTACGACATGCATGCTGTCACGTTTGTTCCTCCAGATGGAATGGCAGATGTGACGATCGCGGGACTGCAGTGGTTTATTCTTATACACTCGATTAAACCACACGGGGTCCCACAGGCCAACTGATTCCCATTCCAAACCCTATTTACATCTAGAAAAAATATATGATTTGAAACAAGAACTACCCTGCCTGCTGTAATCCTACGAATTACGAGGAAAGCAGCCGTTCGTCTATAATTTTAGTCGCCTTGTATGACTTGCCATAGAGAAAAGGTCGCAGTCCTATTCTATACATTAAAAAAAACGGGACCACGTAATAAAGGTAAATAGTTTAAATGCAAAAGGAGCAACAAATCGTAATGAAAATTATGATTATGGCAATGACATTTACAAGTATTTCATTCACAAGTTTGAATGATGTTCAAATATTGGAAGTATTTCAGATATATACCAAAATATATAACCTATGTTGTCTCAAAGACGTAGATTAAAGGAAAAAAATAGAAAAGAAATCATATAACATGCTGTTTTAACCTTTTCGACATATAAAACTTTGTTGACCTAGTTAATCAGGCTCTGGAACTACTTTGTGCATGGCTACGCTAGATATGAATCTGAAAAAAAAGTGTGAATGAATTTTAAAATATTATTACGCATTCAATTGCTTTTAACTGCATTAAATTGCGCGAGGAAAATAGATTTAACGACAAAGATTTATCAAAACCCATCAATTACTAGTAACTTCCTAGGCGCATCAAGGCTTTTGAAGCCAATAGCGGGCATGTTGTGAAACATTTGAATGTGCTCATGTTTCTACACAGAAAGTTCGGTGAGAACGTTACCGAATTAAGATGTTAATTTAAAATCAAACAACGATTACATTCATCATAAAAACAATAATATTTATAAATGGATAGTCTGGTGTTGGATGTAATTGATTTTCCATTTAAAAATGGCTTGCAACACGCAAGACGAAGCATTCGGACATTTGCGTAAAGTGTCGTCTAGGATTAGCCTGCGCAGTCCGCGCAGGCTAATCCTAGACGGCACTTTAAGACTACATAAGATTTTATGCTACAATAGACTTACAGAAAATTACAGAAGACCTACAGAAAATTACATAAAATCGGAAAGTGCAGTCTTGGCTTTGGAAGAATACAGTGCGCAGTGCTGGTAAAGAATCTCCTGGAAATCATTGGTAAGATAAACTGGCCGTCGCGTTGTGAATGAAATAATGTTGATGGTAATCGGAAAGAAAACATCAGGAAAAAAGTACTGGGGAAAAAAGTATCAGTTTTTGCTATCCAAAAGAATCAGTTTCTGTCAAAGTTGTGATAGTCTATCAATCTTTAATTTAAACCATGAAATAATGATTTTGATACTTTATGTTAACACTATATGATATTTTAGCACACTAAAATGCTAATTATATTTTTCCCAAAAAATATTTTCTAAGGCCTCCTACCTGGTAAATAGTGAACTTCGTAAAGCACACAGACTAAGCCTGTTGTAAATGAAGTTCAAGATCAGTCAGAAATGAAATAAAATGATGGTTAAAGACAACATTATCATAACAGTCTGGCAATACCAAAATTAATTGAAATGAAAATTAGAACACAATTAGGATTTTACAGATTGCAAATTTCAAGAATTACGCAAACACAAATCAGAAATATTTAAATGACTATTGCAATACTTCAATCTCTTGCAGGTATCAACAACCACACGTTTGCACATTTTTTCTAAATCTCGGCCAGAAAAAGTAAAAAGAGAAAAAATTACAAATATCACATTTTTCAAACACATTTTCTCGTAAGATAGTCATTAAAACATATCAACTAATTTTTTACATCATACACAAGTACCATATAAGCTCAGTCTCATTTAGGCAAATAATACGTTTTTTCTTATACTTTTTATCCTCTTTTTTTTCCATACATTTTCTTTCCCACAATTAATTTTGAAAATGGCGTTAGTTTAAACGTAATTTATTCGACAGTTATATATATATATATATAAGCCTTTACAATAGACAATATATAAAGGATCTGACATAAGTTGGTTTTTGAGATAAAAAGAAATATTAAACGAGTCTACAAAAAATGTTCGTTGACGAGTTTAATAATTTTTTACTTCAAAAGCCGACGAGTGTCAGATTCTTTTTATCACATTACTATATATCAAGAATTATAGTCCAAAATGTGTTAAATTAGAGGCATACATGTATAATGTGTAGTGAATTTTTACATGAAGCCTGTGCGCTTACTTTGACAGGTACATTACGAACGAAAAACAGTTCCGAAGAAATTTGCACATATTAATTTTGTTTTGAGTCTACAAGTGATGAAATTGACAACTTTATCATGCTTAAGAATTTTGACCACTAATTTCCACAAGGAACCTAGGTCAGTAATGTTTTAGAAATGAAGTATTATCATTATCATAATTACAGAGTGATTATAATTACAGAGTGTTGACCATAATACAGCACTATATCCTTATCTCACACGTGTGTGAGACAAGAAAATTCGTAATGGCTGCATTACATTGAAAACAAGGGGAGTTATGGGATAAAATACATCATGGGATAAATATATTGAAGAAAAGGATAAGAACGAAAGCTTAGGCTTATAAAGTTCCTCTCCAAATTTCGGGTAACGGTTAATTAATTATCATATCATTACTAACAACAGAAAACATAAGTCAGTTTCATAAAAAGAGGTAGGAGAAAAATAACAAAGGATCAGAGATGTGTGGAGCGTTTTATTGGTTATAATTTAAACGGCGTTAAACATCATTCAAACCAACAAACAACTAATCAAGAGACGATTCTTACAAGATTATTGCAGTTGATATACATAGAATATGCATGGGGGCTGTCAGAACAGAACAGAAAAGAAACTTCTTCCGATCTGAGTAGGGAATGTCAAACCGAAAATACTCTACCGATACAGATTACAACTTCGTTTCAATCATCATTTTGTCGGTTTACTTCGAAAACCTCGTAACTACAGCTTGTAACAAGCTGTAGTTACGAGGTTTTCGAAGTAAACCACGATTTTTCTCTTTACTAGAGGACAAAATTTTAAAGAGTATTTTTAAACGACAAACAAATAACTAAAATGACTGGATTTGGACCTAGCAGATGAGAAAGCATTCTGCTTGTGTAAAAAAGAAAGACTAGAAAATACTGATGCATAACATCAATGGCGCCCCAAATCAGTTGTTTCTTAAAAAAAAAAAGAGGCACAGTACATTTTAAATTGACCGAAGTAAATTTTTGCAGGACTCGGTGAGAAATGAACTGAGAAGTCCTATACAATCCTTAGAATGCAACCTAAGACTTAAGAAATAGAACCAATAATGGCAAGACACTATCATAGCCATTCTTTCGCGAAATATAATTTCAATTGGAGCTATGAACAAATGCAGTTGTCATTCAAGAAACAACACACACAAAAAAACTTGATCGAAGTTGGTATGAAATGACAAAAAAAAAGTATAAGTGGGTACGAAATGACCAAAATTGTATGAAATGATCTAGTTACGAAATGACCTGAAACCGAGTAAACAATATGGCTGCCTCCATAGGTACTTTTCAAAACCAAATAAAAATATACACTCTCTTGCACAACGGATCATTCTTTTTTTTTACAATTGGCGTAAGATTCTGATCAGTGAAGAAGCTTGAGAAAAATAGTTCCATTGTATACAGGTAAATTCACCAGATTGAATGCATCTACAATGTATCCAGAAACATATTTCCTTTGTCTACTTTATTATGTTACACATGAAACAGTTAAACAGTAAGAAAACATGCTCTCCTCGGTCTGACAAGATTCTTGTCATTTAGCCCATTGCAGAGATGTATGGTGAGAGTAACGAACGACAACTCTGCTCGGAGATTGAAAAATATAGTGCCGCCACTCATGCGGCGCCACAATGAAATGCGGATATCTATCTAGCATTTTTGCCTTTTCGAACGCGATATTTCTTTCTTCAAAAGTGGCAGTCCTGAGGGTCGTAAAAAACGTGATCATTTTATAGGGTGTCACACTATTCTGGGTTGTTCGATACGGCATTTCTCACGCACAACAAGCAACTTAAGACCTTAACTGACCCTTATCAAACAATCCCGGGTTTAAACCCTTTACCAAATCATTCCGAATTTAAACAACCCTGTTTAAGAAAGTTTTTGAAAGTATTATGTTAAAAGGAGAAAATGCTGGTGACCAGCATTTTCTCCTTTTCCCACAATGTTTTCTACCTTGTCAAAGAAATTTAGGTCATTTGTGCACCAGTTGGTGATCTGTTATTTGGTAAAGGATTGGGGATATAATCGGCTTATTTTTATACCATAACATTATGCACCATTTATCTTCAATTACCAAAAGTACAAATCCGCTCATCAGATACACGTCCCGAAATCATAGTAAAATTGTTTTTCATTGTTTATATATCAGAAAAAAGTAAGACAAAATAAGATATTGTTCACTTTGAACATTTCCAGCCACTATATGCCACACTGCACAATCGGTTAGCGTCGCCTTTAAAAAATATTGTGGTCTTTAGGAAGTAAAGCTTTGATTGTGTGACATTATTAGCATGTTATGTTATTCATCAAATAAGTAAAAGTATTTTGACATTTCATAATAACGATAATAGTTGTCAAATGACGGCGTTTTTAGCACAAATTGCCATTCTGTCTCCCCATTCATGCAATTACAACAAATACTAATTCTAGATAACTTTCTTTGACACGATTGATAAGGTTGCCATCGTGCCAATAGGCTTCTTTTCCTTCTGCAGTTTAAACGGGTTCTTTCATGTTAGTTGATTTTTGTTTTCTTTCAAGTGACCGTTTTTTCCTTTAATCTTATTATGTAAGCAGCAAACACAAAGGGAATCAACTGAAATCTCTGTCTGCAAGCTTTATTTACCATAACAATTCTACGTGGTCATGGTTTAAGAATAAATCCATGGGCTTACCGATGCTTTTCTTAGCCTGGGTTCCAGTTGTTTATTTATCGTCACTACCGCTTGACCTTACGGGTCAAGCAGCCCAAGATTACCATTAGTTTTTTTTACGGGGTATAGTGTAAGATACAGCTTAAGACACACTTAAAGTTGCCCACGATTCTTGAAATAACGTGCTTAGCGCATAGCACCATAACACGAGACTCATTCGACAGGCTATAAGAAAGCTTAGGTGGCCATTCGTGGAGATCGAATCGGAGTCCAGTCCAATCGCCTTTCCTTTCATGCACTGGGACGTTGTTTTGGCCAAATATTACCATCAAGTAGAAAAAACACAATAAATGAAATTTCTATGCATGCCTTTCTTTTTTCTCTAAAACTGTACCTAAATGTACATCAAGTTCATTTATTACATTTGTTTTTCTTTTAAATAACCTTTCGTCAAAACTTCAAACTTCGTATTTTCAATTGGACAAAACTTTCATGGCTAAAACGTACGTGGTCCAAAAGTCAGGGGCTAAAACGTCAGTTCACCCAATCGTCAAAGTCCTTTCTGCCGTCTTCTCATTTGCCTTCATTTTTTTTCAATTAGTGAAAATACCTTCCTCCCCCGTTGAGATTTTATAGACATAGACATATTTTATTCGACATAAGCTTGTACAGCTTCTAGTCTATACATATAAATTGTTACAATACTTAAACAGACAAAAATGACAATGAACTAATTTACAAATGAATTCGTAACATGTTACTTGTAGGCTGACATTAGGAAGAGAGTTAGATAAGTGACACTGGTAAAAAGTAATTAATTAAACAAATATTAACAAATCTGGTATAACTATTCACGAATGAAGACTTATAGTGCATAATGATCGTCATTACGAAATCACGAAGGGACTTTTAACCACGTTGCCTGCTTTTGGAAGTAGCGAATGGTGACTCGGAGCTACAGATGGAGGGAGTGATTTTGATAAAAAAAAATAAAAAAAAAAATAAAAAAAATGAAACAAGAGATGTTTGTAAAACATGTATGCCCCCCTATAATCTCTTACGTTCAAAATGTAAAAACGACCAAAGGGTAATTAGTCAAAAATTATTAATGATAAATTAACAATTCTTGGGCACTGTACTTCCCATTTAAGTGAACTATCAACTTTTAAAGTTTCATGATTTTACCTCACATACTTTTTGAGTTATGCTCCGGAAAAAAAAAAGTACGAAAATCAACAAAGGGCAGTAATTGCAAAAATATAATGGGCAGACTTATGGTTCTTGTGCAATGCACTTCTCCTGAATAAGATCTATCCACATATATGGTTTCAAGATGATACCTGAAAAACCTTTTGAGTTATGCTCTGGACAAAAATTAAGTATGAAAATCAACAAAGGGCAAAAGCTCCAAAAATATAATGGGCAGAGTTATGGTTCTTGTGCACTGCACTTCTCCTTAATAAGGTTAATCCACCTATAAGGTTTCAAGGTGATACCTGAAATACTTTTTGAGTTATGCTCTGGACAAAAATTAACTATGAAAATCAACAAAGGGCAATAACTCCAAAAATATGATGGGCAGAGTTAAGGTACTTGTGCACTGCACTTCTCCTTAGTATAATCTATCCACCTATGAGGTTTTAGGATAATACCTGAAATACTTTTAGAGTTATGCTCCGGACAAAAATTAAGTATGAAAATCAACAAAGGGCAATAACTCCATAAATATGATAGGCAGAGTTGTTGTTCTTCTGCACTGCACTTCTCCTTAATGAGATCTATCCACCTATGTAGTTTCAAGATGATACCTAAAATACTTTTTGAGTTATGCTCTGGACAAAAATTAACTATGAAAATCAACAAAGAGCAATAACTCCAAAAATATGATAGGCAGAGTTATGGTTCTTGTGCACTGCACTTCTCCTTAATAAGATCTTTTCACATATAAGGTTTCAAGGTGATACCTGAAATACTTTTAGAGTTATGCTACGGACAAAAATTAAATATGAAAATCAACAAAGGGCAATAACTCCAAAAATATGATGGGCAGAGTTATGGTACTTGTGCACTGCACTTCTCCTTAATGAGATCTATCCACCTATGAAGTTTCAAGGTGATACCTAAAATACTTTTTGAGTTATGCTCTGGACAAAAATTAAGTATGAAAATCAACAAAGGGCAATAACTCCAAAAATATGATGGGCAGAGTTATGGTTCTTGTGCACTGCACTTCTCCTTAATGAGATCTATCCACCTATGTAATTTCAAGATGATACCTGAAATAGTTATTGAGTTATGCTCCAGACAAAAATTAAGTATGAAAATCAACAAAGGGCAATAACTCCAAAAATATGATGGGCAGAGTTGTTGTTATTGTGCACTGCACTTCTCCTTAATGAGATCTATCCACCTATGTAGTTTCAAGATGATACCTTAAATAGTTTCTGAGTTATGCTCCGGACAAAAATTAAGTATGAAAATCAACAAAGGTCAATAACTCCAAAAATATGATGGGCAGAGTTATGGTCTTGTGCACTGCACATCTCCTTAATGAGATCTATCCACCTATGAAGTTTCAAGATGATACCTTAAATAGTTTTTGAGTTATGCTCCGGACAAACTTTGGTCTACGGACCGACGGACCGACGGACCGACGGACCGACGTACCGACGGACCGACGGACCGACGGACCGACCGACAATTGCAAAGCAATATACCCCCATTTCTTCGAAAGGGGGGCATAAATATTAATTTTTCTTGACTAAACCATATGTTGTGGGTACTCATTAGAATCGTTTCGTCGAAACGATTCTAATGAGTACCCACAACATAGGGTTTGGAAGAAAAATAGTGGATTTGGAATACCGTCACTCTTTCTTATCTGGACCTCTCGTTACTGACTGGAGGGGCTTTTGACCGTTTATATTAATTTTGTGTCTTACCCCTTTTTCCTCCAAGTAATTATTGTTACTTTTTCTGTAATGTCTTTCCTTCCACTTCTCCATCTTGCTTATTATTCTAGTTTTAAAAAAAAATATGCCTTTTTTTTTCCAACTTTAAACACAGTTTGTGTGTTTATGTCTTTTTCTGGCTTGCAACCAAACCTTTATAAATACAAACAAGCTATAAAGTTAATATTTAAAAAGTTCAAGTGCTTCAAATAAATTATATTATCTCCTTGTTATCACTTTTCAAATCATTTCTTGAACGTTTTCTGAGAAAATCTGCTTAAAGCAAATAAACAATATGGCCGCGTCTTCGAAAAGAGCTCTTTGTTTCTAAAGTAACTGTTTGTTGAATTTGAAAATGATTACCAAGCACTTCAAATCTTATTAAGATAGACAAAAGCTGTTTTTCCATTTTATTTTCAAACTCTATAGAGTTATATTATACGTTATACATTGCACTTGTATGGGAATATATTTAGCAAGGTTTTTTTTTTTGGGGGGGGGGGGGGCAGAGTTGCCCTGGCTTGGTGTGGAAATAGTTCAAACATCCGAGCACTATATAACCCTGTGCCACGCTGGATTTTTACCCTTTGGCTGCTAAGCCCGACTTGCTGACCTTTTGCGGACAGTGTAGATCAAGATCAGACTGCACAGAACGTGCAGTCTGATCTTTGATCTACACTGTCCGATAAGGAGATATTACATGTATTCCCTAAAACATAACTGAAGCAGCGTTATGTAGATTATTGATACCGATTTGAAAATTTAATTTTAGTTATTTAGCAGGACAAGGGTTAATAATCCTATGGGGCGTTTAGAAAAAATCAAAGGAAAAGAGGGAAATGCTGGCGACCTGCATTTTTTTTCCTTTTACCACAATGTTTCCCATCATGTCGCAGCAAAATAATAATCCTTTCAGCCACATTCAATTTGTTGTGCACAAAGTTAATGCTTTAAATCTGGACAAAGCTAAACTTTCCCCATCTTTCCCCATCTAGTAAAAGTTTTACCCTATTGGTGCCATATGCAAAAACAAGGGTTTTAGCAGACGGCATAGATCAAGATCAGACTGCATATAACGTTCAGCCTGATCTCTGATCTATATTGCCCCGGTTTTAAAAAAAAATATGCCTTTTTTTTTCCAACTTTAAACACAGTTTGTGTGTTTATGTCTTTTTCTGGCTTGCAACCAAACCTTTATAAATACAAACAAGCTATAAAGTTAATATTTAAAAAGTTCAAGTGCTTCAAATAAATTATATTATCTCCTTGTTATCACTTTTCAAATCATTTCTTGAACGTTTTCTGAGAAAATCTGCTTAAAGCAAATAAACAATATGGCCGCGTCTTCGAAAAGAGCTCTTTGTTTCTAAAGTAACTGTTTGTTGAATTTGAAAATGATTACCAAGCACTTCAAATCTTATTAAGATAGACAAAAGCTGTTTTTCCATTTTATTTTCAAACTCTATAGAGTTATATTATACGTTATACATTGCACTTGTATGGGAATATATTTAGCAAGGTTTTTTTTTTTGGGGGGGGGGGGGCAGAGTTGCCCTGGCTTGGTGTGGAAATAGTTCAAACATCCGAGCACTATATAACCCTGTGCCACGCTGGATTTTTACCCTTTGGCTGCTAAGCCCGACTTGCTGACCTTTTGCGGACAGTGTAGATCAAGATCAGACTGCACAGAACGTGCAGTCTGATCTTTGATCTACACTGTCCGATAAGGAGATATTACATGTATTCCCTAAAACATAACTGAAGCAGCGTTATGTAGATTATTGATACCGATTTGAAAATTTAATTTTAGTTATTTAGCAGGACAAGGGTTAATAATCCTATGGGGCGTTTAGAAAAAATCAAAGGAAAAGAGGGAAATGCTGGCGACCTGCATTTTTTTTCCTTTTACCACAATGTTTCCCATCATGTCGCAGCAAAATAATAATCCTTTCAGCCACATTCAATTTGTTGTGCACAAAGTTAATGCTTTAAATCTGGACAAAGCTAAACTTTCCCCATCTTTCCCCATCTAGTAAAAGTTTTACCCTATTGGTGCCATATGCAAAAACAAGGGTTTTAGCAGACGGCATAGATCAAGATCAGACTGCATATAACGTTCAGCCTGATCTCTGATCTATATTGCCCCGGTGTTTCGTCAAGCCTATGAAATAAAACCAATCTTTCACCATTTCAATTAATGGTTCTTAAATTTCTTTACCACATAATCCCGTCTTTTAACTATCCTGAAGAAGATAGCTTTTGAAAACATTGTGGGAAAAGGAGAAAATGCTGGTAACCAGCATTTTCTCCTTTTCCAACAACGTTTTCTGTTCCCCTGTTAACAAATTTCAATGAATGATTCGGGTTTTTTTTTAATTGTCTGCAACTGCCTTCAAATCAGACAAGTTTAAAATTTTGTTGTTTGGTAAAGACTTAAACCGTCCGAAGAGGTATTTTTTTCTTGGGCGCTAAAAGAATTGAAGCTAGAAACAAACGATGAAAGTGCAGAACAAGACAAATTTCGAATGCTGTCAGAATCAGGCATATCTCAGTGCCTAACCAAGGTTACAAAAACTCCTTTATTTCTAAACATCACGTAACAGCTGCGTTAAATTATCTTTGTTTTCAAAACTGCCAACACTAATATAAAAATTGTCACTTTAGACCATCAACTCCCGGAAAAATAGAAGTTTTACTGCTGATAACTTGAAATAAATTTCGTTTATGGCCCATGATATACCCTCGAATTTTGACCCGTAAATATTTTTGCTGATAAAACATCGCGTATGAGTTGGTATAACACCTTTTTTCTTTAGGAGAAAATGTTCATCCGTTCTTTGGTACAACATACATAGCAAAGATTAAAAGAGAGAGAATATAAAATAAAGGGATGAGATTGAACTTAAGAAAGAAAGAAAGAAAGAAAGAAAAGAAAGAAGGATAAAAGGAAGCCAAACCGTGACTGACAAGACAGAAAAAACTGAGAGATAATTGATTTTTACTGTACTCTTACTGTGAAGAATAATTTTACAAATACAAGCCAAGTTACCAGAAACAAAAACGGAGGCTTGACAGAGGAATTATAAAAGAGACGTCCAAATGTGCTAAAGGAAAGTCAAGAAGGAAAATAAGACACGTCTATTTGAGAACCTAAAATGATGGATTTAATTCAAACAAAAGACAAGACTTAGAAATGGTTAGATTGACTGGCAACAGGAAGCCTTAGAAAAGATATTCCAAGCCATATAACCCCTTTTGTTCTTGTCAAAAACAAACCTTCATTTCATCGACCAGATAACGCCATCGATCTCCGGTATTGTATATACAGCTTTCAAAGAAAAACGATGTTAAAGTTTGGAGGAGGAGTAATTGCTTGTTGCACGTCATTCTTTGTTTTTCCATTTTATTTTCCATATTTTCCAAAACCTCAATCTTTCTGTCATGATATCTGCGTCCTTACTGACTAGTACCAATATTTAATAGGGTCTACATGACATTAGGCAAGGAAAGACATTAAAGCCGATCACCAAATAGGAAAGACACCACAATTATTTCTATTACATTTTATATGAAAATACGCTTAACTATTCACAAAACAATAAATCGTCGGTTAACTTAAAAAACCTCGTAACTGCAGCTTGTTTCAAGCTGTAGTTACGAGACTTTTTAAGTTAACCGACGAAATATAATGGTCCCATTTGAAAGTACTTGTATATATGAAATAATAAATTTGATAGAAATTATGGGGAATATCTCTGAAAAAAAAAAATAGAATGCTGCTTACCACCATTTTTTCCTTTTCAAAAAATGTTTTCAAAAACCTTCTTTCTCATGATTATTAAAACTCGGGCTTGTGTGAGGTTTTTTAATTTGCTTTCGACTTTCACGACTTTTTATTGTAGATTCTAGTTTGTCCAGCCAGATCTTAGTCAATCTACCGAAATCTGAAATGCGATGGATATGAATAACTCACTGAAGAGCTCAATTGTTCCAGTCCACGTTAAAGTATGTTTCGTCTACATGTCTATTCAGTTAAGAAGGGTCCTGTGTCGTTCCAGTGTTGAAGTTACAGACTCTAGGTTCGATTCCACTTGAGGCGTGGGTTCGTTTATGGGCGTGTCCTTTTGCCTCAAGTTGACTAGACACCTCATAGCCTTGGCCTAGCTCTGAAGAAACCAATGGCATACATGTACTCTTACAAGTGAACTATTGCCATGATATGAATGAAATAAATGCCAAGTGGTGTAAAGCACTATGTTCATAAATGCAGGGTGAGAATCTCAATTTCAATACATTAGTCGTGGAATATTTTCTTGAAAATGTGAACACTCAAGAGCGATAGTGTTTGAACGCATCGCATGTACTGTTCCGTTAACTCTATCACTAACAAGTAAGTAATTAAGACTTGTTCATTGGCTATATATAGTTCCACTGCAAAATGAAAGGGACAGTTTGGCCTTAATCTATGGTAAAGTTGTGGACAGTGTAGATCAAGATCAGGCTGCACGTTCTGTGCAGTCTGATTTTGATCTACAATGTCCACAAAAGCTTCCGGTGTTGTTAACAGTAAGGAAAGAGTTGGGAGCTAGTGAAAATCGATATCTTTCAACGCAAATTTTCATGGAAATTTTCTGATGTTCAATATTCCACAGTTTCGGTGGTTTTTTTTTTTCTCTCTCTCTCTTCTCTGCGGTTCTTTCACGATCATGCAAACTCCCGAAACCTTTCCGCTGAATTGTAGGAAAACTGTTAATAGTTATCGATGGTACCTCTGTGTTAGTTTGCTGACCGCCATTAAAGCGTTTCCGGTATCAAAATGCCTGGTTGCACCGTGGTTGACGTAAAAAGTGTCATGCGCATACGTTATTATAGCCTTATAAATGAACAATGCTCTGGCAAATGGAGGCTTAATGTAACTTTATGATACATGATACCAAGCCATGTCGTCACATTAATATGGATCCACAAAAGAAATTGTCTAACAGCTGACTGTTTTAAGATGTAGAATGGTTCCTTAAAATGCAAAAAAAATAGTAGCAGCAAAAAATTTCGAATCAGACCAGTCTGCCTAGACTATGCATGCTGACCTGGGTAGAAACTGTTGTTCAGAAGCATTAAAACTCTCTTTAGGCAGAGCCTTGCTCTATTAGATAGAGGAATGTCGTTTCTATTGTTTTTTCTTTTGAAAACATGGGCGCTCTTGAGACTGAAAATTCTGAAGCAACTGTGTTAGCCTACAAATCCAGTATCACCTATCTGGTGATTGCAGGTTAGAACTACTCTCCACTGAAATCGATTCCGTAAATATTGTATGGACATCACAAAATCTTACCAACAAGGGTCGCAACAACAATTGCACAGCTTCTCATGAAAACTAACCGGCCGAATACGACAACACCTAGCTTGAGCACTCGATACAGTCAACATTTTGGGTCATTTGATACTCAAAAGAAATGCTTCACTCACAGTTGTGCTTGTTACAACTAAATACAATCAAATACTTAGCTCTGGCAATGAGGGCAATTCCTGTAAGTTAAATTATCTCTCTTGCAAGTTAAAGCCCAAAGGTAATCAAAATTTATAAGAGGTTGGTCCTTTAACCTGTATTCTTTTGCTTTTATCACTGGATCTTTTAGGGATGTTGTGCAAAATTTGATCTATGATCTATCATATATGTGTAAGATCCCCGCATAATTCAAATCAAACTCTGTTCCTAATCATTAGGGACTACGTAGACTGATTTGTAAATCATTCATACTAGATTGAGGTGAAATTTATATCTCAAGAACACAGCTCTGTAGTGCAAGAATATCAAGGATAAAAACCAAGTACATGTAATCCCCTCATAAGGCATTGTATTGGAGTTTAACGCCGTTTTTGTAGCTTTGGTCATATCATGGGGATCAGTGACGCACTAATGTGTTTCCTGGCTTTCTCACACCAGTACTGACACAACATTCTTTCCAAAGTCACTGATTATTTTTCTCACATCCATCAAAGGTGAAAGGCGAAAAAGTGATGGAAAGAAAGTCCGCCGCAACAGGGTATCGAACCCGAAACCTCCAGGTCACGAGTCAGAAATACTAACCACGTAGCCACCCGACCGGGCACCCCTTATAAGGACCAATGTGGCACTGGATAGGAAACAATGGAAATAACTGAAGAACAGTCCACAATGAAGTCGACCGACACCTGAACATTATTCAGGAAGCTTTACATAGGAATGCATTTAGAAAATGTTTACATCTTATGGAACAAAATCAAACTCACTGACAACATCGATCTCAACATCTTTGGCGTGTAGCATGGATCAAGATCGACTACAAAAAATGCACATTTCTCTCTGTCTGAGAGAACCTGACAAGTTATGAGTATATGTACCTTCAGATGCACTGGAACAGCACTCCTCGATCGAGATTAAAAAAAAAAAAGCAAAGTAAGCGCCACACATGGGTGCATAAAACATTTCCCTGATGCAGCATACCTAGCATAATCATCATAAAATCATGGGTCCATAAAAAAAAGGAAACATTTTGTTTGACAAACGACTAAATCATGAGATAGACTGGTCGTTGGACATGTAGGAAATTGACCAATAGCAAAAAGAATCGATCCATGTCAGCCTGCGCGGACTGCGCAGGCTGACATGGGTCGATACTTTTTGCAGATGCATTTAGCCACCTTATCATGGAGCGGGACTCAAATTTTGCTGGCAGGAAAATAGTAGTTATAAGCAAATAGCATGCAGGCTGGTGATACTGCCAATAGAGTTAATTAATAAAGCTTTAGAATCATTAGACAAGACAACGCGCCTAACAGTTCTTGACAAAGCATACTTGAGAGAATAATTGTTTCTTTTATCTTTTTTCAGGGATGAAGGGGGGCTAGCATAACTCTTCCAGTATGTCCTGCAACACGCGAAAAGGGTTATTCGGACATTTGCCTAAAGTGTCGGTCCGGATCAGCCTGCGCGAACTACGCAGGCTGATCCGAAACGACACTTTCCGGTGGTAAGTGATTTTCTGTTTCACGAAAGTCTAGTGAAAGACAAAATCTATATTGTTGACGGGAAGTGCCATCTCGGATTAGCCCACGGACTGCGCAGACTGATCCGAAACGAAAATTTAGGCAAATGTCAAAAGGTCCCTTTTCACATGTTGCAGGTCATATTATAAAAGACATCCAATCCATGCTTGGGCAAAATAGGGCCTATTTCCACACCACTGGAAAACACTGTTGATTGAGCATAGTTTGGGGACATCGAACCTCAATCCACAGTGCTGGAGTGCTGTTCTTCGTCCGCTGAAAACTTACCATACGACAAACTTGTCCAAAATGAAAACATGTGCAGACGACAATTTATAAAGTGGCAAAAGAATGGAATATGCCTTAGAGAGGGTAAAAAACACTGTATGTAAAGGAGAAAATGCTTATGATCTCCATTATTTTCTTTCTTAGGCGATGGTTTCAAATACCGTCTACCCCAGGGTCTTCCATTCACGTTCAATTCAAGGGATTGTCTAGTTAGGGCTTAAAGGCCCAGTAAGGGCCAAAATATCAAACCTAAGTGTCAAAATATATTTAAATTTAAATCATACCGTTTTAAGGTATAAGAAATATTGTTGAGCTTACAGTCTGTTATTATTTGGATAGGCCATAATTATGTTAGTCGCTGACAAAAAGTAAACAAAAGACACAGTTACCTTGCAGGTTTTAACCTTGTTTTGAAATTGATTTCAGCAACAGATACTTGGACCAACATTAGAATGACAGATTGTCATCTTTACAATTATTTCCATACTTTTGAGTGGTATGATATATATTTATGCTTTCCTAGAGTTTCTGTCACAAGTCCTCTTTCCCAACGACTGGCTTCTTTCCCCACTTAACCATCGTCGAAATGACGATCAGGGCTGGGTGAGAGGAATGAAGCCTGTCGCAATGACGATCAACAATCCCCGGAAAGAGAGAGGCCGGGTGCGGATTCGAACTTCTGGTCTTAAGTCCTGGTCTTAAGTCCTTAAGCTACCACTGTAACACTTGTAAATTCATTATATTGTAGGGGGAGGGTCGATTTCTAAGTTGTTATAACTTGTGACCCAACCCCATTTCCATGTAAATTTGAGGGAAAATAAATATGTTTAAACTTGTACGCTACCAAAAGCGCTATAACGGCAAGGCAGATTTATTATGGAATACTATGAAGTCACATCTATTACACCATATCACACCTCATGTTTTAACAGCCTAGAGACAAAAGTCTTTCTAAAACATTGTAGGAAAAGAAAAACGTTTTTCCCCTTTTCCTATAATGTTTTCTTCACATTCAAGGAAAAAATCTCATCAAATAAGCCATTTTAATTTGTCGAATGCAAATGCTCTCAATTTTGACCAGTCTAAAATTTTCCCGAGCATTAACTTTTTTCCAAACAATCCCTTGTTTAGTACCTGAGATAGAATCCTTTTGAAAACATTGTGGGAAAAGGAGAAAATGCTGGTAACCAGCATTTTCTCCTTTTCCCGCAATGTTTTCTACCCTCCTAATACAAATTTTAGCTTTTGATTTAAGTTCATTTTGTCGTCTGCAAGTGCTTTCAATTTGGACCAGTCTAAAATTTTGTTGTTTGGTACAGAGTTAAGGAGTTTAAAGTTGCGCGCAATCACTTTAAGTTCCCCATTACGACAGGGGAAGAAAATTATGCGAAATGCATATCGCACTTTATTCTGGGCCTCGTGTTCATAAAACACATTTTGAGGCTCGATCAAAGTAATTTTCGTCTGCAACCAATTTTCCAGCAGACGAGAATCTAGCATGACGCGCGCAATTTAGGAAAATCTGAAGCTTCTGCCGCGCCACAAAGAAAGGATGTCGCGTTAGGAATCATCAACTATGTGGTAGTTTATTTCGTTATTCGAAACTAAACGACGTGTTGCCTTCATTTACCTTCTACCAAACAATCCCTGGTTTTAACGAACTCAATGAAGAAACCTTCTGAAAACACTGTGGGAAAAGGAGAAAATGCTGGTAACCAGCATTTTCTCCTTTTCCCACAATGTTTTCTACCCTGCTGGAAACAAATTTCAGTTTTTGAATTTTGCTTATTTTTTCGTCTGCAAGTGCTTTCAATTTGAACCAGTTTAAAATTCTATCGTTTGGTAAAGAGTTAATCACGTGAAGAAGCAGCCAGTGTTTCTGAGAAATTGTTTTGCTTGAGACCGGTAAAGCAACCTAGGGACTGAGTTAATATTTGCCATAGCCATTGTAATGTAATTTTAAATGTCTGAAAACGGCTTTAGATTCCAAACATTCCGGACCAATATTTTACTCAGTAAACTCTATACCAAAAGACAAAATTTGAGACTAAATATTCAAATTGAAAGCATTTGCAGACAACATTTTCGATCTTGCTCATAATGGGACAAGACTTGTTCTTTACAATATAGAAAACTGTGTGGTGAAAGGAGAAATGTTGGGTATCAGAAACTTTATTACTCCAGCTCCCTTTACTCGAGGTTGTTAGCCCTTTACCAAACAATTCCTGGTTTTCTAGACCCTGACAAGGAAGCATTTTAAAAACTTTGTGGGAAAAGGAGAAAATGCTGGTTACCAGCATTTTCTCCTTTTCCCACAATGTTTTCTACCCTTCCCAGAACAAATTTCGATTTCTGAGTCCCATTTATGTTGTCGTCTACAAGTGCTTTCAGTTTGGACAAGTCTGGAATTGTGTTGTTTGGTAAAGAATTAAAGGCGCATAATACTGTACATATGGTTATATACGTGTGCCGAAAAAAATTGAGAATGACGGATTATTGTATTTTACGTCGGAAAATAAAATTTGTGCCAAAATCAAGACTCTTGTTATTGTTACTGTACTTGTTAAATACGCGGACAGAAATGTTTGCGACTTTTTCAAATTTGCGAAATCGCAAAAATTTCCAAGTCGCAAAGATTTCCACTTATCCAGTAATAGTTCTGACTATAGATCGTATACATTTACATAAAGTGACGTTGACCCACATGAAAGTACATTGAATGGTATATTAATGATTAACATGCTTAACCCATTACCACACAATCCCTACTTTTGACGACCCTGAGAAATAAGCCTTTAGAAAACATTGTGGGAAAAGGAGAAAATGCTGGTAACCAGCATTTTCTCCTTTTCCCACAATGTTTTCTTCCCTGCTGGAAACAAATTTCAATTTTTGAGTTACGTTTATTTTGTCGTCTGCATGTGCTTTCAATTTGAACTAGTCCAAAATTTTGTTGTTTGGTAAAGTTAAAACTGTGTCAAGAGGACTTAAGATCTCGATCTACAAGAGCAGGTCCACAACTGTGGTACGGGCATCTGTACCCTCCTCGCTTCTAGAAAATCCTAAAAATTGGAAAGGAGTTGTTTACTTAAATAAAGTTCTTAGAAATTATTTTTACCAACACAGACGAACAGTCCCGTTCCATGAAAGACATCTGACACGTGTAAAAAAGACATTTTTGTCGAATATCGGAAAGTATTTGGTCAAGCCGAGAATCGAACTCGCGATCTAAGAGTTGCAAATCAACATGTTCCCGACTGAGCTATTGGGGAGCAGCTTATTTACTGATAAGAAATGTATGTTTGTAGTGGTAGAGATTTGGTCGGACCATCCCTGAGAAAATGGCTGGATCCGCGCATGATCTAAATAGATACATGAAGTCTGCAGCAGACGACCTAAAAAGCATCATTGTAGGCCCTACAATAGATAATCAACGTGGTTAAAGGATAACATAAATGAAAACATTGTAGCTAGAGGAAAATGAGTTTAATATGATGTTTTCAAAAGTAGTGTTTAGATATCATAAAAAGGCTTAACTCTTATATATAGCCAGACCGCAAATAGTACAGACATGTCCAAATTGAAAGTAGGCCTATCTGCGAACAACAACATTTATAAACATGGCTCAAATTTTGAATCTGATTTGGAAGGGAAGAAAACGTTGTATGAAAAGGAGAAAATGCTGCTAGCTGTTGAAAAAAATGTGTGAACAGGAGAAAATGCTGGTTACAAGCATTTTCTCCTGTTCACACATAGTTTTCATTTGCTACAAGGATTCTATATATGTTATATATGATCCCTGTTTGCTAGCAGGGTCGATAAAAGTTGGAACAATTTGGTATACAGTGCAGCAGTACGCTAGACGGTGTCATCGTTGTAGGCTTTTGCTAACAAGCTGCAAAAGCCAGCTCAGCATGGGTTAATAATTTGCTTCATTGGGCTATTTACGGTTTCACTGTAAGGGTATTTATTTCTTGCCCATCTAAGGGAATCCGCACACTATGTATTGATCCGGGCATTTTTTTTTATAACACATAGCGTTCCCGCGCTTTACTAGTCCGTCCAATAACGATAAAACGATTACGTCATAATTATGTGGTGGAATATTTCCATTATCTCCCGCTAGATGGCATTTTACAAATACTCATCTATCTAATTTGGGCATCCTAAGTACAGAACCGGACTACTTTTCTACGCGACAATCGTTACTTTGAATTTCAAAGTAAAATAAACCTTCAATCAAAAGAAAAAAACGCTACCTGATGCGATTCATTCAGCTATGATCAGTAGTTTAGAGAAATCTGAAGCTAAAACAGACCTAAGTTTTCCTCAAACGTATTGATAAAAGCCATTTTCTCCATTGCTACTTTATAGCGCGTAATACTACAATACTCCTAATATTGGGGGGAGTCATACGTCATATAAGACAGGTCGAATCTTCCAATAATATGACATGCGCAGACGACGGGAGTACCGGTGAAGTTCGAAGGAAGCAGAATCAAGTGACGGGAGTATAAGGTGTAAGAACTTGTTTGGCTGTCGATGAAAAATAAGTTAGGTTTAAACCAAAAATAATCACAAGTGTAATAAGAATTCCCTATTGGTATCCCCTTGTTCATATCTGTACGAGTTTTCAAGGACCTATAAAAGATATGTTTTTATGACTGCTTTATTGATAGCATACTTTAAGGGGGAGAAATTGTTATCTCAATAGCAAGCAGGTGTGATAAAGCACATGAACTCGGGGTCCAAATACAGAAGTATCAAGTCAGCATAACGTCGGTTTACTCCACAAACCTCGTAACTACAGCTTGTAACAAGCTGTTACAAGCTGTAGCTACGAGGTTTTCGAAGTAAACCGACGATATATAACTTGGAAACGAGGATTGCCAGTCAACACTCACCTCTGTCAGCGTGAAGTATGTGAACCATGCTCAATGGAAAATGTCCTCAATGCATTTGCAGAAAGTATCGACCCTATATAGTCAGTCTGCAGGGTCCGGTTGAATCATGAGTATATTGGTCCTTTGAGCTGCAGAAAGTTGACCAATGACATAAAGTTTCGGTCATCAGCAACATGTATCGACTAAGGTCAGCCTGCGCTATCCGCGCAGGCTGACCTTAGTCGATACTTGTTGCAGATGACCAAGCCCATTTTCCTACAAAGCATGGCCTATACATGTGTTACTATTTTTGTTTGCCCTTTTGCTTACAATGGTGGAGTATGATTAGAAAATTCGCGGAACACTTCAACGTGATCACGTTTATGAGAGGATTTGATTAAATTTTGTGTTTATTTGTTGTTGCCACTGGTTG
Organism: Tridacna crocea; assembly: GCA_943736015.1. Lineage (NCBI taxonomy): Eukaryota > Metazoa > Mollusca > Bivalvia > Cardiida > Cardiidae > Tridacna > Tridacna crocea. Next base: position 16,971,944 of record OX031066.1, read on the forward strand.
TCCATATGGGCCACCCCCCCCGCCCCCTCCCATCACCAGGTTATTAACTGTGTCGCACGGAATAGATAGAGCAAGATACAGCACGGCACCCATCTTAAATTCCTCATGGTGCCCAGGGACCATTTATATATAGAATCCCTATGGTACCCTAAAGTATGCGGTGTATAGAACAGTCACACAAGACCCTGGTTTTTAAACTCTTGTCAAATAGACTAGTTCTTCTTTTTCGGAGATATTTAATGTGTCAACCGTAGGAATCGAACTCATATACCCTCAAGTATTCCGAGATTCGATTACAAATCCTGTGCTCGCTTGAGCTAATTCCGGAGACCAGTTGAGATACCACGCTTTTTATATGAACTGCCAATCTGGAAACCATTATCGGCGAACCCAATATATTATTTTTATCCGCGATCTGATATAGATCATCTCTTTGAACGGTTCAAAGCACAATATCAGTCGCTTTTTCCGAAAATGTGGATCTGGATCGGACAGCTCATTCTGTCATTGGATTTACACTGCCCTTTCTCATTTCGAGAAAAAAATCTGATTATTTTTACCTAAACTTACAATTGTTTAGTATAGTAGAAGCATAGCTTTAAGCTGTGTCCACCGTATTTATTTGGTTGGGCACTCTAAGGGTTAGCGTATGGTTTCTATTGCCATGGACAATTTAGCGGCGAAATTGCCAAACTAAACGTTATTTATGGGTTGACTTAGTCATACTGTAATAGTTTGTTATCAAAAACGCTTGGAGTTGGGGAAAAAAGCACGAAGACCGCTTGGTTCCTGTTGATCGAAGCTCTAAGCTGAAGTGTATGCATTATGGTACTCAAAAAAAAAATCAACCTATATGGTTGATCGCCAGGCTAGTGTTTGTTTGATGGATAACGCAGTTTCCAGCATTATTATGTTCTTTTCCCATTACTTCACCAAATATTCTTCGCAAGCCACTGGGTGCTTGCTATTCACATACTCATTATCGAAACAAGTCTAGTATGGACATTTGAGTGAGAAAAAATGAAAAAAAAATAGCGGGTAAATAATGTACTTTATTAGGATAGCCAGTAAGAATTTTAGACTACATGGAAAGATTGAACGAAAGATCTATTATTAGAAATATAGAAAAGTTTAAAACCTTGGGTAACAGGTTTCTTTCTTTGGCGTAGCCAATTATAAGTCAGTCCAGATTGAATAAATAGTATATTAGCGATTGGTTAAAAGTATGGACATGTTTATTCTGCACGCATTTGTTTGGCAACAGGTTTCTTTCCTCGGAAGAGCCGAATCATAATTTGACCTTTGGCCTACTTCTTGGTATTAGTCCCAACTGATTAAATAGTAACTAGCGATGCCATTATGGACTTTTTTTTAACCTTTTTGCAGGCCTATTTATGGGCCAATACATCACTTGAACAAGTATTGCTACAGTTAACCCTTACGCTGCTGAGCCCGACTCACTGACCTTTTGTGGACAGTGTAGATCAAGATCAGACTGCACAGAACGTGCAGTCTGATCTTGGATCTACACTGTCCGATTAGGAGATATTATCCCCAAAACATATATTTGTGATGGCAATATTTGGGTTTTAACGATTCAATTAAAAATACTATTTTAGTTACCTAGCAGGATAAGGCTTAATCTATACTGCATCACTCTTCTTTTAACTCATACCAAACGACAATATTTTAGACTGGTCCAAATTGAAAGCATTTGCAGACGACAACATAAACATGACTGAAAATTTGAAATTTGTTTTGTGAAGGTTAGAAAACATTGTGGGAAAAGGAGAAAATGCTGGTTACCAGCATTTTCTCCTTTTCCCACAATGTTTTCTAAAGGCTTCTTTCTCAGGGGCGACAAAAGTAGGGATTGTGTGGTAATGGGTTAATCTCTGCAAATGGATATGATAGGAGATAGGGGATATTCCCTTTCTTGTCCTTTTTCTTTGATTTACTTCATAACACTTAACCATGAAGTCTAAATGGTTTTTTTAGACACACCATATTTGGTAGCGGCTGCTTCTTTTCCAGTGTGAGTTGGATTCACTTCTTATCTTGAACTATGAACATGTATCTCATTTACAAAATTTTAGTTTTTAACAAAAAGTAAAATGATGAGCAAAAGGAGGTAATTTATGGTGTTACAGAGAGCAGTTGGATATATAAACACTTGAAACCTGCTTTGCCGATAAGATCCTTTATCCTCTTATGTTCCCCGATTTTACTTATCAAACAATCCTTGATTTTCACGACCCTGGAAAGAAGCCCTTTGAAAACTTTGTGGGAAAAGGAGAAAATGCTGGTAACCAGCATTTTCTCCTTTTTCCACAATGTTTTCTACCCGATCAGAGACCTATATAAGCTAATTTGTACCTATTCTGAATCTGTCTTCTGCAGATGCTTTTAGTTTGGAAGAGTCTAAAATTTGTCGCTTGGGGAAGTGCTCAAGGTAATGTCATAGGTAAAAATATATAAGCACTCAAAAATTTGCCCTGCTCGATTTTAGCTAACAAACAATGACGATCTGGAAGAGGGGGGCGCACTGATCCTTGCAAAGATGACGTTGCTGTTCAGCAGGATTTTACAGTGATGCAATTTGCTGCATTATTCTATAAATACTCATCTATCTAATTTGGGCATCCTGGGTACAGAACCGAACCACTTACCTACGCGACAACCGTTATTTTGAATTTCAAACTGAAATAAACGTTTACTCAATAAAACGCTACCTCGTGCAATTCACTCAGCTATGATCAGCAGTTTTGAGAAATCTGGAGCTTAAACAGGTCTCATTTCTCCTCAAACGTATTGATAAAAGCTATTTTCTACATTGCTACTTTATACACATCTTCGCAAACCAAGGATACTAACTCCACTTTGTTCGTTACGTACCTTGGCCGCTCGCCTCTTTAAAAATCGAAACACCCGCTGCGCCACCTGTCGAATATCACGAGTTGCGTAACCTTTGCTGATGTTATTTCTGACAAATCAAAATGCTCGTAATAAAATTTGTAGGTTATGCATCAAATATGGCTGCGCTTTCGGATTCATCACACCAAAACAAGACGAACAGACGCAATCATTTGGCTATGGAACCCGTCCTAATACTTCACATAATTGATCGTAAACAAAAAAAGAAAACTCACTAAATATCGATCGTCTACTCTTTTTTGGCAAATTTCGTCACAAACACGACAACTTTCGTTTTTGATGGGCGCCGCCATTATTGTTTTCTGTTTTGCGAAAGATTTCTTGTTACGGATGGTTTGATTGGACGCGATGGGTTTTGATCGCATCCAATGAAAAGGCGCAGCGGGAGCTTCGATTTTTAAAGAGGCGAGTGGCCAAGGGTACTACCCTAGTATCCTTGGCTTGCGAAGATGCTTTATACAGCGTAATATTACAATCTGCCCGCTTTCGGGGCGAGTGATGCGTCATATAAGAGAGGTCGAATCTTCGAAGAATATGACATGCGCAGACAACGCAATTTGGTGTTTCCCCGTGTAGAATAGTTGAGGAACGTGCCTCATGGATAGTGCTTGGATGGGCGATCAAGCTGTTACACGATGGTGTAGTTACTTTTCACGCCCAGTCGGGTGAGTCAGTGGTTAGTGCATCCGGCTCACAACCTGGTGGTTTCGAGTTCGATACCCAGTTTATTCTGGTGTAATGCAGAGAAATGGCCCTCCCCTACAAAATGAATCATGGGTCATTTCCTACGTGGAGGAATGACCCGGATCATTATTCTACGTAGAGAAATGACCCTGTAAGTCATTTCTCTACGTAGAATAATGACCCGGGTCTTTCCTCTACGTAGAGAAGTGACTTCTTGGGTCATTTCTCCACGTAGAAAAATGACCCTGTATGTCATTTCTCTACGTAGAATAATGACCCGGGTCTTTCCTCTACGTAGAGAAGTGACTTCTTGGGTCATTTCTCCGCGTAGAAAAATGACCCGGGTCATTTTGTAGGGGAATGTTTTTTCTCTGCATTACACCGGCGATTGTTCGCTTCTCACTTCTGATAGTTGTGTTGCAGCACCAATGTGATAAAGCCAGGAAACACATGGTTAGGTGTACATATCCCTGCGATATTACACAAGCTGTTTATATGGTGTTAACCCTTTCCCATACAATCCCTGGTTTTTACGGGTCTTAAATAGTAGCCTTTTGAAAACATTGTGGGAAAAGGAGAAAATGCTGGTAACTACCATTTTCTCCTTTTCCCACAATGTTTTCTACCTTATCATATACAAAAATCATCTTTTCTGCAAGAGTTGAAGTGCCGTCTGCAAATGCTTTCAATTTGGTCTAGTCCAAAAGTTTGTTGTTTTGGAAAGGGTTAAACTCCAAAACATCAGTGAAAAAGTTACTTTTCTTTATTTTTATTCGTATTGAACCACTAAAATGTTTCAATATTCATATTTCAGGGCCTTTTACGCCGTCCAGTTTTTTTCCTTCAAAGTCGTTTCTTGTCGTTTAAAATTCGCATGGGTCCACGAAAAGTACTGAAAAATTTTATGGACCGCAACTATATTATGAATCCGCGGTCTAAACAATGCAATAAACATATTCTGGAGGTTGTACTTTGGCACGGTATAATTTTCCGATCTTTGATTTTCTACGTTTTATGTCGAATAATCACGAATGCCTATTTATGTATAATGTCACGCAATGTTTAGCCCTTTTCCCAGCCCTTTTCCAAACATCTCATTGTTTAACCCTTTACCACACAATGACGACTTTTGACGACCCTGGGGTAGACGCCTTTTGAAAACATTGTGGGGATTTTCTCCTTTTCCCACCATGTTTTCTACCCTTCCCAAGTTCTGATTTTCAGTCACATTTATTTTTGTCATCTGTAAATGCTTTAAATTTGGTATAGTCTATAGATTTGTTGTTTGGTATGCTAAACACGACTCATTGACGGTTTGTGGACAGTGTAGATTTAACGTTATTTGGTAACGGGTTAAGATTCTCTAGGTATTACTTTAGCACGATAATACACTCTGATTAATTTACACGTTGCATTACGCCAACAAAATGGGAGAGTGGTGGAAAAGAAATCCGGCAAACCATTTTCAAAACTACAGGTGTATGTCAAAAGTTATCAATCGTGCTGTTATGCAGGTGTTTATAGGCGTAACCCTTTTCAAAGCGAAAAAAAAAATAAAGAAACTATATTGCGTCTTTACAGTATATGACCGGAAGTATTCATTGTGAATGACTCAGGATTCTGAACAATGGCGGTCTTACACTTTGGTCTTACTTCGAAGGAGACACAATTTATTTCACGCTTTCCGGTAGATTATCGAGCACTATGGGTGAAATATTTTTCGATATTTCATGGTAACGACCAGTCAAAGTAACGATTTTTACATTCTAATTACATAAGTAAACCAAACCAGGTGGAAATATGACGTCATTTATCTTGCATTTCTTGTGCTTGACGTAATACTGTGAAGCGTTGTCATACAGAGGAGGTATGCTACGGGGAATAACTGAAAAAGACCTGTACTGAATTATGAAAAAGTTCCTTCCAGAACAAGTCAAATAAATATTTTTTTTTTTGGGGGGGGGAGGGGTTAAAGAACGAAATTTATCTCATCGAGTGAACATCATCGGTAATTTTTTTAAGAGTGGCTGCGCCACTGCAGCCACTCGTGAAAATATTACCGATGGTATTCACTCGATGAAATAAAATTTCGATCTTGAACCGAAAATACAAGTATCCTCTATATATTTGAGCGGTGCTTTGGTAAAACGAGGGCTTAATGCATCTCTCTCTCTCTCTCTCTCTCTCTCTCTCTCCACAAATACATCGGGTAACTTTTTTGCTTCATACCCCTTTAACCCTTTCCCAAACGACAAACTTTTGGACTAGAGCAAATTGAAAGCATTTGCAGACGACAATTCAACTCTTGCTGAAAAGATGATTTCTGTCTATGATAGGGTAGAAAACAGTGTGGGAAAAGGAGAAAATGCTGGTTACCAGCATTTTCTCCTTTTCCCACAATGTTTTCAAAAGGCTACCATTGCAGACCCGTAAAAACCAGGGATTGTTTGGGAAAGGGTTAATGTTTCCGTTTTGGAGCGCTAGACATTGATGTCATATTTGTTAGTTTAATATTTTCTAATGAGATCAGGTATTCAGCCCATGAATTGAAACTGTCTGCTGAACACTGCTGACCCTAAGTGTCAGGGTCAGCCGTGACTTTTAACTTTTTACCAAAAAAGGAATCGTTTCATTCTTGTCCATAAAAGTCCTGACAATTTTTTGCATATTTTAGGGGTTTAGAAGTTCACTGGAGAAGAAAAAGAACAAGATTAAGGCTGGGAGAAGACATTTTATAAATGCAAAACTGATCCTGAAAATAAAGCTATCTAGATATGCCTTGCAACATGCGAAAAGGGGGCATGCTGACGTTTGCCTTAAGTGTCTTCTCGGATCAGCCTGTGCAGACTGCACAGGCTAATCCGAGGGGACACTTTACGACTGCATTATATAAAACAATTATATATTTTCTTTAGTAGTCTTGCTCGAAACAGAAAATTACATAAAAAAGGGAATTTTCGTTTCGGATTAATATGTTCGGACTGCGAAGGCTGATCCGAGAAGACACTTTACACAAATGTCCGAACCTCCCTTTTGGCGTGATGCAGTCCAATTCTATACATGTAAATCGTTTGTTTGTAAGAGAAGGGTTATACTATTCCTTAACCACAAAAGTCCGAGTTTAAACATCCCCGAAAAAGAAAACATTTAAAAACACTGTAGGAAAAAGAACTTTTCTTCTATGTGTTTCATCCTTTCCTAGACAAGTCTAACGTTTAGTTTTAAATCTTGAATTTTGATACGAGTTTGTCCACTGCAAATGCTTTGAATATCGGATAAAGTCCATTTTTTTTTTTCGTTCAATGAAGAGTTAATCCAGCCATGAAATTCCTTCCAACAATCGTAATCACAAATTACCCATGATGCATGTAGTTGATGCTGTATGGCATTACACATTAACTCTTTACCAAACAACACAATTTTAGACTGGTACAAGCTGAAAGCACTTGCAGCCGACAAAATAAACGTAACTCATAAATTGAAATTTATTTCCAGCAGGGTAGAAAACATTGTGAGAAAAGGAGAAAATGCTGGTTACCAGCATTTTCTCCTTTTTCCACAATGTTTTCAAAAGGCTTCTATCACAGGATTGTAAAAACCAGTGATTGTTTGGTAAAAAGTTAAGCCCTTTGCATCTGAGGACATGCTGCAAAATACCGCCTCCATAGTCCTTTTCGGAATGAAAAAAACACACATTGTGGCGCATTGGAAATTGCTCCAATGGAACCTATTCAATGCTTTCTTACTGTTATTTTTTTTAGGACATATCACTAACCATATTAATCTTTAATTAATCTGCCTTCCCTCTAACATAAAATTGTTTATGTTTCGTGAACAGAATAGAACTACATACTTTAAAATTCCTTATTGTTGTTTTGTTTTAATTTACAATGGTCACGACAGTATTTTGTTTTTATGTACTCGAGAAGTATCGAACTATTTGACAGGCGTCTGGATAATGCTGTTCAGAGGCATTTGCAGCAAACTGCCGAGCGCTGACATACTTGTATGAAGGGTCTCTCGCCTTCCGAAAACAAAACTTTGTAATCGATCATCGTTGTAACAGCTTATATTACCGAAAAGGGTCACATTATACTCTGTAACCTAACCCCTAAATCTTTTCTGAAACAATCCCTGGTTTTCACGACTCTAAGAATGAAGCCTTCTGAAAACATTGTGGGAAAAGGAGAAAATGCTGGTAACCAGCATTTTCTCCTTTTCCCACAATGTTTTTTTTTTTTTTCTTTTTCACCAAATCAATTATCAACTTTTTAATCATATTAGATTTGTCGTCTGCAAATGCTTCCATTTTTGGACTACTCTAAAGTTATGTCGTTTGGTAAAGAGTTAAACGCCAAACCAAATCCCCCCGCCCCTAAAGTAAAAAAGAAACGCGGGCGATTATACATGCGTAGAACAATAAAATGTTAACATAATCTGGTGGTGGGGGGCGGGGGTTAATTGTTTTTGTGTGATCCGTCGGATATGTTACACATTGGGATTTTTTTTTAATCATTGTGCTTTTCCAAATGCAGGCACCGCCTCTTGGGCCCAAGTGCCATTATTTCCCGCTAGATGGCATTCTATAAATACTCATCTATCTAGTTTGGGCATCCTGGGTACAGAACCGAACTACTTTCCTGCGCGACAACCGTTACTTTGAATTTCAAACTAAAATAAACGTTTATTCAATATAACGCTACCCAGTGCAATTTACTCAGTTGTGATCAGCAGTTTAGAGAATTCTGGAGCTAAAGCAGGTCTCATTTCTCCTCAAACGTACTGATTAAAGCTACTTTCTACATTTCTACTTTATAAAGCGGAATATTACAGTCTGCCCGCTTTCGGGGCTAGTGATGCGTCATATAAGACAGGTCGAATCTTGGAAGAATATGACATGCGCAGACAACGCCCAAGTTCTGCTATCAAAAAGAACTGTACGGAGTGTACGCTCTACCATTTGTGTTTCCTCTCATGGTTTCGACTGTCACGAAAATAAGCCTGCATGGACAAATCCAATGAGCAAGACGGCCGATTTAGTCCTGCCTTGTCTCTGTTGTTGGTACATCAACTCACTGACACGTGACACTGGGGTATCATAGTACTCGATACAAACTAATTCCCGGACACGACCTATTAATTCCCTTTGACAAATAGTGATTGAGTTTCGGACACTTCAATTCACTCTGACCAGTGTCCATCAGAATAGGCAATTCAAATTGACCACATCGCTTGACTTGCTTGTAAAGGCTGGATAACAAACAGTCAATCAAAATAACTAAAGATATTCATTTTTTCAGAGTGGCACTAATTTGACCGCGCCACCTAAAAACGGCCAGATCCACTTTCTCTATATAGAAAATACCCGTTTTTTCCGAAGTGTCTTCAATAGCAATGCGTTATATCTCTTCGATACTTTTTACGTTTAACACTTTCCCACACAATCCCGACTTTTAACACCCCTGTGAAAGAAGCCTATTGAAAACAATGTGGGAAAAGGAGAAAATGCTGGTAACCAGCATTTTCTCCTTTTCCCACAATGTTTTCTTCCCTTCGCAAAACAAATTTTGATTCTTAATCACATTCATTTTGCCGTCTTTAAAATTCAATTTGGACCAGTCTAAAATTTTGCCTTTTGGTAAAGGGTTAGCCAAGCAACTCATCAATAGGTTATGGATCCCCAAAATTCCATTTTGTTTTACAACCAAGCACGACTTAGAATGGTCCTTTGAGATCAAGACAATTTACAAATGGCAAAAAAGTTTCGGCCCATGTCAGCCTACGAGGACTGCGCAGCCTGTTATGAGTCGACTTTTTTGCAGATGCGTTAAAATCCCCGTTTTATAGAGCATGGCACGGTTACATGAAGAAATATCAAAATAAAATTCTTTGTAAATTAGCAAGATATATAAAGAAACGTCTGATAGCGTAGATCCACGATCAGATAGCATGTTTTGTGCAGTCTGATCCAGATTGAAACGTTTCACAAAAGCGCTAACGTCTCCCAATAGCATACTACTATATAAGAACCAGGGTTAAGAACGGGTGTAGATGGCGCTGCCGATGTGTTTCCCATGATCTCTCTTGATTGACCGGGGATAGTGACACTGGTCAGTGAGTTAATCAGTGGCGCTGTCATAACGACGGTTGTCATAGTGACGGAAGGTGTATGACCTTGTCAGAAAATAGAGTGTCCCTTTCTCAATGGTTGACGTGACACTTGTAAAGGTGAGCGATGGCGAAAAGGAGACGGTTTCAATTTCAATAAACAGGAAAGTAATTGCTTACGGAGTTTGACTTTTTGAATGAATGTTTAAAAGGTCAAAATTTTCAGTGAAAGTTCATCCCTGGAATCAAGGGTACATCTAAAGGGTTTGTCTTTGAAAGGGTTGAAACATTGTGGCTGAAGACTAGGTTTTGTCATTAGAAAGGCATAAAAAGCATTATTGGTACAGAAGAAAAATGCTGCTTATCAGATAGCAGCCGATTTCACTTCAGGGCCGCTTAACTCTTTACAAAGGACAAAATTTTAGACTGGTCCAACTTGAAAGCATTATGTAATGCACTGAGTAGCTCAAATAACGCAGTTTTACTTTGATAAGGTAGAAAACTTTGTGGGAAAAGGAGAAAATGCTGGTTACCAGCATTTTCTCCTTTTCTCACAGTTTTTTTTTAAAAGTCGTCATTGTATTGCAAAGGGTTAAAGCCCGGATTCTCTCTCTCTCTCTCTCTCTCTCTCTCTCTCTCTCTCTCTCTCTGATATGCTATGCTAAAATAGCCACCCGCATTTACGACTTGTATTGAATTCAGCCACATAAAACAATGATGATATCGACAGCAACTGTATCGTTTCTTTCCATATCTACCTATTTACAGATAAAAATACTAGCCATCATCTGTGAAAAGGGGCTAAATGCATCTGCAAAAACTCAGGTCAGCCTGCGTAGTCCGTTAACTTGGGCCAAACCTTTAACTATTGGTCAATTTTCTGCATGCCAATGGACCGGTCTACCTCACGAATTGGTCAATTGTTCGACACACTTGATTTTGTAGATCCATGATTGAGAAAAGACATGCAAGGTAAAGTGCATCACGGGGTTATATTTAGACCCCTTTTATCAGAGCATGGCTCACCTATGAATAGGTCTGAATTTTGCACCTTGCAGAGGTATGTCAGAATTTTGCACCTCGCCGAAGCCAATGAGTGTCGCCTGCCGCCAAAGACATTTTTATCTAAAGCGCCTCGTGAAAAGTTAATTACTACTATTTTTCATAAAGCTGACATTCTATAAATACATTTTTGACGGAAAGGTCACAGTGACGATTTTGACAGGATGTTATGACTTATGTCCATATCCACCCCATAATTCATAGTCCAATATGGCCGCCAGCTATAGCACAACACTTGTGGTATCGTAAACGTAGATAAATATTTCAATAAAGGAAACGACACAATCTATTTACTCTAACTTTATTCTCCAGATAAAAATCTACCTTTGAAAAATTTACTGACGCAAAACCTCATTTCAAAAATCCTTTAACCGTCTCTAGCACTGAGGTTACAAAATTTTAGACTTTTGAGAAATTTGCGGAAGGAAATCCTAATATGACTCATAGAAAAAGTGAAACTTGTCTTTAAAAAGGATAGAAAACATTTTGGGAAAAATGAGAAAATGCTGGTTACCAGCATTTTCTCATTTTTCCCAAAAGTTTTCAAAACCTTTTATCATTTCTGATCGTTTGAACTTGATACTGCGTAGTAAGCAGTCAAATCACTTTTAGACGAACTTTTAAACGTGGTTCAATTGATGAAAAGTGTCTCTTAAAAAGGTTTTAAAAACATTTTCGAAAAAGAACATGTTTTCAAAAGCCTTTATCCTTTATGGTCGTTAAAACTTAATATTGTGTATTAAGCGGTCAATGTAGTTTCAGACGAACTTAGTGTCAGGGAAAGTATTCATATATACACTGGCCGTCGTGAAATAACTGAAATAATCTCGAAAACAGCATTAAACGCTAGCAAAACAAGCAAACAGCATGAAAAGCTCTTGGCTACTGGAGATCTTCCTCATCAGTACCATTTCCTGATTGATTGAATTTGAGTTTATTAATCGTAGCAAATGGTTGCCAATATGGGCAACGCCCCTTGAAGGCTGTTAGTATTGTTACGCGGGACAGTACACATACAGGATGAAACCCATATTGAGAGCTAAGTCTAAGATCCACGTGTTCATCGAAGCCTTGGATGGCGAAGATGGACGAAACCCATCCTAATGTACGCCTGGTTCTTTAACCTTTTACCACACGACAAAATTTTGGACTCTTCCAAACAGAAAGAGTTTGCAGACGACAATTTTTTTTATTTTGAGAAAATGATAGAAAGTTCCAAAAAGGGTAGAAAACACTGTGGGAAAAGGAGAAATTGCTCGTTACGAGCAATTTCTCCTTTTCCCACAGTGTTTTCAAAAGACTTTTACTACAGACACGTAAAAACCAGGGCTTGTTTGGGAAAAGGTTAACATGATCCATGTATAGCACCGTCACACGGTACATGGGTTTATCGTCTCATCGGAATGACTGTAAGAAATCTTAGATTACCAGCCTTGAGAACCGAATCCACACCCTCAAGTGAACCCAAACATCAGTTTCACGAGTCCTGTCACAGTCTCTTTTTTTTTTTACAAAAAAAAATCACTCCGTGTATATGACTGAAAATGCACGAAAATGAAAGGTAAAGGTGGGAAAGTCAGTTTTATTGTGATTTATAATCTCATACAAACCTGTAATAAAGTTTTTATTAGATCTAGATTCGCCATTGGCTATACGGGTATCTATCGCTTTCCCTTTACCAACAAGCCCTTGTTTAAAGAATCCTGTGGGGAATAAAGCTTTTGAAAACATCGTGGGAAAGGGAGAAAATGCTGGTAACCAGTATTTTCTCCCTTTCCCACAATGTTTTTAACCTTTCAATGGCACATCAAGGTCTTTTTTTATTAATAAAGATTTTACTAGATTCGCCATAGGCTTTACGGACCCGTCTCTGTCCCTTTGCCAAGCAATACAGTGTTTTAATGATCAAAAGGGGGGAAAAAGGTTCTTGAAAATACTGTTGGAAAAGGAGGAGACGCTGGTAACAAACATTTTCTCTCTTTCCAAAAAAGTTTTCTAAGCTTTGAATGAAAAATCTTTTCTTTTTTATTTCATAAGAATTTTCCTAGATTCGCCATGGGCTGTACGGGTGCTCTCTTTATCAAGCCATCTAAAGCTTTGATAGTCCTGGGACAGAAGGCTTTTGAAAGCATGGTGGGGAAAGGAGGAAGTGCTGGTAACCAGCATTTTCTTCATTTTCCACAATCTTTTCTATTTCTTGAAAGACATATCACAGCATTTGAGCCACTGTCGGTCTCATCATAATTTCTATAGAAAATGTTCGCAATGTACAGAGCTAATTAGTTTACGTTGTAATGCACGCGCCTTTATTTTCTGCATCTCCCATGATAACGTCGGTTTAGTTCAAAAACCCTGTAAGTACAGATTGTTTCAAGCTGTAGTTACGAGATTTTTTAAGTAAACCGACGATATCCTCAATCTGCATCATGTTTTGAGCGAGAATATTCAATGGTACTGTCAAAATGGTATTATAATTTGCTTGCAACACGCGAAAAGGGGTATTCGAACATTTGCGTAAAGAGCCGTCTCGGATCAGCCTACGCAGTCCGCGCAGGCTAATCCGACACGAATTTTTAGGAATAGATTGGATTTTGTCCTAGAGTAGACCTACGCTAAACAGAAAATTTACATAAGAACGGTAAGTGTCGTTTCAGATTAGTTTGCGTGGAATGTGCAGGTTGATCTGAGAGGATGCTATACGCGAGTGTCCCAATGTCCCCTTTTCTTGCGTAGCAGGCCAATTAGTACTATTTTGCATAGATAATTATGGACGTCTATCAGAAATTGGTCAAATGAAATTAGATATTCCATTGTTTCCACACGTCTTGATGTGTGTTGAATTATTCAGATTTCGCGACTGTAGGTTACACATGATATTTTAACTTTTTCCGACCCAAAATAGATGAGACATACTCTGAGAAAAGGCGGCTTTAGTCTTTACCAAGCAATCTCTGGTTTTTACGATCCAAAGGGAGAAGCCTTCTGAAAACATTGCGGGAAAAGGAGAAAATGCTGGTAACCAGCATTTTCTCCTTTTCCCACAATGTTTTCTACTCTTCTAAACTCTAAGTTTCAATATTTGAGTCACATATATTTTGTCGTCTGCAAATGCTTTCAATTTGGACCAGTTTTAAATTTTGTCGTTTGGTAAAGGGATAAGGCATCTGTCAAAAAAGTATCGTCAAGGTCAGCCTGCACAGGCTAGCCCAAGTCGAAAAATTTTGCATTTTGTAAATGTTCTGCATGTGATAGGACCAGTGTGCCACATGATTCAGTCAGTTGTTTTATAAAGGGATTTTTATGGCCCCTTATTAATGTGACAATTCATTGAACCCCTGTTTGTTAGAGAAGGGCTTATATATATACACTGGACTACCTCTATTGTAGGCAGGAAATACCACCGTCTGAAAGTTGATTGAAAGAGTGGACGGTGTATATCAATTACAAGAATGCACATTCTATGCAGTCTGATCTTGATTTGTACTGTGTCCTCAAAATGCCCTCCTTTTTTCGACTGTAAGGCCGAAAATTTTAGGGCGAATGAGTGTCGTGCATTGTCTGAATGCAAGAAAAACGCCTTTTCTTACTTTTTACACAAAAAGAAATTAGTTTCTTTAAATATATTCAATATTCTGACATTACTTGTTCGTACTTGTATTTTCCATGAGCGAAAATTATAATCATCATAATCTTCTATGTAAAACTGATTTCCCAAGGAGTAATTAAGTGTTAGCAACCCTTTGTCATAGCAGCAGAAATAATTCAATTTTCGAAAACATTAAGCCTTTTTATTGCCCATTCGCTAATTCCACCTAGCGAGTACTCCATCCAAACAACCGAGAAACATTTTTTTCACCGTTGCAACAGCACCCAAATATATTTTTTTTTCTTTTTTCAAAACTAAATTAATTTCTGAAAATCACTCATCGCACGTTAAAAAGTAGCTGTAGCAAACTAAAATTCTGCATTGAATTGGACTTAATCTCCGTCTTTTAGGGTTTACTTTTCATGGCAGTTACACATCTTGTCGACAGAAATGCGTTCTGCACTTCCGGTTGAAAGCCTAACCACTGGATTATTACGTCGTGAATTCAATACTTATGCACTACTCGCTGTCCAGACTTTACTACATACATAAAAGAACATTGGTCCATACTGTTAGATTATGCACAACAATACTTCCATACTTCTCTTTTTAAAGGTCAAAATTTTCATTTCAAACGTAATTTTATTGCAATTAGGAAACCTTTTATTATCCTGTCAAAATTAGTGACAATACTGCAGTATTGTCGTACAATTAAAACGTTCCCGTTTGAATCACGTCGTTCTGACGTAGCTCGTGCGGATATTGCAATCCTTTTAGATTCCCAACACAGATAGAAATGACAATTTCAATGATATAAAAATTCAGGCATGGATTTTTCGAGGCTCCTTTTGCCAACATGTTTATAGAAAATAACGGACAGAGTAGATCAAAATAAGCTAATACGTTTTACTTGATAAAAAGACCATCGAAAAAAAAACACAAATCTTTCAAGCTTGCGAAGGGTTCATTTTAATATGTATGAACATGTACTATCACGACTGGAGCGATCTCGTATCCTGCCAAACAGGTGTTTGGGCGTTTGGCACGGTAAAGATTTACACCATTTTGAGATAGCTACATGGCAAAGGCCGCGAATTTGTACCCAAGGATCCGGGTTCATATCTCTACATTTCGAAATTGGATTGTAACTGACGAGTTGGATGTATTTATTACACTCGTCAAAATATATCTAGGTTCTGTATTCACCAACCATTCTTAAAGATATTCTTAGTCTTATTCTTCAGAATGTTGTCAGTGTGAAAGTAACAGAACTTCTGATTGGCTAAACCATATGGTTTAGCCAATCAGAAGTTCTGTTACTTTGGTTGTCAGAAAATCTTGAAAAATAAGACAAAGAACGTTCTCACGAATGGTAGGTGAATATGGAGCCAGGTCTTTTCGAGCCTGCAGGAAAAAGTCCAGGATTGAATGAACAGCAAACCTACTTCAGTGAATATACACTCTTTTAATCGTGGTGCAGGGTTAATATTCATCGATCATTCTTAAGAACTTTCTTGGTCTCAGTCTCTAGAATTTTGTGATCATGAAAGTGACACAACTTCTGATTGGCTAAACCAAACTTTCAAAGACAGAAAATCTTGGAGAATTAGACTGAATATTCTTAAGAATGGTTTGTGAATACGGGTCCAGGTTCACAACATATTACTCAACTCAAATCTACAGAACTCAACTATCTGAACTGGACAGAACCGAACTGAACTGGCAATCTGTCAAGTAAAGAAGGGATAAAACATTTTAGTATATGATAAAAAATGTAGAAATGAATATTTTCAGATACACAACAATCGATGACAAACGGTCTCGCAAAATGCCAAATTTTCTCACTGGCGCTGCTCAAGCACCAGAAAAGTCACTAAGGTAAACTATTCCGTATCTATATCTAACCTTTCCCCTTGATATTTCTACAAAATCGTCTTTTGATTCCCCCAAAATGCCGAAATTGATTTATCCGTTCTTCTTTTCCGAGACCAGTTTTCAGTGCATTTCGAGTTTTGTGTAGAACTGATATTATTTCAGCTATTGAACATTTTAAGTTTAAATCGAATTTCCAAATCACTACCGTGCATTAATTCTTGGAATTTCAAATAAACAACATCGGCAGTTTGAATCAGGAAAATTATATTGTTGGAATTTCATTTTTGTGGTATTTGTCGAAGACACTACCACTATGAGTTCAAGATTGAATTTTGATAACCATGTATCTTATTTTGCGCAAAGCCAAAGGAAATAAACCTAGTTAAACTCAATATTTCTCAGGCAAATGAGTTTTACGGTGGCACTCGGATATGTAATTTGAAATGGCATATTAAAATACATTGGGCGATTCCATTGATCGTTGGGATACTTATTTTTTACTAAAAATAGCTTCTCTAGCTCATTTGGAGCTATGATACAAATTTTCCAACTGACCCTGGGCTTTTTCGCCCCAAAACCAATTCGTTCCATGGCTTGTTCGTCCTATGATTGCTCGCTACTCCATTTGATTGCTCATGAATATTTATAGATCGAGGTAATTGATTGTAATCTTGGAAATTAAATGTAAAAGGCTAGAAATATTTCAAAATTATAGTTTTCAGGAACAAACTTAATTTTGTTCGATATATCAACAGGATTTTTCTCTCAACTCGTCATGCATCCTACTGTCAAAGGGCGTTACTCCTGCTTCCTCCTAATGATCAAAGGGAGACCACTTATACAAAAATAAAACAAACTTTGTCGTGAGTACTCTCCCTTCAACCGAAAAGGTATTCATTTGCTCAGTGGGTTGACTTTTAAGCCAATATTTGAACAATATGTCTCTGTTTCTTTCAAACTATTAATTCCACACAATGAGTTTCCTTGACAAATACCACTTCAGCGTTCTCAACGCTTTGATTGTAGTTTGTATATAGCGAACAGTGTGGATTCATAATCAGACTTCACGTTTTGCGTCGTGTGCTCTGAATCTACATTTGCAGCTGAGGCAACAAGAATTTGTGG
Source organism: Tridacna crocea (assembly GCA_943736015.1). NCBI lineage: Eukaryota > Metazoa > Mollusca > Bivalvia > Cardiida > Cardiidae > Tridacna > Tridacna crocea. The sequence continues at coordinate 16,989,318 of OX031066.1, forward strand.
AAGGCATTTGAAAGGTATTTTTAGAATTCATTCATAACAGGTCAGATTAGCCCAGTCGACAAACCAATTGTAATGCTAACATCATGGTAGTGGATCCCAAAAGGAAAATTATCTTAAACTGATAAATTCTTCGTAAGACCCGGTCACAACTCGAACACACAACCTATCACCCACCAGACAGGTACGCACCAACAGTTTGTGATCGAAGCTTTTTGAATTCAAGTAGCAAATATCGTAAATATGGGTATAAAACGGTACGAGATTTTAAGGGGCGACCAGGCTGTACAAATCAAGATATCTACAGACGGGTTTTCACTTTATTGCCCAATAAAACTCTTTATACTTCATGACGCAGTCTATTTCTTTAACTGCATTTCGACATTTAGTACCTTCCACGAGATATTTCAGGTTTTTTATTTCGTTATCCAAATATTTCAATGACTCTTAACAAGAAAGATTATATTCAAAAGAAATTTTGCATTCATTTTATGGCATTACCTATTAGAATTTTACTTTACATCTAAGAAAGTGCTCCAACTCATAATGTACTACTCTCTGAAATTGCTGTAAGTGGACCGAGCAAGTGCTACCGTCAACAGTCAGGTATTTTCAAAGATTAACCCTCGGGTTGCTAACCGTGGCCACTGGCCATTTACGGACAATGTTGACCCAAGATCAGACTGCACAAAACGTGCAGTCTGATCTTTGGTCTACACTGTCCGATTATGGGTTTTTTTTCTACGAAATAATGCCTTTGAAAAAGCTATATCTAAGTTTCTAGTATCGACTTGAAATTCTATTTAACACTTTACCAATTGAACTAGTCCAAATTAAAAGCATTTGCAGACAACAGACTATAACTATTATGTGAAACAAAAAATCACAATTCTATTTGGGGAGGGCAGAAAACATTGTGGAAAAAGGAGAAAATGCTGGTTACCAGCATTTTCTCCTTTTCCCACAATGTTTTCAAAAGCTGTCTTTCTCAGGGTCATTAAAAGTCGGCATTGTGTGGTAAGGAGTTAACTCATTCAGCAGGATAGGGGCTAGTTCTGCTAATCACAGAGTTGATACCCCTAGTATTTCCAAAATTCGGAGCTTTACCCGAGAACGACAGTCGCAAACAAGAAAATTCCATGAAAATCCTAATACGAACAAAGCTCTGGCCTAATACGCATATTTGTTAAGTACATTGAGATCATTACAGAGATTATAATAATTATACCTCCACTCAATGAACTCAAGAATCTGTCTAGGGTTTAGCTAATCGTTTTTCTTTTCAAGTGAAGCTGTTTAAGCTGGCACTTTACTTTATTTTTTGTTTTAAGTCTTAAATGAATAAACAAATAAATAGGTAGTAATTTGTGATTGATGAAAAATGTGGAATCTGTGGGCCTTTTAGAACCTTCCACTTGTATTTGTGGGCCGAATTAAGATACCAATTTACTATTGCCACCATTGCCTTTAGGTCCTTATATGCTTGTACTAATACACCACAGCAAACTGACATGACAGGATATACTTCATGTTGGGGATTGATTGATTGATTGATTGATTGATTGATTGATTGATCGATTCATTCATTCATTTGTTGAGTTGTTGATTTTTGTTTGGTTGGTTCATTGAATGATTGATTGATTGATTAATTGACTGGCTGGCTGGCTGGCTGACTGACTGACTGACTGACCGACCGACCGACCGACCGACCGACCAACCGGCCGACCGACCGACCGACCGACTGACTGACTGGCTGACCGACTGACCGACCGACTGACTGACTGACTGGCTGGTTTGCTGGCTCACTGGCTGGCTTACTGGCTGACTGACTGACTGACTGACTGACTGACTGACTGACTGACTGACTGGCTGGTTTGCTGGCTTACTGGCTGACTGACTGACTGACTGACTGGCTGGCTGGCTGGCTGGCTGGCTGGCTGACTGACTGACTGACTGACTGACTGACTGATCGATCAATCGATGATCGATCGATGATAGATTGATTGATTGATTGATTGCATGACGGACTTTTGCAGACTTTGAAGTGGCACTTCATCTCATAACTAGCTTTATTTTTAGCGAATCACAGCCATTATGAATTTTGCTGGCCTTTACATGTTCCAGAAAAGCAAATAGGACCGTAATTGGTCAAAGATGGTACTACCATACACCTTATTTATCAAACATTGCTGACCCCAGATTTTATCGGTAAAATTAACTGTGAAAATCGATGATCGTGACAAAACTGCAAGTTTTATCACTTTTACATTACAACAACAAAAATCATTACATGCATTTTCGTGGAACTATTTTACGTGATGTACACGCCTGTCAACGAAGTGAAGAGGCTGTATGTTAACAGTTTTTCTGCTAAATGACTAAAGTTCAATTTTCAATTCCATATTAAAAACCCAAAAACTGTTATTTTAAAGTTATGTTTTGGGGATTAATATCTTCTTATCGGACAGTGTAGATCAAAGATCAGACTGCACGTTCTGTGCAGTCTGATCTTGTTCTACATTGTCCGCAAAAGGTCAGTGAGTCGCGCTTAGTAGCCAGAGGTTTTACTTAATTACATAATAGGCACATGTTTTAACCCCTTACCACGCGGTAGTAACGCAATTTCCTCCTTTCCGCACAGTGTTTTATTTTTACTTTCAGTGTAAAGAATAATTCGAGTATTTGCTCATTTGTCGTCTGCACAAGCCTTCGATGTCGGCAAGTCTACATTTTTTTCGAATGATAAAGAGTTAACACAACATGAACTTTAATTCTAGAAATACAGTAATGTGATGATAAAGAATCCGATATTCTTCGGCTTTTAAGGTAAGGTTCGCTTTATGATATTTTATGTAGACTCATTTCATAAAATTTTATCTAAAAACGCTAGCTCGAGTCCAATATCATATTATGTCCACGATAAAGGGGTGCTGTTTTATGCCGCTTGTTATTCATGAATGGATATATGATCCTAGATTATAATTACAGACAACGCCTTGATCGTCTTTTGTTTAACATTATCTACAATAATGCAATGACCTAGATAGTACTGATATACTAAGATTGTAAAAAAAAATAATTAGGCTGCACGTATTCACGCTCAAAAGAACGCAGGAGAGAGAGAGACAGAGACAGAGACAGAGAGACAGAGAGAGCAAGAGGAGCAAGCAAGAGTGAAAGGGGAAAGAGGACGAGAGAGAGAAAGGGAGAAGAAAAAGCGAGAAAAACGGGGTAAAGATAACGACCGGAATAGGGGAGGGATAGAGAGAAAGTGACAGACGGACAGATAGACGGGGGATAAGACAATTTTAAGAAAGAGCGCCATGAATAAAACGGGGATGGAGCAAATACTGAATACTGTCTGCAGCAAAACAAAGCTTTGTTTTCATGGTAATGGGTTGATCATCAGAGTTCGATTAGACGGGTATTCAGATAGCTCACATTACAAACTGATTGTTTAGTATCAGATTAGTTCATGATTGGGAACTACTTTTGTTAACCCTTTGGCTGCTAAGCTCGACTCTCTGACCTTTTGCGGACAGTGTAGATCAAGATCAGACTGCACATAACGTGCAGTCTGATCTTGGATCTACTCTGTCCGATAAGAGGATACCATCCCCCCCCCCAAAAAAAATACCCTTGAAATAGTAATATTTGGGATTTTACTATGGAATGGAAAATTTCATTTTAGTTATTTCGCAGCATTGGGGTTAATAACAGGGAAATAACTAATTTTAGGAAGTCGTTGACCCTTTCTGTGCCGTGGGCGAAAACATGGGACTTTGCAGACGTGATAGATCAAGATCAGAATGCACAGGACGTGTTGGATCTGTACCGTTCGGCTGTTTGTCAAAGCTTTAAGATAACAATCTTTCAGAGGTTTCAGTGGATTATAATTCCATCCGGCGGAAGAGGTCGAGCTATATAGATTTGTCGTTAAAAGAGCTAATAGTAGCTTATGGGAAATAACCTCAAAACGAGAATATCAAACGTGGTGCAAGATATCATCAGCTAGTTTGCTGATTCCAGTTTGTAACTGACATACTGGTATTTCGTCGATGTACTTCCAAAACCTCATAACTACAGCTTGTAACAAGCTGTAGTTACGAGGTTTTGGAAGTACACCGACGATTTCCACCTACTGCATTTACAAGTATGGTTACCGCGGAGGTGAGGTAGAACGTCGGCCTTATAACCATAAGGTCGGGAGTTCGAGGTGGGGTGTCAACTTTAGCATTGTTCATTGACCCACACATTCGGCAAGAGAACCATATATAGTGATGTTCCGAGGAAGCAGAATCGAGACAAACTAATATGAGTTGCATGAACTTGTTTCTGAACTGAAGGGAAAAAAAGAAAACAAGAATAAGTATAAGCAAGAAAGATTAATAATGGATAGCAAAAAGTATTATTCAAGTATCCTGAGTGATAACAAAGATTTGTAAGATAGCGAAGTATGTTCCCTCTTGATAGTGAACAAATAGCCTAAGTTCGTAGTTTATTGCCGTTTAAAAATGACAGAATCAAAGTGTTTCCCTTTTGAGACTAAAAAGCTAGTCTAAGTTTGAAGTAAATATCTCCAGAAATAATAGAAATTCGAGGAAGGGGGTGGGGTGGGAAAGAGGAAAACACAACGATGAGGTGGACAGGATACCACAAGCGCCGAACGCTTTCGTCCTAAACAACCAAGCTAAATAGGAAAACCTGATGAAATATAAAATTTTTAAGACTGCTACAGTCATTTACCATGTTCAGAGCCGGTCGACATATTCAGAGCCGGTCCAGATAATACGAACCTTTGTTTCATGATTTATTTCATTTTTTAATCAATTCGTAGCCAGCAGTGAAAAGAAAATTTCAAGACAATAATTCACGCCTTCACTAATAAATGATCATACCGGTCTGAAATTAGGTCCTTGGCGCATTATTTCTGCTACCGTCAACCCAAGGCACAAATGATTCAGACAGCGCTAAACACATTCTACAAATTCCCATGGTGTAAAAAACAGTTTAAAATACTAGAGCATTATATCTCTCTCCTTTTTATCGAAATTCAAAGACATAAGAACACATTAGTGCTAAAATTGACAACCTCAGTTATGTTTCTGTTTAAACCGATATTTTCGGAGCCGGAAGACCAACACATTTTCTCATCGGAGTCTTTGGCTCTGAATTTGAAGTTTCCTACCCACCCGTGATTATGACTCTTTTTTTCCCCAAATAAATGTTTGTGACATTTTAGAAGGCTAAAAAATGATTCGACATCTGAAGTGATTTCTTATTACCCTTGAAACCCAAGTACATGTAGTTGACAAGGTAGATGCAAGATCACATTGTCGGTTCAATTCAGTCTGATCTTAATCAATAATGTCTGCAAATGTATTCATACAGCCTATATTGCTGAGAGCTTTAAAAGTTAACTTTTTACCAAACGACAGTATTTCATAAACAACGTAACTAAAAACTGTTGCAGACGACAAATTAAATCCTACTCAACCGGATTTGCCTTTCAAGTGGTAAAGAAAAAAATGTGGGAAAAGGAGAAGATGCTGGTTACTAGCATTTTTCTCCTTTTCCCACATTTTTTTCATAGTGCTTACTTCTTCCCATGGGATCGATAAAACTCCGAGTCTTGTGATGAAGGGTTTAACCCATTACCACCCAATCCCTACTTTTGACGACCCTGGGGTAGAAGTCTTTTGAAAACATTGTGGGAAAAGGAGAAAATGCTGGTAACCAGCATTTTCTCCATTTCCCACAATGTTTTCTACCTTTCACAAAATAAATTTCAAATTTTCAGTCACTTTTATATTGTCGTCTGCAAATGCTTTCAATTTGGACAAGCCTAAAATATTGTCGTTTGGTAATGAGTTAACGAGGCAATCTCGGGCAATTTTCGACAAGATTTTTGTTTAGGCTACACAAATAGCACCTCCTTTCACATTGACAAATCGCATTAAAGGTCGCCGTTGGGCACTCAACTGCTTGACCATTGTCCGAAAAAGTTTATTCGTCGGTCGAGTGGGTTTTAAACTGGAGAATATTGTGTTTTAAGAGGACTGATTATCCGCCATAGTTGAATAAGACATTTCCATTGAGGCACAAAACGGGGTAAAGTTTTGTAAACCGCACCAAAGTGTATTCTGGTCTAGGAATGCTTCTTCTTGCGCGGTCGATAGACCAAGATCAGATTGAAGGTCTTATTCAACTCAGTCATACTATGTGGAAAGGGGTTAAATTTTTACCAAACGACAAAATTTTAGACTGGTCCAAATTGAAAGCACTTGCAGACGACAAAGTAAATGTGACTAAAGAATTAAAAGTGATTTTAGGAATGGAAGAAAACATTGTGGGAAATGGGGAAAATGCTGGTTACCAGCATTTTCTCCTTTTTCCACAATGTTTTCAAAAGGCCTCTTTCACAGGGATGTTAAAAGTCGGAATTGTGTGGTAAAGGCTTAAATGCATCTGCTTTTAAAAAAATAAACATAGCTTAACATGAGTTAGACACTTTTTGCAATTTTAAATATTTGCATGTTCAAGGACCAATCAAACTGGAGTTTATGGATCCATGATTATTTGGTTACTACCTTTGACGCATCAAATCCCTTTTCCCAGAGCATGGTTCCTGTGTTTAACTCTTTACCAAACGACAAAATTTTAGACTGGTCCAAATTGTAATCATTTGCAGACGACAAAAGATACATAACTCAAAAATTGAAATTTATGTCCAGCAGGGTAAAACATTGTGGAAATGGAGAAAATGCCGATTGCCAAAAAATTCTCTTTTTTCTTACAATATTTTAACCCTTTACCACACAATGACGACTTTTAACGACCCTGGGAAAGAGGCCTTTTAAAAACATTTTGGGAAAAGGAGAAAATGCTGGTAACCAGCATTTTCTCCTTTTTCCAAAATGTTTTCTGCTCCATCAGAAAATTATTGTATTGTTTGAGCCACACTGAAATTGTCGTCTGCATATGCTTTCAAATTTGGGCAGGGCTTAAATCTTGTCGTCTGGTAAAGGATTAACAAGGCTTCTATCTCTGGGTCGTAAGAACCAGGGAATGTTTTATAAAGGGTTAAAATGGGAATGCCCAAAAAGTCATACAGAACAAATCGAAGAGGTTAATAAGGAGAAAAAGGCTTTCTTCATAAATCCCGAGTTCATATCTCTCTAGTATTTGCACCATTCTACCTTATTTTGCATAAAATTCATTCCAAATTCATTTTATATAAATTGACTATTCTCGTTGGACCTTGCTCGTTGCGGCTTCTGTATCCAGGCGCCTGGTTTTGCGTTTATTTATCGGTTATCTGCGCCATTGCTTACCCATATTGGCAACGTCCCCCAAAGGTTGTAAGTATTATCACCCGGGATAGTGCAGATATAGAACGAAAACCCATCCAAGTTACACCTGGGTCAGTTTCACAAACCATTCTTAAGAACGTTCTTTGTCTTAATCTTCAAGATTTTCTGAATGTGAAGATAAAAGAACCTCTGATTGGCTAAACCAAATGGTTTAGCCAATCAGAGGTTCTGTTTCTTTTACAGTGAGGAAATTCTAGAGAATAAGACTAAGAATGTGCTTAAGAACGATTGCTGAATACGGTCCCAGGTTCTTTAATAACGTGCAGTGTACAGGACCGTCAAATGAGACCTCGGTTTGACGTCTCATCCGAACGACTATGCCTGTGCGTCAGACAGAAAGTACCTGTTCTTTTATTTGGATTCACTGAAAAGAAGACAAGTGAACAAAGATACCCGTTTTAGCCTACATTTTGAATTGCACACTTGACCCAAGGTCAAGCAGGGAGCAAGGACACCCGGAGAACATCTCAAGTGCTTCTGTGTATACAACGGACAATGTCAAAAACTTGAATTGGTAATTAAAGCGGCTCTGAGTTTTCAATTTTTTAGAATAAAGCTCGCATGTAGTTTTACGCCACGTTGATTTTATTTAAGCCATACTCTGGCAAATCGGTGCTTAAAAGCGTCTTCGTAATAAATTATACAATCAAGACATCGCCTAATTATGGATCTATAAACCCCCACTCTGTCATACAACTGTCTGAAGCATGAGATAGAATTATCCCTTGACATACAGAAAATTAGTAGATAGCATAAAGTTTCGGCTCACGTCAGCCTGCGCGGACTGCGCAGGCTGACGTGGGTCGATACTTTTTGCAAATGTGCTAAGCTTCCTTCTAACAGAACATGGTGCATTTCAATTCGTTTGGATAGGCACTATACACACGTGTTTAATGCATGTATATCGTTATGTGGACCAGAAATACCGTGAAAATGCAGTGCTTTATTCTCCCGTTTAAGAGCAATTTAATAATTTCCCTTTGTAGTCCTTCTTTTAAAAACAATTCAACAATTTTCCTTTATAGTCTTTTGTTTAAGAGCAATTTAACAATTTCCCTTTATAGTCTTTCGTTTAAGAGCAATTTAACAACTTCCTTTATATGTTCGTTTCTTGTACTCGAAATACCGCTCGCACATCGTCATTGCAAAAATTCACAAACCCACCAGACACTAACAGATAGCGCACATAAGGATCAGACTGCATGTTTTGTGCAGTTTGGTCTTGATTTTTCAAGTGAATGACAAAGTGGTTAACCAATCGGGGTTAAAAGATGTTGAATTTTCACTGTTATGTTGAATGTAGTAAATAATGTTTTTAAATGTCTCAGTCAGAGGAGTAAAACAATTTGTATTCAATCACTAATACTAATAAGTTATCTTAAACTCTTTACCAAATCTCGAGTGTAAACGATTCTAGTAAAAAGGCTTTCGAAAACATTTTAAGAAAAAGAGAAAATGCTGGTAACAAGCAGTTTTTTCTTTTTCCAAATAGTTTTTCCTCCCACCAAGAAAATTCCTTAAGGTGAGACATATTTAAACCAGTCGTCAGCAGATGTTTTCAGTTTGGAGAAGTTAGAGATTTTTTTATCTGGTAGAGAGTTAATACACGTTAAATAAGATTTTATATTTCTTTACATATTTTTATGCCGTTTTAACATTAATTCAGTGATATCACAGCGACCGGTGCATCTATCCATATTTTCCCAGTTTAGTGTTTTATCAGTACTTCCCACTATTTTGCTCCAAAAGCCACTGGTTGCTTTCCAACATAACCATTGTCAAAACAATGACCAGCTGAGGGAAAGATATTAACCCTGTCGCAATAACATCATCAAATCCCCGAACAGAAATGGGCCGAGCTGGAAATTCGAACACGCCACCCTCAGTCCTCAAGCCTGCACCTGCACGCTACCGACTAGACTACCGGGGATCAACTAGTCTGGTAAAGAAAGAATACACATTGATCAATTTCTGTGAAAAGATGGCTTAATGCATTTGCGAAAAGTATCAGCCTGAGCCGATTCTTTTCGCTAGTGGTCAATTTTCTGTATGTTTAAGGCCCAGTCTACCTTATGAGTAAAGCGACTGTTAGAAAATGTGACAATTATAGATGAGTTTTATGTAACTCGAAGGTCCATTGTACCTTATCACGAAGTCAATTGTTAGAAAATGTGGCTACCATGGATCTATAACTATGTGAAACGTTCGCCCAGTATCATGCATCCCGGAGATACACTATATTTAGCCCCTATTGCAAGAGGACGGGTCAAATTCTGTACAAGTAGTCGGCGAGGAAAGGGTGTGTAAAAGAAAGGTCAATGTTTAAAAGAGACACTAAAGCTGTCAAATAAAGAAAGACTTTCACACCCCGCGGTAGATTGTAATCCCTCTTGCATTAATCAGGATTGAGTAAGCTGAAGAAAAAGTAAGGGACTCCTGCAGGGAAATCGTTAAAAAAATGTAACGAGAAAATATTATCAAAGCAGTGAAAGTACTGGTGCCCCAGATTTCAACTGCAGTAATTAGTCCCTATTCATGCATAACTCTTTACCAAACAATTACTGGTTTCTACGACTCCGAGATAGAAGGCTTCTGAAAACGTGGTGGGAAGAGGAGAAAATGCTGGTTACCAGCATTTTTCTCCTTTTCCTACTATGTTTTCTACCCAACTGGAAACGAATTTTGATGTTTGAGTTGCGTTTATTTTGTCGCCTGCGAGTGCTTTCAATTTGGACCTGTCTAATTTTTTTTCGTGTGGTAGAGAGTTGATAAGTGAAACGAAATTTTAAAGACGATGGTAAAAGTCAAGATTTAGTTTTATCAAAGGTATCATTGGAGAAAGATATAACCTTTTCGGACAGTCTAGATCTAAGACCAGACTGCACGTTCTGTGCAGTCTGATCTTAATATAGACTGTCTGCAACACGTTTTTCAGTCGCACTAAACAGTTTTTGGCTCAACTGAAAGGAAAGTAAAATGTAAGTTGACTAATTGATCGACTGGTATTTAACGCCGCTTTCAACATTCATTCATTTCACGGTGACAGCTAACGTACTTATGTAATTCCTTGATCTCATAGCGTTAAGCTGAGGCTTTGAAATATCATGCTCGAACCCTTGGCTTCCAGGTCCTACACTTTACTGCTGAGTCACGCATGACCCCAGAATGTATCTGAGCTCTAATACAGGTGTCACTTCAGTTAAGGGTAGATGTTGCTCTGGTCACAAATGTTTTCGAAAGCCTTCTCGTTAAGGGTCGTAAACATTCGGGATCGTTCGGTATATTATGATTTGAAGATAAGGTTATATTTTCAAGACAACACCAACAAACTATTTTTCATTGGCCAATAAAGATCGGTTTAATTCACTACTATACAAATATGGTCTTTTGTAATCAAAATTATTCCTCTAAAAGCGTCATAGGAAAAGGAGTTATTGATTCTTTTCCATTGAAAAGTATATATATTATACTTTTTTCTCACAATGATTTGTTTCAGTATCATTCCTATAAAACATTTTCATTTCCTTCAAATATGTCTCCTTTAAGTCAGTTATATGCGTTTTTGATCGATCGGCCTATAAAGTTATAAGTTTACCCTTTCCAAGACGACAAATTTAAGACTTGTCAAAATTGAAAGTATCTGCAGAAGACAAAATAAAGATGGCGCTTAAAATACGATTTTTACAAAGAAAGGACAGAAAACGTTGTGAGAAAAGAAGAAAATGGTGGTTACCAGCATTTTCTCCTTTTTTCACAGCGTTTTCAAAAAAACTGTCTTTCACAGAAAGTCATTCACAAATGTCATTGAGAGTCGGGATTGTGCGGGAATTGTGAAAAATTAGGTAGTGGAGTTGATTATACTCGGAAAGCGTAGCTCAAGATCTGACTGCACAAAGAGTGCGAAATGGTCTTGGATCTACATTGTCCGCTTCCTGAGGGTATCCTGGCCAAACAATCCTGAAATAAACATTTTCGGACCTTTTTTTCCCCTTATTGATCAGACTCTTTTTATTACTTTAGATTACTAAGTGTTAACCCTTTACCACACAATCCCGATTCTTCTCAACTCTGAAAAAAAAAAAAGCTTTTGAAAACATAGTTGGAATAGGAGGAAATGGTGGTGACCTTTTCCTGTAATATTTTCTCTCTTTCCAAAGACAATCTCGTCTGTTGATTCATGTGTGATTTGTCGTCTGCAAACGCTTCCAATTTGAATGAGCACAAAAAACTCCGCCGTTTGGTAAAAAGTAAAATACGACATAATCACCCAACAAGGCTTGAGATCATTCTGACATTTTTAACTCTTTACCAAACGACAAACTTTTAAACTCGCCCATATTGATAGCAATTGCAGACGATAATTTAAAAGTGGTTCAAGTAATGGACATTCTATTTCCAATAAAACAAAACGTTGTTTGAGAAAAGAGAAAAGTCTGGTAACCAGCATTCTTCTGCTTTTCCCACAAAGTTTATAAAAGCTTTCCTCACCAGTATTCTTCCTCATAAGTCACAGTTATAGTCTGTATAGGGTTTATTTATGTATACGTTTAGTTATTACCTTATTAAAACATCACATCATAAACTTTGGTGCGAATGAACACATAAAGAAACTGAACTATAGTAAAACAAAGTAAACACTTTTTTATCACTTAAACCTTTACCAAACGAGTAGACTTTAGACTAGTCCAAATTGAAAGCATTCGCAGACGATAAAATAACTGACTCAAAAATAGAGTTTTGGTCTGGGTGGGTTGAAAACATTGTGGGGAAAAAGGAGAAAATGCTGGCTACCAGCATTTTCTCCCTTTTCCCCACAATGTTTTCAAAAGGCTTCTTCCTCAGGGTCGTTAAGTCGGTATTGTGTGTTAAAGGATTTAACTCTAATTCTATACCAGTTATAAAATAATTTGACATGTCGATATTGAAAGTAGACGACAAATTTAATTTGACGCTGTTACTAAATAAATGTCTTTCAAGTGGTAGAAACAACTGTTGGAAAAGGAGAAAATGTCGGTCATAAGAATGCTCTACTTTATCCACATTCTTTTCCAACGGCTCTTAGTCAGCCTTGTTAAAGAACTGGATTGTTGGTAAAGATTTATTAAACAAATTAAAGGTCCCTCATACACTGTGGGGGAAAGTCTGTTAAAACATTTGTTAGAATATTATGATAACGCGCCATCAGAAACCAAGGCTTTCTTAAATTCCAACAAGACATCACTATCAGTTCAGTCACTTCAAATTTTCCCTCTACAATAAAAACGGGCCTAAAAATTTCATCGTTTTTTGAAGAGTTACCTCTTAAAACGGCTAATAAACGGAATGTAAATGAATAACAAAAGATCAAACTCCAAGTGTCAATTGAAAAAAAAAAATTCAAATCCCGACTAGTTTCGCTTATTTCAAACCTTTATCAAGAGACAATTTGTTTATCATGAAAGGCTGATGACATCAACGTCACATGACGTCGACGGCAACGGCGCCAAAAATGGAATGGATTTTTAACTCTTTCCATACCGAAGACGACACCTGGAGGCTATTGAAAACATTCCTGGAAAAGGAGAAAATGCTGGCAAACAGCATTTTCTCCTTTTTCAGAAATGTTCTCTACCTCTTGCAAAGATGAATCCAATAGTTAATGTCCATTTACATGTAATTTGTTCTTTGCACCAACTTTCAAACTAGAAGGTACATGTATACCGTTTTGTTGTATGCTACAGGATTAACAGTGATAAAGAGACAGAAAGATACACCTAACTGATAGCGTGTTCGTCATTGTTCTGTGGTATAAGCATGTGCTTGCAATGCAGACAGTAGAAGGTTCAATACAAAACTTTGTCATTTCTTGACCAAATCGTAGGCACTTGGTTTCAATGACTCAAAGTATCACAACTAACATTTATTTCCGTATATAATAAATGCTAACAGGGTTTCGAAGCTGCCATTTTCTAAAGCAACGGAAATTCGTTCACTGGTTACCAATTAAACCGATTTTCGAATTGGTGTATAGCGAACATCGACAGTACGGGTACCACGATTATGTCGGACTTTTTAATAACCTCACTACATGTTAGTTGTTTGTTATTCATGCCAGATTATAAACTATTGAATTTACAATGTCTGTAAGTATCTATAAACTCAAAGTGAATGTCCAGTGTGTTTAAATTACCGTGGTACCTGTTTTTGAAATGTTCGCCATGCGACGATTCGAGAACCTGTGCAATTTGAAAATGGTGAACGTACTTCCGTTGCTTTAAACATGGCAGCTGCGAATACACAGAAATAAATATAAGTTTTGAAACTTGAAGTCATGGAAACCAAGTGCCTATGGTCATTTCTTGACCAACTGACGAAACTTTAGACATGTCCAATATGTATCGGGATGCAATTTCAAAACCGCATATCAAATGTGATTCAAATGATTGAACCTGTTTCTTGAAGCGGAGGAGAACAAATGTGGAAAGTGGAAATGCTGCTTACCTTTCTCTGTTTCCCAAAGTGTTTTCAAAAGCCAACTATTAGTCTTTAATACACGTTATTGTGTCGTGACATCAAAGACACATAGCATGTCATGTAAAGTGTTGTCTCACTTAAAGGCACTGTATCAATTTCGGAAAAAATACTGAAAGCTACTCATGTATACAAATATTTGAAATCTACCGCATTAAATACATGTCCAGTTGTAAATTCCCGGGAAAAAAAACATTACACAGGCTCCTTAGTTTGGTATATCTTTTTCAGAACAATCCGTCTTAACGATAGAATCCACCAGAGCAGGTCTATCTATGCGCATGCATAGGCTTTCTTTTCTGTAGATAGAAAACCTGCCCACGCACGAGAAAGACCTGCTCACGTGCGAGAAAGACTTGTCCACGCGAATTGATAGACCCGATGTCGTGCAAACAGGGTCGTAAAGTACATTGGTACCCCAGCGTCATTTTTAGGTGATAAAAACTGATATAGCAGGAATGATCTTGTATGTTCCTGCCTGGGCCAGCTGTGCCCTGCCATGGCTTGCCTCGCCACCCTACCGAGCCTACCTATCCTGTCAGGCCTACTTACCTGCTAAGCTGTCCTGCACGCCTGCCTGCTATTTCTACTTGCCCTGTCTGCCTGTCATGTCCCTTCCCTTCCTTTTCCTTCCTACATGGCTTGCCATGTTGTCCTTACTTGCCTGTCTACCGTGCGTGCCCAGCGTAAGTGCCTGCTTGCCCTGCCCTAGCTGGTCTCCATGCCTTACCTGCCTTTACAGTCTAACATCCTTGCTTGCTTTCCCTGTCTGCCTATCTGCCTTGCCCTGTCTAGCCTGCATTGCTTTGAGCCTGCTGTTTTTCTCTATCTTGTCCTGGCTTGCCGCCCTTTCTTGCTGCCCCCCCCCCCCTTGCCTTCCTGCCCAAAGGTAAATACATGTAAGCTTACATGTGTTTCCTGTGATTCTCAAGACAAACTTTGTACATGCAAACATGTACATTAGAGATAATTGTCTAATTAATCAACGTACAGATTAATTTCTGTGTGATGTGTTCGATCATGCGATTTTAGTATTAGTTGTTGATTTAGAAAGGAAACAGGAGGGAAGCGAGTAAGTTAGTTGTGGTATTGATTGATGACTGCTATTTTACGTCAGTGTTAAGTACTAAGTTTAACTCTTTACCTAAACGCCAATTTTGGACACTTCCATTTTGAGAGAAAATGCAAATGACAAACCAAACTTGGTTCAAAAGGATATGGACTATGTATTTCAAAAGATTGAAAAATATGCGGGAAAAGGAGAAAATAATGGTAACCAATACTTCCTGCTTTTCCCACAATGTTTTTAAAAGCCTTCTTTGAAAACAGTGACAGAAAATTAAATTACTCGTGACGGACAGTCACCACTATATTTTTGTTCGACCTTGAACGCTATTTTCAAAATTGTTCATTTATGTCAAGGAGGACAGTGTACCTACCACTTTTCATCATAAAGTTTGATATTATTGATCCTTATCTTGCTGATTTTATGAAGATAAATGCAACTTTCAACCCATAGTACAAACCCTAATGATGCTATCTCTGTTTATTTTATTCATTATTATTATTGTTATTATCATTATTATTATCATTCTTTTTGAAGAATAAATACCTTCTAATCAGGCAATGTAGATCCCAGATCAGACTACACGGTCTGTACAGTCTGATCTTGATCTACAATGTCCACGAAAAGGTCATTCAAACATGATTAATTTCCTAAATCATATTATAGTTGCAATAATTTTATTAATCTCATTTTTTTTTAAATTTTTCTGGATTGTATTTGTAAATATTTATTCCATTTTTCATGTTATATTTTTGTAAATGATCAATGGCAAAATTTTATTTGCCGAATACCAAATAAAGTCATTTGAGTTGAGTTGAGTTGAGATGAGTTGAGTTGAGCTGAGTTATAATATAAAGAGGATATTTGTTTTTTAGGTGTGGAAGATCGAAATTTATTTCATCGAGTGAACACCATCGGTAATACTTTTACATGTGGCGCTACCACGAGTGTAAATATTACCGATGGTGTTCACGAGATGAAAAAAAAATTAGATCTATACCGAAAAAAAACATTCTATTTATTTCATGCTTTGAACCTTTTCTGGGAGGAGCTTTATCAAAATTCAGAACAGTTCGGTTCAATTATTCCCCGTAGCGTACCTCACCCGCATAGCAACTCATTACAATACTACGTCAAGCATGAGAAATGTAAGGTAAATGACGTCATATTTCCATCTGGTTGTGAGTCAAGCGCATTTTTACCTAGGTAAATAGAATATGAAAATCGGTATTTTCACTGGTCGTACCCGTGGAATATCGAAAAATATTTCAATGCTATTTCTCGATATCCTACCGGAAAGCATGAAATAAAGTTGAATATTAATATCTAATATTAAGTTTAACCCTTTACCAAACAATCCCTGGGTTTTACGACCCTGAGATAAAAGCCTTTTGAAAACATTGTTGGAAAAGGAGAAAATACTGGGTACCAGCACTTTCTCCTTTTCTTACAATGTTTTCTACCCAGCTGGAAACAAATTTCAATTTTTTAATTACGTTTATTTTGTCGTCTGCAAGTGCTTTCAATATGGACCTGTCTAAAATTTTGCCGTTTGGTACAGAGTTAGGCCAAGTTTTGTATGTTTTTTGTACGAGTACAGCCTTCGAAAGAGAAGAAGATGAAATATTCGACAGATAACGAGGAGAAACAAAGATAATTTTGTTTACGTAAATACTTTCCCCTCAAAAGACGTTCTTCGTTTCCCGTGCAGAATATGTAAGTAAAGAACGGGCTGAAGGCAACGTTCTCATTGAAAACCATGCGGCACCTAATGCAATGTTCGATCTCCTATCCACACTGCCCCCACTGTTTGTAAAATACTGAATCTGAAACAGGTGTGAGGATTTATACCTCTAAGAATAACGTATTTTCGATGGAATGGCTGACCTTACCCAGGTAAATAAATATTAACCCTTTACCAAGTGATAAAATTGTAGACTGATCCAAATTAAATGCATTTTCAGACGACAAACCTTTCTGTCAAAAATGATAGAGTTTGTTTCAGAAAGTATTTGAAAAAATCGAGGGAAAAATAGAAAATGCAGGTTACCCGTATTTTCTTTTCTCGCAATGTCTTCAACAGCATTATTACTCTGGGTCAGGATTGTTTGGTAAAGGTTTGATGAAGAATTCAGGTCTAAGAATATCATTCCCTCTGCAAATGAAACAGTTGAGTATTTTTTGTTCACAGACTAATCTGAAGATGCGTACTAATATGTGGATCCAATATCAGGCTTTACGTTCTGTGCAGTCTGATCTTAATTTATGTTTTGAAACAGAATTACTTTTGTCGCTAATTACATTTAAAGGTTCAACCCTTTACCCCACATCTCAGATTTTACAACTTCGACAGAGAAGGCGATTGAAAATATTGTGAGTAAAAGGACGAAATACTAGTAACCAGCATTTTTTCCTGTTTCCACAATGTTTCCAGACATATCGGAAACAAATTATTTGAGCCAAATTTGACTCTAAACCAAACGACAAAATATCAGACTGGTTCAAATTGAAAGCACTTGCAGACGACAAAATAAACGAAACTCAAAAATTGGAATTTGTTTCCAGTTAGGTAGATAACATTGTGGAAGATGGAGAAAATGTTGGTTACCAGCATTTTTCTTCTTTTCCCACAATGTTTTCTAAAGGCTTCTATCGTGGGGTCTAAAAGACTAGGGATTTTTTGGAAAAGGTTTTATATGTCGTATGCAAACGCATACAGTTCAGACGAGTCCATTTTTTTCTCGTCTGGTATTTAGTTAAGATTACCCACACCTGTGAACACCTGGTAAGCGAGATACTTTATGCGGGCTGGCGG
Source organism: Tridacna crocea (assembly GCA_943736015.1). Classification (NCBI taxonomy): domain Eukaryota; kingdom Metazoa; phylum Mollusca; class Bivalvia; order Cardiida; family Cardiidae; genus Tridacna; species Tridacna crocea. The sequence goes on from OX031066.1 coordinate 17,007,079, forward strand.
AAATAAAATGGCGGAAAATGAAAATATTACTTACATCCGGGACTAGATGAAAGAATCACAGGTGATGTTTATTTTTCTCGGCTAGAAGGAGAATATGACAAATATTTATCTCTAGCAATATATACCACGTGCGATTAAGAAAATAAGAGGGAGATGTGAAGAGAGGTTTGCGATAGGCCTTCCACAGAAGTTTCTTTTTAACATTTGGCGCGAATCACTGACCTTTTGCGGACAGTGTAGATCAAAGATCAGACTGCACAGAACGTGCAGTCTGATCTTTGATCTACACCGTCCGATAAGGACATGTTGTTTAAAGCTACACTGTCTTGAAATGGCAAAATTTGGGGTTTCACTCTTGGCTCAAAAGGTTCTTTTCAGTTTTACAGCAGGACAAGGACTAATCTTCTATCTTTGGGAGAATTCAAGTCTTGCCAAAATTATATTTTGGACGAGTGGGGCGTTCGACCTTCCGACTATCCACCCTGTCGGTTAACTTAACGAATAAATTAGCGAATATAAGAGAGTATGAAAAGATGAGAGAACAATGAAGGGGACGAATTTAAGAAAAGAAGAAAAAACGAACGGAAAGAAGAAAAATAAAGGAAGAAATGAGGGAAGGAAGCAAGCAAGCAAGGCAAGACAGGAATCGATGATGCAAGGAAGGAAGGAAACAAGGAAGCAAGGAAGAGAGAACGGAAGCATGGAATGAGGCAAGAAGGGAAATAAAAAGACTAGGAAAGGAAACAGAGAACCAAGGAAGGAAACAAGCGGACAAGGATGGAAGAAAGGAAGCAAAGATGGAAACAAGGCAGGAGGAAAAAAAGGAGGGCGAGCAAGGGAGGAAACAAGGAAGCCAGGAAGTGAGGAAGAAAACAAGGAAGCAAGAAAGGAAGCAAGGAAGGAATCAAAGCTAGAAACGAGGACGAAAGTTAGGACACAAGGAAGGCAACAAGAAAGGAAGTGAGGACACAAGGTAGGCAACAAGGAAGGAAGTGAGGACAAACAAGGTAGGCAACAAGGAAGGAAGTGAGGACACAAGGACGGCAACAAGGAAGGAAGTGAGGACACAAGGAAGGCAACAAGGAAGTAAGTGAGGACACAAGGTAGGCAACAAGGAAGGAAGGTAGGCAACAAGGACGGCAACAAGGAAGGAAGGTAGGATACAAGGTAGGCAACAAGTAAGGAAGTGAGGACACAAGGTAGGCGACAAAGAAGGAAGTGAGGACACAAGGAAGGCGACAAGGAAGGAAGTGAGGACACAAGGTAGGCGACAAGGAAGGAAGTGAGGACACAAGGAAGGCGACAAGGAAGGAAGTGAGGACACAAGGAAGGCGACAAGGAAGGCAACAAGAAAGGAAGTGAGGACACAAGGAAGGCGACAAGGAAAGAAGTGAGGACACAAGGAAGGCGACAAGGAAGGAAGTGAGGACACAAGGAAGGCAACAAGGAAGGAAGTGAGGAAGGAAGTGAGGACACAAGGAAGGCAACAAGGAAGGAAGCAAGAAAAGAAGCAAGGAAGGAAACCAGGAAGGGGCAAGGAAGGGAACAGGTAAGGAAGAGAGGAAACAAGGAAGGAAGCAAGAGAGGAAATAAAGAAGGAAGGAAGAGTGGTAACAAGGAAGGAGGCTTGGAAGAAAGGAAGCAAGCAAGCAACGAAACTAGGAAGGAAGCAAGTAAGAAAGAAACAAGAAAGGAAGTTTTTAACCCTTCAAAACACAATTGCGAGTTTAATACACAATCATTCTTGAAACTACATCTATTCTTAGTCTAATTCTCAAGAATTTTCTGAATTTGAAATTAACGCAAATTCTGTTTGTTGCAGCTAATTATAAGTTGCGTTACTTTCAAGATCGAGAATGAAACTCTCAATACAATTTAAAAGATTTGGTGAAGGCGGGTCCAGGACTTGTACCAAGTATTCCAGGCGGAGTTACATACCGAAGTCCAAAAGTTCTGACCGAAGTCAATCAAAAGCTATGTACAGAGTAAATGACAGTTCTCTAACATGACAAAATGATAACGAAAAAAAAATATCAGGGAGGAAATAACTTCAGCATGGCTACCAACACTAGAACAAACATTTGATACCAAAACTCCTTTGATCTTCTTCTGATAAAAAACGATTGAATGAGCCAAAATGAATAATTAGATTCCCAGTACAATTGCAATATCATTAACTCTTTCCACACCAAAGACGCCACTAGAAGCTTTTGTGGACAGTCTAGATCAGGATCAGACTGCAAAGAACGTGCATTCTGATCTCTGATCTACGCTGTCCACTGGTTTAATCAAGATTGTGATCAAAATGTCTGTTGATATATCAGCGGAAATGAATTTTAGCCTTTGAGAAAATGCTATCTATTTACTCAATGGTGAAAGAGTTAACGGTGCACAGCGCTGCAGACGTTGTCGGTCTGGTAATAAGATCCATAGCACTTTCAAGGTTGCCTTTATTCAGATAATCGCAGCGGACAGTAGAAATCAAAGATCAGACTACATTTTCGTGCAGTCTGATTTTGATCTACATTTGCTACTAAGGCAATGAATGTTGTCAAAGGCGCCCCACAGGCCAACCTTTATTCTGTTAAACAAGTTAAAACAAACTCTCAAGCCGGTATACTAAAGACCCAAATAATACTACTTAAAGATTCATTTTAGCAGAAAAATACATAATATACCTTTTATTGGACATTGTAGATTCAAGATCAGACTGCACGGTTTGTGCAGCCTGATCTTGATCTGCACTGTCCACTAAAGGGTTTATGAGACGTGTTTGGCTTCCCCCAATAAAACTATCAATTTGGCCCAGTCATTTTTTTGATCTGCTGATGATTGGGTATGCCATCTGTGAATAATTATTTTAGAATTTTACTGTTGGAAACGAAAGCCTAACTTTGCTCATGGGGTATTTAACTGATCAAAATCATCGAAGTACTTTCATTCATTTTATTTTTTTCTGTTATACATGTACGATATCCTGTATCCAAAGTTGGGGGTGTTAACCTTTTTCCACACAATCCCTATTTTTAACACCCCTGTGAAAGAAACACTTCGAAAACATTGTGGGAAAAGGAGAAAATGCTGGTAACCAGCATTTTCTCCTTTTCCCACAGTGTTTTCCTTCCTTCCTAAAACGAATCTCAATTCTTTAGTCACATTAATTTTGTCGTCTGCAAATGCTTTCAATTTGGACCAGTCTAAAATTTTGTCGTTTTGGTACAGGTTTAAAAATACATTTTCTTCTTTTATCAGTAAATATGGAGGAAAACAGGTCTCGAGCGGGTCGAGAATATTTACCGACGATTCGGGGCGTCTCGCGATCTGGAGATAACGCATGTTTTAGGTGTCAAATATAATAAATAAATCACCCCTCTTAAGTCACAAAGAAGCTAAATGATGTTTGTTTTCTCCCATATATTGGACTATAAGGACAGACTTTGTGTGCCGAGCTTAATTCTTTTATTGCAACACTACAACATTTTAGACTGGTCCAAAATTGAAAGTACTTGCAGACCACATTATTCAAATGCTGTCGAAATGATTGGATTCTTCCTTAAACCGGGTAATAAACAATACGGAAAAAGGTAAAAATACTGGGACACAGCATTTTCTCCCTTTAGCTAATTGTTTTTGAAAGCTTCTCTGTCAGGCTTTCAGGTTCGGTTAACCCTTTACCACACGATCCATGTCTTTAAAAACCCTGAAAGAGTGTTGAAAACATTGTAGGAAAAGAAGAAAATGCTGGTAACCAGCATTTTCTTCTTTTCCCACATTGTTTTCTATCGTCTGAAAAGACAGAAAACATAATTTTTGCGATATTTACTTTCTTGTCTCCAGATGCTTTCAATTTAGTTCAGTGCAAAATTTTGTCACTTGGTAAAGGGTTAAAAACGGGATTGTGTGCTATAGAGTTAAATGTTATTCTTTATTTGGCGCGTTTTGACCCACCTTTGATCCATGGGTTTTGAAACCTTCATGGAAAATTCATTAATTGCTCCATTTCCTGTTCTGTTCTCGCAGGATTATTGTAAATTATAACAATTTAGCTCTACATCACACGACAAATTTTTCTCTAATGCAAGTTCAAAGCATTTTCATGCAGCGAATTAAATGTGACTCATATTCTGGGGATTGGTTTTGCAATGATAGAAAAAAATTGTGGAAAAAGGATAAAATTCTGATCATCGTAAAGATAATTTTAGAAGCTAATTCTTTTCGAAGCCACTTCTTTACTATACAACAAAACCGTAAAAGATTGCGTTGTTTTTCAGACTTTTTAATGACAAGAAATCAAATGTGACTTAACTCTTTCACTACTAAGTAAATTATTTAAACTTTTTCATTGGTTTTACTAAATATAATATTGTAAGTCCGACTGAGAGATGAAAAGACAGTTTGGCTTTACTCTAAAATAAAACATTGGACGATGTAAATCAGAGATCAGACTGCATGTTCTGTACTGTTTGATATTGATCTAACATGACTATTCACAAAAGCTTCTAGTGTCGTCAACAGACAGGAAAGAAGTGATAAATAATTGATGTCATTGGGTTCATAAGAGTGGTAACCGTGTTATGGACCAAGGGAGATAATCCATTATTTTCAAAAACGGTTATAGAACAGAACAGAAGTTTATTTGCGATGGTCAAGAAGTAGGTTTACTCATTACCAAACGACAATATTTTAGGCTTGTCCAAATCGAAAACATTTGCAGACGATTGAATAAAAATGACTGAAAATTTGATTTTTTTTTTTTTTGTATTGTGAAGGTAAGAAAACGTGGGAAAAGGAGAAAATGCCGGTTACCAGCATTTTGTCCTTTTCCCACAATGTTTTCTACAGGTTTCTTTCTCAGAGTCGACAAAAGTAGGGATTGTGTAGTAACGGGTTAAATCAGAGTGCCTGCCGCAGACGACTTGTATTGTGGAGGACTATATTTTGAACCCTTTCGTATCTATACGAAAACTTGCTCTTAGCAAATTCACCTGTTGCCACATGTCTTCTTACTGTGTTTTGAAAACCGCTTGAATACTTTGACAAATATTGTAGGAAAAGGAAAAAATGCTATTGATTAGCATTTTCCACGCTTTCCACAATTTTTCTACCTTTTTAAGGACAAGGCCTTCCATTTGGGGGCCTCTCTTTCATTGTTTTTGTCTGCGAATGCTTTCAATTTAACTATTTACCAGACTGCAGAATTTTACCTCGAAACAACTGAAATCTTACTGAAGGCGGCATTAAACACCATTCAAATAATCAGATTCTTTGGCCGGAAATTTGTTTTGAGTTCATTTATCGTCCCAAAAATGGGCAAAGCCCTCCTGAGGGCGGCTGTTTGTATTTTTTCGGGGGATATTGTTGATAAAGGAGGAAACCCGTCTTAAGTTAGGCCTGGTTCTTTTACGTGCTCGGTGCATAGTACGTACCATTGCATAAGACCTCGGTTTAACCTCTCACCCGAAAGCCGATTAGTAAACTTAGGCTGCCAGCCGTGGGGATTGAACCCACTCCCTCGAATGACCTGAAACATCATGTGCATGAGTTCTACACTCTATCAATTGAGCTATGCTAGCTGATTAACCCATTACCAAACGACAATATTTCCAGGCTTGTCCAAATCCAGAGCATTTGCAGACGACAAAATAGAAGAGACAGAAAATTTGAAATTTGCTTTGTGACAGGGAGAAAACATTGTGGGAAAAGGAGAAAATGCTGGTTACCAGCATTTTCTCCTTTTCCCACAATGTTTTCCAAAGGCTTCCTTCTCAGGGGCGTCAAAAATAGGGATTGTGTGGTAATGGGTTAAAAGAAAAAAACTGTTTTAGGCGACACGGAGTCAATATTAGCCGTATGGATGGTTGAAATATTTCATTATTGCTTTTTACAGCTGTAATAAATTTCCCAATATTGCCTCTATCAAAATCTAACCAATTACAGTACAGTGTAACTGCAATAGTATGTCACTTGATAAGGTGACACAATACGTTTTCTTCTAAGAAAAAAATAAAAATAAACCTGCAATATATCTTATAAATGACACTGTATATCCCTGAATATACATATGAACAATATTCAGTGAAAAGGGTAATTACCGAATTTGCGAAAAGTATCGACTCAGGCCAGCTTCTAAATGCATGTACATCTAGACCTCTCTCTCCCCTTCAGAAGTTTCGACCCCGAGACTTATATACAAATAAACTAGGGGAATTTACAAGGATAAAGCAACTCCAGTCCGGAAGTTGTCATAATCCCACCAAATGTACCAATGAACGGCCTGGTCACCCGGCATCTAGGCACAAGCTGCAACGCCGTTGCTACAACTCGCACGGAGAGACACCGAACCTCATCGCTGTAATTTCTGGGCTAGGTCTGTAGACAACAACGTAATTTTGAAGTGCTTATAAATACATGTGTACATGTACAGTCGACTCTCATTATGTCGAAATCACTTATATCTAAATCTTGTATATCTAACCCTTTACCCCATAAGGCATTTCTGTGGTATCTCTAATTGACCCTTAATAACAGCAAGGATGAAACCATTTCTTATGCGTATATGGCACCTTTTGATAGCATAGAAAACATTGTGACAAAAGGTGAAATTGCTCGTCACGAGCAATTTCACCTTTTGCCACAATGTTTTCTAAAGGCTCCTATAAGCAATGAGTAAAAATGAGTATCTATGGAGAAACAGGCTAAACTCTCTGTGTGACAGTATCATGCATTACAAAGGTGCATTAAACTTCCTTTTGCCAGAGCATGGCTCATCTCAAATTTCAATTTTGCCCTCAGTCATCAGAATATTTCAGCAAATCGAATAGACCAAATTGAACAATCTTGCAGACTGATCTTGATCTTCGCTCGTACTAAAGAGGATCTAAGACAAAAAAAAAAGGCGCGTGGATTGATAATATTAAATGCTTTGCCTTGCACAGAAAGAGTAGAAAACATGCGCTATTGTAGGCCTACTGACCACCAAAAGTAAAGTAACGGGTTCCTAGTGATAAAAACGAGACAAACAATGAAACCTTTTTTCTGAAGGAGGAAAGAATTTTTTGTAATTGTTTTTTAAACGACTCATTGGCATACAACTAGGTAAAAAATGTGTTGAAATAGTATTGTGGTTTGTATCATGAAAAAGTGTCTGCGATGTATGGATATAAGTTCATATATTGGTGTAGGGGACGCAACCATGAAAAGACTAAACAAATATCCCACAATCTGCCAAATTAAGGCTGTTCAAAGCGTTCTGAGATTAAATATTTGAGTGGAAACCACCAAAGACTATTTATTTGGAAAAGTGGATTTGCACGTTTCACGATGGCAAATATAGTAGACAAAACGTTGTGTATAAATGACAACCGCATATGGCCTTGCGCGACTGGAGAAGAAACATTAGTTGTTATTGTTCTCGGTACCCGCAAAACAAACTTTCTTGATTACTGAATCTCGTTTTATCAATGCTTAAATACAAGCCGGGAAACTGTGCTACTCTCTACAAAGGAGAACGTCGTAAAATTGGGAAACTGAACTTTACTTGAATTTTGACATAATTAGCGAACGATTTCTCGTTTACTTCTCAATTATACCATATGAATATAACAAAACCACGAAAACTTTTTCTTCGCCCTTCTTGTATATAAATATGAAATAGGGAAAAAATGTCATGAACTCCGTCAATTAGGCCAAAAACGAAACACCCTCTCGTTGAAAATGTCGAAGTACGGGGCGAAACTTTCGGTTCAAAAATAATAACAACTTCATTGTCTTGATTCATTGAAACACTGTAAGCTTACTGACTTTCAGCAGGAACGGTCAAAAAAGTTCTTCGTTGGCTCTTTTGGTGACAGTTGCTAAAGTAGATAAATGTCGATAAAGACCAGATAGCAAAGTGTAGTCTGAACCACTTTATAATTTATGAATACAGTCCGATATTGTTAAGTATTCAGACAATATGCAATTGCAATGTTGGGGGATTTTTACCTTTTACTGGTATTAATCCACAAAAGATGTTTCCACCTCTTGTAAAAACAGTGTAGCACAAGGAGAAATTTTCTCCTTTTGCTGTATATCTTTATATAGGTTACTGTGGATCTAGTAACAAGTATTTTTTCACAATACATGGATCCGTGGTGATAAGATAAACCGACTACCTTAGTTACTGTTGCCAAGGTCTCACAAACAAACGTAGTCAGTACATATACAGTATAGCAGATAGGCTACTTAAATCGTGCTGTCATGACTGTTTCTCTCAATAAAATTCCGGAAAAAGTATTTTAATCATATATTTCTATCCATGATAAATACTCAGTAACTAATTTACATACGGAGATGTATTAAAAGGGCGAATTACGGGGGCGACGGACAATGTAACAAATTTACAAAAATTTGAATTCCAATTAGAACAAATAAAAAACATCAACAAATCTCCGTTTTGCCACAGAATAACAGAATTAACGATACTTATAGCTTTCGTTGGGCTAGTAAAGTCATCTCGGCATCATACCAAATTAAATAACACTGAATTACAAACCTTTCGAAAAGTTTATAGAATGTCTGATTCCACAGAGAGGTTTAAGTTAATGAAATATTTTAATATCAGGTAAAGGGGAAAAGGGTTGTGTGATGGATTATAAAATGTTTTAAGTGTGTTGTCAATTAAGAAAATTGTTAATATCATTGAGGGTAGTATATGATATACTGATGACAACGGGTGGTCAAGTTGATTAGAGCGGTAATTTGCTTTGCAATCAAGCACACCTCCTATCAAATTAACAGTTTACCAACACACCCTTTGTGCTAATGTGCAGATGTGCTAATCTATTTAAACGCGTCACCAAATGACAAAGTTTTAAAAGCAATCCAAAATCAATATTTGCAGACAACAAAATAAATGATTCAAAAATTGAAATTTGTTTTTGAAAGAGCGCAAAACATAGTGAGAAAAGGATAAAATAAATGTCACAAACATTTTCTCCTTTCTCCGCTATGCTTTTAAAAGCTTTCTACGAGTCGTTAAAACCCGTTATATGGTAAATGGTTCAAACAGATAAGACAAGAGAAAAAATTTCTAGTTCCACTAGATCAGAAGTTATACTTTTTTTTAAAATTGAAATATACTCCTAGTGAGGAAGAACTACCCGTCAAAGTGCTTGATGTAATCAGCAGGTTCTTTAAATCCAAGACTAATCATCATGTAATTTGCAATCTGATCTATATCTACACATCAGAGATCATATATACGATCCCAGTATATATTCAGCATATTCTTCATGCACCATGAGTTAAGATTAATGTCAAATTGAAACATTGGTGACAAGTTACGCAGCCACTTTTTGGATGTGCATAGGTTATTGAACAAGGTTAGATATTCAAGTAAAAGTATTTTCTTTTTACTAATACTTCATATAGGTCTATTTTTACCTTTGTTTTCCAGTTTTCCCTTTCAGAGAGGAAAAATCATAGAATACTTTGAATTAATCCATTATCCAGCGCTGATCAGTTCTTTGCATAAGTTCAAATTTTCAGAAATCATTACAATTTAAACTTGTCTATAGCCTCTGCGTGATTTCACGTCATCGGTACACGTTCGCAAAGCACATTTTTTAAGCTTTTTTTAAAATTCAAACGTTAAAAACACAACATAAATAAAGAGAATTGCATTCTTCCAACGTTAACAGTCGTTTATTTGTGAGCTGAAATAGCAGAAACCAAGGTAGGACATCGGGTAGAATAAATGCGATGTCCTGATTGGTCAAATATCGATTTCCACGGATCCATGTATTAGAAACTCTCCCACACGTTTGTTTACATGCATAAAGTGACCTTTGGAAGTCATTACCTTAAAGTACGAAGAGGTTGCCACTGAAATTTGAATAGATCTATAAGAACCTTTTAAAGGGCCTTTCACACCTTTAGAGTTGCTTTTTTGGTCATTATAGATCAAGATCAGGCTGCTAAAACATGCAGTCTGATTTTGGCCTTCTAAAGGTTGATGTTTGCATTGATCAGTTACTACACTTATAACTCAATTCCAGAGTTCTGTTCTCCATTTATAGTTTGCCTGGACTATGGTCAGTGGTTAAGTCAATTCCAGAGTTCTGTCCTCCCTTTATAGTTTGCCTGGACTACGGTTAGTGGTGACAGGACATATCTAGAATTATAAATATTAAGTTTTTAGTACTCTTTACAAAACAGCAAAATTTTAGGCTGGTTCATAATTGAAAGCACTTGCTGATGACAAACATAACTCAAAAATTGAAACTTGTTTCCAGCAGAGTTGAAAACATTGCAGTAAAAGGAGAAAATGCTTTCAAGCATTTTCTCCTTTTTCCACAATGTTTTCAAAAGGGTTCTTTCTCAATGTCATAAAAACTTGGGATTGTTTGGTAAAGGGTTGAATAGTCCTTATACTTTCCATATTAAATGATGAACCTGTTTCATACTTGGTATGATAATTTGATATATGGTTAGTCCAAAGTTTCTCTCTGTGGTACCAATGCTTATGGTTAAGGTCATAGATCTAGTTCTCTTAAAACAAAAGTTTTTCATTTAAAGTTTTTGAAGAGCTCACATTTTCCAAACCATAGAATAGAATAGCGTTTTAAGGCCCGTCGACAACTTAGATCATATTGGGCGTACTTACTTAGTTAACAATAATGCGAAGTGAAAATAACATACATGTGTAACAACGTAAGACAAACATGATAAATGAGGAGTGGATGAAACACAAAATGATGCCCCTTTTGTCGCCCTTTACGACATGCATGCTGTCACTTTTGTTCCGTCAGATGAAATGGCAAATGTGATGATCACGGGACTGCAGTAGTTTATTCTTATAGCCCTGATTAAACCACACGGGGTTCAAACCATATGATGGATTTTGTCCATATTTGGTAGAATAGACACTGGTCTAAAGCATCTTTCAGCAATTTCCCCCAATAGCTCATGATGTTAAAACTATAGACATGCATAGCTTTCAGGTAAGTCTTTTGCCACTTTTTTTTGTTACAAGCTCATATTGTTCAACCTGAATAGATCTGGTTAAAATTTAGCTTGATGACAGATATCATTAAAAAGTTTTATTTAACTATAACCTGGTAATGCCCATGACCTTGAGGTCACAGTCTCAGATTTTAGAATTAATTTTCAGGGTTAAGTTATTTGTCTAGAGCTCCAATTTCCTTGACCAAAGGATTGCCACCCCCAACAATTTCTTTTTCCTAAGAGCTGTGCTGTCCAATAAGCTCTAGCCCATGTAAACTGTGTTTTAACCCTTTACTCCATAGATACTCATTTCTACGCATTGCTTGTAGGAGCCTTTGGAAAACATTGTGGCAAAAGGTGAAATTGCTTGTGGCGAGCAATTTCACCTTTTGCCACTATGTTTTCTATGCTATCAAAAGGTGCCATATACACAGAAGAAACGGCTTCATCCTTGCTGTTATTCAGGGTCAATTAGAGATACCATAGAAATGCCATATGGGGTAAAGGGTTAAACTATCAAGATGGTAAATAAAAAATGTAAAGCTAGAAAGAGATTAGCCCATTACCAAACGACAATATTTCAGGCTTGTCCAAATCCAGAGCATTTGCAGACGACAAAATAGAAGAGACAGAAAATTTGAAATTTGCTTTGTGACGGGTAGAAAACATTGTGGGAAAAGGAGAAAATGCTGGTGAACAGCATTTTCTCCTTTTCCCACAGTGCTTTCAAAAGGCTTCTTTCTCAGGGGCGTCAAAAGTAGGAATTGTGTGGTAATGGGTTAAGAGGGGTAGAAAACATTGTGGGAAAAGGAGAAAGTGCTGGTTACCAGCGTTTTCTCCTTTTCTCATAATGTTTTCAGAAGTTTTTCTTCCCAGGGCCGTGAAAACCAGAGACTACTTGGAAGAGGGTTAAGGGTTAACACAAAAAATATTGAAACGTTGCTCTGCCAACATTTTTCTCTGTGCTTATATCAGTCATCCTGCAATACACAGCATTTACAGCACCACAGATGTAGTTTTGCAGGAAATGCGGACCACTTTCTGTGCATTTTGATCTTGGTCTACAATCTTCACTACATTTTTTGCAGATGCATTAATCTCCATTTCATAGAGCATGGCTCATATATATATGAGTAGATATGTACACTGAAGCATAAAGAATAGAATACTGCAACATTTTTGTATCATTATATTATTATATATTTGAATTTATTATCATTATATGGGCGGATCCAGAGGGAATTTTGGCAAAAATGCAGTTATCGGATTCGTGAAATGGTACTGGTTTGATATTGCACAGCATTTATGTAAAATACAGTCATAAATTTTTTTAAAAAAGGGGGGTTCTAAATGTGGAGATCTCCTCATGGTTAGAACTGGAAACATTGACTTTTCTTGTAAACAGCTCACATCCACTGAAATCCAGAAACCATAGTATCATATAATAAGACGAGTGCTTTTTCGGTGGGATCCCCCCTTGAGAAAGATATCTGGATCCGCGCATGATACCCCGCAAAACTAATGTTTTCAGGGGTATACTGGAATCAGCCTGTTTGTCCCTGTGTCCATCCGTGTGTCTGTTTGTGTACAAAATACTGTCAAAGCGCTGGCAAGGGTATAAAGTCACACTCAATGACAGCTCAAGTTTTTTCACCTTTTTATTACTGTCACTTTTTCAGTAGACAACATTCAATCATATACAATAATGTATATTCGAAAATATACTGTACAAAATACTGACCAAGTTGGTTTCCACACGATGTACATAACATTATGTTTAGAAATGTTTAAAAGCAAAATCAATTCATAAATTGAAAAAATTAATTGGCCCAACAAAAATTGGCCTGCTTTCTTCCCATCTCTCTCAGAACTCTAAGAGAATTATGTGCAATCATAAAATAGAACCTACTTGCAGTGTTAAATCTTTACCAAACAACAAAATTTCAAAACATCCAAATTGATGGCATTTGCAGATAACAAGCACATTTTGGCTTAAAGGAGGGGAAATCTCTGCAAAAGGATAGGAAACATTGTTGAAAAAAGAGAAATTGCTGGTTATAAGCAATTTTTTCTTTTCCCATGAAGTTTTTAGAAACTTGGCATCATTCATAAACAAACTAGGCTGTTTCACAGAGTTAACTGACAGCGTATCTAAAAGAGAAAAAACTTCTGTTAATTCCTTTTTATGCCACTCTCTGTATTTTTGCTACTCAACTGTTTGACTTTGACAAAATATGGAAAATTACCCACTACTGATATTGTTTTGAAATTTTTGCAGATGTGAAATGAACTTTTTTCTATTTGATTCTTAATACTAACCACTCTCATACATGTACCAGTACATGTATCTTGACCCTTAAACTGCTTAGCCCTTTATCAAACAATCCCTGTTTTTTTACGACCCCAGGATAGAAGACTTTTGAAAACATTGTGGGAACAGGAGAAAATGCTGGTAACCAGCATTTTCTCCTTTTCGCGCAATTTTTTTCTACCCTGCAGGAAACAAATTTCAATTTTTGGGTTATGTTTATTTTGTTGACAGCAAGTGTTTTCAATTTGGGCAAGTCTACAATTTTTTCGTCTAGTAAAGAGTCAAGGGGCATTTTTCCAAGCAAGAATGACCCTGAATCCCAAGGATTGTGAGGGAGATGGCTTTTGAAAACAGGGAAAGGAGACAATGCTAGCAACCAGCATTTTATCTTTTACCACAATACTTTCTGTGCTCTTAAATTTCTGTTTTTGAAATACATCTATTTAGTTTTTTGGTAAAGAGATAACCCTTTACCGAACAATCCCTTGCTTTTATGACCAAGACGAACAAGCCTTCTGAAAACATAGTGGAAAAAGGAGAAAATGCTGGTTACCAGCATTTTCCCCTTTTCCCACAATCTTTTCTACTTGTCTACAGTTAAGTTTCAATTTCGGAGTCCTGTTTATTTTGTCACCAGCAAATGCTTTCAATTTGGACAATTCTTAAATTTTATGGTTTGGTATAGAGTTAAACAGACAAAAATGAGGAAACAAAATAATGAACATATTCGCACCTAACAAAAACCCTGACACACAAAGTTTGACCAAATAGTATACAGTTTATTCTAGACAAATAAAAACTATACACATCCCAAACAGTAGAACTTTACCTGGAAAGAAAATAAGTTTTCTGAGTGAGAGAGAAATTACCAGTAATGATGAAATTTTGAGCAAATTGCGTATTTCAGACATTGGCTCCTTTTTCCTCCGTGTTGTCATGAACATTGTACTGCAGGGGTATAAAATATTGTTTGGTAATGGTTAACCAGTAATCAATCACAAAAAAAGTCTGCATTCAAAAACTTCATTCAGATAATCACTAGAAAAAGTACAAAAATGGCAAAAAGGTAATGAGTCATTTCAGTTTATAAAAGGTAGGTCAGACATAAAATAAAGACAAAACTGAAACTTCATCAAACTATACACCACCAACAAAAGTGTATAAATAGTGCCATTTATTTCATTGAATAGTTGTCATAAAAACGTACAATGAGCAAATACACTTGATATATAAATGTTACAAAAATAATAGAGAAAGAGCAGAGCTTCTTTTTTTTTCTATTCAACTTTTAATCACACAATCCTTAGCTTTAACAACCCTGAGGAAGAAGGCTTTTTGAAAAAAAAAAGGTAAGACTTAGTAAAGAAGCTGGTGACCAGCATTTTCTTGCTGTCCTGCAATATCTTCCACCCTTTCAAGGGCAAATTCAACAATTTGAACCACATGAAATGTCTCCATTAAATTCCTGGGACTCTGACCAGTCCAAAATTTTGTCATTTGGTAAAAAATTGAAGAAATTGCAAATCTGTTGGACCTAAAATATTTATATGAAAAGCTTTTAGTCTAATCTCAGAATAAGCATAAATGTATGAACAGTGTTTCTTGTCTTTCTCAAATGTTTCAGATATAATTGGGACTGGTTTTTCAAAGGGTAGAAAACATCATGGGAAAAGGAGAAAATACTGGTTACCAGCATTTTCCTCTTTCCCTATGATGTTTTCAAAAACCGCCTCCTTCAGAATCATTTAAATTCTGGAATGTGTGGTAAAGGATTAAAGACAAGGAGTTGCAAGTTTCAATTCCTTGGTAATACTTATTCTTTTCATAGGTTGATGGTAGTCATAAAAACAGGTATTACTATTTTATGGCTCCAAATTCTTTAGTTGTTTCTTATTTAATATATGTTCTCCGACAGTAGCTTGGAAAATTGTCTTCTTTGTAGAAAAGACAAATTCATTTGGTCTGCAAAGAAAGAGTTCACATTTTAGGTTATACACACTGACTGCCAATATGTACATCATTCATTTGGCACAACAAAGGTTAAGAAATGGCACAATAAGCAATAAAAGAACATAGAACAGCAATGTAACACAAGAAATTGCACACTGTAACAGAAGGAGAGAATGAAACAGTATACATGTGTACTTTAATAATTACATTTTTGCATACACAGCACAGGTAAAATTTCTGTAATAGCACACTACCCACTCGCAAATAACATTCAAAATTTTTTATACACTCTGATCATCCTTTCAATGATGCTTATATGGGAAAGTAGTCAGTGACTTGAGAAGAGTAGTCTAGGGAGTACTGAAAATAGAACTTCAGCAAAGCATGGATAGGTGCACTAGCTACAGGGATAGAACTGAAATGATCTGTTAAAACACTATCTTCGCAAGCCAAGGTTACCATCACTAAGTGGATCTTACCTTGGCTGATTTAGCCCGATTTCGAGATTCCTGCGATGTGCCCTCTATTGGATGCTGGTTATTACCCCCCCCTTTACATCATATTTTTGAAAGCCAATGAAACATCGTTTCACAAACCACTTACAAATACCATTATTCAACATGAAGTGATAAGCAGATATTCACGTAGGTTTCCATGTTTACCTTTAATTCAAAAGGTTGCAATCTTATTCTATGTTTGTCAAAGATGAAATGCTACAAGCGATTTCATTTGTTGCAGTTAGAGCTGGCTGCATCCAATGAAAAAGCATATCGGGTGAATATGAAAATCAAACCTGATCCGCCAAGGGTAGAGTAGCGTCGTGAATCATCAGCCTTGGCTTGCGATAATGTTAAAAAGCATACAATCAATCAATTCACTCTATTCAATCAGCATGTTGACCAACTGACAGCAGTATAACAAAGAAGCAGTTTTACATACAACTAGATTACTAGTTAAAGTGATTATTTTAACCATTTACCACACAGCAGAACTTTAGACCTTTCTCAATGGAAAGCATTTCCAGGCAACGTTTTCATATTGGCTAGCTTGACACAATTTTTCGAGAAAGAAGAAAACTTTGTGGGAAAAGGAGAGAAAGCTGGTTACCAGCATTTTCTCCTTGTCCCACAAAGTTTTCAAAATGCCTCTTTTTCAAGGTCATTAAAAGTTCTCATTGTGTGGTAAATGGTTAATGTATATTGATGAAGCTGATGTTTTTCATGTTGATACAGACAAACCTACAGAACACGATTATACTAGTTATTTTGAGTGCTCATATTATAACAGGCTGAAATAAGTAGGTCCTTGCAAATATTTTTAACCCTCTACTACAGAATCCCGTGTTCTAACTGGTCTGGAGATTAAGACTTTTGAAAACATGGCGAGGAAAGAAGAAAATTCTCCTTTTCCCACAATGTTTCAAAACAGTTCCCAGTCTACTTTTTTGTTTTGTGGTGGAGTTAAGTACAGAAGTAGAGAAACAATACAAACACATACATGTATATCAATTTCATGTTTCACTACGCTCACCTTTATGGCAATATGAAGAGAATTATTTTAGTTGAATTTAAGTTATAAATTCATTTACCCTTTAATTGACAATTTTCATCAATGTTCCCAACCCAAAAGATGAGAAACAAGTCATCAACTTTTTACACTTATTTAACTGGAGTGCAAATTTGACTAAACATCTGTTTATGTCTCTGTTACTCCTGTCTCCATATATAATCGTTATGTAATTACATGTATTGTAATAATGTTACAATTCTGAATTACCAATGAAAGAAAATGTGACTGCGAATCAGACTGTTTAACTCTTTACCAAACAACAAAATTTTACACTTTCAAAGACAGTTTTTATAATTTCAGCTAAATCTATTTTACTGTCTACAAATGCTTTCAATTTGGTCCAGTCTAAAATTTGGTTTTGTGTGGTAAAGAAAACTCTTGGACTTTAATCTCAACCCTTTATCAATCAATAAGTTCTAGACTTGTCTAAATTGGGTGCCTTTTAATCCTTTACCAAACGACAAAATTATAGACTGGTCCAAACTGAAAGCACTTGCAGTGGATAAAACAAATGTAACTCAAAAATTGAAATTTGTTTCTAGCTGGGTAGAAAACAATGTGGGAAAAGGAGAAAATGCTGGTTACCAGCATTTTCTCCTTTTCCCACAATGTTTTCAAAAGGCTTCCATCTCAGGGTCGTAAAAACCAGGGATTGTTTGGTAAAGGGCTAAGACAACAAACTGAATTTGATGGCTGGCTACCTTATTTTCTACTTTTCCCAAAATGTTTTCACAAGCTTCCTTTCTAGAGATCAGTGAAACTTGAGAAAGTGTGGAGAAAAGATAACTTTAAGTGTGTCCTACTAATGATAGACTCATGATACTGACTCATATATTGAAATCTCAAAACCTTCTTTGCCCAGAATATACCATGAAAGGTTGGACACTGTCAATCAAAATTAAGACTACACATTCCATGCAGTCTGATCCTTATCCAAACTGTGCCCAGAAACAACTTCAGTTGTTCTTAACATACTATAGGATAAGTTTCAGCCCTAACTGCTCTCAACCCTCGCTGTCACTCTCCCCAAAAGAAACCCATTCTGATTCTGGTAGGAGCTGATGTTTGATAGCATAGTCTATAACAGCCAGATGACAGAAAACATACTGATCTGGCATCTGAATGCTGAATGCTCTCTGTGATCTAATCCTTCTCACTGTCTCACGAATGTTTACAGTTTTTATATGCTCAAGTCTGTGCAGTGAAATATCTGTTGTTATAAAGGTACCTGAAAGAGACAAAACAAAAAGCTTGTTTATGATAAATGGCTTGTAACACCCAAAAAGGCCAATTTGGACATTTGCGTAAAAAGTCATCTCGGATCAGCCTTTGCAGTCTATACAAGCTAATCCAAGCTGTCACTTTATAACTTTATCAGATTTGTTCTTCAATAGACATACGCAAAACAGAAAATTACATAAAAACACAGTGTTGTTTCGAATTAACCTGCGAGACTGGTCCGAGACGACAGTATTGCAACCCACAGAGGGTTTGTTTGACTCTTTACCACAATACCCATCTTTTAACAACCCTGAGCCTTTTCTCCTTTTCCCACAATGTTTTCCAACCTTTCTTAAACTAACTTGATTATTTCAGTCACATGTAATTTGTCATCTGCAAATGCTTTCAATTTAGACTTTTTGAATATATTTTGTCATTTGGTACAGAGTTTACTACTTTGTAGTACTTAGTTTAGTAGGTTGAAGTGTACTGGCAAACGCCACTAAAGAAACTAAGTGAAAAGAAGATCATTCTAAAGCTTAACCCTTTCCCAAAAAATCCCTGGATTTTACAGGTCTGGAATAGTAGCCTTTTGAAAACATTGTGGGAAAAGGAGAAAATGCTAGTAAACAATGTTTTCTGCTCTTCTAAAGTCAAGCTTCTAATTTTGAATCACATTATGATTTGTCATCTCCTTTCCCCCCAATGCTTTCTACCCTATCAGAGACAGAAATCATCTTTTCAGCAAGAGTTGAATTGTCATCTGCAAATACTTTCAATTTGGTCTAGTCTAAAAGTTTGTTGTTTGGGAAAGGGTTAAACTCAGATTTGGATGATTTGTAATTTCTTTTTTAATAAAAAATTATGTTTGAATAGAGACAGGCAAAAGTTTTTAATCCTGAAAGAAATTAAAGGATCATTTCTTTATGAGAGATTATTACCACAAAAAGAAGGAAAAAGAAGTTGGTAATAACCATTTTCACCTTTCTCCCCATAAACGTTTTCAACAGTCTTTTTTTCAAACTTACACAGTTTAACCATTTTACCTATGTTTTCAAAATCCCTGAAACTTAGAACTTTTAAAAAACCCTTTGGAAAGAAAATGCTGGTCACCAGTATTTTGCTGGTTATCAGCATTCTCTTTTTGAATGATGTTTCTACCATTGTTTAGGACAAATCCAAAAATTAGAGATACATTATGTCGTCTCAAAAAGCTTTTAATTGGATAAGTCTAAATTTTGTTCACAGTCCAGTGTTTACCTGTTCGGCCAATTCCAGCACTGCAATGTACTATGATAGGTGGTCCATTAGGATGGCCTTGCCAGGCAGGCTCTAACAGCTGAACAGAATCCTCCTGACATGCTCTCACTCTCAGAAGGAAATCTAAAAATCCAGCTGCTGGGGGAATACCATAGTCGGGCCAACTGGTAAACTGGAGATGTTTTATATATCGGGATTCTCCTGTCTGTAAATAGAACAAGAATTATACTTGTAACATACATTTATTTCTTTGTGCTTTTAAATTTCTTGGCCTGCTCTTACTTTTGTTCTTTATTCAGTGATTTGCCTCACACAAGTCTTCAAAAGCTGCTTCATTTTGAAGGTTTTTCTGAGAATTTTTTTTAAATTACAGATCTAGTACCACAAGGGTGCAAGTACAATTTTGTTTTCAAAAATAGGAATTTTCTTTTAGCAACTTACATGAATGGGTCAAGCTCTGTGAAAAGCAGGTTTTATGTATCTACCTGAATAAATCAACCCATACCAGCCTGCACTGTCTGTGTAAAGGTTGGTAAATAAAGGCTCATTATGAGTTTAACCCCTTACCCCATAGGGCATTTCTATGGTATCTCTAACTGACCCTAAATAACAGCAAGGATGAAGCCCTTTTTTACGTGTATAGGACACCTTTTGATAGCATAGAAAACATTGTGACAAAAGGTGAAATTGCTTGTCACGAGCAATTTCACCTTTTACCACAATGTTTTCCAAAGGCTCCTACAAGCAATGCATATTAACGAATATCTATGGAGTAACCTTCATAAAACACTATACTAGGAATCTGATATGCTGGACTAAACTGACCTACCTGTGTGTTATGAACATGTAGACTAGTAATTGTGTATTCTCGGTTTTGTTCCATGCCAGTGTTGATAATAATGAACTCGTCAAATTGTTCCTCCCCTTCCTCGCCCTGGGGCCAGTACTGACCACATTTGACACGCCCCCTTTCCATCGTCCTTAAAAGTAGTAGATATAATAGTCAGAAACATAGCCAATCACAACCTTTTGCACCAATGTTGTATGCTGTTAACATTGCACATAAATATTTTTTTTTAAAAACAGAATCTTTAAGTCTTGGTAGGGTAGGGTAGGGTAGGGTAGGGTAGGGTAGGGTATCATTATAACAACTTTGGAATAGATAAAAATAGAGATAATTATCAATATACATATGTGTAAAAACAATTTTTGGAAGTTTAAGAAATTTTAGAAGTGTAAAGTGTAGGTTTCAAGACTTAACTTATGTATTCTTTCAAGTAAGAATATAGTGCACTTTCCCCATTTTACTGGAACAAATACTCAAATATCATTTTGGAAAAGGGAGAAAATGAAGGTAATTCGTATTTCTTACCCTTTACCACCATGTCTTCCACCTTTTCAAGAATATATCCCATAATTTTTGCCAGGTTACATTTGTTGCCTGCTAATGTGTTGGAATTTGACAATTCTAAAATGAGATGACTTTTCATTTTTTTTAGTGATATACCTTGTATGGTCTGCAATACTCGAAAAAGGGCATTAGGACATCTGCATAAAATGTCATTCCGGATCAGCCTGAGCAGTCTGTGCAGGCTTATCAGAAATGGCACCTTCCGTTTTAACCCAATCCCTTCTTTTGACTCCCCTGAGAAAGAAGCCTTTTGAAAACACTTTGGGAAACACTTTTCCCACAGTGTTTTCTACCCTTCCCTGAACAAATTTCAATTTTTCAGTCATCTTTATTTTGTCATCTGCAAATGCTTTTAATTTGGATCAGTCTAAAATTTTCTCGTGTGGTAAAGAGTTAATGCAATTTTCTGTTTCGTTCAAGTCTACTGAAGCACAAAATCTAATGTAGTCATATAGTACCTTCTCAGATTAGCCTGCGCAGTCTGTGCACTTTACAAAAATGTCCAAATGCCACTTTTCACATGTTTCAAGCCATATCTAAGAAGTTACATTGCTTTAGCCTCTTTATTTCAGTATGTACAATACTTTCTAGTAACCTTGCAGTACAGTGACCTTGACGTTTAGCACAAGTGACCCATTTTCAGTTAGCTTCTTTATTGGTTTATATTTATACAAGTATGAGCCCCTTCCCACTCTTTAACTCTTTACCACATGACAAAATTTTAGACTGGTTCAAATTGAAAGCATTTGCAGACAACAAAATAAAGGTGACTTAAAATTGAAATTTGTTCTGGGAAGGGTTAAAAACACTGTGGGAAAAGGAGAAAATACTGATTACCAGCATTTTCTCCTTTTCCCACAGTGTTTTCAAAAGGCTTCTTCCTCAGGGGTGTCAAAAGTAGGAATTGTGTGGTAATGGATTAATAGGTTACCGTCTTGTATAGACAAACAGACTGACTGAAACAGAGGTAGATAAGACCACTATATGCCCCTAAAACTTTGTCAGCAGGTGGGTGGGGATGGGGTATCGGAACAAATATCTCTTTGCAGACTGTGCATACCTTGTTGTCATGACTATTGTTACGCACTGTGTTAACCATACCATCTTCCAAAAATCTACAAACGTTCTAGGTAGGGGACCTGTAAATACAAGTGAAAAATTACATTTCTTGTTAAAAACCTTAACTCTTTACCAACCGACATAACTTTAGACTAGTCAAAATTAGAAACATATGCAGACGATGAAATTAATGTTACTAAAAAATTGAAATTTGTTTTGAGAAGGTAGCGGTATTTTCTCCTTTTCCCACAATGTTTTCAAACGGCTTCTTTCTAGTAGGGATTGTGGGGTAAAGTGTCAAACAATCAAAATTTTTATGCAATGTTAATCATGTTTCTCTCTGCTCCTACATCCTAAAGAAGTTACAAAATCCTTAAAAACAGGTTACCAGCTTCGACTTATCCCTTTACCACACAATTGTGACTTTTGAGGACTCTGAGGGAGTAGCCTTTTGAAAACAATGTGGGAAAAGGAGAAAATGCTGGTAACCAGCATTTTCTCCTTTTCCCACAATGTTTTCTATCCTTCCCAAAACAAATTTCAATTTTTCAGTCACATTTATTTTGTCATCTGCAAATGCTTTCAATTTGTACCAGTCTAAAAATTTGTTGTTTGGTAAAGTGTTAGTTTGCAATCATTTACCTGGTTTTAAAGGTCTTAATCCGAAAACACTGTATAACCTACAGGTGTCTAATTGTCTTTTATTTCCTTATGTTATCAAGGGCTTGGGAATTCTAGCAGCAGACTTCTATTGAATTTGAAAACAATATACAAAAAGCAGATAGTGCTAGTACAAAGCAATTTCTCAAATTTTCAAACTTTTTTTCTTGCATGTCAAAATGAATTTGATATTTCCTTTACAACACACCATAAAATATAACTTTGGATAGTTTTGAAAAAAAAGTTGATATGCAAGTTCATGCTGTCAACTTTTAAAACTTACCTTGAGTAGAAATATATGCACTTTTCTGCATGTAACCATCTACAAAATTTGCATTGATATAATCTGCTGACAAATCTCCATCTACTTGAGGAAGAAAAACTCTTGTGTGATCATAGCAGAGAACATCAGAATATCTGTTCTTAGGAAGATTGTACTTGGCCCTGTAAATATTTACATGCAAAAAAGGTGTTCAGTAAATAGGACACGTTTGCTGAAAGAAAATTAGCATAAATTCTTTAGCTATCCAATTAGTCCTTTACCAAATGATCCTGTTTTTGAACAATAAGAATAGGGCTTTTGAAAACATTGTGGGAAAAGGAGAAAATTCTGGTTCAGCATTTCTCCTTTTTCAACAATCTTTTCTTCCCCTCCAAAGACATATTTCAGTTTTTGAGTCATGTTTAATTTGTGGTCTTCAAAAAGCATAAAATTTTTCATCTGGTAGAGTTAACCTGTAAAAATCTTCACTCAAAACCCTTTATACCATTCCATGCAAAAAAAAAAGGAGTGTAGCTAACGACTTTGATTTGTTATGTTGTTAATTTTCCTCAGCAAAATACATGTATTTTCTTCTCCTGATAATTTGATATCAAGCAACAAAAAATTCCATCAAAAATTATAATATTGGTTTCAATTAATACCAACAGTTTTTCTGTTTCTTGCAGAATAGAACCAGTCAAAATTTGAGTTTTTATTCTTTAACTTAGTATTTTTTCATATAGGATAGCACTGCATTCATTCACTAAGACTCTGTAATGGAGGACCAAATTTTAGACTCCTGAAAAATAAGGCTACATGTATTTGCCACTTGAAAACTCCTAGAATCATAATATTTGTCTTTCAAAGGGTGGGAAAAATTGTAGTTACCAACATTTTCTCCTTTTCCCACAATGTATACCTAAGACTTCTCAAGGGGTCCCTCATGAACAGGCATGGTGACAGAACATGCACTTGCTGACAAAATGTACTCATGAAAATTAATCATGAAATGTTATCTATCCTGTCTCCTGTCCAATACTTTCACCTTTAAGCTGCTATGCGCAACCCTCTTGTTGACAGTGTAGGTCAAGATCAGATTGCACAGGATATGTAGAGTTTTTGTTATCTACACTGTCCAATATGGACATATTTTTCCAAAAAGAAAGCACCATTGCAACAGCAAGATTCTGGTTTTGTACTATCGTCTTTAAAGTTTCATTTTACTTATTTAGCAGAGTAAGGGTTAAGGGGCGATCTGGCCACAACTGGTTTAAAGATTTTGCATCTGGCTTTGGTCAACTGCCAGACTGAAAATACATGGTTTATAAACAAAGATGTCTACCATTTGAAGTAACACAACTTAAGCCTTTACTTAATAGATACTCATTTCTACGCATTGCTTGTAGGAGTCTTCGGAAAACATTGTGGCAAAAGGTGAAATTGCTCGTAATGAGCAATTTCACCTTTTGTCACAATGTTTTCTATGCTATCAAAAGGTGCCATATACACATAAGAAATGGCTACATCCTTGCTGTTATTTAGGGTCAATTAGAGATACCATAGAAATGCATTATGGGGTAAAAGGTCAAGACGACAAACTGAATTTTATAGCTGGCTACCATATGGGGGTAAAGGGTTAACAGAGTCTGGATCTTGGACAAAAAGTTATTAACATACTTAGAGACACTGAAGGTGCCTGCTGGCTGTTCCTTTCTAATGGCTGCATATTCCTCATACAGCCCTCTCTTTCCTAGCGACTTCACATGATTGACTAGATTCTGTATGGTCATTCCTCCTTCCTCTGCCATGTGAATGGAATCTTCCAGAATATTTGAGGTCCCTGTGGACCCAGGTCTTTTTTTACAAGGGTTAGGTGGGGGCATTTCTACATCATTTGTGTTCATTGCATCAGCCGTGCTGAAGTCTTTACTCCCTCTGTGAGAATTTGATGAATTGGGGGGATCTGACTCTCGCCGTCTCTTTGCCATGTTTCTGACATCTTCCTTCTCAACATTTACTTCCTTTTCCACACCATTTGTGTCAATAATTTCATCCTTTTCTCCTTCCTCATTACTCTGCTTCTCAGCAATAGTTTCTTTCGAGTCTTCAGACTCGATCCCGTTTAACATTAAAAAGTCAGAGTTGTCGCTCGAACTTCGCGACATAGACAATTGTCTGTTTTTCCGTGAGATGAAGAACGTGTCCACGTCCACGACACTAGACTGGTGAGCAGCTGCACAAACCTGTAACCATCGCTCATGATTCACAACAAGGTTCCCCCCAAACCTCTGTGGCAATGAGTCCCTAGGTATGTGGTGCAGTAACTGTTCTTTACTAACTGTGTACACCTTGAGAGTAAAAAAACATGGCATTAACTCTTTACCAAACAATTCCTGGTTTTCATGACACAGAGAACAAGTCTTCTGAAATCATAGTGGGAAAATGCTGGTAACCAGCATTTTCTCCTTTTCCCATAATGTTTTCTACCCTTCCAAAAACAAATTTCAATTTTTGAGTCACATTAATTTTGTCATCTGCAAATGCTTCCAACTTGGACAAGTATGACATTATGCTGTTTGTTAAAGAGTTTAATAAAAACCAAAATGAGTAAAAACAAGCACAAGTCAAAGGCGTACATGTAGTTTTTATTGACTAATACTGATTTAGAAAACAATTCTGTATTTTCATACAAATGCAGTTGCATTTTCTCTTTTACAACAATGTTTTCTTCTATTTCCAGGACATAACCAGAGCTGTCACTGAATGTGACTAATACCCACTGCCAGCACCTTCATAGAAAAAAGTGCCAAGTTCCAGGGAAGATAACGCCTCAACCAGGAAGAGTTGACACTTGAAAATTGCATCTTGCAAATCTTTAATATATGATCAATATATGTACAAAGCTTCAATACAATTGAAGGAAAACTGTTGGATGAGTTTGTGACACAAATATTACTAGTATTTTGTAAACAGATGGACACATGGACTGATGGACAGACACCCGGACAAACATTTGCTTTGCCGGGATATTAACCCATTACCACACAATCCCTACTTTTGATGCCCCTTAGAAAAAAGCCTGTAGAAAACATTGTGGGAAAAGGAGAAAATGCTGGTAACCAGCATTTTCTCCTTTTCCCACAATGTTTTCTACCCTTCCCAGAACAAACTTCTATTTTTAAGTCACCTTTATTTTGTCGTCTGCAAATGCTTTGAATTTGGACCAGTCCAAAATTTTCTCGTGTGGTACAAGTTAACCCATGATTTCAGAAACATTTAATCTTGTCTGCATATTGTAGATTCTGACAAATTCACCATTTTGTGATGTGATGTGTTAATACTATTAAATCTTTACCACACAACAAAATCTTACACTGTACCATATTAAAAGCATTTCCAGATGATAAATAAATGTCACTCAAAAATTGAAACATGTTTTGGAAAGATAAGAAAACTTTGTGGGAAAAGGAGAAAATGCTGGTTACCAGCATTTTCTCCTTTTCTCATAATATTTTCAACAGCTTTCTCCTTCAGGATCATTAAAATTTGGGATTGTGTGGTTATGCGATGAGTACATAACTTACCCTGTCTCTGAGTTTTTCTCGAACAAATAATCGTAGGATTTTAAAAGGTGCCTTAAACCATAATGGCGCTGTCACAATCAACACCTTTTTCAGTCTTGCTGGATAGGCACCCTGAAAAATTGGAGTAGAAAATTAAAAGAAACTGAAATTTTCTTCCTTGACTTGAAAACTACAAGTGACTGGAACCTCTCATATTTAATTGCTTTACAACATAATGTAAAAGTAAGTTTATCCAAACTGAATGTGTTTGAAGACAACAATTTATATATTACCAAAATGACAGAATTTGCCATTGAAGGGATAGAAGAGATTGTGAAAAAAAGACGAAAATGCAGGTTACAAGCATGTTCTTTTTTTTCCCCCAAGCTGTTTCTTAAAGGGCTCTTTCTCAGGGATGCTTAACCCTTTCCCAAATGACAAACTTTTGGACTAGATCAATTTGAAAGCATTAATTTTGCAGACAACAATTCAGCTCTCCCTGAAAAGATGATTTCTGTCTATGATAGGGTAAAAAACATTGTGGGAAAAGGAGAAAATGCTGATTACCAGCATTTTCTCCTTTTCCCATACTGTTCTCTAAAGGCTTCTATTTTACTATTCCAGACCCGTAAAAACTAGTGATTGTTTGGGAAAGGGTTAACTCTTTACCAAATAGTTCCTACTTCAAACAACCCTGTGAAAAAAGCCTTTTGAAAACATTGTGGGAAAAGGAAAAAATGCTGGTAACCATAATTTTTTTCCTTTTCCCACAATGTCTCTTCCCTTCCTAAAACAAATTTCAATTTTTTGCCACATTCATTTTGTAGCCTGCAAATGCTTTCAGTTTGGACCAGTCTACAATTTTGGCGTTTGGTAAAGAGTTAAACTCGAGATTTGTGTGGTAAGGGATGAGCATACATGTGGGTTGTAAAATCATGTTGTATGGGTTACAAGTGCAAATCATTTTTCCTTCTGTTCTTCTTCTCCATACAAGTAGCTACTTTATAAAAAAAAAGTTCTATACCATTTCATCTGTAGACTAATACATATGATTGTCATTTCATCATGTTATACATAGCAGTATGACTGAACAAATGACCCTTTAGGCATATAAAAACAAAAAGGAACAAGAGGGCCATGATGGCCCTGAAATCGCTCACCTGAGTCTATTGACTAAAGATGAACCATTTTCAATCTAGTGACCTTGTAACCTATTTTATTATCAAACATTACCCATTATCAAACACTTTTGAGATATCAATAAGACAAAAATTCTGACCAAGTTTCATGGGTATTGGACTGAAAATGTGGCCTCTACGGCATACAAAAGGTTTTTCTAAGATTTGAACAAGTGACCTCGTTTTGGACCCGACATTACCCATTTTCAAACTCATTAAAGGTATCACCAAGACAAATTTTCTGATCAAGTTTCAGGAGTATCACACTGAAAAATGTGCCCTCCGGAGCATACACAAGGTTTTCATAAGATTTGACATATTGACCTAATTTTTGACTCAACAAGACCCATTTTCAAACTTATCCAAGATATTTTCAGGGCAAACATTCTGACCAATTCTCAAGAGTGCTGAACTTAAAATGTGGCATCCAGAGTGTATACAAGGCTTTTTCTAAGATTTGACCTGATAACCTAGTTTTTGACCCGACATGACCCATTTTCAAACTTGTCCAAGATATCATCAGACAAACATTCTGACCAACTTTCAAGAGTTTTGGACTGAAAATGTCGCCTCTAGAGGATACACAAGGTAAAAATTGACAATGCACAAGGCACACGGACCACCTTTGTGCTCAGGTGAGCTAAATAGGTGGTTACTAAAATGTTACGCTTTTCCTTACAATGTTTTCAAATGGCTTCTTCCACACAATCCCAAGTTTTTATGACCTTAAGAAATTAAACTTTAAAAATATTGTAGCAAAAGGAGAAAATGCTTGTGCTGGTAACCAGCATTTTCTCCCTTTACTACCATGTTTTTTAACCTTCCAGAATAAATCAAGTCATGTGAGCCAATTACATGTAAGTTTGTTGTCTGCAAATGCTTTCAAACTGGACCAATCTGAAATGTTGTTTGGTATAGAGTTTAGAGACAGAATTGTTTAGTAATGGGTTAAAATAGAGGCCTTCATAAATTCCAAAGTTAACCTTACACAATAGGGAAAAAATACCACACAAATAAGTCACTAACTCTTTACCAAATGACAAAACTTTACACTGATCCAAATTCAAAGAATTATCAGACAACAAACTTAACGAGACTCGTAAATTGAAATTTGTTCTGGAAGAAACATAGTAGCAAACATTGTGGGAATAGGACTAAATGCTCTTTACCAGCATTTTCTCCTTTTAAAACAATGTTTTCAAAAGTCCTTCTTCTTAGGGTCAATAAATTTCGAGGTTGTGGGGCATACGGTCTTTTTAGGATGTACTTAGTTTTGCCCTCGGTAACAAGGTCAGTGTATGATAATATGTAAAAGGGTAGGACTTCAACAGCACAACTGTTATCCATAAGTATCTGCTTCCTTCTAACCTAATTACCAGATCTGTTACAAGACTAACTCTATACCAAACGGCAAACTTTTAGACTGGTGGAAATTGAAAAAATTTGAAAACAACAAAATAAAAGTAACTGAAAATTTGAAATTTGTTTTGTGAAGAGTAGAAAACATCGTGGGAAAAGGAGAAAATGCTGGTTAACAGCATTTTCTCCTTTTCCCACAATGTTTTCTAAAGGCTTCTTTCTAAAAGTAAGGATTGTGTGGTAATGGGTTAACTCTATACCGATGACGACAACAATGTAACTTAAGCTAGTATAATGGCAGCTGTTTGGGAAAAGGTAGAAAGTACTGCAGGGAATGAATAAAATGCCGGTCCTCAGCATTTACTCTTTTTCAAACCATTTTTTAATGTAGACTATTAAGCTAGGGTCATAAAACTGCAGGATTTTTGGTCAAGGGTTGTACTGTACATAACTTCATCCTATCCTCTACAGTACAGAGACCCCTATGGACATTTATCTACCATTGAACATTAGAGTGCACTTTATGTTAACGGGACAAAACTGATAAAACAGGGGAATTTTTACTATTATTTTGTCATTTTGTCATAGCACCTTCTCTGGTGCCTCATTAACACTTTACTCCATAGATACTCATTTCTACACATTGCTTGTAGGAGCCTTTGGAAAACTTTGTAGCAAAAGCTGAAACTGCTCGTGACGAGCAATTTCACCTTTTGTCACAATGTTTTCTATGCTATCAAAAGGTGTCATTTACACATTAGAAACCGCTTCATCCTTGCTGTCATTTAGGGTCAATTAGAGATACCATCTAAATGCCTTATAGGGTCACTTAGCACTGAAGTCCATTAGAGTTGCGGAAGAGTTGCAATAGCAGACAGTGTGAATCAAGATCAAACTGCACACAGCATGCAGTCTAATCTTAAATCTCCACTGTCTGCGACTTTGCTACATATTCTGCTTGTGACCATCCTCGTTGACCCAGTTTCGATTCATGCTGTAATTGACCCTGGGTTATTTGGCTGGTGTTTTCCCGTTCTCATGAATTATTCAAGAAGCAATTTGATTGGTAATCTCAGTTTTTCTTTGAGAAAATTTAAACTACTTTTATGACAAATATGCCGTCATTTCTACTTTTAGTAACTCACGAAATGAAATTGCCCTCCCTACGAGAGAGAATGAATATGTAATCGATCTTTTCGATTGGCTATAAGGGTACTTCCAACCATATGAATATTCACAGGAAACGAAGATTTGCTAGTCAATTTTCCCAGGGGTAATGCATGGAGAGAAATGTAATGCATAAACCTGGGTTCCGAGGATGGGTTGTGACCAACTTGGAATATCACACTTGGGCTGTTTTTCCTCTAAAGTAGTCAACATCCTACCCCCACATAATCCCAAGCTTTTACTGTCTACTAGGAGGATGGCTTTTGAAAACATTGTAGAAACAGGTTAAAATGCTGGTAACCAGCATTTTCTCCCTTTTCCATGATGTTTTCTACCCTATCAAAGAAAAATTACACCATTTGAGGAACACTAAAATTGTCATCTGCAAATGCTTTTAATTTGGACAAAGCTAAAATTTTGTTGTCGGGTAAAGGGTTAACTGGAAGTACAAAATTATGGTTGAATAATTGTATCATGCTTAATTTCATTTTCCACACTACTTCAGTTGTATTGCGGCAGCCAGAGTACATATCAATGCTTTCCTTGAATTTCATTTACTAGTAACCAGGAAAATATTCTTCTGAAGTCACTGGCTATGATCAACAATAAGAGGGGGATGATACGTGTCGCAATTACTATCATCAATCCTCGGAAAGAAAATCATTTAGCTGAGGGCCCTAACCAGCACCCCCCTATTCTCAACCCTTTACCCCATAAAAGCATTTCTATGGTATCTCTAATT
This sequence comes from Tridacna crocea, assembly GCA_943736015.1. Lineage (NCBI taxonomy): Eukaryota > Metazoa > Mollusca > Bivalvia > Cardiida > Cardiidae > Tridacna > Tridacna crocea. The sequence continues at coordinate 17,037,777 of OX031066.1, forward strand.
GACCCTAAATAACAACAAGGATGAAGCTGTTTCTTATGTGTACATGACACCTTTTGATAGCATAGAAAACCTTGTGGCAAAAGGTGAAATTGCTTGTCACGAGCAATTTCACCTTTTGCCACAATGTTTTCCAAAGGCTCCTACAAGCAATGCGTAGAAATGAGTATCTATGGAGTAAAGGGTTAAGTCATTTAGGCTACCATCAGTGCAGCCTGGGCTTGATATAATAATAAAGTAATTGTTAATGCATGATGCATACCTTCAACATGTTTAGTATTTTGATACTTAAATCATAATCAAAGTTACTGTACTTTGACTCTGACATGTCGTAAATGAACACAATACCATGACGCTGGGTCTCTCGACTGAAATATACATGAAAATAATACTGTATGATTAATCCTCCAAACATGCAACACATATCTATGTTAAACCCTTTACCAAATGACTTAATTCTGGACTGGAAATAATTGAAAGCATGTGCAGACTACAAATTTTTTCACTTGATCATTTCTGCTTTAAATATGGTAGAAAACATTGTGGAAAAACGGAGAAAATGCTGGTTAACAGCATTTTCTTCTTTTCCTGAATGTTTTTGAAAGCCTTTTTATTTGGGGATGCCCATGTTTCTCATCCTGGAGGCCCAGGGTTCAATCTTCACTGCAGCCACCTGGCTTTTAATAGGCATGTCTTTGTGCAAGACACTTCACAGCCCTAGCCTAGTGCTGACAAAAGGAATGAGAAAGTTGTTGCTGCAATGTAACTGAAACAATGTTGAAAAAGACATAAAACATTACTAGTATTCAACCAACAAAAGGCATGATTATCCTGAACAGCAACAGTCTAAATCTACACCATCTTTGTTTTCCAACTGACACGACAAGTTCATTTCACTTATATAGCAGGACATGGCCAACATTTCATTTTAACTCTTCACACAACAACAAAATTTTAGACTGATAAAAACTGAAGGCAGATGACAACATAAATGTTACATATCATTTGAAATTTGTTTTGGACAGGGTAGAAAACATCGTGGAAAAAGGCGAAAATGCTGGTTACCAGCATTTTACCCTTTGCCCACAATGTTTTCAAAAGGCTTCTTTCTCAGGGTTTTTAAAAGTCTGGATTGTGTGGCTAAGGGTTAAGCAGAGCTCCAGATAAGAGGGAGTGATGGTTTTCTAAATCCATTATTTCTCTTTGAAACCCTATGTTGTGGGTACTCATTAGAATCATCTCATCAAGACTATTTTAATGAGTACCCTCAACATGGGGTTTAGTGGAGAATAATTAACATTTTCAATTTCGGAATCAAAATCAATCCCTCTGCTTAGAGCTCTGGTTTAGTCTTGTGATTTCATCCTTTACCACAAAACTTCCTGTTTAACCCTTTACTCCATAGATACTCATTTCTACGCATTGTTTGTAGGGGCCTTTGGAAAACATTTTGGCAAAATGTGAAATTGCTCGGGACGAGCAATTTCACCTTTTGCCACAATGTTTTCTATGCTATCAAAAGGTGTCATATACACATAAGAAATGGCTTCATCCTTGCTGTTATTTAGGGTAAATTAGAGACACCATAGAAGTGCTTTATGGGGTAAAGGGTTAAGCAACCCTGAAAATAACAGCCTACAAATGCATGGTTGGAAAACAGAAAGAAAAAATACTGGTACATAGACATTGAACTATGGAGTGAGTATGAATCCAGGTATTTGAGCCTCAATAGCTCTGTCACATTCAAAAAGCATTGTAAAAGGGTCAATCTGAAATTTTGCTGTGCATCAAAGAATTTAATGCTTGCCTAAAATGGATGTGAAATGCAATTGTATGAAAATAGGAAATAAAAGTTCTAACTCTTGAAAGACGAAATCCATGATTATATGAGTCACACATAACCCTTTGCCAAGGACAAGATTATGAACTAGACCAAACTGAAAGCATTTGAAAACACCAAATAAAATGTGGCTTAATTCTTTACCACAAAACAAAATTTTGGAAGAGTCTCAATTGAAAGCATTTGCTGACGACTGATTAAATGTGAATCAAAAATTGAAAATTCATTTGGAAAGGTTTAAAAACATTGTGGGAAAAGGAGAAAATGCTGATTACCAGCATTTTCTCCTTTTCCCACAATATTATCAAAGGCTTTCTTTATCGGGTCGTTAAAAGTCGCGATTGAGTGACAAAGAGTTAATATTTTTTGTTGTCTTTGAAAGGGTAGAAAACATGGTGGGAAAGGGAGAAAATGCTGGTTACCAGCAACTTCTCCTTTTACTACAATGCTTTCAAAAGCCCTCTCTTTATCAAGGTTCTTAAAACTTGGGATTGTGTGGCTTACAAACAGTTAAATTGTTATCTGTAAAAGCTTTCAATAAAGACAAATTAAGCTCTTGATCAGAAAATCATAACGAAGAAAACTTTTGAAAACATTGGCTTGTTAGCAGCATTTCTCCTTTTTCCACAATGTTACTACTTTACAAAACACAAATTTCAATTTATGACTCACAATGAACTTTCTGCCAGAAATTAATGCTTTCTAAAAATTCTAAAATTCTTTATATGGTAAAGAGTTTCTGTTGTCTAGGATAAAGTTAGCTTCACAAACCTACCTTAGTAAAGCAGTATCAAGGAGGTACACCAGAGCTTTCAAAACCACTTGATGTGAGGTTTCCTGGGGGATATGAAGTCTAGCGGTGAACAAAGCTATCCCTGCGCCATAGTTATCTCTACCCGACTGAAAAATAGCACAAATATGTCTAATTTTATTGATAGGATTGTCTTTATGTCTGGTTGATTTTTGTTTCATCATCTTTTGCATCTTAGCGCACTTAACCCTTTCCCAAACATTTCCAAGCTTTGACCCTGTGGAAGAAGGCTGTAGAAAACGTTGTGGGAAAAGGAGAAAATGCTGGTAACCAACATTTTCTCCAATTCCATGGTTTCTACCTGCCTGAAAACAAATCTCAATATTTGATTCACATTTAGTTTGTTGTCTGCTTATTTCTTAATTTGGATTTGTCAAGATTTTGCTATTTGGTAATGATTTTACCCTTTATCTGACTACAAAATTTTTGACTTCTGAGCATTTGCAGGCAACAAATCAGATGTGGTTCAAATGGTGGAAATTGTCTTTTAAGATTTAACCCTTTACCACACGAGAAAATTTTAAGCTGGTCCAAATTGAAAGCATTTACAGACCACAAAATAAAGGTGACTGAAAAATTAAAATTTGGTTTGGGAAGGCCAGGAAACACTGTGAGAAAAGAGGAAAATGCTGGTTACCAGCATTTTCTCCTTTTCCCATAGTTTTTTCAAAAGGCTTCTTTCTCAGGGTCGTTAAAAGTTGGGATTGTGTGGTAATGAGTTAAAAACACTGCAAGAAAATTAGAAAATGGTGCTTACCATCATTTTCTTTTTTTCCAACAATTTCTTCAAAATTTGTTTTTCTCAGAGTTGGTAAAACTCCAGAATTTATGGTATAGTGGCTATAAATGATGACAAGCATTTCCTCCTTTTTCCACAATGTTTTCTACCTTTCTCACAAAAATTTCATCTTGTCAACAAATAATTTGTCAATATGCAAATGCTATCAAATAGGACAGGTGTGAAGTTTAGAAGTTTGGTTCAGAGATAAACCTTTACTAAACCAAACTGACTCTTAATGACCCAGGGACAGGAACAGGTTCTTGAAAATATTTTGGAACAAGAGCTTCGCAAAGCGGCGCATATACCCCCGAAGGGGCTTGTCAGTGAAATGAGTTGAAATGACAGAAGGGCCATGAATGAAGAGTAGTTAATCTCCATGATATGTGAAAAATATTAAAGGGCAATAGCTAAAAAAAGAAGGGTGGCACAGTTACAAATTTTGTGAATTGCTGTTTTCCACAAGGTGTTCTATCAGTTTTGAAAGGTTCAAGATCATAGCTTTTGTTTTAGAAATTATGGCCCAGACGAAAATCCAAAGAGAAAACTAACAAAGGGCAATAACTAAAAAAGAAGGATGGCAGAGTTATGGTTCTTGTGCAGTGCACTTCTTCATAATATGTTCTATCAGTGTATGAAGTTGCAAGTTATTAGCTTTTATTGTTTGGAAGTTATGGCCTGGACAAAAATTCAAACTGAAAATTAACAAAGGGCAATAAGAAAAAAAATAAAAGTGGTAGAGTTATGGTTCATGTGCGATGTACTTCTCCACAATGTGTTCTATCAGTGTTTGAAGTTCCAAGTTAATAGCTTTTATAGTTTAGAAGTTATGGCTTGGACAAAAATACAAACTGAAAATTAACAAAGGGCTGTAACTCAAAAAATAACAGTGGCAGAGTTATGGTTCATGTGCAATGCACTTCTCCATAATGTGTTCTATCAGTGTATGAAGTTGCAAGTTATCAGCTTTTATAGTTTGGAAGTTATGGCCTGGACAAACACTCAAAATGAAAATTAACAAAGGGCAATAACTCAAAAAATAAAAGTGGTAGAGTTATGTTTCATGTGCACTGCACTTCTCCATAATGTGTTCTATCAGTGTATGTAGTTTCAATTTGATACCTTTTATGGTATGGAAGTTATGACCTGAACAAAAATTCAAAGTGAAAAGTTGGTTATTTCAGAAATCAAGGGCAGATAATTTTGGAACACAAACAGCGATAAAAATTTTAAGACCCAGGTGCACAACTAGACATCATGGAGATTCATTGTGGCAAGTTTCAAATAATTCCGATGAAAACTGTAGGAGGAGTTGCACACACAAGAAATTGCTAACGGACGGACGGACGGCTAGACAGACAGACGGACGGACGGATGGACGACCGGGGGTATAACATAATACGACCCTTCGGGCGTATAAAAAGGAAAAAATGTTCTTAACTCATTATCAAATGACAACATTTTAGACTTGTCCAAATTGAAAGCATTTGCAGACGACAAAATTAAAGTGACCAAAAATTTGAAATTTGTTATGTGAAGGATAGAAAAGATTGTGGGAAAAGGAGAAAATGCTGGTTACCAGCATTTTCTCCTTTTCCTACAATGTTTTCAAAAGGCTTCTTTCTCAAGGGCGTCAAAAGTAGGGATTGTGTGGTAATGGGTTAACCTGCATTTTCTCCTTTTCCAAAAAATGTTTTCTACATACCACAGACAAATCTAGACATTTGAGTAATATCTAATTTGCTGTCTGCAAATGCTGTAAATTTGGTCATGTTAAAAAAATTTTGGTTGAGTAAAGAGTTAAGCATATTATTGTAATTTGACAAGACTTCCAGACCATACTTCATACATTACTTAGGTCAAAACAAAACAAATATATGGTTGTCATTACCCAAATGGTGTCTAGTTTCTATGCCTGACTCTAAATTTTGTTTTTTCATTTTCACCTCCTTTTTTTTTTCATTTTCACCTCCTTCAATATTTCATGTTTTCATGTTTGATTTTATAACTTACTGTAAATTTATTGCTGTCCTTTGAAAATTTAATGTCATTTTACCTCTGTTTGTTGTCTGCAAGCATGATTAGAACAAAAATAATTTAAAAACAATAAAATAATTTCCTGACCTACCTAACCCAATTCTTAAAAGTATGTAACCTGATCCACACCTATATTTTGTTTGGGCCGAAATACAACCAAGACAAGGCCCCCTTTGTAATTTCTCAAAAGTTAACTTTATACATTCCTATGATATCCTATCCTCCCTGGCTTCAATTTTCAGAAATTTTCTTACTAGGATATGACTGATGTAGCCTGGGGTCGTTCGTTCAGTTCCCAGCTCATCCAATTTCTTTCCAAAGATTAATGATAGTCATTGCAACTAGATTCCTTTCTCTCCTCTGATATCATTTTGACGATTGCTATGTGCAGAATTTGTAAGTTTTCTTGGAAGAATATTGTGTTATGCACTGGTAGAGTAGAATCCAGGAAAGTAGGATAGGTGCATTGGCTCCTTAATGTAAGTGAAAACAGCGATAAACATCATTCAATCAATACTTACCAAAACAGTAAATTTCCCTGTTTTCAATTCCGACTGGAGACTTCGATGTTTCAAGTCTATGTCTAGGAGATTCTCTTTCTTTCTGATATCCTGAGAAAAAAACAGAATACTCATCATTAGCTTGTTATCTATTAACTCTTGTCCAAACAATCGCAAGTTTTTTACAACCATGAGAAAGAAAGCTTCTGTAAACAATGTGGGACAAGGAGTAATGCTGCTTACCAGCATTTTCTCTTTTTCCCACAGTGTTTTCTCCCTTTTAACTCTTTACCACACAAGAAAATTTTAGACTGGTCCAAATTGAAAGCAGTTGCAGACGACAAAATAAAGGTGACTGAAAAATTGAAATTTGTTCTGGTAAGGGTAGAAAACACTGTGGGAAAAGGAGAAAATGCTGGTTACCAGCATTTTTTCCTTTTCCCACAGTGTTTTCAAAAGGCTTCTTCCTCAGGGGCGTCAAAAGTAGGGATTGTGTGGTAATGGGTTAAAGGTCAAATTTTGTCATTTGAGCCATGTTTAACTTCTATATTTCAAATGTTTTAATTCTGATGAATCTAAAATTTTGTCATCTGGTTTATCACACAATCCCGAGTTTTTACTAACCTATAAGAGCTATTAATAACAAATTGCATTGACTGAATAACAAAAAGTTGCCTGCAAATCCAATTAGTTTGGACAAAACTGACATTTAGTTGTGTAGTAAAGAGTTACGCTGGAGCATACTGAGTCATTTCCTTGTACAATGATAAAAATTAAATTGACCCATTGTAGCACAAATACAACTATTAAACATTCCTACCTTACCCCATTTCTATAGGAAACTGCTGGAACAGGAGAAAACTGCTTGTAACCTAATGATTTGCTCCTTTTTCCAACAATATATACTTTATAAGCAAATACCAATTCAACCCCTGTTTCTCCTTTGAGTTCCTTTTAACAGACTTTACTGTGCCAAAATTAGCCTTTATTGGAAGGGATTAACTCTTTACCAAATGAAAAAATTTAAGACTGGTCCAAATTGAAAGCACTTACAGTCGTCAAAATAAATGTAACTCAAAAACTAAAATTTGTTTCCAGCAAGGTAGATGCTGGAAGAAAACATTGTGGGAAAATGAGAAAATGATGGTTACCTGCATTTTCTTCATTTCCCACATTGTTTTCAAAAGGCTTCTCTCTCAGGGTCATAAAAACCAGGGATTGCTTGGTAAAGGGTTAAGAAACAGTAGCAACTTTATTTTTTTCTTACCTGGTGAGCAAGGTACAGATCTACAGCTCTTTGGTAATCAAACTTCCTTGCCATAAGGAACTTGACAGATGTATTCCTGCCAATAGGTGGAAGATTTTCATGTTGTCTGTAATTGTTCACCTTCTCTGTGAATGTACTTACTGTCTGAAATGGAAAAAAATTGTATCTATTCAACCCTTTACTCCATAGATACTCATTTCTACGCATTGCTTGTAGTAGCCTTTGGAAAACATTGTGGCAAAAGTGTGAGCAATTTCACCTTTTGTCACAATGTTTTCTATGCTATCAAAAGGTGTCATGCACACATTAGAAACAGCTTCATCTTTGCTGTTATTTAGGGTCAATTAGAGATACCATAGAAATGCCTTATGGAGTAAAGGGTTAACATACCTTTCACAAATTTCAGAGAGCCTGTTCTGATAGATGAAGTGATTTTGATCTAGAAGTTAAAAATATTTATTATCCTCCACCAAACTCTATGTAATGGATAATCATTAGAATCATCACAAAGAGATGATTCTAATGGGCACCCACTAAATGGGCACCCACTAAATGGGCACCCACTAAATAAGGTTTGAAAGACAAATAATGGATTTGAGAAAAATTCAGTCTGAGAGAAAAACAACCATTAAAAAGCAATCATTCGGGTCTTACTTCAACAATAAAAATTTCTTCTCGTGTTTACTTATCAGTCTAAATATACAACCATGTTCTGTCTTTATTTGTGGGTTACAGGCCCACTAATGGCACTAGCAGCTAAAAAGTACACAATGCTTGAGTCATAAATACAGCCAAGTTTATACTGGTCAACCATACCATTTGTGAGTATGTATATGAAAATCTTTAGTCTGCCGATTTGTTCAAATATTATTTTTGTGATTGTTTCTCTGCTCACCTTAACAGCAGCCATTCTCAAAAGCTACTGGATCCCATTTTATTTGAAAAAAAATCACAGTGTATGATTCAGCAATTTAAGCAATAGGTACGACCCCTCATAATTTCGTAAATGAAATACATCCAGTATATTTTAGTTTCCATTGGCCTTTCCATTCCCAATTGTTTGTTTGTTTATTATGGAGTTTAACGCCACTTTAGCAGCTTAGGTCATATCATGGCAGTCAGTGGTGCACCAATGTGTTTCCTGGCCTTCTCACACCAGTACTAACACAACTTCCTTTCCAGGGCCACTGACTACTTTTCCCACGTGCATCAGAGGTGAGAGGTGAAAAATTGCTTGAAAGAAAGTTTGCCACAACGGGGTATCAAACTTGCAACCTCCAAGTCATAAGTCAGATAATCTACCTACTAAGCTTACCGGCCGATCCTATGCCCAAGCTGAGAAAACAAAACTTATGAATAGAACTTTTCCGTACCTGAAATGACTTTCCAAACATTCTTAGTAAATGTCAGCCTTTCTAGATTTTTAGAAGTAGAATCACTGTAAATGGATATTTACATTTCAAAACAGTGGAATTACAAGAAGGTTGCAGTGACATTTTTCAAATATTTCAATGTTTTACATAAGATTCATTAATACTGATTAAAAAATCTTATTAAAAGCTGACAAAAAAAAAAATAATAATAATATTGACCTATACAGCCATTTGAAACAATTGGTAGAATTTTCATTTTCAACCCAGAAAGGACATAAGATTGGCTGCTACTGGGAGATACAACCACAAAAGTGTCATCCAACTTGGAGCTAGTCACCAACTTGGGGGTAGGATATTATGATCTCAATTCACAGACCAATGGCAATCTGTCAAGTTTCCAGTTGCTGGTAAAAAACACAGAGCTCCAGATAGAAGAAGCGATTTTGATTTTTTTTTTTTTTTTTTGAATTGCAAAATTGAAAATATTCATTATTCTCCACTTAACCCTATGTTATGGGTAATCATTAGAATCATCTCTTCAAGATGATTCTAATGAGTTTCCAAAACATAGGCCTGTAGGGTTTGGAAATGATAAAATTAGAATACCATCACTCCCTCTTATCTGGAGGGCTGAAAACATATTTTGAAACTGGCAAAAAGTCTCTAACAAAAGATGTAGTGATATATACCATATGGTTTGCACTTTCCTGAAATTGTGGATATTTTCTGGATATAGATATATAAAAGAGAAATAGGTCTAAGGCATACACAGTACCTGCATATTAATCAATTTTCAGTGTATCTTAAAACTGATTGAAATCTATTTCCTGAAAATATGACTAATCCAGCTATTTTCGAATTCGTTTAAAACAGAAAATGGTCCAAAGTTGTCTTTTTGAATTTTCTGTGGTTCAATATTCATGAACTAAAGAGAAAACTGGAATAAAACACAATACTGATCAGCGATTCCACAGGCCACCTTAGTCAAACACAAGAATATTCTACCATGAATTTAATAAAACCTACTTGTTCTTCTTCTGCAGTTAAATCCGCAGAAGCCATCCTATCCAGTCAAATTCCAAGAAATAGTTGAAGTTTATCTCACTCTATATTCATTATCATATCCATCCCGGAAGTCAAACCAGGAAACTTGGGGGACGTGGTTATTCTTCGGGACAGTAAAAGCCATTTGCGGTACCCTGCAAGGATATGAAAACCTAGAATGTATTTTTGTTGGTTTATCGCTACTTAAATATACACATTTGTGTCCATTACAATTATAAGTTCTGAGTGCATAAGTGTTGTTCAGGAAAATAGATACTATTTTCGGTTAACTTTTTCGGGAGCGACTGTCTCCTCTATGTTCAACACATTGATAGTGTATTGATAGTGATACATGGTACATCTTATTTCTGTTGAATGTTCTAGTTGGATTTCGTTTCCATTGGACATATCTTGTTTTTCACAATCACTACTTCGGTGAGGGGACCCAAAATATTTACCAACTGACAGAAAAAAAAGTAAACTCTTTTGAAAGAGAGTATACATTCCATATTAAAGGTGGTTATTTAGAATTTTCACATCTCACCAAATTGAAAATTATATATATCACTGAAATTTATATGAAAAAACAATACAAATCATCAATAATTAAGAATCATAAAATTATCAAAAAAAAAATTTTCTGATGGTATTCCCTTAAAAGGATACGTAGCCTCTTAAGGTATTTTTAGATTTCACGCCAAAAATAAAAGAAAAATATTGTGGGAATGTTAAGTGACTGGCACATGACTAATGACGCTTAAATTCCATAACATAACAAACATGTAATTATTTTCCATAATTTCTTCTTTGGACGTTATGTTTGAAGCGTCATTCGTGTATTTCCGGTATGTAAATGAGCAAGTTGCTCATCTAAAAATAGACCGTGGTTCCCATCGGTGTCGACCTGGACCGTAGTAAATCTCTAATTCCTCTTGTTGTCTGATGGTTTTTGACTACTGGGGTTTTATGAATGAAAATTAAAAGGCATTGGGAGTATAAGGATGATTTTTTGTATTTTTGTAAAAAAATCGTCCCAAAATCTGAAGGGCCACCTTTAAATCAAACATTCTTCATCCAAGTATCTATAGATAGGTGTGACTAATTGGGAAATGATCAAATCGTCTATTTCACCCACTTTGAATTGATAGAAAAAAATACTAAATTTGACAGAAACATTTTAAGATGGGTAATATCATCCTGTGAGACTTACTTAGTTATTTGGTTGAATTAGAATTTTTCAGTATGTTTAAAATAGCCTTGAGCAAAGGGTTAAAAAAGAATTAGAGAAAATTTTCATCATGAGGTCAAAGGTTTGGTCTCCATGCAGAAAATCACATGAATAGAGAGAGAGAGAGAGAGAGACTCAACCAACTGAATTCAAACTTCATATATATATACATACATGTGTGGACACGTATCCATACATAATTTAGGTTGTGCGTGCGTAAATTGATTCGGGCGGCGTAAGAAAATTTGATATTGTGTGAGACAAAAGTTGGAGCAAGACCAATCTCAGAACAGACTTGTCGTTCGTTACTCTCACCATACATCTCTGCAATGGGGTAAATGACAAGAATCTTGTCAAAACGAGGAAAATATGTTTTGTTACCGTTTAACTGTTTCATGTGTAGCATTATAAAGTAGACAAAGGAAATATGATTATAATGGATACGTTATAGGTGCATTTAAACTGATGAATTTATCTAAATGTATATACAATGGAACTATTTTTTTCGGGCTTCTTTACTGATCAGAATCTTACGCAAATTTCAACAAAAATGGCTGCGCCCATGAAAGATAACAACAGTCTTGACACACCGATGGGTCTAAGTTTGCAAGATTAAAAAACAAGTTATCGTCTTTTAAAGGACATTTTAAAAGCTTTCATAAAATCCCTCTTTTTCACATTTCCTACCACTAAGTCTGATTGGCCGTATGCTGTTTGAACAGCACACAAAATAATTGGCCTTTCTTTCACCGGCATAGTTTGTGTCGCCATTTTGAGTTATGGTCATGTGACGCAAATATCACGTAACATTGTCGGACTACTTTTTGAGCCCACTAGAGAGGTAAACGTGAATGACTCGGAGTGCAAGAGAGTGGAGCAAGACGTCACAATTTTCTTACACAGCCATTAATTAACACAAACTACCAGGAAGTTTACCTCAACATAATATTCCTTTTATTATACATCTAAAATTTCCATAACAAAAATTTGCTTTTTTGACATTTTATTCCAAAAAGGCAATTAAAAAAAAAAAGAGTCATATAATATAATTAGTATTTGTTCAAAATGGCGAATTGGCTAGTTATATAGCTTCGTGTTAATGAATCTATTTCTAGGGAATCTTATTGCGTAACATTTTGACCAATCAGACGCCCCGATCAAATCGCAAATCAATGGACCAAGAATGCCATCTAGTGGGAGATGACGGTCCAAAAGTTACGTATGCCACGCATATGGGATACGTCATCATACCATATTTGGAACCGTATATCACATAGTGTAGAAACGGATTTTTTCTTTTGTCGTGATGTTATTTCATCCGTGTGCAATACACGCTAGTATTTTTAGACTAAAAACATTACAGGTATAATAGATATTTATAAACATATGGCTTCCAGTTGAAGAGGATCCGAAATTGTTCAAATCGAATGCAATACAACTTTTAGGGGTGTCATGCGAATCATAAAATATTGAAAAGGAAAATAGCGTCCGAAGAAATCTGCTGCACGCACTTATAATTTACTGAAAAAAAAAAATTTAGTGATAATAGATCATTATCACACCATACTGTAGCCGACTGTTTATATGTTTTTGCCGTATTTGTTCCTGTTAGCATATATTGTAATTGGAGTAGTCTGGCAAAATTTTAAATGAAACATGGGTAGGAATACCAGCAATAGGATTCGCTACACTGCAAGTTCGTCACAAAGGACTATGCTCATCTGATGCTATACCATAAATTTGCAGTTTTACCGACTTTTATCAGTATCTACCGTTTACATTTATTACGTTACTAGTTACCAAGAACTATGAAGAAAGAATGCTACCGAAATAAAAGAGTGAAAAAGAGGAAAAAATGTCCCCAAACGTGACTCTTTACCTGAAATGTTTTCTTATTGAAATACGAATGTCATCATTTAACATGCATTGAATATGTAATCAGCAATGGCTTTCATTTTGAATGAGTCAGAGATTTTCCTTGTTTTAATAATAGTTTACTATTCACTAAAGGACAAAATTTTGGACTTTTCCATGACAGATGAAGTTTTTTGCCTAAGAAAACTTAATTTACACTTACTCAAAATAAAAATGAAAACTTATTTTTGGAATGTTGGAAAACAGTATGGAAAAAGAAAAAAAAAATGATGGTTAGCATTTTCTGCTTTTTCCACTATGATTTCAGCTTTCTTAAGGGTTCTTAAACGTGATTGTTTGGTAAAGGGTTAATAGATCAAAGCTAGAGATTTTGCATCATAAACACCCCTGAATGCTTAAACTATTTTACTCAAATGAACCCAATCCTAAGTATGCTTGTGTTTCAGTTAAGGACAGAAAATAATTGAATTTTAACCAACGACTCAATGTTTTTCAGCGTCAAGTGTATAATGAAGACGAGATAGTAAAGTTTTCATTACTGGCTATGACAGGAACTGTGAACTGCAACGGGAGTTGAGCATTGATCCATTGAAGAAAGTTGAGTGTGCAATGGTATGGATAGGAAACTTGTCATTTTAGAATAAGACAATTTAGAGCAGTAATCTAACCAAATATTTTATATTAATCCTTTACCTTCACATATTCAAAATAAAAAAAAATCTTTACCATACATCTCTGAATGTTAACTATCCTGAACAAAAAAGGCTGTGAAAACATTGGAGGAAAAGTGGATGAAAATGCTGTTAGCCAGCATTACTTCCTTTTCCCCTAAGATATTTTTCTTCCCAAGGTGGAAATTATTTTAGCTTTTAAATACATTCAGTGTGGAAAAAGGAGAAAATACTGGGAATCAACATTTTTTCCTTTTCCCACAGGGTTTTCTATCCTTTTCTATCCTTTATCCTTTGGATAAATTCAATCATTTAACTCTTTACCAAACGAAAAGTGACTGAAAATTTGAAACTTGTTTTGGGAAGGGAAGAAAACAATGAGAGAAAAGGAAAAAGTGATGGTCATGAGCATTTTCCCCCTTTCCAACAATGTCTTCAGAAGACTCCTTTCCCAGGGTCATTGAAAGTTTTTTTCATTTACACAAGCCTGAAATTACAGTTTGTTATTCTGAAAAGGATCAAGACACCTGCTATAAAAGTTAATGTTTAGCCTTGTGTACCAGTTGTTACATTATACCACAATCATGTTTTACAGAACATGTCTTCCAGTTTACAGAAGAATAACAGATTTTTGCGCTTAAAGAATGCTCAAGGTAAAAGTGTGTGTGTAGTGCGAGAAGTGTACAGACGAGAGGACATTCCATGTAATAGTGAACTTTGTCTTGGATCATGTAACGCAGAAACAGGTTTGTTTTATTTGGATACAGATCTACCCAAGGTCTGTATTCACTGACTATTCTTAGTAACATTTGTAGGCTAATTCCCAATAATTTTCATAATTTGAAAGCAATACTATATATAGTTCTAAACTGCCAAACCTAAGGAGTCATAGTCTTTGAAAACTGAGTTTCTGCAAAACTTCTTGTGCCAGGCTGACCCTGATTACTTGCTTGGTTGAGTGCATCATGAAGGTGCATTCACTGTTCATTTTTGGACTGGACCAAATTGAAAGCATTTGCAGACAACAAAATAAATGAGACTGAAAAACTGTAATTTGGTTTGGGAAGGGTAGAAAATATTGTGGGAAAAGAAGAAAATGCTGGTTACCAGCATTTTCTCCTTTTCCCACAATGTTTTCAAAAGCTGTCTTTATCAGGGCCGTCAAAAGTTGAGATTTTATGGTAAAGGATTAAGTTAAGTTTTGTTGAGCATGGCTCAATTAGTTTAGCTAATCAGATATTTAGGTAACTTTGGTCCACTGACATTGAAAAAATTTGCAGACGAAAAATTCAGAGTGGCTGAAAAGATGGTATTTTTATCTGTAAAGGAAGACAACGCTGTAGGATAGGGAGAAAATGCTTGTTAAGAGCATTTTCTCCTTATTCCAAAGTGTTTTCAAATGCCTTCAACATCAGAGTTGTAAAAACCAGGGCTTATCTTGGAAAGGGTTAATATCAAAGTCTAGACTTATACAAAGAATGCATTTGAGAATGATAGGTGAAATCAGTCCCAGATTTTCTGTAACCCCTTGAAATGGCAATAGCATTTGAAAACATTTTAGAAAAATCAAATTTGGTAAGAAGCTTATGCGAATTGTCTTTCACTGACATGCTTTCATCCCAGTCAAAAATAAACCCATCATTTGAGCCACATTTAATCCTGCATTAACTCTTTACCAAACAACAAAATTTTAGACCAGTCCAAAAAACATTTGCAGATGACAAAATAAATTTGGCTAAAAGATTGGCAATTATTTTAAGACGGGTAAAAACGTTGTGGGAAAAGGAGAAAATGCTGGTTACCAGCATTTTCTCCTTTTCCTACAATGTTTTTCAAAAAGCTTTTTTTCAGGGTCGTTAAAAGTCGGGATTATTTGGTAAAGAGCTAACCACAAACTTTTAGACCATTCAAAACAGAAAGCATTTGCAAACAACAAATTCAGTGACTAAAAAATGAAGCTTTTCCTTGCTGGTTACCAGCATTATTTTCTTGAAATCCTATAATATTTTCATAAGCTTTCTCTCTGGGTCGTAGAAATTCGGGATTGTGTTGTAAACTGTTAACCATTTACCAAGGAATAAAAATTTTTGACCATTCAAAATTGAAAGTGCTTACAGATGAGATAGTGGTTATTTCTGTTTGACCATACTGTTACAGATGACACAGTGATCTTGTTGCCAAGTGATGTTACACACTATGTAATGCCGGACCCTCAGACTGCTAGGGAATATCTGGAAATATTTGAGAACCAAATCATCAGAGGAATTATATTCACACAGACGACAGTCCACAGTGTGAGTAATAACAGCCAAAAGTAAACAATACATTGTTTAACTCTTTACCACACAATGCCGATTGTTAACGACCCCTGCGGAAGAGGCCTTTTGAAAACATTAAGGGAAAAGGAGAAAATGCTGGTAACCAGCATTTTCTCCTTTTCCCTTAATGTTTTCTTACCTATCAAAGACAAGTACCGTTACCGGAGACACGTTTGAATTGTCATCTGCAAATGCTTTCAATTTGGACAAGTTTTCATTTTCATCGTGTGGTAAAGAGTTAACTCTTTCCCAAATAAGCCCTGGTTTTTAGGTGTCTGCAGTACAAGTCTTTAGAAAACACTATGGGAAAAGGAGAAATTGCTTGTAACAAGCAATTTCTCCTTTTCCCAAAGTGTTTTCTAGCCTATCAGAAAACTTTCTGCCATTCTCATCAAATTCAAAATTGTCATCTGCATACAGTTTGAGTTTGGGACAGTCTGAAACTTGTCATTTGGTAAAGGGTTAAATGCATTTGAATTTATATTGTACCATTTAAAAGTATTGAAATTATTGTGAAGATTACAATCTGTAATTGTACAGTTGGCCAAAGTTTCTGTCCCTGCTAGAGAATGTAATGTCAAACTCGGTTTAACCCTTTCCCAAACAACAAACTTTTGGACTAGACCAATTTGAAAGCATTTGCAGACGACAATTCAAGTCTTGCTGAAAAGATTATTTCAGTCGATTATAGGGTAGAAAACATTGTGGGAAAAGGAGAAAATGCTGGTTACCAAAAGGCTACTATTCCAGACCCGTAAAAACCAGGGATTGTTTGGGAAAGAGTTAAACCTGCTAGGTAGCTGTGTCTTTTGTTTCCTTTATGCCTGATTTTCATTTTTTTTGCCTGCCACAAACATATGGCCAGACCTCATGATAACAGAAAGTCATCCCCACAAAATTTCCCATACTTTTTATCGCTTTGATTTAAATTAACCCTTTCCCAAACAAGACCTGGTTTTTATGTGTCTGCAGTAAAACACTTTTGAAAACACTGTGGGAAAAGGAGAAATTTCTGGTAACGAGCAATTTCTCCTTTTCCCACAGTGTTTTCTACCCTTTTTGAGAACTTTCTGCCATTTTCTTAGAATTGTTGTCTACAAACTCTTTCAGTTTGGAAGAGTCCAAAATTTGTTGTTTGGGAAAGGGTTAATGTATTTAATATGACACCTGCTTTGATATTTTGGCTTTTACTTAGCCCTTAACTCTTTACCACGCAAACCTTACTTTAACAAACTTCTGATAACAAATTTTAGTGTTTTAGAGTAGGGTTTATTTTGTTGTCTGTAAATTCTTTTAATTTGGACAAGTTTAAAAGTTTGTCATTTGGTAAAGAGTTAAGTTATACATGTACAATCATGTGATACGGATGGCTTAGGCTTTGTCTTTGCATCATATAGGGAGAGTTTCCATTAATCTGGTGGCATGACAGCAATCTTTGTATCAACAAGTAAAAACAGTGAAATCTTTACCAAACAACAACTTCTTGTACTTTTCTAATTTGAATACATCTGCAGGCAAAAAAATAAATCAAAAACTGAAATTTGTTTTGGGAGGCGTAGAAAACATTGTTGGAAAAGGAGAAAATGCTGGTTAGCACCAAACTGTTGGAAGGTTGTATCCATACGAGACTGAACATGTTTACTAGACAACTAAATGTAGAACTTGTCCAAACTGAAAGCATTGGCATAAGACTATTTGGTGCCAAATCTAGAAACTCAATCTCTATCAAAGGCTGGAAATACAGTCCACTGAAAGTCAGAATTTTCTCTTGTTGACTTCATCAAATGAGCTGATGGTATAGATTCAGGATCAGACCCCATATTCTGTCCAATCTGATCTTGATCTGTGCCATCCGGAAAAGCGGTTGTTTTTCGCCAATGGCTCCAAAAGGTTTTAAATGTGATTGAATGAATAGAAAACATGTTGCGAAAACATGGTATTACCAGAATTTTCTCTTTTTCTGCAATGTTTTCAAAAGCATTCTTTTTCTTAGAATCATTAAAAATCAGGATTGTTTGGTTGAAGGTTACAAGGATAATTTACAGGTACAGCATGATGGAAGCAGAAGACTGTTTAATAGACTAAAAGCAATTGTCCAGGACAGAGCTAAGAAATGTGTGATTTTTCACAATGAATTTCAACAGTATGCTTGCTGTGAGAGAGAGCCAGGAGAGAGTCTCCAACAATGGCATGTGAGGTATGATGCTTAAAATTTTCTCTACACAATGCCAAGTTTTATTCAACAACCCTTAACTCTTTACCAAACAACAAAATTTTAGACTGGTCCAATTTCAAAGCACTTGCAGATGACAGAATAAACACAACTCAAAAATTGAAATTTGTTTCCAGAAGGGTGGAAAACATTGTGGGAAAAGGAGAAAATGCTGGTTACCAGCATTTTCTCCTTTTCCCACAATGTTTTCAAAAAGCTTCTATCTCAGGGTCATAAAATCTAGGGATTGTTTGGGAAAGGGTTAAATCATTGCCAAACAACAATATTTTAGGTTCCTCCAAATCGAAAGCATTTGCAGATGAAAAAATAAAAGTGACTGAAAATTTGAAATTTGTTTTGTGAAGAGTAGAAAACATTGTTGGAAAAGGAGAAAATGCTGGTTACCGACATTTTTTCCTTTTCCCACAATGTTTTCTGACGGCTTCTTATTCACGGTCGTCAAAAGTAGGGATTGTGTGGTAATGAGTTAAAATTTTTACCTCACAATGCCAAGTTTTTTTTCAACAACCCTGAGGGAAAAAAATTTTAGAAAACTTTGTGGGAAATAGAGAAAATGCTGGAAACCGATAATGTTTTTTTTTTTACATGAGGTCTTGGATGTTACAAAAATTTGTTATATCATTTTCAATTTTATAACTAGATTTATGCAATATTCTGCCCTAGAGGGAACGCTGAAATATTCCTCTTTTTATGCCATTAGCCTTGTGTGGTGATTTGCCTGAAATTAACCTCTATATGTAGATAGAATAACCCATTACCTGATTAGTTCTGTGATTTGAAAACGGTGTTGGAAAAAGAAAAAATGCTGCACAATGCCCCCTTACAATGTCCCCCATATCCCATAATGTTTCTAGTACATGTATATTGACAAGCCTAAGATAAATGTAAGTTGTTGACACGCTTCTTATTTGTTGTCTGCAAATGCTTTCAATTTGAACTATCTAAAAGTGCAGCATTTAGTATAGGTTCACAACATTGTCTCTTCTAATTCTGAAAGTATTAATTACCTTACATGAAGCTTTTTAGGGTTAAAATATCATAATTGCCAGCTATTGGTATTGCTTTTTGCAGATGCAGTAAACCCAGTTTTCACAAAGCATGGTTCATGTGTATTCTGAAAGATTTTAACTCTTTACCACACGAGAAAATTTTAGACTGCTCCAAATTGAAAGCATTTGCAAAATAAAGGTGACTGGCTAATTGAAACATGTTTTGGGAAGGGTAGAAAATACTGTGGGAAAAGGAGAAAATGCTGGTTACCAGCATTTTCTCCTTTTCCCACATTGTTTTCAAAAGGCTTCTTTCTCAGGGGCGTCAAAAGTAGGGATTGTGTGGTAATGGGTTAATTATATACCTGTATCTCTCTTCAGGGCAACTTACAATGCGGCTGATTGGTTCTTTAATCATCTTGCTGCTTCCATCCCTATTGTCATGGTTACAAATGATGAAAAGGTAGTAATTTTACCGGTTTTCCTCTAATGACTCAAGCTCTTATGGTTTACTAGTATCTGATTTCTGATTTGTTTGATATGTGATATATAAAAACTAAATGTCACACATTTATTTATTCATTCGCACATTTACTTGCATATTACTTTATTTATTATTTTACTTATTTTTTGTTGTTGTTTCTTAATTACAAAATAGTGTATCACAAATCATAGGTCAAAATTATACAAAACCATCTCTGTCAAATTTCCATGAATGAAACACAATCAATCCATTGAAAGAGGTTTGCATGTAAAGCATTATTGCTTTGTCTATTCATGTACAATGTATTTGTGACACATACCCAGTACATATTAATCTAGCTTTTCACCTAAAAAGGACAGTTAGAAAGTACTAACCGCTGAAGGAAAGTCAAATTAAGTAGTAATGGAAGATTTTTAACTATTAACCCATTACCCCACAATCCCTACTTTTGACGCCCTTGAGAAAGAAGCCTTTTGAAAACACTGTAGGAAAAGGAGAAAATGCTGGTAACCAGCATTTTCTCCTTTTCCCACAGTGTTTTCTAGCCTTCCCAGAACAAATTTCAATTTTTCAGACACCTTTATTTTGTCGTCTGCAAATGCTTTCAATTTGAAACAGTTTAAAATACCGTCGTTTGGTAATGAGCTAAGAGTTGAAAAGTAAAAAATATAAAAAAACATTTATATGAAATAAATATTTGAACAATAAAATATCCCAATTATTATTTTGCTGACCCCAATTTAAATTTCATAATTTAATAGAAATGCGAAAAATTTGTTATCTTACTAAACATTGGTAAAAAACACTTTTTTAAAAGGAATGGCTTTATCTTATTTACACTTTTTAGTTTTATAACCAGGACTGAATCATCAGTATCTCAGTATCATCATAATCATTCTTTGATTATTTTTTTCACAGTTTATTCATGAACATGGGCACAAGACCAGAAATTTGTTTGTGATCAAAATGGAGGATTATTTGAAGGGTTTTTGGGCAACTTTAATCCCTGGTGTATTGGACCTTTTTAATTCTATACATGAAATTACAAGTACCAAAGCAAAAGGTGAGAATGCCTTACAAAATGATTTTTGTTTTAATTATTTCTCTTTAGCAAACAATCCTGTATGATAACAACAGTCACAGTCCTTTTTAACTCTTTACCAGACAACAAAATTTTAGCCTTGTCGGAATTGAAAGCATTTGCAGATGACAATTTAAATGTGACTCAAATAATGGAATTTGACCTTGATAGGGTAGAAAACATTGTGGGAAAAGGAGAAAATGTTGGTTACCAGCATTTTCTCATTTTTCCACATTTTCAAAAGGTTTCTTCCTCATTAGTGTTAAAAGGCATCATTGAGTGGGAAAAGGATAAAGTGCTGGTAAACAGCATTTTCTCCCCTTCCAACAGTGGTGTCTACCTTTACAAAACAAATCCAATTGCCCAAGCAGCATTTGACAGCTGTAGATACTTTCTATTGGCAAGTCTGGAATTTTTAACATCCGGTAAAAGGTTTAACTCGTAGCTATACTACCAGAATTTGGACATTGTGCATATTGCTAATCAAGGATACCTCAGATGATGAAACTTGCCTTTTATGGAGTAGAAAATATTGTGGAAAATTCCAACTATGTTTTCAAAAGCTGTCTTTCGCAAGGTTGCTCAAACTGACAATTGTGTAGTAAACAGTTGAAAGTATGCAGGGGACAGTATATGGTACTTTTGCAGACAGCTTACATCAAAATTAGATGCGTCAGAAAACTAACCTTGGACAAGGTGATTCTGGTTTAAATCTTTATCACAAAAATCATGAGTTTCAGCACCTGAAAGGATTACTTTTGTAAACATTCTGGGAAAATGAAGAAATGCTGATAATCTAGAGTTGAAGGTATTAACTGTCTTTTAAAAAGAAAAAGTATTTTCAGTGCCTTGGTTTTTAACACTAAATCAAAGTGCTGAAATGACCAAATAATGTGAGACTGTCATAATTATTTGATCCGCACTTACAGTGTCATCATGCAATTTATGCTTTCACAATGGACAGATTTTAAATTTTGTCAGGTGATAAGGGGTTCAATAGATGGTGATCAAGCCATTATTTATGTTGCAGATACAGATTATGTTGGTTACCTTCCTAATGATGTTCTTGTTAGTGGTTTAAAGACAGGCAAATATATACAGGGATTTCTACATGTCAGCAAGTCTAATGCATCACAAGAGGCTTTCATAAAGAGATCTAAGTATAACTTTACATTTTCTCATTTCTCTTGTTTCTTCAGTGTATAACCCTTTATTGCACAGTGGTGACTTTAAATGACCCTGGGAAAAAAGTCTGTAGAAAACATTGTGGGACAAAGGAGAAAATGCTGGTTACCAGCTTTTTTTCCCCTTTTCCCATAATGTTTTCAACCCTGTCAGAAAAAAATGCAGTTTATGAGCCATGTTGAAATTATCTCTGCAAATGCTTTCAGGTTGGACAAGGCTAAATTTTTTGCCAGGTAAAGGGAGTAACCTGTCTGAGAAATTTACATGTGTGTCATAGTATTAACAATGATAGTGTGTCATTTGGTAAGGCTGAAGGGTTTTTGCAGAAATAAATGATATAAAAACTGAACTAAATTACATCATTGATAAAATAAGGTCCTACATTGTATTTAGAGGATAATCAACTGGTTATGTGTGAGATATTAGAAATATGCAATTGAGAAAAGGGGTCTGAAAATGAAAAAAAAAAAAAAAAATTGCACATCTCAGAAAATTTTTCTTTTATTGGATAGAAAATATTGTGGGAAAGGGAGAAAAGGCTGGTTACCAGCATTGGTTTTCTAAAGTCCTTTTCCTGGGGGTTGTTAAAACTTTGGGTTATGTGGTTAAAAGGTAATTGGTATCACATATCTAAATTGTCTGAAAGCTAATAAATCATGTAGTAAAATGACCATCTGACATGCAGGAAATTTTTATTATAGGAAAAGTATTGACCAGGATCAGCCTGTGTGAACTGTGGCAGCTTACCACAGTCAATACCTGTTGCAAAAGCATTAAATCTCCTTTCCATAGAGCATGACTGAAACATATTTTGTTCCTTTCTTTCAGATCAGACATGACTGAGGAAAGTAGCTCAGACATTCTTATTCCAGGGATGTCCCACAGAAACAGGGCTGTACAGGGAGATATTGTAGTAGTGGAACTGCTGCCCAAGTCACAGTGGCAGGACAAATCTGGAAGTATTCATGATCCAGGGGAAGGTGAGATCCTCTGCTTCTTTTTTGTTTTTTAACCAAACCATATACCTAACATACTGAACTCCCTGAGGCTTTAGGAGGCATTGCTGGAGAAGGAGAAAATGTTTGTAACCAGCATTTTCTCTTTTTCCCACTATGTTTTCCATCTTGTCAAAGACAAATCTCACAAATAGAGGCACATTCATTGTGTAGTCTGCAATTTGGACAAGGGAAAACTTTGGTTGTGTGCTTGAGAGTTAAGATGAATAATATTTTGATTTCTTATGAACACATTTGATTATGCCATGAAGTGTCTTGCATTGTGAAAAAAGGATTTTTCCATTTTGCCAGATGGAGAAAATGCTGGTTAAAAGCATTTTTTTCTCCTCTTTCAACAGTGTTTTCTATTCTGCCAGAGGCAAATTTTATCACTTGAACCATATTTGATTTGTTATACATGTGCAAAAAATTTCAATATTAGCAAGTCTGAAATTGTTTTGTCTAGTAGAGAGTTAATGATTTGTTTCTTCAATTGTTTAACCCATTACCACACAATCCTGACTTTTGACAACCCTGAGAAAGAAGCCTATAGAAAACATTGTGGAAAAAGGAGAAAATGTTGGTTACCATTTTCTCCTTTTCCCACAATGTTTTCTACCTTTCACAAAACAAGTTTCAAATTTTCTGTCCCTTTTGTTTTGTTATCTGCAAATGCTTTCGATTTGGACAAATATATAAAATATTGTTGTTTGGTAATGAGTTAAGTCTTTACCAAGAGACAAAATTATAGGCTTGTCCACATTGAAAGCATTTGCATACAACAGAATAAACTTGACTCAAAAATTGAAACTTGATTTAAGAAGAGTAGAAGACATTGTAGGAAAAGGAGAAAATGCTGGTTACCAGCATTTTCTCCTTTTTCCACAATGTTTTCAGAAGGCTTCTTCCTCTGGGTCGTAAAAATCTGGGATTGTGTGGTGAAGTATTAAGTTTTTCTGATCACTCCTTTAATATTCTCTAGAAAAAGGAGATGGTGATGGTTTGAAGAAGGTGGATGATCTGTCTGGCTCTATGCCAACAGGTAAGGTGGTTGGAATCACACAGAGAAATTGGGGAGAATATGTTGCCTGCTTTTCTAAAGATGAGGTATGGCAATTACTCATGGTTTTGTTGCTTTAGAAAATCTATCACAGCCCATATTGTGTGCAGTGAAAATCATGATCAGATGACAGCATTCAGGGTCACTTTAACTCTGCACAGTTTGATTGATAGTTGCTATTGTTGTTTGAATGTAGTTTGAAAATTTAGTATTTCGAATGTAATTTGAAAATGTAGTTTGAAATTTTATATGTTTTTCAGGCTGTCGTTTTGCATCTCTGTTTCAGCTGTATGTTTTTATAACTCATGAAAATTTTCTGGGCTTTTCTATCAGTTAGACTGGTACTGTATTATACATGTATCTAATTTTTGAGGTGCTGTTCTGATTTACTTTTCTATTTGAGAAAGATGTGGAGAAACAGAGTTTTCTCTCTGCATTAAAAATCTCTTTAGTTGAGAGTCATTTCTGTAATATGGGGGTCAAATGAAGAAAATAGGTCTCTTTGTCATCAAGGACAAAGTACAGTACTTTTTGCCTTCTCTCGTACTTTCTCCTTCTCTCACAATGTTTTCAGAAGTCAAATTTCCTAGAGTCATTTAACTCATTACCAAACGAAAAATTTTTAGGTTTGTCCAAATCGAAAGCATTTGCAGATGACAATATAAAAGTTACTAAAAATTGGAAATTTGTTTCGTGAAGGGTAGAAAACATTGTTGGAAAACGAGAAAATGCTGGTTACCAGCATTTTTTCCTTTTCCCACAGTGTTTTCTAAAGGCTTCTTTCTTAGGGACATCAAAAGTAGGGATTGTGTGGTAATGGGTTAAGTTCGGGATAGTGTGATGATGGGTTATTACTTCAGGAAACAGGAAGAGGTGACAAGAAAGCTGGGAAAGTACTGGTGATACCATGGGACTACAGGATACCTAAAATCAGAATAAGTACAAGACAGGTGGACACACTGAGAGATCACAGGTAAGCTTACTATGTATTTCAAGCTGGATGTATTATAACTTTAGTGTTGAAATCTGTACCACATGATAAAGCATTAGTCCTCTTAAAATTCAAAGTCTTTATGGACAAGAAATTAAAAGTGGCTCAAATTAATGAAACTTGCCTTTGATATGGTGAAAACAATGGTGGGAAGAGGAGAAATAGCAATTGCTGGTTACCAGCATTTTCTCCTTTTCCCACAATGTTTTCAAAGCTTCCATTCTCAGGGTTGTTAAACTCAGGATTTTATTGTAAAGGATTAATAAAAAGACCTGTCTCTCCTCTCTCTTTATTACTCTCTCTTTCCCCCCCCCCTTCCCTGTCTTGTTCTTATATAAAATGTGAAAATATTTACCCATATCATGTGTTATTACTTTACTTCAGGCTAATAAACAGGTTTTAACATGTGTAGCTCATCATAGGCGTAGCCTGGATTAAAAAATTTATACACACAGTAAGTAACGAAGTGCCGATTAGCACGAAGCGGGGAGGGGGCATTTATTGTATATTGCATGATGAAATTCCATAGTCATCAGTGCACAAGTTTATCCGTTGTATTTAAGTTGAAGGTACATGGATCTTAAGAAAAAAAAATAAAAATTTAGATATGATATTGTGATTTATAGCTTTGGTCGCCTAATTTGTTACCCATGTGTGTATTGTGCGTATTGTGCCTAGAGCGCACTATGCCCTTGCTCATCATCTGAAATATTTTCACAAGTGATGTAGGCATGAGTGAAAATATTACCTTTGATGTTCACATGATCAAATAAATTTGAGTGTTTCAGGAAAAACAAAAAAATGTCCTATACATGTACATGTATTTCATTCTTTTAACCCCCCTTTGTTGTTGGGGATTTTTGTTAAAATTCAATACATTTGTTTTTCATAATTTCCTGTGGGGTAATCCCTCTTGTTATGACTACCAGAACCATAGAGTTATGTCTGGTTTGCAGACAGTTGCGAAAAACAGCCATATAAACTATGTTTTACATAGAATACTGTCATAGCAGCAAAATGTGTTCTTCTTGATCTTTTTTTGTAGAATTATAGTAAGAATAGATAACTGGGAGCAGGACTCTATGTATCCAAACGGCCATTTTGTACGAAGTCTTGGTAAGATTGGAGACCTGGAGGCAGAGATAGCAGCAATTCTTGTTGAAAACGACATAAAAGTACCTCCTTTTACAGAGGCACAGGTAGGCTACTTGCCATCTGTCAAGCATCATGCTGAGGATAAAGAGATTCTCAAATGTTTTAGAAATGACAACTGAAAGGTTAGGCCTTGACAGGAACAGTACTAATAGCCGAGGTGTTGTCTGTGCCTTGGCAATGTCAGTATCTAATGGATGTTCAAGGTGGTTAAATTAGACATTAATTCTTTAATATCAATTCTTGACTACACAAATCCAGGCTTTTGATTTGATATGAATTAATCATTTGATTTTGATTATTGTAAAAAAATTTCATCCACTGCATAGCATTTAGAACATTCGGTATGTCATGTTGCTCTTCAGACAGACAGCTAAAGATTAACCCTGTACTCCATAGATACTCATTTTTTGTAGGAGCCTTTGGAAAACATTCTGGCAAAAGGTGAAATTGCTCGAGCAATTTCACCTTTTGCCACAATGTTTTCTACACTATCAAAAGGTGTCATATACACATAAGAAATGGATTCATCCTTGCTGTTACTTAGGGTCAATTAGAGATACTATAAAAATGCCTTATGGGGTAAAGGGTTAAGGTTGAAGAATAGTCATTTATATTCTAATTTTTATGATATGACAGCAATTTTTTTTTTTTAAGCTGAAGGAGTTGCCAGAGGATAATTCTTTAAGACCATGGACAGTTTCAGAGAATGAAGTCAAATCCCGTCGTGATCTACGCAAGTCACATCTCATATTTAGTATTGACCCTAAAGGTTGTGAAGATGTGGATGACACATTGTCCATAAGGTTTGTACAAATGACACATCACTTAAATAAAGCCTTTGCCATACAGTCTAGAGAAGAAGCCTTTCTAAAATAATGTGGACAAAGGAGAAAATGCTAGTAACCAGTATTTTATCCTTTTCCCACTATGTTTTGTATCCTTTCAAGGAGAAAACAATTGAAAGAAGTCTTTAAGATTTTTGTCCGTAAGATAACAGATGGAAAATTTCCTTAGTGAAGTATAAGGAGTTTTCTTGTTTTTGATGTAGCCCTGCATATCGTAATTTTAGATGTTAGACTTAGACTCTTAATAAACCTAGAATTAGTTTTAAAATATTGAAACAATAATTTCCATATGTAGAATATTGTTAGCTACATTTCGTCAGAACATGGTTACACATTTACAGCTCATTTCATTGAGCCTGGTGTAGTCGAGGTTGTGGAGTTGGTTACAAACAGGACTTTTGAATAGGGAGTGGCTGGTTCAAAATCCCGGCTTGGCACATTTCTTTTAGAGGGTAAATGATAGGCCTTGTAACAATTTATTCCTTTCTCACAGTTGATCATTACTTTGATAATGGTTATATGGGAAAGCAGCCAGTGGCTAGGAAAGAATATGTGCAAAGCACTGGTAAAAGAAACTTCAGGAAAGCATGGATGGGTGCTCTGACCAAACAGAATTAACCCATTACCACACAATCCCTACTTTTGACGACCCTAAGAGAGAAGCCTTTAGAAAACATTGTGGGAAAAGGAGAAAATGCTGGTAACCAGCATTTTCTCCTTTTCCCACAATGTTTTCTACACTTCACAAAACAAATTTGCAATTTTCAGTCACTTTTTTTTGTCCTCTGCAAATACTCTCAATTTGGACAAGCTTAAAATATTGTTGTTTGATAGTGAGTTCATAAATGTCGATTCCATCTAGGTATTTGGAAAATGGCATTATAGAATAAGGTG
This sequence comes from Tridacna crocea, assembly GCA_943736015.1. Classification (NCBI taxonomy): domain Eukaryota; kingdom Metazoa; phylum Mollusca; class Bivalvia; order Cardiida; family Cardiidae; genus Tridacna; species Tridacna crocea. The sequence goes on from OX031066.1 coordinate 17,065,428, forward strand.
TCCACATAGCAGATGTGACCAGTTTTGTGGAGCTTCAGAAAAGCATGGATAGGTGCTCTAGCCACTGCAATATAACTAAAATTATGTTGCAAATTACAACATACACCAAACAATCGAACTCAATAAATCATTCTTTCAGTCTGGGTATTTGAAGAATGGCAATATAGAACAGGTTGTCCACAAAGCAGATGTTGACCATTTTGTGTCACTTCAGGAAAGCATAGATAGGTGATCTGACCTTCGAGATATAACTGAAATAATCTTGAAAATAGCAACATATGCCAAACAGTAAAAATAAATAAAATTCATTCATTCCATCTAGGTATTTGGAGAATGGCAATATAGAATTGGGTGTTCACATAGCAGATGTGACCCATTTTGTGTCACCAGGATCTCTGACAGATATTGAAGCAGAAAAAAGGTCCACCACTGTTTATCTGGCAGATAGAAGATATGATATGTTACCTGGAATACTGAGTGCAAATTTATGTTCATTGGTCAGTGGTGTAGACAGGTAAGATGTGTCTTATAAACCTTTCCTAACCATCAAATTTTAGACTTTTCCAAAATTAGTCCTATACAACATGATTCCATCTTTTAACTCTTTATCAAACGACAAAATTTCAGACCAGTCCAAATTGAAGGCATTCATTTTATTCCATTGGATTTTGAATTTGAAAATAACATAATGTCAGATTTTTTTTAAAGTAATAATTTCAGATTGTTCTGAAGTAACTATCAGAAGTTGTGTTACTTTGAAATTTGGAAAATTATGGAAAATAAGACCTAGAACGTTCGTAAGAATGGTTGGTGAATACACACCCAGTAGGTTTCCAATCAGAAGAGTATCAGTAGAAAGTAAAAATGTTTTCTTTATTTCTGTGTTACTACCACTTATGAGCCTGATAGCGTAGTCGGCAGTGTATAGGAATTGAAACTTGGGAGTTACTGGTTTGAATCCCCAGTATGGCAATTTTTTTCGAGGATTGACAGTAGTTGTTAAGACCGGCTTCATTCCTTTCTCAGTGCTGATCATTGTTTTGCCAATGTTTATGTGGGAGAGCAGCCATTGGCTCTGGAAAAATATTGTATGAAGTACTGGTTAAAGAAATGACAGGTAAGCATGGATAGGTGCTTTGGCCAGTGCTGTATAAATAGAAAAATGAAAATGATCTCAAACAACACCCACTGCACCATTCCATTTAATCATTGGTACTTAGACTTTCTGTCATTCAGTGCTTCATAAGGGTCACTGGAAGTTGGGATAACTTGGTATAGGGTAAACAGATACTTGATACTTTACTTATGTGTCACAGGTATGCTGTCAGTGTGATATGGGAGTTGGGGCCAGATTACGAAGTGAAAGATGTCTGGTATGGAAGGACAGTGATACAATCTCAATACAAGCTGTTCTATGAGGTACTGTACTTCTTTAAAATTATATCTGAAAAATCATGGTTTTCATGACACAGGGAAAGACAGATTTTGAAAACATTGTGAGAAAAGGAGAAAATGCTGGTAACCAGCATTTTCTCCTTTTCCCCCAGTGTTTTCTAGCCTATCATAGAGCCTTTGCTCATTTGCATTTTGAGTTGGTTCTCTGTAGATGTTTGAATTTAATTGAATCTAAAATATGTCTTTTAGGAAAGGGTTAATTAATTTACTCCTTACAAGATGGCAAAATTTTAGACTTCTCTAAATTGATAGCATTTGCTGATGACAATTCAATTGTAGCTCAAATGATGGTTTTTAGAGGTTTAGAGGTTAGAAAAGATTGTGGTGAAAGAAAGAGTGACAGCTGCTTTTATTTTCAACGTTCTCTGCATTGCTTTCAAGAGCTCTCTCCTTCCAGATCAGTAAAACTTGGGATTGTGTGGTGAAGGGTTTAAATATCAGGGTGCCAATTACAACTTTAATTGCTTTTGAAGACAGCATAGATCAAGATCAGGAAATATCTCAAAAATGTCATTTAATCCATTACCACACAATCCCTTCTTTTGATAACCATGAGAAAGAAGCCTTTAGAAGACATTGTGGGAAAAGGAGAAAAAGCTTTTCCCACAGTGTTTTCTACCCTTCACAAAAATTTCAAATTTTCAGTCATTTTTATAAATGCTTTGGATTTGCACAAACCCAGAATAATGTCGTTCGGTAATGAGTTAATTGAAAGGTTCAGCCAATATTTTAGTTTTAGGTACATTGTATCCACTGTTAGAAGCACCCCTTTACCAAACAATCCTGTATTTGAATGGCCAAAACAAGAAAACTTTGGAAAAATTTTGGACAGTATGAGAAAATGTAGATGACAAGTATTTTCTTCTTTTCCCATAATTTTTTCTAATCTTCCAAACACAGATTTCAAATTTTGAGTTCTATTTGTCATTTGCAAATGCTTTCAATTTTGACAAGTCTAAAATTTTGTGGTTCAGTAAAGTGGATACAATTGCTGCTACTAATATTTAAATCATTTAGCTCTTTACCAATCAACAAAAGTTCAGATCTTTTCAAATTTTACATTTCCAGATTAATTAAATGTACCTCAAAAACTAACATTTTTTCTTTGGAAGTGTAGAAAAGATTGTGGTAAAAGGAGAAAATGCTGGTTCCCACAATGTTTTCAAAAGCCCGTGGTAAACAGTGAAGGTGAGATGAACTAAGATGTATTACTTTGAGCTTGCTTTCCTGTTCATTCCACTTTAGCTAGCACAAGCTGTACATGACGGTGAAGTAGATGCAGAGATAGTTAGAAATATCCCAGAGTTACACAATCTGTGGGGAGAAGAACTGGAGGATAAGTGAGTTAGCATATTGCAATAAAAATACAACTTTTTTGAACCAATACATGCAGTAATAAAATTTTTGGTTAGATCTTTTAACATTAGTTCACATTGTAGATCAAACATAAAACTGGATGTTCTTTCTAGCCTGATCTTTATGTATACTGTCTGCAAAAAGCTTCTAAAAGTAGGATCATTGGTTTAACCCTTTACTCCATAGATACTCATTGCTACGCTTTGCTCGTGGGAACCTTTGCAAAACATTGTAGCAAAAGGTGAAATTGCTCATGACAAGCAATTTCACCTTTTGCCACAGTGTTTTCTACACTATCAAAAGGTGTCATATACACATAAGAAAAGGCTTTATCCTTGCTGTTATTTAGGGTCAGTTAGAGATACCATAGAAATGCCTTATGGGGTAAAGGATTAACTTTTTACCAAATGAGAAATTTTAGGCTTATCCAAGTTGAAAGCATATGCATCGACTCTTTACCAAATGACAATTTTTTGGACTGGACTAAATTCAAAGCATCTGCAGAAAGCAAATTAATTCTTGTTAATATGATTTTTGACTGATAGGGTAGAAAACATTGTTGGAAAAAGAGAAGATGCTGGTAACCAGTATTTTGTACTCTTCCCTCTATGTTTTCATTAGTCTTCTTTCTCAGGGTTGTTAAAAGTCGGGACTGTATGGTAAGGAGTTAAGCAAACATGAAATTGATTCAAAAACTGAAATTTGTCAATAGAATGGTAGAAAACTTTGTTGCAAAAGGAGAAAAAATTGATAACATAGTGTTTAAAAGAAATTTTCTAGCGTTGTGAAAACTCGGGATTGTTTGATAAATCGTGAAATGTTAAATTGTTTAAGAAAATTATGATAGATGTTTTTTTTTTTTTCAACAGATTAAGTGAACTGAAAGATGCAATCAATCTATTGATGAAAGTGGCCAGCAATTTGAAATCAAAGAGGGTGAAGGGTGGAGCTTTGGAACTGGAAAGTGTAGAAGTTCAGATCCAACTCAGTGAAACTAAAAGTATAGAAAATCTCAACCCAAAAGATGTAAATTTGATGTTTACTAAACTTTGTGCAACTATTAACCAAATGATAGAATTGTATTTATCCAATTTGCATGTTACAAATTAATTTTAGCTCAAGTTGAGATTTCTCTTTTGAAAAGGTAGAAAACCTTGTTACCAGCTTTTTCTGCTTTTTCCACAATGTCTTCTTCCTTTCATAAGACAAAATTTAGCATTGGGTCCACATTTAATTTAAACTTTAAGTCCTTAGGCAGGATTTGGACAAGTCCAAGAGTCTGTCCGTAGTTGAGGATTTAAGTTGCAGTTTTGATGGACAGACCTTGTCTTACAATACATGGATCCGTGGAAATCGATATTTGACCAATCAGGACATCGCATTTATTCTACCCGATGTCCTACCTTGGTTTCTGCTATTTCGGCTCACAAATAAACGACTGTTAACGTTAGAAGAATGCAATTCTCTTTATTTATGTTGTGTTTTTGACGTTTGATTTTTAAATAAAACTTACAAAATGTGCTTTGCGAACGTGTACCGATGACGTGAGATCACGCAGAGGCTATAGAAAAGTTTAAATTGTGAGGATTACTGAAAATTTGAACTTGTGCAAAGAGCTAATCAGCGCTGGATAATAGATTACCGGTAATTTAAAGTATTCTGTAATTTTTCCTCTCTGAAAGAGAAAACTGGAAAACAAAGGTAAAAGCAGACCTATATGAAGTATTAATAAAAAGAAAATACTTTTACTTGAATATTAACCTTGTTCAATAACCTATGCACATCCAAAAAGTGGCCGCGTAACTTGTCACCAATGCTTCAATTTGACATTGATCTTAACCCATGGTGCATGAAGAATATGCTGAATGTGTACTGGGATCGTATATACGATCTCTCATGTGTAGATATAGATCAGATTGCAAATTACATGATGACTAGTCTTGGATTTGAAGTACCTGCTGATTACAATAAGCACTTTGACGTGTAGTTCTTCCTCACTAGGAGTATATTTCAATTTTAAAAAAAAAGTCTAAATCTGATCTGGTGGAACTTGGAAATTTTTCTCTTGACTTATCTGTTTTAACCGTTTACCACATAACGGGTTTTAATGACCCGTAGAAAGCTTTTAAAAGCATTGCAGAGAAAGGAGAAAATGCTTGCAACATTCATTTTATCCTTTTCTCACTGAGTTTTGCGCTCTTTCATAAACAAATTTCAAGTTTTGAATCATTTATTTTGTTGTCTGCAAATATTTGAGTTTGGATTGCTCTAAAAATGTTGTCATTTGATGACGAGTTAAAATGGATTAGCACATTTGCACATTACCACAAAGGGTGTGTTGGTAAACTGTTAATTTGATAGCAAGTGTGTTTGATTGCAAAGCAATTTGCCGCTCTAATCAACTTGACCACCCGTTGTCATCAGTATATCATATACTACCGTCAATGATATTAACAATTTTCTTAATTGAAAACACACTTAACACATTTTATCATCTATCAGACAACCCTTTTCCCCTTAACCTGATATTAAAATTTTTCATTAACTTAAACCTCTCTGTAGAGTCAGACATTCTATAAACTTTTCGAAAGATTTGTAATTCAGTGTTATTAAATTTGGTATGATGCTGAGATGACTTTACTAGCCCAACGAAAGCAATAAGTATTGTTAATTCTATTATTCTGTGGCAAAACGGAGATTTGTTGATGTTTTTTATATGTCCTAATTGGAATTCAAATTTTTGTTTAAACATGTAAATCTGTTACATTGTACGTCGCCCCCGTAATTCGCCCTTTTAATACATCTCCGTATGTAAATTAGTTTCTAAAGCATCTTCAAATTACTTACTGAGAATTTATCATCGATAGAAATATATGATTAAAATACTTTTTCCGGAATTTTATTGAGAGAAACAGTCATGACAGCACGATTTAAGTAGCCTATCTACTATACTGTATATGTATTGACTACGTTTGTTTGTGAGACCTTGGCAACAGTAACTAAGGTAGTCAGTTTATCTCATCACCACGGATCCATGTATTGGAGTAGCAGTAAAGACTGCTTATAGTATCAAAGCTATCGGTATTCAATATGCAAGCAAATAGGCCAGCTTGGACCCAAAAAGAAACATGCACATTTTGACCAATCACAAGCAACCATTCATTAATTCAATTTTATCAATACCAAGAAGGTCAAACACCAGCACATTCAGCCAGGCCGAAAAATCATTGTTTTAAAGAATTACATTTATCAGGCTTAACTCTATGAAGGCTTACCATAGTTTGTGATTATAACTTGCAAGAAAAAAAATATACAGGCAGAACAATTGTTAGACCTTTTTACTTTCAGCATCTTGAAATACATGACACTATTGCTGAATGTATGATCTTTGCTAACCACTGGGTAGCGAAAAAAATAGCTGAAAGCTTTCCTAATCAAGCCTTAGTAAGTATTTTTTCTTGGCCTTTGATTTTCAGTGTTTTAATACAGTTAATGTATTCAAATGATTATCAGGTTTGACCTATTACACAGTCCTGACTATAAATGGTCCTGAGAAAGAATGCTTTTGAAAACATGGTGGAAAAACAGAGAAAATGCTTGCAACCAGCATTTTGTCTTTTCTCCACAATGTTTTCTACCTCTTTCCCTTATAACTTCAATTTGGACTAGTTTAAAATGTTGTCATTAAGGGTTACAGATATAATTAGTCTGGCTAAAGCTAGCATCCTTTGCTACCTACTCTTCAAAAATCTGGTACAGCATAGCTAGCATTAGCATAACTCTTTACCACACAATCCCAACTTTTGATGACCCCGAGTAAGAAGCCTTTTTAAAACTTTGTAGGAAGAGGAGAAAATGCTGGTAACCAGCATTTTCTCCTTTTCCTACAATCTTTTCTACCCTTCCCAAACAAGTTTAATTTTTTCAGCCATGTTTATTTTGTTGTCTGCAAGTAGCTCCAGTTTGGAAAAGGCTACAATTTTGTCGTTTGGTAGAGTTAATGTAGCCTTTTCTAGGCCTGATCTAAAATGGGTTAAAATCTTCTATTGCCAAAGCCTGGCTCAAATAATTTATTATAATAGGATAATTTTATCTTGCAATTCATCCAATTTTTACATCTTCAATCAATACATGTGTCATGACTTGATTGACATGATATATTATAAAAAAAGATTTATTAAATCCCCTTTTGCTAGAGCACTGCTCAAACAGAAATTATTGATTCTGATATTGAAATGCAATGCCATATGATATACAGGCAGTCAAAGGTCACAACAGCATATATACATAAAGGGATAACATAGCATATTAACTTGTTACGTAGAACATGGTGGTGCTGTCCAAATATCCTCGTGTGAAAATCTATTCATCTCACCAATATGTTGTTGTCTGTTGAACTAGCATATCAGTTGAAACTTGGAAATATGTCTAAAGATGCATTGCTTCACTGTTACAATATATGAAGAGGAATTCAACATTTATTGATCCAGTGTTTTTATACCCCCGCAAAACAAATGTTTTTTGGGGTTATTGGAATTAGCCTGTCTGTCTGTCCATCTGTCTGTCCCTCTGTCCTTGTGTCCATCTGTGTACAAATAATTGCCTGTTTCTGTCAAAGCACTGGAGGGGGTATTAAGTCACATTCAGGGACAGCTCTAGTTTTCTGAGGCAACCTTTCAAAACCAGGGATAATGTAAACCATACAAAAGGAAAATCCAGTAGCAGTTAATTAGTTACTGTCTTAATACTTACTATTTCCGGCAATTATCAATTTTTCCAGTTACGACATCATCCATTGCCAAAGACCGACCAGTTTGAAAACTTAAACAATTGTGCAGCAGCTAAAGGATACACCATAGATACATCGACTAATAAAAGTCTCGCAGAATCTCTAGATAGATGTGTGGACAGGAACGATCCAGTGGTCAACAAGGTATGAAGTTTTAGTTTCTACTTTTTAAAGCCAGATTTCCTATGTTTTACCTACACTTAATATGCAATTGCATTTTATATGGACCCTTCTGGAATTTTTCTCAGGTTAAAGAAAATTCATTCAAAAATTTAGACATCTGTTTGGCTGTACACAATTTATATTTTTAATTACTAGTCTCAAAAGTGATCCCAAGAGTTATCATCAGTACAGTTATATTTAAAATGTAGCACAATACAGCAGGGTAGATAACCAGGTTATTACAAGTATCACTGAATGAAGAAGTCAGACTCAAATAAAAAATAATACTAATGTTAGAAACAAATATATTTTACACTTGTTTTTGAAAAATCACAAATTTTAAGTAGCTCTTAGAAAGAAGCGTTTTGAAAACATAGTGGAAATGGCTTGGACTTTGATGGGTTGTTAATTTTATGATGTGGTAAAGAGTTACACAATTTTAAATGATGAAAATTTCTTGATAGAATCAAGCCTGACAGAAATGTAGAGCATACATAATGTTGTTGAGCATAAAAAATATCTAAAAGTGTTGGGGGAATTGATGATTGTTGAGCCTTGGTGAGACAATCACCGATTCTCGCAACCGAGAATCAGTGCACTTGTAAGTAAGTAGAATGGAAGAATCAAATAAGAAAGCATGATACTGTTGAACTTGAAATTAATTCGAGTTGTTAAATATTGTTTTCAGTTGTTACGTTCTCTAGCTACGATGGCCATGTCCAATGCAGCTTACTTTTGTACAGGAGCTCTACAAAGAGATCAGTTTTTCCACTATGGGCTGGCCTTAGATCTCTACACTCATTTTACCTCACCTATAAGGAGATATGCAGATGTCATCGTGAGTAAACAGATACCTAACAAGTCCGGCTCTGTCAAAGAGGGGTTTAATGCATCTGCAAAAACGGAATGACCCATGTCAGCCTGTGATGTCAGCACAGACTGACATGGGTCAAAACTTTTTGCTGATTGAAAATATTCCGCACGTCAATGGATAATTTTATCTTGCAATTCATCCAATTTTTACATCTTCAATCAATACATGTGTCATGACTTGATTGACATGATATATTATAAAAAAAGATTTATTAAATCCCCTTTTGCTAGAGCACTGCTCAAATAGAAATTATTGATTCTGATATTGAAATGCAATGCCATAGTTTTAAACTGCTTGAGATACAAGTTCCCCCACCTGTCTGCATCTCTGTGAATGACTGAATTCTACACAGCTACCTAGGACTTAACTCTTTACCATACAACAAAATTTTGGACTTATCCAAAGTAAAAGCAATTGCAGACGACAAATACAAGTTAGCCAAAAAGACATAATTTTTCCTTGATAGAGCAGAAAATATTGTTGGAAAAGGAGAAAATGCTGGTTACCAGCATTTTCTCCTTTTCTCACAATGTTTTCAAAAGGCTTCTTCCTAAGGGTCGTAAAAAGTAGGGATTGTATGGTAAAAGAGTTTAAATCTTAAATCAAGATATGGATAGTTTCAAAGATAGTTTGGCTTATCACAAGATTGGAAGACCAAGTTTTTTCAATCATAGGCAAACCTTCTGTCAACTGGAAGCCATGACTTTATCACCGTTTTAGCTCTTATCATTGTTACTTTATCAAACTTCATTTTTCAGTCTGCTATTTACTGAAGTCAGTTGATTGTTACTTTCTGTAGCAAATTTGGCTTTGAAAGTATCCCGGGAAAGTATGGGTTATGTGAATTCTTTACCATACTAGTCCATTTTAAAAGCATTTGCGGATGACAACTGTGACATGAATAATTATATTTGTCTTTGAAACAGTAAAAAACATTGTGGGAAAAGGAGAAAATGCTGGTAGCCAGCATTTTCTCCTTTTCCAACAGTGTTTCAAATCTGAGAAATTTTGACTGAAGAAAATATAAAATCAAAATGCCTGGGTCTTCTTCACTTTAGTAATGATTATGTGGTGTTTAATCAGTTTACTGGTAACCACACAACTGCTCTTTACAACTCCAAGGAAAGAAAATTTGAGGAATTTGTGAGAACAGGAGAAAAAGCCGGTAAAGAGCATTTTCTCCTTTTCCTACAAAGTTTTCAATCCTCTCAAAGATCAATCCCATCATTTAGTCATGTTTAACCCATTACCACACAATCCCTACTTTTGACGCCCCTGAGAAATAAGCCTTTTGAAAACACTGTGGGAAAAGGAGAAAATGCTGGTAACCAGCATTTTTTCCTTTTCCCACAGTGTTTTCTACCCTTCCCAGAACAAATTTCAATTTTTCAGTCACCTTTATTTTGTCGTCTGCAAATGCTTTCAATTTGGACCAGTCTAAATTTTTCTCGTGTGGTAAAGAGTTAATTAACTGTCTGCCAATGCTTTGGCTTTAAGCTAGGCTAAATTTTAATGTATGGTAGCAGTACATTATGGGCTAACTCTTGTGCATGTATCTACATCAGGTGCACAGACAACTAATGGCAGCTGTCAATAAAGAATCAACAAAGTTACCATCGTCCACACAGCTTGATACTCTATCACAGCATATAAACAAAAAGCACAGGGTAAGTTAATTTCAGTATCTGTTCTAGCCAAATGCAGCCTAGCCAATTAGTTCAGTCAGTAACGTAACAGGCTTGTACTTTTGGGAATTTCTGGCTCCTGAATCTATATCTTGGCTAGTTTTGTTTAGAGGATTGATGGTAATCATTGCAACAAAATAATATTCTCTCACTGTTTATCATTGTTTTGATTATGTAAATATGAGAAAGCAGCCAGTGGCTTGGGAAGTTTAATGTGTAAAGCTCTAATAAAGAGAAACTCCAGGAAAGCATGGATTGGTGCATTGCTGGCTGCAATACAACAGAAATAATGTTTAACTCATTACCAAACGACAATATTTTAGGCTTGTCCAAATCGAAAGCATTTGCAGATGACAAAATAAAAGTGACTGAAAGTTTGAAATAGGTTTTGTGAAGGGTAGAAAACATTGTGGGAAAGGGAGAAAATGCCTGTTACCAGTATTTTCTCTTTTTCCTTTCGATGTTTTCTAAAGGCTTCTTCCTCAGGGTCGTCAAAAGTAGGCTTTGGGTGGTAATGGCTTAAAACAGCTTTAACCCTTTACTCTATAAGGCATTTCCATGGTATCTCTAACTGACCCTAAATAACTGCAAGGATGAAGCCGTTTCTTATGTGTATATGATACCTTTTGATAGCATAGAAAACATTGTGGCAAAAGGTGAAATTGCTCGTGACAAGCAATTTCACCTTTTGCCACAATGTTTTCCAAAGGCGCCTACAAGCAATGCGTAGAAATGAGTATCTATTGAGTAAAGGGTTAAACACCATTAAATGCCATATTGGGAATCAAGGATTATTCTGTAATTTTCTGTGGTCACTTATTCGATGACAAAAATTTTAATTTGAAGCCAGTTTGGTGGACAAATATGGCTCAAATGGTGAAACTTGGCAAGACAGAGAAAGTTGTAAGATAATGAGAACATACTGCTCTACTGTATTTTCACCTTTTTCCATATTGTTTTCAAAATTCCTGCCTCCTTAGGATGGTTATAACTTAAGATTGTTGTGTAAGGCTGTAATGGGGAACTGCAAATTTTGTATACATGTTTTTTATACATTAACTTTTTACCAGTCAACAAAATTTTAGACTGGTCCAAATTGAAGGCATTTGCAGACCAGGAAAAGGTGGCCCAAATGATAAAGTTTGTATTTGACAGGTCAAAGAACATGGTGGGAAAAGGAAATATGCCGGTTACCTCCATTGTTGTCTCCTTTCTTATATATGCAATGATTGTTTTTCAGGCTGCTCAATATGCACAGAGAGAATCTCAGGAATTGTTCCAGTGTTTGTATTTCAAAGGGAAAGGTACCGAGGATGAAAACTGTGTTGTTGATGCTGTAATCTTTCAACTCAGATTGAATGGTGTATTTGTCTTTGTGCCAAGGTTTGTTATTCTTACTTAATTTTGGTTGGCATTTTTTTTAACCCATTACCACACAATCCATAATTGACTACCCCGAGAAAGAAGCTTTTTGAAAACATTGTGGGGAAAGGATAAATACAGGAAACCAGCATTTTCTCCTTTTCCAGCAATGTTTTCTCTCCTTCACAAAACAAATTTAAAATTTTAGGTCACTTTTATTTTGTCGTCTGCAAATGCTCTCGATTTAGACAAACCTAAAATTTCGTCATCTGGTAATGAGTTAAGAAGACACCTAAAGCAATTTCATGGAAGTAAAAATTCTAAGTTTAATTAATCTGTACTGGAGAACTAAACTTTAGACATTACTTTGAAAACATTTGCAGGCAACAGTTTAGATGTGGCATAAGTGATGGGATTTGTCATTGATGGGATAGAAAACATTGCAAGACAACAAAATTTTAGCCCCATCCAAATTGAAAGCATTTGCAGATGACAATTTCAGTGTGGCTCAAATGGTGCAATTGTTTAGTGACAGGATAGAAACATTGTGGGAAAAGAAGAAAAATGCTGGTGACCATTTTCTCCTTTTCCCACATTATTTTCAAAAGGCTTCTTTCAAAAGGTCACCAAAAGTAGTTATTGTGTGGGAAAGGGTTAAGAAGGGAAATTCCAGTTACTAACATTTTCTTCTTTTCTTTGTATGTTTTTGAAAGCCATCTTCTTCATGATTGTAAATACATGCAAATGTTTGAGCAAAGGAACTCAAAAAGAAAAGATATGATCTCTACAACAAATTTTCGTGCAATATTAGAAAAAAAAATAATGTTCGAAATGTCTCTTAAATTTGAAGAAGAGGAGAAATATACAACAAGAATTTCATTTTAAATAGGAGGAAACTGGTTTTAAGTTACAGTGGGTTAACCCATTACCACACAATCCCTACTTTTGACGACCCTGAGAAAAAAGCCTTTAGAAAACATTATGGGAAAAGGAGAAAATGCTGGTAACCAGCTTTTTCTCCTTTTCTACAATGTTTTCTACCCTTCACAGAACAAATTTCAAATTTCAAGTCACCTTTGTCGTCTGCAAATGCTTTTGATTTGGGTAAGCCAATATTTTGTCGCTTGGTAATGAGTTAAATGTTTGATATATCATCTTAACCCTTTACCACACATTCCCGATTTTTAACGACCCTGAGGAAGAAGCCTATAGAAAACATGGAAAAAGGAGAAAATGCTGGTAACCTGCAATTTCTCCTTTTTCCACAATGTTTTCTATCCTTCACAAAACAAATTTCAAATTTTAAGTCAGTTTTATTTTGTCATCTGCAAAATGCTTTCAATTTGGACCAGTCATTTGTCATTTGATAAAGAGTTAAATTTGAAGAGGAGGGAAAAATACAAGAATTTCATTTTAAATAGAAGGAAACTGATTTTAACTGTGGGTTAAATGTTTTATAATCATCTTGAAGTTGTTGCCATTTTTTGATACACATGTGTATTTTGCATGTATTTCTTGTAGGTATGGAATAAAAGGACCTGTATATCTTAAGGATAAACAAGGGCAGGTGGTCTATTTAAGAGATCAGGAAGAACCAGAATGGACCATTGGACAGATAGAGAAACAGGACACATGTGTCATAGTTACCTGTAGTTATGGGAAACAGAAATATACCTTGTTGGATCATATTACGGTAGGACTGGGGCAAAATGGGGCTCAACTCTAACCCTTTACTCCATAGATACTCATTTCTACGCATTGCTTGTAGGAGAATTTGGAAAACATTGTTGCAAAAGGTGAAATTGATCACGAGCAATTTCACCATTTGCCACAATGTTTTCTATGCTAATTAGAGATACCATAGAAATGTCTTATGGGGGTAAAGGATTAATACTCGAATAAACTGAAAGCGTTTGCAGACAGCAAATTAAGTGTAGCTCAAAAGATGACTTTTTAGTTTTAAATGGAAGAAAACATTCTGGAACAAGAGGGCCAAGATGGCCCTGGATCGCTCACCTGAATTTTTGAGATGACCATAGTGTATTTTTTTTTTTTTTTTGAGGTATTGAAACATTGGAACCAAATTTATAATTTTGCCAAGCAATTTTCAAAAGGTCACCTGTAAAAGTCATTTCGAAATCTGACCATCAGTTTCAAAAAGAAGAATTTTTAAGAATTCTTCATTTCTGTATAAGAGCAAGTAGCCCCCATCCACGAGAGCCATGTTTCTTGATGGATCAAAATTTACGAACAAGTTTTGAAAAGGGTCACCCAAGGAACATCTCTCTGAAATTATTTCAAAATCTGACCAGGGGTTTCAGAGAAGAGAGAATTTTAAAGAATTTCATCATGTCCGTATAGTGCAAGTAGCCCCCATTCACAAGAGCCATGTTTCTTGGCCTATCAAAATTTCGCGAATACTTTTAGAAAAGGGTCACCCAAGGAACATCTCTGTGAAATTATTTCAAAATCTAACCAGCCATTTCAGAGAAGAAGAATTTTCAAGAATTTCTTCATTTCTGTATAGTGCAAGTAGCCCCCATTCACCAGAGCCATGTTTCTTGACCAATCAAAATTTCGCGAACAATTTTTGAAAAGGGTAACCCAAGGAACATCTCTGTGAAATTATTTCAAAATCTAACCAGCTGTTTCAGAGAAGAAGAATTTTTAAGAATTTCTTCATTTCTCTATAGTGCAAGAAGCCCCCATTCACCAGAGCCATGTTTCTTGACCAATCAAAATTTCGTGAACAATTTTTTAAAAGGGTCACCCAAGGAACAACTCTGTGAAATTATTTCAAAATCTGACCAGCGGTTTCAGAGAAGAAGCTTTTTTAAGAATTCCTTCATTCCTGTATAGTGCAAGAAGCCCCCATTCACCAGAGCCACATTTTTTGACGGATCAAAATTTCACGAACAATTTTTGAAAAGGATCACCCAAGGAATATATCTGTGAAATTATTTCAAAATCCGACCAGCGGTTTCAGAGGAGAAGATTTTTAAAGAATCTAGTGCAAGAAGCCCCCATTCACCAGAGCCACATTTTTTGACGAATCAAAATTTCACGAACAATTTTTGAAAAGGGTCATCCAAGGAACATATCTGTGAAATTATTTCAAAATCCGACCTGCGGTTTCAGAGGAGAAGATTTTTAAAGAATTTGCTAAAAAATTCCATTTGGTTGCCATGGCAACCAGAGTTTTTGATGGAATCAAATTCTGTGAACAATTTTTAAAGAGGACCTCCCAAGGAAAAGGACCTCCCAAGGAACATTCCTGCCAAGTTTGGTCCAAATCAGCCCAGCGGTTTAGGAGGAGTTGATGTTTAAAGAATTGTTGACGACGCACGACGGATGATCCTAAAAGCTCCCCTTGAGCACGTTGTGCTCAGGTGAGCTAAAAAGGAGAAATTGTGGCTCAAAAGATGACTTTTTAGTTTGAAATGGAAGTTGCAGACCAAGGTTGCTTGTACACTGCAGGCTGACATGTGTCAATACTTTTTGTACATGTGTTTGGCCCCCTTTTCACAGATTATTAATGGTGATTAACGTTATTTTACTTCCTAGATAGCAGAATTTAGACCCAGTGCATAGTAAACACTATAAAAGATGACAAAATTTTAGACCTGTCCAGACTGAAAGCATTCACAGATCACAAACACTGCACAAAAACCAAACTGTTCATTGAAATAATTGAAAAAATCTGGAAAAAAGGAGCGAGTGCTGGTAACCAGCATTGTCTCATTTTCCAAATTTTTTTTTCCGAAAAAAGCCATTTTTCTTAGGGTCATTAGAACCCTGGGGAAAAAGCCTTCTTCCCCAGGGCCATTAAAACCTGAAATTATTTTGTGAAGGGTTCACTCTCTGCCTGGATTGCATATCTTACCTGTACCACAAAGCATTTTCTTCTCTGCCCTCAATGTTTTCCAATGCATTTTTCCAAAGGCTTGTGAAAATACAAGATCATTCGATAAAGGGGGTCGCTTATGATAGGGAAGAACCCATTGTGGGTAAAGAGAAAATGCTGGTTATGAAGATTATCTTATTTTTCCACAATATTTTCATATTTTCCTCAAGGTCATCAAAACTTGTGAATAATTATGAAAGGGCCATACTAACCATACTGTGGTGTCCGTGGTCGTGAGGTAGAGCGTCAGCCTCGTAACCAAAAGGTCCTGAGTTCGATTCCCGGGAGTGGGTGTCAACTTGGGGATTTTTCATCAGCCCTTACAGTCGGCGTGAGTACTGGTGTAGTTCCCAGGAAGCAGAATCGAGAGAGATTAGTATAAGTCGTCAGAACTTGTTTCAATCGCTGTAAAATAAATGTTTTAATCATAACAAACCATCCATGCTCTGAGAAAAGAGGGCTTCTTGCATTTGCAAAAAGTATCGACCCATGTTTCCCTGCGTAATCTGCGGAGTCTGACAATGGTCAATACTTTTCTGCCATTGGTCAATTTTCTGCAAGTCCAAGGAGTAGTCTACTTCACGAATCACTTAGTTGTATGGATCCATAAAGATGTTGTATGGATCCATAAAGATGTGAATGGCTTATTTGGCAGAGTTAATTATGGAGGTGCATTAACCCTTTCCCAAACAATCCTTGGTTTTTACTGGTCAGGAATAGAAGCCTTTTGAAAACGTTGTGGGAAAAAGAGAAAATGCTGGTAACCAGCATTTTCTCCTTTTCCCACAATGTTTTCCTCCCTATCATATAGAAAAATCATCTTTTTAGCAACTGTTAGTTTGTCATCTGCAAAATGCTTTCAGCTTGGTCTGGTCCAAAATTTGCCTTTTGGGAAAGGGTTAAGCTCCCTTTTACCAGAGAATGGCTCATACCTGTTAGTGTTTTATCAAACAATCACGTCTTGATATGAGGAATGCTTTTAACTCTTTACCAGATGAGGTAATTTCGGTCTGATGAAATTAAAAGAATTTGCAGACAACAAATTTAGAGTGGCCAAAAAGGTAGTATTTTCATCTTTTTGGGAAGAGAACACTGTGGAAAATGAAGAAAATGCACATTATGAGCATTTTCTCCTTTTTCCACAGTGTTTTCAAATGCCTTCAACCTCAGAGCCGTAAAAACCAGGGCTTATCTGGGAAAGGGTTAAAAACACTGTAGGAAAAGGAAAAAATGCTTGTAACCAGCATTATCTCCTTTTCTCATAATATTTTCTTCTCTTTCAAAGATGATCCCATCATTTGAATCACATTGGATATAAAATCTGTGAAGGTTTTCAATTTTGAGGAGTAGTAAGTTTTTTCACTTTGTACAAAGTTAATTCTATCATTACAGGTGAGATTGAGTTTACAAGATTCTTGGGCTCATGCATCATCTTTGAAACTACAACTTGTTTGCAATAAACCTGTGCACAAACCTAATACCAGCACAGATATAGATAACATGTCTAAACAACAGAAAGATTCCATTATCAAGGTAAGTTGAAGTTTCATATTTCCTTTTTACCAGATGACAGAATTTATGGTCAGTCTGAATTGAATCATTTGCAGACATACTTACTGTGGCTGAAATGAAAGAAATCATTTTTTAAAAGGAAAAAAAATGTTGTGAGAAAATAAGAAAAAAAAAAACTGTATACATACTGGCATTTTCACCTTTTCAAACATGTTTTCAAAAGCCTTATTCTTCAGGAATGTTAAAACTTAGAATTCTTTGATAAAGGGTTTATGCTATTAAAAACATTATACATATACTGAAGAGGCATGGTGGATGTGAGAATGAGAAAAATAGTCCATAATTGCAGTTTATACTAGGACCTGGGTCAATTGCCAGAGCCAGTAAATCTGAATACTGTATTTCTCCTAATAAAAGCTCCTGGAGCTATGCAAAACATAGATATATAGAGAGCCTTTATTTTGTACCCAATTTGCAAAGCAAACTGTGTGTCAAATTTTGTATTTCCTTGTGTTTTAGTGAATGTTGAGAGCCAATATTAATCAAAGTAGAGGAAAATTTCATCAAATTCGTCAAATATTGTCATCCTTATCAATTAATGTACATTAGATTATCATTAGGTTATCACGTTTTAACCGATTACCACACAATCCCTACAATGAGGCAGATTGCTTTTATTAGGAGAAATATGGTACCTTTCATTAACCCTTATCCTACTGGAAAAGTTAAATGAACCTTTCAGGTCAATAGTAAAAACCTAAATGAAGCTATTTCAAAGTTATTTTGATGGAAGAAAAAATATCTCCTTATCAGACTGTAGATTCAAGAGCAGACTGTACATTCTGTGCCATCTGATCTTGATCTACACAGTCTGCAAAAGGTTCAGTGAGTCATGCTTAACAGACTAAGGCTTAACCCTTTACCTCTAAAGGCATTTCTATGGTGTCTCTAATTGACCCTAAATAACAGCAAGGATGACACCTTTTGATAGCATAGAAAACATTGTGACAAAAGGTGAAACTGCTTGTTACAAGCAGTTTCACCTTTTGCCACCATGTTTTCCAACGGATCCTACAAGCAATGTGTAAAAATGAGTATCTATGGAGTAAAGTGTTAACTTGAATCTGCAGTTTTATTTCAACAAAATTGAATATGTGCCAAATAGTGATATGCTTAGTTAAAATTTATTCCATAGTATAACAATATTTTAGTTTTAATTTTGATAGACAAAGCTCCATTAGCTCAGTCGGTAGCACACAGGAATTGAGAACAGGGGATTGCTTGTTCATGCTGTGGCTTGGCCAGTTTCTGTCCATGGATTGATGAGGTCATTGCACTAGGATTTATTCCTCTCTAGCCTCTGACCATTGGCTCGACAATGGTTGTGTGGGAAAGCAGCCAGTGGCTTGGAAAGAATATTGTGCAGAATATTGGTTAACAGAAACTCCAGGAAAGCATTGATAGGTGAACTGGCCTCAGCTACGTAACTGAAATAATGTTGAAATGACCTAACTCATTACCAAATGACAATAGTTTAGGCTTGTCCAAATCGAAAGCATTTGCAGATGACAAAATAAAAGTGACTGAAAATTTGACTTTTTTTTTGTGAAGGGTAGAAAATACTTTTGGAAAAGGAGAAAATGCTATTTACCACCATTTTCTCTTTTTCCAAAATGTTTTCAGAAGGCTTCTTTCTCAGGGTCATCAAAAGTAGGGATTGTGTGGTAATGGGTTAAACGCCATGCAATCAATCACTCAATTAAATCAAAAGGAAAATTTTGACAAGATATATAGAATTTTAGAATATTTATAATTTGTATACAATACCTTTTTACCATTTCAGGAAGTATCAGCTGCTGCTGTAGAAAAGAGACTCCAGCTTGAGGCCCATGATCTTGGAGAAAATTTTGAGGAACTAAAAAGACAATATGGTCAGACAGACTCTGAGAAATCATTATACCACATGTTTCTTTCGTTTAAAGAAAGTGCTCTCTTAGTAAATAGATAACACTGACTTTTAATCTTATACCAAGCAGAATTTAATTTTTAGCTCACCTGAGCACGAAGTGCTCATGGTGAGCTATTGTGATCGTGCTGTGTCCGTCGTCCGTCGTGCGGCGTGCGTCGTGCGTCGTCCGTCGTCAACTTTTTACCTTGTGTACGCTCTAGAGGCCACAGTTTTAGTCGGATACTCATGAAAATTGGTCAGGATGTTTGTCTCGATGAAATCTCGGACGAGTTCGAAAATGGGTCACGTGGGGTCAAAAACTAGGTCACTAGGTCAAATCTTAGAAAAACCTTGTGTACGCTCTAGAGGCCACATTTTCAGTCGGATACTCATGAAAGTTGGTCAGGATGTTTGTCTCAATGATATCTCGGACGAGTTCGAAAATGGGTCATGTGGGGTCAAAAACTAGGTCACTAGGTCAAATCTTAGAAAAACCTTTTGTACGCTCTAGAGGCCACATTTTCAGTCGGATACTCATGAAAGTTGGTCAGGATGTTTGTCTGGATGATATCTCGGACGAGTTCGAAAATGGGTCACGTGGGGTCAAAAACTAGGTCACCAGGTCAAATCTTAGAAAAACCTTTTGTACGCTCTAGAGGCCACATTTTCAGTCGGATACTCATGAAAGTTGGTCAGGATGTTTGTCTGGATGATATCTCGGACGAGTTCGAAAATGGGTCACGTGGGGTCAAAAACTAGGTCACCAGGTCAAATGTTAGAAAAACCTTTTGTACGCTCTAGAGGCCACATTTTCAGTCGGATACTCATGAAAGTTGGTCAGGATATTTGTCTTGATGATATCTCGGACAAGATCGAAAATGGGTCACGTGGGGTCAAAAACTAGGTCACCAGGTCAAATCTTAGAAAAACCTTTTGTAGGCTCTAAAGGCCACATTTTCAGTCCGAAACTCTTGTAAGTTGGTCAGAATGTTTGTCTTGATGATATCTCAGACAGGTTTGAAAATGGGTCATTGGGGGTTAAGAACTAGGTCACCAGGTCAAATCTTAGAAAAACCTTGTATATGCTCTGGATGCCACATTTTCAGTCCAACACTCTTGAAAATTAGTCAGAATGTTTGCCTTTATAATATCTTGGATGAATTTGAAAATGGGTTATGTTGGGTCAAAAACTGGGTCAATAGGTCAAATGTTATAAACACCTTTTGTATGCTCTGGAGGACACATTTTCAGTCTGATACTCCTAAAACTTGTTCATTATATTTGTCCTGGTGATACCTTGAATGAGATTGAAAATGGGTCATGTGGAGTCAAAAACTAGGTCAATGGGTCAAATATTAGAAAAACCTTGTGTACACTCTAGAGGCTACATTTTCTGCCTGATATTCTTCAGACTTGGTCAGAATGTTTGTTTTGGTGATGTCTCAAAAGAGTTTGATAATGGGTAATTGTCGGGTCCAAAACTAGGTCACTTGATGAAATCTTGGAAAAACCTTTTGTACACTGTAGAGGCCACATTTTCAGTCCAATACTCATGAAACTTGGCCAGAATGTTTGTCTTATTGATATCTCAAAAGTGTTTGATGATGGGTAATGTCTGATAAAAAACTAGGTCACTGGGAAACTAGATGGTGCATGTTTGGTCAATAAACTCAGGTGAGCGATTTCAGGGCCATCATGGCCCTCTTGTTTTATGTCTCTGAAGGGAAAAAATCATATAGAAGCATTGTAGGAAAAGGAAAAAATGCTGGAAACCAGCCTTTTCTCCCTTTTCCTTAACCCATTACCAGACAATCCCTACTTTTGACGAAAGAAGCCTCTGGAAAACATTGTGGGAAAAGGAGAAAATGCTGGTAACCAGCATTTTCTCCTTTTCCCACAATGTTTTCTACCCTTCACAAAACAAATTTCAAATATTCTGTCACTTTTATTTTGTTGTCTGCAAATGCTTTTGATTTGGACAAGCCAAAAATATTGTTGTTTGGTAATGAGTTAAAATTTTCTCTCCTTTCTAAGGCAATCCTCATTATTTGAGCTGTATCTAATGTCTGATCTTTAAATGTTTTCAATGTTGGTATGTCTGAAATTTTTGTGGCCTTGTGAAGAGGTAAATAATTTACTTTCAAAGCAACTGAATAAAGTCCAAGTGCTTTTCGTGTCCAGAGAACTGTTTTTGGGTTTTTTTGGTGTATGTGTGACAGACCCTTAGAGTGCCAAGTACAATGAAATGCTTTCCAGGACAGTGAAGATCAAGATAAGACTGCATTGAACTTTCAGTGTGATCTTGCATCTATATCATTAAAACCTTTATCACAACTCAGAGTTTTAACATTCCTATAATTCGATCATTGCACCTAGAATTTTCATTTGACAGGACATTTGCATACTCTCCAAAAAAGTTTTGAAGCAAAAACTTGTTTTTAAGGGACAGTATATTGAAACTAACAAAACCAAGTATTCTGAACAACAAGTAATAAGACATGTATGTCTTGTAATGCTTATAAAAAATACAGTCGGGTAAAATCCTCCACGGAAAACCGTGTTCTGACACATTAGGTAAATGGTCCGGCAGCAAAATTCAGGTCCAATTTCATTGAATATTATCTATTTTGAGACTTCATATTTTTAAGCACAAAAAAAACAAGAGGACCATGATGGTTCTATATCGCTCACCTGAGTACTAAGCAGTAACGGTCTACAATGAATAAAAATACCAAATATCAAAGTACACAGCTGAATAATTCTGACAGAGTATGTAACTTTTTTTTCTTTTCCCAAAATGCTTTCACAACCCTTCTTCTTCAGGGTCATTGAAAGTCAAGATTGTATGGAAAGGGATTGAATTAACTTGGGAGGCCAGCCATTAATTTCCTGGTCAAAATGGTGGTCAAATGACGGGTTAAAAAAAAACATCATTCGCTCATTGGTAAGACACAAATGAGACTTGTATCAATAACTTTTTATCAAATGTCAAAGGATGTTGGCTGAGACAGTAATCAAGCAAGCACAAAGTGGGAACCATAGACTAACAGCTCACACCATTGGTCCATAATGAAAGTATACACCAAGCCCCCTTTTTCAATGACATGACATTAAATGGAGAAGGTAAAATATTGTTACTGGCAGACTACCATAAGGAATACACATACAAAGGTTCCATCTTGTTTCGGAGAGAAGAATTGTTTTCCTTCTTTGTTTTCATGTTCAAACTTGTGACCACCAAGGCGGAGCTCCCCACTTTGGACCCAAGGGGCATCATATGAACAAACTTGGTAGAAGTCCACTAGAAGAAGCTACATACCAAATATCAAAGCTCTACGACTTCCAGTTTCAGACAAATTTTTTTACAGTTTTCCTTCTTTGTTCATATGTTTCAAACTTGTGACCCCCGGTGCAAGGCCAGATTGGAAACCAGGACCATCGTTTGAACAAACTTGGTAAAGGTCTACTAAGGAAAGCTACATACCAAATATCAAAGCTCTATTCCTTCTTGTTTAAGAGAAGAAGAATTTTAAAGTTTTCCTTTTTTGTTCCCATGTTTAAACTTGTGACCCTGGGGCAGGGCAAGTTTTGACCCACCGGGGCATCGTAAGAGAAAGCTTGGTAGACGTCTACTAACAGATGCTACATACCAAATATCAAAGCTCTACACCTTCTAGTTTCAGAGAAAAAAATTTAAAGTTTTTCTTCTTTGTTCCTATGTTTTAAACGTGTGACCTCCCAGAGCGGGGCCAGTTTTGACCCCAGAGACATCATATGTACAAACTTGGTAGAGGTTCACTGAAGATGCTACATACCAAATATCAAAGCCCTGCACCTTCTAGTTTCAGAGAAAAAGAATTTTAAAGTTTTCCTTCTTTGTTCCTACGTTTCAAACTTATGATCCTCAGGGTGGGACCAGTTTTGATCCCAGAGACAACATATAAACAGACTTGGTAGAGATCCACTGAAGATGCTAAATACCAAATATCAAAGCTCTGCACCTTCCAATTTCAGAGAAGAATAATTTTAAAGTTTTCCTTCTTTGTTCCTGTGTTTCAAATTTGTGACCCCAAGGTGGGGCCAGTTTGGCCCTGAGGGGCATTATATGAATAATTTTGGTAGAGATCTACTAAGAGATGCTACATACCAAATATCATAGCTCTACGCCGTCTAGTTTCAGACAGGATGATTTTCAAAGATTTTGCTTTTTTTTTTTTTCCTTTTGGTTGCCTTGGCAACCAGGGCTATGGTTGGAATCCAATCTCTTGAACAACTATGGTAGAGCTTCGCCCAAGGAACATCCCTGCCATCTTTCATCAAGATTGGCCCAGTGGTTTAGGAGATGTTTTAACCCTTTCCCAAACGACAAACTTTTGGACTAGACCAAATTGAAAGCATTTGCAGACAACAATTCAACTCTTGCTGAAAAGATAATTTCTGTCTATGATAGGGTAGAAAACATTGTAAGAAAAGGAGAAAATGCTGGTTACCAGCATTTTCTCTTTTTTCCCAAAATGTTTTCAAAAGGCTACTATTCCAGACCCGTAAAAACCAGGAATTGTTTGGGAAAGGGTTAAAGAAATTGTAACAGACGGACATCGGGCTATCACAAAAGCTCACCTCAAGCACTTTGTGTTCAGATGAGCTTAAAAAAGGCTGAAAATGTTTTTCTGTTTTGGCAGATACTCTGGATAAGAACTTTGCCCTAAAAATGTAATTTTCAGAAAATCTCATGGCTGAAAATGCATTTCTTACATTGAAAGTTAATATTGGATGTTGCCTAGTCCTACAAAATTTTCAAATGCTTTTCACTGAGAATCGTTTAAACTCAGGATTATTTGGTTAAAGGGTTAAACAAAATATTTTACCCACTTTGTTGAGTTAAACATGATCACAGGATCTCCACTAATTTCTCCGTCAATGATCGTTAATGAATGGCATGTTGCCATGCTAATGAGAAGATTGCCCTGTTCCATCATACTGGGATCTCTAGCAACATGTCCAAAACCAGGAATAAATGAAAAGTTTTGCTTTTTTCTGTATGACATTAATTTGTCATTAACAAAATGATTCTAGTTTATTGTAAATAGTTTACTTTGAAATGATCTGACTAAAATTCTGAAGTATTCTAAAACATACTAAAAGCGGACCAGAATACGTTACATGGGTCTTTATTAACCAAACATCCTTAAGAATGTTCTTGATCTCAATCTCCAAAATTGTTCTAAATCTGAAAGCAACACAACTTCAAATTTGGATAAACCAAAATTATAACTAATCAAAGCCTGTCTTACTTTCAAATATAGAAAATTCTGGAGAATAAGACTAGGAATGTTCTTAAGAATGGCTGGTGAATATGGACCAGTGTGTTCTCCTTTTTAATGCTTTACCACACAATCTAGACTTAACGACCCTGAAAAAGAAAGCTTTTAAAAACATAGGAAAAGCAGAAAATGCTGGTTACCAGCATTTTCTTGTTTTCCCACAATGTTTTCTACCCTTTCCAACTAAAATTTCAATTTTTGATTCTTATTCATTTTGTCGTCTGCAAATGCTTTCAATTGGGACAAGTCCAAAATTTTGTTTGGTAAAGAGTTAAACAAGGCTTTCATAACTGCATTCCATAGAATCAATAAAATACAGGATTGTGCAGTTAAGAGTTCAATACTTTTTATTCTTAACTCATTACCAAACGACAATATTTTAGGCTTGTCCAAATTGAAGGCATTTGCAGACGACAAAAAAAAGTGACTGAAAATTTAAATTTTGTTATGTGAAGAGTAGAAAACATTGTGGGAAAAGGAGAAAATGCTGGTTACCAGCATTTTCTCCTTTTCCCGCAATGTTTTCTTAAGGCTTCTTTCTCAGGGTCGTCAAAAGTAGGGATTGTGTGGTAATGGGTTAATTAAGGAAATGAAACTGTTTCATGAAATAGCTACAGCAGAACACCAACCTCCTATCTTGTACAGGAATCACTCCCCATATGTCAAGTCCATTTTCTGTCAGAGTCCCAGTCTGAAATATTAATGAAATGTAAAATAAATAAGCTATCCTCTGTTCAAGGGGGGAGAAAGGGGGCTAAATGGGTCTATGAAAAGTATCAAGTAATGTCAGCTTGCCCCATTAACCCTTTACCACACAGTAAAATTTTAGACTTGTCCAAACTGAAGGTATTTGCAGATGACAAAATAGATGTGGCTCAAAAATTGAAATTTGTTATGGGAAGGGTAGAAAACATTGTGGGAAAAGGAGAAAATGCTGGTTACCAGCATTTTCTCCTTTTCCCACAATGTTTTCAAAAGGCTTCTTTCTCAGGGTCGTTAACCTTTTACTCCATAAGGCATTTCTATGGTATCTCTCATTGATACGAAATAACAGCAAAGATGGAAGCAGTTTCTTGTGTGTATATGACACCTTTTGAAAGCATAGAAAACAGTGTTACAAAAGGTGAAATTGCTTGTCACGAGCAATTTCACCTTTTGCCACAATGTTTTCCAACGGCTCCTACAAGCAATTCGTAGTAATGGGTATCTGTGGAGTAAAGGGTTAAAAGTCGGGCTTGTGTGGTAAAGAGTTAAGAGGGACTAAACTTTTTGCTATTAACAAGTTTTCTGCATGTCAAAAGACCCTTCTACCTTGCTTCAGTCGATTGTTAACCCTTTTCCAAACGACAAAATTTTAGACTGTTCCAGATTGAGAGCATTTGCAGACGACAAAATAAACATAACTCAAAAACTGAAATTTGTTTCGAGCAGGGTTGAAAACATTGTGGGAAAAGGAGAAAATGCTGGTTACCATTCGTTTTGCAGGTGTATAACAACCTCAAAATAGCAATATTTTTCATATTAATCAAACATTCATTTCATTAATTAAACTCTTCAGTGAACCCATTAGCAGACAATCCTAAGAGGAATTTGATGAAAGTGCCAACAAAGAAGGGATTAGAAGCATGAGCTAAATAGAATACTAGTATTTACTTTTTTATGGTGAAACATCATCTGTAATATTTTCACTCACAGGGGAAAGAATTATGAATATACTACTGATGATGATAATTAAATAAATTTAAATCCTTCACTCTTTTAACCCTTTACTCCATAGATACTCTTTTCTATACACTGCTCGTAGGAGCCTTTGGAAAACATTGTGGCAAAAGGTGAAATTTCACCTTTGGCCACAATGTTTTCTACACTATCAAAAGGTGTCATATACACATAAGAAACAGCTTCATCCTTGCTGTTATAAAGGGTCAATTAGAGATACCATAGAAATGCCTTATGGGGTAAAGGGTTAAAAAAAAAAATTCTCTATGTATTCAACATCAATCACACAGAAAGTGTCATGGGTATGACTTCAGAAGGAATATTCAATTCTTTATCCAATTTAGAATCATTTTAGGAAATAAACTGGGTAAATGAAATTAATTCTTAAATTTTTATCAGACCACTAATCAGCACAGAAAGCATTCGACTAAAAACTAAACATGAAGCGCTTTCTCCTTTTCCAAAAATTTTTCAAAATAATTCTTCCACAAAGTCATTAACACTCCAGATTTTATGGTAAAGGTTTCATTCAAAATGTTCTATATTCATAACGCTACATTTCTTGCTTCAAAAGTATAAGCCTATAGAATAAAGACTTGTATACCTTGTAAAAACAAAACTGGTTCAGACAACCACAAAGGTTGATGCGAGGTGGGCTAATACAGAATATTTGTCGTTTTTTTCAGTCTATTCTGGGCATACATAGTGCTGACTGTCATGGCTACTGGTAAAGCAGAAGGTACTCTATGGTGATTATGTCTAAAATCCTTAGAACAATTCTTGATGCAGGAGCCTGAAAAAATAAGTTTATGCTCATAAACTTGAAAGCAAACAGATATTATCCAATTGCAAAACAATCCTGTGTTTTTACAACCCAGAAGTAAAAGGTTTTTGAAAATAATATTGAATGATACGAAAAAAATGCTGGCAACTAGCATCTACTCTTTTTTCCAACCATGTGTCCTACCATAACCTGGTCCAACTCTTTTAGCCATAATGACGTTGTCATCTGCAAATACTTTAAATTCAGGCAAACTTGTAATTGACCATGAAGTTGCAATAACCTGGGTTTTATTCTACACTGAAAATGTCAACTGGGTTTAGAGATCTCTGTAAACTGTCATCTCAGATCAGCCTGCACAGTCCATGCAGGCTGATTCTAGGTGACACTTCCCCTTATTTATGTAATTTTCTGCTTTGAGCAAGTCGATACTGTAACACAAAATCTAAAGTTACAATATTATTGTAGTGCTGTCTTGGTTAGCCTTTGGCCACAATGTTTTCTACACTGAGTCTCATTCACTCTACTAGTGAGAAATGAAAATACCATTTTCTGTTCATTATTAAAGGGGCCTGCTACTTGTCATGAAAATTGGAACATTTTTCAATTTCTCTCGGTGAGGAATTCAAAGGTACAAGTAGCTTGCTGGTCTAAGAGCTGTTTTTGTAATGAAGTGCTTGTTTTGAATAAAGAAGACTATAAATGCATCGGCAAACTCAATATTGAAGCATTTCCATTATTATAGGGGCCAGCTATTTGACAATTTTGCATTTTGTGAAATCATTTTGTGAAATCATGGTTTAAAATATGCAAGTAGCAGGCTAGATTTAGCAAGATTTTTCAAAATATTTCAACAAATCATATTGAGGATA
Organism: Tridacna crocea; assembly: GCA_943736015.1. Taxonomy (NCBI): domain Eukaryota; kingdom Metazoa; phylum Mollusca; class Bivalvia; order Cardiida; family Cardiidae; genus Tridacna; species Tridacna crocea. The sequence goes on from OX031066.1 coordinate 17,093,171, forward strand.
TTTAGGGAAAATTAAAGATATCAAAATCAGTCCATTCTTATCATTTAAAAGGGCCCAAATCTTGAAAATACGAATATTTTTCAATTCTACCTATAGTGTAATCAAAAAGTACAAGTAGACGGCCAGCACAAGAATGAATTTTCAAATTAACTGCAAGCTGATTTGAATAACAGATACTAAGAATGTATAAGAAACCCCAAAATTGAATAAATTCCTTTTATTATAGGAACCAGCTACTTGATTAGACAACGGAACAACTTTGCTTTTTTTCAAAGTAATGATTTAAAATGTACACATATCTAGCAAGATTAAAAGAGATTTTCCAAAATATTTCAACAATTTAAAACATCTAGATTACTAGACACTTGAACATAGGAGTAACTGCTTCACTGCAAGGTGAAAGAAGGGTCATCTGCTGGAGATAAAAAGAATTCAAATTTTTGTCCAAAATGTCTACCAGTATAAAAGGGTAGGAAACATTGTGAGAAAACAGGAATCAGATATATGTGGAGAAAAGGAGAAATATTTTGTAACCAGCATTTTCTCCGTTTCCCACATTTTATTTTGAAAAACTCCTGAAAGAAAAAGCTTTTGAAAACATTATGGGAAACAGAGAAAATGCTGGAAACCAGTTTTATATCCCTTTCCCAGTTGTTTTTACTTAATTAAAAGCAAGTTTCATCATTTTGAAGTAGAATGGTCCTTTGATATGCAGAAAATGGATCAAATGCGAAAGGTTTTGACCCAAGACACCCTTTTGCAGATACACTAGGCCCCATTTCACAAAGCGTAGGGGTTCAATTTGTTTTATCGTTGTTTCACAAGAAATTTTCATTTATCGTCACAGACTAAAATAGGCTAAAGACATGTGACATTTAACATCTTTTCTGTGACCTTAACTTTTAATTGGACCTGACAGATAAAAGGTAAGATCTGCCCACTGAAGATACCAACATGTGTGAATTTTTTTTTACAAAAACCCTAAAGGCTCAAGAGATATGAAGCTTAATACTATCCACATGCATACCATGTCCTTACCATATCTATGCAAAAAGCAAGGCCATCAGTAGACCTACATATACATGTATGTGCATCATTGAAAGAGCTTTGACTTTATATGTAAGAAAATGGGGCTTTATGCATCCCCTTGATACCTTATACCATGCAAGTCATCTTATGTATGAAACCATAAAATCTATTTTGTTTAACAACTGATTGAATCGTAATGGTTGACTGGTCTTTTAACATACAGTAATATGACCAACAGAGCAAAAGTATAAACCCAGGTCAGCCTGCTCCCACGTGGCATTTTCAATCAGCGGAATAGGTTATTGTACACAAATACAAGTTTCATAAAATTCCGCCCAATGTTATTGGAGATATTATCCTGGACGGACATATGGACAGATGGATGGATGGACAGACAGACAGACAGACAGACAATCCTAAAACTATATCCCTCAACATTCCTTGCAGGTTTAACTAGGTTAAATAAAACCTGCAAGATAGCTGTGGGTTTTTTTTTAATATTTTTTGCTTGAATTTGAAATTCTTTTTCCTGCCAGCGACTAACACATAGCCTGACCACAGGATAATAGACCATGATCTCAACAATGTTTTCCATACTTTTAACTCATTACCAAACAACAAAATTTTAGGACTGTCCAAATCGAAAGCATTTGCAGACCACAAAATAAAAGTGACTGAAAAATTGAAATTTGTTTTGAGAAGGGTAGAAAACATTGTGTGAAAAAGAGAAAATGCTGGTTACCAGCATTTTCTCATTTTCCCACGATGTTTTCTACAGGCTTTTCTCAGGGGTGTCAAAAATAGGGATTGTGTGGTAATTGAGAAAATGCTGGTTACTAGTATTTTCTCCTTTTCCTACAATGTTTTCTACAGGCCTCTTTCTCAGGGGCGTCAAAAGTAGGGATTGTGTGGTAATGGGTTAACTCGTACGATTTAAATTTAAATATATTATGACACTTGCTTTGATATTTTGGCCTTTACTGGGTCTTGTCCATGTTTGAAGTAAATATCTTCAATAACGACAGAGATACTGTAAAATGTCAGTTTTTTGCAGCATAACAAAGCAGAAGAAGATGAGGCTACAGCACTAACTTGACGTTTTCTTCGAAAACAGCTGCTGAGCCAAGAAAAACTAAAAACCATAAAATGAACAAAATCTCTCTTACCTGACTCTCTTTCCAGATCTTCTGTACTGGTCTCGTCTGCTATGTGTCTCAATCCCTATGCTTGACCACCATTTGTTCACAATCATACTCTGGCACTCTATTGCTGATATCAACTTGTGAGCTGTGGACTCTGCTTGAGGGAAAAAACGAAACTTTTGCTCCTGTCATCGTTGTTATCAAAGGATATGAAAGTCCATTATAGGTCCAGTCTTCCAAGTGCTTTTCCCTTCATCAAGCCAAAACACTTTACATTCAGTCTTTGATGCAATATAAAAACTTTTTCATAGTCGTAAGATACAGTTCCTCTGCACTATAGATACTTTAATCATGAATTTAATTACAGTACTATGGATTCTTTCTTGAAACTTTACTAGTACTATGGATTCCTCCTTGAAACCTAACCATTACTATGGATTCCTTCCTAAAACTTAACCAGTGCTGTGGATTCTTCCTTGAAACCTAACCGGTACTATATGGATTATTTCTGAAAACCATGGATTCTTTCTTGCAAGTTTACCAGTACTATGGATTTTTTCTTGAAACTTAACCAGCACTAAGGATTACTTCTTGAAACTTTACCATACTACCGTTTATGTCTTCAAATTTTACAAGAGCTATAGATTCCTTGTTGAGACCTAACCAGTACTACTGTACAGTATTCCTTCTTGAAGCTTTACCAGTACCATGAATTCTGTCTTGAAACTTCACTAGCAGTAAGGATTCCTTTTTAAAACCTGACCAGTAATTTGGTCTCCTTCTTGAAAACTAACTAATACAGCTTCAATGGATTCCTTCTTGAAATCTGACTAGTAATATTCATTCCTTCTTGAAACATGACTAGTACTATTTATTTTATCTGAAAACCTGACCAGTACTTTTTATTTTTTCTCGAAATCTGTCTTTCACAGACTGGTTACATGATGGCTTGTGCTTAGGTTTACTATTTGGGTTGACTTTATATCCATCAGTCCTAGTATTTATATTATGATAACAGCCCTTCCTCTTTTATCAGATGACAATCTTGTAGACTTGGCTGTATTAAAGGCTCATAAATAACACATCAAATGTGACAGAAATTATGCTTACTGCCAAGCTTCCTCCGTTCAATCTAGCCTGGTGTTAGTCGCCAGGATTTCAGTTCAAATAATTCTAGAAATTAGTAACCCATCACATCTAACAGTTGGAGTGTTTCTTGCACTATGTTAATTATCTTCCCCCTTGTTTACTACATCCAGTTACATGTATTACATGTAGCACAAAGAACATATACTTCATGTGGTAAATAAAGTCACAATTATATAACAGAAAACACTGTTTTAATAGAGTATTTCATGTTTAAAAACCATGTGGGATAAGGAGGTAACCAGCATTTTCTCCTTCTCCCATGTTTTCCACTCTTTCAAGTGTGAAATTTTACTTTTGAGCCAGACTTGATTTGTCGTCTGCAAATGCTTTCAATTTGGGCAAGTCTTAAATTACACGAGAATCAGGCGGTCATTTAGAGTCAATAATATTCCAGACTTACCTTGTACCAAGTACTGCTACCCATGGAGAGTCTGTCATACTTCTTATACCCTACCTGCCACTCTTTTTAATTTGAACATTCAAAAGTATCTTTAATTATCATTATCACTGATGAAGTAGCATTTTAAAAAATATATTACAAGTATTCAAGTATATAATTTATGATTTAGTTGAGGTTTTGTTTTGATTGCTCTAAATATGTTTGAATAAATGGTTTCGAGGTATGAAGCATTTTTCAGTCTGTGGACCATGGCTTTGTCTGATAAAGTGGTGGATAGGTACTGTCTGCTGTGGCTGAACAGGCTGATTCTTGATCTGCATTGTCAGTTGCAACTGTTGCATTTGAAGATTTTGTTTGTTTTGCAGGCATTCCTCACTTGGCTTCAGTTTGTAGGTGTAGGTACTTTTCGTTTGTAGTGAGGCCATTGGAGACTACACTTTTCCATCTCTGTCTATCTGTTGCCTGACTTTCCTTTACTTTCACCTTCCTGAAGGTCCTAGGGAATGCAACCATCATCTATTCTGTGTACATGTCCCAACCAGGGAAGGCGTCTTTGGTGCAAGAGGGAGAACACTGAAAGTAATCCTGCTCTGTTTAGCACGTAATTGTTAACTATTTTGTCTTGCCATGTAATACCAAGGATTTTGCCCCAGCATCTCATGTGGATTGTTATCAGTTTTTGTTCCTGGTGAGTATTGGTGGCCCAGGATTCACTGTTATAGAGGAGTGTCCTGATGACAAAAGCATTGTAAGCCATGACTTTGGTGGTTTCGGTTGAGAGTTTGTTTTCCATTAGTGTCCAAAGTCCTTCTTGGGTGTAGAATATGACGGCATCATCTTCAGCTAACAGTAAGTATCTGATTGTGACTTTTCTGATCTTTGTCTTGGACAGCAGTCAGGAGATGTTGAAAAGATGGCCGTCTGATCTCTTGTGAAGGTAAACTCCATCTTCTGAAGTGTTGAAGGTGTGCTTTAGAAGATGCCAAAGAGGCCTTCTGCTGGGCACAGCCCTGCTTGATGCTGCTTTTAATGCCAAATTCTTCTGAGATGTCATCAATCTGTACACTGCTTATCATGCCGTCCTTAAATGACTCGACTAGGCTCGACAATCAAGGTTGGCAGTCAATCAGAGGGAGCATTTTGAAAAGCCTGTCTCAGCTAGCTAGGTCAAATGCCTTGGTATATATATTAATGGCAAAGCATGGCAAACTGAAGCTGATAAATCGTGCAATGATAGTAAAAGGATGTAAGATTACATGAGACACATTTAGCAACAGTCTCATGGTTTGCAAAACACATGCATACACTGCTGCGATTCATCTTATGACTTTTAAAAATAGTGCATCACTCTTTTGAGTACACAAAACGCTGCATGGCATTCATACTAATGTTCGTGCATTGCATTGCGATAATTAGGATCCCATTCGGTCGCGTCGGAATAGTGTGCATGTGCACTTGATGAGACCACTAAAACACATGCAACAAATGCAAGACATCATGCAACGTATGCGAGGCTTAAAAATTCTGATCGCAATGTGTTGTAAAGTGCTTGTGCACTAATTGTGAAAGGGGCTTAAGATCAATAACAGCTAGATATAGAGGCACCTTTTTTGTACTTAAGGCAATGCGGATATCATGTTGACAGTGGATCAGCAGAAGTTGTACTGTGATTCTGAGTAGTTTCTCTCTGCCAGTTGTTGTAGCCTCAGCAAGATGACATGAGCCAGAATTTTACCAACCATGAGTAGCAATATACCGTGGTAATTGTTGTAGTTGCTGTGATCACCATTTTTCTTGTAGAGAGTTCTGCTAGCATCCCTCAGGTCTTGAAGAACCTCACCTACTTCCCAACACTTCAGCAGTGATGTGTGCAGTAGTTCAAGAAGAATAGGTTTACAACTCTGAATAACTTCAGCTCGGTTCCAGTCCTTGCCTGGAGCATTGCCTGCTTGAAGTTTATTGCGTTGCAAATGTCTTGTAAGGTAGGAGTGTCATCTGATCCCGGCATAATTGTAGGGGTTCTATGGCATCTATGGCAGCTTTGCTTACTGTTTTCTCTGTTGAATAGACTTAAGCATAGTGTTCAAACCAGCAATTAAGTTCTTTGACTTTGTCAGATATGATCTCGAATGACTTGGACTTGAGAGGGGGGTACCATACACAAAAGTGTTTTTGCTTTTGTGCACCCGATATATTATGTTCTGTATTTGCCCCCGGTTATCCATTCATAACCATTCAACTTCCTGTCTGCTTTATATCTCTTGTGCCACAAGCCTGATTTTGGAAATATTTCACATTGTGTGCACCTTGACACAACATTTAGAATGAAGATTTCAGATGTCCAGCTCTAAGATGAGGTCACAGCACTGGATCATTGGTCTTAAACTCTTTACCAAATGACAAAAGTTTAGACTAGTCAAAACTGAAATCATTAATTTTGCAGGCAACAAAATAAACGTGACTCAAAAGTTGGAATTTGACTTTAGAAGAGTAGAAAACACTGTGGGAAAAGGAGAAAATGCTGGTTACCAGCCTTTCCCTTTTTCCCACAATGTTTTCAGAAGGCTTCTTCCTCTGGGTTGAAAAAAAACAGGGTTGTTTGGTAAAGGGTTAATATTGTACACAAGCATATTCATGTCTTATACATCCAATATACTATGTTATATGCCTTTGGTTGTCTGTCCATGTGACCATCCATTCAATTTCCTGTCAGCTCTGTACCTTTTCAACCACAAGTCTGATTTGAAAATATTTCACGCATGGGTACAACTTGATGAAGCAGCATACAAATACCTCATGCTTATAAATTGTGTCTGGTATGTGTGCTCCAAGGTCAACATCAATGCAGGGATCAAAGGTTACTTGCTCCCATATTGTTTCCGCTCCATTTCTTTTAGCCCTTGATCTGATTCTTAAAGTACTTCATTCATGTGTGCATCTTAATGAACATGATGATCAGCTGAGGTTTCAGATGCCAGGCTCCAAGGTTAAAGTCACAGCAGGATAACATAGGTCGATCATTTTTAAGTTTGCAATCACAGAAGGATAATCAAGATTATAATTATACTCTCTAAACTTGTCCACTCTGTATATTTCTTGAAACCCTCGTCCAATTTTGAAAATATTTCATATTTCTTGACAAGACTGCACAAAGAGTTTCAGATGCCTGGTTCCAAGGTCTTCATCACACCAGGGGTCAAAGGCAACCATCTTTGCAAGCCAAGGCTGATGATTCACTACATTACTCTACCTTTGGTGGATCGAGCTTGATTTTTACATTCACCCGATATGCTTTTTCATTGGATAGACCAGCCCTTGCTGCAACAAATGAAATCACTTGTAGCATTTCATCTTTGATAAAAATAGAACAAGGTCTTTACCTTTCAAATAGCAGGTAAACATGGAAACCCATATGGATGTCTGCTTATAGTTTCATGTGTATTCATAAGCGGTTTGTAAAACGATATTTCATTTGCTTTTAGAATTATGATGTAAAGGGAGTTAATAACCAGCATCCAATAGAGAGCACATTGCAGGATCTCGAAATCAGGCTCAATCAGCCTAGGTAAGATCCATGTAGTGATCGTAAACTTGGCTCATGAAGATGAAGGTAACATGCTATCAAATGGTATCTGCTCCATATTTCTTTTAAATACCTTTTGGCTCTGTTTTCAAAATCTTTCACATATATGTGCACCTTGATGAGACAACATGCTGGGCAGAAGTTTCAGAAGTGAGGCGCCAAGGTCAGAAAATGGAAGATCACAATCATACTCTTAAACATTGTCTAATGAGATATGTTGAGAAGAGGTTTCTAGTTCCACACTCTAAGGTCAAAGTCACTGAAGAAAATCACATACTCTCAGATCTTGTCGGATAAAACAACATGTTGGGCAGAGGTTTCTTATCTTAGGCTCTATGATTACTGTCACAATAGCAGTCAAAGGCTACTTGCTCTTTAGTTGTATCTGTTCCTCATTTCTTAAACCCTTGGTCTGATTTAGAATAAATTGTACACATCTATGCACCTTGATATGTCTTGATGCCACAATATACTTAGCAGAAGTTCCTGATGCCAGTCTAACTATTTCTTGAATGACCCTTCACAGTTGGTCTGTAATAAATTGTTCTTGATGCATTTACTTGCAGGCAAAGATTGTCATTTTGTCCCTGGTTTTGATCTTCTTTTCTGTGCAGGACATGAATCCCTGATTTAAACTGATAATTCTTGTTGCCGATCTTTTTAGACATTGACTAATATCACAAAAGAAACATGGTCCTTGACTTTACCCAGTTAACAATAAGAAGTGTTCTTTTAGTGATCATGACATTTTGTTGTTGAGGCAGAGTTGAAGACAAATTAAGAAGCTGCAAATACAGCTGCCCGTTTCAGGCCATGCATCAACTGCCTCCCTCAGGTGCTCTTCTACTTAGAATTTAACTAGGGGCAAGTAACATCACAGAGAAATTAGCATATTGGATCTGGATAGGATTCATGACAATGGCTGGACTGCATTGCTTTACCTTCTTATACTGTCCTGGTTCTCTGTACATGTTCTCAGGATTAATGGACAGAGTAAAGTCACCACCTAAATGGCTTCTTTCCTTGAGGTCAAGTCATCTATAAATGATCAATTAGGGAAGCCTGTCAGGCTCATCCTGAACAAAAAGATTCAAGGTTTATAACAGCTTTAAACAAGGAAACTGTCCTGATAAAGAAAACTGTTGTAAGCTTCAGGAAATGTTCCATCAATAGACCTCTGTACAAAAACTACCTAGAGCTTTAGTAAACTTTATGTTGCATGGTCTAGTGGTCCATTTTGGGGAAGAAAACGAAAGTGTATCCTTTGTGAGAAAGGATAGACTAATTAAGCATTATAGGCTCACCATGGCTGTCTTACTGGCACATCTTCAAAGGAAATTTCAAGTCTTGTGCTAGGTTAATCGGTCCATGGGTGTCAAAGTTTATCTCAACTGAGCAGTATCAGTCTTTGGTTGGCATAACTTCGAAGTGGATTTAGCACTACATTTCGAAAACTACTTACCTGAACTGCACGCTACATAATTATCAGAATTGCTGGAATAGACTCCATGTTCTTACTCACTGATGATTCTGTAACCTATGTAATCTATGTAATGTTGACTTTTTCCCCTCAAAGAGGGGTCACACAACCTTAGCATATTTGAGGTTGTCTCCCTTAATGTTTTCCCAAACAACATTTTAGGCTTTTCAAAATTGAAAAAAAAAGATGCAGACAACAAAATAAAAGTGACTGAAAATTTGACATTTGTTTTGTGAAGAGTAGAAAACATTGTGGGAAATGGAGAAAATTCTGGTTACCAGCATTTTCTCCTTTTCACACAATGTTTTCAGAAGGCCTTTTTCTCAGTGTTGTGAAAACAAGGAATTGTTTGGTAAAGGTTTAATTTACTTATATTTACTTATAATTGCCTATCAATTAGTTGAAAACAGTGATACATACTTCCCTGCCACAAGTCCTTCAACATTTTGAAGACCAAGGGTGACGATCCACTACGCTACTCTACCCTTGGCGGATCGAGCTTGATTATGAAATTCCTGTGATACACATTTTCATTGGATGCAGCTAGCTCTAACTGCACGAATCAAATCGCTCATAGCATTTCATCCTTGATAAAAATAGAACAAAGTCGCAACCTTTCAAATAAAAATAGAAGGTAAACATAGATAACTCCGTTGATGTGTGCACGATCTGTAATTATTTATTACCAAAAAAACATAGATAAACAATATTTACAGAAAATATCAGTGTAACCAATCAATTATTGGAGGTTTTAGGCTATACTCTAGCACCTGACAATGGAATGTTGAAATAGGTTTGATGTGATTGCTTCATGTTGAATTTTTGTATTTGTAAGTGGTTTGTAAAACAATATTTCATTGGTTATCAGAAATATGATGTAAAAGCAGATAATAACTAGCATCCAATAGGGGGCATATCGCGGGAATCTCGAAATTGGTCTTGATCCGCCAAGGTAATATCCACGTAGTGATCGTAATCTTGGCTCGTGAAGATGGTCCTTCAAGTACTGTTACCCTAATTCTCTGTCACATTGTCCACAAAAAAAATATTACAGAGTGTTGAGCCATTTTAAAATGATTAACCAACCAAATACCAACCTTTTTATGTGTATTTTGAGGAATCCTTCCAGGTTTATGAAATGTCAGTGTTTCTATTCAAATCAGTCAGTTCAATGCTATTCATGAACCCTAGAACCATTGAAGTCATTACCAAATGACAATATTTTAGGTTTGTCCAAGTCAAAATCATTTGCAGATGACAAAATAAAAGTGACTGAAAATTTAAAATTTGATTTCTGAAGGATAGAAAACATTGTGGGAAAAGGAGAAAATGCTGGTTACCAGCATTTTCTCCTTTTCCCACAATGTTTTCTAAAGGTCTCTTTCTCAGGGTCATCAAAAGTAGGGATTGTGTAGTAATGGGTTAAAAGTTGCTGTAAAACACCTCTCTCTATCTCTTCTTGAATCCTCTTCTATATTTACTTTTCAATGAAATATAAATTCATCTTCCAACTCTAAATTCTTTACCACTTTACCACAAAACAAAATATTAGATGTATTCAAATTCAACCCATTTTCAGACAACAATGTTAAATGTTGCTCCATTCAAGGTTTTCTTCTTTCATAGGAAAGCATTTTCTCCTTTTCCCACAATGCTATCAGGGTTTTTTTTTTTTTTTTTTTCACGAAGTTTTAAAACTCAAGTGTTGTGTGGTAAAGGTTTAAAAAAAGTTGAACCAATTATTGTTGGAACTTTTGTTAATCCTTTACAACACATTCCTGAGTATGTTAAACTTTTAAATTCATTTGCTATAGTTTCAGGCTCTTTCAGTAACCCTCTCATGAGAAGCATTTAGAAGATAGTTTCACATTATTCAAGTTATAGCAAACCAAATGACAAAATTTTAGACTGGTCCAAATTGAAAGCACTTGCAGATGACAAACGTAGCCAAAAAATCGAAATTTGTTTCTGGCAAGGTAGAAATTATAGTGGGAGAAGGAGAAAATGCTGGTTACCAGCATTTTTCTCCTTTTCCCACAATGCTTTCAAAAGGTTTCTATCTCAGGGATGTAAAAACCAAGGACTGTTATGTAAAGGGTTAAATTATGGTTCTCATCACAGATCTTCTCACTAGAACTTTTAAACAGAGAATCCTGTTTGATTTGGACACCAGCAATTTCTCCTTTTCCCACAATGTTTTTAAAAGGCTTCTATCTCAGCATCGTAAAAACCAGGGATTGTTTGGTATAGGGTTTAAATTATGGTTCTTATCACAGATATTCTCACTATAAGTTTTAAACAGAGAATCCTGTTTGATTTGGCTACCAACATTTTCTCCTTTTCCCACTATGTTTTCAAAAGGATTCTATCTCAGCATCATAAAAACCAGGGATTGTTTGGTATAGAGGGTTAAATTATGGTTCTCATCACAGATCTTCTCACTGGAACTTTTAATTAGAGAATCCTGTTTCATTATTTCTTGTTGTTTTGGCTCTCTCTCTCTCTCTCTCTCTCTCTCTCTCTCTCTCTACAACCTAAAACCCTTCAAGAAAAGAAAAGTCCTCTTCCAAAGAAATGCTTTGTATCTATGACAGAACTTGCAACCTTGCAATGAAATTATAATATCCCTGTACCATCTTAAAAGTTCTTTAGTTCTCTACTAACACACCACTTTTACACATATATATATTAATACCAGGTTTTCCTTCTATTTACAAACCTTTCCAAAAAAAACCATCCCTTTCTATTTCTACCATATTTCAATACAATAGTTTTAGGCTCTTCCAGAAAAAAAAACTTGTCTTGAACACCACAGAGCAATTCACCATCCCTTCTCTCTCTTTGTCTCTCTCTCTCTCCCTCATGAAGAACAATACATTTCCCCCGCCCCACATAAATCATGTTCATCAGTCTCAGTACTTTTTCCAAATATCAACACGCCTTTTTCTCATTCTCAATTCTCTATTCTCTCTCTCATTCTTTTCAAACATTTTTGCTCTGATTTATTCTTAAAATTTTATCCATTTACATCTAATTCCATGTCCGCTTCATGACCTTATTGTCACACACTATAAAACACAAATGAAATCATTCAAAGATTCTTTCCAAGTTCATGTGACTCTCCCTTGATATGTAGCTTTCATGTGGCCTTTAAGCATTATCTTGCCAATCAAATCTACATAAAAAATCACTATACGTATCAAAATTTCACATTATCTTCTACAATATGTATCCATTCAAATAAAACCGAAGGCAATTTCCAGCACCTTTTATTTTGTATGTGTCTTTCTTCATACCAGTACTTCAACACCTTCAAGAAAGCAAAATGCTAACTTGTACACAATTTTTTTTCTATTGAATTTCGCTTTTTCCACAAATTAATACAATATTTCTAAAAATCTATACAAACACTCAGATTTATTATGCCATACAATCCCAAGTTTTAACAACCCTGCGGAAACAGCCATCTGAAAACATTGTTGGAAAAGAAGAAAATGCTGGCAACAGCATTTTCTTCTTTTCCAACAAGGTTTTCTTCACCTTCACAGACAATTACCCTAATTTAAGTTACATGTAGTTTCTTGTCTGCAAGTGCTTTCAATTTGGGTAAGTTTGAAATTTTATCGTTTGATTTGATTTTTCCCCCTTGTTATCACTTTTTTATGCTATCAATTTAAGACACTGAAGAGATAAAATGGTCATCTCTATGCTGCATCTATTTCTTCCCTTTTTTCCCATATACGAGTTTCACCATAAATGCACAATGTATCATGTAGATTTTCATATTCAATTTTTAATGATCTGAAAAACTCTTCCAAATAATTTTTTCTTGGGTTTCTCTGAAAAAAACAGATACAAATATTGTTTCCAATTTGTCCTCTCTAAAGCAACCGCTGATTTAGCTGTTTTCAATTTGACCTGAAAGCATTTAAGAAAAGGGGAAACAACTGCTATTAAGTCAATCCAGGTTACCTGCATCTGCATAGATAACCTGAAACAAAGGTCTTTTTGAGGGGAACAAAATCTTATCCTTGCTTTGGTCAACACCCTGAAAATGCATGAGAATATCTTGAGCTTGTGACCTTGAAAATACAAGCCAAATCCATCAAGATATAATGTCCTTTTCATAGACTAATTGAGTTCATTTCTCTACAGTAACCTGAAATACCTAAATGCTGGAGAAAAAAAAAAACATCAGAAATCAAAAAAGCTTCAGTCATACTGTTTGGTATTGTCTCTCTGATTAAATCTGAAATACTATTAGAAATCTAAGAAAGAGCCTGGAAACAGTATATTTGAAGAAATCTAAAGCCTGTGCTTTCTACACCAGCTTAAGCATTAATCTGTAAGCATTTACGAAAACATAAATTAGTACCTCTATCAAATACCTTGTTCCTTTTTATTTTATTGACCATATTTATTGATACATTAATATACATGTATACCCTATGTAACTATTACTCATTGACCAACTCAAAAGTTTACAAAACATTTAAATCAAGAAATAGTCTACTGAAAACAAAAATTTCATCTGATTTTTACATTCTCATGAATAAGTACCCACTATAACAAAGATAATTCTTATCCTTTTCAATTATCCTTATATATATGTAACCTCTATACAAATAAAAAGTAAAGCATATTGAGGAATACATGAACAAATTATTAATTATATCAGTCTTCTCTATTGACAGCTTAATTTATACCCTATATGTTTACGGCTTGACCAACACAAAAGCTTACAAAAATAATTCTATCTAAAAATAACCTAATTAAGATAAACTTATTACAATTTTTTTGTGAATTCTCATATATAAACTTTATTACAACAACAGTTCTTCTCTTTTTTTATTATCTACATATAAAATTAACCCCTAAATGATAAAACTCGAAACATTATTTTGAAAAACATTTAACAAATTAAACATATATTGATCTTATCCATTGATTTATACGTGGTAACTTTTATGCTATTACCGACTCCAAAAATTAAATATCATTTAAAAAGAAAATAGTCTGATTAAGATAAATATTTCATTTTTTTTTTTTTGTAAATATTCACAAATTCTGTAAATAAATATGATAGTTCTGATTTTTCTCCATTATCAATATACATATATAACCTATAAGCATAAAGGTAAAAACTCGTACATGTATTTGAAATATAATAAACAAACTATAAACCTAAAAGGTCTTACTTATTGACTACTTGATTTATACCTTTTGTAAATATTATGTTTTGACCTACCTGGAAGTTTACAAAACACCTAAATCTAGAAATAATAAATTTATTCATGCATTTTGTAAACCCTCATAAACTCTGTGACAGCGTTATAGTTTTTCTTTTTCAATGATCTATAATTCTTATCTTTGATACATAAAATATTACTTGGCTGAAATTCTAGTAAACTCACTTATTTTACTTTTCTATCTATTCAAAAATGACATCTTAACAAAAGATCTCTGCCTTGACCTGAAATCCTTTCAGAAAATACAATACAATCATTATGTCAAATTATCCCCATCTTGTATCATCACCTGAAATAATCCAATGTCGTTAGCATAATAGATCTATATGGCCTACAACACGCGAAAAAGGTCATTCAGACATTTGCGTAAAATGTCAGCTTGGATGAGCCTGCGCAATCCGCGCAGTCTAATCCGAAACAACACTTTCCATTTTTATGTAATTTTCAGTTTTGTGCACTTCTACTGTAGCACAAAATCTAATGTAGTTGTAAAGTGCCATCTCGGATTAGCCTGCTCAGACTGCGCAGGCTGATCCAAGGCGATACTTTACGCAAATGTCTAAATGTCCCTTTTCGCATACTTTGAGCCATATGTGTTCCAAAGAAATATAAATACATGTATTATCTACCGTGCAGATCAACTGCTACGTCACACTGCTGTTAGGTCCACACCTTCAACCTTCACAAGATCTGAATTTTCTTCTACAATCTAATCTATAAACCCTCTAGAAAATGACTAGTCTGATGCACTTTGTTTCTAGCTTTGATTCCTTAGGATAGTTTGTATGCTGATGGTTTCTGTTCACAGTGAGGAATCACAAAAATGTGAACTCATTAATGTACAAATATTAGGGCCTGGCTATAAACTGAAATCCTACAATTTGGGTGCCTGTCTTGTTCACCATTTATAATGGGTCTCCTTCTCTCCAGAAATACCAGTCTCTGTTCAAGTATGTTTAACTCTTTACCAAACGACAAGATGTTGGACTCATCCAAATTGAAAGCATCTGCAGATGAAAAATTTAATATTGCTAAGATGCCAAATTTTGTTTCTGATATGGTACAAAACATTGTGGGAAATGCAGAAAATGCTGGTTACCAGCATTTTCTCCTTTTCCAACAATGTTTTGTAAAGCCTTCTCCGTAAGGGTTGTTAAAAGTCGGGATTGTGTGGTAAAGAGTTAACTCTTTTACCAAACAACAAAATTTTGGACTCATCCAAAAGGGGAGAAAACATACACACATTTGCAGACAACTAACTAAATGAGGCTAAAATGAGGAAATTTTCCTTTAGAAAGGATGTAGAACATTGTAGGAAAATGAGAAAATGCTGATTCCCAGCATTTTCTTCTTCTCCCACAATACTTTTCAAATGGCTTCTTCCACAGGGAAGTTAAAGCTTGAAATTATTTGGTAAAAGGTTGAAAGTGCCTCTTTCAATTGAAATCCATCATTTGATCTTTCTAGTCTTATCTACCGATAGCCTTCAAAGCAGATCTCTTTCGAACACCACTTTCTAGAAATGTTGTTATTTTGAGACAGCACCACTTCCAGGCATGTTTGTGCCCAGTTCTTTTCAATGACCTGTTGTTTACAGTTTCAAGCTGCCATTAACTGAAATATGTCCTTGGTCTTTCAGGTACATGTATCTATTAGTCTTTTCCAACACATCTCTTCCAACGCACTACTTGGTAATCCACAAACGTCTCGAGTTAAAAACTTTACTCCCTTGCACACCTTTCCATGCCGCTATTAACTGAAATATGTCGTCCATCATTTGTGTATAAATTAATCTCTTTCAATGCACAACACTGCAGGAGGTTTTAATACTGATATCTTTGTTACATTAAAAAAAAACACACCTTATCTCCTCACCAACTTTAATATCAAAATAGTGATCTCCCTCCACGCACATCTTTCGAAACACCATTTCTACAAAATGAAAACTACCCCTTTTCACACACATTTACACAAATCTCTCTCTCATCATAAAACACAAGGGAAAGGTCACATACAAATTCTGTTTCGTCAGATGATGTTGTAGTTCTCTGTAGTACAAGTACCCAATTCCCAAAATAACAAGCCTCCATATCATTTATATCCCAGTATTACAGGTCCCCATATCCAATTAATACAAGTCTCTATGCCCCTGTATTTTAATGGCCCATGCTGCGTTATAACAAGTCATTGTGTCCCAGTATTACAAGCTTCCATATCTCAGTAAAACAAGCCCCAATATCCCTGGATAACAAGCCTCCATACTCCAGCTTTATAATCTCCTTATTGCACTGTAACGAGTCTCTATATCCAAGTTTTGCAAGCCTAATTCAGCTTTGCTCTCTCTCTCTCTCTCTCTCTCTCTCTCTTTCTCTCTCTCTGCAAGAAAAGATCAAGTGCTAGCATGTTGCACATTTTCAAAACATTTGTATTCTCTTGACTTTGAACTCTCCCAGAATGTTTTCATAATGAGATTTGATAGGCACTCTGTAAAAAAGCAATTTTATCCCATAATCATGGATCCATAAAATTCATCTTGTCTAACAAATGACTGAATCATTATGTAAAACGGTCCTTGGACAAGTTGAGGATTTACAAATGCCAAAAAGTTTTGACCCGTGTCAGCCTGTGCAGAATGTGCAGGATGACATGAGTCGATACTTTTTTCATTGGCATTAAATCACATATTTCAGAGAGCATGCATCGTTTAGTTCTGAGTTCCGTAAGCATTGTCATCTGTAAAGATTCCAAGACTCAAACTACATGTATTACTTTTAACTTCTATTTAACTTGTTCACTTTTTTCACATTAACTCCTCACCAGACGAGAAATTGTTTCTTCTGTTGAAATTGAAGACATTTGCAGATGACAAATTTAATGTGGCATAAATTATAAGAACTGTCCTTGAAGGAAATGGGAGAAAATGCTGGAAACAAGCATTTTCTTCTTTTTCTGCATTATTTTTAAAAGCCATCTCAATGCTTGTTTAACACTTTCAATGCTGAATTAATGTAATGGACAGCTTTAATTATGAAAAGTACTGGAAGTACCAAATTTTCATTGTTGTTATGGCCAGAATATGCAAGAAAGTAGCAGACATTGCAGTTCAAGATCAGACTGCACATTCTGTGCAGTCTGATCTTGATCTGCACTGTCTGCAAAAACAACTTAAGTTGGTTCCAGCACTTTATGAGCAAAACCTCCAGTTTAAAGGTTTTACAGACATACTTATACCAAAAGGTGGTTGTTATGGTGTGATGTGAGAATATCCAAGGTCCATTCGAATATATGCATTTTAAGCATTTTACACTCTTCGAGATGCTCTGCTTCAAGAGTACCAAACAGAAAACTGATTTTCTTGTGCCGATTTATAAGCCATGCTCTGGTTTGAAAAAAAGGGGGCTTTTAAAGAGCACTAAAAGGTATTGCTGTATGGTCTGCATCAAGTAAACCTTACCTTAGAGCCTGTGGTTATTTACCCAAAACGCAGATTTACCATGCAGCCACGTAGGAAGCACTTCAAGATTGGGGGGGCTAACTTCGAAATACTGAGATTTTTTGCGAGGTAATTGCATTGCGCTAAAAACTCATATTTTAGTTACTATGATTTTCAAAATTATTGGGGGGGCTGAGCCCCCCCTAGCCCCCCCTGTTCCTACGGGCCTGCCATGTATTCTATTACATGTAGAATACAACTTCAAATCCCAACTGGTCTCTAGTGTGAACAGAAATATCCTTGAAAAAGACTGAAGACTGCAGAGTTACTGGAATAGTTGTAGAAACACTTGTATTTGGTTGCCATAAATTGGCTTGCAGATCTGCCTTCAAGAGCCTGTAGAATAAACATGCATACATTCTTTACCATCCATAAATTACAATTTATTCATTTCAGTATATCGATCAATACCAAGATGGAGATTAAAAGCCAGCAGTCAGCTCTGCCCAAAAAAATTACAGATATCTAAACGAGTTAAACCTTTCCACCGAGTTAAACTTTTCCACCGTTGTATAAGTTACAGTGACATTGGTTACTAGTCTTTTGGATTGTAATAATGTACACAAGCCTTCGGCAGTACAAACACCTTCTTCTAGTGTGATTCTGTGATACAATGCCTGTAGTAATGCCTTTTGGAAGCAAAACTGTGTGGCATGCTATACATCAGGCATGTTAAACAGCTACTCACATCTTCAGATGGGTTTGTCCTGTATTTTTCACTATCCCCCATACCATAACGTCTTCAAAGTGCTTAGCCCATACAAGAAACCAGTGGCAAAGACAAGTAAATGAAAATGATGCAATCAAGCAACAAAATTGATCATTAATGATCCTATATTTGCCTGTCAGCCTTGCTTTGTCGCATAGTCTTACATCAAGCAGGCAGTTGGTTTTCAAGTGTGATTTGAGAATAAATCTTGTTGTAGAAAGCAGTGTTCATATTTTAGTTTAGTGCCTGCAAAGACTTGGGTCATATTCTTTTATCTCTGGTCTCGGACAGCAATTTGATATAAAAAACATTTGAATTTGTGATGTGTCTGGGCCGTTTCAACTTTATTTCAGTTATGTAGCTGTGGCCAGTGTACTTATCTATGCTTTCCTGGAGATTCTTTACTTTGCAATTTTCTTCCCAAGCTTGTACATAGCTGCTTTACTCACATAGCCATCCTATAACCATCGCCAAAAACTGGTGTGCTTTGAGAGAGAAATTAGCCCCATCAAAATGACCATAATTTTCATAAATCATATGAAAGACCATTGCCAAGCTGGGAATTTGAACAATTGACTCCTGTTTCTTGGTCCTGTATGCTATTGACAGTGCTTCCGAGCTCGGCCTTAAATACCTGAGACCCATTTTCCTGTAGAGCTAGCTGTAATACCGATGTGGTCCGATGTTTTTCTCTCCATTGTGGTTATAAGAACCATGGTTAGAGCGTGGCATGGGTAACAAAGCCATTTTCTATTACAAGTGGTGGCAGAGATGAGATCTGGAACAATTGCTAGTCCAATGTTGCTGTACCCTCTCATATTCTACTGTTTTTTTTTTTTTAATAAGTCTAAGGGTCATGGTTTCTGGGAGGAGAAAGCAATGTCACATAGTGCAGTTTGATGTATGAGCATTTACGGTAGTTCCAGTCTGCGTGCAGAGAAGAAAACGAAAAAATCTTTGACCCGTTGTTCGAGTTTTCACTGCAGCTAACCTGTTAAAAAATACAAGCACTTACGGTACTACACATTCCAGGAATTGCTTCTGTATTCTTACCTGTACAGGAAGAGAATCTTTTCCTTTTGTGTTCTTACCTTTACTCTTGATACATGTCAGGGAGGATAAACTTGCACCCTTCAGTAAACATTATTTAACTTTAAATGGCCTGTAAACTCTCTCTTTAGACAAAACCTTTATGAAGAATATATTACTGCTCCATACTCACCTTTGTTTTGTTTGCTTCTGAAAATGTTCATGTGCAAAGTATGTTCTTCAATATACATTTTTGCAAATTTTCCCTGCTATTGCATACAAAGTAGTAATCTCCTTCTTACCTGTTGGACTGCTGTTTATTTACTTGTAACCACGTACAAAACTTACTAAGAGGAGCATAATGTAATCTTTAGAATACCCATAGTTTCCATTCTTCCATCATCTTAGTTTTCTCAAAACTTAGAACTTATCTAAAATCTAGCCTTGCTCCCTCTCTCGCTCTTCTCTACAAAGAAGCTTTCCTTTTTTTTCTCCATTATCATTCAACAGCCTTCTGGCAAAACACTGCCTGATGTTGTGACTATTTGACAACTGCAACACAGAACTAAGTTTCATACCCACATGTCTCGTGGTTGAGTGATCTCCAGTCTTTTAGTTCGAGCCCAGACTAGAACAGGTTATGTCACATGCTATTTTGTCTTCTTTTTATAGCTCTAAAACTCTTCTCAGCTTTAGAATAAACAATTTCAAATTGTTTAACAAATTGTTAAACTGCTACACAGCTCCAGTTTCCATTATTTCTCTTTCAAACCCTAAGTTGTGGGTACTCAGTAGAATTGTCTCGATGAGACGATTCTAATGAGTACCCATAACATATGTTTTGGTGGAGGGTAATTAATATTTCAAATTTTAAAATCCAAATCTGCTCTGCCCCTACAATATGTATGTCTAAAGTGGTACTCTTGCTGCTGGTAGTTTAACCCTTTCCCAAACAACATATTTTGGACCCTTCCAAACCAAAGGAGTTTGCAGACGACAATTTTAGATTTGGAGAAAATTACAGAAAGTTCTCAAAACCGGTAGAAAACACTGTGGGAAAAGGAGAAATTGCTCGTTACGAGCAATTTCTCCTTTTCCTACAGTATTTTCATAAGACTTTTACTTCAGACACGTAAAAACCAGGGCTTGTTTGGGAAAGGGTTAATACATCTGGGTCAAGCACTACACCAAGAAATTAATATCTGGCAACCATTTCGTCTAACAACTGATTAAATCATGAGGTAGCCTTGTCCTCCGACATGCAGAAAATTAAGCATTATCAAAAAATATTGACCCATGTAAGACTGTGCAGCCTGCTCAGGCTTACATGGGTCAATACCTTTGCAGATTCATAAAGCCTGTTTTTCACATAAACTGACTCACATAAGTTTTGTCTGTATAATGTGATACTTCCAAAAATGGTTGACTTCCATGGTTTAATCTCTGTCAATATTCTCTCTCTCTCTCTCTCTCTCTTGCCTTCTGAGTAAATCATACATCACAACAATCAAGTATCCAATATGCCTACAACTGGAACCAAGTGGCCATCTATTCTTTCGCAATCTTTCCTGCTCTAACCTGAATCTCTGAAAGGGAAATATCGATCCCCTTCCCTATCCCCACTCACCATATCCCAATAAAACCTTTACATACATTTTCAAAAAGGTTAAACATGCCTGTAACATAATTCTTTCTCTCTCTTTCCACCCTAAACATGCTTAATCCATACCCGAAGTCATATCCTGTGACACAACAAACTGTTGAGAAATATCAACCAACTGTAACAAAAATCTCTTTCTCTCACACTCCAAAATATGTATATTTCATCTCTGATTATTCCTTTATCATATCAGATCCATGATATCCAGATAAGCCTTAACAAACAGAACAGTTATATTTATCAACGCTTGTATACCTATGTCTATTTCCTTGAAAATGACTTTAATCTTGCTGAGAGTGTTGCCTTTCTTTTTTTTATTTCATTTATTTTTCTACCTTTCTGTAACCAATGACACCGTATCAAAACCATATCAAAACTCAATAAACAATCATAGGAAAATCCTATTCCACAATTCTTGCATCCAGATTCTCTAGATCAGAAGATCCATCAGTAACCGTTATTTACCAAACAATCCCAAGATTTAGCAATTGTAGGAGAGCGGCCTTTTAAAAACAATTTGGGAAAAGAAGAAAAGTCTGGTAACTATCATTTTCCTCTTTCCAAAAGTTTTTCTCCATTTTTGAAAGCAAATTTCAACATTTGAATCACAATTGATATGTTGTTTGCAAACGCCATTGATTAAGATCAGTCTAAAATTTTGTTGTATTGTACTTTAGAGTCGCCCATATCCTGTTGAATTTTAAGTGTACACAACCACATAAGTGGAATACAGTTTGATAATTTATTAGACTTTTTAATGAGAAGCACATTACTGAAATTACTGACAGACAGTCACAGAGAGTATAACAAGATCAGACTGCATGTATGTATAGGCTGATCCTGATCTATTTTCTGCAAAGTATATCAATAGTCGTTAATAACAACATATGGGTAAATACAAACAGTTTGAGGTGTTCATTTTACGAGTAACTCTGTAACACACTTTCCTAAGTTTTAACATCCCCGAGAAAGAAGGCTCTTGAAAAGATTATGGGAAAAAAAGAACATGCTGGTAGCCAGCGATTATCTTCTTTTCCCACAATGTTTTCTATCCTCTCTGATACACATCTCATGGTTTAAAGCGCACCTTATTTGTAGTCTGCTAGTGTTTTGAATTTGGACCAATGTAAAATTTTATCATTTGGTAATTAAAGCGTTAGTTTTTGCAATGTGACAGCTTTACTTTGAAACAAACATTAAGTATCATTATCCTTGTGTTATCTCCAACAAACATGGTGCTTGACATCGTTTTCTACTTTGGTCTAAAAAAAGCTTTGTGAAACTGCTAGAACCTGAAACAATACAAAATGCTCCATTGGGTTGATGCTTCAATTTGAAATAAAGTGCTCTAATGCAGCACCAAACAATCAATATGTCGTGCGTATCAAATACCTGGAAAAAAAGAAAATAAAAGTAATATTCATGTCCTAAAACAATTTTAAACAGTTTAAGTGTCCTTTGTTTTTCTATCTTTTGCATAAGGTACAGAATCTTGTATTGTGCTTTTTGTCCTCTTTGAACCTGTGGGTCTGTTTTCAGCATAATGTTTATGATGAAAAACTGTGACAAAATATGAAAGACTACTATAAAGCTAGATACATGCAACACTTAAACAAAACCTTACATCCTAAGATAACATAGAAAAAGCATTATATTCCTGTTACAATCTAAAACAATATACATGTATGCCTGTTCAAGTCTAAAATGACATGTGTGTATAGTACTCATGTATTCGTGTTACAGTAAAAAAAAACAAGATATATGTATAGTATTTAAACTATATGTACAATATTCATGCATCCCATCCCAATCTTATCAAATATATGTGTACAGTATTCATGTATTTCTGTTATGAAGTAAAACAATATATGTGAATAGTATTCATGTATCTTGATACAACCAAATATATGTCTTTACTACACATGTATCCTTATACAGTCTGAAAAAATTGATTTGTATAGTTATTAATATATCCTGATACAAACAGATATAATATCTATGTGTATAGTATGCATACATCATGTTACTAATCTAAAGCAATATATTTCTTTAGTATTTACATATCATGATACAAGATGATAAAATATCTAAGATAGCCCTGTACAATCTGAAACAATAACTGACACCTTCCGTGTCTTGATTTAACCACCAGCATTAAATACATGTAATATTTATTGTGGTTTGAAATATGCAAATAAATAAACAAACAAAAAGAACAAACCAAACAAGCAATCACAACACTTTCATCCCAATATGACCTTATTCTTTAGCAAAAACCCCACATTCGAACTTTTACAACATGCAAAAAAATCACATGTGCCCCTTATGCAACCTAAAACAGTATATAATCCCCCGTGTTCAAGCCTTAAACTAGAAAAATATCTTAAAAACCAATGAAGTGTCCAATTAAATATTGAAATAATACTAGCAAAACAATACACATATCCCTTGAAACCCTACACAATAAAAATCACTAATTCCCATTAAAAATGACTAATATGAAAAAACCAATGTGTCAAGATTAAAATATATAAGTATATAATAATTCATCTTACTTATGATTTTAATCAATGACAAAAAACACCATTGACTCAACCTGCAAAATTTTAAGATACCCCTTGTGCCTATATAGCAAGTAATATTCTTAAAAAAATACAAAGTACATGTATACTGAATATATTATGTTGTTACTTTTTTTTTTTGTTAGATATCTATAAACAATAAAAATGTCTATTATGTCTTGAAAAAAGCAACACTCTACAATACAGCTTAAAATAAAAAAAATAACAAAAAACTGAAAATAAACAAAATATCTGAGATATACAACAGTGATTGTTCATGTGCTCATGTAATGAAAGAATAATATACACCCCTTGTACTCTGGTACAACTTGAAAAAAGATGTGTATCCTGACACAGCTATAAACAATCATAACATATCCTTTTTTCCCTGATACAACCTGAAATCACAGAAAAAATCAGGCATTTCTTGGTTACAACCTGATACAGTTTATGGTAGTTACCCCACCTTTTTTTTAACATTTATAAAATCCACTGAGCCCTGAAACAAT
Organism: Tridacna crocea; assembly: GCA_943736015.1. NCBI lineage: Eukaryota > Metazoa > Mollusca > Bivalvia > Cardiida > Cardiidae > Tridacna > Tridacna crocea. Next base: position 17,117,164 of record OX031066.1, read on the forward strand.
TAAAACAAATTTCGAAAAAATCAAACAGCATGACATATGTTATAAAAACAGAAACAATATGTAATATTTCTTTCATATCTGATTAAACCCAAAACAATAACATAAATACCCTTTGTAATAAAATCATACATAACAAAACAAAACAAAAAAAAATCTCTTGTCTCCCAAAAAATGAGATAATATCCTTTGTGCTCTGGCACAGGAAATGATATGTGAAGTATAAAATATTCCATGTGTCCAAGATGAAACCTAAATATACATTACCCATGTCCATAGTACAACCTACAACTAAAGACATTGTTATGTTACAAACCCCTCACATCTTCTTCACAACCTGCAACAATACATGATATCCCATGGGTATTAATACGCCTTGTGTCCTTTTTCAATATGAAACAATGGTACAAAAGTAATACATATTATCCCTTTAGAAAAGATTCAACTTCATACAATATAAAAACATCCCTTATATCCATCCCTTTTACGACCTGAAACAATGACATTACCTATTTTCATATATTCTTTGAAACACTATGAATAGAATGTAAATTACACAATTTGTTCTTTTTCTACATGAAATCTCTTGTAACCTTATAAAACCTACGCCAATAACAAAAAGTATCTCTCTAACAAACTGAAACTTTGCATACATATACCTGTGTCCCAGTAACAACCCCGCAACAATATATATTATTATATTTCCTTTAGCCCTGATACTACCTGGAGAGGTTTCTCGTGTCTTGACCCAAGCTGTAACTGTAAACATTTGACATGTACATTGTTCTACCCTGAAAAAAAAAAGTTTCCCTTTGGCCTTTAATGGAGCTTGAAGAAAATTTTTTTTTTTATTTACATAAAAAGATAAAACAACGTTGAACCCTGATATTACCTGGAAAAGGTTTCTTGGGTCCTGACCAGAGCTGTAACTGTATCTGTAAAGTCTGTAAATATTTGACATATATGTTGCTCTAACTTAAAATGAAAAATAATTTTCCTTTGGCCTCTAAAAGAGCCTCAAGAAAAAATCCTGTTTTCTTATATCACAATAAGAAAATGAAACAAAAAAAAATCCCTGATACTACCTTGAAAAGGTTTCTTGTTTCTTAAACCAAGCTGTACCTGTAAATATTTGACATGTATGTTGCTCTAACCTGAAAAGAAAATTATTTTCCTTTGGCCTTTAATGGAGCCTAAAGAAAAATCTTCTTTTCCCTCATTACATTAAAAAAAAAAAACAATGAGCCCTGATATTACCTGGAGAAGGTTTCTTATGTCCTGATCAGAGCTGTAACTGTAAATATTTGACATATATGTTGCTCTTACCTAAAATGAAAAATATTTTTCCTTTGGCCTCTAAAAGAAAAATCCTGTTTTCTTATATCATAGTAACAAACTAGAAGGCCCTGAAGGGCCTGAATATGCTCTACTGGCAGAGAGTTTGCTTTTAAATAAAGCATACATAGGAATTCATTACGCAAAAAGACATTAAAAAAAAAATTGACATTTTCATCCCAAAGTGAATTTTTTCAAACTCGACAGGGTTAAAAAGCTGTTGATGGGATAAACAAGCTGAAAAATTCATAAAATCTTATCACAAATAAATACTTTATCATGTAAATAGGCAATGAAAATGTTCAATTTGAAAAGACTACTTTTCCCATACTGTTTGTCAGATTTTTTTCAAAATCAATAGGGTTAAAGCTTTTGATGAGATAAACAAACTGTGCAAGTTTCCTGGATATCTGACCAAAATTGAAGACTTGATCGCGTAAACAAGAAATGAAAGTTTTCAACTTAAAATGGCTACTTTTCCCATACTCTTTGTTGGAATTTTTTCAAAATCAATAGGGTTGAAGCTATTGATAAGATAAACAAACTCTGCAAGTTTCATGGAAATCTGACCTAAAATGAAGACTTTATTGCGTAAACAAGAAATGTAAATTTTAAACTTGAAATGGCTACTTTTCCCAAACTGTTTGTCAGATTTTTTTCAAAATTGATAGGGTTAAAGTTATTGATAAGATAAACAAACTGTGCAAGTTTCACGAAAATCTGACCAAAAATGAAGACTTGATCGCGTAAACAAGAAATGAAAGTTTTCAACTTGAAATGGCTACTTTTCCCATACTCTTTGTTGGAATTTTTTCAAAATCAATAGGGTTGAAGCTATTGATAAGATAAACAAACGCTGCAAGTTTCATGGAAATCTGACCAAAAATGAAGACTTTATTGCGTAAACAAGAAATGAAAGTTTTCAACTTGAAATGGCTACTTTTCCCATACTGTTTGTCGGATTTTTTTCAAAATCAATAGGGTTAAAGTTATTGATAAGATAAACAAACTGTGCAAGTTTCACGAAAATCTGACGACAAATGAAGACTTTATCGCGTAAACAAGAATTAGAAATTTTCAAGTAGAAATGGCTACTTTTCCCATACTGTTCGTTGGATTTTTCTCAAAATCGATAGGGTTGAAGCTATTGATAAGATAAACAAATTGTGCAAGTTTCATGAAAATCTGACAATAAATGAAGACTTTATCGCGTAAACAAGAATTGGAAATTTTAAACTTGAAATGGCTACTTTCCAATATTGTTTGTTGGATTTTTCTCAAAATCAATAGGGTTGAAGCTATTGATGAGATAAACAAACTGTGCAAGTTTCACAAAAATCTGACAACAAATGCAGACTTTATCGCGTAAACAAGAAAAAGACTAACGGACGGACAGACGGACGGACGGACAGACAGACGGACGGACGACGGAAACCCCGCCATGACATAAGCTCTGCTGGCTGAAAGCCAGTAGAGCTAAAAAGAAACAAAAATAAATATGCCCTGATACTACCTTGATTCTTGAACCAAGCTGTACCTGTAAACTTGTGCCATGTATGTTGTTCTAACCTGAAAAGAAAAAAAGTTTCCCTTTGCCCTTTAATGTAACCTAAAGAAAAATCTTCTTTTCTTACTTACATAAAACAATTGAGCCCTGATATTACCTGGAGAAGGTTTCTTGTATCCTGACCAGAGCTGTAACTGTAAATATTTGACATGTATGTTGCTCTAACCTAAAATGAAAAAAAAAATTTTTCCTTTGGTCTTTAAAAGAGCTTCAAGAAAAATCCTGTTTTATTACATCACATAATCAAAAACAAAATAATAAAAAGATGTGCCCAAAAAACTACCTGGAAAATGTTTCTTGTTTCCTGAACCAAGCTGTAACTGCAAATATTGGACATGAATGTTGCTCTAACCTGAGGAGAAAAGTAGTAAAAAAAAAATCCTGTATTTTACATCAAATGAAAAAAAAAACACTGTGCCCTGATACTACCTGGAAAAAGTTTCTCCTGTTATGACCTTATCTGTAACTGTAAACTTGTGCCATGTATATCGGTCTACCCCGAAATGAAAAATAATTTTCCTTTGTCCTTTAATAGAGCCTAAAGAAAAATCTTCTTTTCTTACTTACATAAAAAAAATCCCATTGAGCCCTGACATTACTGGAAAAGGTTTCTTGGGTCAGAGCTATAACTGTATCTGTAACAGTAAATATTTGACATATATATTGCTCTAACCTAAAATGAAAACAAATTTTCCTTTGGCCTCTGAATTAAAGAGCCTTATGAAAAATCCTGTTTTCTTATATTACAATAAAAAAAAAATCAAATCAAAAGAGATATGCCCTGATACTACCTGGAAAATGTTTCTTGTTTCCTAAACCAAGCTGTAACTGCAAATATTTGACATGAATGTTGCTCTAACCTGAAGTGAAAAATAGTAAAGAAAAATCCAGCATTTTTACATCACATGAAAAAAAAATGAAAAAAAACCCACTGTGCCCTGATACTACCTGGAGAAGGTTTCTTTTTTCCTGAACCAAGCTGTAACTGTACATATTTGACATGAATGTTGATTTTACCTCAAATGAAAAAAATAATTCCTGTGGGCTTTAAAAGCACTTCAAGAAAAATCCCGTTTTCTTAAATCATATAAACAAAAGCAAAACAATAAAAAGATGTGCCCAAATACTACCTGGAAAATGTTTCTTGTTTCCTGAACCAAACTTTTAAAACTGTAAATATTTGACATGAATGTTGCTCTAACCTGAAGTGAAAAATAGTAAAGAAAAATCCTGCATTTTTACATCACATGAAAAAAAACCCACTGTTCCCTGATACTACCTGGAAAATGCCTCTTGTTTCCTCAACCAAGCTATGACTGCAAATATTTGACATGAATGTTGCTCTAACCTGAAGTGAAAAAAAGTAAAGAAAGATCCTGTATTTTTACATCACATGAAAACAAAAAGACTGTGCCCTGATACTACCTGGAAAATGTTTCTTGTTTCCTGAACCAAGCGGTAACTGTAAATATTTGACATGAATGTTGCTCTAACCTGAAGTGAAAAATGGTAAAGAAAAATCCTGTATTTTTACAGCACATGAAAAAAAAAAACCCACTGTGCCCTGATACTACCTGGAAAAGGTCTCTCCTGTCATGACCTTAGCTGTAACTGTAAACTTGTGCTGTGTATGTTGCTCTACCCTGAAAAATAGTTTTCCTTTAGCCTTTAATGGATCCTGAAGAAAAATCGTTTTTTTTATTTACATAAGAAAAAGAAAAAAAGTTGAACCCTTATATTACCTGGAAAAGGTTTCTTGGGTCCTGACCGGAGCTGTAACTGTATCTGTAATTGTAAATATTTGACATATACTAGTATGTTGCTCCAGCCTAAAATGAAAAATAATTTTCCTTTGGCCTCTAAAAGAGCCTTATGAATAATCCTGTTTTCTTATATCACAATAACAAAAACAAAACAAAAAAATATGCCCTGATACTACCTGGAAAAGATTTCTTCTTTCTTGAATCAAGCTGTAACTGTAAACTTATGCTATGTATGTTGCTCTAACCTGGAAAAGGTTTCTTGGGTCCCAACCAGAGCTGTAACTGTATTTGAAACTGCAAATATTTGACATATATGTTGTTCTTACCTAAAATAAAAAATAATTTTCCTTTGGCCTCTAAAAGAGGCTCAAGAAAAATCCTGCTTTCTTATATCACAATAACAAAAAAGAAACAGAAAGAATATGCCATAATACTACCTGGAAAAGATTTCTTGTTTCTTGAACCAAGCTGTAACTGTAAATATTTGACATGTATGTTGCTCTAACCTTAAAAGAAAAATATTTTCCTTTGGCCTTTAATGGAGCCTAAAGAAAAATCTTTTGTTACTCACTGTAAAAATAAAATCAGTGAGCCCTAATTTTACCTTAACTCTTTACCACACAAGAAAATTTTAGACTGGTCCAAATTGAAAGCATTTGCAGACGACAAAATAAAGGTGACTGAAAATTTGAAATTTGCTCTGGAAAGGCTAGAAAACACTGTGGGAAAAGGAGAAAATGCTTGTTACCAGCATTTTCTCCTTTTCCTACAGTGTTTTCAAAAGGCTTCTTCTGGGGGGGCGTCAAAAGTAGGGATTGTGTGGTAATGGGTTAAGAAGGTTCCTTATGTCCTGACCAAAGCTGTAACTATAAATATTTGATATATATATTGCTCTAACCTAAAATGAAAAAATATTTTTCATTTGGCCTTTAAAAGAGCCTCAAGAAAAATCCAGTTTTCTTATATCACAATAACAAAAACGAAACAAAAAAAAAAATGCCCTGATACTACCTGGAAAAGATTTCTTATTTCTTGAACCAAGCTGTACCTGTAAATATTTGACATGTATGTTGCTCTCACCTGAAAAGAAGAATAGTTTTCCTTTGGCCTTTAAAGGAGCCTGAAGAAAAATCTTCTTTTCTTACTTACATAAAAAAACAACAACATTGGGCCCCTATATTACCTGGAGAAGGTTTCTTGTGTCCTGACCAGAGCTGTAACTGTAAATATTGACATGTATGTTGCTCTAACCTGAAAAGAAAAATATTTTTCCTTTGGTCTTCAAAAGAGCTTCAAGAAAAATACTTTTTTCTTATATCGCATAAACAAAAACAAAACAATAAAAAGATATGTGCCCAAATACTATCTGGAAAATGTTTCTTGTTTCCTGTACCAAGCTGTAACTGTAAATATTTGACATGAATGTTGCTCTAACCTAAAGTGAAAAGTAGTAAAGAAAAATCCTGTATTTTTACATCACACGAAAAAAAGTTTTATTTTGTTTCCTGAACTAAGCTGTAACTGTAAATATTTGACATGAATGTTGTTCTAACCTAAAATGATAAATAGTTTTCTTTTGGTCTTTAAAAGAGCTTCATGAAAAATCCTGTTTTCTTATATAACAATAACAAAAACAAAACAATAAATATATGTTCCCAAATACTACCTGGAAAAGATTTCTTGTTTTCTGATCAAGCTATTACTGTAAACTTGTACCATGTATGTTGCTCTAACCTGAAGTGAAAAATAGTAAAGAAAAATCCTGTATTTTTACATCATATGAAAAAAAACAACTGTACCCTGATACTACCTGGAAAATGGTTCTTGTTTCCTGAACCAAGCTATAACTGTAAATGTTTGGCATGAATGTTGCTCTAACCTGAAGTGAAACATAGTAAAGAAAAATCCTGCATTTTTACATCACATGAAAAAAACCCTGATATCATCTCAAAACATTCTTTTTACCTAGACAAAATCACACAATCTGAGAGAATTCCTTATGAAAATATCCATGCTGTACGATATTCACCTATATGTTATGGGTCTGTAATACATCAACAAGCAAAATCATCAAATAAATAAAGTATGGCCCTGTTAACACCCCATAAATACAAGTCAGGTGCTATGGTTTGACCCTTTCCCATAAAATCCCTGGTTTTTATGGGTCTGAAATAGTAGCCTTTTGAAAACATTGTGGGAAAAGGAGAAAATGCTGGTAACCAGCATTTTCTCCTTTTCCCACAATGTTTTCTACCCTATCATAGACAGAAATCATCTTTTCAGCAAGAGTTGTATTGTTGTCTGCAAATGCTTTCAATTTGGTCTAGTCCAAAAGTTTGTCGTTTGGGAAAGGGTTAAGATATATAACAAAGTGGAGTATCCAAGGTATTTCTTAAACATCTAAAAGCATACAACTACCACAACCTATTACAATTGTAAATTTTCTCTGTATCTTCATATTACCTTATCTAGTTGAATGTCTATCATATTCCTAGGTATAGCAATTTACTAACTGCATGCCAATCATATTCCTAGGTAAACAACAAATATATATGTGTTCTGTTTTTATAGAAGCCTGAAAAAATTGTATCCTGCATTCTGACATAACATAAGAAAGATTTAAATAAAGAATGAAAATAAGTTATACAATGTTATTAAAATACTAGAAAAATCTGTGAAACATAACAAAACATTTAATATATTCCTATCATTCTTACCTAAGCTAAACCACTTTAAAATTTACCTGTCAAAATGAATCAAGCAAAATATATGTATATGCTATTTCCTGATACAACTGTAGACATTTGATACATGTATTAGTATTCTGTTGATAGCTATCAATGATCATTTGACTTTTGAGAACCTGTAGAAAAACAAGAAAGAAGTTATTCAAGTATAACATCATTTAATGTGGAATAATATTCATAAAATGTCTCTTGCATCCCTGCAACAAAAAGTTTATTAAAGATATCGACTGCATCTCTTCGTCAATCTGAAACAACCGGAACGTCAGTTGTGTTGCTGTTTCAACCTTATCTGTTGCAGACAATAACAATAAAACTAATTTGTGACTGTGCTAAAGGCAAATATGCCAATAACACAATGCGCATCATATCTATAAAATTTACCGTAATCTTCACTGACAGTTTAAAGGTGGCCCTTCAGATTTTTGGACGAAAATGCAAAAAAACATCCTTATACTCCCATAGCCTTTTAATTTGCCTTCATAAAACCCCAGTAGTCAAAAACCATCCAATAACACGAGAAATTAGAGATTTATAATGGACCAGGTTGACACCAACGGGAGACATGTTTTATTTTTAGATTATCAATTCTCTCATTTAAATACAGGAAAACACAAACAAAGATTCAAACATCCGTCCGAAGAAGACATTATGGAAAATAATTATTACATGTTTGTTATGTAATGGAATTTAAGCGTTATTACTCATGTGCCAGTCACTAGACATTCCCACAATGCTTTATTGGTTTTTGGCGCGAAATCTAAAAATAGCTTAAGTGGCTACGTAGCCTTTTAAGGGAACACCATCAAAAAAAATTTTTTTGGTGATTTTATGATTCTTAATTATTGATGATTTGTATTGTTTTTTCATATAAATTTCAATGATATATACATTTTTTTAATTTGGTGTAATGTGAAAATTCTAAATACCCACCTTTAATTCATATTCTTTACCAGCTACCTAAAAGCCTTTTGATTCAAATTTCCTTTGGCAAGCTAGTTTCAATTCAGACAAAAAGTTAAATTCATATGGGTGGCATATGGCGATTTAATGCGTTATGCCAATCAAGACCACACATAATCATGAATCCATAAAACCCATTTTGTCAAATGAAACGACTGAGTCACTAGAAAGAGTGGTCTTATAACATGCAGAAAATTTACACATAACAAAAAGTTTTGACCCATGTCAACCTGTGTGGATTGTGCAGGCTGACATGGGTGGAAAAGTCTTCCAAGCACATTAATGCAGTATTCACAGAGCACGGCTAATATCAGTTTTTGAGTTTATATCTCAACCACAATTTTTACAGTACAAGTTAGAGAAAAAGAAGAACTGAACAAGTAAAAACAATCTCTATCACCTAGGGTTTGACACTGACCATAACTGAAATTTGTTTAACTCCAATCTTCCTGAAGTATATGTCCATATCTCCTTCCAGATGTATTTATTATTGAATGATACTGTATTTTTTATCCTGATTTTAGGCTACAACTCTTGTAGAACATCTAAAACATATCAAAACCCTCAGTCATCTTCTGGACTCGCACAAAATTTGATCCATCATCACCGATACGTTCCCTCCTGCCATTATTGTTTATCAAACATCCAGTGCATAGTTCTCATATTTTTTTTCTATCATAAAAGTCCCATACTTCAGCCCTCCAAGTATCAAATAAACATTTCCAAATTCATGAATATTTTCCCTCCGTTCTCTCTCTCTCATTATACTGAACCTAAAAGTATCAAATCAATGCACATCAGATTCTACAACCTTCTAGGAAAAAAGCATTCATGACAAGTCAAATACATCTCTATCTCTTTCTCTTTCTCTCTCTCTCCCCTTCTCTTTGCATTTGGTTTCCATCTTTGTTCTTTATATTATCTAAAAGCCCTCTACCCACATTTTTCATTCCGCATATGACACCAGCCAGCAATCCAGTAATAAATTAGATCTAATTAAAGTTCCTTTTGTCTCTCTCCGTCTCTCTCATTCTCTGTATGTGAGAAAAAATCATAAACAGCTAATACAAATACTTCACTCACTGACCAACAACAAATTTTGAGGATATGCTTCACTCCCAAACCAACTGTATTTACTGCTTTTTGTTCTATCCATGAAATCTCTATAGTTAACTCTATTCTTATGTCAATTCTGTTCTTTTGTCTGATCTAAAATTATTCTTCAATGTCTTCAAGAATTGTACCTTATAATTCATTATGTTTCGACAATTTAACCAGAAAACATTTAACTCTTTCCATCACAATCCCGACTTTAAACAACCCTCAGAGAGAAGCCTTCAGAAAACATAGTGGGAAAAGGAGAAAATGCAGGTAACCAGCATTTTCTCCTTTTCCCACAATGTTTTCTTTTCCTTCCCGAAACCTATTTCAAATTTTCAATCACTTTTATGTTGTCATCTGCAAATACTTTTATTTTTAACCAGTCTAAAATTTTGTCGTTTGGTAAAGTGTTAAGGAACTTAACACACACTTTCTGTTTCATCAGCATAACCTTTTCTTATTAAATTTTGTGTGTTGCCTTCACAAATCTGATTAAATACCAAAAGAATCAGGATATACACATATCGGTCTTTTTTCTTCAGGTACATGTATCTAGGGTGACAAATAAAATAAAGCTCAAATCTCTGTCTCTGATTCTATCTAAACAACCCATCTTTAAACAACTTTGGGAAAAAATACTTTTGCTAGAAACAAGCATTTTCTTTCCTTCTCACTCAATGTTTTCTATCCTATATCAAGGACAAATCGGTTCATTTGTTAATTGTCTGCAAATATTTTCAATAATTTGAATCTTTAAGTATTTGTTGCCTAGTAAGAGGTTAACCCATTACACAATCCCTACTTTTGACAACCCTGAGAAATAAGCCTTTAGAAAACATTGTGGGAAAAGGAGAAAATGCTGGTAACCAGCATTTTCTCCTTTTCCCAAAATGTTTTTTACCCTTTCAAATTAAAATTTCAATTTTTGATTCACATTTATTTTGTTGTCTGCAAATGCTTTCAATTTGGATTAGTCCAAAATTTTGTCGTTTGGTAAAGAGTTAACCAGTAATTTTCTAGAGACTCGCACATATTATTAAAGCTTATACTTTCTTGTCTATCCCTCTTTCAACATGTATATGTGTATCTGTGAAAACTCGGTACATGTATCTATGTACAAATATCTATACACATTTTTGTGTGGCCCTCTTCTCTAATGTATACATGTTTATACTGAGTCCATGTATCTTGCATAGGCGTAACTTCTATTATGCACAGCATGCATGTGCGTATTGTAAAAAAAATTGAGAATATGTCGATAGCTGAGGCACAATCAAACCTGTCTTTGAAAACCCAATTTCTACCTCAGAAGAGGCTCGAAATTGTTTTGCAGCTATCTTGAATATCGAAATTTTCTTGGGGGAGCTCCCCCAAAAACCCCCAACAGGAGCGGTCGAGTCGCGACTATTGGGCTCGAGAACACCTGCCGTGTTCATGCACGCCTTCGGTGTGCGTATAATTTACTTTTTCTTGCTTACGCCCCTGTCTTGGTACATTGTAGATAAGCCGTACTCTGGCAAAAGGGGCTTAATGCATCTCTGTGACAAATTAGATACCAAGCATATCCATGAAATCCATTTTGTGTAACAGTCAATTGAATTATGATTCTTTGACATGCAGATCACTGACCAAAAGCAAATTGATTTGGCCTAGGTCAGCCTGCATAGGCCTACCTAGGCCAAATCTTGTTGCAGAAGCATTAACTCTTTCCCAAACGACAAAGTTTGGACTCTTCCAAACGGAAAGAGTTTCCAGACGACAATTTTAGATTGTGAGAAAATGGCAGAAAGTTCTCAAAAAAGGTAAAAAACGCTGTGGGAAATTGCACTTTCTCCTTTTTCCACAGTGTTTTCAAAATACTTTCACTGCAGACACGTAAAAATCAGGTCTTGTTTGGGAAAGGGTAAAGTCCTCCCTTTTTACAAGTCATGGCTCAAAAGCTTTCTTGTTTGTCGCAAGTCTTCAATATACAAAAGAGGTGTTCTGAGACGAGATTTAACTCTTTCCCAAATGACAAATTTGTAGACTTGTCCAAATTGAAAGCATTTGCCATTATCTCCCGCTAGATGGCATTCTATAAATACTCATCTATCTGATATGGGCATCCTGGGTACAGAACCGAACCACTTTCCTACGTGACAACCGTTACTTTGAATTTAAAACAAGAGGGCCAAGATGGCCCTGGATCGCTCACCTGAGTTTTGAGATGACCATACCCTATTTTTTTTTTTTTTTTTGAGGTATTGAAACATTGGAACCAAATTTATAATTTTGCTAAGCAATTTTCAAAAGGTCACATGTAAAATTCATTTCCAAATCTGACCATCAGTTTCAAAAAAGAAGAATTTTTAAGAATTCTTCATTTCTGTATAAGAGCAAGTATCCCCCATCCACTAGAGCCATGTTTCTTGATGGATCAAAATTTACGAACAAGTTTTGAAAAGGGTCACCCAAGGAACATTTCGGAAAATTTCTTTTAAAATCTGACCAGGGTTTCAGAGAAAGAGAATTTTCAAGAATATCATCATGTCCATATAGTGCAAGTAGCTCCCATTCACAAGAGCAAGGATCACCCAAGGAACATCTCTGTCAAATTATTTTAAAATCTGACTAGGGGTTTCAGAGAAAAAGAATTTTCAAGAATTTCTTCATTTCCATATAGTGCAAGTAGCCCCCATTCACCAGAGCCATGTTTCTTCATGGATCAAAATTTTGTGAACAGTTTTTGAAAAGGGTCACCCAAGGATCATCACTGTGAAATCATTTTAAAATCTGTCCAGCCATTTCAGAGAAGAAGAATTTTTAAAAATTTCTTCATTTCCCTAGAGTGCAAGTAGCCCCCATTCACCAGAGCCATGTTTCTTGACGGATTAAAATTTTGTGAACAATTTTTGAAAAAGGTCACCCAAGGAATATCCCAGAGAAATATTTCAAAATCTGACCAGTGGTTTCAGAGAAGAAAAATTCTTAAGAATTTCCTCATTTCCCAATAGTGCAAGAAGCCCCCATTCACCAGCGCCATGTTTCTTGACGGATCAAAATTTCGCGAACAGTTTTTGAAAAGGGTCACCCAAGGAACATCTCTGTGAAATTATTTCAAAATCTGACCAGCGGTTTCGGAGAAGAAGATTTTTTAAGAATTCCTTCATTTCTGTATAGTGCAAGTAGCCCCCGTTCACCAGAGCCACATTTTTTGACGGATCAAAATTTCACGAATAATTTTTAAAAAGGGTCACCCAAGGAACATATCTGTGAAATTATTTCAAAATCCAACCAGCGGTTTCAGAGGAGAAGATTTTTTAAGAATTCCTTATTTCTGTATAGTGCAAGTAGCCCCCATTCACCAGAGCCACAATTTTTGACGGATCAAAATTTCACGAACAATTTTTGAAAAGGGTCACCCAAGGAACATATCTGTGAAATTATTTCAAAATCCGACCAGGGGTTTCAGAGGAGAAGATTTTTAAAGAATTTGCTAAAAAATTCCATTTCGTTGCCATGGCAACCAGAGTTTTTGACGGAATCAAATTCTGTGAACAATTTTTAAAGAGGACCTCCCAAGGAACATTCCTGCCAAGTTTGGTCCAAATTGGCCCAGCGGTTTAGGAGGAGTTGATGTTTAAAGAATTGTTGACGACGCACGACGCACGACGCACGACGCACGACGGACGACGGACAGCCAGTGACCCTAAAAGCTCCCCTTGAGCACGTTGTGCTCAGGTGAGCTAACAAAAAAAAGGTTTACCCAATAAAACGCTACCTCGTGCTCTTCACTCAACTATGATCACCAGTTTAGAGAAATCTGTTGCTAAAGCAGGTCTCATTTCTCCTCAAACGTATTGAAATGTAAAAGCTATTTTCAACATTGCTACTCTATAGAGCATAATATTACAGTCAGCCCGCTTTCGGGGCTAGTAGTGATCGATGCGTCATATAAGACAGTCGAATCTTCGAAGAATATGACATGCGCAGACAACGAAGCATTTGCAGATGATAAGATAAACGTACCTCAAAAATTGAAATTTGTTTCCAGCAGGGTAGAAAACATTGTGGGAAAAGGAAAAAATGCTGGTAACCAGCATTTTCTCTTTTTTGTACAATATTTTCAAAAGGCTTCTGTCACAGGGTCGTAAAAACCAGCGATTGTTTGGCAAAGTGATAATGCATTCTTATAACACAGTATACTAAGCAAGTTGTCACTTACTAGAAGTATAAATCCATTTTGCTGTAAGACCTTAATGAATCATTAAGTAAAATCGTGCTTTGAATAGCAGAAAATTTAACAATGGCAAAAAGTATAGACCCAAGTCAGTCTGTGCAGAATGTGCAGGATGACATGGGTCAATACTTGTAGCAGATCCATTTTCTTTGCAGATTCATTAAACCATCTTTGCACAGAGCTTTGCTTTCATGTATGTGAGGCCTAACAAAAAATATATCAGTGTATAGGGTACATAGTTTAGCGTCGGCAGCATTTTCTAGGGTAGGGTCCGGAAATCCTAAACACAGATATAATTTTTTTAGGCCTGATACGAAATACAAAACTCTCTCACATCACACTCTCAACGAAACTCTTGCATCCGACGTTTACCTTTTTGTAGTTTCATTTACTTACCATTAAAAACTTTCACTTATTGATATGGATTTAAAAATTTATGGGCCATGGTCTGGCAAAAGGGCGACCAATGCATCTGCAAAAAGTGTTGACCCATGTCAGCCTGCGAGGACAGCTGACTGCCCAAAAAGTATTGATCCATGTCAGCCTTAGCAGTCCGCAGTCCTCGCAGGCTTACCTGGGCGGAAACTTTTCTATATTAGTCAATCTAATTTTCTGTATGTCTAAAGGCCAGTCTACCTCATGATTTAACTCTTTACCAAACAATCCCTAGTTTTTACAACCCTGAGATAGAAGCCTTTTGAAAACATTGTGGGAGAAGGAGAAAATGCTGGTTACCAGCATTTTCTCCTTTTCCCCCAATGTTTTCTACCCTCCCCAAAACAAATTTTATTTTTTGTGTAATATTTATTTTGTCTTTTGCAAATGCTTTGAATTTTGACCAGCCTGAAATTTTGACATTTGGTAAAGGGTTAATCGGTTATTTAAGATGGCTAGTATGGACCATAATTATCTAATAGCTTGATTGGTATTATGTATGACAGGTGCATGAGGCCCCCTTTTGCGGAGCATATCTGTAGAATGATATTCTTCAAAACAGTCGATTCCAACCTACCATCCAGTTGCTACCATGACTCATCTTGTAGTTTTTCTCAACATATTATTTATGATAAATAAAAATGTTCTTACACATACTGTTTGACTTCTTTTTTGCCACAATATCGGCAACCCCACAACGCTATCGCAAAAACACACGAAATGACAATTATACGTTAAAAGAATATTATTCCTCTGTTTTCAACCTGAAATCATTCTGGAAAATTTGAAAAGGAAAGTTTTCCTCGACCTACCTTTTCTTGTAGATTCACCGCTTAAACCTGAAACTTGTCAGAAAAAAAAAAAAAATCACACATATTTACATAAATAAAATGTAACATGTATTCATGCCTACGTTCAAGAACACAGCATCAAAACCAAATTTGCTAGAAGAAAGCCGTTTTTTCATCTATTAAAACATACTTATTTGACACAGATTGAGAAACAAGATCTTTCAGATGGCTGCCTACATTCAAGAACATAGCATCAAGACCAAATTTGCTGGAAGAAAGCAGTTTCTCCATCAGTACTTATTTGACATAGATTGAGAAACAACATCTTGCAATTCATACTAATCTCTCTTGATTCTGCATCCTGGAAACTACACCAGTACTCACGCCATAAGTGTGTGCCAATGAAGTGTCCCATTACTAACACTCACTCCCGGGCTCTCAAAATCGAGACATCGTGATCACAAGGCCGAAGCTCTATCTAACAACCCTGAAGCACCACTTTAAGAATAATAGTTTTACTTGTGGGTACAGTTTTTAGTATTAACCCTGTACCAAACGATCCCTGGTTTTTACAACTCTGAGATAGAAGCCTATTGAAAACATTGTGGGAAAAGGAGGAAATGCTGGTCACTACCATTTTCTCCTTTTCCCACAATGTTTTCTACCCTGCTGGAAACAAATTTTAATTTTTGAGTTACCTTTATATTATTGTCTGTTGGTGCTTTCTATTTGGATCAGTCTAAAATTTAGTCGTTTAGTAAAGGGTTAAAAGGAATTATTTCATATGGACATTTTCAGTGTATTCAGTTTGAGTGTTGAAGGATATAATAATAGTGGGGTGGAGAGGAAAACTTTAATTAACTCTTTCAGCGCTAAACTCAGGGAGAAACTTACAAGAATCATACAGGCTTGACTAAACAAGTGGATGGTATAGATCTAAGATCAGACTGCATGTTCTGTGCAGTCTGATCTTAGATCAATATAGTCCGCAAGAGACCCTGTTTTTCATTATTGGGGTTCTGGTAGGGTTAAAATAAGGCAGGTGGCTGGGAGTGGTTTCTAGAAAAAGAAATGCCATGGAAAGTGCAACCAAATGGAAATCACAGGTGTCTGTCATGTTGTTAATTTCACCTTTTACAATTTCCTCCATAAAGCCACTTTTTTGCACATTCGATACTGATTAACAATAACTTGGTTATGTCCAGGCAGCCAATGCACCTTTTCATCTTTTCCTGGAGTTTCTTATACCAGTTTTACACATAATATTCTTCCCAAGCCAAATACATGTAGCCATTATGGAAACAATGATCAGCAGTGAGAAGAGAATGAATCCTGTTGCATGACTAACATTGTTTAACCCTGGATAGAAATTCGCTGAACTATTCGAACAACCAACCTCTGTTTCCAAGTCCTGTGTGCTACTGAATGCGCTCTCGGGGCTCGGCACATATACAAGTATGGTTATTGTTCATTAGGAACTCATACCTCGCCACAATATTTTTTTGTGGGTATCTGTGCAACAATTTTTTGTATTAAACCCCCTTTTCCCATCTTGTTGCCCATTATTCAAATTGACATAATCCTTTTAAAGTCTTTGTCAAACAACAAAATTTAAGCCAAGTCCAAACTGAAAGCAGATGCAGACAACAAAATAAACAGAACTCAAAAATTTAAATTTGTTTTCAGCAGGGTAGAAAACTGTGAGAAAAGAAGAAAATGCTGGTGACCACAATGTTTTCAAAAGGTTTCTAGCTCAGGGTCATAAATGGCAGGTATTGCTTGGTAAAGGGTTAACTCATTACCAAACGACAATATTTTAGACTGGTCCAAATTGAAAGCATTTGCAGACGACAAAATAAAAAAGACTAAAAATTTGAAATTTGTTTTGTGAAGGGTAGAAAACATCGTGGGAAAAGGAGAAAATGCTGGTTACCAGCATTTTCTCGTTATCCCACAATGTTTTCTAAAGGCTTCTTTCTCAGGGGCGTCAGAAGTAGGGATTGTGTGGTAATGGGTTAATGAAATGAAATGTAATTGAATGGCTGTTTTTGATCAGCCCGATTTTTTAAATATCTTAATGCATTGGACAGATCCACGACTAGACACTTGATTACACTTTCTTTGGCAAAACAACTCAAAAAATATAAATGCAGAATTTATTGCTCTGATTAAATCCTTCTTAACGTTCCATCCGTCTGACCCTTCTGCAACAAGCAAAATAACAACCAGTTACTTTTCATTAAATACCACAGCCCACATTGTTCATGTTTCCTTGATTTAAAGGTTTGAAAAAAAATCTAGATGTATCCAGACTCAGTTTAGCTACTTTTTCCCAAGTATTTACAATTTTTCAGACATAATTGCAAACACGGACTTACCCTTTATCAAGCAATCTATAAGTTTAACAACAGTGACAGAGAAAGCTTTTGAAAACATTGTGGAGAAAGGAGAAAATATGGTAAGATTTTTACACATATAATGTCAGTAGGCATGGAACATATTTGAGCCTTGCTTTGGGAAATTATAGATCCATGAAATCCATTTTGTCTAACAATCCTCTGAATTATGAGGTAGAATGGGACGTTAGACATGCAGAAAATTAACCAATAACACAAAGTTTTGAACTGTGCACGCTGACATGGGTCAAAACTTTTTGCAAATGTATGAAGCCCCAGTTTCACAATGCATCACTCATTTGATTTTGTTGTTTATTACTCAATAAATGGGTAAAGCGGCAAAAGCGTTGAGGTGAAGAATGAATTCTGCATTTTAACTAACATGAAGAACATACAGTTTCTGTTTCTGGGGGGCTATCATATGTACACTTCCTTCTCAATCGATGGACACTGGGCAGTTTTTTTTTCGCTTACGGGGAATCAGCTTTGTTTCAGCTTCAGGAAATTCTTGCAGCTTTTTCCTTCAGGGACTTTGTGGAGGTTTCGGTTCTTCGAATCCATGTTTCACTGTCTCACACCGTGGTTCTCACTTAGCCAAAATCTAAAACCACAGAAAAATTGGCATCGTAAGACAACACCCAAAGATTTCAAAATTGTGCAACAGAGGCCCATTCCTAGTCAACTCCTCGAAATATGCATAAATTTGGGAAGGCAGCAAAAGCCGTGATCAAAAAGTATGAAAATGTATGAGCCATGTTCAGTCAAAAGGGGGGCTTAACCCTTTACCACACAATGATGACTTTTAACAACCCTAAGGTAGAAGCCTTTTGAAAACATTGTAGGAAAAGGAGAAATTGCTGGTACCAGCATTTTCTCCTTTTCCCACAATGTCTTCTACCCTTCCCAAATCAAGTTTCAATTTTTCAGTCACATTTATTTTGTCGTCTGCAAATGCTTTCAATTTGGATCGATCTATAAATTTGTCGTTCAGTTATGAGTTAATGCATCTGCGTAATGTATGATAGCAAGCAATTTATCACACTGGTATACATTTCTAAAACCGGTTTTGTAAATAACTTACTGAATCATGAGGTAAACTGGGCCTCTGACAAGCAGAGGATTGATCAGTAGTAAAAAGTTTCAGCCAAGGTCAGCTGGCTATGACTGTGCAGGCTGACCTGGACGGCACTGCATTAAGCTAACTTTTCAGAGCATGGCTCATATATGAATATATTTATTAATTTAATAAGTTTCCATTTAATTTGCCCAATATTTCAATGTTTCTTGAGAGAGAGAGAGAGAGAGAGAGAGAAAGAGAGAGAGAGAGAATTTCAGTGTGGTGTAATTTTTCTTTGAAAGAGTAGAAAACATTGTGGGAAAAGGAGAAAATGCTGGTTACCAGCATTTTTTTCCTTTTCCCACAATGTTTGCAAAAGGCTTCTTTTCCAACAGCATCAAAATATGATAAATATGGTAAAGGGTAGAGCAGTGCCAGCGACAAGCCCACCGCTTCACTGTTTCTTACATGTATCTCCTGCAAAAGAACTTTTAAAGTGCAAAAATGGATTTCACATTCAGCTTGGAATTTTCAATCAAGTTATTTTGCTGTTTGAAAAAAGTTAGAAAAATGTTTGACACATGTCACTCAGATTCTGATTACAGCGAACAGCTCTCTAGCTGCAATAGGACAGGAAATGTGCCAGACACTTGTGTACATGCTAGTCGTCTAGTCCTTCGCGCCTTGCACTGACTTTTGCTAATACTACTGTAGCTCCTCGGCTCTTGCTCTCCATTATTCAAAGTTCCATTCCTTTGCAGATGTGTCACGCATCCTTTCTACGGAAAACACGTGATGCTGCCGGATGTCCACCATTTTCACGTTCTTTTGCCAGAGACATAAAAATTTAGCGTTTTTCCTAAACTTTGCTCTAAAAATCAATGTTTCCGTTTAACAATATAAGGGAATTGTTTACCTTTTTCCTTTCCTATATATAAATTCGTTTTTTCGTATCAATGTTTACGGAACCCGAGCACTGAAAGAGAAAAGTTCAGGCTTACCTTTTAATATCCTCCGACTACGAGCCATTCTCTTTTGATTCTTTTTGAAGCAGTAATAAGGTCAGAAAAGTCAAAAATAACCCTCTAAAAATGTGTGAAAATCTGTCCTACAATATAATCCATATCTGGAATAGCCTTTTTTTCAATCTCAAAGGAATAAATCTCACTTTAAACGCAGAGAAAAACAGTCAAGTTCTTCTTGAAAGGTTCCATTTTATGAGTGGTGCAGACGAACAGAATCTGATTGGATAGTCTTGACCACGTGATAAGTATTATTATAATTATCTGTCGGAAAGGACTCGGTTGAATAGTCTGCGCATGTGTGAGCATTAATTCTGGGTAAATGTCATTGCCGTATATCTTTGTAATTTTAGATACTCCATAGCTGCACTTTGTTTGAACACGCTTTTTCAAAAAAGAGATTGCGGGCTAACAGAATAAAAGTAGGCCTAAGGCATCGTGCTGTATCGAATACTTAAGTCTTTGATGAGTTGTGTTTTTATTTGCATTTTCATATGGTCAGTGAACGAAAATTCTTCATAATGGCCGCACGTGTCCACTCTGGTAGGCTTTTATGCAATAATCCCTTAGATCTACGACTTGATTGAAAAATATAACTTTGAAATCCATGGGATACTATGATATTTCTTAGTTTTCATACCTGACAAGGTCTTATCTGTCCAGATTAAATTGAATTGTATCAATATATGCCGAGAAATGCAGCAATGCTTCTTCTATTTAAGAACACCGCGGTTGAAAAGAACAGCTCTGTAGTCTGCGCATGTGCATAGAAGTAGTTTTCAGTACCACGTGATCTGTATGCTCATGTTTGTTTCAATCTATTTTTGGAATGCCAACACTGATTTTTAATTGTTTCATGTAATAAATGTTTTAAAAACACAGCATTTTAGAAAATTACCATGAAACAAGGACTTTAAACAAAAAGGAACGTGCAGTCTGATATTGGGTCTACACAGTCAGATAAAGAAATAACTAAAATAACCATTTCCCAAAAAATCCCTGGTTTTTACGACCCTGCGAATAATGTATTTTGAAAACATTGTGAGAAAGGGAGAAAATGCTGGTAAACAGCATTTTCTCCTTTTCCCACAATGTTTTCTACCCTTCTGGAAATAAATTAAAATTTTTGAGTTACATATATTTTGTTGTCTGCAAGTGCTTTTAATTTGGACCAGTTTAAAATTTTGTTGTTTGGTAAAGAGTAAAAATAAGTTTGGTTTTTAGTATCGGCTTGATAGTATCATTTCACCCTTAAACTGCTAAGCACGCCTCTCTGACCTCTGACCTCTTGTACATCAAGATCAGACTGCACAGAATGCCGGATACGGAGATATTTTTCCCAAAAAATACTTTTGAAGTAGCGATATTCAGGGTTTTACTTTTGCTTTAAAAGTTTCAATTATGAAGCAGGATATGGATTAATTTACTATAATTCAGCAGGATAAGGGTTAAAAGAAATGTTTCTTTCACAGAATGCAGCCATACAGTTTCTATGCCGCTGTTTCTCATTTTATCTAAGACATAAACACTAAATAATGCCCCCCCCCCCCTCCCCGTGATGAACCCCTTTCCCCAACGCTACGCGTGGTTAAACCCATTACCAAACGACAATAATTTAGTTTTGTCCAAATCGAAAGCATTTGCAGACAACAAAATAAAAGTGACAGAAAATTTGAAATTTGTTTTGTGAAGGGCAGAAAACATTGTGGGAAAAGGAGAAAATGCTGGTTACCAGCATTTTCTCCTTTTCCCAAAATGTTTTCCAAAGGCTTCTTTCTTAGGCGCATCAAAAGTAGGGATTGTGTGGTAATAGGTTAAGACATTTACTTTAAGTCTATACAAAACAAAAAAAATTTAGACTTGTCCAAATTGAAAGCATTTACAGACATCAAAAATAAATGTGACTCAAAAATTGAAATTTGACTATAGAAGAGTAGAAAAACATTGTGGAAAAAGTAAGGATTGTGTGGTAGATCTAATGGGTTAAATAAGATATATATATATTGAATTATGCTCTGGCAAAAGGGAGCTTACTGGATCTCCTTAATCCTTCAGACCAAGCAAGGCATCATATATTTTGAATTTATAACAACCACTTTTTTTTCTAACAACCGACTTAACCATGAGATAGACCGATCCTTGGACACACAGAAAATTTACCAATGGTAAAAAGTTTCAGTCCAGGTCCTCCTGCGCGGACTGCATAGGCTGACGTACGCGTGTAGATACTTTTCGCAGAGGCGTTTAGCCCCCTTTTCACTTTTTCATCTATATGGGCATGGCTCATATAGATTAACCATGAAGGAAGCGATGACCCTGATCCGTAATGATAACGGAGCAGTATGTACAGTCTACATTGTTTATATTATCATTTTGTTACCGAATAAAGGTAAAGAATTAAAGTGCTACATAATTAAGCCAATGAAATATAAACCAGATGGGGACTCTCTCTCTCTCTCTCTCTCTCTCTCTCTCTCTCTCTCTCTCTCTCTCTCTCTCATGGCTTATATGAGGCTTAAAATTTCGGAGGCATATTTTGCCGAAAATTCCCGAAACAGGCATTGTATCTTTCAAAAAGTTACGACTTTTAGTCTATACCGGAAACCGTTACCCGGAACAAGGGAGATCACTCTCATATCATAACTGTCAAAATGGGAGGACAGCTGAGGTACGACGGCAAAGTTGTTTTGGTCACTGGAGCTGGACAAGGCAAGTGTTTATGTTTAAAAAGTGTTTTTACAAAATTTTCAAAGACACATTTGATGGTTTGCAGGTTGTCAAATGCGAACACTGCTTGCAGTTCGATCCATGGCCCTTTTGAGGTCATAATTTAGATTGTTGAATACAAGATAATTCGTGCATTTCTCATCGCCTTACAACTTAGCATGTACAGATTTCTAAGCTGCAGTCTACGTAGGGTCAATCCGGGTAAATACGGACGATTTTTACACAGCTCACTTTGCCAGTCAATTACTGTTACTATATAAAAGCCATGACCCCTATAACCTATGAGTTAACATTTCAAGACTTTCCCCTTTGATATTTTCGCTATATTGTATAGTTTACTCCGCCCGAGATATTGCGAAAATGCAGTTGAAGTTACTTAGTCGAATCCGGGTAAATACAGACATGAGGGGTGAAGTACGGACACAGACTGGAAAATTACGGACACCTCACTTTAAACGGGTTAAATACGGTATTGCTTGGCACAAGATATTTTTTCTTTCCCTATCATGTTTTCAAAAGAACAATACTGTCAAAACCTAATAAAACAATGGATTGTTTGTGGCCTAAACGGACAATAATAGCAATAGATCTAGCACAACCTGCACATTAGGCAGGACAACACTTACAAAATGCAGCGAAATGAAAAATTGTCTGGTAGCCCATACATCTGTGGCTTAATTTTAGTTAATGCGTCTAATTTCTGAAAAGTATTGGATTCTACTTGTGCGGCTAGAGCTATAAATTAACTTCTAGATATCGCCTTTTTCAAATATTTGATAAACATGAATTATGTTGATACCTTTTATAAGTGTCCGTAATTTCAGTGTGTTCAAACGACTGGTTTAATACAGACAGTTGTCTTTTTCTTCTTTATTTCTGCTAACGTGTATTTTGCCATTATTTTGATGATTTATTACTTTTCTTCAATCATTTGTCATAGTTTTTAACACCATTACGGCTTAGTGAAAAAAGTCTTTACCTTAAGAAAGCGTTCAAGTACCTGTCAGAGTTGTAGCACAAATCTTTAAATTCAAGCATAGTTGAGAAAGGGCGAATCAAGTTTGACACTAAATGTGCTTGTATCATCACATAACCTTAATTGTCATCAAAAATAGCGCACTGACACAGACATAAGATGGGAGTGCTATATATAGATTGTGGCATGGATATTGGGAGTTGAAATACGCTCTGGTATTTTCCAAAAATATGGTGCATGTCCGTATTTATACCTCTGTCCGTATTTACCCGGATTGACCCTATATTGCCTTCAGGTCTCATCGCCATAAAAAAAAACCGATTTTGATTATATTTTGTCTTGTGTTCATTTCCCAATCTAAAACTCGTTCATCTCGTTAACCAGCTAGGTAGCAAAATGTAAAGAATGTAAGAGGGATCAGTTATTTGATGGGATCCCATTTGATGGATACCAGAGTCAATTTTTCTACAGTAAAATTCATACATTATGTGATCAATCAATTTAATATCCCAAATTTTGTCAATCCAAAAACTAAGCACATTGGATCAATAATCAGTTTTCTTACCATGTAACTTCTTTAAGGTTTATGGGAAAACTGTTGGCATGTAAAGGAACATCTTTTGTTAGCTCTTTACCAAAAAACAGAATTTTAGACTTGATAGAATACAAAAAATTTGTAGAGAATAAAGGTGGCTAAGATGAAGTTATTGGCACTTGATGGGGGAAACCTCAATCCTAAGGATTGTTTGAATAGTTGACAGATGTTTCGGTAACAGAAAAGTTATAGAGTAAATAGATCGGATGTTTCGGTAACAAAGCGATTATATAGTGTTTATTTTCTGTGACGTTCTTTACACCTGATGCAAGCGTTTGTTTTGATCAAACCTTTTACCTTTCAATTCATTTATTTTTTTCACTTTTTACCATTTTCTCTCAATAGATAGGCAATCCACATGCTTACTACATATGTAGCATAGAACGAGATATACAACAAATATATTATTTATGAAACATAGTGGAATTTACAAATTAAGGTTTTAAATATAGAAAGTATGAATAAAATAAAGCCATGGCATGCATTGGGTGTGAAGAACATCACGATACATAAACACTATGTAATTGCTTTGTTACCAACACATCCAATCGATTTCCACTTTAACCCATTACCACACAATCCCTACTTTTGACGCCCTTGAGAAAGAACCATTTAGAAAACACTGTGGGAAAGGGAGAAAATGCTGCTGACCAGCATTTTCTCCTTTTCCCACAGTGTTTTCTACCCTTCCCAGAACAAATTTCAATTTTTCAGTCACTTTTATTTTGTCTTCCGCAAATGCTTTCAATTTGGACCAGTATAAAATTTTCTTGTGTGGTAAAGAGTTAAGTCTATGTTACCAAATTCGTCTGTTAGCGTAACATCCGTAAATCACTTGAATTAGCGATTGTGTTGTAAACTGTTATATCCTAATTTGACAAAATTTTTATAGGTGGAATTTTAGTGTATATTTAACTCTTTACCAGATGACAAAATTTTAAGCTTGTCTAAATTGAAAGCAATTGCAGAGGACAAAATAAAAGTGACTGAAGATTTGAAACTTTATTTCAAGGGTAGAAAACATTGTGGAAAAAGGAGAAAATGCTGATTACCAGCATTTTCTCCTTTTCCCACAATGTTTTCTCATGGATTCTTTCTCAATGGCGTCAAAGGTAGGGATTGTGTGGTAATGGGTTAATGAATACCATATTTAGTTTGCTTTTGAAAGCATTTGGATTGGTCATTGTGTATAAACATAGTACATAGTACATAAATGTGTTTGTCCTTTAATCTTTATCAAGCAACTAAATCTAATATGCATCCGAACTGAAAGTGTTTGTTGACAAATGAAATGGGATGCAGATGATGGGATTAATTTTGGTAGGGGAGAAATTTTTTAGAAAAAGGAAAAGAACTCTAGTTACTAGCAATTTTCTTCCTTTTCTCACAGTGTCTTCAAAAGCATTCCTCATTAGGGTAATTAAAACTCTGGAGTGTTTTAGGTCAAAGTTTAACAATATTCAACAGTTTAGCCTTCTCTTAGGGTCAAAGTAGAAGGCATGTGATGTTTACTTTTGAAACAGATACAAGTTCAAGGTGAACCTTGTTCTTTACCCTGTACTCCAGTTTTCAGTAGATTATATTTCAGAAATAATGTAGGAAATTGACAAATTTCACAATATTGTATGCATCATTTATCATGTCTTTCATTGAAGTAACTTTTTGTTGTCAATTTCTTTTTGACTTCTTTATCTAAACCTTTCAGTTATTGTTCTGTTATGATTTTGTATAGTTAATAAAGGTGCAAAACATAACTTTGTCAAAGGATAAAAGTCTCTGATAATTGTTCTATGAATGGATAATCAATTGTAGAATAAGATGTTTATTTTTTTTTTATCTTAACCCTTTACCCCATAAGGCATTTCTATGCTATCTCTAATTGACCCTAAATAACAGCAAGGATGAAGCCGTTTCTTATGTGTATATGACACCTTTTGATAGCATAGAAAACATTGTGACAAAAGGTGAAATTGCTCGTCACAAGCAATTTCATCTTTTGCCACCATGTTTTCCAAAGGCTCCTACAAGCAATGTGAAGAAATGAGTATTTATGGAGTAAAGGGTTAACATACATCTAAATGATCTTTAGTCATTTTCATCCAGTTTTTAACTGTTCTTTTATTTTATGAAACTATAATCATTCTCGTATCTTCATGCCAAATATTGCCCCTGATGGTTGCAAGGTTGCACATTGCATTGCTTGTGAGAGCCTTTGGAACACATTGTGGCAAAAGGTGAAATTGATTATGATGAGCAATTTCACCTTTTGCCATTATGTTTTATATGCTCTCAGAAGGTATCATATACACATAAGAAATGGCTTCATCCTTGCTGTTATTTAGAGTCAATTAGAGATACCATAGAAATGCCATATAGGGTAAAGGGTTAATGGCTGTGCTGCAAGATGAGAAGAGATAGCTCAGTTATGATTTAGAACAAAAATGTAAACATTTTAGATCAGAGATCAGACTGCACATTCTGTACAGTCTGATCTAGATCTATACTGTCCACAAAAGCTTTTGTATTTTCAACAGTAAGGACAGAGTAATATGTTGCTGGAAGTTGTCTTAGCCAATCGGAAATCTACCTTAACTTTGTACCAAACGACAAAATTTTAGACTGGTCCAATTTGAAAGCACTTGCAGACGACCAAATAAATGTAACTCAAAAATTGAAATTTGTTTCCAGCTGGGTAGAAACATTATGGGAAAAGGAGAAAATGCTGGTTACCAGCATTTTCTTCTTTTCCCACAATGTTTTCTAAAGGCTTCTTTTTCAGAATCATCAAAAGTAGGGATTGTGTGGTAATGGGTTAATACTAGGAGTGCAATGTAGAAAGGTTGGTGATTATTGACCGAGACATTTGATGTTTTTTTCACAGGTCTAGGCCGAGAGTATGCCATACAATTTGCTGAAAGAGGGGCAGCAGTAGTTGGTAAGTCTGTGTATTTCTTAACCCTTTACCTAATGAAAAATTTTCAGACTTAACCAAATTGAAAGCTTTTCTAGACAACAATTTACATGTGGCTCAAAAAATGAATTTTTTTCTTTGGTAGGGAAGAAAACAATGTGGAAAAAGGAGAAAATGCTGGTTAATAACATTTTCTCCCTTTTCTACATTGTTTTCAAAAGGAGTATTCATCAGGGTCCTTAAAACTCAGGATTTTGTGGAAAAGGGTTAAAGCAAACAAAACAACATGTAACAAAACATCTGCTAAGTTCAGTCTTTCAGTCAT
This sequence comes from Tridacna crocea, assembly GCA_943736015.1. Lineage (NCBI taxonomy): Eukaryota > Metazoa > Mollusca > Bivalvia > Cardiida > Cardiidae > Tridacna > Tridacna crocea. The sequence goes on from OX031066.1 coordinate 17,144,088, forward strand.
GATAAATGAATTTTACATGGTGCAGAACTTAACAATTTCTTAATCAGTTAAGTAAAGACAGCAAAATTTTAGACATGTCCAAATTAAAAGCTTTTATACATGACAAATTCATTGATGCAAAATTGGTAAAAGTTACTTTTAAAAGGTAGAAAATATTGACAGGATAAGAAGGATATACTGGTCACCAGCATAAACCTGCTGCTTTTCCCACAATCTTTTCAAAAACCATCCTAGTTGAATCATACAGTTGTTTGTTATTGGATTATGGAAGTGAATAGTAATATGTTTTTGTTTTAGTCTTACTTTACATGACATTCCAATTTCAATGATTCTGTCATTGTATCACAAACTTAGCATATGCATATACATGTAATTACAAAATTTTTTCTATGTATGATCATCCCCTTACCATAAATTTACTTTTCCAGTAAACGACCTTGGAGGATCTTTCAAAGGTGAAGGTCAAAGTACTAGACCAGCTGATAAAGTTGTTGAAGAAATCAAAGCCAAAGGAGGGAAGGCTGTAGCAAACTATGGTATGTGGCGCTTCTTTGCAAGGGAAGGCTTAACTCGTTAAACGACAAAATTTTAGGTTTGTCCAAATTGAAAGCATTTGCAGACGGCAAAATAAAAGTGCCTGAACATTTGAAATTTGTTTTGTGAAGGGTAGAAAACATTGTGGGAAAAGGAGAAAATGCTGGTTACCAGCATTTTCTCCTTTTCCCACAGTGTTTTCTAAAGGTGTCTTTATCAGGGTCGTCAAAAGTAGGGATTGAGTGGTAATGAGTTAATCTTTAGAGCTTCATAAGACTGACTTCAAATCTTTCCTTTTCTTTTTTAGGAAAATTTTAACCTTTACCCTCCTGAATACATTGAATAAAACTTTCTAGCCAAAAGAGAAAATCTGCTTGACCATATTTCATCGTTTTTAGGGTTTTTTTTTTTTTTTTCAGAACAATATCCCCTTATCGGAAACAGAAGATCCAAGATCAGACTGCACATTCTGTGTGGTCTGATCTTGATCTACACTTTCCACAAAAGGCCAGGGAGTAGTGCTTAGTAACCCAAGGATTAACAGAGAGAGCTAATTTTCATTTGGGTAGAAAGATAGCTTTGAAATTGAAACACAGATCGAAATATGATTTAGAAAACATGGGAAATTAGCATGTCAAATTTTATTTTATGTCTAAATTAGCAATGAATAGATAACACATCTGCTTCTTCCATACAGTTTTTGTTAAGAAAATAGCTTGTTATTGTGTCAGTAATTATTTTATCTCTATGATATTATGATACAGATTCTGTGGAATTTGGTGAGAAGCTGGTGGAAACTGCTATCAAGAACTTTGGCAGACTAGGTAATACTTTGCCATCTGATAGTAACTTTTTTCTAGTTTACAAAATGTAAGACAAATCCAAATTTAAAGCATTTGCAGACATTTTTTGAATGGTGTGAACACAGAGTACAAAAAAAGCAATTTTGCTTTTTTTTTTGTACAATTCTTTTCAGTGTATTGAACATAGAGATTTTATAGCACAGCTGTATTCAGAGAAAACGTGGTATTGTTGTAGCGCTGGCAGCGTTGTCTGTTGCATTGCTGTGCAAATATTTTGACATTCTGAGCAATTTCACCTTTTCTCACAATGTTTTCTTCAAGCTTTTTTCATCATTGTGTTAAAATGAGTATATATGGAGAAAAGGGTTAAGTCTATACCAAACAAAAAAATTTTAGACTTGTCCAAATTGAAAGCATTTGCAGACATCAAAATAAATGTGACTCAAAAATTGAAACTTGACTATAGAAGAGTAGAAAACAATGTGGAAAAAGGAGCAAATGCTGGTTACCAGTATTTTCTCCTTTTCCTATAGTGTTTTCAGAAGACTTCGTCCTCTGGGTTGTAAAAACCAGATTGTTTTGTAAAGAGTTAACCCTTTCCCAAACAATCCCTGGTTTTTACGGGTCTGCAATAGTAGCCTTTTGAAAACGTTGTGGAAAAAGGAGAAAATGCTGGTAATCAGCATTTTCTCCTTTTCCCACAATGTTTTTCTACCCTATCATAGACAGAAATCATCTTTTCAGCAAGAGTTGAATTGTCGTCTGCTAATGCTTTCAATTTGGTCTAGTCCAAAAGTTTGCCGTTATGTAAAGGTTAAACTTTGACTAGCTGTTAAATGAGAAAGGGGAACCCATAAAACAAAGGCAGGAACCCCTACAACAAGGGCAGGAACTCATACAACAAGGGCAGATAGTCACCAAAATATTTTTGATGTAGTTGTGCCCCCTTTTCTGTCTAAGAATTTTAATCAGGAGCAACTACAGCGTAGCATTGATACTTGCATGTGGTGCTCTTGTCTTGGGTGTTTCTTCTTCATGTTACTGGTAAGAATTAACCCTTTACGAAGCAATCCCTGGTTTTTACGACCCTCAGATAGAAGCCTTTTTAAAACGTTGTGGGAAAAGGAGAAAATGCTGGTAACCACCATTTTCTCCTTTTCCCACAATAATATTTTCCCTGCTAGAAACAAATTTTAATTTTCTAATTTTGTCCTCTGCATGTGCTTTCAATTAGGACCAGTCTAAAATTTTGTTGTTTGGTAGAGAGTTAATTGTATGTCAAAATGTTTTTTATCTTTTGCTTGACTATAGAATTTTAGATTTGTCCAAATTGGAAACATTTGCAGATGGTAAATGAAATGTTATAAACATAACTTGAAATTTATCTTCAGTTTGGTTAAAAAAAAAATATGGAATATGGAGGGAATGCTATTTATTACTCATGGAATGATTGTGTGTGATATTAACTTTTTACCCCATAAGGCATTTCTAAGGTATCTCTAATTGACCCTAAATAACAGCAAGGATGAAGCTGTTTCTTATGTGTATATGACACCTTTTGATAGCATAGAAAATATTGTGAAAAAAGGTGAAATTGCTCGTTATGAGCAATTTCACCTTTTGCCACAATGTTTTCAAAAGGCTCCAACAAGCAGTGTGTAGAAATGACTATCTATGGAGTAAAGGGTTAAAAAAAATATGTCCCTTGAATATAGTGTGAGGGGGTAAAAGACATATCTATTGGGCTTGTTATGAATTTTTCACACACAGCTACTTTGTTTATCATCAGTGTTATACAGCTACTTTGTTTATCGTCAGTGTTATTTACTTGTATCATTATGCATACTTAGAATTTGACTGCTCGTCTAATTGTTCTACAGTGTTTACATAGATGTTTTTCAGAATTGCATGACATAGATTAGAAACATGGACAAATACTGCTATCTTTGTTTTGCAGACATAGTTATAAATAATGCTGGTATACTGCGAGACAAATCCTTTGCAAGAATCAGTGATCTGGACTGGGGTAAGAAAGATCCACTACTTTGTATTTGGTTTGTATTGGAGTTTAATGCCATTTAACACATTACCACAAAATCCCTATTTTTGACACCCCTGAGAGAGAAGCCTTTTGAAATCATTGTGGGAAAAGGAGAAAATGCTGGTAACCAATGTTTTCTTCCCTTCACAAAACAAATTTCGAATTTTTAGTCACTTTTATTTTGTCGTCTGTAAATGCTTTTGATTTGGACAAACCTAAAATTTTGTCGTTTGGTAATGAGTTAAGCAGAATAGGTCATATTATGGCGGTCAGTGTTTTCCTGGCCCTCTCACATGCAACCAACAGGGCACCAGCATTTCTCGTTTTCCCCACAATGTTTTCAAAGCTTCTTACACAAAAATGTTATAAGATGCAATTGTGTTGCAGTAGGTTGAAATATTGCTTACCAAAGATCAGACTGCTGGTGATCTTAGATTTATGTTTTCTCATGTTTGTATATTCAGAGAAAAAATGCTTTATATTGATATATATAGGCCTTTTTTTTTTTCTTTTTTTACTGAACTTTTTTGTTTCATGACAAATTTTATTTGTTACAATAAAATTATGTTAACAGCCTTACAGTATTTAACCATAGTTTTAAATCTTTACCAAACAACAACATTTTGAATTTTGAAAGCATTTGCAGATTACAAGATAAATGTGATTCAAGAATTTCAATTTATTTTGGAAAAGGTGTAAACATTGTTGTAAAAGGAGAAAACACTGGTTACCGGTATTTTCTCTATATTTTTCTACATAGTTAATCCAAAGTCTTCATGAATGTCATTAAAACTTTATTTGTAAAGGGTTAAATCAGTCCCAAATCAATTACATATTTTACAGATCTTATCCACAAGGTTCACATGAGGGGCTCTTTCTCTGTGACCAGAGCAGCCTGGCCTCACATGAAGAAAAACAACTATGGAAGGTAGACATTTTTTTCCCTCCCAAGTCATGATCAGCTATTTACAATCTTTTGCAGAAATATCAGTCTGTTAACATTAAATGTATGTGGTATAAATGTATGTGCAAAATTAGTGTTTGCCTAAGACAGAATTCCTTAACCCATTACCACACAATACCTACTTTTGACGACCCTGAGAAAGAAGCCATTTAAAAACGTAAGAAAAGGAGAAAATGGTTGTAACCAGCATTTTCTTCTTTTCCCACAATGTTTTTGACCCTTCAAAAATCAAATTTTAATTTTTGAGTCACATTTATTTTGTCGACTGCAAATGTTTTCAATTTGGACTAGCGTGAAATTTTGTCATTTGGTAAAGAGTTAAAGACTTTTGAAATACTAGCTGCACTGGTTGAGAAATGTGTAACAGCTATTCCCCATTCCATTTCTCCACATTTGATACATTTTCAAAACAATGAATTATGATGGACATAATTTATTTTCTACTCCATTTTCTATTTTCAGAATAATCATGGTATCAAGTGCAGCTGGTATCTATGGCAATTTTGGTCAGGCAAACTACAGTTCAGGTAAGGTTTATGGATCAACCTTACTTCCCAACTGCACTTTAACCCTTTACCAGACTATCAAGTTTTAGACTAGACCATATCCAAAGAAGCTGTAGATAACAAATTATATGTGACTCAAGTGATAAATTCGTCTTCAGTATGGTAGATATCATTGTGGGGGAAAAAAAAGTCTGGTTTCCAGTGTTTTCTTCCATTTATACAATGTTTCAAAAGTCCTTTTTCTCTCAAGGTCATTAAAGGCAGGGCTTTTTGGTAAAGGGTTAAAAAAGCTGTTACACATTTCAACGGACTGGAAAAAACTCTTTAAAACAGACAGAATCTTAATTTGTCTGTGTTGATATGCTTGTATGGTGCTGTAACAAGGTTTCAGCATTGTTCAGTTAGATATTGGCAACCAGTACACATATCCATGGGTTTTTTTGCTGATTCTTGTACTAGATGTTCCTACAATATTCTTTCCAAGCCAATTACTGCTTGTCTGAAAGAACTATTGTGAGAACTAAGGTCAGGTGTGAGAGAAGAATGAATCCTGACACAATGATTATCATCAGCCCCAAGAAAGAAAGAGGCTGAGCATGAGAATCAAACAAACAACCTTGTTTTTTTTTATCTAGTTTCTTTGAAAGTGTGACCAGTCATGTAAAAAGGGACCTTCTGGGATCTGCGAAAAGTGTCAATCCTGGTCAAACTGTGCAAATTGCACAGGCTGACCAGCATTGACACTTTTCACTTTAATGACATTTTCTATGTGAAAAGTGGCCGTAGTACCTTTTTAACCCTTTACTCCATAGATACTCATTTCTACGCATCGCTTGTAGGAGCCTTTTGAAAACATTTTGGCAAAAGGTGAAATTGCTCGTGACGAGCAATTTCACCTTTTGCCACAATGTTTTCTACACTATCAAAAGGTGTCATATACACATAAGAAACGGCTTCATCCTTACTGTTATTTAGGGTCAATTTGAGATGCCTTAGAAATGCCTTATGGGGTAAAGGGTTAAATGATCATTCTTGAATTATCAACTTAAACAGACCTTCGCTATTGTTTATCTGTTTTCATCTAATTGATGTACAGAACTCCCAGATGGTCCCTTTTTGCATGATGGGTCACAAGTCTTTGAGGAAATGTAAATAACAGTCATTATAGTGATTCTTTACTAAGCAGTACAAAGTTTTAATGATCCTAATGTAGAAGTCTATAGAAATCAATATTTCAATTTGTGGCATGCAAATGATTTTGATTGGACAAGCCCAGATTTCATGGTTTGGTGAAGAGTTAAAACATCAACCTCCCTGCAGACATTTGTTTTCTTCGTTTAACTCTTTACCACACAATCCAGACTTTTAACGACCATGGGAAGGAAAGCTTTAGAAAACATTATGGGAAAAGGAGAACATGCTGGTAACCAGCATTATCTCCTTTCCCCAAAAATGTTTTCTACCCTTCCAAAATCTCAAAATTCAATTGTTGATTCAAATTTATTTTGTTTTTGCAAATACTTTCAATTTGGACTAGTCCAAAATTTTATCAATTTGGTAAATAGTTAAAAAAAGAAAATATGGTAAAAGGAGAAATCACTCATCATGAGTAATTTCCGCTTTTGTCCTTCAAATGTATTTTCATACAATTCTCAGTTTTTGATCATCCGGCTTCAAGATTGATGTTTTCAAAGTTTAATCCAGATTTGTTTGTAGATGATGTTAACCCTTTACCAAACTTTCCATGTTTTTTATGGCTCAGAGGAAGAAGCCTTCTGAAAACATTGTGAGAAAAGAAACCAGCATTTTCTCCTTTTTCCACAATGTTTTCTACGCTTCAAATGTTAAGTTTCGAGTTTTGAGTCATGTTTATTTTGTTGCCTGCAAATGCTTTCAATTTGGACAAGTCTGATATTTTGTTGTTTGAAAAAGAGTTAAGGTTTGTCTCTATTTGTGCTCAGCCAAGCTTGGTTTAGTTGGTCTCAATAACACTCTGGCTATTGAGGGCAAGAAGCGCAACATAAACAGTAATGCTATAATGATTAGACTTATCTTTATTTGTTCACAGCCAAGCTAGGTTTTCTCAGCAACACTCTGGCCATAGAGGGCAAGAAGCGCAACATAAAGTGTAATGCTATAATGATTAGACTAACCTTTATTTATTCACAGCTAAACTGGGTTTAGTTGGTCTCAGCAACACTTTGGCCATAGAGGGCAAGAAGTACAACATAAACTGTAATGCTATAGCACCAACAGCTGGCTCCAGAATGACAGAAACTGTCATGCCACCAGGTAAGGAAGTTTTTTTTTTATTTTTTTTTATTTTTTTTTTTCAACCTTTATACTGCTGAATAAATAATAGGAGTCCTCCAACTCAAAAGTAAAAATCCAAATGCTGCTATTTCAAATCATTGAGTCTTGCTTAGCAGCGTAGGGGTTAAGATTTAATGGTTTTTATATTTTATAAATTCATGTAACTTTGTCTTCTTTTTGTTAACCCATTACCACACAATCCCTACTTTCGACGCCCCTGAGAAAGAAACCTTTTGAAAACACTGTGGGAAAAGGAGAAAATGCTGGTAACCAGCATTTTCTCCTTTTCCAACAGTGTTTTCTACCCTTCCCAGAACAAATTTCAATTTTTCAGTCACCTTTATTTTGTCGTCTGCAAATGCTTTCAATTTGGACCAGTCTAAAAATTTTCTTGTGCGGTAAAGAGTTAAAAGTTGTATCAACTACTCTAATACTTTTGGGTAAACAAGATTTTTGTATGTCTGGATTACAGAAGCTTGTATCACAGAAAAACATATTTTTCTGTAAGTATATGGGACAGTGTATTCTTCCCATCAATCTGAAACTAGCTTTTTAGCTCATATAAGGTTATGATAGCTGTTTCTTAACATGTGTTATGAAATGGTATGGTTTTTCCTTCTTTTGTAGGATTTCCTGGGTTTGAAGCTGAAACTAAGAAATCAAAACCATTATCCTTTTACCACACAATGACGACTTTTGACAACCTTTTGAAAGAAGCCTTTTGAAAACATTGTGGGAAAAGGAGAAAATGCTGGTAACAGTGTTTTCTATCCTACTAGAAACAAATTTTTTGAGTTACAGTCTAAAATTTTGTTGTTTAGTAAAGGGTTAAAGCTCCTAAGGGCATGCGCTTAGAAATAAAAATTATATTAACCTATCTATGCGATATTATACATGTTTTACGTCTTACATTGTGTTTCAGAACTTGTTGCAGCCCTAAAGCCTGAGTATGTTGCCCCTCTTGTTCTGTATCTATGTCATGAAAGTTCCACAGATACCGGAGGTCTGTTTGAGGTTGGTGCTGGCTGGATTGGAAAATGTAAGATATTTAACACCGTACAGCAACTTAGTCTGGCATTTTCAACTCAAGAAAAAGGACTTTCAAAAACATTGAAGGAAAAGGAGAAGAAGCTGGTAGCCAGCATCTTCTCCTTTTCCCACAATGATTCCTACCCTTTCAAAGACAAGTATCACAATATATGTCACAATCTGTCTGTCATCTTCATCTTTTTTATATTTGGATAAATCTAAAATTTTGTCATCTGTTACAAAGTTAATTCTTTGCAAAATTACAAAACTTTACACTCATTCCTTTTTTAAATCATTTGTAAAAGACAAATTTGGCTCAACAACGTAGATAATGAAATATGCATAAAACATTGTTTGAAAAAGTGAAAACGCTGCTTTTTCAGATTTTCTCCTTTTCCCACAATTTTGTAAAAGCTTGTTCCTCAAAAACAAACAACAGATTAAGATAAGATTTTTGAATATAATTTTCTTTAGATATAAAAAAAATTACATATTTCTCCCAGTTTCAAGTACATGTACATGTACTCAAAGCTGTGCCTGTTCATAGATGTAAAAAGTTCTTTCCTGCATTTCATTTTTCTGTTTGATATTTTACTTTCCCAAAATCAAAGCAGTTACAGATAACAGATTAGATGTGGCTCCTTTTCAGAGTAGAAAAAATCATATAGAATTGCTTTTATCATTGAAATTCATTTGCAAAAGTCTATATCTAATAGATTGCTTTTATCATTTTGAAATAAGTTGCAAAAGTTTAGTAGGCCTTTTTTATGGAAAATTATTCCTCGTTTGTGTTATTTCAGTAAGGTGGGAGAGAACTCAGGGAGCAGTCTGTAGAAAAACTGGGATGAAAATGACTCCAGAAGAAGGTAAGTGATTTTGGTAAAAGCATCAAAATTAGATTTATGTAAATTTTGGTAGAAGTTGATAAGGTTACTTTCATTAGTTGTGTAGCCTGGTAGTTTAATTTGTACTCTACAGGACTTGATATTTGGGAGTCTCAAGTTCAAATGTCCAGCTCTGACAATTTCTTTTAAAGAGTTGATAATTCATTAACCTCATACCACTGAACATTGTTTTAACAATGGTTATTTGGGAAAGCAGCCAGTGGGTTAAGAAGAATGTCATGGGAAGTACTGGTAAAAGAAACTCCAGAAAAGCATGAATAAGTACTCTGGCCACTGTCATATTAGCTGAAAACACCATTCAAACTATGACCTGTAAGTTACTACATGCTATTACTTCTTTTCTCTTCATGTTTTCAAATGCTATCCTAGTCAGGGACTTTAAAAAAAAAAAATTTAATCTTTACTTCCTCACCACATGACAAGAATTTCAATCGTGTTCAAAGGGAGAGTAATTGCAAGTGACAGTTTACATGTGGCTCCAACAATGTTTTTTTCAAGGTTATTAACACTTAACCACACAAGCAAAATATAGATTTGTACAAATTGAAAGCCTTTGTAGATGATAATTTAAATGTGTTCAAATGATGCATTATGCCTTTGATTGGTTAGAAAACATTGTGGGAAAAGAAGAAAGTGTTTTCTCCTTTTCCCACAATGATTTCAAATGGCTTATCTCTGGGTCGTTTAAAGTTGGGATTGTGTGGTAAAGAGTTAAATCAAGGGATTGTTTGGTTACATGCTCTCTTCATTCATTACAAGATGATGAAATTGCAGAATTGACAGATTTAAAACATTCACATACAACAAACTATGGGTGTATTCCTTTCACTACTCGGAACACTCCGAACATGTTCTAGGTCAATGGAGTATTTTGGAACACTGTGCCATGTTCTTCAAAACATGTTCTGACTGTTCTAATCCAATGAAGGTGTAGCGCACCTGTTGGACGGTTGCTAGGTGATACAAGAACAGGAACGGCGGCCCTTTACGCGAAGCAGAAAAATGGATGTTTAGAGGAAAAAATATTAAAGTAACATCAGTTTACAAATACATGGGCTTATTATTTACCCCAAAACTTTCATGGTATCTAGCTAAACGTAAATTAGCAGCACAAGCACGTAAAGCCATTTTTCGAATATATCAATTTCAAAGGCCTTTTGGGAAGTTTCCTTATAAAGAGTATTTCAAGATCTTTGACTCAATCGTTATGCCCATTCTTACATATGGAGCAGAGATATGGGGATTTGAAATATCAGACTCTATAGAACAAATTCATTCTAAATTTTGCAAGGATTTTTTAGGTTTAAATAGTTCATCTAATAATTTAATGGCGCTTGGAGAATGCAGACGTTACCCATTATCTATATATTATCAGACTAAGTTTATTAAATACTGGATAAGACTTTTACATATGGAAGTAACTAGATACCCCAAAAATTGTTATAATATGCTTAAAAGATTAGATGATTGTGGCAAAACGAATTGGGTCTCAAATGTAAGACAATTTTTATTCTTGCATGGATTAGGTATTGTTTGGATATCTCAAGAAATTGGCAATCCATTTCAGTTTATTGGTGTTTTAAAACAAAGATTGAAAGACTGCAGTTTACAAACATGGCATAGTGATATGCTGGATTCAACACGATGTGATTTTTACAAGAATTTCAAAAGTATTTTAAATGTAGAGAGTTATCTTACTTTAAACATACCCTTTCGGCAAAAATGCTCATTATCTCGATTTCGCTGTTCAAGCCATAAATTAAATATAGAATACGGTCGGCATTTCAATGTAAACAGGGAAGATAGAGTTTGTACTCATTGTTTCATGCATCATGATGTTTTGGTGTTAGAAGATGAATATCACGCTTTCTTTGTTTGCGAAAAATTTAAAGCAATTCGTGAAATTTACTTATTCTCTTGGTTTAAACTTAACGCTAGCAGGGAAACTTACATCGTTTATTCCAGAGTGAGAATCCTGAAAAAATCAAAATATTAGCTTTATATGTTACTAAATTAATGGAATGTATATAGAATTTGGCACATTGCTATTTGTTGAAATGTGAAAACTATATTATCTGTATTGTGGGCCAGAGGCCTTATTACGCTAATAATAAAGATTGTATTGTATTGTATTGTATTGTACAAGATGGCTGAAAGACATACAATCAGGAACAGTGTATTGTGTTCTGAAATATTCCTTTCGCACATTCCAGAACAGCAGGTGCCAGAACAGGCAAAAGGAATATGTATTTCAAATATGGTATTTAACTGAAAAAAAAACAGAAATCATTGTGAGAAAAATATTTTCTTCTTTTCACTCTATGTTTTCAAAAGCCTTCTCAAACAAGTGTTGTGAAAACACATGTTTAATTGTAGACGGGTTAATGGCGTTGTCTTTTTTTTCCACAGTATTAACCCATTACTAGTATAACACAATTCCGCCCTTTAATGACCCTTAAAAAGAAGCCTTTAGAAAACATTGTGGGAAGAGGAGAAAATGCTGATAAACACTTTCTACCCTTCACAAAACAAATTTCAAATTTTCAGTCACTTTTATTTATTGTCTGCAAATGCTTTCAATTTGGACAAGCCAAAAATTTTGTTGTTTGGTAATGAGTTAAATACAGGTAGACATTAGAAAAGTGCTGGCAATTTTTTGACATATATTTTTTGTAGTGAGAGATAAATGGGATGAAATATCAGACTTCACAGATTCCACAAATCCAACATCTGCCTCGGATTCTACCCGCCATTTAATGGGTGTTCTTGGCCAGCTTGACAGCGAGAACCAGTCAACTACCTCTGATAAAGACATAGATGTCGTAAGTGGATTATATGTCCTGCAACACATGAAAAGGATCATTTGGACATTTGCATAAAATTACTTAAAATGGAAAATTTCGTCTCAGATTGACATGCGCAGGCTGATCCGAGATGACACTTTATGCAAATGTCTGAATGCCCCTTTTCCCCATGATGCAGGCCATATGTGGTTCATGAACAATCCTTTAGCAGAAAACACAGTCAAAGTTCAAATGTTTTTCGAAGCCTTCTTTCTCAGGGTCATTAGAACTGTGGATTTTTTATTTAGGGTTGACAGATATTTTAGTCAGTCCCTTGAAAAGTTATCATATGCTTTTTCTTGTTGAAGAAGAAGCCTTCAGAAGCATTAAAATAGAGGCAGAAGATGACGCTCGTTACCAGCAGTTTATTCTTTTTTCCCCACTATGTTTTCTATGTCCTCAACAGTAAATTAAGTCACTCCAGCCACATTTAACTCTATACTGGAGGAAAATGTTGCCTTGACTTTACTTTATTCTGTACAGGAGATGGCCAAAGCTGCAAAGTTCAAGGCAACAACGTTTGAATATACCCCAAAGGATGCCATTCTATATGCTTTAGGAGGTAAGCTATGTTGTATGACAGATTTGTGTGTTTTCCTTGCCTTTTTATGCTCCTCGAAGGGCGAGCATATAGTCGCCGCTTTGTCTGTCCGTCCGTCTGTCCGAAGCGATTTCTCCACAACCCTTGGACCAAATTGGATGAAACATCATATATGAACTCCTTGGGGTAATGCGCCGATATACTTTTCCTGGATTTTCAATTTGACCCTGTGTCATGGAAAAAAGGGGCTTAATGCAAAATTGCAATTTTTACCAATATCTCATTCAGTTTTTGTCAGAATATCATGAAACTTCATGGTTATATTGTTTATGGACAGTCCTAGCATGTGCCCTTGCTATTTTTAATCTGGGCATTTTTTAAGTTGACGTTCTGTCATGGAAAAAGGGGGCTTCTTGCAAGATTCCAATTTTTACTAATATTTCATTCAGTTTTGGTCAAAATTTCATTAAACTTCATGGTTATATTGTTTTTTAAGAGTTTCACCATGTGCTCTTGTTTCTTTATCTATGTGTTTTTCAATTTGTCATGGAAAAAGGGGGTTTCTTGTAAAATGAAAAAGGGGCCCTAATGCAAAATTGCAATTTTTACTAATATCTTGTTCAGTTTTTGTCAACATTTCATGGTTATATCCTGTTTTACAAGTTTCAACATGTGCCCTTTCTTTTTGCAATCTATGAATTATTAATGCGCAAATACGTCTTTCCTGGTTTCTCAAATTAAGGCTGCATCACGGAAAATGGGGACTTCATGGAAAAAATTGTTTTTCACTAGGTTGTCCTTTATCAGTGCTCAAACCTTTGTGAAATTTCAAATCTGAACTTGTTGGATCGTTGCCCAGGTACCTCTCTTCCTTTTTCTCAATTTCAGGCTGCGTCTCAGAAAAAGGGGGCTTCATGTAAAAAATTGTTTTATGTAATATTTAATACATGACTGCTCAAAATTTTATGAAAATTCGAATTTTTAATTATTATTAAAAAATGCCACAAACCACACACCTGTTGTATTTATTGCAATGATCCAATACTGTCTTATGGGAAAAGGAGGCTTAAAGGGGACTTATTGGGCTCTACAAGTTTATGTTGGCTATCTCTAAGATAGTAATTGCCTTTTCACTTCAAATTTTGGGGGGCATGAACAGGTTCTTCTAGGATAAAAGAAGTGAATTTATATCAATTTCTTATATTTCATGACAAGCACTTGTTCGGGGAGCATAACCCGTCTCTGACGGGTCTTGTTTCATTTTGTTCACCATTGCACTTGACTCTTTACCATAGCAATCACATGTTTAATTCTACCAAACAATAATTCTGGACTTTACTGCATTGAAAGCATCTGCAGATAACAATTTTGAAACTGATACAAATTAACTGAAGTTCTCTTATAGGGTAGAAAGCATTGTACAAAGGGGAGAAAGTACTGGTTAGCGGCATAAATATTAAAATCAATTTGTTGTACTGTCAAGTGGCAGGAGACTTAGAAAGATGTTCATGGCTGTGGCAAATCATTTCAACACCTCACTTTTGGCTTGGGATGACATATTCTCTACAAACATGAATAGGTTTCCAAGTCCTCTTCCACTTGAGTGTGTAACTAATATTTAAAGAGGCAATAATACTCATTTTAAGCCAGTTTTAACTCATTTTGTTTTTATTTTATCAAAATATAGTCTTTCTTATATATCTATGCCAAATATTGCGCCTGACGGTTGCAAGGTTGCTTAGATTACGCCTGAGAGAAAATGCATTTGGCGGACTTGCGGCCTTCAATGTAAACAGACTGATCGTTTCCGGATTTTGAATCGAAGATTTTCGATATCCGTTATACACTCGGGTAGATTCGTATGATGATCATGCATTCTGTAACGTGACTATATTTGACCTTGGCCTCGATGCGGTAAATAAAGGAAAATGGATGCTTCTCTGTTGCAGCCTCTATTTTTAGACGGAGATCGAGGCCTATATGTAAGTTACACCGTATCCGACTCTTGGCGGAAACCAACGATAAATTTCCGCGAGTCACCGCCATTGTTTACAGCTTCGATCGTCAGCCAGTTTTCTTCAGGCCAATTTTCGGTTTTTCACACAAACCCCCGTGTTTCTTTTTTCATTTACACGATATATGTCAGTAATTTATCCTTGTGTACACAAAGGACAGATTTCTGTACCATTCTATTTTTCTTTTTGAAATTTAACAGCATTTCTGCTCACCGGCTGTAGACAGGCATCTTTAAATCTTTTGGTTTCTGAAATTCTCCTTTGATATGATTTACATGTTAACACTTTCCCAAATGACAAAATTTTGGACTAGTCCAAATTGAAAGCATTTGCAGGCGACAAAATGAATACAATCAAAAATTGAAATTTAATTTGGAAAGGGGAAGAAAACATTGTAGGAAAAGGAGAAAATGCTGGTTATCAGCATTTTCTCCTTTTCCCACAATGTTTTTAAAGGCTTTCTTTCTCAGTGTCGTCAAAAGTTGGGATTGTGTGGTAAAGGGTTAAAAATCTCTATTTGCAGTTGGTTACACAACAAAAGATGAAGACTACTTGAAGTTCTTGTTTGAAGGCTCGACAGATTTTAGTGTAGTGCCAAGTTTTGCTGTTATCCCAGCTCAGGCTGCTTCTACTGGAATGTTTACTGGAGGTATACCAGGACTTAGAGTAGATCCAACTAAGGTATAAACTAATGGTAGTGTACTGATAAATCTGTAATATTTCAGCTCTCCTGATAGTACATGATTTGACTGAGCTATTGCGATTGCTCTCAGTCTTCCATCTATCTGTCTGACGTCTATAATTCTTAACTAAGCAATCTTGACTTTTTAATGCATCTGTTAAAGGTATCAACCCATGTCAGCCTACACAGTATGCACAAGTAGACATTGCTTGAAACTCTGCCATTTGTAAATCATATGCATTTCCAAGGACCACCCTACCTCATCACTGAGTCCAGACAAAAAGTATTAAGGATGCAAAATTATGTAATGAATTTTAATGTATTACCAAAGTGCATTAAACACTGTTTTCCAAGAGCTCTGCTCATATGTCTAACATCTAAACATTAGAAATATAAAGACAACTAAATATACAGGCAACCGTGCAGAAATTTGTCAACTGGGGATGTGTTGATATATTGTCATAATTCTTTTGTAATAGAAAGCAAAATTTTAGACTTGTCTATATTGAAATATTAGGACACATAATTTGTGACTGAAATAATGGGATGTTTTTTGAAACATTAGAAAACCAGCATTTTTTCTCTATCCCCACTGTATTTCTTAAGTCTTCTTTCCTCATGGTCATAAAACAGTGAATAAAGGAATAAACACCTGGCTGTACTTTATCAATGTTTTATAGATTTTACATGGAGAACAATACATGGAACTACACAAGCCTTTTGCTGCAAGTGGCAAGTTGACTTCCAGAGCTAAAATTGCTGATGTGTTGGACAAAGGGTCAGGAGCTTTGATATTAACTGAAGGTTTGCATATTGTTTCTACTCCTAGATTGTTTGGAAGTGAGATCAGACTTAACTCTTTCACTGCTGAATCTCATTACCAAATGATGAAATTTAGGTTTGTCCAAATCGAAAACATTTGCAGACGACAAAATAAGGGTGACTGAAAATTTGAAATGTGTTTTGTGAAGAGTAGAAAACATTGTCGGAAAAAGAGAAAATGCTGGTAACCAGCATTTTCTCCTTTTCCCACAATGTTTTCCAAAGGCTTCTTTCTCAGGGTCGTTAAAAGTCAGGATTGTGTGGTAATGGGTTAATTGAAGTTTCTCACTGGTTACAAATACAATTCAACTGCAGAGCCAAGAGACACTTCGGTCATAAGTTATAATAAAACAGTGCATAGTGTAGATCAGGGATCAGACTGCACAGAATGTAAGGCAAGCTTTGTTTTTTTTTTTGTTTTTGATGAATGTAAATTTAGTTACTAGGGATAAATCATTAGCACAGGGTATAGGACATTCCCTATGTTAGAGAAGATGTCTGATTTTTCAACATTCATTATAAAAGAAATGTGCTTTGCAGATGGGTTTGAAGTTTTCAGTCTCTTGAACTAATTAGAAACTGGTAAATGCATGGAAATTTCTTTTTGTTGATAGCATACAAGAAATTTAAATATTAAATAAAGTGCTACAGCATGATCGGTTGTTTTGATTTGGCAAATTTTTCAAAGTTTATCAAAGTGATACTACTTGCAAATGAAGCTGAACATATAGCAAGAATTAATCTGTCCATTTTCAGTGGAGACATTAGATGAAAAAAAAGAGGTTGTGGCTTTCAATCAGTTTGCTATATTTGTTGTTGGAGCGGGTAATTTTGGTGGTGTAAGATCCTCCCCAGCCATGAAACAGCCTGTAAACCCACCCAATAGGGCTCCTGATACCTCAGTCAGTGAAAAGACTGCAGTTGATCAGGTATGGTTACTGTGTCTCTTTACCATAGGGCAGCATTTCAGACTGGTCAAAACTGAGAGCATTTGCAGACAAGAAATTATAAATGGTACCAATTGAAGGGTTCGTGTTTGAAAGGGTACAAATCATTGTGGGAAAATTCCTGCAATGCTGTCTGAATTCATTTTCCTCAAAGTTGTTCAAATGTGACTGATGTAAAGGCTCAATCAGACCCATACAAAGAAGTGTTTACAGTATTCTATCTCTCATACACCTGGGTATTCTGACAAATACTACTAGATAAACACTAATCACAGACTGGACAGAATGAAATGACACCATTTACTGATACAAAATTGAAAGCATTTTTAGAGAAAGGACCAAGATTATATTGGAAAAGTTATTTAGATTAAAAGCATATGTTGCATTACTAATGTCCTAATGGAAAATGATGGTAGATGTCTATGGAGCCTCTTACTTTATAAGGCGTTATAAAACTTGTTAAGAAGAGAAGATGATAACCTGTATTTTCTCCTAAAAAGGCGTTTTAAAACTTGATAAGAAGAGATGATGATAACCTGTATTTTCTCCTTTTTTCCCATCCTTTAATTGACAAATAAAGTGTGCCATCAGTTTGGCAATGCTTGATTCGTTGTCTACAAATGATTGCAGTACAGATAAGTTTCAAATATTGTGGTGTAGTAAAGGGCTAACCCTGAACAGTATGGTGTAAATAATTTAATTTTTTTTTTGAAGGGTAGAAAACTTTTTGAAGTAAAAGAGAAAATGCTGCTTACCAGCACAATGTTTTCACACCTCTTATTTGTCAGGGTCATTAAGTTATGAGATTTGCTTTGCAAAGGATTATAAGGGGTTTTTGTTTATTTCAGGCTGCCATATATAGACTTACAGGAGATAGAAATCCACTACATATTGATCCAAGCTTTGCTGCCATGGGTGGTATGTTTAACCTACATAGTGGATAGGCCTAGCCCCCATAGCTCAGTTGATAGCATGCAGGACTAGAGAACAAAGCATGCCTGGCTCAATTGCTGGCTTGACCAATTGCTTTCCAAAAGGAATTATGATTGTGACAGGATTCATTCCTCTCTCACGGCTGACCATTATTTGTACAAAGGTAACGAGGGAAAGCAGCCAGTGGCTTTGAAAGAATTTTGCGCAGACTACTGGTATAAGAAACTCCAGGAAAATATGGATAGGTGCACTGGCTATCGTAATATAACTGAAATTGTTTTTAAAATTGCATTAAACACTATATGACCCACCAATCAATGAAATTTGGAAGAGTCAACTATTTTTTTATTGATAAAGAATTATAGTTCTTAGTATACTGTCATCTGAAAAAAATCATTGAGCCATACTCTGTGAAAAGAGAGCTTCATGCATCCGCAGAAAGTATTGAAAGTCTATCTCTGGATTAACCCTTTCCCAAACAAGCCCTGGTTTTTACGTGTCTGCAGTAAAAGTCTTTTGAAAACACTGTGGGAAAAGGAGAAATTGCTCGTAACGAGCAATTTCTCCTTTTCCCACAGTGTTTTCTACCCTTTTTGAGAATTTTCTGGCTTTTCCTCCAGAAGTAAAATTGTCGTCTGCAAACTCTTTTGGTTTGGAAAAGTCCAAAATTTGTTTTTTGGGAAAGAGTTAAGCCTGCTGTGACACAAAATGGATATTTACAGGGGCCGGTAATTGTGTGACGGCTTTGTGTCATGCTTGGAGGAGATGCATTCAGCCCCCTCTTGCCAGAGCACTGATCATTTTTTTTTTTTTTTATTGTGTAACTCCAGGGTTCAAACAGCCTATTCTACATGGTATGTGCAGTTTTGGCTATGCCACTAGACATGTAATGAAGACCTATGCAGACAACGATGTTGCCAGAGTAAAAGCTATAAAGGTAGTATGTTCTCACAGTCCTAACTTTTAATGACCCTAAAAAAGAAGGCTTTCCTAAACATTCTGGGAAAAGAAGAAACTCCTTATAGTAACAATGTTTTCTATCCTGTCAAAGATGGAAATCATTATTTGAGCTCCTTTTGTTATCTTGTATGCAAATACTTTCAACTGGGTAAGTTCAAATTTTGATTGTTCAGAGAAGAGTTAAGCCATTTTAAAACTCTTTTAACATATTAGTTTGCTTCAAAATGAAAACATTTGCAGACAGCAATAAAAATGTGGCTGAAATGAATAAATTTGTCCATCATAGGATAAAAAGGAAGAAAATGCTGGTTGCCATCATATTCAACTTTTTGGACAACGTTTTCGTAAGTCAAAACTCTGGGTTGTATGTTGAAGAGTTAAGAACTTTGCTTACCTTTCCAGATTTTTACACCATATTATTTTTTTCTTATGACTTCTAAAGTGGTGTTTCCAATAAATTGAGGATTAGAAATCATAATTTTCTCAAGTTTGCAGGCATCCATAGATATATTACTATCACTTGTTTTGTTCTGCAAGAGTGTGAGGCATGGAAATATTCCAGTATCAAATTCACATATTTTACCTTTGAAAGGGTTCAAAACATTGTGGGAAAAGGCAAAAATGCTGGTCACCAGTATTTTCTTCTTTTACCACAATGTTTTCAAAAGCTTCTTTTCCTCAAGGTCATTAAATCTCAGAATGGTGTGGCAGAGGGTGAAGGCTTTTGAATGTTGCTTCCAGTGTTTTTTCCTCTTCCCACAAAGTTTTTTACTGTTCACAAGACAAATCTTAATGTTTGAGTCAATGTTTGAGTTTCACCCGTCACTAGACATATTTCAATGTTTTAGTTTGTTATCTACATTGGAATGTGTCTTAATTCTGCCATCTTGTATAGAATTACCTGAAACCTTCTTTTACACCATTGAGTAATACTGTGTGAAAAGGGGTTTCAAAAATTATTGACTGAACCTTTTACTATTGGTGAATTTTCTGTAGGTCAGCTGAGGATTTTTTTTTTTTTTTTTTTTAGACAAAATGGTTTATCTGTAACTATGTGTTATCATGTGATGATTTGTTTAACCCTATACTGCACAATGATGCCATTTAACGACCCAAAAGAAGAGGCCTTTTGAAAACATGGTAACCAGTATTAACTCCTCTTCCCACAAAGTTTTCTACCCATCAAGGAAAAATTGCATCATTTGACCTACTATGAAATTGCCATCTGCAAAAGCTTTCAATTTTGATAGATCTAAAATTCTACCATGTGATAAAAAGTTAATATCAAGCATCACAGAGATGTATTAAATGCCCTTTTGTCAAAGTATGGCTCAATTTTTTTTACAATGTTTTTCTAGGCCAGATTTTCCAAGCCAGTGATACCTGGACAGACGCTGCAGACAGACATGTGGAAAGAAGGAAACAGGGTTTACTTTCAGTGTAAGGTATGTAAATTACCTGGTGAGGTCGGTACATGACATTCTAGTAAATTAAACCAACAATTGCTAGATTTAGTTTTATCATGTATACTTTTGTCTTACAATGCATTTGAAGACATTAGAAAACATTGTGACAAACAGAGAAATGGCTCAAAGTGAGGATTCTCTCCATTTTTAACAATGTTTTTTTTTTTTCATTTTTGTTTGTGTAAACTTGTATTTCTTTGGTATAATTTTGATCTTCTTTTGTTTGGGTGTCTTCAGCTTTTGTTCATTTTACCCATATAGAAAATGTATATTAAGTGTTTACCCATAGAGCACAGAATATATACCAACAGACATATACAGTCTAGAAATTAAGACCCGATCAATTGCAGTTTCAAGTTTGCTAGACTCATTTCTCTGTGGCTGACAGTGTAGATCAAGCTTACTCTGCAAAAAACATGCAGCCTGGTCTTGGATCTTTACTGTCCATTGGCCCATTACCATACAATGATGACTTTTGACAACCCTGAGGTAGAAGCTTTTTGAAAACATTGTGGAAAAAGGAGAAAATGTTGGTAACTAGCATTTTCTCCCTCCTTTTCCTGCAATGTCTTCTATCCTTCCCAAATCAAACTTCAGTTTTGCAGTCACATTTATTTTGTTGTCTTCAAATGCTTTCAATATGGACCAGTCTATAAATTTGTTGTTTGGTAAAGAGTTAAGATGAGAATACCTGTACTCTAGCCTTAAGAACTTTGAAATCACAATTTGCCTGTTTTACCTTGAGCCATAAATTTCATTTTTATTTCTTCAGTTTAACCCATAAGTGGCTAAGTGCAACTTTGAGCAGTTTTGCTAACAGTAGAAGTCAAGATCAGACTCCAAAACATGCAATCTGATCTTTGATCTACACTACTTATACACCATTTTCTTTCCAATGAAATCAACATTGAAAGCACAATATTTTGATTTTTACTACTGAGTGGACATTTTCAGTTCATTTACTTAGCAGTTTAAGGGTAAAGGGTTAAAAGATTTAGACAGAAGTCAACCCTTATCCTGTTGTATTTAAAATCTTAAGGGTTTAAGAATAGATTTTGCTTTGAATGTGGCTTATATGACAGTTTCTACTGATACAGAAGCACCAAGTGTAAAGCAAGATCAGACTGCACATATTTGCAGACTGATTTTCCTGTACTATCTCAGCGAAATACACCTGCTTTATACTTACTTTAACCGTTTACCCCATAAGGCATTTCTGTGGTATCTGTAATTGACCCTAAATAACAGCAAGGATGATGCCGTTTCTTTTGTGTATTTGACACCTTTTGATAGCATAGAAAACATTGTGACAAAAGGTGAAATTGCCACAATGTTTTCCAAAGGCTCCTACAAGCACTGCATAGAAATGAGTATCACTGGAGTAAAGGGTTAAATCATTTCAAAGGTTGCAGATGGCAGGATGAGAGTTACCCTTGTACCAAACAGTCTCATGTTTTAATGTCACCAAGAAGCCAAATGAAAACAATGTCGGAAAGAGAGAAAAAGCTGATAATAAGCATTTTCTGTTTTTCCTACGTTTTCTATTATATCAACTGTATTAATATCTGGAGATGTTTTGAGTATGGGAGAGTCTAAAATCTGTCATGTCAGAAAGAGTTAACCCTTCACCACGCAGGGGAAGAAGCCTTTTGAGAACATTGTGGGAAAAGGAGAAAATGCTGCTCTCCTCAACACAAATGTCAAATTTTGAGCGACATTTATGTTGTTCTCTGCAAATGTTTTCAATTTTGACAAGTCTAATATTTTCTCATTTGGTAAGGGTTAATCTTGTCAGCTATTTATTACAGGTAGTTGAGAATGGAAATGTTTGCCTGTCAGGGGCCTATATAGACATCAAAGAAGCAGCCAATCAGCAACAGGGAACAAGTCAGGTATTTGTCTTTAACCCAATTCCTTTTTCAGGCCCTGGAATACAATGGATTGTTTGGCATAGTGACAAATACTTGGGGGTGCAAGTTTGATAGTATCGAGTACAATATGACCATATTTTACTCAACAACACTAAGGTATCATTATACCCCTGCAAAACAATTGTATACTGGGTATACTGGAATCAGCCTGTCTGTCTTTATGTCCCTCTGTCTGTCCGACCATGTGTCTGTCCAAATGTCTGTGTACAAAATACTAGTAATTTTGTGGCATAAACTCGTCTTACAGTTTTCCTTCAATTGTATTGAAACCTTGCATATATATTGATATATTGAAAGATTGAAGACTAGCAAAACACAATTTTCAAGTGACAATTCTTCCTGGTTTAGGAATTATATCCCCTTGAACTTGACACTTACATGTGTCATAGCGCCAACGGGGGGGTATTAAGTTACATTCAGTGACAGCTCTAGTTATATCAGAACAATATACTGACCACAAACTATACCAAGTACAGAAGTTTATTGTGTGATTTTTATGAAAATTGTACCAAAACACACAATTACAGAAAAAGATTATGTTTCTTTTTTTCTCATTTTGAATAGTAAAATGTATACTTTATTACTCTTTTCACTCTTTTCACTGATTCAGGGAGGATCCCTAAAGAGTGATGCTGTATTTGAGGGTATGATAGCCCAGTTGAAGGGTAGAAAGGATGTTGCCAAGAAGATAGGAGCTGTCTTTGGTTGGGTCATTACAAAGGATGGCAAGGAGGTGGCTGAATGGAGTAGGTGTTTTTCTTTCAGTATTGGCCACTATCACTCATTAACCCTTTAAAAAAAATAAAAGTTTGAACTCGACCAAATTTAAAGATATTGCAGACAACAATTTCAAAGTAGCTTAAATTATGATTTCTGTCTTTGATAGGATAGAAAACATTGTGGAAAAAGAAAATACTGGTAACTAGTATTTTCTCCTTTTCCCACAATGTTTTCAAGAAGCTTCTTCTTTAGGGTCGTTAGAATTCAGGATCGCATGGTAAATGGTTAAAGTACTAGTTATATTGTGACCGCACAAAAATAGGTGAAAATTGTGAAAAGGTCAAACATTTGATGAAAGGGCAAATCCAGTTCGTATCAAAATGGAAAAAAATCTTTTGGAAAAGAAGTAATTGTTTGTTTCATTTAACAGAATATCTTTCCAAAGTTATCAGATATACAGATGTATGAAAAAATGAAATTGTTAAAAAGTAATCGCTATCTTGTTCAATGCTACATGTATTAGCAAGAGTGTTCTACAACACATCAAAACTGTTGCTCGACGGTGGTAAAATAAAAAAAATGTCTTAAAAATGTCTTACTGCCGCTGACATCCTCTGCTATTTTTCATGAGTGTAAATCTTTACAAAAGGACAGAATCTTAGTCCTGTTCAAATTGAAAGCATTTGCAGACAAGAAATCAAATATAGCACATAAAATTTGTCTTTCGAAGTTCAACTCTTAGACAGGAAGAAAACAAAGAAAAAAGGAGAAAATATTGCTTACCAGCATTTTCTTCTTTTCATTACTGTTTTCCCAAGCTTCCTCTGGGTTGCTTGGCCAATTTCTTTATGTGCATTTGTGATAGTCATTGGAAAAGGATTCATTTCTCTCAGAATGCTGGTCATCATCTAGACAATGGTAATGTGGGGAAGAAGTCAGTAGCTTTTGAAGAATTTTGTTCAAGTTACTCTTACAAAGCTCAAAAATCAAATAGATTGGTGCACTTGCTACTCTTATGCTACTAACATAATGTTGAAAAAAGCATTGTACATCATACAAAAAAAATTGTCAGGCATGTGCAGATCACACAATAAGTGTACCTGAAACAGTGATTTCTGTCTCTGTTATAATAGTAAATGTGGTAAAAGGTTACCATGACATTATGTTATTTTATATACTGGTATATGTATTATTATTTGTAGCTGCAGACTTGAAGAATGGTGAAGGTTCTGTATACAAGGGACCAGCTAAAGGTGTCAAAGTAGACTGTACAGTTATCATATCAGATGATGATCTAATAGACCTGGTGTCTGGAAAACTGAATGGACAGACGGTAAGTCACTTAACGACCTTCTGTTCACTTTTGTCAGCTCACCTGAGCACAAAGTCTTTACTCTGAAACTTGGTCAGAATGTTTTTCTTGATGATATCTTGGACAAGTTTGATACTGGGTCATTCAGAAGGAGGTTTCTTGGCTAAATCTTACTGTTTCTTGAAATAAAGAAATGTGAGATATTTTCTGCGAACAATTTGATCATCCCTCTTAGTTACTTGTCTTGGTTACAACTAGTGTAAAAATTATCTCTCCTTCCAATTGCAAACAAGTGCTTGTTTGGACCTTAACTTCCATTCTACAGCAAACTATATCTCCAAGGTGCATTGGGGAGGGAAGAGGGCACCATATGGTAGATTTCTTAGCTTTAAAATTATGTTTATCTCCCTTTAAGATGTTTAATTTAGTTGGGGTGGCCGTATTAAACAATCAAATTGTATCCAAGATTTATGTGGGTTGTGCTGAAATATATATATACTACTCAACATTTGCCAGGGATCACAATGTTTATCCTGAACTTCAGAAAAAATATTTTGACACATGAATCATTCAATACAACATGCAGTATGCATCAGATATTTCAATTTGCTTTATAGACAAACCCTTGAAATCAGACACCGGTTACACAGAAAGTGTTTCATGCAAAACTGAGTTGGTGTAAAATACATTAAAATATCTAAATGATCCCTAGCAAATGTTGAGTAGTATATATCATGAATTGCCTGAAAAAGACATACTGAACTCCTTACCAGACAAGAAACTTTTAGGCTGGTCCATTGAAAGCATTTGCAGACACCAAAGTTAGTTTGACTCAAAAATAGAAATATGCTGTGGAAAGGGTACCAGCATGTTCTCCTTTTCCCACAATGTTTTCAAAGGGTCTGTTTCTCCGGGTCGTTAAGAGTCAGGATTGTGTGGTAAAGTGTGAAAAGAATATTGAACTATAGTTTTTTACAGAAAATACCAAAGAATGCTGATCTCTGTTTTTTTGGGATTTTTTTCAGGCTTTTATGACAGGAAGAATGAAACTAAAGGGAAATATTATGCTGGCTCAAAAACTGGGAACCCTGTTTGCTGAACAATCAAAGTTATAGACATTGTGATGAAACTTGCAGTAACTAATGTGATATGTTTTGAAAATGTGTTTGACCCTTTATCGCACAGCAAATTTTTTACTTATCCAACTTGAAAGCATTTGCAGTCAATAACTTCATAGTGGCTTAAATGATGCAATTGTTTGCATAGGATTGAAAATTGATACAATTGCTGTTTACCAGCATTTTATCCTTTAATCAGTATGTTTTCAAAAGCCTTCATTGTGGAGTTTGTGTGGTAAATGGTAAATTGTAAGAAGTCTTTTCATTCTTCTGCAATACATTTTAGTATATGTAAGAAAAGCAAAATACTTGAATCAACTGTTAACCCCACCTTTAACTCTTTGCCACATAATCCTGACTTTTACCAACCCTTGAAAAGAAGTCTTTTGAAATTATTGGGGGAAAAGAAGAAAATGCTGGTTACCAGCATTTTCTCCTTTTCCCACAATATTTTCTACTTTTTGCAAACACAATATGAATTTTTATGTCATATCTATCTTGTCTGCATATGCTTTCAATTTGGACTAGCCTATAATTTTGTTGTTTTGTAAAGAGTTAATTAAACGATTATAGTGACAAAAGCTATTGAAAACATTGTGGAAACTTCCAATAATGTTCTCTGTCCTATCATGAGCAAATTTCATAATAGGGTCCACATTTACTTTGTCATCTTCAAATCGGAATAAGACTAAAGTTTTGTAGTGTGGTATAAAATAAATGATTAGAACTATGATATTTAACCCTCCCCCCCTCCCTTTCGGATAAAAAAAAGAAGAGAAATGGGAATATCAAGGCTTTTGTAGCCAGCTGATCTCATAAAATGTCAAGAAATGTATATTCAAATTCAGTTTGCACCTTTTGTTGAGTGATCTAGATTAACCCTGTAGGGTACAGCTCTTTGAAATTATGCTCCGATAGTACTGTTGGGGTTGTATACATGTGAATTTACCTCCAAATATTATATCATAGCATTTAAACACATGTAATACTACTTTGCAATCATTTCAGCCATACCATTCTGAAAAGTTAATCTTGATTACATATTTCACTAGTATATCATTATTCAAGATCATATGATCTTTTTCTTACAGAATTTTTACTATGATTGTTATTTTTGGTCCAATGTTGTTCCAGAACAAAATGATAAAAAAATATATTATTAAAATTCAAATGTAAACGTTTTGAATGTTTCTTAAATCCTTACAACTCAAT
The DNA here is from genome assembly GCA_943736015.1 of Tridacna crocea. Taxonomy (NCBI): domain Eukaryota; kingdom Metazoa; phylum Mollusca; class Bivalvia; order Cardiida; family Cardiidae; genus Tridacna; species Tridacna crocea. The sequence goes on from OX031066.1 coordinate 17,170,685, forward strand.
CACAAGTTTAAACGACTCTGAAAAAGATGGCTTTTGAAAACATCACAGGAAAAAGACAAAAATGCTGGAGGCAAATTTTTCTTCTCCCTCATTGTATTCTACCCATTCAGACACATCTTTTACTTTCTACCAGATAATACTGGGTTATAACGACCCTGAGGAAGGGGCCTTTTAAAAATATTGTGGAATGAGAGCTATCACTAAGCACGATTATAAACTCCCCCCCCCCCCACCAGCTCCTTGTCACAAAAACACATTGGTTTTAATAAACAGAAGAATTTGAAATAGGTTAAAGGGGATATAATTCTGCAACAAATTGCAGCAGGGCCATGAAAATTGAACATGCATAACTCATATATGTATAATTATATGAACACTGTTTAAATTTGAGTTCAGTACCTGAAAAAGTGTTAGATTATTTTGCCGAACAAATTTGTGTTGGCAGATGGATAGAAAGACAGAACAGACAGACAGATAGACAGATAGCCATGGTGATTCCAGTACAGCCACCTCCATTTCGTTGTGGGGAATATACAAAGAAGAAAATGGTGGTAACCTGCTTTTTCTTATTTTTCCCACCATCTAACCTTTGAAAGACAAATTTTAGTTTTGAGTAACACATGTCATCTGCAAATGTTTACCAAATAATCCCTGGTACGACCCAAAGGAAGAGGTCTTCTGAAAACATTGTGGGAAAAGGAGAAAATGCTGGTAACCAGCATTTTCTCCTTTTCCCTCAATGTTTTCTACTCTTCTAAAGTCAAATTTTAATTTTTGGGTGGCATTTATTTTGTCGTCTGCAAATGCTTTCAATTAAGAGAAGTCTTAAACTAAACTTTTGTCATTTGGTAAAGACTTAAAGAGGTCTCTGATACAGGGTTTACCCTTTACCAACAATGTTTGCTTTTATGAACCTAGTACAAAAGGCTTCTGTAAAAATTGTAAGAAAAGGAGAAAATGCTAGTGACTAGTAATTCTTTTGTTCTTTCCAACACTGTTATCTAACTCTTTAACAAATTCACCTGAGCCACTTTTGTTTTAATATTGACAGATCTAAACTTATTTTCTTGCAACAATACCAACCAAGGATGACCTTTAAGTACATGTAGGCACAATATCAATATTGCATTTGTCTAGAATGTCTCAGGAAAATGTCCAGTTTAGATCAAAGATCAGATTGTATGTTGTGTTCAGGCTGATCTGGATAAATGCTGAACATAAGTCAAGTTGTGAAAGGAGCTTTATGGGTAAAAGAAAAAATTGTGATAAAATCTGTTTCACCCATTACCACACAATTGCTAGTTTAAATGAACCCAAGGAAGAGGCTTTTTGAAAACATTGTGGGAAAAGAAAAAAATACTGGTTACCACCACTTTCTCCTTTTCCAACAATGTTTTCTACCCTATCAAAAATGAATTCCATCATTTAGCCCTTTCCCAAACAAGTCCTGGTTTTTACGTGTCTGCAGTAAAAGTCTTTTGAAACTTTTGAAAACACTGTGGGAAAAGGAGAAATTGCTCGTAATGAGCAATTTCTCCTTTTCCCACAGTGTTTTCTACCATTTTTGAGAATTTTCTGCCATTTTCTCAAAATCTAAAATTGTTGTCTGCAAATTCTTTTGGTTTGGAAGGGTCCAAAATTTGTCGTTTGGGAAAGGGTTAAGCCCAGTTTAAAATCTGGTTGTCTAGTACAGATTAAGTGCTGTGTATACTTGAGGCATCAGTTTTTGCCCACATTATGTGGCTTGCAATACACAAAAATGTGCATTCAGATATTTTTGTTAAACAGAGTTCACGCAGGCTAATACAAGACAGTAGACAGTTACAAAGAAAACAGAAAGTGTTGTTTCGAATTAGCCTGTGTGGACTGCCCAGGCTAATGCAAAATTACAATTTCCTCGAATGTCCGTTTTGCGTATTGCTTGCCATGAAGAGGCTTACTCTTTACCAAACAAGAACTTTTCAGACTTAACTAAGCTTAAAGCAGTTTGCAGACAAATAATGAAGTCTTGTATAATTGGGCAGGCCTTGAAATTGGTAGAAAGCATCTTGGGAACAGGCAGAAATGCTGGTTAGCTGTACTTTTGGTTTCTCATATTGCTTTCCAAAACTTTCTTCTCCAAGGTTAATGCAACATTTGATTGATTATGTAGTAACATTGATTGTACGGTGTTTTACACCGTTTTCGACATTCTATCAGTTATATTGCAGCACCCAGTGCACCTATCCCTGCTATCCTGGAGCCTCTTTTTACGTCTACTCCACACAATTTTCTTTCCAAGCCACTGGCTGCCCACCTAAGGGGAGAGCAATGAATTCCATTGCAATAACTGTCATCAATCCTCAGAAAGAAATTGACTTAGTCAGGGATTGAGCCCACGATCCCATTCTCAAGTCCTGCATGCTACTGACTGTGCCATCAGGGCTCGACGGTTATATAGTAAATGATTAATGGGAATATAAACATGTATAATGTATAAGCCATGCTCTGGTAAAAGGGGCTTTAATACATCTCTGTGATGCAGTAATCAAAGAAATTCATTACATGATTATTTACCCCTAAAATCCATTTTGTCAAATAAGACTGGATACAGATGTAGAAAGGTCCTTGGACATGCATAAATCTACCAACACAAAAAATTGCAACACAAGACAGCCTGTGCAATTCGGGTATTCACCAACCATTCTTAAGAAAGTTTGTCTTTGGGCATATTCCTTACACCTGTTCTGGCACAATGTTCTGTATTTTGGAATGTTCGAAAGGAATATTTCAGAACACAGTACACTGTTGTTCTGCAAGAATGTTCTGAATGGAGAACTATGTTTGGAACATTGTTCTAAGCCATATAGAAAAGAAAGTACATTGGCATGATGGCTATTGCAAGAGCTGCTGTCTTAGCTATGTTAGTTGAGAACATGATTAGCTGCAGACTGGGAGTAGAGACGAGTCTACTATGCCCCTATTTGTGGCATTCATATCATAACAAGAGGGCCAAGATGGCACTGGATCGCTCACCTGAATTTTTGAGAGGACCATAGCCATTTTTTTTCGAGGTATTTAAACACTGGAAACTAAATCATTATTTTGCCAAGGAATTTTCAAAAAGTCACCTGTTTCTTAATTTCCGTACAGTGCAAGTAGCCCCAATTCCCAAGAGCCATGTTTCTTCACCAATCAAAATTTCGCGAACAATCTTTGAATAGAATCATTCAAGGAACATTTCTGATAAATTCTTTTTAAATCTGACCAGCCGTTTCAGAGAGGAAGAATTTTCAGGAATTTCTTCATGTCCGTATAGTGCAAGTAGCCCCCATTCACCAGAGCCATGTTTCTTGACCTGTCAACATTTTGTGAACAATATTTTAAAAGAGTCATTCAAGGAACATTTCTATGAAATTATTTTAAAATCTGACCAGCAGTTTCAGAGAAGAATAATTTTCAAGAATTTCTTCATGTCCATATAGTGCAAGTAGCCCCATGCACCAGAGCCATGTTTCTTGACCAATCAAAATTTCATGAATAGTTTTTGAAAAGGGTCACCCAAGGAACATCTCTGTGAAATTATTTCAAAGTCTGACCAGGGGTTTCAGAGAAGAAGAATTTTTAAGAATTTCTTCATTTCTGTATAGTGCAAGTAGCTCCCATTCACCAGAGCCATGTTTCTTGACGGATCAAAATTTCACAAACAATTTTTGAAAAGGGTCACCAAAGGAACATCTCTGTGAAATTATTTCAAAATCAGACCATTAGTTTCAGAGAAGAAGTATTTTTAAGAATTTCTTCATTTCTATATAGTGCAAGTAGCCCCCATTCACCAGAACCATGTTTCTTGACGGATCAAAATTTCGCAAACAATTTTTGGAAAGGGTCAACCAAGGAACATCTCTGTGAAATTACTTTAAAATCTGGCCAGCGGTTTCAGAGAAGATCTTTAAAGAATTTGCTAACAAATTCCATTTGGTTGCCATGGCAACCAGAGTCTTTGACGGAATCAAATTCTGTGAACAATTTTCAAAGAGGACCTCCCAAGGAACATTCCAGCCAAGTTTGGTCCAAATTGGCCCAGTGGCTTAGGAGGAGTTGATGTTTAGAGAATTACGGACGATGGACAACGGACACCTGGTGATCCTAAAAGCTCCCCTTGAGCACGTTGTGCTCAGGTGAGCTAAAAAAGGACAATTGCAAATTTTGCCATGAAGAATTGTCCATCTTTCTGCCATCTTGTATCACCTCACAACTGTTCAGCAGGTGCGCTGCACCTTGATTGAATTAGAAGTCAGAACATGTTCTGAAGAGCACAGCACAGTGTTCCGAAATACTCCATTGATCTAGAACATGTTCGGATTGTTTGGAGTAGCGACAGGAATATGCCCATATTCTCCAGAATTTTCTACTTTTGTATCTTGTAAGGAACACAACTTCTGATTGGCTAAACCATTCGGTTTCTGCAATTAGTGTATAACAATTTTCGCAGATAGTTTCAAGACCACCATCCGTATTCACAAACCATTCTAAAGTGTATTCTTAGTCTTGTACTTTGACATTTTCTAAATTTGAAAGTAACATAACTTTTAATTGACTAAACCAAATGTTTTAGCCAATCTGGGTTCGTATTCACCAACATTCTTAAGGTAGTTCTTGGTCTCATTTTCCAGAATTTTCTTGATTTGAAAGAAACACAACTTCTGATTTGCTAAACCAAATGGTTTAGCCAGTCAGAAGTTGTGTAACTTTCAAACTTTGAATATCTTGGAGATTAGGATAGGTTGATGAATAAGAACCTAGAAGTAAATGCTTTCCATTTTGACCAGTCTGTAATTTGTTTGAGAGCATTTGCATACGACAAGATAGGTATGACATAAAAATAAATATTGCTTTTGCAAAGCGTAGAAAATATTGTGGGAAAAGGAGAAAATGCTGGTAACCAGCATTTTTGTCTTTTCCCACAGTAATTTCGAAAGGCTTCTTCTTCAAGGCTGTCAAAAGTTGGAATGTGTGGTAAAATGTTGAAGGTGGGATAACAGTCGATTCAAGCATTTTGCTTTTGTAACATATGCTATAATGTGTTGTAGAAGAATGAAAAGGTTGTTGTGTTCTTAAGAGGACCATGACAGGAACATTTCTAGTGTTTGGTCAAAATGTGAGAAGTAGCTTCAGAGAAGAAGACATCTGAAACTAGAGCCATCATTAAACATGATTATACCCCAACCAGCTCCTCGTCACAAAAACAGGTCTTTGTCACAGAATACAGAATGGTTTAGTACAGAAGTTAGAGTTGAAAAAAGTTCAAGGGGAGATAATTCTGTAAGTAATTGCAGCAGGTTCATGAAAATTGCACATTCACAACTTCATATATTTAGGAATCCTGTGTGTAAATTCAAGTTCAGTACATGAAAAACTTTTGGAGTGTTGTTCCGGATAAAATTTGTGCCTGATGACAGACGGAACAGGCAGCCATGGCGATTCCAGTATACCCCCCCCCTCCATTTCCTCGTTATGAAAGTTAACAGATGCAAGACGGACACAGGGCAATGATGTAAGCTCCCTATTGTTTTCAGCCAATGGAGCTAAAAATGGGTTCCAGCTGGCACAAATCAATAGATGATCACTTCTACCAATGTATAACAAGACAGATTACGGATTTTTCTCTTTAATTTACACAATTACAAAAGAATTAACGAGGCTGTCTGTTGAATCCTCCTTGTTGAAGACCACCTTGCCCTGCACCCATCTGTGTAATTGGAGTTGTCACCTGCAAACCCTGGATGTTGGCAAATTCCTGCAAATATAAACCACATACCCTTGGAATACTAATAGTAGAATGAGGTGCTTTTTTACACAGAGTCAGTCAAGTTCAAACTTCCCTAAACAATCAGTCTCACAACTCATCACTCTCTGGTATTTCATAGATGTGCTGGACAAAATGAAAAAAACAGTAGCAAAGAGGGGTTAAAAGTCTGCATACTGAGGGTTAAAAAAAAAAAAGACAGACAGACTATAATACCTGAACAGGTGTCTTTTTAGGAAAGTGAAGGCTGTTGGTTAATGGTTGGTCATGGGAGAAAAAGGGTGGGATTGAAATTTTAATGAAAATTGAAGGAGATATTAGTAAAAATTGGAATTTCACTGGAAACCCACTTTTTCCATGACACAGCATCAAATTGGAAAACCTGTACATATGTATTGGCACTATATCCTAAAGAGTTCAGACAAGAATTTTCATCCAATTTGTTTGTGGAGAAATAGCTTTGGACAGACGGACGGAGCAGTGCCTATATGCTTGCCCTTCCGGGTGCATAAAAACATCCCAAGATTGTAAGGCTTTTGTTCTGTAATAATTAAACCCTCTTTTCCAACATAATTTCATTTAGGCTTAAAATAAAAATATCTGTGTATAGGGTTTCCCTACCCTACCTAGAAAATGTTACCAATCTTAAACTTTTTTTGCCACAATTGACAAAAAAATAATCTGTTGGGTGTGACTTCATTACATGTTCCATGTAAAAAGTTTTTGGAAAAAAAAAATCCTTCCCTACTCTACCTACAGTATCTCAGACTGAAACCTTAACATGGTATTTTCTCTTAAGGCGTTATTCAAAGTGACCAGGACACCAATCCATGCTTTCCCTAAGTTACTTGTTACTAGACCTTCACACAAAATCTTTCCAAGCTACTGGCTCCTTTCCATTACAAATGTCTCTTGGACAATGTTAAGCTATCAGAGAGAGGTGTGAATCCTGTTGCAATTGACAAACAATCCTCTGAAAGATTGTGGTCAAGCTGGGAATGAGCGACCCCTAGGTTTCAACCCTTTACCACACACTACCAACTTTTGATGCTCCTGGAAAGGAAGCCTTTTGAAAACATTGTCTGAAAAGAAGAAAATGCTGGAATCCAGTATTTTCTCCTTTTCCCACAATGTTTTCTACTCTATCAAAGATAAAAATACACCATTTGAGCACCAATGAAATTGTCGTCTGCAAATGCTTTCAATTTGGACAAGGAAATATTTTGTCATATGGTAAAGGGTTAAGCCCTGAGTGTTAACAACAGTTACTGGGCATAGAAAGTTGTCAGGTGAAATCTTTACCAAACTATAAAATATAGACTCCTAAATTAAAGCCTTTGCAAAAGACAAATTCAAGGTGGCCCAAATGACGGAGTTTGTCACACTGATTACCAGCATATATTTTTCATTTCCCACTGTTTTCAAAAGCCTTCCCCTGAATAATTAAAAAGTCAGGATTTTGTGGTACATGTATAAGGTTCAGGTCAAAGGGAGACAAATAATTTGCACAGTACTTACAAGCATCTTCAACATCTCTTTAGTGTCAGGATCAACCTCAATTATGTCATTCTGCTCAAGGACAGAGATCTGAAAACAAAAACAAATACAGAGAGATGGGATATTTGTTACTACATGTACATTGCTTATAGTCCATATTTTTAACTATTTACCAAACAATGCTGTGTTTTAAACAAATTTTGTTCATAGCTACCTTGATGAAATGGGACCTTGATCTTCTCAACTGAACCTTGCAGGATCCATTCAAAGCATTTGTGATAAACTGAACTCTTTACCCACAAATTTAAGACTTGTCCAAAACAAAAGTTTTGCAGATGACAAAAAAAAAAAAACATTACGTAAGAAATGAATTATATATTTTCAGAGGCTAGATAACTTTGCAGGAAAAGCGAGAAAATGTTGGCTTTAAGCATATCCTCATTTTCAAACAATGCTTTCAGAAGTCTTCCTTCTTAGGGTCATATAAATTTGCCATTGTGTAGTAGGAAGCTGTTGACCCTTACCAAACAATACCTGGTTTTTACAACCCTGAGGAAGAAGCCTTCTGAGAACATTGAGGGAAAAGGAGAAAATGCTGGTAACCAGCATTTTCTCTTTTTCCCACAATATTTTCTACTATTCTAAAGTCAAATTTCAATTTTTGAATCGTATTTATTTTGTCTTCTACAAATGCTTTAAATATGGACAAGTGTAAAATGTTGTTGTTTGATAAAGGGTTAAAGTGTGTTTCAGTTAAAGTCCATAACTCTTTACCACTCAACAAAACTGTGGACTGGTCCAAAATGAAAACATTTGCAGATGACAATTTAAATTCGGCTCCAGTGTTGGAATACAACTTTGATAGGGTAGAAAACATTGTGGGAAAAAGAGAAAATGCTGGTAACCATGTTTCAAAATTTTCTTCTTCATGGTCATTAAAACTTGAGATTGTGTGGTTAAGAGTTCAATTAGGAATACCCCCTCAACCCCATCTTAATCTATTTGGATCCCTGTAAGCATAATTAGATAATTTCAAAGCACAGCTAAGGATATTCTGTTGTTTAATTTCACTTTTAACACCTTCAGTTTTATAACAATTATGTACAACTATCTCAGCAATAAACTAGTATCCGATACAACCTGTCCCAGATAAGCCCTGGTTTTTACAGCTCTGAGGTTGAAGGTATTTGAAAACGCCATGGAAGGGTGAAAATACTCAGAACGAGCATTTCCTCCATTTTCCACTGTTTTCCTCCCTTACAAATTTAAATACCACCTTTTTAGCCACTCTAAATTTAGTATCAGCAAATTCATTCAGTTTCGGTAGACCAAAATTACCTCATCTAGTAAAGAGTTAAGCATGATTACAGAAACGTACCTCGGGTACGTAGTTATCTCTACGTTCCCTCTCTTCCTCTTGAAGTTTGATGGAAATACCACGTACTGGTCCTCTCTGTATACGCTTCATCAAATGTGTGACAAACCTAAAACCAACAAAACAACAACAAAATAGGTACTATTCAAGTACAACTTTGTACCTACAAATGATTTATCTGTATTATAAAACACTTTTTGAGAATTTCCAGCCTCTTTTTTTTTTTGCAGGACCATTTTTTTTTTCATCTAATACCACAGTAAGACATAGCATCATCATCATGTTAATATGAATTCAAGTCCCTGTAAAAATGCCTGCTTCTGTTAGAGTGACAATCCCTAACTATTACCAAATGACAAAATGTTAGGTTTGTCCAAATTGAAAGCATTTGTAGACAACAAAATAAATCTGATTGAAAATTTAAAATTCATTTTGTGAAGGGTTGAAAATATTGTGGGAAAAGGAGAAAATGCTGGTTATCAGCATTTTCTCCTTTTCCCACGGTGTTTTCTAAAGGCTTCTTTCTCAGGGTCATCAAAAGTAGGGATTGTGTGGTAATACCATAACAGGCTAAGACAATAAAAAACTTTCAGTCTGGTGCAAATTCTAGAAATACCTAAAGAATCTATGTAGCCAACCACTAACCCTTTACCACACAGTCCCAACTTTAAACAACCCTGAAACAGAAGCCTTTTGAAAACGGCAGAAAGGTAATTCAACCTTGACTGTATTTTATAGAGCTGCAACAAATTGTGTCAAACAATGACAGCATATTAGTGTACAGTAACTTTGCTTTTTTACAACATAGTTTTCAATAATGTGATTGCTCATCATTGCACAATTTACTCATAAATCTACGAAAACTTGGACATGAGTGATTTACAAATGGCCACTAGCTATAAGTTCATATCTGTGTAATGCTCTGACAAAAAGGGGCTTAATGCATCTCCGAGATGCACAATAACTACTCTAGCATCCCAAACCATAATCATGGAGACTTCAAATCTATAGTGTCTAACAATCAAAAGAATCATGAGGTACACAGCTGAGCACCTTGGACATACAGAAAAATGGCCAAAAGCAAACTTTCGATCCAGTCAGCCTGCGCAGACTGACCTGGGTCGATACTTTTTGCAGATGCATTAAGCTCCCTTCTCACAGAGCATGGCTCATACTATTTGTTATGTGGGCTTTCCATTACCATGTAACTTTCATGTGTTTTGATGTGTACTATCTCACAGGACATCTCAATTGATCAAACATGCTCTTGTGGACACAAAATTACAACCTGGTTATAAAGTCAATGATATGGCTAATATTGTCTACCTACATAATGATATACTGATCATAACAGTATCAAATACCTGTAAAAAATGCCCCATTATCATTCTTCTGACCTAAAAATGAATCTATCATTTTGTAGTAAGTGAGCAATCAACACCACAATTCTTTGTATTCTACTCACTGAAACAGGCAACAGTTTCATGATTTTGATGTTTCACTGAATTATTACGGTAAGAAAATAATCAAGAATTTTCAGAAGTAAACTGTTCAGACTGAAGCCTTTAGCTCTGGTTAACCCATTACCACACAATCCCTACTTTTGACGCCCCTGAGGAAGAAGCCTTTTGAAAACACTGTAGGAAAAGGAGAAAATGCTGGTAACCAGCATTTTCTCCTTTTCCAACAGTGTTTTTTAACCTTCCCAGAACAAATTTCAATTTTTCAGTCACCTTTATTTTGTCGTCTGCAAATGCTTTCAATTTGAACCAGTCTAAAATTTTGTCGTGTGGTAATGAGCTAAATAAATTGCAAAAAATTCTTTTTCCTACAAGCCCTACCATCAACACGTATTTGCAGTAGCATATTAAACATTGCCATGAAATAAATCCTGCTATATTCACACAATGTATATTAAAAAAAAAAAGAAGGCAAAAACCCTTACCCTGCAACTTTGTTCCTTAGCTTTTTGCTAGGCAAAATGGCTATTTCCTCACATACTCTCTTATTGGTATGAAAGTCAAGGGTCAGTTTAGTGTAATACTTCTCAATGATGACTCGAGAAGCTTTCTTCACTGTCTTTGTTCTGACACGACCCTGCAGGTATAAAAGGGATTGCAGTTAATGAAAGGTAACAGTGAGCGACATCTTCAGATATTTCGGAGTTTCTGTAAAGACTTACCAGTTATTTATCAATCAGTGACCATAATAAGCGCAATCAGCAAAAATTGGGCCACAAATTGCTGTTTGAAGAGATGCTCGTGTTATCAAATTTTGTTTCAGAAGTTTTCTGTGAATGGCTGACATGATGGTAAGCAAAGAAACAATCACAAAAGTAACATTGGACGAAACCCTCAGACTGAAGAAGCACCACACGCCAAAGTACAAGTGCATGTTCATGTACAAAAGTCCCGTTTCTCGACAGAATGGAAGATATGTGCGAAAGATATTAAGTACCGTTGGGCCACACGAAATTTAGGGTTTGTCTATCAAAGTGCAGCAAACACCTTGTGAAAAGCAGGAAAAGCTACTAGCTAGCAATGTTCCTTTCCCAGAATACTTCTCGCTGAAAATCAGAAATAAACACTATACGGTATTCAGAGACTGTAATTATTTTCTTCTGTCTCTTATAGGGCCAATAAAGTGTTATCCATCATCCGATGAGGGTTGATTTTGACAGAGCATATTCAGAAATTAATCGTACCATCTTGACCGGAAGTAGAAAAAGACCGTGGAAAGGGAGATAATCAATATTTCTGTAAAATTCTATGCCCTATTTGTCTCCCGTTCACAGCGAAATATGTCAATATTCTTCAGATTGGCCGACGAGTTACTATATATCCTGTACGGAATAAATAATGATACACGGTGTGTTTAAAAACGAACACTGCCGCTAAAAAGGGGCGATGAAGTAGGCCTAAATCGCCATAAAAAAAAACTTTTGTGCTAATATCTGTAAAGCCTGTTTTTTCGCTAAAAAAAATCAATTAAAAATACCGCAATTCAGACAAGGAAAAAATCATTAATTTAAAATACATTCACTGGAAATGGTATTTCTAAAACTTTTTTTTTTTTTCCATTTTGAGATTAAGATTATTATTTCTTTTAAATTTAGAACGAAAAAAAAAAAAGGTAGATCTAATAGAGATTTTTCCACAGAAGTATTTTTAAAGCGAATTTCTACATTGTTCCTTAAATTTTTAGCTGCAGAGTGTTCGTTTACACACGAAATATGCTGGAAACTAGCATTTTCTCCTTTTCAAAAATTTTTAATAACTTTTCAAGCACAAAAACATTTTTTCTCTCTAAAGTCCATATTTAGAGGATATTTTCAAAATATTTTCAGCGTCGTAAAATTCTGGATTGTGTTTTAAAGGGTTAAAAACCAGTGGGGCAATACAGGGCCATCACGGTTATCTCATTTAGACGCATGTGAGAAAAGTAACCATGCAGTGGCTTGGAAAGATATTTTATGGCGTAAGAAAGCCAGGAAACACATGCGCATGTGTACCGACAGCAGTAATATGACCGAGAAACTGTAACAAACAGCTCAAAGCTTAAATACAAAATAAAAAGCAAAAATATAAAAGACCGGCCAAATGCATTATTAATGTCAGTTTTCTCTGGAATGTCTCCTTAAAGCAGACGTACTATACATATGTAGATCATTGATTGAAACCAATAGGATGTTGGGAATGTGAAGTTTCTTCGGTCTTCGTGGCAACCTTTATTCTTTGCAGCAATATATTAACTTGTATTAATCATTTAAATGTAGAATCTATTTATGGTTATAAAACCCTCAGAAGTTTGAATCTATTCAATTTAGCCACAGATAAATGGATAACAAATGTCTCAACTTTCCTTAAAGGTGGTCCTTCAGATTTTGGGACAAAAATTTAACAAGAATATTAAAAAAAAAAAGAAATCATCCTTATACTCCAAAAGCCTTATAATTTTCGTTGGTAACACCCCAGCAGTCGAAAACCATCCGACAACATGAGAAATTAGATATTTACTACAGCCCAGTTCGGTACCGACTAGACTGGTTACCTCCCCTGATACACTACGTGTAATACACGGTATACAACGGTGGCCAGTTCAGGTACCGACAGGAAACACAGTCTATTTTTAGATAAGCAACTCACTCATTTACACACCGAAAATATACAGACGAAGCTTCAAACATAGCGTCCGAAGAAGACATTATGGAAAATAATTACATGTCTGTCATTTTATGGAATTTCAGAGTCATTAGTTACGTGCCAGTCACTTAACATTCCCATAATGCTTTTCTGTTTTTTTTTTTTTTTTTCAGAGAAACCTAAAAATAGCTTAACAGGCTACATACCCTTTAAGGGAATACCATCAAAAAAAATTTTTTTTTGTAATTTTATGATTCTTAATCATTGATGATTTGTATCATTTTTTCATATAAATTTCAGTGATATATATATTTTTTTCATTTGGTGGGATGTGAAAATTCTAGATACCCACCTTTAACTCCGAACGACAATAAGTTAGGCTCATCAAAATTGAAAGCATTTATATATAGACAAAGCTGATGTGTATATGAAATAATGGAATTTTCTTTGCAAGAGTAATTTATAGTTCTAAACCTTGTGGGAAAACAAGAAGTGAGTTTAGCCCTTTACCAACAATAAGATTAAGACCAGTCCATATTAAGGCAATTTGCAGACGACAAATAGAGACGGCTCAGAAGATGCAATTAACTTCTAAAATTTATATTTAACGTTTAGGGAAAGAGGAATACATCTATACGTCTATAGGTACTTACTGCAGCGAATTAAGAGTTTTAATTTAAAAATTAGAGTCCACAGGTAATATGAGTCCTCATTATGACTTTGTCTTTCGCAGCAAAAATTGTGTATGTCTGATGCTGTAAACTCTTAATTGTCCATGTAAATATATGCTTCAAAATTATCTAAAGTGGGTTCAGTTAATATGGTCTTGTCTCATGTACATAGCAGACATTTATTAACAACTAAATCAGGATCATACTACACAGAGGCTGCAGACTTGCCGAATCAGTTGATCTAAATTTAAGACAGCAAATCTATTGAAGTATGGGTAGAACTTTAGTGAGAAAACAAAGGTAATTTACGTTATAAGAATACAACATAATTTTGTTTAGCATTATTTCATAAATAACTGTTAAAGATATGACAAGGAAAAGATAAGAAACCTAAAAATTTATTTGTTGAAAGGGGGGCTGAGGAGTGAACCCCAAACCCATGATTTGGGCGAAATTTTCTGTTGCGAACATGCGAGATAGCGAACTGGCTTAGTATTCGGAACACTCAGATGTTTACCTAGCTGGTACCACCTATCTCACTCCTACCAAAATGTTGCGGGATTAGTGCTACGGAAGAGCTTTCAGTAAATGACAGATGTCCCGATATTCGGTAAATTTTACGGTTTGAAAAGAAAGGTATGCAACAATAATGCCCATGTTCAAACACTAGGTTTATAAAAGTAGATTATAGACACAGTAACTGTGTATATGCCTTCTTGAGTTCGCCTGTGTGCAAGCACTCTTCTGTATCCCTACCTTCAGTCTGAAGGTGTCTGCTCCGATGCTATTTTTGTGACTGGTCTTCGCATTTGTATCCGAAGAACAGTAACAAAAATAGCATCGGAGCAGACACCTTCAGACTGAAGGTACTATGTCCCGTAGTCGCATGATCTGTAAACTTTTATTTTGATACTGATAACTAGTTGACAGTATTTCCTGAAATTCAGGAGATATGCGTGTATTTTTTCTCTCTTCGGATAATTCTCTTCTTTTAAAAGTGTTGAAATAGTATCCTGTAATCAATCTTGGTATCAACAGTAAGTAACAAGCAGTGCAACATCTTAAAACTTTTAAATTCGGATAGGTCTTAAGGTCTACGGCCCCTAACTCTCTTATTAACCCACTCCAAAACAGAAATTTAGACATTTTGTCATTCAAAACATCTGCAGACAAATAGCCTTCACAAAAACATCAATGAGATAGGGGTCGTGGACCCTTAAATTTTGTTGTGGTAGGAACGTAAACCCTCTTTTCCCTGAGTGCAGCTCACATGTATATGTAAAACTTATGATTAATTTCAGGGACACTGCCATGACAACTGTACGAAGTTTTGTGGAAGCAGTTATGAGGAAACCGACCTTGAAGACAATACTTTTTACATGTGTTCTCATTACAGTTCTCCATTATGTCATTAAATTTGAACAAATCCGTGATCATGGGGACTACAAAAATCTCATAATTCCTGTAGAGGAAATGGACCTGTCAAAGTATCCCCCTCTGGGTCTCAGCCATTTTGAAACATTTCCTTTGTCAGGACCTTTACGTGTGCCAAGAATAATTCATCAAACATGGAAAAACACAGAGATTCCAATGAAACTTACAAAATGGGTGAAATCATGGGTATTGAAAAATCCAGATTATGAGTACTGGCTGTGGACTGATGAAAGTGCTAGAGCCCTTATCGCAGACAGACACCCTTATCTCTTGCCAACATTTGATGGCTACACAGAAGGAATAAGGAAAGCAGATGCTCTGCGCTATGTAGTGTTGTACGAGTTTGGTGGTGTTTATGCAGACATGGATATGGAGAGCCTGAAGCCGTTGGATCCCATCTTACGCAAATATGCTTGTATCATACCACAGGAGCCATATGAACATCCAATATTATATGGAAATTTTGAAAATTTATCCATCAATGCAGTCATGGCCTGTAGGGCAAAGCACCCTTTCATGAAAATGCTGATGGATAACTTAGGATATTTCTCTCATATGTGGGATGTGTTAGATAGCACTGGACCTCATTTTGTGTTGAATAACTTGAAACGATACAAGAATAGCAACAGAAATATCAATGATACACATGATGATGGAATTTATCTGGCTCCAGCAGAATATTTCTTTCCAACAATTGATCCTACAAAACATTTTTGGTTTCGCATACAGTGTTCAAATTTTGAGAAGTTAACTACTATTCAAAAAAGGGCCTGTGTTAGTTTGAAATATCGTGGTGAGAAGAAAAAACCTCTCACTGTTTCGTTTACAACTCATCACTGGATTCACACATACATCGACTTCAGGCTGTCTCTAAAAGGTCCTGTGAACATTAAGGAAATAATTCCAAAAGTCAGAATGTACCACAGTCAGCCAGAGATCAATGGTACTCATTAATGCATCTAGTATGAATCATCAAGCTCACAAAATTTGGGTCAGTATTCACCAATCATTCTAAAAATTGCTCATCCCCTTACCATGTAGCCCTGAGGTTTGACAACTAATCTATTGGAAGAAAGATTTTGAAAAAAAAAATGTAGGAAAAGGAGAAAATGCTGGTAACCAGCACTTTCTCCTTTTCCCCACAATGTTTTTGACCTTTCTATGGTAAATTCCATCATTTGAGCATTTTTCCATCAATGGGTTGTCTACAAATGCTTTCATTATAGTTTAATCTAAAATTTTGTCTTTCTACGGAGGCAAAGTCTAATTGATTGGTAGAGGTAAATTGATTAAATTTGAATTTTTACAATTAGACTTCAATTATGAATGATTTGTGGGTGGAGGCCACTTGTGGTCTCTCTGACCTGAATTGTTTTAGTCTTCACAAATAATTAAAACAGTATTGCTTATAAAATTAAAAGGCCTTATGGCAGCCAAATGCAAACATTTCTGGGTGGGTATTAAATACAGGTAAATTTCATTTCAATTAAGAATGTCATGGTGATTGCTTTTAGTCTAATGGTCTTTCACACTGGTTTGTCATATGCAGGACAATAAATGGTTAGCCCTGTACCACACAATCCTGACTTTAAATAACCCTGAGGGAGAAGCCGTCTGAAAACATCGTGAGAAAATGAGAAAATGCTAGTAACCAGCATTTTCTCCTTTTCCCACAATGTTTTCTTTCCTTCCCAAAAGAAATTTCAAATTTTCAGTCATTTTATTTTCTCTTCTGCAAATGCTTTCAATTTGGACCACTCTAAAATTTTGTTGTTTTGTAAAGACTTGAAACAAGAGTTATCATTGAGTGTCCTTATTCTGTGAGTGTCCTTGAGGCTTGAACCAGTGATTTTTATTTACGTCTAGTAAAGCACATAGTTTTATGTCATCACACAGTATTTCAGGTCATAACCCTTACCAGAGACTTGTTTAGATTTGGCTGCCACTAGGCCTTCAACTCTATACCACACAATATCAATTTTGAACAACCTCAAAGAGAAAGTATTTTTAAGATAAAGTGGGAATTTACAGACGACAGATTAGATGCTACTTAGGAAATTTGTCTTTCATAGGTTAGAAAACATTGTAGGAAAGGGAGTTTCCCAAAAAATGCTGGCTACCAACTCTTACGAACAAAGTCCGTAACAAAGAAACAAATGAGTAAATGCATGGCAGAAATAAGGGTCCGAGCGGGATTCGAACCCCGGAACTCCCGGACGCAAGGCCAATACCCTAACCACTGAGCCAAAGAGATATCTCCCTGACGCAGTAGCCAGGTATTGTATTTAAATCGGGAGAATGCCATGCAGGAAGGAGTGGTCTCCCGTAACACACCCCCTCTTAAAGTCATCATTTATTGATGACTCGAAGCCTTATTAGGCAGGAAGTCCGATTTTGGACAACAAATGGGATTAATGGCTCAATGGCCAATCCCGGACGAGCCCCCATCTTACGAACAAAGTCCGTAACAAAGAAACAATAAATGCATGGCAGAAATAAGGGTCCGAGCGGGATTCGAACCCCGGAACTCCCGGACGCAAGGCCAATACCCTAACCACTGAGCCAAAGAGATATCTCCCTGACACAGTAGCCAGGTATTGTATTTAAATCGGGAGAATGCCATGCAGGAAGGAGTGGTCTCCCGTAACACAACATTTTCCTCTTTTCCCACATTGTTTTGAAAAGCTTTTTTCTAAGGGTTGTTAAAAATTTCGATTGTGGGGTAAAGGGTTAACGGTTAAGACATAGTCTAGTCAGAAAATTTATAATTAGTAATTATTAATTGTACGCAAGCACTTTTGGGTTTTATAAATTTTGCCAGCTTTAAGCTTATTGCCCTGTTAATTTTGCCTACTTTAGTAATTTTCTAATGTGAAGTTTGCCTGTTTTAGTCTTATTCTCATGTAATGTTTGCTAATTTTAGTCTTATTCTCATGTTAATTTTGCCTTATTTGCATGTAAATTTTTCCTCATTAATGATTCTTATGAGAACTTTGCCCACTTCACTCTTTACCGAATGACGAAATTTTGGACTGGTCCCAATTGATAGCATTTGCAGACAACAAAATTAATGTCACTCAAAAATTGAAATTTGTTATGGAGGGCAGAAAACATTGTGTGAAAAGGAGAAAATGCTGGTTACCAGCATTTTCTCCTTTTCACACTATGTTTTCAAAAGGTTTCTTTTTCAGGGTCGTGAAAACCAGGGATTGTTTGGGAAAGGGTCACGTCTTATTTTTATGCCAATTTTGCCTGCATTAGTCTTGTTCTCATCTCAGTTTGCTTAATATAGTATTATTCTATGTATTGGTATAATATGTGTATGGTAAATTGTGTATATAAAACCATTAGTAGGTCTACTCCACCATACAAAAAATAGACTCAAATTCAAAATTGAAAGAATTTGTAGATGACAATTTGAATATGACTCAAATGAAGGAATTTGTCTTTGATAAGGTAGAAAACATTGTGGGAAAAGGAGGAAATGCTGGTAGCCAGCATTTTCTCCTTTTCCCACAATGTTTTCTTCCCTGATGGAGACAAATTGCAATGTTTCGGTTACATTCATTTTGTCATCTTTAAGTGCTTTCAATTTAGATAAGTCTAAAATTTTGTCATTTGGTAAAGAGTTAAGGAGAACTTGTATTAATCTGCCTTTTGTCAGAGCATGGCTCAAATGTTTGAATGAGCTCACCAGGAGACTGAGAGCTTTGTATAAACGAAAGTGTTCTCTTTTTTTTTAAAGAATTTGCAATGTGTATATCTAGTCATATGCTATATATTTGTTAATTTCAAAGTTAAAGCCAGTGCTCTATAGACCTACCATTAACCCATAAAGTAAGAATAGCTGCCTATAGGAAACAGAGGCGGTGTTAACATGCATTTGATTTTGAATCATACAATTCAAACATAGAGAAATTACTGTGAAGGTGACAATCTGTTATTTTAAGGTTGGTCCCAGTGTTAGTTGTTGGCAGAGAAATTAATTTCAGAACTATGTGGTCACTCTATCTTTTATTTTTTGCATGATTTTAAAATTCATTTTCTGCCGGCCACTAAAACTTGGATCAACCACACAGTTACAGATTGTAATCGTTAAAATATTTTTGATACTCTTAAATGGTATGATTTAGATTTAAATGCATTTTAACACCTGGTTTGATTTTTTTTTGCCTCTATTGAGCCTTTAACATGCCAAAGTAACTTAACCCTTTACCACACAATGACGACTTTTAATGAGCCTGAAACAGATGGCTTAAGAAAACATTCTGGGAAAAAGAGAAAATGCTGGTAACCAGCATTTTCTCCTTTTCCCACAATGTTTTCTACCCTTCCCATAACAATTTTTCACTTTTCATTCACATCTATTTTGTCGTCTGCAATTGCTTTCAGTTTGAACCAGTCAAAAGATTTGTCATTTGGTAAAGAGTTAATAGGTAGTGTCAGCCTATAAATAAGACCCAAATAATCATAGGTTTCCAGTATCTCTTGTCTAGTATACATGTAAGTAGAACATACATGTACACTGTAGCATCAAGATCAGACTGCATGTTTTGTGCTGTCTTATCTTGATCTACATTGGCTACTATTTTCTTGAAAGTTGCTTAAAAGGTTAATCGTTTATAGTATACACTTTAGTAGACCTGTCAAAAACTAATTTCAGGGATGCCATTGATCAAGACAATCTTCTTCTAGGTCTTCGAGAACGTCACACGATAACATTGCATCTCATTAAGTGCTATGACATAGTACACAGGACTATTGTTTACAGTTCCAGTATTTTGTCACTGGAGAGTAAGATTGCTCTTCCTGAACCTGTTTTCTTATTTCAATGTAGTTAACTGTTCCAGTATTTCTGATAAAGGAATAAGCAACGATCAGCCCGTGTCATCATTTCTGTTTACAATGTGGATAAACTTTGTCTTTTAAGCCTAGAATCGGGACAAAATGATCAAGTGAATGAAAGTTTTGTTTTGCCGCATTGAATTATCATGTGATGTTAGCGTCACTGTTACATCACTGTTGAGATTTAGGACAAGAAGTAGGCTAAGCGTTGGTGATCATTGATGTTAACAAACAGATAATGCGACATGGTAGGATCTGTTCTAGTATCAAATTTTCTTCTTTCTGCTATTGACTGTAACTTTTAAGAATTGCAACTTAACATATTGTTAAAGTCATAATAATCACCATATTTTTACATGATAAAAACGAAATTTATCTTTATTTTATAAACAGGCCTCTTTATATTTGGACTTTACTGTGACTTTAACCCATTACCTCACAATCCCTACTTTTGATGCCCCTGATAAAGAAATCTTTAGAAAACATTATGGGAAAAGGAGAAAATGCTGGTTACCAGCATTTTCTCCTTTTCCCACAGTGTTTTCTACCCTTCACAAAACAAATTTCAAATTTTCAGTCACTTTTATTTTGTCGTCTGCAAATCTTTTAATTTGGATCAGTCTAAAATTTTCTTGTGTGGTAAAGAGTTAAAAGAAAGAAAAACCTTGTTTGCTTTTTCTTTTTAACCCTTTCCCAAACAATCCCTGGTTTTTACGACCCTGAAAAAGAAACCTTTTAAAAACATTGTGGGAAAAGGTAACCAGCATTTTCTCCTTTTCCGACAATGTTTTCTTCCCGGCTGAAAACAAATTTTTATCTTTGACTTAAGTTTATTTTGTCCTCTGCAAGTGTTTTCAATTTGGACCAGTCTAAAATTTTGTCGTTTGGGAAAGGGTTAAACAATGTTAAGCATAGTGGGTCAGCAGCATATTCTCCTATTCTCAATATTTTCAGAGTTTCATAAAAGGCCATATTCCATCGTTTGAGTCATATTACAATTGTTGTCTGCAGATGCTTTCTAGATGTATTTAGGAAAGATTAAAATATAAGATAGTTTCTTGATACAGAGTCAAAGCATTAGCCCTTGTCAACCCTTTCCCAAACAACAAATTTTGGAACCTTCCAAACCAAAAGAGTTGCAGACGACAATTTTAGATTTGGAGAAAATTGCAGAGAGTTCTCAAAAAAGGTAGAAAACACTGTGGGAAAAGGAGAAATTGCTCATTATGAGCAATTTCTCCTTTTCTCATAGTGTTTTCAAAGACTTTTACTGCAGACACGTAAAAACCAGGGCTTGTTTGGGAAATTCTAGATCAGGATCAGACAGCAAAGAATGTGCAATCTGATCTTGGAGATAGATATTTATCCTTGCAAAAATACCTTTGAAACAGGAAAATTTGGAGTTTACTATTGGCTCAAGCTTCATTTTACTAACTTAACAGTTGTCTTGTAGTGAGAAAGAGTTTTGGCCTTGCAACCATAAGGTCCCTACTTCATTTCCAGGGTGTGGATGTCAACTTTGGGACTAAACAATCCCAGGTTTTTACTACCCAAAGATGGAAGCTTTTGAAAACATTGTTGGAAAAGGAGAAAATGCAAGAACTTGTTTCTACATCAATGTATCTGTTTACTCTAAGCAGGTTGAAAGAAATAGCTAGTTTAGAGATCCAGGGTTGGTGCTTGTAAAACTTGTATGTCCTAAATTGAACACAGCAAGAAATCTCAAAATTGTACAGAATGTATTTGATTAAGTTTTTACTACGCAATCCAGACTTTTAACCCATTACAATCCCTACTTTTGATGCCACTGAGAAGCCTTTAGAAAACATTGTGGGAAAAGGAGAAAATGCTGGTAACCAGCATTTTCTCCTTTTCCCGCAATGTTTTCTACCCTTCTCAAAACAAATTTCAAATTTTCAGTCACTTTTATTTTGTCGTCTGCAAATACTTTCCTTTTGGACCAGTCTAAAATTTTGTCGTTTGGTAATGAGTTAATGACTCTGAGAAAAAATGCTAGTAACTAGCATTTTCCCCTCATTATTTTTATTTTCTACCTTTTCTAAAACAAATTTCAAATTTTCAGTCACATTTCTTTTCTGTAAAGATTACACTTTAGACTTGTTAAATTTTTTGTTGTTTGGTGCAGAGTTAAGCAGCTTTTTATTGTTTGGGACTTCTGTGTCCTCCTTAACCCTTTACTCCATAGATACTCATTTTGACGTATCAAGAACAGACAGCTTTTTGAAGACATTGTGGGAAAAGGAGAAATTGCTCGTAACAAGCAATTTCTCCTTTTCCCACATTGTTTTCCACTCAATCAGATATCCATATCCTCATTTGTCCATATTTTTGACATCTTCATTTGCTGTTGAAACGGAAGAGCCTCAAATTGGCATATCAGGTAAAGGGTTAAATAAATATGGAATATTATTATACAGTAGTGACCTTGCTGTTGCATATGAGTCATGTGACTTTCTTTCTGTCTCAACCTCTGGGCTTGCGAGTTGTCAAACTTTCTAAAGCAGTTAGAAACAAATACTAGTGCCAGAAAAGTTACAGCATGATAGTACTCCCCTACACCTTTCAGCAAAAAAATAATTCCATTGTTGACATTTTATCTGAAAATGGAAAGCAAAATATAGCAAATAATGGTAAAGTAGCTAGTAACTTTGTTCTCATGACTGGTGGATGAATATTATGACAATTTTGACCAATCAAACTGCAAATGAATACATACCTCTTATTACTATTTACATCATCTTCACGTCAGCATACTATATTTGTAACCTTGTTTCATAGTGTGTAGATACAGATTTTTTTCTGTACTGTGTGCTATATTATCCGTGTGCAACACACATTTTCTCTCTAAACATTTCAGCTATAATGAAAGTCTTTACTTCTCCTTATCATACTTAGTATTGAAATTTAACCCTTTACCACACAATGACGACTTTGATGACCCTGAGGTAGAAGCCTTTTGAAAACTTTGTGGGAAATGGAGAAAACCGTGATATCCAGGTAATGGTTTTCTCCTTTTCCCACAATGTTTTCTACTCTTCGAAAATCAAATTTCAATTTTTGAGTCACATTTATATTTTATTCTGCAAATGCTTTGAATTTGAACTTGTCAAAATTTTGTCATTGGGTAAAGGGTTAAAGATTTTGCACAAACTCAGTTGAGTGTAAACTCAAGTTTTACATTAAGTTAGAGCCAAGAACCATCAAGGTCCTTAGTTAGATTCTGAATTCTTGCCAGTGGTTTCAAAGTATAGCATCCAATGTTTATATGTTAAATAGCATTAAAGATTTATTAAAAAAATGGAAAGCTTACATTGTACTTTTTATTGTTCTTGTATAGTGTATTGTCACTTTTTTATCATTACCTAACTAATTTGCTGCAGACAATTTTGCAAAATTAATTTGAAAACATGGATATTATATAAGGATGAAATAAAGGTACAGTATATTATATACATGAAACAAGAGGGCCAAGATGGCCCTGGATCACGCACCTGAATTTTTCAGAGGATCGTAGCCTTTTTAGTTCACCTTAGCACAAAGTGCTAAAGGTGAGCTATTGTGATTGCCCAATGTCGGACGTCCGGCATCATCAACAATTTCTTTAAACATCTCCTCCTCCTAAACCACTGGGCCAATCTTCATGAAACTTGGCAGGAATGTTCCTTGGGTGAAGCTCTACCAAAATTGTTCAAAGAATTTAGTTCCACCCATAACTCTGGTTGCCATGGCAACAAAACGAAAAAAAAAAAAATCTTTGAAAATCTTCTTCTCTGAAACTAGAAGGCGTAGAGCTTTTATATTTGGTATGTAGCATCTCGTAACAGACCTCAACCAAGATTGTTCAAATTATGCCCTTAGGGTCAAAACTGGCCCCACCCCGGGGGATAACGAGTTTGAGCATAGGAACAAAGAAGGAAAACTTTAAAAATCTTCTCTTCTGAAACTTGAAGGTGTAGAGCTTTGATATTTGGTATGTAGCATCCCCTAATAAACCTCTACCAAGTTTGTTCAAATTATATCCCAGGGGTCAAAACTGGCCCCACCCCAGGGGTCACAAGTTTGAGCATAGGAACAAAGAAGGAAAACTTTAAAAATCTTCTCCTCAGAAACTAGAAAGTATGGAGCTTTGATATTTGGTCCATTGCATCTCCTAGTGAACCTCTATCAAGTTTATTCAAATGATGTCCCGGGGGTCATTAGTTTGAGCATAGGAACAAAGAAGGAAAACTTTAAAATTCTTCTCCTCTGAAACTAGAAAGCCTAGAACTTTGACATTTGGTATGTGGCATCTCCTAGTGGACCTCTACTAAGTTCGTTTAAATCATGCCCGTGGGGTCAAAACTGGCCCGCCCCGTGGGTCACAAGTTCGAACATAGGAACAAAGAAAGAAAATTTTAAAATTCTTCTTCTCTAAAACTAGAAGGCAAAGAGCAATGATATTTGGTATGTAGCAATTCCTAGTGGACCTCTACCAAGTTTGTTCATATTATGCCCTTGGGGTCAAAACTGGCCCTGCCCCAGGGGGTCACAGGTTCGAACATAGCAACAAAGAAGGAAAACTTTAGAAATCTTCTCTGAAACTTGAAGCTGCCTAGCTTTGATATTTGGTATGCAGAATCTTCTAGTGGACCTTTACCAAGTTTGGTCATATGATGTCCTTGGTGTCAAAACTGGCCATGCCCAGTAGGTCACAGGTTCGAACATAGGAACAAAGAAGGAAAATTTTAAATTTCTTTTTCTCTTAACCCATTACCACTCAATCCCTACTTTTGACGCCCCTGAGAAAGAAGCCTTTTGAAAACACTGGGAAAAGGAGAAAATGCTGGTAACCAGCATTTTCTCCTTTTCCCACAGTGTTTTCTACCCTTCCCAGAACAAATTTCAATTTTTCAGTCACCTTTATTTTGTCGTCTGCAAATGCTTTCAATTTGGACCAGTCTAAGATTTTCTCGTGTGGTAAAGAGTTAAATGGGAAGGTGTAGAGCTTTGATATTTGGTATGTAGCATCTTTGAGTGGACCTCTACCAAGTTTGTTCCAAGGATGCTGCTTTAGTTAAAACTGACCCAGCCCTGGGGACCACAAGTTCGAACATAGGACAAAGAGGGAAAATTTAGAATTCTTCTTTGAAATTGGAAGGTGTAGAGCTTTGATATTTGATTGCCCTATGTCCGGCATCTGTCGCCTGTCAACAATTTCTTTCAACATCTCCTAACCCACTGGGCCTATCTTGATGAAACTTGGCAGGGATGTTTCTTGGGTGAAGCTTTCCCAAAGTTGCTCAAAGAATTGAATTTCACTCATAAGCTATAGTCTAAGGTGAGCATTCCAGGCCCAATGGCCCTCTTATTTTTTTGAGGTATTAAAACACTGGAAATAAAATCATTATTTTGCCAAGCAATTTTCAAAAGGTCACCTGTAAAAGTAATTTCAAAATCTGACCAGTAGTTTCAAAAAAGAAGAATTTTTAAGAATTTTTTCATTTATTTCCTTATAGTGCAAGTAGCCCCCATTTACCAGAGCCATGTTTATCGATGGATCAAAATTTAGCGAACGATTTTTGAAAAGGGTCACCCAAGGAACATCTCTGTGAAATTATTTTAGATTCTGGCCAGCGGTTTCAGAGAAGAAGATTTTTAACCCATTACCACACAATCCCTACTTTTGACGCCCCTGAGAAAGAAGCCTATAGAAAACCAGCATTTTCTCCTTTTCCACAAAGTTTTCTACCCTTCACAAAACAAATATCAATTTTTCAGTCACTTTCACTTTTTTGTCTGCAAATGCCTTTTATTTGGACAAGCCTAAAATTTTGTTATTTGGAAATGAGTTATAGAATTTCTTAGAAAATTCCATGGACAACGGATGATCCTAAAAGCTCCACTTGAGCACGTTGTTCTCGGGTCAGTTAATAAAAAGAGGAGTATGATGTCCCTGTATCATTCCACTTCCTAATAAATTGCATGTTTTAAATCTGCCATACTCGGTGGAATGGAGCCTTGTGAAATGTATCGACCCAGGTCAGCTTGCACAGACTGCCAGGACAGTAATCATAAAACTTGTGGTGGGATCAGTTTTGACCCCTGGGATACAATTTGAAAAATTTGGGAAAAGTCAATTAGGCAAAGCTACATGAAAATTTAGTAGCCCTAGGCCTTATGGTTTCAGATATGAAGATGCTCAATACTTTTCAGACATTGAATGGTTTCTTAAGCTGCTTAAACAAGAACAGAAAATCGTCGCAAGATATGCAATCCCACTGCCAGTTGTCAAGGAGGTATAATAGTTGCAAAGAGCAGGCAATGTAACAAATATGTCTACCAAGTCTAAAGTCAATTTAACTTGAGAGTTCAAAATTCCACACTGGACAAGCAAAACGTTCTGTAAGAATGAAGATCAAAGTGAAATTATTCAAAATCTGTGCTAGGTAGAATTATTGTTCTTGCACTTAGCACTCGGTAATATTGCAACAAACATGCATACCAATTTTGAAGTCGTTCTGATTTGAGATGACAAAGTTATATTCCCGACAAGCACTAAATGCAGACTCAGAGATTTTATCGAGACAAACATTCTAACTAATTTCAAATTCAGTTTAGCAAGGAACGTGGTCCCTAGAATGCTCACAAGAAGATTTTTAAAGGCATCTGTGAAATCTGAGACCAACGACATAGGGCTAACTTTCATACCATGGCCATAATTTGAAGTGTTTTGGTAGAGGACCACTAAATGATGCTACACCCAAATATGAAAGCCTTAGCCCTTATGGTTTGGGACAAGAAGATTTTCTAAGATTTCCTTCTTTATCGCTATGTGAAATCCGAGAACCAACAACATAGGGCCATTTTTCAACACTAGGGTAATAATTTAAGGGATATTAGTAGAGGGTCACTTGATGATGCTACATACCAAATATGAAAGCTCTGGCCATCACCATTTGGGACAAAGAGATTTCTGAAGATTTTCATCTTTATCTCGATGTGAAATCCAAGACTTACAACATAGGGCCAATTCTTTACATCAGGGCCATAATATGAAGTATATTGGTAGAGGGCTACTAGATCATCATACATACCAAATATGAAAGCTCTGGCCATTACCATTTGGGACATGAAGATTTTTAAAGATTTCCTTCCTTGTCTCTATGTGAAATCCAAGACCAACAACAAAAGGCTAATTTTCACATCAGGACCATAATTTGAAGTATTTTGGTAGAGGGCTACTAGATGATGCTGCATGCCAATTATGAAAGCTCTAGCCCTTAAGGTTTTGGACAAGAAGATTTAATTTTCCCATAGTGTTTTCTTCCCTGCCTAAAACAAATTTCAAAGCGTTAATCACATTCATTGTCTGCAAATGCCTTCAATCTAGACCAGTCTAAAATTTTGTCGTCTGGTAAAGAGTTACGACATACCAAATTAGTTGCTCAACATTTGATTTGTTTTCTGCATAAGCTCTCAGTTTAGAGGAGCCCTTTTTTTTGTCTGGTAAAGAGTTCACATGAAATTACCAAAATACATATTCCTGGCCTTATGGTGCAAATGGACTGTGCTCTGGTAAAAGGGGGGCTTAATGCATCTCCGGTGATACATGATGCCAAGTAAGTTATCACAGTGCTAAAATCTATTTTTTTACAATTATGAAGTTCACTGGTCTTTTGACACACGGAAAACTGACTAATATTGAAAAGTTTTGGCCAAAGTCAGCCTGCGCAGGCTGACCTTGTTCGATTCTTTTGGCAAAATGCATTAATCCCCTTTGTCACAGAATATGGCTGATTGACAAGTTACAGTGCTTTAGTAACCATAAACACTAATTTTTCATAAAAGTTTTCATCTGTCTTTATTTTAATCTATTGAGAAAACTAATGAAAAACACCACAGGCTGCAAAGGAAAATATCCTGTTTCATTTGCATGGAAACCAGCAGAGCTTTACATTTCAGCACAACATGTAGTTTGCAAACCTGTCAACCGCTGGACATATTAATAAACAAATGGTCTAAAATTGTTCCGAAATTAAGCAATATTTCACTCGATCCAAAGTGTTAACCCTTTAAAACAAAATCCCGAGATTCCACTGGGATGAATTCTTTTGAAAATATTGTGGGAAGAGGAGAAAATGCTGGTAACTAGCATTTTCTCCTTTTCCCACAATGTTTTCTTGCCTTTCCAATAGCAAGGTTCAATTTTTGAGTCAGACTTACTTTGTCGACTGGAAATATTTTTCAATTTGTACAAGTCTGAATATTTGTCATTTGGTAAAGAGTGAAGGATCCAGGAGAAAGAATCCTGCTAATAACTAGAACTTTCTCCTTTACCCATTCTGTTTGCTGGCCTTTTGAAGACAAAGTTCATCATTTAAGCTATATTTATTATGTTGTCTGCAGATGTTTTGAATATAGACAACTCCAATAGCTGATATTCAGTAAAGAGGTAACTTAACCCTTTACCAAACAACGAAATTTTAGACTGGTCCAAATTGAAAGCACCTGCAGACTACAAAATAAACATAACTCAAAAATTGTAATTTGTTTCCAGCAGGGTAGAAAACATTGTTGGGAAAGGAGAAAATGCTGGTACCAGCATTTTCTCCTTTCCCCACAATGTTTTCAAAAGGCTTCTATCTCAGGGTCATGAAAACCAGGGATTATTTGGTAAAGGGTTGAGCATAATGGCATGCCAACCTATCGACATCTCTTGTTTGACTTATTCAAGTAATCTGTCTATGCACTACACACTTAAGTCAACCTATGCAAGAAAGGATAGAGTCTACATCAAATTTAAAATTTCTCCAAGCCTCTGGCATAAACTGATCAGGCTTGTTTGTCTGTGACGCTGTCCGTCTGTCACTGTAGCCTTTTCTCTTGGGTAGATAAGATCCTGAAAATAAACAGAAAAGATGATGATGAGTTTGCACTTATTCATCATTACCATAGGTTGCCCATATGGGTGACGCCCCCTGTAAGCTGTTAATATTGTAACATGGACAGTGCAGATACAGGATGACACCCATCTTAAGTTACGCCTGGTTCTTTCACATGAGTGTACAGCACCTTCAAAGGATAGAAAACATGGAAAAAGAAGAAAACGCTGGTTACCAGCTCTCTCTACTTTACATTGTAAAGAACTGTTTCATAATTAAGGTAAAAAAAATATACAAGCCATGCTCTGTGAAAAGGCACAGGCTGACCTGGATCAAAACTTTTTGCAATTGGTCAATTTTCTGTGTATAAACAGACCAGGCTTCCTCATTATTGAATTGGTTGTTATACCAGGGTTGTTAAAAAATTATCCGGATTTTGCCTTCTAAAAATTATTTGCAAAGCAATCATGCTAAACTTTGCATCATTCTTTATCGGAATTCAATCCACGCTTGTCTATGCTTATTTTATGTATTTCTTTCATAAAATGCGCTCACAGTTGCCATCGAAAATGCCATGGGAACATGTTCCTGGCGCAGTGCAAAATATTTTATCTGTTTTCGCCCTTCTCTTCTATATTAATGTTTCTCTCAGAACTCAGAACTGATTACATAATGGAATTAAATCAGAAAACAAGATTTGGTGCTACTTACATTGTAAGTAAATCTGACTTCATTTGACGGTCAAGCCAGTGGATACACTGTCACTGACGATGCATAGAGCATTGTGGCGAAAACTTAGAGAAAGAATAGGTCACGTTCCCTCATAACTTTCCAAAGATGTTTATGATATCGTATATTGTAGCGTTTTGTGCATCAGTTTCTGGTACCTACGAGGGCCAAAATTAATGTTACTTGCGTTGTATCTCGTGGAAATCATGCTATATGATCTCAAAACCAACTCCGGTCGATTGCGCGATATCTGGAGAGTGGGATCGGTTAATATCTCGCTCACAATTACACAGACCTTGGTACTGTGTACATTGTTTTGCAGCGTACTCGTTACACTGTACACAAATATGGTTGGTAAGAGAGCTGAAAACATGATTGAAAGTAGGGCCTATATCAAAGGTAGGTCTCTACTTGGCTTAAAGCCGGTAGATATTCATCGTGAGGTGTGTGATATCTATAGGCATGGTCAAATGTCGTATATGACTATTTGTAGGTGGGTTGCTCGATTTAAGTCGGGACACTAGCAGCTGAAAGATGCTGCTCACACAGGCTGCCCAGCAACAACAACAACAAAACATTACATTGAAGGAATCCGACAAGTTCTGGAAAAAGACACAAGGTACACTGTCAGGCAGTTAGCTAGAATGACAATCTTGCCTTTAGCACGTGTTCATTGCATTTTGAAGAAACATTTAGAACTTAGTAAGATTAATGCTAGGTGGATACCCCATTTACTAACTGACAACCAAAAGAGGTACTGGGTTGAAAAGGCCCAATCTTTGTTAAAAAAATACCCGAAATACAGCAAAAAGGCTTTCGATAATTTGGTCACAGGTGAAGAAACATGGGTGTATTTTTTTGAACCCGAAAGAAAATGCTCTAATCGAATCTGGGCCACCAGAAACGCTAGGCACCCTAGCATTGCTAAAAGAATACGCACCGTGAGGAAGGTTTTGTATGTGATATTCTTTGATAACAAGGGTCCAGTCATGCAAATTCCTGTGCCGAAAGGTAAAACTGTCACAGGGAAGTATTACAGAGACGTTGTACTTCGAAAACTTAAGAAAACACTATAAACGCCGCCACCCACAAACAGGTTTGAAGTACCTCAGACTCTTGCATGACAATGCGCCAGCTCACAAGGCGTGCATTGTAACGGAGTTTTTGAAGGCTGAAAATTCACTGTCCTCCCCCACCCCGCTTTTTCACCAGACTTAGCCCCCTGTTACTATTTCTTGTTCCCCGAACTAAAATTTCACCTGTCTGGAAAAAAATACAAATCAAGAAATGCTCTTGGCTCTGCCATTTACCAGTATCTAATGAGTATACCCATTCAAGAGTACGAAAACTATTTCCAAAAGTGGATTGATCAGCTGAAAACGTGCATTAGGGCAGAGGGGGAGTACTTTGAGGGGCAGGGCAAGCTAAAATGATCAGAACGACTTCTATCAAAGAGAAATCACAAAAGTAACAATAATTCTGGAATTTTGGAACATCCCTCGTATGCATGTTGGATTGCGTGTAAAATCAACATGTCTTGTTCCATTGTTGAAATGTTTTGTACTTTTATACATAATGAATGTCATTTTACAGTGCGTGGATTTTTGTCGCATTATGATGACTCGTTAACGATTTATTGACATAATCCGGATAATATTCAAATGACCCTCGTACAAAATACAAATACAAAATGGATCCATAATTGTGATGTTTTGCTTGGCATTCAGCCTCCTTTTACCACAGCATGGCTATATTTGATATAAAGTTTGACACAGTCCAATACTAGTACCTTGGTTATCAAATTGAGTAGCTAAGCTTCTTCTAGGCTTTCCTACCACTGTTCCATCCCGATTCTGAAAGAAAAACTTCCATGTTCAGTCCATAAATTGTGTCAACAAGTAGAAAATGTTTTGGATGGCCCTCAACCAAACAATTCTTTGTGTTTATTTAGGAAACACTGTGGAAAAATGAGAACATGCTGGTTCCAGCATTTTCTCCTTTTCTCACAATGTTTTCTAAAGGATTCATTCTCAGGGTCGTCAAAAGTAGGGATTGAGTGGTAATGGGTTAACTATCAGCTCTAGGCTGTGTATGAAAAACCTCTCATATTACAGTTATAACAGCTACCTAAATTTTAGGATTCCATGTGTGTAAAAATGTAGAAGACTTGGATGTCTTCTTCTTCATGTTCTGTAATAGAGTTAAGTATAAAACACACATACCAGTGCCAGGGATCTTTTTGCCACAATTTTTCACCAAGTAATGTACATTGTAGATTCAAGATCAGACTGCACAGAATGTCTAGTCTGATCTTATTCTGCATTTTCCACAAGAGGAAATACAGTTCTTATTCTCCTTTCTATAGACTAAGACAGCTTTCTGAGATTTAAAATATTCTATGTGTCTAGCAATTAAATATTGCGATGCATTTTCTTTTTCATATTTATTTGTTCAGGGGTTTTGGCTCAAAAAGGTTTTTTTTGGAAGTTGGAAAAGTATAATGAAACTGACCAATATTTGAAACTGTTCTTTTTTGTCTTGTTTGACATTTGGTGAAGTATAGGCTTGAGCTCCTGCAGCATTGCCCTTCTCTTGGTCTGTCCTTTGGTGGGTCTTTCGTTCATGACTTTCCCTCTGTCTTGGTTTTGTTTCCTTGAACTGTAACAGTTCCTGATATGCACTTTGGTTCATTTGAGCAAAGTATTGCTGTTGCTTTAATTTCTCTTTATCTCTATACTGTTTGGTGCTACTGTTCTCATGCTCTTTTGTAGATTTGTTGAAATCACTTTGGCCCCTTGGATGTGATCTTGGTCTTGCTCCAAGTTGTACCTGTCTGCTGGCTATCCATTTTCTCAAGGGTCTAAGGAACAAAGGAACAGACATGGAAAATATTTGGTTTTGAAAGAGTAACATTTATTTATGTGATTTATTGTACAGGGTTAAAGGCCCTTTTCAACATTATTTCAGTTATACTGCACCAGTTATTGCACCAATTCATAAATTTCTTGAGCTTCTTTCTACCAGTATTTTGCATAATATTCTGTCTAGGCCACTGACTGGCTTCCCCCATAACCAACATAAATGATGTTTAGTGGTGTGAGAAGAAGGAATACATGTACTTTCTCGATAACAATCATCAATGTTTGGAAAGAAAGCCAAGCTGGGGGTTCAACCACCAACATCCTGTTTCCAAACTCTGTGTGCTAATGACTGCAATACTGGGGCTCTGCTATAATGAGGGTTAAATTCTCCGGTGGTCTGTCTTCATGGGGTAAAAGTAATGACTATCAGCTTCATTTCTAGTGAAGAGTGTTTTTCTGTTTTTTCGAGGATTTTTCTCCTTTTTTCACAATGTTATCAAAGCTTTCTCCCTGACGATTTTTAAAACCTAGGATTGCTGAATAAAGAATTGAATACCAGCTCTTGTGTGGTGTGCATAGATACCCGTATTTGAACCAAGTCTTATATAAATGAATTTTATTTTCATTTTGCATAAAAACTAAGTCTGATGTAGTGATTTTTCTAGGCTATTTCTCCAAGTATATGTATATGTCGTAGTCCAAACTGGAATCCAGGCAGATCCGGAATCTGCCTAGACCAAACTGGAATTTGTCTATAACAAATCAGGATTCCAGTTTAGCTTTGCAGCTCTACAATCTGCCTATACCAAATATTAATAATTTTTCGTTGAATATAGGGCGTCTACAAAACATAAACCCCAAAATAAAAGAAATTTTAGTCAGAAATTCAGAGTGTATATAAATTTTGAATGTTTTTTACTAATAAAAAAGGTTGAAAAAAGAGCAATTGTGGAAAAATTATATTAAATGCTTTAAATGAAAATACCTCTCAATTGTAAACATAATTAAATCAATATATTAAAAAAAGAAATATTATAAAACAATGCATTTTGGTCTACACAAAATTTGAATTCTAATTTGGTCTAGGCAGATTCCGGATCTGCCTAGATTCCAATCTGGCCTACGACATATATATTCTAATGAAGCTATGAAACCAAAAGTATTGCACTATGAAAAGTGCCCCCCCCCCCACACACACACACACCTAGCCTTGTCACCAGATCAGACAAAAAATTCAAAGGACCATAATACCTAAAGTTACATGTACATGTATATTGATCTTGCAAGTGCACAAGTTGCTTTGGCAACAACCAGGACATTGTAATTATTTTGGTCCTATTTCTGGATTGGAAGAGTCTGATGGGTTTACATGCCATCTAAGGATTACCTTTATGAATCTAGAATTCAACAGCGGGTTTTGTGTAGTCTCATCTCTTTCCAGATAAAACTACAAAAGCATCTAGAATTGAGCTGGGCTCTGGGAAAAGGGGTCTGAATTCATCTCTGATGGATTATACTACACAGGTACATAATTATGGATCCAAGGAATCAGGACATAGAATAGTCTATTTAACCCTTTACCACACAATCCCTACTTTTGACGACCCAGCGAAAGAAGCTTTCAGAAAACATTATTCCCACAATGTTTTCTAGCCTTCACAGAACAAATTGCAAATTTTCAGTTACTTTTATTTTGTCATTTGCAAATACTTTCAATTTGGACAAGCGAAATATTTTGTCATTTGGTAAAAGTGTTAACCTATTACCACACAATCCGTACTTTTGACAACCCTGCGAAACCAGCATTTTCTCCTTTTCCCACAATGTTTTCTAACCTTCACAAAGCAAATTTCAAATTTTCAGTCATGTTTATGTTGTCGTCTGCAAATGCTTTCGATTTGGACAACCTGAAAATATTGTCGTCTGGTAATGAGTTAAATACCACATATTGACCAGTAGCAAAAAGTTCTGATATATGTCAGCCTGCTCAGATTGCACAAACTGAAATGGGTTGATACGTTTTGCAAAAATGTATAACTGCCTTTCCCAAACGACAAACTTGGACTAGACCA
Source organism: Tridacna crocea (assembly GCA_943736015.1). Taxonomy (NCBI): domain Eukaryota; kingdom Metazoa; phylum Mollusca; class Bivalvia; order Cardiida; family Cardiidae; genus Tridacna; species Tridacna crocea. Next base: position 17,204,981 of record OX031066.1, read on the forward strand.
AATTGAAAGCATTTGCAGACGACAATTCAACTCTTGCTGAAAAGATGATTTCTGTCTATGATAGGGTAGAAAACATTGTGGGAAAAGGAGAAAATGCTGGTTACCAGCATTTTCTCCTTTTCCCACAATGTTTTCAAAAGGCTAATAAACCAGGGATTGTTTGGGAAGGGGTAATCCCTTTTTTTCCTCAGTGCATGGCCCTGTTGTTCTCAGCTTCATAGACCAAAATCAAGTACATAAAATTTCAAGTGAATAAAATTGAGTTCAAACTTCTTTCATATTATGTCTTGGAAAAAACACAGTAGATCACAGAATCATATCTCACCCAAAAGTATACTGGCATTTTTCTCTAAAACCCAGTTATCACATACCAGAATATGAAAAAGAAATCCTTTGACTTGCAAAGGTTAACCCTTTCCCAAACAATCCCTGGTTTTTACGGGTCTGAAATAGTAGCCTTTTGAAAACATTGTGGGAATAGGAGAAAATGCTGGTAACCAGCATTTTCTCCTTTTCCCACAATGTTTTCTACCCTATCACAGACAGAAATCATCTTTTCAGCAAGAGTTGAATTGTCGTCTGCAAATGCTTTCAATTTGGTCTAGTCCAAAAATTTGTCGTTTGGGAAAGGGTTAAAACAAAGGACATGCAACTATTAAATGACAAACTGGACTTACTTTACAAATGGAATCACCATAAAGAAAGTATTTGGGTTCAGACCAAGTTGTGTCTTGGGAATCTGGTCCCTTTTGTGTGCTGGTAGTGAATCAACTGGGAACCACTGTAAACTCTGTTAAAAACAAATGCAGTCTCATAAAATTTTTGTGGTAAACAAAACCATCACATCTATCATTTTCAATGAAAGTAAAAAAAAAGGAGCAATAATGTGTTGTCTAGCAAGTGATAGACAAAGTTCAGCCCAAATGTGAGATTTACATCTACAGTTTTTTTTCAAAAGCGTTTTTCTTCAAGCAAAAGATTTGTGTACTTCATTAAGGTAGCTAAGTCTAGCAATATTGGCCATCAAAGATTCTGTCAGTAGACAAGACATCACCTGTATCCTTTCAAATGTAACATGTCTGTCAAATTATATTAAACCAGGAATAGATGAAAACTAATCCAATCTAGTAAAACATTTTTCAGTAGAAAAAAAAACTACAGTCAAATATTGCTAATGCAACATTATACATGTAAATGAAAAGAATTAAAACCTTTATTTCCTTCCTTGTTTTTGGCTGAAACTTTGTGTCTAATGGAACATTCTGTACTATGTATAGCCTTGAGACTTGATCATTTAGCTTGTTTTCCAGGTAATCATCTTTGTCAATCATGGACGTGACATCAAAGCCAGTCTCCTCGTGAACCTAAAATATTGCGGCATGAACATGGAATATTTAACACAGAATAACACATCATCAACAAGAAGGACAAGCTTGAATTTTGATATCAAACAGGGTATTTCTGTATAGGGAAAACAAAAGATAACATGATAATGTATTCAAATACTGGGATCAAAATAGACAATTGCACCCCTTTCCAATTTCAACTGGGTGTTGCCCCCCTGCAGCATCAATCTATACTAGTAGGAATTTCAAATGTTGAAAACTAAAAATACAACAATACTACTAACCTCTCTAATAGCACACTCAACTGGAGGCTCTCCTTCATTTACTTTTCCCTTCGGAAAGCCCCAACTAGCTTTAGCCCAAAATCCTTGAACCAATAAACACTGCAAAGACAAAATGATTCATACATGTATCAATTTCTAATCTCTTTTCCAAAGGACAGATTTTAGACTTAACTTCTTACCAAACGAGAAAATTTAGACAGTTCCAAATTCACAGCATTAGACGACAACACAAATCAAAGTGACTCAAAAATTGAAATTTGTCATGTGAAGGATAGAAAACATTGAGAGAAGAGGAGAAAATGCTGGTTACCAGTATTTGCTCCTTTTCCAACAATGTTTTTAATAGGCTTCATTCTCAGGGTCATTAAAAGTAGGAATTATGTTAATCAAAATCTAAATTTTAACCCTTTCTCACACAATCTTAAGTTGTAACAACCCTGAGAGGAGTGCATTTAAAAACATTTTGGGAAAAGGAGAAAATGCCAAAAACCAACATGTTTTCTACTCTGCTGGAAACAAACTTCAATTCTCCAGTTACATCTATTTGTGCTTTCAGTTTGGGCCAGTCTAAAACTTTGTTGTATGTAAAAGAGTTAATCAAAATCAAAATGTTAACCCTTTCCCACACAATCTCAAGCTGTAACAACCCTTCGAAGAATGCTTTTAAAAACAATTCCGGTACAGGAGAAAATCCAAGTATTTCTCCTTTTCCAAAAATGTTCTCTCCTCTTCGACAAGTAAATTCGATTATTTGAACCAGATCTAATTTGTTATCTACATGCACTTTCAATGTGGATTTGAATGAAATTTTGATAAGTGGTAAGGGTTGATTTTAAGGCCTGAAAGCACTGTGAGAAATGGAAAAAATTGTTAGTAATCAGAGTAAACTTGAAAAGTTTTGGTTGATAAGGATATACACTTAACTCTTTACCAAACGACAAAACTTTAGCCTTGTCAAAATTGAAAGCATTTACAGACGACAATTTCAGTGTGGCTCAAATGGTACAATTTTTCTTTGACTGGGAAGAAAACATTGTGGGTAAAGGAGAAAATACTGGTTACCAGCTTTTTCTCCTTTTCCCACATTTTCAAAAGGCTTCTTACCCAGAGGTGTTAAAAGTCAGGATTGAGTAGTAAAGAGTTAAGTTACTCAGCCTATTATCTTATGATTCAGGTTAGGCCAGAACAGCTATGTTCTCAGCTAGGTCAACATTCTATACAGAATCTAAATTTTAGACCAGGGAGTCACTAGTCTGAATCCCAGTTCAGCTAATGCTTTTCTGGGAACTAATACATTCAATGCAACGAAATTCACTCCTCTCTAACCACTGATTATTTTGACAATAGTCAAAAGGAAAAGCAGCCTATGACTTGGGAAGAATACTTTGCAAGTTACTGATAAAAGAAAATCCAGGAAGGCAAGTCTGGGTGCACTGGTCGCTGCAACAAACTTTTTATCACTTTATTAATTTGTTGAGTGGAAAAAACACAAAATCACGATTATATGACTACCGGTATACCTTTGATTCCTCATAAAAACCACGTGGCAACATCTTTGCTTTGACACTACTTCAGAAAATACCAATGACAAACACAACCATAAATTTACAAATACTTAACCCATTACCACACAATCCCTACTTTTGATGCCCCAGAGAAAGAAGCCTTTTGAAAACATTGTGGGAAACGGAGAAAATGCTGGTACCAGACCAGCATTTTCTCCTTTTTCCACAATGTTTTCTACTCTTCTCAAAACAAATTCAAATTTTTAGTCACATTTATTTTGTTGTCTGCAAATGCTTTCAATTTGGACAAGCCTAAAATATTGTCATTTGATAATGAGTTAAAGTTATAGAAAATAACAACAAAATCAAGGCAGACTTACATATTTCATCTCTGGATCCAACATTATGGTGCCATAGGTCGGAACACTCATTTTGTAAGATTTCCAGTTACCAAGGATCTTGTCTACTTCTGGGGCATGTACACTCAGGGATGGGCAGTGTGCAAAAAGTGATTCTTAGTCAAGGACAATACTCCTTTAATCCTTAACCCATTACCAAACGACAATATTTTAGGTTTGTCCAAATCAAAAGCATTTGTAGATGACAAAATAAAAGTGACTGAAAATTTGAAATTTGTTTTGTGAAGGGTAGAAAACATGGTGGGAAAAGGAGAAAATGCTGGTTACCAGCATTTTCTCCTTTTCCCACAATGTTTTCTAAAGGCTTCTTTCTCAGGGGAGTCAATAGTAGGGATTGAGTGGTAATGGGTTAACCACAAGATTCTGACTTTTTAAAAGGAGATGGTAATTTGGAATTAATGTGGGAATAGGACAAAATGCTGATTAGCAAAAGCAGCTATTTGAAAACCTTGTGGAAGAAGAAAAAAATAGAGCTTATCAGCATTTCATTTTTTTACTGTTTCAGATTGATTTCCACAATCTTTTTTTGGGGGTCAATAAAAGTTGGGATTGTTAGGTTAAAGAAAGTTCTTGAAAGAGATAAGTTTTGAAAGTAAATCATGCATAAAACGACACCCTGTGTACAAATATGATATGCAATAAGTCTACAAGTTTGTGCCTTATCTACTTGTTCCATGTACACAGCGAATGTTACAATGACGATTTCTCACATCAGACACAAGCAGTTTCAAATTCAATCATAATCGCTAAAATATCTTTTACTTTAAACACGTTACACTCTAAGTAATGTTTTCTGAAATTTTTTCGCTTGATTATCAAATAAAATTCATGTCTGCTTTTTTTTTTCTTTTTAAAACAGAGTACCTAATCCTTTAATCCTTTACTAGATGTCGGAATTTTGGACTAGCCCTACTTCAAATCATTTAGAGAAATCAATTTTAATGTGGCTCAAATGTTGGACTTTGTTTGTGAAAGGGAATAAAACATGGGAAAAGGAGAAAATGCTGATTACCAGCATTTTCTCCTTTTTCCCACAATGTCTTTTAAAAGTTCAATTCCCGAGAGGCGTTAAAAGTCGTCATTGTGCGGTAAAGGTTCAAGTGTTGGTCCATGGAAATGATTCAAGTTTTTAGCACAGACACTGTACATCATGATTGAAACAAGCATTTTCTTCTTTTCCCACAATGTATTCAACAGACCTTTTCCTAATCATTCTTAAAACAAGATAATACAATGAAAGGTTAAATTAGGAATCTAATGATTAGTAGTAAGGCACACATAAAGGATATTTTGTGCAGAAAAATCTTTGATGCCACATGTTTGAAGTTGTTGGTTTTCTGCACAATAAAAATCTAGGTAGAACCAATGTGCAAGTTCAATCTGGAAAAAGATTCGGATCAGGTCCTGCCTTTCTTCCTCGGGTATATTGATGATAAAACGACTGAAAAAAGAATTGAACAATAAAGTACGTTAACCATTACTGTCAAATCATCTAAATTAATGACATATCGGAAGTTGGCCATTTTGTTTTCCTTTTTAACCCTTTACTTCATAGTAACTCATTTCTACGCATTGCTTGTTGGACCCTTTGGAAAACATTGTGGCAAAAGGTGAAATTGCTCATTGATTACTAAAATTTCCAGATGTAAAGAAAGTAAGCTGCCACTAAAGGCGAAAAAAGCATATTTCTACGAAACATGTCATCCGCGAAAACCAATAACAATTTAAAGTGAAGCACCCATAACTAACCTGCATAAATCATCAAGCACATAGTCAGGTATTTGGAAACTGGGAGTGCCCGGTGGCACAACTGTGTGACTTTGATGTTGCATTCTGAAGAAGCAGATTTAGATAGTATTTAATAATGTAAATAGGGAGCTCCACTACTATCCATTCATCCTGGAGATGTTCGCTCTGATTAATATTCGCTCTGGGTTCTTTCTACCTTCAGTCTGAAGGTGTCTGCTCCGATGCTATTTTTGTGACTGGTCTTCGCTAACAGCGAAGACCAGTCACAAAAATAGCATCGGAGCAGACACCTTCAGACTGAAGGTAGGTTCTTTCGCGCTTTCCACCCCCCCCCCCCATCTGTTTTGTATTCCTGAAATTCGGGTGAATCTTTCAACCGGTTTTCGTGCAGCTTAAGTAACTATAGGTCTTTGCAGTTTTTTTTTTTTCAGTTGTAACGTTAGTCTCAATGTCCTAAACCTGTATATTTGCTCTTAATACAGCTAAAAGGTCGTTTTCGTGGAAAGGATCCCTTCTTTCTTTGTTTGTGATTTCCATATGAAGTCCTATTCACAAACAGGACTTTCTGTCGCAAAACGACTTCTTTTTACGAAATGTTTTGTGAAAAGGATTCAGTTGTTTCCACTTTTCAGACATGCTGGACAGGAGCAGGAGCAGGAGCATAACATTTAACATGAAGAAATGTGAATCCCCTTTCAGGTGTATACAAGACTTTTTTAATACTGTATAGTATTTACAAACATTTTAATATTCTTAAAGTTCTCATCACACGAAAAGGATAGAACGAATTAATTGGCAAATCATATCTTGATTGTGCTGAACACTATTTCTTTTTTTCTAGCATTCATGAGTCATCAGTTCTTTTTTCCTAGTGCTCATTCTTTAGCTAAATAGTATTGCAAAAAAAGAAAGGGTTGTAATGTAGGCCTAATTTTTTAATTTAATAATTTTAGCAAGATAAGGGTTTAGAATGGTTGATAAATACGGACATAGGAGTTCATAAAGTAAAATATTTTCAAGGAGAAAATTAAATATGCATGAGTATCGTTTTTAGACTAGAGAAGTTAGTCTGTAGGCATCCAGATTGACGCAGATGTAATGTAAACCAAAAAAATCGCCGTTGCCAAATACTGCCTTGAACAACAAAATAATTCCTTCCATAAGCAACCTTAATTCTGTTACCGTATATATGACATGCATTTTTTACAAAAACCACAAAATCTCTGCCATCCCATTTTTAAACATATCTACTAAAAAGTAATACATCGAACAAATTAATATTGCATTGATGGCATTGAGTTATTTTTCCCTTTTCACCTTAAAAAAAATCACAGGGAAGACGAGTGTTTATAAGTACCCGTAGGGGGTGCTCTCGGTTATGCTCGTTTTGTTGATGTGGTCTGTAAATGCTTTCAAGTTAGCAAAATCTTATTATCATTGATATTTTTATCTTGGAAAGATTTAAGGTTCACCATTTCTGGTCTGCACCAGTAGAGAAAAAAGGTCTGTATGAGGAAACAAGTCCTTAATTTGCAACTTGCAACATAGCCTGTGACGTAATCTAAATTTAAAGGTGGGTATTTAGAATTTTCACATCATACCAAATTAAAAAAATATATATGGCACTGAAATTTATATGAGAAAAACAATACAGATCATCAATAATCAAGAATCATGAAATTACAAAAAATAAAAAAAGGCTTTGGGAGTACAAGGATGATTTTTTTTTTTGTATTTTTGTAACATTTTCGTCCCAAAATCTGAAGGGCCACCTTTAAGTTCCTAGCCATTTAGATTCTAGGCTTCTTTAAATCAGATTTTTGAACGAAATTTTAACAAATATACAAAAAAAAAAAAAATCATCCTTATACTCCATAGGCCTTTTAATTTTCATTCATAAAACCCCAGTAGTCGAAAACCATCGGACAACAAGAGAAGTTAGAGATTTACTACGGCCCAGGTCAACACCGACGGGAACCATGGTCTATTTTAGGATAAGCAACTTGCTCATTTACATACTGGAAAACACAAATGACACTTCAAACATAGCGTCCGAAGAAGAAATTATGGAAAATAATTACATGTTTGCAATATTAAGGAATTTAAGCGTCATTAGTCACGTGCCAGTTACTTTACATTCCCACAATGCTTTTTTTGGCGCGAAATCTAAAAAATACTTTAAGAGGCTACGTAGCCTTTTAAGGGAATACCAATAGAAAAGAATTGATAATTTTATGATTCTTAATTATTGATGATTTTTTTTTTTTTTTTTTTTTTTTGTCATATAAATTTCAGTGATATATATATTTTTTAATTCGGTGGGATGTGAAAATTCTAAATACGCACCTTTAAGCTCAACTCTTTTAATTATTTAGTAATTAATGAATTTTTAGACTTCTCTTTTTACAGTCTTTTTTTTTAAGCCATCCAGGATCGTCATGTCAGGTAAATGATAAAAAGCTCAAAGTTGAAAGTGACACAACTTCGGATTAGCTAAACTATTAGGTTAAGCCGATCCGGAGTTATATTAATTTGAATTTCAGAATTATTTAAAGAATATGATAAAGACCATCAATAACACGTATGCTGCTAAGCCCGACTCATTGACCTTTTGTGGACAGTGTAGATTAATATCAGACTGCACAGAACTTACAGTCTGATTTTTTATCTAGACTGACCGATGAGAACATATTTCTCTATCGAAAATACATTTGAAATAGCAAAAATTAGGTTGTAATGTAGGACCAAATTTTTCATTTCACAATTTTAGTAGAATAAGGGTTTAGAATGATTGGTAAATACGGACACAGTCCTGAGTTCATAAAGTATGTTATATCCTAGGAGAAAATTAAAAAAGCAAGAGTCTCGCGTATTTTATAATTGTTCTGCAGCAGCTTGTTACAGAAATTGAAAAGTAGTTTGTAACACCTGTTTTATGTTATGTTTTTTTAGTACAAGTATTGATTATAACACCCCTCCTCTTTTTTAAATAGGAAAATACTATTTAGCTGTTTGGACCGTCAATTAAAGATACGATAAAAGGTGAGGGTGGTTTTGAAGCTACATTACCATTTTCTTAAGGACGTATATGACATTTTTTTCTCTAGCAGACGATTTAAAAAAAAAAAAAAATTCGCACACACAAAGCTCATCGTGTCTTTAGGAAATTCCAGTGAAAAGTTCCCCGTGGGGTCCCGGGGGTTTTTTACATATAGAATAGGACCTCGGCCTTTCTCTATGGCATGTCGTAGAAGGCGACTAAAATTAGAGACAAACGGCTGCTTTCCTCGTAATTCGTAGGATTGCAGCAGGCTGGGTAGTTCTTATTCCAAATCCTATATTTTTTTTCTTGATGTAAATAGGGTTTGGAATGGGAATCAATTGGCCTGTGGGACCCCGTGTGGTTTAATCGGGGGTATAAGAATAAACCACTGCAGTCCCGCAATCGTCACATCTGCTATTTCATCTGGCGGAACAAAAGTGACAGCATGCATGTCGTAAAAGGCGACAAAAGGGGCATCATTTCGTGTTTCATCCATTCCTCATTTATCATGTTTGTCTTATGTTGTTGCACATGTGTGTTATTTTCACTTCGCATTATTGTTTACTAAGTAAGTGCGCCCAATATGACCTAAGTTGTCGACGGGCCATAAAACACTATTCATTCATTCATTCATTCCAGTGAAAAGTGGTGCGGTCCCGTCTCCGTTTCTGAGAAATTTGCCTTTGAAGAATGTGTATACAATTCCAACATTCAGCTTATATTGGATTTAAAGCGCCTTTCTTTAATAGTTAGTCAAACAGGAGAATTACAGGAAGAATATGCAAACATCATTTTAATGAAAACTCATGTATTTTAGAGCATATATATACAAAAACCTAGTTTTGAGCATTATAAATGTACAAACATGCATGTTATATATCATCTTCGCAAGCCAAGGCTGACGATTCACAACGAGACTCTACCTTTGGCGGATCGAGCTTGATTTTTACGTTGACCCGATACGCTTTTTCATTGGATGCAGCCAGCTCTAGCTGCAACGAATGAAATCGGTCGGAGCATTTCATCTTTGATAAAAATAGAACAAGGTTTCTACCTTTCGAATAAAAGGTAAAACATGGAAACCCACGTGGATGTCTGCTTATCGCTTCATGTGTATTCGTAAGCGGTTTGTAAAACGATATTTCATTTGCTTTTAGAAATATGATGTAAAGCGGGGTAATAACCAGTATCCAATAGAGGGCGCATCGCAGAAATCTCGAAATCGGGCTCAATCAGCCAAGGTAAGATCCATGTAGTGATCGTAGACTTGGCTCGCGAAGATGGTTATATAAAAACCATAATTGACCGTTGTTTAGACGATTGTAATGTTGGAAAGCAGACGGTATCAAAGACGTTCGTGTCGATCAAATGCTTGCACTTGAAGAATTAGAGGTATATACACAGAAATACATACATCTTGAGAATTCATTTTACTGATACCTTGACTTTTTACCAAAGAATCCCGGACTTCATAATCCCTTATAAGGCCTTTGAAATCATTATAACAAGCAATTCGTCGGTTTATTTCAAAAACTTCGTAACTACAGCTTGTTACAAGCTGTAGTTACGAGGTTTTCGAAGTAAACCGACGATTTCTCCTTTCGCCCTCCCTTCCCATGTTTTATTTCATTTTTTTCCGAATACAAATCTCACCCTATTAACCCTTTACCACACAATTCCGACTTTTTGCAACCCTGAGATAGAAAAATTGAAAACATAAAGGTAAAAGGAGAAAATGCTGGTCTCCCTTTCCCACCATGTTTTCTACCCTTCCCAAATCAAATTTGTGTGTGTGGGTGTGGGTGTGTGTGTGTGTGTGTGTTTTAGTCACATTTATTCTATCGTCTGCAAATGCTGTCAATTTGGACAAGTCCAAAATTGTAGTGTTAAGTAAAGGATTGACTACATTGTATGACAAATGTAAAGTCTGGTGAAAAGTTGATTCATACTTCTACATGCATCCTTTGCCACACAATCTCGAGTTTTTGTAATACGACCTTGTGGAGAAAAGTGTCTTTGAAAACATCCTTGAAAAAAGGAGAAAATGCTGGTAACCATAATTTTCTCCTTTTCCCAAATATGTTTTCTTTCCGACCAAAGGCAGATTAAAATTTTTGCATGACATTTACTTTGTCTTCTGCAAATGCTTTAAATCTGGACCAAGGTTTATGTCATTAGGTAGACTAATGAGTTTTAATCAGAATCTACTAAGTAAATAGAGTTTACAAATGTGTTTTTCCTTTGTTTTTGTTCTTTATTTGAAACAGGTTTGGAGTATGTTTCGGCAAAAAAAAAGAACGATCCTCGCCCTATGTTTTCTACATGTAATTCTTGGCACAGCACTTTTTTGCCTTGTGACGCAGACGCCTCTTTGTAGACAAATCTTGAACAAGATTTTTTTGGAAATGAGAGCTTTCTCGACGGTATCAAGTGATAGAACAATGTCGAATTGTTCCACTGAGCTGTTCGAAGAGTTGATAAATTCACCTATTCAAACCAGAATGGATGACAGAATAGATGTCAGCTTTTTCGAAAGATCAGGTTGTTTCGTAATAGATGAAGAGAAAACTGGTCTTTACAGGATAGTTCACCAGAAAAATTTTAAGCGTGCTATTTGTAACCGGGTACGGAAGAAGTTCCTGTCTTCAACCATCAAAGAAAAACGTGTAAGTATGAATGCTGTAATCCGAGATCTTGAACTTTCCAGCTTGAAAGTAAGCAAGTTACGTTACATTCTTTAAATCGAGAATAGAACTAAGAATTAAATCAAGAATGATTGTTGAAAACGGGTCCAGTTCATCATACATATTGAATTTAATTGTTAGTCTAGGTAACACAATGTATGACCGGAAGTATGCATCGTATATGACTTGTGATTCTATACAGTGACGGTCTATCACTTGGATGTTAAAAACTGCATTCGCACGGTAAGGTAAGGTAATGCTTTTTCATTATTTTGTACAATTATTTTAAAATATTCATTGCCAGTTATTTATTTGTTACAGACCATTTCAGGAACATGTGTACATGCGAGATGTGAACCATCCTTAGAGCAATGGGGATGCCTTGATCGACTGAACGTGCTTAAAATACAAATTACTTTTTTCCTAAACAATGCCGATTTATTCGATTTCTAAGCGTTAAAAACCTCAATGCAAAATATATATGTAATTCCTTTATTTGCGTTCTTTTAAAATGGCACGTTGAGAAACTAAGGGTTGTGCATCCGCCCGAAATTCATTAACAGCTAATAAGTGTCTGAACAAATTTCTTTTTAAAATCAAAGTGGTGGATAAGGATGATTGTAGTCAACATTGTTACGAAACTTTGACATGTCTTCACAAAAATAGTATTTTCTTCCCACTTCACTCTAAGTCATGGAAAAAGGGGGCTTGATGTATTTTTCAATTTTTAACAATATCTCTTCAACTACTTGGAAAAATTTAGAAAACTTCGTTTAAAAAACCATAGACAATCGTTATTTGTTTTAATTTATAAAAATGCAATGTCATGGGAAAAGGTGCTTAAAGCCTCTGTAAAGTCCAAAAATAGATCATTTTTACCGTTTATAATTCGAAAATAAAACGAATTACAAATCACAACACACATATATATCGTCGATGTACTTTCAAAACCTAGTAACTACAGCTTGTAACAAGCTGTTGTTACGAGGTTTTGGAAGTAAACCGAAGATTAAGATCGAGGAAAAATCCAAATGTGTTAGTTACTGTATTGTTACTGTAATGTTTGCGATGATATAGTACGTGTGCGAAAATGCATGGAAAAGGATCTGTAATAATTTCAAAATTCTTTTTTTTAGCCATTGACTGGAACTTTTACGAACTGCATCTTTACCTGTCGTTTAAGTCAAAATGATCGCCATACTTTTACATAGTAAAATGAAATTTACTTTTATTTTATAGACAGGCCTTTATTTTATAGACATGCCTTTTTACACTTGGACTTTATGCCTAATTGTGGCTTTGATGTATAATTTCATGTTAGACAAATAACTAAAAGGCCAGGAGAACATGCAACCCTCTTACTTGTTTCTATTAAAAAATCAATGAAATCACTTCTTACTGCCCTTTTTGAAAGGAACTGAGAGACTGATTGTATTACGTAATAAATGAGAGAAATAGAGGGTACATGTATTTGCTTTTTTCGGTGAAAGATCGAAATTTATTTCATCGAGTGAACAGCGCAGCCACGAGTGAAAATATAACCATTGGTTTTCACGAGATGAAATACATTTCGATCTTTCACCGAAAAAAAAAATATAATCTATTTGTTTAATGCTTTTAACCTTATCTGGAAGGAGCTTTATCAAAATCAACGGCACAGTTCTTTTCATTTATTCTCCGCGGCGTACCCCTCCCGCATACAATATTACCTCAAGCGCTAGAAACTTAAGGTAAATGACGTCTATCTTGTTATGAGTCACGCAAAATTTACCTATAGGTAACTAGAATATAAAAATCCGTATTTTCACTGGTTGTACCCGTGGAATATCGAAAAATATTTTCACTGCTATTTCTTGATATCCTACCGGAAAGCATGAAACAATTACGAGTACTTGTGACTCGTGTCCTGTTTTTTATGTCTAATTTTCCTGTAATCTTCTCTAAAAGTATCCTTTTTCAAACGTGAAAATGGTCGCGCAAATTTTCCAATCGTATAAAGTTTTTATTAGTTTGTAAAATTACTGACAAAAAACTTGTATAATTGTCCAAATTGAAAGCATTAAAAGATGACAAACATGCCCGAAATTAAGTTGAGAGCATCTCATTTTCGTTAGGGTCGTGTGGTTTACGATAAAATTGCAGATCCATTTCAGAAGCCTCTAACTTTCTTTTCAGACAGCCCTGGCGAGTGTGCCGGGCTCCGGCAATACATGGACGCGACACCTTCTAGAGGAACTAACGGGTACTAGTATATGATACTATCATAAACGGTATCGTTTATAAATGATGCATATGTATATACTGTATCATTTTTTGTTATCATTATTATCACTATCAGTATTATTTTTAGATGCACCAAACCCCCTCCCTCATGAGCTAATAATAATAATAATACAAATTATGAGTTTGATGAAAGCACAACAAAAACAACATAATTCACAGGTAAAATAACGTGAACTTCAAATGAATCACTCTTACTCAATGTAGAAATCATTCTAGAGACTTCATGAAAACATAAGTGTACATATTGACTGCTGACAAGCAAATCATTTGAGACAGATGGTGCACCCGATAAGGTATCCTAGAGGGGATAAACTCAGTGGCATAAGCGATACTACAAATTCAAAGTCCCTTAGCGTTATGCAATTTTGAAGTGGAATCTAGACATGAAAGATTTTACGTTGATAATGAAATAAAAGTTTTTATCGTTAATTCAATTAATCCAAATGTTCCCTTTTCTTTTAGTAATTTATTTTCCGTTTGAAGGTGTTTCAAATATAGACTTTAAAAGCCCGCCATTAAATTTTATGACCTTTGATTGGCAGGGGTAAACAGGAAGCAAGCAAAACTAAACTCTTGCTATATAAACTGAGGAGGGGATAGGGTATTTTCCTGGAATTGCAGATTTGCTGAGTGAAGAGTTCCAGTTCTATTGAAACCGGAAGTCATATTTTCTGGTATAAAAGTTTTAAGGTATTTCGTTCCTGTAATTTCACATATTTCATAGAAGTCTGGTGGTTTTCTGCTATCGCCATACTAATTAAGTCTATGGCTAAGAATACACTCGATATTTTATTCTTAAAGAGATCTGGAAAGAAATTCATCGCAAATCGAGATACACTCGTGGCATAAGCTTTGATCATAGCGCCCGAAGAAGACATTATGGAAAATAATTACGTATTATGTTGCGGAATTTAAGTGTCATTTGTCACGTGCTAGTCTCTTGACATTCCTACAAAGCTATTTTGATTTTTGGCGCGAAATCTAAAAATACTTTAACCCTTTACCAAAAGACAAAATTTTAGACTGGTCCTAATTGAAAGCACTTGCAGACGACTAATAAACGAAACTCAAGAATTGGAATTTGTTTCCAGCAGGGCAGAAAACATTGTGGGAAACCAGCATTTTCTCCTTTTCCCACAATGTTGTCAAAAGACTTCTATCTCAGCGTTGTAAAAACCAGGGATGGTTTGGTAAAGGTTGAGAGGCTATGTAGCCTTTTAAGGAAACGCCATCATTTTTTTTTTTTTTTTAATTAGTAATTACTAATCATTTGTAATTGATCCAGAGGATAAATGAGTGCAAATGTTTGATTAAATATAAATGAGAAATATAAAATCGCTTCAACAGTTGAAATATTAATCTATATAATTTGGTGAGATGTCAAAATCTAAATACCAACCTTTAAAATGATATGTACTATTTCATAATCAAAGCACTGACGCACTGAAGGCAGCGGGTTTGTGCCAGATACAGATCTTGTTATTTTCTTTTCAAAGGTTTCCTTTATACTTGACTTGAAGTAAAAAGATGCCTTAATCGATCTGCAAACAGTATAGACCTAGGTCTGCCTGTGCAGACAGTCAGTCTGTGCAGTCAACACAGCCTGACCCGGGCAGAAACATTTCGCCATTGGTCAATTTTCTGTACATCGAAGGGTCGGTCTATGGATCAGTAATTATTTATGTCTAGCTTGGTATAATCCATCACGAGGATGCAAGAAGCCCCCTTTTGTCAAAGCACAGCTCATTTGTTTGTGGCTAAATTAAAGATAAAATCTAGTACATGGGCACAGGCAGAAAACAAGACTTGAATAAATGATATTAATCCTTTCCAAAACAATCCCAAGTTTTTATGACCCAGTGGAAGAGGCCCTAAAGACATTTGTGGAAATGGAGAAAGTGCTTCTAACCAATGTTTTCTATCATATCAATCCGTAACAGTTATGAAATTCTTGAAAGGTATCTTAAAGTACTGAAAACCAGTTTTAGTATAATTTTGAGGTTTTACATCTCAAAATCCTTGTAGGCCAAATAATATGCTTTATAAAAGTTTTGCCGATCCCTTGTAAGGAGTTTGTAGCTCAAAGACTTGAAGTCGGTATCGCTGGTTTAAATTCCCAGCATGATCTTCTTTCTGATCCACTTATCATTCACGCCATATTGTTATTCAGTGCATGACTTTAAGGAAATAGCCAAGAAATGCATGCATAGGTGCACTGGCAGCTGTTATGACCCAAGCTATTTAAATTGCATAAACTGCTAATAAATTATACTGAAAGAACCCATTTGCAGACATCTTTGATGGGGTAGAAAACTTACCAGCATTTTCTCCCATTCCTACAATGTTTGTAAAAGATTGTGTTCTAAGGGTCGTTAAAACTTGAGATTGTGTTGTATAAGTAAATGTATATAACATAATTAGCAATTATAACTACTTAAAACTCTTTACCACCCAATGCTGACTTCTAACAACCCTGAGAAAGAAGCCTTGTGAAAACAGTGTGCGCAATGTTTCCTATCCTATAAAATAAAAATTGTACCATTTGAGCCATAATGAAATTGTCGTCTTCAAATGCTTTCATTTTGAACACAGTTGAAATTTTTCCGTCTGCTAAAGGCTTAATGGGTGACTTTTCGTGTAACATCGCCTTTCATAGCCGAATCCGTGCGACTTTGGCGATAAAATGCGATGTTACCCGAATCCCATTAGGATGTCCAATGCTCAGAATTCATCATGATATTTTGTTATGAACCTCATTCCATGCTATATGTATTGGCCATGTGGATTGCCTATCTATCAAGCGAAAAGGGTGGAAAGTGAAAAAATAAAGGATTTGAACCTATCTATCAAGGGATAAATTGTTGAAAAGTGCAAAAGTAAAAGGTTTGAACAATACAAAGCCATACATTAGGTGCAAAGAACGTCACAGAGCAAAAACATAATATAAATGTTTTGTTACCGAAACATCCAATCGATTTACGATATGTCTATGTAACCGAACTCGTTTGTTACCGAAACATCTGTCACCCGCTCAAACATTGACCTAGTTACAGTTAGCCGGTCTTAAAAACACGATCGCGATAGGAAAACAATATTTCTACAATCCATACAACACTAGAATAAAAATATAACTGGGGTGACAAGTACCACATAGGGTGCTCTAGGGTCAAAGAGCTTGAAAATACCTCTTTTAAAACCTTTTTGCAGGGTAAGATATTTAAAATGGCGGCTTTGAAAATTTGTGACAGATAATTTTTTATCACGTGACTTATTTTTCGAAATGGATCTTTATTATTATTTTTCGAAAGGAAAATTTTGATATGTCTACGATCCGGGTTTTTATCCATCTAACAATGAAAGTACAATATAGTATATATTAGAAAACATCCCACAAATAAATAAAAAAGTTAATATGGACACCGATCTGGTGATCAAAGTACAGTAGATATAGATGGATGTTAAAACAAAGCATGGAACCAGTTCAATATGGCGGTGCCACAATGAAGAAAATGGCTTTTATATATACGTTTGAGGAAAATCAGGCTTGTTTTAGCTCCAGATTTCTCTAAACCTGATCATAGCTGAGTGAATCGCACCAGGCAGCGTTTTATCGAGTATACGTTTATTTTAGTTCGATATTCAAAGTAACGGTTGTCGCATAGAAATGTAGTCCGGTCCTGTGTACCCAAGATGCCCAAATTAGATAGATGAGTATCTGTTGAATGCCATCTAGCGGGAGATAATGATGAGAAACAGCATTTACAAACATCTTCCAGGATGACCTATAGGGTGTCTCAAATAAGATCGTTTTAACTTTTATGGTTTCTTGTACAGTTTCTGGACAAGTCATTAACCCTTTCGCGTGTAAGCGAGATTCCTCTTTTTTCCTCTACGTCTGCTGAGCTTTTATCTAGTAATGTTTTCAATGGAAAAGAAAAAGCTTTTCAAGTGAGTACTGTCCACGTTTCCTGACGAAACAAGCACGGATAGGTGTTACTTTTTATTTTTCTTGTTGTTTACAATTACTATGTGTGAAATTTTAAGAAAAATCTGCCCGTTCGAAAGTATAAATTCATTTAAGATTCCTTTAAATCGGTCAAATTATCTCACTTTTTAACTCTGTGGTCTTTATATAAACATATTATCTCCCGCTACATGGCATTCTATAAATACTCATCTATCTAATTTGGGCATCCTGGGTACAGAACCGAACCACTTTCCTACGCGACAACCGTTACTTTGAATTTCGAACTAAAATAAACGTTTACTCAATAAAACGCTACCTCGTGCAATTCACTCAGCTATGATAAGCAGTTTGGAGAAATTTGGAGCCATAGCAGGTCTCATTTCTCCTCAAACGTATTGATAAAAGTTATTTTCAATATCGCTACTTTATAGAGCGAAATATTACAGTCTGGCCGCTTACGGGGCTAGTGATGCGTCATATATGACAGTCGAATCTTCGAAGAATATAACATGCGCAGACAACGTTATATAACATGCATTTTGTACATTTACCGTGCTCAGTGCCAGGCTATTTTTGGCAGCGGGTGAAACCCACTGTCATAGTCCCCAGGTATGAGTTACTGATTTTCAACGCTTACGATATTTATCTAGGTCGAGAATTTTTGCATCCGGCAGCTTTTTCCTAGATACGCGAGGTAAACAAAACTTGATTCATACACGTGACTAAATAGTTCCACCATTAATACACAAACGATCATGTTTAAATACGCGCTACTCGCGCAGACGACACCCTTCAAAACTGCCTTACACCTTACGAGTTCATCCGTAATGTAGAAGAGAAATGGAAAGAGGGCGTTGGTATCTACATAGACCGAAAAAGTGCAAAAGAAAATATTTTCAGAGCAAACGTTTTTAATAGTCGCTGCGCAGAAGCGCGCGACTATATTTTTAATAGTTTTTCGAGTTAGGACATGGACAATGGGAATTTCTTTTTCATAGGGGTGTTAAGGTTAACAAGGAATCTTTCTACTTCGCCTTAAACCGGCTTTTTGATTCATTCTTAAACTACGAACCCAGTCAGCAAAATTTATGGGACCGATATGGGCCCCATGTGGGATTTTATATGGGTCCAAAATGGGCTGCCCATGTGGGATTGAGCTGGTTTTTGCAACAGGAATCCATGCAGGACCCACATGGGCAAACATATATGGGTCATACATGGGAACTATATGGTCCAATAAGGGTAATTTGTAAATACCCACACTGGACCCATATGGTTCCCAGATCTCTATTATAAGGGCACTATATGGGAATCCTGTAGGTCCAATGTTACTACTTGGGTCCCATTTTAGTCCTGCTTTTCATAAAATTGGCTGCATACGGGAATCAAGTCGGTCCAGTATTGGTATACTGTGTGAGGTTGAACTGGTTATCCATATGGTTTGGCAGAAACATCCTTGAATAGAAAGTACACATAGCCAAGCAATCAGAGGTGCTTGCCCTTAGCAATTCATACATGAGTGAGGTAATATTCCAAAGTCCTTTGTCCACGAAGTAAGTTGGTTGACTTATAAGCACAGAAGACTAGAATGCATATCAGCTTGCGGTAAAATCATCAAATATTTAGGTCAAACTACCATAAACTACAGTAAAATAAGAAATAAATGTATTTTCAAGCCATCTCTTTATTTTGTTTTAGTATATTGCTTTCATTCAAAATTACAGTTGCAAAAGTGTAGAAAAACTATGGTAGTTAACATTCACAGATATATAAAACAAAACAATTGTGTTACTGCTTAGAAATAACATAATTATGGTATGATATATTTTTAACCAGCAAGGAGTCTTATCTAATAAATGCAAAAAAGAAAAATACAAAATGTTAGATTTGTCAAAAATCAAAGCATCTGCAGGTGACAGCAATTTAGTTTAACTCAAAAGATGTAATTTTCGTTCATAGAAAATTTTGGTTATCAGCATTGTATTTGTTTCCCAAAGTGTATTCAGAAGCCAACTTCCTATGGGTCATTATTCCTAAGACTGCTAAGCTCATCTCAAGTACCTTTTGCAGACAATGTAGATCAAGATCAAACTGCAGAAAATGTGCACTCTGATCTTGTATGCACACTGTCCATAAAATGATATTTCCCCTAAAAGATCAATGAAATTAACAACAAAATTTGGAACTTACTGTTGGCTTGAAAGTTTCATTTCAGTTACTTGATGTATTTAGCATGTTAAGGGTTTTTAAAACATGTGACTTTACAATGTAAGGGTAAATGTTTATATTCACTGTTGTTTACACAGATCAGGAATCAGGAGCTACATGTTAGTAAAAATCAATCAAAGTCCTCATTTGCAGGATTTTTAGGCAACACTGTCACGCCTAAACATCTCCCTTTTCTGCCCTCGATCTCTGTGTTGAGCACTAGTCCACTTTATATTGTAGGTCTTAGCTTGCAGAGTGTCGTGTTTAAGGCTTCTTACACAGTCATCCTGTAAATTAATAAAATTCAGTTTTAATGATGCCATTAACTGCTTTTAGCAATACTGCAGTGATATTTCAACAAAACTTTGGACTTAGCCATACTGAAAGCATTTCTAGACGACAAAATAAACGGGAATGAAATATTGGAATTTGTTTTCAGAAGGGTTGAACTCATTGTGCAAAAGAAGAAAATATTGGTTAGCAGTGTTTTCTTCTTTGCCAACAATTTTTTCAAAAGCTTTCTTTGTTGAGGTTGTAAACTCTTTACCAAACAACAAAATTTAAGAATGGTCCAATTTCAAAGCATTTGCAGACGACAAAATAAACCTAGCTCGAAAATTGAAATTTGTTTCCAGCAGGGAAGAAAAATTTGTGGAAAAAGGAGAAAATACTGGTTACCAGCATTTTCTCCTTTTCACACAATGTTTTCAAAAGGCCCTTATTTCAGGATCATAAAAACCAGGGATTGTTTGGTAAAGGGTTAAAACTTGGAAATGTGTGGTAAAGGGTTAAACTACAATTCAGTTGAAATCATCATGACCATAGGCCTACCAAAGAAATAATCATTTCCTGTAAAACTGCTGTGAAAAATGAGATGGTTTAAAAGACAATTCTACAGATACATAATGCATGTACACATGATACACATATTGTTGAATTGGGTGCAAAAAAAGAAAAACAGTCAAACTCACAAAATATCATAACTGTAAATCCAAGGTTTTCGAATTACAGTTTTCCCGTAGTTCCCATGAGTTTGTACTTTCTTGCATGTTCAGTTACAAGTACAAATTGTCCTTCCTCCATGTTCAGCCAAGTGCTGCATCTCACCTATGTGTAAATAATACAATGTTATTAAAAGTCACTTCATACCCTGAACTGATAAAGACTAAACTATTGAAATTCGAAATATACCTCCAGCCACTTTAAGCTGACTCTGATACTGCGCCTAATAAATATCTAGTTCTCAATTTTCTGAACAACATTTTTAATTCTCCAGATAGTAAGTATTAGATGTGTTAGTATTCTATTTATGACAGAAGTACGGGCTTGAACACCAGCAGAAATTCTTAGGTAAGAATTCCAATAGCAGGTATATGTATGATCTGCCATCCAAAACAAGAAATATCTTCAAAAAAAAAAGATAGAACGCGTAAATCTGCCCACAAATAGCCCTGGGCCCCTTAAAATAAACATGTCTACATTTTTTATCGATCATAAATTTCCATTTATTAAAATTTATCAGTAGACTTAGCAAATATAGGTCAAGAGCCAGCACATTCAGTAACATGCTGAAAAAAAAAATGACATGCATAGGCGTTTCGCTCATGACTTTTGAATAGGAGCTTATCAAAATCCAGGACGTTGGGCAGACGGATAATGCCATGTATACAGATAAAACTTTAACAAAACAGGCGCGACGCGAATTCATGTGACAATACGAAATTTGACATCAATTTTACGATAACCAGCTGACCGATTTACAAAAAAAGTGTAGTGAGTAAAGATTGAAATACATACCATATATATTTCTGCAACGAGGAGTAGATTTCATGAGTAGAGCTTAATCCATTTTGAATATGATTCAAACCGCTTACTTCTTGCTCTCAACGGATATTTCTGTTTACATCACGTGATCGCGCGCAATTTGTTTTTGAATATCAGTTCAATCCGTAAATGTGTTT
The DNA here is from genome assembly GCA_943736015.1 of Tridacna crocea. NCBI lineage: Eukaryota > Metazoa > Mollusca > Bivalvia > Cardiida > Cardiidae > Tridacna > Tridacna crocea. Next base: position 17,226,430 of record OX031066.1, read on the forward strand.
TCTTCACATTTTTTATCAGGTAAAATATGTTTGAAGGTTAAAAAAATGTAAAATGGCACAATTAAACAGTAGAGAAATAGAATTAATGATAATTGTTGAAAAAAACTCTCATACCGAAGTTTATCGGTAATTTCCGTCTCCACTCGTCACTGCTGATCGATAAATGGGACCCAAATGGGACCCGTGTGAATACCTTGTTACAGGTTTTGGAGTTTAAATCATCGCTAAACTTCTACTATAACAGACAAAAATAGTGTACGGTGAGAGTGAACTTGTTTGGATTTATTTTATCTTAATTTTGTAAAGGTTTATGAGTATATAAATAACATGGGCTCTATGTGGGTTCCAGAAGGGCTAAAATTCCCGCAAAGGACCCACATAGGTCCCATATAGATATTTAGCCCAGGATTTGCCCATATAGGACCCAGTTTATCATGTTTGCTGGGAAGTATATACAATACGAAACTATTTTTGCTCTGTTAATTCTTACAACATAAAAAAAATCTGCCCAAATATTACTTTTATTTTCGCTATCCGTGAGAAACGGACTCATCCAAATAAATGTCTTGATTCCATTGGTCAAGGTTGCACAGGTTTCCAGTCATTTCGTACCTAGTTAATTTCATACCTGGATCATTTTGTACGATTTTGGTCATTTCGTACCCAGTTGGTCATTTATTACCCAATTTGGTCATTTCGTACACAGTTTTAATTATCATTTTGATTATTTAGTACCTAGCTTTTCCTACTATTTGTGTGCTTTCCGTTGAATTACCACCGCTAAAATTATACATAGCTGAAATTGTGTTAAATTCCGCCGAAGAACGAGTATGATGATTATGATTGTATCTAATCATTATTGGTTACTTCTTTCTAAGTTTAGTTTTTAAAACAAAGATTGTTTAGAACCCTTTTGTTTATTTCACACTGAGTTCTAGATAAATTTACATTGTGGGAAAAAATCTGGAGAGAGACCAGTTTTTCGCTGTGTTGATCATAAATCGCAATGCAAAACCATTATTCTTTATTAGCACTGTTCACCAAACAGTATAGTTTTAGGCTTGTTTAAATTGAAAGCATGCCCTGCAAACTTACGTTCTCTTGAATCATACTTTCCTAGGACAGCAACATTTTAGTAACTTGGCCCTGGTTTCAACACTTTCCCAAACAAACACGGGTTATCACGTGTACTGTCAAATTCTTTTGGAAAAACATGTTGGATAAGGAGAAATTGCTCGTTATAAGCAATTTCTCCTTTATCAAATACTTTTTCCCCACTACTAGCGAATTTTCCACCATTTTTTGCAGCTTTTTAGATTGTCGTTTGCCAACTCTTTGAATTTGGAAGGGTCTGATATTTGTCGTTTGGAAAAGAGTTAAGAGAGCGCTATGCGAGGGTATTAGATACTGTAATAGAAGACAAGTTTTGATATAGATTCACAGTCACATCAATTTCATAATGTGTTAAAAAATCTGCTGATGAAAACTGACACTTACTTACTTGCTCTGGCTTTCTTGAAGCATTAGATAAAGATTTTTGCGGCGACTTTGATGCTTTGCATCATCTTTTTCTTGTCGGTGTTTGTCTTCATGATGAATTTTGAGCATATGGCATCCTAATGGGATTCGTGTAACATCGCCTTTTATTGCCAAAGTCGCACGGATTTGGCTATGAAAGGTGATGTTACAGGAAAAGTCACCCATTAAGCCTTCAGCAGACGGCAAAATTTCAGCTGTGTTCAACCTGAAATCATTTGCTGACGACAATTTCATTATGGCTCAAATGGTACAATTTTTATTTTATAGGATAAAAACATTGTGGATAATAGAGAAAATGCTGGTTCCCAGCATTTTCTCCTTTCGCACACTGTTTTCACGAGGCTTCTTTCTCAGGGTTGTTAGAAGTCAGCATTGGGTGGTAAAGAGTTAAAAGTAGTTATAATTGCTAATTATGTTATACATTTACTTGTACAACACATTCTCAAGTTTTAACGACGCCTAGAACATAACTTTTTACAAACATTGTAGGAATGGGAGAAAATGCTGGTAAGCAGCATTTTCTCCTTTTCCAACAATGTTTTCTACCCTATCAAAGATGTACGCTGTTTTTGAGCCATGTTTCAATTTTTGTCTGCAAATGGCTTCTTTCAGTACAATTTATTAGCTGTTAATGCAATTTAAACAGCTTGGGTCATAACAGCTGCCAGTGCACCTATGCATGCGTTTCTTGGCTATTTCAACCAGCGATACCGACTTCAAGTCTTTGCGCTACAAACTCCTTAAAAGGGATCGGCAAAACTTTTATAAAGCACATTATTAGGCCTACAAGGATTTTGAGGTGTAAAACGGGGTTCAGTACTTTAAGATACCTTTCAAGAATTCCATAACTGTTATACGGATTGATATGATAGACAACATCGGTTAGAAGCACTTTCTCCATTTCCACAAATGTCTTTAAAGGCCTCTTCCACTGGGTCATAAAAACTTGGGATTGTTTTGGAAAGGATTAAAATCATTTATTCAAGTCTTGTTTTCTGCCTGTGCCCATGTACTAGATTTTATCTTTAATTTAGCCACAAAACAAATGAGCTGTGCTTAGGCAAAAGGGGGCTTCTTGCGTCCTCGTGATGGATTATACCAAGCAAGACATAAATAATTATTGATCCATAGACCGATCCTTCGATGTACAGAAAATTGACCAATGGCGAAAAGTTTCAGCCCAGGTCAGCTTGTGAAGACTGCACAGACAGACTGTCTGCACAGGCTGACCTAGGTCTACACTGTTTGCAGATCGATTAAGGCACCTTTTTACTTCAAGTCAAGTATAAAGGAAACCTGTGCAAAGAAAATAATAAGATCTGTAGCTGGCACAAACCAGCTGCCTTCAGTGCGTCAGTGCTTTGATTTTATTTCTATACCCCCGCAAAACGAATGTTTTTTTGGGGGGTGTACTGGAATCAGCTTGTCTGTCCCTCCGTTTGTCCGACTATGTACAAAATACTAGTAATTTTGTGTTGCGAACTCCTACAGTTTTCCTTCTATTGTATTGAAACTGTGCACATATACTGATCATATATTGAACATTTGCAAGACCACTGTATGGAAACTCTGTACGGGAAATTTCTTCGGTGACTTCAAGATGGCGGACACGTGTTATTGACAAAGTAAATGTCGTTTAATTTTGGTCGAAACTTGTTTCAAATTGCTTCCCCTACAACGAGTAAGGTACCAATCTAAAGAGATTTGATTGAAAAATCAAGCTTTAGTAGCTTATGAGAAAACGGGAGTGCTTCTTGTCCGTAATCCCGCGCTGAACATGATGTTTTGATAAGTTGAAAAACTAAGCGGGAGACTGGAAGAAAACTGGCTTTATTTCATTGAGTAGAAAGCTGATGATAAAAGAATGCGCCTTGATCGGTGGGGAAATGTAAGCGGGAGACCGGAAGAAAACTGGCTTTATTTCATTGAGTAGAAAGCTGATGATAAAAGAATGCGCCTTGATCGGTGGGGAAATGTCATATTCGTACAACTGTACCAAAATACGTTGCTTATATTTACTGATTAAGCTGTTATAAAGTTTTGAGATTTTGCATGGTGTACTCTTCGGTGCAAACCGAAACTAAACTACTGTAGGGTTGGGTGATTGGAATTTCTGTACGCTTTGGTAACAAATATGCCGTCAAAAGTCTGTACGTTTCGGTGAAAACTATTAAGGGAGGAAAAAAGGAAATGTACAAACAACCTATATGGGTCATTTACTTGATGCTTTTATGTTGAACTCAAAGAAACGTGATATATAAATCCACAACTTCGTACACTAAAATGGCTCGTTATTGAGAAGTGCTGAGCAACATGAATAGAAGCATCTAGTATACATGTATATTATATATGTGCCTATAACATAAAAATGATAAACTTAAGGTTTTTGTCTTGATCTGACACCAAAAATGTAGAAGCCATCCATAGTATAAACTTTAAAGACGCATTATGTGAAAAGCGAAATATAGAACCGTACCTCCTCTATCATCATTTAATGATCAGGGTTCCTCCGTGGCAAAGTAGGTAATGTAGATTTTTAGTAACTTTTTGTGGTTGGTGTTGGTTAGAATTCAACAAAGGACACTGGTTATGCTTGTATGTCTGTTGGCGACGCATTTTTAGAGCCCAAGCCCAGTGCTGGTGAACACATGAAGCACTTTCAGAGCAAAATTTGTGTTGATCGGACCAGAACCAGTTGGAAAGTCATATATAAAGCTCGATTAAAACAATGACACATCTCTGAGCTTTGGCTTGACTTTTCAAACACTAAGAACCGGCTGTGAAAAATGCAGTACAAAACTCCTAAGTGCACTGCCTTGTAGCTATAGCTCATTTTTAATTTACATTGATATTGCCTAAGTGATCATTTGTTATTCTTTTTACCTTAAGAGACCTTTTAAAAAAGATAATCGTATGCCTTTGTTAAATTCACATTTAAGAGTTTTGCTCTAGCATAAATTATGCATTTTTTCATTAACTGAAACCATCAATTTTCATACATTGATAGAACTGAGAAATTCAGCCTAGAAGAACCATAGCTCTCTTCATTTAGGGGAAAAAAAACCACTAACTTTGATCTTAATTTTCAAAGTATCAAATCCTTTGACTAGAAACTCTGGATGATTATACATGTACAACACAGGCAATTCTGTCTTCATTACATCGTTTTCTGAGTTACGTCCCCTTTCTATCATCCTTTTGTAAGCATTTCCAAGGGTCATTGTCCTCATTCCGTAGCTTTCATTTTAAAGCTTTTGTAAACTCCCACTTTTATGTTTCAGTTACACGGACGAGGAACTACTTTTTTTTTCTTCTGCTTTCAGTGTTCTACTATAGAATTATATACATGTACATGGAACTTAATTTTTTTATAACATTCCGTTAATAATATATTTTTATTTTGTTACACTCCGGTATTTAGTATACCCGAATAAAAGTTCTTGATCGAGGTCATCTGAATACGTTGATAGATTGTAGTTTTATCTATATATATATATATTTTTAATTCACACTAATTTTAAATACTACTTTAAAATGACTGATACTTTTCGTTTAGAAGAAAGGAATAATAAAGAATTCTGTATCAAATCCTTACAAAGCCAGGAAACCCTGGCGTGACTCATTTTTGAGGCATTATACGGTTTTAACATAACGAACAAGATATAGAGTAAATGACACAAATTGGTTTCATGTACTTGTATAAGGAATTCTCGCTGTGCGGGAAATACATGTAACAAGTAGACTGTTCTAGATAGCATTTTTCTCCTTTAATTATTTTCACCGAAACGTACAGACTTTTGACGGCATATTTGTTACCAAAGCGTACAGAAATTCCAATTACCCAACCCTACAGTAGTTTAGTTTCGGTTTGCACCGAAGAGTACACCATGCAAAATTTCAAAACTTTATAACAGCTAAATCAGTAAATATAAGCAACGTATTTTGGTACAGTTGTAAGAATATGACATTTCCCCACCGATCGAGGCACATTCTTTTATCATTAGCTTTCTGTTCGATAAAATAAAGCCAGCTTTCTTCAGGTCTCCCGCTTAGTTTTTCAACTTATCAAAACATCATGTTCAGCGCGGGATTACGGACAAGAAGCACTCCCGTTTTCTCATAAGCTACTAAAGCTTGATTTTTCAATCAAATCTCTTTAGATTGGTACCTTACTCGTTGTAGGGGAAGCAATTTGAAACAAGTTTCGACCAAAATTAAACGACACTTACTTTGTCAATAACACGTGTCCGCCATCTTGAATTCACCGAAGAAATTTCCCGTACAGAGTTTCCATACAGTGAAGACGCTTTTTTCAAGTGTCAGCTCTTTCTGGTTGAGGAATTATCTCCCCTTGAACTTGACACTTTTTTCTGTCAAGGCGCTGGCGGGGGTATTAAGTCACATTGAGTGACAGCTTTAGTTCTTTTCGTGCAACACTAAATAAGTTTTCACCAAATTATGTATACTTGTATATTTACGGGGTAATTTTCCTGTTTAACTGATTATTAAAGAAAAGCTTTAAAGAACAAGCTGCATTTTGAATTCAATATGTTGCTTTTTCAATGGCAAATTTCTTAGAAACGATAATGGTGCCCCATAGTGTTTTAAACTGTTATCTCCGAGAGACAAAATGAATATGTGAAAAAAAAAAGAATCTGTTGATTCTTTGTGCATGTCATATTCTTCGAAGATTCGACCTGTCTGCTATGAAGCATCATCAGTCCCATAATACTAAGGAAGAGTAAGGCTAAACTGAAACTATTAGCCAAGCATGTAGGGGGCTGTTTTTATAAATGGTCGGTGCAAAGGTTACATGCTGGTTGATCATAGCTGAATGAATCGTATCAGGTTGCGTTTTGTTGAGTAAACATTTATTTTAGTTTGAAATTCAAAGTAAGGGTTGTCGAGTAGAAAAGTAGTCCAGTTCTGTACCTAGGATGCCCGAATTAGATAGATGTGTATTTCTAGGATGCCATCTAGCGGGAGATATCGCTGTTCATTAGAAAAATTAATATGCGTCGGTAAAGCACCCATATGTGAACACCAATGTCAGATTATCAATATACATGTACATGTCCCTGGATATTTATCAGTGTTTAACATGTAAATTGTGCAACGCGTGTCAATATAATATTTATCCTGTTGATCTGTTTTGTCAATGTGATATTCAATATGGCCTATATGGTATTCCGTGAATTTAATAATTGGACATTGGCCGATATAAAAGGCTTTGCGATTTGTCGAGAAAACATCCATTTGACAGCTATTTTTTCATTCTACAGGAATCTACACAGGAAGTATTTATTGCAATCGAAGACTAACTGAGGTGTTCTTTGGTGAATGCGTGCTCCATAATGTCATCGCGATAAAAACACATCGAAGAAGTGACATTGTTGAGAGAAATTTCAGTCAAGCTATACTTATTGTCCGGGATCCTTTAGAAGCTGCACGAGCTGAATACAACAGGCGTAAAGCATTGAGTCAAATTGATATTGTAAAAAAGGAGGATTTTAATAAAACTGGTAAATGACTTGAAGTCACACAACAGAGCGCCAGATATAGGGAGTGATTTTGATTTCAAAATTGAAGATATTAATTATTTTTTACTAAACCCTTTGTTGGGGGTACTCATTTGAGTCGTTTCATCGAGAGGATTCTAATGAGTACCCACAATAAGGGTTTCAAAGAGACATAACGGATTTAGTAAACCATCAACCCCCTCCCCTTATCTAGAGCTCTGACACAATTCTGCCCATTACAATTGTAGGTTTGGCAAATCTAGGCTTATTTCAAAAGCGTAATTCTACTAAAATTCTTATTTTTAGCATAATTATTATGTAGTTAGGCTTTAGCAAATTGAAACAATAATTCGACGCGCATTTCTATGTTAGCCGTGCTCTGTGAAAAAGGGGCTTAATGCATCTGCATAAAGTATAATTCAGATCAGCTCGCGCAGCCCGCACAGGAATCATTTTGCTTTATGGTCCATTTTCTGCATGTCAGGGGACCTTTCTACCTCAAAATTCATTCATTTGTCAGGAAAAAAGAAGACAGTTGATCCAAAATTGTGTTGACTTGCGCGGTATCATGGATGACGGTGATACTTTAAAACTTTACCAAACGACAAAATTTTAGACTGGTCTAAATTGAAAGCATTTGCAGACGACAAAATAGACGTAACTCCAAAACTTAAATATGTTTCCAGTAGGGTAGAAAACATTGTGAGAAAAGGGGAAAATACTGGTTACCAGCATTTTCTCCCTTTCCCACAATGTTTTCAGAAGTCTTCTATCTCAGGGTCGTAAAAACCAGGGATTGTTTGGTTAAGGGTTAAGACCCTCTTTTGCCAGTGCATCACTCATTTCTATTTGTGTCTTGATTTTAAAGTCATAGCTGTATATGCGAATGAAAGTTGTTGTCTTTGGAAAATTTTCTTTAACCGTTTACCAGACGACAAAATCCGTCCAAATTGAAAGCATTTGCAGACGACAATTTCAGTGTGGCTTCTCCTTTTCCCACAATTGTTTCTAAATGCTTCTCTCTCAGACTACAACTAGAGTCGTCATAAGTAGGGATTGTGTGGTAATGGATTAAAAGAAAAAAAAAACCTTTAGAATCCAATTATGGTGTTATGCCCTATGCCCTTCAGAATGTATGATTTATCCCCTTTAATGCAGTCCCGGCTACACCGCCTCTTCGCAAGCCAAGGCTGACGATTCACTACGCTACTCTACCCTTGGCGGATCGAGTTTGATTTTTACATTCACCCGATGCGCTTTTTCATTGGATGCAGCCAGCTCAAGCTGCTACGAATGAAATCGCTCGTAGCATTTCATCTTTGATAAGAATAGAACAAGGTCGTCACTTTTCGAATATAGAGGTTAAACATGGAAACACATGTGGATGTCTGCTTATCGCTTCATGTGTATTCGTAAGTGGTTTGTAAAACGATATTTCATTTGCTTTTAGAAATATGATGTAAAGGGGGTAATAACCAGCATCCAATAGAGGGCGCATCGCAGGAATCTCGAAATCGGGCTCAATCAGCCAAGGTAAGATCCATGTAGTGATCATAAACTTGGCTCGCGAAGATGGCTAAACTGTTACTAACAAAAATCTAAGTAATTCCTAGGGCCGTATTCACCAACCATTCTTTAAAACGTACTTTGTCTTATTCTCCACAATTTTCTATATCTGGAAGTAACACAACTTCTGATTGGCTAAACCATTTGGTTTAACCAATCAGAAGTTGTGTTACTTACAAATGTAGAAAACTTTGGAGAATAAGACTAAGAAGATTCTCAAGAATGGTGTGTGAATACGGTCCCAGTTGTTTTCTACACAAATGTATTTTTTTTTTTAATAGCCATCTTTGTATGCAAATAAAAGCCGTCTTTGTTTAGATTTTGAAGAAAACTTGCTAAATGAAATAAGGTGTAACGCCCCTATAATATAGATATGATGACAACTTTCTAGGGTTTTTATTTTCTAATTCTACTTTTTCAATTTCGTTTTTATAGAATTCGTGCAGCTTGTTAATAATGAACTTGGTACCCCAGAAAATAGTTTCAGCGTTCAATGGATCAGAAGATTCAAAGGGAAAATGCTGGTTTTGTTTTATGAAAAACTCAAAACCGATCTTCTTAGCTCACTAGCAAAAATGGCGGCTTTCACTCAGTCAGGGGTGACTTTGAAAAAACTGTGGTGCGTACTTCAAAACCAGGGAGGCCTGTTTCACCGCAAACAGGGGCCACCATGGCTGTCAAGAGAGAGTCTCACAGACGAGAATATAGAGAATGCCACAAAAACTTGGAAAACAGCCGTTCAAACTGCTATCAACGAACGTACAAATGACATTGCCAGTAACTAGGACAATTGCGTTGCCATTTCATAATTTGTACCAATTCTCAGAAAATCTTAATAACGGGCTTCTTTTTTTTTTCACCTTGAAACTTTTTGTCCTGCTGTTTCAGACACAGGTCATTTCATTTAACCCGTTCCCACACAATCCCTATCTTTGATGACCATGAGAAGGAATCCTTTAGAAAACATTGTGGGAAAATGAGAAAATGCTGGTAACCGGCATTTTCTCCTTTTCCCACAATGTTTTCTATCCTTCACAAAACAAATTTCAAATTCTCAGTCACTTTTATTTTGTCGTATGCAAATGCTTTCGATTTGAACAAGCCCAAAATATTGTCGTTTGGTAATGAGTTAAGACTTTCCTCCCCTGAAGCTTCTGATCGACATACATATTTTGTTTTTGTTGTTGTTGTTGTTAGATAATTGAGAATTTATAGTGATTCAATAATTCTAAATACTTTTAACCACCTAGGGTTTCTTTAAATATCTATCTTAAAAATTTCTGTTCACACCAGTGTTGTCCTCTGTTACTTTTTTGTAAAGGGAGGTAATGATAATCCCCCTTTGAATAGAGGATATAGTGGACATCTCCACACTCAACAACAGGTGTTAGTCCAGCAGAACTTTTATTCAAGAGAAACATAAGAACCAAATTATCTGAATTACAAAAGTATGATGTAAATGATCAACAAATAAGAGACAGAGATAATAAAATGAAGGCGAAGGGTAACATGTATGCAGATCAAAGAAGAAAAAAGAAAGAAAGTGATCTTAAAGAAGGAGATTCAGTTTTGAGGAGAAAGCCGCCAAATGTCTACAACATTTAGTCCTGATGTTTTGAAAGTCGTCAGAAGAACAGAAAATAACGTTATAGTAGAAAATGATGATGGAGTGAAAAATACCAGAAATGTGTCTCATGTTAAGAAATATCTCGGTCAAGATAATAGTAGTGAAATTGAATCAGAAAATGTGTTATGCAGAAAATGTGGAAAGAGAAAAGCTTTTGAAATATCATAGTGTTGTTAAAAATCAGGCAAATGAGAAAAAAATGTGCTATTAAGAATCAATCTGATAAAGTTGATTGCATATAGTTTTTGGTCAGCAAATGCTTTCAACTTGGACAAATCTAGAATTTTATAATGTCATAAAGAGTTTATGCAAAACTCTTGAAACATATAAAGCCATACACAAATACGTAAGTGTTCCCTATCAAAGTTTGAGTAGTATAGTTCAGTGGTTTGGTCTTTACATGGTGTGGTCAGCCCTGAATCTTCATCTGAATGTCAGTCAAAACCTGCAGAACCTGAAAACATGCATCACTAGGTACACAGAAAGAAAATAATCTTGAACAAGACATCACAGACAATAGGACACTTGGACAGGCATTCCTCTATACATCAATGGTTTATATAAATGAGTTATGCTCTGATAAAAGTGGGATTAATATATCTATGTGGTTCATGATACCAATCAAGTCATCACATGATTTTTGATCCATAGAGTCCATTTCATTTAATAACTGGCTGAGTTCTAGGGTAGTCTTGTCTTTGGATATGCAAAAAGGAAGTTGATGAATAGCAAAAGGTTTCTCATTTTCCCACAATATTTCCACCTTTTCCAAATCAAATTTCAGTTTTTGGTTCACATTTAATTTGTTGTCTGCAAATGCTTTGAATTTGGACAAGTCCAAAATTTTCTTGTTTGGTAAAGAGTTAAGTCCCTTTTCACAGAGCATGGCTCACATGTCCCATGCATTTCAAGGATAAATTAGAATATTCTGAGACTAACAAATTAATATGATCACAGAAGAATCAGCATTTTGTTTTTCTTTTTTCACACTGTTTTACACTTCCTGAAATAATTCTGAACTTTTCAGTCACATTCATTTTTAGCTCTTCGTAGCACAAAGTGCTAAAGGTGAGCTATTGTGATCGCCCTATGTACGGCCTCCGTCGTCCGTCAACAATTTCTTTAAACATCTTCTTCTCCTAAACCACTGGGCCATTCTTGATGAAACTTGGCAGGAATATTCCTTGTGTGAAGCACTACCGAAATTGTCGAAAGAGTTTAATTCCACCCCTAACTCTGGTTGCCCATGGCAACAGAAAAAGAAACAAAATCTTCGAAAATCTTCTTCTCTGAAACTTGAAGGCGTAGAGCTTTGATATTTGGTATGTAGCATCTCCTAATAGACCTTCACCAAGTTTCTTCAAATTATGCCCCTATGGTCAAAACTGGCCCCCCCGGGGGATATTAAGTTTGAGCATAGGAACAAAGAAGGAAAACTTTAATATTATTCTCCTCTGAAACTTGAAGGCGTAGAGCTTTGATATTTGGTATGTGACATCTACCAAGTTTCTTCAAATTATACCCCTGGGGCAAAAACTGGCCCCACCCCGGAGTTTAACAAGTTTGAGCATAGGAACAAAGAAGGAAAACTTTAAAATTCTTCTCCTCTGAAATTTGAAGGCGTAGAGCTTTAATATTTGGTATGTGGCATCTCCTAGTGGACCTCTACCAAGTTTGTTCAAATTATACCCCTGGGGTTAAAACTGGTCCCACCCCGGGGGATAACAAGTTTGCGCATAGGAACAAAGAAGGAAAACTTTAAGATTCTTTTCTTCAGAAACTAGAATGCGTAGACCTTTGATATTTGCTCTGTTGCATCTCCTAGTGAACCTCTACCTAGTTTATTCAAATGATGTCCCTGGGGTCAAAACTGGCCCCACCTCGAGGGTCACTAGTTTGTGCATATGAAGAAAGAAGGAAAGCCAGTGGACCTCTACCAAGTTCGTTCATATTATGCCCTTGGGGTCAAAACTGGCCCTGTCCCGGGGGGTCACAGATTTAAACATAGCAACAAAGAAGGAAAACTTTAGAAATCTTTTCTGAAACTTGAAGGTGCAGAGCTTTGATATTTGGTATGCAGAATCTTCTAGTGGAACTCTACTAAGTTTGGTCATATGATGTCCCTGGCGTCAAAACTGGCCATACGCCGGAGGTCACAGGTTGGAACATAGGAACAAAGAATGAAAGTTTTATAAATATATATAAATACTCATCTATCTAATATGGGCATCCTGGATACAGAACCGAACCACTTTCCAACGCGACAACCGTTACTTTGAATTTAAAATTAAAATAAAGGTTTACTCAATAAAACGCTAACTCGTGCAATTCACTCAGCTATGATCAGCAGTTTAGAGAAATCTGGAGCTAAAGCAGGTCTCATTTCTCCTCATAAAAGCTATTTTCAACATTGCTACTTTATAGAGCGTAATATTACAATCAGTCCGCTTTTTGGGCTAGTGATGCGCAATATAAGACAGTCGAATTTTCGAACAATATGACATGCGCAGACAACGGACCGTACTGATACGTTCTATTCCGTATCAGAAGCGTATCAGTCCGTACTTATCCGTACGCCCAAAATTTTTGAGGATTTGATATGGAGAACTACTGACAGGCAGGGATTCGCACGGTCTTTTACGGTTTACTACGCTGCAACACGACATAGTACGGAATTGCAGGGACCACTACTTTTTGGTAGGATAAATTCAGAACCATGCACTTCACAAAGGGTATAATTACTCAGTTTTTGTAGAATACAAAGCAATTGGGCTTTGTTGTTGATTAATCATTTACTTAAAAATAATTGTAAAATCTGAGGGTTTTTTTTTTTCTCTCTTCTTTTGTTTATATTCAAGAAACGTATTTCTTTCTTTTCAACTATCATAACTTGACTTAAATTGTTCATTGCCATTACCATGTTTGAGAATAACTGGAACAAAATTGTCGTTCAACAATAAAATTAAAATTAAAAAATAGCTTAATATTTCGAAAGCCAAACATGAAAATGCGCGACTCTAAAAAAATGTAATTTTATAAAGGGGAATGACCGAATCTAAGTTGTGATAACTCTTTTGCTTAGTCGTTTAATTATGTATATTGTTCTGTATTGAAAATTTTATTTGTAAAATTACTTGGCAATAAAATATGTTTAAACTTAAGTTGTTGAGTTTGCAATGTTTGCAATAAATTGGCTGCATTTGGAAATTGATATGGCACGAAATGTCAAGGCACTGGTCCAGCAGCTTGATGATATACATAGATGTAATAATTATATCTTTTTCGTACTACCAGTAATACCTTTGATTTAAGGTTGCTTATTTTACAAAACATTGTACGAAAATGAATAAACACCAGTCTTATAATATGACATTCTATCCAAACAACGATGCTATAAAAATGCAAGTAAAAAATTGTACGAAAATGAATAAACACCAGTCTTATAATATGACATTCTATCCAAACAACGATGCTATAAAGATGCAAGTAAAAAGATAAAATAGTACGATAACATAAAACTGTCCTCATTTCTGGTGGTTTAGGCAACCGCCAACGGAACATGAGGTCAAAGGTTCGAGTCCCGCCAAGAGCTTGTTCTGATATGGCTGGTAGGTGAACCGCCAGCTCGTTAAATGTATGGTTACTGGTTGCCTGCCAGGTGACAGGCATTAAGGATAAGAATCGGGAGAAAATAAGCTCAGAGGTGCCTCATAAACTCAGAAAGCTGGCTCTTTCAATATGGGTAATACTAACTATAATAAACAAGCACTATACTTTTAAAACATAAACCTTCATGATAATCAATGTAATTGTAAAATAAACAGCAGATTTTATTAACACAAGATAACATAATATTTTACATTGAACCCTTTCCCATTAAATCCCTTCTTTTTATGGGTCTGCAACAGACACGCCTAGAAAACATTAAAAGAAATCGAAAAAAAAAACCTCAATTGAAGAATTTTTTCATTTCCCACAATGTTTTCTACCTTATTGTAGAACTGAAGCTCATTTGTACCATTATTTACAATTGTTGTCTGCAGATGCTTTCAATTTCGTGGAGGCCAAAATTTGTCAACTGGCAATGGGTTATTAATTATAATAATCAGGTAATAAAAGACGGACGATATGTGGACTAGAGGTTGACTTTACGAGGACAGTCTGTCCGCAGTTTACACCGTCCTCCGTTAACTTGCAAGATGCGACTGGGATCAATGTGAAACTAGCGAACATGTTTGTTTCACTGGACTTGCGAACATTACTTTTCTTTAGAAGCCAAGCGTTAAGTGAACCCTACAAGAATAATGTAACTTTTATTTTCAGGATTGTTCTCATCATCTTCACCTTTAATCCATTGTCATAATGCAGAAGATAATCATCCATTTTTAACAGTGCTGAAATTCTGTAGAACACTCCAGCTTCATCCTGTCTCTGTGGTCACAGTACAGAGGGTCGTGATTCTGAACTTGCACTGACCTTACTCATATATATGTACATAAGCCGTCATGATCCACTATTCAGGCACGTACGTTTTCCTATTTCCTAAGAAAGCAAGAAGAACCCAGCAGTAGCAAATGAACATGAGCTGCTGAAAATTTTGTTAATAGACAGGGCTTGTAGTTTAAACATATTTATTTTACATCGACTGAGAAACAAGTTCTTACAACTTATACTAATCTCTCTCGATTCTGCTTCCTGGGAACTACACCAGTACTCGCGCCGAATGTGTGGGCCAATGAAAAATCCCAAAGTTGACACCCGCTCCCGGGTATCGAACTCAGGACCTTTAGGTTATGAGGCCGACGCTCTACCTCACACCACAGGGCTTGTTGGAGGTTGAAGGTGGATATTTAGATTTTTCACATCTCACCAAATTAAGAAATATATGTATTACTGAAATTCACATTAGAAAACAATACAAATCATCAATTAATTAAGAATCAGAAAGTAAAAAAAAAAAATGATGGTATTCCTTTAAAAGGCTCTTAAGTTTTTATTTAGATTTCGCGCCAGAAATCAAAAACGCACTGTGGGAATGTCAAGTGACTGGAATGTGACTAATGACACTTAAAGTCCATAATAAAACAAACATGCAACCATTTTCCATGATGTCTTCTTCGGACGCTATGTTTGAAGCTTCGTCTATGTATTTCTGGTATGTAAAAATGGAATGCGTTTCCCGTCGGTGTCGACCTGGGACGTGGTAAATCTCTAATTTTTCTTGTCGGATGGTTTTCGATTTATTCTTAGGTTTTATGAAAGAAAATTAAAAGGCTTTGGAAGTATAAGGATGATCGATTTTTTTTTTTTGTATATTTGTAAAATTTTCGTCCCAAAATCTGAAGGACCACCTTTATGGTACTACATAAAAGTTAACGGCGACCATAAGATTTTCTTTCAAGGTCATTTACTACGATTTAGTCCAAAACAGGTCATCCGGGCATCTTTTAAATAGGTACTGCTTGATGCATGTTTATTGTCAGAGATTTGGGCGATTTCTGTGCAGGCACCAGGAGGCTGTTTTTTTTTGTCCAACTTGGACCGCCCGGCATACGTGTAATTAACATAGTGAAGATTAAAAACTTCTCTATCGTTGTGATTTTGTCTACATCATAATCGGAAGAAACATTCTGTTAAAGCAGAGGCTATGTGACGCGTTTCCTCAGCAAACAAGAAACATACTTGTTGCCATAGCAACGTCCATTGAGAAAGCTGGAGAAGCCCACTAAAAAAGGTCTGTTAAGTTTAACTGAAACCCTAGCTCTAGATGCTAGTATGACACTTCTGGTGTTGAATCAAATTTATTGCGGGAGTCAGGAGTAGATATCAAGTCAAAACCTTCGCCTGCAACTGGATACGAGTCTTGAGGTTCTCAAAAGGTTGGTGTCTGCGCTTTTTGCCAAATCGTATTCTTACAGCAGCCTTGCCATGGGCTTTACCTTGTCCTTCTTCGCTGGGATTTTTATCATAAGTAGTCGATATGAAACCGCTCATAGACTGAAGTCAGGTAGTTGGTCTCAGTGCAGTTATCTTCTGGTTCATGCACGGAGATCAGCTAATGTCGCCCCTCCCCCATACCAACTATTATTCTAAACTGCTTGTTTCTAAGCTTGGTTGAAAATCATCCGGCGATCCGTTCATTTGTGACCATGCAAGGAAATAATAAGGATTCCAGAATCCACAAATGTTTATCATACTGTGTCATCAAAGAACCGGATCTAGCTTGTTGCTTGATGTCTCTGTCTGAAAGTTTCTCTTCAATAATAATGTTTCAAATATTGTACGTTGTACCTCGGTTGACGCTTTTCTGTTGTGACGGAACTGTCATCATAACATTGGCTTTTATGAAGATATACTATTGCTATCATAACATACCTTATCAAATATCCTTTTCTATGTATCAGACCTGTCTGAGGCATGGATCTACTGGTTGGCTACGTAACATTTTATCACAGTGCACAGCTTATGTCTATCTTACGGTTGGTATGTTCCTCAAATTCACCCATTATTATATAGTTTAAAACTGCATTGCAAACTTACAAAATTTATTAATTAAGAAAGGCTGTCACTCGTCATAATGTCCATGTACTTATGTATATGGGCCGGAGGCCACAATACAGAATAAAATTATTGTATTGTAAAAATTATAAAATTCTGTTCTGTTCATATTTTATCATATCATGCACTGAATGATATAATGACTATAATGAATATTTCATAAAAAGTTAAAAAATCAAGTTCAAACAAAGAGAAAAAATTGAAAATCTAACAGGTGTAAGCTATCTGACAGGTATGAACAATAAACTGTTAGTGTGAAATTTGTTGTATAAACAATGACACGGTTATGTAATCGGTTTTGAATAAAGAAAATCATAACACAAAGTAGCCTAAACACTTAAGTCACAACATAAAAAGAAAAAATATTTACATATAGAATCTACAACCTCAATAGCAAAATTGTGTATGAAATTTAAATATGGGGGACGATTTCTCCAAAATTTTATTCAAGGGAAGATTTCTCCGGAGAAATCGTCCTAAGGGGACGAATTCTCCGGAGAAATCGCCCCTAAACAGTTTGGGGACGATTCTTCTGGGGATGATTTCTCCAGGAGACGATTTCTCCTGAAACCCTTTTTAGCTCACCTGAGCACGAAGTGCTCATGGTGAGCTTTTGTGGATGCCAAATGTCCGTCTTTCGACGTGCGTCGTCCGTTGTGCGTCGTCCAATTTCTTTAAACATCTTCTCCTAAATCACTGGACCAATCTTGATGAAACTTTGTAGGGATGTACCTTAGGTGAAGCTCTACCAAATGTGTTCAAGTGATTGAATTCACCCATAACTCTGGTTGCCATGGCAACCAAAAGAAAAAAATAGCAAAAACTTTAAAATTCTTCGTCTCTAAAACTAGAGGATGTAGAGCTTTGATATTTAGTATGTAGCATCTCCCAGTGGACCTCTACCAAGATTATTCATATGATGCCCCTGGGATCAAAATTGGCCCCGCCCCAGGGGTCACAAGTTTGAAACATAAGAACAAAGAAGGAAAACTTTGAAATTCT
The DNA here is from genome assembly GCA_943736015.1 of Tridacna crocea. Classification (NCBI taxonomy): domain Eukaryota; kingdom Metazoa; phylum Mollusca; class Bivalvia; order Cardiida; family Cardiidae; genus Tridacna; species Tridacna crocea. The sequence continues at coordinate 17,244,241 of OX031066.1, forward strand.
TCTTCTCTGAAATAAGCAGGTGCAGAGCTTTGATATTTGGTATGTAGCATCTCCAAGTGGATCTCTGCCAAGATTATTCATATGATGCCTCTGGGGTCAAAACTGGTCCCGCCCCGGGGGGGGGGAGGGGGTCACGACTTTGAAACAAAGGAACAAAGAAGGAAAACTTTTTTTAAAAAAATCTCTGAAATAAGCAGGTGCAGAGCTTTGATATTTGGTATGTAGCATCTCCAAGTGGATCTCTGCCAAGATTATTCATATGATGCCTCTGGGGTCAAAACTGGTCCCGCCCCGGGGGGGGGGGGGGAGGGGGTCACGACTTTGAAACAAAGGAACAAAGAAGGAAAACTTTTTTTAAAAAAATCTCTGAAACTAGAAGGTGCAGAGCTTTGGTATTTGGTATGTAGCACCTCCTGGTGGATCTCTACCAAGAATGTTCATATGATGCCCCTGGGGTCAAAACTGGCCCGCCCCGTGGGTCACAAGTTTGAAACATAGGATCAAAGATGGAAAACTTTAAAATTCTTCTTTTCTGAAACTAGAAGGTGCAGAGCTTTGATATTTAGTGTGTTGCATCTCCTAGTAGACCTCTACCAAGGTTGTTCCTATGATGCCCCTGGGGTCAAAACTGGCCCCGCCGCGGGTGTCACAAGTTTGAAACCTAGGAACTAAGAAGGAAAACTTTAAAATTCTTCTTCCCTGCAACAAGAAGTAGTAGAGCTTTAAGAGTTGGTATGTATCATCTGCTAGTTGACTTCTACTAAGTTTGTTCAAATGATGTCCCTGTGTTCCAAACTGGCACCGCCCCAGAGGTCACAAGTTTAAAACATAGGAACAAAGAAGGAAAACTTAAAAAAAAAAATCTCTGAAACTGGCAATCATAGCGCTTTGATATTTTGTATGTAGCATCTTCTAGTGGACCTCTACCAAGTTTGTTCATACGATGATCCTGGGGTCCAAACTGGCCCAGCCCTGGTCACAAGTTTGAACATGGGAACAAAGAAGGAAAACTTTGAAATTTCTCTATTCTGAAACTAGATGGAAACTTTTTATGTGTGTTCCTTATGATAGTCTGCCAATAACAATATTTTACCTTTTTTCATTCAATATCATGCCATTGAAAAAGGGGGTTTGGTGTAAATTTTCACTATGGACCAATATCTCGTTCACTACAGGACAGAATGTAAATAAACTTCATGTTGTTGAGCGACAGACAATAGTTATTTGATTTTATTTCATGAAACGACATGTTATCAAAAAGGGGACTAAATGTATAATTTCATTATGGACCAGTTAGTCAGTTTGCTCATCCATCCACCTTGACGAATACGTATCTTCTGAAGTTTTTGGCATTTATGAAACTTCAAACATGTTTTCCTTAGGATAGTCTTTTGATACAGTTTTCTTCTGTAAGATGCGCTACAGAAAAAGGGGTTGTTAAGCCCCGGTAAATCAGTCAGTAATGTTGTGAGCTGTTAGTCTAGGGTTCCTAGTTTACGCTGGCTTGATTACTGTCTCAGCTAACATCCTTTGACATTTGATCAAAAGTTACTGAGACAAGTCTCATTTGTGTCTTACCAATGAGCGAATGATGTTTTAAACTGTTATTCAACCGCCATCTTGACCAGGAAATTATTACATGGCCTTCCAATTAAGTTAATTCAATCCCTTACCGTACAATCCTGACTTTCAATGACACTGAACAAGAAGGTTTGTGAAAGCATTTTGGGAAAAGAAGAAAATGCTTTTTGCACAGTTACATACCTTTCAGAATTATTTGGCCTTGAACTTTGATATTTGGTAATTACCTTCATTGTAGACCTTTACTTCTTAGTACTCAGGTGCGCGATATAGGACCATCATGGTCTTCTTGTTTTTTTGACATTCCAGTTCAAGACGGAAAGTAGGCTATACGGTTATTTCCCCTGATTAGATAAATTCCCGCCATGTATCGTACATATTATTTGCAGAGACAAGCTGTATGTCATTGTGTCTGAGATCTGACCTGTCCAGTTCTTCTTTATCAATATCGCTGTAGAAAGAAATTTAAACCATTCCAATTTGGATTACAGTATGACACCTTATGAGTGGATAGAGAAAGAATTTGCACTGGTAAGCATGAGGCTGTCACTATAATCAAGGGAAGCAAATGCTACCCAGTGTTATCCTACTTTCTTTCTATCTTCCCCCCCCCCCTTTTCACACACACTTATCAAAGAAATATTCTATTATGTTAATTATATAACATTGTCTAATGAGGACTTGATCATGAGATGAAATACCCTCTCTTACCCCCCCCCCCCCCCCCCCCGAAAACAAAGTCCAGTGCTTACAGCGAAGGGTAAAGATTAAAAATTATTTTCTTGGTGTGCACACTGTAACTCTGTCGTTTAAAAGTAACCATTTTAAAATTCTTAGCTTCTTTGCATTTACTATTATGCGTAGTACCCAAATGGCTCTGAGCAAACAATCTTAGAAAGCTACCAATAAAAGAAAATATTTATCCAAAGTTTTATACACCCACAGGCACTATTCTCGTTTGTTGATAATGTCTGTAAATGCTTTCAATTTAGCCAAATATTATTGTTGATAATTTTTATCCAGTAAAGAGTTAAGATTTACCCTTTCTGGTCTGCACCAGCAGAGAAAAAAGTTCTGTATGAAAAAACAAGTCCTTAACTTGAACTTGCAATATAGCCTGCGACATTATCTAATTTTAAGTTCCTAGCCATTTTTATTCTAGTCTCCTTTAAATCATATACCGTCAAGAGACCCCTATGCCCTTTTACTTATTTAGCAATTGATGAATTTTTAGGCTTAACCATATATTTGGAATTATTTGTAGATGACACTGTAAAAGTAACTGAAAAAGATAAATTTTTGGAAGGATGTAAATTACTGCTGGAGAAGGGAAAAATGCTGATTAGCAACATTTTCACCTGTTCTCGCCGTTTTTTCAAAGCCATATTTCTGAGGGTCGTTATCAAAACACAGGAATGTCATGTCAGGTAAGCGGTAGAAGGCTCTCGATAAAATGCAAAGGGTGTAAATCACTGTTGGAGAAGGAAAAATTGTTGATAACCAGTATTTTCTCCTTTTTCAGCTTTTTTTAAACCCATATTTCTCAGCATAGTTATTAAAACACAGGATTGTCATGTCAGGTAAGTCGTAAAAAGCTCTCGATAAAATGCATAATACAATGCAAAAGATCTCCTATCATAGAACTGACAATTTCGTATACTATTGTTACAGATGAATATTTTGAGAGTGAGCCAAGATAGAACTCGGTACATCCACAGAACTTGCAGTCTGATCTTTGATCTATTGTCCGATGAGACCATATTTCTCCGCTGAAAATACCTTTTGAAACAGCAAAAAATGATAGGATTGTAATGTTGACCTTTTTTTTTTTTTCATTTCATAATTTTAGCAAGATAAGGGTTTAGACTGGTTGATAAATACGAACATAGGAAGTCATAAACTATAATATCTTCAAGGGGAAAATTAAATATACATGTATATGAGTACCGTTTTTAGACTAGAGAAGTTAGTCTATGAGCATCCAGATTGACTTAAATGCAATGCAAACAACAACAACAAAAAACGTTGACAAATACTGCCTCACAAAAAAATAATTCATTCCATAAGCAACCTTACTTCTGTTATATATGACATTTTTGACAAAATCACAAAATCTCTGCCATCCTATCTTTAAATATATCTACTAAAACGTAATTTACACCCAACAATATTGCATTGATGGCATTGAGTTACTTTCCCTTTTCAACTTAAAAAAAATCACTCCGGCAACCCAAGGGAAGACGAGTGTTAGCACCCGTAGTCGATGCTCTCGTTTATGCTCGTGTTGTTGATGTGGTCTGTGTATTAATGCTTTCAAAATAGCAAAATCTTATCATTATTATCATTGATATTTTTATCTTGGAAAAAGTTAAGGTTCATCATTTCTGGTCTGCACCAGTGAAGAAAAAAGGTCTGTGTGAGGAAACAAGTCCTTAATTTGCAACTTGCAACATAGCCTACAGGTGACGTAATCTAAATTTAAGCTCCTAGCCATTTAGGTTCTAGGCTTCTTTAAATTATATGCCTGTTAAGCCCAACTCTTTTAATTTTATTGCGTTTATTAGCAATAATCCGGTATTTAACTGAGATAGTATTCCGGCCGCGCATGCGCATCAGCGTGTTCCGCTAGCGCTTACACAAAAACGTGGTTTTCGAACTTCGAAAGTTTTCGAAGTTCGAAATTTTATGTTTTCTCGGCGTAGCTGGGAATCTTTCAGTGTTCGTAAGCGAAATTTTGTGTTTGCCAGTTCTCTTATTCACGTTGTGATCCCGGGCGTAGTTCGGGTAGTGTTTATCGTTGTTTTTCAACGGATTTGTTTAACCACGTGGTTCCATCATGGCGGAGAACGAGAAAAAGAAAGGGAAAGTGCCGGCCAAGAAGCCGGAGGAGCCGCGAAAATCGGAAGACAGTTCTGATAAAACAGCCAAACCGACCAAATTTAAGATACCGGCGAAATCTGCGACGTCGTCGCCGAGTGATCTTAACAGCAATTTGATTTTGGAGTGCTTGAAAAGCATTCAAGCTTCACAGTCGGCTCTCGTAACCAGAATGGATAATTTTGAACAGCAAGATTGGACGATTCTTGCTCCCAGTCAGAGCAAACTAGCCGCTTTGCAGATTTATCTAAAAAATTCAAGGCTACAGAAGTTTGTGATGAAAATGTGGACGAGTTTTGGCCGACACTATTACTGAAGTGTATCGGAAGGGCATGGACCCTGAAAAATATGAAAACTTTGTTCGGGATGAAGTTTGTCCCAGGCCAGGGAATTGTGAAGGACTTGTTATGGCAAAAATGAACAAGTTAGTGTGGGATGTTATGTCATTCCAAAGCCGTACAGTAGACAAAAAGTTACAAGCATCTGTACTTCAGTGGTTAAACCAGGTGTCTGTCTAACCAAAACTATGAACTTGGCAGCTAAAATGGAAAAAACTTTGACAGACAAAGGGATAGATATGGATAAAAACATGACTGAAATTATCAATGGTTGCCATGACGCCATGGGGCTCATGGATCACTCCAATTACCAAACAAACATGCTTAGGAGAGATCTATTACGGCGTGAATTAAAAAGGAAATATGCCCATCTGTGTACTCACACTCTATCTGTTACACAGGAATTATTTGGGGACGACGTGTCCAAAACGGCCCGTGAAATTGAAGACACTGCCAAAATAAGATACAGAATGGCTGGATCTTCTATCCAGAGGAGAAATTTCAGATCTCGGTCTTGGAGCTGTAGACGTCTTCGAGGGTCCATTAAAAGTAGACCAAATCCAACATCCACATACACATGTACTAACTACCGTAGTACGGATTCAAAAAAAACTACGGCCGACGTCCAGGGGTTCGTCCCCTGCAGAAAAATTAAACAAGCTAATTAAAGATGTAAAGTAATTCTGATAATTTCACAGCAGGTAGATCGGAATCTTTTGTCTCTGAATGTGAGAAAATATAACTTCAGACAAAATCATTTTGGACATGGTGAAAAATCGTCGCATTGAGTTTATGAATAATGAGAAGCCGAAACAAAATCGTGTACCTCATCGGCATTTTAACTCGGTTGAAAACTCTATTATTGACCAGGAAATAACAAAGCCTTTACAAAGACAGGCCATCATTGAAGTATTGCCACACGAAAATCAATTTATTTCACCAATTTTTCTCAGTCAGAAGAAAAATGGGGACTAATTCTAAATTTGAAAGACTTGAATACTTTCATCCCCTATCGTCATTTCAAAATGGAAACTTTCGAAAATGCACTCTCATTGATAAGGAAAGACATGTTTATGGCATCTCTAGATATTCGGCACGCTTACTATTCTATACGAATTGCAGAAGAAGATCAAATCTGTCTTCGCTTTGTTTGGAGACAAAGAATATACCAATTTATGTGTTGTCCAAATGGAATTTGTCATGGTCCTCTCTGGTTTACTAAACTGATGAAAGCCGGTTTATGCAAACTTAAGAAATATTGGTCATATTAGCAGAGGTTTAATCGACGATAGCTTGTTAGGTGGTTTATCTGAGGATAGTGGTTATCTAAATCTTTATGATACTAAAAGTTTAATGGTTAAACTTGGCTTTATACTGAATTTTGATAAATCAGTTCTTAAGCCTACAAAGGTCTTAACTTTTCTTGGAAATGTGATAGATTCAGAAAAAATGATAGTATCTTTACCAAAAGAAAAGAAATTACTTACCATCAGTGAATGCAAACTTTTGCGTGACGCTACTGAAGCGCCTATAAGACAGATAGCCAAGGTCATAGGCCTTATGGTAGCTTCCTTTTCTGCTGTTGAATTTGGAAAATTGTTTTATAGAGAACTTGAAATGGCAAAAATACACTCTTTGGAAATGAATCGTGAGAACTATGATGCTAAAATGACAATAACTTCAAGACTGAAATCTGATTTGGAATGGTGGATTGAGAACGTTGACTCACAAGTATGGGTCATTGATCGAGGTAAACCAGAATTGACCATTCAGACTGACTCTAGTAAATCAGGCTGGGGTTTTAAATGTCAAGACATAATATCTGGTGGCAGATGGACCTCTTCAGAATGTTTGGAACATATTAATGTTTTAGAGCTTAAAGCTATTCTGTTTTCAATATGTGCTTTGAAAGAAAATTTGAAAGGCAAGCATATAAAAATTTTGTCTGACTCATCCACAGCTATCTGCTTTGTCAAAAATATGGGTGGCTGCAAATCAGTAGAATGCAATCTTGTCAGCATACAAATTTGGCAGTGGTGTTTAAAAAATGATACATGGATTACCATAGCTCATATACCAGGTTCCCAGATTGATGCAGACAAACCATCCCGGAATTTCAATGACAAACTTGAATGGGAACTAAATGGAAAGGTATTTGATAAACTATGTAACATTTGGTCTAAACCAACTGTGGATTTGTGTGCTTCAAGGTTAAATTTTAAGGTAGAGCAATTTTGCTCTTATAAACCAGATCCACAAGCAACATACATTGATGCTTTTTCGCTTGACTGGGGAAAATTTGAGCTGAACTACATATTTTCTCCTTTCAGCATGATCAGCCTCTGCATTTGCAAAATCCAGAAGGACCACGCAAAAGCCTTACTGATAGTACCACTGTGGTCCACACAGCCTTGGTTTCCGTGACTCTTGTCAATTTTGATAGACTACCCTCGATTTCTGCAGAGGGACAGGAATTTGTTCACGATGCCTCACACCAACGAGGTACACCCACTTTGTCAGAAACAGGAAATGATCGGATGTTTAATTTCAGGAGATTATCCTGCAATCAAGGATTTTCACCAAAAGCTACCAGCATTCTATTATCATCATGGAGAACATCTACCAGACACGAATACAAATCATATATATCAAAGTGGCTATTATTCTGCAGTAAACGGAAAATTAGTCAAGTTTCTCCCAGCGTGAAACACATTATAGAATTCCTAACTGAACTTTATGATAAAGGAAATGGCTATAGTACATTAAATTTAGCAAGGTCAAGTTTATCATCAATTGGTATAAGTATCGAATCTCACCCAGCTGGATCACATCCATTGATTATTCGATTCATGAAGGGGGGTTTCAACTTAAAACCACCAAAACCTAGATACTAAAAGATATGGGATGTCAATGTCGTTCTCAATTACTTACGTAAACTCTCTCCGGTAAAACAACTAACATTGAAAGATCTGACGTTAAAGCTTGTGATGCTGATGGGTCTTACAAATGCAGCACGTGTAGATACACTTTCCAAACTATCCATTTCATATTCAGAAATTAAAATCAGAGTATGTGTTACAAATTGATGGACTACTCAAGCAGAGCAGACTAGGCCATGATTTTTCAACTTTATCATTTAAAGCTTTCCCGCCAGATAGGCGAATATGCATATATTTTGTTTTGAAGGAATATTTACGTAGAACTAAACCATTGCGTGAAAAGAATCACATGAGGTTATTTATCAGTTATGTAAAGCCTCATTTACCAGTTACTACAAGTACAATTTCTCTGTGGATTAAAGTAGTTATGGCCAGAGCTGGAATTGATATTACAGTTTATGGGGCTCACAGTGTTAGGGCCGCTGCAACATCAAAGGCACCTGAACAGGCGGTCCCAATACAGGAAATAATTCAAGTTGCAGGTTGGTCAAATGGGGAACATTCAGGAAGTTTTACAGCAAACCTGTTCAAAATCAAAGTGCTTTTGCTACGGCTGTCTTGAGATCATAGATTGTGGTATGTCCCTTTATCTGTCTTATCTTTCTTTGCAGCTTTAAAGTCTCAGATAATTACCGGATTATTGCTAATAAACGCAATAAAATTTAAAAATTAAACGAGACTTTCCTGTACAAGATCTTCCAAAGTTGAAAGTGACACAACTTCGGATTAGCTAAACTATTAGGTTTAGCCGATCCGGAGTTGTATTAATTTGAATTTTAGAATAATTTAAAGAATATGATAAAGACCATCAATAACACGTATCTTGCTAAGCCCGACTCATTGACCTTTTGTGGACAGTGTAGATCAATATCAGACTGCACAGAACTTGCAGTCTGATTTTTTATCTACACTGACCGTTGAGAACATATTTCTCCATCGAGAATACATTTGAAATAGCAAAAATTAGGTTGTAATGTAGGACCAAATTTTTCATGTCACAATTTTAGCTGAATAAGGGTTTAGAATGGTTGGTAAATACGTACACAGTCCTGAGTTCTTTGTGGCGTTGCTTGAGCGGCGACACTATACTTTTTATTTGCTTCTGAAAAGTACCTATGGAGGCAGCTTTGTGTTGTTTCTCAAATGACAACAGTCACTGCTTTTGTACATAGCTTCAACTGAAATCATGTCAGATTTCGCCGAAGAATGGCTATGATTGTGTTTCACCATTATAGGTTCTTTTTTAAGTTTTAAGCTGCATTCTAAGGATTGTTTTTGGACTTCTCAATTCATTTCTTACCGAATTCTGCAATAATTTACTTTGGTCTCTTTGAAATGCTGTAATGTGCATTATTTCAGAAACAAGTGATTTGCGGCGCCATTGATGTTATGCATCAATATTTTCCTGTAAAGTACATGTATGTTATATCCAAGGAGAAAATTAAACAAGCAATAGTGTCGTGTATTTTATAATTGTTCTGCAGCAGCTTGTTACAGAAATTGGAAGGTAGTTTGTAACACAAGTTTTATGTTATTCTTTTTTTAAATACAAGTATTGATTATAACACCCCTCCTCTTTTTTAAATAGGAAAATACTAGTTACCTGTTTGGACCGTCAATTAAAGATACAATAAAAGGTAAGGATGGTTTTGAAGCTGCATTACCATTTTCTTATAGACGTATATGGCATTTTTTTCTGTAGCAGACGATTTTTTAAAAAACTTCGCACACACAAAGCTCATCGTGTCTTTAGGAAGTTCCAGTGAAAAGTGATGCGGTCCCGTGTCCGTTTCTGAGAAATTTGCCTTTGAAAAAAAGTATATACAATTCCAACATTTAGCTTATATTGGATTTAAAGCGCCTTCCTTTAATAGTTAGTCAAACAGGAAAATTACAGGAAGAATATACAAATGTACATCATTTTAATGAAAACTTGTGTATTTTAGAGAGAGAGATATATATATAGTTTTGAGCATGATAAATGTACAAGCATGCATGTTATATATAAACCATAATTGACCGTTGTTTAGACGATTGTAATGTTGGAAAGCAGACAGTATCTTAAGACGTTCGTGGCGATCAAATGCTTGCAATTGAAGAATTAGAATTAGAGGTTTATGTCATGCTTTCCGGTAGGATATCGAGAAACAGCAGTGAAAATATTTTTCGATCTTACACTGGTACCACCAGTGAAAATACCGATTTTCACGTTCTTGTTGCCTGGGTAAATTGCGCGTGCCTAACAACCAGATGGGAAATATGACGTCATATACCTTACATTTCTCGCGCTTGACGTAACGTTGCTATGCGGGAGGGGTACGCCACGGGGATTAATGTAAAAGAACTGTACTGAATTTTGATAAAGCTCCTCCCGGAAAGGGTAAAAAGCATGAAATAAACAGAATATTTGTTTTTTTTTTCGGTGAAAGATCGAAATTTATTTCATCTCGTGAACACCATCGGTAATATTTTCACTCGTGGCTGCGCCACTCGTGAAAATATTACCGATGGTGTCCACTCGATGAAATAAATTTCGATCTTTCACCGAAAAAAACAAATATCCTCTATATATACACAGAAATACATACATCTTGAGAATTCATTTTACTGATACCTTGACTTTTTACCAAAGAATCCCGGACTTCATTATCCCTTATAAAGGCTTTTTAAATCATTATAACAAGCAATTCGTCGGTTTATTTCAAAAACTTCGTAACTACAGCTTGTTACAAGCTGTAGTTACGAGGTTTTCGAAGTAAGCCGACGATTTTTTCCTTTCGCCCTCCCTTCCCATGTTTTGCTTCATTATTTTCCGAATACAAATCTCACCCTATTAACCCTATAGCACACAATCCCGACTTTTTGCAGAATCTACTGAGTAAATAGACTAAATGTGTTTTTCCTTTTTTTTTTGTTCTTTATTTGAAACAGGTTTGGAGTATGTTTCGGCATTTTCTACATGTAATTCTTGGCACAGCACTTTTTTGCCTTGTGACGCAGACGCCTCTTTGTAGACAAATCTTGAACAAGATTTTTTTGGAACTGAGAGCTTTCTCTACGGTATCAAGTGATAGAACAATTTCGAATTGTTCCACTGAGCTGTTCGAAGAGTTGATAAATTCGCCTATTCAAACCAGACTGGATGACAGAATAGATGTCAGCTTTTTCGAAAGATCAGGTTGTTTCGTTATAGATGAAGAGAAAACTGGTCTTTACAGGATAGTTCACGAGAAAAATTTTAAGCGTGCTGTTTGTAACCGGGTACGGAAGAAGTTCCTGTCTCCAACCATCAATGAAAAGCGTGTAAGTATGACTGCTGTAATCCTAGATCTTGAACTTTCCAGCTTGAAAGTAAGCAAGTTGCGTTACATTCTTTAAATCGAGAATAGAACTAAGAATAAAATTAAGAATGGTTGTTGAAAACGGGTCTAGTTCATCATCCATATTGAATTTAACTGTTAGTCTAGGTAACACAATGAACGACCGGAAGTATGCATCGTACAGTATATGACTTGTGATTCTATACAGTGACGGTCTTTCACTTGGATGTTGAAAACTGCATTCGCACGGTAAGGTAAGGTAGTGCTTTTTCATTATTTTATATAGTTATTTTAAAATATTCATTGCCAGTTATTTATTTGTTATAGACCATTTCAGGAATATTTATACATGCGATGTGAACCATCCTTAGAGCAATGGGGATGCCTTGATCGACTGAACGTGCTAAAAATACAGATTACTTTTTTCCTAAACAATTCCGATTTATACGATTTCTAAGCGTTAAAAACCTCAATGCAAAATATGTATGTAATTTCTCTTTTTTTTTTTTTTTTGTGGGTGGGGGTTAACTGAGTCGACTATAGAATAATTTGCGTTCTTTTGAAATGGCACGTTGAGAAACTAAGGGTTGTGCATCCGAAATTCAATAACAGCTAACAAGCGTCTGAACAAATTTCTTTTTAAAATCCAAGTGGTGGATAAGGATGATTGTAGTCAACATTGTTACGAAAATTTGACATGTCTTCACAAAAATACATGTAGTATTTTCTTCCCACTTCATTCTAAGTCATGGAAAAAGGGGGGCTTGATATTTTTTTTAATTTTTAACAATATGTCTTCAACTACTTGGAAAATTTTAGAAAAACTTCGTTTCAAAAACCAGAGACAATCGTTATTTGTTTTAATTTATTAAAATGCAATATCATGGGAAAAGGTGCTTAAAGCCTCTGTAAAGTCCAAAAATAGATAATTTTTACCGTTTATAATTCGAAAATAAAACGAATTACAAATCACAACACACATATATATCGTCGATGTACTTTCAAAACCTCGTAACTACAGCCTGTAACAAGCTGTTGTTACGAGGTTTTGGAAGTACACCGAAGATATAAGATCGAGGAAAAATCCAAATGTGTTAGTTACTGTATTGTTTGCGATGATATAGACTAGTATGTGTGCAAAAATGCATGGAAAAGGATCTGTATTAATTTGAACATTCTTTTTTTAGCCATTGGCTGGAACTTTTACGAACTGCATCTTTACCTGTCGTTTAATTCAAAATGATCGCCATACTTTTACATGGAAAATGAAATTTACTTTTGTCTTATTGACAGGCCTTTATTTTATGGACATGCCTTTTTACATTTGGACTTCATGCCTAATTGTGGCTTTGATGTAGAATTTCATGTTAGACCAATAACTAAAAGACCAGGAGAACATGCAGACCGCTTACTTGTTTCTATTAAAAAATAGTGTTTTTGTTCTTCGGCTGGGATATCGGCTGGGATATCATTTCAATGAAATTACTTCTTACTGCTCTTTTTGAAAGGAACTGAGAGACTGATTGTATTACGGAATAAATGAGAGAAATAGAGGATACATGTATTTGTTTTTTCGGTGAAAGATGGAAATTTACTTCATCGAGTGAACATCATCAGTAATATTTTCACGAGTGGCGCAGCCACCATCTTCGCAAGCCAAGACTGACGATTCACTACGTAAATCTACCCTTGGCGGATCGAGCTTGATTTTTACATTCACCCGATACGCTTTTTCATTGGATGCAGCCAGCTCTAGCTGCAACGAATGAAATCACTCGTAGCATTTCATCTTTGATTAAAAAAGAACAAGGTCTCTACCTTTCGAATAGAAGGTAAACATGGAAACCCACGTGGATGTCTGCTTATCGCTTCATTTGTATTCATTTGCTTTTAGAAATATGATGTAAAGGGGGGTAATAACCAGCATCCAATAGAGGGCGCATCGCAGAAATCTCGAAATCGGGCTCAATCAGCCAAGGTAAGATCCACGTAGTGATCGTAAACTTGGCTCGCGAAGATGCGCAGCCACTCGTGAAAATATAACCATTGGTTTTCACGAGATGAAATAAATTTCGATCTTTCACCGAAATAAATATAATCTATTTATTTAATGCATTTAACCTTTTCTGGAAGGAGCTTTATCAAAATCAAGTACAGTTCTTTTCATTTATTCCCCGTGGCGTACCCCTCCCGCATACAATATTACCTGAAGCACGAGAAACTTATGGTAAATGACGTCATATTTCTATCTGGTCATGAGTCACGCAATATTTACTTAGGTAACTAGAATATATTTTCACTGGTCGTGCCCGTGGAATATCGAAAAATATTTTCACTGGTATTTCTTGATATCCTACCGGAAAGCATGAAACAATTACGAGTACTTGTGACTCGTGTCCTGTTTTTTATGTCTAATTTTCTTGTAATCTTTACTACATGTATATATCCTTTTTCAAACGTGAAAATGGTCGCGCAAATCTTCCAATCGTATAAAGATTTTATTAGTTTGTAAAATTACTGACAAAAAACTTTTTTTTTATAATTGTCCAAATTGAAAGCATTAAAAGATGACAAATTAAACATGCCCGAAATTAAGTTGAGAGCATCTTATTTTCGTTAGGGTCGTGTGGTTTACGGTAAAATTGCAGATCCATTTCAGAAGCCTCTAACTTTCTTTTCAGACAGCCCTGGCGAGTGTGCCGGGCTCCGGCAATACATGGACGCGACACCTTCTAGAGGAACTAACGGGTACTAGTATATGACACTATCATAAACGGTATCGTTTATAAATGATGCACATGTATATACTGTATCATTTTTTTGTTGTCATTTTTACTACTATCAGTATTATTTTTAGATGCACCAAACCCCCTCCCTCATGAGCTAATAATAATAATACCAATTATGACTTTGATGAAAGCACAACAAAAACAACCTAATTCACAGGTAAAATAACGTAAACTTCAAATGAATCACTCTTACTCAATGTAGAAATCATTTCAGAGACTTCATGAAAACATAAGTGTACATATTGACAAGCAAATCATTTGAGACACATGCTGTACCCGACAAGGTATCCTAGAGGGGATAAACTCAGTGGCATGAGCGATACTACAGATTCAAAGTCCCTTAGAGTTATGCAATTTTGAAGTTGAATCTAGACATGAAAGATTTTACGTTGATAATCAAATAAAAGTTTTTATCGTTAATTCAATTAATCCAAATGTTCCCTTTTCTTTTAGTAATTCATTTTCCACTTGAATGTGTTTCAAACATTGAGTTTTAAAAGCCCGCCATTAAATTTCATAACCTTTGATCAATGACGGCAGGGGTAAACAGGAAGCAAGCAAAACTAAACTCTTACTATATAAACTAGGGAGGGAATAGAGTATTTTCCTGGAATTGCAGATTTGCTGAGTGAAGAATTCCAGTTCTATTGAAACCTGAAGTCATATTTTCTGGTATAAAAGTTTTAAGGTATTTCTTTCCTACAATTTCACATATTTCATAGAAGTCTGGTGGTTTTCTGTTATCACCATACTAATTAAGTCTATGGCTAAGAATGCACTCGATACTTCATTCTTAAAGAGACCTGGAAGGAAATTCATCGCAAATCGAGATACACTCGTTGTGAGTAGAGACACGTTGATGGTTTATTTTTTAAAGGTGGCCCTTCAGATTTTAGGACGAAAATTTTACAAAAATACAAAAATATCATCGTTATACTCCCAAAGCCTTTTAATTTTCATTCATAAAACCCCAGTAGTCGAAAGCCATCCGGCAACAAGAGAATTTAGAGATTTACTACGCCCCGGATCGACGCAGACGAGAACACGTTTTATTTCCATATGAGCAACTCGCTAATTTAAATACCGGAAATTACAGAAAAAGCTTCAATCATAGCGTCCGAAGAAGACATTATGGAAAATAATTACGTGTTATGTTACGGAATTTAAGTGGGGTCCTAATTCAAAGCACTTGCAGACGACTAATAAACGAAACTCAAAAATTGGAAATTGTTTTCAGTAGCCCAGAAAACATTGTGAGAAAAGGAGAAAATGCTGGTTACCAGCATTTTCTCCTTTTCCCACAATGTCCTCAACAGGCTTCTATCGCAGGGATTGTTTGGTAAAGGTTAAGCGGGTATGTAGCCTTTTAAGGGAACATCATCATTTTTTTTTTCTTTTAAATCTTTTTATTCGTAATTATTGATGTTTTTTTTTTCATATAAATTTCAGTGATATACCTTTTTTTTTTTTTCATTTGGTAAGATGTGAAAATCTAAATACCCACCTTCAAAATGATATGTACCATTTCATGAAAATATAGGAATAGACCGCCAATGTATCCATGAGAAACCGTTGTCTGCGCATGTCATATTCTTGGAAGATTCGACCTGTCTTACATGACGCATCACTCACCCCCGCTATTGTGGAGACTGTAATATTACGCGCTATAAAGTAACAATGGAGAAAGTGGCTTTTATCAATACGTTTGAGAAAAATCAGTCCTGTTTTAGCTCCAGATTTCTTTAAACTGCTGATCATAGCTGAGTGAATTGCACCAGGTAGCGTTTGATCGAGTATACGTTTATTTTAGTTTGAAATTCAAAGTAACGGTTGTCGCGTAGAAATGTGGTCCGGTCCTGTGTACCCAGGATGCCCAAATTAGATAGATGAGTATAATTATGTCGAATGCCATCTAGCGGGAGATAATGATGAGAAACAGCATTTACAAACATCTTCCTAGATGACCTATAGGGTGTCTCAAATAAGATCGTTTTAACTTTTATGGTTTCTCGTACAGTTTTCTTGTACCCTTTCGCTTCTGAGCGAGACTCACTGACTTTTTCCCACTACGTCTGCTGAGCTTTCATCCTAATGTTTTCCATGAAAAAAGAAAAAGCTTTTCAAATGAGCACTGTCCATGTTTCCTGACGAAACAAGCACGGACGGGTGTTATTTTTCTTGTTGTTTACAATTATTATGTGTGGAATTTTAAGAAAAATCTGCAAAAGTATAAATTCATTTAAGATACCTTTATATCGGTCAAATATTATCTTCCTTTTTAACTCTGTGGTCTTTATATAACATGCATTTTGTACATTTACTGTTCTCAGTGCCAGGCTATTTCTATATTTTCATACCCCAGCAAAAAAAATGTTTTCGGGGGTATACTGAAATCAGCCTGTCTGTCCGTGAGTCCGTCCGTGTGTCAGTCTGTCTGTGTGTCCCTCTGTGTACAAAATACTAGTAATTTTGTGTCGTGAACTCCTCCTACAGTATTCCTTCAATTGTATTGAAACTTTGCACATATACTGATCATATATTGAACATTTGCAAGATGCATTTTCAAGTGTCAGCTCTTTCTGGTTGAGGAATTACCCCCCCTTGAACTTGACACTTTTTCTGTCAAGGCACTGGCGGGCGTATTAAGTCATATTCAGTGACAGCTCTCGTTCTTTTTGTGCAAAACTAAATCAGTTTTCATCAAAATTATGTATACTTGTATATTTACGTGGTAATTTTATTGTTTAACTGACTATTAAAGAAAAGCGTGTTATATTTAAGGTACAAGTCGAATTTTGGAACTGAATATGTTGCTTTTTCAAAGGCAAATTTCTTAGAAACGATAATGGTGCCCCATAGTGTTTCAAACTGTTATCTCCGAGAGACATAAAGAATATGTGAAAAATTAAAAAAAAAAAAAATCTGTTTATTCTTTGTCTGCGCATGTCATATTCTTCGAAGATTCGACATGTCTGCTATGAAACATCATCAGTCCCATATACTAGGGAAAAGTAGGGCTAAACTGAAACTTTTAGCCAAGCATGTAGGGGGCTGTTTTAATAAATAATCGGTGCAAAGGTTACATGCTGGTTGATCATAGCTGAATGAATCGTATCAGGTTGCGTTTTGTTGAATAAAAATTTGTTTTAGTTTGAAATTCAAAAAAACGGTTGTCGAGTAGAAAAGTAGTCCAATTTGTACCCAGGATGCCCGAATTAGATAGATGTGTATTTCTAGGATGCCATCTAGCTGGAGATAATGCTGTTCATTAGAAAAATTAATATAAGGGTCGGTAAAGCATCCATATACGACGGGAGGTCAGTAAGTTCATAGAACTCGGTATTTTTATATACAATTCAAACTTTCTTCTTTCATTTTTTGGCAGTATGAACCTTTGTCAGTTGAATTATAACAGCCATTTAGTCAGCTCTTACTTTTTTTGCTCTTACTTTTTGTTGGAAAACCTGTAGCCATCGGCAAAAATGGAAAGTCAGAAGCTACTCTGTAGCAGACTTGAGCTCATTATCGTCCGGAAATCTCGCTCCAAGCAAGTGGGATATCAAATTTCAGAACAGACAATAATCACTTGTGGGTCAGGTCTGGACTGTATGGTGGGTGATTTTTAAACTGCTCGAGCTTGCACTCACGAATAGCCGCTTGTGCAACTCTGGACTTGTGCTCTGAACGCAATATTCTGACTTTTCATTTTTGTCTATGGATATAGGTTTTCCAACGAAAAGTAAGAGCAAAAACTGTAAAGTGTTGACTGAATGGCTTTTATCATTCAACTGGAAAAGGTTTATACTTCACAAAAATAAAAGAAAAACATTTGAATTGTAAAGAAAAATACCGAGTTCTACGAACTTATCGACCTCCCCTCGTGCCATGAACACCAATGTAAGATTATCAATATACATGTACATGTCCATGGATACTATTCAGTGTTGAAGAATACATGTAAATTGTGGCAACGCGTGTCAATGTAATATTTATCCTGTTGATCTGTTTTGTCAATGTGATATTCAATGTAGCCTAAATGGTATTCCGTGAATTTCATAATTGGACATTGGACGATATAAAGAGCTTTGCGATTTGTCAAGAAGACATCCATTTGACAGCTATTTTTTTTCATTCTACAGGAATCTACACAGGAAGTACTTGTTACAACCGAATACTAAAGCAGGTGTTCTTTGGTGAAGGCGTTCTCCATAATGTCATCGCGATAAAAACACATCGAAGACGTGACAGTGTTGAGGGAAATTTCAGTCAAGCTATACTTATTGTCCGGGATCCTTTTGAAGCTGCACGAGCTGAATACAACAGGCGTAAAGCAATGAGTCAAATTGATATTGTAAAAAAGGAGGATTTTAATAAAACTGGTAAATGACTTGAAGTCACACCACAGAGCGCCAGATATTGGGAGTTATTTTGATTTCAAAATTGAAGATATTAATTATTTTCTACTAAACCCTATGTTGGGGGTACTCCTTTGAATCGTCTCATCGAGACGATTCTAATGAGTACCCACAATATAGGGTTTCAAAGAGACATAACGGATTTAGAATACTATCAACCCACTCCCCTTATCTGGAGCTCTGACATCATTTTGCCCATTATACAATTTTGAGTTTGGTAAATCTAAGCTTATTTCACATAGAATAAATCTACTAAAATTCTTATTTTCAGCGTACGTAGTTCGGCTTTATCAAATTGAAACTATTGAAACAATAATTCGACGCGCATTTCTATGTTAGCCGTGCTCTGTGAAAAAGGGGCTTAATCCGTATGCATAACGAATTAATTCAGATCAGCTCGCGCAGCCCGCACAGGAATCATTTTGCTTTTTGGTCCATTTTCTGCATGTCAAGGGACCTTTCTTCCTCAAAATTCATTCATTTGTCAGGAAAAAAGAAGACAGTAGATCCAAAATTGTGTTGACTTGCGCGGTATAATGGATGACGGTGACACTTTAAAACTTTACCAAACGACAAAATTTTAGACTGGTCTAAATTGAAAGGATTTGCAGACGACAAAATAGACGTAACTCCAAAACTTAAATGTGTTTCCAGAAGGGTAGAAAACATTGTGGGAAAAGGGGAAAATGCTGGTTGCCAGCATTTTCTCCTTTTCCCACAATGTTTTTAGAAGTCTTCTATCTCAGGGTCGTAAAAAACAGGGATTGTTTGGTTATGGGTTAAGCCCCTCTTTTGCGAGTGCATCACTCATTTCTATTTGTGTCTTGATTTTAAAGGCATAGCTGTATATACGAATGAAAGTAGTTGTCTTTGGAAAATTTTCTTTAACCGTTTACCAGACGACAAAATCCGTACAAATTGAAAGCATTTACAGACGACGATTTCAGTGTTGCTCAGACGGTACAATTGTTTAGTGATAGGGTAGAAAACATTATAGGAAAAGGAGAAAATGCTGGTTACCAGCATTTTCTCCTTTTCCCACAATGTTTTCTAAAGGCTTCTCTCTCAGACTAACTAGAGTCGTCAAAAGCAGGGACTGTGTGGTAATGGATTAAAAAAAAACTTTCGGATTCAATTCTGGTGTTATGCCCTATGCCCTTCAGAATGTAGGTTTTATTCCATTTCATGCATTCCCGGCTAAACCGTTACTAACAAAAATCTTAGTAATTCCTCGGGCCGTATTCACCAACCATTATTGGAGAGGTCATCAGACCTCTCCAACAGTGTTGAGTTTAAAAGGCAGACTGCCTCAGAAATTGCTGTCTAAATCCAATCTTTGTAGGGGAATTGTTCCGATACACAGTCTGTTTCGTCATGATTTTATAAAGAAATCGAAGTCTAAAAACTGAAATAGGAAATAGACGTGGTTTGTTTCTATATCACGAATTTTAACAAAATTGTAAGGATTTAATTGCATATTCCCTTTCCAACAATTTTAATTTTGTATTACAATCTTAAATCATAACAAAAAGAAGAAAAAGAAAAAAGAATTTCGTTAAAAATAGAAACGAACACAGCGGAAAAAATCACGTGACCTTAAAACGCGGGAAGAAGGTCGTGTGACTTACATAAATTACAAGGACGGATGAATACGGAATCCTGTTTTTGCCATCCACTTTGATGAATGTGTATTTACAACTGAACAGATTTCAACTACCCGTTTATTGTTTTGCTTGTTTCTTTACATGTACCTACATTATATTTAACCTAAAAGCATAAAAAGTATTAGAAAAAAATGATGTCGACCTCTCCTGGCTTCTTTTTTAAAGAAGCCACTTGTTTAAAACGTTCTTTGTCATGTTCTCCAGAATTTTCTATAGTTGTAAGTAACACAACTTCTGATTGGCTAAACCATTGGAGAATAAGACTAAGAATATTCTCAAGAATGGTATGTGAATACGTATGTTTTCTACACAAATGTATTTTTATGCTCCCCGAAGGACGAGCATATAGTCGCCGCTTCGTCTGTCCGTCCGTCTGTCCGTCCGTCCGTCCGTCCGTCCGAAGCGATTTCTCCACAACCCCTGGACCAAATTGGATAAAACTTCATATTTGAACTCCTTAGGGTAAGGTGCCGATACACTTTTCCCGGATTTTCAATTTGACCCCGTGTCATGGAAAAAAGGGGCTTAATGCAAAATTGCTATTTTTACCAATATCTCATTCAGTTTTTGTCAGAATATCATGAAGCTTCATGGTTATATTGTTTATGGATAGTTTTAGCATGTGCCCTTGCTATTTTTAATCTGGGCGTTTTTTAAGTTGACGTTCTGTCATGAAAAAAGTGGGCTTCTTGCAAAATTCCAATTTTTACTAATATTTCATTCAGTTTTGGTCAAAATTTCATTAAACTTCATGGTTATATTGTTTTTTCAACGTCTCACCATGTGCTCTTGTTTCTTTATCTATGTGTTTTTCAATTTGACCCTCTGTCATGGAAAAAGGGGGTTTCTTGTTAAATGAAAAAGGGACCCTAATGCAAAATTGCAATTTTTACTAATATCTTGTTCAGTTTTTGTCAAAATTTCATGGTTATATCTTGTTTTGCAAGTTTCAACATGTGGCCTTTGTTTTTGCAATCGATTGATGCGCAAATACGTCTTTCCTGGTTTCTCAAATTAAGGCTGCATCACGGAAAAAGGGGACTTCGTGGAAAAAATTGTTTTTCACTAGGTTCTCCTTTATCAGTGCTCAAAACTTTGTGATATTTCAAATCTGAACTTGTTGGAATGTTGCCCAGGTACCTCTCTTCCTTTTTCTCAATTTCGGGCTGCGTCTCGGAAAAAGGGGGCTTCGTGTAAAAAATTGTTTTATGTAATATTTAATACATGACTGCTCAAAATTTTATGAAATTTCGAATTTTGAATTATTATTCAAAAATGCCACAAACCACACACCCGTTGTATTTATTTCAATGATCCAATATTGTCTTATGGGAAAAGGGGGTTTAAGGGGGGCTTATTGGGCTTATTGTCCTCTACAACTTTGTGTTGGCTATCTCTATAAGATGGTAATTGCCTTTTCACTTCAAATTTTGGGGGGCATGAACAGGTTCTTCTAGGATAAAAGAAGTGAATTTATATCAATTTCATATATTGTATGACAAGCACTTGTTCGGGGAGCATAATCCGTCTCTGACGGCTCTTGTTTTTTTCAATAGTCATCTTTGCATGCAAATGAAACTTAGCCGTACTTTGTTTATATTTTGAAGAAAACTTGCCAAATGCATTAAGGTTTAAGGCCCCTATGATATGATAAGATGACAGTTTTCTAAGGTTTTAATTTTCTAATTCAACTTTTTTAATCTCGTTTTTACAGAATTCATGCAGCTTGTTAATAAAAAGCTTGGTAACCCAGAAAATAGTTTCGGCGTTCAATGGATCAGAAAATTCAAAGGGGAAATACTGGTATTGTTTTATGAAAAACTCAAAACCGATCTTCTTAACTCACTAGCAAAAATGGCGGCTTTCACTCAGTCAGGGGTGACTTTGAAAAAACTGTGGTGCGTACTTCAAAACCAGGGAGGCCTGTTTCACCGCAAACAGGGGCCACCATGGCTGTCAAGAGAGAGTCTCACAGACGAGAATATAGAGAATGCCACAAAAACCTGGAAAACAGCCATTCAAACTGCTATCAACGAACGTACAAATGGCATTGCCAGTAACTAGTGCAGTTAGGTTGCCATTTCATAATTTGTACCAATTCTCACAAAATCTTAATAACGGGATCCTTTTTTTATCCCCCGCCGAAAGGCGGCGGGGGATATGGTAATAGTCTCCGTCCTTCCGTCCTTCCGCTTTTTGTCCGGAGCATATCTTTAAAAGTATTTGAGATATCAACTTCAAGCTTCACTGGTGGATAGATCTCTTTAAGGAGGCGTGCAGTGTACAAGAACCATTACTCTATCTTCAGTATTTTTGGAGTTATTGCCCTTTGTACATTTTCTTCTGGAATTTTTGTCCGGAGCATATCTCCAAAAGTATGAAAGCTAGAAACTTGAAACTTCACACACATATAGAACTCATTAAGCACACTGGAGAGACCTTACGAACTTGTTCCTGATCAACGTTACTGTCCCTGTCAATTTTACGTACCCGTTCGAGTAAAAAACATGGCTGCGCCCACAAAATTACACAAGGTAAGCAGAAAAACATACTTCTATAACAACCAGATGAGTAGATGTGCTGTAGATGGTTGTCGCACGGAATGTCTGGGATGTTAATGCATATTTCTGTATTGTTCCTTTGGTGGTTTGTTATTTGTTAAAGACGTTTAATCCAACAAACCGCGGCTGCGATTTCTGAATAATCAACACCCGGAAGTCAGCAAAAAGCTTTTTTAAACATACAAACACAATCATCTGAAGTTTGTGTTGTGTCAAGTGAATCACATATCCTTTATTCACCACAGTTGAAAACAAAAAAACTATACGACATCCATTAAAAAGCACTTTTCTGTCAATTTTTGTAGGCAACGCTCCACGCTCCAGAACACAATAAAACGATCCAGTTCCTGAATTGAAACAGAGAACGATATCATAATGTGATTGTGTACAAGTCCATCTTTCAGGTTTTCTTTCCGTCAAATTTATTGTCCTTTTGATGCTTTTGAAATGAAATGCCATGATATACACAAGGGAATTTGACATTCTATAACCAAAATAAATGATAGACAACACAAAAATGTACCTGCGACATTCGGCGATTCCTCAGTAGACACCTTTTAACCGGAGACAATTTCTATTCATCGAGGACGCCATTCGCTGACGTCACGGGAAGAGCTAGGAAACGTATTTTCGGATTACGTATTACTATTATTTTTTTCGTTTTTATGATAATAGTTATGGACAATTTATTTTTGGAGAAGTATAGCTGAAGTATATCGTTATCTGTTCGTACGCATCTGTAAATTGCTCTAATAATTACTGCGTATTTAACGTCGAAAGCTTTTGTTAATCTTACATGACGTATTTAACGTCGAAAGCTTTTGTTAATCTTACATGACTCGCCAGCTTCATTATCACCCTTCTGCTATAGATCTATATTTTCATTTCAAAAAGCAACATTTTTTTTTTCACTCATGAACGGAATTTAGCTTTCACTTATTGCTTTATTCAGAGATTTGTATAAATTCACTGTATAAATTGATTATTAAAGATTAGAAGATAGTTTGAAGTCCCCTGATTGGACGATGCCAAGCTGGTCATTGTATTGTCATGGGTTTTCACGCTTTTTTGGCGTTCTATTTTTTCGTGACAATTAATTTTTGGAGAAGTATTGCTACATGATTTGGCATCATCCAGTCAGTTTAAATAGCAAATAAATTTAAAAATCTGTCACTGTACACTAGATAAGAGGAATAACACCTTTGTTACTCTGTAATAAATGACTCGACAGCCTCATTATCATCCGCGTGTCCTTCGCATTTTATACTGATCGTGTTTAGCTCAATTTTCTGCCGGATGTACGCAAGCTAGATTTTATGAAGCTCTGGAAGATAATTTCATGCGTCAGATATTTTCCTCTGTCAAAGACAGATCATTTCAAATTTCCAAGTCTCAAAACCCCGACTCAAGGATCAAATGAGAAGCGTGCCGAGTTGTCAAGTTTTGTCAAATAATCCATGGACAAAATTTTTTTTCTAATTTTCTGGCCAATTTTGAAGTTTGTTATCTACTGTTCAATCGAAGATTGTGATTAATGATAGTCAGAAAACCAAGAATTCAAATTTAGGCACCAAGCGAGTTCAAGAATCGACTACAATCGATTCCGGGTTTTCTCAATCGATTATCGGAATCGGAAGCCAAAATCAAATGACTTTCGACTATAGTCGATCATCTACCCACCACTAAGTGATAGATACAAGGACTTCCTGCAATGAGCAGTTTAATTTATGGCTCTGTCCCGATGATTCAATCACAATATCTCGGATATAAAGTCGCATTTTATCAATGTATTATCGAGTAACATTCCCGAATACCGATGTTAAAATTAGATTCTAACGCATACAATCAATAATAATATTCACAAAATACGAGAATACCTAACTTCACTTTTCTTTTGTTTTAGTTTTAGAGAGATTTGCAAAAAATATAGGTGCAACTTCCGTATTCCTATGAGACAGTTGGGCGCATTTCTAGGATTTTGAATGAGACAATCGAGCCTTGCAGTCCTTGTGTTTACATTATATAGGGGAGATATTTTTTCATATTTGATCATTTATTTTGGTTATAGAATGTCAAATTCCTGTGATATAGATGAAGAGCTTGATGACAGACAGTATCATGCAAAGGATGTCTATCATAACTATCTTGCAGAAGATCCATAACTATTATAAATACCATCTTCGATATCGTCATCAAGATACTCGTTTTTGTGAATATGATTTTATAATAATGATCATCAACGACCAACCATTCGTATGCCTTGTAAGCGGCACACCTAAAAGTAACGATTAATATCTAATACTATGCTTTAAATATTGATCAGCGATACTCTGTGGAAGGGGGGCTTAATGCATCTGCGGAAAGAATCTGCCCAGGTCAGCTTGTGCATTCCGTGCAGGCGGAAGTGGACCAAGACTTTTCGCTTTAGGTCAATTTTCTGTATGTTCAAGGATTAGTTTACCTAATGATACCTCTCTCTCTCTCTCTCTCTCTCTCTCTCTCTCTCTCTCTCTCTCTCTCTCTCTCTTCACGATGGGTGTCTGATTCTGTCAGCTTAATAAAATTGGGGATAGAAAAAAAGAACCCGAGATCGCCTGAACATGCCCAGTAACATTAGGCCTATTGATAGAAAGAAGAGTTCAATGTGTTGTAGAATTGTACTTCCATTCAAGTATTTACTTAACTACACTACGACTGTGACTACGATGATTAATATAGAATCTTGACCAACTTAATAACAAAATTGTTCATTGTAACACAAACCCATACGCTTAACGTATTTTCAGCTCAGAAGCTGAATCGTTGTATTGACTGTAGGAGCATCTTACGTTGTAATGTAAAAATGGCAAAATATCCCTGCATAACTGCAATTTGATTTTTTATTGGTTTATAGTGCTGAGGATAATCACTGTATTGGTCATCTGACACGGCACACACTTCAGAATATTGAGTGTATATGTTTTACAAGGGTTTTTGGAGACTCCAAGTAGTGTTTTTTCAGAAATCGTAGTTACCGGCGAAACTTTGTTGGATTAAACGTCTTCAACAAACGATTAACCACCAAAAGAACTAAAGATTAACGTGCACTGACATCCCAGACATTCCGTGCGACAACCTGCAACTGCATATCTATTCAATAACATGTTAAAAAAGTTATGTTTTTGTGCTTACCTTGTGTAATCTTGTGGGCGCAGCCATGTTTTTTACTCGAACGGGTACGTAAAATTGACAGGGACAGTAACGTTGACCAGGAACAAGTTCGTAAGGTCTCTCCAGTGTGTTAAGGAGGCGTGCAGTGCGAAAGATTCATTACTCTGTCTTCAGTATTTTTGGAGTTATTGCCTTTTGTACATTTTTACTTTGAATTTTTGTCCGGAGCATATCTCCAAAAGTATAAAAGCTAGGAACTTGAAACTTCACACATATATAGAACTCATTAAGGAGGCGTGCAGTGCGAAAGATCAATTACTCTGTCTTCAGTAATTTTGGAGTAATTGCATTTTGTAAATTTTAACTTTGGATTTTTGTCCGGAGCATATCTCCAAAAGTATTTGAGATATCAAATTCAAACTTCACAAGTGATAGATCTCATTAAGGAGGCGTGCAGTGTAGAAGAACCATTACTCTGTCTTCAGTATTTTTGGAGTTATTGCCCTTTGTACATTTTCTTCTGGAATTTTTGTCCGGAGCATATCTCCTAAAGTATGAAAGCTAAGAACTTGAAATTTCACACACATATAGAACTCATTAAGGCGTGCAGTACCCTTTGTTAATTTTTATTTTGGATTTCTGTCTGGCATATATCTCCAAAAGTATAAAAGCTAGGAACTTGAAACTTCACACACATATAGAACTAATTGAGGAGAAGTGCAGTGCACAAGAACCATAACTCTATCTTCAGTATTTTTGGAGTTATTGCTCTTTGTAAATTTTTACTTTGGATTTTTGTTCGCACATTTTCATTTAGATTCACAGGCTTTTTTTGACTGATTACCTTTTGATGAATTTATCCTGTTCTGGGACAAGTGCTAGTTTTTTGCCCTTGTTTTTGTAATAAGGTGTCATGGAAAAAGGGGGTTTCATGTTATATTTCATTCCATTTCTTGTGAAGGCAGCTCCTTCCACATTTCTTGACGGAATTGAATAGAATTTTGACAGAATATTTCTTGTCATGTGACCTATTGCATAGTGTCAACATTTTGCGATTTGTAGCTGCGTCATGAAAAAAAGGGGGGTTCATATTTTATTTCATTTTATTTCTTGTGACTGCAACTCACCCCATATTATTTTTCACAGATCATGAGACCTAGTACATGTTGTCAGGGTTTTGCGATTTATCACTGTATCATGGAAAAAGGGGACTTCGTGTCAAATTAATTTTTTATCAGTGTATCTCCAACTTTTGCACATATTTTCATAGAACTTCATATTTTTATTGCACGATCAAAGCCAGTGACCAATGAGTCAATTGTGCATTCGTCTCTCCATGCATCAGTCTGTTCATAAACCTTTTAGATCACAAGTAATACCATATATCCATTCAGCTACCCAGGCAAGTGCTGCAAATTTCAACACTCTAGTCTCTAGCTACCTGCTTGAAATGGCAGCAGTGTGGCGGCTTATATTGTGAGAGGGATATCTTCTAAAGTCCTTGACAAAAATTGATGAAACTTCATGGATGTTTTTCATTGGATAGTCCCCACATATGTGAAATCCTGAAATGGGTACTTAATATATAATCCTGTTATGGACCTCTTTTATATTTTTTATGTAATGAAATCCTGTGCCATGGAACAAGGGAGCTTAATATATAATTTCATCATGGCCCAGTAACAAAAAGGCCACAATCATGTACATGCAAAACACAATACCTCTCATACGTTTGTATCAAAAAAGGTCTTTTTCGGCGGGGGATATTATTTCAACGAAATTTCTTGGTTTTTTTTTCACCTTAAAACTTTTTGTCCTGCTGTTTCAGACACAGATCTTTCCTCCGCTGAAGCTTCTGATCAGCATGTTATATTTTGTTGTTGTTGTTGTTAGATTATTGAGAATTTATAGCGATTCAATAATTCTAAATACATGTAGTTTTAACCACCTAGAGTTTCTTTGAATATCTATCATAAAAGTTTCTGTTCACACCAGTCCTGTCCTCTGTTACTTTTTTGTGAAGGGAGGTAATAATAATCTCCCTTTGAATCGAGGATTTTTAGAATTCAAAATTATAATTCTTTGAAGGCAAAACCTCCAAAAGTGGCTCTATCAAGATGCTACAATGGTGACGATTTTTAATGATACCATATTTTCAAGAGTAAAATTAAAGTGGAAACAGATATTCTGCTTCAGGGAAGGAATACCTTAACTCTTTACCATGAGTTAAAGGTAAAATTTTAGACTGGTCCAAACTGAAAGCATTTGCAGACAAAAAAAAAATTAACATGACCTGAAAACTGAAATGTGTTCTGAGAGGGGAGAAAACATTGCGGTAAAAGGAGAAAATGCTGGTTACCAGCATTTTCTCCTTTTCCCACGATGTTTTCAAAAGGTTTCTTTTTCAGAGTCGTGAAAACCAGAGATTGTTTGGGAAAGCATTAAGCCAAATTTAATATCAACATAACGTTACTCTGCAAATGCTTTAAAAGCGTGGACCAGTAACTGTACTTATATTATGATTCGGAAATATTTACGGCTAATTAATATCACTGGTCGTAAACATGAATGATCAAACCTTCAAATCCACCAGTACGTATTCATCAATTCAATTCAATTTAATCTCAATGTACATAGGGGAAACCGGCCTAACATACAAAATACAACATTACAACAGTTAACTGTTAGAGTTGTCGTTTTATCGGTGAAATTCGTAAAATCTTTAACCAAAACAATCCCTATTTGATAGCTAATTATACCAGGATCTATCTATCTATTTGAAGTACATGAAGGTCCTTGGCCCAGAGATATAATGAAATTCATTTGAATCCATAGAATATCCATCATGTACATAATAATAAAAAGGAGTTAGACACATACACATACACAAATAGTTTACCGAGAGAAATAAAAAGTACGACATCCTACAGGTGTCAGAAGGAAAAAAAATTTTTTAACAAAGTGACTATTTACCCGACCGTTGTGTACGCACTGAAGAAAATTCATATTGCGAGGACGACTGTCGCGTACTCAATGAAGGAAAACTCGTTGGGTGCCCGACGGTCGTGCCCGGACTGATGAAATATCGTCTTGGAGGCACGATTACGTGTGCGCTATTTCCGATTTCTTCATTCGGTACACGATGCGGTCGTGGCCGCACTGAAGAAAGGGGTTCTTACGTACACGTGTAAATGGGTTGGACTAAAACGCAGACTGTTATGTGAACCGGCACGGCGTAGACCGTCTCAGTGGAGCAATAGTCATTTATACAGGGTGTCATGCCCGAAGGGTCGTATTATGTTATACACCCCGTCCGTCCGTTAGCAATTAATTGTGTGCGCAACTCCTCCTACAATTTCCATCGGAAAAGGATAAAATGTGTGGTTTTTTTAGGCCAGGGAATCCCTCTCAAGGAATCCCTTGCCTATAGGGATCGTAAGCAGCCTATTCAGACAAAAATGTTGGACGGTGTGTCTACTCTATATCGCTGAGTCCGCCAAAACAACTAGTTCCCCAAGTATATACAGAGATTGCTTATCACACGGTGTGAATGCTTTCCTTTCCTCAAACCTTTCATCTGCAAAATGCCATGGAATTGCAAGGGTATTACATTAATAACTGACGAGTGTGTATTTTTTATCCCGTTTTTGTCATTAACACTGACCTAGTAAAGGCGTAACCTAATGAACTTGGCTTTATCCGGCAGTTGTGTATTCTTACGCGCTATATACGGTTAATATCTATAACGCTCTCTCTTGCACTCCGGATCATTCACATTCAGGTATGGTGAGATTAACGAACGACGACTCTGCTCGGAGTTTGTCTATATACCTTGTGTTGACATTTGAACATGTGTGTCACAAAACACGTCTCCGCTAAAATGCGATTGTAAATAAAGCAAACTACATATAGAATATTGGCCCGTGTTATGTTTATCTCTTTTTCTTATGTATATCGACTAAATCTAGGGTACTTCAGCGGAATGCTGGAGAAATCGGCCCCTGGAGAAATCGTCCCCAAACTGCTTGGCCCGTGTTATGTTTATCACTCCGGAGAAATCGTCCCCTAGAGACGATTTCTTTGGTGAAATCTTTCTCAAATAAAATTTTAGAAAAATCGACCCCAACATCAAATTTCATTCATATCGTTAATCAAGTTGTCTATAAAAATATTTTTGAAATTTCGTTGTCTTTAGTATGTACATTATGTGTATTATTTACTTTTATCCAAGAGTTATTTGGTAGTTTTGTCATTGTTTATACTGCCTATTTCACACTGATAGGATGTATTTCACACCTTTTACACCTGTCACAAATAGATTACACCTGTGTGATTCTTAAAAATGTCTTTGATTGACTTTGATTTGAAACCAAATAAATGCTTATAATTTTTTTCTGTAGTCGTTCGCATGTCATTTAATGTATTTTTTCATATCTCTCTCTCTCTCTCTCTCTCTCTCTCTCTCTCTCTCTCTACTAGTGTCATATGACATACCTGTGACCAATACCATTTAGCAGGGGCATCAGTGTCTCTGACACACATATTTCTAGTGTTCACTAGGGCTTGTGTGCATCCGAATATTTCCGGTCCATAACTTCTACAATTGTGGATGGATATCAAAATAGTTTGGCACAATCGACCTTCATCACGGTTAGATGTGCCATTTGAAACATCTGTTCAAGTAGGTTCAAGATTAAGGCCACATTGAAGGCCAATTTTTGTCCGAACCATAACTCCTACATTTTTGGATAGATTCCGATATAAATTAGCATAATGCATTGTCTCCATCATGAGCAGAAGTTCCCTTTGAAACATTTATTCAGATCCAGGGTCTAGGTCAAGCTTGAGAGTCAAGTGTTCGCGGGCTTGACACAAGTTGTCCTTGGACAACGATTATGAATTAGGATTAACGTCTTTTTATATTATGTAGATATAAAAATATCGAAGCTCAAGTCACTGTGACTTGTCCGTAAAATAGGCAAGTAAAATAGGAAAACCAAGCCTAATCGTTTTCCTAAAACAATCCAACCTTCTCACAGTATTTTATTGAGAAAATATTTTGGCTAAAAGAGAATTTGCTCATAACAAGCAATTCCTCCCAATTTCCCAAAAATCTTAGTTTTCAATATACACGAAGAACTACTTTGGATTTTCATCTACAACTTCCTTCAAATATGACCAGTTCAAAATTTCGTCGACTTGTGGAAGGTAGAGACAACATGACCAACTGCTATATCACTCCAATCTTTATTATTCATTACAATTTACCTTGATATCTATCTTACATGTATTTTCATTGAAATCAATAAAAATAAATATGTTCTTGCATCATAAATGTAAAAAAATAAAGTCATTCAGGACTACATGACATCACATGTCTCAAAAAATTTAGATAACAAAAGTTGGTATTGCGCCGATTAAATACGGTTCAATTTTGACTTGCTTTTACAAGCACGACAAATTACTAAGTATTCTAAGCCATTATCAAGCACCCCATAACTGTGAGCACATGCCTAGCTCTTGCTTAATTAGTTTCTGGCTGGTGCTTTCTAGTATCAGTTCAAAATTTCCTGATAAAACCAAGAATTCCAGGGGCTTAGTGGAATCCGCTTGTATCCCTGTCCGTCTACCTGTTTGTATTAATTAAAATTGACCTTATGTTTTGTTTCGTATCCTCAATTTCCTGGCCTTCAGTACTATCAGTACTTTGATTTTACAACAGGTCCAAAAGGCTTGTAATTGAAGGTCATTACAATTTGGGATTGTGTGGTAAAGGGTAAGGGAGATTAATTGTGCAGTAGATGAAAGATCGAACGGTATGGTTCGTGTAGTCAGATATTGATTTCTGTAGTTTATTTCAGTGGAGGGAAAAAATAAAAATATCTACAAAGTAATTTTTGATCGACCTGTGTCACATGTTGGATGCAGCCATCTCATACATGTATCGCACGAAACCGCCTGCTTTCTCCTCCCGACCACACCCCTACTTCCTTTAAAAACTCCCAAATATTCATTAAAATCCAAAAACAAACACACACAAAACAAGAAAAAGTTGATGCAAAGCATCAAAGTCGCCAAAAAAAATGTCCAATGCTTCAAGAAAGCTAGGGCAAGTAAGTACATGTCAGTTTTCATCAGCAGATTTTTTAACAAATTGTGAAATTGATGTGAATGTGAACCTATATTAAAACTTGTCTTCTGTTACAGTATCTAATACCCTAGCACAACGCTCTCTTAGCTCTTTTCCAAACGACAAATATCAGACTCTTACAAATTCAAAGAGGTGGCAGATGACAATTTAAAAACTGCAAAAATGTTGGAAAATTCGCTAGTAGTGGGGAAAAAGTATTTAATAAAGAAGAAATTGCTTACAACGAGCAATTTCTCCTTATCCAACATGTTTTTCCAAAAGAATTTGACAACACATGTGATAACCCGTGTTTGCTTGGGAAAGTGTTGAAAGCAGGGTTAAGTTACTAAAATGTTTCTGTCCATGGAAAGTATGATTCAAAAGGACGTAAGTTTGCAAGGCATACTTTCAATTTAAGCAAGTCTAAGACTAAACTGTTTTTTGAAAAGTGTCACAATAAAGAATGATGGTTTTGCATCGCGCTTTATGAACAACACACCGAAAAAGTGGCCTCTCTCCAGATTTTTTTTTCAGAAATTAAATTTATGCAGATTGAGAAATAAACAAAGGAGTTCTATACTATCATTGTTTTAAAAACTAAACTTAGAAAGAACTAACTAATAATGGTCAGATACAATCATAACCATCATACCCGTTCTTCGGCGGAATTTAGCACAATTTCAGCAATGTACAATTTTAGCAGAGGTCATTCAACAAAAAAAAAAAAAACACACAAATAGTAGGAAAAACTATCTACTAAATAATAAAAATGATAATTAAACCTGTGTACGAAGTTTGTATGAAATGACCAAAATAGAAAGTATAAGTAGGTATGAAATGACCAAAATCGTACGAAATGACCTAGGTACGAAATTAACAAGGTACGAAATGACTGGAAAACTGTATGTACAGCCTTTGGACTGGCCACCGTTGTATACCGTGTACCTATACACGTAGTAGTATCAGGGGCGGTAACCAGTCTATACAGCCTTGACCAATGGAAACAAGGCATTTATGTGGACGAGTCCATTTCTCACGTATAGCGAAGCCCGCCACGGAAGAGCTACGGATTCGTTCCGGCATCTTCCGTAACAACTCGTATTAATCAGTAGCTCTCCGTACTGTAACCGTAGTCATTCGTAGTACTTAGGCCTTGTGTATCCGTAGCGGTCCGTGATTGGTCGCCCGGCAGAAGCCGGCGACCTTATTGCACGGCGACATCAGTCGCAGTGCATATATTGATGGGTTTTTTCTCTGTCCATGGATTAAATCCGAACAGAAATCTCCCTTCGAATTTTGCGGCGTTATTTATGAAATATTTTCATTACTCGGATGATATTTGACAAAAACATAGAATTTGCCGATTCTTTGTATACCTGATATTGTCTACGTATGTCATCATACTTTATTCCTGCTTCATAATTATTGTTGTATTCATTAAATAAAGAATGTGTTTACGGATATGAGGAATCCCTTCAGTTAAAAGTTTAAGCGCGTCCTACACATGCGCAGACGGTATCCGGATAAAACGTCCCACAGTCAAAACGTACTACTTTTGGTTAAAACGTCCCCATTTCCATTGCAAATTGGTTACATCCAGGGTCGAAATAAACACTAGCAAACTCGCAAAATACGAGTGGAAAATTAATTTTGCGAGTAGACTTTACGACCACTAGCATTTTTTTTGCGAGTGGAAATGAAAATTTGTTTGCAGGGTCCTCCCCCCCAAAAAACCCACTCGTAATTTACGAGTAAGAAATGGATGAGGAAGAGTGAAATATCTGCCATACTCGTCCAGTAGGATGAGTGGTGAATAGGAGATAGTAAAAGAATTTTTTCAGATGAATATTTAATTTACACAAGACAAAACGGCCATTTAATTATTGAATAAGGAAATCAATGGTATTTAGGAAATCAAATTTTGAAACAGAACTTAAAATGTGCTGGTTCCCACCCCCACATTAAGACCGGTTTCAAGTCAGCCTAATGATATAACCCGGGACCTTTCATGCCAAACACAATT
Source organism: Tridacna crocea (assembly GCA_943736015.1). Classification (NCBI taxonomy): domain Eukaryota; kingdom Metazoa; phylum Mollusca; class Bivalvia; order Cardiida; family Cardiidae; genus Tridacna; species Tridacna crocea. The sequence goes on from OX031066.1 coordinate 17,278,028, forward strand.
CTCGGAATATGCTTTGAGTGGACCTAATTCAACATGAGCGACTTTGCTAATTATTGAAACGGACGATATTAAGATTAACGCAAATACTTTCCCGATACCACTTCGAAAAACTGTGTTCTTTTGGCTTTATTGATTTCTGTAACATAGCCGGATAACGGATACCGGTTTTTAAGACCTGGTATTTATAGTTCGTTGTAACGTTACCGTTTCGTCTGAAAAAAAAAACAAATATCAAACCGACAGAGTCCAATTTAGAAAGGGTTTTTCTTGTCGGATGAGTGTAGATCGAAGCAAGGCCAGTGTTTTTTTTTTTTAAGGTCACTTGTCCTACAGGACGAATGCCTTTTCTGGAAATGTTTGGACCCTGGTTTGCCGACCGTAATGAACAAGTTGTTACGGGATGCGGTCAAAACGTACCCAAACCAAAACGTACCCAAAAAAATAAGTTAAAACGTACCCAAAAGTTTAGTCAAAACGTACCCAAAGTAAAATTTTCATTAAACCAATTTAATTGTTAGTTATGAATTATAAACTTCATATATCTTGCCTTTTAGGGATGTTTTAACTCCAAACTCACTTTAGATGCTTTTAATTCTTTAAAAATGAATCATGGTTGTAGTCCTAAGTTACATTCAGTTGTGGGCGATGTGTTTAAGTCAGGACTAATCAGGTGTAACAAGCTTGTTACCATTTAACAGTTCTATTTTCATAAAAGATTATTTACAAACATTTGTACATAGGTAAAGGAGGAAATGTTGGCAACAACTTTCTCCCGTTTCTCAAAATGTTTTTCATACCCTTCCAAACCTTATCTTATAATGGTTGTTCGCAAATGTTTTCAATCAAGAGGAGTCCATGATTTTATTGTTTGTTAAAGAGTAAAGTTAACAATATATGAAGTGCAGAATATATCTTGCAATCGTCCCCCTCTAAAAAAATGTTAATATTTTAATTAATTTTAAAATTGTGTAAATATCTATTCTTAAATATCTATACTTGTAATGATAAGTAGGTATAACTGAGTCACAGCTCATAGACAACAAAATCTTTTACTTATCCATGTTTAGGGAATTTTCGAATGATAAAAATGTTATAAACAAGAACTTTCAAAGGGAAGAAAAGGAAACTATGAGAACATTTTCAAGAAGAGCATTTACTGAATTTAAAAAGACTCAATCCCTCAGTTTTTCATCTGAAGCAAACTGTCTCTCAAATCATGAATTTTTACAAAGCATTCCATTATAATCTTGTAATATACAACAGTTTGAATACCATTGTGAATAACTGATTTATTCACCACATAGTTTGTTACATTCTTTTTCAGTGTGAAAATTGCACCTTTTTTATTATTCAGACAATGCAATTAGTGTAGATCTATCTCATTTTTTTTAAAAGTGTTAATTCGTATGAAGTTTTTTTTTTTCATTCTCTTTTTATGGATAACATATGTATTAATCATGATGGATAACGATATCATGGTATCTGATGCTTTTTTCCCTAATGTCAATTGTATTTACCTAAAAAAAAATAGAGAGAGAGATACACACAGTCTGCAATTTTACCGTGAAGCATTTGATGGACTTAGCTCTGTTCTATAGTGTGCTTCTATTTGTTTTGATAATGTCAGGCAAATTTGAAAATAAGCAGAATTAAAAATAAAATTATCATCATCAAGCTGGTGAAAACATTATTTCTATTAATTTGTACAAAGATGGAAGATAAAAACACTATAAAAATCATGGGTACATTTTGACTTCACATTGGGTAAGTTTTGACTCCACTTGGGTACGTTTTGACTTCAGTTTGGCACGTTTTGACACCACTTGGGTACGTTTTGACTTGGGTACGTTTTGACTGTAAACCGGTGTTACTGGTTTGCGTTTTACAGGCTACCATGAAGACAATCCAAATCTTAGCTCTGAACTTTTTTAATCATGGTAAACAATTTCTTCATGAAAGAAAACAGTACAATAATTATGATTTGTAACAATAAAGTCAATAGAAAAATCGAATGTGGTTAAATTTCTTTTTATAAAAAAACACCAAGAAAACCTGCTCCGAGCTGGAAAATATACTTTAAATACTGTTGAAAAGACTGAAATGGTGATTATTTGCATTTGTTGTTTTTAATGGTATTAAGAAATGTTTCTCTCTCTTTGTCGTTAAGACTTCAGATTGTTTGGATAAAGGTTAAATGGAAACTCTACACATGAATATCAGTTAGAATGCTGTAGACTGGGAGGCGTGTTAGCCAGTCCAGGAGGCGTTTTAGCGTGTCGATTAAACATTCGTGTATATAAAGAGACAACAGGGGCCTTAACCCTTAGCCTACATCATATAAAATCTTGACTTGAACAAAGCAGCAACAAACGACATTTTACTACAGCTCTAATGATACATGTATATGTGGTCTACAAAAGCGCTATACTGGAAGGCGAAATGGTGTGTCACCGGCTTTTCCTATTTCTTTACTCAATGGCGGTCAAAAAACTTTTCTTCGTTGTCGGTAAAACATGGGATTGTTTAAAGGGCAGCCTGGTGTTCAGTCCGATTATTTTCTTCTTTTTTTTTTTTATCGTGACATTACTTTGTCAAAAATGGGCGTCATTTAAAAAAAAGGGAGGGGGGATAAAATAAACTGAACTGTAACCCAGGCTGTGTAAAGGGTTAGATGTAAAACCAAATTTGTCACACTTAATAGTACTAATATACCTGACGAAAGACTTGCCTCTGAAAAAGTAAATTGACCGCTCGATCAATACTGTAGCAAAACTAATGATTGCCAAGTGCTGAGAAAACGTAAATGATTATTACTGCAACTAAAAAATGAATTGTCTGTACTTTTTATCTTTCATATTTTCTGTTCTTTCCACCTAGTATGGCATTTGATTTTTAGATGTAACTCTTTACAAAACGACCGAATTTTAGACTAAACCAAACTCAAAGCATTTACGAGCGTACATACAAGACTAACTACATTTGCTTAAATGATGATTTTTTTTCTCTGATATTATAGGAATATTGTGGGAAAAAAAAGCAAAGGTTGTTTACCAGTATTTTCTCATTGTCCAGCAAAGTTTTCAAAAACCTCTTTCATAGTTATTAAAGGTTTGGATCGCAATTCCTGTTCCTTTAGAATGCACGTATTTTTAACGGATTTTTTGTTTTATAAGTTTTAATATATATATTTAATACATACATATTTTTAAATATATATATATTTTCCAATCAATTGTGTTATCCTTTATTTTATCTTTATCTTCTTTAGTTCAATAGATCTACTGGAATAGTCATTAGTATAACGATTGCATTATATGGCCTGTATACATGTAGATCTACTTTGGTATACAATATCGAATTTCGTGAATTCTGAAAGATTTCTTGAAACAAATGGCAGCTGCGAAATTATTTTTTCGCCGTGCTATTCCCCATTTTGCTGCATCTTTGCAGCAACTTTTGTACTTGTATTTAATATAGTTCAGAAGAGATGTTCATGGAGAGGGTAGGTACTTCCGGTTAAAATCTTTTATCATATTCGCCAGGTTTAATTTGGTAAAATAGGTGTGAATGTATGTGAAATTGTTGTGTAGGGTTTTCTTCACCTTTTTTGAGGTTGTTTACTTGTTTTTAAACTGATAAAGAATCGTGAAAGAATAATTAACGGTCTGCTGCGCAATATTTTGTGAAACAATTAATGTTCTTGTGCAGAATGCATCTATTTTTAGCGCAAATGAACTCGTCCAGTCACATGATCTTAGGAACAATGACTATTTACCGGTATGCCTAAAGAGCGGAATGGAAATATTTTAGAGCAATGGACGGAATGGAAAAGAAAATACGCATGGAAATATATCATGCCTATTTATTAAATAGAATAACAATAATGATTTTATTTTTTCTACCCATTAAAGGTAATTTACAAGTAAAAACCAAAAATTAAGGTTTTGTACCGCTGAAAAAAAGCCAGCATTTTCTTCTTTTCCCACAATGTTTTCAAAAGGCTACTATTCTAGATCCGTAAAAACCAGGGATTGTTTGGGAAAGGGTTAAATTTCCTTTGTGCGGGACTGGCGCAATGGAAAAGAAAACTTGTACGCAATAGACATTATACATTTGTTACTATATAAAGTAAATATGTATGGTTTCAAACGTGTGTATTTGTACTCGTATATCTTTCCTAGGGTATATCTGCAGGAATATTGAAATATAAAGTTTTTACTGTTAAAAAAATATATTTGTAGTAATATTTCCTTCTTTAAGCAGGTAATCTCAGAAGGGGAAATGGAAAAATTACCAAGTTCGAACAAGTACAATATAATGCACCCAACACAGGTCTTAAAGTTCAGATTGAATTTTAAAATGGATAATAACTTGATTTATATATCAGCTAACATGCATTAGACTGCGTGAATCTAGGATCAGACTTCAGTTTTGGTAAGTCTGATCTTTATCTACACCCTCTTCAGATATTTCACTGATCGGCTTTGATTACATGTATCATCTTATATACCGGTACATTACAATGCGTGAATCTAGGATCAGATTGTAATTTTGGTAAGTCTGATCTTGATCTACACCGTCCTCAGATATTTCGGATAGTTCTAAAAAATTTGTCATTTGGTGTGCAAAATAAAGATTATGTGTTAAGTTATAAGTTTTAAGGTAAATAAACTGAAACTTTTTTCCCAATACCTATTGAGTACCCAGATAATAAACTTGTGACTTCATTTCAAATTTCCATTGCGCGGGATAGGCGCAATGGAAAAACAAAATTCGCATTGGAAATATAATTTACTACAATAAAAGTTGTAAAGTAAAGTATTTGGTAACCACGTATGGTTTCAAATGGGTTTATTTTATTTGTAGTCATTGACCAATTATATCTCCAGTTATAAACGAAATACAAAACTTTATATTTGTCGCATTTTTTTTTTTTTTCATTATACAGTTACATGTATTCTCAGATGGCGAAATTGAAAATAGACATAAAAGTAGCATAAAATGTAAATCGGGCATTTGAACGTTTTCCAGCCCAAAAACCCACACTTTATCTTGACAGTTGGTTATATGACATTGTAGGTCACTATTGTCATGTCAATTTATTAGAAAACAATATCTACTTTTTTCTCAAATGAAAAATAACTGAAAAAATTGAAGTCGGATATATTCTCTTGACTGCATATTTGTTTAATAATGGAAAGAAAAAAAATCATTTTCGGGCGACCTTTGACGCTCTTGCGTCTTCTTTTTCTCTTGTAATTTATTAACATGCACAAAAATTCGCTTCTGGTTAAACAACCGTAGCGTATCCTTACTAGTCTGTATTAGGCTGTGCTGCACTATCTCCCGCTAGATGGCATTCTATTGATACTCATCTATCTAATATGGGCATCCTGGGTACAGAACCGAACCACTTTCCTACGCGACAACCGTTACTTTGAATTTAAAACTAAAATAAAGGTTTACTCAATAATAAAACGCTACCTCGTGCAATTCACTCAGCTATGCTCAGCAGTTTAGAGAAATCTGGAGCCAAAACAGGTCTCATTTCTCCTCATAAAAGCTATTTTCAACATTGCTACTTTATAGAGCGTAATATTACAGTCAGTCCGCTTTCGGGGCTAGTGTGCGTCATATACAAGACAGTCGAATCTTCTAGGAATATGACATGCGCAGACAACGGACCGTACTGATACGTTATAATCCGTATCAAATGCGTATCAGTCCGTACTTATCCGTAGGCCCAAAATTTTTGAGGATTTGATATGGAGAGCTACATACTATAGCACGGTTATACTACGTATGAGCTATGCTTATGATACGGATTTGTCACGTAAAGTCACAATCTTAATACGTTATACTACGCCGGAGAGGCAGGGATTCGCACGCTCTTTTACGGTTTACTACGCTGCAACACGACACAGTACGGAATTGTAGGGACCACTACTTTTTGGTAGGATAAATTCAGAACCATGCACTTCACCGAGGGTATAATTACTCTATTTTTGTAGAATACAACGCAATTGGGCTTTGTTGTTGAGTAATCATTTACTTAAAAATAATTGTAAAATGTGAGGTTTTTTTTTTTTCCCTCTTTTCTTTTGTTTATATTCAAGAAACGTATTTCTTTCTTTTCCTCTATCATAACTTGACTAAAATTGTTCATTGCCATTACCATGTTTGAGAATAACTGGAACAAAATTGTCGTTCAACAATAAAATTAAAATTAAAAAATAGCTTAATATTTCGAAAGCCAAACATGAAAATGCGCGGCTCTAAAAAAATGTAATTTTATAAAGGGGAATGACCGAATCTAAGTTGTGATAACCCTTTTGCTTAGTCGTTTAATTATGTATATTGTTCAGTATTGAAAATTTTATTTGTAAAATTACTTGGCAATAAAATATGTTTAAACTTAAGTTGTTGAGTTCGCAATCATGAACCGTCAACAATTGATGTTTGCTTATAATAAATTGGCTGCAATTGGACATTGATATGGCACAAAATGTCAAGGCACTGGTCCAGCAGCTTGATGACATACATAGTGTAATAATTATATTTTTACCATATTACTAGTAATACCTTTGATTTAAGGTTACTTATTTTACAAAACATTGTTCGAAAATGAATAAACACCAGTCTTATAATATGACATTCTATCCAAACAACGATGCTATAAAGATGCAAGTAAAAAAATAAAATAGTACGATTACATAAAACTGTCACCAATTCTGGTGGTTTAGGCAACCGCCAACGGAACATGAGGTCAAAGGTTCGAGTCCCGCCAAGAGCTTGTTCTGATATGGCTGGTAGGTGAACCGCCAGCTCGTTAGATGTATGGTTACTGGTTGCCTGCCAGGTGACAGGCATTAAGGATAGGAATCGGGAGAAAACATGCTCAGAGGTGCCTCATAAACTCAGGAAGCTGGCTCTTTCAATATGGGTTATACTAACTATAATAAACAAGCACTATACTTTTAAAACATAAACATTCATGATTGTCAATGTAATTGTAAAATAAACAGCAGATTTTAATTAACACAAGATAACATAATATTTCACATTGAACCCTTTCCCATTAAATCCCTTCTTTTTATGGGTCTGCAACAGACACGCCTAGAAAACATTATAAGAAATCGAAAAAAAAGCTCAATTGAAGAATTTCTTCATTTCCCACAATGTTTTCTACTTTATTGTAGAACTGAAGCTCATTTGTACCATTATTTATTATTGTTCTCTTCAGATGCTTTCAATTTCGTGGAGGCCAAAATTTGTCAACTGGCAATGGGTTATTAATTATAATAATCAGGTAACAAGAATCCCTACAAGAATAATTTAACTTTTATTTCAGGATTGTTCTCATCATCTTCATCTTTAATACATTGTCATAATGCAGAAGATAATTATCTATTTTTAACAATTCTGAAATTCTGTAGAATACTCCAGTATCATCCTGTCTCTATGGTCACAGGATGGAGGATCGAGGAACTGAACTTGCACTGACCTTACTCATATACATGTACATAAACCGTCATGATCCACTATTCAGGCACGTACGTTTTCCTATTTCCTAAGAAAGCAAGAAGAGCCCAGCAGTAGCAAATGAAAATGAGCTGCTGAAAATTTTGTTAACAGACAGGGCTTGTTGGAGGTTAAAGGTGGGTATTTAGATTTTTCACATCTCACCAAATTAAGAAATATATGTATTACTGAAATTTACATTAAAACAATACAAATCATCAATTAATTAAGAATCAGAAAAAAAAATCATAAAAAAATGATAGTATTCCTTTAAAAGGCTCTTAAGTTTTTGTTTAGATTTCGCGCCAGAAATCAAAAACGCACTGTGGGAATGTCAAGTGACTGGCATGTGACTAATGACACTTAAATTCCATAATAAAACAAACATGCAATCATTTTCCATGCTGTCTTCTTCGGACGCTATGTTTGAAGCTTCGTCTATGTATTTCTGATATGTAAAAATGGAATGCGTTTCCCGTCGATGTCGACCTGGGACGTGGTAAATCTCTATTTTTTTCTTGTCGGATGGTTTTCGATTTATTCTTAGGTTTTATGAAAGAAAATTAAAAGGCCTTGGAAGTATAAAGATGATCGAGTTTTTTTGTATATTTGTAAAATTTTCGTCCCAAAATCTGAAGGACCATCTTTATGGTACTACATAAAAGTTAACGGCGACCATAAGATTTTCTTTCAAGGACATTTACTACGATTTAGTCCAAAACAGGTCATCCGGGCATCTTTTAAATAGGCACTTCTTGATGCATGTGCAGGCACCAGGAGGCTGTTTTTTTTTGTCCGACTTGGACCGCCTGGCTTACGTGTAACTAACATAGTGAAGATTAAAAACTTCTCTATCATTGTGATTTTGTCTACATCATAATCGGAAGAAACATTCTGTTAAAGCAGAGGCTATGTGACGCGTTTCCTCAGCAAACAAGAAACATACTTGTTGCCAAAGCAATACACATTGAGAAAGCTGGAGAAGCCCACTAAAAAAGGTCTGTTAAGTTTAACTGAAACCCTAGCTCTAGATGCTAGTATGACACTCCTGGTGTTGAACCAAATTTATTGCGGGAGTCAGGAGTAGATATCAAGTCAAAACTTTCGCCTGCAACTGGATACGATTCTTGAGGTTCTCAAAAGGTTGGTGTCTGCGCTTCTTGGCAAATCGTATTCTTACAGCAGCCTTGCCATGGGCTTTACCTTGTCCTTCTTCGCTGGGATTTTTATCATGAGTAGTCGATATGAAACTGCTCATAGACTGAAGTCAGGTAGTTGGTCTCAGTGCAGTTATCTTCTGGGTCATGCACGGAGATCAGCTAATGTCGCCCCTCCCCCATACCACCTATTATTCTAAACTGCTTGTTTCTAAGCTTGGTTGAAAATTATCCGGCGATCCTTTTATTTGTGACCATGCAAGGAAATAATACGGAATTCAAACTGCAGCCTGTCTGTTTCCAGAATCCACAAATGTTCATCATACTGTGTCATCAAAGTACTGGATCTAGCTTGTTGCTTGATGTCTCTGTCAGAGAGGTTCTCTTCAATAATAACTTTTAAAATATTGTACCTCTGTTGACGCTTTTCTGTTGTGACAACTGGAATTGTCATCATAACATTGGCTTTTATGAAGATATACTATTGCTATCATTACATTATAACTTATCAATTATCCTTTTCTATGTATAAGACCTGTCTGAGGCATGGATCTACTGGTTGGCTACGTAACATTTTATCACAGTGCACAGCTTCTGTCTATCTTACGGTTGTTATATTCCTCAAATTCACCCAGTATTTTATAGTTTAAAACTGCATTGCAAAGTTACAAAATTTATTAATTAAGAACAGTTACGTATGATATAACTGTATTAGAAATATTCAAAAGGCGGTCACTCCAGTCATAATGTTGATATACTTAAATGTATATGGGCCGGAGGCCACAATACAAAATAAAATTATTGTATTGTAAAAATTATAAAATTCTGTTCTGTTCATATCTTATCATATCATGCACTAAATGATATAATGACTATATCTTTTATGAATATTTCATAAAAAGTTAAAAAATCAAGTTCAAACAAAGAGAAAACATTAAAAATCTAATAAGTGTAAGCTATCTGACAGGTATGAACAATAAACTGTTAGTGTGAAATTTGTTGTATAAACAATGACACGGTTATGTAATCTGTTTTGAATACAGAAAATCATAACACAAAGTAGCCTAAACACTTAAGTCACAACATAAAAAGAAAAAATATTTTCATATGGAATCTACAACCTCAATGGCAAAATTGTGTATGAAATTCAAATATGGGGCGATTTCTCCAAAATTTAATTCAAGGAAAGATTTCTCCGGAGAAATCGTCCTCAGGGGACGAATTCTCCGGAGAAATCGTCCCTAAACAGTTTGAGGACGATTCTTCAGGGGACGATTTCTGCAGGGGACGATCTCTTCAGGGGACGATTTCTCCTGACACTTTTTTTAGCTCACCTGAGCACGAAGTGCTCATGGTGAGCTTTTGTGGTCGCCCAATGTCCGTCGTCCGACGTGCGTCGTCCGTCGTGCGTCGTCCACAATTTCTTTAAACATCTTCTCCTCCTAAATCACTGGGCCAGTCTTGATTAAAATTGGCAGGGATCACCCCCCGGATGTTCCTTATATGAAACTCTACCAAAGCTATTCAAGAGATTGAATTCCACCCATAACTCTGGTTGCCATGGCAACCAAAAAGAACAAAATTGCAAAATCTTTGAAAATCTTCTTCTCTGAAACTAGAAGGCGTAGAGCTTTAATTGATATTAGGTATGTAGCATCTCCAAGTGGACCTTTACCATATAATGCCTCTGGGGTCAAAACTGGCCGCGCCCCGGGGGTCACAAGTTTGAAACATAGGAACAAAGAAGGAAAACTGTAAAATTCTTCTTCTCTGAAACTAGACGGTGCAGAGCTTTGATATTTGGTATGTAGCCTCTCCTAGTAGACCTCTACCAAGATTGTTTCTATGATGCCCCTGCGGTCAAAACTGGCCCCGCGCCAGGGGTCACAAGTTTGAAACATAAGAACAAAGAAGGAAAACTTTAAAATTCTTCTTCTCTGAAATTGGAAGGTGCAGAGCTTTGATATTTGGTATGTAGCATCTCCTAGTGGCTCTCTACCAAGATTATTCATATGATGCCCCTGGGGTCAAAACTGGCCCCGCCACGGGGGGGTCACAAGTTTGAAACTTAGGAACAAAGAAGGAAAACTTAAAAAAAAAAAGAAAAAAAAATCTCTGAAACTAGAAGGCGTAGAGCTTTGATATTTGGTATGTAGCACTTCCTGGTGGATCTCTACCAAGAATGTTCATATGATGCCCCTGGGGTCAAAACTGGCCCGCCCCGTGGGTCACAAGTTTGAAACATAGGATCAAAGAAGGAAAACTTTAAAATTCTTCTTTTCTGAAACTAGAAGGTGCAGAGCTTTGATATTTAGTGTGTTGCATCTCCTAGTGGACCTCTACCAAGATTGTTCCTATGATGCCCCTTGGATCAAAACTGGCCCTGTCCCGTGGGTCAGAAGTTTGAAACTTAGGAACTAAGAAGGAAAACTTTAGAAATCTTCTTCTCTGCAACAAGAAGTGGTAGAGCTTTGACATTTGGTATGTATCATCTCCTAGTTGACTTCTACTAAGTTTGTTCAAATGATGTCCCTGTGTTCCAAACTGGCACCGGCCCAGGGGTCACAAGTTTGAAACATAGGAACAAAGAAGGAAAACTTAAAAAAAAAAAAAAAAAAAAATTCTCTGAAACTGGAAGTCATAGTGCTTTGATATTTTGTATGCAGCATCTTCTAGTGGACCTCTACCAAGTTGTTCATACGATGATCCTGGGGTCCAAACAGGCCCAGCCCTGGTGGTCACAAGTTTGAACATGGGAACAAAGAAGGAAAACTTTGAAATTCCTCTGTTCTGAAACAAGATGGAAACTTTGTATTTGTGTTCCTTATGATAGTCTGCCAATAACAATATTTTACCTTTTTTCATTCAATATCATGTCATTGAAAAGGGGGCTTGGTGTAAATTTTCACTATGGACCAATATCTCGTTCATTACAGGACAAAATGTAGTTAAACTTCATCTTGTTGAGCGACAGACAATAGTTATTTGATTTTATTTCATGAAACGACATGTTATCAAAAAAGGGGACTAAATGTATAATTTCATTATGGACCAATTATATAGTCAGTTTGCTCATCCATCCACCTTGACAAATATCTTCTAAAGTCCTTGGCATTTATGAAACTTCAAACATGTTTTCCTTAGGATAGTCTTTTGATACAATTTTCTTCTGTAAGATGCGTCACAAAAAAGGGGTTACCTTTCACATACTGTACTTGTTGAGCCCCGATAGATCAGTTAGTAATGTTATGAGCTGTTAGTCTAGGGTTCCTAGTTTGCGCTGGCTTGATTACTGTCTCAGCCAACATCCTTTGACATTTGATCAAAAGTTACTGAGACAAGTCTCATTTGTGTCTTACCAATGAGCGAATGATGTTTTAAACTGTTATTCGACCACCATCTTGACCAGGAAATTAATACTTGGCCTTCCAAGTTAATTCAATCCCTTACCGTACAATCCTAACTTTCAATGACGTACACTGAACAAGAAGGTTTGTGAAAGCATTTTGGGAAAAGAAGAAAATGTTTTTTCCATAGAACTATACATACCTATATACATGTAACTACTTTACATACCCTGTCAGAATTATTTGGCCTTGAACGTTGATATTTGGTAATTATCTTCGTTGTAGACCTTTACTTCTTAGTACTCAGGTGATCAATATATGTATATGACCATCATATTCCTCTTGTTTTTTTTTTTTGACATTCCAGTTCAAGACGGAAAGTAGGCTATACGGTTACTTCCCCTGATTAAATGTCCGCCATGTAATTCCCGCCATGTATCGTACATATTACTTGCAGAGACCAGCTGTATGTCATTGTGTCTTAGATCTGACCTGTCCAATTCTTCTTTATAAATATCGTTTTAAAGAGGTTTAGAAAGAAATTTACACCATTCCAATTTGGATTACAGTACGACAGCTTATGAGTGGATAGAGAAAGAATTTGCTGTGGTAAGCATGAGGTAGCAACAACCACTGATTTTAAAAAAAGTTAAAAAGCATGCAAATTCTTTTATTTTCTGGTAGATATGACCTAACCATTCACAAAAATGTATACTTTTGATATACTATATCAGTAACTTAAAAAATTAACAGCCGAAAAACACTGAAAAATGCAGTCGCAAAAAAGGCCTATTTTAAATTTTTGAGAAAAAAGTGACCTCACTTTATTACACCATGTTATACTTTTTTTTCAGCATATTGGCTAGTTCATACTAGTTCTATAGACATCACTGACCTGTTATAAGTCTTCATCTTGAGTTTCCAATCCAATCATAGCACTACTATGATGGTTTAAAATATGCCACCTCACAGCAAAAAAATCCGAAAATAGACAAGAAAAGCATTTTTAGGATTGTTTCAGTACTTACAAGTAAATTAAAAGATGTTTCGTGTCACTTATGTGTAGAAGCACTAAAAAATTTGAATTTCTGATATGGTTACATGATATTTAGTTAAATTTTCAAAATTTTTAGTTTGTGTAGTATCAAATTACCCTACCCACCCCTTTTACGTTACCAACCTAGTACCAAATACATGTAAAAAAAAGTTTTAATCATGATAACTTTCTACTAGATGATTCAGTTTTGGTCTTGATTTAAACTGAAAACATTTGTGGACAACAAATCAACTCAAATCAGATCTCCAGATAGAGGGAGTGGTTTCTATTTCACAATTCAAAATATTAATTATTCTCCACTGAATCCTAAGTTTGGGGTGCTCATAAGAATCGTCTCATCAAGACAATTCTAATGAATACCCACAACACAGGGTTTGGAAGAGAAATATTGGATGTCACTCCCTCTTATCTGGAGCTCTGTATTTAAATGATGCTATTTTAGTCTGGAAGGGTAAAAAACATTGTAAGGAAAGAAGAAAAGCTTCTAAGAACTTTCTCATTTTTCCACAATATTTTGAAAAGCCTCCTGTCATAGGGATATTAAGAACATGGATGATGAAGGGTTAAATCATACAGTATAAATTTAACAATGTTAGTGGTTACAGTTTTGTTAACTTTTTACAAACCATATACTTTCAATAAAATTTGTTTAGTTCAGTCAAACTATGATGATCACCGGTGCCAGTCAGAAAGGACCATTCTGGCAGAGATAATAAAAAAAGGCTAAATTATGATTATGTGATTATGCAGCAAATTTTTTTCTGCACAGTAGATCTAATTTGTATTATTTCTTAGAGTCATTATACACAAACTACCGTCTGAAATTTATTTATGAATTTTGCTTGTAAAAGTAGAAATAGCAATCTCATAGCAATAAATACTACTTATCATCACTGAAATCCGTAACAAGACTTTAGCAGAAATGTAACTTATAACACATTAAACATTTCCCTCATCAAAGCTCATCAATGCTCATTTTTACACATTGGAGGAGTGAAGCCTTAGAAATCATTCATTGTTAAAACTGGATGGTGTTTGAAATGTGCAATTACCATGTTTTTTACGTAAGCAATATCGATAGTTTGAACCCATGAAATTTCTGCTTAAAACCATTTTCTTTCATTTAGTCCTTTCACAAAGAAGCTCTTGTTTTCAAGTGTCTGCAGTACAAGTCTTTTGAAAACAGTGTGAGAAAAGGGAAAACTGCTCATAACAGGCAATTTTGCCTTGTCCCACAGTGTTTTCTTTCCATATGGAGAACTTTCTACCATTTTAATCAAATTTGTAGTTCTCGTCTGTAAGCTCTTTCAGTTTGGAAGAGTCTGAAATTTGTTGCTTGAGAAAGGGTTAACACGAGCTTTTCTAAATGTACAACCACAATCATCTTATAATACAGTGGTACACACTATGGGCGATAGTAAATAAGTATTGACTGTAATTAGTACGAAGAAGATGGGGTACGAAGCGTATCAATACTTTTTGGTTTAATATTCCTTAAGATCGTATGCATTTTACAACTGCATGCATCCAATCATTTAGTAAAACCATTATCTGAATTTAAATACCAATGTCAGATGCATTAAAGTTTGCAATATCCGTCAGGCTGCCCCTACTTTCAGTTTCATCGCTAGCCGACGACAAAATCAAAATGGCTGACCATGTCAAATTATCTCCCCTGGAGGACAACCCTGTTAGAATACGAGCTAAATTTTGATATATGACGTGAAAAAACGGAGGCTAAGTGCTTGAATTTTGGTAAAACAAAGACCAAACTTCCATATAAACACAAATTTTTCTGCGTATATTGTCTTTATTGACAAAAACGAGAAATGTCTATTTTTGTTCTGCAATTTTTCCAACGATAAATACCATACGACAGCTGCAAACGGTCAGATACGCAAATTTCAGGATTAGCTCTGCTCATTTATGCAATTTTTCTATTTGAAAAAGGCTCTATAGTCGTCCTATAATCGCGTAAGAAATGGGCTATATTTTCGGGTCAGCTTTTTCGAGCAACTCCGATTGCGCAATAATTTAGTCTGCACATGCGCGGTTGTTGCTACATGAGGCTGTCACTATAATCAAGGGAAGCAAACGCTACCCAGTGTTATCCTACTCTCTTTCTATCTTCTTTTTCCCCTCCTCCCTTTTCACTCACACTTATCAGAGAAATATTCTGTTATGTTAATTACACAACATTGTCTAATGAGGACTTGATCATGAGATGAAATACCCTCTCTTAACACCCCCCCCCCCCTTTCACCTAGTCTGGGGAACTGGTACAGATAGCTGTCCCCAAAGGCGATGTTACTTTTTGACTGATCGCCTCTGGGTACAGAGACAATCCAGATAAAATCTGTTGAAAGTTACGCACAGATTTTGTGCGCAAGTTTGAACTCTTATAATTTCGCAAATAGAGCACAAAACTAGGATTTAAACATACCTGTTGCTCGTGTATTCAATATTCCTTTGATTGAAATACAAACATAATTTCAATATAAATGCTGACTGTGAGAAAAAAAGTGTGTATTTCATAGTGGTGAAACGGTTTACCGATATACCGATTAATCGCGGTTTGTTCAAAGAAAAAACCGAAACCGGTACGATTTTTACCGTATCGGTATTTCTTGAATATGTCAACTCCTCGTAATTGCATTAAAAAGTCCGGTTTTCCCAAAAATTTGGTCAGAAATCGATCGTTTTTCAACAATCTGAAACATTTACGAAAGCGAAATTTGTTTATTTTTTCTACAGGCGGTGTCCACACACCGGTGTTAAGGTAAAATTATGACCGCCTCAAATTCGCCGCGGGTAAGAACTCCAAATAACCGTCGACCGTATTACTGATTTTGGACCAACAGAGTTTGTTATTCATTTCCTATAACTTTGCTCACACTTATTTCGCGTTTTTTCTCCCGGTAGATAAGCGGGAAAGTATTTGTGTTTAACAGAGTAAGTTAGTGCATTGCACTGTCTTCTCTGTTGAGCTCCCAAAGTTCGGTATAGTAGCCCTGACTGGTTTCTACATAAACAAGTGCGCCCTCTGAGCGAGTGTTCAGTAGGCCTATTGCTTGTGACTTTTTGTCAGCACTTAGGGCTTCTCTGGGTGCTGACAAGGTTGACATGCAAATATTTTTGAAAAAGAACATGACTTGAAATGTCACTGAGTCATTTACTTGTTTCTATGGATAAATCTTAATTTCTTTGTCATTTCAGTCTAGTCTGTGTTAAAGACTAGTCAATTTTTTTAGCATTATGCAACCCTAACAGCGACTACAAGTGGTCAGATATGCTAAATGTCAGCATATAGAGCGTATTGCAATACGTATTGCAATACGGGTCAGCCGTATCGCAATATATTGCAATACGCTTTTTACCGTATTGTTTCACCCTTAGTATTTCATGAGTTACTCGAGTTGTTCACATTCCCGAAAACATACAAAATGGCCACCACACACTACAAATTTCGTCGGTGATTTTCAGAGATAAACATATGTTACAAACAACTTCTACAAGCTTTATGTAATGAATGCATGGTTTAACAATTTACTTTTGGTCATGTTGATTACTAGGTGAAAAAAGGCAAGTGTGTATCCTAAATGATTACATAGACAACATAATTATTCACAAAGTACAAGGCAGAATTTCCAGGGAAGAAAATTTCAAAAACAGTCTTTAGTAGATTCAGACCAAAGTATATTCTGCTTACTAACTTCATCTCAAGACGCACATGCCTGCATAGCAAAAATTTTGTGATGAAATTGAAGAGTCTCTGAACATGTGGGTTAAATACTTCATCAAATCCAGAGACCGTCAGTAAATCATTTTCTCTAGATGATATGACAAAGACATTGAGACAGTTTGATGATTCAGAGAAAGTCAAGTTTGAAGAATGGTGCCATGTCAGTGATGAAGGCAGGAAGAGAATGAAAATAGTAGTGACTGAAGTTGATAACCAAACATTCATGGATGCTATGATTAAAGAATATGAAGAATTCATAGCACATGTACAGAGAGTGAGAGCACAATATGCTGCAGTAGGCCATCTTAAAGAAAATCTGAAGAAGAATCATGTTGTGATAAACATGGTGGAAGCATGGATGAAATTCAGAGTGTGTACTGGAACGCTGTCTCTGTCACTTTACACCCGGTAGTGATATACTACAAAGATGAAGCAGCATAAGAATTACATTTTCATTTCTGATGTAGCGAACTATAATACAGCAGCTGTCTTTACCATCTTAAAGAAGCTTATTCCAGAAGTCAGAATTATGTTGGCTAATACAGAAACTATCCGATACTGAAATTTATCCTGACGTAGAATCATATGTGATTGTCTGATATGATGACAAAAATTATATTGGAAAAGTGGTTGAGATTGATCCAGTTGATAAAGATGCCAGGATCACATTCATGGAAAGGACAAGGGGAAAAGGAACAGTTCCATTGCTTAAATGGCCAAGTAAATCAGATGAAATTTGGGTTGACTTTATGAACATAATTTGTTCTATAGAAGATCCATTACCTTATGGGAAAACGCGACGCCAGTATAAGTTGACTGAAAAAGACAATGCAATTTGTGCAAATTTGTAAATTTAACGTATGACATTTTGCCGCTCAAACAATTTGCTGACAAAAATTTTCATAAATTTTTTTTTTCAGTGAAAACATACATTATATGTTTACGTACATTCTATAAAACAAGAGAGTGACGACTGTTGACTCGATAATGGCTTATTATGTTGTGTAATTCAATTCCATTACTGTTTGGCTTTGTCTGTTGATGTTTGGTAGGTTTTGTTTTGAGTCATAGGCACAGAAATATATACCTCTAATGCTTTATTACTGTGTTATTATTACTATTGAAGTTCAACAGATTTGTCTTTTCTTGTGGAGTTTCACCCAAATAATGTCAAAAGAGATGAAGGGCTGTTTGTTTAAATCATAATGACAAAATGGTAAAGTATCATTGAGGTCCGATGTTGACAATGCACTGAGATAGATGTATGTAAGTCCACCAAAATACAGTCTTGACTTTGTAAATATATGTTGATTTAAGGAATTCAACCTCTGCAAAATTTGGCTCTTTTTCGCCTAAAACATGATTGATTATAGTAATGATCACTATTACGTGGAGAACAATCACCGAAATACTCGCGTCAAGTCCTGACAGACCGAAATACCTGACCTTTATTACACAAAATACAGACATGGGAGTTACCAGATGGAATTATCACCTATATTCTATTTGTTTAAATCATAAACACAAATATATACTTCACAGAGTATCCAAGTGCGTTCCATTTGCGAACAAAGTACCTAAATTAATAATTGCATGATGTATCCATCGTTACACGCGTATTGCCTTTGACAATGTTTTCTGCTTTTTCCACTATGTTTATAGACTTATAGGGTGAACTGTAATTATATCTATATTATACCATCAAATCAATATAAACATAAGTTTGTGTTGAAAAGAAAAAAACAGACATTTTTTCGTACTTATATTAGTTATTTGACTTAATTGTTAAAAAAAAATCTGGGGTGTTTCGGTGGTATTTCCATATTTCGATGATTCGTCGGACCCCATATTGGAGTGCTTAAACTTTCAAATCAATGATCAATAATTTGATCAGATAGGTTAATTTAGAAAGAAATATTAAGTCAATTCATAAAAGGTGTATGTTGATTGACACAGAAAAATTAACAACTTTTAGTTCACTAAGATAATTTTGAAATGACAACCAAGTTTGTATTAGGTCATAAAATTCCAGTTTGAAAGAGCTACAGTATAGAAAATAAAGCCATTTTGTAAAATAGAAATTTTTTCCCCTTCATATGATCAATAACCTGAAAAAAAGTACTGTTTGTACCGGTACTTGCTTAATACTTTGATATCTAATCATTTCGACCAACGTGAGATGTAAAACTTTTCAAACCATGTTTTGATCCATATACTTAGCAAGAAGAAGTTTCTTAAATAATGTTAATAATATTTAATCTGATTTATGAAAAAGGGGCTGTTCATATTGTGGTCAAATTTAATACAAAAGCATAAGTACTTGAATGAATGGATGTTCATTTCATGTTTAATAGTTGATGTTCTAAACATTAAAGTGGAGAAATGTTAGAAATTTGACTTTTGATTTTTTCACACACTCTGTCCTGTAAATGGGCCTTCAACTGAATTTGAATGATGAGCAAGCTGCTCATGTAAAAATAGACTGTGTTTACTGTCGGCCCATCCTCGGATACCCTGGGGTCTCCCTATTTGCTACGCTACATCGACCCCTGGGACAATTGACTAATAAAACTTTGAATCAGTCGCCGGAAATCGATAAGAAACGTTATAGCGTACAGTCCACTCGCCCATCACAAAATGATGATGGAACCAATGAAAAGCCAGCATTCGGCCAGCGGCAAAGCGAGGGAAATTCAACTAATTGTCCCAGGGGTCGATGTAGCGTAGCAAATAGGGAGACCCCGGGGTATCCGCGGATGCTGTCGGCCTGGGCTGTAGTAAATCTCTAATTTCTCTTGTCTTTGGATTGTTTTTGACTACCAGGGTTTTATGAATGAAAATTATAAGGCTTTCAGAGTATAAAGATTATATTTTTGTAAAATTTTTGTCCCAAAATCTGAAGGGCCACTTTTATGGGCACCGAAACATCTCAAGTCCATCATATTTTTGGTAGCAAAGATAGAGCACTATACTGACTTTCTGTTTTGTTCCTTTTTTTGAAAAAATTGGTAACAAGCATAATTATTCTCCTTTTACCACAGTTTTCTTCCCTTCCTAAACAAATTTAAATTTTTGGGTTACTTTTATTGTTACCTGCAAATGCTTTCAATTTGGACCAATCTAAAATTTTGTTGTTTGGTAAAGAGTGAAGTAGTGGCCATTTTATGTGGTTTCAAAAATGAAGTGGATTTCATCTATTACTCAAGTTATTTACATTCCCGAAAACACACAAAATGGTCGCCATGCATGACAACTTTTACAAGTTCTTTATGTAATGAAGGCTTTAGTTATTTCTCTTGGTCATGTTTGTTACTAAAAGTTAATTGCATTTTGCTGCAATACAGATTAAACTGACAAAACAAAGTCAGTATATTGCTTTATCTTTGCTATCAGAAAATTCATGATGGACTTCAGACAGTATGGTTTACAATAATTATCCATTATAAAAGAAACAAGAGAAAAAGAACATGCAAGGGCGTCAAGATCGCCGGAAAATTAATTGCTTTTTCATTATTAAAAAATCAAATCAAATCAAATCAAATACATGTATGTAGACAACAAAATTTAACTTCTGACTTCAATTTTTTCAGTTAATATTTTTCATTTGTGAAAAATTAGATATTGTTTTTCAATGAGATTGACATGACTATAGAGACCTACAATGTCATGAATTTGCCATATGACCAACTGTCAAAATAAAGTATGGGTTTTCAGACTGCAAAACGTTCAAATTATCGAGTTACATTTTATACTACTTTTATGCCAATTTTCAATTTCTCCATCTGAAAATAACTGCATAATGGGAGAAAAATGCTACAAATAAATTTTATTCAGCCATGGGTACAAAAATACTGCATTTCATTTATAACTGGAGATATATTTATAATTGTTCAATGAGTACAAATAAACATATTTGAAACCATATGTGGTTACCAAAAACTCTATTTTAGAAATTTTGATCCGTCGAGATACATGGCTCGGGTGAATGCAGGCTACTTGCACTGTACGGACATGAAGAAATTCTTAAAAATTATTCTTCTCTGAAACGCCAGCTCAGATTTTGAAATAATTTCAAAGAGATATTCCTTTGGTGATCATCAAAAACTATTTGCGAAATTTTGATCCGTCAAGAAACATGGCTCTGGTGAATGGGGGCTACTTGCACTATGCAAAAATAAAGAAATGCTTGAAAATTCTTCCTCTCTGAAACCTTTGGTCAGATTTTGAAATAATTTCAGATTCCATGGGTGACCCTTTTTAATAGCTTTTCGCGAAATTTTGATCTGTCAAGAAACATGGCTTTGGTGAATCAGGTCAATTTGCATTATACTGACATGAAGAAATTCTTGAAAATTCTTCTTCGCTGAAACAGCTGGTCAGATTTTAAAATAAGTACACAGCAATGTCCTTGAATGACCCTTTTCAAAAAGTGTTCACGAAATTTTGATCCATCAAGAAACATGCTCTGGTGAATGGGGGCTACTTGCACTATATGGAAATTAAGAAATTCTTAAGAATTCTTCTTTTCTGAAACTGATTGTCAGATTTTGAAATGACTTACAGGTGACATTTTAAAAATTGCTTGGCAAAATAATGATTTTTTTTTTCCCAATGCTTGAATTCCTCAAAAAAATAAAAAGGCTATGGTCCTCTCAAAAATTCAGGTGACGATCCAGGGCCATCTTGCCCCTCTTGTTATAATTTGAAATAAGTACATTGTAGTTTTACATTTAAAGTCGTTGTACATTATCAGGTCAAGAAATCGTAAAACTTTTAGAAACACAAAATTCTGGCCCGTATTATATATTAATAGTGCAACACTACATGTGCCGCTTGCACTCCTGATACAACATTCCGTGACAGGTATCGGTAACCTCTATCAGCGAATCCACCCTTTTCACCTTTTCACGCTAGGGATCTAGGCAGAACAGAGTAGAGCAGCTCAAAATAAATATGAAAATGGCTCGGCATGAGTCCCCTTCCTATAATGCTAAGGATTAAATGATGCCAATATACATTTGAATATACTAGCTTTAGAGAGATCCAGTCTCATTCAAAACACAAAAGGTTGATTTGGGGACTCTTGAATGGACCAGTTTCAAACAGCCCAGCTTCAGAGAACTTCAGCCTCATTCCAAGCCTGATAAACTGACTTGGGGAGCTGCTTCAACCATCCATTTCACACCCAGCCTCAATTGCCCTGAAACGGACACATTAAAGAGTTCGAAGCTGAGAAGTGTTGTCCTACAGTTCCTGCCAAGATAGTGAAGGTTGAACAGATTCATCTGAAACACATACCTACAGCGTTCAGCACAACACAATTCCTCACCAGCTTCAGGCAAACTTAAAGTGCTTCCAAAGATGCTTGTTCAAAGATGTTTGAAGCCAGATAAGACAAAGCCGATGTTAGAGGCCAAGTCACAAATGACAGTTTTGAGCAAGGTTCATACCAGTCTGTTTAACAAAAGACAAAATCTGAGTTTGGCACTTTGTCTTCATAGATTGGAAAAGACCGTACTTTGGCATTCGACAAATAATTTATCAAGACAGTATTTTGATGCTTTTGTGATTTTAGTTTCAAATCAATCTAGGCCAGATAGCCTGAGGAAAATTCTATATATCGCCATAATTGTATATATTCCTGGTCACCTGAGAAACAAAACCACCCACCCATCATCATCATAACTCTTGACAGATTCAAATCTTTGAATCCCCGTGGGGTCCCGGGGTTTTTTTACTTTATAGAATAGGACCTCGGCCTTCCTCTATGGCATGTCGTAGAACGCGACTAAAATTAGAGACAAACGGCTGCTTTCCTCGTAATTCGTAGGATTGCAGCAGGCTGGGTAGTTCTTATTCCAAATCCTATATTTTTTTTCTTGATGTAAATAGGGTTTGGAATGGGAATCGGTTGGCCTGTGGGACCCCGTGTGGTTTAATCGGGGGTATCAGAATAAATCACTGCAGTCCCACGATCGTCACATCTGCCATTTCATCTGGCGGAACAAAAGTGACAGCATGCATGTCGTAAAAGGCGACAAAAGGGGCATCATTTTGTGTTTCATCCATTCCTCATTTATCATGTTTATCTTATGTTGTTGCACATGTATGTTATTTTCACCTCGCATTATTGTTTACTAAGTAAGTGCGCCCAATATGACATAAGTTGTCGACGGGCCATAAAACACTATTCATTCATTCAAATCTTTGAAACAGTGATTTCGTACATAAGAGCATGACTTTTTTGTGATAACAAATCGCTTAAACAGATGCATCAAGTTTAATTTGCATATCTGAGATAAATGGTTGTGAATTGAACAAGTTTGCGGACATGCTTAACAGTATTTTCAACTACTGGATGCTTAGGATATTTATTGAGAATATGTAGTGAGAATTGTTTGATAAGTAACTATTAGCACCATGGACCAATGTACAATCTCACAAATCAGAAAGTGCTGTCAACACCATCTTCGCAAGCCAAGGATACTAAGGTAGTACCCTTGGCCGCTCGCCTCTTTAAAAATCGAAGCTCCCGCTGCGCCATTTCATTGGATGCGATCAAAACCCATCGCGTCCAATCAAACCATTCGTAACAAGAAATCTTTCGCAAAACAGAAAACAACAATGGCGACGCCCATCAAAAACGAAAGTTGTCGTGTCTGTGACGAAAATTTGCCAAAAAAGAGTAGACGATCGATATTTAACAAGTTTTATATAGTTTACGATCAATTATGTAAAGTATTAGGACGGGTTCCACAGCCAAATGATTGCGGATTATCGTATGTCTGTTCGTCTTGTTTCTGATCTGATGATTCCGAAAGCGCAGCCATATTTGATGCATTGCCCAACAAATTTTTTACGAGCATCTTGATTGGTCAGAAATAACATCAGCAAAGGTTACGCAACTTGTGATATTCGATAGGTGGCGCAGCGGGAGTTTTGATTTTTAAAGAGGCGAGCGGCCAAGGTACGTAACGAACAAAGTGGAGTTAGTATCCTTGGCTTGCGAAGATGTGTCAACACATGCCCAAATTCATTTAGCTGTGGTAAACAAGTATCATAAAACAGGCTGGTATGCAAGTTCTAGCAAATATGAAGTCTTCAAACTGTTTAAAACTGTTGTTTGGCATTTAAATTAAGTCATCTTGTATCTTCAACACATGTAATAGATTACCTTTGGAAATTTAGTAAGGGTGAAAACTTCTCACACATTACCCACCAGGCGACTCTCAGGACTATCAGTCATTTGATTATTACTGGTTAGTACCATATTAAAGTCCAGCATGTGTATACATATAGTCCGAATTCTAATATTGGTGAGAAAAAAACTGACAGATTGACAGATCAGGATACAACTTTTTAACAACAAATAGAATAAGAGTTACTGTTCAGCCCGCACAGCAGAACAACATAGATATTCCTTGCCCTTGCTAACTTTATATTTATAAGCACATGTGCTGCGTGTGATTTTTTTTATACGCCGGAAAAGTCGTATTATGTTATACCCCCAGTCGTCCGTCTGTTCGTCCGTCTGCCCGCCCATTAGCAATTTCTTGTGTGAGCAACTCCTCCTACAGTTTCCATTGGAATTAATTGGAACTTGCCACAATGAATCTCCGTGATGTCTAGTTGTGCACCTGGGTCTTAGAATTTGGATCGCTGTTTGCGTTCTAAAATTATCTGCCCCTGATTTCTGAAATAACCAACTTTTCACTTTGAATTTGTGTTCAGGCTATAACTTCCATACTATGAAAGATACCAACTTGAAACTACATACACTGATAGAACACATTATGGAGAAGTGCAGTGCCGATGAGCCATAACTCTGCCAATGTTATTTTTTTAGTTACTGCCCTTTGTTAATTTTCAGTTTGAATTTTTGTCCAGGCCATAATTTCTAAATTATAAAAACTATTAACTTTGATTTTCATGCACTGATAGAACCCATTATGGAGAAGTGCACTGCATATGAACCATAACTCTGCCACTTTTATTTTTTTGAGTTACTGCCCTTTGTTAATTTTCACTTTGAGTTTTTGTCCAGGCCATTATTTCTAGACTATAAAAGCTATTGACTTGGAATTTCATACACTGATATAACCCATTATGGAGAAGTGCACTGCACATGAATCATAATTCTGCCACCTTTATTATTTGAGTTATTGCCATTTGTTAATTTTCATTTTGCATTTTTGTAAAGACCATAACTTCCAAACTTCAAAATCCATCATCTTGAAATTTCAAAGACTGATAGAACACATTATGAAGAAGTGCATTGCACAAGAACCATAACTCTGCCACCCTTCCTCCTGAGTAACTGCCCTTTTCACTTTGAATTTTCATCTGGGCCATAATTTCTAAAATATTAAAGATATGATCTGGGACCTTCAAAGACTGATAGAACACCTTGTGGATAAGAACAGTTCACAAAACTTGTAACTTTGCCACCCTTATTTTTTTAGTTATTGCGGCTTGCCCTTTAATATTTTTCACATATCATGGAGAATAAAGTTCTGCTCTTCCTTCATTCCCCATCCATCTATGCAACTCATTTCACTGACAAGCCCCTTTGGGCGTTTATGCGCCTCTCTGCGAAGCTCTTGTCTAAAAGTGTTCGTGAAATTTTGATGTCAAGAAACGTGGCTCTGGTAAATGGGGGCTACTTGCTCTACAGAGAAATGAAGAAATTCTTAAAAATTCTTCTTCTCTGGAATGGTTGGTCAGATCTTAGGATTTTTTCACAGAGATGTTCCTTGGGTGACCCTTTTTAAAAAAGTGTTCATGAAATTTTGATTCGTCAAGAAACATGGCTCTGGTGAATTGGGACTACTTGCACAGTATGGAAATGAAGAAATTCTTAGAAGTTCTTCCTCTCTGAAAGTCATTGTCAGATTTTGAAATGATTTCCAGAAATGTTTCTCGAGTAACCCTTTTCAAAAGGTGTTCGCGAAATTTTGATCCATCAAGAAAATGGTTCTGGTCAATAGCGGGGCTACTTGCACTATACGGACATAAAGAAATTTTTGAAAATTCTTCTTCTCTGAAATAGCTGGTCAGATTTTAAAATGATTTCACAGAAATGTTCCTTGAATAACCTTTTTTCAAAAAGTGTTCTTGAAATATAGTGTGATAGGAACATGGCTCTGGTGAATGGGGGTTATTTGCACTATATGGAAATTAAAAAACTCTTAAAATTTTTTCTTTTCTGAAACTGCTGGTCAAATTTTGAATAACTTTTGCTAGTGACCTTTTGAAAATTACTGAGCAAAATAATGATTTTGTTTACAGTGTTTCGAAAATACCTCAAAAAAAAAAATTGACTATGGTCCTCTACAAAAAAATTCAGGTGAACAATCCAGGGCCATCTTGGCCCTCTTGTTGAAGAAAGGGTCTAGTGACTGCCATAGCCCTATCATAGTCATCTGCACTGTAGTGAAAATACTTCAAAATTTATAATATTACTCTATGTACATTACTGAAGTTATTTGTTTGAAAACTCTGTGGTTAATTGTTATAAGAGGAGTCATAGAAAAGGGGCAGATAACCATCAAAATGTTTTTGACATAGTTACGTGGTTCTCTAATAGTTTACATTTGGACCCATTTTCAGCATCCAATCTCTTACAATACACTAATGACTATATGTAAAATACTAAAGAATTTTCCAAATTTGTAAGTTAGGCAAATTCACAATGGCTGAACCATTTAAGTCCAAATAGCCAAACAGAAATTGCGTTACTCTGTAATATTGTAGAAGTACACTAAAAATGCAAATGAGAAATGTTAACTTGGGGAACATTGCCTTTGAGGAAATAACTGTGATGTGCTTCAAAGCTCATGAACAAAAGGTTTAGGGGGAATAGTTTGTATCTTTTTTTTTTTACTTTTCACAGAGAAGAAATTTTAGAAAAGATCTTTGACCTCATATCAAGTTATTTTGACACGTTTTGATTGGAAATTGTACAGGGAATGAAGCAAAAAAGTGAATAAAGGAAAAAAAAAATCTCTGGCAAACTGCCAAACATTAAGTAGACAGTTAGACTCCAGCCCTGCAGGTGTGTGGTTGTATGTGTGTAATCTATAAGTGGTGTATACCTACTTACAAGAAGACACTCTGTACAGGATTGGCTGTGTTGTACTTGTCTCGCTCTGTCTACCATGAATAGCTCAAAGCAATACAATATTGATTTACGTAATACAGAGAGGTCAGACATCTAGAGACAAAAGCGTACTGTTGCTAGTGGTTACTGCACATGATTAGTTTAATCAGGCTTGATGTTAATCAATGCTTTAAAGCAGTTTTATTCAAAAATGATTAATGCATCTTTTTTTCATTGAACAGTTTTTTTTTTTAATAATCATGTTGAAACTAAGTACTTTATTGTGCTCTCCAATATTTTCAAAACTTTCTGCATAAAACAAGAAGGTAATTGATGAACTAGCACAGAGCAGGATAGGCACTTTTCACGTTCTGTATCAACCAAATTATTGATGCACAGAAGTGGGCAGGATATATATAGGCTACACTCACATTACTGTACACATTGTCATGTAGTGTATTTTTAAGTCACAGCAAGGATGAATATAAAAGGACGCTTCAAACACATCACTTATCATAATAAATTTTCTTTTAGTGTATGTTTGAAGTGTAGAAACAGGCATTTCGTGTATAAATTTATGAATTTTCATCTGTGAAACAGATTCCCTCAGAGTAAAAAAGTAAAAAGAAATTTAGATCAAATTGGAATTGTGTTGAAGGCATTCGACTTTCAATAACTTCTCTGACACTATAATTATAATGAGCTAAATCAGAGTGACCTTTATTACGTAGGTGGTGTGTGTTCTTATCTGTGTGTTGCTATGACAACTGTCTTATCAGTATAGGATTACTGTGTAGAGTGTAGAGGCTTGAAATCTGATAACACGAAGCTATGTATTGATTATTTAGTAGTAACGTCAATACACATCGTCGCTTGTGC
Source organism: Tridacna crocea (assembly GCA_943736015.1). Classification (NCBI taxonomy): domain Eukaryota; kingdom Metazoa; phylum Mollusca; class Bivalvia; order Cardiida; family Cardiidae; genus Tridacna; species Tridacna crocea. The sequence goes on from OX031066.1 coordinate 17,305,830, forward strand.
AGGGCACTCGGGACTTTGTTTGATTTATTGGCTGCATGCCAACTGCCCCATCGGTGTATATATTGATTTAGTTTTGACCTGTGTGTACCTTTTACACTCGGGGGACTGTTGTACAAATGATTGTTGTGCGTGTACATTCGATGTAAGAAAAACAACCAATGGAAACGAAGGATAAATGATTATTACACAAAATAACACTTATCGCGTGTGTTAATGCGTGAGGTGCGTGTAAAGGGACATAAACACAAGTACAGATTTCCTGTGTTGTACCGGGTTAATTGGTATAATAGGAAACGCTTCTATGGTTTCAGTGAATGATTTATAACGCGAAGGATTTGTAATTGAAGTGAGTCTTTTTATCTTATTATTAACTGTGAGTTGTTTTAGTTTTGAATCATCCAAGAGACAAATTCAGTTGAAAATATGGAACTGACCTCCTTCGTTGAGCTCGAAGGCCCAGCAGGGATAAATAAGATAACTCTCTTCTGAATTTAAACAACCATGAAAATGTAATACATTTTGAGAATAGGAGAAAATATTTATCAGGATTTAATCCTTTTCCTAACACTGTGAACTTTTTTTTTAATACCACCGCAGTCTCTTCACCCACATTTGAACATCTGTCGTCTGCAAATGCTTTTAACCTATTACCACTCGACAAAAAATTTAGGCTGGTCCAAATTGAAAGCATTTGCAGACAACAAAATAAATGTGACTAAAAAATTGAAATTTGTTCTAGAAAGGGTAGAAAACACTGTGGGAAAAGGAGAAAATGCTGGTTACCAGCATTTTCTCCTTTCCCCATAGGGTTTTCAAAAGGCTTCTTTCTAAGGGGCGTCAAAAGTAGGGATTGTGTGGTAATGGGTTAACTCATTACCAAACAACAAGTATTTTGGGATTGTCCAAATCCGAAGCATTTGCAGACGACAAAATAAAAGTGAATGAAATTTTGAAATTTGTTTTGTGAATGGTAGAAAAAAACTGTGGGAAAAGGAGAAATTGCTGGTTACCAGCATTTTCTCATTTTCCCACAATGTTTTCTAAAGGTTTCTTCTTCATGGTAGTCAAAAGTAGGGATTGTGTGGTAATGGGTTAACTTGGATCCGTGTTAAATTTTGTGGTTTGGTGAAGGTTTAACGTGTCTACTTTGGAATTTGAATACTTACTACAGCTGAATCAGGTTCTCAAACAACTAGACCAGATCAAGACAAGGTTCTGGCTATTAGAGTAGATCTAATAATATTTTGCTGTGATTGACGGAAGCGGGTACCAATTCGGACCCCGAGTCAACTGGACCTTGGGCTTGGGTCAACTCGGCCTCGGGTCAACATGGTCTGTTTAACTCTTTACCACACAATCCCTACTTTTGACGCCCATGAGAAAGAAGCCTTTTGAAAACACTGTTGGAAAAGGAGAAAATGCTGGTAACCAGCATTTTCTCTTTTCCCACAGTGTTTTCTACACTTCCCAGAACAAATTTTAATTTTTCAGTCACCTTTATTTTGTCGTCTGCAAATGCTTTCAATTTGGATCAGTCTAAAATTTTCTCGTGTGGTAAAGAGTTAACCCTTTCCAAGACAATCCCTGGTTTTAATGAGTCTGGAATAGTAGCCTTTTGAAAATATTGTGGGAAAAGGAGAAAATGCTGGTAACCAGCATTTTCTCCTTTTCCCACAATGTTTTCTACCCTATCATAGACAGAAATCATCTTTTCAGCAGGAGGTGAATTGTCGTCTGGAAAAGCCTTCAATTTGGTCTAGTCCAAAAATTTGTTGTTTGGATAAGGGTTAAATTCCATTTTGCAAACTGGGGTATCAGATAAGTAAATAATTTAAATTTGTATGTTTTATTTTAGAAAGTGAAAATTTACTCAACCGTATTGTACGCAGTGCAGAAAATTCATACTGCTAGGACGACTGTCGTATAATCAGTGAAGGAAATAGTGGTGTGTACCTGTTATGTGCACGCTATACATGCACACTATTTCCGATTTCTTCATTCAGTACACGATGCGGTCTTGTCTGCACTGAAGATTCGAACTCCTACGTACACTATGTAAATGGGTTACAGTTGGGTCAAAACGCGGAATAGCATGTGAACCGGCACGGCATAGATGGTCTCTGTGGAGCACACAAAAATAGTCATTTATACATGGTGTCATAGAACAAATGCACAGGCATAGCTGGCATCATCTTTATATGCCCAAAGGGTCGTCTTACGTCTGGTCGTCCGTCCGTCCGTTACCAATTATCTGTGTGCGCAATTCCTCCTGTTTCCATTGGAATTAAATGTATTTGAAACTTCCAAAATGAGTCTCATGATGTGTAGTTGTGCATGTGACTCTCAAAATTTTGATCGCTGTTTGCGTTTTAAAACTATCTGCCCTTGATTTCTGAAATAGCCAAGGCCCAACTTTTCACTTTGAATTTTTGTTCAGGCTTTAACTTCCAAGCTATTAAAGTTAGAAACTACATACACCAATAGAACAAATTATAGAAAAGTGTGGTGCATAATATGAACCAGGGCCATCTTGCATTCTACAGCTGTGGATGGTTATAAAATGAGTTTTCTCCCCTACGGCTCATGTATGAATGTGGTGTATTTACCCGACCGTGGTGTATGCACTGATTAAAGAAAACGTCCTAGGAAAAACTTTCCAAGAATGCAATTTAGTTTAATGGGGAGCCGAGACGACATAGTGGGTGGGGGCCGAAACAACCTGGGGTGGGGGATGGGGCCCGAAATGACCTGGGGTGGGGTGGGGCAAAACAACTTGGGGGGGGCCCCCCAAAGTGACATGGGGGTGGGGGCCGAAACGACCTGGGAGGGGATGGGGCCGGAAACGACCTGGGGTGGGGTGGGGCAAAACAACGGGGGGGTTAATCAATTGTATGACTTCATCATAGCAAACTCAAAATGACATAGATTGCATAATACGTAATTAACAAATTGATAACTGTGTCTTAAAGAATTATGACAGCACATGACAATGATCTTAAAGACATTTGATTAGCAATGCGGTGGGCTCTTTAAAACCAGAGAACAATTTTGGATGGCATTAATCCATTAAAACAAAAACAAAAAAAATAGAAGGTGAAAGAGAGGTAAACCCGAGATCAGATCGGCATCATGTGCTGTCGCATCTTTGTCTACATTAGATGATCAGCTTTGTGGCAAAAAAGGAGATTCAGCTCTGAATGATTACTTTCCCTTTTCATACATTCGATAAATCAGCAAGAAAGTTTCTGAAACCTAAACGTAAATCGAAAAATCAAGGCAAAAAAATTAAAATGGTGAAAACGGGAATGAATCTGGTGTTTATAAATCGCTTGCAACACGCAAAAAGGATCATTCAAACATTTTAATAAAGTGTCGACTTGGATCAGCCTGTGCAGCCAATGTGGACGAAACTTGGCTGGAATATTCCTTTGGAGGTCCTCTTTAAAATTCTTCACAGAATTTGATTCCATCAAAAACTCTGGTTACCATGGCAACCAAATGGAATTTTCTAGGATATTCTTTAACAATCTTCTTTTCTTAAACCACAGGTCAGATTTTAAAATAATTTCACAGAGATATTCCTTGGGTGACCCTTTTCAAAAATTGTTCACGAAATTTTGATCTGTCAAGAAATACGGCACTAGTGAATGGGGGCTTCTTGCACTATACGGCAAAGAAGAAATTCTTAAAAATTATTCTTCTCTGAAAGTGCCGGTCAGATTTTGAAATAATATTTCAGGGATGTTCTTTGGGTGACCCTTTTCAAAAACTGTTGGCGAAATTTTGATATGTCAAGGAACATGACAAACTTAAAGTGCTTCTAAATACGCTTGTTCAAAGATGCTTGAAGCCAGATAAGACAAAGCCAATGTTTGAAGCCAATTCACAAATGACGGTTTTGAGCAAGGTTCATACCAGTCTGTTTAACCAAAGACGAAATTTGAGTTTGGCGCTTTGTCTTCATAGATTGTAAAAGACTGTACTTTGGCATTCGATGGATAATTTATCAAGACATTATTTTGATGCTTTTGTGATATTAGTTTCAAATCAATCTAGGCCAGATAGCCTGAGGAAAATTCTCCTAAAAATTCTTCTTTTCTGAAACTGCTGTCAGATTTTGAAAGGACTTTTACAGGTGACCTTTTGAAAATTGCTTGGCAAAATACTAGTAATTGTTTTGTTTCCAGTGTTTCAATACCTCAAAAAAAAATGGCTATGGTCCTCTCAAAAATTTAGGTGAGCGATCCAGGGCCATCTTGGCCCTCTTGTTTTCATTTGGTACTCAACTTTTGGGTTTGCTAACCTTTTGGCTATCATGCTGTGGGCACAATGTATATCCTAATTATATTGTTTTGTCTTGTGAAACTTGTCCATTTTCATACCAAATATGCACAGAAGTATCCAAAGAGTGATGACAGGTGATAATAAGTGATGCTACTTGCACTTACAATTTTGTTTTGTAACTATGATAAATTATAACAACAAATGCATGTGGTTCAGAATTGAAAAGTATACATTATATGGTTTTGGGCCTTTGTCTCCATTCTGATTTTAGGTCCTGACTGGTAAGCTACATGTATGTCAGATGGTTAGCAGATCATCACACAGAGATCCTGAGGGACAGCAACCTATTCCCAAACAAATCTGAGATGTAATAGCAGGCTTTTAACAAAATTTTAGACTTGTCCAAATTGAAGGCGTTTGCAGACATCAAAATACAAATGACTAAAAATTAGAAATTTGTATCGAAGAGAGGAGAAAACATTATGGGAAAAGAAGAAAATGCTGGTTACCAGCATTTTCTTCTTTTCTCACAATGTTTTCAAGAGGCTTCTTTACCAGGGTCGTCACAAGTCGGGATTCTGTGGTAAAGGGTTAAGACAAAAAAGTCAGTTTAAATGATATAGTATGCAGTGTTTTCTCACAGATTTTTTAACCCTTTCAAAGCGTAGGATTGGTTTGTCTTCAGCGAATTCTTTCAACTTAGTTGATTCTTGAATGTTTGTTGACTAGTAAGGAAGTAAAGATATAAATGGAAGCAGAAGTCTAGGGATAGACAGAATGATGACTATTCCTTTACTCTCATTGGCATGTTTGTCACCATTTTAGCTCACCTGAGCACAACATGCTCAAGTGGAGCTTTTAGGATCACCTGGTGTCTGTTGTGCGTCGTCAACAATTCTTTAAACATGAACTCCTCCTAAACCGCCGGGCCAATTTAGACCAAACTTGGCTGGAATGTTCCTTGGGACGTCCTCTTTAAAAATTGTTCAGAGAATTTGATGCCATCAAAATGGAAACTAAATGAAATTTTCTAGGGAATTCTTTAAAAATCTTCTCTGAAACCGCTGGTCAGATTTTGAAATAAATTCACAGATATGTTCCTTGGGTGACCCTTTTCAAAAAGTGTTCGTGAAATTTTCATCCGTCAAAAAATGTGGCTCTGGTGAATGGGGGCTTCTTGCACCATATAGAAATGAAGGAATTAAAAATTCTTCTTCTCTGAAATCGCTTGTTAGATTTTGAAATAATTTCACAGGATTGTTCCTTGGGTGACCCTTTTCAAAAACTGTTTGTAAAATTTTGATCCGTCCAAAAATGTGGCTCTGGTGAATGGGGGCTACTTGCAATATACGGAAATTAAGAAATTCTTAAAAATTCTTCTTCTCTGAAATCGCTTGTTAGATTTTGAAATAATTTCACAGGATTGTTCCTTGGGTGACCCTTTTCAAAAACTGTTTGTAAAATTTTGATCCGTCCAAAAATGTGGCTCTGGTGAATGGGGGCTACTTGCAATATACGGAAATTAAGAAATTCTTAAAAATTCTTCTTCTCTGAAACGGCTGGTCAGAATTTGGAATAATTTCACAGAGATGTTCCTTGAATGACCCTTTCCAAAACCGGTTTGTGAAATTTTGATCCGTCAAGAAACACAGCTGTAGTGAATAGGGGCTACTTGCACTATAGTGGAGCTCTACCAAGATTGTTCATATGATGCCCCTTGGGTCAAAACTGGTCCTGCCCCGGGGGTCACAAGTTTGAAACATAGGAACAAAGAAGGAAAACTTTAAATTTCTTATTCTCTGAAAGTAGAAGGCGTAGAGCTTTGATATTTGGTATGTAGCATCTCTTAGTGGATTTCTATGAAGTGTCTTCATACTATGCCCCTAGGGTCAAAACTTACCCCGTCCCAGGGGTCACAAGTTCGAAACATAGGAACAAAGAAGGAAAACTTTAAAATTCTTCTTCTCTGAAACCTTTTTAAAAGGTGTAGAGCTTTGATATTTTGTAAGTAGCATGTCTTAGTGGACCTGTACCAAGTTTTTTCTTAGGATGCCCCTGGGGTCAAAACTGGCCTGCCCAGGGGTCACAAGTTTGCTTTTACAGCTTGGTACTCAGGTGAGCAATATAGGACCATGCTGGTCCTCTTGTTAAAAATTTGTTGTGAAATTTTGATACATCAAGAAGCATGGCTCTGGTGAATGGGGGCTTCTTGCACTATATGGCCATGAAGAAATTCTTTAAAATTCTTCTTCTCTGAAACGGCTGATCAGATTTTACTACGTGTATAATCTCACAGAAATGTTCCTTTGGTAATCCTTTTAAAAAATTGTTCGCAAAATGCTGATTTGTCTAGAATTATGGCTCTGGTGAATGAGGGCTACTTGCACTATTTGGCCATGAAAAAATTCTTTTTCTCTGAAACGGCTGATCAGATTTTGAAATAATTTCTCAAAATGTTTCTCGGCTAACCCTTTTCAAAAACTGCTCTAGAAATTTTGATCCATCAAGAAACATGGCTCTGATGACTGTGGGCTATTTACACTACACGGACATGAAGAAATTCTTAAAAATTCTTCTCTCTGAAAGGGCTGATTACATTTTGAAAGAAATGGCTATAGTTCTCTCAGAAATTCAGGTGAGCGATCAAGAGCCATCTTGGCCCTCTTGTTTAAACTAACCACCTTCATCATTTTAAACACAAGTTGAGTAAAAAGCATGTATAATTCCTGAATTGGCAAAATTTACATGGAGTAGACATTTCATTGTTGTTCAATAAGATAACAGATCTTGGATAAATATTTTCGCAAGCTTGGTCTATTGTTTGTAGATCTGGGAACTATATATCTACATGTACACAGAGTTTACAGTTTGGTCGGTCATTATAGATCTGGGAACCATAAACATCTATGTGCTAAACTTATACAGCTTGGTCTACTACAGAAAAGACCTGGGAACTATATATCAACACAGCGTTTACAGCTTGTTCTATAACATAACATCTGGGAACTATATACAACTACATAGCGTTTACAGTTTGTTCAATAACAGAACAGATCTGGGAACAGGATATCTACAGAGTGTTTACAGCCTAGTCTATCACAGAACAGATCTGGGAACTGCATGTATATATCAACATAGTGATTACAGCTTGGTCTATAACAAAATAGATATATATGGGATCTGTCTATCTACACTGTGTTAACAGCTTGATCTGCTAATGAATAAATCTTGGAACTATTTCTACACAGCCTTAACAAATTGTTAAATAACAGAAGAGATCTTGGAACTATATATCAACACAGCCTTTACAGCTTCGTCTATATTACAGAATGGATATAGGAATTATATAGCAACATAGCCTTTACAGCTTGGTCTATCTCAGAATACTCAATTTAGATTTGGGAACCATATATCTACACAGCACTTACAGCTGGGTCTATCACAGAATAGATCTTGGAACTACATATTTATACAGCCCTGACAGCTGGGTTTATTACGGAATGGGTCTGAGAACTATATATCTATGCCTTAACGGCTTGGTCTATCACAATAGATCTGGGATCTTTATATCTGCACAGCATTTACATTTCCTTCAATAACAGAATGATCTGGAAACTATATATCTCCACAGTGTTTTACAGCTTGTTCAATAACAGATCTGGGAACTATATATTATTATGTGCACAGTATTTACATCTTATTCAATAACAGATCTGGGAACTATATACCTACAGCGTTTACAGCTTGTTCAATAACAGAACAGACCTGGGAACTATAGATCTACACAGCCGTTACAGCTTGGTCTATCACAGAATAGGCCTAGCAACAACATATATCTACACAGCATTTACAGCAGGTTATATTGCAGAATATGTCTGGGAACTATATATCTACAAAGCGCTTACAGTTTAGTCTGCCACAGAATAGATCCGAGATCTTTATATCTTCACAGCGTTTACAGCTTGTTCTATAACAGGACAGATCTGGAACCTTTATATCTTCACAGCGTTTACAGCTTGTTCTATAACCGGACAGATCTGGGACCTTTATATCTTCACAGCGTTTACAGCTTGTTCTATAACCGGACAGATCTGGGGCCTTTATATCTTCACAGCAGTTACAGCTTGTTCTATAACCAGACAGATCTGGGGCCTTTATATCTTCACAGCGTTTACAGCTTGTTCTATAACCAGACAGATCTGGGGCCTTTATATCTACACAGCGTTTACAGCTTGTTCTATAACAGGACAGATCTGGGAACTATATATCTTCTACACTGTCTTTACAGCTTGTTCTATAACAGGACAGATCTGGGAACTGTCTTATCTTCTACACTGTCTTTGCGGCTTGTTCAATAACAGGTCTGGGAACTATATATGTACACAGTATTTACATCTTATTCAATAACAGATCTGGGAACTATATATCTACAGGCCCGTAGGAATAGGGAGGGCTAAGACCCCCCAATAATTTTGACAATCATGGTAATTGAAATTACCCTTTGTCGCAGAGAGTTTCAAACGATGCAAAATTTTCAAAAAAATACGAGTTAGGCCCCCCCCCCCCCCCCCCCCCCCCCCCCGGGACCTGGGAACTATATATCTACATATTGTTTACAGCTTGTTTAATAACAGAACAGATCTGGGATCTATATAATTTTTATTTATTATTGTACACAGTGTTTACAGCTTGTTCAATAACAGAACCAATCTTCGAACTATATATATATATACATACAGTATTTACATCTCAGGATTTTCCATGACGCACAAATGCTGTGTCATAGACGCAATTTCAGTTCAAACGACCCCCAAAATAATTGACGTATGAAGTCGAATAAAGCATCATAATTCCAAGTCTGTTCTTGCTTCAATGTCAGACAAACACCATTCTTTATTTTACTACAGGATTTATTTTAGATGAAAGAGGTTTTCCGGTAATTTATTTATTGAATAAGACTGGTTTACGCATTATTGCCATAAAGTATATTACACACGTGTTGTAGATATTGTCCCAGTCGAAGTCGTGGTTGGGTGCTCTGTATTTCATAGCATATTTTACAATACTTCTGGCATATAAAAGTACACATTAGCGGTCTATGCTGTTAGCCTAAAAATAATGTCATGGCGAAGAAAGCTGTAATATTCTTCTATCATCTGCTTCCTACAACTGCCGATCAAGCCACTTCAAGCAGCAATTTAGACGAAAATGTTTGGTCTGTCAAAAAGCAGCATCCATCTTTCCATTAGAAATGACTGACCGACTTATCAATCTTGGAAGTTGGCGTTTAAAGGTGAAATGCATTGTAAATTGTGCTTAAAGTTGATGACAAAGAGATCCTTTTTGTTGACAGCCTAAATTAACGAAATGACCCACAACTAATGAGGAAGGGGGTCACAATGACCCCCTAGTTTTCAAAGCTGAGGGAAAACCCTGCATCTTATTCAATAACAGAGCAGACCTAGGAACTATATCTACACAGCCTTTAAAGCATGTTCAATAACAGGACAGATCTGGGATCTATATATCTACACAGCCTTTACATCTTGTTCAATAACAACAGATTTGGGAACTAGAGTAGGTCAGGGTTATATCGGACACCCGGGTAACTTCGGACGCTTCGTTCGTCGTTAAATACAGAAAACAGAATAAAGAGGAAGACTGGAAAAATCGATCATGGCTTCACATAAATCCCACAAAAACACAAAGCATATGTCATGATGTAATCAGAGCAATGTAAGGGTTATTTCGATTGGATGACACATCGATGTTATGAATATGGATATGTTTCGTTTTCCTCCATAGGAAAGTATCAAAACTGGAAACATTCTAAATGCAAGTTGAAGGGCCTTGTAAAGGTATTTGATATAGTATTTAAAACTTTCTATATAAAATGGGTTTAAAGTACTTATAGATGTACATTCTCGGTGTCTGATAATGTTTTATTGTGATAAAGCATTTTGTTCCAAAAATTGAAAATAATTCCATGTCCGATGAAACCCTACATGTGACAAACAAACAGAGAGGAGCAAGTCTTGTATCGGAAACAGTGTTTGTGGATTTGAAATGCGGTTTATTACAGCTTTCCACGACTGTATTACGGCTTTTTCATTTCATAAATAAATTTTGCACTGAAGCTATGGATTAAATTATCATTTGTGGGGAAATTGTAGCATTTTGAATGTAAACATCTATTTTACATCAAGGAGAAACAAGCTCCCACAACGTGCACCAAAATCTCTCAAGAATGAGTCTGCATCCGAGCTACTACACTAGTAGACCCACATTGACTATAAAATGATAAATGTTGATCGCCAAAATATTAAGGGGGAAAGAAGCCATTGCTATCTAGAGCTGCTCAGTCTCAGTTAACTCTTGGATTTTAACATTTTTCTCTTTCAATTTGCCGTCCGATGTTACCCGAACCGAGTGTCCGATACAAGACGCCATGTGTTCGATTCAAAACTTACTATACAGTATGAACACTATCGTTTATTTTTTTATTATAATCCTAACTTTTTGGAATAATACTGTGCCAATAACGCTGTTCGGAGGTTTGCCCAGTTGGTGACCGCAGAATAAACAACCTTAGCGAGCCAATGAACATGTAACAAACCTTAGATGCCCAAAGTGTCCGATATTACCCTGTTGTACTCTATATATCTACACAGCCTTTACAGCTTGTTCAATAATAGATCTGGGAACTAATGTTTATACAGTTCTTACTGCTGGTTATATTACAGAGTGTGTCGGGGGGAACTATATACATACCTGTATCTACTAAGCTCATACAGTTTGGTCTACCACAAAGTAAATCTGGGAACTGTTTATCTGCACAGTTAACAGCAAGTTCATTAACAGGACAGATCTTAGATCTATCTACACATAGTTTACAGCTTCGTCTATTACAGAATGGGTGTAGGAATTGTATATCTACAAGCGCTTGTAAACAGCTGTGCATAAGCATATGAGCATAACTAAAAAGTATTTCAGATATCACCTTGAAATCTCATAGGTGGATTAATCTTATTAAGGAGAAGTGCAGTGCACAAGAACCATAACTCTGCCCATCATATTTTTGGAGTTATTGCGCTTTGTTGATTTTCATACTTAATTTTTGTCCGGAGCATAACTCAAAAGGTTTTTCAGGTATCATCTTGAAACGTTATATGTGGATAGATCTTATTCAGGAGAAGTGCATTGCACAAGAACCATAACTCTGGCCATTATATTTTTGCAGTTATTGCCTTTTGTTGATTTTCATACTTAATTTTTTCCGGGCATAACTCAAACAGTATGTGAGGTAAAATCATGAAACTTTAAAAGTTGATAGTTGCCCAAGAATTGTTAATTTATCATTAATAATTTTTGAGTAATTACCCTTTGTTTGTTTGTACGCTTTGAACTTAACAGTTTATAATCGCATGTTATATTTAGAATTGGATGCCATTAGGGGGGGGCATACATGTTTTACAAACATCTCTTGTTGATTAAAAGCAATGATAAGATTCCTCAACGGGAATGACCATTCCCTAGCAGAAAACTGTAATGACCATGTTTGGAGGCTGTTCTCTCGTGGGAACCTAAGAAACACATGGTTTGATAGAATGATTATTACTTCATAAAATAAAGATAAAACTGGTTACAAAACTGGATTAAAACTAGTAATGATGTATCTTTTACTGATATGATTTCCCTTGAAAATGATAAACTTTTCATAATTTCAATTTTGTATTGGTCAGCTCTGATCATAGGAACAGTGGTAACTACCCTTTTAGGTATTAACTCTTTACCACACGAGAAAATTTTAGAATGGTCTAAATTGAAAGCATTTGCAGGCGACAAAATATAAGGTAGCTAAAAAATTTAAATTTGTTCTGGGAAGGTAGAAAACACTGTGGGAAAAGGAGAAAATGCTGGTTACCAGCATTTTCTCTTTTTCCCACAGTGTTTTCAAAAGGCTTCTTTCTCAGGGGCGTCAAAAGTAGGGATTGTGTGGTAATGGGTTAAATCATTATACTATGACTGGAACTAAATCTTGTTTGTTTTTCTTTGAGACGACAAACTTTATCTGTGATCTTCACCTGAACTAGATTATTAGTACCAAATAAGAAATTGCTAATCTTCATCACTTTGCAAGTGAAGAAAATTTATTACTGTGTTGTAAACAAGGTCCATTTCCTATCCTTACAAAATTATTTATTCAAGTGAAATCATGAAGGAATTTTAACCTATGTTAAAGGTATCAAATCATTACCTTTTGACACCGCACACATTTTATTGGGACTTGTGTGGCAAAAAGTAGGTCATTGGGCTAAATCTTGGAAAAATCATGTGTGAATTGTAGAGGCCTTACTTTGAGTCTGATACTTTTGGAATATTATCAGACAAGTGTCAAGATGGTCTAAAATTAGGTCACACTCATCAGCTTTATCAGGCATAATTATATGACTGTAACCTTTTCCCACACAATGACGACTTTTAACACCCCTGAAAGAGAAGGCTTTTGAAAACATTGTGGGAAAAAGAGAAAATGCTAGTAACCAGCATTTTCTTGTCTTCCCACAGTGTTTTCTTCCCTTTCAAAGAAAAATTGTTTCATATGAGCCTCATTGAAACTGTCATCAGCAAATGCTTTCAATTCAGATATGTCTAAAATCTTGTTGTGTGGTAAATGGTTAAGAGGGGAGCGCATTAGGGCCATTAGGTAAATGGCCCTCTTGTTCTCTTTCAGTACGTTTTGCCCTACGAAATATGTGTGCTTAGTTAAGCATCATGTAGAAATGTTTGGGCGCCAGGAAGGCTTTAGTGAGCATTGCATCATTATCCCAGTCTAGAATGAACACCAGTTTATTTCATGCTTTCCGGTAGGATATCGAGAAATGGCAGTGAAAATATTTTTCGATCTTACACTGGTACCACCAGTGAAAATACCGATTTTCACGTTCTTGTTGCCTAGGTAAATTGCGCGTGCCTAACAACCAGATGGGAAATATGACGTCATATACATTACATTTCACGCGCTTGACGTAACGTTGCTATGCGTGAGGGGTACGCCACGGGGAAAAACGGAAAAGAACTGTACTGAATTTTGATAAAGCTTCTCCCAGAAAGGGTTAAAAGCATAAAATAAATAGAATATTTGTTTTTTTCGGTGTAAGATCGAAATTTATTTCATCTCGTGAACACCATCGGTAATATTTTCACTCGTGGCTGCGCCACTCGTGAAAATATTACCGATGGTGTCCACTCGATGAAATAAATTTCGATCTTGCACCGAAAAAAACAAATATCCTCTATATATACCAACATAGTGAGGAGTTTGAACCAAAGTTTTTCATTTAACCTTCTAAGCACTAGATAGAACCCAGCATTCATTTTCAGACCCAAATGTCATTAAAAACCAAAATAAGTGCAATGTTAAGATTAATTTTGTTCTGTCTCTTTAAAGCAAAGATCAGACTGCATGTTCTGTAGAGTTTGATCTTGATCCTATGCTGGCGGCACAGGCAACAAGACATGAAGACTTAGTGGTGATAAGCCCAGTAGGGTTCAGCCTTTACCTTGCAATCCCAATTTTAAACAACACTGAAAAAGAAGGCTTTAGGAAAGATAGAGGTAAAAGGTAACCACAGAGTTTTCAAAGAAAACTTCAAGTCTCGCCTGCATTTGCTTTTAGTTTAGTCAAGTCAAAACTTTTGTTGTCTAGTAAAGTATTAAAAAAAGAACATTCTTTTCCATGTACAAAATGACTTGCTTTCAGGTGAGTGATCACACGCAGGTTTGGCCCTCTTGTTTAGCAGATGAAATTAGTTTTGCCAGGACACAAAAAAATCAATAAACAATTTATTTTACCTCCATGTTATTTCTGGACCTTTGCCAACTTTCATACTTGGCAAAGTATCAAATCCCCAGATAACATCCAAGGAATTCAGTTATATGGGATAAATCAATACCAATTTCCCCATATTTAATTTTTTCACTTTTCGCTGAAGCCTGTCATTTTAAATAAGGTAACTTTGGATGTGTGAATTCATGATTTTTGCAGTTTTTGTTGAATTGAAATGTTGAAAGGAAAGTAAAAATTCTTCACCTAAAATGAGCACTGACTGGTTCTGAAATAAGTAGCAGTATAGCTTTAAAGCTTACCATACAACAAAATTTTAGACTGGTCCAAATTGAAAGCACATGCAGATGACAAACGGAACTCAAAAATTGAAATTTGTTTCCAGTAGGCTAGAACACATTGTAGCATAAGGAGAAAATGCTGGTTACCAGCATCTTTTCTTTCCCCACGATATGGCTTCTCCATGTCGTATAAGCCAGGGATTGTCTGATAAAAGGTTGTGTCTTTTACTTTTTAAATAATATCCAGGCATGTAGGAAGCATTTCAAGATTGGGGGGGGGGGGGGGGGGGGGGGGCTAACTTCGAAATACTGAGATTTTTTGCGTGGTTGTTGCATTGCACTACAATACATATTTTAGTTCCTATGGTTTTCACAATTATTGTTCCTACGGGCCTGATATCTCTACATGTGGGAGAACATTTTTTTTAAATATTGTAGGATATGGAGAATCGTTATACTAATATACCAGTAACTCTTAAGGTGAATTCTTTTTCTGTAACATTTTACCTTTTTGTTGGTTTTTGGACATCCTCGGATACCCCAGGGTCTCCCTATTTGCTACGCTACATCGACCCTGGGACAATTGACTAATAAAACTTTGAATCAGCCGCCGAAAATCGATACTAAACGTCATACCGTACAGTACACTCGCCCATCACAAAATGATGATAGAACCAATGAAAAGCCAGCATTCGGCCAGCGGTAAAGCGAGCCGCCGAAAATCGATACGAAACGTCATAGCGTACAGTACACTCGCCCATCACAAAATGATGATGGAACCAATGAAAAGCCAGCATTCGGCCAGCGGTAAAGCGAAGGAAATTCAACTAATTGTCCCAGGGGTCGATGTAGCGTAGCAAATAGGGAACCCAGGGTATCCGAGGATGGTTTTTGGAATACAAGTTAAAAACATGAATTGTGATGGGAGAAAGAAAACATCAGCCAGTGGTTTATGAATGATCTCATCATAGTCGTGATGGTACATGATTTCAAACCTGTTAATCCAAACACAAACAATGATATAAACTGATACAGAAAGATTAAGGGAATGAGAGCTATAACCAGCATTGTCTCCCTTACCACAAAATTTTTTCAACCCTTTGGAAGAAGCCTCTGAAAAACATTGTGGGAAAAGGAGAAAATGCTGGTAACCAGCATTTTCTCCTTTCCCACAATGTTTTCTTCCTGTCCTGAAACAAATTTCAAATCTTTGGTCATATTTAATTATTTTGTCATCTGCAAATGCTTTCAATTTGGACTAGTTTAAAATTTTGTTGTTTGGTAAAGAGTTAATTATTGAAAACTTCATATTAGATTTATAGACTAGTTAAACCTGTATTGCATAATAATTATTGAAAACAAAGGGGAAAGGGCAGGTGGACAGAAGTCTTGGTTGCTCCTATTCTAGTGGACTTTTGTACAGGTGGCTACAGTCCAGGTGGCAGTTGCCCTTGTAGGCGAATGTTCAAATGGGCAATGGGTCTGATGATTGTGTTACAGGGCCTTTTATTGAGGAAACTTTGAAAATCTTGTTTATAACCACACATTCTAGACCTGTATTATTTGGTATTGGGCTTTATCGTATGGACCTCCACCAGGATTTAAATAATAATACCGGTAGTTTTGTGGAGAAAAATGGCTTTGCCTGGGGGTCATAACTTTCTTGGATTTTATAGAAAAAATTTAGTATGTCTTCAAGTTTGAAACAAATTGGCTAAGTATTGTAAAGTTTGGCTTGTAGTGTTATTACTTATTAGTCAGTGGAGTGGTACAGGGCCATCATGGCCTTCTTGTTTGTTTTGTGATAAAAAGTTAAAATTTGAATTATCAATATAAAATACTATGAAAAATAAGACTCTAAAGTTCTATATTTTTGCTATTGCCTTTTTCAAGAGTTAGAAACTCAATATCCACTAGAACACTCTTTTAACTCTTTACCACACAATCCCAACTTATAAAGACCCTGAGAAAGAAAGCTTTTGAAAAGATTCTTGGAAAAGAAGAAAATGCTGGTACCCAGCATTTTCTTCTTTTCCCGCAATGTTTTCTACTTCTATTTTCTTTTAAAGCTGGCACTTACATTTACCCCCTTTTAGGAGCAGAATTATATATTGCTGCATCAGAATTCTGTAATATTGCTGGTCACTGTAGCACAGTACATAGCATCCATATTAAATTGAATATCAACTACCTCTATGTTTTCACAAGTCGAGGGACACAACTCAAGGAAAGTAAGTGATACTGTAAAAAGTAATTAGCAAAAAGTTAAAGGAAAAAGCACCTAAAGTGAGCTTTATTTATTAGCTCATCAGAGCACTTGAGTGAGCTATTGTGATAGTGCTGTGTCTGGCATCTGTCATCAACTTTTTACCTTGTGTATGCTCAAGAGACCACATTTTTCGTCTGATACTCATGAAAGTTGGTCAGAATATTTAAAACTTTAAAACTTGGACAAGTTCGAAATTGGGTCATGTCTGGTCAAAAACTTGCTCACTAGGTCAAATCTTAGTAAAACAATGTTATGCTTTAGAGGTCACAATTTCAGTGCGATGCTTAGAAAGTTGGTCAGAATGTATGCCTTGATGATATCTCTAGTCAAGTTTGAAAATGGGTCATGTGGGGTCAAAAACTAGGTCACTACGTCCAAATCTTAGAAAAACCTTTTGTACGCTCTAGAGGCCACATTTTCAGTCTGATACTCATGAAAGTTGGTCAGAATGTTTGCCTTGATGATAGCTCAGATAAGCTTGAAAATGGGTCATGTCGGGTCAAAAACTAGGTCACTAGTTCAAATCTTAGAAAAACCTTGTGTACCCTCTAGAGGCCACATTTTCAGTTTAACACTCTTGAAAATTGCTCAGAACGATTGCCTTGATAATATCTTGGATGAGTTTGAAAATGGGTCATGTTGGGTCAAAAACTAGGTCATGTAAGAAAAACCTTTTGTACGCTCAAGAAGCCACATTTTCAGTCTAAAACTCTTCAAAGTTTATCAGAATGTTTGTCTTGATGATATCTCGAAGGAGTTTGAAAATGAGTCATGTTGGGTCAAAAACTAGGTTACCAGAACAAATCTTAGGTCCAAAACTAGGTTACTTGGTCAAATCCTAGAAAAACCTTTCTAGAGGCCACATTTTCAGTCCAATACTCATGAAACTTGGTCAGAATGTTTGTCTTATTGATATCTCGAAAGTGTTTGATAATGGGTAATGTCTGATTAAAAAGGTCACTGGGAAACTAGATTGAAAATGATTCATGTTTGGTCAAGAGACTCAGGTGAGTGATTTCAGGGCCATCATGGCCTTCTTGTTTAATGTTTACAAAAGCTTCCTTCTGTGGTGTTGGTAAGGTATACAGAACTATTTGGTGAGTGCTTAAATTGCTTTATTTTTCATCTTTTCAGATACAGGACATGTTGAGATAGCTGTAGAAGCCTGGATGAAGGCAAAAAAGGCATTTGCCAAGCAGAAATAGAACATGTTTTCTATAAGTAGACGATGCTTTGAACAAGTCTAATGATGGTATGTGGCTTTTAATTCCAGTGGCTGAGTGCAAGGTTGTTTTACATGTAACACAACGTTTTTTATCTACTATTTTTCACTTGCTCAACATTTTTGTCCAAACCTTGGACTGCTATATCTGGGACATTGCTGCTGTCAGTCACACTAATGTAGGCAATGAATTCATGAGGGAGTTCAGTTTTATTTGCAGATAGAAATAATCATAACATTAAGTATTTACCACACAATGACGACTTTTGATGACCCTGGGGAAGAAGCCTTTTTGAAACGATGATGGGAAAGGGAGAAAATGCTGTTAATAAGCATTTTCTCCTTTTCCCACAATGTTTTCTACCCTATTACAGAAAAATTGCTCCATTTCAGCCACGCTGAAATTATTCTCTATAAAATGCTTTCGATTTGGACAAGGCTAAAATTTTGTCATCTGGTAATGAAGAGATAAACAAAAAATGATTCCAGCACATTTGTCTAGTAGTTTCAATAATTCGATGATACGGTGATGTATTTCATATTTGGATATTGGGCACCATGCTGTCTCGCATCCACCATAAATTTTCTGGTAGCAAAGGTAGAGCGCTATGCTGACTTTCCGTTTCATCAGTTTAATAGAGGTATTGCTCCGAAATGCAACTGACTTTTAGTTATGACCAAAGACAAATTAATAAACCTTTCATTAAATAAAGAGCTTGTAGAAGTTGTTTATTATATTACCTGTAAATCCCGGAAGAAACACTGGTGAAATTTTGAAAATGTTTGTATTTCAAACGAAGGGTTAATTAATAGTGGAGAAACAGGTATGTTTAAATCCTAGTTTTGTGCTCTATTTGTGGAATTATGAGAGTTTAAAGTTGCGCACAAAATCTGTGCAGAAGTTTCCAATGGTTTTGTCTTGATCATCTCTGTACCCAGAGAGTCAGAGACGACCAGTCAAAAAGTAACATCGCCTATAGGGACAGTTATCTGTACTACTTTGTCCAGGTGGTTATGTCAAGTTGAAATCAGTTGCTAAAAGCTGAGGTTCAGTTCTGTGACACTTTGGCCTTCTCAGAATGCCTCCCTTCTTGTTGGTTTGAAGTTCTGTAGTTTTATTCATGGTTTGAAGTTATGTGGAACTCGGTATTCAAAGCCCCAGCCTAATACATACTGAATAATGCCAATATATACAGTAAACACGGCGGGGAATCACGTGACACAACAACAACAACAATGACCGTTATTTGAAAAAAATCCCCAACTTCAGGTAAGAAAATCTTCAATAATTCCGTTAATACGTGACCGATTGGAATTTGGTTTGAAGCAGAGAAGGCGGAAGGACTCCAGGGATTTGCTTGATGTGTTAGATTTTTTAAACAACACCTGATAAAAAAGTTATTGACGAGCAAACAAATTATCCAGAGTAAAAAATTTCTTTGCTCGTCAATAACTTTTTTATTAGGTGTTGTTTAAAAAAAATCACATATCAAGCAAAACCCTTGGAGTCCTTCCGCCTTCTCTGCTTCAAACCAAATTCCAATCAATCACGTATTAACGGAATTATTGAAGATTTTCTTACCTGAAGTTGGGGAATTTTTTCAAATAACGGTCATAGTTGTTGTTGTTGTGTCACGTGATTCCCCGCCGTGGTAAAGGTGGTCCTTCAGATTTTGGGACGAAATTTGTACAAAAATGCAAAAAAATCATCCTTATACTCCCAAAGCCTTTTAATTTTCATTTGTAAAACCCTAGTAGTCGAACACCGTCCCACAACACGAGAAATTTGAGATTTACTAGAGCCAAGGTCGACACTGACAGGAGACACATTCTATTTAGATGATCCAATTCGCTCATTTACATGCAGGAATACACAGACGAAATTTCAAACATAGCATCCGAAGAAGACATTATGGAAAATAATTATTACACGTTTGTTATGTAATGGAATTTAAGCGTTATGAGTCACGTGCCATTCACTAGGCATTCCCGAAATGCGTTATTGATTTTTGGTGCGAAATCTAAAAATGCCTTAAGAGGCTACGTAGCCTTTTAACTCTTTACCAAAGAACAAAATTTTAGACTGGTTCAAACTGAAAGCATTTGCAGACGACAGAATAGAAGTGACAGGAAAATTGAAAATTGTTTTGGGAAGGGAAGAAAACATTGTGGGAAAAGGAGAAAATGCTGGTTACCAGCATTTTCTCCTTTTCCCACAATGTTTTCAGAAGGATTCTTTCTCAGGGTCGTCAAAAGTAGGGATTGTGTGGTAATGGGGTTAAGGGAATACCATCAAAAAAATTTTTTTGTAATTTTATGAATCTTAATTATTGATGATTTGTATATTTTTTTATATAAATTTCAGTGATATATATATTTTTCAATTTGGTGAGATGTAAAAATTCTAAATACCCACCTTTAAACAGCGGGCTGTCCTGGTGATTTTAACCAAATGTATGCATTAAACAGCAGGCTGTCCTGGTGATATGACTGAAATGTATTTTAAGCATTGTTAAACGGCATTCAATTAATCAGTCTGTAGGTGTACCATGCCAAAGAAAAATCTTTTTATGCTTAATGTTATTCTGAAATCATTTAACTTGTCAAAAACATATGTAAATATCTTGACATGTCACTTAGACATGTTGGTTGCATTTTGTTACTACTGGACATGTAAAAGCATAAATGTCTTTATTTTTTTCTACTTGATTATTTATCATGCAATGATAGAAATCTTGTCAAGAACTGTTGCCAGTCAGCATTTCATTGATATGTAGGATAAATGAGGCATGGATAAACCTGTTTTACATCCCTTGATGGGATTATGTAAGCAAAGTACAACTTCTTGGCCTTGTTGTATGACTTAGCCCATGGGTTACTGCTAATGAATAAATGTCGCTGTGAACACCTTATTCGTTTAATTGAACAGTGGAGTGACATGGGGCAATTGTTACTCTCTTTTCCTTGAAACTAGATGGTTTCCCATCTGCAAAGCTGTGATAATTTATCACACATTTTGTTACTTTTATAGCCTGTAGGAAAGAACAGATGGCATAGAACATGTCTGATCTAGGATCTATGTTACATTGTCTATGGCAAGATATTTTGGACATTGTAAATCAGAATTACAACATGAAGTCTTTGATCCCAATACTAAATGTTGCCTGTGTTAATGTAGACTAAAAATATTCCTTGGAACATAATTATAAGTGTAGAAGGGGTTTCCTACTGTATTTTTCAGAAGATATTTTTCAGTATATTGAACCACAGTACACACTCAAGTAATTTCACATTATTTACAGACAGTAATAAATGAAAGAGAAATTGTCAGTCAGGGAATACAGACCAAACATTTACTAAGTTAGGTTGTATTCTCCTACCAGTCTATATTGTATTCATACCTAATTATAGGGTTTTTACATATAGGGATATATGCACTACCTGAAGCCATGTGACTGAAATAATGTTGCAAACAGTCTATACCATTACCACATGGCAGAATTTTAGACCTATCCAAATTGAAAGCATTTGCAGATGACAATTTCAAAGTGGCACAAATGGTGTAATTTGCTTTGATGGGGTTGAAAACTTTGTGGGAAAAGGAAAAAATGCTGGTTGCCAGCATTTTTTCTTTTTCCCGCAATTTTTTCAATAAGCTTCTTTCCCAGGGACGTTAAAAGTTGGCATCATAAGGTAAAGGGTTAAACACTAAACAAACAAAGCAAAGTAAGTTGTGTTGCAATCGGCTAAATGTTACTGGTATTCCTCAACCTGGCCAACTGCCAAGTCAATAAAACAATGTATGGGAGAATATCCTCTGGCAGTGTTCCAACTCCAGTGTTTTATTTTATGGTGCAGTTAAAGTCTGGCAAAATGCCCAGATGTCTGATAAATGGAGGAAACCTGTGTTTTTCACCAGCATTATGTTGCAGTAGCAAGTTAACCTTTTGGTGTGTTTTAGGAATTCCTTTTTCTGTGGTATTTCTAGAAATTTTGCAAGCCACTGGCTGCTTTTCCACATAAAGTTGAAGTACAAGATTAAAATTGGAAGAATCTTGATGCCATGACTTTCATTAACCTCCCGTAGAAGGTACGGGTTAGCCAGGATTTTAGTCAAACAGACAACAAAAATTTAGACTTTTCCAAATGGGAGTCATTTGCAGACCACAGAGGAAGTTTAGTTTAAATAATTGTATTTGTCTCTGAAAGGCTAGAAAATACTAGAATAGAAGAAAATGCTTGTTTCCTGCATACAAGTACTCTGCCATTCTTGATAGGGATCTGTCAATTTTCACAGCATCTGTACAACTCGCTAATTTTAAGAAACTTTCATGGGTACAAATGCACTTTATAGTCATGATTCAAGCATGAATTTACCCTATGCTACATAATTCAGACTTTTAACTCTTTATTACGCAATCCTGACTTTTTAATGACTTTTTAATGACCCTGCAAAAGAAAGCTTTTGAAAACATTGTAGGTAAAGGAGTAAATGCTGGTCACCAGCATTTTCTCCTTTTCGCACAGTGTTTTCTACCCTCCCCAAAACAAATTTGATTTTTGAGATGCCTTTATTTTGTGGTCTGCAAATGCTTTCAATTAGGACAAGTGTAGAATTTTGCCATTTGATAGACAGTTTAAGATTCAGAGACAAAAGGCTTGAGCAAACATTTTGGGAGGATACTATACTGATAATCAGCAAGTCCTCTTTTTTTCCCCACAATATTTTCCACTATGAAAGACAAATTTCAAGTTACATTTATTTTGAATCTTTTCCTATTGAACAAGCCTTTTTTAAGTCGCACGTTTGTCAAAACGTTCGACTTTTTGCGATGAGCTCGAGGAGCTCAGGGTGGGTTGGGGGGTGTCTATAGTGGGTTGAAGAATCATGCAAAAAATTGGATCAAAAACGTCGTATATACTTCATAAACGAGGTGCAGTTACTCTGCTTTTAACCCAATCGCTGTAGAACTACTTTTTCTTTGGTATGTCTGGAATTTGTTCTTTATGATGGGACTGGACCCGGTAACTCATATAACTCATATACCTACGCTAGAAAAAGGAGAACGTGACTCAAATTTTAAATTTAAAAAAATGCGGTTATTTTGTATATCATGTGAAAATTTAACATCTATCTTTGTTTAGATGGGTAAAGAAAACACAATTCAGCTAAGATATCCCCCATCAATGCTTAATGTGAGTTTAAAAGGGATCGCGGATTAATATGGCTTATCGAGAGCACCTTACTGTAAATATTCATGTATTATCGAGACCGGTAGAGCTTTGCTTATAAGGGTGGAATTTCGGACTCGAGTGATGTCATTTGAAATCAACTCTTTTAAACCATGCAAACCATGAATTCAGGGTTAAATATCGTAAAACTCGCTCTAAATTTGAAAATTTGTTTCGTTCAGCAGCTTTGACCTAGTTTGTAACGCACGTCTCGGATGAAACACCCCAAACCACTCGAATACCCCAAAACACCCAAAAACTATTCCATTACACATCAAAAAACTTTTGTAACACATAAAACTGCATGCGAAACGCTTACATACACGATTTTATGGAAATCAGACATGAACTTTTGCTATCAATTCTAGTATTTTAGGTCTTTGATTAGCTTAAGTTTGAAGTACAAAATTGTACTTTGATTAAGAAAATGCAAATGGCGGACGGGATAGAAAACAAACGCACATGTATAACGATTAACACCAGTAAAGTTAAAATGTTGATTACTGCATTTGTTCGGACCCCAAAAGAGTGGCGACAAGGATATTTCATCCCCTCCGTATACAGTAAATACAACATGAAATATGAAACGCAAGGTAAAGTACAGCAGTTACGACCGTACATTGACAGTTGCACTGTTGAGGGGGTTTACAGTCAAAACGTACTCAAACCAAAACGTACCCAAGTCAAAACGTACCCGAATGGAGTCAAAACTTACCCGAATGGAGTCAAAACTTACCCAAATGAAGTCTAAACCTACCCAAGTGGAGTCAAAACGTACCCAATGTGTAGTCAAAATGAACACATGATTTTTATAGTATTTCTAACTTCAATTTATGTAAAAATTAATAGAAATTACGTATTCGTCATCAAGACGATTTATAACTATTGCTTTATTTTAAATTTGCCTTACATGATTAAAACCAATGATGAAACTTATTTAACAATAAACATAGCGAAGTGAATCAAATGCTTAGTGATAAAATCACGTTTTTCTTTCTATTTTTTTTCTAAGGAAGATAAAGTTACTATTAATGAAAAAAAAAAAGCATATTGGATACTTTAAAAATATTTATCCATCATTATAAAAATATGTTTTATATATGAAAAAAAAAACATAAGCATCAGCACATTTAACTCTTTACCACACAAGAAAATTTGGACTGGTCTAAATTGAAAGCATTTGCAGACGACAAAATAAAGGTGACTGAAAAACTGAAATTTGTACTGGGAAGGATAGAAAACACTGTGGGAAAAGGAGAAAATTCTGGTTACCAGCATTTTCTCCTTTTCCCACAGTGTTTTCAAAAGGCTTCTTTCTCAGGGGCGTCAAAAGTAGGGATTGTGTGGTAATGGGTTAAAGAAATGATATAACAGAAATGTGATACATTAATTACATTGTTTGGATAGCAAAGATACAATTTCAGCACTCAAAAAGAGTGTAACAAATTTAATGTGGTGATTAACCCATTACCACACAATCCCTAATTTCGACTACCCTGAGAAAGAAGCCTTTAGAACACATTGTGGGAAAAGGGAAAAAAAATGCATTTTCTCCTTTTCCCACAATTTTTTCTAACCTTCACAAAACAAATTTCAAATTTTCTGTCACTTTTATTTTGTCGTCTGCAAATGCTTTCAATTTGGACAAGCCTAAAATTGGGCTGGTCTGGTAATGAGTTAAACTAATTATTCACAATGGTCTTTAACCTGTTGTAGATTGCATAGTTATTAATTACTTTGCAAATATTTTTTATAGTTTGAGAGTCAGTTTGGTTGAGATGAAAAACCTTAGGACTGTTTTTTCAGCTAACCTGAGCACAACATGCTCAAGGGAAGCTTTTAGGATCACCTGGTGTCTGTCATCCGTCATGCGTCATCAACAATTCTTTAAACATCAACTCCTCCAAAACCGCTGGGCCAATATGGACCAAACTTGGCTGGAATGTTCCTTGGGAGGTCCTCTTTGAAAATTGTTCACAGAATTTGATTACGTCAAAAGTTTTGGTTGCCATGGCAACCAAACAGTTTTCTAAGAAATTCTTTAAAAATCTTCTTCTCCGAAACAGCTGGCCAGATTTTAAAATAATTTCACAGAGTTGTTCCTTTACGTAGTGGACCCGTAATAGAACACAGCTATTTCCACTATAATATTACCCTAGAAAATTTGCTAAGATTAAAATTGAGCACTATTGTACTACTTTCACCGAGCCACTTTTTCTTTTTTGTCCTTCCTAGAATTATCATTTATAAATCTATAACTACTATAATTTCATTACAAATGGATATGATAATTACCTCCCTTTTCTGGAAACTAACAAAATTATCATCAAATAATTTCAAGACGGACCCCGAAGGAATTTCTGTTCGGTCAAAAATGTGCAACAGTATCATATCTGTACAAAATATGTCTTATCAACTGTCCAGAAATTTTATGCCATGCTGCACTATGCTTATTATGGGTCCACTACCTTAAGTGACCCTTTCCAAAACTTTTTCGTGAAATTTTGATCAGTCAAGAAACATGACTCTGGTGAATGGGGGCTATTTGCACTATACAGGAATGAAGAAATTCTAAAAAATTCTTCTTCTCTGAAACTACTGGTCAGATTTTGAAATAATTTCTCAGGGATGTTCTATGGGTGACCCTTTTCAAAAATTGTTTGCGAAATTTCAATCCATCAAGAAACATGGCTCTGGTGAATGGGGGCTACTTGTACTTATATGGACATGCAGATATTCTTGAATATTCTTACTTCTCTGAAACGGCTGATCAGATATTGAAAAAAGTTCACAGAGATGTTCCTTGGGTGACCCTTTTAAAAACTTGTTCTCGAAATTTTGATTTGCCAAGAAACATGGCTCAGGTGAATTGGGGCTACAATATGGAAATGAAGAATTTCTTGAAAATTCACCTTCTCTGAAACCCATGATCAGATTTTAAAATAATTTCAAAGCAATCTTCCTTGGGTGACCATTTTCAAAAATGTTTTCGAAATTCTGATCCATCAAGAAGCATGGCTCTGGTAAATGGGGTCCACTTGCACTATTCGGACATGAAGAAATTCTTGAAAATTCTTCTTCACTGAAATGGTTGGTCAGATTTTGAAATGATTTCACAGAGATGTCCCTTATGTGTCCCTTTTCAAAAATTGTCAGATGCTAGCATCGGTATGCAGTGGCACTGTTTCAGTAAGTTCCAAGTAATAGAGGTGACCAATGACATACATTTAATATTGTTTTGGGTGTATTATGTCAGGCTATATGCCAACATGGATATATTAAAGAAAAAGAAAAATGAAAAGATCTAACTTGGTGGGAAGCTGCCTATTACAAGTAACTGCATTTGCTCAACTAAATTGCAGACTAGTCAAAATCGAAGAATTGCTGAAAACTAATCAAATTTGACTTACGGTAAACCATTAAATTTGAGTCTAATTGGAAGAAAACCTTGAGTAAAAAAAAAATGAGTTTTTCTTTCTTTCAGCTCTATTTTCCAAAGCTGTTTGAATTATGTAAAAGCAAGATTGTCCTGTAAAAGGGTGATGACCACCTATCAGTCCCAAAATATCAAGGTTTCACCATTAGTGCGACTTTCAGGACCTTCAGTCCTTTGATTTAGCTCACCTGAGCACAATGTGCTCAAGGGGAGATTTTAGGATCACCCGGTCTCTGTAGTGCGTTGTCCGTCGTGCTTCATCAACAATTATTTAAACATCAACCCCTTCTAAACCACTGGGCTGATTTGGACCAAACTTGGCTGGAATGTTCAAAGAATTTGATTCCATCAAAAAAACTGCTTGCCATGGCAACCAAATAGAATTTTCTAAAAAATTCTTTAAAAATCTTCTTCTCTGAAAGCACTGGTCAGATTTGGAAATAATTTCACAGATATGTTCCTTGGGTGACCCTTTTCATAAATTGTTTGTGAAATTTTGATCCGTCAAAAATCAGGGCTCTGGCGAATGGGGGTTCTTGCACTATATGGAAATGATATTGTTGAAAATTCTTCTTCCCTGAAACCGCTGGTCAGATTTTGAAATAATTTCTAAGGGATGTTCTTTGGTTGACCCTTTTCAAAATCTTTTCTCAAAATTCTGACCCATAAAGAAACATGGCTCTGGTGAATGGGGGCTTCTTGCACAATACGGACATGAAGAAATTCTTTTTTTCTGAAACAGCTGATCAGATTTTGAAATAATTTCTCAGAGATGTTCTTTGGGTAACCCTTTTCAAAAAGTGTTCGTGAAATTTTGATCGGTAAAGGAACATGGCTCTGGTGAATGCAGGCTTCTTGCACTAGAGAGAAAGGAAGAAATTCTTGAAAATTATTCTTCTCTGAAACGGCTGGTCAGATTTTGAAATAATTGCAAGAGATGTTGCATGGGTGACCCTTTTCAAAACTTGTTTTTTAGCTCACCTGAGCACGAAGTGCTCAGAGTGAGCTATTGTGATCACTCACCGTCCGTCGGCGTCCGTCGTCTAGCCGTCGTCAGTCCGGCCGTCCGTCCGTCTGTTCACATTTTCTTGTTTACACTCTAGCATCTACAAATATCAACCGATCAGGACCAAACTTGGTCAAAGTATATATGACCGTAAGATCTCGGATGAGTTCGATTTTGGGTCTTATCGGACCAGAACATCTGGAGTTATTTGCCCTTGAATTAGAAAAATTGCTATATTTCACTTTGTTTACACTCTAGCATCTACAAATATCAACCAATCAGCACCAAACTTGGTCAAAGTATATATGACCATAAGATCTAGGATGAGTTCGATTTTGGGTCTAATCGGACCAGAACATCTGGAGTTATTTGCCCTTGAATTAGAAAAATTGCTGTATTTCACTTTGTTTACACTCTAGCATCTACAAATACTAACCAATCAGCACCAAACTTGGTCAAAGTATGTATGACCATAAGATCTCGGATGAGTTCGATTTTGGGTCTTATCGGACCAGAACATCTGGAGTTAATTTGCCCTTGAATTAGAAAAATTGCTGTATTTCACTTTGTTTACACTAGCATCTACAAATATCAACCAATCAGCACCAAACTTGGTCAAAGTATATATGACCATAAGATCTCGGATGAGTTTAATTTTGGGTCTAATCGGACCAGAACATCTGGAGTTATTTGCCCTTGAATTAGAAAAATTGCTGTATTTCACTTTGTTTACACTCTAGCATCTACAAATATCTGCCAATCAGCACCAAACTTGGTCAAAGTATGTGTGACTATAAGATCTCGAATGAGTTTGATTTTGGGTCTAATCGGACCAGAACATCTGGAGTTATTTGCTTTTGAATTAGAAAAATTGCTGTATTTCACTTTGTTTACACTCTAGCATCTACAAATATCAACCAATCAGCACCAAACTTGGTCAAAGTATATAATACTAATTATGATCATAAGATCTCGAATGAGTTCGAATTTGGGTCTAATTGGATCAGAACATCTAGAGTTATTTGCCCTTGAATTAGAAAAATTGCTGTATATCACTTTGTTTGCACTCTAGCATCTACAAATATCTGCCAATCAGCACCAAACTTGATCAAAATATATATGACCATAAGATCTCGGATGAGTTCGATCATGGGTCTCATCAGACCAGAACATCTGGAGTTATTTGCCCTTGAATTAGAAAAATTGCTATACTGCACTTTTTAGCTCACCTGAGCACAACGTGCTCAAGGGGAGCTTTTAGGATCACCCGGTGTCCGTCGTGCGTCGTGCGTCGTCAACAATTCTTTAAACATCAACTCCTCCTAAACCGCTGGGCGGATTTGGACCAAACTTGGCAGGAATGTTCCTTGGGAGGTCCTCTTTAAAAGTTGTTCACAGAATTTGATTCCATCAAAAACTCTGGTTGCCATGGCAACCAAATGGAATTTTTTAGCAAATTCTTTAAAAATCTTCTTCTCTGAAACCGCTGGTCAGATTTTGAAATAATTCCATGGATATGTTCCTTGGGTGACCCTTCTCAAAAATTGTTCGTGAAATTTTGATTCGTCAAAAAATGTGGCTCTGGTGAATGGGGGCTTCTTGCACAATACAGAAATGAAGGAATTCTTTAAAAATCTTCTCCTCTGAAACCGCTGGTCGGATTTTGAAATAATTTCACGGATATGTTCCTTTGGTGACCCTTTTCAAAAATTGTTCGCGAAATTTTGATTGGTCAAAAAATGTGGCTCTGGTGAATGGGGGCTTCTTGCACTGTACAGCAATGAAGGAATTCTTAAAAAATCTTCTTCTCTGAAACTGCTGGTCAGATTTTGAAATGATTTCACAGAGTTATTCCTTGGGTGACCCTTTCAAAAACTTGTTCGCGAAATTTTGATTGGTCAAGAAACATGGCTCTGGTGAATGGGGGCTTCTTGCACTATACAGAAATGAAGAAATTCTTAAAAATTCTTCTTCTCTGAAACCGCTGGCCAGATTTTGAAATAATTTCACAGAGATATTCCTTGGGTGACCCTCATCTAAACCTGTTCGCGAAATTTTGATTGGCCAAGAAACATGGCTCTAGTGAATGGGGGCTACTTGCACTATATGGAAATGAAGAAATTCTTGAAAATTCTTCTTCTCTGAAACCCGTGGTCAGATTTTAAAATAATCTGACAGATGTTCCTTGGGTGACCCTTTCCAAAAGCTGTACATATAATTTTGATCCGTCAAGAAACATGGCTCTTGTGAATGGGGGCTACTTGCACTATACGGATATGATGAAGTTCTTTAAAATTCTCTTTCTCTGAAACCCCTGGTCAGATTTTGAAATAATTTCAGAGAGATGTTCCTTGGGTGACCCTTTTCAAAACTTGTTCGTAAATTTTGATCCATCAAGAAACATGGCTCTTGTGGATGGGGGCTACTTGCTCTTATACAGAAATGAAGAATTCTTAAAAATTCTTCTTTTTGAAACTGATGGTCAGATTTCGAAATGACTTTTACAGGTGACCTTTTGAAAATTGCTTGGCAAAATTATAAATTTGGTTCCAATGTTTCAATACCTCAAAAAAAAAAATAGACTATGGTCATCTCAAAAATTCAGGTGAGCGATCCAGGGCCATCTTGGCCCTCTTGTTTTACTCTCTAGCATCTACAATTTTTAACCAATCAGCTGTAAACTTGGCCAAAATATATATAACCATAAGATCTTGGATGAGTTTAATTATAGGTGTAATCGGATGCAAACAACCAGAGTTATTTGCCCTTGAATTAGAAAGTTCTTTGTAATAGTTCTTAATCCAGAGCATAATTTTGTCTGATTGACTTGAAACTTGACATTTGTGTTTGTTGCAATAATGCAGAGTGCAATATGAAAGATCCATAACTCTTCCTTATACTGTCTGAAAGTTATTTCCCTTTGATTGTCATTTTTACAGCATTTTCTGCTCGTCTGGAATATAACTTTGTCATCTATAGCCTGAACATCTTCAAATTTGATATGCATGATCGTTGTATATTTATGGAGTGCAGTGCACAAGAACCATAACTCTTCCTAACTTTAATTTTGAGTTATTTCCCCTTTGAACTTCATTTTCATAGCATTTCTTGCTTGTCCGGAGCAAAACTTTGTCATCTTAAATAGGATTGACTTGAAATTGGGTATGATTATTTGGTGCAATATTTGGAAGTGCAGTGCACAAGAATTGTAACTCTAATTCGTGCTGTCGAGTCATTTCCCTTTTAATGTCATTTTTACAGCATTTAGTGCCTGTCTGGAATATAACTTTGTCATCTCAAGTCAGAACGACTTCAAACTTGGTATGCATGTTTGTTGCAGTATTACAGAGTACAATGCGCAAGAACAATAACTCTACCTAGTACGAACTTTATGTAATTCCACATTGATCTTCATTCTTACAGTATTTCCTGCTTGTCTGGAATGGAACTTCAAAGTCTCAAGTCAAATTGCGACAAATCGCAGCTCTTGTTTCATTATCATTTAGCCTTGAACATTGATATTTGGTTTTTATCTTTATTGTAGACTTTTGCTGCTTGGTACTCAGGTGAGCGATATAGGACCATCATGGTCCTCTTGTTTTTAAATTGTGATCCATCAAGAAACTTGGTTCTTGTGAATGGGGCTACTTGCACAAGATGTAAATGAAGAAATTCTTGAAAATTCTTCCTCTCTGAAACAGCTTTTCAGACTTTGAAATAATTTCACAGCAATGTTCCTTGAGTGATTCTTTTCAAAAAATGTTTGCGAAAATTTAATCCCTCAAGAAACATGGCTCTGGTGTCTGGTGACTGGGGTTGAAGAAATTCTAGAAAATTCTTCTTCTCTGAAACAGCTGATCAGATTTTAAATAATTTCAATGTTCCTTGAATTACCCTTTTTAGCTCACCTGAGCACAACGTGCTCAAGGGGAGCTTTTAGGATCACCCGGTGTCCGTCGTCCGTCGTGCGTCGTGCGTCGTCCGTCGTGCGTCGTCAACAATTCTTTAAACATCAACTCCTCCTAAACCACTGGGCGGATTTGGACCAAACTTGGCAGGAATGTTCCTTGGGAGGTCCTCTTTAAAAATTGGTCACAGAATTTGATTCCATCAAAAACTCTGGTTGCCATGGCAACCAAATGGAATTTTTTAGCAAATTCTTTAAAAGTCTTCTCCTCTGAAACCGCTGGTCGGATTTTGAAATAATTTCACAGATATGTTCCTTGGGTGACCCTTTTCAAAAATTGTTCGTGAAATTTTGATTCGTCAAAAAATGTGGCTCTGGTGAATGGGGGCTTCTTGCACTATACAGAAATGAAGGAATTCTTTAAAAATCTTCTCCTCTGAAACCGCTGGTCGGATTTTGAAATAATTTCACAGATATGTTCCTTGGGTGACCCTTTTCAAAAATTGTTCGCGAAATTTTGATTGGTCAAAAAATGTGGCTCTGGTGAATGGGGGCTTCTTGCACTGTACAGCAATGAAGGAATTCTTAAAAAATCTTCTTCTCTGAAACCGCTGGTCAGATTTTGAAATGATTTCACAGAGTTATTCCTTGGGTGACCCTTTTGAAAAATTGTTCGCGAAATTTTGATTGGTCAAGAAACATGGCTCTGGTGAATGGGGGCTTCTTGCACTATACAGAAATGAAGAAATTCTTAAAAATTCTTCTTCTCTGAAACAGCTGGTTAGATTTTGAAATAATTTCACAGACTTGTTCCTTGGGTTACCCTTTTCAAAAATTGTTCGCGAAATTTTGATTGGTCAAGAAACATGGCTCTGGTGAATGGGGGCTACTTGCACTATACAGAAATGAAGAAATTCTTGAAAATTCTTCTTCTCTGAAATGGCTTGACAGATTTTGAAATAATTTCACAGAGATGTTCCTTGGGTGACCCTTTTCTAAAATTGTTTGCAAAATTTTGATTGGCCAAGAAACATAGCTCTAGTGAATGGGGGCTACTTGCACTATATGGAAATGAAGAAATTCTTGAAAATTCTTCTTCTCTGAAACCGGTGGTCAGATTTTAAAATAATCTGACAGAGATGTTCCTTGGGTGACCCTTTCCAAAAGCTGTACATATAATTTTGATCCGTCAAGAAACATGGCTCTTGTGAATGGGGGCTACTTGCACTATACGGACATGATGAAATTCTTTAAAATTCCCTCTTCTCTGAAACCCCTGGTCAGATTTTGAAATAATTTCAGAGAGATGTTCCTTGGGTGACCCTTTTCAAAACTTGTTCATAAATTTTGATATATCAAGAAACATGGCTCTCGTGGATGGGGGCTACTTGCTCTTATACAGAACTGAAAAATTCTTAAAAATTCTTCTTTTTGAAACTGATGGTTAGATTTCGAAATGACTTTTACAGGTGACCTTTTGAAAATTGCTTGGCAAAATTATAAATTTGGTTCCAATGTTTCAATACCTCAAAAAAAAAAATAGACTATGGTCATCTCAAAAATTCAGGTGAGCGATCCAGGGCCATCTTGGCCCTCTTGTTAAATGTTGTTTGCGAAATTTTTATCCGTCAAGAAATATGGCTCTGGTGTATGGAGGCTACTTGCATTATAAGGAAAATAAGATATTCTTAAAAAATTTTCTTTTCTGAAACTGATGGTCAGATTTTTAAATGACTTTTACAGATGACCTTTTAAAAATTGCTTTGCAAAATAATGCTTTTGTTTCAAATGTTTCAATACCTCAAAAAAAAAAAATAGGCTTATTTATTCCCGCTACGGTCCTTTTAAAAAAAATTCAGCTGAGCGATCCAGGGCCATCTTGGCCCTCTTGTTTGAATTACATGTACTGTGTTAAAGACCATATAAACAAACAATTCAGTAATGATTCACTTTTGAGTAAAGCAAGGCATACTGAACATTTTTTTTTAAAAAACGTGTGATTTTTTGAGTTGACATTGAGATCATGAAGCCAAACAAAAATAAAATGCTACGTACACTGTGAAAGAACAGCATTATCTTCTTTGCTTTCATTGTTTGTATGTGTGTTGTTGACCTATACTGTATTAGATTTATTTATATTTCTTGTTGATGATGAAAAATGTGTATAGTTTAATTTAATGAAATATTCTGTATTATTACTGAAATTGGATCAAATTTAGAAACTAGCAACATGTATGAAAAGGTATATACATGTTAAACATCTGCAAAAAGTACTGATCCATGTCTGACAGCTCAGTTCACACAGGCTGACCCTGGTTGCTTCTTTACAAAACAGGCCCTGGTTTCCACAACCCTTTGAAGGAAAGCTTTTGAAAACATTGTGGGATTTGGAGAAAATGCTGGTAACAAGCATTTTCTCCTTTTCCCAGGTTTTCTACCCTTTCAGAGACAAATTTAATAAATCAAGACAGTGTTGGTTTGTCGTCTGCAAATGTGGTCAATTTGGGACCAGTCTTACATTTTGCCATTTGATAAAGAGTTAAAGACTTTGAAATATTTATCTTTTCTGTAACTATGTTCAAGGACCATTCTACCTCATGATTCAAGTTTGGATCCATAATGCTGTGATGTCTTGCTGGATGTAATGCAACAGAGAGATGCATCAAAGTCCCTTTGACAGGGAACCACTTAAACGTAAGATGAAAGAAAATGAGCCATGCTCTGGCAAAAAGGGGCTCATTGCATCTCCGTGATATGTGATACCGGCCCAAGTCATCACATAATTATGGATCCATAACTACCACCTTTTTATAAGCCTTTACCACACAATGACAGCTTTTAAAACTTCTGAAAGAGAAGACTTTTGAAAACACTGTAAGTAAAGGAGAAAATGCTGGTTATCAGCATTTTCTCCTTTTTTAGCTCACCTGAGCACAACGTGCTCAAGGGGAGCTTTTAGGATCACCCGGTGTCCGTCGTCCGTCGTGCGTCGTCAACAATTCTTTAAACATCAACTCCTCCTAAACCGCTGGGCGGATTTGGACCAAACTTGGCAGGAATGTTCCTTGGCAGGTCCTCTTTAAAAATTGTTCACAGAATTTGATTCCATCAAAAACTCTGGTTGCCGTGGCAACCAAATGGAATTTTTTAGCAAATTCTTTAAAAATCTTCTCCTCTGAAACCGCTGGTTGGATTTTAAAATAATTTCACAGATATGTTCCTTGGGTGACCCTTTTCAAAAATTGTTCGTGAAATTTTGATTTGTCAAAAAATGTGGCTCTGGTGAATGGGGGCTTCTTGCACTATACAGAAATGAAGGAATTCTTTAAAAATCTTCTCCTCTGAAACCGCTGGTCGGATTTTGAAATAATTTCACAGATATGTTCCTTGGGTGACCCTTTTCAAAAATTGTTCGTGAAATTTTGATTGGTCAAAAAATGTGGCTCTGGTGAATGGGGGCTTCTTGCACTGTACAGCAATGAAGGAATTCTTAAAAAATCTTCTTCTCTGAAACCGCTGGTCAGATTTTGAAATAATTTCACAGAGATGTTCATTGGGTGACCCTTTTAAAAAATTGTTCGCGAAATTTTGATTGGTCGAGAAACATGGCTCTGGTGAATGGGGGCTACTTGCACTATACAGAAATGAAGAAATTCTTAAAAATTCTTCTTCTCTGAAACCGCTGGCCAGATTTTAAAATAATTTCACACAGATGTTCCTTGGGTGACCCTTTTCAAAAATTGTTCGCGAAAATTTGATCCGTCAAGAAACATGGCTCTGGTGAATGGGGGCTTCTTGCACTATACAGAAATGAAGAAATTCTTAAAAATTCTTCTTCTCTGAAACCGCTGGCCAGATTTTGAAATAATTTCACAGAGATATTCCTTGGGTGACCCTTTTCTAAAATTGTTCGCGAAATTTTGATTGGCCAAGAAACATGGCTCTAGTGAATGGGGGCTACTTGCACTAGATGGAAATGAAGAAATTCTTGAAAATTCTTCTTCTCTGAAACCCGTGGTCAGATTTTAAAATAATCTGACAGAGATGTTCCTTGGGTGACCCTTTCCAAAAGCTGTACATATAATTTTGATCCGTCAAGAAACATGGCTCTTGTGAATGGGGGCTACTTGCACTATACGGACATGATGAAATTCTTTAAAATTCTCTTTCTCTGAAACCCCTGGTCAGATTTTGAAATAATTTCAGAGAGATGTTCCTTGGGTGACCCTTTTCAAAACTTGTTTGTAAATTTTGATCCATCAAGAAACATGGCTCTCGTGGATGGGGGTTACTTGCTCTTATACAGAAATGAAGAATTCTTAAAAATTCTTCTTTTTGAAACTGATGGTCAGATTTCGAAATTAATTTTACAGGTGACCTTTTGAAAATTGCTTGGCAAAATTTGGTTCCAATGTTTCAACGCTAAAAAAGAAAAAAAAAAAATAGACTATGGTCATCTCAAAAATTCAGGTGAGCGATCCAGGGCCATCTTGGCCCTCTTGTCTACAAATGTTTTCTTCCCTTTCAAAGAAAAATCATTTTATATGAGCCATATTGAAACTGTCATCAGCAAATTCTTTCAATTTGGACAGGTCTGAAATCTTTTCATGTGGTAAAGGGTTAAATAACCAACTTAATATTGAGGTAGACTGGTCGTTCGATGAACAGAAACTCAACCAATAGTGAAAAGTTTCAGCTCAGGTCATTTGTCGATACCCTTTGCAGATGCATTTAGGTCCCCTTTTTAAAGAGCATGAATGTTTTTTTGTTTTGCAGAGGAATTGTTGATGCAAATTCAACTCTACCAAACAAAAAAGTTCGGACTTGGTCCTGTCAAAAGTAAATTGTGCCTGTGTCCTTTGTGATACATTTGTTTTGAAATCTTTTCAAGTTGGACCAGTCAATTTTTTTCCCTTTGCAAAAGAGTGAGAGATCTAATCAAGTTTCATCTCTATTTCAGACTATGCAGAACCAGGGCTATATAAAGCCAGAACGTGTTGACACGTCATACCATCATCAAAGTTACCAACCACCAAGACAACCACAACCACAGCCACATAGATTGTATAATC
Source organism: Tridacna crocea (assembly GCA_943736015.1). Taxonomy (NCBI): domain Eukaryota; kingdom Metazoa; phylum Mollusca; class Bivalvia; order Cardiida; family Cardiidae; genus Tridacna; species Tridacna crocea. Next base: position 17,342,386 of record OX031066.1, read on the forward strand.
AACCACCCCAACAACAACATGGAGTTTCACAACATGGTGTCAGTAGTCAGGGAACACAACCAAAAAGTGCAAAAACAAGCCCGGTGGTGAAAAGTGACACAAATATTGAAAGTTTGCCCGACTTCCCGAGCATTAAGGGAGTATTTGGTTGGACCACAATAGATGACGTAAATGTACCATACATTCTAAGATCAGACAAAAAGTTTGTGTCTGTTAGGATAGTTGAAATGAAATTGTTAAGTCGCTACCCCAACTCGTACCCTGATGACCTTGGGAAACATGCACCGCTTACCAGTTTTTTCATCACAGAAAATGAAGCTAAATTGTTAAATGAAATCAATATTCAGCACTGTGATGGGGATTATGGCAAGAAAGATTTTACCACAAAGGATTTGATAGTTTTGTTATCAGATTTTATCAAGTTTTTTGATCTAGTGAAAAAGACATTTCCAGATGCCCATGCTGCAAGAACTGAATATCAGAAAGCCGGTTGGCTTCAAATTAAAAACACAGTTACACCATATCTTAGTCGTGAAGATGGAAAGTATGTACCTTTATCTGTGATTAAATATGCTGCAGGTTTACTTACAAATGAGAATATTCACAGTGTAAGTCCAACTAAGAGAGAATGTGAATCACTAAACAATGCTTGTAAAACAGCTGGAGTAGAGTTCACATTTTCAGAAGCTAACAGACTGATAAAGATCAAAGATCTTTTGAAACTGAACCCAGTGGATATTATAGCTCTCCCATCCTCCAACCCCTTAAAACATGCCACTTACATGGAACTACCCACTAAAAATAATAGCAAAGCTGATACTAAGCCTCCTCCTTCTCAGAAAACACAGCAACCATACAGATTTCAACCGAATTCACAGTTAGACTTGAATCGGTTGGCAGGCCAAGGGAAAAACACTGGTGGAAGGGAACAGACTGAACGACCTAGGGAACAAGTAACAATACCTTCTCATATGAATATTCAAGGTGTCCCTATGTTTGATCCTCGTCTTGCAGCCATGTATCGGCATCCATACACCATACCAAGATACCCTACAGCTAATCAGCAGCCTCCTCATGGGCAACAGGGTATACATGGACCATTAATAAACCCTTTAAGTCAGTATTACTTGCACCTCCAAGGGGCTCAGAACCATCAAGGGCAGGGACCACCAAATCAACAAGCACCACCTGGTGTAGTTATACCTGGAAGAGATGTCCACAGTAGATCACCAGGCTCTAGTTCATCAAATAATCCTTCACCAAGGTCAAGGCCACCATCACAATCAAGGCCACCTTCAGGACCATCCCAGCCATCAGCATCCCCTTTAAGTCCTACACAATTAGCAGGAAGAAGTCCAAGTTACGGAACACATCCAGAGGTGCCCTTGATGCCTCATTCTGCAAACCAAGCACCCCCACCGTATCCAGGTTTAAACCTCCATCAACTGCAGGCTATGTTTCAACAGCGATTCCCCTTTCACTTTCCCCAGACTGCCCCTCCCCCAGCCCATAAACAGTCAGGGTCGCCCAGACAATCCCAGGGTAATGAGCATGTGAATGGGAATGGGCAACCCTCTTTGACAACCACTCCAAGTGTAACATACACCAACCCAGCAAATATACCTCAGTATGTAAAACCAACTACCCAGACAGTGTCTCAACACTCAAGTGTTAATGCCCACCCCCCAAAGAGTGATTCACAAAAGTCTCCAGGGCGTCCTCCACCTCTCATTTTGATGGGCCCAACAACTCAGGCTGGAGCTGTACCAAAAAATGGTTTAGTGGATGCTGTGCAGAAAACACCTCATGAGAAAGATCATACTAGAAATGCTGATGGTGTTTCGGGTAATGATCCTAATCCTGTAAATCTGACTTCTGTTCATCCACAATCACCTACGGCTGTCAATAACACATCACCAGTTCCAGTAACACCTGTCCACCCACAAACAGTCAGTGTGTCAACTACAAAACAAAAATCTCCTTATGTGGACAAAATACAGGGCTCGTGGCTGAATAACAAAAGCATATCATGTTTGCATTTGGATAATTTGGACAGACAAGGTCGCTATTGTTTGGTAGAAGCTGTGTGTAAATTGTACTTTAATGGTTGTAGTGTGAATGAGTTCTTATTTGCATTGGAGAAAGTTTTGAATGTGCCACTATTGACATGCAATGATGACGAGGAAAAAGCATTTATACAGTACTACAATCTTCCTGTTGATGTACTAAAATGTAACAAAATGATAAAATTTGACGATTTAGAAACATTTTTTCCTCAGCTATCCTACATGTTCCCAGATAAAAACTCACAGGAATTTTTACTTGGACAGGAGGAGGGATCTGGCTTTGATTCTGACAATAATAATTTGAATAAACTTGTGAACAATGGCTTAACTCAGGCTGATATTGAAAGTTCTATGCCTGTAGCTTTAAGTGATGTGGGAGTAAAGAGAACCAGTGACACACTTGATGGGGACACAACACAGAAAAAACTTAGACTGGAAGACAGTAAGTCACTTAATTCTTCAACCACTTGACAAAATTTTAAACTTGTCCAAATGGAGGGTACTTGCGGATGACAAACTAAATGTGGCTCAAATGCTGATTTCAGACTTTGATTGGTTAGAAAGCATTGTGGGAAAAGGAGAAAATGCTGGTTACCAGCATTTCTTCCTTTTCCCAAAATCTTTTAAAAAGGCTTCTTCTTCAGAGTTTATAAAACTCTGGATTGTGTGGTAATGGGTTAACAAGACAGACTGGTTCAAAGATACCGAGTTATTAGCCAATTGAGCGGGAGGAGGCCAATTTGGCTCTCTTCATGTTTCTTTTGAGGATGCTTTAACTCTTTACTGAGCTTGTGAACATAAGAAAGTAATGACTGGCAGTATATACTACTCAAAATTTGCTAGGGATCACCCCAAAAGATTCACCCTAAATATATATGTGGCATTTATCATGTATCGTTTTACAATATGTTACATTACTACACTGATCAGTAAAATGACCAGTGGAAATGGATCTTTAAGCCTATCCCTCACAATGCTGACTGTTAAAGACACTGAGAAAGAAGCCTTTGGAAAACATTGTTGGAAAAGGAGAAAATGCTGGATACCAGCATTTTCTCCTTTTCCACTGATGTTTTCTACCCCATGACAGACAGCATTGTGCATGTTGCATATAGCTTTTGGGCAGCAAATGCTTTCAACTTGGACAAATCTACTATTTTACAGTATGGTAAAGAGATTATGCAAAATTGTTGTAACATATAAACCCATACAGAAATATGTAAGTGATCCCTATCAGAGTGCGAGTAGTATAGTTTCATCCCACCAGAACTCTGTGTCCGTTCCATGATGTATTGAAATTATCTTAATAGAAATTACCAGTTTAATTATGATCACATTTCCATATGGATAGATTATTAAAACATTGTGGCAAATCGAGAAATTGCTAGAGAATTGTAAATGTTTTGTTTCATGACAAGATTTCATGCAACAAACCACAGTGATAAGCCATGTTTTTGAATCTTTTCAATACTAAAATCTACCTCACAATGTTTATTTACTTGAACTTTTCAAGGGTCCTGTGTGGCTCAGTGGTAAAGTGTAGGACTCGCAACCTGGAGGTCCCAGGTTCGAGCATCGCTGGCTCCACTGGGTTTTTTTCACAGGAGTGTCCTTGGGCAAGACACTTCAGAGCCTAGCCTAGTACTGGTGAAACCCAGGAAACATGAATATGTGAACTGTCGCCGTGATATGACTGAAATACTGTTGAAAGCGGCGTAAAACACCATTCAAACATTCAAATTGAAGTTTTCAAGGACAGTAATATTTGAGATTTATCTTTTTTATTTTCAGGTGAGGATGACGGAGTCATAATACTTGACTGAGAAGAGAGCACAGTACTGCATAGTTGTTCCACAGATCATTCTTTATATACTACACAATCTTTTAGTTGTCACATTCTTGGAAAAGGCTTATGAAAACATAATGGGAAAAGAAAAGAAATGGTGCTCAACAGCAGTTTGCTTCTTTTTCCAGCGATGTTTTCTACTTGTTCAAAGACTAATTCCATTATTTTTGTCACACTTACATTGTTGTCTGCAGATAGATTCAATATGAACAAGCCCAAATTCTTTTAACCCATTACCACACAATCCCTACTTTTGATGCCCCTGAGAAAGAAGCATTTAGAAAACATTGTGGGAAAAGGAGAAAATGCTGATAACCAGCATTTTCTTCTTTTCCCACAATGTTTTCTACCCTTCACAAAACAAATTTTAAATCTTCAGTCACTTTTATTTTGTCATCTGCAAATGCTTTCAATTTGGACCAGTCTAAAATATTGTCATATGGTAAATGGTTAATAACTACATGTGGTTGATGTCCATTTACTGATTATAAAAGGCTATATTAAAGCCAAACAGATTTTCAATGCCAGATGATAATACAGCCTTATCAGAGAGATATGTTGATCTGCATACAGTTTGATCTCTGTGATTGTATTGTTTCTCTAACTTTTACCAAAACACTGAACAATCTACCGGCACCTTTTTACCAAAACACTGAAAAATCTGCTTGTCTGTATTCACCAACCATTCTTAAGAGCGTTCTTTGTCTTGTTCTTCAAGATATTCTAACTATGAAAGTAACAAAACTTCTGATTGGCTAAACCATTTTGATTGGCTAAACCAAATGGTTTAGCCAATCAGAAGTTCTGTTACTTTCATTTTGACAGAATTCTGAAGAATAAGACTAAGAATATTTATAAGAAAGGTTGGTGAATACAGACCCTGGTTTAATGACCCAGCAGAAAAAGGCCTTGAGAACAATGTTTGTGAATAGGAGAAAGTGCTAGTAGAAGGTAGAATGTTTCTTGCTCTGGATATTTGATACTTCCATAACAGTGAACTCTTTACCTCACAATCTCCAGTTTAAACCACTGTGGAGAAGAGAGCTTTTGAAAACATTATAGGAAAGGGAGAAAATGCTGGTAATCAGCATTTTCTCCCTTTCCCACAATGTTTTGTACCTTAACAGACAAATTGCATTTTTTGAGTCACATTTACTTTGGCATCTACGGAATGCTTTTAAGTTTGGATAAGTCAAAAACTTTGTTTCACCACGCATCAAAATTGTAAACTTCTAAAATGAAAGCAGTTGCAGACGGCAAAATAAATGTTACTCAAAGCAGGGTAGAACACATTGTAGGGAAAAGGAGAAAATGATTGTTCCCAGCATTGTCTTCTTTTTCCACAATATTTTGAAAAGCCTCCTCTTTCAGGTTTATCAAAAGTTGGGATTGTGTGGTAAAGGGTGAAACATATATAGTTTCTTAGATTTGATATCTTGTAGTGATAGTATGTTATTGATGAAACGACAAAGATGTTTAATGACCTTTAACACTTTCCCACACAATCCCGACTTTTTACAACCCTGAGAAAGAAAGCCTTTGAAAACATTGTGGGAAAAGGAGAAAATGCTGGTAACCAGCATTTTCTCCTTTTCCAACAATGTTATCTACCCTTTCCAAATCAAGTTTCATTTTTTGATTCACTTTTATTTTGTCGTCTGCAAATGCTTTTCATTTGGACTTGTCCAAAATTTTGTCGTGTGGTAAAGAGTTAATTCTATAGAAAAATATTGTGTATTGAACTAATTTCTGTCCAATCAAAGATAAGCTTACATGTACATATGTATTTCATTGTCTCCAAGAAATCTATATTTTTTGTGTGTGTTCGTAGGGTAAATAATTGAGACATTTCCACTTAGCATTCTTAGTACAAAATCAGAGCGGCAAATCACTTTCTGATTGGCTAAATGAGTTGTCCTTCAAACAATGGTTAAGCCAATCAGATATTGTTTTACTGTTTAGTTGGTGAATATGCCATCAGGAGCTACGTTCACCGACCATTCCGAGTTGCATTTGCAGTAACAAAACTTTAGACTTGTCTAATTTGAAAACATATGCAGACGATGTGTTAAGGATGATTTGAATAGTGGAATTTGTCCTTGACAGACTAGAACACAGTGTGGGTTAAGAGGAAAGTGCTGATTACCAGTATTTTCTCCTTTTCCCACACTGTTTCCAGGAGTTGTTAAATCCTGAGATTGTTTGGTAAAGGGTTAATTTGGAAAGTACTGTTACTCAGTGTCTTTGAACCAGTGTTTTGTTAACCCATTACCACACAATCCAGAATTTTATCAACTCTGAAGAAGAAGCCTTTTTAAAAGATTTCGGGAAATGGAGAAATGCTAGTAGTTCTTTGACATACGCACCGAAAAAGAGTGAAATAGTTTATAGATAGGTTAAGTTCAGCTATTTCTGCAACAAGATTGAATTTAAGAGACTTTCGCTGCATTTGTTGGTTTTTATAATACTCGAAAACTCGCGTATACGTCTTAGCAACAGTGACGTCATTTTTCTCCCGAAAGGGTGTAACAGTACAAATTCCCGCACAAACTGTGGTTGGTTTCTCTGGCTTCACACGCTCATGACTGAAAACTGATCAGAACCGGGACACAAAAGACGATAATACACTAGTGTATTATCAGAAATAAGTCATGGGTTTAATACACTGCTGGAGGAGGTTTTATGTTATAAAACAGAATAAAGGTGACTGATAAATTGAAATTTGTTCTGAGAAGGGTAGAGAACACTGTTGGAAAAGGAGGAAATGATGGTTACCTGCATTTTCTCCTTTTCCCACAGTGTTTTCAAAGGGTTTCTTTCTCAGGGGCGTCAAAAGTAGGGATTGTGTGGTAATGGATTAACCCTTAGCCTACAAAGTGCAACTCAAGGTGCTTTTGTGGACAATATATATCCAAGATCAGACTGCACAAAATGTGCAATCTGATCTTGGATATACACAGTCCGATGAAGAGATACTAATATAACCCCCCAAAGAATAACTTTGAAACTGCAATATTTGCTTTTGTTACTTTTGACCGAAAGTTTCAATTGCCCTATCCAGTAAGTTAAAGACTGATTGGCATAAACTGCAGGAAATAATGCCGAGACAATTCAGTATGTATGCCGAGTGATACCGAGGGTAAAAAAGGAATATAAATTTATGGAAATGATCTTGACCTGGGTCAGGTTAATTTAACCCTTTCCCAAACAATCCCTGGTTTTTACGGGTCTGGAATAGTAGTCTTTTGAAAACATAAAGGGAAAAGGAGAAAATGCTGGTAATCAGCATTTTCTCCTTTTCCCACAATATTTTCTACCCTATCATAGACAGAAATAATCTTTTCAGCAAGAGTTGAATTGTCATCTGCAAATGCTTTCAACTTGGTCTAGTCCAAAAATTTGTCGTTCGGGAAAGGGTTAAGAAATGCAGATAATAGATGTGGTTCAAAGAGTGAATGTTTGTTAGAGAAAAGCAAAACCATTGTCTCCTTTTCTCTCCATACTTTGGAGTCTTTTTTTTTTTCAAGGATTGTGTTGTAAAGAATTCAAATAAATCTTATTTATATCATAGTCTGCTATGTATGCCTTCAGATTTAAGTTCTGTGCTAAAGAAAATATCACTTTATGTCTGTTCTAGACAGCAATTTTTTATACCGGAGTTGGACGTGACTTCACAGTGGACAAGTCAAAATGTGACTCAAATAATGTAAGATAGGAAAGATTATACCAGCATTTTCTCCTTTTCCTGTGGTGTTTCCAAATGCCCTCTTTTTCCAAGGTTGTCAAATATGGACTGGGAGTGTGTGGTGTTAGGTTGAACCCTTTATTTCTTATCGTTAAAGGACAAAGGCCTTTGCGAATGTTGTGGGAAAAGGAGAAAATGTCAATGATCAGCATTTTCTGCTGTCCAATTAATTTTTTTTTTCCATCCGAAGGCAAATTTTTGCTTTCGGATCACATTGATCTGTAAGTGCTTTCAATTTTGATCAATCAAACATTTTGTTGTTTGGAGAAATAAATTCACATAAAACATACATGTATCTGATCATATAGATTTACTTCATGGCATTATTTTATTTCTAGTCTTTCATTTATCATCAGGATCTGTATTTACCAACTATTCTTAAGAACGTTCTTTGTTTTAACCTGCAAGATTTTCTAAATTTGAAAATGACACAACTTCTGATTGGCTGGTTTAGCCAATCAGAAATTATGTTACTATCAAAATTAGAAAATTCTTGAGAATAAGGCAAAGAACGTTTTCAAGAATGGTTGGTGAGTACAGACACAGTACTTTAAGAAAAATAGTATGTGCTTATTTTTTCCACTATGTTACCTTTTTTAGTGCCAGGTATACAATCTTGGTCTATAATGGGTTTAGAAAGTAACACAATTTCTGATTGGCTGAACCATTTGGTTAACTCTTTACCAAACGACAAAATTATTGACTGGTCTAAATTCAGAATGCAGATGACAAAATAAATGTGACTGAAAATTTGAAATTTGGTTAAAGAAGGGTAGAAAACATTGTGGTAAAAGGGGAAAATGCTAGTTACCTGCATTTTCTTGTTTAACCACATTGTTATCAAAAGCTTCTTTCTCAGGGTCATTGAAAGTCGGGAATGTATGGTAAAGAGTTAAACCAATCAGAAATTATGTTACTTTCAAATTAAGAAAATTCTAGAGAATACGATAGAAAACATTCTTAAGAATGCTTTGTGAATATGGACCCCCAGGACTGTGAGAAAAAATAGTATACATGTGCTTATTCTCTCTACCTTTTACCACGTCCAGTACCAGGTATACAATGTAAAAAACTTTCTTCTTTGGATAGCTGGAAATATAAAACAGATTTATATCTTAAAGGCTACGCAGTCTTATCTTGATCTTCACTGTCTGAATAAACCCATTTTTAATTCCACTGGTGGAAGGCCAGCAAGCTTTTGTGTGCATGTCTGTGTGTCTGACCACCCTTGTGTTAACCTGCAATGCAACAATATTCTCTAACCTCCCATCCAATTTTGACGTATTTTCTCAGAAATTAATCTGCCGTAGCCCTGTTAAGAATTTCAGGGAGAAAGAACAGATTTTGACCTCGGCAAAAAAAAGGCTCTTATTAGATTTGCAGCAAAATTCTGGTCTGAAACCATAAGGCATAGAGGTACATGTTGCTGTATCTAGTGGAGCTCAATTTTTAGCCCTGAGTTAGATGATATGACAATCAGAGGGAGCTCAGGTATTACACTAGCTTATAAGGTAAACTCCTTAAAAGATCTGGACAGTTCATATTATTACCCAGGTACAAGATTTAGCCTAGACGTCTGGATCACAAGTTTTACATGGGCTGATAGGGTGAAAATTTTCAAAATGGCTGTTACGATCCTAGGGCTACCAAATTTATAGGGGCTTTATATTGAGGAAACTTTTGAAAAGCTTGATCTGTTGCATTGAATAGGTAGCTGTGGATAGGGGACTTCTAAACCCCTTTTAGGTTATGATTTACAAATGGGTTCTGGGAGAGAGATTTCTGAAAATCTTGTTTTGTTTTGAGATTTTTTTAAGCCATTTGTAATGTTCGGTATAATTGTAAGGTTTATTTTCATTTGGCAGTGGAGCGATACGGAGCCATCAATACAGGGCCATCATGCCCTTTTTGTTGCCTATTATGAAGAGATGTATGCTATACCACACAATCCCAAATTTCAATGATGGTTAGAAAAAAGACTTTAAGAAAAAATTCGGAGGAAAGTAGAAAATGCTGGTAAACAGAGAAAAATCAGCATTTTCACCTTTTCCCACAATGTTTTCTACCCTATCAAAGAGAGAAATCATCATCTTTGCAATGTTTAATTTGTGTTTTGCAAATGCTTTCAATTTTGACAAGTCCAAAATTTTGTCATTTAGTAAAAAGTTGATTGGCATTCAAGGGATACACTGCGGTCAGTCAGAGCTTGTGAGAAACATATAAAAGAAGAAAATGAAAACATCCTGTGAAATATGGATACCTGACATTAACTTATTACCACACAATACCTTCTTTTGACGCCCCTGAGAAGGAAGCCTTTAGAAAATATTGTGCAGAATTGAGAGAAATTAGTTTAAGTTGTAAGAACTCAATTGATGTAAAACATGTTTAAACATGGCTCTGGTGAATGGGGGCTACTTGCACTATATGGAAATGAAGAAATTCTTGAAAATTCTTCTCCTCTGAAACCACTGGTCGGATTTTGAAATAATTTCTCAGCAATGTTCCTTATCTGACCCATTTCAAAATTTGTTCTCGAAATTTTGATCCATCAAGAAATGTGGCTCTGGTGAATGGGGTCTTCTTGCACTGTAAGGACATGAAGAAATTCTTGAAAATTATTCTTCTCTGAAACGGTTGGTCAGATTTGAAAATAATTTCACAAAAATGTTCCATGAATGACCCTTTTAAAAAGTTGTTTGCAAAATTTTGATCCATCAAGAAACATGGCTCTGATGAATGGGGGCTACTTGCACTGTATTCTTCTTTTCTAATACTGATGATCAGATTTTGAAGTGACTTTAACAGGTGACCTTTTGAAAATTGCTTTGCAAAATAATGATTATATTTCCAATGTTTCAATACCTCAAAAAAATAGCCTATGGTCCCCTCAAAAATTCAGTTGAGCAATCCAGGGCCATTTTGGCCCTCTTCTTTCAGAGTAAAGTTTGTGTTCCATTTTTAGCAGGCAAAATTATTTTATATCATTAAGATACGAATAACCCATCTTTTTGTGCTTTTGTTTGCATTTGTCATGCTTAATTTGATTCTGTTTGATTATTAACACATTTTTTCAAAAATGCATGCAAGTGGGCAGTTTCTCCACTTGTTTCAATGTTTTCAAAAGTTGTGTCTTGCAGTTGCTTACCCATATCAGACCAGTTTTCCATCTACTAGTGATATTTACCAATTTTGTTGTTGACCAGCATTTTTAAATACCATAGTATTACTTACTTCATTTAACCTGGACCTATATTCACCATCCATTCTTAAGAACGTTCTTAGTCTTATTCTCCAGAATTTTCTACATTTGTAAGTAACAAACCATTGGGTTTAGCCAATCAGAAGTTATGTTACTTACAAATTTGGAAAACCTTGGAGAATAAGACCAGGAATATCCTCAACAATTCAATTTAGCCAATCGGAAGTTGTGTTACTTACAAATTTGGAAAACCTTGGAGAATAAGACCAGGAATATTCTCTAGAATGGTTGGTGAATATGCTCCCTTGTCTTGACCTTTATGTTGAATACTTAAGCATGCCATATACCATATTTTTCCTAATAAAAGCTCCCATGGCTATGCAAAACCGAGATAGGTAGCCTTTATTTTGTACCCAAAGCAAAAAGTGTGTCCAATTTAGTATTTCTTCGTGTTTTAATGATTGTCAAGAGGAAATAAACATCAGACTAGAGGAAATATTCATCTATTTCTTCAAAGATTGTCATTTTAATCAACTAATGTACATTGGGTTATTAACCCATTACCACACAATCCCTACTTTTGACAACCCTGAGAAATAAGCCTGTAGAAAACATTGTGGGAAAAGGAGGAAATGCTGGTAACCAGCATTTTCTCCTTTTCCCGCAATATTTTCTACCCTTCACAAAACAAATTTCAAATTTTCTTTCTTTTTCATTTTGTCGTCTGCAAATGCTTTCAATTTGGACCAGTCTGAAATTTTGTTGTTTGGTAATGATTTAAGCGGGAAGCCACTAGTTAGGGAGGGTGCTTTTATCAGGTGAGATACGGTAAGTAGAATTTGGACCATTGTTTGGGGAGTAACGAGTATATAATATACAGGAAGGTAGCAAGGTACTGGTAAGCAATTTAACCTTTACCACACATTTTCAACTTCTAACAACCCTGAGGAAGAAGACCTTTGAAAACTTTGTGTGAAAAGGAGAAAATGCTGCTAACCAGCGATTTCTCCTTTGACCACAATGTTTTCTTACCCTCAGAACAAAATTCATCATTTGGGTTGCCTATAATTTGTTGTCTAGAACTGCTTTCAGTTTAGATCTGCATACTGTATGAAATATTTTCTTGACCAATTGGGAATTTTGCAGAAGGCAGCCTTTAGCAGTGCCGAGGCTACAAATAGAATTTAGTTTGTGTAAGTGATGATGACCGGGGTCGGGTTGAATGATGGAGACAATATAAATTTATACATGTTGTCTGTCACTGGATACAGGAATGTGCATTACAAATGTATAAAATTGTTTTTAGTTTTGAATTACTGGTAAATATATATGTGCTATATAGTAAATGTTTCTGTCTTTTATTTTCTACCAGTATACCATCACAGGGTTCCCACGCAGTCGGAAAAACGGGAAAAAGTCGGGAATTTCGTAAAACCCGTTCCCGGTCTTGAAAAAGTCTTGATTTTTGGTATGTAGATCTATGAAAAATCGGGAAAAACCCGGGAAAAGTACGAAACGTTTTGGGTATGAAACAAGAATTTAGGGCGATAATAATCTCCGGTCTGCGTCCTCCATTTTTCAGATAAAGGTCCAATATTTCTACAATATTGACCGACATTGGTCGAAGAAGGTGAATTTCCCAAATACATTACGGTTGTTTTTTAGGTTCACTGATCCTGGAATAGTTATTCTAATATTCAAACAAATCGGGATCCAGTGTATTGATTTCGAAGAACTCGGTACTTATCCTAAAGGTTGCTAGAGAACTCGTACCCTGGAGAACTCGTACTCTGGAGAACTCGTACTCCAATCTGAAGGCTACGAGTTCTCTAGAGAACTCGTACTCTGGGTACGAATTATCCAGAGAACTCGTACCCTACAGATATTTTTTTGGATAGATTTGTATATGTCATTCTGATTTTGGTGAAATGGTGATTTTCATTTTATCTTTTGTGAAATGAGTAAGTTATACAATAATCAAGCATTGGTAACGGGTATTTGTAGTAAAATATTAGTTTTGTTACCGGATGTTTGATGGATTAAAATGAGAAGGAAGTAAGGTAAATGGGCAGGTAAATTCAAGAAAGTTGAAATTATCAGTTAGATCTACATAATCTGGATTCATCTAATGATTTGAAGAGTTTTTTTTTTTTTAAAGGCTTGTTTAGATATTTTTATGTTTGTTACTGGAGTATGCCATTTTCTTTCTAAAGGAGTCAAAGGTGTCTGGTACAATGAAGTCACATTTTAGGTGTGATAAACATGATTGTGCACACTTGCCATTTACCAGCATTTAAACCTGTATAGTTCTTCAAAAGGACTGTTAACCCTTTACCAATCAATCCAAAGGTTTTACGAGGAATAAGACTAATATAAACATTGTTGGAAAAGGATTAAAAGATTATAACTTGCTCTTTATCATGTAACATAGAAGAAATCTAGCTCTTCGAATCTTGATGGATCCAAATAGTGCTGAGTGGCGAAAAACCACCCTGTGGGAGATAGATTTTGAAAATGTTATTGGAAAAAAGGGGGAGGTTGCTTTTATAACCAGTATTTTCTCATTTTCCCACATTTTTTTCCAACCTTTCAGCCCGATAAATAAATATGTCTGTACCAAATATGAACCGTTGTATGCAGATATATACAATTTTGAAGGCACTATGAGTTTACATATGCAAAATTTGCATTCTCTCTCTCTCTCTCTCTCATTTTCATTGCCCAGACTTCTTCTATGGCTTCTGGGACGTTTCCTTCACGATCTTGAGTTTCAACCACACCGAAGAATTAAGCATTGTGGGAAAAGGTGCAAAATCAAATAACCAACATGGTCTCCTTTTTCCACGTGTTTTCTCACCTTTTCAAACAATTTTGAAAGCTTCTTCAGACGGCTTATATGAAATTTTCGACTTACAAGCCATTCTACAGAGGCATTTTTGCTGAAACATTGTGGACAAATGATGTCACTGACTTTTCCAATCATTACCCTACGTGCTTTACTCTTTTGGAGTCAAAAGTATATATTCTGTACTGTGGACTTCATCAACGATTCACTAAAATTTAGAAAAGATTTTTTTTTAAAAGGTTTGACTGAGAATCTTGATGGTTTAAATCCAAGCTCAGACTACATTTTTTGCACATTGATCTTGTTCTTTACCACCCGTTTCGATTCTAACGTTAAATGAATTAAGGGTTCAATATGTGTATTAGAATTATGTTACAGTAATTTGATCATTGTGAAAATCACACCTTTCTTGCTCTCTTTGTTCAGGAAATTTGCCTTTTCACCAGGTGTGAAAATTTGATTAATTCCGTGTTCATTTTATCAACTCCTTCCATTTAACAAATATCTAATCCAATCCAATCAAATACTAAAATACTAATTCCCTGTCCGTTCTTACACAAAACATTAAATATCAATTCAAAACTTGAATGCAAGAGAAGGCTACCCGAAGAATTGAATATAGCTAAAATTAATTCTACTAATGATTTTTAAGTTGAATACAATTTATTTATCGTTCATAAATCTTCTTCCTTACGATTTTTACATCAAATACAACATACACTGCATGAGAAAATATGCAGGTTTCTTTACTTTATTTGTCTTTTCGTATACGTGTACAAGGAAAAAAATCATCAAACGTACATTACAATAACCGCATAAAAATAAAACTTGACAGCATGCTGATAAACTAACATTATTTTTATTAGTGGGGTACGAGTTCTCCAGAGAACTCGTACCAAGGGTACGACTTCTCAGGAGAACTCGTACCCTTGAGATTGGGGTACGAGTTCTCCAGGGTACGAGTTCTCCAGGGTACGAGTTCTCCTGATACCATCCTGGTTGCCATGGCAACCAAAGAATGAAATAAAGCAAAATCTTTGAAAATCTTCTTCTCTGAAACTAGAAGGCATAGAGCTTTGATAATTGGTATGTAGCATCTCCTAGTGGACTTCTACAAAGATTGCTCATATATTGCCCCTTGGGTCAAAACTGGCCCCACCACGGGGGTCACAAGTTTGAACATGGGTAATAAAAGAAAACTTTTAAATATTTTCTCTGAAACAAGAAGGGGTAGAGCTTTGATATTTGGTATGTCTCTGAAACAAGAAGGGGTAGAGCTTTGATATTTGGTATGTTGCATCTGCTATTGGACCTCAAGCAAGTTTGTTCATATGATGCCCCTGGAGTTCAAACTGGCCCCGCCCTGGTGGTCACAAGTTTGAACATGGGAACAAAGAAGGAAAACTTTAAAATTCTTCTGCTTTGAAACAAGATGGAATTTATGTACGTGTGTGCCTTATGATAGTTTGCCAATAACAATATTTTACATTTTTTCATTAAATGTCATGTCATGGAAAAAGGGGGCTTGGTGTATATTTTCACTGTAGACCAATATCTCTTTCATTACAGGAAAAAATGTAATTAAAGTTCATCTTGTTAAGCCACAGACAATAGTTATTTGATTTTATTTCATGAAACGACATGTTATTAAAAATGGGGACTAAATGTATAATTTCATTACAGACCATTCATAGTCAGTTGGCCCATCCATCCATATTGACGGTTATCTTCTATAGTCCTTGGCATTTATGAAACTTCATACATGTCTTCCTTAGGATAGTCTTGTAATACACTTTTCTTCCGTATGATGTGACATGGAAAAAGGGGTTACCTTTCACATACTGGACTTATCGAGGTCCAATAAATTAATCAAGTAATGTTGTGAGCATTTAGTCTAGGGTTCCCAGTTTGTGCTGGCTTGATTACTGTCTCAGTCAACATCCTTCGAAATTTGATAAAAAGTTATTGAGACAAGTCTCATTTGTGTCTTAACAATGAGAGAATGATGTTTTTTAATCTGTCATTCGACCACCATTTTGACCAGGAAATGAATGCCTTGCCTCTTAAAGTTAATTCAATCCCTAACTATACAATCCTGACTTTCAATGACCCTGAAGAAGAAGGGTTGTGGAAGCATTTTGGGAAAAGAAGAAAATGCTTTTTGCACAGTTACATACCCTATCAGAATTATTTGGCCTTGAACTTCGATATTTGGCATTTATCTTCACTGTAGACCTTTACTGCTTAGTACTCCGGTGAGTGATATAGGACCATCATAGTCCTATTGTTTCCAATTTGCCTGCTTATGTAGTCTTACAAGGATCTATACTATTTGCCTTCAAATTCCTCATTACTAGGAGCTGTAAGAGAACAGCATGGATCCTTATTAAACTGCCTGTATGGATAGGCTGATCTGAATCTATATTCAGTCATTTGTAGTTTTGTAACTGGCCAAGTAAAGAAATGAAATACTAGTAACTATCATGCTGTTAGAATGTTCTTTAAATCTTAATTTTTCATTAAAACAAGGAATGTATGTAAGAAAGTAGCTTTCAAAAGGTTTTGCATTTCTAGTTTTTCTATTGCGAAAAACCTTGAATTTTGAAAAAAATCCTGGAAAAAGTCTGGAATTTTGCAAGCAGAAAGTTGTGGGAACCCTGCCATCAGGGGGAATGAAGGGAAAGTAAGACTTTTGATACAGACAGAAAGGGATCGATCAATCATCACTCAGACTGCTGTTTGGCAAGCCATCATCTACATGTACTTACTGGATATGAAACTCCTTAATTAACCCTCTAACACACAATCCCTACTTTTGACGACGCTTAGAAAGAAAACCTTGAAAACATAGTGGGGAAAAGGAGAAAATGCTGGTAACCAGCATTTTCTCCTTTTCCCACAATGTTTTCTACCCTTCCTAAAACAAATTTCAAATTTTTAATCACTTTTATTTTGTCGTTTGCAAATGCTTTCAATTTGGACTAATCCAAAATTTTGTTGTACGGTAGAGTTAACACAAAAACCAATGTTGTACTTGTCCAAATCAAAAGCATTTTCCAGACAACATAATTATAAAATATTGTTCAAAATGTGAACTTTGTCTTTGAAAGAGTAGGAAACGTTGTGGGCAATGCTGAAAATGCTGGATACCAGCATTTCCTCCAGTTCCCTCAATGTTTTCAAAAGTCATTTTCATCAAGATCGTTGAAACCTTAGATTGTGTGGTAATAGGTTAAACCTTTACCAAATAACAAAATTTTAGACACGTTTAGCTGGGAAAAGAAGCAAATGCTGGTTATGAGCAGTTTCCACTTTTCCCATGATGTTTCAAAAGCCTTTTTGTGATTGAAACTTGGGTTTGTTGGTAGAGGGTTGAGTTAATTTTTTATCAATCAAATGTTTTCTCAACCAGGAAGAAAGACAATTTCTTAATTATGGGATAATGTCTTATTTATTTAAGTGTTTCATGCCACTTTCAACAATATTTTAGTTATATCATGGCTACAGCTCACATATTCATGTTTTCCTGGGTTTAACCAGTACTAGGCTGGGCTCTGAAGTGCTTTGCCCTAATGCACTCCTGTGAAAAACTCAGTGAGGCTCGAAGCCTGGACCTCCAGGTCAAAAGTCCTCAAAATTAAATGAACAATTTTTAAAAGTTTCACCCAAGGAATATCTCTGTGAAATTATTTCGAAATCTGAGCAGAGGTTTCATCAGAAGAATTTTTAAGAATTTCTTCATTTCTGTATAGTGCAAGAAGCCCCCATTCACCAGAGCCATGTTTCTCGACAGATCAAAATTCCGTGAACAATTTTTGAAAAGGGTCACCCTAGGAGCATCTCTGTGAAATCTGTCCAGGGGTTTCAGAGAAGCTTTTTAAAGAATTTCTTAGAAAATTCCATTTGGTTGCCATGACAACCAGAGTTTTTGACAGAATCAAAGTCTGTGAGCAAGTTTTAAAGAGGACCTCCAAAGGAACATTTTAGCCAAGTTTGGTCCAAATTGGCCCAGCGGTTTAGGAAGAATTGTTGACGACGGACACCGGGTGATCCTAAAAGTTCACCTTGAGCATGTTGAGCTCAGGTGAGCTAAAAAGAGAAAGAAGACTTCTGGACAATATGCGACTTGAAAAAGCGACAAAAAGGCCGAATGACTGTCATGTAAGCATAATTAAGAGATTTCTCCGCGGCGGCTGTTTTACTTGTTTGTTTACATGTACCAAAATGATTGAAATTAAAAGCCAATGAACTATTTAAAACATTGATGCTGACCTCTCTTGGCTTCTTTTTGGCTCACCTGATCATGAAGTGCTTGGAGTGAGCTATTGTGATAGTGCTGTGTCCGTCGTCAGTTGTCCATCGTCAATTTTTACCTTGTGTATGCTCGAGAGGCCACATTTTCAGTCTGATACTCATGGGACTTGGTCAGAATGTTTACCTCGATGATATATCAGACAAGTTCGAAAATGGGTCATGTCGGGTCAAAATCTAGGTCACTAGGTCAAATCTTAGAAAAACCTTGCGTATGCTCTAGAGGCCACACTTTCAGTTCAACTCTTCAAAGTTGGTCAGAATGTTTGCCTCCATGATATCTCGGACAAGTTCGAAAATGGGTCATGTGGGGTCAAAAACTAGGTCACTAGGTCAAATCTTAGACAAACCTTGTGTACGCTCTAGAGGCCACATTTTCATTACGATACTCATGAAAGATGGTCAGAATGTTTGCCTCGATGATATCTTGTACTAGTTTGAAAATGGGTCATGTCAGATCAAAAACTAAGTCACTAGGTCAAATCTTAGAAAAACCTTGTGTACACTCTAGAGGCCAAAATTTTCAGTTAGGAAAATTGGTCTGTTTTTTTATCTTGATGATATCTCGGACGAGTTCGAAAGTTGGTCATGTCTGGTCAAAAACTGGGTTACTAGGTCAAATCTTAAAAAAACCTTGTGTACTCTCTAGAGGCCACATTTTCAAAGTTGGTCAGAATGTTTGCCTCCATGATATCTCAGACGAGTTCGAAAATGGGTCATGTGGGGTCAATAACTAGGTCAAATCTTAGAAAAACTTTGTGTACGCTCCAGAGGCCAGAATGTTTGCCTCCATGATATCTCGGACAAGTTTGAAAATGGGTCATGTGGGGTCAAAAACTAGGTCACTAGGTCAAATCTTACACAAACCTTGTGTACGCTCTAGAGGCCACATTTTCAGTCCGATACTCATGAAAGATGGTCAGAATCTTTGCCTCTATGATATCTTGGACGAGTTTGAAAATGGGTAATGTCAGATCAAAAACTAGGTCACTAGGTCAAATCTTAGAAAAATCTTGTGTACGCTCTAGAAGCCACATTTTCAGTCATGAAAATTGGTCTGAATGTTTACCTTGATGATATATCAGACGAGTTCGAAAATTGGTCATGTCGGGTCAAAAATTAGGTCACTAGGTCAAATCTTAGAAAAACCTTGTGTATGCTCTAGAGGCCACATTTTCAGTCCAAAACTCTTGAAAGTTGGTCAGAATCTTTTTCTTGATGATATCTGGGAATTTTTTCGAAAAATGGATCATGTTGGGTCAAAAACTAGGTCTCCAGATCAAATGTTAGAAAAATCTGTTGTACTCTCTAGAAGCCACATTTTCTGTCCAAAACAAAAGTTGGTCAGAATGTTTGTCTTGATGATATCTCGGATGGGTCTGAAAATGGGTCATGTTGGGTCAAAAACTAGGTTACCAGGTCATCTCTTAGAAAAACTGTGCATATGCTCTGGATGCCACATTTCCAGTCCAACACTCTTGAAAATTGGTCAAAATGTTTGCCTTGATAATATCTTGGATGAGTTTGAAAATGGGTCATGTTGGGTCAAAAACTAGGTATATAGGTCAAATGTTACAAAAACCGTATGTATGCTCTGGAGGACACATTTTCAGTCTGATACTCCTGAAACTTGTTCATAATATTGGTCTTGGTGATACCTTGAATGAGTTTGAAAATGGGTCATGTGGAGTCAAAAACTAGGTCACTGTGTGAAATATTAGAAAAACCTTGTGTACACTATAGAGGCCACATTTTTTGCCTAATACTCTTCAAACTTGGTCAAAATGTTTATTTTGGTGATATGTCAAAAGGTTTGATAATGGGTAATTGTCGGGTCCAAAACTAGGTCACTTGGTCAAATCTTAGAAAAACCTTTTGAACACTGTAGAGGCCATATTTTCAGCCCAATACTCATGAAACTTGGTAAGAATGTCTTCAATATCTCAAAAGTGTTTGATAATGGGTAATGTCTGATAAAAAAAACTAGGTGACTGGGAAACTAGATTGAAAATTATTCATGTTTGGTCAATAGACTCAGGTGAGCGATTTCAGGGCCATCATGGCCCTCTTGTTTAAAGACCCCCATCTTGTTTCATAATGAAGTAATCCTAGGCTGACACTAAGTGTGAAATGTGATGTACTTAAATTCAAATGGGGTTTTTTGATAAGGGGGGTAAAAGCACATGTAGAGTGTATCCACTAAGGACAACCTGCCATTGGTCAATTTCTGCATGTCAAAGGACAAGGTTACCGCATGATTTTGTTGGTTGTTCAACAAAATTGATTTTATTGACCAAGAATTATGAGATGACTTGCCAAGAATGAATGAATAAATACCGTTTTAAGGCCCGTCCACAACTTGGGTCATATTGGGCGCACTTACTTAGTAAACAATAATGCGAGGTGAAAATAACATACGTCTGCAACAACATAAGACAAACATGATAAATGAGGAATGGACAAAACACAAGATGATGCCCCTTTTGTCGCCTTTTACGACATACATGCTGTCACGTTGTTCCGCCAGATAAAATGGCAGATGTGACGATCGCAGGACTGCAGTGGTTTATTCTTATACCCCCGATTAAACCACACAGGGTCCCACAGTCCAATTGATTCCCATTCCAAACCCTATTTACATGGAGAAAAGATGACTTGCCTAGTGTAATAGATCACTGAGAAACATTAACTCTTTACCATACTACTTCAATGTACTGGACTGACTAAATTTAACCCTTTACCACACAATGACAACTTTTAACAATCCTGAGGAAGAAGCCTTTTGAAAACATTGTGGGAAAAGTAGAGAATGCGGATAACCAGTTTTCTACCCTATCAAAGCAAAATTGCACCGTTTGAGACACTGTGAAACTGGTCTGCAAATGCGTTCAATTTGGATAGGTCTACAATTTTGCCATGCGATAATTGGTTAAAGCATAATTATGCAAGGGACAAAAATTAATGACTGAAACTCAAATAATGATTAGTGTCTATGATACCATAGAAAATATGGTGGAAAAAAAATGCTGGTCACAAGCATTTTCTTTTTTTTCCCTCTGCTTTTTGTGGTAAAGAAAAAAAGGCCTCTGGCTCATTGTACTAGATACAAACATACCCTGTCTATGACTATCTTTATTGTATATATAGAGAAAGGAATGAGTAAACTAGAATTGTTCTGTCAGTCCACCACTTCCTGATGACCAGCATTTTCTTTCCCCCTATGGATTCTACCATATCAATAACAAATCTCACTGCTTGAGCAACAATAGCATCTGCAAATATTTCCATTATAGATATGTCTAAAATAATGTAAGGTACTATTAACCCATTACCACACAATCCCTACTTTTGACGCCCCTGAGAAAGAAGCCTTTTGAAAACACCGTGGGAAAAGGAGAAAATGCTGGTAACCAGCATTTTCTCCTTTTCCCACAGTGTTTTCTACCCTTCCCAGAACAAATTTCAATTTTTCAGTCACCTTTATTTTGTCGTCTGCAAATGCTTTCAATTTGGACCAGTCTAAATTTTTCTCGTGTGGTAATGGGTTAAAGCTCAAACATGTAGATACCAAGTATATTACTTGGTATAATTGTTTAGAAAGGAGGAATGTCATCCAGTTATTTGGCATTAGATAGGTCAGAACAGAAAATGCTGAAAAGCAGCCAAGACGTGGCAAGTCATACTTATTTCAACCGTTTACTACACAATCCTGTGTGTTAGTAACCCTATGAAGCACACTGTGTGGGGAGAAAATGCCGGTGACCATGTTTTCTACCACTTGTTACCATTTGAAAGATAGAAATTTATGGCCTGACTTTAGTTTGTTGTCTGAAAAATGCTTTCAGTTTGGTCTAGAGTAAAAAATTAACTTTAGATAAAGACGGATTATTGAAAAGTAACAAACCACTGATCCGAAGAAAGCTTGGTCTGACTTGAGAGACGTTTCCAAAAAAATGTTGAATAGCAAATTTCTATTCACTTGGCAGGATATTTAGTACATTATATAAATTGCAGAAAATTCTGAAATTCAGCCAGTGGCTTAGATTTTTGTAAGTATCAGTTGTAATAATGTTGGAAAACAGCCAAGACAGGGGATTTGAGTAGACAACAGCAAAAGAGCAGCTGTCTTGGAGATGTGGGTCTCTTTACTACACAATCCTTAGTTTAACTTTTACCAAACAATCATAATTTTTAATGACCCTTAGGAGGCATCTTCGCAAGCCAAGGCTGACGAGGAAAGAGTGGTGCAGTTCATTCAGCTATGATCAGTTAGCATGTGACCAATGCACCAGCCATTTATTAAAATAGGCCCAACAGACTTGGGTACTGCTCATGTACTCGGTGTACCGTGTTAGCACCTATTACTACCCCCCCCTCCCATGCCCCCTTCCAACACTGGGGGGGGAATGATGAGTCATAGCAGACAGGGCTAATCTTCGAAGTTCGAGGAATATGACAAGCCCAGACAACGCACATAATGCACTTACCAGTATGTAAGCCATGACAACAGTAATGTATGAAATGAAAGCCAAAAAATGATAAACATTGCAATGTATTCAAAAGCAATTTTGACAGTCAATGTTTGTATTTGATTATGATCATATCTGATGCTATGACGCTTTGTTTACATGTAGCTCTGGGAGTGACTCTACATGTGCTTTTAACTACTTCATCTTTTGGAATTAAGAAGATTTAATAAGTCCAAAATATTGTTGAGTGGTAAAGATATGTGGTTACACTATAAATGATTGCTTGTGTATAAAAAAGAAAAAAAATCTACGTACAACTTGGGGGTTGAAATTAAAAGGCTCTACAACAATTGATCATGTATAAATTTTATAGGAATATTACAAAGATATAAACATAACTTGGTCTGATACACACTGTTTAATAAACACAAATTGGTGTTGAACTTAACAAAAACTAGGTTTCAAAGAATACAACAACAAAATAGAGAGAAAACTGGAGATAAAAATTCATCCAAAACAGTAATGGCAAGAAAAAACAATTGTAGTTTAAACATTAAGAACTGACCTAAACGTTTTTCAAAGCGGTTCAAACTTTAAACAGCCCCCCAAAACCCCAAAGAAAAGACTTTTAAACATTGTGAAAAATAGAGAAAATACTGATAGCCAGTATTTTCATCCTTTTCCATACTGTTCTCTGCTCTTCCAAAGACGAGTTTTAATTTGTGTGTCACATTTACAGTGTTATCTACTAATGCTTTCAATTTAAAAAGTCTAAAATTTTCTCATTTGGTAAAAGTCTGACATAAAATAGAAAAACATTTTATTTCAACCCTTCCTGTTGCTTTAGTGGTAAGTGTAGATAAAGATCAGACAACACAAAAAATTCAGTCCAATCTCTGATCTACACTGCTCCTCTACAACAAAAGAACAAAAGCAAGCCTTAAACTGGTCTTAACTTTTTACCACAGAATCACAAGTTGTAAAGACCCTGCAGGAAAGGGCTTTTGAAAACATTGTGGGAAAAGGAAAGTGCTTGTTATCTCTTCCTTTTTCCACAATTTTTTCTCCCATTTCAACATTGCAATTTCCTTAAGGATGGGTAGAAAACATTGGTTACAAGCATTTCTGCTTTTCCCACTGTTTTCAAAAGGTCGTTAAAAGTTGGGATAGTTTGGTAAAGGGTTAACAGGGTCAGACTTGTAAAATTCTGTTATTAACTTTTAGGAGGTGCCAAAAAATGACAAATGATGCCCAGAATATCATCAAATACATAGAGGTTATTACACAACTGATGAGGGCCCAAGGGTGATATCTGCCCGCCACCTTGAAATCTGCCTCAAGGGCTTTAGCCCCAGGGCAGATTTCAAGGTGTAGGGCCAATATCACTCTCCGGCCCTCATCAGCCGTGTAATAACCTGTACATTACATTCATTCATCATTTATAGGTTTTTTTTTCTCTAACATGTTTAATCCATTACTACACAATCCCTACTTTTGATGCCCCTGAGAAAGAAGCCTTTGGAAAACATCATGGGAGGTAACCAGCATTTTCTCCTTTTCCCACAATGTTTTCTACCATGCTGGAAACAAATTTCTATTTTTGAGTTATGTTTATTTTGTTGTATGCAAGTGCTTTCAATTTGGACCAGTCTAAAATTTTGTCATTTCGGAAAGGGTTAAATAAACAGTTCTTCATCTTTATTCATAGTTAAAAGGATGATGGTATGTGTGTTTTGCTGAACCAAATGTTCAATTTAGTGTGATACACATTTTAAATGAGAAACAGGACAAATAGAATAGATGGTTAATGCTTTGGATTGGGACACTTAATCAGGGTCGGTTCCTCCAGTTCAACAAACAAACTTTGCAGAACTACTACCTTTTGACACTGTGCCTTGTCCGATAAACTTTTCCAATCCAAGACAATGAAAATCTATTCCTTATTTATCGTGTTTGCTGGTTTTGCAATTCAGTTACTCTCTGTAGTTCTGAAGAATTGTCCACTAGTGACTGACAGATTGTGTTGGGCATTTTTTTGTTCAAACTAGATGTTCTGAGAACATTAGTTAATGAGCAAGTGTTCTATTGCCATGGATTTAGAACAAATATCTTGTCAACAAGCGGAATATCCGATATCAGCCCATCATCACACCATATCTGCCTTCACGTGACACTGATATTACACCATTTTTGGTAGAAAATGTTCCTATTATTAGTAACAGAATGTAATAAAGTAATGTATTTGCATAGGTCCAAAACAAAGACATAATGATACATGCAACCATGATGGAGAAACCATCGCATTATGTAAGAAAAAAGCTAAAGCATGTCTGCATATTTATAAGAACCAAGCATATCCCACAATTTCTCTTTTCAATGAGCGAGAGGAAAGTATTTAGCTCTTTACCAAAGACTTTAAGGTTTTGTGAACCTAAAAAAAAAATTTTGTCAAACTCCATAGATCCTAAATAAATTTGTAGTTTATGTCCTAACCCTTCACAAAACAAACCAGTCTAAACAAGTTTAACCCTTTCCCAAATGACAAATTTTTGGACAGACCAAATTGAAAGCATTTGCAGACGACAATTCAACTCTTGCTGAAAAAATGATTTCTGTCTATGATATGGTAGAAAACATTGTGAGAAAAGGAGAAAATGCTGGTTACCAGCATTTTCTCCTTTTCCCACAATGTTTTCAAAAGGCTACTATTCCAGACCCGTAAAAACCAGGGATTGTTTGGGAAAGGGTTAAGGAAGACGGCTTATGAAAACATTAAAGGAAAAGGAGAAATATGCTGGTAAGCTGTGTTTTCCCCTTTTCCTAAAATGTTCTCTACCAAAGGAAAGAGATCATTGTACAAATACGAGTTATTGTATGCACAAGCTTTGAATTTGGTCAAGCACAGACACTGATTGTTTGTTTTGTTGGTGAAGACTTAAAGAGAAAAATTATATAGAAAAGAGAAATAATCAACATAAGTCAATCCTCTACTGTAGAATCCAGTATTCTAATCACCCAAAGGAAGAGAGCTTTCAAAAAGCATTGCTGGGAATGGGGAAAATGTTGGTAACCTGCATTTTTTGTCCTTTTCTCACAAAGTATTCTAGCACCACCATTTGAGCCCCATTAATTTGCTACCTACAAATGATTTCAATTTGAACAAGTCTAACATTTTATAGTCTGGTAAACTCTTTAACAAACAATAAAATTTTGAACTCCTTCATATTGAAAGAATTTGTGGATGAAAAAATGTGACTTGTCGTTGATGAGGTAGAAAAGTATATGGGAAAAGAAGAAAATGCTGGATAAGATTTTCATATCTCTCTATAATACACCAAAGCTTTCTTTTTCTTGGGACTGTTAAAATTCCAGCTTTTTTGGAAAAGGCATTAGTGACCTAACTAATACATAGAGGATATTTGTTTTTTTCGGTGTAAGATCGAAATTTATTTCATCGAGTGGACACCATCGGTAATATTTTCACGAGTGGTGCAGCCACGAGTGAAAATATTACCGATGGTGTTCACGAGATGAAATAAATTTCGATCTTTCACCGAAAAAAACAAATATTCTATTTATTTTATGCTTTTTACCCTTTCCGGGAGGAGCTTTATCAAAATTCAGTAGTTCTTTTCCCTTATTCCCCGTGGCGTACGCCTCCCGCATAGCAACGTTACGTCAAGCGCTTGAAATCTAAGGTATATGACGTCATATTTATCATCTGGTTGTTAGGCACGCGCAATTTACCTAAGCAACAAGAACGTGAAAATCGGTATTTTCACTGGTGGTACCAGTGTAAGATCGAAAAATATTTTCACTGCCATTTCTCTATATCCTACCAGAAAGCATGAAATACGTGCAAATATCAACAATACCAGTAACTTTTCCTTTACCAGTACCGACTTCAGTACGTTTCTATTTTTCCAAACTGCAAGCATTTTATAGTATCCACTCAATATAAAAATTGATTTGTATCATTAGATAAGTGCTTAGTATGATAGACAAGGTTCATAAAGTCAATGATTGTCAATTGGAGGAAAAAAAAACTAAAAAATAATTTTGATTTCTACTAAGAAATACTATCATCTGAACACTTTATGGCCTCCTACCTGCTACATACAATGTGATAGATATTTCCAATAGTAAGTCAAACCTTAATGAAGAACCCAGTGTCTTGGGTAAAAAAGAAACCTAAATCCTCTCATTTACAAATCCTACACCTTTAGCAATGAATCTATAGAACCCGAACATGACCTGAATTTCTTTACTTTATGCTGAAAGGTTTAGTAAAAAACTTGTATTGGTCACTTCTGTTTCATGTTTGTAACCTTTGTTCATGTTTATCATTTTCTCCTCACTCAACCAGGGCCTGTATTCACCAACAATTCTTAAGAACGTTCTTTGTCTTATTCTCCAGAATTTTCTACATTTGTAAGTAACACAACTTCTAACTGGCTAAACCATTCGGTTTAGCCAATCAGAAGTTGTGTTACTTACAAATGTAGAAAACCTTGGAGAATAAGACCAAAAATATTCTCAAGAATGGTTGGTGAATACGGGCCCAGAACTTTTCTGACTACACCAAATTGAAAGCATTTGCAGACAACAGTAAATGGTGGTTAAATGATAGATTTATGTCTCATAGTTTGTAACCTTTGTTCATGTTGATAATCAGCTCTTCACACAACCAAAACATTTCTGACTACGCCAAACAATTTTTGCAGAGGACAAAATAGTTGTAGCTCAAACGATGATTTCTGTCTTATGACAGGATAAAAAAATATTGTGAGAAAAAGAGAAAATGCTGGCTACCAGCATGTTCTCCTTTCCCCACAATTTTCAAAAGCCTTCTTCTTCAGGCTCACTAAAAATTACATTTGTGTGGTAAAGGGTTAAGATTTAGTAAGAATTTTGTAGATGTATTGGTGAGATTTGTTTTGAGAGGTTAAGTTCTAAACCTACAAAAATAATTGGTACAATTTCCACTTTTGCTCTCATGAATTCAAAAATGAAATTAAACAAAAAAGCATAACAACATAAGATGCTTACATATAAAAAAGAAAGAAGGAGTACATAAAAAATAATTATGCAAAAAAAAAAAATAATACTTAAAAGTATACAAAAAAAAGCATAATATATAAAATTGCATAACATAATTATTTTTGTAGATATATCCCTGTTATTTCCCACCTTCAAATAAGCTGTCTCTTGTGTTCCCACTATACATGTAGTTATTAAGCTCTGCCAATTTGAGTTCCCATTATAGTAAATAAGTTCTGACAATCTGACCCGCAATATATACCGTTTTAATGAAAGCCAAGAATTAAATAAACAGTAGATCAAAGGAGAGCTGAGAAAATGTGGTGGTAAAATCAAATACACTTATTTGCAATTTCTATATTATCCACAATGTTTTCAAAATTCAACTGAATCATTACCATTTCAATAATCATTCATAAAATCTTTACCACACTATCCCGAGATTTAACTTTTTACCAAACAAAACAAAATTGTAGACTTGTCCAAATTGAAAGCATTTGCAGAAAACAAAATAAATGCTGCTCAAAAACTGAAACTTGTTTTGGAATGGGTAGAGAACATTGTGGGAAAAGGAGAAAATGCTGGTTACCAGCATTTTCTCCTTTTCCCACCATGTTTTCAAAAGGCTTATTTTTCAGGGTCGTTAAAAGTCTGAACTGTGTGATAAAGAGTTAAAGACCCTGAGAAAGAAGCCTGTTGAAAAAATCGTAAGAAACAGAAGAAATACTGGTTACCAGCCTTTCTCCTTTTCCCAAAATAACTACCGTCATATCAAGGACAACTTTCATCAGTTGGGCGACATTTAAATTGTCTTGTAAGATGCTTTCAATTTGGACCAGTTTACATTTTTGTTATGTGGTAAGAGTAGGCTGCCAATTGCAACTGAAGGAGCTTTTGTAGCAAGTCTTTATCAAGATCAGACTGCACAGAATGTACAGTCTGATCTTGATCTACACAATCTGAGAGGAGATATCCCCTCACATACACATTCACAAAACTGAAATAGCAATGTTTGGGTTTTCTACTTTTGGCTGGAAAATTTCATTAACCCTTAACCACACTGTCCGAAGACAGCGAGGAAGAAACCCTTTGAAAACATTGCCGGAAAAGGAGAAAATGCCGGTAAACAGCATTTTCTCCTTTTCTGGCAATGTTTTATACACTATCAAAGACAAATTCAATCATCTGATCCACACTGAAGTTGTCATTTGCAAACACTTTCAATTTGTTCTATGTATCTTCTCAGAATTGTATGGAAATGGTGTCAAGTAACCTTTTAGGTAACTTTATACATTAATTCCTTTACATTTCATCAAAGAACACATTATGACATGAAAAAGTAGACTGTAGGTTACTATGCAAGTACTCATGTTGACCATTGCAGTATAATTTAAAAGAAAAGGACATAAAAAAAAAACCACAGTAATTGTAACACATGACTCAAATGAAACATAAAACTTTCAGTATAAAATAGTGTATGGGGAGTGAACTACATGTATTACATATGTTTTTTTTTATCACCTAACAATATTTTACCAGACAACCTGAGTTTTAATGACCCTGCTTTTAAAAACACTATGGGAAAAAGAGAAAATGCCAGACAAGCATTCTCTAGTTTTCCTCCAACAGTTTCTTCACCATTAAAGACAAATGTAACCAGTTGAAACACACATTATTTGTCATCTGCAATTGCTTTTGATATGAAAGAATTTAAATTTTGTCAATTGGTACAGAGTTAACAAGCAATTTTGTTGAAATGATATCTCTCTCCAAAAAAGACCCTTTCAAAAATTCACACTCCCAGTCGGCCATTTTGCATCAACTCAACAAAAAATTCATTTTGCATCAACTCAACAAAAAAGTCATTTTGCATCAACTCAACAAAAAAGTCTTTTTGCATTAACTCAACAAAAAAGTCTATCTGTGAAATAGGTTATTGTACACATGTATAAAGTTTCATAAAATTCCCTCCAGTGGTATTGGAGATATTGTCCCAAACCAAAAAAAGGACAGACATAGAAGGATGGACAACGCTTATACTATATCCCTCCCTCTGCAGCGGGGTGTAACAAACTATGGGTCACTACACTTCTCACCAAACTATCATGAAAATATCAGTCTTGGTTTTCAAAGGTGAAATAATATCTTAATTTTGTTTCAAAACAAAACTTGTTAGTACATGTATTCATTTTAAATATTAAATCTAAATATTGCCACATTTGCAGAAAACTGAAAGAGCAATGAAATATCCTTATAATCCTTAACCACACAGTCCTGTTTCATTAAACCCAAGGAGGATACTTTTCGAAAACAGTGTTGCATTAGGATAAAATGCTTGCTACCTACATTTCTCCTTTATCTACAATGTTTTTAACTGTTTCAAAGATACATACCGTCTTTTGTGCTACATTAAAGTTGTGGCCTGCTAATGCTTACAATTTGGACAAGTCTAAAATATTGCTGTCAGTAAAGAGTTACTGAGATTTCATTTGATGTTTTAGGTACATGTATGTTATTTTGGTGATGTCCAAAATTCAAAAACTTCGCTAAACCAAGCTTATTCCAAGATGGAACTGTATTTATATCAGTTTGTTTAACCCTTTCCCAAATAATCCCTGGTTTTTACGGGTCAGGAATAGAAGCCTTTTGAAAACATTGTGGGAAAAGGAGAAAATGCTGGTAACCAGCATTTTCTCCTTTTCCCACAATGTTTTCTACCCTACCATATAGAAAAATCATCTTTTTAGCAACTATTAAATGTCATTTGCAAAACGCTTTCAATTTGGTCCGGTCTAAAATTTGCAGTTTGGGAAAGGGTTAAGATAACAACATTTGCTAGAGTTGGGAGAATTTACTGTCAGATGTTGTATGGCCAGTATCGTTTGCCCAAGGATAAGAAGCATCTTGAGAAATACCGGTAGTTTACGAAAGATAATCTTGGAAAACTGAACTCCGTATTAATGTTAAAATAACAAAATCATGGCAGAAAGAGAAACTTACTATCCTGAGCAATTTCCCTTGTCACCACAATGTATTCACAAGTTGTCTGAAATACAAAAACAGTCATCTTTAAGTGATAATATGACCAAATTATTTCTATGTATCATGCCTATACCTGTTTTAGATCATAGCATGTTTTCCAATGTTCAACCATCATGGGTAGAAATTTGATGTAAGCATTCAAAGACAGATGGAGGTAGGCATAAATTGCAGTAATGGTTTAGTGTAACAACTTCTACAATGGCCTTTTTGTTTACTGCATGACTTTACATTAAACTTACCCACTGTGCCTGTATTTGAAATGACCGAACCACAGGTGGATATGTACGGATGAAGATATGATTCAAACTACAAAATTGCTCTCAAAAGTACTTTGACATAACAGTTTTATGGATGCATTGGTTTCAAGATAAAAACAAAAATCAATATAAAATAAAGACACATAAACATATAGACATAGCTTTGACTTTGACATAACAGGACTTTTAAAATAAGTGATTTTGACATAATGAGAGTCGACTGTACTGCATTTAGGCGCTGTATGTATGTAATATTAAATGTCTGTTTACACTGAATTCCTTCACCCCAAGCACATACAAAAACAAGAGTACAATGGATTATGTTGCATATACAAAAAAAATAAACATATCAAAAATATTTTCAAACTCATTTCCTGCATAAAATACTAGTAACATAAAAAAGAACAAATGTGCCTTAACCCTTTCCCAAACAATAGATTTTGGACCCTTCCAAACTGAAAGAGTTTGCAGACGACAATTTCACATTTGGAGAAAATGGCAGAAAGTTCTCAAAAAGGGTAGAAAACACTGTGGGAAAAGGAGAAATTGCTCGTTACGAGCCATTTCTCCTTTTCCCATGGTGTTTTTAAAAGACTTACTGCAGACATGTAAAAACCAGGGCTTGTTTGGGAAAGGGTTAAAGGTTTCTGTTGTTGAGCATGTCTGTCTCTCTATCTCTTGATGAAAGAGGGATGCCCATTCCAATTTCTTGGCAATGTGACTAAGACTGTACCTTTCAATCTTTTCATTCAGTCTAAGTCAAAAATCTCTCTAACACATGACAAAATATTTGACCAATCCAAATTGAAAGTATTTGCAGACAACAAATTACAGGCCTTCTTTTAACCCTTTCCCAAACAACAAACTTTTGGACTAGACCAAATTGAAAGCTTTTGCAGACGACAATCAACCCTTGCTGAAAAGATGATTTCTGTCTATGGCAGGGTAGAAAACATTGTGGGAAAAGGAGAAAATGCTGGTTACCAGCATTTTCTCCTTTTCCCACAATGTTTTCAAAAGGCTACTGTTCCAGACCCGTAAAAACCAGGGATTGTTTGGAAAAGGGTTAACTAACCAGGAATTTAGTTTTGTATTTCATTCATCCAAAGCTTTACCCCTGACAACCAAACCTTGAGATTTCATGACCTTGAGGTTAAAAGGTTTTGAAAGCATTTTAACCCATTACCACACAATCCCTACTTTTGACAACCCTAAGAAAAAAGCCTTCAGAAAATATTGAGGGAAAAGGAGAAAATGCTGGTAACCAGCATTTTCTCCTTTTCCCGCAATGATTTCTACCCTTTACAAAACAAATTTCAAGTTTTCACTCACTTTTACCTTGTCATCTGCAGATGTTTTTGATTAGGACAAACCTAAAATTTTGTCGTTTGGTAATGAGTTACGGAAAAAAGGTAAAAATACTTAAAACAAGCATTTTCTCCTTTTCCCACATTGTTTTCTGTGCTTTCAGAGGCAAAGTCTATTATTTGAGTTTTTTGTAATCTGTTATCTGCAAAAAGTTTCAATACCAGAGTTTAAAATTTTGTTGCCTAGAAAGGTGCTAGAGAACTAATATAATGCCACATCCTCGTATTCTGTAACATGTATATGTCGTAGGCCAGATTGGAATCCAGGCAGATCCGGAATCGGCCTAGGCAGATCTGGAATCTGCCTAGGCCAAACTAGAATTCTAGTTTGGTCTAGACCAAAATAGAATTCCTGTTTGGTCTAGGCAAATTCCAGATCTGCCAGTTTGGCTAGGCAGATACAGGATCTGCCTGGACCAAATTGGAATCTTTTCTTTCTTTGGAATCTTTTTAGTAAATACCCATTTTAACACAAAAAAAGCATTTCTTTATCACTTGAATTTTGATTTTTACACCTTTTCTGTAAATGCTTTATTAAGTAAACACTTATACAAAAGGAAAAAAAAGTAGTAAGTTACAAATTTATCCTCATTCTTCTGTTTATGTAGTTCCCAACTTAAATCATATATTTTGTAGGAAGTGTAGACAAAGATCAGATTATTATTACAGATTGGACTTTTGTCTACATAATAATAATATTATTATTATAATTATTATTATTTGGGCATTTATCATTCATGAACAATGCAATTAATTACAATGAATTATTTCAAAAACAAAAAAATGGTTTAGTAAATGTGACCCTTCATGTAAAAAAGGACCATCTAGAAACTGCAATAAATATCGACACTGGTCAGACTACACTGACTGCATTGGCTGACCAAGACTGAAATTTCACTTCACGTAGATTTTCTGTAGATGATATGTTTACCTATCTAATAAACAGTCATATGTTTGAAACTTTTAACCCAGATATATGTACAGTTACACTGTCTGTGATCTCTCTAATTGCATGTAAAGGGTAACCAGATGGTCCCTGTATGTGTGATTGGTCAAAAAGATACCACACATTCATACCTTTACAGCTACATGTAACTATTTTTGCAATTAATCCTTTACCAGACGACAAAATTTTAGCCTTGTCCAAATTGCAAGCACTTGCAGACAACGATTTCAATGTGGTTAAGATTGAGCATTTTTTCTTTGGTAAGGTAGAAACTATTGTGGGAAAAGGAGAAAATGCTAGTTACCAAAATTTTCTTTTATCCACATAATGTTTTCAAAAGGCTCCTTTCCCAGTTTTAAGAGTCAGCATTGAGTGGTAAAGGGTTATCAATATTTTCACAATTTCAACTTTCACTGGTCTTCACACATCATAATTATACTTGTGCCAGGTAGACAGGTTGACCCATCACATATTATAAATTACCATTTATTGGGAAAAGATATAAAGAAAATACAGTATGAATGATTCTCCTTTTCCCATCATAATTTCTACCAGATTTATTAATCATTTTTCTCATTTTGACAATATCAGTCCTGCAAAAAAAAATAAAACAGGTTTACAAATACAACTCTGTGGTAGAATTCTTAGGAAATTACAAAAAAAAAATCTCCTTTTCCAACAATGCTTACTACTTTATTATTGGATTATTTCTTTCTATTAATCAAACAGATCCACATATGTTTACAACTAAGATGTATTTCTAGTTAACCCATTACCACACAATCCCTACTTTTGACGCCCCTGAGAAAGAAGCCTTTTGAAAACACTGTGGGAAAAGGAGAAAATGCTGGTAACCAGCATTTTCTCCTTTTCCCACAGTTTTTTCTACCCTTCCCAGAACAAATTTCAAATTTTCTGTCACCTTCATTTTGTCGTCTGCAAATGCTTTCAATTTTGACCAGTCTAAATTTTTCTGGTGTGGTAAAGAGTTAAAGCATTATCTTTTTTTCCCCATTTGCTCCACTTCCTACATTTTTTCCTGCTAAAATGCAAAACATTATACACTAAGTCTTACTTTGAATTTCTGATGAGCAACCCCTTTTATTTTTGGGTTTAAATTAAAAATTCCAATTTGGTCTAGGCAGATTCTGGATCTGCCTAGCCAAACTGGAATCCTAATTTGGTCTAGGCAGATCTGGAATCCGTCTAGACCAAAGTAGAATTCTAATTTGGTCTGGACCAAAATAGAATTCCAATTTGGTCTAGGCAGATTCCGGATCTGCCTAGATTCCAGTTTGGACTACGACATATACATATAAATTGAAGCCATGCTCTTGGAAAAGGAAGTCTCAAGCATGTGTGTGTGTGTGTGTGTGTGTGAGAGAGAGAGAGAGGGAGGGGTATCAACTAGAGTCAGCCTGTGCTGACCGACCTGGGTCAATTTTTTTTTTTTAATTAAATAAATGTTCTGCATATCAAGGACAATTTCATCTCAGAATCCAGCCTATTGATAGAGAAGATAGACTTTAAGGATACATAATTAACCCTTTACCCCATATGGCATTTCTATGGTATCTCTAATTGACTCTAAATAACAGCAAGGGTGAAGCCCTATCTTATGTGTATATGTTGAAAACATTGTGACAAAAGGTGAAATTTCTTGTCACGAGCAATTTCACCTTTTGCCACAATGTTTTCCAAAGGCTCCGACAAACAATGCGTAGAAATGAGTATCTATGGAGTAAAGGGTTAATGATGACATACTTGTTATAATGCACCACAGGTAAGCATTACACCCCATTCTGTCAGAGCATGACTTAAAATGACATGAAGCACAAATGGTGTTATCCGTAAAAAAATTTCCTTCCCTCACTGTTTTACACCATTCACAAAATGGTGCAGGAAAAACCATTACCATTCTTTGCAAAAAGTATCAGCACTCAGCATGTAAGATCTACTGTCTGCAATTACTTTCAATTTGGAGCAGAAAAAATGTTGGCATCTGGTTAAGAGTTGATTCATCTTTATTTCCCAGTAATAATCCATTCCAATAACTCAATAGGATGCTTATGACAGGAAGGGACACAAACCATGTGACTAGAAGTCACCAGGATTTCTGTGATAAACACAAACTAATATTCTAACAGTTACACTAATTGTTAAACAGTAAACACTTCCACATCTACATATATTGTCAAAAATTTGTGACAAAAGAAAAAGAGAAAGAAACCATTTCTCAAACAGTAAGCCATGTTGATCATCTGCTGAAAATAAATTTGAAGCAGAAAAACAGAAATTAGCTATAATCTGTCAGAGCTCCAGATACGAGGGAGTGATGGTATTCAAAAGTCATTATTTCTCTTTGAAACCCTATGTTGTGGGTACTTATTACAATCGTCTCGATGAGATGATTCTTATGAGTACCCACAACATAGGGTTAAGTGGAGAATTAGTACAGTTGTCACTTTTGAAATCAAAATAACTCCCTCTATCTGGAATTCTGATCTATGAAAAGGAGGTTCAATGCATCTAAGAGAGAAGAAGAAGAAGAAAAAAAAAAGGTTGACACAATCATGTCGCCCTGTGCAAGCTGACACGAGTCAAACCTTTTTGTTGTTATTTGTTAATTTCATGCCTGTAAAAAGACCTTTCTACCTCATGATTCAGTTGTTTGTTACGTAAATGGGTATCATGGATCCATGACTTAATATGTGATCAAGATGCATTAGACCCCTTTCTGCAAGAGCACTGCCCAAGTATTTAGCTATTTTACCTGCAAATGTTTTGAGCATTTTCCATCCAGGTTAACCCTCTACCACACAATACCTAATTTTAACGACCCAGAGAAAGAAGCCTTTTGAAAACATTGTGGAAAAAGGAGAAAATGCTAGTAACCAGCATTTTCTCCTTTTCCCACAATGTTTTCTACCCTTCCCAAAACAAAGTTCAATTTTTGAGTCACATTTATTTTGTCATCTGCAAATGCTTTCAGTTTGGACTAGTCTAGAATTTTGTTGTTTGGTAAAGAGTTAAAACTACCGAGATACTAGGAAAATGTCTGACAATTTTCCTCCAAGCACAGCATAGCAAAAGTTCTTATTGCTTGTAATAGGACATCTAAGTTGTGAAAAATATGTAACAATACCTGATAACTATGTTTTACATGTTCATGTCATATAAGCCATAAAGGTCTCACTGCAGAAAGTCAAAGTCTAGCACTTTGAAGAGAAATGGGTTCTTTTTCCACAATCTATTTCAAGTCAGCATCTCTTGAAAAAGGGTACAGCAAAACAATTTTGAAAACATCCCTTCAAAATATGGGAAAAAAACATGAATGCATGGAAAAAAGATGAACTAGACAGAATTGCTCGTTTAGAGCAATTTCTCCCCTTGTCATGATGTTTTCAAAATCGATCTGCTGTATTACACTTAAGTCCTCTGGAGGAAGTAAATGAATTAGCTCTTTGCCCAACAATTCTGTTTTTTAAGGATCCTGAGGTTTAAAGTTTTTTAAAACCAATGTCAGAAATGGGGAATAATGCTATTAGCCAGTACTTTTTCTTTTACCAATAATGTTTTCTACCACCCTTTGTCCATTGACAAAATTTTAGCTAGTCCAAATTAAAAGCATTTGCAGACAACAAACTGAATGTGCCTTCAAATATAATTTGTCTTTCATAGGGTAAAAAAATTGCAGGAAAAGGAGAAAGTGCTGGTCACCAGCATTTTCTCCTTTTCCTACAATGTTTTCAAAAGGCTTTTTCCTTAGAGTCTTTAAACTTGTCATTCTACAGTGAAGGATTAAAAGCAAAATCCTGTAATACTGGCATCATTTTATTTGTTGTCTGCAACAGCTTCCAGTTTTGGCTGGTCCAAAATGATATTGTTTGGTAAAGAGCTATACATAAATGAAAGACATGTTTGATAATCAATTAAGTAACCAGACATGTACAACAGTGAGCTATCTATATCAATAAACATAAAAGTTTAAGTAAATTGCATAGATTTCATTGATTATGTGATCACAAAAACTTGCCTTGCATTTCTCCTCTATATACAGATACTTTTCAGTTCATATTTATACAGATGCTAGAAATTGTATTGTTTTGAAAATTACTTTTACATGTAACAAATTCACAGATAAGTTCTAAATGACAGCATTTATTGAAGAAGGAATTCATTCACATCTTAACACATAAAAACAGATAAGGTTGAAAGCATTTGAAAACATCTGATTATTGGGTAATTCAACTGGTAGAACTTGTCCTTTAAAGATACAAATCATTGTCGGAAAAGGAAAAAAATGCTGGTTACCAGCTTTTTCCCCTTTTCCAACAATGTTTTCACAAGGCTTCTCTGCCAAAGTTGAAGAAAATTTGGTACAGCACTTAAGGCTCAAATGACAGATTTATCTATAACCATTTGTAAAACATTACATTTCCTTCAAATGTTTCTCCTTAGAGCAGATTTTTATATGTCTGCTGATAGGCAAGATGCAATTTGTTGACCCACCCCTCTTCTAACAAGGTCTAATGTGGTTCTTACATGAGGAGGTTAACATCATGGGAGAGAGCAAAAACTGGTAACTACCATCTCCTCTCATTACCTGTGTTTTCTACCTTTTAAAAGACAAATCCCATTTCTTTGACCAATGTTTCTTCCAATGACAAATGCCATTATAGAGCTCCATAATTTATAGAGGGAGTGATCTTGATTTCAAAATCGAAAATATTAATTACTCTTCACTAAACCCTAAGTTGTGGGTACTCATTAGAATCGTCTCATCGAGACGATTCTAATGAGTACCCACAACACAGGGTTATGAAGAGAAATAACGGATTTAGAATACTAATACTCCCTCTTATCTGGAACTCTGCCATTACTTACACTAGACTTGATTCGTCCTCTATAAATACTCATAAACAAATCAGTCAAAAACTGGTTCAGAGATTAAAAGTATGAAGGCTAGAGTTTGTAATTAAGAGAAATAATCATTAAAAGATAAAAAACCTTAAAAAAGCATTATCTAGAAGAAAAACCTATCTAGTAATCAGCCATCATCAATCCTTGAATAAGTGTGGGTGATATTTCTCCAAAGCCCACTGCATAGACCATATTGCTAGAGCCCGCATGTAGCCCAGTGAACGGAAATGTTTCGATGTCATGTAGGCTTCTGGACTTTGAAACATCAGGCCTAGCCATTCCCAGCATACATTGTAGTTACCCCAGGCAGTCTTGAAACCTTCCTCCAACATTCCCTGAATAAGTACATGGAAATAAGATATTACAGAAGTACACACAGACAAACAGGCTGATTCCAGTATACCCCCGAAAACATTCATTTTGTGGGGATATAACTAGAGCTGTCACTGAATGTGACTTAATACCCCCACCAGCACTTTGATAGAAAGTGGCAATTTAACAAAAATTTTCAAAGTTCAAGGGGAGATTACCTTGGAATTATAGGGAATAGATGATTGAAAATTGTGTCTTGCATAACTTCAGTATACAATCAATGTACATGTACATGTATCAACAAACTTTCAATACAATAGCAGCAAAACTGTAGGAATTTGCGACACAAAATGAGTAGTATTTTATACAGACAGACACAAGGCCAGACACATAGAAAAACCAATGGACAAAGTGACAGACACACAGACAGACAGAGTGAATTCCCTTTACTCTGACAATACAAATGATCCATGCTCTGTGAAAAGAGGTCTTAATGCATCTGCAAAAAGTACCAACACAGGTCAGTCAGCCTGTGCAGTATGGGCAGGTTAAACATTGAATTTGTTTCCACCAGGGTAGAAAACATTGTAGGAAAAGGAGAAAATGCTTGTTACCAGTATTTTCTCCTTTACCTACAATGTTTTCAGAAGGCCTCTATGCCAGGGTTGTAAAAACCAGGGATTGTTAGGTAAAGGGCGTTTTTTTCTTCCTTCAAATATCTTAGTAAGTCTATGGTAAATTATCACAATGAGTTGTAATTAATCCTTCACTAAACATTTTATCTAGTGTTCAAACAACCTTGAGAAAAAAAGTATTGCGAAACATAGTGGGATAATAAAAACTTGCTGGTAACCAGCAGTTTCCCTTTTCACACAGTGCTTTCAACCATTTCTTGGACAAATATCATTACTTGAGTCACATTTTGTTTGTCATCTGAAAATGGTCCGAAACTGGTTGTGTCTGAAATTTTGTTATTTCTTAACTCTTTACTATGCAAATAAACTTTACCCTTGTCAAAATTGAAAGCATTTGCAGACAAATATGTAAAAGCTGGTCAAATGGTGTAATTGTTCTTTGATGAGGTGGAAAACAATGTGGGAAATGGAGAAAATGCTGGTCACCAGCTTTTTCTCCTTTTCCCACTATGTCTTTAAAAGGCTTCTTTCTCTGGGGTGTTAAAACTTGTCATTGTGTGGCAAAGGGTTAAAGAGTTTATGAGACTTACAAATAACTTATATAACACCCTAAATAGCATCACAGTCTTAAAACTGTTAGTGTGCAATTTAACGAAGGACAAAACTTTAGACCCATTTGACTATTTCAATTTATGTTACACATTTAAAACTTTTCATCTGAAGGTAACCATCCCTTGACTTTGGGTTTTAAGAAATGCACAGTAAAAAAAAAAAAAAAATTGGGGCATCTATGATGCTTCTTTATTTCCTAATTTTTCAAAAAGAAGTCCATCTTTGAAGCCAAATATGGCCTAAATATATATTTCTTTTTTTTGGGGGTCATCCTTTATAAAACAATAGCCCCGTTGAGCCAAGTACAGTTGATCAGTATTTGTCATAAATTTTCTTTCAAACTCAGTAAAACAAAAGTAAGTTAACGCAATGTGGGAAAGTAGTGTTCAACAAACCTCCTGTATCATTTGGGCAGCTAAACCATAAGTAACTCCAATCCAGAATTCTTCCGACTGACAACTAGTGATGTCCTTTTTTCCATCTGGTCTGGTCCCATTTATGGCCCCTATATTTCCATTAGCAAACCCCATCACATTGTACTTGAAAACAGTTTCTAGAGCCTTCTTGACTTTCTCTGGTGGAAATACCTAAACAAAATAACCCTAGTTAGTTTAACTCTTTACCAAATGACAAAATTATAAACTGGTCCAAATTAAAAGTATTTGCAGATGTCAAAAGTGACTGAAAGTTTGAAATTTGTATCAAAGGTTTACCAGCATTTTCTCCTTTTCCCACAATGTTTTCTACTCTTCCCAAATCAATTTTAAAATTTTTTATCACATTTTCTTTGTTGTCTGCAAATGCTTTTAATTAGGACTTGCGAACAATTTCGTCGTATGTTAAAGAGTTCATGAGTGCTTGCACTGTCACTATGTTTAGCAAAGGAATTTGTATTTATAAGCCACATGATCTCAATTGCAAAATCAGAGCATTTACAGTATTTTTATAGTCGAAATGTGACTGTAATGAACACAGGCTATTGATGAGAGGGGATTTCTTTTTGTTACTGGAAGAGTGTCATACTAGAAAATGAGAATTTGGGGGAGTGAAGGTGTTGACTGCAAAATTTGCTTGGTCATAGGCCTTGAATGCATGCTGCTTGATCACCAGTTTTGCTCAGTTTCTATCAAGCATTTTATCAAAACCCAAACAAAATCAAGATTCAAACCTACAGAATGATCCTCTATTCCTGAAGCCCTTAACCACCAGTTTCCTGCCAGCTGATCCGACATTATACTGTCATGTGTCCCATTGGTGCTACAGTCATAGTTGTAGTACTCACCTAAAAAAAATATCAAAATATAAGTGAGCTATGCTCTGTAAAATGGGGACTTCATGGATCTGTATGATCCATCGTACCAAGCAAGCCATCACACATTCATGGATCCATCATAGCCACCTTTTAGTGAAAACCGACTCAATCCTGAGGTAGACTGGTCCTTGTACATAGAGAAAATTGACCATTAGTAAAAAGTTTTGGCAAAGGTCAGTCTACACAATCCATGCAGGCTGACCTGAGTCAATAGTTTTGGCAGATGCATTAAGCCCCATTTTCACAGAGTATGGCTCAATTATTTTAAACCTTTCCAAAACAATTCATAAGTCTTTGTGAGGGTACAAAATATTGTAAAAAAAGATAAAAAATGCTGGTACCCTTCATTGTTGAAATGGTAATCGACAAGGGATGAACAGGCTCTTACCATTCCACAGCTTGATGTCATAGGATTCCTTTGCTTTGTCCAGTATTGGCTGATATTTTTCAACATCTTCATCTTTTTTCAGAATTTTGGCCATCTCCAAGAACATCCTCAATGAACACAACCATAAACCTCCACAATAGGCACTAAAAAAAGTTTTGAAAAAGATTGAAGCACTGATCAAAACACTGAGAGTACAGAACACATACATGTATTGTTGCAGCATGGGTAGAAAGTGGATAGAAGCTTCAAGATTTCATTATTTTAACAATTTCCCAAATAACAAATTTTTGACACTTCCAAATTGAGATCATCCTTGCCCAGGGTTGCTAAAACTAGGGATTTCTTGGTTTAATTGGTTATGTCAGCTTGAATAAAACCATTAACATCGAATTTTTGGACTGGACCAAATTCAAAGCATTTGCAGACAACAAGTTAAATATTGTTCATATGATGATTTCTGACCTTGATAGGATAGAAAACAATGTGGGAAAAGGAGAAAATGCTGGTTACCAGCATTTTCTCCTTTTCCAACAATTTTTTCTACAGGCTCTTTTCTCAAGGTTGTTAGAAGTCCGGATTGGGTGATAAAAAGTTAATCCCTTATTACACAGACTTGGAGTTTCAACAAAATTTAAAAAGAGGCCTTTTGAAAACACTCTGAGAAAAGAAGACAATGCTGGTAACTAGTATTTTCTTCTTTTCCCATAATCCTTTCTCTACTTACGCCAGCAAATTCCTTCATTTTAGCGGTCTTTAAAAGACAATTTTCAGTGTGCAAAATGAATGCTTTTAATTCGTAGATGTCAAAAGTTTTGATGTGATGGAAAGAATTCACAGACCACCTGCTAGAAGAGATGACTTCTCTTACTAACTTGAGGCGGACATGGAATACAGGTGAACTTTATTTGAAGCCTTACTAACCTTGCTCCATGTACGATCCATGCATCATAGGTCTGATCTGCAAAACCTCCATTCTCTATCAAACCATCCTTGTCCACATCCCAGTGTAGAGAATTGTCTATCAGTAACTGTATTTAGAGTAAAACTGTCTGCATTAACCCTTTACTCCATAGATACTCATTTCTACGCATTGCTTGTAAGAGCCTTTGGAAAACATTGTGGCAAAAGGTGAAATTGCTCGTGACGAGCAATTTCAACTTTTGCCACAATGTTTTCTGAACTATCAAAAGTTGTCACAATGTATAAGTAAAGGCTTCATCCTTGCTGTTACTTTCCGTCATTTAGAGATACCAGAGAAATGTCTTATGGGGTAAAGGGTTAACACATGAAATTATATAGGTTATTGCACTTGTATGGGAATATATTGTGTTGACAATGTTATTTTAACCCTTTCCCAAACAATCCCTGGTTTTTATGGGTCTGTAATATTAGCCTTTTGAAAACATTGTGGGAAAAGGAGAAAATGCTGGTAACAAGCATTTTCTCCTTTTCCCACAATGTTTTCTACCCTATCATAGACAGAAATGATCTTTTCAGCAAGAGTTGAATTGTCGTCTGCAAATGCTTTCAATTTGGTCTAGTCCAAAAGTTTGTCGTTTGGGAAAGAGTTAAGGGAGTTGCCGAGCTTGCGAGGTATGTAAACAAACAAGGTGGGCATCCTTTTCTTTCCCTTAAGAACTCCATTGTCCATAAACATCTTCAATAGACAGATTTTTCATATCTTTGTAGTGACAGTTATTTCAGAGTGCTGGTAATCAGTATTTTATCCTTTTCCCACATTGTTTTCTATCCTGCTGGAAACAAATTTCAATTTTTGAGTTTCATCTGCAAATGCTTTCATTTTGGACAAGTGTTTTGTTGTTTGGTAAAGAGTTTAATTAATTTGAAACACTATCATTGGATGGGGGGGATGTGAAGTAATTTAATACTTTACCACACATTCCCAACTTTTAACCACCTTGAGAAAAAGGACTTGAAGAAAAGTGAGAAAAATGTTAGTAAACAACAAGTTATCTTTTTATCACAATGCTATCTACCCTTTTATAAAATAAATCCATCAGTTCAACCATATTAAATTGTCATCCGCAAATGGTTTCAATTTGGATAAGTCTAAAATTTGCTGTGTGGTTAAGAATGAAGTGTTTCTCTACTTTTAGCTCTTGTGGCAATCTTTCTGAGGAGCAGGAGCCTTTCAGCAATTCAGTTTGTCATTAAATTAACACTGACGAGAAATTATTTCTTAATCTGGAAAGTAATTTTTTTTAGATGTTGTTCAACTCTTTACTACAAACAAAATTTCCTACTTCTCTTTAAAAGTATGTATTTGGCAATGACTGATTACATGTTGCTCAAAACATTGATAATATCTTTCTAAGGATAGAAAAAACATTGTTGGAATTCTCCTTTCCCAAAATTGTTTTCTCTGTTAACTATTTTCCTTACAGTAATGAAAACATCTGATTGTTAGGTAAAGGGTTGGCAAAGCTGATCTGGATTTGTATTCACCAACCATTCTCAAGATCATTTGGTTTAGCCAATCAGAGGTAGTGACATTTTCAAATATAGAAAACTATCGAGAGTAAGACTTACAATGTTCTAAAGAATGGTCAGTTAATCCTTTTGACACACAATCCAGACTTTCAATGACCCCAATAGAGAAACCTTTCGAAAACTTCAAAGGAAAAGAAGAAAATGATGGTAACCAGCATTTTCAACTTTTCCCACAATGTTTTCTACCCTATCTGGAAAAAAAAAAAAAATGTGAGCTACGTTAATGATGTCGTCTGCCAGTGCTTTCAATATGGACCAGTCTAAAATTTTGTCGTTTGGTAAAAAGTTAATACA
Organism: Tridacna crocea; assembly: GCA_943736015.1. Lineage (NCBI taxonomy): Eukaryota > Metazoa > Mollusca > Bivalvia > Cardiida > Cardiidae > Tridacna > Tridacna crocea. The sequence goes on from OX031066.1 coordinate 17,386,509, forward strand.
AGTCATAAGCACTTAGCATTCAGGTGGATAGAAAAGGGAGTGTTCTTTACCTTTGTGACTGGGTACATATAATCCAGGTAATCTTTGTCCTCCGTTGCATGATAGTCTCTGTATACTTGTAGGATAAACTTGAGGTTCAAATCTTTCCAACCGTCCGTTGGATGTATGTTATAGGCATTCACTCTAACCCAGGGTTCATCCTCTATAAATGGGAAAAATGTTTCTTTTCTTCAATGTCTTCATTTATGAGATTCAAACAATGGAAACCGCTGGTCGAAAAAAATGTGAGAAAAGGAGATAAGTACCAGCATTTTCTCTGTTTCCCACATTGTTTTCAAAACATCTCTTTCGCAGAGTCATTTAAACTCCCAATTGTATGTTAAAGGATTATAATCATCAATAATACAAATAAAAGCACTACATTACATAATTATACAAAGATCATAACACAATAGCCCAGTTTGAAAATGGTATTAAGTCTTGTTTCACAGGTTCAGATAGACTATATTAGTTGTACGGTCAGGTGGTAGGCGACTTAGAAACTTGTTCAAGGCTGTGGTGAATCATGTCGCCCCAAACCAATGTTCCTGCAATGTTAACCAATCAGATCACCAGAAATTTCTTTGCAGTATAATAATAAGTACTCATGAATGAAGCTATAAATAACTAACCTGGATCCCCAATATCGTGTGGTACTGTATTGCTGACCTTTCTGACCCCATGAACTCCGCCCATACAGAATCTGATTGGTTCATGATGCTCTGATTTGACAGCTTTTACTGTAACAGTATTGGTACAAGTAGAATTAGATTACTATTATGATATCTTCTGTTTTTCTTCAACCTTAACATAAATGAATCGGTGTTTAACCCTTTACCACACAATTTCGACTTTTAATGACCCTGTGAAAGAAGCCTTTTGAAAACATTATGGGAAAAGGAGAAAATGCTGGTAACCAGCATTTTCTCCTTTTCCCACAATGTTTTCTTACCTTCATAATAAAAATTTCAGTTTTTTTTGTCATGTTTATTTTATCGTCTGCAAATGCTCCCAATTTAGGCCAGTCTAAAATTTTGTCATTTGGTAAAGACTTAAACAGTCCCTAAGAGAGGCGCTTAACAAGCAATACATGAAAAGGTGGAAATGCTGGTAGCCAGCATTTTTCCTTTTTCCTCATTATTTTTTCCTTTCAGAAGTCAACTAGTATAAGTCACATTTTAAATGTTGTCTTTGAATAATTCTGACTTGGGACTCTCAAATTCTGAAGATTAACTCTTTACCACATGAGAAAATTTTAGACTGGTTCAAATTGAAAGCATTTGCAGACGACAAAATAAAGGTGACTGAAAAATTAAAATTTGGTTTGGGAAGGGTAAAAAACACTGTGGGAAAAGGAGAAAATGCTGGTAACCAGCATTTTCTCCTTTTCCCACAGTGTTTTCAACAGGCTTCTTTCTCAGGGGTGTCAAAAGTAGGGATTGAGTGGTAATGGGTTAATCTATTACCATACTTAAATCTACATTACATTAGTATGGATGCAAGTTTTTAACCCTTTACCTAACAATCATGACTTTTGTCTACCTTTAGAAAAAAGCCTTTTGAAAATATTGTGGGAAAAGAAGAGTGGTGACTAGCATTTTCTTCTTTTCCCACAGTCTTTGCCACCCTTCAAAGAAAATCCAATTTTTCAACTAATTTTATTTTGTTGCTGCATGATGCCTGCAATTCAGACAAGTCCAAAAAAGGTTCTTTGGATCCCAAAATATTCCACTTATGTATAAACCCTCTTTACAATGATGAAGAAAAAGGCATATAAAAATGTTGAGGGAAAGGGAAAAATTTCTACAGCCAGCCTGTTTAAAACTCTCATAAAAGTGCTGCAGTTTTCTGATAGGAAGAAAAACATTGTGACACAATACCATTAAAAGTCTCCCTCTTCTTCATATGGTCATTTAAACTCAAGATCTTGTTTAACTCATTACCAAACCACAATATTTTAGGCTTGTCCAAATCACAAACATTTGCAGACGACAAAATAAAAGTGACCGAAAATTTGACAGTTGTTTAGTGAAGGGTTGAAAACATTGTGGGAAAAGGAGAAAATGCTGGTGAGCAGTATTTCCTCCTTTTCCCACGATGTTTTCTAAATGTTTGTTTACACTCAGGATGTTGTATAAATAATCAAGTGGTAATTTACCTATGTCATACTGAAGGGACAGCTGGATTTTGGGCCACAACATGATAAGGGCAAAACTGGCATAGAAATGAACATCGTAGGTGTTGTACATCCTGTACTCTTGACCTAAAAAAATAAATTGGTGGTCCTTTACCCTGTTATCAAACAACAAAAGAATGGGTGTGTTTAACCCATTACCACACAATCCCTATTTTTGATGACCCCAAGAAAGAAGCCTTTTGAAAACATTGTGGGAAAAGGAGAAAATGCTGGTAACCGGCATTTTCTCCTCTACCCACAGTGTTTTCTTCCTTTCCAAAAACAAATTTCAAATTTTCAGTCACTTTTATTTTGTCGTCTACAAATGCTTTGAATTTGGATCAGTCTAAAATTTTGTCGTTTGGTAACGAATTCAATTGGAAGCATATGCAGGTGACAAAGTAAATGTTGCTTATTGATAACATTTGTTTTTCTAAGGGTAGAAAAGTTTGTCTTTGAATAGGCATAAAGTATTTTGGGAAATGGAGAAAATACAGGTTATCAGCATTTCATTTTTTCCTATACCTACAATGTTTTCAAAGGGTTCAAACTTTGATTCGTTAAAACTCAAGATTGCGTGGTAAACATTTAAGGGATAGGAAACATGGTGAAATAAAGAACATGTTGGATTCCAATATTTCTTCTTATTCCCAAAGTGTTCCAGAAGTCTTCTCGCTCCAAGTCATAAAAACATGGGATGGATTTGTATAGAATTCATTTGTAGACACAAAAATGTTCTACCCAGTTGATTGCTAAAAAACTCTTTTTGTCTTTCTCCACTAGTAAATACCTTTATTTTGTGATGAGTCAAAAACTAGGTATACAATTGGGAACAAAAAATATTTCATTAATTATTTTTCATTCAAATACAGTGGGAACATGCCAAGAAATGACTGAATGTATCCAATATTTACCTTCAAGATATGCAAATTTTCCATATTTCTTGACCAGTGGATGATCGTTGTTCTCTGCATGACTTCCTTGACCATTAGACTGGCCTTGATAATGGTCAAGCCAAACTGTTCCCCCATCACTAACAAAGTACAGTTCATTGAACAGTAAACTCTTGTACCAAGATGGCAAAGCACTGAAAAAAAGAAAACATTTTACCAGAGAAAGTACTGTCTTGATTGTAAAAAGTCATATCTGAACAAGGACAGACTTGTAAAAAGGCAGTTTAACTCTTTACTAAACAACAAAATTTTAGACTGGTCCCAAGTGAAAGCATTTGCAGACAAAATAAATATGATTAAAGAGTTGAAATTTGTTTTAGGAAGGGAAAAAAACATTATGGGAAAAGGAGAAAATGCTGGTTACCAGCATTTTCTCCTTTTCCAACAATGGCTTCAAAGGCTTCATTCACAGGAGTGTTAAGAGTCCAGATTGTGTGGTAAAGAGTTAAATAGAGAATCTTACAAAATTGTTTATGAGTTATCATTTTTATCAAACAAGTTAATTAAAATTATATGACAAAAGCCTTAGCAATCATCAAATACATTTAAGGCTGACATAGCTAAAATCTTTTTATTTGTCAATTTCCTGCATGTCAAATACCATTCTACCTCATTCCTCTGCCTGATATTAGACAAAATATAATGCATCACAGAAGTGCATTAGCTCTTTACCAAACGACAAAATTTTAGGCTGGTCCAAGTTGAAAGCGCTTGCAGACGATGAAAAAAGAATAACTCAAAAATTGATATTTGTTTTCGGAAGGGTAGAAAACTTTGGGGGAAAGGCAGAAAATGCTAGTTACCAGCATTTTCTCTTTTTCCCACAATGTTTTCAAAAGGCTTCTATCTCAAGAGTCGTAAAAACCTGGGACTGTTTGGAAAAGGGTTAAACACCTTTTTCCAAGAGTGCAGCTCTAATATTTACTGTAAAATCAAACAGGAAAATATTGAAGTTTTCCAAAAAGAACTGGAATAACTATCACTAAATGTGATAAATACCCCCCGCCCCTATATTTCATGTCACAGGGGCAATAACTCATTAATTCTTCATAGAATTTTCACGAAAGTTGCATCTTGCACATCTACAACTCCTAATGAACACTTCTGCCAGGTTTAAAGTGAATCAGACAGAAAATGTAGGAGTTGCAGGGGAGTTCTGCCAAGTATAAAGCAAATCAGACTGAAATTGTAGGAGGAGTTGTCCGGACAAACATTTTAAATGTGAATAAGGGGTAATAATTTATTCATTCTTCATAGAATTTTCACGAAAGTTACGTCTTGCATATCTACAACTCCTAATGAACACTTCTGCCCAGTTTAATGTAAATCAGACAGAAAATCTGGGAGGAGTTGTCTGGAAAAGCATTCTTAAGTCAAATCAGGGGCAATAACTCAGTAATTCTTGATGGAATTTTCACAAAATTTATGTCTTGCACATCTACAACTCCAAATGGACACTTCTGCCAAGTATAAAGCAAATCGGACTGAAATTGTAAGGAGTTGTCCGGACAAGCATTTTTAATGCGAATCAGGGGAATAACTCATTAATTCTTCATTTTCACGAAAGTTGTGTCTTGCACATCTACAACTACTAATGAACACGTCTGCCAAGTTTAAAGTGAATCAGACAGAAAATGTTGGAGTAGTCTGGACAAGCATTTTTAAGTCAAATCAGGGGCCATAACTCAGTGATTCTTGATGGAAATTTTTACAAAATGTGTGTCTTGCACATCTACAGCTCCTAATGAACACTTCTGCCAAGTATCAAGTGAATTGGATTGAAACTGTAGGAGTAGTTGTCCGACCAAGATTTTGCAGACAGACCAACCGACAGGCTGATTCCAGTATATCCCCCAGAAACTTCATTTGCGGTGGTATAATAACAGGGTAACAACTCCTCTTTTTCTCTTAAACTAGCCAAATCAAAAAGGGACACCCTTCCATAGCATCCTCCCACTACTTACCTGCAGTTTAAGACTTTGGCTTGCCATTTGTCAATTTTCTCCTCCCATATTGCATAGTTTTCCAGGCAGTAACTAGCTAAAGGTGAAACTGCATCACATTTTGATCCAAACCATTGAGTGTATCTCCTGAATAAAACAATAATTTTAACTCATTTCCAAACGACAATATTTTAGGCTTTTCCAAATCGAAAACATTTGCAGATGACAAAGTAAAAGTGACAGAAAAATTAAAAAATGTTTTGTGAAGGGTAGAAAATATTGTGGAAAAGGAGAAAATGCTGGTAATCAGCATTTTCTCTTTTTCCAACAATGTTTTCTAAAGGCTTCCTTCTCAGGGTTGTTGAAAGTAGGGAGTGTGTAGTAATGGATTAACTCTTGTAGTGCTGAACTCAAATTCAATTGCATATGCTGGAAATGTAGATCAAGATTAGATAGAAAAGAATGGGCAGATTGATCTTGGATCTACACTAATGTTTGCTTTTTTAGAAAAATATTCTGACAAAGTCCAGTTAGAACCTGCAATTTCTGCATTATAAGTAATGCTTCAAGAATGTCTATCTCATTTATCTAGCACTGCAAAGTTAACTATTACTTCAAAACAAGAAGAGAATCTAACAAGATTCATCAACCCTCTACAAAAAAATCCAAGGTTTTTATGACTCTAGAAGAAGTTTCTGAAAACATTGTGGAAATAGTAGAAACCGCTGGTAACCAGCAATTTCTACTTTTTCCACAATGTTTTAGACCCCAATAAGACCAATTTTCACTTTCTTCAGTATTTGAGTCACTTTAATTTTTGCTTTCCATTTGGACAAGTCTGACACTTTGCTGTTTGGTGAAGAGCTGAGGAATGCATTACATGGAAAAAATCTCCTGAACTCTTTACCAGATAACAAAATTTGTGACTGGACGATATAGAATGCATTTTACAAACAACAAATTAAGTCTGGTTCAAATGATTGGATTAACCCTTCACACCACAGATACTCATTTTTACGCATTGCTTGCAGGAGCCTTTGGAAAACATTGTGGCAAAAAGTGAAATTGCTCGTGACGAGCAATTTCACCTTTCGTCACAATGTTTTCTATGCTATCAAAAGGTGTCATATACAAATAAAAAATGGTTTCATCCTTGCTGTTATTAAGGGTCAATTAAAGATAAAATAGGAATGCTTTATGGGGTAAAGGGTCATCCTTAAAGGGATAGAATATATTGTTGGAAAAGGTAGCTAGTATTAACCCATTACCACACAATCCCTACTTTTGATGACTCTGAGAAAGAAGCCTCTAGAAAACATTGTGGGAAAAGGAGAAAATGCTGGTAACCAGCATTTCCTCCTTTTCCCACAATGTTTTCTACCCTTCACAAAACAAATTTCAAATTTTGGGTTACTTTTATTTTGTCCTCTGGAAATGCTTTCGATTTGGACAAGCTTAAAATATTGTCGTTTGGTAATGAGTTAACTCATTTCCTTTTGTTTAACCCTTAACACATAAGACTGGCTGCAGTTCAAAGCTTTCCCAGACAACAAAATGAAAATGGCTTGAAAAATGAAATGTGTTTTGGGAAGGGTAGAAAACATTGTGGGAAAAGGAGAACATGCTGGTTACTGTTATTTTCTCCTTTTCTCACAATGTTTTCAAAAGGCTTTACTACTTAACTCTATATAGTGAAAACTATAGCTGTCACTAAATGTGACTTAATACCCCTGCCAGCATTTTGACAGAAATGGGAAATTATTTGTACACTAACAGACACATGGAGGGATACATGGACAAAAAAACGGACAGACTCACTTCAATATAACCTCGAAAACATTTGTTTTGCAGGGATATAATTAAAGCATTCCAACCATAAATATGATAACAATTCTAGATCACATACCTTGTATATTGCACAGCTTTTGACCTGAAATGAACCACAGGCATATCCCAGACCAGGGCAAACTCTAGGGTCTGGGAGGAGCCTGGTTTAGATGAACACATCTGGCATATTGCAACACCCACATCCTGCCCCTTAGGGGTCTCTGTACCTGTGCCTGACAGGGAGAAACACAGATATGCAATTACACATGTTTCTCCTCTACTTTTATTTCCAGAAAAAATTATACTTTTTTTTTTTACTTATTGGTTAACACGAATATTATAGTCCTACAAAACAAAATACAGTTATAAATTATTTAACCCTTTCCCAAATAAATTATTTTAGATTTTTCTATTTCAAGGGCATCTAGAGGTGACATTTTAAAAAGAAAAAAAAAAGATTTAAATTGGAGTTCTTTGACACGGAAAAAGTTGGTGGGAATAATGTAAAAAATTTCTTGGCTACCAGCATTGGAAGAGTTAACTGATATGTACATTCTCAAAAAGCAAAATTCATTTTTTTTTCTATATTTCTATATCAAGCACTATGAAACAAGATATACTGATTAGTCACAGGGGAGGAGGGGGAACTGTACATGAAATATGAGCCTAATCAGTACTAGTTTCTAGAAAGGAGATCTCTGAAACTGTTGACAGCCTGAAAAAATATGACTAAAAATACAGCAAGATTAATCTCTTAAGGGCCTATCACAGCTACAGTTGCCTTTGCAGCTAGTGTAGACAGGATCAGGCTGCACAAACTATCTGGTCTTTCATCCAGACTAACTGCTTTCATGAGACAAAAGTGCAACATTGAGACTATTTTTGGTCATTTCTAGCCTTTTACCTTAACCACACAATGCCAACCTTTTACAACCTTGAGAGAGAAGCCTTTTGAAAACATTGTGGGAAGATGCTGATAACCAGCACACTGCTCTTACCACAATATTTTCTTCCCTAATAAAGACAAATTGTACCATTTGAGGCACACAAAAACTGCCATCTGCAACTGTTTGCAATTCTGACAAATCTCAAATCTTGTCATCTAGTAAAAGTTTAAAGTGTCTGTTAGGTTTATTCAGTGCACCGTGGGTTGGAACACTTTAGATTGAATATGAAGCATGCAGCACTGGATATCAAAGCATCTATAGCAGACAAGTTATTTACATACAATAACAATGAATTAACACATGTGATGCTTACTACAATAGATAGTAAATTAACCCTTTACCACACAATCCCTACTTTTGACGCCCCTAAGAAAGAAGCCTTTTGAAAACACTGTGGGAAAAGGAGAAAATGCTGGTAACCAGCATTTTCCCCTTTTCCCAGTGTTTTCTACCCTTCCCAGAAGAAATTTCATTTTTTCAGTCACCTTTATTTTGTCGTCTGCAAATGCTTTCAATTTGAACCAGTCTGAAATTTTGTCATGTGGTAAAGGGTTAAGATATGAAAACAGAGCTCCAGATAGAGGGAGTGATTTCGATTTCAGAATTGAAAAAATGAATTATTCTCTACTAAACCCTATGTTGTTGGTACTCATTAGAATAATCTCGATGACACGATTCTAATGAGTGCCCACAACAAAGGGTTTGATGCAAACTAATGGATTTAGAAAACCATCACTCTCTCTTATCTGGAGCTCTGTGTAAAATGTGCGGAATTCATAGGAATTCAAAATATGTGATACTCACTATCACTACTGTTCAGCTGTCCAGTTTTTGACAGGGGTCCCCATATCTCTCCTCCATTGCCTTCCGGATCAAACTTTAGGCAGTGACTGGTCTCTACACCTTCCTGAATGAATAAGTAATCCCCATTAACCCTCATACTGCCAAATAACAAGTATCATGAAAATAGTAAAAATCTGAATAATATTGTTTCAAACTTAATTTTTAGAGAAAATATCACCTTATCAGACAGTGTAGATCCAAGGTTAGACTTCAAGTTCTGTGCAGTCTGATCTCGATCTACACTGTCTGTAAAGGTGAGATGCGCTTGGCAGCTTTAGGTTTCAACCTTTACCTAACGATCAGGAGTTTTAACAACCCTTTTGAGGATGGCCTTTTGCTGGTAACCAACTTTTTTCCCTCTTCAACAATAATACCTTACCTTTCAAAGACAATTTCTTCATTTGTGTCATATTTGATTAGTTTACATTTGATGCTTAACCCTTTACCACACAATCCCTATTTTTGAAGACCCTGAGAAAGTAGCCATTACAAAACATCGTGGGAAAAGGAGAAAATGCTGGTAACCAGCATTTTCTCCTTTTCCCAACAATGTTTTCTACCCTTCACAAAACAAATTTTAAATTTTCAGTCACTTTTATCTTGTTGTCTGCAAGTGCTTTTAATTTGGACAAACCTAAAGTACTGTCGTTTGGTAATGAGTCAACTGAGTTGAGCATGATTAAGGGTTTTCTAAGCTCCAATCTAGTTGAACAACTCAGCTCAACCTTTAGGGAGATAAAGAATGTCCATACATACCTTTTTGTGAACAGCTAGACCATAAGTACAGGACATCTCCTTCAAAGATTGTTCAATAGAAACACATCTCATGTCTTGTTCATCATACAGCTTTGTCTGGCATCCACCCGTTGAGTCTCTTTTACTCCCTGTTCCATTCTGTAAAAACATGTATGCTACGGTTGATTAACCCATTAACTCTTTACCAAACGACAAAATTTTAGACAGGTCCAAATTGAACGCATTTTCAGACGACAAAATATATGTAACTCAAAAACTGAAATTTGTTTCCAGCAGGCTAGAAAACATTGTGAGAAAAGGAGAAAATGCTGGTCACCAGCATTTTCTCCTTTTCCCACAATGTTTTCAAAAGACTTCTATCTCAGGGTCGTTAAAAGTCGGGATTGTGTGGTAAAGAGTTAATAAACAGATCTTTTGAATTCAGGGTTCATATTCAAAATACGATGTATACCATTGTTTAGTTGCAGGTTCTGACTGTGTCTTTTAACATCATAACAATAAACAGGGTTCACAGTGGTGAACCTTACCTTCAGCCACTTTTAGCATGTATCTACTTCTGTTTTTTATGTAACATTTCACACACATTTTAACCCTCAAGACTGAAAAATATCAATAAACCCATTACCACATGAAGCCGACTTTTAACGACCCTGGGAAAGAAGTCTTTAGAAAACGTTGTGGGAAAAGGAGAAAATGCTTGGAACCAGCATTTTCTCCTATTCACACTATGTTTTCTACCCTATCAAAGAAAAATTTTCACCTTTTGAGTTACCATAATATTTTCATTTGCAAATGCTTTTAATTTGGACAAGGCCAATTTTGTTGTCTGGTATAGAGTTAATACCAAATTCTGGCACAAATAACATTGGGTGCTAATGGGGCTATCGTTAACCCTTTACCATACAAAGCCAAATTTTAACAACCCAGAGAAAAAAGCCTTTTGTAAACATTAGGGAAAAGGAAAAAATTGTGGTAACCAACATTTTCTCTTTTTCCCACAATGCCTTTAACACTTTAAAAGAAAAAAATCATCTCCATCACTATTTCATTCTAAATGTCATTTGCAGTTGCTTTCAATTTGAACAATTCCAGTTACTGTATATCTGGATATATATATGGGTCGAAAAATTTGTGAATCCCTGATTATGGACATTTTTCAAATTTAAAACACTTCTCACTTGACATTTTACTTGTGGTAAAATATACAAACATAAATTTTTCGAATTTGGGAAATCGCGAAATTTCCACATCGCAAAAATTTCTACTTATACAGTATTCATCATTTGGTAAGGAGTTAATCTAGAAAGGATGTAGACAAAAACAGAAGATGAATCAACATGATCAAAATTTTACCTTAAATGTAAATGTGATACTTATATCCAGCTCTTCAGATCCATTGTTCTCTATTGTCCAAATGAAAGCTGACATTGGGAAAGATGAATCCTGAGAAATACATTTACAGAAATTTTAACATCAGACTCTTAGTCACCAACATTCATAAAATTCGAATCTCAGATTAATTCAATGTAAAATGGTTGGTCAATATAACTAACCTCAATCTATACTTTCCATATCTAGCACTCACAACTTTGGTCACTTGCAGCCAGTGCATATAAAGATCACTGTGCATAAAAAAATGGCAGTTGATTCTTGAACCTACACTTCGACTAACTTGAAAGATACTCTTATCAAAATTGCTATGAAAAAGATTAAAGATCTAAAATACTAGTACCACATATATCAAAACATGCAAAATTACCTTGTAATCATGTGGAATGATTGGTGAGACCTGACGACAAATTAGCCTCACAGAACACTCAGGTATGTCGTAGACAGTCCATGCACGAGGGTATAGAGCCTGATAGGTTCCTTGCTTTAATGGGAAACTCCAATCCCACGTGGACAGGGATCTCTTTGTTCTCTGACCAGTCAGGACTTTCTGGTAAATGGTTTTGTTGTCCTTTCGAATACACACTATAAACTGCAAACAAACAATTGAAAATTGATCACAAAATGACAAAGCTTGGGACTGGTCCAAATTCAAACCATTTGTAGATGAAATGAATAAGCTAAAAAATGCGGCCTGCCTTTTAAAGGAATGTGAGACATTGAGAAAATGATGGTTTACTGCATTTTCCCACAATGGTTTTAAAGGGCCTCTCTTTCAAAGTCATTTAAATTTGGGTTTAAGTGATAAAGGATAATGTAACATTTATTTCTTCATGGGACATGCTTTCTGCAATATTGAAGAATCCTAAATTATATTGTCTAATAAACAGACAGTTTAGTCCTTCACCACACATTCCTGACCTCTATAAGGAGAGGAAAAGAGGCTTTTTCCTTTTTCTAAACTTTTTTTCAACCTTTCAAAGACAAATCTCATAATATGACCCAGATTAAAATTGTCATCTGTAAAGCAAATTCCATGCTTTGTGTTGCATTTGTTGTTGTCTTTCAGTTTAAACAGTGCTAAAATTCCAGTTATCAGTCTAGTACCTTTTATCAGAATTCTAACATGACACACCAATTCAGATCTATAAACACAGTGCAATGAAAGCATAGTAAAATCTGCAATATTCCATGTAGAGTGATGTCATTCCATACAAAGCGACATCAGTCTGTATAAAGTAAGTGAGTTATTCAAAGGGCAGTAATCTTCATCTGTATTTTTCACTTTGCTTTCTCTAAGAATTGGTCATGCTAGGAGATAATCTTCTTTCTACCATGGTTTATAGTGCAATAAACCATGTTGAGAATTATGAGTCACAATAAATAAACCATTCATGCAATCATCCTTCTCGATTATTCATTGTGCCTCATAACTCTTCACCATGGTTTATTGCACGATAAACCACAACAGGAAGATTATTTCTTAACTCTTTACTAAGTGACAAAATTGTAGACTTGTCCAACTCAAAGCACTTGCAGACGACAAAATAAATTTTGACTCAAAAATTAAATTTGGTTTGGGAAGGGTAGAAAACATTGTGGGAAAAGTACAAAATGCTGGTTACCAGTATTTTCGCCTTTTCCCACAATGTTTTCAAAAGGCTTTTTTCTCAGGGTTGTTAAAAGTCGGGATTGTGTGGTGAAGAGTTAACTAAATATCAACTGTTTCAGCTGCTGCATATTGAAATTATATCACTGCAATGAAATAGGCTATTGATATTTCCCTCCTCTTTTATTTATCCCTTTACTATTCAATCAGGTTTTTTTTTTTTTTTTGACATAGGTAAAAATAAGTAAAAGGCCTCTTGGAAATATTGTGGAAACAGGAGAAAAGCTAGTAACAAGCATTAACTCCATTTTCCGAGAGGGTTCTCCACCAAATTATTAACAAATATGGTCATTTGAGCCACCTTCAATTTGTTTGCAAATGTTTTCAATTCGGACCATTGTTAAATATTTAGTTAATCCATTACCGCGTGATCCCGACTTTTCACTGCCTTATCGGTAAGGACTTTTGAAAACACTGTGGGAAAAGGAGAAAATGCTGGTAAGCTGCATTTTCTCCTTTTCCAACAATTTTTTCTACCATGTCAAAGAATTCTAGTCTGTGTCAATATCAAAATTACCTTCTGCAAAAGAGTTCAATTTGGAAGAGTCTAGACTTGTCTTCTGGTAATGGGTTAATAGTAAAGTAATAAAAAGTATTGTTACTTGATTGTTGGAAAGGCAACCTATGAAGTGCACTTACTGCGTCTGCTTGAACAATCTGGTTTTCATACATGCCTGGTACCATCTGGAATCTACAGAATTCCCCGCGGTAACCTCGTCCAATTGTTCCTGTTCCAATACCTCCTATTGGACAACCTTTGAATAAAAAAAAGTGTTACTGACTCTTCACTAAATGACAAAATTTTAGATTCCTCCAAATTCTAAGCATTTGCAGACGACAAACAAAAGGTGGCTACAATGGGATGGAAAACATAAAAGGAAAAGGAGAAAATGCTTGTTCTGTTTCTTTTTTCACATAATATTTTCAAAAGCCCTCCACTGTGAGGTCGCAAGAACTTAGGAATTATTTGACAATAAAATTACAGAACTTTCCATACTAATGACATCAGCAGACACCAATTTTACAAATAAAATCTTGTATTGTATATTGTACTAACAATATTGAATTACCAATAAGAAAAGTATCAGCGCTTATCATACTGAATTGACATGACTATAGGTTCAGGGGTAAATGGTTGCAATACCATTATAACAGTGTCGTAAATGGACCCACATACATGTATATGCCAGCAAAGGATACCTCTATACCAAATGACAAATTTATGGACTGGTCCAAATTGAAAGCATTTGCAGATGACTAAATAAACATGGCTGAAAAATTCGAATTGATTTGGGATGATTTGGGATGGGTAAAAAACATTGTGGGGAAAGGAGAAAATGCTGGTTACCAGCATTTTCTCCTTTTCCCACAATGTTTTCAAAGGCCTCTACCACAGGGTCATTAAAAGTCATCATTGTGTGGTAAAGGGTTAACGGAAAACCATGACCAAATTTTTCATCAATCACAAACTACATATATTATTAATTCATTAAAAAATATCAATACCAAGTAGGTCAAAAAAGCCAGCTTGTGCAGCTATACCTCAAAAAACATATACATACAAAGCTGTAACTATGAATACTTGAATGAACATTGGTGTATATGGAAAAAATAATTTACTACCTTTTTATGACCAAAAAGAATATCTTATTTCATTTATATTTTACTACCTGATGACAACTCAGACCAATTTCAAAGACATAGTAATGTAGGGCATAATGCTTCCCACGATTCTTTTTTTTTTCTGTTCTTTTTGCTGCAATGTTTTTAAATCTTTAACCCATTACCACACAATCCCTACTTTTGACGCCCCTGAGAAAAAAGCCTTTTGAAAACACTATGGGAAAAGGAGAAAATGCTGGTAACCAGCATTTTCTCCTTTTCCCAGGGTGTTTTCTACCCTTCCCAGAACAAATTTCTATTTTTTAGTCACATTTATTTTGTCGTCTGCATATGCTTTCAATTTGGACCAGTCTAAAATTTTGTTGTGTGGTAAAGAGTTAAAACAATGACTTTTTATTGAACAAACAGAAAACGGTAGACCAATCCAAAATGAAAGCATTTGTAGATGACAAATTTAGTATGACTCATACAATGTGAACCCTTTACCACACAATCCTAAGTTTTAACAACACTAAGGGTAAAATTGTCTGAAAACACTGTGGGAAGAGGAGAAAATGCTGGTGACCAGCATTTTCTCCTTTTCCCACAATGCTTTCTACTCTTCTCCAGACAAGCTCCATCCTTTAATTCATCTCCCTTTTGTTGCCTTTGGCTTTGACTTTGGATATGTCTATGTTTTGCAGTGTGGCAAAGATTTAATCTATGTATGTTACACTTCTTGTTCCTTGGCAACCCCTCAATTTCTGTTAACCCTTTACCACATAATGATGAATTTTAACCAGCCTTAGGAAAAAGCTTTTTGAGAAAATTGTGATAACATTATTTTCTCCTTTTTACCACAATGTTTTCTTCCCTTTAACCCTTTACTCCATAGATACACATTTCTACGCATTGCTTGTAGGAGTCTTTGGAAAACATTGTGGCAAAAGGTGAAATTGCTCATGACGAGCAATTTCACCTTTTGTCACAATGTTTTCTAAGCTATCAAAAGGTGTCATATACACATAAGAGACTACTTCATCCTTGCTGTTATTTAGGGTCAATTAGAGATACCTTAGAAATGCTTTATGAGGTTAAGGGTTAAAGGCAAAATTCATCATTTCGGCCAAATTCAATACATTGCTTGCAAATGTTTTCAATTTGGATTTATCCAAAATGTTCGAATTGTTGTCTGCAAATGCTTTCAGTTTGGATTTGTCCAAAACTTTTTTGTGTGAATTTTTTTTTAACCCATTACCACACAATCCCTACCTTTGACAACCCTGAGAAAGAAGCATTTAGAAAACATTGTGGGGAAAAGGAGAAAATACTGGTAACCAGCATTTTCTCCTTTTCCCACAATGTTTTCTAACGTATCCAAAGCAAATTCCAATTTTTCAGTCACATTTATTTTGTCGTCTGCAAATGCTTTCAATTTGGACTAGTCTAAAATATTGTCGTTTGGTAATGGGTTAATTATCCATATTTCTACAGAATCTTTTCAAATGTGTCTACTGAAAACTTGTCTCATGTCTCTTATGTCATATAAGAATTAACCCTTCATTAAAAAAGTCTGAATCTGAGACTAGTCCAAATTGAAAGCAACTGCAGACAACAAATCAAAATTGAAATTGGTTATGGGAAGGTAGAAAACATAGAGGGAAAAGCAGAAAATGCTAGTTACCACCATTTTCCCTTTTTTCCAAAAATGTTTTCAAAAGGCTTCTTTCTCAGAGTCATTAAAAGTTGGGGTTGTGTGGTAAAGGGTTAACTCTATAAAAGCGATCATCAATAAAGCTCTAATTAAATAAAAACCAAAGGTAACAAAATTTAAGATTGGTCCAACATTCCAGCACTTGTCCTTTTTTTATCTCCAATAACTGTCTGACACAAAACAGGTAACACCATATCTATTGATAGCAGCATTATCTTCCGCTAGATGGCATTCTATAAATACTCATCTATCTAATTTGGGCATCCTGGGTACAGAACCGGACCACTTTCCTACGCAACAATCGTTACTTTGAATTTCAAACTAAAATAAACATTTACTCAATAAAACACTACCTCATGCAATTCACTCAGCTATGATCACCAGTCTAGAGAAATCTGGAGCTAAAGCAGGTCTCATTTCTCCTCAAACGTATTGATAAAAGCTATTTTCTACATTACTACTTACAGAGCATAATATTACACTCGGCCCGCTTTTGGGGCTACTGATGCGTCATATAAGACAGTCGAATCTTCGAAGAATATGACATGTGTAGACAATGTTGATAGCAGCCTTTGTGGGGTATACTAAATGCTGTAACTAATGACTTTACTTTTACACTAACTCTTTATCACATAATCCATACTTTTAACAACCCTAGGAAAGACAGCTTTTGAAAAACATTGTGTGAAAAGAAGAAAATGCTGGCAACCAGCATTTTCTTCTTTTCCTACAATGTTTTCTACCCTTCTCATAACAAGTTTCAAATTTCAGGTCACATCTTTTTTGTCTTCTGCAAATACTTTCAATTTAGGCTCCACCAAAATTTTGTCGTTTGGTAAGGAGTTAAAACCTTCATCACTCAATCCTGTGTTTTAACCCTTTCCCAAACAATCCCTGGTTTTTACGGGCCAGGAATAGAAGCCTTTTGAAAATATTGTGGGAAAAGGAGAAATGCTGGTAACCAGCATTTTCTCCATTTCCCACAATGTTTTCTACCATATATAGAAAAATCATCTTTCTAGCAACTGTTCATTTGTGATCTGCAAAATGCTTTCAATTTGGTCTAGTCCAAAATTTGCTGTTTGGGAAAGGGTTAATGAAGGTTTTGGAAAATAAAGAAAATGCTGGAGCCCACAATGTTTTCTAGTCTTCCTGAAACAAATTTCTATTTTTCAATCACATTTATTTTTTTATTTGCATATACTTTTAATTTGGTCTATTTTGTTGTTTTGGAAAGAGATAAAAAAACAAGATTACCATATATTGGGTTGTGAGGAATTGGGTTTGTAAAGTCCATATGGGGACGACGGTCCTTCAGTCTGCATTTTGTCATGTGATACCAATATCTAAAATAGCAAAAATAAAAAGTCATTAACCTGGCAATTCCATGTTTTAATGATCCTGTCCAAAGAAAGTTCTCAAACACTTTTCAAACCATGAGAAAGGTAGAACCAGAATGTTCTTTGTCACAAAATTAGTTACAGAATGAGCAATCTGATCTCTAATCTACACTGTCCACAGCTACATGTATTCTAAATTATGAACAAAAATGTCTTCATCTTACATTAGAAATGAAGTGACCTACTTTTTGCCTTAACATAACCCAATTTCAAAACAGTTTGAGATATCATCAAGACAAATATTTTGACCAAGTTTCAAGAGCATCAGGCTGAAAAATGTGGCTTCTGCACTCACGGTTTTCCCAAAATTACGAGAGTTCAAACATGCACACAAAATCAAACTAGCACAGAAAATAATGTGTGGAACTTTCAACTGATTTTGTCTTGATCAACTCTGTACTTAGATGCAACCAGTCAAAAAGTAACATTGCCTTTGGGGATGGTTATCTTACTTATCTGGTTTGCAAATGGAATCAGTTTGGGATAGGGTCAAAACAGTCCACTTCCAAAATGGCCCATTTTACCAAAACAGCCTAATATTATAGATACCAAATGGCCTACTTATGAACTATGAATTACCGGTACTGTTTTACATCTACCAGTTTTGACAGTGTGAATTTTATAACTTTCTTTACTCTTATCTATTTTTAAATAATCATTTTTTTATATACAGAGTTTGGGCCTCAATTCTCCATACTTATGTTGGTTGTACTCTGCACTCCTATCCAATGTTATAATGTGAGTTCATTTGTCTTCCCCTTCTCCCCCCATATTTTTCTCATGATCAACTGGAATTCTTCTAAAAAACATACAAGTAGTGGTTTGCTTTCCTCAGTTTTTCACGAATTACTTATGTTAAAAACAACAGCCCCAAACATTCTAGAAAGGATACATCTGTGTACATGTTTCAATAAGTTCATAGCAGGGGACCATCTCGTTTGATTCACATGATCAAAATTTGTGTTGTAAGTAAATGCTATAAAACAAAATCAGTGCATCTTATAAAATGTACTGTGTGATCAAAACAAAGGTTTTTCACTGAGTTTGATTAATGATAAAAAAAGTGGGCCATTTCGGTACAGGGACCTTTTGGCATTGGGCCGTTTTGGTACTGGGTCGTTTTGAAAGTGGGGTGTAATGACTCCAATCCGATCACTTTAAAGAGGCCCTTATACTCATTTTCAGCCAGTTTTAACTAATTTTGTCTTTATTTTATCAAACTATAGCAATTCTTATAATCTTCATGCCAAATATTACGTTTGACGGTTGCAAAGTTGCTTAGATTACGGTGGACAGTTAAAGCATTTCGCTGAGTTGCGGCCTTCCATGTAAACAGACTTTTCGTTTCCCGTTTTTGAATCAAAGATTTTCGATATATCCATTGTACACTTGGGTAGATTCGTATGATGATCATGCATTCTGTCATATGACTATGTTTGACCTTCGCCCTGCATTTAATGAGGTAAACAAAGGAAACTGAAGGTTTCTCCGTTACAGTCTCGATTTTTCCATTATGCACAGCCTTGTTTACAGCTTCTGACCAATGTTTGGTTTCTAATACAACTCCCTGTGTTTCTTTTTTTTTTTCCAATTACAACATATACTGTGTTCTCCTTTCTCCGTTCACCTAAGCATAAATAAGCTCACAAAATGCACATTTTTGGTCAGGAATCAAAATTTTCATGTAATGATCAAATAATTATAAAATCGGAATCAAATTGTTAACTGAAAAAAGTCGCTACAACTTCCATCAATAGGTTCAATCCCAGGATGTTTTCAAACTTACCTCGCCATCTGGGTAGTATGGCCACTTTCTCATTTTTCCATTCATTTGATTGATTGTCAAGGCTGGTCACTAAGGACTGATGAATATTCTACACTCCAGTTCAAACGGACCAGCCCATTCATACTATAGGGTAAATACAATCCATTTAAGTGTATTAAATTTTAATGTTGAAAAACATTGAAAATTTGCATTTTAATGTATTTATTGCAATATTTTCTTTCAAACTGTGAAAATTACACTCTTGTTACATTTCTGTTTCTTATCTGATAGAAAAATACTATCGATGTAAGGTAGGTTGATAACATCTAACGGAGTAGAATAGAACCCAGTGGAACAAAACGTCACAAGTGGTTATTCCTTCCGCTTTAGTACATGAACGGAGAAGCGAGAAGGAACAGATAAATGAGAAAAGGCAATATATGTCAGTAATTGATCCATTTTTACCCAAAGGACTCATTTCTGTACCATTCTAAATTGTTTGAAATTTACAAGCGTTTTGCTAAACAGGCTGTAGACGGGCATTTTGGTTGCAGGATAACTCGCCCCCAAGACGACTCACCCTACGACAACTCGCCCCACAATAATCTCGCCCAAGGACGACTCGCCCCACCTCTAGAAGATTACTCGCCCCAAATTAGGGAACAACTCACCCCACATCGAGGACAACTCTCCCCACATAGAAGAAAACTCGCCCCGCTTTTGTTACTATTTCTGGTATATATATATGTTAAAGGATAAAGGTGTAAAACTTATGATTATTATTTTTTAACAAATATATATATTTGTAATTAATTGTTTATATTATAAACAGATGATTAAACTCTTTTTTTTTTTAAACGAATTTGACTTGATAAATGTACAAATTATTTAACTCTTTACCAAACGACAATATCTTAATCTGGTCCAAATTAAAAGCATTTCCAGATGACAAAATAAACATGACTCAAAAGTTGAAATTTGACTTTTCCTTTTCCCACAGTGTTTTCAAAAGGGGTTGTAGAAAAAGGGTTTGCTTGGTAAAGGGTTAAACAATCTAGTCATAGTCGGAGCATCAAGCCTGAAGCTGTTCACTTAAGTTTTTCCCTGGTTCCTTTTTTCGTGGCACACTGCTATCTAAGTACAGTACTGTGCAGTGCACTGGTAGCTCAGCCGGTAGTGTAAAGGACTTGAGGACAAGGGGTTTCTGGTTCGATCCTTGGCTCGGTCAATTTCTTTCCGAGGATTGATGATAGTTATTGTGACATGAATCATTCCTCTCTCAATTAAATTCAATTCAAGAGGCAATGAGTCAATATTATTGAATTACACGTATGTTTTTCAAGCAACGTCATAATTACACAACATATCATTTCTGGTACAATCAAGCGACACCATATTAATCTAGCATTATTTTCTACATGCACATAAGACTCAGAAAAGACTGCTTAATTTGGATTGGGGTAATGTGTGAATGTGTGATAATGTGGGTAATGTGTGAGTTTACCAAAATAACCCTGAGCACTAAGCGTGACCCACTGACTGTTTACAGACAATGTATACCAAAATCAGACTACATAGAAAGCGCAGTCTGATCTTTGATTTACACAGTCCAATAAGGCCGTTTTCAACAAAAAAACTGAATCGGCAAAATTTTAATTTTTTTAACAACATGGAATGTGTCGTCTGCAAGTACTTCAATTTAGACAGATCTAAAATTTTGTTATTAGGAAAAGGTTTAATTAGATAATTCCAAAAAGTTGCTTCTACCAAAGTGTGACACAATTAAGAAATTGCTTTGATGCACCCACGCTTCTTATGTTAATCCTTTAATGAAGATTATTGTTGTTAAATCAGGTGTCAAATTCATAATCATGTTTATATACCAAGCGTGACTTAACACCCTTGGGCAGACACATTACAGACTGTAATATGCTTCAATTTATCACTTCTTAACTGACCGATTAAAGAAGGAAAAGCATAAACATGTATATATGAAAAGTATTATTGTAGAAATTGAGAAATTGCCGAACAAAAATGCAACACGATACAAGCCGAAACCGATGATTTAATCCTTGACCATACAATTCCAATTTTTAACAACACTGAAAGAGAGGCTTCTGAGAATATTCTTGGAGATATTGACATTGCAATATAATACGTTCATTCACTCTGTTCCTTTTTACAGAAATCAAGATGTAAATGTAAATGGGAAAAAAAATTAATGGGGCAAAAAAAATCTATATATATTTTGCCAAACATTGTTTGAGTTCATAATGTAAGAGAGTGAGACAGACAGACAGACAGACAGAGAGCCTTAAGTTATCAGTAATAAGTTGCTGGGATAATTTTTTTTTAATTGTACATCAGTTAGAAGGAACTAACAATGGTTTTGATAAATTTACACAAATTTCAGACTGGTGTGAAGAATTTCCAACGGGTATACTAATTACCGGAATGTAACAAAATGCAGTACCTAATTACCGGAATGTTACAAAATGTAACAAAATGTTACGGAATGTAGATGCCTAATTCACGGAATGTGACGGAATGTGGACGGGGCGACAACGAAATGTTACGGAATGTAACTCTAAAAGGCCTAAATACCGGAATTTAGGTAACTGGAACATAAATTAAGATAATATTCAAACACAAATGCACGCACACACACTCGCAGAAGAGACACAAAATGTAAATTTTCGATTATTTCTTTTATTGTTTTCATAGACTGTGTGGAAATTTTGATATTATTTTTAGGCTCGTTAGAGATTATATTGCTTCGTAGAGCCGAACTACTGATGTCACTACTTGTAATAAAATTGAAAGCGGCAAAAAACCATGTAATACCTAATTACCGGAATGTAGATGCCTAATCCACAGAATGTGGACGCGGCGACAACGAAATGTTACGGAATGTAACTCTAAAAGCTTAAATACCTGAAGTTAGCGTATTAAAGGATAAACAAAGATAACATTTACATACACATGCACGCACACACACTGACAGAAGAGACACAAAATGTAAATTTTCGATAATTCTTTGATTGCCATTATACACTGTGTTAAAAATTTGATATTATTTTTGAGCGTGTTGGAGATTTCATTGCTTTGTACACGCCGAAACATTGACTATATACTTCTAATGAAATTGAAAGCGGCAAAATATCATGTTGTGCTTTATAACGGAATGTTACAAATGTAACAAAATGTTACGAAATGTAGATGCCTAATTCACTGAATGTGATGTAATGTGGACGAGGCGACCACGACATGTTACGGGATGTAACTCTAAAAGCCTGAATACCTGATCTTAGCTTATTAAGGGATAAATCAAGATAACATTCACACATACATGTATATGCACGCACGCACACTCACAAAACAGATCCAAAATGTATACGGAATGTAGATGCCTAATTCACGGAATGTGACGGAATGTGGACGAGGCGACCACGAAATGTTACGGAATGTAACTCTATAAGCCTGATTAAGCTTATTATAGGATGGATGAAGATAACATTCACACATATATGCACGCATGCACACTCACAAAACAGATCCAAAATGTATACGGAAAGTAGATGCCTAATTCACGGAATGTGAAGGAATGTGAACGAGGCGACAACGAAATGTTACGGAATGTAACTCTTAAAGTCTAAATACCAGTTTAAGCTTATCAAAGGATAAATAAGTATAACTTTTACACACATATGCACGCACACTCTTAAAACAAATCCAAAATGTATTCGGAATGTAGATGCCTAATTCACGAAATGTGACGGAATGTGGACGTGGCGACAACGAAATGTTACGGAATGTAAATCAAAAAGTCTAAATTCCTGTTTAAGCTTATTAAAGGATAAATGAAGATAACATTCACACACATATGCACGCACGCACGCACACTAACAAAACAGATCCAAAACGCATACGGAATGTAGATGCCTAATTCACGGAATGTGGACGAGGCGACAACGAAATGTTACGGAATGTAACTCTTAAAGTCTAAATACCGGATTTTAACTCCTAAAAGGATAAATGAAGATAACATTCACACATATATCTGCACGCACGAACACTTACAAAACAGATCCGAAATGTATACGGAATGTAGATGTCTAATTCACGAAATGTAATGGAATGTGAACCAGGCGACCACGAAATGTTGCGGAATGTAACTCTAAAAGTCTGAATACCTGTTTATTAGTGTTTAAGCTTATTAAAGGATAAATAAAGATAAAATTCACACATATATGCACGCACACACACTCTTAAAACAAATCCAAAATGTATACGGAATGTAGATGCCTAATTCACAAAATGTAACGGAATGTGGACAAGGCGACAACGAAATGTTACGGAATGTAACTCTTAAAGTCTAAATACCTGTTTAAGCTTATTAAAGGATAAATAAAGATAACATTCACACATATATGCACGCATGCACACTCATAAACAGATCCAAAATGTATACAGAATGTAGATGCCTAATTCACGGAATGTGACGGAATGTGGAAGAGGCGACAACGAAATGTTACAGAATGTAAATCTAAAAGTCTAAATACCTGATTAAGCTTATTAAAGGATAAATGAAAATAACATTCACACACATATGCACGCACGCACACTCACAAAACAGATCCAAAATGTATACGGAATGTAGATGCCCAATTCACGGAATGTGACGGAATGTGGAAGAGGCGACAACGAAATGTCACAGAATGTAAATCTAAAAGTCTAAATACCTGATTAAGCTCATTAAAGGATAAATAAAGATAAAATTCACACATATATGCACGCATGCACTCTCTCAAAACAGATCCAAAATGTATACGGAATGTAGATGCTTAATTCACAAAATGTAACAGAATGTGGAAGAGGCGACAACGAAACGTTACGGAATGTAACTCTTAAAGTCTGAATACCTGATTAAGCTTATTAAAGGATAAATGAAGATAACACTCACACACATATGCACGCATACACACTCACAAAATTTATCCAAAATGTATACGGAATGTGGATGCCTAATTCACGAAATGTGGTCGAGGCGACCACGAAATGATACGGAATGTAACTCTACAAGCTTGAATACCGGAATTTAGCTAAATGAAGGATACATGGTGACTGCACTTTGTTTTGCCGCGGGGTGGGGGTCATTTAGTGATGATTAAAGCAAGTCAGAGCACCGTTCGATCTCTATCCGGCGCCTGAAAGACATTTACTAGGATCAGATTGATGCCGAGTAACAATCCCTTTTTCATAAGAAATAAAAGGAACATAAAGAAATGAGCCGTACTCTGACAAAAGGGGGCTTAATGCATCTCCGTTATACGTGATACTAATCCAAGTCATCACATATAATCATGGATCCATTGGAACTACTTTTTTTCTATAACTGACTCAATCATGGGGTCGACTGGTCCTTTGACAAACAGAAAATTTACCAATAGCGAAAAATTTCGGCCCAGGTCTTCGCCGCCCTGAGTCAAAATTTTTCGCAAATGCATTTAGGCCCCCTTTTCACAGAGCACGGATCAAATAACTTTGATCCATGGAACATGTAAAGAAACACCGATAGTCACTATATATGGAAACAATTACGACATTTTTGTTGGCTAGCCTGTATAGCTCAGATGGTAACACGTTGGACTCGTAACCGTCAAGTCTTGGGTCACTCGAGTGTGTGGGTTCCATTCACACGACTGTCCATCTAAAATTACCAATTGTTTTTTGGATGAGACGTTAAACCAAGGTCTTGTGTGACGATGCTATACACCGAGCACATTTAAAGGCCATGCGTAACTTAGGGTGGGTTTGGTCTTCTATCTTGTACAGTTCTCCATAAAATGTCTATTATCCTTCAATGGGCATCGCCCATATTGGAATAATAAATACTGTACATGTAATTAGCATTCTCCCTAAGAATCATGCAGGCCCTGTAGAAATGGTGATAAGTGACTTTTTCAGAATACCAAAAAAAGTTAGTGCAATTGATTCCTTTAGTCACAAAAGTTCAAAAGCCAAAGGGAAACTTTTATTGTCATGCTGTTACCATGGCAACGGCCACAGAAAGTTTTTGCCCCCAGAGGCATATTTTTTCCTTTTTAAAACTTGAAAAATTAAGCACTTTGAAGTTAATACAACATATTTGTCACCAGAAGTCCGGTCAGTTGTGCTATCATAACATAATCACCCATGTATTTGCTTACAATATCAAGAATGCAGTAGCAAAAATAAGCTTGCAGAATGTGTTTCTATGGCAACAAACAAAGGCTGTAATTCGCATTTCTGCTGGTGGCTTAAATTGACAAATTTCTATCTCAATTATCTCCTAACAGCAAAGCTAGGATTTAAGGTTTCAATATTGGGCATAAAGACTAATGTATTGGGTCACAAATAAAAAAATAAAAAAGGTCAAAATGTTTTTAGGTCAGGTTACCATGGCAACCAAAGTGACAACAGATTTAGAAAATTTGGAAAATGCTGTATTTTATGCAAAAAAATGACCACTAAACACAAATATTTGAACATCAGTTAATATGACATATGAAGTATTAACACAAATTTGAAAAGCTGCAAACAAGATATTTTGGTTTTGTGTCTAAATTTGGTTTCCATGGCAACCTGAATCTCGACACTGGCATAAAATTGCAATTTTTGCTTATTTTCATGGCAAAATTGTAGAAACTAGAGTAAGTAAATTTAATAACTTTGGTTTTAGAAATAGCTTTTGATCTAACATGTTGTCAATGAAAAAATAACAATGAGCATATCATATCATACTCTAGGTAACCATGGCAGCCAAAGTGGCAATATATCGGTAAAATTGAGAAAATACCATTCTTTCAAATAAAATGAACAACAATTTAGAATCTTCATACCCCTCTATATATGGTTCATGGCATGTCAGTTTCATTAGCTCCACTGGCAGAAGGCCAGCTGGCTTATGTCATGCCCAGGTATCCGTCTTGCGTCTGTGTGTCCGTGTGTGCGTTTGTGTGTACACGTGCGTGGTATGTGTGTGCATATGTTAAATTTTATTTCAAACATCTTCTCTGAAACTACCCATCCAAATTTGATGAAATTTCACAGAAATGATCCGGCCATGGTCCTCTTCAGAATTTTTTAAAAAGAATTTTATTCCTTAAAAAACTCTGGTTTCTATGGCAACCTTAATCTCGACACTGGCATAAAACTGCAATTTTTGCTTATTTTCAAGGCATAATTGTAGAGACAAGAATGAGTAAACTGAATAACTTTGGTTTTAGAAATCGCTATTAGTCTAATGTATTGTCCATGAAAAAATAGCAATGAGCATATCATATCATACTTTAGGTTACCATGGCAGCCAAAGTGGCAACATATCGGTAAAACTGAGAAAATACTATTATCTATCAAATAGAATGACCAACAATTAGGAATGTTCATACCCCTCTATACATAGTTCCTGGCATGCTAGTTTTCATTCATAAAGTAGCATACATGCTAATTATCTCCCGCCAAAAAGGCGGCTATGTATATGGTAAAAGTAGCCATCCGTCTGTCTGTCTTTCTGTCTGTCTATCCATTCTTCCTCCATTCTGTCTATCCGTCTTTGCATCCCAATTTCTTGTATGGAGCACAACTAAAAAACTGTTTGAGATATAAAAATGAAACTACACAGATGGATAGATCTCATAAAAGAGAAGTGCAGTACATAAGAACCATAACTCTTGATTGCGTATTTTAAGGGTTATTGCCCTTTATTTTCTCACTTAAATTTTGTCTACAGAATAACACAAAAACTATTTGAGGGATAAACATGAAACTTCACAGATGGATAGATCTCATCAAAGAGAAGTGTGGTGCATAAGAACCATAACTCTTGATTGCATATTCAAGAATTGTTGCCCTTTGATATTTTGTTATTTTCCATACTTTTATGGGGATGAGTTTACTGTTCTGTTGCCATGGTAACATTTTTTTTCTGAAGTGTTGAATACTTTTTATCTTTTGTATGTGCATAACACATATTAGTCATTTAAAGTAGGTTTAATTCATTTAGATGAATTTTAGCTGGAAGGGGTTAATTTGCTTTGAACAAGCTGTTATTTGTTATGGTTCATTGATTTGGTTGCCATGGTAACATGACTGGGCCATTATTTTTTTCTTTTACATTTTAATATTGACAAACAGATGAGGGTAATTTAAGTAAGTATTATTTATCAATGTAATCCTTTGTTAATGGGCGGTAGTTTACTTTGAATGTGCTGATTTTTGTTAGAATCGCAAAATGTTGGATAGTTTGGTTGCCATGGAAACTAATATTTGGATTGTTGCAGAACTTAGATTTTTCTGTATTGGTTGAACAGATGTGGATCCATTCAATACGTAAATACACTGTAAATATTTTTCCTAGCAGAAGGGAGATAATTTGCTCTAAAATTGCCACTCTTTTGAAGAAACACTGACGGGTCAATAGTTTTGTTGCCATGGTTACAACAATTATTAACATTTTGAGTTTTTTCATTGTTGGCTGTGAAAAATCAGATGTTGCTTGTTTAGGCACTACATGTATTTTGCATATGCACCTTTGCTGTTAGAAGATAATTTGGCTTGAAAATCTTCAAAATTGGAAGTTTGAAACATTGGTTTCTATGGCTAAACTTTTGTTGCTATACAACACAATGCAAGTGACATTTTATATTTTTCTATATTTTTCTATGTAATTTCAAGTACTACTCATGCCGTCCTTTTGACATAAGTAGTAGTATAGATAATCTAAAAGGGCAGTAGTTTACTTTGAGTGTGCAGATTTTTGCTAAAATCACGAACTGTTGGTTAGTTTGGTTGCCATGGTAACTAATATTTGGATTGTTGCAGAACTTAATTTTGTCTTTATTGGTTGAACAGATGTAGATCATTTAATACATAAATACACTGTAAATATTTCTCTTTGCAGAAGGGAATTAATTTGCGTTGAAATTGCCACTTTTTTTTGAAAAATCACTGACGGGTCAATAGTTTTGTTGCTATGGTTACAAAAATTATAGATATTTTGAGTTTTTTTATTGTTGGCTTTGAAAAATCAGATGTTGCTCGTTTGGGTACTATATATATTTTTCGTATGCACCTTTGCTGTTAGAAGATAATTTGGTTTGAAAACGTTCAAAATTGGAAGTTTGAAAAACTGGTTTCTATGGCTAAACTTATGTTGCTATGCAACACAATGCAAGTGACATTTTTTATTTTTCTATGTAATTTCGAGTACTACTCATGTCCTCCTTTTAACGTAAGTAGTAGTATAGATTATCTGAATGGGCGGTAGTTTACTTTGAATGTGCTGATTTTTGTTAAAGTCGCAAACTGTTGGATAGTTTGGTTGCCATGGTAACTAATATTTGGATTGTTGCAGAACAATTTTTTTTCTTTATTGGTTGAACAGATGTGGATCATTTAATATGTAAATACACTGTTAATATTTCTCTTTGCAGAAGGGAGATAATTTGCTTTGAAATTGCCACTTTTTTCCAAAATCACTGACGGGTCAATACTTTTGTTGCCATGGTAACAAAAATTATAAACATTTTGAGTTTTTTTATTGTTGGCCGTGAAAAATCAAATGTTGCCCATTTAGGCCCTATATGTATTTTTCATATGCACCTTTGCTGTTAGAAGATAATTTGGTTTGAAAATGTTCAAAATTGGAAGTTTGAAAAACTGGTTTCTATGGCTAAACTTCTGTTGCTATGCAACACAATGCAAGTGATATTTTCCATTTTTCAATGTAATTTTGAGTACTACTCATGTCCTTTTTGTACTATAAGAAGTAGTTTAGATAATCTAAATAATAATTATTTGTCAAAAACCACCCTAAAAAGTGTCATTTTTCAATTTTTTGACTGACAACTTTCGACCAATTTCCGTGAAATTTTGATTTCTCGTTTCCATGGTAACCACTGTCAGAAACTGGGAATGCTTTGTTTTTGGAAAGTTTTTCAACAAGTCTGATGGAATGAGGGTAAAACCAATGAATTCTGTGACTAGTCACTTATCACCATCTGCATGATTCTTAGGGAGAATGCTAGGTAAACGCAAATTCAATCCATCTTCTTTTGTGTTCCATAAATCAAAACTCCCGTTTTGAGCCTGATATTGTGTTTAGGGGGGAGGGGGGGAAATTGGGCGGGAGCCTGCTCGCGTGTGCGTGTGTGTGTGCGCGCGCGCATGTGCGTGTGTGTGTTACTTCATTGCCGATTTCGGTTCTTCGTTTGTAACATTCCGTTACAACATATTGAAAGTTTTTGAAATTAATTTGTATTTCATTGTTGAAACTTTCACGTATCCTTTTGTATAAACGCTTGAAATATTGACGGTGGTAACTTCATATTTGGTTATATAGTTCTGTGTTTAAAATCCAGGTTTAGGTATATTTTGCAGCTTGCTGGAGCCAATTCACTGCATGCCCATTTAATCTATGCTCTTTGGAAAGGGGGCCCAATGCATGTGCGAAAAGTATCGACCGAGGTAAGCCTGACAGTCTGTCGGCTGACCTAGGCGTAAACTTTTTCGCTAGTGGTCAATTTTCCAAGGACCAATGTACCACATGGTTATTTCGGTTGTTGAAAGATGTGGCTAATTTGGGTCAATAATTTTGGGATAGCTTGCTTGGTATCATGCATCAGGGGGATGCATTAAGCCTTCTTTTGCCAGAGCATGACTCATATATCATAGTCACATTTTCTCCCCATTGAAATTTGTAAAAATTCGAAATCAAGAACTAATGTATGTCTGCAATTACATTTTCGCTCTAAACCCTGACTATTCTTTTGTACATTTATCATAATTCACCTGTCGGACCCTTGTTTTTTGTGTTATTTGGTTTACATTTATAATTCGTTCAGCTACACTCCAGTATTTAGCTTTTAAAAATTACATTCCGTAACATTCCGTTGATGCTGCTTCCACATTCCGTAACATTCTGTGAATTAGGTATCTACATTTTGTAATATTCCTGAAGGCCTCAGATTTTATTATGTTCCTGTCAGGCCTGAATTATTTTGCTACTTAAGCTACATTCATATTTCAGTTAGCTGCATTCCGGTATTTAGGCAATTCAAGTTACATTCCGTAACATTTCGTTGTAGAAGCTTTAACTTTTTGTAACATTCCGGTATTTAGGCATCTACATTTTGTAAAATGTTACAGTAATTAGGCTTTTTAAATTACATGTTGAAGCTTCCACATCTATAGAAGCATCTTTTCCACACTACAGCTGTGAATTTCGACGGTTCTAACTCCACATTTCAGTCAGTCTTTGCTTTTAATAAGCTCCTAATTTGGCTGCATTTCATGGCGTTCGGGTAAACTATGACTCCGCATGAATCATAGTTAAGTGTTCTCTCCCCAATATCCTGGCTATTTTGTGTTCCCTTGATCAACATTCACATTTCGGGCTGGGATTATTAATATGCATTTACCATTTAGTTAGCATCATTCCGATATTTAGACAGTTTATATTACATTTCGTAACATTTCGTTGTTGAAGCTTTCACATCTAAGTATCCGTTTTAAATGAAAAAAATAAAAATGCCGATGATGATAAATCTACATTCCGTCATAGTTTTGTGACTAAGATCCAGGTCTGATTACATGCGACATTCCGGCGTTTAAGTCTCCGCAATTACATTTACCCAAAACAATCTCACTATTTTCATGTACATTCATCAAAATTCAAATATCGGGCTTCATTTGTTGTTTAATTACAATTATACTTGATTTACCTACATTCCGCTGTTTAGGCATTCAGATTTACATTCCATTACATTCCGTTGCCGCTGCTTCTACATTCCGTTACATTCCGTTGCTGCAACTTCTACATTCCGTTACATTCCGTGGATTAGGCATCTACATTCCGTAACATTTTGTAACATTTTGTTACATTCCGGTAATTAGGCATCTACATTCCGTAACATTCCGGTAATTAGGCATCCCCATTTCCAAGACGTTCAAATTTAATAACATTAAAGAAGATCACGCTGTTCTCCTTTTCCCAATAGGTTTCTAACCTTTCCAAATTAAGTTTCAGTTTTTGAGGAACATTCATTTTGTCATCTGCAATCAATCAATCAATCAATCGAACAGTCAGTTAATCTATCCCGTCCGCCCGTCAATTAATCAATCAATCAATCACTTTGTTTAAATTGGGCTCAATTCTTCGAAATCTGTCAGGTGGTCTGAGTTTTTATAAACTTGAGGCGACTTGTCTTCGATGTGGGGCGAGTTGTCCCTTAATTTGGGGCGAGTTGTCGTGGGCCGAGTTTTTTGTGGGGCGTTGTCTTGGAGCGAGTTGTCTTTGGGGCGAGTTGTCTGTCATTCGGGCATTTTTAAGACATTAAAAGCACATATTGCATGTATGTAAAGGATCCACATAGTCGAATACAGCTGGAGAGTTACCAATACATACCTAATTCCAAGTCCAGCTAGCGAGACAATCTGGCTTAGTCTTGGAGCTTGGAAAGGTTTGCACTTTTCGTCACATTTGTAATCCATCGAAACTCGCCATCCATATTGTGGAAGACCGGAAATCTCTTTTCTTGGAATCGTCAGTCCATCCTCTGGATTTCTATCCGCCATTGTGGTCGATAAATGTGTATATCAAAGTAAATTTATGATGGCAGGTGAGATAAATTTATGTGACGTCTCACCTCAATACATCTTCCCTGATCATGAAACGCTTGATCATGCGTGTGTC
Source organism: Tridacna crocea (assembly GCA_943736015.1). Taxonomy (NCBI): domain Eukaryota; kingdom Metazoa; phylum Mollusca; class Bivalvia; order Cardiida; family Cardiidae; genus Tridacna; species Tridacna crocea. The sequence goes on from OX031066.1 coordinate 17,418,265, forward strand.
CGAAATGGCTGATGCACTTTCGACTTAAAATAAATTCTCGGATCGAGTGCTTTGATTTTTAACCGATTTAAATCGAGCTCCAACGGTACACATCTTTCCGGGCCCACTGGTAAAAACAGATCATATCTTATGTCCAATCTTTGAACCCTTTACCAAACGATCCCTGATTTTAACGACCCTGAGACGGAAGCCTTTTGAAAACAACGTGACCAGTATTTTCTCGTTTTCCTACAATGTTTTCTACCCTGTTGGAAATAAATTTCAGTTTTTGAGTTACGTGTTTATCTTGTCATTTGCATTGGTATGGGGTGTTTCTCTGTATGGGGTGGCAGACGTTTCACTAGTTAGATGTTTCCTACCGAGACATTTCCTACCAAGACGTTTCACTTCTTTTAGGTAGTGAAACGTCTTGTTTATATCAATTTTATATATGCATATATTTGTTGATTCCTTCTGTATTTTTCTGTATTTTATGAATACAAATATAAATAAATGGAAGAATTTGTCATATTGAAACACTTTTAAAATCTAATTGCAAAGTTACTTCCATATATATGATTGAAGAAAGTTAAGGGTATCACACACTTTATTTGATTATTTATAACTTACTGACCAGCATATTTTGACACAAATTTGTGGAATAAGTATGACAAAGATAATTTTACGTCATTGCAACTGATCATTTTAAGTAACACACATCAGTCAATAATTAATAACAATTTTAAAGATCCATTTTTTTTTTTTATTATTATTTAAAACAGAAAAAATTAGTGGTAACCCAATAAAGTTACCTGCATATAAAAAAAAGGGTAATGAAAAGTCTCAACAAAAAAAAGGTAGTGAAACGTCTCGGTAGGAAATGTCTAAATAGTGAAACGTCTCAAACTTGTGTGAAACGTCTTGGTAGTGAAACGTCTGACATTCCTCTGTATGTAGGGGAAATCTATTTTTCATATTTATCATTTGTTTTGGTTACAGAATGTCAAATTCCTGTGATTTTATTGTGCATCAATCCTCGACAAACTTTATGAACTTGAACTTACTTTATTAACTTTAATTCAACAAATCGAACAATATTCTCTGACTTTAGCGATTGTCTACGTCTAACAAGGAAGTTAAAAACAACGAAAAACAAGACCTTGGTCCAGATCTTCGAACTTAGTTAGAGAACGATGTTTATAAATTTTTTTAAGGATTTTGTGTTGGAAAGAGAAGCGAAATAAAAGTGAAAGCGTAAAAAACATTTATTTAGCCGAGGCAATTGTTTGTTTGGTAGCACTCGAAAAGAAAGTGGATCGGTTCCGGGACGTTTCGCCCCAAAACCATTTCCTCCCCTAGTCGTTTCGCCCCTAAGACGTTTCCGCCCCAGGTCGTTTCCCCCCCCCCCCCCCGGTCGTTTCGCCCCCACTGGTCGTTTCGCCCCCCTGGTTGTTTCCCCCTAGTCGTTTCGCCCCCTGTCCAAGAAAAGCTGACTTGCACCTTAGAACTTTCATAAATTTTAATAGCAGGACTATGTTAAGAAACACAATATTATTTTTTTTTGTTTGGCATTTGCAAAATGTAGACAATGAGACCCTTATCAAAAATTTTTCTTACTCGTGTGGTAAAAGGTTAAAAATTGTTACATTAAAAAGAAGGCAAAAAGCTTCTATTAATGAAAGAAACTTATCACCGTAGCTTTACAACGGCCAATTTTTCGATTACTAATAAAAAAAAAAAGGAAGTATCATGAGTTGCTCAAATTGTGAGGTTAGTGTCTAAATAGTCTAATTCAATGAAAAGAGGAGTAAATACTGGTAACCAGCATTTACCTTTTTTTCCACATTGTTTTAAATTGCTTTCTTTCAAGTACCAGACTATCAACGGTTATTGCATTAAAATACCAAAACACCTCCCCTTTTTGTGTTATTTGTACATGGAAATAATAAAGAGTAAAACAAGAGCCATCGTAGACGGATTGTTCTCCCTGAACAGATCTCAGTTTAGGAAAGTGAAGGCTGTCGGTGAATAGTTGGTCACAGGAGAGGAGGGTGGGGGTGAAACAGGCTACTTGCGTTTGGTCGCATATGCCAACAGCATTTTCCAATTTTCAATTTACTAAGGGCAATAAGGGCAAAAACTTATCAGACATTAAGCACCCTTTTCCCGTAACATGGTTTGGCATAGATTAAGAAAAGGGGGCACATGTTGAAACTTTCCATGAACAATATAAATGCGAAGTTTCATGAAATTTTGACGAAAACTGACTGACTTATTAGTAGAAATTGGATTTTTTTTTTACAAGAAACCCCCTTTTTCAATGACACAGCGTCAAATTGGAAAACCGAGAAAAATACATCGGCGCAATATCTTTCATATATGAAGTTTCATCCAATTTAGTCCAGGAGTTGTGGATAAATGGCTCCGGATGAACGGAGAGACGGACAGAAGGACTCAATCTGGATTTAAGTTCACAACTTTTCTGTATAATATCAGCCCTTTTTCCGATGAACCTCAGAAGAATAAATGATAAATCAAGACAGTGAAATCTCTTTGCACATTTGTATTTCTACATAAAGATATATAAACGCATCAATACCTTTTGATAAAAAAATTGGTGCAGACAATATTGAAAGTAATGCATGATGTGACAAAGGATTATGTAATCAATTAAGCGACTTCACAATAGCAAAGTCAAATTGACAGATATTGCGTAATACGTAATTAACGACTTTATAATTGGGCCAGATAGGATTATGACGGCAAGTGACAACCTTTTGACCGGCAACACGGTGGACTCTTTCAAGCAGAAAACAATTTTGGGTGTCATTAATCTTTTAAAAGATAACCTAAAAGCTGAAAGAGAGGTAAAGACCAAGATCAGGTCGGCGTCATATGGTGCATCATTTGTCTGCTATACGCAGGTGATCAGCATCGTGACAAAAGGAGATACAGTTCTAAATGATTCTTTTCCCTATTTTTTTTGTTCTGAATTTTAACCTTAATCTAGGATTGGCTTTTTTATATATACATGTATATATTAACTATTGACGGACATTCACATTTCCTTTGGATATGTTGATTCTGTTACATAACTATACAACGGCAGTTATATATTCAGTATATTTATGTAATTCAGTATAGTTTTCTTGTCATGATTCTTCATTTTACTTTTTGGGTAAAAATAAAATCTTAACTGATATAATTAACCCTTTACCCTATAAGCCATTTCTATGGTATCTCTAATTGACCCTAAACAACAGCAAGGATGATACCATTTCTTATGTGTATATGACACCTTTTGATAGCACAGAAAACATTGTGGCAAAAGGTGAAATTGCTCGTTATGAGCAATTTCACCTTTTGCGACAATGTTTTCCAAAAGCTCCTACAAGCAATGCGTAGAAATGAGTATCTATGGAGTAAAGAGTTAAAGAAGTTTAATTTTGCATAAAGCATGTGTTTTCACACCTCGGCATTAGTCGTTTTCATTGCGCGATAAACATTGCGTGATTAATAACTCAACCAAATAAACAAGGTGATCAACGGTATCGATGAAAAACTTTAATACCTCAGTTTATTGTATCAAAAGACTATCAAGGACACTTGCATCGGTAAACATGTATGTATATATATTTTCTTTCTTCTTCTTTTCAGAAAATTATGATTTGAATTAATGTAATAATTCTTAGTATACACCATCATTCAAGAATCTTTGAACCATTATTCTCTTAAAGTGCTCATTGTCTCTGCTTCTCTCTTTCTCTCTTTAAATTTCTTGGGGCGAAACGACTAGGGGAGGAAATGGTTTGGGGGCGAAACGACTAGGGTCCGGGGGCGAAACGACTAGGGGTGAAAAATAGAGGGGAAACGACCAGGGGGGAAACAACCAGGGGGCGAAACGTCCTGTTACCAGTGGATCAATATCTGAAACGCTCAGACAGTCATAGTTGCAGAACAAGACGAGATTTAGACACAAACCTTCTTATTTATCATTCTTTACCTTATTACAAAATTATAGATCCATCAATTTTGAAAGAGTTTGCTGATGATCAATTCAATGTGGCTTGAATGATGATCGGTTGTTTCTGAAAAAATAAACGTTGTGGGAAAAGGATTTTCTCTTATTTCCACTGATTTTGAGAATAGCCTTTGGCTTAACTCTTTCACAAATGACAAATTTTGGACTCTGCCAAACCGAAAGAGTTTGCAGATGACAATTTTAGAATTGGAGAAAATTGTCAAAAGTTCTTGAAAAGGGTAGAAAACACTGTGGGAAAAGAAGAAATTGCTTTATACGAAAATGAATTCTGAATTTAACTCTGCCAAGTGGCAAATTTTCAGACTGATCCAAATTGAAAGCAATTGCAGACAACAAAACAAACATAATTCAAAAATTGAAATTTGTGTACAGAGGGGTAGAAAACATTTAGGGAAAGGCTGATGTTATTTACCCGACTGTCGTGTACTCACTGAAGAAAAATGGCCCCGGGTATGAATTTTTAAAATTCATACAACGAGGCTGTACTCAATGAAGGAAAACTTCTTGGTGTCCGACGGTCATGCCCGGACTGATGAAACATCGCTTAGAGGCATGACTTGCGTGCAAGCTATTTCCGATTTCTTCATTCACAGATTTGCAGACACACATTAACCATTTACCAGAAAACCCCAAGGTTTAATCCTTTTCCACATGAGCCCAATTTTTGATGAGCAGCATTTTCTCCTTTTCCCACAATGTTTTCTGCCCCATCGAAGACATATCATGGTCTTACATTTAGTTTGTTGTCTGCAAAAACTTTCAATTTAGGGCATCCCATGATTTTACCACTTACTGAAGAGTTATTGATCCTGGAGGAAGCTTCTGAAAATACTATGGAAAAAGAAGAAAATGCTGGAAACTAAAGTTTTGCTTTTCTCTTGAGGTTGTTTTGCCTTTAAAGCACAAATACCCCCTTTGAGCACCAACTAATTTGTTCTCTGCTATTTGAGCAAGATCTAAAGTTTGTCGTTTTAGGAAATATACTACTCTTTTCCAAATCACACAATTTTTCAGCATGTATAATTTGAAAACATTTGCTGACAACAATTTACTGATGGAACTTTTGTCGTCTTTGACATGATCCACCACAGCCGTGAACAATTAGTTGTATCTTCATGTGGCAAGGCACTTGAAAACTTGGAAACTCGGACATGATCTGCCACAGCTATGAACAAACTTCAAGGTATCATGTCAACTGACAGTACAACAGATTGCTAATATTATTGTACTGCAAAGAGATTTCTCGTAATCTGATAGGTTAACATGCAGGGAACATAATTATATTTCATGGACCCTGGCAAAAACCCTGTAAAGCCAGTTTCCCTTTTGAGTTCCCTGTAAACAGCACTACATGTGCAACACAACATCCAAAATGGCGTCAATCGATCGCTAGATTGCATATTTATGCAGCAAACTGCATATGGAGTGCAACACGCGAAAAGGTACATTTGGACATTTGCGTAAAGTGTCGTCTCGGATTAGCCTGCGCAGTGCGCGCAGGCTAATCCGAGACGGCACTTTACGACTACATTAGATTTTGTGCCTCAGTAGACTTGCGTAAAACAGAAAATCACATAAAATCGGAAAGTGTCGTTTCAGATTAGCCTGTGCGGAGTGCACACGCTGATCAGAGACGACACTTTACGTAAATGTCCGAATGACCCTTTTCGCGTGTTGCACTCCATATATTAGTTTCAACTGACATCAGTTTTCATTGAATTGTTGCCTTCGGCTTGGGGGCGACATGATTCACCACAGCCATGAACAAGTTTCCAAGTCCCGTGCTACCTGACCGTACAACTAATAATGTAGCCTTGCACAACAAGAATTAGACTTGTCCAAATTAAAAGCATGTACAAAAGTTAAATCACACAGATGTTAGAACTTGTCTTTATCATGGGGAAAAAACATTGTAGAAAAGCAAGTAAGTGCTCAAAAGAACAATGCTTTTTTTTTTCCTGTGTCTGCAATGTTTTCTAAAGCTGTTTACCTGAGGGTTGTTAGAACTTGAGATTGGTTTGTAAAGGGTAACCGGGCAGATGATGAAAAAGTAATCCATCTGAATGTATTTTGAGAATTCTCCCTTTTTCATTTTCAGAGTGACCTGTCTCCAAGTAGAGTAAGATTGTTAAAACAAACTATGCTCTGTCTAAAATACAAGTAGTTGTGAGAAAAAAGAATGGGCAGACCATTATTTGTAGAGAAGTCAAGGGGCTCACCTGGTGCAAAGAGCCTATCAGTGAGGATTTATAACAAGGAAAGAGATGGAGAGTTGCACCAGATATGGGAAGGAATGACTTGTGAAAATGTCTGTATTGAAATAGGTAAAAGCCAACAGATTTCCCCGACACTATTACATTGTTTTTCATTGAAAAAATACTGTAAGTCAAGACCAGATGGAATCTGGCTAAGTCCACAAGATGAACTGAAGATTCAAACTGACCAAGTTGATATTCACTTTAGAATGAGATTTATTCCACAGTGTAAGCACACAACAGATATTTTCCAGAATAAACACCTTACAGATGATAACTGCCTCAGATATCTATTCTGGCAGATTAACTGGGACTTTCTTCATGACAAAATAGAGTGCTACAAGCAGAATAACAAAGAGCGAGCCCGGGGATTGATTGTTCTATGTGTATTGATACAGCTGAGACAGTATACTGAATTACAATATCACAACAATGTACAAGGTTACATCGAAAGTTTGGACAATTATCTCGTCTCTTGCAACAAAAGCCTTAGAAGTTTTTTTCCTGCTTCAATGAAAGGTAGTGTTCTAGACAGGATAATTCCTGTCATTGAAAATAATATAAAAAGTAAAGTGAAGGATAATCAAAAGCATTATCCCTTTGACGATGAGCGTTTCAATTCACTGGCCCTGATGAAATCCTTCATCCGCAGTGTTTTACAGGAGGAGACAGGCTTTTTCATGGAGCAGTACTCAGCATACAAGGTAGATTTCACAACTGAGCCAGTACCCCAGAAGCCAGATGAATTAAGAGCAGTATTTAAAGGAAAAGAAAAACTGAATCTCATCGTTGATATGAGTCACAGGCCAGCTGAAATTTTCATTCACAATCAGATGGTTAGTCGTGTAACAAATATTGTAAATGATTGATCATTTCATCACTCTATTCATTTCATGTCAACACAGGGGTCCTGCTTCCCTCAGTCTGAAAGTTTGCCGATGCTAGTTTTGTTAGTTATCTCTGAGGAGACAAATAACAAAACTAGCATCGAAGCAAATTTTCAGATTGAAGGTTGGGTCCTGCGTGATTCAGTGGTAAAGTTTGGGACTTGTAATTCGAGGCCTGGAGTTTAAGCCCCACCTGATTTGCTGGGCTTTTTAAAGGGAATGTCCTAAGGCAAGACACATCAGAGCCCTTGTGTAGTACTGGTGAAACCTAGGAAATTTATGAATATGTGAGCTGTCACCATGACATACCTGAAAAAATAGTGAAAGGGATTTAAAACACCAATCAATCAATTCTATCCCATTACCACACAATCCCTACTTTTGACGACCGGAGAAAGACGCCTTTAGAAAACTTTGTGGGAAAAGGAGAAAATGCTGATTACCAGCATTTTCTCCTTTTCCCACTATGTTTTCTACCATTACGAAAAAAGGAATTTCAAATTTTCAGTCACTTTAACTTTGTCATCTGCAAATGCTTTGGATTTGGACAAACCTAAAATTTTGTCGTTTGGTAATGAGTTGGAGCAAAACTTTGGAGTTAAGCTGTTGTCAAAGGACTATGCTACCTCCAGATTCAGTTGATTGTGAGACAAAATGGATTTTATGGATCAGCCTGCGCAGTCCCCGCAGACTGATCCGAGACAGCACTATACATCAACATTAGACTTTTTTCTACAAAAGACTCTAGTGAAACAGAAATTCAGACACAGTGTCGGAAAGTGTCGTCTCGGATCAGCCTGGGGAGTTGGCACAGGCTGATCCGAGATGACTTTCTACGCAAATTTTCAAATGCCCCTTTTGACGTGTTGCTCCCAATATAAGCGCTTTAAACGAACCTTGCCTTTGATTGTGCTTTTTCAGCAATAATGTTCGATGTCTTTCCTTGATAAATTACTCTTTATCAGATGACAGTATTTTAGACCGATTCGAAATCATTTGTAGATGACGAATTCAGGTGTTTCAGGTGATGAAAGTTATATTACAATCATGAGTTTTATCCCTGATGGCAAGGGCCTTTGAAAACATTATGACAAAATGAGAAAATGCTGGCAACCAACTTGTTCTCATTTACTCAAAATGTTCTACCTTTGCAGAAACCCCTACAATTTGATATTACCTCTTTACCAAACAACAGAAATTTGGACTGGTCCAAATTATAAGCACTTGCAGATGGCAAAATAAGGGTAACTCAAAAATTGAAATTCTGTTTTGAGTAGAATAGAAAACATTGTGGGAAAAGGAGGAAATGCTGGTAACCAGCATTTTGTCTTTTTCCTGCTTATGTTTTAAAACGGCTTCTATCTCAGAATTGAAAAAAAAAAAAAAAAAAAGAACGGGGATTGTTTGTTAAAGGGTTAATTGGTTTGTCTTCAGCTAATGCTTTGAATATTAAATACATGTAGTCTTAACCCATTACCATACAATCAGTACTTTTGACGACCCTGAAAAAGAAGCTTTTAGAAAACATTGTGGGAAAAGTAGAAAATGCTGGTCACCAGCATTTTCTACTTTTCCCACAATGTTTTCTACCCTTCACAAAACAAATTACAAATTTTCAGTCACTTTCATTTTGTTGTCTGCAAATCTTTTGATTTGGACAAACCTAAAATAATGTTGTTGGTAATGTGTCAAATTTTGTCGCCTGATGAATAATCATGATTCTTTAGTCTTTACTCAAAATGAAATGAAAGGGTTTCAGAAAGCATCATGGGAGAAGGAAAAATTACCATTACAAGATTTTTTTTCTTCTTTCATAATGTTTTCTATCCTTTCATTAAAAAATGTCCATCATTTGGACTACTATGAATTTGTCGTCTGCAAAATTCTTTCATGTTTAAGCATGTATAAACATTTGTCATCTGGTTTTGAAGATTATGTGAAACACTTACCAAACAACAATTTTTATACATGTCAAAATTGAAAGCATCTTCAGACAACAAAATAAATGTGACTCAAAATTTTAAAACTTGACTTTTGAAGAGTAGAAAACAAGGTTTTCAGGATTCTTCTTCAGGGTCATAAAAACCAGGGATTGTTTGGTTAAAGGTTAATTAGTTAACTCTTTACCACACGACAAAATTTTAGCTCTGTCCAAATTGAAAGCATTTGTAGACGACAATTTCATTGTGGCTCAAATGGTGCAATTGTTAATTAATTAGGTAGAAAACATTGTGGGAAAAGGAGAAAATGCTGGTTACCAGCATTTTCTCCTTTTCCCATGATGTTTTCAAAAGGCTTCTTTACCAGGGGCGTCAGAAGTAGGGATTGAGTGGTAATGGGTTAATCTTGAAAAAATACAGAAACGTTAAATTTTAGTTGAGCTATTCATTGTTCTGTTTTCCCAGGAAAAGAAAAGAATACCCATTGACAAGTTGTCAGACCTAAAATTAACTTCTGATGAAACAAGTGGAATGGAAAAAGTGCACCTTTTTGTTATGGACAGACCACCTGAAGTAAATTTTCTACTTTATACTTTGTTTTATCCCATTACTTAGAGCTTAAAATTTTTTTATCTGGTAGCAGACCTTTTTGCAAATATTGTAGCAGCAAGAAAAAAATTGCTTCATTTGAGCGTGCTGAAATTTAGATTTTATCATTAGGGCAACTTGACTCTTAATGACAGTGTTGAAGACAGCTTTTGAAAATAACTAATCTGTTAACCAACATTTTCTCCTTTTCCACAATGTTATTTACCCTGTTAAAGACAAAAATCATCTTATGACGTACATTTTGTTGTTTGGAAATGATGTTCTCTTTTTTCTCGTAATGTTTGCAAAAAGTTTCTTGAAACTCGGGATTGTTGGACTAAATCTAAAAATGCAATTTAGACTAAGAAAGTTACAAAGAATAGATAATGAATACAGGCCCAGAGAAAAATGGCTTAGAGCTTAACTCTACCGAACAACAAAACTTTAGACTGGTCAGAACTGAAAACACTTACAGACAACAAAATAAATGGAACTCAAAAAACTGAAATTTGTTTCCAGAGGGGTAGAAAACAGGGTAATAAAAAGTGAAAATGCTGGTTACCAGCAATTTCTCCTTTTCCCACAATGTTTTCAAAAAGCTTCTCCTTCAGGGTCATGAAAACCAGGGATTGTTTGGTAAAGGGTAAGAATACTGGTAATACCTTTAACCCATTACCTCATAATCTCTACTTTTGACAACCCTGAGAAAGAAGCTTTGAGAAAACATTGTGGGAAAAGGAGGAAATGCTGGTCACCAGTTTCTACCCTTCACAAATCAAATTCCAAATGTTCAGTCACTTTTTATTTTGTTGTCTGCAAATGCTTTTAATTTTGATGAACTAAATATTTTGTGGTTGAATTAAAGTAATGATAGCTGCCAAAAGTAAAGAACATCATGTTTTATGATGCAGTCAACATGATTTATCACATCATTGTTACAGCTAGTCTAACTAGATTGAATAGTCTGTTTCACTTCTAAAATGCACATATTTTTTTTAAGATGAGCAGAAATTAGACATGAAAATAAAACAAAAAGCATGAAAGATAAAGGTAATTGTTTGTATCAATGAAATTCCTTTCATCTGGTGAAAAGCAAAGGCCTTATTTTCACGAGAAGCAAAGCCTTCTTCTCTTGTGAAAATGTAGTCTTTGATTTTCACTAGATGAAAGAAATTTCAATCATATGTCGAAACTGACAGTTATCCTCTACATCTGGCTTATATACTTGGCTCCATGCATCTGACTTTTTTGCATCTAAAGCTGATATTGGTAAAGTGTAAACTCTTTTATAAAAAACAGCTCTCCAGGATCTGTTGTTGTTGAAGGTTAATTTTTTTCTTTATTTTTATCAGGAAATATATTTTGAAGAAATAGAGGAGGCACTGTCCTTTGCGACATGTGTAGAGACCTATTACAGACTGTGTGTCAACTTTTATCAGTCCCTATGTTCAAAGGTTGAACCACGTTCAGTCAAAGAGATCAATGTTGTCAAAGCCCATGGACCTGTATCGTAAGTCAATTCATAACAAGCTTAACCCTTTCCCAAACAAGCCCTGGTTTTTACGTGTCTGGGGTACAAGCCATCAGAAAACACTGTGGGAAAAGGAGAAATTGCTTGTAACAAGCAATTTCTCCTTGTCCCACAGTGTTTTCTACCCTTTTGGAAAACTATCTGCCATTTTTATCAAATTCAAAATTGTTGTCTGCAAACTCTTTGAATTTGGAAGAGTCTAAAATTTATCGTTTGGGAGAGGGTTAACAACTTATTTCTCTTGTTTCCATTGTAATACAGCTTTATGGATTTTTAAAATTTTTGTAAACTTGTCTATAGAAATGTTACCCCTTGAAGCGTCAAATAACCCAAAATAACTTTGCAGAAGTGAGACCCACATACAGTCAAATCTGTGTACAGCAGCCACTGAAGGGAAGTTTTGAAAGTGGCTGTTGTTCATAGATTGGCTGTTATCCAGAATATGCACTTCTTGCACTGATATGTGTTTCAAATCAAATTGTTTCCATAGGTAAATGTTTGTTTCTATATCTATTTAAAATACAAAAATAAAACACAGAATTAAAACATAAATTTTAGACATTTGCATCCAGTTATGTCCAAGGAGCCATACATGTACAGCAGTCAATCTGTGAGCGTGGAAGAAGTCATCATGAATTTTTTTTACCGAGTAAATACTATGTGATAGATGGTTGCATGTGATAAAGGGGGCTGCTATGTATGTGTCATAAACGGTACAATTATACCAATTACGATGTCTGCTGGCTGCATTTAGCAGATTATTGCTATGCACAATTTAGACTGGGCTCAAATGATAGACCTTGTCTTTGATAGGGTAGAAAACATCGTGGGAAAAGGAGAAAGTGGTGGTTACCAGCATTTTCTCCTTTTCCCACAATGTTTTCTAAAGGCTTCTTTCTCAGGGTCTTTAAAAAGTTGAGATTGTTTGGTAAAGAGTTAAAGAAGAAACATATAGCTATATACCTATGTTGGCTGCTATTCACAGATTGGCTGCTGTTCATGTGTGACTGCTTGCACAGATTTGACTAACCACAATGTCAAGGTTGTCAAGATCAAAGTCTTTCAGAAAAGCAACATTGTCGCTGCTAATTTTGTGCAGGCTGATCTTGATCTACACAGGTCGCAAAGTCAACTGTGGTAGTGAAAGGTGCTTTAATGGTTAAGCTTCTTCTCCTATTTACTGTTGAATCCCATTAGGACAGAGAGAACTGGAAACATTTTGAGGAAAGAAGAAATTTAAATGTTTTTGTACCCTGTCCTTTCATGGGCAGTTTTTATGGATAGAAATACTTTACCTTTATTCTGTCATTTGCTACCATGGACAGGTTTTGTGGAGAGTGTATAGGAAGACCAGCCTGTACTTACCTGCAGTCTGATCTTGCTCTACACTCTTTGCTGCTTTATTTGGTAGTTTGGGTCATATAGGCTTAGCCCAATGTGTAATCTATGAAAGAGGTAGAAGATAAGTACATGTACATGTATTCAGTATTTTTTTTATCTTGTTCTAGGACAGACTACATACAGCATAAATTAGGAAAACAGTATGGAAGTAGTTCGGATGTCTATGTACTGCGTAAAGGTTTGCATGAGTATGACAGCTTTGAGCTGGTCAGACAGGTGAAAGGATCAGATAGATTGAGGGTATCTCCACTGGGGAAGGTAAACTCTCTTACTTCTAACCCATGTTTTTGTGGGGAACTTGCATCAAAATCCAGTAGAGTTATTTTCAGTAATTCCCCATGGTGTACCCAATCTGCATGACAATGCATTACAGTTTTATGCAAAGGCCGGGAAATGCAGGTTAACTCTTTACCCCATAATGCATTTCTAAAGTATCTCTAATTGATCCTAAATAACAGCAAGGATAAATTTGTTTCTTTTGTGTATATGACACCTTTTGATAGCCACAAGCAATTTCACCTTTGGCCATAATGTTTTCCAAAGGCTCCTACAAGCAATGCGTAGAAATGAGTATCTATGGAGTAAAGGGTTAAATTACATCATAACTTAATGTGTTTGAATGGCAGATGCTGTTTACTTAGGGGACTAGTGCGTGGAAACTTCTGTTTCCTCATTCATTTGAAGAGCTAGAAAATATAAATCTTTTTTTGTTTTTACAGGTACATGTAATAACCATGAAATATCAAACAATATTCCACCATTATTTCTCAATAAACTACTGAAAAACATTACATAAAAAACATTTTTATATGCTGATAACATTTTCTCACTGAAGCAGGACATTCTTTGAAGACATTTAGGCAGACAGAACTTTCAAGAGGAAACATGGAGGTCTTGTCATAGTTTTGGTATTGTAGTCTGCTTTGTCTTCATCATTGTCAAAACTTTTGACTTCATATTTTATCTCTGTTATTAGTAAAAAATATCAAGTCTAAACTTGGACACCATGGCAACTGTTAACCCTTTACCACACAATGTGCGCTTTAATCCTTCACCACACAATAATGACTTTGGACGACTTTGAGGAAGAAGCCTTTTGAAAACATTATGGGAAAAGGGAAAAATGCTGGTAACCAGCATTTTTTCGTTTTCCCACAAAGTTTTCTACCCTATCAAAGGAAAATTGCGTCATGTGAGCCACTATGAATTTGTCACCTGCAAATGCTTTCAATTTGGATAGGTCTAAAAATTTGCTATGTGGTGAAAGGCATTTAAAAACATCGTGGGAAAAGGAGAAAATGCTGGTAGCCAGCATTTTCTCCTTTTCATGCAATGTTTTCTACTCTTTCTGATTCAACTCTAGTCATTTCAGTATTATTTTATTTGTCATCTGCAGATGCTTTGTATTTGGACAAGTCTAAAACTATGGTGTTTGTTAAAGAACTGAAAGTGGGGGTAACCTATGCAAGGGAGATAAGTATCAAAGTACTTTCACTCAGTGATGGCCCGTATTAGACTTAAAATATTTTGACCGAAAATCAATAACCACAGCAAAGCATTGGCACCACATTTGGTTCTCTTGTTATATTATGTTGTTGTTGTTGTTTTTTCAGCTTCGTTGCACCCAAGATGGCTATTCTTTTGATGAAAACAAAGAGCCAATGAAAGACTTGAAAAAATTGATGCATAACACTATATGTGAGGTAGAGGGACTCCTCCCGGAAAATTGTTCAAGAATTCATCCCAAATTTGAAGGTAAATGCTTCTTTTTTAATGTTTTCAATTTTGACTAGTCTGTCATGTTGTTGGCTGTAAATGCTTTAACCCATTACCAAACGACAATATTTTAGACTGGTCCAAATTGAAAGCATTTGCAGACGACAAAATTTAAGTGATTGAAAATTTGAAATTTGTTTTGTGAAGGGCAGAAAACATTGTGGGAAAAGGAGAAAATGCTTGTTACCAGCATTTTCTCCTTTTCCCACAATGTTTTCTAAAGGCTTCTTTCTCAAGGTCGTCAAAAGTAGGGATTGTGTGGTAATGGGTTAAATTTTTTTGACGAGTTAAAAGTATTTTTGTCTGCAATAACTGTCAGTTTTGACTAGTCTAAAATACTGTATATCAGGGTTTTTTTCGCACCCCAAAATGTGGCCAGGTATGTTCAAAATCAATTTTTCATGTTTCTTTTTTTTGAGAATTCATTGGTAATGCTGTTTTCTCAAAATTATAAATACTGTTGTATGGTGGCATCAAACCTGCCAACATATTTATACTATATCTGTGTACATATTGGATGCATGATTGGATATAAGCTAGAAGCACCATGATGGTTAAGTATACCAAAATCTCAACATTACTCCTTTACCTTTTTATTTCGATGGTATAATATATAAAAACAAAAATAAGAAAAAGATTTGACCACCAGTATTTCCCACCTACATGTACATGTAGTTTATTTATCGTTCGATTACAAATTGGCGCAACATCATTGTTGAGCCAAAACCTTGATATTTTTACATATGTTTTGTTATTACTGAAGACTATTTATTTCAAGCAGCTAGATGTCTACTATTAAGGGTAATCCATACCACAAGGGCAGGTAACCTTCAAAACATTTTTGATAGTTATGTCCCTTTTTGGATTGAGAAGCATCAACAGCCAAGCACTTGCACCCACTTGTTGTACTCTTTCTTTTTTAGCATGCGATGTTCTGAAGGAATTTTTCCTGCAAGAGGTCACTTCAAGGATTCAGGAGGAAGATGAGGAAGATATGCAACAGAGACAGGAGCTTGAGAACCAACCTAAAATTATCATGCCCAGTGATCTAGTGGTCAAAAAACTGATAGGTAAATGTTGTGTCTTTATCAGATGGGTAAATGTTATGTCTTTATCAGATGGACAAATTTTAGACCCTTTTGTGTTGCAAATTTGCAAAGTACGGATGGCAGGATTTGTCAATTGAAAGGTAGTATACCGGTACATTACTGGAAAAGATATCTTTTTATTAGCTCGGCTGGCCAAAGGCCAATGGGCTTACCATATGTCATAACCTGGTGTGTATGGTGTGTCTGTCCATGTTTGTGTGAGTTAACTTTCATTTAAAACATTTTCTATGTTGAAAACACCAATCCAAATTTTATGAAACTTCACAAAAATGATCCTGCAATTCCTCTTCAGAATTTCATGAAAGAAGTTTAGCATGGGCTTAAATAGCAACTTCTACAAACCTTAGTTTTGAAGACCATGGAGCTGAGGGCATTTGAAAATAAAGTGGCAATTGGAGAAAAAACTGATAACTACTACTTTCTTCTTTTTTCTAGTTTGTTTTTGATTCTTTCACACAAATAACATCATCTGGGCCAAAGTTGATTTGTGGTTAACTCATTACCAAACGACAGTATTTTAGTTACCAGCATTTTCTCCTTTTCCCACAATGTTTTCTAAAGGCTTCTTTCCCAGGGGCATCAAAAGTAGGTATTGTGTGGTAATGGGTTAAAGATGGCCTTTCAGATTCTGGGACAAAAATTTTACATTAGTACAAAAAAATCATCTGTATACTCCTGAAGCCTTATAATTTTCTTTCATAAAACCCCAGTAGTCGAAAACCATCCGACATCAAGAGAAATTAGAGATTCACTACAGCCCAGGTTAACACCGACAGGAAAGACTATCTGTTTTTACTTGAGCACTCCCTCATATATATATACCAGAAATACACAGGCAAAGCTTCAAAAATAGGGTCTGAAGAAGACGTTATGAAAAATGATCACTTGTTTGTTATGTTATCGAATTTAAGCATCATTAGTCACGTGCCAGTCACTCAACATTCCAACAATTCTTTCTTTTATTTTTGGCCTGAAATCTAAAAATAGCATATGAGGTTACATAGCCCTTTAAGGGGAATACCATCATAAATTCTTTTTTGTAATTTTGTGATTCTTAATCATTGATGATTCGTATTGTATTTTTCATATAAATTTCAGTGATATATATTTTTTTAATTTGGTGTGATGTGAAAAATCTAAATACCTACCCTTAAAATATCTGCAAGTCCAAAGTTTTGTCGTATGTTCAAGAATAAGGGTGAACCATTTTATCTCATAATGTCAAATTCTAATTATAATGAAAAAGAGTACTTTTTAGAAATATTCGGGTTAAAGGAGAAAAATGCTGGAACCAGCATTATCTCCTTTGACTGTAATGTTTCTACCTGCCTTACACAACTTTTCCCGATTTGGATGAGATATGATTAGATGTTAAATCTGTAAATGTTTTCAGTTTGGAAAAGAGATTTTTCCATGTGCTAAACGGTTAACCCTTTCCCAAACAATCTCTGGTTTTGAAGAGCCTGAGAAAGAATCTTTTAAAAACATTGTAGGAAAAGGAGAAAATGCAGGTAACCATCATTTTCTCCTTAATCCACAATGTTTTCTACCCTTCCCCCAAAACATTTTTAAGTTTAGAGTCCCAATTATTTCATTGTCTGCAAGTACTTTCAATTTTGAAAAATTTAGAATTTTGTTGTTAGGTAAAGAGTTATGTCACACCATGAGAAAACTTTAGGTGGTTACGTAGCAGAGGTGTAGTGCTGACGTATATATTTCTGTTTTTACAAAGGTAAAGGTTACTTCACGGAAGTTTACCAAGGACTACTGAAGAATGAAGAAACTGTGATAGTAAAAAGATTACGACTCAGTGAAATCATGAGAGAACTTGATGGGAAAGCCAAGTGCTCCCAAAAGCTGGTTTTATTACAAGAGGTAAATGTATAAATAAATGTATGAGCTGTGGCTTGTAAACAGGGGTTTAACCCTTTCCCAGACAAGCCCTGGTTTTTATGTGTCTGCTGTAAAAGTCTTTTGAAAACACTGTGGGAAAAGGAGAAATTGCTCATAACGAGCAATTTCTCCTTTTCCCACAGTGTTTTTAACCCTTTTTGAGAACTTTCTGCCATTTTCTCAAAATCTAAAATTGTCGTCTGCAAACTCTTTCGGTTTGGAAGAGTCCAAAATTTGTTGTTTGGGAAAGGGTTAATGCATCTCCGAAAAACTACTGACCAGGTCAGCCAGTGCATACTGCATGGGCTGACCTTTGTCAAACTTTATGCTTTTGGCAAGGACCGTTCTATGTCAGGATTCAATTGGTTGTCAGACAGAACAGATGTTAAAGATCTGTCATCATGTGATAAATTACTTGAAGTGATGTATCCTGAAGGGGTGTTAACTCTTTACCACACAAGAAAATGTTAGACTGGTTCAAATTGGAAGCATTTGCAGACGACAAAATAAAGGTGACTGAAAAATTGAAATTTGCTCTGGGAAGAGTAGAAAACATTGTGGGAAAAGGAGAAAATGCTGGTTACCAGCATTTTCTCCTTTTCCCACAGTGTTTTCAAAAGGCTTCTTTCTCAGGGGCGTCAAAAGTAGGGATTGTGTGATAATGGGTTAACTCTTTACCAAACAATCCCTGGTTTTCATGACCCTGAGAAAGAAGACTTCTGAAAACATTGTGGGAAAAGGAGAAAATGCTGGTAAACAGCATTTTCTCCTTTTCCCACAATGTTTTCTAACCTGCTGGAAACTAATTTCAATTTTTGAGTTGCGTTTATTTTCTAGTCTGCAAGTGCTTTCAATTTAGACCAGTTTAAGTTTTGTTGTTTTGTAAACAGTTTACTCTTTTCCAAACAACAAAATTTGGACTTGTCCATATTGAAAGCAATTACAGATGACGAAGTAAATGTGAATAAAAAAAAAATTACTTTGGATGGGTTGAAAATATCGTGGGAAAAGGAGAAAATGTTGGTTACCAGCATTTGTAACCAGCATTTTCTCCTTTTCCCACAATGATTTCAAAAGCTTTCCTTTCCAGGGTGGTTAAAAGTCGTGATTTTGAGGTAAACATGGTTTATCCCTTTCCGAAACAAGCCCTAGTTTTTATGTGTCTGCAGTAAAAGTCTTTTGAAAACACCGTGGGAAAAGGAGAAATTGCTCGTAATGACGGTGTTTTCTAACCTTTTTGAGAACTTTCTGCAATTTTCTTTAAATCTAAAATTGTCGTCTGCAAACTCTTGGAAGGGTCCAAAATTTGTTGTTTGGGAAAGGGTTATATAGAGCCATTCTACCTGAAATTAGAGACCAGCCGAGGGAAGTAAGAAAAGTGGTCACATACATTAGGTGATCCGGAAACTCAAGTAATAATTTGAGAAGGAAAGAAGGGTAAGTCTGTGGGCTCTAATAGTGGTTGATTACTTAACCTTTACCAAATACAAGGTTTTTATGACCATTTGCAAGAGGGTTTATGAAAAGTACCGGTGTCATGCGTTTTTTTTTCTCTCCACAATGCTTTTGAACCAGTCAAAGGGTAAAAACCTCTTTGGCTACACTCTATTAATATTTTGTTAATGCAAGCCTAAAATTTTGTGGTGAATGCATAATCCTTTACCACATAGTCCTGAGTTTTAAGAACCTCAAGGGAAGAGGCTTTTGAACATTTTTGGTAAAAGGAAGGAATGCTGGGAACAAGCATTTTCTCTTGGTTTCACTGCATGGTGTCTTTCATTGATTTAAATTGAATTTTAAGTTTGAAATTGTTTCATATGTCAATCTCTCTCTCTCGTTCTTTTCTCTCATTCTCTATACTTTGTCATTGTAGGCATTTTGTGAGAGTTTCGACAAGTTAGTGAAGTTGAGAAACCGTAAATTCTTCCTGGATTTCTTGGGTCAGCGTCTCCAGTACCCTCTGGAAATGGTATTAAAAGAGGAGAAGTATGGAAACTTACAGTACTTCTTGGAAACACGACCACGATATGAATTTCCATTGACCATGCATCATTTACAAACAGTAACCATTCAGTTGGCCTACGCTCTGGAATACATGGTTTGTTCCCATAATATTTTGTATGTAGTGAATTTCCTGGTGTTTGTAGTTGATTCAAGCAGTGTGAGAAAATGTGATGTTGCACGAGACTGTAATATCAAAATTTTTTTACACAGCAAAATATAAATGCAAGAACCAGGAAATTTACTACAACACAATGTTCCTTTTATTGTATGGCTTGCATCACACAAAAAAGGGGCATTCGGACATTTGCATAAAATGTTGCCTCAGATTAGCCTGCGCAGTCTACACAGCCTGAATCGAGATAGCATTTTACGACCACATTAGATTTTGTGATACAGTGGACTTGTGCAAAACAGAAAATTACTTAACAACGGAAAGTGTCGTTTTGGATTAGCCAGCGCAGACTGCGGAGGCTGATACGAAACGATACTTTACGCAAATGTCCGAAACCCCCTTTTCCTGTGTTGCTTGCCATATGCCTATGACTTTCAACGACAAAATTTTGTAATTACTGATATTATATTATCAAAAGGAAAACAAAAAGAAACAAATAAAGGTGTAGTAGCTTGTAAATATGTTTTTATGAGTGGTGGATAAATACTATTTTATAAAACTTTGACCAATTAAGTTGCAAATCAGTACATGCATATTCCGCATATGAGTTACGTCATCATACCATATTTGGGACCGTATTTCAGTGTGTAGGTACGGATATTTTAACTGTCACATGTGATATCTTATACTCATGTCACACATACATTTGGGCCAGAAAAGTTCTAGGTATATAATGATGTTTTATTTATATGTATAGGTATTCTGTATTATGATATATGACTGTCTACTTTCCTGTGCTGATGGCAGTAGCTCAGTTGGAAATGAAAGAGGTCAGTCAGTGAGTTTGAGATTAAATCATAGTATGGCCAACTCTCTTCAAAGAGACAGGATTCATTCATCTCTAACCACTAAAATGTGTGTTGGGGACGATGTGGAATAGCAGCCAGTTGCTTGGTAAGACTGTTAAGTACTGGAAGACAAAACATCAGGTGTGCTTGCTACCATAAAATGACCAAGTTGAAAATGACAAAAAGAACTTACCCTATACTAATCATTCCTGGGCTCTGATCACCCGGAGCAATAAAGCTTTTGAGAATATCATGAGAGAAAGAAAAGTGCTGGTCATTGGCGAAGGAGAAAAACTAATATTGCTTCCCAACTACATATTTTTTGAGGGAATAATGCTCTTTTCCCACAGATTTTTGCAAAAAAAAAAAATCTCAGCAAGGGTGTTAAAAGTGATCTTTGTACAGTATTAGTTGAAGACATTATTCACTTTTTACATGTATTGTCATCATTTTTCAGGAGGATAAAAATTGTTTCCATGGCAACTTACACTGTAAGAATATTATAGTCACAAAATTTTCCCGGAAGGAGATGGTGATCAAAATAACAGATCCAGGAATGGTTAGTTATTACAACAGACTTGACCTAGGGACAAAGAGCAATAGAAACAGGTTTGTTTGACCCATAGAATATAAAGAATTTTGAAGCACATTTCTCAACAGTGAAGATCAAGATCTTACTGAAAATTCATCACAATCTGTTTCTTCATAGTCTTTTTAAGTTACAGGAGTTGACAAGTTGAGGCAAGAATTTTCTGAAAGAGGTAAATACAGGTACTTATGGATTATTTCTGTTCCAAACGACAAATTTTTAGACTGGTCTGAAATGGAAAGCATTTGCAGACAACAAAATAAGTTTGGCTGAAAATTGAAATTTGTGTTGGGAAGGGTAAAAACATTGTGGGAAAAGGAGCCCAGCATTTTCTCCTTTTTCTACAATGTTTTCAGAAGGCTTCTTTTTCAAGGTCCTTAAAAGTCGGGATTGTGTGGTAAAGAGTTAAGTTATAAGTAGTCATAAATAAAAGAACTGAATTCAGTAGTGGTGTTCATGGGTTGTGAGGTAGAGCATCAGCCTCTTAACTATGAGGCCCTGAGTTTGATACCCGGGAGCGGGTGTCAGCTTAGAGATTTCTTATTGGCCCATACATTCGGCACAAGTACTGGTGTAGTTCCCAGGAAGCAGAATCGAGAGAGATTAGAATAATTTGTAAGAAATTGTTTCTCAATCAATATAAAATGAATGTATTTAAACTAATTCTGCACGGAAAGTGTATGTACGTAGTTTCCACATCTTACAGTTATCTAAGGAAAAATATTTGTTACATTCAATCAGATTCAAATAGATCTACCCCACAGTTCTTTACCTCTGACCCATTTTTATCCCCTGCGAAAGGCAGAGGGATGCAGTTTTTGCATTTTGTATCCATTCATACCTGACTCTCTGTCCAGACATATTTGAAATCCTTGACAAAAATTTATGAAACTTCATACATGACTGTGTTCCTTTTGACAGTCTGCCTATTGACTTTAGTGGCAGGGAAAAAGGGGGCTTGGTGTGTATGTCCTATTTGGAACAACAGTTCTTGAACTACAGAACAAAACTTCATACTTATGTTGTTTATCATAAGCCATAGACAATCATCATTTGTTTTTATGTAATGAAATATCATGGAAAAAGGGGACTCTAGTATTATTTCATGAACCAGTAACAAAAAGATCATATGTGCATGCAAAACACAATACCTTTTATCTGTCTCTATACAAAATACCTTTTTCTGAGGGGGATATCTTTTCAACAAAATAACTGGTTCTCCTTCTATGTTATAGGCTACCCTGGATAGCTCCAGAGTTATATGAGAACTTGACAGCTGTGAATATTAGAACAGAGGTATATTCCTATGGTATGACATTGTGGCAAATGTATCAGGAGGGTCAGAGCCCAGTAGACCATACCATTTTGATTGGTAAAACAGTAGAAGAGGTATGTTCAAACAGTCCCCAGTTTTAAACTTAAAAAGAAAGTGTGCCTTTGAAAATATTATTAAACTTAAAAAGAAAGTGTGCTTTTGAAAATATTAAAGTAAAAAGGAGAAAGTGCTGGTAACTGACATTTTCTCCTTTTCCCACAATATTTACTATCGTTTCAAAGACAAGCCTCTTCATGTAAGTTACATTTTTTGTTGTCTGCAAATCCTTTCAGTATGGAAATGTTCAAAGTATTATCATAGAATGATTAGTCAACCAAACAATCTTTCTTGCACTGTCTTTTTACAAATTGTGCAGATTTTCTAGATTTATTGCACTGCTTATTATTTGCCAGTTTTCTACCAATGCTGCAGAGTTTTCTAGATTTATTGCACTGTTCAAGATGTGTCAAGTGTCTGTTTTTGTACCAATGCTGCTGAGTTTTCTAGATTTATTTCAATGCATAGTATACGCTTGTTTTTCTACCAATGATGCAGTTTTCTAGATTTATCTTAATTTTTACAGTTATAACATTTACTTCCCTACAAATAACTACTTTAAATTTATTTCAATTTTTCAGATGTGCCAGTTTTTTTCCAGTGAAGAGTTCCAGTTACCCTGTCCACTCTATCTGCGGGCCTGTATTGATGACTCAAAGGAAATAAAAGCGATCAAGAAGAATATGTTTGAAATCATTTGTATATGCTGTTGTATAGACCAGGAACAAAGAATAAGTCCAAAAGAGCTTCTAAGAAAACTTTTAGGAATTATATTTGATAATGGTAGGCTTTATCCATTTTTAATACTAACCAAGTAACTTGTGTTTTATTCTTAACCTATTACCACACAATCCCTACTTTTGACGCCCCTGAGAAAGAAGCCTTTAGAAAACAGTGTGGGAAAAGGAGAAAATGCTGGTAACCAGCATTTTCTCCTTTTCCCACAATGTTTTCTACCCTTCACAAAACAAATTTCAAATTTTCAGTCACTTTTATGTTGTAGTCTGCAAATGCTTCCAATTTGGACAAGCCTAAAATATTGTTGTATGGTAATGAGTTAACCTGATAATCCTGAGTTATAACAACCCTGAAGAAAAAATAGTTGAATACATTGTAAGAAAAAGTGATATGCTGGTAACCAGCATTTTCTCCTTTTCCCATCCTGTTTTCTACCTTTTCAGACACTAAAACAATAATTATTATCCCCTACCAAAGGTGGAGGGATATAGTTTTAGTATTGTCCTTCCATTTGTCCATGTGTCCGTTCGGGAGAATATCTCAAATACCACTGGACAGAATTTCATGAGACTTCATATGTATGAACAATAACCCATTCCACCAAATGTTATGTGCCCCAGATGTGTGCCTTATGATGCCTGGCAAATTAATTTATAGATTTTTTTTGCCTTATTGTTATTCAATAAGGTATCATAGAAAAAGGGGCTTCATGTATATTTCCATTATGAGTCAATATCTCTTTTATTAAAAATTCTCGATGAAAATTTATGAAACATTATGATAGTAATTATGTGTGTTCCTTATGGTAGTCCACCAAAATCATTATTTTAGCTCTTTTTATGAATTTTCTTACCATGGACAAAGGGTGTTTGACGTATATTTTCATTATGGACCAATATCTGTTTAACTACAGGACAAAATGTTATGAAACTTCATCCTTATGTTGTTTATCACAAATCACAGGCAATAGGTATTTGTTTTTATTTCATGAAATACCATGTCATGGAAAACAAGGGGTTAAATGTATAAATGCATCATGGACCAATGAGCATCTGTTTGTCCATTTTTCCAGACAGATATTCTCTAAAATCTATGACAAAAACTAATAGAAACTCATTCACAAGTTCCTGATGATGTCGGCAATATCTGTTTTTTGGGTTTTGCTTTTTTGATATGATACAGTGTCATAAAGAAAGGGGGGCTTCTGTTTGACCATTTACCCAATAAGGCATTTCTATGGTATCTGTAACTGACCCTAAATTACAGCAAGGATGAAGCCGTTTCTTATGTGTATATGACACCTTTTGATAGTGTAGAAAACATTGTGGCAAAAGGAGAAATTGCTCGTCACGAGCAATTTCACCTTATGCTACAATGTTTTACAAAGCCTCCTACAAGCAGTGAGTAGAAATAAGTATCTATGGAGTAAAGGGTTTACTCACAATCCTCAACGAAAATTTATGAAATTCCATACCTATGTTTTGTGTGACAGCCCCTTAATATCATTGTTTTAGCCTTTTTGATTAAATGTCCTGTTATGGCAAAAGGGGAATTGATGTATTTTTCCATTATTGACAATACCTTTAACTACTGGACAAAATATTATGGAACTTCATATTTTTATCATTTATCACAAGCCACAGACAATAGCTACATGTATTTGATTTTATTTTATGAAATGCCATTTCATGAAAAAAGGGGGCTAAAGGTATAGTTCCATCATGGACCTATGACTGTTTGGCTGGACAGATATCTTTGAAAGTCTTTGAAAATTGATAAAACTTCATGCATGTCTTCCTTTGGACAGTCTGTTGATACATTTATTTTCTATATATATAACGATGTGTGATGGAAAAAGGGGACTTGATGTATATTTTCATTACATCAGTAACTATGCCTTCATGTGATATATTTGTTTTCAGAGGAAGCCTACCATGACTACAACATTATTTATGAGAGGGAGTCTTCCTCCTATTCCATCAGGAGTTCATCAGGAGTCAGGGGGAGCGCAGGGACATCAGGCATCGTCACCAACTACCGTCCTGTTACAGTACCTATCAAAGACATTGTTGAGATGGACTTTAATGGTAATAGTAAGTTTTATAGCTGTTTAACCAATTTCCACACAATCCCGACTTTTAGCGACCCTGAGAAAGAAGCCTTTAGAAAACATTGTGGGAAAAGGAGAAAATGCTGGAAACCAGCATTTTCTCCTTTTGCCCACAATGATTTCTACTCTTCACAAAACAAATTTCAAATTTTCGGTCACTTTTATTTTGTTGTCTGCAAGTCCAAAATTTTTGTCGTTTGGTAATGTGTTAATTCTTTACCTTACCAATAGTAATTCAAACTTCTCCAAATTAAAATGGTTGGCAGACAACAAAATAAAAGTAGATCAGATGATGGCTTCTGTCTTTGAAATGGTGGAAAACATTCTGGGGAAAAAAGGAGAAAATGCCAACCATTTTCTTTCTTGCACTCAGTGTTTACAAAAGTCTTCCTTCCTAGTATTTGAACTCTTTGGTAAAAAGTTCTATTGGGATGATAACAGGCATTTTTCATGATCAACCATGTTTTTCCGACTTTCAAAAAAAAAATTGTAACTCATTACCAAATGACAAAATTTTAGCTTTGTCCAAATCAAAAGTATTTGCAGACGACAGAATATAAGTGACTGAAAATTTTGAATTTTGTTTTGTGAAGAGTAGAAAATATTGTGAGAAAAGGAGAAAATGCCAGCATTTTTCTCATTATTCCATTATGTTTTCTAAAGGCTTCTTTCTCAGGGTCGTCAAAAGTAGGGATTGTGTGGTAATAGTTCAATACATTTATTTGAGCCATTTTTTTATTTCATCTTTACAAATACACATTTTATTGTGATGAAATATCTAAAAAGTATATTCAGTATATTCTTAATTTTCATTTGTTATTTACCTTACAGGTTAGTCAACACCTTAACTCTTTACCAAATAACAAAATCTTAGATTGGTCCAAATTGAAAGCATTTGCAGACGATAAAATGAAAGTGACTAAAGAATTTAAATTTGTTTTAGGAAGGGAAGAAAACATTGTGGGAAAAGGAGAAAATGCTGGTTACCAGCATTTTGTCCTTTTCCCATGATGTTTTCAAAAGGCTTCTTTAGAAGGGGTGTTAAAAGTCGGGATTGTGTGGTAAAGAGTTAATATACAATCTTGATTCTTAACAATCCTGGTTTACCAGCATCTTCTCCTTTTCCCACAATATTTTCTACTATATCTCAAAGAGATATTGCATTCAAGCAATGTTTAATTGGTCTATTGCAAATGCTTTCAAGTTGGTCCTGTCCAAAATTTTGTCATTTGGTAAAGAGTTAATGTTTTGTCAAAGGCACTGACACTATCTTGCCTAATAATATTGAGCTGTCTGGTGATATTTTTTCATTTTTGTTACATGTAGAAGAGAGCTTGCAGAGAGGTAGCTCTTTCAGACAGGCAGTGATATGAATTAAACATACCACCTGTTTTTTTTTTTTTTTTTTTTCAGGTGAGAATACAACATCAAAATTTATAGACAGTGGTGGCCATGGGAACAACAGTCAGGGCACAATATGCTCTATAGAACCTGGGTGTATGTTGTCAGGCAGTGAAAAGCCTGTGCAGATGCCTTCATGCCCAGTCCATCAAGCTTCTTTAAACTCCCCAGAGTCAAAACGAGGTACCATGGATCCCATTGTCAGTGATGTGAAATTTATCATAGCTAAAGACCGTTTGACTATTGACAAGAGCAGTATTCTTGGATCTGTAAGTACAACTTTATTAGATCGCAGAGAAGGATCTATAGCTCTTTACAACACAATCCTGAATTTTATCAACCCTGAGAAAGTAGCCTTCTGAAAACATTGTGGGAAAAGGAGAAAATGCTGGTAACCAGCATTTTCTCCTTTCCTCACAATGTTTCCTTCCCTTCCCAACACAAACTTCAAATTTTCAGTCAATTTCATTTTGTCATATGCAAATGCTTTCAGTTTGGACCAGTCTAAAATTTTGTTGTTTAGTAAATAATTAAAACTTTGTGGGAAAAAGAGAAAAAAATGATGGCATCAATATTTTATCCTTTTATCACAATGTTTTCCAACCTTATACAGAAAAATCAAGTTACATGTACCGGTATTTGAAAAACTTTCTAGTTGATGTATGCAGCTAGCATGGCTTTATACTAATTGCAAATGCATTAAGCCCCCTTTTCTCAGAGCATGGCTAATCTTTAATTGTCTTTTTTTCAGGGGTTTTATGGAACTATTCATAAAGGAACTCTGGAACTAAGTACTGGCTCATCACATGTACCTGTTGCTGTGAAAGGTTTGTAGGGAAGTTATCAAGGAGCATTTACGGGATTAAAGGGCTAAAAGTGTGACAGAAAGCCAGTGTTAAGTAGAGTTTGCTTTTGAAAACATCTGGGTCAAGGAGAAAATACTGGTTATGAGCATTTGTGCCTTTTTCCCCACCATATTTTCTACTCATCAAATCCAGTCATTTTAGTCACATTTAACTCTTATCCAGCTAAGTAATTATATGAAACTTTCAAGCCAATTAACTCATTACCAAACAACAAAATTTTAGGTTTGTCCAAATCGACAGCATTTGCAGACGACAAAATAAAAGTTACTGAAAATTTGAAATCTGTTCTGTGAAGGATAGAAAACTTTGCGAGAAAAGGAGAAAATGCTGGTTACTCCTTTTCCCACAATGTTTTCTAATGGCTTCTTTCTCAGGGTGTCAAAAAGTAGGGATTGTGTGGTAACGGGTTAAAACCTAAAAGTTTGATATTTCAAAGTTTTTTGGGGGGAGAAAGATATCTCCTTATTGGAGAGTGTAAATACATGATTAGACTGCAAGTTATGTGAAGTCTGATCTTAATCAACACTGTCTGCATAAGATCTGTGGGTCATGCTTAGCAGCCAATTGGTGAGTCTGAAATCTGCAAATTTCTTCAATATGGACAGATTCCAACATGGTGTTATATGGCTACAAGTTAAGTGTTTATATGGCAATATTTTAAAAGCATTTACAGAGGACGATGTAAATGAGGTTCAAGTGATGGCGGTTTTCTTTGAAGGGGTTTAAAGCATTGTGGGGGGAACGGAATAGAAAAAAAGTGCCAGTTACCAGCCTTTTCCACAGTTTTTTCAAAGGCTTTTTCATTAAGGTTGCTTAACCTTTTACTGCACAATGCTGACTTTTAACATCCTTAAAAAGAAGCCTTCCAAAAACACTTTGGGAAAAGGAGAAAATATGCTGTGTGAAAGCAGACAGGTAAGGTGTTGAGCTACTGTGGGTCTTAACCCTTTGTGAAAGCAGACAGTTTAGGGAGAGCTATTGCTTGGTCATGATAAAATCCTTTCCAAAAGTCAGCATTTAAAGCAGTGAGCATTTTCTAGGTGATGTTGACCCTTTCATGAAGAAGACAGAAGATAAGGGAGAGAGCATTTTCTGGTTATGTTAACCGTTTCCCGGAGCAGACAGTTTAGGGAGAGCCTTTTCTGGGTCATGTTAGTTGTTTTCCGAAGCAGACAGTTTAGGGAGAGCCTTTTGTGGTTCATGTCAAGTCTTTCTCAAAGCAAACAGTTTAGTGAGAGCCTTTTGTGGTTCATTTTAAGTGTTTCCCAAGGCAAACAGTTTAGTGAGAGCCTTTTGTGGGTCATGTCAAGTCTTTCCCAAAGCAGACAGTTTAGAGAGAGCTATTGTAGACAGAAGATTGAAGTCATTACCATACGACAAAATTTTAGGTTTGTCCAGATCGAAAGCATTTGCTGATGAAAAAATAAAAATGACTGAAAATTTGAAATTTGTTTTGTGAAAGATAGAAAACGTTGTGGGAAAAGGAAAAAATGCTGGTAACCAGCATTTTTTCCTTTTTCTCAGGATCGTCAAAAGTAGGGATTGTGTGGTAATGGGTTAACTCTTTACCAAATGACAAAATGTTGGACTAGTCAAAATTGAAACCATTTGCAGACAACAAAATAAATGTGAATCAAACATTGAATTTTGATTTTGGAAGGGTAGAAAACATTGCGAGAAAAGGAGAAAATGCTGATGACCAGCATTTTCTCCTTTTCCCACAATGTATTCTAAAGGCTTCTTTCCAAGGGTCGTTAAAAGTCGGGATTGTGTGGTAAAGAGTTAATGCATTTCAAACCACCTTTTGCTAGAGTGTGTCTCATTTCACTTTCTTTACACAGCTTTGAAAGAAAGCCAAGCAGATAAGTTCAGGGAGGAATTCAAAAAGGAGGCATCTATAATGGAGAAGTTGATGCATCCAAACATTGTTAAGTTCTATGGGATATATCAAGAAGGTGAGAAATTTTGCTGACACTATGGAAGATTCAATAAACAAAACCAAGGTTGCTTGTTGGGATTTCTCACCATCTTTTACTTAACTGTTTAACACACAGTCCCGACTTTTAATGACCTGTACAAAAAAAAAAACCTTTGAAAACATTGTGGGAAAAGGAGAAAATGCCGGTAACCAGCATTTTCTCCTTTACCCACAATGTTTTCTACCCTCCCCAAATCATATTTCAATTTTTCATTCACAATTACTTTTTTGTCTGCAAATGCTTTCAGTTTGGATTAGTCCAAAATTTTGTCATTTGGTAAAGGGTTAACCATTTACTAGACAACAAAATTTTAGACTCTCCCAAATTGAAAGCATTTGCAGACAACAATTTCAGCATGGCTCAAATGATGCATTTTTCTTTGATAGAGTAGAAAACATTGTGGGTAAAGTAGAAAATGCTGGTTACCAGCATTTTCTCCTTTTCCCCACAGTGTTTTCAAAGGGCTTCTTTTCTAGGGTTTGCAAAAGTCATTATTGTGTTGTAAAGGGTTTAAATATGTAACTGTAGGTGTGTGTATGTCACAAATCTTGATAACATTTGTTGAAGAAATTTTAATAAATATCAATTTTAGGTATGTACCAAAGAACATAGTTTTTAACTTGTCCAAATTGCAAGCCTTTTCAGAAAACAAGTTTGATGGGGTTCGAATGATTGCATTTACTTCTTTCAAAGATCAGAAAAT
Organism: Tridacna crocea; assembly: GCA_943736015.1. Classification (NCBI taxonomy): domain Eukaryota; kingdom Metazoa; phylum Mollusca; class Bivalvia; order Cardiida; family Cardiidae; genus Tridacna; species Tridacna crocea. The sequence goes on from OX031066.1 coordinate 17,448,388, forward strand.
GTAGTGAGGAAAAAGGATAAAGTGCTAGTTACCAGCATTTTCTACCAGTACTTTCTCTTTTTTTCACAATGTTTATAAAACTCTGGCTTGCTTGGTAACAGGTTAAATGTTAATGCTAGTAAACTGCATTTTTTCCTTTTCCATGATTTTCTACCCTTTTAAAGACAAAACCCTCACATTTGAACCATGCTTAAATCTTTACCAAACAATAAATTTTCAGATTGGTCCAAATTAAAAGCATTTGCAGACAACTCTTTAATGTGACTTAAAAACAAATTTGCCTCTAGAAGGATAAAATCTATTTTGAGAAAAAGGATATTTTATCAGTTACTTTTCCCACAATGCAGAATGCATTAAACCCCCTTTTCACAGCATATTCACAGTATTTACAGACCAGAATTTGCTCTGCTTGCATTGTGATTTAACCATTTTTTTTCTGAGGATATTTAATTTCTGCTTTTTCTACTGACTAACTTCCTTTCAACAATACAGCATCTAAAGCATGGATGATTTCTGGTTATAGGATTATGTGTAAAACACCAGTGTGGACAGCCCCACTGTAAAATGGCATTATTCATTGTATTGCATAGATCTTCAGGAAATGTCTATGTAGTTTAACTTCCTTATACATACAGTCAAATGTCAGATTAAATTTTGTAATGAAGATTTAACATCAAATTAGCAGGCCCCTTTATATAAAATCACAGATTACAATTTTGATATTCTACCTGTTCTTGTTTTTGCATCCAAGTGTTAAAATCACCTCGAGTCAAATTCTTACAACACAACAAAAGGTCAACACTACCCTTTTACATATGCGAAATTATGGTATTGTTGTCTTCCATGTATTTTTATGTTCCCTGAACCATTTCAGGGGAGCATATAGTGGCCACACTGTGTATACATCCGTTTGTCCATTCTTCAGTCTGTCTGAAGCCTTTTCTCCACAACCCCTGGACCAAATTTTATGAAACTTCATATCTAAACTCCTTGGTTTCACAATTTGAGGCTGCATCACGGAAAAAGGGGGCTTCATGTAAAAAATTGTTTTTCTCTAATATCTCCTACATCAGTGATCAAAACTTTGTGAAATTTCAAATCTGAACTCAGAACATTTCCAGATACCTCCTTCCTGGTTTCTCAACTACTGGCTGCATTTTCCAAAAAGGGGGCTTCATGTAAAAAAATGTTTTTCTCTAATATCTTTTAGGATAAAAGAAGTGAATTTATATTAATTTCATGCATTTTATGACAAGCACTTGATCGGGGAGCATAACTCGTCTCTGACGGCTCTTGTTAACAATGTTGGGAAACTGATCATTGTGTTTATACATGTATAGATTACAGAACTATTGATCTCCAGTAGGGTAGTATCCCAAGACTAGCTGGTGTGGATATCTACCGGATCTTTATATATTGTTAAAAGTCTAGAGAAATGAAAATTGATTATTGTCAGCTGTTATTCTCATGATTCAGCAGTAGCAGATATTAAATGCCAAAAATTCTTGGAATGGACATCACAGAGATAAGGTGTGCAAAAATTTAAACACTCTTTCTTTTTTGTAGAAAGCTGCAGACATTTGAATCCACAGGAAAAAAAAAACTTCTGCAGTGTCGCTAAAACTCAAGACTTTATGGGGAAGGTTAAAAGACTCATTTAAACATGGGATTGTTTGATTAACCCTTTACCATACAATGAAAAATTTGACGACCTTTGAAAAAAGCCTCTTGAAAACATTGTGGGAAAAAGTAAAAATGCTGGTAACCAGCATTTTGTCCTTTTTCCACAATGTTTTCTATTCTATCACTAAACAATTTCACCGTTGTACCAATTGCATCATTAGAGCCACATTGAAATTGTCGTATGTAAATGCTTTCAATTTGGACAGGGCTAGAATTTTGTTTTCTGGTAAAGGGTTAAGAGTAAAGATAAAGTTAATTTGTTTTTGTTTGTTTTATAGGTAGATACATGGTCATGGAGTTAGTAGAAAAGGGCTCTCTCTATAGTTATGTACAGAGCCATAAATCAAAAGGCCTCTCAGAGGAGAAGCAGCTCCAAATTAGTGTAGACATTGCGTCGGTAAGCAATAAAAATGGAATATAACAACAGTCTGTATTTCTGTTTGGTGGAATAAGATCAAGTTACTTGTGTAAAGAGCACATTAGATGAGACTTTAACCCTTTACTCCATAAGGCATTTCTATGGTATCTCTAATTGACCTTAAATAACAGCAAGGATGAAGCCATTACTTATGTGTATTTAACACCTTTTGGTAGCGTAGAAAACATTGTGACAAAAGGTGAAATTGCTCGTCACAAGCAATTTCACCTTTTGCCACAATGTTTTCCAATGGCTCCTACAAGCAATGCATAGAAATGAGTATCTATGGAGTAAAGGGTTAAGTTTGAATTTGTTGCATGCCATACACACTCAAGGATCAGATCCAACCACAGAGAAATCCAGACTGTTGTTTCACCTTCAGTCAGAATGATTTTAAAAAAGCAGAGGATATATTTATTACAAGACTTTAAATCGGTTTTAGCAGCATATTTACAGATTTAATGAAAAGATCCATAACACATTAAAGTAATCCCTGAACATGATGATGTCTTACACAGAATACATTTACTTGTATTATATGGTTAACTCTTTATCAATCAACAAAATTTGTGGCTTGTCCAAATCGAAAGTATTTGCAGTTTGCAGATGACAAATTAAAAGTGATTAAAAATTTGAAATTTGCTTTGAGAAGGGTAGAAAATGCTGGTTATCAGCATTTTCTCCTCTTCCCACAATGATTTCTGTAGGCTTCTTTCTCAGGGTCGTCAAAAGATTGTGTGATAATGCGTTAAGCTGCATAGAGCACATGTATGATAATAAAAATGAATCTGGACTTTTGTACTTGTGCTTAAGATAACACCCTGTTTTATTCAGATCCTATATAGAACATAATAAAAGAAAAGTAGTTTTGCCATTAACCTTATGACTTTCACCCCTTGGTATTTAGCCTGTCAGATTTGGAAAGGAATTTTGGGGTGTTGCCAATTGCCAGGTTGTTGTTATCATTGTTACGCAAAAAAATTCAAAGTTCCTCACATTTCTTTCCATTATTTTTATATTTTTTTCAAACAAGGGCTTTTTAGTGATTATCAAAATTGAAATCCATACTTAAGTCAAAAATTGGTCAAACACTTTGGCAGATGTTTTGATAGTAAATATATCTGAGTTTTCATTCCTTGTGGGATAATGAATTGTGTGATGTCAGCACATGGCAGTCAACATACTGTATAAGCTTTTATAAACTCATGAGAATACCACCAATGCTTGGTTAGAAAAATCATTTGAAACCCTCAAATGTTTGGCAACAAAAGAGAATTTATTTCCAAACCCATCAAAATTGATTAACCGGGTTGTTTTTCCTATTTTCAATCAAATGTTTTCTTTTTTTCCAATAGGGGTCAAAATTTCACTGATTTTGTTGCACACCTTATGTTACAATAAATGATAAACAGCTGATATGCAAGTGCTATTGTTACTAATGTGTCTGCAAGAAGGGAAAAATGCTAGTTACCACATTTTCTTTATTTCTCACAGCATTTCAAAGGCTTTTTTTCTTCAGGGTCTTTCAGGATTGTTGGAAGAAGGGTCTTGCAAATATAATGAATTGTTTGTTTTTTCCAATACTAGAGTTCTTTTTCTTCAAGGGCATGGCTTATTTGGCATCAGAACAGATCATTCACTGTGATTTGGCAGCAAGAAATGTACTTTTGGCCTCTGACTTCAAGGCCAAGGTCAGTGATTTTGGGTTGTCCAAAATTCTTTGCCAAGATAAGGATTACTACAGGCGTACAGAGCAAAGAACCATTCCAATTTTGTGGTAAGACAAATTTGTAGTAGAATAAAAAATGAGAGAAAGAACATAAAAACCATTCCAACTTAGTGATCAGTTAAGACATTACCACACAATCTCGACTTTTAACGACCCTGTGAAAGAAGCCTTTTGAAAACATTGTGGCAAAAGGAGCATTTTTTCCTTTTCCCACAATGTTTTCTACCCTTCCCAACCCAAGTTTAATTTTTTCAGTCACATTTATTTTGTGGTCTGCAAATGCTCCAATTAAAGGATTAGAGAGATTAGTAGAGGGACAGAATATGGGACTTTTCCATTTCAGTAATAATAAGTAGAGGGACAGAACATGAGACAGGTCCACTTAAATGATAGAAGGCTTCACAATGATCAGTTCTCTTAACCTTGTTGAATATCTTTGACATAGAACTTCACTATGTATACAGTAGATTCCGCTTATTTGCAAGTCCTATTTGTCAGAGAAAATATTGCAAATAAGCGGTCGGCCCGATAATCCGATGGCTCTTTTTAGACCGGAAGTCAAACCAGAGATGCAGAAGATCGTTTCGTTCTAATGACAGACGTTCAGCTCTTGCATTCCGATCATTTGATTAATGTTTATAATTTTCTAAATATGTGTATTTCAAACTAAACTAATTAAAAAAAAAAAGCATTTGTTTGCTTACTTTATTTATCTATCAAGTGCACAAAGCACCAGAAACGATCCTGGCTGTTGGCCATGGTGATGCTTCGTTTGACATAAAATTCAACACAAACTTTTTGTTAACACAGGTTTTGACGCATATCTCCAGTTTCCGGTTGTCTAACATTTACTCCATGTGTACATGTACATTCTTACACAACATGATCGTTTACTGTGCACCTGTATAAACCCGACTCGCCACCTGTTAGGTTGAATGGGTGGGTAAATTTTGTGTGACGTCATAGACTGATTGCCGCGCAGACGATTCTATTTTAATGCATCAATTTAGGCCATACCATTCAAAGCAGACCTAAGTAAGAAACGGTTCTCTGTGTTTTTCACAGTTTACATTCGGCACACCTTACTTTCACGCCTGTAGTCAAATTGTTTGTCACAAATTGGATTATCAACAAGACACTAACAAACAGTTAAGTTTTTTTTCCCAGTGTGTAATTATCTGATAGGTGATAGGTTATTTCAATCGGTCTTTCTTGTAACAGGTAAAGTGCCGAATTCGTTTGCAGTTGCTTTCGGGGAGCGTAAAGATCAGACTGCACAGAATGTGTAGTCTGATCATAGAACGTCTATGTACGTTTTTTTTTTTTTTCTGAGTTATACCAAGACAAGATTTAAGTACATGTAGTCATCTTTTCGCCAATGTTCCTGCCCTAAAATTACCATTTTATTAATCAGTGCTCTTGGTGGTGGATGTACAGCCTGGTACCCGAAATCTCGCGTTACCATCCAATAGTTGAAAATCGGCAACCAGTGAAGTAAACTAACGCATCAATGCTGCAAAACAGCTACTGATTTAATGAACTCCATATTCAGAATGTCGGCCATTTCCAGATGTTTTGTAACCGTTATTACACTTTCTTAGATAAAAGAATAACATGAAATACGACAAGAATTGTTATCTTTAATGATTAAATTATGGAAACAGATGGCGGACTCGTCGTTTGTATCCTGCTACATTAGTTTTTTATCTGCGATTCTCTGTACGCATTGAAATTCGACTTTTATCTTTTTTAGTAACCTTTTTTTTTCCCTGGACAGATTGAAAATTTTCGCGGTCTTATCTCACGGAATTGCTAATAAACACTAGAATTTCCAATCATTTGCTAATTTCTTGTTGCAAAAAACCGAAATGTTCTATTTAGGGGATCCCAATTATGCGTTGAAATTTACGTTGTCTAAATAGGAAATGGATCGGTGCTGGACCAAATCTTGCAAATAACCGAAAATCCCGATAAACAGGGTTGCGATTAAGTGGAATCCACTGTACATGTAATCTCTATAATGTGGATAACAAAATGAGAATAGGTACAGGGTGAGAAGATTGTAGGGAAATGGTAAAATAACTGAATTCCTGCAATTTCCTCTTTTCTAATGATATTGATATTTTCAAAGAATTGCTTTTTCACTGCTGGTAAAACATGGAATTGAGTGGTAACAGGTTAACTCTTTACCAAACAACAAAATTTTAGACTGAATGGTATTGAAAGCATTTGCAGAAGACAAAAGTGTCTCTATTTATGCAATTGGTCTCTAATTGGAGAGAAAACCTTGTGGGAAAAGGAGAAAATGCTGGTTACCAGCATTTTCTTCTTTTCCCACTATGTTTTCGAAAGGGTTTTTTTACCAGAATGGTAAAAACCTGAGATTTATTGGTAAAGAATTTGTTTTTTTAAAGCTTTATTTACCACGTCAATAGGTACGCGGGGGTCGTGGTCATCCCCCAGCATACCTTACATAATCTGTTAGTATAGAGTGTTAGTTTTATTTTTAAACATATAAACATTTTTACCAACATTTAAACATATTTACAATGACTTCATGAAGAAAGAAAAAAACATTTTCTTATAAAAACATACAAAGAATATATATGAGACATTCTCCGGCAAAAAGGTGCCTAATGCCCCTATGTAGTCCACCACATCAAGCAATTGGTAAAGAGTTAATCCTTTCCCAAACACTCCCTGGTTTTTATGGGTCTGGAATGATAGCCTTTTGAAAACGTCCTGGTAACCAGCATTTTCTCCTTTTCCACAATGTTCTCTACCCTGTCATAGACAGAAATCATCTTTTCAGCAAGAGTTGAACTGTCGTCTGCAAATGCTTTTAGTTTAGTCTAGTCCAAAAGTTTGTCGTTGGGTAAAAGGTTAAGGAAGAAATGGTAGGTAAATGAAAAAAAATCAGATGAAAATGGTCTTAGTCCATATTTTCTGAAAAAAAAAAAAACATCACAAATTGTATGTTGTGCTTATAGGGCTTTGTGATTGTTCTTGTATAGGTGTGCACCAGAATGGATTGGATACAAAAAGTTTTATTTCAAGAGTGATGTTTGGAGTTTTGGTGTGGTCCTTTGGGAAATTTATACGTAAGTATGTTTTCCTCCCAACTAATGTTTCTTATATTATAATTAGAGTTCAGGGACAATATTTACAAACAGTCCAAATAGAATTGTAATTTTTCAATTTGAACACTTGGCTTTTGATTGGTTGAGATGTTTTGTCTCGGTGAATCACATGACCAGTCTTCAATTTAAGATGAGAATATTATTTAAAAAACAAATAGTGTAGATAGATATGTACGTGTAAATGATAAGCACACAATCCCAAGTTTTAATGACTCTAAAAAGAAGAACTTTGAAAACATTGTGGTAAATTGTGAAATGCTTGTTACCAGTATTTCTCCTCTTTCCATAATATTTTTCATCTTTATAAAGAATTCCACTGTTTGAATCAAATTTATTTTTGCCATCTGTAAGATTTCTAAATTTGGAATAGTCTAAAACGTTATTGTTTGATAATGAGTCAGTAAATAACCATTAATGGTTTGATAAGTAATTGCTAAAGAAAGTGGTCTTAATTAGTTATGGTAGATTTTATCTATTTATTAATTGATTATCAGGGAATCTGTAAAAAACTGTCTAAATGGTATTTTATTCTATTCATAGATATGTTAAAGGTGGCCCTTCAGATTTTGGGACGAAAATTTTATAAGAATACAAAAATATCATCCTTATACTCCAAAAGCCTTATAATTTTCATTTATAAAACCCCAGTAGTCTAAAACCATCCGACAACAAGAGAAATTAGAGATTTACTACAGCCCAGGTTGACACCGACGGGAAACACAGTCTATTTTTACTTGAGCAACTTGCTCTTTTACACACCAGAAATATACAGATGAAGCTTCAAACATAGAGTCCAAAGAAGACATTATGGAAAATAATTACATGTTTGTTATGTTATGGAATTTCAGCATCATAAGTCACATGCCAGTCACTTAACATTCCCACAATGCTTTTTTTTATTTTTTGCGGGAAATCTAAAAATAGCTTAAGAGGCTACATAGCCTTTTAAGGGAATAACACACAAAAAAATATTTTAGTAATTTTATGATTCTTAATTATTATTAAGATTTGTATTGGTTTTTTAACTTTTTTTCCATATAAATTTCAGTGATAAAAATATTTTTTAATTTGGTGGGCTGTGAAAATTCTAGATACCAACCTTTAAAGCCCCACTGTCATCATGTATTGATCTATTTATAGATATGGTAAACTTCCATTGATTGGAAATGACAATAAACTGAATGATTTCTATAAGAATCTGTTTGAGGACAAAAGATTAGAGAAACCAAAGCATTGCAGTGAGGAGATGTACAGTCTAATGAAGTCCTGCTGGCACTGGCGTGAGGATGCTCGACCAACATTTTTAGATTTAAAGAACAGGTCAGTTAGTTTTTAACCCTTTACCCCATAAAGCATTTCTGTGGTATCTTTAATTGACCCTAAATAACAGCAAGGATGAAGCTGTTTCTTATGTGTATATGACACCTTTTGATAGCAAAGAAAACATTGTGACAAAAGGTTAAATTGCTCGTCACAAGCAATTTCACCTTTTGCTACAATGTTTTCCAAAGGCTCAAGCAAGCAATGTGTAGAAATGAGTATCTATGGAGTAAAAGGTTAATGGTTTACAGTGTTAGTGTTTTACGACTCTGTATTGAGAAATATTGAGAAAAGACAATATTGGTGAAAATCAGCATTTTCTCTTTTGCTCACAATGGTATCTACCCTTTCATAGATATACTTTAACATCTGAGCAATCTCTAGTTTATCATCTGAAAAGACATATAATGTGGACATGTCTAAAGTTTTGCCATCTTGCAAAAATTTAGTCATGTGGTCGACCTTGTGTGCACTCTAGAGGCCACATTTTCCATCAAATATTCTTGAAAAATGGTCAGAATGTTTGTCTTGATAAGACCAAGGACAAGTTCAAAATGGGATCATGTCTGGTAAGTATCTGGGCCAAATCTAAGAAAAATCTTGGGTGCACTGTAGAGACTGCATTTTTAGCCTGAAGCTCTTAAAACCTGGCCAGAATGATTGTCTGTATCACATCATGGACAAGTTGGAGATTGAACCATGTCGGGCCAAAAAGTATCCACTTACTTCATATGTTTTACATCAATGATTTTATTTAGCTGAGTGCTTAACCCATTGCCACACAATCTCTACTTTTGACACCCCTGAGAAAGAAGTATTTGAAAGCACTGTGGAAAAAGGAGAAAATGCTGGTAACCAGCATTTTCTCCTTTTCCCACAGTATTTTCTACTCTTCCCAGAACAAATTTCAATTTTGCAGTCACCTTTATTTTGTTGTTTGCAAATGCTTTCAATTTGGACCAGTCTAAAATTTTCTTGTGTGGTAAAGAGTTAAGGGCCAATGGCCTTTTTATTTCTTATTTTTCCACAAAAGAGTTTTTATGTCAAGGTTGCTAAAACTTATGATTGTGCAGTGAAAGGTTAATTTTGGAAAGGCACAAATAATGACTTTGAATGAGTGTTGACTTTAGTGCAGCAGATAAATCTTCAGGAAGCATGAACAGGTGAAATGGTCACACTTGTTTTGAAAACTGTCTCGTCTGCCACTTCTCCACCCCATATTTCTTGGCTGAAGATAAGTATACTTCACCGTCTACCTATATCTATTTTAGGCTAGAGAACATGCTGAAGGAAGTGAGACCGGACAGAAGACCGGCTAAGAGCAAAGAAAATCCAGGTGTTGCAAAAAATAGTAGAGATTCAGTCAGGACAGATATCAATGGCATCTCTCAGGATAGTGTTAATGATACACATACCATGAGAAATACTCCTGTACAAATGACTAGACAGGCTGAAGAAGATCAACACGAGACTTTTTACCAAAAGGCAAATCCTTCGGCTAACTTCGTTGAACAATCAGGAACTGTAAAAGATGCAAGTAAAATTTCACTCAAGGCAGATCAGGATTGTCTGAATGATACACAAACCATGAGAAATACTACCAGACAAGTCACTGGGCAGGTTGAAGACGAGAAACATACACATGGTTATAGAAAGGCCAATTCCTCAGCTGATTTTGTTGAACAAACAGATCGGACAGAATCTCAAAGTATGCCAACAAAGACATTCTCTCATTTTCCAAGAGATCCTAGTAAAACTGCCCCAGAAAAAGGAAGTCCATTTACACCATTGCCTAAAGGAAGTGATACCTACCATGGGATGACTCAGAAAAAGATGATAAGGTCATCTGATAATGTTATTGAAGCGGGGCTTACTGTACATAGGGATAATATTCTTGGACAGGTAAGATAATCTATACAACTGTGGTAATCATGGAAACAAGTAAAGTTACTTACCCATGCATATTTATTTATTACCTCCTGCCTGCAGACTATGTCTGAAAACATTTGGCAGAAGGAAAAATTGTTTTTTACAAGCAATATCTCTTGTAGACATGATACTTAACATGTTTATACCAAAAAAAGCAATGAAAATATTTAAGATGAGAAATTTATCACTGTTGCAGTTCTTCTCTCATGTTTTAACCCAAAATAGCCTTGAAAATAATTATGTCGAGAATTTTATTGCCTGCAAAATTCTTCTCCCATGTTTACACCCAAAGTGGAAATGAAAATATGTGGCATGATCAGAAAGAAAGTGGACCAGTGCCGGTATCGGAATGTTGTTATAAAATACAACTTGAAGTGTTCACCATTTTTAGCTCACCTGAGCACATAGTGCTCAGGGTGAGCTATTGTGATCGATCGTTGTCCGGCGTCCGTCCGTCTGTCCGTCCGTCCGTGTGTCCGTCCGTCCGTGAACAATTACTTAAAAATTCTTCTCCTCTGAAACCGCCCAACAGATTTCAGTGAAACTTGACAGAAATGATCCTTAGGTGATGCACTTTCAAAATACTTCAAAGATTTGAATTCCATGGAGAACTCTGGTTGCCATGGCAACCGAGAGAAAAAACTTTAAAAATCTTGTCCCAAACCGTAAGGGCTAGAGCTCTCATATTTTGCATGTAGCATCATCTAGTGACCCTCTACCAAAATACTTCAAATTATGGCCCTAGTGTTGAAAATGGCCCTATGTTGTGGGTTCTCGGATTTCACATAGAGATAAAGAAGGAAATCTTTAAAAATCTTCTTGTCCCAAACCATAAGGGCTAGAGCTCTCATATATGGCATGTAGTATCATCTAGTGGCCCTCTACCAAAATACTTCAAATAATTGCCCTAGTGTGGAAATTGGCCCTATGTTGTGGGTTCTCCGATTCCACATAGAGATAAAGAAGGAAATCTGTAAAAAACTTTATGTCCCAAACCTTAAGGGCTAGAGCTTTCATATTTGGCATGCAGCATCATCTAGTGGCCCTCTACCAAAATACTTCAAATTATGGCCCTAGTGTTGAAAATAGCCCTATGTTGTGGGTTCTTGGATTTCACATACAGATAAAGAAGGAAATCTTTAAAAATCTTCTTGTCCCAAACCATGAAGGCTAGAGCTCTCATATATGGCATGTAATATCATCTAGTGGCCCCCTATTAAAACACTTCAAATAATGGCCCTAGTATGGAAATTGGCCCAATGTTGTGGGTTCTCGGATTTCACATAGAGATAAAGAAGGAAATCTTCAAAAATCTTCTTGTCCCAAACCTTAAGGGCTAGAGCTTTCATATTTGTCATGTAGCATCATCTAGTGGCCCTCTACCAAAATACTTCAAATTATGGCCCTGGTGTTGAAAATAGCCCTATGTTGTGGGTTCTCGGATTTCACATAGAGATAAAGAAGGAAATCTTTAAAAATCTTCTTGTCCCAAACCATAAAGGCTAGAGCTCTCATATATGGCATGTAGTATCATCTAGTGGCCCTCTACCAAAAGACTTCAAATAATGGCCCTAGTGTAGAAATTGGCCCTATGCTGTGGGTTCTCGGATTTCACATAGAGATAAAGAAGGAAATCTTTTAAAAATCTTCTTGTCCCTAACCGTAAGGGCTAGAGCTTTCATATTTGGCATGTAGCATCATCTAGTGGCCCTCTACCAAAATACTTCAAATTATGGCCCTAGTTTGAAAATGGCCCCATGTTGTGGGTTCTCGGATTTCACATACAGATAAAGAAGGAAATCTTATATTTTGGTGACAGTTCATTGAATTTTTACAAAGTCATTTTCCTTTGATGAAATTTCTTGTTCTCCCTATTTTTCAACAACTATTGGACAAATATCATTCAAACTTCTCTTAAATATTTATATAACCGGGTTTGGTTAAGAAAGATTATCTTCTTATCTAAACCAAGAAGACCTAAAGCTTTGGCCTTGCACTTCGATATTTGGTATTTATCTTCATTGTAAATCTTTACTGCTTGGTACTCAGGTGAGCGATATAGGACCATCATGGTCCTCTTGTTGAAAGAAACCTCTTTTGAGTTTTTTGCATTTAATCATTCCTGATTTCCATGTGCAACGCCTGTGTGGGAGTGTGTCACGTGACTTTACTATCAAGGACCCGGTCATAGCGAGGGTTAGCTCCTCTCTGCTCTCATAGTGTATGCCACATAGAGAATGTTTCAAATCAGGAACCAGTCAGAGGTCACATGAATTCAGGACTAAATTATATGGTGTGTGGCAAGTGTTTCTGTTTTATGTTTTTGCAAAGTGTCCAGTATAAGTGTGGCTTTGTAAGCTAGGGTGTTATCTTAGTGTAAAGTGACATCACTCCACTGGACTTCTGGCTGTGTTTTTTGTATGGTGTTTGTGAAATTTATTTGCATAATATGGGTATAAAACTCAGCATTGACCGTAGTATGTATAGATACAACATGATTTAGAGGATAAACCTGAGCACAGAAATACTTGATGTAGATAACTTTACCAAGTGACTTAGAAAGGTTGGCTCTACCAGTGGAAGGCAATGTTTGATGTTTCAGTACACTGCTTAGCTGTTTAGATTCAGTCTTGTTAAAGTGTGCCTATGTTTCATTTCAAGTTACAATAGGATCAGTAAATTCTAACCCATCTACCCGAATGGATTCCAAAGTCTCTTAGCAGATTTGGACCCTAACCCCCATTGGCTGGGGCATCAGTGTCGGAGGTACCCGCATTGTGCAAACACACGGCATTCCAAGATTCTTGGTCTAAATCTTCTGAGCACTTCTAAATGAAATGTCAAATGTGTCGTCTATCTTCCTGAAAGTATTTCAGCAATCTTGTCTTACATGCTTTTCAGTTTTGTCTGTGACTGATGTTGATATCATTAACAGTATTGCATCCTTGTCTAAAACAGTTCGATCCATGTACAAATATCAGATTTTTTGATTGCAGAGTCCCTTTAAACTGTTTCTAAATCAGTTTTGATTGCCAATAAATACTTTCCAAGTTTGGTGTAAAACTTGATAATTACACTCGGCTTAAACTAAAAATGGTCCGACATTTTGGACCACTTATGCTGTATATAACATCATTAAAATGATGTCATACTTTACATATTTGAATATGATGACAATTGAAAGCTGGATTCAGTTAACAGATAATTAATGCTTGTCTGTGCAAATTTTTGTAACCCTACATCTCGTATTTTTCAAAATAACAATCTTTCACCCCTCCTAATTAACCCTTTATCATATGATCCCATGTTAATGAGCTTGAGGACAAAGTCTTTGAAAAAATTATTGGAAAGGAAAATGCAGGTAATGAGCACTGGTCCTTTCAGCACAATGTTTTTATCCTGCCAAAGAAAAATTTCCATCATTTGGGCCACATTTAAGTTGTTTTCTGCATAGGAATTGGATTTTGACATGCCCAAAATCTTGATGTTTGGGAGAGATCTCAGATAAGAAATTCATTTCCATTACAATTTTACACGCAGGGTCGCTTCGGGAAAGTTCTTTCTGGTGTATACAATGAAAACAGGGTGGCTGTCAAGACCTGTATAGATGATAGGTACAAGGAAAGGTTCAAACGTGAATATCAAATGCTTCAGGACCTCAAACATCCAAATATTGTGAAGTGTCTAGGGATTCATCGTCCAGGTAAGTTGATTGATTGTATGTTATTTTATGCATATTAAATTTTCAATATTATTTCAGTAATATATAAGTGGCTAGCGCATCTGTCCATGCTTTCCTGGAGTTTCTTTTACCAGAACTCTGCACAATATTCTCTCCAAGCCACTGGCTGCTTTTCCATGTACTTGTAGCCATAGTTGAAACAATGGTGGGAGGTGAGAGAGGAATGAATCCTGTCGCAATGACTGTCATCAGAAAGAAATCGACCGAGCCCGGGATCAGACCAGCAACCCCATTCTCAAGTTGACAGGTGAGTGCAACACTATTCTAAGTGCCTGTACATTGTACAGGCACTTAGAATAGTGTTGCACTCACCTATCGAAGTGTCCTGCATGCTACTGACCAACCTACTGGGGCTCAGCTTCCAGAGAAATAGATTAAAGTCTATTCTAGACAATTTGTATAAACCTTATTCATTTAGAAGAACTCTTTTGGTCTTTACTGAACCACAAAATTTTAGATTTGTCTAGTTGAAGGAAATTCACCAGACAAAATAAATGTGCCTTAACTCATTACCAAGCAACAAAATTGTGGACTACTCAAAATCTAAAACATTTGCAGACCACAAAATAAATGTGAATTAAAAACTGATTTTTGATTTTGGGAGTGTACAAAACATTGTGGGAAAAGGAGAAAATGCTGGTTACCAGCATTTTCTCCCTTTCCCACAATGTTTTCAAAAGGTTTCTATCTCGGGGTCGTTAAAAGTCAGGATTGTGTGGTAAACAGTTAAAAAATTGAAACTTGTTTTGGAAATGGTATAAAAACATTTTGAGATAAGAGGAAAATGCTAGTTACCACAGTTTTCTTCTTTTTTTAACAATGATTTCAAAATTTGTCTTTTCCTTCAGGGTCTTGTTGTAAAAGTCAGAATTGTGTTGCAAAGTGTTTAACTTATTACCAACAACAAAATTTTAGGTTTGTTCAAATCAAAAGCATTTGCAGACAACAAAATGAAAGTGACAGAAACTTTAAAATTTGTTTTGCTAAAAGTAGAAAACATTGTGGGAAAAGGAGAAAATGCTGGTTACCAGCATATTCTCCATTCCCCACAATGTTTTCTAAAGGCTTCTTTTTCAGGATCATCAAAAGAAAGGATTGTGTGGTAATGGGTTAAGGTACATGGTAGACTTATCATTCAGAAAATGTGTAAAAAAAAAACATAACACCGGATATGAATTAGATTCAAATGTTAACATCTGCACTAATGAGATAATGGCATTCTTCACTGTGGTGTAGCATCTAACCAGTATATTTAAGGGTTGCAAAATGTTCCCGTTAGTTATTGTTGTAGTAGGTTGGTTAAAATTGCATGCACTTTAAAATTGTGAGTTGATTGATTGATTGATTCACTGACTGACTGACTGACCGACTGACCGACTGACCGATGGACCAAACCAGCTGACTGACAATGATTTTATAGGTCTCCTTCCTTAGGTTGTTTCATCACTGGTAAAAGATCTACTAATTTGTTTTTTTTTTTTAGAAAATGGATGTGGACTGGAGTATGTGATGGAATTTATGGAGAAGGGCAGCTTAAGGTCTTTACTTCAGTCATGCAAAAGTCCCCCAGTCAGTCTGTGTCAGAAAATAAAGTTTCTGGATGATATTGCACAGGTAATTTTGTTTATTTTTCTTTATGATTAGGGCAGCATTAATGGATATAGAAATAATGTCAATAAATATTAGAATGTCTTAAACCTTCTATAACTGTTACATGTATAATGTATTCTGTTTATTATGTGTTTATGACTAGAAACTGTATGAGTTAGGTCATATGTCTATGGTCATTATTATTGATGCTTATCCTTTTACTAAATCATCCTGAGTTTTAACAAATTTGAAAAAAAAAATCATTTAACAACCTTGTTTGAGAAAAGGAGGAAAGTATGGCAATATGTGGCAAATACCAATGATTAAATCTTTCTTTTGTTTTGAATATCTTTGTATATTAATTTTTAGCTATTGAGGGCTACTCAAGGAATTTTTGTGGATAGTGTAAAGTAAGATCAGATTGCACAGATTGGTGAAATGTTTCCTGCATAAAAACCTTCGGAATAGCAAAAACTTTGGTTTTTATCATCAGCTCTAAAGTTTCATATCATTTATTTAGCAAAATAAGGATTAAACTTTATTTCATGTTTGTTATCTATATTTCCAGGGATATTTTCAAGTATTTCTGCTGCAAATTTCTTTCCCAAAGCAAATGTCAATCATTACCCCTTTCTTCCATGAGGTTAAGTGGCTGTACTGATACCAGGACCCGTATTCACCAACCATTCTTGAGAATATTCTTAGTCTCATTCTCCAAGATTTTCCAAATTTATAAGTAACACAACTTCTGATTGGCTAAACCATCCGGTTTAGCCAATCAGAAGTTGTGTTACTTACTAATGTAGAAAATTCTGGAGAATAAGACAAAGAACGTTCTTAAGAATGGTTGGTGAATACGAGCCCTGGTTATCAGTCTGTCAGTCTATTTACACAACTTAAGTTCTCTTCTTCTCCTTACATTTTCAACCAAATTAGATGAATCCATAGAGACTCTGCACCTTCAATTTATATTATGACTACAGGAAATGTTGAGTATTGCAATCAGTTTTGCCTTTCGAAAAGTTTGTTTTATCCAGTTGCAAGGTGTTTGGGTGGGAGAGGGGGATTTATTAGCTTGCCAATGTTCTGGTAATGAGTTAACTCTTTACCACACAATCCCGACTTTTAACACCCCTGTGTCCAACCTGTGAACTATTGGCTAAAAAACTTCTCCAAAAGTTTCCTGAAATGACTGATGAACTGAAAGCTCTCATCCCCAATGTCCAAGTTGCAACACCTACTCAGACTCGGCCTACATCTGAAACAAACAAAACTTCTTCTGTACCCTCAAAACCCACAAACTCTCAAAGTATCTCTTCACAAAAAACCTCAAAACCATCTACCTCCTCACAAAATATCTCTTCAAAAAAAGCTTCAAAACCATCTCCCCCTTCACAACAGACACCAAAGAAACCACAACCTCCATCTTCACAGCCTACAACCAAATCCAACGTCTCATCTAAAGACAATCCTAATCATACACCCTGACCTCAAAAAAGGTCTTCTTCCAAGTCCACATCACAATCTAGAGATAACCAAGGATCTTGTGAAATTACAGTGAAAGTAAATGATCCTGTCCCTACCTCCAACAGATTTTCGGAGCTAGAGGACATGGATGCAGATACTGAAAATCTGGAAGGTGAGGCTTCAGATTCAGAAGCCTCTATCTGGTCCACTTCCAAAGATCTTTGGAACAAGGATTTTGACGCTTGGCAATCATCCAAAGCCGAGACATCTGTAATTAAATCTTAACCAGTCTATTTTAAAATGCATTGGTTTACGGCCTCATTTTTTACTTTAGTCTTTATACTTTCCTCATGCACTATGGATACCATAATCCAGTGGAATTGTCGAGGTCTGAAGTCAAACTTTGACGAACTTTCACTTTTAATCAATGACAACAAACCAGTTGCTGTTTGTTTGCAAGAAACCTTCCTTAAACAGGAGGATGATATCACTATAAAATATCATTCTATTTACAACAAGATCTTTACCGAAGGCGAAAAAGCCAGAGGTGGTGTTTCTATTGTTGTTAACAACAACATTCCTCACAAAGTTATCTCTTTAAATACAAACTTGCAAGCTGTTGCCGTCAGGTTATCTTTACACAGTGCTGTTACACTGTGTTCTGTATACCTCCCCCCAAGCACACCTATCAATGAGACCAATCTGAATGATCTCATTTCCCAATTGCAATCCCCCTATATTCTAGCTGGGGACTTTAATGGTCACAATGTTATGTGGGGTTGCAGTGACACCAACCAGAGAGGTCTACAGTTAGAAAACTTCATTTCGAACAACTCTCTGTCTTTCATGAATGATAACAAATCCAAAACCTACTTGCATCCAGCAACTGGATCTTACTCTTCCATTGATTTAACATTATGCAGCCCAGTCTTACTTCCCAATTTTACTTGGAAAGTGACTGAGGATTTGTGTGGAAGTGATCACTTCCCCATTATCTTTTCATCTACACAACCGTCCAGCAGTGTACGACCGCAGAAATGGAAGCTTTCCAAAGCAAATTGGAATAAATTTGAAACCCTATGTGAACAGACCATTACACATGATAAATTTGGAAATTGCGATGATCCTGCAAAACTTTTCACTTCCCTATTAATTGATGCAGCTAAACAGTCCGTCCCTCAGACCTTGACAAACCAAAAACGACCTGACAAGCCTTGGTACAATGATGATTGTAAACAGGCTGTCAGAGACAGAAAACAGGCCCTTAGAAAATTTAATCTCAGGCCTACCAAAGACAATCTTAACTTATTCCGTATTTCCAGGGCAAAAGCCCGTCGTACCATTAAAGAAAGTAAGCGCAAGGCCTGGAGACAATATGTCTCTAATTTGAATAGTAGAACTACTACTAAAAAAACCTGGGACATGATCAGAAAGATCAATGGCAAAGGCCAGACCCCTGTTAGTCACCTTGAGGTTAACAATACTTCGTTGGAATCTCCCCAGGATATAGCTGATGCTCTTGCTAACACCTTTTGCAAAAAGTCTTCCTCTGCAAACTATTCAGAAAAGTTTCAGAGGAATAAAGCTAGAGAAGAAAAGAAAAAGCTTAATTTCAAGTCTTCGAATTCAGAGCATTATAATAAACTCTTCACTTTTAAAGAATTAAAATCTGCTCTGAATAAATCTCATGATTCTTTTCCTGGCCCAGATAAAGTTCATTACCAGTTTTTAAAACACTTACCTTTTACTTCCCTCTCAGTTTTACTTGATATTTTTAATGATATCTGGCAGTCAGGTGATTTTCCTGTATCCTGGCGGGAAGCACTTGTCATTCCTATCCCAAAACCTGGCAAAGATGCTAGTGACCCGGCTAACTATCGGCAAATAGCTCTTACTAGTTGTCTCTGCAAGACCCTAGAACGTATGGTCAACGACAGGCTTGTCTGGTTTTTAGAGAAGAACAACCTCATCGTTGATGTACAGAGTGGATTTCGTCGCCAGCGCGGCACCATAGATCATCTTGTCCGCTTTGAAACCTTTGTCAGAGAAGCCTTTATTAATAGACAGCATGTAGTATCTGTCTTTTTCGACCTTGAAAGCGCTTACGATACAACTTGGAAATACGGAATTCTGAAAGACTTGCATGACTTTGGTCTTCGAGGCCGTCTTCCTCTTTTTATTTCAGCCATCTTGGATGAACGTCTTTTCCGCGTCCGAGTTGGTAATACTGTCTCGGGAGCCCGTGAACAGGAGATGGGTGTACCCCAAGGATGTATTCTCTCTGTTACACTTTTCAGTGTAAAAATAAACAGTATAGTCAAAGCTATCTGTCCTGGTGTAGACTGTTCCCTCTATGTTGATGACTTCGTCATATGCTTCAGATCTCGAAATATGAATATTATTGAGAGACAACTTCAGCAATGTCTCAACAAATTGCAAACATGGTCTGATGAAAATGGCTTCAAATTTTCAAAGTCCAAAACTAAGTGCACGCACCTCTGTAATCTACGAGGTGTTCATCCAGATCCTGAACTTTATCTGGACAAAACTAAAATTGAAGTTGTTTCTGAGTTTAAATTTCTTGGAGTCATCTTTGACAGAAAGCTTTCTTTCCTTCCTCACATCACTGCACTTAAAAAGAAGTGCAAGAAGGCTCTTAATCTTCTTAAGGTTGTGGCTCATTCTGAATGGGGAGCAGACCGTAAAGTCCTCTTGCGGCTTTATCGGTCTTTAGTTCGCTCCAAGTTGGACTATGGATCTGTTGTATACGGATCAGCCCGTAAATCCTATTTGAAAATTCTCGATTCTATACATCACGAAGGTCTATGTCTTGTACTTGGAGCTTTCAGAACTTCTCCCGTCAATAGTCTTTATGTTGAGGCTAATGAACCTTCTCTTTCTTACAGGAGAGAAAAACTCTCACTTCAATATATTTTAAAACTTAAATCAAATCGTTTTAATCCAACTCATAACATTGTCTTTAAACCTGAATATAAATCTCTTTTTGAAAGGAAACCAAATGTTATTCCTCCATTTGGTATCCGCATGGAGCCCATTGTAGATAACCTTGGCATAGACACTGAGTCTATTGCCGACTATAAAATCTCTGAAATCCCTCCATGGACACTAAACAGTGCAGAATTCAGATTTGACCTTGCATCTGACAAAAAGTCTGTCACGGATAGAACTGTATTTCATGCTAGATACAACGAGATAAAGGAGCATTATTTTTCCTTCAAACCCATCTATACAGATGGATCTAAAGAAGGCAATTCTGTAGCAGCTGCCGCTGTTTATGGACAAAGGAGCTTAAAATGCCGCCCTCCAAACAACTCCTCTATCTTCTCTGCTGAAATTAAAGCAGTAGATCTGGCCCTTAATCTAGTTGAAAGTTCTAATTCCAACCGTTTTATTATCTTTTCAGACTCTTTGTCAAGATTACAGGCCCTTTCAAATCAACGTCTTGAGAATCCTGTAATCTGCAGTTTACTTGAAAGGATCTCACAAATTTCTTCTAAGAATAGATTGGTGTTCTGCTGGCTTCCAAGTCATGTAGGCATCAAAGGCAATGAAAATGCTGATAGATCTGCCAAATCTGCACTTAACCTTCCCATTTCAGATTTTAAAGTTCCACACACTGATTTTAAAGCCTCCGTTTTATCACATATTCAATCTTCTTGGCAGTCCCAGTGGGATGCTGATATTTTCAATAAACTGCATTCAGTTAAACCATCCCTTGGTGAATGGTATCCCGTTTACAGATCCGTTCGTCGAGAAGAAGTGATAATTGCACGACTTAGAATTGGCCATTCACGCATCACACATTCCTGGCTCTTGACAAGAGATGATGCCCCTGAATGTATACCATGCAATGCAACCTTTTCTGTAAAACATATCCTACTAGATTGCATTGACTTTCAGCCAGTTCGTTCAAAATATTTCAGCGTCGATAGTTTGAAAAATCTTTTTGATTCTGTCAGCGTTGAATCTATTATCGCTTTCATAAAGGAGATTGGCATTTACAATAAACTGTGATATTTACTCTTGAGTTTCTTACCCATCTTTTTACAACATTCTTTACTTCATTAATATTCAGTTTACATCTCCTTAATGGGAGGATTGGCTCTCTTGGAGACATCTTATCTCATTGGAGACAGGACCTCTTTAATGGGAGTATTTGATCCCATTGGAGGCTCCAATCTTTACCAGTTTAATCTCATTTCCAAGGAAAAACAATATTATCAGTCTTACCTTTTAACCTAAAGCTTTGGAGTAGGCAGGGAATGCCCAGCCACTCAATATCATATTTTATGCATATTATAAATGACAATTTTTTTTCATTTAAAAAACTTCTTTTTATCAAACCAGCATTGAGTTTAAACCTTATTTGTCGCATTCTTAGATCTTATCATTTAAAACTTTTGAGTATATGGGGAATGCCCTGTAACTCGATGATGCCCTTTATGCATTAAGTTTTCTTAATTCAATTCTTTTATTGTCATTTAAACTTCATTCAGTTTAAACAACACTTCGTTTATTATCTTTTAACATAGATATGCGCGCTAAATGACCAAAGCTGTCGATGCGCCATAAAACAACATTCATTCATTCATTTAACACCCCTGTGAAAGAAGCCTTTGAACAGATTTTGGGATAAGGAGAAAATGGTGGTAGCCAGCATTTTCTCTTTTCCCCACATTGTTTTTATCCCTATCAGAGACAACTTCAATAATTTTGGTCACATTTAATTTGCCCTCTACATATGCTTTTGGTTTGGACAAGTCTAAAGGGTTAAAGTTTAAAAGGGGAATAGGACTAAATTCTAACTAAAAAAAAAAATTGAGTGAGATATATGCTGAAAAGAATAAATGAGCCGTTCTGTGTGAAAAGGGGACTTAAGTGCATCTGCAAAAGAGTATCCACCTAGGCCAACCTGCACAGACCTATCCTGGGCCGAAACTTTTGGCTATCGGTCAATTTTCTTTTTGTTAACAAACCAATCTACCCCATGATTAAGTTGTTATTAGAAAAAGGTGGCTCCTTTAGATCCATCATGTAATCATGTGACTTGGATTAGTATCATGTATAAACACACGTTGAGCCCCCTTTTGCCATAGCATGGCTCAAATATGCACCACATTTATGAGTAACCATATATGAAAAGGGGGTTTGATGCATTTTCCTGTAAAGTATTATAAGCATTTTACCACATAAATATAGATCCATTTAGTCAAACAATGAACAGAATCTGGATGAAGAATGGTACTTTGACATGCAGAAAATTAACAAACAGAAAAAAGTTTCGACCGAGGTCACCCTGTGTCAACTTCACATGCAATCCTTTTTTCAGATGCATTAAAGCGCCTTTTAAGAGGGCATGACTTATAAATATTCCACCATTTTTTTCCTCATTTTAGGGGATGAAGTTCTTATTTGAACGCCATGTTTTGCACGGTGATTTGACTGCAGACAACATTTTGGTCAATGCTGAAAATACAGCTAAGATATCTGACTTTGGTTTATGTAAGCAGTTTGATGACTCAGATGTTATATATACCAGAAATGATGCGATTATGAAACCAGCAATGTAAGTTCACTGCTTTGTGAATTTCTACACTCTTCTAAAATTACATCAATTAACCCTTTAACAAACAGTCCCTGGTTTTTATGAGCCAGGGAAAGAAGGCTTTTAAAAACTTTGTGGGAAAAGGAGAAAATGCTGGTAATCAGCATTTTCTCCTTTCCCCACAATGTTTTCCACCCTATCAGAGACCTAAAGGTAATTTGCACCAACTCTAAATTTGTCGTCTGCAGATGCTGTCAATTTGGAAGAATCTAAAATTTTTCGTTTGGGAAAGGGTTATTGCCAAACTCTTTCATAGAAGACAAAACTTTGGACCTGCCATAGTTGAGTGCATTTGAAGATTACACTTGTATTGTGACTCAAGTGTTAAGGTTTGCGTCCGATGTTGCCGGTCTCAGTAGCTCAGTCGATAGAATACAGGACTCAAGAAGAGAGGGTTGCTGATTAGATCCCCGGCTCTACCAATTTTTGGGGGGCATTGATGATAGTTATTAGGACAGGATATTCGCATAATGAAAGATCATACTTCAAAGTGTTTCAATGTCAAATTGCAAGAAATTCTTCGCTCTAGAAATGACTCGCTGAAACACCTTTAACCCATTACCACACAAGAAAAACTGGTCCAAATTTGAAGCATTTGCAGACGATAAAATAAAGGTGACTGAAAAATTGAAATTTGTTCTGGGAAGAGTAGAAAACACTGTGGGAAAAGGAGAAAATGCTGGTTACCAGCATTTTCTCCTTTTCCCATAGTGTTTTCAAAAGGCTTCTTTCTCAGGGATGTCAAAAGTAGGGATTGTGTGGTAATGGGTTAATGGGAAAGTGATGTAATTGTTGCTAAAACTTATCACATAGTATGTGTTACAATTTTCATTCAAATAACATCAAGACATGCAGTAAAATTTACAAAATTGTTGACATATTTTGATTCATTATCTGTATAAACTTTCCCATTTTGATTTTGATGTAAATGCCACAGATCTTTTTTCTTGTGTGTAACACTTTTCAAATGGAACTACAACTCTAAA
This sequence comes from Tridacna crocea, assembly GCA_943736015.1. Lineage (NCBI taxonomy): Eukaryota > Metazoa > Mollusca > Bivalvia > Cardiida > Cardiidae > Tridacna > Tridacna crocea. Next base: position 17,472,018 of record OX031066.1, read on the forward strand.
CAAAACCTTTAAATGGCATATAGGTTAACCCTCAACCCTTTAGCCCATAAGGCATTTCTATGGTATCTCTAACTGACCCTAAATGACAGCAAGGATGAAGCTGTTTTTTATGTGTATATGACACCTTTTGATAGCATAGAAAACATTGTGGCAACAGGTGAAAATGCTCGTCACGAGCAATTTCACCTTTTGCCACAATGTTTTCTTAAGGCTCCTACATGCAATGTGTAGAAATGAGTATCTATGGAGTAAAGGATTAAACTGCTAATCTCAACTTACTGACCTTTTGCATACAGTGTAGATCAAGAATTTTTTTGTACATGGTCAGAAAAGGAAACATATTTCTAAAAAAAAATTGGTTTGAGAAAACCTTATTCTGGTTTTTACTACCAGCTTGAAAAGTTTATTCAATTATTCATTGGAATAACAGTTAAAGGTGATATATTAGGATACTTTTTGTTTTATGTGACAAATAGAATTGCGCATTTATGTTAATTTTATATCATTTTTATCAAAATTGTTGACTGAAATGTACATGTCACTCATCAAGGTGTGTGCTATATATACAATTTTACTCCTCTGGTTTGATAAAAATGATAATACATAAACGCTCCTGTAAGATCCTCAGTTTCCCTCATATGAAATCCTCTTTTTTAATTAGCAATTTTTGTGTTTAGTACTATGCTGTTCAGTACTGGTCTGATGCCAGATGAAAGAAGTTGTTTACTTTGGTTAATTGATGAAAGACTGACAAATAAGGCATTATTTTGTAATGTTTTTGCCAATTGATTCATTTGAACTTTGACTGTAGGAAATCTTAAAGGTTTCAATGAACTGTTTTAACTCTGTTAAAGAAAAAGAAATGTTATTTCAGAGTAATTTTTTGTTTGATGATTTTCAGATTGTCCCCTGAGAGTCTCAAGGAAGACTAACAAAGTTTTATTTCAAAATAATTTTTGCCGTTGATATTTTTTCAGATCACCCCCTGAGAGTTTCAGGAAAAAATATACCAAGTACTCAGACATTTGGAGTTATGGGGTTTTGTGTTTAGAAGTGATTCTAGATGGAGGTCAACCAAACTTTCAGAACCCACTGGACTTCCAAGAATTATGTAAAACAGATGACATCAACCCGCTGCTGTCAAAGCTAGAGGCAGGGGAGAGATTTCAAAGACCAGAAAGTTGCCCAGACGTGCTATATGATGCTGTCAGGAAGTGTTGGGAGTGGGAACCCAAGAACAGGATACAGTATACACAGCTGATACAGACTTTCAAGTGAGTAGCAATTGATTATTTAAAACTTTACAAAACTACAAAATTTTGAGCATGTCCAAATCAAAGGCAAAATTGCAGCTGACAAAATGCATATATCTTGCTTAAATGATAGAACTTGGCTTTCAAATGGTTGAGAACATTTTTGGAAAAAGGACAAAAAAAGTTTTTAAAAGATTATGTACCAACACTGTTCATTACAACAACATTTTAGACTCATTCACATTAGAAGTAGATATAGATAAGAAACTTAATATGTCTCAAAACATGAGATTTGTTTTTGAAAAAAGCAGAAAACATGTTGGGAAAAGGATGAAATCCTTATTATCAAAATGTTTCCATAAATCATTATCCTCAGGACCATTTGACTCTTTACCAAACGACAAAATTTTAGATTGACTCAGATTGAAAACATTCGCAGAAGACAAAATGAATATGACTAAAGAATCGAAATATGTTTTAGGAGGAGAAGAAAACATTGTGGGAAAGGGAGAAAATGCTGGTTACCAGCATTTTCTCCTTTTCTCACAATGTTTTCAAAAGGCTTCTTTCACAGAGATGTTAAAAGTCGGGATTGTGCAGTAAAGGGTTAAAGATTGTGGCATAGGGTTTTAGTGGGGTCAAGTATTTTCCCCTTTTCTTTTAGTACATAACTAGGTTGTAATTTTTCAACAGCGCAGAAACCAAGATCTTGTAATGTAGTCAACTAATAAGAGGACATTAGGTAAACATGATTTTTTTCAGTGCAGGGACCAGATGTTGAACTACTATCCACTGATATATGGCCTGCAATTTTCTGCTTTTCACAAGTCTGCTTAGCAGAAAATCTAATGTAAATGTGAAGTACTGTCTTGGATTGCGTAGGCTGATCCGAGACAACACTTTACGCAAGTGTCCCAATGCCCCTTTACGTGTGTTGCAAGCCATTGTAATGTAAGAGTTCATTCAGTGCAGAGACCAGGATGTTATATTGTAGTCGGCTTATATAAGTTAAATTTGTGCACAGTGCAGAGACCAAGATATTATATTGTAGTCGGCTAATGTAAATAAAATTTGTGCACAATCCAGAGATCAAGCTGTTATATTGTAGTCAGCTAATATAAGTAAAATTTGTGCACAGTGCAGAGATCAAGCTGTTGAACTGTAGGTTAATCTTGTGTACAATGCAGTGACGAAGATGTTGAATTATAGTGTAAAATTAGTTCAATTTGTGTACAGTGCAGGGACTAAGCATTTGAAATGCAGTCAACTGATATTTTGTCAGGTAATCTTGTGCACCATGCAGGGACAAGATATCAAACCACATTTCACTGATTTTTGTAAGTTAATCTTGTGTACAATGCAGTGATGAAGATGTTGAATTGTAGTCAACTGATATAGAATTAGTTAATTTTGTGAACAGTGCAGAGACTTAGCATTTGCAATGCAGTCAACTGATATTTTGTAAGGTAATCCTGTGAACACCGCAGGGGCAAATATACTGAACCACAGTTCACTGAAATTTTGTAAAATAATCTTGTGAACAGTTTTTCAATCTGAATGTTTAACCACAGTTCACTCATATTCTGTAAGGTAAAGTAGTGTACATGTACAAAGAGGTTGAATCACAGTTCAGTGATATTCTGTAAGGTAAAGTTGTATTCAGTGTAAGGGATAAACATGTTGTACCAACTCAGCTCACATTTTTGAATGGTTATCTTCTTTACATGGACAAAGATGTTGAACCACAGTTCACTGATATTTTGTGAGGTAAAGTTATGTACAGTGTGGGGACAATGATGTTGGACTACATTTCACTGATATTTTGTAAGGTAAAGTTGTCAAATAACATTAAGATATGCAGTGAAATTTACAAAATTGTGGACATATTTTGATTCGTTATCTGTATAAACTTTTCCATTTTGATTTTGATGTAAATTCCACAGTGCAGGAAAAGAAGCTTGGAGCACAGTTCGTTGGTATTTTGTAAGGTAAAGTTTTGTACAGTGCAGGACAAAAGGTCTTATGTCACATTTTACTGATATTCTGTAAGGTAAAATTATGTAGAGTTTGAAACAAAAGGTAAAGATATGTACAGTACAGGGAAAAGGATGTTGGATCACAGTTAACTGATATTTTGTATGGTAAAGTTATGTACAGCGTAGGACAAAAGTTCTTGTGTCATCCTTTCGCTGATATTTTGTAAGGTTAAGTTATGTACAGCGTAGGGACAAAAATGTTGAACTACGGTTCACTGATGTTGAACCACTGTCCTCTAATATTTTATATGACAAAGTTATTTTCAGTGAGGGAACAAAGTTGTTGAATCACAGTTAACTGTTGTTTTGTAAGGTGAAGTTATGAACAGTGTTTGTAAGGTGAAGTTATGTACAGTGCAGAGACAAAGATGTTGAACCACAGTTCACTGATATTTTGTTAGGTAAAGTTATGTACAGTGCAGTGACAAAGATAATGAACCACAGTTCACTGATATTTTGTTAGATAAAGTTATGTACAGTGCAGGAAAAGAATGTTGGATCACAGTTCACTGGTATTTTGTTAGGCAAAGTTATGTACAGTGCGGGGACAAAGATATTGAACCACAGTTTACTGATATTTTGTAAGGTAAAGTTCTGAAAAGTGTTAAGACAACAATGTTGGATCACAGTTCACTGATATTTTGTAAGGTAAAGTTATGAATACTTTGGGGACAAAGATATTGAACCACATTTCAGTGATATTTTGCAAGGTAAAATTATGTACAGTGCAGGAACAAACATGTTGGATCAGAATTAACTGATACTTTGTAAGGTAATCACAATTCACTAATATTTTGTAAGGTAAAGTTATGAACAGTTCGGGGACAAAGATGTTGAACCACAGTTCACTGATATTTTGTAAGGTAAAGTTATGAACAGTTCGGGGACAAAGATGTTGAACCACAGTTCACTGATATTTTGTAAGGTAAAGTTGTGTACATTACAGGGACAAACATTATGAACCTTAGTTCTCTGATATTTTTAAGTTAAAGTATGCGCTGGTAACTAGCATATTTTCTGTTTCACACAATTGCTTTCAATTTTGACGACTAAGACTTTGTTATTGGGTGAAGAGTTGATATGCCTTTTTCCTTTCACAACAATAATGCCTTTGAGGTCAATATAGATCAAGATTAGAGTGCACAAAATATTTGGTCTGCTCTTTAATCTACACTGTCGACTTTGCTGAGACAATTCTGGTCAAAATTAACCTGGAAATATTGCATCTTTTTTTCTAGATTGAAAATGACAGTTTGGTTTATTGTGCATTGAACACATATGAAATCAATGAGGAAAAAGAAACATGTCTTGTTCACAAGCTGTTTCTCATTTTGTCACAGTGTTTTCAAAAGCAGTCTGTACAAGACAGAAAACAAAAAAACAGTTGTATATCAATGTTATTTTTCCTCACCATGGTATAATCCATTTCTTATTTCTTTTCAGGTTGGTTGCAGAGGATTTGCCAGAAGAGGTGTGATGTACTCCAGTTGAAAAAAGAAAAACAACAGTTTCCAGCTGTGTAAATATGGAAAGCTGTCAAAAACATTGTAGAAAAAGGGGCCTTTTTGCTTGTTAGGTCTTTTCCAGATCACAGAATTAACCTTAACCCTTCACCAAACGACAAAATTTTAGACTGGTCCAAACTGAAAGTATTTGTAGACAACAAAACTGATGTGTCAAAAAAATTGAAATTTGTGTTTGGAAGGGTAGAAAACTGTGTGAAAAGGAAAAAATGCTGGTTACCAGCATTTTCTCCTTTTCGCACAATGTTTTTAAAAGGCTTCTTTCTCAGGGTTGTTAAAAGTACGGATTGTATGGTATGATAAAGAGTTAAAAGTAAATTTATTAGCAGAGTATATATTAGTCATGGCCTCAATGCTGTTGCTTGTCTAAAAGAAGAGTATAAAACATGGTGTATAAAGGAGGAAAAATGGTCACTGTCTTTTTCTCATAATTTTTTCAAAAGCTTCTATGCCAAGGGTAATCACTATGGGATTGTTTAGTAAAGAGTCAATGTGTTATCCGAATGAATTAAAATTTGTATTTTCTTAGAATGAACCATGCTCTGGTAAAAGAATATCTAATGCTTCTCTGTGATACATTGTAGCAAGTAATTGACTGTATGGCTTGCAACATGCCAAAAGGGGCATTCAGACATTTGCGTTAAGTGTTGTCTTAGATCAGCTAGCGTAGTCCACGCAAGCTGATCCGAGGCAGCACTTTACGATTACATTAGATTTTGTGCTACAGTATACTTGCGATAAACAGAAAATTACATAGAAACAGAAAGTGTCCTTTCAGAAAGTGTCCTTGCGCGGACAGTGTAGCCTGATCCCAGACGACACTTTACGCAAATGTCCGAATGCCCTTTTTCGCGTGTTGCAGACCATATAATGATCAATCCACGGAATCCATTTTGTCTAATAACAGACTGAGGTAGACTGGTCCTCTAACATTGAAAAAAAAAAAAAAATGACAATTAGCAAAAAAGTTACAACCCAAGTTGGCTTGCATAAATTGCACAGACTATCGTAGGCAAATACTCCCTGCAGATGCATTAAACCCACTTTTCACAGAGCATGGGTTATACGAAATCTTTTTTTGTGTAGTAGTGAGTGAATTATCTAAGCATACTTCATGTGAAAATATTTGAATCAGTTTTAAATGTAATTCGACCAATTACTAAACAATCCAGAGTCAGAATGACCATCAGGAAGTCAGTTTTGAAAATGTGGAAAAAGCTGGCAATCAGCTTGTTATTTCTTTGCACATTCACTTTTTAACTCATTACCAAACAACAAAATTTTAGGTTTGTCCAAATCAAAGGCATTTGCAGATGACAAAATAAAAGTGAATGAAAATTGGGAAAAAAGGGTAGAAAAAATTGTGGGAAAAGGAGAAAATGCTGGTTACCAGGATTTTCTCCTTTTCCCACATTGTTTTCCAAAGGCTTCTTTCTCAGGGTCATCAAAGGTAGGGATTGTGTGGTAAAGGGTTAAGCTTTTAAAGACTATTTCCATCATTGTAGCCACACTTGAATTGTGACCTGCAAATGGTAAAATTTAGAGATTAGATTTTAGATTTGCAGCACTTGAAGACAACAAATGGAATATGCCTCTATAGGCTCCTTGACAGTGAGGAATGTGTAATATACAGTTTAGGGTCACACCTTGAGTACCGGTGACATTTGTCAAAATGATTTGTGCCATAAGTTAATGTTGTGTTTGAGGTGATGGTTAAACCTTCCACCAATGCAAACGCTACAGAAAAGAACATTTTTGATAAAACACTTGGGAAAAAAAGAGAAAATAAAATACTGGTAACAAGTATTTTCTCCTTTTCCCCTAATGTTTCTGCCACAGCAGTAAACTTCAGCTTGTTAGTCCCCTACTGGCGAAGCCAAAAGGGACTTTAGGTTTGCACTCAATCCGTCCATCTGTCCATTGTTCTGGCAAATCTGTTTTCCGGATTTTTTTTTCTGAACACTGGCAGTTTTTTTGGTGTTCAAGTCAACCACCATGAGTTACAGATCAAGTTCATGTTTCATTCCAGGCCTTGGACTTAGATTTTTTCACTGGAAAAAAAAAAGAAAACAGTTTTCGGGACTTTTTTTCTAAACGCTGGTAGATATTGAACTGATTTTTGTAGAGTAAGTCAACAACTCTGAGTAACATAAAAAGTTTGAGTTTCATTCTGGTTCACTGATTTTAATGAAATTATGGGCTATGGACTTGGAAATTTTCATACACAAAAAAAAAAAACCGGTTTCTGGGACTCTTTTTTCTAAACGCTGGCAGATATTGAGCTGATTCTCGGTGTATAGGTCAACCACCATAAGTTACAGATCCAGGTTGAATTTTGTTCTAGTCCACTGATTTTTCAAGAAATAATGGGCCTTGGACTTCGAAAATTTCACAGAAAAAACATTTTGCTCGACTTTTCCTCGTACAATGCACTTGTTTGGTATGTAGGTACCTGTTTTATTTATACCGATCTTCTGTGGGTTATATGTCCCGGTTCACGGTAAAACATGTTAACCCATATCATGAACATTTTTCATTGTCATTTCTCAGTATATTTTGCAAGTGCTTAACCCTTTTCCAAACAACAAAATTTTAGAATGGTCCAAATTGAAGGCTGAAGTAGATGACAAATTAAGCGTGTCTCAAAAATTGAAACTTGTTTCCAGCAGGGTAGAAAAAACATTGTGGGAAAAGGAGAAAATGCTGGTTACAAGCATTTTCTCCTTTTCCCTCAATGTTTTCAAAAGGCTTCTACTCCAGGGTCGTAAAAACCAGGGATTGTTTTGGAAAGGGTTAACTTAACCCTTTACCAGACGACAAAATTTTAGACTGGTTCAAATTCAAAGCACTTGCCGATGTCATATTAAACATAACTCAAAAATTGAAATTTGTTTCCAATAGGGTAAAAAACATTGTGGGAAAAGGAGAAAATGCTGGTTACCAGCATTTTCTCCTTTTCCCACAATGTTTTCTAAAGGCTTCTATCTCAGGGTAGTGAAAAGTAGGGATTGTGTGGTAATGGGTTAAAACACTTATATATATAGTAAACTGGTACCACTCATTGGTACACACCTGCTGATGATAAGGTCAAGGTCATCTCACAAGGTAAAGGTCATATTTCTAAAAATTTGCTTTTAGGGGGGCTTTTTGTGTTTCAGAAACACATCTTGTCTTAGTAAAACTTCTTCAATGAACTTACTTTAGTGAGGATTTAAATTTTTTTCCTTAATGATTAAGGTCTAGGACCCCTGAATATAATCTCTTGTTAGTTGATTTGTTTCATGTTTTTTTTTTTTGCTGTTATCATACTGTCTTCTCATGTAAGCTTTCTGGGTGAAATTGTATAAAAAATTAATAATTTTTTTAAAAAATTGATGATACAGTTTTTGGTGATAATTACAGGACCTTAGTGGATCAAAAATGTATATAGGATCTGACATAATATAGAAGAAATAGGAGTTGTTGTTTTTGATAAAATTTAATGAAATAAGTCTAGGAAAATTGTTGTTAAGCTAGCCTTTTTGACAAGTTTAATCAAATGTTATCTTATATGCCAATGAATGTCAGATTCCTTTTAGATATCACATAACAATATTTCATTAATTACAGATCAAAAGATGCAAAACCATCGATAGATTTATTCATGGTAATATCTATAAAACCCATTCACTTCTGGGGAATATCTACAATATGATGTCACACAATCATGATATCATAACTGTTCAGGATATGTAGGATCTAAAATGAGTTGGCGTTGAGATATATAGGATCTGACATGAGTTGGCTTTTGAGATAAGATTTTATCAAACGAGTCTAGGGAAATGTTAATAAGCGAGACTTTGGCAAGCTTAATTATATTTTCCTTAACAAGTTAAATAATTATTATCTCAAATGCCCACAAAATTTCAGATTCTTTTTAATACATAACGGTATTTCACATAATAAAGATTGGGCAATTCAAAACTATTCATAAATGCTCCCGCGGAATTTTCAAGGAGACCATTCACTTGTATGAAATGCACACAAGATGACTTCAAAAATGATGTCATACAAATGTGATATCAAACTTGTATGAGATTAGAAAATTCGTAATGGGTATGTCACACTGAAAACAAGAAAGATTATGTGATAAAAAAAATTATTAAACGAGTCTTGGAAAAATGTTACTAACTCGCTAAATAGCATTTTTTCTTGACAAATTTAATATTTTTTTTTTTATCTCAAAACCACGAATGTCAGATTCTTTTTATCACATAACCCCTCGAGGGTCCCGAGATCGAGTCCCGCACGTGTCCCGCTAGCTTTTGAAATCTATAATAATCAAAGTACACGTTAGCTTGTCACAAAAACTAAAAAATGGAATTATATTGCGGCCATTTAAATCGGCGAAAGGAGAAAAACCATGAAAAGGTCAATTGTCGCGTTCCTGTAACTGAAATACTGTTTAAAAGGAGCGAGAGAGAAATCAAGCATACAGACCCATCCCATGGATTCAGTTTGTGGAAAAATTTTGCAGCGGCACGGAAGGGATTGAGCCAAAACTTTGCAACAGGCCGGGATCAGACTACATTTTGATGAACTCATACTCCTCTTACCCAGTAACGTTGTGTCTACCTATATAAATCCTTACCTAACAGCGGAGGCGAAGTTGCTTGTATGCAAAAACGGAGTTGCGTAAGCTTTTCAAAAAAATTCTCCACCCCACTCTCGACCCTTCTACCCCTGCTATCCACACTACAGAATTTTGGACTAGTTGAAAGTGAAAGTATTTGCAAACAACATACTGAATGTTACAGTAATTAGAAATTTTTTATTCGGTATGATTAAAAAAAAATGTGGAAAAAGGAGAAAATGCCGAAACAGCATTTTCCCCTTTTCCCACAGTTTTCAAAAGTCCCTTTCCTTTAAGGTCGTTAAAAACGCGAATGTGTAATAAATGATTAATACCATCAGTATTACTTTAGCGTACACCTTTTTGAGGGGCTATCTACGCCCCTGAACAGTCCTGTGTTGTAATGACCACGAGAAAGAATGCTTTATAGATATATAAACATCATAGGAAAAGGACAAATATGCCGAAAAAAAAAAACAATTTTTCCTTCCTCCACAATTTTTCCTATACTTTGAAAGATAAATCTTTCTCTGCCACCCAATTTATCGTCTGCTAACGGATAAGTTAAGAAGGAAAACTGTAGCCTTGTCAAACAGCCAATGAATGAAACGACGTGCCTTGTGATAAATAAAGCAACACCAGAAACATTTGCAAAGGAGTACCGATAAAAGAAAATACTCAAATTCAAAATAAATAAAGTCAAAGATTATAAAATCCATTAACAGGACCACGGTGCAAAATGCAGAGATCGACGGGCTTTCTTAGGAGGGTTTTGAAGGCCTCCAAAATCTGATAACCAACTTCTTATGTTTTTTTAACCCTTTCACAAAATCTATCAGTTAGTATTCGATTTACGATTCAAAGGAATGCGTAGCTCAGTGGTAAAGCAAAAATTCCTGAGTTCGGGTCCTGTACGATTCACATAATTCCCACCTAGCGTTGGACATCTTTTTTACCAGATTTGTTGTTGTTTTCTTGTTGTTCTTTTGAACTGCTTTCTATTTGGACAGGCTGAATCTTTTGTCGGCTGTTAACGGATTTAGCACACCAAGTTTGTTGTTAGCTTATTACAAAAAAAATATGGGAATCATCAATCGAGGGAAAACAAGTGTTTGAAACAAAGAAACCAGATAAAAAGGTGAACTGTCATTGTTCTATAACTGAAATACTGTTTCGAAACGGCGAGAAAGAAATCAAGCATACTAAGACATCCATTTGTTGGAGTTTGAGGAAAGAATACGCAGTACCATGGAAGGGGTTGAGCCGAAGCATTATTTGCATCAAGCTGTGAACTCAAGAGTTGTAAGTCCAAATCGTTGCTCTGCAAAAAATGGATTGGAAATCTATTTTTATTGAACCATGCATCTCCTTCCCGGAAACACTGTGTAGACCTTGTTATATCCTTACCTAACAATTAGATTCAACACGAGAAAGAATGTTTTTTAAATGAATAATATAAACATTGTTGGAAAAAGGAGAAACCGAGAAAAAAAGAAAAACGGAGCAATTTCTCCTTCCCCACAGTTTTTCCTATCTTTTGAAAGATAAATCATTTTGTGCCATCCACGTTATCGTCTATTTACGGATAAGTTTGAAAAGAAAATAGGCGCCAAGAAAAACGACCAGCTCTCTGAATAAAACGACGTGCCTTGTATATGGTAAAGCAACACGAGAAACATTTGCAAAGGTGTACTGTTAGAAGAAAATACTCAAATTCTGAATAAATAAAGTCAAATACCACAAATTCTAATCCAAAAAACATCAACAGGACCATCTGTCCTGTAAAAACTCTTTAATTCTACCTAGGGTACGATTATTCCGGGGCCGAAAAGCTTTCACAAAACAAATTCTTGATTTCGAGAACAAAAAACAAGCCACAAGAAAAGGGGACCGAAAGTTTAACTCATTATTTCGACTACTTTAAATCATTTTCTGAGCATCAAAAGCTTGGTGTGCCATCGAGAGCAATTCCAGTTTTCTTTTGCCTACATGAAAATACAAGAATTGCATCTGGTGTGCTTGAAAATTGACATTTTTCCATGTGGCCCCTCTTTTCGTGCTGCAAAAGTTTTTCTTCAAAATGGCCGGCCATGGGCTGAAACTTTCGCAGCACCATAAAAGGGGTATTCTACTTGTCGCGCATCTGTGAAACTTTTTATCGGGCACCTATAGACATGCCGCAATTGGATTTGCACGAACTACCCGGGAGCTGTTGGACAAATTTATCGCATCACCACAAAAGGGGATCTAAATTGAACTCCTTATTTTAGCTATTTAGAGCTTTTCTTTGTGTTTAAAAAGCTTGCAACGACATCTTGAAAGGGTTGCACAGTTCCTAGCAACATTATAAATGCCAAAAGAGTATTTTTTTCTACATGTTCTGCATGAAAAACTCAAATTTCCAACTCATTGTCCATCTCCGTTGTAGCGAAAATTCCTCTATACTTCAACAAATTTATAGCAGTCGAGGTATCAGAAAAAGTAGGCCCAAATAGCTAGCCCAAAATGAAATAAACTCAAAAGTAATGCCGTAAGTATTTCCAATGTGCAATATGCAGAGATCGACGGGCTTTTTTAGGAGGGTCTTGAAGGCCTCCAAAATCTGATAACCACTAACTTCTTATTTTTTATTATTCTTTTAACCCTTTCACAAAATCTGTCAGTTAGTATTCGATTTACGATTCAAAGGAATGCGTAGCTCAGTGGTAAAGCACTCGCCTCGTAAGCAAAAATTCCTGAGTTCGAGTCCTGTACGATTCACATAATTCCCACCTAGCGTTGGACATCTTTTTTAACCAGATTTGTTGTTGTTTTCTTGTTGTTGTTCTTTCGAACTGCTTTCTATTTGGACGGGCTGAATCTTTTGTCGGCTGTTAACGGATTTAGCTCACCAAGTATGTTGTTAGCTTATTACGAAAAAAATATGGGAATCATAAATCGAGGGAAAACAAGTGTTTGAAACAAAGAAACCAGATGAAAAGGTGAACTGTCATTGTTCTATAACTGAAATACTGTTTCGAAACGGCGAGAAAGAAATCAAGCATACAAAGACATCCATTTGTTTGAGTTTGAGGAAAGAATACGCAGTACCATGGAAGAGGTTGAGCCGAAGCATTATTTGCATCAAGCTGTGAACTCAAGAGTTGTAAGTCCAAATCGTTGCTTTGCAAAAAATGGATTGGAAATCTGTTTTTATGGAACCATGCATCTCCTTCCCGGAAACACTGTGTAGACCTTGTTATATCCTTACCTAACAATTAAATTCAACACGAGAAAGAATGTTTTTTAAATGAATAATATAAACATTGTTGGAAAAAGGAGAAAATGAGAAAAAAAGAAAAACGGAGCAATTTCTCCTTCCCCACAGTTTGTCTTTTGAAAGATAAGTTATTTTGTGCCATCCACGTTATTGTCTGTTTACGGATAAGTTTGAAAAGAAAATAGTCGCCAAGAAAAACGGCCAGCTCTCTGAATAAAACGACGTGCCTTGAAAAATGGTAAAGCAACATCAGAAACATTTGCAAAGGTGTACTGATAAAAGAAAATACTCAAATTCTGAATAAATAAAGTCAAACAATACAAATTCTATACCAAAAAACATCAACAGGACCATCTGTCCTGTAAAAACTCTTTAATTTTACCTAGGGTACGATTATTCCGGGGCCGAAAAGCTTTCACAAAACAAATTCTTGGTTTCGAGAACAAAAAACAAGCCACCAGAAAAGGGGACCGAAAGTTTAATTCATTATTTCGACTACTTTAAATCATTTTCTGAGCATCAAAAGCTTGGTGTGCCATCGAGAGCAATTCCAATTTTCTTTTGCCTACATGAAAATACAAGAATTGCATCTGGTGTGCTTGAAAATTGACATTTTTCCATGTGGCCCCTCTTTTCGTGCTGCAAAAGTTTTTCTTCAAAATGGCCGGCCATGGGCTGAAACTTTCGCAGCACCATAAAAGGGGTATTCTACTTGTCGCGCATCTGTGAAACTTTTTATCGGGCACCTATAGACATGCCGCAATTGGATTTGCACGAACTACCCGGGAGCTGTTGGACAAATTTATCGCATCACCACAAAAGGGGATCTAAATTGAACTCCTTATTTTAGCTATTTAGAGCTTTTTCTTTGTGTTTAAAAAGCTTGCAACGACATCTTGAAAGGGTTGCACAGTTCCTAGCAACATTATAAATGCCAAAAGAGTATTTTTTCTACATGAAAAACTCAAATTTCCAACTCATTGTCCATCTCCGCTGTGGCGAAAATTCCTCTATACTTTAACAAATTTGTAGCAGTCGAGGTATCAGAAAAAGCAGGCCCATATAGCTAGTCCAAAATGAAATAAACTCAAAAGTAATGCCATAAGTATTTCCAATGTGCAATATGCAGAGACCGACGGGCTTTCTTAGGAGGGTCTTGAAGGCATCCAAAATCTGATAACCACTAACTTCTTATTTTTTATTATTCTTTTAACCCTTTCACAAAATCTGTCAGTTAGTATTCGATTTACGATCCAAAGGAATGCGTAGCTCAGTGGTAAAGCACTCGCCTCGTAAGCAAAAATTCCTGAGTTCGAGTCCTGTACGATTCACATAATTCCCACCTAGCGTTGGACATCTTTTTTTTACCAGATTTGTTGTTGTTTTCTTGTTGTTGTTCTTTCGAACTGCTTTCTATATGGACGGGCTGAATCTTTTGTCGGCTGTTAACGGATTTAGCACACCAAGTTTGTTGTTAGCTTATTACAAAAAAAATATGGGAATCATCAATCGAGGGAAAACAAGTGTTTGAAACAAAGAAACCAGATGAAAAGGTGAACTGTCATTGTTCTATAACTGAAATACTGTTTCGAAACGGCGAGAAAGAAATCAAACATACAAAGACATCCATTTGTTTGAGTTTGAGGAAAGAATACGCAGTACCATGGAAGGGGTTGAGCCGAAGCATTATTTGCATCAAGCTGTAAACTCAAGAGTTGTAAGTCCAAATCGTTGCTTTGCAAAAAATGGATTGGAAATCTGTTTTTATGGAACCATGCATCTCCTTCCCGGAAACACTGTGTAGACCTTGTTATATCCTTACCTAACAATTAACTTCAACACGAGAAAGAATGCTTTTTAAATGAATAATATAAACATTGTTGGAAAAAGGAGAAAACGAGAAAAAAAGAAAACCGGAGCAATTTCTCCTTCCCCACAATTTTTCCTATCTTTTGAAAGATAAATCATTTAGTGCCATCCACGTTATCGTCTGTTTACGGATAAGTTTGAAAAGAAAATAGTCGCCAAGAAAAACGGCCAGCTCTCTGAATAAAACGACGTGCCTTGTATATGGTAAAGCAACATGAGAAACATTTGCAAAGGTGTACTGTTAAAGGAAAATTCTAAAATTCTGAATAAATAAAGTCAAATATTACAAATTCTATACCAAAAAACATCAACAGGACCATCTGTCCTGTAAAAACTCTTTAATTTTACCTAGGGTACGATTATTCCGGGGCCGAAAAGCTTTCACAAAAAAATTTCTTAATTTCGAGAACGAAAAACAAGCCACCAGAAAAGGGGACCGAAAGTTTAACTCATTATTTCGACTACTTTAAATCATTTTCTGAGCATCAAAAGCTTGGTGTGCCATCGAGGGCAATTCCAATTTTCTTTTGCCTACATGAAAATACAAGAATTGCATCTGGTGTGCTTGAAAATTGACATTTTTCCATGTGGTCCCTCTTTTCGTGCTGCAAAAGTTTTTCTTCAAAATGGCCGGCCATGGGCTGAAACTTTCGCAGCACCATAAAAGGTATATTCTCCTTGTCTCCTTGAATGCTTTTTAAATGAATAATATAAACATTGTTGGAAAAAGGAGAAAATGAGAAAAAAAGAAAAACGGAGCAAATTATCCTTCCCCACAGTTTTTCCTATCTTTTGAAAGATAAATCATTTTGTGCCATCCACGTTATCGTCTGTTTACGGATAAGTTTGAAAAGAAAATAGGCGCCAAGAAAAACGGCCATCT
Organism: Tridacna crocea; assembly: GCA_943736015.1. Classification (NCBI taxonomy): domain Eukaryota; kingdom Metazoa; phylum Mollusca; class Bivalvia; order Cardiida; family Cardiidae; genus Tridacna; species Tridacna crocea. The sequence goes on from OX031066.1 coordinate 17,487,453, forward strand.
CTCTGAATAAAACGACGTGCCTTGTATATGGTAAAGCAACATCAGAAACATTTGCAAAGGTGTACTTATAAAAGAAAACACTCAAATTCTGAATAATTAAAGTCAAATATTACAAATTCTATACCAAAACACATCAACAGGACCATCTGTCCTGTAAAAACTCTTCAATCTTATCTAGGGTACGATTATTCCGGGGCCGAAAAGCTTTCACAAAAAAAATTCTTGATTTCGAGCACAAAAAACAAGCCACAAGAAAAGGGGACCGAAAGTTTAACTCATTATTTTGACTAGTTAAAATCATTTTCTGAGCATCAAAAGCTTGGTGTGTCATCGAGAGCGATTCCAATTTTCTTTTGCCAACATGAAAATACAAGAATTGCATCTCGTGTGCTTGCAAATTGAGATTTTTCCATGTGGTCCCTCCCCTGTGGTTTTCTCAATATAAAGCCCTGTAAAACATAAATTCATGAAACAGGGCTAAATTTAGTAGCCGTAGTCTTCATTATGGCTAGTAGACTAAAAGACAGTTTTCAGCACAAAAGATCAAGTAAACTTGTGACCACGGGTGTGGGGACAAACTTGACCCCAAGGCTATAATTTGGTCCCTCCTTGTAGAGGCCAACTAGATAAAGCTAGATGCAAAATTTGGTAGCCCTAGGCCTTATTAATAAGTAGAGGTAGATTTTTAAAAATTTCCCAAAATGAGCCCCTGTAAAACTTGTGACCCCCATGACTGGGTCAAATTTAATCCCTGGGCTATAATTTGGGCACCTTTGGTAGACAACTATTTGATAAGACTAGATGCAAAATTGAGTAGCCCTAGGCCTTATGGCTTGGTATAGTAAGATTTTCAAACTTTTCCCTATATAAGCCCATATAAAAATTGTGACCCCTGGGGCTGAGCCAAATTTGACCCCTGGGCTATCATTTGAACACTCTTGGTAGACAACCACTTGATAAAGATCCCGGTACATGCCAAATCTGGTAGCCCTAGGTCCTATGGCTAGGTACCAGAAAGATTTTGAAGTTTTCCCTATATAAGCCCATACAAAACTTGTGACCCACGGGGTGGGGCCCAATTTTGACTCCACGGCTATTATTTGAAGGAGTTTGGTCCGGGTCCGCTAGATAAAGCTACATGCCAAATTTGGTAGCCCTAGGCCTTATCGTTTCAAAAAAGAAGATTTTTTAAAAATTTTCAACATTTTTCAGTTTTGCTGCCATGGCAACCAGAGTTTTTAAAGGAATAAAATTCTTTCAAGGAATTCTAAAGAGGACCATGGCAGGATCATTTCTGTAAAGTTTCATCAGAATTGGATGATGCTGTTTGAAATAAAAGTTATCGGACGGACGTATGGGCCATGACATAAGCCCGCTGGCCTTCGGCCGGTGGAGCTAAAAAACCAAGGTGGGAAAAGGAGAAAAAATTATTTCCCCTAGATTCCTTTCCAATATTAGAGTGATCCTGTTTACTGATAATGAATAACTACCAAATAATCCAGTATCATAATGACCATGATGAGGAAGGTTTTTGAAAAAAAGAGGGTCATGATGGCTCTGTATCACCCCACTGTATCACTCCTATGCTGAAGTTTTATTTACAGGTCTGAAAACTTTGTGAAAAAGCAAGATTATAAGCTAGTTACCAGCCTTTTCTTCTTTTAATACATTGTTTTTGACCCTTTACCAAACAATACATGGTTTTTACGACCCCAAGATATAAGCCTTTCGAAAACATAGTGTGAAAAGGAGAAAATTTTCTTTTTCAACAATGTTTTCTTCCCTGCTGGAAACAAATTTTAATTCTTGAGTTACATTTATTTTGTCATCTGTAAGTGCTTTCAGTTTGGACCAGTCTACAATTTGTGTGGTAAAGGGTTAACCCATTACCACATGATCCCTACTCTTGACACCCCTGATAAAGAAGCCTTTAGAAAACATTTTGGGAAAAGGAGAAAATGCTGGTAACCAGCATTTTCTCCTTTTTCCGCGATGTTTTCTACCCTTTACAGGACAAATTTCAAATTTTCAGTCACTTTTATTTTGTCTACTGCAAATGCTTTCGATTTGGACAAGCCTGAAATATTGTCGTTTGGTAATGAGTTAAAACCTTCACCTGCACATAATTTTAAAACAGGATGGTAAGAAAGTCACCAGTTATGCTTTCAACTTTACACCAAACAACGAAATTCTAGACTGGTTACCAGCATTTTTGTCCTTATCCCATAATGTTTTTAGAAGGCCCTTTAACTCTTTACCACAGAAATCCCGAGTTTTAACGACCCTGGGGAAGAAGTCCTATGAAAACATTGTGGGAAAAGGAGAAAATGCTGGTAACCAGCATTTTCTCCTTTTCCCTAAATATTTTCTACCCTATCACATACAAAAATCGTATGTTGTTTGCAAATGCTTTGAATTTAGTCTAGACCTGGATTTTGTCATTTGGTAAAGAGTTAACTTGTTTCCAAACGACAAAATTTTAGACTTGTCCAAACTGAAAGCATTTGCAGACAACAAAATAAAAACTTTACTTTGGAAGGCTAAAAAACATTGTGGGAGAAGGAGAAAATGCTGGTTATCAGCATTTTCTCCTTTTTTTAGAAGGCTTCTTCCCTGGGGGGGCTTAAAAACCAGGCCTTATTTGGTAAAGGGTTAAACAAGTACAGAGTTAAGAACTTCAAATTAGCGTTTCTCTTTCCTTTGAAAACTTACCCAGTGTTTTAAATGCCTTCCATAATCAATTCTAACCACAGGCCTTTGAATCTCCTACTGGTATATCACAAATTTCCCTTGGGCGATCATCAGACACAGCTACTGAATAGTACATTGGTGCATTGCCTGTATATTGTAGAATGATGAAATTTTTATTAACATTAGTACTAAAAACTGCACATTGGCAACTGACTCTGTATTGCTTGCAATATAGCATAAGACAGTCACCAATGTGCTTTTTATGTAATGGTGTCCAATGATTGACCAATGAAAATTTTGGTATCCTGTGATAGCCAAATGGAGTTTCAGTGGCCTGTCTTTTTACATAATTATGTAGTAATTGATTAGAAAATCAATCAAAATTCAATTATTTTTTACCAATACCAAGTCATGAACCCTGAGGAAGAAAGCTTGTGAAAATACAGTGGGAAAAGGAGAAAATGCTGGTATCCAGCCGTTCTCCATTTTCCACAATGCTTCTGACTTTATATCATACATACTTCTATAATATCAGCCAGGTTTAATGTCATCTAAAAAAGCTTTCAATATAGTTCAGTCTGAAATTTTGTCTTCTATATTCTGTAGTAAGGAGTTACGAGACTGAGTAGAGCCTTTTTTCCATTTTCCACAACATTTTCCAAAGTCACTGGATTGCTCATGCACGTATCAGATTAGCTTTATTCTCAATATTGGTCAAAAACAGAATAACACAAACACTGAAACTGATATGTGTTTATTGTTTATGTTTACATGTAATCTACATAATGTTATGTATAACAGTAAACATGGTAGTTATGTTAAAAAATAGACTACCGTCGAAACATAAAACAGGGAGACCAGTCTCCCTGGTTGCACTAGCAAACTCTTGACGAAAAATAATATATAATTATATTAATGCTTCATAAAAACCTTTTACTCCTTTATTTCTTGTATTTTCTTGGTAAATCTACGAAAGTTATGTTCACCTCCACATTACTTTCACAATTATCTTTCACCTTTAGGAAAAATAATCCTCATTTCGAAATAGATCATGCCAACTTGAGGTAGATGACTCAAATGGCTTTCATAATAAGTCATCACAAAAAAATTCTCATTTCATTTAAAAAAAAAAACTTATTATGTGTATGTCACAGAAAAGTTATTTTCAGAGTTTTAAGTCAATATTTACTTTTGCAACAATCTTGAATCTATTTTCCATTAAATGTTTGGAATAAAAATATGTAAAACAACAATTGCCAGCCATATTATGTACCTTTCCCCATAGAATTCCAATTTCAAAGACAAAGACATGAAGGCTTTGGAACATATTTTTGGAGTAGGTGAAAATGCTGCTAGCCTGCTAAACGTTTTCCACCCTTTTCAAGTGAAAATGCTGGTTACCAGTATTTTCCCTTTCATCATAAATGTTTTCTACCCTTTCAAAGACAAACTCAAAATTTTGTCTTCAGTAAAAAGTTCATACCTTATCATAAAAAACTTTGGTGTTTCAGTTGATACATATTCTGATACTCATTTTAACGCATTGCTTGCAGGAGCCTTTGGAAACCATTGTGGCAAAAGGTGAAATTGCTCGTAACGAGCAATTTCACCTTTTGCCACAATGTTTTCTTCACTATCAAAAGGTGTCATATACACATAAGAAATGGCTTCATCCTTGCTGTTATTTAGGGTCAATTAGAGATACCACAGAAATGCCTTATGGGGTAAAGGGTTAATAGATCTTGGTCCATATACACTAACAATTCAAAAGAACATTCTTTGTCTTATACTCCAAGCTTTTCAACACATGAAAGTAACACAACTTCTGAATGGGTAAACCAAATGTTTTATCCTAGCAAAAGTTTTGTTACTTTCAGATAAGGAAAATTCTAGGAGGAATGTTGTTAAGGATGGTTGGTTAATATGGACCCTGTAATCATTTTTTGTGATTTGGATTTTTATGACAAATTCTATCATTTTAGCTACATCTAACTCTTTACCACACAACAAAATTTTAGACTGATTCAAATTGAAAGCATTTGCAGACAACAAATTAAAGGTGACTGAAAAATTGAAATTTGTTCTTGGAAGGGTAGAAAACAGTGGGAAATGGAGAAAATGCTGGTTACCAGCATTTTCTCCTTTTCCCACAATGTTTTCAAAAGGCTTCTTTCTCATGGGCGTCAAAAGTAGGGATTGTGTGGTAATGGGTTGAGTTGCGGTCTGTAACTTCTTTCATTTGGACATGTGTAAAATTTTGTCATCTTGTAAAGGTATCAATCCCTGTCTCTATAACATGGCTGACAGAAGTTCTTTTTTCATCTTATTTCCTGCTTTCACTAAATTTTGAACAAGGATAGACAAATTCTACATAAACCATTATCAGCATATTAGTGGGAAAGATTATAATGCCTTGCAGATATATTTAACCCTATTATATGTCTGAAAAGAGACAAAACAACACAAAAAATAAATATTTTTTTTGCCAAATATTATGTTTTATACATATTTTTTTTTGCTATCCAAGACTTTTGAAACTACTAATACCAAAACTCATAAAAACAAAAATCCCTTCCTTTACAGATAAATCAGAGAAATATACAAATTTGTTAGAAGTTAAATTCCACACCGAGTACATGCCAGGTTATACTGTATATCCTATTAAGTTTTTTGACAGTTTTATACATTTATGTTTGTCCTAATACATCTATAGAGAAAACATCAACCCATTGCTGTGCTTGCTAGAAAGCTTTGCCATCTTGCTTTCCAGTGTAAATGATGTTCCGTTTGGAAATAAAAGTATGGTAATTACAACTGCTGCTAATGGAAAACATTGTGGAAAAGGAGCATTTTCTACTTAGAAACAATTGCTCCTTTTACAATATTGTTTTCTGAAGCTACCAGGTTATGTAGAAGTTAGTGGAGCTGTAAATAATTAACCCTTTACCACATAAACCTGAGTTTTAACAATCCTAAGGAAGTAACCTTTTGAAAAGATTGTGGACAAAGGAGATGTTAGTAACCAGCATTTTCTCCTTTTCTCATAATGTTTTCTAGACTATCAAATATAAAAATCAACTGTTAAGTAATACATGTATTCACGTCTGCTAATGTTTCAATTTGCCCCTGCCTAAAATTTTGTCATTTGCATTCAGAGTCAATTCTTCTCTTACAAATGTAAGTACATGTACCTTCAATCCTTTAGATACATGTATTTGCATATGACTAATTGATAAAACTATGATAAAGTTCTCTCATGGTAAAGTCTAAAGTTGTGGGAAAAGGGGAAAATGCTTATTACCAGCATTTTCTCCTTTTTAAAATCTTCTCAGAGTCCTTACTTCATTGGATTATTTGGCAATGAGTTAACTCATTACCAAACAACAATATTTTAGGCTTGTCCAAATCACAAGCATTTGCAGATGATGAAATAATAGTTACTGAAAATTTGAAATTTGTTTTGTGAAGGGTAGAAAACATTGTGGGAAAAAGGAGAAAATGCTGGTTACCAGCATTTTCTCCTTTTCCCACAATGTTTTCAAAAAGCTTCTTTCTCAGGGTCATCAGAAGTAGGGATTCAGTGGTAATGGGTTAAAACAGGAAGATAATGTTAATGGAATCTAAACACTTACACCTATTACTTTCATCTTGAATGCATTTGATTGCTAACTTGCACAGAAATGGGGCAATGGAGGAAACAAACACTGACAATACATAACACGAAGATACCCATAAGGAGAGACCTTTAGTCAAGTATAACAAACAGTATCTGTTGCCATTCTTGTGTCAACAATCCACTGACCCATTACCACACAATCCAGACTTTTGACGACCCTGAGAAAGAAGGCTCTGGAAAACATTGTGGGAAAACGAGAAAATGCTGGTTACAAGCACTTTCTCCTCTTCCCAAAATGTTTTCTACCCTTCACAAAACAGACTTCAAATTTTCAGTACTTTTATTTTGTCGTCTGCAAATGCTTTGGTTTTGGATAAACCTAAAATTTTGTGGTTTTGTAATGAATTAACTCTTTCCCAAAAAAAAAAATATGGGACCCTACTAAATTGAAAGCATTTGCTGACAACAAAATAAATGTGACTCAAAAAGAGGAATTTGTTAATGGAAGAGTAAAAAAACATTGTGGGAAAAAGGAGAAAACGTTGGTAAACAGCATTTTCTTGTTTTCCCACAATGTTTTCAAAATGCCTGTTCCTCAGCGTTGTGAAAATGAGGAATTGTTTGGTAAAGGGTTAAGAGTAGAACAGCAGTTTTGAGACACTCTTATAGTAAAATTCATATGATACCCAACTGCACAACAGCTGTGGCATACTTTCTTGTAGAAAAAATTCCTTTGGTTTTGCTGTGTGTCCTTAAAGATTATATTTTCAGTCAATCTAACTTCATGCCAAACAGTCTCTTGATCTATAGGCCCAGAAGAAGAGACCTTTGAAAACCTTAAAGAAAAAAAGGAGAAAATACTGATAAACAGCATTTTCTCTTTCCCCCACAATGTTGTTTAAAAGGCCTTTTCTGAGACTCATCAAAATTTGGATTTCCTAACAATTTATATATAATGAACCAAAAAGACTTCTTTGCATAGTGATACACTTCGAATGCTGCCTTTTCAAGCTTGTTTTAAAGTTGACAAGTTTTGACAAACAAATACTGCTTGATTGCGAAAGATTTTCCCGTCACTAGGTCCCTCATTTAGTTATGACAAAAAACATTATGAGATCACTATAGATGATAAAACACTGAATAGACACACTTGATGGCATAAATATACATGTCAACCTTCTCCAGCAACCTCCATTTCATTCTTTATCATGCCATAAAACTCTACATTTGCAGTTGAAAGAGTTTACAATGACAAATGATGGTATCGGTAATTGTCTTTAAAAGTATAGAAAATCTGGTGGCAAAAAGAAAAATTGCTAGTCACCAGCATTTTTTCCTTTTTCCATAAAGTTTTCAAAGGGCTACTTCCACAGGGTTATTTTTCCCCACTTAAGGCAGAGGTATATAGTTTTAGCATTTTCCATCTATCCTTCAATCCACACGTTCATCTGTCCATCAGTCCATTCAGTGGAAATATCTCAAATACCATAAGGCAGAATTTCTTGGAACGTCATAGATGGGTACAATAACCTATTTCGCCAATAAAGTTGTTTTTATTTTTTGATTCAATGAAAAATGGCCGACTGGGGGCCATACACCGAAAGCTGTTCAAGCTAGAGAAGGCTGACAGTATTATAATCATGGGAAAATCACTGGTTTTTGTTTTGATATGATGCATAGATAACTGGTGAAGGTTTTACAAAATACTAAAGTAAATGTATGGCTTTCTTTTCTGTCCTGTACACTGAGATTTATGGATCAACCTCGGCATCATATTCCAGAAAACTTACATCAATATTCAATGGCACCATAATCTTTGTAATTATATTGTTGTTGATACCTATTTATTATGTTCTGACTACAGAGCTTTTTCTAACAAGGTTATTTCTTCTAGAAATTTTATTCGCCACGCTGGTGTTATTAACCCTTTACAACAAAATCCATACACCTGTCAACAACTCTGGGAAAAAAACTTTCGAAAAAACAATGTGGGAAAAGGAAAAAATGCTGGTAACCAGCATTTTCTCCTTTTCCACAATATTTTCTTTCCTATCGAAGACTAATCTCAGCATATGGCCAATATCTAATTTTTCGTCTGTAAACACTTAAAATTTGGACCAGTCTAGGATTTCATCATTTGGTAAAAAGTTATCCCAAAAATAAGGTTGACTTTAATATGGCTTTTAACACCAATAAAGGGCCATTCAAATTTTTGCATAACGTGTTGTCTCGGATCAGCCTGCACAGTCCGCCCAGGCTAATCCAAGATGGCACCTTAAAACTACATCAGATTTTGTGCTACAGTAGACTTGCACAAAACAGAAAATTACATAAAAACAGTAAGCATAGTTTTGGATCAGCCAGCGTGGACTGCACAGGCTGATCCAAGATGCCACTTTATGCAAATATTTGAATGCTCCGTTTCGCTTGTTGCAAGCCATATGATCCATAGATTAACTCATTACCTAACGACAAAATTTTAGGTTTGTCCAAATTGAAAACATTTGCAGACGACAAAATAAAAGTGACTGAAAATTTGAAGTTTGTTTTGTGACGGGTAGAAAACATTGTGAGAAAAGGAGAAAATGCTGGTTACCAGCATTTTCTCCTTTTCCCACTATGTTTTCTAAAGGCTTCTTTTTCAGGGGGCGTCAAAAGTAGGGATTGTGTGGTAATGGGTTAAGCAATCAAGTTGAGTCGAGAAGACATAGGCAGAAAAAGGCTATCTATTTACCCTAGCATATTGTCTACTTCAACCATTTTTCCTTTCAGAGTATCAAAACAAAAAAGTGATTATCTTCCATGATGGTCGAGATGACATATTGTAATGATCATAGTTGTAATACAAAATAGTGCTAATCTTCATGGAAAAATATGTATCATGTTTTAACAAAAATAAAACCTCTCCGAGTACGGAATGTTTCAATAGGAATCAAACCTGACCAGTTCTTTTTATTTTCAGCTTGAAAGAAACTTAAAGCCATTTCATTTAACTGTTCACAATTATTTCAAATTGACAATATATTCGAGTAACCTTGTTGTCTCATGAAGACACAGAAAGCTTGTTCCAACAACAATTATTTTGTGAAGTTTTGAAAAATAGCGAATCCAGCATGGACTGTTTTTTCAAAAAAAGTTTACTAATTCTGGCTTTAAATATGATTTAGGCTGATGACTGTTGAAAAGAAAGCATCTAAACATATCAAGCATCCTTGCATTTTCTTCTATAAAGTTCTTTATTTCAACTAAATACCAAATACAAAATGTCTGTAATGTTTTCAAATCATCATGAACATAACTTTAATCAATTCTGGTCACCTGATTTGCTAAGATCTATGCTCAATCTCCTGAAGTATGAACAAAGTTAAAATCTAGTTCAAATAGACCTTATATAAAGGTGATAATTTTGTATTAAACCCTTTTGTTTTCATTCCAAGACTTTAAAGAAATATTTCTACCTTCATGCATGTTTTTACCATTTCTCTAATTACAAACTAGATGAAAACCTAAGATTAAAGAGACAAACTCTCTACACTGTAAACATCATTTCTGTCTTTAATAAAAAATCTTGTAAACCTGTACAGAAATAAATAAGGCCACACAAGACATGTGATATGTTTTTCAGCATTTACAAAGAGAAAATATCAAATCACCATGCTGATTTAACTCTGAATACAGTGAAATCCATAATTTTTCCACCCATTATGTTTCCTTGTTTCAAAAGCTTATTCTGTGAGGTCAAAGAACGTTTGGGTTTAGGCTTCAGACCTTTAAGTCATTACTTTATCCATATTGTACAGTCAAGTTCATGTAATTCATAATCTAGAACTTAATAAAAGTAATAACATTTAAAAAAAAAAAACAGCGAGCTGGCAATGAAATCTGACAAAAAAAGCTGTTAACTGAATTTTCAGCTTTTACCATAACCAGTAATCAAAAAGTAATAAAATACATGTATCATGTTAGTACATGTATCATGTTAGTTAAGTTACTTCTATGACTGACCCTACTTGATCTTGTGATCTTGTACATCCTTTGTGTGATGTGAACTTAGATCAAGTTATACTCTAAACTGAAATAGTACCTTGACCTTTTACCCTACGATCCAGACTTTTTGACCACAATAAGGAAAAAGCCTTAAACACTGAGAAAAGGAGATAATGCTGGTAAACACTATTTTCTTCTTTTTCCACAATGCTTTCTATTGTTCTTTACACAAATTCATTTCTTTAAAAGATGTTTAATTTTTGTCTGCAGATGCCTTCAATTTGGTTCAGCCCAGGCTCTCTTGGTCTGAAACAGGGTTTAAAAGGACTTTGTTAACTCTTTACCACACAAGAAAATTTTAGACTGGTCCAAATTGAAAGCATTTGCAGACGACAAAATAAAGGTGACTGAAAAATTGAAATTTGTTCTGGGAAGGGTAGAAAACAATGTGGGAAAAGGAGAAAATGCTGGTTACCAGTGTTTTCAAAAGGCTTCTTTCTCAGGGGCGTCAAAAGTAGGGATTGTGTGGTAATGGGTTAACAATGTTAATTGTATATGATTCAAATAATTCCTAGATTAAAAAAAGAAAAGAAGTTATATGAAAGGGAACAGGGACCATCCATCAGATTAAAAAATTCTACATGATTCTAATAAAGATACTACAATACCAACAAGAGACTATTATTAGCTTTCCTTAATAACATAATCTGAGTGAATAAAAAGTAAAAATCTTTTGAGAAGTATTGCACATTTATATCTTGATATGAAAAACAAAGAACAGAAAAAAAAAATACAAAAAAAAAAAAATCTCCAGTATTTTACACCATAATGTTGTTTCCAATTTTCATACAAAGTCATTTCCTTTTTTCACATTTTCCAAATATTAGTTACAATATTCAATTCCTAAGAACACATTTACCAACCAATCTTAATTCAATGCCAATTCTTAATTCCAAGACTTGATATCTGATTGGCTGTTACAAAATATCTCAGAAAACAGATGGCCAGTATTTGAATTCAAAGAACAATGATTTGAGCCAAACACTGTGAAGAATGGGGCTTAATGCATCTGCAAAAACTATCAACCCAAATCAGCCTGCACAGTCTGAATAGGCTGACCTGAGTAGACACTTTATGCTATTGGTAAATTTTCTACATGTGTAAGGATCAGTTTACTTCATGATTCATTCAGTTGTTATCTAAAACAGATTTTATGGGTCCATGATTATGCATGACTTGTACAGTGTCATGCATCACTGAGATGCATTAAGCCCCTTTTTGCAGGAGCATGGCGAATTTGCAAAGGCTGGTAATTTCTGCCCATCACCTTGATATACACATACATTGGATCTAGCAGACTTCTATCCCATTATTGTACAGGCTGTTTCAGATTGGCTGTTTGGTATTCAACACCATTATCACTTCAGATATACCACAGCACCCAGAACACTTATACATAAGTTCCTGGAATTTCTTTTACCGAGGAAATCACACAACATGGCAAGTGACCATCTGCCTTCCATCCTAAACATCATCAAGATGTTTTGGGAAGAGAGATGAATTAACTCATTACTAAACGACAATATTTTAGGCATGTCCAAATTCAAAGCATTTGCAGATGACAAAATAAAAGTTACTGAAAATTTAAAATTTGTTTTGTGAAGGGCAGAAAACATTGTCGGAAAATGAGAAAATGCTAGTTACTAGTATTTTCTCTTTTTCCCACAATGTTTTCTACAGGCTTCTTTCTCAGGTTCGTTAAAAGTAGGGATTGTGTGGTAATGGGTTAATGAAAATGGCAAAATTGTAGACAAGTCCAAATTGAAAGCATTTGCAGACAAGTATGGCTCAAAAATTGAAATTTGTTGTGGGAAGGGTAGAAAACATTGTGGGAAAAGCACAAAATGCTGAGTGCCTGCCTTCTTTCATTTTCCTACAATGTTTTCAAAAGACTTCTTTCTCAGGGTCATTAAAAGTCGGGATGGTGTGGTAAAGAGTTAACCCATTACCACACAATCCCTACTTTTGATGACCCGGAGAAAGACGCCTTTAGAAAACATTGCGAGAAAAGGAGAAAATGCTGCTGGGATGGTGTGGTAAAGAGTTAACCCATTACCACACAATCCCTACTTTTGATAACCCGGAGAAGGAGAAAGAAGCCTTTAGAAAATATTGTTGGAAAAGGAGAAAATGCTGGTAAGCAGCATTTTCTCCTTTTCCCACAATGCTTTCTACCCTTCACAAAACAAATTTCAAGTTTTCAGTCACTTTAATTTTGTCATCTGCAACTGCTTTCGATTTAGACAAGCCTAAAATATTGTCGTTTGGTAATGAGTTAAATGGAGTTTGGAGAAGCTCGAGTTTAATATTACAATCTCTGAATTAATAGTCTTGCTCACAATTCACTGAGCCATGAGGCTGGGCTTTAAATTTTAGACATTCAAACCAATGACATGATGTAGATTGGTTGATTGTATGGTGTTTGAAGCTGGTATCAACATGATTTCGGTCACATATTGCAGTGGCCATACTTTCCTGGAGTTTCTTTTACCAGTACTCAGCAAAATATTCTTTCCAAGCAACAAGCTGCTTTCCCACAAAAACATCATTAAAACAACAGTCACCAGTCAGAGAGGAATGAATCCTGTCACAATGACTATCATCAATCCTTGGAAACAAAATCACCAAGCCAGACGTTGAATTCAGGACTCCTTGTTCTCAAGTCCCGTATGCTATCAGAGCTCGGTGTCATAACGTGGAAATAAATGAGGAAAAAGAAAACATCTAATCTAAAATTCTTTGAATGATAGGCTGTTTAAGTTCCCATACATAGGGTAACATAGATTATTTTGTCATCCTTATAAACAATCTCTGTTGAATTACCACACAGCCTCTGAAATCTGTAGTCTGTAATAACCAAGAGTAGACCATTGTTGTGAGCTAGCAGCTGAAGACCAATATATTTGTAAATCAATGACACATTACTTTTCTCAAAACATAATAATAAAAAGAATGGCACTTTTTGAAGGCACTTACAAGAGAAAAAGATATACAGAGAGATGGAAAAGAACACTTTATGATTGCAAAATTACATTTCTTCAAGATTATACATGAAGATTCACAGACAAAGCAATTACAAAAGGTTACTCATTCCTCTTGAATCTGTTGCTTCTTCTTGACATCTGTAATAAATAGAAAAAGTACATGATTTAACCCTTTACCAAACACTCCCTGTTTTTTATGACCCTGATATAGAAGCCTTTTGAAAACATTGTGGCAAAAGGAGAAAATTTTGTTCTTTACGCACAATGTTTTCTACCATGCTGGAAACAAATTTCAATTCTTGATTTGCGTATATTCTGTCATCTACAAAAGCTTTTAATATGGCCAAGTCTAAAATTTTGTCGTTTCGAAAAGAGTTTAAAAAAGCAAATGAGCCATGCTCTGTGTAATAGGGGCTAAATGCATTTGCAAAAAGTATCAGGCTGACATGGGTCAGAATGTTTTGTAAGTCAATTTTCTGAACATGCTGTGGTCAGGTGGGATAACAAACTTAGAACAAGTTCACTATATATCAAATATCAAAGCTCTACACAGCCCAGTTTAAGAGAAATTTATTTTTTATCTTTGAACTTATGACACCCAGGGTGGGGCCAGTTTTAACCCTTGGGGCATCATATGAACAAACTTGATACAAGTTGACTAGGAGATGCTACATAGCAAATATCACAGCCCTACACCTTCTAGTTTCAGAGAAGAAGAATTTTAAAGTTTTCCTTTTTTGGTCCCATGTTCAAACTTGTGACTCCTGAGGCAGGGGCCAAATTTGACCCCAGGGCAATCATATGAACAAAATTGGCAGGGGTCCAAAAGGAGATGCTATATACCAAATATCAAAGCTTTACCCCTTCCAGTTTCAGAGGAGAAGAATTTTAAAGTTTTCATTCTTTGTTCCTGTGTTCAAACTTGTGACCTCCAGGGTCAGTTTTGAACCCACAGCTATTGTATAAACAAACTTTGTAGATGTCCACTAGCAGATGCTACATACTAAATATCAAAGCTCTACTCCTTCTAGTTTCAGAGAAGGAAATGTCAAAGGTTTTGCTATTTTTTTCGTTTGATTGCCATGGCAAACCAGTTATGGGTGGCATTTAATCTCTTGAACAACTTTGGTAGAGCTTCACCCAAGGAACATTCCTGCTAAGTTAAGTATATCAAGATTGGACAAGTGACTTGGGAGAAGATGTTTAAAGAAATGGTGGATGACGCATGTTGGACAGTGGGTGATAAAAAATGCTCACCTTGAGCAGTTTGTGCTCAGGTGAGCTAACTAGCGCTGTCACTGAATGTGACTTAATACCCCTGCCAGCACTGACAGAAAAAATGTCATGTTCAAGGGAAGATAATTCCTTAACCAGGAAGAGTTGACACTTGAAAATTGCCTCTTGCAAATCTTCAATATATAATTATGTGCAAAGTTTCAATACAATTGAAGAAAAACTGTGAGAGTTCGAGACACAAAATGACTAGTATTTTGTACACAGACGGACACACTGACCAATTCCAGTATACCCCATTTGTTTTGCGGCGGTATAAAGAGCTTTTCACTTAAAATTAGGCATTGTTCAATAAGTGGACAATACAGATCCAAGATCAGACTGCACATTTGTGGTATACAAGAGCCCCTGATATTGCCCATGGAGCCAAAAGCATTATGAGAAAATGCTTGTTTCCTTTAAATCAATTATAAAAAAGATTGAAGGCACTTACCTTTGTTTACTAGAAATAAATAACTCCACTGTCCGACTTCTGTGGCTTATGATTAATGTTTGGGTTTTTCTGCCCTGCAGTCCCAGACTTGGGACGGTTTTGGGATTGCTCAGATTTTTCTGGGTGGTTAGAAGGAGACCCCCCCTTCTCTGAACCCAGTTGACTAGAGCTTGTACTCTTTCCACTTTTTTTATCTCCCTTTTCTGCAAGTTTCATCACACCAGTCAATCCTGCTGTAGCAGATGGTTTGGGACGGTTGCTCTGTCGGTTTCCAGCAGACATTATAACAGCTGAACCATGTTGGTTGCTTTGACTACCAAGTACCCCTGCACTTGCACTATGACCCATGTGGGCTCTGGGGTCACCATGGGCAACATTGTCTTGAGAAAGTAATGGAGTTGAATTGTTGCCATGGACACCACTCAAAGAAACATTGGCACCACCTTGACTTTGATTCTGACCTTGGTCAGGAGAACTACTTGAAGAGTGAGACCCAGTCTGTTTTTGTGGAGTTCCTTCTAACAAACCTCCACTTAGTAATTTAGAAGGAAGTTGTTGGACATTCTTCATTCCAATTTTTTGTTCATTTTTAGCACTAAGGAGATGCTCTGGCAAGTTTTGTTTACTACTGCCGAAGGAAAAACTTTGCAGTTTGGAGACTGAAGGTCTCTGCTCTGAACGAAAACTTTCTTTGGGTGCAATGTTAACTGATCCCTTGGAAGCTTGCTCATTTTTGCCTGGAAAACTTTCGGCTGAGGCTGACCTCCTGTGACCTCTGACAAAGTCACTTTGTGATTCATTCTTTGTGTCGGCAACATCTGGATTTGGAAGTTGTCCAGACTGACGCAACAAATCCATCTGTTTCTGTAGAACTTCACGTTTCTTGTTCAGTTCCTCTTTCTGTTGTTTTATATCAGCCTAAAATCAAGAGAAAAGAAATTTGTAGATTTTATCAGTTTTATTTATTTTTCCAACCTTTGCAAGAAACTTTGCAACATTTCAACAATACTTGTCCAAAAATGTTTCGACATAATTATGAGCAACACAATAACCTTTCAACCTTTACCAAACAATGCCTGGTTTTTATGACCCTGAGATAGAACCCTTTTGAAAACCTTGTGAGAAAAGGAGGAAATGCTGGTAACCACCATTTTCTTGTTTTCCCACAATGTTTTCTACCCTGCTGGAGACAAATTTCGATTTTTGAGTTACGTTTACCTTGCTGTCTGCAAGTGCTTTCAACTTGTACTCGTCTAAAATTTAGTTGTTTGGGAAAAAGTAAAACACACCAAGTTTCTGTTACCCCATGGAAAAAGGCTATCGAAAACATAGTGGGAAAAGGAGAAAATGCTAATGGCTAGCTCTCTGTTTCCCAAAGGTTTTCTACACTTCCCAAGTCAAGTTTCAACATTTGAGTCATGTGTATCTTATCATCTGTAAATGCTTTCAACTTTTTCATTCTGTTGTTTGGTAGTGTGTTAACCCTTTACTATAAACCCGGAGTTTTAACAACCCTGAGGACGAGTTCTGATGAAAAAAAATTGTAGGAAATGAAGAAAAAGCATTTTCTCCTATGCCCAGAATGTTTTCTACCACATCATAGACAGAAGTCATCTTTTTAGCAAGAGCTGAATTGTCGTCTACAAATGCTTTCAATTTGGTCTAGTCTAAAACTTTGTGGTTTGGTAAAGAGTTAAAGGCAATAACCATCACTGGAAACACACTTGACTTGACCTCTGTTAATGCCTTCAATATGGACCAGTCTAAAATTTTATTTGGTAAAGTGTTCACTGATTATCTTGGTAAAAACCCTTTCTTATCTTGCAGCAGACCACATTTCAATGGAACAAGAGCTTTGAAGAGCGGCGCATATACCCGCAAAGGGGGTTGACAGTAAAATGGGTTAACCCTTTACTCCATAGATACTCATTTTGACATGTCAACAACAGACAGCTTTTGAAAACATTGTGGGAAAAGGAGAAATTGCTCGTAACGAGCAATTTCTCCTTTTCCCACGTTTTCCACTCAATCAGATATTTGTATCCTCATTTGTCAATATTTTTGACATCAGATCTTTATTTGCTGCTGAAATGGAAGAGCCTCAAATTGGCATATCAGGTAAAAGGTTAAATCCAAGAACACCTAAAGATATCCAGATTTTAACCCTTTACTCCATAGATACTCATTTCTACACACTTTTTAGGAGCCTTTGGAAAACATTGTGGCAAAAGGTGAAATTGCTCGTTCACCTATTGCCTCAATGTTTTCTACACTATCAAAAGGTGTCATATAGATATAAGAAACTGCTTCATCGTTGCTGTTATTTAGGGTCAATTAGAGATACCATAGAAATGCCTCATGGGGTAAAGGGTTAAGAGTCACATGCACAAATATACATCAAAGAGATTCATTGTGATAAGTTTTTACATATTCAGATGAAATCTGTTGGAGGAGTTGAACACTCAAGAAATTGCTAAGAGATGGATGGACAGACAGATGGATGGATGACCACGGCCATAAAATAGTAAGGACCTTCAGGCATGTGAAAATTGCAAATCAATACCTCTTGTTTTTCTAGTTGTTTTCTCATTTCTTCCAATTCATTCCTTTCCCTTTCCATGAATTGGTTTTCTCTCTCCTTCTTAAGCTCCCACTGTTCCTTCTCTTTCTGGATTACACCCTGTGAAGTAAATAAGGATAGTTGAGCTTAATTATGTACCTAACAATCCACTGACGAAGAAGACCTGAAAACATTGTGGAAAAAGGAGACTATACTGGTCATTAGTTGTGGGTCTATGAATGACTATTAGTCAAAGGTAAGTTGGTTTTGGCTTTCGATTCCGATAATCAATTGAAAAATCCCGGAATCGATCGAGTCGATTGCTAAGCTGGCTTGGTGCCAAAACTTTAATTCTGGTTTTTAGCGCTTGGTTTTGTGACTATTATCAATCACAATCTTGGATTAAACATAGTGGATAACAAACACGAAAACTGACTGAAAAATGAGAAACAAATCTTTGTCCATGAATGTCTTGACAAAAGTTGACAAATCAGCAAGCTTCCCTGAGCCTGGGTTTTGACATTTGGCAATTTGAAATGACCTGTCCTTGACGATGAAAGATATCTGCCTAAATATCGATCTGAGGCATGAAATTATCGTCTAGGACTTCATATAACCTAGCTTTCGTGCATCGCGCAGAAATATGGGTTAAACACGACCAGTATAAAATGCGAAGGACACCCTGATGATAATGAAGCTGACGAGTCATTTATTATTATTCCTCTTATCTAGAGTAAAGTGACAGCTATTTAAGTTGCTTGCTATTTAAACTGACTAAATGATGTCAAATCCAAATCATGTAGTAATACTTCTCCAGAAACTAATTGTCAAGAAAAAACAGATTGCCAAAAAACCCCATGACACTACAGTGAGCAGCGTGGCATCGCCCAAAAGAGGGACTTCAACCAATCTTATCTTTAATAATAAAAGTGAACTTACACAAATTTCTGAATAGAGCAATAAGTGCAAGCTAAAATTCTGTTCATGAGTGGAAAAAATGATGTTTTATGAAATGAATATATAGGGTCCAAATTGAAAGCATCGGCAGACAATAATTTCAATGTGCTCAGATCATGGAATTGTTTATTGACAGGATAGAAAATATTGCAAGAAAGGAGAAAACGCTGGTTACCAGCTGGTTACCAGCATTTTCTCCTTTTGCCAAAATGTTTTCAAAAGGTTTCTTTCCAAGGGTTGTAAAAACTGTTTTCTGGCTGGTGTTTATTAAAACCTTTTCTCTAGCCAAACTGTTTAATGTTAATTTCATCATTTCGTGCCTATAAACAAGCTTTGGTACACTATATACTTCTCATTGCCATTAGTACTTGGTACTAGAGTTTAACGCAGTTATGAACAGCTTAGGTCATATTAAGGCAGTCAGTGCACCTTCACAATGTTTCTGGGCTTTCTCACACTAGTACTTACAAAACTTTCTTTCCAAGCTACTGACTCCTCACATGCAACAGAGAGGAGAGGCAAAAAATCACTAGAAAGAAGGTTTGCCCATACTGGGTATAAAACTTGCAACTACTGTCTTCAGCTACTTGGGCTCCCATGAGTAATAAGTGAGACCTCAGCAATGCTTTATCTACTGACACGATGGAACAACTGCCACCCGATATTCTTTCACAAAATGGTATGAAAGAAAGGGGTATGAATCTACAGATGTAAAGTTCTTCTATGCAAGAGAAAAGGGTCAATTTACTTGTAAGTTTCTCAGTTCTTCCAGTTGATTGTGTTTGTAACCACTTTTCTTTTCATGAACATCCACAGATAACTTGTTAATTCTCTCATTGGCTTCTGCGAGCTGACATCGTAACGTTTCTACAGCTGTACTTTGTTGGGCTGTCAAGTGCTAACAATAGAAAAATTCATTTAGATTCAAAATACATGTATATAGGAGATATTTATTTTTTTCTGTGAAATGATCACAATTTAAACATCGAATGAACTTCATCAGCAATCATTTCACAAGTGGTACAGCCACAAGTGAAAATATTACTGATGAGGTTCATGAGATAAAATCAATTTTGATCTTTAACAAAAATAAAGATATATAATTATTTCATGCCGCTATCCCCTCTCTCTGGGGACTTCCGTCCAGTACACTTGTACTTCTATGGTAATTTCTTGTAGTGTACCCCTCAGCATAACTACCCACCACATTATTACAACATTATTTTAAATAACGTCATATTTTACATCTGGTTGAATTGCACACACTGTTTACCTATTGAAGGGTTAGAGAATAAAAATGGCATTTTTTCACTAGTTATAATCATGAAATATAAAACAATTTTCCACTTTCATTTCTTGATAAGCTACTGAAAAGCATGAAATAGTAAGCAATATTTATAAGGGTGAGAAGGTGAGAAAAATACACACTATTTTAAATTTGTTTCTAATTACATTTTGTTAATTCTAACATCTACGAGAACTCTTAGAAATGAGCAATGCTCTAGAAAATGGGGGTTTAATGCATTATATCTAGTAAGTCATCATGTGACTCTTGATCCTTAAAATCCATCATGTCTAACATCCAGATGAATCCTGTGGAAGAATGTTCCTTGTGTTTAATTCATTACCAAACGACAACATTTTATGCTTGTCCAAATTGAAATCATTTGCAGACGATAAAATAAAAGTGACTGAAAATTTGAAATTTGTTTTGTGAAGAGTAGAAAACATTGTGGGAAAAGAAGAAAATGCTGGTTACCAGCATTTTCTCCTTTTCCCGCAATGTTTTCTATAGGCTTCTTTCTCAGGGGCATCAGAAGTAGGGATTGTGTGGTAATGGGTTAGATAAATTTATTTTACATCCATTGAGAAACAGGGTCATACAACTTATACTAATCTCTCACAATTCTGCTTCCTGGGAACTACATCAGTACCTACGCTGAATGTGTGGGCCAATGAAAGATCCTTAAGTTGACACCCTATTCACGGTATCAAACTCGCGACATCAACGTTACAAGGCAGATGCTTTATCTTACAACCATGAACACCACAATTTGAGAGTTGGCGGCAAATAGTGTATTTCAAATGATACGCATATGGTCAACCTTCTTTAAATTGGAAGTAGAATATTGGCCAAAGCAAAAAGCTTTGACTCTGGTCAGCCTGTGCAGACTGTCCCAAGCCAAAACTTTTTGTAGATACATGGCTAAAATAGAATTTATCACAATCACATCAGCTTGAATCCTGAGAGAGAATTGTCCTTAGACATGAATGCAAGCCTGCATTGGCTTAACAGGGACAAAAAGTTTTGATGATGCATTAACCCTTTACCATACAACAAAATTTAAGTCTGGTTCATATAAAGAGCATTTGCAGACAAAAATTTCAGTGTGGCTCAAATGGTGCAATCTTTTCATTTGAAATGGTAGAAAACATGGTGGGAAAAGCAGAAAATGCAGGTTTCCAGCATTTTCTTCTTTTCCCACAATGTTTTCAAGAGGCTTCTTTCCCAGGGTCGTTAAAAAGCATCACTGTGCCGTAAAGGGTTAAACCCGATCTTCACAAAACATGGATAAAATGTGATTGATCACAAACCTTCATTGTGCATGTATTTATGAAATTAAAGCATCAGTCTCGTTATTTAATTTTATTTTTTTTTAAAAAACTCTGCTTTCTTCCACAGTTTCAAGTTTAATGTGAAATGTAGGCCAAGTTCCAAGTTTAACGTGAAGTGTGGGCAAGTGGCCCGTACACATATACAAATATTACAAAAATATAAATGAGACATACAGATGAATGATGAACATACAATTAAATGAGCAACAAATACTATTCCAAACCACATCTTAACACTAAATCGATGAGAATACATATTGTATGTTAAATCATACTTTTAGGAAAAGAAAAACAATGCCCAACTTACCACAATACTGTTAAGAGTTCTGACTAAGGAGGCTATATTGGACTGTTCCTGAGATGTATAAACAGCTGAACCAGGTGATAATGTTGCTGTGGAGAGGGAGCTGATGGATGAACCGCGGTCACTGTCAACTTCACTGTCTTTCGGTATCTTAAATCATAAGTAATCATAACAATAAATGAATATATTCATCATATAATACCAATTGTTTTCAATGTAATATACTCATTATGAACTTTCTTATCTTATACTAGTTTGATTTCAAAATTGTGTAACATCATTTTGTACATGTCAGAGAAGTGAATTGATTTCATGGATATTTCTGCAGGTGCATCTGTAAATTGTTTTGAGTCTTCTGGTCTGTAATTTGTGAAATAATGTTGTGCAGTAATACAAATGTGACATTTGTTTGCATTTGAGATAAAATTTTATTAAAGTTGTCGGCTTGCCAAATGCTTAATAAATAATATTTCAAAAAAGACATGTTCAAGAAATTCTTATCTTACATGCCAACTCATCTCTGATGCTGTGTTTCACATAAAACCAGCACAATCTGGATTTCTAACTACTTTGAGAAAAGAAGCCTTTGAAATAAACTGTGGGAAAAGGAGGAAATGCCAGCATTTTCTCCGTTTTCCACATGATTTTTTCTCTAATAAGGGCAATAATCACCATGGAGGACACCTCTGATTTGTTGTCTGCAAATGTTATGGAAATGAATAAGTTAATTTTTCTTTTTTTATGAGGTGGGGAGACTCTTTCCTTACTTCCTTAGTCCCTAGGTATCAATCAAAGCTCAAGTAGAAATTTGTATTTATATACCATTTTGCTGGAAAATCACATAATGTTACACAAATGATGTGTAAAAGTGAAAAGCCATTATGGTTTAAACTGTTAATATCTGATGTCATGGATATCAGCAAGTTCTCCTTTTCCTCCCAGTGTTTTCAAAAGCTTTCTTTTCGAGGATTGTTAAAACTCTAGATTATGTCATGAAGAGAGATACATGTATTTGCAAAATAATTTCAAGGAATTACTAAGTACATGTCATGAACACCAAGTTTCTGAGTAAAATGTAACAAAATGGTAATGTATAAAATTAGTTCATCTTTTCTTCAAGTTTGCTTTTGTTTTTCTTTTCTAGCATCCTCATTTTATACAAACATAAATACAATAGAGGCTAAAAGGCAGAAACTAGGAAGAAAACAGAATCTTTTCAATGAAATTTTACCCTTTGGGGTAATGGAGGAGGAACATCAGGATCATGTGACAAATCTGATTGGCTGTTCTCACGACTGTCCCCTACAACAGCTCGATCAGGAAAGTCTGATGAATCTACCACTGGCCCTTTCTTCTTGGCTGCAAAAGACAAAATTAATACTCTCATCTTTGAAATTCTACTGAGTGCTTACTTACCCTTTGCCATAGAATCTAAATTTTTTCGCAAAGCACAGGAAGAAGTCATGTGAAGATATTGTGGGGAATGGAGAAAAGGTTGGAGACTGGTAACTGGTATTTTTTTTCTCTTTTTTCTATCCTGTCAAAGATGAATCAATATTTGGACACAAACTGAGCCTGAATTTTGTGCTTCAAAATGGATGAGTCTAAAACTTTATAACTTGGGAAAAAATTAATCATTTACCACACAGTCATGTGTATTAAAAGCCATGAGAGAGAGGGCTTTTGAAACTATCATTCTCTCCTTTCACCACAATATTTTACATCAATCAAAATACATACTACAATTTTTAAGTCAGATTTATTTTGTTGTCTGCAAATGCTTTCATTTTAACCCATTACCACACAATCCCTACTTTTGACAACCCTGAGAAAGAAGCCTTTAGAAAACATTGTGGGAAAAGTAGAAAGTGCTGGTAACCATTATTTTCTCCTTTTTCCACAGTGCTTTCTACACTTCATAAAAGAAAGTAAAATTTTTTAGTCACTTTTATTTTGTTGTCTGCAAATGCTTTGAATTTGGACAAGCCTAAAATATTTTCGTTTGGTAAGGAGTTAAACAAGTAAAAAATTTTATTGTTTGGTAAAGAAATAGGGTATAAATGCAAGTCTTTGCTGCTAGGTTACCTAAAGTTTTCTCCCTTTTCAACAGATAAGACCTACCTATTTGTTGATAAGTCATACACAGGTACCTAGTTAGTTTGTGCTCAATGCTTTTTCAACATTATTTCAAGGGCATTACAGTGGCTACTCATCTAAGACACACTGCTTTGTCGTCTACAAATGGTCTCTTATACCCTATTGAAAATCTAAAATAGTGTTGCCTGTTTACTCATTACCAAACAACAAAATTTTAGGTTTATTCAAATCGAAAGCAAGCATTTGCAGACAAGAAAATAAGTGACTGAAAATTTGAAAAATTGTTTTGTGAAGGGTGGAAAACATAGTGGGAAAAGGAGAAAATGCTGTTTACCAGCATTTTCTCCTTTTCTCACAATGTTTTCGAAAGGCTTCTTTCTCACGGTCGTCAAAAGTAGGGATTGTGTGGCAATGGGTTAACCCAAAAAGCAAATTTCTTTATTTCAACAAGCCTGATGTAAAAGCTTTATGAATACAATGAAGCAGTGCTCTAAAGGGTAACAATTAGAAGCTGATCATACCTCTTGCTGCATCATGGGTGGCGTCAAAACCTGAGAATGTTTCTGCCCGCTTTGGCATTGGTACAGCAGTAAATGTATGACTAGCATGTTCTCCTACACTGCTGACACTTCGGCTGAGATTGGTTCCTGTACCTTCCAGCATAGTTGTAAGCTGGGAAGCAGCATGGGATACTGTAACAGAAGAATATTGTTATAAACACGGCCTCTGAAATGTAAATAAAGTTTTCTAAGATATGACCTAGTGACCTACTTTTTGACCTGGTATGACCAATTTTCGAACTTGTCAACATATTACCAAGACAAACATTATGACCAATTTTAAGAGTACTGGACTTTAACCCTTTACCACACAATGACAACTTTTGACGACCCTGAGGTAGAAGCCTTTTGAAAACATTGTTGGAAAAGGACAAAATGCTGGTGACCAGGATTTTCTCCTTTTCTCACAATATTTTCTACCCTTCACAAAACAATTTTCAGTTACTTATTTTGTTGTCTGCAAATGCTTTCGATTTGAATAAACCTAAAATTTTGCTGTTTGGTAATGAGTTAACCCTTTCCCAAACAACAAATTTTAAACTCTTCCAAACCGAACGAGTTTGCAGACAACAATTTTAGATTTGATGAAAATGGTAGAAAGTTCTCCTAAAGGACAGAAAACACTGTGGGAAAAGGAGAAATTGCTCGTTAAGAGCAATTTCTCCTTTTCCCACAGTGTTTTCAAAAAACTTGCACTGCAGACCAGGGCTTGTTTGGTAAAGGGTTAACAGGCTACACTACTTTAGATTTTCGATAGGGTATTAGAGACTATTTGTAAACGACAAAGCAGTGTGTCTTAGATGAGTAGCCACCGTAATACCCTTGAAATAATGTTGAAAAAACGTTGAGCACAAACTAACTAGGTACTAGTGTTTGATTTATAAACAAATTGGTAAGGTCTAACCTGTTGAAAGACGAGAAAACTTTAGGTAACCTAGCAGCAAAAACTTGCATTTATACCCTATTTCTTTACCAAACAATAAAATTTCTTACTTGTTTAACTCATTACCAAATGAAACTATTTCCAGCTAGTCCAAATTGAAAGCGTTTGCTGACAACAAAATAAAAGTGACTAAAAGGTTTTACTTTTTTTTATGAAGAGTAGGACTGAACATGTGAGCATACACTAGATGACTTACAATGAACACAGCACAATCACACAAGTTTTTTCTAAGCACCGAAATAGCCCCTACCAAAGTGGGTCATTTTGATGTTGCATATTCATGTGAACACTAATGGAAACACAAATTTATTTTACCTTCCTGCAAAGCTGCCTGCAAAATACTTGAACTTGCTTTATCCTCTGCCGGAGATTCATCAAAGTCCCTTGAATTTGGTCGAGACTGAAATAGAAATGATGATTCTTTATCAATGAGTTACATGTATATATTGCATGTATATTCTTTTCTTTAGCCCTTTCCGTAATAACCCGAATTTTCAACCACCCTGAGAAAGAAAGCTTTTGAAAACACTTAAAGGAAAAGGAGAAATGCTGAAAATCAGCATTTTCTCTTTTCTCACAATGTTTTCTTACCCTACCTGAAACAAATTACATTTCTTGAGTCATATTTGTTTTGTGATCTGCAAATGTTTTCCATTTGGACAGGTCTAATTTTTGTTGTTTGGTAAAGAGTTAACTTACTAACACTGACAAAGGGAAAAGGAGAAATCACCCAAACAACTTCTGATCTTGTCTCCCAATGTTTTTCACTCTATACCAAACGACAAATGGGCTGCGATTTTACCTCATTACCAAATGACAAAATTTTAGGGTCATTCAACTCGAAAGCATTTGTAGACGACAAATAAAACTGCCTGGAAAATTGAAATTTGTTTTGTGAAGGGTAGAAAACATTTTGGGAAAAGGGGAAAATGCTGGTTACCAGCATTTTCTCCTTTTCCCACAATATTTTCTAAAGACTTCTTTCTCAGGGGCGTCAAAAGTAGGGATTATGTGGTAATGGGTTAACTCTTTATCACTGCATAAAATTGTATACTAGTCCAAAGTAAAAGCATCTGCAGATGACAATTTAACTATTGCTGGAATGGTGATATTGTCTCCAATAGGACAGGAAATATTGTGTGAAAAGGGGAATTGCTGGTTACCAGCTTTTTCTCCTTTTCTCACTATTTTTTCAAAAGGCTTGTTTCCAAGGGTTGTTAAAAGTTGGCATTGTTTGGTAAAGGGTTAAGGGGTATTATGAAGTGCCCATATTCCGTGAATGCCTTTGAACCAATAATTTTTGTTTACATCTTGTATAGCAAATAGTTTAAACTCTTTCCCAAATGACAAAATTTTGGCCTTGTCCAAATTGAAAGCATTTGCAGACGACAAAATAAATGTGAATCAAAAATTGAAATTTGATTTGGAAAGGGTAGAAAACATTGTGGGAAAAGGAGAAAATGCTGATTACCAGCATTTTTCCTTTTCCCACAATGTTTTCAGGGGCTTTCTTTCTCAGGGTTGTCAAAAGTTGGGATTGTGTGGTAAAGGGTTAAGGGCATCACAAAGGAATTTTGGCTCGTAGTCCTTACCAATATTCGAAACTTATAATGCCCTTGAATGTCAGCCATATACCACACAAATACTTGTTAAAATCAATCAATTATCCAATTTACAATAAATCAAAAATAGTTTTTACTTCTCGAGTTCTTCTCAAAAAATGCAAGGACCTAATCTTTGCACAGAAGTGGTCAGAAATGGTTTTTTATGAAGGCAAAAAATTTCTAGCTCAATTTCTTGTCCAAGGTCTTAATTCTATCATGTTTACTTATTTCCTTATAATCATGGAATATGGCTATATTAACCCTTTCCCAAACGACAAACTTTTGGACCAGACCAAATTGAAAGCATTTGCAGACGACAATTCAACTCTTGCTGAAAAGATGATTTCTGTCTATGATTGGATAGAAAACATTGTGGGAAAAGGAGAAAATGCTGGTTACCAGCATTTTCTCCTTTTCCCATAATGTTTTCAAAAGGCTACTATTCTAGACCCGTAAAAACCAGGGATTGTTTGGGAAAGGGTTAAAAATGTTGTTTGTTAATCCACCTACATGTTGGTCCTCTGAATCATTATAAACAGCGACAAGGTCCATCATCAACTTGTTCTTCTCATCACAGCACTTTTTGATCTCCTCATCTTTAGCACTTAGTTTTTCTGTTGCCATAGAAACAAAAAACAAAGTGGTCATCACAAGAAATAATACCACACAAAATTGGAATAGCAAATTATGTCTCCCTAGGTTTAAAATGATTTCATAAACATTTAAAACTAAATAAATGAAATAGATAAATCAGTGAATAATTAAAAACCTATATTTTTTGCCAGCATTAGTCTATATTTTAAAAGATATGAATCCAAGATTTATCACAAATGGTGATGAAAATGATTGCTGGGGACACCATACTGATTAAATAACATAGCATTATCAGAATATTTGTAAAACTGTTGGATGCTCTCCAGAATGAAAATAAATATAGACACATGAACGGACACAAAAAACAGACATCCTGACCACTATAAAATCTGTCATATTGTTTAGGAAGTATAAAAATGATCAACACGAAGACATCATTCATCTTCTGAAAAGTTGGTATCAAGATATTATGTGTAATTAACTCTTTACTACACAATCAAAATGACTTGTGAAAGCATTTGCAGACAACAATCTAAATACAGATTAAATGATGGAATTCGTCTTCGATAATACATTGAGGTAAAACGATGAAATTCTGGTTACCAGTATTTAACCTTTTTCCAGGATGTTTCCAAAGCCTTTTTCATCAGAATCACTGAAGTCGGGATTGTAGGGTAAAATATCAACCCTTATCCTGCCAAATAACTAAAATAAAACTTTCAATTCAATAGCAAAAACCCAAAGATTGTTATTTCAAAGTTATGATTAATTCTTTACCAAACAGCAAAATTCTAGACTGGTCCAAATTGAAAGCATTTGCAGACGACAAAATAAATATGACTGAAAAAATTTTAACTTGGGTTGGTAAGGGTAGAAAACATTGTGGGACAAGGAGAAAATGCTGGTTACCAACATTTTCTCCTTTTCCCATAATGTTTTCAAAAGACTTCTTTCACAGGGTTGTTAAAAGGGCGGATTGTGTAGTAATGGGTTAGGGGAATAATATCTCCTTATCAGACAGTGTAGATCCAAGATCAGACTGCATGATATGTGCAGTCTGATCTTGAAAAATTTACCCAGTTCGCAAAAGGTCAGTAAGTCGTGATTAGCAGCGCAGCCAAAGGGTTAAAATAGTTGAAGGCAAGAATTGTGGACAGACCGTCTTGCAAAAGATTAAAATCAACATAATGAAATCATACCCATTATAGCCTGAGCCTTGGCTTGCTTCTCTGCCATTCTTCTTTCTTCCTCTGCACTGGGATCTTCTTCATCCTCTGCAAAAGGCATATTCAAATTTTCAACCACATAATACTGTTGTAGAACTATCATATTTAACTCTTCACCAAACCAAAAAATTTAGAATGATGCAAATTGAAAGCATTTTCAGTTGACAAAATAACTATATCTGACAAATTTAAATTTGTTTTGGTAAGAGTGGTAAACATTGTTGGAAAAGGAGAAAATGCTGGCTACCAGCATTTTTTTCCTTTTCCAACAATGTTTTCAAAGGCTTTTTTTCTCAAGCTTGTTAAAAGTCAGGGTTGTGTGGTAAAGAGTTAAAGCATTTCAAGACCACAAATTACATTGGAATGAATTGACGAAATATCTTCCTGAACTCATTACCAAACGACAAAATTGAAGCTCTTGCAGACGACAAAATAAAAGTGACTGAAAATTTGAAATTTGTTTTGTGAAGGGTAGAAAACATTGTGGGAAAAGGAGAAAATGCTGGTTAGCAGCATTTTCTCCTTTTCCAACATGTTTTCTAAAGGCTTTTTTCTCAGGGGCGTCAAAAGTAGGGATTGTATGGTAATGGGTTGAAGAGTAAAGACACTTCAGGACATGGAGAAAATGCTGGATATCAGCATTTTCTCATTTTCTCACAAATTTTTGAAAAGTAGTCTTCCTCTGGGATGTAAACTTGTCAGATCGGTAAATAGTTTACTTGCAAATTTGGCAAAACGGTTAAGCAATTCCTACGCAGGCAATATCCAGACGACCCACAAGCAAAACTAAGTGACACAGATGAGAAAGAAACAAGTGACACAAATGAGAAAGAAGCAAGTGAAAAAAAATAAGAAATAAACTAAAAGGCATATATATAATTAAAGCTCGATTGAATAAAATGGAAAATTGTTTCCTCTTTAAAAAAAAAACTGTTTTTTGCACAAACTGTTGTAGAAAACACAAAGCAAAATTGATGATTCAAATGAAAAACAGAAGATTCTGACAGGTTTACCTTCAGCTGGGCATCTGTTAGCTGCAGCACGCATCACTTGAGCCCATCGCTGCATTTCCAGTGTTGTACTAAAGATGACTTCATACATTTCTGGGTTGACTTTACTTTGACTTATGATATACATGCCCTTACAGTCTCTTGTATCTCTCTTTTCCCGAACCAGCAGGTTGTAGAGGGATACAACTCCATTCTGTGGGAAGTGGAAAAAACTGAATCAGCATATTACTAGCAATTTATCACACAATCCTGACTTTTAACGACCCTATGCAAGAAGCCTTTGAAAACATTGTGGGAAAGGGAGAAAATGCTGGTGACCAGCATTTTCTCCTTTTCCGACCATATTTTCTACCCTTCCAACAACAAATTCCAATTTTTCAACCACATTCATTTTGTCATAAATCTGCAAATGCCTTCAAATTGGACCGGTCAAAGATTTTGTCGTTTGTTAAAGCTTTAACCCTTTCATAGCTAACTCAAAAAGTTTGACTTCTTTTTTCTTTCAAAGTCTAAACATAGATTTCCATTGTCCTCCTCATTTAGGATTGCTTGGTTAACTCTTTACCACACAATACCAACTTTTCACTATCTCAGGAAGGTAGTCTTTTGAAAGCATTGTGGAAAAAGGAGAAAATGGTGGTAACCAGCATTTTCTCCATTTCCCACAAGGTTTTCTATCCTATCAAAGAACATTGCACCATTTGAGCCATATTGCAACTGGTAGGGATGCTTTTGAAAACATTTTGGGAAAAGGCAAAAATGCTGGTATAGAGCATTTTTTCCATTTCCCAGAATGATTTCTGCAACTAACTTGCTTTCAATTTGGACAATGTCACGATTTTGTCATCTAGTAAAGCGTAAAAAGTTATTCCTGTACAACTGAACTTACCTTACTATCTTGTGCAAAAAATGAGTATTTTTGGTTGTTGTCCTGGAGAAAGAAGAAGACATCATTAAGAAGAACAGCGACCACTTCCACAGTTTTTCCGCGGGCGTTTTTATACTGGCAGACACCCTCATAGAGCAGCTTTCTATTGTTGGCCGTGATATCAGATTTCTGAAAAGGAATAGGAATAATTTAAGCCTTTAACTTTTGGTTGGTTGGTTGTGTTGGAGTTTAACGCCACTTTAACAGCTAAGGCATATCATGGCGGTTGGTGACGCACATGTGTTTCCTGGCTTTCTCATACCAGTACTAACACTACTTTCTTTCCCAAGCCAGCGACTACTTTTCTCACATGCTTCAACAGAAGTGAGAGGTGAAAATAGCCAGGACAGAAAGTTTGCCACAACCGGGTATCGAACTCACAACCACCAGGTCATGAGTCCAACATACTCACCACTGAGCCACCCGGGTGGGCAGCCTTTAACACACAATCCAAATTTTTTAA
Source organism: Tridacna crocea (assembly GCA_943736015.1). Classification (NCBI taxonomy): domain Eukaryota; kingdom Metazoa; phylum Mollusca; class Bivalvia; order Cardiida; family Cardiidae; genus Tridacna; species Tridacna crocea. The sequence continues at coordinate 17,518,379 of OX031066.1, forward strand.
AAATTTAGAAAGAGGAGGGTTTTGAAAACATTTTGGAAAAAGGAGAAAATGCTGGTAACCAGCATTTTCTCCTTTTCCCACAATGATTTCTACTCTATCAAAGAAATATTCTATCACTGAAGCCAGCCTTAAGTTGTCATCTACAAATGCTTCCTTTTTATAGAAATTATTTTTTTGTTGTCTAGTGCAGAGTTTGCTATTATGCACAAATATATCATGTCCATATTTAAAACATTTGCACACACAAATTTAAGTGTGGCTCAATGATGGAATTTACATTACACTGAACAGATAACACTGTAGGAAAAGGAGAAAGGGTTGGTTACCCCTCCACTTCCCACAATCTTCTCAAAAGCCTTTTTCCTGGGGTCTCTAAATCTCAGGTTTAACCCTTTCCCACACAGCAAATTTTTGACCAGACCAAATTGAAAGCATTTTGCAGATGACAAATTAACAGTTGCTAAAAAGATTATTTTTCTATATGATAGGGTAGAAAACATTGTGGGAAGAGGAGAGGATGCTAATTACCAGCATTTTCTCCTTTTTCCCACAATGTTTTCAAAAGGCTTCTGTTCCTGACCCATAAAAACCAGGGATTGTATGGGAAAGGGTTAAGAGGTAAATGACTCAAGTGACAAATACCAAAATTTAATACTCCCACCTAGCAATTTAATACAGTGCACAGATGTTAAGACCTAGCATGCATAAACCTTTTACCACACAATCCTATCAACACAACCCTGAGGCCAATATTTGTAAACATTGACTCTTTACCACATGAGAAAAATTAGACTGGTCCAAATTGAAAGCATTTGCAGACGACAAAATAAAGGTGACTGAAAAATTGAAATTTGTTCTGGAAAGGGTAGAAAACACTGTGGGAAAAGGAGAAAATGCTGTTTACCAGCGTTTTCTCCTTTTCCCACAGTGTTTTCTAAAGGCTTCTTTCTAAGGAGCGTCAAAAGTAGGGATTGTGTGGTAATGGGTTAAGGAAAAAGGAGAAAATGATAGGAAACCACAATGTTTCTATCCTACCACAAACAAATTTCTACATTCAAGCTCTATTAGATATCGGCAAATACTTTAACTCTTTACCACGCGAGAAAATTTCAGACTGGTCCAAACTGAAAGCATTTGCAGACGACAAAATAAAGGTGACTGAAAAATTGAAATTTGTTCTGGAAAGGGTAGAAAACACTGTGGGAAAAGGAGAAAATGCTGTTTACCAGCGTTTTCTCCTTTTCCCACAGTGTTTTCTAAAGGCTTCTTTCTAAGGAGCGTCAAAAGTAGGGATTGTGTGGTAATGGGTTAAGGAAAAAGGAGAAAATGATAGGAAACCACAATGTTTCTATCCTACCACAAACAAATTTCTACATTCAAGCTCTATTAGATATCGGCAAATACTTTAACTCTTTACCACGCGAGAAAATTTCAGACTGGTCCAAACTGAAAGCATTTGCAGACGAAGAAATAAAGGTTACTGAAAAATTGAAATTTGTTCTGGGAATGGTAGAAAACACTGTGGGAAAAGGAGAAAATGCTGGTTACCAGCATTTTCTCCTTTTCCCACAGTGTTTTCAAAAGGCTCCTTTCTCAGGGGCGTCAAAAGTAGGGATTGTGTGGTAATGGGTTAAACTTGGATATGGTAAGTTTAAATTTCCTTGATATGTATAGATTTAATGCACAATCCTAACTTTTAATGACCTAGAAGAAGAACTCTATTGAACACATTATGGGAAAAGGAGAAAATGTTTGCAACTGGCAATTTCTCTTTTTCCACAGTGTTTTCTACCCTTTAACTGGCAAATTTCAGTTTTTGGGTCACATCTTATTTGTCTACTGCAAAAGCTTTCCCTTTGGAAAAGTCTTAAATGTTGTTACTTTGTAAAGGGTTAATATATAGCAAAATAAGCTCTTTACCAAATGACAAAATTTCAGGCATGTCCAAATTCAAAGCATTTGCAGACGACATACATTTCTCAAAAAATGAAATTTGTTTTGGGAAGGGTAAAATACATTGTGGGAAAAGGAGAAAATGCTGGTTCTCCTTTTCCCACAATGTTTTCAAAAGGCTTTTTCTTCAAGGGCATCAAAACTCAGGATTGTCTGGTGTAGAGTTAATAGTCCTCTCAAGTCATTTGAGACAGGAGAGAGATATGGAAACCTTGTAACATAAATCCCATCATTTGACTTACGCATGTTGTCTGAAAATGCCATACATGTTATATCTATATGTATGGAGAGTATTATGAGTCTGACAATCATATTACAGTATAGTCTGTCAAAGTTGTCAACTTTCCTTCAAATTTTAGAATTCATTTTTTTTGCCTTTAAATGGATCTTTGCCAAATCATACTGCAAAACGTTGTCAAGGTTATAATCGTAACTTAACTTTTAACCCTTTCCCAAACAGCAAATTTTGGACCAGACCAAACTGAAAGCATTTTGCAGATGACAAATTAACGGCTGCTAAAAAGATTTTTCTATATGACAGGGTAGAAAACATTGTAGGAAAAGGAGAAAATGCTGGTTACCAGCATTTTCTCCTTTTCCCACAATGTTTTCAAAAGGCTTCTATTCCTGGCCCATAAAAACCCGGGCCTCAAATCTGTGCCAAGATTTGTTTAACTTTGGCCAACAGTTAACCTTTAATTCTTTACTCAACTTTTAACAACCCTATGGTAGAAGGCTTTCAAAAGGATTGTGAGAAAAAAAGGAGATGCTGGTAACGAGGATTTTCTTCTTTTCCCACAATGTTTTTTACCCTTCCAAAGGCTTATTTCAGAATATAAGTCATGTTCAAATTTTGTTTTATGCAAATCCTTTCAATTTGGACTAGTCTTAAATTTTGTCGTTTGGTAAAGCTTCACTCGTTACCACTCTTTACCACACAATCCCAACTTTTAATGACCCTGAAAAAGAAGCCTGAAGAAAACATCCTGGGAAAACAAGAATTTCTATCCTTCACAAAACAAATTTCAAAATTTCAGTCACTTTTCCTTTGTCGTCTGCAAATGCTTTCCATTTAGACAAGCCTAAAATTTTGTCATTTTGTGATGATTTTGTGATGATTTAAATGTCAGTTTTACCGCCATAAGTATTTAGAAATTACCTTCATGGACATCATACATACATATTCTGCTGCAAGAAGGTGCAGTCTAAATACCAAGCACTTATTAATTCTAAAATTTGGTTTAATTGCAGTAGAGTTGTCGTTTAACCCTTTACACCATGTAAATATTTTATATTCTTCCATACTGAAAGTACTTGTTCAGGAGAAACTAGACATCTCTCAAGTTATGAGACACATTTTTGACAAAGTTGAAAACAGAGTGGGAAAAAGAGAAAATGCTGGTTACCAGCATTTCCTCCTTTACCCACAATGTTTACCAAAGCCTCTTTCCTAATGGTTGTTAAAACTCCAGATTGTGTGATAAAAGGTTAACACCACAAAAAGACAAAATTAATGCATTTTGAGACAAATCAACCAAGACACAAAGAGGAATTAGTATACCTTAAATTTCTTGCCTCTGTGAATGGCAAATGACCTGGTGTCTAGACGGTTATAAATGTCTTTTAATCTCATCTGTCTTTCCGCTGAGGCAACTTGTTCATTTACATTCTGTAATATCTCTTTACTCAACTCTAGAGCAGATCCTAGGCTTTCACGGTCTTTCTTATCTGGATAAAAAAAACAAGAAAAGTAACATCAAACAGAAAATGTAATAGAAAAAGTACAGTTAACCCTTTACCACACAATGACGACCCTGAATAAGAAGCCTTTTGAAAACATTGTGGGAAAAGGAGAAAATGCTGTTAACCAGCATTTTCTCCTTTTCCAACAAAGTTTTCTACCCTATCAAAGGCAAATTGCGTCATATAAGCCACTATGAAATTGTTGTCTGCAAATGCTTTCAATTTGGATAAGTATAAAATTTGCCACGTGGTAATGGATTGAAGTGTATGCATCTGATCTGTTAATCTTTTCTGATCTGTTAACCTTTAATTTTTTACAAGAATAATTCCTTGGTTTCATAAACTTGAGATAAATGCAACCAGTATTTCCTCTTTTTCCAACAATGTTTACAACCACTAAGAACAAACTATCACCATTTGTTGTCTTCTAGTGCCTTCATAATGTAAACGGGAAAAAGTCTGTGGTCATGTAGGGAGTAAAAGAGAATTTTGTACATAAAAAGTAGAGACAATTCCAGAGTTCTTTACCGTATCAAAGACAAAACCTTTATTTGAGTTAAATTTAATACTGTTGTCCGCAAACGTTTCATGTTTAAATTTTTGTAATTTTTGTAAATAATTTTGTAACTACAGAGTAGAGAGGAATTTTCTGCTCTATTCTTAATTTTAAAAATGCTGTGAGAAGAAGAGGAAACAAAACCATGCCCATAAATAGACCTGTTTAGACTATACATCCCCCCTCTTCTTTTTTTTGTTTTAACCCTTTCCCAAACGACAAACTTTTGGACTAGACCAAATTGAAAGCATTTGCGGACGACAATTCAACTTTTGCTGAAAAGATGATTTCTATATATGATAGGGTAGAAAACATTGTGGGAAAAGGAGAAAAATCTGGTTACCAGCATTTTCTCCTTTTCCTACAATTTTTTCAAAAGGCTACTATTCCAGACCCATAAAAACCAGGGATTGTTTGGGAAAGGTTAATAAGCCATATATTAATGACACTTAGATGCTGTTGGTTACAACAAACTATATCCTAAAATAATATACCTTTTGTACTCTTTATAACTGCCTCAATGAGGGTGGGGTACTTTGTAGGCCTTTGTGTAATGAGAAGTATATAGTCTGGAATCTCTCTCTTCTTACATATTGGATGATTTGTCACTTGCTGAAATCAGACACATAAAAAAATGAGCCAAGTTCTTGCATAAAGGGATTTCATGCAACTCTTTGAGGAATTAAAACAAGCAAATCTTAAGTCTTTACCACATGAGAAATTTTTAGGCTGGTCCAAAATAAAAGCATTTGCAGACAACAAAATAAATGAGACTGAAAAACTAAAATTTATTTTGGGAAGGGTAGAAAACATTGTGGAAAAAGGAGAAAATGCTGATTACCAGCATTTTCTCCTTTTCCCACAAAGTTTTCAAAAGGCAGGAGCGTCAAAAGTAGGGATTGAGTGGTAATGGGTTAAACCTTTACCACAAGGCAAAATTTTCGACCTATCCAAAATCAGAGCATTTGCAGATAACCATTTCATAGTAGCTCAAATGATGCAATTTTTCTTTGATGGGTAGAAAACATTGTTGGAAAAGAAAAAAATCCTATTAACCAACATTTTTTCCTTATCCAACATCGTTTTTGAAAGGCTTATTCTCATCATTGTGACGTAAAGGGATAGCAGAATAACTTACTCTTTTGAAAATTTGTTTGCATAGAGTGTAGCGTAGCTCAATGCTTTACCTTGCGGCAAACCTTTAGATCTTTATCAAACAGAAAACATTTCGCTTTATGAAAGGTTTTTAGCTGGATACCACTTTTTTCTCTTTTCCTCTCAAGGTCATTAAGACTACAGATTTTGTAGTAACAATTTACTATTACACAGAGCTTCAGATAGAGGGAGTGATTTTGATTTTAAAATTGAAAATATTAATAATTTTCCACTAAACCACATGTTGTGGGTACTCATTAGAACCGTCTCATCGAGACGATTCTAATGAGTACCCACAACATGGGGTTTGAAAGAGAAATAATGGATTTAGAATACCATCACTCCCTCTTATCTGGAGCTCTGACTACAGATTGCATAGTAAAAAATAAGCACTACTCCATCTGGCCATAGTTTGAAGATATCTTTTGATTTGTCAGAACTTACTTTTATAAATGCTTGAAATTTTCTGTCTTTGGAAATAAAATCTTTGTAAAGTTGAAGAGCTTCTAAATGACCAGAACAAAAAACACCATATGCTGTTTTCATCTGTTTAGCAGAATCTCCAGAAAACTGAAATATTGCAAGTCATGACAATAAAATTGGAGGTATTTTAAGCTAAATATGAAGAAATAATTTCTACAAACTGTTCATATAAGTATTATGACTCTTTACTAAACAACAATATTTTAGACTGGTTCCATAACCGCAGCAACAAATTACATGTTCAGGGTTTTCCCTCGGCTTTGAAAATTGGGGGTCATTTTGACCCCCTTCCTCATTAGTTGAGGGTCATTTCATTAATTTTGGGGGTCAAAAATATGGATTTCCTCGTCATCAACTTCAAGCGCGATTTATAATGCATTTTACCTTTTAACGCCAACTTCCAAGATTGAAAAGTCGGAAGATCATTTCCAACGGAAAGGCCAATGTCACTTTTTGACAATCCAAACATTTTCGTCTGAATCGCTGCTTGACGTGGCTTGATCGGCAGTTGTAGGAAGCAGACAATAAGAATGCGACAGTTTTCTTCGTCATGACATCCGCTAACAGCACAGACCGGTAATGTGTACTTTTATATACCGGAAGTCGTGTAAAATATGCAATGAAATACAGAGAACCCAACTACAACTTTGACTGGGCCCATATTTAAGACACGTGTCCAATATACATTTCGACAATAATACGTAAACCAGTCTTATTCTATAAATAGATTACCGGAAAACCACTTTTATCTAAAATAAACCCTGTAGTTAAATAACACACGGTGTTCGTCTGACATTGAAATAAGAACAGACTTGGAATTATGACGCTTTATCAACTTCGTACATTATTTAGATTTTGGAAAGTTGCGTCACCGATGACGCACTGTCATTTATTTTGGGGGTCATTTGAATTAAAATTGCGTCAATGACGCAGGATTTGTGCCTCATGGAAAACCCTGCATGTTGCTAATGTGGCAATATTTGTCTGTGGTATGATAGAAAACAATGTGGTAAAAGGAGAACATGCTGGTTACCAAAATTTTCTCCCTTTTTCATGATGTCTTCAAATCTTTTTTCCAAAGGTTGTTACGAGCAGGTATTCTTTGGTAAAGGGTTAAAATAATTTTAAGTGAAACTAGCCCGGAGGGGTAGACATGATCTCTAAATAAAATGCATTTCAGTGTATAACAAGAGCGGCAAATTGTCGCAAGATACGCCCGTCTTACCCCAAGTTGTAAAGCTGGGGCATGCACCAGACAAAATCCAAGTATGAAAAACAACAAAGGGCAATAACTAAAAAATTAAGCAAGCAAAAGTTGTGATTTCTGTGCACTGCACTCCCCATCGATGAGATCTATCCACCCATGAAATTTCATAACCCTAGCTAGTGTAGTTTTAGAGATATGCTTCGGACAAAAATCAAGTATGAAAAACGACAAAGGGCAATAACTCAAAAATTAAGCAAGCAAGAGTTATGATTCCTGTGCACTGCACTCCGCCTCGGTGAGATCTATCCACCCATGAAATTTCATAACCCTATCTAGTATAGTTTTGGAGATATTCACCGGACAAAATTCAAGTATAAAAAACGACAAAGGGCAATAACTGAAAAATTAAGAAAGCAAGAGTTATGATTCTTGTGCACTGCACTCCCCCTCAGTGGGATCTATCCACCCATGAAATTTCATAACCCTAGCTACTATAGTTCTGAAGATATGCTCCGGACAAAATTCGAGTATGAAAAACAACAAAGGGCAATAACTCAAAAATTAAGCAAACAAGAGTTATGATTTCTGTGCACTGCACTCCCCATCGATGAGATCTATCCACCCATGAAATTTCATAACCCTAGCTAGTATAGTTTTGGAGATATGCTTCGGACAAAAATCAAGTATGAAAAACGACAAAGGGCAATAACTCAAAAATTAAGCAAGCAAGAGTTATGATTCCTGTGCACTGCACTCCGCCTCGGTGAGATCTATCCACCCATGAAATTTCATAACCCTATCTAGTATAGTTTTGGAGATATTCACCGGACAAAATTCAAGTATAAAAAATGACAAAGGGCAATAACTGAAAAATTAAGAAAGCAAGAGTTATGATTCTTGTGCACTGCACTCCCCCTCAGTGAGATCTATCCACCCATGAAATTTCATAACCCTAGCTTGTATAGTTTTGGAGATATGCTCCAGACAAAATTCAAGTATGAAAAACAACAAAGGGCAATAACTCAAAAATCAAGCAAGCCAGAGTTATGATTCTTGTGTACTGCACTCTCCCTCGATGAGATCTATCCACCCCTAAAATTTCATAACCGTAGCTAGTATAGTTTTGGAGATATGCTCCAGACAAAATTCAAGTATGAAAAACAACAAAGGGCAATAACTCAAAAATTAAGCAAGCAAGAGTTATGATTCCTGTGCACTGCACTCCCCCTAAATGAGATCTATCCACCCATGAAATTTCATAACCCTAGCTAGTATAGTTTTGGAGATATGCTCCGGACAAAATTCAAGTATGAAAAAAAAACAAAGGGCAATAACTCAAAAATTAAGCAAGCAAGAGTTATGATTCTTGAGCACTGCACTCCCCCTTGATGAGATCTATATACCCATGAAATTTCATAACCCTAGCTGGTATAGTTTTGGAGATATGCTCCGGACAAAATTCAAGTATGAAAAACAACAAAGGGCAATAACTCAAAAATTATGCGAGCAAGAGTTATGATTCCTGTGCACTGCACTCCGCCTCGATGAGATCTATCCACCCATGAAATTTCATAACCCTAGCTTGTATAGTTTTGGAGATATGCTCCAGACAAAGAACTGGACGCCGCCCGCCCGCCCGCCACGGGTGATCCCATAATACATCCCGTCTTCGACAGGCGTATAAAAATGCAAAATTGAAAACCACATTGAAATATATTCCTCCATGAAAGCTGTTGATCTACATATTACCATATTTTAACATGTTATCAAATGGCAAAATTTTAGGTTTGTCCAAATCAAAAGCATTGCAGATGACAAAATGAAAGTGACGGAAAATTGGAAATCTGTTTTGTGAAGGGTAGAAAACATTGTGGGTAAAAGAGAAAATGCTGGTTACCAGCATTTTCTCCTTTTCCCACAACGTTTTCTATAGGCTTCTTTCTCAGGGTCATCAAAAGCAGGGATTGTGTGGTAATAGGTTGACCCTTATCATGCTAAATATGTGAAATGAAACTTTCAAGCTGAAAGTAAAAACCCTACCTCTGCTGTTTCAAAGAGATTCTTTTTTTTTTTTAAATGTCTCCTTATCAGACAGAGTAGATACAAGGATAGACTGCACATACAGTGCAATTTGATCTTGATCCCCATGTCCACTAAGGTCAGTGAGCCGTACCAAGCAACTTAAGAATTAAAGATTGTCTATCACACCTGACTGAAATATTTGCTTGATAAAATACAAAGCCTACTCTCCAAAAATTTTTTGAATTACCTCAAAACCATACCTGTTTATTTAAAGTAGGACCAAGAAATTCTACACTTCGATCTGCTTTCTTATTCTGTAAGTCTTGGAGTTCCCGTAAAAAGTTCAAATGTATGTAAATGAGATCATCCAAATGTGGAAACATTCTCTCCACCCATGCTGAAGACATCCCAAGGTTTCGTAACATGGCATCGCGGAAAAACTGTAACAGATTGTTGAATAGAACATAAGCATCTACCTAACCCTTTACCACACAATCTGAAATTAAGTGACCCTTGAGAAAATGCTGGTACACAGCATTTTCTCACAATGTTTTCCCCGAAAATGTAGTCCTAAGGTGGTTTTGCCAATTGGATTTCATTCATTTAGTAATCCATGGTAAAATTAGTAAAAACTTGAAGCTAGTAAAAAGAAGTTGTTACCTGGAATCTGAAATGTTCATTTCATTAATCGTAAAGGAAAAATAAAAATATAATGGTGTCTATTACACATTTCTGCAGAGAATATTTCTAATCTGGCTGAAATAGGGAAAGTATTGGGGAAGAGAACATTCTAGGGAAAATAATGAACATCAGTATTTTCTCCTTTTCCCAACAATTTTTCAACAGCCTTTTCTGTCAGGATTGTTTAATTTTGGGACTGTGTGGTAAATGGCTAAATTGGACCTATTAGGTTTATAAGGTTAAGGATATATATGATCTGACATGAGCTTGTGTTTGAAATAAAATTTTATTAAACAAGTCAAGGGAAAAATGTTATTAACTCATTACAAAAAGACAAAATTTTAGACTGGTTCAAATTGAAATCATTTGCGGACGACAAAATAAAGGTGACTGAAAAATTGAAATTTGTTCTGGAAAGAGTAGAAAACACTGTGGGAAAAGGAGAAAATGCTGGTTACCAGCATTTTCTCCTTTTCCTACAGTGTTTTCAAAAGGCTTCTCTCTCAGGGGCGTCAAAAGTAGGGATTGTGTGGTAATGGGTTAAGCCAGCCTTTGGCATGCTTTATAATATTTCATCTAAATGAGTTTCATAAACATTTATCTCAAATGCTAACAACTGTCAAATCTTTTTTTTATCACATAACAGTATTTCATTAATTATAGCTCAGTAGATGTAAAACAATCTATGGATTAACCTTCAATAGTATCTGTAAACCCACTCACACAAAAGAATTTGTAACGGGTACATTAACTCATTACCAAACAAAAAAATTTTAGACTGGTCCAATTTGAAAGCATTTGCAAACAACAAATCATATGTGAATCAAAAATTGAAATAAGTTTTGGGAAGAGTAGAAAACATTATGGGAAAAGGAGAAAATGCTGGTTACCAGCATTTTCTTCTTTTCCCATGATATTTTCAAAAGCTTTCTCTCTCAGGGTTGTTAAAAGTCGGGATTGTGTGGTAAAGAGTTAAACTGAAAACAAGGAAGAACATGTGATAAAACAATAAAAGAATGTTTCTCCACTTACAATTTGCAATGTTTTTAACCGCTTACAATACTGCCTCTCTGTCTGTATTAGCTCTGAAATACACAAGAAGATATACACATGATTTGCAACATGCGTAAAAAGAGCATTTGTACATTTCCATGAAGTGTTGTCTCAGATCAGCCTGCACAGTTTGCATAGGCTAGTCTGAGACGCCACTTCAAGCCAACATTAATTTTGTATGATATTGACCTACAAAATTTGCTATGTTTAAAAATGAGTACCATAATTGTACTACTGTTAATAAGCCACTTTTTCCCCATCTTAGAATTATAGGTAATTCTAAAACCAATACATTCTCATTACAAATGGAGATAATAATTACCTCCCTTTTCAGAAAACTATCAAAAGCACCAACAAATAATTTCAAGATAGACATCAAAGGAATTTGGGTCGGTTACAAATGTGCTGAAATATTACATCAGTATAAATCCTTATTAATTCATCAACTAACAAGAAATTTCTTTCCATTTTGACTAGAAGCACTAGGATGGAAACACAAACAAATTGCACTTTATAGTGTACGAGACAACTACTGCCTCTTTCAACAAATCGCCAAATAAAATATTCTAGCATTGCCCAAATTGAAAACATTCGCAGATAACAAATTTCAAAACATTACATTTCAAAAAATTAAATTTAATATGCAAAACTATTGTATCAGTATAAATCCTTATAACAAATTGCACTTTGGTGTACGAGACCACTTCTGCCTGTTTCAACAAATTACCAGATAAAATATTCTAGCATTGTCCGAATTAAAACATTCGCAGATAACAAATTTCAAAACTTTAAATTTGCTTTTCATACTCTAGAAAACATTGAGAGAAAAGGAGAAAATGCAGGTTACCAGCATTTTCTCCTTTTGCCCTAATGTTTTCATAAGCCTTTTATCTCAGGTTTATTAAAAGTTGCCATTGTGTGGTAAAGGGTTAGAGGTGTGTTTGATGAGAAAATGAGATGGGAAGAAAATTTGAACCCTTTAACATACTTCATATGATGAATAATTTCAGGCAGATCATTATGACATGGGATACGATAAATTTTCACTTTGGCTTCAGAGAGAGGGATGTCTCTGGGAGGAGAAACATGAGCTTTGCAGAGTGATGCATATATGCCCGAATGGGCTTCTCAGTGGAATGATTTAAAATCTGGAATGCCTACAGAGATCCGAATTTTATGAGTCACATGCACAACTACACACCAAAGAGATTCATCATTGTAATTTTCTAGCTATTTCAATGGAAACTGTAGGAGTTCCACACACAAGAAATTGATAACAGACAGATGGAACGTAATCAATAATTTTAAGGGAACATTTATGAAGTGGAACAGTTTTAAATTTTCGCTCCAGAGAGAGGGATTTCTCTAGAAGGAAGAAAACTTATGCCCCTTGTCCTGTGAACACAATAAACCTACCCCATATTGTGTCTTGTCGCTTGACATCTTTTGGGTTCCATTTCTTTAGAACCTGAAATTTACAGTAAGAGAGATTGGGTGAACTTATAGTTTGTGCTAGATGACAATTTATCCCTCAACACAAAGAGCTCCTGTTTGACAATATGTATCATTAACTCTAGTTTAAACTAAAACATTTCAGACAAGTTCAAATTGAAAAAATTTTCAGATGATAATGAAATTACCATCTGCAAATACTTTCAATTTGGACAAGGCTGAAATTTTGCATCTGGTGAAGGGTTAATCACTTTCGAAGTGTTATTAACCAGCATTATCTCCATTTACCAAATTCCTTGCATTTAAAAATTGAAACTTGTTTTAGGAGAGATAGAAAACTATGTAGGTAAAGTGGAAAATGCTAGTAATCAGCAGTTACTGCGAAAGAAACCTTCTGAAAACAAAGTAGGGAAAGGAGAAATGCTGGTAACAAGCATTTTCTCCTTTTCTCACAATGTAATCTACCCTCCCAAATCAAATTTCAATTTTTATGTCACATTTATTTTGTTGTCTGCAAATGTTTTCAATTTGGACCAGTCTACTATTTTGTTTGATAAAGATTTAACCCTTTACCACACGAGAAGATTTTAGACTGGTCCAAATTGAAAGCATTTGCAGACGACAAAGGTGACAAAAAAACTGAAATTTGTTCTGGGAAGGGTAGAAAACACTGTGGGAAAAGGCGAAAATGCTGGTTACCAGCATTTTCTCCATTCCCCACAGTGTTTTCAAAAGGCTTCTTTCTCAGGGGCGTCAAAAGTAGGGATTGTGTGGTAATGGGTTAAGAGATAGCATTACAGGATCACATCTACCTTTTTATCCACTGTCTCACTCCATGTTTCTGGCTCCTCAGTTAGCAAGTTGCCAAGCTCAACATCCTCAAACCGCACCTCTTGAACACCTGCAAATAAAGTAAAGCTCTCTCATCAACATATAGAATCAAACTGTGAGATAATTTATGAAAAACATGAGAAAGGTTTCACCCTTTACTGAATAATCCCAGAATTATTCAACCCATTACCAAACAACAAAATTTTAGATTGGTCCAAATTGAAAGCATTTGCAGACAACACGATAAAAGTGACTGAAAATTTGAAATTTGTTTTTTGAAGAGTAAAAAACACTGTCGGAAACGGGGAAAATGCTGGTTACCAGCATTTTCTCCTTTTCCCACAATGTTTTCTTAAGGCTTCTTTCTCAGGGACGTCAAAAGTAGGGATTGTGTGGTAATGGGTTAACTCTTCAGCAAAAATTCTGGCCCTAGAAAAGAAGATAGTGAAAACACAGAGAAAAGGAGAAAATGCTGGTACTGGTGATCATACACCAAAACAGACAATCGATACTCCTGGAAAAGAAGCTCTTTGAAAACATTCTGGGAAAAAAAAAAAATGCTGGTAACCAGCATTTTCTCCTTTTCCCATAATGTTTTCTACTCTATCAAAGAAAATTTACACCAATTGAGCCACAATGAAATTGTTGTCTGCAAGTTTTCAATTTGGACAAGCCTAAAATTTTGTCATCTGGTAAAAGGTTAATGCAGCTTTCAACATTATTTCAGTTAATTTTCAAAACATCCTAAAATCTGTATCAAATAATGAGTCTGATTCTTGTTTGCTCAAAAAAGATACAATATTGACATAGAATACTTACTGTCCACGTCATCTAGAGATTCTGTGGATTGAGATATTGCCTCTGTGATACTGAAAAATACATGAATACATTGTAGGTTATTTGTGAACTAATACAGCCATTTGCAAAATGAGAAATTGCTTGTAAAAAGCAAATTTCCCCACAGTTAAATGTTTCCAGGGTTACTCATGCACTCATTTCTGCTCTTTACAAGACTACAGAATTTTAGACACATCCAAATTGAAAGCATTTGCAAACGACAAATCAAATGTCACATAAATCATGGAATCCAGTTCTTGAGCAGATAGTAAAAATTATAGGAAAAGGAGAGAAAATGCAGGCTACCCTAATGTTCTCCTTTTTCCACACTACAATCCATTGTCTTGGGGTCCTTAAAGGTGGGTATTTAAAATTTTTACATCTCACCAAATCAAAAAAATATATATCACTGAAATTCATATGAAAAAATAATACAAATCATCCATAATCAAGATTCATAAAATTACAAAAAAAAAATTTTTGATGGTATTCCCTTAAAAGGCTACGTAGCCTCTTAAGGTATTTTTAGATTTCGCGCCAAAAATCAATAAAGCATTTCAGGAATGTCAAGTGACTTGCACGTGACTCATAACGCTTAAATTCTATCACATAACAAACATGTAATAATTATTTTCCATAATGTCTTCTTCGGACGCTTGTTTGAAACTTCGTCTGTATATTCCTGTATGTAAATGAACAAATTGATCATCTAAAAATAGAACATATCTCCCATCGATGTCGACCTGGGCTGTAGTAAATCTCTGATTTCTCGTGTTGTCGGACTGTGTTTGACTACTGGGGTTTTATGAATGAAAATTAAAAGGCTTTGGGAGTATAAGGATGATTTTTTTGCATTTTTGTACAATTTTCGTCCCAAAATCTGAAGGGCCACCTTTAAAACTCTGGATTGTGTGGTAAAGGGTTCAATAACTGTCCAGTATCAGCAGTTGATGGAGATCCTCTCATGATTAGCCCTTAGGCTGCTTTGCTTGACTCACTGACCTCTTGCAGACAATGTATGGGACCTTATCTTGGACACTGTGCTCCAGATAGCTCAGCATTAACCCATTACCACACAATCCCTACTTTTGATGCCCCTGAAAAGGAAGCCTTTTGAAAACACTGTAGGAAAAGGAGAAAATGCTGGTAACCAGCATTTTCCCCTTTTCCCACAGTGTTTTCTACCCTTCCCAGAACCAATTTCAATTTTTCAGTCACCTTTATATTGTCATCTGCAAATGCTTTCATTTTGAACCAGTCTAAAATGTTGTCGTGTGGTAAAGAGTTAACTCTTTATCACTAAATCCCGACTTAAAACGACCCTGGGAGAGAAGCCTGTTGAAAACACTGAGGGAAAAGGAGAAAATGCTGGTAACCACCATTTTCTCCTTTCCCACAGTGTTTTCTATCCTTCCAAACCAAATTTTAATTTTTCATCGTTATTGTGTCATTTGCAAAATGCTTTCTGGACTAGTCTAAAATTTTCTTGTGTGGTAAAGAGTTAAAGGCATATAGATTTTCTTAAAAGTTCAACTTACTTTGAATGCCCAAGTTCCAGCCTTGTGGCACTTTCAATTTCACTTTCTTCAGCAATTGGTCGACTGCAAAGACAAAATCAGGCAAATTATCTTTTCAGATAGTAACTAATCATCCTAAAGTACTTTGGTTTTACATAAAAGGATAAACTCAAAAATCTTAGATCTTACATTTTAAGCATTATCTCCCGCTAAATGGCATTCTATAAATACTCATTTATCTAATTTGGGCATCCTGGGTACAGAACTGAACCACTTTCCTGCGCAGCAACTGTTACTTTGAATTTCAAACTAAAATAAACATTTACTCGATAAAATGCCACCTCGTGCAATGCACTCAGCTATGATCAGCAGTCTGAAGAAATCTGGAGCTAAAGCAGGTCTGGTTTCTCCTCAAGCGTATTGATTGACGTATTGACGTATTGATAAAAGCTATTTTTTACATTGCTACTTTATAGAGCATAATATTACAGTCTGCCCGCTTTCGGGGCTAGTGATGCATCATATAAGACAGTCCAATCTTTGAAGAATATGACATGCGCAGACAACGACATTTTAAGGTGCTTTGGTTCAGATAGTAAATCACAGAGTTCACAACACATACAATCTACCAGAGTATCTCTCTGGTGGACTATTCTACAAAATTTTGGACAGGTCCAAATTCAAACTATTTCAGACAAATTTCAGGTCACGCTATGACCAATTTGTCCTTGATAGTTAGGAAGACATTGTGACAAAAGAAGAAAATGCTTGTTACCAGCGTTTTCTTCCTTTCCCATCTTGTTTAACCCTTTCCCAAACAATCCCTGGTTTTTACGGCTCTGGAATAGTAGCCTTTTGAAAACATTGTGGGAAAAGGAGAAAATGCTGGTAACCAGCATTTTCTCCTTTTCCCACAATGTTTTCTAACCTATCATAGACAGAAATCATCTTTTCAAAAGAGTTGAATTGTCATCTGCAAATGCTTTCAATTTGGTCTAGTCCAAAAGTTTGTCATTTGGGAAAGGGTTAAAAAGCATTCTTCTTAAGTCCTTAAAGTTGGGATTGTTTGGCCAGGACAATATCAAAAGCTTTTTACATTAAATAAAATCAATTTACATTTAAATTAAATAAAATCAATTTACAAAAAATAAAGTCCTATATACTGAATTCAATTATGTGGATAGTTATATCACAGGTATTTCTTATACTACATTTTTACAAGTGCAAAGCTATCATAGACTATAAGCATCAGTGGCAAGCTGTAAAAGTTTTCTCTAGCATTCTAGTAAAAGTATCAAACAGTATATATTTCATGTCAGAAATACATGCCTGAAGAATAAATGGGTATAGGAGATCGGAAACAAGTTTACTCATTAGACTTATTGAAATTCCTAGCTTTAAATTTTCATTAATCCTTTACCACAATAAAATTTTAAACTTGTCTGAATTGAAAACATTTACAGATGACAGTTTTAATGTGGCTCATATGAAATGATTTTTCTTTGATAGGGAAGAAAACATTGCTGGAAAAGGACAAAATGCTGGTGACCAGCATTTTCTCATTTTCCATTTATGTTTTCAAAAGCCTTTTCTTTCAGGGGTGTTAAAAGTCATTATTATGTGGTAAAGGGTTAACTGGAATGATAAAGGCCATTTCTAAGCCTTCAAACAATAAAGACAATATTGATCAAAATCAGATACCACAGATTGTGCAATCAGATCTTGAACCTACTTGTACAATCTATCACAGGATATCCTATCAAAATCAGATTTAAAAATGTAATATTTTGACTCTTAACTCTCATGAAATGTCCAGTTTCCATCATCTAGTGCTCTTTGAACTAACGTTTACCAAGAAATTAGGAAATTATAGCCTTAAAAACATGTGGGGTCTAAAAGGAGAAAATGTTGATTACAGCATTCCATCCTGTCCGCACTTGGTACCTCTTCAGAACCAAAGAGTCAATTAATCTTTCATCAAAAACAGCTTTCAATAGGAACAAAGTAAAAAAATGTTATCTAACAAAAACAAGATGCAAAAAGTAAAAATTATAATATCTTTGGACGTTAAAATCACTATTGCAGTTAATGAACAATATGTACAGGGTCCCTCTCACCAAAACATACATTTTATGGTACATCAGAGCCTTCAATGAAATTAACCCTTTCCCAAACAATACATGGCTTTTACGACCCTGAGAAAGAATCCTTTTGAAAACATTGTAGGAAAAGGAGAAAATGCTGGTAACCAGCATTTTCTCCCTTTCCCACAATGTTTTCTATCCCACCGGAAACAAATTTCGATTTTTGACTTGCGTTTATTTTGTCGTCTGCAAGTGCTTTCAATTTGGACCAATCTAAAATTTTGACGTTTGGTAAAGGGTTAAGATGATAACATGCAAACTCAGAACAATACATAGCAACAAATTTCAAACTTGTCCAAATTGAACGCATTTGCACATGACAACTTTATGTGGTTCAATAATTTAGTCAGTCTTTAACTCTTTACAAAACGACAAAATTTTAGACTTGTACAAATCCAAAGCATATGCAGACGACACAATAAACGTGACTCAAAAATTGAAACCTGACAGTAGAAGAGTAGAAAACATTTAGCTCAGTGGTTACATCTTCGCAAGCCAAGGCTGGTGATTCACTATGCTACTATACCCTTGGCGAATCTAGCTTGAATTTTACATTCCCCTGATACGCTTTTTCATTGGATGCAGCCAGCTCTAACTGCAACGAATGAAATTGCTCCTTGCATTTCATCTTTGATAAAAATTGAATAAGGTCGCCACCTTTCGAATAGAAGGTAAACATAGAAACCCACATGGATGTCTAATCATCGCTTCAAGTGTATTCGTAAGCGGTTTGTAAAACAATATTTAATTGGCTTTTAGAAATATGATGTAAAGGGGGTAATTACCAGCATCCAATACAGGGCGCATCGCAGGAATCTCGAAATCGGGCATAATCAGCCAAGGTATGATCCACATAGTGATCGTAACCTTGGCTTGCGAAGATGAGTGGTTATGGTGTTGGCCTTTTGCCCCAGCTTTCTAGGTTCAAATCCAACTAGGTTCTTATATTTCTCCAATGCATTTGTTAATTTGTTTCTTTGTTAGTGGACAAAAATACTTTTGGGGTTTTCAAGGGGTATCTGCATCCTATGTTCCACAGATATACAAAACCAAAATAAAATGAAGTCTTTCTGTAAGAAAATCACTTTTATGTCTATGAATTTCCAAATTTTCAATTAGTTCTCCATGTGGCTGGTCTTTGTTGATGATGTACAGTATTAGACTTGAAAAAGACTTCGCCTTGTAACTCTTTACCACACAACAAAATTTCCGAATTGTTTGAATTGAAAGTATTTGCAGATGACAGTCTCAATGTGTCTCATAGCAAATTATTTTCTTTAGATTGGGTAGAAAACATTGTAGGAAAAGGAGAAAATGCTGCTAATGAGCATTTTCTCCTTTTCCCACAATGTTTTCAAAAGCCTTCTCTTTCATGGGACTTAAAGATCGTCACTGTGAGGTAAAGGGTTAAAACACAATTCAGAATGTTCAAGAACCAAAGTGGAGAGGCTTTTGAAAAGATTGTGGTAATAGATAGACCACAATAGTTTTTACCTTTTGAAAGACAAATTTTATATTATAGGTAACATTTAATTTGCTGTCTGCAAATGCTTTGAACATGGACCAGGCTAGACTTTTGTCGCATGGTAAAGACTTTACTGACATCAGTAAATTTATTATGTATTAGTTCTGTTTTTATCAAAGAGCTTGCCTATCACCAAGTCTAGTTTCCTTTAGAATCCAAGTAATGAAAAAACTAGGAGACCAAATTAGGCGACTAAATATTTTTTTCATTGTACGGTTACACCTACACCCACAAGGTTGCAAAAAAAAAGGGGGAGGGGTGGCAGGGAGAAGGTTTGAATTCTAAACAAGAGGGCAATGATGGCTCTGTATCACTCCACAAACTAGTAAGCAAAAAAAAAATTCTACACACTAACCATTACAATATTTGGCCAAATGGTTTTTAACAGGAAATTACAGAAAAATTTCAGCATATTACCTTGAGAAAGTTATGATCCCAGGGCAAAGCTATTCTTGACCATAAAGCTATATTGAGTTGAGTCCTGGTAGAGGTCCACAAGATAAAGCACCGTACCAAATAATAAAGGCCTAGATTTTATGGTTGTAAATGACAAAGGTTTCAAAGTTTTCTCAATGAAAGGTCCTGTAAAACAAAGGACCCCTGAAACAGTGCTAAATTTGATTTCACTGGATCTTATTGTAAATTACATGAAGATTTCGAAGTTTTCACTATATAAGCCCATAGAAAACTTGTGACCTCTGGTGAGGGGCAAAACTTGGCTACAATAAAAGCCCTCTTGGTACAGGCCCACTACATAAAGCTGCAAGCAAAATTTGGTAGCCCTACAGGTACGTCTAATGGCTAGGCACAGGATGATTTCATAGGTTTTCATGTGGAAACATTCTGAGCCCTTGGGCAGGACTAATTTTGACCCAAAGGCTATAATTTGAACAAACTTTGTAGTAGTCTATTTTATAAAGCTACAATTTATAAAGCTGCAAAATTTGGTAGGCGTAAGCTGTATCACTAGGTAGACTTTTTTTTTTTAAACTTTCCCTGTGTAAGCCCATATAAAATTTCTGACCCTGAGGCAGGGCCAAATTTGTCCCCAGGGCTATAATTTTGGCACACTTGATAGAAAATGCCATATGGCTATGCAGATTTCATAAGTTTTCTCTATATAGGCCGTGTTAATGTTAAAAACCAATGGGACAGGGTCAATTTTGACCCCCTGTTCTATAATATTAGAACTACTGGTAGAGGTTAAATAAAGCTACATGCAAATTTGGCAGCTGTGGGTCTTATAGTTTCAGACAAGAATTTCAATATTTTTCAGTTTTGTTGCCATGTAAATCTGATTTATTGAAGGAACCAAATTCTGTCAACATATTCTAAGGAAGACCATGGTAGGATCATTTCTGTAAAGTTTCATCAAAATTGGATGGGTAGTTTCATAGAAGATATTTGAACTTAACACAGGCATGAACAGACGCACAACAGACACCTGGCCATGACATAAGCCCCCTGGCCTTCCCCCATTGGAAGTAAAAATTCAGAGGTAGATTTTTTTTTTTTATATCAATTCATAAATTTCATAAAGGAGGTGGGGCAGGGGGAAACAATAAAAAGATAAACTTACATAAAGACTTTAGCATTTCTACAAGTATAAAAAATAATATCTAGCCTGCACCCAGTATATAAATGGACACTGATTTTCTTCAATTAATTCCATATATCATTATAATTCATTTACTGGCTAAGACCTTTTCATTGTAAAAATACAGAGCAAGAGGCTTGTTTGGGCTTGAGCTGCTCTTCTGGCTGTCAATAAAAGGGCATGACTCTCTTAACTTTTCACCACACAATCCTATAAACAAGATTAGGAGAATATTGGTAAGCAGAACTGAGATTTTTTGAAAAAAAAAATCTGATGGAGAATTATCTGATAAAATAGCAATGGTTGAAAGTCTTTCCATGGCCTCAATGTTGGAACAAAATCCTGTAGATGTTGAAACAGGCTATTTTCAATGTCCATTTACATACATGTATTCTTTAACTCTTTACCAGACGACAAAATGTTATACCTGTTCAAATTGAAAGCACTTGCAAATGACCAAAAATACGCAACTCAAAAATTGAAATTTGTGTTCAGCAGGATAGAAAACATTGTGGGATGAGGGGGAAATGCTAGTTATCATTTTCTCCTCTTCCCAAAATGTTTTCAGAAGGCTTCTTCTATCTCAGGGTCTAAAATCCAGGGACTGTGAGGTAAAGGGTTAAATGAGCTGTGCTCTATGAAAAGGAAGCTTAATTCACCTGCAGAAAGTATCTAACTAGGTCAGCATGTGCAAATTTCTACATAGGCTGACCTGGGTAAAAAATTTTCAATTATATGCACATAAAAGGACAAGGTGTTAACCTACAATGGATCACAAACTTTCATTAATCTTCCTTTTGCCAGAGCGTTGTTCAAATATAATAAATGTAAAATCTACATAAAATATCTGCCATCTCTATAATAATGTTCTACTGAAAGCCAAAAATGAAATGGTCATGTGACCAGGTCATGTGACTTACTCTACAGCTACAGCAGAGGCACGTCGCCATTGCAGGTAGGTTCCAGTGTTAGGACTTGTGAACACACTGTGGGGTACAACATACAAATGAACACAAAGACCAGTCAACCAAATGCTGTTACAAGCAACGGTGAGTTTAGTAAGACATACACACATACAAAATAATTATTCCATCTTCCAAGTTTACCAGTGTGTTTTTCAAAACATAATAAGTAGAGAGTCAAACTTGGAAAAAAAAAAGACTGAAATTTTGAAAATGTAACATTTAGCTTCTTTTTCCTGACTGAATTATGACCATCTCATGCACTCTAACAAAAAATCACTTCACCTTTTGTCTGATTAGCACTGATTATGGGCATTTTGCATATGGAAATGTTTGGGAATTCAAGACACCAATTATTATTTGTTGGTATACTTGTGGTAAAATATGAGAGCAGGAAAGTTCGCGAATTTTTCATATACGTAAAATCTATAAAATATATGTAGCACAAAAATTTATACTTGCACAACAGTATACACGTATTTGCCTTTAAAAAGGATATGAAATTTCCATGATTTGAGCTTTTATTACCCTGGACTCAAAAGCTTCTTGTTGAATACTTGGCACTGCAACTACAATTAAGTTGTCTACACACACCAAAATCTACTACACATATTTCATAGCAGGTATATTAACAACACTAACTCAATTGTGACACCTAAAACATAGAATCTATTAATTCTCTTTCACTAACCACAGCAACACATGACCACCTAAAACATTGAATCTATTGATTCTCTTCCACTAACCACAGCAACACATGAAGATTTTGTTGATGGTGTAGATAAAGATTAGACTGCACACAGCATTCAATTTCACCTTATATTCTACTTTATCTGCTAGTAATTCTGATTTATGATGAGAAAATTACGTATATTCTTTTTCAACATAATTTTTCTTTCAACCCTTTGCAGATGATCCCAAGTTAACCTACCCTGGTGTAAAAGGATTTCGAGACCATTATGGGAAAAGGAGAAAATGCTAGTATCCAGCATTTTCTCCTTTTCTCACAATGTCTTCTACTTTCTCAAAAACAAATCTTATCATAGAAGACAACATTGATTCTTTGTCTACTAATTCGGACAAATTCAAAATCTTGTTACATGGTAAAGATTTATGTCCTATAGATACATTTTGCTTAACCCTTAGATCGATAAACACCCATCACTAATCTTTTACAGACAGT
The DNA here is from genome assembly GCA_943736015.1 of Tridacna crocea. Taxonomy (NCBI): domain Eukaryota; kingdom Metazoa; phylum Mollusca; class Bivalvia; order Cardiida; family Cardiidae; genus Tridacna; species Tridacna crocea. The sequence continues at coordinate 17,541,280 of OX031066.1, forward strand.
GCAGATAAGTCCAGACAGCACAAAAATACAGTCTGATCTCTAATCTACACTGCCAGATAAGGGCATGTTTTCCCACCAAAGAAATATGTTTGATACTTCAAAATATGGCGTTTTGCATTCAGCTCAAAAGTGCCATTTTACTTATTTACCAGAATATGGGATAACTGGCAGAGAAAGAGAAATAGAAATCTGCAATCAACACAGTAATGAAAAAGAAAATTGTTATGGTAACTGATGTCATGATGTGAAAGGAAAAAGAATGAATGAATGAATGTATGCAACAGTTATTCTTGCAAAGATGTAAATTCTGAGTATCTTGCATATCTCCCTTTCAAAATATTAGCAAGATGATCAATATTGAAATTTTGCAGATTGTATAAATGAAGATCAAAATGTATGAAATTAGTGGTCTGATCTTAAATTAACTCATTACCAAACGACAAAATTGTAGACCAGTCCAAATTGAAAGCATTTGCAGACGACAAACTAAGTATGGCTCAAATATAGAAATTTGTCTTGGAAAGGGTAGAAAACATTGTGGGAAAAGGAGAAAATGCTGGTTACCAGCATTTTTTCCTTTTCCTACAATGTTTTCAAAAGGCTTCCTTCATAGGGGTGTTAAAAGTCAGAATTGTCTGGTAAAGGGTTAATTCAATACGACACAATCCTGAACCTAGTAAAGACCCTAATACAGAAGTCTTTTAAAAACACTGAGGAAAAACCTTCTTGTCTGCAAAAACTTTAAATCCAATACAATTCTTGACTGTTCCAAATTGAAACTATTTTCAAACAAAATTTACATTTTCTAAACTTTTTCTAAGTCAAACTCTACTATTTTAGTCACTATTGTTGTAAATGCCCTCACTTTTGGGGGACTCCTAGTTGTTGTTGTCCGGTACAGAGTACATAAGCCTGTAACTATGGTAGTGGTTGAAAACAAACAGTACCTTCGAGAAATAATTGACAGTACAATAGGATGGCAAAGTTCATAGATTTGTGAATGAAATCATTCTGCAGCGTGTTGCTCTGTAGTAAGATTTTTTTTTACTCCTTACCAAACAATGCAGTGTTCAATGACCCTGGAAAAGAAACCTTTAAAAACATAAAGGGCAATGGAGAAAATGCTGGTAATCAGCATTTTCTCGTTATCCCACAATGTTTTTTCTTATCCTATCAGAGAAGTTAACCCATTACCAAACGACAATATTTTAGGCTTGTCCAAATTGAAAGCGTTTGCAGGCGACAAAAAAAAAGTGACCGAAGATTTAATTTTTCTTTTTTGAAGGGTAGAAAACATTGCGGGAAAAGGAGAAAATGCTGGTTACCAGCATTTTCTCCTTTTACCACAATGTTTTCAATGTTTTCTAAAGGCTTTTTTCTCAAGGGCGTCAAAAGTAGGGATTGTGTGGTAATAAGTTAAGGTCAGTTCTATCAATCTTAAATAATTCATCTACTGATGTTTTTAATTTTGGAGGGTTTAGAATCTGTTGTTCAGTAAAGAGTTTAAAAGTGAAATAGATTTGTTTCACACACATTAAAATGGTATCACTCCAGCATTAATTGTTCCCCATGTCATTTTGTAAGTCTAATCTTTATGTTGAAAGAATAGCTTTGTAAACTCTCTTGGATACTAAAAATGCATAGGTTCAACCTTTTTTCAACTGGTCTTACAACTGTAATAAAGAAGCTATTGAAACTGCAAAATGAAAGAATGTAGAGACTATGCGCCCCTTTATCTTCCTAATACCTCTACATTGTGACAAAAAATTGAACAGTGTCAACATCTTTTGCCCCTCTCCTATTCTAAATGACTGACTTATTCTGACTTTATTTGATATATCTACATGTTGATGTGATACCATCTTTGGTGTTTCTACAAACTCGTGGCCTCTAATACAACAGCAAACATAAGGACAGAAATAAAACGTGATTTCAGTTACATGACATACTTATGTCCCTTTTTTTCCTTGTCACGAACAGGTGACTTTGACTTAGTACTGCCGCGGCCCCGTATTGGTGACCTTGACTTAGTACTGTCACGACCCCGTGCTGGTGACCTTGACTTTTTGTTGTCAAGGTTACGTGTTGGTGACCTTGACTTTACATCATCAAGACAACTTGTATCTATCAAAATCCTGGCAGAAAGATAGTATAATAATTAAAAGAATTTGTCCAGCTCAAGATAAATTACAATAAAATTTACAGGTGAAAACAGATCTATCAATCTATGACTGATGATCCATTACACTACTTTGATCATAAACAAAAACAAAATGTCTGCCCTTTTCTTTCCATACAAAACCTGTATACTGAAAATGCTGATGCAATGAGACTGGAATACACAAGTACATGTAGTTATCCCATTTACCACAGTGTTTCCCAGTCTTTAATGATTTTTGTTTTATGCATAAATTCTGTATCCTTTTACTCTTTTTTCCCCCCCAATACATTTGACTGCAAAACTAAGACATTGAGTAACCTCAAATCAGCATAAAAACTATTATAGAACGTTCTACATGATAGCTTTCAAATTTATGCTTGCATGCATTGACCATCCAATAGATGTCTATAGTCTGTACTTTTTACTACACAATCTCCGCTATTAAAACTTTTGAGGAAGGAGTCTTTTGAAAACCTATATTTTCTCCTTCTCTGACGATGTTTTCTTCCTTTTTCTTAACAATTTCAATGACTAGGGCCCCTTTGTTGTCTGGAAATGCTTTGGATTTGGACAAGCCCAAAATTTGGTTGTCTGAATTGATATAGATTATGTCAAAGGTAAGAATTACTTCTGGGTTTTTGTCCTTTCTATTCCTCCCTTATATTCAACTGTCATTCAGCCCAAAAAGTGATAGCCTTGTTTTTGATGTCACTACCAATGCCAAATTGGTATAAAGCAGCAAACATTTTACTAAGTTTACTAAGCCATGAATAACCTGATGCCATTATTATAAAACTGGGGTTTCATATTGCAGTGCAGGAACATTGGCATGCAGTTGACCCTTAAGATGCTAAAAGATAGCTCTTGCAGAATGCTGCAAATCAAGACAGGAAAACATGTAACATGTCATCTGATCTTGAACATACATTGTGTGATGTCTTAACTCACTACCAAACGACAATATTTAGGCTTGTCCAAATTGAAGGCATTTGCGGACGACAAAAAAAGACAGCAAATTTGAATTTTGTTTTGTGAAGAGTAGAAAACATTGTGGAAAAGGAGAAAATGTTGGTTACCAGCATTTTCTCCTTTTCCTACGTTTTCTTAAGGCTTCTTTCTCAGGGGCGTCAAAGTAGGGACTGTGTGGTAATGGGTTAAGATAATATCTGTAGAATAAAAGCCTTGTAATTACATTACACAAGCTAAAATATATATTTCATTCAGTTAGCAGCTTAAGCGTCAGTGGAAATCAAGCTCTCTGCAATTCAACAACTTTAATCAGCATGCAACAATAAAAAATCGACAATTTTCTGTGTTAGACTACGTCAAAACATGAAAAAAAAGAAGCATTTTGCCTGGCATTGACATGAACATATTGATTATACATGATAGTGTGTCTGCCATTTGGGTGCATAGAAACAGCCAACCAAGACCATGTTGCAAGACAAGCAAGCAAATCTTGGTCTAACCTATCCAAATTATTATTACTGTTGGCCATATACTGGGTATAAAAGCAAAAGCCAATGAAAAGCATAAAGTCATAATTTCACACTAATGCAAGGTTTCATCATGACTTTACATTTAATCTTTCATCGCAAGACCATTACATGGATTTAAAAAAAAAAATCTTTCATTATTTCTGGAAAATACTGGCTTGCTTAAGAGCACCCAAGGCATGGTTACTACTTAGTCAAGAAGTTCATGTATGAGCCATGGTCTATGAAAAGGGAGTTCACTCATTAACAACAATATTTTAGGCTTGTCCAAATCAAATCTATTTGCAAACAACAAAATGAAAGTGACTGAAAATTTGAAGTGTGTTTTGTGAAGGGTAGAAAACATTTTGGGAAAAGGAGAAAATGCTGGTTTCCAGCATTTTCTCCTTTTCCCACAATGTTTTCTATAGGCTTCAACCTTATCAATAAAGAACTGCACCATTTGGGCCACACAAATTGTCTACTGCCAATGCTTCCAATTTGGAAGGGGCTAAAATTTTGTCATCTGGTAAAGGGTTAAATTCCTTTTGTGCAGCATGGCTTATATGCATATCACAAAAAAAATTCAAATGTTTCAAGAACTCAGTGCAGCAACTGTCCTGTTTCTTCATAATTAACTTTCCTTCTGAAAAAGCAGTGGTTAGTGAACCTTGTATAGTTAAAAATACTGGGTTACACTGGTGATAAAGAACAAACCCAGGGGAACACCTTGAAGGGATTCGAGGAAAACACTAAGCAATTCAATGATATTTCTTGAGTATTTACCTTGGTGTTGGCAAGCTTCTTCTGTTCAACTGGGCTGAGGCTGACTGCAGCTGGAAAGAAATCAGAAATGTTTGAATTTTCACAGAGTTTAATATTACTGCTGAATGATTATTAGATTCTTACATACTCACTTTTATTCCAGATGAAAAATATTAAGAATGGTCTATTACGGAAAGTATTTGCAAATTCTCCCCCCCCCCCCCCATACAATGCACAATAAAAATCATCATTTAACTCTTTACCACACAATACTGTGTTGTAGCAACTATGAGTGTGAGGGCATTGAAAGCAACAGGAGAAAATGCTGGTAACCACTGTTTTCTCCTTTTCCCACAATATTTCCTGTTCTATAAAACATGAATATCATCTTTTGAACAGAAAACTTTAAAATGCTTAGTATAACATTTGTGTGATAGCAGTGTACATTAACTCTTTTCCACACAATACCAACTTCTTATGATCCTGAGAAAGAAGCCTATAGAAAATATTGTGGGAAAAGGAGAAAATGCTGGTAACAAGCATTTTCTCCTTTTCCCACAATCTTTTCTATCAATTCAGTCATAAATCATCATATATTTATATGTTGTTTTTTATATATTTTGAATTTGGTCAAGTCCAAAAAATTTGTCGTTTGGTAAAGAGGTAAGAAGAGGGTTATCAGCACATGCAGCATTTTCTCCTTTTCACTTACTATTTGAAAAAGTTTCTTCGGGAGGGACTGGATCTTCTGAAACAATTTCTTTCTCAAAGACAGGGTTGAAGGGTAAAGTTTTAACCAAAACCACACATTAAAAAGTTTAGACAATAGAAGATGGTGCCAAAAAACATCATGAACAAGAGCTTCGCACAGCGGCGCATATACCCCCCTTCCCCCCGCCCCCTCCAAAAAAAAAAGTTTTGCTCAGGTTTTATTAATGTGAACCTGACTGGTGTGCAGTTTGATCTGTTGACTGTAACAGCTGTAAACTGTAATAATTTTGACAAAAGAAACCTGACTCCTCCAAAACCCAAACATCCTCTTACAAAACCCTGATCCAAGCAAAGAATACATTCAGGGAACAATTAATTTCACTTCTGACAAGGTAAATTTAGACTTGTCCAAAATAAGTAATACCATTTGCAGGTGACATATGTAACAAGTCAAAGGTGATGAGACTGACTGATTGATGGATTAATATTCCTGCCATTTTAAAAATTATGGCATTATATGGCGACAGCCAGTGCATCTTTCATGCTGTTTCTGTTACTGTATCTCGCACAATTTTCTTTCAAAGCTACTGGCAGCTTTCCCATATAACCACCATCAAAATAATGAGGGGAGAGAAATGTATCCTGTTGCAGTGCCTATGATCAATCCTTGCAGAGAAATCAGCCAAGCTTCAGATTCAAACCAGTAATCCCTGCTCAGTCTTGAATGTTACCAGCTGCTGCCCTACCAGGCTGCGGCCTATAATAGCTAGATTTATCTTTGAAAGAGTATAACATAGGAAAAATGTAAAAATACTTGTTACTAGCATATTCTCTTTTTCCCACAATGTTTTCGAAGGTTCTTTTCTTCAGGGTTGTTAAAAACACAGTATTTTTGGTAAAGAGTTAATATCAAATAATACACATGCATAATGAGCCTTTTAAAACCAAGAAATATCCTTTCAACTTCTTATTATAACCCTGATTTAGGCAGAAAAAACAAAAAGCACTACCTTTTTTGATTTGATCCCAATATGACTTGCCTACAGAGCTCCAGATATAGGGAGTGATTTTGCTTTCAAAATTGAAAATGTTGATTATTCTCCACTAAACCCTGTGTTTTGGGTACTCATTAGAATTGTCTAATTGAGATGATTCTAATGTGTATCAACAACATGGGGTTTGGAAGAGAAACAACTGAATTACAATACCACCACTCTCTCCATCTGCAGCTCTGTACACATGAGCTGCAATACAGCAAACAGGGTTGAATGCATTTTTGTCATGCATTATACAAAGCAAGTTATCACATAATTACAGATCAATTAAATCCACTATATGTAACAAAAAACATGGAGTAGAATGGGCCTTAGACATACAGAGAATTTAGAAATAGCAGATAGAGCAGGCTGTTATGGGTTGATACTTTTTGCAAATGCATTAACCCTTTACTCCATAGATACTCATTTCTACGCATTGCTTGTAGGAGCCTTTGGAAAACATTGTGGCAAAAGGTGAAATTGCTCATCGAGAGCAATTTCACCTTTTGTCACAATGTTTTCTATGCTTTCAAAAGGTATCATATACACATAAGAAACAGCTTCATCCTTGCTGTTGTTTAGGGTCAATTAGAGACGCCACAGAAATGCCTTACGGGGTAAAGGGTTAACTCTTTACCAAACGACAAAATTTTAGACTGGTTCAAATTGAAAGCATTTGCAGACATCAAAATAAAGGTGACTGAAAAATTGAAATTTGTTCTGGGCAAGATAAAAAACACTGTGGGAAAAGGAGAAAATGCTGGTTACAAGCATTTTCTGGTTACAAGCATTTTCTCGTTTTCCTACAGTGTTTTCTAAAGGCTTTTTTCTCAGGGGTGTCAAAATTAGGGATTGAATGGTAATGGGTTAAACCCCTTTTTTACAAAGCATGGCCCATATTTTTTATGGCTTTGATAGGCAAGTGAAGAAAAAAGTGTTATTGAAAGATATTTGGTCACAAGTCATGCAAAACTTCAAATGCACTACCTGACAGCAGGATGTGCTGACAAAGCATCGGGAACTTAAGTCAAAATGATAAAAAAAATGGCGTAAATGCGGTGTAATTCTACCCAAACTGAAGTATAACATGCACACATTTCTAAAAATTAACATATAACAGCTATCAATGATGGCACAACTATGTAATATAGGATGTAAACTTTTGTAACCTTCATAGTGACTGTTCTAAAAACTAATGAAAGACCTTGACATATGAGAGAATAAACATATATATCACCGGTTTACTTTAAAAACCTCGTACCTACAGCTTGAGACAAGCTGTAGTTATGAGACTTTTGAAGTAAACCGATGTTATGATGAATGAACATCAATGATTATTTACAATTCTAGACAGTTCATTTACAAGAACTATTCAATGATTTTTTATTTCAAATTCAATAGATTTCTGTTGACAGAAAATTCTATCCCAGTTTCAGAAGCCAAAAAGACTTGGGCACTGACAGTTTCCTCAATATTTTTGCAAGCATCGTAATACATGTACAAAGTAAAACATGGGGATGTAGATATATTCACAAAACAGTCTTGGTTTCATTCTCAGTCTTACTCCAGATTTTGAAAGTAACACATGTTCTGACTGGCTAAACTAAACAGTTTAGCCAATCAGAATTTGTGTCACTTTAAAGTTGATAAAAGTCTGGAAAATTCTGGGACTAAGAATCTTCTTAAGAATGGTTGGTAAATATAGATCAAGGCTTGACTTTCACTAACATAGTAATTAGATTGTAGGTAAGATGAGTGCACAGTTTGTCCAAGTACCATGTTTACAGCAACAAGCTAAACTTTCTTTTCAAGTTGTTTTAATCCTTTACCAGATTACAAAATTTTAGCTTGTCCAAATTGGAAGCATTTGCAGATAACAATTTCAATATGGCTCAAATGGTGCAATTATTATTCAATAGGGTAGAATACATTGCAGGAAAAGGAGAAAATGATGGTTACCAGCATATTCTCCTTTTCTCACAGTGTTTTTGAAAGGCTCCTTTCCAAGGCTCATTAAAAGTTGGAATTGTGAGGTAAAGAATTAACTTTTTCAATGCCTCAGTAAAAGAGGTATTTTGAAAATACAGTTGGAAAAGAAAAATAATGCTTTTTCTTCATCCACACTGTTTTTCAGCCCTTTCAAACACAAATGCCACCAATTTTATACAGTCAAATGCTTTCAAATTGTGTAGGTCTACCATCTTAATTTTTGCCATTTTTCAAATAGTTTAGCAAAACATGTTTTCACAGCTGTAGAGAGGTAAGAAAATATTCATTCACTCTTGCACTGCAAAACAAAGTGAAATAAACCAGCCATGGGAAAAAGGAATTAAAGTAAACCCAAAGAGCACATGCCATATCCAAACCCTTCACCCTTTACCAAACAATCCCTGGTTTTTATCGCCCCAAAGGAAGAATCCTTCCGAAAACACTCTGGGAATAGGAGAAAATGTCACTAATTAACACTTTCTCCTTTTTGCCACATTGTTTTCTACTCTTCCAAACTCAAGTTTCAAATCTTAAGTCACTTTTATTTTGTCCTCTGAAAATGCCGTCCATTAAGACCAGTGTAAAATTTTGTAGTTTTGGAAAGAGTTAAACCTTTAAAACATGAGTTTTAACGACCCTGAAGAATAAATTTTTGAAAACATTACACAGTGATAAGAGTGAGTTATGGTATTCTAAATCTAATATTTCTCGTCCATACCCTATGTTGTGGTTACTCATTAGAATCGTCTCAACGCCACAATTCTAATGAGTACCTACAACATAGGGTTTGGTCATGAAAAAGTGATGCTTTCAATTTTAAAATCAGAATCCTTCCCTTTATCTTGAGCCCTGACATTATGGGAAATGGAGAAAATACTGATTACCAGCATTTTCTCCTTTTTCCTCAATGTTGTCTTCAGAGACAACCTTCTTTGTTCAGGCCAAAATTCACCTGTCATCTGCAAATACTTTAATTTGCATACGTCCAACATTTTGCCATGTGGTAAAGATTAAACATCTCATTCACAGCTTTAGTTGCTTTTACAGTCCCCATAGATAAAGATTATACAGCACGCAAGTTGCAGTCTGATCTTTGATCTACACTGCCAGCTTTCCACAGATGATCCACACATGTGTAATCTTTAAATTATTTGGATGTTATATTTCAACTAAATAATTAATTGATTTGGTTTATTTGGTGTTATATGTAAAGAAATTTAGGTTCATTTTGTAAGTGTTGCTGTGATATACCTGAAATAATGTTGAAAGTGGTGTAAAACAATTGGAACATTCATTCAATCACTTTGCTAGATACTCGAAAATATTTAGGTCTCAACCGAAAAACTTTGTATTGTATATTCAGTGCTCTAAGGGTTAAAAGAAACTTAAAGAGGGCACACAGAAATAATAAGCGAGCAAATTAAAAGTCATCTCAAAGAAACCATGCAGAGACACTTGCAAGGCCATCACAATGCAGAGGTGGACGGATAATCAGGGGGAGTTAATCCCATCTGATAATCCAGTTTTCAACATAACAATGTAATAAATCAATCTTACTGCACTTCTCCTCTTTCTGATGACAACAGCCGACTCCTGTGTAAGCGGTAGTTTAAAAAAGAATGATATGATTAAGGAAACAACTCAAACTACCTTTGTAAATAATGCAGATCAAGATTAACCTGCACAAAATGTGGATATGAAGAAGACACAGTAAAATATTTTGTAATATATCCCAATCAAATAGCCAAGCAGAATGGTAAAGGGCTTATTCAAGTCATCATCTTCCATCCCTAGGCAAAAGACAATTAAGCCTCAGTAGATGCCCTAAACTTTGCTAAAAACCTGAAAAGTCTAAGTACATAATTATATTGTCTTGACATTGGCAAAGCACAACACTAAATTAACTCTTTACCAGAGGACAGAAATTTAGACTAGTTCAAAGTGAAAGCATTTGCAGACGACAAATTAAAGGTGACTGAAAAAATGAAATTTGTTCTGGGAAGGGTAGAAAACACTGTGGGAAAAGAAGAAAATGCTGGTTACCAGCATTTTCTCCTTTTCCTACAGTGTTTTCAAAAGGCTTCTTTCTCAGGGGCGTCAAAAGTAGGGATTGTGTGGTAATGGGTTAACTCTTTACTACAGTCCCCAATTTTTACCCTTTATTATACAAAATATTTTCAGCCTTATCCAAATTGAAAGCATTTGCAGACGACAGTTTCATTGTGGCTAGAATGGTGCAATTATTCTGTGATAGGGTAGGAAACATGATGGTAGCATTTTACCACAATATTTCTTTCCCAGGGTTGTTAAAAAGTCTGCATCTGTGTGGTAAGGGTTATCAACCCTGAGGAGGAAGCCTTTATAAAATTTTGTGAGAAAAGGAGAAGATGCTGGAACCAGCATTTTCTCTTTTCACAATGTTTTCTGCTCTATCATTGAAAAGTTGTGTCATTTTTGCTGCTTTTAACTTGTCGACTGCAGTTGTTTTCAATTTCAACTAGAGCTATCACTAAACGTGATCATACCCCCCACCAGCTCCTTGACACCAAACAGGTCTTTGTCACAGAATGCAGAATGGTTGAGTACAAAAGTAAGAGTTGAACAAGAGCAAATTGTCGCAAGATATGCCTGTCTTACCCAAAGTTGTTAAGCTGGGGCATGCACCGGACAGAATTCAAGTATGAAAAACGACAAAGGGCAATAACTCAAAAATTAAGCGAGCAAGAGTTATGATTCCTGTGCACTGCACTCCCCCTTGATGAGATCTATCCACCCATGAAATTTCATAACCCTAGCTAGTATAGTTTTGGTGATATTCACCGGACCAAATTCAAGTATTAAAAACGACAAAGGGCAATAACTCAAAAATTAAGTGAGCAAGAGTTATGATTCCTGTGCACAGCACTCCCCCTTGGTGAGATCTATCCACCCATATAATTTCATAACCCTAGCTAGTATAGTTTTGGAGATACCCTCCGGACAAAATCCAACTATGAAAAATGACAAAGGGCAATAACTCAAAAATTAAGGGAGCAGGAGTTATGGTTCCTGTGCACTGCACTCCCCCTTGGTGAGATCTATCAACCCATGAAATTTCATAACCCTAGCTGGTATAGTTTTGGAGATACCCTCCAAACGAAATCCAAGTATGAAAAACGACAAAGGGCAATAACTCAAAAATTAAGCAAGCAAGAGTTATGATTCCTGTGCACTGCACTCCCCCTCAATGAGATCTCTCCACTCATGAAATTTCATAACCCTGGCTAGTATAGTTTTGGAGATATGCTTCGGACAAAATTCAAGCATAAAAAAAACAACAAAGGGCAATAACTCAAAAATTGAGCAAGCAAGAGTTATAACTCTTGTGCACTGCACTCCCCCTCGATGAGATCTATCCACCCATGAAATTTCATAACCCTAGCTAGTATAGTTTTGGAGATATGCTCCGGACAAAATTTAAGTATGAAAAAGAAATTTGTCCAGAATCATCAAAGGGCCATAACTCCATGAAACCTTAATAAACCATAACCAAAATACGACATGCACATCTCTGGTTGATACTGAGTCTATTTGTGTAGTTTGAACCAAATCTGTCCAATAGTTGATGAGAAAAAGAGCGGACAAGAAATTTCATGAAAGGGCCATAACTCAGTGAAAAATCAATGAACCATAACTAACATTTCATAATTATGCACATCTCTGCTTGATACTGAGTTTACCTGTGAAGTTTGAATAAAATTCGTCCAGTAGTTTATGAGAAATAGAGCGGACAAAAAGCTACAGACCGATTGACGGACGGACGGACGGACCGACGGACAGACGGACCCGACCGACCAACCAACAAGCTGACTCCTATATACCCCCCAAACAGAGTTTTGGGGGGTATAACAAGTCAAAAGTTTTGTCCTTTGGGAACATGAGAAGTACAGAACTACACATCATTCCTAGTGATGCATTTTTATACACCCCAAATGCATACCTTTCAACAATATTTTGACATGTGACAAATATAAAGTTTTTTATGCCACTTTCCCCGAGCATTTTTCATTTGTAAGAATTATGCTGTATGAAATGGAGGTTTGATACATCTGCAAAACAAAAAAAGAATCAACCAGGTCCACTTGTGCAGTCTGCACAAGTTAGGTTGACTTAACCGATTACCACACAATCACTAGTTTTAACGACCCTAAAGATAAAGCAGTTTGAAAACATTGTGGGAAAGGAGAAAACACTGGTTACCAGCATTTTCTCCTTATCCCACAATGTTTTCTATCCATCTGAAAGCCAAAAATCAGTTTTTGATTCACATTTATTTTGTTGTCTGCAAATGCTTTCAGTTTGGAGTAGTCCAAAATTTTGTCACTTGGTAAAGAATTAAGTGGATACATTTTGCTATTGGTCAATTTGCTTTTCATAATGCATCACTAATTTCATTAACTCATTACCACACAATCCCTACTTTTGACAACCCTGAGAAAGAAGCCTGTAGAAAACATGGTGGGAAAAGGAGAAAATGCTGGTAACCAGCATTTTCTCCTTTTCCCACCATGTTTTCTACCCTTCACAAGACAGATTTCAAATTTTCAGTAACTTTTATTTTGTCGTCTGCAAATGCTTTGAATGTGGACACGCCATGAATTTTGTTGTCTGGTAATGAGTTAAGCCCCTTTTGCATCACTCATATCTATAAAAAAGCTCTCTACATCCTTATTGTAACACGTAATTAATCTTTATGCTGTAATGTTCACAATATAGTATATGATTCAGACCATGATATGCAAATGTCTATTACAAGTACATGTACATACTTTGACACTCAACAGTTTTGATTTTGGAAAATTGTGGGAAAAGTAGAAATGCTGAAATCCAGTATTTTCCCACTTTCTCACATTTTTCTCTTTGCTGTCTGTTCATATGTAAATTTGATCATTGGAGCTACGCTAAATTTGTTAGCTGCAAATGCTTTCAATTCATATAAGTCTAAAATTTTGACGTTTTGGTAAGTCAAACATAAGCATGCACAGGGTACCTAGACTTGGCTTGAGTTGTTTTTTTTTTAAAAAGATTAAACTAGTGAAGGTATATTTTCTTTGTTTTTACACCAGGTTCCAAAACATCATCAATTATGACAGCTGTATCAAAAAGTATCAACTTTTTTGAACACTGAAAATGAGGAGATGACAATAACCTATGCATTTTCCATGAAAACAGACAAGCTAAGAAAAGCAATATAAAAACACAAACCAATACAGCAGCAAGCTGGCTCAGGTAGTAATCCATATTATGGATTTTTCAATTAGTGGAAGGTGACATTTTTTCTTACTTTTAGATGAAATACAAACGGCTGCATTATTGACATAATGGAAACATCATAAATTTACGTAAGTAACAGATTGTCGCTGATGAAATTTTCATCATGCAAGTTTATGTACAGTGTACATGGTGAAATTTTGAAAATGAAAATACAATATACATGTACTCCTCTAGTGAAAATAAGCTATCATCAAAGGTAGAGTGCAATTTTTTCTCAACAAACAAAAAACACTGTAAAAGAAATTCACAGGACAATGATGCTGAGCAGTTGATTCTCCTTCTGGGAAGCATAACAAATTATTTCAACAACAGCAAGAGGACCGTTGAAAATAAATGTGGCAGAGTATCTAACTGTAGGTATTCATATATGGCTTGCAAACACGCAAAAAGGACCATTCGAACATTTGCGTAGTGTCCTCTCTGACCTGCCTGAGCAGTCCGCTCAGGCTGATCCGAGACGGCACTTTACCACTAAATTAGATTTTGTGCTACAGTAAACTTCCGTGAAACAGACAATCACCTTAGAACAGAAAATGTCATCTCGGATTAGGCTGCCCGAAGTGCGTGGGTTGATCTGAGATGATACTTTATGCAAATGTCCGAATGCCTCTTTTCCCGTGTTTTAACAGTACCACAATTGGTCTGAGTTTTTGCTAATTTTAACTTCCTGGATTCTACTATAACAGGTCCATGGCCTTTATCAGAAATAGAATCCCATCAATGTCACTGTCATAAGATACAACCCTGAGCAGGAGGGCTTTTGAAAACAATGTGGAAAAAGAAGAAAAAGCTGGTAATCAGCAATTTCTCCTTTTCCCACTATATTTTCTATCATATTACAGAATTAAGCTCACTTCTAACAATTCTGAATTTCTTATCTGCAGATGTTTCGAATATGAAAGATTGTAAAATATGTCACATAAAAAATTGAATCCCTTGTCAAAAAGTTACTGCAAAAAATATAGCATGGGTCCCCATACATGTAAACAAGCAAGGCAAGGTACTGTATAAAAGCAGAGATCTCACACACTTCAAATACTGTCACTTCAACACAAACATACAGCTATCTTTCTTTTTTACTCAATGCATGCCAATGGTAAGATTATGTTCTATTACAGTACAACTTGAGATCAGATGCCTTCAAGTCTGATCTTGAATCTATGGTTAACTCATTACCAAACTATAATATTTTAGGCTTGTCCAAATCAAAAGCATTTGCAGTTGACAAAAAAGTGACTGAAAATTTGAAATTTGTTTTGTGAAGGGTAGAAAACACTGTGGGAAAGTGAGAAAATGCTGGTTTTCAGCATTTTCTCCTTTTCCCACAATGTTTTCTAAAGGCTTCTTTCTTGGGGTCATTAAAAGTAGGGATTGTGTGGTAATGGGTTAAATACATTTTTTCATGAGTTAAATTTGCCACAGCCATTCAAGTAAAGATAGTAGGAGAGTGCAAACAATCTTCAATTACATGTACATTTCTGGGAGGTTTTCATTTCTGGGAGCTCCTCTTGCTAAAACAGTCTTGTTGAAAAAGTGCTGACTGTGACTTTTCTAGAACCAAAGTAGCCGACTTCCTCTTTGCCTTAAAGATAGCCGAAAAAACTCCGTGTTTCTTTTTCAAAATTGGAGTAAAATGCCTTGGAAATTAATGAATACAGGAGAAAATGGTAGCCACATGCTTTTTCCACCGAGTTCCACGGTATTGTTTACTTAAACTTATTGGTTCAATTTTTAAATGCTTTTGATTTGGGCCATTCTAAGCCGATAGTTTGGAGCGGGTTAAAGACCACTCTTCATACCATTTCTTTCTTGGTTAGAAGGTTTGTCTGTATAAACAATGTATTTGAGACAACAAAAGGGGGCTTAATCAATCTCCTTGATCCTCTGTACCAAGCAAGCCATCAGGTACTTGTGGATCATATAGTCACTTCCTTTAACAATCAACTTAATCATGAGGTATACTGGGCCTTGAACATACAGAAAATTGACCAAAATCCATGTCAGTCTGAGCGGACTACGAAGGCTGACCTGGGCCAACACTTTTGGCAGATGCATTAATCTCTACCACACAATCCCGACTTTAATGACCCTGAGAAAGAAAGCTTTTGAAAACATTGTGGAAAAAGGAGAAAATGCTGGTAACCAGCATTTTCTCCTTTTCCCACAATGTTTCCTACCCTGCTTTAAAGAAACTTCAACTTTTGAGCTATGTTTATTTTGTCCTCTACAAGTGTTTTGAATTTGGACAAATTTAAATTTGGGTTGTGTGGTAGAGTTCAGCCCCCTTTTCCCAGAGCGTGGCTTATTTGTAGTTACCTGTTGAACTTCGGGTTGAATTGGTAAAGGCTGGGTTGCTGCACCAACAAAAGCACTCTGTGGACGATTGGATTTTTCTTTAAAGGAGAAACTTGGTCGCAAATTAGACACAACACCTGAAATTGATGATCATTTAGAAAATTGTATAATGTTCCTTTTAAAACCTTTATAATGAATTATATGCAGATTTCAAGATTGGTTTTGTCACAAATGTCTCATCAGACAGATTAAATCAAAGATCAGGCTGCATGCCTTTTCCTTACTGACCCAAAGTGACCGTAAGCAAGTTAAGCTTTGAAACATGCTTGACCGGTAATGTTACCATCTACACTGTAGTTATCATTCTAACAGCTATATTAATAATAACTACGTAATGCTTTTCCTTTAGTGTTTTTCCAGCAAGTTCTTTGTGAGTAACATCATCCTCAACTGTGCTTATCATTTCCTCTTAACCCTTAACAAAATGACAAAATCAAAGAGTGGTCCAAATTGAAAGCATTGTAGCAGACAAATTGAAACTTGATTTTCAAACAGAAGAAAACCTTGTTGGAAAAGGAGAAAATGCTGGATACCAACATTTTCTTCTTTTCCAAGAATGTTTTCAAATGTCCTTTTCCTCAGAGTCGTTAAAACTTGGGATTGTGTGGTAAAGGGTTAACCTTTTAACAAACAAATATGTGTATTTGCAACCCTAAAGAAATAGTTTTATTGAGACTTTGTGTGAAAAAGAGATCAGCTTGGTTGGTTGATTGATTGATTGACTGGTGTTTAATGTTGCTTTCAAAATTATTTCAGCCATATCACTGCAAAAGGTCAAAATCATATTCATGTAATTCCTGGGTTTTGCCAATACTAGGCTGGTGCTTTGAAATATCCTGCCCAAGGACACTCTTATGAAAATATCAATGGATCCTGTGTGGCTCACACGCAGGCCTCCAGGTCACAAATCCTACACTTAACCACTGAGCCACGCAGGACCCATTGGGAAAGTAAAAATTCTTATAACTAGCTCATTGGTTTGAGTCCTCAGATTCAGCCATTTTTTTCTGAGAATTCATGATTGTAAATGCTACAAGATTCATTCCTCAATCACAACTATAATGTGGGAAAGCAGCCAGTGGAAGAAATACACTGGGAAAAAGAGAAAATGCTGGTTACCAGGTTTTTTTTCCCAACAATGTTTTCAAACTCGTGATTCTGTGCCGACTTTTGATGACACTGCGAGAAAAGGAGTAACCAGCATTTTCTCCTTTTCCCACAATGTTTTCTACCCTATCAAAGAAAATTTGCAACATTTAAGCCACACTGAAATTGTCCTCTGCAAATGCTTTCAATTTGGACAAGGCTAAAATTTTGTCATTTGGTAAAGTGTTAAAAGCTGAAAGTTTCTTGTGAGTTGTGATGAATCCTGTGCATCTTCGCAACCCAAGGCTGACGATTCACTACGTTTCTCTACCCTTGGCGAATCAAGCTTGATTTTTATGTTCCCCCGTATTCGCTTTTTCATTGGATGCAGCCAGCTCTAACTGCAACGAATGAAATCGCTTGTAGCATTTCATCTTTGATAAAAATAGAACAGGGTTGCTACCTTTCGAATAGAAAGTAAACATGGAAACCCACGTTGATGTGTGCCTATCACTTCATGCGTATTCGTAAGCGGTTTATAAAACGATATTTCATTTGCTTTTAGAAATATGATGTAAGGGGGGTAATAACCAGTATCTAATAGAGGGCGCATCGCAGGAATCTTGAAATCGGGCTCAATCAGCCAAGGTAAGATCCACGTAGTGATCGTAACCTCGGCTGGCGAAGATGAGTCCTGTGTGGCTTAGTAGCAAACTATAGGACTCTAAACCTGGAGGGCCCAAATTCAAGCCTCACTGAAAGTTCTTGGACTTTTGTGGGAGT
Organism: Tridacna crocea; assembly: GCA_943736015.1. Lineage (NCBI taxonomy): Eukaryota > Metazoa > Mollusca > Bivalvia > Cardiida > Cardiidae > Tridacna > Tridacna crocea. The sequence continues at coordinate 17,558,955 of OX031066.1, forward strand.
AGACATTTCAGAACCCAAGTCTACCAGTGGTGAAACCCATGACATACATGAATGTGTGCCAGTGCCATAACCATAATATGACTGAAATAAAGTTGAAAACAGCAGAAAATACCAATTTTAACATGACACGCAAATGTGGCTCTTTAATCACAGAGCAAGGAAAGTGTGGTAAAATCTGGGACAATCTATGTAGAGTGACGTCATTCTGTATAAAGGAAGTTAGAGTGTTTTTCAATAGAACATAATCTTCATCTGCGTTTTTACACCAGGTTTGAACTTGTTTTCCCTCCATTAAGAATTGGCCATGTTAGAATCAAAATAATCTTCATTCTATCATGGTTTATTGTTCAATAAACTACCTTGTGAGTTATGAGGTGCAATCAATAAACCACTGCAGCTATTGCCCATGTGAATTATTTATTGTACCTCATAACTCACAATAATTGTGGTTTACTGAAAGATAAACCATAGTAGAAAGAAGATTATTTCTTAATCAATCAATCAGTCTTCAGAGTCATTAAAATAAGTGATTGTATGCTAAAAGGTTAATTTCTAGACTAGCCAATTCGGAGTGTTCTCTAGTTATTTAGATATAAAAGGGCAGATACTAGCCTGCTTACTTACCAACTTGTTGAGTCTTGTCCTGTCCCATAGGAACAGCTTCTCCTTCAGTGCTCGACTGTCTGGGAGGATGGCTCTGCAATTACACAAAACAGAGACATACTTGTTTAAAAACTTATGGCTTTGTTTCCATTATGAATAACATCCTAAATATTGTATTTTAATTATAATTTTGGCCAATGAATTACGAAGAAGCGGACAGCATAAATCTATGATCAGACTGCATGTTCTGTGCATTCTGATCTTGATCTACATTGTCCGCAATAGCAACCTTTATCGGTTCCAGCAATTTATTAGTAAATGTTCGAATCCTAACGAATGTCTTTTGCCAGCTTTCAGTTATGCCCACTTTAACTTAATACCAAACAACAAAATTTTACATTTTGTCAACATCGAAAGCATTTGCAGACAACACAATAAAATTTACTTAAAATTTGAAGTTGTGTTTTGTGAAGGGTAAAAAACATCGTGGGAAAAGGAGAAAATGCTGGTTACCAGCATTTTCTCCTTTTCCCACAATGTTTTTTAAAGGCTTCATTCTCAGGGTTGTCAAAAGTTGGGATTGTGTGGCAATGGGTTAACAGTGTTTTGGCAATAAACAGGTGCCTGAGCAATTATTCATGTTTTTCATTAGTTCACCAAATATTCAGTTGGGTGTCTTCAGTGTCTTCAGTGCTGCACCTAAGGACATTACCAAAATGTTATTGCTGCCAATCAGGACTGAAATCAAAGTCTCTGAATTACAACTCTTTCTCTTTTAGTATTCATCCCAAGAAACCAGAGCTCAAAAGAAAGCTTTTGAAAACATTGTTGGAAATAGAAAAAAAACTCTAGGAATCAGCATTTTCTCCATTTCCAATACTATTTTCTAACCTATCAATGGAAAATCCAATCATTTGAGCAATTGCTCTCAAAATATCATGCATTGGAAATAGCTTAAAGTAACAATTAAGCCCAAAAGTAAAGAAAGTACATGATTAAATGTAATTGAATTTGTATTATATCATACCATTTGAAAGTATGGAATCTGTGAATATGACAGTATGGTAAATATGACAATCTGTCATTTTAATGTTGGTTTAACTGTTTACCACACGACAAAATTTTAGACTGGTCCAAATTGAAAGCACTTGCTGATGTTAAAATAAACTCAAACAAGAGCGGCAAATTATCGCAAGATACGCCCGTCTTACCCCAAATTGTAAAGCTGGGGCATGCACCGGACAAAATTTAAGTATGAAAAAAAAAAAAAAAAAAAAAAAAAATTAAGCGAGCAAGAGTTATGATTCCTGTGCACTGCGCTCCCCCTTGATGAGATCTATCCACCCATGAAATTTCATAACCCTAGCTAGTATAGTTTTGGAGATATGCTCCGGAGAAAATTCAAGTATGAAAAATAACAAAGGACAATAACTCAAAAATTAAGCAAGCAAGAGTTATGGTTCCTGTACACTGCACTCCCCCTCAATGAGATCTATCCACCCATGAAATTTCATAACCCTAGGTAGTATAGTTTTGGAGATATGCTCCGGACAAAAATCAAGTATGAAAAAAAACAAAGGGCAATAACTAAAAAATTAAGCACGCATGAGTTATGGTTCCTGTGCACTGCACTTGACCTCGATGAGATTTATCGACCCATGAAATTTCATAACCCTAGGTAGTATAATTTTGGAGATATGCTCCGGACAAAATTCAAGTATGAAAAACAACAAAGGGCAATAACTCAAAAATTAAGCAAGCAAGAGTTATGGTTCCTGTGCACTGCACTCCCCCTTAATGAGATATATCCACCCATGAAATTTCATAACCCTAGCTAGTATAGTTTTGGAGATATGCTCCGGACAAAATTCAAGTATGAAAAACAACAAAGGGCAATAACTCAAAAATTAAGCAAGCAAGAGTTATGGTTCCTGTGCACTGCACTCCCCCTCGATAAGATCTATCCACCCATGAAATTTCATAACCCTAGCTAGTATAGTTTTGGAGATATGCCCCGGACAAAATTCAAGTACGAAAAACAACAAAGGGCAATAACTCAAAAATTAAGCAAGCAAGAGTTATGGTTCCTGCACACTGCACTCCCCCTTGATGAGATCTATCCACCCATGAAATTTCATAACCCTAGCTAGAATAGTTTTGGAGATATGCTCCGGACAAAGAACTGGACGCCGCCCGCCCGCCCGCCCGGACGCCACGGGTGATCCCATAATACGTCCCGTCTTCGACGGGCGTATAAAAATGAAATTTGTTTCCAGCAGGGTAGAAAACATTGTGGGAAATGCAGAAAATGCTTGTTACCAATATTTTCTCCTTTTCCCACAATGTTCTCAAAGGACTTCTATCTAAGGGTCCTAAAAACCAGGGATTGTTTGGTAAAGGGTTAAGTGTTAGTTGTTGACAGAGAAATTGCTTTCAAAACTAGACGAAAACTTGCCAGGTAGCTGTATTTTTGTTTACTTTTAGCCTAATTTTAAAATTCAATTTTTCTGCCAGTCACTAACACATGGCCCCATCACATAACAGACTGTCATCTCCAAAAAATTTTTCATACCTTTAACTCTTTACCAAACGACAAAATTTTGGACTAGTCCAAATTGAAAGCAGTTGCAGACGTCAAAATAATTGTGAATCAAAAAATGAAACTTGATTTGGAAAGGGTAGAAAACATTGTGGGAAAAAGGAAAAAATTCTGGTAACCAGCATTTTCTCCTTTTCCCACAATGTTTTCAAAGGCTTTCTTTCTCAGGGTCGTTAAAGGTCGGAATTGTGTGGTAAAGGGTTAAATGGTATGATTTAACTTTAGATTTGTTATGACACATGCTTTGATATTTTTGCCTTAATTGGGCTTTTAAGCACAGCCAATCACAACCAAGAGAGCATTTTTGTAGCTTGTGCATTAAAACATCTCTTTCAAGAAGGGCATCTTGTGGGTAGGGACATATATCTGTAAATGTCCAATCAGTCATCTGTTTGGCATTTCTACCACTGTGGAGAGATTTTTGCCAGACTTTTGCTTCTTATCAGCATATATCATTAACTCTATCAAACGACAAAATTTCCGACAGGTCCAAATTGAAAGCATTTGCTGAAGACAAAATAAATATATTTCAAAAATAGAAATTTGTTTCCAGCAGGGTAGAAAACTGAGGATTGTATGGTAAAGAGTTATTTACTAAATCTAAGACTTGTCAAAGCTGAAAGCACTTGCAGACAACAATTTAAATCAGGTTCAAATAATAGAAGCTGTCTTTCAAACCGGGCAGAAAATAGTGGGGGAAAAGGAGAAAATGTTGGTTAACATGGTGTGTCATTCATACTCAGGAATGTGTGGTAAAAGGTTAATTAAGAGCACAAGTTGTCTCCCAATGTTCTCATCCGACTCTCACATTGCAACAACATAAAATCAGGTTCATAGACAAATTCGGTAAACTAGGTCAACTTGTACAAGATATTTTTTTTTTCACCCTGCAGTGTCTATCTAAACCTTTACCTCACGATCCCGACTTGTAACGACCCCACCAAAGATGGTTTTGGAAAACATTTTGGGAAAAGAAGAGAATGCAGGTAAAATAACGTAAATTTACCAAGCTTTTGTTGCACTATATTTATAGAGCCGAATTCACATGTTATGTCAGAATTAGTGTTACACCAGCCACTTATGTAATCTTAAAAAACTTAGAAAGTCAGCTACTGAAAGCAGTGCTGGAAAAGAAGGCATTGCTTGTAACTAGAATTTCCCTCTTTTTGTACATTGTCTACCCCTTTGCAAAGATAAATCACATCATTTGAGCCAGATTTTACTTGCCAGCTGCAAACACTTCAACACGGACAGGTCTAAAATTTTGATGTCAGGTAAAGACCTAATACAACCCATAGTCGCCACCATTCATTATCATACATTTCTAATTAACTGACACAGATCTATAAACGAAATTGTACTGATGACTTTGTGGCCCATTTAGTGTGACACTGTACTTACAAACTTCTCTCTCCCTGATTCTCCTTTGATCTTTCCTTAAAGTGTTAATTTTTTTTTACCAAAATATCCTGATTTTTCTTTGGTATATTTAAAGGAAAAAAATTAAAAACATTTGGGTGGGGAGGAGATGCCAATTCCCAATTAAGTTCCATCTGCTTAACCCTTTATCAGACGAAAACAATTTAGCATTGTCTGAAATGAAAGCATTTGCACACAACAATTTCAACGTGACTCAAATGGTGTATTATAATTTTTCCTATATTGGGTTGAAAAGATTGTGGAAAAAAGGAGAAAATGCTGGTTACCCACTCCTTTTCCCACAATGTTTTCTGAAGACTTCTTTTCCACTGGCGTTGAAAGACGTCATTGTATGGTAAGGGGTAAAGGCTACAAATACAAGTCCACTGCAAGATCAAGAGACAATTAGGTCATGATATATATTACAGCAGTGGACACTGTAAGGCTACCAAAGACAGAAATCATCATTTAAACTACATTTCATAGGTTGTCTGCAAACTCAGTTTTGTCCAGTCAAAAATGTTGACATCTGACAAAAGGGTAAAAATTCAGGCCTATAAAATGACAGTCTGGTATGTTACTTATTGCTGAATTAATTACTGGCGGTATCACAATCACCTTACTGTTCAATATCCATTCCTTTTGGTTTCCGAAAATCCCACACACTCATGCCTAGACCTATAATGGTCTAGACTTTTGCATGGCGAAAGAAAAATCCTTGTTTGAATTTTACAGCTGCAAAGCATTAATCTGAATTTTAATATTTATGGTAAGTGACCAAAACTTCAATCATTAGCAAACGACAAAATTTTTGATAGCATTTGCAGATGACAAACATGACTTGAACTTGACTTTTCGAAGAGTGGAAACAATGTGGGAAAAGGAGAAAATGCTGGCAACCAGAGGACTTTTTCCTCTGGCTTGTAAAAACCAGAGATTGATTCGGTAAAGGTTTAAATATACAAGATTTTGCATGATGACAATGACACAGTCTTCATCATGGCTAGTAAAATAACCTAGACGATTTCTTAAAAAAAAAAGTTGAGCTAACGAAAATAGAATTGATAGCCATGCTGTTTCATAAACCCAGCCCCTTAAAGGTCCATTTTTTCCAACCATTTTTTGGAGCATTTTTAGTGTCATTCTCAAGAATTTTCTAAATCAGAAAAAATCCAGTGTTCTGATTGGCAAAATGAAACGGCTAAACCATTTGGTAAGCCAATAGAAATCATGAATTAGGAAAAGAATGTAAATAAACATGGTTAGGGAATACGGGCTGGATTTTCAAGTTAGGTACTTGATTTTATTGGAAGGTGGTAAAAAACTCATGGAGAAACAACATATTAAATCAGTAATAAATTCTGAAAAGCTGTAACACCTTTAAAGTTACAAGTAACTCTTCTCTTCATAAACTTCAAACAACCACAATTGTTATGACTCTGGTAATTTCAAACATTAAGAACCAGAAAAAAACAAACAATACTTCATAATGTTGTTGTTGAAAGTTCAAAAGAATATGCCTCAAATTTCAACGGCTTTTCATTTGGTTTAGTCAGCATTTTTAAAAGTAAATTTCAGTTTGCTGCTGTGACTTCGAAATATACTGTTGTTTGCCACATTATGGTATGGCTTCAAGAAGTTAGAAGTTAAACCCATTTACAATTATTTGACCAATAAAGCCCACCATTATGTCAAGGAATTTCCCACCCATTGTGAAGAGCACTGTTCAAACACTTTATGTGACGTTTAAAAGCTGATTTTTGATAAATCTCAGGCGGATATTAAATGAACCCTTGGAGTAAGAAAGACAACTTTTGACTTCTATAATAAACAGTACAGATTAAGATCAGTAGCAGATAATACATAGTGTAATCTCTGATTTACACTGTCCAATTATTTTGTATTAACTTCACAAAAAACAGTTGTGTAGTAGTTAAGATGAAATATGTAATATATAATCATATTCAATCAAACTTTTTAGAGTGAATGATAACCTTTTACCAGACAACAAAATTTCAGCCATGTCCAAACTGAAAGCATTTGCAGAACACAATTTCAATGTGGCTCAAATGGTGCAATTGTTTATTGATAGGGTAGAAAACATTGTGGAAAAAAAAGAAGAAAATGCTGGTTACCAGCATTTTCTCCTTTTCCCACAATGTTTTCAAAAAGCTTCTTTCTCGGGGTCGTCAAAAGTCGTTATTGTGTGGTAAAGGGTTAAAGTTGTCCTTTTTTGTAAGGGTTATTTATCTGAATCCCACATTATGTATCTCTATATAACAATTTTATCCACATAACAAAGCCATTACATTCCATCTAGGTAGGAACATTTTCATCTGGGCACCCTTAACACAAACAACAACTTTTTGACTTTAAAACTAAATTAAAAAGCATTTGCAGATGACAACATAAACAAAGCTCAAAATAAGTTTTGTCTTTGGTAAAGGGAACAAGCAATTTCATTGAAATTGTATCCCCTGCCAAAAAAGACCTCCCAGTAGCCATTTTCCAATGAATCAAAAAACAAAAAAAAAAGTTCTCGGCAGAATGGGTTATTGTGCATATAATATATATAAAGTTTCATGAAATTACGTCCGATGGTATAAGAGATATTCATCCGGATGGACACACGGACAGGCGGATAGAAGGACTGACAATGCTAAAACTACATGTATATCCCCCCTTCTGAGTGGGATAATAAAAATGCTGGTTACCAACATTTTCTCTTTTTCCCACAATATTTTCACAAGGCCTCTCCCTAAAGGTCATTAAAACTACTGATTGTGTGCTGAAGGGTTGAACAAGCAAATTTCAAAACATCTACTGTAGCTTCTTCATCCTAAGTTGCCTCTTTAGTTATATCACAGGTGCCAGTGCACCTATGCACATGTTTCCTGGCTAAAATCTCATGCCAGTACTGACACAACAACCTGTATTCCTAGCAAATGAGGACTGTCTTGCATGCATCGGAGGGGACAGGTGAAAAACCACCAGATGTTGGTTGGTTGTATTGGGGTTTAATGCCACTTTAACAGCTATAAGGTCATATCATGGCGGTCGGTGACGCACATGTGTTTCCTGGCTTTCTCATACCAGTACTAACACAACTTTCTTTCCAAAGCCACCGACTACTTTTCTCACATGCTTCAGCTGAGGTGAGAGGCGAAAATATGCCAGAAAGAAAGTTTGCCTCAACCTGGTATCGAACTCACAACCACCAGGTCTTGAGTCTGACACGCTCACCAGTGAGCCACCCTGGCGGGTGAAAAACCTTCAGAGAGAAAGTTTGCTACAACCAGGTATGAAGTCTGCAACCACTACTTTACCATTAAGATATGTTAACCCTTTACCAACCAATCCCTAGTTTTCATGACCCTGAAAAGGCTTTTAAAAACATTGTGGAACATGGACAAAATGCTGGTAACCAACATTTTCTCCTTATCCCACAATGTTTTCAAACCTCAGAGAAGTTAAGCCCATTTTTATCTCTTTTGAATTTATTGTCTGCGGGTGTTTTGAAAGTCTAAAATTTGTCATTTTGGAAAGGGTTTAACATTCAGTACCTGACCAGGCACAGGAAAAGGAGAAAAAGCTGCATACCAAATTAAGGAAAGGAGCAAACACTTATTTCTCTTTAACCCTTTACTCCATAGATACTCATTTCTACTCATTGCTTGTAGGAGCCTTTGGAAAACATTGTGGCAAAAGGTGAAATTGCTCGTCACGAGCAATTTCACCTTTTGTCACAATATTTTTTATGCTATCAAAAGGTGCCATATACACATAAGAAACTGCTTCATCCTAAACGTTATTTAGAGTCAATTAGAGATACCATAGAAATGCCTTATGGGGTAAAGGGTTAAGGTTTTCAAAAACTCTTATCAGAAAGGGCTAAGACAATTCTACATGTATAACTTTACAGAATAATTTCAGCTGGTATTTTGTTCACTACATGAATATTTATGAACATGTCAAGTGCACAAGGCACCATAAAACTTCAAAGGAACAACAATGGTACATCTAACCCTACATTAATCTTTTACCATTCAATCACAATTTTTGATTATTCTGTGAAAGAAACCTCATGAAAATATTGTGGGAAAAGGTTAAAATGCTGGTAACCAGCATTTTCTCCTTCTCCACAATATTTCCTATCCTTCCAAAACAAATTCCATTTATTCCTTTGTCTTTTGCAAACGCTTTTAATTTAGACCAGTCTACAATTTTGTCATTTGTTAAGGAGAAACTTAACCCATTACCAAACGACAATATTTTAGACTGGTCCAAATTGAAAGCATTTGCAGACGACAAAATAAAAGTGACTGAAAATTTGAAATTTGTTTTGTGAAGGGTAGAAAACATTGTGGGAAAAGGAGAAAATGCTGGTGTCCAGCATTTTCTCCTTTTTCCACAATGTTTTCTAAAGGTTTCTTTCTCAGGGGCGTCAAAAGTAGGGATTGTGTGGTAATGGGTTAACCCTTTATCAACAATGGTTTGTTTTATAAGCCTTGAAGAAAGACTTTAACAGCATTGTCAGAAAAAGAAGAGGGAACTGCTTACCAGTATTTTCTATCTTTTCAATAATATTTGATTTTCTCTTAAACTTATTTCTAACAATCTATATCTTAATTTTCTTCTGATGATTTTAAGGTCTACAGCACCTACCTTTGTACCTCATAATAAAAGAATGAAGCTGCCAGATTGGCAGAACAGAATTTTACAAGAAAGTCTATGGTATATGATATCTATTTAGCAATAAGTTAGTGTTACTACAGCCCAAAATAGCTATATATTAAAAGGCGGAAGCTGCCAGGATTTGCTGAATTAAAGGCCCTGGAAGAGAAGGCTTTTGAAAACATTGTGGGAAAAGGTAACCAGCATTTTCTTCTTTTGCCACAATGTTTTCTACTCTATCAAAAACAAAAATCATTGTTTCGGTAGCATTTGTCATCTGCAAACGCTTTCAATTTGGTCCAGTTTGGGAAATTGTTAATTTATCCTCTGCAAGTGCTTTCAACTGGATAAATCTAAAATTGTGTTGTTTGGTAAAGTATTTTTAATACTTGGGTTTTTTCAGCAAAGGGTGAAAGGTTAAATAAAAGAGATATATAAGTCTAAAATTTGTCATTTGGAAAAGGGTTAACCACTGAGCACAAAAAGAAATTTCTTCTTGAACCCATTACCACATGAGAAAAATTTAGACAGGTCCAATTTGAAAGCATTTGCAGACGACAAAATAAAAGTGACTGAAAAATTGAAATTTGTTCTGGGAAGGGTAGAAAACACTGTGGGAAAAGGAGAAAATGCTGGCTACCAGCATTTTCTCCTTTTCCCACAGTGTTTTCAAAAGATTTCTTTCTCAGGGGCGTCAAAAGTAGGGATTGAGTGGTAATGGGTTAAGAATTAACATAACATTAGGCATGGCATTTGCAAAATTGGGTGAAAATACCATAATGCCTTTTCAAAGTATACATCTAATTAGGGTAATACAATGTCATGCAGATGATTGTATTTTTTAACCCGTTCATCAAACATTACAACAAGCCTAAAATATTGTCGTTTGGTAATGAGTTAAGAATGGTTGATAAAAATGAATCCTGCTTCAGCAACATTTTCTTAAAAGATTTGCTTCAAGACATAAATGTTGTTATGTAGGAGATAAAGTAGGACTTCGAAGTTTGAAATGGGTGTAAATGATTTATATTACAACTTTTTATTAATTTTAACCCCCTCAAACCATAGGTCTGGAATGTGTTGACTTTATTTGGATTACAGGTGTTTATTGACATTATAGCAAATTTATTTCCTGTAGCCTTTTATGGTAGTTTCTTTTTTTATTTGTCTGGTTTTCACTGCCCTTTTTGAGATTATCTTACATATAACAGGGATACCAGTACACCTGTCCACATGTACGAATACATGTACTGAAATAATTCCGCATTCCATAGGTCAACTCTTTACAAAATGAAAAAAAAAAAATAGATTGGTCCAAATTTAAAGCTGTTGCAGATGACAAAGGTTGTAGAAATGACAAAATTTGTCCTGGATTCGGTTGAAATCATCATGGAAAAAGGAGAAAATGGCTGGTTAACAGCACAATTTTTTAAAAAGCCATCTTCCTTTGGGTCATAAAAAGTCATGATTGTGTGGTGAAGGGTTAATCTTTGTAGCCTTGAACCTGGCTTTAATTGCTTTCACCTACAGTGTAGATAAAGATCAGATTGCAAAGATCATGCAGTCTGATGTTAGATCTACAATTTGGGCTACTTTGACAGATGGTCTGATAAAAAGAGTCTTGAAGTTGCGGTTATAATCTGCATCATTGATACAGACTGAAAATATCTCTTCTATAATTTATATACAATATACAGCAAAACAAATGTTCAAAATGGCCCTTTGATAAAATTGATTGTATAACATTCCAGAGCTAGGAGGCTTGTAATTGATTGCCAGGGTAAAAATTTATTGACCATTTAATTTGCTAATGGTTGCGACCCTCCATCGGTGGGCTTTGTCAGTGAGTCATACTCAATTAGAAATGGGTTAAAAGCATTTGCATAAAGTATCAACCCATGTCAGCCTGCGTTGTCTGCGCATGTCTATAGAATAGCAATGTAGAAAATAGCTTTTATCAATATGTTTGATGGAGTCCTTTGTGTTGAGTAAACTAGATTATAGCTTAACCCCTTACTCCACAGATACTCATTTCTACCCATTGCTTGTAGGAGCCTTTGGAAAACATAAAGGCAAAAGGTGAAATTGCTCGTGACAAGCAATTTCATCTTTTGCCACAATGTTTTCTACACTATCAAAAGGTGTCATACATACATAAGAAACGGCATCATCCTTGCTGTTGTTTAGGGTCAATTACAGACACCACAGAAATGCCTTTCAGGTTAAGGGTTAACTGTTAACTCATTACTACACAATCCCTACTTTTGACAACCCTGAGAAAGAAACCTCTACAAAACATTGTGGGAAAAGGTGACAATGCTGGTAACCAGCATTTTCTTCTTTTCCCACAATGTTTTCTACTCTTCTTAGAAAAAAATTCAAATTTTCTGTCACTTTTATTTTGTTGTCTGCAAATGCTTTCCATTTGGAAATACCTAAAATATTATCCTCTAGTATTGAGTAAACCAAAAGACAACATGTAGAATTGTCCAAATTCAAATCTTTGTGGATCGCAAAAAAAGCCACTTATGCATATTAGGAGATTTGTATCAGAGAAGGTACAAAACATTTTGAGAAATGGAGAAAATGATGGGGGCAACCCTTTTCCAAAAATGTTTTCAGAGGATCAGTAAACCTCTTGATTGTGTGGTAAAAGGCAATGGGTTTGAGTGACAGATCTTGCCGACTTAAACAGTACAACATGTTTTTATCTTGCTAATTTGACATATCTTGCCGTTTTGACATAGGAATGTGTACGAGGCCTCATTGAAAAGTTATCACAAGGGATCGTAATACATGTAGTGGATGGGCGGCAGACTTTGGAACAATGTTGTAGCTCCTAGACTGAATGCATTGCCTTAATAACCCCTTAACTCTTAACCACACAATACCAACTTTTAACAACCCTTGGAATGAAGGAGAAAATGCTGGTTACCAGCATTTTCTCTTTTTCCCACAATATTTTCTACGCTATCAAGGACAAGGCTCAAATTATATCATCTGGTCAAAGGTCAAACAGAAGTCCCACAAGCAATAACAGTTCAGCCCTAATTGCCATATGACAATTATACCTATGAGAAAAAGTTAAGCAAATTCCATCTCAGACAGTGAAAACAATTCCTTTTGCCTAAATGTATTTTTTCTTTAAAATCCCTATTTAAAATTTAATAATATCAAGTGAATGGAGGAAATGTCATAATTATGTCATGTTATGTTGATCTTTGCTTATCTCTTTTACTAGATATATAAAATATTCTTCACTTTTTCAGAAAGTTTTTCCTGGGTATATATTATGGAGCTCCAATGAGTTTATCATCAGCAAATGCTAAAAATTTTGATCGGTCTTAACCCATTACCACACAATCCTGACTTTTAACACCCCTGTGAAAGAAGGCTTTTTAAAAAAATTGTGGGAAAAGGAGAAAATGCTGGTAACCAGCATTTTCTCCTTTTCCCACAATGTTTTCTTCTCTTCCTACAACAAATTTTAAATTCTTTAAGTCACACTTATTTTGTCGTCTGCTGATGGTTTCAATTTGGACCAGTCTAAAATTGTGTTGTGTGGTAAAGAGTTAAATTTAACTGTAGGGGAAAATTTCAAAACCAACAAATCAGACATTTCTCGTGCACTAAAAACCTTTACAAACCAGGAAAAAAAGATTATAGCACATTATCCAGTTGACCTAATAACTAGTTAACAAAACAGCCCTTGGCTTTCTCCATTTTGTAATTCAGTGTGACCATTACAACGAAATTTGGCAGGTTCAATGCAACCTGCCCTCCAGGTCATTCTGTCAAGGTTCACATGACAGGACAAAAATACCGAGGAAGTGCTTGAAACAGCCATTCATGAAAAAAAATCACTAACCATTATACCAAGGTCAAGAAATTTTTTAATTCTGTAAAAATGAAATGGTATGCAAACAACAAATCAGGAGTAGCCATTAGTAATAAAATTTGTTTCTTGAAAGGGAAAAAAAAATTGTGGAAAAAAAAATGCTGGTTGTCAGTATTTCTCCATTTCCCACAATGCATTCTACCCTTGCAAAAATGATTATCATTAGTTAACACGGCGGGGAATCACGTGACACAACAACAACAACTATGACCGTTATTTGAAAAAATTACCCAACTTCAGGTAAGAAAATCTTCAATAATTCCGTTAATACGTGACCGATTGGAATTTGGTTTGAAGTAGAGAAGGCGGAAGGACTCCGGGGATTTGCTTGATGTGTTAGATTTTTTAAATAACACCTGATAAAAAAGTTATTGACGAGCAAACAAATTATCCAGGGTAAAAAATTTGTTTGCTCGTCAATAACTTTTTTATCAGGTTTTGTTTAAAAAATCTAACACACCAAGCAAATCCCTGGAGTCCTTCCGCTTTCTCTGCTTCAAACCAAATTCCAATCGGTCACGTATTAACGGAATTATTGAAGATTTTCTTACCTGAAGTCGGGGAATTATTTCAAATAACGGTCATTGTTGTTGTTGTTGTGTCAAGTGATTCCCCGCCGTGAGTTAAGCTACATGTACATTTGAATTGTTGTTTGCAAAGTTTAATGCTTTTGACTGAACAATTCCAAAGTTTTGTTGTTTAGTTCACCATGTACCAAACAATCCTGTGTTTTAATAGCACCTGATATGAGAGGGTTTGAAATGTTCAGGGAAAAGAAGCAAAAGCTGGTAACTGGCTTTTACAACCATTCTGCTACATGTTGGGCAAAGCAAAGCCCTCGTGCTATGTCCAAACCTATAGTCGACACAACTCTTTTCTTACCGTTGATGACATCAGAAGCTTTTGTGGATGCTGTAGATCAAGATCAGACAGCACAGAGTGTGCAGCATGATCTCTGATCTATGCTGTCCAATACTTTTTGCTAGATTAAGGCCAAACTGTCACTTCATTTTGTTACTGGACCTATATTTATTGCCTATAAAAAGTGTAAATTGTTCACTTTGTAGTGAAAGAAAATTTGGTAGAAATTTGTCACCTCTTTTTTTTTTAAATAGCCAGCACCATGACTCTTCTTAAAGTTTGTGAAGATTTCATGAAAAAAAAGAGTCAGTTTTGTGAACTAGAACGACCCTAATAACTCTTTCAGCGCAAAACTATAAACTCAATCTCCCTCTCACATTGCTGGATAAAGAATCAACAGAAACACCTAAAACTGTTTATCTTAAATGTCCCACTAAACTAAAAGCTAATGTTACAGATCCAAGATCAGACTGCATGTCCAGTGCAGTCTGATCTTGATCTATGCCATCCGCATAGGTCCCTCTCATCACATACAAAACTGACACTTTTAACTCCTTACTACACAAGCCAGAGTTTTAACGACCCTAAGAAAAGAGCCATTTGAAAGCATGGTAGGAAAAGGAGAAAATGCTGGTAATCAGCATTTTCTCCTTTTCCCACGATGTTTTCTACCCTGTCAAACTCAAATTTCATCTTCTGAGCTGTATGTTTAAATTCTAATCTGCAAATGCTTTGAAATTGAATCAGTGTAGTTTTTGTGGTTTGGTAAAGAGTTAACTCTTTACCAAACGACAAAATTTTAGACCGATTCAAATTGAAAGCACTTGCAGACGACAAAATAAATGTACCTCAAAAAGTGAAATTTGTTTCCAGCAGGGTAGAAAACATTGTGGGGAAAAGGAGAAAATGCTGGTTACCAGAATTTCCTCCTTTTCCTACAAAGTTTTCAAAAGGCTTCTATCTCAAGGTCATAAAAACCAGGGATTGTTTGGTAAAGGGTTAAGGAAAAACTATGGCACTAAGCATGAAAGACAGATCAGATAAATCACGCCAGAGTTGAGTCAGGACATTCTTTTATAAAATGACATTATTCAGCTCTTCTCCAATTACCACTTCAATCTTTTATTGTAGAATTTCGTGTCCTTTGTGTATATAGCTTCAAAAAACACTGAGAGAAAAAGGATAAATTGCCTGCAATTTGGGATTTTCCCTTTTTCTATTTGATGTTCCTTTAATCAACCTGTTACTACACAGCAACACTTTAGACCTATCCAAATTGAAAGTATTTGCAGACACCAATTTCAAAGTGGCTCAAATGGTGCAATTTTGCTTTGATAGGGTTGAAGACTTTGTGGGAAAAGGAGAAAATGCTGGTGACCAGCATTTTCTCATTTCCACACAATGTTTTCAAAAGTCTTCTTTCCAAAGGTTGTCAAAAGTTGTCATTGTGTGGTAAAGAGTTAATCATCTTTTTCAATTGTAGGATGTTTAAGGTCTAAGCCATTCTGCATATTAGCTTCCATGGTAAAAAAACAAGGAAAAAGTAAAATTATTATCTCAATCAGACGGAAGAATAACTCTTAGAGTACAAAACAAATCAGATGATACATCACGATTTACACAAATAGCCCAAAACTTCATATACCAGGTCATTCCTAGTTAGTTACAAAAGCTTGCAGCCCCTGCGAAACAAAATGCATGAAATCAAGAATTTTTCACTCCTTTAAGAATACTTCATGAACAATTCTTAATCAATGCTTGAGGTTATATTCATGAAGTTTTATTCATGAAGTATGTCACTATCCACTTCATGAAGTGGTCAAGAATTATTGAAGAGTTCCAAATGTTCATGAAGTATTCATGATAGTATCACAAGGATTTTTTTTTAATATTTCATGAATAAATGTGTTCCTTAAAAGTTCAAGAATCATGAATTACTAGTTTTCAAATAACATCAACCTGAAATGGACAACCTTTCAAGAATAGTTCATGAATTTCTAAAGTAGTTGGCCAATTGTTTTAAGAAAGTTGTGTTATTAACCAAAGGTGGTTTTACATAAATGAATGAATCCTATATAATTATTCTTTAAATATTTTACAAAAATTTCTGTATTCATATTTAATACACAGCTGATTTTTGGACACTTAATACTTAAAAGACTCAGAACTTTTACTGACCCTGAGGAACTAGGCTTTTGCAAACATTAGAAAAGGGAAAAATGCCAATACCAAGTTTTTTCTCCTCTTCATACTATAATTTTCACCTTCTAGACATAAAAAGGAACATCTCTTTAAAATTATTTCAAAATCTGACACATGGTTTCAGAGAACAATAATTTTTAAGAATTCCTCCATTTCTGTATAGTGCCCCTATTCACCAGAGCCACGTTTCTTGATGCATCAAAATTTCACGAACACTTTTTGGAAAGGGTTACCCAAAGAATATCTCTGAGAAATTATTTCAAAATCTGTATTGCGGTTTTAGAGAAGATCTTTAAAAAAAATTTGTAGAAAATTCCATTTGGTTGCCATGGCAACCACAGTTTTTGATGGCATCAAATTTTGTGAACATTTTTTAAAGAGGACCTCCCAAGGAACATTCCAGCCAAGTTTGGTCCAAATTGGCCCAGTGGTTTAGAAGGAGTTGATGTTTAAAGAATTGTTGACGACGCATGACGGACACCGGGTGATCCTAAAAGCTCCGCTTGAGCGGTAAAAGACAAAAGCATAAAAGAAGAAATTGCTGTATACAGGTGTTTTCTCAATTTCCAACAATGTTTTCTATCTTAAGGTTACAAATCCCAGCATTTGAATCATGTGATGTAAGCATACCAAGTTTTTTTTTCCTACATGTAGATCCTGACATAACAGTGCATAATGCCTTTGCAGTTGATTGTGATTTTGATTCCATAATTCACGAGTTGAGAAGTAGCAAATTGGTATTAGTCTTCAATAAAATTAAAAAACTGCCACAATAAAGCTTAGCTTTGTGTCCTGGATTAAGTGTTGTGAAGAACAAGAGGCTCTTGGGAGCCTGAATTTGATTGACCAACAAGGATTTTGCTTATTTTCCAGCAAAAATCACTAATTCTTGACGGAAAAATGTAACATTTCGGAAGTGAAATAAAACTTTTTGACATTTTAAAGGATATTTTGCTTAAGTATTTATATTTCATAATCATTGATTAAGAATGGGTGCCAGCCAAGTTTAGTAGGGTGCCGGGTCACACGTGAGCAAGTAAAAGATACTGCGAATGGAATGGATTAGCAAAAAAATGAACGCAAATGAAAATAGGGACGAATGTATTCCTACCATTTTACCCGTGTTCGCCATACAAAGATTTATGAAAGTAATACCATGTGTCGGCCAAAGCAAATGCTTACAGATGTTGAAATTTTTCTTCTGATAAATCACCTTTTTACACATTGTAGCAAGACCTTTCGATGTTTTACATCACTCATCTCCGTGACTCTTGGACGACGTAAATAGATGACGAACATTACACCGGATATTGTTTTTAGCCAATATGCGGGATCCACCTAATGTGATCAGGGATTTCCGATGGTTCGTATATTTACGGCGTAAACTTGACTGAAAGAACCGTTTCAAACAGATCATATTTTGCACCTGTTAAACTTCTCTTAGTGTTTGTATCATTTTTTTCGATAGAAATCTCGTATTAATTCACATTTTCACGGCATTCCTTTCCAACCGAAATTAAAGAAATTACCTCGGAAAGTTTCGGCAATTTCCGACATTTACCATGTGTTCAAACTCGAAGCGGGTCCTGTCGTAGCAAAGAAACAGAACTTTCGAATACATTTCCTGACGATTTGGACCCAAGAAAATGCTTGGCTGTTGCAAACACCGATGGAAGGAGACAGGACATCGACGAGATTTAATGGAATTGTTTATCAAGCTCTAATAGCGGACTACAAAAACTGTAAGTGGATTTCTTGGTGTAAGTATTCGCCCCCTTGAGTTATCACCCCCAATTTGATTGGGAACCAATTCCTGGAGAAATCGTACCAAAGTTCATGTTGGAAATATAAATTCAAGATGTCAACTTTAAAACCTTCTTCCTTTTATCTTCTAAGTATTTTATTTACCCCCTTTCCTGCTTAATGGGTGAAATGAAACTCAAACCGATAGAAAAATTCAAATTTAGTTGTTTTTAACGTATTTTTTAGGGAATGATAATCCTTCCTTGGAGAGTGTAGATCTAAGATCAGATTGCACGTTCTGTGCAGTCTGATCATAACCTACACTAGCTTTAAACGATCAGTGAGTCAGGCTTAGCAAACTAGTAAGAAATACAAGTGTTGTTTGATTGCCATGTCATTCTTGCTAGTGTAAATTTCACACAAACGGGGTTGTTTCAACACCTGTCACAGACATTTATGGATGAAGAGCGAGCGAGCGACTGGCTCAGATCATAATGACTTGCTAATACATTGGATTCCAGTAACTTGCAAGTCATATTTATTGGGGTAAATATTTTGATTAAACCTTTACCACACAGTCCCGACTTTGACGACCCAGCATCTTCTCCTTTTCTCACAATGTTTTCTAACCTGCTGGTAACAAATGTCAATTTTTGAGTTACATTTATTTTGTCGTCTAGTGCTTTCATATTGGACCAGTCTAAAATTTTTGTCCTTTGGTAAAGTAATTTTTGTTGTAAATGTAAACAAAGATCAGACTAAAAGTAAGTGCAGTCTGATCTTAAATCAACTATGTCCATATTTTTACCAAAACAAGATAAAAGAAGCCACATTTTTGCCATTTTTTTCTGCCTGAAAATTACATTTCATTTATTTCTACACTAATCAGTTTCCAGATTTAACAACCTAGACATTATAGGCTTATGAATACATTGTGGAAAAAGAAGAAAATGCTTGTACCCTTCCAAAGGTAAAAACCAATTTTGAGACAGTTTTAATTTTTTGTCTGCAATTGTGTCGACCGATGCACCAGCTTGATACAATATACAAGCAAAGGCTACGTTGTCACAGCCAAGATATAGTTGTATGCATTTATTTCAGATTAAGATTATGTAACAGAGAAAGGTGCATATTTACAAGATTTCGTCAATGTTGTCTTGATGGAGAATGAGTTAGAGGCATCTGAACATGTGGAGAGGATAAGATAGGACTATGGTAAGCATGAATCATCATTTATCTATATTTTAATAGTTTTTTTTTTTCTGAAACATTTGATAGACAGTTGACAAAATTTTTCAAACATCGACTGATCATCAGGGGCACTTAAAACTATCTTTTCATTTTTTATGATGAATTTCAAGAGTAAATAACATGGTGTACACAAATTCATGTTTAAAGCATTATCAGTATAAAAATTAGTAAAAACTTTGGTCGCATTTGGAATGAAAATATGTAACAACCAATGGATTAGATGAGGATGCGGAAAGAATGGAGGTTGGACCTTCTTGTTTTACAGCATAAGCACTTAATAAACAAAATATCAGAGAAGAAGTAAATAGACAAAAAAAATGACTAAATTTAGATTTCTGCAATTTAACAGTTATAAAAATGAATGCATGCCAGAGCTGCAAGTTTTTCTTTCCACTTCATTCTAAGAAGTCTGTGTACATAAGATCGGTATTCCCACTAATTTTTTAAATCAAATGTTCACTTGCCCCTAGGCTAAAAATCTGTAGGTAAGATTTCATATTAGAGGGTATAGCACTAATGGTTCCCATCCAGGGGTAAAGCAATCCATATTGAAAATTTGCAGCAAAAAGGTCCGTTATATTAAGATACTTATGTAAATCTATTGCTTACAATCAATAAAAAAACTGAAAAGGCAATTTGAATTGGCTGATTGGACAATGGGTAGAACAAGGGAACCTGTAAAATCTTAAAAATCATTCTCTGTAACCAATCGCCAGATTTTGAAATGATTTTGTAGTTCACTAAATACTGTTGTGAACCCTTTTAAACGGCTTTACCCCATAAGGTATTTCTATGGTATCTCTAATTGACCCTAAATAACAGCAAGGATGACACCATTTCTTATGTGTATATGACACCTTTTGATAGCATAGAAAACATTGCGACAAAAGGTGGAATTGCTCGTCATGACTCACGAGCAATTTCACCTTCTGCCGTAATGTTTTCTAAAGACTCCTACAAGCAACGCGTAAAAATGAGTATCTATGGAGTAAAGGGTTAAACTAGTTACCAAACAAGGAAATATTAGACGTCCAAATTGAAGCACTTGCACACAAATGGAACTCTAACACTGAAACTTGTTTCCAGCAGGGTAGAAAACATTGGGAAAAGGAGAAAATGATGGTAACCAGTATTTTCTCCTTTTCCCACAATGTTTTCCAGAGGCTTCTATCTCAGGGATTGTTTGGTTAAGGGTTAGAAATTGTCTGATTTTTTTTTAAACCATGGCAGCCAAAAGGGGGGGGGGCTTATTTTTACTAGGTGCAACCTCAACAAACGTTGCATGAAGTTGACTCACATATTGTAAGAGTTGTACATATCAGACTTGACTTCAAATTCAAACAAACGAATCACTGTTTTAATTTGATTTTTACAGTGCAGTTGTGAAGAGTCCACTCTTGGTCGCAAATTTGTGACATAGAACCAGGAATACTAAAGGCTTATTGAATCTGCTCAAACATGACAAAAAGGTAGAGAAGAACAAAGTGAGCTGCTAATAAGCCCCATGAAGAGGAAACTGAAGAAAAAATTCACAGATTTTAGAAAAAACAGATGACAGAGAAAATCCAGTTAATAAAGAAAAAATTCAGGAAAAATGAGAATACAGATGAAGATAAATCTTACAGTCCGATTTGATGGTAACCAAACAATCCTGGTTTAAGGACTCCTATGAAGAAGGTGGAGAAGAACAAAGTGAGCTGCTTATAAGTCCCATGAAGAGGAAACTGAAGAAAAAATTCAAATCACATTCAGTGACCGCTCTAGTTGTATTTTTGTGTTAGATCAATGAGCAGTTTCAGTTAGACCATGGTCAGTTAGGCCATAATGGTCACTATCACCATAAATTAAAAAAGGAAATATTCTACTGTATGAATTGTTCTTGAATCTCTATTTCATGCCTGAAATACTGTTGAAAACAGCGTAAAACACAATTCAATCAATCCACATTTCATGAGATTTTAATGCATTTTGCACATCTTCAGCTTGCCTCATATTCATGAAGTATTCATGAATTTCACCAATTTAAAAACTACTTGTTTTCATGAAGTATTCATGAATACTCTACTAGACAATATTCATGAAATTTCAAGAATATTAATTCATGAAGAATTTATGAAGAAGAAGTGAACAGAAAATGAGACATTGAATTTATGAATAAAAAAATGCATGAAAACTTCATGAAAAATGTATGTTCATAAAAAATTCATGAATTTTTCATGAAGATAAACCAATGCTTCATTCATGATTTTTTTAAGAACTTGTATGTGTTCTTGAATTATGAATGTTTTATGCATTTTATCCTTCATGAACAATTCATGAACCATCATTTCACGATTTTTTCATGAATTTGTCTCATTTTCTGTTCACTTCTTATTCATGAAGTATTCATGAATTCAACTCATGAACACTTCATGTTGTTTTCATGAAATGTTCATGAAGAATTCATAAACACGACACAGGGGACATTCTTGTTTGAAGTCTACAAACCTTTGCTTGAATGGTATTATACCTGTTTATCAATCAACAAAAATTTAAACTAGCTTAACACCAATGTTCTGACATGACATGCAAATTTGGCTCTACAGACACAGTACAAGGAAAGCGTGGTAAACTCTGCGACAATCCATGCAGAGCGAAGTCAATATCAAGTGATGTCATTCAATGAGTGGGTTATTCAATAAACATATAATCTTCATCCACTTGTTTACTCCAAGTTTGAACCCGTTTTCCTTTCATTAAGAATTGGCCTTGTTAGGATCAAAATAATCTTCTTTCTATTGTGGTTTATCATTCAATAAACCACATGAGTTAGGAGGCGCTATAAATAAACCATTCAGGCTATCGCCCTCATGGATTATTTTTTGCACCTCATAACTCACAACAGTTACTGTGGTTTATTGAACGATAAACCACATTAGGGAGAAGATTATTTCGTAAATGATTGACGAAAGAGAAAAAAATATGCATGGATCAAAACTAAAGATTCATTTTGGACAATACTGTGGGAAAAGAAGTGTTGCTTTCCAGCATTTTTCGTTTTTTCCACAAAAGTTTACAAATGGCTTTTTTTTCTTCGAGGTCGTTAAAGTTTGTGATTGTGTTGAAAAAGGTTAAGTTACATTTTTTTGTAATAAATCCTAAATTATCCATGTCTTTTCCATGTCTCATTGATATCACACCCTAGGGCACTGCCACGTGAACCAACAGCATCACTAGGAATCTTACTGAGAACCTTTAGATATATACCCTGAGGAACAACTAAGCCACACTGAAGCTCTGAGGTAAGGGAATATTGTGTCAGTAGTATACAGGGAGAAGTAAGGCTATTTTCATTGCATGACTATTATTTCAGCTGATCTTTTCATGTGTCAGAAGATAATTATAGGGTATTTGTTTTGCCCATAATCAGTACAACAAAGACAAAGCCCTATTGTTCTAAACATAAATACCCCCACTTTGTCTAACTTTTCAATTAGGACCCCTGTAGCATTTTAATGGAATAAAACTGTCGCCCAATCCTTTACTTATTAACTCTTACCCAAATGACAAAAATTTAGACTTTAGTCTGGTTGGAAAGCATTTGCAGATAAAAAATCAATATGGAACGAGTTATAGGATTTTTATAGGATACTCTAGAAAACACTGTATTGTGGGAAAAGGAGAAAATGCTGGTCACCCATTATCTCCCACTAGATGGCATTCTATAAATAGTCATCTATCTAATTTGGGCATCCTGAGTACAGAACCGAACCACTTTCCTAGCCGTTACTTTGAATTTCGAACTAAAATAAATGTTTACTCTCAATAAACATTACCTCGTGCGATTCACTCAGCTATGATCAGCAGTTTAGAGAAATCTGGAGCTAAAACAGCTAGGCCTGATTTTTCCTCAAATGTATTGATAAAAGCCATTTTCTACAATGCTACTTTATAGCGCATAATACTATAATCTCTCCGCTGTCAGGGAGAGTGATGCGTCCTATAAGACAGGTCGAATCTTGGAAGAATATGTCATGCACAAACAACTGCTGGTCACCAGTCAGCACTGAATAAACATGGACAGGAATGTATGTAACCATAACCATGTATATATTCTGTTTTAGCCATGATAGCTTTCAAAATGGTCTTATTACAAGAGTTCATTACAATGATATAATGTATATTTGTATTAGGAATCAATCTTTACAATTTTCTACAAGCTAAAGCACAATAACAAGGATTAACCATTACCACATGGTAAAATTTTAGACCTACCCAAATTGAAAGCATTTAAAGGCAACAATCTCAAAGTGGCTCAAATGGTGCAATTTTGCTTTGATAGGGTAGAAATCTGTGTGGGAAAAGGAGAAAATGCTGGTTTTTAAAAAACTTCTTCCTCAGGGTCATTGAAGGTTGCCATTTGGTAGTATAGGGTTAACAACTTGAAGAACATTCCATACATGAATCTACAAACCCATGAATAATAACATAAACGGAAAAAGAAGCAACAAGTTTTTTATATTTGTTAACTTGCCCAAAATATTTTTCTGTATCAAAAAATTAAAGAAAAGTATTACGATGGTCTATTTTACTCTGTACAATTCCAAGATGCTATTTCAATTATGATGGGGTATGGTCAATACTAAGTATTGAGGAGAAATGAAGCTTGTCAAACACTTTCTGTCTGACCTTGATCTTTGGTGTCCACAAATGCCCTATTAATACCCAGGATGCTGAGTTATAAAGGACTGAAACAGGGATTACATAATAGACCAATTTACAACAATTGAAAATGCCCTTTGCATTTAATAGGTGCTGAAACAGCATAAATTTGTGTTGGAATGTAAATCTAAAATGCTGGCATAGTTGACTACCCTAGCTTTTGACATACATCTTAGTATCAACATGTAAATGCATAACTGGTAATTTGTGATGGGTAAAAAATATGGGCATGATAATTTTTTTGGCCCCTTCAGGCCTGTTTGCAGGCAAAATTATGACAATAATGTTCAAGCTCTGCTTTGGTAAAATTTTTTAACCCTATCCAAACATTAAATCTTGAACTCTTTTAGGTATAAAAGATCAGCAGATGATAAATTCAAAATTGGCACCAAAGAGCTGATATGGTACAAAACCTGGGAAAAGGAGTAATGCTGGTTACCAATGTTTTCAAAAGGCTTCTTTCACAGGCATGTGAAAACTCAGGATTTTTGTCTGGTAATGGATTAATTCTTTACCAAACAACAGAGTTTTAGACTGATCCAAATAGAAAGCACCTGCAGACGACAAAATAAACATAACTAAAAAATTGAAATATGTTTCAAGCACGGTAGAAAACATTGTGGGAAAGGGAGAAAATGCTGGTTACCAGCATTTTCTCCTTTTCCCACAATGTTTTCAAAAGGTTTCTATCTCAGGTTCATGAAAACCAGTGATTGTTTGGTAAAGGGTTGAACATTACCCTAAGTTTACACGACATTGTACTTCCATACAGATCAATTTTGACACAATGCTTCGGACAGACATGGAATCTTGAAAAATATATCTAATCAAAACTTTCGGCTTTATGCAATATGCAAATGAATGATGTAAAAGAAGCCATTGCTGGTAGGGTTATATTTCATTTCTTTTTCTGTTTATACTGAACAACAGTAGTTTTATTTTCATTTTTCCTATACCTGTCATGCCACCCATCCTTTTTTTTTTACCTTAATTCTTTTTTTATTTAAATGTGTGCAAGAATACCTGTGGTTCAAACAAACCCAAACATTAATAACTTCCTTGTGTAAACCACCACAAGTATTGCTTGCAGGTCTTACAATATTACAGCAAATTAATTTTTTATGGATGTCACTTAACTCTTTACCAAACGATAAAATTGCAGACCAGTCCAAATTGAAAGTATTTGCAGAAAACTACATGGTATGGTTAAAAAAATTTCAAATTTCTCTTTGAAAAGAGTAGAAAACACTTTGGGAAAAGGAGAAATTGCTGGTTACCGGCATTTTCTCCTATTCCTACAATGTTTTTAAAAGGCCTCTCTCTCAGGGTCAGGTTTGTGTGGTAGAAAGTTAACTCTTGATTTCATGATGGAATGATGAAAAATATTATTTTTCTTTTTTAACTCTTTCATCACAAAATACAATACAGTCGACTTCTTTTATCCAATAAAAATACAATCTACAATCATAGGCTTGACCACTAAAGCAGACAACATAGATCAAAGATCAGACTGCACATTCTGTGCAGTCTGATCTTGATCTATGCTGTCCACTAAAGACACTGCTCTCATCCATGGCCCTGAAAGAGTTAAAGACACAGAACAACTGAGTAAATCACTAAATGAATAAACTTATTTGGGAATATATAGGTCTGTCATTACCTTTATCAAGTTTTGACTTAATTAAATGTAGATTAAATGTGAACAATTTTCTCCTATGAGTCACAGCCCTATCTTTGACCTATAAAAAGGGCAACAGATTATAGGTCTATGCATATTCTAAGTACAATTTAGGACTAAAATGAGCATGAGCATAGTTTTTTCACGTTCACTCTTTCAGAACAAGTAACCTTTACTTTAATTTTTAATGGCTACAAATAGTTCCAATGCGAGATGAAGAGATAGTTCAGATACAATGACAAAGGCTCACAATGTTGACCAAAATCAGACTGCACATTCTGTACAGTCTGATCTTGGTCTACACTGTCCACAAAAGTTTCTTGTGTTGTCTACAGTACGGAAAGAGTTATCTCTTAATTCTTTACCAAAGAAGCCCTGGTTTCCATGACACTGGGAAGGAAAGCATTTGAAAACATTGTGGGAAACTTAGAAAAATGGTGGTAAGAAGCATTTTCTCCCTTACCCACGAGGTTTTCTGCCCTTTCCGAGACAAATTTCATAAATCAAGACACTTTTTATCTGTCGTCTGCAAATGCTTTCAAAATGAACCAGTCTGACAATTTGTAGTTTGGGAATGAGTCAACGAAGATAAAGTTCTACAACTGTCTGAATTAGAAGTATCTGTAGACCACAATGAAATATGGATCAAATTAATAATGGTCATCTTCGGCAGCCAAGGTTACGATCACTATGTGGATCTTACCTTGGCTGATTGAGCCCGAGTTCATGATTCCTGCGATACACCCTCTATCAAATGCTGGTTATTACCCCCCTTTACATCATATTTCTGAAAGCCAATGAAATATCATTTTACAAACCACTTACGAATACAATTATTCAACATGAAGTGATAAGCAGACATCCACATGGGTTTCCATGTTTACCTTCTATTTGAAAGGTTGTGGCCTCATTCTATTTTTATCAAACATGAAATGCTATGAGTGATTTCATTTGTTGCACTTAGAGCTGGCTGCATCCAACGAAAAAGCGTATCATGGGAAATGTAAAAACCAAGCTCAATCCACCAAGGGAAGAGTAGCCCAGTGAATCGTCAGCCTTGGCTTGTGAAGATGAATAATGGTATATATCCCCAGAAAGGCATAAAATATAATGGGAAAAGTCAAGTTACTAGCATTTTCTTTTTTTTTCCCCACCATCCTCCTTACAAAGGAAAATACCTTGATCTGACCAAAATTAAGAGGTCCTCTGTTTGTGCTTTCAGTCTTGGCAAGAAACAGAAAATAGTTACCACAATAAAGAGGAAAAAAATACCATATGGATCAAGTGACATGGACATAATGACCAATAATGTTACAGAATATGGTAAAGGTCTTTGAAAGGGTACGATGTAATATGCAAAGAGTAGAAAAAAATGGCAGAACAGGAAAAATGCTATCATCACATTTCCCTTTTCCCATCATTTTCATAAGCCTCTTATCATCAGGGCTGTTCAATTAGTGGATTCTTTAGTAAAGATAAATATGTGTAATACAAATTACCTGATGATATTCATACTTCCGTGGGGTAGGCAGAGGAAAATCACTTGCAACTCTTTCTGAGTTAGTTCTCCAGGATGATTTAAGTGACCCCAATGATTGTGACAAATGTTCTCCAGTTACAGACTGTCTCTCAGCAACTGACCTTTGGGGTCGTGGGGGCAAGAGTGGAGGGTGTGGTGGGTCAGGCGAAGGTATATCCATCAGTCCTGGAAGATGTGGAGACCTAGACCCAAATCCCATTTCCTGCCCAAACACAAAACCTTCAGATGAATTGTTTCCAGGGCTCCAAGATGCCTTTCTAGACATGTGACTTTCAGTGGAAGAGTCTAAATGTTGGCAGGAAGGTCCAGATGTATTATAACTTTCTGTGGAGTTATTCACTCCCCAACTAGGAGACCTTGAACTATAACTATCTTCTGAAAGGTCTAGATTTTCAAATGTTTGCCATTTTTCTGGTGTGGAGGCATGCCTGTT
Source organism: Tridacna crocea (assembly GCA_943736015.1). Classification (NCBI taxonomy): domain Eukaryota; kingdom Metazoa; phylum Mollusca; class Bivalvia; order Cardiida; family Cardiidae; genus Tridacna; species Tridacna crocea. The sequence goes on from OX031066.1 coordinate 17,586,557, forward strand.
TGGAGCTCGATCATGAGGGGCCCATTCCGGAGACAATGAGAGCCCCGTGTTATTTTGTAACAACGATTCTGAACTTTGCCAGCGTTCTGCCTTGCGTGGCTGAAATACCTCATCATCTGGTCCTTTTGGGGATCTCAAAACTTGGAAAGTGGCTTGATGACCTTGTTCATGTAAACGAGGTGGTATTGGAGGAGCCACAGCTTCCTCATCCTCGCCATCCTGTTTATCTGGTACCATGGATACCAGAGCGTTTGGAACTAAACAGTTGTAGTAATATTCCTCTGTCATTTTAACTCACCACAGAGAAAATAACAACAATGACACTCCATTGTCCAAGGCTTTCCTTTTGTTTCCCCTATAAAAATACTTCTCTACTATTCAAGGTGCAAAAGATCCAGTCACAGTTTCTAGGGCTAGATAGATAATCCAAAGATAATATGCAACATCACCTTTTCAAGTTTAAAAGCACAATCAAATTCACATTAACTTGAATACCTGTCCTAGATTTCTCCTCATAAACAGAACTTGCAATTCATGAAGAGCAGAACTTGCAAATTAATAAATTGTAAATTTTGACACAAGGCACTGCTCTGGTAAATAAACATAGACTATGATCACTGAAGTATACTGCAAGAATTCTATAGCTCTTTGTTTAAACAGGACAAGTATTAATTTCAGTCCCTTTTGCACTCAAAAGTCACAACAACTAATCTTCCATTCCTTTACATACCGGTACATATTCACAATGGTTTCCAATGTACACATGTAAACCTTGCTTTAACATTCAATAGGAAGATTATGTGATGCAATGCCTATAGATGTAGGATCTCAAAAACAAAAAAAATCAGACACAAGATTAGTTTTAGCAGCAATAAGTTTCCTTATTTCCAAAAAAAAAAAATGTTTTTAGATACTTCAGTCTGCATTTCTTTTAACAAATACTTGAGAAGCAGTCAGTTTTTTGTCAATATTGCACAAGCCCTGTATCTAATGGACTCCCGGCAGTGACAAAGAGAAGTGTATTGATTTTGGTTTCTGTGTTATTGACATTTAAGCTAGACCGATGACTTGGCGTGTTAAGAAAAATGTCAACAAAACATACTGGTTGTTCATTAACAGCACAGGCTAACTGTCAAAACACCAACATGTGTGAGCTGTCAAACAGTGGTAAACCAATTGAACAACACCCAAGAGTGGTCAGATAAATGACATTTAGTGATGATTGTTACTCCAGTTTTTTCATCAATGTAAAATTGAAAACCTATCAGATCTCTAGCTAGTTTTTACCCTCTGTTCAGAGATTTAGTTTTTATTTCTGAAATTTTTGGCATACTGTTTCATGCTGGCATTAAACATTTCTTTCATAATTACACTTACAAACTACATGAAATTGTCCTCTTGTACTAAGATCATGCAGGTGGGTCTAAGACATGTCTCAATGATACCACAAGTCTTAATGACAGTAATACTTTGCTTTTGCCTATATCTTTTCTCCTCACAATATCTTTATATATTGCATGTATAATCTTTATTGAATCAAAAACTATGCAATGTTTCCTTTAATTCTTTTCATAGAAAAAAGCTCTACATGGTGTCCACTTTGCCTATATGAACAATAAAAACTCTCCTTATTGTCTTAATCAACCTTAAAAATGAAAATCCTTCATTTATATCCAGCACAATCTGTTCTTGAAACTATGCACTACACTTCTTATAACAGATATTCATTCAACCTCATATCCCCATTATAAACATCCCACTGACCACACTGATTGTCCATCAAACAGTCCAGTGCATAGAGATGAAGACTTCTACAGCTCACTGACCACTGACAATCATGATGACCACAGACAATTGGTCTAATTTACCACATCACTGTCAAATCCGGTCCTACTAAAACACGCCGTACCAGAAAAATACGCCGTACCATACGCCGTACGGATTAAAACACGCCGTACCAAAATGTGGATTATATCATATGCTTCTTTTGGTATTTTTATATTGAAAAACATATAATCTAACCTTAGTAGCAATATTACTGCCCAATTTTTCATATTTGTCAAGTTATTTGCCAATATTAGACATTCTTGCACCTGACCAACAGGTGCCCGTTACGACATACCAATATTACATGAGCGCCGTACGAATTTTGAGGCACAAAACAACTAAATTGATAAAAATGTATGGTACAATATGCAGTTATCTACTTATTTACGAGTTCGTGTTGTTCTATTTCATGTCTTACAAAGGTTGCAGTTACATGACAAGTATTTATCCAGCGGATGTTTACAGAAGGGAAACAACTCTGAAGTTTATACAGAGAACTTTACGTTAAACATCAGTTCAATGAAACCTTGTGGAAAAACGAGAAATTGCTTTTGACCGTTTCTCTTCTTTTCTGATCCTAAAAAATGTGGCTTTTGAAAATACCTTGGGAAAAGGACAAAATACTAGTATCCAGTATTTTCTCCTTTTCATATGTTTTCAACCCTCTAAGAACACAAGTTTCATTTGTGTCGTCTGCAAATCTAGAACAGTCTACAATTTTGTCGTTTGGTAAAAAGTTAATGATTGTAGAACGTGGACTATATTTTTTCATTCTTTAATCAATTTTTATATTTAGTGCTTGCTTTTCCATGCTGTATCGTTGCGCACTGTGAAAAAATTGACTTTTAACCATACGTCATATTTTAGACCCATGCAAACTGAAACAGATTGCAGACGACAATTTTAAACTTGATGAAAATGGCGGAGAGTTCTCCAAAAGGGTAGAAAACACGGTATGGAAAAAAAGGATAGGCGAACTTAGATACATCCAATTTGTGTGCCCTCAGTAACACTTTCTCAACCTTTACATGTGCCGATTTGAATGATTATCTTCCGAAAATTGTCATCACAACTCTTGCAATCAATAAACTATAAATTAATATTTAGATAGATCTATTCTATTTTTTTATGTCCCGGCATCGGAAGATCAGGGCCATATAGCTTTACCCTTGTCCGCCTGTCCGTCTGCTTAAACGGGGGCATCCGTGTTTCACAAACATGTGTTCTTTTTCTTTTGTCCCGGTAATTTTTTACCAATAAACAATGTAAAGAAATTTGACTGGCAAATGTTGATTGGTTGATTTTTATGGTGATTTACGCCACTTTAAGTACATTATTTCACTGCGGAAGCTCACATATTCATATTCCTGTTTTTACCAGTACTAGGCAAGGGCCCTGAATTTTCTTGCCCCAGGAAATACCTGAGAAAGAACCCATTTTCGCGTCATTTTTTATTTATTGAGAAAGGGGATGATGAGGGTAACGTCTTTTCCCGTTTACTTCAATGTGTTGGCACTGAGAAGGGCCGTTTTTAAGACAGTTTTTCGCAAAGATAGATTTCTGTGAAATTGGTGGCCTTAGCAAGGGCCGTTGGTGTTTGGAAGCGTCGTTGTTGGTTGGCCCTTAGAAGGGCCGTTTTCTTACAGTCACACATTTAAGGAAACATGGCTTTATTATACCCGATCTGTTTCCACATGCAGCGATGTTTCCATCTGCAAAGCGGGACAGTTTCATCCCTTCTTGGAGGTATTTCTTCACATTAAGTGTGATGATGACTTGCGAGCCCTTCTTCAGTAGGGTCTTGGAAGCGGCGAAGTGACCTTTCCCAGACAACCCTTTCTTAAGTGTCTGCAGTATAAATCTTTTGAAAACACTGTGAAGACAAGAAACATTGCTCTTGTGTTCTAACCTTTTGGAGAACTTCCCATCATTTTCACCAAGTTTTAAATTGTCGTCAGCAAACTAGTTCAGTATGGAAGAGTCTAAAATTTGTTGTTTGGGAAAGGGTTAATTCATTCGCAGTGGGCAACGGTACTGACTGTAAAACATCAGAACTAGTAATGTAAAAATGGATTAATGAATGAAAAAATAAAACTGAGTTTAATATTATAAATTCATAAAATAGTTTGAAATAATAACAGTGAAATAAACTAAAAACAAGAGGACCGTCATTGTAGAACCACGTCCACGTCGTTGAGTCTGGAAACATTTTAAGGGCTAAAAGTTCTATGTACAATCATTTAATCTTAACCAATCGACAATTTTCAAATGGTCCAAATTTGCTGACGACACAAATGAAATTTGTTACGGGAGGGTTACCAACATTTTCTTCTTTTCCCTAATATTTTCAATAACCTTATTTTTCAAGACCAGCAATTTCTTAATTTTTTTTTTTCACAAGGTTTCATTAAAGTAATGAAACGTAAAGTTCTCTGTATAAACTTGCTCAGTACCACAGAGTTATTTCCCTTCTGTAAATACATGCTGGATGCTTGACATGTACCTACAACCTCTGTAAGACATGAAATAGAACAACACGAACTCGTAAATAAGTAGATAATTGCTTATTGTACCATAAGTTTTTATTATTTTGGTTGTTTTGTGACTCAAAATTCGTACGACGCTCATGTAATTGGTACGGCGTAAGGGGCACCTGTTGGTCCCGTACAAGAATGTCTATAATTACCAATAACTTGACAAATATGAAAAATTGGGCAATAATATTGCTACTAAGGTTAGATTATATGTTTTTCAATATAAAAATACCAAAAGAAGCATACAATATAATTCACATTTTGGTACGGCGTGTTTTAATCCGTACGGCGTATGGTACGGCGTATTTTTCTGGTACGGCGTGTTTTAGTAGGACCCGTCAAATCCCCGGTCACATATATTCATCAGTGCACTGCAAGTTTATCATTAAACATCTCCCCATCTCCAAGTAATGACTACACCCTAATAAAATTCCACACAAATTTGTTGAGTTTCTCGAATTCCCCTCTGTATCAAGCCTATCTTTATCCAACTATATCTGCTTCTAATGTATTTAGTTATCTCAATAACCCTAACATTACATACCTCTGTTGTACAGTTATCTATACAATGACAGACAGGAAGTCAAGGGGATTATGGGTAAATTAAAGTAGAAACTAGACTACCTCCATTATGTGAAGAGTCCAAATCAGCTGATACCTTTGTTATGGTTGACAAACCACGTGTTGAACTGACAGGTAGTTATTATTCGGCTCATCAGGCATAAATACAACAATATACCAAACGGTGACATTGTTATTCTCATATAAAACGCTGACACAACACTGTAAACAATCTTATCATACTTTGATCTGAAAGCCAGGGTTAATTACTATAAAACTTTGCAACTTTTTTTAATTCTTTCCAGAAATAGACTAATATTAAACCTTTTCATTCCATGTTATCAATTGGCTATCCTCAAATATTTCATATTTCTTTGCCTCAGGGTATTTAACCAAAATAGTTAAATAAAGTGTTGCAAACTCTGGCTGTTCTTGCCAGAATAAATTTTGTGTCTGAATTGCCAAACACTAATCACATTAGAACATGAGGAGGCGATCAGAGAGGATCTTATCAAGATTTCCTGATTACCAAACCCACACATCATGTTTAAATTTAAAATAAAAGTCTGATCCATAGGGGTCTGCAGTTTGACTCCCATCACAATATATAGACCTTAGACAATATAAAGGGATTTAACTGTATGGAGCCTGTTACTCTCCTCCGGTTACAAAACAAAACAATGTATCTTTTCTATGCTAACAGGTATTCTCCTTATTTGGAACAACTGACTGCAAAATCATCTGTCTACCATAAAAACACCACTGTTTGTCTGTGGCTAATGCAGTCTGGCTGCTACAGTAGTAAACTCCCTCAAAAATCTTCGCCGTTGACAAGGGTTAATACATTCAATAGTAACGGTCGCATATATGAACCTATGACATTTCTTGTTCCAAACAGTTACACCTGACAAAAGGTGTGAGCAGCTATATGAAATTTCATTGGTTGAATGTACAACTGTATGTACATATCAACCAATGAAATTTCTCGTTCAAAACAGTGTCACATGACAGAAGATCACTGCAGGAGTTTGAATTTTTTTCCTGGATCATAAATTCAATGAATTCTGAGGCGTTTTGTCGTTATTAGAGACAAAGACTATAGGTCAGTAGTATTTTGAAACATGTTTAAAGAGTGTGTGCCGCCAATGCTGTGTTTCATTGGATCTAAAGTGCATTTTATATCTTGAAAACGGATGTGCGTACCTTTGTCAATGGCTAAGATTTTTTAGCGGTTTTACAAGTTCAAGCAAATGTAGCAGCCAGACTGCATAAGCCACTGATAAACAGTTTTGTTTTTCTGGTAGAAAAATGTTTTAGCTCTCAGTTGTCAAAAAAATTAGGAGAATGACTGATGGGGTAGAAAAGATATCATATAATAAAGGTTTACTGTAACCAGGGGGGAGGGGGGGTAATGGGCTGCAAACAGTTAAATCCCTTGTTCATAACATATAGTCAATGGGTACCAGGAATCAAACTATGATCATGATTAACAGAGCCCTCTCACTGTAGTTGGTATATACAAGACTTGAAAACTGGGGCTTGCTACTTTAACCTTTTACCAAATGACAAAATTTTAGACTGGTCAAAATTAAAAGCACTTGCAGATGACAAAATATACATGTAGGTAATTCAAAAATTGAAATTTGTTTCCAGCATGGTAGAAATCATTGTGGGAAAAGGAGAAAATGCTGGTTACCAGCATTTTTTCCTATTCCCACGATGTTTTCAGATAGCTTCTATCTCAGGGTCTCAAAAACCAGGGATTGTTTGGTAAAGGGTTAAATCACCAAATTTTTTCAGAAGATTGATGATAATCATTGCCCAAGGCTTCATTTTGTCTCACTGCTGATCATTGTTTGGATGGTGATCATAAGGGAAACAGGGAAAAAGACTAACTTCTTTCCTCTAGTGGCCACCTGGGCCCCTAATTTATAAAATCTAGGGTCCCAGCCCAAAATCTAGGGGCCTAGCTTACCGAAGACAGAATGGATTAGCGATGTGGGGAGATAAAAGGTAGAATCTGAGCAAAGTAAAGACCACAGGTTTATCAGTCAAAACTTTTTATTCAGTGTGATTCGGGCAAAAGACAATTCGTCCCCGACATGTTTGGGGTTAGCATTTCAATGACTTATGGACTTGGGCAAGTTGTCATATGAATTATGGGCAAGTCTGATTTTATTTTCAATTGAAGCGACTTGTGTTTAGTTTGGGGGCGAGTTGACTGCTAACTGTTGGGCCAAGTTGTCTTTGGGCAAATTGTTCATAATTCTCCGTGAGATGCGTGCGCAGTAACTGAGAACCAGCTTAATGCGAGCAAACATCCGGTAAAAAGGAATACTGTAAATGATACACTATTAGGTTCAGAAATATGCGAATCTCGACGGATTTGAATAGTAAACTAGACAGAAACTTGACTTTGGTCACTATTCTGTCTGAAAATTTAATAAAGTATCATTTTTCATACAACCCAGATGAAGCCCTGTAATAATAACTAATGTTTTCTTCCACAACTGAGTTCAAAATGCTGGTTTCTACTTTCTTGGTGACCAAAGTTATATCCTTACTCATTACCAAACGATAATATTTCAGGCTTGTCCAAATCGAAAGCATTTACAGACGACAAAATTAAAGTGACTGAAAATTTGAAATTTGTTTTGTGAAGAGAACAGAACATCATGGGAAAAGGAGAAAATGCTTGTTACCAGCATTTCCTTCTTTTTACCATAATGTTTTCTAAAGGCTTCTTTCTCAGGGTCGTCAAAAGTAGGGATTTTGTGGTAATGGGTTAAATGCTTTCACATTAGACAAAGTAAAAAAAAGTGCATGATTATGGGCTTCACCCCTTACCACAAACCTTGAGTTTTTAGACCCTGGTGGACTTTTGTAAACATTGTGGGAAAAGAAGGAAACCCTTGGTTCCTCTTCCCACATTGTTTTCTGCCCTAATGAAAGAAATTATTGTGTTAACATCATTTCATTTTTTGTCTGAAAATGCTTTCAGGTTGGTCTGGTCCAAAATTTTGTTCAGGCAGAGAAAGAAGATAAGTCAACTTTGCAAGTCCTGTAATAATCAAATGAATTTTATCATACCTTGTGTTTCATATCAGTTAAATTCAAAATCTCCTGTACAAATACAATGTTAGAGAATCATTTCAGTCCTGCAGTTTTCCAAAAACCTTTGATCTAACAAGATTACAAAAAATGACTCTTTGTTTTTCAATATCATAATACAGCAACCTGACAAAGCTCAACTCTTTGCACAAAATATTCTTCACTCTTAAAGAAAACAACTTCTGAAAACATGGTGAGATAAGGAGTAAATGTTTGTAACAAGCCTTTTCTCCTTTTCCCCACAACCTTCTCTTCCACTTTTTCAATGACATAGCCCCTCATTTAGTCTACAATTTATTGCCTGTAAATGATTTCGACTTGGAATTAGTCTAAATTTTGCCATCTGGTAAAGAGTTAACTCTTTCTACTTAATCCCCCATAGCCAAGAGTTACATCAAGATTCGGTAGAATCACAGATCAAGATAAAAGCTCACAGTTTGCAGTCTGATCTTATGATCTACGGCCCCTAACTTTCACATTTAAAGATAGAAGCTGCCAAAATTGGCCAAATAGCCTTTATGAAAACGTCACGGTTACGGATGAAAGTCCATGGCCCTCAATTCTCACATTAAGAAAATGAAGATGCTGAAATTGGCCAAAAAGCCTTAATGAAAACATCAATGTTTACCGATGAGTTAGGGGCCATGGGCCTTATGCCACGCCACTTCTTACTTTGCTCTTACCTGTAATTTCAGTTCATTTGTGATATAATTTTAAGCTGGACAAAGGTAGAGTTTAACTCTTTGCCAAACAACAAAAATTAAGACTATTCCAGATTAGCACATTTGCAGATGAAAAGATAAACGTGAATCAAAATTTGAAAATTGTTATGGCACAGGTTGAAAAACATTGTGGAAAAGAGAGAACTGCTTGTGTTTTTCCTTTTCTCACAATGTTTTTAAAAGTTTTATTCTTCTGTTTCATTAAATCTTATGATTGTGTAGTAAAGGGTTTAAAATTTAGACCAGAAATGGACAGACTTATTCTGGAGGGCTAAAAAACTAGTTCAAGTGAGAATAAAAAAGGATTCGAGAAAGAATAGAATGTTGTTCCCCCTAAATGGAAATGTGTATTTTATTTCTGTAGCTCTACAAGGGTTAAATCTTTACCACATGAGAAAATTTTAGACTGGACCAAATTGAAAGTATTTGCAGGTAACAAAATGAAATTTGTTCTGGGAAGGGTAGAAAACACTGTGGGAAAAAGGAGAAAATGCTGGTTACCAGCATTTTCTCCTTTTCCCACAGTGTTTTCAAAAGGCTTCTTTCTCTGGGGCGTCAAAAGTAGGGATTGTGTGGTAATGGGTTAAATCTTTACCAAATGAGAAATGTATTTCACTCAACCAAATTGACACTTTTTGCAGACGACAAATTAAAAAATAAGATTCAAAAACTGAAGTTTATTTTTGGAAGGATAGAAAACATTGCTGTAAAAGGAGAAAATATATTTTTGCCAGCATTTTCTCCTTTTCCCAAAATACTTTCAAAAGGCTTCTCTCTGAGTCATTAAAACTCTAGATTGTATGGCAAAGGGTAAAAATATTTGACTTGTTTATTTGATATTTATCTGATAAGCTACTTATAACAATGAGATTATCCATTTCAAGTCACTCATTACCCCATAAGGCCTAAATTAAAAAATTGTTTGTTTGTCCTTTACCTACCCAGTATTTCAGTCTTGGGTAGGTAGGTAGGGAAATTATTATATTATATTTTGCGTTCTGTAGAAAGCAGACAAATAACATAAATAAAAGATTTTCAAAGATTTTAGCCACAGAACTTGCTAATTTTACTTTCAGCCTAATGCAAAATTTGATTCCTTGGTTACCAGTATAATATCCTTTTCAAATGTTTTTAAAAGACACTTTCAACCAGACTACAAAATTTTAGAATCAGACAAAATCAGAATCATTTGTTGGTTGCAAATAATTTAAACTGGCACAAGACAAAAAGTTTGTTCTTTGGTAAAGAGTTTAAACACAAACAAAAGCTGTTCAAAACATTGCAGAAAAACGTGTTAGATCTCCTTTTCTAAAATAACATATTTTTAAATGCATCTTTTCCATGTTTTTCCATTGTTTCAAATGAATAAACTTTTGACCAAAAAATCTAATGTTTCTATACAAGCTTTTCCAAACGTTGGGGAACAAAAAACATGCCAATAAGCAGCTTTTTCTCCTTTTCTCATAACATTTGCTCATTGTGCAGGCAAATCTCATCATTTGAGAGATGTCTGATATTTCATCTGCAAACGCCATCAAGTCAAAAACTTTGTAATTTGGTAAAAGTTAATAGTAACGGTTCAACTATTAACTATGTTCTTTTAGTTTTACCATGCACCATACAATCCTGTGTACAAACGACCCTTGGGAAAGAGATGCTTGAAAACACTGAGCACAAAGGAGAAAATGCTTGTAAGCAGTATTCTTTATTTCCCCCCCCCCCCCAACCTTTTCAACCATTTCAAAGATAGGAGTTATCTTTAGAGCTACATTAAATCTGTTGTCTGCATATGCTTTTAGTTTGGAAGAGTCTGAAATTCTGTAGAGTGGGAAAGAGTTAACCTGTTACCACACAGCAAAATTTAAGACCTATCCAGATTGGAAGCATTTGCAGTCGCCAATTTCAAAGGGGCTCATATGGTGCCATTTTGCTTTGATAGGGTAGAAAGCATTGTGGGAAAAGGAGAAAATGCTGGTTACCAGCATTTTCTCCTTTTCCCACAATGTTTTCAAAAGGCTTCTTCCTTACGGGAATTAAAAGCCGTCATTGTGTGGTAAAGGGGTTAAGGAAGTATTCATTTAAAAGAGGTAATTGTGGGAAACAGATATTTCATCCTTTTCCAAACATATTTTCCAATCTATCAAAGTCAAATCTCACAACTTTAGTCACAATCAGTTTATTGTCAGCACACACATTCAATATTCACATGCTTCACATTTTGTCATCTACTAAACAGTACATGCAGAAAATCCTTTACCTATTTTCCTTATCATTTGTTAACATACACAATCCTATGCCTTTAAAAAATACCCTTTGGGTGGAAAAGATGACAGTTTCAACATACAACGACAAGTACTGAAGTCAAGTTGTATAAGAAGGGAGGTAACTTACCTTTGGTTTGTATTTATCACATGGAGTTATTTGATCTTTGCAGGTATTCTCATGAACATTTACTAGACAGACTGAAATAAAAAAAAAAAATTTATAATCTAAATGAACAAGTGCAAACCAACCTAAACATAACTGCCTTATTCAACCCTTTAACCCTTAACACACAACAATGACTTTTGACAACCCTGAAAGAGAAGGCTTAGTAAAAAACTGCGGGAAAAGGAGAAAATGCTGGTAACCAGCATTTTCTCCTTTTCCCACAGTTTTCCACCCTTCCCAAAGCAGATTTTAACTTTTCAATCACATTTATTTTGTCATCTGCATAGGCTTGTAATTTGGACAAGTCCAAAAATTTGTCGTGTGGTAAATGTGAACAAACAATCATTTAACATCCCCGATGAAGACAATTTTTGAAACCATTGTGGGAAAGGAAGAAAATCCTAGTAACCAGCTTTTTCTACTTTTACAACAATTTCATCTAAATTCCAAATTCTCATCTCATTTTGTCCATTGTATTGTAAGACCTTTTCTCCATGTCAATGAGTTTCCATGTAAAAGAAAAGGTTTTGATACTCTGAACTCTTACTTATTAACCTTTTACCATAATATAATTGTAGAATAATTCAAAATAATTGCAGACAACAATATAAATATGCCACACAATATGAGAACTATTTTCTCAAGGGTAAAAAATCTTGTAAAAGGGAAAAAAAAAAGCTGGTAACCGATATATTTCTTTTTTTTTTTTCCCACAATACAGTATGTCAAATGCTTCCTTCCTCAATTTTGTTAAAAGTCAGGATGGTTTAGTTAACCCATTACCACTCAATCCCTACGTTTGATGACCACGAGAAAGAAGCCTTTAGAAAACATTGTGAGTAATGGTGAAAATGCTGGTAACCAGCATTTTCTCCTTTTCCCACAATGTTTTCTACCCTTTACAAAACAAATTTTAAATTTTCAGTTTCTTTTATTTGTCGTCTGCAAATGCTTTCGATTTAGACAAACCTATAATATTGTCGTTTGGTAAGAAGTTAACCCTTGTCAGACAGAACAATTTCAGACATGTCCATAATAAAAGCACTTGCAGAAAACAAGTTCAATTTGGCACAAATGATGATAATTCTATCTGAGAGATTAGACAACAATGTGGTAAAAGGATGAATAGTTTTTCCCCAGTATTTCTCCCTGTCAATGTTTTCTTGGTTGTAAAATGTAACCCTCTATCAAATAATCCCCTTTTTGTAAGACTCTGTGGAAGACGACCTCAAGATCATTCTGAGAAAAAATACGAGAAAATGCTGGTTACCATCCTTTTCCCATGTTTCAACAATACTGTCTATCCCTCTATCAGGTATCTTCAGCCAATTTGTACAAATTTTAATTTGTTGTGTGCAGATGCTCACATTTAGAAGAGTAAAATATTTGTCATCTGGTAAGGTGCTAACTACAGAACTGCAGACCCTGTTTATTTTCTAACCTCTGTTCCCAAGGGACCAACATGTAACAAGCATTTTTCCTCCTGTTAAAATGTTCCAAGCATGTAATACTGAAACTGAACTCATTTTGATTTTTCTTTACCAAATGACAAAATTTTAGATCAGTCCAAATTGAAAGCATTTGCAGACAACAAAATAAATATGGCTCAAAAATTGATAATTGTTTTTAGAAGAATAGAAAACATTGTACAAAAAGGAGAAAATTTCTCAGGGTTGTTAAAAGTTGGGATCATGTGGTAAAGAGTTAATTAACCCTTTACCCCATAAGGCAGTTCTATGGCATCTCTAATTGACCCTAAATAACTGCAAGGATGAAGCTGTTTCTTATAAATGACGCCTTTTCATAGCATAGAAAATATTGTGACAAAAGGTGAAATTGCTCGTGACGAGCAATTTCACCTTTTGCCACAATGTTTTCCAAAGGCTCCTACAAGCAATGTGTTGAAATGAGTATCTATGGAGTAAAGGGTTAACAAGGAAATGTTTGATTCTTTAGCAAAAGAATTCTAGACTTGTTTAAATTTAGAGCACTTCAAAAGATAAACCTTTTTTTACCCTTACAAAGGTGAGCTATGTTTTAATGTTGTCTGCAAATTCTTTGAACTTGGACCAGTCTAAATTCTTGTTATATGGAATAGAGTTGACTTACCATCACATTTCAAAGCCGCTTTATTGGTAAGAGGTTTATGGCACAGGTCGCAGGCTGTATTGTTACTGAAGCTGATGGTCACAAATCTGTGAGTGGATCTGTTCTTTCCTTCCTTGTCCTTGTTCTATAAAGTAACAACTTAACCTTTTACCTGACAACAAAGTTTCAACCTTTACCCAATTGAAACCATTTGAAGACAACAGTTTCAAAGTGAGTCAAATGGTGCAAATTTCTTTCTATGATTGAGTAGAAAAAAATTGAGGGAAAGGAGAAAATGCTGGTTACCAGCATTTTCTCCTTTACCACTGTTTTTAACTCATTACCAAAAGAAAAAATCCTACATTTGTCCAAATCAAAAGCATTTGCAGATGTCAAAATAAATGTGACTGAAAATTTGAATTTTGTTTTGTGGAGGGTAGAAAACACTGTGGGAAAAGGAGAAAATGCTGATTACCAGCATTTTCTCCTTTTCTTACAGTATTTTCAAAAGGCTTCTTTCTCAGGGGAGTCAAAAGTAAGCATTGTGTGGTAATGGGTTAAAAGCTAGGTTTCCAAAGGTCGTCAAAAGTTCTCATTCTGTAGTAACGAGTTAACCCTGTACCACACCATCCTGACTGTTAATGACCCTAAGAAAAAAAGCTTTTGAAAACCTTGTATCTCAGGGCTGTGAAAAACCAGGCATTGTTTTGGAAAAGGTTAACTTTTTACCAAACAACAAAATCTTTGACTGGTCCAAATTGAAAGCATTTGCAGGCGACAATATAAATATGACTCAAAATTCAAAACTTGACCATAGAAGAATAGAAAACATTGCAGGAAAAAGAGAAAATGCTGGTTACCAGCACTTTCTCCTTTTCCCACAGTGTTTTCAGGGTCATTAAAACTAGGAATTGCTTGGAAAAGGGTAAAATAAAGTATTTGTGATTTTCATACTAAAAACATCATTTTCATTCATTGTTAACTCTTTACCAAACAATCTCTGGTTTTTACATCCCTGAGATCGAAGCCATTTGAAAACATTGTGGGAAAAGGAGAAAATGCTGGTAACCAGCATTTTCTCCATTTCCCACAATGTTTTTTACCCTTCTGGAAACAATTTTCAATTTTTTACTTACATTCATTTTGTTGTCTGCAAATGCCTTCAATTTGTACAAGTCTAAAATTTTGTCTTTTGGTAAATAGTTAACCCTTTACCCCATAAGGCATTTCTAAGGTATCTCTAATTGACCCTAAATAATAACAAGGATGAAGCCATTTCTTATGTGTATGTGACACCTTTTGATAGCATAGAAAACATTGTGACAAAAGGTGAAATTGCTTGTCAAGAGCAATTTCGCCTTTTGCCACAATGTTTTCCAAAAGCTCCTACAAGAAATGCGTATCTATGGAGTAAAGGGTTAAGCCTTTGCCTGATTTATTTGAAGAGGGCTTCATGAATATTCTAATAGTATAATTCAAGCCGCAAATTAACCAAACAGCTACTTTCAGTCGACAAATTAAACCCCAAAATTTGCAATAGAGAGGTTGCTCTTGTCAAGAATGTTTCAACTAGGCACATTTTGTGCAGTATGATGTTTGATCTATATTGACTGCCATGCCAGCTTTTGTTGCCAAAGGCAGTTAGTACTAATGTGCATCAACAGTTTGCTTGTTATTCCAAAGCAAAAAGTTACCTTCTTAATTCTGTAACTGCTATGCAGTCGAGAAAACATGTTGAGTTTTCTTTTCTTCTCCTCCTTCTCTTTGTCCTTGACCTTTGGAGACTGAGGACCCGTCTCATTCGAAAAGTTACTTGGACTGAAAAAAATACTTTTATCATTAATCACATGTACAGAACTTTAGGATTTTAATCCTTAAATGGTCTTTCACTTCTTTGGTTGCCTTTTAGGCCAGAGTGGAACAAGATCAGACTGCATAAAGCCTGCAGTCTGATCTCTGATCTACACTGTCCTCCTGGCTTATAAAATAATGAAGTGGACAAAAGAAATCATCAGAATTATTTGGGTTCCTTTTCCAGAATAAAAAAATTCTGTTAGGTGTATTTGGTATTCTACAGATATGTTTCATTCATGAAAAAGGATGGAATTCTTTCAAATTTCATCGAATTAGGAGCAGAGATGAAATCGGTGGGCCTATGTTACTGGCACATGATGTTCAAACAGATGGGGAAATCTCAATATCGAGAAAGTTTCCAGGATCTAAAAGATTCTTCATACAATGATTGAACAACAAAACAATCATTTTTGGCTAGCCTAATCCACTACCCCTGTCTTTGAGGTAAGATGGAAATGTAATGAAAATTTAGAATTTTGTCCTGCCAATTAACAAAAGAGCGATTCAACCTTCCTTTATACTGAAAATTACAATGTTTAACTATCTGGTTATTCCATATAAAATGCATTTCATACCCTGTGCAAGTTTACATTAAAGCAAAATGCTCAATGCATATTGAGTTACAATGTTCATTCAAATTAATTTAGTAACATTAAGAAGCTGTACAATATTGAGATAAGGGCAAATTGCTCATACAATCAATCACAAATCGTCACACAAGTGTTCAATACAGGTCATTAGAATTTTGTTTTTATCCGTATAATATATTTTGATCTTTCTTATTAGGGGCTTACAATGTGAGATTTTTGTTTGAATTATATTAAAAACCATTTTCAACAGCACCAATAAGGTTGCAGATAAAAAGAAATTATGTAAAGAGCCTTATAACAAAAGCTTTAAGTTGATACTTCATAAACATGGATTTGGAATATTAAAATAAATATGCAGAACATAATTATGTGTGTTTGAAATGTTTGTGCTATATACTAGACTACAACTAAACATGGGGTATTATTGTCAGTTCATGGTAAGTATTATTAATACATGTAGGATGCGCTATATAATTACAACATGGAAACTTATTGAACCAAATGTTTTAGAAAATGTTAAATATATCTGGTTAATATTTATGACAAAATGTATATAAATGTTTTTATATAAACAAACAAACAAAATTATGAAAATCAACCCCTTAGTGTTTAGAGTAAACATCTCTAACCATTTACAAGACAATCCAGTACTTTTATGGCCCTCTGTTTTTGAATGAGTCTAGGAATTATTGGGCAGAAAATGCTGTTGGTAACCCACATTTTCTCATTCCCCAAAAAGCTAGTTACTAGCATTTTCCCCCTTTCCCACAATGTTTTCAAAAGCCTTCTTCATCAAGGTCATTAATTAACCCTTTACTTGATACATACTCATTTCTACGCATTGCTTGTAGGAGCCTTTGGAAAACATTGTGATAAAAGGTGAAATTGCTCGTGACGAGCAATTTCACCTTTTGTCACAATGTTTTCTGTGCAATCAAAAGGCGTTATATGCACATAAGAAATGGCTTTATCTTTGCCATTATTTAGGGTCAATTAGAGATACCAAAGAAATACCAAATGGGGTAAAGGGTTAATATTCAGCGATAGTGGATAAATGGTAAAGAAGAAGTCTATGCCAACTTAAGGAAAATTTTTTCATATGTTTAATCAAATCCTGAGACAAATCTGCAGGGTAGACATTAACTGCTATTCTGCATCAATATTTCCTAAGTATTAATCATTTTCATAAGCTTGAATCTATTCCAAATCTTCAACCACCAACAAGTAGTGAGTTTCTACATCTCAATTTTTCAGACAACTCTTACATAAGTATGTCCAATAGAAAGACAAATTATCTCCCTTTAATTCCCTCTCTGTTCTTTGTTACTGTTACTCTAAGATCAAAAGACCTCCAAAACCTGTGATAGCTATCACATTATGTACAATGTTACAACCAAAACCATTGTTTTTCTAATGAATGTTTTAATTGTGCTGATAATTATGAAATTCTCCAACTTGCATATTGTAACAATAGTCAATTTCATGCAATGACAAACTTCAAAGAAGTTAAAACCATAATAGTGGCAACTGGCATTATGATTGTCTCTGGAACTTTTCTTTAAAATATGGATTTTCGATTCAATCTTTCTTATTACATTTCTTTGAAGTTTACTCTTAGCATGCTTAACAAGGGACTGCTCTGACTTTGCTTCTCAATATCAGACTACATAAAACATGCACTCTGATCATGGATTTACACTGACATTGAAATATTCAGCTACGGAAACCCTTGAATTCACAATCTATGAATCTTTCTACTTCCTAAATATGCCCATTTTTTTATTTCTAGCACATTGAGATATTAAAATCATAATCACCAGAAAGCGTAGGAACTTACTCATTTAAAAAGTCTATTAAAGTCAGTTGTTTATTTTTTCTGGGTAACCGAGAAACAGCCGGCTGTTTGACATCCGGTGAATCACCCAGTATTGGTTCCTCCTCCTCGATTTCATCTTGCCGGTGAAATTGTGCACTACAAAAGCATTACAACAGTGCAGATATATAATTACATGTAAAGCAACACCAGTATAATATGAACTGCAACCATCTCTGGAAAACTTTGATAGCATAAATTCAAATTAATTGAAAGTTTAGGTCTTACTAATTAATTCATTTATCTAATTCCTAAGCATACAATTGCCAATTTAAACAAAGGAGAAAATGCTAGTTCCCCCCCCCCCATTTTTTTTTTTTACTCTTTCTTAATCAAATTCAGTCATTTGAGCAACATTTGAACTGTAAACTGCAAACACTTTCATTTCAGGCAAGTCTAGGAATAACTAGCACTTTCTTCTTTTCCCACAGTGTTTTCAAAAGACTTCTTTCTTAGGGTCACTAAAAAGTCGGAAATGAGTGGTTAATGACGAGGTAGACTGGTCCTTGGATATACAGAAAACCAACAGCAAAAAGGTTTGGCCCAGGACAGACTGTGCAAGCTGACCCGAGTAGACATTTTTTGCAAATACATTCAGCCCCTATTTCAGAGTGTGGCTCATATATAATAAAACTGCTAATCTTATTATGCAATGGAAAAAAAAAAATCAATGTAGAAAGAGAAGTAACCATACTTAACTCTTTACCACACGAGAAAATTTTAGACTGGTCCATATTGAAAGCATTTGCAAAATAAAAGTGACTGAAAATTTGAAATTTTGTTTTGTGAAGAGTAGAAAACATTCTGGGAAAAGGAGAAAATGCTGGTTACCAGCATTTTCTCCTTTTCCCATAATGTTTCCGAAAGGCTTCTTCCTCAGGGTCGTCAAAAGTCGTCATTGTGTGGTAAAGGGTTAAGCCCCCATTTCACTGTGTGGCTTATGTATTATAAAACTGCTAATCTTATTATGCAATGGAAAAAAAAAATCATTGTAGAAACAGAAGCAACCACACTTAACCCTTTCCCAAACAAGAGATTTCAGACCCTTCCAAATTGACATCATTCTGCAGACAACAAATTCAGTGAGGGTACCAATAATTAGCTTTAGGTCTCTGATAGGGTAGAAAACATTATGAGAAAAGGAGAAAATGCTGGTTACCAGCATTTTCTCCTTTTCACACAAAGTTTTCAAAAGCCTTCTTTCCCTTGGATGTAAACACCAGGGATTGTTTGGAAAAGGGTTAAGAAGAAACTGTTTCTCTCTAATGAATGAATGTTGTTTTTTGTTGCATCGATAACTTTGGTCATTTAGCGTGCATATTTGTGTTAAAAGACGTGTTTCTCTCTATCCAAGATTGCTTTGTAAAAGCTGTCAAATGCGTTGGCTTTTATTGCTTACTTTTGTGCAATAAAACATTTACTTGTAGACAGTCAAACAAGACACCTGGTTGCCTAATAGAGATGACCATTATACAGGTTTAAATATTTTTGTGAAGTCACCGTTCTCTAAGAGATTATCCTTATTAACTTCAAGCTGTTTATCATCCTATGAGCAACTACCTTTAGATTGCAGTTCAAATCATACAAACAACCATAAGTAAGCATTGCATATTGTTAATATAACATTCTACTACAGCTAAATAGACAATACTATGATGCATTATCAATATAATATAAATGTATTAATATAATTTAATGTATTACAATTATGTATCATTTAATTCTTTACCACACAATCCTGGGTATAACCCCTTATAGTGATTTTCACTACAATATTTGCCTTTTTGACCTGTGTAGACCAAGATCAGACTACACAAAATAGGAAGCCTGATCTTTGATTTACACTGTCAACTTTGCTGATACACTGCAGACAAAAGCATACATGAATTTACCACTATTTGAGTTGTATTTTTAGAATAAAGATTTCTGTTGGGTTTATTTGGCACTCTCATGGTTAAATGAGCCACCCTCATGGAGAAGGCTTTGGAAAACACTGACAGAAAAAAAGAAAACATTGTTTTTTCCCTGTCACAGACAAATCCAAACATATAAAAACTATTTAATCTGTCCTCTGTAAATGCTTCTGTTTTGAACAAGTACAAAATTTTGTCATTTGGTAGAGGTTTACGGTAAGTTAACAAATCAATTCAGCATTTTCATCACCAGGAGGAATCTTTAGGGCTCTTCAAAAACATAGTTCCAAAAGGGTTATTTTCCAGTAAGTGGGATTTTCTCCTTTGTGCACAATGTTTTTGGTTTACAAAGAGCCATTTATTTATAACAGCCCTTTAAACTTTAACATGGTGTGCAAAATTAATGGTTTCAAAAAAGATTGGTAAAAAATTGTCTGATAATGTAAACCTTAATTATGCCTATGATTATTTAAGTTATTTCTTCAAACAAATATATCAAGATCAGACAACACTGAAAGCATGGACCAACAACCTTGGTGAAGTAATCTTTTAGAAAGCATTGTTGGTATCCCGCAATTTTCTTCATTTTCCACAGTGTTTTCTTCCCCTTGAAAGACAGAAATGATCAGCTAAGTTTCATTTGTCATCTGCAGCTGCTTAGCATTTGGATATCTACAATCTTGTCATCTTAAATTATAATCATTGTATGGTGCTTAACAATGTTTTTCAGCATTATTTCAGTTATACTGTTGCAGCTAATCCATAATCCATGCTTTCCTAGAGTTTGCTTTACCAGTACTCTGCACAATATTATTTCCAAGCCACAACTGTTGCTTTCCCTCATGACCATTGTTCAGCAATGAGAGAGGATTGAATCCTGTCACAATGTCCATCATCAATCCTCAGAGAGAAACTGGCTGAACCAGGAATCAAACTAGCTACACTCTTTTCTCAAGTCCTGTATGCTACCAACTGAGCTATCGGGCTTGGCTGTCATCTTGAAAAGGGTTAAAGAAAGTATAATATACAACAGAAGTGGCATTATCACAGATTAATCTGGTTTGTTTATAAATAGAACCACCCTCACTAAACCATTATCTAAGAGTACGGGAACTATACTAAACAGTTTCTAACACAGTGTTAGAAACTGTTTAGTATAAGTAACACAACGTTTACATGAATAGTCTTCTCTACCTGTAACCTGTCAAGCGCAAGATAATCTACTTTATTTTATGCCTTCCAGTAGGATATCGAAAAATAGCAGTGAAAATATTTTTCGATCTTACACTGGTACAACCAGAGAAAATACCGATTTTCACGTTCTTGTTGCCTAGATAAGTTGCGCATGCCTAACAACCAGATGGGAAGTATGATGTCATATACCATACATTTCTCGTGCTTGACGTAATATTGTAATGCCTTGCTATGCGGGTGGGGTACGCCACGGGGAATAACGGAAAAGAACTGTACTGGATTTTGATAAAGCTCCTCCCAGAAAGGGTTAAAAGCATGAAATAAATTGAATATTTGGGTTTTTTTGGTGAAAAAATGAAATTTATTTCATCTTGTGAACACCATCGGTAATATTTTCACTTGTGGCTGTGCTAATATTAGCGATGTTTTTCACCGAAAAAAAGAACAATATCCTCTATTTGCGGCCACTGTACCGTCCCTCATTCTACTGATATAGTTTTTTTTTAAAATTCACCCTGAAAATGCAGGATGGATTACTCTTCTGCCTGAAAATGTTGAAATTTTTTAGTACTCTGTGACGTAAAATCAGATAGGGATTAACCCTTTACCTAACAATATTATGTTCTAGTGATCCAAAAGAGGTCATTTTGAAAATATTGTAGGGGAAAAATAGCAGAAAACATTTGTGGCGATGAGAGCATTACACTATTGCCTTCTCTCTAAATTGCATTTTTGTGGGTCAAATCATCTTGCTTCCAGAAATTTCCAACAGAGCAGCAGTCCTGACATTTCTCGTGAGTGAATCTCAAAACACATCATAGGTAGCTCTAAGTGTACAGTGTACACCAAGATCAGACTGCAAAAAAGATGCAGTCTGATCTTGGATCTCTAGGCTTTATATTGTCAAATTCTGTGTGAAATATTTTGATCAAAACCACATTAACCCTTTCCCAAACAACAAGATTTTGGACTAAACCAAATTGAGAAGGTCACCAGAGCAGATATTAAATGAACCAATCATGATGATTTCTGTTTTTGATAGGGTAGAAAACATATTGGGAAAAGGAGAAAATGCTGGTTACCAGCATTTTCTCCTTTTCCCAATATGTTTTCCAAAGAACTCTTCTCCTGGGTCAAAACCGGAGATTGTTTGGGAAAGGGTTAATATTGCAGTTATCCAGGTTATCCAGGTTCTATGTCAAAGAAGAAAATCTGTTTCACTTATATGATTCCACCCCCTAATCTGTGCAGCCTGGCTCAAATCAATCTTCTAGTAAAATGGAGGATCAAGTCAAAACATTCAGGTTTGTACTATTAGCTTGAGATTTTCAATCAGCAGTTTTTGGGTTAACCCTGTTTCTTTGCTTGCTTTTTTTGTGAAACTTGGATTATTCATCCAAATTATCTAGAGCACTGGTCCATTATACTTAAGTCTGTTAACCCATTACCACAAAATCCCTACTTTTGACGCCCCTGAGAAAGAAGCCTTTAGAAAACACTGTGGGAAAAGGAGAAAATGCTGGTAACCAGCATTTTCTCCTTTTCCCACAGTGTTTTCTACCCTCCCCAGAACAAATTTCAATTTTTTAGCCACCTTTATTTTGTCATCTGCAAATGCTTTCAATTTGGACCATTCTAAAATTTTTCTTGTGGTAAAGAGTTTTAAAAGCTAAATTCTGTTTTACAGTCTGAAACTGATATAAGTAGACAGATATACAAGTGTACACAATAAGCCATGCATCCTTCATACAACATCATGCTAACACTAATACTAAACTCTAAACAAGCAATAGTTTGCATTATTAAAATCTTTACCACACAATCCCAACTTTTCACAACCCCGAGGAAAAAAAACCTTTGAAAACATTGTGGGAAAAGGAAAAAATGCCGGTAACCAGCATTTTCTCCTTTTCCCAAGACACTTTCCACCCAGCCGAAGAAGATGAGCCGCACTGAAATTGTTGTCTGCAAATGCTTTCAATTTGGACAAGGCAAAAAATTTCTTGTTTGGTAAAGGGGTAAGTTTTATTCATAATATAATACTTAGGTAAATATAAAATGAAGATGTCAAGTGACAAATTTAACATTTGTTGTGAGAATTTACTACAGTAGACATTCTTGGTCACTACAAGAAATACCCAAGTTGCAACTTTAAAGCTGCTTTTGTCAGAATATCGGGCAGATCCACGATCAGACAGCACATTCTGTGCAGTCTAGTCTTGATCTACTCTGTCAGCATGTTAAAAGATATAGAATTTTTTTTTTTGTTCTAAACAGATAAATCACCCATTACCAAACAATCCTGGACTTTAACGACTCAGGAAAAGAGAACTTTAAAAAACATTGAGAGAAACGAGAAATGCTAACCAGCATTTTCTAGTTTTCTGACAATATTTTTTCCTCTAACAAGGAAAATGTCTGCCCTTTGAATCATCAGTAACTCGTTGCCTGCAAATGCTTTCAATTTGGTACAGTCTACAATTTTGTTGTTGGGTAAGTGGTAGCCCTATATTTTTCATGCCACTTAGTGACTTGCTTGAAAATCTGGTAAAAAGTTGGTTCTACACAACTCGGTGGTAATGTTTAAGCCTTGCCAGTGAGAGGCCATGGGTTTGGGCCTCATTACAAGCACTGGGGTTTTCGTGGAAGTGTCCTTGGGCAAGACACTTCAAAACCCCAATATAGTACAGGTGAAACCCATGAATATGCAATCTGTCACTGTGAAACATCTTGAATGGTGCAGAAAGTTAAATCCCAAATCAGCATAAAACAAATAAAACAAATAAATAAATCAGATATATGAATATATAAATCCATAAATTTGATAAATCACTCACTCAACCACTCACTCAACATTTACTCACTCACTCAATTAATCAAGCAATCAATCAACAAATCAATCGATCGATCATAAAAGCCATTTTTACTAACTGTCCATTTCCTTCATAAAGAACACTAATCAATAGTCACAAACCATGTGACAGTGCAAATCTACAGGACAAAAAAATGTTGGTGTATGTCAATTTACTGTGATGCAAGAAAACAGAGTACAAAATTGTTGTTAAGTGAAATTAGCTATTGACAAGTCTGTGACATGTTAGCTTTTTACTAAGAAAGACATTTAGACTCATCCAAATTGAGAACATCTGCAGATGGCAAAATGAATATGGTTTAAAAGATGAGATTTTTTTTTGAAAGGGTAGAAAACATGAAGTGAACAAGAGCGGCAAATTGTCGCAAGATATGCCCGTCTTACCCCAAGTTGTAAAGCTGGGGCATGCACTGGACAAAATTCAAGTATGAAAAACAAAAATAAAGCGAGCAAGAGTTATGATTCCTGTGCACTGCACTCCCCCTTGATGAGATCTATCCACCCATGAAATTTCATAACCCTAGCTAGTATAGTTTTGGAGATATGCTCCGGACAAAATTCAAGTATGAAAATCAACAAAGGGCAATAACTCAAAAATTAAGCAAGCAAGGATTATGATTCCTGTGCACTGCAATGCCCCTATGTGAGATCTATCGACCCATGAAATTTCATAACCCTAGGTAGTATAGTTTTGGAGATATGCTCCGGACAAAATTCAAGTATGAAAAACAACAAAAGGCAATAATTCAAAAAATAAGCAAGCTAGAGTTATGATTCCTGTGCACTGCACTGCCCCTATGTGAGATCTATCCACCCATGAAATTTCACAACCCTAGGTAGTATAGTTTTGGAGATAGGCTCCGGACAAAAATCAAGTATGAAAAACGACAAAGGGCAATAACTAAAAAATTCAGCAAGCAAGAGTTATGATTCCTGTGCACTGCACTCCCCCTCAATTGGATCTATCCACCCATGAAATTTCATAACCCTAGGTAGTATAGTTTTGGAGATATGGTCCGGACAAAAATCAAGTATGAAAAACGACAAAGGGCAATAACTCAAAAATTAAGCAAGCAATAGTTATGATTCCTGCGCACTGCACTCCCCCTCGATGAGATCTATCCACCCACAAAATTTCATAACCCTAGGTAGTATAGTTTTGGAGATATGGTCCGGACAAAAATCAAGTATGAAAAACGACAAAGGGCAATAACTCAAAAATTAAGCGAGCAAGAGTTATGATTCCTGCGCACTGCACTCCCCCTCGATGAGATCTATCCACCCATGAAATTTCATAGCCCTAGCTAGTATAGTTTTGGAGTTATGGTCCGGACAAAAATCAAGTATGAAAAACAACAAAGGGCAATAACTCAAAAATTAAGCAAGCAAGAGTTATGATTCCTGCACACTGCACTCCCCCTCAATGAGATCTATCCACCCATGAAATTTCATAACCCTAGCTAGAACAGTTTTGGAGATATGCTCCGGACAAAGAACTGGACGCCGCCCGCCCGCCCGCCCGCCACGGGTGATCCCATAATACGTCCCGTCTTCGTCGGGCGTATAAAAAGCAGAAATGCTCACATTTAAAGGCTCACTCACTCACTCACTATGAACAAAATGAATATGGTTTAAAGGATGAGATTTTTTCTTTTAAAGGGTAGAAAACGCTGGTAGCCAGCATTTTCTCCTTTTTCAAACTTTTTTTTCAAAGGGCTCCTTTCCCAACGTCCTTGAAATACATGAATGTTTGATAAAGTTATAAGAACTCGTATATTATAGAGAATGAAATCTTTAACAATAACAGAGGAAGAAAGATGGAAAGGGTAAATTTAGATCATGTCTGTTCTTTACCATTCAGTAAAAATTCTTTTCATGTCTGTTCTTTACCATTTAGTAAAAATACCCGTCATGTCTGTTCTTTACCATTTAGTAAAAAATATTCTTCATGTCTGTTCTTTACCATTTAGTAAAAATAGCCCTCATGTCTGTTCTTTACCATTTAATAAAAATTTTCTTCACGTCTGTTCTTTATCATTTAGTAAAAATATTCTTCGTCTTTTCTTTACCATTTAGTAAAAAAAAGTATGGTACATTTTCAACATTTGGTGCTGAAGAATTACAGTGAAGGAAAAAATAAATTGTAAATACTTATGAAATCATAAATAAAATGTCATAACAAATCGCAAGTAAAATGTATTCTATGTGAAGGTTCAAGAACCCTTTGTAATGGTTTATTTTCATTACAAAGGCAGGCCTCAGACTGTAGTAGGAATTTCAAATTTGTACCTATTTAAAAACTAATAAGTTCTGCTTTTTTAGTATATGTACTGTCTAGAAAATTGGTGCTTTATCAAGTTGAAGTCGTAGAAAAATGAAAATTAAGCCATACTTTGGCAAAAGGGGTTTAATTCACACTAAATAGTCAGCTCCTAAAAATCTATTGGGTCCAAAAGCAAACTGAACCATGAGGTAAAATGGTCCTTTAAAATGTACAAAATTCAGCGACTGCAAATGTTCTGACTCGGATCAGCTTGACTGCACGACACACTTGATACTCTTTGTATTTATTAAAACCCCTTTTCACAGAATATGGCATCACTTATTTTGCCTTCAAAAGAAAGCCCCAACTTTTTATATTCCATGTAAGTGCTTCATTTAAATAGCCCACAGCTTTACCCAAATGAGTTATTGCAATGAATTGGTGTATCAGTGGAAAAACTTTCTGTAACAAAATGAACATTTTTTCCTTCTTACATAAAATCTTTTTCAAGCACTAAATTTCTTATGCCAATTCATGCAGTCCATCTAAACATATGTTCAGCAATGCTTAATGATGAAAGATTTCAAATGAGTGAAACAAACAGGCAACTAATGTGAAGAAAGTGACATGCCCAAAGGAACTCACTCATGTTCAGCTATTAGTTTTTGAATAAGCATATAGGACGGGGCTGAAAACCTGAAAAATCAAAACAACACTTTTCTTCCTTTTCTTCACTTGTTTATATTTTTCACTTTATATGTATGAGCATATCAGGGGACAACTCATATAAGCATACATGTCCTGGGTTTCACCAGTACAAGGCTATGGTTCTGACATGTCCTGCCAAAGGACACACCTACCAAAATCAAGTGCTTCCAGTGAAGCTCAGACCTATGGCATCCAAGTCAAGAGTCCTTCACTTTACCAGAAATAAGTTGGACCCCAACTTTAAAAAGCAATTCCAACTTTTCCCAAAAATGTTTGCAACATCAAAAAGAATTTCCATGCTTTCACACTTGTTCTTTGGATTCCCCAAATTAGCAATGACTACTTTGTTTTGCTTTTGTTTAACCTATTATAATAATCCTAAAGACCTCTGTTGCAAAAATGTTTGGAACTTAACCCATTACCACACAGTCCCAACTTTTGATGCCTCTGAGAAAGAAGCCTATAGAAAACATTGTGGGAAAAGGAGAAAATGCTGGTAAGCATTTTCTCTTTTTCCCACTATGTTTTCTTCCCTTCACAAAACAAATTTCAAATCTTCAGTCACTTTTATTTTGTCATCTGCAAATGCTTCACTTTGGACAAACCTAAAATTTTGTCATTTGGTAATGAGCTAATCTAGAAATATGTTATCTTTAAAGTTTGACAGTACATTCTCATTTTTAGTAAACTTATAAAATTAGTAAAAAAAATCATACTCTGAATTCAGTTAAAACCAAAGTAACCCTGAAAAGCAGAAAATACAAAGCACACACTGTGCTGAAACACACACACACAAAAAATCTAAAACCCTTTATTACTGGCCTTCAAAACCTTGGTCTTTTGCAATAAGGGAGCAAAAGGGAAAACCAATACAAAATAAAGAGTTACAAAACAAAACAGGCAATCAGTTTAATCAAATCGGTTTTCAAACAATACTAATACAAGAGTTTACATAAATATGACTTGGGTTCAGATATATTTGTGCTATGCTCTGGTAAAAGGCAGTTTAATGCTTCTCCATGCTGCATCATAACCAACAATTAACTCTTTACCACACAACCCGAGCATTTGACGACCCTGAGAAAGAAGCCTTTTGAAAACGTTGTGGGAAAAGAACATGCTGGGAACCAGCATGTTCTCCTTTTCCCACAATGATTTCTACCCTTTCCAAATCAAATTTTGATTTTGATTCACATTTATTTCGTTGTCTGCAAATGCTTTCAATTCGGACCAGTCTACAATTTTGCCGTTTGGTAAAGAGTTAATCACATAAACTGTGCATCCATAAATTTCACTTTGTCTAATAACCAACCAAATCATGGGGTAAACTAGTCTACTGACATGTAGAAAATTTGCCTCCCAAATAAAATTGACACAGGTCAGCATGCATCGATTGTGTAGGCTGACCTGGGTCAGTGCTTTCTGAAAATGCATAAAACCCCTTTTAACAGAGCATAACTTGTTTATTTTTAAAAATGGTTCCTGTATGGTAAAACTTACTGCTTGCTGTCTTGACTGAGTCCCTTCATACCACTGCCTGTAATCAATCAAAATTACAATTTTATATTTGCAGGAAATAATAGCAATTTCCTGATATCAATCTAAGCATCACATAAGGAATGAGCATGGGTTGATTGTTGCTTGGTCCCTTGGCTCATTGTTTTGTATGTTCTGCCACTTCAACAATATATTAGTCATATAACAGTGACAATAAATATATTTTTGACTTTATTAGCACCAATTTTGGGCTTTTAAGTGACTTGCCCATGAACACTCCCACTGTAAACCCAATGCCCCTAGCCAAGTTTGTTAATCTGGCATGCAACCCCTTTCTCAACATTTGGAGTTTCTTTTACCAGTATTAGTTGTATGGTCAGGTGGCAGGGGACTTGGAAACTTGTTCATGGCTGTGGTTAATCATGTTGCATTCCCTTCTGCGTGCCCCAATTCAATGAAAACTGACGTCACTGGAAACTGACATCACTAAAACATGCAGTTTGGTGCATAAATGTGCAGTCTGGTGATCAATCAACACCGCCATTTTGGATGTTGTGTTGCATGTGTAGTGACGTTTACAGGGCACTAAAAAGGGAAACTGGTTTTACATGGTTTTTGCCAGGGAACATGATATATGTTCCCGGCATGTTATTCAATCAGATCACCAGAAATCTCTTTGCAGTATAATAATACTTCATGTAACACTCTTTCCAAGTCAAAGTTGGCTTCCTCACATCAATGGCACAGAAACAATGAGCTGTGACAGTAAAAGAAAAGTCTTGTTGCAATGACAATATTCAGTCTTCAAAAAGAGGCTTGATGAGGACAGATTTGATCTAAACATTTGTAAATTACTAGTATTGTATGTTACTGTTAAAATGCCCCCCTCCCCCTTGACCAACCAGCTACAAACAATGAACTTCATACTGCTTTGCAAAAATATCATTAAAGATAACCTATTACATGTATGCTATGAGCTAAAATTCATTAACCTATACCACACAATCAAGATTAAGCATATTTTCCTTTTTCCAAACTATTTCCTATTCTTTTATACACAAATCAAACCAAATGATCCATGTTTTCTTGTCAGTAAAACCTTCAAATTAGATGAATTTTCAATTTTGCTGTTTGGTAAAAGGGTAACTTTTAACCTTAAACATTGCAACAAAATATTAGACTGGTCTAAGTTGAAAGCATTTGCCCATGAAAAACTAAATAGAATTTTCTTTGAAGGGGTGGACAACATTGGGGAAAAGGAGAAAATGTTGGTCACAAGCATTTTCTCCTTCTCCCACAATATTTTCAAAAGTTCTTTTCCATGAGGTTGATAAATCTCAAGTTGTGTAGTAGTATAGGGGTTAAAGGTCTTACCTCTTGTTTTCTCTGCATTAGTTGCTGCAGGTATAGAAGAAGTGGAAAGAGCTTTGGTAATTTTGCCGTGTGGGAGGTTCAAACCTCCAGCCTCCTCTCTGGATGCCCTAGCTGACGAGGATGCCATCTTGTCAAGTGAGCTGCCCGAGTGGTGCTCCTGTGAATGACAAAGATTAGTGTGAAGTTTGTGCTGAAATGGATGAATTGATTGTATGCTGTTTTAACACTGTTCAAACATTATTTCAGTTATATCCCTGAAGCCATTGCACCTATCCATGCTTTCCCTTGACTTTCTTTTACCAGTACTCTACACAATATTGACGATTTTATGGTGTTTAATGCCATTACCAAACGACAAAATTTAAGGCTTGTCCAAATCCAAAGAATTTGCAGACGACAAAATAAAAGTGACTGAAAATGTGAAATTTGATTTGTGAAGGGTAGAAAACAGTGTGGGAAAAGGAGAAAATGGTGGTTACCAGCATTTTCTCCTTTTCCCTAAATTTTTTACAAAGGCTTCTATCTCAGGGTCATAAAAACCAGGGATTGTTTGGGAAAAGGTTAATGCCATTTTCAGCATTATTTCAGTTACATCACGGCAGCCAGAGCACCAACCCATGCTTTCCTGGAATTCCTGTTATCATTACTCCACACAATATTCTTTCTAAGCCACTGGCTGCTTTCCCATATAACCATCGCTGATGCAACATCCATCAGTAAGAGAGGGATGAATCCTGTTGCAATGACTATCATCCATCCTGGGAAAAAACTTGCCAAGCTGGGGTCGAACCAGCAAAGCCTGTTCTCAAGTTTCATAAGTTACAGACCGAGTTACCACTGCTTGCCTGAAATGGATGAAATCAAAGCCAATTTTTAAAATTGGAAACATAACAAATTTTTTTTAAAATTGAAAGCATAAAGTTCAGACTTCAAAAATTGTACAAACGAGCTGAAATTTTCTAACAGGGTTGAAATCATTCTGACCATGTTAAATCTTTACCACACAATGGAGGGAAAAGGAGAAAATGCTGGTAACCAGCATTTTCTCCTTTTCCCACAATGTTCTCTTTCTTTCCCAAAATCTTTTTCAAATTTTCAGTCACTGTTGTTTGTTGTCTGCAAATGCTTTCAATTATGACCAGTCTAAAATTTTGTCTTTTGGTAAGGAGCAGAGCCCCATAGCTCAGTCTGTAGCTTACAGCACTTGAGAACAGGGGGTCATAAATTTGATCCTCAGCTTGGCCAATTTCTGTCCAAGGATTGATGATAGTCATTGCTACAGGATTCATTCCTCTCCCACTAATGATTGTTGTTTCTGCAATGGTTATGTGGGAAAGCAGCCAGTAGCTTGGAAAGAATATTGTGCGGAGTAATGTCAAGAGAAACTCCAGGAATACATGGATAGGTGCACCACTGCCGCCAAAAACTGATATAATGTTGAAAACAGTATAAAGCACCATACAATCAATCAGTCGTTTGGTAAAGTGTTAAAGCAAGCCCATAGCAAGTCTGTGGAGCCTTTTTCTAAACTGCATTTACAAAAGAAATTACCTGCTAAGTTTAAGTAAACAAAAGCAAGCCTGAAAATAAGTTTAATTAACTGCATAACTTTACCATTTAACTCTTTAAAGCTAAATCTCGACTTTTAACAACCCTGAGAAAGAAGCCTATAGAAAACATTGTGAGAAAAGGAGAAAATGCTAATGCTAGTAACCAACATTTTCTCCTTTTCCCATAACATTTTCTATCCTCTCAGTCAGAAATCATCCTACTTGCAAGATTTTATTTGTTGTCTGCAGAATCTTTGAATTTGTTAAAGTCCAAAAATTTGTCATTAAGAGTTTTAACTCTTTACCACACAAGAAAATTTTAGACTGGTCCAAATTGAAAGCATTTGCCTGAAATGACTGAAAAATTGAAATTTGTTCTGGGAAGGGTAGAAAACACTCTGGGAAAAGGAGAAAATGCTGATTACCAGCATTTTCTCCTTTTTCCCACAGTGTTTTCAAAAGGCTTCTTTCTCGGGGGCATCAAAAGTAGGGATTGTGTGCTAATGGGTTAAGTAGATCACTTAAGTTTACACCAGTTCATACCTTTGGGTAAAGAAA
Source organism: Tridacna crocea (assembly GCA_943736015.1). NCBI lineage: Eukaryota > Metazoa > Mollusca > Bivalvia > Cardiida > Cardiidae > Tridacna > Tridacna crocea. The sequence goes on from OX031066.1 coordinate 17,618,076, forward strand.
GTATCATAATTATGTGTGTATGCTCTATACAAAATAAATCTGAGTGAAACTATGTATTTTATGGAAATGTACCCCTGGTCCCTCGACTAAGTACAAGGTTCTTCCAAAATGTGACAAAGTGGCCTACTTTCTCTGACTGTGGGTGACATCTATTGTAGTCATTACAAATATCATTAACTACGATTTCATGACATTTTGGTAGAATAAAAACTTCTACAATAAAACAATATTATTTCATAACTTAACCCATTACCACACAATCCCTACTTTTGACGCCCCTGAGAAAGAAGCCTTTGGAAAACATTGTGGGAAAAGGAGAAAATGCTGGTTACCAGTCTTACAAACGAAGTCCGTAACAAAGAAACAAATGAATAAATGCATGGCAGAAATATGGATCGGAGCGGGATTCAAACTCCGAACTTCCGGACGCAAAGCCAGTACCCTAACCACTGAGCCAAAGAGATATCTCCCTGACGCAGTAGCCAGGTATTGTATTTAAATCGGGAGTATGCCATGCAGGAAGGAGTGGTCTCCCGTAACACACCCCTTCTTAAAGTCATCATTTATTGATGACTGAAAGCCTTATTAGGCAGGAAGTCCGATTTTGGACAACAAATGGGATTAATGGCTCAGTGGCCAATCCCGGACGAGCCCCCATCTTACGAACGAAGTCCGTAACAAAGAAACAAATGAATAAATGCATGGCAGAAATGTGGATCGGAGCGGGATTCGAACTCCGAACTTCCGGACGCAAAGCCAGTACCCTAACCACTGAGCCAAAGAGATATCTCCCTGACGCAGTAGCCAGGTATTGTATTTAAATCGGGAGTATGCCATGCAGGAAGGAGTGGTCTCCTGTAACACCAGCATTTTCTCCTTTTCCCACAATGTTTTCTACCTTTCACAAAACAAATTTCAATTTTTCAGTCACTTTTATTTTGTCGTCTCCAAATTTCTTCAATTTGGACCGGTCTAAAATTTTGTCGTGTGGTAATGAGTTAAGCTAATATACCTTCTTCATAACAATGTTTTCTATCATATCAAAGATCAATCTCAACATAACAGCAATATTTACCATGTTGTCTGCAAATGCTTCAAATTTGAAACAGTCCAATACATTGGCTTTTGAAAAAAGATTTAACCCATTGCCACACAATCCCTATTTTTGACAACCCTGAGAAAGAAGCCTTTAGAAGGCATTGTGGAAAAAGAAGTAAATGCCGGTAACCAGTATTTTCTCACAATGTTTTCTACCCTTCTCAAAGCAAATTTCAAATTTTCAGTCACTTTTATTTTGCCATCTGCCAATGCTTTCGATTTGGACAATCTTAAAATAATGTAGTTTGGTAATGAGTTAAAGCCCTAGTGACTAATATTTAGAACTATCCAACATATCTTCAATTAGCCCTTTACCATACAATCCGACTTTTGGCAACCATGACAAAGAAAGCCTTTGAAAATATTGTGGGAAAAGGAGAAAATGCTGGTAACCAGCATTTTCTCCTTTTCCCACAATGTTTTTTAAGCTTTCCAAATCAAATTCCAATTTTTCTATTTTGTCCTCTGTGAATACTAAAGTTTCATAAAGATGGGAGACAAAAACATAGCCTCTGGAGTGAACAAACATATCGAAAAAGAGAACCCAGTCTATTTACCTTCATCTGGCGTACCATGTACTCAATATCAGCACTGTATCGATTCTTCTGATCTGGACCCTTATTTGACCCCTTTACACTTGGACTGTCTTCATCATTTACACTTGACTCTGTAATACATCAATTTACTTATGAATTTTTTACATTTATTATTATTTTGTTGTTGTCAGCTAACTAACCCTTGACTTGCTGAATAAGTTACATGAGACTTTCATTGATAGGAAAAACCCAAATATTATATTTCAACTCTTTACCAAACGAAAAAATTTATAGAATGGTCCAAATTGAAAGCATTTGCAGATGACATAATGTATGTGACTATTGAAATGTGTTAAAGTGAATGAAAATTTGAAATTTGTTTTGTGACAGGTAGAAAACATTGTGGGAAGAGGAGAAAATGCTAGTTTCCATCCTATTCCCACTGTATTTTCTAAAAGCTTCTTTCTCAGGGTTGTCAAAAGTAGGAATTTTGTGGTAATGGGTTAAAGCTACATTGAATATGTCATCTGCAAATGCTTTAAATTTGGTTGTGTCCAAAATTTTTCAATTGAAACAGGGCTACACCAGTACAAAATTTTCAATCCATCCACTCTTAAAATGGACATCATATCAAATATAGCTAGAATGATAGGACTTGTCTTTGAGCTTGGTTCCATTTGTTTTGACCAATAGTTATGTGGGAAAGCAGCCGGTAGCTTGGAAAGAATATTGTGCAGAGTACTGATAAAAGTTTCCAGGAAAGCATGGTTAGGTCCTCTGGCAGATGTGATCTATCCGAAATAATGCTGAAAATGGCATTAAACATCATACAATCAATCAATCAATCAATCATCCCAATCTCCAACAACCCTGAAAAAAAAAAACTTTTTGAAGACAATGTGTGAAAAGGAGAAAATGCAGGTAACCAGCATTTTTTCGATCTCAACAATGTTTTCTACCTATTCCAGGACAATTACTATCATTGGGAAAAGAACATTTGGCTTTTTTCCTGTTTTCCCTCAGTATGGATATGTCTAAAATTTTGCGATGTTGTAGTGGGATAATCTGGCAAAGACTTAGGTTTACAGAATTCCAAGAAGTTTGTTTACCATTGCCCATGTTATAAACATCTTCTTGACTGTTGATAGCTTCTTTATATCCTCGCGAATCTGCACTAAGGTTACTGTCAGACATTGAAACATCTTCAGAGATTGCCTGTTCTCTGTATACATCCTCATCTGTGTCTTCACTTTCACTTGGAAACTTGTTCACACTGCAATAAATGGAATTACATATCATTATTTACCTTTAACCTTTTATTAGACAACAAAATTTTAGCTTTGCTCAAATTGAAAGCATTTGCAATTGGTGCAATTATTCTTTGATAGGGCAGAAAACATTGTGGGAAAAGGAGAAAATGCTGGTAACCAGCATTTTCTCCTTTTCCCACATTGTTGTCAAATTCTTTCCGAGGGTCGTTAAAAGACAGCTTTGGGGGTTAAAAAGTAAATCCTTTCCTAAACAACAATTTTTTTACAGTTCAAAATCCAAAGCATCTGCAGATAACAAATTTGGAAGTCATAGTATCATATTTATGTTATTTGACAGGATAGAAATCATTGTGGGAAAAGGAGAAAATGCTGGTTACCAGCATTTTCTCCTTTTCCAACAATGTTTTCAAAAGGCATTTTCCTTTGGCTTATGAAAACTCAGTTAACCCTTTACCACACACTCTGCTGGTTACCAGCATTTTCTCCTTTTTCAAAAATGATTCAAAATTTCTCAGAGTTGTAAAAACTCTCAATTGTAAGGTAAAGGTTTAACATGTCTTCTATAAAGCCCTATGAAAGTCCACTTCTTCAGCTTCATTTGCATGTTTTGACAAACGACAATATTTTAGACAGGTCCAAATTGAAAGCAATTGCAGACGACAAAATAGAAGTGATTGAAAATTTGAAATTTATTTTGTGAAGGGTAGAAAACATTGTGGGAAAAGGAGAAAATGCTGGTTACCAGCATTTCCTCCTTTTCCCACAATGTTTTCTACTGGCTTCTTTCTCAGGGGCGTCGAAAGTAGGGATTGTGTGATAATGGGTTAATAGTGGCCTTGTGGTCTGGCGATATTCTTCCAGAAAGAATGAATCATTGGGATAATGATATTTGGAATATTCAGAAAAATAAAAAATCTTTGCTCTGGCTAATTGTAGCTAATTGTAAAAATCCACAATTCCGAGACGACGTGGAATACTTTTACTTCTGGAGATGTCAGCTGTGATATATCAAGGGTAAAGTTCTTCAATTTAGTTGCACATAAAACAATTATGAAAGCTTTCACATTTTTGCACCTAAAACTATACAGACATTGTGTGTAAATACCTGCTTGAAGCCTGTAGCAGTTCTTCATTACCCATCTTAAATGTTTTTGAAAAGAAAGGTGAATGAACTTTTAAAAACCAAGACAGCTTTTCCCAGACAGCACAAATTAACTCTTTATTAACCTTTTACCGCACAATCCCAACTTTTAACGAACCTGTGAAAGAAGCCTTTTGAAAACATTTTGGGAAAAGGAGGAAATGCTGGTAACCAGCATTTTCTCCTTTTCCCACAATGTTTTCTTCCCTTCCCAAAGCATATTTCAATTTTTTTGTCACGTTTAATTTGTTGTCTGCTAATGCTCTCAATTTAGGCCAGTCTAAAATTTTGTCGTTTAACTCTTTACCACACGAGAAAATTTTAGACTGGTCCAAATTGAAAGCATTTGCAGACGACAAAATAAAGGTGACTGAAAAATAGAAATTTGTTTTTGGAAGGGTAGAAAACATTGTGGGAAAAGGAGAAAATGCTGGTTACCAGCATTTTCTCCTTTTCCCACAGTGTTTTCAAAAGGCTTCTTTCTCAGGGGCGTCAAAAGAAGGGGTTGTGTGGTGATGGGTTAAATGGTGTTTAACAACGCTTTCAATGTTATTTCAGTTATATCACATCAACAGTTCACATATTCATGTTTCCTGGGTCTCACCAGTACTAGGCTAGGCTCTGAAGTGTCTTGCCCAAGGACACTCCTGTGAAAAAACCTAGTGGAGCTAGTGAAGCTTGAACCCAGATCACGAGTCCTGCACCTTACCACTGAGCCACACAGGACCCTCAGTGGTGAGAAGCAAAAAATCTTCAAAAAGAAACTTTGTTTCAACTGGGTACCAAAGTCGCAACCATCAGGTCACAAATCAAATACAAAGCTACCCAGCCAAACATCTTTTCCAATAATGTTTTCAAAAACCTTTTTCCTCAAGGTTGTAAAAACTTTAAGGATTTGGTGAAGGGTTAAGTCCCTTTTCTGGTGATTTTTCCAATTATTCAACTCTTTACCAAACAACAAAAATTTGGACTTGTCCAAATTGAAATGATTTGCAGACGACAAATTGTATGTTACTAAAATGATTATTTTTATTTTGGACCATGGGAAGAAAACATTGTGGGAAAAGGAGAAAATGCTGGTTACCAGCATTTTCTCCTTTTCCCACAATGTTTTCAAAAGCTTCTCCTACAGGGTCATTAAAACTTTGGACTGTGTGGTAATGGGTTAAGAAAGTTTTGTCTGTATCAAGAGGTAATGAACATGAAAGATGCATTTACCCCTTCATCAGATGACAAAATGTTGAACTTGCTGGTACAAGACATTCTTGGAAAAGGAGAAAATGAGGGTTACCCTTATTTTCTTCTTATCCAACAATGTTTTTGAAAGCAATTTTTGTTATCTTGTTATGACAGGACTGTATGGTTAAGGGCTTAATAAAAAATATCAATGCTCCTTACTCAAGAAGAATATAGAAAACTATCAAGTGGGGTATATGGCTGTTTGGGGACTTCAAAAAGCTTTTTATAACCTGTCATATATTGAAAAGAAATTATCTCAGCTTCATATATTGAAAAGACATTCGGTTAAATTTGCACTCTTTCTTTTATTGAAAGGGAATGAAATTCTTAAGTCAAACAGTAGCAAAGTTTCCATGGTTTTACAGTCTGAAATATATATTTGAAGTTCAATATGGTTTTTGAATGCATATCCATAAACAAAAAAATCTGTAAGTTAAAAAACTTTCTTGGCTTAGAGTCTGAAGTCGGAAACCAAAATATACACAAAAATATACAATTCCATCTTTCCACAGATTTTACCCAGATATCTACCTATCAATAACCTTTCTCACCCAGTTTCCTTCCCCAGATAGCATGCTTCACTAGATTGTTTACCCAACAGGATAACCCTTCATGCACATGGTAGATGGAAAGGATACTTTTACTTTGAAATTGTCTGTTTGGTATACAAAGTTATTCTTATTATTCTTTTGATCATATCCCAAGGAAAGTACAACTATGTATGTGTTCCTGGAATTTCTACCACCAAAACTTCCACAACACCCTTTTCAAACCACAACCTGCTTTGGCACATGAAAATTGCCAAATAATGTTCAGTACTCTAAGTGGGATTGTTCCTGTGGCTATGACAATGATTTTGCCAATCCAAAAATTAAATTAAGTGCTTGGCCTCATTGGGATCAATACTCATGACCTTTAGAAGAGTAGCCCTTTATGTTACTAACAAAGCTATGGGACAAAAACTTTCAATTTGGTTTAGTCCAGAATTTTGTCATTTGGTATGATTAAAATAGCACTTAAATAGCTTATAAGCCACTTAGGCCTTGTCTTCATTCTGTAGTCTTGAACAGAATGAACATATTGAATTACTTGATACTAATGACTTTTCATGTGTGTACAAGAAATAATGCTGGCTACACTTTCTTCCTTTTCCACTGTTTTTTCAGAGCTTATTTTTCAGGAATGCAAAACTATTGGATAGTTTTGCAGAGGGTTAACATTGGGTTCCTTGCCAATGTCTGTCAGTTTTGCTGAGTGTTATCTATCATGTATGCCACAATATATGTCTGCTTCCCACAGTTTGCAATTCAACAACTTTCATTATATGTCCTGTTTGACATCATTTACAAAAAATACCTTAGTTATTTCAGAACCATTATTCAATTAATTTTTGCTTATTCTATGGCCTATCAAACAAGAGGGCCATGATGGCCCTGTATCACTCCACTGGCTTATAATTGATTGATTGTATGGTGTTTAAAGCCGTTTTCAACATTATTTCAGTTAGACTGTGGCAGCCAGTGCACCTATCCATGCTGATTATGGTCGAAACAATGGTCAGCCGTAGGAGAGGAATGAATCCTGCCACAAGAACATCATAGCAAGATGATATCTGTAAAGTTTGGTCAAAATTGGAAGACTGGTTTCAACAGATTTCACTACATGAGACCATGTAAAACTTCAGACCCCTGGGGTGGGGTCAAATTTGACCCTAGTGCTATAATATGGGTACTCTTGGTAGAGGCCCACCAGATAAAGCCATATACAAAATTTGGTAACCCTAGGCCTTATGACTCAGTACAGGGAGATTTCTAAAGCTTTATCTATATAAGCTCATATAAAAATTGTACGCGCCCCCCCCCACAGGACTAGGGTTAAATTGATCCCCTATATAAGCCTATGTAAAACATGTGATTGACCCCAGGGCTATAATTTGAAGAAACTTGATAGAGCTATACTTGATTTCAGCACATGGTCCATGTAAAAAGTTTTTTGAGGTAAAAAAAAACTTACATAGCTCTACAGCATTTCTGACCAAAACCCTAACCACAGATATTTTTTAGGTGGGCCCTATTAAGAACCATGCATTTCTTCTTGATTTTTAGCTTCTTTTCCTCATAAATAAATCTTGTTGAACTCTAACGCACCATAAGATATAAGTATTTTCCAAACTGAGAGTGTTTGCACATGAGATGCCCTTGAAAAGTAAGAAAACATTCTCAAAGAAAAAATCACATTGTTGGTTTTTCGTCCCATAACCACAGTGCCATAGCTTTATTTGTGTGACGGCATTGAAACAGATTTGTTTCAGAAAAGTTTAATCCGTTACCACACTAAGGATAAAGACTTTTGAAAAATTTTGGATGGAGAAAATCCTGGTAACCAGTTATATTGTGCAAACATGGCAAAAGAGACTAGGGTCCGTTGAAAAAGATCCATGTAGAATTTCCAGTCCCTGGAAAATGCTTTTTCACACCCCAGAAAAACTTTTCAAAACTATATCCTACTACTCCAACAGCCTGTTTCCAATTAACACTAATGCTCTATCATATTAGACACAAAATTAATAGCTTTCCCCATTTAGCTCCCACATTTTCTACCTTGACTCTTTACAAAACAACAAAATTATACACTGGTCTAAATTGAAGGTATTTCAGACCACAACATAAATGTGGCTGAAAAATTGGAACTTATTGTGGGAAGGGTATAAAACACTGCAGTAAAACAAGAGGGCCATGATGGCCCTGAGGTTCACCTGAGCCTTTTGACAAAACGTGATTCATTTCAAACCTCAAGATAGTATGACAAACATTCTAAAATGCTGTCATAATTACTGGATAAACTAGAGCTATCACTCAACATGATCATACCCCCCAACAGCTCCTTGCCACCAAACAGGTCTTTGTCATAGAATGCAGAATGGTTGAGTACAAAAGTAAGAGTTGAACAAGAGCGGCAAATTGTCGCAAAATACGCCCGTCTTACCCCAAGACTGGGGCATGTACCGGACAAAATTCAAGTACGAAAAACGACAAAGGGCAATAACTCAAAAATTAAGCAAGCAAGAGTTATGATTCCTGTGCACTGCACTCCCCCTTGATGAGATCTATCCAGCCATGAAATTTCACAACCCTAGCTAGTATAGTTTTGGAGATACGCTCCAGACAAAATTCAAGTATGAAAAACGAGAAAGGGCAATAACTCAAAAATTAAGCAAGCAAGAGTTATAATTCCTGTGCACTGCACGCCCCCCTTGGTGAGATCTATCCACTCATGAAATTTCATAACCCTAGCTAGTATAGTTTTGAAGATATGCTCTGGACAAAATTCAAGTATAAAAAAACAACAAAGGGCAATAACTAAAAAATTAAGCGAGCAAGAGTTATAATTCCTGTGCACTGCACTCCCCCTTGATGAGATCTATCCACCCATGAAATTTCATAACCCTAGCTAGTGTAGTTTTGGAGATATGCTCCAGACAAAATTCAAGTATGAAAAAGAAATTTGTCCAGAATCGTCAAAGGGCCATAACTCCATGAAACCTCAATAAACCATAACCAAAATAGGCTATGCACATCTCTGCTTGATACTGAGTCTATTTGTTAGTTTGAACCAAATCTGTCCAATAGTTGATGAGAAAAAGAATGGACAAGAAATTTCATGAAAGGGCTATAACTCAGTGAAAAATCAATGAACCATAACCAACATTTCATATGCACATCTCTGCTTGCTACTGAGTTTACCTGTGAAGTTTGAATAAAATTCCTCCAGTAGTTTATGAGAAATAGAGCGGACAAAAAGCTACAGACCGACGGACGGACGGACGGACCGACCGACAAGCTGACTCCTATATACCCCCCAAACAGAGTTTTGGGGGTATAAAAATTTGGCCTCTACCTCGTATACAAGCATTTTCTAGACCAATCAATGACATCATCATGGCAAACATTTTGACCAACTGAACTTAAATTGTGGCCTTTAGAGTGTACGCAAGGTATGACCTAGTGATCTAGCTATTCATCCCATCAAACCCACTTTCAAACAGGTCTACAATGTAATCAGTACAAACATCCTGACCAAGTTTCATGAGTATTGGACTAAAAGTCTGGCCTCTAGAGCATACAAAAGTTGTTTTTAAAAGATTTGACCTAGTTATCTAGTTTTTAAGTCAAAATGACCCATTTTCAAATTTGTCCAAGATATCACCAAGAATAACATTCTGACCAACTTTCAAGAGTATTGGACTGACAATTTAACCTCTAGAGCGTAGGCAATCTTTCCTAAGATTTGACCCAGTGACATAATTTTGACCAACATGATTCAATTTCATACTCATCCAAGATGTCTTCAGGACAAACATTCTGACCAACTTTCAAGAGTATTGGACTGAAAATTTAGCCTCTAGAGCAAACACATAGTTTTTCTAAGATTTGACCTAGTGACCTAGCTATTGACCCGACATGATTCACTTTCAAATGTGCCTGATATATCATCAAGACAAGCATTCTGAACATTTTTTGAAAGAGTATTAAGCTGCAAATGTTGCCTCTAGAGTGGTTTCTAAGATTTCATCTTGTGACCTATTTATTGACCCGACATGACCCACTTTCAAATGTGCCTGATATATCATCAAGAAAAGCATTCTGAATAATTTTTTCTAGGAGTATTAGGCTGAAAATGTGGCCTCTACAGTGTATACAAGGCTTTTCTAAGATTTCACCTAGTGACCTAGTTATTGATCCGACATGACCCACTTTATCCAAGCTATCATTTAAACAACATTCTGACCATGTTTCATAAGTACTGGACTGAAAATGGTGCCTCTAGGGTGTACACAAGCTAAAACTTCACAACGGAATGTATGTAAATGGTACTATTTAGAAGTAATAAAATTATGGAGAAGGTGACAATGTGTTATTATACTGTTGGTCCAAGTGTTATTCCACATTTTATTTCTTTTCTACAAATGCTACTTCTCTAGATCCAAAAATTGTGTTACTTTATGTGTAAAATCTTTTCCTACCTTTTAGTCCCATGTATAAGCATGTTGGGAGTAAAAAATCTGCTGCTCTCTTCTGGCTCGTCTGGTTTCACTACCTTTGGACTGTAGCTACGTCGTCGAACCTGCGGAATATTTCCGCCATAGTACTCATTCAGAAACTGATCATATTCCTGAGACTGGAGCCCAAAGTCTGATGAGCTCCCTAAAGTGGACCCCTCCACTATGACGTGCACGTCGTCCGAGCTGTCTTGAATATCTGGTCCTGATGAATACAAATCTCCCGAATGTTGGGAATTTGGCGTAGCTGTGGCATCGGCGTTCCGTTCATTGTCCTCTCCAAGATCAACCATAGATCTGTGATGATCTGAAACATAAATTAATCATTTGACTGCTAAATGGGCACAACCTGTAATTTTTCTGAAAACTGGATGGTCTTTTTGAACAAAACATCTTATAAGACGTCAGGCTGCACACAATTAAGATCAGACTAAAACTCAGGTCAAAAGTCAACATATACCATGGTCATCTTCGAAAAACCTTATTTATGTAACCTCTGATACTCCCATCCATGCAATGACTGAAAGCTGTTGTTTTTCTAGATCCTTAAAAGAATATTTCTTAAATAAGACAGTCTGAAGAATGTGTTCCCCCTCCACCTGCGGAGAATGTACAGAGAATGTACGTCAACTTTTGGCATGATTGGCCAAATCATCTCAGACAAGATCCAAAATTTGTTGACAGATCGACCACAGACTGATGAGCGATGGACAGATGGTGTACTACCACCAGGTGAGTGAAAAACCAACAACAACCTTAGCCTCTGAACACATTCTTTATTCCCATTTCCGAGTCTGATACAGACTGGGGCAAAGAAATGTAGTCATCCATTGATTTGAATTTAGTAGTTTTAAAAGATGGAAAGGAGTTATCATCGAACCATAGTACAATAGCCATGAAAAATGTTACCTGCTTCATCTATCACTGGGAGGGGGGAGTTCCGACAGTCAACGTCCAAGGATGGACAAGAGGAGCTAAATCTTGCAAGGTTCTCTTTTCTTAAGTCCTGGAAATAGAAGAACACAAACCATCAATGTTCAAGGTAACCAAGATGTAGACATGTGCTATTTATAAAAGTCTATCCTTTTTTAGTGCAAGTTCTTTCACATAATTCATTGGTTAGAAATGATCTAATGTCACAGCCCCCCTAGTACTAGACTACAGCCAGACCTGTATACACTACCAAATGACAATATTCTGGTCTTGTTTGGAAATATTTGCAGATGATAAACTACACAAAATAAACGATGGGATTCGTCAATGAAGGGTTAGAAAATATTGTGGAAAAGGGAGAAAATGCTGGTAACTAAGATTTTCTCCTTTCCTACAGTGTTTTTCATAGACTTCTTGTTTAGGGCCATTCAAACTCCAGGTACTTAGGTAAATAGTTTTCTCTTTCACTATCACAAATATATTATACTTTCATGAAAACATGTTCTGCGCAGTCTTATCTTGATCAACACCAACCACAAAACCTTCTTGTGTTGCTAATAATCAGGAAAAAGTTAATCATATCCTGGTCATGATACCAGGGCCCATATTCACCAATCATTCTTATGAACATTTTCGGTCTTAATCTTCAAGATTTTCTGATTGTGAAAGAAACAGAACTTCTGATTGGCTAAACCGAATGGTTTAGCCAATCAGAAGTTCTGTTACTTTCATATTGACAAAATTCTGAAGAATAAGACTAAGAATGTTCTTTAGAATGATTGGTGAAAATGGACCCAGGATAAAACTGTTTCCTACAATAGAAAGGTTTAACCCTTTACCAAACGACAAAATATTACACTGATCCAAACTGAAAGCATTTGCAGACAACAAAATTAATGTGAATCAAAAATCGAAATTTGATTTGGAAATAATAGAAAACATTGTGGGAAAAGGAGAAAATGCTGGTAACCAGCATTTTCTCCTTTTCCCACAATGTTTTCAAAGGCTTTCCTTCTCAGGTTCGTTAAAAGTCGGGATTGTGTGGTAAAGAGTTAAGTACAAAGGTATCATGCTAGTGCATAAGCGTGGGACTACATTACAGGCACACCAAATACCTTTAACTCTTCACCAAACGACAAATTTTTAGTCTGGTTCAAACTGAAAGTATTTGTAGAAAGTGACAGGAAATTTAAAATTTGTAGTAGAAAGGGAAGAAAATATTGTGGGAAAAGGAGAAAATGCTGGTTCTCCATTTCCCTCAATGTTTTCAGAAGGTTTCTTGCTGGATGGTTAAAAGTAAGAATTGTGGTAAACACACCCATCTCCAGAAAATTGATACCATCTAATATAATCAAACTCCATTGAGTGTTCTACAGAACATTCTAAATCTTAGTCCCCAGAATTTTCTAAAGGTGAATGCAACACAACTGCTGCTTCTCTAAACAATTTAGTTTAGCAAGTCAGAAGTTGTGTTACTTTCAAATCCAGAGATTCTTGGAGAATTAAGACTAATACCCTGCTAAGAATGGTTGGTCATTGAAACTTGGAATTGTGTGGTAGAGTTAAACAGTATATAATTGCAGAGTTCAAATGCAATAAAAGCATACCAGTCTAAAATCTTTTACAGGTTAATAAAACATTATAAAATTTCTGACAATTTCCATTACAGAATCAGTAACTATGGCTTAAGTGGTTTGTGATTTCAAACCCCCTCCACCCATCTCAATGAAAGATCAGGAGATACTGGTATCTATGACTAGCACAGTTGGGCTTGGACTTACTGACCTGAAATAGTCTTCTAGTCAAATATAAAATTTCCGAGGATTTCCATTTCCCATGATAGAATCAGTAACTATGGCTGTAGCAGTTTGTGATTTCAAACCCGTCCACCGATCTCAATGAAAGATCAGAGGACACTGGTACCCATGACGGGATACCAGTTATGGACTTACTGACTTGAAATTATCTTCTAGTCAAATATAAATAACAAAGCAATAACAAAACATAGAACTTGATAGCACTAAAAAAATTTGATTGGCAGGTAAAAAAATAAATCAGGATGTCTGTTAAATGTATTATTATTTCCACCTGACCTGCATTTTGTCAGAAGTTTGAACAAGGGCAAAATTCTTCACCGTATCAAACACTTGGCACAGAAAGCATGTTACAAACTAAGCACATTAGTTTTTGATGAAACAAGTTCCAAATTACAGCTCTTTGAATTGAGGTACAAATTACCAATCCTGTATGAGAGATTAACACTTTTCTTTTCAAAACTGATCATCCCTTCATACAAACCTTAGAAAGAGTATGAAAATCATAAGGGAAAAAAAAAGCATCTTCTTTCACCAAATATTTCCCTAGTTCCATCACAGTTTCTTACTTTTTGCAAGACAAATCTTATCAATATTGAACAAAATTTAAATTTTCAGCTGCTAACACTTTCAATAGCAGTCTTAACCCATTGCCACACAATCCCTACTTTTGACTCCCCTGAGAGAGAAGCCTTTAGAAAACTTTGTGGGAAAAGGAGAAAATGTTGGGTACCAGCATTTTCTCCTTTTACCACAATGTTATCTACCTTTCACAAAACAATTTTAAATTGTCAGTCACTAGTATTTTGTCGTCTGCAAATGCAAAAACTGAACTACGGAAGTTTCCAAAGGCAGTTAACCCTTTACCAGACAACAAAACTTTAGCTCTGTCCAAATTGAAAGCATTTGCATACGACAATTTCAGTGTGGCTCAAATGGTGTAATTGTTCATTGAATAGGTAGAAAACATTGTGGGAAAAGGAGAAAATGCTGGTTACCAGCATTTTCTCCTTTTCCCACAATGTTTTCAAAAGGCTTCTGTTCCAGGGGCGTCAAAAGTAGGGATTGAGTGGTAATGGGTTAAATATTAGAATGGGTTATGGGAAAGGTTTGGGAGATCAATCACTGACAATTTCAGTAAACCATGCAGCCTCAATGAAATCAAGATGTGTGAGTGATTTTCAATACCCATGGCACTAACATCCTAAAACTATTAACCCTACACCACACAATCTGGGGTTTTAATAACCTTTGGGAAAGAAGCTTCTGAAAACATTGTGGAAAAAGGAGAAAATGCTGATCAACAGCATTTTTCGGATCTTTATGCAGTGTTTTCTACCCCATCCTGGACGTATCTCATCATATGAGAATCATATTTAATCCTTTACCACACAATCCAAACTTTTAACGACCCTGAGAAAAATAGTCTTTGAAAACATTGTGGGAAAAGGACAAAATGCTGGTAACCAGCATTTTCTCCTTTTCTCACAATGTTTTCTACCCTTTCCAAATCAAATTTCAATTTCTGATTCACATTTATTATGTTTTCTGCAAACGCTTTCAATTTGGACTAGTCCAAAATTGTCATTTGGTAAAGAGTAGAATAGTTAGGTGTGTCTGCAATTGCTTTTCATTGTCTGCGCATGTCATTCTTCGAAGATTCGACGGACGTCTTATATCACTACTAGCCCCGAAAGCGGGCTGACTGTAAATATTACGCTCTATAAAGTAGCAATCTTGAAAATAGCTTTTATGTATCAATACGTTTGAGGAGAAATGAGACATGCTTTAGCAACAGATTTCTCTAAACTGGTGATCATAGTTGAGTGAATTGCACGAGGTAGCGTTTTATTGGGTAAACCTTTTTTTTTTGTTTTAAATTCAAAGTAATGATTGTCGCGTAGGAAAGTGGTTCGGTTCTGTACCCAGGATGCCCATATCGGATAGATGAGTATTTATAGAATCCCATCTAGCGGGAGATAATGATTGCTTTTAATTTGGACATGTCATAATCCTTTGCCACTCAATCCTAACATATAACGACTTTGAGAAACAAGCCTTTTGAAAGCATTGTGGGAAAATCCATTTGCTCCTCTTCCCAAAATGTTTTCTATCCTATCAAAGACAAATTTCATCGTTTCAGCCACATTTATATTTTACTCTGCAAATGCTTTCGATATGGGCAAGTCTAAAGCTTTGTTGTTTGGTAAAGAATTAACCCATTACCATGAGAAAGAAGTCTTTACAAAACATTGTGGGAAAAGGAGAAAATGCTGGTAACCAGCATTTTCTCCTTTTCCCACAATGTTTTCTACCCTTCACAAAACAAATTTCAAATTTTCAGTCACTTTTATTTTGTCGTCTGCAAATGCTTTCAAGTTGGACGAGTCTAAAATTTTGTCGTCTGGTAATGAGTTAAATATTGTTGACTGGTAAAGAGCATCCTCGGATACCCTGGGGTCTCCCTATTTGCTGCGCTATATCGACCCTGGGACAATTGACTAATAAAACTTTGAATCAGCCGCCGAAAATCAATATGAAACGTCATAGCGTACATCGACTCGCCCATCATAAAATGATGATGGAACTAATGAAAAGCCAGCATTCGGCCAGCAGTCAAGCCAGGGAAATTCAATTAATTGTCCCAGGGATTGATGTAGCGTAGCAAATAGGGAAACCCCGGGGTATCCGAGGATGGTTAAAGAGTATCAAAAAGAGTGCCAATTTTCATCTTAACCATACAGGTTTAATTGCCCTTACTTTATTGTAAGATACTATCATGTACCTCAAAAAAGGTTAACTCCATGACAACAAGTCTTATCTGTACAAGTCTCTTGAATTCACTTTTTATTTAACTCATTACCAAACGACAATACATTAGACTGGTCCAAATTCAAAGCAGTTGCAGACGACAAAGTAAAAGTGACTGAAAATTTGAAATTTGTTTTGTGAAGGGTAGAAAACATTGTGGGAAAAGGAGAAAATGCTGGTTACCAGCATTTTCTCCTTTTTCCACAATGTTTTAATTCATTACCAAATGACAATATTTTAGACTGGTCAAAATTGGAAGCATTTGCAGACGACAAAGTAAAAGTGACTGAAAATTTGAAATTTGTTTTGTGAAGGGTAAAACATTGTGGGAAAAGGAGAAAATGCTGGTTACCAGCATTTTCTCCTTTTTCCACAATGTTTTAATTCATTACCAAACGACAATATTTTAGACTGGTCAAAATTGGAAGCATTTGCAGACAACAAAGTAAAAGTGACTGAAAATTTGAAATTTGTTTTGTGAATGGTAGAAAACATTGTGGGAAAAGGAGAAAATGCTAGTTACCAGCATTTTCTCCTTTTCCCACAATGTTTTGCAAAGTTTTCTTTCTCATAGGCGTCAAAAGTAGGGATTGTGTGGTAATGGGTTAAACTCAATAATCTTGACTTTTTTCACTCTTAACCCTTTACTAAACAATCCCTGGTTTTTACGAGCCTGAGATAGAAGCCCTTTGAAAACAATGCGGCTAAAGGCGTAAATGCTGGTAACCAACATTTTCTCCTCTTCACGCAATGATTTCTATGCCGCTGGAAACCAATTTCAATTTTTGAGTTTTCAGTTTTTTCATAAGTTAAGTATTCAAAATGAAAATATTTGTATTTCAAACTAAGGGTTATAGAATACTCAAGCAAGAGGTATGTTCAATCCTATTTTTGTGCTCTATTTGTGAAATTATAAAAGTTCACATTTGTGCATAAAATCTCTGTGGAGATTTTCAATTACTTTTTTCACAATCGTCTCTGTTACCGGTGGCGACTATAAGCTACTGATGACCTATTAGAAATGTAAGAGGTAAAAGGTTTACAGATATTAAACCTTACTATGCTAAATAACTAAAATAAAATTTTCAATTCAAATTTAAAAACCTAAATATTGCTATTTTAACCCAATACCAAACAACAATACTGGTCCAAAATGAAAGCATTTGCAGACGACAAAATAAAAGTGACTGAATATTTGAAATTTGTTTCGTGAAGGGTAGAAAACATTGTGGGAAAACGAGAAAATGTCGGTTACCAGCATTTTCTCCTTTTCCCACAATGTTTTGTAAAGGCTTCTTTCTCAGGGGCGTCAAAAGTAGGATTGCGTGGTAATGGGTTAAAGTTAACCTTTGGAGAAAAATATCCCCTAATTGGAGGGTGTAGATTAAAGATCAGACTGCACATTCTGTGCAGTCTGATCTTAATCTAGATTGTCTGCAAAAGGTCAGTGAGTCTAAAGGTTAAACTACTCTGAAGCACCTGTATACACCCACATCCAATCCAAGTACAATGTAAATATGACTCCCTCGGAATTTTTCATGCTTGGTCATTTCTCATGGAGAAAAGATACAAACAGTAAACAAGCTGTAAACTAAATGCCAAAGTGGCATGAACATGAAATCAAAGGACTCATAGCCCTGAGAAGTGGACATGTGGAACAGTTTCAAGAGGTGCAATGAAAACTAAATTCATGCTTTCAATTCGGACCAGTCTAAAATTCCACATACCTAAAAACCTAAGTATAGAGGTAGTCATTATAATTTGTAAGTATCAATTTGTACACATTAGTCGTTGGTAAAATGGTACCCAGATCTCCATGTGCCAAATGTCTTCCTTGCTGCCTTCATTATCTACATATCGAATTTCTTTTTTAACATTTTTTTTCCTTTAGAAACTATACAAAAATGCAAAAGAAACAGTACACTAGTTTTGGCTAAATTTGTGTGATACCTACAACTGAAATTACAATATTTAACAATATTTGGTACCAATTTTAGTTTACTTATTTGTCTAAATGAACATTTCTTCAAATAGCAGTTTCTACAGATTCACATTAATCTTTTGGTCAAAATATAAGAGACCTTGTAATACTGATATTGCTGTTAACAATATCAGGTTAATGGCTCTCCTAATAACTTTTTGTGATTATTTCATTAACTTCAGGTGTGGCCTGAAGCCTGTCCTATTACCTGTATAATGATGCAATATCTTGACCTACAAATGTATAGTCCAGGGAAAATATTTGTTCCGTTCTATCTACAAGGTATACCTTGGCTCCTCCAACTTGCTGACAACAACCCTGATAATTTTTTGTAAGTCTACAACCAGGGAGATCCCACATCTACTTAACTGGTTAAGGTCACAGTAAACTGCAGGCCAAGGCAAGATATCAACAATTCTTGTGTTCAGACATTGCAGTATAGGCCAAGCTGCATGTGCATATGCTTACTGTTTACCATTTTGCTTCACCACAGGTTCCAACACCTGACCAATAAATTGGGCTGCAAGTCTGCCATTGCTGATGACCAGATTAGTTTTTCTGTTTTTGTCTGGCAACAGGCATAAAACTGCTCCCTCATGTTAATCCCTTTTTTCTTTACCACATAGACATCAGCACATCACTTCCCATTCCTCCTAAATATTCTCAACCTCGAGGCATGATATTTAAGGTTAATCAATGTTTCATCAAGATAGAAAACTCCATCCTGATAGAGTCTATCCCAACAGAGAAGCTGCAATGCCCATTTCAACCAAGGATCTCCATGAAGTAATTTGCCAAAGCTGTATCTCTGCTAATACCATACTCCATTGCTGTAGTGGTAGTAGCATGAAAATGATGCTGTTATGCGTAAGTCCTACATCACAATCTAATCTAGCATTATTCATTCAAAGCCTGCCACTTCAAAGACAATCAGCAAGTGCTTTTCGCAAGCTGAACCTTGCACAAAGATAACGAAAAGTATTTTCTTGGCAATAAACTGCCTGGGCGATGTTATCAGCTAAGTTGCCTCTATTGAGCATCATCAAAGCTTCAGTAGGTCAACATTAAGGCTTGGCATGGCAAATTCTAGAAAAAAAAACCGTATAATAATTTTCTTACACATAGAGGTTTTCAGAAGTAAGGCTACATCACTTATTTCAGACTTTGTCACAAGACTGTATGCCTAAACCTTGCAAAACACTTGTTTTAGCATGTTACATAACATGCAACATAATGCTAGCAGGATGAATGCACTGATCTATAGACTGGCAGGCTTGCATCATATGGTACTCAAAAGTTTATGAATGACGTAACTCTCTTTATCCCATAAAACATGCACAGGTTTTTTTGCATTTGAGTGTATAAACATCAACAGGAAGTTAAGTAAGAAGGTCAAATTTTCCTTTATTCTTCCTTCAGTAGAAACTGCAGCAGACAAGTTCAATCCTGCACTTGAAACAAGCCATACTGAGTAAACCTTACAAACTGCTTGCTTTCCCACCATGCAGTTTTCCAAAAGGTCAAAAGGTCACAGCTGGTGTTTTTCACAAAAATGTATTTCCCATTACCTAATTTACATGGGTGGGGCAAGCCATAATCTACTGAAGTTTGATCACTTTCTTGATGCTTTTTCTACTCCAATGAGGTAAGTGCATTAATCTTGCAGACATCAAATCAAGAGTAGGTCAACTGAAATGGTGTGTCCTTGAAAGGGTATAAAATTGAGAAATGCTGACAACCAGTGCTAACAACCAGTACATGTATTTTCTCCTATACCCACAATATTTCCAGAGGATCTCTTCCTCAAAGGAACATAACGAAACATGGATAGTTCAGTATGGAGCTAGTACCAAAAATGTGCAGAAGATAAACGACACCGATACCTAATCTAGATACAGATTAATGAGGCTGGTGAAATTCTTGAAATTGCACAAATGTCTCACAGACCCTTCCCAAAATTTTTCAGGGCAAACCAGGCTTACTGTTGAAATTCCCTGAATAAACAAATCTGCTTTACTTTGTTGACAGGTAGGAGAAATTATTAGAACCTTTCCATAGATTTGCCCTTAATTATAGCGTTAATGTCACTACAGAAATAGGTTTTTAAATTTATGTGGTAAAAGAAGAAAATGCTGAATACAAAAAAGCTGGAAAGCAGCATTTTCTTCTCTTATCACAATGTTTTCTACCCTTTCAAAGAAAACCTCAGCAGATGAGCCATATTTAAGTTGTAAACTGCAAATGCTTTCATTTTTAGGATGTCTGAAATTTTCTCTTGATAAAGAGATAACACTTAGGCTACTAAATAAACTAAAAAAACAATTTTGGTCCAAAAGTAAGACCCATATAATTGTATTTCCAAGGTTGCGAAGTTCAACACCTTTAGGAAGAAACCTTTTGAAAACATTCAGTGAGAAGGAGAAAATGTTGGTTACCAATTTTCCCACAACATTATCTACACCAGGCAAGAGTCATTATTTGAGCTAAATTTGAATTGCCACCTGCAGATGTGTCTAACCCATTACCAAACAATCCCTACTTTTGACAACCCTGAGAGAAAACATTGTGGTAACCAGCATTTTCCCCCTTTCCCACAATGTTTTCTGTCCTTCACAAAACACAATTTCAAATTTTCAGTCATTTCTATTTTGTTGTCTGCAAATGCTTTCGATCTGGACAAACTTAAAATTTGGCATTTGGTAATAAGTTAAACTGAACAAGACTACACTTTAACACACAACAAAAATTTAGACCTGTCCAAAATGAACATACAGATGACAATCTCATTGTGACTAAAATGATGGAAAGACTTCAATAGGTGAGAAAACATTGTGGGAAGACTGTCAAATAACAGGATTTATTCCTGAAAGATAAGAAATCATTCTAGGAAAAGGAGAAAATGTTGGTAACCAGGATTTTCTCCTTTGTAACCTTTATTTTAAAAGCTTCTTTTGCAAGGCCAATTTGAGTATAGGATTATTTGTATACTGTTGGAACAACTGTTACTGTACCACCTGCAAAAGTCTCTTTTTCTTTTCAATCTTGCACCTGGCCACTTTGGAAAACATTTGGGAAGATGAGAATATGCTGGTACAGAGCAATTTCTTCTGCACCAATGTTTTCAAATTTAATCATGAAATTGACTTACTCAAAGCCCTAGGAACAGCCAAGAGGACACAATTTCAGTTACTGTATAATTATCCCAAAAGTTAGTCGCCAGCAGAAAAATTAGTTTTAAAACCATGAAAAAAGTAAACAAAAGATAGAGAAAGCTGGCATTTTTCTCTTACTTTGAAGAATAATTTTTCTGCTAGTGACTAATACTTTGACCAATGCAGTAGCAAACTGGCATCTTCATTCTTCAGATTGGTGTCAATACTTTAAACTGGTATGACCTGAATTTATATCCATTTTATCAACACAGGTATTGTTTACTGTTAGCTGCTACTGCCTTCTCATAAATTTGTCATCTAGAAAAGTACTGACAGTAACAAAGAATGTCAATAAAGAAACTTACTAGGTATTCCTTTGAGACTTTCTGCCATTTATTATGCCATGTACAATTTCACAAGTAACAGCGCACCTACCCATGTGTTTCAGCAGTACAGGGCTCTGGGTCTGCAGAGCCTTACATTAGAAGCTCCTACATGACAAATACCTGCATCAGGGATCCAACCAGGATTTTCTGACTATAATCAAACACCCTATACTTTTATCAAACGTCTTTCAAAAGGATAATAACCAGCCAGCAGAATAAGATTAAGAAATGTGAAAAGGAGAAAATGCTGATTAGCAACATTTTCTAAATTTTTTTCTCCACAATATATTCCACTCCTCCCAAAACAAATCCTTATAAATTACAGAGCATTTCATTTCGGCAGTATGCAAATTGCTTTTTATAACAGAAGATCTAAAATTCTGTTTTCTGGTAAACATTTCACCTCTTAGGCACAAAAATGACCTCTAATCTATGTTACTAATATTGATCAAAATATATGAACCATACTCTGTGAAAAGGGAGCTTATTGCATCTGCGAAACATATTAATCCAGGTCAGCCTGTAAAGTCCATGCAGGCTGACCTGCACCAAATTTTTTCACTATCGGTCAATTTTCTACAAGTCAAAGAACCATTGTACATCACAATTTTGTCTCTTTTTACGAAAAAAAGATTTTTCCAGAATCTATAATCATGATTATGATGACTTGCTAGGCATCATGTTATCATGGAGACACATTAAGTCTCCTATTGCCAGAGTACAGCTCATATGATGCTCAATTCTGGCAAATTTTCCTCATTTATCACTACATTTTCTGAAATTGTAGACAATGAAAAAAAAATTCAAAGCACAAAAATGGCTTACAGAGATGCTAATGAGCTGCAATTCAGTTCTACATCTAAAGACCTCACAGTTATTTCACCTGTTCCTAGTTGCACCCTGGTGTGAGATTCTGGAGATATTTTTTAACAGGATCATAACAAAATGCAGGGAGTTGATTTCTCATTTTCACTTTCTTCAAAATTTTTCTGGTTATCTCTTGCTAATTTTCTCCTGCAAATTCCCTTTTGTTCAATCTTCATCAGGCCACTTTTGTGCAAAAAGACTTTAGCATTACTCAGCAATTATTTTGTTGCAGCTGATTAAGTTTTTTTATTCATTTGGTATTGGAAAAAGTCAACTCTTTACCATATTATAAAGACCGTAAGGAAGAGGTCTTTTAAAAACATACTGTGAAAAAGAGAAAATTCTCCTTTTCCTCAATGCTTTCTATGCTATGAAAGAGGGATATCAATCTCTGAGCCACATAATCATTATGTCGTCTGCAAACCCATTCAATTTAGACAGATCTAAAATTTAGTTGTTTGGTTAGATGTTAACTCTTAACCCTTTTCCAAACAAGCCCTGGTTTTTACGTGTCTATGGTAAAGGTCTTTTGAAAACACTGTGGAAAAAGGAGAAATTGCTCATAACGAGCAATTTCTCCTTTTCCCACAATGTTTTCTATCCTTTTTGAGAACTTTCTGCCATTTTCAAAATCTAAAATTGTCATCTGCAAACTCTTTCAGTTTGGAAGAGTCCAAAGTTTGTCGTTTGGGAAAGGGTTAACCAAACAACAAATATTCAGACCGGTCCAAATTGAGAGCGTAAATTTTGCAGACAAAAAATTACATGTTATGCTAATGTTGGACTTTGTGTGTAAAAGGGTAGAAAACATTGTGGGAAAAGGAGAAAATGCTGGTAACCAGCATTTTCTCTTTTTCCAACAAAGTTTTCAAAACTTCTAATCGACAGGGTTGTTAAAACCCAGGTTTGTGTGCTAAAGGTTTTAACCTTATACCACACGACAAGATTTTAGACCTGTATGAATTGAAAGCATTTGCCGAGGACAGTTTCTATGTGGCTCATATGAAATGATTTTTCTTTGATAGGGTAGAAAACATTGTGGGAAAAAGAGAAAATGCTGTCTACCAGCATTTTCTCCTTTACCCACAATGCTTTCAAAAGGATTCTTTCCCAGGGTCGTCTAAAGTCATTATCATGTGGTAAAGGCTTAACCTTTTCCCAAACGGCAAATTTTGGACCAGACCAAATTGAAAGCATTTTGCAGATGACAAATTAACAGTTGTTAAAAAGATGATTTTTCTATATGATAGGGTAGAAAACATCATGGGAAAAGGAGAAAATGCTGGTTACCAGCATTTTCTCCTTTTCCCACTATGTTTTCAAAAGGCTTCTATTCTTGACCCGTAAAAACCACAGTTTGTGTGGTAAAGGATTAAGAAAGAGAAGAGCAGCTAATTGATTCTTGTACTCCTTGTTTTTTCCGCCAGTATTTCTCTGTACAAGAACCAGGTCTGCCTTACAGTCAGATGATTCATTACTTATGTATCATAATGTATGGTTTTCTCTTGAAATAGCTAGATAAAATTAGAAACCCATGCATACTGCAATGTATTTATAGTCTGTATGGAGAAATCACTTGAAAACCTGGCCTCACTTCCATCAAATATTGTTCTGAATGCTTATTCCAGCATTGCATAGACTGTCACTAACTAGTGTATGCTGCATAACCCTTGAGCCCTTTACTACATAACAAAATTTTAGCTTTGTCCAAATTCGAAGCATTTGCAGACGACAATTTCAGCATGGCTCAAATGGTGTAATTTTTCTTTGATAGAGTAGAAAATGTTGTAGGAAAAGGAGAAAATGCTAGTCACCAGCATTTTCTCCTTTTCCCACAATGTTTTCAAAAAGCTTCAATGTCGTGAAAACCAGGGATTGTAAGGGTTAAAAGCTAGGATTGAAAACTTTGGTTGGTAAAGGCTATATTTAAGAAAACATGTGGAGGTAGAACAATGTGGTGGGTTTCTTACTTTTGGTGTTGGAAGATACATGAAAAGCAAGGACTTCTTAAGCAAGGTGACTATTGTACAACAATTTTTGAAGCAATGTTACAAAAAAAAATTCTAAGAAAGTGTCTGTCTAAACAGTTATCACAAGCAACTGGACAACAGTAACCATTTTCTAGAACTGCATGGAAAACACAGAATGATGTAAAAGGACCAACTACTTGTTACATATAATAGCTTCTTGTTTTTACTGTTTTCAAAAGCTGTCTCTTCAAGGTACAGGAAAAAGAAGTGCTTAACCCTTTACCAAACAATTCCAGGTAATTTTTACGACCCTGAGATAGAAACCTTTTGAAAACCTTGTGGGAAAAGGAGAAAATGCTGGTAACCATCATTTTCTCCTTTTCCCACAATGTTTTCCATCCTCCTGGAAGAAAATTTTTATTTCTGAGTTGCGTTGATTTTGTTGTCTGCAAGTACCTTCAATTCAGACCAGTCTACAATTTTGTCCTTTGGTAAAGAGTTAAATCTTGCACCAAGCCATTCTGTGTTTTAACACCAAGGCTGCTAAGCATGGGTCAATGACCTTTTGTGGAGACTGTAGATCAAGATCAGACTGTACATAATGTGCAGTCTGATCTTGAAACTACACAGTCAAATACAAGGAGTTTAATTCCCAGCAAAAGGCACTATGTTGTAGCAATGTTTCTGTACTTATGTTGTAGCAATGTTTCTGTACGTATGCTGTAGCAATGTTTCTGTACATATGCTGTAGCAATGTTTCTGTACTATGTTGTAGCAATGTTTCTGTACGTATGTTGTAGCAATGTTTCTGTACGTATGTTGTAGCAATGTTTCTGTACATATGTTGTAGCAATGCTTCTGTACTATGTTGTAGCAATGTTTCTGTACTTATGTTGTAGCAATGTTTCTGTACTATGTTGTAGCAATGTTTCTGTACTATGTTGTAGCAATGTGTTTCTGTACGTATGTTGTAGCAGTGTTTTTGTACGTATGTTGTAGCAGTGTTGTAGCAATGTTTCTGTTCATACTACTGGATGGAAATCTTCAGTCTATTAATTTTATCTAGCAGCTTAAACCTTTACTACACTTTAAACTACCCTTAGGATGGAGGCTTTGATAACATTTTGGGAAAAAGAGAAACTGCTGTTCAGCATTTTCTTCTTTTTCAAAAATGTTTTTTTCCCATTCCCAAAACAAACTTTAATTTTTGAATCATTTTCATGTTGTTGTCTTCTAATACTTTGAATCTGGATCAGTCTAAAGTTCTATCATTTGGTAAAGCGATAAGGGTTAACAACACTAGGGACGCATCCTCTGACAGTTACCTGCAGTTTCTCTTTGTCCTACAATATTTTCTGCCCTTTTTTTGCAACTTTCTTAGTCCTCACTAGTAATTTCAATAAATGTTTAAAAAAAAATCTAACCTTTTGTTGCCTGGTAAAGTGCTAATGTGATAAAAAGTACTTTTCTTTTTCAGCATAAGGGGCAATACCTGGTAATTAAAATCTAAGTAGGATTTTCAATGATTAAACAATAAATAAAGACGTAAAATTAAAACCTAACAAAATAAAGATTCCAACTAAGGGTGTCTACTAGAGCTGAATGTCTGAGGGAAAAAAAAGTCTACATAATTACCTGTATTAATCTTTGCTGTTTAGAAAGTGGGGAAAAAAATGAACAATTAAAAATACAGGGAATCACTAATGCTTCTATGTTTTTTAGACTTTACAAAGAAATACAATTTCTACCTTCAGCAATATTTATTCTACTAAAATACCGACAAATTTAAGGTTCAGAAAGAACACAACTTGAAGTGCAAAACACTTTTATCCAATGATGCACAGTCTATTTTCAGAAATAAAGCCATTACAATTGACATGAAGAGGAAACATTTTGTATGTACGCAAAACTTTTTTTCATTTGTACGGAAACTATTGTTGATAAAGGTATAGTTGCTTGTAACAAACATCTCCTTTTCAAACAATGCTTCACACAAGCAGTCTATGGCATCATAAAAGCAGTCTATGACATTAAAAGTCAATCTGTACAGCTTTGGGTTCAACGTCTTACAATCAAATAGGTAAATTCCACGGTAATCTTCAGGTTAACCCTTTACTTGACAACAAAATTTTAGCCTTGTACAAACTGAAAGATTTGCAGACAACAACTTCAATGTGGCTCAATTAGTGCAACTTTTCTCTGATAGGGCATAAAACATTGTGGAAAAAGGGGAAAATACTGGTAACCACCATTTTCTTTTCCCACAATGTTTTCCGAAGGCTTCTTTCTCAAGGTCATTAAAGGTCGGCATTGAGCTGTGGAGGGTTAAAATAACATTTTACTTCAACTACAGGAACTTCTTTCTGTCAGTTAAATAACCCATTACCACACAATCCCTACTTTTAACGACCCTGAGAAAGAAGGCTTTGGAAAACACTGTGGGAAAAAGAGAAAATACTTGTAACCAGCATTTTCTCCTTTTTTCCACAATGTTTTCTACACATCACAAGACAAATTTCAAATTTTCAGTCATTTTTATTTTGTCATCTGCAAATGCTTTCAATTTGTACCAGTCGAAAATTTTCTTGTTTAGTAAAGAGTTAATTAAGCCGTACAACCCTTTTACAATTATAATTGCCTTTGTTGTCAGCATAGATCAAGATCAGACTAATTCATTAAGTCAGATCTTTGATCCTTACTGTCCAATTTGCTTAGACAATCTAAGGAAAAGCAACACAGGTAAGTGTAAATATTTGGGTCTTATTTTGCGATTTTTGATGACTCTTTGGTATATCCATCACCATCAATGTTTACAATATAATTTTCCATCAATGTTTTACAAAGTCACACAGTCTCATTTGGTGAACGGTTACAAAGTACAACCAGGGAAAATTTTGCAGACATTTCAGATCTCGAATCTCAAAACCAGACAGAAAGATTCTTATCTACACTATGTGAAAAAAAACTTTAGCTTGTCTTAGGAATGCAAAAAGTAAACCCTCAGAGCAGCTTTCATATTAATAGTTTTTTCTGCAGCCAGGGTAGATCAAGATTGGACTGTAGAAAAAATTCTGGGAAAAGGAGAAATGGTGGTTACCAGCATTCTCTCCCTTTTCAACAATGTTTTCAGGGGCCTTCTTCCTAAGTGTTGTTAAAACTCGGGATTGTGTGTTTAACTGTAAATACATTTTTTTCATAAATAACAGGTAAAATATAACCTTGTTGGTCTAATATCAGTGTGTGCATCAATGGGTTACAGTAGGTTTTCCAATAACAAACATGGAAGTAGGAAAGAACAATGGACAGACGGACTGACGGATGACTACCATTTAACAAATCTCCTGCAGCCTTTTGGTCCAGGGATAACAAAATACTATCAGAGTCTTACCTGCTCTAAAATTCTGTTGAACACAGTCCCTTTCTCTCTTATTCGCATCAACTGTTCTGTGTAGCCATGTAGCTTCGAAATACTCCCTTCTGTAAATAATATGCAGAAAAATACACATAAACAATCACAAAATAGAATAAATCCTTAAAATTCCAAAACCTTCCAGAGAGGAGGTAAAGATTCATAAAATAGGGTCCGCACCACAGGTAATAGGGCAGTCTAAAACTTTTGGGAACAATCCCACATCAACGAAAAAAGGGTAAAGCTTAAAGTACTGTTGTGCCAGTGAAGTTCGGTTTCATTCTGACTACCTTTCAGCCTCAATTTTCCTTTATTTACATTGAAGTATACAGAGACTGGAGGTCTGCTGTTGGCAGCTCCATCTCATCACAGGTGAGTTGCTAACATGTTCCTACACTTTATGCTGGCTTCCTGGTTTTATTTTAACCCTTTACCAAACAATTCCTGGCTTTTAAGACCCAAGATAAAAGCCTTTTGAAAACATTGTGGGAAAAGGAGAAAATGCTGGTATACAGCATTTTCTCCTTTTCCCACAATGTTTTTCAAACTGCTGGAAACAAATTTCAATTTTTTAGTAAGGTTTATTTTCTTGTAAGTGCTTTCAATTTGGACCATTCTACAATTTTGTCATTTGGGAAAGAGTTAACCCTGTAACAAGCAATCACTTTTCACAAACCTTAACCCCTGGGCTACTAAGTATAACTCACTGACCTTTTGCAGACATGGTAGATAAAGATCAGACTGCACATTCTGTGATGTCTGATCTTTGATCTACACTGTCCACTAATGACATATTTCCCTGAGAAAAATTCCTTCCAAAGAGCAAAATTTGGGTTTTGACAATTGACTAAAAAGTTTATTTTCACTTATTCACCAGGATAAAGACTAAGAATAATACTTGAAAAAAGTTATAGGAACAGGACCAGAATGTCTCAGCAAGGGCAGTGGTGTAGATCAAGATCAGATGGAACCTTTTGTGAAGTTTGACCTTGATCTACACTTGCCATTAACGCATCTACAGATGTACAAAAGTGAAAGGGTTTACTCAAAGAACTATTTATTAATTACCTTTTTACCACCAAACGACAAAATGTTACTCACGATCCAAATTAAAAACATTTGCAGATTACAAGTTCAATGCCACTAAAATGGTTGAATCTTCTTTTGTAAATTAACAGTAAAAAATATCGAGGGAAAAAGGATATCATGTTCCTTTTCTGACTATGCTTTCAAAAGACCTCTCTTCATGAGTGCTGAACTCTTTACCAAACGACAAAATTTTGGTCTAGTCCAAATTGAAGGCAGTTTCAGACGACAAAATGCATGTGAATCCAAAATTGAAATATGATTTAAAAAGGGTAGAAAACATTGTGGGAAAAGGAGAAAATGCTGGTAACCAGCATTTTCTCCTTTTCCCACAATGTTTTCAAAGGCCTTCTTTCTCAGGGTCGTTAAGTCGGGATAGTGTGGTAAAGAGTTAAAACTCAAGATTGTGTGGGTCAAAACACAAATTCACAGAATATTCTGTGCTGCCAGATCTTGACCTGTGCCCTCAACTTAAGACCCTCATTTAGACTATTCCACTGACAGGTCTTACCCTCGAAATGCCAAGTAACTCTTTACCACGCAATTCCGACTTTTAATGACCCTGAGGACGAAGGCTTTTGAAAACAATGTGGGAAAAGGAGAAAATGCTGGTAATCAGCATTTTCTCCTTTTCCCACAGTGTTTTCAATCCTTTCCAAATCAATTTTCAATTTTGGATTCACATTTATTTTGTCGTCTGCAAATGCTTTCAATTTGGACAAATCCAAAATTTTGTCATTTGGTAAAGGGCTAATACAATCTATTCTCTACTGCAGATGCTTTTTTAATCATACAGACAAAAACTAGTTCAAGTGGCACTATGGTTAAACATGAGAAAGAGAAATGCATTTCGTGAATTGTATTTAACTATTTACCAGACGATAGAATTTCAGAATAGTCCAAATTGAAAGCACTTGCAGACGACAAAATAAACGTAACTAAAAAATTGAAATTTATTTCCAGCAGGGTAGAAAACATTGTGGGAAAAGGAGATAATGCTGGTAACCAGCATTATCTCCTTTTCTCACAATGTTTTCAAAAGGGTTCTTTCTCAGGGTCAAGAAAACCGGAGTGTTTGTTAAGACCCTGTTTTAGAATTGCACTGACAGGTCCTCTAGCCTCAAAATGCCAATACAATCTATTCTCTACTGCAGAATACTTTTTTAATCATACAGACAAAAACTAGTTCAAGTGGCACTATGGTTAAACATGAAAAAGTCACAGAAATGCATTTTTTGAATTGTATTTATCCCTTTACCAGAGGATAGAATTTCAGACTGGTCCAATGAATGAATAGCGTTTTAAGGCCTGTCGACCACTTAGGTCATATACTCTTACTTAGTAAACAATAATGCGAAGTGAAAATAACATACATGTGCAACAACATAAGACAAACATGATAAATGAGGAATGGACAAATCACAAAATGATGCCCCTTTTGTCGCCTTTTAAGACATGCATGCAGTCACATTTGTTCTGCCAGATGAAATGGCAGATGTGATTATCGCGGGACTGCAGTGGTTTATTCTTATAAACACCCCCCCCCCCCTTAAACCACACGGGGTCCCACAGGCCAATTGATTCACATTCCAAACCCTATTTACATCAAGGAAAAAAAATATAGGATTTGGAACAAGAACTACTCAGCCTGCTGCAATTCTATGAATTACGTGGAAAGCTGCCGTTCGTCTCTAATTTGTTTGTCCATAGAGAAAGGCTGATGTCCTATCCTATACAGTTAAAAAAAAAAGGGACCCCACAGGGATCAAACTGGTCCAAATTGAAAGCACTTGCAGATGATAAAATAAATGTAGCTAAAACACTGAAATTTACTCACAGCAGGGTAGAAAACATTGTAGGAAAAGGAGATAATGCTGGTAAGCACAATGTTTTCTAAAGGCTTCTTTCTCAGGGTCATAAAAACCAGGAAGTGTTTGTCAAAGGATTAAGCCACGCTCTAGTAAAAGGGGGGGGGGGGGGGTTTGACATTTCTCTGTGATGTATCATACCAAGCAAGACATATAAAGACATATAACTACAGCTCCATAAAATCTATTTTGCCTATAAAACTACTGAATTATGGCGTAGAATAGTGCTTGGACATGCACAAAAGTTACAAACAAGAGCGCCAAGATGGCCCTGGATCGCTCACCTGAATTTTTGAAAGGACCATAGCCTTTTTTTTTTAATTGAAATATTGGAAACAAAATCATTATTTTGCAAAGCAATTTCCAAAAGGTCACCTGCAAAAGTCATTTCAAAATCTGACCATCAGGTTCAGAAAAGAAGAATTTTTAAGAATTTTTTAATTTCCATATAGTGAAAGTAGCCCCCATTCACCAGAGCATGTTTCTAGATGGATAAAAATTTTGCAAGCATTTTTTGAAAAGGATCATTCAAGGAACATTGCTGTGAAATTATTTTAAAATCTTACCAGCCGTTTCAGAGGAGAAGAATTCTCATATCCGTATAGTGCAGGTAGACTACATTCACTAGAGCCATGTTTCTTTACGGATCAACATTTTGCAAACAAGTTTTGAAAAGGGTCACCCAAGGAATATCTCTGTGAAATTATTTCAAAATCTGACCAGCAATTTCAGAGAAGAAGAATTTTCAAGAATTTCTTCATGTCCATATAGTGCAAGTAGCCCCCGTTCACCAGAGCCATGTTTCTTGACAGATCAAAATTTCGCAAACAGCTTTTGGAAAAGGTCACGCAAAGAACATCCCCGAGAAATTATTTCAAAATCTGACCTGCGATTTCAGAGAAGAAGAATTCTTAAGAATTTCTTCTTTGCCCTATAGTGCAAGTAGCACCCTTTCACCAGAGCCGTGTTTCTTGACCAATCAAAATTTCACGAACAATGTTTGAAAAGGGTTACCCAAGGATTATCTATGTGAAATCATTTTAAAATCTGACCAGCGGTTTCAGAGAAAAAGAATTTTTCAGAATTTCTTCTTTGACCCATAGTGCAAGTAGCCCCCATTCACCAGAGCCGTGTTTCTTCACGGATCAAAATTTCATGAACAGTTTTTGAAAAGGGTCACCCAAGGAATATCTTTTAAAATCTTGCCAGCGGTGTCAGAGAAGAACATTTTTAAAGAATTTCCTAGAAAATTCCATTTGGTTGCCATGGCAACCAGAGTTTTTGACAGAATTAAATTCTGTGAACAGTATTTAAAGAGGACCTCCCAAGGAACATTCCAGCCAAGTTTGGTCCAAATTGGCCTAGCGGTTTAGGAGGAGTTGATGTTTAAAGAATTGTTGATGACGCAAGATGGACAATGGGTGATCCTAAAAGTTCCCCCTTGAGCATTTTGTGCTCAGGTGAGCTAAAAACACTAAGAGTTGATCCAGGTCAGCCTGCCTGTTCTGAACAGATACTTATTTCAGATAAATTAACTCTTTACCAAACACAACAATTTTGGACTTGACAAAATTCAAAGCATCTGCTGACAACAAATTAAATCTTGTTAATGTAATGGTTTCTGACTGAGATTGGGTGGAAAATATTGTGGGAAAAGGAGAAAACGCTGCTTACCAGCATTTTCTCCTTTTCCCACAATGTTTTCTGTAGGCTTCTTTCTCAGGGTTGTTAAAAGCTGGGACTGTGTGGAGTTAAACCCCCCTTTTACACAGCCTTGCTTTCAAAATTTTGTATATTAGGAGAGAAAAAAAATTATTGCCTTTTACAACATTGATCAAATTTGATACACAAGAGCACTGTATGCTCATGC
The DNA here is from genome assembly GCA_943736015.1 of Tridacna crocea. Taxonomy (NCBI): domain Eukaryota; kingdom Metazoa; phylum Mollusca; class Bivalvia; order Cardiida; family Cardiidae; genus Tridacna; species Tridacna crocea. The sequence goes on from OX031066.1 coordinate 17,650,567, forward strand.
CAATGCTTTCCTGAAGTTGCCTGATTTTCTGTGGAAAACCAAGTCCAAAATGTGTCATTACTTTGTCAAACAAGAGGACCATGATGGTCCTATATCGCTCACCTGAGTACTTAGCTGTAAAATCACTTGTGACCCCTGGGCAGGGCCAGTTTTGACCCCAGGGGCAAAATAAGAAAAAACTTGGCAGAGGTCCACTAGGAGATGTTACTTACAAAATATCAAAGCTCTACACCTTCTAGTTTCAGAGAAGTAGAATGAGAATTTTAAAGTTTTCCTTCTTTGTTCCGATCTATCTTGTGACCCACAGGGCAGGGCAAGTTTTGACCCCAGGGGCATCCTATGAAGACACTTTGTAAAAGTATACTAAAAGATGCTACATACCAAATATAGAAGCTCTACCCCTTCTAGTTTCAGAGAAGAAGAATTTTAAAGTTTTCCTTCTTTATTTGTACGTTTTAAAATTGTGACCCCTGGAGCGGGGCCAGTTTTGACCCCAGGGGCATCATATGAACGATCTTGGTAGAGGTCCACTAGGAAATGCTTCATACCAAATATCAAAGCTCTGCACCTTCTAGTTTCAGAGAAGAAGAATTTTGGAGTTTTCCTTCTTTATTTGTACGTTGAACTTGTGACACCCGGGGCGGGGCCAGTTTTGACCCCAGGGACATCATATGAACAATCTTGGTAGAGGTCCACTAGGAAATGCTTCATACCAAATATCAAAGCCCTGCACCTTCTTGTTTCAGAGAATAAGATTTTTAAAGTTTTCCTTTGTTCCTATGTTTCAAACTTGTGACCCCCGGGGCGGGGCCAGTTTTGACCCCAGGGGCATCATATGAACAATCTTGGTAGAGGTCCGCTAGGAGATGCTAAATACCAAATATCAAAGCTCTACACCTTCTAGTTTTAGAGAAGAAGAATTTTGAAGTTTTCCTTTGTTCCTTTGTTTCAAACTTGTGACCCCCAGGGCGGGGCCAGTTTTGACCCCAGGGGCATCATATGAACAATCTTGGTAGAGGTCCACTAGGAGATGCTAAATACCAAATTTCAAAGCTTCTATGCCTTCTAGTTTCAGAGAAGCAGTTTTTCAAAGATTTTGCCATTTTTTTTCCTTTTGGTTGTCATGGCAACCAGAGTTATGGGTGGAATTCAATCTCTTGACCAACTTCGGTAGAGCTTTACCCAAGGAACATCCCTGCCAAGTTTCTTCATGATTGGCCCTGTGGTTTAGGAGGAGAAATTGTTTAAAGAAATTGTGGACGACAAACGACGGACGATGAAGACGCACGACAGACATTGGACGATCACAAAAGCTCATCATGAGCACTTTGTGCTCAGGTGAGCTAAAAAAACTAGAATAACTATATACTAAAGGTGATAAATACCCCTGCCCCTATATTTCATGTCACAGGGGCAATAACTCATTAATTCTTCATAGAATTTTCACAAAAGTTGCCTCTTGCACATCTACAACTCCTAATGAACACTTCTGCCAAGTTTGAAGTCAATCAGACAGAAAATGTAGGAGTATAATAACAAAATTATCCATGGTGTTCAAAGGCTTAACCCTTTACCACACAATCCCGAGTTTTAACCCATTACTACACAACCCCTACTTTTGAGGACCCTGAGAACGAAGCCTTTAGAAAACATTATTGGGCAAAGGAGAAAATGGTGGTAACCAGCATTTTCTGCTTTTCTCACAAAGTTTTCTACCTTATTAAAGCAATATTGCACCATTTGAGACACTTTGTAATTGTCATCTGCAAATGTTTTCAATTTGGATAGGTCTAAAATTTTGCTATGTTGTAACGGGTTAAGGACCCCAAAAGAGGTATCTTTTGAAAACAGGAAAAGGAGAAAAAGCTGGTAATAAGCATTTTCTCCTTTTCCCACAATGTTTTCTACCCTTCCCAAAAAATTTTCAAACCTTTTAATAGTATTTTTTTCTTCATTTGTAAAATGCTTAAAATTTGGACCAATCTAAAATTTTGGTGTATGGTGAAGGGTTAATGTATGTATGGATGTAGAAAGATATTCCTCCAGGAAAATTAAGATAATTGGCAATTAGTAGTCTTAACAGGAATAAGCTGTCCTAAATAATTAATCCTTTCCGTGTTTATAATACACCCTTTTCCTGTTTATCAGAATAGAGCAGAATACTTTGTTTAATCAGACACAAACAACAAAGTATCATTTATATTATACTTTTTTATATAAATAATATACAAATGAGTTTTAGATACTGTTAAATTTAACTTTCTTATTCAACTCTCTACAAAACAACAAAATGTTCGGTTTGTCCAAATCGAAAGCATTTGCAGACAACAAAAGAAAAGTGACTGAAAATTTGAAATTTACTTTGTGAAGGGTAGGAAACATTGTAGGAAAAGGAGAAAATGCTGGAAACCTGGTAAAGGCTTCTTTCTCGGGGCTGTCAAAAGAAGAGGTTGTGTGGTAATGGGTTAAGAAGACAAGAGAGCCAAGATGGCCCTGGATCGCTCATCTGAATTTTTGAGATGACCATAGCCTACTTTTTTTTGAGGTATTGAAACATTGGATCAAAAATTACTATTTTGCAAAGCAATTTTCAAAAGATCTCCTGTAAATGTTATTTCAAAATCTGACCATCAGTTTAAAAAAGAAGAATTTTTCAGAATTCTTCATTTCCCTATAAGTGCAAGTCACCCCCATTCAGGAGAGCCATGTTCTTGACGGATCAAAATTTTATGAACAAGTTTTGAAAAGGGTCACCCAAGGAACATTGGTGAGAAATTCTTTTAAAATCTGACCAGGGATTTCAGAGAAAGAGAATTTTCAAGGATTTAATCATGTCCGTATAGTGCAAGTAGCCTCCATTCACAAGAGCCATGTTTCTTGACAGATCAAAATTAAATGACCAATTTTTGAAAAGGGTCACCAAAGGCACATTGCTGTGAACTATTTTTAAAATCTGACCAGGGGTTTCAGAGAAGAAGGATTTTTAAGAATTTCTTCATTTCCATACAGTGCAAGTAGCCCCCATTCACCAGAGCAATGTTTCTTGACAGATCAAAATTTCGCGAACAAAGTTTGAAAAGGGTCACCAAGGAACTTCTCTGTAAAATTACTTCAAAATCTGTCAAGCTGTTTCTGAGAAGAAGAATTTTCAAGAATTTCTCCATTTCCCTATAGGGAAAGTAACCCCCTTTCACCAGAGCCATGTTTCTTGACAGATCAAAATTTTGCAAACACTTTTTGAAAAGGGTCACCAAAAGAACATCCCTGAGAAATTATTTCAAAATCTGACCAGCAGTTTCAGAGAGGAAGAATTTTTAAGAATTTCTTCATTTCTGTGTAGTGCAAGTAGCCCCCATTCACCAGTGCCATGTTCCTTGACTAATCAAAATTTCACGAACAATTTTTGAAAAGGGTCACCCAAGGAACATCTCTGTGAAATTATTTCAAAATCAGACAAGCCATTTCATCAGAAGAATTTTCAAGAATTTCTTCATTTCCCTTTATTGAGTATAATGCAAGTAGCCCCCATTCACCAGAGCCATGTTTCTTAGCGGATCAAAATTTCGCAAACAGTTTTGAAAAGGGTCACCCAAAGAACATCCCTGAGAAATTGTTTCAAAATCTGACCAGCGGTTTCAGAGAAGAAGAATTTTTAATAATTTCTTCTTTGCCCTCATTCACCAGAGCCGTGTTTCTTGACGGATCACAATTTCATGTACAATTTTTAAAAAGGGTCACCCAAGGAACATCTCTGTGAAATTATTTCAAAATCTTGCCAGCGGTTTCAGAGAAGAAGATCTTCAAAGAATTTTTTAGAAAATTCCATTTGGTTGCCATGGCAAGCAGAGTTTTTGACGGAATCGAATTCTCTGAACAGTTTTTAAAGAGGACCTCCCAGGGAACATTCCAGCCAAGTTCGGTCCAAATTGGCCCAGCGGTTTAGGAGGAGTTGATGTTTAAAGAATTGTTGACAACGCACGACGGACACCGGGTGATCCTAAAGCTCCCCTTGAGCAGGTTGTGCTCAGATGAGCTAAAGATGATCATTGTGTGATAAATACAGTCTTGCAGTTTATGATAGAAAGGTAAACTCATCTACTACAGATTGCTTCCTAAATAACATGACATACATAGCCACAGACAAACAGCAACAAATAAAGTCTCAAAAGCTAAAATGTGGGTAAAATGAATTTCTTTTATCAAACAACAAAGTTATTTCCAATTTTTCCCAGCCACTTGCCCTATACTCAAAATAGAAGAACCTTTACATTGAGAGGCAAATTAAGTATTAACATACATTAACATCCATTTAACCCTTAACCCATTATCACACAATCCCTACATTTGATGACCTGAGAAAGAAGCCTGTAGAAAACATTGTGGGAAAAGGAGAAAATGCTGGTGACCAGCATTTTCTCCTTTTCCCACAATGTTTTCTACCCTTCTCAAAAAAAATTCCAAATTTTCAGTCACTTTAATTTTGACATCTGCAAATGCTTTTCAATTTGGACGTGCCTAAAATATTGTCGTTTGGTGACGAGTTAACTAAATAATCTAGACAGATGGCTCTTTAAAAGATTGTGGGCAAAGGAGAATTATGCTCTAAACCAGCACTTTCTCTTTTTCTCACTATCTTACTATCTTTTCCAAACTCACAGTGATCAATCTTTTCCTTTGAGCCATAAAATTTATTAATGATTTGTCATCTACAAATTTAATGCTCTCAGTTGGAAATGGCCTTCAATTCTGTCAATTGGTACAGAGGCTAACTTTTCACTCTACCAGCTACTAACATTGTTTTGGGGGGTGTTTGGAGTTAAAGCAGCTGGTGGCTTAGTCAAAGTGCTGTGAGGTACTGGTAAAAGAAACTCCTATGATGTATGGATACAGTGCTCTGGCTGCCATGATAAGACTGAAACAATGCTGAAAGCAAATATGTTAAAAGTTAGAATCACCGATTTGTATTTCAATTGTTTGAATGGAGTAAATATCCCTGAAGTCTTTTTATCTCACACACACACACTCTCTCTCTCTCTCTCTCTCTCTCTCTCTCTCTCTCTCTCTCTCTCACCCTTTCAAACAAGGAAAATTTCAGATTCAAGCATTCTGAAAGGAACTTACAGACAACTATTTATAGTTCAAAACAATAAAGCTGAAAAATTACAGGAAACAAAAAATTATGGGAGACAGAAACAAGTGCACAACATGCAGAGGCCAAATGTCCGGCTGCAGCTGTTTAAAAAATGCAAAGATTTTTAACTCTATACCACACAATCCCGACTTTTAACGACCCTGAGAAAGAAGCCTTTGAAAACATTGTGGGAAAAGGAGAAAATGCTGGTAACCAGCATTTTCTCCTTTTCCCACAATGTTTTCTACCCTTCCCAAACCAAATTTTAATTTTTCAGTCACCTTTATTTTGACATCTGCAAATGCTTTGAATTTGGACCAGTCTAAAATTTTCTTGTGTGGTAAAGAGTCAAGTGAAAATTCTCTGTCAAAAAAGGGGCATAACTGTATCAAAAATATTTTTATGGTTACCAATCCTTGTTGTATTGCTTCCCCTTTTGACAGTTAGCAACTAATCCCCTTTTTGAAGAAATTATAAATTGTCAAAGATTTTGCACCATGAATTCTACATTGAACAAGGGACATTACTATGTAAAAAACATTTTGATTGTTACCTGCCCATGTTGATCGGGTTTCTCTTTAGATACTTAACAATTAATCAAAGATTAACTCTTTCCCAAACAAGCCCTGGTATTTACTTGTCTGCAGTAAAAGTCTTTGGAGAAACACTGTGGGAAAAGGAGAAATTGTTCATAATGAGCGATTTCTCCTTTTCACAGAGTGCTTTTGAGCCTATCAGAAAACTTTCTGTCATTCTCATAAAATTCAAAATTGTCATCTGCAAACACTTTGGGTTTGAGACAGTCTACAATTAGTCATTTTGGAAAGTGTTAAGTAACGATCTTAAAAAATAATGGAGAGATAAAAATATCAAAGAGCTGTACAAGGATACAGCTCTTTGATACAAGGGCTGTGATGATAATGCGATTTTTTTCGATAACAGCCAAGCTAAAATGTTGGTTAGTCACATTTTGTCGTTTTCCCACAAAAGTGTTTTCAGGACTGTTAAAAATTCAAAACTGTGAGGTAATGGGTTAAACACAATTTCGTCCCTTACTGGACATCAAAGTTTACATTCATCCACATTGAAGGCATTTTGAAGACCACATTAAATTAACCCTTTACCCCATAAGGCATTTCTATGGTATCTCTAACTGACCCTAAATAACAGCAAGGATGAAGCCGTTTCTTATGTGTATATGACACCTTTTGACAGCATAGAAAACATTGTGACAAAAGGTGAAATTGCTCGTCACGAGCAATTTCACCTTTTGCCACAATGTTTTCCGAAGGCTTCTACTAGTAATGCGTGGAAATGAGTATCTATGGTGTACAGGGTTAAAAATTAAGTAAATGAATACATTTGCTTTTGACTGGGTACAAAGCAGTGTAGGCAAGGGCAAAATTTCTGGTTACTATTTACTAAAACACACTCATATATAATTATGGTAAAGGTAAATCTTTTTATCCAAGAAAATTCAAGAACACACTAAATTTCCCAAGATATACAAATTTTTCAAAGCGTTATCTCAAACGAGATTTCACTGCAGCATAAAATATGTTGATTTTGCACTCCTTTATCTGTGTATGATGTATTTTATATTGCAACAATCTCAGTAAAAAGGGGGCTTAATGCATCTGCAAAAACTATCAACCCTGTGCAGTCTGACCTGAATCAAAACCATTAATTTTGCTTCTTAGATAAATTTTCTCCTTGTCCAAGGACCAATCTGCCTTAGGATTCAGCCAATTAAAAAAAAGAAAAAGAATTTTATGGATCCAAATTTAAGTTATGACAGAGTGGCATTAACCCATTGCCACACAATCCCTACTTTTGATGGCCTTTAGGAAGAAGCCTTTTGAAAACGTGATAAAAAGGAGAAAATGCTGGAAACCAGCATTTTCTCCCTTTCCCACAGTTTTCTACCCTTCCCAAACCACATTTCAATTTTGCTGTCCCATTTAATTTTGTTGTCTGCACATGCCTTCAATTTGGACCAGTCTATAATTCTGTTGTTTGGTAATGATTTAAGTAATAACTTGCTTGGAGTAATGCAACACAGAGTGGCATTAATCCTTTACCAAATAATCCCTGGTTTTAACAACCTTGAGACAGATGCCTTTTAGAAACATTGTGGAAAAAGGAGAAAATGCTGGTACACAGCATTTTCTCCTTTTCTAACAATATTTTTTTACCCTGTTGAAAATAAATTTCAATATTTGAGTTACATTTATTTTGTCATCTGCAAGTGGTTTAAATTTGGACCAGTCTAAAATTTTGTCATTTGGTAGTGGGTTTAAAGCCCCTTTTTGCCATAGCATGACTCGTTTTTCATTCTGGTAAGATAACCAACCGATGTAAAAGTTTCACAAAAATACTGCATTTTTAACCCTTTGGCTGCTAAAAAAGACTCAGTGATCTTTTGCAGACAATGTAAATCAAGATCAGACTGCGCAGAAAGTACATGACCTCGGATTTACACTGTCCAAATAGGAGACTTTTCCTCAAAAAGACTTAAGTTTGAAAAATAAATATATCTGTTTTTAACAACCTTGAGACAGATGCCTTTTAGAAACATTGTGGAAAAAGGAGAAAATGCTGGTACACAGCATTTTCTCCTTTTCTAACAATATTTTTTTACCCTGTTGAAAATAAATTTCAATATTTGAGTTACATTTATTTTGTCATCTGCAAGTGGTTTAAATTTGGACCAGTCTAAAATTTTGTCATTTGGTAGTGGGTTTAAAGCCCCTTTTTGCCATAGCATGACTCATTTTTCATTCTGGTTAGATAACCAACCGATGTAAAAGTTTCACAAAAATACTGCATTTTTAACCCTTTGGCTGCTAAAAAAGACTCACTGATCTTTTGCAGACAATGTACATCAAGATCAGACTGTGCAGAAAGTACATGACCTCGGATTTACATTGTTCGAAAAGGAGACTTTTGCTCAAAAAGACTCTAGTTTGAAAAATAAATATATCTGTTTTTACGACTGGTATGAATGTTTCAACAGGATAAGGGTTAAGGCATATTAGCCTGATAAAAAAAAAGGAAGATCTTTTAAAAAAAGAAGGCATAAGAACTGGCAGAGAAAACTTTAGACTTTTTGTAGGACGATATGAATAGGGATAATGAAAGTAACAAATATACAAACAATACCCTGGTTTTTATGACTTTTTTTCCTATTTTTGCTTCTTATTCTGCATTGGTTTGAAAATCTTTAAAGAGTGGTATTTTCAATTACATTTATATTTTTCAACTTTAGATGTTAATTCAATTAATTATTGAAAAAGCATTAGCTGCTGGTGGTGAAAGTGTGCCTGGAAATTCATATAGGGTTGTACATTAATGGGTAAACAGGTTAACTCTTTACCAAACGACAAAATTTTAGGCTTGTCCAAGTCGAAAGCATTTGCAGACGACAAATTAAAAGTGACCGAAAATTTGAAAGTTGTTTTGGGAAGGGAAGAAAACATTGTGGGAAAAGGAGAAAATGCTGGTAACCAGCATTTTCTCCTTATCCCTCAATGTTTTCAGAAGGCTTCTTTCCTAGGGTCGTTAAAAGTCGGGATCGTGTGGCAATGGGTTAAACAAACAACACAGATCTGCATCAGAATGAAATACAAGCTTGACTGATTGATTAATTATATGGTATTTAACCTATTACCATAAAATCCCTACTTTTGACAACCCTGAGAAAGAAGCCTTTAGAAAACATTGTGGGAAAAGGAGAAAATAATGGTAACCAGCATTTTCTCCTTTTCCCACAATGTTTTCTACCCTTTACAAAACAAATTTCAAAGTTTCAGTCACATGTGTTTTGTCGTCTGCAATTGCTTTTGATTTGGACAAGCCTAAAACAATGTTGTTTGGTAATGAGTTAATGCCATTTTCGACATTATTTCATTTAAAGTGTGGCGGCCAGAGCACATAACCATGCTGCCATGGTGAAAAATGGTCAATGGTGGGAAAGAAATGAATCCTGTCGAAATGACTGTTATCAATCCTCCGAAAGAAATTGGCCTGAGCCAGGGATCAAATCCAAGACCTCCTCTTCCTAAATCCTGCATGCCACTGACTGAGTTACTGGGCTTGGCAAATATATACTTGAACATATACATTTCTACAAATGCATTCAGTTTTCAGTAGTTGTGCTTCACACAGACTGTAATGGCAAATTATAGTAGATTTATAGACCAGTCTGGGGATAGGCTTGATAAGATGTAACCTCTCAAACAAATTCCTAGCTGACTTCAAAAATATCTTTATCAAGATAAATACACGACTTGGGTACATCACATTAACCCTTCGCCTGCTCAGCACTACTCATTAACCTTTCCAGGACAGTGCAGATCAAGATCAGTCTGCACAGAACATGCAGATCTAAGAACAATTATTTTCCCAAAAATACCTTTGATATAGCAAAATTTGTGTTTGTAAGATAAGCTTGAGATTTTCATTTCACTACTTTAGCAGGATAAAGGTTAACTCATTACCAAACCACAATATTTTAGGCTTGTCCAAATTGAAAGCATTTGCAGACGACAAAATAAAAGTGACTGAAAATTTGAAATTTGTTTTGTGAAGAGTAGAAAAAATTGTGGGAAAAGGAGAAAATGCTGGTTACCAGCATTTTCTCCTTTTCCCACAATGTTTTCTAAAGGTTTCTTTTTCAGGGGCGTCAAAAGTAGGGATTGTGTGGTAATGGGTTAAAACAGTAAAGCGGAAATAGTGTGTCAGTTTAAATATGTGACCCATCAGGCTAAAAGGGGACCTTCTGGAAACTGCGAAAAGTGTCAAACCTGGTCAAACTTTGCGAATTGCACAGGCTGACCAGGGTTGACACTTTATGCTTTAATGACATTCTCTACATGAAAGTAGTCACTGTACCTTGTTATACAATAATTTCTTAATTATTAGCTGAAATTGACTTGCACTATCGTTGTTCTGTTTTCATCTAATTGATGTACAGTATTCCCAGACGGTACCTTTTTGCCTGATGGGTCACACAATCATGTAAAATGAAACTTAGATTAATATATCAAATGATCAACTATATTCCTTAATATACATTATTTATACAATAACTTAGAAGTTCAAAATACATGCTCTGTGCCAAATGGTAGCTAAAATGGTGCAATTAGTTCAAGAAAGGGTGGAAAACATTGAGGGAGGAGGAGCAAATTCCGGTTTCCACTATATTCTTCTTTTCCCACTGTTTTCAAAACCCTATACCCCCTGTTCATTAAACCTTCTGACTGTTTCGTGAACAGGTTAAAAAGTTGTCTCTGCCTCTCCATTAATTTTCAATGTACTGTATATAGATTAAGCCTGTGCTGTAACTGATATTTATTGATTTGAAACACAGAAATCTAATCAAAGACTCTTGCAAAATAAAGGTTGAAAACTGGAACATCTTATCAACAAATCTAGACTTCAACATCTGTAGGTGTACTGCCATTTTTCATTTGAATTTACAGTGTGTTCTAACTGCTAAAATACTTTCTACAGCAGTTTTTCCAGCCAATGTGTAACAGGCTAAGGCTGCCTAATATATGCACCAGAATTCCAGATAAGACGGAGTGGTGGTATTCTACATACATTATTTCTCTTTCAAACCCTATGTTGTGGGTACTCATTAGAATCGTCTCAATGAGACGATTCTAATGAGTACCCACAACATGGGGTTTAGTGGAGAATAATTGATATTTTTAATTTTGAAATCAAAATCACTCCCTCTATCTGGAGTTCTGATATGCACTATGCCTTACCTTGTAAGAAACTGTCACCAAAATAGCTTTCAACTGATGTCATTTAAGACTTTACAACTAACTAATTTTGTCCAAGTAATTGTTTACGAAACAACAACTTTTAGACTTGTCCAAATTAAAAATCATCTTGAGAATACAAGTTAAATACAACCATAAATGTAGGGCTTGTCATTGAAAGGCTAGAAAGTATTGTTGGAAAAGGAGAAAATGCTTGTAACATGCATCTTCTTTTCAAAGAATGTTTTCAAACGCCCTGTTCTATAAGGTTGTTAAAACACCAGATTATTTGATAAAGGGTTCAGTCCTTGAGCGGTCCAAAAGATGAGCCATGCTTTGTGAAAAGAGGGTTAACTCTTTAGCAAATGACAAAATTTTGCACCAGTCTAAATTGATAGTACTTGCAGACAACAAATTAAATGTGACTTAAAAATTTAATTTTAATTCTGGAAGGGTAAAAACATTGTGGGAAAAGGAGAAAATGCTGGTTACCAGCATTTTCTGCTATTCCCACAATGTTTCCAAAAGCTTTCCTTCTCAAGGTTGTTGAAAGTCGGGATTGTGTGGTACAGGGTTAAATGCATCTGCAAAAACCATCCATCCAGTGGCAAAGGCAAACCTTTGTTGACACTTTCTGCATGTAAAAGGATCATTCTACCACATCATTCAGTATGCTGCAAGACAACATAAATTTCGAGGCTCTGTAATAGCCTAATGACTTGCTTGTCTTATGAACAAAGTCCATAACAAAGAAACAAATAAATGCATAGCTCAAAATACAAACCACATCTGGCAGGATTTCAACCCTTGAAGGGACAGATATCCTCGTTTTTTCGAGGATTTAAAGACCAATACCATAACCACTGAGCCAAAGAGATATCTCCCTGACGCAGTTGTCAGGCACTGTATATAAATTGGGATGAAGCTATACATGGAGGAGCAGTCTCCCCTAGCACACCCCCTCTTAAAGTCATCATTTTATTGATGACTCAAATCCTTATCAGGCAGAAAGTCCAATTTTGGACAACAAATAGGATTAATGGCTCAATGGCCAATCCTGGATGAGTCCCCATCTTACGAATAAAGCATAACAAAGAAACAAATGCTTGGCTCAAAATACAAACCACATCAGGCAGGATTTGAACCCTTGAAGGGACAAATATCCTCATCTTTTAGAGGATTAAAAGACCAATACCATAACCACTGAGCCAAAGAGATATCTCCCTGATGCAGTTGTCAAGCATTGTATCTAACATTTTCCCAAATAACAAACTTTTGGACTAAACCAAATTGAAAGCATTTGCAGACGACAATTCAACTTTTGCTGAAAAGATGATTTCTGTCTATGACAGGGTAGAAAACATTGTGGGAAAAGGAGAAAATGCTGGTTACCAGTATTTTCTCCTTTTCCCACAATGTTTTCAAAAGGCTATTATTCCAGACCCGTAAAAACCAGGGATTGTTTGAGAAAGAGTTAAATCGGGACGAAGCTGTGCATGGAGGAGTGGTCTCCCCTAACACTTGAAATAATACATCACAGATATGTATTAACCCTTTACCAAACAATACCCTGGTTTTTATGACTTTGAGAGAGAAGCCTCTTGAAAACATTGTGGGAAGAGGAGAAGATGCTAGTAACCAACATTTTCTCTGCTTCCCACAATGTTTCTTACCCTGCTGGAAACAAATTTCAATTTTTGAGTTGCGTTAAGTGCTTTCAATTTCAACAAGTCTAACCCCCCCCCGTTGCAAGAGCACAACTCAAGTATACATATTTCCTTTTACTGTGATTCAGATAAATTTCACATTCGATTAAATTTCATCCCTGGGCCAAGGTGAATGACTAGATTTTGGGGCTCAGACCTCTTCCCTACACCACTTAGTTTGTCATGTTTTTTATGTCTAGAGGAGAATTTTCTAAAAAGTTAAAAATGACCTTAGCAATGTATTCATTTCTTCCTGTAGTCGGCATTGTTTACCTCTCACCATATGACTTTTACTCTTCATCGCAAAACAAAATTTTAGCCAAGTCAAAAAGCATTTGCAAGATAATCCATCAAGTGTTTCTCTGAACATGAAATCTGTCGTTCAAAGGGTCAAATCATGGGAAAAGGAGAAAATAGTGGTTACTTTGATTTCCTACATATATTTGCTTACCCATATCATCCATCTCTTCATCTTCAGATGCTATTTGTCCTGGCAACATATCTGTTTCCATGGCAACATCACAATCATCACTAAAATCTACATCATCACTAGCATTACGTTCATTTACAGGGGAATCTGTGTCATGTTCAAGAATGTTTGTGTCATGACCTTCTCCTTCACTAGAAAGTATATTTGGAATATCTCTGACCTTTTCACATAGAGTGTTGTATTTTTCATTTGATGATGTTGCTATATCACCTACTGAATCTGAAAAATAAGTCATACAGATTTCTTCTTAGCCTTTGTAATACAACAAAATTTCAACTTTGTCCGAATCGAAATCATTTGCAGAGGACATAATTACTCAAAGTATTTCAAAGGATGGAGTCTGTCTTTCAATTAGTGGGAAATACCGAGCATAAGGAAGAATATGATGACTACCAGCAGATGTAACATGTTGGATTATCATTTCAAAGAAAAAGGTTGTTAATATTGCAGTATGAAAAACATGGTGAGAACTGGAATATTTAATTGAATAAGCATTAACTCCTTTTCCCATACATATTTAAAAAGTATCTAATACATGGCTTTGAAAACTAATAATTTTGCCATAATGGGCACTGTCTGCAAGGTTTTACTTTGTGTGTTTGAGGAGGGTGATACTGACTCTACTTTTAATTTCAAATCTGCAGGGGAAAAACCCCAGTAGATCTAATCTAAAATCAGACTGAGTTACAAATGTACCCATTGATCTTTGTAAAGAAGACCTTATTTTTGCCTATGGCAGTGAAAGTGTTAGCAAACAACATGATGAACGAATGAAATCGACTCTCCATCCAGACAACAGATTAAAACATTGCATGAAGAGAGGTTTTTCATAATGCAGATTAAAGATCAGACTCAGAAGTCTGATTTTGATCCACACCATCAAATAAGGGGATTTTGAGCTCAATCTACAATTACTACAAAAACAACTAAAAGTATGATTGGTAGAGTTTGAGTAAAATACAATAAACAAAGAATAAGATAGATGACCTGTACTTGGAGCTGGTTGTTCTGGCCAGGTAGCCTGCCACAGTTTAGACGGATCAGAGTTCTTTTCAACGAGTTGTTTTTGAACACCTTGTAGTACTATAATATCCTCCTCTGCAAATAAAACCATTTAATACTAGAACTGTTTTATATATTTGTGCCCAGGCCAAAATTTTGGGGGACACAGGTGTCCCCCTACCTTAATTTTAAGGGGACACTAGAAAAATCTAGGGGACACATTTCATATTTCCATTCGACTCTTCTAATCACGGAAATTTTATGAGCCAATTTTTCTGAAATTTTCTGTCCTTTTTCTTACTTGTCCCGGAGGTCAAAGAAGCCCATGGTTCGGTATCTGCAGGATCAGATGATGTAATCGATTCGGGGTTTTCAAGAAGCTTTTTGAAAACACTGTAGGAAAAGGAAATCAAAGGACTGAAGGTCCTGAAAGTCGCACTAATGGTGAAACCTTGATATTTTTGACTAATAGATGGTCATCACCCTTTTACATGACAATCTTGCTTTTACGTAATTCAAACAGCTTTGGAAAACAGAGCTGAAAGAAAGAAAAACTCATTTTTTTTTACTCAAGGTTTTCTTCCAATTAGACTCAAATTTAATGGTTTACCATAAGTCAAATTTGATTAGTTTTCAGCAATTCTTCGATTTTGACTAGTCTGTAATTTAGTTGAGCAAATGCAGTTACTTGTAATAGGCAGCTTCCCACCAAGTTAGATCTTTTCATTTTTCTTTTTCTTTAATATATCCATGTTGGCATATAGCCTGACATAATATACCCAAAACAATATTAAATGTATGTCATTGGTCACCTCTATTACTTGGAACTTACTGAAACAGTGCCACTGCATGCTGATGCTAGCACTTGACAATTTTTGAAAAGGGACACATAAGGGACATCTCTGTGAAATCATTTCCAAATCTGACCAACCATTTCAGTGAAAAAGAATTTTCAAGAATTTCTTCATGTCCGAATAGTGCAAGTGGACCCCATTTACCAGAGCCATGTTTCTTGATGGATCAGAATTTCGCAAACATTTTTAAAAATGGTCACCCAAGGAACATTGCTGTGAAATTATTTTAAAATCTGATCATGGGTTTCAGAGGAGGTGAATTTTCAAGAAATTCTTCATTTCCATATAGTGCAAGTAGCCCAAGTTCACCTGAGCCATGTTTCTTGGCAAATCAAAATTTCGCGAACAAGTTTTTAAAAGGGTCACCCAAGGAACATCTCTGTGAATTTTTTTCAATATCTGATCAGCCGTTTCAGAGAAGTAAGAATTTTCAAGAATTTCTGCATGTCCATATAAGTACAAGTAGCCCCCATTCACGAGAGCCATGTTTCTTGACAGATTGAAATTTCGCAAACAATTTTTGAAAAGGGTCACCCATAGAACATCCATGAGAAATTATTTCATAATCTGACCAGCGGTTTCTGAGAAGAAGAATTTTTTAGAATTTTTTCATTCCTGTATAGTGCAAATAGCCCCCATTCACCAGAGTCATGTTTCTTGACTGATCAAAATTTCACGAAAAAGTTTTGGACACGTAAGGTAGTGGACCCGTAATAGGCATAGTGCAGCATGGCATAAAATTTCTGGACAGTTGATAAAGACATATTTTGTACAGATATGATACTATTGCAGATTTTTAACCGAACAGAAATTCCTTCGGGGTCTGTCTTGAAATTATTTGTTGATATTTTGTTAGTTTCCAGAAAAGGGAGGTAATTATCATATCCATTTGTAATGAAATTATAGTAGTTATAGATTTATAAATGATAATTCTAGGAAGGACAAAAAAGAAAAAGTGGCTAGGTGAAATAGTACAATAGTGCTCATTTTTAATCTTAGCAAATTTTCTAGGGTAATATTACGGTGGAAATAGCTGTTTTCTATTACGGGTCCACTACGTTAAGGAACATCTCTGTGAAATTATTTTAAAATCTGGCCAGCTGTTTCAGAGAAGAAGATTTTTAAAGAATTTCTTAGAAAACTGTTTGGTTGCCATGGCAACCAAAACTTTTGACGTAATCAAATTCTGTGAACAATTTTCAAAGAGGACCTCCCAAAGAACATTCCAGCCAAGTTTGGTCCATATTGGCCCAGCGGTTTTGGAGGAGTTGATGTTTAAAGAATTGTTGATGACGCATGACGGATGACAGACACCAGGTGATCCTAAAAGCTTCCCTTGAGCATGTTGTGCTCAGGTTAGCTGAAAAAACAGTCCTAAGGTTTTTCATCTCAACCAAACTGACTCTCAAATTATAAAAAATATTTGCAAAGTAATTAATAACCATGCAATCTACAACAGGTTAAAGACCATTGTGAATAATTAGTTTAACTCATTACCAGACCAGCCCAATTTTAGGCTTGTCCAAATTGAAAGCATTTGCAGACAACAAAATAAAAGTGACAGAATATTTGAAATTTGTTTTGTGAAGGTTAGAAAAAATCGTGGGAAAAGGAGAAAATGCATTTTTTCCTTTTCCCACAATGTGTTCTAAAGGCTTCTTTCTCAGGGTAGTCGAAAGCAGGGATTGTGTGGAAATGGGTTAAATACCACATTAAATTTGTTACACTCTTTTTGAGTGTTGAAATTGTATCTTTGCTATCCAAACAATGTAATTAACGTATCACATTTCTCTGTTATATCATTTCTTTAAATGTGCTGATGCTTATGTTTTTTTTTTTCATATATAAAACATATTTTTATAATGATGGATAAATATCTTTAAAGTATCCAATATGCTTTTTTTTTTCATTAATAGTAATTTTATCTTCCTTAAAAAAAAAAATAGAAAGAGAAACGTGATTTTATCACTAAGCATTTGATTGACTTCGCTATGTTTATTGTTAAATAAGTTTCATCATTGGTTTTAATCATGTAAGGCAAATTCAAAATAAAGCAAGAGTTATAAATCGTCATGATGACGAATAGGTAATTTCTATTAATTTTTACACAAATTGAAGTTAGAAATACTATAAAAATCATGTGTTCATTTTGACTACACATTGGGTACGTTTTGACTCCACTTGGGTAGGTTTTGACTTCATTTGGGTAAGTTTTGACTCCACTCGGGTACGTTTTGACTTGGGTACGTTTTGGTTTGAGTACGTTTTGACTGTAAACCCCTCAACAGTGCAACTGTCAATGTACGGTCGTAATTGCTGTATTTTACCTTGCGTTTCATATTTCATGTTGTATTTACTGTATACGGAGGGGATGAAATATCCTTGTCGCCACTCTTTTGAGGTCCGAACAAAAGCAGTAATCAACATTTTAACTTTAGTGGTGTTAATCGTTATGTGCGTTTGTTTTCTATCCCGTCCGCCATTTGCATTTTCTTAATCAAAGTACAATTTTGTACTTCAAACTTAAGCTGATCAAAGACCTAAAATACTAGAATTGATAGCAAAAGTTCATGTCTGATTTCCATAAAATCGTGTATGTAAGCGTTTCGCATGCAGTTTTATATGTTACAAAAGTTTTTTGATGGAATAGTTTTTGAGTGCTCTACTGTAGGGTGTTTTGGGGTATTTTTCGGTTTTCGAGTGGTTTGGGGTGTTTCATCCGAGACGTACGTTACAAACTAGGTCAAACCTGCGGAACGAAACAAATTTTCAAATTTAGAGCGAGTTTTACGATATTTAACCCTGAATTCACGGTTTGCATGGTTTAAAAGAGTTGATTTCAAATGACATCACTCGAGTTCGAAATTCCACCCTTAATAAGCGAAGCCCTACCGGTCTCGATAATACATGAATATTTACAGTAAGGTGCACTCGATAAGCCATATTAATCTGCGATCCCTTTTAAACTTACATTAAGCACTGATGGGGGGATATCTTAGCTGAATTGTGTTTTATTTACCAATCTAAACAACGATAGATGTTAAATTTTCACATGATATACAAAATAACCGCATTTTTATTTTAATTTAAAATTTGAGTCACGTTCTCCTTTTTCTAGCGTAGGTATATGAGTTATATGAGTTACCGGGTCCAGTCCCATCATAAAGAACAAATTCCAGACATACCAAAGAAAAAGTAGTTCTACAGCGATTGGGTGAAAAGCAGAGTAACTGCACCTCGTTTATGAAGTATATACGACGTTTTTGATCCAATTTTTTGCATGATTCTTCAACCCACTATAGACACCCCCCCACCCACCTTGAGCTCCTCGAGCTCATCGCAAAAAGTCGAACGTTTTGACAAACGTGCGACTTAAAAATGCTGGTTGAAACCATTTGCAATCGACTATTTCAATGTGGCTCAAATGGTCCATTTTTTTCTTGATGGGGAAGAAAATATTGTGGAAAAAGGAGAAAATGCTGGTTACCAGCATTTTCTCCTATTCTAACAATGTTTTCAAACAGCTTCTTTCCCCGGGTCATTAAAAGTCGTCATTGTGTGGTAAAGGGTTAAAACAACTCTAAGATTAAAGGCTCTCAAAACACTGTCCACATGATGTAACTGCTAGTTACCAGCATTTTCTTTTTATCACAAGATGTCTTATGTCTTGACCACAGGAAAATATTGAAAGAATTTGCAGGAGACAATCAAATGTAAATATTACCCAAAAGATTTGATTTGTTTCTGAAAGATTAGAAAACATTTTGGGAAAGGAAGAAAATGTTGTTACAAGCATTTTCTCCTTTCCCCGTAATGTTTTGTAAGGTCTTATTTCCCTAAATTGCTTAAACCTATAATTTTGTGGTAAAGGGTTAAACTACAATTCAAATTTTCTTCTGCTCTTGTACAGGGATAATTAGATTTCGTCCAACATCACAAAGACTTTATCTGCCAAAATTAAGCAGATATTAATACAAATACATAACCTAACAATTCTAATGTTTCACATTTTCGCTATAATTTATGACCTAAAAGCTTATTGATGTTTCAACTTTGCTGTGTTACAAGTTTTTATGATCCATTCCTCTTTCCTAAATACCTCTCATTATATTTTGCTTCTATACATGAACGCCTTAACCCTTTACCAATCCCTTTACCAAACAACCCTACGAAAAAAGGTTTTGAATGCATTAAGGAAGGAGAACATGTTAGTAACCAGCATTTTCTCCTTTTTCCACAAAGTTTTTTTTTTATACTAGCAAGAAATATTGCACCATTTTTCAACCTTGTTGCCTGAAAAAACTTTCAATTCAGACAAGGCTAGAATTTTGTCATCTGGTAAAGGGTTAATTCTGGAAGGGTCTGTTAGATGTTATCATGCTATAATGACGTTGAAGAAAGTTGCTGTTTTTTTCTAAATCTGTAGGTAAAGGAAAAATTGTTCATAACCAGTGTTCACTTGTTTCTCAAAGATGTTTCTACCCACTACAAAATGTATCATCAGATACACACATAATGATTTTCTGTCATACTTCAATTTGGAATATGGATATGCCTGAAATTCTGTCAAAGGGTGAAATGGTTAAAAGAATTATATCAAAATAATAAAGAAAGGAACGAAGTAACTAAACAATCCCATTGAAGATTAACACAATTAACTCTTTACCAAACAACAAAATTTTGAGACAAATCCAAATTGAAAGCACTTGCAGATGACAAAATAAACCTAACTCAAAAATTGAAATTTTATTTCCAACGGGGTAGTAAATATTGTGGAAAAAGGAGAAAATGCTGGTTGCCAGCAATTTCTCTTTTTCCAACTATGTTTTCAAAAGACTTCTAACTAAGGGGCCGATCTCAGTCCGTAGCATACAGGACTTGAGAATAGGGGGTCGTAAGTTCGATCCCCAGCTTGGCCAATTTCTTTCCGAGGAATGATGATAGTCTTTGCGGCAGGATTCATTCCTCTTCCACCGCTGATCATTATTTTGATAATGGTTATGAGGGAAAGCTGCCAGTGGTTTCGAAAGAAAAATTGTGCGGAGTACTGTAAAAGCGACTCCAGGAAAGCATGGACAGGTGCACTGGCTGCCATATCGGGATCGTAAAAACCGGGGATTGTTTGGTAAAGGGTTAACTCTTTACCACACGAGAAAATTTTAGACTGGTCCAAATTGAAAGCATTTGCAGACGACAAAATAAAGGTGACTGAAAAATAGAAATTTGTTCTGGGAAGGGAAGAAAACACTGTGGGAAAAGGAGAAAATGCTGGTTACCAGCATTTTCTCCTTTTCCCACAGTGTTTTCAAAAGGCTTCTTTCTCAGGGGCGTCAAAAGTAGGGATTGAGTGGTAATGGGTTAAACAATCATGTTAGGTATCTTTCCAACTAAATTGTGCCTGAAGGCAGTGTGAGAGGACTCATTGCCAGTAGTCTATTTCAGACCCATCCTCCCCACAGAAAGTGACAGGAACCAGAGATATTGTAAGGAATGGAAATTGTCATGTTCTCTAAATGTTCTAACTATTCTAAAAACATACAATACTGTCTTCCAACAATGCTTAGGATTTAGGCTTTTGAAAACATGTAAAAAGGAAAAGGTATTTTCTCCATTTTCCACAACATTTTCAATTATTTCCAAAACAAATTCAAGTGGCTTTCCATGTAATCTAGAGACGTTTCAATTTAACCCATTAACACAAAATCCCTACTTTTGACAACCCTGAGAAAGAAGCCAAAAGAAAACATTGTGGTAAAAGGAGAAAATGCTGGAAACAAGCATTTTCTCCTTTTCCCACAATGTTTTCTACCCTACCCAACACAAGTTTCAATTTTTGAGTCAGCCTAATTTTGTCGTCTGCAGATACATTCAATTTGGACTGGTCTAAAACTATGTTGTTTGGTAGAGTTAAAGAAGTCAAAAATTTTGTAGTCTGCTCAAATTTATGCTTATTAAAAGTAATAGATAAACTAAACCTGAATTTAGAGGCAATGAAAAAAACATGTAGATGCATATATATGGCATATTACCAATTGTTCGATGATGAGTAAGTACATTAGAGGTCAAGGTGATGTCTCCAGTTTCCCGCATCTGCACCACGCCTTTATCTGTATCATACCACTGATCAAGGGGAAACAACCCATACGAGTTCAGGCTGGAAAAACAAGTACAAATATTGTCCTTCATCACTGATCTATTTAACCATTAATCAGACGATAAAATTCAAACCTTGTCCAAATCAATAGCATTTGAAGATAACAATTTCAGAGTGGCTAAATGTTGCAAATTTTTCCTTGATAGGGAAAAAACATTGTGGGAAATGTAGGAAGTGCTGGGTACCAGCATTTTCTCCTTTTCCCACAATGTTTTTAAAAGGTGTTTTTCCCTTGGTCGTTTTAAGTTGGAACTGTGCAGAAGATGATTAAGGAGAGGTATTTTAGGATTAAGTGAGTAATATTACTCTATTAATATTCTTCAATAAAATGTAAGACGGTAGATCTGCTAACCTGAATTGTCTCTTTGACAATTTCAATAAATACCTACAACACTGATTTCTATAAAGAAAAAATACTTTCAAGACTGCTATGCTCTCACCTTTCTAGACCTCTCTTTTTACAGATTTAAACTTCTATTGTCAAAATACAACCCACTTTTTCTCCCTTTCCCACAGTTTTATCTCTTTCCAAAGATAATCTCATCATCGGAGTCAAATCTGATTTTGTCGTCTGCATCCCTTTCAATTTGGATGAGCATAAAGTTTTGTCTTTTGGTAAAGAGTTAAACTCTGTGTTTGGAAAAATCTTTGTTGTTCCATTTTTCCATTCTTCTTTCATTTCAAATCATATTTGGTAATATCAAACAAACAGCACCTTGTATATCACAGCACATATATTTGAACTCTGGCAAAAGGTGACTTAACCCTTTTCCCTACAATCCCTACTTTTGACGCCCCTGGGAAAAAAGCATTTAGAAAACATTGTGGGAAAAGGAGTAAATGCTGGTAACCAAAATTTTCTCCTTTTCCCACAATGTTTTCTACTTTCCACAAAACAAATTAAAAATTTTTAGTCACTGTTATTTTGTCGTCTGTAAATGATATTGATTTGTACAAGCCTAAAATTTTGTCATTTGGTAGTGAGTTAACTCTTTACTAAATGACAAAACTTTAGACTGATCCAAATTAAAAGCATTTGCAGACTAAAAATACATGTGACTCAAAAATGGAAATTTATTTTGGGAAGGAAAGAAAACCCTGTGGGAAAAGGGAAAAATGCTGGTTAACAGCATTTTCTCCTTTTCTCACAATGTTTTCAGAAGGCTTCTCTCTGGGGTCGTTAAAAGTCAGGATTGTGTGGTAAAGAGTTACTGCATGTCTGTAATCTATTTTACAAAGTAAGTCACCACATGACAAGGGATGCATAAAGTCCACTTCGTCTAAGGAATGACTGAAGTTTGAAGAAATGTGGTCCTTGGACATACAGACAATTAATCGATAGCCAAAAGTTTTGGCCCAGGTTGGTCTGTGCATGCTGACCTTGGTTAATACTTTTTGCAGATGCGTTAAGTTCCCTTTTCAGAGCATGGCTCATTTATGTAGGAACAGATGTTTAAAATTTACAGTGACTTATAGGCCCATGGAGATGGGAGTATGTTTGTCATTTTTAAAATAAATATTTTTTGTATGTCATTCCGTACACATCTCCATATCAATAAACTATTTACCAGCCTACCTTCCTACAAAGAACTGCTCTTTGGAAAAATACTTCCTAAAAACAAAGAAAAAAGCAAACCAAACAAGTTCCTAGATGATAAAATGTTACTAAAACATTCCCAAGCATACAAAAATACTTACTCTGAAAACAAATCTATCAACTTGTAGTGATTCTTGGCTATTGCAACATCTTTGGGTAAATCTCCGTTTCTGTTGGCCAGTCTCAAAGCAGTGTGACTTCCACGTTTACGTAGAAAGTAAACCGCCGTCTTTTGCAAATCCAACAAAGCACAAAAATGTAGAAGGGTTTCTCTAGGTTCTGGATCCTCTGTTAAATGTAGACAACAACAAATATCTCAACTCTTTACCAAACGACAAAATTTTAGACTGGTCCAAATTGAAAGCATTAGTAGACGACAAAATAAATTTGACTGAAAAGTTGAAATTTGGTTTTGGAAGGGTAGAAAAGATTGTGGGAAAAGGAGAAAATGCTGGGTTCCAGCATTTTCTCCCTTTCTCACAATGTTTTCAAAAGGCTTCTTTCTCAGGGTCGTTTAAGTGGGGATTGTGTGGTAAAGAGTTAAACTCTTTCACTATTATGTCAAAATATGCGACACTTTTTTCAAGGTCTAAAGGTACACTGCCACTTCTATTGATGATGAAATAACTCTTTACCACACAATCCCAACTTTTGATGACCCTGAGAAAGCTTTTGAAAACATTATGAGAAAAGGAGAAAAAGGTACCAAGAAGCTCTATTGATGACAAAATTATCATTTGACCTTCAAGTATGACTTTGACCTTTGACCTACCTAAACAAATGTTTCAAACGGCACTTGTATTCATAGACGAAAATGATTGTGCTAAACTATTTTGAAATCCATTCTAAATGTAGAAGATCTGTACCATACCACACAAGTCCAGACAGACACACACATGCATTAACCAATGGATGCGCTAACGCAAGCAGGCTCATACACCCAAAAAACATTGTGATAATTATGTGTTGCTTGTCAAAGCAGGCTTATCAAAAAATTGAGGATGACCGATTGACTGATCATCAAGAAATTCAGTCTAAAGCAGCCCTAATATAGGGATTACTATAGCTTTCCTACTGACCATAAAATCTTGTTATGTATCTTTTCAGCACCATCTGAGTGTAAGTATAAATTTGCTGTGTGAACCAAGTCACAATCTACAAAAAAGACAACAAAAGTTTACCTTTTCCCTCATCGGATCCCAAAACAGACCAAAATTCTGGATATTCCAGCTGGGCAAGAGCACGGCTGAGTCGCTGATCTAAGGTTGACAAATCTTCATCTGCCAAATCAAACTTATCTGTCTTTATAAGTTCTAAATCTTCTAAACTCACTGGATTATAAACACTATCTATCAAAAACTGTGCCAAATAGAATGCTCCGTCATTGTGGAAATGGAATGGACTTGTCACTAGAAGAGATTTCTCATCTCCATGAAAACTGATTGCACTAAGCTGTACTTGTTCTTCTTGTGTATGACCTGTAATGAATGAGATAAATTTTAACCCTTAAATCTTTACCATACAACAACATTTTAGACTTATCCAAATTAAAAGCATTTGCATATGATAAAGGTGGCTCAAATAATATTTATCTGTGAGAGAGTAGGAAACGTAGAAAACATTGTGGAAAAAGGAGAAAATGCTGGTAACCAGCATTTTCTCCTTTTCCTACAATGAACACTGTATACCAAACTCTCTGAAACAAATTTGGGTCCAACTTTTGTCACAAGCATTTCCTCCTTTTCCCAAAATATTTTTATCCATTTTACCTTATCTAAGACATATTTTCATAATTTGAGTCATATTTCAATTTTTGCCTGAAAATGATTTTAATCTGGACAAATCATCTTTTTTGTGTTATTGTAAAGAGTTAGGTGAATCATTTCCCCTTTGGCCGCACCATTTGTTGACCAAACCTTATGTCAATTATCTACATCTGCATGAAGATGGCTTAAAGTTTAATGCTGCTCAACTCTTTACCAAACAACAAAATTCAGGCCTAGACCAAATTCAAAGCATTTGCGGACGACATATTGAATGTAGCTAAATAGACAATTTCTGTATGTGATAGGGTAGAAAACATTGTGGGAAAAGGAGAAAATGCTGGTTACCAGCATTTTCTCCTTTTCCTACAATGTTTTCAAAGGACTTCTTCCACAGGGTTGTTAAAACTTGGGATTGTGTGGTAAAGAGTTAACCCTTTACCACACAATGACGACTTTTAATGACCCCCATAAAGAAGCCTTTTGAAAATACATGTACATGTATTGTGAGAAGAAAATGCTGGTTACCAGCATTTTCTCTTTTTCCCTAAAGTTTTCTGCACTTTCAGAGAAAAATTACTTGATTTGAGCCACTGTGAAATTGTCTGTAAATGCTTTCAACTTGGATCTAAAATTTTGTGGTAAGGAGTTTAGTTTTTCAGGACAGAAGCGGTAAACTCCCTACCAATCCACAAAACTGTAGATTCATCCAAGCCAAGAACTATCACAGACGACAACCAAAAATTTAATGCGAGTCAAATGGTTGAATTTATCCTTGATAGGTAACAATAAAGTATAAAAGAAGGCAAAAATGCTGCTCTCTCTCTATTTCTAAAGCACACTGCAGTCAAATTATGACTGTGATAGTTTGTTAAAGGCTAAAGAAAAAAATTTTCTACTTCCACAGTGCGGTCAACTTATGATTGTGATAGTTTGGAAAAGGCTAAAGAAAAATTTTTCTACTTCCACAGCCCAGTCAAATCATGACTGTGATAAGTTTGGAAATGGCTTAAAAAAATTTTTTGTACTTCCACAGCCCAGTCAAATCATGACTGTGATAAGTTTGGTAAAGGTTAAAGAAAACATTTTTCTACTTCCACAGTGCAGTCAAATCATGACTGTGATATTAAGTTTGGTAAAGGTTAAAGAAAAAAATTTTCTACTTCCACAGTGCAGTCAAATCATGACTGTGGTAGTTTGGAAAAGGCTACAGAAAAATTTTTCTACATCCACAGCACAGTCAAATCATGACAGTGATAGTTTGATAAAGGCTTAAGGAAAGTTTTTCACCCTTATCCTGCTAAATAACTTAAATGAAACTTTCAAGCCGATAGTAAAACCCCAAATGCTGCGATTTGAAAGACATATTTTAGAGAAAAATAGATCTGTACTGGACAATGTAGATCCACGATCGGACTGCACATTCTGTACAATTTGATCTTGATCTACACCGTCAGCTAAAGGTTAGTGAGTTACTCATAGCAGTCTAAAGGTTAACTCTTTACCAAACGACGAAATTTCTGACTAGCCCAAACTGAAAGCATTTGCAGACAAAAAACTAAATGTGAATTAAAATTTGAAATGTGATTTGGGAAAAGTAGAGAACAGCATTTTCTCCTTTTCCAAAATTGTTTCCAAAGGCTTGTTTTCTCAGGGTCGTCCAAAGTCGTCATTGTGTGGTAAAGGGTTAATTCTTTACCAAACGACAAAATTTTAGATTTGTCCAAACTGAAAGCATTTGCAGGCGACAAAACAAAAGTGACTGAAAATTTGAAATTTCTTTTGTCAAGGGTAGAAAATATTGTGGGAAAAGGAGAAAATGCTGGTTACCAGCATTTTCTCCTTTTCCCACAATGTTTTCTAAATGCTTCTTTCTCAGGGTTGTCAAAAGTAGGGATTGTGTGGTAATGGGTTAATCAGAGAAAATGGTAAGTATACAATCTACTTAAGCCTCCACAGAGATAATTAGGAAATGTCAGGACAATCTTGACTAACCCACAGATAGTATGTAATTGTCAAATACTTTCTGTCTCTGGGTTCATTCCTTTGTTCTTACAGACAAAGAAAATACAAAATAACTGCCTTAAAAAAAATAACCTCTTCTTTATGTTACACTCAATAGTGTAAGCCAATTATAGGTTGCTTCAAGTTTTTACAAGACAACAAAAACGCTGACTTGTCCCAAGTTTAACTCCTAAGCTGCTAAGGGTGATTCACTGATTTTTTGCGGAACATGCAGGCTGATCTTGAATCTACATTGTCTGATACAGAGATGTTACTCCCTTAAACATAATTTTGAAATAGCAGTACATGTATATGGGTTTTTTATCATCAAATTTAAAATTTAATTTTAATTATTTAGCAGGATAGGGGTAAAAGCAGTAACAAACGGCAATATAAAAATGTGAATCCAATGGTAGTCCTGGTCTTTGATTGTGTAGAAATCATTGTGGAAAAAGGAAAAACTACCGCTTACGGGCATTTTCTTCTTTTTTCCATATTTTTTTTCAAATGGCTTCTTCCTCTGGATTGTGTGGTAAAGGGTTGGTAAAGGGCTGACTCCTTAGGTGACAACGAAATTTAACCCTTTACCCTACAATCCCATGTTTTCAAGACCCTATGGCTAACTGCTTTGAAAACATTGTGGAAAAAAGAGAACATACTGGTAACATGTATTATTTTTGTTCATTTCCTTCAATATTTTCTACCTTACAAAACAAAACTTTAATCTTAGATATGTCTACAGTAGTGAAGTTAGAAATTTGTCATCTGGTATAGTTTATGGCTTGGCAATTTCTTTTTAAAGTCATGAACTAAAAATACAAGAAATGCCTTTCAAGGAGCCAAGAGCGTCCAAGAAATAGCTGGTTACCAAAACATTTTTTTTTTTCCTAAAAAGTTTGAAAAAAGCTATTATCCCAGTAGTTGGCAAACATTAATTTGTTAAAAAAAATAGATAAGCTTGAAATAGTCATGACTAAATTTTCTTTTTTCAGTTCTTAAATAAACTCTTTACCAAACAAAAAAATTTTGGACAAGTCCAAATTGAAAACGTTTGCACATGACAAAATAAAATGTGAATCAGAAGTTGAAATTCGATTTGGGAAGGGTTGAAAGCAATGTTTTTAAAAGCTTATTTTCTCAATTGATAATTATACAAATATTTTCTAAACCCCTGTCTTTTGAACAAGAAAAACCAAAACATTTCACACATGTATGCACAGCATAAAACCTGGGACAAATACATCATTATTCAACTGAGCACGACATCCACCAAAAACAAAACTTCATCCAACCAGCAATATATTGTTTTGCCACAATGTCATTTTAGGTAATTGTGACCCATCAGGCAAAAAGGGACCATCTGGGAATTCCATACATCAGTTAAATAAAAACAGGCCAAATTTGAGCTGATAGTTCAAAAATGATTGTAAAACAAGGTAGAATGGCCACTTCTCATACAGAAAATATCTTTAAAGCTTAAAGTGTCAACACTGGTCAGCCTGCACAATTCGGGCAGTTTGACCAGGGTTGACACTTCGCAGTTCCCAGAAGGTCCTTTTTTGTGCGACGGGTCACATTTATTCTCATTCTTTTGCAGATGACCAAATTTTAAATTCTTCCATACTGAAAGCATTTTGAAGATGACAAACCTGGCTTATCTGATGGACTTATCTTTCAAAGGAAGAAAACCTAGTGAAAAAAAAAGAAAATACTAGTGATGTCTAAACAGCCATCAGGTTCTTTGATACTAGAGGATTGCTTGTGAGATGGCAAAGAAAGGATTATCATAACACAAGACTGTTTCAGTAAAGAGTTAAGATACAACATAAACTTTACCGAGACAATTTATATAACCCCTCCCATCACGCTTATCCCCCAAAGTGCAGAATATAATATAAGTTAATATTTTGCATAGGAAATCAAGATCAAGATCAGACTAAACATTGCAGAATGCAGGTTGATCATGCACCTACTGTGTTTGATAGGTTGCCAGACGTACTAACCAAGGCAGCCCTACCCCTTTGAGCAAACAAAAGTTCAAAATATCCAAATAACTGCAGTTTCGAGGTTAACCCTTTACCACACAATGGCGACTTTTGACGAACCTGCCGTAGAAGCCTTCAGAAAACATTGAAGGAAAAAGAGAAAATGCTTGTAACCAGCATTTTCTCCTTTACCCACAAAATTTTCAACCCTTCCCAAATCAAATTCAAATTTTCAGTCGCATTTATTTGAAAGTCACAACCATGTGGTAAAGGTTAAATTCAACCTGCACTTCTCACAGTAGTTATATAAACATAGTCTATATTTTGACAAAATATGGTAAACAATTACGATCCATGTTTCACGCTTGTAGTCAGCTACCAAAATTAAATGAAAGTTCTTAGTGAGTACTTGAGATACAATTGTTGCAATTTCAGAGCTATTTTGTCACAAAGTCTAGAAAAGACAGAGCAAATCCAAGACCTAAGTGCACAGTCTGTTCTTGAATGAATATTTAAGTTTTGCAACAGACCTTGAGAAAATTTGTGCCAAAAGAATTTCAGTTCATAATTATGCAATTGCTCCTATAGCTACAATGCTTTCATAATCATAAATTCATGTATCATAATTCAATTCATACTAGTTTTTTCCAAAGCAAATTTATTTCAGGAGCTAGTTGAACACATCAAAGCAACATACATGTATATTTCCATCAAAATGTGGAAATGTGGAAAAAGGAGTATCCTTTATTTAGTAAAATATTGTCACAAAACAATTACTAGTATTTCTATTGTAAGCACCTGATCCTATCTCCACACCTGATGAAGCTAACCACAGACATTTAATGTCTCAACTAAAATTAAAACCGAACACTCTTCTATGACTTGTCTGCACAGCAGCTAGGTGAAGTCACTCAGAGTTGTTGAATGTTATTGAACTTCATTTCACCATGACAAACAACTGTGAACCTCAGTGTAATTGTCTCTTTCAGCTCATTGCTGTATTACTTCAGTACATGTGTCCTCAACCCTTTACCATGCAATCATGTATTTTCTTGACCCTGAAGAAGAAGCCTTTGAAAAAAAATTCAATTTTTTAATTAGCTTCATCCTATTATCTGCAAATGCTATGAATTTATACAAATTTTTTTTTTCCAATAAATTTTGATAAGGAGTCAACATATTACGATCACTTTCACAATTACTGGAGGGGTTTTATGTTTTTTCAAGAATATTTCATGTAACCACAATTCTTCTGGGTTTTTACCTTTAACTCTTTACCAGACGACATAATTGTAGACCTGTCCAAATTGAAAGCAGTTGCAGCCGACAAAATTATTGTGAATCAAAAATTGAAATTTGTTTTGGTAAGGATAGAAAACATTGTGGGAAAAGGAGAAAATGCTGGTTACCAGCATTTTCTCCTTTTCACACCATGTTTTCAAAAGGCTTCTTTCTCAGGGTCGTTAAAAGTCGGGATTGTGTGGTGAAGGGTTAATGTGTGGCAAATTTTTCTATTTGTCTAAACTGAACCCATCTGAAAAAGATAAAATACACTTAAGGATCAATTGATGTAATCTATCTTTTATAGGATGAAAGTATCATGAGAAAAAGAGAAAAATACTGGTTAGCAGCATTTTCTCCTTTTTCCACAATGTTATCAGACACTGTGTTTGTCAGGGGTGTTAAAGTTGTTTGTGTTTAATTCTCACAAGCAAACATCAGCTGCAAAATGAGAACTGGTATAAACTTAAGAGACTGTGCTAAACACAAAAAAAAAAACTACAGTAAATATACATCACAAACTATTAAAATTTATGATGCATGATTCACAAAATATGCTGGTGAAATAGCTATGATATACCATAAAAAGTACCATAACTTAAGTCTGACAATTTTGGCAGCCCACAAGGGTAGCTCTGTAGTAAGGGTATCTGACTTGTGACCTTAGCTTATCCAACTTGTGGTTGCTAGTTTGGTACCTGGTTGAAGCAAACCTTCTTTGTGGCTATTTTTGCCTTGTCACCTCCGACATGTGTGAGAAAAAGTAGCCAGTGGCTTCGACAGAAACTTGTGTCAGTGTAAGTGTGAGAGTCAGGAAATACATGCATAGATGCAATTGCTGCCGTGACACAACCTAAGCACTAAACTCCATTCCTGGTGTCTGGTAGCAATCAGTAAATCATTCACGTGACATCAAAACTGGATGTCAGTAACTTCAAGCCCGACATTTAAGCCTTTACCACACAATCCCTACTACTAACATCCCTGGAAAAAAGCCTTTCAAAAACAATGTGGGAAAAGGAGAAAATGCTGGTAACCAGCATTTTCTCCTTTTACCACAATGCTTTCTTCCCTTCCTAAAACAACTTTTGATTCTTTAATCACATTTTTTTGTTGTCTGCAAATGCTTTCAATTTGGACCAACCTAAAATTTTATCGTTTGGTAAAGTGTTAAATGAACATCAGAAATATTTACTCTTGGGCTGCTAAGTGAGACTCAAGAACATTTTGCAGACAGTATTGATCAAGATCACAATGCACACAATGTGCAGTCTGATCTTGAATCTACACTGTCTGATAAGAAGATATCCCTTCCCAGCAAAATACCTTTAAAATTCCAAACTTGTTTTTTACAATTGGTTTGAGTGTTTCACTTCACTTACTTAGCAAGAGTAGCTTTAAGGTTACAAGCACAATTAACAAAATTAATGAGAAAATGATAAGCAATTTACCAAATTGTACCTTCTCACACTTATGTAACAACCTAATTACTCCTTTTTCTACAATGATTTTATCAGATATCTTCAACAGTAGGTCAAATTTATATTTCTAAGGTGAAGGATTAGTAACTCTAGCCATGAATAAAATAAAGTCATTAACACTTGTAATTATGCAGTTGTCACATGTAATAAATCTGGAGGAATTTTAATTCTTTCTGAAACACTGACATGAATTTTTGATGATCTGGGAGTAAATCTCTGTACTTCACAACTTTTTCTATTCTGAAACTGTGGTGTACCATCTGATATTATTAAGATATTCTAAGATAATTCGAGAATTATTTTTGCCAAATCTCAAGTTTCAACAAAATTATAGTGGGTTTTTCTCATCATTATACTTACTTATTCATTTCATACAGAAAAAAATGTTTTTGTGAGTTTAACTCTTTACCACACAATTCCTACTTTTAACGACCCTAAGAAAAAAGTCTTCTGAAAACAATGTGAGAAAAGGAGAAAATGCTGGTAACCAGCATTTTCTCCTTTTCCCACAATGTTTTCCACCCTTCTCACTTAAAACTACAATTTTTCAGTCACATTTATTTCATTATCTGCAAATGCTTTCAATTTGGACCAGTCTATAAATTAGTTATTTGGTAAAGAGTTAAATGTTTTAGCTTAATAACACATATAACACCTTTTAGAGCAGTCTATTAACTCTATCATTACTGAATCAATAAATTGTATTTTCTCAAAAACTGAAAATACATTTCCTCTGCAGGATCAAGAAGCAGTAAGGTCATATTCTAAAACATAGCAGTCTACCCCAGTGTACAGTGTGAAGTTGATCTACACTGTACACAAAAGCTATAGTGGATTTTTGTTTTTTTCGGTGAACGATCGAAATTTATTTCATCGAGTGGACACCATCGGTAATATTTTCACGAGTGCCACAGCCATGAGTGAAAATATTACCGACGGTGTTCACGAAATGAAATAAATTTCGATCTTTCACTGAAAAAAACAAATATTCAACTTATTTCATGCTTTTAACTCTTTCTTGGAGGAGCTTTATCAAAATCCGGTACAGTTCTTTTCCGTTATTCCCCGTGGCTTACCCCTCCCGAATGCAACACTTTACAATATTACCTCAAGCGTGAGAAATGTAAGGTAAATGACGTCATATTTCCCATCTGATTGTCAGGCACGCGCAATTAACCTAGGCAACAAGAACATGAAAATCAGTTTTTTCACTGGTGGTGCCATTGTAAGATCGAAAACTATTTTCCTTGCTATTTCTCAATATCCTACCGGGAAGCATGAAATAAATAGAGGATATTTATTTTTTTCGGTGTAAGATCGAAATTTATTTCATCTCATGGACACCATCGGTAATATTTTCACGAGTGGCTGTGCCACTCGTGAAAATATTACCGATGGTGTTCACGAGATGAAATAAATTTCGATCTTTCACCGAAAAAAACAAATATTCTATTTATTTTATGCATTTAACCCTTTCTGGGAGGAGCTTTATCAAAATTCAGTACAGTTCTTTTCTCTTATTCCCCGTGGCATACCCCTCCCGCATAGCAACGTTACGTCAAGCGTGTGAAATGTAAGGTATATGACGTCATATTTCCTATCTAGTTGTTAGGCACGCGCAATTTACCTAGGCAACAAGAACGTGAAAATCGGTATTTTCACTGGTGGAACCAGTGTAAGATCAAAAAAAAATTTCACTGCTTTTTCTCGATATCCTACCGGAAAGCATGAAATAAATACTGATATTGTCTTTAACATGGAAAGACTTAAAAATTTTTTTACTCACAGATTTAATCATTTCACTTCTGTAACGTAACCTTTAACCCTTTACCAAACAGTCCCTGTTTTTTCGACCCTGAGATAGAAGCCGTTTAAAAACATTGCCGAAAAAGGAGAAAATGCTGGTAACTAGCATTTTCTCCTTTTCCCACAATGTTTTCTACCCAGCAGGAAACAAATTTCAATTTTTGAGTTAAATTTATTTTGTCCTCTGCAAGTCCTTTGATTTGGACAAGTCTAAAGTTTTGCAATTTGGTAGAGTTAACCAAACCATCACATGTTATGTTCTCTTTACCACACAATCCCGACTTTTAACAACCCTAAGAAAGAAGCCTTTTGAACACAATGTAGGAAAGGGAGAAAATGCTGGTTACCAGCATTTTCTCCTTTTCCCACAATGTCTTCTACCCTTCCCAAACCAAATTACAATTTTTCAGTCACGTGTATTTTGTCGTCTGCAAATGCTTTCAGTTTGGTCTGGTCCAAAATTCTGCCGTTTGGTAAAGAGTTAAATAAACACTAAGGAGTTGGGTAGAAGTCTCCTGGAAACAGTGTGGGGAAAGGAAGAATCTAAAATCCATCATCTGGTAAATTGGTAATAAATTATATTCACTCAAGATTATGGAATATAAAAGATGATTTTTTTTTTGAAATGCACTAAGAATCAGGTTTGCAAAGAAAAAGAGAAATAAAAAACACAATTTATCATCATATTCTATAATTATGCAGTTTATTTCTTCATTTCTGTTTCTTTTTCTATCAATGCATTTTTTGCGGGATCTTTTATAGCCTTGTTGACATTTATAAAGAGCCATGTCAATGTGTAGGCGGGAATCAGTTCAATACAAACTCCTAGAATGGCAATATATTTAGATGAAACTGGCATTTCATAACCATGTGTTGCTAGTACGAGGCTACTTTTGACTGAATATCTGAAAACATAAATATTACATAAACAGGTACTGAAAGCTGGTTAATCTTTTACAACACATTCCCTAGTTTTGACAGCATGGGGAGACTGCCTTTTAAAAACTTTGCGGGAAAAGAAGAAATGCTAGTGACCTGCATTTTCTTCCTTTTCATATTTTCCTTTTAACTCATTTCCAAACGACAAAATTATAGACCTGTGCAAATTAAAAGCATTCGCAGACGACAACCTAAGTATGGCTCAAAAATTGAAATTTGTCTTAGGAAGGGCAGAAAACATTGTGGGAAAAGGAGAAAATGCTGGTTACCAGCATTTTCTCCTTTGCCTACAATGTTTTCAAAAGGCTTCTTTCTCAGGGTCGTTAAAAGTAGGGACGTTGTGGTAAAGAGTTAACTCATTTCCAAACAATATTTCAGGTTTGTCCAAATCAAATGCATTTGCAGACAACGAAATAAATGTTACTCAAAATTTGAAATTTTTTCAGGAAGGGTAGAAAACATGGTGGGAAAAGGAGAAAATGCTGGTTTCCAGCATTTTCTCCTTTATCCACAATGTTTTCAAAAGGCTTCATCCTCAGGGTTGTTAAAACTAGGGATTGTGTGTTAAAGGGTTAAAACACATTTCTTTGGCAATCTGAGGAACAGCCTTTTAAAAACTTTGCAGGGAAAAGGAGAAAATGCCGGTGAGTGGTGACCACCTTTTTCTCCTTTTCCTACAATGTTTTCAACACCATCAAAGGAAAAATACTTCATTGAAGTTACATTTGATTTCTTGTCTTAAAATGCTTTCCAATTATTGGACCAAGTATGTAATTTGGCAGGATTTAAACATTTGAGGACTTAACAACTCAGCAGACGTCTTCAGTCCTAAAGTGGGATGAAAATGATATTATGCTTACTAGTGTCCCATCTTCGCGAGCCAAGGTTATGATCACTACCTGGATCTTACCTTGGCTGATCGAGTCTGATTTTGATTTTCCTGCAATGCATCCTCTATTGGATGCTGGTTATTACCCCCCTTTACATCATATTTCTAAAAGCCAATGAAGTATCGTTTTACAAACCGCTTACAAATCAATTATTCAACATGAAGCGATAAGCAGACAGTCACGTAAGTTTCCATGTTTACCTTCTATTCAAACGGTCGCAACCTTATTCTATTTTCATCAAAGATGAAATGCTACAGGCGATTTCATTCGTTGCAGCTAGAGCTGGCTGCATCAAATGAAAAAGCGTATCAGGGGAATGTTAAAATCAAACTCGATCTGCCACGGGAAAAGTAGCGTAGTGAATCGTCAGCCTTGGCATGCAAAGATGACTAGTGTCCATAATGTCTCGGCAAAGATGCCAGTTTGAATCAAAGATCAAACTGCAAATTTTCAAGGTTCCAAATTCTCATCTATTAACTCATAAATGTGAGTCAGAATTGGAAAATGCAAACTTAATTTTCAAGTTTTCAAAAAAAAAGAAATGTCAGAAAATTGCCAAGGGTCAATTGAAAACATCACAAAAATTTGACATGTAAATGCTCGAAAGCTTATCTTTTTTATTCTTCTTTTTCACAGATTTTGCAGTCCAGTCTTTGATCTACACCTCCCTTGATTTTATCACCAGCTCTAACCAATACTTTATCACCAATTCTGAACAAAACAACCATCCAACAACAACGTTTAGCTGTTTCCCAATGGAAAAGACCCACCTCTTTGATTCAGTTTACTACGGGTCATTGTAGACGATCTACAATGAAAACATTGCAGATGACAAATTTTATGTAGTACTAACTAGAGCAATCACTTAACATGATCATACCCCCCACCAGCTCCTTGCCACCAAACAGGTCTTTGTCACAGAATGCAGAATTGTTGAGTACAAAAGTAAGAGTTGAACATAAGCGGCAAATTGTCGCAAGATACGCCCGTCTTACCCCAAGTTGTTAAGCTGGGGCATGCACCGGACCAAATTCAAGTATGAAAAACGACAAAGGGCAATAACTCAAAAATTAAGCGAGCAAGAGTAATGATTCCTGTGCACTGCACTCCCCCTTGATGAGATCTATCCATCCATGGCTAGTATAGTTTTGAGGATACGCTCCGGACCAAATTCAAGT
Source organism: Tridacna crocea (assembly GCA_943736015.1). Lineage (NCBI taxonomy): Eukaryota > Metazoa > Mollusca > Bivalvia > Cardiida > Cardiidae > Tridacna > Tridacna crocea. Next base: position 17,686,599 of record OX031066.1, read on the forward strand.
ATGAAAAACAACAAAGGGTAATAACTCAAAAATTAAGGAAGCAGGAGTTATGATTCCTAAGCACTGCACTTCCCCTTGATGAGATCTATCCACCAATGAAATTTCATAACCCTAGCTAGTATAGTTTTGGAGATATTCACCGGACCAAATTCAAGTATGAAAAACGACACAGGGCAATAACTCAAAAATTAAGCGAGCAAGAGTTATGATTCCTGTGCACTGCACTCCCCCTTGATGAGATCTATCCATCCATGAAATTTCATAGCCCTAGCTAGTATAATTTGGGGATACGCTCCGGACAAAATTCAAGTATGATAAAAACAACAAAAGGCAATAACTCAAAAATTAAGGGAGCAAAAGTTATGATTCCTAAGCAGTGCACTCCCCCTTGATGAGATCTATCCACCCATGAAATTTCATAACCCTAGCTAGTATAGTTTTGGAGATATTCACCGGACCAAATTCAAGTATTAAAAAACGACAAAGGGCAATAACTCAAAAATTAAGCAAGCAGGAGTTATGATTCCTGTGCACTGCACTCTCCTTGGTGAGATCTATCCAGCCATAAAATTTTATAATCCTAGCTAGTAGTTTTGGAGATACGCTCGGGACCAAATTCAAGTATTAAAAATGACAAAGGGCAATAACTCAAAAATTAAGGAAGCAGGAGTTATAATTCCTGTGCACTGCACTCCCCCTTGGTGAGCTCTATCCACCCATAAAATTTCATAATGCTAGCTAGTACAGTTTTGGAGATACGCTCCGGACAAAATTCAAGTATAAAAAAACCAACAAAGGGCAATAACTCAAAAATTAAGCTAGCAAGAGTTATGATTCCTGTGCACTGCACTCCCGCTCAATGAGATCTATCCACCCATGAAATTTCATAAGCCTAGGTAGTATAGTTTTGGAGATATGCTCTGGACAAAATTCAAGTATGAAAAAGAAATTTGTCCAGAATCATCAATGGGCCGTAACTCCATGAAACCTAAATAAACCATAACCAAAATAGGATATGCACATCTCTGCTTTATACTGAGTCTATTTGTGTAGTTTGAACCAAATCTGTCCAATAGTTGATGAGAAAGAGAGCGGACAAGAAATTTCATGAAAGGGCCATAATTCCGTGAAAAATCAATGAACCATAACCAACATTTTATATGCACATCTCTGCTTGATACTGAGTTTACCTGTGAAGTTTGAATAAAATTCGTCCAGTAGTTTATGAGAAATAGAGCGGACAAAAAGCTACAGACCGACCGACGGACCGACCGACAAGCTGACTCCTATATACCCCCCAAACAAAGTTTTGGGGGGTATAATAATGAAAACTGTCTTCCAAAGAGAACTAGAGCTATCACTCAACGTGATCATACCCCCCACCAGCTCCTTGCCACCAAACAGGTCTTTGTCATAGAATGCAGAATGGTTGAGTACAAAAGTAAAAGTTGAACATGAGCGGCAAATTGTCACAAGATATGCCCGTCTTACCCCAAGTTGTTAAGCTGGGGCATACACCGGACCAAATTCAAGTATGAAAAACGACAAAGGGCAGTAACTCAAAAATTAAGCAAGCAAGAGTTATGATTCCTGTGCACTGCACTCCCCCTTGATGAGATCTATCCATTCATGAAACTTCATAACCCTAGGTAGTATAGTTTTGGAGATACGCTCCGGACAAAATTCAAGTATGAAAAACAACAAAGGGCAATAACTCAAAAATTAAGGGAGCAGGAGTTATGATTCTTATGCACTGCACCCCCCCCCTTTGATGAGATCTATCCACCCATGAAATTTCATAACCCTAGCTAGTATAGTTTTGGAGATATTCACCGGACCAAATTCAAATATTAGAAACAACAAAGGGCAATAACTCAAAAATTAAGTGAGCAGGAGTTATGATTCCTGTGCACTGCACTCCCCCTCAATGAGATCTATCCACCCATGAAATTTCATAACCCTAGCTAGTATGGTTTTGGAGATATGCTCCAGACAAAATTCAAGTATGAAAAAGAAATTCGTCAAGAATCATCAAAGAGCCATAACTCCATGAAACCTTAATAAACCATAACCAAAATAGGATATGCACATTTCTGCTTTATACTGAGTCTATCTGTGTAGTTTGAACCAAATCTGTCCAATAGTTGATAAGAAAAAGAGCGGACAAGAAATTTCATGAAAGGGCCATAATTCAGTGAAAAATCAATGAACCATAACCAACATTTCATATGCACATCTCTGCTTGATATTGAGTTTACAAGTGAAGTTTGAATAAAATTCATCCAGTAGTTTATGAGAAATAGAGCGGACAAAAAGCTACAGACCGACCGACGGACGGACGGACGGACCAACCGACAAGCTGACTCCTATATACCCCCCAAACAGAGTTTTGGGGGGTATAATAAAGATAGGAAACAAGAGATCGGTATGCAGGTACAAACAGTTTGCTGGGACTACTTGATTTTCAGTGAAGTTGTATATCAAAACAGGGGCATAACTGTGTCTAAAACTATTTTGATGGTGACCAGGTCACATTGTGTTGGCTCCCCTTTTGGAAGTCAACAACTAGTCCAAGTTTGAAAAAAAAAATTTTTGGAAAAAATAGAATTATTATAAAGTGTCAAATTTTTTGAGAGATGGCTTCACAGGTTCAGTTACAGACAACGCTATGGGTACAACAACTCCTTAATGTTTTCTTCCAAAACAGCCAAGCTAGATATGTAGGTAAACAACATTAACCTTTTCAAAAAATCTTGTCTAAGGTTCGTGTTTTCTAATGTTTTTAACACATTAAAGACAATTGCAACCAACTGAGCCACATGTCATCTGCAACGTCTGCAACTTGGTGACAAAATCAAAATTGGCACAGATAAGCTTCATAACCCATTACCACACAATTCCTACTTTTGGTGACCCTGAGAAAGAAGGCTTTCGAAAACATTATGGGAAAAAGAGAAAATGCTGGTAACCAGCATTTTCTCCTTTTCCCAAACTTTTCTACCCTTCACAAAACGGCTTTCAAATTTTTAGTCACTTTTATTTTGTCATCTGCAAATGCTTTTGATTTAGACAAGCCTAAAATATTGTCATTAGGTAATGAGTTAAGTTCTCTGATGGACAGAAAAGACTGTGGGAAAAGAAGAAAATAATGGTTACCCAGTATTTTCTCCTTCTTTCAACACTGTTTACAAAAGCAGTTTCCCACAGGGTTATTAAAACGCACGACTGTCAAGTGCAGGGCCAACCTAAAATTTTCTAAGGAACACAAAAAGGAAGAAAATAAGTAGATGCACATCTATTTCCATATATTACATTTCCATATATTCCTTTTTATGGTACCTCTAAAATTATCACACTGTGTCACATGACCTTTTTCTTAGAATGCCAAGTAAGGTAAATTACAACTTAATTCTTTACCAGACAACAAAATTGTGGACTTCAAGGTTAAAACAAGTAGCAGACCACAAAATAAATGTGACTCTAATACAGAAAAAAATGCAGGAAAAGGGACATTTTCCTTACAACATGTAGCTGCTTACACATCTGCAATATTTTTATAAGCTGTCTATGGCAGACATATGACATGGTGTATGGCAGTGGGTTGATTTTCAACCCTTTACAAAACAATCATGTGTTTTCATGACCCTAAGGAAAATGTCTTTTGAAACCACTGTGGGACATGGAGAAAATTTCTTTCTCTTAACGCTTTACCACACAACTCTCAAGGTTAACAACTCTGTCAAAGAGCGCTTTAAAAATATTGTGGGGAAAGTTAGAGATGTTAATAGCATTTTCTTTTTTCAGCATTTTCTATTCTTTCAGACAAATTCCAATGTTGGAACCACACTGAATTTGTTATGGGAAAATGGTTTCATATTGAAAAAGTCAAATGTCACATTATGTGATGTGTGGTATAGAGTAATCTTTTCCTGTTTGTATCAGGTTTACTTGAATGTGATATGCCCAAAAGGAGCTTATGGAAAAATGGGTTGGATGAATACTTTACCAAACAGCAAAATTTTGGACTAGTCCAAATTGAAAGCATTTGCAGACGACAAAATAGATGTGACTCAAAAATTGAAATCTGACGTGGGAAAGGTAGAAAACATTGTGGGAAAGGAGAAAATACTGGTGACCAGCATTTTCTCCTTTTCTCACAATGTTTTCAAAAGCTTTCTTTCTCAGGATCATCTAAAGTCGAGATTGTGTCGTAAAGAGTTACCGTAATTATACTGAAGTGCAGGCCAATATTGGCATTTACTCCATAAATACATGTACATTGCAAGACTGCCCTAATTATTTCAGTTTATTAACTGGCTTTCCTATTTCATAAATATCTACACTAACCCAGTTAATACAAAACATATTCTTTTAGGAGAACAGGCTCAGGGATTAAAAACAAAAAAAGCCTTTGGCTCCAGCAACACGATGAGCAACAGCCATGAACAAGTTTTCAAAGTGCCCTGCTACCATACAATTAATAATTATGTTGCAGCCATAACACCTCCTCAGTTGACAGCTAATGAAAACATTACAGAAAGAGAAGAGTTTCTTACAGCAAGCTATTGCACCTTTCCCCACTGTGGCTTCTATCCTTCTTAGAAAACAACATTTCCCTTTCTTTAAATCTTAACCACACAAGTAAATCATAGACCTGTCTAAACCAAAAGCATTGGAAGTTAACAACTCTTAACCCTTTACCCCATAGAGACTCATTTCTAAGAATTGCTTGTAGGAGCCTTTGGAAAACATTGTGGCAAAAGGTGAAATTGCTCATTACAAGCAATTTCACCTTTTGTCACAATGAATTCTATGCTATCAAAAGGTGTCATATAGACATGTAAAAAGGTTTCATCCTTGCTATTATTTAGGGTCATTTAGAGATACCATAGAAATGCCTTATGGGGTAAACGGTTTATGTAGCTCAAAAGATGAAACCTCTTGATGTGGAGTAGAAAAAATGTCGGAAAAAGAGAAAATGATGATAACCTCCAATTTTTTTTTCCCCCAACAATAATTTCAAAAGGCTTATTCTTTAGGGTCATTAAACTCTGGCTTACACGGTAAAGGGTTAAACAGAGTGTCTAAGCAAATAATGAAGTTTCAACTACCCTAAGGAAGAAGGGTTTTGAGAATACTGTAAGAAAAAAAAAAACTAGGTAACCAACATTTTCTCCAATTACCATGGTGTTTCTCTACCTTTGCAGAAGCATTTAATTTGATTTTTATGAATACAAATACTTTCAAACTCAGGAAGTCTAAAAATCATTTTTATCAAATAAAGGGTTAATATAGTTTTTTATAGACTTAAAAAAGGTCTATATAATAGTGGAGGGGATAATAAGGGGGAAGCTTGGACTTCCTACAAGAGGAGGCAACAGGTTAACAGGTTAAAACACTTAAATAAATGACCATTGTGTCCACTGCTATCTCCGCCAGGGCGGTCTCCATAAAAACTTATCAGACAAGAGTCAATATGTTCACCAGGATATCTCTAACAAGTTATTGAAACTGCTATCAGTATTTCTACACTACTTGAAAACTGGAGTGATTTATGTCCAGGCTACTGGTCAAATCACTTCACTCTTTAACTCTTTACCACACAATCCCGACTTTTAACAACCCCGTGAAAGAAGCCATTTGATGACCTAGTAACCAGCATTTTTTTTCCTTTCCCACAATGTTTTCTACCTTTCACAAAACAAATTCCAAATTTTCGGCCACTTTTATTTTGTCGTCTGCAAATGCCTTCGATTTGACCAAGCCTAAAATACTGTTGTTTGGTGATGACTTAAATGTTTACCAGACTACAAAATTCTAGACTGGTCCGAATAGAAAGTATATGAAGATGATTAATTAAAGGTGGCTTTAATGGTGCAATTTTTCATTCAAAGTGTAGAAAATATTGCAGGGAAGAAAATACTGATTACCAACATATTCTCCTTTTCCAACAATATTTTCCAATGCTTATCTTGTTGAAAGTGGGCATTGTATGGTCATGGCTTAACTCTTAGAAAGGTAAATAAACCTATCAGACATTTTCATCCTAAAAACAAGACACTTAGTATATAACTGTACCATAATTCCATGTTTGCTTTTGTCCAGTGTTTCACAAAAGTGGATCGTGCATATCAAAGATACCCAGTATTTTCTCCTTTACCCATAATGCTTTCTAATCGAATAGAGACAAAAGATCTCATCATTATATTCAAAGTGTTGTTCGAAGTGAATTCAATCTTGAAAAGCCTATAGTTTTGTCATCTAGTAGAGAGGCCACCCTATACTAACAAGATTTATGAGCGGTCCCAAATGTTTTTTGTGGGTTATTAATATACTCTATTCCCAGGTTTTTATTCACTTGAAATTTGTTTAACAAAGTCATGTTTGAACTATACAGATATCACAAAACCACACAAGTCTAGACACATAAATAATTTTCCTATTGCTGGCAACTTTTTACTTCATACTGCGCTTGATCTTTGTGGAAAAAGGAGAAAGTAATTGATAAAAAGAACTCCATTCCTTACACAATTTTCACATATTCATTTGTTTAATATTAATTTCTGCTAGTAAAGACTATTCTATAAGTATATGTAAAATTACTCTGTTGCAAGTTTGTCTAAACCTTTATCTTTTAACAACAATTTTTTTGAATACATAGTGGGAAAAGGAGAAATGCTTTAAAAACCATTTTCTTGTTTTCCCACACTGTCTTCTACAAATTTCAGTATTATCAGCAGATTGTGTCACTCACATAAGTCTAAACCTTTGTCACTCTTTCCCACATAATCTTGAGATTTAACAACCTAGAAGAAAAATGGCTATTTAAAACATTGTGGGACAAGGAGAAAATGCTAGTAACCAGCATTTTCTCTGTTTCCCACAATGCTTTCCATCCTATCAAAGACAAAAATAATCATTTATGATAATATTTGATTTGGATGAGAACAAAATGTTTGGAAAAGAGTTAAAAGAGGTTGTGAGTTCACTTGTATCTCAAAAGGAGTGTTACTTTTCTTTCTTTATCATTGAGCTAGTCAGAGGTCATGGCTGGGTTTTTCCTCAACCATACCTATCAATGACTAATTGCTTTCATTTTCCCTGTTTTATCTACATCCAACGTGGACTTTATCCCTGTAACTGCCATCTGTCTTTCGCATTTTACAGAAAAAAATTAACAAGACCAAACTGAAAGCCCTTGCAGTCAATATATCAATTGCGGCTAAAATGATGTTTCCTGTCTCTGATAGGGTAGAAAACATGTTTCCCTTTTTTCCACATGGTTTTAAAATTCTTGGTCAGGGTCTTTGGAACAGGAATAGTATTGTAGGATTATAATGGTCTGGTGTTTAATTCTTTACGAGACACCAAAATTTCAAATGTCATCTGCAATTGAAAGCATAATGCAAACAACACAATTATTTACCCTTTCCCAAACAATCCCTGCTTTTTACAACATTGAGATAGAAGCCTTTAGAAAACATTGCGGGAAAAGGTGAAAATGCTGGTAACCAGTATTTTCCCCTTTTCCTACAATGTTTTCTACCCTGCAGGAAACAAATTTCAATTTTGAGTTAGGTTTTTTTTGTAGTCTGCAAGTGCTTTCAATTTGGACCAGTCTAACATTGTGTTGTTTGGTAAAGGGTTAAACCTGGCTCAAGCAATCACATTTGTCAATGAAAGAAGACAAAAAAATGTTGAGGCAAAACTGGTTATCGGCATTTTCCCCTTTTCAAATGATATTTTCAAAAGCTCTCTTCTTTCGGGTCATGAATACATATAACTATTACAGGGTTTCCTCAGATTTTCGAAGTTAATACTTACTTTTTCATTTTTCTTACTGAAGCAAAATTTCAAAGGTGGACAGATTTAGTAAAACTCATTACTAAACAACAGTATTTTAGGCTTGTCCAAATTGAAAGCATTCACAGACAAAAAAAAAAAAAATGACTGAAAATTTGAATTTGGTTTGTGAAGGGAAGAAAACATTGTGGGAAAAGGAGAAAATGCTGGTTACCAGCATTTTCTCCTTTTCCCACAGTGTTTTCTAAAGGCTTCTTTCTCAGGGTCATCAAAAGTAAGGATTGTGTGGTAATGGGTTAAGAAGCAAGGAACGCATCTGAACTATATAAACATGAGTTGCACACTGAAAAAGAGGTTTAATGCATCTTTGTATAGGACTCCAGATAAAAGGGAGAGATGACATTCTAACTCCATTCTTTCTCTTTGAAACCCTATGTTGTGGACTACTCATTAGAACCGTCTCGTGCCGGTTCTACTGAGTACCCACAACATAGCGTTTAGCGGAAAATAACCAATATTTTCAATTTTAAATTAAAATCACCCCCTCTACCAAGAGCTCTATTTGTAATACACTGTACCTAGGAAGTTGTCCAAAAAATTAGATACATTTTTCCTACCCTCATTGACCCAGTTTTGATTTATACTGTAATTGACCCTGGTTTATTTGGCTGGCATTTCCTCATGAATTATTCATGATACATTTTGATTGGTTATTTCAGTTTTTCTTTGAGAAAATTCAAATTATTTTTATCACAAATATGCTGTAGTTTCCATTTTTAGTAACTCACGAAATGAAATTGCGCTCCCTACAAGAGAGAATGAATATATCTTTCAATTGGCTATTAGGGTACTTTCCGACCATATGAATATTCATAGGAAACGAAGATTTGCTTGTCAACTTTCCCAGGGGTAATGCATGGAGAGTAACATAATGCTTAAACCTGGGTTCCGAGGATGAGGTGAATCATGAGATGAAATAACCCTGTCACATCCAGAAAATTTACAATTAGCAAATAGTTTTGAAAGAAGCAAGCCTATTCAAAGAGCACTGATCAATATTGTTTGCAGATGCATAAGACCATCTTTTCACAAAGCATGACATGGGTATACTTATACACTACACCAATTAACCCTGTACCACACAATGAGGACTTTTGACAACCCTGAGGTAGAAGCCTATTGAAAACATTGTGGGAAAAGAATAAAATGCTGGTAACCAGCATTTTCACCTTTTCCCACAATGTTTTATTACCTTCCCAAATCAAATTTAGATTTTTCAGTCATATTTATTTTGTCATCTGTAAATGCTTTCAATTTGGACCAGTCTAAAATTGTTGTATGGTAAAGAGTTAAGATTATGAGATATGGAGAAATTGTTATCAGACATAACTCACTACATGGTCTGTGGTACATATTTCATATCTTTTTTTATCTGGCAAAGGCTAAATTACAGTTAGTCCTTTACTGAACCACCTTAGTTATTTACAGGGATAAAGCTTAAATTGAAAATATAGTGGCAAACAGTAACCATCTTTTTCTCCTTATCTTGCAATGTTGTCTGTAATTGGAAGACACGATAAATTCACTCAAAAGTTAAAATTTGTTTTGGTAGGTTAGAAAACATTGTGGGAAAGAAGAAGAAATGCTGATTACAAGCATCTTAACCCATTACAACACAATCCCTACTTTTGACGCCCCTGAAAAAGAAGCCTTTAGAAAACACTGTGGGAAAAGGAGAAAATGCTGGTAACCAGCATTTTATCCTTTTCCCACAATGTTTTCAGCTCTTCACTAAACAATTTTCGAATTCTCAGTCTCTTTTATTTTGTAGTCTGCAAATGCTTTCGATTTAGACAAGCCTAAAATTTTCTTGTTTGGTAATGAGTTAACCTGTTTCAATAATGACTTCATAGTCTTCTTCTTTGATGTTGTTACACTATTGTTTAGTATAGGGGTCAACAGGAGTGTTAAAACTTCCCTCCTTTATCATCCATCACTTTCTCTTTTTCTTGCATAGTGATCCTCTTAAAACAAAATCTCTATTCATTTAGGAAAAACATAATTTGTCACTTGCAAATACAAGTCATGTACTTTTGAATTGGGGATGTACAAAATCTTGTTCTCTGGTGCATAAAAACTTAGCATGATTAGTACCAAAAACATAGCAAGGCCTTACCTGGCACCACAGAGTGTAGTTTACAAGGAGACACTAGTCTGGCTGTTGTTACATGTCTCTGTAAGGATCCCTCATACACAAGAAAGTATTTCCCCTCCTTTGGGAGGACTTTATCTTCTGTAAACTCAATGGCAAGTGTACTTCCACCCTGTAAATACAACGAAAGAGCTAACCTTGCCCAACAGAGCTACAAATGCAAATTACAAAATATTCTTCATTTACATATACACAAGCTTTTCATTTCCTAGAAACAGGTTTGATAGCAGGGGTACAATTACAAAGATTTTTGCAAGAATAACATTACCTGATTATGGCTGGTATTTTAAACACATTGTAGACACTGCCTAATCAATATTCATTACAACAAACCAGTGTATAAAGATAATTACATGACACTGTCTAGTTACACCAAACTCATCATCTTTCACCTTTGAGTATCTGCATACCTATCAGCAGTACCTACTAATCATATTATACACTTAAGGGCCTGTATTCACCAAACATTCTTCAGAATATTCCTATTATTGACAAATTTTCTAAATTTAACAGTAACACAACTTCTCATTGGCTAAACCGTTTGCTTTAGTCATTCAGATGTCGATCATGTCGTGTTACTGTCAAATTTAGAAAATCTTGGATAATAAGTCTAAGGCTTGGATTGATTTTTTAAGAATGGTTGGTCAATAAGGATCTTCAACAGTCTTGGAAGAACTTATTTAAACACATCCAGAAAAAGTTCCAAATTAATTCCACAAACTGTTCAATGTGTAACACTATCAATCTTGTTAGCTTTGCTCATAAAACTGCAGCTGCTGTTTTCATACTAGATGACATGGTTTTTCCAACTGCACAAATCTGAGCATTTTAAAACAATATTTGACAGCTCCTTAAACTTTACCTACCACATCCATTTGATGCAATTACAGCAGGATATTATTTACTTAGATTTTAAGGCTTTCATCTGCATTTCTTTATTAATGTGTAGGCATACAGTGCACCTAGCCATGCTTTCAGTGCTCAGCAGATGGGCTGAATCATGTTGCAATGAGCTTCATCAATCCTTGGAAAGAATTTGACCTTGGAGTTGTGAGTCGAAATTGCAACCTCCATTAAGCTAGTGGGCCCCACACAAACCCACACTAGTCTGATTGGCTAACCAAGTCACATGATATTGACAGTGTGGTAGAGTATTGAGCCAACTTGCAAAATATGGTATAGAAACTTTTAATACTTACATAGACTGGTGACTTGGTAGTCGACAAGGCCATTGGTTCTTTTTTCCTATTAAACCACAATCTGTAAAATATAAACATGTAGTAATTACACAATTATATGTGCTACAAGAAAATTTCAGCCTTGTCCATGTTGAACACATTTGCAGAAAACATGTCAGAAGTAGCTCAAATTATTAGTTTTGTTTCAGAAAGGATTGGATTTTAATTGTCTTTCAAATGAAAGCAAACAAGGAAAATATACTAGTATGCTGGTAAGAGACATTCTATTCCTTTTCACCTTATTTAGATTTAGATTTCAGATGATGCTGATGATGCACTGTTTATCATATTTGAGTCATAATCACGTACTGTAATCGACACACGATCTGTGTGTCACCGAAAACCCTTCGAGGTAATCATCTGCTGTTAATACACCATCAAAATTTTTGACAAAAGTCTAATTCAGAAAATAATGTGTCCTATACTCTGCTATAAGACTGATTGAAAGGTTGCAATAGATTACTTAATGATAATGTAATATCTCTGTTTAGTTCACTGTTGAATGTTACACATAGAATCCCAGTATACTAGTTCCAGTGCCCAGAGCTAAATGATGAAAAAATCAGATCAAGGCACTGGATGTGAAAAACATTCCAAATCACATAATAGTAATACTAAATGGTTACCCTATTACCACACATCAAATTGACTGACTATGTAAGTCTAATTCACCATACTTGTCTGTTACTCCATTCTAAAACCTTTCTTGTAACACAGGAATTTGACATTCTATAATAGAAATATATGATAAAATATGTAAAAAAAAATACTCCCCTATATATAAAGAAACAAAAGGAATGCAACGCCTCGATTACCAGTGACACCTGATAAATGTCCTACCCACCCAAATTCACCAACAGAACAACAAGTGATCACAATGTCCTTTACCCTAGTAACAGATAACACCCAAAATGTACCTGTGACATTCCATGATCCTTAAGTAGACCCCTTTTAAGCAGATATCCTTCATTTTTTACAGCTTTTTTGACAGTTTCAAGCCATCGAGGAGGCCATTCGCTGACGTCACATATAGTCCAGCTGTAAGAGTTCTGGCCGACTCCACTATGCGCCTTTGCCTTGTTTCCCATGACTCAGCTCTAGACTCACAACAAGGCCTAATATGAATATTGGAATGATTAGTATAATCCTTTTCTTGAATCAAGGGCTGTTTATTTAACAAGGGATTGTTTGTTAAATTGTCTGTATTTTCATTTCCCTGATTCGAGTAAGGCTAATGTCAATAGGGTCACATCCCCTAATTGGTTTTTCCCTATTCATACAGGTCACATATCTTTTCTTTGAAAAAGAAGACAACTATTTTTACTACGCATCTCTAGAAAAATATGTAGTATCATGCGATGTACATAAATATATTTAAAACGAAAATAAAAATGAAAACAAAAGATATATTTTCTACAGAACTTAAAAAATAGTGACGTCAGCAAATGGTCTCCTAAATGGCTTTTTTTTTTCCAAAAAAGCTGTAAGAAATGACGGGTGTCTCCGGTGAAAAGGTGTATACTTAATGATCGTTGACTGTCACAGGTATATTATGGTGTTATCTGTTACTAGGGAAAAGGAAATTGTGATCACTCTTCGTTTTGTTGGTGAATTTGGGTGGGTGGGACATTTTTGTGTTGTCATAGGTAATCAAGGCATTGCATTCCTTGTGTTTCTTGATATATAAGGGGGTATTTTTTTCATACTTGATCAATTTTTAACATTATATACTGTAATGTCATATGCTCATGGGTGTCATATCCTCGCGTTAATGATATTTTCCGATATAAACAAACACTAGCGGCACCTATTGGTTGTTTATGGATACAAAACCATCACGGGAAACTGCGCCGATCTGTCAATCGAAAAAACAACAACAATGTTTCGTTTATCAGTAACTGAACAATTAAAAAATTAATGTAGATATACTAATTCAGTACCTTTATCACCTACATGAAGACTGCATAGAAACCCCATTTTCACTCTGAAAAAATACAAATCTCATCGAATTTCGACTGATATATGGTTCAGCTGTAGAGCTGGGTATCGCCAAGAAAAATGTATCGCGATACTATCGCGATACCAGACACACTATCACGATACAATATCACGATACTTGATTGGTCCAGATTTACTTAATGACAGCCTATTGTAAGAGAAACTGTTTTCATGCAGTATGCGCAAACAAGTTTATATAGACAGATCTACATGTTCACGGTTATAAGCTCTTCAATTTAGGAACTTTTTCTCAAACTGTGCAAGCACTTTTGGCAAAATAAACAAGCAGGTCAGCGAGATACATGTACCATGGAACTGGTCCAATTCCTGTACAAAATCTATCAAATTGGTAGTGTTTGGCAATCAGGTTAAAATCACAAATGATTATTGTTTTGTAATCCGAAGAGCACATCAACTACTTATCGGTTGTACATTCAGTGTCTCCATTTAACTAAGAGTGCCTTTTTTTGCTTTAAATTCTGTTACAATTTGTCTGCATGTTATTAAGTTTATAAGGATGTTGTGTTTTGCACTTCAAAAATCAATCCAAATGCACTACCATTTAGATTTTTTGCTGTATTCAATATCATTTATTTTGGTCCCCTAATTTTAATTTCCTAGCCAATTAAAAAAAAACTATAGACATATTTCAAGCATTTGCAGACGACTCCTCCCCCCCCCCCCACCGGAGTATATCTTCATTTGCCAAAACAATTTTTTCACTCATTAACAGAATTTTTTAACTTCAACTTATTATTTCATTCATTGATTTGTGTAAATTCACGGTTTAAATTCATTATTAACGACGAGAAGATAGTTTTAAGTCCCTCTGATTGGATGATGCCACGCTGATCATTGCAGTGTCATGGGTTTTCACGTTTTTTTGGCGATCTATTTTGTCGTGACAATTAATTTTTGGAGAGGTATTACTACATGATTTGACATCATTGTCTCATTTTGAATGGAAGGTAACTTTGAAATCTGTCACTTTACACTAGATAAGAGGATTAATACCTTTATTAGGTTGTCATAAATGACTCACCGTCTTCGTGATCATGCGCGTCCTTCGCATCTTATACTGATCGTGTTTAGCCCATATTTCTGCCGGTTGCATGAAAGCTAGGTAATATGAAGCTCTAGACCATAACTTTATGCGTCATATTGACAATTAGGGTGATACTTTTCATCGTCAGAGACATCGTTTCAAATTTCCAAGCATCAATTCATAACCCACACTATTGTCACCATCGGAAGACAGTTGCCGATCCGCAGCTCATTCATTTGTTATTTAAAAAGAACAAACAATTCAAGCTGAACCATCTTTCGCTAACAAATAATCAAATTGCAGCTAATATTCGTCCGCAAAATCAAAGGACCTTGTGGATGCTTTAATTTATTTATCGGTCCTTGTGCCAAAAATATTAAGGCAACCCGATCAAAACACAACCGCAACTTTTTGGACACGAACAATATAGATAAGGCTTAGAACGTTCCGAATTAGTAGGGCTCCGTACCGGTACTCGATATATATCGAAAACCGGTATTTTACGTTTGATAGATATATCGGATCGAACGTTTATGAATCGAACAAAATATCGATCATCAAAAGAAAATAAAAGTAAAGCATATAAATACCCAGTTTAGTTGTTTTTAACGGCGAAATTCATTACGAGTTTACTTTAGGTAATCTCTAAAGTCGAGTAGTCGTAGAGGTAGGTGTGGCTACCTGGGAAACTTACAACCAATCGAAATGCGTCATTCTTTATTACTCGCCCTGTACCCGTTACACAATGGATGACAATTAGCTAATACCCCTATTCTCGTTCCCCCGTCATGTTGTTTGAAATCTGCAAATTATGCATCAATCAGCAGATTGCAGACAAATTTACGCTGATAATTGGTCAATATAGTTGATTAAAGAAAGGTAATGAACATCTCGTGATGTGATCGAGAGGTAGCGTTGGAAATAATTGAAGCCGTGACCTTTCAACCTTCCCAAGATTTTATTTGGTCGATCTTTTGATATTGCCAAAAAATGTGGCTCGAAAATCAAATCTCTTTTTCCATTAGATTATCTGAAATCAGTGTTCCGACTCGCGTAAATTATTGTGTAAATTATTTTATAGACTTGAAATTTGCATAACAGATGTTAATCACACGCGAGACCTCACGTAAGAAAAAACATGGACAAAAAAGGCCATTATCTGTTTACCGTGAGTAAAATAACAGGTTTTGATACTAGTTCTAATCCTTATTGAGAAATCTATGTCGAATCATGCGATCATACCTATCCAGAAATTAACACACATGAAAAATTGTTCGGTGAAAAAAAAAAATCACGGAAACCCATGACACAACAAAATGTCTCCTTGACATTGTCCGATCAGAGTCCTCTTAGACTGTCTTTTCAGCTTTTTAATGAGTAGTAAATGTAGATCTAGTTAGAATTCATATTAATTTAGGCCTACATAATTATGAAATTTCAATACAATCTAGAAGTATTAAATTTGCGGTATTTTGTTTTTCAGGTATGCTGAAAAAAGAACAAACACAATTTTCGCATTTTTTTCTGTCTTTTCTTGAAAATTGAAATATCATATGATATATCGAATATCGATCATTTTGTATCGATACAAATATCGTATCGATCAAACTGACCGATACGGAGCCCTACGAATTAGCATCTATATTTAAAACCGGGAAAACCCCACGCTAGAGTAAGTGACTGTAAACATTACGCTGCAAATTATTCCCCAAATTACAAAGTTTTATTAATGTCATTTGAACGTTCTTGTATGTATAGCAGAGAAAATCTGTGCGTAATTTTCAATTTTATACATGTTTAATTTACATTTATAGTGATCGCACACACTGTGCACATGACGTAAATATATCGCCAAGTATCGATACAATGAGTTAGTATCGCGATATACTATCGCCAGCAAAAATATCACGATGCACCGATGCATCGATGATATCGCCCCAGCTCTATTCAGCTGCTCAAAACTGTAAACAAATAAGTCACATGAACTGCCTTGCAGTAAATATATGATACATTCAGGCCACCATATACAAGTTTACTCATTTACCGCGAATACATGACATCATTATCAAAGATGGCTGCTGTTCGGGTACACATGTCCAGACGCTGAAAGAGACTGGAATTTCCTTTCAAAACCGCTGTATGACGACTTATTTGACCAAACTGAATGAAATGATAAGTTAATTCGTGATCATAATAAGTGCCTTCTGTTCTTTGTAGTTTATATTGGTCGCGTAAGCGTAAGTACCGCGAGCATATGACGAGGCAGTCTAGAATGTCAAATTCCTGTGGTTGGAACCATTTCAGACAAGTGTATTGTGCCATTCCAACCTCCATGCCTGTTTAACTACAGTAAATACTGAAAATACATAATACATGTAAGACAGAAAACCTTTCATTATAAAGGTATTTCCCTGGTAAAAAATTCGTTCAACAATATAAACAAATAACCTATCCCACCCACATGTTTTTAAGCGCATATCAAAACATTGAACAGGAAATATATTGAAAAGGCTCTTTCAGACAATGAGATACGTAAAATAAGATAACCGTGGTAACCTTGGTTAAATACGTTAGACAGAAATTAAAACTTACAAAATAATCAGTGATTCACCAATATTATAAACACGTTACATTCATAACTAAATGCAGACGTCCACTTTCTATTTCCGCCATGTTAAAATTCTGACGTCCGTATCACGTGACGCGGCCTAAAGACCCAATGGCAAATTAATGAACAGAATGGGTAATATGAAAATGAAAAAAAAAATAATCGATTTTAACCCTTATCCTGCCGTAGGCGACCATGGATGACTTTTGCGGAGAATGTACAGCAAGATCAGCCTGCACATACGTGCAATCTGATCTTGCTCTACATCGTCCGCTGTTTTATCGGTAGTTTGGGTTTCATTAGTCCAGCCCAATGCCCGTGTATTTAGCAAAATGTGTTTGCTTAATCGTGAACAATTTTTATTCGGCAGGATAAGGGTTAAGGTTGATTTACAGACAAAGAAAATAGAAAAATATCATGAGTTGCGTTCTTGCAGAAGGGTAATTAATATTTCTCTGTGATTCATGACTGAAAACATTTGCAGACAACAAAATAAATTTGACTCAAAAATTGATACTTTGTTAAATAGAAAACAGGGAAAATGAGAAATTGACGGTTACCTGCATGTTTCACAAGGATTCCTCTTCTGAGTCGTACTAAACCAGGGATTGCTCGGTAAAGGGTTATATTGTACTAACAAGCATAATTTCTCATTTCCCCAATATCTTACTACTCTATTTATGACTAATCCAACCGTTTGAGCTAGCTCTATCAACTTTGTCGTCCAGATACGTTTTAATTTTTGGAATTTTCTGCGATTATGATGGTAGTATACAGTAAAGTAAAATTTATGAAGTTTTTCATTCTTAAGCATGGCGTAACAATCCAGCTTTCGAACGTTACAAACCACTAATGGTTTACAGAGAAGTATGAGAGGGTTCTTACCCCTGAGTCAGAATCATGTTTGATGTTTATCACTATTTCAACATTCTTAAGTCGACTTTAATGATATCACGACAACATTTGTCTGGACACTCTTTTGAAGGCGGTGAGGTATTTTCCATTGAAACGTTCTGTACAGTCTGATCTTGATCTACACTGTCTACAAAAGGTCATTCGCAGTTTAAGAGTTTAATGGACGGCCAGATCTACTGTTTCTTTGATATTCTCTTTCAGCTCTGTAGGCAAAATTAGGGTTATTGAGAGGGCAGCGATTAAGATCACCGTGACTGCAAAGAAAACGCAACCTGGTCATGGTTTTATATCGTCCACTTGCAAGCAGACTAAGATTTCTTAGTATCACTTAAAGAGACATCTTTACAGCCACAGCGTAAACAAACGCCGTTAAAACTTGACGGTGTTATAATCTAGTCAGCTATGTAAACGTAGATAAAAAAATCAATAAAAGTGTATAGGGTAAAGAAACTGTATGGATCTGTCTTTGAACCGGAAACTATGGTTGTTATATTGTTTATGAATGGGCGCAATACAGTAAGATGCATTTTCTATCTGCTGTAATCTGTGCTACCTTGCAACCATATGGAGCAAATTTTGGCATGAAGGTACGAGAGTGATCATAAATGATATTTATGTCAAGTAAAGAGTGAATGTGTATGCTTAAAGATGAAATGAAAAAAATATATAGATCTAGATCCCAACTAACCAGATTCGATACTTTGAATTTTTTGTGAATTTGATGCAGTGGTGCATTTATTATATGCATTTAGATATAATTTGGATATATCTATATAGATCTAGATCTATAGATCTAATCTATCAGTGTCTATTACGAAGATCTACTAATGCACAAGCACGCGTCTTATCGGCTTCTAATAATTATTTCTAGTCTGTATTATTGACATTCCAGCACGAGATCTACATCTGAATCTGTTTGATGCAGTGTTGAGCCTAGATGCATATTTAGCCCCGCCTACTTATGCATGTCACAGGCACGCAATGCACAAGGAGCATGCGCATCTGGTATATTTCAGCGTTCCACTGCGAGGTCACGGCGACATCTTGAATTTGAATCTTCGAAACTTGATGCTGATTGCGAATCATGAAAACGATAACTGTAGAGGTTTGAAAGAAGTCGTTTTGGCAAAAAATCTAAAGAAAGTAAGTCCAGAAACTTTTAGTAGGCTGAGCAAAAGAGAATGAGACACTTATTACGACGGTATTGCCATGTTATAAGACAAATTATGCCGGTTTGTCTTCGAGGTAAAAAAAATATTCCAGGTTCACATCTAGAAGTAAATTCATACGTATGGATGGAGTCCGGTGATTACAGATATGCATTAACATTATGTTTAGTTATAGTCTTGGTTGTTTTTTTTCTAAAACTCAGAGGAAATTGACGATAAATAGAGCAATGTCTCCTAACTTCGACCCTCTCCTATCATCGACACTGCAGCCTTTCTCTGTTTACATATAATTATTATGTCATCTAATTACATCGGGAAGTTTAATAATGATGTCACACATGTTTTACTTCGTCAGTGCCATTTTGGAATGTGTATAAACAAGAAAAGAAAAATTTTGCGTTTTTGTCGCCGTTCTTACAGACCTGGCTAAGGTGACATGATTTTTTATAGGTACACCATGTTGTAAATCAAGCTGTAAAACATGCATTATTGAATTTTTTCGGATGTAAATGTCCTATTATACCTCTGTCCACTTGTTTTAAGTTATAACCACGCTCTGTTTGGCAAATATTGAGGGTGTTGATAATAGGTTATGGTATTAACATCACTTTCCTATTATCGACACCCCTCTGTGACATGTGTCCAGTATGGTGCAAGGGAGACCGGCATCCATCCTGTTGGGTTATATGTGAAATATGCGATACACGGTGGCATTTCATGTGCCCACCTCGCTCAGAATACGAGCTACCATATGAGGATGAAAGGGAAAAATGTGAATTTGTCTGTCCAATGTGTCACTGATTTGAGTATCAGTGGAGATTTCTTCCCATCAAAAGTGTAAAGTATTACCTCACTTCAGCTAGGCCTCATTTTACTACGGTAGTTACGAACAAAATTTGTCTAAGTTTTATGTAATCTGAGCAGCGCCAGGAGATAACTATCATGATTATTTAAAAAAAAACTATTGCGACAAATCAAAGTTTCCTGGAAATTGTATCTATTCATCTTATGTAGGTCAAACTTTCAGGAAACTTTGATTTGTCACAATAGTTTTCAAAAGTAGGCTAAGCATGATAGTTGTCTCGTATCTTGTGACAGAAATGTGTCGCCGGACTGTAGTTGTGCAAATTTGTACGTAATTATATTAATTAAACAGGGCTCTGGCAGGAAACATTTTTGTTAAAAGATGTTTCAATGAGGTAGAACGGCTGTTTAAATACAATTGAACTTTGTTTTGGAATTAACGTAAATTACTGATCTAGCTCTTTACCTGACGGCAAAATTTTGGACTAGACTGACTTGAAAGCATTTGTAGGCTACAAAATCATGAAATAAATGATGATGGAAAGGGTTTAAACTGTTTTGTAAGGAATTCTTGTGGGTGTCGATAATAGGAGTTGAATGGTGTCGATGATAGGAACCTTTTTTGAATTCCACAAAATTGAGTGTAGCTGTTTCAAGGCATTTCATTGGATGAGTTTTCTTCGTATGAACCTTGTCATGGCATGAAATATCCAATGAAATCTTGCTTTATAAACAAGGTTGTTTTCCCATCGGAAAAACATATTGTGTGCCGAAATTCACGTTGGAGTGCTTAATGTGTCGATAATAGGGTACCTTGCTCTACAACGGAAGTGAGTGTTGCGAGGGGTTTCAGGTTTGTAGTTTGATTTTCGCGCTTACCAAACTTTAATTGGAGTTGCAAAGCGTGTTGTACATAACGTTGTTGCACAGTGCGAGACAGAGATAGATTTCGAAACATGTAGAAAGCTGAATTAGATTTCGGTCTCGTTAGAACTCTGCACGATGGTCGTTTCCAATGAAATAAATTGATGCAAAGCTTCTTTGTCTTCTTTCTAAAGAACAAGTGTTCACAGGTTTAGAAAACTAAAGCAAAGCTGTAACTGTTGACTTGAATTTGTGTAATAAGTGGAAATAAATGCAGGTTTCATGTTATCTACCGTTTCTTTGAACACAAACATTGTGGGAAAAGGAGAAAATGCTGGTTACCAGCATTTTCTCCATTTCCTAAAATTTTTTAACAAGGATTCTCACTCAGGGTCGTGAAAACCTGTGATTGTTTGGTAAAGGGTTAAAGGAATTCAAAGGCCACTTCCCTTTTTCCATTTATGAGAAAGTCGAGGAAAAGCCCTGTTGCACAGAACCCACCTGAAGATACCCTGGGTTTTAGCCAACACTTTTCCCCTAGACTCCTTTAATACTTTTAACTCTTCACCAAACAAAAAAAAAAAAAAAATTAGACTTGTCCAAATTGAAAGTATTTGCAGACACCAAAATTAGAGGAATTCAAAAATCAATTTGGTTTGAGAAGTGTAGAAAAAACTGGGGGACAAGGAGACAATGCTGGTAACCATGGTTTAATTCCTCCTTTTCCCACATTTTCAAAAGGGCTCTTTTTCAGTGTCATTTTAAAAAAGTTGGGATTGTGTGGTAAAGTGTTAAAACTTATCCTGCAAAATAACTGAAATGAAATACTATTCTATAGTAAAACCTAAATATTGTTTTTTCAACGATATGTATTGGTATTAATATCTCATTAACAGAGATTGTAGATCAAAGATCAGACTGCATGTTCCTTGAAGTCTGATCTTTATCTATGCTGTCTGCAAAAGGTCAGTGAGTTATGCCTATCTATAGTAAAAACATAAATGCTGGTATTTCCAAGGTATGTTTTGGTGACTATTAAAGAGGCAATAATACTCATTTTAAGCCAGTTTTAACTCATTTTGTTTTTATTTTATCAAAATATAGTCATTCTTATATATCTATGCCAAATATTGCTCCTGACGGTTGCAAGGTTGCTTAGATTACGCCTGATAGAAAATGTATTTCGCGGACTTGCGGCCTTCAATGTTAACAGACTGGTCGTTTCCGAATTTTGAATCGAAGATTTTCGATATCCGTTATACACTCGGGTAGATTCGTATGATGATCATGCATACTGTAACGTGACTATATTTGACCTTGGCCTTGATGCAGTAAATAAAGAAAATTGGATTCTTCTCTGTTGCAGCCTCTATTTTTAGGCGGAGATCGAGGCCTATATTTAAGTTGCACTGTATCGGACTCTAGGCGGAAATCAACGATAAATTTCCGTGAGTCACCGCCATTGTTTACAGCTTCGATTTTCAGCCAGTTTTCTTCTGACCAATTTCAGGTTTTTCACACAAACCTCCGTGTTTCTTTTTTCATTTACACGATATATGTCAGTAATTTATCCTTGTGTACACAAAGGACAGATTTCTGTACCATTCTATTTTTCTTTTTGAAATTTAACAGCGTTTCTGCTCACCGGCTGTAGACAGGCATCTTTAATATCTCTTTAGTGAACAGGGTAGATCCAAGATCAGACTCTGTGCAGTCCGATCTTGATCTACCCATTCTGCGAAAGGTCAGTGTAGCCCAAGTGTTAATGCTCCTATTATTGGGAGAGAATAAAGTGGCCTTGTAGTCTGTGCATTGATCCATCCATAGTTTTGCTTCCGCATTGTTTTTCAGCAATTACAAAATCAAAGAATGGAATTCAACAAAACTTCATGAGAAGCTTCACCAAAAGGAGGTCAGGCATGTTGTCAACATATTCTGGTAGGATTTTTATTCTTTGCACAATGCGAAATTCTTAGTCTGCAATGTTGTTGCTGAAGTATTTCTCAATTATATCCACTAGATGGAATTCAACAAAACTTAAAGGGAAGCTTTCCTATGAGGAGGAAATCAGCATATTGATAGCATGATCTGGTTTGATGATTTTTCTCACAGTTAAATTTGGATCAATAATTTTGTTTCTACATTGTTTCTGATCAACCACTAAACTTAATTCAAGGAAACATCATGGGAAGCTTTGCTAAAGAAGTGGCAATGCCCAGTTTGTCAGCATGATCAAGTACGGTAATTTCTAGCTCTACAGGCTGAAAGCCAGCAGAACTTATGTCATGGCATGGTTTCCATAGTCAGTCCGTCTGTCAGTCTGTCCATAAGTCTTTTTCTTGTTTACCCAGTCAAATCTGCATTTGTGGTCAGATTTCCTTTAAATTTACACAGTTACTTCATATCATCAAGAGCTTCAACCCTATTGATTTTTAGAAATTCGATCAAACAGTATGGGAAAAGTAGCAATTTCAAGTGGAAAATTTCCATTTCTTTTTACGCGATAAAGTCTGCATTTGTGATCAGATATCTATGAAACTTGCACAGTTTGTTCATCTAATCAATAGCATCAACCCTATAAATTTTGAACAAAATCCAACAAACAGTATGGGAAAAGTGGCCATTTCAAGGTGAAAATTTTCATATCTTGTTTATACGATAAAGTCAGCAATAATTTTGTTACCAGACATTTGTGAAACTTACACAATTTGTTCATCACATCAATAGCTTCAATCCAATTGATTTTGGGAAAAATCCAAGTAACGGTATGGGAAAAGTAGCGATTTCAAGTTAAAAATTCTCATTTCTTGTTTACTTGATAAAATCTGCTTTTGTGGTCAGATTTCTGTGAAACATGCACAGTCTCATCAATAGCTTCAACCCATTTGATTTTGAACAATATCCAAAAAACAGTGAGGGAAAAGTAGCCATTTCAATTTGAAAATTTTCATTTCTTGTTTACGCAATTAAGTCAGCGTTTGTCATTAGATTTTTGTGAAACTTACACAGTTTGTTAATCTCATCTATAGCTTTAACCCTATTGATTTTGAAAAATATTCAGCAAACAGTATGGGAAAAGTGGCCACTTGTAGTTGAAAATTTTAATTTCTTGTTTATGCAATGAAGTCAGCATTTCTTGTTTTAATCTTTGTATTTTATTTTTCTTTTTCATGATGATTTTATAAGGTATGTGAGCCTAAAAGCAAGATCACTGCTAGTAGAGCAATTTCAGGCCCTTCAGGGCCTCTAGTTGTGGTAGTTCTGGCCCTTTCAATTTTCAGTCATCAACTGCATTTCAGCTCTCACATATTGAGAAACATGCTCATAACATTTTTAGCTCCCCCCGGCTGAAAGCCAGAAGAGCTTATGTTATGGCTTAGTTCCTGTTGTCAGTCCATCTGTCTGTCCGTCCATCAGTCTTTTTCTTGTTTACTGGAGAAAAGTCTGCATTTGTAATCAGATTTCCATGAAACTTGCACAGTTTGTTTATCTTATCAAAAGCTTCAACCATATTGATTTTGAGAAAAATCAATCATACAGTATGGGAAATTTAGCCATTTCAGGTTGAAAGTATTTATTTCTTGTTTACGTGATGAAGTCAGCATTTATGCTCAGATTTCCTTGAAACTTGCTCAGTTTGTGTATCTCATCAAAACCTTCAACCATATTGATTCTGAGAAAAATCAATCAAATAGTATGGGAAAAGTAACCATCTGAAGTTGAAAATTTGCTTTTCTTGTTTAGGTGATAGAGGCTGCTTTCTTGGTCAGATTTTCATGATCTCATCAATAGCTTGAACCATATAGATTGAAAAAAAATCCCACAAACAGTATGGGAAGAGTAACCACTCTAAGCTGAAAATTTCTATTTCTTTTGTATGTGATCGAGTCTGCATTCCTGTTTAGATTTTTGTGAAACTTGCACAGTTTGTTTACCTTGTCAATAGCTTCAATGCTATTGAGTTTGAAAAAAAAAATCCAACTATCAGTATGGGAAAAGTAGCCATTTCAAGCTGAAAATTTTTATTTCTTGCTTACGCGATGAAGTCAGCATTTCTGTTTTTAATCTTTGTATTGTTTTTCTTTTGCATCATGAATTCATAATGTATGCTATCATTAACTCTTTACCAATCGACAATATTTTAGACTTGTCCAAATCGAAAGCATTTACAGACGACAAAATAAAAGTTACTGGAAATTTCAAATTTGTTTCGTGAAGGGTAGAAAACATTGTGGGAAAAGGAGAAAATGCTGGTTACCAGCATTTTCTCCTTTTCCCACACTGTTTTCTAAAGGCGTCTTTTTCTGGGTTGTCAAAAGTCGGGATTGTGTGGTAAAGGGTTAAAGCAAAATCACCGCATGTCAGCATGTTTTGGTCGAAGGATATTGGACATTGTTTTGGCCCTTTCAACTTCTTGGTTCCTAAATGATTTCAGCTCTTTCTCTCAGCAACCATTGTATGGAATTCAACAAAATGTCAAGGAGAGCTTTCCTGTAAGAAGGAACTGTGCATATTGTCAGCATTATTCTGGTTCTTTGGTATTTGCTATGGGCTTTTCAGGACATGGCACCCTAATGGCCAGAGCTCCATATAAGAGGGAGTGATGGCATTCTAAAATAATTACTTCTCTTAGAACACCTATGTTGTGGACACTCATCAGAATCGTCTCGATGAGACAATTCTAATGAGTACTCATAACATAGGGTTTAGTGGAGAATAATTGATATTTTCAGTTTTGAAACAATTTTAGTCACTCTCTATCTGGGGCTCTGTCATGGGATTCATGTAATATCGCCTTTCATGGTAGAAAAAGCATACAGGTTCAGCTAAGACTCGGGTAATCCATAATCGGGGCTGATTAGTTATGGATTACCCGAATATAAGCTGAATATGTAAGTTTTTTCAGTTACTCAAATCCCATTAGGATGCCCCATCCTTAGAATTTAAGTTCCATATTTTTTTTTCTGCACAGAAACTTAGTCTCCATTGGATGGAAGTCAACAAATTAACATTGGAAGCTTCCCTATAAGGATGACAAACATATCTGGTCAGTCTGACCTAGGACAAAACTTGTTGCCTTTGGTAAATTTTCCCCAGGTAAAAGGACCATTCTGTCTCCAGATCATGTTCTTTGTCAGCCAAAATGGATGTTATGGGTCCATAATTATGTTTTCAACTCACTTTTTCCAGAGCATGGCACATTTGTATGTAGGTCAACTTATTCTATAAATTTCCACCATATGCTTCCTAATCTTCCTAATAAATCGAGAGAAAATCTTCTACCTAGTTTTGTAATCTTAGACTGTTAACCTTACCCTGCTAAATAACTAAGATAAAACTTTCGAGCCAACCATAAATATCCAAAGAAGGTATCTTTTTATAGGACAATGTAGATCATAGATCCAACTGCATGTTATATGCATTCTGATCTTGATCTATACTGTTCGCAAAAGGTCAGTGAGCGGACAGTAAAAACCACAACAATAATTTATGCAAAAATTATTTTTCCAAGAAAAATATCTCTTTATCAGACAGTGTAGATCCAAGATCAGACTGCTCATTTTAAAAAAGCCTGATCTTGATCTACACTGTTTGCATAAGGTCACTGAGCCACATTCAGCTGCTTAAGAGTACAACTAAAGTTGCTGCTTGCAGAAAGTTTAGATCTAGATCAGCCTGCACAATTCCTGTACAGTAATATGTAATATGATTTGAACTCGGATCACTGCTTTTCTTCAGCCATAGTTTTCCAGTTTAAAGGTGGGTATTTAGAATTTTCACATCACACCAAATTAAAAAATAGATATATTTTTGAAATTTATATGAAAAAACAATACAAATCATCAGTAATTATAAATCATAAAATTGCAAAAAAAAATTATTTTGATGGTATTGCCTTAAAAGGCTACATAGCCTCTTAAGCTATTTTTAGATTTCGCGCCAAAAATCATTAAAGCATTGTGGGAATGTCAAGTGACTGGCATGTGACTAATAACGCTTAAATTCCATTACATAACAGACATGTAATAATTATTTTCCATAACGTCTTCTTCGGACGGATGTTTGAAGCTTTGTCTGTGTTTTCCTGTATTTAAATGAGAGAATTGATAATCTAAAAATAGAACGTGTCTCCCGTCGGTGTTAACCTGGTCCGTAATAAATCTCTAATTTCTTGTGTTATCAGATGGTTTTCAACTGCTGGGGTTTTATGAACGCAAATTAAAAGGCTATAGGAGTATAAGGATTATTTTTTTGCATTTTTGTAAAATTTTCGTCACAAAATCTGAAGGGCCACCTTTAAATGCTTAAGTCCCAATCACATATTCAGAGAATGTCAAATTCTTTTGTCTGCTGTGGTTCCACAATGGTGTAAGTACTGAATTTGGCAGATCTAGTGCCAAACTGTAAGTAAAAGCTCCAGAAGAGGTACGGATTGTTATGGTTCGACACAGTTTAATATGGAGCTACACGAATCAGGATGATTGTACTATGGATATACTACAATTTGCTACAGTACAAATATGGATTAGTATGAATAAGAATGGTCCGATACAGAGTAGTACGAATGGATACCAACCTACCAAGATTTAGCATTCCATCCACAACCTCTAGCTTGCTTACTTTCACAGTGCAACAAGTTTGCCCATGAGAGCCTCATGTACTGGCCATGGAGTGGTCTTCGTAAAAGCCAGTCTCTAGTTCACCATCTCCTCTGTCTTCTATTACCTGATTATTATTACTATTATTACTACCCATCAGCAGTTGACAAATTTTGACCTCCACGAAATTGAAGCATCTGCAAATGACAATTGTATCCAACAAAGAGTATTTTATACCCTTGTTAAGTACTTGATTCCAAATTTTTCCTACCAAACAGTAGTGGTCCCTATAATTCCGTACTGTGTCGTGTTGCAATGTAGTAGACTAAAAAGACTGAGAATCCCATGCCTCTCCATTGTACAACATATTAAGATTGTGACTTTCAACGAAAAATATCGGAATCATAACTGTAGCTAATGCTTAGTGTGACAGTGCTAATACGTAGTTCTCCGTATCAAATTCTCAAAAATTTTGAGCCTACATATTAGTATGGACTAATACGGTTTTCATACAGACCAGAACTTAAATACAGACTAGTAAGGATACGCTGAGATTGTTTGATCTGTAGCGATCTTTTGTGCCTGTTCAAAAATTGTCAAGGATCACTACGGATATACAAGGACTACTACAAATGATTATGGTTACAAGTATGAGTAGTTATGGACAATGTCCGAATGAATCAGTAGCTTTTACATGGTGGTCTTCCGCGAATGTGTGACTGAGGTTTAAACATTAGAATATCTGGTTTTTATCGACATTGTATGCAAAGGAGAAAAGGTTAATACCTAGCATTTTCGCTCTTTCCTACAATTTTTCAACAATTTCAAATTAAGATGCTATAGAGCTTAATTTACAAAATTCCAATTGAAGGAAGTATAGACTTGAATCAGACTTCACATCCCTTGTAATTGGATCTTTTTGCTGTAATTACCCATAATGTGTGAGTGGTTAGGAATTCCTTGTCTAGACATATGTGTTTAAATTTTTAGACTACAACAGTAATAGTAACAGTCGGTGCTCTGGCAGACTGATGGTGTAGATCTGGATCAGACTGCACATAATGTGTGCAAAAACAGATTTATTAATTGCCAAACAATAAAATTTCAGACTTGTCCGAATAATTTGCAGTATTTGAAAGATGTTGAGAAAGTGGTGAAAATTGTCTCTGAATGGTTAGAAACATTGTAGGAAAATGAGAAAATACTTCTTAGCTGCATTTTCTCCCTCTCCCACTATGTTTATGAAAGTCTTCCATCTTAGGGTCCTTAAAAATTGGGATTGTACGGTAAAGGGTTAATCATTTGTACTTGAAATGCATTTTCTCTGAACTACATAATAAAATAGACTTATTAAAGGTGGGTATTTAGAATTTTTACATCTCACCAAATTAAAAAATAATTATATTACGGAAATTCATGTGATAAAATAATACATTTCATCAACAATTAAGATTCATGAAATTACAAAAAAATTTTTTTTTGATGGTATTCCCTTAAAAGGCTACATAGCCAATTAAGGTATTTTTAGATTTCGCGCCAAAAATCAATAAAGCATTGAGGGAATGTCAAGTGACTGACACGTGACTCATAACGCTTAATTCCCTATCATAACAAACATGTAATAATTATTTTCCATAATGATTTCTTCGGACGCTTCTTCTGTGTATTCCTGTAAGTAAATGAGCGAATTGATCATCTAAGAATAGAACGTGTGTCCCATTTGTGTCAACCTGGGCCGTAGTAAATCTCTTAATTTCTCGTGTTGTCAGATGGTTTTCTAGTACTGGGGTTTTATGAATGAAAATTAAAAGGCTTTGGTAGTATAAGGATGATTTTTTTTGCATTTTTGTGAAATTTTCGACCCAAAATCTGAAGGGCCACCTTTAACCCTTTACCACACAATCCCAACTTTTTATTTGTCGCTTCAAGGGTTCGAATCCCACCAGGTGTGGTTTGCATTTGAGCTATGCATTTATTTGTTTCTTTGTTACGGACTTTGTTCGTATGATGGGAGCTCATCCAGGATTGTCCATTGAGTCATTAATCCCATTTGTTGTCCAAAAACGAACTTTCTGCCTAATAAGGCTTTGAGTCATCAATAAATGATGACTTAAAGAAGATGTGTGTAACGAGAGATCACACCTTACTTACTGCATACCTTTCCAGTATAAAATCAATACCTGACAACTGCATCAGAAAGAATTCTCTTTGGCTCAGTGGTTAGGGTATTGGTCTTTTAAACCTCAAAAAACGAGGATATTTGCCCTTCATGGGTTCAAATCCCATCAGAAGAGGCGGTTTGTATTTGAGCTATTCATTTATTTGTTTCTTTGTTACATTGTTCGTAAGACTTGAAATGTATGCAATAATTTGTTACTAGATTTTTTGAAACTTACATAGTTTGTTTATCTCATCAATAACTTCATCCCTATTGATTTGGAAAAAAAGTCCAATAAATGGTATGGGAAAAGTAGGCATTTCTGATTGAAAATTTCCATTTCTTGTCCATGAAGTCAGAATTTGTAATCAGCTTTTCATGAAACTTGCACAGTTGCCTTGCTTTATCAGCTGCTTGAACCCTATTGATTTTGAAAAAAAAAATCTGAAAATCAGTTTGGGAAAAGTAGCCCTTTCAAACACCTCCATTTTTTGTCTTTTTAGCTCACCTGAGCACAAAGTGCTCTTGGTGAGCTTTTGTGATCGCCTAATGTCCGTCGTGCGTCGTCCACAATTTCATTAAACATCTTCTCCTCCTAAATCACTGGGCCAATCTTGATGAAACTTGGCAGGGATGTTCCTTGGGTGAAGCTCTACCCTACCAAAGAGATAGAATTCCAGCCATAATTCTGGTTGCCATGGCAACCAAAAGGAAAAAAACAGCAAAATCTTCGAAAATCTTCTTCTCTGAAACTAGAAGGCCTAGAACTTTGATATTTGGTATGTAGCATCTCCTAGTGGACCTCTACCAAGTTTGTTCATATGATGACCCTGGGGTCAAAACTGGCCCTGCCCCGGTGGTCACAAGTTTGAAACATAGAAATAAAGAAGGAAAACTTTAAAATTCTTCTTGTCTGAAACTAGGTGGTGCAGAGCTTTGATATTTGATATGTAGCATCTCCTAGTGAACCTCTACCAAGGTTGTTCATATGATGCCCTGAAACTAGAAGGCGTAGAGCTTTGATATTTGGTATGTAGCATCTCCTAGTAGACCTCTATCAAGATTGTTCATATGATGCCCCAGGGGTCAAAACTGGCCCCGCACATGGGGTCACAAGTTTGAAACTTAGGACCAAGAAGGAAAACTTTAAAAATCTTCTTCTCTGAAACAAGAAGGCACAGAGCTTTGATATTTGATAAGTAGCATCTCCTAGTAGACCTCTAGAAAGATTGTTCATATGATTTCCCTGGGGTCAAAACTGGCCCCGCCACGGGATCACAATTTTGTATTATAGGAACAAAGAAGGAAAACTTTAAAATTCTTCTTCTCTGAAACTAGAAGGCACAGAGCTTTAATATTTGGTATGTAGCATCTCCTAGTGGACCTCTACCAAGATTGTTCATATGATCCCCCTGGGGTCAAAACTGGCCCCGCCCTGGGGGTCACAAGTTTGTATCATAGGATACTCTAAATTTCTCATTCTCTGGTATTCATATGATGCCCCTTGGGTCAAAACTGGCCCGGCCCTGGGGGTCACAAGTTTGAAACTTAGGAACAAAGAAGGAAAACTTTAAAAATCTTCTCTGAAATTAGGAAGTGCAGAGCTTTGATATTTGGTATGTGGCATCTCCTAGTGGATCTCTGCCAAGATTGTTCATATGATGTCCCTGTGGTCAAAACTGGCCCCGCCCCAGGGGTCACAAGTTTTAATCATAGGAACAAAGAAAGAAAACTATAGAATTCTTCTTCTCTGAAACTAGGTTGTGCACAGCTTTGATATTTGGTATGTAGCATCTCCTAGTGGACTTCTACCAAGATTTTTCATATGATGTTGTTGGGGTCAAAACTGGCCCCACACATGGGGTCACAAGTTTGAAACAGAAATAAAGAAGGAACACTTTAAAATTCTTCTTGTCTGAAACTAGGTGGTGCAGAGCTTTGATATTTGCATCTCCTAGTGAACCTCTACCAAGATTGTTCATATGATGCCCCTTGAGTCAAAACTGGTCATGCCCTGGGGGTCACAAGTTTGAAACATAGGAACAAAGAAGGAAAACTTTAAATTTCTTATTCTCTGAAATTAGAAGGCATAGAGCTTTGATGTTTGGTGTGTAGCATCTCTTAGTGGAATTCTACAAGTTTCTTCTTACTATGCCCCTTGGGTCAAAACTTGCCCTGCCCCAGGGGTCACAAGTTCGAAACATAGGAACAAAGAAGGAAAACTTTAGAATTCTACTTCTCTAAAACTAGAAGACATAGAGCTTTGACATTTTGTAAGTAGCATCTCCTAGTGGACCTCTACCAAGTTTTTTTGTAGGATGCCCCTGGGGACAAAACTGGCCCAGCCCAGGGGTCTAAAGTTTGATTTTACAGATTGGTATTCAGGTGAGCGATATAGGACCATCATGGTCCTCTTGTTTTGATAGTGTCGCCATATTTTGTAGTCCGATTTTTTTCTGTAATTTGCACAGTTGCTTTACATCATTAACAGCTTGAATCCTATTGATTTTAAAGAAAATCTGAAAATCAATATGGGAAAAGTCACCATTCAAAGTTGAAATTTTCCATTTCTTGTTTAGGTAATAAAGTTCACTTTGTTGATTCAATGCTTTTGAAACTTGCAAAAATTGTTTGGTTCATCAAGGGATTGAGCTCTATTAGAAGTGAAGAAAATCTAGTAAACCATTCAGAAAAGCAGCCATTTGATGACTTAGCTCCATTTACTCAACAAAGTATAAGATCACGTTTCTGATAGGTTCCAGCTGACTTGGTCTTTTCAGTAGTCGGTAATCTTTTTTCTGCATCATAAAAGAAAATCAAAATGTATATTTCCTGTTTTACAGCTACGTGTCCATGTACCTTCTGGGAAGAAAGAGCATTGCAAAAATGAAACTTCCACCAATGAAACCAGGTGCATGCATTACCAGACAACCTAGAAAAAGAACTCTTTCGGTGAGGCAAATCATTGAAGTGACAGCTAAAACAGAGCCACATAGATGAAATAATGGGTAACAGACTTAGTCAAAACTTTCGTCCCTATCAAGCAACATTAAACTGGATAGAATAGTATGAGGTCAAGAGATTGCTGCTCCAAGTTGTATGCAGGAAGATGTGGAATTTAGTGTTGTATTAGTGTATAAATATGAGGGAAATGTAAAAATAGCATGACAGGACTAGAAACAAATAAAAAAATTCAGAAGGTGATGAAGATACATCCATATGCTTTTTGCATAAATTCAGATTTGATAGCTATTGAATAAATAATTTAATGGTTAACTTAATCATGGTTTCAGAAAAAAAGCTTCGTTTTTTTCTTAAATACTCTTATTATATTACATTTTTGGCATAAAAAAAAAAGATTTCAAAGTATTCTACTTTATGAAAAAACAGGTGTTTCAGCATCCAATGTAGAATGATGCTTTCAAATATCAATAGTGTGTAAATCACAACAGGTATATCGTAGTCCTACTTTGCTGTTTTTGACAATCCTCATATTATTTGATCCCTGTGTGAAAATTGAGTTCAGGGAAAAGTGCTCAGTGTTGTGTTTATCAATTCATTCATAAATGTGGATTGATGGCTTGAAGCTGAAGAAAAGACAAATTCTTAAAAGTGACGATAGAGAAAGCAGCGATTGGTGAGTTAAACACCCTTTTTTTCTAACAATATATATTTACAGATACAGTCATTTGGAGCTGTCTTGAGATCTCTTGGTAGAGGATATTTGACTTGAAGCTGGTTAGAAAGAGAACCTCTTGCAAATGAGGATAGTATCAGCATGAACAGGTGAGTCAAACACCCTGTTTTTGACATGATATATATTTACAGCCATTTGGAGCGAACCTGCGACCTGTGAATGGACCCACTACTAAAAGTTGGAAGCGTAGAGAATTTTTTACAAAAGACTGTACTACCAGCATCATCTCCTGGTGAGTAAAACCATAGTTTTTAGTCAAGGGTGAAACCTGTCTGGACACTTATTATAATCCTGTTGAATGAATTCAAGTTTAACTTATTTAACAAACAACATGAGGACAAGATAGATGTGATTCAATAAGTTGACATTTGTTTAGGGAAGGGTACAAAACATTGTGGGTAAAGGAGAATAATTATGCTGGTTACCAATGTTTTCAGAAGACTCCTTTCTCAGGGGTTGTGCAAACCAAAAAAGCTTTTTGGTAAAGTCACGAGATACAGAGCTCACACGATTCCAATTAATTCTTCTCTCTCAGGGTCGTGAAAACCAGGGTTAAAAGGTAAAACTCATATTGAAAAAATTTTAGACTTGTTATAATAATGTTAAAGATGACAGAATGTTTGTAACTGAAATGATGTGATTAGTTTTTGAGAAGCTAAAGACATTGTTATTTGCAAAAAATATGAAAATATGTTTCTTATTTCATAATTCATTGAAGGAATTTAGTTTTCAGGTCATAACTGCATATCAATAGAGAAAAATTTTTAAGGGGAAAAAAATATCCATGGGAATTTCCTTAACTCTTCAATACCAAACAACAACATTACAGGCAAGTCAAAGTTGAAAGCATCTGTAGATGACAAAATAAAAATGAATGAAACATAGAAATTTTGTTAGGAAAGAGTAGAAAACATTGTGGGAAAAGGCAATGTTCTCCTTTTCCCACAGTGTTTCCAGAAGGCATCTTCTCAGAGTCGTGAAAACCAAGAATTTTGTGTGGTAAAAGAGTTATGAGCTATGGAGCTCACATGATTGTGAATAATGCTGCACATGGCAGGTAACATGGAGGGAACTTGTTGGAGCAATGCTGAAGAACTAACCACATCTGGATTTCATCACTTTAATGGTACAGTGACACTGGTGCATGTAGACAATTGTGTATCATGAGGAATCCATCGGACTCAAGGGAAAGTATCAAGGAAAAAACATCAATGGAAATGCCAGGATTATAAGAATGTCTAGTCCAAGACATTCTTTTTCCTTTTGTTTCTTTCAGTTTTGACCTCTTATCTATCAACCCTTTATCAAACAGTCCTATCCTTTTAAAGCAATGAAAAAAAAAATTGTGACAAAAGGACAACTTGGTGGTATCCACTATTTTCTCCTTTTCCATTGATATTTTTTACCCTGTCATTAAATTTGTAGTCTGCAAATGCCTCCAATATGACTGAGTCTTAAATTTTGTTATGCAGTAAAGATATAACTTTATTACCTTTTTTTACTTAACAGCCCTGAATATCATCAGTCCCAGGAAAAAAAGCTTTTGGAAATGATTTGTGAAAAGAAGGAAATGTCTGTAACCAGCATTGTCTGTTTTTGCAACAATGTTTTCTATCTTTTTTAAGACAAATACCAACATTTTTACAATGAATTTGTCCCCTCTTAAAGGCTTTCAGTTTGGATAAGTCTGAATATTTGTTGTTTGATATAGAGTAAAAGCAAATCTGCAGAAGGTTACAATAAGGATGAAACATCAAATAGGCTCTAACCCTTTTCCCTACAATGCCAACTTGTAATGACCCTGGGAAAGAAGTCTTTTAAAAACATAGAGCGAAAAGGAGAAAATGCTGGTAAGTAGCATTCTGTCCTTTTCCCAGAATGTTTTCTACCTTATCAAAGAAAAACTGTACCATTTGAGCCACACTGTAATTGTCATCTGCAAATGCTTTCAGGTTGGTCAAGACTAGGATTATCTTGACTGGTAAAGGGTTAATTCTTTCAGTGCCATTCAAAATCTTTACTAGATAAAAAAATTGTAGGCCTGTCCAGATGCAAGGCATTTGCAAACAAAAAATCTCTTTTGCTCAAATGGCATGGTTTGTCTTAGCAAGGGTAGTAAACATTGTGGGAAAGGGAGAAAATGTTTGTTATCCACATTTTCTCTTTTTCCCACAGTGTTTTCAAAAGGCTTTTATTGATCTCAGGGTCGTTAAGAGTCGAGATTGTGTGACAAAAAGTTTATAATTCTGCCAAATATATTGATCCATGTCAGCTTTTGTATAAACTGACATTTGTCGAAACTTTTTCCTTTAGGTAAAATGTTTGTATGTCCAAAGGATCATTCTACCATGGGGAGTGGGGGGGGGGGATGTTTCAGCAAGTTGTCTGATAAAATAGATTTAATGGAACCACAGATTTGTGATAACTTTCTTAACTCTTTACCAAACGACAATATTTTAGACTGGTCCAAATTGAAAGCATTTGCAGATGACAGAATCAAAGTGACTGAAAATTTGAAATTTGTTTTGTGAAGGGTAGAAAACATTGTTGGAAAAGGAGAAAATGCTGGTTTCCAGCATTTTCTCCTTTTCCCACAATGTTTTCTAAAGGTTTCTTTCTCAGGGGCGTCAAAAGTAGGGATTGTGTGGTAATGGGTTAATTCAGAGCATCATGGAGATGTTTTCAACCCCCTCTTTTCCAGAGCAGAACTGTTGCTGTTAAAGCATACATGTCTATCTTCTGCAAATGCTCTCAGTTTGGACCTTTCTAGAAATGTTTTGCTTGATGTAGAGTTAAAGTTACTGGCTGGCAGCTTTCAACTCTGTACCTCTGGTCTAGTTTTATAAGACTAAAATTCAGTATACATCCTTATTGACAAACTAGAGCCCATTTTGATAGTTTTATTGATTGTTTTACATGAAATTTTGACTAAAAGCAAAACTTTAAAAAAAGTTCCATTAGAAATCTTTTAGAATTCCCTTTCATATAATGATTTTTGACAGAAAGAGAAAGGTTTTTGGTTCAATAGTACTGTGACACCTACAGATGACCGAGATAGGCATACACCTGTCTATGGTAAAAGTGTTGAGCTTCACATTTTATATTAAAGCCAAACAACAGGATGGACATTCTTCTTGGACTTGTGTTTTTTGTGGCTACAGTTAACATTGCTCATGTCAAAGGTAAAACATTCTTTTAAAGCTCTTTTTTCTCCTTTTCTCACTAAGTTTTATACTCTTCCCAAAACAATTTTTTAAATTTTCACTCACATTTATATTGCTGTCTGCAGATGCTTTCGATTTGGACAAATCTAAAATTTTCTTGTACAGTAAAGAGTTATACCAAGCAGGTCATCTCATAATTTTGGATCCATAAAATCCAATTTGTTTTAGAACAGTCAGGCTTAGCAGTTAAATGTTTAGCATATCATAGATCTGAATCATGACGTGGTGCTTGCTGATTTGATACTGAGTTTGGACAAACTTTCTTTTTTTGGTGATTTTTCATGTCTCACATCTGATACATGTGAGAATAGTTATCATTGGCTCGGAAAAGTAGTTGTGTTAGTACTGGAGCGAAGAAGCCAGGAAACAGATGCATAGGTGCACTGACCACTGTGATATGACTTAAGCTATTAAAATTGCATTTCACTTCAATACAAACAAATTGGTGAGGAACAGGCTGAATTCTGATGCAGAATAGTCCTAGGACAGGCAGAAAATTGACCAAAAGCAAAGATTTCAACTCAACTCAAGTCAGCCAAGCTGACTTTGGTTGATACTTTCAGCAGAGTAAAGGTGAATAAAATCCCTTTTCATAGTGTAAGGCTCAATTCCATTAGGCAAGAACTTTTCATCAAAGCACCAATTTTTACTGTATGGTGCATGCAATTCAATGAGGTGTTTGTCTGACTCGACATACATCTCATGAAAAAGCAGCACTTATAAGCCAGAGGACTTGTGTGACACCAACTGAATCTAGTAAAAGCTTTTGCTGTGGAAGTGCTAATTGGCAACGCATTTTGAAGCTCCGGCCTTTTGTTGTACCATCTATGGAATTGTCATCTACACTGTGAACTCTTTAACCATTATATAGTCATACCGTGATGACATCTCATTTATTAAAGTATTCCCTTGGTTTTATGAAACCTTGATGACATCTCATTTATTGAAGTATTCCCTTGGTTTCTTGAAACTTTGATTGAGACTCCGAGGTACTATGCCTAAGAAAACTAATAACCACGATGTCTTCTTCATTATTTCTCAAAGAATCACAAAGGATCCCTAATTTCGAAACAAAGGGAGCAAAAGTACGTTCTTCACCAGACATTAATTGTTTACCAGATGATATTAGTATCTATAGATTTCCATATCCGAAGCATTTTCGGATGACAATTTAAACACGGTTAAAACAGTGGAAACTATTTATGAATGGTAGAAAATATTGTGGGAAAAAGAGAAAATGCTGTTTCCATGAGGGCATTAAAGCTCGGGATTGTGTAGTAAATAATTACAGCTTCAGATTTGCAGCTGTTTAAAAGCAAATGCCTGAAGTCAATCATTTGAATTGGGTTTTGAAAGGCTAGAAAACACTGTGGAAAAAAGTTAAATATTTAGTTCAGATGAGAAGGGCAGTTCTGTTCATTGAAATGAAAAGAACATATTTATCAAATTTTCAAGATTTATTTGCTTGGAAAATCTAACAATATCAGACATCATCTACAGATTCTGGATCAGACAATACAGCAAATCCAAACGTGATCGAAACTGTCCTTAACTGTATGTGAAATTATTCTTGTCATCCTCTATTCATGATTATTTTAACACTAAACATATTTCTTTTTCCTGTATATTTAGGGCTGACATCAAAAGATACCTACATTAACCAAGTTGAAAACAGCCAAAACAAAAAACGCTTTGTCTTCAGCAGCAATTTAAACAGTAATATCAACATAAACACCAACACCAACGTCAATGTCAACAACAACAACAACAATATGAACATCAACATCAACTACAACTCTGCCACAGTGACACAAGTAACCATGGTACAATCGAGTGGACCATTATGCACCTTACCTAATGGTGCCCAACTGTTCTTTGGACAGGTTTGTAACAGCATGTTAATTCCTCTCAATTGTGTTAGGGTAAATCCAGCAAAAGACAAAAATCACTAGTGCTCACATAAAATGTCGCTGAGAGCTTGAACCTGCAGAGAATCATTGTCGGGTTCACCTCCCTCAAAATTTTGTTCATTACAGTTTTACATTTTATAATTGAAATAAAGATAAAGTCAAAATTATTTCGGAAATAGGAGAAAATGCACTCTTTTGCAAAATGGCATACCGTGTTTTGGTGTGTATAACACGCACTTTTTTTCAGCTCTGAATAATTTGAAAGTGGGGACTGCGTGTTATACACTACAATAGGCAAAACCATGTTTTTCTCCTCCTTGAAAGTCGGTCGTATACCTGTTCAAAGTGGGTGGGGGAGTGGCGTAAGTACAAAACGGTAAAGTTCTCTCGCCACAGCCTTAACTTTTGTCATCATCCCATTTCAACTTTTAGCGATTAAAAAAACAACATTATGTTTTAATTTTGTTAGAATGTACTTGTACATTCTTAATTTGTCGATTAGGATTCGTAATTTCCCGATTCGATCAGCCATTTTGGCAACGGTGAACGTACCCCGGAATGATAAATATTGATTTACTGTTATCGTCTGATTCGTCTCATATTTTTTTTTTATTCTTTGTTAATAGCTAAAATTGAACATTTATAAAAGAGTAAAATAACGATTCATAAAGAAATGAATGATTTAAAAATATATACATTTATCGCTACTTTTTACAAAAAACCGTGATTTACATCATATAGATCTATGTTTATTTCACACCTGTCACATTTGTCGATCGAGGTGAGAAAATAAGAGATTAACTACGATATGGTCGTCAGTTCAATGTGTGAATTTGCAAATGTCATAAGCTGGCATGTTTTTGTAATCCCCACGAGTACACATCGAATCATTACCATTTCCACTTTGATTAAAAAATGGTTATTTCCCTTTGATAAAGTATCGCCATTTACAATTTTTCAAGACGGCGACCTAAGCTTCACGTTACGATATTTTGGTCAATTTTTGATGCGTGTTGTACATCCGAACAACATTTTTTCCTCGGATCTGATGCTGAAAAAGGCCTGCGTGTTATACATGCCTGCGTGGTATACACAGCGTTTTACGGTAACTCAGACAGCCTCATAAAACTTCAGACATACCATCATATAAGTTTGGACAAGAAATTTTCCGTTTCAAGCAATTTTACATTTTCCAACAAGTTTTTCCAAAGATATAGATCCCCTTCTTATATGTTAACCAAAAACAAATATCGGGGAAAAGTTAATCAAGCTTTTTAAAAGGGGAATAATGCTTTCCTCTACTTTCCCTCTTTTGCCCTTCTAAAGCCTTGCCTTTTACACACTCTAGAAAATGTTGTTCCTAAATAGAGAGAGAACAGTTAGAATGTTTTGTTTCAAAAACACTATAACACATTTTGTTACTTTTTAAATTGATAGATCCATTCTAAAGATGTCAGTTTTCTATTTAATTAACACTTTTTTCCCTTGCCCAACGTTTAAAGGTGGGTACTTAGAATTTTCACATCACACCAAATAAAAAAATATATCACTGAAATTTATATGAGAAAAAAAATACAAATCATTAATAATTAAGAATCATAAAATTACCAAAAAAATTTTTTTTGATGGTATTCCCTTAAAAGGCTACGTAGCCTCTTAAGCTATTTTTAGATTTCATGCAAAAAATTTAAAAAATGCATTGTGGGAATGTTAAATGTCTGGCACAGGAATAATGACGCTGAAATTCCATTACATAACAAACATGTAATTATTTTCCATAATATCTTCTTCGTACGATATGTTTGAAGCTTCATCTGTGTATTTCCGGTATGTAAATGAG
The DNA here is from genome assembly GCA_943736015.1 of Tridacna crocea. Classification (NCBI taxonomy): domain Eukaryota; kingdom Metazoa; phylum Mollusca; class Bivalvia; order Cardiida; family Cardiidae; genus Tridacna; species Tridacna crocea. The sequence continues at coordinate 17,726,683 of OX031066.1, forward strand.
CGAGTTGTTCATGCAAAAATAGAATATGTTTCCCGTCGATGTCGACCTTGGCCGTAGTAAATCTCTAATATCTCATGTTGTCGTATGGTTTTGAACTACTGGGGTTTTATGAATGATGATTATAAGGCTTTGGGAGTATAAGGATGATATTTTTGTATTTTTGAATTTTCGTCGCAAATTTTGAAGGGCCACCTTTAATAACTATTCAAAAAGATTGTTGCTCTTCAGACATTTAAATTTTTCCTACTATTTCTTAGAAAGACTGTAATTTCTTCAGAACATTAAGGAGCATTTATTTAATTGTTTATATTTTCTTGTACAATGCCCCAAACAACCACATAAAGGTACAGCATATCCCTAAGGTTTGCACAGCTCGGCTTTGGAAGTTCTTGTTTGCCTCAGAGAGAAAGTGGGTGTTAAATCATTTCTTTATGTGTAATTGTAATCGTTTCTCAGTTTTAAGCATCATTCTGTAGCTATAAGATTTGCTTAACAACTGGTGTATGATGAGGGAAACTACTCTTTGAGTATGCACAGGTAATATCTTGTTTTTCTCCATTGGTCCAAATCGACACTGTCCAATTTTTGCAAAGTTCACCCTACCAGCTGTAAGTGACTGTTATCTGATTACTACAGACTACATGTGAAGAGTTTGTCCTCCTTTTGCTACTGTTTTAACATGAATTCATGTGTTCACCTTTTATACATCTTGGCCATAAACCCCCCAAAATATTTGCATATTTTCAAGGGGCAAGGAGTAAATACATCACATTCATTGCTGTTTTTCAGAGTATCTGAGACAAGAGTCTTCTTCTTTTGATATTCTTATTGTTATTAAACCCAGATCAGATTTTTGACCAAGCAGGGTTTCAAACTTGTTTCTCTCTAATGTGACGTGGCAAATGTCTGATGGAGAGTTTTGACTGTGTGGCTAAAGCTTGAAGATGTTGATAGAGTAGGAAGTGGAAAGAAGAAACTGATTCAATAAATAGACTGAAATTCAATGCTGAAATCTTGCAACTCCTCTATTCATACTTAGTGATCTTTCAATCATTAGATCTAGAAATGTGCTTTAATATTGGTTTAATTTATAGTACTTCCCTGAAAAACGTTTACAAATGGGAAGAGAAAGATTAAACAAAAATGAGCAAAATGCTTGATTTGCATGCACACATTTCAAATGAAATCCAAGCCTTTAAACGCTATTGGAATAAGCCCCTAAATATTGAAACCTTCATTGAAACCAGTGTGAATTTACTCTGATTTAAATCATTAGTATACTCTATCCTTCCTCAAATCCACAAACAGCATACACCATCCAATACCACTAAGGTCTAAATGTAAAACTATTATTCATGTAGAAATGTCTTTGAGAGTTTTTAGCAGCCAGTTTCAAAATAGGAATCTATATCTATAGATCTGTGTACATGTAGTTATTATACGCCCGTCGAAGACAGGACGTATTATGGGATCACCCGTGGCGGGCGGGCGTCCGGGCGGCGTCCAGTTCTTTGTCCGGAGCATATCTCCAAAACTATACAAGCTAGGGTTATGAAATTTCATGGGTGGATAGATCTCATCGAGGCGGAGTGCAGTGCACAGGAATCATAACTCTTGCTTGCTTAATTTTTGAGTTATTGCCCTTTGTTGTTTTTCATACTTGAATTTTGTCCGGAGCATATCTCCAAAACTATAGTAGCTAGGGTTATGAAATTTCATGGGTGGATAGATCTCATCGAGGGGGAGTGCAGTGCACAAGAATCATAACTCTTGCTTGCTTAATTTTTGAGTTATTGCCCTTTGTTGTTTTTCATACTTGAATTTTGTCCGGAGCATATCTCCAAAACTATAGTAGCTAGGGTTATGAAATTTTATGGGTGGATAGATCTCACTGAGGGGTAGTGCAGTGCACAAGAATCATAACTCTTGCTTTCTTAATTTTTCAGTTATTGCCCTTTGTCGTTTTTTATACTTGAATTTTGTCCGGTGAATATCTCCAAAACTATACTAGCTAGGGTTATGAAATTCCATGGGTGGATAGATCTCATCGAGGGGGAGTGCAGTGCACAAGAATCATAACTCTTTCTTGCTTAATTTTTGAGTTATTGCCCTTTGTTGTTTTTCATTCTTAAATTTTGTCCGGAGCATATCTCCAAAACTATAGTAGCTAGGGTTATGAAATTTCATGGGTGGATAGATCTCATCGATGGGGAGTGCAGTGCACAGAAATCACAACTCTTGCTTGCTTAATTTTTCAGTTATTGCCCTTTGTTGTTTTTCATACTTGAATTTTGTCCGGAGCATATCTTCAGAACTATAGTAGCTACGGTTATGAAATTTCATGGGTGGATAGATCTCACTAAGGGGGAGTGCAGTGCACAAGAATCATAACTCTTGCTCGCTTAATTTTTGAGTTATTGCCCTTTGTTGTTTTTCATACTTGAATTTTGTCCGGAGCATATCTCCAAAACTATAGTAGCTAGGGTTATGAAATTTCATGGGTGGATAGATCTCATCGAGGGGGAGTGCAGTGCACAAGAATCATAACTCTTGCTTGCTTAATTTTTGAGTTATTGCCCTTTGTTGTTTTTCATACTTGAATTTTGTCCGGAGCATATCTCCAAAACTATAGTAGCTAGGGTTATGAAATTTTATGGGTGGATAGATCTCATCGAGGGAGAGTGCAGTACACAAGAATCATAACTCTTGCTTGCTTAATTTTTGAGTTATTGCCCTTTGTTGTTTTTCATACTTGAATTTTGTCCGGAGCATATCTCCAAAACTATAGTAGCTAGGGTTATGAAATTTTATGGGTGGATAGATCTCACTGAGGGGTAGTGCAGTGCACAAGAATCATAACTCTTGCTTTCTTAATTTTTCAGTTATTGCCCTTTGTCGTTTTTTATACTTGAATTTTGTCCGGTGAATATCTCCAAAACTATACTAGCTAGGGTTATGAAATTCCATGGGTGGATAGATCTCATCGAGGGGGAGTGCAGTGCACAAGAATCATAACTCTTTCTTGCTTAATTTTTGAGTTATTGCCCTTTGTTGTTTTTCATTCTTAAATTTTGTCCGGAGCATATCTCCAAAACTATAGTAGCTAGGGTTATGAAATTTCATGGGTGGATAGATCTCATCGATGGGGAGTGCAGTGCACAGAAATCACAACTCTTGCTTGCTTAATTTTTCAGTTATTGCCCTTTGTTGTTTTTCATACTTGAATTTTGTCCGGAGCATATCTTCAGAACTATAGTAGCTAGGGTTATGAAATTTCATGGGTGGATAGATCTCACTGAGGGGGAGTGCAGTGCACAAGAATCATAACTCTTGCTTTCTTTATTTTTCAGTTATTGCCCTTTGTCGTTTTTTATACTTGAATTTTGTCCGGTGAATATCTCCAAAACGATACTAGCTAGGGTTATGAAATTTCATGGGTGGATAGATCTCACCGAGGCGGAGTGCAGTGCACAGGAATCATAACTCTTGCTTGCTTAATTTTTGAGTTATTGCCCTTTGTCCTTTTTCATACTTGATTTTTGTCCGAAGCATATCTCTAAAACTATACTAGCTAGGGTTATGAAATTTCATGGGTGGATAGATCTCATCAAGGGGGAGTGCAGTGCACAGAAATCACAACTCTTGCTTGCTTAATTTTTGAGTTATTGCCCTTTGTTGTTTTTCATACTTGAATTTTGTCCGGTGCATGCCCCAGCTTTACAACTTGGGGTAAGACGGGCGTATCTTGCGACAATTTGCCGCTCTTGTTTGTTGAAAATGGACAGCAGGCCTAAAGCATAGTACCAGAGAAGCAACCCTTGCAAAACAGTGACTGTTTCAAGAAATGAGAAAATGTGTCCAGGTTGAAAGCATTTGCATGCAGAAAAAGAAAAAAATAGTTTGGCAAAAATGGTATGGTATGTTTTTGAAAGAAGAAAATAAATAGGAATCAGTTACTGTTTCAAGAAATGAGAAAAATTTAGATCATTTCTAAGGACCATTTTACCTCATGATTCAGTCAGCTATATACAAAATGGGTTCTATGGATGTATGATGACTGCCTTAGTATGATGCATAGGAGAGGTTTGTTGAACCCCCTTTCACCAGCACCTCCCATATGGTGTCTGAGACAAAACTTACCTCTTTAGATAAGAGCCAAGGCGTCCATAGAATATTTAGAATGATACCCTTGGTTTAGGTTATTTAAAGATGTTTATGTTAACTGCATACCATCTGCTGTATATGATTTTGAAAATATGTCACAGATATTTAGACCAAGATCTGCCTAGATATGTCTGCTGGCTTGTCATGGATACATTCCTGGCTTCTCATAAGGGCTTTCTATCCTGTCATGCCCCTTAATGCCTAAAACTTGAATGAAACATATTTCAGAGAAAGGACAGATCAACCAGTTTGGCTTATCATGGGTACATTCCTGGCTTCTCATAAGGTCTCTCTATCCTGTCATGCCTCTTAAATGCCTTAAACCTGAATGAAACATATTTCAGAGAAAGGATAAATCAACAAATTTGGCTTATCATGGGTACATTCCTGGCTTCTCATAAGGGCATTCTGTCCTGTCATGCCCCTTAAATGCCTAAAACCTTAATGAAACATATTTCAGAGAAAGGATATATCAACAAATTTGGCTTTCTATACATTTCGTTTTGCATTTATATAAGTGTTGATGATTATTGAACAAAATACTGAAGAAAAGTCCTAAATTTAAACCTTAACCAAAACTGTAAAAACTCTGAAAAAGAAGGCTTTTGAAAACATTGAGGGAAAATGAAACAAGATGGCCAAGATGGCCCTGGATCGCTCACGTCAGTTTTTTAGAGGACCATAGCCATTTTTTTTTTTTCAAGATCAATTCAGCCTTTTCAGAAAAGAAAATTTTTAAGAATTTCTTCATGTAGACCTGTATATTGTAAATAGCCCACAGCCATCAGAGCCATGTTACTTGATTGATCAAAATTTCTCGAGCAATTTCTGAAAAGGGTCATCTAAGAAATATTACTGTGAAATTATATAAAAAATCAGACCAGCCCTTTCAGAGAAGAAGAATTTCAAAGGATTTCTTAATCGCTATATATTGCAAGTAGCCCCCATTCACAAGAGCCATGTTTATTGACGGATGAAAATTTCGCGACCAGTTTTTGAAAAAGGTTATCAAAGGAACATTTCGGAGAAATTATTTCAAAATCTGCCGAACGGTTTCAGCGAAGAAGAGTTTTTAAGAATTCTTCATTTCCGTATAGTGCAAGTAGCCCCCATTCACCAGAGCCATGGTTCTTGACAGATCAAAATTTCACGAACAGTTTTTGAAAAGGATCATCCAAGGAACATTTCTGTGAAATTATTTCAAATTCTAACCAGCCGTTTCAGAGAAGAAGAATTTTCAAGAATTTCTTCATTTCTGTATAGTGCAAGTAGCCCCAATTCACCAGAGCCAGGATTCTTGAAGGATCAAAATTTTGCAAACAGTTTTTGAAAAGGGTCATCCAAGGAACATCTCTGTGAAATTATTTCAAAATCTGACAAGCAGTTTCAGAGAAAAAGAATTTTTAAGAATTCCTTCATTTCCGTACAGTGCAAGTAGCCCCCATTCACCAGAGCTATGTTTCTCAACGGATCAAAATTTCACGAACAAATTTTGAAAAGGGTCACCCAAGGAACATCTCTGTGAAATTATTTCAAAATCTGACCAGCGGTTTCAGAGGAGAAGTTTTTTAAGGAATTTCCTAGAAAATTCCATTTTGTTGCCATGGCAACCAGAGTTTTTGACGGAATCAAATTCTGTGAATAATTTTTAAAAAAGACCTCCCAAGGAACATTCCAGCCAAGTTTGGTCCAAATAAGCCCAGCGGTTTAGGAGGAATTGATGCTTAAAGAATTGTTGACGACACACGACGAACAGCGGACACCGGGTGATCCTTAAAGCTCCCCTTGAGCACATTGTGCTCGGGTGAGCTAAAAATGCTGGCCTCTTTTGAAAGACAGAAAAAAAGATAGTTGTAACAACATTTCAGTTTGGTTCAGCCCAAAGTTTTGTAAAGGGTTCAAGTGCCAAATAAACCGGTCATGTATCTGCAGTCTCAAAGAATCCTTGTAAGTGTAACATAAAGGTTGCTTTTACCTGGAATGTCAGAGCAATGCAGCCAGTGTAGTTCAAATAGCATGCAGTCTAACATTGGCTTGTTTTGCACTGGTAGCAAAGTCAACAAAAGTAGTGAGAAGAGCTGTAAGGGTTTAATACAGGTCACATGTGCCATAATCATGAGATAAAAGCAAAAGTAAACTGAAGTATGTTAATTTGACCTCTTTCAACAGATAAAATACAATCCACCGAAACTCAGAATGTACTCATTTCGTAGGCTTAAGTGAGAGCATGGTTAAAAACCAAGACTTAACAGCACATTCTGTACTGTTTTATCTTCATCCATGTCATCCCTTAAACCTAATGGTTTCGCCTGTGGTGTTGAAAGGGTGTAATGAAGATATTTGATTTACTGACTGAAACCTTAATGTAAAACTGATTTTCTAATGCCCAAAATACATGTTTTTTTTTTGTTTCTATAGATTTTTGAATTGGACCCATAATTCACAAGTTTCACCCAATACTTTTCAATACTTTTTGGGTCGATAATCTTTACAGATGGATTAAATACTTCTTTTATCACAGACTACGGCTCACACAAACTTCTACTTACCATACTTTCTTTCAACAGTCAGCGCCAAAATAATTTCAAAAGTTTGCAGGATGATGAAAACTCTTAAACACACCTTTTAGCAAACAAACCATTGTTGTTTTGGTCTCTGAGGAAGACAAGTTCAACATCAGAAAACATGGTGAGAAAAGAAGAGAATGTATCGAATGGGCATTTTTTATCATACCACAATGTTTTCTACCCTTTTAAAACAAATATCTTATCATTTGAGGCTTATTTAATATGCTGTCTGTACATAAACACTTTCAATTTGGATTGGTCTAAAAAATTTTGTCGTTTGATGAAGAGTTTGTTTGATAAAATAATCAATATCAATGGTCAATGTACAAAATCCGTGGATGTTGTGAAAATACTTGATAAGCAAAGCAAAGTTGCACTTCTGACTGATACAGAAATAATTTTTGTTCTGTATAAAATAATCTTTGTTCTATATAAATTGTGTGCCAGTCTGAGACTATTCTAAATAAAAACCAGGCTGGCTTTGCTTAAAAAAATGGCATAAGAGATTACGAACAGCATCCACTGCAGATTTCAAGGATATCTATCCAGTCCAAGTTGTTTAAAGTGACCATTTGCTATGTGTTTTGTTTTTCTTTCAAATTCACATAGACTGCCACAGGTGCCGATGGCTGCACGAAGATGACTTGTACAGCCACAGGAATCATATCATCCTCAAGATCTTGTAATCATCACCAGCCCAGCCAGCATGTTGTTAAGTATTTATTCTCATATTACATGAATAAGAAGACTATGATGGCCCTGAAGTCGCTCACCAGGGCCTCATTTCACTAAGGTAGTTACCAATAAAATTTGTGTAAGTTTTACGTAATTATAATACAGTGGTATTAAAGGTGGGTATTTAGAATTTTACATCACACCAAATCAAAATATATATATACATGTATCACTGAAATTGATACAAAAAAATAATACAAATCAGAAATAATTAACATTCATAAAATGACATTTTTTTTTATGGCGTTCCCTTAAAAGGCTACGTAACCTCTTAAGGTATTTTTAGATTTTGCGCCAAAAATCAATAAAGCATTTTGGGAATGTCAAGTCACTGGCACATAAATTCCATTACATAACAAACATGTAATAATTATTTTCGAAAATGTGTTCTTCGGATGCTATGTTTGAAACTTCGTCTGTGTATTCCTGTATGTAAATGAGCGAATTGATCATCTAAAAATAGAACGTGTCTCCCATTGGTGCCAACCTGGGCTGTAGTAAATCTCTAATTTCTCATGTTGTCGAAAGGTTTTTGACTACTGTGGTTTTATGAATGAAAATTAAAAAGCTGTTGGAGTATAAGGATGATTTGTTTGCATTTTTTTAAGTCAAAATTTCCTCTAGGTAAAATGAAAAGATGAAACTTCTGTGGAAACTTATTTATGGCAATAGTTTTCAAAAACAATCACGATAATTATCAAGTGTCTCGTAATAGATTAATGCCAATATATTACAGATACATGAAACTTGGGCAAAAATTGTTCATAATTACCTTTTTACAACGGGGCCCTTCAGGAGCCTTTTGATAAACGTGACCCATTTCCAATCTCTAAAAGAGATATTTAGACAAACATACTGACAAACACTCTTTAGTACTGGACTCACAAATATGCCTCTAGAGTGCACACAAGCTTTTTCAAGAATTTGTCTCGGCGGCCTACTTGACAAGTAGAAATTATCCAGACATACATTCTCACAAACTTTTATGAATAAGTGAGAGAAAATGTAGCCTGTAGGGTGTAAAAGGCTTTTACGAGATTTGACCTAGTGGCCTAGTTTTTTATCCAACATGATCAATATTCATTCTAGTCAAAGATTTTATCAAGACAAACATTCTAAGCAAGTTTTGAGATTATTGGACTCAAAATGTGGCCTCTAGACTGTACTCAAGTTTTTTCAAGGATTAAACATGGTGACCTGGGTTTTGATTCCATGTGACCCATTTTTAAACTCATGCAAGATACTGTCAATACAAACATTCAGACAAAGTTTAAAGAAAATCGGACTGAAAATGTAACCTCTAGTGAGTACAAAAGATTTTTCCTAGATGTGACCCTGTGACCACATTTTTTACCCAAAATGGCCCGTTTTCATACTAATCTCAAGATGTTATCAAGACAAACTTTCTTTTAGGATGGATGTGCTCTCCTTGGTCTTTCATACTAGATCTAGTTCCAGTCTCCAAGCTGTAAGACACCTTTCTACACCGCTCCCTCTAGAAGTACACAAGGCTTTTCTAAGATTTCATCATGTGACCTTGTTTTTGGCCCGATATGACCAAGATGTAAGATGTAAACATCTTCATCAAAGCTATCATCATGACAAACATTCTGATCAACTTTGACCAGCATTGGACCGGAAGATGTGGCCTCTGGAATGTACACAAGGTTTTTCTAAGATTTGACCTAGTGACTTGGCTTTGGACCTGACATGGCCCCTTTTTCGAACTTATGTGCAATATTATCTATGCAAATATTCTGACCAACATTCAACAGTACTGGACAGAAAATGTGGCTTCTGGATCATACACAAGAGTTTTATAAGGTTTGACCTAGTGACCTAGTTTTTGACCTGACATTTAGAACTCGTCTCAGATTTTAAGGCAAACATTCTGACCAACTTCCAAGAAAATTGGACTGGAAATATTGCCTCTAGAGCGTTCAAAATTTGGTCAAAGATTTGACAAAGTGACCAAGTTTTTGACCTCACGTGACCCATTTTCAAACTCCCCTGAGAAATGACCAAAACAAACATTCTGACCAACTTTCATGAGTATTGGACAGGAAGTGTGGCCTTTTAAGCGTACTCCAGGTTTTTCTAAGATTTGACCTGGCGGCCTAGTTTTTGACCCGACATGACCCATTTTTTACTCGTCCGAAATATCGTCAAGGCAAACAATTTGAACCAACTTTCAAGAGTATTGGACTGAAAAGTGGCCTCCAGAGCTTTCACAAGGTTTGCCTAAGATTTGATATGGTGACCTAGTTTTTGACCCGACATGACCCATATTTTACTCGCACGAGATATCATCAGGGCAAATAATTTTGACAAACTTTCAATTGTATCAAACTGAAAAGTGGCCTCTAGAGCTTACACAAGGTTTTTCAAATTTTGACCTGGTGACCTAGCTTTTGACCCGGCAAAACTCATTTTCCAACTCGTCCCAGATATTATCGAGGCAAATATTCTGACCAAATTTCATTTATAAGTATCGGACTCAAAATGTTGCCTCTAGAGCGTACACAAAGCAAAAAGTTGACTATGGAGCCGCACGATGAAAGACGCACTATCACATTAGGTGATGTATCGGTGTACAACCTAGGGGTAACAACCTACGTCATAGCATACGTCATCGGAGACATTTTAAATCCGCCATTTTCGTTTTTAAAAAAGGTAAGTGTTTTTTAGTTTGTATATTATTGTTATTGAAGATCTGTCCAAACAAGGCAGTGCATATGGTACCTGAAAACTTTCTTCGTTGGTATACATTGATATTTTGTTCATTAGTTTCGTTGATTTTGCAATTACCTCCGCACAATTTTCGAAGCCGGTGACACATGTGCGATTTGAAAATAGATGTCTTATACAATCCTGTTAAGAATAACTGTATTGAAGTGTTTAGATCTACAAAATTGTTTCATGGCATTTTGATTTCACAAATAGGAAAAAATGTATTTACCGCCACCAGATGGCGTAGGTATTCTAAGTAAATTTTAGATACATATTTTTTAAAGTAATTAATCCGCACTTTGCGCACAAAATGTCGGCTATTCCGACACCTCTGCTATGACGTAGGTTGTCACCCTTGCAACCAGTCATTGCAAAGGTCTGAAGCCTCGTAGGTTATATAGTTGAAGTCCGAATTTTCCCCTGATTTTGTTTCTTTTATAAATACTGAACTATGAATGATCACAGCCAGAAATTTTGATGTAAGCAAGAGAAGTAATTTTTGAATTTTTTCTTTTAATATTTGACGATTGTCGCTGCTTAAAAATCATTTCTCGGGCAATTTGCGATAGAATCGTGTACTTGTCGTTTGTATTACTTGGCAAGAGTTATGCCATATTTTGGTACAAATGTAGTGTTGCCGGTGCCGTTTTGTTTGCCACAGACTACACAAAATTTAATGACCCATCTTTCTCAAGTTTATTCAGACTTAGAGTATCCAAATTACAATATTCGATCAAACCAAAATAAGCTTAAATACAACGTACTTTATTATCATTCATTAGAAAGTTGGGCCAAAGCACTCTTTTGAAAAGAAAAAAGTTTATTAGAAATGAACACGTTACGTGAGATGGCGTGAAATCATTAGATCATTACATTGTCAAAACATTAACTAAACGATAACGAAAATGACCAACAAAAGCCTTGGTACAATTATTATACAACCCCCCCACACACACACACACAAAGAAGAGGGGGGGTATACTGGAAACACCATGCTGTCTGTCCGTCCGTAGACACAAATAGGCTATTTGTCCGGAGCAATCATGACTCCAACACTTTTTAAGGTACTGAACTCAAATTTACAAACAGTGTTAAGTATCCCTATATATATGAAGTTCTGCATGTGCAATTTTCATGACCCTGCTGCGATTTGTTGCGGAATTATCTCTCCTTAATTTTTTTTTTAACTCTTTCTTTTGTATTAAACTGTCCTGCATCCTGTGACAAAGACCTGTTTTGTGACAAGGAGCTGGTGGGGGGTATAATCACCTTTAGTGATAGCTCTTGTTAGACACTGTCGTGCAAAGAAATGTGCCTCAGTACCCATTAAAGATGGTTGCATTTTATTGTATTTAGTATACCCACGGCGGGGAATCACGTGACACAACAACAACAACAATGACCGTTATTTGAAAAAATTCCCCAACTTCAGGTAAGAAAATCTTCAATAATTCCGTTAATACATGACCGATTGGAATTATGTTTGAAGCAAAGAAGGCGGAAGGACTCCGGGGATTTGCTTGATGTGTTAAATTTTTTAAACAACACCTGACAAAAAAGTTATTGACGAGCAAACAAATTATCCAGGGTAAAAAATTTGTTTGCTCGTCAATAACTTTTTTATCGGGTGTTGTTACCATGGTAATTCCGACTTCATTGCTCGATCATCTACATAACAAGTTTATATTGTGTTTCAGTGTTGATGTTATCTTCGAAGACTTCAGGACTGTATATGCAGAAATTGGCTTTTTGCAAAAATAAGCTTTCTTGTCTTATGCTTGTAACGAGCTAAGAAACATGACAGTGTTTGTTAAACGTGTACACGCAGAAAATAAATGACAAGTTATATACATGTACTAAGCTAATATGCATGTATTTATTTATTTATGGTTACATGCATGTGTTTATTTATTAATGGTTAAAATCTAAATAATTCTACTATGATTAAGATTTCTAATATGATCGTAATTGTTTCATCAAATTTATATGCCTTAACTTAGTGTATGATGATAATGATAAAAACACTCTTGAATAGTATACCATAGCTTTGCTTGAACATGTTTTTTTCAGATTTGTATATGGGAAGATAAACAGTGATAAAGCGCTGCACAGGGGCTTGCAGGAAAGCATATATAAAAAACAGTTGTAGCAAGTTTGATTGAATATGTAACAGTATCCTGGAGCCATGGCATATGTTCAAGACAGCCGTCCTTTGTCATAAATTCTATTTCTTAGCTAGAAGGGTTGAACTGGTCTCGCTGAAAAAGTAGTGTCTGAAAATATGCTTAATTGCTTATTCTAATCTGCCTAATCTGTTGTTTCTTTTCCGACACTTTGCTTTCATGTGTCATCGAAATTAATCAGCCATGCACATTTGTACAGGGTGAACCCCCCCCCCCCCCCCCAAAAAAAAAAAAACTTCTTCATTACTCCAACAAAAGTAGTAATTATTCTAATTTCTAGTTTCAGTCATCCTGGATTCTTTGCACAAAAAGTTGCGATCTCGCCAAAATATGTTCTAAATAACCTCCTCGGCATTTTGTCTCCATGGCGGAGGAGGTCATTTTGAACATATTTTGGGGAGATCATAGATCTTGTGCAAAGTATCCCAGATTACTGAAACTTTTGGGGATAAACGTATACAGACACAAGTTCAAGTGTGCAAAAAAATTAGAATAATTTTACTTCATTTTTGTAGGAGTAATTAAGAAGTTTATGAGTTCTGTTTTTAAAAGGGGGGGGGGGGGGGTTGTCATCCTATATCTTTATTACGACACTGATTGTAATTTATGCTATCGTTGTTTACATGTGTATTTTTTTATGGATAAACGAATATATTTGACGTGGCCCTCTGAGAGATAATTAAGCTCTTTTCAAGGAAAATAGGCTTCAGGAATAGAACTTTCAGGAACAGAAAAATGAACATTATATCCGTGATCAGATTATTTGTTTTTGGAAGCTTGATTTTAATGCTTTCAAAGTAAAAGATCTAAATGATGACCCCAAAAGTTGGTATGCTGACGTTAAAAAGAAACGCCTCATCCTGTAAAAACTTGGCATATTTAATTTTTTCTGAAACCAAATTAATAAAAAAAAAAAGTATTTCGAGACTTCAATCATTTCTGGTGAAAAACCAGTTCATTGTGCGGGAAGAAAAGTCAGTAGTGTGTATTGCCACCTCTACTGGCAATCACTGGGACAAGCCGCCTTCTCATGCAACCACACTAGTTCTCGATCAAGTATCGTTTGAATCTGCCCCACTCTTCGCAGAGGGCCGTGAACTGGCCACCGTTGTATACCGTGTATTACACGTAGAAGTATCAGGGGCGGTAACCAGTCTAGGAGGGCCGTAGCTAATTCTTTGACGTTTCTGGGCTGGGGTTGACGTCAACGTAAACGTCGCCCAATGTAATCACATATGTGATCAATGAGATTACAATCACGGGAAAGTGCTTGCCATGGCAACACATCGATGTGTCTATTCTGTAGAAAGTCCCTGTAATGCATGCGACATTTGATCGAGCATTATCATATTGTAAAACTGATCCTTGACGTTGTCTGAAGAGAGGTACAACTACAGATCGCAAAATCTGATTAATGTTTGCCTGGCTGTCCGATTTCCTTCAACAATGACTGAGATCTAAATCGACGATTTATGACTGACCACACCATAATCCCGCCGCCATCGAAGCGATCATACTCCAGAACAGTGTTGTTTGAGTAGCGTCCATGGAGTCGTCTATATATACCCCTATACGTCCATCGGCGTTAGAGAAGATGAAACGCGATTCGTCGGAAAACACTACATTTTTGCTAACGCTGTTCTTGGTGATTTCAAGCCCATTCACGACGTCAGTGACGGTGACGAGCCATAAACACTGGACCACGTAATGGTCTACGGCAGCGCATCTCTTGGGCCAACAGTCGATTTCTTACAGTGAACCGACTAGTAGGCATCCCGGTTACCCATCACCGATCGTGACGTTGATTCCACCGTCAAAAATCTGTCACGTATGTGACGTTGACGGATATAATTATTCTGTCTCACTGACGTCACGCGTGGTGCGCCTGACCTCGGCTTATCTGCATTTGTTCCTGCCACCCTGGCCCGTTGAACGAGATTCACAACTGTGGACCTAGCAAAGGCTGCACATCAGCTTTGGCTTAGCTTTTGGATTAAGCAAATCGATCGATTTCATGCTGACTATGTTTGTCCGCAAATATGTATTCAGTATTTGCTTTCTCCAAAATGTTTTCTTGTATTCAAATTATCGTCTGTTTCCGATGGAGCGTTTCTTTTTCTCGTCAGCATATATTACTAGAGATCAATAACCACAGGAATTTGACATTCTATAACCAAAATAAATTATAAAATATGAAAAAAAAAATCTCCCCTATATAATATAAACACAAGGAATGCAACGTCTCGATTGCTGGCGCAAGCAATCGACAGCGTTTCCCAACCAAAATCACCCACGAAACAAACATTGATGATAATCTCCTTTAGCCTAGCGATAAACAACACACTAATGTACCTGCGTTATCCGGCGATACCTCAGTAGACACCTTTCAACCGGAGATATCCGTCATGTTTTACAGCTTTATCAGAAAATTTTGATTTGTCTCCATTCGCTGACGTCACAGAAAATGGCAGGAAGCGTATTTTCGTATTACTTATTACTATTATTTTTTTCGTTTTTAATATATCTATGGACATCACATGATACTAAAGATTTTTCTATAAGTAACTAACAAAAGTATTTGAGCGCATTCCTTTTAAAGAAAAGGTATTTGAAAAAATAATAGTATTTTTTTTTGTCTGACGGATAGCTTTGTTGGTGAGGAAGTGAGACTTGTAACATTAGCTTTTGGTTTTCATATATTGTGATATGCATATAACACTATTCGCGCATAGGTGTGTATATATGTTTAGGTGCATATGTATTCATGGTGTTACATGCTTGGCATGTGTCAATTACTCACATGGACAGTAGGAACAGCGTTGACCCATTTGTCACATGAAACTGTGAGGTACGAGAAATCTAGCTTATTTTTTGAGAGAGTAAAGCAGTTTGTGCCATAATTCCTTGAAGTTTGCGAAGATATGTTTATTTTTGTCATATTGTGCAACTTTTTTGTATATATTTGTTCCATTGCGATTAATATAGATTTTGTAACTTTTGTTACAAGTATTTTTAATTAACTGTAGCATCGTAAATTGCAATAATTACATCACTGGTATTTGATTATATTTGAGGTTTCATAGGATGTGATCTAATTTGGCGTGAAAGACACACGTCAAATGATCTGAAAGCATGATGCAACTGAACTTAATGTGATACTTTTCCACGAGCATTCCTTGGTTTGAAAATCTGTTAGAATTTAACACTTGTCTAGAACATCATTTTTTACGCTTTAGGACTACTTTTAGAGAAATTTTTGTTACCATGTTTTTTTAAGTAGGTTTTTCATTGTGCCAAATGGGCTTTTACCTTTATTCCCAATATCTAATTCCAGTTGCGACTTAACATGCCTTAAGCATCTTTTTATGTAGTGCTTTTGTGTCTGTCGAAACGTTCCTAGCTTTCTAGTTTTTTTTATGTAAAAAAATATATATTCGCCTTGAAACGCTATAAAAACAACAATTTTGTCTGAATGCTATTTGCTGAACAGTAAAGAATAAATAGATTTTTAATTTCTAACACCTGATCTCGCCCAATCAGAAGTTTAGGTTCGGAGTTGGAATCAAAGATAATGCTGTAGCACATAGTTGGTTTGGATACAAAAGCAGAATAATTTCTTGAATTTTACATTTCATTTCAGGATCTCACCGATGTTCTTATGGCGGACAATACTATCATCTTGGTGATACATTCAATAATACAGACGGATGCAATAAATGTGTATGTGGGACCAACTCTGTCCAGTGTACAAACGTAAAGGCCTGCAAACAGAATGGTAAATACATCACTGTTCGATATAGAGCTTGATCAAATGCACTTGACCTAAGGAGAATTCATTGAGCATCTAATCCCTCGCCAAGTTATTTATTTCACGGCATTGAAAAATAATCTTTTCTGATTTTGAAATCATTTTTATTTTTTTATTTTTACAATGTCTAATGGCCTTTAGTATTTATATGAAAAGTAGACAATAAGAGATTAGTAAAGGAATGTATAAACAAGAGCGACTTAAGCGAGTGCGTATGCTCGGTTGTTTTGCTTTTAGTGAAAACCCTACTTTGTTAAAGGAATATTACTGTGTGAAAAATGTGTTGATGGTTACCTGCACCTTTTGTATGCATTCTCCGCTTGAAAGTCAACAAGTTGAAGTTTGAAGTAAATATTATCAGCAGTAACAGAGATCTATAAGCTATGATAAAATTTCAAAGTTCTGCACGACGACGCTGATGACACCGATACATACGCTATGATAATACATTGACTAATTCTTACAGCCAAGCTAAAAATACAGAATAAACAAACTTTGTGTTGTTTCTTCGGAAATGCTTACTTCTAAGATTTGATATACATGTAACAAGAGAGCCATTGGCCCTGGAACGCTCACCTTCGACTATAGCTTGAGTGAAATTCAATTCTTTGAGCAACTTTGGTAAAGCTTCTCCCAAGGAACATTTCTGCCAAGTTTTATCAAGATTGGCCCAGTGGGTCAGAAATTGTCGATGGACGACAGGCGAAAGACGCCGGACATAGGGCAATCAAATATCAAAGCTCTATGTACACCTTCCATTTACAAAGAAGAATTTAAAATTTTCCTTCTTTGTCCTATGTTCGAACTTGTGGTCCCAGGGGCTGGGTCATTTTTAACCAAAGCAGCATCCTTGGAACAAACTTGGTAGAGGTCCACTCAAAGATGCTACATACCAAATATCAAAGCTCTATACCTTCCTGATGAAGAGAAAAAGAAATTTAAAGTTTTTCTTCTTTGTTCCTATGTTGCAACCTGTGACCTTCGGGGCATAGCAAGTTTTGACGCCAGGGACATCATATGACCAAACTTGGTAGAGGTCCACTAGAAGATTCCGCATACCAAATATCAAAGCTCTGCACCTTCAAGTTTCAGAGAAGATTTCTAAAGTTTTCCTTCTTTGTTGCTATATTCGAACCTGTGACCCCCCGGGGCAGGGCCAGTTTTGACCGCAAGGGCATAATATGAACAAACTTGGTAGAGGTCCACTAGGAATTGCGACATGACAAATATCATACCTCTACGCCTTCTGGTTTTAGAGAAGAAGAATTTTAAAATTTTCTTTTTTTGTTCCTATGTTCGAACTTGTGACTCCCAGGGCAGGGCCAGTTTGACCCCACAGGCATGATTTAAATAAACTTGGTAGAGGTCCACTAGGAGATGCTACATACCAAATATCAAAGTTCTACGCCATCTAGTTTCAGAAGAAAAGAATTTTAAAGTTTTCCTTCTTTGTTCCTATGCTCAAACTAGTGACCTCCGGGTTGGGGCCAGTTTGACCCGAGGTACATCATTTGAACAAAGTAGGAAGAAGTCCAGTAGGAGATGCCACATACCAAATAAATATTATCAAATATCAAAGCTCTACGCTTTCTAGTTTCTGAGGAAAAAGAATTTCAAAGTTTTCCTTTTTGTTCCTATGCACAAATTTGTGACCCCCGGGATGGGGCCAGTTTTGACCCCAGGGGCGTAATTTGAACAAACTTGGTAGAGGTCCACTAGAAGATGCTACATACCAAAATATCAATGCTCTACGCCTTCAAGTTTCAGAGGAGAAGATTTTTAAAGTTGTCCTTCTTTGTTCCTATGCTCAAACTTGTTATCCCCCGGGGTGGGGCCAGTTTTGACACTAGGGGCATAATTTGAACACACTTAGTAGAGGTCCATTAGGAGATGCTACATACGAAATATCAAAGCTCTACGCCTTCTAGTTTCAGAGGAGAAGATTTTCAAAGATTTCGTTTTTTGGCCCAGTGGTTTAGGAGGAGAAGATGTTTAAAGAAATTGTTGACGGACGCCGAACATAGGGCGATCACAATAGCTCACCTTTAGCACTTTGTGCTAAGTGAGCTAAAAGGCATACCTGGAGAGATGTCGTACATTCCATACGCCATATTTCCGTACATTCTATTTTTGATACTTGAATACTATATTAGTCTGTTATACCCCAATTAGAGGGTGTGCACAACTGTGGCACTTTGTGTGAATGAAACATTGTTCAATCTGTCAGTTTACGTTTCAAATAACAAGATAGATGCATAGCATCAATGTCTACGGGTGCGAACTGTAAAATTGTCTTATTCTGCCCTTACCGTGTTATCATTGCAACTGCTGATATGCGTCTTATAGATACGATTGTTATGTGATCACTTGATTTTCCGCTCTAAATCTACGAAGAAAATTACTTGACTGGTTGTATATATATATTTATACACCAGACTACATGTATTTAGTTCACTTGAAATGGATCGACTAATATTATTTCACCAAGGCAACTAAGTTTTGATGAAACCTGGCCATTTTTATATCTAAAGTTGTGTGAGATTTGTTTAAATGAATGGCGCTCCAGCAAAAGAGGGTTTCGTTAATCTGTGATGCATTATATCATATACACGTAAATCATTACACACTTATGGATCCAAAAATTTCATTTTGTCCTAAAGCCGACTGGGTCATAAAGTATAATGACAGTCTCTTCTAAATCTGCATGTGTGATTAAGTAAGAAAATAAAAGCTTAGTTTATATTCTAGCTGATTGTACGTATCATGGTGTCGGATACTCAATGGGTCAGAGTTTCTCTCATCCTGATGGTTGTAACGTTTGCCAGTGCACCATTATTGGTGTGATGTGTACCAATAACCCATGTACAACAACAACCACAACAAGTAGGTCATATACTCGTATTAGGTACCTTTTAGTGGCGTTCACTGTTCATCAATATGACTTAAATACTGCAAAATAAATAATGGTGTTAAATCAAAATATTGCAAAATAAATAATGGTGTTAAACCATTATTGATACAATTTCGAACTTTTATGAAAGAACTACACTACACGGCCATGCTGCTTGGTCACGGTGTACACTCTCCACAAGTGCAAACAATTTTAGGCTTGACATTCGTCAGCGGACGTTAGGGTGTGATCAAAGATTTTAATGACTTGTTTGTTTATTATTTGCGTTTAGTGTTTTACTCTGCTTTCAACAGAATTACAGTTATTGAAATGCAAAATTGTATACTTCTTTGCCTAACCTTGTTTTTAGGGGGCTCAGCTTATCCTAAACAAGTAGATTATTTAAATATACTATCTAGTGACACAAAGAACAGAATTTTACCGTCCATGAATTGGACTTAAACATTACAAAATGAAAAATGATTTCTCAGAACACAATTAAAAATAACTTTATTGTTTATCTAAAACTACACTGCAAGTCCATGCTGGTTGGTCGAGATGTACACTGTCCACAAATGCAAATGATTCTGGGCTTGACTTTCGTGGGTTGAGGACAGGGTGTGACTTTTAAGTCTTATTGACGTTCTTATTATTTGCATTTAGAAGCTTATTCTGCATGTAAGAGTAGTACAGATATCAAAATGCAAGCTTGTATATGTCTATGCTTATCCTGGTTTTTAGGAATGCTCCAACTACCTGACAGACAATCCCTTTATGGCTAGAGCTGCCTGCAAACGGGGATAGAAGAAATTCTACGCCTTTACCACAGAGGCACAGAAAAGCATTCCCCTTTCATTGTTTTAATCCTCCCATAGTAGAAAGAACCTATAGATTTTTATCTTAGGAACTTACAGAATTTAACCTTGGATTCACCGATATTCACACAAAAGTCCAACTGGTTCTGTTAAATAAGAAAAGTATAGATCCTGGAGAAAGCTTTTGAAAACAATGTGGGAAAGAAGAAAAGCTGTTTACCTACATTTTCTTTTTTTATCAAAATATTTTCTACTTAGTTCAAGTCGAATTTTATAATATGAACCACACTCGATTATTAATCCTCATAGGCTTTGAATTTAAAAAAGATATTTTTTTTTCTAGCAGTAAAGAATTCAATGTACCTAAAACCAACCAAAATCAACAAACGAATCCGTTAAGTTAATATGTTGCATGTATACCAGGGTTGTACGACAAATGACCGAAGTACATGAGCAGGTGCATCGTCCATCTAATACAACATTATAGGCTTCTTATTCATGTTCTAACTTTCCTATATGTTTTACAGCAGCGGCGCCATTTGCCTGTGAATGGTATGGGCGGTTTTATCACAACGGAGACACAATGCCCGGAGATGGTTGTCACACTTGCACATGCTTTCTAGGGCAAGCTCTATGTTCTGCTTCTTTGAATTGTCCTGTCTCGGGCTAATACCATATCATGATATGGGATCTCGATTTTTAAACAAGAGGGCCATTGGCCCTGGAACGCTCACCTTAGACTATAGCTTATGGGTGAATTTCAATTCTTTGAGCAACTTTGGTAAAGCTTCACCCAAGGAACATCCCTGCCAAGTTTCATCAAGATTGGCCCAGTGGGTTGGGAGAAGAAGATGTTTAGAGAAATTTTTGACGGACGCCGGACATAGGGCGATCAAAATAGCTCACCTTTAGCAACAGACGCCGGACACAGGGCAATCAAATATCAAAGTTCTATACCTTCCAGTTTCAAAGAAGAATTTTAAATTTTCTTCTTTGTCCTATGTTCGAACTTGTGGTCCCCGGGGCTGGGGAAAAATGAAACCTTGTTGTCTGGTACGGGAAATATTTTATGTGCACGTGTCTGCACATCATGGCCATAAATAATTCGAATTTCATTGAAACCCTCAGGAGAAGATAGTACAAGTTAAAACAGATCACTAAAGTTATGATATATCTATTCATTCATAAACAAATTAACTAAAACATCAGACCTATTAAAGAAAAGCAAGGCGTTCATCATGGCTAAGTCTAATTGCATTGTAGATCCAATAAAAATTTGGATTTCATTAAAGTAACAATCTGTTCATGCACAATTATAACCTAATGAATAATCTAACGTACAGATTCGGAAATACATAAATGAGCCAGGCTCCGGCAAAAATGGGCTTAATGGATGTCCGTGATATGTAACACCAAGGAAGGGATCACAATATTATGGATCCATTGTAGTCATTTTTTAAACAACCAACTTAATCAAGAGGTAAACTGGTCCTTGGACATACAGAAAATTGACCTTTATCGAAAGGTTTTGAGCTAGGTCAGCCTGCTGCACCAAGCTAACCTGGATCAATACTTTTCGTATTAAGTCCCCTTTTCACAAAGCATAAATGTAAAACTTTCAACCATATGAATCACTGCCTGCAGACGATTTTTTCATGGAAGACTAATTTAGGAACGGTGTGACGGGGGAAATCCTCTCCAAGTAATAATAACTGCTTATAACGTTACATTGTTTTTAAATATAAATAATACTATCTGAAATTATAGAAATTGATAAGGTGATAATCTGTAATTGTACAGGCGGTCCAAGAGTGAAGCCACTGGTCGAGAATTTAATTTTAAAACTAGGTTAAGACCTGTCGGGTCAATCTACCTTTTGTTTACTTTTTGCCTGGTTTTAAAATGCATTTTTATCTGTCAGCGAATTACACTTGGAATGACCACACAATAATAACAGACGGTTATCTTCACAATATATTCCATACTTTGAAATGATTTTGTTTATTTTAACACCTGCACTGATGTGTTTGCCGCTGCTGAGCCTCTGGTGTCCATCTATAACCACTTAAATTCTACAAGCATGTAATGTTACACAAAATGATCAACCATCTACATGAAACATCCAATGATGTTGTGTAAAGCCATCAAATCCTGACGACTAAATCAATCTACACAAACACAAGTATAAATTACAGTACTCGTATGTATGAATTAACAAGAGGTTCTACGGGGTCCCAAGTTGCATTCTCAAGATCAGTTATACCCATATTCAAACAAAAGTTCAACTCTTCATCACTCAATCGCAACTTTTAAGCTTATGAAAAAAATCTTTGGAAAACAATGTGGGAAAAGGAGAAATGGTGGTAAATAGTAGTTTCCCCTTTGCCAACAATGTTTTCTAGACTTTCAAAGAAAATGTCGATCAACTGTGTAACGTTCATTTTCTTGTATGCTTTCCATTTGGTCAAGCCATATTTCTTTCGTTTGATAAAGAGTAAAGACGAATACCCTGGCTGGGTTCCATCAAAATTTTGTTTAACCCTTTACCAAACAATCAAACTAAGACAGGACCAACTTTAAAGCACTTGCTGATGACAAAATCAACTAAACTCAAAAATTGGAATTTGTTTTCAACAGGGTAGAAAACATGGTGGGAAAAGGAGAAAATGCTGGTTACCACCATTTTCTCCTTTTCCCACAATGTTTTCAAAATGCTTCTATCTCAGGGTCGTAAAAACCAGGAATTCCTTGGTAAAGGGTTAAAAAGGTAGCCCTTATGTAAAGATCTGATGGTGTGACGAGTAAAATGATATATTCAGAATTGCGCCTAGAATAGAGTGACAACAATATTTCTCAACGTTTTAAATCTTGTGTACCGTACCGAAGGTGATATCCACTTATACAAGACAACACATAAAAACAGAGTTCCATCAAAATGTGCGGAAACCTTTTCAGAGGGATAAAACAGTAAATATTAAGAACCCAGATATCACAATGAACACCCAAGCTTCGATAACTTTGTATTCAGGTCATAAACTAACCATATGAGATAATTTTTGTGGTATTTGTCGAAGACAATACCACTATGAGTTCAAGATTGAATTTTGATAACCACGTATCTTATTTTGTGCAAAGCCGAAGGAAATAAACTCAGTTAAACTCATTTTCTCTCAAGCAAATGAGTTTTTCGGTAGTACTCGGATATGTAATTTGAAATGGCATATTAAAATACATTGGGCAAGGCCATTGATCGTTAAGATACTCATTTTTTTACTGAAAATAGCTTCTATCGCTCATAGCCTTTTATTGGCGCAATGATACAAATTTGCCTGCTTTTTCGTTCCAAACCAATTCGTTCCATGGCTTGTTCGTCCTATGATTGCGCGCTTCTCCATCTGATTGCTCATGAATATTTATAGATCGAAGTAATTGATTGTAATGTTGGAAATTAAATGTAAAAAGCTAAAGGTATTTCAAAATTATAGTTTTAAGGTACATGAGCACTCTCCCTTCAACCGAAAAGGTATTCATTTGCTTAGTGGGTTGACTTTTAAGCCAATATTTAAACAATATGTCTCTTTTTCTTTCAAACTATTATTCGACACAATGGGTTTCCTTGACAAATACCACTTCAGCGTTCTCAATGCTTTGATTATAGAAGCAACCTGTTGTAGTCTTAATCCTATACCTTGCTTGTAATAAAATTTTACACTTATCCAAACTGTAAATATTGTTAAAATGATGGGTCAGAAAACAATGTGGCAAATGGATAAAATTCTGGTTAAAAGTATCATTCTACTTTTTCCCGCATTGTTTTCAACCAAACCAGTTATATTTCAGGGTCTTTAAATCAAGAAATAGGTAAATGGATAAAGATTAAAGAAATGTAAAATAAGACACCAGCTAAGCAGGATTAGAGAACTAGTCTAGCTTCTTTCCTCAAAACTAATATTAGAGAGTTTACATCTGTGCTTATTCTACACCAAACAAGAAAATACTACACAACTTTAAGTAAACCCATTGCAATTATGATTGTTGATGTTTAACGCCGTTCTCAACATTTCATATCGCGGCGACCAGTGCACCCTATCCATGCTTCCTTGAACTTTCTGTTACCAGTACTCCGTACAATATTCTTTCTAAGCCACCAGCTGCTTTCCCACATAACCATCGTCGAAACAAAGATCAGGTGAGAGAGGAATGAATCTTTTCGCAATGACTATCATCATTCCTCGGGAAAAAAAGAAATGGGCCAAGCCGGGGATCAAACTCACGACCCCCTGTTCTCAAGTCCTGTACGCTACCGACAGAGCAACCGGGACTCGGCTTTACAAACCATTTCAAACTCAAACAGCCATTAAACATTTACCTCTGAATATAAAAGCATAACACCTGAAACATCTGCCACAATATTTACTAAAAATAGATTATGCTCAACCTTTTCCTAAACAACCCTGTCTTTTGACAACCTTGCAAGATGGCTTACCAACAAAAATGAAGAAAAAGGAGTAAGACTTGTTAACCCTTTCCCAAACAATCCCTGGTTTTTACGGGTCTGGAATAGTAGCCTTTAGAAAACATTGTGGGAAAAGGAGAAAATGCTGGTAACCATCATTTTCTCCTTTTCCCACAACGTTTTCTATCCTATCATAGACAGAAATCATCTTTTCAGCAAGAGTTGAATTGTCGTCTGCAAATGCTTTCAATTTGGTCTTGTCCAAAAGTCTGTCGTTTGGAAAAGGGTTAACCCATTAAGAAGACAATTCCACGATTTTAGCAAAATTTGAACTGCCATCTGGAATGGGTTTCGTCCTATATCGGCCCTATCCATTGTATTAATACTAACAGCCTTCAGGGGGTTGTCGTCCACGTTTGCAACCTATGGCGACGATAAATAAATGCAAATTCAATCAATCTGGATTGTTAAAACAAAGGATTGCTTGATACAGATTTGAAAATACAATGATAAATGGAAGAAAAGATTAAAAAAATAATTTCATTATTTTCAAAGGCTACGTGATTGAGAGGCTATCTGTGATTGTAGGCAGGTTTATCCACGTTTATAACATTTTTTACCTTTACTAAACAACCCTGGGTTTTCATGACCCTGGGATAGAAACCTTTTGAAAAAATTGTGGGAAAGGAGAAAATGCTGGTAACCAGCATTTCTCCTTTTCCCACAATGTTTTCTACCCTGCTAGAAACAAATTTCAATTTTGGGGTTAAATTTAATTTGTCGTCTGCAAGTGCTTTCAATTTGGACCAGTCTAAAACTTTGATGTTTGGTAAAGTGTTAAATAGTTTAATATCCCTAACTCGGGTTCCATCTAAATTCAGAGAGGTCTTCAGATAAGTTACATATTGGGGTTATATGATTATTATTACCATAAAAAAAACTACTATAGCAACCAAGCGGCTGATAAGTTGCAGCAAATGTTTTGTGGACAGAAATGCTTGGTACAATGCAGTAGAATTCTGCCAGTAATATGAAGTTACAAAACGACACGAAAACACATAAAAGTTAGGAAGTCAATGACACATGAATAAACAATAACTGATTTACACATGAACAAATAGGGATATCTGTACAATCTAGGAAAAACATTTCAACTTCAAAGGGGGCGATTGTCACAGGCAATTCCTATCTGGAGCAAACCCTGCTTCATTTCCAGGCTAGTCATCTAATTAGCTAGGACAATCTGTGATAGCCAATTAGATGACTACTCTAGACATTAAGAATTTGAACTAACTTTGGAATGCTTTTTAAACATATGTATGAAACAAGAATCCCATTTTATAAATTGGATGCTCTTTCTGCCTTGCAACAAAAATTATTGTTGGTATTTTCATATCTCTAGTTCATTATTTCCGATATTTAACTCTTTAGCAGACAAAACAATTGAATTTATCTAAATTTGCAAGCCCTTTCCAACCATCATTCTAACATTTGATTATTCTAGATATAAAGATAAGCCGTTAAATAGTCAAGACATTAATTTCGCCCAATCAGATGGCTTTTTCTGAAATTAGAAATTTAGATTTAAGCCACACTCTGTGAAAAGGGACTTAATGCATCTGCTCAAGTATCAACCTGGGCAAAAACTTTTCAGTATTGGTCAATTTTCTGGACCAATCGACACCATTGTTAACCCTTTACCAAACAATCCTTTGGGTTTACAACCCTGAGATAGAAGCCTTTTGAAAACATTGTGGGAAAAGGAGAAAATGCTGGTTACCAGCATTTTCTCCTTTTCCCACAATGTTTTCTACCCTGCTGGAAACAAACTTCAAGTTTTAAGTCACGTTCATTTTATCGTCTTCAAATGCTTTCAACTTAGACTGGTGTAAAATTTTGTCGTTTGGTAAAGGGTTAAGTGGGTTATTGAAAACAGGTGGCTCCTCTGGATCCATAATAATGTGATGACTTGGGCTAGTATCGTGTGTAAGGAGGATGCATTAAGCCCCATTTTGCCAGAGCTAAGCTCATCTGTATGGCTCTGAAATAAATCTCGGGTATGACCCCAGGATTTCACTTAAAATACACATAGATACAATAACAAAAGCTATCACAGGTATTAGAAAAATCTCTAGAAATTAAACTTCCTCAGCTCTTGCAACAAAATCTTGGCAATCAACGTACTTGGAGAAACAAATATGATGTATTGCACAAACAAGTCGACTGAGACGTTTTTTGTTAGTTCTTTACCACACGAGAAAATTTTAGACTGGTCCAAATTGAAAGCATTCGCAGACGACAAAATAAAGGCGACTGAAAAATAGACATTTGTTCTGGGAAGGGTAGAAAACAGTGGGAAAAGGAGAAAATGCTGGTTACCAGCATTTTCTCCTTTTCCTACAGTGTTTTCAAAAAGCTTCTTCCTCAGGGGTGTCAAAGGAAGGGATTGTGTGGTAATGGGTTAACAGGTTAAAATACTGTAGAGGAAAAAGTTGGTCACAATTTCTTTGCCAATAGTGTTTTCAAAAGCTTCGAGTTCTTTGTCATCATCTGTAGAAGAAGGGAACATTTGGCTCAGGGTTGAATTCCTTCACAAAGGATATAATTTCAGACTTGCTCAAATTGAAAGGTAGACAATGGGTGCTGAAATAATAGCAATGGTCTGTGAACTTGAAGGAAACTTTGAATGAAAAGGAGATAAAACTCTCACTGTGTGGTAAAGTTAAAAATACCAGATATTTAAAAAAAAAAAAAAATTGCAAATCTCTACAGCTTTGGATGACAAACAACTTGCATTTGACTATTACTTAAGAAACAAACTGTATTTTTCTTGATCTCAACACAAGCCATTAGAATGGCCGACGTAGCCATATCGGCCAATCAGAGGGCTAGTCCGGAATATAGATTTGAACTCCATGTTGACGAGTTGTACAATATGGCTGCAGGATTTCATTTGATATGTTGCAAGTATGATCCTTCTCTAGCACAACAGAAGCAATCGTCAGTATTTCGTCATTTTCTAGAACAAGGCTACATCTAACTCTATCATAGGACAAACATTTGGACTCGTCTAATATGAAAACATCTGCACAGAACCAAATTTTGATAAAATACTTAGAATTTCTCTTGGAAATAAGAGAAAACCATACAGTAAAAGGGGAAATTCCTTGTTACTAGGATTTTCTTCTTTTTCCATGCTACAAATGCTTTCTTCTTTTGGGTCATTTAACTCCGGGTTTGCTTGACACATGTTATAGATTTACAATAGTAACTGATTTTTGCGTGCAAAGACGGGCATATTTCAAAAGCTTCATGTCATTTGCTCATAGCCTATTATTCATTACCATTCTAAAGTTTACTTGCATTATTACATGACAAGTAATGTGATTGGAGGCAACAATCTGTTTTAGCCAGATGGATGGCTTGCTTTGAAGTTGAGAATTAGAACTGGCTTAAAATGGTTGTTAAACACTGTCGTAGGATTTCAATGCATATACATGTATAAGCAGTAAGCATTAAAAAATTTCTTCCTATCACAGAAGCTATCACCGGTATTTCCACAATCTTCTATAAAAATTTTTAAATGTCTGAGAGTTCATCAGCCCAACAGCACACAGGATGATAAAGTATGAAAGTAAAAGTAGTCCAAATTTATGCTGAGCAATCCAGGAGTTTGGATTTCTAGATCTGGAAAAAAAAAATGAAAACAAAATAGAGTTATCATAATCATCTCTGTTTGAGTACTTTCTACATTTGTCATAGTGTTTTCTTGCTTTTCCTACGTTTTCACTTCACAGGCCATGGCATCACCTTTGTCAGAAGACAAAATTTCATGATTGATCTAAATTTCAACTACGGTATTTTCAGACAACAACAAACATGTAATTCCAAGTAAAATAGAAGATCGTTTAGTAAACTTTTTCAAAGGTATAGGACCACATATTAGAACTGCTTTATCCAAGTGGTCATAAATTCAATGTGTAACTGTACAGAAACACTACTGAAGAAATGGCAAAGGTTTTACACAAGGAAACATCCCAGCAAGGCATAGTCAGGGACCAATCATTTATACACAACATTGCCTCTAGCTAGTTTTCTTTCTTCTGAAAAGGTGATACCTCTAGATGTAAATCATCTGCTCAGCAGTGTCAGCGACTTTTTCTTTTTAATACGATACTTTTTGGAAAAAGAATATGTCCAGTTCTCTTCACAGTGCCATTTATCAGTGCCTATGACTGATACCAAAAGAACACCATGTATCTGTGGTTTGGGTAAAGAGTTATGAAAATGTGTTTTGGTAAATGGCAAATACTATGAAGGTTGGTTATTGAAATAATTTTGATGAAACATACAATATAAGTCTAATAACAGAACTCAATGAAGGCCCTCATTCAGCTGTTACTCTGTCTATTACCTGTGGGAACTTGTCTTGTGTGCATACACAAGAAGATACTTGACTCGTATCATCTCATTATTTTGTACAACATAGTATTTCTCTGGAACATCTCCACCCTCACTTGGGCCTGCATTAGCTCTTGAGTTAGATGGAGAGCCATTGCTACCAGTCTTACTATCTGGAACTGTTAAAAAAGAGAAAAAAAGATTCACAATTATGCACTGTGTCCCTAACAGACACTTAGCTCATAGCTCGATGACATACATGTATAATAAACTGGCTAGAAGTTGATGCTTTGTCTTACAGCTGACACTGCCTGGTATGACTTGAAGCAAGCAATTTTGCTGAAATACCCCACTTCGAAAAATCAACTGTTAAGCTTAACCCATTACCACACAATCCCTACTTTTGACTCCCCAGAGAAAGAAGCCCTTGGGAAACATTGTGGGAAAAGGAGAAAATGCTGGTAAATTTGTCATTTGGGAAAGGGTTAAACCAAAATCTGTTTGGGAGAAGAAAGTTGATCTTTTACAAGAAAAATAATACTGCTGTGGCTCTTTACTCTTTGACTGTTGTGGAAAAAAAAATTCTCAAACCAACAACCTTCAAACAGGAGTTGGCTGCTATAACTGTACCACTGCACTGTTGTGCCAGCTATTACTTCTGTATGTTTGAAATGTATTTATCTCCTTTTTCGTCATGCAATAACTGCTATACCATTACTAATGGTATAGGGAATTTGACGGTAAAAAAAAACTAAAAAAATCTGAGTAATTATATTGCCTACAAAGTCTTTTTTTGCTCTCGAATGAAAATTGGCAGTCTTTATCAAGATGTTCTATTAGCTGGCAAAATAAAATCTGTTTTAATGACCCTTAAAAATCTCTATAGAAGCGGGCTTTTTATGCAAAAATACAAGCAGTTTATCTGCTTGATAAACATGCATTTGCCTGTCTCTTTTTGAAAAAGGTCTATGTTGGAATATGATATTTGACTCTTTACAAACTCCCAACTTGCCGAAGTCTAAAATTTGCACAGGTCTATGCCTAATCCACCATCATAAATATAACATGGTGTTCTTTGAACAGGAAGCCATTGCTTTTTCGAAATCAAATGTTTATTTTTCCACATAGTTTGTTGATGTCTTTCATAGATGACAATTTTGTTTGATTACAAAATTTATTTCATTTCAAATAAACATGAGCCATGTACAGTGGGTAGGAGATTAGCATATGCAAAGAATATTGTCCCATATCAGCCTGTATACTCTGCATAGCCGACTTGAAACTTTAACTCTTTACCAAACGACATAGTGTTAGACTAATTCAAATTGGAAGCATCTGCAGACAACAAAATTAGGGCAACTCAAAAATTAAAACTTGTTTAGGGAAGGGTAGAAAACACTGTTGGAAAAGGAGAAAATGCTGGTTACCATCATTTTCTCCTATTCCAACAATGTTTTCTATAGGCTTTTTTCTGAGGATCCTTATAAGTCGTGATAGTGTGGTAAAGAGTTTAGCAATTACACAATTTTCGGCAAGTCCAAGGACTATCCCATGCTATTCCATGTCATTGTTCAGCCTGTTTTTGGGTAAAATGGGTCTGTTCTATTAATCCTTTACTCCATAGGTGCTTGGTTATTGCAAAGGTGCCTCTATACTCCTTTTTGTTTAACTCTTTCATCGTCAAATAAAATTGACCGGTTTGGATGGCCATAAATACAATGCATTGAAAGTTACAATGATTTTGATAGTGCAGGCTTTGCAAAATAAGCGGACTGTCCTTTTTGAGCAGTCTGATCTTGATCTATGTCTTCCACAACAGTCACAGTTTTCGCCTATGGAGCCAAAACATGGCCCAAATCCATTTTTGTCCTTTCTACTATTCTAGGCTAAGTTTTTTTACAAAATAATTGTTTTATCACTCAAAAAAAAATTAATCTACACTGATCTTAAAGCTTTACATGTGGAAGATTTTCACTGCAACACTATAGTCTCCATTTCAAAGCTTTGCTTTAAAAAGACTTTTCTTTTGAAAGCTGTGTAAACCCTATTCAAACAAAGAGGAACAAACAAACTCACCTTTATCCTGACACTTTACTGATGGATCATCGATCATTTCACACACAGCTACACAACTGAGTCTATTTCCCAGTTCACTGTGATCCCAGCCTAGACCTGTAGGACTGTAGATCAGGGATACAGACAATTCTGAGGACAAATAGGTACCCTCTCCAAACACAGATGTCTAAATGTAAAAAGCAGCAGAACTCTGTACCATGAACATATTTTATACTTGCAAGACATGACAACACCTGCTGATGACAAATAATGTGGCTAAAGCAATGAATTTGTCATATAAAGGATTTTAGCCATAAATGAAAAAGGATGAAATTATGATTACTAACATTAATTCCTTTCCTAAACATTTTTCCAGCATCTTTCCTCAGAAGCATTAAAACTAGGGTTAATGTGGTAATGGGTTAATCAATCAGTCCATAATTATTTTTCTTTTACTCTATTCAAGTGCATGTGCTTTTCTGTAATCTATTAATCCGTTACCACACAATCCTGAGTTTTAACAAGTTCTCTGAAAAAACAGCCTTTTCAAAACATTGTGGGAAAAGGAGAAAATGCTTGTTACCAGCATTTTCTCCACATCTCTAAGAAATCATTGTGTGGTAAAGAGTTCAACATATCCTGCAGGCTAAAAGGTTATTTCTGCACCATGCACAATATGTTATACATGTCCATATTGAGCATATTTGCAAATTGTTTAATGACAAATTAATGATGATTGAAATGATACAATTTATCTTTGAAAACGTAGAAAGCACTGTGCCAACAGGGGAAAATACTCATTTCAAGCATCACAATGCTTTTAAAAGACCCCCTCAAGCAGGTCAACACAGTAGTTGTCTGGTAGATGGTTAACTCTTTACCACGAAATAAAATCTTAAGATCTGTCCAGGTTCAAAGTATTTGCTGCAGACAACAATTTTAATGTGACAGTGACTCAAATGATGGAATTCATGTTTTACAGGTATGAAAACATGGTGGAAAGGGAAGAAAATGAGTGAATGAGAACAAGTGAAAATCTCCTTCAGGAAAGCGCTGAAAAGTTCCAGCCTTATACTAGTAAAACCCAAGAAAGATATTTCCTGATATTGATACAACTGAAAAAAAAAAAAAATGTTGAAAAATCCCATTAAAATAAGCATCCTTAGGTCCACTGCATAGATCAGAAACAATAACAATTTTGATAATTGAAGTGTGCCCTACCAAACATGTTAGTCTTGTATGGATGAGATCAAATTATAAAGAATGACAGTTTAAATGAAATCCATTGCATTCTATAATGTTGTCTGTTAAAAAGAAAGATTCTGCTACTTGGCTGCACCCAAAAGATTTATCTTTCCATGGTGGTTTCAATCAAAAACTGCATACCCCAAGCACATGTTGAACTGCATATACAAACAACATGGATTCAGACCAGACTATAAACACACAGTCTAGTCTTGTTTCAACACTATTCAAATATGACATGCATTCTGATCCTGGACCTGCACTTTTCACTATGTTGTTACAGGTCTGTAGTCAGAATTAGCAAGGAATAATGCTGATTAATTTCATTTCTTCTACTTGACTTAACCCTTTACCCCATTTCTATGGTATCTCTAATTGACCCTAAATAATAGCAAAGATGAAGCCTTTTCTTATATGTATATGACACCTTTTGATAGCATAGAAAACATTGTGGCAAAAGGTGAAATTGCTCGTGACGAGCAATTTCACCTTTTGCCACAATGTTTTCCAAAGGCTCCTACAAGCATTGTGTAGAAATGAGTATCTATGGAGTAAAGGGTTAAAGTTTTCATTATGCAGTGCTTACATGTACATTTCATTTTAGAAGAAGAAAAATCATCCTTTCATACCTTGTTCATATGTGAAGCCAAACCATTATGTAAAATGGAATGGAAGTTTTCCAATCTGCTTCCATGAAATGCATAGAGAAGTTTTCTGTCCTGCTGCAAGTGACTAAACTTTTCCTCAGCAGGCGAGCTTGGAGTCACTTCAAAGATGTAGTTTGGTCTGGGGACTTTCACTGTATAACCAGTCAGTTTCTTTATCCCTTCTAGCTAGAATAACAATCAGTAGTGGAAAATTCAAATTTACTCACTTGATTCTAGACTACATGTATTCCAATATTAACTCTTTACAAAAAAAAAAAAAAAAAAAACTGGACTGGTCCAAATTCAAAGCATTTGCAGACAATGTAATAAATGTAAACAAACTGATGATTTATGTCTTTTATTGGGTAGAAAACATTGTGGAAAAAGGAGGAAATGCTGGTTACAAGCATTTTTTCTTTTTACACAAGGATTTCAAAATGCCCTTTTCCAAGGGTCATTAAAACCAGAGACTGTTTGGTAAAGAGTAAAAAGCATTCCCAGGTGACAATTTGTATCCAAATTATTTTTGAAAGGATAGAAAAAAATTGTCATAAAGGGAGAAAATGATAGTAACCAGCATTTCCCTTTTTTCCATCAAAATTTTCAAAAGCTTCTTCCTCACAGTCAAAATGACTTAGTAAATTTTAAAACCCCTGTGAAAGAGGCCTTTTGAAAACTTTGTGGAAAAAGGAGAAAATGCTGGTAACCAGCATTTTCTCCTTTTCCCACAATGTTTTCTTCTCTTCCTAAAACAAATTTCAATTCTTTAGTCACATTCAATTTAGTCATCTGCAAATGCTTTTAAGTTGGACCAGTCTAAAATTTTGTCGTTTGGTAAAGAGTTAACAGAAGACACAACTGTAGGTGCAATTTTGACACAGTATAAAGGATTAGGAACTGCACAGTTTATGGATTCTAATCTTATGTACCAGGTATGTTCTTCTTAGTGAAAAAAAAAAAACATTAGCTTTAGCCCATTACCACACAATGACTGCTTTTGATGATCCTGAGAAAGAAGCCTTCAGAAAACATTGTGGGAAAAGAAGAAAATGCAGGTATCCAGCATTTTCTCCTTTTCCCACAATCTTTTCTACCCTTCAAAAAGCAACTTTCAAATTTTAAGCCACTTCTATTTTGTTGTTTGCAAATGCTTTCCATTTGGACAAGCCTAAACTATTGTCGTTTGGCAATGAATTAACTCTTTACAAGACAACTCCAATGATCGTATGAGTAAGAGATCTTTAGAAAGAATTATGATAAAAGATGAAAATGTTGGTAACCTGCAATAGCTCCTTCTATCACAGTGTTTTCATCTATTCAAGATATAAACCTTATCATTTATACCAAATTTAACGTGTAAGTCTGTTAGTGCTTTGAATCTGGACAAGTCTAAAGTTTTGTTGAATGTTATGATATGTGACATTTTGGTCTTTTCCTGCCTCTCTTCCACTTTATTCACCAGAGGGTTTTAACAATATAATTACAACTCCAAACAACAAAAAAGATTTGACAAATAGGTCTCTTCTTTACAATGCGTCCAAATCAATTTATCTTCATTTGTAACGTTTCTTCCAGTCCTTCCAAAATCCCTCTTCCCTGGGTTCTCCGAGTTCAAAATTTAAAATATTTATCATTCTCCCCTAATCACCAATTCCTATGTTATGGGTACTCATTAGAATTGTCTCATCGAGACGATTCTAATGAGTAACCATAATATAAGGTTGGAAGAGAAATAAGAGATTTAGCATACCATCAACACCCCCACCCCCCTTTTATCTGGAGCTCTGGATATTGAGCTGAATTTCTTTCAACATGCTGGTGTAATAGTGGGATGCTTGGGTCAGGGTTCATCTAATTGCTCCTAGATTGCACTTGACAAAAAATGCAGAATATTAAACAAAATCTTACCTTTTCAATATTCTCATTGGCTAAGGAAAAAGGTTTACTATCAAGGACCCATTTTATCAATTCTAACAGTTTTTGTGAAAACTTGTGACATTCTCTGGGTACTCGTGACAGAGTTGGCACATCTTTGACTAATTCTTGCTGAAAAATCAAAATATCATGTATCAATCCTGGTCAATTTAATTCTAAGAAACTAATTAATTCAGTAATGGATTTTTTCAATTAAATAATTACAGTACACATATTCAGTGATTTAGGCCAAGCCCAGAAACTATGTCTAGCAATACAGGGCTCAAAATCCAGGTTTTTCTGGTTGATTTCAAACTCTTCATATTCTTTCAAAGAATTGATAAAAACTCAGTGTCTTGGGATTCATTCCTTCCTCACCACGGAACATTGTTTTGATGAAGTTTATGTGGAAAAGGAGCCAATGGCCTGATGAGAATTTCGTTCAAGGAGAAAAATTCCACCATCCAATAATATATGTACTTCAGTTTAAACATACTATACTCGCGATAATGTAATACAGGATAGTATTCTGAAATATCCAGTTTTCTTCCCTTTACCAAACAACAAGATTCAAGACTTGTCCAAGTTGAAAGCTTTGGCAGACAACAAATTTTACGAAGGGATTTGTCTTGTGAAAGAGTAGAAATATAAGAAAGTGGGAAAAGGAGTAAAATTTAATGCTGGTTACCAGCCTTTTTCTCCTTTTCCCCCCTATGTTTCCAAAAGCCTTCATCCTGAAGATCACTGAACTGGATTTTGTGGTAACGGTGAAGAACTGAAAGAACACTGTATGCTTATAAAGTTTCTGTCCAACTTCCTATGTGAATTTTTTATTCAATAGGGTTTGTGTGCACTTTGACAATGTAAAATCCCAAAATTTCTGCCTTTGCACAACAATGCAGTGTAGTGTTAAATTCTTTTTTTTTTTTTTTTTTAAGACTTTTATTAGCCACGTCAACTAGTATGATGGGAGTCATGGCCATCTCCCACCATTTAGTGTTAAATTCTTTATGCCCGA
This sequence comes from Tridacna crocea, assembly GCA_943736015.1. Taxonomy (NCBI): domain Eukaryota; kingdom Metazoa; phylum Mollusca; class Bivalvia; order Cardiida; family Cardiidae; genus Tridacna; species Tridacna crocea. The sequence goes on from OX031066.1 coordinate 17,762,311, forward strand.
AGGGGTTGGGCTTTCAAAATGCTTTCCATTTGGTAAGGTCTGTTTATTTCCGTTTATTTATCGTCGCTACCCGTTGCCCATCTGAGCGACGCCCCCAGAAGACTGTTAGTTGTTCTGTGTGAAAAGTGTCAATCTACCTTACTATTCGATCAGTTTTGAAGTATCAACTTAAATAAATTGATCTGCACTATCTTTGATCTGTTTAATCTAACTGATGTACAGAATTCCCAGATTGTCTCTTTTGGCATGAGGGGTCACAAATATCTGGTCTACATTACGACTTCAAAGCTTATTTAATCAGAATCTTTTATGAAACCAACAACAGTTTTATATTGATCTATACTGACCAAATATGTCAACTATAGCTGAGAAAGGGATTAAATGAGGCAAACCTAAGGCAATAAGGTGTCATTCAATGGGGTTTAATTGATGGTATGGATCAAGATCAGAATGACATGAAATATTTTAGGAGAAGTGAACTCTGAAAATGAAATTTTGCGAGTTAATAATGGCTTTAACTCTTTACCAAACGACAAAATTTAGACTGGTCCAATTTGAAAGCACTTGCAGACGACAAAATAAAAGGAACTCAAAAATTCAAATTTGTTTCAAGCAGGGTAGAAAAAACTGTGGGAAAAGGAGAAAATGCTGGTTACCAGCATTTTCTCCATTTCCCACAATGTTTTCCAAAGGCTTATTTCTCAGGATCGTAAAAAGTCGGGATTGTGTGGTAAAGAGTTAAATGTCAATTTAATATTTTCATCATAAACAGTAAATTTTGAAGCAAAAAATATAAGATACAAACCATAGCTTTATGATCTTTTTCTCCATCCTCTAGATGAAACATTGGTGGAAATGGTCGTAAAACAGAGTCATATCTGTAACTGTTCATTGCAGCTATAAATAAACTCCATTGTAAATCAGCAGCTTTGGGATCCTGCCAGATCTTTTCTTTGATGTATTCTGCTAAATCTGTCACCTTTTCCATTACATTAAAAATACAATGTGAATACGTGTGAAAAGGAAGAAGCTACATATGGCCTACAACACTCGTGAAGGGGCATTTGGACATTTGTCTGTGCAGACTGATCTGAGACGACACTTTCCGATCATGTGTGATTTTCTGTTTTATGCAAGTCTACTACGAAACAAAATCTGATATTAACCCTTTCCCAAACAATCCCTGGTTTTTACGGGTCTGGAATAGTAGCCTTTTGAAAACATTGTGGGAAAAGGAGAAAATGCTGGTAACCAGCATTTTCTCCTTTTCCCACAATGTTTTTTACCCTACCATAGACAGAAATAATCTTTTCAGCAAGAGTTGAATTGTCATCTTCAAATGCTTTCAATTTGGTCTAGTCCAAAAGTTTGTCTTTGGGAAAGGGGTTAATGTAAAGTGCTGTCTTGCATCAGCCAGTGTGGACTGCGCAGGCTGATCTGAGACGACATGTCAGAATGCCCATTTTCGCAAGTGGTAGACCATATTAGGAATCAACTAATATGTTAACCCTCTACCAGATGACAGAATTTTAGCCATGTCAAAACACTTTCTGATGATGTTTGATTTTTTGTTTCATGCATGTCTACTGTAGATTATCACACAAAGTTTACCTATGACCTTGACCTTTGAAAAAATCAATTGCTAAAATGGTACAATTTTTTCTTTTATGGGGTAGAAAAAATTGATATATGGCTATAAGTAAATGGGTAAAAAGATCTATTTCATGCCCAGCAAAACATTTTTGTGAATGTGACATAGGTCAAAAACTTTTTAAAAAACAATAAAATGTTCTTATCATTCATCCGCAGATGATATTTGAAAGAACAAAAACATTGTAGGACAAGGAGAAAATGCAGATTGTTTTTGTTGCTTGGACTAACTAAACCAGAAAAAAAAATTTGCTTCAGGTGAGCATTTGATGATGTCTCTCTCCAATTTGCAGCAGACCTCATTGAAAGAGTGCAGTAAAAGACATCCTCATCACCAATTTAACAAGCGACTTTTTTTTTCAACATATTTTCACGTACGTGTACATGTACATGCCAATCCATATTTACCCTTGAGGGGCCTTTCAGCACTACAGCTGCTTTTGCGACCAGCACAGATTAGGGTTAGGCAGCACAAAACATTGAACCTGATTTTTGGTCTACACTTTCATTTCATTATAACACTGTAGACAAAAGCAACCATTAAATGGCAATTATTTCGGTTTTGATTCTAGCATGAAAAAATAATGTGTGATAGGTTTATTAGATTCACTAGGGCTTAACCCTTTACCCCATAAGGCATTTCTATGGTATCCATAATTCACCCTAAATAACAACAAGGATGAAGCCATTTCCTATGTGTATATGACACCTGTTGATAGCATAGAAAACATTGTGGCACAAGGTGAAATTGCTTGTGGCGAGCAATTTCACCTTTTGCCACAATGTTTTCCAAAGGCTCCTACAAGCAATGCGTAGAAATGAGTATCTATGGAGTAAAGGGTTAATGTTGATTTGTACATGTATATAATACTTCACTAAGCCTTTTTCAAGTTGTCTACCACATGTTACAAAGAAATAAACTATACAAAGTTAACATACCTCCTCTGTTACTCCCTGAGCCCCTAAATCTTGCATACTGGCCAACATGATTAAATTCCCTGGTTAAACTCTGTATGTTACACTGGATGCCCCTTCTCTGTCATTATTCTTGGCAAAGAAACATAAAAATTTCAAGCTAAATTCAGGAATTAAATAACTCTATCAGAGGACAAAATGTTAGATTTCAAATCTATGAGAACTGTAGCTCAACTGATGAGATTTGTCTGAAAGGCAGAACACATTGTGCTGGTCACCACCATTTTTCTCAGTTTCTCATTGTTTTTAATTTTTCTTTCTAAATAGTCAAAACCAAATGAGATCATTTGGTGCAGCGTTAAGTCTGTCCTTAACAAAATTTTGAAGTCATCAAAAATGGAAAAGTTCGCAGATGACAAATTACTGGTACATACTGCTTAACCTTTTACCCCATAAGGCATTTCAATGGTATCTCTAATTGACCCTAAATAACAGCAAGGATGAAGTTGTTTCTTATGTGTATATGACACCTTTTGATAGCATAGAAAACATTGTGGCAAAAGATGAAATTGCTCGTCACGAGCAATTTCACCTTTTGCCGCAATGTTTTCCAAAGGCTCTTACAAGCAATGTGTAGAAATGGGTATCTATTGAGTAAAGGGTTAACTCTTTACCAAAAAACAAAATTTTGGCAATGCCTAAATTGAAAGCATTTGCAGATGACAAAATAAATGTGACTTGAAAATTGAAACTTGTTTTGAGAAGGGTAGAAAACATTGTGGAAAATGAAGAAAATGCTGGTAACCAGCATTTTCTTTTTTTCCCACAACATTTTCAAAAGCTTTCTTTCTGAGTGTCGTTAAAAGTCTGGACTGTATACTGTTAAAGAGTTAAATTATGAAATTAGACTCTACAAAGGTACAAAATGTTATCTGAAAAGAAGAAAAGTGCTGATTATCAGCCATGTTCTCACAATACATGTATTTTCAAAAGCTTTATTCCTCTGGGTTGCTAAGATTTGGGATTGTTTGGTAAAGACCTCTCAGTAATACTTTTAAATATTACCAAACCCTGAGAACAGTCATTAATCACCATACGGCAACAATCAGGGCCAGTTATGTTGCTTTTGCTCACCTTTCGTACAATCTGATCTTTGATCAACATGGTCTGATACTATATGGATAATCTGATCGAGACATCATATCTAAGTATCTTTGGAAAAGTATTTATATACACCCTAAATTTTTTTTGGTGCAGTGTGTTTTGTATGGCTCAGTTGTAAAAATTCTGGATTAGTTATCCAGGTCCTGGGTTAGATCCTCAATCACAATGCCAAATTTTTCATTGGTGTGACCTTCTGTCAGGCACTTCAGAGCACAAGTCTAGCTCTGGGTATTCCTGAAGACACAATACTCCTTCACCAAAACATCCTGTGTTTAAAAATAAGAATAGCTGTCAAAAGTAAACAAGGTGGCTGTTGAATTGCATTTACATTTGAATCATGCCATCTAAAAGTAAGAAAGTTATTGTGAAGATGACAATCACTTATTCTGTGGCAGTCAAAGAGCTAGTTGCTGGCAGAGAAATTTTAACCATGTTAAAAGTTGCAAGGTCACTCGATCTTTTTGTGTTTTGCCTGCTTTTAAAATCTATTCTTCTGCCATTGACCAACATTTGGACTGACCACACAATAGCAGGTTGTCATCTTCACAATATTTTCCAAACTTTTAAATGATATGATTGAAATTAAAATGCATTTTAAGACCTGCCTTGTTTTTCTGGCTGTTGTAAAGCCATAAAGTATCCTGAGAATTGCTTTTAAAAACAGTGGGAAAAGGAGACAATACAGTAATATACTGGTAACCAGCTTTTTGTCTTTTTCTTTCAATATTTATTTTTATCATTTTTGGGCCCACATACAATTTGCCGTCTGCAAATACTCATGAAGTCAAAAACTTTATGGTCCAATAAAGGGTTAAGTCCTAGTCTCAATAATGAGACAACACGGCGATTTTTTTCATATTTGGACATTTATTGTGCTCCGTACGTACATGTACCAGAGGCGACCAATTAAAAACTATCATCGCCTTTGGGGACAGTTATCTGTACTAGGTTAACACCTTGCTAAAAGACAAAAATTTAAACAGGTCTCACTTGAAAGGATTTGTAGAAGACAAAATGTAACTGAAATGATGATTTGGGTTTCAAATCAGGTAGAAAACATGGGATTAAGAGAAAATTCTGGTTAAACTCAAACTTGTGTAGTTATAGCTTGAAAGGCCAGATGTTGCTGTGGTAAATATGATAAAATGTTAAAAGCACTGAGTATAAAGCAACATTCAATCTCCAGTGTAAAGTAACAGAACAATGTTACGATGTAACTCTTAAAGAAAGAATATGTAAGTTTTTTGAAGCAGAATGAGGGATGAATTTTAATTTATTTCAGCTCAGTCTTTCCTTTTGATAAATTTATTAGGCACTGACAACAAACATCTCATAATAAGTTTTTTTTTTTTCGATCCACATCGGATTTTTCTCTCATTTCGTCTAACCACAGGGATTTGAAATTCTATAATAAAAAATATATGATAAAATATGTAAAGAGATACTCCCTTATATATGCAGAAACACATGGAGAGCAACACCTCGATCACCAGTGACAACACGAAAATGCCCTACCCACCCAAATTCACCAACAAAACAAAGTGATCACAATTTCCTTTACCCTTAGTATTAACAGATAACACAATACCTGTGACATTCAGCAATCCTAAAAAGTAGACACCTCCTCACTGGAGATGCCCATCATTTTTCACAGCTTTTTTGGCAATTAAATGCCATCGAGGAGGCCATTCGCTGACGTCACTATTTTTTAAGGCCTGCAGAAAATATTTCTTTTGTTTTATTTTCGTCCTAAAATATATTTATGTGCATCGCATAACACTACCTATTGTTCTAGAGGCGACTAGTAAAACTAAAAAAAAGTTGTTGATTTTTTTTTTTATAAGTCAAGATATGTCACTTGTATGAATAGGGAAAAACATACATTAGCCTTATTCGACTGGCCATTTTTCGGGCTGCACGGAAATCTTTAACAAACAATCCCTTGTTAAATAAAAAGCCCGTAAGGATGTTTTCGGTAGTAATTTCTACACATCACTTTGGCAATTTCAAGGGAGACAATAACAGACAGTAACACTTCTCAAAGAAGGTACTTGTATATCGTTTGGACAATACCTTTTGGATATGGTATGTTTCGAACCAAAGAATGAGTATAGAATATCGACTCAACGGACATTTAGCAAAAAGATCTAAAGGGGAAAAGATCAGAAGAATACAGGAAAGTTTTCTGCAATATCGACTTTCTCAGAGACTAGAGTCTACTGAACATGACAGTGCCGATCGGTCTGAGTGCCTAACGGTTATTATGGAAATAGCCATTTTACAAAAATTTAACACAGCAATATATCTTTTTCTTTTCATTTTTGTGCTTACCATGAAATTTTACTGTACATATGAAAAAGTTAGAAAATTCTATGAAAGGAATTTTTCAAAATTTTGAATTAATTGAAGACTACATGTTGATTTTGCTTATATTTTGGCGAGTCAAGAAATAGAAAAAATAATTTTTTAAAAAGAAAATGAATTCAGATTATTATTTCATTCATACACAATCAAGAAATAATATATTAAATATGGAAAATAATATTTGCATTGTATAATAAACTTTCTATCACTGTACTACTGTCTTTTATGAAGATATAGCCATTTTAGGTGTTTTGATACAAACAGTTTCCATAGAAACAGCCCTCGGCAACATAACTTTTCTTTTTATTTTTAAGACTGCCATTGAATTTTACCCAACATATGAAACAATTAGAAAATTCTATGAAAGGATTAAATTTTTCACAAAACTGTAGAACATGTCTTTAAGTTAAGAAAAGGATTACACCAAGTTATACTGATTATTCCAATATTTAAATCGGGCCTTGTCTCATTATGTTGTGAGTCTAGAGCCGAGGTCATGGAAAACAAGGCAAAAGCGGATCGTGAACTTGGCCAAAACATTTACTGTGGGCCTGTGTAGTGACATCAGCAAATGGCCTTCTCAATGACTTGAAACTGTTAAAAAAGCTGAATAAAATGACGGATATCTCCAGTGAAAAGGTGTCTACTTTGATCTCTGGTTTTATCTGACTCTAGGGTAGAAAAAAATTGTGATAATTTGTTTTTGGTGAATTTGGTTGGGTTGGGCATTTTAGTGTACTGTTGTCACTGATAATCATGGCGTTGCATTCCTGATGTTTCTTTACATAAGGGGTAATTTTTATACGCCCGTTGAAGACGGGACGTATTATGGGATCACCCGTGCCGGGCGGGCGGGCGAGCGTCCGGCGTCCAGTTCTTTGTCCGGAGCATATCTCCAAAACTATACAAGCTAGGTTATGAAATTTCATGGGTGGATAGATCTCATCGAGGGGGAGTGCAGTGCACAGGAATCATAACTCTTGCTCACTTAACTTTTGAGTTATTGCCCTTTGTTATTTTTCATACTTGAATTTTGTCCGGAGCATATCTCCAAAACTATACTAGCTAGGGTTATGAAATTTTATGGGTGGATAGATCTCATCGAGGGGGAGTGCGGTGCACAAGGATCACAACTCTTGCTCACTTAACTTTTGAGTTATTGCCCTTTGTTGTTTTTCATACTTGAATTTTGTCTGGAGCATATCTCCAAAACTATACTAGCTAGGGTTATGAAATTTCATGGGTGGATAGATCTCATTGAGGGAGAGTGCAGTGCACAAGAATCATAACTCTTGCTCGCTTAATTTTTGAGTTATTGCCCTTTGCCGTTTTTTATACTTGAATTTTGTCTGCTGAATATCTCCAGAACTATACTAGCTAGGGTTATGAAATTTCGTGGCTGGATAGATCTCGCCGAGGGGGAGTGCAGTGCACAGGAATCATAACTCTTGCTTGCTTAATTTTTCAGTTATTGCCCTTTGTTGTTTTTCATACTTGATTTTTATCCGGAGCATATCTCCAAAACTATACTAGCTAGGGTTATGAAACTTCATGGGTGGATAGATCTCATTGAGGGGGAGTGCAGTGCACAGGAATCACAACTCTTGCTTGCTTAATTTTTGAGTTATTGCCCTTTGTTGTTTTTCATACTTGAATTTTGTCCGGTGCATGCCCCAGCTTTACAACTTGGGGTAAGACGGGCGTATCTTGCGACAATTTGCCGCTCTTGTTTTCTCATATTTTATCTTTTTTTTTTACATTATAGAATGTCAAATTCCTGGACAGTCATATTCCTGAGTTTCACCTATATCTTCTTAAGTATTTTCTCGTATTCTTTTTTTTTTCAAGCCTTTACGGTCAAAATAAGGGCTTGAGCAAGGTATTTTTTTCTTATTTCCGAATGATTTGGTATGGACAGGTCTTAGACTACCTTCAGTCTGAAGGTGTCTGCTCCGATGCTATTTTTGTGACTGGTCGCAAACACCTTCATATCAGCCTTTCATTAAATAAGTCTGGAAAAAATACGATTTTACCCACATCTTTTCGAACGGCTCTATGCGACAGAATTTCAAATGACAACTAATAAAATGGGCATGGATTGTTAGATAAATGATTAATCTTTACAAAAAAAATTGGTGTTAGTTAATATCCAACTCTTACCTTTGTGCAAATCTGTACTTTTCAACGTAAATAACCGTTGACCTACTTCACCAGAAATCAAAACATGGTGAACTTTTCAATGCGCATGTCTCGGCAGAAATCGCAGTATCTCCGACACGCTACAGGACGGTTTAGTTTCGAATTTCGCTGTAAACAAACGCTCCTTGATCGAACTTGGCTGTATAGGGTTAGGGAACCAGACTGTACAAAATTCAAATTCCGTTGAGTGCGCATGCCTGATTAACGAAAGTCGCCGTGTTAGTTGTTTACAAATTACGCTGGATTTATTTACGTTGGGAAAAAGGTAAATTCCCATTGATTTAATTGGTATTTTGCAGCATATTTTGTGTGCTCTTAAAGATTAATCATTTATCTAACGATCTATCCCCATTTTATTAGCTGTCAAATTGGAAATTTTCTCGCATTGAGCCGTTTGAAAAGATGCGGGTAACATCGTATTTTTTCCAGGCTATTTTAATGAATGGCTGATATGAAGGTGTTTGCGAAGACAAGTCACAAAAATAGCATTGGAGCAGACACCTTCAGACTGAAGGTAGTCTTAGACCTGTTGTTTGGCAAATATTCAACAATAAATTGAAAGTAAAAGTAGAAATTCAATGCAAGTCGCAAATTTTGCCTAAAGTACAGATACAGCATAATTTAATAATTACTGTGTTCCATGACAATAATCTCAAAATAGATTTTCCATCAATAAGTATCTGCACAACAGCAGCACTCTATTAAACAACTTACTGAAACGCCCGAAAAGCATGTCGTCCGAATAAAAGGATTTTTCATAGCAGACAGAGCGGAAGTACACGTCGACATCATTATGTATTATTTTTTGCGTTCAAAAAAGCATTTTTTCAATGTTTCAAAAGTAAATTCATTCAATCATGTTTAAATAATACGGCTCTTGTTAGTGTATAGAATGTATGCCGTAATCAACGAAATTTGCTAGCCTCGCACGTCGACGCTAATCCCAATCCTGGCTAACTAAGATCAAAAGGCGTGTCCAAAGAGTGAGGTAAGGTACAATAATCATTTCGTACCAGTCACTTCGTACCATAATTTGGCCATTTCGTACCATAGATTATACCATTTCGTACCATATTTTTACCACTTCTTACCACAAAAAATCCAATTCCTATCTTATTTCTGGGACCTATGGCAAAGTTTTGACATTGAAAAACGCCCGTTATGACGATTTTGAATGAAGGGGGGGAAAAAAAAATCAAAAACGCTCAAGTTATTCAAGTTAAGTTTGTATTAAAGTGAAGCAATATATAATAATGAGCAATAAGACAGTCTTATCACCTCCTATACTTCCTGTTCCCATATTGATTTCAAAGTAGTTTCTCCGAGAGCCATAAAAATGAGCTGCTTTTGCAAGGTGTGTAGTTTTAGCAAACGAATACTGTGGAAAATTTAGCGTTTATACAAGAATTAAAAATCGTCACATTGGCCATGATGTTTGACCTTTTCCTTGTTTCGGCATCATGTTTGAAAAAAATGATTGTAAACCAGATCGAATATTGGAATGGATGACAGATTCGGGTATAAAAGATCAAATATAATCAAAGCCATCAATGATAATAAAACAATTGCAATTCTTTGATTGAATATTCAGTTTAATTATGAACTTAGTTTGATTACCCAACCTCCTACAAACAATCTAAATAGACCGGGAACAAGACAATTCCCCGACAAGACAGTTCCCCGACACGCCTTTTCGAGACAGTTGCCCGACAAAATTGAAGACAGTTCCCCGACACTTTTGAAGACAGTTCCCTGACACTTTCATTATCAATATATTGAATAGATTGGATTTTTTGAATATTTTCTATAGACATTATTTGAAATGGATGAAGTAAATTTCAATGTTGGTGCTTATTAAATTGCGTAGAACTTATTACATTACTTGCCAATTATTTCAGTTTCTCCGGAAGAAAGAGACAATTGGACAAATTAAAAAAAAAAAAAAAAAAAAAAACAACGCTAAACCTAGACCTACAAGCATTTCAAATCCAACACCTGGATAAGGATTTGTTTAGTAATCAAATAGATCTACACGCATTCATATACTACAGTAATAATATTCTGATCTGCACAACAATGAAGGTATCATTTCCAAACTGAGTGACCGTCAATAATCAATTAAAAAGGATAAATATACTCTTAATTATTTACGATCCTTTCACAAGTACAAAAACAAAATTACCTTTCCTTAAAATATATAGATATCGATGATAATTGACGATGAAAATCAAGTTTGCCAATAACAAATGTGTTGGGGAACTGTCTTCAAAAGTGTCGGGGAACTGTCTTCAATTTTGTTGGGGAAATTGTCTCCAAAAGCTGTGTCGGGGAACTGTCCTGTCGGGGAACTGTCTTGAAACCATGGTACGAAGTGGTAACGATATGGTACGAAATGGTAAATTCATAGTACGAAGTGGTAAATCCATGGCACGAAATGGTCATATATGGTATGGTACGAAATGGTTATGGTCCGAAATGACGGCATACAGGTGATAAACTCCACCTTTTGATGACGTAATAGAAGAAGGACATTTTTTTCAAAATCTTTTGCAATTCGCATATCTGACAGGAGTTTCGGTCTATATACAGATCTGTGGTCGTTGTCTGCGAAAGCATATTTAAGGTATTGGACCCGTTATAAAAAAAAAAAAAAAAAAACAGCACTGTATTGCTGTGATTAAAAAAGAGTATTTTTTTACTACTTTAACCGATCCACCTTTTTCTTTTATTTCTTTCTTATGATTATCATTTATAAATCTAAAATTTCTACATCTTCATTACAAAAAGAGATAATTATTACCTCCTTTTTCTAAAAAACAGAAGCATTAACAAATAATTTCAAGATTTAGACATCAAAGAAATTTCTGGTCAGTTGAAAATGTGCAAATGTATTATATCTGTGTAAATTCTTATTTGTCGACTATCAAGAAATTTTATTCCATCTTGCACTAGGAATGTAATAAATGCGTTTGCTAATTGTCTGAAAAGTACCGTGTCTGTACAGGATTAATTAATATGAAGCGCTATGAAAGAGTAGTGCTCTTGAAAGCGGAAAATGGTCTTTCATAATACGCAGATAGATCTTGTTTTTTCCCCAAAAAATTCAAATAGAATATAGTGGTTTCAAACCAGAAAAATGGTTGTAAAGAACATGCCCTTTTTACTGCAAATCTGTGTACATACAGCTTCTAAATAGATGTACATGTATCATGTATAAATTTAGGCAGAGACATAGACCTGTAAGATTGTGTTTTGTATGTATCTGATTTAGCGAAAGCTTCGATTTGTGCGTTGAATGATCTGTTCCCACATAAGGGTGATGATTTTACAGATCAGTCTATAAGATTATGTAAACCAAGTTCTTTCCCTAACACCAAAAATATCTAACTATTTTTACCTACGTTCTACTGATAAAATATATATATATATACAGCTGTATATCACATTTGGTTTTATACTTGAATAAGTTAAAAAAAAAAACACTTTGATTAAAAAACAAGTCCGTGCATCTTATATAAATATCTCTCAATTGCACTTCCTGGGAACTTCATCAGTTCTCGCCCTGAACGTGTGGGCATTTTTTAAAACAGTCCCAAAGTTGATATCTGCTTCCGGGTATTAGTCTCGGTACCTCATATACCTCACAACAACGGATACCACGGGTACGGGGTAATGTAGGTTTTAAGGGTGGCCCTTCAGAATTTGGGACGAAAATTTTACAAAAATACAAAAATATCATCCCTATACTCCCAAAGCCTTATAATCATCATTCATAAAACCCCAGTAGTCGAAAACCATCCGACAACACGAGAAATTAGAGATTTACTACGCCCAAGGTCGACATCGATGGGAAACACATTCTATTTTTACATGAACAACTCGGTCATATACATACCGGAAATACACAGACAAAGACTCAAACATAGCGTCCGAAGAAGATATTATTAAAAATAATTACATGTTTGTTATGTAATTGAATTTAAGCGTAATAAGTCACGTGCCAGTCATTTAACATTCCCACAATGCATTTTTTTTTTTATTTTTGGCGCGAAATCTAAAAATAGCTTAAGAGGCTACGCAGGGAATACTACGAAAAAAATGTTATGGTAATTATCTGATTCGTAGTTATTGATGATTTGTATTGTTTTTTTCATATAAAAATTTCAGTGATCTATATATTTTTTGGTTTGATGTGATGTGAACATTCTAATAACTTACCTTTAACAGCAGTTTCGATATTCAGACTGGTTATTGCATCAACGGTATAAGATTGTAGGACTACAGCTACCCGTGGAAAGCAGACAGCCGAAAAGATTGACAACGTGAAAGATGGGGAGGATGATATTTACAATTTAAAGTCCTTTCTAGTTTTATAGGTCTCCGGGACAGCTGACTAATTCACTTCGGATTAGTCCACCGGGTTTATTTTTTTGTTTGTGTTTCGGACCGTTAAACTGTCCTAGAAGTAAACTGGTTACCGCCCCTGATACTACTACGTGTATAGGTACGTGGTGGCCATTTCATCCAAGAAGTTGAGCATAATTGAGGCAGTAGACCCGTAATACTTCTAGTACTGCACATGGTATAATATTTACTCGATAGTTGATAAATACGGATTTACACAGATATAGTGCTTTTGTACATTTTTAGGCAACCAGAAATTCCTCTGATGGCTATCTTGAAACCATTTGCGGTTACTTTTGTTTATTTTCCAGAAAAGGGAGGTAATTATTATCTCCCTTTGTTATGAGAATATAGTGTTTTAGATTTATGCATGATAATTCTAAGAAGGACAAAAAGGAAAAAGTGGTACAATGATACACATTTTGAATCATAGTAAATTTTAGGAAAAGTGGAAAGTAATGGAGCTCTGTTTTCTTTTACAGGTAAACAACCTTAAGAACTGAAAAATTTGGGACTCTGTAAATGTAAATCTATTTTTGGGCTCTGTAATTTGTAACTCTGAGCTTCAGTATTTCGTGTGAAATTAGACTGATTTCAAAGATCTTTGAAAACTGAAGATTCTGTCTCTCATGATGTTGACAGTGGCCAGTGTTCAAGGCTGTCTATCCGGTTACTTCCCTTAACGAATAGTTAGGGGAGGCAACTAATGATTACTGACAAACTAACCGTTGGCCGGAAAATTTGACAGCATGAACGATGGGGAGGATAATATACAAACTCATAGCGTTGCTTGTTTACCTATTTTTAATCTACTTAGCTAGCAGCCTGATATTTACAAGGGGCTTTTTGTTGAAAAGAGATGTTGTAGAAAGCCGAAGCACCTGCAGGGTAGATTTTGCCCAGTATTCGGATGGAGAGGTACACGGATCGGAAGGATGTTGGTTGCACAGGCGTTTTGATAAAGCAGTTTTTGTAATTATTGACGCACTAAGATTTGACTTTCTTGTGAAAGCAAACGAATCTAAACCATTTTACAATAAACTCCCAGTAGTGTACGATCTTGTTGAGAGACAGCCGTCAAACTCAAGATTGTACAAATTCATTGCAGACCCACCTACAACTACTGTTCAGAGATTGAAAGGACTTACCACAGGCAGTCTACCAACTTTTGTGGATGTTGGAACAAATTTTGGAAGTTCAGAAATCAATGAAGACAATTTTATTGATCAGGCCATTCAGAAAAACAAGAAGATAACATTTTTAGGTGATGCGACTTGGGTTGATCTCTACCCGAACAGATTTCACAGAGAGTACCCTGTACCTTCTTTGAACTTAAAAGATCTACATGCAGTGGATAATGCTGTATTGGGAAGGATTTATGATGAAATGAAGAGACCAGATTGGGATATTCTGATAGCTCATTTTCTGGGTGTGGATCACTGCGGACATACATATGGCCCAAACAGCCAGGCCATGGAAGATAAACTACTACAGATGAATGATATGATAAGGTATGAAATCCTTTTCCAAAAAATCCCAAACTTTAGTGTTTCTATAACATATGGATGGGTAATGGCATGAGTTGACTGGGCGGGATAGTGTTAAGTTTTACACATGTACATGATATCAGTGGTTTGAAAAAAAAATTAATACCTAAACTTACAAGTACTGTTTTGTAGATTAATCATTGTAAAAAAAATGGGCAGTTCCTGTTTAACAATTAACTTTTGCTTTTGTTTATAAAAAATTTTATAGTCATTGAGACTATGCATGTAAATTTGTACTGTGTTCAAGTTTAACCCTTTATGAAACAGTCCCTGGTTTTAGCAACCCTAAGGAAGAAGCTTTTTGAAAAAATTGTGGGAAAAGGAGAAAATGCAGGTAACCAGCATTTTCTCCTTTTCCCACAATGTTTCTTATTCTTCCAGAGTCAAGTGTCAATTCTTGAGTCACATTTACTCTGTTGTCTGCAAATGCTTTCAGTATGGACAAGTCAAAATTTTGTTGTTTGGTAAAGGGTTAAGGTACAGTGGCTAAAAATTTGTATTTCAGAAATGTTACAAGACAGATGGACACAAATACGGTGCTGTTTGTGTTGGGAGACCATGGTATGACATTAACTGGAGATCATGGTGGTGATAGTATAGATGAATTGGAGGCCGGATTATTTGTCTACAGCCCATCACAAATAACAACTTCGAAATATGTAAAGGTGAGAAGTACTGGGGATATATGTATGACTAACCATTTGGATGCCTTGGAGAAGGAAAATTATCATTTAGCACAGTATACGTTGTAGATTAAGATAACACTGCATGAAATATGTAGTCTTATCTTAGATCTGTACTGTACAATATTTTATTAGATTTCTCAGGCTGCATTCCCCAGTCATGATAATTTTAATTTTGAAAGTTATTATATCAAGCACGTGATTAATGGAAAAGGCACCCCTTAACCCTTTCCCAAACAATCCCTGTATTCTTTTTTTTACCCTGAGATAGAAGCCTTTTGAAAACATTGTGAAAAAAGGAGAAAATGCTGATAACCAGCATTTTCTCCTTTTCCCACAATGTTTGCTTCCCTGCTTGAAACAAATTTCAATTTTTGAGTTACATTTTTTTTGTCATCTGTAAATGCTTTGAATTTGGACCAGTCACAAATTTTGTCGTTTGGTAAAGGGTTAACCAATCAGATAGCCTGTAGGACATATTTCTTTCAACACAGTCTGAAATTTTCAAGTGCCTTTATCAAAAACCTGTAAATTCAAATGAGTTAATTTCTTTTCTGGATCCATTCCATTCAGATTTTGACATTATTACTAAGAGGAAGATAAGTCAACAAAGGAATGTTTCACTGTTGTAGGATCAGTATAAAACCATCAATCAAGTTGACCTTGTGCCCACCGTGTCCCTGCTGTTGGGCTTGCCCATTCCATTTTCCAATCTGGGAACCATCATCACAGACCTTTTTAACTACTGTAGCTGGTCAAAGGAGTCACATATAAAAGAGGTATGTAAAGCTTATTAGCTTTTAGCCAGCTCAAGTAGACAGATATGACGGTATGAACTGCAAGCCTTGGGCCACTTGAGGTTGTGGGTTTGATTCCCTTGGCTGTCCATCTAAGGAGTCCTGCGTTGCTCAGTTGCGTAGCTCAGTGGTAAAGTGTAGGACTTACGACCCAGAGGTTTCAGCCGCACTGAATCCATTGGGTTGTTTTGGGAGTGTCTTTGGGCAAGATTCTTCAGAGCTCCAGCCTAAGACTAGTGAAACCCAGGAAATACATAAATATGTGAGCTGTGGCTTTGATATGACTGGAATAATGTTTTCAGTAGCATAAAACACCATCTAAGAAAAGCAAATAGCAAATGTAGATTCTTCCAAACTGAAAGTAGTTGTCAAACACTAATTTGTAAGTCTCTCAAAAATGTTGCAACTGTATTGCATACCCAGCATAGAATTCTGGGCTGAACTCCAGAAGCTTAGTTGGTAGCTTGCAGGACTTAAGAACAGGGGGTTATGGGTTCGATCCCTGGCCGCGACCTTTATCAAATTGCTTTCCAAGGGTTGATGATAAGTGACAGCAACAAGATGCGTTCCTCTCCCACCGCATACTATTGTTTCAGTGATAATTATGTGGGAGAGCAGCCAGTGGCTTGGAAAGATGATTGTACAGACTACTGGTGAAAGATACTTTAGGAAAGCACGGATAGGTTCACTAGGCACCATGGTGTAACAGAAATAATGTTGAAAAAGGTGTTAAACACCATGTAATCAGTTGGCCTAATATACATGTATGTCACAACTGTGCTGCATAGCTAGCATAGAATTATGAAATTCTTTACTTTCATTTTATTTTTTTTCCAGGTTTACCATACAGTGGAGGCTTTGCGACTGAATGCAAAACAGATTAGTGGCTATCTAGACCTGTATATGCAAACATCAACAGATTTAAACAAACATAGAGTTTTCATGTTACAACAGCATCTCTATGCAACAGAACAGAGGTTGCAAGATCTAGTGACAGAATTGTTTATCAGTAACTTTGCTGAAAATGCTCACCAGACTTTGCATGACCTAGAGAATCAATATGGTATTTATATTGGACAAGTTCGAAATATGTGTCAAGAAGTATGGGCCAAGTTTGACATGATGTCAATTACTCTTGGTATTTTGATGGTGCTAGTTACCGTATTGGTGAATATTTATGTATTAGTGTTTGAGAGCAATGTGACAGAAGACAAAGGAATGGGGACTCTTGTGATTGTGTTGGCAGTATCAGGGGTATTTTTAGGCTTCTCTGTTGGACAGGCACTGTTTTTGGAGGGAAAAGCAGTCAACATATTAGCTTTTATTTTAGGGGTGTGTGACCTCATTGTGATAGTTATTATCATCCTTATGGTACATTCAAACAAAGGCCAAAGAACAACAAAACAGAAACAAAACCTTGGTGTAATCTCAAATTTTTTCATAAACAATTTTACATTGGAACACTTTTTTTCATATTTTTGTATATTTATATCTACATGTTGTTTCTTTACAAATAGTTTTGTAGTGAATGAAGACTCAGTGATGCTTTTTCTATCAGAAACAATGATTTGGATTTTCTGTATCAAATGTGTTCAAGGTCTACTCAGGGAAGGAAAAGGTGGAAAAGATTTTGTAAAAACTAAGTCAAAAGTCACAAAAAACTTTGATCTCATGAAATACTTTACACAACCAGTTGCCATTGTAGTTCTACTATCATTCATATGTAATATGTGTCTTAGAATTTCAAGTAATTTTAGATCATGCCGAGAGGAACAAATTACGGAAGGTAACTGCACTAACTCATTGTTTCTTTATCCATTGTCAAGTGTAGGGTACACTGTGGAAGGAAACAAAAATGTTCGATATTTTTTTTGTGTAACATGTCTGATTCTTTGTGCATATTTATCAAGAAAATGGATGTCAACCTATGGAAATTTGAATGGTGGGAACATGGCAGTATTGAGTGGGCGATATCTTATTCTGGTGACTGCTGTAATGACAGCTTTCCATTGGGCAGTACAAGTAGGTTATTATAAATTTTTATTATCACATTAAGTTCAAGCTGTAGAATCCAAGGGAGAGGGATTTTTATTTTAATGTTAAAAGATTTCCTTTAGCAGCCATAAGTCTATAAAGATGTCACAATGCAGAAAATTTAATGAGTGGTTTCATATCTTTAATCCAGAGTGGGATAATTAACTTTTACCAGACAAATAATTTGGGGTTGACCAAATTGCAAGTGTTAAATGGTTGCTAGCATTTTTTCATTTTCCCACTTATGTTTTTAAAAGTCCCCTGTTGTTGAAAATGGGAATTGTGTAGTAAAAGGTTAAATTTATGGATCAGCGTTGTTTTATCATGTTTAACCCATTAACACACAATCCCTACTTTTGACGCCCCTGAGAAAGAAGCCTTTAGAAAACTGTATGGGAAAAGTAGAAAATGCTGGTAACCAGCATTTTCTCCTTTTCCCATAGTGTTTTCTACCCTTCCCAGAACAAATTTTTATATTTTACTCACCTTTATTTTGTCATCTGCAAATACTTTCAATTTGGACCAATCTAAAATTTTCTCGTGTGGTAAAGAGTTAAGGCCATACTGCATGCTTGTTTTTTTTTTTCTCATTGTTAGACATGAATTATTTTGGGAGAGTACTTGTATATGTAAGTTTGGAGCCTCAAATTTTGTCGATGTCCATTCTTACTCATTTGAAATTTGGATATGCATTTTATGATTGCACACTTTACTTGATGACACATAATTCTGCAGAAAACTTGTTACATCCAGCAGCAAACCATTCTCATAAATATTTTGGCAAAAAGAGAAAATTTCTAAGTAGCAAAATCTCCTTTACTCACAATGTTTCTAAATACATTTACTTATTTAACTCTTTACCATTTTACAAAATTTTGGACGTGTCCAATTTGAAAGCATTTGTAGACGACAAAATAAATGTGAATCAAAAATTGAAAATACATTTGGAAAGGGTAGAAAACATTGTAGGAAAAGGAGAAAGTGCTGGTTACCAGCATTTTCTCCTTTTCCCACAGTGCTTTCTAAAGGCTTCTTTCTCAGGGGCGTCAAAAGTAGGGATTGAGTGGTAATGGGTTAACTTTTTACCACACAGTCCTGACTTTGAACAACCGTTGGGAGATAGACTTTTGACAAAAAATGTAGGAAAAAGAGATAATGCTTGTAGCGAACATGTTTGCATTTGCTCGCTATGTTTTCTACCCTTTCAAAGAAGGATGCCATTATATGAACCACATTTACTTTGTCATCTCCAAACACCATCAAGTTTGACCAGTGAAAAATTTGGTCTCTTGATAAAGAGTTTAACTTTAATTCATAGTAATTTTCCTTGTTTTTCAAGAATTTCTTGGAAATTGTTTCCCTCAGTCTGTCAAATAGAAAACAGTTTTTCTTTATTTTCTAAACTCTTTGTCTTTCTTTTTATCATTGTGTTACAGGGTCTGCCAGAGAGAGTATTGACTAAAGTACCTGTATGGCAGCAGGTCATATTACCCCAGGCTGTCTACATCATGGTCTGTGTATCTTTGATAGCATTTGCTGTATGGCCTTTGTTTATATATGTGTTGCCAAGGAAACAAGAAAAGCTGTCAGTACCATTGACAGGGGAGAGTTCAAATGTTATCAAAAAAGTATACAATCATTTGAAGGTAATTAAGTATACATTTACTTGAGCTGTTATCTGTCAAAATGGGGCTTGATGCATCAATCTCTTTTATGTGTCATTGTTAGCAAGTCACCACAAAATTAAGGATCCATAAAATCCCTTTGGTCTAACAACCAACTTGATCATGAGGTAAAATGGACCTTGGACATCCAGAAAATTTGCTAATTTACAAGTAGACAAAAGTTTTGACCCATGCCACAAATGTATTAAATCTTTACCACACAATCCCGACTTTTAACAACCCCGAGAAAGAAGCCTTTTGAAAACATTGTGGGCAAAGGAGAAAATGCTGGTAACCAGCATTTTCTCCTTTTCCCACAATGTTTTCTACCCTTCCGAAAAGGAATTTCAATTTTTCAGTCACATGCATTTTTTTGTCTGCAAATTCTTTCACTTTTGACGAGTCTTTAATTTTGTCACGTGGTAAAGACTTAAGCCCCCTTTTCAAGAAGCATTGCATACTTTATTTTGACATTTTAAGGAAAAGCTTCATGTTAAATAGGTAAAGTCTAAAATTTTGTTGTTTGTTAATTGCTCAGCACATGACAAAAATGTAGATGTCCAATTTTAAACACAATTGCAGACAAGATGAATGTTATTCAAGAATAGAAATTTGTCTTTAGAAGGATAGAATTGTTGTGGAAAAGGAGGTAAAAAGTCTCACAATTTTTTTTACCTTCACACACCATGTTTCCAAAAACTTTCCTATGAGTCACTTAAAATCCAGATTGCGAGGTAAAGGCTAAGGCAGTAAAAAATTCATATTTTAAAAATATGAAAGGTATTTAGCTTATCACCATGTGTATAAGCACAGTCAGTTCAGATTGCAATAGTAGAAGCTTTGTCAGTAGATGAGACAATTATGTTACCATTTCCAATACAAATGAGACTTGCTTCACACCTTAAGTGTACTCAGGATATCTGCTTCATTACAAAATATATCTGTAGTTTGTTGCAATAGGTATGCCCAGGTATTGATAAAACCTGTCACTAAGTCTCTACCACCAAGCTTACTTTACGATCAACTTGTGCTATTTTCTTCCAAAAGAATAAGTTATCTAGCTCTTATGTTTTGTTTAATTTTAAAAAATATTTGCCACAACACCAGAGAGGAAAAAAGTGTCTACAATTTTCAAAACATTTTCAGATGAACTGGAGTGACCCTTCTGTCACACAGAATGGTGGAACAAATTCTGGGGCCCCAGTTGTATATGGATTAGGGACAGTGTATAGTGCGGCTATAGTTTATCTGGGTAGGTAATTAACTTAGCTGGAATGCTTTCAAAGTACTAAAGTTGAACTTGTGTTTTGTCCAACTTCTGGGACCACATGTAAAGAAGACCATAAGCTGCATCAAATGGTTTGCAACACACGAAAAGATCCATTCGGATATTTGGATAAAGTGTCATTATGGATCAGCCTGCGCAGACTAATTCGAGATGGCACTTTTCAACTACATTAGAGTTTGTGCACCAGTAGACTTTCGCAAAACAGAAAAATTGCATAAAAACGGAAAGTGTTGATTTAGATTAACCTGCGCAGACTTTGCAGGCTGATCTGTGACAGCACTTTATGCAAATATCAGAGTGCCCCTTTTTCACATGTTACAGGCCATATATGAAGGAAATTCAGCCATCTATACTAATGGAGGCATGTTCAGTGTAGTGTCTAATTGAGGATGGTTAAAAATTTGGTTTGTTTGATTAAGGATTAATTGGCACATTATGGATAGATAAATGTTATCCTGTATTTTCAAGCACAGATATTTACGCTCTTTTGTCCAGGCTATTTATGGGTGACCATATTGCCTCAGCTTCAAGCTTGTTTACTGGTGCTCTATCTCATGCACAATCTCTATGTCTGCCCACCTTACTACAAATTAAATCATTAAACTGAAGGGTAGAAAACATTGTGGGAAAAGGAGAAAATGCTGGTTACCAGCATTTTCTCCTTTTCCCACAATGTTTTCTATAGGCTTCTTTCTCGGGATCATCAAAAGTAGGGATTGTGTGGTAATGGGTTAACAAATGCTTTCTGTTATTTTCAGGCACTGTGGTTTACATTCTTTTGTCACTTTTACTGGGTGATGGTATGGCTCCAAGCTTGTTCACTGGTGCTTTATCTGTAGTCGTGTTTCTAGAGTTATTCTCCATAGCAGTAAGGCTGTGTAAAGACAGAGGTATGTATCTTGATTAAACCCTTTTGCACAAGAATCACACAAATCTCTCTTTTAACTACCCTGAAGAGAAGAAAGACTCTTATGAAATTAATGTGGGAAAAGGAGAAAATAGTGGAAAGGAGAATAAACTCGTTACCAACTTTTTCTCCTTTTCCCAAATGCTTTCAAAAGGCATTTTCGTCAGTGTCGTTAAAAGTTGTAATTGTGTGGTAAAGGATTCCTACCCACCCTTCAAGTCCAAGGTGCATTTAGACCTGCTACCAGAACTGCACCTAAACAAAAATCATCAGTTTTCTATACGATGTACTGCCAGACACAGCCAACTGTGCCAGTTGAGTTTCATTTCATTGCATTACAGTGTCTGTATATTTTGGCTGTCAAATTTCTTTCACATGTATTAGTTAATTAATTATTTGGCAATTAGTTACCATGAAGTTTCTATTATTATTATATAACTGAAAACTTTCTGGCTATAATACATGTGTTACACATGGATGAAATTTCACACATACAAGAAAAAAAAATTGCCATCATTGATAAGAATGTAAATTCTGCATGTTTATTTTGTTTACAGACCTCCTGCTGCCAGGCATCGTAACATTGTCACTGTTCACCAGCAATTATTTCTATGCTACTGGCCATCAAGCCACCATTCCTTCCATCAAATTTGATGCAGCCTTTGTAGGTGAGTGTTGTTTAATTGTTGTACTAGTTACTCTTCACTGGATGCAAAACTGTCCAAACTGAAAGCACTTGCAGAAGGCAAAATATGATTTAAAAAAACTGACTCTTATCTTCAAAAATCTAGAAAACATTTTGGGGAAAGGAGAAAATACTGATTTCCAACTTTTTTTGCTGGTCCCACAACATTTTCAAAAGCTTTTTTTTTCAGGGGTTGTTAAAACTTGGGACATTTTAGTAAAGACTCAAAACCATTACTGCTTGACAGCTCGGGAAAGCAACTGTAAAGAAAGGGAGAAATTACTTGTAACAAGCAGTTACTCCCCTCATGACAGTATCTTTCATAGGCGTCCTTTTTCAGTTTTGTTGTGATGTAGGATTTTGTGGTGAAAAGTTACCTAAAAGACAGACAGTTGGGTTTAAATATAGATAACCCCAACCTTCAGTTTTTTCACAGAAAATTGCAGTCATTTAAAGTGATGGTATTGCAGATGACAGTTAAAATGAAGCAGAAATTTTAAGATTAGGCTGTACAAGGAAAGAAAAGATTGTGGGAAAAGGAGAAACTGCTTGTTACCAGAATTTTCTCCTTTGCCCGCAATATTTTCAAAAGTCTTTTCAAAAAGATCACAAGGCTGAAAGGAAAGTGACCATTAACATAAATGACCTTTAACTAAAAGATCCCATATTTTATGACCTATAGGAAGAGGACATAAAAACATAAAAAACAGAGTAACTAGAGGAAGTGCTTTTTCCTAGCATTTTCTCCTTTTTCTACATCTATCTCCATATATTCTAAGACGAATTCCATCATTCCATTCATATTTATTTTGCCCTCTTGCAAAAGATGATTTAAATATGTCTGAATTTTAATTCATGTGGTAAAAAGCTCAACCTTGTCTATACAGTAAGTAGAAACTGTTTTTCTATTTGATGGACTTAATGATGAAATTAACCTTGAAGTATGGTGGATCCTTAGTAATTTTGAAATCAACAGATCAAGGTCACTCTGAGGTCATTTAAGTCAAAGTCTGTTGAGGTCTTTTTACAACATCAAACAGGTCACTGACAGATCACCTGTTGGTTAAGAAAGTTAAAAAGCTTATATCAAAATATTAATCATAGAGATTTTGACTACATCACAGTATTACCTTTCATTGCAGGTTTCCATGGTGATTGGAACAATTACATTGTACCAGTTATTCTGATCAATCTGAATATGTTCGCTTCAGAAATAATCTTCACTTTGATGTTGCCTCTACTCATACTATGGCCATGTACCAAAGGATTATTTACAGGTAATGCATTTTCTTCTTTTTTTGTTTTTGTTTTAGTTTGTTTATTAATCTGTTACTCTGTTTATCTCTAGGCATGTACATATACTATAGTTTAGTACCACTATTAGCACCAGAGCTATAAATGAGGTTGAATTTACGCACATATGCAAACACACACACCAATATTGTTTTTTGTTTAAACTGTAAATTAAAATCAAACAGGATGTGTTGGCCATTCTGGGTATGCACTAAATCTGGGTCTGTTATACTTAATCCTCTACCTCAGGATCTCAAATTTTAACAACACTGAGCAGCAAATCATTTGAAAAAATCATTGGTGAAAGAGAAAAAGCTGGTAACCAGCAATGTTTTGTATAGCTTCATAGACAGAAACTATCCTTTAAGCTACATAGAATTTGTTGTCTGGTAAAGATTTAATCCTTTACCATACAATTCAAAGTTTTAACAACTCTGAGAAAAAGGACTTTTGATACATATTAGGAAAAGGAGAAAATGCTGGCAACCAGCATTTTCTCTATTGCCCACAATGTTTTTTATACGTCCTTCGAAGACGCGACGTATTATGGGATCACCCATGGCAGGGGGGTGGGTGGCGTCCAGTTCTTTATCCCGAGCATATCTCCAAACTATACTAGCTAGGGTTGTGAAATTTCATGGGTGGATAGATCTCATCAAGGGGGAGTGCAGTGTGCAGGAATCATAACTCTTGCTTGCTTAAATTTTGAGTTATTGCCCTTTGTCATTTTTCATACTTGAATTTTGTCTGGTGAATATCTCCAAAACTATACTAGCTACGGTTGTGAAATTTCATGGGTGGATAGATCTCATCAAGGGGGAGTGCAGTGCACAGAAATCATAACTCTTGCTTGCTATGCTATCTAAGGCTAGGAAATTTCATGACATGATATATCTAGTTATTTCTACACATAAATTTTGACCACACTGTATCTCCAAGAGTATAGGTGTTGTCAATATGAAATTTCATCCTCTTATTTGTAGATTTTAATTTTTTTTTTGAAAGATGTGAAATCAAAACTGCCATTTGCTTCAATCAACGGCAAAAATTTCTGCGCTGCTATTTTTCTCTACCTTCCTTTTATGATAATTATGCCCCAGCTTTACAACTTGGGGTAAGACGGGCGTATCTTGCGACATTTTGCCACTCTTGTTCCATTTTCAGGGATAAATCGAACCATAATTATGAGCCATACCTAATTTGTCCTTCCTAAACCCATCACCACACAATCCCTACATTTGACGCCCCTGAGAAAGAAGCCTTTAGAAAACATTGTGGGAAAAGGAGAAAATGCTGGTAACCAGCATTTTCTCCTTTTCCCACAATGTTTTCTATGCTTCACAAAACAAATTTCAAATTTTTAGTCACTTTTATTTTGTTGTCTGCAAATGCTTTTGATTTGGACAAACTTAAAAATTTTGTTGTTTGGTAATGAGTTAAATTGTTTGATTTGGAAAACTTTAAAGCTTTGTTGTGTGGTCAATGATGAGGACAGGGATAAAATTCTTTTGACAAAACTGACTCCTTTGAGTTCCCTATATTTGTTAAAGTTCCCTATATTTGTCAACAGCTCTAGTATTTCCAAGAAGGACAGACACAGAACAGTTGTGGAGGGGAGATTATGTGATGTTTGAGAATGCTGACACCTTTTCTAGTCTCCTGATGCGACAAACATTAGTATTGTATTTGATCAATGGAATAAAGGTACTTAAAGAAAAGTTTGGTTATGTTAAATTTCACTGTGCTTGTATTTTCTTTCTTCCTTTTCAACTAGCCAAGCCGAGTGGTTCAGTTCGTAGGACTACAGAATACAAGTTCAGTTGCAAGACTTTAGAACATTGGTTCTTGTGTTCATTACCTGGCTCTGCCAATTTTTTTTATAAGATTGATGATAGTCATTGCTGCAGGATTCATTCCTCCCTCACTACTAACCATTGTCTTGATGTTGGTTATGCGAGAAAGCAGCCAGTGGCTTGGAAAGAAAATTGTGCAGATTAATGGGAAAGAGACACTAGAAAAGCATGGATAGGTGCAGTAACCACTGTGATACAACTGAAGTAATGTTGAAAATAGCATTAAACACTATACAATCAATCCTGTGCAACTAAATTTTGTATACTTCCTAGTCTGAAAACTTTTGAAAAAACCTTGTGAGTTAAAAAGCATTTGATAGATGTAACAGGTAATGGCTGCTGCTCGTGTGTTTTTCATGTCTCAATGACAGGGGGGTATCAAAGATTTTAAAGAAATAATAAGGAAAGGAATAAAAATGAAAACTGTCTATCGGAATTTCTTGCATCTTTCCAGTAATACTATGTAGAGTCTCGTAGACAAATTCCTTTTTTTGAACTGCATGTGTCCTCTACAAAATCAATGCTGTTAATACTGAGAAGTCTAGCACTTTCTCACCTGGTAAAGATTTAACTCTGTAACCCTTTACCCCATAAGGCATTTCTATGGTATCTCTAATTGACCTTAAATAACAGCAAGGATGAAGCTGTTTCTTATGTGTATATGACACCTTTTGATAACATAGAAAACATAGTGACAAAAGTTGAAATTGCTCGTCACGAGCGATTTCACCTTTTGCCACAATGTTTTCCAAAGGCTACCACAACCAATGCGTAGAAATGAGTATCTATGGAGTAAAGGGTTAACACACTACAAAAATACAGATTTGTTCAAACTAAAAGCATTTGCAGTTGACGACATAAAAGTGGCTAGATGTAATTTGTCCTTGAAAGGGTAAAAATATTGTGTGAAAAGGAGAAAATGCTAGTAACAGGCATTTTCTCCTTTTTCCACAATGTTTCCATGTGGTCTCTCTTTTTAAGGTTGTTAAACTTATTTATCATTATGTGGTAAACATGCGAATCAATTTTCTATTTTGACAGCAATGTGTCTCCGTTCTCATATTTTCAGATTCTATCCAGCATGGTAGCGGCAGCCTATCTAAGACGCCATCTAATGGTGTGGAAGATTTTTGCCCCAAGATTTGTCTATCAAGCTGTGTCGAGTTTTATTGTATTTGGTACATGTATCATAGTGGTGCTGATAGTCAGTCGAATAAACGGTGCCTTAGAGAAATGGGCAATGAGACTTGACACAAGAAAATCACACTGAAGCAGATTCTCAGGGTTTTCTTGTAACCCATTACTAAACAACCCCTACGTTTGATGACCCTGAGAAACAAGCATGGAGAAAACATTGTGGAAAAAGAAAATGCTGGTAATCAGCATTTTCTCCTTTTCTCATGTTTTCTACTTTTCACAAAACAAATTTTAAGTCACTTTTATTTTGTGTCTGCAAAATGGACGAGTCTAAAATGTTGTCATTTGGTGAGGGGTAATTGAACCATGCTCTATGAAAAATGGGCTTACTGCATTTACAAAAAGTATTGACCCATGTTAGCTTGGATGGAAGATTTTTGCGATATGTGAATTTTATGCATTTGTAAGGACCATTCTATGTCAAGATTCAGTTGATTGTTAGGCATACTGGATTTTATGGTTCCATTGTTATCTGGTCACTGGCATCAGGTAGGATCATTAAACTCCCTTTTGGCTGAGTGCTCAATTTCAAAAGAAGACCCAACCTCTCTTACCTGGAATTCTGTGTGCTGTATATGTTTCAAATAAAATACTCATAAACATATGGTAATTATCGTATGTATACAAATCAGTCATTTAGAGTATGGAAATTACCACAATTAGTCTGGAAGGAGATCAAACACCGCTATTTTTGTCTATATATCAGCCCATTATATTGTGCAATCTGATCTGAATCTAGTCATTCTGCAAAGACCAAACTGGTTATGCTTGATTAGATATATAAGATCTAACATAAGTTGGTATTTGAGATAAAATCTGTTTAAATTAGCCTCCAACCCTGCAAAAGAACAAAATTTTTGGCATGTCAAAGCAGAAAGCATTAT
The DNA here is from genome assembly GCA_943736015.1 of Tridacna crocea. NCBI lineage: Eukaryota > Metazoa > Mollusca > Bivalvia > Cardiida > Cardiidae > Tridacna > Tridacna crocea. The sequence goes on from OX031066.1 coordinate 17,789,839, forward strand.
GTAGATGACAAATTCAGTGTGACTCTTATGGTTAGATTTTGTCATACATCAGAATAAGAAACATTGTGGGAAAAGAAGAAAATGCCAGTTAGCAACATTTTCTTACTTTCCCACAAAAGCTTTTTGGAAAGCACTTGCGAATGTATGGCAAAGGGTAGAGAGAGCCTGTGGGAACTCAACAACATTTTTGTAAACAGGTTCAACAATTTTTTCTCTTAACCCTTTCCCAAACGACAAACTTTTGGACTAGACCAAATTGAAAGCATTTGCAGACGACAATTCAACTCTTGCTGAAAAGATGATTTCTGTATATGACATGGTAGAAAACATTGTGAGAAAAGGAGAAAATGCTGGTTACCAGCATTTTCTCCTTTTCCCACAATGTTTTCAAAAAGCTACTATTCCAGACCCGTAAAAACCAGGGTTTGTTTGGGAAAGGGTTAAAGACCATTTATTGCTATGTTCTTTTTTTATCATAAAACAGTGCTTCTCAAATCAGACATTTTCATGTGATATTTTTTGTGGAGAAACCTGATAAACCTTGAAAGAATAAGGTGACATCACCTATGACGTTACATGATACCGATCTCGAAAGTTTAACCTTATTCCGAAACAATTAGGTTTTCACAACCCTGAGAAAGAAGCCGTCTGAAAACATTGTGGGAAAAAGAGAAAATGCTGGTTACTAGCATGGTTTCCTTTTCCCACAAAGTTTTCTTTCCTTCCCAAAACAAATATCAAATTTTTGGTCAAATTAACTTTGTCGTCTGCAAATGCTTCCAATTTGGAATTGTCTAAAACCATATTGTTTGGTAAAGACTTAAATGCGATACATTCACCCATTACCAAACAACCAAAAGAAAGAGGGCTTCTAGAAACTGCTGGTAACCAGGACAAGTGTTAAATTTTGTCATTTGGTTCAGTGTGTGAATATCCTTGTTAAACATATCTAAATATTGTGGCCAAATGAGAAATTGAACCTTTCAGGTACTTCTCATTTTGCTATGATGGTTTTTTCCTGCTTAGATGTTTTTGGAGAAAGTATCTAGGTATTTTCACAGCCAAGCTATTGACTAGGTCCTTGTAGTGCAAGAATTTGACATTCTTTTTAAAGAAAATACATAGGTTCACAGCCATGTTGTTGTATTCATCATTGTAGTGCAAAATTATGACATTCTATATTTCTGTCATAACTGATGATATTTACTTCAAAATCAGACCAGTACAGCCCTTGTAGCTTATTTGGTAGCATGCTAGACTTGAGAACAGGAGTCATGGGTTTGATTCCTGCTTTGCCAATTTCTTTTCGAGAACTGATGCTAGTCAGTGCAACTGGATTCATTCCCCTCTCACCACTTTCCATTATTTTCCACAGGAAAACATGGATAGGTGCACTGGCTGCCATAATAGAACTGAAATAATGTTGGAATGAAGTTAAACACCATACAACCAGTCGGTTAAACTTGGACTAATTCTTATCTATCTATAGGGGAACCCATACAACAAGGACATGTAACCATAAAATCAATTTGACACAGTTATGAGCCTTTTTCAATGCAGTATTTTTGCTGAAAATCTATCTATTTCTAAAAACAACTTCAATCAACTGTTGCTACCTGCTTATAGTGACTTTTTTTGCAAGAATTGTATGCTGCAGAATGTCTATCAAAAAGATGTCTGCTGGAATTTTTGTGTAAAGGACATGTGTATGATTAATTACAGGAAATAAATAAATGAATAACATGTGAGTTTGTTTGTGACCTTTATTTTGTTTTTCCTACATTCATTGCAAACATTTTTTGTGTGAAACATTGTCTGTTGGTTGTTTTTATAACAAATAAAACATGTTCAACAATTAGCTTTGACAGCACAGCATTAACTACACAGTCTATGCTAGATTCACCCATACAGTGTGTCTGATGTCTTTGTGAATGAACATTTTGATAAAAATCTGGTTTTTTTTAACTGCCACAAGTATTATTAGACTTGCCTAATCTGAAAGCATGTACATTATGGCACATTGAATGTTACTGAAACGATGAAATTTGTCTTTGCAAGAGCAGAAAACATTGTGGGAAAATGAGAAAATGCTGGTTACCAGCATTTTCTCCTTTTCCTACAAAGTTTTCAAAGTGTGTTTTCCCATGGGTCATCCAAAAAGAGATTGTTTGGTAAACAGTCAAAGCAAAAATCATTCTCAGCCAATTCCATGCCTGCTAATAACCAAACGGGTCAGGATAGGTTGTTTTATAGAATATATAGAATTCTAACATGACACGCGAATTCGACTCTATAAACATAGTGCAAGGAAAACGTCGTAAAATCTGCGACAATCCATGCAGAGTGACGTCTTTTCTATGTGGAGTGACGTCATTCAATGTATGGGTTATTCAATGGAACATAATCTTCATCTGCGTGTTTTCTCAAGTTTGAACTTGTCTTCCTTTCATTAAGAATTGGCCATGATAGAATCGAAATAATCTTCTTCCTATCGTGGTTTATCGTTCAATAAACCACGTACGTTATGAGGCGCAATAAATAATCCACGAGGGCTATCGCCCCTGTGGATTATTTATTGTGCCTCATAACACACAACTGTGGTTCATTGAACAATAAACCACGATAGGAAGAAGATTATTTCTTAAATACCTTCTTCATATTTGAAAAGATAGCATGGACATCAATGGTCAAACCGAAAATTATCAATTGCTTACACTGTGGTAGTTTTTCTTTGTAGTAAATAAGATGTAATCAAAGATAAGGGGAATTTGAGATTTCTTATTTTGTCTTTTATCAAAATATTCATTCATATAGAACTCAAGTAGAACATACATACACTCTAGTTGCCTACATTGTACATTGAATTAATGATTTTCCACAAGTAGGAAATCTTTCTAATCTCACAGCCGATCAGAATTTTTGGGATATTTTTGCAAATGGAGAAATTTCAGTAAAAGAGTATTCAACTTCTGCCACAGTGTATTTATGTACTATTAATCCAATTCATTTGAGCAATACCATGTAAAACGGGAAATCAATGCATCTGTGAAAAGAAATAGGCCCCTTTCAGTTTTTGCACTCGGCCCAGGCTGACATGGGCCATATTTTTCCACCTTTGGTAAATTCCCTGCATTTCAAAAGACCATTCTGCATCCAGATGCGGTCATTTGTAGACAAACTCTATCATATGGATCCATAATTATGTGATGATATGTTCGGTATATTCCATCACATAAATGCATGGACTGATTTGTAGGTTTGTATTGGAGTTTAACCCATTACCACACAATCCCTATTTTTGACGGCTTTGAGAAAGAAGCCTTTAGAAAACATTGTGGGAAAAGGAGAAAATGCTGGTAACCAGCATTTTCTCCTTTTCCCACAATGTTTTCTACCCATCACAAAACAAATTCCTAATTTTCAGTCACTTTTATTTTGTCGTCTGCAAATGCTCTCAATTTGGACCAGTCTAAAATATTGTCATTTGGTAATGGGTTAATGCTCTTTCAACAGGTTAGATCATGTTGTTACCATCAGTACACTAACACATGTGTTTCCACACCATTACAACACATATTTCTTTCCAAGTCTGCTTAAAAATCACATAATGCATCAGAGGTGAGAGGTGAAAAATCGACAGTAAGAAAGCTTGCCTTTACCACCAGGTCAGGGTCCATGTTCACCAACCATTCTTAACTCATTACCAAACGACAAAATTTTAGGTTTGCCCAAATCGAAAGCATTAGCAGACAACAAAATAAAAGTGAATGAAAATTTGAAATTTGGATTTGTGAAGGGTAGAAAACATTGTGGGGAAGGGAGAAAATGCTGGTTACCAGCATTTTCTCATTTCCCCACAATGTTTTCTAAAGACGTCTTTCTCAAGGGTGTCAAAAGTAGAGATTGTGTGGTAATGGGTAAAGAACATTCTTTGTCTTACTTTTCAAGATTTTCTATCTGTAAAAGCGAACTTCTGATTGGCTAAATCATTGGTTTAGCCAATTAGAAGTTCTGTTACTTTCATATTGACAAAAATTTTGAAGAATAAGACTAAAGATGTTTTTAAGAATGTTTGGTGTATACAGACAGACCCTGGCAGAGCTACCAAGCTGGGCTCCTCTCAGCCAAAGAATGTTTTCAATTTGCTTAATCTAAATTCAAATGGTCTGATAAATAGCAAATGGTTAAAAAGATAAGTAGGAAGGAAAACATTAACATAAAGCTGCTTTTATACTAACAGTATGATAACTACTCTTGCAGATCCATTCACATCCTCATTTTTCCTTTATCATTCTATAATATAGGCTACAACTATGTAATAAGAACCAACTGCAATTCAAATCAACAGATTATGAAAAAAAAAGTATTTATCACAGTTCCTGGAAATATGTGAATTGTTGTTCATTGTCAATTTATCCATAACAGTAAATTTTAACATCGAGAGAAAACAAAATTAAAAAAGGCAGTAATTTGTATGAATTCTAAGATCAGTTTATCACATACTTATGTCACAGTTTAAGTAGACAAACTTGAAATGTGTATAAATGTGTTAATGTGTATTCTGTTCCGTGTTCTGTCCTTATAATCATACAATAACCTGTCTATCTGAGGGCATAAAAAGCCGTGCACATCGCTGGGTAATCTGCGTTCTCTCCTTTTCGCGCAACGTTTTAAAAAGCCTTTTGCATAAAAGCATGATGGGCCTTGTTAACCTTTTGCATTACCCTTTGGAACATTAATGCTTTTCTCGAGAGCATGCATGGGATAGGACAGACTGTATCTTAGAGGAAGAGTATCACTCTTTCTGTGCAAGCTTGCCAGAACTGAGGAGTTTTATTGAATATTTGGGTCAATAAAAATAGTATTTGTTTGATTTATGCATGCAGTACAAATGTCGCTATAGAACTGTATTTAAAACTGCGAGCTAATTGAACAAAAACAAATTGAGAATATCTTTCTATAGTGTCAGCAATACTAACAAAGCACTTTTCTTTTTTTTTTATTATTCATTTTTACAAGCCTTTCGTGCACGTTTCTGCTATAACTGTCGTTCAAATTTGTCGCTATTCATTAGTACCACACATGCATTTTTTAAACCAGGCAAATTTTCAAACGTTGTTATATGTATTGTAGGCCCCGTAAAAGCTCAATATTTTAAGCTTTGTCCTGTTCTCAACTTCTCAAACTTCCGGTTTTGGACCAAGTAATTTGAGTTACGTACGGCCTTGTGAACTGATATTATAACAACTGTACTAATCTACGTAGCTTACCTAAACATACAGAGTGTCCAAAAACATGTCACACTTTCACATATACATACCTAACAAAAATTGTAAAGATAATAAAATTTATAGCATGATACAATTCTTTGACGTAGATCTATACAGTGTGCCGGTTAATTAACTTTGAAAAAGAAAGGCGGCCTTTATTAGATGTACGGTCAAGTTGCATGAGACTTCACAGGAATCGGACGTTTAGTTGGTGAAAATAGCTAAATGTCAGCCAAAGTGGTCACTCTCTATTATAAATATACAAGGAGTGCAACGGATCTCCCATAAAAATTCGACACGACTGTCACCCAAAATCATCGCTGAAAATGGGGTCAAATAAATATTAACCGACATAAACACACACCTACCGTGCTCTTAAATATCTAATCTGCAGATTTAGTAAGTTCCTACCTGCCCCGAGTCACTCTTTCCGCGTCATTTATCCGATTTTCCTAGGGCGATATTTAGCAAGAATCAGCCTCGGCGAATCCACCATGGTTCACCAACTTCCGGTTATCGGAGTGAATGGGCAAAGTGTATTCCCCGGCCCTACCTGTCAAAATGGGTCATAATTCCCGGCCCTTGCTGCCCCCATTTAAAATCTTTTATTTTTCGTTGTATTATGCTCAGAATAGTATTAAAATGAAGCCTAGTAATAAAAAAGGACGAATTTCAAACGCTACACATGCTTGGAAAGTCAAGTTTCTACATACCATTAGAAAGGTTGTTAACTAAATTTAATTTGGTGCTAATCTTATTAGATTTGGCAAATAAATGAAATATTTAGCACCTGGGGTCGGATTTTATCACTAACAAATTACGACGCATTTCAGCAAAAAAAAAATGAAGAATTTCAAACGCTTTTATCATAACTACATATGCATGAAAAATCATGTTTCTATATACCATTGGAAAAGTTATTACCTAAGCTTTAATTTGGTGCTAATTTTATTCAAATGTACCCGCCAATAAAATATTTAGCAAGGGGGCCGTTAGGGCCGGGAATTGTGGCATATTTTTGATTGGGGCCGGAGAATACACATACCTATACAGTCAAAAAAATTATATATATATATATTTGATTTGCATCGATTGTCTTGATATAAATATAACATGATTTTTCTTAGATTTAACTTGTACCTACGGAAATTTTATGAACATTTTCTGACGTGATTTATTGGAAAAAGTAAACAGACATTTTCATTCACTCCGATAACCGGAAGTTGGTGAACCATGGTGGATTCGCCGGGAGGCTGATTCTTGGTGAATATCGCCCTAGGGAAATACGATGAATGACACGGAAAGAGTGATTCACGGCAGGTAGGGACATAATAAATCGACAGATTAGATATTTAAGAGCACGGTAGATGTGTGTTTGTTTATGTCGGCTAATATTGATTTGACCCCATTTTCAGCGATGATTTTGGGTGACAGTCGTGTCGAATTTTTTTGGGAAATCCGTTGCACTCCTTGTATATTTTATAATAGAGAGTGACCACTTCGGCTGACAATTAGCTATTTTCACCAACTAAACGTCCGATTCCTGTGGAGACTTGAACATTTATTCAAAATTTATTCCTCGAAGGCGAGGTGGCGACATGAATCGCCCATTTCAACTGTAAGTTTCCATGTCTCCTGTTACCTGACCGTACAGAGAATTTATTATACTGCAAAGTTTTACCATTCCATCGTATATTTTACGCGAAATCTCTCTGTCCCACAAATTGGGTTGGCTAAAGACATAGAATTTTCCTTCTGAGTGCCATGAAACCTGACGTCACTGAAACTAATGTCGCTGAAACCTTGGTAAAACGTGCAGTTTGGTGCATAAACCTGATCATGTCACTGTGATAGACATTCGAGGTATTTTTATTTAAACACGGACTGGAACGATATCAAGATAAGTAACAATGCATTTTAAACATTTGTTGGCAAGGTAAACGACCATTAATTGCCTCAAACGAACATAAGGTTATCCTTTAACCGTTACAATGTATCAGTTCCGACTCTTTGAACTCTGTCCTCATAACTAACGAAAGGATAGGTAGTTTTAATCCCGTCTATTTCTTTTAGAATGACAATAAATGATAATACACCCAAGAATATTCATTTACTTTCAAAGATAATCCATTCTTTCCATTTTAATGACAACCATTAAGGAAAACCAGTAGTAATATGGTGGGACTACTTAGTGTGTTTGTCTTGTGGATTGACGCCGTCATTTTGGATCTGTGTTGAAAGTGATGTTGTCCACACGGGGTTCCAAAAAGGAGACTGCTTTTACGTGGATTTTGCCAGTGTACATGGATATATGTTCGTAACACATTAAAATTCAATCAGATCACGAGAAATTTCTTTGCAGTAGGCCGTAATAATAAAATTATGTACTTATTATCATAAAATGTTCAAAATTACGTCGATTTCGATGTTGCAGTGAGTTCAGTCTCTTTATGAAACTCGATTTCATCGATTTGTATATTTGGGTTGTCCGTGACCAGTCTTACCTATACAACTATTGATGCTTGAAGCTCATTTGTTGTCAAAGGCAGGACTTTTATACTCATTGTACGGGATGCTTTGTGTGTGATTGGTGTCATTGGTCCTTTGGTGTAAATCTTTACCAACAATATATATACAACAATATACCTTAGGCATATTTGAAACTGTAACATATTTTCCGACACTCTGTAGCCTATATACCATTATACTCCACAGAGGAAATGGCTTTGAATACTGCAATTAGCGTTTACCAGGGTTAAGGGCTAAATCGAGTTGTTCTTGCTTTTATAGCCTACCTATTTGTGAAAAGTTTCCTACTTTGAGCAACACTTACTTTGTCGTCTATTTGTACATGCTTTGAACTTGGACTAGTCTAGAATTTTGTCGCGTGGTTAAGACTTAATTGCCATTGCAGTGTTAATGGTGCACAAGCCTGGTAGGATGGATAAATACCGGCAATTAGTGGTACATTAACTTTAGGGACTCCATCCAGAACTTGGGCTTAGCCTGGTTCGTCAGTGGCCTTGTACAGAACCGGATAAAATACGGACAACATCCGGTGTACAAAAATGTCAACAGTTTTGTGCAGCTCGACTTACAGACTATTTTTTAAAGATAGGAACCAGGCCAATGCAGAGGCTGAAAAAGGGGCTTAATTGACAACAAAATGTGCCAGAATTTTATTCTTTTCGTGTGTATGGAAAGTTTTTCAGCTAGTTGCAATCATGTCGTAACAAAACTCACAAAACAAAATATTGCACATGTCTACTAAATACAATGCATATTATCTAAAATATCACATATAAATCACTGTAAAATGCATTACCCACTAACGATTTTACAGCTATGAGTATAATTATGCTTATTCTATCCACTTCTTGTATGTGGCCTTGCCATTTGTATGTATTCACCAATCAGTCTGCACTACATTCTACTTCTTATTCAAAATTCAGACAGTAATTCAATGTCTGATTGGCTGTACCAAACTAATTGGCTGGCTACACCCAAATGCTTAACTCATTACCACACAATCCCTACTTTTGACGCCCCTGAGAAAGAAGCCTATACGAAACATTGTGGGAAAAAGAGAAAATGCTGGTTACCAGCATTTTCTCCTTTTCCAACAATGTTTTCTACCCTTCACAAAACAAATTCCAAATTTTCAGTTACTTTTATTTTGTCTTCTGCAAATGCTTTCGATTTGGACAAGCCTGAAATATTGTCGTTAAGCCAATCAATCTGGTTTAGTTAATCAGCAACTGTGTTCTTTTGGAATATAAAGAAGATTTTTGAGAATGCTCTGTGAAAAGGGGGTTTAATACACCTGCCACAAGAATGGAACCAAGTCAGCATGTGCAAATGGCTAGTCTAGGATTTAGCAACTCGAGTCATGCACTGTGAGAAGGGGTTCAAATGCATCTGCAAAACGTGCAGTCCGTGCAGGCTGACATCAGCCGGAACTATCAGCTTTTTTTTTCTATTTTTCTGCATGTCAAAGGACCTTTCTACATTCAGTTGTTTGTTATACTAAATAGAGATAATATGAAGACATAATTATATGTTCTATCGCTTGGTGTAATGCATCATGGAGATGTATTAAATCCCTCTCTTTTCCAGACCCATAAACTTTATATTTGAACGGATAGTGAGTACGGTCCACATCTCGCGCCACAAAGTTTGTTTCTCTAGAAGTCATGAAAAGCAACAGCAACGCTATTCTACGGCACAAAGATCTCTTCTACATCACAATGTGCATCTGTGAGGCCTGCATTATCCTGACCTTGAGAGGGTCATTCTATGATATACATATATAAAGCTGACATGAAGTTGGTCTGAAAGTAAAAGTAGAAAAAAATATCATTTGTATAATTTTTCTTTCAAATTGTCATCTAGTATTTTTTTTAAAGCAAAGGGTATAATCACAACCTTGTTACAAATGTTCAAAATGACAATATCAAAATCAGTTCTACTCTGACTGAAAGGATTCCAACACTTAACTTTCATTGTTGTAGACCGTTTTGTCTTGAAAGTTGTGCGCATATATTTTACTGTCTTGGAAATTATGCGCACATGTCTCACTTTTTCGTGACTATATGCCGAAATGGACTTGATTTTTAAGTTAATTGTGAAACAAGTTCTACAACTTTTAAAAGTATCTTTCTACTGTTGCTTCCTTGAAAACTATATTACTTGCACCGTGCTACGGGTAGTTTCAAAGGCTTATTCCTCTCCCATCACAAGATTAAAACTCAGAACCCGTCAGGTTGTTAGTTCGAATATTGACGGGAGAGGAATAAACTTTTGAAATTGTCCGTAGCTGATTATCAAGCACCCTGAAGACTGCTGTCTCAAACAAGCATGAACTTGAACATGAACCAGGAAAGCAATTGTGTAATAAATTGAAATAATAAGGGAATTTGTTACGCAAAATTTTAATGATACAAATTATCTATATAGTTGTTTTCACTTAACCTTATCTTGATCTTTCCTATAGTAAATTGCCAATTGAATTATTTTGCACTTAAATGATTTATTACAGTGATTTTAGAATTTGCAAAAACAGGTGGTTTTATTGTTTATCTCTACGTATTTCACCAGGCAAAATACCTACCATAACATTTATGTCAACATTTAGATTCTGAAGTTTTATCAGTTGTAGTTTCCCTGACGCAAGGCTCGTTTACAGGAATGAGTTGTGCTTGTTGGAATTCTACTTGTTTCTTCTTACCAGAGTCTTTTTTCGTAAGAACTGTCTTTTCTGGAATTTCGGATATCACTTTTTGCTCGGCTATATGAGTTGTCGGCACTGTCTGATCTTTTAAATCGTCTACACTCAATGCAAAGTTTACACGTACTTCTGAACTCTTACGTTCTATCTTGTCGACTTTAGATTCAGGTTTAGAATCAATTTTAACAAGGTCCTTTTTATCACTTTTCTGATCTGAAATCGGTACTTTTCCTGCACTATTATCGGACACTTTTTCTTCTTTAGTTATGTCTTCGTGTTTTTGATCACCATTAGTTTTAGTTTCACTCGAGGTTTTCGTGTGACTATCACCCGAACTTTTAGAGTGTCCTTTAGAGGAATGCGTTTGTGAATGTGAGTGGTCTTTTGACTTCGAATCCCGTTTGCCCTGTGGAACTGTTAAAAATTGCATATTTTTTGTTTCTGCAGACGGCGACAGATCGTCGCAAATCGATGTTTTGGAACTGGATTTCCGTTGCTTGGCATCTTTGGATACGAGCTTTTTGGAAAATTTATTCCCAAAGTATTGTTGTCTGCGTTTATCAACACTATCGTCCTGAGAACTATCTGGAACTATTTCGTCAATCATTCCTAAATTAGCACCCACACTACCGGACCGTTTTCGTTCATTAAAAGTGGGCGGAGCTAGTAAACCAAAAAGATTAGGACCGGATGGAGCTTTCCGTAATATATTTCTAAACTTGCTTTCGGCAAAGTCTTTGAGATTTTCACGAGATCGAGACTTCCTTTCCTCCGTTATCTTATGGAGTTTCGCACTAAAGTCAAGCTTAAATTTCTTTTTATGTTTCGTACTTTTAGAACTGCTCGAACTATCATCCGAATCCTTGTCCTCATCTTCACTAGCACTTGTAACGACCGGTGTGGATTCCATTACAATCTCATTAAGAAGTCTCTGATCTTCATCTAGATCGGCTCTACTGCTTACGATACTGGGATTTTTACCAATCTTAGTCAATCTCTCGGCAGCCACACTTTCCATCGTACGTCTCATGACGGGGTATCGCTCTAACACGTCTTTAAAGTGCTCTACCGAGAGTGAGTATAAGTTGACATAGGTCTCCGCTCGAACACTTGCCACTCTTTTGGCATTTGTCAACAAACATATCTCTGTAAATTTGAATATAAAAAATTAATGCAATCAACATACTTTATTACAGTCAAATTGTGTGTATGTGTATTCCTTAAATGTAGGAAAAGGAAAAAAAATCCCATTTCCTCTTAAGTTTTCAAAAGCTTATTTCTTCAGGGTCGTAAAATGCATGGTTGGTTTAAAGGGTTATAAAGCATGTTAAGAGCAAAGGCTTCATTCCTAAGAAATATTTTACTGGTTAGGCCTACCACAGTTCAAAAACCATATTTTCTTTTCCTTTAGACACCATCCTTTGTGTAAATTTAATTTACTTAATCTGAACATAACGTTTAAAAAAAAGTTCTGAGCGCATTTTTACACAAAATGAAGTGTTTTATAAGCCTGTTGTAACCCGCATTTTCTTCATGTCAGCAAAATGGGTTAAAATCTAGAATGCATACGGAGACAAACATTTTAACAGCCACATGCACAGCTACACATCATAGAGGTTCATTGTAGAAAGTTTGAATTGATTTCCATGCCAGCTGCAGTGAGTTGCGCACACAAGAAATTGCTAACGGACGGGCGGACAGACGATCGGGCCATAACACAATACGACCCTTCGGACTTATAAAAATGATTTTGAAGATTTAAGAAGTAAAAAAAACCCCGCTGTTTTAAGACATAATGGCAATTAAAATCACAAAAAAAATCATTCGGGGGCCGAGCTCGGCGATGCAGTCGGCACCGTAGGGGAATTGAAACCATTGGATCGCTTGGTTGAATCTCTAGATCGGTCAATTTCTTTCGTAGGATGGATGGTGGTCACTGTTACAGGATTGATTCATCTGTCATTGCTGATCATAGTTTCAACATTGGTCATGTGGGAAAAAAGTCAGTGGCTTGGGAAGAATGTTGTGTGAGGAAGCACCAGGAAAGCGGTAGCAGTTGTATTGGACACTGTGGTGTACATAACTACTGAAAACAACATTAACCCTTTCCCAAACAATCCCTGGTTTTTACGGGTCTGGAATAGTAACCTTTTGAAAACATTGTGGGAAAAGGAGAAAATGCTGGTAACCAGCATTTTCTCCTTTTCCCACAATGTTTTCGACCCTATCATAGACAGAAATAATCTTTTCAGCAATATTTGAATTATCGTCTGCAAATGCTTTCAATTTGGTCTAGTCCAAAAGTTTGTCGTTTGGGAAAGGGTTAGACTGAAGACATATGTAACTGGTGTATTAATTTTGGATATACAGTCCTTTTCTTGATTTACGTCGTGCTCAGAACTTACCGCCAAAATACGACCCATCTGATAATGAAGTGGCCACCTCTCCTTCTTTCGTAATGACGTCCACAATACCTTCTTGGATAAAATACATTTTGCTGCCCATTGTTCCCTCCCTAAATACACAAATAGAATGAAATGGTATAGCTTTCGCAAGATAAATCTTTCAGCATAGTGCGTATTTAAAATAGTGGGAAAGAAAACAGTCATGTTCTGTGAAAAAGGGATTTAATGTATCTGCTAATAAGTATTGACTTGTGTCGGCCTGAGCATTATGCTCTGGGTGACATAGATAGGAACCTTTTGCTGTTCGTTACCTTTACGACCAGACATTTGAGTAAGTGTCGTCTCACATCTGCCTGCGCAGTCCGCGTAAGCTAATCCGAGACGGCGCTTTATGACTGCATTAGATTTTGTCCTACAATAGACTTGCACAAATCAGAAAATTACTAAAAAACAAAAAGTGTCGTTTAGGATTAGTCAGCGTGGCGTGCACAGACTGGTCCTAGACGACAATTTATGCAAATGTCCGAATGTCCCTGTTAGCGTGTTGCAGGCAAGATGATGACCTGATTGACATGATGCATCACAGAAATGCATTAAAAGCCCTTTTGCCACAGCACTAGTTGATATGTTTGATATATAAGTAAATTTGAATAAGTAACCATCGTTCCTTTACTTCAGTTATACAGGAGGCTATACCCATCATATACATCATATACATTCACTCAACAGTATTGTTAGTCCAAAACTATACATTATGCATTTATGGACGCATTATGCCCTTCTCTCAAAGATTCGTGAACCTTACTGGTTTTTTCATTCTTTCAAAGACCAGCATATTAATAGACAGAGAAAGTGTCAGAAATCATATTTGGACAGGGAAAGTACACTTAACTGGTTTGTCAGAGCAAAATCACCATAAAAATACATTTGATAACTGCCAGAAACTGACGAGACGATTTCCCATACATTCGTGAATCATTTTGGAAAAACACAGAGTCATTCCGAGTGTAGTCCAATGACGTCATTCAAAGGGTATTCCTAAAGGTCACAGCCTCTAAACTTATCGCAGATGCATTTTCTGTATCATACTTTGAATTTATGAGCACAAAGTGTAAATAAATGTAGTGATGTACAAACAACTGATGAATTATTTGTGTGAAATGGTAGTTTCCGATAAAACGTGACCTTTTTCGTTTTAATTTTGTATTTGACCCATTTCTTTGGCTTAGAGAGCTTCTCTAGAATGTTTACGTCTGTAAAAGGTTTCATAGCAGCCAAATAATGCAGTGAGCAAAAAATATTGGTAGCAGACATAGATTCACGAATGTATGAATATTCACGAATGTATGAGAATCAACTATATATCAAAATCTAATTGTTTGTATGTTGGAATACAGATTAAAATCACATACAGTCATCATTTACCTTGCTAAATGAATGACTTTACCTTCGCCAATGACAAAGGTAAAAATTATAGCCATTTGATATTGTAAAAAATGAGGGCAGAAACATTAGTTCTTTGACGTCGGAGCTTGATCTACATGGTCTGTAAAAATAAAAACTATTACTATTAGCACCACAACATTTCACAGCAAAATTAATTTTCAAAATACCTTATGATGTAATCCCCGGCCTGAAATACTTCAAACTTTAATTTACTGACTACTTCGGACACGAACTGAGGGTCGGCGTTCGTAAAGAATGGAACGGAAGCTACGAGCGCTCTACAGTTATGGTTTATCACATCCTGAAATATACCATTACAATAACGAAGGTTTGGAGCATTAACTCTGTAACCCATAAGGCATTTCTGTGGTATTTCTAATTGACCCTAAATAACAGCAAGGATGAAGCTGTTTCGTATGTAGGTATATATCACATTTTGATAGCATAGAAAACATTGTGACAAAAGGTGAAATTGCTCGTCAGAGCAGTTTCACCTTTTGCCACAATGTTTTCCAAAGGCTCCTACACGCAATGCGTAGAAATGAGTATCTGTGGAGTAAAGGGTTAAGCATAATAAACATAATGTACAATGCTTATAGCAAAATGGGAAACACAGTCCTTCTATTCTTATAAAAAGTAGAAAACTTGGATTTGCCGAAGAATATAACAATGCTACCAGAAGAAATTGTATGTATTAAAATTATACAAAGGAAATCAAAGTATAAAAGTTTGGACAAGAACTAGACTAATAATAATAAACTTTGATTTTCTTTTCAACCTATCAAAATTAATGACTTTTAGAGTTGTTGTCTAGGTACTGTAGTTTGGTAAATATGTATATAGGGTCTGTGTATTTTGGACATATTATCATAGTACAAAACTGATGTAAGTTTTCATTCATATCTAAATTTTAGTTTCGAGAGGATCTATCCGTGTGTGTGTGGGTGAGTGTGTGTGTGTTTTATAGGTCCTAATCTTTCAATTTAATCCTTCAAAACTATGAGTGCTGTTCGAAAATCTTTACCAGAATTCAAGTAGTTACCAAATTCAATGACCAAAAACGTATGACATGCTTATAATAAACCACTGGAAGATTCCTATACCAAAAGAATATTGGATTAAACGTTAGTCGTAGGGAATTTCCAACTTATGCCAAAAATTTTATCGTTTGTTGATAATTAAAAAAGCAGTCTATTGATATTCGGACGGTAAAATAATGGTATGACCGTTGATAAACACAACTGAGAAGCAGTATCCTCCCGACAATTCTAATTTCACATTCTAAGACTATCAATTTGTGTTCTGAGAAATAACAGTCAAGGCAACATTCACCGTTTTCCTTCACAGGTTTCTTCCATATCAAGGATAAATCCCAATATTTGCACTTGTAACGAGACAAGCGTAACGAGAAAGAAGACAAGAAAAATCTTTTAACAATTAATGATATGAATGAACCCAAACAAATACAACAAGAGTTAAGTTTAAATGAAATTTTGATAAGTTTTAAATTTAGATCAAGAAATAGTATAAGTCCCTCAAAAATGAGGAATTATTTTCAGACTACAAAAAGTGTGAAATTTTTGGTTCCTAAAACTCAAATTAGAAGTGGTTTTAACTTGCAAATAGACATGAGCAACCTGTTTAAGAAATAAACAATTACAACTTACAGATCTATATCCCAAGTTAAATCCAACAATTTTCACTAATTCCGTATCCTCCAAGCCACAAGTCTAACGTCAAAATCCTAAGCCAGCAAGTAAGTTATCCCTATTTATATCAGCTTGGAAAATTTTACACTAGTCTATTCTAGAAAGATGACAATATGGATTGGTAAACAACTTGTTTACTAAAAACCTATTTCCAAAATTAATCAAAATGGAGAAACAAATGAACGCTCTTTGTTTCTAGAATACTCTGTATATATATATATATATATAGAATGAAATTGATCATGAAAACACGTTACATCGTAACATGTATATTCTATTAACGTAGCACTTCCCCTCCAAAAGGAACAGAAAGTTAGAAACATTAAAACTCTCCTTTGTTAGAATATTGTTCAAAATAATTTCAAAGTATATTCAAAATCACTAAATGATGAATCCTGTTTGAAGCCCCAGTTTCTGTTACGAGACAAGCGTTACGATAAAGAAAACCAGCAACAACCCTTTAACAAATAACAATATTTATTACTAGATATAGACAAAAAAAAAAAGAACAAGAGTTACGTTTGAATGAAATTTTGACAAATTTTAATCTTAGATCAAAAAGCAGATTGAGTCCCTGAAAACCAACAATTATGTTTAGACAACAAAAATTATCAAATGTCTGGTGCCTAAAACCTTAATTAACAAAAGTTTTAACTTGCAAATAGATATGAACAACCTATATACGAAATAAACAATTCCAACTTACAGATCTATATCCTAGATTAAATCCAACACTTTTCACTAATTCTGTATCCTCAAAGCCACCAGTCTAAAGTCAAAATCTTAATTCATCAAGTAAGTCACTCTTATTCATGGAAAATTCTACATTAGTCTATTCTAGAAAGATGGCAGCATTGATTGGTAAAAAAAAACTTGTTTACTGAAAACCTAGATCTAAAAATAACCAAAATGGAGAAACAAATGATTGTTCTTCATGTTGCTAGAATACTCTCTCTCTCTCTCTATATATATATAGTGATAGTGATAATGAAAACAGGTTACATGTATATCCTATTTACATGACGCTCAGTTGTAGGTATTTGACTTATGTAATAGTTTTAATTAGGAGCAACATCAAATTCTCTCGTCTGATAAGTTCAAAGACAAAGTTTTAGACTTGTCTGAATTAAAAGCATCTGCAGACGGCATATTTATTTTCATCCGATTGATGTGATTTGCTTTTGGAAGGGTAGAAGACATTTTGGGAAAAGGAGAAAATGCTTGTATCAAAGCTTTCTTTTTAAGGGTCGTCAAAACGCGGGACAGTGTGGTAAAAATTTAAATATATACAAAATTTTACCTGTCTAAGACATTCGTTGAGTTCTCCGAGAATTCTTTCTTCGTCGAACATTTTACCCTGATATCTGTGTTCATAATACTCCGACACCTTCTGTCGTAGTGCTCGTGGAAGTTTGCGATAGATCATGTATTCTTCTACTTGTTTAAACTGTCAGAATGGACAAAAAGAATTCAAATAGGTTGATGAAATTGAGGATAATCAACTGGTTATTTTTGATATGAAAAATATCTCACGAGGATGCGTTGTTAGGCGTTGAAAAAACGAGTGCCCAGCACGAGTGTTTTTAACGCCTTACGACGCATCCGACTGAGATATTTTTCATATAAAAATAACAAGTTGATTATTCTATTCATTATATACATTATTAACATTATTATTTTTAATTTTTCGTTTGAAGGTCGAAATCAATTCTTTGGATAGAGAGAAAAAATCTGAGACATAGTGCGGATGAATGCATACTTTAAAAAAACAAAACGAGACTACTGGTTGAAAATATAAAACTTACAATTAACACTATCTTGGTTAATGAAAAAAAAGTAGTTCCTAAATTAGGTCAGGAAATGAAAGTGAAAGTTGATATCGTCACTAGTGATGATATCGAAATTTATTACACTGGGAAATTCCAGGATTACACTTATAGGTATATAATGAAATAGTAATAATGGCGACGTCGACAATGACAACGACGACAACGACGACGAAGAAGAAGAATAAGAGATAAGGAGGAGATGATTATGAGGACATGTATTAAAGTGGTGCTGTTGTACCAACGACGACGATACTGATGATGAAGACGACAATAGTGATGATGATGATGAACATAGGGACAAAAAGTTGAGACTTCAATTTTTTTCCCATCGATACCTGATTTGGTTGGTTGAATTGGGGTTTAACGCCACTTTAACAGCTAAGGTCATATCATGGCGGTCGGTGACGCACATGTGTTTCCTGGCTTTCTCACACCGGTACTTACACTACTTTCTTTCCAAAGCCACCGACTACTTTCCTCACATGCTTCAGCAGATCGATATCTGATATTTACATTGTTGTAAATATAATTTAATAAACGTTTCTTGAATGCAGTTCTACACTAATTAACCTATATATACCAGGAATATATTGTCGGTTTATTTCAAGCTGTACTTACGATGTTTTCGAAATACACCGATGATATTTGGGCGAGAGCTTAGACCAAGGTCAAGCCTGTCGCTGCAAGTACGAGCAGTCTGATCATAGTCTACCCACTTCGCATCTGAATAAGTTATTACAGTCATAAGACCACTCGTTAAATGCCAATAAATTCAGTAGACTATAGGCTAGTTATGCGATCAAACAGCTTTGCATAATGACACCGACCTCTGGCTTCGATGAGACCTTCGTTTTGTAGCTTCTTGATTCGTTCGATACAATATGTACTGGTGTAAAAAATTAAGGAACCTTACTGGAAACTCTTTCACAAAGAGCTAAATTAGAGATATAGAGAGAGATACAGATGAATGGCATCAATTATGGTCGTAGCCAGAACTATGGAAAATGAATTCGATGGGGTGGGTTTGTGCCTCGCGCTCTCTTTTTCGAAAAGTAAACTTCCACAAATGAAATAAGACTGGACTTTAACTATGACGTGTGGCTGTGTGTACAATGCTATCTGTCACAGCTTACCTTTTCATTGTATAATCTTCTGGAAGTATCGAAAGACTGGATAATAGTTGTAGTGTGACCAAGGAAGAGGGCGTAACACGTGGCTCCACTCAGCATACTAAGTATCGTTAACCATGTGTCCGTCATATTTTGTGGCGGGAAACGCCCGTAACCGATGCATAGCATATGTGAAAGCGCCTTGAATAACGACCACGTATACTGTTGGGCCCAATGAGCATCCTGTAATAAAAATACAAAGTGTTGTTCTAAATAACACAGTCACAATTTGACTTTTTGAACAAGTGTTAATTCGAAATACATGTGTATGTTCTGGTGCGGAAAAAGAAGTCGCACCAGTTCTAATTTCTCTCCATTTGCCACGGAAATGTTGTTTTTTTTTCAAACCTTCGAGCAGATTTATTATTGGCATGGAAGAATTAAAGACTGACCCATTAGTATGACATACGAATAAGGAGAAACGGAATCATACTGCAATAATCTTAAAATACTTTATTTCACGCGATATCTCGATATGACACTATCTTCGATACTCGTTAAAGGCATTTCCTTAGAAATCGTTAGCCTACAACAAATAAAACCAAAAAACTTAAACTAGCAGCAACAGTTAGCAACGGATTCGAATTAATCATAGACAACAGTAAAATTGAATTGAAGAGGAACAGTCGGTCGAATACCGAAAACCGTTGAGTACAGGAAAAACATTTAATGACCGTAAACTACCTTTCAGCCGTTCTCTATGACAAGGGGATTATGGTATCTGCAAAAAGCATTGGCCTATGTCAACATGTGCTGACTGCCCAGGCCGACATGGGGGCGAAACATTTTACAGTTTGCACATTTTCTGCCTGCCCAAGGACCAGTCTGTCTCATGATGCAGTCGAAGGTAAGACAATGGATGCAGAGCGCGACTTACTTTTTGCGGACAGTGTAGATCAGGATCAGACTGCACAGAACGTGCAGTCTGATCTTGATCTGCACTGTCCTTTCAGGACATATTATCCCCCCCAAACACCTTTAAAATAGCAAAATTTGGCATTTTTCTATAGTCTCAAAACTTTCCTTTCACTTATTAAGCACAATAAGGATTAATTGCTTGATGACCTGCTTGGTATTATGCTCTATGGAAATGAATTAAAAGCTTCTTTTTCCAAAGCGCCGCTCAGTCACAACCCCTTACCACACAATGACGACTTTTAACACCATTGAGGAAGAAGCATTTCTAAAACATTGCGGAAAAAGAAGAAAATGCTAATAACCACTATGTTTTCAACCCCGTGAAGATCAAATTTCATTATCTGAGTCAGATTTAAGATGGTGTCTTCAAATGCTTTCAATTTGGACAAGGTTAAAGTGTTTTCGTCTGGTGAAGAGTTAAATGATAAAAAAATTAAATTGTGAGGTAAAACTTATTGCTTCGTGTGATTGCTCTTTTCCACACAATATTCTCACATAGGAGTCTACAACAGGTGCTTGAAATGCTGTTTTCGACCTATAAAGTTCCAACGTTTTCACTCTGTGCTGACTTTTTTTGACCGACAGCTTCCTGAATTTCGAGGCCATGGGTTACAGTCTGACTAGAAGCACATTGGCATGACATTTCAGAGCCCTAGCCTAGTGCTTGTGGAACTCAGGACAATATGAATATGTAAGCTGTGGCCGTGATATGACTAAAATATTAATAAAATCGACGTTAACACCAGTCAGACAATCAAATATCAGCAAGAAATATCTTTAAAAAACATACACTGCGCTAATTCGCCCACAGAAAGGTTGAGCCCTTGAAAATAAACATATCTGCATTTTTGACCAATCCCTAATGTCCATTTATTCATTCGTTATCAGTTCCGAAAAAAAGTAGGTCAAAAGCCAACACATTCAGCGACGTCGAAAAATTGTCTTTGGGACGGTTAGAATGAGGTAAAACTTCAGGTCATGACCCAGACTGTAGAAGGCAGAGATTATTACGAAGATATCGTGACAGATGGCAATAATTTATTGACAAATCTGAAAGTAGGAAAACATACTCAGATAGACAGGAAATCCATAAGGAAGAATAGACGACCAACGTCATATACATGTCAGTGAGATCTGGACAACATTTTCAATTTTATTACGTGACGACATCTCATCATTTTTTTTTTAAAAAAGACATCTTCATTGAAAAGGTGGTTTAATGCATGTACTATGAATCCGCAAAAAATACCGACAAAGGTCAGGCTGACCTGGATCAAAACTTTGCAACTGGTGAATATTACACACTTTGGAAAGACCATTTTACCTCATGTTTCAGCCGGTTTTCACACAAAACAAATACATTATATACCATTACTAGCTTCATATAATGTATCATAAAGATGCAGTAAATCTCCTTTCCCAAGACCGCCGCTCATATTTATTATGGAGATCTCTCAGATGACCTACTTACTTTGAAGACTTTTTTGCCAACAGTATTTGCAAGTTTGTTGGTTTTTGCAGTTTTTTGGCTTTCAATATGAATTTGTCTTTGGTACACTGCTTGCCAGTGATTTTTTTATGGTATATATAATTTATATCATAGACTTCTATAGAGCCCATATTTCTATCTGATGAAGTTCGCAGTGCGTCCAAGATAAGGCATTTCTCATACATTTACTTAATCGGTTCTTACGAGTTATATAGAGTTGTACCCCGCAGAACTTATATCCTTTTTTCATATATATATATTCGCTATGACGACCGATGGTATTTTTCTTACTCTAGAAACCCTTAATAGTTTGTGACAGGAGTGAACATTGTTAACACTAGTTGGATTTGGAATTTCTTTTTAAACAAGTATTGCTAGGAAAAGGAGAAAACGTCGTTTTTAATTAGCATTTGCTCTTTTCCAAACGTTGCTTTAAACACCCTAACTGTTCCTCAGAAACTGCGTGAGTTGGTCGGCTTCAAATACAATAAAAAAGTGGACAGGTCTTCAATTTTTCCTTCTGTCAACGACTAAATAACAAATATATCAAATTATGTATACGTATGGCTCGTACACTGCTGTGATTTTGTTCAATATCGAAGACGTATTGGAAAGTAGAGTTGATTTTTTTTGTATAAGTTACAGTGTTTCTCATCCGAAATTCAGCTGATATTAAATAAGGTAGACAGTTTCAATATTGCAGATGCATTCGTGGTGCAACTAAACTAATTATCTTTCTTTGTTGATCGACAAGTGTTAGCAGTTTTGACATCAAAGCACAATGAGAAATAAGACATATTTACTTTTTCAACCCTTTGCAGAACAAACACGACCCTTTGCGTCTTGCCGTTATAATTGAATAACAAAATGGTGGACATTTTAGCATTTTTCTTGTACCAAGCCATGCTACATTTTTTCCCTTCACTGCTTTCTATACATTTCAAGAAAGCAGTTTTTATTTTACTTTTTTCCTATAGACCGTTTTCCTTGACCAGGAACACTTTCTCGCAAACGCAAAGCATTTGCAGTACTTAACTTCAAACTTCACATACAGACTCCAGCTAAACATAATCGTATTCTTTGTCCTAAATCTCAAGACTTTTCTGACTTAGAAAGAAAAACAATTTCTGATTGGCTGACCCAAATGGTTTAGCCAATAAGACACTGCACTGAGGTCTAGTTGTGGATTTAGATGTAGAACGCAATTTACAATGTAGAATGATGGTCAATACGACCCCGGCTAATCGAGCTTGACGAAAATATGAACCACAGATATCAGGAGTATTCAACATCTGATACAGAATTAAAGTTTCTCATTCTTATGTGCCAATGCAGCCATACTCCTATCGTCTATAGCTTCTAAATTCCTTGGTAGAATTAATCAATAGAACATATCATTAAAAAAAACTGACCATTTTTAGTCTTGTAAAAGACCCCAAAATTGCAATTTCATGTTTGCTATTATTCAGCTTGGCATACTTATACTATCGAAGTTCTAACGAAGGTTCTAGAAGTACTTTGACACAGAATGACGTAACTTACTTGAAGCTCTTCTATAGATACCCAGCAGTCTTTCGGGAATTCTTGAAGCGTTGGCACAAGGAACTGCAGACACCCATTCCAGTGTCCCAGTAGAAACATGAGACATATAAGGTTAAATATCCGCATAAACTTCCCAGCTAGAGCTAAAAACTGAAGACAGATGACAAAAACATTTTATTGTTAATAAACGAATAAAAAGAGTAAAAATTAAAAACGCACATCTCTACACAAGAGAGAAAAAGATCTTTAAAGCGGGTTTTTGTCAGTTTCGGTGTATTATTGAATTTTCCTTCATCGAGTGAAAAGCGAGGGCTATATTTTCACGAGTGACAAAGCCACGAGTGAAATTATGGCCTTCGTTTTTGCCAAGATCAAAGAAGTTTCAACCATACGCAGGTACAAACAATTATCCTATTTCCTTTATGCTCTTCACTTTAACCCCACTTTTTACGTCCAACTTTTGCTCATCATTTAAAAAAAAATCAAGCGAAACAGATAGAAGATAATCAACTGGTTTTTTCAACGCCTAACAACGCATCCCCGTGAGATATTTTTCATATCAAAATAACCAGTTGATTATTCTATTTATTATATACCTTATTAATATTATCATTTATATTTTTTCGTTTGAAAGTCGAAATCAATACTTTGGATAGAGAGAAGAAACCAGGAACATAGTGCGGATGAATACATAATTTAAAAGAACAAAACGAGACTTCACAAAACTGAAGAAATCGCCATTTTATTCAGTCGAAGCGGATAAGTAGTTACTAAATTACGGCAGGAAGTGAAAGTGAAAGTTGATATCGTCTCTAGTGATGATATCAAAATTTATTACACTGGGAAATTCTAGGATTTCACTGCTGGGTAAATAATAAATCTATTTAATCCACACGGATCTGGACTAGCTTTACTAGCTATTATAACGACGTCAGTAGAGATGTTGACTACATTATCAAACCTGACGTTCACCCTCTGAAAATTCATTCCTGCTGAATAAATTTATCCATGGTAAACCAAAAATCACAGTCCTTTGAAGCTCTATTGACATGTCAAGGAAGACTAAAACTGTCCTTGGTCGATCATCGAAAACTTATAGCACATTGCGGCATTGCCTGTATATCATGGAATATATTTTCAAATTTTCACCAAAAGCATTTCTATAAATAGCACAGTGGCGACTTCCTTTATATATCGTTTATGGTAAGACAAGGGGTAAAAAAATGACGCCGTCCCCTTTCAGGGATAATATTAAACAGAAAATACGTTACAGGTGCCATCAAGCAATAGCTATCATCTCAAAGACACTAAAAGGCTTACACGATATCCGAATCACCATGCGCTGCCGTCTCTCAATTTGTGACGCAGAAAATGATAGCACACGTGAGTTTGCTATCAAAAGACGCGCCAAAGCTTTTGACCAATGAACGCTCAAAACGCGTTTGAAAATTTGCAAAACGGGAGATGAAAATCGTGAAACTGGATTAGATGAAAAGATAAATCATATCAGATGAACTGTTAATTAGACAGTTTCATCTAGGATCTATGTTTGAAGAAGAGAATGGAGGTTCGAGTTCAGCTGTCTAGTCAATGATGAAGAGGTTTCTAGTAGCCAGCTGGTAGAGGCCATGCGACGTTCTCTGAGAGGCACTGCTCAGAAGGTGCAGATTCCTCTCAGAGAAAATGCAACCGTAGATGACATTCTAAACAAACTTGATGTGATGTTTTGCGACGTATCTTCAAAAAAAATGGTGATGCACGAATTCTTTAATTCTTCACAGAGGCCATCAGAGAGTGTCACAGCCTTTGGATGTCGGGTTGAATTCATTTTACAGACTGCCATTGATAACAGCCACATATATGTATATTGGACCTCAGAGAATGATCTTCTGCGCCACAAGTTTTGGACAGGCCTCAGGTCTGGCAAACTGAAGAGTCAGACAAGACATAAACATGACTCTTTGACCAACTTTGATCTTCTGATGAAGGAGATACGGCAGGTGGAGAAGGAGCTTTTTCTTACATCCTCTTCTAGTAAGGGTGCTCAGCATCAGCCAGTGACACTTCTCCAGCATAACACTCTAGCAGAGAAACTCCAGTCTTTGGAAAAGAAGTTTGACTCAAAGTCCCAAAGCCAGTTTCAAACCATGGTGAGTCGAGGTAACCACACATGACAAACTAGCGAAGATCATGACTAAGTTGGACACTTTGAGTATGTCAACCTCAAAGACTACATCCAACACCACCCACAGCTCTGGTCAGAAGGAGAGCAAAACTCGTTGGAACCGCAGGTGGCGAAACAGGGGAAATAAGACTAATAACCAAGGTGACCAGAATGTCAACACTTAGAGGCCGTCGTTAGACTAATTATCGCTACTGATGTTAAACAAGGCCAGATGTTTACGGATACAGTAGTTGGACGAAGCAATACAACCGACATACATGCACTTGTTCGTGGTGTTTCTGTCAAAGCATTGATAGACAATGGTTCCGCGATGACTTCTATTTCAAAGCCTTTCTACAGGAGTATTCCTGATAGACCAACCTTAAGTAGCATTGACAGCTTGGGATTATACATTTCTACTGCTGATGGGTCGTCATTATCCGTAATTAGATAATTTGTGTGCAACTTCCCTCATTTTCAGGATTGGATCTACCTATTCCCATACTGGTAGTGCCTGCTACCGACGTTGGTTGCACTTATTCTATTATTATTCTTGGCACCAATGTCATACGCCGATGTAAGAATGTTGTGAAAAATAGATGTCCTGCAGATGTCCCTGAAGTATGGTCAACTGCCTTTACTGCTCTGACATTTTAATCCATTTGTCGTCTATTCATCTAATAGGCGTACCACTGCTGTTTGTCCCTATGAGTCATACAACCTGCATGGTACAGCCAGAGGCTTAAACCACAGACTTTTTAAAGGAGTAACTGAGAATCTTGGTACAGATTCTTCTTTTCTAATTAAACCTCAAGTAGTTAAACTATCGGACCGTAGCACTGCTAAGATGCCAGTCCACTATAGTAACATAAAAGCAAAGATAGTCTACATTAGGCCCAAGATGCCCATTTGCTGTGTGAATGATATAATGTTATTGATAACTCGCTTCAATGTCACAAACAGAGTTGCAGCCGAACAGTTCAGATTTCAGTAATGTAATTCAGAAACTCGGGATAACTATAGATTGTGACAATCTTTCAACTGATGAGCTAATGCAGCTTAAAACAGTTATAGAAATTTGGGAACATGTGTTTTCCAAAAGTGTTACTGATACTGGTTGCACCGATTTAGTCAAGCATAGGAGAGTCCTTGACAACAACACACCATTCAAGCAGCCATATTGGAAGATCCTCCCGCTATGTTCGAAGAAGTCAAGCAGCACTTAAAGGAAATGCTAGACTCTGGTGCCTTCCTGGAATCTGATAGTCCATTTTCCGCAAATGTTATCCTTGTGAGGAAAAAGGATGGGTCTTGTATTGACCACAGAAAGCTCAACAACCGAACCCAGAAAACTCGTATATGTTACCCCGATCTGATGACACCGTGGATAATTTGGCAGGTGCTAAGTACTTTTCAAAGTTTGATCTTCGTTCTTCGTACTGTCAGGTGGAGGTTGAACAGGAGGATAGAGCAAAAACTGCATTCTCAGTTGGGAACCTTGGATTTTATGAATGAATGAGTTTTGGGCTTTGTAACGCACCAGCAACCTTCCAAAGGCTTATGGAGAAATGTTGGGCGAAGTTATAAAAGAATGTCTCATTTTCATCGATGACATTATTATCTTTTTCCGTGCTTTTGAGGAACATCAGGAGCCTCTACAGTCGACTAGAAGCACGCAAGCTGAAGTTGAAGCCCTCGAAGAGTGAGTTGTAAGTCATCGGTAACCTACCATGGACACATCATAACAAAAGAAGGCATTACAGCTGACCAAGCAAAGACCGAAGTTATTAAGAATTGGTTTTTTTACCACCAATATCCAGGAACTTCGATCCTTCCTCGGATTTGCCGGTACTACCAAGATTTCTACAAGATTACCAAAGCACTGAATAGTCTTTTGGAGTGTCATGCTCTGAATAAGTTTGCAGCGAGAAACGGAAGAAACCATGCCCTTCGATATGGAAAGTGGACCAAGAAAATACGGTTAGAATTTTAAAGGCAAAGCTGTCCGAGCCACCAGTTCTTGCCATTACAGACTACTCTTTCCCTTTTAAACTACATACTAATGATAGCAGTCTAGGATTAGGAGCAGAAGTTTACCAACAGCAGGATGGAAAAGATCGTGCTTTTGCCTATGCCAGTCGTGACATGCGACCAAGTGAACGCAACTAGCCAGCACACTAGTAGGAGTTTCATGCTCTTAAGTGAGTAGTTACGGACAAGTTTCATGACTATTTATATGGTGCCACCTTTGATGTTATCATTGACAACAATCCACTGCTGTATGTCATGACCACTGCCAAACTTGATGCAACAAGTCATCGATGGGTTGCATCTCTTTCGAACTACAACTTCAATATCTCGCCGATGCCCCTTCTCTGATCCGAAAGCTTTTTGGAGATGTTGTGAAAGCTGTCTGTCATGCGGCCTTTGATGATGGTAACCTTTTTGGATCCTTAGCTGGAGACACATCATTTCATTCTGCAGGTGATGATAATGTACTACCAGCAACCCTTAGACAGATTGACTAGAATCTCGAAAAGATGGCAGACGACGGCATTGCATTTTTTGCAGCCTTATAGATCGTGGAAGAGTCAGAGAAGTCAGACAGGAAGTCCCATGTTAGTCCTCTTGTGCATTCCTACAATTGTACAAAGAATAAAGCAACTGGATTTTAAAGCAACTTAATTTTTGGTGTCACCCTCGTCTGTCTGTAGACGCCTTTCTTTGTGTAAGCTCCGATGAAGCTGGTTACAGCAGTCCTAAAGACTCTATCGGAAACCTTAAGGACAGAATGAGGAAAGCATACAAGTTAGTTTCAGAGACAGTAAAGAAGACTTCTGTAGACAACAAGAGACGCTATTACCTGAAGGTCAAAGAAAACCATCTTGTTGAGGGTGATACGGTGCTGGTTCGGAGATCCCACCACACATGGACGGCAAAGCTGGCAGATATTTAGGAGGCTGATTCCTACATCATCGTTGATATACCGAAAGCAGAGGTCCCAGTGTATAGGCTTCGATCTATCAACAACAGGGGACCTGTTTGAACGCTGCATCGGAATATGATTAGACTGGCATTTAACAGCATCCCTGCTGCTGATGAAGTTGGACAGACTCGAAAGAGAACTACCTCAAAAGTTTCAATTGCATTCCAGTCAACACGCGAATCTGGCTCCGAATCAAATTCCAGCCAGCCATACATCATACCTCAAAGACGACGTGCTATCCGGTTTCAAAGCCGAAATCCCAGTGACAACGTCTACTGGAGCGATGACACAACTATGGCTTGCCCGAGTGCAGAAGCTAGTCAGCCATCCTATCTCTCCCATTCATCAGAGGATGTGCTTAAGCCATTGCCGTTATTGCCGGGGATCGAACTCAGAGCCCAGAGGTTCTGCAGGATTACAAACCGTGTGAAGTCAGTGCCTGGCTCTCCAGAAAATCTGAAAGCTTTTTGGATGAGAACTTTGCTTTATGGTAAGAGTCGTTTGGAACTTTGGAAGGTCAGGTTACAGAGGAAAAATATTAATTATTATATTAATGAACCCTTTGGAACCCATATTTATTATTATTTTATAAACGGTAACTAGGTTCATTTACACGTTTTAGTTTATGTATTATCTCTGAAAGGGGACGGGTGTAAAAAATTTTCCGATTTCGTTGCACACCTTGTACGATATACGATGTGTGGGGGATTCCCCAATGTGCTATTTATAGTAAAAGTGCCTGATAATGAAAATTTCGTTATCCCTTGATAGACCGATAGAGTTTCAGAGGTCTAAAAAAATTAAATTATAAAAATTCATCGGTGAATCATAAGGATATAATTCACCGTTAGATTTCCATGAACTACCTATGAGCATAAAAGAAAATGAATCCTTTCCATCTCATGGGGTTTATGTAGCTTGAGTAGATAACCATGATCAAAATTAAATTACATACAACTAGATGTCCGAGTTTACTTCAACACTGTCTTGTTCATAAAGAAGTTTCTGCTTACTTTTTTCAAAACAAGAAAATCTTAAATTCGACAACATTAAAAGTATTTGTAGACGACAAATTGAATATTACTCATAACATGAAATTTGTATCTCATTGGGTAGAAAACACTGTGGAGAAAAAGAGAACATGCTGTTTACCAACATTTTGTTTTTTTCCCATGGTGTTTTCAAGTCTTCTCCACGGTCCATAAAACTTGGGACTGTCTGGTAAAAATAGATATGCATTCATATTTCCCTGCACGGCACTAGTCAGGAATCTTATGTTTAGACCTTCTTAAAATGCAAGTTAATTATAGGTAAGGGAAGACTTTTCGGCAGTGGCTTAATTAGTAGATCTACGATGCATCAGGGAGATGCATTAAACCCCTACCTTTCTACATTGTCCACAAATGCTACATGGAATAATATCGTCTAGGGACGTAAAACGATTAAAAATGAGACAGGCAATTTTAACGTTTCTTTTAAAAAGCATACTCTAAACCTTGTAATTTCCAAGACAGTTTTGGCCCATATATGTCAAAAGGTATCGGACACATTTCGACGTAATATCGCACTATTTTTTTTAAAATCAGTTTCGAAAGCTGGCCACTTGCCGAACACCAACCTACGTCCATTATACAAATAAAGTATACAGTAATACAGCTTCATATCTTTTTTGGTGTAGCTGTATCTCATATCTAAAAAGATCAAGAAGACTTTCACAAACACTTCATGTGATGAAATATGGAGCGTTCTCCTATACTTTATCAATAATCAATGTATATCGTTGCATTCTGTGCCTCACATGGAAATCATGCCTCACATGAAAATGCTCCGGTGTCTTGTCAAAGTTTACAAGCTATCTAGAATCTAAACTGAACTTATACACATCAAACAGAAGAGAGAGAGAGAGAGAGAGAGAGAGAGAGAGAGAGAGAGAGACAGACAGACAGACAGACAGACAGACAGACAGACGGAAGGACAGACAGAGAGGTTGGGTGTGTGGGGAAATACGATTACAACGCATATACACATAAAACATGTACATAGCTACACGTTTATTTAAGTTAATTGTGGACAATTTCTACAATCTATGAAATAGAGAAAAGAAAGTACATCTTTCATGAAACAAGAGATGTTTGTAAAACATGTATGCCCCCCTAATGGCATCCAATTCTAAATATAACATTTGATTACCAACTGTTAAGTTCAAAGTGTAAAAACAATCAAAGGGTAATTACTCAAAAATTATTATTGATAAATTAACAATTCTTGGGCACTGCACTTCCCATTTATGTGAATTATCAACTTTTAAAGTTTCATGATTTTACCTCACATACTTTTTGAGTTATGCTCCGGAAAAAAAATCAGTACGAAAATCTACAAAGGGCAATAACTCAAAAATATAATGGGCAGAGTTATGGTTCTTGTGCACTGCACTTTTCCTTAATAAGATTAATCCACCTATGAGGTTTCAAGGTGATACCTGAAATACTTTTTGAGTTATACTCTGGACAAAAATTAAGTATGAAAATCAACAAAGGGCAATAAATCAAAAAAATATGATGGGCAGAGTTATGGTACTTGTGCACTGCACTTCTCCTTAATGATAACTATCCACCTATGAAGTTTCAAGATGATATGTGAAATACTTTTATAGTTATGCTCCTGATATAAATTAAGTACGAAAATCAACAAAGGGCGATAACTCCAAAATATGTTGGGCAGAGTTATGGTTCTTGTGCACTGCACTTTTCCTTAATAAGAATAATCCACCTATGAGGTTTCAAGGTGATACCTGAGATACTTTTTGAGTTATGCTCTGGACGAAAATTAAGTATGAAAATCAACAAAAAGGCAAAAACTCCAAAAATATGATGGGCAGAGTTATGGTACTTGTGCACTGCACTTCTCCTTAATGAGATTTATCCACCTATGAAGTTTCATGATGATAACTGAAATACTTTTAGAGTTATGCTCCGGACAAAAATCAAGTATGAAAATCAACAAAGGGCAATAACTCCATAAATATGATGGGCAGAGTTATGATTCTTGTGCACAGCATTTCTTTATAAGATTAATCCACCTATGTAGTTTCAAGATGATACCTGAAATACTTTTTGAGTTATGCTCTGGACAAAAATCAAGTACGAAATCAACAAAGGGCAATAACTCCAAAAATATGATAGGCAGAGTTATGGTACTTGTGCATTGCACTTCTCCTTTATGAGATCAATCCACCTCAATTTCACAGTGATACCTGAAATACTTCTTGAGTTATGCCCCGGACAAAAATTAAGTATGAAAATGAACAAAGGGCAATAACTCCAAAAAATGATGGCAGAGTTATGGGTCTTCTGCACTGCACTTTTCCTCAATGAGATTTTTCCACCTATGAGGTTTCAAAATGATACCTGTAATACTTTTAGAGTTATGCTCCGGACAAAAATTTGTATAAAATTCAGCGAAGGGCAATAACTCCATAAATATGATCGGTAGAGTTATGATTCTTGTGCACTGCACTTCTCCTTAATGAGATCTATCCACGTATGTAGTTTCAAGATGATAGCTGAAATACTTTTTGAGTTATACTCCGGACAAAAATGTGGTCTACGGACCGACTGACGGACCGACGGACCGACCGACAAGTGCAGAGCAATATACCCCCACTTCTTCGAAAGGGGGCATAATTATTATTATATGATATACAAATTATATTATTAACAAGATTTTAAAAATGCATTTGAATCATTACCTGTGACAAAGGGTTTAATATTTTTGCAATAACTGTCGACATGTGTCAGCCTGCGCAGTTCGGCACGCTGCCCCAGGTCGAACTTTTTTTGCTATGGGTAAATTTTCTGTCTGTCAAAGGGCCAGTTTACCTCATTATCCACGAAATGCATTTTATGGATCCACAGCTATACGATGACTTGTTTGGATTGATGTATCACGGAAGTATATTAACCACTTTCAAAAGTTTCTCAAAGCTTGGCTCATTTTATTTCCTCACAATTAAATTGGAATTAAAGAAGATTCATAAACACTATAACAAGATGGAAAAATTCAACTAAAAGATTAAAAGTTTAGAAGTTTATATGCACAATAAACCAGGAAATAGATACTTAAGAGCACGAATAAAGATTTGTCAGGCACAAGCCATTAAAAATACCCATTTTCAAAAGATACCTGATTAATGCTTTTTTTTCATGGTTACGACTCGTGAAAAATACTAAATTCATTTTGTAACATTTCATTTGAAGGCGAAAACAGAAGTTCCCGCGCACTAGATATTCAGGTAAACAACGCCATCCAACCAGATGGAAATATGACATAATTTACCCTATATTACCCTTCAAAATGTTACGCGGAGGGATATGGCACGGGAAATTACCATAAAATAACTTTACAAAATTTTGATGTAAGCCCCCCCCCCCCCCCCAAAAAAAAGTTAAAAGCATGAAATAAAAGTAAATTTTGTTTTTATTTCATCTCGTGAAAACCGTTCATAGCTGCGTCAAGGACCAGGAGGGATTTAGATAGGCAATGTATCTAATGCATGCTGGCATTTCAGTACATAGCATGCAGTGAGTACATAGATTTACCAAACGGGACGGATTTTCTTACTGTAACCTGGTTGGTGCTATTCCTGTGTAATTATTGCTTTAATTCTTCAAGAAATTCAGGAGCATCCATTTAATCTGTATTCTAGCGCTTATTTGTTACTTGCATAGTTGTTTTTGTTCCAGGAAGCAGATAGCAAAAGGAACGTCACTAAAGAGTACGTGTTCACATATTTAAGGGACTACTAAAGAGACACAGGCTCGACACGTTAACCCCCATCTGACAAAATAAGTGAAATAAAACTTAAAAAAACCGAGAGTAAAAACCCAAATTACACTACTACCACAATTAGTAAGATACTACAAAAGTTTGTTATTCTCGAGTGCACTAGCTCATTTCTAAGAACAGCACCAGTCTGAATATCTGCCGTCACAACACAAGTAACCGATGCAGATACTTTATCTTGGCTTTGAAATTTTCTGTTGAGGTAAACTAAAGTTATGATTAAGTAATAAAGTCTTAATGTGTGATCTTAACTGACCTGGTTTTCTTCTGTACATCAATACACTACTATTTTACTATTTTCTAACTAGAGGAAAAATACTCTACCACCACAACTAATAAGATACTACAAAAGTTTGTAATTCTCGAATGCACTAGCTCATTTCTAAGAACAGCACTCGTCTGAATATCTGCCGTCACAACACAAGTAACCGATACAAATAGTTTATCTTGGCTTTGAAATTTTCTGCTGAGGTAAACTAAAATTATGATTAATAAAGTGTTTATGTGTGATCTTAACTGTCCTGGTTCTCTTCTGTAAATCAATACACTACTATTTTCTAACTATTTTCTCTTTTGCAAATCAATACACCACTATTTTCTAACTAGAGGAAAAATACACTACTACCACAAGTAACAAGATACTACAAAAGTTTATAATTCTCGAATACACTAGTTCACTTCTAAGAACAGCACTAGTCTGAATATCTGCTGTCACAAGAAAAGTAACCGATACAGATACTTTATCTTGGCTTTGAAATTTTCTGGTGAGGAAAACCAAAGTTATGATTAAGTAATAAAGTGTTATTTATTCATACGCGTCATAAGGATAAGTGTGATCTTAACTGGTCGCTAAAAATCTTAAGGTAGTACCATTCTAATGGAAAACAGCTATGTCCACTATAATAATTATTATCCTAAACAAGAGGGCCATTGGTCCTGGAAAGCTCAGCTTAAACTGTAGCGTATGTGTGAAATTCAAGTCTTTGAACAACTTTAGTAAAGCTTCACCCAAGGAACATTCATGCCAAGTTTCATCAAGATTAGCCCAGTGGGTTAGGAGAAGAATATGTTGAAAGAAACTGTTGACGGACGACGTGCGACAGACGCAGGACATAGGGCAATCAAATATCAAAGCTCTACACCTTCCAGTTTCAAAGAAGAATTTTAAATTTTCCTTCTTTGTCCTATGTTCGTACTTGTGGTCCCCGGGACTGGGTCAGTTTTAACCAAAGCAACATCATTGGGACAAACTTGGTAGAAGTCCACTGAAAGATGCTACATACCAAATATCAAAGCTCTACACCTTCCTGTTTAAGAGAAAAGGAAATTTAAAATTTTCCTTCTTTGTTCCTACGTTCCAACTTGTGACCTCCCGGGAATGGCCAGTTCTGACGCCAGAGACGTCATATGACCAAACTTGGAAGAGGTCTACTAGAAAATACTGCATACTGTTATGTACATGCCCAGTTATTATTAGCTTTGTTCATGAGTGTATCTATTTTTGAATGGTTTTCCCCTGTTGCTATTTTTAGAACTGGAATACTGGATTGTGGAATACTGTTCTGGAAGTTTCCGGGCCTTTTTACAATCTGTTTACTAGAAGTTATGCAACTAATTTTAACATGAAGTTTCTGGAAGTTTCTCTGTTATTATAAAAGGAAAAGCTTTTTACATCTCAGTGTTCACTAGTTAATACATGATTGCCAGACTACAGTGGGGATTATCTTGTGTCATAAGTGCTTTGATTACATTCAGTTTGGATTCGGATCAGACTAGACTAAAGTGAGGATTATTTCGTGTGATTGGATTACATTCAGTTTGGATCAGGATCAGACTGGAATTAAGACTGGAATAGTTTGTCTTTTGGATTTAACATCTAAGGTATTGTTTTGTACAATTGTAATATTGTCACTGATTATTTGATATTTTTGTTAATAAATTCTGTCAATTGTTATCGTTTGCTGCTGGCTTCTACTTTCTAGTTACGCCTGACTCGTAACAGAAATTGGGGGCTCGTCTGGGATTGGAAACTAGACTAACGCATTCGTTTTCCTTTTGGGATTAACCATCGATTGGAAAATAAGACATAGACGTTTGCTTTTCACAATTTAAAAAAAATCTAATACATCCTGTTAGTCAAAATTACTAATCAGTAATTATAATAATTTTGTACTTGAATCCAGCAACAAACAAACATGTCTTTTGACTTAGATAAATTTACGGCTGAACCGTCTGTGGAGTTATTGAATGTAGGTAAAAAGACTGATTTGCTTAATCTTGCTAAGCACTATAAATTGTCTGAAATAAAATCTTCAATGCGCAAACATGAAATTAAGAACATTTTGGTACAATATTTTGTTGATGAGGAAATTTTTAATGAAAATGCTCTTTCCCTGATAGTTGACGTTCAGTCAGTTTCAAGTTCGAAAGAACTTGAATTAAAACTTCAGATCAGACAATTAGAAATTCAGGAAAGAGAGAAAGAAAGAGAATGGGAAGAGAGAGAGAAGGAAAGAGAAAGGGAAAGAGAAAGGGAGAGAGAAGAAAGAGAAAGGGAAGAGAGAGAGAAGGAAAGAGAATTTCAATTAAGAATGAGGGAAATAGAAATGCAAGAAAGAGCAAATCAGCCGAAGCAAAAGATTGAATACAAGTTTGATGTTACAAAACATATTAGGCTTGTTCTTCCATTTCAAGAAAAAGAAGTTGATAAATACTTCCTACACTTTGAAAAAGTTGCAGAAAACTTAAATTGGCCAAAAGAGCATTGGACTTTACTTCTGCAAAGTGTTTTGATAGGCAAAGCTCGTGAAATTTACACACAACTAGGTGTTGAACAAAGTCATCATTATGAAACTGTTAAAGAACTTATTCTCAAAGGTTATGAGCTGGTCCCAGAAGCATATAGACAAAAATTTAGAAATTGTAAAAAAGATTCTAACCAGACTCATGTTGAATTTGCTAGGAACAAAGAACAGTTATTTGATAGATGGTGCTGTTCTAAGAAAGTAGACCAAAATTATGATAAACTAAGACAACTTGTGTTAGTTGAGGAATTCAAACGTTGTATTCAATTTGATGTTAAGACATTCTTAGACGAAAAACAAGTTGAAACTTTAGAAGAAGCAGCTCGTCTGGCTGATAATTACTATCTTACACATAAAGTTTCTTTTATTGCTAAAGCAAAACCTACTTCCTCACATCCCCAAAGTAAATTTACGTCTGGTAATTCATCTGGCATGCCCAGTCAATCCAATA
The DNA here is from genome assembly GCA_943736015.1 of Tridacna crocea. Taxonomy (NCBI): domain Eukaryota; kingdom Metazoa; phylum Mollusca; class Bivalvia; order Cardiida; family Cardiidae; genus Tridacna; species Tridacna crocea. The sequence continues at coordinate 17,826,090 of OX031066.1, forward strand.
CACCCAAACCCAATTCTACTAGTGAAACCAAAAGTCAATATCCCTTATCTCGACCCACTTGTAACTATTGTAAGAAACCTGGTCACCTTGTTTCTGAATGTTTGAAATTAAAAAGGAAGTTAGAAAGTGATGAAGCCAAACCAACAGGGCTCACCACTCTTAGGCCAAGGCCACAGTCTTCTATCAAAACCAATACAATTGACATAGTCACAAAACCCAAGTCTGATTCTACTATGGAGATTTTTGAACCATTTATGTTGAATGGTTTTGTATCACTTTCAGGTGATAATTGCCCACCTACCCCTATTAAAATTTTAAGAGACACAGGAGCTTCTCAATCTCTTATTTTAGCAGATATACTGCCTTTTTCTGAGAAGACTTCTTCCGGTACTAGTGTCCTTATTCAGGGTGTAGAGTGTGGAACTGTTAATATCCCTCTCCATTACGTTAATTTGTCATCAGATTTGGTTACCGGGCTTGTGGTTATTGGTATTAAACCTTCCTTACCATTTAAAGGCGTCCATTTACTGCTAGGCAATGACTTAGCTGGAGATAAGGTTGTGGTTAATCCACTTGTAACTGACACACCAAATATAGGTCAAACAGATGACCCTATCGAGCAGGAAATTCCTGACTTGTATCCTTCTTGTGCAGTTACCCGAGCTATGGCTAAAAAGGCCATTTTGAAAAACTCAAACTCTGACATTGACTTGACAGATACTTTTATCGGTCAATATTTTAATAATGAGATTAAAAAGTCTCTTGATCCCAGTTTGTCTGATACTCAGACAGACTCGTCAATGTCTTGCCATTCACCACCAAGGTCTATTGACCAAGGTCACGACATGCTGTCGAAGTCACAGCTTGTCCAGGAACAGCAAACTGATCCTGAGATTTCAAAATTAATTTTTGGGGCTTTACCTGAAAATGAAATTTCACAGGTCCCAATGTGTTACTATATAAAGAATGGGATTCTTATGAGAAAATGGCGACCATTTGATGTCCCAGCTGATGATGAATGGGCTGTTTACCACCAAATTGTGGTTCCAAAGTCATATCGTCATGAAATACTAAGTATAGGCCATGAAAGTCCTATGTCAGGTCACCTAGGTATAAACAAGACCTACCACAAAATTATTAATCATTTTTATTGGCCTGGTCTCAAATCAGATGTCTAAATATTGTAAAACTTGGCATACATGTCAAATGGTAGGTAAACCCAACCAAACCATTCCCAAAGCTCAATTACAACCTATTCCTGCTTTTGATGAACCTTTCAGTAGGATACTTATAGATTGTGTTGGTCCTTTACCTCGAACCAAGTCAGGAAATGAGTATCTCTTTACAATTATGTGTACTTCTACACGTTTTCCTGAAGCTATTCCTTTAAGGAACATCAAAAAAAAGTCAATAGTCAAAGCTCTTATAAAATTTTTCACATTTGTTGGTCTTCCAAAATCAGTTCAGTCTGATCAAGGGTCAAATTTTATGTCTGGTATATTCCAACAGGTTATGCATGAATTAGGGATCAAGCAATATAGGTCATCCGCTTATCACCCTGAAAGTCAAGGTGCTTCAGAAAGATTTCACCAGACATTAAAAAATATGATAAGGTCATATTGCTTTGACACGGAAAAAGATTGGGATGAGGGCATCCATTTGTTACTATTTGCAGCCAGAGAATCTGTACAAGAATCTCTTGGTTTCAGTCCTTTTGAATTAGTTTTTGGCCATTCTGTTCGTGGACCTTTAAAACTTTTGAAAGAGAAATTTCTCTCAAATGATGAAACACCTTTGAATTTACTACAGTATGTTTCTGACTTCAGAAATAGACTGTCTAGGGCATGTGAGGTTGCTAGGTCTAATCTTAAAACGTCTCTGGGCAAAATGAAAGCAAGATATGACAACCATGTTATAGATAGAAAATTTAAACCAGGTGACAAAGTCCTTGCTCTTTTGCCAATACCTGGCAGACCTCTACAGGCAAGATATTTTGGACCCTACACTATTGACAAGAAAACAAGTGATTTGAACTATATAATTAATACTCCAGGAAGGCGTAAAAACAAACAAATGTGTCATGTAAATATGTTAAAGGAATACTTTGACAGAGATAGCTCTATTTTAAAACTAATTACAGTTGTAAACACTGTCCCACAAGAATCAAATGTATCTGATCTTGAAGTAAATTCGGACTTTATTGATAAATCTGATCCTGGTCCACCTAAACTTGAGAATTCTGATATTTTGAGAAACCTTGACAACAAACTTTCGCACTTGGAAGCATCACAGCAGGAAGAGCTAAAACAGTTGATACATGAATATGAACATTTATTTCCTGATATCCCCACAAGAACTGATAAAATCTATCATGATGTCATTGTGGAAGATTCTAAACCAATAAAGCAACATCCATATAAGATGAATCCTTTGAAACAGAAATACCTCCAGGATGAAGTAAAATACTTACTGGAAAATGACTTTATTGAACCTAGCCAGAGTAATTACAGTTCACCATGTATATTAGTACCCAAATCAAATGGAACTTATAGAATGTGTACTGACTATCATAAAGTGAACTCTGTGACAAAAACAGACTCTTTTCCAATACCAAGAATTGATGACTGTATTGACAAAGTTGGAAATTCTAAATATGTCACCAAATTTGACCTGCTAAAAGGATTCTGGCAAGTTCCACTGACTGATAGAGCAAAAGAAGTATCAGCCTTTGCTACTCCAAACGGTCTGTACCAATACAAAGTTATGCCGTTTGGGATGAAAAATTCTCCTGCAACTTTTCAGCGACTTATAAACAACGTTATATGCGGATTAGATGGCTGTGATGCATATATTGACGACGTCATCATCTACTCAGACAGTTGGAGTGACCAACTTCAAAGAATCAGGAAGTTCTTCGACAGACTCAGTAAAGCGAAACTGACTGTGAATCTTGCAAAAACTGAATTTTGTCATGCTACTGTAACATTTCTAGGACATCTTGTGGGACAGGGTCAAGTTAAACCTTTAGAAGCTAAGGTCAATGCTATCTCTGAGTTTCCTGTGCCTAAATGTAAAAGACAGCTGATGCGATTTCTGGGTATGGCTGGCTACTATAGGAAATTCTGTAAAAATTTCTCAGGTATTGCTGAACCTCTAACAAATTTGCTTAAGAAAAGCACTAAGTTCAAATGGAATGACAAATGTCAAGATGCATTTGATCATCTAAAAGCCATACTAAAGAGCGCACCAGTTCTCTTGGCACCTGATTTTGACAAATGTTTCAAATTAGCTGTTGATGCAAGTGATGTTGGTATTGGTGCTGTTCTTTTACAAGAAGATAATAATGGTATTGATCACCCAGTTTGTTACTTTTCTAAGAAATTTAACAAACATCAGAAAAATTACTCTACCATAGAAAAAGAGTGTCCTGCTTTAATTCTGGCAATCCAGCAGTTCGAAGTTTATTTAACCTCTTCAACTTCACCAATTGTTGTTTTCAGTGATCATAACCCTTTAAGTTTTCTACACAAACTTAAGAATAAGAATCAAAGATTACTGAGGTGGAGTTTATTGCTTCAAGAGTTTAATCTTGACATAAGACACATAAAAGGGAAAGATAACATTATACCAGATGCTCTTTCAAGAGTTTGAAATTTCAATTGTCGTTTTTCCCTAAATCAAGTTTAAACTGTTTTTTCTTTTAAATTGTAATTTCATTACCTTGACTATTTTCATTAGTCTGAAATAATTAATATTTGAGTTTGTCATTTCCTATGTAGTGCTTCAGTTGAAGTGTCATATACATGTATGTAAATAATATTGCAAAAAAAAAAAAGAAAGATTTATTTCATAAACCTTCCTTTTTCTTTTCAAGGGGGGAAGTGTTATGTACATGCCCAGTTATTATTAGCTTTGTTCATGAGTGTATCTATTTTTGAATGGTTTTCCCCTGTTGCTATTTTTAGAACTGGATTACTGGATTGTGGAATACTGTTCTGGAAGTTTCCGGGCCTTTTTACAATCTGTTTACTAGAAGTTATGCAACTAATTTTAACATGAAGTTTCTGGAAGTTTCTCTGTTATTATAATAGGAAAAGCTTTTTACATCTCAGTGTTCACTAGTTAATACATGATTGCCAGACTACAGTGGGGATTATCTTGTACCATAAGTGCTTGGATTACATTCAGTTTGGATTCGGATCAGACTAGACTAAAGTGAGGATTATTTCGTGTGATTGGATTACATTCAGTTTGGATCAGGATCAGACTGGAATTAAGACTGGAATAGTTTGTCTTTTGGATTTAACATCTAAGGTATTGTTTTGTACAATTGTAATATTGTCACTGATTATTTGATATTTTTGTTAATAAATTCTGTTAATTGTTATTGTTTGTTGCTGGCTTCTACTTTCTAGTTACGCCTGACTCGTAACAATACCAAATATCAAAGCTCTGCAACTTCAAGTTTCAGAGAAGAAGATTTCTAAAGTTTTCCTTCTTTGTTGCTATGGTCGAACCTGTGACCCCCCAGTTTTGACCCCAAGGGCATGGTATGAACAAACTTGGTAGAAGTCAACTAGAAATTGCTACATACCAAATATCATAGCTCTATGCCTTCTAGTTTTAGAGAAGAAGAATTTCACAATTTTCTTTCTTTGTTCCTATGTTTGAACTTGTGACCCCCAGGGCGGGGCCAGTTTTGACCCCACGGGCATGATTTAAACAAACTTTGTAAAAGTCCACTAGGAGATGCCACATACCAAATATCAAAACTCTACGCCATCTAGTTTAAAAAAAAAAGAATTTTAAAATTTTCCTTGTTCCTATGTTCACACTACTGGCCCCTAGGGTGGGGCCAGTTTTGACCCCAGGGGCATCATTTGAACAAACTAGGTAGAGGTCCACTAGGGGATGCAAAAGACCAAATATCAAAGCTCTATGCTTTCTAGATTCTGAGGAAAAGAATTTTAAAGTTTTCCTTCTTTGTTCCTTAGCTCAAATTTGTGACCCCCGGGATGGGGACAGTTTTGACCCCAGGGGCGTAATGTGAAGAAACTTGGTATAGGTCCTCTAGGAGATGCAACATACCAAATATCAAAGCTCTACGCCTTCAAATTTCAGAGGAAAAGATTTTTAAAGCTTTCCTTCTTTGTTCCTATGCTTAAACTTGTGACCCCCGGGGTGGGGCCACTTTTGATCCCAGGGGCATAATTTGAACAAACTTGGTAGTGGTCCACTAGGAGATGCCACATACCAAATATCAAAGCTCTATGCCTTCAAATTTCCTTCAGAGAAGATTTTTAAAGTTTTCCTTCTTTGTTCCTATGCTCAAACTTGTGATCCCCCGGGGCGGGGCCAGTTTAGACCACAGGGGCATAATTTGAACCAACTTGGTAGAGGTCCATTCGGAGATGCCATATACCAAATATCAAAGCTCTACGCCTTCAAGTTTCAGAGGAGAAGATTTTTAAAGTTTTCCTTATTTGTTCCAGAGTTATGGGTGGAATTAAATTCTTTGAACAATTTTGGTAGAGCTTCACCCAAGGTACATTCCTGCCAAGTTTCATGAAGATTGGCCCAGTGGTTAAGGAGAAGAAGTTAAGAAGAAGAAATTGTTAACGGATGACGGACATTGGGCGATCACAATAGCCCACCTTTAGCACTTAATGCTAAGGTGAGCTAAAAATCGACAAATAATTTCAAAGTGGACATCAAAGGAATTTCTGGTAGGTTAGAAATTTGCAAAAATATTATATAGGTATAGATCTAAATCCTTAATTATCAACTTATGAAAATAAAGAATCATTTCATGTTACACTAAAAGCGTTAGGATGGTAATCCTTAATTTCATTAAGTAGACTCGGTCTACACTTAACTAAATCGGCAACCCTTACCGCTCTGACTGCTCTGCGTGACTCTGTGACCTTTTGCAGACACTGTAGATCAAGATCAGACTGCACAGAATGTGCATTCTGATCTTTGATCTACACTGTCCTATCACAAGATATTTTCTCCAGAAGAATAATTTTAAAAGAGTCAAATTTATGTTATTACCATCGGCTTAAAAGTTTCATTTCAGTTATTTAGCAGGGTAAGGGTTTAGAGTGATACAGCCTTGAACATGTGACAAAACAAATAGAATTGGCTTGTAACAAAGAGGCATTCGGACGTTTGCTTAAAGTATCGTCTTCAAATTGCCTGCGCATGACGCGCAGGCTAATCAGAAACATCACTGTACGACTACATTAGATTTTGTGATGCAGTAGATTTACGCAAATTTTAACTGGAAATTACATAAAAATCGGAAAGTGCCGTTTCGGATAAGCCTGCGCGGACTGCGCAGGCTGATCCGAGACGACAATTTTCGCAAATGTCCGAATGCCTCTTGTCGCGTGTTGCATGCCAAATATGACCATTTCACTTAACTGGCACACAGAGGGTAATAAAACAGAGGCATATAGTCATAAGCGTACAAAATAATGGGGCAGGGTTAAAAAAGGGGGGCGTAACGTATCTTCGTGATGTACCATATCGACTAAGTCATCATATAGATTTGATTATGAACCAAGAAACCAATGATATCCATTTTGTATAATAACCGAAGGAATAAGGCTGTAGAATGGTCCTTGGATATATGTAATCCATCACACAAAAAGGGGCCATCTGGGAATTCTGTATATCAATCACATGAAAACAGATCAACGATCTAGTGCAAGTCAATTTAAGTTTATATTTCAAAAATAATTGTATAACAGGGTACAATGAACACTTTTCATACAAAAAATGTCATAAAAGCGAAAAGTGTCAACCATGGTCAGCCTGCGCAATCCTGACCAGGACACTTTTCGCAGTTCCAAGAAGGCCCCTTTTTGCGTGATGGATCATATATAGAAAATTTACCCATAGCATAAATTTTCGACCAAAGTCAGCCTGTAGGGATTGTGCAGACTGACATGAATCGATAGGTTTTGCAGATGCATTAAACCCCCTTTTCTCAGAGCATGGATCAATCATGTATCAAGCTGTATAATCAAGTTTTTGTATGTTCTCACATGCTGACTCAAACCTTAACAGGAATTCTCTTGCATTTTAACGTCAGACATTTTTTGACATACTTCTGTAGTTTCCGTGCACCAAGCAACAAAAGAATTGGAACAAGATTAAATATTTATTTCTTTTCTGTTTGTTAAACGTACCTGCTATGGACTGATGCATTTGTTATCATATGTACATGTTGTTGTTATTTTGAACAAGAATTATATTTTCATGCAGTAAGCCTGCTTTTTCTCATCTTTTTCGTAAAAACAGGCCGTATTTAAGGTATAGACTCGCGCATTTGAAATAATTATTCTTTCATACTTTAGAAAAGTAAGGAAAAAGTGATAGTGCAGCTTCGCCGGGCGGTGAGCGGGAGAAACCAAAATTAGAAAAAAAAAAAAAAAAAAAAATACATACGCTTTTCAAATTTTCAAATATTCTATAAGATAGAATAGAAAACAATATAAAGTAACTTCGTTACAACTCATGGTTTGGTATATGAGCCTTCTGTTTTCATTGAAACATGGAGATAACGTACATTGCTTTTCACTATTTTTCATGGAGTATGTCTTTTTAAGTACGACATGAAAAGTATATACAAGCTTATGTTATGCCCTAGACAAATCTTAGAAAACGTGCAGAATATTACGCTCAAAACTGCAGTCAGACCCAAGGCTATCATCTACCGATATTGTTTAGGACTAGCTACCAGATTGACTTTTGCAGAATATCAACCAATCACACAGCTATATCTATTAGAAATCTAATTTCGAAATTAGAGTATTTCGCGGTTATTGTCGTAGATACTCTTCAGGGTACATCTGTATGCCCTACGTGACTCTCCTTAACTTTAAAAATCTATTTGTCACAAACAACATGCAGTTACAACATTTCAGCCACATTTAAACTCGAGAACTAAACAGGATTTAGAATGTTTGGAACAGCTTGTGTTTAGAAAGATAGAAGCATTGTCATAGGTATGAAGAGATTCATACATGCAGAAAGATAAGTTAGAAATATTGAAAAGTTTTTACCTGTTTTACAGTCAGGAAAATGTAAAACAACATAATAAATATTAAAGTAATCAAGTATCAATAAGTAAAAATATCATAATCAATGAAATTTCTTCATCTTGCTTCATTCACAGCGCTCCTATGCAATAAAGTGCAATGATTTGAACAAAAGCTATGGCAAAGCATGGCAAACAAAGTAACAAAATGCTAAAAAGCATAACAAAACACGAGTTCATAAATTCGCCGCCATTATGTTGCATATGCAAGGTACATGAAATAAACTATCGTTAGATGCGTCATGGAAGAATCTCCCCTTTCTGACATAGACCATGGTACATTGATAAAAGCAGTATGTGTATTTTTGTGATTTCGATAATTAGTAAAACAATTTCAGCTTGCTATCTTCAATCTTGTAGAAGAAGTCTGTTGTGTTTGACCCTTTATGGTGAGAAAAAAAAGTTTCCGTCAAAGGAGGACCATGTAATCGTACAAGAAAAAAGTCATTATCTGTCACCTAAATGATAGAAAAAAATGTCAACAAGATAAAAGAAGATCAAGACCAAAGATTGTACAGGTCGAAATTAACCAGTTATCTATATTACATACATATTAATTTAAAGACAAAAAACGCTCTTTTTGATATCTAATCTTAAAACTTCAAATAATCGAAAAAGCTTTCCAACGTTGATTTCAGATAAGTTGAAGCACTTAGCCGACTAAAAGCATTGCAAATTTTAGGCTGTTTCTGGCGATATGATGAAAAAGATACCAAAGTGGCTGGCGCGGTGCGTGCGTATTTTTGCGGTCGCATAAACGCAAATTTTTGACAAGCTGATTACATTTCATAACAAGATTTTCCAATGAAGTCCAAGTGCTTGAGTAATGGTTAATAATTGTACTTAGTTACGGTAACCCTTTTTTCATGTGCTCAACGAAATTTTTTTTTTTGGGGGGGGGAGGGGTTGATGAAACAATGTTATCAGACATTTAGAAGTTGGCACACATTCTATAATGCTTATTGTGCAAGAAATTGTCGAGTACATCTAATATAACTGTATATAGGGAACAGCAACAAAGGCAAGACTATGAAATGTTTGATGAATGGTGAACCTGAAGGTAAAAAAAAAACAAGAATAAGACTTAATGATACAGAAACAATGCAGACACGATCTGAATATTGAAAAACTATTTATATATCAACCCCACAACTATTAAAACGAAACGTAAGGTAATAATAAACTCTGCACAAACAATGTTGCGCATTACTTTTAAACCAAACTACTCTTCACTTAATGATTTGCAATTTTCAAGATAACTGTATTGAAATGTAATAAAACTTGTCTTTTTGCAAATTAAGAAGTCGCTTTAAACAAATATATCTTGCTGCATTATTTAAAAGTGTGGTTACAATCAATAAAACGCTGTGCAGAAGAAACAATGGTTGATTTCTTCCAATAAATAAGAATACACCAAACAAATTTTTTGTTTTTGAAATTTGATATCAGTGTCGTTGACAAAAGTGATACTGAATGAATATTGTAAACATACATTGCTTCTACTTCTAATTAAAAAATCACACATTACTGATAAATTTATTTTGTCTCAATAAACAAAACTGTCAAAAGAAATTCAACCATGACTTAAAACACTCAAATGGTTAACAAATTTCATACAAATATGAATCGAGGATACTCCTCAGTAACTATCATTTGACAGTATCGTCTCGGTTCATTCTAAATTTTGAGACTTAATCACGTGATCACAATGTCCAACAGAACCCTCCATCATATTCAAAATTGTGACATATTTGTTAAACATTTTGAGCATTTTCATCTATGTTTCAGTCTCATAAACCTAATTAAACACAATCTCTAAACTTATGAGACTAAAAATATCCTAGTCCAATCACTTGAGAAACATACCGGAATGCCTGGTAAAAACTGGAAAGAATAGTAACCCGTTTCTGTACACGAGTCGTTTTACATATACTGTAACGTTGCATAAACAAAGCTTTGCTTCTAGAGAAAAATACTTTAAAAGTATCCATCATTGACATGAGCCCTGCTCTGTGAAAAGGGGGCTTAAGGCATCTGTGAAAATTATCGACCCAGGCCAGGCCACGTAGTCAACGCAGGCTGACCTAAACCGAAACTTTCCGCAATTGGTCTATTTCCAAGGACCTGCCTACAAAAAACAAAAAGAAAACAAAACGGAACTTTTGGATCCATACGTGCGATAGCTTGCTTGGTTCCATGAGTTTCGGAGATACATTAAGCCCCCTTTTGCCGGAGCAAGGTTAAAATATTTTCTAAGGAGAATAAGGTGTTACGATACACTACTTGTAAGTTTGCTTGTAAACTTACTTGAGGTCTGCGAGACAACGGTAGAAATGCGCCAGTCTTTGGTTTAGTGAGCAGCTACATATTAATTACAGAATTAATATTGACATTATTCTGTAGCAGGCGAAGATATTCCATATCAGAAAGGTGAGGAAGGGTTTAGATAATGTATACAACAAATAATTGTGAGCCATACTCTGTGACAGGGCGTCTGATGCATCTGTAAAAAGTTTCAAACCAGGGACATACTCACCAACTATTCTTAAGAATGTTCTTAGTCTTATTCTTCAAGATTTTCTAACTTTGAAAGTTAACACATCTCCTGATTGGCTAAACCGAATGGTTTAGCCAATCAGGAGTCATGTTAATTTCCAAGTTTGAAAACTCTGAAGAAACGGACAAAGAACATGCTTTAGAATAAAATGGTGAATACGGACCCAGGTTAGCATGCGCAGTCCTACGAAGCTAACTTGGGTTGAAACTTTGTGCTGTTGGTTATTTTTTCGCATATCCAAGACAATATTCTATATCTATATCCAGTCGATTACTAGATTATATAGATTTAATAGATTCATAATCATATTACGACTTGTTGAGTATATTTAGCATACAGGAGATGCATAAAACTCCCTTAAAACGCCAGGACATGGCTCATTTGTAACAGTCTAATAAAGCCTTTTACAGAGAGTTAAACCTTCGGGCGTCTAGTAAATCATTGACATTTTCAGTCAGCGTTCTTAAATAAATATCTGTCGAAATACAAAAACTACACCTCAAAGATCAGATTACACGTTGAATTTATTATAGCATGATCTTGATCTTCATTGCATTCATAAAGAACTGCTAGCGCCGTAACGATCTAATGCAGTAAATTCGATAACTCAACATACAATAAACCTTTTAAAACACACTGTAATTCAAAGAATTGTCTATTAAAAATGCATCTTGAAAAAAAAAAAAAATATTGTACACCATTAGTTGTAAGCCTCGGTTGCAAGGGACTTGGAAACTTGTTCACAAATGTGCCGAATCGTGTTGCCCTGAGCCGATCCGATGGCGAGGTGGTGACATTTTTCGCCACAGTCATGAACAAGTTTCTATGTCCCCTGCACCTGACCGTGAAACAAATTCGTTATTACTGCAAAGTGTTACCATTCCAATGTATATTGAGCGAATTTGTTTATGGTCTTATGAATTAGGTACACTGACGAAATAAAATTTTCCTTCTGATTGCCCCCCAAATTCAATGAAACTGACGCCACTTAATCTGACGTCACTTAAACCTTGGTATAACTTGCAGTTTTACATTATTTGGTGTTTCACTGCAATCGACAATCCTATTTTCATTAAAATATGGAGTTACATAACTTCAAGGGAAATAACTGTGCATGTAAAGATTTGTTGACAAAAGTAAACGAACATTAGTTGCCGCACAACACTTGACGGATGGATGGCTCGTTTAACTCCGTATGTTAGTTTCAAGAAGACAACAAAGGATAATACATCATTTATTTTAAAAATATTCCATTATTTCCATTTTAATGACAACCATAAAGGGAAAGTAGTAATAACATGGTGCCATGTGGGCGCCTCGTATCGATCGATACTGCCGTTTATGCTGTGTCAAAAGTGCTGTCATATATTCAGTGCTCCCGAAAAGAAAACTCTTTCACGAGGATTTTGCCAGTGTACACGAATAGACGTTCGTGGCATATCATCAAATTAGATCGCGAGAAATTTCTTTGCAGTATAAAATTGAGTTTCTGTTTGCCTATTCGAGCAATCACAAAAGCTGCACATTTTATTTATCAAATACAGAATTTATGAAGATTTAGGATTGAATAAGTGCTATGCCAGCCTTTAAGTTCTTTACCAGACAGGAAAAAATTCAGATATTTTTGTACTGAAATAATTTGCAGACGAAAAGTTGGTTGTTGTGCAAACGATGGGATCTGTCGATGGAAACTCGAAAACATTCTGCGAGAAGACATTGCTGGTTGGCAGCACTTGCTTCTTCAACAATGCTTTCTAAGACTAATTCCATAGGGTGGTTTTTCAATAATAAAACATATACACAAATACAACAACACCTTATTTTTGGGGGAGGTAAGTCGAATTATCAAGGACTATGTTTCCTCCTAAAATTCATACTTTTTCATGTAAAATAAGGTTTTCGGTTTAAAAGGATATATTCAGATTTTGTGTCAAAATATAAATTTACTATCCACTGTGTTTCTTTTAGGAAATCGTCGGTTTACTTCAAAAACCTCGTAACTACAGCTTGTTTCATGCTGTGGTTACGAGGTTTTTGAGGTAAACCGACGACATGATCTGTGTAAACCACAGTAAAATGCTTTACAGTATTTAAAGTCAATGATTTAAACTCTTTTTTTATGTATCAACTTTTATTGAAAAACAGAAAAAGATTTTTTTTTATAATACTGAAAGCCAAAATACCATTACCATGAGGATTCAGTGGATAGCTTCTATTGGTAAATATATGTGGACTTATAAAGAAAATGGAATATCGCAATTTAAAGTTGTGGATAAAATCTCAATATCTCCTTTAAAAAAAGAAGAAGAAGAAAAAAACAAAAAAAAAACTATATAACCCTTTACCAAACAATCACGACTTTTAAAGACATAGAGGAAGAAGTCTTTTAAAACAACGTGGGAAAAGAAGAAAATGCTGGTGAACAGCGTTTTCTTCTTTTTCTACAATACTGTCTAACTTTCCATTGATAATTTCATTGTCCGAGTCACCTTTAATTCAGTCGTCTCAAGATTGTTTTGGCAAAGTAGTAGAGATTGTAGATCCAATAGTTCTATATTGTCCAACAAAGCAACAAGTTTATCTTATCAGAAGAAACATATGAACAATAGCACATCTGACATCATCGTTGATTCCCAACAGTATCCCAACCACGAGACACTTCAAACTGAGGGGTTCAAAATTATTACATGTGTATTTTTAAATCGCCAATTACAATAATTTTGCTATAACCCATCGATATATCGTCGGTTTATTTCCAAAACCTCGTAACTACAGCTTGTAACAAGCTGTAGTTACGAGGTTTTAGAAATAAACCGATGATATGTACATCTGGGATGTTTGATCAAAACAGATGGATCATGCTCTGGCTTAAGGGGATTGAATGCATCTCTGTGATACATAATAAGTGGCCGAAGGCAAGTGGCGACATGATTTGCCTAAGCCGTGAACAAGTTTCCAAGTCGCCTGTCACCTGACCGAACATAAAATTTACCATACTGCAAAGTTTTATCATTCCAACGTATATTCAGCAAAATTTCCAAGTTTTATGGTCTCACGAATTGAGTATGCTGACGAAATAAAAGTTCCCGTCCGAGTCCTCGCTTGAATGGAAATTGACGTCACTGAAACCTTGGTAAAACGTAAAATTTGGTGCATAAACTTGATGATGTCACCGCGACAGACATTCAACGTATATTTATATAAACAACTTCAAGGTAAATAACTGCATTGTAATGATGCTTTTGGCAAAAGTGAATGGTTTATAGTTGCATCAAATGACCATTACGTAAGGGCAAATACTTTTTGCATAAAATTCCCATTTCACAGAGCATGACTCATTTGTAGTGAACTTTTAACTAAAGGTATGTTAAAGAAATACTTGAATTGATAGATGCGAAACACTTGTACGTAAGAGTTTTCATTGTGTACAACCTTCTACAGGTAGGAATTGAGCGTAAACGGAGAGAAATACGTGGGAAACGACGACAATATGACATTAACTAAGTAAAGAAACAGTAAAAATAGCTGTGCAAAGCCAAACGACCCTGCCTCAGACCATGGACTCCTCTTTTTTTTTTTTTTATCTTAATAGAAGAACAATCCAAGGCTGACCTGGTGCTATTTCCCGCTCGAATTAAAAAAGTTTTCCTTTCTTCCATGTACAGTATAAAAAAACTCTAGTAACTGCTTTGACAACATTAATACATTCAAATGTTTCCTCTGAATAGATGTACCGACCCCCCCCCTTTAATGTAACAAAGTTTAGGATAAGCACAGCTATTCTCCCCCCTTTAATGTAACAAAGTTTAGGATAAGCACAGCTATTCTCCCCCCTTTAATGTAACAAAGTTTAGGATAAGCACAGCTATTTCTAAATGCCTGATGAAAGTCAAGAAATTGAAACTTACCTCCTCCCACTGTTGGACATAGCGCACAAGGCGGGAAAGACGCAGTAGACGTAACAAGCTTAACAATTTGGCTAAACGTAGCATCCGTAACGCACGGCCTGTTAGAAATAGAGCAAAATCCAACTCTGGATTAATATTTACCGTAAAACATCGTAACCCTTAACCCTTTACCACACAATTCCGACTTTTAACCCCTTGTGAAAGAAGCCTTTTGAAAACATTGTAGGAAAAGGAGAAAATGCTGGTAACCAGCATTTTCTCCTTTTCCGACAATGTTTTCTACCCTTCCCAAACCAAATTCAAACTTTTCAGTTACATTTATTTTGTCGTCTGCAAATGCTTTCCATTTTGACAAGCCTAAAATTTTGTCGTTTGGTAAAGGATTAATCTGCTAAATAAACGAGATGAAACTGTCAAGCTTATGGTAGAAATAGCAACCATGGCCAGATCTTTTCTTTTTTTTTTTTCAGAATGTTTGGGTAAATATTGAATAGCCTGTTTGTATTTTTTGTCTTGCATGCCTTTTTTTACCTCACGAAAGCCAAATCATCTGCTCGCCTAGAAATTTACCTGATGAGAAGAAAGCAAAGCTGACGTGCATTTCACGTACGAAATTTGTGAGGTTAGAGTGTTAGCTTGCTGCAATAAATTAAAGGCTAGGTTTTACACTGATTTTAATAACTGCATTGTTATTTTTGTTTAACATAAAAAATACATATGTACATATATATTTGATCTAACTAATGTCGACAGTGCCATATTGATAATATTTCAAGGAAGGCAACACATGTCCAAAAACAACATTCATGACTGAGGCATAATTAGTCTTTGGAAATCAAATATTGGTTCATTTTATGATCAGAAGTAGTCTATATCATTGAAACTTTTAACAGAAAAAAATGGACAGAGAGAAGAAATAATGAAATCATAACGAACTACAACTGTAACACACAAATATGATTGTATAAAAAATATCTTCTATAGTTCTATCTAATGCCTAAAGTCTATGGCAAAAAGCAAGGCAATCATTCTCTTAGACTCCTTATTCTCCTTAAAATACATAATTTTCAAGGATAAAACAATTCTGTGAAAAGTCTGATTTGGGAAAAAAAATATAAAATTTGATTTAAAAGGTGTCAAAATGACAGAGTAAGTTCGAATTTGCATGTCGAAATAGTTTCAGACTCGTCGCCTTGTAACTGAAAGGCGCTACGCGATCGGAAATGGACCTTCCCATCCCGACATAAGCCTCCTGGTTTAAAATGAGAGTTCGGTTAGATGTTAGTTGAAAACAAGTGCGGTCAAAAATAAACGTGGCAAACAAAATAATAAGTAAACTGAAGTAAAACAATACGTAAACATGTCGTACAAATTACAGTTATGCTCAACAGCAGGAAATCATCGACGAGACGATGAATGTACAATGCTTTGCATGACCTAGTTTGAGATCTCGGAAACGGGACAGCCATATCGAAAACAATTCTCAAGATAGTGTATACCTCTTGTATGCATACCCTCTACTGATTAATTGAGAATAGGAATAAGTGGACACCTCTTGTATGCATACACTGTATTTATTAATTGAGAATAGGAATAACCGAAGATGTCTAGCAAGAGGATTTGTGAATGAAATTTTTAAAGGTTTACGATACGGAATACAAGTCAAATTCAGGTTAGATATTAAAACGCTTTCATTAAACAGCGGAATTACAAGCGCTGAGAACAATATATACGTAGAACTGCGATTTAACTTTAAAAAAGAAATTGGAAGTAGAAAATATTTTTCATCGATTCAAGAATAAACTGGTCCTATCACTTTATCCGAAAATGACAAAACACTTGTAATCACGTTTGAAGAGAATGATCACCTTTATATACGAGACATCACGAGAGATAAAGAAGGTGAAAGAATCAAAAGACTGTAACCTAATTGAGATTATATGGCATTAGGTCAAAGAATATCATTCCCGCGTAATTCAGTATCATACTCAATCATGATTTTGAAAAAGGGAATAAAAAGCGAGAGATAATACAAAAAAAGCTAAGATTTATTGCATCGGTAACACCGCAATGTAGTGCAGAATCCTGAATGCAAGATCTTCTTACCACAAAATATGGCAGGAATGTTGAAAATTTTGACCTTGACCTAATGGTAGCTACCCCTGACCTACTATTGAAGCATAAATTGTAAAGTAATGGACGACAACATAAAACATAAGAAAGAATAAAGGCAATGTTAATAAAGATAATACTTAATAATCAAATGATAAAGTAAAAGAAAATAATGAAGATGACAAATGATTCCACACCATTGAATCGTTGTTTTTGATTGAATTCTGATGCAGCATAATTATAGTGGTTTATTATTTGCAGCAATAATTATTGCTTCATGTCAACACAATAGCTGTGTACATGGGCCGAGAAATGTGTTTAATGCCATCAACAGGCACATATAACACATTCACTTTTCTAAAGACTTTGTAATTTACCACATACCATATTTTTGGTTGGTGCTCACTATTATGGAGTAATTAAATTGTCTTCATGTTGTGCCGCTTTTATCAGTAGCTCATTTAAATCACAGTTCCAATGTCCTTATTCATATGTTTCCTGGGTTTCACTTTTACTAAGTTGGAGTTGTTTTACCACAGGACACTCTGGTGCGACGATCGCCACTAATAAAGATCTATTTAAGAACCTCTGGTTAAAAAAATCAATTCGTGAGCGACCAAGCAACTTATGAACCTAATGACTATGACTTGAAATGATAATGATGGGATTATGTTAGAAAAAACCATAGAGGAAAACAGAACTAAAAGCAACATACTTATTTTCATTCTTAGTATCTGGGTGTGTGTTACAAAATGACCTGAGAAATTTTACAAAGGAAGCTTTAATATGTGACCTGAAGTTTATTTTTATTTTTTGTTTTGCTAGAACAAAAAAAAAAAAAAAGATAAATCATAAGTAAATATAAATTTGCTGTTGAATGCAATATTGAGAGAATGATCACCTTGCCAATAGGGGGATGCGTCCACACTTTCCTGTTTACCTGCATGGAATAGTTGGCTGAAGTTCGCCTCGGAATCCCACATTAGAAAAATATAGTCCATCGGAATCGAACTGATGAGGTCCAAAAAGAACCACGACTTTAAATAATACTTGGCAATAAGTTTAGGATCTAGAATAATTTCATCGGCGAAGTCGTTTAAAATAATCCCTGAAAAAGAAACAACACAACAAATTTTAATTGAACTCACAATCTAGGGGTGTAAATATCAATGCTGCTACGTGTATGCAGCTAGTGAAACTTTGAAAATTTTCTGAGGTTAATGTGTCGGCTTTCCATTAAATAGGCTTGGCTCTTTGAATGGACAACTAGGTTTGAGAAACAAAGAAACCCATCATTTTACCTCTGCACAATAGCTGAATTCTTATTCATCATCGACTTCCCGTTCTAGTGCTAGTTTCTCCCTACTTTAGTATGTGAATTAGGATAAGACTAAAAACTAGGACAACAGGAAGAAAGCGGGGAGGCGTTGTATGCTGAAACCTCAGTTCGGCTAAATGTTCTTGCTAGAATTTAGGAAAATCATGGGGGATACGATTTTTTCCTTACTAACAAACATTTTACCGACGTTGTTTAAGAAATAGATTTAAAAGAGTGGCTTGGGTAGAGTACATGCTAGAAGTGGTTTGGAAGCTAATGAAATACACGACTGTATGTACGAGCTCTGGCCGCCGTGATAAAATTAATAATGTACATTGCATAAAGACAGCGACAAACAATGTGGGCATTGAGAGACTTACTGAACTTATCAGTAATTTACAACCATGAATGCTCAAAGTGTACTCACCTGTTCTAAAATTGATAAGAATATCGAAGAAGAAGACAGTATCACTTATACAGTTGAACACAATCCACTGTGTACTAAGATCATCGTTGAAAAATGAAATGGCCACGGGTAAGATGATAAGGTTGGCTATCAACAAAACCAACATGAAGAGGTCCCAGTAAAACCTGAAAGTAAATAGCACAATGAATAAAACCAACATGAAAAGGTCGAGGTAAAACCTGAAAGTAAAAAGCATTATAAACAAAAACATTCAGTTTGTTTTTGCGTTGAATTCATAGAGAATATTTTTGCTTTTGGTGAAAGATCGAAGTTTAGTTCATCTCGTGAACACCATCGGCAACATTTTCACAACTCGTGCAAATATTACCAATGGTGTTCGCGAGATGAACTAAATTTCAAACTTTCATAAAAAAAAAAAACCCAACCCTATTCATGTCATGCCCCTTTTTGGGTTTGAACTTTCCTTAAAACCTAGTACAGTTGTTATCGGCAATTCTCTGTTGCGTAAACCCCATCCACCATAAGAACGCATTAAAATGTTACTTAAAAGATGAGAAATGTAGGGTAAATGCGCATAAATTACGCCATATTTCCCTCAGATTGAATGACACGCACTGTTTAGCTGACTAGTGCGCGTAAACTACTACTCCACCTTTAATTGAAGGGTTAGAAATACAAAATCATTATTTTTCACTGGCATCGATAGTTGTTTATTTCGATGTATGATCCAAATTTCTTTCAGTGAAGATGTGTGGCTATATGTCACGAGTGGCAAGGCTAGAAGTGAATACATACATGAACTTGCTCTTTCCTTTTCAACAGATAAAAGAATTTTCATACACTGAAACAAACACTTACCCCTTTTATGTTATGCTCTTCACCGTATAAATGAGGATTTATTATACCCCCCCCCCCCATATTCTTCCATTTCATTCTTTTAACAGAGAATATATACATGTATGTATTATTGGTGTATACTAAAATAGTTCCATCTAACTTGACAGAGTTGGTAGTTGTCGAGCTCTGGCGACAGTTATCAGTCCTCTCGACCTAGTAAGATACATGTAGTTGTAAGTCACGATGACATTAAGAACCTGTTACATTTATCTTTTAGTGCTTGATTTTGTAGTAATGACGTCATGAGCAATGTTGGCTACATCATAATAGGTGACGTTTACAAGCAATTGCTCCTTTTCCCACAGTGTTTTCTAAAGATTTGTACTGCAGGCACGTTAAAACCAGGGCTTGTTTGGGAAAAGTTAAGGTAGTGGACCCGTAATACTTCTAGTGCAGCATGGAATAAATTTTCTTGACAGTTGATAAAGACAGGTTTGTACAGATATAATACTTTTGCACATTTTTACCTTTGATGTCTATCGTGAATTTTTTGGATACTTTTGTTAGTTTCTAGAAAAGGGAGGTAATTATCATATCCATTTGTAATGAAAGTATAGTGAATTTAGATTTATAAATGATAATTCCAAATCTTCTAGGATAATATTATAGTGTAAATAGCTTTTTTCTATTATGGGTCCACTGTATTAAAATTCACCCATATCTGTGGTATATGAAAAACAAAAGTTACAAGATTCATAAACTGCTGACAAGCATAATAGAAAAATAACATCATTGCAGTGAGCACAGACAGGAGATTGACTCAGAGTGGAACGTCAATAAACTGGTGTTTGTAATTGAGCCCTATAAAATACATCTATTTGTCGTCTTGATTTAGTCTTACAGCCACTTGCTCGCAATCATCAGAAAAAGATTTGTCGATATAGTATATTAGGTTTTAGCAAACTTAATGAACATGTCTAGAACTAACTTAATCTTATCTGTAAGACATCAATATTTCAATTAAACCTTACCTAAAACAATCCCGTGGTTTAGCGACCTATGAAAAAGAAAGCTTTGTAATACACTGTGGGAAAAAGGAGAAAATGCTGGTAATCAACATTTTCTCCTTTTACGACAGTGTTTTCTTATCTCGTCAGAGACAAAGATTTGTATAAGAATCACAATAACTTTTTTCCAACTGCAAAACGTTTTTGAGACGGATTAGTCTTGAATTCGTACTTTAGTAAAGCGTCAATCCAAGCTATGTATTTCATCTGCTTCTTCATTCTATAGCATTTTCTCTTCCAATTCCAGAAAAAAAACCCTCTTCAAATCAATCAAGATGAAAAGATGGCTCGCCACGATAATTATAATTGGTTTTGTCGACGATACTTTTCACTAGAGATAGAAATCTTAACATTTGGTTTTCTATAATTATGTCAGTTGATTCTATATTTTTTTCTGTTTCTTTTTTTTGTTTAATGTTTCACTGCCAACTCAACCAATTTTGTTTTTTTTTTCAGTCATTACCCTTTGCGACACATTCCCGTTGTAAATTGAATTTGATGGAGGTAAAATACTGCTATTGGTTACTGTTTTTCTGTCAAAGGCTCTAGCTCACGAGTTCCCAAATGTTTTGAGGACACAAAACTCCATTGACTTTTTTAAAGCTGGTTCCCCTGATTACAACTTGTGTAATATTTAGTAGGTATCGATACATCACACAGAGGTGTCGCGTATGTGCTTAAAGCTGCACGACGATGGAATTCTCTGTGGATGAAAACTTTTCGACAAATTGACATGACTGAAATAAACGCGAACACGGGAGATTTGGTTGTGTGCAGTTTGGCATACACTGTCTGCGAAAGCTCATACCTCGCTCAAAGCTGTACACGGACTTTACAAACTTTGGTCTTTCTTAATGACATCCATCGGCGGAATGTGAAATTAGGCCCCAACAATACGACAGGCAAATTAGATTGCACGATTCCGTCTTACGTCTGGCCGTCGGCGACAACACTTATTACAAAGTTGTAAGACATTGTTCTGTTTCTGGCATACGAGAAACTTTGAATTAGTAAGATAGATAAAAATGTCTGGTACTTGAAGAGCCTAGAAGACATATGCGTCATCTTAAAATTTGGTGAAAGAGCGCAGTATTCAGAATGGGACGAAAGTTCTACAAAAATACAAAAAAAAATCATCCTTATACTCCAAAAGCCTTTTAATTTTCGTTCCTAAAACCCCAGTAGTCGAAAACCACCCGACAACAAGAGAAAATGGAGATTTACTACGACCCAGCATTACCCGATGGAAAACGCTGTCTATTTATACATGAGCAACTCGTTCATTTACATGTACATACCGGAAATACACAGAAGAAGCTTCAAACGTTGCGTTCGGAGAAGACATTATGGAAAGTAAGTACATGCTTGTTATGTTATGGAATTTAAGCGTCATTAGTCACGTGCCAGTCACTTGACATTCCCACAATGCTTTTTAAAAAAAAATTGGCGCGAATTCTAAAAATACCTTAAAACTACGTAGCATTTTAAGGGAACACCTCCAAATACTTTTCTAAATACCAACCTTTAAGACAGAATTTCAGTTTAATCCAAACTGAGAGCCTTAGCAGACGAAAAAATAAATGCGATTCAGAAATGAACGTTTATTTTGCGAAAAGTCGAGAAATATTTGGGAAAAGGAGAAAATACTGGTCATCAGCATTTTCTACAGTGGCACTGGGGTGACATGTGCATTTTGTTTTAATTTACCTTGTTCTTACGAGATAATTATTCGTTTTCTCTACGTTTTTTTCTTAATGAAAAAAAAAAAATCCGTTTTCTCAAACTCTTCTTTATATAAAACATAAGAAAAAAAGCCATACACCTGTTATTGACATTTAAAGTACAAAGTATCCAGACTGAAGATGTGACAGTTTATATAGAGATATTTTTTTTTCTCGACAAAATAGCAAAATCTCAAACTTATTTAACTCTTTACCAAACGACAAAATCTTAGACTGGTCCAAATTCAAAGCATTTGCAGACGACAAAATTAACGTGGCTCGAAAATTGAAATTTCTTCTGGGAGGGTAGAAAACATTGTAGGAAAAGGAGAAAATGCTGGTTACCAGCATTTTCTCCTTTTCTCACAATGTTTTCAAAGGGCTTCTTTCTTAGGGTCGTTAAAAGTAGGGATTGTGTGGTAAAGAGTTAAAGGATGATAAATGATCCTTTCTAATTCTATTCGGTAGAAAAACGACATTAGTGTTATAACTGGTAAGCTTCTTAAACTGTGTCAGCTTGAGACTAATTTGTACACATTGCCCAAATTTTTATGTCCCTAAGCTGAGCGGGGGACATCAAACTAGCTTATGTAAAAACATAATTTCTACAATTAAACCATGAGGTATAATGGTCATTGGAATGCAGATAATTTAAAATTGCGCAAAGGTTTGACCCATGTCACCTTGCACAGATCGCGCAGGCTCACATAGGAAATATTCTTGCAGAAGGTTTTACCACTTTTGATGTAGCGATCCATGCACGCTTTTGCATAACGTCGGCTGGTTTCGCGTGCATTGCCTTTCTTATTTTCGTACCAAATAGTCAGTTTTTAAAATTAATGGTCAGATGAATTATGAAATGTAATTAGATCACTATACCAAAAGAAAAAAAGAAGCTAAATAATGCCGTCATACAAAGATAGACAGATTACACAGAAAAGTATTTCCTATACACGCACCGGCTGTCACAGTCGGAAATACCCATAAATCATTTGTGGTTGTGTAGGAGGTGACATAATTCGTTTTCGTTCCTTACGAATCTGAAGGTGATTCTTGTTGCTTTTGCAGGTGATCTAGATCAAGTTCAGACTTTAAAGAACATGCAGTGTGATCTTATATCTATTTTTCCGATACTTTGTAGCATGATTGGGCATATAAAACATCCTCCTCCACTTAAGACTAGTTCCTTTCACAACTTCCTAATTTGCCGCCCATAAGGGTAATATTTAAATAGAACTTATAGTCGGTTTACTTCAAAAACGTCGTAACTACAGCTTGTTTCAAGCTGTAGTTATGACGTTTTGATGTAAACCGATGATATTGTTAGCTGTTAGCAGATATATGGGCTTGTAGACTTTACCCTTTGCCACAATGTTTTCTACACTATCAAAAGGTGTCATATACACAGAAGAAACAGCTTCATCCTTGCTGTTATCTAGGGTCAATTAGAGATACCATAGAAATGCCGTATGGGGAAAAGGGTTAAAACCCAATGATTTTCA
This sequence comes from Tridacna crocea, assembly GCA_943736015.1. Classification (NCBI taxonomy): domain Eukaryota; kingdom Metazoa; phylum Mollusca; class Bivalvia; order Cardiida; family Cardiidae; genus Tridacna; species Tridacna crocea. Next base: position 17,849,646 of record OX031066.1, read on the forward strand.
CTTCAAACTTATTTTTTTGGGAAAGGCAACCCCTTATTGGACAGTGTAGTTTCAAGATCAGACTGCACGTTCTGTGCAGTCTGATCTTGATCTACACAGTCCGCAACAGTCGCTTTTAGCAGCATAAGCGTTAAGTCGTTCCTTTGCCAAGGAACTGACTTGTGAAACTTTGCATACTCTTCCATGAAATCTTGAAGAATTATACAGACATGCCGCACAGTCGTGTAAGTTTTGTTTTGAATGCCAAAGTAGTAATTAGGCAGAAAAATAGTCCGATGCAAAATCACAGACAGGAGATTCTTCTTATTTACTTCCTAATCTTATTCTCCAAGATTTTCTAACTTTAATTCAACCACTTGGTTTATCTAATCAGAATTTGAGTAACTTTCAAATTTTTAGAAGCATAAAAGAATAAGACTAAGAAGAACGTTCTTAAGAATGGTTGGTGACTACTTAGCCTGATCTTGAAAGTTGGCATACTTCCCTCCCCTACCCCTACTTTTTTTAGTAGATATTTAGATATTCACAGAGAGACAGACAGAGAGACAGACAGAGTAAATCTTTTCATCCAGAAGATACAAAGCACATACTCGTGTGACTTTTTAGTTGGCATTCTAGAAAGACCAAGGGACTTATGAAAGGACTAAGGAACTTATAAAAGGTCGAAATTTAACACCCACAGTATAAATTCAAGACATCAACCTTTAGGTCTTTTTTTTTTTTAATATATTACCGGTATGCGTAAATTCTTCAAACAGTATTTTTAGGAGACATTCAAATGGTGGTAATAATGAAGCATCTTTTTCAATCGCGTTCTGAACTACGAACCTAAGCAAGCTTTGCTAACACCGTGGAAACAAAGAAAAGAGTTGTAACCGCCGGTTTCTTTTTTTTCCACAATGTTAGCATCCTGTTTAAAAAAAAAAAATACACAGACAAATCTTGTCATTCGATGCACATTTCAATTATCGCTTGCAAATGTTTTCGATATATATTCTTTAATGTTATAAAGAGTCAGTTATAATCAATAGACGAAAAAATGTGTTTGACAGATAGTGGGACGAGAAACATGAAATACAAGTTTTATGATTTTTTGCATGCATTGTTATACACGCCTTTGCTTAAATATTCGGATAGAAATAACATCAAAGTTTAGTGTAGAGGGAGCAGTCATTTTCCTACGCCTGTCAGAACTGTTTTAGTTGCACTTCGTCATCATATTTTCTATACATTATATCCGCCCACAAATATAAGTCGTTATTGTAGAGCGTGAACCATAAACCATTTAAGAAAAAAAAAACTTTTTCCACTACCTTTAACTGCCTTTGCAGACCGTATAGATCACAGATCAGACTGCACGAAATATTCAATCTGATCTTTAGTTTCCGCTGTCCGCTTCTCTGAAATATTCTGGAAGCAAGCACTTAATATTGCACTAAGTTTGCTTTCATTCCAGACTGAAATTGTGCGTTGATTCTTTCAGGATAAAAAAGTAATGGATGACGAAATCATTTTACTATTTCTATATTTATGATTCTAAACGGCAACAGTACTGTTTACGTCATAATGTTCTAGAAATAGAAATACTAAATGACTTATAGGGACCATTTATTGTGGAAACGTGCCTGACCTATGAGGTATATTGATTTTGATGTTATAATTCTTTCACAAACGACAACAATTTGTACTTGTCCAAAAATGAAAGCATTTTCAGACGAAATAATAAATCTGGTTACACGATGGGATTTGTCCTAAAGAAAGATGAGAATACTTTTTGAAAAAAGAGAATTTACTGGATATAGCAGTTTTCTCTTATGTTCAGGTTTTTATTTCATGCCTTCCGGTAGGATATCGAGAAACAGCAGTGAAAATATTTTTCGATCTTACACTGGTACCACCAGTGAAAATACCGATTTTCACGTTCTTGTTGCCTAGATAAATTGCGCGTGCCTGACAACCAGATGGGAAATATGACGTCATATACCTTACATTTCTCGCGCTTGGCGTAATATTGTAATGCGTTGCTATGCAGGAGGGGTACGTCACGGGGAATAACGGAAAAGAACTGTACTGGATTTTGATAAAGCTCCTCCCAGAAATGGTTAAAAGCATGAAATAAATAGAATATTTGTTTTTTTCGGTGAAAGATCGAAATTTATTTCATCTCGTAAACACCATCGGTAATATTTTCACGAGTGGCGCAGCCACTCGTGAAAATATTACCGATGGTGTCCACTCGATGAAATAAATTTCGATCTTTCTCCGAAAAAAAAAACAAATATCCTCTATATCTTCTAAATAGAGAAGTGAACGCGGGTCAAGAGCAATAACAGATGAGGAAGATGTAAATCCAAAATAAAATTGTATGTTCTGTGCATTAAGACTTTGATCTACGCCATCCGCAAACATCATTAATTGCACGATCAGCTGGCAGATGGAACTTGTTCAGGGCTGTTTTAAATCATGAGGCCGCTCCGCGCCGAACAACACATTTATTAACCCTTTCCAAAACGACAAATTTTAGACGACAATTTCAAATTTGATAAATTTGTAGACGACAATTTCAATTTTGATAAAAATGGCAGAAAATTCTCCAAATGGGTAGAAAACGATGTGGGAAAAGGAGAAATTGCTCGTTACGAGCAATTTCTCCTTTTCCCACAGTGTTTTCAAAAGACTTTTACTGCAGGCACGTAAAAACAAGGGCTTGTTTGGGAAAGGGTTAAGCCGGCATGTAACGTTTTACTATTTAAACGTGTATTCAGTGAGATTTCTCTTTTTTTATGGTCTCACGAATTGATTACGCTAGATAGAATTTTCCTTTTGGGAGCCCCATTTTAATGAAAAATGACGAAACTGAGAACTGATGTCACTAAAGTCTTTGGTAGAACGTGCAGTTTGGTGAATAAACTTGATGTCACTATTATAGACATTTGGCGTATGTTTATTCAAACATGGATTACAAATACCTTCAAGGTTAGTAGATTTATAACTAGCAATTAAATTTACTATTTGTTGGCAAATGATGACGACCATTAGTTGCTTCAAGCGACCATTAGTGTATTTTTGAACGTTACAATCTATGCATTTGACACTTCATGATTTTTTTAAATGACGAAGGAGTGGTTTGTTTTGACCATGTATATTTGTTTTAGAATGATAAGAAACGATAACATATAAAACTGTGTTAAAAGGACGTTTTTGCGGACAATGCAAATCAAGATCAGACTGCACAGACCGACAAGGAGACCTAATCTCCAAAATCATTTTGAAATAACAGCATTTGGGCTTGAAAGTTTCATTTCAATTTTTCAGTAGATAAGAAACAAATTGCAAGATATATCCATCCTGCACCGATATGATTCTCCAAAGTCGAAAGTAAGTCCAACAATAATATTAGTTCGTTGCTTGCTTGAATATCTACTTACGACATATAACAAACTCACAAAGCTATCGGACTCGAACAACTTAGTGTGGGGCAACTGTTTTGTTCAGGCTTTATCACTCGATTAAATGATCCCACCTTAAGTTAATCCTTGCGCTACATAATAGCATTTTACAAATCTAAAATAATTAAAAAATGTTGGCATGCAAACTGACACGATAAGGACATCTGGAGTATGGCCAGGGATTTCCTTGTTACCACGGTGTTTTTAAAAGCCTTTTTCCTGTTTATCAGGATCGAACAAAAAAAAAAGGACCATCATGGTCCTATATCGCTCACCCGAGTACTAAGCAGTAAAGGTCTACAATGAAGATAAATACTAAATATCAAAGTTCCAGGCCAAATAATTCTGACAGGGTATCTAACTGTGCAAAAAGCATTTTCTTCCTTTCCAAAATGCTTTCACAACCTGTCTTATTCAGGGTCATTGAAAGTCAGGATTGTATGGTAAGGGATTGAATTAACTTGGAAGTCCAGGCATTGATTTCCTGGTCAAAATGGAGGTCGAATGGCAGATTAAAACATCATTCGCTCATTGGTAAGACACAAAATTTAATGCGATTTGTCTCAGTACCTTTGCTCAAATGCCAAAGGATGTTGGCCGAGACAGAAATCAAACCAGCGCAAACTGGGAATCCTAGACTAACACCTTACAACCATTACTGACTGATCTATCGGGGCTCAACAAGTCCAGTATGTGAAAGGTAACCCCTTTTTCTGTGACACATCTTACAGAAGAAAATTGTATCAAAAGGCTATCCTAAGGAAAACATGTTTGAAGTTTCATAAATGCCAAGGACTTTAGAAGATATCCGTCAAGGTGGATGGATGGGCAAAGTGACTGCAATTGGTCCGTAATGAAATCCCCTTTTTTTGATAACATGTCGTTTCATGAAATAAAATCAAATAACTATTGTCTGTTGCTTAACAAGATGAAGTTTAATTACATTTTGACCTGCAGTGAAAGAGATATTGGTCCACAGTGAAAATTTACACCAAGCCCCCTTTTTCAATGACATGACATTTAACGAAAAAAGGCATAAGGAACACATGTACGAAGTTTCCATCTTCTTCAGAACAGAGGAATTTCAAAATTTTCCTTCTTATTTCCCATGTCCAAACTTGTGACCACTAGGGCGGGACAAGTTTGGACCCCAGGATCATCATATCCTATTTGGTAGAGGTCTACCAGAAGGTGCTACTTATGAAATATCAAAGCTCTACGACTTCCAGTTTCAGAGAATTTTTTAAAAAAAGTTTTCCTTCTTTGATCCGATGTTTCGAACTTGTGACCCCGAGGCTGGGCCAGTTTGGACCGCAGGGACATCATGTGAACAAACTTGGTAGAGGTCAACTAGCAGATGCTACATACCAAATATCAAAGCTCTATTCCTTCTTGTATAATAGAAGAAGATTTTTAAAGTTTTCATTCTTTGTTCCCATGTTTCAAACTTGTGACCCCTGGGGCTGGGCCAGTTTTGACCCCAGGGGCATTATATGCACACTCTTGGTAGAAGTATACTAGGAAATGCTACATACCAAATATCAAAGCTCTGCACCCTCTAGTTTCCGAGATGAAGATTTTTAAAGTTTTCCTTCTTTGTTCCTATGTTTGAAACTTGTGACCCCTGAGGCGGGACCAGTTTTGACCCCAGGATCATCATATGAATAGTCTTTTTACAGGTCTGCTAGGAGATGCTAGGTACCAAATATCAAAGCTCTGTAGCATCTAATTTCAGAGAAAAAGATTTTTAAAGTTTTCCTTCTTTGTTCCTATGTTCAAACTTGTGATCCCGGGGCGGGGCCAGTTTTGACCCTAGGGACATCATATGAACAATCTTGGTAGAAGTCTACTAGGAGATGCTAACTGCCAAATATCAAAGCTCTACGCTTTCTAGTTTCAGAGAAGATGATTTTCAAAGATTTATTTTCCTTTTGGTTGCCATCGCAACCAGAGTTATGGCTGAAATTCAATCTCTTGAACAACTTTCGTAGAGCTTCACCCAAGGAAAATTCCTGCCAAGTTTCATCAAGAATGGCCCAGTGGTTTAGGAGGAGAAGATGTTTAAAGAAATTGTGGACGACGCATGACGATGACGGACGACGCACGACAGACCTTGGGCGATCACAAATGATCACCATGAGCACTTCGTGCTCAGGTGAGCTTAAAAGGTGTAAAAGCGTTAAACCCGTATGCTGCTAAGCGGGTCTCAAAGATCTTTTGCAGAACGTGCAGTCTGATCAGTCTGATCTTGGCTCTACACTGTCCGATCTTTTTCCCAAAAGCATATATTTGAAATAGCAATATTTGAGTCTTACTTTTGAACTGAAGGTGTCATTTCATTTATTTTGCAGGTAAAAAAGCCGAGAGTACAAACTACCTTTTCCTTTGCATCCAAACAGTATAATTATATGAGTTTTATGAAGAAAACGAAAAAAGCGAAATTCCTTTAAAACTGCAATCGATTGCACTAAAGTTTAAATCTTCTGTGCTCAAGAATTTCCATTCAGAGGTGCTTTTTTGTATACGAAAACACAGAATAAAATCGATCAAAAGCTAATTCAAGTCTTTTAATTGCTGTAAAACAAATATTTATCTTGGTAAGCCTTTCAAATATTGAAGACATATTGCTGCAATTCCTTCGGGAATGAGGCGTTTTATTGCATACGTATGTCTATTCTATCGGAGCATTTCGTACTACAATAATTGTACGCAATTTCGGATGATTCGATCTACCGCCGTTCAATGTCTAACAATTCTTTTCAACCAAACCTTCCTGATTCTCCTATAAAACTTTTTTGTAGTTCAATTGCTACCCATCGCTATGAGGTTTACAAGAAATTAATATGATGGAGATCGGAAACATAGCCCTAGGTTTCATTAAGAATGAACACTGATTTTGAAACAAAAACAATTCAATGATCCATACTCATCAATTTCAAAATCTTTTTTGCTATTGTATACAAATAAAAGCCAATGAAAACAAAACAATCATTCATGAAAAGTGAGAGGTCTAACAGAAAAATTGTTAGCGCAACTCAGTCACATGAGCTTGATTTCTAAATACGGATACTGAAAAATCGTCTATCTTGCCATTAGTGTATAATAGTTATGTCATAGACTGCTGGCTCGAATTAACTTTACGATTTTCTTTTGAACAGGTAATAATGCATCAATCTGCCAATGGCAGTTGACATTAAACTCTAAATACGAGTATTGCTATCTAGAGATCTTCAAGCCTTCAGACAAGAGTACATTCATTTCTCAGTGTTTCGTCGAATTTTAAAGGATTGTCTTAACAGTAAAAGCGTAGCTATCTATGGAATGATTCCATCAATTTTCTCCTTTTTTTCATTTAAAAACTCTTTTATTCTCCGCTGTCAGATCTCCTGCAGTTGAGAAATACAACTGAAATGTCAAATTGAAACATGCAATGGAATCGTTATTATCCACGTATTTTATAAGAGTTTCTGTCTTTTGTAAGACATAAAACAAATAAGTCACATGAAAAGATTACCAGGCTATGTTCCTAACATTAGGGCTGGTAATGCAGTAGCCAGCAAACCAAGGTTATGTGTAAAAATTCCTAGTCGGCCGACTTTCTTGCACCAACCGGCAATAATCCTTACGACAGGAAACGTTCCTCTCTCACCGGTGGTCATCGATTCAACGTTTTGTCGAAAAACAAGTAGCTTGGTAATCAGTGTTATACAAAAATGTCGAAATGAACTTTTGGCAATCAAATTAAACGCTTAATATTTGCTGAAATGGCATAAACCATTTGAGTCAAATATACAGAAGAGGGCATTTGAAGAAACCTTCGTGTAGAATCACTGTCTTGGATAAACACATTTTCATATATTGACCACTAGAACAAAATAGCAAGAAGATCGCAAAACTAGACAGCGTGAAATCTTTATTGATAATCCATTCGGTGTATCGGGAAAGCCTAAAAGAGAGCAAGAGAGAACATTTGTAAGGCACAGACAGTTTTATGGGGTAATTCACCAGGTTACGAAAATACAGGATTGAAATCGTCGGAAGGAAAAAAATAAAAGTTAAAGAAAAAAAATGGAAGCTTTGTACAACAACAAATCCTCCACTTAAAACGGAATTTATTCAAATATTTCTCGAGTTCATCAGAGAATTTACCAGATCTGTTCCAATGTTTTTTTTTTTCTAATTTCGAATTTGTCTCGATTGGACATAAATAAAAGATTACTTGTGTTAAAACACATTTTCAATTTCAGACGAAGTCGTTTCCTATTGGAAGAGATCACTCTTGAAACGTTGTAGTAAAATGCAGTGCCGGAAATGTTTGTACAAGTTTCAGTCTATTATTATAAACTACAAAGAAATTTCTTTCGTTTTGATTGGATAATGTACCACATACATACATTCATGTACACTGGCAAAATCTATCTAAAAGCCCGTATACTTGACTTCTCTTTCACAACATCCAACATGGCGGCATCAACCGATAGGAGACGCCCACGAGAAAATCATACTGAGTAACCTGTACCATATTATTTTTAGTTCCTCTTGATGGTTGCCATTAAAGCAAAGCGAATTATCATTTTCGAAATTAAATGAATATAGTCACATAAATCATCGTTTGTTGTCATTCTAAAACAAATACATGTGGTTAACACGCGCCATCCCTGCGTTAGGTAAGCAAATTCTGAAGTTTCAAAACTCGTTCATGTGAACCTTAAAAGGATCACCTAATGGTCTTTTGAGATACCTAAGGGTTGTCTAATTTTTGAAAACAAATCATTAAAATGCATAGGTTCTTACCTTTAAGTTGTTTAAACCCATGTTTAAATAGAAATATTACGAAGGTCTATCGATTGACATCCTCAAATTCACACACCAAACTGCACATTTTACCAATGTTTCAGTGATGTCAGTACATATTGACGTACGTATTCGTTGAATGTGGGGCACTCAAAAATGTTTTCGTCAGCAGATTCGATTCATGAGAACATAAAACGGAAAAATTTAGCTGCATACAGATTATGATGGTAAGAGTTTGCAGTACAACTGTCAGCTGGCAGGGGGCTTGGAAACTTGTTTACGGTTATGGCCAATCATGTCGCTCCAAGCCGTAGGTCACTTGACACCTGACCGTACAACTAATATTGCATTACATGTAAGGTTCATTATGTTACAAAATCGCATATCCTTGGTATCTCGTACAATACTTGGAATATCCCTGCTGTACAATATTTAGAACATATGTCTGTAATACTTTTTTACGTTTGTGGACAATACTTGGAACATCTTGGCTCTACAATACTTGGAACATCCCTAATGGACAACACTTAGAACATCTTGGCTGTACAATACTTGGAACATCTCGGCTGTACAATACTTGGAACACCTCGGCTGTACAATACTTGGAACACCTCGGCTGTACAATACTTGGAACATCTTGGCTGTATAATACTTGGAACATCCCTAATGGACAACACTTAGAACATCTTGGCTGTACATCACTTGGAACATGTTGGCTGTACAATACTTGGAACATGTTGGCTGTACAATACTTGGAACATCTTGGCTGAACAATACTTGGAACATATTGATTGTACAATATTGGAACATCCCTAATGGACAAAACTTAGAACATCTTGGCTGTACAATACTTAAAACATCTTGGCTGCACAATACTTGGAACATATTGACTGTACTGTACAATACTTGGAACATCCATAATGGACAATACTTAAAACATCTTGGCTGCACAATACTTGGAACATCTTGGCTGTACAATACTTGGAATATCTTACCTGTACAATACTTAGAACATCCCTAATGGACAATACTTAGAACATCTTGGCTGAACAATACTTGGAATATTTTGGCTGTACAACACATGGAACATCTTGGCTGTACAATACTTGAAACATCCCTAATGTACAATACTTGGAACATCCCTAATGTACAATACTTGGAACATCTTGGCTGTACAATACTTGGAACATCTTGGCTGTACAATACTTGGAACGTCTTGGGTGTACAATACTTAAAACGTCTTGGGTGTACAATACTTGGAACATCCTGGCTGTACAATACTTGGAATATCTTGGCTGTACAATACTTTGAACATCCCTAATGGACTATACTTAGAACATCTTGGCTGAACAATACTTGGAACATCTTGGCTGTACAATACTTGGAACACCTTGGCTTCATTATACTTGGAACATCTTGGCTGTACAATACTTGGAACATCTTTGCTGTACAATACTTGGAACACCTTGGCTTTACAATACTTGGAACATCTTGGCTGTACAGTACTTGGAACATCTTGGCTGTACAGTACTTGGAACATCTTGGCTGAACAGTACTTGGAACATCTTGGCTGTACAATACTTGGAACATCTTGGCTGTGCAATACTTGGAACATCCCTAATGTACAATACTTGAAACATCTTGGCTGTACAATACTTGGAACATCTTGGCTGTACAATACTTGGATCATCTTGGCTGTACAATACTTGGAATATCTTGGCTGTACATCACTTGGAACATCTTGGCTGTACATCACTTGGAACATCTTGGCTGTACAATACTTGGATCATCTTGGCTGTACAATACTTGGAACATCCCTAATGTACAATACTTGAAACATCCCTAATGTACAATACTTGGAACATCTTGGCTGTACAATACTTAAAACATCCCTAATGGACAATACTTAGAACATCTTGACTGAACAATACTTGGAATATTTTGGCTGTACAACACTTGGAACATCTTGGCTGTACAATACTTGGAACATCCCTAATGTACAATACTTGGACCATCTTGGCTGTACAACACTTGGAACATCTTGGCTGTACAATACTTGGAACATCTTGGCTGTACAATACTTTGAACATCCCTAATGGACAATACTTGGACCATCTTGGCTGTACAACACTTGCAACATCTTGGCTGTACAACACTTGGAACATCTTGGCTGTACAACACTTGGAACATCTTGGCTGTACAACACTTGGAACATCTTGGCTGTACAATACTTGGAACATCTTGGCTGAGCAATACTTGGAACATCTTTGCTGAGCAATACTTGGACCATCTTGGCTGTACAATACTTAGAACACAAACGTAACTAAGCTTTGAAGAAAGACGAACAAAATGCTCATGCCGTCTCTTTGTAAAAGAGATGAGACAGAAAAAAATCTTTCCATAACATCACCCATGCCGACTCTTTTCATGCAAAAATGGCTTTTATGGCTGCTCATTCATGTACTAAATCGATGACACTTCTGCAAATTCTATGTATGGCAATTTTTGCCTTGGGATTTGCTGATCTGAACATTTCATACTTACTTGAGCCATGCTCTACCAAAAGGGGGTATAATTGATCTCCGTGATGTATTGCAACTAGCAATTCATCACATAATGATGAATCCATATAACTTATTTTGTAAATATCTCGATTTGAGTATAAGGTAGAACGGTCGTTTGACAAGCAGTTAATTAGAATTAGCAAAATGTTTCGACCCATTTCAGCGTGCGGAGGCTGGCATTGGTAGATACCTTTTGTAGATGCATTTCACTCCCTTTTTCAAAAGTATTGCTCATTTCAATGTAGGCGTTTATTCCATAAAGCAACATTTACCAGTATCAATATTTTATTTCATTCTTATTTACGTCTCTCCTTTGGTCTCTATGGAATTTGCGGAGTTACGCTCTAGTCTCTGAATTCAACCCAGTATTATCTTCGATTATTTTGTTACGAGTAGTGTGTATAGCATTTCGCATTTTTACAAATTTGACAAGTCTGAAGCAAAACATTCAGAATAGCTGCTATGATGTATATATAGTTATAGAAAGGATAGAAAACATCGGGACGGATGAATTGCTCACCATTACATTTTACAGTGGCAAAGGGCCCCATGGGGTGCTGTTTATCTGCTGTCCGCTTGAACTCTAAGCTCGACTAAGTGACCTTTTGTGGATAGTGTAGATCAAGATCAGACTGCACAGAACGTGCAGTCTGATCTTAGATCTTCACTATCCGGTACCGAGTTACATTTCACAAGTGGCCAAGGGTCCCATGGGGTGCTGTTTATCAGCTGTCCGCTTGAACTCTAAGCTCTACTAAGTGACCTTTTGCGGATAGTGTAGATCAAGATCAGACTGCACAGAACGTGCAGTCTGATCTTAGATCTTCACTATCCGATACCGAGTTATTCCCTACAAAATTTACCTTTGAAATAGCATTTTTTGTTGTTGTTGGCTTTAAAGGTTCATTTTATTTATTTTTCAGGATACAGGTAAATACGAAGACTTTCAAAGTTTAACTCCTCGTGGTAGCACTGGACACTTTAAATTAGCCCTTTTGAACAGCTTTTACCCTTTCCCAAACAATCCCTGGTTTTTACGGGTCAGGAATAGTAGCCTTTTAAAAACGTTGTGGGAAAAGGAGAAAATGCTGGAAACCAGCATTTTCTCCTTTTCCCACAATGTTTTCTACCCTATCATAGACAGAAATCATCTTTTCAGCAAGAGTTGAATTGTCGTCTGCAAATGCTTTGAATTTAGTCTAGTCCAAAACTTTGTCGTTTGGGAAAGAGTTAATGAGATCTCGGCTTGCATTAGCAAAGACGAGGAAAAGACCTTTGTGAACTACCGCTGTGATAAAATGTAACAATTCTGTTCCAAGCAGCGTAATACATCAATTTATCACAGCACACAATGTTTTTTTTTTAAACTTTCAGCTATGTAAGCGAAAAATGGACTTACGCAGACGAAAGCAGCAAGATCAGACTGCTCATACCGTGCAATCTGATCATGGCTCTACGGAGTTCACATGTGTAACCAAGCCGTTAAGATGAAACTATTTCTAAGTTTCAACAGGTTGTATCTTTAGCAGTCCAGAGAGGTCAACTTTATTGGAGTCATGCTCTGGCGAAAGGATGCTTAACCCTTAAAGCGCTGGTTTTTGTGGACAGTGTAGATCAAGATCAGACTGCACAGAACGTGCAGTCTGATCTTGGATCTACACTGTCCACTTTTTTGTTACATATTCTGGCCAATAAAGCCTTGGTACAGCAATATTTTAGATGTTTTTCCCATTTAAAAATGTCTCTCGTATTTTTAAATTCAGCACTTTAAGGGTTAACCCTTTCCAAACGTTAAACTTTTGGACTAGATCAAATTGAAAGAATTTGCAGACAACAATTCAACTCTTGCTGAAATGATTATTTCTGTCTATGATATGGTAGAAAACATTGTGGGAAAAGGAGAAAATGCTGGTTACCAGCATTTTCTCCTTTTCCCACAATGTTTTCAAAAGGCTACTATTCCAGGCATGTAAAAACCAGGGATTGTTTGGGAAAGGGTTAATACATTTCCGTGATGCATATCAATCAAGCCATCACATAATTATGGATCCATAGCCACTTTTATAGAATAACTCAATCATGAGGTGGATCGGTCCTTGGCCATACAGAAAATTGATCAATAGCGAAAAGTTTCGGTCCCCGTCGACACGTTTCGCAAATGCATCAAGCCCCCCCTTTCTCAAAGCATGGTTCAGTTATCTTCAGCGCAATGAGAGTTCAGAACATTCGAGACAGATATCTCAGAAATAAGTACAGATATACAGTTAGATAAAGAAGACGAAAACAAAGAAAACTATAAAATAATGTGACCTGTCACGCAAAAGGGGACCGTCTGGGAACTGCAAAAAGTATCAATCCTGGTAAGACTGCGCAATTGTGCAGTCTTTTATATTTATATTTATATTTATTATTTTCTGTATGAAAAGTGGTCATTTTACCTTGTTATACAATCATTTTTGATTTATCAGTTGAAATTGACCTTCACTATCGTTGATCTGTTTTCATCTATTTGATGCGCGGAATTCCCTGATAGCCCCTTTTCGCGTGACGGGTCACAATTTATATTAGCCTTGATTAGGCAAAAGGGAGTTAATGCACCTCCTCCGCAAGTCATCGCAGAGTCATGGATCTATAGAATCCGTTCTGTTAAAAAAACTGGCTGATTCCTGAGGTAGAATGACCCTTTGGACATGAAAAAAATCACCAATGATAAAAAGTCTTCGCCCAGGTCGGACTGCACAGGCTGACCTGAGTTGATACTTTTTGTAGATGCACTAAGCCCATGCACGTTTCACATTCTATGGTCTATGTGTTTGTACTAAATCCTATTACTCCGATTGAAATCTCAATCGCTATGTACTTTTTTTTTCAGTCAAATATTTGATTCGTTTCAAGAGGTTATAATTTAATTTTAATGATGACATTTGAAGACCCGAATCACGAACTAGGTCTGTTGTACCGAAAGCAAGGGCAATTCATGAACTAAAACAATATCTGATCAACCCTTGTACAAGTGTAGCAGGTTAAGATAAGACCTGTGTAATGGAAAACAGCTATTTCCACTAAAATATCATCCTTCAAAATTAGCTATAATTAAAAATGAGTATTAGTGAACTACTTTCACAAATTCATTTTTTCCATTTTTTCCTTCTTTGAATTCTCATTTATAAATATAAAACCACTATATTCTCAATTCAAAAAGAGATGATATTATTTAAATCACCTCCCTTTTCAGAAAACTAACAAAAGTGTCAAAAAATAATTTCAAAATAGACATAAACAAAATTTCTGATCCGTTGGAAATGTACAAAAATATTATTTCTGTATAAATCCTTATATATCCTTATTTATCAACCACTTTGAATTTTCACCGGAAGTGCATTAAACAGGTCTTACTTTAAATTATTCTTTACCGTCACCGGGGCTTGCATAGTTTGAGAGCACTCGTGCGGTGGACACCCAAATGGTTTAGCCAATCAGAAGTTCTATTACTTTTACATTGACAAAATTCTGAAGCATAATTTAGACTACAAATGGACCCTGATTCAAGACGTTTTCGATAGTAATTTCTGCACATCACTTTGGTGATTTCAAGGGAGACAATAACAGACTGTAACTCTTCTCAAAGAAGGTACTTGTATACCGTTCGGACAATACCTTGAAGTTCGGATACGGTAGGTTTCGAATCGAAGAATGAGTCTACAATATCGACTTAACTGACATTTTGCAAAGAGATCTAAAGGGGAAAAGATCAGAAGAATACAGGAAAGTTTTCGGCGGTATTGACTTTCTCAGAGACCAGAGTCTACTGGACATGACAGTGCCGATCAGTCTGAGCCCCTAAACGGTTACTATGGAAACGGATGTTTTACAAAAATCTAACACGGCAACATATCTTTTTCTTTTCATTTTTGTTCTTACCATTAAATTTTACAGTATATATAAAAAATTAGAAAATTCTATAAAAGGAATTTTTCAAAATTTTGAATTAATTGAAGACTACAAGTTGATTTTGCTTATATTTTGGCGAGTCAAGAAATAGGAAAAATAATTTTTTAAAAAGAAAATGAATTCAGAATATTATTTCATTCATACAGAATCAAGAAATAATATATCAAATATGGAAAATAATATTTGCATTGTATAATAAACTTTCTATCACTGTATTCCTGTCTTTTATGAAGAAGTCATTTTAGGTCTTTTGATACAAGCGGTTACCACAGAAAAAGCCATTTTGCAGAAAATCTAACTCTGCAACATACTTTTTTCTTTTTCTTTTTGAGTTTGCCTTTGAAATTTACCCAAAATATGAAAGAATTAGAAAATTCTATAAAAGGATTAAATTTTCACAAAACTGCAGAAAACTTCTTTAATGATTAATTCTCTTGATAACTTTACCACGGTCACGGATAAAAGTTGATTCTGCGACAGGAATCATATACCTGTCTTAACCCGAATGCTGACAGGGCGACATAGTGCGCTAAATTGCGACCAATGAAATCAACAATAGACTACACAGAAATTACAGCATCATCTTAATCTACTTATCGGGCAAAATAAAAAAAACAACAAGAGGGCCATTGGCCCTGGAACGCTCACCTTAGACTATAGCTTATGAGTGAAATTCAATACTTTGAACTTTGAACAACTTTGGTAAAGCTTCAACCAAAGAACATCCCTGCCAAGTTTCATCAAGAAGACACAGGGCAATCTAATATCAAAGCTCTGCACCTTGCACTTTCAAAGAAGAATTTTAAATTTTCCTTCTTTGTCCTATGTTTGAACTTGTGGTCCCCAGGGTTGGGTCAGTTTTAACCAAAGCAGCATCCTTGGAACAAACTTGGAGAGGTTCACTCAAAGATGCTACATACAAATTATCAAAGCTCTACACCTTCCCGTTTAAGAGAAAAAGAAATTTAAAATTTTCCTTCTTTGTTCCTATGTTCCAACCTGTGACCTCCGGGGCATGGCCAGTTTTGACGCCAGGGACATCATATGACCAAACTTGGTAGAAGTCTACCAGAAGATTCTGCATACCAAATATCAAAGCTCTGCACCTTCAAGTTTCAGAGAAGAAGATTTCTAAAGTTTTCCTTCTTTATTGCTATGTTCGAACCTGTTACCCCCCGGGGAAGGGCCAGTTTTGACCCCAAGGGCATAATCTGAACTTGCAAAGGTCCACTAGGAATTGCTACATGCCAAATATCATAGCTCTATGCCTTCTAGTTTTAGAGAAGAAGAATTTTAAAAATTTCCTTCTTTGTTCCTATGTTCGAACTTGTGACCCCCGGGGCGGAGCCAGTTTTAACCCCACGGGCATGATTTATAAACTTGCTACAGGTCTATTAGGAGATGCCACATACCAAATATCAAAGCTCTACGCCTTCTAGTTTCAGAGGAGAAGAATTTTAAAGTTTTCCTTCTTTGTTACTGTGGTCAAACTAGTGACCCCCGGGGTGGGGCCAGTTTTGACCCCAGGGACATCAATTGTACAAACTAGGTAGAGGTCTACTAGGAGATGCAACATACTAAATATCAAAGCTCTACGCCTTCAAACTTCACAGGAGAAGATTTTTAAAGTTTTCCTTCTTTGTTCCCATGCTCAAACTTGTTATCCGCCGGTGTGGGGCCAGTTTTGACCTTAGGGGCATAATTTGAACAAATTTGGTAGAGGTCCATTAGGAATGCTACATACCAAATATCAAAGCTCTACGCCTTCTAGTTTCAGAGTAGAAGAATTTCAAAGATTTTTTTTCCTTTTTGTAGCCATGGCAACCAGAGTTATGGGTGGAATTAAATTCTTTGAACAATTTTGGTAGAGCTTCACCCAAGAAAGATTCCTGCCAAGTATCATGAAGATCGGCCCACTGGTTTAGAAGAAGATGATGTTTAAAGAAATTGTTGACGAACGACGGACATAGGGCGATCACTATAGCTCACCTTTAGCACTTTGTGCTAAGGTGAGCTGAAAACGCACAATTTGGGATTTGACTATGGCTAGAAATTTTAACCTCTTCTACTTGGGAATTTATGGTTTAACTCTCTTACCGGCGAACACAATATAAACTCGACCTCGTTCGAAGGATTAAAATACAATCTTTTGAAACTCAGAAAGATGTAAAAGCTTGACTAAACAAAAGGATGTATAGATCAAGATTATACTGCATTTACAGTGCAGTCTGATCTTCACCAAGCCGTCAGCTAAAGTCCCTTCTTTTCTCAATGACGCTGAAAAGATGTAAGTAATCATCCATCAAACGTTGTTACAGTACTAGTCGTACGTTCAGGTGCCATGGGACTGGGAAAGTTGTCCATGACCGTGGCGATTCATGTTGCCCCGAGCAGCAGAAGGTCAGGGCGACATGATTCGCCACGGCTGTGAACAAGTTTCCAAGTCCCTTGTCACTTGAACGTACAACGAATTTATTACACTGCAAACTTTTACCATTCCAACGTGTATTCAGCGAAATTTCCCTGTTTTATGGTCTCACGGATTGAGTAAGCTAGAATTCCCTTTTCAATGCCACAAAACGGACATTACTGAGAACCGACGTCATCAATGCCTTTCGAAAAACCTGCTGTTTGGTGCACAAACTTGACGTCACTGCTATAGACATTTGGTGTTTTCTTTTTTATCTATATACGGATATAAACAACTTTCAGGAAAGTAACTGTTTTTCTTTTCCAAAAGGGACATAAATTGTTTTGCTAAAGTTGTAAATTTAGATACAGACTGCGCATAATGCTTTGGTCTTGAATCTGCAAGCTCCGCTGACTACTTCTTACCAATGGAAAAAAAGGTACTTTCATTTTCATCGAAATTACACTTTCAGCCATTTTCCAAAATGGCACCTAAAACGTTATCTAAAAATACAACCATCTCTACACAGTTGTTCTTCTTGTAAGTCATACAGTTAGTCCTATGTTTAGTCCCATAATTTCCAGAATTCCACAATATTGCCTCGAAAAAACAGCTACTCTATCAAACTTGCTGTGCTTCGTATCAATAACACTCAATTACAGCAAAGTATTGCCCATCACAATTAGGTGGCTCCCACCATGACAACAGACAATTTCATGTTGTTGACAATACAGTTTGCAAAAGTGCCACTGTCCTCCAAAGCTAGGACGTAAACTGGCTTTTACATAATTATAGAGTTGAGTGTAACAGGAAGTGTCTAAAAATACCACCATTATCTAACAGGATTTGGAGAATTTCTCAATTCAAAGTTCTTTCACCTAGCGATTTGTGTCATCATGTTCTCTTAATTGCTGACAGACATTGTAGATCTGAGAACTGATTACGTATTCTGTAAAGACTTGCCTTATTTTTCACCGTTTGTATTTTTACATTGTTGAAGAACATGGGAGCTGATGAGAAAGGAATTCTATTTGATGACAAAAACAATACCACAACAAACAAAATGGAGACTATCATAGCCCATATCAACTTAAGAACAGTCATGTATTAAGGCACCTATCCAAAAATCTTCATCAGCCGACAATTTAAGCGTTCACTTCGTAAATACCCGCTTTATTATTGTCCTTAATGCTTATGACTTTTGAGTAGTACACAAAACAGCCGTAGCGGGCAGACCACGTATTTCCTAGAAATACAAGATATCACGAGTGCATTTTTTGTTTTGGTCTTTCCCTCTATTCCATTTCTCCATGAATCTCTAACATGTGCATTTATCATTCGTAAGTACATGTGTAAGGTTATTAACTCTGATTTTTGTGTCTGCGGTTCAGCGATATAATGTTCAAATATTTACAAAAACATCGTATTTAACCTTATGTCTATTGAAATAACAAACTTCCTTTAACAACTTATATAACTGGGCAAGGCAATAATGCCCTGTCCAAAAAGCATCTTTTACATCAGGTAATGAACCGAAACTAAATCAGCTCGTGGCAAAACCAAACCGTGACCATTTGAAACTAAACTTCGATGCACTGAATCTCAACAGATCAGTTTCATCGCCTATAAAACATTCTTCATTACCTACGAGTTGAGCTTGAAATTTGAAAGTTATACTAAGAAAACATTTTGTTGACTTCGATGAAAGATAGAAATTTATTTTATCGAGTGAACGTCACAAGTATATTTTCACTAGTGGCGCAGTCGCGAAGGAAAATATTACCAATAATGTTCACGAACATTTACAGTTACTTGCCTTAACCCTTTCCCAAACGAAAAATTTTAGACTCTTCCAAACTCAAAAAGTTAGCAGAAAACAATTTCAAATTTGATAAAATGGCAGAAAGTTCTCCAAATGGGTAGAAATTACTGGGAAAAAGGAGAAATTGCTCGTTACGAGCAATTTCTCCTTTTCCCACAGAGTTTTCAAAAGACTTGTACTGCAGACACGTAAAAACAAGGGCTTGTTTGGGAAAGGGTAAATCATTAATTATAAAACCCTATAATCCATCTTTACCTCCCCGATAAGTTACCAAAAAGCGTTCAATAAATAAATGTAGTAAAATAAACAGGAATTCAGTTGAGCATAAACTCAAGTTTTATATCTATAATAACAGGCTAATGGCTTCAGATGAACAAATAATGAAATCACTGAAAAGTATCTAAATTCATCAAACATAAGGGTTGCAAAATGCTATTTCTCTGTGAGCTATTACATGCAGTGAATACCAATCGTGTGTCATTGCCTTGACGAAAATAATTTTGTTGCAAATTATATCTTTTTAGTTTCTTTGAACCTATTTACGTATTTACTGACTCTAAACAAACCCTAATAAATTAATGGTAACAAAAGGATTAAATTTTCAATTCAAAGCGTATCCTTGAAAATTGGGATTCAGGCAGTGATAAATTTTAAGACTTGAAACTCGCAGCCAAAGCAAACCCAGGAGAAATTCTTTTAATACAACTTTGACAAGCATTTCCGCATGAAATCCCCTGCGGGCGCCTTCGATACATACAGAAAGAGTTGATGTGATACTGGTTGGATTTACATTCGTGCTGAATTCTTCACAGGCCGAAGAAGCACAAAAAACCATCGAAAAAGCTGTAGATCAAGATCAGACTGCACAAAACGCGCGATCTTATTTTGGATGACGCTACATAACCCGATATTTCATGAGACAATTTTGCCGCAAAAATTAGATTTGCGAATTATTAGAATTTACCATTGAATGTTGTGTTCATTTAATATCTCAAGTAGCCTACAGTTCAACGAGTTCCTTAAAGCATGCGACCTTTTGTGGGAGGATGATGATTGATTGTTTCTAGATTCCTGAACAAACTGATTTATTGTTTAATGATGTTTCTTAAACTTTTTACATTCTTTAGATGGAGCAATGACAAAACCGCATTCAATCACTTTTAAAAGACAGACGGACAGACAGAACTGTGTACCAAATTTGTTGTCTGTAATACCATTAGTTTTCAACACATGGCGCACATGGCATAGGTATTCGGTGTCCTTCGTTGACCTTAATTGGAATATTCAGGGTACCGACCATTCCCAAATGTCAAAATGTGTTCTGCACATAATTATTGTCAGTTACTTTCCAAATAAATATGAGTCACAGTTTCTGATTAGGCGATTTAATGCATCTGCAAAAGATATCAACCAATGTCAGTCTGCGTAATACGCGCAGGCTGACATGCGTTAAAATATTTTGCTTACGTTAATTTTTCTGTTTTTCTGTGGATCTTTCTACCTCACGATTTAATCTGTTTTCATACAAAACGGATCTTACAGATCAGTAACTTTGTGAAACATTGCTTGGCATAATGCATTATAAAGATGTGTTAATCCCCTCCCCTTTTGTCAAAGTGCCTCATATGTTAACGTATTCTTGAAGATCTATATTATTACGATGAAAATACACATACACGTATATATAATACTTTTATGGATAAGTTACATAAGCAGGTTGGTTCAAGTTTGTTGATGAACGATTATTCTTAGTAATACCAATATATCAAATGAATTACTGTATAAAGTAATTAGTCGGGATAGTTTCGGAAAAAGAATTATTCTTTAAAGAAAAAAGATTCTGTGAAATATCTCTGGTATTCCTGAAACAAGAACGCAGTTCACTCCATGTTATGTCTGTAATTACTCGCCTGATTACGATCATCGACAGTGGTTAATTCGACAGAAAACGGATAATTTATAGCTTTTTTTGTAACTCTTTTTTCTATTTCCTCCTATTTTCAGATGTTCAGAGTGTGTAATCATCAACTATTCTTTTACAAGAACATGCTCAGTCTTATTCCTTCAGAATGCCAAACAGTAGTCATTGTTCATCTTTTGTGTGTATTCGCTCGATTCCAATCGCCACTGTAACTGATTCGTGGTCTGAATTTTAGTAGTAATTTACCAGTATGCGCCTAGTGTTAAACCAAGAAAAAAAACCTATGTAGTGACATTTTTCCACTCATGTTTATACGGTGACATTACAGGTTTGACGTCTATTCGTTGAATGTAGGAAACGAGACAAAATCAAGCCAGTAAAGGTTCGTCCCGGCTTCGTGAAACGTCAACAATGTGTGACCAAGCGGTACCATAACTCCATTTGTACCACAAGACGGACCAAGACGAACCAGCTTGTAGTTCCGGTTTTTTTTAAAGTATTATTTGTTTTGTACCTGAATGCCAAGCTATGACATGTTTACCCTTGGTAATCTGTGGGTATCGAGACGTTGAACCACATTCGCCCGAGATAATTTTTTGCAATTCAGATGAATTAACTCCAATGCCCGCCCCTGTTATGAAAAAAAAAGGCTGGTAGAGTTTTTTTAAATTGCAAAAAGTCTCTCCAGTTCGCTCTAGTGGTTAAGTATATTGTTTAGACTGGACAGTTTGCTGGTTCATCCTTTCTCAGTGCAAACTCATATCTTTTATAGATTTAGCATTGATTCTTAATTTCAGAAACCATTTGACTGTCCATCTTGGTCAATCAGAGGGCAAATATTAAAATCCGGAATTAAAATTGAGACATTAGTCGAGATTGGTGAGGACATTCTCTTTTTGTTTTTCGGGGAGGAGGAGGGGGGAAGGATCAGAGAGGGCCTTGTTTATTTATATGTTTAATACTAGTACACAAATTACATACACCAATTAAAATTAATAACATATAAGATCGACCATGCATCTTAATATATACCATCTTGTTGGTTAAGCTAATAGTGCAGATCAGCATCAGAATGCGCAAAAACTCATTCTGATCCTGATCCACAATTTCCGTTTTAACCTTTTCAAACTCGATCACTTCCTACGACTCTGAGATTTAATGGATTTGAAAAACATTTTGGGATAAAAAGAGGACAGGTGAGGACATTCTCTGATTTAAATTAAAACTCGCTGCAATGTACAGTGATACCGTCAACATAATTCATATTGAAAAAAAAAGCCTGACTTTTGCAGAAAGAGCAACGTGGTATTTTGTTTCAACTAATCTTGTTTATCCAGACAATTTTGATGCATTACCAATCTCTTTCAAAGTTTTGTTTCATTTGTGTTTCATTATTTCTTAGCATCAGACACTGTAATACAATCAGGTTTATTGCCCGGCTGCAATATAAGAAATTTACTGGTAAAGGTCAAATGATACCGGGAGAAATTGAGTCTATAGAATAAGAATGATATGTCTGGCCTGTCCTACAATCCTTTTGTCACGATACAATCTTTGATTCTTAGAAAACTTAACTCTTTAATCCTTTACCACTCAACAAAATAAATTTTGGATTCGATCAAATGGAAATCATTTGGAGACGACAAAATATCTGTGGCTAAAGAAATAGGATCTGTCTTTTAAGTAGGGAGAAAAGATTGTGGAAAAGGAAGAAAATGCTGGCTAATAGCATTTCCCTTTTTCCACATTGTTCTAAATAGGCCATTTCCCTGGGGTCTTTAACATTTGGGATTGTTTGTGGAAGAGTTACCCTATGGAGTCGAATTTTCGTTTTTCGTTGTACACGTTTCTTGAAATTACTTTTAGAAAGAAGCAGTTGTTTGTAAAAAGAAAACGACTTACTACCATGTATTAAAAAAGTATTCAAGTTGACAGCCCATTTTTGACACGGATACGTTTATAGTCAATTTATAATCAGTTGTGTACCTTTAACAGCGCTATATACACAACTTTAATTACGTGTATCTGAATAAAATAGACCAAGATCTATCAAAATCAGCACAGAAAATGCAAGTCGAATCTTCATTTTGACCTTCCAATATCGATGCTGTGATATGGCTTCCTTATTTGCCTATCAATTTAAAAGTTAACCCATTTACCACATAATCCCCAGGTCCATCAACTTGAAAATATCACATGAAAAGGAACAGATTCTGTCATAGCTTAGTTCCTTAGTTCCTTTGGAACTCCTGGGCTCCGAGAAATTAAGGTCATTTTCCCATTCATGTGCACCAAGAAATTAAAACCATTTCAAGTTTTAAAATATTGGCAATATTTCCTGCGCACAAAGAAATCAAAAACGATTCTGTCAAAATTCAAGTTGCAGGTAATTTCTGTTTACCAAGAAAATGAAACCGTTCTGTGATGATGTAAATCTTGGCAATTCCTGGGGATCAACAAATCTAAACCATTCTGTCATAATTTTAATCAATGGCAATTCCTCTGCACAACGTAATTCAAACCATTCCGTCATTCCACCCTTTAAGTTCTGTGCTAAAAAGGAGGTAAAGACAATTCTGTCATGATTTAAGCCCCAGGTAATTCCTGTGCACCAAGGAATTCAAATCATTATGCCATAGATTAAATCCTTGGCAATTCCTGTGCACAAGAAAATCAAAACACTTCTTTCAAAGACTGTCATACCATGAAGTTTCCGCCCATGGCAGTGCCTATAGAATTAAACCAATTATAGGTAATTTCTTCTATCCATAGATCTAGTAAAACAAAATTGCGGTATGATTGACCTACCTTTGCTCGAGCAATATAAGGGTGCGGTAGCCCCCATGCTAACCTGCTCGGTGCACGAATACACTATATCACAGTTTTTTCTTTAACAATTCTTCGAATAGTTTTCAAATTGTAAGGTTTGTCTCGGCTTATCTTAACGATCACTTGATTCTAAATACACATTGAGTACTGAAAACAAATCTGGCTGGTATATGTATAAACGGCCCCGTCTGTTAATAATTATGGAAATATTGAAGTCAGTACTGTTGGTTTCTGTAACAATCTTGTCCATAGAATGGAGGGCTACACTGGTCCTGCTAATTTATCTTATGACCATTTCTCTACGAATGAAAAACAAACCTCAATTGTCTGAGTAGAACAATTTGATATCCAACTCCTAGATAAAAAAAAAAAACGTCGAAAGAAGGCGACACCCGTTTCCGATCGTTCAGAGTAAGAAAAAAAAATAGCGATGCTACTTTCATGTATAGGGAGCATTCGGATGAATTCCGTTTGTTGTGGTAGACATCTTGTTTTTCAAAGGTTGCGGTTTGAGCTCGCCTAATTAATATTTAAACAATCGTTGGTTTTGTAAGGACTATAAAATTACCCAATAAAATCGAACAGTCTATCTCAACCCTTTTTTCTAAACCTTCACAGTTCATACAATATCTGAATTTATGTCTCTATTAAAGACGCGACTTAGGTCAAGAGAGTTAACGAGGAAATCAAAGAATGAGGAATCATATGAAAACATGGTTTCTAATCGAAAAAGAAAATGTTGATATTGAGCATTTTCTCTAATTTCCAGTGTTTTCCCGCTGTCTGTTGCAGAAACCCCGAGATCAACCACAACAGGTAATTTCATGGCTTATATTAGTTCCCAATAGGACAGGTTACCGGTCATTTCAATCTGTGTCGTTCGAGCTTAGCGAGTAGGACTTGAGACCAGATGGTCACTTGTGCGAATATCTATCTCGGTCAATTTGTTTCTGTTGTTTGATAGTAAAGGGTGCTCCAAAAGAGTATATGTAACATTCCGAATACCCATTTACCATGAACTACAAACGGTAGCAAGATGGAACCGGTACCATGTAAAAGCAAAAATAATTAAGTTTCCTTCTGTCAATTTTTTCCAGTCCCAATAATTTGGTGGCACACAAAACAAGAGGGCCATGATGGCCCTGAAATCGCTCACCTGAGTATTTTGACCAAACATGAACCATTTTCAATTTAGTGACCTAGTTTTTTATCAGACATTATCCATTATCACACACTTTTTGAGATATCAATAAGACAAACATTCTGTCCAAGTTTCATGAGTATTGGACTGAAAATGTGGCCTCTAGAGCGTAGAAAAAAGGTTTTTCTAAGATTTGACCAAGTGACCTAGTTTTTGACCCGACATAACCCATTATCAGATTCTTTTGAGACATCACCAAAACAAACATTACGACCAAGTTTAAAGAGTATCAGGCTGAAAATGTGGCCTCTAGAGCTTACGCAGGGTTATTCTAATTTTTGACTAAGTGACCTTGTTTTTGACCCCACACGACCCATTTTCAAACAAATTTAAGGTATCACCAAGACAAAAATTCTATAGAGGTTTCAGAATCAGATTGAAAATATGTCCTCCAGAGCGCACACAAGGTTTTATATTTTTAGAAGATTTGACCTTTTGACCCGACATGACCCATTTTCAAACTAAGTGTTTAGTCTCTATCATTTTCTTCCGTGTCACCTCTCTCATCATTTTTTGTAGTAATTTTTTATCTCTCTTCGACTAAAAACCGAGCCAAAGTACTTCTATTCTATCAGAACTGACAGATAACTCTTATGCAAGTATTGCTCCATACGAGTACAAACATCATTTTGACTACCTTCTCAGCAGCTTAGTACGATATTTTTGACCGTGTACAGATTTATCTATATATTTTTCTGAAATAATATTTCAAAGGGTAGAAGAAAAACAATAAAACCCTTGGCATAAGATGTCCATTTCTGCCACCGGTATTTAAAACCTCACAGGTTTTGCGATACGTATATTGTTCAGGTAAATATTTTGCTCTATGTAATGAATATAATAGACCAAACAAAATTATACTCATCATCTAAGAGTTAAAGCATAGGAATTGTTCTTTTTTCACCGCCAAGCCGATATGGATCTTTTCGTTTTTCTGACCATTAACTGACGACTGCAACACCCAAAGCTAGCATGGCAAAGTTAAAACTGATTAACATTAACATAACTATAAAAAATATGTTTATTATTGACTAAAATCGATATTTTTATTGCTTTTTAAGGCTAAATCATGCATAAAACCGATCTTACAAGGAACTGTATGCTCTGACAGAAATTAGGTTTTATGCCATTTTGGACTTCCTGTATATGTCACCGCCCGTTACTATTTAAACTCATCCTGATGTAAGTTATGCGACCTTTACACTCAAAGTTTGCTTGCATTAAAAGCATTTTGTAACTTGGTTTCAAAAGTCTGTTATCTGACGTGAATGTAATCTTTATAACAATTATTTTCATTTGAAACGACCACCGTAACCCAAGTTGGCACTAACGGAACATTTTATACATGCAAATGAACATTCTCACAACATCGCACATCAACCGCTCCACTCCTTGTTTAGCCAAAAACATAATTTGCTTAACAAAACAGTTTAGGCAGTTCTGTACACGGTAAAAGATATCGTACTAAGCTGCTGAGAAGGTAGTCAAAAAGATGTTTCTACTCGAATGGAGCAATACTTGCATAAGAGTTATCTGTCAGTTCTGATAGAATAGAAGTGCTTTGGCTCGGTGTTTAGTCTCTATCAGTTTCTTCCATTCTAATGTCACTTCTCTCATCACCTTTTATAGTAATTTGCTCCCTTTATCTGAAATTCACTTCAAAAACAGAGCGAATTATGTCATTTAGAAACAAGTTGCAGGTTGTATAAATCGCAGATTTAAATGCACGGTCTGTACATTCTCTTCATGATCATCAAGCCTGCAAAAGCTAGGTATAAACGTTTGCGTTGATTAACATTGATTTTTATTCGATATGTACATGTATGGACCTTCAGCAGACTGATAACAGCGACGTCTCATAACAACTTTGTTTATAATGTCGAAAAAGAACTAAGTTCCAAACATTTTCTAAAATCTTTTTTGTACTTAAATTTTTTCACGGTCTTCTGCTTAAGGCGATCAACACTAAATCAAAGTACTTTTGTCTTAGTTGTGTATTCGACTGGTCGGCTGAGTCAATATTGGATACCACTTTTCATTGTGTCACTTGCCATCAGCCATTTATGGCACAAAGTTTGAACACTTGTCTTCAAATCCACCACTTACATTGGATGTAATGCATATCAATCTTTCAATTTTTGCTTGTTTCACATGATCTCAGGAAAAGAAAAAAAAGTGACAAAGGTTTCCAATTACGTAATTGTTCGTTAAATGGTAATTACTTTTATCCGACCCATTGAAAGTTCATGAAACCTCATGAATCTGTGGACACAATAGCGGTCACGTGCCTAGAGACATGTGAAACAAGAGGACCATGATGGTCCTTATATCACTCACCTGAGTACTAAGCAATAAAGGTCTACAATGAATGCAGGGCCAGTTTTGACCCCAGGGCATCATAGGAACAATCTTAGTAGAGGTCCACTATGAGATGCTACATACCAAATATCAAAGCTCTGCACCTTTAGTTTCAGGGAAGAAGAATTTCGAAGTTTTCCTTCTTTCTTCCTATGTTTCAAACTTGTGACCCTCCGGGGCGGGGCCATTTTTGACCAAGGGGGCATCATATGAACAATCTTTGTATAATTCCACTAGGAGATGCTACATACCAAATATCAAAACTTTGCATCGTCTAGTTTCAGAGAAGAACACGTTTAAAGTGTTCCTATATTTCGAACTTGTGACACCCGGGGCAAGACCAGTTTAAACCCCAGGGGCATAATAATAATAATAATAATGATAATAAAATCTTTATTTCTTTAAAGTTAAAATATTAAGACAGAATTTCAAGAAAAATGACCTGAAAATAGAGTCTTTTTTACAATGTTGCCTTCTGTCTCTTTCTCTCTCTCTCACACACACACCCCTCAACACACTTATCCCTACACCCACACACAAACAGATGCGATAATAAATAAGTGGATGATGAAAGAAAATAACATGAAAATGAGTCTATAAGTCATATGAACAATCTTGGTAAAGGTCCACTAGGAGATGATACATACCAAAAGTCAAAGCTCTGCACCTTCTAGTTTCAGAGAAGAAGATTTTTAAAGTTTTCCTTCTCTGTTCCTGTGTTTCAAACTTGTGACCCCGGGACGGGGCCAGTTTTGACCCCGGGGGCATCATATGAACATTCTTGGTAGAGGTCCACTAGGAGATGCTACATACCAAATATCAAAGCTCTGCTACTTCTAGTTTCAGAGAAGAACACTTTTAAAGTTTTCCTTCTTTGTTCCTATGTTTCAAACTTGTGACCCACGTGGCGGGGCCATTTTTGACCCCGGGGGCATCATATGAACAATCTTTGTAAAGGTTCACCAGGAGATGCTACATACCAAATATCAAAGCTCTGCACCTTCTAGATTCAGAGAAAAAAATTTTTAAACCCCGGGGGAATCATATGAACAATCTTTGTAAAGGTTCACCAGGAGATGCTACATACCAAATATCAAAGCTCTGCACCTTCTAGATTCAGAGAAGAAAATTTTTAAATTTTTTCTTCTTTGTTCCTGTGTTTCAAACTTGTGACCCCAAGGACGGGGCCAGTTTTGATCCCAGGGACATCATATTAACAATGACGGGGCCAGTTTTGACCCCAGAGGCATCATACGAACAATCTTGGTAGCGGCCTACTAGGAGATGCTACATACCAAATATCAAAGCTCTAGTTTCAGAGAAGAAGACTTAAATTTTTCCTTCTTTGTTCCTATGTTTCGAACTTGTGACCCACTTGGCGGGGGTAGTTTTGACCACGGGGGCATCATATGAACAATCTTCGTAGAATTCCACTAGGATATGCTACATACCAAATATCAAAGCTCTGCACCTTCTAGTTTAAGAGAAGAAAATCTTTGTAGAATTCCACTAGGAGATGCTACATACCAAATATCAAAGCTCTGCTACTTCTAGTTTCAGAGAAGAAGACTTTTAAAGTTTTCATTCTTTGTTCTTATGTTTCACACTTGTGACCCCCGGAGCCTGGCCAGTTTTAAAACCAGGAGCAGCATATGGACATTCTTGGTAGAGGTCCACTAGGAGATGGTACATACCAAATATCAAAGCTTTGCATCTTCTAGTTTCAGAGAAGAAGATTTTTAAAGTTTGCCTTCTTTGTTCCTGTGTTTCAAACTTGTGACCCTCCGGGACGGGACCAGTTTTGATCCCAGGGACATCATATGAACAATGTAGATGGAGGTCCTCTTGGAGATGCTACACATCAAATATCAAAGCTCTGCACCTTCTAGTTACAGAGAAAAAGATTTTTTATAGTTTTCCTTCTTTGTTCCTTTGTTTGAAACTTGTGACCCCCGGGACATTGCCAGTTTTGACCCCAGGGGCATCATATGAACAATCTTGGTAGAGGTCTACTAGGAGATGTTACATACCAAATATCAAAGCTCTGCTACTTCTAGTTTCAGAGAAGAAGATTTTTAAAGTTTTCCTTCTTTGTTCCCATGTTTCAAACTTGTGACCCACGTGGCGGGGCCAGTTTTGACCCAAGGGACATCATATGAAAAGTCTTGGTAGAGGTCAACTAGGAGATGCTACATACTAAATATCAAAGCTCTACGCTTTCTACTTTCAGAGAAGAAGATTTTTCAAAGATTTTGCTATTTTTTTCCTTTTGGTTTCCATGGCAATCAGAGTGATGGCTGGAATTCAATCTCTTGAACACCTCTGGTAGAGCTTTACCCAAGGAACATCCCTGCCAAGTTTCATCAAGATCGGCCCGTTTGTTTAGGAGGAAAAGATGTTTAAAGAAATTGTGGACAACGCACGACGCACGACGGACGACGGACATTGAGCGATCACAAAAGCTCACCATGAGCACTTTGTGCTCAGGTGAGCTTAAAAGGACGTGAAGCTCGACAGGTAGCACAAAACATAAACGCGGCCTAATGCAAGCCACTGCTGTAGTTATAGCCTGTAAATGTCAGAGTATAGTTTACATCGATGCTCTGCCATTTTTGATATCAATTCATTTTTCAAAATGTTCAGCCGAGCGTAACTCGATATTTATGAAAATAAACAATTTTCCTCTTTATCTTTTAAAATAACAAACCACTCAATCAAAAGTATTGAAGGTTTCCATTACTTTAAAGATGCATAGCTAAGCTTTTAGGGTTGGCAATACCAGATGCAATGGGTCTTGGGACCAGCGGGTGCCGAGCAGTTCATCGGTGTTACAGGAGACCACTCCTTCATGAATAGCTTTGTCCCGATTTAAATACAATACCTGACAACTGCGCCAGAGAGACATCTCTTTGGCTCAGTGGTTTACAAACAAAGTCCGTAACAAAGGAACAAATGAACAATTGCATAGCAGAAATACAAGGACCGCGCAGGATTCGAACCTAGAACGCCTGGATGTAAGGCCAACATCATAGCCACTGAGTTAAAGAGAATTCTCCCTAATGTAGATGTTAGGTGTTGTAATAAAACCGGGATAAAACCATGCAAGAAGGTGTGGTCTCCCGTAACAAACCCCCTCTTAAAGGCATCATTTATTTATAGCTCAAGCCTTACAAGGCAGAAAGTCCGTTTTTGGACAACAAATGGGATTAATGGCTCAATGGCCGAAACGAGACTAGCCCCTGTCTTACGATTTGGTTGGTTGGTTGTACTGGGGTTTAACGCCACATTAACAGCTACGGTCATATCATGGCGGTCGGTGATGCACATGTGTTTCCTGGCTTTCTCACACCAGTGCTAACACAACTTTCTTTCCAACGCCACCGACTACTTTTCTCACATGCTTCAGCGGAAGTGAGAGGCGAAAACACGCCGAAAAGAAAGTTCGCTTCAACCGGGTATCGAACTCACAACCACCAGGTCATGAGTCTGACACCCTCAGCACTGAGACACCCCGGCGGGTCCCTTTCTTACGGACAAAGCCCGTAACAAAAAAACAAATGAACAAATGCATAGCAGAAATACAGGGACCGGACAGGATTCGAACCTTAAACGCCCTGACGAAAGGCCAACACCAACAATAACCAATGAATTAAAGAGAATTCTCCCCAGTGCAGTTTTAGATCTTGTAATTAAACTAGGATAAAACCATGCATAAAGGATTGGTCTCCCACAATATACTCGATGCATTGCACCATCATTCGGAACCTAGGTTTAATGTCTCATGCTAAAGACCATTTTTAATTTCAGATTGCCAGCCATGGTAACAAAACCTACACCTTTAACAAACCCAAGACTTGATGTTCTTAATTCTTATGTTCTACAACTTTGGGCTATTAGGACTGGTCTTACAAATAAGTACCATTATTTTGAATTTTAATTAGGCAAGGAGTAAACAGTAAGTGGCTCTTATGTACAATATAAATCAAGATTCAGATGTACCAAACACAGGCGTGTAGATAGGGTTGAAGCCTTCGGCTTCGGCCTCATCTTTAGTACATGCCTAGCCTAGCTCCTCCTGGAAATGCTTGGTCTGATCAAGTCTTTCGAACATTCTTTGAGAATTCTGACCGATATAGGATGAGACCTTTTTGTACCGCTTAGGTTTATGGAGTCGACTTAAGATGTCTACTCATCCAATTTGGTAAAGCCAATCAGAATCATGGTACTTTTAAACCTAGAAAAGCTTGGAGAAAAAGACTAATGTTCTTATGCATGGTTGGTACAAAACATTATTCCGATCTTGATCCACAGAATTCAAAGCAGCTAACGTTGTCCCATATTACAGGAAAATTTACCCTATAAATCATAACTTTTTTACAGCACCGAACAGATCCAACTTGACAGATTAATTACCTGCTATTGATAAGCCACATTCCTGACTTATCGAACACAACTACATACTTATCTAGGCAAAATCCGTCCTAGAACTAGTAAACTAGCTATTAGCTGCATCGCATAACTAACAACTTCTCAGGCATTTGTAGCCTTATTATAAATAATGTAAACAAATTAACAGAATTCTCTCAGTAATTTTTCCATACCACTTGAACCAGGTTGCGCATTGAAAGCACACACCGCACGTTAAGCCCAAGTCCCACTGGCATATTTCACCTTCAAATGCATCTGCGAAGGATTTTTTTTTTGAAAAATTCAGAAATACGCCGACAAATGCTGAATATAAAGACAAGTGTCAGAAGTTAGGAGTGTTTGCGATTCTTGCCTATTTGAGAGACAAATAGCAACATTATGCACCTACCAAAGGTAGAACATGATGAAGACGATGCGACGACACGAGACGAGACAAAAAAATTCTCTTTTCAATATGTACGCATCTGTCTGACATTTCTTACGTTATGAAACACATTGATAAGTTCAAATACAAGTGAAATAAGCTGTCTATCCTGTTAACAGTTTCTTAATTTTAAACAGATGCCACAATTATTTAAACATTGAGAACGCCCTCCAATTAGCGCAAAATTTAACTCTTAAAGCTTCTAACGTTTCTCAATGTTTTTGCTGCCAGAGAAGATAAAAAACTCCAGTCTAAAAATAAAAGCTTGCAGGCCGATCGTAATCCATAATTATGTGATACAAGATATGATAGCAAAAACAACACTAAAATCTAAATAGATGGACTGTTTTGACACTTTTAATGTCCAGTGAAAAACTTAAGGGTTCATCATGTGTTGCAATTTGTTTGTGTTTGAAACATGGTTAGAAACATACTGCCTCTCATGGGTTATCAGAACTAATTACGTAAACGATTACCATAAATCGTTTTCTTTTTTTCCATTCATTAGTAGATTTAAATTTTGTATTTTCAAGGCAAAGCAGATCGAACAATAGACGAACAATGGACGATTTACAACTGATAGATGCATATGCATGAGGTATGCATGAAGTATGGACTGGTGTTAGATTGCACTGTCAAGAGATATTTCTACCGTATAGTTAAGACGGATTTAACACAAAGTAATTCATCTCATGCAGAGACTTGCTAGGTATAACACGTCATGAAGTATTTAACCTTTTTTTCAAACCGCTGCTCATTTATATACCTGTGTAAGTTAACCCTTTCCGAAACGACAAATGTTAGAATCTTCGAAACTCAAACAGTTTGCAGACGACAATTTCAAATTTAATAAAAATGGCAGAAAGTTCTCCAAATTGGTAGGAAACACAGTTGGAAAAGGAGAAATTGCCCTTTATGAGCGATTTCTCCTTTTTCCACGGTGTTTTCAAAAGACTTGTACTGTAAACACTAAAAAACAAGGGCTTGTTTGGGAAAGGGTTAGGGCCAGCACGAATAATGCAGTGTAAAAGAAAATGACATAAAAAAAAACGGCGAAACTGCCTTGCTTGAGAACTTAGTGCATAAAACAGACTCCTATGTCTCAACTTTATTACCTTTATCTATATATTCTTTGATCTCAAACACTTTTGGACAGTTACGAAGCCAAACATACATTTATTTTAAATCTTAAAATAGACTTCCATAGACTGTTGTAAAGACTTATTTACGCCACAGTTGTGTTTTTAATAACTCTAAGTGTGTTTTACAATGAAAGTTTTGATAACTCATATTCCTCTGGAGTTGAAACAAAAGTCAACTGGTATTCTATTTGCATATAAATCTTTACCAGATGAGGCCTAAGATTTTGTGGCCTAATAACGTAAGGAGTTGGAGCACCTCCTTGACCTTAAGTAAGGGAATTTTTGAGTTGTCAGGAGATTTCGACGCTGGTCACATAAACGTGTACAAGATTAAGGCCATTTAGAGCCATAGTTCAGTCCTGGTGGCATATACGCAAAAAAGCGAGCTATCACCGCATCAGAACTGAAATACAGTCGAAAGCTTCGAATCTTTGCTAAAAGAACTTTCTGAGCCAATAGTGAGGAAAAAAAAAAGGCAAAAAAATGAATAGTCTGTGTCTTGGGTATTTGTAGTCTTTGTGCAGTCTGCCTGTAAACATGTGCTTTTGTCATACTTCTACACAATGTAAAGTACAGACGCAGTCTGATGTGACGTCACAAATGACAATTACAAAGAGCTTAGTGTCAATATTTATGTATATTTATAGCCAGCTTAAAGCAGTGAATCAACGCTATGTCCGCCTGCTTCTTTCACACCAGATTTATTTGACTTATGGCAGATAATCCGTTGAAATAATATCATATCTTTCACTTTTATGAAAAAAAAAAAAAAAACCACGAGTGGTAATGGTGGATAAAAGCCTTATTACACTACGTGTAATTTTTGACAAACCATAAAATTCCAAGTAAAAAAAAAAATGATAAATTCATGCAAATGAAATTGCGATAGAGTAATAATTTAGAAAACATGATATATACTATACAGAGAAGCTGTTCAGATACAGCATCTTCTCAATCTGTGAGAATATTTTTTAAAGGATTGAGTTATACAGGTACCAAATCCATTTGTAATTTGGAAAAGTGAAAGATAAAAGGAATAGAATAGAAGAGAAGCGTTTTGAAACAAATAATAGCTGTGAAAACACGAGTTAAAAGTAGGTCAAAAATTACCTTGTGAATGGCTGAGGGTACAGAGAACGATGATTTTATTTGCATTCGTAACTGAATTGGCTGGACACAATAAAAGGGTAATCAAACTCTTATTATTTCCACAATATTTGTAACGAATGTAAAGTGGCCTGCACCCAAACATTTTTAGTTTCCTTTGATGGTTGTCATTAAGTGGAAAGAATGGAATATCTTTGACAATAAGTTAACGTATGAATATGTAATTTGTTATCGTTTAATGTCATTGTAAGACAAGTACACTGGGTTAAAACGAACCATTCCATCCTTAGGCATGCAAATTGTGAAGAGTCGAAACTCCTACACTGAAACGTCAAAAGGGGAATCTAATGCTTGTTTGAGGCAGCTAATGGTTCATTGAAATGCATAGTTAGTTAAATTTAATTTGTGTAAATCCATCTTAAAATAAACATACGTTGAATATCGATTGCAGTGATATCATCAGATTTATGCACCAAACTGCATGTATTACGAAGGTTTCAATGACGTCAGTTCTCAGTGACATCAATTTACATTTAGATGGAGCGCTCAGATGGGAAATGCTGTATCGTCAGCGTATTCAATTCGTGACAACATAAAAGAGGGGAATTACACTTAAATGGTACACACTTTGCAGTAAAAGAAATAAGTTGAACGCTCAGGTGGCAGGGGACGTGGATGACTATGGCGATTCGGGGCGACATGATTTGCCATGGCGAGCTCTGGAACCAAGAAAATACACGGACATGCAAGCCGTACCCCAGAAAAAAATGCTTAAAAAAACAACAAGAATAGAACTAAATATCAAACAACCTGTCATTTGGTCCCGATTTATGTATAACAGCAACAATATGGAACTATCGTATGCTTATCATTTCCTATACGCTGGGCAAACTGGTTTCTATGTTTTTGTATGACGTGTATAGATTGAAAAAAAAAAAATCCAAAGGTCGTTGATCTACACAGACTTAGCACAACGACATGTCTTTTCAATCATGTGAAGGTCAAACTTGGGCAAATTGCTGTAAGCCCAGCCTATCATTCAATTTTCTAGGAGTTATCGATAAGCGTGAGTAAATAATGTACACAGGTGATTGCACGAAAGTATTTCTCTTAACTAGTATATTTCCATTGTTAAAGACAAGGCCAACCCGTAGATACACGTGTATTGTAAATAGTGGTAAAATAAGCCGTTAGCTGAATGTTGGCGCCAGACTAGTAAAGGACGTCGTATTTTATTTGGGGAAAGTACTTTAAAGTTTGCCAGACAGAATTCTAAATTTGACTCTACAAAAACATTTACAGACAACATCAAATTAAGATGTTAAAAGTCGAGATTTGTCTTTAAAAAGGTAGAAAATACTGAAGGAAAAAAAGGAGAGCATTTTGAATAGAAGAAAACATGACAATTGGGGAAAATAAAGTGCTGGTGCTGGTTACTTGCATTTCGTACTTTTTCAAAAATGTTTCAAAAGCATGTAAATTTAAGATCGTGAACACACAAGGTTGTCTGGCAAATGATGAAGGAAATGGAACAATTGCGATGACGGATGATGTCGGGAATTAAAACATAGGCAACGTCTTGTAGCGGTCGTGTTGAGGCTACAAGTAACCATGAATCTCATTGCATTGGGCAATTAATAAATAGGACTACTTTTAATCTTTCACTGGAAAAAAAAAACACGACAGGGGAAAAACTTGAATATAGAGCTTTTTAATTGCGTTCTTGTGTGCATATTTCGCCGAACCAATTCTTGTCTCGGGGGAGGGGGTCCATTTCAAAATTCTTTTACCCCAAGAAACTCGTCTAGCAGCATCGATCACTGCAGATCCAAGATTTAAGTGCACGTCATGTACATTGTATTACTGTCTGAATTTAGAGTTAGGAAGTTTATGTCATTTAAACTCGTTAGTAAGCACTGTATAAGATTACACCATCTTGGGTCTCAGTCAACAAAGACTGTTTATGTCTCTAAAATCTTTCAGTGCCAAATATATTGACTCGACCTCTTTCGACGGCTGAAAATATAGTCCACGTAACCTTAAAAATATTTTTTATCTGGTTTTTACAAGTGTCTTCAGCAAAAGGCTCCGTTTTTGCCTTTAGAGCTGAAACGGTGACTAGTTACTGCAGATGCATTTTTGAAAATACATCCTATTCAGCTATTCTTGGTTCGTACCCAAGGTATTGGTTTTTATCACCGCCCACGTCTATTACGCACCGTTTTTGTTTAAATAGAGGATAGTCCGGTAGATTTATGAATTAACAAATAAATGATGACTTGCTAGCTATGACGAATCAGATGCACTAAGGTCCCAAAAGAATAGCTCATATGTATTAAATTTAACAGCCTCCCCCATACCTATGTCTTCACATTGAAAAGACAAGGCGAAATATTCTGATGGACCAAGCTACTGACAGACAGACATTAATAAAGAAACACCCCAGTCTTCTTCCAAAGTTGGCAAGTGGGGGACCTAAGGGGAGGTCAGGCATGAAAATAGAAAACTGAATAGTTTATAACTAAACGAACATTACTTGGTCTCAAACGGTACCTACACAAAAGTATAGGAGGTGTGAGTTTTAGAACATTACTTGATCTCAAACAGCACAACAAAACAGTAAAGGTGTGAGTCTTAGAACATTACTTGGTCTCAAACAGCAAAACAAAACAGTATAGGAAGTGTGAGCCTTAGAACATTACTTGGTCTCAAACAGCACCAACACAACAGTATTGGAAGTGTGAGCTTTAGAACATTACTTAATCTCAAACAGGACAACAAACAGTGAAGGTGTTAGCCTTAGAACATTACTTGGTCTCAAACGGCACCAACACAACAGTTTAGAAGGTGAGCTTTAGAACATTATACTTGGTCTCAAACGGCACCAACACAACAGTATAGGAAGTGTGAGCTTTAGAACATTACTTGGTCTCAAACAGCCCAAAACAAAAGTATAGGTGTGAGCTTTAAGACATTACTTGGTCTCAAACGGCACCAACACAACAGTATAGGAGGTGTGAGCTTTAGAACATTACTTGGTCTCAAACGGCACAAAACAAAACAGTATAGGTGTGACCTTTAGAACATTACTTGGTCTCAAACAGCAACAACACAACAGTATAGGTGTGAGCTTTAGAACATTACTTGGTCTCAAACGGCAACAACACAACAGTATAGGAGGTGTGAGCTTTAGAACATTACTTGGTCTCAAACAGCACAAACACAACAGTATATAGGAGGTAAGAGCCTTAGAACATTACTTGGTGTCAAACAGCACCAACACAACAATATAAGAAGTGTGAGCTTTAGAACATTATTTGATCTCAAACAGGACTACAAAACAGTAAAGGTGTGAGCCTTAGAACATTACTTGGTCTCAAACGCCACCAACACAACAGTTTAGGAGGTGAGCTTTAGAACATTATACTTGCTCTCAAACGGCACCAACACAACAGTATAGGAAGTGTGAGCTTAAAGGCCTGGTCACACCACCCGAACTTTGCTGGAGCCTTCCTTGAACGGTAGGGAGTGGGGCCGAATTTCGACAACGCTCGTCACCGCGAACAAAACAGGGAAAAAAATCGAAAACACGGGCGTTGGCTTGGCGGTGCACTGCTGAAGCCGGCGTTGCTTTAGCGTTGGTTTAGCGGCAGCGAGCTGTAGCGAGCGTTGGTTTAGCGGTGGCGCGAGCGTTGGTATAGCGGCGTTCTGCGCATGCGGGCTTTGGCTCGGCGGGTGTATAAAGTTGGTTTAGCGGCATACCGCTTGTGACTACGGAGCTGAACGGATCGTTTTGATACAAGTTCAGATAGATTTTTGACAGAAGTCGATAGTTGAAGTTCCAGGCTTGCACGGTAGTTGGTGTCTTGCTTAGTCAGTCTGGGGGTCAGCCTCTGTACAAGTTCATCAAACATGGCTGGTGGCATCCTCATGAAGTGCTGGAAGGCTCGTGGATCCTCATTCCTCAGCTCCACAATCAGCATCTTTTACAGTCCATGTTCAGGCCTTCTCATCCATGGTGATACAGTTTTACTGTAACTTTGAGCAATTTCGATATAAATGAGGTCTGAACTCAACCGCAGCTTGATTCAAAATGAGCTAGTCCATTTCTTCCCGTTTTTATAGCCAAATTCTGGTCCCGCTGCGACACCACTATACCAACTCCAAACCAAAGTTCATCACCGCCATGGCTCGCTGCTTCAACGCCCGACACCGTTCCAGCAATCCCGTGTCCACTCGTAAAACACTTACAACCGCTCCACCGAAGTTTGTGCAACGTTTAATCGCCGTCCGATCAACGCTGGCGAAGCAGCGGTGGTCCAGCGTTCAAGATTTCTGCGTTGGCCTAACGGACCCAATCGTCCACAAACTTGCGTCTAGCGGTGCCAAACTTTGAATGGGCGTTGGTGGAGCGGGGGTGAACTTTGCCGGGGCGGAAAATTGCCCCCTCCTCACCGCACGCAATATTTTGTGCAGCTCAAAACTTTCGGAGCGGTAGGAGGGCCCCTCGAGAAACATCAGCGGTGGCCGAACGTATACGGCGTTGCTTTAACGGGGGCCAACTTTTGTTAAACGGTGGTGAACGGTTACGAGCGGTGATGATTCTTTTTTACCGCTCAAGGAACGCTCCAGCAAAGTTCGGGCGGTGTGACCGGGCCTTTAGAACATTACTTGGTCTAAAATTACATTACAGCAGTGAAGGAGGTGTGAGCTTCTCTCTTGAAAATTCAACAATATGGCGAAAATCATTGATTTAGAAATGCATGCGTGAACAAACAGAATGACTTTCGTAATCTGTCTTGGTTTGGCTTGCAGATCAAAGATAAAGAATTAATTAACCCTCTACCTCAAAGATCTGTTTTACAAGCCCGAGATAGACTGCTTTTGAAACCTCGGTGTGAATAAAAGGTAGAAATGGTGGTTACCAGAATTCTTACTTTCCTAACGTTGTTTTGTTTTAGTTTCCAATATCGATCCTATAATTTTGGAGAAATTAATGTGTTGTCTGCAAGTGCTTTCAACACGTGTACGTGTGGTAAAGAATTAATGAAAAGAACAATCGATTCTCAGACAGTCGATTTTACCTTTGACTGGTCTCTGGGAAACGTTTTCCCCCCATACAAAAATGTGAGTCGTGCTCCGTGAAAAGGGGGTCAGTGTATTAGCAACAACGAACTCGAACCGGATCAGCCTGCGCAGTACGCGCAGGCTGACCTGAGTCGTACCCTTTTGCAACGGTCAATTTTCTTCATGTCCGAGGATTTAGTTCCCAAACAAAATTAATTTTATGGATACATTTATATTATCTGATGACTTGTTTGATATGGCCTGCTGCACGTGAAAAGGGGCATTCGGACATTTGCGTAAAGTGGCGTTTCGGACTAGCCTGCGCGGTCCGCGCAAGCTAATCCGAGACGGCACTTCCGGTTTTTAAGTAATTTTCTGTTTTGCGCAAGTCTACTGTAGCACAAAATCCGATGTAATCGTAAAGTGCCGTCTCGGATCAGCCTGCGCATACCGCGCAGGCTGATCCGAGGCGATATTTTACGCAAATGTCCGAATGCCCCTTTTCGCATGTTGCAAGCCATATAATACGCCAGGGCGATGCATTTAACTCCTGTGTCACAGAGCGCCTTTCATAAGTGATACCTTGTCGTTTTTAAACAGATCTATTTTATATCAATTGAGTAACAAGTTCCTACAACCTTAACAAATCTCTCTCGATTCTGCTTCCTGGTAACTACACCAATACTCGGGCGCAATGATTGAGCAAATGAACGCTACAAAAGTCGACATCCGCTACCAGGTATCGAAATTAGGACCTTATAGCTACGAGGTAGACGTTCATCCTCACAATGACGAACACTACGCGTTATCGTTTTGATTCAATCATAAAAACTTGTAATGATTTGTTTGTTTTCGATTGATGGGAAGTAGATGAGTGTGGAACAAGATCATACTGCACATATCTTGGTGAACTATATGGCTTGCAACATGCCAAAAGGGGCAATTGCGTAAAGTGCCGTCTCGGATCAGCCTGCACAGTTCGCGCAGGCTAATCCGAGACGGCACTGTACGATTACATTACGTTTTTCTGCTTCAGTAGACTCGCTCAAAACAGAAAATGACATAATCAAAGTACTGAAAGTACTGACAGACTATTGAATTTGAAACTAGTAAGTGGCTATGGTAAATGTAAATCTTTGTTGATTTATACTAGACCGAATAAATATTGTCATATTTTGTTTCTGAGTCCGTTCCAGGTCCATCGGTTCATTCTGGTTATTAAATCCAATTCGGTGCAATTCAAATGCAGTTTAATTTATTGACTTTACCCAACGCTCTTGACTATTTTCTTCTCTAGCATAAGAAATATTACGGAAAACTTCAGTCTGTTAATTTTCAATTTAAAACACGTTATTTTGTTGAGATGAAATCTCCTGCCTAAAAAGACATCTTTAGATAGAAAAAGTAAGAGGTAAATTGTGTTTTGCATACATGTACACCTGGCCTTTAACTTCTTTCCATAGCATAGCATTTGAGAAGATAAAACAAATATGATTGTATGTGGCCTATAAACAAAATGATTGCGAAGTTTCATAATATTTTGTCCAATAGTTAAAGAGATATCAGTCTGTGATGGAAATATACGTACATCGAGCCCCCTTTTTCTTATGACCGGGCATTAAATAAAAAAAAAAATCTAAATCTTAATCGGTGGACTATCTTAAGGCATACATGAATGATGTTTCACAAATTTTCATCAAAGATTAAAAAGAAATGTCTGTCTGGACAGAGGAGCGGACAGACAGTAGGGAACAAGATCAGGCTACACAAACTGTACAATCTGATCTTGGATCTATACTAACCTATAATGGGATTTTTTTTTTCACAAAAATAACTTTGAAATAACAGTATTCAGATATCCACCATCTACCAGAAGGTTTTATTTAACTTTTTTTAGCAGGTTGAGAATTCTCGTAACTTGGATTATACAGTTAATGAATCAACCCGTTACCACACAGCAAAATTTTAGACCTATCCAAATTGAAAGAGTTTGCAGATGGCAATTTCAAAGTGGCTCAAATGGTGCAATTTTGCTTTGATAGGGTAGAAAACGTGGAAAAAGGAGAAAATGCTGGTCACCAGCATTCTCTCCTTTTCCTACTATGTTTTCAAAAGGCTTCTTCCTCAGGGGCATTAAAAGTTGTCATTGTATGGTAAAGGGTTAAAAGCACAGAATACAACAGTAAACTATTTAACTCTTTAAACAACGAAACATAATGCGACCCTCCACATTAAAAGCTGTTCCAGACAATAAAGTTAAATGTGACTAAAAAGTTGATAAAAAATATATTCCAAGAGGGTTGAAAACATAATAAGAAAGGGTAAAATGATTGTAACCAGCAGTTTCTTCTGTCTTTTCCCGCATGGTTTTCAAAGGGTTTCTTCTCCACTTGTGTGAAAAATCGGGATCGTGCGGTAAAGGGTTAATATACAAGACGTTAAACAACAGTTTAACATATCAGTTTCGCATTCACAATGATCTAAATAATGTATGACTGGAAGAATGAGAAGGGTTCCCTAGCCAGTGAGGGTTTGTGTAGCAGGAATTTGCTACAAGTCACCTGGAGGTATTATTTTTAGATCTATTCATACTTTTGTGTACTGTGGAGTAGGAATCAGTGATATGAGCCTGATTTGCATAAAGGTCACTTAATTTACATATAAGCAAGCATCATGTACCTTATCAATGACATCTTGTACAGTCTATTGCTTTGAAAGTGGATAAGTTCAAATTGCGATGGTAGAGATTCTGCACTTTAAGTCAAAGTTGTCATAATAACTGAATTAAGATTCTTAACAGTAATGAGTAATTTTTCTGTGAGGCAGTATTTCGAAATTGTGGGGTTTTTTGTGGGGCTGAATCTGGATGCCTATAGACTAGTTTCGCTAGTCGGACTAGCTTCGCTAGTCTAAAAACGGAGAGTTTCATTTCGGGTCTGCCTACGCAGATTGCCCAGTCTGATCCGTGACGACACTTAACATGTCCTTATGCCCCTTTTCGCTTGTTGCAAGCCATATAGGAAATACACCCAAATTCACGTTCGACAAGATAAAGGTCAACAAGTAAACAAAACATATTTTACGACGCCTTTACAGCAGACTTCCCGGTAAGATACGACCCACATCTCTTTTCTATAAACGGCAACGAAGTTAAAAAGAAATGTCTCCTGTGGATTTGGAGATTCTTTGGTCATAATTTAGATATCAAGTGGTGGGCGATGTAGATTCAAGATTAGATGTTGGTGTTCTTTGACGTTTCCATTTTGCTACACTGTCTGCAAAGTTAATTAAGCTCATGTTTGGTGATAAGAATTTAATGTTTTCACTCTAAAATCATGTAAGTTCAGAAAGGTTTCTGAGAAAGCATTTAGCGCAAAGGGTATTAGTTTATACGATAGGCAATTTCTGAGTTATACGGTTTATTCTTTTTATAAAAGCGTCACGCAACAAGTATTTTTTATGATAACCAACGTTTTCTTTTTACATTTTCTATAGCATAAAATTTGCCGATTTTACAGAAAACGCACAGACTTTAAGCTGAAAAACCGACTTAGTTCTTCTCTAATTCATAGCAGGACAAAATTTAGGGTCACCGAACGCGATTGTTTGTGTGAATGTTGAAATTGTTTCAGTACATAAAATTCAGCGTCGATTCGATCAGTTTAGGACAGTGTTAGAAATCTTAGTCTATGAGTCGGTAGTTATACACAGAGA
This sequence comes from Tridacna crocea, assembly GCA_943736015.1. NCBI lineage: Eukaryota > Metazoa > Mollusca > Bivalvia > Cardiida > Cardiidae > Tridacna > Tridacna crocea. The sequence goes on from OX031066.1 coordinate 17,892,827, forward strand.
CAGTTAGGGTTACTTTCCTTACTTATACAAACAAAGTTGTTCAAGAGCGTAGTCACATCTAGAAACAAGTCGTCAATATTTCATGAATTAAAGCAAGCATATTCAAGTTATACCACAAAGACCATCTTTTGATAGAACTGCATCCTCGGATACCCCGGGGTCTCCCTATTTGCTACGCTACATCGATGTAGCGTAGCAAATAGGGAGACCCCGGGGTATCCGAGGATGATATAACTGATTGATGATTGAACACCCCCAAGAGCCCTAAAGTACGACAATCTCACAAGATCAGTTTCATAGAAGAACCAAACGAATTATGAAAGCAGCACCGAGCTGAGCATTGAATGCAGACTATAGACTTGGCTATCCAACAATAACAAAAAGTGAGCCATACTCTACGACAGGGAATTTTAATGCATCTACACGAAGTAACGATGCATGTCGGCCAGCGCAATCCGTGCAGGCTGACATGGGTCGATACTTATAGCCGTTTGTAAATTTTCTTTATGACTAAGGACGGTTCTCTGAATTCAGTCGGTTGTAAATTTATAATGTGATAATTGCTTGGTATACTGCAAAACGGAAATGCACTAAACCTCCTTTTTCGCTAGAGCATGGTTAATGATTCAAGGCCATGCCATATGGTTTGCAACACGTGAAAAGGGGCATTCGGATATTTGCGTAAAGTATCATCACGGATCAGCTTGCGCAGTCCGCGCAGGCTGATCCGAACGACACTTTCCGTCTTTATATAATTTTTCAGTTTAGAGCAAGTCTAGTGTAACACAAAATGTAATGTAGTCGTAAAGTGTCGTCTTGGATCAGCCTACGCCGGCTGATTCGAGGGGACACTTTACGCAAATGTCCGAATGACCCTTTTCGCGTGTTGCAGGCCAATTATCTACATCCAGTACTTACTACTTTGGACGAGCCATTCATTGAAAACGACGAGTGCGCCAATGCAGGGTTAGAAATATGTCCTGTGACGCACATGAATGCATTAGTTGATGCAATCTTTGGTGATAAAGACAATAACCACTTAACCAAGGAACACACCTCACCGACTCCGAAAACATATGCATATACTCTAAAAAATATCGCATTTTATGTTTAGTATATAATTCATTATATTGTTGTTGTAATGCTGCACAGCGAGGTGAATGACTCGAAGTTAAACTGGAATTTTATAACCACGTTATCTCACATAACCCTATTACAGAATTGGCAATGTTTTCCTGCTTGTAGAAAGAATCTTGACGGAATTATCGGTAAAGGAATGAGTTTTGTCAGGATGACTAAATTTAAGAGCTGGGAGAGTATTTTTAAAGATAGTACGCGAACTTAGAATCTTATTAAACTGCAAAGACATTTCTTGCGATCTGAGGGGATAATATACCCTGAAAATATATTCCTGTACACTGGCAAAATCCACTTAAAAGTATATTCCCATTCGGGAGTCACGCATACATAGCTACACTTTTAACACAACTTCCAAAATGGCGACGTCGATCTTTACGAGCCGCCCACAAGACAAACATAATGAGTAGCCTGCACCCTAACATTTTTAGTTTCCCTTGATGGTTGTCATTAAGTTGAAAGAATGGATTATCTTTGAAAATAGACATATAATTACTAATTTGTTATCGTTTAATGTCATTCTAAGGCAGGTAGCCTACACCGGGTTAAAAAGTACCATCCCTTCCTCAGGCATGCAAATCGTGAAGAGTCAAAATTCACACACTGTACATAACGTTAAAAGGATAATCTAATGTTCGTTTGAGGCAACTAATGGCGATTTACTTCTGCCGAAAAGTCATTAAAATGCATAGTTAATAACCTTTAATTTGTTTAAATCCATGTTTAAATATACATAAGTTGAATATCGATCGCAGTGATATAATGAAGTTTATGCACCGAACTGCAGGTATTACGAAGGTTTCAATGACGTCAATTTTACATTTAAATGGAACACTCAGATGGGAAATTCTATTTCCTCAGCATACTCAATTCGTGAGACCATAAAAGAGGGAAATTACACTTAAATGGTAAAACTTTGTATTATAATGAATAAGTAGTACGGTCAGGTGGCAGGGGACTTGAATGACTATGGCGAATCATGACGCAGCCTCTTCTTCGACTCCGGGCGACAAAATTCACCAAAGCCGAGTATAAGTTTCCAAGTGCACCTGGGTCTGTATTCACCAACCATTCTTAAGAACGTTCTTGATCTTATACTACAAGATTTCCTGACTATGAAAGTAACAGGACTTCTGATTGGCTAAACGAAACGGTTTAGCCAATCAGAAGTTCTGTTACTTTCACATTAACAAACTTCTGAAGAATAAGACTAAGAAAGTTCTCGAGAATGTTTGGTGAATATGGGCCCTGATCGTACGACTAATATTCTATGTAAAATACCTCGCTGTTTACATGTGATCCGTGCTCCGTGAAAAGGTTTAATGCATTTGCTAAGAGTATCGACCCAACCTGGCAATCCGCGCGGGTTCACTTGAATTGAACTTACTGCTGTTGGTCAAATTGTCCTCATCTCACAGGAGCTTTTTTCCTCATAATTCTGTCGGTTGTTGGAGAAAATTTACTTTATGAATCCATAATAATATGGAGTGCAACACGCGAAAAGGTGCATTCGGACATTTGCGTAAAGTGTCGTCCCGGATTAGCCTGCGCAGTCCGCGCAGGCTAATCCGAGATGGCACTTTACGAATATATTAGATTTTGTGCTACAGTAGACTTGCGTAAAACAGAAAATCACATAAAATCAGAAAGTGTCGTTTCGGATTAGCCTGTGCGGACTGCACACGCTGATCCGAGACGACATTTTAAGCAAATGTCCGAATGACCCTTTTCGCGTGTTGCAAGCCGATTATGCATTAAAGGTGGCCCTTCAGATTTCCGGACGAAAACTTTACAAAAATGCAAAAAAAAAATTCCCTTAAACTCCCAAAGCCTTTTAATTTGCGTTCATAAAACCCCAGTAGTCAAAAACCATCCGACAACACGAGAAATTAGAGATTTACTACGGCCCAAGTTGACACCAATGGGAGACACGTTCTGTTTTTAGATGATCAATTCTCTTATTTACACACGAAGTTTCAAACATAGCGTCCGAAGAAGACATTATGGAAAATAATTATTAAATATTTGTTATGTAATGGAATTAAGCGTTATTAGTCATGTGTCCGTCACTTGACATTCCCACAATTCTTTATTGATTTTTGGCGTGAAATCTAAAAATACCTTAAGAGGCTACGTAGCCTTTTAGGGGAACACCAAAAAAATTTTTTTTTCTTTTTGGGTGGGGGATAATTTTATCAGTCTTAAGTATTGATGATTTGTATTATTTCTTCATATAAATTTCAGTGATATACATATTTTTTAATTTGGCGAGATGTAAAAATTCTAAATACCCACCTTTAAGCCTCCTTTCTCAAGAGCATAGCTCATTCATTCGTAATACCACTTGGTTAGTTTAACTCTTTACCACATGAGAAAATTTTAGACTGGTCCAAATTGAAAGCATTTGCAGACGACAAAAGAAATGCGATTGAAAAATTGAAATTTGTTCTGGTTACCAGCATTTTCTCCTTTTCCCACAGTGTTTTCAAAAGGTTTCTTTCTCTGGGGCGTCAAAAGTAGGGATTGAGTGGTAATGGGTTAAATGTGAATGAGCTTTTCAGCTTGAACTATTTGTCATCTTTTTTTTTAAAGGCGATCCAAATATATCAAATGAGTTATGGAATAACTCGATCATTTCCGGAGTCCAATGAAGTGGAATCAATTCTTTTCCGAGAAATCAGCGTTTTCTTTCAAGGCTCACATCTTTAATTCAATGAATTGCTAGACAAGAAAGGTTAACACAATTTGCCTAACTGGGGAATCGGTCCGTATTATGTTAGACACTACGAGGCTAACATTCTGTGTTGTTTATCAAACATCTAACCGTAGACATCATAAATCTTGTAGACAATATATCTATTCCGAATTTAATTCTGATTGCTGTATTGTATAAGACTTCTTTCTCAGGGTCGTCAAAACTGGGGATTGTGTGGTAATGGGTTTACAGTGGGGAAAAATGTTTAAATTACCACAGTATGTGTTTAGTCACTTACTGTGCATCATTTAACTAACTCTATTTTTTACCATAAAAAATCTTACAACCTTCCATCACCAAGTACTAAGGACAAATTGATATGGCTGAAACGTTGGGATTTGTCTTCAAATCGTGAGAAAAAGGAATAATTGCTTTTCAACTTTTTCATCGGGTGACCCGATGCTCTCACGTCTGACAGACGGGGTCGTTAAGTTCGTTTAAGATGCCCTTATACACATTTTCAGCCAGTTTTAACTCTTTTTGTCTTATGTCTTAATTCTATCAAAATAATTATAATCATTCTTATATCTTTATGTCAAATATTGCGCCTGACGGTTGCAAGGTCGCATTAATTACGGTCGATAGAAAATGCATTTCATGCGGCCTTCCATGTAAACAGACTCGTCGTTTCCCGTTTCTGAATCAAAGATTTTTGATATACCCGTAATACACACGGGTAGATTCGTATGATGATCATGCATTCTGTCACGTGACTATATTAGATTTCGCATTGCGTATAATGAGGACAACAAAGGAAAATGTAGGCTTCTCTGTTGCAGCCCCGATTTTTAGACGGAGGTCGCGGCCTATATGCAAGTTGCTCCGTGTCCGACTCCAGGCGGAAACCAACGATTAACTTCCGTGACGCACCGCCATTGTTTACGGCTTCGATCATCAGCCAGTTTCTGATCAATATTCGGTTTCTAACAAAAGTCTCCGTGGTTTTTTTTTTCAGTTACACCATATTTATCCTCGTTTACTCAAAGGACTGATTTATGAGCCTTTCATTTTTTTTTTCAAAATCTAACAGCGGTTTTGCTCACCAGGTGTAGACGGGCATCTTTGAAGATTTTTTTATGTAATTAGATTGTACCTTTTGTATTGTCTGATATGATTATTCAATGCGCGATTTTCTGAGATACTGTACCTGTAGTGTTGTTTTCCACCGACAATTTGATCACTAAAGTGACGTTAAACGTTAACCATTCTGCTTTTAAAATGAAATAAGTATTTCAAAGGGCATTGCATTTTCTCTCATCAAATGTTTTCAAAAACAGCGTGTAATATGTCCGATTTTTCTCTCCTTTATTGCATTGAATTTAACATTTCGACTTAACCTACTTTCACAGTTCCTTTCTTTACCTTCAATTTACCTTAAAACCATTTTATCCCTTCAGAAATACAAATCATGCTGCTAGTTAGGATGAATTGACAAGATGCTCCTGTGGTTACTCTCTCGAGTGTTCTAGACAAACATATTGGCAACAAAAACCTTTTCTATTCTCCTAGCAACGCAAAAAGGAGGCATTTGACAAAACACAATGTCTGAAAATTATTCATGGAACTACGACAGCTCATGGTTATCTATAGTAGAAGAAAATCAATTCAATGTTTATTTCGTTTTGAAAAAGTTCTCTATTTGTATCCCGATACAGTTTAGTCCCGTGCCGAACCTTATAATGCTATACGTTCCAAAGTGCTCAATGTACGCTAAAGAGCTTACAAAGCGCAGTCTTTTTAATTGTTTAAAGTAACGCCTCTAGTGTAATCATATAAGTGAAATACAAACTAAGGTAGAAATACTGAACCGATGTTGCATCGTGAAGGTGTCAACGCATCTGGTCTTTTCCCTGAATACTCCTTGGTTACAAAGACCATTTCATGTCAATAACATGCATTGTTAAATATTTCTGCTTCTCAAAGATTTTCTTTTATTCTTAGGGATAAAACATATGAACTAATCGAATCACTCACTGGGGCCAATAATGAAGCCTCTGTCTGTCTACATCTCTCTTTTGCAGCCAGCACTCTCTGTGTCTGTCGACCGAGTTTTTCAAACGCATTTTAGCAGTATATACCATCTTTGGGGATCAAAATCTACCCCCCCCCCAGCTTTAAATTAGTTTCCAGTGGTGTAAATGTTTATAAATCTTAGTTTGTAAACAATATTCAACAATATTCAGAATCAGAACATTCTTACAGACACTTCAGATCATGTTCTGACATAGGAGCCACACATTCTTTTAATGACCCCACAACTCTGATAGCACATACCTTGTATTTCCATAGCAGTTTGAGGATTATAGCACTTGACATGTGCACTAGAGGAAACGGAGATAGTAACACATTAGAATACTGTTTATTTAGAACTAGGGAAAACATGTAAAAAAATCCTTTTAATCTGCCAGTTTTTCATTTATACTATAGAGCGCTGACATATCCTGCTTTGCTGCCAAAGATGCTGGCCCTAATTCTAATTTTCACACGGAATACTTTAAATGATACACTAATGCTTTTCCTATGTCTTATGCACAACAAAAATAGAGTATAACGCTACATTTCGTCGGTGTACTTCCAAAACCTCGTAACTACAGCTTGTAACAAGCTGTAGTTACGAGGTTTTGGAAGTACACCGACGATTTGTAACATGATGATGTCTAAAAAAGTATCAGAAACATGATACTCTAAATACAATCACAAAATAATGAGCTGTCAATGAGACAAATACCAGTAAAGCGGAGAAAATGACTAACAATGATCAAGTTTTAAAATTTTATAGAAAGCCATTTATAACTTCATCATGAGCCTCATGATATGCACATTTTGGCCATATCTCTTACTTGAAATATTAGGCGTTTGCTTTTTTTCAGCCCACATGACAAAAGTATTATCCTCTTATTTATGTGGCAGGATTAAGATGCCATCAGAACTATTTGGAGTGTGCAAGGGAAGGTCCATGTAGCCTTTTGATGTATGTTTTTCTCCTTATTCAACACTTCTTCGAGTGGGTGAAAAATAAATTAAGACTATTCTGTCAAGACACTTCAATTTTTGTAGACCAAGTGTCTGCAAATCAATGGTAAAAAGGTTTTAATAGACGGGGCTCTATGCTGGGAGGATTGCCTGAAGCTGTAATGATAAAGTGAACGATGAAATCTCCCCCAAATCGCTTTACATGATTAATACCCTAATTGGCATTTGTGCTCTTTCGTCTGTAATTCTGACGGGAAAATGAATGGCCTATAAGTGCAACTGCTGTTCAAAAGGTTACCTAATACTACAATTTTTATATAAGTATAATTGTGCTTATGATGCATCTGTACTTTTCTTTGGTCATTGCATAAAATTATCCGATTGAGAACAAAAATTGTGTTCATAAATTTGAACTTGATTTAAAAAAATGTTTTTTACCACTCTAGCTCAGCGTAGAGGACAATGAACAATTTTGAACCTATCATTACAAAGAGGGGAAAAACCTTCTGCTATTATGACGTACAGCAATCATTGGGATGATATTCGGCTGAGCCGTGAGCATTGCCGTCCCTACCGAGTTCTGTTTGTTTTTGAACCAAATTAACCGGTACCTTTTCGTAGTGACGTTAATCATTCAAAAGGTTGAACACGCTTCGAACAGGTTTCGAACACAGATACTGCCATGTAACAGACTGACGCTATTTAACATTGTTTTCCACCATGTTAAAACAATGAACTGAATACATTACAATTCTATATTGTTCAGGTCTATTATCTAGAGGCACCATGTGGTTAATATCAATTGTACACCTAGTATAAAAAGTACAAACCTTTCTTGCTGTAATTTGCGTTGTTTTAAAAAGCAGTTTCATGGCCTTACTAGCACATAGGCACATAAAACTGTACAGGCTACCATCTATTTAACAAAGTCATAATTTTCAGGCAGTAAGTGGCAAAGGAACGCTCTCTGCGGGCAGTTATCCCTAATATCTTTTATGCTCTGAAGTAGTATTGTTCAAACTCTATCGAATGATGGACACGGTTAATCTAGTTGCATTCACCGCACTTTTTATCCCTTTTCTCTTTTCAGCGCCAACGGTAAAAACAATTCTTTTTGTGGATGATCGACTGAGATCACACTGCATAGAACGTGAAGTCCGACACTTAGATCTTGTTAAGTCAAGACTATAAGGTCAAGTTCTCTATCGGTTTCAGTGAGTTGTATTTTCGGATTTATTTATTTTTTGCCCGAAAGAGTCAATTCTAAATCTAGCATAATACAGGCTGAAACCAAGCATAATATAGGCTGCTATTTTTTGGGCACTTTTGATCGAGCTCAGACTGAACAGAACATCCAATCTGTTCTTGAATCAACATTGTCTGTTATACTTTGTTTTCGGACCAAATAGGCCTTGGAATCGAAAGTCTTTTCGTATTTACCAGCTTCATATATCGATAACATATTTTCCAATGAAAGGGTTACAATGAATCGCCAAGCCAACATAATGCGTCGTTTTCTATAAAACACCTTCTTAGAGTGTTGGTAAATGCATAAAGATGTGAAATCAATTATAAAACCCACTAACAAGACACTTTGAAACAACGCTGGATATAATATCAGCAAACGTTATTAAACTCTCGTCAGCTGATCAGTAAGAGTAAGTTATGCCCAAGCAGTGAACCGAAGTTCCATTGCAAGCAAATTAGGGATAACTCTCACAATTACAGTTTGAGGACCTCATAGGTGATTCGTGTATTCCTGTGTCAATCAAAAAGAATAGCTCTGTCGATGCTGCAAAGTTCGAGAGAAACCCCAATAAATTCCGATGGAATAAATGGCGATGGTACGTGTTGCGTCCGTGATCGTGAGGTAGAGCGTCGGCCTCATAACCTTAAGGTCCTGAGTTCGATACCCGGGAGCAGGTGTCAACTTTGTTATTTTTTATTGGCCAACACATTCGTCGCGAGTACTGGTGTAGTTCCCAGGAAGCAGAATCGGTAGAGATAAGTGTAATTTGCAAGAACTTGTTCTCAATCGGTGTAAAATAAATACGTTTAAACTGAAATAATTCCGATGGTTCGGTTTTTAATATTTTCCTTTTTTAAAATTCAATATAGAGGCTGATCACCGAGAAAGTAAACGAACCAAACAATTCCCGGAGTAATCGAAGCATCGAATCGGCCTACGGTGTTAACAGGTTGTAAATAGCCTGTTCAAACAAGGTAACGTCTCTGAATGATTACGACTAATGTAACAAAATCTTGCTTCTAAGAAACTTTGACACCTGGACAAAATCAGGGATATGAGAAGGCTTAATCGTGTATGAAACAATGTTAAAAACGATCACTGTTCCTCATCAAACGTACCCGGTCCAATATCAGGGATGTTTGATAATCCAAGATATATTGAAAAAAAAAAATATATATATTACGATAATCTATCCTCCATCATTGACCTTTTCAGTGCCTGTGTTGGTCAATATAACAGAATCCGATTTCGATGAAATAATAACAGATTGATAAAATACTTTTCCAGACATGTATGTATTAAAAATTATTTCAGTAAAATCGTATCCTTCATGCTTTCCCGGGGTTTCTTTTACCAGTATTTCGCAAAATATACTTTCAAAGCCATTGACTTCTTTCTAACATAATCATCGCATGAACAGCAGTGAGAGAGAGATGAATTCTTTGGACTGTCAGCAGTCTTTGGGAAGATATTCACTTAGCTGGCGAATCAAACCGCCGACTCCCTCGTTTCAAGTCTTGTGTGCTACCGACTGTGTCAACGGCGCTGGGATGCATCAAAATAACACTAACGACCGTATCATTTTTTAAGGTATCGAACTAGATCTGCTGGGTTTCCTTGTGTATTATAAGACCACGGTATAACTGATGCATGTTCTAAGTGCTGAAGAAGCTCCTGAATTTCTAGACACTTGACATACCCTCGGGAATGTTTATAGTGAAGATAGACCAGAACAATATATCTTATTACACCTGTACTGTTTCAATGAATCTCGGGGCGTTATCTCGGCAAAAATGCTTATTTGTGTACATAATATTTCAAATACTGGATAGATTTCATGAAACCTTGACACCGTGGCGGAACAACCTTCTGATTTTTTACTCGTCTGATGAGTTTTTGTGCCAAAGCGATTTCTCTCCATATCCCTTTTTTTTCTACTAACTGAAAATTACAGCTCATGTGTTCTTGCAGTTAAGGTTACAAAAAAGAAGCATTTTTTATGATAGCCTGATGGAAACATGTTCAAAAAGCACCTTGAGGAAGCTCACTCAAACGCAGTTCTTTCATGGCACGAAGAGCTGCATTTAAGTAATATGCTTTGACCTTTTCACCGCTGTAATGAAGTAGGTTTTGTGGACGGCACCGAATGAGATCAAATGAGCAAAAAGTGTAGTCGAACTTTGGTTTGCATCATCCTTTCCTTGATTTCTAAATCATTATCGAAAGTCTCGTCATTCGTAGCATTCATTGTACTTTAATTATTACAACACTAAGAAACATTTCTTTTTTTTTCAGACCGAGAAAGGCCTTCATTTTACCCATTGGCTGCAGAGCACTACTCAATGGGCTTTTGCAAATAGCAGGCACTAAGATCAGACTCTACCGGACGCACAATCTGCTATTTGATCTACACCCGCCTATACGGTGAGAAAAGAACTTACCTGGACTGTTATTATAGAGAGAAACTTACTATCTTGTGTATGGAGCTCTCCTGCCTTTTTATAGGACAATTTGCGTTTAAGATCTCCTTCATCTGGATCTGCACATCCCGAAAAGGTTGCTCAAATTGTTATAAGCACTTTCAGGTTTTAATGTCTTCATTAAAGCTCATGTATCTTAATAGCTAATGTTTCCTGTTATCGTAACGGGGGCGCCAGATTTGAAATAGCTTTTAACGGATATTTATAATGGTACTACTTTAAAGACGTAAACGATTTATAAATGGAGATATGCAGCTTATATTTTGCCCATTATCCTTTCTGTTACTGTGGACAAAGTAAACTATTAGGTGAAAACATAAGCTTTTGTGAACAATACAGATTAAGATCAAACTACACATATTGCACGGAAAGTGTACTACCCGCTATTGTTATCAAGTCTTCAGATTTAAAAAAAAAAATGAGTTTCAGTGGGTTTTTATCTTCAATTGTGGAAATCGGTTGGGTTTATGAAGGAGTTTAACTCTTTACCAGACGACAAAATTTTAGACTGGTCCAAATTGAAAGCATTTGCAGACGACACAATAAAGGTGACCGAAAAACTGAAATTTGTTCTGGGAAGAGTAGAAAACGCTTTGGGAAAAGGAGAAAATGCTGGTTACCAGCATTTTCTCCTTTTCCTACAGTGTTTTCAAAAGGCTTCTTTCTCAAGGGCGTCAAAAGTAGGGATTGTGTGGTAATGGGTTAAGTGCTTTAGCGGACCGAGAACATCAAGCAGAAGACTATGTACAGTCTCTGCGCACTCTGATCTTGTCTGATAAACAAGTAAAATGAAGCTTTCAAGCCGACAAAAAAAACCCCCCAAATTCTGTATTTCAAAGGTTTTCTTTAAAGATATCTCTTTATCTGTGCGATCTGATCTTGATATATAATGCATGTAATACGTACAAGAATCGCGATTATCAGGCCAAGAGTCAAAACATATTCTGGCCAAAACAGCTGTGAAACTAGATGACAATTAAACCTATCCATGGCTTCAAACACATTAAGGGTTAATCATTTCAGAGCCTAATAAAATGCCCAAGGATATGAACAATATCCGGCACTTTTCACCACTTTCCCACCATATCCAAACAATGACGAACTACTTTCAAGTGCAGGTAGGCAGATTTCCTTTCTTTAATCGATAATGTATTTCGTAATCCAGGAAATAGCAGTTCCTCTGTTATCATAGTTGTTAAGAAAGGTGTTCTGTAATTACACGCAGGTTTTTTCTTAATCTCCGTCTCTCTGGCTGGAATTATTTTTCGCGCCCGCGCGTGCGCGCGCGCGCGCGCGAGAGAGAGAGAGAGAGAGAGAGAGAGATGAAACGACATAGAGAACAAATCAGCACACTAACAACTCATTTGTTTAAGACATGCTTTTTTTGCACTTTCAAACACTATTCCAGTCGTTACCATGATGACAATTCACTTATTTATATCTCTCATGGGTGTTTTAGGTAAGTCCGACCACTGAAGCCACACCTAACTCTTAAGCTACCAGGCGCGCCTGAAGAACTATTTGCGGACAGTCTGATCTTGAATGAAGAATGTCCAATAAGGATACATCGTTCCCTGAAAATAGATCTGAAATAGCAAAATTTAGGTTTTTATATTGGCTTAAAAGTTCCATTTAACATATTTATCAAGTCGTCTATAAATGCGTTCGGTGTGAACGTATATCTTGTGTCGTCTGGTAAAGATTCCGACATGATTCCAAAAGTTTATGCCAAAGCCTAAGCAAAATAAGCAGGGATGTAGCCGACGACAGATTTTTTCTATCAAATTATTAAGATGTGTATAGTCTACTAGATTAGTCTGCCGCTTTCGACAGCATTTCAGCCACAGGACGGCGACAGCTCATCAATTAATGTCTTTCTTTGGTTCCAAGAGAAACTGAAATTCTACAATGTTCAAGTAGATCTACTCCCTCTTAGGATCAGCAATGTTAGCAAGGATCAAACCAGCATCTATAAATTCAGGTCTCTGACCTTGTGTCCGCTTAAAAACTAGATCTTCATGTCACCTACCCCGTGCTCGCTTGCTTGAAAAAAATTCGACTCGGGATAAAATGTTTGAAAAGAGTCAATTTACTAAATGTGCACAGTGATATTAGTTGTGACAGGTGGCAGGCGACTTGGAAACTTGTTCGCACGGCTGTGGCGATTTGGCCCTGGGCGACATGATTGACTACAGCCGTGACCAAGTTTCCAAGTTCCCTGCCACCTGACCGTACAACAAATTTATGCTGCAAACTAGATCTATTTCCATTCCAACTTGTATTCAGCGAAATTTCCCTGTTTTTATAGTCTCAAGAACTGACACGCTGACGAAACAGAATTTCCGTTCTAAACGCCCAATTTAATGACAACTGACGTCATTGAGAACTGACGTCACTGAAACCTTGATAAAACGTGCTGCTTGATGCATTAACTTGATGATGTCACTGCCATAGAAATTCGAATAATTTTTACCATAAAACATGGATTTCAACAAGTCCAATTTAAGTGACTGCTTTTTAATGATTTGCTGGCAAAAGTAAATGACCATAAGTTGCTTCAAACGACCATTAGGTTTTTCTTTCAACGCTACAATGTATGAGTTGAGGCTTTTTACAATTCTTATCAGACGAAGCAATGGCTCGTTTTAATAGCTTGTGCTTCAGAATGGCAACAAAGGGTGACATGTTTTTCAATATTCATACATTTCTAAAAGTTATCAATTCCCCTTGCTTTAAGGACAACTGTTAAGGGGAACTAGTAAAATAAGGCAGCTATTCAGTATGCTTGTCTTGTGGGCAGCTCGTATCGATCGACGCCGCCGTCCTGGATGTTGTGTTGAAAGTGTAGAAATTTCTTTGCAGTATAATAAAATGTTTCTAAAATCGTAGCGTTTCAATGTCGATATGAACTATAAGTAATGGCACATTGCCTTAGGGGATTGTAAGCGAAATGGAAATAACTGTTACCGGTATTTTTCTGTCGCCGACGGGTCTTTTAGTTATCCGTGGGATAATTCAATATGACACATCGTATTCGTACCTACACATGTCACTAGGGTTAATGTATCTAAATGAGGACCTGTACTCTTCCTGGAAATATCTATGCATCTCAAAGGAAAAGCTTACTGTTTCAGCGCCAAATGTTTCAGTGCCATACTCTAGTGAAATGGGGGTCAATGCGTTTTCATGATGCATGTTACCAAGCAAGTCTTCAGATCATTATTATGAATCTACATTTCTTTTGTGTAAGAAATAACTCAAAGATGTAAGCGGGTCCTTGGCCATGCAGAAAATCATAAAAGCAAACAAGAGGGCCATTGGCCCTGGAACGCTCACCTTAGACTATAGCTTATGAGTGAAATTCAATTCTTGGAGCAACTTTGGTAAAGCTTCACCCAAAGAACATCCTTGCCAAGTTGCATCAAGAAGATTCTGCATACCAAATATCAAAGCTCTGCACCTTCAAGTTTCAGAGAAGATTTCTAAAGTTTTCCTTCTTTGTTGCTTTGTTCGAACCTGTGACCTCCCGAGGCAGGGCCAGTTTTGACCCCAAGGGCATAATATGAACAAACCTGGTAGAGATCCACTAGGAATTGCTATATGCCAAATATCATAGCTCTATGCCTTCTAGTTATAGAGAAGAAGAATCTTAAAATTTTCTTTCATTGTTCCTATGTTCGAACTTGTGACCCCTGGGGCAGGGCCAGTTTTGACCCCATGGGCATGATTTGAACAAACTTAGTAGAGGTCCACTTGGAGATGCTACATACCAAATATCTAAGCTCTACGCCATCTAGTTTCAGAGAAGAAGAAATTTAAAGTTTTCCTTCTTTGTTCCTATGCTCAAACTAGTGACCCCCGGGGTGGGGCCAGATTTGACCCCAGGGACATTATTTGAATAAACTTGGTAGAGGTCCACTAGGAGATACAACAGACCAAATATCAAAGCTCTATGCTTTCTAGTTTCTGAGGAAAAGAATTTTAAAGTTTTCCTTCTTTGTTCCCATGCTCAAATTTGTGATCCCCGGGGTGGGGCCAGTTTTGACCCCAGGGACATAATTTGAACATACTTGGTAGAGGTCCACTAGGAAATGACACATATTAAATATCAAGGCTCTACGCCTTCAAGTTTCAGAGGAGAAGATTTCTAAAGTTTTCCTTCTTTGTTCCTATGCTCAAACTTGTGACCCCCAGGGTGGGGCCAGTTTTGACCCCAGGGGCATAATTTGAACAAACTTGGTAGAAGTCTACTAGGAGACATCCTCGGATACCCCGGGGTCTCCCTATTTGCTACGCTACATCGACCCCTGGGACAATTGACTAATAAAACTTTGAATCAGCCGCCGAAAATCGATACGAAACGTCATAGCGTACAGTCCACTCGCCCATCACAAAATGATGATGGAACCAATGAAAATCCAGCATTCGGCCAGCGGTATAGCGAGGGAAATTCAATTAATTGTCCCAGGGGTCGATGTAGCGTTGCAAATAGGGAGACCCCGGGGTATCCGAGGATGACTAGGAGATGTCACATACTAAATATCAAATCTCTACGCCTTCAAGTTTCAGAGGAGAAGATTTTTAAAGTTTTCCTTCTTTGTTCCTATGCTAAAACTTGTGACCCCTGGGGTGGGGCCAGTTTTGACCCCAGGGACATAATTTGAACAAACTTGGTAGAGGTCCACTAGGAGATGCTACATACCAAATATCAAAGCTCTACCCCTTCAGGTTTCAGAGGAGAAGATTTTTAAAGTTTTCCTTCTTTGTTCCTATGCTCAAACGCGCTAAAAAGCGTTATCCACCGGGGCGGGGCCAGTTTTGACCCTAGGGGCATAATTTGAACAAACTTGGTAGAGGTCCATTGGGAGATGCTACATACCAAATATCAAAGCTCTACCCCTTCTAGTTTCAGAGGAGAAGATTTTCAAAGATTTCATTATTTTTTCGTTTTGTTGCCATGGCAACCAGAGTTATGGGTGGAATTAAATTCTTTGAACAATTTTGGTAGAGCTTCACCCAAGGAACATTCCTGCAAAGTTTCATGAAGATTGGCCCAGTGGTTTAGGAGGAGAAGATGTTTAAAGAAATTGTTGACGGACGACGGACGACGGACGCCGGACATTGGGCGATCACAATAGCTCACCTTTAGCACTTTGTGCTAAGGTGAGCTAAAAATAAAACAAACAAAAAATATCCACTCATATCAGCCTGCGCAGCAGACTGCACACGTTTTCAAAAGTTAACCCTTTCCCAAATGACAAACTTTTGGACTAGACCAAATTAAAAGCATTTGCAGACGACAATTCAGCTCTTGCTGAAAAGATGATTTCTGATTATGATAGGGTAGAAAACATTGTGGGAAAAGGAGAAAATGCTGGTTACCAGCATTTTCTCCTTTTCCCACAATGTTTTCAAAAGGCTACTATTCCAGACCCGTAAAAACCAGGGATTGTTAGGGAAAGGGTTAATACTTTTAGCACATACATTTAGCCCCCACTCCACAGATCATGGCTTATCTATTTTGCCTGGAAACTCATAAACTGTAAACATGACTAAACACGCGGATGATATTGATCAAAATCAGACTAATGATCGATCTGTGCACTTCGATCTTAATCTATGCCGTCTGCAAAATTCTCTCTTTTTGTCTATGGTATTTAAAGAGTCATCATGGTAGCAAAGAATGGTAATTTTTCTACATTAATAAATGTAGAATACTTCATGGAAAAGAAGAATTGTAATAGTGTTTCCAGCATCGCCGAGATAACGTAGTTTTACACTCGACCTGACCTCGTTGGGACAAGACGACATTCATTACATTAAGTGGATAAAGTCTGTTCCTCGCATGTCGTCCTTCTGTACGCTTATGAAACAAGAAATGCAATAAATCACATATTTCGAAATCACCAGAAACATAGCTAGCCCGGTTTTTGAGCTTCCTTAGATAAACATGCTGAGAAAATCATAGAAATCACTGCTCGCATGTATGGTCAATTTTGTGCTCTGCAAGCTCTCACCCCTCCATTAGTTTCATGGTGAACCATTTCAACGTCGAAACTCAACTCTTCGTAATCTTGATAGAAATGACGTGTAAAAGCCTTTAAGGTAATCAGAATACATGTATATTATGACAATGTGGCCAGTAAAGTTTCTAGTATTCATTTAAAACGCGACCGTTAACTATTACAGTGCCCAAATATCCGAACTCACGGCAGCTAAAAATGCAATCTTAGTGATTTTATCACACAGGTCTGAAAAGTGAACGGTAATGAAGACAAAACGACACGTTCTGTTCGCTCTGATCTTGATCTGTGCCCTCTTTTCTAGCCTATTTGGCGCTAAAAGGATTAATCCCTTGTGTCATAGTTATTTTTGTCACAAGATGGATTAAAAACAAACGTCTAAAAACAAAAGTCAAGATACAACAGTCTTAAAAACATTCAAAAGACACTACGTAGATGGATTCAAGGATAGTATACGTATTAACTGTAACGATGAACAGAATTACGGACCGTGCATACATTTGTACTTTGTAAAACTTTGGAATAAAAAAGACTGTTTCTTCGTTAAAATGACCATTTTCTGTTCATGGTTATGCACATGGTAAGTTCTTGCGTGACATCTAAATATATATATTTTTTGAGGTCGATTCAAGCCTGTAGTGCAGACGGGTCAAAATAGAAAAATCAAAGACACCATGTTTTGTGCCCCACCCAAGGAGTTTACTCATTACTAAACGACAATGATTTAGACTTGTCTATATTCAAGACAACGAATTGTGTCTCAGTTGGTCTATAGCGGAATAGAAAATATCGTTGGAAAAGGGAAAATGCTGGGAACCATCCTCTTCTCCTTTTCCCACAATTTTCTCAAAACTCTTTCCTCAATGATGTTAAAACTTAGGAGTGAGTGGTACAGGATCAAGAATGAAGTATAATGTGAAGGCACCGGTTATCCTTGTCTATTACGAATGATGATTAAGGTGTAAATTAACTAAGTAGAATTTGAACTAAATCATAAACTATTCTATTATTTGTCTTAAATATTCCATGTACAGAGAAAAAAAATCGCTTTTCTGATCATTAGCTATACTAAGTATACTTATGGCATAAACTATTGCAGGCTCAACCAGACGAAAAATCCTTCAGCTGTCGAAAGCTTATGTTCAATGTTGCTGTTAACGCATATTCTACTTTACAGAGGAAATATACAACAGCTAATGAGAGCAATCTATATTGATCTATCAATCAAATCACAAAATTTGTCTTGGTTGTGATTATAGAGGTTGAAATTGGCAGAGCGAGACCCTCCTTCAAATTATATAAGAAAAGAATTTCTAGATCTTGGTCCACAGCCGGGGTAGTCCGGCCTTTTTTCCCCTCGCAATATCATTTTACACGTGTCCATATTAAAAGCATGTAGAAAGGGTAGATTACATATAACTCAGGTGATATGACTAGTCCTTGAGAGGGTAGCAAATTTTGCTGGGAAGAGAAAAAATCTAGTTCCCTGTCGAGAGAGTCCACCATTCCCTCGATACAGAATATCTTCACGAGTCTCTGGTAGATCAATCTCGTCCTTGAACAACACAGTCGGAATACCTTGATTTTCATATCGTTTTCATGATCGTTTTCATTTCTTTTGAATCGTTAGACTAATTGGCGCTTTTTTTTTTTGCTGAGAGCGCGGATCTCTGACCTGACTGTGGATCTACACTGCCCGAAATTGTATTGCATACATGTTTTGTGAAAGAACGCTTGCAAACATAATAAAAATTCTATTTATTCAGATCTTGTACTAAAAGATTTGCATCAAAATGAAGAAAAAGAAGATGGACTGTCAAAAGAGATACAATCTGATCATGGATACACGCCGTCCATTCCTTCATTCTAAATCATGCCTGACAAACCGTCTTCAATAACAACAGAACCTTTATGTTCAATAAGTCGAATTATCTTTATTCATTTCACGCTACTAACAAAGTGTTCCTTCTCCGATTAATAGCTTTCTTGAAAATCTTTGCCGAAGGACAGATTGGACTCATCAAAAACTACATTGTTTTTGCAGTCTACTAATTAGATAGGGATAAAGATGTTGGATTTTAATATCAATGACAGGTAGAACACATTTAGAAAACAAACAAGAAGAAGAAATAAAAAACCTCGTTTGCCACAATATTATAAAGAGTCCTTTTCATCGGGGTCGTTTAAATTCGTGATTGTTGGGTAAAAGGCTAGAAACAGTTTCGCAACTGTTCGAGTATCTCCCCTTTTGCTAGTAAAATATTAACCTATTTTCATGTATTGAACCTTTATTCAAAGCTATCTGTTGCAGAATTGTCTGGTAATGAATTTGTCGGCGCCAAATGGCTGATGATATAATCCGTTTCCTTTAAGATCATCTATGTTTCTTACTGGTCTAAAGCAAGGTAAAATAAGTTTAAATCCATTAAGCGAGAAACTCACGTTCCAAAGGTGAAGCCGTCTCTTCATTGTTGGATGAAGGAATTAAAACTGAAGTCCCTGAAAGCTAAACTATTCTTCATCACGGGCTCGAATGAGTTCTTTCCCTGACATTAAGCCAAAATACCTTTCATTAAACGTTTACTACCTTGAGAAAGGAGATTCTTGGAAATACTGTTTGCAAAGGAGAAACTTTTACTTAGAATTGTATGTATTTGCTCGTTTTCCAATATGTTTTTTTTACACCCAAGACAAATCCTTTCATTTAAGCAATATTTACTATGTCGCCTGCACATGCGCTCAATTCTAACAACACTGAAATGCTTGTTGTTTGGTAAACATATAGCATATGCTACAAAATCTGAGTTATTCATTGGGCTGCTTAGTGCATCTCAAACAGCTTTTTGCATAGGATATATGTAGATTAAGGTCAGACTAAACAGTATGTGCAATCTGATCATGGATCAACACTGTCCGATTCAGAGAGTATTCTCCGGCTGGGGGACTTTTAAAAGAAATATTCGAATTTGACGTAGGCTGGAAAATTGGATCGAATTTATGTAGCAGCGTAAGAGTCAAATATTCTTCGCACAAGATATCGAAACAAATCTACATTGTTTTGACGTTCGAATGAAGATTTGTGGGTTTAATTTCACTGTTTAGTTTTAAATATCGAAGGGATGGTTTCGTTTAAATATATAAATCAAACGGAAGACTGACACGAAGCCACATTGAACTAGTGTCTCTTACTCCTCACCAGAATTCTAGAAGATGTTGTCAAGATGGTGTTAAGCAGTAGATCTATTTTCTCCTTCGCATCTCATAGTTTTTTTTGACTCTTTAAACTGAGGCGTCCTTGTTTTGTTGTTTTCAACGCTTTCCTGATTGACCCATCTTAAATTTTGTCTAGTCAAATCTTGAGTCAAATTTTGTCTTATTTTGTTTTCTAAAATGATACACACTCGCGTGAACAGACAGACATAGATCTACTAGTTCCTGCATTTTCTTTTATCGTTTTACAAGCACTACAAAAAAGAAACATTTTATTAATTTTGCTCTTGGACAAGGCAATTCAATGTATTCCGAGCCCGTATTCACCAACCGTTCTTGACAATATTTTAAGTCTTATTTTACAAGATTTTTCTAAATTTATAAGTAACAGAACTTCTGATACGCTAAACCGAATGGTTCAGCCAAGCGGTGGTGACCTTTGTGAATGAAGGACTTTTGGAGTATAAATTGCTTTCTTATTAGTCTATTGGGTATATTCATATTCTTTTGTAGTTGTGGTTGCGACAATAGCACAATCTATTCTTTTTGCAAGCTTAAGGAAATTGGATGTTTAGAATCAACTAAAAACGTGCAGTTTTGATATTGCGAAACAATACGGTTTGAAATCGGAACACGCGACTAGCGGCATGACATCAGATGTGACGTCGTAGTGCTTACTTAATCGTTTACCTCACAATTCCGACTTTCAACAGAGAACGTCAGCTTTTAGAAAACATCCTGGAAAAAGGAGAACATGCTGGTCACAAGCATATTCACCGTATCTCATAATGTGTTCTACCTTTCCCAGCACAGGCTAAAATTTTTTAAGCACAAGTATTTTGTCCTCTAAAAATGCTTTAGATTTGGACAAGTCTAAAATTTTGATATTTGGTTAAGAGTTAAAGGAGATCAAAGCTTCTCCTTCCCCACACTGTTTTCAACCGACTCGTGTAAGATGATCATGTGACATTTCCAAAGACCTTGTTGAAGAAATGGCTCGAAATCTAATACTAGAGTAATATATTTAGGAATTTCAGGGTTGATTACGTCTAAATCCATAGATGAACACGGGGGAAAGAGTTCAAATGGCTTCTTCCAAGGTTCACGTGTATCCATAGATAAGTGCTATCATTTTCATTATTTTACGTTGTATGAAACATTCCTGAATAACATTTTGGAGATTATTTTTAGGATTTTTTCCCATCAAATTATCTTTGGACAATGGCATATCTATTTATCTACATTAAATTGCCTGAAATACATACCAAACTCTTGAATAAAAGATTTCTTACAGTCACCTTACCTTTTTTTCTTCATACCTGCAATATACGATAATTATATTTATCTACATGTATTTCAACGTCCTGCCTTCTCTCCTCTAGACCCTTTTCTTACACTATTCTTTCTCTCCACTTTTACATTCTCAACTCTCCGTAGTCTTTTATCGTCAGTTTGTCTGTCTCTCTATATCCGTCCCCTCGTCCGTCTTTCTGGTTGGCTGGCTGTCTGTCTGCCTCTCTCTCTGTCTGTCTGTTTGTTATAAGTGCATATTTTGTAATCATTACGGATTTTATTTCAGATCAGAGTAATTTATAAAAGGACAATACCCAATCTAAAACTTCAGGTATAACAATGTCTGGAAACTACCTTTTCTTATTATCTTCTCCCAATTTCAAGCTAATATGACAGTGACACGAATACATGCAGAGCTGTCAAATAACTGGGAACAAATTATCTCACGGAAAAAAATGGATTAATACTAAAGTCTGTCACGTTTACTTGATTCGATTGTCAATATCTCCCTGTGATAAGATATAGGAAGAACGAAATGAGCCCATCAGTTATCTATCACAAAATTGTATCATGTATAGGCCTATGAGCTATGCGCTAGCGACGGGGGTTGAGAGGTTCATCTCAGCGATGCATTATACTAAGAAAGTTATCTAATAATAATAAATAAATGAAATCCATTTTGTTAATTATATCGAATGGATACTGAGGTAGACTGAAGTGTTTCTTGGATATGCAGACAAGTAAATACAAACTAATACAAAAAGTTTCGACCCAGTCTGTCTGCGCAGTGAGCGCAGGCTGACCTGAGTCGAAACGTTTTGAAGATAAATACAGACTAATACAAAAAGTTTCGACCTAGGTCTGCCTGCCCAGTGAGCGAAGGCTGACCCGAGTCGAAATGTTTTGCAGATAGATTTAATCTCTTTTACATAATGCATGGTTCATCGTATTTTTTTCGCAGATACATTTAAACCCTCTTTCAATAAAGAACAGGCTGCTAAGAATGCCTAGTCAAACATTAACAGAGTTGAAAAGAAATGTAAAGGAAAGCTACAAACCCCTTAAATATTTGCTGCAATATGAAGAAGGCATGCTCTGTGTGACAAATTTGGTGCCTGGTTATTATCTCCTATGGCCCCATAATTATGCAAACTTAACTTTTACAACCCAGAAAAGCTATTTGTCTTATAGTCTTGACTGAATCAACCAGCGGCAAGGATCCTAGACCAGACCGTAGGATATGTACAGTCTGATCTTTATCTATGTCCTACGTTACACTCCGGTTTCACTTTTGAAAAGTGAAAGGCTAAAAATAATCCATGGATTTTCGAAAGTAATGCAAGAAATTATGGTCTTTTAAGATTTCAGGGTTTCGGCTTTTTCTACAAAAAAAAAATAAAACAAAAGATTCAATAATTCTGTGTTATATAGCTCACGGGATCAAGGATGGCTCTTGTAAAATCGTGCCTTTTTTCTTGATTAAATTTTGAAACCGGGGAAGTCGTAAAAGCATTGGTGTCATCTTTCCTAGAAACTATAATGAATTAAATTCATTGTAAAGGTTAAATTTTCTGTTGTCGTTGTTTTGTACGACAGCGACTTTTTTTAAAGGCTTACACTTGGAACGAGAATATTCAATAATATCGTTGTACAATAATTATATTTCATTGCTTGTTGTTTTTGATTCAGTTTTTGAGGAGAGAGAGAGAGAAATTAAGACGAGGGGTCAGGCAAGGTTTGTTTTTCCTCGTTTCGAAATGAAATTCTTATTAAACTAGACGATTAAAAACTGATTATAGTTACATGTATACATATCATCGTTTTATGTCATTCTGAATCAAATACACCGGGCTAACACGAGCCAATCTTTCGTAAGATAAGCAAACTATGAAGTGTTGAAACCCCTACATTGCTTTAGGCTACTCATAGTAGTTTACAATTGCCAACAAATTGTTAAAATGCACCGATATAATCTACAGTTTTACTTTGAAGCTCCATGATTAATTAAATATGTGTCGAATGTCTTTCGCAGTGACAGCATCAAGTTCCTTCACCAAAATGCACGGTTAATCAAGGTTTCGATGACGTCATTTCTCAGTGATGTCATTTTTCATTGAATCACGGCACTCAGAAGGGAAATTCTCTTTCGTCGGCAATCGTGAAATCATAAAACAGGCAAATTTTGCTGAATACACATTAATGGTAAAAGCTTTTACAGTTTAATAAATTCACGGTCAGGTAGCAGGGGACTTGGAAAACTG
Source organism: Tridacna crocea (assembly GCA_943736015.1). Taxonomy (NCBI): domain Eukaryota; kingdom Metazoa; phylum Mollusca; class Bivalvia; order Cardiida; family Cardiidae; genus Tridacna; species Tridacna crocea. The sequence goes on from OX031066.1 coordinate 17,916,208, forward strand.
TTCACGGCTGTTTGACTCGGAGCTACATGGTGTGCCACAGCCGTGAAAAAAGTTGTCCATGTCTCCTGCCGCCTCACCGTACAACCTTTAATGTAGACTAGCCTAATAGATCTAATAAAATTCAGAAAAAGGGTAAAATGGATGAATTTTCTTTAGTGTTTTTTTTTAACACTCACAATGTGCTCCTGTTTTGCGAACCTATCGAGGGTGAGTAATCGCAACCATTATCACAACACTGTGTCCAATTATAGTCCAGTCAAAATAATGAAAAAAAGGGATTAACCCAAAAGTAATTGCAACACAAGCCATTCTTTGATTTTTATGAGGGGTTACCCTCCATAAACAATATATATAGAGTAGGACGAAATCCGAAGATATGAAATTCGATTTTTTCGCGCGTCTTGTTTCCAGCCGCAACTTTGTGTACAAATAGTAGCTTATGTGTAAATTTTACATTATTCGAATTGTTCTGAGCTTTCTATTGCATGTAACATTTTCTGATAACTCTGGTGTTGAGTTATCTAGTTATATGAAATATTGTTCTTTCTTCTTTCTGGTTTTTTACTTAAAATAATGATAGAGAAAATATAAACTTACCCCACTCACTACTTTTTGTATTAGATTTTCAGTGTCAATTTTTTTGAGGGGAAGTGAACTGCTATGTGCATGGTCAGTCCCTAAATGATAATAATTGCTTATCAAAAGCCTACACACATTCTTTCAATGGCTGCTATTTGATAAAGTCTGGCACAATGTCTTGTGATGGAATCGTGAATGCCGAATCTGGGTCTTATCATAGATTTTGTGAAACAACAAAATCGTTTATGAATAAACTTGAATGTTTGGTTGAATGACTTTTTATGCAACAATCAGCTTGGTTTCAGTCATACCACTGTGACATTTCATATATTGGTGTATTTCTTTGGTTTCACCAGTAATAGGCTTGGGATCTGAAGTGTCTTGCCAAACAACACTTTCGCTAAAAACGTAGGAATAAACTTGAATCATTGTGTTTTAAGTTTAGAAAACTGTGTTAGGATGTTTTTATAAGATGCAGGTAACAATTCAACCTATGATCATTTACAAAATTTACAAATTTTTTTTGGTCTTATACTTACCCTATTGCTTTTTCTATAAATAAGCAAACCTTGAAACACCATTTTAATAAAAGGTAACATACCGCTATCAACTGCAGGGGCATATTAAGTCAATTAAAGGTTAAACATAAGTACTCCCATACATGTATTCAAGCAAAGCTGTCATATGAACCAATGATTGTAAGTCTAATAACTTGGATTTGTAACCCACACATACAAAGTTCCAACTTTAAGGTTTCGTTATTTAACCATATAATGTTCTTTTTCTTATCTTATTTTGAATTCCAGCAACAATGTCTTATCCAAATCGTTGCCATTTTAAGTTACGAAAAAGCCACAATACGTCTGTCAAACTTGATACGGGACTCACTTTCCAGGTTAAGCAAATGATATTCGCATGCGAAAAGCAAGGGTTGTCCAAAATGTACTCTTGAAAAAAAAAGCCAGCAGGTCTTTTATGATAACTGAATGACATCGGGCATTTTTTGAAAATAATTAAGGTTCTACCGCATCTTTTGAATTTAGGTGTGCACAGTGGTAAAATGTTTCCTAGCCAACCAGTAGACAGATGCCTCGGACGTATCTTATATATAGTAAAGACAAACCATGCAATGAATGCTACAGTACAGCTACATAAAAGCTGACGTTATGAAAGCAGAGTGTCTACAGAGGTACGACAATATCTGCAACAGTGTTACCAAGGAGAAACTTAAAGCTCTAATAATTTCAGACAGAGACATCATGCAACCAGCCAAATATAGTTCTTTGACGATGAAGCAGGATAGATATCAGTGAATTATGGACTCGGACAGGTTGCAGTTTGATCCAGTATTATTTCCTTGCGTGTTTACAAATAAAAGATTCGTTGCATAATATTTAACCAAGTTTGGAAACAAGCACTTTAGAATGCTAGGTGGTATTGGGATGGGTGACCTAATGACAATCGAATGACGCCTGCGTGGTGAATATGTTAGTTGGTCTCCGTGCGTGAACCAGGAGGTAACTGCACTGAGACCATCTAGGTTACTTCAGTCTATCAGTAGTTGTATATCGACTACTAATGATAAAATTGCCAGCAAAGAAGGACAAGGTAAAGCCAATGGCAAGACTGCAGTAAGAATATAATTTGCCAAGAAGCGCAGATTCTTGGCCAGTTTAAACCAAGCGCCAACCTTTCGAGAACCTCAAGAATCTTATCCAGTTTCAGGTGAAGTTATGACTTGGAATCCACTCATGACTCCCACATTAGAGCAAGGCTTTCACTTAAACAGAGCTTTCTTCGTGGGCTTCTCCAGCTTTCCCAATGTAAACTGCTGTGGCAACAAGTATATTTCTTCTTTGCTGAAGAAACGCTCCACACAGCCTCCGTTTCAAAAGAATGTTTCTTCTGATTATAATGCAAACAAAATCCTGACAATAGAGAATTTGGAATCTCAACTGTCATTAGTTACATGTAAGCCAGGCGGCTCCAGTCAGACAAGACTTCTACTGCCTGCTGCCTACACAGAAATCGCCCGATACCCTGACAATAAGTAAAAGGCAATGCCTATTTGAAAAGATACCCGGATGACGTGAGTTTTGTTGTTGTTGTTGTTGCCGTTAACTGTTAAGTTGTACCTTAACCTCCAACAAACTCTGTCTACTGACAAAATTTTCAGCTGTTCTTGTTCATTTGCAACTGCCGCTGGGCTGGTGCAATCCCATTCTGCCCCGATTCTGAAACAACACATAATTTGGGAATAAAAGCGCACTGTCCGTTGGCAGTTCCTAATTTGTGACCGTGCCATTAGAAACAGCCCATGAACCATGTACACTCTCTCTTTGGAAATAGGAAAACGCTATGTACATACATATTGGATTCTGATGGATTATATACATGTAAACGAGTAAGGTCATTGCAAGTTCACATCCTCGGCCCTCTGTCCTGTGAACAGAGGCAAAATGATAATGGGGTGTTCTGCGGAATTTCAGAATGGGTACAAAATGGGTGAATTTTTTACGTTATCACCATGAATAGCAGGTGGGGATGATGGGAAAAAATCCTGAAAAGTTAAATTATCCATGTAGGGTTCACTTAAATTTAGGCCTCTGAAGAAGAGTAGAATTCACAAGTCCAGTGCAACAAACATGTTTGATAATTTTTATTGATCCCCGTTACATCTTGCAAGTGAACTGAGGACGGAGTGAACTGAGGACAGACGATCATGACGTATCATATTTCTACAATTTTTTTTATCATACAATGCTAAAATATAAAACGATTTATATATTATTTGGATGATAATTTTATATGCAACATAAATGGAAATATCCCCAGTGTATCTCTGTGGAACTCTGTACTTAATATCTGTAAAAGGTAAGACAATATCTGCTATCGTATCCATTCGTAGGAAGAATACTAAAAGAGGTCTCTTGCGGTATTGTCTTACACGGATACGTAGCTACGATTTATTGTAAATCTAGTTTTCATGCTAAATTGCAAATGCAAGTGGGAATATCACATGATCATTAGCCTGCAACAATTATGTGGAATGGCAGTCAAATGGGTATATTATATTCGGACAGCAAAACTACCTTCTCGCTTCTTCAACACCAAATTTATACCACTTAACGTTGTGGACCCTTAATAAAAAACAGCTATTTCCATTATATTATTACCCTAAAAAATTTGCTATATATTGAAAATGAGTATGATTGTATTACTTTCACCGAGCCACTTTTTCATTTTTGTCCTTCCTGGAATTATCATTTATAAATCTAAAACCACTCTATTCTCATTACTAAGAGATGTGATAATTACCTCCCCTTTCTGGAGACTAACAAAAGTATCAACAGATAATTTGAAGATAGACATAAAGGAATTTCTGGTCAGTTAAAAATGTGCAAAAGTATTATATCTATATAAATCTGTCTTTATCAACGGTCAAGAAATTTTATGCCATGCTGCACTAGAAGTATTACACGTCCTCTACATGTACCTTAACAAAGTATTTCGGAGAAGTTTCTGTACATTTAAAGAGGAAAAATATGGTCTGAAGTACTAATCAGTATTTCAACAAACAAAGATTTATTCACAATAAAAGTGTAAGTTAACTATTTCAACCGTCCAACCCTAGTTTACTGTATATATACAGTGGTCCCTCCCTTTGTATTGGTGGGTGGGGTAAACCAACTCCAGTGTAGAACAAAATTGACAGAAGGGATGCTGCCTTGTATGTAAATCATGTCGGGCAGGTTGTAACAAGTTGCTAGTGGGTTTTATTGTTACTTTCAAGAGAAAAATCGAGTAGGAATGACATGTAAAACTTGCGAGATGAGCTTTAATAAAGTTTAAAATGGCAAAATTCATACGAATTCAAAAAAGCTTAAAAAATCAAATTTCATATCCTCCGATTTTGTCCTACTTTACATATGTTAAAAGGGTGTCCCTAAGCATGTTAAAAACGAAAAAAGTGTTTGTGTTGCAATTTGTTTTGGGTCTTCTCACAATTTGACTGGACTAAATATGACATATCTTACACTCTCCACACTACTAATTCAGAATTGGTGCAAATGAGCTTAAAATCTGTGAAAGCATAGTAAACGCTGTGGGAACCTGCAATTTCTCTTTTTTGCACAATGTCTTCAACCCTGAGAAAGAAGACTTTTGAAAACATTGTGTGAAAAGGAGAAAATGCTGGTAATCAGCATTTTCTCCTTTTCCCACAATACTTTCTACCCTGCCCATAGCAAATTTTAATTTTTCAGTCATATTTTCTTTGGTCGTCTGCAAATGCTCTCAATTAGAACCAGTCCAAAAATTGTCGTTTGGTTAATAGTTAAACTCGAAATTGTGAGGTAAAGCGTTAAAGTAACGTCCCAATTCACAGTCAGTCTGGTCACTTGATTAGCTGAGACGTTAGGCATCGGCCAACCGAAAATCTTGCATTGGACCAATGATTTGGAACACTTTCTTTTAAACATTCCTATTCTTATTCTCAAGAATTTTCAAAATTTGACAGAAACACAACTCCTAATTGGCTAAACCAAACTGATTAGCCAATCAGAAGTTGTGTAACTTTCTAAATCTTGTACTAGACAATGAATGTCCTTATGAACTGCTGTTGAATACGGCACCAGAACTGAGTTCTCCTAGTTACCGGATCAAAGGCAGCAAGAAAATTCAACCTCTATCGATCAGAGCTCTAACAATATTCCTACCGAATTTTTTGCATCAAGTCAAAGATTAAATCAATATTTTTCCAAGTTTCCTCATTTTAACCTTTTGGCGGCTTATGGTAATTTTGAGACCGTGCACGGATGACGATGATCAAGTCTAGCGTGGACGGATCGTTGCAGTCTTATTTTGGATCTTCATCGATCACCAAATTGTGATAAATAAAAAAAACCCAACTTGTCCTAGCTGGTGTGTTATATATTTTAAAAGCTCCCATGAAAAGTTAAATCCACCTAATTTAGGGGAAAGGGTAAACCCATACGCCCTGATTAGTGACCTCGGAGGGCTTTTGGAATAATGTAGACCAAAATCAGACCTCGCATCCGTGCAGTCTAATCTTGATCTGCATTGTGCGTGGTTTATATAAAAATGTTTAAGCTCTACTTGTACTTGTTTAATATGAAGATTGATCCATAATGACGAATTGTTCCTTTAACCCTTTACCCCGTAAGGCATTACTATAGTATCTCTAATTGACCCTAAATAACAGCAAGGATGAAGCAGTTTCTTATGTGTATATGACACCTTTTGATAGCATAGAAAACATTGTGACAAATGGTGAAATTGCTCTTCACGAGCAATTTCACCTTTTGCCACAATGTTTTCAAAAGCTTCCTCAATGCGTAGAAATGAGTATCTATGGAGTAAAGGGTTGAGACTTTGTCAGACGACAAGATTCCAGATAAGTCCAATTTGGAAGCATTTCAGACGACAAGTTAAAATCATATTATCTTCTTTTGTTTAAGTATGTAGACAACAAAGGAAATACTAAATACCAACATTTTTGCCCTTTTCCCCCGATATTTTAAAAAAGCTTTACCTTTCACAGTCGTAAAAATAAGAGGATCATTTAGCTGAGTGGTAAATATTTTTACTTAATCGCAAAAGAGTTAAAAATTCTACGCATAAGAAACAGCGGGTAAGCCCGTGATGTTTATAAGCCCCTGTAATTAACAGTGGGGAAAATGGAGAAAGGTTGAAAATGCCAGACGTAAACACAGTGCTGCTCTGAATTGTTTACCGTTTGGATAACTGAGAAATTTCATCTGGTAACTTTGCAACCTAACCTCCCCGCCACTTCTGGGAATTTTAATCCATTACCTGCCGAAGTGATACTGTTGAATATCCTCCGACCTGCACAAAAATATACAGTTACATGGTACAAAATGTACTGCCATTGAAAAGCACATCACATACTGTATGACAGCAAGCAAATCGACTTAAAATATGATTATTTCAATTTTTCCCTCACTACACGACAAAACGATTTATTTTTAGAGTCGTTCAAATTGAAGGTATTTGCTTAACCCTTTCCCAAACAATCCCTGGTTTTTACGGGTCAGGAATAGAAGTCTTTTGAAAACATTGTGGGAAAAGGAGAAAATGCTGGTAACCAGCATCTTCTCCTTTTCCCACAATGTTTTCTACCCTATCATATAGAAAAATCATCTTTTTAGCAAATGTTAATTTGTTATCTGCAAAATGCTTTCAATTTGGTCTGGTCCAAAGTTTGCCGTTTGGGAAAGGGTTAAGACAAATCTAGTTTGGCTAAATTGTTTGGTAGAGCGTACTACAGTAAAATTCGTTCTTTGTTTTTTAAAAGTTTTTTTTTCTCCCATTTGAAACGAGCAATATGTCACTTATCCCAAATCTCTGTCTCTCGTTTGGTTATCAAAAGAAACACGTTCAATGATTATTTTTCGAAGAGTATGATAAGCGTTGTTTCTTTTTTTGTTGTCCAAAAAATGTTGAATGGTAATTAACTGATTGGCATTCTAGACATTAAAATACAGATTCCATGAAATAGACGAATAAAATGATCTAACGGAGGTGTGCCTGTATGAAAACATTATTCTTTAACCCTTTACTACATGAGGCATTCCTATGGCATCTCTAATTGACCCTAAATAATAGCAAGGATGAAGCCGTTTCTTATGTGTAAATGACACCTTTTGATAGCATAGAAAACATTGTGACAAAAGGTGAAGTTGCTCGTCACGAGCAATTTCACCTTTTGCCACAATGTTTTCCAAAGGCTCCTACAAGCAATGTGTAGAAATGAGTATCTGTGGAGTAAAGGGTTAAGAACGAACAAGTAGGACCAGGATCAGATGGCACATCATTATTTACAGGCTGATATTGACTTACTCTCTTGACAATTTTTGTAAAGACTGACGGGACAAGGGTTGTAACAGTTAGCTTAGTTTTTATGTTCCTTCTGTAAAAAGCCAATGGAAAATTAGGTAGGAGGAACAGCCTATAATTAGTGATTGCTTGTTTTTCACCACAGCTATACAGACGTACCAACCTTTAACATATTGTTCTACCTTCTATACACAACAGATGACATAATCTATGAATGTGCCACCAAGCATCATTCATATCTTCATTCAGTTACCATTATTAAAACATGTTAAAAAAAAATGTACTTTTGATCAATTCACTTCAAAAATCGATAGGGATCACATTTCTTTACGGTGAATGTTTCATTATCTCCCGCTATATGGCATTCTATAAATACTCATCTATCTGATATGGGCATCTTGGGTATAGAACCGAACCACTTTCCTACGCGACAACCGTTACTTTGAATTTAAAACAAAAAAAAAAAGGTTTACCCAATAAAACGCTACCTTCTGCAATTCACTCAACTATGATCACCGGTTTAGAGAAATCTGTTGCTAAAGCAGGTCTCATTTCTCCTCAGACGTATTGATACGTAAAAGCTATTTTCAACAGTGCTACTTTATAGAGCGTAGTATTATAGTCAGCCCGCTTTCGGGGCTAGTAGTGATGCGTCATATAAGACAGTCGAATCTTCGAAGAATATGACATGCGCAGACAACGGTGAATGTTTCGACCATGTTCAAAAAAGTAGGTCAAAGCAATGGCTGCTCATGAACAAGATGTACTGTGTTTAGCCTTTCACAAACAATCCTGTGTTTAGCCTTTCACAAACAATTCCGAGTTTTACCAGCTTTGAAAAAAAACAAAAAAGGGCATTTGAAAAAATTAACATGAATGGGACACATTATGTTTCTTGGTCATCTGCACATCCGGCACATGTTTCTGGCACAGAATTGGGGTATCGGTCCATGGATCGATTCCGACTGTTCACTTCCGAGCCTTGAATATCTTGAAGGCTCTACGTTTCCATATAATTATATTTGGGACAGGACTAAGCCAAAGACGTGCTTATTTTTATGAACACATTTACTGGTGGAAACGGTTAAGAAGAGGAAACAAAGCCATGTTTCAAGTTTGCACTCATTAAAATTTTATCTCTCCTCGTGATACTTTGATTTTTTATTTAGATCCTTTGATCCGAACTTTAAAAAAAATGTGACCTATTTTCGTAATGGGTGTTTTTTTCTAAACTCGAGCAAGTAAGCCACGCTCTGACAAAAGGGTGTTATTGAATCTTCGTGATACATTATAGCAAGAAAGTCATCACACAATGACCAAAATCCATTTTGTCAATCAACCGACTGAATCATGAGGTAGAATGGCCATTGGGCATGCAGAAAATATACAAAAAGCAAATGACTCAAGTAATCCTGCGCGGACTATGCAGGCTGATCTGGTTCGACATCTTTTAAAGATGCATTAAACCAACTTTTCACAGAGCATAGCTCAAGCAAGTGTTTCAAAGAATACTTTTTAGAAGGAAATAACAAAAATTTACACGGCATACCTGAATGTGTTGGCTTTTGACCTGCTTTTAGTACAGGTTACAAAAAAATAAATAGAAATTTGTGATTGGTCGAACATTCGACATGTTTATTTCAAGGGTCTTTAGCTTTTTGCTGGCAAATCTAAGCCGTCTTTTTCAAAGATACTTCTCATTTGGACTACTTCTGGCAGAAATATACAACAGGTAAAGGAGCAATAGTCTGTAAGAAGAGACGCTTCTTTCTCTGTATTCTGTCAAAAGGCTGTCCACCGTAACGGCGTAAAAAGTTCGTATCTCTGTTGTTGTGCAATATATACACGAAACAGGGGATGGTTGAGTAGCAGACATCATGTATTATTGATTACGGAAAACACAGGGCTTTTCACACCTAAAGCGCTGAATAAATAATACAGGGCATCATTTTATGTCAGTCAAATAGACCCAGACATTGCGATTTCAAGGAGGTTTTGCCATGAATGTCTAAAAATAAAATCGGACAGTGTAGAATGTACGTTCTGTGCAGTCTGATATTGACCTAACATGTTCACAAAAATCGGAACCCTTCTTTTTTTGTTCATCATAGAATTTCAACAGTTGTAATTTGAGAAAGTCCTCTTTTTTCTCGTTGATTTAGGAGTCCTATGTGGCTCAGTAGTTAAGATGATTGATCATGTGGCCCCTATAATCTTGGTTCTATTCTCAACTTGGGCTTTGCCGTCCTCAAGGGTGACCTTTGGGAAAGAACAGTAGAGCCCCGACCTATTATAGGTGATACCATAGTCAAGAAAGAAACCAACGATTGAGTTACCACCTTTATGTGACAGAAATGGTGTCGAAAGGTTTACAGAAAGCTATCAACTCTTTACTATTCAATTCAGACTTTTAACGATCCTGAAGTAAAAAACCTTTGAAAATATTGTGGGGAAATGAGGAAATGCTGGTAACCTAGATAATTTCTACCCTTCCCCAAACAAATTTGTATCTTTCGATCGCATTCTATTTTATATTCATTAACTTCGGCTGGGGGGTATTTTTGAAATACATACCTATCTGATTTGGGCATTCTAGGCACAGAACCGGACTCTGGCAATCGATTCAGAAGAGAATTTCAAAATATATTTTTCTTCAAAACAAAGCTAGCTGGGCCGATAGGCCCGATTCAACCAGATACAGTTGGCTACAATATAAGCTATGCTCGAGGCATTCACAAACAGTCCATACTGGCTTAGGAATTAGCCCCTGTGTAAACCTGTACAGATCTTGTTGATAAGTCTGTAGAAAAAAAAAACTACACAACGTCTGGATTTCCTAAAGCATATATTCAGAAAAACGCATTCACATATTTTCATTTAGAATACTGAATAATTAAATCATAAATTATTGTTTAAGAACGTGGGAGCGCTAGATTTTTCCCGAGAAACAGTGTTTAACTCATTACCAAACGACAATAATTTAGGCTTGTCCAAATCGAAAGCATTTGCAGACGACAAAATGAAAGTGACTGAAAATTTGAAATTTGTTTTGCGAAGGGTAGAAAACACTCTGGTTACCAGCATTTTCTCATTTTCCCATAATATTTTCTAAAGGCTTCTTTATCAAGGACGTAAAATTGGGGATGGTGTGGTAATGGGTTAAAGCGATTTTCTACATTGCTACTTTTTTATCAGCAGAATTTTAGTTTACACACCGCGTATACTTTCATGTACAGGATATTGATGCGACCTAGCAGACCGGTCTAATCTTCGAAAATATGACGTGTGCGTACATTTGTTTTTCCGGAAATGCTTTCAATTTGGATAATCTAAAATTTTGTCGTCTGGAAAAAAGTGAACTTAGGGTAGATTAAGCCAAGAGGATAGCGAAATAAAGGTCAATCGAGCAAAGTCGCGAGAGAGAAAAACACAGTAGAAATAGTACGTATTAAATCAATTTCATAGTCACTGATACCAGCTGCTCGATCGTTCAAATTGGATAGAAAAAAAAATTCATGATTTGGGAGAGGTTTTTGTTAGATATCGGGACAAAAATCACGTTTTTTTTTCTTAACTGTAAGGTTTGTTAGGTATAAATTACAGTGCCGACACGTTGAGACAATTCTGCAACAACTGTTTTTAACAGATTTGTTTATTTTTCTGTTTACAAGTATGCCTGTTTGGTATTTAACAATGTTTTCAACATTACCTCAAATATATCGCTATGGCATGTGCTCCATGTTTACCCGGAGCTTCTCTTACCACTGTTTAAGACATTGGCTGCTTTCTCAGGAATCCATAGTCGAAATAATGATCAGCGGTAACAGAGGAATGAATACTATGAAAATGACTGTCGTCAATAATTAGAAAGAGATCGGTCGATTTGGGATTTCAACCAGCGATCCCTTTTTAAAGCTTGTACTTAATTGTATACTAAATGTATTTAGAATATGACCGACACGTCAAACTATCTAGACCTCGTTCTCTCTCGCCCGCTGAAGAAACAATCAACTGAAACTTGGATAGAATTTTATCGTACATGCTTAATTTAACTAGCGGACAGAATAAATCTAAGATCAGACTGCTCGTTCTATCTGATCTTGATCTATGCTGTCCGCAACAACGAACTTCTTTGTTTTCGTATATGGTGCTGAAAGAATTGAAGGAAGTTTTATATAGCTTATATCATGAAGACTAGCATGTCTACAAATACACTCCTGAAGACGATACAAATCGTCTGTACACTGCTTGATTACCCACACTTCCGTAATACCAGACAAGCAGATTTATTCTCCGATCTCATTGATCAGTTTCTAGATTATATTTTACTTACTTTCACCGATATATACACACATACATACATACATACATACATACATACATTCTTACGTACGTACGTATTTACCTACATAAACACATAAAAACATTCGTACATACTTACATACATACCTACCTATAAACGTACAAACATACATGCGTACAAACCTACATACGTACATACATACGTAGGTTCATAAGTACATACTATGTATACATACATACATACACACATCTACAATCGTTCGTATGTAGGTACCTCGTACATACCTATGAACGTATCAACGTTTGTACGTACATATGTGGGTGCGTGCGTGCGTGCGTTCATCTATCCATACTTCCACCTGCTAGTCCATACTTTCGTCCATCTATCCATCCACCCATCCATCCATACATCTATCCATCGATTTAGAGACATCATCTCACTACATTAGAATATAACTTGACGCCCAATCAACCCATTTTCTTAACAAAATTTTCAGAAGACTTTGAACAGTGTTCAATAAAACAAAGTAAAACAACAGTTTACGTATGAGAACATGGTTAACATTAACATAAAAGACAATTAATAGTATGTAAAATAAAAGGTAACTTCTTTTGCCATGACATTATCCAAAGGCGTCCTTTAGTTGCAAACCTGTAAATGCCAACTGCGGAGAGACAACACGTTGAAAAACGTATGAGTAACAAATAAAAGACATGATATTCATCAGTCAGGAGAGTAAAAGTAGATTACGTCATTTTTAATCAAAATGTCACAAAATATCAAAAAGTGCACATCCAAGATCAGACTGAATCGGTTGTTCATTTTGATCCGTATCTGTACTACCCTTGCAGCTGCCAATGAAAGGAAGGGACGGGATAATCATATCTAGGCCTATATCCTTCTCTAACAGTAATCGCAGAAATTATGACCAGCTTAATATCCAATATCCGGTTTAACCCTTATCTCCTTTTTACGCGACCATTGATTGACTACGTGATTGCAAACATTTCCATTACGCCCTTTGTAATCTTACTATCTTGTGTGAACAACACTGCAAGTCCTTTTGTGTACTGGATTTGTATCATATCGATATAAAGACCATATCAAATTCCTACTTTGTTGGTATTACATAAATACCGTTGCTTCCATGTCTTCTTGGAGTCCTTACTGCGTCCTGGTTTTAGCATGCTCAAGTTTACCAACGTCAGCCATGACCACTAAGACTGCATTATTCAAGTCGTATACGATCGCTCTGCGTCGGACTTGGTTAGCATTGAACAAAGTGGGAAATTGGTCTACTGTGACCGGTAAAATTCAAGACAAACTAGACCGAATTCCTGTTCGATAGTGTAAATCGGCCAAACTCAGTAGGAATTTGTCAAAGGTAGAGGAATGCAGTAAGAACAAATATGGACGTAATCCAAACTTTATAGTCTTGGCTGACGTGGATGAATTTTGAACATTTTTTCAAAAGCATATACAAATGAGGGCATAAAAAAGAAGATGACCATAATTACAGCGGTTAAGACTTATTGAATACGTGCCAGCAACGGCACTGACGGGTATGGACCTCATAGAGTCTTCTTTGACGAAGTACAACCCTTGAATGGGTGTGAAAAGTTATTTTGATCTTGACAAGTTACAGAACAAATGAGAATGCAGAGTGCATGGACTCGAGTTTTCTTGGGTCTAAACGCATGGAAACGGCTTCAACTTTAAATAAGGGAGTGGAGTGACCTGTCAAGTCTCAATAAGGTTGTTGAAAAAACGAAAGAGACTTGATACGCACTTAACCAAGACTTAACAAATGTATATCACCTCCATGGGTTTAACCCTTTACTCCATAGATACTCCTTTCTACGCATTGTTTGTAGGAACCTTTGGAAAACATTGTGGCAAAAGGTGAAATTGCTCGTGACGAGAATTTCACCTTTTGTCACAATGTTTTCTATGCTATCAAAAGGTGTCATATACACATAACAAACAGCTTCATCCTTGCTGTTATTTAATGTCAATTAGAGATACTATAGAAATGCCATATGTGGTAAAGGGTTAAGAAGTAAGAGTATGATACATTTTGACATCAGCGTCAGATATTTGTTCATATGATTTGCTGTTTACATCACTTTAACCCTTTACCACACAACAAAATTTAAGACCAGTCTGAATTGAAAACATTTGCAGATGACATGTAGTTTCAATCTGGATTATATGAAATGGTATTTCTTTGATAGGGTAAAAACATTGTGGGAAAAGGAGAAAATGCTGGTTACCAGCATTTTCTCCTTTTCCAACAATGTTTTCAAAAGGCCTCTTTACCAGGGACGTCAAAAGTCGTCATTGTGTGGTAAAGGGTTAAATAGTAGTTCACGGTGAAGTTCTGCTTATTCTTGTTTAACCCCGGTTTCACTGGATGTATGATAAGAGTTTTAAGTGCTGTGTGCATGAAAATTACATGGTCATATAAGCCGCAGAAATTCCTGTGGCTTATGTGTTCCAGTAATTTTGGGAAGCAATTTGCCTTTTTCTAAAATGTTTTTCAAAGGATTTTGGGATATATTGCATATATAGTAGCATACATATGTAGGGTGCAGGGTTCATACAATGATTCACAAAACAGATGCAAGAAAGTGTCATCTTTTTTCAATAAAAGTATTAAAGAGAGCTCGCTGTCTACTATCTCAGCCCAAGAGAATTCGGAGGGAAATAGAAAAAAAAAAAACCATCAATTTTCAGGAACTCCCTCTGTGGTGAAAAAATAAGTATCGACCTCAGAAACCTTGAATTGTTGTTATTCTACATGTGCATTCCTAAACGTAAAGGATTGAAAATTTAAAATTCCCTTGGTTTCCTCAAAAGCAGGCTTTAATTGGACACAGTCTCCCTACGTGAAAAGTCAACATTTCTTTTTCCGTCTCATTGTCTATCCGTCTGTCTGTCTTTGCTCCAATTTCTTAAGGTTTGCCCGAGCGTTTGAGCACCGGAGTGCGTGCTTGATGTAGACAGAAAAAAGGCAAAGCTGTCTTCTTCCTAATTCAGTAGTCCGCATCTTGCATTTACAAATGAGAGGTTCTGGGTTTTACACTTGCTTGTGCTTAAGGGTAAATGCATTGCAGAGCTCCAAAACATTTCTACTGAAATTTACGTTCCCTTTTAGAATCATCTGAATGATTGGACCAGGAAACGCAGTCTTAAATTGGATGTACACTGTTGTGTATGTCGAAACGCGAAATAAGAATGATCATTTGCCTATTGAAAACTTCTTTTCTCAGCATTAACCAGATATTAGAAGAATTCGCCACTTCGACTGAGGCTCTACTTTTTTGATGTACTCGTGCTTTATTTCCATTTGGTTGTTGGGTCGTGTTTCTTCTACTTCCGGTGATATAGCTTATAAAAAGTCTGCTGATTTCTTAATATCCCCCTTCTTTCGCTAATTATTCTCCATACTAGAGTCGATTAATCCTTTACAAAAAAAATGTTTTTTTCTCGAATTGAAAGCATTTGCAAGCGATAATTCAAATGTTGCAGGAATTATACAGTTTGGAGTTCGGAGAAAGAGTAAAAAAAAATTCAGGAAAAGGACAAAATGCTGGTTAGCACGATGAATTTCGCAAGATGTGTTTAAAAGCGTTTTCAGGGTTGTTTAAACTAGAGATTGTGCTGTAAAGGGTTAACTCATTGATCACTGAGGACACCTTTTTATTTTTTTTTTTCCAACATGCTATTTTTGAGGGGGGAAAGACACAGGTGAAACTGTAGAAAGCAATTTCTGCTTTTGCCACAATATTTTTCAGGTTAGGTCATACATTTAATTCTATTTCATGTTGTTAATTCATATTGTTGTAGAACGTCTTACAACCGTCGTATTTAAGTCAACACATCAAGATAAAAGATTAAATTTAATCATGTTTATTTTACTTTCACCGAGAAAGAAGTTCTAACAGCTTATACTCATCTGTCTCGAATCTACTACCTAGAAACCTCACCAATACTCGCGTAAAATATGTCGATAGGTTAGTGCAACACTATTCTAAGTGCCTGTACATTGTACAGGCACTTAGAATAGTGTTGCACTCACCTATCGATGTAGGCCAATGTTAAGCCCAAAAGTTGATAACCACCTCTTGGTATCGAACTGTGGACAATATTGTTACGAGGCTGACGCTCTACCTAACAACAATGGACACCAAACAGATAAACCTTTGAATATATAAAAGCAAAAATCAGTGAAATTTAAAATAGATCCGTTTTATACAAACATCTGCTAGGACTTCAAGAATTTTTCTTTCTAAGATGAAAAGGGAACGCACTGAAAATTGAGTGATTGATTTTTGTCGAGCTTTTTTTACCTCTTAATAGCGAGCAATTAAGACATAAACAACGTCAAATTTAATGCCTCAGTTGAGGAGTTTATCGCCTCATAGTTCTAATGAAGTACCGACCGATTATTCCGAAGTGTAGCTTTTATGTTTGAACTTTGACTGGCAAATGTTTATCGTTGAGACATCTGGTAAAAGCCAGAAAAGGCTGGCTATAAAGTTGTCTGAGGTGGTGAAAGGTATTGAGGATAAAAAAGAAGAAGGAAAGAAGAAGAAAAAGACAAAGGAAAATGAGTCGAAGACGATGACAATGAAGAAAAGCAGAAAAAGAAGGCTAAGACAGCAAATGTGTACGAAAGAAGGGGGAGGACTATGTGAAGAGATGAAGAGAAAGGGTTACTTTATGTAAAATGCAAGAAATGTAGGGTAAAATTACGTCATATTTCCATCTGGTTAAATGGCTCGCGCTGTTTACCTAGGTAAGTAGTGCCCGGAATACCTATTTCTACCTTCGATTGAAGAGTAAGAAAATAAAATCGATATTTTTCACCGGTCATAACCATGAAATATTAACCCTTTCCCAAACGGCATAGTTTTAGACTGGTCCAAATTGAAAGCACTTGCAGATGACAAAATAAATGGAACTCAAAAATTGAAATTTGTTTCCAACAGGGTAGAAAACATTGTGGGAAAAGGAGAAAATGCTGGTTACCAGCATTTTCTCCTTTTCCCACAATGTTTTCTAAAGGCTTCAATCTCAGGGTCGTAAAAACCAGGGATTGTTTGGTAAAGGGTTTAAACCATACTCCACCATTATTATTTCTCGATAAAATACTAAAAAACATGAAATAACAATTTTATGAAATTAAGACGTATATCAAAGGCACAACAGAAGTCAAAAGAACAATGCAGTTGTTAAAAATTCCTCAAAAAGTATGTAAATATTTTGAAGATGACAAGCTGTTATTCTTTTGGTCTGTCTTAGTGTAAGTCGCTTGCAGAAAACTGAAGTTTAAAATCGGGGAAAAGTAAACAAACACTTCAGTAATCTTGCAATTCTTAGCCTAGTTTTTGAAATTTATTTCTCTGCCAGCGATTAACTTGAACCCAACGAACAATAGCACATTGAGAATTCCAAAATAATTTCATCTTTTTAAATAAGGATAAGGTCTAATATGAAGAGAAATGATGAAAACAGTCAGCCTCTTTTGAATTGTTTTACATATGGTTGAAAGCAGAACCGTCAATAACATTTAAGAATTGAGAAGCATGTTTTTCCACAAAAATGAAGCACCTTTCAAATATCGATGATTTGTCGTTATCAGAGGGCAGTGTTTTATCAACCCCTTCGATGCTTGACCACAACCACGTACTCTTGTCAAGAACAAAATTAATAGGAACTCTGTTTCTTAGCTAACAACGCAATAAAACCGATTGTTTCCCTAGGTAGGCATAGTTATTCACGTTGCGAATTGAATACTAAAAATGAAAACATAACACCTTTTTTTTTCATTGTAACATGAAATAAATTGTTTTATAACTCGTTTTTGTGTAAGAACAGAGTGGTATTCTGCTGTCGCAGTTCATGTTTGGTTTTACGCGGGGAAAAACGGGTACCAAATCTCTTACACTAAACAAAATAGGACACTTGCCATTACTCATTGCTATTAGTTTATTCATATTATTTCGATTATGGATTTTCTGCCCGACTTTAACACTTGTATGGCCTTAAAATACAACTTTACACAGGAAAATGTGATCATTACGTGATTTTTAGTCATGAACACCTTTATCCAATATCGGTAAATTTCCATTATCTCCCGCTAGATGGCATTCTATAAATACACATCTATCTAATTTGGTCATCCTGGGTACAGAACCGAACCACTTTCCTACGCGACAACCGTTACTTTGAAATTCAAAACTAAAATAAAGGTTTACTCAATAAAACGCGACCTCGTGCAATTCAATCAGCTATGATCAGCAGTTTAGAGAAATCTGGAGCTAAAGCAAGTCTCAGTTCTCCTCAAACGTATTGATAAAAGCTGTTTTCTACATTGCTACTTTATAGAGCGCAATATTACAGTCAGCCAGCTTTCGGGGCTAGTGATACGTAATATAAGACAGTCGAATCTTCGAAGAATATGACATGCGCAGACAAAAGGGAAATTTCTACTGTGACCTTCATTTTTTCGAGTAGTTTACATATATTTGGCTAATCAGAAAACGAGTAACAATTCATTTCCACCTGGTACTTAAAGTACGTTACAAGTGAGATCATACAGCTACGCCGAAAAAAAAATTGTTTCGAAAAAGTGGGGAATGCAGCTAAAGGAAAAGGATAAGAAAGTCTGATTTCACTGACTGTTCCACTTATCTTTCATAAGTCCCGAGCTTCGCCGTTAGAATATCGACAAAACGCTTAGAAACATTATTAGACAGGATGATAAGTTACCTAGTAACCATTTTAAACTAATTTAAAATTCGTTCATATAGTACAATGTATATTGGGAGTTGATTTACTAAGCTAGCTCGGCACAGTAGTTATTTAGTTCTTCAGTAACATTCTAAACCCTATCCCTACAATACACGTATATGGAAGCTTTTTGTGGACAGTGCAGAAATAATCAGATTGTACTCTGTCCACTACTTTTTTCTGGATTGTGGCCGAAGATTTTCCTGCAGCAAGACTGTATCTGAAGCCATCAAAAAATGTGTTATTCGTCTATTTTGGTGAAAAAGAGATTAAAGTTTGGTCTACTATGAAAATATTATAAACCCAGATAGAAAACTTGACTAATAGGACATGCTATGTTACATACTCTTAGAGCGCAAAGTGTAACTTCAGCTGCTTTTTGTAGTCAATCTAGATTATCTAGGTCAAGATTGGACTGCCTTTTGTTGACAGTGTAGATCACGAGCAGACTGCATAGATTTACACATCCGCTGAAATTTCGTTTAACCCATTAAAACATAATCCCTACGTTTGACGACCTGAACAAAAAGCCTGTAGAAAACATTGTAGGAAAAGGAGAAAAATGCTGGTAACCAGCATTTTCTCCTTTTCCCACAATGTTTTCTATTCTTCACAAAACAAATTTCAAATTTTCAGCCACTTTTATTTTGTTGTCTGAAAATGCTTTTGAGGAGCAATTTCTCCTTTTCCCACACTGTTTTCTACCCATTTGGAGAACTTTCAGTCATTTTCATCCAGTTTAAAATTGTCATCTGCAATCTCTTTCAGTTTGGAAGAGTCTAAAATTTGTCATTTGGGAGAGTGTTAAAAAATAAAAAAACACCAATAGTTCCAACTACAGAAAGCACTGTAGAGCAACGGTACCATAGGTGGTACCGCGAAACAGACATGAATTCTGAAATGTTGAAAGATGCCTAGAACATAATTCACACGAACAAACTAAAGGGAAGAAAATTTGTATCGTCACAACTGTCTTGGAAGCAAAGTGTCAGTTCTACAAAATTAAACTTAATTATAGGAAGTGTTTTCTTTGATATAATGTTTACTGCCTTGTTTATGCCCATTTACTCTTTACCAGATGACAAAATATTACGCTGGTCCCAATAACACGGCACTTGTAAACTAACAAACGGAAATGGCTTGAATCCTTGGATTTTTGTTTGTTTGTTTGAGTTTGTGGTGGAACAGAAAACACTCTGGTAAAAAGAGAAAATGCATGTTACTAAAGTTTAAAAAAAAAAAACAGTTTTCCGTGGAATTGTTTGAAGACTGGATTATGCGGTAAAATGCTCCTTGAAGATACACCCTTACAGCTAAAAAGAGAGACTGAGAGAGACAGAGAAAGACAGAGAGTGACTGAGAGAGAGACATTGGGAGACTGAGAGAGAGACAGAGAGACACTGAGAGAGAGGCAGAGGGAGACTGAGAGAGAGAGAGAGACTAAGAGAGAGACAGAGGGAGACTGAGAGAGAGACAGTGGGAGACAGAGAGAGACAGAGACTGAGAGAGAGACAGAGGGAGACTGAGAGAGAGACAGTGGGAGACTGAGAGAGAAAGACTGAGAGAGAAAAAGTGGGAGACTGAGATAGAGACAGAGGGAGACTGAGAGAGAGACAGAGAGACACTGAGAGAGAGGCAGAGGGAGACTGAGAGAGAGAGAGAGACTAAGAGAGAGACAGAGGGAGACTGAGAGAGAGACAGTGGGAGACAGAGAGAGACAGAGACTGAGAGAGAGACAGAGGGAGACTGAGAGAGAGACAGTGGGAGACTGAGAGAGAAAGACTGAGAGAGAAAAAGTGGGAGACTGAGATAGAGACAGAGGGAGACTGAGAGAGAAAGACTGAGAGAGAAACTGAGAGAGACACAGATGGAGACTGAGAGAGACAGAGAGGGAGGTTGAGAGAGAAAGAGGGAGGCTGAGAGAGAACTTATTAACACTTGACAGTGTGCAGAATGGCTCAGTTGTGCAAAAACAGACAAATCATCAATATATCGTCGGTTTACTTCAAAAACCTCGTAACTAAAGCTAGAAACAAGCTGTAGTTACGAGGTTTTTTAAGTTAACCGACGATTATACTGTGTAAAGGATAGATAAAAACACAAAGGGTTTCTTCTCATTTCATACCACAAACGACAATAGCGGTTGCTTTGAAGGCTTCAAAAACATGAAATGTATTTTCTAACTGTCGTAATCTGTACAATCTTGTAGCCATCAGGGGCGACTCATTTAGCATGTAGATACAATAGTTTCATAAAATAAAGATGAGATGGTTTAAAATCTGGCTGACAATTGCCTGAAAACGAGTGTAGATGTTTAGAAAGTCCATCACATTTGATTTACCCTAGAAAACAGTATAGATCTCGATCAGATCACACGCTGTTCAGTCTTGTCAAAGGTGATGAGTGATAAGTAAGTAGCAAGTAACGTTACTTGTCAAAACCTCGTTAATTCGAACAGGACCAAGGATTGAACTCGGGTTTTCGAAAATTTATTCGTTAATTCAATTTGGGTAAAAGCCATCGGCCTCTAGGTGCGTGTAAATGCACTGTTACTCACAGTAGATTAAGATCAGACTGATATTGAATCCGATACGGTGATGATTTTGTCTGCAAACATTTTCTTAAAACTGCAATATTGATTATCCTTCTATTTGATCCTCCATTCGTTTTTTTTTTCAGCTTATCTAAAAGTGAACCTTTATCTGGCCTACCATTTAATTCTTTATTATCATCAAACAAGATAAATATTGGTAACATTTTCTGCATTCTTTTCATTACCTCATTCAGACACTTTATTGCATCTTAAGGAGATGGCTTTTTAAATAAAGACAAAATACGAAAACTCCTTTGTCACTATGTTTTAAGTGTATTTGTGGTCCAAACCTGATATTCAGGAGACAATCTATGTATCTGACAAGAATTTGATCAATGCTTTGATTCAGAGGGCAATGGTATAACTGAAACTTTAAGCAGAGAACCAAGTGGAGAGGACCAAAAGTAGATGTGACCGCCACGCGAAAAGGAACTATCTGGGAATTCCGTGAATCAATTAGATACCAGATCAACGATAGTGAAGGTCAATTTAAGTTGATTGTTAAAAAAAAGTGATTGTATAACAAGGTAGAATGACCAATTTTCATACAGAATTATGTCATAAAAGCGAAAACTGTCGACCCTGGTCAGACTGCGCGAATGGCGCAGTCTGACCAGGGTCGACACTTTTCGCGGTACCCAAAAGGTCCCCTTTTGCGTTTCGGGTCACAAATTATATCTGATATGAATTGGACCAGAGCCTTTTTCAGAGGCAATGGTATAACTGAAACTTTTAGCAGGGAATCAGGTGAAGAGGACCAAGAGTAAATAAGAAAGAAAAATTACTGGTATCATTCTTGCAATGAGTGCAAGCGTAGCAAGAATTTAGACTCAAAACCCCTAAGGCTCGGTGTCAGGTCTTAGCCCCAATGGTAAAAAACAAAACTTGACCTCTTTTGGCTTCTGGAAATAACGTAGGCTTAAACACAGAGAAAGAGGATTTGCTCACCGAAAGGTCTAAATTTTTCAAATTGAGTGATCATCATCTGAAATATTTTCAAGAGTTGCGCAGTGGCACCAAAACCCCTTTTTTGGCAGAACTTAAATCAAAATCCAGTACAATTGTTTTCAGTGATTCCTCGTGGTGCATCCCCTCCCCCTGCTCCTATTACAAAGCATTACAATATTATGTAAATGCGAGAAATATACGGTAAATTACGTCATATTTGCATCTGGTTAAATGGCACGCGCTGTTTACGTAGGTGACTAGTGCGAGGGAACTACTGTTTCCGCCTTCAATTGAAGAGTTTTACTATCTAATCGGTAATACAAGGTGATCTTGTTGATTCTTGGACAATTACCCCCCCGGATAATTCCCCCCGGACAATTGCCCCTAAGGACAATCCCCCCCCCCCCCGGACTATTTCCCCCCCCTTCCTCGCCCGAGGAAAATCCCCCCGACCGGGGGCAATTGTCCTGATACGGATCTTGTCCTATATCTCTATACCATACACACCTGTGTTTTGACGATCCAGAGGAAGAAAGCTTATAAAAATCATAGTAGGAAAAGGCGAACATTCCGGTAGCCAACATTTTCTCCTTTCCCAGATCGTTTTCTTCCCGTCCATAGTTATACAGAGCTCTACATAAGAGGGAGTGAAGGCATTTTATTTCTTTCAAACCCTATGTTGTGGGTACTCATTAGACGATTCGACGAAGAGACGATTCTAATGAGTACCCGTACCATAGGGTTTTAATGGAGAATAACTTGTGGTTATACGTAAATCCCATAGTTTGATTCAAATTTGATTTGGTGTCTGCGAATGCTCTAGATACGATCGAGTACAAATATAAGTCCTACGGTTGGGCTTTAACTCGTCCATACTCGCGATAAAACATTACTTTTCATAACATATACAGCATAATGTCGATTTACTTCGAGATCCTCGTAACTACAGCTTGTAACAAGCTGTAGTTACGAGGTCTTCAAAGTAAACCGTCGATAAGTAGTTTGTTTCCATGAACTGTGTATTTAATTTTGGAAAAATGATACAAATATTTATAGAAACCGTTATCTTTTGTTATCTTTCGCTGTTACATTTAATACTGATAATTTTGGAAACTGCAGGTTGTTTAAAATACTTTCAGGGTCATAGATGAAAACAATGCTTTTTGCAGGTCGCATAGTTCAAGATCAGACAGAAAAAAACTTGCAGACTTATCTTGGATCGATACCGTCCGCTTGCTTGATCAAGCTTTTATAAGGGAAATATTTTCCGAGTTCCAGCAGAAATGTACATAAAGCTGTCAAAAGATGTCGAGTACATATAAACGGCGCTCTGGTATGAGGAGGTTTAATACTTTACCAAACGATAAAATTTTAGACTGGTCCAAATTGAACGCATTTGCAGACGACTAAATAAAATTGAACCAAAAAAAAAAAAAAAAAATGAAATTTGTTTTGGGAAGGGGAAGAAAACATGGTGGGAAAAGGAGAAAATGCTGGTTACCAGCATTTTCTCCTTTTCCAACCATGTTTTCAGAAGGCTTGTTTCTTAAGTCGTGAAAACCAGAGATTGTTTGGGAAAGATATAATGCATTCCAATGATGCATCATACAAACAAAGCCCTCTCATGATTTTGGAGACATAAAATCCATGATTTCTAACAAATCGTGCAAGTTAGGGGATAGCTTGGTCCGTTGGCATGTAGAAAATTGACCAATAGGGAAAGTTTCGGCACAGATCAGCTTGCACGAACTGCTCAGTCTGACCACGGTCGATACTTTTTTAGGAGAAGCATTAACCCTTTACCAGACGACAAAATTTTAGACTGGTCCAAATCGAAAGCACTTGCAGACGACAAAATAAACGTTACTCAAAAACTATTTTTTTTCCCGGCAGGTTAGAAAACACAGTGCGAAAAGGAGAAAATGCTGGGCCCGTATTCACCAACCATTCTTAAGAATATTCTTTGTCTTATTCTTCAAATTTTTCCGACTGTGAAAGTAACAGAACTTCTGATTGGCTAAACCATTTGGTTTAGCCAATCAGAAGTTCTGTTACTTTCACTTGGACAAAATTCTGAAGAATAAGAACAAGAACGTTGGTTGGTGAATACGGGCCCTGGTTTCCAGCAATGTTTTCAAAAGGCTTCTGCCCAAGGGTCGAAAAAACAGGGATTATTTGGTAAAGGGTTAAGCTCCTTTTTCCACAGTATGTCATATATTTTTGGTAATAAAAGACTTAGCTTACTGATAAAAGAAAATCGAGACTAACAACGCTTTGCTCCGGTTTGATGATAAGGATAAAATACCATGTGAAGAGAGCTTAACCCTTTCCCAAACGACAAACTTTTAGACTAGACCAAATTGAAAGCATTTGCAGACGACAATTCAACTCTTGCTGAAAAGATGATTTCTCCTATGATATATAGGGTAGAAAACATTGTGGGAAAAGGAGAAAATGCTGGTTACCAGCATTTTCTACTTTTCCCACAATGCTTTCAAAAGGCTACCATTCTAGACCAGTAAAAACCAGGGATTGTTTGGGAAAGGGTTAATTTTTCCTAACAGCTGATCATCTTAGGCATTCGGCTGCTGTCCAAGATTCGATGCACTTTTGTGGACAGTGTAGATCAAGATCAGGCCGCATAGAAAAAAACAACTCAGATATAACGCCAGGCTAAAATCTTTCATATCCCACTGTGTCTTAATTTCGTAAGAAGAATGGCGCCCATGTTTCCATGTCGGATTGTTTCTGGTGACCTCTTTACCACACAGCCTCGAGAAAAGGCTTTTGAATTTAATGTGGGAAAAGGCGAAAATGCTGGTAACCAAAACTTCCTCCTTGTCCCACAATGTGTTCTACACTTGTGAAGAGAAATTTAAATTTTTAGTCACATTCAATTTGGCGTAAATTTGCGAAATTTTTTCGAAACGTCTAAAATTTTGTCGTTTGATGAAGACTAAACTCTTTACCAAACGACAAAACTGATGACTTGCCAAAATTGAAAGGAATAGCAGATTGCAGCTTAAACATTGCTAAATAAAGCTGGGTAATATTCACAAAGGGTTGAAAACATTGATGTAAAGGGAGAAAAAACATTTTCTAAACATTTTCTTATTCTTTTTTTTCAAAAGCCTATTTCTTTAGAGATGTTAAAGAGATGGGTTTTGTTAATAAAAGCGTTGATACGTCCAAAAGCTATCGGAATTTTAAACGATAATATAGCTTGCTTCCACCAGCCCACATTGTATATACATAAACATGTGATTTTTTGTATCAAGGTAATTTGGCATTTTCTCCGTCATACCCCTTAACGTTTTACCAAAACAACAACATTTTAAATCCATCAAATTGAAGCAGTTGCTGACGACAGGTCGAAAATGGGTAACATCAATATATATGTCTTTGATGAAGTAGAAAATATTGTAGGAAGTAGAGAAAATGCTTTTCTTCTCCTTTTCCTACAATGTTTTTCAAAGCTTTCTTTCCTATGGTGGGTAAAAGTAGGGATTGCGCGGTAAAGACTTAAATCACTCAACAAACTTATCCTTTATTAAACAACCATGTGTTTTAACAAAGAAAACTTTTGAAAATGTTGTGGGTAAAAGAGAAAATCCTAGTCACCAGCATTTTCTCCTTTTCCCACAATATTTTTTACCTTTTCAGAAATAAATTCCATTACTTTATCCACATTTATCATCGGTTTGCATGTTTCGCATATGTTTAGGTTAGTGTCCAGAGCCCGAAATGTTTGTAAAAAGTTAAATGGACATTTCGAAGCAATAGTCACGATCTAACAATCGCAATTTCAAAGATTCTTTATACATTCTAACAAAAATATTTTACATCTTTGAGGAAGTT
Source organism: Tridacna crocea (assembly GCA_943736015.1). Taxonomy (NCBI): domain Eukaryota; kingdom Metazoa; phylum Mollusca; class Bivalvia; order Cardiida; family Cardiidae; genus Tridacna; species Tridacna crocea. The sequence continues at coordinate 17,942,166 of OX031066.1, forward strand.
TTCTCATGTAACAACTCGCCACACCAGACAGTTTGGCAGTTCAATGATCAGTTTGCACGTTTTGAGCAGTCCGATCTGAATCTAAACCTTCAACAAAAGTGGATGAAGAAGCACTGGATAGCGTAACTGATATGCAATCATTGTAAACTATAAAATTATACATTATAAAATAAATAATCTCAAAAATAGGAAGAAAATAATGTAAAAAAAAGTTATTTGTTCTTTGAATGATGTCTAACCTTAAAAGTGCTGTTATAAAATTGGCCCGAGAAGTACGAAATCACTAGTTCGATCCTCGTTTGCCCCGCAAATCTTAGTGGAGTGTCCTTAGGCAAGGCACTTTTCAGAGCCATAGCCAGTCATAGGTGAACCAGGGAATTGTGAAAAAGTAAACAGAAGCCAAGACTATAGAGACCCCAAAAAATCTAAAATAGCAGTTTTAAGCTAGGGCTCTGACCTGTCTTGTCCAAAGACACTCAAATACTCTTTTTGTGGCGTAAGCCGAGACGGAACTTAAAATATCTTAGTACAAACTTAAACGCCTCAACAATCAAGATACGGAGATCCTTTGAAATAGTCCTTGAAATACAGTAGCGCTTACTTATCTGGAAAAGTATTTTTTTACCTACATTACGAACTATAGGCCTTTCTTTTGTAAAAAAAATGCAACGTCTACAAATGCCATGTATACGTTTTTTTTTCGGATTTACTTGGCACAGCTGTTCATAAGAAAAGTAAAGAAAAAAATAATCAGCCCTACAGGACTCTTTGGAACAAGATTAGAGACCAGGGTCCGTACACACCAACCATTCTTAAGAGCAGTCTTGGTCTTATTCTTCAAGATTTCCTGACTGTGAAAGTAACAGAACTTCTGATTGGCTAAACCATTTGGTTTAGCCAATCAGAAGTTCTGTTACTTACATAATGACAAAATTCTGAAGAATAAGACTAAGAATTTTCTTAAGAATGGTTGGTAAATACAGGCCCATGATCCATATCTACTTATCATTCTTAATTTCCTCAAAACCGTATTTCCAGATTTAGAGAGTAACTCAACTTCTGATTGGCTAAACCGAATGCTTATAGCCAATAAGTAGCTGTAGTACGATCAAATTTAGAACACCTCTGAGAATCAAACAAAGTAATTTTCGAGCATAGTTAGTGAAAACGTTCCCAGGGGTAAAATAAAGTATGATAAATGAACATTTGATAAGCCAGCAGTGAAACGCAATATATTCTTCAAAGCTCATAAATTCTGAAGGAAGAAAGGAAAATCACTGTTTTGGACATGAAGATGCACAATTACGCTGCACAAAAATGGGCTGTATGATCTTGATTTACATGCTCCATAAAGACACATTGGGTCCCATTTTGGCAGGTAAGGATGTAATGAACGAATGAAAAGCGTTTTAAGGCCCGTCGACAACTTACGTCATATTGGGCGCACTTACTTAGTAAACAATAATGCGAGGTGAAAATAACATACATGTGCAACAACATAAGACAAACATGATAAATGAGGGATGGACGAAACACAAAATGATGCCCCTTTTGTCGCCTTTTACGACATGCATGTTGTCACTTTTGTTCCGCCAGATGAAATGGCAGATGTGACGATCGCGGGACTGCAGTGGTTTATTCTTATACCCCCTATTAAACCACACGGGGTCCCACAGGCCAATTGATTCCCATTCCAAACCCTATTTACATCGAAAAAAAAAAAAGGTAAAGATGTCCACGTTACAGATGATATATCTATCAAGTTATATAATTAGAAAACAGATTTATCACATGCGCGACGAAAAAATATACAATAAACTTCCAAGTCATTATTTCGAGTTATTTCGTGTCTATCCATCCTGGGACATCTTGTCTCATCCAATAGATTGATTGTCTTGCAATTAATTTGATCCTTGAACAAAATTTGAATATAGACTGTGGTTAAAGAAAATCACATAACTATAGATTCATCAAAATATTATTATTAAATTATCATTACTATTATTATTATTATTATTATTATGTTACCTTGCAAACTGTGTAAAAAAAAATTATGCCTTATTAATTTTGCTCTAACTGATAAATTACGGTTGCTGCTACTTTTCTGTTTCAAACACAAATCCATTTATGCCAAGCACTTCGATTCAGCCAAAATTTCGAAAAATCACATCTTGAAGTTGATAAACCACAGTGTTAATCCTTTACCACATAGCAAAAATTTAGACTTGTCAAAATTGAAAGCATTTGCCATTGACAAAACATACGTGACTCAAAAATTGAAAATTGACTATAGAAGAGTAGAAAACATTTTGGGAAAAGGAGAACATGCTGGTTGTCAGCATTTTTTTTCCATTGCCTACAAGGGTTATTCCTCTGTGTCATAAAAACCAGGGATTGTTTGGTAAAGGATTAACCCTTAACCTGCTAGATAATTGAAATGAAATTCTCAAGCCAGTAGGAAACAAAAAAAAAACCCCCAAGGTATTTTGGGTGGGAAAATATGACCTTATCATACAGTCTAGATCCAAGATCAGACTGCACGTTCTGTGCAGTCTGATCTTGATCTACACCGTCTTCAGAAGGTCATTGAGTCGCACTCAGCAGCGTAAGGGTCAACGCCCTGTGCAATAATTGAGAGTAACCCGAACAGATGGGTGGGGAAAGGGTAAAGAAGAAAGTACATGTCAGGCATATAGTAATGTATAACAATAAATCAGTACTTACCGGAAATCACTGCATGGATGGATAACCCAATTTCCCTGTCGTTTGTGACGCATCTTTTCTTTAAGCAAAGCATTTTTATTTCCAAACAGTTTCATAGCAAGCTTATTATCCGAAGGTTGAAAAAACGAATAAATCTGCTCCCGCAGAAAACTTGTCGGACTCGATTTTTCCATATTTATATTATTTTGTGAATTCGGTAATAATTCCTCTTTTGGTGTTCCATACAAACTCGTCTCATCACCAATAAATTGCACTTTCATGTCGGGCCTGTAATTAATTTCGGGACTAAGGTAGTCACTGTATATAGATTCATCGTCGGAATCAATAGTGATGGTGATCGAGGGATTTTCTTTCCCACACTGAGGCAGACAGGGCATTGTTGCATCGAATTTCTCATTTACTCCAATGTTATTAAAATTCCGACTCTGCGCGTTCATACGCTTTAACTTTAAACTGGGCACGCGCCGCGACGAACGCGGTGGCGTTTTCTGAGATCCCTCCATTTTACTACTGGCCCTCACTGCACTGCCATTAGCCGGCTTTTTACTGAACTTGACGGAATCTGACCTCTGGATCACCGGGGAAAGGGACGATGCCTTTTTAGGGGGAGGGGAGGCAGGCTTATTAGGGGACCCTGAGGAATCCGAGGGTGGTACTTCTAATAGCCGGTCGCGATCCCGATCCCTCTCTGGTGCAACGTTCAACTGAAATTACATAACAAATAAACAAATCATTAGTAAAAATACCCTAAAACACGGTATCATCTGTTTCCTCCCTCTTTATCATAGTGTGAATAAACTCATCGATCACGCCTAGATTCCTACCCTGCCAAAGGCATCTTTTCTGAAGAAAGTCACATTGCACTAATACACTTGGTAAGGAAAATCATCTTAGAAGGAAGCTCACAAAGGTTGCCCTTAAAACTTCAGAAGTCAATCCAAAATATGATTCCGTTTAAGCAGCCCAAAATTGCTTTAGTTGCTAAATAAGTGGATTCTAGGTTTTTTCGAACTGAAGGAATTTACCTAGAAAGTATGCGAAGGGCTGAAGTGTTGCATATGATATAATTATCAAACGATATCGCCTATAAGCAGAAACTATTGTATATTCTTAATGAACATGACATTCCTAATCAAACCGTACCATATTACAGACCGAGGAAGTAGTCAGGAGTAAATGGGGCATCCCGGGTCTTTTATTTGTCTGTTAGTGTGGTATATAATGCCATTTAAACAATTATTTCAGTTAAATCATAGCGAACAGTGTATCGATCCATGCTTTTCCAAGTTCCTTTTTATCAATCCTTCCCAAAATATTTCTCCGGCCGCTTTCTCGTATTACCGCGCTCGAAACAATGACATGAAGTTATTGAGGAATGAATACTGTCGAAATCCTGGGGAAAAATCGCCGAGCATAGAATCCGAACCTTTGTTTCCGTTCTGTCAGCTAATGACTGTGCTGAAGCGCTTGCCCAGGGTCTGTATTCATCAACCATTCTTAGGAACATTCTTAGTCTTATTCTTCGAGATGCTCATCATTATGAAAGTAACAGAACATCTGATAAGCTGAACAAAATGGTTTAGCCAATCAGACGTTTAGCAAATCAGAATTTGGTTAAGCTAATCAGAAGTTCTGTTACTTTCAATCAGAAATTCTTGAAGAATAAGACATTTAGAATATTCTTGAGAGAGGTTGGTGAATACGGACCGAGGGGTCTTCTCCGTGTGTTCATTGCAATTGTCCGCAACCTAGTAATTTTGATTTTAATCCTTTTCTTACAACATGACAACTGCCATTGCATTTGCATATCAAAAATTAAACTTGGAACAAATGTAGGGGTCTGTCTTTGAAAGAAAAGGAAACGCTTTGGTAAAAGAAGAAAATGCCGTCAACCACAATTTCTTCCCACCTTATTGTTTTTTTTAAAAGTATCTTGCTCAGAGCCGTAAAAAGTTGGGGCTGTGTGGTAAATGGTAAACCAAATGCCGAGGTACATCGTACTAAGACGACCCTATGGAAAATGTCTAATGAAAACATTGCGAGAACTGGAAAAATGCCAAAATGCTGATTCCATCTATTTTTTTCCTTTTCGGTAAATGTTTCCTACCTTTTCTTTTTTAAGACAAATCAAATCACTCGAGCCACTTTTTATTTCATCTAAAAAGAGCTCATTTTGGGTAAGCCTATATAAATTTGTAGTTTTGCAAAAATAAATAAATAATACTAATAACTTGATGGATAAAGTTTAGAAAAGAAAACAGGAGACTCTTGCAACCCTGTTGCTGTTTGTTTTCCTGTTTTCTTGAATGTGGTATGGATACCTTGAAAATACACCAGGGGAAAACTTACAGAAAAAAAAAAAAGCTTTGAGCTAACGAAACATCTGCGAATCTACGTTTTTCCCCGATTAAGTATTTCTATTTACATGGTACATAAAAGCTTACAAATACTAAGATTTTGTACATTTTGGTGCATTCATACCTGATTTTGTACGAGGTATACATTCTGGAACCCTTGAGGGGGAGCCTATAGCAAAGGTTTTAGAACCGTTACGCCTTAGAATTGAGACTAGATCATGTGTTTTGACGCTCATTAGTTTTGACGCTCTTTTTATTTTGATCTACGAGTTCGTATGGCTTACACCGTATATAGTGTTTGAAAATGTCAACTTAGAACTACTTAGGATCAACTGGCGTTCCAGACAACTGAGTGTAAATGAATGCTAAATTCTCAGTTTGTTCATGAAACCCAATGTTGTGGGTAATTATCAGAATCATCAACAGACAGTTCTAATGAGTACCTACAACATTCAGATTGGAAGAAAAACCATGAATTTAACAGCTGGTTACACCCAGGACTCTACAGCAATTCAAATTTGCCAGATAAAGGTACGAATATCAAACTAGAGAAACAGAAAAATACACTTCACAGATGCTGTCCAATTTCTTGTTTCCTTGTCCCAGAATCGCTATTTGTTACACAGGATAGATCATGGTGATGCACTAGCTAAAACATTCAGACGAATGAAATGTGTCATTTAATATGACTTTAAACAAACAAAGCCATCTCCAGAGTCAATGCAAAGCCTTGACGAATAATACACATGTAGATTAGAAATGATCATGATAAAGATTTGAAGTGATACATAACATGCTAAAGCTGGAAGAAACTGCATTTATTTATACTAGAAGTGAATAAAGTCAATGGCATGAAAGCTGAATGGCTAAACTCTGTACCACACGATGAAAATGAAAACTTGTCCAAATTAAAAGCATTTGCATATGACAATTCAAACGTGTCTCCGGTAACGGTACTTGTCTTTGATAGGCAAGAAAACATTGACGGAAAAGGGGAAAATGCTGGTTACCAGCATTTTCTCCTTTTCCCTTAATGTTTTCAAAAGGCCTCTTCCGCAGGGGTCGTTAAAAACCGGATCGTGTGGTAAAGAGTTAAGGGTGTCAAAACCAATGACGCAAGGATAGTATATTATGATTGAAAAAACAGAATGGGGGCTGATATTTCGTGACTTCACAGACATTCTTCAGTGTTTACCAGGTGACAAAATTATGTACACGAGAAATATAACTAGCTCAAAAAATGACTTGTGCCATTGATAAGACAGAAAACATTGCAGAAAATGAGAAAATGTTATTTACCACCATTCTCACCTTTTCCAACGATGCTTTCAAAAGATACCCTCCTAAAATTCTTTTAGAAGATCAGGATTGTGATCTTAAAGAGTTGGGTACATTTGACCTACGCATTTTTTTTTCACACAAGGCACTTGATTATTGTGCTCTATTGGCGCCACGTACTTGCTTCAGTTACAACGAGCTGTAAAAGCAATGCAGAGGCTCAAGATACCAACTGATATATTCGCTAGGCAATGAGATTTAAACAGTGACGACATGCTTAGGCGCCCGAAAGACATGTTTAAACCTCGACCTTATACTATAGTCCAACTTGTTATACACAGGTACTCAAGGGACATTCAATAAGCACTTGATCAATTGGTTTTATTAAATGATTAGATTTGTCTTTGAAACACCTTCAACAGTCTTCTTCTGAAAGATCATTAAAACAAGGCTTTGTTGGGTGACAGGTCTAAGCCGGTGCTTGAGAAATGTTAGTAGATGTTTCCCTTTTACATATTCGCCCATTCATTACTCAATATAATTATGCTCGTGGGTTGCGAGCTTGATTGAGGCTGAGAAACGAAAGCAGGTTTCGCACCAAGAAATTATATGGCTTTGTAACACATACTTGAAGGTGCGAGTTGGATTCCTGAAGCTGGTCAACTAAAACTTAAGACCGATAATATACACCGAACACGTTAAAGACAGGCATAAGTTATGATGGTTTTGATTCTGTATCTTGCTGTATTCTCTATAATATAGCAACTAGAATTATGCCTTGCCTATATTGGCAATCAGTTCCAATCGTATAACTGAAGGCAAAATCAATCCAACACTTATTTTCCGAAAACGGGTCCTCATAATGAAGGGAGATAAGACCTTGCACCGTCACAAGATTATAACCTTTTTTTTTACGTGTGTTTGTGGGGGTGGGGATGGAGTTTCTCATGAGCGAGAACAAAATATTGCCTACTTTATTGAACCTGATCCTGACATTTATGCTGAATATATGAGAAGGCATAAAAGTAGAAATCCGAATATTATTCAAGAAGCCATATATTATACACGATAGGGCTCTTGTATTCGCCGTACGAAATATTTAGGTTACTATTCAGGATAAATGCCTAAGGTAGTCTAGTGGAATGCCGAGGGTAAAAACAATTTCAATTTACTAAATGAACATAATTACATATAACATCATTTTATTGTCATTCTTAAACAAACAGAGATGATGAAAAGGAGTTATCCCTTGGTCAGGTAAGCAAACTGTGAAGTGTCGGAACATGTACACAATAATCTTAAAAGGATAACCTAATGGTGGTTTGAGGCAACTTATCAATCAGGGTTTTTTTTCTTTTCAACAAATTATTGAAATGCATCGTCACTAAAACAACTTTGGAGTTGTTACAGTCTGTGTTTAAATAAAAACGCGTCGAATGTCTATCGAAGTGACATCATCAAGTTCAAATTCGAGCTGCACGTTTTACCAAGGTTTCAATTATGTAAAATCTCATGACGTCAGTTTTCATTGAATTGAGGCACTCAGACTGGAAATTCTATTTCGTTAACGTAGTCTATTCGTGAGACCATAAAACAGGGAAATTTCGTTGAATACACAGAGGAATTGTAAAACTTTAGCAGGGGTCAGATAGCAGGGGGCATTGAAACTTGTTCACGACTTCGGTTTGACGTCTCATCCGAAAGACTTTAAGTAATATTTGATGGCCAACCGTGGGAATCGAACCCACACCCTCAAGTGACCTAAAACATCATGTTTATGAGTCCAACCCTCTACCAAGTAAGCTATGGGGGTTGGCCTTAATGATGTTGACTTGGTTCAGGTGAAATGAAGTAGGAAATACAAACGTTTGGCATGGTAGATTCGTCCTCTGATGAATTGTCCTTTTTATCTTTCTTCTTGCTACCCTTGCGACCAATGAGGGGCTGTGTGGCCGGGTTGGTGTCCTGGGACATTGCTAGATATCACCGGCCTAGTCCCTGAAAAAAAAAAAAAAACATCAAAATAATACTAGATCTACCTCTATATCAAACAAGCCCGAGTTATCATGAGCCATGGAAAGACATTTGAAAACGTTGTCGTAAAAGTAGAAAATACCGGTAACCAGCATGTTCTCCTTTTTTCCACAATGTTTTCTATCCTTACAAAGACACATTTCTGTTTTTGAGTCGCGTCTTATTTTGTCGTCTGCATTGAATTTAGAAAAATAGCAAAAGTGTTGTCTGGCAAAGAGGTAGATCTAAATCAAAAACAAGAATATCACCTACGACGAAAACAAGTTTATAACAGGACCAGTAGCAACCAAATGTAAACAATGTGTTTTAAAATGCATCTGAATTTTGTTACAAACAAAGTCCGTAACAGAGAAACAAATGAACAAATGTATAGCAGAAATACAGGGACCGGGTAGGATTCCAGCTTAGGACGCCCAGACGAAAGGCCGTTACCATAACAACTGAGCTAAAGAGAATTCTCCCTAACGAAGACGTTGTTAGGTATTGTCTTTAAAACAGGATGAAGCCATGCATAAAGGAGTGGTCTCTCGTAGCAATCTGAACAAAGCAAAGAGAGCAGGGTTTTAATGCATCTGCAAAAAGCATTGAGCATGTTCGACGCGCAGTCAGCCATAGGGCCTTCAGGTTTTCCTTTTTTTTGTGTGTGTACTTCCTGGACCTTTTCTGTTGTCAACATTTTCTCCTTTTTCCACAAGGTTTTGAACATCTTTATGAAAGGGGATCGTTAACAGTATTACTTGGTTAACCCTTTACTCCACAGATACTCATTTTTACGCATTGCTTGTAGGAGCCTTTGGAAAACATTGAGGCAAAAGGTGAAATTGCTCGTTACGAGCAATTTCACCTTTTGCCACAATGTTTTCTACAGTATCAAAAGGTGTCATATACAAATAAGAAACAGCTTCATCTTGCTGTTATTTAGGGTCAATTTAGAAATACAATAGAAATGTCTTATGGAGTAAAGGGTTAAGGGTTGTGTCGTTTCCAGTGAGCCTGACTGTTTTCCAATAAATCTAGTCACCATGACCTGTTTTCAAAACTACAGATGAAAGAACAACAGGGGAAATAAAACTCTGAAAAAAAAAACCTCCGAGGTGAATAAACGAAAAACATGATTGCTTTGAAGAGCTGACTGCAAAACAACTTAAGAAGAACTTATTCAAATGGTAACTACAGTACTTTAACTGTGATTATTCATTCTTGTCCCAAAACGTCTGAGCTGATTATAGGGCTAATTCATCACTGAGTCTAGTCTGTTGGTTCTACAGAATGACACAACACACAATAAAGCCTGCAGAAAGACTCACAGATAAATATTATTGTGCGAGACAACAGACATGGGAAGAAACGCAGCCGTCATCCCTGAAGACAGATTGATCATTAGCCCGCCATTTGTCATGTGGTCAGAGGCAACACGTGACCTTGTCTGTGTCACGGACGGGATTGTTCCATCGATAACCACTTCTATTTACGTTGAAGACATAGAGGATATTTGCTTTTTCGGTGAAAGATCGAAATTTATTTCATCGAGTGAACATCATCGGTAATATTTTCACTCGTGGCTGCGCCACTCGTGAAAATATTACCGATGGTGTCCACTCGATGAAATAAATTTCGATCTTTCACCGAAAAAAGCAAATATTCTATTTATTTAATGTTTTTAACCCTTTCTGGGAGGAGCTTTTTTAAAATTCAGTACAGTTCTTTTCCTTTATTCCCCGTGGCGTACCCCTCCCGCATAGCAACGTTACGTCAAGCGCGAGAAATCTAAGGTATATGACGTCATATTTCCCATCTGGTTGTTAGGCACGCGCAATTTACCTAGGCGACAAGAACGTGAAAATCGATATTTTCACTGGTGATACCAGTGTAAGATCGAAAAATATTTTCACTGCCATTTCTCGATATCCTACCGGTCAGCATGAAATAATGCAAGTAGGACAAAGACTAATGCTTTAAAACTATCGTAATTGTTTCATCATTTCAGTTTCCTCTCTATACTGAAATAATTTAGCTCTGGCCAAAAGGCGGCTTGCTGTATAGATCTTCGTAGACCATGACCTCAAGTTAGCCATGATATGGATCAATAAAATCCAGTTTTTTTAACAACGATATTATCATAAGGCTTGCAACATGCGAAAAGGGGCATTCGGACATTTGCGTAAAAGGTCGTTTCGGATCAGACTATGCTGTCCGCACAGGCTAATCCGGAAGGATTCTTTCCTTTCCGTTTCTATGTAATGTTCTGTTTCTTGAAAGTATACTGAAGCACAAAATCTAATGTAGTCGTAAAGTGCCGTCTCGGGTTAGCCTGCGTGGACTACGGAGGCTGATCCGAGACGACACTTTACGCAAATGTCCGAATGCCCCTTTTCGTGTGTTGCAAGCCATATTAAGGTAGACTGATTATTCTGGTACTTATAAAATATCTATTCTTTTGAGCACCATGCAGGCGAAAGTCAGAGTTTCTCTTATCAAGTCAGATATCTGATATTACGATGTTTTTCAGCTTTCTTCAAATCACACTACATCGGTACTTTTACTTTAAAGATAATATGGCACGCTCTTTGCAGTCTGATCTTAATCCATAGTATCCGAAACCCAGCGTTTCAAAGTTTTGTTGAGGAAAAACAACCTACAATATATTAACTCTTTAACTACTACAAAATAACATTCACTGTTTCAATGGCTGAAAACACATATCTCGTGCAAGATGACGAAGCAGTTCAGTTACGATCTAGAATAAAAGGATGAACAGAACAGATCAAAGATCAGACTGCATGTTCTGTACAGTCTGGTCTTAATCTACACTGTCCACAAAAGCTTCTTGTGTCGCCGTAAGTAAAAAAATAGTTAAGAAAAGTAAGTGAATACGAACGCAAATCTACAATAAGACCGAAATATGTCCAAATGTCTCAAAGAGTGACCTGAAGTTTGAGTTCATAGGAAATGTTCCTTGTAATAGTATACCAACATGAAAGATCTGACTTTTTAAGAATAGACTAAATGAAACACATATATTCAGTCATTGAACGATAAACAAGTTAAGGTAAGACCTTTGTAATGGAAAACATCTATTTCCACTAAAATATCATTCTGCAAAATTAATTATAATTAAAAATGAGTATCATTGAACTACTTTCGCCGATTCATTTTTTCCATTTTTCCTCCTTTGAATTATCATTTATAAATCTAAAACCATTATATTCTCAATTCAAAAAGAGATAATAATTACCTCCCTTTTAAGAAAACTAACTACAGCATCAAAAAATAATTTCAAGATAGACATAAACGGAATTTCTGATCCGTTTGAAATGTGCAAAACTATAATTTCTGCATAAATCCTTATTTATCCTTATTTATCAACCAATTAGAATTTTCACCGGAAGTGCATCACACAGTCTTACCTTAAAGAGATTTCCGGTGACATTCACACAATTTTATCATCATAATCTAGCACTGTTGTTTTCGGTGATTCCCCCTTGGTGTACCCCCTCAACATATCAAAGCATTACAATATTACGTAAAACGCAAGTAATGTAGCGTAAATGTTGATGAATTACGTCATCTCCGACTTGATGAATGGCACGCGCTGTTTACTTCCTTATATTAATTAGTGTGCGCAAACAACTGCTTCTATCCTCAATTGCAGGGCCAGCAGATATCAAATCGGCATTTTCACATGTTACCGTGAAATATCAAATCATATTCCATCACTATTTCTCGATGAACTACTGAAAAAATAAAATGTAAAATTCAAGCTTTTTTTGGGGTTGGAATATTTCACAACCTTTCACTGAGTGCACTGATCCTTCTATCCGTCTATTGCTTAAGTTTCAATTGATTTTCATTATACATATTCACATAGTTTCATGAACACTGACCCTATTTTCGGGCATAATTGCAGTGGTGTATAGTTTGCTTCAAGCTGAAGTTAAACCTAAAAAAAAAAAATGTGTTGAATATAAGCTGAGTCCATTTGGGGATGATTGGATAAAGAAATACAGTGCACCGAATAGGTCTCTGTGATAAAGTTCGTTTTACGAAGAGTAACGTTATTCTTAGATCAATGATCAATGATACTTAATCCAGAGGTAAAGCCAAGTTCTTGCGACTACGATTCCGCTGTAATAAATCCTTATACTGTTGAAAAAATGAAATTAATCTTTCGAATTAAGATCACAAACTTTGCTATTTTAAAGGTACTTTTTTCTGGAAAGATATCAAACTGCAAGTTCAGTGCAGTTCGATCTTGATCTACACTGTCCGCAAAAAGGTCCTTGAGTCGCACTTAGCCGTCAAAGGACTAGATCGCACACATTAACGAAGAGTGTATTTTCGAGATCAAGATCTTTGCTGTCTGATCTTGATCTCCGCTCTCTGCAAAAGTGTTTAAATTTGAGCTTAATAACTTGCAGGTAGTGTTTTTTCTTGTTGCTCTTAAAATCATAATTAACACATAATTTATCAATAATGTCAGGAGAAAATATTGTTGAAGGGTTAGAGACCGATCTATGATGGTCAATATTAGTACTTGAGTAATATAGCAACAGCGAGGTAAGAAATATTGAACTGTTAGCTTTTCGGAACAAACTATAAACTCTTATCCGGTTCAATAAGTAAAATGAAATTTTCAAGCCGATAGTTGTAAAAAAAAAATCGCTTTTTATGTATTTTTGGATGTAACATAGGCCTACTTCCTGATCTGTCAGTGAAGATCGAAACTTATTTTATCGAGTGAACTTCATCGGCAATATTGCGCCACGATTTAATAAATTTCGATAATTCACCGGAAAACCCCAAAATATTCTTTTTATTTTGGGTTTCTTATCCCCCCTTTTGGTTTTGTGTGGGGATGGGGGGGGACTTATGTCAAAATGCAGCGCAGCTGTTTTCGTTAATTCCCCGTGTCGTACCCTTCCGCATAACAACGCATTACAATATTAGGTAAAGCGCGAAAAATGTAGGGTAAATTACATGATATTTCCATCTGCGCTTTTTACAAGGTAACTAGTGCGCGGGAACTACTGTTTTCGCCTTCATTTGAAGAGTAAGAAAATGAAATCGGTATATTAACCCATTAGCACACAATCCCTACTTTTGACACCCCTGAGATAGAAGCCTTTTGAAAACACTGTGGGAAAAGGAGAAAATGCTGGTCACCAGCATTTTCTCCTTTTCCCAGTGTTTTCTACCCTTCCTAGAACAAATTTCAATTTTTCAGTCACCTTTATTTTGTCGTCTGCAAACGCTTTCAATTTGGACCAGTCTAAAATTTTCTTGTGTGGTAAAGAGTCGTAACCATGAAATATCGAACGATATTCCACCGTTATTTCTCGATAAACTACCGAAAAGCATAAAATAATAGAGGACAAGTGCCAGAACTTGAATATAAATACAGCAACAGTGTTCGAAATTCCCATTCAAACAAGCAAAGACAAGGCCCGTTGAAAATACAGCTGTTATGCCAAAGTTCGACTGAAAATATACCAGATGTTCCCAGGTTCATGGAAGATATAAAGGTAGAGGATGTGCCAAAATTTGTGTACAGGAATACAACAAATATCGCAAGCTCATTCAAGGAATACTGCAGATGAGAAAATGACGTAAAATACAGCAGATAAGACAAAGATGGTCTAAATACACAGCCGATAAAAAGGAATATGTGTAAAACTACACCGCGCTGGTCTAATATGTACATCCAACGGGCCGAATTCATGCACAAAATCCTGCAGAATCGCAAAAAGTTGAGTAAAAGAACTAAAGGTTCAAGGCGTTTGGACAGGATATCAGACATGTCCTATTATATAACACTGAATTTAATATATATGTAAAAAATTGTTGCTACAAATAGAGAAAATGTTCCTCCTGAAATTTGCTTCGATTTTTTGACCGGTTTTAAAATTACTATCAGTATTAGAAACTCAGACATGAAAACAATATTACGTGATTTAAAGACTATTACAGAACAGGCTTTTTGAGAAAAAATGTAGGAAAAGGAGAAAACGCTGGTAACTACCATTTTCCCTCTATACCTCAATATTTTCTATACGTGCAATGAATGGTCCCGTCATTTAACTCATTACCAAACAACAGAATTTTCGGTTTGTCCAAATTGAAAGCATTTGCAGATGACAAAAGAAAAGTGACTGAAAATTTGAAATTTATTTTGTGTCTGGTAGAAAGTATTGTGGAAAAAGGAGAAAATGCTGATTACCAGGATTTTCTCCTTTTCCCACAATGTTTTCTAATGGATTCTTTCTCAGGGGCGTCAAAAGTAGGGATTGTGTGGTAATGGGTTAAGCCATATTTGGTTTGTCCTCAACGAGCGCTTTCAATTTCGACCTGTCTAAAACTTTATCATACGGTTACGATTTAACGTTTTCGTTACGGTTGACGAGATCAGAAGCTTTTGTGAACAATATAGATCAAGATCAGACTGCACAGAAAGTGCAGTTTGATCTCTAATCTACACTGTCCACTTCTTTTAGATTAACCCTTTACCACACAATGCAGACTTTTGACTCTCCTGGAAAAGAAGCCTTTTGAAAAAATTGTGGGAAGAAAATGCTGTTAACCAAAGAAATATTACACCATTTAAGCCACACAGAAATTGTCGTCTGCAAATGCTTCCAATTTAAACAAGGCCAAAATTTTCGCCCGTTAAAGGCCAACTGTCTCATCATCTTGCAGTGGAATCGTATTTATAGCCAATGAAAAGTGTAAATTGTTTTCTTGGTTGTGAAAGTTTTAAGATGAAAGAGTTAAGGAGGGAAAGTCTTGAACTCGACTTGTTTTTCATAGAGAGAAATCGATCTGTAAAGTGGTCATAAAACATACGGTTCTAAAGGGAACTGTTGGATCTGAATTGGGTTGAGATCTATAAGCGTTGAGCAAACTAATACATAGCATTAAAAATTAATTTCGACACTTCCTAGATAAACACTGAACTTAGCCCATCGACGTTTGAAAAATGGGGAAAAAATTCCCATGTATAATTCCGATGTAAAGCTACTCATAAATGAAATCAAATATACTGTAGCTATTTTTTGCTCTTGTGTATTTCTGCGTATGGAAATATATTCTGTTGATCAAAATATTCGAAACTTTGAATAAATCCCCCAATCGGTTCGCATTTCTATTCTCTTCTGTTCTATTTACAGTGTAAAATCGCACCCAAAACATTTTAAATATTTTCTAGACGGGACATAATTAATATTTTAGGAAAAAAATTAAGTCGGATTGAACATAATGTACCAACTTTTCGTTTGTTGATGATAAAATGTCCGTGTGAAAGCAAGTAGTCATACTGTTTGCCAAAAATAAATTCGCCTATTTATTTGCTCGCCTTCGGCTCGATCACCATATATTTAATGTTAGCTGTAAGGGATGACTAAAACAATCCTATTGCAGCTTCTCTTGGCAATCCGAAACTCTTTAACCAGACGACAAAATTTCGGAACTATCAAAATCATTTGCAGAAGACTAAGTGTGACCAAATAGGTGGAAACTGTCTTCAATAGGACAGATAAAATTGCTGGTAAAAGAGAAAATGCTGGTTACCAGCGTTTTTCACCTTTTCCCACAATGGTTCAAAAGCTATCTCTATCGGGTAGTTACAAATTGGGATTTTTTTGATAAATAGTTGAAAGATACACTCAAAATCTCTGGGTCACAAATTTGGAGTATGCATATGATGAATAGATATATCGGCCGTCATGCCCTTCAACTCTTTACCAAATGACAAATTTTTAGACTACATGGGTAACAACCTACGTCACAGGAAGTGATATCGGACTTGGGCATTTTCATAACTTATGTCCGCCATATTGAAAAGTAAGTACGATATGAAGATAGAATGAGGCTAGCCTGATGGATACAAACGGACTACATAGACTATCGTGTATTTATCAAAGACATTAGATGAATACATTTAATATTCTGATGTTTTAGACAGGAAGCAGATGTCTATATGCACAAACACTTTGTCCAAATATCAAAAAGATGATTGGGTTTTGATAGTTGGTCGAAGTGTATTCCATTCTTATAAGTAGTTAACAAAAACTTTGAAAAAAAAAAAACAAACAAACAAAGCCCCTAGGTATTGTACGCTTTGGAGGTCTAAGACTTTTTCAGATCATTTAAATGAACGATTACAAAAAAAAAACCAGTCTTACCAAACACGCACACTGACTTTGTAACAAGGGTCCGATATCACTACCTGTGACGTCACCCTGACGTACGTTGTGAGGGGTGGACTGGTCCACATTGAAAACGCTTGAAGACAAAAAAAATAAGCTTAACTCAAAATTTGAAATTTGTTTCAAACCGGGTAGAAAACATTGTTGGAAGAGGGGAAAATGTTGGTTACCAGCATTTTCTCCTTTTCCAACAATGCTTTCAAAAGGCTTCTTTCTCAAGGTCGTAAAAACCAGGGATTGTATTGTAAAGGGTTAAACAGAAGGTTTAACCCTTTCCCAAACAAACCCTTGTTTTTACGTATCTGCTGTTCAAGTCTTTTGAAAACACTGTGGGAAAAGGAGAAATTGCTCGTAACGAGCAATTTCTCCTTTTCCCACAGTGTTTTCTGCCCCTTCAGATAATTTTCTGCCATTGTTATGAAAGTTAAAATTGTCATCTGCAAACTTTTTCAGTTTGGAAGAGTTTAAAATTTGTCGTTTGGGAAAGGGTTAATGCATCTGCGAAAAGTATCGATCTAGATTCTTCTGCACAGTCCGTGCAGGCTGACCTGCATCGAAACTTTTTTACTTTGGGTAAATTTTCTGAATGTCCAGCGGTCCTCCTACCTCAGGTTTAGACAAAAAGATTTCAGCGATGATTTAAGTTCCCTTTTGTCGAGGCATGGCTCATATAGATGTTATTCTACAACAAATTGTATTGGCCCGAATTTCTGGGTTTGTTTGAACACACATTAGGCACTGGATTAGTCGTTAAAGTGCACTTGTCCAATCTCGGTTCTAGTTAAACCTCAAAAAGACATATAAATAGTTGAGATGCTGTCATGACATTCCTTCAATTATGTTGAAAGTAACGTAGAACATTACAACAGCCATTCAAAAATCGAACTGAAGGGGAAGTAGATCCGTAAACAGACTTACAGTATTCGAAACGCCTGTGATTGTAAATGAAACTTTTCTCTAATGGTTTTCAATAGTTAATAGAAATCTTACAGTATATAACGTCAGTTTACTTCAAAAACCTCGTAACACAGCTTGCTTCAAGCTGTATCTCCTAGGTTTTTAAAGTTTTTTTAGTTGTGCGGTCAGGTGGCACGGGTTTTGGAAACTTGTTCACCTCTGTGGCGAACCATGCTGCCACCTTGCCGACAGCCGTGAACGAGTTTCCAAGGCCCTGCCACCTGACTGTATATACAACGAATTTAGTATAGTGCAAAGTTCTATCATTCCAACGTGTATTCAGGGAAATCTCCCGTTTTGATGGTCTCACGCATTGAGTACGCTGACGGCATATAATTTCCATTAAAAATGCCCCAATTCAATGAAAACTGACAAAACAAGGAAATGACGTCACGAAAATCTTAGTAAAACATTAGGTTAACCCATTACCAAACGACAAAATCTTTGACTTGTCCAAATTGAAAGCATTTGCAGACGACAAAATAAAAGTGACTGAAAAATTGAAATTTGTTTTGGGAAGGGTAGAAAACACTGTGAGAAAAGGAGAAAATGCTGGTTACCAGCATTTTCTCCTTTTCCCACAATGTTTTCAAAAAGCTTCTTTCTCAGGGGCGTCAAAAGTAGGGATTGTGTGGTAATGGGTTAAGTACATAAACTTGATTATGTCACTGCTATATTAAATTCGACGTATCTTTATCTTAACATGGATTTAAACAACTCCAAAGAAAGTAATAAGGCACTTTAATGAATTGTTGGCAAAAGTATGACCATTAAAGGTGGGTATTTAGAATTTTTACATCTCACCAAATTAAAAAATATATATTTCACTGAAATTTATATGAAAAAAAAAATACAAATCATCAACAAGTACGACTCATAAAAATACAAAAAAAAAATAAATTCTTTTTTGGTGTTCCCCTAAAAGGCTCTTAAGGTATTTTTAGATTTCGCGCCAAAAATTAATAAAGCATTGTGGGAATGTCAAGTGACTGGCACGTGACTAATAACGTTTAAATTCCATTGCATAACAAACATGTAATAATTATTTTCCATAATATCTTCTTTGGATGCTATGTTTGAAACTTCGTCCGTGTATTTCCGTATGTAAATGAAAGAACTGATCATCTAAAAATAGAACGTGTCTCCCGTTGGTGTCAACCTGGGCCGTAGTAAATCTCTTATTTCTCGTGTTGTCGGATCGTTTTCGATTACTGGGGTTTTGTGAGTGCAAATTAAAAGGCTTTGGGAGTATAAGAATGTTTTTTTTTAATTTTTGTAAAAGTTTTGTCCCAAAATCTGAAGGGCCATCTTTAACTGCCTCAAACGACCACTAGGTTATCCTTTTAATATTACAATCTATGAGTTTCGACACTTCATAATTTGCTTCCTGACGAAGGGGTGTCTCTTTTTAACCACGCGTATTTGTTTTAAGATGACAACAAATGAAAATACATGTTACAATAGTTTTTTTGTAAAACTTTTCCATTTTTCCGTTTTAACCCATTTCCACACAATCCCTACTTTTGACGCCCCTGAGAAAGAAGCCTTTAGAAAACATTGTGGGAAAAGGAGAAAATGCTGGTAACCAGCATTTTCTCCTTTTCCACAATGTTTTCTACCCTTCACAAAACAAAATTCAAATTTTCAGTCATTTCTATTTTGTCGTCTGCAAATGCTTTTGATTTGGACAAACCTAAAATTTTGTCGTTTGGTAAATGATTTAATGTCAACCGCCAAGGGAACTAGTAATAATATGGTGCAGGCTACTTAGTACGTTTGTCTTGCGGGCAGCTGGTATCGACCGACCATTTTGGATGCTGTGTTAAAAGTGCAGTTACGTAGATCTTTACGGGAAGGATGCAAGCAAGCAAGGAATGAATTAGGAGAACAAACAATCTCACAAGGAAGGAAGTTACCAAGCAAGGAATTAAGTAAGCAAGCAAATAATGAAGTATGCTTGCAAGGTATCAAGAAAGAAAAGCAAGGTATGGTGATATGTAAGATGAGATAGTGAGTTGACGAATAGAAAAAAAAACAGGTAAATAACTGCAGGCAGACAAACGGACTTAAGAATGAAATCAGAAAAAGAAAAAAAAAAAACAATCAATCAAAGGGATCAATATGTGTGCATTCATGTAACATTGTGGTAAGAAATCAATAGGGAAAGAATCATGTTTATTTCACGATACGATTTGGCTGGCGATCTAGTCTACTTTGTTCAATTAATTAAATGAGATTTTTTTGGTCTTCTTTATCAGACAAAACAATGGCTGGGGCGTTGTATCGTGTTATTCCTTCCTTATTTTTTCTTCAAAGCTCACATGGTACATTTCTTTGGGTACAATTGGCCTTCACCAAATACAAACCCCGCAGGCTTGTCGAGATTAGGAGCATTTGCAGACGACAAATTTAACTTACTCTAAGGGTGGAATTTGTCGTTGAAAGTGTAGAAAACATGTGGGGGAAAAGGAGAAAATGCTGGGTACCGAAAGCCTTCTTCCATAAAATCGTTACAATAAGGGTATAGGTGGTACTGGGTTAACCCTTGCAGACAATTTCTTTCGATGTGAGTGGACGTCTTTGAAAACATTGCAGAGGTAGGAAAAATGCTCGTGATGAGTATTGTCCATTTGTCTCTATTTTAACTAGCGTTTTGTTCGAATGTATTCAAATGGTACAACTTCTTCAAAATTTCTTTGTTACAATTTTAGTTTTTTGCAAAAACCGTAGAGAAGTCTAATTTTTCATGAATTTTTCTTTTCAAATTCATGTTTTTCACTATTTAACTCTAGAGTAATATTATAGCCTCATATATAAATGTTTTCGAAATGACGACGGAAAATTAGTTTATGTTGTTTTGTGTGTCGCACTCTCTCCACCATTTTTAAATGTCAAAATTAACATGGAGTTTAATAGACTTTTAGCAGATTTTGTTAATCAAGACCAGTATAATCTTTGATTACACTGTCCGATACAGGGGTGACTTTTTGTGGAAAAGAAGGTGGGGTCGCAATATGTGTGGAAACGGGTAAAATAAATGCCACAGAGACGGGAGTATATATTTTTGGGTAAAAGGGAGGCGACTCCAACAGTATAATGATTTGGATAAGGCTTATTGTGTCTTTTACACTGCCAGTGTACGAGTACCGGTATAAGTTAATCTGAACCTGATTAACTCATTACCACATAATCCCTACTTTTGACGCCCCTGAGAAAGAAGCCTTTAGAAAACATAGTGGGAAAAGGAGAAAATGCTGGTAACCAGCATTTTCTCCTTTTCCCACCATGTTTTCTACCCTTCACTATACAAATTTTGAATGTTCAGTCACTTTTATTTTTTCGTCTGCAAATGCTTTCAATTTGGACAAACCTAAAATTGTGTCATGTGGTAATGAGTTAAAAACACACACAGACAGAGCCCTGTTACTATAAAACGCTGTAGACGCGGATTTGACGTATCTGGCCATATTTTGTACAATTGATACCGAAATGAATTACATTTATATTCTATTTATACACAATATTTACGTGTTTGGCACCGTCTATTTCAAAGACTGTGGAACCTATTAAATCACATGAAACCTAAGAATCTATTAAATCACATGAAAGCACCAATACGCAACACGCAGTATTCCTACAAAAAAAAAAAACAACAAACAAATAAGCATGTAATTCTTTCGGTGCAATAGATATCACTTACGCAATTAAAAAACAAAACTCCCGCTGCAACTCAAGACGCTTTTGTTCAGAGAACAGAATTAAGGAATGTACGACTTAATACGAGTAGATCTATTATGAAAATGTACTATTTATACAAATCGGTCTTGTTTCTGTGTCGTTAGTAATATATTATTCAAACCACGCTGTGGCAAGCAGAGGTTTAATTAGTCTGAATATATTAAACCTAGTAAGCCATAATTTAACCCTTTACTCCATAGATACTCATTTCTACACATTGCTTGTAGGAGCCTTTGGAAAACATTGTGGCAAATGGTGAAATTGCTCGTGACGAGCAATTTCACCTTTTGCCACAATGTTTTCTTAGCTATCAAAAGGTGTCATATACACATAAGAAACAGCTTCATCTTTGCTGTTATCTAGGGTCAATTAGAGATACCATAGAAATGCCTTATTGGGTAAACGGTTAATTGTGGATCCATAAATACAGTTCTTTAAACAATCGGCCGAATCACGAGGTAGCCTGGCCCTTTGACGTGCAGAAAATTGACAAAGAGCAAAAAGTTTCGACTCAAGTCAGAATGCGTGGAAAGTGCAGGCTGACATGGGTCCACATTTTATGAGGAAGCTTTTAACTTCCTTTTTAACTGCATGACTCATACTGATGTTGTATTTGACATTGAAAGAGTCCAGTCCAACGCTGTGAAATTGCGATTCAATGCGCTTCCACAAACAGTGTAGACCAAGATCAGATTGCATTGAACACATGATTATGATGGTCTATGTTGTTTATTGAGATGAGATTGTCCTTGTAACAATACCATGAATGAAGAAAATCAACGATGCTAATGTGTAAATCAGATAAAAGTTTCAGGCTATTTTGCAGAACCATTTAGGACTACAGCGCTCAATCAAGATTAGACTCCACTGAACGTCTGGTCCTGAATATACATTGTGCGGTATGATCAGATTTTTTCGTGAAAAAGATTGGTTAACCAAACGACAAAATTTTAGGCTTCTCCAAATAGAAAGATTTGCAGACGACAAAATAGAAGTGACTGAAAATTTGAATTTTTTTTTGTTAAGGGTAGAAAATATTGTGGGAAAAGAAGAAAATGTTTGATACCAGTATTTTCTCCTTTTCCCACAATGGCTTCTTTCTCATTGTCGTCAAAAGTAGGGATTGTGTGGTAATGGGTTACAAAAGAACAACAAAGCTTCTGATGTGTAATGTAGCTAAAAGTCCCAGACTTTTTCGTTAAACTCTCAACAACAGCATCATAGTAGGAGTTTGTGGAGGGTTTTAAAGGGAAGCTACTCTGTAACTAAAGCCTAGTTACTAGTAAATATGACGAAGGTTGTGCCCCTTCTTTAATGAATAGCGTTGTTACAAGCATGCAAAGATTTTTGCGGTGTAAACATGCAGAGATTTCCGCTTACGTAAATTCTAAAACATAAATGATGGTTTTCTTTGAAATCTAGCAAAACGATTATGATTCAAACGATAATAAAACTGCATCGAGAAAGGTGTTGGAAATGTTCCAGATATAAAATCCCCGGGCATAGATAGTACATGCGTGCTTTAATTAAATTAAGTACAGGATTTTTTTTTAAATAACGATTTTAATCTTTATTCTGCTAAATATAATTAAATTATATGTTCAAATCGATGTTAATAACCCAAATATTGCTGTTTCAACGTTATGTTTTGGGGAATAATATCTCCTTATCGGACAGTGTAGATCAAAGATCAGACTGCACGTTTTGTGCAGTCTGATCTTTGATCTACACTGTCCGCAGATGGTCTGCGAGTCGCACTTAGCAGGCAAAGGATTGGTGCAAACTAGGATAGAGAGAGAGAGAGAGAAAGAGAGAGAGAGACAGAGAGAGAAACAGAGAGAGAGAAATGGATGCCGTATGAGTGGCCAGACTTGCCAATCAATCTCTGTTGTCTATAGGGGGAAAAAAGAATGATTGAACTGCTTTCTGGGAAAAGAAGGTTTCATTCATTTTAGTAGCCTGGGCGCCAGCCCATTTATCTCTTCCTTATACTAGCATATATTCAGACGTTTTTTTTTTTTTTAGTAAAAGAAAAGAAAAGAGTTAAAGTGTAACAATTACGGTAGTGATAAACCGTATGGACCATGTAAGAATACCGAGATGAGGAGAGATTAAAAGACTGTTATCACCTGAACCAAGGTTAGCATCTCTGCAGTGCGCTATATCAAAGCAAGTCTGCATATAAAACGGATACATTTCCTTCAGAAATTGAATGAATTAATCATGAGGTAGATAGGTCCCTTGATAAGCAGAAAATTTACCATAAGCAAAAAGTTCCGATTCAGGGCAGCCTGCGCGGACTGCGCAGGCTGACCCGAGTCGATACTTTTTGCAGATGTATTGAGCTGTCTTTTAACAGGGTATAACTCATATATAAGCCAAGCTTGAGAAAAGGGTGCTTAAGACATCTGCAGAAAGTATCGGCCCTTACATGGGCCGAAACTTCTTCCTTGTCTATTGATCCATCTAACCCCCTTTTGTCAAATCATGGCTCAAATGTACCAGGAAATATTCTAAATAATACGACATGTGGGAGTTCACTTGTAATGAAACAGTATCTATTATCTAATACAAGAAAAAAACTACTTCGGTATTTTCTCCTGCCTCCTGGCACTTAGTTGATTATTTAGCTTGCTCCTATGATTATGTTATTGGACTGGTCAGAGAACGGCAGGCTCATTTATCATATTTATACAACAGAGTCTGACAGAATAAGTAACAACAAATGCCCATAGACGTAGAGATCAATGGAGATATCATCCGCAAATACAGTACGTCCGAATATATGACTACACAAATCAATTTTTCTCTTCTATAGGAAATATTGATAGAACTTGTCAATGTCAGTCTGAAGGCATTTCCGACTTATTCACTCGAGTGAAAAGAGGTTGACCCTTTTTCTGTCAATTTTATACACTGTTTAACATCACACACACACACACACACACATATAAAGGATTTTGTATGGTAACTGGCATATAATGTGAACTTTACGACCGAAATCACTAATAGAGAAACGTAGATTGTAAACTGAGATCACTCTCCATGTATGTACAGCCTAATCTTGGTATAAACTCGCCAAGAAAAATATATCTACGTCAGAATAGGACAGGATTAGAGTTTATCCATTGAATCTTTAAACAGCTGATAACAAAATAATAAAAAAAAATGTTCAAGCAGATAGTAAAAAGTAAGCGCAGATATTGCTATCTCTAAATGCTTTTCCCTTGTAAAATGTTATGAAATCGGACAGTGTAGGGTCAAGATCAGACTGCACGTTCTGTGCAGTCTGATCTTGATCTACACTGTCCGCTAATGTACCGTGAACCGCTTTTTGCAGATGTATTGAACCGAGCATAGCATCTGAAGGGAGAACTGTCTTTTCTATTGAAGGATGCTTAATTTGTAACTATGTAACGAGGACAGGGAAGAAGGTAATTGAAAATGATTAGCGGTTAGTTTATATGTTCTGTAGAGCCGTTTTAAACATTTATTCAGTTATTTGCGGCAGTCAGTGCACGGTCCATGCTTGTCTTAACTAATGCACGGTCCATGCTTGTCTAACTGCACGGTCCATGCTTTTCTTAACTAGTGCACGGTCCATGCTTGTCTTAACTAGTACACGGTCCATGCTTGTTTTAACTAGTGCACTGTCCATGCTTGTCTTAACTAGTGCACGGTCCATGCTTTTCTTAACTAGTACACGGTTCATGCTTTTCTAAACTATTTTCCCCTTTTTTTCTTACCAGTACTTCGGACAATATTATTACCAATCCACTGCGCATCCTATGTGAGCTGACACGAATTGATACTTTTTGCAGTTTTAATCAAATCCCCCTTTCCCTTGTCACAAAGTATCATATTTTTCTTTAACACTCATAGTGAAATATGTTATCTCATTCATTAAGCCTTAGACTACTAAGAACGACTCTTTTTTTTAAATGTAAACATAGATTTTCTTATGCTTTGTATACACACATCCATAACAAATGCATTTAATTACATAAAAAAATTGCGAGAAAGCGTTTGTGTTGTATCATCTGTGAAGACAAGTGCTCCTTAGATCTATTACAGAAAAAAAGAACACCTGTGGCAAAAAGAGAAAGTGTTCATCACGAGCAATTTTTTTTCGCCACAATGTTCCATAAATGGTCTGGCATTGCAGTAATTGTGGTGAAAAACTTTTAAGTTCTTTTGACATTGATGCCAGTTCATCACATTGTTTCCCCTATTTTGGATCATACCATGATTTCCCGCGCTCACGGAAATTCTCGGCGATGTATAAACAACCACACGTTCAAGTCAACATAAACAGATCAATACAAGCCATACACTGGCCATGTAAATGCAGTAATATCATTAGATCATTAGGTCGTAAAACCTGATACGTCAGACGAAGAAATAGGGAAACGTCTTGGAATTTCTTTGGATTGCATAGGTTCATTTTTATTTCTTATTATGAGTCCTTTTTTGTAAACGTATAATAGAACGTGTTTTTGAAGTAACAGGAGGGAATTCCTTGCAACAAGTCAAGAAACTATTCATCGTTCTCCTAACCACAATAGTTTCTAAATAGTTGATAATTAGTTTAACAGTCTTTCAGTCTTTCGGACACCTTCTGTTTCTTAAAATGAGTGGTAAGTCTAAATGTAGCCGTTATGGCAATAGAAATACTTCAGAGAGAGAGAGAGAGAGAGAGAGAGAGAGAGAGAGAGCAACAAGTAGACACAAATTGTCAAGTTTTTGGAATCCTGAAGTGCAACAAATAAGCGGAACTTAAATCTTTTCACAATCCTGAGATATAAGAAAAACGTACGCAGGTCTCTTCGACAATTTGTCAAGCGTTGAATCGAACATAATTACTGAGTGGTTTCAGAAAACATTTGTCGGCGCGTTCTATTTGGAGACGAAATATCTACACAACACGCCTTACTTGTGTGCGAGATTCATAAATCACGATTCAACCGAACAGCGTTCTACAGACAGATATTATGAATTCCACAGACTCAAAAACCGGAAATAGAGACCATATGAATCATGGGAAATCTATCCAAATATGCAAATATGGCGCCCCCTTGTATTCAGATGTAATTTCCGGCAACAAGTATATGTTGAGCCACTCCTATATTTTGAAAATTCTTTGTCAACTTTTCCATCAATTTGAAATTTGAATGCTGAACGAAGGAAGATCCGACTTGGCATTAGGTAATTCTACATCAAAGATGATTATCAGTTTTTCATCAGATTGTTATAAATCAATGGTTAACTGCATTTTCTATTTTTTCCACAATTTTTTCTATCATACCAAGAACAGATATTACCACTAAAGGCAACGCTTAATTTTTCGTCTTCAAATGCTTTGAATTTGGTATAGTATAAAATTTTGGCGTTAAGAAGAGAGTCAAAGCATTGCCGTATAGTGATAGTAAGCCTCCTGAGTTAAGTTTTGATTTTGCGATATCATTTTGAAAAGATGTGTTGGAACGAACATTATATGAGTTTGAACCGCCATCTGTTTTCATATGCTACCAGATATGACGTCATTGCAAGGATTTGAAATCGATCCCAAATAATGGACGCATAAAATCGAACTGCAGAGAGGTCATGCAGTTATTTAGTCTCCGGGAATGCACATTTTTCCCACTAAATGTCCATGTCCAGTTCCTTAACCTTTACAAAGAAAAAAGAAATCTATACAATTATGTCTATCAGTTCTTTTTTTTTAAATAAACGATTTCAAGAAATTTTGATTCATGTCTAAAAACCTATAAACCTATTCAAATTGGCTCAGTCTAAACTTTTTGTTTTTGGTCATGGATTGAGTTTACCCTAAGTAACAACTATGGTCAAAAGGAACTTTGTATACAATAACACTTAATGGGATTAGAATTTTCTCGGTACAGCTGCTTGATCATTTGTTTCAATGTTTTCAAAGAATATCTGCAAGCATATCCAAAAATAGCTATCTGAAGGATGTAATAAGTAAGTAACCACCATTAATCTCCCAGATAGCTCTGATATCATTTATCAAGAAGACTGCTCTATTCTCGTGATTGAACGAGAAATGTGCCCGGAGATAACTCAGCAAATTACCTAAATTAACCCTAACTGAATAGTTGAGAAATATATTTCACAACATGCGGTTAATCAAACGAGCTCGTTTGGATTTCAATCAAAAGGGGCATTGCCGTACAGAAACCATCTTCAATCTATTTACCCCCGAAATAGTTGGAACTGAATATAAAATTATTTACGGATAAATTAGTGTACTAATTCAGAATTAAACCCGTTCTTTTTATCTAAAAACAGAAAGCTGAAAAATGTCAGCATCAAGGATCATTTTAAACATGAAAAAGAGAAAATAAAAAAGAAATCGAAAAAAAAAATGATGCCTTATACAACATTAACTTTAGGTCACGTTTTTTATCCCGCTCGTCAAGGAACTCGAGCTTGGGATCTCTGATTAAATAACAGACTCTTTTTACCTTACCTTCAACTCGGCTAGCCATTACCGTGCTCCTAAGCGCTGAACAGTACAGTTTGAATCCAATACCTTCATTTTTCGGCGTAGCTGTATCATCTCATTTTTGACCAACTTTAAGTACTAGGTGGAAATGAATTGTTTCTCGTTTTGAGATTGACCAAATATATGTAAACTACTCAAGAGATGTAGGTCACAGTAGAAATTTACCGACATTGAATAAAAGTGTTCATGACTAAAACAATCTTGTAATGATAACATTTTCCTGTGTGAAGTTGTACTTTATGGCCATGTGTTAAACTCGGGCAAAACATCCATAGTCAAAATCATATTGATAAACTAATAGCTATGAGTATAGGTGAGTGTTCTATTTAGTTTAATGTAAGACATTTTAGTGCCCGTTTTTCCTCGTGTAAAACCGAACATGAACTGCGACGGTAGAATACCACTCTGTTGTATTACACGAAAACAAGTTGTAAACCAATGCGTTTCGTTTCTTGTTACAATGAAGAAAAAAGGTGTTATGTTTTGAATTTGGAGATTCAATTCGTAACGTGAATAAGTGTTGCGTTGTTAGCTTAAAAACGGAGTTCCTACTGAATTATTCCTAGTAAGAGTAGGTGGGTGTGGTCAAGCATCGAGGAGTCAATAAAATGTTTGACAACGACAAATCGTCGATGTTTGAAAGGTGCTTCATTTAAAAAAAAAACATGCTTCCCAATTCTTCAATGTCGTGAATAATTCTGCTTTCAACCATACGTAACACAATTCGAAAGAGGCTAACTGTTTTCATCATTTCTCTTCATATTAGACTATACAAACGAATTCAAATATTCATATCCTTGTGCCTCTTATGCCGTTTAACCTTTTTAAAGATATTTCTTGTTTCGAACTGATATTCTGACTTGTTTGAACTCACAATTTCTCTATTTGAAGACGAAAGTTCTAACCCCACGAATATGTGCTACTGGTAATCTTTCCTGAGGACATATTCAACAATCACTCTACATGTAAACACCATTCTGATGTTAACTCTAAGAATAATTTTCTATTTTTTTTTTTTAAAAAGCACAATTTCTGCTTGGGTAACCTTTTCGATTTCGCTAATTAGATGAATAGATGTCATGTCAATTATTTAATTCATAGTTAGGTGGATCCTATTTGACTACTCGGCGAGCTAAAGGTACACGAAAAGATACAATTCTTTTAACAAAGGTAAAGGTAGGTGCATACCACGAAACGTTGAACGTTGAAACGTTGCAGAAACGTTGAACGGTCGTGGTGGGTACGCAACTGTTGTTGTAAGAATGCGGTAATAACGCAGTGCAATCTTTCCCGTCCATACCAGGTTTGTACTTCGTCAATGAAGACCATATTAGGTTCCTGCCCCGTTGGTACTATTCAATGCCGTTGTTCATGTCCTTATTGAGTCCTTACTGCGTCCTGATTGGATCAGGCGCTCGATTCGTGCTTTTTTTTAACATGTTCAAATTTCATCCACGTCAGCCTAGACCATAAAGATCTCATTACGTCCTTATTGGTTTCTACTGCGTTCCTTCTACATCGAGCAAGTGCGTACTGCGTCGGACCGGTTTTACAGTGACGTAGTGGGAACTTGGTATAGTGTGACTGTGGTCTAAGATCACGAAGGGCGCAGTGAGAACGTAGTAAACGCGCAGATAGCGCGTGGTGCGATCTGAAAGTCTTAGAAAGAACTCATTACGGTCTTTGTGGTCTTTTTCTGAGTGTGACGGGGTCTTAATATGGTCTTCATTGACGAAGTACAAACCTGGTATGGACGGAAAAGATTGCACTGCGTTTTTACTGCGTTCACGTTAAGTGTGTATTCACCAGGACCGTTCCAAGTTTCTGCAAAAGCAAAGGTACGTGCATACCAAGTTATACAAGACAACAGTACGTTTGTTGCACGTTCGTTCGGTGTTTAACACGTCCGTTGTACGCTTGAAGCAAGTTCTTATAGCGTCATAGCGTCCATGTCACGTCCAGCAGTTTGGTATAAATACTTCACCGACCGACCTTCGGCTTTTTATTCTTCCGACTCTAACTGATTTCATCGATCAGCTCCTCGTCACTCTCACGAACTTCGGTAATTCCAAGCTGCTCTGCAGGAGGCTCTGGTGCTCCTGCTATACTGGCAGCACCAGCATCAACGCTGGGGCTAGGTTGTAATATTTATTTTCTGGCCTTTTTTGTCTATTCCCGCGACCCTTTGGAGCCATAGTTGTGTGCAGGTTGTTCACTCAAGAAAACTTGCGGAACGAATGAGAACGGAAAGTGCATGGACTTGATTTATAAGATGCGGAAGGGTGCAGTAAGAACGTCGTGAATGCATAGTAAGGGGATGTTGCGATCTGAAAGGTCTTCTAAAGAAAGAAAGTAATGCAAACGTAAAGGACGTGGTGCGTAATTTATCAAGCTATCAACAAAACTTAGCTTAAACGTGTTAGGTGCAGTGGTATCAACATGAAAACTATGCTTTTTCGGCATTTGATCTCGTTCTAAGTCTGTTTCTCAAGTTTTAAGAACGCTGTACGGTCTTTGTCGAAGTGTGACCGGGGCTTTAACGTGAACTCTTAGCCACACGATACAGAACAGTAAACGACCCTGGGACAAAGGCCTTCTGAAAACACTGCCAGAAAAAGGAGAAAATGCTGGTAAGCAGCTTTTTCTCTTTTCCCCACAATGTCTCTTAACTATTCGAGGACAAGTACATGCTATCGTTTGAAAAATCTGAGTTGTTGGCCATAAATTCCCTTCGAACTTGACAAGTCTAAAATTATGCCATGCAATAAAGGGCTGCCAATATTATATCTGTATCTAAGTAACATAAATCAATCAAGCTAAGTTTAAACAATACGTGATAAAACTACAAAATTCTTATTTAACCATGAAGTAAACCAATCTTACACGAATCTGTATTGTGAGAAATTTCAAAACAAGTTCACCTTTATGCTTCCCGATTGGACGACAATGTCTAAACGTAGCGGACAGTGAGGATCAAAGATAAGGCTCGTGCGCTCTATTCTTGATCTTAACCAAACGCAAAAGCATTTACAGTCATGTTAAGCAATGAAAGGGTATAATTGTATTGTTTATTTTACAGGGAAAATGTGTTTCACACTATATTTCTATTCCCACGTGACCAATATATATATTCTGCCGTAGACGAGAGTTGATAGACGAAAACCATAATAATCTACTAGCGCGGACTTTTTGCTTTAGATTTATTTACGAGAGAGAACGAGAGAGAGGTCTTTCTAGAAAACAGCGCTGACATCGAATCAAACCATGACAAAGTCAATCTGAACTTTTTCCCAAAAACCATTTAGCTTTACTAACATGTTGAATAGAAGGACAGACTTCTTTGAATAGATTCAGGTTGTTATATGCTTAATAACTCTTTTTATTGAAAGAAAGAGATTTTGATCGATTAAGGATTTATCATAAACTTCGATCACAATTACACACACATTAATTCTTTTTCATTCATTATTATATTAAGTAGCTTCATGTATGATCTAACAAAACAATCTACTATCAGTCCTGATTTAGAATTATTACAAAATGCGTTGCAATTGCATCAATTGTTTTCACGACGCATTTTGTAATAAACCTGCAATTTGTAATAATCTATTATCCCAGGACCACAGTTCTAAAATTTTTGATACAAAGATAAATGATTGATTAAGGATTTGTCATAAGTTTAATAACTTCAATCACATTTACACACATTGAATATTTATTTCATTCATTATCATATTAAGTAATTGCATGTATGATCAAAACAAGACAATCTACTATCAGTCCTGATTTAGAATTATTACAAAATGCGTTGCAATTGCATAAATTGTTATAAATGTTTTCACGACGCATTTTGTAATAAACTTGCAAATTGTAATAATCTTTTATCCCAGAACTCCAATTCTATTTTTTTTCTATTGAAAGACAGAGACTTTGATTAATTAAGGATTTGTCATAAACTTAAAAACTTCGATCACATTTACACACACTGATTTTTGCTTTTCATTCATTATTATATTAAGTAGCTTCGTGTATGATCAAAACAAGACATTATACTATCAGTCCTGATTTAGAATTATTACAAAGTGCATTGCAATTGCATAAATTGTTATAAATGTTTTTTTTACGACGCATTTTGTAATAAACCTGCAATTTGTAATAACCTTTTATCGCAGGACCCCAGTTCTGAAGTTTTTGATAGAAAGACATAAAACTGACTGATTAAGGATTTGTCATAAGCTTAATAACTTCCGGATCACATTTGCACAGATGGAATATTTTTTTTATTATCTCTCATGTTTAAGTGTTTTTTCAAAATGCGTTGCAATTACATGAGTTGTTATAAGTGTTTTTTCAAGACGCATTTTGGGATAAAAGATGGTTACAAATTGCAGGTTTATTACAAAATGTGTCGTGAAAACATTTATAACAATTTATGCAATTGCAATACATTTTGTAATAATTTTAAATCAGGACTGATAGTAGACTTTCTTGTTTTGATCATACATGCAACTACTTAATATGATTATGAATGGAAAAATGTTCAATGTGTGTAAACGCGACCGAAGTTATTAAGCCGATGACAAATCCTTAATTAATCAAAGTCTCTGTCTTTCTATATGAAATTTTAGAACTGGGGTTTTGGGATAAAAGGTTATTACAAATTGCAATTTTATTACAAAATGCATCGTGAAAACACTTATAACAACTTATGTAATTGCAACGCATTTTGTAATAATTCTAAATCAGGACTGACAGTAGATTGTCTTGTTTGATCATACATGCAGCTACTTAGTATGATAATGAATAAAAAAGGATCAGTGTGTACATGTGATCGAAGTTTATGACAAATCCTTAATCGATCAAAGTCTGTCTTTCAATAAAAAATTTTAGAAATGGGATTCTGGAATAAAAGATTATTACAAATTGCAAGTTTATTACGATATGCATCGTGAAAACATTTATTACAATTCATATAATTGCAACGTATTTTGTAATAATTCTAAATGATAACATTAGACATTCTTCATTTCATCGTAACTAGTATACATAATAATGAAAGAAAAAAAATGTTCAAGGCGTTTTTATGTGATCGAAGTTATGAAGCATATGACAAAACCTGAATCTATTAAAGTTTAAAGTAGTCTGTCCTTCTATTCAACATCTTAGAACTGGGGCCCAGAGAACAAAGATTATTACATTTTGCAAGTTTATTACAAAACGCGTTGCATAACTTTTAATTACATTTCATGTAATCACAACGCGTTTTGTAATACTTATTACATTTTGTAGGTTTATTACAAAATGCGTTGTAACACAGCTGTTGTCGGGTCAAAGCACATTTCATTAAAACTTAAACTTAAAAAAAATGTATATGCTTGACTCAACGTTCAAGCTTTATATATCGAAGTTCTGAGAGCACGTTCTTTGAAGTCAGCTGGGCCCGTATTTATCAACCATTCTTAAGAACGTTCTTGGTGTTATTCTTCAAGGTTTCCTGACTGAGAAAGTAACAAAACTTC
Source organism: Tridacna crocea (assembly GCA_943736015.1). Classification (NCBI taxonomy): domain Eukaryota; kingdom Metazoa; phylum Mollusca; class Bivalvia; order Cardiida; family Cardiidae; genus Tridacna; species Tridacna crocea. The sequence continues at coordinate 17,975,500 of OX031066.1, forward strand.
TGATCGACTAAACCATTTGGTTTAGCCAATCAAAGGTTCTGTTACTTTCACATTGATAAAAATCTGAACAATAAGACTAGGAATGTTCTTAAGAATGGTTGGTGATTATACGGACCCTCTGATTTTTATCATCCTCGGATACCCCGGGATCTCCCTGTTTGCTACGCTACATCGACCCCTGGGACAATTAGTTGTATTTCCCTCGCTTTACCGCAGGCCGAATGCTGGCTTTTCATTGGTTCCATCATCATTTTGTGATGGGCGAGTGTACTGTACGCTATGACGTTTCGTATCGATTTTCGGCGACTGATTCAAAGTTCTATCAGTCAATTGTCCCAGGGTCGATGTAGCGTAGCAAATAGGGAGATCCCGCGGTATCCGAGGATGGATTTTTATTATGCCGTTCCTGAAAGGTGTATTTTCCACGAAGGGTTAAACACCCCATTGTGAATGTATTGTAATATTAAAACTGGCTATATTGCGTGCCATGAAAATATTATGTGGGCATACTAGAGCGTAACTAATCGTTATTTCTGACTGTTTTTGTGCTATTGATTTACTCGACAAAGATTGCCGGTAAAAATACTTACTTTCTGTGATTTTTACTTTGGTTTTTTATATACCACAGTTCTTATTCAATATTGTTAAACAGAATGTTTACTCAAATTTAAGTCTGGCAACTTGCTTAACATCTTACCACACAATCCCATTTTTGACAATCTTTTGAAAAAATATGATAACCAGCTTTCTCCTATTCCCACATTTTTTTTCATCCATTGTAAAACAATTTACATGTACATGTAAGTCATATCAGTCATAAATTGACCCCCCTTTAACCCATTACCACACAATCCCTACTTTTGACGCCCCTGAGAAAGAAGCCTTTTGAAAACACTGTAGGAAAAGGAGAAAATGCTGGTAACCAGCATTTTCTCCTTTTCCCACAGTTGTTTTCTGTCCTTCCCAGACCAAATTTCAATTTTTCAGTCACCTTTATTTTGTCGTTTGCAAATGCTTTCCATTTAAACCAGTCTAAAATTTTGTCGTTTGGTAAAGAGTTAAAAGGCTTTCGTTATCTATAGACAAGTCTGCAATCTTTTCTTTGTGTAAAGGGGTAATCAAATAGGGGTAAATACTTTTTCAACGCAGGAAAACGACTGTTGACTTAAAAGTCCAGCTTTGGAGTCGCCGAGTTATGATTTGGAAGATCGAGGTTGAAAATCCTCACGGAGACAAATCTTATCTGCAGTTTTGTTTTTGTTGTTGTTGTTGCTGTTTTCCCACCTAGGGGTAAACAGTCGCGTCTTCATGATTATTCTCCACAAAAATTTCTACGCCCACCTATTTTTTTGTTGTTGTCAAAAACCTTACAGATGTTAACATTCATGTACTCTTGCGCATTTCTCCTTTCATAAAGGCATATAGGAGTATATTCCAATATGAAAAACATCGAAAACAAAACTGCACCAATATCGAAGTTGTTATAGAAACTAATTTCTAACAAAATATAGAGGAGTATGAAGTTAAATTGCATAGTAAGTTACCCTTACATAAAGGCATATAGTAGTATATTCCAATATGAAAAACATTATCGAAAACAAAACTGCACCAATATCGAAGTTGTTATAAAAACTAATTTCTAACAAAATATAGAGGAGTATGAAGTTAAATTGCATAGTAAGTTACCCTTAAGTTGTTTAAATCCATGTTTAAATAAAATGTGACGAATGTCTATCGCAGTGACATCAAGTTCATCCTACAAATTGCACGTTTTATTAAGGTTTCAGTTCTCAGTAACGTCAACATTCATTGAATTGGGGCACTCAGAAGGGGAACTATGTAGTCAGCGTACTTAATTCGTGAGAACACAAAATGTGAAATTTCGCTTATTACATATTGGAATGGTAAAACTTTGTAGTATGATAAATTTGTTGTACGGTCAGGTGGCAGGTGACTTGGAAACTTGTTCGTGACTGTGGCGAATTATGTTGCCACATCGGCGAGGTGCGACATAATTCGCCACAGCCGTGAACAGGTTTCCAAATCCATTGCTACCTGACTGTACAACTAACATTGTAGCATGTGCCCTTTCGTACTTGCAAATACCAATATGAAAAAGTTTACACAGAGAGAGTAACCCCAATTGGCTTTCTTGACAAGTGTTTTTTGAAAAAATAGCGGAAGGAGTAAAATTATGTTAAAACTTTACTTTCTGTGTTGTTTGATCTTGATCTACACTCTCTGCAAACCAACTGAAATCATCTTTGGCACCAAAACAGTGAAAAGAATCAAATGAGTTTTCCAGGTGGACTGTGAAATGATCAGTGTCAAGCATAATAGTTACTGTAGTTAACTATTTCAGCGCACCGGCAAAAAGAGAAGTTACAGATCAAGATTAGGCTGCGCAGAACGTGCTGTCTGATCTTTGATCTATTCTGTCCATTTGTTTTATCCATTGAAATAGGGAAGAGTATCTGAGAATGCTCTGGCAATAGGAGGTTTAATGTATCTCCGTGATGCTTGCATCTTCGCGAGCCAAGTTTACGATCACTACGTGGATCTTACCTTGGCTGATTGAGCCCGATTTCGAGATTCCTGCGATGCGCCCTCTATTGGATGCTGGTTATTACCCTCCCCCCCTTTAAATCATATTTCTAAATGCAAATGAAATATCGTTTTACAAACTGCTTACGAATATACCGGTACATGAAGCGATAAGCAGACATCGACGTGGGTTTCCATGTTTTACCTTCTATTGGAAAGGTAGAGACCTTGTTCTATTTTTATCAAAGATGAAATGCTACGAGCGATTTTCATTCGTTGCAGCTAGATCCAATGAAATGCTTATCGGGGAACGTAAAAATCAAGCTCGATCCGCCAAGGTAAGATCCACTTAGTGATCGTAAACTTGGCTCGCGAAGATGTGATTCTTGATACCGCGCTAATCATCATAGTCCGCGACTTTAGTCTACATTTTTTGCTCCCGGTTAATCTTATGCCTATCCAAGGACCATGATTCAGTCGGCCATCAAACGAAATGGAATCTATAGTTCCACAAGTACATGATGACTTCCTTGGCACCATGCATCACGGAGGTGCATTAACCCATTACCACACAATCCCTACTTTTGACGCCCCTCAGAAAGAAGCCTATAGAAAACACTGTAGGAAAAGGAGAAAATGCTGGTAACCAGCATTTTCTCCTTTTCCCACAATGTTTTCTACCCTTTACAACACAAAATTCAAATTTTGAGTCACTTTTATTTTGTCGTCTGCAAATGCTATCAATTTGGACAAACATAAAATTTTGTCGTTTGGTACTGAGTTAAACACCCTGTTGTCAGAGCATGGCTGAAATATATCAGAGAAATTGGTTATCGCAGATTCTGCAAGTTCAGCAAGAACGTTTAGTGCTCTTTGGGTAACATGTCCTGTAGTACAAGTATAATAGTAAGCTAAATCGGTATACATAATCGTTGTTCTTAAAGCATTCTTGCAGTTTCATACGGAATTTATGGATTAATCGCGTGAAATGAGGCATTGTAGACGTTTAAGGCAGACACGATCAATTGAGATAAGATATATTTAGCTCACTGTGAAACCACTCTTCTCCCCGCTCCCCCCTTTTTATTTGAGGGGTGGGGGGTGTTGGAAAGAGGAAGGGTTCTCTCGTCGATAGATCAAGATTAAAAGAATTTTGTTGTCCTATCTATCTTTATATCAAGAGGCAAAAACTTGAGTTGTACAAGATTAGGTCTGCTATTCAAAGTTTTAACACACCAAAATCATAAGCAATGTTTGAATAGGGGAAGGAGACAGATCGAACGTGTATACTTACTGACATGATAAGTTTTGATAGACTATACAACATTCTTTGCAAGCAACTGGCTGGTTTTACAAATGAACATCATTTAAACAATGAACAACAGTGGGAGATGAATTGATTATGTCGCAATCACAATCATCACTCACCTGAGCGAACTTGGTCGAGCTCGGAATCGAGCCAGCGATCCCTCGGTATCAAGCCCTGTACGTTACTCACTGAAAATCATTAAAACTCGAGATTGAGTGGTGAAGTATTAAGGGCAATTAGTTCTGCACGGTGTCTTAAACCCTGACAGTTCGACCAGGCTGACATGCGTAGAAACTTGCTGTTTTTCGTATAAATGTTCTCCATGTCCGAAGACTTTCCTACCTTTAGAATCATTCAGTTTATCAAATAAAATGGATGTCATGGACCCATAACTATGTGGTGACTTGCTTTGCATAATGTATAATAGAGACACATTAACCCTTTACCTCATAAGGCATTTCTATAGTATCTCTAATTGACCCTCAGTAACATCAAGGATGAAGCCGTTTCTTATGTGTATATGAGACCTTTTGAAAGCATAGAAAACATTGTGACAAAAGGTGAAATTGCTCGTCATGAGCAATTTCACCTTTTGCCACAATGCTTTCCAAAGCTCCTACAAGCAATGAGTAGAAATGAGTATCTTATGGAGGAAAGGGTTAAATCCTTTTTACATAGCAAGGCTCATCTAAATTGTAATACTTTTTACCAAAGTCCAATAGAGTTATCTCTCTTTTAGCAATCTACTGTACGTTTAATTACATTGCATACATGTTGCCATTGACTTTTGTTTACGCTTGGTCCAGGTAGTAGGTTCAAATCGAAGAGTTCCACCTAATACAGAAACAAGAGCTTCGCAGAGCGGCGCATATACGCCCGAAGAGGCTTGTCAGTGAAATAAGTTGCATTGACAGATAGGCCATGACTGAAGAGTAGTCATTCTCCATGATACGTGAAAGATATTAAAGGGCAATAACTAAAATAATAAGGGCAGCAAAGTTACAAATTTTGTGAATTGCTCTTATCCACAAGGTGTTCAATCAGTCTTTGAAGGTTCAAGATCATATCTTTTGTATTTTAGAAATTATGGCCCAGATGAAAAGGGCAATAACTCAAAAAGAAGGATAGCAGAGTTATGGTTCTTGTGCAATGCACTTCTTCATAATGTGTTCTATTAGTCTTTGAAGTTTCAAGATGATGGATTTTGAAGTTTGGAAGTTATAGTCTTTACAAAAATTCAAACTGAAAATTAACAAATGGCAATAACTCAAAAAGTAAAGGTGGCAGAGTAACGATTCATGTCTAATGCACTTCTCCATAATGGGTTTTATGAGTGTATGTAGTTCCAAGTTAATAGCTTTTATAGTTTGGAAGTTATGGCCTGGACAAAAATTCAAACTGAAAATTAACAAAGGGCAATATCTAAAAAAAGTAAAGGTGGCAGAGGTATGGTTCATGTGCACTGCACTTTCCATAATGTGTTCTATCAGTGTATGAAGTTCGAAGTTAATAGCTTTTATAGTTTGGAAGTTATTGCCTAGACAAAAATTCAAACTGAAAATTAACAAAGGTCAGTAACTCAAAAAATAACCGTGGCAGAGTTATGGTTCATTTGCACTGCACTTCTCCATAATGTGTTCTATCAGTGTATGTAGTTTCAAGTTGATACCTTTTATACTATGGAAGTTATAGCCTGAACAAAAATTCAAAGTGAAAAGTTGATTATTTCAGAAATCAGGGGCAGATAATTTTAGAACGCAAACAGCGATCCAAAGATTCTAAGACCCAGGTGCACAACTAGACATCATGGAGATTCACTGTGGCAAGTTTCAAAAAATTCCGATGGAAACTGTACATAGGAGATGTTGCGCACACAAGAAACTGCCAACGGACGGACGGACAGATGGACAGACGGAAGACCGGGGGTATAACATAATACGACCCTTCGGGCGTATAATTAAAAGGTAGCCGAACTATATATTTACTAGGGGTCTAAATACTTGAGAAAAACATGGAATTAAAGACTGCAACATACAAACAAGAGATGTAACCCAGGCTTAGCGCATTCTTTTTGTTTCCTACCAGGACAACGCACAAGAGTCTGTAAGAGTCGCCATCTTTCCAACGATACCAGGGGACAGCGAAATATGGGAACTAACACGAACGTTGTATTTCTGGAGATTAACAATTTCAAAACTTGATATGATTCTAAATTCAAACTTGAGGTCTTTCATTACAGAGGTATTGGTTTTCTAGTTTAAATCTATTTATCTTGCACGCGATTCTAAAACGACTCATATTGGCTTCTCTTGATGGTTGCGTCCTAGATATGCAACAAGGACTTGCGTTTAGATACCACATGTTCTTAAATTTGCCCCCGTACCCTTTGTTGGGGGATTAAAATCAAGCACATCTAGTGTGAAAGGCATATGGCTTGCAACATACGAAAAGGGTCATTCGGACATTTGCGTAAAGTTTCGTATCGGATCAACCTGCGCAGTCCGCGCAGACTAATCCGAGACGAAACTTCCCGATCCAGTGTGATTTTCTGTTCACGCATACTGTTGGATAAAATGCTGTCTCGGATTAGGCTGCGCAGACTGCGCAGGCTGATACGAGACAGCATTTTACGCAAATGTCCGAATGCCCCTTTTCCCCGTGTTGCAGGCCATATTATGTTTTCAGGAGATTCGTCTAAACCCTACTGCTACTAAGCGCGACTACAATTTTGCCAACAGCGTAAAAAAGATCAGGATCGGTATTCACCAACCATTCTTGAGAAAATTCTGAGTCCGAGACTCCATAATTTTCTGAATTAAAAAGGAACTCATCTTCTGATTGGCTGAACCAATAGGTTTAGCCAATCATTTTGGTTTAGCCAATCAGAAGTTGTATTATTTTCAAATATAGAAAATTCTAGATCGTCAGGCTATGGACGTTATTAAGAATGGTTTGCGACTACGGACCCATGTCCGAATTCAGCAAGTATTCTTAGCAACGTTCTCGAGTCTTATTCTCTGGAAATTTCTGAATTTGAAAGTAGCAAATCTCCTGAATGGCTAAACCATGCAGTTTAGCCATAAGAAGTGGTGTTACTTTTAAAATTCGAAATTCTTCGAAAAAAAGAAAAAGAATCCTGTAAAGAATCGTTGATGAATACGAACCCAGACTGCACAGAATCAGAAGTGTAAGTAGAGTGAAATACCCTATCCACACAAACGAAAAATAAAAAATAAACGAAAGAGTGTAAGAGTGTACAAATCGAACAAACAAACAAACAAAAAGTGTCTTGGATAAGTACAACAAATGTATAATGTAATATCTCCGATTAAACCATGTGCTTAAAGATACAGCGATAGCGCCCTTGATGTTGAATCCTTTCCGTGACAAATTCAATCATTTCATCCACATCCAGTTTGTCTTCTGCTAATGTTTTCAATACAAACTAGACGAACAATTTATCCATTGGTAAAGAGTTAACTCTTAAACTTTGAACCCCTCAATCTTGAAAGCAATTGTAGATGGCAAATGAAATATGGATATGATAACAAGACTAGTCTGTGGACGGGAAGAAAATAGCATGGTTTCAATTTAAAATAGTTACCAGCATATCTTCCACATTGTTTTCAAAATGCCCGCCTCAACAGGATAGTTATACACGAGATAATGGTTTACAGAGTCACAGACACTGTCTTATAGGATTTGTTTTTATGCGAGTTGTATTGCAAGGGACGCGTCGGATTGATCCGTCTAAGCTTATATCGTTTGTGAGCTCTTCTCTCTGAGGGTAATACTGAATTCTTTTGTGGACAGTATAGATTAGCATAGATCAAGATCAGACTGAAAACATGCTTTCCACCTGGTCTATTGACTTGACGATTTAACCGTTTAGCAGATGTTTTGCAGACGAGTGGGACCACTATGAATTTGCAATATTGAAATCCTCTTGCACTCAAATGTTCGATTGTATTTATCTGGAATTCACAAGCTTAACACAATATTACTATGAGCATACGCTGTTTTTCTTTTTTCTAGCGAAAAAAATCACCGTTAAAAATGTTAAGAAGAAACTGTCCTTCATCCTTTTGCCTCAATGTTTTATCTGAATAACTTATTTATGATAAACAATGACCTTTTCAGCGTCACTTGAAAAAAGAAACACAGATCACAAAAAAGCAAAACCTTTCCAGTCTGAGAACAAAGTCTTCCAAATAAATACAATTTTAGGCCTTTTTTTACCATAACATCTGAATATAGCATACAGTGTAGATTCAGGTCAGAATGTCCGTTTTAGCAGTCTGATCTTGCTGTATACTATCTTCGTAACAGGCAGTCTAGGGTTTATGTAGAGATATTTACTTTATGCAGAACATTTCTGGTACTTTTAGCATACGATGATACGGAAGCAATACGAGATTTAATGCTGTGACGCAATACCCACAATCGAATTAAGCAGTCTGCACGGATTAGCTTTAAATCAATACTTCTGCAGCAGACGACTCTGAAGAGGTTGTTCTTAAATATGCATCATCATGACAAAATCATGGTCTGACAAAGGAAAAAAATGTATGAAAGCATGCTGACAGAAGGAATGACTGCTTATTATGAGCAATGTCTCCTTTCAACACAATGCTTCCAAAAAGGGTTGGCTAAAAATCAAATAAAAGGTGTCTGGATTTAAATGAATACTGCCTACTTTCTCTCATATATAGCTGCAGAATTTAACTGTCCTACAAGTATACACGACTCAATGACTGCTAAACACCAACAACATCTAAGGGCATATTTAATGTTACTGATTCAATATTTTCATATTTTTCGCAACTTTTCCATAAATTATTTTTTTCCGAAAAAAATCCGATGAGGTCCCTGATAATTTTTTGTGGGACGTTGTAGATCTACTTTCTTGAAAAAGCCTAAGGCTATGCTCTCAAATACCGTTTGATTGAACCTGGCTGACTGCAATTCCACCCTGAAGCTCATATTCTTGATAAGTTGAGTTGCTAAAATTGGGCTGGTCAGACCAGAAGTGCAACAATTTCTCTCTACATATTCTCTTCCACAAATTTCGAAGTACGGGGACTAGCATTATATTCCTTTAATAAATGTCACGTTTCTGCAGGTCTGGCCTTCCCGAAGACCGTCTCCAGCAGCAAGGGTTGTCTTACGATGCCGCCCAACAGGTATGCCAAAAGGTATGCCATGCTACTGAAAACTTCGGAAGGTCCTGATGATAGCATAGAACACATCAAGAGTCTGGGTTTTCCCTTGCTCCACAATCGCATCTGCCAGTATCATTTCTGCTTTAGATAAACGTGTTCATAGTTTCGCATCGGTTGGTCATTTTTCTCATGATTCCTCAGCACTTTGCGTGAAAATAAAGATTGAATTTGAATTTTCTACAGACCGGATAGAAAATACAAGGAACCAAATTTGCTTGTAATAAAAACTATTTTCATACCTGAAAGAAATTTCTCGCGAACTGATTGGATTATATGCACCGAACAAAAAATTATTCATGTATACTACGAAAATTCATGTAAAAGCAGCTCCTCCTAGAAGCCCCATATTCTTCATTGTACTTTCAATACAACTTCCATATCCCCGGTCACTTATCCGTACAACAAGAAATGCACACGTACACAGAGGACAACTAAATACGTCAGTGTACCATAATATTACGTGCTTTCAATATATACCAGTCTAAAACTTGAACCTCTGTTACTAAGGCGCACATAAAACACACGTTTCAGGAATAGGTAATCGTCTTTTTCAATGTAATATGATAATATGACTATGTGGGAGAAGGAGCTGCCTTTTTCTTTAAGCATTAGCCTATTTTTATTTGCTAGACGTTTTCCATTCATGATCGGCTTAGGTACATGAAAAGTCGGATGCTAGAATAATGCCCAAATAACATCAAACCATGCAAGGACTTTAAGGTTTTCAGCTTTCACTTACTTATCATCTGGCATGGGATCCTTAGTAAACTGCGCACTAAGCTCATTAGCAGAAGACTGAGTTTTTAACTCCATTCTGAAGCAAGTTGCAGACGACAAATAAAGTGTTGCTTAACACAAAGAAAGTGATTTTAAAATAGCAAAGGGAAAAGGAGAAAATGATGGTAACTAGCATTTTCTCGTTTTCCGATTATGTTTTCAACATCAATAATGCTGCGAGCTGATAAAACAAAATGTTGTCTGGTAAATGTTTACCCAATATTAAATATATTAGAATTCAAATAAATTTTATGGAAGGTACAGCATTTCATGTCAGAGAGAAGATTAAAAGTTCTAAACTTCAATCAAAGACAAACAAATTCGTTTTTATCGAGTTAAAGCTAAATAATGAAACGTTTTAACACCAAACAGGCTATAAATAGCTACATTCTCCCTCGCAGACTTCTAAATAGTATTAATTTCCCAGCGATACAGCAGAAAATGGGATGCCGAACATATTATTTGGGTTAAAATACAGATTACTAATTAAGGACTGGTTCCCTGGGGAAAATGTAGTTTTTCAACCAATATCAAAGTTCCAAGCTCTGCCTTTATTAGCTTAGGTTTGACCAATCTAAAACCTTTTTCCCTCACATTCAACTGAAGTTATGTGTAAAAATGCCTTCGTGCGCGACCAAAGCTCCTTCGATGTTCGATGGTTCAAGAACTTCATTGTAATTAAGCATAGTAGTTAGGAAAACTCGATTTTGCTTCGATCAGGATATATGCTGATGTCGTCAGCCACGTTGTAGGATCATACATTCAGCCTGGGACTGTCACAACTCTGGAATAAATATAAGATCATGAACTGTCCCCTTCGTATGACTAAAATAGTGTTGACAGCACACTAAGTAATTGATACTGGACCACTTTGTACGATGGCGGAGAAACGTCAAAAACGCTTTCTAATAAAGATTACACTTTCTAATTAATGAAGAGATGTACGCAACGATAACTCGATAAAATTGGTTTTTATACACGAATAAAGCCGTCAGGAAAAGCTATTTCTAGATATACAGTTAATTAACAGGTCTTATATTTCCTTTTGAAGAAGTTAGTCGACGGAAAATTTCTTTTAGCCGAGCTGTATAGACCAATTAATGACTTCCAATGCGTTTTTGAATGAGTTTTTGTTAAAATATTTCTTTAAAAATTTCGTAGATAACTTATTACCCTCTGGATGCCCAAAGAACTTTAAGCAGATCAAAATATGACAAAAAAGGAAACCACTCTGTTTCGGGCCTTCACTAGGTGGTATTTCATGAGATATGTTGACTGTAATAATCTCAACTCGTGTTGTTAAATAGGTAGTCAGCAGTTGTTTACTTAACTGAAGAATTATTTCCTTAGGATAATTACGGAATCCCCCTTTTATGCACATGTCAGGGCAAGACACGAAGTAGGGTAATTTGGGGTAAAGTATTTCGCATAATGCTGGAATGCCTTTAAAAATGTACGCAGAATGTATATGTACCTTTTGGTGTTTCCATTGTTAGCTTCGATTCTGATTAACAACTCCATCTTTAACGGTCTCTTTACTGCTTCCTATTGTGCGTGCGAATCTATCCGCCTCCTGTTTTATTTTTGGCTAGTTTTACGACAGAATCTCCGTAACCGAACAAGTTCCTGAAATATCAGTTTGCTATTACCAATTCGATATTTTTACCTAAATATTAACGATGTTTATCCCCTGTATCCTCTAGGGTTGGGGCAGTGGAGAAAGGAAAAAAAAGAGAGAGAAACAAATGAAGAAGGCCTTTAAACATGGCATATTATTTGCAAAGAGTTCATTTGTATCAGTTAATCTTCTCCTGATATATAAAACTAAAATAATTGATTTTCTTTTCTTAGATAGACCTAAGTAAACATTCTATTTCGTTATTTCTAAGTAAATTCGACTTTTATAAGGCCCATTGGTAGATTTGCTCTGGACCTGGTCGTGAACGGTATAGATCCAGTGTTGTATTGCATGTTCCGTGCAGTTTGCTCTTGTGAGCTACACCGTCCGCAAAAGTAACGAAGTCGTCACTTGCTGTACCTATAAGCTTCTTCCTAATGTATACAATACATATTGATGCTTTGTGTCCAGAAAAGAGAATAATCCAAAACGCAGTTCTTCCTGACAGATCCAGGGCTACAGTGCATGCCCTGCGTTTAAGTACATTAATTTTGTCTATAACATAGAGTAGGGGTCCTTTGTCGCTCATTGATAAGACTTAGTAAACTGATATCTTGGAAGTGGCTCTGTCGATCTTGATTCAAAGCAAGATTTTCGTGGGAGTATATTTTGTGAAGACACCGTGAGAATTTCAGGAGTTCCACAGGGTATTACTAGTGAAACAAAGGACATCGATGTGTGACTTGTCATCATGACATGGCTCAATCGATGTTAAAGTCGGCGTAATACACCACTGAATCAATTTATTATATGACTAGAAATATTTGGAAGCAAAGAAAAGCCGAAATCCCATAGTTACACACGGTGTTTTTTAATGAAGATTTATTTACTCTTAAACGAAAGATGGTTATGTATAAGGGGTCGTTCCCAGGAGTGGATTAAGAGTCCCCTATGATGGGAGTCGGGGTAAAGGTCAGAAAATGGTGAGACTTTAAAACCTAGGTTTTGTGTGACGATGTTATACGCCGAACGCGTTAAAAGAAACCACACGTAACTTAGGATGGGTTTCGTTCTATATCTTGCACTATCTCACACTAAAATGACCTGGAGCTTTCCTGGGATGTCGCCCGTACGGGTAACCGGCAACAACGATAAATACGGTAAACGCAAAAGCAAACAAAAGAAAAACAGCACGCCAAAAAATTAGTTCTTTTTCTTTAGCATCTTGTAAACGCCACTCCTAATACGGGCTTTTTTCTGTGTACGAAGCAAGTCTTGGTCTAAGCACTCAACGTATGTTCTGTTAAGCGTTTTTGTCTATCCTAATCTTCTCTGCGATTCCACTGAAATCATGTTAATTATCGTCTTTTGTTTGCAAGGACGATAATAAAGCTAAGTAGGTGGAATTAGACAAAACCCAATGGAATTGTAAATTTCGGGTAACGTTCATTACTAGTCATGAGAGGCCATCGATTAGAATGCCCGTAGTTAACCCATATCAAGCCAGTTTCTCCATCTCCGATTCTCTGCGAAGAGTGTAGCCAAGGATGAAACTGCACGTCAAAGTGCAATCTGATCTTCATACTCTTTACCTGTTAAATGAAACTTGCCAGCCGATGGTATAAACTTATTTTTTTTCTTTTTCGAATTTATCGTTTTGGGGTAAAAAATATTTTCTTACCAGACAGTGTAAATTGAAGATCAGACTGCACGTTCTGTGCTGTCTGATCTTGATTTACATGTATAGTGTCTGAAAAAGGGGTATCTCAGTCGCACTTAGCAGCCTCAGAATTAATTGTTTGAACGTTACCGGTATACCTGTTTATATAAATACGTAAGCTCAAAGTAATCAAAGATTTCATTTTTTTCATATATAGCAGGAAATATGTAGAGTCTTTGCTAGACGATACAAAACATGAACTGATCCAACTCGAAAGCAACTCCAGCAAAATAAAATGTTTCTCTAAAGTTGAGAGATTTGCTGTTGAAAACATGGTAGGAAAAAGAAGGAAATTTTGGTCACATTGATACCGAATTTAAAACCATGCTAAGAATATTAGAAATTATTGGTTATGATGCGATATAGCGTTAATTAACGCTTTACAAAAAACACAATTTCAGATTTTCAGATATACCTACAAAGATTTTGAAAACTCAAACTAAAGTGTGGATTAAATATTTTTTTTTTTCTAATCTGTAAAAATATTGCGCTACAAAAAGAAAATGCTGGTTTCCAGCACATCACAATGCTTTCCAAGATTTCATATTCGGGATGTCACGACATACATTACTGGGTACACATATAAGCAACATGAGGTTCATAACGCGGTTAATTAAACACTGCTCATCTAGGATAATAGGTCAATCTTGGTAAGATGAGTTCCAAAATTAGCACAAAATCAAGACATAATTATACTCAAGGCCATAGCAGGCAGTGTACTCGAGTCAAGCAATTCTACGTATTCTGTGAAAAGGGGAACTTAGGCACGTGCAAAAAGTTTCGATCTATGCCAGCCAGCGTACAACCGAGTAGGCTGACGTGGGTCGACACGTTTTGCTATTGTAATATTTCAATGGTCAATGTCTTAGTAATCAGTGCAATAAGGTCGAATATTTTTTTGCTGTCAATAGTATTTGTAAGGCTATTCGAATCATGACGTGGTACTTCAGGCAACATTTCAACTCTATCCGCAAATAATTCACTTTGTCCTGAAAAAAGGCAGCAAGTGAGACCTATAAACACCTTGGCTGAAATAAGTTTGAGCTGACGACATTAAAACCATTCCTATGTATAGAGAAATGAAAGTGGATGAAGAATTTAAACCTCTTTTCCACAGCAACACCGACTGTTTTTTGGGTCAGTCCAACTGTTTTTGTGTCTGTATGGTGTCTATGAAATTGCTGAACAAGGAAAAGGCTTTTATGGTTGAATTACCCTCATAAATACCTTTGAATCCTACGAGACATCCTGAAGCAATTATCTAAAAACTATAATTAAATCATGAAAGCCTATTTCTTGTTCAACGATTCCAAAAGTTTTCATCAAATTTCATCAAACTTGATTCTAACTGAATGTCAATAGTTTATCATGTGAAGTTTAATGTTTTGCTGTCTGGATGTTGCTTATAAAATTGACTTCATCTGTTTCGCCCTTGGGTGCATGAGGCAGGGGTTTATTTCTAGCTCTTCTAGTACCAATAGCGAATTGTAACCGATGTAATGCAGAGAAATGACCCTCCCCTACAAAATGATCCGGGTCATAGAGAAATGACCACAGAAGTCATGTCACTACGTACCTAGAGGAATGACCCGGTCATTATTCTTCGAAAAATAATGACCCAGGTCATTCCTCTGCGTAGGGAGATGACCCACTGGTCATTTTGTAGGGGAGGGTCATTTCTCTGCATTACACCTGGTTGAAGATATTGTAGTCGAAAGTTTTAATCTTCATTCTACTAGGTTAAATGAAACTTTCAGGTGATAGCTAAAATCTAAAGTTTGCTATTTCAAATGTATATAGGTAAGAAAAGGCATCTCCCTATCGGACATTGAAGGTCAAGATCAGACTGAATGCGATGTGCCTTCTGGTCTTGATCTACACTGTCCGATAAAGGTCTTAAGGTCAGTGAGTCGCGCTTAGCAGCCCGAAAGTGAAGTATTGTTCCTAGTATTTTCCGTTGTGCAATTATATTCTATTATTATCTATTTCAATTATCAATTATTTGCTATAAATTCTTTCGGCGCTATTGGCGAAAACAGTGACTTTTGTGGATGGTATAGATCAAGATCAAACTGCACACAAAAAGATCTATACCGTCTGCTTGTGTAGTCAAGTTTCTACAAGCAAAATCTTTGTAAGTTCCAATGGATTATAGTTAAAGCCATCGAAAGAGGTCGACATTATTTATTTGGCGCTGAGAGAGTTAAGAGGGAATCCTTATCTGAAAAAAACTCAACTATTGCCAGTTCCAATCTGTTTCTAAGGCTTCTGACTGCTTGCACACGTGCACCAACACAAGCTGCAACCTCTGCAGTAGATGGCTTTCAGTGAATTTCTGTAAATGTTCCTGAATTCTTGGCATCCAGATTTCCAAGCAAAAACGTTTCTGATTATTTAGTGAATACATCACTTTATACTAATTCTTTCTTATAGATTAATATAGACCAGGGTCCATACTAACCAAGCATTCTTAAGAATTTCTATTTCCTTTTTCTACAAGATTTTCTATTTTTATTTTTTTAAAAAATAAAACAACTTTCTAATTGCCTGAACCATTTGGTTTAGCCAATCACAAGTTGTATTACTTTCAAATTCAGAAAAGTTTGGAGAATGAGACTGAGAATAATCTTAAGAATGGTTGGTAAATACGGACATTTATATGTTATCCTTTACGGGTTCATGAAACCCACAGCTTTGCGTTCAATATGGCAATTGGACTTTTATTTCGGGATGAACAGACCGAATTTGTAAACTATAAAGGTTTTAGAGATTACCACAGTAAAATATGTGTACACATCAACGGTAACCTTGACAATTCTGCGCGTTCTTTACAATATATTCTCTTTTGGTTCACTTTATGGATGACTTTCCTTCGCGGAAAACAGTTTTACAGCGTTTCTAAATGGCTGCATGAGCTATTGAAACTACTATGACACCTTTTTCTTAAAACATGGCGGGTCGAACATCTACTTCAAAGACGAAATATCTATATTTGAACAAGTACAAATCTGATTTCTGTATAAGGCAACTGGACTCGTAGAAGTTCCAAAAGAGGATGGTGTCTTATCGATTGTTTGGGTTCGGAGCGAGCTAATTTATCAGTATCATCGAGCGTATCTCTGTTGGATTACATCAGAAATGCTGACTTCTCCTGGTTATTTATTGTAAGGCGAATATTATTTCATATATCAGTCTTAGATTCAGGCTATTTTGTTTGCTTAGTTAAATGATTTTCGCCGTTGATCTTCGACTAATAGCGGCGCCACACGTTAAAATATTGTTTTTCATTGAAAACTCTTTGTTGGAATGCCATAATGCAGGTTGAGATTTTATCCTAGACCACCAAAGACAAAGTGTGGAAATTAGAAAAAGAGTTGGAAAACCAACAATCTGTCTACTAATTATGAGCCGAGCTCCTGCAAAAGGAGACTTAGTGGATATTCGTGATCCATGGCACTAATCAAGTAATCACATACTTATGGGTCCATGATTTCCAATTTTTGTAAAATACTACTTGATCATGAATTGGACTGTTCTTTAGATGTACTGAAAATTGACCAAACAGGCTGACCTGGGTCGATACTTTTTCGCATATACATTAACGCCCCCTTTTAACAAAACATGACTAATATAATAATAATATCTTTTTAACCCTTTCCCAAACAACAAAATTTAAGACTGGTCCACATTGAAAGCATTTGCAGACGACGAAATAAACGTAGCTGAAGAATTGAAATTTGTTTCCAGCAGGGTAGAAAACATTGTGGGAAAAGGAGAAAATGCTGGTTACCAGCATTTTCTCCTTTTCCCACAATGTTTTCAAGTTCAAAAGGCTTCTTTCTTAGGGTCGTAAAAACCAGGGATTGTTTGGTAAAGGGTCAAGAGAGATAAGTAGGGTAGCGTTGGATTGGGAGAAAGTGAGAAGGTTGGTACCGAGATATGTTTTAAGAAAAATAAATCATTAATAATAATAATAATAATAATTCTACAAAATAAGAAAAGAATATACATATAGTTTCACTTTATTTTCTTTTAAACACCCCGACCCATTTTAAATGACAAACTGTCTCTGAAACAATATTTGTGTATTCTTTTAAAGCGGGGTCGGATGGAATAAAGCGCGGCGGTTGGTACCTGGGTATATCCACTACATACAGTCATGTAGTTTTACAAAATAAAAAGAGGATATACTTATATTGAAAACACTCTGATCCGTACAAATCATCGGAGTTATGTAATCAAAATCAATGAACATGGCAAAATGGTTATTGAATTTGTATGGAAGTACAGTATTATGTCGGATTTACACTTATGCTAAAAATTGAGGTTGTCAATGAGATTCAGACGACTCTGCCTAAGGAACTCGAGGGATGGGAAATACTTTTGCAGAAATTCAATGATATCGCCCAAGGCAACTAGTTATATGCCAAGCATCCAATACGAAAAAAAGTTAAGAAAATGAAACAATGTATCATACGATCCCCTTTTCCAATGATATCACTTGTATAGATACTCCCAACAAATACATCAAATTTTCCAATGATATCACTTGTATAGATACTTCCAACAAATACATCAAATTTTGACAAGAAAAATGGATACTACTACTAAACAATTCCCCTAGTTTTGCCAAAACATCATAAATACATATGTACGTTAGAAAATTGCCAATAAAAAGAGAAAAACTTTCCCGGAAACAGAAATGGATCTTTAACTATAAGTACTCAGGGGATACATTTGGGTTTTCATTGTAAACTGTGGAGAAGTTCTAATTTAATCCTTTGCAAACTATTACAAGTCACATACATCGAGGATATATATATATATTTTTTAATAAAGATCGAAATTTATTTCATCTCGTGAACACCATCGGTAATATTTTCACGCCTGGCACCAGAAGTGAAAATTATACCGATGGTGTTCACGAGATGAAATAAATTTCGATCTTTAATGGGAAAAATACAACAAATATTCCAATTATTTCATGTTTTTAACCCTCTCTGATAGGAACTGTATCAACATCCAACAGTCCCTTTCAGTTATTCCCCGCGTCGTAACGTTCCCCCTCCGCCCCCCCCCCCCCTCCACACACGTGTGCACTGTGCACACACATAGCAACACATTACAACGTTACTTAAAGTGCGAGAAATGTAAGGTGAATGACGTCATATTTCCATCTGGTTGTGAGTTACGCGCATTTTATCTAGGAAACTAGAATATAAAAATCGGTATTTTCACTGGTCATCACCACGAAATATCGAACAATATTTTTCGATAACCTACCGGAAAGCGTGAAATAAAATCTATTATGCCCCTGTTGTTGAAAGTTTTTGTAACCATCATGAGAAAAGGACCAGCTGTTAATACTTCTTTTTCCAAAATGTATTTCGAGACAAAATTGTAACACTTGGTTGGGTTGAAAATTAGCCTGTGTAAGAAAAACAAAAAAGAAAAGCAATGTTCGTGGTTTAAAAACAGTGGGTGGCTAGTTGGATTCTAAGCTCGGCCAAATAATTTCCGAGAACTGATTATCTTCATCAGTTCATCTTTCACTGCTGAAAACTAATTGTTTTGACGACGTCTGGGATAAAGCAGCGACTGACATTGGAAAAAAGAGTTGTACGAAGTAAGAGAAAATAAAATTCAAGAAAAATACGATCAAGTGCATTGGCCGCAACGAAATAATTCTGAAAATGCTCTTGAACAAAACTGTAAAGTGCACTAGTATAATGAATTCAATCAATTTACGGCTAAATAATACATAGTGGGGTTTCACCTTTTCTCAAAAAGCACATACTGATGAATGAAATATATTTAACCCTTTACCACACAATGACGACTTTTAACACCCCTGAAAAAGAAGGCTTTTGAAAACATTGTGGGAAAAGGAGAAAATGCTGGTTACCAGCATTTTCTCCTTTTCCGACAATGTTTACTACCGTATCAAAGAAAAATCATTTCATATGAGCCACATTGAAACTGTCATCAGCAAATGCTTTCAATTAGGACAGGTCTAAAATCTTGCCATGTGGTAAAGGGTTAAACTAAAAAGCAGATACAATACCTTTGGCAAACAGGTCGACTAGGATCACACTTTTTGCGGCATCCTATGTAACTGCTTTAATTTTTTTTTTCCGTTTGAAATTGTTTGACTATAACGTGATCGAATATTCAAAAGTTTGGTGAAAAAAAAAATAACCCAATGGACTCATTTCGTTTTGCCTTACGTTTGAATCATTTTTAGATCTTTTTTACAAACCTACCAAATACATTGCCTTTAGCTTCAGGGCCAAGATTGACTCGAACATGTAATCTAAGGATTACGAAGGTTTCTCTTTTAAACCCTTTACCATTAATGACGACTTTTAAAACCCTGAAAGAGAAAGCTTTTGAAAACATTTTAGGTAAAGGAGAAAATATGGGTAACCAGCATTTTCTCCGTTTCCCACAGTGTTTTCTATCATGCTGGAAACAGAATTCAATTTTTAAGGTACGTTTATTTTGTTGTCTTCAAGTGCTTTCAGTTTGAACCATTCTTAAATGTTGTCGTTTGGTAGAGGATTAAAGCGTAAAATAAACCTATCAAGCATTTTCATCCAAGTAATACGGCCTAGATAATTACAATTTCCTGATTTCTTTTGCCCACAGTGTTTTAGGAAGGCGGACAGGGTAGAGAAAAGATCAGACTCCACGTTTTGTGCAGCCTGATCTTGGTCTACACTTGCCGCAAAGGCAACCATTGTCGTGAAAGGCGCTCATATAGGGTTACTATTTAATCTTTTAAAAAGATAAAGGCGATAAAATGGTTTTTCGAGTATCGCAATAATACAATCAGAGTTAACTTTTTTTTTCAAAAACTCATTGAAAATGTAATAGTTTATACACTGTTAACTCTTTACCAAACGACAATATTTTTGGCTTGTCCAAATCGAAATCATTTGCAGACGACTATATAAAAGTGACTGAAAGTTTGAAATTTGTTTTGTGAAGGGTTTGAAAACATTGTGGGAAAAGGAGTAAATGCTGGTTACTAGCATTTTCTCCCTTTCCCACAATGCTTTCTAAACTATTCTTTCTCGGGGTCAAAAGTATGAATTGTATGGAAATAGGTTAAAAAGATAAAGGCGACAAAATGGTTTTTCGAGTATAGCAATTATACAGAGTTCACTTTAAAAAAAAATGATTGAAAATGTAATCGTTAATACACTGTTAATTCATATCGACAATTAAGCAAATGTTACCAAATGGAAACCAGCATGACGGAGCTACGTCATTAATCCTTAGGCTGCAAAGTGCAACTAGAGGACCCTTTTGTGGACTGTGTAGATAATGATCAGACGGCAAAAAAGTGCAGTCTGATCTTGATATATACCATACGATTAGGCGATATTTTTCCTCCTATGAAAAAAAGTCTAAAATAGCAAAATATTGGGTTATTACTAAAGGCTTGAATGTTTCATTTCAGTCATTAAGCAGGACAAGGGCTAATGCACTCAGTTAATATGTAAACAGAGACATTCGAACGAAGAGAAGAGCTAATTAGAAATGCATTGGATTGCCTTAATGACGTAAAAGGTGATTAATTCGTTACTCCATATATACTCATTTCTACGCATTGCTTGTAGGGGCCTTTGGAAAACATTGTGGCAAAAGTTGAAATTGCTCGTGACGAGCAATTTCACATTTTGACACAATGTTTTTCATGCCATCAAAAGGTGTCATATACACATAAGGATCAGCTTCATCCTTGCTGTTATTTGGGGTCAATTAGAGATACCATAGAACTGTCTTATGGGCTAAAGGGTTAAGAAACTACACACTCTTTGATTTACTATATTTAGCAGACTCCAAAACTTTAAACTTGCTATTAAAAGCATTTACAGATGGATCTTGTCATAGAATTTCACTGCGTGAGGGTAGAACAATAGAGTAAGTTGAGAAAAAATCTGGTGACCGGAAGTTCCATTTTCTGTATCTTTTTACCCCTTGAAACTTTAACCCATTATCACACAATCCCTACTTTTGACGCCCCTGAGAAAGAAGCCTTTTAAAAACACTATGGGAAAAGGAGAAAATGCTGGTAACCAGCATTTTCTCCTTTTCCCACAGTGTTTTCTACCCTTCCCAGAACAAATTTCAATTTTTCAATCACCTTTATTTTGTCGTCTGCAAATGTTTTCAATTTGGACGTCTAAAATTTTCTCGTGTGAAAAAGAGTTAAACATAAGGATCGTAAAAGCAAAGGGTCGCATGGTAAAAATTCATTGCAGTGTACAAAGGGAAGTATTCCATTCCTAAAACAAGTTACTCGGTGCATTTCACAAAGAATGGCGTCATATCCGGTACGAAACCCTCTACATCCTGCAAACTGCATTTAGTAGATCAACAGAGACGCGTACAAATGTTTGTGGTTTTTTTTTTTCTTTTTTACCCCCACACCTGCAGTTGAGTGTTTTTGAAAAACAAGGTGGGAAATCGAAAGAAAGAAATTGCTTGTAATAAGCAAGGATTTACTCATTTTCACACAACAGTTCCGATATCAGTAAATTCGCCTTTTCTCTTTGTTTTGATTTTAAAAAAAAGTGTGTACCGTAATGGTGGAAGAGGAAATAAGCACACATGTCACAGTTAAAATTAGTCTGACACCTGCATCGCTTATTTGGCAGGAATGCAAGGAGTGTCTTTGTAATTTGTTACTGCGGGACAAAATTCTACGTCTGAACCAAAGTTCAATCCTTTAACGAACACTCCCGAGAATAAACGAAATCTGAGGAAGAAAACTCTTTTGAAAATATTGTGGGAAAAGGAGAAAATGCTGATAACCAGCATTTTCTCCTTTTCCCACAATATTTTCCAAATGTTGAAAGATAAACGAAATCATCAATTCATTATGTCGTCTGCAAATGCTTTCAATTTCGACAAGTTTAAGATTTTGTCGTTTGGTAGAGGGTTACACGTCAAAAAGTAATGGATCAGGTATCAACTGAGATACTCATTAGCTAAAAACCTGATAATTAAAAAAAAAAGTGTCTGTTATTTACCCTTAGCATACTAATCTATCTAGAACTGTCACTGAATGTGACTTAACCCTTTACAAAACAATCCCTGCTTTTTACGACCCTGAGATCTATAGAAGCCTTTTGAAAACATTGTGGGAAAAGGACAAAATGCTGGTTACCAACATTTTCTCCTTTTTCCACAATGTTTTCCACCCTGCTGGAAACAAATTTCAATTTTTGAGTTACATTTATTTGCTGTCTGCAGCTGTTTTCAGTTTGGACCAGTCTAAAATTTTTCTTGTTTGGTAAAGGGTTAATACCCCCGCCAGCGCCTTGACAGATAAAGGTGTCAAGAACAAGGGGAGATAATACTTCAACCAGGAAGAGTTGACACTTAAACATTGCGTCTTTCAAATCTTCAACATATGATCACTATATGTGCAAAGTTTCAATACAATTGAAGAAAACCCGTAGGAGGAGTTTGCTATACAAAATTACTAGTATTTTGTATACAGACGGACACATGAACGGACTTTCGGGAACACACACACGGACGGACACACGGTCAGACAGGCTAATTCCAGTATACCCCCCTTCAAGCTGATAGAACAAACCCGAATCCTCCTATTTCAGCAATAAATATCTCCTGATCGAGGGATATGGATCCAAGACCAGACCGACAATCAGTCGACAAAGATCAATATTATCGAACCATATTTATCTATCGAAACTGTCTGATATTTAGTATTCTGTATAATTTTCACCATTTTAAATGAATAGGTTTATATCCGTCTCTACACAAATAACGATTCAAAACAAAAGAAAATCTATCAACGTTTCCGCAAGAGCATTAGCTCCATCCTTCCATATCTTCTTCAACATTTCTTGAAAGCGTTAGTATAGAGATCTTATCAACAAATCAGACTTTTCAGAGATTTTTTTTTAAAAGAAATATACTATAGGGAGAACCAATACTTGGAACTTGATAGATATGTGAGAAAAAGGGTGGGTATAAGTTTTTCTGGTAGCATTTCCTTAATGGAATACGTTGCAAAATAGTATTGTTTCTATTTTCTAGGTGATAGAATTTGAAATTATGTGGGAGTGACTCCCACATAATTTCAAATACTATCACCTAGAAAATAGAAACAATACTATTTTGCAACGTATTCCATCCGAGTGTATGAAGGATTGTCACCATATCCAAAACAGGTATTGATGAGAAATGTTGGATCGTATTCGAAATACGTCATGTCTTGAAAAGGTACTTGTAGAGAAATATGAGCCTTAGTCTGGTAAAGTGGGGCTTTGTGTATCAACGTAATGCATTGAATCAAGGAAGACATAAAATCCATTCTGTCAAACAACTGACTGTATTATGAGGTAGACTGGTCCTTTGGCATACAGAAAATTGACTGATAGTAAACAGTTTCGGCCCAGGTCAGCTTGTATTTATCAACATTTCAAAGTAAAGGTCGCAACCTTGTTCTATTTTTATCAAAGATAAAAAGCTACGAGCAATTTGATTCGTGCAGTTAGAGCTAGCTGCAACCAATGAAAATGTGTACCTGGCGAATGCCGAAATCAAGCTAGATCCGCCAAGGGTAGAGTAACGTAGTGGATGGTCACCCTTGGCTTGCGAAGATGATCAAGCAGATGTTTAGTGAGACTCCTTGCTACACTGTTATCACACAGTGTTGTCGGAGGCATTCTTTTAGTGTCGTTGAAACCCAGGATGTGTAGCAAAGGGTTCATATTTATGTAAAACATGTAATAATCTTGGATGATTTTGGGCCGTCCATATGCATGAACGAGGTCATAATGTGGAGTAATGAACATCTGTAGAAAAGCTTACAAATTACAATCTCTCGCTATCGAAACCTTGTTCCTCGACTCCCACAGGACTACTTTAGACAGGAAACATCTTTAAAAAGATGGTGTAAATTTGCCGGCGAATAAGCAGAGGCATTTAGAATACACATGTCTACATATTTTGACCAATCACAAATTCCTGTTCATTCATTTGTTATCAGTGCCAAAAAGTAAGTCAAAAACCAGCAGATTCAGCTGCACATACACAGACACACACACAATCCCTGTGGTATGAGGTGAATTACCTCACTCCTTGTGAATTCCACATTTGCAATTGTTTTCTCACAAATGGTACTTCATCTCAGTTTTCTCCTGATGAGCTGTTGCTCTGTTTCCTATATGTAGGCGATAGCTATTTGTAATACGAGAGTAAAACCATATTTATATTGATATGTCTCGAACGTCAACGTAATTCATGCCGTTGTTGATACCGTTCTGAGAGTAAACTCTCCGATACTGCCCATTATTTCAATAAATATAGCCCGGGAAATATTTATCAATCACCATTCTGCACGGAAGGAAAATCTATCGATGATTCATTTAATGGTATTTAATACTTGGGTTGCTACTCACTGACCTTTTTCGGACAGTGTAGATCAAGATCAGGCTGCACAGATCTACACTGTCCGATAAAGAGATCTTTTTATCCAAGAAAAAAAAAAAAACAAAGGCCAGCAACACTTGTTTTATAAAAATGCACAGTTCTTGGAGTTACTTCTCAACTATTCAAATGCTCAAAAAAAAACTGCCGTGCTTGTAATTGGTCTTATGATAGCTGGGTTACAAACCTCGAATGTTACCCATATAATGTATCACAAGTTGGGCATGCAATCTTTAAACAAATTTATTTGACATCGATTGAGAAAAAATTCAGACAACTTATACAGACGTCTCTCTCGATTGTTTTTCCTAGAAATTGCTTCACTACTCGCGCCGAGCGTATGGGTTAACGAAAGGTTGAAAAGTTGACACCGCCTCCCGGGAGCAGAACTCGGGACCTCTTGCTTACGATGTCAATGCTCTACCTCACGACCACGGACACCACACAAATGCCTTTTTTCCTCATACCTATTTAGTGTTCTTCTTTGGAGAGAGTGTCCCTTCTAAGACCATCAAATTTTAGACCTCAGATTAGTGTTACTGTATACCTGTAACAAAGTCACTGATTCCTTTCCGATTGCAATTATCCTGATTTTTTCATTGTGTTTTCGTGTCATCACAAATGTCGTTCCCTCTAGAGAACCATTTTTTCTGATATCAGACCAAGAAATCATAAAAACAAAAAGCTTCCCTTTGATCATAAAAATAGCCTCATCATCTTAATGAGTAATTTAGCGAGTCCCTTGTTTTCTGGCCGACAAACACATTGCACTTTGATTTTGAAATACTAGTAGTAAGCTACGTCAATTACACTTATGTTAAAGAGACATAAGTTGCTAGCACATCCATAAGTAATAGACAGGGCCAGTTAACCACCTACATTTGTTTCTAAATATATTCGAATTTTATGTTTTCAAGAGAAGTCTATTTAGCTTCATTGCTGCTATCAGCAATCGTACTCTCTTGAGGTCAATATACTATATTGATCAGCAAATAAGTTAATTTCGGAACTGTTGCATCAGTGCAGCATTTTGATGAAAGTTTCTTTTTTTTTTAAACAAACTTGCGTACGTCGCGTGTTTTTCTGAATGAAATCGTAAGCAGACACATAAATACAATATATTTTGTCTTTCTTTGTGCAAAATTTGAATAATTCATTTTGTAGAAAGACAGGCGGTATCATGTGACGACCTCCTCTCTCGATCCCGGTAATGATGATGTTAATAGCTCATGTTCGTTTGCCTTGATTGACATCTGTGACGTCATTGGGGAAAATCAATCCACCAAGATTGACTTCATATCTATTTATTCTACATATGTCAAATTCTATTTATATGACAGCCTGTCAGGTTTTTTTTCCTCTCAAGTCCGTCGGAAAAAAATGGAAATTTGAATCAATCTAAGGATGACTATAATAGATAGGTTTTTTTTCTCTCTTCGATAGGTTGACTGATAAGTTGATCGTGGCTTCTGATCACAGGCCCGTAACCACTGAAAATAAACCATGATGGCCTATTTATAGATGAGCAACATAATACTCAACCAGATGATCAGTTTTCAAGGAATCAAACACTCGTGCTTGTTTCTTGATGGTTCATGCTAGTTCCGTAATATAAAGAACAAAAACAAGCACACAGACATGTTCGCAAAAATATATGGTTTAGTATTTAGAAAAAGAATAATTGTAAATGAAAATATAAGCCGTTTTTTAATTGAATAAAACGCATTGATATAATTCCTTTTTGCTGTTGGATCTTTAATTGGAATTAACTCTTTCCAAACCATAGACTACGTCAGAAGCTTTTGTGGACAAATGTAGATTAAGATTAGACTGCACAGAACGTGCAGTCTGATCTCTGCACTACACAGGACTACTGCTTTTTCTAGATTATAACCAAATTTTCTCTTGACCTTGATGCAGAACTGCAGTTGTCGCTGAGAAAAGGTAATTTTATACATTCTGTAATGAAATAATGAAAGAGTTACAACATCGATCATTGATATTTTCTCTATTTTTTTTTTTTCGAAATTTTGTGGTACCTTCGTCTTAAGGTAGGACCTGTAATAGAAAACAGCTTTTTCCACTATAATATCAAGATTGACATCAAAAGAATTTCTAATCGATTTGAAATGTGTAAAAGTATTATATCTGTATAAATTCGTATTGGTCAACCATGAAGAAATTCTATTCCGTGTTGCACACTACAAGTGTTACGGGTCTTCTATCTTAAGGTCCTTTTAACTCTTTACCAAACGACAAAATTTTGGACTGTTCCAAATTGAAAGCATTTGCAGACGACAAAATAAATGCAATTTAAATATTGAAATTTATTTTGGAAAGGGTAGAAAACACTGTGGGAATAGGAGAAAATGCTGGTTACCAGCATTTTCTCCTTTTCCCATAGTGCTTTCAAAAGGCTTCTTTCTGAGGGTCGTTAAAAGTAGGGATTGTGTGGTAAAGAGTTAACAGACAAATAGATTACTTCGCAAAACTAATTGCCTGTTTCTTGGCGCAAGCTCATCCTTCGTCATGAGGGAAATAATTCTTATATCAGTTATCATAAGGTATACATAGACAAGTGTCAACTATGTTCGGGTTGTTCCTTGACCAAATTTAAAAGTATTTTAGACTTTTCAGTGCAATCTGTCTCAACCTTACGATATTAGTTGTATAGTCAGGTTCAAATGTTGTTCTGGACAACATGATTCGCCATAGCCGTGAACAAGTTTCCAAGTCCCATGCCACCTGACCGTACAACGAATTTATTACACTGCAAAGTTTTACCATTGACACGTGTATTCAGCGAAATTTCCCACATTTCTGGTCTCACAAATTGAGTACGAAGTATGATTTTCCCTTTTGAATGCCCCAAGTCAATGAAAACTGAAGTTACTGAGATTCGACATCACTGAAATCTTGGTGAAACGGGCAGTTTGGTACATGTCCTTGATAATGTCAGGGCGAAAAACATCCACTGCATTTTTTATTTCAAGATTAATGTCAACTAGGTAAGTAAAGTTACAATGTAATTTAATAATTTGTTGGCAAAAGTAAACGACTTCAAACGACCATTTTCACGGCGGGGAATCACGTGACACAACAACAACAAAAATGACCCGACATTTGAAAAAATTCACCAACTTGAGGTAAGAAAATCTTCAATAATTCCGTTAATACATGACCGATTGGAATTTGGTTTGAAGCAGAGAAGGCGGAAGGACTCCAGGGATTTGCTTGATGTGTTAGATTTTTTAAACAACACCCGATAAAAAAGTTATTGACGAGCAAACAAATTTTTTACCCTGCATAATTTGTTTGCTCGTCAATAACTTTTTTATCAGGAGTTGTTTAAAAAATCTAACACATCAAGCAAATCCCCAGAGTCCTTTCGCCTTCTCTGCTTCAAACCAAATTCCAATCGGTCACGTATTAACGGAATTATTGAAGATTTTCTTACCTGAAGTGGGGGAATTTCCTCAAATGTCGGTCATTCTTTTTTGTTGTTGTGTCACGTGATTCCCCGCCGTGATTTTGTTATCTTTTAACGTTACAATGTTTGGGTTATCTCGGTCGACTCTGCCATTTTGGATGTTGTATTGAAAGAGTAGTTATGTATATGAGGCTCCCGAAAGGGAAACTGTCTTTTACATGGATTTTGCCAGTGTGCAGGAATAATTGTTTGGAGCATATTATCGAATTAGATAGCGAGAAGTTTCTTTGCAGTATAATAATTTCGATCAATGGCGTCATCCCTTATACAGCTTTAGAAATGACATGGAAAATGAAATATACGTTGACCCGTTGGGTCACTAGGAAAAGCCTCATTCTCGCAATCAGATTTTTTTTTTCGAGGTGTGGCTTGAGATTTGTATGAAAGTCAAATGTTGGTTATGCTTCTTCTAGTAAGTCTTCACTGTATTCACTGACTATTTAAACTTAAGTTCGACAAACTAGAGCAGATAAAGGATTCTCTGCATTGAAATGGAGGATTTACAAATTTTAATTCCTACCGTTATACTTACACAAAAAATCATAGCTTTGTTTTAATTTCAATCAAATTCTAATCCTAGCTATCTGATTGGCTGAGAGACACGTTCTGTTAATAAAGTGGAAAACTATTTAGAACACTCGGTAAAACGGTCACCTGTCAACCCTTAAACCGCTAAATATTTTTTTGAGTGTGTGTGCACACGAATTTCAAACACCAGTTTTTATTTTCGTCGGAGAAATCTCGCCGTATTGGAAATAATCATCGAAATATCAGACTGCGTGTTCGATGCAGTCTGACCTTAATCTAAGTTGTACGAAACCATGGGCTCTGTTTATCCGCCTAAGGGTGACTGCACTTTTATAGCCATCAGAAAGTCAAGAAGTCGGAGAAATAAAGATACATGTATGAGGGAAAAAGTCTCCATTGGTTGTAAAGTATGCTGGAGTAACATATGCCTCCAATCATTGGGAGAATAACAGTTTGTTCTAAAATATAATCCTTCATACATGCATATGGTATAAACAATAAAGTAGACGTACTACTCCCACTAAAGGGCTAAGGACACGATTGAGCGTGATGTTTTGGAAAATTTGGGAAGTTTGTGTCGATCGGACTTCAACGAATACGCAAGAGGGTATGTATGCAATGCAAAAGGGTAAGGCTGACCTGGGCCGAAAAAATTCGCTTTTGGTCAATTTTCTTCAAGATCAATGGTATCATGCATCAAGGAGATGTATGAAGGCCCCTTTGAATGAGCCTGGCTCATCTAGTTAACCCTTTACTCCATTGATACTCATTTCTATGCATTGCTTGTAGGAGCCTTTGGAAAACATTGTGGCAAAAGGTGAAATTGCTCGTGACGAGCAATTTCACCTTTTGCCACAATGTTTTCTACACTATCAGAAGGTGTCATATACACATAAGAAACTGCTTCATCCTTGCTGTAATTTAGGGTCAATTAGAGATACCATAGAAATGTCTTATGGGTAAAGGGTTAAACAAAGGCACATAAACAAATCAGGGGATACAAACACGTACCTATACTTCAAAGGTTCTTGTCCCTATCAGAGACAAACGCTGTCATATTGGCCATATTTAGTTTATCGTCTGCAAGTTCTTTCCAGTTTCCTTTGTGCAGCCCCACATTCAATGCACTATTCGGGTCGATAAAATACGTCTGAGGCAAAACTTGCAATGAGCTAATTTGACAAGATTAGTATAATCAGTTCATTAATTTTTACATGCTTCATTAATGCTGAGCTTATCATACCATTTAAAAAATGGTCAGCTGCAGAGGAAAGGAAGCACATGCAAGAAGTTGCTTGCTACAGCATCTTTAAGAGGTGTAAATGAACAGGGTGGTATCTTACTAATAAAGAAGGGTCGATGTGAAAATTCATATAATTCATGAGCACGCCAAGTTTAAAACAATGAAGTATGTTTACTTTCACTAACAGTTTTTCCGACCCTGTTGTTCATGTATATGTTACTGATTGGCTGTGGACACATTTTCCAAACAGATGCTTGCAAGGTTTATAAGAAGTGTAATGCGTGATAGCAGTGGATAGTTACATTCCAACTATATTGTCTTCAACACGTAATCCCTTTTTCAAGACATGTTCAATGCATTGCTTTATCAATGTTGTGTCGGTGTATACGTAATATTTTTCAATTCACATGAGTAACAATGAAAAAGAACCAAAAGAGGATCTCCATGTGGCGTAAGATCGAAGAGCGAAAGTAACCTAGAACAAAAACCACCATAAAGAATAACCACATACAAGTCAATATAGCCATCGCAAATGGCCACGAAATTCGTTCTAATGGTTTTAAAGGGTCCCGGTTCCTTTTTTACCAACCATCCTTCAGAGCATTCTTAGTCTTGTTCTCAAGATTTTCCTGAATTTTAAAGTATCACATTTTTTGATTGGCTGAACCATTTGGTTTTACCGATCAGAAATTGCGTTTATAATTCCAGAACACTTCTATGAATGTAATAAAGAATGCTTGGGGGCTATGGGTGCTGACTGCGTATCTGCTAAAAGACAATGCACAAGACCAACGACACTTCGAGAGTGAGACAAGCAGTGTCTGTAGTCACCAAGCTGGCTTAATACAATCTTAAATCCATTTGTGTACAGTAACCATGTATCTTGCCAAAGAGTTTTGAAAAAAGACTACAGTATGTCTCTTGAAAATAAATTGCATCCATAATGTTTGTTGTTTTGTCACATTTAATTTGATTATATTTATGCTTGATGTTTATCAATGTCTTACATGTTTTTTTTTGTTTTGTTTTTTTCAAATTCTTCTGCTGCAATATTTTCTTAACGGTAATAAGTAAAGGCATTTCTGTCAGAAAGCGAATCCAACAAAACAACCTAATTAAATACTTATATTCTCACATAATCATTTTAACATAACCAGTGGTATCCTGCATGGAGCGAGCTATGATTTGGGTGCAATGTAAACTCGAACTTTTGTATATGCATGTAGATAACTAGGAGACCCAGCCGTTTACCCTTCACCTCCGGAATAAATCAAACGAAACTGTCAAGACGGTAGTAACATTGTTATTTCAAAGTAATTAAAAGGAAAAATATCTCCTTATCAGACAGTGTAGATTCCTGTTCAAACTGTACGTTCTGTGCAGTCTGATTTTGCACTAAATTGTCCATAAAAGGTTCATTATTCGTGCTTTGCAGCTAAAGGGTTTAGAAGAACGTGCTCTTTCATTCTTAGTGGGTATACTAAAGCGTTGTTCTAAGCTGTATAGAACTAGACTTTGGATTAGCGAATTTTGCTCAACGCTCAGTAATCGACATTCTGTCAACACCAGCCTTGTTGAGCCAGCTTGACATTCCAGCTCAAGGGCCAGCTCAACAGCAAAAATTACATAATTTTTCATTTCATGTCAAAATCAAAATCCGTTGAGCCATCTCGACATTCCAGCTCAACGGCAAGCTCAACAGCAAAAAAACATATATATGTCAAAATCAAAGTCCGTTGAGCCAGCTCGACCTTTCAGCTCAACCGCTAGCACAACAGTAAAAATACTTATACATTTGTCTCGATGAATGTCCGTTGAGCCAGCTCGACATTCCAGCTCAACGGCCAGTTCAACAGTAAAAATACTTATATACATGCTTCGAGCAATGTCCGCTTAGCCAGCTCGACCTTCCAGCTCATCAGTAAAAAATAGTTATACATATGTTTCGATCAATGTCCTTTGAGTCAACTCGACATTCCAGCTCAACCGCCAGCTCAACAGCAAAAAAATATAAATATGTCGAAATCAAAGTTCGTTGAGTCAGCTCGACATTCCAGCTCAACCGCCAGCTCAAATGTAAAAATACTTATACTTATATTTCAATCAATGTCCGTTGAGCCAGCTCGAATGAATACTAGACGTTCCAGCTCAACCACCAGCTCAACATTAAAAAAAACAACAACATATAAATATGTTTCGATCATATTTTTGGCTCGACATTCCAGCTCATCCGCTAGCACAACAGTAAAAATACTTATACATTAATTTTGTTTCGATCAATGTCCGTTGAGCCATTCCAGCTCAACGGCAAGCTCAACAGCATAAAAAAAAAGCATATATATGTTTCGATCATATTTTTGGCTCAACATTCCAGCTCAACCGCAAGCTCAACTGTAAAAATACTTATACTTATATGTCGATCAATGTCCCTTAAGCCAGCTCGACATTCCAGCTCAACGGCCAGCTCAACAACAAAAATATTAGGTCCATGTCCTTTCAGCCAGCTAGACATTCCAGCTCAAGGGCCAGCTCAACAGCAAAAAACATATATATCTCAAAATCAAAGTCCGTCGAGCCACCTCGACAGTCCAGCTCAACCGCTAGCACAACAGTAAAAATACTTATTCATTTGTTTCGATGAATATCCGTTGAGCCAGCTCGACATTCCAGCTCAACGGCCAGTTCAACAGTAAAAATACTTATACACATGCTTCGAGCAATATCCGCTTTGCCAGCTCGACATTCCAGCTTAACTGCTAGCTCAACAGTAAAAATATATATACACATATGTTTAAATCAACGTCCGCTTAGCTAGCTCAACATTCCAGCTCAACCGAAAGCTCAACAGTAAAAATACTTATAAATATGTTTCAATCAATGTCCGTTTAGCCAGCTTGACATTCCAGCTCAACGGCCAGCACAACTGTAAAAATACTTATACATATGTTTCGATCAATGTCCGTTGAGCCAGCTTGACATTCCAGCTCAACAGCCAGCTCAACATCAAAAATACATATATGTGCTCAAATCAAAGTCCGTTGAGCCAGCTCGACATTCCAGCTCAACAGCAAAAATACACATATATATGTCAAAATCAAAGTCTGTTGAGCCAGCTTGACATTCCAGCTCAACAGATTTTGATTTTGCCATAGATATGTATTTTTACTGTTGAGCTGGCGGTTGAGCTAGAATGTCGATCTGGCTCAACGGAAATGAATCTAGTATTCATTCGAGCTGGCTCAACGGACACTGACCGAAATATATGTATAAGTATTTTTACTATTGAGCTGGAATGTCGAGCTGGCTCAACGGACTTTGATTTTGACATGTATATGTATTTTTGCTGTTGAGCTGGCTGTTGAGCTGGAATGTCGAGCTGGCTTAACGGACTTTGATTTTGACACATATATGTATTTTTGCTGTTGAGCTGGTGATTGAGCTGGCTCAACGGACATTGATCGATAGATATGTATAAGTAGTTTTACTGTTGAGCTAGCGTTTGAGCTGGAATGTCGAGCTGGCTCAACGGACATGGATCTAGTTTCTTTGCTGTTGAGCTGGCTGTTGAGCTGGAATGTCGAGCTAGCTCAACGGACTTCGATTTTGACATGTATATGTATTTCTGCTGTTGAGATTGCAGTTGAGCTGGAATATCGAGCTGGCTCAACAAAGCCGGTGTTGAGATGAATGTCATTTACTGAGCGTTGAGCCAACTTCACGGAACCCTAGACTTGAACCAAAAATTATTTCTTAATATACATTAGTTTTCAACGCCGTCCGTGCTGGTAATTTGATCTATGTTCTTTTCTAAGA
This sequence comes from Tridacna crocea, assembly GCA_943736015.1. NCBI lineage: Eukaryota > Metazoa > Mollusca > Bivalvia > Cardiida > Cardiidae > Tridacna > Tridacna crocea. Next base: position 18,009,236 of record OX031066.1, read on the forward strand.
TTTTCTCGAAAACTTGCGAAATGAAACCTGATCGTATGACTCTCAAATAATTATTTGGGGTTCAAAACAAAAGATCTAGATTAGACTGCAGGGACATACAGTCTGATCTGGTTTAACTTCTTTGCAACTGACAGATATATAGAAACACAGGCTATGGATAAACCAGAAGGACAGGTGTGTGTATATTCAGTGAACAAGGCACCAAGATTTCAGCACGGTAAATTAATCAAAGGGAAAAGTTTGGCAACAATTTTATTTACAGCTTCTAGTGTCAATGACACGTGGCTCATTACAGTTGCTTTTTTTTTCGTCGTTTAACACATTCCCTCGCGTACACGCATTTTTGTTTCGTTTAGGAACGGAATATTTCTGTAAATATTGTGGCAAGATGTAAATTTACTAGAAAAGCGCCCTTTCATCGTAACAAAAATAAATGAGCCATGCCAGAGTCTAGCAAAACGGGGCTTAATGCATCTCCCTGACGCATAATACTGAGCAAATCATCAGATAAGTGTATCCACAAAAACCATTTTGTCCAACAATCGTCTTAATGAAGCTCCAAATAGAGGGACTGATTTTGATTTCGAAATTGAAAATTTTTATTATTCTCCACTAAACCCTATATTGTGGGTACTCATTAGAATCGTCTCATTGAGACGATTCTAATGAGTACCAAAAATATTGGGTTTCATAAGGAAATATTGGATTTAGAATACAATCACTCTTTCTTATCCAGAGCTCTGGTCATGAAATCTAATGGCTCCTTTACATGCAGGAAATTGACCAATAGCAAAAGGTTTCGCCCCAGGTCAACCTGCGTGGTTTTCCAAGGCTGACCTGAGTCGATAATTCTTGAAGATGCCCTTTTTCACAAAGCACAGCTCATATGCTACATGTATTTTTCCGATTTTCTTGTCAATTGTTAATATCTTAAGCCATGAAGTGTAGACCAAAAATGTTGGAATTTTACCCCTTTACCAAACAATCCCTCGTTTTTACGACCCTGCGATAGAAGCCTTTTGAAAAAAAAAAAAAAAAAAAAAAAAATGTGGGAAAAGGAGAAAACAGCATTTTCTCCTTTTCCCACAATGTTTCTACCCTGCTGGAAACAAATTTTAATTCTTGAGTGGCATTTATTTTGTCGTCTGCAAAAGCTTTCAATGTGGACCAGTCTGAAATTTTGTTGTTTGGTAAAGGGTTAAACACCTTTTCACAATGTAAAATCCGATATAGCACACAGTGTAGATCAAAACCACACATTTTGTGCCCTTTTTGTCATGATATATACACCGTCAGTAAAAGAACAACAGCATCAGTCTAAATGGGTAAAACGGAAGTTCCCTCAAATGATAGCATAACTCTTTGAACGGGTTGTAAAACGTAAGTGAAAAAAGGGAAATGCTGATTGCCAACATCATCTTTTCCTCTGAGCACCACATATTTTTTTCAAAATTATACGTCATCAGCATACTAAAAACCGGAATTATTTTGTTCGTCTGACGTTAATTTATTACCTACTGAACTAATTTTGCAGCCGAGGTCTTTGGAAACATTCTAACAAAAACATGTGCTGACAATATTTTTTTAGGAAGTCCATAACTAAGGAACAATGATCAAATGCATAGCAGAAAAACAGGGGTCGGGCAAGATTCTAATCTATAACGCACGCATGAAAGGCCAACACGATAACCACTTAGCTAAAGGAAATTATTTCTAACGCAGTTGTGAGGCATGGTATTTAACCCTTGCCCAAACAACAAATTTTGGACCTTTCCAAACCGATGCAGATGACAATTTTAGATTTGGAGATAATTGCAGAAAGGTTTCCAAAAGGGTAGAAAATACTGTGGGAAAAGGAGAAATTGCTCGTTACGAGCAATTTCTCCTTTTCCCACAGTGTTTTTAAGGACTTTAAATGCAGACACGTAAAAGCCAGGGCTTGTTTGGGAAAGGGTTAAGACGGGATGAAGCCATGCATGAAGGAGTGGTCTCCCGTAACATCCCCTCTTACTTTATTGATGACTCAAAGCCTTAGTAGTCAGAAAGTCCGTTTTTGGACAACAAATGGGATTAACGGCTGCATAACAAAAATACAGGGACCCGGGAGGATTCGATTCTATAACGCTCGGACGAAAACGCCAACAGCATAACCATTGAGCTTAAGAAAATTTTCTCTAAAGCATTTGTTTGGTATTGCATTTAAACGGGATGAAGCCATGCATAATAGAGTAGTCTCCCGTAACACAGTTGGTCTGTATCATAAAAGTTCAATACAAAAATACAGATGTAAATATTGTCGCCAAAAAAGGAAAGTGCTCATTACGAGCAATGATTTTTCCTTTCACTACAAAGTTAATTTGAAGACCAATGCAAAATGCATGAAGTCGTCTGCCAAACAAGATGTGCTGATAATAGCCTTACCTTATAAAGCTCCGGAAAAACTTCGTGTTGTTCCGTAAGTCGTCGTGAGACAACATGTATAGCTTGCATTTTTTATTCCGTTGTAAAATAATAAATCCATTCTTGATGTGATATGTGGCATTTTCCAATAGGCCCAGTCGGCTTTCTGAAATGAAGAATGCGCTAATAAAGCAAAAAGATCCAACAAGAGTAAGGGGAAATTACAAGTATCATGAGTAAAAAATCAAAAGTCGAACCAAATCTGGTTTCCCAGATAAACATCGTCAAAACACATTCAGCAGTAAGAGAAATGAATCCTCGCAGAGTTATATGTCGAGCTACGGAATCAAACCAGGGTCCTCTTGGTTTTACCTCCATTATGAACTACCAGCCTCAAATCGGATCGACCTCGGCGAATCAAGTTTTCATGCAGTATTAACTGTTTCTTTTCTTTAAGAAATGCTCGTTCTTAGATCTAAGTTCTCCAATTAAATGGATTAATTTCAGTTGGAGGCAAGGAGCTTGCGATTGGATTATACTGGTCTTAGTGATGGACGAGTATAGACGGAATCTATTGTTGTAACTTTCCTGGGTCCGTATTCACCAACCATTCTTCGTCTTATTCTTCAGAATTTTGTCAAAATGAAAGTAACAGAACTTCTGATTGGCTAAACCATTTGGTTCAGACATTTTGTTACTTTCACAGTTTGAACATCTTGAAGAGTAAGGCGAAGAATAGTTCTAAGACTGGTGGGTGAATACGGACCTAAGTTGGTGTTTGGATTCGATTCGAGCATCGTGAGAAAATCTGAAGTTGCGCAAGATCAAAGCGAGACGTCAAAATTTCCTTATGCAGCGGGAAGTAAACGAGCACCAGGAAATTTTTTACATTATAAAGTGCCTTTTATTATAATATGACACGCAAATTTGGCTCTATAAAGACTGTGGAACGAAAGCGTGGTAAAATCTGCGACATTCCATGCAATTTGACGTCATTCTGTGTCGAGTGAAGTCATTCTGTATGAAATAAGTGAGTTATTCAATGGAACATAATCTCCATCCGCGTTTTTTACTCTAAATTTGAACTTGTTTTCCCTTTAGTAAGAAATTGGTCATGTTAGAATCGAAATAATCTTCGCCCTCGTGGATTATTTATTGTGCCTCTACCCCTACCACCTTCAATGATAATTTTTGCAATTAGTGACGTTTCATTCGTAATCAAATGAAACAATTAATGTTGTAGAGGGTAGTGACTTTGTTTTTATGAATGGTGGATAAATATCATGCCACCAGGTGTTTCTTTCACAGCCCACTTTTAAAATACACTTGAAGATATGGATGACAACATAAACATAAGATCTGATACACAAAAACAAAATAAAACCATTGCAACAGAAGAGAAGTTACTCGCTTTTATTCAGTCTGCTATAGGACAAAGACGTCTATTTATGCAAGAAAATCGGTCACGTTTTCATGAGTTTGAACCGTCTATACTAATGTAAGGCCTTGTCGTGGGAGGGACGTAAATTATAAACAGTTATATACAAGAAGACTTTCAAGTTTGGTGTGTTAGTAAACAAATCTTACAAAATAACACATTGTCTTATTGTTTAATCATGGCATACTACCTGTAACTTTATAGGGATTATGTTTTACAAGATGAGTTTTTAAACTTCAAATGTCAGTGTTTATCTAAAACTAAGTGCTTTCGGAATTTCCAATTATTAACCCTTGACCCGCTAAATAAGTGATATGAAAATATTTCAAGCCTACAGTAAAAGTGCAAATTCCACTATTTCAAAGGATTTTATGGAGAAAAATATCTCTTCATCGGATATTGTAAATGTTAGATCAGCCTGACTGCATGTTCTTTGCAAAATCATCTATATTGTCCGCTAAAGGTTGGTGAGCAAAGCTATAAGTAGCCAGGGATTAAAATGTTGATTACGATAGCGCTTTTTACAATTACATCCCGAAGTAAAATGATAGAAGTAAAGTTAGTAATTATTCATTGATCATCAAAGTTTAAAAACTAGACTGAAGGTGATCCCTAGCAAGTTTTGAGTAGTGAACTAAGTATCACTATTTCAGAAGCTGTCAAATTCAGCCACAAAATGCTTACAATAAAAGTTAACCTTTTTTGAGAAAGGGACCAATACAACGAATTTCGTTGCTCTTACGGAGAGCCCAGATCAAGATCACACCGCACAGAACATGCGGTCTGATCTTGATTCTAACATTGTACATTAGGATTAGTTTCATTCAAAAGAGAAAAAAAAGTTAATCGGTGAGGGATGTATATGAATCTTGTCGCACTCATCACTGTCTATCATTGGGAAGCCGATTCACCTGTGGAACTGCCAATTTATTTCCGAACTTAACAAACAATTTGGTTCCATCACCTGTTCATCTTGTATCTTTTTTCTCTCAATGAAGCTGCCGTTCTCAAGAAAAAATAACATTCTATCCTTATCTGATAACCTTTTTGTCGACATATTTCCAAAGTTTATCAAAAAGTAACAACATCGAATGGGATTAACTTGTTTGGATTTTCGATTCAAACAAATGGAGCTTTGGGTATAAGCTAGATAAAAAAAACTTTATCAATTGTATTAGAATTATCTAAGTGGAGTTCAAAACCTGTCATTTTTTCCCTTTTGCTTAAAGAAGGGGAACTTTACTGCGATCTCGGGTCTAAAACTGAAGACATCTGCGGAACGTGACTGAGAAGCCACGTTTTTCATTTGGACGGTCTTACTACTGATATACATGGACCATGCTCCGGCGAAAGTAATTTAAATCAATCTCCGTGATACATTGTACCAAGCCGGTCATCTTTTTATAATTTCATTTTTTAAAAAATTCTAACAACCAAATAAATCCTGAAATACGGTCGTTCTTGGTCATAATACCGGAAAACTCCCCACCACTATATCGCCAAAACCAATGAAAATCTAAATCGTGTGTCAAAAGGATTTCGATTTCTTACGGATTCATTTCCTATACATCAAATACAACATTGGTCTACGGAATGAAGCCCAGAATTTTATTAATTTAAAGTCGTAAAACATACCACATGTATGTAGACGGCTCTATAACGGAGGGGCGTTTGCCGGTATGCGTTGTCCAATTGTTGTCTACTTTTCTTTTGCAAACAAAACCTTTTGAAATACATAGTTACTAACCTTGAAGTTGTTGAAATCCATGTTTAGATAAATACTTCAAAATGTCTGTATCGCAATGACTTTATCAAGTTCATATATCAAACTGCACGTTTCACCAAGGTTTCAGTGACTTCAGTTCTCAGTGACATACTTTCCTACGTTTGAGGAAGGAATTATGAAGAAACTATTTTTCCCTTTTTCGGTGACGCTTCGCTATTTACCTGTTAGGTATGAAGCACGGGATATAAGATAAGCATGTTGTACATGTAGTTGTTTCAATGTTCAATCAGCTTTGAGAAGGCAAAGTGTATGTTTTTTTTTCTTGCGAAAGTAGCGAGCGTATTTAGCCGAACAAATTGACATAAAATATATGACCTCTGTATTTATAAAAAGCACCATATATTACACGCTTGAATTATTGTTCGAACTTAGCTTCGGTTCATGTCATCTGCATGCAGAACTATGAGCACGTTTTTCCAACTCTTTAGACGGCTAATAGGTTTATTGTGTTTTCAAAAAATACTTAAAATAACTGAAACAAACATTATTTTGTTGGTTTGAATTGGTAATACTTGGCGAGTGACTTAGACCTAAGATGCACTTTTTGTGCAGCCCGATCTTAATCTATGCCATCAGCAAAAAGCTGCTTGATTTTGGCTATGGCGAAGTTAGGGACAAACCCGACATCTACCGGTACTATTAACAACATTTCCGTACGGTCCGGTTATACTTGATGGTATAAATATTCAATCTTTAATTATTCTTTGCATATAGGTTAATTTCAGGTCAATTTATTCAATCATTCTTTGTAAGAGTACTATCGATACAGTAGTGCCATTTGCAAAGAAATCACTTGATTTCCACGGGCAATGTTATTGTCATGTCTGTTTATGGTTAGTTGCTGATCTTTGTAATGTATTTGGAGACCTGTGAGTACGCTTACTCTCTCAAGTGCTCTATACTTCATTACAATTTCAAATAAATATATACTATATTTATGTTGACTTGTATAGTGCTATGAGAATATCTTAGTGTTAAGGGAAGTCACTTTCATTGAATTTTGGTACTCAGACGGGAAATTATATTTCTTCAGCGTACTTAATTCGTGAGACCATACAACAATCAAATTTCGCTGAGTACACGTTGAAAATGGTCAAGATGTTCACGCCTGTGGTGGCAACAGCCGTGGCGATATGATTTGCCACAGCCATGAACGAGTCTCCAAGTTCCTTGACACCAGACCGTACAACTAACAATGTTATGCTATAAAATCCTAAACATACTTTTGACATGGGCATTAAACTAACACAGTAATAACCGAGTTTTAGCTGGGCGATAATTTCGAGATTCATGTATATGCCATCGATCGATCAAGCATCGTGATGAAGGGAGTTGCGTTTGTTTAAATAAAAAAGCAACAAGGAAAAAAAGTAGCAACAAGGAAAAATAAGTATCAGCTTCTGAGGCCTCGTCTGCTTGCCAAGGAATCGGATCCGAACGAAACTCATTTTATTCCTTAACATATTCCTAGCTAATGGGGTTGTCGATAGTTATCTTATGAATCAATTTACTCTTTACCGCACAACTAGTGTATACTGGTAATAAATGATCGCAGGTGACAAAATAAATGCGACTTAAAAAATAGGGAGGCTAGAAAACGTTATGGAAAAATGGAGAAAATGCTGGTTAGCAGCATTTTCTCTTTTTCCCACTATGTTTTCGAGATATTTCTTTCTCTTGGTCGTTTAAACGCGCCATCGTGTGGTACAAGCTTAATATTGCAGTGGTTTTCTTTCTTCAGAAGATGAAGGAAATAACACCATGATACCTCGTTTGAAACTATCTTTTACCTATGTGAAAATTTGCTCTATTTTCCAAGTCGATTTAAAGCTCTTGAAAGGTAATCAGATCTCTGAATATTGTGACGACTTCCTTGAAAAATCAGATAGTTAATGAGCATTCATCCATTTCGGATGCATTGATATATTCATCAAAACGTGTAGTTCAAATATCACATCGTATGTTTTAGTATCACATGGATTAAGGTTTGTTAATTTGCTCCACGTTGTCAAATGAGTTGAAATTCAAATTTTCTTTTTAACCTTTAGGCAGCTTGGCGCGACACTAGATCTTTTTGCGGAGAAAGTAGAGTATGATTAGGCTGCACAGAATGTGCATGCTAATATTTAATCTACTCTGCCTGCTGAGATATCTTTCATCTTTTTAAAGAAAAAAAAAAAAAAAAAAAACAAATCGTCGGTTTTTTTTTTTTAAAACTTGGTAACTACAGCTTGAAACCAGCTGTATACATATATAGTTACGAAGTTTTTGAAATAAACCGATGAAATGTGATAGCAAAAGGTTTGGTTTTATTATAAGCTCCACTGGCCGAAGGCCAGCGAGCTATTGTCATGGCGTTGTGTCCGTCGTGCGTCCGTCCGTTCGTCCGTGCGTGCGTCCGTAAACTTTTTCTTTAAAAAACTTCTCCTCAGAGACTATTGACTGCAGTTTTACCAAATTTTACGGGAATGTTCCTTAGGTGGTCCTCTTTCAAATTCTTTCAAGTAATTGTGTTCCATGAATAATTCTGGTTGCCATGGCAACCAAAGTAAAAAAACCTTTAAAAATCTTCTCCTCCCAAACCGCTCATTGGATAGCATTATTTTTTTTGCAGGAATGTTCCATAGGTATAGAGGTCTACAGAATTCCTTTAAAAAAAAAGGATCCGTAAAAAAACATGGCTTTTAGGGGAGACTCATTTTCCTTTTATGGTATAAAGTACAATCTTTGAAAAATTTCTTCTCTCAAACTATTCGTTGGATTTCATTGTTGTATTGCAGGTTAGTTCCTATGTTGGTAAGTCTTTACCATACAATCCTGACTTTGAACGTCCCTAAAGAAGAAGTCTTTGGAAAACACTCTTGGAAAATGACAAAATGCTGGTAATCAGCATTTTTCTCCATTTCTCTGCAGTGTTTTCATCAAAGAGAGAAATCATCATTTCATCAATGTTAAATTGTTGTCTGCAAATGCTTTCAATTTGGTCACATCCCAGATTTTGTCGTTTGGTGAAGAGTTAAAAGATGGTTGCTTTACATAATCTATAATCCTTTTCATATAAAACAAGAGAACCTCTGCACTCTGATTAGTTCTGGTAAAGGTTTGTTGACCTACTGGTGACCTAGTACAAAGAGGGACAGGGCTTTACTGTTGTAATCAGGCATTTTGTTATCCAATCAAACTGATCCTGGAACTTCAATAAAACAATTGCAACACTGCATATTTTTTCTGTATTTTGATATTTTCCCACCCAAAATGGTTTGTAACAAGACCCTCTTTAACTATAACCAGAAGACAAAATTTTTATAACTGGTCATAATTGAAAGGTGTTGCAGACAACATAATAAATCTTCAAATTAATAAAACTTTTATCAAAAAGGGTAGATACTATTGTGTAAAACTAAGAAAATGTAGGTTACTATTATTTTCTTCTTTTCTCACAATGTTTTTCATAGCTTTTTTTCTTTAGTGACCTAAAATGCAGGAATGAATGGTAATTGTTAAAAACTTCTCTGCACCGTTACAGAAAAATCAGGCCTGTGGAGCGATACAGGCGCTCAAGCGCCTCTAGTCACCTTAAAAGTTAGTAATATTTGAAAAAGAGAGAAAGAAAATAGTTATATACGTGTACATGTGTTCAAGTATCTGCTAGATGACAAAAAGATTTGGCTATACATAAAACATTTGTACACAATATTATTGAAGCCTACATCAAATAATTAGATTAGCTTTAAAATATTGAAAACACTGTGGTTTCCATCATTTTTCCCTTTTTTTAATAATGTTTTCAAAACCCTCTCCCCTAAGTTTGTTTGAACTCAGATATGTTTGAGTTTAAAATAAGCAAGAAAAAATCATTCTTATTCCTGTAAATAGGATCTGGAATAAACACAAACTATTGTAACCATGCAAACACCACAGGTAGTAAATTACATGTACATGTTATTATTAGGAAACTCTGAAGTAATTCTCCGGAATTTTCACAAACCAACCATGCAAATAACCAAGCTCCCAGCTGGATCACTCCCCCACAAACTGACTTCAATCATCCACTGCAGAACGCAACCCTTAATCCCAAATCTTCTAGCCGATAGTGAAGCTCAACTACTGCTATTTCGATGATATTTTTGGGGGAAATATTTTATCAGAAATTGTAGATCAAAGATCAGACTGGCCAGTCTGATCTTGATCCACGTTATCTGGAAAAGGTCACTGAGTTGCGTATAGCAGCCGAAGGGTTTGTCAAACTGTTAGATAAATTTGCACTTTGGCGACTTTCAAAAGAAATTTTGTTTGAATGACATGTAACACTTATTGTATGGACAATGGTTGATATCAGACGTTTCACATTTGATGTTTGTCGTCAGAGTACCATGTCTCTGTCAATGATTTAAACTAAAAAGTCTATCTTCTCTTACCCCGTTGCGAAATAACGGATCTTAACTTACAAAATTTAATGTTCTACAATTAAGTGTAAGACAATACAATCTCCCTATACGTAGGAAATATAGGATCTGGAACAGATCTATGGTTTCCGCAGTTGCGGGATAGAGCAGCGACCTCGTAACCAGAAGGTTCCGAGTTCGATTCCCGAGAGTGTCAACTTTGGGACCCTCTTTTGGCTCTTACACTCGACGATTTTGGCTTGATCTATATTAGAGTTTAACGCGTTTCTAACAACCTAGTACATATCATGGCGGTCCGTGACGCTTTCATATCAGTATTGACACTTTCTTTCCAAATACACACACTACTTTTCTCGCATGCATCAGAGGTGAAAGTCGGAAAATCACCATAAAGAAAACTGGCTGCAACCGGGTATCGAACCCGCAACCTCCAGCTCACGAGTCAGATGCGTAAACCACTGAGCTATCCGGCCGGCTCTTCACTCGACGCAAGAACTGCTGCACAATGAAATCTGACGTCACCGAGAACTGACGTCATTCGAACCTTGCGAAAACATGCAGTTTAATTGTCTTTTGGGCAGCCCGGATCTATCTGCGCAGCCGTTTTAGATGTTGCTTTGAATGTGTAGTTATGTGCACGGTGCCCTGACAGGGAAACTACTTTTACGTGGGTTTTGCTCGGAATATCTATTCGGGGAATATTATCCAATCAGGTGGCGAGAAATTTCTTTGCAGTACTGTAAGTAAATCTATAACATTTGACTAGAGCCAGATCTATATAAAGCCTGCATACTCATGCATCAGGCGTTGTTCTACTGGCTGTTTTGACAACAATAACGGTTCATGATCAATAACTGTTCCAAAGAAGCTTGTAAACATAACTGTTTAAGTTTCTTAAGAGAAAAAAAAAAAAACGTTACTGTCAAATCATCAGTTTTGACAGCAGAAGTTTGAGTCTAGCGTAAGTTTTTTTAAAAAAAAGGGGCATAAATTGTGCATAATTATTTGATATGACGTCACAAAATATTCGCATAACGTCAGTAGGCTTAGTCACGTCAAACGTGTCGAAAATTGTAATTGCTTTATCACATAGAAACAAGGGCCGTTATGTGACATAAATGTCTATTTATGTTTTGTTAGGTTAGTTGAGATTTGAACCGTTTGACCCTGTCAAAACTTTTCATTTACCACGCTCGGACCGCATTTTCCTGTTAGGAACGTTCAGATCTTTGTTGTTAATTGAGTGTTTAACTTGCCTATCTCAGAAAACTGTATATCTTGTTTACAATAGTTGATAATGACTATACCTGCAGTTTTGGTTCATGGATGACTGATCACGGTTTGTGGCCCTGCCCAGAAAATGTCCATTTTTAAAGACTTTTGTTCAAACTTTTTATTCATTAAAAAACAGAGCGCGATAATGTAAATCAAGATTTATAGAATAGAGAAAGATGCATTATATTTTTCGTCGGGTTGCTTTGAAAATTCACTTTTCACACTTAATCCATTACCACACAATCCCTACTTTTGACGACCATGAGAAAGAAGCCTTTAGAAAACATTATGGGAAAAGGAGAAAAATGCTGGTATTTTCTTGCCAGCATTTTCTTCTTTTTCCACAATGTTTTCTACCATTCACCAAACAATTTCAATTTTTAGTCACTTTTATTTTGCTGTCTGCAAATGCTTTCGATTTGGACAAGCCTAAAATTTTGTCGTTTGGTAATGAGTTTTCTGATAAATAGAGGATATTTGTTTTTTTTCGGTGTAAGATCGAAACTTATTTCATCGAGTGGGCACCATCGGTAATATTTTCATGAGTGGCGCAGCCACGAGTGAAAATATTATCGATGGTGTTCACGAGATGAAATAAATTTCGATCTTTCACCGAAAAAAACAAATATTCTGTTTATTTTATGCTTTTAATCCTTTCTGGGAGGGGCTTTATCAAAGTTCAGTACAGTTCTTTTCCCTTATTCCCCGTGGCGTACCCCTCCCGCATAGCAACGTTACGTCAAGCGCTTGAAATGTAAGGTATATGACGTCATATTTCCCATCTGGTTGTTAGGCACGCGCAATTTACCTGGGCAACAAGAACGTGAAAATCGGTATTTTCACTGGTGGTACCAGTGTAAGATCGAAAAATATTTTCACTGCTATTTCTCGATATCCTACCGGAAAGCATGAAATAATTGGCTTTATTTTAGAGATAAGAAAAAAGAAATCTTAATTTCAGACTGCTTTAAGATTTCTAGATCAACCATTTGATGCACTAGGCATTCTGTCTAATCAGACGGCTTGTTAAATTTGGATTCAAAACATCTGCTGTAATCAATGACTTTTCCTACTGGCCTTGTGCTGGTTACCAGCATTTTCTCCTGTTCCCACAATGTTTGAAAAAGGACAGTTTTCCAGGGTCGTTAAAAGTCGGCATTGTGCGATAAAGGGTTAAACAACAAGGACAAACAATCTAGTAATTACCTCTCTAACAAACTTTTAAATCTTTAACTTTACCGAGGTCAATGAATGCGTTTGGAGACGGTAGGTTAAAAGTGGTTCAAATTATAAATTTGGTTGACAGGTTAAAATTTTTTATTTTCTTCTTTTTTTTTAAGCTTTATTTACCACGTCAATAGGTATGCAGGGGTCGAGGTCATCCCCCATCATACCTTCCATAATCTGTTAGTATAGAGTGTTAGTTTTATTTTTAAACATATAAACATATTTACCAACATTTAAACTTATTTACAATAACTTCATGAAGAAAGAAAAAACATTTTCTTATAAAGACATACAAAAAATATATATGAGACATTCTCCGGCAAAAAAAAAAACATGGTTACCACCATTTTGCCCCCTTTTTTGACCGTATTTTTCGAAAGCTCCGGAATCATTAGGCGAGTTATTATCTCTTAAATTCGCACCAATAAAATAAACTCGACATCTATCGACGGCTGAAAATAGTAGCCATCGAACTAAAAAGAACAAAACATTTCATAGGCGTGGCTGAACAAGCAAACGGTGTTGATCCATTCGGTTGGTTGGTTGGTTGGGGTTTAACGCCACTTTAACACACTCATGTATGTATTTATAATTTATGTGTTCGGCGATGAACCTTACGTGTTCAAGCTGATAATTATGAATAAAGTTTCTGTTCTGTTCTGTTCTGTTTAACAGCTAAGGTCATACCACGGCGGTCGGTGACGCACATGTGCATGTTTCCTGGCTTTCTCACACCGGTACTAAAACAACTTTCCTTCCAAAGCCACCGACTACTTTTCTCACATGCTTCAGCAGAGGTGAAAGGCAGTATTGATCCACACTAAGGAACTCCTGTCTTAATAAATGCCGTCAATAAAAAAACCCGTTTTCGCCCATGATTCTAAAAGTATTGCAAAACTCCCACTATACTACGCCAGTGAAACGAAGAACTTTGGTCCTACTTTCAATCTAAAGCATCATATCTGTTTTTGCCTATTTCTTGCAGATTACGAAATCACTGATTTGATTTATTTCCGATCTATGCCATGGATTCCCACATCCGCTGCCAGCGACGAAAAATGAAAAAAAAAATATTCAAAGCATTTACTTCTCCACCTACAATCAGAGATATTTTACCTTGAGGCAAGAAGATTTCTCGTGCTGATGTATTCTTTACATCCGTGGATGTTGGAATTACCCAGGCAAAGACAGAGAAATGGGAATTGTTGAAATTGATCTATTATCCATTATTTTGGGGTTGGTATTAGAGTAAAAAGACGTAAAAATGAATACATTTTTCCTGTTATAAATTTCATCCTTTTGTCACAATATCTCTAGAAAAACTTGGCAAATGATAAGAAATAATTATCGAAGAGATACACCGAAGATAGTTCCCTTGCCGGTATTCATAACTCAATAAAAGATCGGCGAAAAAGTCTGAAGTTTTTACTCGTTCCAGTTTTTTCTTCATAGACAGGTATAAAATGCTACGTGAAGTTCCATCCAAGCAGTGAAATATTTCTTTTTTTTCCAAGAAGATTTTTATCTCTTCTAATACGAGTTAAAGCTTTTGCTCCGATGTGATGCTCTTGCAGGTGCGCGTGAATTTTCTCTGGATTTTACAGCAATAGTTGAATGACAAAAATATCCGTCTCGATTTCTCTCTTTCAATCTACGTCTTGTTTTATTTAGACTTTGTCTCTGCTTCGTTCTGTCTCCTAAACCATTTGTCCCTGTCTCACTCTGCAATTTCATCCCCATCAACATTTAGTTTATGACAAGAGTGGACTCATTACTTTGATAGAGTAAAAGTTACAAAGATGCCTTTGTCACAATAAGGTAAACGGATGTGCTCCATAGCGAATTTTTTATATAATGCATTTAAGACAATTCACTAGTTTTATATAGATGCTTTCAATATAATCAAGACTGGTTAGTTTTTTCTGACGGATTAAAAGTGAAAATCGTCTGCTATATACTTGGTTCAAAATGTACCAACTCGAGGTAAAAGGATATAACATTTTGCGTCCGAAGTACATTAAAAACTTTACCACATTATGTACCTAATTAGGGGAATCAGGGAAATAAAAACTCATCTCAAATTTCATAAATTCAAGTTTGCCCGTGCTAAAAGCTATGACAACCCATATCAGCCTCATTAGATATTTCCTTAGCAGATGTGCCTTTAAAGACCACGTGACGCAAGCGATGATTTTTTTTTTTCATTTCCAAAGTCTAAGCTTTTCGGTTCCTTGAAAATTAGCCAAACTTTTACAAACCATCTGTTTTCTATTGCCAGAGGGGTAATTTCTTTCGTGTTACCAACTGCTTATCAATGATTACTTATCCTCGATATTAAAATAGATGAATTAGGAATCGTATTTAGAAAAAAAGTAGAAATGCAATAATTAAATTTGTTTCTATCTTTTCATCCGTGTATCTCAAACTATAATATACTAACTTTGCAAATTCTTCCAGAGTAAGATGAAGTTTTTAAAACTTGAAATATTATGCAGTCGTAAAATTCTTTACCAAGCAATTCCGTTTTAGCAACCCCGAGGGGAAAAATGTAGAAAAAAGAGAGTTTGTAGGAGGCTCGCTATTTTACCTTTTCATTGTGTTCACGTGTTCATACTGTAGACCACTCAATATGTAAATGCATGTAGCTGTATATATCAGAAGATAGCTTAATTAAGTATAAACCAGTCATTTTTACCTTGACGAAAAGCATTTACAGATCTATCTCCCTTCGAAGCGGAGTTTCTTGTTAACAAGTTAACGAAATGGTCCTTTACTGGACTTTGTATATTAAGGCCAGAATGTACAAATGTCCATTTTAGCTTTTCGGCCCAATAGGCAAACACAGTCAGGTGCCAAGGGACTTAAAACTTGTTCATGGCTGTGAACTGACGGCTGACTGTACAACGAATTTATTACACGCTAAAGTCTTACCATTTCAGTGTGCTTTTCCTCTTTTATGGTCTTACTAATAGCATACGCCGAATAAATAAGTTTTTTCTGAGTACCCCAATTCAATGAAAACTAACGTCACTGAGACCTTGGTAAAACGTGCAGTTCGGTGCATAAACTTGATGATGTCACTACGATAAACATTCAACATGGATTTTGAAGAACTTCAATGTAAGTAACTATGTATCTTAATGGATTTCATAAGGAAAGAACCATTTGTTGCTTCTAACGACCATTAAGGTATCCTTTATGCGTTACAATATATAAGTTTCGACACTTCACAAATTGCTTACCTGACGAAAGGGTAAATCTTTTCAACCTCGTGTATTTGTTTTAGAAGGGGGGTATGTATGAATTACTATATTCAGATTAAGATCCACAAGCTATGCATACATGTATTCACTCAGTGCCATGTTGCATATAGGACCCTAATCTGAGCATGTACTTGTTCGAAATGGCACATAAGACCCACAAACTGAGCACCTGGTGCCACAAAAGGCGAGAGACTCCCAAGTGAAGCATGTATAAATCGATGCCAGCAGGACATCAGATCCTAATGCTGAACATGTATTCACTCGATGCCACGAAAGAACCAAAAACATCTTTAGCAAACCATTTCAGGACGTGATGCTCAAACTGTCTTCCCTGTTTGTTAAAAGCATAAAATCATATAAACAAACGAGATTTACAGATTAATCTTTCACTTTATGGTTCCTCCAGGATTTCTTTTTTTTTTTTTTTTTTTTGGGGGGGGGGGAAAGAGAAACTGTTGTACATTTTTTAAAGACATTGTGCGAAAGCTAATTGTTCAATTGCAAGTCTTATGGGTCATCCTCGGATACCCCGGGGTCTCCCTATTTGCTACGCTACATCGACCCTTGGGACAATTGACTAATAAAACTTTGAATCAGCCGCCGAAAATCGATACAAAACGTCATAGCGTAGAGTCCACTCGCCCATCACAAAATGTGGGAGGGAAATTCAATTAATTGTCCCAGGGGTCGATGTAGCGTAGCAAACAGGGAGACCCCGGGGTATCCGAGGATGCTTATGGGTGTAGCCATGTCTAATATATTGTCTGCATAAAACTTTTCGTTTTTACAAGATTTAGGCTTGGAATTTAAAACAGATCAAAACATATCTACCTCTGTGCATCAGAGAACTAGAATGTAGTTACACGAACCCTCTCTTACAAAAAATCCCTATTAAAAGCCATACCATCAAGGATCAAGTATAGTAATTGCAACCTTTTTTCTTAATTTTTTGCCCTGAGTCATCTCGACCAATCAGACGGTTTTTTATTATCATATCAAAAGTTCACAGAGCCTTATTTCATTTAACAGGCCAAAAACCAGACACGTTGCCATCATTAAGTACTTGAAAGCGTCTTAATATTCCATTTCTTAGAAAACAGATTTCAAGAGTGATTATAAGTAAGGATCTTATGTACTTTTTCAAAGTACCTTTAATCATTGATATGAAAATGTTTTTGTTGCATCTAAGGCCATTCTAATAACGTAAAACAAAGTTGTTCCCCATTTAAAAAATATTTAAAAAAAGTTGCTCCCATTGCCGCAATGTTTTAGCACTGAATCATGCTGTATCACACTTATTATTTCATCTTCATTATCAATATTTTATAGGGATATTTCCACTAAATCAATTTTTGTCAGACATGCCTGTAAAAAATCTTCATTACGAAAGTGTTAAAGTGTGTGTGTGTCTCGACCCTGTTGTTAGCTAAGGTAAAAGTCATTATATTAACAAGAAAAAAGCACAACATTTGACAGAACAAGTTTGAGAATCGTCTGGCTAAATGAAACAAAGCAACATATCCTTGAAAACACCTTTGAAAATCGTCTAGCAAAATGAAAAAAAATCTCCTTTAACAGTATTGTTTTCACAGGTTTCCAGTGCAAAAACCCAAGTTCTTGTGTCTATAATTTTTTGTCAGTTTATACTGCTTATTTGATTAACTCTTTATCACACAGGATTGTGACCTTGTCAAAAGCCAAACCATTTGACGAATGCAGACGACAAACTAAATGCACCTAAAACGGTTGAAAACTTTGTGGGGAATGGAGAAAATGGTGTTTACCGATGTCTTTCTCCTTTTGCTTTTTTTTAAAGGGCTTCTTTCTCAAGGTCTTGAAAACTGGAGATCGCGTGGCAAAGTGTTATACGGGTATTTCTTAACGACAAAAATTTTGAGCGTTTCTGTGTTTTTGATAGTTAACCCCTAGGTTGCTAAACACGAATCAAAGACCTATTCTTGAGAGTGTGTTTGTGCAAGAGACTCCAGAGCCCTACTCTAGTACAGGTAAAACCAATGACAACATGAATAAGTGAGCTGTCGCCATGAAATGCCTGAAATAATATTAAAAGCAGCGTAAAACACTATTCAATAAATCATAGTCTTACGAACAAAGTACGTAAAAATGAAATAAATAAATACATGGCAGAAATAAGGACCGGGCGGGATTCTAACACCAGAATTCCTGGACGAAAGGCAAATGCCTTAACCACTGAGTCAAAGAGATATCTCCCTGGCGCAGTAGTCAGGTATATTGTATTTAAATCGGGACGAAGCCATGCAGGAAGGCGTGATCTCCCGTAACAATATGTGTATTTTGGTGGGAAAGATATCTCCCCATCGGACAGTTTAGATCCACGAACAGACTGCACCTTATCTGCAGTCTAATATTGATGTGCATTATCTGCAAAAGGACCTAAGAGTCGCAAAGCAACCTCACCCTACGCTTTCACAATGTTTTCACTATGTTCCCGGAAGCCACGACAGCCCCCATTTGTCCGAAACGTGATTTTTTTAAATTTTTTTCTCCATTCACAAAGTTTTGATAAGTATCTTTAGGTATCCCACGGTCTCCATGTCAAATCGTGAATGCAACCCTACGTTTATACCAGTTTCTCGGTAGCCACGTTTCTGACAACCGTGTACAAAACAGGATTGACATCACACAACGCAGTGGAACGGGATAGGCAAACTTGTCAGACCGTGATCGCCGGGGTTGCTGTGCCAGAATTTTGACTGTCAAGTTTGATAAAGTTTGCTTGTCCCGTTCCTTTGTGTTGTATTACATCAATCCCTTTTTGTCTACGGTTGCCGGGGACATGCTGTAAAGGTAGGGTCGGTACGACCACCTCGACGATCACGGTGTAACAAGTTTGCACATACCGTTCCTCTGGGTTGTATTACATGAATCCCTTTTAGTCCACGGCTGTCAGAAACGTGGCTGCCTGGAACATGGTGTAAACTTTAAGGTCCCTTCTAAGTTCGTAGAACTTGTGGTCCAACCCCATTTCAACTGTTATAAATCATGTTTAAATTAAACTAAGGTTCTCTCCACGGCTTACTACGGATACCGTTAGGTACCGTAAAAAGACTTAACTAAACTTTGTAAATGGATGAAAGACTGACAAAATCTCACGGACATACGGGGCTGCTGGGAACATGTAGTAAACGTAGGGTAAAGGTTTGTGCTATATATCTATTACCACTGATGTTTCCAATATAAACCACAGATTAACTTCCTCTTCCTGCAAAAGCGAATTTTTCAGTATTTTTTCACCTGGTCTTCGAGCATATAAGGTCTATTTCCATTTTAGTTAAACTACCACTTATATAAAAGACTAATTTTGGTTCTACACAATTTAAGATTATTTCCGTCAAATTCTTTTTCTGAAATCACAATATTTTGGATTTTACATCAGACTGGATGTCTTTTTTAGATTCAATCTATTTAGTTTTTAAGTGTTAAAATCTGGTTTTAACCTCCCAAGTAGGGAAAGGGTATTTCGTTTCTGAGTGAAATTTGTTTTTGTTCGAGTGATACCCCATGGTTTTACAAATCCAATGATACGTCAAAAGAGAGTATCGCATGTGAACATGCAATTGAAGGCAACCTGTGGCTGGACCAAATGCTTTCAGACATAGAGCTCATTGATCTTGAATGCACTGCTTCAAAAATTTCTCCTTTATGTTGTATGCTCTTTATTGGTTGAGACGGGCCCTGTCGCCATAGGTCGATAACGTCTAGGGCTAGCTATCCAACTGTTCTGCGCTTGTATCTCAGCTCCGCAATCCTTAATAGAGGATTGATGATAGTTTTAAATGCGCCTTGAGGCATTCCTCAATAACTACTTAACAATTTGTCGTTCCTCAATGACTACTTAAAGTTTTGTCGATGTTTTTTTTTTGGGGGGGGGGGGGGGGTGAAAGCTTGGTGTAGGAATTCCTCGTGAAAGATATTGCCTTTACATATTATTTTCTATGGAAAGATGCAACGTAAGGTGTATCTAAGTACTGTGGAAAGAAATTTCCTGCGATCTGTTTGGATAGTATATCCCGAACATAATTATATTCTGGTTCACTTGCAAAATCGCGTAAATGTAGTTCCCCTTTGGGCAGCTACCTATACATTACTACGGTTTCAACACAACATCCAAAATGGCGGCCTCGATTGATACACAGCTGCTCCACAAGACAAACATACTGAGTGACCTGCACTATATCATCACTGGTTTCCCTTGTCATTTTAAAGCGGAAAGAATGGATTATCTTTGAAGATGGATTAATATTGTCACATCTATTACCGTTTGCTGTCATTCTAAAATAAAACACGTTGTTAAATCGGTCAGCCCCTTGCTCTGGTAATCAATTTGTTTTCAAAGTGTCGAAACTCATTCATTGTACCGTTAAAAGAATAATTGAAATGCACAGTATTTCTATTTAGGTTGAAGTTGTCTCAATCCAATTTTAATAAAAATACTTCTACTATTTTTAACAGTAACATCATTAAGTTTATGCAACAAACAGCTCGTATTACCGAGGTTAAGTGACGCCAGATCTAAGTGATATCAGTTTTCCTTAAATAAGTTCTGTTTTCTCCGTACCCAATTCATGGGCCTACAAAACAGGTAAATTTCGCTGAATACGAGTTTAAATGGTAAAATTTTGAAGTATGATAAATTCGTTTTACGGCCAGGTGGGGCGACATGATTCTTCACAGCCGTAAACAAATTTCCAAGTCCACTGTCATCTGACCATGCAACTAATAATGCATTACATGATGAAGAACATTAATAGATAATTCAACATCACTGAATCAGTTACACCCGTCAGTTACGAGGAATCGTATTCAATGGTATCGGTGGTATGATGACGTCATATCTAAAGAAATGAAAATCGAATTACCGATTGTAAAACAACAATCCCGATATAAGAAATTTCAATACATGGCATAAACACAGAATGGGCCCCAAATGATATTAAGGTAAAATATATTTTGAAACACAAACTCCAGCTGTTTGACAAAGTCCAAGTTGCTGCCTGCGAATCTTTCTCACTGAATTAAGATTCAGTCTGCTGAGCACGACCCATTGACCTTTTGTGGAGAGTGTAGATCGAGATCAGACTGCACAGAATATCCCGTTTGATCTTCGATTTACTCTGTCCAATTCGGCGAGGTTTTTTTGTTTTTGTTTTTTTCCAAGGAACAGGCACTTTGAAATCGACATATTTCCGGACATGGGCTATACGCTGGAAAATTTTGTTCTTTTTATTTAGCAGTTTAGGGGCTAACCATATCACAAGTTATTAAAATTGAGAGCATTTGCAGACGACAAACTAGATATCTCTATAACCGTGGAACATGGCATCAACAGATTTGAAATTATTGTGGAAAACAAAATAATTGCCACCATTTTGTTTTGTTCCCAAGATTCTTTTTTTGAAAGTCTCTTTACAAACTGCCTTCAAACATGGAGTTGATAAGTAAACGGGTAGATTGAAAAGTTTACCAAACAGAAAGTAGTTTTACGATCCTTGGTAAAAATGCTTTTGAACACACGATGGAAAAACAGAAAATAGAGGTAGAAACATAATCACCTTTTTCGACAATGTCTTCTGAAGACATTTTTTTTTAAATTTAGGCCACATTTATTTTGCCGTCTACGACTGCTTTTAAAATGAACAATTATTTTTTGCCTGGTTAATCGTAAATAATTCCATAATTATAAGGATGATCGAAGTCGTGTGCTACAACTCTATTTCTCATAGAAGATGACGAAAATGAAATCGACCACGTTTCTAAAATCTTTCAGTTTCGAAATTTAATAGTTTGAAATTCATTGCATTTCAATGTAGGAATTCGGCCAAAGAACCCGAATTTCCAGAGTCATGGCTCAAAGTAGAAATGGTCTAAAGTAGATCAGTGGTAAGGCTTAAGTTTTGAACCCAAGAAATCCTGAGATCTATTCCAGCTGGAAGCGTTGATCAGCTGGGCTTTTCCTTGGGCAAGATGAAACCCAGGTATGTGTTGTTGCCATGGTTTGGAGTGAAAGGTTTCATGAGACAGAATACAAAGAAACGAGCAAGCAAACAAGTAAGAAATAACGAAAAAGGATGTTCGATTTAACAAAGAAGTCAATGGCTGGATCATGCACTAAAAGGATACATGTCTGACATTTATTTGAAATATTCAGCCCTGCACATAAATCTATTATTCGTGGCTGTAATCAACCTCCATTTTAAAATTCTAAAGTCAGAAACCTGCGATCTGATCGGCTGAAACGAAACAGCTTAGTCGATCACGTGGCTGCAGGTGGAATTTAGCACTAAAAAGATACTCAGAACAATATTTACACGGGGCGGCCCAGGGGAGGAGTATGTCAAACAACTTACTTCACAAAAAAAACGGATCTTCACGATCTACAACATGCAGGCAGCAATCATATTCAAATCAAAGCCCATGGGAAATATTCTCCGATAATTTTCTCTTATCCGGGATTTCCAGCATTTTTATCGATTTTGAACTCTTCACAGTATAAGTCAAACCTAGGCTCATAACTCAACAACGACTTTAATAGCATTCTTGGTGTGACTCTTACAAATTTTCCGAAGTTTGAAAGTTACACGATTTCTGATTGACGGAACCAAACGGTTAAATCAATCCGAAATTGCGTTACTCTCAAACTTTGTAATAAGAAAAAGAATGACATTAAATTTGTTGGTACATACGAACCCTAGCTATCGAATGCATGAACACCAATCAAAGGGAAAAATAATTTGTACAAACCAATAGAGCATTAATGATAGAAAATTACAAAAGACTTTCACAATGAATTAACAACAATGCAAAAAATAAGCAAATTTTCCCCGTTCTGCTTTTTTTTCCAGATGGTTAAAATTAGAGCGTAAATAGGTTTCAACTTAAAGAGACAGCCTTTGCATCTCACAGCAAATTAATTTAAAACTAGTTTTTATTTAATAAGCCATGATTCATGTGGATTTTCAAAGTCGCCAGATGAACTTTTGTTTTTGGAGGTAGTGAGTTAAAAATAACTACACGATTGCCGATCCCTATCTTCCACTGATTGCTATCGTCTATGGATTTTGTGCACGCCAACATGTCGAAATAAAATGCAGATTAAACGGAATTATTTCTTTTTTTTTCTTTTCTAAATTCTACTTGGAAGTAATACCGTAGTTTGTGAACAAACAGATCAGATTCCTTTCTTGACTTCAAGTCGCTCTGTGGGCCATATTTACGTGGGAAGCGGCTGGCCACTGTTTCTCTATGGTTTGTTTGTTTTAAAAGATGTCTAACCTCATTTCTATCAATATTCCAGTTAAGCAATGTTAAAACAGACGATGCATTTTGGTGGCAAGTTTTGACCAAAGCTTCGCACAACTCTTTCTTATTCCGTGAGTGATAACACTTGGAAACAGAACCGAGAGAGATTAATGTAAGTTGTAAGACCTTGTTTTTTTCAATTGATGTAAAATATATATATAATATTTAAACACAGAGACAGATTTGAAACAACGGTAAGGTGGATGGATCTTAGTGCAATGTCTTTCACTAAATGTGCTCACTTTTTCAATGGCAAATTCATTATTTTTGTTACTTACACTTTGTTGTATGGAAACGCTTTCATATTTAGTCCAATGAAAAATTATGTCGTCTGATGAGAGTATGCTAGGAAAATTGTTTAACCCTTTACCAAAACATTAACAACTTTGAGTAAGATGATTTAAAAGAAAAAAAAAAAAAAATAAAAAACATTGTGGAATAGGAGAAAGTTGCCGGTAACCTTGTATAGTTTTCCAATCATGTAGTTCCTGCCTTCTAAGATGAACTTAAACTCTTGAGTCACTGAGGAATATTTTCAAGTCTTCATAAGTTTCAATTCGAAAAATTTTTGCAAATTGTTGTAAAGAGTTAAACCAACTGTCTATGGAAAAACATATATGCTTCTGCCAGATCAATAGGTCAGGATCAGAATTAGAAGAGCTCGCAGTCTCATTTTAGCTTTTTTTGTCGTTATTGTGTGAGACTCACTGGATAAATTTCTATGGATTTGTTCTCTTTAAATGTCTTTCCCAGTGTCTATGTAAACCTTTACTCTGCTAGGTGGAATCCAATACGTTTCTTTTTGCGGACTGCGGACTGTGTAGATTAAGAATACAATGCAGAGAGGGTATAATCTAATCAGTCTGATCTTTAATCTAAACTCTTTGATCTGTGAGATTATATTTTCAGCGAATAGAAGTTTGAAAATTGAAAAAAAAGGTATATTATATATGCTCTTGCCCCGGAATTCCTGTTTCACGTCTTTCGCAGGTTAAGGGTTAATTGAATTGAGCAGTCTGTGGGGTTCTTGTTATCAGTTTTATCATTGTAGAGGAAAACTTGGACAAATTTGGTTCGTCTTCGAATATCTGATATCTACAGCATTAACCATAGCTTCGAAATTCAAAGACCATATCTCTTGTTTGAATTTCACCCTTCAATCCTAAGGAAGGCCCCTTCTGAAAATATAGTGTGATAAGAAGAATATGCTGGTAAACTGCATTTTCACCTTTTCACACAATGTTTTCTGCCGTTTCTGAGACAAATTTCATCATTTGACCGACATTTGATTCGTCGACTGTAAATGCTTTCAATATAGTCGTCTAAATTTTTATCGTTGCAGTGTTAATGCTGCGCTTTTAGTACAGTTTTAAGTGATACCATAACCACAGTCATAAAACAAGACCATGTATACCAACCAACTCTAAAATGTTACAGAATTATAGTAGTATAAGGAAAGTGATATAGCTCTTTAACCCACTACCACACAGTACCTAATTTTGACGCCACTGAGAAAGAAGCCATTAGAAACCATTGTGGGAAAAGGAGAAAATGCTGGTAACAGCATTTTCTCCTTTTCCCAAAATGGTTTCTACCCTTCACAGAAATTTTTTTAAAATTTCAGTCACTTTTATTTTGTCATCTGCAAATGCTTTCAATTTGGATCAGTCTAAAATATTGTCGTGTGGTATAGAGATGGCTGTTTTCGTGGTCGTTGTTGTCTTTGTTTTTGTTGCCAAGTCTCTTTTAGCAACTTACCAAGCGAAACTCAAATGTGACCTGCGTTGCCAGCAGGTGTTAAAAGGCTCGTGGGCCCCTATTCACCAACTTGTGTTAGTGGTATTCTTTTTTCTAATGTAGTTTTATAACGGAAGGCAATTTCTATTTGGCTTAACCATCTTCTTAAGATAGAGACTTTGACACTTTAAAAGTGTACAAAATTATTTAGACTTAAGACTGAGAATGTTACTACAACAGCTTATTGAGTTCAGAGCAAGGATTTTCTCAGAAAGCATATGAACTGGGCCATAATGGACTATATATAATATGTCTGGAAATAGTTGGTTCAGTAATAGTTTTAAAAGGATAGTTAGGATGGAATATAGTTTAGACGGTTCTGTATTTCCAATGTCTGTTTTTGTAGAACAGCACCTTACAAAATATGACTGGGTTATCGATCGGTATTTCCGCTCTTTCGGCAAATAAACATACTTAGCCTGCCTGCATATTTGTGTTTAGATTGCTCATAAATGAAATGAATTTAAAATAAAATATCGCTCTAACCCCGATCTCTGCAAAAATCCAGTCATGTTATACAGAAATTAACCTGCCACTTCTTCCTTTAACATATACAATTACAAAGTAAAAGGGGATGCGTCTTTTTCTGATGACAGTATGCATCATAACTCGAAATATAATGCCATAAAGTTTTCGAAGACGTTCCTGTTTCAGATATAAGAACCAAGCGTCGGGAATATGATTAAATATTAGGCATACTGTGTCAAAAGGAGGCTTAATGCGTTTCTTTGATGCAATTATACCAAGAATATTACCATAAGATTCTTTTCATTAACCCTTTATCACACAATGACGACTTTTAACACCCCTGAAAGTGATAGCTTTTGAAACATTGTGGGAAAAGGAGAAAATGCTGGTTACCAGCATTTTCTCCTTTTCCCACAATGTTTTCTACCCTATCAAAGAAAACTCAATTCATATGAGCCGCAGTGAAATTGTCAACAGCAAATGCTTTCAATTCAGACAGGTCTAAAATCTTGTTGTGTAGTAAAGGGTTAAACAACCGACTGCATAATGAGCTGAACTGTTCCTTGCAAAAAGTTTCGGTTAGCCAGTGGGGACCCCGCAGTCTGACCTTGGTAGATAGTTTTTGTAGATACATTAAAGACCCTCTTAACGCAGAAAGGCCCGTATGAATTGGTTTGATTTGTAGATTTCTTATATATACATATGATTTTGAACATGTTTTTGCTAAGATATAGACACAAGACAGCTTTGATCCAGCCAATAGATGTCAGTATAAGAATTGGATCATGCTGTTAGTACACCATAGAATCCATTTGAATGAATGCATGAATGAATGAATGGAGAGTAAGTGCATTATTCTTTTTACGGCTAGGTGGTAGGAAATACGGAAACGTGGTCACGGTTGTGGCGAATCATGTCGCCCCCAGCCAAAGACAAGGTGCAGACACGGTCGCAAACCAGTTTCCAAGGATCTACCTGACCGTGCATCAAATTTATTATCCTGAAAAGCAATTTCACCTTTTGCCACAATGTTTTCCAAAGGCTCCTACAAGCAGTGCATAGAAATGAGTATCTATGGAGTAAAGGGTTAATAAGGGACACCTGTTGAATGTCTTTGTAATGAAAATATTTACTACTTGCTTATTTATATAAATATGTAAAGAATAGTTCTAAATAGCTTGACTAAAAATTAAAAAGATATGACCCGTTTCAGTCTGTATCATTTTTTCAACATGCCACATTTTCAAAGATGCAATTCTATTTGCCTGTTATCCTTTAGCTGTTAACAACCAGCCCGTGTTGTATTGTATTAACCCTTTACTCCATAGATACTCATTTCTACGGATTGCTTGTAGAAGCCTTTGGAAATCATTATGGCAAAAGGTGAAATTGCTCATGATGAGCAATTTCACCTTTTGCTACAATGTTTTCTATGCTATCAGAAGGTGACATATACACATAAGAAACAGCTTCATCCTAGCTGTTATTTAGGGTCAATTAAAGATACCATAGAAATGCCTTATGGGGTAAAGGGTTAATTCAGTCCCTATTATAAATTTAAAGATTGACCACAGGATTTACAAACATCTTGCCCAATCATGGCTTGTCTTTGAATTCGAAATTAACGCAACATTTAAAGCGTTCAGCCAATATTCCACAAGTTCATTTGCGATGACTGCAAATGCCAAAAGTATTCATTTCGTTTTCGAAATGTAATAAAATAAGGAAAACAATCCAGGTGAGAAGTTAACATTCTTAACATTTTACGCACAGTAGGTAGTCTTAGATAATAGAAGCGGGTTTTTATCACCACTTGTCAATCTTTGAACCTGTAAAAGTAAGTATTTCGTGAAGTTTAGGGGCATAAATAGATATCGTAAAATTTATGTACCAAAGCAGGTTAGAATTTGTATAAAAGAGCAGGTGTATTTCACCCTTTCTCCGACGATCCCGTTTGTCTTGGAATCTTTATGCTCCGTTCTCGCCGCCAATCTGAGAACTCGATTATGAGATCGTAAAATGACCTAGGTGTGCAGAGAAATGCCTTGGTCGCTAGCAATCGAGTAAACAGACGGTCTGGAAGCGGTCTGAAATGCATCTTGTAAGCTCTGGTAAGCTCACGTTCAAAACTAATTCCTCTGGAAATTATCCAAATGTGAATTTTTCAGAACGAGGCTAGAGTCCCGAACATGGACTTTTTTTTCAGAATTCTTCTATTATTTTATTTCAAATATATTTTGATGAAATTGTCCAAATATTTGTCGTTTATTTTAAAGTCAATACCCTTGAGTGAAGCAATGATGCCATTAAACATGTCTGGGTACAATACTGATTTGAATTGAATAGAACTCTCCATAAAGTACCGTATCGTACCAAGGGTTGTTATCTTACTTTATGTTATCAATCACAACCCCTACCATTAAGCCTTCCGTGAAAGATAAAAAAATATGATGTTATTCATGAATAGAAGCGTATCCATTCTACAAAGTAAATATACTCAAAACATGTCTCAAAACGGTTGGAGACATCCTTGGAAAAAAAAAATGCTGGTTAGCAGCATTTTCTCCATTTTCCACCATGTTTGTAAAGGCTATCTACCATAACCCTTTACTCCATAGATACTCACTTCTACGCATTGCTTGTAGGAGCCTTTGACGAGCAATTTCACCTTTTGCCACAATGTTTTCTATGCTATCAAAAGGTATCATATACACATAAGAAACAGCTTCATCCTTGCTGTTATTTAGGGTCAATTAGAGATACCATAGATATATCCCTATGGGGTAAACGGTTCAAACTTGATGTTAAAACTAGGGACTACATAAGAAAGGGTAAATCCAATTTATGGCATTCTAAGTTTACAAAGTGAAAATCTCATTACATTATGTGTAGTGTTTCCGAAGAATTGCTCATATTCTGAAGTGCTCTTTGTATACTTCAAAATTACAGCACCTCACATACAACAGAGGCTATGCTTCTGTGAGTTGTAAAGTTTACTTATCAAACATCCTTTTTTTTCACATAACCTCTTTTTTTTCAGTATAATATTCTCATTGCGAATTTTCTTATCTTACACACGTTTGATATTACATTTGTGTGACGTCATTTTTGACGCATTTCATACAAGCGAATAGGTCTTATGGAAAAAAAACGCGGGTGCATTTATGAATGTTTTTGCATCATCTGATCTATATTTTGTGAAATATCATTATGTGATAAAAAGAATCTGACATGTGGGGGTTTGAGATAAGATAAGCCAAATGCTCGCTTAATAACATTTCCCTAGACTCGTTTAATAAACTCTATATCTCAAAAGCCAACCCATGTCAGATCCTATATATCTATTGCAGTAATCACGAAGGGTATTGCCAAGCCTCATTAGTACAGACTGTAGTGTATAGGACTTGAGAACAGGGGGTCTCTAGTACGAATCCTGTATTCGGTCAATTTCTTTCCAAGGATTGGTGATAGTCACTGCCACAAGATTAATTTCTCTCTCACCGCTGATCACCTAGTTGTTGATAGTAACTTGTGAAAGCAACCAGAAGCTTAGCACGAATATTGTGTATAGAGTACTGGTATCGGAAACTCTAGAAAAGCGTGGTTGGGCGCACTGGCCGCTGCGATGAAACTGAAATAAAGGTGAAAATTTGGTTACACACCGTTCGATAAATTACAAACTGAAATGACTTTGAAGCTAGTTTCTGAATTTCGAGCTTTGGTGATTGATGGAGACGTATTGATTCAAGAAACGCAATGTCTAGGTTTTATAACTCTAAAACTGAATCATTGACAACAAATTCTACCCAAACTAATTTGCTGACTGAGTTCTAGCAAAGAAAGGCGAATTGAAAAATTTCAGACAATAGCTAAGAGCATGGAAATTTTTATGTTTTCGAATAAAAAAATCTCGCCGTATCGCACAGTTTAGATGTAGTAAGATCAGTAAAGTCTAATCTTCCTATACATTTTAGAAACAAGAGGACCATGATGGTCCTATATCGCCCACCTGAGTACTAAGCAGTAAAGCTCTACAACGAAGAAAATTATCAAATATTGAAATTCAAGAGCAAATGATAATGAAACAAGAACGAAAATTGTAGCAAGATATGCAATACCACCGCCAGATGTCAAGGAGGTATAATAGATGCAAAGAGCAGGCAATGCAACAAACATGTTTACTAAGTCTAAAGTCAATTTGACTTGAGACATCAAAATTCCACACTGGACAAGCAAAAACTACTGTAAGAATGAAGATCAAAGTGAAATTTTTCAAAATCCGTACTTGGTAGAATTATTGTTCTGACACACACTACTCGGTAATATTGCAACAAACATGCATACCAATTTTGAGGTTGTTCTGATGTGAGATGACAAAGTTATATTCCGGACAAGCACTAAATGCAGACTCATGTGAGATTTTATTGAGACAAAATTTTAACATTCTAACTAATTTTCATTTCAGCTTAGCAAGGAGTGTGGTCCCTAGAGTGCTCACAAGAAATTTTTTAAAGATTTCACTCCTTATCTGTAAAATCGGCGACGGACAACATGGGGCTAACTTTCACACCAGGGCCATAATTTGAAGTATTTTGGTAGAGGGCCACTAGATGATGCTACATGCTAAATATGACAGCTCTAGCCCTTATAGTTTGGTACAAGAAGGTTTTTAAAGATTTCCTTCTTTATCGATTCGTGTAATCCAAGACCCCACAACATAGGGCCACTTTTATCACTATGGTAATAATTTGAGGTATTTTGGTAGAGGGCCACTAGATGACGCTACATGCCAAATATGAAATTTCTGGCCATTACCATTTGGGACAAAGAGATTTCTGAAGAATTTCTTCTTTATCTCGATGTGTAATCCGAGGCCCACAACATCGGGCCAATTTTTTAAATCAGGGCCATAATTTGAAGAATTTTGGTAGAGGGCCACTAGATGATGCCTCATGCCAAATATGAAAGCTCTAGCCCTTACAGTTTGGGACAAGAAGATTTTTAAAGATTTCCTTCTTTATCTCTTTGTGAAATCCGAGACCCCACAACACAGGACCATTTTCAATACTAGGCCCATAACCTGAAGTATTTTAGTAGAGGGACACTAGATGATGCTACATGCCAAATATGAAAGCTCTAGCCCTTAAGGTTTGGGACAGGAAGATTTTTAAAAATTTCCTTCTTTATCTCTATGTGAAATCCTAGAACCCACAACATAGGGCCATTTTCAGCAGTAGGGTTATAATTTGACGTATTTTGGTAGAGGGACACTAGATGATGCCAAATGCCAAATACGAAAGGTCTAGCCCTTATGGTTTGGGACAAGTATATTTTTAAAAACTTCCTTCTTTATCTCTATGTGGAATCCTAGAACCCACAACATGGGCCATTTTCAACACTAGGGCCATAATTTGAAGTATTTTGCTAGAGGGCCACTGGATGATGCTACATGCCAAATATGAAAGCTCTAGCCCTTATGGTTGTGGACAAGAAGATTTTTAAGTTTTTCTTTCGGTTGCCATGGCAACCAGAATTCTTCATGGAATTCAAATCTTTGAAGTTTTTTGAAAGTACAGCACCTAAAGATAACTTCTGTGAAGTTTCATTGAAATCTGATGGGCTTCAGAGGAAAAGATTTTTTAGTAATTGTTTACGGACAGACGGACAGACGGACAACGACCGATCACAATAGCTCAACCCGAGCACTACGTGCTCCGGTGAACTAAAAGTAAACCGATTCATACAGACAGTGAAACGGACAAACAGACATGAAGAAAAATAGAAGTTAAAGGTTCTTTTTTTTACGTAGGTATTTATGATTTTCCAATAAGTTTCACATAAAAGATATCCCTTTCACCTGGAAATACATACGAACCATGCTCTGGCAAAAGGAGGTCTGATGTATCTTTATGATACACATACCAAGGAAGTAATCATATTGAAATAGATCCATGGAATCCATTTTGTCTAACACCCATCCGAATCCTGAGGTAGAATGGTTACTGGATACACAGTGATAGCAAAAAGTTTCGACCAATGTCAGCCTGCGCGAAATGCGCAGTCTGACACTGGTCGATACTTTTGCAGATATGTTATGCCCCCCCCCCCCACTTTCAAGTAGCATAGCTAATATCATGAAGAATTCCCAAACAATCAACTTTTTTTCTCTCAATACACTCTCACTGAGGGGATATCATTACCGAGAAATATTTTTACTAGCGATAAGGGAAACCTGAAACTTCTTTGCAGGGAAAAAATCATTTCTATAAATATCTTCAGATTTCAAGATTGCTCCTGAGGCTTGGCAATAAATTTAGTTTGTGTAGATCAATAAGCACGCGTATAGATCACGGCCAACGAGCAACGGAAATAAGGAAATATCTAAGAGTTTTACCCTTTCGCTGCCGTTGGGTGATACCATTTGCTTTTGCGGGTGTTTCAAAGCAAGATTATACTGCGAAACATTTTACTGATTATGCTACTACATATTTTTACGAATTGTAATCACCCAGTACCATCATAAGTTTCTACGCGTAACACGGATAGCTTTCACTAGGGAACGTTATTTGGAATTCGAGGCCTACCAAACTGTTTTCAAGGGTGGTGGACTGTCATTCGAAGAGAAATATTTCTCATTCCGCCGCTTAAAATTGACACTCTTCATATTGGAAAGCAGCAAGTCGCTTGCAGCTAGTATTGAGCGAAATACTCTAGAAACGCAAAGACTGATATATTTACCGCTGAAATATGCCGGTAAATATAATTTGTTCCCTTTGTTTAATTTATGTAGCAGAAAGCACTTGCTACTGAAAGTATTTTCAGTCTTTTTTTGCCAATTGTGACATTATATTCTTGGGTTTTTAAACTGTTCATAAACCATCTTAGCATATTCAAAGAACTTTTGGGGACAAAGTAGATCAAAATCAGACTGCACAGAGCATACAGTCTGATTTCAGATCTACATTGGAAAAAAATAGCTTCGAAATAGTTTCGTTTCTTACTATCGACTGGAAATCTTCAGCTCACTTATTAAGCATGTTATGGCTAAGGAATGTATTACTAGCTCAATCCAATCCTTCATTAATGGCAAACATTGACAAAAAGTTGTCGATAGCCATGTACAAAATGACAGAATCTGACAAAGAAAAACGTAGGCTATACAGATGTGACCT
The DNA here is from genome assembly GCA_943736015.1 of Tridacna crocea. Taxonomy (NCBI): domain Eukaryota; kingdom Metazoa; phylum Mollusca; class Bivalvia; order Cardiida; family Cardiidae; genus Tridacna; species Tridacna crocea. The sequence continues at coordinate 18,041,809 of OX031066.1, forward strand.
ATCATGCAAAAAAGGACCATCTAGGAATTCTGTACATGAATTAGATGAAAACAGATCAACGGTAGTGTAGGTCAGTTTAAGTCGATAATTCAAAAATGATTGTATAACAAGGTACAATGACCACTTTTCATACAGAACATGTCGTTAAAGGGAAAAGTGTCAACCCTGGTCAGCCTGCGCAATTCGAGTAGATTTTTTTCGCAGTTCGCGGGTGGGTCAAAAGTACATGAAAAATATAATGAACATATACAGAAGATACAACACTGTTAAAGACTATTAATCCCTATACTGCTAAATAACTTCAATGAAAGTTTTGAGCTGAAAGTAAACCCCTAAGTTTAAATATTTCAGAGGCAACTGCTTCGGGGAAAAGATTCCTCATCGGACTGTAGAAATTCAAGATCAGACTGTACGTCAGAGAGTTGGGCTAAGCTGCATAAGCAGCATAAGTGTTATTATAGACCGACGAGACAGGACGATTCAAGGAGAAAAGAACGTTCAAATCATCTACAACAGGTCGTACTCGATTTATACAGTCTGAAATCAATACAGCCATAAGGCAACACGATTCCACTGATAGTTTTTAATCGAATTAACCATCGCAGAAAATTAACAGAATGCTACATGCTTTTACGCAGAAAGCTTCGGGTTATTATTACCATTTCTTTCTCTAACTTTAGCCTTAACATGGTGTCGTATTTTAAAAAATCTAACACTGTAAACAATTGAAACTACTGTGGTTGAAAGAAAAATTGCTCGTTCTTGTCTTAGTTTCCATCAAAGTTGCGAGAAGCGATTTTTTTCTGTTCTCTTTCAGTGTGTTGAGGGTGAAATAGATCCATAAGAAGGTTCCAGTTTTAACCCTTAGACTGCTGAGCACGACTGACTGACTGTTTGCAGACAGTGACTGAAGGTAAGATGTATAAAGGTGCAGTCTGATCTTTTATCTACATTGTCCGAGAGAACATATTTTACTCGGAAAAATACCTTTAAAATTGCATCATTTCAGTTTTATAGTCCCAGGAGAAAATGCTGGTAACCGAAAGTTTCTTCCTTTTCAAACAATGTTTAAAAAAAACGTTCAATCTCAAGTTCTTTAAAACTCGAGACTGTGTGGAACTTAACCTCATTGTTTTATTGTTGAAAAGATAGGAAACATTTTGCAAAACAGAAGAGAGAGAAAAATAAAAGGCTACAATATTCCTCCCTTTTCCAAAAAAATGATTCGAGACTTCTTCTATACGGCCTTTAACCCTTTTACCGCACTATCCCTACTTTAAACACCCCAGTGAAAGAAGCCTTTGGAAAACAATGTTTTTCTAGCTTCGTAAAACAAATTTCAATTTTGTCGTTTTGTAAAGAGTTAAAAGACAGGATTGTTTTGTGAGAGGGTAAACCCTTATCTTGCTAGATAACTCAAATAAATTTTACCATTTGATAGTGGTGCTAGTTTAAAGGTGAGTATTTAGAATTTTCACATCACACCAAATTAAAAAAATATATATATCATTGAAATCTATATGGAAAATCAATACAAATCATCAGTAATTAAGAATCGTAAGATTAAAGAAAAAAAAATTTTTTTATGGTATTCCATTAAAAGGCTACGTAGCCTCTTAAGCTATTTTTAGATTTCGCGCCAAAAATCAATAAAGCATTGTGGGAATGTCAAGTGACTGGCACATGACTAATAACGCCTAAATTCCATTACATAACAAACATGTAATAATTATTTTCCATAATGTCTTCTTCAAACGGATGTTTAAAACTTCGTCAGTGTATTCCTGTATTTAAACGAGAGAATTGATAATCTAAAAATAGAACGTGTCTCCCGTTGGTGTCAACCTGGTCCGCAATTAATCTCTAATTTCTCGTGTTATCGGATGGTTTTCGACTATTGGGGTTTTATGAATGCAAATTAAAAGGCTTTGGGAGTATAAGGATGATTTTTTTGCATGTTTGTCCCAAAATCTGAAGGGCCACCTTTAACCCTTTCCCAAACGACAAACTTTTGGACTAGACCAAATTGAAAGCATTTGCAGACGACACTTCAACTCTTGCCGAAAAGATGATTTCTGTCTATGATAGGATAGAAAACATTGTGGGAAAAGGAGAAAATGCTGGTTACCAGCATTTTCTCCTTTTCCCACAAGGTTTTCAAAAGGCTACTTTTCCAAACCCGTAAAAACCAGGGATTGTTTGGGAAAGGGTTAAAGTTATATTTTGGAGAAAAAAGCCTCTCCTCAGCGGACAGGGTGGATAAAAAATCAGACTGCACGTTCTGTGCAGTCTGGTCTTGATCTACACTTGTTAACAAAAGGTCAGTGAGTCGCGCTTAGTAGGGTAAGGGTTAAAATACAAGATTGTTTGGAACAAAGATTAAACCTTTGCCACACAATCCCGACTTTAGACGACCCCAAGAAAGAAAGCCTTTGAAAACATTGTGGGTAAAGGAGAAAATGCTGGTAACCAGCATTTTCTCCTTTTCTCACAAAATTTCATATCCTTTCCAAATCAAATTTCAATTTTTAATTCATATTTATTTTGTTGTTTGCAAATGCTTTCAATTTGGACCAGTCTATAATTGTGCCGTTTGGTAAAGAGTTAATGGAGGTCTGGTTCTTTCATATGAAATTCTATTCACCGTAGAATATTATTCTTGAATTCTTCTAAGAAAAAGCTTTATCTTTTTTTTCTCTCTCTCTTTCTCTTTTACCTGAGACATTGTAACTGATGTTTATATAACAAAGACGTAAATTTTATTGAGCAACCCTTTTCGAAACAATTTCCCCCTTTTTTCTACGGTCCTGAAGGGAAATGCCTTTATTTCATGCTTTCCGGTAGGATATCGAGAAAAAGCAGTGAAAATATTTTTCGATCTTACACTGGTATCACCAGTGAAAATACCGATTTTCACGTTCTTGTTGCCTAAGTAAATTGCGCGTGCCTAACAACCAGATGGGAAATATGACGTCATATACCCTACATTTCTCGCGCTTGACGTATAACTTTGCTATGCGGGAGGGGTACGCCACGGGGAATAAGGAAAAAGAACTGTACTGAATTTTGAGAAAGCTCCTTCCTGAAAGGGTAAAAAGCATGAAATAAATAGAATATTTGTTTTTTCTTTTTTTTCGATGAAAGATCGAAATTTATTTCATCTCGTGAACACCATCGGTAATATTTTTACTCGTGGCTGCGCCACTCGTGAAAATATTACCGATGGTGTCCACTCGATGAAATAAATTTCGATCTTTCACCGAAACCCCCCCCCCCCCCAAATATCCTCTATGTAATAAACTCTTGGGGAAGAGGGGGGTGGGGGTCGAAAGAGCTGCTAACCGACAGATTCAACTTTTCTTCCGGTCTTGTCCATCCTTGCAAAAACAGAAATGATCTGTCGTGTAACATTGCATTTGACGTTTGTAATTTCTTTCGAACTGGGCAAGTTAAACATTTTGTCGCCGGTAAAGAGTTTATCATTTTTTGTAAGAATACAACTTGGCTGCCTTCTTTTCACGGTGATCCGTAAGTAATGAGGGCAAACCAGTAGTTGCATTTCGAACTTGGATCCATGATAGCGTACAAGTAGTTCCAGTGTAATGCAGAGAAATGACCCTCCCCTACAAAATGACCCATGGTTATTCGGGTTTTTTTGCGTACAGGAATGACCCGGGTCATTTCTCTACGTAGTGAAATGACTGGGGTCATTTCTCTATATAGAATAACTACCCTGGTCATTTTGCAGGGGAGGATCATTTCTCTGCATTACACCGGCAAACATTCTAAAACTATATCATTACTAGTGATGATACGATATCATCACTAGTGATGTTATTCACAGTGAAATACTGAAAAAATAATCATGAATCTTGGCTGAGAAATCTAATTCACTGATAGATCTAGGAACATGATAAAAATGATGAGCAGGAACGACAGCAACGAAATACAGAGAGACACTCCTTTGGTTTTAAACGTTAACGATACTCTTTCACACACACATAAAAAAAAAAACCAAACAAGCGACTAGGTTCATTAGCTATCTCTAAAACTACAATAACGCCGACTTTATGTCAGCGTCTTTATCGATCTTGACAGAAGTATTAAAGATTTTAATAGCTTATCGTCATTTCAAAATAACAATGTCAGCTTTAAAACCGTTCTTATTTGGGACCCAACACGCAAAAAGGGACCATCTGGGAATTCTGTACATCAATTAGATGAAAACAGATCAACGATAGCGCAACTCAATTTAAGTTGATAATTCAAAAATGATTGTATAACAAGGTACACAATGACTACTTTTGTACAGAAAATGTCATTAAAGCGAAAAGTGTCAACCCTTGTTAGCCTTCGCAATTTGCGCAGTCTAACCAGGGTTGAGACTTTCCGTAGTTCCCAGAGGGTCCCTTTCTGCGTGATTGGTAACATTTTGTTTCGTTAGAGTTGGAGCATTCTAGCAAAAAGAGGGTTTAAAGGATCTCCATAATCTATCATACATAGAAAATCACTATATAATTATGAATTCATAATATCCATGGAAAATATACATAAGAGCTAAAAAGTCCCGACCCAAGTCAGCCTGCACGGACTGCACCGGCTGACATGGGTTGATACATTTTGGAGATGCTTTAAACACCTTATCATAGAACATTGGTTTAATATTTTGCAGCGCTTTCAACAGTATTTTCAAGGCTGGTGCTATGATCTGCCTTGCACTCTAATGATCTCTAGCATGAAAAACACATTTGATCGTGTTTTATGTCGCTTTTAATATTATTCTTAACCATGTTACGGCGACAGCTCACATATTCAAATATTCCCTGGACTTCAGCAGTACTAAGTTAGGATTGAAGTGTCTTGCCAAAGGACACTCCTGCGAAAAACCTTGTAGGTCCAGTGAGGCTCGAACTCGTTGCAGCTGGGTCACGTGTAGTACACTTTACCACTGAGCCACGCAAGAACCCTGAAGACCAAACAAAAAGTCTGAAAGATGTCTAAGTGCAAACAAAAATGAAGCATCATATTTGAATGAAAGCTGAAAGTACGTAGTGGTAAATTCTGCTCGAAACATCGCAAATATCTGAGAGAGAACGAGAGAGGAGAAATCAAAGCCAGTCCCGATAGGTTTGGGGAAATAGGAAAAATTGACCCTGTAAAGACGTCAAAGACAATTTGCATATTCATGAGACATTGCGTGTCTGAGGCGCTATGTAACACAACTTGCGTCTTCTGTTTACATGTATACTGCATTGGGAGTTTCCTTTCTGAAATGTCCCGTTTTAATTATATATTAAATATGGAAAAAGAAAATGTTTCGAATAGTTGTTACTTTTTAAGCTTTTTAATCTTTCTGTTCTGATCATCTGTGAGGAATTCGTGTTTCTTCATTGTTTGTCTGATTTACTTTCGTTCTTTTCTCCAATTAATTTTTTGTTCCTCTGATCCATTCTTTCTTTTCAGTATGTCAGTCTATTATTTCATTGCTATACATTTCATCGAAATCTGTTCCCATGTAACCTGTCTTAAGATAGAGCGTGCTCAAATCTCATGTTGAGCCTTTAATTGTCATGCTTTAACCCTTTACTCCATAGATACTCATTTCTACGGATTGCTTGTGGGAGCCTTTGGAAAACATTGTGGTAAAAGGTGAAATTGCTCGTGACGAGCAATTTCACCTATTGTCACAATGTTTTCTATGCTATCAAAGGGTGTCATATACACATAATCATCATTGCTGTTATTAAAGGTCAATTAGACATACCATAAAATGCCTTATGGGGTAAAGGGTTAAACATCCAGTAAGCAAGGTATCTAGAATATTGCCGAGCCTCTCTAGCGCAACAGATGAAAGTCATTGCGACTGAATTTCTTTTTCTCTCACTACTGATCATTGTTTCGACGAGAAAGTGGGTTGGAAAGAATATTGTGCCGAGTGCTGGTTAAAGAAACCACAGGAAGGCATGGACATGTGCACTGGCCGCCGAGATAAACACCATACAATCACTCAATCAAAATCCTGGAGTATGGAGCTTTATCTAATGTGACATGTGTTTAATCGTACGAGCCATACTCTTTCTATTCTGCAATGCTTTAGATTTTGACGAGTCTAAAATTTTGTAGTAATAAAATAATAAGCCAATTCAAAAGTATTTGAGTTAGGTAACAGCTTTATCAGTGATTTTATCACTCCTTTCCTCGATGTTTTTTTTTTTCTTGACAAAGCCCCTGGTCCTTTCCCACAAACTGACAAAGTCAAATATTATAACGGAGGAATGATTCTTCTTGCATGTTTTGCTTATCAGTCCTCTGAACAGTCCTATGCTTAACCTGTATTCGAACTGAAAACCCGTTGATCTTTGATCTCTTTACAATACTATTGAGCTAGCCGTCAGGACGCCTCTTGTTAAGCTGTTAAGAATTCTCTGAAGTAGTTTGTAAAAAGGCGGTTTAATGCATCTGCAAAAAATCTTGTAGCGTGCACAGGCTGACCTAAGTCGAAACGTTTAACAATTGGTCAATTTCCTCAAGTAAAAGGGGCCAGTTTATCTTACGATTCGGTCGGTTGTTATACAAAATGGATTTTATGGATCCATAATTATGTGATGACTTGCTAGATATCATGCCTGACGGAGATTCATTAAGTGCCTTCTTGCCAAAGCGTGGCTCTATATTCTTAATCCTACAAATGCCTACTTGAATCAAACGAAGAACTTCCATTCCATGGTAAAGTCCAAATACGCGATTCAAAGAAAAGCTGTTTCACTTGAAAAAAAAAATCGTATCGGACACAGTGAATCTAAAACATGACCCTCCAGATTTAAACCATTCACAAAATCACAGTGAATCGCAGTACGCACCCCAAGATTTCATGAGGGTGATATTCAAAATTTACAACATTCAAAATCCTTCGTTTACTGATAATGTTTTTGGATTTCCGTGTAGAAAAGCAAAATGTGTTAAATGTAGACCGTTATCACAACCAGGAAACAGGCTTCAGAAAAAAAATCATAAGTCATCTTAATGTTCCATAATCCAACAAAAAACCCCTCGATACCAAAAATGCCTAATTACGTCTGAGCTGACTAGATCTATCACTTTATTCTAAACTTTCTTGCAACTTTATTTCTATTGAGGTATTACCATTCTAAAGTTTGTAGTGCAACATGGAATGAAAGATTTATAATGAAATAATATTTTTGCACATTACTAACCGACCAGGAATTCCTTTGATGTCCATCTTGAAATCATTTGTTGATAATTTTGATTGTTTTCTGAAAAGAGAGGGAATAATCATCTCCCTTTAACATGAGAATAGAGTGGCCATAGATTTACAAATGATAACTCTAAGAAGGAAAATATGGAAAAAGTGGCAGGATCAAAATAGTACAATTATAATAATCTTCAATCATAGCAACTTTTATAGGATAATATTCTAGTTGAAATAGATATCTAGCTGTTTTCCTTTAGAATGGTACTAGATTTCTACCTTAAATATTAATCGAATCTGATATGTTAGATCTATACTGGTTGTAAACAACTTTCTTTTATATGCTTTTCAGTAGTTAATAGAAGTCTAGCAGTGAATCATATACTTATATTTCAACGGTGGATGTTATAATTTACCGATGAATGTTAGATCTATAAAATAAAATTTGTCTATTTATAGAAAATGGATGAATAGCGGGTGAACGTCACGTTTAACGACGTATTCAACACTACTGATGACGTCATTTTTACAGATAGTTGTCATCCGACTATATCTAATAATAGATATATTTCGCTTGTAAAACGTACATATTCTTTTCATGGAGAGCAACAATCGCCGAGCAGAGTTGTCTTTCGTTAGTCTCACCATACATCTCTGCAACGGGCTAAATGACAAGAACCTTGTTAAACCGAGGAAAAGATGGTTTGTCTCTGTTTAATTGTAGACAAAGAAAACATGTTTCTGGATACATTATAGATGCATTCGAACTGATGAATTTACATGTATACAATGGAACTATTTTTTCGAGCTTCGTTACTGATCAGAATCTTACGCCAATTTTAACAAAAATGGCTGCGCCCATGAATGATGACAACAGTTTTGACATACCGATGGATCCTAGTTTATAAGATTAAAGAACAAGTTATAGTACTTTAAAAGACATTTAAACTTTTCAGAAAATCCATCTTTTTTTTCACATTTCCTACCACTTAGTCAAATTGGCCGTATGCTGTTTGAACAGCACAGAAAGTAATCGATATTGGTCTTTCTTTCACCGGCGTTTGTGTCTCCATTTTGAGTTCTGGTCATGTGACGAAATTATCACGTAATGACGGACTACTTTCTGAGCCCACTACAGAGGTGAATGTGAATAATCCGGAGTGTTTTTTTAAGCATACGATCAAAATTTGTTTCTTCTCGTAAAAAGCAAAAGCTATAATTTCACTCGATGAAAGAAATTTCGATCCATACACCGAAACAGACAATTACCCTCTATAAAGTGAAAGGGAGAAAAGCCCACAATGATCTCGATTCTACTTTTGAAACGCATTTGGTATAGATGTACATATTCAAATATTTAATTCGTTTTAATAACCCATAGTTTACAAACTTACTTTCAAAGTCATCTGCTGCAAACTGGTATCAGGATATAATGCTTGAAATAGACTGTCAGTTTACAAGTAGTAGATCTACACTGAGCAAAACTTCTAGCCAATCACTTTTGTTTCTGTAGTGAAATTGACCAAGTAACAGAGAAGTGAATAAAAACAACTAATGAAACATGTCTAGACAATAGACATGGTATTGTTGTAAAATATGTTCGATTTTGCCGGTAAAAGTATCTCTTTTTCAGAAACAGTAAAACAAATGGTTTGCGCATGCGCCGTGCCTATCAGAAAAAAAAAAAACGGGTTTAAATGAGAAGCGTACATTACTGTTTTTTTTTTTCAGCAATATGTAAAAACATGAAAATTAATTTCTGCACAAAAATACAATCCGAGAGAAGGAGCATTAAGTTTTCAAAAAAGAGATTTTTTCAATTTTCAATGTAAAATGAATGAATTTTTGATAAATTCATTTCAATACAACAAGGCGAAAATTTCTTTTCAATTTTGGGCTGGAGTATACTTTTAAGCTGTTCAATTATTCTCGAAAAACATCACTTTATATGAATTGCCTCTTTCCTGGACATCGGATGCCAAAAATAGTCTATGGAAAATTTCGGCTTAAAACTGATCGCTTAGAAGTTTTGTTCAGTGTATTAACCCTTTCCCAAACAAGCCCTTGTATTTACGTGTCTGCAGTACAAGTCTCTTGAAAACACTACGGGAAAAGGAGAAATTGCTCGTTACGAGCAATTTCTCCTTTTCCCACAGTGTTTTCTACCCATTTGGAGAACTTTCTGCCATTTTTATCAAATTTGAAATTATCGTCTGCAAACTCTTTGAGTTTGGAAGAGTCTAAAATTTGTCGTCTGGAAAAGGGTTAAGTCGTACTCCGTAATTTAGTGTTTACTGCATCTGTATGATATATCGATTAACTCAGGTTATTAAGTCAGCACAGACTGACCTAGGTCGACAAATTTTGCTATTGGTCAATTTTTTGCAAGTCAAAGTACCAGTTTACTTCACGATTTGTCGGTAGTTTCACAAACTAAATGTTAAGGATCCATGATGAAGTGAGGATTTAGTATGGTGTATAAGGGAGATGCATTAAACCTCTTTTTGATTAGAAACCCACTCTTAATCGCCTGCAGCACGCGAAAAAGGGGCATTCGGACATTTGCAAAAAGTGTCGTCTCGGATCAGCCTGCGCAGTCTGTGCAGGCTAATCCGAAACAACACTTTTGTTTTTTATGTAATCTTCTGTTTGGCGCAAGTCTACTGTAACACAAAATCTAATTTAGTCGTAAAATGTCGTCTCGGATCAGCCTGCGCGGACTGCGCAGGCTGATCCGAGACGACACTTTACGCTAGTGTCCGAATACCTCTTTTCGCGTGTTGCAAGCCATATTGCAAAACCCTTTCACGGGCATATCTGCACTAAAGGGCGTGCGCTGAAGATCAGAAATCGTACTGCCATACGTTCCATACTATCTTACTTTAATCTACATCGTCTGCAAAAAAATCCCTCCGAAAATAGTGCTATGCAGGTTAAGGAATGAACCGAATACTCAGTGCGTTGTTATGGTAACAGATGTAGAAATAAAACTTGATCCCATTCCTCTAACTAATCAACAAGTTTTAATAAAAAAAAGAACTCTCTGGGGAAACAGTGAGGCGTCCAAAAGCACTGAAAAAATAGCAAACATAAAAAACCCAAGGTTATTGTAGATAAACTCATTACGCGCAAAATCATTTGACAGATGCATACGAGCCATTCTCTGTCAAAAGGGAGCTTAGTGCATCTTCATAATCCATGGTACCAAGCAAGCCATTACATACTTATGGATCCATGATGGCGACTTTTTTAAACATCTGAAACAATCATAAGGTAGAGTGATTCTTTGACATACAGAAATTTGACCAGGAGCGAGAAGTTTCGTCCCATATCAAGCGTTCCCTTTTCACAGAGAATGGCTGCATTTTTGTCTGTTATTTTTCCCCTATCCTTGTTTTAAAACGGAGAAAATAGTGATTTCATATTAAGTCGATTCTTCTTTCCAAAAGAGTTTACATCTCTCCTCAACAGTTTATGGATCAATTTTGAGCACAGTACAATTTTATAAAATTAATAAAGTCTAAAAAAAAAATCAGTTAACCCATTACCACACAATCCCTATTTTTGATGACCCTGAGAAAGAAGCCTTTAGAAAACACTGTGCGAAAAGGAGAAAATGCTGGTAACCAGCATTTTCTCCTTTTCCCACAATGTTTTCTGCTCTTCACAAAACAAATTTCAAATTTTCAGTCACTTTTATTGTATAGTCTGCAAATGCTTTCGATTTGGACAAGACTAAAATATTGTCATTTGGTAATGAGTTAATCAATTACTATATATCTTAATGTATAATTCAACTTTCCTTTCATTCCCTGTTTTTGGGCAATTACGCTATTTATCATAATTACCAGAGATCAAGATTTGCTTGTATATAGGACGTACATTCTGATCTTAGATCTATACCTTCTGCTTATGTAATCAAAATATGGGTTAATTTCACAGGCGTAAAATAAGTCAAACCAATTTGGTCAGTGGGTGGAACAGTAGTCCAAAATGAAGACATGTTCTGTCACCATAGTACTCCACACGGTATGAACGTCGTAATAGCTACATGTCAGAATACACTGAAACATCTTCAAAACATACTGCAAGTGTTATTGATGCGTAATGGATAAGCCAATGTTTCTTCGATTTTATAATTTAGTCGGGATATTAAGATCATCCTCTCTTCGTTCTACCCTTCACTCTAGGTACAGGCGGGTTCGACCGATCTCTTTTCACGATATATCCATATCTATAGCACTGTCATAATGACCGGTTTTTAACTTTTAGGTCATTTCGACAAAGGAAAACCTGAATATATGTATATATATATATAAAAGCCAAAAATGATCGATCGGAGTCCAGGCAAACACTTCCTTTCCTTCTCTCCCCCCTTTCCACTCCCCAAGATATTTTTTCACTTATAGAAATAGTTTATATATGTTTGACGCTCGAACATTATAAGAAAGCTGAAGAAAAAGAGAAAAACCGAAGCAAAGTGACAAAATTGTTACTGGAAACCTTTCGAGTTGTGACTATATTTAGCGTTACTCTGTGATAAGGTGGTCTACTGCATCTGCAAAAAGTATCGACCTAGGTCAGCCTGTACAGTTTGAGTAGGCTGACCTAAACCAAAACTGCTGATGGACAATTTTCTGCATTTTAACTAGTCTACCTCGTGATTTAGTATGTCATTAAAATGGATTTTTGAAAACCCAGTGCACTCGTGACTTAGTCTGTCATTAACAAAGGTTTTACGGATCAAGAATTATTCATTGATTTGCATGTAAAATGCATCACGTAGATGCACTGAATCCCTCTTTAGCTTGAGCGCCTCTCTCGTATGTCCTACAACACGCAAACAGAGGCGTTCGGACATTTGCGTAAAGTGTCGTCGCGGATCAGCCAGCGCAGTACGCGCAGACTGATCCAAGCCGACACTTTACGACTACATTCGAATGTGTCATTAAGAAGACTTGCACATAACAGAAAATTATACAAAAACGGAAAGTGTTGTCTCGGATCAGCCTGCGCAGACTGCGCAGGCTGATCCGAGATGACACTTTACGCAGATGCCTGAATGCCCTTGTTGGCGTGCTGCAGGTCATTATTATGTTCTATGTTCTCTAAGCGAAGCCTAATGGGATTAGTTAACGCGTTAAAGGAAGACAATATGAAATGCTATATTTGTCCATATAGAAACATCTGCAGACGACACATGGATGAGGTTCAAAAGATGGGATTTGTCTGCGACAGCATTACAAATTGAGGAAAGGAGAGAAAATGCTGATGACGGATTTTGTTTTTTCACTGACGGTTTTCACTGCCAGAAAAGCTGCCCCAAAATTCCGACTTATATTCCTTTACAAACAATACTGCGTCTAAACAGCCCAGACGAAGGCTTTTTTAAACATCGTCGAAAAAGGAAGTAACCTCAATAAAACCAGAATTTCTTTCTCTTACAACTAAAGTTTTTGGTCAGTAAAAGGTAAACTTTTTTTTTAGTGAAGATATCAAACATAATGATCTCAAAGCGTCAATCCGTGATAAGATCGTTGTCGTGGCTCAGTGCAGGATTCGTGATCTTGAGACCTAAGCCTCCAATGAGCACTAAGTTTTCGTGGGAATGTCCTTAAACAAGACCAAGGCATGCATGAGTAAGCGAGTTATGATGTAATGTCGAAAGCAGCTTAAAGCACCACATAATCAACCATCATCAGATCGTATGTCAACCGAACAAAGTTATCTTGGCTTCAGTTGTTTCAGAAAGTGAATAGAACCCGTCAAACGTTTTTAAACAGACAGCAGACGCAACCATTTCAAATTCCCTTTACCTGATATGTCAATTTGAGACTCTTCCATTTCAGCAGCAAATAAAGATATGATGTCAAAAATATGGACAAATGAGGATACAAATATCTGATTGAGTGGAAAACGTTGTGGGAAAAGGAGAAATTGCTCGTTACGAGCAATTTCTCCTTTTCTCACAATGTTTTCAAAAGCTGTCTGTTGTTGATATGTCAAAATGAGTATCCATGGAGTAAAAGGTTAAGCGTCGTTCAAAAGAGCAGTTAACCCTTTGGCTGCTATAAGCGCGATTTTTACTAACCGTTTGCACAGAACGTGCAGTCTGATCTTGGATCTACGCTATCCGATAACAGATATCTATCCCCATATACACACCTTTGAAATAGTAATATTTCCATTTTAACAATCAAATTGAAATTTTTATTTTTGTTATTTAGCAGGATAAGGGTTAAATCCTATGATTGCGATGCCAGAAAAATATTCATCTACAATGCATGCAAACGAGCACGTAAAGTCAGTGGTTGTGGTTTAAATTATTTGCGAGTCAAAAGACCTCAAAATTTGGTTGTGGTTTAAGATATCATGGATAAAAAAAATATTCTGCATTGTTAAGGTACATTATACTGCCGTTCATTAGTTTGGATTATTAAGTTTAGCTGGGATATGTTAGAACCACTTTTGAAATAAAATCCAGTTTTGTAGAGTAACGGCCATCTTTTTTAAATATAGATTCAAATGCTATATTTTCCATCTTTCATGATGTTTCTATAATGTTTTGGATCAAAATCACCCATATGTATCCATTTTGAAGTAGATGGATGAATATTAAAAGATTATAGCGAGGTCGAAATTTTTATTTCAAAACAGGATTTTATTTTAAAAGTGGTTCTAACAGGATATCTTAACGACTTTCTGTCGTAACAAATGCACTGCGATAAAATTCAAATTATAAGACGGTAATTTCATTTACCAAAACTAGGCAGACGTAATTTTACAATTCAAAAGAAATATGAGCTTGAGTATTCTTCCGATTCGAATAGTACAAGGAAATTAAGAAGTTTTCATGGGTTGCAATTGTGGACAAACGGTGGGTATATATATATAGAAGTATTATGGAAAGAACTGAAAGAACTCTCGACGTAATATAGTAAAAGGGTTGTTCGATAAATTCATGCAATTTTGTTCTAAAAATGAAACAAAGCGATCAATTACTATCAAAGTTTGCATACATAATGATTAATTCGTATCCGAAACAAAATCCCTTTTAACAGATAATTACAAAAACACAAGTAAACGGACCATGTCGGGCTCCGGATGTCAAAAAGTAGCGTCAACGCCATTGCAAGTCAAGAGATGGACGTATTTCTTTTTCTACATAATCCCCTCGAATAATCCAACATTGTCTATGTCTAGATACCTAGAGATGACGAGAAAAAAACTATGTTATTACAATAACTGCTTTTGTCAAAGCAATGGTGTGTTACTGAATTGACATTGAACAATCGGCGCATTTTCTCAAACTATTTAACGTCTATTATACACGTAGAAACTGGTTTAAAATAGTGAGAAAATTTATTGAACAGCCCTCGAAAATGGCGAACACTTGAAAACCTATATGAGGTCATGAAAAGGCCACTATATGGTGATCTTTCTCTGCCAAATGTGTCATAAACAGAGAATGTATAAATGATGTTGAACAAATCATTTTATAAATTTGCTTTGACATGTAAAATCTCAGATGAACAACTAGATATATTGTTGTATTAAAGGGTAGCGGCAGTGGGGCACTACGTACATGTATACATCCAGACAAAAAAAAGCATAGAAACAAGTTTTAGGCCTACAGTTTTGATCGAACAAGTAAAAGTAGTGTAATAGAAATGCAAACGCATAATCACATGCAATCTTGAAAGAGATATTTCTTTCGAAGAATCATTATGTATAAAGATTACCTTATGACGGACTTCTTTTTCGTGTATTTCAAAGTGTATTTGTATATCTATTTATTTCATCCTTCCAACGCACCTTTTTGTGGGGTGGGGGAGAAACTTACATCAAATCCCAGTACAGCTGTTTTCGGTAATTCCCCGTAGCGTTCCTCCTCCGCATAACAACATTAGGTAGAACGCGGTAAAATGTAGAGTGAATTACGTCATATTTCTATTTTGGTTTAATGGCACGGGAACTACGTTTTCGCCTTCAATTGAAGACTTAAAAAATAAAATCGGTATTTTTCACTAATCGTTACCATGAAATATCGAACGATATTTTACCGTTACTTCTCGAAAAACTACCGAAAGCATGAAATTGTCATAAAAACATGAATTAGGGCTGGATACAGATGCGTGAAAAAAATAAAGAATCTAAAGAGTTCAAACAAACAACTCAATATCATTAAACGAATCCGGCGATCTTCATGTCTTTATTTGCATAAGAGAAAATCCCTAACGATTCCATTCCTTACAGGCGCATTAATCATCCAGTCTTTAAGATATGAGACATTGTCCTCGAAATGGGTTTTATGCATCTGCAAAAGTATCGTGGTGTCCGTGGTCGTGAGGTAGAGCGTCCGCCTTATAACCTAAAAGTCCTGAGTTCGATACCCGAGAGCGGGTGTCAACTTTGGGATTTTTCATTGGCCCACACATTCGGCTCGAGTACTGGTGTAGATCTAGTTCCCAAGAAGCAGAATCGAGGGAGATTAGGATACGTTGAAAGAACTTGTTTCTCAGACGATGTAAAATAGATATGTTTAAACTAAACTATCAACCTAGGTAAGCCTGCGTAGTCCGCGCAGACTGACCTGGGTCGAAATTTTATTATATTTTGAGTAAATTTTCTATCAAAGGACCATTCTACCCTTAGATTTAGGCCGTATTACGAAATGAATTTCTAGATCCATGTAATGACTTTTTTGGTTATAATGATTCAAGGAAATGCATCTTACTTCCTTTTGCCAGAGTGTAAATATAAAAGGTATATAAAATAAAAGGTATATAAAATATCTCAAAGATATATAGGATCTGACATGAGTGGAGTTTTGAGATAAGATTTTATTAAACGAGTCAAGGGAAATGTTATTAAGCGAGCCTTTGGCGAGCTTAATAACATTTTCCTTGACTCGTATAATAAAATCTTATCTCAAAACTCCACTCATGTCAGATTTTTTTTTTTTTTTTTATCACATAACGATATTTCGCAAAATATAGATCAGATGATGCAAGAACATTCATAAATGTACACGCGGTATTTTCCTTTCACTTGTATGAAATGCGTACAAAATGACGTCAAAAAATGACGTCACACAAATGTGATATTAAACGTGTGTGAGATAAGAAAATTCGTAACGGGTATATTACACTGAAAACACGGGAGGTTATGTGATAAATGTTTCTTAACTATTTACCAAACGACAAATCTTTGGACTGGACCAAATTGAAAGCATTTGCAGACGACATAACAAACGTGACTGAAAAATTGAAATTTGGTTTGGGAAGGGTAGAAAACATTGTGGGAAATGAAGAAAATGCTGGTTAGCAGCATTTTCTCCTTTTCCAGAAAAGTTTGTAAAAGGCTTCTTTATCAGGGTCGTAAAAACGATGGATTCTTTCGGTAAAGGGTTAATAAAGATATCTTATATACCAGATATAACCATCTTTTTCCACTCGACTGGTGTCGCACGAACATTTCAAAGAAGTTAGATTTGCCACGAAGTTGGCGGGAAAAATGTCGTCTGAAAGACACTGAAAGCCGTCTTGGGTACGTAAGGTGTTTTTCATCACGTCATGAAGACATGAAGTAGTTCGGAGATATTTGTGACCAGTCACACGAAACAGGACAATCTAGGAATTTTGTACATCAATTAGATGAAAACAGATCAAAGATAGTGAAAGTCAGTTTAAGTTGATAGTTCAAACATAAATGTGTAGTAAAGTAGACAGACCACTGTTCATACTGAAAATATCACGAAGCCAAAAGTGTCGAGCCTGGTCAGCCTGTGCGCAATCTGACCAGAGATGACACTTTTCGCAGTTCCCAGAAGGTCCCTTTTTGCGTGATGGGTCACATTAGGTTATGTGATACTACGTGTAAATCGATGAAATGTATTACAACGCAATGGACATGAACACACACTTCATTTTCTCGAAGGATTAAAACCCCTCATGGGAACGGGCTTCTCTGACAGAACTTTACACAGTTTTGATTTTTTTTTTGGTAGCACTTTAAATGAATATGCTGGGAGAACTTGCGGAAAATAGCCATGTAAAATGCAAAGATTCAGCAGTACCTTTAATAGTACAAGAATCATTATGATAGAAGTTAAATTGTTATATTTCGGAAACAGGAAAACAAAGGATTTTTATATTTGTAATCCTTTTCCAAGGTAAAGAATTTTGAAAGTGTTCAAATTGAAAGACAAGCTGCAGACAACAAAATAAGTATGAATCAAATATGAAAATTACCCTTTGAAAAGATGAAAAATAATGTGGAAAAGAAGACACTGCTGGTTACAAGTATTTTCTCCATTTCACACCGTTTTTGGGTCGTTGGAAGTAGGGATTATTTAGTGAAGGGTTTGAAAAGTAAGCCAGGGTTCATTTGGACATGCGTATTAAAAAAATTACTATAACGCTAGATTTCGTTATAAATTCATTAATCATCTTGCTACTGAAACACGAAGACGCTCAAAGATATTGGGTTTTATGAGATAGTCTGTAAATCAATGAAATGCATTATATTGCAATCGAGACTGAGCCGCTCGAACACATCAAAGAAACAAAACTTCTAAAAGGATTACCTCACAACCAACAAAATATCGTCGGTTTACTTCCAAAACCTCGTAACTACAGCTTGTTACAAGCTGTAGTTACGAGGTTTTGGAAGTAAACCGACGATATGTGGAATGAAACTCTCTGGAGAGTTGTAAAAAAATCCAAATATCGCATTTTCTAAGATAGTTTTTTAAGGGATGACATTTCCTACACGGACATTGTAGATCCAAGAGCAGATTGCATGTTTTACCTCTTACATCATGTATAATGATAATTTATGAATGTTTATAGAGCTGAACCATTCTACGACCTTTCAAATTTTAACAACGTTTTATTTTTGTCTCTATCTCTCTCCAGCAGTAGGGTGTACCTTTAACTCTTTACCACATGACAAAATTTTAGACTGGTTCAAATTCAAAGCATTTGCAGACGACAAAATAAAGGTGACTGAAAAATTTAATTTTGTTCTGGGAAGGGCAGAAAACACTGTGGGAAAAGGAGAAAATGCTGGTTACCAGCATTTTCTCCTTTTCCTACAGTGTTTTCAAAAGGCTTCTTTCTCAGGGGCGTCAAAAGTAGGAATTGTGTGGTAATGGGTTAAGTAGCATTGCAAGATCTTCAAGCCCTCTAAACAAGTTAGATATAATCGACTGATAGGAACAGAGTCAGCAGCATACATCTCTAAATAAATTAGCTCTTATCCTGCTAGAATAATATTTCCATACGCCTATTTATACGTGTATTTAAATATCGAAAATAAAAAAAAATCTGTACACGGCCTTATCTTATCAAACAGTGAAGATGCAAAATAACATAGTACGTTCTGTGTTAAGATTCCTCTGAAAAATAAATTTAGAAATAATTTGGTGAAAGGAGGAGTTCTTTGCACCTGAAATAGGTTGTATGATACTATTAAAAAAAAAAAACGAATACAATGACCTATTCCGAAACATTTTTGTCATTGGTAGATGTTTTTCCGTGTCAAAGGATCATTCTACATGTACTTCATGATTCAGTCGTCAAAATAGATTCATAGCATGCGATAACTTGCATGGTATATGCATGCTTGAAACCTCCCCCACCTTTTCAAAGAAGGCCCTTCACTTACAAACTTTTTACCATACGACAATTTTTTAGACTTGTGCAAATTGATAGCATTTGCTGACGAAAACGTAAATGTCACTGAAAAATTGAAATTTGTTTTGGGAAGGATGGAAAACAATTTGGGAAAAGGAGAAAATGCTGGTTACCAGCATTTTTTCCTTTTCCCTAATTATTTTCAAAAGGCTGTTTTATATAGAGTAGTTAAAAGTCGGGATTGTGTGGTAATGAGTTAAAGTCATGCACTGATTTTGTCAGTATTTAAATGGTGCCTTAAAACACCTTGCCATCGATCGCTCGAAATCTACCTGCGCCATCAGCGTATTACAAATCCTGCACCTCTTAGCCGCAGAAGACTCCAATAAAAAGAAATCAATCAAGGTATGATAAGAAAAAGGATAAACAATTATCTGATCAGATGAGTCACTGCCTCTTATTCCAAATCAATGGTATTGAACTTTTGTGCATGTCTAGGATGCTTTTTGCGTATAACATACAGGGTTACAGGCAAGCGTTGGGATATTATTAATGTATTCAGATGAACGTCTCTAAATCTATGTTGTTGGCAGTGACTGGAATTTGAGAAAAACTTAACATGAACCTTCAACACATGCTTTAGTCAGGAAAAAGTGAGTGTGTTAAGCCTTATTCCGAGTGCAAGATAAGTGAAATACAAGAGACGGATTATGCTCACCGAGCTGGTCTCTGCTTAGGGAAGTGAAGGCAGTCGGTAAATGGTTGGTCACAGGAAAAATATACGATATACCCACTTTTTCCGTAACAGGGTCAAATTCGAAAACTGGGAAAAAGACATGGGCGCTATATCCTAAAGAGTTCATTTATGAAGTTTAATACATTATGGTTCATGCGTTCTGGAGGAATGGCTTCGGACGGACGGTTAGACATACTCTGTTGACTGAAAATGTCAAGTCTTCGATCCAGATCGTAGTAGCTTTCATTCTTTTCAATTTACTTAAATCGCTGCGGATAATAATTTGATAACTTATCTCACAAAACAAAAGTAAATGGGAACTTGTGCAAGCATGCATCAGTTTATCCCCCCCTATCCATTACAGATAGGTAATTTCACTCTTCACCACAAACTTCCGAGTTTTAAAGACCATGAAAAGAAGATTTTGAAAACATTGAAAATCATCATTTTCTCCTTGTCCAACGGTGGATTGTACCCTTTCATGGAGAGAAATCGTGGAATGAAAAGCATTCATGTTGTTATCTTCAAATGTTTAAAATTTGGTCGAGTACAGCGTGTTTAGAAAGATTTAAACTATAAGCATGTACACGTTCAGTTCCTGGGACAGGAAATAAATAGTGACGTGGGGCGTAAATTGATGCCGTTTTCTGGTAGATCTAGCGCATGAGAGCCTATCAAATAAATAGAAATTAGTCGAACGTCTGCACTCTTATAAGGCTTGTATTACGTCACGGGCAATCCTTGAATAAAAATCTTCCTTTTTAGTCCTTTGATAATACTAAATTCTAAAAGAAGAAAGATTTTGTTATAGACAAATTTGGTGCAGGGAACTTTAGATCAACAAATTAAAGATTCACTCGCATTATAGAGAGGATAATTGTGGTTTTCGGTGTATGATCGAAGTTTCTTTTAACGAGTGAAGGCTGTAGGCTTTATTTTCATGAGTGGCGAAAACATGGCCTTTGCTTTTCACGAGATGAACGAAATTTCGACCATACATGTACATTGAAACATGCAATTATCCTATTACTTTTATGCTCTTCACTTTAAATAACCTTTCTTGTCACTTTAGTTTGATCATCGTGAAAAATATGTACATTTTTTTCAGGCTAAAATAATCTGGATCTGTTCAATCTAGTCAGATGTAGATTAGCTGTGATAATGACCACCCCTCACAACGTACGTCAGTGTGACGTCACAGGTAGTGATATCGGACCCTTGTTATAAAGTCAGTGTGCGTGTTTGGTAAGACTGTATTTTTTTTTTGTAATCGTTCCTTTAAATGATCTGAAAAAGTCTTTAGACCTTCAAAGCGTACAATGCCTAGGGACTTTGTTTTTTTGTCAAAGCTTTTGTTAACTACTTGTAATAATGGAATTGACTTCAACCAACTATTAAAACCCAATCACTTTTTGATATTTGGTCAAAGTGTTTGTGCATATAGACATCTGCTTCCTGTCTAAAACATCAGAATATTAAAAGTATTCATCTAATGTCTTTGATAAATACACGATAGTCTTTGTAGTCCGTTTGTATCCACCCAAGCTAGCCTCATTCTATCTTCATATCGTACTTACTTTTCAATATGGCGGACAAAAGTTATGAAAATGCACAGGTCCGATATCACTTCTTGTGACGTAGGTTGTTACCATTGATGGCGTGATGAATGATGTTGATTATGTCATAAAAGGTGACGCTTAAAATTCAATCACGTATTAGTCTATAAATATCCGTGGTATATCAGAAAATTAAAAGTTTCACATTCACCGGTGAATTATAAGGATGTAATATATCTCTATGATATTTGTTTTTTTCGGTGAAAGATCGAAATTTATTTCATCGAGTGGACACCATCGGTAATTTTTTCACGAGTGGCGCTATTTATTTCATGTTTTTAACCATTTCTGGGAGGAGCTATATCAAAATCCAGTAGATATCAACAGTTCTTTTCCGTTATTCCCCGTGACATACCCTTCCCGCGTAGCAACGCATTACAATAGTAGGCCTACGTCAAGCGCGAGAAATGTAAGGTAAATGACGTCATATTTCCATCTGGTTGCGAGGTACGTGCAATTAACCTATAGGCAGCAAGAACATGAAAATCGGTATTTTCACTAATGGTGCCAGTGCAAGATCGAAAAATAGTTTCACTGCTATTTCTCGATATCCTACCGGAAAGCATGAGATAAAGATCTATATTTCTGTAAACTACTGAAAAGCGAAAAAGAAAAAAATATCTTCGAATAGATCCAGGTCTAGTTTGTCATGTAAAGTTTGATTTCTACATGTCCTTTGGCAAACACTCTTCTTAAATTAGCTCACGTAGTCTAAACGTAAAGCAATCCGTCCATCTCATATTATACGGACAAAAGTAATCGAATGCCATTAAATCTTTTTTTTTTCGCCTAAGAAAAGTCAAGTCACTGTCGGTCGATGACACAGAAATGTTTCTTATCGCATTGATTCCTTTAAAGAACTTCGGTTTTGCCAAGAATCCAAGCCACAGCCCAAGGAAAACATTTTCAGGTATAGGCAAAAACAGAACAAGCGATAGTGAACATTGCATTTGTAAATCTACATCCTTACTTATGAAAACCCATTCAGTGCCATATGCAATAAAACCGACTTATGCTGCCTTTATGGATAAAGATAAGAGTGCACAGAACGTGCAGTCTGATCTTGAATCCATATCTTCTGCTGACTTTGTAAAGCCTTCAAGATTAAAACCCACTGAGTGACATCGTATTTGAGTCAGTTCTGAGAAAAGAGGATTTAATTCCTCTGCAAAAATCATCGATTCATGTCAGTATGCGCAGTCCACACAGCCTGACCTGGTCGAAGGCATTTGCTATCGGTCAGTTTTCTATAATTGGCTTGCAACACACAAAGGGGCATTCGGACATTTGCGTAAAGTGCAGTCTGCGCAGGCTAATCTAAGACGGCACTTTATGATTACATCGCTTTACGATTACATCAACATATTCTTCAGTAGTCTTGCGCAAAACAGAAAATTACATAAAAAACGGAAAGTGTCGTTTCGGATTAGCCTACGTGGGCGTATCCGCGCAGGCTTATCCGAGACGATACTTTATGCAAATGTTCGAATGTCCGTTTCTGCGTGTTGCAGGCCGTATGTCAAAATACCAACCTACCTCATGCTTCAGTCTGATATAGACAAAATGGATTCTAGGAAACCATAATTATTTGTTGACTTGCTTTGAATAATGCATTACAGAGATACATTAAACCCCCTTTAGCCAGAGCCCCGCCCATTGCGATTACTGAGGGTAAAGCCTTTGCCAGTATAACGATAGGTGAGTGCAACACTTTTCTAAGTGCCTGTACAATGTACAGGCACTTAGAATAGTGTTGCACTCACCTATCGATAAGCAACTACTATTTCCCCTACAGCAGTCTGCAACACTCGCCTATATGAATTGTCAGTGTAAGTCACTATAAAATACAAAAAATGAAAAGATTGTGGAGAATTGCTTAATACTTGACAAGTTTTTCACGGGCTATTTCTTCACTAGCAGTTTTTGGAGAAAAAAAACTGAACTGTTGCAAGCCAATAAGAACAAAATATCTGAGATGACGTAATCTAAGGAAGGAATTGTAAAAGAAGCTTCGGTATTAGTAAAGCCGTTATATTTGTTAGAGTTTCTGGAAATTAATTGTTGGATAACGTATGCTCCTGATAACATTATTTTAAATCTACCGGGGACAAATATACATATATGACTTCTCTCGACTGCTTAACACCTTACTACACAATCCCGACTTTTAACGACCCTGAAGAAGACGCCTTTTGTAAACATTGTTGGAAAAAGAGAAAATGCTGGTAACCAGCATTTTCTCTTTTTCCCACAATGTTTTCGACCCTTTCCAAATCAAATTTTAATTTTTTATTCAAATTTATTTAGTCGTCTGCAAGTGCTTTCAATTTGGACACGTCAAAATTTTGTCGTTTGGTAAAAAGTTAAATACAATGCGCTAATACTTTATCAGGATTCCGATCTAACGGCCTAGACTAAACAAGCGGACGTCCGACGGTATGGCGCAGTCCCGTTTTGATCCAAGCTGTATGCAGAATTCCGTTTTCTCATACAATATTACAAGCGTTAATCTTCAGAGACAGGTGTACATATCTTTTTATTCTCATTTATGTTTCACCGTTGATATGCGTGGGGTATAATGCTGGATAAAACAACACTTTCTCAAATCTATGGAATTTTAATATAATTGGGTCATGCTCTGAGAAAATGGAGCGTAATGCATGTGAAAAAATACTGAAGTAGTCTGCGCAGACTAATATGGGCCGAAACATTTTGCTGTTGGTTAATTTTCCGCAGCTTAAGTATCTTTATACCTAATAATTCAGTCGATTATTATTAAGGTAAGACCTGTGTAATGGAAAACAGCTATTTCCACTAAAATATCATCCTGCAAAATTAGCTATAATTCAAAATGAGTAATATTGAACTAATTTCACCTATTTATTTTTTTCCATTTTTTCCTTCTTTGAATTATCATTTAGAAATCTAAAACCACTATATTCTTAATTCAAAAAGACATAATAATTACCTCCCTTTTCAGAAAGCTGACAAAAGTATCAAAAAAATAATTTCAAGATAGACATAAACGGAATTTCTGATTCGTTAGAAATATGCAAAAATATTATTTCTACATAAATCCTTATTTATCTTCATTTATCAGCCAATTAAAATTTTCACCGGAAGTGCATTACACAGGTCTTACCTTAATATGAATTTACTGGATCCATATTAGTTTCATGGCTTGGTATCATGTATAAGGGGATTCATTAAGCCCCCTTTTGCCAGGGCGACACTTGTAGATCTACATTTAAAGAACAATAAACTGCGTTCCTGTTAAATCTTGGAATTTAGAATATGAGCGGAAATAAAAAAAAAAAAGATTTTTGAATAAGTCGTGAACTGCGCAGCCATATTACGTAGAACCTGTGAGATCCTAGCTTAACTCATTACCAAACGGCAATATTTTAGGCTTGTCCAGATAGAAAGCATTTGCAGACGACAAAACAAAGGTGACTGGATTTTTGAAATTTGTTTTGTGAGGGGAAGAAAACATTGCGGGAAAAGAGCATTTTCTCATTTCCCCCAATGTTTTCTAAGGACTTCTTTCTCAGGGTCGTCAAAAGTAGGGATTAAACAATATCCTTTGCAGCATGTCACAAAAGCCAACTACTGCTGTAAAAAGTCGGTAACAACCTAAACAAGTTATTCAGGAGTTGCGAGCTCCAATTCCGGTGCAAACGCTTTTTCTTGCTCAAGCCTTTCAATGGCAATAGATGGATCCTTTTAACCGTCTTAACATTGTTTCGACTATTTTGATAGGAAACGCAGCTACAGTATTCGAAAGAACTAGTACTAGTACTCGTAAAGGTGGCGAATATGATGTACTGGTTGCTGGGATTTATATGAAATATTGTTTAACCCATTACCACACAATCCCTACTTTTGACGACCCTGAGAAAGAAGCCTTTAGAAAACATTGAGGGAAAAGGAGAAAATGCTGGTAACCAGCATTTTCTCCTTTTCCCACAATGTTTTCTACCCTTCACAAAACACATTCCAAATTTTCAGTCACTTTTATTATGTCGTCTGCAAATGCTGTCGATTTGGACCAGTCTAAAATTTTGTCGTTTGGTAATGAGTTTACCCTTTACTCCATAAATACTCATTTCTACACATTGCTTGTAGGAGCCTTTGAAAAACATTGTGACAAAAGGTGAAATTGCTCGTGACGAGCAATTTCACCTTTTGTCACAATGTTTTTATGCTTTCAAAAGGTGTCATATACACATAAGAAACGGCTTCATCCTTGCCGTTATTTAAGGTCAATTAGAGATACCATAGAAATGACTTATGTCGTAAAGGGTTAAACGGTGTAAAGCCTAGGAGAAGCATACCTGGTACAGGAGAGACGCTCTGGCAAGAGGCGGATTATGTTATCTTTGTGGCACATTATACCTGGCAAATCTTTAAATGGCTACTGATCCATAAAACCACTTTCGATTAAGACTTGGCTGAATCCTGAAGGAGAATGCGCAGGCTGACTTTGGCCGATACATTGGCCAAGCGATGTATGGAGCTCTCTTTTTTCACAGAATTTAAGTTGTCTGTTCTCATGAACATGAAATAAGATATTTATCAGGTGAACTAAGCTTCGCATAGCAAAATATTACTCGACATTCAACAGCCAGTAGTTCAGCTAAAACGAATCTAAAATTTATATATATATATTTTTTTTTATTTTTGAATAGATGTCAATGAAACATTTCTGCCAGTGGAGACTATATTCGTATCAGTAACTGTAAAGCCTATATACCCCTTTTAATAGAGCATGGGGGCAAGCTTTAATTGCTGACTGTGGATTAGAGAGGTGTACACCATGATAATCCTATAAGGCTGGTTATTCTTCGCTAAAAGTATCAAAGGTCGCAGCGCCTTGCTGATGGTACTAATCACTGCATAAGGTTCACTTTAGTCTACACATTTTGTAACATACAACAGAGACTGCGATACGGAACAGAAAGTACCAGGATTAAGGAAAAACGTGACAAAGATCACGTGGGTGGCTTCAAATGAATGACCAAAGGTTGGCTTGCTAATTGATTGGATGACGCCCTGGATTCTGCGTCACGATAAGGTGTTTGTTTATGCTGTAAATACATGTTCAGAGCAGTTGTATGCTTTGTGAAATTGTTATAACACATGAGCTTGAATAAAAGGTTAATGTTGAAAGCGTCCAACAAATCTTTATGAAACAAATCTCTATGTAAAAAATATACTCTTTGGAAAAACGCCAGTTCCAGGATTTCGCAGATATAACATTAGATTAACAAGAGTTCTATTGCCCATCCATAAAAACATGTTTAAAACTCATGCTCCAGGACGTGTTGTAATTGACTTACTTACATTATCAGTACATGTATGTTTTATAGTTTTTCCCCATCTTTCAAAATATTGAAAAGATAATCTTCGTTCGAAGGTCAGAAGTATGAAAGGCCTCGCTATATTTATACTAAACAATTCAGTGGAACTCTATATGGCCGAAAATACATTCGTCCATCAACATTTAACTTCTTTTGCTTACCGTACCTTATGCTAGATCCTATATTTCCTGGACTTTAACCAGCGATTTCCAATCAAATTACCGATGATACTCGCCTAACCCTTAACCATTTCCCAAAACGACAAAATTTGGACTCCTCCAAACCAAAAGAGTTTGCAGACAACAGTTTTAGATTTGGAGAAAATGCCAGAAAGTTCTCAAAAAGGGTAGAAAATACTGTGGGACAAAAAGGAGAAACCTCTCGTTATGAGCAATTCCTCCTTTTCCCACAGTGTTTTCAAAAGACTTTTACTACGGACAACTAGGGCTTGTTTGGGAAAGGGTTAAAGATGGAATTAATTATCAGCTTCAGTTTGTGGCACTAGGTATAAGCTGAAAAAACTTGCAAATTTTTACATCCAGAGTCAAGTAACCTATACCTCTGTTGCATTCATGGAAAGGTTGATTTTTTTAAAACGTGCAAAAATATAAGATCTATTCGATAGGTGAGTGCAACACTATTCGAAGTGCCAGTGCAATGTACAGGCACTTAGAATAATGTTGCACTCGCCTATCGTATTGTAGTTCATCACTGTTTAACCCTTAGGCTGCCAAGCATAACTGAAACACCTTTTGCTGACAAATTAGATTAAAATGAGACTGCACATAACCTGCAGTCTGGTGTCGGATCTACCCTGTCTGATAAGGCGAAATCTTCTCAAAAAGTATCTGTGAAATAGCAAGATTCAGGTTTTTTATTATCGGACTGAAAGTTTCGGTTCATTATATAGCCAGGTAAGGATTAAGACTTCAACAAGGAATGTTATCTGTAGACAGAGAACAGTTCTAGAAAGATTTCATATCGGCAAAACTCTCCCGAAACCGCTGGGCAATATCAAACATAATCCTCACACCCTAATTCATCGAGTTTTGTTCAATACATCATTCATATACGGCTAAAGTACTATAATATATAATATTCACTATGATTTCTTCAATGTGCATAGGGTTTGCTTAGCTTTCAGCTGTATTTCAGCCCTTACAATGTACGAGCTAATACTACTAATATTTCTGGGTTTAAAGACTGACAAGAGGACAACAGTAAACAATTCAGTGGTGACAATTGCTGGACAATTAAGTTCAGACCAACGAAAAGTGTGTATATTGTTACAAGTCTCAAAATGCGTTAAAATACGGTCTATATAAGTCTCAGGCAAGGGCAGAAAAAGGTAAGTGTTAAAGGTACAAAATATTGGCTACTTTGAGGCATACTGATTAGTACCGATCAAACTGTCAATCCGCCTGTAAATAGAGCCTTCTCACTCCTGATCGCGTCACTAAGATATTGATACAGTGTTCCCACTCGCGTAAATTACTGCGTAATTCACGTTATAGAATAGACAAATTTTGGTCACTCGCAAGATCTCAAGAAAATATATGTACATGGATCAAAAGATCATTATCCACTATTCTTGTGTAAAATGAAAGGTTTTGAAGTTATTTCTTTTCGTTGATGACAAATTTGTGTCAAATCACGCGGAAATACCTATCAAAAATTATTAACAAATATGAAAGATCGATCGGTTGTAAAACACGGAAACCCATGACACAACACATTGTGTCTCTGACACTGGCCGATCAGAGTCACTTTAGACTACCATTTCAGCTTTGTAAAGATTCTAGTTTGTAAATTTACATATATATCTTATTAGAACATCAATATTGATTGATATACCTCTAGTTGTGAACCATAAATGTCGTACCTTCAAATACGAAATCTTCCCCCAAGATTTTCAGCCCAAGGGATAAGTGTACCCTTGAAATAAAAAGCTAGTAGGGACACTATGATAGATGAAAAGCATGACAGTAATAGTATAAGGGGTAGGGAGAGACGAGAAAGGAATCTTTAAACGATGGAAGGGAGATACTTTGTCCTGGCAGTTTTTTTTTCCCATTTTGCATAGCTTTGAAATTATTTTTCCGTCTCAAAAAATATATTGTTGATACTCATCGGAATCGACTATGTGTGACAGTATCAATCAACATACATTACACACTACACTCAATAAATAATAATTAGATAGGCCCTACTTATGATTATCCTACATTTATCTCCATAATCAAATCAAAGGGCCTAGTAACCTTCAGTTAACAGTCTATTAAAATTCTGTCGCCTAGCATAATTCAAACGAGCCCAAAGTCGTCCATAGAGCTGTTACTGAAACTTATATCTCGATACCGACTGGCTTCAATTTTGACCAATACCGCTACTGAGACAAAATTTATCATGAGCACTGTCTTTCGGCGACTGGAATATGTAGAAGCTGCACTTTAACAAACTGTTAGATTCTGAAATATTCTCTGGTATTTATAAATCAAATTTGCCTGCCCTATACGGTCCTATTTTTCTGTTGACCGCTACCGACCGGGACTCTGTAGCGCCATGTAAATCGAGGATACCGGTGTTGGTTAATCTTTGATAAAAGATCGAAATTCATTTCATCGAGTAAACATTGTCGTAATCTTTTTACGAGTAGCGCGGTTTTAGGTGAAACAGATCTATTCAATCTGGTCTGGTACTGTCTAACTGTAATAATGAAGTCATAAATGATGTTGGCTACGTCATAAAACGTAACGTTCACCGCTAGATATTAGTTCATGTTCTATAAAAATCCGAGGTAGATCTTTGTCAAAAGTAAAAGTTGTACGATTCACCATCCTCGTTGACCTATAGTGTCGATTCACGTTCTATAATATACCCTTGGTTATTTCGGTGGCGTTTCCTTGTTCTCCTGAATTATACATAAAGCATTTTGAATGGTGATCTCAGCTTTTCTTTGAGAAAATTTAAACTATTTATATCACAAATACGCCGACATGTCTTCTCATATCATTCGTTAAAAATCAAGGTTAGCGATACTTTAATTTAAATCTGGCGTCGCCAACACCACAATGTAAAAGGTTTTCAGCTTAACATCGAATGATTGTAAGTTAAAATCGTACACAAAGATTGACAGTGTCGGCCCTGTATTTCAGAATGATATATCTCACGGGAAACAAGCACGCCGACGGGCTGCAATTGTTGACAACCCCGGGGTTTTTTCCTTCATTTTTTTTCCGGATTATGGAAGGCATGAAATTATCCTCTCTACAAAAAATAATCATTACGTTATCGATCTTTCTATTGGCTGTTAGGGTACTTACCGGCCATATGAATATTCATAAGAAACGACGAATTGCTAGTCGATTATCCAGGGGTAGGTGCATGGAAAGTAACGTAAGGCTTTAATTAAACCTGGGCTCCGAGGATGAACACTTACACTAAATTATGATATTCACCGTTGAATTGACAAGGATATAAATCTAATTCACTGTAAGATTTATTTAAACTACTGAAAAGCACTTAAGAAATAATATATCTAGATAATCCTATGCGACTAGTATCATCAGCAGAGAATGGCCGATTTTTGCACCATGATTTATGAGTGATTGGTTCAAATGATAAGAAGCTTCTATGGACAGTGTTGGTTAAGATCGGACTAAAAATTATGTGCAGTCTTATCTCTGATCTACTTAGTTCACAATTTATTCCACAATATAACCGAAGTGTCTCTTTGTCTCTCAATCTAACTCTGTATTATAAGTATAGCCCTTAAAAAACCATGATTCATTTCTTTGGTTAAACGATATCGTAGAAAACACGATCCGGTATGATTTTGTCGTAAAAAAGAAAAATCCGAAATACCTGTGCGAGAACGACTGTAAACTGTTGTTGTGTTTAATACCTACTTTAAATTTTGCTTCAACCTTGATCATAAAGGTTAGTTACCCAACACACACATATACATACGTTCTTGAAAATCATTAAAGACTATCATTACTAAAATTCAATTCGTACCACTAGCTTCTTTCTTCTTTCGCACAAAAAAATACTGAGTCAAAACAATTTTAAAAGACAGATAGGTCAATTTACGTCAACCTGAATAGATTCAAAGATTTTTTTTTTTGAAAAGCAGGAATGCGAAGTTTGAAACAATAACAAATTCAACATCCATATAAATGTTAAACAAATCGAGGCAGAGGGTTCAGTTACTGCATCACTCGTTACAATTTGACCGCTTCCGTACCTATATCTAGCCGCGTCTGTGTCGAGAGAGGTACCATCGGTCACATGATCTTAAACATGGTGGCGCCCAGTGTAAATCGATTCGCAAGGATACATTAGCAAAGGTGATAAGCAACCTGTAGCTGAAAATGCCCACGAAGTTGATTGACTAAGACAGAAAATTAACAAGCCAGTGTGTCAACTGATATGTATTTACAAAGATTCTGATAGAAAATTGTGACTACTGTTTTCTTTACTAAGTGGACTTTTACAGAATTAGAATCGTAAATCGCTGTATTGCTTGAGGAAAAAAGTATCCTGTAGGTGCATATCAAACTACGTGATGCACACAAGGGACTTCATCAATGGATCAACCGAGATTTGCCGAATGTTTATGTTTTTTTTCTGAAATATCACACCACACCTCTCCGATCATACATACATACTGTTGATAAGACAACAACCTTTTTTAATTAATCACCTCACAGTTCGTCATACATTCCTCCACACCCTGTCTTCATCAACTGTAAATGGATTTAGCACGAAGGAAAACGGATCATCAATTTCACTGTTAACTTTTAACAGATTTGTCCAAATTGAAATCATTTGCAGACGACAAGTTATCGGTACAAGTAGCTTATATGGCAAAAAATTTCCAGCATTTACTGATTTTCCCAGGATATTTTTAAAAGCTCTCTTTGGAAGGATCATTAATTCGTTAAAGTGCGGAAACCGGTTGATAAAGAAATCATATCGGCAGCTTCGGTTACAAGAAAAAACTGAACAGCTGTATTTTCAAAGCCATACCTTACAAGATACCGCAGTCCGTGAATGTAAATAGCATCAAAAAGAAGAAAACTCGCCGTACTTTTTTGCTTAAAAATAAGAAATACAGTCTTTGTTTTTCGATTGGAAAATGTTTCAAATATATTTTACTTTATGTCATTTGTAATTTTAACTTGAAAATATCAAACGTTTTTTCATACCAAAAGTTTTTTTCATACCATTCTATTGTAACACATTTCTTGAAATCAGATAGGGTTTGTACAGAACCAAACTGTCAGGAAAAACACTCTCTGAAAAAAAATGTTAGAAGAGGAGGAAATGCTGGTAACCTGCATTTTCTCCTTTTCCCACAATGTTTTCAACCGTTTTTAAGACTTTTTTCTACATTTTATTTGTCATCTGCAAATGTTTTCATTATGAGCCAGTCTAAAATTGTGTCGTTTGGTAAAGAGTTAAGACTCCGTAAATCACCAAAATATGGCTTAAGATTCTGGGACTTACGTTTAGAGACCTGTAAACTTCTCTTAACCCTTTTCAGCTGTCGGCGCCATAGGCGAAAACAGCGGCTAATTCCAGTCAAGATACAACTGAAGATGCAGTCCTATATTCTATTGATACCGCCTACTGGTTAGTCAAGCGGTTACACAGAATTCTACTTTCAGATGTCGAAAGGGGGGGGGCCCAGTGCCTATTTTGGCTATTACAGAGTTTTAACTGTACAAAACGACAACATTTTGGATTCAGGAAAACCGAAAGCATTTACAAAAGTTAAATAAAATGTCGCTGAAAAGGACTTATGCAGTTGCTTATGCAGGCATAGGAAGTGTGGTCTGATCTTAAAGCTATATTGCCGACTAATCGTCTCTAAATTATGTCCAAAAAGCAAGAAATTCCATCAAAAGTTCTGGAACGAAAGGTTAACTTTACAAATTTGGTGACAGAATAAATGATTCTTTATTAAAGACAATCTATGACCATCGAAGGTAATCCGCTACAATCCTATCAGCGCCATAGACAAAACAGGGACTGTAGTGGATGGCATACCTCAAGATCAGATTACAAAGAACGTGCAGTCTGACCTTGGATCTACATCATTCGTTTCTTTAACCTTCATCGTGAAAATATTCGTATTTCAATGCATTATGTTTCTAGCCTTCAACAAAGGCTGAGTTTACATATTTGGACCCGAAGAAGTTATAAAGAATATGGTAACCCGCATTTTCTCCTGTATCCCATATTTTTTTGTCATTTGTCATCTGCAAATGAACAATGATATGTGGGAAAAAGGGCTTTATGCATTTTGAAAAACAAGTATCGACTCAGGTCAGCCTGTGCAGTTTGCGCTGAATGACCTCGGTCGAAACTTGCCATCGGTCAATTTTCTACAAATCAAAGAACCATCCTTCTCCTAAATCCGATTGAATGTTAGACAAAATGGATTTTATGGACCCTTAACTATGTGATAACTTTCTTGGACTATTGCTTTGAATCCTCTTTTGCCAGAGCATGTCTGAAATGTGACCCCTTCCGCAAAAAGGGACTTTCTGGGAATTCCGAACACTAATAAGAGGAAAATAGGTCAATGATAGTGCAGGTCAATCTAAGTTCATAATTCAAAAATGATTGTATAACAAAGTAGAATAACCACTTTTCACATAGAAAATACCATAAACATCGAAAATTGTCAATCTTGGTCAGCCTGCGCAATTTACGCAGTCTGACAAGAATTGACACTTTTCGCAGTTCCCAGAAGGCCCCTTTTCGCGTGGCGGGTCTTAAACTTTCAATGTAGATGAATTTTTACAGTGATGTCGTCGGCTATAGATAGTAAATACTTTGAACTTCATTTCATAACTATTTTTTCTTTTACACTTTCTGGCAACTTTTCCATTCTCTGGGTGGTAGAAATAAACATGGTTGTGAACAGCAAGATTTTTCTGAGATTTCACACCCGTTTTAGCAATATTTATATAAAAAAGAAATGCAGAAAAAATGCATAAAAGTCTGAGACAAGAAAGAGTTCAGTAGGTCAACAAACAGCAAGACTTACATGTAGCAATGAAAAGAAACATAGACTGAAAGGCAAAAGACCAAAAAGACAAAATATGACTGGAGGACAAATATAAGTTAATTTAGAAACTCACTTTGTACGTAGGCGCCATCCAGTTGTTCCGGAATATGCAATGTTAACCACATTCACTATCACATGGCATTGTACAATATCTTAAACTCCAATATCATAATACCAAAACATTTTTTTTCTTTTACATAACCTACACTTTAAACTACACAAACAACGATGCGAATACTGAAACAAGAAGATTTATATTACTCAAAACCCATGTTATTTTTCCATGTCTTTACACCAACAGAGAAATGGTACTCCAGTTCCAAAGAAAACCCTACTTAATAAACTTTATTTCCTTTCACAATTGACGTTTCCTCAGTAGACCTCTACCACAAACAGGAACCCAAGTTAAGCTTTCTCTAGAGAATTTTGACGAATGACAAAAAAAACAGAAGAAATCCATAGAAAGAAGATTGTCAGTTCAAAAAAGGCCTAGCAATTTGACTGAAAGGTATAGTGCGGGACAGCCTAGTAAATCGATATGGAATCGAAGAATATGTGAACATAGCATTTTCCGATATTCTTTTACACCAGCTATCTGGATTGGAGATGTTCATTCAGTATTCACTGCCGAAGATATATGCTTCGAATAAACCATCGTGGTATACACTGTAGAGCGCAAAAAACAGCTATCGATCAAAAGAATCTTTGATTTTCTATAATCCATGACAGGCTAAGAGCAATGGTGTTGTTTGAACTTTTGTTTGTTCGAAAACGTACATCAAAATCAGTCTCGACAAAAGATGCAACCATTTAACAGGGTATTTTTTTATTGCTTTCCTTGCTCTTTGCAATTCTTTTTTTATAGCTCTTCTTTTCTATATTAAATATAGAATTTGCTACCTTTAATATAATAGGTACACCTAATTACATGTACCTACAACTTTGAAACATATTTTCTGTCAAAAAGAAAATAAATTTATTGTTTTTGTGAGTGTATATTCTCTAAGAATGGTGTCGTCCAAATATTTTCATATAATTTCATTCATTTCTTTCCTCGTTAAAGTAACTTAATGTTTTGGTTTCTCATAATTCATAGTTATGACTGCAAAACTTTCCCTGTTTGGAAAGGTGCTATTTTAATTTGTTGTAACTATTGTAACATACCTTTAACTAGAAGGGACTCAAACACCTTTTGCGGACAGTGTATGGCTTGCAACACGCGAAAAGGGGTATTCGGACATCTGCGTAAAGTGTCGTCTCGGATTAGCCTGCGCAGTCCGCGCAGGCTAATCCGAGACGACACTTTCCGTTTTTATGTAAAATTCTGTTTTGCACAAGTCTACTAAAACACAAAATCTATTGTAGTCGTAAAGTGCCGTCTTGGATTAGCCTGCGCGGACTGCGCAGGCTGATGCGCGACGACATTTTACGCAAATGTCCGAGTGGCCCTTTTCCCGTGTTGCAAGCCAATTATATCAAGATCTGACTGCTGTTGAAAGTACACTGTCCGATATATGGGAGATATATTTCCCCCATAAAATATCTTTTTGATAGCAAATTTTATTTCTTTTTCTATCGGCTTTAAAGTATCATGTTTACTTGTCTATCATGATAAGGGTTAAACCCTTTATGTCTGTCTCTGTCTGGCTATGTCCGTTTTTGAGAAAAAAAAATCCTTTTGTGTCTTCTAACTCGGGCGCATTTTGAAATAGGATGATTATTCTTCATTTATACCTTATTTCATACTAAATAACGCAACTCCAAGAATCGTGATATTGGGATTACTTCCTACAGATCAAATTTTTCAAATTCCATTCATATTATAACAAGCTCAAGGGCTTGGATTATGAACAAAAACTTTGTTGTAGAGGGAATGAGTCCGTGTGCAAATTAAAATATCGTTATTTTTCTTTCCATACCTATTGTTATTATTGTTTCCTGTTACTGAGACCTTAAATAGAAGCCGATACGATATCCAAACGGCTATCCCAATATTAACTAAAGTTCACAAACTTCCATCTGGAAAAAAAAGCAAAATAATAGGACGGCAATGTTTAGCCTTATGTACCTATTTTTTTTTATAAATCGTCGACTTAATGTGGATGAAAGTAACGTTCTTAAATCATGCTTAACTCATTACCAAACGACAAAATTGTAGTTTTGTCCTATGTATCGAAATAAGTTTACAACTTCAAAAACAGGAGAACGGAGTCAAGATGGCTCATACAAACAACATTTAATTTCATCTAGATATAAGGTTACCCTTTGAAAATCAAAATGAAAACAAGAATAAACAAGAGGGCCAAGATGGCCCTGGATCGCTCCCCTGAATTTTTGAGAGGACCATTGCCTTTTTTTTTTTCTTTTGAAGTTATTGAAACACTGGAAACAAAATCATTTTTTGCCAAGCAATTTTTAAAAGGTCACCTGTAAAATTCCTTTCAAAATCTAACTAGCAGTTTCAGAAAAGAAGAATTTTTAGGAGTTTCTTAATTTCCGTACAGTGCAAGTAGCCCCCATTCACCAGAGCAATGTTTCTTTACCTATCAAAATTTCGCAAACAAATTTTGAAAAAAAAGTCATTGAAGGAATATTTCCGTGAAATAAATTTCAAATCTGACCAGCCGTGTCGGTTAAGAAGAATTTTCAAGAAATTCTTCATTTCCCTATAGCGCAAGTAGCCCCCATTCACCAGAGTAATGTTTCTCGACGAATCAAACTTTCACGAACAATTTTTGAAAAGGGTCACCCAAGGAATGTCTCTGTGAAATTATTTCAAAATCTGACCAGCCGTTTCAGAGAAGAAGAATTTTTAAGAATTTCCTCATTGCCCTATTGTGCAAGTAGCCCCCTTTCACCAGAGCCATGTTTCTTGACGGATCAAAATTTCGCAAACACTTTTTGAAAATGGTCACACAAGGAGCATCTCTGTGAAATTATTTTAAAGTCTGGCCAGCGGTTTCAGAGAAGAAGAATTTTTAAGAATTTCTTCATTTCCCTATAGCGCAAGTAGCCCCCATTCACCAGAGCCATGTTTCTTGACGGATCAAAATTTCACGAACAATTTTTGAAAAGGGTATACCAAAGAACATCTCTGTGGAATTATTTCAAAATCTGACCAGCGGTTTCAGAGAAAAAGAATTTTTAAGAATTTCTTCATTTCCCTATAGTGCAAGAAGCCCCCATTCACCAGAGCCATGTTTCTTGACGGATCAAAATTTAGCGAACAATTTATGGGAAGGGTCACCCAAGGAACATCTCTGTGAAATTATTTTAAAATCTGGCCAGCGGTTTTAGAGAAGAAGAATTTTTAAGAATTCCTTCATTTCTGTATAGTGCAAGAAGCCCCCATTCACCAGAGCCATGTTTCTTGACTGATCAAAATTTCGCGAACAATTTTTGGAAAGGGTCACCCAAGGAACATCTCTGTAAAATGTTTTTAAAATCTGGCCAGCGGTTTCAGGGAAGAAATTTTTTTAAGAATTCCCTCATTTCTGTATAGTGCAAGAAGCCCCCATTCACCAGAGCCATGTTTCTTGACGGATCAAAATTTCGCGTGAAATTATTTTAAAATCTGGCCGGCGGTTTCAGAGAAGAAGATTTTTAAAGAATTTCCTAAAAAATTCCATTTCGTTGCCAATGCAATCAGAGTTTTTTAAAGAGGACCTCCCAAGTAACATTCTAGCCAAGTTTGGTCCAAATTGGCCCAGCGGTTTAGGAGAAGTTGATGTTTAAAGAATTGTTGACGACGCACGACGACCGACGGACGACGGACTCTGGATGATCCTAAAAGCTCCCCTTGAGCACGTTGTGCTCAGATGAGCTAAAAACAATCCTGCTCATACCAAATATTTACAGTGTTTCCTACTCTAACAAAATGATTTCCATCAACTTACCCACATTTCAATTCTTGTCCGCAAATGC
Source organism: Tridacna crocea (assembly GCA_943736015.1). Lineage (NCBI taxonomy): Eukaryota > Metazoa > Mollusca > Bivalvia > Cardiida > Cardiidae > Tridacna > Tridacna crocea. Next base: position 18,079,375 of record OX031066.1, read on the forward strand.
TTTCAATTTAAACACGCCTTAAATTTTGTTGTCTGGTAAGGAGTAATAACAGCAATATACATCTACGAAATCAGTAACAAGCTTAATAGTTCTTAACACTTAACGGTAACCGAGTATGATTCAACTATAACGATTAACATGAAAACATTGCAGCAAATCTGTCGTGCGTCGTCAACAATTCTTTACACATCAACTCCTCCTAGATCGCTGGGCCAATTTGGACCAAACTTGGCTGGAATCTCCTTCGGAGGTCCTCTTTAAAAAATGTTCACAGAATTTGATTCCGTCAAAAACTCTGGTTGCCATGGCAACCAAATGTATTTTTTTAGCAAATTCTTTGAAAATATTCTTCTCTGAAACCGCTGGCCAGATATTAAAATAATTTCACAGAGATGTTCCTTGGGTGACCCTTTTCAAAAATTGTTCGTGAAATTTTGATTCCTCAAGAAACATGGCTCTGGTGAATGGGGGCTACTTGCACTATACAGAAATGAAGAAATTCTTAAAAAATTCTTCTTCTCTGAAAGCACTGGTCAGATTTTGAAATAATTTCACAGATATGTTCCTTGGGTGACCTTTTTAAAAAGTTTGTTCGTGAAATTTTGATTCGTCAAGAAACATGGCTATGGTGAATGGGGGCTACTTGCACTATAGGAAATGACGAATTTTTTGAAAATTTTTCTTCTCTGAAACCACAGGTCAGATTTTGAAATAATTTCACAGAGATGTCTCCTTGGTGACCCTTTTCAAAAACTGTTCGTGACATTTTGATTCGTCAAGAAACATGGCTCTGGTGAATAGGGGCTACTTGTACTATAGGGAAATGAAGAAATTCTTGAAAATTCTTCTTCTCTGGAACGGCAGAACAGATTTTGAAACAATTTCACAGAAATGTTCCTTGAATGACTCTTTTTAAATGTTGTTCGTGAAATTTTGACAGGTCAAGAAACACGGCTCTGGTGAATTGGGGCTACTTGCACTGTACGGATATGAAGAAATTCTTGAAAATTCTTCTTCTCTGAAACGGCTGGTCAGATTTAAAAACAATTTCACAGAAATGTTCCTTGTCCCGGAAATTAAGAAACAGGTGACCTTTTGAAAATTCCTTGGCAAAATAATGATTTTGTTTCCAGTGTTTCAATACCTCAAAAAATGGCTATGGTCCTCTCAAAAATTCAGGTGAGCGATCCAGGGCCATCTTGGCCCTCTTGTTTCATATAAATTTCAGTGATATATATATATTTTAAGTTGGTGTGATGTGAAAAATCTAAAAGCCCACCTTTAGATAAGACACTTTTGGTGGGTTTTTTTCAGAAGAAAAGAAAAGCTGTTTTTGACTACCTAGTTCCATTGCTCTAATCTAATTGACCATTGTCTATGAATTTGAGCATGTGTCGCCTCAACGATAAAAATTATCCCTTTTCGTTGTGCGTATACATGTGGTAATGTGTCTACGCTGATATTAGAATTCTCGCCCGAGACCACTCTCTTTGCCTTAAAAAGGCAACAGTGTGGTTCCTTTGCTATTATGAATTCGTGTGACTATATACACAGCAAAATAATATCTATTTTAAAACAAGAACAGCGGATAGTGATTCGACGGTCATTCGATAAATACCACAGGTTCAGTTTTTGTATTTTCGTCAAAGACGATAGAATTCACAGAGTTACACTTAACAAAAGACAAAGGATTTCATAAATGCAATTCGCCGACTGTGTATGCACGCAGATCTTGATTTGATCAACATTCCAACATATGAATTTTGTTTTAAAACCTCCTATGCAAACGTTACCACAATATACTTATCTATATCTGTAAGAGACGCTATTACTGAGCGAATTTAGTTTTCGAGTTTGATCATATCAGTAAGTAAACCAGTAAGTTTCAAACAGTATGATTTTTTACCAATTAGACATGGATTCCTCTTGAAAGCCGAGGTTGTGGATTGAATTTGGTATGAATAACATTCCTTTTTCACAGCCGAATTTGCTACCGGGATGCATTAAACTTTAAGTTTACGTCCTACGTTCATGAATTATATCTTTTTCTAAAACAGTCAGTAGTTCTTAAGCACACATTGTTTGTTACTATCATTCCTTTGAGTACATACAGTTTAGAGAAATAGTTAAATCATAAAATTATGTCCCGTCTATTTTATCTCAAGAAAAAACAATTCTTATGTCCTTTAGATTTTTGTTGCCATGCTACATCTTCTTGGAGTTTCACGACCATCGCCATTTCTCACAATTACATATTTTTGATTTGTTATCCTTTTGCGCTCATATAGAGGTGCATTATTTCTCTCTTCTGGTTTGCACGGCATGTCTGTAAGGACTTAATACGATAGTGTAACTCACATAGAGCGAAGTTGCTCATAGAACATAATCTGTGAGACTAAAGCCGAAAAACAGCACACTGTTTTTCTACGCCTGTCATAATCCGACTAGTATAATTCGTTTCTCATAGATAAAAACCAACTAGACCAAATTCTGTTGTTTTGACTGATTTGTGTGAAGAGCTTTAAATAGTTGATGAGGAAGAAACATCTTTACAATTCCCTTGAAGCCACCTAGAACAGCTGTCTTCCCGCTATTTAAGCGAAGTTCTGTCGTGTTTTTTAATGGTATAGATTTTACCCGTGTAAACATTAAATGCATATCTATGTTGTCGTCTGCAAATGCCATCAGCATAAAATAACGCAAACCATTTTGGTGTAGTCCATGCATCACCACCCACCGCCCCGCCGTATACTATTACTCCTGGCACAGTATACCCATTTAGACACTGAGGTTAAGTAGAAAATGCTTTACAATCTGTCATACCTTGCTGCAGTGATTTTGAGGTTGTCTATTGCAACCTTGTTTTCCACGAAAATTACTTTTGACGATAGATCTGGTTCCATAATGTGAATATGCAAATCATGGAGCTTTCTCTCTGTGTTTGTTCTCAACCAGGGTCATACTTACGTTGAATTTCAAAACTTACTGAAAGAAATTGATTGCCTATAAATCTTTTTGATTTAGTCAGCAGAAATTATGCTGCTTTGACTTTTTGAAAATTCTTCAGAATAGGACCTAGAATGTTTTTGAGGTAGTCGTCATTGATACTGGTCCTTGATATTCTTAACTCATTACCAAACGACAAAATTTTAGGCTTGTCCAGATTGAAAGCATTTGAAGACGAAAAAACAAAAGTGACTGAAAATTAGAAATGAGTTTTGTGAAGGGTAGAAAACATCGTGGGAAAAGGAGAAAATCCTGGTTACCAGCATTTTCTCCTTTTCCCACAATGTCTTTTAAAGGCTTCTTTCTCAGGGGCGTCAAAAGTAGGGATTGTGTGGTAATGGGTAAAAGGAATCGAAGTGCATGTTGTTTGTCAGTCCGGACTGCTCAGTAGTTAATTATCGGACACGTGACATGGTGGTTGCAGTTATAATACCAGTTTAAAGCAAACTTTCTGTTTGCGATTTCTTGCCTTATAACGTCTGGCGCATGTGAGAAAAAAGTAGTCGGTGGCTTTGAAAGAAAGTTGTATTAGTAATAGTGTGAGAGAGCCAGGAACACAAGAAGTTTACTGTGCACCGTGATATGACCAAAGCTGTTCAAAAACAGCCTTGAACTCCTGTACAAACAAACTTTTCGGATGAAACGCATACATTGAATAAAGCTATGATATTTTGCTATGAAAAATGATCCAGGCTGACTTGCCAGAAAGAAATACGAGTTTCACATTTTGGTTCTTATTTTTCTTATTTCAGTAGCATCAGTTGCTCATGTTTGGATTTCTTATCCGACATGTATGGACTCGCGAGCATACTGTCATCATTAACCTATTGTATATGGCAGGTAAGCTGAAGCTTACCAAACCTATTAAAAAGCCCGAATTTGGCTTGCAAACCGTATTTAGTCAGTCACTTATAACTTGTAGGATTTCCTGAAAAGTAAAAATATTTTTACCGTTTTATTTTTTTCTCAGTCCAAATGTGCAAAAATCGATGATAGTGGAATTACAGAGCTATACAATTTCAAATGAAAATTGATCTCGATCGATTAGAATAACTCCAATAGTAAGCAAGAAAATGTGAAATGTCAGTCATCACGCTACGCTGAACATGTCAGTATAGATCCACGAGTTAAAAATGTAAACGCTTTTCCTAAAGGGACACGGAATACATGTCAAATCAAATAGCTCTATCGAAAAGAAGTCCAAGGAAAACATTATTGCAAACGGGAAATATAATCATATGAAATAATCTCTTTTTGGCCAAACATTTTCCTTAGCCGTGTTCAACAGAAGAGATAACATAGATGCACGTAAAGGACATGGTTTATTAATCTCTCTCCACCCACACCGTGACCTTCTATTATTCTCTGAATTCCAAATCGAAACATCATGTATAAAAAATATCGAAGCCCATAATACCAAATAACTCGAGCTTGTACTTCTTTTCAACTAGCTTTTGATCTGCGAAATTTGACTTCAAAGTACACAAACGTCGAATATTTGAGCGGAAAGTACGTAGTATTGGAACGGATAATAATATTTCAATGTCTCCACTAAACAAGAGGGCCAAGATGGCCCTGGATCGCTCACCTGAATTTCTGAGAGAACCATAGCCATTTCTTTAAAAATGTAATCAGCCCTTTCAGAGAGAAGAATGAGAAGAAGTGTAAATAACCCACAGTCATCAGAGCCATGTTTTTCGATGGATCAAAATTTCTACAGCATTTTGAAAAGGGTTAGCTAAGAAACATTTCTGAGAAATTATTTCAAAATCTGATCGGCCGTTTCAGAGAAAAAGAATTTCTTCATGGCCAAATACTGCAAGTAGGCACCAGAGGCATGTTTCTAGACAAATCAGCATTTGGCGAACAATATTTAAAAAGGGTTACCAAAAGAACATTTCTTTGAGATTGTTTCAAAATCTGATCAGCCGTTTCAGAGAAGAAGAATTTTAAAGAATTTCTTCATGGTCATATAGTGCAAGAAGCCCCCATTCACCAGAGCCATGTTTCTTGACGAATCAAAATTTAACAAACATTTTTTAAAAGGGGTCATCCAAGGAACATTTCTGTGAAATTATTTCAAAATTTGACCAGCGGTTTCAGAGAAGAAGAATTTGTAAGAATATTTTCATTTCCCTATAGTGCAAGAAACACCCATTCCCCAGAGCTGTGTTTCTTGAGGGATCAAAATTTCACGAACAATTTTTGAAAAGGGTCACCCAAGGAACATATCTGTGAAACTATTTCAAAATCTGACCGTTGGTTTTAGAGGAGAAGATTTTTAAAGAATTCCCCAGAAAATTCCAGTTGGGCTTGTGTGGTAAAGAGGTTGTTGTGATAAAAGGGAATGACGAAGGGGTTTTTCGATTGATGTAAACATTAACCTTTTTTCGACGCATTGCTTTTTTTATCGTTAATCTTTGACAAACATGTATCTGCAGATCAATTAAAGTGCATTACTTTATTGCAAATAGTTCACTCCTTGAAATTTCTCCATAGGTTAGAAAAGTTTGTTACATTCCGAAGGGTCATATGATGGGGCGTCTTTGTATTCGGACCGTCTTTTTGTGAGTAATTTTGTGTTTGCTCTGTATCTTTTGAACCTCTAGTTTGATTTTTCTAAATGCTCCAAACGTGTCTGCACTTAGGTAACACAATCTGGAAATCACGGATTTCATGCCATGAAGGCAAGGCTACAGCGGGGGGAGGGGGTGTTTCAAAGATAAGATGCTTTTCAGTTATATCTATTGTTTCCTACCTATTGAACCCCGGTATGAGTTGGAATGAATGGTTATTGTTTTATGGCACATCGACAGCTTTAGTCATTTAGCGCGCATATCTGTCTTAAAACATAAAACAACTGATTTGTTTTTTATCTGAAAAAGATTTGAATGCATAAACGATATAAAAACGATTGAATAAAGAAGGATTATGTGTGATCTTAATATGGATAATAGACATTATTGAGTCACATGGCAATCCCTATCAACTCAAACGTTTATAAAATTGGATGAGAAAAGATTGAACGAACTGACAATTACTTGGGGTGATAAAAAAGATCGTGGAATACCTCAATATTTTGAATACTTCTACACGTAGAATTTACAAAATTATGCATAGATGAGCATCAATTATCTGATAACTGACTCAAGCTTCTAAATGTCGTCATCTTCAAATCGGACGACGTTTTATTTGAGCTAAGAGTAATCATAAAGTTTTTACGTCAAACTCGAAAAGTATATATCAGAAATCAAAAGGGATTCAGAACCAGTTAAAGGGGACTTTGCATTAAACAAATCTGATTTTTGTACATGGATCGGTCTGGTTTAGACAAGGGTGCGATACTGTGAAAGATGGCACTAAATCTGGCCGTCCATCACCATCAGTTACAAAATCAAAACGGCTGTAGAGCAGCATGCAAAACAAGATCGCCGAGATACTCGTACTATCAGGAAAATAGCTTTTACATTTGACCTTTCATATAGAGGTGCCCTGGAGATTTTGACAGGGGATCTTGGAATGTCGCGTAATTGCACAACGTGGCTACCTCGGCAACTGACGCGCGAGAAAATTGGGGTTAGGATCAAAATTTTTAAAGAAATTTCTGAATGCGTTAGGGTATAAGGGTCAAGTTTTACTGATCGTATTGTAACATGCTATGAAAGATAGGCACGCTTTAACGAGACCGAATTTAAACAACAACGCAATGTTTTGAAACATTCAACATCGCCTTCCGCTTGTAAAGTTAACCTTTCCAAGTCACTTCACAAAGCTAGCTACACCAAGTATTTCTTTCCCTCTGTTTTTTTTCTAAATCATATTCCATCTATACATAGTACAGGTAATAGTGAGTTTTATGCCCACATTATTAAAATGCATTTCACATATACGATACTTTAGCCAGAAGTCCTGCAGGGTGACGTCACTTTACACCAAAATAACGCCCTAGCTCGCAGAGCCACACTTGTACTGGAAACTTGGCAACAACTAAACATGGAAACACTTGCCAACGTTCCATATAATTTAGTCTTGACTCCATGTGTCCTCTGACTACTTTCTGTTTTGAAAGATGCTCTATGTGGCATGCACTACGAGAGCAGAGAGGAGCTAACCCTCGCTGTGACCGGGTCCTTAATTGTAACGTGACGCGGTCCCACACGTGTTTCGCTCAAGGAAGTCAAGAATAAGTAAGTGCATAGCACTCAGACGAGATTACTTTAAAAAATAGTGAACACTCAAAGTTACTTTTTATAACAATATTCCCATACCGGCACTGGTCCACGTTCTTTCTGATCACCCCTCGTATGTAATATAAATGTGTGTAAAGAATGTAAAATGATCGGTAAAAAAGAAACTCAGTAGCAAATATCACAGTTTATTGTGAATGCCAATCTCCTTTATGAAAACAATAATAAATTCAACGCTGAGAGAATAAAGAAGAGTAATATGTGCAAAGCAAAAAGAGAAATAGGGTAATTGTTTGTTCGGTATAAGAGCAAAGTTTCTTTCATCGTCTGAAAAGTGAAGACCATATTTTCACTCATGGCTTCCGCCACTTGTAATATGCAGCCTTTGCTTTTCACTCGATGAAAGAAACTTGTTTTGATCATACACCGAAACAGACAAGTATCCTCCAAATCATTATCACGTATTAATGAGTTTATCATCATCATCATATTATTTCATGCTTTCCGGTAGGATATCGAGAAATGGCAGTGAAAATATTTTTCGATCTTACACAGGTACCACTAGTGAAAATACCGATTTTCACGTTCTTGTTGCCTAGGTTAATTGCGCGTGCCTGACAACCAGATAGGAAATATGACGTCATATACCTTACATTTCACGCGCTTGACGTAACGTTGCTATGCGGGAGGGGTACGCCACGGGGAATAAGGGAAAAGAACTGTACTGAATTTTGATAAAGCTCCTCCCAGAAAGGGTTAAAAGCATAAAATAAATAGAATATTTGTTTGTTTTTTTCGGTGAAAGATCGAAATTTATTTCATCTCGTGAACACCATCGGTAATATTTTCAATCGTGGCTGCGCCACTCGTGAAAATATTACCGATGGTGTCCACTCGATGAAATAAATTTCGATCTTTCACCGAAAAAAACAAATATCCTCTATATCTCTGTCGACGTCATTTTCTTTGCCGTTTTCTTCGCTATCGTTTTCGTCATTATAGTAGCGTTTTCATCCTTAAACCTTGTCAAAGCCTAACCCATTTTGACACTGTATTAGTTTGAGACATAGCCATAGCGACTATGAACCTAAAATGACCAGACTGATGATTTGTTTGACAAAAATTGGTCCTCGACTTGAAGAGGTTTGGGCCTCATTACTGGTCTCGTTATTAGCTTAATTTTGTTCGTTACTTCCAAAAATTAGATTGACCGCCTACATCTTACTTTTTTCTTCGAACTATTACGATACAAGTGCGACTTTTTACGGCCCTGCAGCTTGCAACATTTGGAAACATTATGGGAAAAGAAGTAATTGCTTGTTTAACTGTAAATGGGCCGAAATCATTTTAAGTCTGTCCAGATCGGGAACATTTGTATATGGATGTATTAGGTGTGGCTTAGAAGATGGCATATGTTGTCCATATGGTAGAAAATCAAGAACAAAATACTAGTTACCGGCATTTTCACCTTCGCCAGTAATATTTTGTAAAGGCTGTCTTCTTCGGGGGCGTTGAGACATAGTCGCAGATGTTTTAAATTTGCTAGAAAATACGCGTTTGATTTGCTCCAATGTTTATACTGTGTGTTTAGCATGCTCCATTTTTGTGTGAAGAAATTGCTTGTCCAGTAATAGATAAAGCTTAATTGCATGGCGCTCTGGTACAAGGGGTTTAATGTATCTCCGTGAACCACTGTACTGACGTAGTCATTACACAATATTGATCCATTTAATCCATCTTGTTAAACAATATGTTCCCGGTAAGCCTCCGTTGTTCGCGCAGGCTGAGCTGGGTCGGTAATTTTAGCAGGTGCAGTAAACCGCCTTTCAACAGAGTTAAGCGCAAAAGAGGGATACAAAGCAACATTTCGCGTTTTCCAGCTTACTTCCAAATATCACCAGGGAAAAATTACCCATTCTCTAGAATAAATTTCAAAAAGAAAAATAGAATGGTACAGAAATCTGTCCTTTGTGTACACAAGGATAAATTACTGACATATATCGTGTAAATCAAAAAAGAAACACAGGGGTTTGTGTGAAAAACCGAAAATTGGCCAGAAGAAAACTGGCTGACGATCGAAGCTGTAAACAATGGCGGTGACTCACGGAATATTATCGTTGGTTTCCGCCTAGAGTCGGATACGGTGTAACTTACATATAGACCTCGATCTCCGTCTAAAAATAGAGGCTGCAACAGAGAAGCATCCATTTTCCTTTATTTACCGCATCAAGGCCAAGGTCAAATGTAGTCACGTTACAGTATGCATGATCATCATACGAATCTACCCGAGTGTATAACGGATATCGAAAATCTTCGATTCAAAATCCGGAAACGACCAGTCTGTTTACATTGAAGGCCGCAAGTCCGCGAAATGCATTTTCTATCAGGCGTAATCTAAGCAACCTTGCAACCGTCAGGCGCAATATTTGGCATAGATATATAAGAATGACTATATTTTGATAAAATAAAAACAAAATGAGTTAAAACTGGCTTAAAATGAGTATTATTGCCTCTTTAAAGAAAGGAAGCCATTGCGACTGTTTTCATGTCTTTTTATTGATCCGTGTAGCGCAGAGGTGATATTTGAAAACGTTCAAAATTCAGGTTGATACCAAGGACAGACCTGTCGTGGACAACATCACGTGTCTAGAGATAGCAATACAACGCAATATACGTAGTTCCTCTATTGACCAGTGAAAGAACAAAATCACCGTTTTGAGGAACAACACAAAACGTTTGACAGGCCAAACTGATTGCTATGCAGGGTTGAAAGGGAGTGTTTCATATCGAGACTAAAACTACGTCAAGATTCAATGTTAGAGAAGTCAGAGGTTGGTATTATTCCTCAATCTTTTCAGGGGTAAACAATAACAAGGAATGGGTAATGTGATCTTAGATCTGTTCCTGCCGCTTTTTATGTCAAGCCAGTGCCATAAAACCTTTATCAGTTTCAATTGTATTTTCGAACATCAATAGAAATAAAAGTTACTTGAACTTTTGGCGCTGGTTAACCCTTTCCCAAACGACAAACTTTTGGACAAGACCAAATTGAAAGCATTTGCAGACGACAATTTAACTCTTGCTGAAAAGATGATTTCTGTGTATGATAGAGTACAAAACATTGTGGGAAAAGGAGAAAATGCTGGTTACCAGCATTTTCTCCTTTTCCCACAATGTTTTCAAAAGGCTACCATTCCAGACCCGTAAAAACCAGGGATTGTTTGGGAAAAGGTTAAACATACATCCTTTGGCACACATTTATAGATGTTTGGAGTCTATAATTCCTGATTTATTTGTACATTGGACCAAATGAGAGTATTTTTTTTTATTTTCGAATTTCAAATTTTGCCAAACCAAAATGATCTATTCTGTCGCAGAATTTTAACAAAATCGAAAATTTTTGAGATCGTTTAATTTGTTTCGACAAGGGAGATGATATTTCTCATCTGTGTAATATAAATCAAAAGGAGAAAAAAAGCAAGTACCGTTTTGGTTTCAAGGGAAATAACTTTTTAAAACTTTTACAGAACTGATTCGAGTTATTTTTCCATTTACAGTATTAACCACACTCTAAGAGGCGATTCTGACAAGACTCTCTGAAAAACAAGTCTTCACTGATATTCATTTACAAAATGGACAAACATTAACCCATTACCACACAATCCCTACTTTTGACTCCCCTGAGAAAAAAACCTTTTGAAAACACTGTGGGAAAAGGAGAAAATGCTGGTAACCAGCATTTTCTCCTTTTCCCACAGTGTTTTTTATCCTTCCCAGAACAAATTTCAATTTTTCACTCACTCTTATATTGTCGACTGCAAATGCTTTCAATTTGGACCGGTCTAAAATTTTCTCGAGTGGTAAAGAGTTAAGTAAGGTTGTGCACATGAATGGAAGCACTGTGACAAAAGAACTCACTCCTCACGAGCAAATTCAGCTGCTGCAAGCTTTTTTTTTTTTAAACTCAATTGATCGGTTTCATGTCTCAAAAATCGTTTTCAGGAGATGCACTTCCAAATCTCTTGAAGGATGTGAACTACATGTATCTACAGAATATCTGTGACAAACTCTCTTATTGCGAGAGAATCAATTGCTTAGTATCAATGGCTCGAAGACTATTATTTCCAGTGGTTCAATACGAAATAAGTGATTAACGTTATCAGTTCGTATAAGTATTATAGGCAACTCCTTCGTCTTCACTGTGCATACGTACGCGACTAAATAGCCTTAACGGCCAATGTAGATCAAGATCAGACTGCAAAAAACTGCAGTCTGATGTTAGATCTACAGTATCCAGAAAGACGGTACTTTTCCCCAAAAGAATAAATTTGAAATAGCCAAATTCAGGATTTTTACTTTCAGCTTGGAATTTTCACTTGGGTTATTTAGCAGGTTAAGAGTAAAATAAGTAAGGTTTTGGAAAAGTACTTGCAACATAGTTCCAGCAACCAATAGCCAGCATTAACAATGCCGTAAAATAATGTAATAACGAAACAGAAGCGATCCCTGGTAACCCTTCTAATGCCAAATAAATCCAAAAGGGATTTTCAGTCTAAAAATAAGACAAAAAATACACACACACAATGTCAAAGTTGCTCTTGCTCAAAATGTTTCAGCGAAGCAGTGTACATTAGAGATCAGCCTGAATTTGATCTATATTGACCTCACAGACAACAAGTTGTGAACGGCGAATTAAGGGTTAATGTTTGGGCAATCCGATGATACTACGTACCTAATACTACTCCTCAAGGCCACAGAGCTTCGAATGTGAGGACATTCAAAATACTGCATTTAAAGGGGGGGTCTCATTTGCGCCCACGCATGGATTTTCTTGATACTTTGCAAGCGAATTGCCTTTGGCCTATGAACTGCAAAAATGTATTTATCTACTTCAAATAAGACATGTAGGTCTCAGGAGGGCACCTTGGGGTACTCCTAGTTTTGGCTGGTACCTGCCTTGAAAAAACTAAGTCCAAAGTTATCGAAATTCATTATTTTCCTAAAACTTTAACATGAATAGTAAAGGTACACCTTATAGAGATATTAGATACAAATTGTGCTATTATAGGTATTGACTTGACTGTTTTTTAAAAACTTGAATGTAAAAAGTATGGATAAAATTGACACTGAAATTTTCCAAACACAAAGTTCAACAAAACATTTATGGTAGTTCTAGTCTTTGTCAACCTATGAAATTGCTAGGAAAGTAGGCCCTGTATGTCTACATAATACACACAAAATTTTATAAAATTTGAAAACCGGTAACAATCTCATATTATGCATGATATGAGCAAAGGTGGTGTTTTGGACAAAAATCTAATGTCCATCTAAAATGTGTTATGGTTACCAAAACACTTTCTAATGCAATAATATCGATATTTTTGCATAACTAACTATGATAAATGAAAGATTCACATACAGAAACAGACTTCTGTAAAGGTATAGCAGTAATTATACAGATATTTTCCTAAGAAAGTAGCATGTATGAAAATAAACCCCAAAAAACACCAATTCACAAATTATTTTTATTTAACAAATATTCCTTTCATCCCAAAATATATTCTACACTTCTAATTTTCAATAGGACAATCATCTGAAGAAAGTGGCCTATCATTAAAAGAGTATTAGACAGGGTGCTCCACTTTTACCATAGATATATGCATGTCTTAACAAAGACATTCAGATGACAACCAGTAAATCAATTATTATACTAATAGCAATATTGTTAACACCATCTAGATGCAACTCGTGCATACGTTAATGGTCTGGCAGTACCTGGCAATTAGTAAGGTTACCTATATCAACAACTTTGAAGTTTGAATTAAAAAACTGTCAGCAAAACATACTTGTGTCTGAAAACATATTTTATATTTTTTTATATATTTGAACATCCTTAATGATGATTTTCTTTATACATATGAATGGTTTTAACAAGAGTCATCGTGATATCAACAAATTGTTTTTCCTTGAGGTTGATACTGGCTACAAAGACTAAAAGTGATTATCAATTACATTCACTTTCCACTAAACAGAAAAGAACAAGAAAACACTTCTACATCATTATACAATACTCCTATATTTGTTAACCGTTTTCTGCAGTCATACACAATTCATTTCTTTCAACAAAGTCTGACTGTATAGCTTTTCAAAAAGTACATGTACTCATACTGGTATTTCATTGAAACTGCTTTCTTCTGTAACTCCAAAAGTCACATTTTAAACGCTAGTGTAACACTCATGCCTAAACTACTTTCTAATTGAAACATTTCATTCTGCCTTGTTGCACTTCATCAGCTAAGAGAGTAGTTTACTTATTACATGTATTTTAGTCTATGTTTTGTCATATTTGATACTAGCTTTTGTAGTTGCCAATAATTGAAAAAACATAGCTACATTAATACAGACTTAATTCTATTAAAAGTTGTTTATACATTTTTGACTTCAGCAATTTGCAGTCAAGGCTGAAGTTCACAAAAGGGTGACAGAAAAGATTAAGCATTATTTAGCTGTATTCCACTCTCTTTGGTTCTCTGAGCTTTGGTTATTCTCCTCTTGTTTATATCGGTGTTTCTTTTTCATATCAATTTACACTTTGTATTATTTATACATCAATTGGGTAATTCCATTGTGGTTTTCACACATTTTACTATTTGTAAAACTTAGGACAAGAAGTCTAATTATTTACACCTTAGTAGGTTGTTCATAGGACATCATATGGTATCATATGGAAAAGATGTATAGAATTGGCTTAATGAGAGTGAAACAAAATAAAAATCATTAATAAGTAGTGTTAAATTATCTGTTTGCACTGAGTAATAGTAAACTCCTCAGAAGTCCGCATAGGAGCAGTTTTAATAGAGAACATCTGATCTATTTTCATTATCAGACTTTCAATTGAGTTTTAATATTGCTATTTTTGATTTTCTTTATGGTGTTCAACAAGGTGCTATTATTTCTGCAAAAACTCTTTTTGGTAAATAAAGCATTATCTTTTGATTGTATGCGAAGTTTCTTATACCAGAACATCGCACAAATCATAAACATGCGTAAATAAACAATAATAAAAACCCTAAAACAAAACTAAAAAAAAATGTGAATTTTACATTTTGAGAAAATTTGACCATTAAGACTAAAATTAAAAAAAAACTATGTTACCGGTTTTATTTTTTCTTGATATTTTAGGATAAGAACAAGCATATTTGTGGTCAAATTCAATATCAATTTCATAGGTTGACAAGAACTGTAACATGGTGAAAATAACAATTCAATTTGTTCAAAATATTTTACAAATGTGAAATTTGGGGGTCACTTCAATCAAAAATTGATATGGTCAATTTTGTTCAATATAACAATATAAACTAAAGGTTCATACATGATTGGAGATTAATAAGCATTATTTTAGGAACAAATTTGGTCAGCAAATCAAAAATCAGAAGGACTGTGGGCTCCTTTAATTGAGGCACACCCATTTTTTATCAAAAATTCTAAAAAATTCAAAAAATCAAAAACTGTGGTAGATGGAAGAAATTTCTTTTTAGTAATATAATCCTCATGTAATACACTACCTTCACATAAATTTTCATAAAATTCTGGGCGTGGGCAGGTCCCTATGTAAATTTCATATAGGGTGAGACCCCCCCTTTGTAAAATATATGATACGCAGGGCTAAACTGTGAAACCACGGACACACCTTGAACACGTTTGATAGAGACAACATGGCAATCCTACATAACTCGTACATACAAAGTATCGGCGTAGGCCTGGCAGTTTATTCGGCAAACGTTTTCCGTGTAAGGCGTTATACAAAAAAATTATACAAAAATCTTAAATCTTGGGATGGGTCGTGTTTTTCCTATCAGTTTCAAAGTTTTGTTAAACTTATTTAGCAGGATAAGAGGTTGATTCGTAATATTCATCGTCTAACCCTTGAGGTTTTATTCAATAAATCCTTTTGGTACAAACCATTTCAACGCTGCAGTCCAAAGTTCGACTAATTGCCAAAACAACACAATTCAGAGAACAAGACAATCGTAGTTTAACGGGACGGTTTGCATATAACATTGATTTCTGATTTCTTTATTTAATCGGTTTTAGAAGCAAATCTCTCTCTCACACTACGTCTCTCTTTCTAGATCTGTGTATTTTGCCTTGTCCATATCAGCTCGTGAACATTACGTGATAGTCTAATTGCTTTCCTGTTATTCAAGAGAGTGAATTGGCAATATCAGGAGACCTATGACTGTGTGACTACAGTCCCTTGATACATTATTCCTCGCGTTTGAAACAGCTGTTAGAAGGCATGTATAATTGTGTTCCTACATTCCCCCGACGTATTTTTGTTTGCGTTTCAAACAGCAGTTATGTCACGGAGGTCGTAGTAAGTTGGACATAATATACTTAACGTCAAAAGTTAAGCACCACTAATTTAGATTGTCTACAAAAATTATAAAAAACTATATTGGCTCCGATATTTTATTTTGTATTGAAGATCAATACTTTAGGCATGTATACAGTACATGTAATTTTTGCTCTACTCAATCATGGAGGCACAGTGCCTTCGTGCAAACATGTAATGTCCAATTTCAAAAATTGCAGTTTGCAGCTGTATCAGTTTGAAAGTATCTGAGAATGTTTTCAGCTTAGCTAAGACATCCTGTTTATTGACATCATTTTGTATCATGGTGGGAAGATGCCGTCTACCAGAAGAGACACATTGGCAAATTATTGGTGTGATATCTTGTAGAGCTATGCTTAAAATTTGAACACCAACCACCCGATTGTGAACAGGGTTGTGCATAAGCATGTTGATACTTGGCATGTTCGAGACAAACCACGTCTGGTTAAGCAAAATTAGACTAGCCGTGATGTCCGAGCCTTTGTTTGACTAGCCCGACGCATGCCACGACTGCATAGTGGGGTTCTTCTCCGCGAGTGGCCACTGGATATTCGAGTCTCAATGGGCCAACTGACTACGGGCTTATCTACCTGTCAGACGTCCATTTCTGACTCGCAGACACATGCAAGAACGTTGGAGATAACTCAGATCACATTCCACCTGGAGCACCCCGTCTTGGAGGAGGGTCCACTTCTCGGATAAGAGTCACTTCCTGCTTCATGTCACAGATAGACACATTTCTGGAGGGGGCTTTGGGAACTTACCAGCAGCAGAACATTCTGCCAATCCATGTAATTTTTGCTCTACTCAATCATGAACGCACGGTGCCTCCGTGCAAACATGTAATGTCCAATTTCAAAAATTGCAGTTGTATCAGTTTGAAAGTAGTGGAGGCTCTGTGAGTGTGTGGCTGTGTCTCCTGTTGATAGAAGCTGGACCTCATTAGGGCTTCAGGAACTCTAAATGTACAGCAATATTGAGATAACATCCTGGAAGCTGTTGTAGTGCCGCATTTTGATGATCACCTATTAGTATCACGGCCAATTTTTCATGCATGGCAAAACCGAGCTCCACCGTGCTCGAATAGTGTTCGATTTCTTTCTTGGACAACAATGCCTTGCATACTCTTCCATAGCCTGCAAGAGGCCTTAGTCTCAATCGAATCGAGCATCTTTGAGATCAGTTGGGTTGAAAAGTGAGAAAAAGAGAGCGACTGGCTAAGAACATCCGAGAACTGGAACAAACACTTCAATAGAGGTGGAACAGAACCCCTTTTGCAGAATCCATTATCTAATCACTAGCCTTAGATGGCTTGTCAAAGACATCATCTGTGTTAATTATAGTGACACCAGATATTGACGGTACTTTTACAAAGAGGTCCAAACATAATCGCTGACCATTTGAAATCAACTTTCGGTGAAATGGGTTTTCAATCTTTACGTTATTGCAATACACATTTAAAAAAAATGACATTACCATTTCATTTATGTGTTCAGATGTATAATTTATGAATAAATGTTACATTTCTTTTAATGAATTTGTAAAAAAATAACATCGCACATGTTTAATTAAGCAATATCCATAACTGTTTCTGCTTCTAAATGATGCAAAAAGAAAGTGAATGTCCTGCATCGTCGGTAAATTTTGGGTGGTGCTTAACTTTTGGCGCTGTATATAATACAGCATTAGTATATATATATAAAAAAACGAGATAGCACCGTGTGATATGCGTATTTACCCTTAGAAACGTAACTTAATAAATCCGGGTATTTGAAAACTAGTCAAAAAGATCTAAATTTTACAAGTTCAAGAGTGTTTGGGTCAGAAAATCTTCCAGTTCGTCGGGTTTTGTAGATCCCTGATCTCTCAGCACGAAATGTGACTTAACCGGGCCGTAAAGCATCCAACATTTTGAACTGAAGGGATTCGGGTCGATAATCAGAGGGCACATAGCTCAAAATAACGCCATGACATTTACGTTCTCTGAAAGATGTGTAGCTGTTTAGTTTTTGTAATTGTAATAAAAAGTAAGCACTGGACAATGGTATAATCATCTTATTGTTTAGAGGTTTTTTTTAAATACTCTGTTCTGCTTCTCATTTGTAAAGAAAACAAAAGTAAAAAAAACCCAGTGTTACAAATCGCACTTACGTACGATAGGATCAGTTTCTTCGAAAGAAATTTCTTTGTAGCAGGAAAATGAAATTCTGTGTAAAATCGACTTTATAATCGAACTGAGAATCAGGGAGGACAGTCTTAGTCTAATTGGATATCTGTCTGGGAAATCTTCGACTTTTACCGTTAGACTTGTGAGTTTAGGTCAATTTTTATTTTAAATATACTTCGCTACTAAAATTGAAAAATACGTATAGCGGAAATATTACATGTTGACTCTTCAAAGAGGGTCAAATCTTATATTTGTATAAATACAAAGAATTTACCCTCAAACTTTAAACGTGTATCAATTATAGCGACTAACTCTCTGACGGATCAAGAAATATGAGGGAACATAAGAAATGCTGGCGTCTAACAATTTCCCATAGTGTCTTAAAACGATTTCGTTCCGACAACCTTTCAGATAAAGATACCGGCTAAAAACAATTGAAAGAAAAAAGAAGAAAAAAAGAATAATAATATGAATGCAACCGGAAGTGAAGCCATAAGCCCCAGTATAAGGCGAAGAGAAGTTGGTTGGCGGCAAGATGAAATTTTGGAAGGTGACGCAACTTGGATTTTAAGTTCTGCTTTTCTTATATTTACGATGCAGTCAGGTACGAGTTTTTCTTGATTTCTTAACCAAAGAAAAAAGCAAGCAGACCTTTATTACGTCGAATGCATTTTACAGGAAATACATTATCAAAACCAAGATCGAATTTCATGTAGGTTCAGACAGATTTGGTCAAAACTCTTAAAAATGCGTTCATAAGCGCCGATGATAGAATGGAGGTTACCAAGGGTACTTGATGCGGCTGCAATTTCCTACAGAAATAGACTTATTTTCGATGGGAGTTTCAAACCGTAAAAGGGAAAGACCGTGTCCAAGAATGTATTTCACGTTTTTGCACGATGACGCCAACGACGATATAGCTATGACAATAACTCGATATTTTTTTCTTCCAATAACAAGATAGTTTTGTATAATGGATTAATTGCTATATGTCATTTTTTTTTTATATATATTTGCATCGGTATCAAGGCCAAAAATTATTTCATAATCATGGATCCTTGTAGAAGGTTCTAAGCATGGTATTTATAGCTGCTCGTAACAAGATTTTGCGGAGAGTGTCAAGACAACATTTAATTCGTATCAAAGCATAAACATAAAAAAGAAAACTTAACGTAGTAGACCCCTAATAGAAAACAGCTATTTCCACAATAATATTATCCTACAAAATTTGCTATGATTAAAAAAGAGTGTTATTGTACTGCTTTAACCAAGCCACTTTTCCCTTTTTGTCTTTTCTAGAATTATTATTTATCAATCTAAAACCACTATATTTTCATTACAAAGAGAGATAGTAATTACCTCCCTTTTCTGGAAACTAACAAAAGTATCTACAAATAATATAAAGATAGCATAAAGAAATTTCTGGTCCGTTAAAAATGTCCAAAAGTATTACACATATGGAGTGCAACAGGCGAAAAGGGTCATTCGGACATTTGCGTAAAGTGTCGTCTCGGATCCGCCTGCGCAGTCCGCAGAGGCTAATCCGAAACGACACTTTCCGATTTTATGTGATTTTCTGTTTTACGCAAGTCTACTGTAGCACAAAATCTAATGTAGTCGTAAAGTGCCGTCTCGGATTAGCCTGCGCGGACTGCGCAGGCTAATCCGGGACGACACTTTACGCAAATGTCTGAATGCACCTTTTCGCGTGTTGCGGGCCAATTATGGAAAAATAATAATTGCGTGCATTGACATGGGGCCTGTGAAATAAACTACACAATAATCATATAAGTTTTAAAAATCCTTACAATGTTATCAGTTAACCTGATCCTATTGTTACTAGTCACTTTATTCAAATTAAATTTTCTATTTCCTTGTTACTTTTGTTCATCCTTTTCAATGAAAATTAAAACAATGCATTATAAATGCTAAAACCTTAAAACCTTCGGTGAGAAAGATTTTTTTCACTGTATTTTCTTTTATTTTGAAATCGATATCATCCACCATGTATCTAATCTTTATTTCCATCGTCATCTGCGGCTGTCTGGCTAGTTCGATAACAGTTGCAACATTTTTAGATGGGCATTGTTATTTGCCAAACCAATATTTAGTTGTATTGTACACAAACGGTCCGAAATCAAAAAGGAAACGTGAAATGAATTGATTAAAAAAGAAATAAAATATTCGAAGCGTTTTATGAAAGGCTTTCTACTGTTTTCCTATTCAATAATCCAATTGTATCAAATCCTTTGGCATAGCGAAAGACGGATCTTATCTGACGGTCTGTATCGGTATCAATTGAAATACATATATATTCTTTTCTACGTCTGAACATTTCTTTCCCTAGTTATATTTATATTTAATCTCTTTTTTAATATTACATATGATTCGAACCTCGATTATCAAATGGAGTTATGTGAAAGCAAAACGAAATGCTCTGAAAAAAAGAAACATACATGCTTTGCTGGCAATCATGAACGTCAATTCTGGATTAATTTGAAGATATCGTGTGCGAGCATGTCAAAGGTGAAGTATCATACGTTGATTACTCTTTCTGATTCTGACAGCAGTTCTATTTGCTTTGTTGACACTTTGTTGTTATCAGGGTCCGTATTTTCCAACCAGTCTTAAGAACAGTCTTTGTCCTGTTCTTCAAGATTTTCTAACTGTTAAAGTAACAAAACTTTTGATTGGCTAAACCATTTGCATTGGCTGGTTTAGCCAACCAGAAGTTCTGTTACTTTCACATTGACAAAATTCTGAATAAGATTTAGAATGCTCTTAAAATTGCTTGGTGAATACGAAACCTGAATGTAGGGAATATGAAATTTGATCATGGTTGTACACAGTAAAGTCACGGTGATAAAGTTTGACTAAAGCACAACTGCACATGAAAATTGCAATTTTTCAATCACTGGAAATATTCATGTTATTTAACAAGCGCTCTTAGGGTTTCGCCTGTTGCGCTAAAGTTACTATAAATCACAAATTGCTCAACGAAGCAATATTTGTAAACAATGAATGACTTCATGTTTGCTGATTGTTGGATGATGGCGTTGTCTAATCCATGGCTGTCACACGATTTTCTACTCTGTCATTAGCTTTTCTCTTGTGTACTGCGCCTTTTCCTCTGAGCGCATACAAACCACTAAGCGAAACATGTTTTCAGGGCGTAACTTCAAAAGACCAAAATGTACTAATATAATGGCTGTCATACACAGTTATAAATCTGTAGATCCAAAATTAGACTGAAAATTCTGTGCAATCTGATGTTGATCATAACGGTTCCTGAATTCTGTCGTAAATTCAACTTCTTGGCGCAGGTAGGAAATTGTTATGAGCCTATGTTGTGGTACGAAGTTAAAAGAGAACGGCTGAACCCTAACGGAGAATTACAGCTAAATGAAGCATTTGAAGGTTCAAAATTATAAACGGGTATAGTAGAAGTCGATGCGGTAGATCGATGAAATGGGCTACAAGTACATACGAGGGTCAATCCAGAATTAGCGATATTGATACTCTAAATAAAATAACGTTACTTGTTTGAATTTTCTTCTAAAATTTGGCTCAATTCAAGTTTCAAATGTATTCCATATGTACATAGGAAAATCAATGCCGTCTTTCAATTACGTCAGTACCTAATGGGTGACCATAGCAACAGATGTACGGTTAGGCAGGGCAGGTTTAAATCTATTTCGCTTTTTTTATATTCAGTACAAGTTTTCTAACCTTTCTAACGCCCCATTTTTGCCGCAATGTGGGGCATCATATCAACCAACAATTGAAATTTCAACATCATTTTCGGTTTTATGTAAGCACAACGGGCCGGTTTACTGCCCTACTGAATGTGAGCCATAATGTCAATTGAAATGTATTAAAATTCGCACATTTATTAAGTTTTGTGTGTAGCGTGGATATTCACCAACCAAAACTTACAATGTCCCTCAAGTGACACCCACAAAAGATTTTACATCAGAAACTATATGTTTGTTTGGTGTTGTATCTTCAAAGAACGTAGAACATCATTGGAGTTGATTGATGGAACAGCCGGAGGTGCAGTTTTGACGCGACGTCAACTGAAGTTGTTAGGGGCATTGTTACTGGCGATCGCTATATCACTATTAAAGACACTTTTTTGCGAAGCTGGCTTAAGTTATGGTACTGTTCATCGGATACTTACAGTAAATTTGAATATGAGGAAGATCAGCAGTCGGTGGGTCCTCGTTTTTTGACCCTGGATAATATGGAACAACGACTTTGGGCATCACAAAAGTAATGTCATTATTTGACGCTGTGACGTTGATACCTGCCCCGCATTAAGGATAACATGTAAACTTTGTTTTATCGTATATTGCTAGTCTTATGTCTGAATTCGATGAAATTTCAGGGTTGGTTGATATTAATCATTTGTCATGCTTGCATAATTTAGTTGATATTCATGAATTAACATGGAAGTTATAAGACTAGTACCGCTAATTCTGGATTGCCCCTCGGTAAAGAGTTGCACCAATCGTGATAAAAGAAACATTCAACTCTCGTAACATGACTGGTTTTACATTTTTTGCATTAGTCTTTGAGAAGTATATAACCGAGACAGTATTTACATATATATATACCTAGTCCCTTACCGCTAAAATATGTCAGATTCTGGTGACATACTCAACCGTATAGATTCAAGTTCGGACTGAACGACCTGGTAGTCCGATTCTATACAAACAGTGTAAAATTTCCTTTTGAATTAAAAGGGTCGAATTACACCTCAGTGACGTTAAGTTCATTATGTGACGCACTTCTCGGGGGCGTTTAAAATTCCGATTACGCCCATTTTCGACAAAATAATAGAACATTATAGATTATTATAGTAAGTTAGAGTTGATCTTTTTATGTCTTTGTTTAACTTTGGTCTACCTGAATCTTTTCAAAAGATGTTGGACCTAAAACCAAGCCGCCAAACCCTCGATGCCAATGAATCCAACATGTGCACTGCTTTTGGGCCAAGACGACACTGCATACCTGGAGCACTTAACTGAAATACACAATGAGATAGATATCCGATATTTCGTAAGAAATTATGTGTACTGACTGTATATCCATATCTACTTTATGTAACGTTTTTAATTGGTAGATATCTACAACCTTTTATAGATGCATGACGGGGGTGGCAGCTGTATCTCATTAGCTACATATATGAATCATTTAGAAATACTCGGAATCAAAGCTACAAACTTTAACACTCATACCTAAAATCGATTTTCAGATGGCGGAACAACGTTATTACACAATTAATTCATTTGTTTTATAAGTGTTTAATATCACCAGTCTTCCCTGATGAATCGATCCTTTGTTGTTGTTTGCAATGCATTAATAGATGATATTGACATGTTACAATACAATTTTGGATCCTTTCAGCGCCATAGGCCAACACAAAGGGATATGCATACGGCATAAATGAAGATAGGACTACACAGGACGTACGGTCTGATCTATGACTTTCACTCTCTGATTGCTTTAGTCAAGTCTGCACCATGAAAATACCTGTCCGGGCGACTTCAATTGCAACAATTTAAGCCGTCTAAAGAGGTCGGTGTTACGTATTTGCCGCTGAAGGATAGATAATGATAGGATCTTAATAGAACGTTTTGTCGATGTTTGATCGTAAAATAATACGTCCTTTTTACTTAAAGAAGAAAATCATTTCCCAAATCGTTCCCAAATCCACCCTTGCCTTCCCCAAAAAGATTTGGGAAGATTTAGAAATTTCATGCTGCCGGAGTGGTGTGGGGTACGTCACTAAATTCCAGAACCCTCCTAAATCAACCCAAGTCTTCACCAATTTTCCTTCAAGTTAACCAGCGCCATTCCAAAATTTGCGCCATTCCAAAATTTGCTACAGTAAAAAAGTCTTAAACTACTATCTGATATAAAATATGTAAAGTGATATTTTTGCGTCTTCTTCTGTTAGTTTATACTTTAACGGCATTGTAATACATACACGTATATAGATTATCAACTCCCCAATTTGAAGTTAAATTAAGCAGTTGATCAAGGCGTATATGATAAGTTTCTTAAGAAATTAGGAAAAATTGGTGGAGTATGTGCTCGTAATTCAGAGCATCGTTATTGTGTACGTACTAAATTTCGGGAGAAATTATCAGTCTACAAAATCGGTCTGTGTGTACACTTGTCCTACTCAACTGGCAGTGGTCGGCCACTGTGTTTGGTTTGAAAGTTGTGCAAGCTTACCGATTATATTTAGATGGTCAAATTTCATTCCTAATAGATATTTGAGAAAGATTTTGAGTAGATTTTGAAAGATTATCGACATTTTGCCACCGGCAGTACAAACATCAGAATTTACAAGCGTGTTTAAATCGTCCCGTTCTTGCTCAACCGAAATTTGACAGTAAATTTTTTAAATTCGTGCTTTTCTCATAAAAGTTGCTACCATGTGTGTTTTTGTTTGTTTGTTTCTTTAAATAACCTTTTGAATAACCTTTCTACAGATTAGGTAGGATGATTTCTCAAAGCTTATGTTATGACGTGGTTTCCGTCGTCCGTCCGTCCATTAGTCTTTTTCTTGTTTACGCGATAAAGTCTGCATTTGTAGCCAGATTTTCATGAAACTTGCGCAGTTTGTTTATTTCATCAATAGCTTCAACCCTATACATTTTGAGAAAAATCCAACAAACAGTATGGGAAAAATAGCCATTTCAAGTTTAAAATTTCTAATTCTTGAGTAGGACCGTCTCTTTGCTTGCAAACAAAGATGCTAGGTTGTTATAGAAACATGCATGTTGAAACTTGTTTCACCATGAAGACTAGCCTACTGTGTATATACGGTTAGTATGATGTCATCTATTTGAATTGTTTTTCGATAGCGCCACTCATCTTTAAGTGCTTTTCAAATATTAGTAATCGGTACTTAAAGATACTTTGAGGTATTTGAAGACTGATTGAAGAACGATTCGATTGTGTCTTTAAAGTAAAGACAATGTATACATATTTGAAAAATCTGCTACGAAATTTTTAGCTCTGATACATGGTAAAAACATTGTGGGGAAAAAAGAAGGTTAGACGAGGCATTGAGATAAAACCCACCACTTTTTAATTATTATCAACCTTTTGGCTGGTAAGCGCGACTAACTGACCTTTTATGGACGATGTAGATCGAGATTAGACTGTACGGAACATACAGTTTGATCTTTGTTGCGGACAGTGTAGATTAAGAGCAGACTATACAGAACATGCTGAGCGACCCTCTAATTATAATTAACCCTTTGTGTAGATCAAGATCAGACTGCACAGAACATGCAGCGCGAGCTCCCTAATTATCATTAACTCTTTGGCTGCTTAGTGCGACTCACTGACCTGTTACGGGCACTGTAGATCAGAATCAGACTACAGAAGAACATGCGCTTTAATCTTTGTTGCGGACAGTGTAGATCAATATTTCGGTTATTGATGTCGAATTGAAAATTTAAGTGTAGATCAAGATCATACTACACAGAACACGATAAGGAGATATTATTTCCCAAAAATCATAACTTTAAAACAGCAATAATACTTATAAAGTAAAGAGATGTAAAGGATGTGAACAGTATGTTAAATCTCGTTCAAACGTGTCCAGTCAAGTTTCTTTTTGTGGGTTATTGCGTTATATGTTTTACTGCGATGTCTTTAAACAATTATTGGGAGTATAACTTTCTGCCCCAAATTATCATTAACCTTTGGCTGTCAAGCACCACTCACTGACATTTTGCCGATAGTGTAGATCAAGATCAGGCTGCAGAGAATATGCAGCCCTCCACTCATTATTAAACCTTTGGCTGCCAAGACGTCATCTACTTTAATTGTTTTTCGATAGAGCCACTCATCTTTAAGTGCTTTTGAAATATTAGTGATTGGTACTTAATCCGCCTAAAGATACATTGAGGTACTTGAAGACTGATTGAAAACCTTATTGCTACGAAATTTTAAGCTCTGATATATGGTAAAAATATTGTGGGAAAAAAGAAGGCTGGACGAGGCATTGAAAACCGCCACCCCTCAATCATTACTAACCCTTTGGCTGCTTAGCTCGACTCACTCACCTTTTACGGTCAGTATAGATCAAGATCAGACAACACAGAACATGCAGCGCGAAGCCCAATTATTATCAACCCTTGGGCTACCAAGCACCACTCACTGACCTTTACCGGACAATGTAGGTCAAGATCAGACTACACCAAACATGCAGCGCGAAGCCCAATTATAACTAACCCTTTGGCTGCCAAGCACCACTCACTGACCTCTAGCAGACAGTGTAGATCAGGATCAGACTGCACAGAACCTGCAGGGCGACCCCTCCTCAATATCATACAGTTAGTTTCTTCCAGGACCAAATACAGAATTTTCGTTGTAACAGCTTACCCTGTGGCAAAGGGTACAACGAGCGTGTCCAGACAAGAAATGCACCATTAAAGTACACTATGAAAGAAACGAGCAAAATTCAGTGCTACATTTTATTCAATATTGTGATAGAGATATTAATGCAATAAAAACCATTGTGGGAAAAAGAGAAATTACTCAAACTTTATTCGTAAAGACACCGTTTGATAACTATGATCAAATTACTCGATTTAATGTATGATTTGAAAAACACTGTGGGAAAAAGAAAACGTATTATCCATATATTTGAAACATGATTTAAGCACACTCGTAGTATCTATTTGTTAAAGTAATTGAGATTCATAGTTAGTAAACAAATTTGAAATCTTAAGGAGATGAGATCGGAAAATGACATATTTCCTTTTACGTTATGTTAGTCAACACTTAAGGTGAAAAGAGCCTTTATAAATGATGGAACAAAGTTACTTTTAGTAAGAGTGGGTTTAACATCGTTTGTCAACTACATTTAATTATATACGTATAACTAGAGTTAGTGTTATAGTATTTCTTTACCGGTACAAACTTTTTATTATTATCACTAAACCACTGACTGTAATATAACACTGACTAATGAACTTGTCCTGTGGTAAGGGATGAGTCTGCGACTCCGTATAACTATTCAGCCATGCTAATGAGACTCGGTTTTGGCGCAAATTATATGCCATACGCACCCTCAAGCACACATCCACACACTATGATGAAATTAAACAAGAACATTGCGAAAAAAGAAAAGTTATTTATCAAACGAGAAATATTTCATCAAAATATTTTACAAGCTTTAAAAGATAATTTCCCCATTCGCTATGTCTTCAGTTGTTGTTTTTTTTTCTTATTCGAGAGGTGTAAACTAAAATCAAATTGCACCATTCACTTATTATATGATTCATTCTCACTGATCAGTTAAAGGATAAAATGAGTTTTGTGGTAGTAAATATTGTATTGTATTTGAGTTTAACACGCTTTAACAGCATATGTCATATTACGGAGGTCAGTGGACCTATCCGCGTGTTTCATTTTCTTACACCAGTACTAACACAACTTTCTTTCCAAGCCACTGGCAACTTTCTCACATACATCAGAGGTGATAGGCCTGAAACTGATCTAGGGATCCAACCCGCAACCTTCTGATCACGAGCCGGATACACTATACTACCTGAGCTACTCGATCGGGTTTCTGGTAATAAGCGTTTCTGCATGTATGTATATCTTCAAACTTGTAAAGTATGTGCATGCATGCGTTCGTGTTTATGTGTCTGTGTGTTTAATAAGTTGTCTTTCTTTTGTTGGCTTTCCCAAGGGAAGCCTTTTATACTTTGAGTCAAAGAATGAAAACCAATTTGTTAGGTTTCCAAACTGTTACAACGGGGAAAAATCTTGGCATTAAATACGCTCTAATAAAGCAAACCCGTAAAAAGAGCATAAGACTTTGCAGCAATAAACTGGTTCTTTATTAATGCCTGTGCCATTGATATAGGGAAATTTTCTCTAAAAAATCAACCAATTTCCTGAAAGTGTTACGACATTATATTGTTCAATGATAGTTCTCACAATGTTTTACGTTAAGAAAATATACAATGACTGACAATATGTTTACATTTTACGATGACACGACTCGTTTTCTTGTTCATTACTGTTTACATTTCGCAACATCGCACCCCGATTCGTCGCTTATCCCTATTTAGGCTTTACAATGACACTCCCCCTCCCTTTAACACGTTCTGGTAAAACAGAGCGTACGACTTTGCAGCAATAAACTGGTTCTTTATTACAGGGTCACGTGTATCGCTCTTTCCAAAATATTTTTAGCAAAAAGTTTCTCACTGTATCGGACAGAGTAGACCCAAGATCAGGCAGCACGTTCTGTGGAGTCTCGCTGGCTCTTGGATCTTCACTGGCTGTAAAACCACATAAAGCCCCGCAAAGCAGCCTTTGGATTAATGTCGAGTACCTATTTATATCATTGATTATGATGCAAAAGAGAAAATCAAGTCGTTTCCCTTTAAATCAAAAAAGTTAAATGACTCTTACAAGATTGGACAAGACCCATCATCCCTTTTAAAAGTATGACTCCTCTAACGAGCGAGGGGGCCAGTCGCCAACAATTGTTTATGGTTTAGAAAGGTATTTATGTATTTGGCGACTGGTCCCCTCGCTCGTTAGAAGAGTCATACTGAGTGTTTTTTTTTTCTCAGAGGTACACTTCGTAAATTTTTGTAAATTTTGTACCTTAGTCTGACAGCCGGAATAGCACTTTCAGAAAACAAGTGACACTTTTCAGAAAATGAGTAACATTTTTTAAGAAAACAAGTGACATTTTTTGAAAAACGAGTGTCACCTTTTAAAAAATGAGAAACACTTTTAAGAAAATGGGTGACAGTTTTTGAAAAATGAGTGACACTTTTTGAAATGGACCCTATGGCAATTTACGTGTAAAAGTACAAAAACGTAAAAGGTAGTGACACTTTTTAAAATCAGAGTAACATTTTTAAGAAAGTGAGTTACAGTTTTTGGAAAACGAGTAATTTAAAAAATGAGTGACACTTTCAGGAAAATGAGTGACACTTTTTGAAAAAAATGAGTGACAATCTTTAAAAAACGAATACTACTTTTCAGGAAAATAAATGACAAATTTCGAGAAATGAGAGACACTTTTAAGAAATGAAGAACCTTTTCTGAAAAATGAGTCACTCTTTTTAAAACACATATATGACGCTTTAAAAGAAAATGAATACCTTTTAAAGAAAATCAATAACATTATTTTACAAAACAGCCCCAAGTCAAAGTATAAAGACGACTATCATTTTGTTTCAAACTGATCTACTTTTCGCCTTTTTTGCATAAACCATAGGATACGTTTTCTCTTCCATGCGATTGTAAAGTTTTCTTTTTCGTTTGTCCCTACATATTTTACTGGATAAGTAATAGTAATACTTGAAACAGTTTCATCTGTTACCAAATGTTTCAATGTCATGACTACGTCCGCACTGCATTTACTCGTTATTGGTTGAACAGACACGCAAATAGAAAAAATGTTAATCGCTACCAAAATGTATTTATTGACACCATCTTTTTTCTTTGTAAATTGACCATGTCCATGAGATTTGTTTCCCATTGACTGTCGATACCATCAATAATAACTCTGGATAGTACAAATTGGCGTCTAGCTCACCTCGTTAGGGAATAGGACTCTTGATTTTGTAGCCATTTCCGTCTTCGATGTCAACCAGTTTTGTATTTATCCTGGGCTTTCACATACCGATACAATTTCTCCGGGCTGCAAAAACTGACAGGATGGTTAGTATCACAATAAATAGAGGACAAGTATTTTTTTAGTCATCCATTTTAATAATATGTTTACATATACATCAGGTACATCTTGTCAACATATAGAATTATGTACAACAAAATTGAATAAAAATGTCTATCTTGGTAAATATTTAAAAGAGCAAGAAATCGTTCCATTTCAATTTCTATTCCGGTTTTTACATGTCTATAATGTATCCTTTCACCAATCAATGGAACCATCAGATGTGCAAGTCCAAACATGGTCACCATTCTATAAATTTATTTGGGTTACACGCTGTACAGCGAAGGGCTCCTAACTAATACATATGATTATTCTGCAAGTAACAGGGTACCGTACTATCCATTTTGGGTGAGTCATTTCCAATTTTTGGTACAATTTGTTTTAATCAATTGTATTCTTTGGATCTTAAACAGATGCCTTTCCTGGTAGGCTTTCAGTTCTGTTTTATATCTACACAAACGCTACTTTCGCCAACACTGTAATAAAAATTACCCCAAATGTGATATCGAACGTTACTTTATTTTGGAGGGATTTGTCAACATGTTCCACTTGATCTACTAGGTTCTTCCAACGCGTTATAGTTAAGCTTATGCCTTTTTTGTGGTTTGTCACCTTTCTGATATTGACTCTCAGTTTCCCCTTTCCATTCATTGACCTGTACGTAGCGATTGTTACCATCTGGTAGTTGTATCTGGTGTTTTCCATGTTTCAGTATGGGAACTTTTGTTGACGTACACACTCGTTACAATGTATTTTAAAGGTCAGAGTCTCTTCTAACTAGTCAACTTCCTCTTGCATCTAATTGGTTTTCTAATTTTAGAACCACTGTCTGATTGCTTGACAGGTCATTTTCGTCATGATCTAAACATAGATAACGTGTCCAATCATGTTTGTCAGTTTATTAACTAGACAAATGGATAAGCAGTTATAACAAACTGGCGCCATTTCTTGTCCTGGTAAATATCATTTTCAGCACGTTACTCGGTTCATTTGTAAAATTCTCAAAGTCATCATTGAACGTTTGGGTCATTTTGGTTGTCTAATTTTAGAACCACTGTCTGGTTGCTTGACAGGTCATTTTCGTCATGATCTAAACATAGATAACGTGTCCAATCATGTTTGTCAGTTTATTAACTAGACAACTGGATAAGCAGTTATAACAAACTGGCGCCATTTCTTGTCCTGGTAAATATCATTTTCAGCACGTTACTCGGTTCATTTGTAAAATTCTCAAAGTCATAATTGAACGTTTGGGTCATTTTGAAACGTTTGCCACACCGTTTCTCTGTGTCAGAATGGTTTAAACACTTTTGTATTACACTATGCATAACTCGTTTGTCGAAAATTATAGAGGCACTTGAATTATATGTATAAAAGTGCTTTACGACGATGAGATTCGAAAGTGTAAAATGTAAGTTTCATACTGAAGTTCTTAACGATAACAAAGTAAATGGAAGACCGTAGGACTTAATGAACTTAATAAATGACGGCCTACTTTATTATCCAATCAAGGACGATTTAAATTTAGTCAAATGCGAAACGTGTTTAAACACACACTAATGCCAGTAGGCGTTATAACATGTATAAAGCTACTTTAGCCTTTTGGTGTTCTTTTATAGTAATATTTATTGAAAATGGCGTCATTTCCGGCCTGCAACTCATCAAAAATGTATTTGTTACCCTCGTAAATGGATTTCTGAGCAAAAGTTTATACAAATAGGCACCAAAATCACGAAAATCGATTCGTGAACAATGATTTTAGCAATTTGTGTTTAGAGTTAGTCTATTAATAACCTATCTGAAATATTTCAGGTAATATTACTATCTCAGTTTGATCTCTAGGTGAATTCTGAGTTCAAAATTTAATTATCGTGGATAGTGACCAACAGTGTTCACGAACGTTTGATATGGATATTTCTAATAAAAGGAAAGTTTTGATATGGAGTGAGGAAGGCGAAAATTATATAGGTAAGTTTTATTTATTTCATCTAACGGTAGCAGTAACGGTCTGGTTTGATAGTACCTTGTCGAATATATTCAACCTATTATTTACACTCCGCAAGTTTTAGTTCCACTTGCCAAAGGTCAGCAAGCTTATGTTATGGCCATTGTCTATCGTGCGTGTGTGCCTGTGTCCGCCCATTGTCTCAATTTTCGAACATCTTCTCATATACTACTAGGGTAATTGCAAAAGATTTGACCTGTGTCGTTCTGTCAGAAGTCAGTGGTGTTTTTCTTTCAATGCTTATGCCATTGTGTATAGTAACATGGGTAAAGTTTTCTTTTGTCTTGTGCTGATCTTCGATGGTAAATTTTATAGAAAATGACATCATTTTTAACCGCCATCTCACCAAAATGTATTCGTTACCCTCATAAATGAGCAAAGTTTAATGCAAGTAGACATCAAGATCACGAAATTCGGTTCATAACCAACGATTTTTGGCCATTTTTGTTAAAGTTAGTGTATTAATAACGTATCTAAAATCTTTCAGGCAACATTAAGATCTCACTATGGTCTTTAGGTAAATTTTGACTTCCAATTTGAATTCTAAGCGAAAAATTATCGTGGACAGACACCATGAACGTAAAAATCGGTCAGTAAATACTGATCGGAGTCATTTTAGTGTCAGTGGATGTCAAAAGCGTGTATCACACAAAGCTTTAACCCTTGTATATGCGTTTTCATTCAAGTGACACCCACAAAACTATACATTTTCTTAGTCAGTGTGACAAGGCCATTCCAATGATAGCTATATTGATTCGATCTGAATGCAAATAAAAAAGTCGATTTTTCTAGGAAAAATAGTATTGGCTCTAAAATGGCCGGAAATTGAATGGCAAATACGCGAGTCAAAAGGAAAGAGTAAAGCGTCATGTATCATTTGTCAGGATTTTCTCAAATTTCATGAATAAAAACTGCCAGAAATTGAAAGAAAGGGTTGAAAATCGATTTCTTTGCTTTGTTGTCCTAAAATTTGGTGCCTTTACCTACATTTCCTAGAATTTGACTTATCAGTACACGAATTTACCTGCTAGAAGGTTGGGATGTTAAGAAAAAATCATTTCATTGCTGAAAGGAACAACTTCTATAATTTTCGACCAATATCTTACATTTTTGCTAAATGTAAACCGTTACTAGGGTTATTAATAATATTTATGTAAACATTAGCCAGCTCTTTTGATAAGTTATCTTAATCCGATTTCAAGTAAAAAAAAAAATTGACATATAAATGGGCACTGGACTCTAAAGGGATGATGGGTCTTGTCCAATCTTGTAAGAGTCATTTAACTTTTTTGATTTAAAGGGAAACGACTTGATTTTTCTCTTTTGCATCATAATCAATGATATAGATAGGTACTCGACATTAATCCAAAGGCTGCTTTGCGGGGCTTTATGTGGTTTTACAGCCAGTGAAGATCCAAGAGCCAGCGAGACTCCACAGAACGTGCTGCCTGATCTTGGGTCTACTCTGTCCGATACAGTGAGAAACTTTTTGCTAAAAATATTTTGGAAAGAGCGATACACGTGACCCTGTAATAAAGAACCAGTTTATTGCTGCAAAGTCGTACGCTCTGTTTTACCAGAACGTGTTAAAGGGAGGGGGAGTGTCATTGTAAAGCCTAAATAGGGATAAGCGACGAATCGGGGTGCGATGTTGCGAAATGTAAACAGTAATGAACAAGAAAACGAGTCGTGTCATCGTAAAATGTAAACATATTGTCAGTCATTGTATATTTTCTTAACGTAAAACATTGTGAGAACTATCATTGAACAATATAATGTCGTAACACTTTCAGGAAATTGGTTGATTTTTTAGAGAAAATTTCCCTATATCATTGGCACAGGCATTAATAAAGAACCAGTTTATTGCTGCAAAGTCTTATGCTCTTTTTACGGGTTTGCTTTATTAGAGCGTATTTAATGCCAAGATTTTTCCCCGTTGTAACAGTTTGGAAACCTAACAAATTGGTTTTCATTCTTTGACTCAAAGTATAAAAGGCTTCCCTTGGGAAAGCCAACAAAAGAAAGACAACTTATTAAACACACAGACACATAAACACGAACGCATGCATGCACATACTTTACAAGTTTGAAGATATACATACATGCAGAAACGCTTATTACCAGAAACCCGATCGAGTAGCTCAGGTAGTATAGTGTATCCGGCTCGTGATCAGAAGGTTGCGGGTTGGATCCCTAGATGAGTTTCAGGCCTATCACCTCTGATGTATGTGAGAAAGTTGCCAGTGGCTTGGAAAGAAAGTTGTGTTAGTACTGGTGTAAGAAAATGAAACACGCGGATAGGTCCACTGACCTCCGTAATGTGACATATGTTGTTAAAGCGTGTTAAACTCAAATACAATACAATATTTACTACCACAAAACTCATTTTATCCTTTAACTGATCAGTGAGAATGAATCATATAATAAGTGAATGGTGCAATTTGATATTAGCTTACACCTCTCGAATAAGAAAAAAACAACAACTGAAGACATAGCGAATGGGGAAATTATCTTTTAAAGCTTGTAAAATATTTTGATGAAATATTTCTCGTTTGATAAATAACTTTTCTTTTTTCGCAATGTTCTTGTTTAATTTCATCATAGTGTGTGGATGTGTGCTTGAGGGTGCGTATGGCATATAATTTGCGCCAAAACCGAGTCTCATTAGCATGGCCGAATAGTTATACGGAGTCGCAGACTCATCCCTTACCACAGGACAAGTTCATTAGTCAGTGTTATATTACAGTCAGTGGTTTAGTGATAATAATAAAAAGTTTGTACCGGTAAAGAAATACTATAACACTAACTCTAGTTATACGTATATAATTAAATGTAGTTGACAAACGATGTTAAACCCACTCTTATTAAAAGTAACTTTGTTCCATCATTTATAAAGGCTCTTTTCACCTTAAGTGTTGACTAACATAACGTAAAAGGAAATATGTCATTTTCCGATCTCATCTCCTTAAGATTTCAAATTTGTTTACTAACTATGAATCTCAATTACTTTAACAAATAGATACTACGAGTGTGCTTAAATCATGTTTCAAATATATGGATAATACGTTTTCTTTTTCCCACAGTGTTTTTCAAATCATACATTAAATCGAGTAATTTGATCATAGTTATCAAACGGTGTCTTTACGAATAAAGTTTGAGTAATTTCTCTTTTTCCCACAATGGTTTTTATTGCATTAATATCTCTATCACAATATTGAATAAAATGTAGCACTGAATTTTGCTCATTTCTTTCATAGTGTACTTTAATGGTGCATTTCTTGTCTGGACACGCTCGTTGTACCCTTTGCCACAGGGTAAGCTGTTACAACGAAAATTCTGTATTTGGTCCTGGAATAAACTAACTGTATGATATTGAGGAGGGGTCGCCCTGCAGGTTCTGTGCAGTCTGATCCTGATCTACACTGTCTGCTAGAGGTCAGTGAGTGGTGCTTGGCAGCCAAAGGGTTAGTTATAATTGGGCTTCGCGCTGCATGTTTGGTGTAGTCTGATCTTGACCTACATTGTCCGGTAAAGGTCAGTGAGTGGTGCTTGGTAGCCCAAGGGTTGATAATAATTGGGCTTCGCGCTGCATGTTCTGTGTTGTCTGATCTTGATCTATACTGACCGTAAAAGGTGAGTGAGTCGAGCTAAGCAGCCAAAGGGTTAGTAATGATTGAGGGGTGGCGGTTTTCAATGCCTCGTCCAGCCTTCTTTTTTCCCACAATATTTTTACCATATATCAGAGCTTAAAATTTCGTAGCAATAAGGTTTTCAATCAGTCTTCAAGTACCTCAATGTATCTTTAGGCGGATTAAGTACCAATCACTAATATTTCAAAAGCACTTAAAGATGAGTGGCTCTATCGAAAAACAATTAAAGTAGATGACGTCTTGGCAGCCAAAGGTTTAATAATGAGTGGAGGGCTGCATATTCTCTGCAGCCTGATCTTGATCTACACTATCGGCAAAATGTCAGTGAGTGGTGCTTGACAGCCAAAGGTTAATGATAATTTGGGGCAGAAAGTTATACTCCCAATAATTGTTTAAAGACATCGCAGTAAAACATATAACGCAATAACCAACAAAAAGAAACTTGACTGGACACGTTTGAACGAGATTTAACATACTGTTCACATCCTTTACATCTCTTTACTTTATAAGTATTATTGCTGTTTTAAAGTTATGATTTTTGGGAAATAATATCTCCTTATCGTGTTCTGTGTAGTATGATCTTGATCTACACTTAAATTTTCAATTCGACATCAATAACCGAAATATTGATCTACACTGTCCGCAACAAAGATTAAAGCGCATGTTCTTCTGTAGTCTGATTCTGATCTACAGTGCCCGTAACAGGTCAGTGAGTCGCACTAAGCAGCCAAAGAGTTAATGATAATTAGGGAGCTCGCGCTGCATGTTCTGTGCAGTCTGATCTTGATCTACACAAAGGGTTAATTATAATTAGAGGGTCGCTCAGCATGTTCTGTATAGTCTGCTCTTAATCTACACTGTCCGCAACAAAGATCAAACTGTATGTTCCGTACAGTCTAATCTCGATCTACATCGTCCATAAAAGGTCAGTTAGTCGCGCTTACCAGCCAAAAGGTTGATAATAATTAAAAGGTGGTGGGTTTTATCTCAATGCCTCGTCTAACCTTCTTTTTTCCCCACAATGTTTTTACCATATATCAGAGCTAAAAATTTCGTAGCAGATTTTTCAAATATGTATACATTGTCTTTACTTTAAAGACACAATCGAATCGTTCTTCAATCAGTCTTCAAATACCTCAAAGTATCTTTAAGTACCGATTACTAATATTTGAAAAGCACTTAAAGATGAGTGGCGCTATCGAAAAACAATTCAAATAGATGACATCATACTAACCGTATATACACAGTAGGCTAGTCTTCATGGTGAAACAAGTTTCAACATGCATGTTTCTATAACAACCTAGCATCTTTGTTTGCAAGCAAAGAGACGGTCCTACTCAAGAATTAGAAATTTTAAACTTGAAATGGCTATTTTTCCCATACTGTTTGTTGGATTTTTCTCAAAATGTATAGGGTTGAAGCTATTGATGAGATAAACAAACTGCGCAAGTTTCATGAAAATCTGGCTACAAATGCAGACTTTATCGCGTAAACAAGAAAAAGACTAATGGACGGACGGACGACGGAAACCACGTCATAACATAAGCTTTGAGAAATCATCCTACCTAATCTGTAGAAAGGTTATTCAAAAGGTTATTTAAAGAAACAAACAAACAAAAACACACATGGTAGCAACTTTTATGAGAAAAGCACGAATTTAAAAAATTTACTGTCAAATTTCGGTTGAGCAAGAACGGGACGATTTAAACACGCTTGTAAATTCTGATGTTTGTACTGCCGGTGGCAAAATGTCGATAATCTTTCAAAATCTACTCAAAATCTTTCTCAAATATCTATTAGGAATGAAATTTGACCATCTAAATATAATCGGTAAGCTTGCACAACTTTCAAACCAAACACAGTGGCCGACCACTGCCAGTTGAGTAGGACAAGTGTACACACAGACCGATTTTGTAGACTGATAATTTCTCCCGAAATTTAGTACGTACACAATAACGATGCTCTGAATTACGAGCACATACTCCACCAATTTTTCCTAATTTCTTAAGAAACTTATCATATACGCCTTGATCAACTGCTTAATTTAACTTCAAATTGGGGAGTTGATAATCTATATACGTGTATGTATTACAATGCCGTTAAAGTATAAACTAACAGAAGAAGACGCAAAAATATCACTTTACATATTTTATATCAGATAGTAGTTTAAGACTTTTTAAACACTGTTTTCTACCTTTCACATGACAAATTTCAAATTTTTAGGAACTTTTATGTTGTCGTTTGCAAATGCAATAGCGAAAACACCAATCATTAATCCTCCTTATCCCTCTATGATTTATTTTTTTTCCCTTTCCCAGGGCCATTGAAACAATGGAAGGCTTAGTAAATGGTTGAATTATTTTAAATCATTGTAGAAAAAGTAGTTCATCCTTGAACTCCGTCAAGAACTCTGGTTGCCATCGCAACCAAATGGAATTTTCTAAGAAATTCTTTCAAAATCTTCTTCTCTGAAACCGGTGGCCAGATTTTAAAATGATTTCACAGAGATGTTCCTTGAGTGAGTCTTTTCAAAATTTGTTCGCGAAATTTTGATCCGCCAAGAAATATGGCTCTGTTGAATGGTGCTACTTGCACTTTATAATGAAGTTAAGAAATTCTTAAAATTCTTCTTCTCTCGAACGGATGGTCAGATTTTAAAATAATTTCACAGCGATGTTCCTTGGGTGACCTATTTTTTTTAAAAAACTGTTCGCAAAATTTTTATCTTTGAAGAAACATGGCTCTGGTGAATGGGGGCTTCTTGTACTATACGTACATGAAGAAATTCTTGAAAATTTTTCTTCTCTCGAACAGTGGTTAGATTCTTAAAATAATTTCACAAAACTGCTCCTTGAATAACCCTTTTCAAAACTTGTTTGCAAAATTTTGATCCGTCAAGAGACATGGCTCCGGTGAATGGGGGCTACTTGCACTATATGGAAATTAAGAAATTCTTAAAGAATATATTATCTGAAACTGCTGGTCGGATTTTGAAATGTCTTTTACAGGTGACCCTTTGAAAATTGTTTGGCAAAATTATGATTTTGTTTCAAATGTTTCAATACCTCAAAAAATAGGCTATGGTCCTCTCAAAGATTTAGGTAAGCGTTCCAGGGCCATCTTGGCCCTCTTGTTGTAATCTGGGTTAAAAGAAAATCAATAACAAATACAGCCCATATCCTCATCGACAATATAGTTTAACAGGACAAGGGCCAATCTTACTATATTGATCCCAATTCTAGAACGGAAATATAATAATTAAATAGGAATAATATGGAATAATAGCTGTTTTAATATTAACAGAACGTGTTTACAACTAATCTATCAGTTGGACAGATATTTCTATCATCATTCAGCCTGCGACTCTCTGTAATTTGTCGAAACGGCTTTTTATAACATTGTCACAGAGCTAATTCACCGGAAGGGAGCAAATTCTCTTTTTGCACCAATGGCATAACGTCTTTTTATGCACTTATTCATATAATTTATCCATATCAAATGAACTAAAATTTAGTCATTTGTTGCAATTGTGTTACAGGGTGTCCCAGTTAGTTAACATATTAGCAGACACATCTCCGATAATTTTCCAATTTCACCATTTGGTAGAGACTTCCGTTGTTCCCAAAACAGGAGTGTGCTGTTTGAACTTCATGAAATGTTATCCCAGGTAAACTGTTAATTTTGTAGAGAGTTTATTGAATCAATATCTATGACAACAACGGCAACAATGGCCACTAAGTTGGAGGAACTAGCGAGTGATCCGCAAACGGACGCGATATGGATTTTGTCAGCAACTTTTACCGTTTTTGCGATGCAATCTGGTTTGTATAAACATTTATTTTCTCATTCAAAATTCATTTTTCCATATACCCTGCAGAACTTTTAATTGTGCTACATTGGTTCTTGCTTCTAGTCATGTTATAAGTTGGAAAAGTTTAGATAACTTTAAGATGATGACAGAGATAAAGGACTTCTCAGTATAATTATTCATGTTGTCTGTTTATCGCATGCGAGAACTAAATGATTGATTTCGAGCTGGACTTCTCTGAGATTACCTATTTACATGAGGTCAAATTACATTTTACAAAACACATTTAGCTGCCTTTATTTTTATCTTTTCTTGTCTAATTAACCCATCTCCGTTGGTAGTTCTTAATGGATATCGGTTACTACCAACGCCTATGTAATTTCGTCGAGAAAAAAAAGTGTGTTCTTTAATTGCGTGATTTACGCGTAATTGCTGGTTTACAAAAAAAAAAAAAATCCAATCTAGACACAGTTCTTCGTGATATAAATATCTTTTTAAAAAATGCATTTTCAAACTTGCAGATATTCACTGGAAACAGACTGGCTTTTCGAACAAGTAAATAGATAGCATGTATCACTCCTTTAACGATTATTGATTTACCCGAACATTACGGTCAGTGCTTCAACTTCCTGTACATGCATAGCTTTGCATAATGCAAATTGAATGAACATGTTTCAATGACAGTGTTTGAATGCAGTTTACGTATCTAACGTTACAGTATTTTTTTTCAAATGTCGGATATCTGTCAGATTGTTGTGCGTACACAGTGGTCCTGGAATGTAATAGTTGATAGCTGCTTCGGCTTTTTTACGTATTTTCCACTTTATTTTTGGTTGTTTTATAGATGTTTTATGGGTGTGGATCCGTGCTGGATGAATTTTGAAATATACAAAAATAGGCTTAACGACATTTAAAGTATCATTAACCAAAAGATGCGTATCTCTGTACCAAACAACCTCTCGTTTTACAATCAAAATGAAAAAGTTTTGTTGAAACGTTAACGATAGGAAAAGAAGAAATACTGATTTCTAACTTAACTCACGTATTATTTTATATTCTTCAAAAGACAAATGCTTTTATGTTTTCCACATTTGATTTGCGGACTGCAAACTGATTTGAAGAATAAAAAAATACATTTATATCTATATCCTATAAAAAAAACTAACATAAACTAGGCATATCACTGAGAGGAGACTAAAGCCCCCATAAATAATATAACTTTTCCTGCTAACTGTGGACACAAATATTGACTATGGACAAACTCTTTCAAAAAATTCTGACCTAGCCTTGACCATAGCCTTTGACATACAGACATGTTTCTTACGTGCGCGCGCTACATCATTTACATGTGATTGACAATCGTGCAATGTTATACTTGATATGAATTATGATTAAGAAATCCTAAAGGCCGGACACGGATACAATCCCCGGAAATAGATCTTACTTTGATGCGACCTTGACTTTTAGCCTACAGGTATGACTTTCCGAGGACAAGTCGTCTAATCTAATCATTTGTGTTAACTGTAAAGGTATTTGTTAACTGTAAAGTTATTTTAAATTCAGTAGTATGGAAAAAGACTTGAAGCAGGGACACGAAATCAGACATTTGACCTTAATGTATGTTAACGAAAACGATACGCCCCCTGAAATCTTTTATCGGGGGCATTGGGAAAAAAAGATTTTTGCTAAGGTTCGGTGCTTGAAGCTCCATTTGTCTATCACAGAACACTAGAACTTTTTGGACGATCTTCGAACACTCATTAAATGCATATTGCCTGTTTATCAAGGAATACGGAGATTTTCATCAGTATTGTTACTGCGAATGGCACTTCGATGACTGCCTCTACATTGTATATAATAAAACAAGGTATGCAGCGACATGGAAGAAATTTTGACCTTCTGTTGTCTTTTAAAGATATGTAATCGAAAACGTAAAACCCAGCCTAGTTACCAAGGCATATTAGTTTACAAATGTATTTTCTTGTGTACCTTAGCTTCAAAGGTTCCAAACGTTTGTGTTCTAGCAATAGCATGATCCCCCTTTAAAAAAAAACATAGTTTCCGGATCGCTATGCGCTGACGTGTCACAAATCATTACGACGCAGCGAATTATGATTAAGCTTTTTATTCTTTTTAAACAAAGTTCAAGAAAAGTTTGTGTCACAACTTCAGGCATAGAACCACGCATGCGTATCGGCCTCATTTCTACTGTCCTCAAAATCTTTAGAAATTCCTTAATGAGTTTCAGGTTGTGACCATTCCCCCGATAATCATTCGTCATCGGCTTAACTAGAAGCCTATACAAATTAAAAAGAGCTCATTACCAACTTCACAACAATCTGTTCTAAAAAAGGACGTAATTTTTAACCCTTATCCTGCTAGATCACTCATAGGAAATCTTCCATTTGATAGTAAAAAGTCAAACATTGCTGTTTCAAAATTTTATTTTGGGGAATATGCTCTTATCAGATAGTGTAG
Source organism: Tridacna crocea (assembly GCA_943736015.1). Classification (NCBI taxonomy): domain Eukaryota; kingdom Metazoa; phylum Mollusca; class Bivalvia; order Cardiida; family Cardiidae; genus Tridacna; species Tridacna crocea. The sequence continues at coordinate 18,120,805 of OX031066.1, forward strand.
ATTCAAGATTACACACTGTACGTTCTGAGCAATCAGACCTTGATCTACATTGTCCGCAAAAGGTCAGTGAGTCGCGCTTATCAGCCTAAGGTGTAAAGAGAGCCTTGACATATTTATCTACTAACATTAAAAATATGAACAGTTTACTCACTACACGTTCCAAATTGGTTTCGAGTTTTATTCAAATACTGTTACATGGGTCTCTGGTCAAGGTCAACCGAAAATAAGAGTATGCAGTTCATTAATGAGTGAGGCTGCGTATTTGCATACAAATGTGTCAGTGTATAATCAACACAGTTGTGCTATAAAATATTAACAGTACATCCTATCGATAAATGAAACGTGGATAGATTGACTGATCTTCAATGCTTTAACAATTAATTATGAATATCTGCAATTATTTTCATACTCATCAGTTGATTTTTATAGTCGAACAAAAGGTGTTACATAAATTTGTGAAATTGTTTTATAATCTCTAAGAAAATATGGATTTTTCGCCGTTGTAAGACCTGGACGAAATTGTTGAAAACGAGAACTATTTCGGAATATTCCAGCGTTAGGGTGAATAAGAAGGAAAACGAATCTTAAGAAACATTTTATTTTTCTATCTTAAATTGTATAAGTTACGTGTATAGTGCCAAATTCGAAAACTAAAATGTTTAAAGCCGCAGTGAAGCCAAAGAGTGTGTAATTTTCACCGTTTATAACTCGAAAATATAGCGAATTACTAAACACAACACACATTCGGATCCGAACGTGTCAGTTGCTGCACTGGTTGCCATGACATACGTGTGCAAAAATGCATGGAGAAGTCCGTCGATTTCACGGACGCCATTGATCTAGACAACCTTCATTATAGTTCGTGTATATTCGAACCAGGGCCAGTATTCACCAACCATTCTTATGAACGTTCTTTGTCCTATTCTCCAGAATTGTCTACATTTGTAAGTAGCACAACTTCGATTGGCTAAACCAGTCAGTTTAGCCAATCGGAAGTTGTGTTACTTACACATATAGAAAACCCTGGAGAATAAGACTGAGAATATTCTCAAGAATGGTTGGTGAATACGGACCCAGGTCTTCGAGAACTTCACGTGATAACATTGCATCTCATTAACCCTATGACGTAGACAGGACCATTATGTACAATTCTAACATTATGTCATCGGAGAGTAAGATTGCTCATTCCGAACCTGTTTTCTTATATAGATGTAGTAAAGTTTTCCTCTATTGATAAACAAGACCATGATGGTCCTCTATCTCTCACCTGAGTACTAAGCAGTAAAGGTCTACAATGAAGGTAAATACCAAATATAAAAGTTCAAGGCCAAATAATTCTGACAAGGTATGTAACTGTGCAAAAACCATTTTCTTCTTTTTCGAAAATGCTTTCAGAACCCTTCTTATTCAGGGTCATTGAAGTTCAGGATTGTTTGGTAAGGGATTGAATTAACTTGGAAGGCCAGGCATTAATTTCCTGGTCAAAATGGTGGTCGAATGACAGATTAAAACATCATTCGCTCATTGGTAAGACACAAATGACACTTGTCTCAGTAACTTTTGATCAAATGTCAAAGGATATTGGCTGACACAGTAATCAAGCCAATGCAAACTGGGAACCCTAGACTAACAGCTCACAACATTTCTTGACTGATCTATCAGGGCTCAACAAGTCTAGTATGTGAAAGGTAACCCCTTTTTCTGTGACACATCTTACAGAAGAAAATTGTATCAAAAAGACTATCCAAGTTGGATGGATGGGCAAACTGACTGTAATTGGTCCATAATGAAATTATACATTTAGTCCCCTTTTTGATAACATGTCGTTTCATGAAATAAAATCAAATAACTATTGTCTGTCGCTTAACAAGATGAAGTTTAATTACATTTTGTCCTGTAGTAATGAATGAATAGCGTTTTAAGGCCCGTCGACAACATAGGTCATATTTGGCGCACTTACTTAGTAAACAATAATGCGAGGTGAAGTTTCCATCTTCTTTCAGAACAGAGGAATTTCAAAGTTTTTCTAGAAGATGCTACATGTGAATTATCAAAGCTCTACGACTTCCAGTTTCAGAGAATTTTTTTTCAAAGTTTTCCTTCTTTGTTCCTGTGTTTCGAACTTGTGACCCCCGGGGAGGGGCCAGTTTGGACTCCATCATTTGACCAAACTTGGTAGATGTCAACTAGCAGATGCTACATACCAAATATCAAAGCTCTACTCCTTCTTGTTTCAGAGAAGAAGAATTTTAAAGTTTTCCCTCTTTGTACAGGACTATGTTTCAAACTTGTGACCCTCGGGGCGGAGACAGTTTTGACCCCAGGGGCATCAAATTTTTTCTGCCACTAAATGGAACTTTTTCGAACTGCACCTTTACATATCGTGAGAGCCATAATAATCGCCATATTTTTACATTATAAAAATGAAATCTACTTTTTATTTTATAAACAGGCTGTTTATTCAGTTGGACGCTACTGAGACTTTACAGATTTTTGTTTTATCAAGTTTACGACAGTTTATCTTCGCAAATACGATTTGAGCATATTTAAGCTCCTACACATGAAGGTTTTAAATAAAAAGTATTCACCCAACACAGACAAACTCGTGAAGATGAAAAAAAATTTATATAGACCGTATTATTGTATTTTTTAATGTCAAAGCATATAGGTTACAGATTTTTATGGAGACTGTACCTGATTAATGAGACTTCTCTTATGTCCAAATAATATCACAGGAAAGTCCTAAGTGCATGATAGGAGAAAGAATGGTGTGCTGTAAGGTATAGTCACAGGCGTCAGGGAGTGTCTTTATCAGACAGATGAATTGTCCTCACGTGGAATGAAAAAGGAAAATGTATAAATGCAATGCATACAGACCGAATACTAAGCGCTGACTGGCTAATTTATCGGAACCTGGTCAAAAGATAAAACACTGAGAGTTATATCCAGAAGAATCCTAAAAGACATATATTTTTTTACTCGAATACTGGTTGGGTTTTCAGAACGATGCATTCTATAAAGTATTTTTATATCAAATATTTTAAAACAAAGTTAATCTGGCATTCTGCCACTTTTCTCACAACATACTTCAATCAAAATAAAGCTTTATGGATCATCTATCTTTGGCAAAATGGTTTGCATGCTACAAGTTTGAACCCTGAAAATCCCCGATCTTTGAAGCGTGGATCAGCCGTTTCTATCTTTCTATCTTATCTGATGAACCTTGTTTCGTATTTCTGAATTATTTTTTCTGTCTCACTTTTGGCTATTGTGTGTCTGTCTTAGCCTATGAAAAAGTAAAGACACGATTTTGTCGCAGAAGATGGACATAATAATTTGTTACATATCGTCAAAAGAAAGTGCTTGGTAGCACAGTAGTAGCATGGAAGTAGATAAGATAGAATTTGCAAGGTAGTTATCAAATAACAGCACGGTTCTAGAATTTTTATATAAAATGACGTTCGAAGATGATGGAATAAAAATGTAAGTAATATTAAATTGTATATTACAAGATTGCCATTGGTTTGCGTACCATACCAGTATGTTACTGAAAGCTTTATGATCCTATTTTAAATCTAATATTAAGTCATGTTGATGAAAAAGCTTCTCTAATTAATTTCCACTTTAAGAGCGAAGAGATTGTTGCCAAAGATTTCATTAAGCATAGGTATGTTTTGAAAGACGTGATTTGCGACAGTGAACCAAGAGTTATTTCCAGAGGGAGATCTTACTTAATCAGCTTGCACGGTAACTTGACATCATCAATATATGTTTATGCTAGAGGGTCGTTTCGACCTTTCTTTATCAGCCCTTTTGTACCGCTGCAACACTTTCAGAAGTAGACAAGAAATTAAAATTCATGAACTAAGTAGATGGAATGCATAATTGTATAGATCGTTAGGTAAAGATGTCTATCTACACTGTTCCATATATTGTGAGACAATTTCAAAACCAAACATTCATTGCAATACTTTGGTTTTTCATCTGAGAAAAAATAAAATGCCCATTTCGTGCTTATGTACTTCCAAGGAAATAACTAATAACTATCCGACTTTTCGATAATCTAGCTTATCATTCAAAGAAGAAAATGGTGCAAAGCAATTTTCTTTCTTTTCTTTTTTTATTGTTTTTCAACGATGCCCATGTCTAACGGGAGGAATCTAGGGGAATATAAAGTTAATTATTTCATTGAAAGCTAAAGCCTTAGCTACCTTTGAAAGAAGATAATTGATCTAACATCTTACTTAACTATTATCTAAATTAAAGGGAGAAAGTATATTGATTTAATGTTGAGTATTTGAGGGCAGTCTATGATGCTTTTTTTTTAAACAAAATACTATAGATTTACACCAGACTGAGCAGATTTTGCAGTCTTCTGTTTGATTAACATGGTTGGTAGGATATAATAGTCACAAGAATAATGCATGTTGAATTCCGATATTGATGTATTTTTTCAATCACCGTAAATAAACAAGCAACTACTTTGAAATTTAAACTTTAAGTTGTGTAAAGATCAGATACTATATAAAAAATGCATTTTTTTTAAAAATTATTATTACAACTGTGCTAAAATACATAAGTGTCTTAGGGACTTTTAAACTTAAATCGAAGAGGAATTTATAGACTTTACGATGACAGCCTTTATAAATTTCCTATTTATCCATGTATGTTTAACAAAGTGACGATGTTTTTTTTTTAACGTTAACTCTTAAATCTGAATTAATTTTCAATTCAAGTTCAAATCTTTACCTAATAGTATTGCTTTAAATAATACCACTTTCTTTTAATTCACCAAATCAAATTTCTGATACTCTTGTTGTCCATCTTTAACTTGAATAAATTTCAAGAAAGTGCAGTATGAGTAGGAACTTAACAGGACCTTGTTCTTTTTTATATCAATCAAGAAATTTCCAATAGTTCGTACCGGATTAGGCTTTTGTAGTAAGTCAAAGGTTTGTTTCTCTAACTGAATCATTTATGAATTTAGAGAAATGGCATAGTGTCTAAGATAGAAAAACAATAACTGCTATCGGATGCCTTCATCAACGTAATGTCAGTGCCGACGGAAAATTGCTCCATATGTAACGTGTGTATAAAAACGATGGCAATAAATACGGAAGGAGTGGATAATATAAGTGATCCGCAAACCGACGCCATATGGATTTTATCATCGACATTTATTATATTTACAATGCAATCAGGTAATTTTTTTTAATTGCAAATATTTACCGATTTATTTATTATATATAATACTTAATCATTCATTTTTAAATTCTTTTCCTCGTTTTTCCCTTCGCCTCTTGACTCACTATCGCCTTATGACGTTCATGAGAATTTTGAAAATCCGATTTCATGCAAAACAAAGATAGAATTAGTTGTTGGTTGGGATTTTTGACAAAAGCATACAAAAAGTAAGCCGCTTTTTTTCTGGATTTTTTTCAATGGTTTAAAATTATTAGAGCTATCCAACATGACTTTTTCATAGAGAAAAGCGGTGCAGCACTGGTGATAGTTCGCAATGCCCATCATGAGAAATATACATTTCGGCAAATACTTATCAGACATTCATGGATACATATGTGATGAAAAGCTAAGGTTTTCCTTCAACAAAATTTCCATTTCTAATTAGTTCCATAACACACAATCAGCTCCAGATGACTTTCCTCCGTAAAGAGAAGTAAAGCATACTTTAAATCATTTAAGAAGGTTATGACTTTGTTTTGTTTCTCGGGGTCTAAAACAGCATAAAGAACATGCGTCATTGTTGATAGCAAACCAACAAATACTTGTTCATTGTGTTCTTTTTTACAACCTGAGACATTCACCGTATAGCGATTGTAACTTGAATTTCTAGGTGTACACTGGTCCCAGATAATTTCTGTCAGATTCGATCACATTCTTCAAGCGAAAAAATAGATTGCTTTTTGTACAATCTTTAATGAGTCATACTCTGGTATAATCGGGTTAAATGAATCTAATGAATGATAGAAAGCAAATCAAAAGACAAAGGTCTACCTTTAACCTTTCACCCCGTTAGGCATTACTATTGACCCTAAATAACAGCAACGATGAAGCTGTTTCTTGTGTGTGTATGACACCTTTTGATAGCATAGAAAACATTGTGGCAAAAGGTGAAATTGCTCGTCACGAGCAATTTCACCTTTTGCCACAAATGTTTTCCAAAAGCTCCTACAAGCAAAGCGTAGAAATGAGTATCTATGGAGTAAATGGTTAAAGATAGCTATGCAGAACAACTGACTTAATCATGAGGCACACCGGTCCTTTGACATGCAAAAACTAATCAAAAGCATACAGTTTCGACCCATATCAAAGTGCGCACACAGCACAGGCTTAGCTGAGTCGATACACTTTGCAGATGCATCAAGTCCTATTTTCACAGAGCATGGTCCAATTAATTTTTTAATGCATTTACTGTAAGAGACGCCAAATAGTTGAATTTATTACAGAAACACTCTTTTCAATTATACCCTATTTTCAATAGAACACGTTAAGAAATATCTGACAATACAGCCAGTTTTACTTAGCCTTGTGACAGCCGCACAGGAACTTTTTTGAACATTGCAGGACTTCGTGCGGACTCTGCAAGACTGCCATACAAATTCGTAACGCCTCAGACATCGCAGGCTGGTTTTTCAACATTTTCTTTGCGATTTCTTTGCGATTTTTGTAGTTCGAACGGCAACTGTACGGTTGCCATGCAGCAGCCGTACGACTTCCTTGAGACCTTCGCGGCAATCATACGATTTCTTACTTGGTTATATCTGCGAAGGCTGCACGATGATCGTAGGAACATCTTGTGATTGCCTTGCTTTTTGTGAAAGTCTGTCTAAAGACTACTGTGGAATGTACGAACAACGTATAGATTCGCACGAATGCCTTGCGAAAAGTTTGCGTCATCCCTCCTCTTTTAAAAAGTTTGTCTGTCTTGTTCGTCGTCAGTCGCGGTCGAGATTTCAGGGAGAGATCATGCCGACAAAACAAGTATCTCAAAAAGGAAAGGGTAAGGCTCCGAATACTGAACCTCACATTGAACCCGAGATAACCGAGGCATCACCAACCCAGGATTCAGATGAAGAATGCACGCGCTTGTACAGAAATGACAAATATTCCTTTACAGTAAAGCTCAGGTTGTCCCCATCGAACTTCCTTTCCAGCTCCTGAGAGACTGTGCTACTGGCAAAATAGCCGACGCCGCCTCAACCATGGTTTCACCCACCAACGTCTCTGTTGGCTCTTATGCTTTAACGCTCACGGACAAGCAATGAAAAAAGCGTCGTCCCGTTCTTCATCTGCGAGTATCCTGTTCATGGCTGCAATACGCAATCTATGTAACTCCATGATGGCCTGCTGCAGAATGAGGCTGTTGCCGCTTACCATTGTTTATATATATCCAAATCTGGACAAGAAGAGATAATTCGTCCTAACAGCAATCGCACGAACACCGTAAAGCTGTCTTGCAAATTCGTGCTTGCCGTGCGGTGGTGGTAAAAAAAAAACCCATGAACATTCTTACGGCAGTCTTGCTGGCCCCTTGATAATATGTGTGGCAGCCTCACGATAACCGCATGACATACGTGCCAACACGTCGCTTGGTTCTTTTCGTGCATTAAATCTGCGAACACCTTACGGCTCGTGAGTCTACAGTGCAAAGAACCTACGAAGATCGCTTTGTATATTTGCACTATGTGCGACTGATGCGAATTGGTAGCAGTTATGTTTGCAACGGAAATCGTACGAAGATAAAATCGCGTGGCCAATATGAGACAGGCTTAATCCGATTAAAGTCCAACATATTTGATCTGAAAGATTGCAGTTTTTACATGGAAATATTTCTGAAAGACAAAGCTATTGCAACTGCATTGCCGTTTTTTGATACACCCTTTATGACGATTACAGTAACTTTATTCAAAGTAATAAAACCACTGGCCCATAATACAAGAAAATACATAAAGACAAACATAATGTATAATAGACGAGTTACCTCTCATTTTATTTCATGTTAACCCTTAGATTGCTCAATTAGTTAATTGAACCTTTCAAACTGAGAGTTTGAACCCTAATTTTGGTATTTCATGGGTTTTTTTTCTCGGGAAATACCGCTATTTGACATCATAGATATAAGATCATGGTGTACGATCTTAATTCACCCTGTCCGCAAAAGGTCTGTGAGTAGAACACATAGTAAAAAGGGTTAAATTCGAATAATGTTTTAACATTTAGTATTGTCAATGAATAGTGACCATTTATATGAACGTCCATATAGCAACCCTTTTTCATAAACATATAGTTTTTCAAACTTGAAGAAGAAAACTTTAAAAAAATGAGAAAAACGCGGGCAACAGCGAACTAATTAGTAACACTTGGGCTTCAGAATTAGAATGTACGTTCTTGCCTGTGCTCATTATCGGGGTACAAGGTTTTAAGAGCCAATATATCATAGTTTTGCAAATTAAATGGAAAGTAATTTCCCGACCATATTTCATAGATGTGCACTTTATGTCCATTTTGTGCTGATGCTAGACAACGATATACTTTAGCCAATTTTAGATTAAGAAGAGATTATAAAACGCTCTAGTAATAAACATACAATATCATAATTCGGTATATCATTTTATCGCGTCAGAAGTGTTTAAAGCTGTACATATGCTTTTTTTGTATAATGCTGTTTTTAACAGGATTTGAGTTCCATTATGGCAATAAGTACATTTTCAATTTCTTACCACAGCATTCTTCCTGAGGCACATGAAACTAATCAAATTGGTAACCACCGTAATAATCTTTTACTAGATGACAAATAGTTTTGCTATTCCCTACTGAAAGAATTTTCATCGAGAAATTATTTGTGGCTCACATGATGGAATTGTATATGAATAGGTAGCAACATTGTGGGAAAAGGAGACAATGCTGGTCATTTGCGTTTTTTTCCTTTTCATACTTCAATTTTAAAAGCATCCCCTGCAGGGTCGTTCAGACTCGAGATTGTTTGGTAACTGGTTAATAGCTGTGTGCGTGATTCTTGGGCAACAGAGACTCTGCGTGAAGCTGATCAAAGTGTAATGATTACCGAAGCGTTTATCATTTAATGAATTGCTGTTTTTTTTTTTACCGGCAACTGTGTGAATCTAGGTAAAAAAGAGACATTGACGCATCGTTACTGGAGTTATTAAACGAACGTGACTTCTGCTTACCTGATTAGATTTAACTCAAAGCTGTAAAAGCCTTCGCTGGGTGACATTTCCGGGTCTCAATTTTCCTTTTATATCTATGTCCAGATAGACTTTCTTTAACCTATAAATGCTGGATCGGGTCGTGATTTTTAGGACGGTGGAGATTGAGATCAACCAACATATATTTTTCAGTCTGATCTTTGATCTTTACTGTACGAGGTTGTTTCACATAGTCTTGCAATATTAATCGTAAAATGCCATATTTTCCTCAATTTAATCGGAATGAAGGTGTCCATTTCATTAATTCAGCACTGTATGAAATAACTTTCACAGTAATAGGGGAAAAATCAGAATCACAAGATCTTGTTTGATAGTCAGGTATTTCAAAATATCAAAACTTCATTTTCTCAGTGATTCTGATGGTACAACTATATATGAATACATAAATACGAAAAACAACTTTGCTCAAACTTTAGAATAATGATTAAAGGTTCCTGACGACAACTCTCCCTACAGATGTATACATCATTGTGTTAGGTTTTTTCCTTCGTTTTTTTTTTTTGAAAAGAAATTTTCTGACATTTCAGATTGTATGGAATATTTAGCGATTATGATTTTGACGAGAATCAACCACACGCATAATAAGTTAAAATTTTCTTTACACAAAATATTCCGATTTACGGTATAGTAATAGCTTGATACTAATAATTAATTAAAACCATAAACTGCTCTTTAATGTGGTTCTATGATTTCAGGTTTTGGATTGTTGGAGAGTGGATCAGTCTCTGTAAAAAATGAACTCAATATAATGGTAAAGAATGCGGTGGACGTTGTATTTGGTGGACTATCCTTTTGGATATTTGGGTACGGATTAAGCTTTGGAGAAGATGGTATTAGTAACCCGTTTTTCGGATGGGGCAGTTTCTGTGTGAATTCGAACAATGAAAGATTAGGTTGGACATATTCCAAGTTCTTTTTCCAGGCATCGTTTGCCACAACGGCGACAACGATTGTATCAGGTAATGCTGTTCTTTTCTAATTCAGTTAAAATTAACATCTGTATGCAAAAAAAGAAAAACTCTCTCACACAAGAGTAAAGATTTGGGATGTATAACGGTCGACAAAACGTATCATTGAAAAACGATGTAAAAAAGTGTATTCAATGCCATTGACGAAAATCACATCCAGACGAAATCTGAGATTTAGAAACTTATTTTTCAAAAGGTTACAGGTCGGATAACCCATCACAACACACATATATAAGGACGGAGAAAACTCGAACGTGTCAGTAACTGCAATGGCTGCCGTGATAAACGGGTGCTACAATGCATGCAGAACTCTGTAGATTATAGGGACGCCATTGACCGAGACATCCTTCGTTATCGTCCGTGTATATTCGAACTAGACCTTCGAGAACGTCACGTAATACAATTGCTTCTCGTTAGTGCTACAAAGGACTACTGTTTACACTTCCAGTAGTATGTCATCGGAGAGTGAGATTGCTCATACTGAACTTGTTTTCTCATTTAAATGTTTAAAGTCTTCCTGTATTGATAATAATGAATAAGCGATGATCAGCCTGTGTAGTCATTATGTTTACAATGTCAATAAACTCGCGTTTTTCAAGCCTAGAATGGGGACAAATCAATCAGTGAACGAAAGGTTTGTTTCAACGCTTGAGTTATCACGTGGTGTTTACATCAGTATTACGTCAGTGCGGAGATATACAACGGAAATTGGCTAATCGTCGACGATCATCGATGTAAACAAACGGATAATGCGGCATGGTAGGAATTGTTCTAGTTTCAAAATTCTTTTTTATTCTATTTTCTGTTGGAACTTTTACAAACTGCACCTGTACGGAACAAATTTTTAATTGAGTTATATTTTACTGAGACTTTATCATGGTCTCCACATTATCGCACATAAGCAACTGCGAGAAGCAAGCATTAAAACGAACCGTAGTGATCATTACTATTCAACATATAGGTTTTAAGCTCACCTGAGCACAACGTGCTCAAGGGGATCTTTTAGGATCAACCGATGTCCGTCGTGCGTCGTTAACAATTCTTTAAACATCAACTCCTCCTAAACCGCTGGGCCAATTTGGACCAAACTTGGCTGGAATGGTCCTTGGGGGGTCATTTTCAAAATTTGTGCCCAGAATTTGATTCGGTCAAAAACTCTGGTTGCCATGGCAACCAAATGGAATTTTCTAGGAAATTCTTTAAAAATCTTCTCTGAAACAGCTGACCGGATTTTAAAATAATTTCACAGAGATGTTCCTTTGGTGACCCCTTTCAAAAATTGTTCGCAAAATTTTGATGCGTCAAGAAACATGGCTATGGTGAATGGGACCTACTTGCACTATATAGAAATGAAGAAATTCTTAAAAATTCTTCTTCTCTCGAACAGTTGGTCAGATTTTGAAATAATTTCACAGAGATGTTCTTTGGGTGATCCTTTTCAAAATTTGTTCGTGAAATTTTGATTCAAGAAATATGGCTCTGTTGAATGGGGAAATGCACTCTATGGAAATGAAGAAAAGTTGCTAGTGGGTTTTTGTATTACTTTCAAGAGAAAAATCGAGTAGGAATGACACGTAAAATTTGCGAGAAGAGCTGTAATAAAGTTTAAAGTGGCCAAATTCATACGAATTAAAAAAAACTTAAATAGTCAAATTTCATATCCTCCGATTTCGTCCTACTTTAAGGATGTTAAAAACAAAAAAAAGTTGTTTGTGTTGCAATTTTTTTGGGGTCTTTTCACAATCTGACAGGACTATTTCAGCAAATTTGTTACAGAAATAAACGGTGAAAGTATGCGTGCAGTTTATTTTAATTCTAATGACCGTGTGTCTATATTTGCATACAGACACATTAACGCTTCTATGATGTATTTCCCTATCGAATATTTGACCCAAATATATTTGATCCTTTCATTTCAAACGGTGCCATGTATTGCTGCTACCGTTTGGAACGACCGAAATCAGATTGCCAACATTAGTTCTAGATTTACATATTGCCGCTAAACTTTATTCAGACAAAAAAGTCTATTCAGGTTTGCAGTGGTATTTTCAGACCTTAAAAAAACCTATATTACAAGTTCCTTGAGAACTAAGGAAGCCGATTGTTTGTTTGTTTTCTTGGAACCCATATAGATCTAGCTCATTTTATTTCACATTAGATACTCTTGCAACCCATTGCAGAAGTACAAGTAGTTACCTCTTATTTTGTTTGTGAAGAGGGTCGATCAAGATCAGACTCCAGTATTATATAATATTTTGAAACGATGCTATGTTTCATATCATAGTACACCAAGAATTCCTCGCTTGTTCTTGTTTGTCCAGCAGGATAAATATCAAATAATATGAACTGTTAAGCGTTAGTGGCTCATTTACAAGTCACTGTTGATATGTTCGTCTTTAAACGCATTACGAAAAGATTACGCACTTTGAAAACATTCTTGTATGGATAATCAATATTAAATTAGGTTTAACTCGCTGTCGGACGAAGAAAATGTCAGATTTGTCAATATTAAAAAAGCAGATGAAAAAAAAAAAAATTCTCAAATGATTGAAATCGTTTTAGTTGGCTGTTGCTTGACATCTGCAATCTCGGGCCATTATGGAAAAAAAAATCTACGATCATCGTCATTAGTGCATTGCTTTGGTCTGTATTTGGATTAAGCATGTGACCCCGAACTCCTCTGGTAAATCAGAAGGATTGCAAATTGAAGTCTTACGTGTACGATAGGTGTTTATTTCTTGAACATAACCTTAATCTACATTCATTGTTTTTTGTAGGTGCTATGGCCGAGAGAACGAAGCTAGGATCCTACATGGTATTTTCTGTAGCAAACACTGTACTTTTTTCATTGCCCGCCCACTGGGTGTGGGCGACGGGTGGATGGTTGTATAATTTTGGTATCGTAGATATTGCCGGGGCAGGTCCGGTACATCTTGTTGGGGGAATGACAGGCCTTGTTGCAACCACCGTCCTCAAACCTAGGTACGGTAGATACAGTGACAAAAATGCACCACAAATGAGTTCACCAACAAATGCAGTCTTGGGCATGTTTATGCTGTGGTAGGTGTACAACATTCTTAAGAGAAGCTTTTAGGATCACCCTTTGTCCGTCGGGCGTCGTCCGTCGTGAGCAATTCTTTAAACAACATCTCCTCCTTAACCATTGGGCCAATGTCAGCCAAATTTGGCAGAAATGTTCCTGGGCATGTCCTCTTTGAAAGGTGTTCACCGAATTCGATTAAAAAAAAAAAAAAAAAACAAAAAAACTCGGGTTGCTGTGGTAACCCAAAATCATTTTCTAAGATATTCTTTAAAAATCTTGCCTGAAACCACAGGTCAGATTTTGAACAAATTCACAGAAATTTTCATAGCGTGACCTTTTTCTAAAAGTGAAATTTTTATCCGTCAAAAAAAACAGGGCCCTGATTGATTGTTTTTAGATTTCCACAGAAACTTTATAAGTAGAATTCTGATTCGTCAAAAATATGGCTGTGCTAATGATTGTAGGAGTGATGACAGGTTTTGAAAGGACTTCTACAGATAACAGTTTCAAATTACTTGGCAAAATAATAAATTTGTTTGTAAAATTTCAATAGTTCAAAAGATATTGGATGTCGTTCTCTAAACAATTCATGCGAGCGATCCGGGCCATCCTGGCCCCCATGTCTTTCATGATGTCTTTGCGTAAATATTTTTTTTTAAAGACTGAAATGTTAAGAGGTATACTTAAAACAATGAAACCCCACTGATATAAGTGTAATAGTGTCCTTTGAATTATATGTATGTAATGCTTGTAATGGTATATTTCAAATACACCCGAGTTCAAACGTAAAAGTCTCATGCTAATGAAAAAAAAATCAAAACTATTGTATCTTAATCTAAATATATTTCATAAGTTATCGGCTTGAAACTTAATTTAGGTAGCCCTTTCTTTACCGCGTGTAGAGTTAAGATTGTCAGTAAAAGGAGTTGTATCTCTAGCTTCAGATTTCGCATGTACGGTTTTGATGACATATCAAATTGTCTGATCGCAGTGACATTTTTTTTAGGAAAGAAGAACCTTTGTTTCGAATACTGAACATCCGGATTTTCTTCTATTTTGCATTAAGTCGGAGAATTCATGCAAAAGATAGCGTTTTAGGTAGGTTAGAAGCAAGATAGATAATTCCAGCACAGTATTCGAGATAAAGCAATACTAAGACTTCACTACTTTGTTAATTTCCTATTTTATTGTTATTGCGACAAAATAAATCTTAAAAAAAAAAAACTCTTCAACAAGACAGGCAAATTGATGCGATATCCCGTCCCACCGCCAGTTGTCGAGGGGGATAATAATCGTAAAGGGCAGGCAGATGAAAAAAAGTAGTGCAGTAGATATCATGTAAGTAATTGAATTAGGCATGAAGGTGACATTTTTCTGTAAGGACAAGCAAGAAATGTACGAAATACTGTAAAAATGAAGATCAGAGTAGAATTACTCAAGATCTGCGCTAAATAGAGTCGGGTCTTGCGCACTGTACTCTGTAATATTGTAAAAAAAAAGCATATCAAGTTTGAAGTTGTTCTGACTTGAGATGACAAAGTTCTATTCTGGACAATCACTAATTGTTGTAAAAACGATGATAAAAGGGAAAAAAACTCAGAGACAGCACAAGGTAAAGTTACAGTTCTTTCGCACTGCACTTCCACATATTGCAAAAATAAGCATACTATAATTCAAGTCATTCCTACTTCAGATGACAAACTTTTGATCCGGACAAGTTTCAAGTCAATCGTCCGCTAGGACGCCCGTATACCAAGGGTGATCCTATCATACGTCCCGTTTTCATCGGGCGTATAAAATCTAACGATGAAGATTTGTAACACAAAAAAGGCTGTAAGGTTGGATAAACTTATACAGAGAAATATTTCTTCAAAGGAATTTTCCAAGCGCGCTAAAATGACATCAAAAACGACTTGGAAGATGAGACGGAAGTGCTTGGGGTATTAGTCGTGGAATTGTCGCGTTAAAAATCATGGCGGATCAACTTAAATCGTGTAAGAGATGTTCTGAGCCACTTCATCGCCACAAAATCTAAAAACGAACGGTCTATGCTAACATTCTGTACACCAGTTATGTCTATGGAACAATAAGCTGCTCTTAAATCAATTAATATCCGATTTTTTCCAACATATATGGAGGATTCTGGTGTACATGATTCAAGACGTCGTAGTATATAGACAACTGAAAGAAAATGTGGAAAAGAAGAAATTGCTTGCTACAAGCGATTTCTCTTTTTCCTTAAATATTTTCAAAATTCCTTTCTTATGGTTGTAAAAGACGGGTTTGGATGTTAATGAGTAACATTCAGGGTAAGTTATGTTACTGATGTCACTATTGTTATTTAAAACCTATGCATTGGACAAATATTATTTGTTTTTATAGAATGATGTTTTATTGAATGATGAAAAGAGTTATTTTATAATCTGACATAATGCAGAAACGAAAAAAAAAAGAATGTCAGTGCACATTGAAATTTTCTAAATACTATCAAAGTATCGTGATAACATGTTTGTTTTTCAATATTCTATGGCAGCCAAAATATTAATCTATCTTTTGATGAAATTTAAAAAAAAAAATTATCATAGATAGTTCTTGACAAATTTGGATTCTAGGGGTTTTTTGCAAAAGATAGGATAAAGATTCGCTGCCAATGTCAGCATATGTAATTGATAAATTTTGATGATTATTTTTCAAAACATCACAGAAAGAAAATATGATACATATATATAAAATCGGTTTGCTTACAAAGGTATACAGTTGAAGTATGCCAAGTTTCATGCATTTCTTATTGAATCTTCCTTTGGGTGTTATGTCCTTAAGGAAAAAATTAATCATGCTAAATACTAGTTTCTATCAATTCATAATTCGTCGTCTGCCAATAGCAAATAACCTATCAAACTGCCAACGGCATCACTGTCTTACTCAAAATTAAAGGAAATGGTATTTAAATGCTGCGCCACAAGTATTCAATTCTAGAAATTGCTTTCGCGCTTGTTAATGACGTTAAAACAGAATAAAGACAATTATTAAAGTGTATGAATGCCAGTGGTTGCCTCCTTGTAAGAACTCTTTCTCAGATTTTGCCCTATGATTGTGTTTTATTGGACGTTTTTCATCCAGTATTCAGGGTAATTGCTCTTTATACAAACAAAAGCACTCAACGATGAGGGAGTAAAGTAGCAATGCAATTAACCCTTACCTTGCTAAATTACTAAAAACCTGAATTTGGCCATTCTGATTTTTTTTTTTCCGATAAAAAAATATCTCGCAATCGGAGAGTGTTGATCTTAGGTTAGACTTTATGTTCTAAACAAAGAAATCTTAATTAACACTGTCTACAAAAAATTACAGAGTCGCGCTTAGAGGCCTAAGAGTTGATGCCAGGGCAATAGTTGACCAACGGTTTACTTTGAAATCACTAATATCACGTTTGTCTTTACTCACTTTGTATGTTGTATTTGGCTCTAAATTTTCTATCTAAATATTTTTGTCCTTGGTATTTCTTAACACCAACCTATCTATAAAAGAAACTACTGAAAAACTATTTAAACATAGTCCAGTATACTAATTTCGGGTCAATTTGAAAGCACTATGGACCAGTGATAGATGATTAAGTATCTCTTAACCGAAATTGACTTTCGGGCTCTGGTATGTCATTTTTGGTCTGTATCACATCTACATCTGTAAGTGACACCACCGTACTCTGTATTACGATATTAATGCAAATCTTGTTATAATGTACATTTTTGATATCTTCAGAATTCCAATTGTCCAATTCCACTTTATGTTCTTTATGCTTCAAAGAATTATATCATACAGCTTCATACAGCTTGGTCAATCTGTTCAACATGGTGTTGGATAAATGTTTGAACACTCTCATCTTTTTAAATACTATCTTTCGTCCCAAATTTTTCACAGTTTCCCGTTATAATTCGATTGGATTAAGGTCGTAGTGATGTGGAGGTAGCCTTATATTATTATTATATGATATTTTGGCTAGCATTTTAAACAACCTGTCATTTTTATACACGGTTTAGTATGTTCGGGTTGACTATATAGCTTTAGTTTAATGAAATTCTATGAAAAAGAGTTTTATTTTAAACCGTGTTCTGATAAATTGACATGGTAGTATTTATGTACCTTTCACCCGAGTCCAGTATTACAAAACTTTGTCCATATGTCCGCTACTGCTTGTCCCTACACTGTATAAAGCTGGTCATTAATCTATTTACATTTCTATTTACATACAGAAATGAAAAATTCGTCTGAGAGTTGTAATCACGTCCACCATTCGATTTAGAGCAAAATGTAACCTGTTTAGCTTAAAAGTATTTTTTCCTAATTCATATGACTTGTTCTCGATAATTTACAACAAAAAAAAACACACACACACAATTTTCTGGAAAAATGGATCAGGCCGAAAGCCGAGGTTTTAGTGTTCGTTTTTGTCCAGGCTGGTGGTTTAGGACGAGAACAAGTCATTTACGCTATTGTACTATATACATTAGAAACAACATGTTTAAAAATCCTTTCCTTATGGTCCTGATTTAACGTCATTTTCTATTGTGCCGGTGATATCTGATGATACAATAAAAAAAGTTTTTCTCTTCCCATGTCTCATATATTCTCCTCATAAAAGGTTAAACAACAGGATTTGATGAGTGATTTTACAAAAATATACACATCTGTTGATTTTTTTTTATAGATTTACATACGTATCTTGTTAGACCCGTACTTAAATTCTTACGTAACAAAAGTTGTAATTTATCCAAGCGTTAAAAGGAATGGGGCATGTTTGTTCAAGCATTGTTAGTACTGGCAGGCAAGTGTCTTCCTTTATCCTTGCTCTACATGCAAAAATCATAACATTACACTGACAATGGGTTTAAATATTTGACTGGCTCCAAAGCATTATATTACATTCATTAAGATGCTCAGGAGATACGTGACAAATATGTAGGTAACAAGGGCCATCGGTTTGGTCCGAGGGGATATGAGTTCGTCAGAGTTGGCACAGCATTTCCAAACGCAACAAAGTGTCAAAAATCATTTGTAGAGCCTTACAGTCAGACACGTAGATACAATGAAATGCCACTTCTGGCCGCCCAAGAGCCACAACTCCAAGTTAAGATAGACACGTGGTGACAACCAATGGTGGCTTCAGGTTTACAGCAGCTTCCATGCTTCAGAACGACCTTCACAGAGCTACTTGTACCCGAAATTCCACTCAGACAATTCGTAACCGATTACATCAGCAAGCATTGAGGTCACACTGGCCATGTTGAATCTGATTAACAAATCCCATGTATATTTAACTTGCTACTAAAGAAACTGGAACGTAAAAAATATCTGACTTTAATATATTTTTATTGACTTAGTACTTAGTCTTTTTAATCTTATCACTTGCATAACTAAATAAAATAGTCAGAAGGAGGTTTTGAATGAAATCCAGGAGTATTTCCAAAAACTATTTTCCCTGTTTGAAATCTGGTGAGAAACACACTGAAATATTTTTAGAAGTACTTTCCCCATTGCTGCACTATTAGCGGCGAATTTTAGTTTTACACATGGCATATTATTTTACCAGCAGCAAGATAGCGAAGAAGAAAGGTTACAATCTTCGAGGAAGATGATAAGAGAAACAACGTTTCCTACCTATCTATTAAAATCACTCGTCACAACTCGACCGATTCCGTATCTACATCTTACTTCGTTCGTAAAGCGGTCGTTTCCATTTGAACTGTGTATCACGTGATCTTATACATCGCGTGCCGCTGTCAGTCTTTCAGCAACGATATTAAAAACCTCGATGAAATGATATCTGTTTATCTGTTGATGAAAAGTTTAACTGGAAATAATAAACCACGTTAAATAATGAATGTAAGAATTGATTGCCAACTCAACAGAAATAAAGTTAGAATGATTTCGATAGCAAATTGAAACTCAGGCCATCTATTTAAAGAGGGGCCTTACAATTCTCAGAACTGTTAACCTCCGTATTTCCGGGTACGTGCCGATCTATTGCATATTAATCCATCAGGTACAGCCGAGAGATTCGATGGTTCCAATCACTCGAGTACACTGAATAAAATGTAAAATAAATCTATGATGTAAACTTTCCCGATAATCATCCTTATCTTGTTAACAAGAAATGTATCTATATTGTGTATTCAGCCCTTTCTCATGGTCTACTCTACTTGTTGACCATTGTTTTTTTTATGTGGATCCAACGAAAACCAACCCCAGATCCTACAAAGCGATGTACATTATTAAGTCAATCAGGTTGGAAAAAACGACAAAGAAATTTAATATCGATACCGACGATTAGAAATGCCGAAGCTGCAATACTTTTTTTGCATTTTCCAAAACTGCACATATTCCGCGTCTTTCGGTCTGATACCCATCCTTTTATCCAATTAAATATCTTAGAAATGACATGTGACAAAATGCCGAACGTTGATTTGGTCAAAAGCTGGGCACATGAAAAGGCCGGACTTACAGAATATCAAGATCCGGCATTTGCGATCTTTCAGCGGGAGACTTTTTCATGGTGTTTTAAAGCCCCTCTCTGGGATGTTAAAATGAACAATGGTTTGATAAAAGTAAATATACCAATCGAATGAAATACAACGATATTCCCTCTGAATTTTATGTCTAGAGGTAAAGGCAAAAATACTCTACATGGGCTATTGGTGGGGTCACATGCCGTACTTACAATTTTTCAAGCATAAGAAAAGCCCTACCCGCGAGAAATGATTTGGAAATAGCCGAGCATACCAATTTTCTAGAGAAATACAACTAGAATGTGCGTATTTTGTATTTTGTATCTTTAGTTTTATTACGAAAAGTGACACAATAGCGTTTAAAACATTTTGTATGAAAACATGGATCAGTTTTTCCTCCTCCTGAAAAATTGGGATTTTGCAGCTTCGACATTTCCAAAATTGTCGTCGGTAGATTTGCTCAGGATTTCGAAAAACCAGCCTCTCTACCAAACAGCAGGTAACAAAGTGTTTTTTTTTATTCAATCTTTCGCAGAGAACGAACACTTTTCAAATTCAAAATCATGAATCGTAACAGTCGTAATCATCCTAAACTGGCAGCAGGAAAAGTATTTCAATATTGACATCCACTTATCTATCTGTTTCATGAATAAGTTGACATTACGAATGGCATCCCATGATCCTTGTTGTAACACTTTAGGGAGCAGTTATATTTTAATCTTCATTTTTGTTTCAATAAAAGGATTAAATTTTGATTGCAATTGTCACTTGTGTTTGGTTTGAACGATTGTTTGTTTTTCCCACGATCGTCTCGTGATTGACAATTGCACGTCCATCTTATACGAGTTTAACTTTTATAATCACCGAAAGTGACCAAACATAACTCCAAGTTAAAACTTTTTATAACGTACACTTGTTATGAATAAGGCAAACCATTTTATTGATCAGTTACATTCACACTAATTTCTTTCTATTCAAACAGATGTTAGAGGTGTGAAAAAGTAAAATCAAAGGACTGATAGTCCTGAGAGTCGCCTGTAGGGTAATGGGTTAGAAGTTTACACCCTTTTTGATCAAATCTGTTAAAAGCATTCAAGATACAAAATAACTTAACCACAAGACAGTATTATATGAAAGCATATTTCTGAGTTGTCATCCTAAAATCCAAAATATCTGTATTAAAATTTACATTTAAAAAAAATGTGGTGGAAATTAAAATTTAGGCATCTTTTTTTATTTGAAATGCTGTGACCGAACATGGAATTAATAAAATACTTGTGCTATTTTTACTTGTCGATTTCTCATACATACGAGTATGGCATTAGATAAGGTATTACTTCTTTTTACGCTTCCGATTTGGAAGGAAATGGTAAAAAGAAACGGCAAAAGTTTGGATGATTAACTTCGAGAAATATACAAGGTGGACTAAACTTGAATAAACTTTCTCTGTCACTCTCTGTATGTATTAGATGCCATTTTCAAGTCTATTTGTCTGGCGTAGCAACCAAACTACCGCGTTACTGAGGTGATCATGGTAAACTCGCGTTTATAGAAAGGTCAATTACAGTCGAGATTTGTGAAAGGGTCTGAGTTTTACTGTTAAAATTTAGGGTAAATGGACCATGAAAATGACAATTTTGAAATAGATTATGAGGAAAGCCACTGCTAAAAAGGAAGGTTTATACGGCGTATATGTTGTCTTGAATTCCGAGGAAAAAAGTATTTCCGTATCACTGGTATCACTGAGTTAATCGAAATTCACTTGTTAAAACGGTAAAACATCAATCCATTCCCAACAAACCACCGAAAAAAGCTAAAAAAGAAAAAAATATTTTGTCTTAATTCAAGTATATCTTGGTGGCCGCTTAGTTATTTGTCTCTTTTATTGCTTTTTTTAACACTGCTAAGATTAAGATTCGTAGTGCTAAAACTTATATGGATTGGCAGTTTGAAATATAGTACAAGATCTATCAAGACGAAATGGAAATTAACATGGGGGGGGGGATAAAATTTAAACTTCTTGGACTGGAGTTCCATATCGATCTAGACAAAATGATAAAGTTAAATTTTGAAAGCAAATTCAAAAGCATTAATAATACTATAAATTATTGGAAGAAAAGAAAACTAACACCAATTGGAAGAATAACTGTAGTCAAAAGTCTTTTATTACCTTTACTCACACATCTATTTATTAGTTTACCATCACCAACGTATGAATTTATGAAACAACTGAACAATACACTTTACGAATTTGTATAGGGCGGTACTGCTAAAATTAAACAAACTGTCTTCACAAAAAATTACATGGAAGGAGGTCTAAACATGATTGATGTCAATAACTATAATAAAAGTATGAAAATTAAATGGATAAGAAAACTAGTTGCTTGTGGTAAAAGTTGTCATAAATTCATGAATAATGTAATTGACACACACAAACTATTTAATATTGGAATGATGTACTGTGAAAAAAATATTACCAACATAAGAAATGATTTCTGGATCGATGTTTTAAAATCTTTTATGGTATTTATCTCGAAATGTAGTTTTACAAAACTGCTGGATGTAGTTAACATGCCTCTGTTTTTTAATAGCAATATTTTGGTAGATTCTAAGCACATTTATAATAAAATATTATACGATTGTGGCATAAGATATGGAAAGGACCTGTTAAATGCAGATGGAAGTTATAAGAATTGGTTGGACATAAAAACAATGACTAGAAACAAAGTGAATTTTTTAAACTTCTATAGCATTACAACATCAGTTAAAACTTTCCTTTCAAAAAATCACATTTTGATTAAAAAGGATGCTTTAAAAGGATGTCATAATCCTTCTATTAGTTGTTATTTCTTTCATATGCTTACTAAAAGTGACATAAATAAACATGTTTATAACACTCTGACACACAAATACCTTCGAGCAGAGTTAAATGGGACTCATTATATAACAACGTAAATATAGATTGGAAGCAAGTTCATGGATATGTGTTTAAATGCACAAAAGACACATATACCAGTGGTTTCAAACAAGAATAATACACAGAATAATTCAAACAAATTATCTGCTTTTTAAAATGAAATTGATAGATACTAACTCATGTACATTTTGTAAACAATATGAAGAAACTATTCTACATGTATTTCATGGCTGTGAACACACCAAATCATTGATTAATAATATAGCAACTATTTTAAGTATTTTTGACCATACACTACAAATTGATAGTCTAACTTTACTTTTAGGCACATGTACATCAAACGTACCATTAGACAGGCTACTTTTTAGAACTTCAGAAATATATTTATCACTGTAGGAATAAACAAAAAATACCTTCAATGATCGGCTTTAGAAATACTTTAAACTTTACCTTGAATATTCATAAATGCACAAACACACACGAAATCGACAAATGTCACATGATAATGTTTATGAAAGTCTCCTATTGCCAGTATAGTGTACAGGTAGTAAATATTAATGAATTTCTATAAAATTTCTGAAAGATTCCAGTTTCTTTACTCCATATACATATATCCACTCACCCACACACACACATACTTACATCTATTTCATGTTTTTCTACCCTTATTTCTGATTGTCTCTCTCTCTCTCTCTCTTAATAAGGCCACATTCAAGTGATGGAACAACTTTACAAAAAATACAATTTTTGTTAGGCATATGAAACATCTTTTGTACTAACAAATTATCTAGAAACCTACTAACATTGAATTGTAAGGTACGATGGGAGATGGCCACGACTCCCATCATACCAGTTGACGTGGCTAATAAAAGTCTGAAAAAAAAAAATTCGTAGTGCCTTAAAATATCTTATATACGTTTGAAAGAAGGGAGGGTGGTTTATAATTTGCATGTGCTGTCGAGAACACTCTTCATTCTTAAACTAAATGCATACCCAACTAATATATTGGATTTCTGCTAACTGTCCCCATGTCCACTCCTTTGCTTGTTTCACCGTATCAAATTTATTCGAAGCTGTATGGGAATTGACTGGTAAAGTTGCGTGGTTATCAATATTAATCACTTAAAAGCAATTGTTCACTTACGAAAGGCTTTCGATTGAAGAAAAAAAACTTCATCATGCAGTCTAACCATTGGTATTGAATATCTTCGTCGTCACAAAAACACTAGAAATAAAACTGTTCGAAAACTACTGATCTAAAATATCTCAATTCAATCTTCAAAAGGTGTTGAATGTCATCATGGAACTAATGAATACTGCTTTATTATTTATTCACGAGAAAGAGAGATTTTGTCAGATAAGCATTCCACAAACGAAACGCTAATTATGTGTCACACAATATCGTCTGTAACTTTCGATGGTTTTGCTTTGATATTTGAAACAACAATAATGATGACGTTATAATTCATTTTAATCCTATTAAATTTTAAGGATGCTTTTGATTACCTTTGCAGACAGTGCAGATTAAATACGGTCTGATTGTGAATACGATGTCTGACTAAGATGTGGGATGTTGCCGGACAAATAACATCGAAATTACGATATTTGTCTATAATCATTTTACTAGCTAAGACTATCCAATTTTATTTTCTGTGCGGACAGATAAAAAATATTCAGAATCGTTTTAGGGCACCTCTTAACCGTCTCACTATTAAGCATGATACAAGGCACATTTACAGGCTGTGTTTATTTTATTTATTGGGGTTAATTTGATATTAAATGTAAATTATTCAGTCATCAGATTGATCGAGACAAAAAGTGGCAGTCATTTGAATTGGCGTCCTTGTCATGAAGACTAATAGCAGCATCTATTTTTTTTTTAAAGATTCATTTCTTCCCTCAATCAAAAACACTTATTCAACTCTGTTTACCACTTGCCTCTTTTTCTCAATACTCTAGGTGGGGATGGCTTGGGTTCAACTGTGGAAGCACCTTTGGGATTTCAGGAAATAAGTGGAAATTAGCGGCGAGGTTAGTTATTGATACGTACAGCATGTCCATTCGTCTTCGTCTCATCTTTCATTTCTTTTTTACCTCAGCATATTGGCCACATAGTTAAGAATTGCTTGCTTCTGTTCTATTTATCTCGTGTCAGTGGAACAAACGCCAAAGAGATGCATTAGAAATTTTTTTATGCATTTAAATTTCTGAAATTTACAGATATTTAGGAACTACTACTATATCAACCACGATAAAGGATACAAATATCTAGCCATATTTTTATTTTTATCCAAAAAGATCTACGCGCTGTAAATATTTCCATATAAACATGGGATCTAATTATTACTGCTAATTGTATTATTGGTGGTTGCCACTTGAATTAGAAAGGTAAGAATAAGACACAGGACATACACCAAAAAGGTTGTCTGGTGTTTTTGTCATTAAATATACCTTCAAAGTGCTTGTTGCTACGAAAATGTTTGCCACTGGTATCCAAGATTCTTTCACCTTCATGAAGTGCTTCCAATGTTTCGTTTTTTAACACTGATAAAACATTTTTATGTTGACAGATCAGCAGCATCTACATTAACTTCTTCGGTAGCAGGTGGCGTAGCGGGATTCTTGTTAAGGTAGGTTAGACAGACCATGCTTTTGGATATCATTTAGTCTAGTAGCCTAGTAGTAAACGAAATTTAATCCTATTTGCAATGGAAACAAAATTTCAAAAAAATGTTGATGTAAAGACTAGATTTTTAAAGCATACTGAGAAAAAATGACTAACTTATATGTTTGCAATGTTTACATTTTATCTTCTTCGACACGTATCATCTACTTCAAAGTCGTTGTATTTTCATGTATATCCCTAGCCACCGATACAAAAACCAAGAATGGGTATGATAAATTTGGCTAATCAGTTGAGCCATGCGAGATGTGAAAAGGACATTAACTTCCTATTATTCTTCGATTTTCAGCATTACGAAGGACTTGTCTACCATTCAGTCGTTTGTTGGACAAAGTGGATTTTATAGATCCGTAGTTGTAATAACTGGCTTAGTGCAGCGCAAACTAGAGATGCAATAAGCCTTCTTTTGTCAAAGAAGGGCTTTTTCATATATTATTCATATATTAGTATATATGACTGTTTTGGAATCTTGTATATTTTAGTAGGACTTCTTCGAGGGTTGTTTTTCACACTTAGTTTAGCAATCGTTCAAAGAAATAAACCTTCTACCAACAAACTAGAATGGAAACCAGGTGCTTTGTTACATGTACATGTACATGTAGGTTCGAACACTGACAAGAACTTTTGTCCAACAAATTGAGCTTTAATCAGAGGTTCTGAACCTTGCTCTTAAAAATACGTACAATAATAAAGAGAGTTTTATCAACAAAACTCTGGATAAAATAAATGAAATGACTAGAATGAAGTAGGAAAATGTTGAACAGCTTTATCTTATCCATGGAGTATAATCCTGAAAATGGTAAAAAATATTGGTTACCAGACTTCATCATTTATTCATTAAGACACATCCATTGAAACTGTCACCTGTCTTTTACAGCTATATCGTTAAAGACAGAAAATTTGATGTTACGTACCTAATCAACGGATTACTTGGATCTCTAGTTTCAATAACAGGTACATATCCTTTCCTAACAGCAAGTCAGAAACTATTACTTAAACCTTTACCTTCCAAGTACGATTTTTACATCCCGGATTTTGACATTTTTGTAACATTGTTGGAAAACATGCAACTACTTGATACAAAAAATTGCCTTTTTACCCATGGCTTTTTCCGTGCTATTAGAATTTGACATAATTTATCAGTCTAGTGTTTGAATCATTCTTGTAGCTTAAAACACTTTCTTAGTGTGCATTGCGACTAAAGGAACAAGTTATTAGATACAGGTATTATTTTCTATGAAATTTGATCTTGTATACCAATTTCAGTTGAAAACTAAGGCAGGATAGAATGTTTAAAGGGTTGAATTGTTTCTAAAGCCCCTTTCACATTTGGTGCACGAGCACTTTACAACACTTTGCGATCGGAATTTTTAGCCTCGCACGAGCTTTCGCATACGTTGCACAATGCCTCGTATTCGTTGCATGTGTTTTAGTGGTCGCATCAAGTCTTATCAAAATAGTGGACATGCAAACTATTCAGACGCGACCGAATGCGATCCAAATTATCGCAATGCAACGCACGAAGATTAGCACGAACATCTTGCAGGGTTTTGTGTATTCACAAGGGTGATGCACGATTTATAAAGGTCGTAAGATGAATCGCAGCAGTCTATGCGTGTGTTTTGCGAACCATGGAACTGTTCCTCAACGTGTCTCATGTAATCTTGCAACGTTTTACTATCATTGCACGATTCATCAGCTTCAATTTGCCATACTTTGCCACTAAAATATATATATCAATTGAAATGGATGCTTCTGCGCCAATACCTCCTCGCCGTCTGCTGAGTTTGCTGAATCTTCTCTCGCATTCAACTATGTCAACTGAAGAGCGTTGGAAACGGGCGGTATATAAACCCATTCGCACGAGCATTTGTACCATTGAACGCAAGATCGCACGAACGCCCCACGTCCAATCGCATTGACGTACGTTCAATCGTCCGATCCACCTGATTAATCGCAGGATCCTATCACATTATCTTACAACACTCGCTTTCATTGTATAACAGTCGTATACAGTCGTATATAGACGCAAGATATAATGCGTTTGCATTGCAGAACGGTCGCTTTGGATCGTGCGAATTTCGAACGAATAATTTTTCATATGCGATTATTTCGGCAACAGTTTACGATCCAAACCAAAATTTATCTGTCGCACGAATATTTTGTCGCTTCTGCTCGTGCGCCAATTGTGAAAGGGGCTTAAAGAACTGCCACTGAATCTAGAGTACACTCTTATGGTGTGTTGTTAACCTTTAAAGTGCTGAATTAATACAAAAGACATTTTTAAAAAGGAAAAACATCTGAAATATTGCTATACCAAGGTTTTTTTGGCCAGAATATGTAACAAAATAGTGGACAGTGTAGACCCAAGATCAGACTGCACGTTCTGTGCTGTCTGATCTTGCTTTACACTGTCCACAAAAACAAGTTAAGTTGGTTCCAGCGCTTTAAGGGTTAAGTATTCCTTTTATATGCAGCAGTAATACAGAATGTATAAACCATTATTTATCTGACATGTTGACAGCCATATGTGCACTTGTCCAGCCTTGGGAGGGCATCGTTATTGGTCTGATAGGTTCTGTTATCGCAAATGGTAGCGTGGCGCTTCTGGACAAATTGAAAATAGACGACCCTGTTGGTAAGGGATTATTAAGACATATACTTATTGTAGAAGTTAATAATATTACTATGATTATGATATTGCTATGCCTATAAGTCTATGATGCAAATGCTGTATTTATCATAGCGCATTGGTATAAGCGCAGTGTCACAGCTTAGAAATGGCGTAGAAATAGTATAAAAGCATATGATTTAAGCTTCCTAGGTGAAAATGTCCATTGTCACTTAAAAACCAAAAGAAACAGTATCATTGCCAGCGTCAGTCTTTGCAAAATAACAAGATGATGAAGTTGACATGAAAGTAACGAATCGCCTAGATTTGTAACCTTCTCGGACACAACCCAGCCTCATTATAACTTAAGTGAGATCGACTGGGCAGTTAGGTTAATCAGTAAGAAATGACATACATCGTGAATTAAACATACTATCTGATACACGAGTTGTTATTGAAGTTTCGTCGCTTTGTCCAAGTAATTCGATTTTGTTACATACTTCTCTGCACATTTCCTCGAACATGATCGTTTGAAAAAACGAACATGTATGAAATGTGCCAGTAGAAAACAGCTATATAAATAAATGACTTATTTAGTCATAAGCAGGTTTTCAAGAGTACTGGTTCTTTTTTGTTTGAGCTCATTATCTACTTTAGGAGACCGATTTGGTCTTGCGTAAAAGCAATTTCTTCTTTTGTGATTAATCTATAGGTAAAGCCTTCAGTCGCATTTTCAAAATCTGTAAACTGTATTTCGGAAAACAATTTTCACTTTGTTAATTATGTGTATTTAGATGGCTCTAAATATGTACATATTTTATGCCAAATAAACTCTATATAATGTTATGTATTTCAGAGATCATAATTGCACTTGTTTCAAGGCCGTATTGTATAATCAAGTACGGACCTTTCGTAATGGAAAATCAATATTGAAATGCAGATATCAAATTAAACCCCACGGCCTGTGCACTATTAAATATTGTTTTTTTTTTTATCAGAATCTGCTCAGTGTAAGTGATTTGTATGCTAGATCATGACACTTTGTGCAGTTGGAATGCGAGCTACAACTTTCTTCTCAGGAATCAGAATTATCCAGATTTTTTTTTATTCAGTATTATATATTTTCTGAAAAAATCCTTAAAAGAGACAACTTTTGTTTTTCTAGGTTGTGTAGGAACACACGCAATGTCCGGCGCTTGGGGACTACTTGCGGCGGGCTTATTCACAAGAGACGATAGTCTACTCGACGCTCTTTATCTCAGTCAAGTGAAGCCTGGTTTGTTTTACGTAGGTCATATGGACTTTTTAATGTTCCATTTGAGAGCATTAAATAAAATTATAGTGGATTTAAATCTACTTTTTTCTCAATAATACAACAATTTTGAATTTAGCTTCACAATTTACATCGAGTGATTTTTAATGAACGGGTCACTGGTTCGAGTCCCCTGCTCGGTTAATTTTTTTCTGAGGATTTGGGGTCAGAGAGTCGGGATTAATTCCTCTCTCACGACTAATTCTTGCTTTAGCGATAGTTGTGTGGGAAACATGCAGGTGGCTTTGGGAGAATATACAGCAACGTGTTGGTAAAACAAGTTTTCAGAAAAAATAGCATGGACAGGTATACCGGCCACCGTTAGATAGCTGTTATTATGTTTGAAACGGCGATAAATGCAAAATAATCAATGAACCATTCACATAGGGGAGAGAAGGAAAAGTGCTATGATGTTTGTGAAGACAGCAATGAGAATTATTAGTCCGTATAATGCATTTTTGCTGGTTTATGTGCATCCTATTTCATTATTATTTAGAAACAGGACGGGGACAGAAGCGGGCTTATAATTGCTACTGCCATTCTCGATTCCCACAGCTTTTTTTGAAGACCTCCATCTTAAGATGAAAGGGAAAGACATTATGGATAAAGCGGATGACAGCCATGCATTCTCTATCGTCTTTTGATGTCACATACATAATGAACATTTTTTTCATGTTTTTCGTCTGTTACACGTTTAAAAGTCCCTATACGTTGCGTCATAAAGTGAATTCTCATGTTAAGGTAATTTAAGATTTATTCTTTATCCTCAAGTTCACCCTTTTTATTTCTTTGTATGTATCATCGAATAAATGCATCAAATTTTGCCTTCTCCTGTTGGAACCATTCTTTCTAAATCACCAGGCTACAAAGGAGAAAACGTGTTTTGAAATGTTCTATAAATTGCTGATCGTGCATTTTCGTTTTCCCCAGGGAGGAGGCTTCAGGCAGCTAGGTGTTCAAGCCCTTGGAGTCGTTGCCATTGCTGGCTGGAGTATCATCATGTCGTTTATCTTTCTAAAAGTTATAGACTTGTGTCTTGGACTTCGGGTATCTCTTGTAGAAGAAATCATCGGTGCCGACATTGTGGAACATGGAATAGGTAAATTGCTAAGTCTTTACCAAACGACATAATCAGAGCAATTACAGACGACTAAACAGATGTTACTGAAATGATGATTTCTGTTCCAGTTTAGGTTGAACAATTTTTGAGAAAATTGTTTGTTTTAATGGTGATTCGCGCCGCTTTCGCTTTTAACATTATTTAAATCTCATCACGGCGATAGCTCACATGTTCATGTTTTCCCTAGGTTTCACCGGTTGGGGGCCTGAATTGTCTTGCCCTTGGACACACCTGTGAAAAGGCAACTGGGGCTCGGGTTACGAGTCGCCCATCTTAACACTCAGTCACATGGGCCTCCATTATGAAAAAGGGATAAAATGTTGGTTACAATCATTTTTGTCATTTTCCCACAATATTTTCAGAAGGATCATATTCGAGGGCTGTTAGAACGTCTGTACATATGTGTAGCATTTAAAAGATACAGAAATGAATATTCAAAAATACTTTTTTGACAACAGCTCCAGGGATATCAAAATATTATTCAAAGAGCGTAATTGTGCAATAAAATTACCGTGCGATTGGTTATGAATAAATTCTGTACCTTGTAATATTTTCAGGAAATATTATGTACGACAGAAGGACGAAACGAATTATTCGCCAGGACGGAGACAGTGAACAAGAAATTCAAACCTCTGACGACCTGGCAATATTACACAGGCGGGAATTACGAGATATGAGGGACCGATCGCTAGCTCGAGTCTCCCATCTTCTGGGTCATAGTGCCCGTAGGAAAACTGCGCGTGAAATTACTACAGAAATTAGACAGGAGCAAATTCGATCCCTCGAAGACTCGAATATAGAGCAGAACTCACATGGATTAGAAAATATGCATGCAGTGCGAGCATGCAACGACATAACTAACAGAAGAACCCGATTCCGAAATCTTTGGGAAAAAGGTCGATCTTGGTCGAATCGTCACTCTGGAAGTGTGCATCGCTTTGTTACTCATGGAACAAACAATAACCGTACACAGAATGGAGGACCCGTTTCACCTACTCAACACAAGTGCAATGGTCATACTTCAAAACTTGACGATGATGCCTTTAGATTCAGTATGATAGATACGGACAACGTAAGTTCAAAGGCAGACTTGGTGGACGCATCAGAGCTTGAAAAGGCTGGTGAAGAGACTAGTGATATTGTCATTCACCTTACGGAAGAGCTGCCGACAGAGTCTAAAAGCACTTCTTCCCTATTAGATGGATACCATGTACCGGAAAAAACAGAAATGACTCATATATAATGTTTTGGCAGCCATGAGTGATATACGTATTAGATTTTTTTTGCGGATGGTTTAATTCAAGACCATACTTCTCTAAAAAACAGTTTGGTTTACTTGACTAGTAGCGCTGTTGAAAATGATAAGATCATAAAACGTAACTAAATAACTAAACCTTGCAGTCGATAACTTTACGAAACGATGAATCATGCAAAGGGAGATCATGCTTACAATACTGTACAAACTAGAACCTATAAAGTAGTGATAGCATCTACAAGCAAGGAACCGGTGTAAATACAGTCGTTTCGTAACAAATAAAACTTTCTTACGTATTTTTGTACTCGGAAATGACGTAGATGTACTGGACTCTACTTGTTGATGTGATTTTCTTGTTTTGTCATCGCTTAAGCAATTTTAGTAGTATTTACGAATAATCATGCAAAAAGCCTGAAATTGCAGTACTTTTCAAGGCTAGTTATGAATCCTCCAGTACTTTTCAAGACAAAACTCTGTTTCAAGGACTTTTCAAATCTACCCCTCATTTACAAGCAGTTTTCAAGCCTATGCAAACCTTGGAGACAAATTCCATCGTTTGATTCACATAAATTTGTCGCCTGCTAGTGCGTTCAACGTGGAAAGAGTTCATTGCTACAAATAACTCAACTGTGAGTTCGCCAATAGGATCTTAAAGTGACACTAAATCTATTTCAAAGTGGTAAGATATCCATGTTGGGTGGCGTTTTAGACCTAGAGGTACCAATAGAAGGTCCCCTCCTCTTCCCCACCTCCGGGGATTTTTCGGCACTATAATTTCATGAAATCCCAACGCCTCATGAGCACTTTGTCAAAATCTGCCACCTAGCTAGCGGTGTTTTTTTGCGGGTCTTTAGGGGTCAAGGTCATCAAGTGCACTCTTGCATGCAAGGTATAAATAAATTGTCTTTCCAGTAAAATTGTCCTATCATTTTCTTCATTCAATATGTCAGAAATATATTCCGGTGAGTTGATACACTCATACCTGGAGTCGCTACAAACTGTTAAACAAAAACAATTTTGTTTGAATCAAAGATTAAACTTGGTCATGTTAAGTAGCTGGTACAAAAAAACCGTTTCCATAGTATCCAAACATCACCAACTATGATCTCAGTGATACAGACTATATGTTAAGATAAAATATACGCCTTTTCATGATAATTTACCCTATTTATAAGCTATTTCAGCCAAGGAAATGTGGGTTTTAATAAGAACAATTGTTGAACTTGTTTCGAATTTTAGAACTTTTCATGATTTAGAGTTTAGATGTAGAATTTAACTAATTTTTGGACTTATCTTGCACTTAAAACTTTAAATGTGTTTTTCCTGACATATATCCATTTGAATGTTATCTCATTTTCCTGGGGGAAAAAAAACAACAACGCTGTTTCGATCGGTTCCAAACTTCCGATAAAAACTACCTCGCTTAGGATGAATGAGTAACATAAATCTGGGGGATGTATTATATTACAAACAAAGTTATGTCCCTTTGCTAGTTTTACGCAAGGCGACAGGTGTTTAGACTTCTCCAAACTGCACAAAAATTGCAGTCAACAAATTCAGTGTGTGCCAAATGATTGGAATAGCTTTACAAAGGCTAGAATACATTGTGCGAAAGGAGAAAATGATGGTCGCTAGCATTTCCCAATTTTGCCACGAGGTTTTCAAATCCTCAGTGGAGGATTCATTGTTAATATAGCGATTCATTCATGCTATATTTGTTTTTTCAACGACGGCATCTTCATTTTTTTACCACAAAATAAGTTTGAGTCATGCTCTGTGAAAAGGTAACTTAATGCATCTGCGAAAAGCATCGAGCCAAATCAGCCTGTGCAGTCTGCGTAGGCTGACCTGGGTCGAAACTTTCGCTAATGGTCACTTTTCTGCACGTAAAGTAACCAGTGTACCTCTCCATGGACTCTTGATCATGATTGTGACGACATGAAATCCTCTCTTGTCTAAGACTAATTTTCTTGTGAAACACTGACAAATACCTAAAGATATACATGTATTTTTTTCATCGGCGTAAGTAAACTAGACGGTTATTTCCAGTATGAAAGGGTAAAACTTTGCGTTAAACTTTATCCTGCTAAATAAATGAAACGGAAAATTCAAGCCGACAGTAAAACCCCGATTGATGATATTTCAAAGGTACTTTTTTAGAGAAGTGTATCTCCTTATCCGACATTGTTGATCAAATATCAGACTGCACGTTCTGTGCAGTCTTATCTTGATCTACACTGTCCGAAAAAGTTGAGTCACACTTAGCAGCCTAAGGGTTAAGAAAAATTCTTTTGCAATACAGTATTTCGTCGGGACGTCATCATACTTTTTTAAATTACAAAATCAACCGAAGAGGAGTCAAGGTATTGGACCCCTAACGATTTTAATGCAATACGCTTGAAATTACCGGTGAAAATGAATCAATACCTACCTTTACTGTTTCG
Source organism: Tridacna crocea (assembly GCA_943736015.1). Taxonomy (NCBI): domain Eukaryota; kingdom Metazoa; phylum Mollusca; class Bivalvia; order Cardiida; family Cardiidae; genus Tridacna; species Tridacna crocea. The sequence goes on from OX031066.1 coordinate 18,154,909, forward strand.
TTCGATTTTTTTCCTGCACCCATCTTCGAGATATTACTGAACATCGAAGGGCATTTGAAAAGGAAAAGCATAGAACACTCGGGTTCGAATCCATTACTTTCATGGCTTAATGAATTTCGATGAAGTGGAGAAAAATGGTAAATTTCTCACGAGCTGATGTCTTTCACTCATACCAGCTTTGGAGAGTTTTTTTTTTTTGCTTTATTAGAAAAAAAAGTCCTGATACACTGTATGTTGCGAAGAAATTTTAACTGAACTGTAAACCGCAATGCATAAATTAGACTAGTCATTTCAATAGCTCCTTCTTCGACACAAGTTCACTTTTTTTCTCACATGAGGGATCTGAAGTTCTTTATGAAAGAAATGAGTGATATGAGCCAACTTTAAGAGTCGGATCCAATGATACACCCTTTACTCTGTTGGCAAAAATTAAAAAAAAAAATGCCATCAAACGGTCTCCCCTCTCAGTTATCGCTTGACAATTATCGACAATATATGTAACTGTATTCTTCTTCTTCTGCTTTAATGACAACCATCAAGGAAACTAGTAATAAAATGGTGCAGGCTACTTTATCGACCGACTCGATCGACGCCTCCATTTTGGATGTTCTACAGAAAGTGTAGTCATACATTCGGGTCTACCGAAAGGAACACTGCTCGTATGTTGACTTTGCCAGTTTACATGAATATAAGTCTGGGTCCTATTATCCAATCCGATCGCTTAAAATTTCTTTGTAATGTAATAAAAAACGGACAGACGAATGAGATCTTGCCATAGCATAGGGTAGTCTAAGCTTCGGTCAGTATTAAGATTGAAAAGAACACATTTTTTTCCTTTAGTTTATTTGAGGTAGAAAATACATATAGACAAAAATGAACTACAAAAAATCTTTCTGTAAAAATGGGTTCGTTTTTGTGTCACCTTGGCTAAAATAATTGTGTGCATCTACAAATATATACATTGAAAATTGAAAAGGTGACATTCGTAATAATTCTTAATTCCTACTATGGAAATGTACATGTTCGATGTGTTTTAACTTATTGAGCCTTTTCCCTACAATTTCATACTTAACCATTTACTACACAATGACGAGTTTTGATGACCCTGAGCAAGAGGCGTTTTGAAAATTTTGTAACAAAATGCTGGAAAAGAGCATTCTTGTTTTTTCTCACTGTTTTCGGTCCTTCTATGATCAAATTGCATAATTTGAAATACCAAAACTTCTTTGAATTCGGACAAATTTAAAAATGTTGCCTTGAAAAGATTTAAACAACGCAGTTGAAGAAAACATGTTAAAACATTGTTCGACAAGAAGAAAACGTTGGTAACCAGCCCTTACTCCTTTTCCCCCAAAGTTTACCATCCATTCACGTGCAAATCCCATCATTTTATTCTTATTTGTGTGTTGTCTTCAAATTTTGTCAACCAGAACAAGTTGTAAATGGCTGTTGCTTACATCAAAATGAATGTAGAAAACAATTTTTAACAATCAAAATTTGACCTCTTTACTATTTTGATTGATTAAAAATACAGTATGTATATAAAAATCGAAAAGGCAAACTATAAAAGCAAAAGAAGATGAGGGGGGAATACTCTCTTTGTGAATATGTGCTCGTATGAAAAACATTGTGTCATTGAATAATACAGGGAAATAAGAATATTCCAAGGTAAACTCTACTGTAAGTACTCGAGGGTTCTTTGGAGATTAACAAATAATCTTACCAGTCAACCTGCTAAATAAGTTAAATAAAACTATCCAGCCGATTGCAAAATCCAATTTTGATACATTACGGAATTATCTTTGGAAGAAAATATCTCCTTTTCAGACAGAAAAAGATGCATTATCAGACAACAGTTTGTGCTGTCTGATCTTGATCTACACTGTCCACCAAAGGTCCATATGTCGTGCTTAGCAGTCTAAGAATAAAAAGAGAAACACAATATAATGTACACAGCTTTGAAGTTCAATATTAATGGATAAACTTAATCTTAGCTCTCACATCTTTCGCTCAAACGATCTTAGGAACACACTTATCAAATACAACTAATCAACAGGAGCCTCGCTCGAGCCAAAAGAGGTTTAATTCTTTACCAAACAATCCCTGGTTTTTAACGACCCTGAGATAGAAGCCTTTTGAAAACATTGTAGGAAACAGAGAAAATGCTGTTAACCTGCATTTTCTCCTTCTCCGACAATGTTTTCTACACTGCTGGAAACAAGTTTTGTTTTTGAACTCTATTTATTTTGACGTCTGGAATTGCTTTCAATTTGGACCAGCGTAAAATTTGGTCGTTTGCTAAAGAGTTCATGCATCTACGTAATGTACTGTACCAGGTATAACATTATATGGTGTGCAACACGCGAAAAGGGACATTCGGACATCTGCGTAAAGTGTCGTCTCGGATCAGCGTGTGCAGTCCGCACAGGCTAATCCGAAACGACACTCCGATTTTATGCGATTTTCTGTTTTACGCAAGTCTACTGTAGCACAAAATCTAATGTAGTCGTAAAGTGCCGTCTCGGATTAGCCTGCGCGGACTGCGCCGGCTAATCCGGGACGACACTTTACGCAAATGTCCGAATGCACCTTTTCACGTGTTGCACTCCATATATTATAAATAGGTATCAATAAAATCGACCTTATCGAAGAACGGATGGAATCATGAGGTATACTGGTCCTTTGAAAGCAGAAAATTGACCGACAGCAAGAAGGTTCGGCCAAGATCAGCCTACGCAAAGCTGACCTGGGACGACACATTTTGCAGATGCATGATGCCCCCTTTTCACGATTTATGCCTCACAAAAGATTTTAAGGATTAACCAAATTCCAAATAATGCAGCCAAAGACTAATTGATTAATTTTCTCTCTGAATTATTTTTTTGTCATCATAATTCCAAAGGTGGTTTGCTGATGGTATACGAGTTAAAAGGAACGGTAAAAAACACGCATCGCTTCCGATTCTCAATCAATCAATAATAATTATTAACCTTTCTGTAAACGCGAGTTTGGCACGCCCCCTTAGTAACGCGGTATATCGGTTGTCAAGCGTGACAAGCTAACCAGAAAAGGGTATCGAATACAAAGAGAAAGAGGATTTATTTCAGTTTTATTCTAGCTGATATTTCGCTCTAGGTTACTTCCAAAAATTTTTCCCGAATTCTCTTATCAGTTGGAATAATGTTGGCTGTTTTGATAATAAAATAGACACGATCACATTATTGCATGTTTATAACAAATCGTGTCAAACTTTTTTGTTTACACGACGCCTAATGCTGCATTTTCATTGGTCGATAAGAAGTTGGAACATCTATCAATCAAAATCGGCAGAAAGTTAAATTCTTCTCTTATTGCTTCGTAAGTTTCGATCTTATTCTTTTCAAATAGATACTTGAAATAATGTAAAAGTAACTGTCCTTCCCGCTCCGATTGTAGTTGCTTCGAGTAGCTTGAGAATATCGAAAGTCGGGAGAGACATAAATAATGCTTTGCTGCAAGAAGCAAATACACGCACCAGTAAAGTGTCCCTTTTATCATATGCGCAAAAATATTAGCAGCAAAATATTGCAATTATCGACGATGTTTTCTAAAAAGTCATAAAGTTAAAACAGATCCTGGATTTGTATTCACCACCATTCTGAAGAACATTCCTTGTCTAATTCTCCAAAGTTTTCTAATTTTGAAAGCAACATAACTTCTGATTAGCTAAACAATCTGTTTAACCAATCGGAAGTTGTGTTATTTCAAATTTTGAAAACCTAAGATATAAAGACTAAGAACGTTCTTAAGAATGGTTGATGAATATGTGCCCTAGTTTTGTGGCTAAAGAATTCTTTTTATGAGTGGCGGATGAATGTAATAATTCACTATTTTTACCGGAAACAAAGCAAGGAGTCCACTCGCTGGGCACGTCATCATACAATTATTTGAGACCAGTTTGACAGTCAGAGTGTAGATTTTCCACCGACCTGTCTGAGTTGTTTTTTTTTGTACATGCAGTGCTTGTATTCGAGTCCGAAACTTTCAGGTTTGTCTAAAAAAAACCTGTATTGTTTTCCTGCTAGTTTTTCAAGCTCTCCAATTTCACAGACTCAGTCGCATTTACAAGCACATTTTGCCTTCAAATTTAAAGCAGGTTTTTTTGTCCCCTCATAAATATGATATATCGTATAGTTACATATTTAAGGGCTAACACGAGCAAATTTAGCACCAGCAAATTGTTTGGACCGATCCAGATCACCATCTGTGGGCTGCAACGGTTGTAATGGAAAGATTAGAAATTTAATTTTACTAATGAAAAAGCAAAATAAAACAATACAATTCAATATTAGGGTTTTTCCTCATGAACATTGGCGACCTCTGATTGGCTGAATTTCATAGCTCCAGGAAGAAAACAATCAGCAATGCAGGGCCTACTTTTGCAGCCAAGTAGGCTAATGTAAATAAACATGAATACGAGATTTCATTGTAGTTTTCTTTCTTATCTTATATCTTTATCGATTCAGAGGTTCAAATTGCTAGGTGAATATATTTGCTCTAAATATGAAAAATATCCGACAGAAAATTCAAAGAGAGAGCTGAAAACTCATTGTCACTTTGCTGGGTTCTAACAAGCTTATTTTCAACATAGATCAAAATCAAGCGTATTGAACTTCTAATAATAAATCTACACCTGTAAAATGTTCAATACCATATAACGAAGTGACGTCATTGTTACGTAGTGAACCAGTCCTTTTACCGCGTAATGAAATGGACAATAAACAAATACGCAATGTTGATTTTTTTTATTTAAAATCAGTTTGTATTATTCAAGTGGAAATTTGTTACTTTGTTATGAAATGAAGAGAACTTCTTTTGTTTCCATGGAGGTAGATCTATGAAAAAAAAAAAGAAACAACCCAAATCACACTTTTGTGTTTAGAAAATCTCTTCATTCTGAAACAAATGAAAAAAAAAGCAATATAATTTATGATCTTTTTGATAGCTCAACGAAAAAAAAAAATCAGTAGTGCTGGGACTACTTTGCAGTCAAAGTAATGTAAACAAACTTTATAAGAGATTTCATAATATTTTTTTTCTGATTTTAGATCTTTATCGAGTCAGAAGTTCAAATTGCTAACTGAATATATTTTCTCTAGATATTGAAAAAATATCTAACAGTAAATTCAAAGAGAGAGCCGATAACTCATTGCCACTTTGCTGAGTTCTAACACTCTTATTATGAACTTGGATCTGGCGTATTAAAGTTCTAATAATAAATCTAAACCTGCAAATGTTCAAAACTAAAATGTCGTCACGAAATCACGTCATTTTTACATCGTTAACCGGCAGTTTTACCATGCTATGAATCATGAATGAAATGGACATTAAATAAATACGCAATGTTGGATTTTAAATTAAATGAAAGTAGATCGTATTATTCAAGTGCGTTTTTGTTGTGTGTGATATTGAATTATAAGGTATGAAGATATATTTTTCATTTTCAGGGAGATATGAAAAAAAACCCTAATCACACATCTGTATGAAACCGCTTCGTTTCGCAATTTCATACAGAGTGGTTAGGTTTTTTCTTTCACACCTCCATGAAAACAAAGAAAAAAAAGGTTCTCTCCATGCCTTAAATGAAATGGTTATTATTTAATCCTTCCCCAAACAATTCTGAGGTTTAACGACCCTGCGGCATAAGAGTTTGAAAAAAAGATGTGGAAAAAGATAAAATGGTCGTGAACAGCACAGATCAAGCTTATCACTTAAGCCACCTACAGTTTTGCCTCTACAAATGCTTGTAATTTGAACTAGTCTATAATATTTTTATGTGGTAAAGAGTACAACGTAATACCAGATTATACATATTTCCTGCAACATGCAAAAACGCATTGTTTTTTGAATGCCTACCACAAGGCGGAGTAAATACATTGCAATTCTACGTCACAACTTGATGAGTTTGCACAAGTAAAAAAGATAAACAGAGAAAGTTGCTGAATCATAACGTCTTGAGTTATGCATTTTTTATACAGATGAAGTCATAGTTCTGAAGTGTGCGTATAAATTTAATGATATTGTTTAAAATCTTTTTGGGTAAACTCAAACTAGAAATTTAGTAGATCTACTTTAAATGATGTGTAGCTGATTTGTACAATAATCAGGACTCTGCGAAAAGCGGTTTAATGAATCTTCAAAATGCATCATATCAAGCATACTGTCGCATAATATGGATCTATTTTTGTCTAAAGCCGGCTGAATGATGAGATAGAATTGTCACCGTTTTATCAGATTTGGTTCTTACATACGTCGCACTCGGATGAAATATCACACAGACAAAATAAGCATCTATACGCCGTTAAAGATGGTTGCGTATATGGTATAATGATGTGTCTATAGACACTCTTTTACTGTTGCTATCGGCTTGCGTATGTACGGCATATTGCGATAAAAAAAGAAAGGTTGGAAAAGCGCCGCAGTATCGTCAAGTGACGTAGCTTATACTCTGGTACGTAGCATGACCTCTGTACGCGGAGGTGCGACCTTCGTTTTACGTCCACACTAAAACGTACGTAACACGTACGTAGCAGCGATGATACGTCATGCTTACGTCACACATACGCCATAAAAGCGAAAAGCAATGACGTCCAGGGATCGTAGTTTGAATATTCATAACGGTACGCGAGCGTATTGGTTAACTCGATACGCTTGACTGATTTTGTACGAATGAAGCAATGAAGTGTGCAGAGCTGTTTTCCATCAGCGCCCGCCGTATTTATGCTACTCTCTCACTATTGTGTACAAGGGGCGTATGCAACAAAATTCTTTACGCGGATCAAACGCCAGGAATGAGGCGTATTTTGTTCAGAATAAAGACACGAAGTATGAACGACGTTTCTGTGGCGTATCTGTGTTTGTATGGGGTTCAGGGGACGTAAGGTGCGGCCTGTATCTCGCGCTGCTTGAAACAAGTATAAGGACCGGAAAAACAAAGTCCTACGACAGAGACTAGTATTCCGTACTGTCCGAAATGTTTCCTTGGTATACATGGCGTTTTATATGCATGAGATTCTCTGTCGTGTTTCTTGAACGAGTTGTCAACATGCTTGCTTAATGCATTAATTAGAGCTTATAAACGAACTTGTATACCGTTTATGAATAAAAAAAAAAGAAAAAAATCGTAAGGAAAAGAAGCAATGGCATGTTGAAGTCAGCGACTTTCCTTTCCACACACTTTTACCAGGGTTTTTTTCGTTTTCCACAACGTTTTCTACCTTTCAAAGACCTGTCCTATATTTTGAAAATATTGAACTTGTTGTCTGCAGATGTTTCCAGTTTACAAAAAAAGCCGAAATTGATTGTATCTGTAACAGTTACACTAAAATATGAAACAAAACAATTTCATGAAACCCGGGTTTGCAAGGCTTTGATTTCAAAATAAACAACCTCATCAGATTTAAAATTTATGTCCCACGATTTTGTTTCAAACTCAAATGGTTCAAAGAATGTTCAATTAGCGATTAATTTTCTCTATCACTTTTTATTAATGAGAAGTTGAAACCCAAATGTAATCAACACAGAGAGACTAAGCTTGTTATACTTGTACAAAATGCCCTAACCTTTCAGACTCTCGGTAACACTTGCCTTTGATGACATCTTTAAACGAGAAAAAACGCTATTAACGAGAATTTCTTCATTTCACCAAATTTGTTGTACTATCCATATATTAGCCTAATTTAATTTGTAGAAGTCTTAAATTTCGTCAGGTAAAGAGTTCCTTACATGAAAAATATCACTCGTTCTTGTTGAAATAAAACATAGAGAATCAAGGACATATGCATTTACTTTTTGTAGGCTAAGACAGACAGGCCTTGCAGTCTGATATTTGATTGATATTCTGCAAGAAATACAGCAGCACAAACACAAAAACCTGCAACAACGACAAAACTTGAATTGTGGGTAAATTTTGGCTTTTTGTCCCAATTCGCAAACATTACTTGATTGCATCATTAATTGTCGAAAACGGGATTCTGCGAATGGTGTAGATCAACATCAGACGGCAGATAAACGTACTTGGATCTGTTCTTGGAGCTATACCCTCTGCTAGTTTAGTCAAGCACGTGACATAAGAATTTGATTTAAGCATATTGTATTTTCAGCCGTCGAAAGGGGTCCAGTTCATCAATTTGCCGCATAAAGAAGTTAACTGGCTACGATGATGCAAAAACAAGAGCACCCAGAGTTCAAGATAGAGGGAGTAATTTTAATTTCAAAATTGAAGATACCAATTTTTCTCTTAAACCCTTTTTTATGGGTACTCATTAGGGTTTGAAAGGGAAATAATGGATATAAAGTACCATCACTCCCTCTTATCTGGAGCTCTGGCACCGCATGTTAATACCGAGACATCTGCACTTTTGAGTGAAAATTTTTAACATTTGGCCGCTATGCGCGACTCTGGCAACTTTCGCGAACAATTTAGATCAAGATCTGAATGCACAGAACGTGCAGTCTAATGTCGTTTTCTACACCATCCAATACAGAGATATTTTCCCCAAAAGTATACCCTTGAAATAATGACATTTGGGTTTTGATTATCGACGTGTAACTTTTAGTAAATTTATGTTGGACCTATTAAACACATCAGATGGCTACAGAAAGGACGAACATTGGAATTAGCAATTAAAGCTGATGTTATTTGCTTCATGTTAGAAAATATTGCCTAAAAAAGGAGCATTTGCCTATGACAAGTAATAGCTTGATATTACATAACTGATTTTTCAAGAGATATCGATATCAAGAAAGGGAAACTTGTCGTATTTGTAATGTGATAGGCTAATCATTTGCACAAAAAGCAGACGAAAGGAGTCGTTTATTCCACTGACAATTGACATCAGATGTCGAAAGACCGGTAGTTGGAAAACGCAAACAACCAGGAAGTTGAAATGCTCATAGATTTATCGTCGGCTTAATTCAATTACCTCGATAGAGCTTGTTTCAAGTTGTAGTTACGAGGTTTTTGAAGTAAACTGACGTTAGGTATTTCTTTTTGTGTGTGTGAATATGACAATGTTATTTTACGGTTGGCCCATGTGTTAATCGAGAGCAGAAATATAAATTTAAAACTCATTTAAAAGGTAATCGAAATATAGAGCAACTTACACTTTCTTTTTAGTTTTGAATTTGAATTCAATTTTCTACCAGCAATTAACGCTTGGACCGACAGTACCATATTAGGTTGTCATCTGAATAATAATTTTCGTAATTTCAAACGTTTCGGTTTAAATTCTAATAAACCCAAACACCTGCGTTGTTTAATTCTGGACGAATTTGGCCTTAAGGTACGAAATGTTGTCAGTTGCCAAAGAATAATTCTATTTCGTCCGCTTGTTCAGTCAATTCTATAAAAGAAAGATCTTTCCCGAGTTCCGGCGTATTGTATTTACATCCATCGCAAGGAGGTCGAGGTGATAAATTTGGCGCTGAAGGAATTTCATCCAGTGTTTAATGCAGAAATGCTCATGTCTCGTCCTGTAAAATACATGATGTTTTCGTTGTGTCGTAGCAGTAGCCCTGTTCACATTCTATCTCGTATACTAGTGGGCCGGTGTTAAGGCAATAAATTACCCGTGTGCATGGTCCGTTTGGATGTGGATGTATGGAAAACTGTCTCTTGTCATCACAAAATGATTCTGTGGAAGAAGATGATAAATCGTATAAATTTAGATCTAGTTTTAGATAAAGCTGTGTAGAACCGACAACCCGACCTTGATCTTAATTGTCGCACGCTGATTCTAGGGAAAAAAAATGCCAAATACTTCAATGCTTTTAGTGTGGTTTCCTTTCAAGCTATTGGTGCTCATAGTCTAGAGCAAGAAAGCAAAGCTTTTCCAAGGATCAGAAGTTGAAAAGCTAATTTGGTCGGATCGCTGGTCATTTTGATACTAGTAGTCCTTCGACAAGGCGATGCACAGCGTATCAACAATTTATCTTTGAATAGAAAAACGAAAAGTTCAGCTGATACCAAGATGTGACTGAAGTACTACCAACCCTCAACCCTTTCCCAAACAAGCCCTAGTTTTTACGTGTCTGCAGTAAAAGTCTTTCGAAAACAATGTGGGAAAAGGAGAAATTGCTCTTAACGAGCAATTTCTCCTTTTCCCACAGTGTTGTCTACCCTTTTTGAGAACTTTCTGCCATTTTCTCGAAATTTAAAATTGTCATCTGCGAACTCTTGCGGTTCGGAAGGGTCCAAAATTTGTCATTGGGAAAGTGGTAAGCTGCCATAAGCGACTTGTCGAAAGTGGAGTCTAATGTTTGGTCTACAGTGCCCGATACGATGTTTTATTTCCGGGGATTGAACCAGCTCTATTCATTGTATTAATACGTGTACCTAGAAACCCTACGAATCGGTCCGAGCCCCGATAGTTCAGTCGATACCGTACAGGACTTGAAAACAGGAGGTCGCTGGTTCAATCCCCGGCTCGGCCAATTTCTTTCCGAGAATTGATGATACAGGATTCACTCCTTTCTCGGATAGGTTCATTTTTCGCCGCGATATCACTAAGATGATGTTGTAAGTGGCATAAATCGTCATGCAATAAACCAATTAATCAACTTACACTGTAAATTTCGGAAACACGACACGTGATTAGCAAGTGTTTCTCTGCAAAATGTCTATGTTTTTAATCAAAACATGCATGTTTTAATCGTGTGTTCAGATGTGGTTAGAGTCAGTATATTCCAAAACACTGGTGTTTTCGTAAGTTGGTAAACGATTTTGAAACCGATCTTTTTTAACATTTATCTTGTAAAAAGAAGGATTTCAGTCTTTTTCGAGCGGACAAAGGCACCCGACTCAGAAATTCAGTCAAAAATGAAGTCAAATTCTGAAAAAGAACTATTAATAAGAATTTTAAAACACGACTGTTTTTCCGGAAAACACCACTGTTTTCGAATGACTGGTGCTGAAAACACTACAAAGAAAACGTGTAGAGTTCGAAATCACCATATCACGTGACCGTAATTGTTTTGATCTTTTATTTCTAAATTTCTTTTTTTAATTTACTATTGTAAATTTTATTTGTTTCATGAATTAGTTGGCAACAGTTGTTTCTAGGCAATAAATTAAAATTAGAATATTAAAATCAATAATAAGGACCATATCATCGGGGCGCTTGCTCGTGAGAATTTGTTACAGATAAAGCGTTTTGAGGTGGCGGCAAAGTTCAACTTCAGCGGAAAAAACAAAAACGTGCAGCAGCAAAATCTTAAGAAATATCATGCTTTTTGAACTTTCCATTATATATTCGTATATTTAGGGCCTCAGTATATCTTCATAATGATCAACAGGGTAGTTTCATGGAGTAGAAATTTGTAGTCACTGTCAAATTTTTGTCTGGGAGTTGGTCCATTGAGCTTTTTAGGTGGGTGGGGTGTTAAATATTTCGAGATCGAGTACACATGGCATATTCTGCGACATCATAGACTAGATGCAAACTCTCTGAAACTAATCAAAAATACGGGTACCAACAATCAGTGTGATGATGAACACTTATGTAGAACACGTAGAAGAAATGAAGAAAGAGTATCCTATGGTAAAAAGAAGCCGAGCCAAATTCATCTAAAGCAGCTTATGTAGGAAACATTGAGCAAAAGAAGACAGTGGATTTCTAAACAGCCTTGTGGGAAAACCAAAGCAATCCTTGATGCTGAGAGGACCTTTGTAAGTAATTAAATAGGCTATTCAACATAAGATGTAAGACCAGTGAAGGCTTTTTGCAAGCCCTTGCATTTGCATAGTCTTGCAAAAGCATCCACTGTCACTCAAGTGAAGTACAGACTGTCACAAACACATGTGAGGTTTTTTTAGTATTCACTGTAAGCTACATATAAACAGTTTTAATCTAACAAGATTGTTTGGCTGACAGAAGTGGAAGCTGAAACCTGAAACTTAGACTCATTGCCAAAAGACAATATTTTAGGTTTGTCCAAATCGAAAGCATTTGCAGATGACAAAATGAAAGTGGCTGAAAATTTGAAATTTGTTTAATTAGTAAAGAGAAGAAAACATTGTGGGAAAAGGAGAAAATGCTGGTTACCAGTATTTTCTCCTTTTCCTACAATGTTTTCTAAAGGCTACCACATCAGGTTCGTAAACACGGGTTGTTTGGGAAAGCGTTAAATAAAAATGAATGTCCTAAAAAAATAGAATGATAATATACAAATATGTGACCAGATTTTTCCAAGAAGGTGTAGGATTTGTAATCTGGAGGCCAGGGCTTGGATGGTCTCTGGTTTTTTTTTTTTGCTAAAGTATTATTGGGCAAGGTATTTCATAGCTCTAGCCTAGTACTAGTGAAACCCAGGACTTGCTAAATAAGCCTGAAGCTGCATCTGTGATATATAACAAAATAACTAAAATAGTGTACTACTTAACCCATTATCACACATTCCCTACTTTTGACGCTCCTGAGAAAGATGCCTTTTGAAAACATAGTGGGTAAAGAAGAAAAATGCTGGTAACCAGCATTTCCTCCTTTTCCCATAATGTTTTCTTCCCTTCACAAAACAAATTTTGAATTTTTAGTCATTTTTATTTTGTCGTCTGCAAATGCTTTTGATTTGGACAAACCTAAAATTTTGTTGTTTGGTAATGAATTAAAGGGGTGTGAAACCCAATTCAATTCTTCAATTTCAGTCTAGATCTACAGGTTGTTTGTTTGAATTTGAATATTCAAAATTTTCAAGAAAGGATTATAAAAATGCTAACCAAAAAGAACTGTTTTTAGATAAGAGTTATATTCTATTTTGAAACAATGCCTCACTATTCCAGATTTTTTGTACGGCATAAATGGCGGTCTAAAACTTATTAGTATGGGAAAAACCCTCTTGCCTTAGTATTAACTGGAATACATTTTTATTGTGAACATAATTGCAATATTACAGTATGCAGTTTTTATCTACTTGCTAGAATAAAGCTGCAAACAATTATCTATCTTTTGCTGCAGCCACAATATCAGAAACTGAACTAGAACCTGATGTCAATAATTATGCCAAATGTATTTTATTTTTCACCAGTTGACTACAGTTTTTCCCCGCTATCTTATTTCAGATGATACAGGAAACTAAATGGATAATGGATGAAGAACATCTTACACCATACCTGGATAGACTGAAGCAAATGTTTGATGTGGTTGCAACACAAAAAACATGTGAAAAAGAGGTATACACTGTCACTGTCAAGGTTTTCTTTTAGTGTTAAAAAAAGTTCAAAGTAAAGATTTCTTGTCTTTATTAGGTCTACACTGCAGTATCTCTGGTATCAGTGTTGAAACTACATGTAGTATTTTGTAATATTTCTGTTCTAGAATCACAAACAAAACATTAAATGTGATAGGTATTAACTATAAATGCAAAGTTTTCATGAAGCACTAATTCAGATGGTAATTGGCAAGTTCAGGTCATATGCTTTAAAGAATAACTTCATAGAGAAAACACAAGATCGGGTGAAGTACCCAGCCTGACAACAAAAAGCATTTAATGAATTGTGATCTGAGTGTTTGTATTGCTATAAGATCAAATATTGTTTTGAGAAAAATTGTAACATTTTAAAGTAAGAAAATCGTTGTGAAGATGACAATCTGTTGTCATATGGTCGGTCCTAGTGTTAGTCACTAGCAGAGAAATTGATTTTTAAACAAGGTTAAAACCTGCCAGGTTACTCTATCTTCTGTTTACGTTTTGCCTGATTTTGAAGTTCATTTTTCTGCTAGCGACTAACACATGGACCAACCACAATAAGCAGATTGTCATCTTCATCATATTTTCCATACTTTTAGATGATATTGTTTAAATTTGAATTTAGCTCTGCATTGACCTTTTGGTGGCTATTGAACCTTTAGCAACAATCTATGACTTTGATAGGACCTCAATTGAAGACACTGAAAAACATGGTTTTTTTTGTATGAATTGCTTAACCCTTTACCAAACCAGTGTTTTAACAACCCTTAAAATGGAAATAGGAGAAAATGCAGATAACCAGTATTTTTACCCCTGCAAAACAGATTCCGTGTGTTCGTCTGTGTACAAACAAGTGGCTTCTTTAAAAAAGAAGCCAGGAGAGGTCGACATCATTTTTTTCTAATACTTTTTATGCTTTTAGGTTAAATATATCTAGGTACATGTAAAGAAACAAGCAAGACAATAAACGGGTAGTTGAAATCTGTTCAGTTGTAAATATACATTCATCAAAGTGGATGGCAAAAACAGGATTCCGTATTCATCCGTCCTTGTAATTTATGTAAGTCACACGACCTTCTTCCCGCGTTTTAAGGTCACGTGATTTTTTCTGCTGTGTCCGTTTCTATTTTTAACGAAATTCTTTTTTCTTTTTCTTCTTTTTGTTAAGATTTAAGATTGTAATACAAAATTAAAATTGTTGGAAAGGGAATATGTAATTAAATCCTTACAATTTTGTTGAAATTCGTGATATAGAAACAAACCACGTCTATTTCCTATTTCAGTTTTTAGACTTCGATTTCTTTATAAAATCATGACGAAACAGACTGTGTATCGGAACAATTCCCCTACAAAGATTGGATTTAGACAGCAATTTCTGAGGCAGTCTGCCTTTTAAACTCAACACTGTTGGAGAGGTCTGATGACCTCTCCAATAATAGCCTGTTTCAGTCAAAGCACTGGCGGGGGAATTAAGTCACATTCAGTCACAACTCTAGCTTCTCCTTTCCCCTCCCCCCCAGAATATTTTCTTCCCTTTTCCACAAAATTTTCATAATTCAAGACGCTATTCGTTTGTGGTCTGCAGATGCTTTCAATTTGGAAGGGTATAAGATTTTGTGGTACGGTAAAGTGTGAAATGTGTGAAGAATCAGTAAATTTATAAAGCTTTATCCTTATTCATAGTAGAGGGAGGATACTGGTCTCACTATGTCTGTCCATCTGTCATTTGACCTAAGACCCTAAAATTTAACACATGTGTAGCTCATGACCCAGTGAGGTGTCATGTTATTTTTTGGATTATGTGGAATAAAGGTCAAGGACACAGGTGATAAGGTGATATTTGTTGTAAAAGTCATTTCTGTTCTCTGATTGCTGATGGGGGGGGGGGGGGTATTCGTTAATTTTGCACAGTTCTGGTTTATAATATAAAAGAAGTCACTTTTTCTTTCAGTGTGATGATGGGTTACAAGTTGTTCAGCTCATTGAAGCCATGACAGTTTTCAACATAGAAAAGGCTGAAAGACCAAATCAGTCATAGCTGTATATCAGGTATACATTTACATGCATAGGGTAGGACATGGATATAATGAGTGAATGGTCTTTTATGCTGCATTCAACATTATAGCAGTTATAGTACAGTGACAACACATATTTATGAATGCCCTGGGTTTCACCAGTACATGAACTAGGCTAATGTTCTGAAATGTTTTGCCCAAGGACACTCAAAGGCTCCAGTGGAACCTGTGGCCTCCAGGTCACAAGTCTATGCTTTATTTTTGAGCCACGCAGGACCCGGCAGACATAAAGAGGAGTTTGTCTACTGTTTTATTTTTTTACAGAGAATATTGTTGCCATAGTAAGGCCTGTTTGCTTGAAAGTATGTGTGGCTACTTTGTAATTCATAGTCAGTTGATAGGAGATTGAGTCCTTGTGTCTGCTTTTATTTCTTTAATGAGTATGTTATTGTCTATACATTTATTCCATCCCTTTGGCAGATTCAGGCCTGGTAGTTGTTAGTTTCTGGCAAAACAGTTGATGAGAACTTAAGTTAACTTGTACATGTATGTTTAAGCTTACCAAGGAAAAATGTAGCCAGGTTAGCTGACTACTGACATTTTTCTTTGAAGCTTAAGCAACAAATCAACTGCTTTCATGACCTACTAAAAATGGTGCTGCTTGATGTATGGTGTTTTAAGATTCACTGACCGAAGGCCATGGATTAATGTCTGTCGTTTGTCTGTGCATCCATTAACTTTAATTTCAAAGTTTTTTTGAAACTACCAACCCAATTTTTTCAGTACAGTTCACCCTAATGATTCTTTCATGCCAGCCCTCTTCTAAATTCTTTTAGAATTATGAACCAGCGCAAAACTGATCGCAGAGGGGTCAAAAGAAATGTCACTTAGATAAATTTTGTGTTCGCTCCAGAGGCGATATTTTGAGTTTATTACTCATAAAAATATGTGAGAATGTTTTTGATGGTATTTTGGTCACGTAAGGTCAAAAGTAGGTAACTGGGGCAAGTCAAAGAAACATGTGAGGCAGCATTCGCAGTCCAACAATTATGAAACTTCAGATGTTTGTCATGATCAGATAATTAACAAGTTTGAAATGGTCACATGCTGTAAAAAACCGCATTTGAGTCCAAAACTCATGAAATTTGGCCAATGTTTTCTTTGGTTGAATAGTAAACAGGTTCAAAAACATCCAAATATATACAGACCAGGTGCATTCTATTTGTTACTCTTCAAATTGTAGGGCAGTGGAGAGATAAATGACTGTCATTGCCTCTTTTTATTATCACGTAAAGTTTTGTTCATCCCTCCAGGGTGGTCAAGAATCCGAGCTGGCAAAAGTGCTTTCGTCAAAGAAGTTAACGCCCCCCGAGCCTTGTGCTGTTGTTGACAGAAGAGGGAGAGGTCAGTAAACAGTACCTCATTGGAGATGAAACTAGAAGTGCGATGGATACATAACTGACCTGGAATATCCAAGATGCTATTCTCAGCTTCGTGGCTTTTGCTGACAAACAGTCTTGAAACAAACTTTTCAGTTCCAAAAATGATCATCATCATTTGTGCATTTTTTTAGCAAGATAGACAAGCATCTGACCAATGAAGTTACCAAAGAACAACACTAACAAGCGTAAGAAAAAGTTCTTTAGTAGTAAGAGAAACTTGACCATTCATTTGTGCTGTTTGTAGAGTTTTTCAATATCTGTTGCTGGGGAAGTGGGGGTTGTTTGACCTTTTGAGTGTAATATGTAAAAGTATATGGGTTCAATTTGCTCTTTAAACCTTGAAAGAGACTGAAAATAATGAAAGATTGATTGATTGGTGTTTTACGCTGATTTCAACATTGTTTCAGTCATACCACTGCAACAGCTGACATTATTTTTTGTGTCCTCATTACTAGGCTAGGACTTTAAACTGTCTGTCTATGGACACTCATGTGAAAACCCAGTGCCTCGAGCTGAATTTGAATTCGCGACCATCAGGTCACGAATCCGAACTCTGCTACTGCGAAACACTATTGAAAGGTTCTCATGTGCTAATTTCGAATTCTTGCTACCCAGCTGTTGTATTTCTTTTCCCGTCTGTAAACTAGATCATCCACCTATGTCAAAATGATACAAACCCTGGAAGCACTAGCCTCTCTGCTATGACTGAAATAATGTTCAAAACGGTTTAAAACACCATAGAAATAACTGTCAAAATCAGGATCAGCTCACAGCTGAATACATGTTGTGGATACATGTATGTATTTGGCTATCTTGGCCTGGTTTCACGAAAAAATTTAATTCTCTTATTCTCTTATGTTGCATAAATCTGATGATGGAGTTGAAATTCATATCAATGACATTAACTCTTTACTGTACAATCCATACTTTTAAAAAACCTGAGAAACAAGCCTTTGGGAAAAGGAGAAATACTGCTAAGTTAATTAGAATTTTCTCTTTTACCCACAATGTTCTCCACACATCCCAAAACAAATTCCATTTTTTCAGTCACGTTTATTTTGTCGTCTGCAAATACTTTCAATTTGGACCAGTCTGGATTCTTGTCGTTTGTAAAGAGTTAAAGGACTTTAGCAACATTCTCAAAGTCGAGTGAACACGACTTTGCAGTTCCTCAATAAACTCTGGTATGTCATTTAACAGACTTCAGTTCATTATTTAGCTAATTTGAGTCTGAAACATGTCAACTTTGGATTTTAGATTGTTTTAGAATCTGTTTATGCTTGTAAAATACATCTCGATAATAATGTCAAGATAATGTAAGTTCTAAAATGAGTCCTTTAGGTGACTTAACTCTGTAACAAACAATGTCTGGGTTTTCACGACCCTGGGAAAGAAGGCTTCTGCTGTTAACTCGCATTTTCTTTAAGTAATATATGAGACTAAAGTTTTTTCATGAAACAAGGCCCTGTGTTCATATTCACCAACCATTCTTAAGAACGTTCTTTGTTTTATTCTTCAAGATTTTCTGACAGTGAAAGGAACAGAACTTCTATTTTGGCTAAACCATATGGTTGGCTAAACTATATGGTTTAGCCAGTAAGAATGAAGTTCTGTTACTTTCACACTGACAGAATTCTGAAGAATAAAACTAAGAATATTTTTTCATAATGATTGATGAATACGGACCCTGTTTTTTCCCCACGAGAAGTCTAACATGGACTTAAACCCTCTTGCCTAGATATTTGTTGTTTGTTTCACAATGTTACAGCTACTATGTTTGTAGCATTTCTCCTTTCCGCCGGCTCTGTTATTGCAAATCATCTGTTCTGCATTAATATGTACACGAAACATAAACATGTACATGAAACGAAAACAAGTTTTGCAATAATTTTTCTCCATTCCTGTAAATCTGCATCTTGATTGACCTTTGAAACCGTTGTAAAACTATTTATAAACATGTACATTTGTTCGTAAGTCTATTTTTTCCGAAAGTATATGTCTGAACTCTTTACCACACAATCACGAGGTTTAACCCATTATCACACAATCCCTTCTTTTGACGCCCCTGAGAAAGAAGCCTTTAGAAAACATTGTGGGAAAAGGAAAAGGTAACCAGTATTTTCTCATTTTTCCCACAATGTTTTCTACCCTTCACAAAACAAATTACAATTTTTCTGTCACTGTTATTTTGACGTCTGCAAATGTTTTAAATTTGGACAAATCTAAAATGTTGTCGTTTGGTAATGAGTTAATGACCCCGAATAGAAAAGCCTTTTGTAAACATTGTCACTTTCTTTTTGTGGTAAAAGAAGAAAATGCTGGCAACCACCTTTTTTTCCTTTCCCCAATATGTGTTATCCATTTTAAAAGACAAATCTTATGTTCTGAGTAACATTGGAATTGTTGTCTACAAATGCCTTTAATTTGAACCAGGTCAAACATTTCTGGCGTGGGAAAGAGTTAAATAATAGAAATATCAATTTCATTTATCATTTAGCCACATTAATGTTCCAAGCTTAAAACATGCATGTTTTCAAATAAAACGCTTAAGACTTTCAAAACGTGTTTTTGTGTTTTCAAATCGTTACATAGCCTAAACACGTGTAAGGTGTTTTAGGCAAAACACCTTTTTCACAAAACAGTGCTTTAATACAAAACACTAGTGTTGTGAAATAAAACGCATGTGTTTTCTCAAATCAGAATACACCCATGTTTTAATTTAAAACACCAGTGTTTCAATACAAAACATCGGTGATTTTCTAAAACACTTACACGCATTTTCAAATCGTTACAGAGAAGTGTTTTCATATGTGTTTGATATCAAAACACCCACTTTTAGAGTGTACGAATTGGTTTTTACATCCACGCGCTAAACGATTATATTTTATACACAAAAGCTTGACATATAAAACATCTAAATTACAGACAATAAATTGAAATATATTGGTTACTTACTTGGCAAAACTTGTAGCACTGCAGTCGTACTTTTCTCTTGAACAATACTCGGGCTCCACCAGGGAGCACTTAATTCACATCGAAAATCTGACCCGTTCTCATACATGGTTGGGGTGAAGGTCAGTGTACTGTTTATATAGTAAGTGCACGGTGTCCTTTGTGTTACTTCCGTTACCGGAGCAACGCTGAAATCCATAAATCGATCAGAGCCAGACGGCCGGAACTTCCAAATAATGGTGGCGTTGGTATCGAACACGTCGACAGTACACTGTAAAGTTATCAGTAGATCTTCAACCACACTGTGAGGTAGCTTCATCTGGATGCCAGGCATAAATACTGAAATATATCGAAGTTCTCATAGATTACCATAACTAACCCTTAGACTGCTTAGCGCGACTCAGTCACCTTTGGCGGACAGTGTAGATCAAGATCAGACTGGCGAATCAAGTAGGCGCGAGGCAAAGGTGAGGTGGCGCCATGATTCACCACAATAAATGAATGAATGAATGAATATTGTTTTTTGCTTTGGTCATTTAGCGAGCATATGTGTGTTAAAACATAAGAAAAATGAATTTTTTAAACCAAAAACAGTTTGAATATACTAGTCTATTAAAAAGGCTTCTCTGACAACGGTTTCAAAGCGGGCAAGATGGTCGATGGAGCCACGTTGGCGACATATCCACTCTGTACATCAACGATGAGATTTTTTTTCTCTAACAACCAGAAAAGCCTGTCATTGACCATACGTTCTAGGGTCTTGTAAACACGACTATTAAGAGCTACTGGATAGCACCCTTGCCAGGCTTTGGGATAGGAATGACTTATGGCTCCAGCCAGGACGCATGAAAATCACCTGTCTGCCTTTAAAACTCATTAAAAATATTAAGTAAGACTGAGAAAGAAGTAAAAGGTAAGGGTTTTAAAAACTGGTAGTAAACTTTATTTTGGCCAAAAGAAGAATCGTGAGCTTTATTCAGAGTACATTTTAATTATTTAAAGGTAAAGAGTTTAAATTATAATGCTTTAAATTAGAAAAGGTGAAATTATTTTTTCTTTCTTTTGTTCTCTGACTTCATTCCTCTGAAACTCTTCAGAATAGTTTTCAGAAGAAGGCTTTTTTGCAAAAGGTGTTGGCAAGAGCATCAGTTATATCCTGGAATGATTCCAGCGAAATACTGTTAACTTCAAGGTAACAAAAGGGGGGGGGGGGGTTGGCCTCTGCCATTGATCTTTCTGATATAGTCCAATGTTTTTAGCAGTAGTTCTACTATTAAAGTTAGAGACATATTGCCTCCAAGCCTTGCGCTTACTGTTACTAATGATACGACGACGAGCCTTTGATAAGTTACAATTTTCTTTGATAGGCCTAAGGCTAAACTTTCGAAGGGCTTGCTTTCTGTCTCTTAAAGCACGTTTACTATCATCATTGTACCAAGGCTTGTCTGGACGTTTTGGATTTGTCGAGGTCTGAGGGACGGATTGTTTAGCTGCATCAATTAATAGGGAAGTAAAAAGTTTTGGGGGATCATCACAATCTTCAAATTTGTCATGTGTAATGGTCTTTCCACAGAGGGTTTCAAATCTGTTCCAATTTGCTTTGGAAAGCTTTCATTTCTGCGGTCGTAACTGCAGTGCTGGATGGTTGGGTCGATGAAAAGATAATGAATAAGTGAGTGGTCATTTCCACACCAATTCTCAGTCACTTTCCAAATGAAATTGGTAAGTAAGATTGGGCTGCATAAGGTTAAATCAATAGAAGGGTAAGATCAAGTTGCTCGATGCAAGCAGGTGTTGGACTTGTTATCATTCATGACTAACAAAGAGTTGTTCGAAATGAAGCTCTCCAACTGTTAACCTCTCCGGTTCGAGTCATCGCAACATCGCATAAGATTGTGACCATTAAAGATTCCAGCAAGAATACAGAGGGGTGCCAATTAGGAAATGGGATCATGCAGATCGGTCTCATGGTAGAAGTGCTCGGAGGGGTGATATAAAGAACATGGTGTGACATCACTGTGTAGAGACAACCTGATGGCAACAGCTTGCATGTTTGTGTTAAGAGAGATAAATTTATGAGGAATGTTGTTATTGACAATAATGGAAACAACACTTTTGGCTTTCTCGCCTTCGGTAAAGACTTGGTTGTAAATGGAATGATATTTGATAGAGATATCATCCTCCCTTTTAAGGAAGATTTCTTGTAGACAAGCAGCAGCTGGTGTGTGATCACTTATTTAAAGGGAAAGTTCATCAAACTTTGACTTCAGACTCGAAAATTCCATTAGATAATGGTACTCATTGTGCATGAAGAAAGTATAAAAGTTAAAGTAAGAAAAGTGGCCGCTATATATTTTACAATAGATTGATTACGATTTCATTACAGTTGTCTTGGGTTTGGACGATTTCCAAGTATCGGTGTCCATGTTCCAAGGATCTATAGAAACGGACCAGATAGAGGCCTCTGAACCTGAAGCCCCACCTTCCAGATTTTCAGCATCTGCATCCATGTCCTTTAGCTCCGAAAATCTGCTGGAGGTAGGGACAGGACCATTTACTCTGACAGTGATTTCAGAAGATCCATTGGTATCTCTGGGTTGTGGTTTAGATTTCGAAGCTCTTAGGAGATCGGGGGGCATGATAAGATTTGTTATCTTTAGATGAAAAGTTAAATTTAGTTGTAGACATTGAAGATGATGGTTGGGGTTTCTTTAGAAGCGATTTTGAAGGGGAAAATGGCTTTGAAGCTTTTTTCGGAGAGATATTTAGCGACGAAGTACATTATTTCGAAATTTGTATTGAAGAAATACTAGTACTTAGAGAAGAGGTAGATGGTGTTTTTAGGGTAGTGGATAGGGTACTGGCTTTGGGTGTAGGTTTGAATGTTCGAGAGTAAGCTCTTCAACTCATTGGCCATTTCTGTAAACTTTCCAAAAAGTTACATTGCCAAAATTTAACAAGTAGAACAATGTTCTTGTCCAGATGTTGCAGAGAACCTTTTTGTATAGGATGTTGAACTATTCAACAATGTTTGGTTACCTCTGCGCTTTTCAATTATCTTGCATAAAATTGACATTTTCTTAGTTAGGATTTCTTTTGCATCCTTCCAGACTGAGCAGTCTTTAGAAAGGGGTGGATGATGGCACTTGACATTGAAATAGAGGACAGGGTTATAGCAAGTATTAGGTTCATGATCAGTGCTCTAAAAAGCACATTTAGGACAAACAGGCATGTTTTTGCAATTACTTTCGTGATTGGCTATACCTCTGGCATTTGTAACAGCGCAGAGGATTAGGCACATACACATCAACCTTTACAGACTGGAATCCTATTTTAATGGAAGCAGGTAGAATAGGTGAAGAAAAGGTAAGGATAGTATTTTTATCCCTACGTACCGCATTTTTGAACATGGATATTCTTTTGACCTCTAACACAGCTTTAGATTTGAAATTACTTTTAGTCTCTTTTTCTGAGTCACTGTGGGATAGCTCCTTACATGTGATAATCCTTTGCTTGTATTTAGAGTTTTTTTTTGTGGATATTTTTGACATCATGATTGATTTTTTTTTTTTTCATGCGAAAGGAGATTTTTGGTCTGTTGTTGATAAAGACATTCAACAAGCAGTGTGTCACTTTTTTTGACTGACTTTGGTGATCCAAAAATGGAGTTTTTTTTTCTATTACGAAAGGGGAAAGTTTTGTTATGGGTTTTTAGATGAGTCAACTGCCTCAATTACAATGAAACGAGCAAATGTTGAACTTGTACGGAAAGAAATCCAAGAATCTGAATCGGAAAGGACACGCTTGGCTATCTTTTGTGTTGCCGTGTTTGTTTAATATTGTTCATCACCGATGCTGTCTGTCCGCCCCGGAGCCCAACAAGGGGACATGATCTGGGGAAACCCAACTCAGATCATGACAAGGATACATCGGTAATATGGACGGCTGGACCAGATAAATGTAGGCCCGCAGAATGTGATACCAAGCATAGACTGTCTTTGGGCGGTTACGAAGGTAAGTAACTATGCATTTCAATGATTTTTTGGCAAAAGTAAACAACCATTAGTTGCCTAAAACGACCACTAGGTTTATCTTTTAACTTTATAATGAATGAGTTTCCGCACTTTACTGATTCCTTGTAGCCATAATACTACACGAGTTAACCCCATACATTTGTTTTTAAATGACAACACATGATAATACATGTATCTAGACCTACATTTAAAATATTTTGAAATAATCCATTCTTTCCATTTAAATAACAACTATCAAAGGTAAGTAGTAATTTTTTGGTGCAGGGTACTCAGTGTGTTTTGTGGGCGGCTCGTAAAAGTCGATGTCGCCATTTTGGATATTATGTTGAAATTGTAGTTATGTTTACGGGGCTTCCAAAAGGGAAAGTACTCTTACATGGATGTTGCCTGTGCACATGACTGTATGTATGAGCCGTAATGTCCATTCAGATCATTAGAAATTTCTTTGCAGAATGAAAAGGATATTTTTTCCTAGAATATACATGTATATATATAAGTTTGAAATAACAACACTTGGTGTTTTACTAGTTTTATTTCAGTTAAATTAGCAGGTTAAAGATTAACCCATTACCACATAATCCCTACTTTTGACGCCCCTTAGAAAGAAGCCTGTAGGAAACATTGTGGAAAAACAATGTTTTCTCTCCTTCACAAAACAAATTTCAAATTTTCAGTCACTTTTATTTTGTCGTCTGCAAATGATTTCAATTTGGACAAGTCCAAAATTTTGTCGTTTGGTAATGGGTTGAATTACTCGTACATGAGCGCCGCTCTGGGAAGAGTTAACCGACGATATCCTTTTTGTGTAACACCCTACTGATTCAAGAGATACACTTGTCCTTTGAAATACAGAGAGTTGACCGATGGCGAAAAGCTTCGACCCAGGGCGGCCTTCGCAGTCTGCGCAGGCTGACCTTGGCCGGTACTTGTCGCAAATATTATTAAGCCCCTTTTAGCAGAACATGACCAGTATTAAAACTGAGATCTTAATCAGTGAAATGTGAGAAGTTTGGTTTTGTCTTGGCATCCAAAAATAACTTATTTATTATCTGTAGCGCTGACAGGCTGAAACTTTTATATAAGTAGGGTTTGTTTCAATATTTTATAAACCTAGACGAACTGGGACAATAAAATGCACAACTTGACATAAAATTAAGATTGAGTATGACGTCACGCAATAAATGTTCATAATTGAGACTCAAATGTCATTGCAAGATGTTTAAAGTCTACAAAAGTGACAAAATGCGCGACCGTTTAAAATTTTACATTATTGCTTCAAAATATGCAATATTTTGTACATGATTCAGTTTAGAGGACAAATCGCTTTCTTTTTTCTTTTCTCTCTCTTTAAAAGTAAAAATATGTACATAAAATTATTTATTATATGAATTCAGTGGCACTTGAGCAAAAGGGGATAATTTGCAAGTTTGCAACACCGTAATAAATTATTCTAAGCTGGACATCAGATATTATTATATTATCTACTGTAACCCTAACAAACGACTATATCCTGTGATAGACCGGCAATCGTACATGCAGAAAATTGACGCATATAAAAAAAGTCGACCCAGGTCAGCAAAAGCAGACTCAACTGGATCGATACTTTTTGCAAACGTATACAGACGACACACTTTGGGATTTGTCCTTGACTAGGTAAAAAGCTTTGTAGAAAAAAAGAGAAATGCTCCGGCATTTACTACTCTTTCCACAATCTTTAAGTATGTTCTACAGGGTCGTTACAGCACAGGATTGTTTGACAAAAAGTTTCTACGTATCATGATTACACTAACTGAACAGAAAACTCTTGAAAGATAAAAGTATCATCAAACTTTACATGAAAACAGTGTTTAGAGAAGTAGCAGCTGCTTTCTGATTAAAAAATGTATAATTGTCCTTTCCCCACTTTTTTCCCTAATCTTTTAACCAAGGATGCTTTAAACACTGTTATTAGTGCTGCTATTGATTTTTTCATCGCTTTATTCGCGTAATGATAATTAGAAGACAATATCACATATGCAGAGATTGCCTTTTATTTCATACTTTCCGGTAGGTTCTCGAGAAATATCGGTGAAATATTTTTCGATATTTCATGGTCACGACCTGTGAAAATACGGTTTTTTATACCCTTATATTCTTTAACTGAAGGTTCCCGCGCACTAGTTGCCTAATAGGTAAAATGCGTGTGCCTCACAACCAGATGAAAATATACGTAAATTACCTAATATTTCTGGCGCTTGAAGTAATATTGTAATGCGTTGCTATGCGGAGGGGTTACGGCACGGGGAATTTGACTATGTTCCCCAATAGAGGGTTAAAAGCATGAAATAGATAGAATATTTTTTCGGCACGAATAGAAATATTACCGATGATGTTTCACGAGATGAAAAAAAAAAAACAAAAAAATCGATCTTTCACCGTAAAAAAACAATTATCCTCTATTCTTTTACAAACCGTTATAATTGATGAATCCGAAACAATTCATCGGCAAATGATTACATAGGTATTTATGTCTAAAAAGGATAAAACTAAATAACCTTTCATAATATTGGAATAGGTTTGACATATTGTATTATACATTTATATGTTTTTCATACACCTCATAGGTCTATGACCTTCTAGTTTCATCAATAAAAATATATATCATGTACGTAAATATACATGCCAACAAACTGATACAAACAGTGGGCCGTAATTATCAACCTTGCCGAGCCATACATTCTCAGGCTTACTCTAGTTTTAAAAATTAATAAAAGTTTTGATTGACTAAACCATTTGGCTTAGCCAATGAGAGTCCGTGTTAGTTTCATATTAAGAAAACTCTTGAGACTTGAGGAGAATAAGACTAATGTGTCTTAAGAATGATTAGTGAATACACTCTGCTATGATATTCCACATTTTCTATTTCATTTATGTGAAAACGTGGCAGAATTTTTGGGCTTCAGTGTCAACTCTTTATACATCAACTCTTTTCGAGATATTTTCTTTAAGGGCTATTCCAAGCTAAGCAGTCTTCACCATGCTACAGATAGCTTTCCCTTGCCAAGAGTAAACGCGCATTTGAGAACAAATAAAGCATACATTAGGAATTCATTAAGCAAAAAGACAAAAAAAAGACATTTTCAACTCAAAATGGCTACTTTTCCATTACTGTTTGTTGAATTTGTTCAAACTCAACAGGGTTAAAAAGCTATTGATTGGATAAACAAACTGAAAAATTCACAAAAATCTGATCACAAATAAATATTTTATCATGTAAACAAACAATGATATTGTTCAAATTGAAATGGCTACTTTTCCCATACTATTTGTTGATAAAAACAAGCCATGCAAGTTTCGTGAAAATCTGACCAAGTCCAGACTTTATCGCGTAAACAAGAAATGAAAGTTTTCAACTATAATTGGCTACTGTGTCCATACTGTTTGTTGGGTTTTTTTTTCAATATCAATAGGGTAAGAGCTATTGATGAGATAAACAAACTCTGCAAGCTTCATGGAAATCTGAATACAAATATAGACTTTATCGCTTAAATAAGAAACGGAAATTTTAAACTTGAAATGGCTACTTTTCCCAAACCGTTTGTTGGATTTTTTTTGTTAAATCGATAGAGTTAAAGCTATTGATGAGATAAACAAACTGTGTACGTTTCATGAAAATCTGACCAAAAATGAAGACTTTACTGCGTAAACAAGAAATGAAAGTTTTCAACTTCAAATGGCTACTTTTCCCGTACTGTTTGTTGGATTTTTTTCAAAATCAATAGGGTTGAAGCTATTGATAAGACAAACGCTGCAAGTTTCATGGAAATCTGACCAAAAATACATACTTTATCGCGTAAACAAAATATGGAAATTGTAAACTTGAAATGGCTACTTTTCCCATACTGTTTGGTGGATTTTTTTTTTTTTTTTTTTTTCAAAATCAATAGGGTTAAAGCTATTGATGAGATAAACAAACTGTGTAAGTTTCACGAAAATCTGACCAAAAAAGAAAACTTTATCGCGTAAACAAGAAAAAGACTAACGGACAGACGACGGAAACCACGCCGTGACATAAGCTCTGCTGGCTGAAAGCCAGTAGAGCTAAAAAATGAGTTACAACACGCAAAAGGGACATTTGAACATTTGTATAACGTGTCGTCTCGGATCAGCCTGTGCAGTCCGCGCAGGCTAATCCGAGACGGCACGTTACGACTACATTCGATTTTGTGCTACAGTAGACTTCCGCAAAACAGAAAATAACATGAAAAAAGGTAAGTGCCGTCTAGGATTAGCGCAGGCCGATTGGAAACGACACTTTACGCAAATGTCCTAATAGCCTTTTCGCGTTTAACAGACCAAATATGCAGCCGGTGGGTTCACAGCATTTTCCCTTTATTGTCTTGCCTCAGAAAGAGACTTGTAAGGATTGAAAGGATTAGAGGGCGTGAAACACACTGCACTAAATGTCAAGTGTCTGTACATGTTTTTTGACAGTGTCAAGACAGTTATTTTGTATGGCACACGAGGAATTTAGTTATTTTGTACGCCACACGAGGAATTTATAGCAGACGGCAATGTCGAGAGAGATAGACAGATACATATATAGAGAGTCAGAGACAACGGCTGGATACAGGATCATATACACAAAAAAAAGACGAAGGTTAATCCTTATCTTGCTAAATAAGTGAAATAAAGTTTTAAGTCCGCTAGGAAAACCCTAAACTTTCTTTCGTTCCACTCAGACAAATGTAAAACATTTATGTTTTATTGCATGGACTTATTATGGAATAAAAAAACAACAGAAGAAAATAGGAGTAGCGGCCTAGACCACGAATTGTAATCTAGAAGTAATGTTCCACATATATCAATCAACCTTTTAGCACACAATCTACTATGATTAGCTTGTCATGGAAATAATCTTCAACATGTCTAAAAAGCAATCCAGAACTACACTGTAAAAAATGGTAACGCGTGACGCGTTTCGAAAGTGTTCCATAGCGAAACATTGCCATTTCGAGGTGTGCAATACCATAACACATGACGTTCACTAATTAAACAGCCGTTTCAAACTGAAACGGATGTGTTCCGTAATGAAACGCGTGTGTTTATTTCGGAACGCCGGCGTACAGATATTAAACATCAGTGTTTTGGGCTAAAGTTTAGAAAATGTGAAGTAGGTCATACCAAATTAACTCCCCGTTAATTATATTGAAATCTCATTGTAATAAATAGCCTCGAGTGAGTTCTGATGACTTCAAACACAAAACAATGCAAGGGGTGTTTCATTATGAAACGCTGGTGTTCTCTTGCCAGCGAATAATGCACACTTAGGCGTTTCAATCCAGAGTTACCATCCGCTCATGTGTATTGACGATCAAGAGTTTTGACGCCCTTTAAGTCCGTTTTTTTCCCCGACCCTCTGGTGTAGGTGACATCGAATTCTGTTCAGCTGCACTCGATACACATCATTTGCTACTACTCTCTGACCAAAATTTGTATAAATAGAAACTTCTTAGACATGAAAATGACTATGCTCCATCGTCCTTGCTCTATCTTGTCATTGGTCTAATTCATTAGCGAGAAAAAGAAAACATTTGTGCAGGTCTATATATCTATCTTCTGCAACAATGGGGAATTTTACATCAGACACAATGCTACTCTCTTCACTTTTGAAAAATCACTTTACAGTCATACGTTGAGAACGTTATTGACTGTAGGTCTATCAGAATTTCACTCGGCTGTATAGATCTACCTTACACTGTTTGTTAGAGTAAGATCTACGTACTCTTTGATTAACCCTTTACTTCATAGATACTCATTTCTACGCATTGCTTGTAGGAGCCTTTGGAAAAAATTGTGGCAAAAGGTGAAATTGCTCGTGACGAGCAATTTCACCTTTTGTCACAGTGTTTTCTATGCTTTCAAAAGGTGTCGTACACACATAAGAAATGGCTTCATCCTTGCTGTTATTTAAGGTCAATTAGAGATACCATAGAAATTCCTCATGGGGTAAAGAGTTAAAACTAACCGGGTCGAGCAATGTCAAAGTTAACTGGGCATAAATCAAATGTTACAGCACTAAATTCCCGGCTGAACTTAGAAAAGGCATCAAGACTCAAATATAATACTTAGAATTCAGGTTGCCTTCATCATCCGAATAAAGCACGAACATTATGCTTTTTGAATGTGTTTCTATTTTTTTTTTTATTTTGTTCGATTTGAATCTGATTACATAATTAAGACATGTTTTATGGTTGGTAGGATAATTGAAAATTCTGTCTCCTTCCTATGCTTCCAGTGTTGTGTCCCCGAGTTCGCTTTTTATTTGCTCAGAGAGGAGAGAAAAAAAAAAAGCTTGAACTCACGATTCACACGGTAATTGTATAGACATTAAATATAGAATCATACAGGAAAATTCCAAAGTTTCGATTTATGCATGAAACAAGAGTCCAACAGTCCCACTACAAAAGACTGACAATAATGTTTAGACTATGGATTTATTTTGTATGGTGCGAATTTCTAATGGGCCGAAACTTGAATTGGGCGTTTTTATCCTAGGACGAAACAGCAACCGCCATTTTGAAGCCGAAAGATACAGATGCGGGTAAGTTTGAAAAAAAAAAAGTCTTTTATTTAATTATGCCTAGAATCTACACAAAGAACACGGTGTAAAGAACCTTTTCAACAAAATAGTATTGTTGTATAGATCTAAGAATGTTTAAAAAGTGGATGCAGATCCACAAATGAAAAGTGCAATTTCTTTTAGGCGCCTTTCTACAGTGCCTGGCCAGAAGAAAGCAGGCCCAGATCTAGATAACTACTGTAGAGTCTACCCAACGTCAGAGTTAACTATTTGAAACAAATTATGGCTTGCAATTTGTGTTTATTTCATTGTTATCTGTCTCCCTTCAACAGAGAATAAAACGTTTCATAGTAAAGTCTACCTTCAGTCTGAAGGTGTCTGCTCCGATGCTATTTTTGTGACTGGTCTTCGCTAACACCTTCAGTCCAGCCATTCATTAAACCCGTATGGAAAAAATACGATTTTACCCGCATCTTTTCGAACGGCTCTATGCGACAGAATTTCAAATGACAACTACCAAAATGGGCATGGATTGTTAGATAAATGATTAATCTTTACAAAAAAACTGATGTTAGTTAATACCCAACTCTTACCTTTGTGCAAATCTGTACTTTTCAACGTAAATAATCGTTGACCTACTTCACCAGAAATCAAAACATGGTTATCTTTTCAATGCGCATGTCTCGGCAGAAATCGCAGTATCTCTGACACGCTACAGGATGGTTTAGTTGCGAATTTTGCTGTAAATAAACGCCCCTTCATCGAACTTGGCTGTGTAGGGATAGGGAACCAGACTGTACAAATTTCAAATTCCGTTCAGTGCGCATGCCTGACTAACGGAAGTCGCCGTGTTAGTTGTTTACAAATTATGCTGGATTTATTTACGTTGGGAAAAAGGTAAATTCCCATTGATTTAATTAGTATTTTGCAGCATATTTTGTGTGCTCTTAAAGATTAATCATTTATTTAACGATCCATACCCATTTTATTAGCTGTCATTGGAAATTTTGTCGCATTGAGACGTTCGAAAAGATGCGGGTAAAATCGTGTTTTTTCCATACGGGTTTAATGAATGGCTGGACTGAAGGTGTTAGCGAAGACCAGTCACAAAAATAGCATCGGAGCAGACACCTTCAGACTGAAGGTAAGTAAAGTCTAACTTTACTGCAAATAGATTTGCCTATATAATATTGATGATGTCAGATGACGTCATGTTTGACGTCATCTAAAATATGTCTGCCAGAGGTCATAATTTGACACCCGAACATAAACAATCATAAGTCTGCGTGAAAAATAGCAAAGTTATCTGTGAAAAGCTGTAGACTGATACAACACAGAAACTTTTGAAAATATTTTTGGAGCGTGGAAATACCGAAAATCTTGAGCGAATTGGGAGGAAATGAAAATCCTATATGGTAGTCTGCTGTTGGCTTTTTTTTTTTGTTTTAAATTTAATGCCATATTATGGAAAATGGGGGCTTGGTTTAAATTCCAATTTATATGTAGATCTACCAACATCTCTTTAAATAAGTACTAGGCAAATTTCATGAAACTTTATATTTATGTTATTTATAATGAGCAACAGGCAATCACTCTCTGTTTTCATTAAGGCCACTTCATGGAAAAGGGTGGCTTTATCTAAACTTTTACGATGGACCAATAACAAAAAGGCCATGTGTATGGCCTTTTCTCATTTCTCCGTTCATTCTCGCTTCTCTGTTCATGTACTAAAGCGGAAGGAATAAGCGCTTGTGACGTTTCATTCCACCCTGGTTCTATTCTACTCTATGAGATATTATGCATAACATCCTATCCTACATCGATACTATTTTACTATTGAATAAGACACAAAAATGCAACAGAAGAGAGTAATTTTCACAGTTTGAAAGAAAATATTTCATTAGATACAATAAAAAGCAAATTTTCAATGTTTTTCAACATTAAATACTCTTAAATGGGTTGTGTTTACACTTCACTATGAATAAGCTAGTCTGTCTGAACTAGAGTGTAGCATATTCATCAGTCTTTAGCGACCAGCCTTCACATTCAATCAAATGAATGGAAAAATGAGAAAGCGGCCATACTACCTAGGTTGGCGAGGTAGGTTTGAAAAAATCCCCGAATCGAACCTTTTGATGCAAGTTGTAGTGACTTTTTTCAGTTACAAGTTTAATTCAGATTTTATATTTGATCATTACACAAAAATTGTGATTCCTTGACCGAATATGTGAATTTTGTGAGCTTATTTACGCTTAGGTGAACGGAGAAAGGAGAACACAGTATACATGCAAAATACAATGCTACTCATATGTTTCTATAAAAAGAGGTCTATATGTTTCCATCAAAACAGGTCTTTTTTGGCATGTGATATCATTTCAATTAAATAACTCTTTCCACATGATTTTAATTTAATACTGTTAGGACTGTCACCATCAAAAGTTTTTTGTTTTTTATTTTTCAGTACTGCAGTAGATATATAACTTTTTTAGAATAAAATAACTCTCTGTTTAGTTTTGAGCTTATTCTTGGAATCATGTTTCAGTTAAGAAAAGTTTAAAAAATGTTGTGAGAGCCAACAGACGACAAAAGTTTTCAATGACCGCACAAGATGCTGATTCTCATCAAATTTTACAGATTATGGATAAATTACAATGCTTGCTCATACTGAAAGTGGATAAAGTCCAGTAACCCACTACTTGTAATGAAGAGGTTTGAGACCCTACTTGAAGCAGATACAAGTTTGACAAACATGGTAAATGTGAGTAAACTAAATTTTGTTTGGTTTCTGTAAAATACATCAGGGGTTTTCTTTGACTTTCTCAAACAGGGGTCATTTGATCCTATATACATGACTAAAAGAAGGAAAACGATAAAATTTTTGGGGATAGATCTATATATTATAGAAAATTTGAGGGTACCAATTAAAAAGAATAAGGAGTAGGGGAAAACCCTGATACATGTAGATTGTGTGGGTTTGACACTGTTTTAATTTTTTTTTCAAGTTACAGGATATTGCAGAAGCAAGTTTCACCACAGAAGCTTTCTTTTATATTTTTCGTGCTTCATTTAATTGGTCCATTGTTTAGAAGTGCAAAGAAGAAATTAAATTGGAGTGTTCAAGAATTAGTATTTGATTTTTTTTTTTCAGATCGTTTAGTCTCATTGCAGTCTAGTTGTGTTTGAGCCTAAAGGCTGAGCATAGAGGTTGCATTGTTTTAGGTACATATAGCTAAAGATTACATTGCTGTTTACCATTGAATTTAAAATTCTTTTGCAATCCACAATTTTCTCTAGGTTAGAATCTAAATTGCAATCACAGGCTTCAACAGCCCTGCCAAAAAATCTTTTAAAACATTATTGGAAAAGGAAAAAATGCTGGTAACAGAATATTCTCCTTTTCTCACAGTGTTTTCTATCCTCAAAAAGACAAAATCATCATTGAGCTACTTTCAATTTGTGGCCTGCAAATGCTTTCAATTTAGACCAGTTTGGTAATGAGTTAACTCTTTACCAAACAACAAAATTTTAGACTGGTCCAAATTGAAAGCATTTACAGACGACAACATGAAAGTAACTGAAAATTTGATAGTTGTTTTGTAAAGGGTAGAAAACACTGTGGGAAAAGGAGAAAATGCTGGTTACCATCCACAATGTTTTCCAAAGGCTTCTTCCTCAGGGTCGTTAAAATTTGTCATTGTGTGGTAAAGGTTTAAGTCTGTAAACTGTTTGATAAAATGTAGGATTTCCCATAATGTAAAGCATTTGCACTGGACACATTAGATGAATTTCAAATGATGGGGACTACAAAAGATAGATGAATGGGTTACAAAAGATTGTGGGAAAAGTAGTTGCCAGAATTTCTCCTTTACCCATATTTTTTGTGGTTTTCTTCCCCAGGTGAAAACAACAGGTTATTTGACAAATGGGTGATGATGTATCTTGTATAGGATAACACTGATTGTTTAGCTGTGCTGATCAAGCAACTGAGTGTGAAGTTGCCTATAAAGAGGGAAATTGTCAGAAGACAAAGCCTCTTGCTAAGGTAGCAAGGTATGTGCTGTATTCTAATTTATCAAACGACTTTACAGCCAGGCTGCATAAAGTTTTAGCATTGTTATACAGTTTCCTACGTTGGTATTAAACTATTGGCAGGGACAGCACTTTATAATCTACTTCCAAACTTTTGAAGCACATAGTAATTGTTCATTTACCATTAAGATTGAAGAAAAATATGCTGCGAAATTTGTGGTAGCTGAACTCTTCAACCCAAAGGTCAGAGTTTTTGTTGAACCTTCTAGAGAAGGCTTTTGAAAACCGTGTGGCAAATAAAATGCTGGTATCAGTCATTTTATCCTTTCTCACAGAGGTTTTTTAATTTTGAAAATCATATGTAATTATTTGAGGCCAAATTATTATTTTTCTTAGCCTTTCAATGCTTTCAATTTCGACCAGAGTGCAATTTAGTAAGGAGTGAGGAATCATCTGTTTGCTGTTATTTAAGGTCCCTCTCAAAATAAAATTGCTGTAGAGCCTGAAATTCACCTGAGCAGAAAGTGTTCAAATATGCTTGATCTTTGTCACATTGCTTGAATTGTTCAGTTCCTTTAAACGGTATAGCCACCAGAGCTAATTTCAGGAATCTAATGAGAAAGAAGCCTTTTCAAAAAATAGTAGATGAAGGAGAAAATACTGGTAACTATTATGTTTGTCCTTTTCCTATGATGCTTTCTCTCCCTCATAACCAATTTTCAATTTTTGAATCTCATTCATTTTTTTTTTTTTTTTTTTTGTTGGGGGGGGGGGGGGTCTGTGAATGCTTTTAATTTGAACATGTCTAGAATTTTGTTGCTGTTTTCCAGCTAGACCAGTGTGGATATTTGAAATAATTTTGCAGGAATGTTTTCTGAGTATCCATTTACCAAAAAAATGCTCGAGTTCGCAAGACGGCCACCACAGCTGAATATTGAAAACCCTATTAACAAATCTTCCTCTTAAAATATTATCAGACGTTGCTTGGTTGTTCATACACAAAATTTGCAAAAGTAGTTCAGCTTTGTGTACAGTAACAAACTTTTCTCTCTGGTTGTTACAGATCTAAGAAGTGAGAAAACTTAAGCAGATTTTGAAATCTTCGCCAGTTCCCACTGTGGGCACCCAGATTGGTAGCTGAAGAGAAACAGGTGCAAATTGAGAAGACGGCAGTTGCTTTTGACAGTCAGGGCTGTGGCTATTTTGATAAGGTTTAATTATTTAACTGGTGTAGAGTACCCGAAGGATTTTTACAGTAGACAGTGGTTCAAAAACAATATGACAGTAATGGTTATGGTTTGATTTGGTGATTTACTGATTTTATTTGTTAGATATGTCTTTAATAAATGGGGGAACAATTTTAATCGTTCTATGTTACTGGTTTCACCCTTTTATATTCAGGCCAAAAACACAGCCATGGAATTGAAACACATGAAGTGTTCATCCTTCATCTGCAGAGGACTTGAATAGGGTGTTGTAAAACGGCACACCATTTGTGTGAAACATGTTACGTGTTTCAATTTTGAAACATGTTACGTGTTTAAAAGTGAAACACTAATGTTTTCCTGCATGAATGCCATGTGTTTCAAAAGGGAACGGACGTGTTTACCCGAAGTGTTCATGTGTTTAAAAAGTGTAACAGGGGATGTGTTTCGCTTTTAAACGCGTCACATGTTTCAGTTTTAAACATGTGAAGTGTTTAAAAGTGGAACACTAGTGTTTTCCCGTTTGAACGCCATGTGTTTCAGAAGTGAACATGTGACACGTTCTATATTAATGTGTTTAAAAAGTGTAACAGAAAAAGTGTTTCAATATGTGTGCAAATGTGAAACATCTGTTTTTACAGTGTATGCAATAGTGAAGTAATTCCCTCAGAAACGAAAACAACGGGTGGACGAGCGGGATATACATGTTTACAAGCAATCTTAAATGATGTGTAGTCTAGCCGTCCAATGACCAGAAAAGAGCCGCGCTCTCTATATTTATACTACAACGAGACGCATCTGTGCCCAACATACATTCGACAGAGTATAATAAGTAACAAAGCACCCAAGATAAATATACCTTTCAAAGTTTTTAATTATGTTTTCTTTTTTTTTGGGGGGGGGGGGGGGATGGGGATTATTCCCTTATCGGACATTGCAGATAAAAAAATCAGACTAAACTTTGATCTTAATCCACGCTGTCCCCAAAAGATCGGTTCGTAGCGCTGAGCAGCCTTGGTGTTTCAGAAACAGAAGAAGAGAGACGTGAGGGACAAATAGACAGACAGACGGGGACGTCGTGGACAGCCTGATTTTTATATTCGCCATCCACATGACTTGAGCATTGTACATATATGTCACCTGTGGTTAAGTGTTTCAAACCTAAAATATATTTTTCGGGGAGAAAGATTTATCGTATGACCTTCCTTGTTATTATTGTAATTAACTCATTACGAAATTTCTTATATTATGCACGTTGATACCACAATTGAGTGACATCATATTTGGCATCTTTTTTAACGTACTTCACATAATTTTCCGCTAGATGGCATTTTATAAAAACTCATCTACCTAATTTTGGCATCCTGTGCACATAATCGGACTACTTTTCTATGCGACAAGCTTGAAATTGAAACTAAAATAAGGGTCCGTAAAGTTGGCTCAACGTTTAGTAATCGACATTCGGCTCAGCACCATCCTTGTTGCGCCAACTCAGCATCCAGTTCAACGGCCAGCTCAACAGCAAAAAAACATATACATATCAAAATCAAAGTCCGTTGAGCCAGCTCGACATTCAAACTCAACGGCCAGATCAACAGCAAAAATACTAGCTCAATGTCCGTTGAGCCAGCTCGACATTCCAGTTCAGCTGCCAGCTCAACAGTAAAAATACTTATACAGTGTGTTTCAATCAATGTCCGTTGAGTCAGCTCGACATTTCAGCTCAACCGCCAGCTTAACAGTAAAAATACATATACATGTATATGACAAATTCAAAGTCTGTTGAGCCAGCTCGACATTTCAGCTCAACCGCCACCTCAACTGTAAAAGTACTTATACATATGTTTCGATCAATGTCCGTTGAGCCAGCTCGACATTCCAGTTCAACGGCCAGCTCAACAGCAAAAATACATATAAATATCAAAATCAAAGTCCGTTGAGCCAGCTCGAAATTCAAACTCAACGGCCAGCTCAACAACAAAACCACAAACTCAATGTCCGTTGAGCCAGCTCGACATTCAAGCTCAGCTGCCAGCTCAACAGTAAAAATACTTATACAATATGTTTCAATCAATGTCCGTTGAGCCAGCTCGACATTTCAGCTCAACCGCCAGCTCAACAGCAAAAATATATATGACAAATTCAAAGTCCGCTGAGCCAGCTCGATATTCCTGCTCAACCTCCACCTCAACAGTAAAAATACTTTTATATTGTATATGTTTCAATCAATGTCCGTTGAGCCAGCGCAACATTCCAGCTCAACATTCATCTCCACAGCAAAAATACATAAATATGTGTCAAAATTAAAGTTCGTTACTCCAGCTTGACATTCAAGCTAAACGGCCAGTTCAACAGCAAAAATAGATATATATCTCAAAATCGAAGTCCTATGAGCCAACTCGACATTCCAGCTCAGCGGCCAGCTCAACAGCAAAAATAAATATATATACATATATGTCAAAATTAAACCGCCAGCTCGACAGCAACAATACATGTATATGTCAAAATCAAAGTCCGTTGAACCAGCTCGACGGCCAGCTCAACAGCAAAAATACATATATATGTGAAAAATCAAAGTCCGTTGAGCGACCTAGACATTCCAGCTCAAAGGCCAGCTCATCATCAAAAATACTAGATTCATTACAGTTGAGCCAGCTCGACATTCCAGCTCAACCGTCACCTCAACAGTAAAAACACATATATGTGTAAAATCAAAGTCTGTTGAGCCAGCTCGACATTCCAGGTCAATTGCCAGCTCAACAGTAAAAATACTTATACATATTTTTTGATCAATTTCCATTTAGCCAGCTCGACATTCCAGCACAACCGCAAGCTCAACAGCAAATATATATATATATATATATATATATATATATATATATATATATATATAGTTTTCTAACAGGCGTATTATGGGTCATTTCGTCAAATTCTGACTCACGTTGTGGGTAATCTTGGTGGTTTGTGGG
Organism: Tridacna crocea; assembly: GCA_943736015.1. NCBI lineage: Eukaryota > Metazoa > Mollusca > Bivalvia > Cardiida > Cardiidae > Tridacna > Tridacna crocea. The sequence goes on from OX031066.1 coordinate 18,193,341, forward strand.
TCATCAATATTTTGACCCATAAAACGCCGGCAATCTGGAAGCAGAATTTTATTGCAAATAGCATGATTCGAATGTTTACGAAAAAAATCATTTTCGTGACCCACAAGTATATATAATAAAATGACCCACAAGGTACAATCTATTTTTAGAACACGCTCATAGCACAGCCTCTGTGCGAGTAATTCGTATTTTTTGAGACTGCCCACAACGTTATTTATATATCTACTCGATGACCCTGAAGTACGGGTTGACGTTGACGCATTGCATTGTTGGAAACAAAATGGCGGCGCTCTCTCGAGGCAAGCAAGCGGTAAGCAAAATATATCAAATTTATTATCATTTTGTTATTCATTTTGCATTTTTACGAGATTTTCTGAATAATACAAGAAGTATTAATGTCGATTTCTTGTTGGCGTGTAAATGTGGTTTTTCTAGGAAGAAGATCCAGTGTTTAAATCTTAGACGCGGGATTCCCCGATATTTTCGTCCCCCGGCCCCAATTTTTCTGCCGTTGTGCGGGACCTAGCCCACACTTCAAGTTAAATAAAGTTATTTTCACAAAGCTGGGTTGTCCGTGATCAACTTAAAATCCAAATTAAAAAAACCTACCTATTCTCCAATAGGATAGCGTACTGTTTTCTGAAAATGAAACGAAAATTCCAGGAACGATACCCCATTTAACATGGCTCCTGATATTTTCCTTCAATTAGATCCGAAAGCCACCAAAACCTTTTATTAATGCACTTGGACTTTGTAAATGATAGTCAGGGAAACTAATCCAGACATTTTTTCTATTCAATTAACAAAACATGACTGGAAATAAACAATATCTATGGTCATTAATATTATTGGTCTATAATCTGATTTACGGATGTTTCGGTAACAGACGAGTTCGGTAACATAGACTTACAGAGTAAATCGATTGGATGTTTCGGTAACAAAGCAATTATAGTGTGTACGTACCTTGTCGTTCTTCATATCCCTTGCCTGCCTTTGTTTTGTCAAAAAAATCATTATGTATCACTTTTTTTTGTAATTCCCACTATGTTTAATAAAAAATATGTTTGTTACGTTGTTTATTCCATGTTTTACGCGTAAAAAATATGAAATGAATGTTTCACAAATAATAGGTTTGTTACGTCCTCTATTCCTTGTTTTATGCATGAAATATCTGAAATTAATAAAATTTTCGGTTTACAACGATACTTGATGTTTTCATTTCACAACGCACAAAGATCATATTAAGTCCCTTTTCTTACATCATGTAAGCGAATGATTTACTGTCCTATTGTATAGGTGTGTGTCTTTAATAGCCTGTTTTCACACCTCCCATTACCCATAAGATAAAGAATTTCTCACGTATCTACATAAAAACAATAGTATATGTGATCGATCATAATTAAGCCTCAAATTTTAGCATTTATTGTTCACAGTTATTCATGGATGTTACACGACATTTTCCTTTTCTACCCAAACCCAAATAAAGCATTCACTTCGTTAGACCATAATCACTGTCGAGCGACATAAAATCAGAGTTTCTGAAACAAAAATGTCCGATCAACATCCATGTATCACGTGCAACCTTAATATAACAGGCCGATCTCATGCTATAGATTGTGACGGGTGCGGAAGATGAAATCACCGAAAGTGTTTTATAAACCATGAATTATCTTAACAGATGAGATAGAATATGCAGATCAGACTGCAGAACATTGAGGGGGATACGGCATGTTCAGATCGGGCTGTCCATCACGTTTCGACTATTTTGGATCAACCCTTTACCAACAAATCGCCGGGTTTTACGACCCTGACATAGAAGCCTTGAAAAAAAGACCAACATAATTCACACAAAGTTTTCTAACAAATTTCAATTTTTGAGCTACATTTAGTTAGACTATTCAAGATTAAACCTTTGATACTTGGTTTTTAGGACCCTCAAGTAAAATCCTTTTGAAAACAAGATGGGAAAAAGGAGCCCTGCTCTTTCTCCCTTTCTCTTTTTCCGACAATGTTCTCTAAGCTGCTGAAAACAAATTTCAATGTTTGAGTTATGTTCATTTTGGCGTCTGCAAGCGCTTTCAATCTGGTTCAGCATAATTGTTAACGTTAAATGCTGGTCTACATTGAAAGCATTTGCAGAAAACAAAATAATTGTGACTGAAAAATTGAAATCTGATTTAGGAAGAAAACACTGTGATAAAATGAGAAAATGCTGGTTACCAGCATTTTCTCCTTTTTCCATGATATTTTCAAACGGCTTCTTTCTTACAGTCCTCAAAGTGAGTGAGTCTGGATTGTGTGGTAAAAAGTTTTGAGACAATATAAGGTTATAAGTTTATAAAAGGTTAAATAAATCCTTAAACTGTAAGAAAACAAAATAACTGAAACATTGAAATTTGATGTAGGAAGGGTACAAAACATAATGGTAAAAGGAGAAAAGGAAGAAAATTTTAGACTGCTCCAAATCGAAGGTATTTGCAGACGACAAAATAAGGGTGACTAAAATAGAAATTTGTTTTGGGAAGGGTAGAAATCTCTGTGGGAAAAGGAGGAAATGCTGGTCAGGAGCATTTTCTACTTTAACCACAGTGTTACCAGCATTTTCTCATTTTCACATAGCAAAAGGCTCTTTCTCAGGGGATTGTGTGGTAATGGGTTAACCTGTAAAAGAGGACAAACATTGCAGAAAAGAGTGCACACAAACGCACATTCAGTTCAATACACGGCTCGCTAATGCAGTTTGAAGAAATATTTGTTGCGGTCTTGGTGTCTACCTCATTATTTGCCACATTCAGTAATTTATTATGACCAAGGGATAAAGGGTGGAAGGGTGAACAAAAGATGCCATATAATGGGTGTAAAGGACGTCACGGTACATAAACACTATATATTTGCTTTGTTACCGAAACATCCAATCGATTTACTCTATAACTCTATGTTACCGAACTCGTCTGTTACCGAAACATCTGTCACCCCTATAATCTACAGTGCTTTACAAGCTTCTGCTCTGAAACGATTTACGAATGTTTCTGTAACAGACGAGTTCGGTAACATAGACATATAGAGTAAATCGATTGGATGTTTCGTTAACAAGGCAATTATATAGTGATATTGTTATATTCTTTACACCCAACACCTGAACGGGTTTCAAGACAGTTCCCCGACAAGACAGTTCCCCGACACGGCTTTTCGAGACAGTTCCCCGACAAAATTGAAGACAGTTCCCTGACACTTTTGAAGACAGTTCCCTGACACATTAATTATTAGCAAACTTGATTTTCATCGACATTTATCATCGGTATCTATAACTTTTAAGGAAAGGTAATGGGGGCTGTTGTACTTGTGAAAGGATTGTAAATAATTTAGAGTATTTCTCCTTTTTAGTTTATTATTGAATATCACGCCATTTAGAAATGATACCTTAGCCGTTGTGCAGATCAGGATATTATTACGTTTGTTATATGAATATGTGTATTTGATTACTAAAACAAATCCTTATCCCAGTGTTGGATAGGAAATACATGTGGGCCTAGGTGTGGCGCATTTTTCATTTTACATCTATTACTGTTACTTCCGGAGAAACTGAAATAACCCGCTAGTAATGTAATGGATAATATAAGTACATGTAGATCCCCTTTATTTTGTGCCTTTATGGACAGTAGCAATTAATATGACACTTATACAGTGAGCCCAACGAGAATCAACAAAAGGTTTCAATGTTTAGCTTTATTCAAGAAAGTTACAGCACATACATTACACGAGTTATACATCTTAAAATTGCATTCCAGAACCCAGCACCATGCCATTAAAGACAATTTTCATGGCAATCATACACAATAAACGGAAACTCGAAAGGTTCCCGGCAATTAAACCAATCATTATTATAAACATCCAATCATGGCAACAAACAGTCTAATCACACTATGTCGACCTCCTTAATTGGGCATAATACCCAATTAATAACCGCCAAAGTTGAAATTTACTTCCATCATTTGAAATAAATGTCTATAAAAATATTTAAAGAAAACAAACCAAAAAAAAAACTATTCCATAGATCTATACTAATAATAAAAGTGTCGGGGAACTGTCGTCAAAGGTGTCGGGGAACTGTCTTCAATTTTGTCGGGGAACTGTCTCGAAAAACCGTGTCGGGGAACTGTCTTGTCGGGGAATTGTCTTGTTCCCCCTGAACGCATGGCTTTATTTCGTTATCTAAACTTTAATTTGTAATTTCCACTATGTTTCATTGAAATTTTTTGTTGTGTACCTCATATCATGCTGTATGTATTGACAATGTCGGTTGCCCATCTTTCAAGCGAAAGAGGGTGAAAAGTGAAAAAATAAAAGGTTTGAGCCTATCTATCAAGGGATAACTGGGTGAAAAGTGCAAAAATAAAGGGTTTGAACGTAACTAAGTCATACGATAGGTGTCACCTGACATAAACACAATACAGGGTTCAATCTAGGCTGCGTTTTTGCACCAATGGCGCAATTTTAAAGTCCTTGGCCCATTTTTGAAACTCCAGTGCGCCTAATAGGCGCAAAATGGAATGCATCGGCGCTTTTCTGATTCCGTTGTGCGCCACCATTATTTTTTTAGCAGTAGAGTTTTTAGCGAGTCAGTGTTAGAAGACGCTTTCCGCGGTATTGAAATTTAATTGCAAAGCGTCGCAACAACACGGAGAGCGTTACCTACTGGTAATCGGATAATGATTTATTCACGGCCCATGAACGAACGCGATGGGAACCAGCTGTTGAAAACATGTCGGCAATACAAACACAGAAACGAATCGTTGATTTCTTTTCTGGCGGAAATTCCGCCAAACAAGCAAAAACGCAACAATCGGGTGAAACCAGTGGTGAAAAGTCAGCTGATGAAAAAGCTGGGAAATCATATGCAAAAAACTTTAAAACTGAGTGGCTACAAAAGCCTCAATTTCACTGGCTTCGTTGTGACGATGCAAAAAAAAATCATGACTTGCGGTTTTTGTATACAGCAAAAGAATTTTTTAACCCCATACACAAGCAGTAAATTATCTGGATTTACTTCCTTTGTATGTTAAATCAGTAATAATTGAGCTTTTAAAATGCCAAGATCCTGGTTATTTGATCGTTAAAAAGTGCTGGCCCATCTCAAAATACTGGTGGCCCCTTTTTAAAATAGTGATGGGCCAGTGGCCCACTCTGACAAAATTCTAGATTGAACCCTGACAATATAATTGCTTTGTTACAGAAACATCCAATGATTTACATGATAAGTCTATGTTACCGAACTCGTCTGTTACCGAAACATCTGTCACTGAAACATAACTTGACCCTTTCCATGTTGGGACCCTCATGTTAATCTATTATTTTCGCACCAAGTTTATTTTATTGATCACAATAACAGTGCAAATTGTTTCACAATGTCATTCCATTGTGATTAAATCATTAATTATGATAATATCCTTTCCAAAATAAGTGTTGTTTATCTACACCCATTGCCAATTCTGTGCATGTATTAGTATTTAGCAGGCCAAAGGTAATACATTCTTCACAGGTAGTTTTATTATTTTTTTGTGTGACCCAGGCCAGTAAACCATCTGCAGTAAACCAACATTGTTCACTTACAAGCATCTTAGAAGCACGTTTCTACATGGTCAGAAGAATTGTAATTTTAAACATAGTCATCTACCTGTGTCGTCCACTCCATGCATTATGAATTCACGTCAAGTTGCTCACAATGGAGATGTCTCATCTATAGTGTTTGTCTTAACGAGGGGCAATCGGTTAGCCATAAGCAGTAGGTTTTCCAACAATATTAACTCTTTTCCAAACAATCCCTACTTTTGATGACTCTTGAGAAAGAAGCCTTTTAAAAACATTGTGGGAAAAGGAGAATATGCTGGTAACCAGCATATTCTCCTTTTCCCACAATGTTTTCTACCCTTCACAAAATAATTTTCAAATTTTCAGTCACTTTTATCATGTCATCTGCAAATGCTTTCGATTTGGACAAACCTAAAATTTTCTCCTTTGGTAATGAGTTACTCCAGGCTTAAAGACTGGCTGTGGTTACAAAAGTATGAAAAGGGTGATATGATTTGCTGTTGTTTGAAGGATTTCACCTCTGGAAACAGCAATTTTAGTACCGCAACTCTATCCAGGCATGCTGATTGTAAAGATCACAAAGCCATTTTCTACTAGCTCAGTCATAGTTTGTGTTGTGATGGCCCCCATGTTTTGTGAAAATCCCCCACTTTTTTCAAATCCTGGATGACCCCTGTGTCGTGTTTATGAATTCTTCATGAACATTTCATGAAAACAACATGAAGTGTTCATGAGTTGAATTCATGAATACTTCATGAATAAGAAGTGAACAGAAAATGAGACAAATTCATGAAAAAATCGTGAAATGATGGTTCATGAATTGTTCATGAAGGATAAAATGCATAAAACATTCATAATTCAAGAACACATACAAGTTCTTAAAAAAATCATGAATGAAGCATTGGTTTATCTTCATGAAAAATTCATGAATTTTTTATGAACATACATTTTTCATGAAGTTTTCATGCATTTTTTTATTCATAAATTCAATGTCTCATTTTCTGTTCACTTCTTCTTCATGAATTCTTCATGAATTAATATTCTTGAAATTTCATGAATATTGTCTAGTAGAGTATTCATGAATACTTCATGAAAACAAGTAGCTTTTAAATTGGTCAAATTCATGAATACTTCATGAATATGAGGCAAGCTGAAGATGTGCAAAATGCATTAAAATCTCATGAAATGTGGATTGATTGAATTGTGTTTTACGCTGTTTTCAACAGTATTTCAGGCATGAAATAGAGATTCAAGAACAATTCATACAGTAGAATATTTCCTTTTTTAATTTATGGTGATAGTGACCATTATGGCCTAACTGACCATGGTCTAACTGAAACTGCTCATTGATCTAACACAAAAACACAACTAGAGCGGTCACTGAATGTGATTTGAATTTTTTCTTCAGTTTCCTCTTCATGGGACTTATAAGCAGCTCACTTTGTTCTTCTCCACCTTCTTCATAGGAGTCCTTAAACCAGGATTGTTTGTTTACCATCAAATCGGACTGTAAGATTTATCTTCATCTGTATTCTCATTTTTCCTGAATTTTTTCTTTATTAACTGGATTTTCTCTGTCATCTGTTTTTTCTAAAATCTGTGAATTTTTTCTTCAGTTTCCTCTTCATGGGGCTTATTAGCAGCTCAATTTGTTCTTCTCTACCTTTTTGTCATGTTTGAGCAGATTCAATAAGCCTTTAGTATTCCTGGTTCTATGTCACAAATTTGCGACCAAGAGTGGACTCTTCACAACTGCACTGTAAAAATCAAATTAAAACAGTGATTCGTTTGTTTGAATTTGAAGTCAAGTCTGATATGTACAACTCTTACAATATGTGAGTCAACTTCATGCAACGTTTGTTGAGGTTGCACCTAGTAAAAATAAGCCCCCCCCCCCTTTTGGCTGCCATGGTTTAAAAAAAAAAATCAGACAATTTCTAACCCTTAACCAAACAATCCCTGAGATAGAAGCCTCTGGAAAACATTGTGGGAAAAGGAGAAAATACTGGTTACCATCATTTTCTCCTTTTCCCAATGTTTTCTACCCTGCTGGAAACAAGTTTCAGTGTTAGAGTTCCATTTAATTTGTGAGCAAGTGCTTCAATTTGGACGTCTAATATTTCCTTGTTTGGTAACTAGTTTAACCCTTTACTCCATAGATACTCATTTTTACGCGTTGCTTGTAGGAGTCTTTAGAAAACATTACGGCAGGTGAAATTGCTCGTGAGTCATGACAAGCAATTCCACCTTTTGTCGCAATGTTTTCTATGCTATCAAAAGGTGTCATATACACATAAGAAATGGTGTCATCCTTGCTGTTATTTAGGGTCAATTAGAGATACCATAGAAATACCTTATGGGGTAAAGCCATTTAAAAGGGTTCACAACAGTATTTAGTGAACTACAAAATCATTTCAAAATCTGGCGATTGGTTACAGAGAATGATTTTTAAGATTTTACAGGTTCCCTTGTTCTACCCATTGTCCAATCAGCCACTTCAAATTGCCTTTTCAGTTTTTTTATTGATTGTAAGCAATAGATTTACATAAGTATCTTAATATAACGGACCTTTTTGCTGCAAATTTTCAATATGGATTGCTTTACCCCTGGATGGGAACCATTAGTGCTATACCCTCTAATATGAAATCTTACCCACAGATTTTTAGCCTAGGGGCAAGTGAACATTTGATTTAAAAAATTAGTGGGAATACCGATCTTATGTACACAGACTTCTTAGAATGAAGTGGAAAGAAAAACTTGCAGCTCTGGCATGCATTCATTTTTATAACTGTTAAATTGCAGAAATCTAAATTTAGTCATTTTTTTTGTCTATTTACTTCTTCTCTGATATTTTGTTTATTAAGTGCTTATGCTGTAAAACAAGAAGGTCCATCCTCCATTCTTTCCGCATCCTCATCTAATCCATTGGTTGTTACATATTTTCATTCCAAATGCGACCAAAGTTTTTACTAATTTTTATACTGATAATGCTTTAAACATGAATTTGTGTACACCATGTTATTTACTCTTGAAATTCATCATAAAAAATGAAAAGATAGTTTTAAGTGCCCCTGATGATCAGTCGATGTTTGAAAAATTTTGTCAACTGTCTATCAAATGTTTCAGGAAAAAAAAAACTATTAAAATATAGATAAATGATGATTCATGCTTACCATAGTCCTGATCTTATCCTCTCCACATGTTCAGATGCCTCTAACTCATTCTCCATCAAGACAACATTGACGAAATCTTGTAAATATGCACCTTTCTCTGTTACATAATCTTAATCTGAAATAAATGCATACAACTATATCTTGGCTGTGACAACGTAGCCTTTGCTTGTATATTGTATCAAGCTGGTGCATCGGTCGACACAATTGCAGACAAAAAATTAAAACTGTCTCAAAATTGGTTTTTACCTTTGGAAGGGTACAAGCATTTTCTTCTTTTTCCACAATGTATTCATAAGCCTATAATGTCTAGGTTGTTAAATCTGGAAACTGATTAGTGTAGAAATAAATGAAATGTAATTTTCAGGCAGAAAAAAATGGCAAAAATGTGGCTTCTTTTATCTCGTTTTGGTAAAAATATGGACATAGTTGATTTAAGATCAGACTGCACTTACTTTTAGTCTGATCTTTGTTTACATTTACAACAAAAATTACTTTACCAAAGGACAAAAATTTTAGACTGGTCCAATATGAAAGCACTAGCAGACGACAAAATAAACGTAACTCAAAAATTGACATTTGTTACCAGCAGGTTAGAAAACATTGTGAGAAAAGGAGAAGATGCTGGGTCGTCAAAGTCGGGACTGTGTGGTAAAGGTTTAATCAAAATATTTACCCCAATAAATATGACTTGCAAGTTACTGGAATCCAATGTATTAGCAAGTCATTATGATCTGAGCCAGTCGCTCGCTCGCTCTTCATCCATAAATGTCTGTGACAGGTGTTGAAACAATCCCGTTTGTGTGAAATTTACACTAGCAAGAATGACATGGCAATCAAACAACACTTGTATTTCTTACTAGTTTGCTAAGCCTGACTCACTGATCGTTTAAAGCTAGTGTAGGTTATGATCAGACTGCACAGAACGTGCAATCTGATCTTAGATCTACACTCTCCAAGGAAGGATTATCATTCCCTAAAAAATACGTTAAAAACAACTAAATTTGAATTTTTCTATCGGTTTGAGTTTCATTTCACCCATTAAGCAGGAAAGGGGGTAAATAAAATACTTAGAAGATAAAAGGAAGAAGGTTTTAAAGTTGACATCTTGAATTTATAATTCCAACATGAACTTTGGTACGATTTCTCCAGAGAATTGGTTCCCAATCAAATTGGGGGTGATAACTCAAGGGGGCGAATACTTACACCAAGAAATCCACTTACAGTTTTTGTAGTCCGCTATTAGAGCTTGATAAACAATTCCATTAAATCTCGTCGATGTCCTGTCTCCTTCCATCGGTGTTTGCAACAGCCAAGCATTTTCTTGGGTCCAAATCGTCAGGAAATGTATTCGAAAGTTCTGTTTCTTTGCTACGACAGGACCCGCTTCGAGTTTGAACACATGGTAAATGTCGGAAATTGCCGAAACTTTCCGAGGTAATTTCTTTAATTTCATTTGGAAAGGAATGCCGTGAAAATGTGAATTAATACGAGATTTCTATCGAAAAAAATGATACAAACACTAAGAGAAGTTTAACAGGTGCAAAATATGATCTGTTTGAAACGGTTCTTTCAGTCAAGTTTACGCCGTAAATATACAAACCATCGGAAATCCCTGAAAAAATAAGTGCAACCCGCATATTGGCTAAAAACAATATCCGGTGTAATGTTCGTCATCTATTTACGTCGTCCAAGAGTCATGGAGATGAGTGATGTAAAACATCGAAAGGTCTTGCTACAATGTGTAAAAAGGCGATTTATCAGAAGAAAAATTTCAACGTCTGTAAGCATTTGCTTTGGTCGACACATGGTATTACTTTCATAAATCTTTGTATGGCGAACACGGGTAAAATGGTAGGAATACATTCGTCCCTATTTTCATTTGCGTTCATTTTTTTGCTAATCCATTCCATTCGCAGTATCTTTTACTTGCTCACGTGTGACCCGGCACCCTACTAAACTTGGCTGGCACCCATTCTTAATCAATGATTATGAAATATAAATACTTAAGCAAAATATCCTTTAAAATGTCAAAAAGTTTTATTTCACTTCCGAAATGTTACATTTTTCCGTCAAGAATTAGTGATTTTTGCTGGAAAATAAGCAAAATCCTTGTTGGTCAATCAAATTCAGGCTCCCAAGAGCCTCTTGTTCTTCACAGCACTTAATCTAGGACACAAAGCTAAGCTTTATTGTGGCAGTTTTTTAATTTTATTGAAGACTAATACCAATTTGCTACTTCTCAACTCGTGAATTATGGAATCAAAATCACAATCAACTGCAAAGGCATTATGCACTGTTATGTCAGGATCTACATGTAGGAAAAAAAAACTTGGTATGCTTACATCACATGATTCAAATGCTGGGATTTGTAACCTTAAGATAGAAAACATTGTTGGAAATTGAGAAAACACCTGTATACAGCAATTTCTTCTTTTCTGCTTTTGTCTTTTACTGCTCAAGCGGAGCTTTTAGGATCACCCGGTGTCCGTCATGCGTCGTCAACAATTCTTTAAACATCAACTCCTTCTAAACCACTGGGCCAATTTGGACCAAACTTGGCTGGAATGTTCCTTGGGAGGTCCTCTTTAAAAAATGTTCACAAAATTTGATGCCATCAAAAACTGTGGTTGCCATGGCAACCAAATGGAATTTTCTACAAATTTTTTTTAAAGATCTTCTCTAAAACCGCAATACAGATTTTGAAATAATTTCTCAGAGATATTCCTTGGGTAACCCTTTCCAAAAAGTGTTCGTGAAATTTTGATGCATCAAGAAACGTGGCTCTGGTGAATAGGGGCTACTTGCACTATACAGAAATGGAGGAATTCTTAAAAATTATTGTTCTCTGAAACCATGTGTCAGATTTTGAAATAATTTTAAAGAGATGTTCTTTTTTATGTCTAGAAGGTGAAAATTATAGTATGAAGAGGAGAAAAAACTTGGTATTGGCATTTTTCCCTTTTCTAATGTTTGCAAAAGCCTAGTTCCTCAGGGTCAGTAAAAGTTCTGAGTCTTTTAAGTATTAAGTGTCCAAAAATCAGCTGTGTATTAAATATGAATACAGAAATTTTTGTAAAATATTTAAAGAATAATTATATAGGATTCATTCATTTATGTAAAACCACCCTTGGTTAATAACACAACTTTCTTAAAACAATTGGCCAACTACTTTAGAAATTCATGAACTATTCTTGAAAGGTTGTCCATTTCAGGTTGATGTTAATTTGAACACTAGTAATTCATGATTCTTGAACTTTTAAGGAACACATTTATTCATGAAATATTCAAAAAAAATCCTTGTGATACTGTCATGAATACTTCATGAACATTTGGAACTCTTCAATAATTCTTGACCACTTCATGAAGTGGATAGTGACATACTTCATGAATAAAACTTCATGAATATAACCTCAAGCATTGATTAAGAATTGTTCATGAAGTATTCTTAAAGGAGTGAAAAATTCTTGATTTCATGCATTTTGTTTCGCAGGGGGAAACACTGAGGTCAAGTCTGTAACGTGTAACACTGGATTTTTTTTATGCTCCTCGAAGGGCGAGCATATAGTTGCCGCTTCGTCTGTCCATCCGTCTGAAGCGATTTCTCCACAACCCCTGGACCAAATTGGATAAAACTTCATATATGAACTTTTTGAAGTGAGGCGCTGACATACCTTTCCCGGATTTTCAGTTTGACCCCATGTCATGGAAAAAAGGGGCTTAATGCAAAATTGCAATTTTTGCCAATATCTCATTCAGTTTTTGTCAGAATATCATGAGACTTCATGGTTATATTGTTTATGGAAAGTTTTAGCATGTGCCCTTGCTATTTCTAATCTTGGCGTTTTTTAGGATGACATTCTGTCTGTCCGTCCGTCGGTCAGCCGAAACGATTTCTCCACAACCCCTGGACCAAATTGGATAAAACTTCATATATGAACTTTTTGAAGTGAGGCGCTGACATATCTTTTCCGGATTTTCAATTTGACCCCGTGTCATGGGAAAAAAGGGGCTTAATACAAAATTGCAATTTTTGCCATTATCTCATTCAGTTTTTGTCAGAATATCATGAGACTTCATGGTTATATTGTTTATGGAAAGTTTTAGCATGTGCCCTTGCTATTTTTAATCTTGGCGTTTTTTAAGATGACATTCTGTCATGGAAAAAGGGGGGTTTCTTGCAAAATTCCAATTTTTACTAATATTTCATTTAGTTTTGCTCAAAATTTCATTAATTTAAACTTCATGCTTATATTTTTTTTTTCAAAGTTTCACCATGTGCTCTTGTTTCTTTATCTATGTGTTTTTCAATTTGACCCTCTCACATGGAAAAAGGGGGTTTCTTGTAAAATGACAAGGAAAAAGGGGCCCTAATGCAAAATTTCAATTTTTACTAATATCTTGTTCAGTTTTTGTCAAAATTTCATGAAATTTCATGGTTATATCTTGTTTTACAAGTTTCAACATGTGCCCTTTGTTTTTTTTTTTCAGTCTGTGAATTACAAATGCGCAAATATGTCTTTCCTGGTTCCTCAAATTGAGTTTGCATCACGGAAAAAGGCAACTTCATGGAAAAAATTGTTTTTCACTTGTATTTCCTTTATCGGTGCTCAAAACTTTGTGAAATTTCAAATCTGAACTTGTTGGAATGATGCCCAGGTACCTCTCTTCCTGTTTCTCAATTTCAGGCTGCGTCTCGGGTAAAAGGGGCTTCATGTAAAAAAATGTTTTATGCAATATTTACCACATGACTGCTAAAAATTTTATGAAATTCCAAATTTTGAAGTATTATTCAAAAATGCCACAAACCACACACCCATTGTATTTATTTCAATGATGCAATATTGTCTGATGGGAAAAGGGAGCTTAAAGGGGGCTCATTGGGCTTATTGCCCTCTACAAGTTTGTGTTGGCTATCTCTAAGATAGTAATTGCCTTTTCACTTCAAATTTTTGGGGGGCATGAACTGGTTCTTTTAGGATAAAAGAAGTGAATTTATTATCAATTTCATATATTTTATGACAAGCACTTGTTCGGGGAGCATAACCCGTCTCTGACGGCTCTTGTTTTTTATGGTGAATTATACATTCTATTTTTTTTTATTGCAATTCAAGCTTACTTGAAGAAGACTGCACCACTATTTTGTAAAATTAAGATTGTAGTTAGTACACTGAAAATCAGTAACTTACCCTTTTTCTCCAAATATTGATATTTACCTTTAAATTGTGTGGGAAATAATGATATTTTTAGGGGGAGGGGGGCTGCCACTCATGTTTTGTGGCAAATTCTTTGCGGCCCAGTTTATTGAATGTAATCATTTATGATTTCCAGTTACGAGAGAGTTTGAGAAAAATAGATATGAACAATGACTTTGCAAAGGTAATTCATTGTCTTTTAGTCTTTTATATCTTGCATCTTTCTTGAATTATCTAGAGGAGAAATATTTGCCGTACCCATCATGTTTAATATGCCATAACATTATCTTCTTTCATGATGCAAGCCTTCAAGTTGACTTGCCGTAGGTTGGTGGTTCTACCTGGGTGCCTCTGTGCACTCTTGAGTCTTCCTCCACCAGTAATTAGCTGGATGTTGCTTTATTACTTTAACTGTTGCAGCAACGGTAAACTCCAAAACCACAAACCACTTCATAATGCAAGTTGAATGTCAGTGAAGTCAAACTATAAACATGTATGTATTCAGCTACATACTTAGTATTGGTAGGAAACATATTTTTGTATATTGAAAAGGTTCAGTTTTGCAAAAAGAAAAAAAAACAAATTATGGCTGATTCAGCCCATGGCTGATTCGGACCATCTCTTTGGCTAATTCGGAACATGGCTAATCGAACCATGGCTGATTCAGACCAGATTTAGTGGCCGATTCAGACCAGGTTTTAGCAATGATGATGAATTGTTGTATTTGTAATAACTATTGCACATGGTCTAATGACTGTTTCAGAGTTCCCATTCACGTAAGATTTTGCGTGAATCACGTAAATAATTACCAATGCAGGTAAAAAGTGACGCCTCAAGCGTGCAGTGCATGCAAAGAAAAGACAAATATATAATGTACGAGGGACACTTTTTAAGTTCGTAGAGTAAGACTACAACTTTTTAACTTGATTATGAAATTGCAAGATTTTTTACACAGAACTTGCGTAATCATTCCTCTCTCGAAAGGCCACAGTATGTGATGTACGAGGTCCATGTGCGCGCTGCGCTGGGTATTTTCAACACATGGTTTTAAACACTATAGTGAAATATAGCGTTCAATATGGATGTAAAAATCTGTGAACAGAGGGCATATTGTAAGAATTGAGCACAGCTCGGGTTTTCGCCAACAGAAATTCATGCTGATTTGCAAAACGTTTATGGGAATGGTGCTTTAAAATATGCTACAGTTTGCAAGTGGCTACGCCGTTTTAATGATGGTCGGGAGTCAATTGAAAATGACCCTTGGGTGGGTAGGCCGGTTTCCTTTTTGACGGAAAAGAACATTGCTACTGTGAAAACGTTAATTGAGGAAGACGCACGAAAGCGGCACATTATA
The DNA here is from genome assembly GCA_943736015.1 of Tridacna crocea. Taxonomy (NCBI): domain Eukaryota; kingdom Metazoa; phylum Mollusca; class Bivalvia; order Cardiida; family Cardiidae; genus Tridacna; species Tridacna crocea. The sequence goes on from OX031066.1 coordinate 18,208,649, forward strand.
CCATGCAAGAGATAGAATTAAGTGGGATTCATTCGTCAAGTGTTTTGAAGATCTTACATGAACGACTTGGGCTACATAAGATCTGCGCACGTTGGGTGCCCCATTTGCTCACTGACGAAGCAGAAAGAAAGTCGGGTTGGACTTGCATCGAAACTTATAGAAAATATGATAAATGTGACTCACATCGTTTTGAAAAGATTTACAGGTGATGAAACCTGGATCTATCATTTTCAACTGGATTTTAAGGCTAAAGATAAGGTTTGGGTTCCAGAAATGGATAGATCGCATACCGTGACACCATTCGAGAGAGGAATGATTACACAAGCTCTATGTAAAAAATTGTGCAATTTCATAATTGCTTTAAAAAGTTATAGGATTTGGCATTTGGTTGCAATGGCAACCGAAATAAAAATATTAGTAACCCAATCTCTGTAATCAATGGTCAGTGGAAATGGTCATGAGCCTACACTCTAGTATTACTTGGTATAAAATTGCCTTTTGATGTCCAAAATGTGTATGATATTACTGATTCCTCGTGACCCAGGTGAGCAATTGAGACCCATGGGTCTCTTGATTTTATATGAGGATGCATGTTCTGATAAGATTGCAAAGCCTCAATCAACCTTTAACCTGGTATGAGAACCACTGATAACGACATTTGCAAACAGCATAAAACAAGACCAGTCAGTGAGAGGTTTAACTCTTTACCAAACGACAATTTTCTAGACTTGTCCATATTGAAAGCATTGGCAGACAACAAAATAAATGCAACTCAAAAATTGAAACTGGACTTAAGAAGAGTAGAAAACATAGTGGGAAAAGGAGAAAATGCTGGTTACCAGCATTTTCTTCTTTTCCTGCTATGTTTTCGAAAGGATTGTTCCTCGAGGTCGTTAAAAGTAGGGACTTTTAACGACCCTGAGAAGAAAAGCTTTTGAAAACATTGTGGGAAAAGGAGAAAATGCTGGTAACCAGCATTTTCTCCTTTTCCAACAATGTTTTCTACCCTTCCCAAATCGAATTTCAATTTTTGATTCACATTTAATTTGTCGTCTGCAAATGCTTTCAATTTAGAATACTCCAAAACTTTGTCGTTTGGTAAAGGGTTAATGTAATTTGTTGCTCCTTAGGCTTTGGCATGCAGGTTGTTAACAAGAAATCTAATCAGGCATAATTACTCATGCATGTTGATTATGTCCATGAATGAAAGGGTGAATGTCCTATTTGTTTCTGCCAGGAGTTTTGTGAAGAACCAGACAGGCCCAAGGTCCAGCCCACACCTGGAGGGCCCCTACCTCCAACCCCATAGCCAACCTGTACACCTAGCCAAGCTTGGTCCAGGCCTCCAGCTCCACCACCCATCTCTAAATTGCCTTCACAGCTAATTAGTGATGAAATGGATCAGGTCAGTACTTTGTTTGTTGACAGTCATCATCATGTAAGATTTTTGAGAGCTCAATTTGACAGGTCACATGATACCAGTCTGCGAAATGTGATGAGTGGATTTATTATACCCCCAACAAAAAATTTGTGGGGGGTATACTGGAATCACTCTGTCCGTCCGTCCGTTCTGTTTTGTCCGGAGCATAACTTTGTCATCTTTTGATGAATCTTTCTCAAACATTGTGTACATCTTTGTCATAATATGCCATTGTGCACTTGTCATTTTCATGATGATCGGTTGAAGTGTCTTGGAGTTATGGCCCTTGAAATAGTAAAAATAGGTTGGTTTTACTTTGTCTGTTCTCTAGCTTAAGGAATGTTCAACAAAATTTCACCAAACTTCTTGAAAATGTATATGGGCATAAAATCTAGGCTAAGTTTGATTTCCAGTGAAGTCGCATAAAGAATAGCTGAGTTACGGTCCATGAATCAGTTAAAAAAAAAACAAGATTTTTTACTTTGTCTACTCTCTTACTCGAACAACGCGCTACGAAATTTCACCAAACTTTCTGAAAATGTTTGTGGGTACTAAGTCAAGGTCAAGTTCGATTTCCACCCTAATTACAGAAATAGTACCTGAGTTGTGGCCCTTGAATTAGTAAAAATAGGTTTTCTTTATTTTGACAGCTCTCTAACTGAAATTATTTTGGCAAAGAACATCAAATTTTCTGAAAATGTTAATAAGCATACAGAGCATTGGCGCTAAAAAATTACAGATGGCCCTAAAATATGTCTGAGGGGCCACCTGGCGCATTAAAAATACGAGCCATGCAATGTAGGTATGATGATTACTAGGGACAAATTCATCGGAAGTCTGTTTTGTTTGAATCAATTTCACTACCGTGTGCATATGCGAGCAGAGTTGTCGTTCGTTAATCTCACCATACATGAATGTGAATGATCCGGAGTGCAAGAGAGTGCTGCAGTTTTATGGATCGTAATGGCAATCCTGATTGGCTTAGTACTTAATTAAAGTTGGGTTCCCCGAATTTTGAGCCAATGAGTTTCGTTTTCACAAACAGATAATGGTTTCGAAAAGAAGAATTGTAAATCTAAACTAAGCTATTTTGGTCAAACAAAGCCAAAAGAGGCTAAGACAAATACCAAGCTCTCTGGGCAACCCAAAAAGCCGAAGTGAGATACTTCCTTTTTCTTTGGCCCTTGAAGCGCAGGAAATTCTTTGTTAATAAGAATCAATAAAACATGTAGCTAACTGCTAAATTATCATACAAAATGTTTGATTTTTATTGGGTATTCTGTCTCTAGTCTATAATTATATTCAATTTATGTCAGAAATTCAGTCATGGCCCCATGTTGTAAAAGTGGCCCCACTGTTTGGGCTTGGACGGGCCATTGGCCCCATAAGGTAGAATGCTTGGCAGAACTCTGAGCATAACATCTAGGTCTAGTTTCCCCTGATTGGACTGAGATATTTCAGTAATAAAACCTATGACTTTTGAAACCTTAGGATTGGGAACTTTGTCATCTCCTCTGATGGCTTATTTATTTAGTGACAAGTATTTGCAAGGGGGTATTAATCACCTTTAGTGATAGCTCTAGTTGGACTTGCGGTCAACTGCATAAAACTCTTGCTACTGTAACCCTTTAAATGCTGAATGTACCCTTTATAAACTCATAGTGGGGGGTGGGGAGTCATTATGTTTCATTAAATTTTTATTACATATGTAAATAGGGCTGCACATATGCATAAGGTCTAATAGAATTGTTTTAAAATTGTCTGAGATTCATCTGGTTTGATGATTTCATTAAATTACTATTACTCAATTATCTTTACAGGAAGAACAGTCAGACTTGATTTTGTGTCCTTCCACTGGGAAATTTATGTTACCAACTGGAAATGAACTGAGATATTCAAAGGTAGCATTTCACATAATATATTTGTCGTAGTCCAAACTGGAATCTAAGCAGATCCGGAATCTGCCTAGACCAAATTAGAATTCTATTTTGGTCCAGACCAAATTAGAATTCTACTTTGGTCTAGACGGATTCCAGATCTGCCTAGACCAAATTAGGATTCCAGTTTGGCTAGGCAGATCCAGAATCTGCCTAGACCAAATTGGAATTTTTAATTTAAACCCAAAAATAAAAGAGGTTGTTAATCAGAAATTCAGAGTAAGAATCAATTTTGAATGTTTTGCACTTTAGCAGGAAAAAAAATGTAGGAAATTGAGCAATTGGGGGAAAAAAAGATATTGCTTTAATTAGAAATACCTGTACCTCTTAGTTGTAAACATATGTGGAACTGTTTGATTTAATAAAAAGAAATCATGAAATAATCCAATATTAAAATACCGGTAGTAAGCATTTTTGGAATAGGAGATTTTTTTTTGTAATTTCCTAAGAATTCTACCACAGAGTTTTAGTTGTAAACCTGTTTTATTTCTTTGTAGGATTGATATTATAAATAATATTAAAACAGCGATTACGTAAACGCTGTTTTAAAAATGAGAAAAATTATTAATGAATCGGGTAGAAATTATGATGGGAAAAGGAGAATCGTTCATAAATGGTAATTTATAATATGTGATGGGTCAACCTGTCTACCTGGCACAAGTATGATGTGTGAAGACTAGTGAAAGTTGAAATTGTTAAAATATTGATAACCCTTTACCACTCAATGCTGACTCTAAACGAACCTGAGAAAGGAGCCTTTTGAAAACAATTTTCGGAAAAAAGAAAATTCTGGTAATTAGCATTTTTTTCCTTTTCCCACGATATTTTCTACCTGATCAAAGAAAAAATGCTCAATCTTACCCACATTGAAATCTTTGTCTGCAAATGCTTTCAATTTGGACAAGGCTAAAAGTTTGTTGTCTGATAAAGGGTTAATTGCCAAATTAGGTGTAAAAGTATGGATGTGTGATATCTTTTTGACCAATCACACATACAGGGACCATCTTACCAGATGACTAATTCTACCAAATAAAACTGAAATCTGGCAACCAAATGCCAAAATCAAAATTCTGTTCTGTATTGTTTGTTCCCCACACCCCAAGGATGCTTCTGATAAAGTTTTGTGAAATTCTGGCCAGTAGTTTCAGAGGAGATGTCATTTAAAGAAAATGTTGACAACACACGACAACAGACAAAGGACTTAGCCCCATCACAATAGCTCATCCTGGCATTTTGTGCCAGGTGAGCTAAAAATGTGTCAACAGAGACTTTAAACCCCAAATAAACAAACAAATCAATCACCTTTAGTAATAGTATGATTGCTACTCGTAAAAAAAAGAATTGTTTGGAGATGAGCAGGAAGGGGCGTGGGTATTGGTTTTTGTGATAGAAACCCGCCTCTAGTTTGGAATGTTTTATGTAATGTTTTTTGTGGTTTCAGTTGCTGATGGGACATGTCATAGCAGTACTGAAAAAAGGTGAGTACCATTATCTTTTATGTCTATAATTGTATGGGCACTGTATTGTGTCCTTGAGCAAGACACATTTACTTCCCTTAGTACTGGAAAGTAACTGAAGTACCCAGGAAGCAGTGGTCTCCATCCCAACATGGCCAAAAAATGTGCTGACTGGGATGCTGCGCAACAATACAAACAAACAAACACCAGTATTCAATATTTTGACACATAAAATGCCAGTATTCAATGTTTTGACCCATAAAATGCCTATGTTCAATATTTAAATTTCATCAAAACCTAAACTGAATTGTTGGTGGTTTGTGGGTTATAAAAATTTTGACCCGTAAAATGCCAGCATTCAATATTTGAATCTCATCAAAACCTAAATTGAATTGTTGGTGGTTTGTGGGCTATCAATATTTTGACCCACAAAACTCCAGTATTCAATATTTTGACCCATTAACCCATTACCACACAATCCCGACTTTTAACAACCCTTGGAAAAAAGCCTTTTGAAAACATTGAGGGAAAAGGAGAAAATGCTGGTAACCAGCATTTTCTCCTTTTTCCACAATGTTTTCTACCCTTCCAAAATCAAAATTCAGTTTTTGATTCACATTTATTTTGTCGTCTGCAAATGCTTTCAATTTGGACTAGTCCAACATTTTGTCGTTTGGTAAAGAGTTAAACCAGTGTTTAATATTTTGATCCATTAAACACATATGTTCAATATTTTGACCCATTAAACACCAATCTTCAATATTTTGACCCATAAAACACCAGTATTCAATATTTTACCCATAAAACACCAGTATTCAATATTTTGACCCATAAAACGCCAGTATTCAATATTTTGACCCATTAAACACCAATGTTCAATATTTTGACCTATAAAATGCCAGTATTTAATATTTAAGAATGTTTAAGAAATAATCTTCTTTCTACCATGGTATATCGTTCAATAAATCACAGTTGTGAGTTATGCGGCGCAATAAATAATCCACGAGGGCGATAGCATAGCTCACATTGTGGTTTATTGAACGATATACCACGGTAGAAAGAAGATTATTTCGATTCTAACAAGGCCAATTCTTAGTGAAATGCAAACAAGTTCAAACTTGGAGTAAAAACGCGGATGAAGATTACGTTCCATTGAATAACTCACTCATTGAATGACGTCACTCTACATGGATTGTTGCAGATTTTACCATGTTTTCCTTGCACTGTGTTTATAGAGCCAAAGTCGCGTGTCATGTTAGAATAATATTTATATAAGACAGTGTGACATGTAATGTCACACAATTAATAACTGGTTCTTAGGTGAGCAAAATCAGGGCCTCATGTATGAAACCAGGAACATATTGGGACAGATCAAGTTACTTTAATTACCGGTTTCTCAGTCAGTTTGTTATGAATATAACTATTATAAAAACAACTCTTTTTATAATCCAGGAACACCAAAGTCTCAAGTACAGTTGTACCAAGTACCTGGAAGAATGCAGTTAGTAGAAAAAGACTGATTGTATCAAGTATGTAAACTATTTGACAGATCCTATCTCTCTATCTTGCATGATTTAGGAGTCGTTGCCCTTTGTTATTTTTGATACTTCAGTATGTCCGGAACATAGCACAAATACTCAAGGATTATCAATTTGAAACTTCCTAGGTAGATAGATTTTGTGAAAAGTTCTGTATGTTAGAAACATTACTCTGGTAACAGAATAGACCCTGATCAGACATCTCCTACAGGGTCTACTCTGTTTGCCTATAGGATCTTTTAGCTTAAGGTTAGCTATCTAACCTGAAAAAGTTTACGAGGTTCAGGCTATATTGTAAGAGGTATGTTATTGAATGTTTATGAGGAGTCAAAATTATTCAAAAATTCAAAACAGGAAAATGGTTAAGTGTGGCTGTAGACAGTTAAAGCTATGCTACAAAATCATTCATATTTATCATACCCCCGAAGGGCAGAATTATGTTATGCCTTTGGTTGTTCGTCTCTCTGTCAGTCCATTTGCAATTTTGTGTCCGCTCTGTATCTTTTGAACGGCATCATGGAAGTTGAAACAATTTGGCAGAAATATCAATCAAAATGAGAGGATGTGCAGAAGTTTGGCTAGGTTCAAGGTCAAGGTCACATTTGAAGGTCAAGTATCTTAATTAGTGTAAAGTTAGCGTATTTTGTGTCAGCTCTGTATCTCTTGAACTGCTTGAACAGATAAAAACTATTTGGCAGAAATATTAACCAAACTGAGAGGATGTGCAGAGCATCGGTTTCAGATGATTCGGTTCAAGGTTAAGGTTACCCTTTAACTCATTACCAAATGACAAAATTTTGGACTAGTCCAAATTGAAATCATTTGCAGATGACAAAATAAATGTGTATCGAACTTTGAAATTTGATTTGGAAAGGGTAGAAAACATTGTGGAAAAAGGAGAAAATGATGGTTACCACCATTTTCTCTTTTTCCCACAGTGTTTCCAAAGGCTTTCTTTGTCTGGGTCGTTAAAAGTCGGGATTGTGTAGTAAAGAGTTGAGGTCAAATTTCATACTGGTGTAAAGTAAGAACAGTTTGTGTCCACTCTGTATCTTTTGAGCCGCTTTATGTAAATGGTAACTATTTTTGTTAAATGTATCTATAATGATTGATATCAGAAATTCATTATATAACAAAAAAATCCTCACATTTCAATACCCTTGGGCGCATATTGCTACGCTTTGCAGTGCTCTTGTATAACTTTGATATTCAATTGTCCAAGACAAGAGGCAAACTGAAAACAAAAGATGAATTTCAGCCTCTTGTGTTTTGATTAATTCTAAATATGATATTTTGCTCTTTAGTAGATGCAAATGATTTACTTCAGGTGATGATGAAGATTACAGTGCATCAGAAGCAGAATCTGAGGAAATTTGCAGACCAAGTTCAAAACGCCAGAGATGGCCTAGATAAGAAGAATGTCTTCTCTCAAAAGAATTTAAGGAACATATAAACAGGAAAACCATCCCAGAAAATAAAGAAGCCAGAATTGTGATTAATAAGTTTGCCACCTTCAAAAACAGAAATATCCATCAAATTAAGAGTAAAGTTCAACATCTGATCAAACTTTACAGTAAGCTTCATTAATGTTATGACACAAACTACAAGGGTTATCCAGAAATAATCCCAACATTTTAGACACGTCCAAATTGAAAGCACTTGCAGACAACAAACTAAGCATAAATCAAAAATTGAAATTTGTTTCCATTAGGGTAGAAAGCATTGTGGGAAAAGGAAAAAATGCTGGTTACCAGCATTTACTCCTTTTCTGACAATGTTTTCAAAAGGTTTCTATCCCTGATCCGTAAAAACCAAGGATTGTTTGGGAAAGGGTTTTTTTTTTTTTTTTTTTTAGCTTTATTTACCACGTCAATAGGTATGCGGGGGTCGTGGTCATCCCCCAGCATACCTTACATAATCTTTTAATATAATAATGAAGAAATGAAGAAAGAAAAAAACATTTTCCTATAAAAACATACAAATATATATATATATATCTATATATGAGACATTCTCCGGCAAAAAGGTGCCTAATGCTCCTCTGTCGCGCCAAGCAAGCTATCATATACTTTTGAATCTACAACAGCCTTTTTTTCTCGAAATCAACTCAATTACGAGGTAGAATAGTCCTTTGACATACAAAAAACTAGGCTTTAGCGAAATGTTTCGGTCCAGGTTAGTCTGCGCAGAGTGCGCAGGCCAACCTGGGTCGATACCTTCGCGCAGATGTATTAAGCACCCCTCTCACGGAGCACATGTCATATATATTCATCTCTTCAAAAAGGTAACATTATCGGAAAGATTAAATAATTTCAGGCTAATATCTGTGGCAATAAAGCGTGTGTGGGTGTGGGTGTGTGTGATGGGGTGTGGGTGTGCGTGTGTGGAAAAAACAAAAGATATAATGAAACTGATTGGTGTAAAAAAATAGCATCATTGATTGTGTGTTTAACCCATTACCACACAATCCCTTATTTTGACAACTTTGAGAAAGAAGTATTTAGAAAAACAATGTGTGGAAAAGAGAAAATGCTGTTAACCAACATTTTATCTTTTCCCACAATGCTCGCCACACTTCACAAAACAATTTTCAAATTTTCAGTCGTTTTTATTTTGTAATTTGCGAATATTTTCGATCTGGACAAGCCTAAAATACTGTTGTTTGGTAATGAGATTAAAAAAAAAACTATGCTTATTCTGAAATCGATAGTGATTATGGAAGGTGTTCTAAAATATGTTCTACAATTGTCATGTTATCGTTTCTAAGCGAAGTCGTTTTCGTATTGCTATGGATATTCACAGCGGTTGTAAGAAAATTCTTCATACCAATAAGTGACGGTTTATAAGATTTATTTCTACAAAAGTAAATATATTTTTTAACTTCTAAAAGCAAACAGTCTAACAAAAAGTTTGGTTTATATATACCCAAAAAAAGGGTTAATAGATTTTTTTTTTTGACTTTTAGATGATTATGTCAAAGGTCAAGGTCACAGTGACCAAGCATATGAGGGGGACATATATGTCTCACAAACAATGCATATTTTCAAAACATCGAAAACATCAAAGGTTTATGATGTGTATGTAACAAATATACTGGGTGTATGATTGTCTCATGAGAAACATTGACTTGGAGATATTTACTGTTTAGTTATCACTTGTTATGTATTGAACCTTGATAACATTAAATAATGAAATCAGTAAACTATGTTAAAATATTGAATATTGTTTGCGTTTTGATTTAGCCAAAAGCAGTCATCTTGGATTGAAAGTGGCATTGCTTTACAGCGTTTTAGACGAACTCTATGACGATATTTAATTAGGATCCGACATCGGGTACAGAATTTACCCATAACACACCCCCTCCCCCCATTTCAAGGATTGTTACAATTGGGTATATGGGCAAATTCTGCGTATTTCTTACAGTGGAAGTGAATGGAGAAATTTTTGTCCATCAACCGATTTTGACGAAATTTCGTCATAGAGTTGGTCTAAAAACTTTATACATTTTAAGATATGTTTCATTATGATCATTCGAAATATACTTGCAATATCAAGAAAAAGTCAGTGACATTGGCAGGTAGTAGTAGTAGAAATAGTGGTGGCAGTATTAGCAATAGTACATATAGAAGAAGTATGAAAGTTGCCCCAGAATTACGTAGACTTTTGTTATAACTTTCATAGTAGTTAAGGCAGAAATAAACAATTTCGGGAGCTGTGAACATTATATCTTTAGCACAAGTTTACAAAATTTCAGCGCGGTATCTTGTCAGATTCTACAAGCTCTGGAGATGGATAAGGGTGTCGGAAGCGGGGCAGTTTATGGGGACGTCATGACGACGTTTGTATTTTTATCACGACAAAGTTTAATGTTAGGGCCCATGCTATCAACAAAGTCTCTATTGACCTCTACACACCTATATAAATGTGTACCTACTGATAGAGCACATTCTTCATATTCGGATTCCATTTCATTATCTTAACCATCTCACTAAGCAGTAGTAGTTGAAGAAATAGTAGAAGTAGTTGCAGCAGCAGCAGCAGATGTATTAGTAGAAGTAGTAGTAGAAACATCAGAAGCAACAACACTGTTAAGGCAAGAAAGGGGGGTAATAGAATACGAGTAGTAGTTGTAGTAATGGTAGTAGTAGTAGTTGTAATAGTAGTAGTATCAGCATCAGCAGCAATAACAATGCTGCAAGGAAAAAAAAGGGGGGTAATTTCTCTACGGGGGTCCTTTCTCTTCATGAGGGGGTTATCTACTACAGCTAGAGGGGGCCCTTTTTCGGGAACAAGACAGTTCTCCGACAAGACAGTTCCCCGACACAAGTTTTGGAGACAGTTCCCCGACACTTTTGAAGACAGTTCCCCGACACTTTTATTTCATGGAAAATTACCTTTTATGCTGTAGAATTAACACAATTATAATTCATAATCATGAGAAATTGAAATATTCGTGGATAATTGAGGTTGTGATCGAATTATCTGTACCCTGTGAAGAAGATTGATATATATATAAAATGACGGGTAGCTCTATTTTCTCGTGGATGAATTCACAACGAATCACGACTGTATTAAACCTGGGAGAGTTTTAAGGGCACTTTTAGCCAGCATCAAAGTTGATAAAAGAATAGAGAGTATTTTGTTTTGATTCTATAAAGTCTTTAAATAATTTGTAGTTATCTGCTTTTCCCTGTTTCATAATACATGTAATAGGCCTACAGTAGAGAGGGCGGTGGTGGTGGGGGTTACTGAGGGAAATACCTGTTCTTTATCTTGTAAAGTCGAACAATTATACATGTACATTGTAGTTCTCTGTTTCTATTATTTAGAATTTGGGAGAATGTACACGTATTTCGATAATGTCTTGATATTTTGTACGATAGCCTGTCAAATTGCTACATCAAACTAGGTAATAGACTTTACCAGTCTGATCAAATGTAGGTACTCGATCGCCAATCTCATGTACAAAGACTTAAATTCGTCACAAAAGATCACTTACCCATAAAATCCTCCATCAAAAATTCCTTTTTATGTACGATAAAAGTTATTTTATTGTTTGACATTGAACAAAAGTGTCGGGGGAACTGTCTTCAAAAGTGTCGAGGAACTGTCTCCAGATCTGTCGGGGAACTGTCTCCAAAACTTGTGTCGGGGAACTGTCTTGAAACCCCTTTTTTCTACGGTCTGGGGTCATTTCTCTACGTAGAATAATGACCCGGGTCATTCCTCTACGTAGTAAAATGACCCGGGGGTCATTTTGTAAGGGGGGTCTTTTCTCTGCATTACACCGGCTTCGAGGTAGCAGTTAGGTTAGATTAATAGTTGGGTTCTCAAGCATCTCTAAATAGTTTAAACAACGATTTAATTGTAACATGGTCGAGGCCCCTCCAGCAAGAACATACCCCGTCGATGCAAAGTTTAAGCTCGCACCGAGAGGTGTTTATCTGCTATATATAGACCGCCTGTTCCATTTCAAAGAGAAATGGTTTTACTGAATTTGCATATTAACGTTCCATGAACGTTACATAATTGTGTACATGTATACATATGTATATACACATTACCTTATTTTTGCCGAGTGGACGCTTCCATTCTTGTGTGTTGTTTGTCCATTTTACGATTTAACATTTTTAGGGTGCCAGGTTGATATTAATCTCATTAGCTTAACATACATGTATATTGGCGTTCCTTTCGAGCAAACCGTGTAAACCCTGATGAGACACCGCGTTTCTTCTGGGATTGCACTTTTGCCTATGTCCAACAAATAGGACGCTATGCACAAATGGGTTAATGAGATGGGTTGTGGGATATGACCCACATTCCCCAAATATATATTTTATATATTGCATATTCACATTAGAACGGATTGTGGGATATGACCCACGTTCCCCAAATATATATTGTATATTCACGTTAGAACGGATTGTGGGATATGACCCACGTTCCCCAAATATATATTGTATATTCACGTTAGAACGGATTGTGGGATATGACCCACATTCCCCAAATATATATTGTATATTCACGTTAGAACGGATTGTGGGATATGACCCACATTCCCCAAATATATATTGTATATTCACGTTAGAACGGATTGTGGGATATGACCCACATTCCCCAAATATATATTGTATATTCACGTTAGAACGGATTGTGGGATATGACCCACAATACAGAAATATAAATACTGTATATAGCCTTGTGGGTCATTGACCCACAGTGTAATGTCCCACAATGATATCTATAACTTTTTTTGTAAAAACAAAAATAAAGTAAAATGAAGTCAATACATGCATTGTACATCTCGAAATACTTCCAAATATAGCGTTTATTATCTCCCTGCCCCCTGGAAAAAAAAGATCCCACAACCCATGATACAAAGACATGACCCATAAACCATGCCTTACATCTATATATATATATATATATATATATATATATATATATATATATGTCAAAATCAAAGTCCGCTGAGCCAGCTTGATATTCCAGCTTTACGGCTAGCTCAACAGCAAAAATACGACATTCAGTTCCGTTGAGTCAGCTCAACGGACTTTGATTTTGACATATATTTTTACTGTTGAGCTTGCGGTTGAGCTTCAATGTCTAGGTCGTTCAACGGACTTTGATTATGACACATATATAACTGTTTGTACTTTTGCTGTTGAGCTGGCCGTTGACCTGAAAGTCGAGCTGGCTCAATAGACTTTGATTTTGACATATATATGTATTTTTGCTATTGAGCCGGCTGTTGACCTGGAATGTCGAGCTGGCTCAACGGACATTGATCGAAACATATGTGTAAGTATTTCTACTGTTGAGCTGGCGGTTGAGCTGGAATGTCCAGCTGGCTCAACGGACTTTGACATACAAGTATATGTACTTTTGTTGTTGAGCTGGTGGTTGAACTGGAATGTCAAGCAGGCTGAACGGACATTGATCGAAACATATGTATAAATATTTCACTGTTGAGCTGGCGGTTGAACTGAAATGTTGAGCTGGCTTAACGGACTTTGATTTTGTCGATTTTGACAAATATATATTTTGCTGTTGAGCTGGTAATTGAGCTAGAATGTTGAGCTGGCTCAACGGACCTTGATTTCGACAAATATATGTATTTTTGCTGTTGAGCTGGCCGTTGAGCTGGAATGTCGAGCTGGCTCAACGGACATTGATCGAAACATACATGTATGTATAAGTATTTTTACTGTTTAGCTGGCAGTTGAGCTGGAATGTCGAGCTGGCTCAACGAACTTTGATTTTGACATATGTATGCATTTTTGCTGTTGAACTGACCGTTGAGCTGGAATGTCGAGCTGGCTCAACGGACATTAATCGAAACATATGTATAAGTATTTATACTGTTGAGCTGGCGGTTGAGCTGGAATGTCGAGCTGGCTCAACGGACTTTGATGTTGACATTTAATTTTGATATATATGTATTTTTGCTGTTTAGCTGGAATGTCGAGCTGATTCAACGGACTTTGATTTTGACCTAATTATATTTGTATTTTTACTGTTGAGCTGGCCGTTGAGCTGAAATGTCGAGCTGGCTCAGCGGACATGGATCGAGTATTTTTTGCTGTTGAGGTGGCGGTTGAGCTGGAATGTCAAGCTGGCTAAACAAGGCTGGTGTTGAGCTGAATGTCGATCACTGAGCGTTGAGCCAACTTCACGTACCCCTAAAATAAACGTTTACTTAAAAGAACGCTACCTGGTGCGATTCATTCAGGTATGATCAGCAGTTTAGAAAAATCTGGAGCTTTAGGCCTGATTTTTCCTCAAACATATTGATAAAAGCTATTTCTCCATAGCTACTTTATAGCGCATATTGCTAAAGTCTCCCGAATATCGGGGAGAGTGATGCGTCATGTAAGACAGGTCGAATCTTCGAAGAATATGACATGCTCAGACAACGTGTACTACAAACAAATGATTGGGATATTTGGATATTACCGCGCGTTCATCTAAAGATGGTTTTACATCGTGTGATCTAAGATATGTGAATGTTTGTTATGTGATAAAAAGAATCTGATATGAGTTGGCGTTTGAGATAAAATTTGATCAAACACGTAAAAAAGGCTCACTTAATAATTTCCCTAGACTCGTTTAATGAAATTTTATCTCAAACGCCAAGTCATGTCATATCCTATATAGCTCCTTATCATAAATGTAGATCCAACTTCAGACTGCACATTCTGTGTCCGCAAAAGGTCATACAGTCGCACCTAACACCTTAAGGGTTAACACTATCTAGAGCGCTAAACGAACTTAGTTTTTAGTATGACAGTGAGTAAAGATCAGAGCTTTTTGAATATGAAGTCTGATCTATCTTCGATCTACAATGCGCAGTACGGACGAGATATTCTGCACAGAACAACACTAATTTGGAATGTCTTGGCTGTTTTTCCCTGATAGTTTACCATTTATGTTTTGGTTTGAATGGTGCTTAGTCCTTTTTTCACAAGTAAATTATAATATAGTGATAGCAAGTAGACAGGTCTTGTTTATCCTAGTATTTCATACTACAATACACATATTTCAGTAAAGGCTGTGGCTTAAGAAGGTCTTGCCTAACGACAACCTGTTTGTAACGAGCGCAACAAGTTAGGTTCAAACCAAGATTTCTTGATCACAAATTCGACGTTGAACCCTACGGATCCCGTTCTATTAATTCAGCGCTCTACTGAATCTGTCACACAACAAGGCTGATGAATTATGGTAACCTTTCGAAATAAGTGTAATTTACGGTCATGTTGTTTTTTTCGACACGGTTGCAAGCATATTAAATTACACCCTTTCAGCGCAAAAGGCAAAAGTATATGTTTCTTGCAGGCAATAAGGACCAAGACCAGACTGCACGAAACTTGCAGTCAGGTACTGAATCTTTACCGTCGGCGTGCTTACTAGAGCCTTCACGAAAACAATCTTTCTCAATATCGGGAAATTGTATTTCGAACCGTCCACAGTGTTCAAGTGTATACATTTGGCACAACAAGAGTTAATCTTTAATAAACTGCATTCACTTAGCACATTTTTTTTTTATTACACGACCATTACCACATACAACCGTTTCAAATTTTTTAGTACAATTTTCCTCCGTGGATCAACTATTAACATACAAGATATGTCTCTGTATTTAGGAAAGCCTAGGTTTGATCCCAACCGCCCGACATATCATGAAGTGGACATTAATTGTTGATTTTACACAACTTCCTAGTGCTTGCAAACATTGTGGAAATTCAACAAATCGAACGATTAGTTTATAAAATTTGAACAAAGCGGATAAGGAAGCTACAGCAGCAAGCACGTTACTATATAAATCCTACTTGGGAATGAGAGATTTACAACATTTGATCACATGTTTCCATTCACGCATGTCACGATCTAAGTACAATAAAACCCCTTTTGGTCCGTACGCAACATCATGAACTAGTACGTTTTATTTTTACATTTAATTGACACATGCATATATAGAGAGAGAGGGGGAGGGAGAGAGAGACAAAAACGGTCAGTTCTATACAAAATGAGAGCTAGACCAATAACAGTGACTCTGCCAATAATAAACCCAAAATAGACTACAAGTTTCGGCCCTTAATTAAGTACCAGTAAATCATTAATCAAATGACTTGTTTGTATCAGTCTTACATGCAGGTTGGGCTGAAAATTGTGTATGCCAATAGACCAGTCTATCACACGATTTGGAGGGCTTTTGGAATAAGGTGATCGATATTATGCAATAATGTTTGTACTAAAACTGAAGGCAACAACAAAGCAAAGAAACAAACCGACAAGGAAAATACTTTGGAAAATGGAAAAGCGGACAAATTAAATGTTGCTCATTAGGTTACTTTTGTCAACGAATAGATAGAAAATACTATGGAAAATAGAGGAAAAAAATGGTCATAAGATTGTAAGTTACCAATAGTTTTTCCTTTTTTCCACGACGTACATGTAAATGGTAAAAGACAACGGTTATTTTTTCTAAATAAAAGTGCGAGATTGCAGATAAATTACAACCAATATGTCTTAAACCATTACCTCACAATCCCTACTTATGACGACCCTGAGAAAGAAGCCTTTAGAAAACACTATGGAAAAAGGAGAAAATGCTGGTGACCAACATTTTTTTTCTTTCTCCACAATGTCTTCTACCCTTCACAAAAGAAAACAAATTTCAAATTTTCAGTCACTTTTATTTTGTCGTCTGCAAATGCTTTCGATTTAGACAAGCCTAAAACATTGTCGTTTGGTACTGAGCTAAGCCTTTACAAGACAATTCTCCTTAACGATCATGATGAAAAGAGCTTTTGAAAGGATTGTATGGAAGGAGAACCTTACTGGTTATCAGCATTTTCCTATTTCCCCACAGTGTTTTCTACGATTCATAAGACGAGTGATGTCTTTTCCAATTGTGTCTTCATTTATGTTTTAAAGTGGTAATGTTTGAATTCCACATTGTGATATCGCTAGCAGATCTATTTCTATTCTCTCGTCATCAAACAATTCAATCTTACTTGCCTTCATCAATACTATTTATCATAGCTCCATGAAAGTGTACATACATGTATATCCTTCATTGCAGGAACTACTTTTGCTGTCATACTGATGTATAGACACATCTCCAATATGATACATGAATTATGCCCTTTAAAGACAGTGCGACGGAAAAGAAGTAAATTGACGTCATTCCATAAAGTTTTTTTTCCTTATCCGGACTATTTAATTGCAAGGGAAAAAGGGAAAAAGAAGACTAGTCTAGATTGAGACGAAACTCAAACAAATACTTTTGAAAGATCTAACACATTATAAATCTGTAAAATGACAAAAATATCTATCTCAAACGTAAGAAAAAAAAAACGTAACATTGCACTTAAAAAAACCGAACACTGAACCAGAAGCAATGAATAAGATATGGAAACATATCTTACGCGAATATGAATTAACATTTAAGATGGAAGCTAACGGTAAACAGTATCCGTTGGCAAGGCGTTATGACAAATGGAGACGACCACATGACTTTTTCACATTACGTCAGGTTTCAGTGAGTCTGTTAGGGAAGAAAATCGAAATTAACAAAACGCTGTGGATACTTGTAACTATTTTCAGTACTATGTATTCTGTTGTCTGAAAATGTCACCATTGGTGTTGCAGTGCTAAGAAGTAATAGAAAACAAAACGGTGGCGCAAAAAGAAAACGCATATTCTTAAAAAGTCATCTGCTGCACATGTCTTCGTGTGGGGGAGGGGAAAAAGGAAATTAGAAAGTAAGGTCAGAACAGTAAGACCTCTGTGTACTTTATTATACTTTGTCACCAATATATGTCACCATCAGCGTTAATAAATTTATATAATTTTCTATTTTCAAGTAAATTTTTGTGTCATACGTTTTTGCCATTCCTTTCTCGATTCTAGTTTTATGTCATCTAACAAATAAGACAAACAAAGGTCAGTACAACAGGTTTTGAAGTAAAAAAGAAACTTACCCTTTCAACTAAAGTAAACAATGATGCAGATTTTTCTTTCATCTGCTAAAATGAGTATTCACACATGCAATAGTAGGGTGAAAACTTTCCTTATTCTTTACCAATAAAAGTTCAGTTGGATATTTTCTGTTTTAGTAAGAATTAAAACTTGCGTATACAGTGAGGAATGAAGTGTTAGAAAACTAGTCCAACACTTTTTATTCGACAGCTATGATTAAAAAAAAACATAAATATGATTTTGCAAAAAGCATCTCTTATGCTTTTTTACGTCTGAACAACAATAATGCGCATAGCTATCCTTGATTAATATTCATAGAAGAGAAAGAGATAAAGTAACGAACACGTACGAATTGTCAAAGCGACCAAAAAAGTCTGTAAGGAAGATAGAGATACGGAGTCTGGAACAAAACAATCAAGAAAGTTGAGAGGGCGCTGTCAAATTATAGAATGAAATATTGAGGAAAACAAAGACGGATATATCAGAGGCCTCTTGATTATAACTGTTACATATACTTTTAACGACCTTGAGCAAATAACCTTTCGAAAACCTTGTAGAAAACCAGCATTTTTGTCTTTTCCCAAAAGGTTTTCTACACTTTCACGTCTAGTTACCGTCCCATCAGCTTAATGTAACTTGTCGGATTGGCAAAAATTCTTATCATGCAGTGAAGAGAAATTAATTATCGAAGTCGTAATAACCGAAGAAGCAAAATCCACACCTGTGTAACAGACATAAAAGCCTAACTACAAAGACATATTTCAAAACAGTCGATTCATCGTTTGTTCAAAAGTGCATATCCGCATTTCAGAGAAGAAGGAAACACCCCCGATTTATTCAAATTAATAAGTTAAAAGGATTGATTGATCAAGAGGTAACTCTTATTATGGTTAACAAAATATATGGTGATTTTGTGGACATTATGAAATTTACTCAGAATAAAGAGAAAGTGTCGCGTGATCTTGTCTTCAACACTGTCCGAAATCTTGCTGGATATTTTTGCAAATACATTTCTCAAATTGTATTTCTTAGGCATTTGTCTTCTGGCTACTATTTCATGTATTTAACATTCTGAGCTGTAAAGAGTTGTTCAAAACTACAGAATAAGAGTTCTGTTTGATGGATGATGAAATCGTAAAAAAAAAAAAAGAAAAACTGTGGTACATCAGTAGACAAAATACTAAGACATATATTTTCACATAACTATGCAACTGGTACAGCATACGCGGTCGATACGAACATCAAACAAGGTACCCTCGGTTCCAACCACATATTTTTTCCCTATTGGATTTTATGATGTTTTATTGTCAAATATGACAGTATATCCGAGGTAATATTTACCTGGGCATTAACAGATTATCGATATATATCTATAAAGACTTCCACAAAAAAAAAAAAAAAGGCAAAGAGGATCTTTAAAGTTGTTATTGGTGCATTGACTTAGGCTACACGTGACCGTGCTTGGGCCAATTGCCTTTTTCTTTAAAAAACAGTTTATGAGACTCATAAGCTATTTGGAAAAAAAGTCCAACCATATTGTTTTGAAACTTTTTACATTCTTTTTTTTATCAAATAGCGTTTGTTACAAGCATGTAATCGTTTCTTGACAAACGCTTGAAAATGCCTGTATTGCAGAATCTTAAGCACCGAATGCCAATGATCTATAATTCATCCTTTCTTTTGTATATCTTTATTTTGTTATTGGTAATCATTTTCGAGACGCATCGTATTTTTAAATCAGTAATACAACAAGAAAGGATGAAGATAAAGTAACATGAATATTATGCATTGACGATCATAGCAATACTTTTGCCACAACTTGTATTTAGGTTTTTAATTTTTTATGTAGCGTTACAAGATTCAGCAATCTACATGAATGATTATTGAAAACAAAGGAAACTAAGCAAGCAGGCTAAAAATAATGATTTTCATGACTGGAAAATGCTACTAACAATACATGTGATCATCGAAATACTACAAGTGGTAGCAAATAATGATAGAAAGCCCCGTGATTGTGTTCGACAAATACATGTACTTAATGTTTGGTATTTTCTAGGTAAACAGGTGAGGTTTCTAATTGTGTAAGATTGATCAACCTAAAATGATTTTGCGGGTTAAAGGCCGCTGAATGAATGATGAGCGAGAAATAAATATCACTGAATATAATGTTAAATAGAAATATCTTTGTTCGATAAATCATTATTACAAATACGTTGAAAGACCCTTCACTATCCGTATGCGACTACATGTATTTTGCACAATATGTAGACCAAGGTAGCCTACACATATCTACGGGTCTCCCACACTCTAGGGTTTTTTTAAGCACCAAATATATACATAATCATAAACGTGGAAGTGCCCATATAAATCGATTAGCGACGGCAAAAACAGTTCAGTGATAAGCAAACTGTTGCTGAAAATTGCATCCAGAAATATGCCGATAGAAAACTGTGACAAGTTTTCTTTTTTTCTATCTGGAGTTTTACAATTTAAAACAGTTCAGTAGTATATTTCCGGCGAAATAATGTACCGTGTAAGTGCATGCATATCAATCAACGTGATACAGTTGAGAAACTTAATCACTGGGTCATCCAAGGTCTGAATAAAGCGCAGACTGCACATTGAGAGAACTCGAAACTTGATTTATGCTTACCTCTTAAATCTTTATCAGACGACAAGATCTAGACTTGTCCAAATTGAAAGCCATTATAGACGACAAATTAATTGTGGCTAAAATGATGGCGTTTGTCTTTGAAAGGGTAGAAAACATCAACGGAAAACGAGAATATATCCGTTACTAGCATGTTCTCCTATTTCCACAATGTTTACAAAAGCCTATTCACTAAAGATCGATAAAACTCGGGGTTGTGTGATAAATGTTTAACTCGTAGGCTGCTTATACAGAACGTTCCATCCTGGACTACCTTTCAACAATATTGCGAATGTTTCCTTGAAGGAAAAAAAAAAACAAGAAAACTGACATTGCACACTTTGATTTTTTTGCCAAGTGGCTGGAGTCTTCATTTAATCACTTTAGCGGTTTCCTTTTTCTGGTGTAGGAAAATAGCCTGTTATTTTCGGTAAGAGAGGCAAAGCAAGTCGGGAAAGGTACAAATGCTGTCTTGGTGTGACCGAAATAAAAGTAAATAACAACGGTATTTCTTTTACTTGCATACGTATATAGATGGAGGCTTTTGCGCACTGCAGAAACAAAAATCAGACTGCATGAATGCAACCCGATTGATAAGCTATACTATCTGCCGGTTTCTTGAGATCTGTCGGAGTAAAAAAAAAAACTGAATTTCCTTGGACAGTATCTTAATCCTAAACCTGCTGAATAAATAAAAAGAAACTTTCAAACCGATTGTAACAACCAAATATCGACATTTCAAACGAATATTTTGGGACCAAATGTTCTGTATCGGACAGTATAGATCAATGATCAGACTGCACGTTCTGTGCAGTCTGATCTTGATCTGTATTGTCCGCAAAAGGTCCTTAGCAGCCTAAGGGTTGAACCGTCTGAAAAAAGTCTATTTATTCATTTCATGCTTAAACAGTTAAACAGAAAACAAAGGCACGGTACATGCCACGCCTTTATGATTCATGTTTGCCTCGTATGTAAATGAGATGAGTTTGCGCTTTCCTGTTTACTTCGCCGAGAATATTAATTTGGATCTATTTTTGTAAGAAAACCCTTTTATATTTTGAAGGTACTGTCAAATTTAAAAGCATTCTAGCATCATTGTTCAAACATAAATCTTTGTTCGTTGACGACAAAAGTTTCAAAATTGAATTTTAGACTATTCTAAGATGCTATTTATAAGCAATACAATTAAGGTACACAAACGAATTGACAGTTTCAGAGATATCAAATTGTTGCAAGTTCGGAGCGTTGCACTTCTTCATCCTCTTAAAATATTTCCTGTCTTTTTCCTATTTGCGTATGATAAGTTTATATCGATTCAAACCTGCAAAACTAGCTCCTGTCGATCGAATTTGGTAGGAATGATGGGACATAAATATTATACAGTTGAAATTTTCCTTGACCTTGGAATGCAAAGTCGTAGAAATTCATAAAAGCCACACTCTGTGATACACTAAGCCCCCTTTTGTAAGAGCATGGCTCAAAATATTTGTCTTTCTTTCCTGACTTCATACGCCCATTTCACCTACATATATTTAGTAAGCATGACTACAAAACATGATCTGCCTTTCCTTGTAATTCCATAAACGGACTGGACCTAATTCTAGGTAAAGAAGTGCTGTTATTGCAAAAAAGTGGAATATTTCCCTTTTCTTTTATTTCTGAGAACTTTCACAATCCACAAAGATAGAACTACATGTATATTTCACAAGTCAACTCGCCTTTGAGTGGGGTGAGACTCTTACTAATTAGAAGGACCAATAACCCTGCCACATAAATCATTTCCACATCATCAATAATGTAATGATATACGGACAGAATTATTTTAAGTAAAATTATATTTGCAAATGCCAAAACTATTTTAACACGTTTGCCAAACAACCCTGTATTTTAACGACCCTAAGGAAAAGAGCTTTTTAAAAAGCATGTGAGAAACGGAAAACCTGCTAGTAGCCATAATGTTTTACGCTTTTAAATGGTGTTCATTTTATTTACTTATTTACTTTATTTATAAGTATTGTTACCGTTGAGCTGGCGGTTGCGCTGGAATGTCGTGCTGGTTCAACGAACTGCGACTCTGACATATATATGTATTTTTGCTGTTGAGCTGGTAGATGAGTTGGAATGTCGAGCTGGCTCATAGGACATTGATGAAAAAATAGGTATAAGTATTTTTACTAGTGAGCTGGTGGATGAGCTAGAATGTCAAGCTGGCTCAAAGGACATTGATTTTTGACATATATATGTATGTTTCCTGTTGAGCTGGTGGTTGAGCTGAAATGTCGAGCTGGCTCAAAGCATTTTGATTTTGACAGATATATGTAATTTTACTGTTGAGCTGGTGGATGAGCTGGAATATCGAGCTGGCTCAAAGGACTTTGATTTTGACAGATATATGTATTTTTACTGTTGAGCTGGAATGTCGAGCTGGCTCAAAGCATTTTGATTTTGATAGATATATGTAATTTTACTGTTGAGCTGGTGGATGAGCTGGAATGTCGAGCTGGCTCAAAGGACTTTGATTTTGACAGATATATGTATTGGTTGAGCTGGAATGTCGAGCTGGCTCAACGCACTTTGATTTCGACAGATATATGTTTATTTGCTGTTGAGCTGGTGGATGAGCTGGAATGTCGGGCTGGCTCAAAGGACATTGATCGAAAAGTATGTAAAAAGTATTTTTACTATTGAGCTGGTGGTTTAGCTAGTATGTCTAGCTGGATCAACGAACTTTGATTTTGACATATATTTGTCATTTTGCTGTTGAGGTGGTGTTTGAGCTGGAATGTCGAGCTGGCTCAACGGACATTGATTGAAAAATATGTATGAGTATTTTTGCTGTTGAGCTGGCGGTTGAGCTGGAATGTCGAGCTGGCTCACGGACATTAATTTAAACATGCGTGACATGGATGAGCTGAAATGTGATGTTGACTTAAGGGACATTGATCGAAAAATATGTATAATAATTTTTACTCTTGGTTGTTGGTATATATGTGTTTTTGACGTTGAGCTGGTGGATGAGCAGGACTGTGAAGCTGACTTAAGGGACATTGATCGAAACATATGTATAATAATTTTACTGTTGAGCTGGAATATTGTGCTGGCTCAACGATCCTTGATTTTGACATATATTTATAATTTTGCTGTTGAGCTGGTGGTTGAGCTGGAATATCGAGCTGGCTCAACGGATTTTGATTTTGACATATATATGTGTTTTTACTGTTGAACTGGTGGTTGAGCTGGAATGTTGGTCTGGCTCAACGGACATTAATTGAAACATGTGTATAAGTATTTTTACTGTTAAGCTGGCGGTTGAGCTGGAATTTCGAGCTGACTCAACGGACTTTGACATATATATGTGTTTTTGCCGTTGAGCTGGTGGATGAGCTGGAATGTGGAGCTGGCTAAAGGACATTGATCGAAACATATATATAATAACTTTTACTGTTGAGCTGGCGGTTGAGCTTGAGTGTCTAACTGGCTCAACGGACATTGAATGAAAAATATGTATAAGTATTTTTGCAGATGAGCTGGCGGTTGACCTGAAATGTCGAGCTGGCTCATAGGACATTAATTGAAACATGTATATTTTTACTGTTGAGCTGGCGTTTGAGCTGGAATGTCGAGCTGACTCAACAGACTTTGATTTTGACAGATATATCTGTTTTTGCCGTTGAGCTGGTGGATGAGCTGGAATGTGGAGCTGGCTTAAAGGACATTGATCGAAACATAATTATAACATTTTTTACTGTTGAGCTAGTGGGTGAGCTGGAATGTCGAGCTGGCTCAACGGACATTGATTGAAAAATATGTATAAGTATTTTTGCTGTAGGGCTGGCGGTTCAGCTGGAATGTCAAGCTGCCTCAAAGGACATTGATCGAAACATATGTATAAGTATTTTTACTGTTGAGCTGGTACTTGAGCTGGAATGTCGAGCTGGCTCAACGTACCTTGATTTTGACATACATGTATACATGTATATGAATTTTTGCTGTTGAGCTGGCTGTTGAGCTTGAATGTCGAGCTGGCTCAACGGACACTGCTCGAAAATTATGTATAAATATTTTCATTGTTGAGCTAGTGGTTGAGTAGGAATGTCGAGCTGGCTCAACAGACTTTGGTCGAAAAATATGTATAACTGTTTTTACTATTGAGCTGGTAGTTGAGCAGCAATGTCGAGCTGGCTCAGCGGACTTTGATCAAAACATATGTATAAGTATTTTTACTGTTGAACTGGCGGTTAAGCTGGACTGTCGAGCTAGGTCAATGGACATGGATCTAGTATTTTTTGCTGTTGAGCTGGCCGTTGAGCTGGAATTTCAAGCTGGCCCAGCAAGGCTGGTGTTGAGCTGAATGTTGATTACTGAGCGTTGAGCCAACTTCACGGACCCGATTGTTTGACTGAAAATGTGGCCTTTAGTGCATATACAAGCTCTTACGAAGATCGATCCCCTTGACCTAGTTTTTGCACCGACAGATAACACTGAGATAAACATTTTAACAAACTTTCATAATTTTGACTGGAAATGTGGCCTCAAGAGAGCAAAGAATATTTATGTAAGATTTGATCCAGTAACCTACTTTTATGACCTGACTGGACACATTTTCGAAGAAGTTCGAGATATTATCAAGATAAACATTCTGAGCAAGTTTCATGGGTATCAAACTGATATTATGGCTTCTAAAAGCGTAGAAAAAAAATCTGAGATTTGACCTAGTGACCTAGTTTTGACCGAAAATTTGGACTGGAAATGTTGCTTCTAGAGCGTACACAAAGTTTTTCTAAAATTTGACCAAGCGACCTAGTTCTTGACCCCACATGGCACATTTTCAAACTTGTCCAAGACATTATCCAGACAAACGTTTTGACTAACTTTCAAGAGTCTTGAACTGAAAATGTGGCCTCTAGAGCGTACAAATAGTTTTTCTAAGATTTGACTTAGTGACCTAGGTTTTGATCCCACATGACCTATTTCGAACTTGTCCAAGATATTACAAAGTCAAACATGTAGACTAACTTCAAGACTATTGGACTAAAAGCATGGCCTCTAGAGTGTGTACAAGGTTTTTCTAAGATTTGACCTAGTGGCCTAGGTTTTGATCAGACATTACCCATTTTCGAACACGTCCGATATACTATCAAAACAAACATTCTGACCACGTATCGAAATGAAAATGTGGCCTCTAGAACCTACACCGGGTAAAAGCTGACAACGGACGACCCAGATATTATCAAGACAAACAATCTGACTGAGTTTCCTGAATATGTTGCTTCCAGAGCGTAGACAACGTAAAGGTCGACGACGCACGGGAGACGACGGACACAGCACGATCACAAAAGCTCACCTTGAGAACTTTGTGCTCAGTTGAGCTAAAAATAATAATATAACATATTCTATGATTAGAATAACAATAATAGAGACCGAATTACGTAGATAAATTCACCGACCCAAGTAAATTTATTTTTGTCATTGTCCCAAATTCTTTGAAAAGCCACCCGATTGCATAAAACCAGTAAAGAAATAATCATTTTTCTACCATGGTTTATCGTTCAAATTCAATAAAACACTGAACATTGTTAGTTATGTGGCACAATAATCCAAGAGGGCGACAGCCTAGGTGGTTTATTCATTGCGCCTCGTAACTCACAACGTGGTTTACTGAAGGAAAATCCATGGTAGAAAGGAGATTATTTCGATTCTAACATGACCAATTCTTAATCGAAGGAAAACATGTTCATACCTATTGTAAAAACGCGGATGCGGGTTATTTTCCACTGAATAAATCTAGGCTATACCAATTACTAAGCAAAACAAAACCCGACTGCTCAATTAGTATATATCAAAAGAATCACAATTTCAATAAAACCTTAGGTATCCAACTCAACATAAAAACAAGAGGGCCATAATGGCCATGAAGTCGCTCACTTGAATCTTTTGACCTAACATATCCCATTTTCAGTGTCTTTTGAGTTGCAATAACAAACAATCTAAGTACTAGTAGTATGCTTTCATAATGATTGGACTGAACATTTGGCCTCTGGTATGTACACAAGTTTTTTTTTATCTAAGCTATGACGCAATAACCTACTTTTTCACCAGACATGGCCCATATTTTTATTCATCCTAGATGAGACAGAAAAAAAAAAAGATTCTAAATTTGAAGAATATAGGACTGAAAATGTGCCATCTAGAGTATGGACAATTTTTTTCAAAGAATTGATCAAGTGACCTAGTTTTTGTCCACAAGTAGAATTCATCGCAGAAGTGTTAAACCCCAATTTCACAGAGCAAGACTCATATTAAAGTACAATCGATATATTTCTATTACTGTCACTTAAGTGTCGAACGTATTTTAGTCAAATATATATTCAAACCTCGATGGCTGAAAATGCATATAATCCAGTGAAACTCGGAATGGCTTTAGTCTAAAGGCTAGATTAAACAAGCGGCTGGTATAAACCAAAAGATCAGACTGCATATTCTTTGAAGTCTGATCTTAATCTATGCCGTTTGCAAAAACCTCTGTTTCCACCTGTTGCAGTTAAAGGGCATACAGCAAAAACTCCAGCCCTTGGACACCAACAGGAGTACCATCAAAGTTTATCTCCATAAATTCTTAAAATCTTACCTGATACATTGGCGCCTGTAGAAACCAATACTTCGTCTGTATCCAAAGCACATGTAAAGTTTGTAAGTTGCTGACAGTAAAAAGGGTCTATAGTAAGGACAAGTGTGAGTTCATAGTTCCGCACAACTAAACTATTTGTAACATTCGGATAAAACACTATCTCACCCGCCGTACCATCTTCATTTCTAGCTGCAGCAGCAATTGGTTCATAGCTGTCATGAAACTGCCGTCTCAATGTCAATGTGTTCCAGTTCCCTGAGTGACGACCTTGACACTTCAAAGTCAGAGATTTGACATCTTCGGGATGGTAGAAGACGTCAGATATTGAAACAGCTGTGAAATGGAAAATACAGGCACTGAACAATCACACCTACAAGATTTCGTAAGTAAACTTAAAAAAAAACACACACACACACACACACATACAGAAAAAGATTGACCTAGACAAAGACCAAAACACCTCTGACTGACTTTTTTTATGATTTGGATCCCTGCATGGCTGAGTAGACTCGAGATCAGAAATCATTTTCCACTTCTTACCATAGCATATTTGTGTTGCTCTTAGAATTGTGTTAAAGGTATACAAAAACCAGCTTTGCCATTCACATGACTGAAATCTGCTGTAGTGATGTAAAACATTCTTGAAAGAAAAAAATATTTTACCTGGTTCAGACGGTTCTGTATTATCGACATATGGTGTCGTGGTTTCTGGTAGCGTAGAAGTGAGGCTTGTGTCGCCTTCACTTGTCGTTACAGGAAATGAGGTCGAAGTTGATGTAATATTTGGTCCAACTGTCGAATTAAGGACAGCAGTGGTTGGACTTCTTGTGTCAACTGAACTTCCTGTTGATGTTGTGGAAGCTGGCGAGGAAACACCTGGGTATTCTCCTAGAATATAATATGAAAAAAATCTGGTTTTGATTTTGATATCTTATGTGTAATATCTAGTTGCCTTAAGCCAATGAGAGGGGAAAAATCATGGTTAAGAGGGGCTGACTTCATTGTTTTCATTTACAATTCTTACTCGTATAGAAGTACTGTTAACAACTTTACCTATGTAAACCGTATTAAGTTACTATCGATTATAATTTTGACCACTTCATCTTTTTTGCAATGCATTAGACAACTGTCAAAGAAAGACTGCAAGTAAATACAGACAGAATGGAGCAAATAGTCTGAGTTCCATGCACTATTTGTTATTTTTATATGCCTTCCAGCTCCTTGTTATTTATATATGTATGAGTATGCCGAGAAGCAAAGTCAAATTTTCCTCTCCACAGAATTCTCTATAGTATAGCAAATTCTGCATATGAGAAAATGGGTTAAGTAGTTCAGATGCGAATAAAAGCGAAAATATTATGTAATGTGTATTTTTTTTCTCTTCAGCTTTTCATGCAAAAAAAGATTTCTTGTATTTCATGTACGCCACCGGGAATTACCAAAAACAGGTGCTCTAAATTTAAATGACAGTCCTAAGAAACAGGAGGGCAAACACTAGATGGATCGCTCACCTAATTTTTTGAGAGGACCATAGCCAATTATTCTGAGGTATTGAGACTTTGGAAACAATACCATTATTTTGCAAAGCAAGTTTGAAAATGACATCTGTAAAAGTCATTTCAAAATCTGTCACCATCCCTACAATCATCACCACAGCAATGATTTTGATGAATCAGAATTCTGCAAACAAATTTTGGGATAGATCACCCAAGGAAAATTTCTTGAAAAAGAGCGCATGCTCGATAGTGACTAATAACATAAGTCTAACAAGAGCACCACAAGAGGTGCCAACAATTGGCTGTTGTTTTTCGACGGATGAAAAATTCCCTAACGCATTTTGAAAGGGGTCACCCTAGGAACATTTCTGTGAAATTATTTCAAAATCTGACAAGCCGTTCCACAGAAGAAGAATTAAGAAATTCCTCTTCGTGTCCATACAGTGTAAATAGCCCCAACCACCAGCGCTATGTTTATTGACAGATCACAATTTTGTGAACATTTTTTGAGAAAGATTCACCCAAGGAACATTTCTGTGAAATTATTTCAACATTTGACCAGCCGTTTCAGAGAAGAAGACTTTAAAAAAATGCTTCATGTCCGTAGAGTGCAAGTAACCCAAAATCACCAGAGACACGTTTCTTGACGGATCAAACTTTTGCAAACCGTTTTTGAAAAGGGTCTCCAAACGAACATTTTTGTGAAATTATTTCCAAATCTGCGGTTTCAGAGAAGAAGAACCTTTAAGACTTTCTTCATGGACATGTAGTGCTAGCAGCCCCAATGTTTCATGTTTCTTGGCGAATCAAAATTGCATGAACATCTTTTAAAAAAGGGTCACCCAAGGAACATCTCTGTGAAAAGATCTGACATACGGTTTCTGAGAAGAAGAATCTTCAAGAATTTTTTCTCTTCCATATGGTGCAAGTAGCCCCCAGTCACCAGAGCCATGTTTCTTGACGGATCAAAAGTTCGTGAACAAATTTTGAGAAAGGTCTGCGAAGGAACATCTCTGTGAAATTGTTTCAAAATCTTACCAGCCTTTCCACACAAGGATCAACGTCAGCCGCGGACACCATGTGTTCTCGGTACACCAGATCGAATTTTCCATGGAAGAACCGGAGGTGAAGTAAGTATTTTCATTTTTATGGATCTGATTAACCTAGATAGAAAAGTTGATTTACAGCAATGTCAAGACGAATGATTGATCTATTTACACACATACTAGGGAAGAATAATATCATCATATAAGCGAGCTGTGGCTTTATGAGCAACTGGAGTCTTATTGTTTTGAAGTTTGTTGCCGATTTTCGAACAAAATCCCCTAACCATTGTTCATTTTACAAGTTTGTATGATAAGATAAATGAATTCCCTAAAGGAACACAAAATTTCACTTAGAAATGTCCATCCAAAACGAAGATATATGTTTTTGAACGGACCTGGGTAGAGGAAAATATGCTAACAAGACACCATTTTCATTTTCAGAGTATGTACATGGACATGGACACCAGATCAGAAAAAGCTTGTGGTAACTGGACACCAACCTTTAAATCATCAATATTTCTGCCTGAAACTCGATGCATGGGCTGTATACGAAGACTATTTTTGTAAACATTGTCACTATGGTCCATTACCTGATAAAGAGCATGTTTATGAAGTAGACCTACGATGCTTGATCACAACTGACCGGTCATTGCCTCCAATGTCGGTGCAAGACATGTTTTTTTTTTACAGCGTTTCAGTTTTATGAATGGCGTATTAACCCATTACCACGCAATCACGAGTTTTAATGTCCCTGGGAAATATGGCTTCGAAAAACATTGTCTATAAAGAAAAACCCCTATTAACTAATACAGATTGTACATTATTTACCACATTTGGCCTGATTCTTAGTTTAAAACTTTTTCAAATCCGCTTGGCCAACTGCCAGCGGGCTCTTAGAATGGCATTCTACCCTTCGTACATTTACATGCATGCGTTTGTTCGTCTACGCGTTTATTTCTAAAGTTTTTATTTAATTGACTTCTCCTCAGAAATCACCAAGTGGAAATCAACAAAAGTCAACGTGGATGATTCCATGAATTTCTTTCGAGATACTTCGATCCTTTAAAAAAGATGGCTTATGTGGAAGGAGCTTATTTTCCGTGTACGGCGCGTTGTGAAAATTGTAAAATTTGTCCTCTCAAAAGAACTCAATCACGAGATTGGCATTGGGTAGCTTTCTATCACATTCCTTCAATAAATTTTGATCTGATGAAAAAAAATGGCTTTTGTTTGCATGCGTACGTTTGTTCGTCTACGCGTTTATTTCTAAAGTTTTTTATTTAATTGACTTCTTCTTAGAAATCACCAAGTGGAAATCAACAAAAGTCAACGTGGATGATTCCATGAATTTCTTTCGAGATACTTCGATCCTTAAAAAAAGATGGCTTATGTGGAAGGAGCTTATTTTTCGTGTACGGCGCGTTTTGAAAATTGTAAAATTTTTCCTTTCAAAAGAACTCAATCACGAGATTGGCATTGGGTAGCTTTCTATCACATTCCTTCAATAAATTTTGATCTGCTGAAAAAAAAGGCTTTTGTTTGCATGCGTACGTTTGTTCGTCTACGCGTTTATTTCTAAAGTTTTTATTTAATTGACTTCCCCTCAGAAACCACCAAGTGGAAATCAACAAAAGTCAACGTGGATGATTCCATAAATTTCTTTCGAGATACTTCGATCCTTTAAAAAAGATGGCTTATGTGGAAGGAGCTTATTTTCCGTGTACGGCGCGTTGTGAAAATTGTAAAATTTGTCCTCTCAAAAGAACTTAATCAGGAGATTGGCATTGGGTAGCTTTCTATCACATTCCTTCAACATATTTTGATCTGCTGAAAAAAATGGTTTTGTTGGTGGGACTTCTTTTCTCTTTGTGTCATAAAGCTCTTTAAATAAATTCATTGATAATACATGTATGTAGATCTACATGTATTTCATAACACAGATGATCACTGATAATGTTTCATTTTATCCAATATGCTGGGTGATCATGATATACGAGATATTAATCTTTATTGTTACAAACTTACATACATGTAGTTCTTGGAAATGCAGCATTAGTGCTCAGAAATAGTAACAGTTAAACCTATATTAGTCAATAACCAAAGGGACGGTCAAAAGAGCTTGCCAAAGGCAGGTGCTTGCTTGCTACAGATGAATGTCTGTGCATTGCTTTTTGTCGGGAACTACATGTATGCTTGTTTATTCAGGTTGCTTGCTTAATACAGGTGGCCAACATGCCAGGTTTTACTGTATTTCGTATTGCTGAAATTTATTGGAGAGGTCATCAGACCCTCCAACAGTGGTGAGTTCAAATTGCAGACTGCCACAGAGTGATCCTAAAAACTGCCCTTGAGTACATTTTTAGGGTTGTTCTATTTCTTCGAGCGTAATTGTTCTGATACACAGTCTGTTTCGTTATGGTTTTGTAAATAAAGCGAAATAAAAAAACCGAAACAGGAAACAGACGTGGTTTATTTTTTTATAAATGACGAATTTCAGAAAAGATTTAATTTAGTAATTTGCCATAGCTGCAATTAACCTCTCTAATAATTTCCTAGCACACTACGGACAAAACTATTTCTGAGCACTAATGCTGCATTTCCAAGAACTATATAAGTTTGTAACAATAAAGCAATACGAAATACAGTGAAACCTGGCATGTTGGCCACCTGTATTAAGCAAGCAACCTGAATAAACAAGCATACATGTAGTTCCCGACAAAAAGCAATGCACAGACATTCATCTGTAGCAAGCAAGCAACTGCCTTTGGCAAGCTCTTTTGACCGTCCCTTTGATTATTTACTAATATAGGTTGAACTGTTACTATTTCTGAGCACTAATGCTGCATTTCCAAGAACTGCATGTATGTAAGTTTGTAACAATAAAGATTAATATCTCATATATCATGATCACCCAGCATATTGGATAAAATGAAACATTATCAGTGATCATCTGTGTTATGAAATACATGTAGATCTACATACATGTATTATCAATGAATTTATTTAAAGAGCTGCAAGTACTTCCGCTTTATGACACAAAGAGAAAAGAAGTCCCACCAACAAAACCATTTTTTTCAGCAGATCAAAATTTATTGAAGGAATGTGATGGAAAGGTACCAAATGCCAATCTCGTGATTGAGGTCTTTTGAGAGAACAAATTTTACAATTTTCACAACGCGCCGTACACGGAAAATAAGCTCCTTCCACATAAGCCATATTTTTTAAAGGATCGAAGTACCTCGAAAGAAATTTATGGAATCATCCACGTTGAATTTTGTTGATTTCCACTTGGTGGTTTCTGAGGAGAAGTCAATTAGATAAAAATTTTAGAAATAAACGCATAGACGAACAAACGCACGCATGCAAATGTACCAAGGGTAGAACGCCATTCTAAGAGCCCGCTGACAGTTGGCCAAGCGGATTTGAAAATTATTTTAACTAAGAATCAGGCCAAATGTGGTACATGTAAATAATGTACACTCTGTATTAGTTAATAGGGTTTTTTCTTTATAGACAATGCTTTTCGAAACCATCTTTCCCAGGGACATTAAAGCTCGTGATTGCGTGGTAATGGGTTAATACGCCATTCATAAAACTGAAACGCTGTAAAAAAAAAGAACATGTCTTGCACCGACATTGGAGGCAATGACCGGTCAGTTGTGATCAAGCATCGTAGGTCTACTTCGTAAATTGCAGTAACATTGCAAATATTTCAAAAAAGCAAGTGCTACAAGTAATGAAATTGCGTTGAACATGCTCTTTATCAGGTAATGGACCATAGTGACATAATGTTTACAAAAATAGTCTTCGTATACAGCCCATGCATCGAGTTTCAGGCAGAAATATTGATGATTTAAAGGTTGATGTCCAGTTACCACAAGCTCTTTCTGATCTGGTGTCCATGTACATACTCTGAAAATGAAAATGGTGTCTTGTTAGCATATTTTCCTCTACCCAGGTCCGTTCAAAAACATATATCTTCGCTTTGGATGGACATTTCTAAGTGAAATTTTGTGTTCCTTTAGGGAATTCATTTATCTTATCATACAAACTTGTAAAATGAATAATGGTTAGGGGATTTTGTTCGAAAATCGGCAACAAACTTCAAAACAATAAGACCCTAGTTGCTCATAAAGTCACAGCTCGCTTATATGATGGTATTATTCTTCCCTAGTATGTATGTTAAGAGATCAATCATTCGTCTTGACATTGCTGTAAATCATCATTTCTATCTTGGTTAATCAGGTCCATAAAAATGAAAATACTTACTTCACCTCCAGTTCTTCCATGGAAAATTCGATCTGGTGTATCACGAACACATGGTGTCCGCGGCTCACGTTGATCAGTGTGTTCCAGAAAAGAAGAAACTTTAAGAATTTCTTTATATCAGTATAGTGCAAGTAGCCCCAATTCACCAGAGCCATTTTTCTTGACAGATCAAATTTTTGCGAACGAATTTTGAAAAGGGTCACCCAAGGAACATCTCTGTGAAATTATCTCAGATTCACGGTTTCAGACGAGAAGATTTTTATATAATTTCATGAAAAAAAAAAATCCATTTTGGTTGTCATAGCAACCAGAGTTTTTGATGGAATCAAATTCTGTGAACAATTTCTAAAGAGGAACACCCAAGGAACATTCCAGTCAAGTTTCGTCCAAATTGGCCCTGCGGTTTAGGAGAAGAAAATGTTTAAAGAATTTATCGAACACGTACGACACACGACGGACACAGAGTGATCCTAAAAACCGCCCTTGAGCATATTGTGGTCAGGTGAACTAAAAAGAAGTTAGAAGCAAGAATTTAATAGAAGATTTTTTTTTTTTTCAGCGAAAGATCGAAATTTAATTCATCGGGTAAATATAATCGGTAATCTTTTCATGAGTGGCGCAACCGTTGATGCTTACAAGATGAAATTTTCCCCGCACCCTCCCCTGCCTCCCTCCCCCCAACAAAATAAGTTGATAAACCTATATTTTAACTCAACCCCAGAAGAAATGACGTTTTGCTTATTGCTTCTAACGATGCTAACACCGTAAATGTCACTTACAGAATAGTTAATCTTGATGAAAGCAAAATTCTTAGCTCCTGCGTATTTTACCCCCTCGGTACCATGGTAAATTTTACTTGCTTTTTGCAAGGAGGTTTAGTCAAGATCAGACCTCAAGAAACCAAGAAATCCAATCTCTACCTTACGCAACTTGACCCAAAGCCTTGAGAGAAAAGTGTCTCTACATTTGCAGTGGAAGTTTTGTGTTTGTTTTTCCCGAACAGCAACTATATTCAACAACGTAAAAGGAAAATAAAGAGAATGGTTGTATTTCAAACCTTTCATTTGGAACGATTTAAGGTTTACGCTTTGACATTTCAGCTCTAATCCCATGTACTGTACTGTTTCTTTTGTCACAGGACACCATCGCACAACTTTTAACCGCCCCTTGATTATTACTGATATTAAACATTGAGACCTATGATATAACCACATCCAGGCTATAATGGACAACTAGACATTTCAGTTTTAACGCGCGGGAGGGTTGTGACGATGATATAAAAATAATGTACAGGGAGCAGAATATTCTTTATCGGACCTAATTGCCAAAATGGAAACAGCATGTATAATAAATTAGGCAACGCCTTTAACTCAGTTATTTAGAATTGTAAATCAGGTGTAAATTACTGCTGTCTTTATAAGAAGTTTTAATTATTTACGGGCTACAAAACTACACGGAGAACTCAATGTTCTAAAGATTCAAATATTAGAATTCTATATCCATTTTTAGCGGATTTGCTATAGCAAATCCGCTTACTGTGATCGTTTTGACCGGAACCAAATACATCATCCGTAACGACGCATGCGCGCTTACTTTCAGTTTTGCATGGCTGATTTATAGGCTAATAACGCAGATTTACAAATTAGATCAATTCTGACCCTGAACAAACCATACAAATTAAGGTTGATTTCTTTATCGAAATTTCATCAAAACTCAGCAATTGTCAATCTAAATTACTTTAAATACTAAAACAAAGTTTGTTCATGTATTTTTCAAAATGTAGCGTATGAACATTATTTACACTGCCCTCGTTTTCATTCAAGAACTTTCATTCACAACTTGTATCGTCCGCTGCTATATAAACAAGGAGATTAAGCAATTTTTCCCCGATAAAATCACATTTTCAACCATGTCTTGTTTAAAAAAATGTTCACTGTTCAGAGCGCCAGCTAGAATTTGGCCATAAATAGTTAAAAGCCCTGTCGATAACGAATATACAGAACCCATAAAGTCGACCTAACCTAGTTGTCGCCACTCATATGACGCTCTCGATGAATTTCTGAATTGTTTGAAACATTTTTGCAGAACTTTTGACAGTATGGAGATCGTGCAGTGTATAAAAAAAAAAATGTTTGATATATATGCATCCTGTAGCATAAAAGCATGGAACCAATATTTCTCGGGTCACCCTAAAAAGCGTCTACAAGAGTCTAGAAGCGTCTACAAGTGTCTACAGGCGTCTACAAGCCTCTAGAATGTTTTTTTAAACCAAATTTTCATTAAAAGTATAAAAATACATGACTTTAATCAGTTTCTGTCCACTTCCAAATTATAATTTTACATTTAAATGGCCATTGTTCGTAAGATTATTGGCCGCTGTGCGTACGTTTTACTATGAAGCAAAAACTACGAGCGTCTACAAGTGTCTATAACTGTCTACAAGCTTCCACAAGCATCTAGTAGGTTTTTAAACCAAATTCTCATAAAAAGTATAAAAATAAAAAAAAAAAAACTTAAATGAGCATTTATAGTCGCAATATTGGCCGGTGTGCGTACGTGGCCAATATTGCGACTATAAATGCTCATTTAAGTGTCGAAATATACGGAGAAGGAGGGCAAAATTTGATTTCGGTCATGCACTTTTGTATTTTTATGTACATTTGGCTTAGAAAACTATAGGCTTTGTAGACGTTGTGCACGTTGGTAGACGCTTGAAGCTTTTGCTTCATAGTAAAACGTACGCACACCGGTCAATATCGTTATGAATTATTACTATTTAAGTGTCAAAATATATACAGTGGAAGTGGACAGAATTTAATAATTTTTTTTTTTTTATTTTTATACTTTTTATGAGCATTTGGTTTAAAAATCTACTAGATGCTTGTGGAAGCTTGTAGACAGTTATAGACACTTGTAGACGCTCGTAGTTTTTGCTTCATAGTAAAACGTACGCACAGCGGCCAATAATCTTACGAACAATGCCCATTTAAATGTAAAATTATAATTTGGAAGTGGACAGAAACTGATTAAAGTCATGTATTTTTATATATTTAATGAATATTTGGTTTAAAAAACATTTTAGAGGCTTGTAGACACTTGTAGACGCTTCTAGACACTTGTAGACGCTTGTAGACACTTGTAGACGCTTTTTAGGGAGACCGATATTTCTCTCTTGTCATCGACGGTAAGAAATATTTTATTTACAAACGGCCCCGACCAAGTACGAACCCGTGACACGAATTTAACTGAAGGTTTTTGATGGAAAATCGTGTCCTTCTCAGTGAACTAGACATCCACTAACGTGAATCCTAAAGGACTCAGATAGGCTTCCAATTTGTCTTCAAGATGTAAACCTCCATTTTTAGTCCCTCTGATACCTTGAATTTTATTTTGTGACATTTCGGCAAAAAAAAAAATGCCGAGTTAGTACATAATTTATGACAAAGGATGCACAGAAATGCATCTATACGTCTTTCTTTTAGACATATAGATTTGACATCTTTGATATATTTCTGATCCTGTGAATTAGAAGTGCATTTACAGAGCAAGTTATATAACTATTTTTACTTATTTAAATTCTTATTATGAACTGCAGCTCAGCCCATATTTAAGATAGTGACTGTGTTTTATGTGACTGTGTTTTATGTAATTCAAACCTTAGCGTGAAAGTATGTCTATATAGTTTTTAAACTTTTATAGAGTGATCCAATGCCATTAACCCTTAGGCTGATAAGTGCTACTCAAGGACCTTTTGCAGACAGTGTTGATTATGATCAGATTGCAACAAAGTGCAGTCTGATCTTTGATCCATGCTGCCTTGTAAGAAAGTATTTTTCCCAAAAGAGTTAACTTTAAAATAGCAATAATAGGATTTGTACATTCAACTTGAAAGTTTTAATTTAGTTATGTTAAAGTCATTTTTCACTCTGCATAGCAATATGTCACACTGAGTGTGATCTTCATCCATTCTGGCTGCAAAAGTACCTTCAGTTGTACCAAGGGCTTGGATTCACATATTCAAAAAAAGGACTATTTTCTGCCCAATGATGTGTGATGATTTTAACCCTTTCCCAAACAAGCCCTGGTTTTTACGTGTCTGCAGTAAAAGTCTTTTGAAAACACTGTGGGAAAAGGAAAAATTGCTTGTAATGAGCAATTTCTCCTTTTCCCACAGTGTTTTCAACCCTTTTTGAGAACTTTCTGCCATTTTTTTCCAAATCTAATTTTGTCGTCTGCAAACTCTTTTGGTTTGGAAGGGTCCAAAATTTGTCATTTGGGAAAGGGTTAAGTCTTTCCTTTAGACCATGAAAATGGATTCTCTCAAAAATGCATTAGATGTAATAAATAACAGTTATACCAGTGTATAAATATTAATTTCAAGTAGCTCATAATGCTACAACAGTTATTTTTTGCACATATTTGCAATGATTTAGTTAATATATAGTGTGCAAGGTTGGCAAAGAGCAGGTCAATATGAATATTGACCAGCCTGGCAGCTTTAACCGGTTATAAACAGCCAATACTGGTCACAAGTGGTCGATTGCTGTGGTAGATAGGGGAGGTTGATTTAGTTGATTAAATCACTGGCTTACATGTAAACCTGTCTGGTTTCTAAATTAACATTAAAAGCTGTCCTCTTACATATCCTGTTCATGAAGGTTTATTATTATATTATCATCAGTATCATAGTTTTTATTAATAAGGCACTTTTTTATTTGCTCATAATTCAAAAGACAGTATTGCTGGTCAACTGAAGAGGTTGTCAGAATGACTCTCTTTATTGAACCTGCATAGAGGTCATTTTTTTAAGCAAACAATTTTTGTCGATTATCATTTCTTACAGGTTAGATAATGTTTCTCCACACACACTCTCCCTCTCTCCCTCCCTCCACCTCTCATGTTAAATTGCAGAAAAGCAGTCATTCATAGGCAAACATGTGAAATATGCAGGTTTGTTATTAATAGAAATGTATAGGAATTTTGTGGTACACATGAAGAAGGCATTAACTGATTAAATAAACAATAGTTTGGGATACATCAATGTCTTTGAAGTACATTTAAGTGTCTTCCTACATCTGTAAAGTGCCATCAAAACAGTTAAAGGTTTGAAAGTTGACCCTTTCTACCTCAGTTGGGTGTGGCTTAACTCTTTACCACACAATCCCGACTTTTAATGACCCTGAGTAAGAAGCCTTTTGAAAACATTGTGGGAAAAGGAGAAAATGTGTTTTCTGCTTTTCCCACAATGTTTTTTTGTATCCATCCCGAACCAAATTTTAATTTCTCAGTCACATTTATTCTCATGTCTGCAAATGCTTTCAATTTGGAACAGCCTACAATTTTGTCATTTAGTAAAGAGTTAAATCAAATTACCAAAGGGACAAATTATGTGTCCCTATTTTGGGGTATTATCCTTGACACCAGGCTTTATTCCTAAAGCATGAAATAATGACTTGTAAATAGTCATGATAATATCTTATCATCAAGCAATTACTTAGGTGTCAAACATGAAACTTAAGACCTTATTAGGAACTTCTACACAGTTTGGAAAAGTGGCAAAAGCCAGCTGATGAGTATCCTTGGCAGGGACAAAACAGTTTTTCCACCCCTCTCTTTCACATTGATGAAATCAACTTATCTGAGTGAAAAAATCCACACAACAAATCATCCACAAATTAGCCTAAATGCCGTTTTAAAACTCATCTGACCATTTAAATTTCCAATTGACTTCTACAAGTCGACCACTATTGACCAGTTTTGACCACTTATGGATTATCACAGGTTCTATCCTCTTCTAGATGCTAGGATTTTGTAGAATGTCCATAGACAAGACACCGCAGAGAACCAGCCTAGCCCTAGTAAAACCCAAAAGGTACAGAAATGGATGAATTGTTGTCACTGTAAGACTGAAACAGTGTTGACACTAATAGTTACTGATAACCAGAAAATAGTCCCCATCAAATTATTCTTGAAGGTTTCAAGTTCATATTTTGTGGCACTGCATGAGTTACCTTAATTTCTTTTGTACAATCATTACTTTTCTTGACTTGTTTCTTTATGAAGATACAAGGTAAATTTTCATTTATTTAAAGAAGAAAGGTACATTCAATAATTATGAATTGCACATGGTCTAAATCTTAGAAATTACTGAACACATCACTTAGTTTTCACCTCTCAGACTATTACAAAACATTTTTGAGTTCAGGAATGAAACCAAGAACATTCTTATGAAAGAAAAGAAGAAATTACTCTACCTGAACAATCAAATTATTGTTACTAGTTTGATGTTGTATTTCATTTTTAAATTTATAGTTTGAAGTTGTGTTGTAATTAAGAGGAACCTTGAAAGGATACTATGAGTTAAGAGTCATGGAAAGGACAATGTGCTTTCAGTAAGAACTTGCATACAAAATGCCACTATTTCTTTTACCCAGAAAGGACTCCTGTATTGTTTTTTTTTTTACTAAACCATACTAGTTTCAAAACAATGCATGCTTTATACCTCAGAATGAAGACAGTCTGTAATAGTTTGTAACAGGTGTACTGGTAGAGTAAGATCAGACTGCCTAATATAGTAAAATTCCATTCTCATTGGCTCACTATTTTAGATTTGAATTGTTTGCAGTCTCTATGATTATACCAACCATATAAAAATTTAGAAATTGTTGTGCTTAGGCTAGAATTGTAAAATGCTACTGTAAAAATCAAAACCTTAATGTCTGAGTACAGAAGTTTCAATCTTTTAAAAGAGTCTTGCATAATGATGAACAATGATGAATTTAGAAATGCTTAAAATGCTATAGAAAAGAATGATAGAATCATTATGTCCAGTGTATCTATATAAGCTCACATGTTTACAAACCCTAGGCTGAGCTCTTAATATTTTTAATATGATTTAAAGCAATGTCTCAGACAAAAAACAGCTCAGCCAATTGGATAAGTTGTTTCAAAAGTTCTTTTTTCTGAACATCCCTCAAAATAGGATAATATTGCCACACTTACCTTGTATCCTTAACGGTGAAATGGGATGGGGAAACTGACTTAACTCTTTACCACACAATGAAATTTTGGACATGTCCAAACTGAAAGCATTTGCAGACGACAATTCTAATGTCGCTCAAATGATGGAATATGTCTTTAATTGGGTAGAAAACATTGTGGGAAAAGGAGAAAATGCTGGTTACCAGCATATTCTCCATTTCCAACACTGTTTTCAAAGGGCTTAACAGTTGTTAATTCGGGATTGTGTTGTAAAGAGTTAAGGTAAGACCTGTGTAATGCATTTCCGGTGAATATTCTAATTGGATGATAAATAAGGATAAATAAGGATTTATGCAGAAATGATATTTTTGCACATTTCTAACAGATCAGAAATTCCATTTATGCCTATCTTGAAATTATTTTTGATACTTTTGTTAGTTTTCTGAAAAGGGAGGTAATTATTATCTCTTTTTGAATTGAGAATATAGTGGTTTTAGATTTACAAATGATAATTCAAAGAAGGAAAAAATGACAAAAATGAATCTGTGAAAGTAGTTCAATAATACTTATTTTTAACTATAGCTAATTTTGCAGGATGATATTTAGTGGAAATAGCTGTTTTCCATTACACAAGTCTTACCTAAGTAAGAATGAAAACTGAAAATATGTTGGTCTACCAATGTTTTCTAAGAGTTAACAGCTACATTTTGTGAGGCTGACAGAAATGTTAAATGAAAGTTAACCATGCAGGCCAATGTTAGATCCACATTTGATTAATTGAATGATGTTTACTGTCATTCTCAACATTATTTCAGTCATATGACTGCTACAGCTAGCTTATTTCTGTATGTCTGGCTTTAAGTAGCACATGTACTAGGCTAGGGCACTGCATTGTCTTGCCTAAGGACACTCTTGCAGAAAAAAACATTGTGAATCCAATGAGGCTGGGCCATCAGGTAACAAGTCCTACACTTTACTAGTGAGCCATGCATGACCCCAGATCCACATTTAGATGGGAGTTAATTTTGTAAGCTTGTTCAGGTTAGTCTACGTCAACCATCTATGTATAAGTTGCGGTACTTCTTGTTTTTTAATCAAATATGGTAATCAAATTAATGCCATTTCATTGTTCATTACTGTCGCATATGACAAGTTTTAGGCACTTTAACGCTTTCACTACTGAAGAAATTAATTGCATTGTCTCAAAGGCTAAAAATACATTTCTTGCAAGATCAAGAAACAATTCGGTCATGAATATACAATGAAGCAGGGAACAGTGGAGATCAGAGATCAGACTGCATTTTCTGTGCAGTCTGATCTTGACCCACACTGTCCATCAAAGCTTCTGGTGCTGCCTATAATATGGAAAGAGTTAAATGCATCTGCAGACAAAAGAAAATGATACCTGTAAATGAACTTAAGTTTACTCATGTAATTGAAAACACTATTGGAATAGGAGAAAATAGTTTAAAGATTTTTCACATCACACCAAATAGCTGGAAACTGTTCAACAAATCCGCTTTTCAGGACTTTCAGTCCTTTGATTATTTGAATTTTCATACTGGGAAAAAGACATGAAAGCTGTTGATTAAATATAAGGCTTTGAGGTCTATGCACCCTAACTTTATTTTACATCTGGAAAAAAAAATGTAAATAAAACATGTATTTCTCTCAGCATTTTCCATACGCGATCGTCTGTTGGCTTATTCTGTGCGGCACCATCAGTATTATATTCAGAATGT
This sequence comes from Tridacna crocea, assembly GCA_943736015.1. Lineage (NCBI taxonomy): Eukaryota > Metazoa > Mollusca > Bivalvia > Cardiida > Cardiidae > Tridacna > Tridacna crocea. Next base: position 18,251,297 of record OX031066.1, read on the forward strand.
TGCTTTGGTGCTTGCTTTCAAAATGATGCTTATTCTATGGCAGTTTTAACAATCATAAGGGTTTCGAAGCTCTGATGAGTAGATTCCACCAACAAATGGCGGCTAATACAGCCTTAGTGAGACTGCATGCTCTGTGAAATCTGTGTTAGAAGTACACTTCGAACACATCGAATAGATTGTTGAATGTCAAATCACACCCTGTCAAATTATGCACTGATGTACGAACTCTAAACCTGTAATGTAGTTAACAATTACTTGTGGGCAGAACTTATATTCTGTAACCACAATGACGTGTACGGTTTATCGTAAAAGTGTCGACCTAAAGAAAAGTATAATCTTGTAATTGAGGCTTCTTTGCTGATTATTTTTGTTGTGATAATGCAGATTTGAAAACAGTTCCAGCTGAAATTCTCAAATAAAGCACTTACTCAATTCAACATATTCTTTTTAAAATTATTTCCGTACCGAACAAATAAAAAAGTTGTCTTCTGGTCTTCTAGCAGTAATGCGTTTTATGCATTGATAACAAGATTACATGACTGTTGTCATAAACAAGAGAACCGCATGCGGATATCAACGGTGGGTTGCAGGTACTTTTTCAATGAAAATCGTAAGTCAAAAAAGGGTTACAGCTGTATCAAATATATTTTGAGGGTTTTTTGTATAAATTCATAGTATTTAACCTTTTATTAAAATTTCACAAGAACCCCAAGTTTGAAGTAAATCACTGTAGTATCAAGAATGATAACAGAAAATGACATTCTTTTGCACGATGCTGCAGACGCAGAATGCTACGAATTAATTAGATGCTTTAGATCAATAATTATAATAAACCCTGTGCACCACGCGAAAGTGGGCTTTCGGACATTTGCGTAAAGTGCAGTCCGCGCAGGCAAATCCAAGATGGCACCTTATGACTACATTAGATATTGTGTTACAGTAGATTTGCGCAAAACAGAAAATTATATAAAAACGGAAAGTGACGTTTCGCATTAGCCTGCGCGGACTATGCCGGCGGATCCTAGACGACACTTTATGCAAATGTCCGCGTGTTGCTAGCCAATAATGATGATGTGCCCGGCATTTTGAATCAAGAAGAATCACACTGAATGCCCCTTGCCATAATACCGCTTCTGTACATAAATCTCAAATTGGAACAACTGTAACATGTAGATCTTCGATCAGGATGCACTTTTTTTGAGCTTGATATTAACTATCTCCATGATAAATAACTTACTAAATAGCACCATAAAGGAATATATGCAACATTTGTATGATTATCCTTGTTCAATACTAATCATCCACATGGACTAAGAATTGTTACATTGAAAAAGTTTAAGACACTGTGGCACAAAGAGAAATAACCCATAATATTTTGGGAAAAAAAAGTATGTTGAAAAAAAAAATCGTATGCACAGGATAATGATTTAATGTAAGGAGTGGCGACAATTTGTCTCGTGACTTTTGAAAGGTTTATTTCCTGTTTCCATGATACATTTAACATCAAAATGCAGCATATGTGCATTTATCAATGGAATAGAAGACATAAAACACACATCAAGGTGTCACATTAACCATGCGACGCGTTCCCTTTTCAAACGAAGGTCTCACGTTAACCCTCAGGCTAGCAAGCGAAAGTTTACCGCCCTTTTGCGGATTGTGCAGATCAAGATCAGGCTGGAGATCGTCTTTCACGAAAAGAAATATTTGATACTGTAGTATATCGTATCCAATTTTGGCTGAGATATTTTACTTAGATTTATTCAGCAAGTTACAGTTTACCAGGTCCCGACCAATCCTGTGTTTTAACCATCCTGAGGAATATGGCTCTTAGAATAATGCAGGAAAAGGTAAGAATGCTGGCTGACACCATTTTCGGTATTTCTTTGATGTGTGTATTTATCCTTTCAAAAAGAAGTCTCATCATTTTAGAAACATTTGATTTTTCGTCTGAAATGCTGTAAAATCCGTAAGGTCAAAATTTTAGTCATCTGGTGAAGACTAAAAACACCATAAAACCACTGAAAGCTTGTTAGAATTTTCGCATTCTTACCATCTTATATTGATTCATTAATTGAATGGTGTTTTACGTCCTTTTCGACATTATTCGAGTTGTACCACGTTTGCCTGTGAACCTATCCGTGCTTTCCAGGAATTTCTTCTATCAGTACTCCGAATGATATTGTTTACAAACCACTGGCTACTTTTTCACATAATCGTCCTCGAAACAAAGTATGGTGAGATGGAATGAATTCTGTTACAATGACTATAATCATTCATAGGAAAGTAATTGCCCGACCAATCTCAAGTCCTGTAATTCACGGATTGAGCTACCGTGGCTTAGCTCTTACCGTTTAACAAAGTTCTTTAAAGCAAAGTTCATAAAGATTTTTAAAAAGATAAGCTACCCACATGCACCACACATGTATACACATGTAAAAAAAATATAGTGCAGATAACAACATGTTATTGTGCTTTCGTCCAAGTTTTAGTCACTGGTCGAGGAATTAATTCTAAAACTACTTTAAAACTTACCAGGTCACTCTATATTCTGTTTACTGTTTACCTAATCTAAAAATTCATTTTTCCACCAGCGACTTACGCATGGGCCAAAAACACATATTTAACAGATTGTTATCTTCACAATATTTTCAGTAGACTTTTAAATTGCACTATTTAAATTCAAATGCATTTTAACACATGCATTCATGACCGCTACTGGGCCTTGAAACATGCAACTATTTAGTTCCCAGAGAAGTTAATTTTTTAAAATGTACTTGTTTTAAACAAGTTCTTGAGCAAGCACATTTTGATTTTTTCCTTAGCGATTGCTTTATATAGGCTAGCCTGTATATTATTTGAACCATGGCGGAAGCTTTCTAATCCTGTTTGTCATGGAGTTTAACCGTTATGCTACTCTCTCACTCTTGCGTATTAGTGGCGTATGCAACAAAATTTCTTTACGCAGGTCAAACGCCAAGAACTGTTGCGTATTATGTTCAAAATTAATAGACACGGTGTATCTACGACGTTTCTTTTGCGTTCCTGCGGCGTATCTTTGTTCAGAAAGAGTTCGAGGGACGTAAAGTACAGCGTACTGAGGCGTAAGCGTGGCGTATGACGGATTGATGTGGCATAACCGCTTCGTTAGCACGATGATCTTTTATTATGTGCGGCGTTGCCGTTGAGTAAATACAACGGTCACCGATGAAAGACGGCTGTGCTCACTTGTCTGCAGTCATTCGTTAAAAAAAGTCAAAGGAACATGCCACCGAAATCAATTTCTCGGTTCAAAGGCAGAAGGAAAATGCCAGCAGTAGCTCTCCAGCCAAGTCGTCAGTCACCGTCTACCTCCAAAACAGTTACAGAGGCAACCGTGAACGAAACAGAAACCCAAGCTTCAGGCCACATTGAACCCAGGACTAGGTCCCAAGCTCCCTCTCCAAGTTAGACCAACAATACCTACCTGAACGTCAGATTCTACCAGGTCCATGACTTTGTAAATAACGAGAAAATGCAAAGACTATTATCGTATTAGTCAACAAGAGGGCCATTGGCCCTTGAACGCTCACCTTAGACTATAGTTTATGAGTGAAATTCAATTCTTTGAGCAACTTAGGTAAAGCTTCACCCAAGGAACATCCCTGCCAAGTTTCATCAAGATTGGCCCAGTGGGTTAGGAGAAGAAGATGTTTAAAGAAATTGTTGAAGGGCGACAGACGCCGGACACATGGAAAACAAATATCAAAGCTCTACACCTTTCAGTTTCAAAGAAGAATTTTAAATTTTCCTTCTTTGTCCTATGTTCGAACTTGTGGTCCCCGGGGCTGGGTCAGTTTTAACCAAAGCAGCATCCTTGGAACAAACGTTGTAGAGGTCTACTCAAAGACGCTACATACCAAATATCAAAGCTCTACACCTTCTCGTTCAAGAGAAAAAGAAATTTAAAATTTTCCTTCTTTGTTCCTATGTTCCGACCTGTGACCTCCAGGGCATGGCCAGTTTTGCCGCCAGGGAAATCATATGACAAAGCTTGGTAGAGGTTTTTTAGAAGATTCTGCATACCTAATATCAAAGCTCTGCACCTTCAAGTTTCAGAGAAGAAGATTTCTAAAGTGTTTCTTTCTTTGTTGCTAAGTTCGAACCTGTGACCTCCCCGGGGCAGGGCCAGTTTTGACCCCAGGGGCATAATATGAACAAACTTGGTAGAGGTCCACTAGGAATTGCTACATGCCAAATATCATAGCTCTATGCCTTCTAGTTTTAGAGAAGAAGATCTTTTTCTTTGTTCCTGTGTTCGAACTTGTGACCCCAGGAGCAAGGCCAGTTATGACCCACGGGCATGATTTAAAGAAACTTGGTAAATATCCACTAGGAGATGCCACATACCAAATATCAAAGCTCTACGCCCTCTAGTTTCAGAGGAGAAGAATTTTAAAGTTTTCCTTCTTTGTTCCTTTGCTCAAACTAGTGACCCCCGGGATTTGGCGAGTTTTGACCCCAGGGACATCATTTGAATAAACTTGGTAGAGGTCCACTAAGAGATGCTACATACCGTATATCAAAGCTCTACGCCTTCTAGTTCCAGAGGAAAAGAATTTTAAAGTTTTCCTTCTTTGTTCCTATGCTCAAATTTGTGACGCCCGGGGTGGGGGCCAGTTTTGACCCTAGGGACATAATTTGAACAAACTTGGTATAGGTCTACTAGGAGATGCCACATACCAAATATCAAAGCTCTACGCCTTCAAATTTCAGAGGAGAAGATTTTTAAAGTTTTCCTTCTTTGTTCCTATGCTCAAACTTGTGACCCCCGGGGAGGGGCCAGTTTTGAACCCAGGGGCATAATTTGAACGAACTTGGTACAAGTCCACTAGGAGATGCCATATACTAAATATCAAAGTTCAACGCCTTCAAGTTTCAGAGGAGAAGATTTTTAAAGTATTCCTTCTTTGTTCCTATGCTCAAACTTGTGACCCCTGGGGTGGGGCGAGTTTTGACCCCAGGGATATAATTTGAACAAACTTAGTAGAAGTCCTCTAGGAGATGCTGCATACTAAATATCAAAGCTCAACGCCTTCAAGTTTCAGAGGAGAAGATTTTTAAAGTTTTCCTTCTTTGTTCCTATGTTCAAACCTGTGACACCCAGGGCAAGGCCAGTTTTGACCCCACGGGCATGATTTAAAGAAACTTGGTAAAGGTCTACTAGGAAATGCCACATACCAAATATCAAAGCTCTACGCCATCTAGTTTCAGAGGAGAAGAATTTTAAATAATTGCATTTCATTCAAAGCTATAGTCTACGGTGAACATCTTCTCCCAACCCACCGGGCCAATCTTGATGAAACTTGGCAGGGATGTTCCTTGGGTAAAGCTTTACCAAAGTTGCTCAAAGAATTGAATTTCACTCATAAGCTATTGTCTAAGTTTTGACCCTATGGGCATAATTTAAACAAACTTGGTAGAGGTCCATTGGGAGATGCTAAATACCAAATATCAACGCTCTACGCCTTCTAGTTTCAGAGAAGAAGATTTTCAAAGATTTCATTTTTTTCTTTTCGTTGCCATGGCAACCAGAGTTACGGGTAAAATCAAATTCATGAACAATTTTGGTAGAGCTTCACCCAAGGAACATTCCTGCCAAGTTTCATGAGGATTGGCCCAGTGGTTTAGGAGGAGAAGATATTTAAAGAAATTGTTCACGGACGACAGGCGACGGACGCCGGACATAGGGCGATCACAATAATTCACCTTTAGCACTTTGTGCGTAAGTGCTACGTGCGTGTTACGTATTTTTAGTGGCGACGTCCCACCTCCGCGTATCAGGAGATCATACTACGAACCAAAGAGTATTAGCGACGTAAGTTGACGTTAATGCAGCGTTGTCGCGGCGTTCCTTTTTCTTATTGCAATACGCCGTACATACGCAAGCCGATACGCAATAGTGAGAGAACGCTTTTAAGATCTCTCATTATTGATTATCGACTTGCCTATGTACCGCGTATCGCGATAAGAGAGTAATACCGTGACAACGCCGTAGTAACGCCAGCTCTCATAGCTAATACTCTTTGGTACGTAGCACGGCCATGTACGCGGAGGTGCGACGTATTTTTAAGTCCGCACTTAAAATACGTAGCACATACGTAATGTTTACGTCACACATACGCCATAAGAGCTAAACAACGCAGTAGTGACGCCGCGAGAACGTAGCTAGAACATCTGCTACGTCACGCAAACGAATTGTTTAACTTGATATGTTCGACTACACTTATACGTACGACAGCACCAAAGTGAATAGACCTGTTTTTCATCACCGACCGCCGTATTTAGGCAACTGAAAGGCTTCACATAAGAATTGAATGTCGTGCTGGCGACGCGCTTACATCATAGCAACTCGTCATACGCAACGCTTACGGCTCAGGAAACCGTACTTTACACCCTTGGAACTCTATCAGAACACAGATGCGCCACAGGAACGCCGTGTCTTTAATTTTGAACAAAATACGCCACAGCTCTTGGCGTTTGACCCGGGTAAAGAATTTTTTTTGCATACGCCGCTGATACGCAATAGTTAAAAAGCAGCATTAGGCTGCGACTGAAGGGCCCTTATTCGGACAGTGTATGTCCGAGAAAAAAAACTATTTTCCTCCACAATACCTTTGCAACAGCAGTACTTGAGTATCGGTTTTAAGTTTTAAATTTTAGTTACGACTGTTTTTAGCAGGTTAGGGGTAAAAAGTACAGTCTGGGACTCTGCAGAGCTTTACATGCAGCCAAGGACACGCTGCCTGAGCGGATCAAACCAAGAGCTTATAGGCTATAGAAGTATAAATAGATGACCCATCACGCATCTGGGAACTGCGAAAAGCGCATGCTGACCAGGGTTTACACTTTTCGCTTTAATGACATTTTCTGCATGAAAAGTGGTCATTGCACCTTGTTACCTAATCGGTTCTGTATTATCATCTTAAACTGACCTGCGCTATCATTGATCTCTTGTCATCTTATTGATGTACAGAAATCCCACATGGTCCCTTTTTTCGTAATGGGTCACATTTGAGCCATATTCAGACAAAAAGCGGCTTTACCGCATCTGCACGGTCTTGTAACATGGGAAAATGAACATTCGGACATTTGCGTAAAGTGTCGTCTTGGATCAGCCTGCACAGTCCGCGCAGGCTGATCCAAGTAGGCACTTTACGATTGCATTTGATTTTGTGCTACAGTACACTTGTGCAAAACAGAAAATTGCATAAAAACGGAAAGTGTCGTTTCGGATTAGCCTGCGCAGACTGATCCGAAACAACACTTTACGCAAATGTCCGAATGCCCCTTTTCGCGTATTGCAAGTCATAATGAGCTATTAAGTCATTATGTGCGACTCTTGTAATAATGAATCCATGAAAATCCGTTCTGTCTACCAACTGACTGAATCATGACATAGATAGACCGATCGCTCGATATGCAGATAATTTAAGAAATAATCTTCATTCTATCGTGGTATATCGTTCAATTAACCACAGCTGTGAGTTATGAGGCGCAATGAATAATCCACGAGGGCGATAGCCCCAGTGGTTTATTCCTTTCGCCTCATAACTCACAATGTGGTTTATTGAACGATAAACCACGACAGAAAGAAGATTATTTCGATTCTAATATGGCAAATTCTTAATGAAAGGAAAACAAGTTTAAACTTAGAGTAATAACGCGGATGAAGATTATGTTCCATTGAAAAACTCACTCATTGAATGACGTCACTCGATACAGAATGACGTCACTCAAAATGGATTGTCGCAGATTTTACCACGCTTTCCTCGCACTGTGTTTATAGAGCCAAATTTGCGTGTCATGTTAGAATTCAAAATAACAAACAGTTTCGACCCTCGTTAACATTTATGGACTATTCAGGCAAACCTGGGTCGAAACCTTTGGCAGATGCCTTAAAGGTGGCCCTTCAGAATTTGGTACACAAATTTTACAAAAATATAGAAAAATCATCCTAATACTCCCAAATTCTTAAAATTTCCATTCATTAAACCCCAGCAGTCTAAAACTATCCGACAACAAGAGAAATTAGACATTAACCTCAGCCCAGGTCGACACTGAAGGGAAACACCGTCTATTTTTAAATCAGTAACTCGCTCATTTACATACCGGAAATATACATACACAGCTTCAAACATAGCGTCCGAAGCTCTAGACATAATGTAAGATAATTACATGTTTGTTATTTAATGGTTTTTTAAGAGTCATTAGTCACGTGTCAGCCACTTAACATTCCCACAATGCTTTTTTGATTTTTGGCGGGAAATCTAAAAATAGCTTAAGAGGCTACGTAGCCTTTTAAGGGAATATCACAATTTTTTTTTTTTTTTGTAATTTCATGATTCTTAATTATTAGTGATTTGTATTATATTTTCATATCAATTTCAGTGATATATTCATTTTTTTTAATTTGGTGTGATGTGAGAAATCTAAATATCCACCTTTAAGGCCCCTAAACAACTGGACAAAGGACTTCTGCTTCAATAGAAATTCCAGGTGTATCTGTTGTTGTTTTTTTTTTTCACAATGGAGGAAAAAAGACAAGTTCTTTTGTCGATTTGTCATCTTATTTCCAAATTTAATCTCTTAAACGTGTCAGATGAGTCAGTTGAAAACAAAGGTATAAATTGATGTTGACCTTGAAAAAAAATAATGACAAGCAAATCAAAAGTTTTAAGTTGAATTAATGGTCTGTCACTTCTAAAAAGCAGCATGGCGTGAAGAAACAAATTACTCATGCAAGCAAAAACGCTCCTTTTTAGCGAGCGCCAACTAATCATAGTGAGAGTCATTTACTAGTATAGAAATAAAACAACTAAGAAATGGCATTCTGATAGTGCGAAACTGACACTATTGAATTGAGAGATAAAACATTAATCAAGCTCACTTTTTGGCCATTTTTTGAGAAGACATGGGTCCGATTAAGCAACCATTCTATATATATTTCTCAGCCTTATTCTTTTGAATTTGCTACAGTTGAAAGTATCACAACTTCTGAATGGCTTACCCATTTGGTTGAGTCTATCATAAGTTGAATTACTTTCAAATTTAGAATTTCTCAAAGAATAAGTCTAAGAATGTTCAAAAGAATTGTTGGTGAATATGGGCCCTTTTACATGTGATTTTGTTCTGGGTCTGGTCCGACATTGTAAGAGATTAGTGTAGTAAAAAAATAACTTCTGAGTGCAAGGTCACCGCCTTTTTTCCCTTTTCCAACTATTTCCAATTTCTTTTCGTCTGTAAGTTAGATAATTTTGGAAAACGATAAAACAAAAAATTCCTATCACATAATATAAACGTCATCGCGTGGGATTTACTCCAGTAAAAGAAATACATGTTAATGGTGACATTACCTCCACCGCTTTCTTTGTCGCTGTGCTGAAGCCACTTTGAATCACCTGCAAATCAAAAATCAAATTCAAATTCAAATAGTTTATTCAGCATATATAAGGCCACCGGCCCAAAAACAAAAACTCTGAAAAGACATATATTTAGAGTGACTTTTAAATACAGCAGTACATTTTGTGTATAGCATACGCATAATTAAACACATATACATAATTTGAACTATGTAAAAGCATGAACGGTCCACTTGCCCCTAAAAGTAAACTACAATGGAGTCAAAGAGCGGCAAAGTTTAATTCATACCAATTAAATTTTGTGGACACTATTATGAGTCTTGCGATATGTTACAACACAGTTTGTAAAAGTCTCTTGTAAGAAGTCGAGTTGCAAAACTCCAATAAAAGTTACCCTCTTTTTTCGATTATAGAAATCTCACAGTGATTTATATTCTTGTAAATCACATGTGAATTTTATAATTCACCAATGAATGTTATGACTTTTATTTTTGACATTAACACAAAATTCTAGTTTCATGATTCATTTTGCAGGACCTAGATAATATCAATCCTGTTGATGGTGCAGTCTGTCCTCGCTATGACTCTCGAATCGTTCACAAGTGCAGACGACTCCTTTTATAAATAAATACTTTGTGAAAAAGGAATTTAGTGCATCTCTGCGAAGCATTATACCAAGCAAGTAATCACAACCGACCGAATCATAAGGTAGCTTAGTCTTTTGTCAGGCAGAAAATTGACCAGCATGGCAAAGGTTCGGCTTCAAATGATGCCTTGAAAAAACGTTATGTTTATAAACTAAATCGTTTTTATCATAAATCAGGATTGTGCTGCGTTCCTACGTTAACCCTTTCCCAAACGACAGACTTTTGGACTAGACCAAATTGAAAGCATTTGCAGACGACAATTCAACTTTTGCTGAAAAGATGATTTCTGTCTATGATAGGGTATGAAAATATTGTGGGAAAAGGAGAAAATGCTGGTTACCAGCATTTTCTCCTTTTCACGCAATGTTTTCAAAAGATTACTATTCCAGACCCGTAAAAACCAGGGATTGTTTGGGAAAGGGTTAAGGCAGGTTTTGTACCGCACAGGTTCTGGAATCGACGTACGTCAGCAATGCTTATAATGTGAGAATAATGCCGTATCCAAGCCTAGCACTGATGGAGCCTCAGGCACGTTTTGTGAGGGTGACCATCGTGAAGATACGATTGAAAGTTTTACCCATTTTAGCTGTTTACTAGATCATTCAAACAAACAAATAGACGACAACATGTGTACCTTTCTGTTTTCCATTAGTGAAGTACACGGCCGTTGACACAGCGGCCACGACTATCACGACAATAACAACGATAAGGACCAGAACAAGGAGCCGGGTGCGACCCTGAGGCTTAAGTTTGGCTGCGATGAACTTCATACTCGAACCCGTAGATGACGAGGAAACAGACGAACCACTATCGGGACCCCCGCCGCTGTTGCCCTCTTCCTGAAAAATACAAGAAATGGAATAAGACAGAATCAGTTCTGCTACGAGATACATGGATATGATTGTTTACAAAATTCATCAACTCCTAATTTTTTTTTTTTATTTTCTGTGCTCACACAAATGGTATTTTTAGGGTTTGATACATAACACTATATATCTGCACATATGTATCTAGCGATAATGAGAAAACTTGTCATAAATAGAAAATGTAGAAAACAAATGCATTATCAAATACATAAAGTATAATTGTCTGGAATTGTTTTTTCGGAGATCAAAGAAATTTCTATCATACACTGGAAGAATTATCTAATTTCTTTCATGCTCATCACTTGCACTTTTCTTTTCACGTCTAATTTTTGATCATCGTAAAAATGTTTACAAATTTCAAGCAAAGGTGATCTATTTAATCTCTTCGTATTTACATTAGTTGCAATTGTGACTTCATGAGTGATGGAGACTACGTCATAAAACTCGACTTTCACCCACTAAAAACCATTAGATCCGTGGTATGTCAAAAATAAGTTACAACATTCTCCGTAAAAATTACTGACAGGCTTAAAAGAATGTTGCTTGAAACATTACTTGAAGACAACGAGATCTACAATGACTGTAGATTGTATACCTTTAAGATGCATCATAGCTCTGTATGGTCAGAAATAAATTCGGAAAATCATGAGATTTAAACAAACAACTTTTGAGAGGCATACAACACAATTCGTATAAAGATAAAAAGTAAGATTATCAGATGATAATATGTTTTATGCTTCATATGCCGTAGATTTCCAATGTCCGGGTATCCAAAACTTATGGTTTTATACCGGATCTTGCAGTCTTTTAGGTCAGAGATTATCTAAAGATATTTTATTTAGAGATTACAAATGCATATAGAAAAACATTCTTTGTTTGTCTTTGGCTGTGTAAAGGAATATTTTCAGCATTAACCAGAGGAAAATTTGATTCACCAACCAACTCCCCTGGGCTCCACCTATTTAGCATACATAAGAAGTTTTTCGTTTATTGCCTGCCATTATTTTTGAGCTATATACATACCCAGATACCATTTGGGGTTCGGAGTAAAGTTAAAACTATTGCCATCCTAGTTAAATAGGTTTTACTTGTCAATTTCTTAAAAAAAAAAACAGTTTAATTATATGTTCGGCAGTCCTATTGTTTCTTAGAGCTAGCCATGGGGCGTTTTTGGAAATCATGACATTATTTTTCATAAATAAGCATGTTTTTTCAGTCAAATATTCATATGTACACTTAAGGGAAGGTCTGTATGAAGGTACTTTCGAAAAAGAAGAATTTGAAATTGTTCATGCTTGTGCATTCACAATCGATGAGTTTAGGGCGGGGACCTCCGCTTTTGTTTCTTAGAGCTAGTCTTAAGTTGGTCTTTTTTGTTGTATGAGCTAGTCTAAAGTTGGTGTTTTTATCACATGTATATATGCATATATATTTGTGATAATTTTAGTCGTTAATTAAATGACAGTTTTTCATCTACTTGTGTGTTATGTTGAAATTTTAGACAACTTGGTTCATTCTATAAAAATAACAGAGCTGCGGGTAGTCAGCTATTAGTACTTTACATGTAACAGCGTAGGCATATGGATAGAATAAATATGTTTACAAAATTCTCGAGTATTGATATACGGAAAATACCTTTAAAACAGGCGAATAATGTATCATTTGCGCTCTTTTATGAAGAATTTTTAGACCTGTTTGTCGCAGAAGAAACTGAATTAGATCTATGTACAAAAGATTTACAAATGATATGAGGTATTATTCGTAATGTAAAACAGTTGGACACTTTGTTTTACATGGTTTCAAAATGGAATTCCTAACAACAAGACACAAGTGCTTGTGATTGTTATGCTAAAAAGAAACATTACTCCTACATTGTGTAAATTTATTAATACATTTACATGGAAAAATGTGATAGAAAAACACGTGTGGGAGTAGTGGGAATTAACCACAAATATCGAGGCGAGTCACTGCGAAATAGTTTTTGCTTTGTTGTAGAAAAGTCACACGTTTTTGTCAGCAAAAATATTGCGACAGCTGCTTTGGCTCATAAACGCCTGCAGACGACTTGTTTATCCTTTGAACATACTTGTTGATGCATGTTTGGATGTTGATAGTGACCATTCTTTCTTCTGTCAGAGTATTTTACTGGTATTTAGACATTGACTTTGTGAATCATTTCTTCCAGATGACAAAGCGTTAAACCCACTGCTTTGTGAAGGGCAATGTTTAAGTACGACAAGCAATGTAATAAACTTTCAATGAATGCGAATCATTCCAATCTGCCATGGTTGAACGCTAAAACATTAGTGTTTGCAAGTACAATAGCGGTAACTCATTTATTACGCCACAATATGAAAGTTACTTGTCACGTAGACGGAGATTTATTTCCGAACTGTGATGTTCAGGACAGGTTGTAATAGAGCTCTATGGTGTAATGCTCCATACTTCATAACAATGAAATGGATACACTTGGTCAGCTGAAAAAATGTATGACAAGAGTACATTTTTAGGGTTGTTCTATTTTCAGATAAGTCCAACTGCAAATGTATTGTAGATCCAACGTCAGACTTCAAGAAGTACACTGTCCGCTACAGGACTTGCAATCCCCCTTTGCACTGCCAAGAGTAAATTCTTTAAGAGCAAAGTCACGGTTTTATTTCCCCATTTGAATTTATTGCGGTACAGTATTGTGTCCAGGATCTCATTTACAACTATTTCGACCCGAAAACAGGGACACAATCCACTATTTCGACCCAGTTACAGTATCAATCGTATTATTGCAAACTTCTTCGCCATTATCAAACGACTATGAAGTCATTCGCAACCAGATGACTCGCTTATTTTTCGAGTTGCTAAACTATTCGACCCGATGTTAATGCAAGTCGGAATGTCATATATGTCACTCCATATGGCTTGCAACATGCGAAAAGGGTCATTCGGACATTTGCGTAAAGTGTCGTCTCGGATCAGCCTGTGCAGTCCGCACAGGCTAATCCGAAACGACACTTTCCGATTTTATGTGATTTTCTGTTTTACGCAAGTCTACTGTAGCACAAATTCTAATGTAGTCGTAAAGTGCCGTCTCGGATTAGCCTGCGCGGACTGCGCAGGCTAATCCGGAACGATACTTTACGCAAATGTTCGAATGCACCTTTTCGCGTGTTGCACTCCATATCGCAAGCTACTTGGCTCCCAGTTTAGACTCGGGAAACCGCTGCTTTTGTCAATATTTCTGTAACACCTTAGCAAAAGATTGATTTCCTTACGAGGCATTGGAAGAATTGCTGTTGTTCGCTGAAAATAAAAAATGTGTCCAAATTATATATGGACTGTACATCAGTGGTAATATGCTACGTATGTGAACAATTTGTACTGCAGACTCTATGGAGTCTATAGCTTTATGAGTTCAAGCGCTCATTTGTCCTCGAGCCTCAGGTAAATAGTTCATTAAGTAGAACACTTGGTCATTTTCATAATAAATGATCTCAAGCTAATTCTTGTCTCTCTGGCCTCTTGTCATGAGCAGCGACTAAGATAACACCTATTGCTAGACACCTTTATAATTGAAATTTTCTCATGCTTTTCTTCTCAATATAAAATCAACTTCAATTCTATTACAGGGTGGCATAGAAGTCGTGCACCATCTTAATTTTCCTTTTTCGTATTAAAGACACAGATCATATTCTCTCTCTTTCTCTCTCTCTCTCTCTCTCTCTCTCTGCCCCTCTCTCTCTGTCTCTGTCTGTCTGTCTGTCTGCCTGTCTGTCTGTCTCTCTCTCTCTTCTAGCTAACAACAGAAGGATGAATCTTTTCTATTGTGAAGCCCGCTTGCGGTGACCGAAACATAGTTGTCATAATGTCGCTTCTGTGTTTTTGTATCTATCTGTCTGTGTTGGGTGCGTGAATCCGTCCTTCCGACTGTTTTCCTTTATGAGTAGAAGCGCCATTTGAAACATGTGTTCGGTTAGGACTAAGGTCAAGATCACAATGGAATGTCAACTGATAAAATTGTCATGAACAGAGCTTGTCCGACGTTGACGTCTACGATCATGAATGTATTTCAAAATAAGTTGAAGCAAGTGCTCTTCTTTAACAGTAAAAGTGCAATTTGAATCATTGGTAATGTAGGTCCAAAGTCAAATTCACTTTTAAATGTCACTTGCTTAAAATGTTCTTAATAAAGCTCGTCCGAGGTACTGCTACATTTATAAATAGATTTCAAAATAACTTTGCATGAGTGTTCTCCTTACCAGTGAGCTTCATTTAAAGCATTTTTCCTGGTTTGTCCAAGGTCAGGGTCACACTAAAAAGTCAAACGATACACATCTTTAATATAGCTTGTCCGTGCTTCTGGAGTTTCTCCTACCAGTGATTCGAACAACATATTCCTAAGGCACGGGGTGCCCTTGCACACAACAACTATATATCACTGTGCAAATGTTAATAAGTTGTGAAAGAAAAACGATTCCAATTGCAATGACTTCATCAATCCTCGGAAGGAGTTAGGTTGTGCTAAGGATTCGAATTAGTGATTCCCTGGTTAAAGGAATAATTGTGCATTTCTGACTGAGTAACCGAAATCGGCAGTAAAAGAAGAATTAATTAAATTGAACTGTCAATCCTCGAAGATTTTTGCATGTCTGGTATTCCATCTCCGAACCCCTTGTTAATTTTGAAATTTATTTTACCCACTCTGCTAGCTAGCATGACGTCTACCACAATAACCATTCGGCATACCTCGGGGTGATGGGAGCCATCACATCCCTCGGCTGTAACTGGTGGATTGATATGTCAGGTTGGTACATGAACTGGCCACCGTTGTATACCGTGTATTACCTATACACGTAGTATATCAGGGGCGATAACCAGTCTAGTTGGTACATTCATCGCCCGGAAATACGCCGGTTTACTGTTCTGAAAACTGTAAGGCTCCTCTAACAAAAGAAAACTTTCGTTTCAATTTTATATCAAAATCTTTCGAACTATAATTCAGTTGACAAATACTTCTTACATTCATTTTTCAACGTGGTTTATCAATTCCGATTGAAGTTTTCTCCGGCAAATAGATAGATGTGAATGACATCATCGAGATTCTTTATGTCGTTGCTAAACAACTGTCATGTGACATGCTATATGTAGAATCTCGTGATTCTCATTCATAATGGAAATCTCCTTGATACGGACGAGGTTAGATGTAGACCTGTACGGAATCGGCCGAATTGTGACAAGTAACACAATAACATGAATCATAGAAATGTGTCCCAAACGACGATACTTTAGATCAGAGTTCCAGATAAGAGGTAGTGATGGTAGGGAGTGATGGTATCCTAAATTGATTATTTCTCTTTGAAACCCTATGTTGTGGGTATTCATTGGAATTGTCTCGATGAGACGATTGTAATTAGTACCGGCAACATGGGGTTTAGTGGAGAATAATTGATATATTCCATTTTGATATAGCTCTGTTAGATCAATCTAAATCAATACTGTTTGCTGACAACAAATCAGTTATGCCTAAAATGGCGAACCGTTTCATTGAGAGTATAGAAAACAGTGTTGGAAAAGGAGAGGATACTGGCATCAGCAATTTCTCCTATTTTCAAAATGTTTTCAAAACTTGTGTTCGTTTGGGTGATTGAAATACGGAAAATCTTGTTAACCCTTTCCCAAACGATCCCTGGTCTTTACGGGTCTGGACTAGTAGGCTTTGAAAACATTGCGGGAAAAGGAGAAAATGCTGGTAACCAGCATTTTCTCCTTTTCCCACAATGTTTTCTACCCTATCATAGACAGAAATCATCTTTTCAGCAAGAGTTGAATTGTCGTCTGCAAATGCTTTCAATTTGGTCTTGTCCAAAAGTTTGTAGTTTGGGAAAGGGTTAAGTGAAGGGCAACACTGAATCATAAACAATAAAATGGAGTGATGTCATACTTGTGACATTATCAGTATATGACTGTGTTCAAAACATATTTCTAAACAGTCAACAAGTGCTCTTGAAATGCCAAAATAGTCTAAGAGGGCGAGATATTTATGTTATGGAAAATTTATTACATCCTGTAGACGACTTGCACGAGCTAACAGAGGGTAACTTTTTTAAAAAGAAGTGCATGTCAGGAAAAAATCCTAATAGGAGAGTGGGAGTACCTGTCTTTTTGAAATACGTTATTCTGGCTTTTATGCAGAGACTATAGCACTGTTTACCCATTACCACACTATCCCTAAATTTGACAACCCTGAAAAAGAAGCATTTAGAAAGCAATGTGGGAAAAGGAGACAATGCTAGCCACCAGCATTTTCTCCTTTTTCCACGATGTTTTCTACCCCTCACAAAACAACTTTCAATTTTTCAGTCACTTCTGTCATCTGCAAATGCTTTCATTTGGACAAGCCTACAATATTGTTGTTTGGTAACGAGTTAATTGCCCGACAGTTTCTAGAGTACAAACTGACGATAATTTATCCTAACATGACCATCATACAGAATCTTGTACAAAAGTACAAGATCGTAAACGATTACATCTTCCCTGGAGGAGAAGAAAGGTGGTACTCGAAAGCATATTTTAGCTATCTAGCTGTTTCTTTAAAGAAATCGTGCTACTATCGATACCATACAGAATACCGTTAGGACCATCGCCTCTGAATGTTTTAATTTGAAACACGATAATCGATAGTACGATGACGATAACACGAAACAACGAAACCACGATGGTGAAAACGCGATAGTACGATAACGATAACACGATACTACGATGGTGAAACCACGACAATACGATAGTAGGATGATGATAGTGCGATATAGTATCGTGTTTTCACCATCGTAGTATCGTATCTTCGTGTTTTCACCATCGTGCTATCGTAGTATCGCATTATCATCATCGTACTATCGTATTATCGTCATCGTACGATCGTGTTATCGCCATCGTGCTATCATGGTATCATCATCGTACTATCGTGTTTTCATCATCGCAATATCCTATTATCGTCATCGTACTATCGTGTTATCGTCATCGTACTATCTTGGTTTCATCATCGTACTATCGTATTATCGTCATCGTAGTATCGTGTTTTTACCATCGTACCATCGCCTTCCGGTGTGCATGCGTATCCTCAAATATTCAATACCTACAGGACAACAGTACACATGGACGAGTTTATAAAAAGTCATTTTGAGAGAGGCTATACTAGTCCATAGATATCCGGTATTTTTCCAGTACCGAAGTTCTTTAACTCTTCCACTGCCCGTGGGGATTAAAATCGCTTTTGGAGAGCTGACACTGTGGATTAGAAAGTGCATTCTGCTACCTGACGCTTTTTTTTAGCAAAATCATCTTACAGTACAAGAGTAATATAATTTCAAGCTTTGAAATACCCTACGCTGGTGAAAACGCGATAGTACGATGATGACAATACGATAGTACGATGGTGAAAACACGAAAGTACGATGAGGATAACACGATAGTACGATGATGAAACTACGATAGTACGATGACGATAATACGATAGTACGATTACGATAATACGATAGTGCGATGGTGAAACTACGATGGTGCGATGGTGAAGACACGATAGTACAAAGATGATGCCACGATAGTACGATGACGAAAATACGATAGTACGATGACGATAATACGATAGTACGATGGTGAAAACACGAAAATACGATACTACGATGGTGAAATTACGACAGTACGATGGTGAAAACACGATACTATATCGCACTATCATCATCGTACTATCGTATTGTCGTGGTTTCACCATCGTAGTATCGTGTTTTCGTCATCGTACTATCGCATTTTCACCATCGTGGTTTCGTTGTTTCGCGTTATCGTCATCGTACTATCGAGTATCGTGTTTCAAATTAAGACATTCAAAGGCGATGGCCCTAACGGTATTCCGTAATACCATGGAAGCACGGATAGGTGTATTAGACGCTGCAAAGTTTTCTTAAAAAAGTTTGCCCACAATGTGATTTCTGCCTAGAAGCGCTCCGTAAACCGAACAGATAAACATGTACACATTATTCATTTTTTATACACAAGTTGCGAAATTGATATGTGTTCATATATGTCTAGTAACATCTAAGTTTTTTATATGATTGATCACGCTGTCAAAATTAAGACTTCTAACTACATATAAATAAAATGAACTTTTGTCAATCTTTACCGATTCGGAAACAGACCTATATACCATAATGTCAAGGGCGTTTCGGCTAAATTATTATTATAAACAATTTTGATTTAAGAAATAAGATCAATGATCTTTCGAGTAAGATTTAAAAGCTTACATGGTAGACTGTATAGTGTCAGCAGCAACCTGAAGATTCTGTATAAACTGACCTTGATCTGCGATAAACCGAGACGCAAGGTTTGACAGCAGTACCAGTGCAAGGGTTAAGCGAACGTGAAATGTTAAAGCAGCGTACAATTACAGTGCGAGATATGGAAAGAGAAAATAATATATCGAGTCTTGAAGTTTCGTTTGGATGAAGGATATTAAAAGCCTAGTCTGCATAAAGGAAAAAGCATGCTCAGAAACAAGAAAAGTTAGTTGCTTGGACAATAATTCCTTTCCTACGAACAATCAAATATATTATGTGTCATTGTCTGTGAAAAAGGGTTCAATGAATCTCATGAAAATTCTAAGCAAGTCATCGCATTATTTTGGATCCACAAAATCAGTTTTTTGAACAGCCGACCAAGGCAAGACGTAGAATCATGCAGAAAACCTACGATCGAAAAAAAAATCGATTCATGTCATTTTCGCATGGACTGGGCAGGCTGACATGGATTAGTCGATACTATGTGCATTTTGCAGATGTAAAAAAGCCCCCATTTGACGGAGTATACCAGAGATACCATGACGTGTATTCTGACAAACTATCCTGCACATTGGACTGAAAATGTTGCCTCTAGGGTGTTTTTTTTCTTTTTAGAAGATCTGACCTGGTAACCTAGCTTTTACCCAACATGGCCCATTTCTTAACACGTCTGAGATATCATCAAGACAAACAATCTGACCATTTTTAAGAATATTGGACTGGAAATGTGGCCTCTAACATCAAGACAATTATTCTGACTAACATTCAAGTTTTTTTTTTAGAATTTGACCTCGTGACCTACTTTTTTCCTCATCTGACATATTTTCACACTCGTGTAACATAATTATTATGAAGACAAACATTCTGACAAAATTTTAAGAGCATTGGACTGAAGATGAGGCATCTAGAGTGTACACAAGATGTTTTAAGATTTTACCTACTGACCTAGTTTTTGCCCCGACTTGACCCATTCTCGAATTCGTCCGAGATATTATCAAGAAAAACCTTTTAAGTTTATGAGTATCCAACTGAATATGTGGCCTCTGGACCGTACACAATGTAAAAGTTAACGACGCACGATCACAAATTAAGCTCACCATGAGCACTTTGTGCTCAGGTGAGCGACAAAAATGCACTGCCTGCCTAATTATATCCCATTTTAAAGGCTATGTAATTCAAAAGTAGACAAAAAAGTTGAATAATTTATGTCATACGATACAAATACCTGTCTTGGATAAAAAACAAAAAATGAATTTAATGTATTAGTTTTTGTTTTGTTGATGGCTTTGTTGCTCGATATAACATTGAAATGATAGCCAGTTTATATGAATTGTGAAATACATCACTCAATCAAATTAATGTCATGGAGAGGGATTAGACATATAAACACTCAATATCAGTCTGGTTCGCAGCTAGCTTTTACAACGATGCGGTACGTTGTATTGCACTTGATGAAATTTATGAAAGCAGCGTGCAATCATGTTAGTGTCTGGATAGGCGACCGTGTCAGTGCAGGACAGTTACATTTTGTGGCAGCTGTGAGAAAATGACAAGTGCCAGACTGTAGTTACCTTACCCTTGTTTGTTAATATCTGAGCTTTATTAAGTTCAGACTGCACCATAATATGCAGTTTAATCTTAGAACTATTACTTCCGTTTAATATGTGGGCCTGTACAATCAAGTATTAATTTGAATGCATCGTATTTTCAGCAACTGAAAGAGACTGAGTTCATTCATTGGGCACTGAAAGGTTTGACAATCAGAATACTTTGGGTATTCTATGGTAGTTTTGCAAACTGGAAAGTCTGGAAAAAACACGATCTGTATATAGAGTGATATTCAGCACTGAAATTGTCGAAATGCAGACGTTATTAACGACAGGCCTATGTAATAAACGTAAACAAAACAAAAACTGGTTTAATACTGAATGCTATGAGGCACGAAGGGGATTTAATAGAGCCAGAAACAAATATGTACGGAACAGAAATGACAATAATAGAAATATTTATATTTCTAGAAAACAACAGTACAATAAAATTAAAATTAAATGTAAGAAGCAATATGCACGAAAAGAGGGACTTCGTGCACGAAAAGAGGGACTTCGTGTATCAAATTAGCAAAAAGTGATCCAAAAAAATTTTGGCAAAATATCAACTCGCAAGTTAAAAAAAAATCACAAAATCCAGAAAATACAACAATACATGATATGTATAATCATTTCAACAATTTGTACAGTGGTGAAAGTGTGGAAAATACTCCAACAAATGACACTCTTTTCGATAACATATCTGATGATTATCTCGATCAAAATTTTACAGAAATAGAAGTAAAAAATGCAGTGTTTTCACAAACTAACGGCAAAAGTGCTGGTTCAGATCATCTGATTGCCGAAATATTTAAAAATTCATTCGACATTATTGGTCCTTTTCTGACAGCATTGTATAACACTGTATTCAATGAGGGCTGCTATCCAGAAAGCTGGGTGGAAGGAATTATTGTACCGATATTCAAGGGAGGGAACTTTGAACCAAAAAATTTCAGAGGGATAACTCTAAATAATATTATTTCTAAGATATATTCAAAATTACTCGTTACTAGACTAGACCGATGGTCTCAAATGCACAAAAAAATTATTGACAATCAATACGGTTTTCAAAAGGGCACATCCACAATTGACTGTATTTTTATTCTGCACTCCCTTATAATGAAGACCCTGTCTCGTAAAAAGAAACTTTATGTAGCTTTTCTCGATTGGGAAAAGATGTTTGACAGAGTTGATAGAACATATCTATTTCAAAAGCTACTTACCGAACAAGTTAGCAGTAAATTTGTAAAATCAATAAGGTCAATGTATAATAAAGTAAGATCAACTGAACGATACCGATCAGAACACTCAGACTTTATCAATTCAAATATTGGAGTCAAACAAGGCGACCCGACCAGCAGCATATTGTGTTTATTTTTTCTGAACGATATTTTAAACCATATTAATAGCAACGTTGATGGCATTGTTTCAGTTGATGAAATACAACTTTTTCTTTTACTTTTTGCTGATGACGCAGCGGTATTTACTCAAGACCCTCAATCACTACAATTAATACTTAACGATATCGAACAATACTGTAACATATGGAAACTAAAATTAAACGTGAACAAAACCAAAATTATGATTTTTGAAAATGGTCGTCATACAAACTATGATTTTTTCCTATATAATACGAGAGTTGAAGTGGTTAAGTCCTTCAAGTATCTCGGTGTTTATCTTCATAAAAATGGAAAATGGAACAGAACGCAGGCTCATATAGCACAAAACACATCTTTTTCACAAGTTGTTCACTACTTTCAATAACTTAGAATTACCCATTTCAAATAAGGTTGATTTATTTGAAAAGATTGTTGAACCAGTCCTTAATTACGCAGCGGAAGTTTGGGGCCACCACCAGGGGTCTGACGTAGAATCAATCCTTACAAAATTCTGTAGAAAAATTTTAGTGGTAAAGAAATCAAGTAATCTAGACGCATTGTATGGAGAATTGGGCAAAATACCTTTGAAACTACAAAGAAAATTGATAACTCTTAAATATTGGGTCAAACTATTAAATTCAGATAGAGATTCGATTCTATACAAAATCTACAACACAATGAAAGACGATTCAGATAATGAAGAAACTTACAATAATAACAACTGGGCCCATCACATAAAACGTATTTTAAACGAGTGTGGGCTTTACTATCTGTGGCAAAATCAGTCAAATATGAACGTTAGTTATGATATAATTAAACAGCGTGTGTTAGACATGTCCTATCAATCCTGGTACTCTGGCATCAATAACTCTCGACGTTTAGAAACCTATTCACTTTTTAAACATGAATTCAAATTTGAAAGATACTTAGATTTTATTAACGATAACAGATTTAGATCCGCATTAACAAGTTTCAGAGTTTCATCACATAAATTACAGATTGAAATAGGAAGACATTTAAATATTCCAAGAAATGAAAGAATTTGTAGAAATTGTAATTTAAATATGATTGAAAACGAGTATCACTTCATATTAATATGTCCGAAATACTCAGATCTAAGAAATAAATACATAAAACGATACTATTTTACTTGGCAAACAATTCAAAAATTCACCAACCTCAAGTCAAAAAATTCAAAATTCATTGTCAATAACTTGTCTAAATTCATATATTTCGCTTCTCTTCGTAGAATTTGAGATTTTATATTACCTGTACATGTACGTTCACGTAGTGCTATGTTCTTCAGCAAATCCATGTTTCCTGTTTTCTTATATATATATGCTTTTTTCATGCTATAAACATTGTAACAATGTTTCAGGCAATAAACATTTTGTATTGTATTGTATTGTATTGTATTGTATTAACTAAAATTCTTAGCACCTAATATGTACATTATTATCTTATAGCATTGTGTTTATGTGCAGTGTGTATGCATAGTGTTCACAGCTGCTTCTAAGAGTATTTCAGATATATCAGCCACAGCCGACTTCTTCACGATTTTCTAAGACAGGTCCTAGCCTAAATTTCTACAATACATTGCCCTTAGACAGCCATGTATGACAAGCGGCATCGTAATTGTCCTCTCCTATTGCTAAAGTTTTGGTGTTTCTGGTCTTGCATTTTTCATAGAAACGTGTCGTGCTCATCATGCCCTCGAAAAAGGTGCTTCGTGTATTTGTAAACAGCATAGATCTATTGCAGCCTGGACATGGACAGGCTGACCTGGGTCGAAACTTTGCGCTTTAAGTAGATGTTCCCCATGCCTAAGGACACTTCTATCTCCGGATTCAGCCGGGTTTAGACAATGGCTTTTATTGACCCATATAGATCTACATATGATGATTTGGTTGGTATAATGCACAACGGAGATGCATGGGGAAAGTAAGACAGTTTAAAATCTCGAATGAAGAAAAAAGCTTTGTGATGGTTTTTAATCTGGGATAATCCTAAAAAAACTCATGCAATCCCCCTTCGTCAGAGCCCCGCTCAAATAATTTTCTAATGACCCTATTTAGTATCAAGCTTTATTAATCGGTCTACAAGCATGAAAGATCGCTTTTTCCGATAAAATCGAGCTTAGTTTTCTTCATTTTTTTCTTTTTCTTCCGAAGTGGTCCATAGCAAGACGTAAAAATGTCAAACATTTATCCAACAACCAACAGAACCAAGAGGTAGACTGCAGAATATGGTCCACTTCCGAAAGTTTTGATACAGTTCAGTCTGCCCAGAGAGATCTTTAGCCATTGCAGTTGAGATTTCACAGGAAAGAGAACGTTCCATTCTTATGGGGAGATCCTGCAATCACAAAGTTCTCCGCCCGTTGGGTACCAATACGTCTAGCAATTGATCACAGGCACACCATGCGGACTTTGTCACATGCTAATAGTAAAAGCAGATGCTGCAAGCTTGGTGTAGAAGGTTTTGACTGGTTGATATGTTAATTCATGTCACCCTAGAGGCTACATAAAAAGTCAAAACAATGTTTTCACCCACCCTGCCTAAGAAACCAAAAACTACTCATTAATTGGAAAGGTTGTGGTCTCGATTTTCGGGGATATTTATGGTAGATTATATGCGATTGGGACAACAATCAATAGTACATACTAAACATTACGGTTTAGGCAGTAGAGAGAAAAAGGTAAACCCAAGCGCTGCAGAAAATTTCAGTACTCGTTGATCATCTGGACAGTGCTTCTGTTCCAAAGTTTGTCATTTTCATGGATGCCTTTGCCAAAATTGTGGGTTTGCATGGATAATGTAACCGCCTTATTCGCTTTATCTGGCTCTATGAGATTTTAACCCTTTACTCCACAGATACTCATTTCTACGCACTGCTTGCAGGAGCCTTTGGAAAACATTGAGGCAAAAGGTGAAATTGCTCGTGACGAGCAATTTCACCTTTTGCCACAATGTTTTCTACATTATCAAATGGTGTCATATACACAAAAGAAATGGCTTCATCCTTGCCGTTATTTAGGGTTAATTAGAGATACCATAGAAATACCTTACGGGCTAAAGGGTTAACCTGCTTCCATAAATGAAAGAAAGCCATTTCTGGTATCCACTTTTGGTCAGATGATGACGTCACATATGTAGTGGTTTAGCCCTTATATCTTAAATTACCTCAATATCTGCAGACGTTTGTTCTTGCCGAAGACTACCTTCATCTAAAACATTGTGCCTCGAAATAGAAATGTCATTATTCTTTTAACGTTTCCTGACTCTGTCTCTCTCTCTGTCTCTCTCTCTCCTTCTCTCTCTCTCGCTCTCTCCCTCCCCTAGTATGTGTAAATCACCTGCAGAAAACGCCAAAGAAGAAAGTAGGGATCTATTATAAATCTGTAGATGTATGACAAAATTATCGCCTATTTTCGTAATGCTTTATGTTTGCCGTATACGCTCTGTTGATGTATTTCACCCAAACAAAGTTCATATAGATAGATTTACAAAAATATGCTATAGCAGTAATTGCATACTTTATGCCACACATCATATGTAGACCACACACCAAGTTGTTATTGAAGACATTTATGTAAATTTTAGTTATAAAGTGTCTTGTCGCGTTCGTCAAGTCTTAATCTTGCTTACATTCACTCATCAATTAAATCTTTACACTGGTCCATATTGAAACTTTTGCAGAGAACAATTTAAACGCGACTCAGATGACAGAATTGGTCTTTGATCGGATAGAAGATATAGTTGGAAATGGAGGAAAAGCTGGTTATCAAACGACTTTTCCCTTCAGGCAATTAAAACTATGGATTGTGTGGTAATGGGTTGAGGATCAATGAACTTTTCGAAATTAAATGGAGGCATCTAAGTATAAAATAAACTAACTACATTGGTCTAGGAGAAAAAAGTAAAGTTCCTACCAAGAAAACTGATTATTCATTTTATACTACAATGTGCGTGACTCCTAGCACGTAAGGTCACTCGACTTAAAAGCATATGGTCAAACAGAAAGCGTTATTCTTGCCCTTGGGCTACGTTACCTATGGCTGTAAAATAATATAGTCCGAATTGCACAAATTTCAGAAATAATGCGGGAAAAAGAAATAGCTCATTTTCAAACAGTGATCTCATGAAAGAAACAAAAACAATTGAATATCGTATATCATTATTACCAGTATTATCATTACTAATATCATATCATTTTGTTGTTGTTTTTAAATAGCTATCTGAAGATTCAAAAGAAGTTATTTGTATGAAAGGATTAAAGTTAATTATGCAGAATGAAAGGTGTAATGCAATCTGGTCATCAGGAAGATACGATCGAAAGATAAAAGTTTACTGCAAAATTAACGCCTTCGGACAAATTGACTGAATTTGCCAAGGGTTGACTGAAAAACAAATTAAAGTCTGTACGATAGGTCCCCGCCCTGGGCAAGTCGGTGTTCCTATCTACTTCACCGGGAGGTATTTTCTATGTCTAAATCGAGTTATTGTTTGTTTGATGTTTTAGGCCATTTTCATGAGTATTTCATTTATTTGATTGCGGCAAGTAAAGGTACTGAATCCTTCGGAGCCCCATAAGAAAATAGTACGTGTTGATTCGTTCTTCCGATGCGATTATTTAATAATAACGCATTGTCTTCTTTCAGAGTATCAGTATTTTCTTTGCTCAACGAGAAAGTATGCAAGTGCTTAATAATTTCTTTCTCTTGTTCAATTTGTTCAACACATTTTAAAATGAAGTTTTACAAATACTTATAATCAGTTATGCATTATGCATGAGGATAATGTATTTGCCTCTTACATATACGAGTATGCCTTTCGTTATGACAAACTATGCACTATGTGCTTAGAAGTATAAAGGATTTGCCTTTACATAAGTGAGGAACTTACCAATTTGAACTACAGATTTCCAACATGAACATGTATGCAAGTGGTACTTAATAACATGTATGACATACCAACAAACATGTAAGAGGTACATGTACCAAATAATGCATTATGTGTTAAGATTTAAAACATGCCCATAATGCAAACAACTATGCATTAGGAACATATATGTATGAGGTGCTTAGAATATGCACTTGGTACTTACATACATTTACATGTGTGGGATAAATACAGATAAGTATGCTAAAAGATAAGAATAAGGTTCCTATAAACATAAATTATACAGGGTACTAACGGATGTGCATAAACTACTTTGATAGTTGTACGGTTATATGTCAGGGGACTCAGATACTTGTTTCAGAAAAATGATACATAAGAGGTAATCACAAAATTGAAAGGGTACTTACAAACCCTACGGATACGTACGAGGTACAAAGAAACATGAAAGAGGAATTTAGAAATATGTATGAAGTACAAACAAAAAATGTGTCTAGTGTTCAAAGATCATATAAATACATATGGGAAAAGTGCGCCATGCTCTGGCAGGATGGAGGTATATGCATCTCCAAAATACATGACCTGTAATATACAAAAAGGGGCATTAGGACATTTGCGTAAGTATCTTCTCGGATCAGCCTGCGCAGTCCGCGCAGGCTGATCCGACACGGTACTTTACGACTACAATAGATTTTGTGCTACAATAGACTTTTGCAGAGCAGAAAATTGCGTAAAAACGGAAAGTGCCATCTTGGATGAGCCTGCGCGGACTGCGCAGGCTCATCCTAGACGACACTTTACGCAAATGTCCGAATGCTCTTTTTCGCGTGTTGTAGGGCATATTATGGCAAGCCAGTAGTTAACACAACTATATACATGTATATATGGTTCCATTACATCCATGTGTTCAACAATTTCCTGAATCCCGAGGAGGAAATGATTCTTGGATTAACAGAGGTTATTTCTAGCTTAAGATTCAACCCAGATAGGTCGGCCTCAGCGGAATGCACAGCTGATACGGGTCGACATTGTATTACAGATGTTTTAAACCATCTGAGTATGAATAAATGTGTATCGTCAGTTTACTTCCAAAACCTCGTAACTACAGCTTGTAACAGGCTGTAGTTACCAGGTTTTGGAAGTAAACAGCCGATATAAGGTGCATACAAATAAAACAGAACATAAATGAGGAACTTACAAATATGTACGAGGTACTTCTTGGTTTTGACTTGTCTGTCACAGGCATCGGCTCTTTCCTTTCCTTGCCCAACTACAATCCTAAAAGAAATGATATAGATAAATATAGGATAGAATACATTGTAATATTCATTTGAAGTAATGCCATGAATTATTATATGAATAACAAATAATCCACTTCTATACAGGCTATTTTAGACAGATCAAAGTTTTAAAATAGGACAAAGGACACGTTCTAAAAGGGAAATGAAACTTCACGTATATGTATGATCTTTTCTGTAGACATTGTTACGTATTGAAGTAACATTCGTTGATGCATACATTGCACAGGTATCATGCTCTTAGAATAGCTAAAAAACAAGAGGAATGCTCCCAGAATAACCACAAAACTAGACAGATCTTTAATGAATGATAGACGGCGTGCGGGGCATTGGAATATGAATTTTGCAGAGAGATGATGGACAGTAACTTCACCGGAATTTTTTCTTTAACTCCTCATTGTCTTGCATATGACTGAGAATTGAAGATTTTAAGTGAATGTAATTTTCAAGCCCTGCATTATTCAAAAACATCTTTGGAATAGAAGAAGTTGCTCTTTAAAACATTGTGTTGAAAATAAATGTGTATATAGAGCACCCGCAGACTAAACGTGTCCCCATTTTGACCAGTCGCGAACTACTATCTATGTATTAGAGAATATCTTTACTAAAAAGTAGGTTAGGCTAAGGCCCAGATCAAAAAAGGGCTCTATTTTTAATTTTTTTTCAATCCATCTGGTAGAAAAATTCAAATGGTACAGTGAGTTAGGATAGCCTATTAGGGTCACTTTAAGCATGGATGCCAGATCTGAAAGTGGTGCAGATTTTTTTTATATGCTAATAAACGCGTCTACCCCAAATTTGCCTATAACAAAAATTAAACTTTTCCTCTGTTCACAATAATGGAAAAAACAATGGAACAATGCAATCTTTTTGACAAATCTTTTGAATTTAAGATGCTCATAAAAATCCACATTTACCTGTATGTAAGACTTTTATTAAATCAAGTCTGACCAATTTCACATACCGTAAAACACCTAATAAATGTTCCTAGCAGAAATGAATTGAAAACAATCTCTGAATTTCAGTCTTCATATTGAATGTGTTAATATTTCTGGCTAGATTTTTTCACAGTTTTGGCTAGAGCTTCTAGGACAGACATAGAGGACCAGAATTAAGAACAGTTATAGAGTTTTAGCATTTAGCACCTCAAAAATGATCTATTTATGAGTGCAACAGTATAATTTGTTGTTGCACACTTACCTTTGATTTCGATGTTTCATTATATATTCACAACTGTAACCATAAGTATGCCAACACCAAGATTTGGCTATTTTCATTAATTAAGCTGCTTTATTTCCTTTGTTATTCTTAGTCTCCTACTCTGTTAATCTATTTCACTGATACAATAGGGGATATGACTTGAAGCAATAGGGTCATGATGGCCCTGTATTGCTCCACTGGCTAATAAGTGAAAAAACTACAAGCCAAACATTATAGGCTAAGGCCCAGATCAAAAAAGAGCCCTATTTCTATTTTTTTTTTTCAATCCATCTGGTGAATTAGGATAGCCTATTAGAGTCACTTTAAGCATGGATGCCAGATCTGAAAGTGGTGCAGATTTTTTTATATGCTAATAAACGCGCCTACCCAAAATTTACCTATAACGTAAATTAGACTTTTCCTATGTTCACAAAAATGAAGCAGACAATAATACAATGCAATCTTTTTCACAAATCTTTTTTAATCTAAGGTGCTCATAAAAATCCACATTTATGTAAGACTTACAATGTATATTAAATCAAGTCTGACTAATTTCACATACCATAATTCACCTAATAAATGTTCCTTGCAGAATTGATTGGAACCAATCTCTGAATTTTCAGTCTTCATATTGAATCTGTTTATATTTCTGGCTAGATTTATTCACAATTTTGACTAGACCTACTAGGACAGACAAGTAGGACAAAAATCAAGAAAACTTACTGAGTTATAGCATTTAGTACCTCAAAAATGATCCATTTATGAGTGCCACAGTATAATTTATTGTTGCACACTAACCTTTGATTTCGTTATTTCATTATATATGTCCAACCATAAGTATGCCCATACTAAGATTTGGATATTTTCATTACTTAAGTTTCTTTAATTCCTTTGTTGTTTTTACTCTCCTTTTCTGTTACTCTATTTCACCGATGCAATAGGGGATATGACTTGAAACAAGAGGGCCATGATGGCCCTGTATCGCTCCAGTGGCTAATGAGTGAAAACACAACAAGCCAAACATTACAAATCCGGCCAACAAGTTTCAAACTTGAAGACATACAATAGGGTAAGGCCCAGGTAAAAAAAGGCCCTATTTTTTCATCCATCTTTTACTTTAGTTCACTGATGCATTAGGGGATGTAACTTAAAACAAGAAGGCCATGATGGCCCTGTATCGCTCCACTAGCTAATAAGTGAAAACACTACACGCCAAACATTACAACTCTGGCCAATTGGTTTTAAACTTGAAGGAATACATTTTTTTTCTATGAAGTTCTACGAGAATGTTATGACCCCTTGACCCCTGGGCAAAGACATTTTTACCACAAAGCTATAATTACTTGAAACTTGGTGGAGGTCCGTAAGATAAACTTCCATACTACATAATATAGGATGTGTGGTATACCGGAAGGTTTTCAAAGTTTCCTAAAAAAAATGTCATGTAAAACATGAGACCCATGAAACAGGGCTAAATTTGGTAGCCCTAGGCCTTACTATGGTTCGTAAAAAGATCATTAAAAAAGTTTTCACCACAAAAGCCCAGGTAAAACTTGTGACCCCTGGTGTGCGGTCAAACTTAACCCCAAGGCTATAATTTGGGCCCTCCTGGTAGAGGCCCACTATATAAAGCTACAAGCAACATTTGGTAGTCCAAGGCTTTGTGGTTATGTACAAGTAGAGGTTTTCACAATATAAGCCAATATAAAAATTGTGACCCCCGGGGCCGTGCCAAATTTGACCCCAGGGCTATAAGTTGGGTACCCTTGGTACACGCCCACTTGATAAAGATACATGCCAAATTTGGTGGCCCAATGCCCTATGGCCCGCCCTGGTGGCTCAGTGGTGATCGTGTCGGACTCATGACCTGATGTGAGAAAAGTAATTGGTGGCTATGGAAAGAAAGCTTAGTACTGGTGTGAGAAAACCAGGAAACACATGTGCGTCACCGACCCCCATGATATGACCTTGGCTGTTGAAGTAGTGATAAACCCTAATGCAACCAACCAATCAACCAACCAACCAAGGCCCTATGGCTAGGGATCAGAAGGATTTTAAAATTTTACCTATATAACCCCATATAAAACTTGTGACCCCCCGGAGAGGGGTCAATTTTGACTCCATAGCTATTATTTGAAGGAACACTGTAGAGGTTCGCTACATAAAACTACATGCCAAGTTTGGTAGCCCTGGGCCTTATGGTTTCGGATAAGAAGATTTTGGAAGGTTTTCAATATTTTTCAGTTTTGTTGCCATGGCAACCAGAGTTTTTAAAGGAATCAAATTCTTTCAAGAAATTCTGAAGAAGGCCACGGCAGGATCATTTCTGTAAAGTTTCATCAAAATTGGATGGGTAGTGTCAGAGAAGATGTTTGAAATATAAGTTAATGCACGCATGGACAGACGCACAACGGACACCGGGCTATGACATAAGCGCGCTTGCCTTCAACCAGTGGAGCTAAATATGATGACTTAATGACTTGATGACTTAAAGTAAACAAATGCGCAGTTCATTGAGCGTAATTGTGACGTGTGATCAATCATCAGCTTCTTTGTTTGCTGCATTGACACTACAGCTGCTTTGTGTGTGTATATATATTTGTGTGTGTGGGGTGTGGATGTGGGTGTTTTTCTGTTTTATTTTGAAACGTCATGATGTAATGGATTTATTTCCTACACAACAAATCTTAACTAGTCAACAAGACAGTATTTTGGTGCAAATGACTTTTCTTCATTTCATGTATAACTATTCAATAATTGTTTAGTTTATTTTTTCTCAAATAAAGGCACTAAGTACAAAACTTTTTTTAACACTTTTATGTGTCTGCATTGTAACATTTTGTGTCATTGCTGTAACACATGTGTCGTTTATTATATAACAATGATAAAAACTGCTCATAAAATGAAGCCACGCCATTTAATTTAATAAAGAACATTCTGGAAACAAAACGGAAAATACAGTTACATTTTCATTACAAACAGCTATTTACTAAATCTATATAACTTTTTTAAGGAATTAAAATAGTTGCAAAAAAACTGATTTTCTCCGACATATAATGTGCCAAAATTTTGTTCCAAAATACTCAATTCAAATAAAACAAATATGCGTTATACAGATGGTTCGAAGTGCAATCTGACCTAAAAAATATCTAATTTTCTTAATTAGAATGGGGTTTCTTTTACTTTACAATTTCGTTACATGAAGGACATGTCAATGTGTTATGACTGGCATTGCATCACCGTAAACAATATTCAAGTGTGGAATATGCATTTTTCCGTGTGCAGCACATTCTATTTGTACATATAAGAAACCTTATCAAACAAAAAAAAAAATCCAACTTCATTTTCAAAAATCATGTCTCCTACAATCTGCCATAACTATATATTAGCTCATAGTGGGTGGGGTAAAGGATAAGCAAGACCAAAACATAAATACAATGCAGCAATTTAGTACAATAGTAAGCATTTAGTTCTCATCAAAGCCTTCTACAAGAAGCTGAAACCCAAAGGTCTTAAATGATATTAAGTTGCTCGTGATTTTCAGTAAATGTATGCAAATTTGGTGGGTGGGGTAACACCAAGGCGCCCAATCTATATTTTCTCCTCCTTTAACTTAATTTTACCATTACTTATGCGCTTCACTGCCAATTAGAACTATTTGCAATCAATATACTCTGGCAGATATTGAAATTTTGTGGTTTGTACACATAAGCTTAATTCAATGCATTATCAGTGGGTGGGGTAACAAAATGTCGTCTAAAAAAAATCTGCACCACTTTTGTTTCTGGCATCCACCCTAATTTGACTTCTATATAGCTGTACTATCACCTGGTACCAATGAAATTTTTCTACCAGATGGATTGAAAAAAAATTGAATCCAGCTGGCCAGGCCTTAGACTAGTCAAAAAGCAGTCTATAAAGCTAAGCTGGAATTATATGTACACATATAATGCAGTGATGATTTATGGCGACTTGTTCTTTCACTGTGACCTTGCCCTTTGACCTATAAATCTAGAGGGATCATTTCCGTGTATATTCACAATGTTTAAAGAAATTGTGTCAAACCAGTGTGTACTTAGGTCCTGGTCAGGGAAGGTATGCCGACCGACGGAATGGACGAATTAGTTAAAATCTAATCGCTTGAGACATGGGCAATTTGTCGTCTACAGGTGCCATCAGTTTTGACAGGTCAAAAGTCTGTCGTCTTATAGATTTAACCGTCATTTTTAGAACAGAGAGTCCTATGTACTTCAACTCAGTTCCGAACATGTCCAAATGAAACTATCAAATTATAGAAACGATATCTCTAGTACATCATTGGATCATACACAAGCATTTTTTGATAATGGTATATTTCAAACATTTGTATACATTTAAAATATTTGCCCTTTAAAGAATGAAGGGTTTTCGGAGGCATGACTTAAGTGTCGTGTTCCTGTCACCTAAATTACCGAATTCAAGTTTATATGTAAAGGCAGAAATCAACCGTTTTAGAGTAGCAGTAACCCTATGCACAGTCTCAACATACGTGCTTCGCTAAGGTCAACAAGATTACAAAGAAATTGCAGTTTGATCCTGAGTCTGCGTTGTTGGTTTAATTTTGTGAGATACTTTGATCACAAAAGAAAAACAATGAAGTCGCAATATCTTGGTCTCTTTGACAGACATAAATTATCCATTTCACCCATTTGGCATTCAAAGGGTAATAGTTTTTGTCGCCTTTGAGGAGAACTACTTGTAGAATAATTCTAAAAGAGAGAATATGCTGTAAACCAGCATTTTCTTCCATTAATTTACAAACAATGTCTTCTAAACGATCAAGTGCAATTAACACCTTAGACTCATCTAATTTGTTGTCTGCGAAAGCTTTCCTCAAGAAAAAAGCAAAAAGTTTGCCGTCTGGTTAACTCTTTACCAAATGACACAATTTCTCGTCCATATTCAATGCATTTGCAAACGACAAAAAAAAAATAAAATTGAGTAATTGGGTTTGCGTAAGAGACTGACAAAATATTTCAGGAAAACGGGCAAAGGATGAAATAATGGACAAAGCAGTTCTCCTATACTCACATGTTTTAAACGGACTTCTCCGTCATGGTGGATACAACTCTGGATTCTGTATGAGTTGAATAGTTGGTTTCATTTTTTTTGAGCGGGGGAAGATAAAAATATATTTTCACAGGAAACTATTCAACTTCAAGTTTTACTAGTGTTTTTAAGGAGAAAAGTAGGTGGCAACCGATGTGGATTTACCATCAAACTAAATGCTTGTGTATGGACTAATTGCTGTTCGGAAAGAAACCGTTAACGTCCCCACTGACAATGACGATAAAAGATTATTACTGCAAGTTTCCGAGCTTGCTTCAGCTGAAAGCCTAAGCAGAGAAAATCTACATAATAAGATATAAGCAGTATGTCTCCTTTTTCAACAATGTTTTCCGAACCCGTCTTCCTAAAGTTTGTTAAAACCCGGGCAATGTTTTTACAGGGTTAATTAGTGTCTATACGGTTATCAGGTTTTCAGTTTTTCAAAAGTTATGACATTAAATACTGTGTTTTATGCATAAATGTTTATTTGAAGCAAAATTATTCTATGTTACTGTCATTAATTGTGTATATCTCTTGTCATTGCAAACGTCACCTTAACTCATTTTCGCAGACAGCATAGATAAAGATCAGACTATACAGAAGTAAAATTTTATATTTGATCCGCGCCGCTCTCTACGTAATGCTAAATTATGGTAAACAAAATTATCTTTTATTGCATTAAAAAGTCAGACTTATATTAGGTGGCGGTGAAATAAGTTAGTTGATTTGCGAAAGAGTACCTTATACTCAGGAATTAGGGCAGCTGAATCACAACTGATAAGGAGTCTCATACCTTCAAATTTCAAGCACAACTTCTTTGTACTGCTCTTCATATATAACATTCAAACTTACGTTTTTGCATGCATAATTATCTTCGTCGATGATCACTGCAAAAACTTTTGTCCCTACAGTTCCATGACCTGTCAAAATTTCAACTTTCGCATATATATATATATATATATATATATATATATATATATATATATATATATATATATATATATATGTATATATATATATATATTGTAAAGTTATGCAGTGCAAAGAAACTTGTTTTCTTACTGAGTGCTCGCTTATCTAAACTGCGTACGCTAGTTTCATGCCTACGCAGTTTCATGAAAGGCAGCCCTGATGCTTCTATAATAGTATACATACTCATGTAATTCTTTAGTAATTCGACTGAAATGACTTTTGCAAAGAGATATTTATTTTGTAATGAGTAACTCCTTGTTCGACCCTATCCACGGCGCTTGTCAAGTTGGAGAGGCATAGTATAGCCCCAGCATATTAACGAAGTACACGGGGAAGGTTTTGTTGTCATATAGCTTATAATTCATTTAAGCAGCATACAATACTACCGAGCCAGATTTGACTATTTGGAAAGTTATATACCAAGAGCGGGGTAAGAAATGACACACTGATAAATGAGGTGTATGAATTTATCAGAACCTGTAGCAGTTTGTTATATATTTACCTTTTACCCAAAAAGAACAAGTTTAACCCACGGAAAGAAAGAAGTGCTTTGAGATCAAAGGTGGGATAGAAGAACACTCTGGTTACAAGCATTTTCTTCCTTTCCTATCAATTACCTACTCTTTCAATGACATTTGCAGTTATTCGAGCCAATTCGGCAAATCTATCAAATATCAATTTGTCGCTAGGAAAAGCTTTTCAAAATAAGATATAAATTTGTTGTCTGAAAAAAAAAAGTGAAAATGTCTGTTTTCTGTACCAGCTGACACTGACAAACACTGAAGACTTAGAACAGACGCCATCCTGGTCCATAGTAATAGCCCCTGAAGACTGAAGCATCAATTATATATGGAGTGCAACACGCGAAAAGGTGTATTCGGACATTTGCGTAAAGTGTCATCCCGGAGCTAATCCGAGACGACACTTTACGACTACATTAGATTTTGTGCTACAGTAGACCTGCGTAAAGCAGAAAATCACATAAAAACGGAAAGTGTCGTTTCGGATTAGCCTGTGCGGTCTGCACACGCTGATCTGAGACGACACTTTACGCAAATGTCCGAATGACCCTTTTCGCGTGTTGCAAGCCAATATTATGCTATGCCCAGTGAAAAGGGGTTTTAAAGCTACTGCACAAAGTTTTAACGCAATTATGCTCTTGCAATGGTCCAAAGGCTGTTTGGATTTATACGGATATTTCTAGATCTAAATGGGTCAACGAATAAATATTTGAGCTCTATTTTACGAAAATCTGTTCTAAGTTAAACAAATGAAAATACTGTAAGAAAGATAAATATATGTTTTTGTGTGATAAGAATTCTGGAAAACAATATGGAAAAGTAACTGATTTCACCTTTTAACTAATATTTATGATTCCCACCCACCAAAATGTTTTAATAGTAGTTTATTGCAGGGTTAGTGAACAGTCTTAATGACATTAAAAAGGAAACAAAAGCAAACGAACTGATATCTAAAAGTACTTGCCTCCTATGGTGTTGTTCAGAGGACGTCGTGCTTGAATAGTTATCCAGAATGTCCTTATGTTTTGTCGTCTGAATAATGTCACTTCACAAACATCGTCAAAATGAACACACGCCACAGGCGAATGGAATGGAAATTAGGGTTTTTTTTCTGGGTTTTTTTAAACACTGTCACACAAGTAATGGAAAAGAAACTTCTGTAAAATGGATAGCCAGTTCGAAAATAATTTTACCTTGTCTGTTCGATGTTGAGCGACAGTTTAAGAATCATTTCTGTTAATATGACAGTGGCCAGTGCACCTATTCATAAATTCTTTAAGTTTATATACAGGTGACAGCCACAAAGCTATCTTAAACTGCAATACAATAATTGCTCTAACAGTCTGCTCTTAACTCTATCCGGGAAAAAAATGTAGCAGATTAACGATTACGAAGTTGGTCTTCGCTCAATTTCCTATGGCCGTGGTTTGTATCTCGAAGCGTCACTTCAGCCTAAGACTGGTGAAATGCATGAAAGGTATGATTTAGTGAACTGTCACTGTCATATATTAAGTAACGCTGAAACAGACAATAACCCGCATCCCAACGACAAAACATAATTATCCAGACAGCAGTGTACATCTTTACATTTTCAATATATCACTAACAGTTGTCTGCGTATTTGATCTGCCCTCTCTCTCTCTCTCTCTCTCTCTCTGTATTGTTTTCGTGTGTTTGCTTTTTATCCATTTCCTTGTTTCTGATCTCTAGTGTTCCCATTACCTCGAAAATTCTCTACACAAACAGACAACGATTACCTGTATGTTAGAATAATTCACAGAACTGGCAACATGGTCTTAAGAGTGAGCAAAATCTACTAATAGCGTAATGGTGTCAAATTTGTTGAAAACTACAAATCAACAAGCACGCAATAATGTGTAAATATGAAAGGAAAGAAAATTATCTCGGTCATAATTCAAAACGCGACAATAGTGGGAAAACCACATATTATTTTACCTCACAAAATACCGTTATATTTCCGTGAATGGGAGTAACCCTTACTCTAAAGTCCTGCCTTTTAACAATCATGATAAAGAAGGCTTTCAAAAACATTTTGTGAAAAGAAGGACTGCTAGTCCTGTGTTTTAACAACGTATAAGAAAGGCTTTTGAAAACATTTTGTGAAACATTTTGGCAACCAGTAGGGCCTTTTTTCCTACAAAGTCTTCTATATTTTCAAAGACAATTTTCATCAATGGGTAACGTTGAATGTACATATCGTCTGCAGATGAATCCAGTATGGGCAACCGTAAAATTTTCATGTCTGGTATATACTGTTCAGACAATATTACCAAACAGTCCCGTGTATTAAACGACCCTGATTAAGAAGCCTTTACGAAAACACTGTGGTAAAAGAGTAAATGCTTGTACTCAGCATTTTCGACTCTTTCCACAATGCTTTCTACCCCATTAAAGACAAATTCTTACATTTCAGATTGGTTTTTTTTTCTGTCGTTTGGAAACTCTTCCAGTTTGGACAAGAGTGAGATTTTGTCGTCTGGTAAAGAGTTAACTCTCTCCGAAACGACATAATTGGCTGGCAACATGCGGAAAGGGGAATTCGGACATTTGCGTAAAGTGTCGTCTCGGATCAGCCTGCGCCGTCCGCGCAGGCTAATCCGAGACGGCCCTTTACGACTCCATTAGATTTTTGTGCTACAGTAGACTTGTGCAAAACAGAAAATTACATAAAAACGGAAGTTGTCGTCTCGGAGTAGCCTGCGCGGACTGCGCAAGCTGATCCGAAACGACACTTTACGCAAATGTCTGAATGCCCCTTTTCGCATGTTGCCAGCCATATCATAGACTGAATTTTAAAGAAAGCATTTATTGTGGAAATATCAAATGTAATTCAAACAATCGAGGTTTTACTCGAAAGAATGATACGAATCGTTAAGAAAAATACAGAAAGCTCTTTCAAAGCATATTTGCTTTTTTCTGACGATATATTTAGAAGCATTCTACCTCAAGTAAGTAAAAAAGTCAACCACAAGCAGTTTGATGAAGGGCATAGAGGTGTCATTGTAACTTTTTTCAGTCACAGTCGGTGATGAAAGTTGTATTTTAGCATACAAATGTTGGTTTTTCATGCTACGTAGATCGTCTTGTCCGTACATCTATTTCCTGGTCTTGACGAAATATTTTATCGCTTGAACGGCAGTCAACATGATACCACCTGCATACCACTTGACTTGGCTCCCATCGTAGAAGACATAAATTTGTAAAATTGTATAGCAACAGGAGAAATTGCTCGCTGCGAATAATTTCCTCCTTCGCTGTAAAATCGGCTCTTTACCCCACGGCACCATTTTAAACAGGTCAAAATTAAAAGCGTTTGTCGTCTGGTAAAGTGTTTAACCTCTATATGTGATGAATATCAATAATTTAAAAGTTATTTCCAAAGACCTCGGCCGAGGTCTTGTATGGCTATCTGATAAAGTCTGGCATTCTTAATCTTGAGGTTCCAGGTTTTGAGCCTCGCCGGAAGCATTAGGCTTTTCATAGCATTGTCCTTGGACAAGACACTTCAGAGCCCTAGCCTTATGTTGGTGAAACCCAGGAGATTCAACAACGTGTGAGGTATCGCAGTTATTCGACCAAAATTATCAAAGGAGCAAGAAAGTCTACTTAATCAATCAATCAATCCGGCTATTGTGTACAAGATAATGACCTGGGTTTTTTTATTTGTAATTTACGACTCTTACAACGCTGTCATCACTTATATCACGAAGAAAGTACAAAATCATACTTGTGAGTTTTTTTTTGAGACCTGTGTTTGATTCTATTTCAGTTCAACGCCGTTAACTGCTAAAATCTTATCACTGCAGACAGTGCACCTAGGCATTTTTTCCTGTTTGTTTTCACACAAGGGCCGATACAGCTTTCTTTCCAAGTCACTGACTACCTTTCCGACGTGCATCAGGGATATGCTGTACCAGGCTGACATGCAACACGCGAAAAAGAGCTTTCGGACATTTGCGTTAAGTATCGTCTCGGATCAGCCTGCACAGACTATCCAAAACGATACTTTTCGCTTTAAATGTAATTTTCTGTTTTACAAAAGTCTACTGTAGCACAAAATCTAATGTAGTCGTAATGTGCCGTCTCGGATTAGCCTGTGCGGACTGCGTAGGTTGATCCGAATGCCTCTTTTCCAGTGGTGCAAAAGTCAGGCTGAGACAGTTTCGCGCACAGTGATAGGGGCGGCATAGAACGAGCTGTATATACCAATTAACTTATACCGTATTAACAAAAGAATCTAAATATTCTTATTCTAGATCTAGAAAGTCAGACTATTTTCCATTGGCCTAACCATGTGGTTTAGCCAATAAAAAAGAACCTTACTTTGGAATTTATCGAATTCGAAAAAAGTATTTAGTAAAATGTTGATTAACAATTCGGACAACCGATAAAAACTTTGGTTACAATTCTAAAGAGTTTACCTCATTACCCCACGAGAAAAATTTAGACTGGTCCAAATTGAAAGCATTTGCAGACGACAAAATAAAGGTGACTGAAAAATTGAAATTTGTTCTGGGAGGGATATAGAAAACACTGTGGGAAAAGGAGAAAATGCTGGTTACCAGCATTTTCTCCTTTTCCCACATGTGTTTTCAAAAGGCTTCTTTCTCAGGGGCGTCAAAAGTAGGGATTGTGTGGTAATAGGTTAACAAAGCAAAATGAATGCAATCTGGTCTAGGAAACTGTCTGTGAAAGGAACAGCAATTATCCATGATAACGGAACGTTCATAATTGGAGTCATGCTCTGTGAAAAGGGGGCCTAATGGATCTTTGTGACGCATTATACAAACAAAATCAATCATTTACATATAGATCCATAATAGTCACTTTTTTAACAACTGATTTAATCAAGAGGTAGGCTTTTCCTTAACCCTTTCCCAAACAATCCCTGCTTTTTACGGGTCTGGAATAGTAGCCTTTTGAAAACATCGTGGGAAAAGGAGAAAATGCTGGTAACCAGTATTTTCTCCTTTTCCCACAGTGTTTTCTATCCTATCATAGACAGAACTCATCTTTTCACCAAGAGCTGAATTGTCGTCTGCAAATGCTTTCAATTTGGTCTAGTCCAAAAGTTTGTCATTTGGGAAAGGGTTAAACATACTTAAAATTGACCAGTACCGAATGTTTCGCCACAGGTCAGCCTGATAGAGAAAGAGAGAGGAAGCAAACGTATAAGTACTGCAGGCACACTACATTGTTGCTTTTTCTCAGCTGATTAGTGATATAGGTACATATTCACTGATGGTTAACTGCGTAAGATGACCTTTTCTGTCAAAAATGGTCAAAAGGAATAAGGATTCTTATTGTTAGAAATGTTCACAAAATCAGATTGAATAGATAAAATCAACCTATCAAATTAGTAATGATGATAGTAATAATGATGATAATAATGGCTCCTTCCTCTCTCTTTCTCGCTCTCTCTTTTATACACGCACACACAAACTAAATAAATAGC
Organism: Tridacna crocea; assembly: GCA_943736015.1. Classification (NCBI taxonomy): domain Eukaryota; kingdom Metazoa; phylum Mollusca; class Bivalvia; order Cardiida; family Cardiidae; genus Tridacna; species Tridacna crocea. The sequence continues at coordinate 18,292,948 of OX031066.1, forward strand.
GTATTTCAGTCACTTAAATCGCAAGTTCAAATAAAGGAAAATATATATTTCTCCGCAGCATCATTAAAAAAATATAGACTTAGTGAGTATTGTCTTAACTTGAATTCAGAACAATAATGCAGTTGTTAACTACACACAGGACAACTGCTGAAAACAAAATTAACTAAATTCCGTTTTCTTGTTTTATTCTAGCTTATATATCTTCTTTATAGCCTAACACTTTTATCAAAGAAACGAAAACGTGACTAGATGAAACACAGGTCGGTATCGACTAAAATTCTAAAACAAAGTCGAACAATGCAGTTTGAAAAAAAAATCACTGTAAAAAAATCCCAACCTCCTAAATCCACAAATAGTGTACTCTACTTTATATGTTCATTGAGAGAATACCGTCAGAGGTAAAAACACGATGTTTTACGGTCCTGTCAGTCACGCTTGTAAACGTGACGTAATGATGGTGCGCGGCTCCTCACTGAGCACAGCGATACTCTTTACCAAGTGAAAGAATTTTTACACTGGTCCAAATTGAAAGCACTCGCAGACGACAATTGAAATTTAACTCAAATGATGTATCTTGTCTCGGAGAGGATAGATAATACTGTGAGATATGGGGAAAATGCTGTTAACCCTTTACTCCACAGATACTCAATTCTACGCATTGCTAGTAGGAGCCTTTGGAAAACATTGTGGCAAAAGGTGAAATTGCTCGTGACGAGCAATTTCACCTTTTGCCACAATGTTTTCTACACTATTAAAAGGTGTCATATACACATAAGAAATGGCTTCATCCTTGCTGTTATTTAGGGTCAGTTGGAGATACCATAGAAATGCCCTATGGGGTGAAAGGTTAACCAGCTTTTCTCCTTTATTTCTCAATGCTTCTAAATGCCTTCTAGCCTGGGGTGGTTAAATCATGGGATTGTTTGGTATATGGAGATAATAACTCTGATAAGAACTCTTTTTTCACCAACCATTCCTTTCTTTTCTCTAACTCTAAATCTAAATCTAGATTTAAGAAAATAGCACAACTTCTGACAGGCTTCAAATCAATATGGTTTAGTCATTCAGAATCTATGTTAGTTTCAAATCTAGAATAAATCTTCTGAATAAAACTATAGATGTACTGAAGAATGGCTGGGGGATACGGGCTCTGGACAAATATTTATCAACCTTGCTTAATGGTATTTCCAATCTATTTCTCAAGAATATTCTTGACATTCGAAATTAACGCTGCTCCTGGCTCAATCAAATAGGTTAGGCAATCAGAAATCACGGTACTTTCTAGATCAAGAAAAAGACCAAGAACGTAATTTAGAAAAGTTGGTGACGACGGGTCCTGGATCTTTTTAGAATTCTCAACAACCATTCTTAAGAACAATCTTTGTCTTATTCTCCAGAATTTTCTTTATTTGATAGTAACATGACTTCTGATTGGCTAAACGTATAGTTTAGCCAATCAAAAGTTGTGTTACTTTCAAACTAGGAAAATCTTGTCCATTTTTGAAGCCTTTCAGGGGTGTGGAAAGCCAACAGAAAGTGGTCCCAAAAGAAATACCGAAGGTATATTCACCCTCCGCCACACAATCCTGATATTTACCTTTTGAAAACATTACCGAAAATTGTACAATTGTATACAATGTAATGTTTTCAATAGCTATTTGGTGACCTTCGGCGACGTTTTCGGTGACGTTTTCGGTGTATTTTTTTAAAGAAGGACTTTGCTTCTGCGTTTATTCTAAAGGCCTTTGTACTTATCATATGCATGAAAAGGGGGAATATTTACCATTGCTGCACACTCGAAAAAGGTTATCAACGAAAAACTAGCGTGAAAGAGGCTAGGATAAGAAATTTACTTGAGATATTTCCTTGTCCAAGGGCTTCAGTAGAACAAATGGAAGTGGGTTGGAATTTGTGTTGTAGGCAGCTCTGAAAAATGGCATGCATCACTGAGTGCGTAATAGAACAGCAGTCCTGTAAAAAAAGAAGACATTGCAAATTGCCAACCAATAAGTTATTGTTTAAGACGGATGTGTTATTGCTATTGTAACTGCATCCCTGATGTAGAGCAAAGAGTATACACTTGTCAGCGTAATGTAGTATTTGTGTAACTATATTAGCTAAGGCTTTTTATCGCCGAATGTCAGTGACATCTGAAGCTGTCCGCAGTGAATTTTTTTTCTACAATGTCAGAGAGATCCAAATATTTGAACCATCCCTAAGTTGGCCTCTGCAAATGCTTTCAGTATGAACACATCTATAAAGTTTTGTCTCCAGGCACACGATAGCTATATGAACCGTGTAATTGTATTTGGGGTTACGGTCATTTAAAATGAATTATGCATTTGATCTTGGACACTGACAGATACAAACCGCAAAAATATGAGCCATGCTCTGAAACAAGGGGGTTTAATACATCTGCATTGAGTATCAATTCAGGTCAGCCTGCGCAGTCCGCGAGGGCTAACTTGTATCAAAACGTTTTGTTTTTGTAAATTTTCTCCATATCAAGTGACCATTCCACAACAAGATTGACAAAATAGATTTTATAGATACATAATTATAATTGGCTTGCAACACGCGAAAAGGGACATTCGAACATTTGCGTAAAGTCTCGTCTCGGATCAGCCTACCGATGCCGCGCAGGCTAAACCGAGACGGCGCTTTCCGTTTTAATGTAATTTTCTGTTTTACGCAAGTCTACGGTAGCACAAAATCTAATGTAGCCGTAAAATGCCGTCTCGGATTAGCCTGCGCGGATTGCGCAGGCTGATCCGAGACGACACTTTACGCAAACGTCCAAATGTCCCTTTTCGCGTGTTGCACGCCATTATTATGATAACCTGCTTAGTATGATGCATCACCTAGATGCATTAAACCCTATCCTGCTAGGTAACTTAACTAAGTATTCATTTTGACAGTTGACAACTATTTCTTTTTCAAAGTTATGTTTTGGGGAATAACATCTCCTTATCAGACAGCATAGATCAAGATCAGACTGCACGTTCTGTGCAGTCTGATCTTAATCTACGCTGTCTGCAAAAGGTCAGTGAGTCGCGCTTAGCAGCCAAACGGTTAAAACGCCTTTGATTGGAGCAAAACTCTATTTGTATCTTATGATTCGAATCATTTGCCTGTAGGTTGCAATAAATGATACTATTGCAGATTGTAAAGGTGAAGATCGTTTCCTTGAAGCCCTTGATCAGGTATACATGTTGATTATATTTTGATAAAAATAACGATTAAAGACTTTTAATTTAAAACTAAATGGAAAACTATGTATGTATGTATGTATGTATGTATGTATGTATGCATGTATATATGTATGTATGGATGGATGGGTGAATGGATGATGGATGGATGGATGGATGGACGGATGTAAGTTTTGATGGATGGATCAAAAAGCAGGTGGGTGGAAGGACCACCAAAGGATGGATGGATGGATGGATAAACGGATGAAAAGATGAACGGACGTGCAATAGGGAGATCCAGATAAATCGACAGGTACTGTGTTTGATAAATGATATAAATTATTGAATTGTTGCTTCCAGAAAATATACCTGCCTAATCATGAAAACAAAATGCTTGAGATAATCAGCGAGCATTTCTTGGAAAGCTCAAAGAGTATTAGAAATACCTTTAATTTGGGTGTCGAATAACACAATTCATTTCTGTCTTCGTTGATTGTTTATTTGTTGTAGACAGATTTGAAAGAGGATGTAAGAGAGGAAATATTAAAAATGCCGGTAAAACAAAGGTCTTAGCTCTAAATTAAGCCATTTATCTATCGCAGTAAACTTTCAGAGCCAAAATAAATACACTCCACCTCTTTCGAAGGCTCTAAATACAACCCTCTGAAACTTATACTAAAGATTTTGATAGTATAGACTAAACAAGCGGACGGTATAGATCAAAGATCAGACTGCACGTTTTGTGCAGTCTGATCTTGATCTATGCCGTCCGCAAAGGTCACCTTTTTCGCCAATGGCGCCGAAAGGGTTAAACACAATCATTGTAATCTACAACCTTTTCTGCAGGCTAAAGTGATACGACAATTTGATAATAATGTACACCGGTCAAAGATGCTATCAGAGTGGTTTTGATGTTTCGAAAATATTTTGATCCGAGGTGTTGATAATGCCTAGCATATAAATCCTTTACTAAATAATCACGTGCTATAACACAAACAAGAAGATGGCTAAGATACGAGTATCAAGCATTTTGGGAAAATGGGTAAATGCTGGTAACCAGCATCTGCTCCTTTTACTTACAAAGTTTTCTACTTTCTCTAAGATAAATCTCGCCAATAGAGACTTCTAATTTGTCGTTTGCAAATGCTTGAATTTGGTGCAGTTCAAAATTTTGTCATCTGAAAGGAGCCAATATTAGCGGCCGATACTAACCTTTTTATTTTTATTCTTTCCTGTAAAATCTATCTAAGACCCAATGGACAAAAATAGACAATGCCTATGTTTAAATGCGTTTAAATTAAACCCTTTACAAGCATCGAGATGGCAATATCTTACTGTGGGGTTGGTTCAAGTCGCTGGCTGAGAACTGTATTTTAGAATCTTATAAAAAAAGTTGCCAGGTTGCTCTATCTTTTGTTCGCTTTTAACCTGGTTTTAAATTTTATTTTTCATGTGTCTCCTGTGTTACATTATCACTCAGCTGAGGTTTAAAGAGCTGTTCTTGTGAATAAACCCTCGGCCTGTATTAAAAACCATTCTCAGTCCAATTCATAGACATATTCCAAAGAATCTTCTAAATTTAAAAGAAAAACGAGTTCTGATTGTCTAAATCGAATAGGGAAGAATTATTAAAAAAAAAAACGCTATAACGTTCGCATTTAGGCTTGTTGAAACATTCCATGTGGTATTTATAACAATTCTAAGCACCCAATTTTCCTCTTTAATCTCAGAGAGGTAAAATCTTATTTCAGCTAAAAATAATAAAATAAACTCCACTGCGTTCTTTAGTTAATTCTTATTGGAGTTTAACCCTTTCCTAAACAATCCCTGCTTTTTATGGGTCTGGAATAGTAGCCTTTTGAAAACATTGTGGGAAAATGCTGATAACCAGCAATTTTTTCCTTTTTCCCACATTGTTTTCTACCCTATCCTAGACAGAAATCATCTTTTCAGCAAGAGTTCAATTGTCGTCTGCAAATGCTTTCAATTTGGTCCAGTCCAAAAGTTTGTTGTTTGGGAAAAGGTTAACACCATTTGGTCATATCACGGTGGTCAGTGTGCCTTCAAACATGTCTAGCCCACCCGGGTAGCTCAGTGGTGAGCGTGTCGAACTCATGACCTGGTGGTTGCGAGTTCGATACCCGGTTGAGGCGAACTTTCTTTCCGGCGTATTTTCGCCTCTCACCTCTGCTGAAGCATGTGGGAAAAGTAGTTGGTGGCTTTGGAAAGAAAGTAGTGTAAGTACCGGTGTGAGAAATAGAGGATAATCAACTGGTTGTTTTTGATATGAAAAATATCTCACGAGGATGCGTTGTAAGGCGTTGAAAAAACGAGTGCGCAGCACGAGTTTTTTAACGCCTTACGACGCGTCCGAGTGAGATATTTTTCATATCAAAAACAACCAGTTGATTATTCTATTTATTATATACCTTATTAACATCATTATTTGTAATTTTGCGTTTGAAAGTCGAAAAAAATGTAGGCGAAAAGAAAAAAGTAGTTCTCAAATTACGGCAGGAAGTGAAAGTGAAAGTTGATAACGTCACTAGTGATGATATCAAAATTTATTACACTGGGAAATTCCAGGATTTCACTGCTGGGTATATAATAAAGCCAGGAGACACATGTGCGTCACCGGCCGCCATGATATGACCTTAGCTGTTAAAGTGGCATTAAACCCCAATACAACCAATCAAAGATGCCTAACTTTTTTTGGTAATTTTTTATCCTCAATCTGTTAATTAGGTAAAGTAAAACTTTCCAGCTGATAATAAAAACTCAAATATTGCTATTTCTAAGATGTTTTCTGGAAACATCTGTATTTCGGGTAATGTAGATCCAAGATCATATTGTGCACTATCTGTGCTGTCTGATCCAGACCTACGTTGTCCGAAAAAAGCTTTTTAAGTCGCGTTTAGCAGCCTAAGTTTAAGCTCGATGGCTCGACAAAATATACAAATTTTCATAAAAGAACTTGACATTGGTTATAAAAATTCGTCGAAATTAGGGTATTGAACGTAATTGAAAAAAAGAGGGCCAAGATGGCCCTGGATCGCTTACCTGAATTTTTGAAAGGATCATAGCAATTTTTTTGGGGGGAGGGGGGAATGAAACACTGGAAACAAAATCATTATTTTGCCAAGGAATTTTCAAAAGGTCACCAGTTTTTTTAATTTCCGTAAGTGCAAGTAGCCCCCATTCACTAGAGCCATGTTTCTTGACCTATCAAATTTTTGCAAACAATTTCGAAAAGAGTCATCCAAGGAACATTTCTGTGAAATTGTTTTAAAATCAGACCAGCCGTTTCAGAGAAGAGTTTTCAAGAATTTCTTCATGTCCGTATAGTGCAAGAAGCCCCCATTCACCAGAGCCATGTTTCTTGACCTATCAAAATTTCGCCGGCAGTTTTTGAAAAAAGTCATTGAAGGAACATTTCCGTGAAATTGTTTTAAAATCTGACCAGCCGTTTCAGAGAAGAAGAATTTTCAAGAATTTCTTCATGTCCGTAGAGTGCAAGTAGCCCCCATTCACCAGAACCATGTTTCTTGACGAATCAAAATTTCACGAACTTTCTTTTAAAAGGGTCATCCAAGGAACATCTCTGTGAAATTATTTCAAAATCTGACCCGTCATTCCAGAGAAGAAGAATTTTTAAGAATTTCTTCATTTCCCTATATAGTGCAAGTAGCCCCAATTCACCAGAGCCACATTTCTTGATGAATCAAAATTTCACGAACAAGTTTTTAAAAGGGTCGCCTAAGTAACATCTCTGTGAAATTATTTCAAAATCTGACCAGCCGTTCGAGAGCAGAAGAATTTTAAGAATTTCTTCACTTCCCTATAGTGCAAGTAGCCCCAATTCCCCAGAGCCGTGTTTCTTGATGGATCAAAATTTCGTGAACAATTTTTGAAAAGGGTCGTCCAAGAAACATCTCTATGAAATTACTTAAAAATCTGGGCAGCGGTTTCAGAGAAGAAGATTTTTAAAGAATTTCTAAGAAAATTCCATTTGGTTGCCATGGCAACCAGAGTTTTTGACGGAATCGAATTCTGTGGACAATTTTTAAAGAGGACCTCCCATGAAACATTCCAGCCAAATTGGCTCAGTGGTTTAGGAGGAGATGATGTTTCCCCACAACATTCAATATCTTTCATAACAAAATAGAACAGCTCTGTCAAATTCTTGAGGACACATAGTAAGTTCTAAATACATGAACCTTCAACTTGTCTTTGACACCTACCATCAATCGAAACATACCGTTTTCCAAATATTGCAGACAAAATCCAGTTCTGTCTTAACACTCCATTATGAGGTTTACATTGATTAAATTTCACAATGAATAATTTAGCACTTTGAAATAGTCGTACCTTATATTTGCTTCTTTTAAATCAGGTGCATTCATTCATTTCAACAACCACGACGACTCCATTTTGTTACAAGTTTTTTATTTGAAATACACATGTACATGTAACGCTCGTGTTTTTTTGCTTTTGTTCATATACCACGGCACGAGATTTTCTATTCCATACGTACAGGGTGTCCTGAAAGTAAGGTAACAATTTGGTACATTTATCGTATGGCTTTATAAATGCGATAACGAGGTAGAAATATATCCAACATGTAATATGTAAGTTTTCTGTTTGATAATTTCACTTAATATTCATTCCATCACACATTTTCATAGATATTAAATTTGTGACTGGCGTCATTTTCAGTAATTTACCACGTTTTGTTGAGACGGCCTTTTACACTTTCTCTGTCGAACATGCATGATGAGGTTGTCAATCTCTTCAGCTCACATTCCATTGTCAATCCTTTGATCTAATGTTCAATGCTCGTTAGAGACATGTCTGTGCTGTCCGGCTTGGGATTGTAGACTTTTCTCCAGCAAGATAACCCCCAAAGAAGACAAGCGGGTTGATGTAGGGATCTTCCACAGATCTTGATCATTTACCTCTAAAATATCGTGTTGATATTTCCCTTTCACCGAATGTATGGTATGAAAAGTCCATCCAAGTATTTGATGTGGTGCTGAAACACCATCCTGCATGAACCACGTGTTTTGCATTGCAGGGAAATTGTTTTTAAAGCATGGGAGCAGACTTGTCTCTCAAAAGCGATAGATAGTGCTGGGAATTAACTGTGTCGTTAAAGTCATGGCCCAACACCTTGACTTGATACGCCAACTATACAGTTAGTTTTTCTCTGTAGTGATCTCTGTCAACGACGTTTTTTTTCATGTGCCCAAAAGCGCATATTTTGTTTACAAACATGTCCGTTGAACAGGAAGTGAGAAAACGCCATATTTCCTAAATGAAGCCAATGACAAAAAGGTACTTCTGATTTGAAAACTGTGTAAAAGTTCGTTCATGATTTATATACAAGCATATGCTTAGCTCATCATCTCAAATTTAAAGCCAGATTATAAATGTCTAAAAGTGTCACCTTACTTTCCGGACACCCTGTATGTATGTAGTTCTTGCACGATACCATCGGTCTAAATCCTACGTTTTTAAAGGAGAACTGGCTTGAAATAAGAGGCATTTGTAGTCAAATCTGTTTATCTTTTAATACTGTGAGAAACGGAGAAGATTCCCGTCTTGAATAATGACTCCATTTCCTTCAAACCGCCGACACAACAACAACAATAGCAACCCCCTTGTTGGCCAAACAGATAGAGCACCCGCTCCTTGAGGGGAATGAGGTGTGTTCGTCTCTTGCCTGGTTATACTGAAAACATAGTTTGCACATAAAAGTAATACGACTTCCCGCCCTTGGCCGTCAAAATTACGGAGATACCAATACGTCTTGCTTTCCAGTGACAATGGACTGGACAAATCCTGTTTATAAAGTCTAGGAAAACACAAGGATAAGTAAAATTGTAGACGTATCTAACTGAAAAGCTATTGAAAAGGGATTCAACTCCAATTAATCACAACAATATTAAAACATTGTCTATGTGTTTTAGACAAAGTTTCGTCGTTTGTACGATTTGTTGGATTTTATCCATGAAGAGAAGTTATTCCTTTATCAATATCAGCTGTTCATTCCATAGAATATGCCCCAATAAGAATAAATACATTTGCTTTCCATAATGCCAGTGCTTTATCGAGCACAACCACGCATGTATGATTAATTTTTAGTGCTTGATTTTTCAGCTGCTTTACCGGACCGAGTAGTTCTCATTTTTTTCACAATCCCTTTATACTGCTTTAAGACTTGGTCTTGGCGACATACATGTAATATTTACCGGAGACAACAACGTGTAGGAGACGTATCTTTCTCTTGTTTAGAGGATCTTAGTTATTTCTTTTATAAAATAAGGGAGACACCTGAGACACACATTTATTCATTTAATCAACATTTTCCATGGCCTTGGATAAAAACTGTCAGGTCTTAATGTTCTCTTATTTCTCTCGTGCTTGCGACAAGAACCTAGCTTGTGTTTTCTATCCAGTATACTTCACGTAAACTTGCAGTTCCACACTTTAGGGAGCATTTAGTCCATGTTTCAACTTTTTGAAAACAATATTGTTTTTTTCCATACGCTGGCTCTCTATAGAGCGGCCAGATCTATACGGGAAATAAGATAAACGCCCGCTAGCAGTTGGACCCTTTGACGGGACATGGACCATTGGAAGCCATTGACTTCCCTACTGACTCCAATTTACTTGCAGATGAAATATATCCAAATCGATATCGCCTATTTGCAGCTTAATAACAAATAATTGTTATCAAAAGCCGTCTGTACTATGACTGTTTTTCTGACCAACAAGACTGCTATAATGCCCCTTAAGGGAGGTTTTTAACAGCGGCCCGACTAAAAAAAAAGAGGCAGGGAATCGCGGCAATGTCGAACGTTCAATCGTCAAGCGAAATCATACAGTGTGATTGTCAAACACTCAATAGTTGTGTTAACAGTCATTCAAAGTATGTGGCGCAATATGGAGAAACCAGGCCTCTTCTAAGCAGAGCAGTCAAGATTTTTTGAGGTTATGTCTGTCGACGTAAAGAAATTGGGTTGAACCACTGAAATAGCAAATTAAACTATTATCCGTGATTGTTCTCCTTTAACGCAGTAGACCCTATTAGAAAACAGCTATTTATGCAATAATGTTATCCTACAAAATTTGATATGATTGAAAAAGAGTGTTCTTGTACTGCTTTAACCAAGCCACTTTTCCCTTTTTGTCTATTCTAGAATTATCATTTATAAATCTAAAACCACAATATTTTCATTAGAAAGAGAGGTAGTAATTACCTCCCTTTTCTGAAAACTAACAACAGTATCTACAAATAATTACAAGATAGGCATAAAGAAATTCCTGGTCCATTATGAAAATGTGCAAAAGTATCATTTCTGTATAAATCTGTATTTATCAACTATCAAGAAAACTTTATGCAATTCAGCACTAGAGATATTAGGGGTCTACTACCTTAAATTTAGTTTATTATTGGATTATTTCGTTTGAGACATGGCATATTTCTACCGCGAGATACGAGATAGCTTATGCGACAATTTCAGAGAACTATCGTGATAAAATATTATCTAGATATTAAAATTACAATATAAATTTCGCGATAATTCTTAGTGTTATCATATTTTTTTTCTTTCGTGCCCACAACTGACATTTACGGTATCTATGAGATACGGGTTGGGAACTTCGTCTACAAACTTATGAACTTCATTTTCCCTGAACGGTTCTAAAGTTGTTCTAAAGTTGTTCGTAGGCTCGGGCATTTCGAGTCGTCTTTGTGATTTTACAGACTTCTGTTCATGTCAACATTTACCAATTAAGCTACAATGCCAACAATTCGAATTTTTATGAGCTGAAATCCTGGGAAGTCAAAAACTACCGAGTTAGTCCAAACGGTTGATTTTCTATGTGTAGATATCGAGAAGCGGATGGAACTAGCACGGTAATTCTATCTCGCTTGTAAGCTTCGTGCACGATTGATAAACTTTTGTTACCTGACGCAAAATTTCTCAAATGAAAGTTTCCTGCAAAAAATGATATCACGATATACTTTTGTTACCTGACGCAAAATTTCTCAATCGTGCACGAAGCTTACATGCGAGATAGAATTATCGTGCTAGTTCCATAATTATCTTATCAAAACTTAAGAAAACTTTTATTTATCCCGATGGTTTTCTAAGCTTAATATGAAAGCTATCTCGTGGTAGAAATATGCCATTACAGATTTACATATATAATTATGTAGACTGAAAAAAGTGTGTACGTAAAACCTGGTCAAAATCCCAAGATATAGAGGATATTTGTTTTTTTCGGTGAAAGATCGAAATTTATTTCATCGAGTGGACACCATCGGTAATATTTTCACGAGTGGCGAAGGCACTCGTGAAAATATTACCGATGGTGTTCACGAGATGAAATAAATTTCGATCTTTCACCGAAAAAAACAAATATTCTATTTATTTCATGCTTTTTACACTTTCTGGGAGGAGCTTTATCAAAATTCAGTACAATTCTTTTCCCTTATTCCCCGTGGCGTACCCCTCCCGCATAGCAACGTTACGTCAAGTGCGAGAAATGTAAGGTATATGACGTCATATTTCCCATCTGGTTGTTAGGCACACGCAATTTACCTAGGCAACAAGAACGTGAAAATCGGTATTTTCACTGGTGGTACCAGTGTTAGATCGAAAAATATTTTCACTCCTATTTCTCGATATCTTACCGGAAAGCATGAAATAAACACGATCGTTACTTAATAAGGAAAGTATCGGACACTTAATTCCATTTTGACCCACAAATGCTATATAGTCAGCTCGGAACCAAGAAATCACTGAATTCTGGTATCCTTTGGTGGTTTTTGTGCTATTTGCAAATATTGATGCCTTGAATTTTGGCACAGGGTCGCCCTGAACACAGATTATCTGAAATATTGCCCTTGACTTGAAAGCGTCTACGTAGGGATGTTGTGGTGTATTACTGTAATGTGAAACGTCAAGTTATCTTACCTAGTGTTTCCATGTCGACAGCACCTAAGTGTCCAGTTTCGGATACACGCAGAATCTCTCATAGCACTGAATTCCAAACGTTTCAGTTGTTCTGACTTCAGCTAGGTAACAAAAGGTTACAAATTGTCAGACCGAAACACAATGGGAGTATGTCAGGATGTAAAATTTGAATTTTCTCGACTGATATCTACCTGACTACATGTTACTTCCTGTCTCTAGCTTGGCCAAGTTTATTTAACGGTTTTGCGTGCAACCATGAGATAAATCTCTCTTTTGTGGTGTATTATAAAATTCACAGGAACTTTATTTTCCGGTTAGATCTAGTATATCATCTGAAATTTGTTAAGTAGCTGGAGTTTTATTCTGCAAAATTCTAAATTGTTTCTGTCTTACGATAAACCTATTTTTTATCTGAAAGAAGGCCAGCTCCATGGCAATGGAATAGACGACAAATCAATGAATTATATTTTAACTATAAAGACGGTTTATTTAAAGTAAACAGTATACATGAAAACATAATTTTGAAACAATTGTGTGTTGACCCTGAAATACCTTACTGTAAGTTCAACTCTTTCAATGATGCTCATAGTCATGGAATTCAAAGAGAGAGAAAGAGAGACAGACAGAGACAGAGGAAGGGGGGGGGGGGGGGGGAAGAGAATGAAATGTCCAACCTTGTCGAGGGCTCACAATAGAAATAAACAGGCTAATGCGTTATTTATGTAAACTTCAGATTTTTTCTGAATTTTCGGGTATTTTGTAAATGTTTACATACTTTGGTGCATGGAGATGCTTAACAACGATCTAAGTAGAGCACAAGTTAAATTGTTTTACCAAGATAACATAATGTATATTATCACATGAGAGTTATGTAATAAAGAGCTATTAATGTGAAATGTCTATATTTCACTTAAAAATTGTTTTAAACTACCATAACTTTTATGGGGCGTAGCAGAATCTTATTTTCCTTGCTATCGAAACTTGGTTGACGGCCTGTTTGTAACATAAAAAAGCTTTATTCATAGATTTAACGCCGTTTATCACTAATGTTTGTGCGCACCTTCCTGCGCACGCGTTTTATTCAAGGAAAATGTGAATCAAAAGTCCACCCATGCTATTTTGCACATATGGTAATACTGTTGTTACTTTGTAACAAGTATCACTTTCTAGGTAGTATAAGCAAAGAGAAAAAACAAATAAATTAAGCGGATCTGTGAACTGTGACTGTGAAATGATTAAAATACTGTTAACACGGAGATACACACCAATCATGTAAAAAGAAAAACGAAGCAGGAAATTTAAAGCTGTGAAAGTATTGCTGCTTCCACTTTTAAAGCTATTGTGGGAAAAGGAGAACTCGCTGGGAATGAGCAATTTCTCTTTTTCCCACTATGCCTGCAGAGCTTTTATCCATTTTATTTTTTCAAAGGATCCTATTTTTTTTTCTTTGAAAAAAAATTAACTACAACAGTGACGGTCATCCCTATTTTCTGACGAAGTAAGCATGGATAGCTGTCATTGTTATGATTTCTTATTGTTTAGAATTGAAATACTATAGGTGTGGAATTTTTAGGAAAAATATGTCCATTTCAAAGTATGTACATTATATTTATTGAAGACTGACCCTCATGTTCGTCCAATTATATCTCTTTTTAACTCATTGGTCTTTACATGTATATAACATGCAAATTTATACATTTACCATGCTCTTAACCGGGATTTTATATACTTTTTGTGGAAAACTAAATGAAGTTTTGTTGAAATGGTGTCTCTTTGCATATTATTCTGGTAATTTTCCCTTCTAACTGAAAAATGTATTGATTCCAGTATCAGCTGAATTTCTACACTGTATATACAGCTGTACCTTTTTCAAAGACAAATTTCCCAGAAACATGCAAGGTGACCCATAATTTTTTTTACTGTAATCTCCTGGAGACATGATGACCTTTGTATGTGCAAAGTTTTAAAAATCTCTCCCATAGCAGACTGTGTGGTATACGTCGTTAAAGGACATCGGGATCGATATACAGGTGAAGATTTCATTTGACAAGCATCTGTTTCCAGCGGTCTTTTCTCTCTGGATCGTGGAAACTCATTTCTAGGACTTTCTTGCGTTCAAAAATCAAGGTTAAAGGCGATTTGATATCAACATTGTGAAAATGATGGGAGGATCGAGAAGAAAATTTCTACTATTAAGACGTATGTGTAAAGACATTCATGTTTTAAATTGCTGATTCATTGCCGATTCATTACCATAAGAAGTTAGTGATAGAAGTACTAGTAGCATTGGTGATTCGACGACTAATGTGGTGACGGAAGATGGAGAATTATTTCGAAAACATTACTAGTACGATGATACCACGAATCATGAATTCCACAGAAAATATTAATTCAGTAAACAGCCCATATAAAGTAGTTGTATCTTATATTTCTCTCTGTCTCTCTGTCTCTCTCTCTCTCTCTCTCTCTCATTAATTCCTGAATAGGCGCTTTCAGAGATTTAAAGAAAGATAAACTTGTTCAAGAGCAAGTCACTAATCCATAAATCACGACACTAGATAAAAAAACATTTTAATATGAATTCGAAATATATTATTTGAAAATTACAGTTTTAACAGCGAAAAGAATAAAAGTAACATGAATAAATTTTGTATGCCAGAATGAGTTCTTAATGTAAAATTACTTAGTCAGTGTGTTTATGGTATTGATATTTACATGGTATAATGATATCTTTTGCGACATTTTTTCAGCGAAAACTGTAAGTTGTGTTTGAACGTGTAAATCGTATGCTACGTCGTCTGATACAAAATTATGTCTTGTGTAAATAGCTTACATTCGATGTAAATTTGCTATAATTTATAATGAGTATTTTTGCACTGCTTTCACCGAGCCACGTTTTCTTGTTTGTCCTTCTTAAGATTATCATTTATAAATCTAAAGCCACTATATTTACATTACAAAGGGAGATAATAATTACACCCTTTTCTTGAAACTAACAATAGTATCGACAAATATCTTCAGTTTAGACATTAAAGGAATTTCTGGTCGGTTAAAGATGTGCAAAAGTATCATTTATCAAGTACATGTGCCAAGAAAGTTTATGCCATGCTGCACTAGAAGTATTACGGGTCTACTACCTTAACTCTTTACCACACAACAAAATTTTAGACTGGTTTAAATTGAAAGCATTTGCAGAGGACAAAATAAAGGTGACTGAAAAAATGAAATTTGTTCTGGGAAGGGTAGAAAACACTGTGGGAAAAGGAGAAAATGCTGGTTACCAGCATTTTCTCCTTTTCCTACAGTGTTTTCAAAAGGCTTTTTTCTCAGGGGCGTCAAAAGTAGGGATTGTGTGGTAATGGGTTAATGTGAATGACAACATGGGAAAGACATATTTCATATTTCATCAATAAATGATTTTATCGGAAATCTCGTTTTCTCTATATCAGAATATGTATTTTTGTCCAATTTTATTAAACCTTTGGTTCGGTGAAAGAAAACATATATCGAACAATTAGCTACATGTAATTTTACTATGTTACTAAGGATTTAACTGGCAGACGATGGAAACAAATACATGATCTCCCATGGAATATCAGTTCTGGCCATTCTTTGACCAACTCAATCTCTCGTTACAGTTTCTGAGAATATTTTTGATTTCGTTACACTTATTTTTTGTACTGTGAAAAGACTGGCCAATAAATTGACGCATTACAACTGGTTATTTTTCTCGACAAACTTTGAAAGTTTCTTAACGAAATTCCCAACTCCTCATTGCAATACGTATCACTAATAGTGCAACAGTTACCTCCCTTTGAGCATTGCTCAGCCTATTTGAAAAAAAAAAAAACGCAAATGTTTCGCAATGTACAACGCATATTCTAAGTCCGATACGGTGCAACGCAGACAAAATATTAACCAACCTATAACGAGAAAAACAAATGAAAGCCTAAATACATATATAGACACTGAATGATTGCATTTCCTTGATTTCTGCTTTCGTGTTGTCCCGGTATTTCGTACGTTCTGAACAGTCTGATCTTAATCGACACTGTCTGCAAAAGGTCGGTGAGTCGCGCTTAGAAGCCTTAGCGTTTAGGAAGCGAGATTCCAGCTCAAAAAATCTCCCTTAGCTGGAAAGGAATTGTAAATGATTTTACTTTGGTTTGGGTCTTTGATACAAATCTAATCATTTAACATAATGTTGTTTTGCAACAGATAACTGCCTCTGGTAGATCTATATACAACTGTTTCATACTAAGAGTCTGTGATATACATCTAAAACATCGCATATAAGATGGCAGTTGTGTTGAAAAATTTGATTAAAATCTTCCCAGAATACGCTATACAAAACACACACGTGGGAATTTCAACGAAAAAACAATTCCACTCACTACTCTGAAATAAAAAGAAACTGACGTCACTTATGAAACGTCGTATAATTTATCAAATTATGCAGGGTAAGAAAGTTCTGAATGACAGTATTTCACTGAAAATTAGAGAAACCATTAGATAAAAAAAACAATTGATTCATCAGATAATGATCTTGTATTATCATTCAGGAAATTAATTCTAGAAAACAAGCTATATTGAGATTGCAACTGTGAAATAGGCGGACGTCATTTAAAGGGTCAAACAGAAGGCACTGCGCTCAACAAACTCATCCTTGCATCTGACAAAATAAAGTTATTTATAACGCATCAATGCATAACCCATTGCTTTAAATTGTTATTTTTGAGGCCCTATGTTTGAAATATTTGTCCAGCATATCGGGAAAGAAGCGATTGCTCAAAACTTTGTTCCCGATACATACCGATACTGTTAGATAAAAGTATAATTCCTTTTCCTTCGACTTCATTTTTTAAAAGTGAAATTTGAGCCATACTGTGTTAAAAGGGGGCCTAAATCCTCATCCTGATGTATGCTACTAAGTAAGTCGGCACAAAATCATGGATCCATTAATTCTTTATTGTCTGAAAACCAACTGACTCGTGCATCTGGCCCTTGATATGCAGAAAATTAACATATAGATCTAGCAAAAACGTAAAAAGGGGGAAAAAAACCGGCCTGTGCCGACTGCGCAGGCTGACATGAATAAATACTTTTTTCAAGGTGCACTAAACCCCTTTTCATAGAGCATGGAGCATTAATTTTGCTTTTAGTCAGATCAGTTATCATTTGACATCAGTCAAAGAAATTCAAGCTCTTGACAAGCCTGGAATAACTTTCAAATTTAAATCAATTAGTCCATCAATAAACCAATGAATGATCAGTGTGTTTATTTCTTTTTTACTTTTCATTCGTTTTCGACTGTCTGTCTGTATGCTATTTTGTCTACTTCTTTTATTGGTCTAAAGAAACGCTTTTAAAAGTAACCGTATTAGATCTAATAAATTAAATTGCGGAAAATAAATGCAAAGTGAGTCCTTGCGCACAACACTAGATCTGCTTGAATCTGTATCGGAATATATCGTTCTCGAGGGCAATACAAAAAAAAAGTTTGAGACAATATGTTCCTATACAAATGTACGTGTTTACATGGTCAAGGAATTCTGTCAATCATCAAGGGAGATAATCAATTGTCACTCATCGCATTATCTACGTGAGAGTGATTTACTCTTGAAAAAAAAATCTTTAACCTCGGCTTGTGTAAAAGTGCTTCATGAGAAGGATTTCATTGTCAATATAAAATTAAAACTCGGTATTAACAAATTAAGAAGATCTCTATCCGTAACAAAAATTAACATCAACAAAAATGAGTGTCTATATATTATTCATTCTTAAGAAACCCACAACCTCTTACTGTTAATTAAGCCAATCATAAGTTGCATTACTTTCAAAATTTAGAATATGACTAGAAATGAAACAAAGAATGGTTGGTAAATAACCTTATATGACAAACTCCGAACGGTATCTAATGCTACTCTCTCACTATTACGTATCAGCAGCGTATGCAACAAAACCTCTTTACGCAGGTCAAACGCAAAATACTGTGGCGTATTTTGTTCAAAATTAAAGACACCGGGTATCTAAGGCATTTCTGTTGCGTTCCTATGACGTATAGATGTATGGCATACTGATACGTAAGCGTATTGTATGACGAGTTACCGTGACGTAAGTTCCGCTTCGCTATCACGACTTTCCTTTTTTTATGTACCGCCTTGTAGTTGCGTAAATACGACAGTCACTGATGGAAAACATTTCTGCTGACTATGTCGCTGTAACTCGTACAAAAGAAGTTAAGCATATCAGGTTAACCGATACGTTCGCGTGACGTAATAAGTGTTCGAACTACGTTCCCGCAGCGTCACTACTGTATTGATTTCACAAAATTACGGCGTATGTGTGACTTAAGTCTGACGTATAGAAGCTGCTACGTATGTGCTACGTATTTTCAAGTGCGGACTTAAAAATACGTCGCACCTCCGCGTGCAAGGAGATCGTGCTACATACTAAAGAGTATTAGCTACGTAAGCTAACGTTTTTTTTGACATTGTGACGGTGTTCCTTTCTTATCGCGATAGGTCGTACATACACATGCCGATACGCAATTTAGTGAGACAGCGTCTTGAACATCTTCGCAAGCTAATGGTGACGATCCACTACTCTACTCTACCCTTGCCGGATCGAGCTTGATTTCCACAGTCCCGCTATACGCATTTTCATTGGTTTATGCTAGCTCTAACTGCACGAATAAAATCGCTCGTAGAATTTCATCTTTGATAAAAATAGAACAAGATCGCGACCTTTCGAATAAAAATAGAAGGTAAACATGCATACCTCCGTGGATGTGTGCAGGATCTGTAATGATTTATCATCGAAAAAACGTAGACGAACAATATTTACAGAAAATTTTAGTGTGACCAATCAATTATAAGAGGTTTTAGGCTATACCCCAGCACCTGACCATGGAATGTCGAAACACGTTTGTGGTCTTTGCTTCATGTTGAATTATTGTATTCGTAAGCGGTTTGTAAAACGATATTTTATTGGCTATAAGAATTATGATGTAAACGGGGATAATAACCAGCATCCGATACGGGGCGTATTGCGGGAATCTCGAAAACGGGCTCGATCCGCCAAGGTAAGACCCATGTATTGATCGTAACCTTGGCTCGCGAAGATGCGTCGTGAAATGAACGTGTTGTGAAAACATATGGCAAAAAGAGCAACGACCTGTCACACAATTACTCAGCTGGTGAGCAACTCAAAAATAAAAAATCTTCAGGTGAAAATCTGATTAACAACAGATTAGCCATGCTCTAGAAAAGGCGGTTCAATGGATCTCCGTGATGCATTATACCAAACAAATTCATGACGTAATTATAGATCCATAAAATAAATTTTGTCGAACACCCGGCTGACTTCTGCGGTAGACTGTCCTTCGACATGCAGAAAACTGACCAAAAGCATCACGATTCGACCCGTAAGTCGATACTCTTTACATAATTGGCTTGCAACACGCTAAAAGGGGCATTCGGACATTTGCGTAAAGTGTCGTCTCGGATCAGCCTGCGCAGTCCGCGCAGACTGATCCGAGACGACACTTTCCGTTTTAATGAAATTTTCTGTTTTGCGCAAGTCCACCTTAGCACAAATCTAGGTTAGTCGTAAAGCGTCGTCTCGGATTAGCCTGTGCGGACTGCGCAGGCTGATCCGAGACGACACTTTACGCATATGTCCGAATACCCCTTGTCGCGTGTTGCAAGCCAATTATGCATTTTGCCCCTGTTTCACAGACCATGGCTAAGAATTTTTTTCTGCAGAGTTAGTATTAATCAATCACTACTCACTCCCGTGTCTTAACCTATTACCACACAATCCCTACTTTTGACGCCCCTGAGAAAGAAGCCTTTTGAAAACACTGTGGAAAAAGGAGAAAATGCTGGTAACCAGCATTTTCTCCTTTTCCCACAGTGTCTTCTACCCTTCACAAAACAAATTTCAAATGTTCAGTCACCTTTATTTTGTCGTCGGCAAATGCTTTCAATTTGGACTGGTCTTAAATTTTCTCGTTTGATAATGAGTTAAAACATGTAACATATATTTTCGGTTAGCATGAGCCGACATTAGATTGAGATTTTTGTCCTTTCTGTTTCTTACTCATCTCCTTTCCAGTGCTTTATAGGTTTATATGGCTAGAGGTAGTGCTCCTACATAGTTTTGTGTTGCTCAAAGTTTATTGCAGTGGAAGCTATAGAGAGGTTCCGCGTTTGATCCTCATCCGTGGTACATGGATCTTCGTGGGTTCTGTCTTTGGGCAAGAGCTAAGCCTTGTACCCATGAAATACAGGGAAACTATAAATGAGCTTTGTTCTATCATTCTAAAGTGCCGATGATAGCTATGTAAAATAATTCAAAATTGTCGTCGGTAAATTCGAAGTAACATGTCTTCCAGAGATTCATGAAAGACTGACATATTGAATGTGTGCATTTCGGTTACGACAGCCTTAGGTATCCCTAGCTTGGAAGACGTTTCTTTACATACCTTGTGCCCTGTACCCTTTTATGTGTGACAAGCAGGTTTCGGTTAGCATAAGTGATAAGCGCCTACACTAAAAGACGCACTCATATTGTATATACAATAATTAAATTTTTTTTATCAGTGAGTTTGATAACGACACTTGTCGTATATGCAGACAACAAGAATCCGAAACTAATGACGTCTTGCGACTTTTGGAATGAGTCAACCGAAAAAGATAGGTCACTGAAACAGGGATCTGTACAAAATCTTTACAATTTGCATATATGGAATGTTTCGAGGAGCGTACACGTATGGCGTCATGACTTGTGTAATTGTGTGATGATCACTTGGTCACCGTCATCTTCCAATTGTGCTGTGTTCTGTGATAATGTACGTAATGACAGATGATAAGAGTAATGTCCACCATTGTTTATTGCAAACTTGACCGCTGACCGCGACGTCTGTTGCTCTTCTGCCGGGTATTGGTTTCTCTTCTGAAATGAAAAAGTAATAATACCGTGAATATTTGATGTTTTTTTGGTAGTTTATTGAGAAATAAAAGTGGGCTATGGTTTACGATCAATGAAAAACAAACGATTTCATACTTTTAAACTCTTTAACCCTTTACTCCATAGATACTCATTTCTACACATTGCTTGTAGGAGCCTTTGGAAAACATTGTGGCAAAAAGGTGAAATTGCTCGTCACGAGCAATTTCACCTTTTGTCACAATGTTTTCTATGCTATCAAAAGGTGTCATCTGCACATAAGAAACGGCTTCATCCTTGCTGTTATTTAGAGTCAATTAGAGATACCATAGAAATGCCTTACAGGGTAAAGGGTTAATTGAGGGCGGAGACCGTAGTTCCCGCGCACTAATTACTGACTTTAACAGTGTTCCATGAACGAGACGGAAGTTTGACGTAATTTACGCGTATTTATCCTACATTTCCGGCGCTTTTCGTAAAATTGTAATGCGTTGAACATTATATGGCACGGGTACGCCACGAGGAATTACCGGAAACAAATGCGCTGATAATTTATGAATATCCCAACAAGAAAACGGCTTGGAAGCATGAACTATATAGAATGTTCGATGTTTTCGGTGAAAGACTGAAAATTATTTCTTCGAGTGAACATCATAAGTAATATTTGCACATGTGACAGCCACTCTTAGAAATAATAACAATGATATTTACTCGATGAATAAATTTCGATCTTTCACCGAGCAATTAAAGTAGATTAGTCTGCATAAAATATACATATAGTTCCTTTTATAGTGGAAATGTGATAGAGGAAGTTGTTCGGGTTATCAACATCTAAGTAATCACAACTACTACGAAAGAAAGAAATACATATGACAAAAACATGACTAAAGTCAACGTGTTGTCTTACATACACAATACCAATGACAGAACAGACAGTAACAAAAATTACAATGGTGATTTTAAAGACGATAAGAAAGTAGAATAACTTATATAATAGTTAAAAACAACGATAAACTATTGTTTAACTGTTTGTGATTGTAGCTTTGTTTCTGCAAATTCGTTCAAAATAAGTAAATATCTATCCCTCAAAGTTGGTTGAAGTGCAGATAAAAAAGATATTTCCTGCTACGCACGACCCAGGCGCCTTTTGCAGACAGTGTAAATCAAGATCGGGTTGCACAGAACGTGCGGTTTTTCACTATCCGATAACGAGATATTTTGCATTTTTTCTTTTTCTTGCTTTTAAAGCAATGTGAACTGGGCCAATATTGTAAATTTTAAAGTACAAACATTCTTTTTTAAGCTCCAGAATCTTCCAAATTTGAAAGTAACATAGATCAAAATTGGCTAAATTAAATTGTTTAGTCAGTAAAAGATAACGTGATTTTTTTTCAATCCAGAATAAGACTGAAAATGCAAGACAGAATGATTAAAACGGGCCCTGGTTACCGCTTTTCACGTTTTTTTTACAACATTTACTGTGTATGCCTATCAACAGACTTCAAAACTGTTACGTTTCCAAGCGCGTGTTCTTATTTCCTTAATATGGATATTTTCTTTGATTTAACTGAAAAGGATCGTTATCCAGTGTTATAAAATCGTTGCTCGAGAACATTCAGTGGACGATACTCTGAATGGGAAAAAAACAAAAATGCAGGACAAAATTAATATTTCATTTATAAAAACGTGACAACTCATATCAGGACTACTTGGAAATATTGGGAGGGGAAACCCTCGGAAGCTGATTACTCTACAAATACAAGTCGTGCAGTAATACAGTTCTGACCATTTTCGAAAAGTGCTATGTCTAGCAATATACCAAATATTGAATCAAATACCTTCGTTTTAGAACATGAAATTTTCCAACTTGCGTATTGTTTCGTTTAGTATATATGTATCATCGTATATCAAATCCTTGGTGCCAGTCTGCTATTCACTTTGGTCATATGACGAGATGTAGTGTCAAGAAAACATTAAAGCTTCGTGTATTTTTAATCCAAGTAACAATCTCTCGAGCGTGATGAGAGATTTTTAGATATTTTGTTTTCTTTAAACGTCGTGTCGCCCAGATTGCTAACCTAGATTAGGTTTATCCATTAATCACAATCAAGTTTTCAGGGGGGGAAAATTCTTTAGACTTATGTTCTTCATGTTATTCCCAGAAACACCCTGGCCTGTCATCAGTGAAATTCCCAGTGACTTCACAAAATCAGGCCTTTTGAAAACCAAGACTTTTTGCTTGCATCAAAACAGAAAAGCTACATGTTTGACGAGCAACGGATTTAACGATTTAATCATCAGAAAAAGTAATTGTCACTCCACTCACAAACAATGCTATTTGGGTCTTTGTTTCTTGTTTAATGACATAAATGCACTAAAATTGGGCCTAAGGTCTCTCTGTCGTTATCGGCCGCAGGGTTTCCTGCCTTCTTTGAATCCCGTTTTACAAATTTTGTAATCACAGATTTCTTTTACGAAATGAGTAAAATTTAGAAAAACGGACCGTGCTGATGATTTTTGTCTACTCCGTATATACATATTTAATGAATTAACTGAAATATACTGTGGTATACAATGATCTATTAGGTTCCTAAGTTCTTGTTGTTCCTGTTGATAATTTAGCTCTTTAACCCTTTATCATACGATCCTGACTTTTAAAGACCCCAAGAAAGAAGCAATTCGAAAACATTGTGGGAAAAGGAGAAAACGCTGGTAATTAGCATTTTCACCTTTTTCCACAATGTTTTTTACATTCCCCAAAACAAATCTTAACATTGAGCCACACTTATTCTGTTGCCTACAAATACTTTCAATTTGGACAAAGTCTACATTTTTTGTCTTTTGGTAAAGACTTAACGGCAAGTATGCATACTCGGCCAATGTCGAAGCCTGAAAAATACAATCAACTAATACTAGAATATTCATTTCATAAGCTTGACTTCGGCGACTTCGATAAATTGAACCTGGTTATGATCATCTTAGTCTGTTTTGAAAATGTTTCCCGAAGCAAGAATAAATGACAGAAAACAGTCTGATTGGTGGATATGACAAGATTGACAACCAATAGCTATCGTCGATAAATCGGATGTTACCTGGTGTCTCATTCGGGAAACCTCGGGTACACCACTTACCGTTCTTAAAATCGTAACAGGCAACTTGGAAAAAAAGGAAACACTAGTCAACACGATTTTCTACGGAAATCCTTTTAAATATAATTCTAGAGACAAGCAGTTTATACAACCATTGTCCTACTCAATTAATTCCGTTCACCTTTTTTTGCTACAGGTTGCTTAACATTGAGGCTGTTGTTGCCGTCGCTAACCGATTTACATGGATGTCGCCATGTTGAAGATTGTATGACTGTCAGTGTAATAAAACAATCGTCACAATTCGGCTGATTCCGTAACTACATCTAAGCTCGTCCCTATCAAGAAGATTTCCATTTTGAAATGAGAATCGAGTGATTCTATATATAGCGCGCCACTGACAGTTGTTTAGCAAACAACCTCGATGAAGTTATTCGCACCTGTCTTTTGTTCGGTGAAAACGTCAATCGGAATTGATAAACCACGTTACAAATAGAAAGTATGAACAGTTTGTCAATTGAATATTGTAAGAAAGATTTTGACAAAGAATTGAAACTTAAGTTTTCTTTTGTAAGAGGAGCCTTACAATTTGCACAACGATAAACCGGCGTATTTCCTGGCGATGGATGTACCGATCTCATGCATATCAATCCACCAGTTACAGCCTAGGGATATGATTGCTCCCATCACCCGAGCGTATATTAAAATTGAAACCGCACCTGAAACAGTAGTGGTTAGGTACAGAATTAGTCCATTTGTGGCGAGGGCCGTTTTTTATCAGCGGAACCATAAAAAAGATAAAAACTGCAGCACAGTCATTATGCCTCTAGAGTTTAATAATGTTTTGCAAACTAAGCTCCACCAACCAGTGGATAAACAAGAGGACCATGATGGTCCTATATCGCTCACCTGAGTACAAAGCAGTAAAGGTCTAAAATGAAGATAAATATCTAATATCAAATTCAAGGTCAAATAATTCTGACAGGATATGTAACTGTGCAAAATGCATCTACTTTTAGAGAAGATTTTTAAAGTTTTCCTTCTTTGTTCCTATGTTTCAAACTTGTGACCCCCGGGGCGGGGCCAGTTTTGAACCCAGGGGCATCATATAAATATTCTTGGTAGAGATCCACTAAGACATGCCACATACCAAATATCAAAACTCTGCATCTTCTAGTTTCAGAGAAGAAGATTTTTAAAGTTTTCCTTCTTTGTTCCTATGTTTCAAACTTGTGAACCCCGGTGCGGGGCCAGTTTTGAGCCCAGGGGCATCATATGAACAATCTTGGCAGAGGTCCACTAGGAGATGCTGCATACCAAATATCAAAGCTCTGCACTTTCTAGTTTCAGAAAAGATTTTAAAAGTTTTCCTTCTTTGTTCCTATGTTTCAAACTTGTGACCCTCAGGGCTGGACCGCTTTTAACCCCACGGGCATCATATGAACAATCTCGGTAGAGGTCCACTAGGAGATCCTACAAAAATATCAAGCTACCAAATATCAAGCTCTGCACCTTCTAGTTTCAGAGAAGAAGATTTTTAAAGTTTTCTTTCTTTGTTCATATGTTTGAAACTTGTGACACTGGGGCCGGGCCAGTTTTGACCCCAGGGGCATCATATGAAAAATCTTGGCAGAGGTCTACTTGGATATGCTACATACCACATATCAAACCTCTGCACCTTCTAGTTTCAGAGAAAATTTTTAATGACTTCCTTCTGTGTTCCTATGTTTCACATTTGTGATCCCCGGGGCATCATATGAACAATATTGGTAGAGGTTCATTAGGAAATGCTATATACAAAACATCAAAGCTCTGCACCTTTTAGTTTCATAGAACATTCTCTGTTCCTATGTTCCAAATTTGTGATCCCCGGGGCCGGGCCAGTTTTGACCCCAGAGGCATCACATGAACAATCTTGGTAGAGGTGCACTTGGAGATGCTACATACCAAATATCAAAGCTCTACGCCTTCTAGTTTAAGAGAAGAAGATTTTCAAAGATTTTGCTATCTTTTTCCTTTTGGTTGCCATGGCAACCAGAGTTATGGCTGGAATTCAATCTCTTGAACAACTTAGGTAGAGTTTCACACAAGAAACATCCCTGCCAAGTTTCTAGGTGGAGAAGATGTTTAAAGAAATAGTGGACGACGCATGACGGACGCCGCACGACGGACGACGCACGACGGACGTTGGACATTATGGCGACTACAAAAGCTCACCACTTCCTGCTCGGGTGAGTTAAAAAGGTACGTAACGCAACAACACGATCGTTTAGCAATAGGCGTGTTTGTTTTATTTATACATGTAGTGAGACAAAGCATTCTGAAACTTGCTGACGCTACAGTGAAATTGTCCGAAAAACACTTGGAGTAGAGATTTTCGAAATGCCTCCATTGCAATACATGCACTGCGTGAGGGAGCGTATTCTTTATTCAATATAAAAGCGCTGGGTAAATCCAATTAATTAGTTACCACTCGAAAGTTATCTAGTCAGAAGTTAGCATGCAAGCTACAGTGCTGGCCTTAGCCAGCTATGCACATCGTTTAGCATTCACTGAACACAAAAAGAGCAAATTATTCGGTTCTTGACACGCAAATTCGCTTGTTCTTGTTACTCCTTTTCTGGAAATTTCGCCATCAATACTTGCCATGAGCTTAACATAGTGGACCCGTAAATGAAAACAGCTATTTCTATGATATTATCCTATAAAATTTGCTATGATTAAAAACGAGTATTATTGCACTACTTTCATCTCGCCATTTTTTTTTTTGTCCTTAGAATTATCATTAATTTTATAAATTCCAAACTACTATATTCTCATTGCGAATGGAGATGATAATTTCACTTCTTTTCTGGAAACTAACAAAAGTATCAATCAATACTTTCAAGATGGACACTAAAGGAATTTCTGGTCGATTAAAATGTGCAAATGTATTATCTTTATAAATCCGTATTTATCAACTATCAAGACATTTTATGCCATGCTGCTCTAGAAGTATTACGGGATACTACCTTAATTAAGTACAAAATATAACGAATTCATTTCCTAGTGGTCTCAACAGCAGGTATTTCTCTCTAGTTGCAAAAAAAGTCATTTGTCTCTAATGATATGATCGTATTGAAGCATACCTGACATAAAGTCAAGTTATGCTTTGATCCGAACCTGTCTGTGTCAATGCAAAATTCTGGCGTCTTTTTGTAAATATGATTTGATGTCTTAATTGTAAATCTCTGTTGTGTTTTTGTCCTATTCGGAAGCATGCTCGCAAATCAATCAGTCATTTACACCCGTAAAGTGAGGAATATTTATGGACTCGATATGAACTATCGTGTATGTTGATTGAAACAAATGAGTTTACCGTTGTGACTGTCGCTTTACATTCTGTCATTCGCCACATATGCAGCTACCGTGGTATTCACACAACTTGGTTGTCGTGAATGTGCTTCATATTTTGATGACAGAATCTTATCTCCTTTTCTTTTACTGTATTTATGACCCATAATTTACAATGATAAGCATCCAAGAAACTTCTATCAACTTGAAATTGAGAGCCATGTTGACTTTCATTCGGTCCATGGGTGCTCGGATTTTATCGTTATGTTACATTGTAAACCATTGACCAATCAGGAAGCCGTATTCCTGGACAGACTCGATTCATTGGTAGGTTTCCTGGACAGATTCACTCGCTTGGAAACCTTGACCAATTAACCAATGAAGCGTGAGAATTTCTGGACAGTCCTTGACGACCGTCCAGCTGAAACCTATATAAGGAAGCGTTTCGAGCGGTTCTGCGACTCTTGGTTCCGGTCCACAACATTAAGTTGTCACCAAACGAACAAAGCGGAAAACTTGATATTTAATCTTTACTCATTACATTTCACAAAGTATTATTGTGGTAGTCAAAATGAAGTGAGTGTTTAGTCCATAATATTCCTGTTTTGCATTTAAAGGGGCGTATTGACTGTATTCATACCGTTTAGTTTGTTTCCTTATTTTGGGGGAGAAACCCGAGGAACTTCGAGACGTTAGGGGTGGGCGTCATTTGTTGTGGGAAGAGACACGACTGGGCAGTACATGGTAAATGATAAATGGTCGCGCTGATAGTTAGAGCTCGCTTTGGGAATTACTGGGTTATGGCCGGCAACCTTTCATAGTACTGCGCCAGGTCTCGACGCTTAGGGACACCGGCGTTACGATCTCCATAGGTGAAGGGATACGCGAATTATTATTTTTAGTTGCAGACATTTATTTATTGTTGTGAATTGCGCGCGTCATGCTTCCGGTAGTGTGTGAGGTGTGAGAAAGGTGGTATTCGTCTAACTTTCTATCCAATTAAATTTCATCGTTTAAGTTTATCTGGTGTTGTTCAGTCAATCACTCTACCAAAGTTTGACACCGAAATCCCGCTTGGCACGGCCTGGGTCGGCAAGTCAGTCAGTCAGTCCATTCTACCTTACCCCCGTACCCCAGGGTCGTTACAGAATTTTTGGTGGCAGAGGTGGGATTCTTTGCCAGTTGGTATCTAAGTTGGTTTTCTTGTATTAATAAGCTGCAATTATTCCTTTGAAATAGGCGCCGTTCATTGGAATACGCATTGCACCTTAAAGTAAATTGGATAGATAGATCGAATAAGGGAGAAATAGTGTGAAGAGGGAATTGTGAGATATAACGCGTTTTAGATCGGAAGTAGACGGATTCTATATTTGTGTTTTTCGTTTTCCTCAGAACCCTTTAAGTGCAGACGGAATTAGTATTTCGTGCATAAATAAACGAAATAAACATTTTTTTTTTTGCTTGTATCGACATTATTACAGGAACATGGCTTCAAACAGTTTGAACCATAAGGACACGGATTATCTATCTCATCAAGATGACGGGGAAGGTCGTAACGTTGCATGCACTGGTACGACCGGAACCGGGGTCCCGACCTTCCCTGAAGACAGCTTTGTTACTGTCGGTACTTCTTCCGCGGGTTCCTACCGAGGAAGAGATCCGTCCGAATATGAAGATTCGGATCGGAGCCCAGATAATGAAGTCAGACCTTCATCCCTTGAGCAAAAGTTAAGACTCGAGATCGCCGCGTTAAGGGCTGAAAATTCTTCACTCAGGTCCCGACAGGCTAGACAACGGTCCAGCCCGGTCCGATTTGACCATTCTTATAGTCTACCCAACGATCGAAATCAAAATAGGACAGACGAGTCCCCTTCGCGATCGAGGGCCGATCGAAATGGTAGAAGGATGTATGAAACTAATCCGTTTTTAAATGCACAGTCGCGCTCAAATTCTCCTGAGTATTATTTCTCAGAGAATGTGCCTAATTCCCGGTATAGACAAGGACATTTCGAGAACGGAAATAATAATTTCCTAATGGATTCTCGAAATTTTAGAAACTATAGGCCTACAGCATTTTGTAAGGTCGCGCCTTTCGATGGATCGGAAGACATCGATGATTACCTAATTCAATTCGAAATCGCTGCGGAAGAAAACTGTTGGGGCTCGCAGACAATGGCCCGACAATTATGCACTCGATTGAGAGGCCCCGCCATCTCCGTGTTATACGATATGTCCGTTGTTGATAGAAACAACTATGCACATATAGTCAGTAAACTAAGGGCTAGATTTCAGCCTGGAGAACAGACTGCAATGGCCCGTGAAAAACTGCGACAAAGGCTTCGTAAATCATCGGAAAGTTTAGTAGAATTAGGGGACGAAATTAAAAGGTTGTCTCGGAAGGCATACCCCCGTATTCCCGAAGACGTGCGGGAAGAGCTAGCTGTTAATCATTTCTTAGACTCCATCAACGACGCGTCTTTGCGCGCATTCATAGAAGTTAGGGAACCGAAATCGGTCGATGAAGCGGTGCGCGCGGCTCTGAAAAGTGAGAAAACATTAAATTCGCGGCATAACAGTAGATTCGCCCGCCTGATACACCCTGAACATGAAAGTGGCAATGATATTGCACACTTCCAGGGTAAATTTCAGGAACATGACCAGAAACTTGATCAAATACTCGGTAAACTTCGCGATATTAACGTAAGCAATCAAGATGCTTCCAAACGCTCGCAGTTTAATACACATGGGGACCGTCATAAAAATGGTCAAACGAACAGGCCTTCGAATAATAGGTCTCACACCACTGCAAAATATGGAAAGTTCCCAGAGACGCGAATTTGCTGTCATTGTAATATTCAAGGCCACATTGCCAAGAACTGCCCCTCCAAATTCGGGAATAATAATAATAATCAGTCAAGGACTGATGCATCGAACCGGGGAAACTAATGGTAGCTGACACTGAGGGTCAAGTTTCAGCTACTCAATTTGAAATCAAGAGACCCACAATTACAAATTTTTCAAGCAATTTTAATAAAGATTCAAGGGGAGATGGGATGTTCATTGATATAAGCATTCACGGAGTCGAAACATATGCTCTTTTAGATTCAGGCAGCACGATTACTGTCATGAATAGGAGTATTTTTGAGAAAATCCCCACATCTATGAAACCTTTTGTGAATGACTGTGTCCATAATTTGAGAATGGCAAACGGAGACCAATCCACTGCAGCTGGTCAAGTCGTTCTACCCATTGCTATATGTGGAACAAATCAAGTATTTCTTCACAATGTAGTCATAACTAACATTGAGGTTCCTGTCATTCTAGGAAGAGACTTCATGAAAATGAATAACTTCCATTTAAATCTAGGGGAAGATACTGTTAAGATCAATGGTCAACCTGTACATTGCAAATTAGAAAGTGAACTTAATTCTGTTTTTAGAATCTGCTTGGAATCAAAGGTTGTCATTCACCCTGGGACAGAAAGAATGGTTAATGCCTATGTTGTTGGTACACAAAATCAAACCCATCCCATCCAGTCTGCTTTAGTGGAGACTAATCCTGATTCTACCTTATCGAAAAAAGGTGTTTTGGTAGCCAAGTCCATTATTAACCCCTTTCATAGTAAAGTGCCACTCAGGCTGATAAATTTATCTGGTGAAACTCAGACTTTTCACCCCAAAACAACAGCTGCAATGGCTGAACTGGTGGAAAGTATTTCTCCAGTTGATATCAATTCTCGCAAAATTGTACAACCTGAATTGAGCTCATTAAGAAATCTTAGCATTGGCTCAATGAATTACTTAGACTCTTTGCCTGAACATTTGCATGCAGTCTGGGAAGCAAATATTTCAAATTTGAATGAGGACCAAAAGGCATTATTTCACAAACTTTTATTGAAACACCAAAATGCCTTTGCTAAATCCAAATTTGATCTTGGTCAAACAAGCATAGTACAGCATAAAATCAATACTGGTGACAGTAAACCTATAAAGCAACCCATGAGGCGCTTGCCACTTAATAAGCGTGAAATTGCTGAAAACGAAATAAAAGCAATGCTGGAAAACAAGATTATTGAACCATCAACCAGTCCTTGGGCAAGTCCTATAGTGTTAGTTTCGAAACACGATGGATCGACACGCTTTTGCATTGACTTCCGCGCAGTAAATGCAGTTACAATAAAAGATTCATACCCACTGCCAAACATCAACGACTGTTTTGATGCTTTGCAGGGTACTGAATGGTTCTCAGTTATAGATTTACAAAAAGGGTACTGGCAAGTTGCTATGGACCCGGATGATGCTGCCAAAACAGCCTTTTATTCCTTCTCAGGGCTTCATCAATTCCGAGTTCTACCTTTCGGAGTCTGTAATGGACCCCCCACTTTCCAACGTTTAATGGAACATGTGCTTGCTGGACTTCAATGGACTGTTTGCTTATTGTATTTAGATGATGTCATAATATTTTCTAAAACTTTTGATGAGCATTTAGAAAGATTGGGGAAAGTCTTAAGTCGCTTATCTGAAGCTAGCTTAAAAATTTCACCCAAGAAATGCCATTTCTTTCAAAGCAAAGTTACTTTTCTGGGCCATGTTGTTTCAAAAGAAGGTGTTTCTACAGACCCTGATAAAATTGCTGCAGTCAAAAATTGGAGAGAGCCCACCACTGTAAAGCAATTGAAAAGTTTTCTAGGATTTTGCTCTTATTACAGGCGCTACGTACAGTCCTTTGCTAATATAGCAAGACCTCTGTACAAACTTTGTGATAAGAGTAGCAAGCTTCTGAAAGGTTGGAATGAAAAATGTCAGGAATCTTTCGATAAGTTGAAGCAATTGTTAACTTCTGCCCCAATTCTAGCCTATCCTATCCTTTGTCAGCCCTATATTCTGGATACAGATGCTTCTTCTTGTGCAATTGCTGGGGTCCTGTCTCAAATTCAAGATAGCCATGAAAGAGTTATAGCTTACTACAGCAAAACCTTATCAAAATCAGAAACTAATTACTGCATAACTAGAAGGGAACTTTTGGCTATAATAGATAGTGTGAAACATTTTCATCACTACCTCTATGGTTCAAAAGTAGTTGTAAGAACAGATCATGGTGCCTTATCATGGCTATTTCGTTTCAAGAACCCCGAAGGTCAATTAGCTAGGTGGTTAGAAATTTTGTCCGTATATGATCTAACAGTTCAGTTCAGGCCTGGACGGATGAACAGCAATGCTGATGGATTGTCTCGTCTGCCATGTGACACTTGTTCACATTGCCTGCAAAAACAAAATTTTGAAAATGCACAAAAGGAAAAGAAAGAGGACACCTTGACTTTGATTAGAAAAATGCAATTGAGATCTGATTCAGACTCAATGGATACTGGTGAATTGGAAGACACAGTCGATGCCTCCAATTGGTTGAAAACTAAATCTTTGGTCGAAATAAGTGAATGTCAGAGAGCAGATGTAATACTAAAACCAGTTATAGATTGGTTGGAGCGAGGCCTCTCTCGCCCAACATGGTCTGGTATTTCACATTTGGGCAAAGAATGCAAATTTCTATTTGCTCAATGGGAAAGGTTAAAAATCAAGGATAATGTCTTATACAGAGAATGGCATGAACTATCTGGCAATTGCAGACTGCAGATAGTTGTACCTGAAAACTGGAAAACTGAAATTTTAACCCTTCTTCATGATAATGTCTGTGCAGGGCATTTAGGTATTTCAAAAACTATTGCCAGAATTCGTAGCCGCTTCTATTGGGTTGGCTATAAGGATGATGTTATTCAGCATTGCAGTAAATGCTTTGAATGTCAAGCACGTAAAATGCCCCCAAAGCGCATTAAGGCTGAAATGAAGACATATAATGTAGGGATCCCAGTGGAGCGTATTGAAATTGATATTCTAGGACCTTTGACTGAAACTAATGCTCGTCATAAGTACATTCTTGTTATAACAGACTGTTTCACAAAATGGGTAGAAGCTATCCCAATTCAGTCAATAGATGCTTCTACCATAGCAAAACATTTTGTTGAACAATTCATAACTAGATTTGGCATACCTAAAGAAATCCATACTGATCAAGGGAGACAATTTGAGTCTGATCTTTTTCAGTCCCTTTGCAGTTACCTCAAAATTGATAAGACAAGAACCACCCCGTTTCATCCACAGAGTGATGGGCTAGTAGAGCGTTTTAACAGGACCATTGCAGACATGTTAAGTAAATATATAGCCCCTTCACAGAAAGACTGGGATGAACTGTTACCCTTCATGTTGATGGCTTATAGGTCCTCTGAACATGAAAGTACTGGTGTCACACCCAATCTACTAATGTTGGGCAGAGAAGTAAATTTACCAGTAGACTTATTATTTGGTACTTCTTCAGACTACAGTTTAAAACAACCAGTAAATAAGTACTTAAGCCATTTAAAACAAAATCTCAGGTCTGCCCATGAAATTGCACGGGACAAAATGCTCAGAGCAAGTGCCAAACAAAAGTTTCATTATGACAGATCCATGACTCTACCCAAATTCAAGGTTAAGGATGCAGTTTGGCTGCGCTTGTATAACCGTACAAAAGGAAAGTCTCCAAAGTTACAGTTCCGCTGGGATGGACCCTACAAGATAATTAGTATCATATCTGATGCTACTTATAAAATTCAGAAAAATGCAAAATCAAATTTCAAAGTCGTTCATGTAAATAAACTGAAACCATATTTCGGAAAATTATCTACATGGTTCAGTCTATAAATTCCTTGTCAGTCAGAAATTACTTTAGAAATGAGTATAACTTGCTTGTAAAAAAAAAAAAATAACAATAATAATAATAATTCAGTGAAATTAAGCTGATTCACTGAAAGATGTCGTATTGTAAGACATTTCTCTATCTCTTGTAGCTCAATTAGAATGCCCGTTGCGAGATACAGGATAGTACCCATGCAGTATGCCTGTCAGATATGTAAAAAGAAGTTCGACAAGCTCGACAGCCTCAAGAGGCACCACCGTGACAAACACGGGGCAAAAATCCAGTGTGATTTTTGCCCCTACAGCGTGGCCAGAAGCCGAGGGAAGGAGCTAGACCGCCATATGGCAACTAAACACTCCTTCCCTGCCCCGGTAAGGACAGTGGGAGAGAACTTTTTCATGCCCGAATTATCCACACCAACAACCGACAGCTACACACTTGAGGAGGAGATAGAAGAGAATAACAAGGAAGGAGAAATAACAGAAGAGATAAGAGAAGAAGAGAGAGGAGAAACCAGGAATGAGGATGAGGAAAGGATAGCGGAGAGGTGTATTGAAGAAATTGGAGGGGCCCAGGAGGAGGAAAGTGTCAGACAAGGAGACCAAGAGAGTGCAGAAAATGGGAAAGATGAGATGGAAGTGGAGAGAAACAGTGAAGAGGTGGTGGAGGAAGAACTGAAGAAAGGAAAAGAAGAAAGATTAGACAAGGATTCAGAGAAGAAGGGTGAAGAGGACAAGAACATAGAGGAGTGGGTTGATGTTGAGTCGAAGAAGGAGAAGAATGATAGAAGGACAAGGGAGGTGGTGGATGAGATAGTCCAGCTGATGGAGCGTCAGGTCAGGTTCAAGAGGAAGAAAGTAGCACGGAAGGAGAGTGGTAAGAAAACAAACAAAGTCAAGGAGAGGGTAAATGATCGTTTTGCAAATGATCCAAATTTCTTTTTTCTGGGTGCCCCTTCAGTATATGAGGGTGGGGAGGTGGCAGGAGTACTAAATGAGGCAAAAACTAGGGCGTTGCAGGCAGGGGTCTCAAATCCAAAAGTAAAATTTATCCCTTCGAACTTGCTTTGTATCCAGAGGGTGGAGGAGGCTACTTTGCCTGATGGCACTAGGTATGCTCTGTCCTCCTTCTGGATAGAAAAACCTGTCTGCCAGAAGACTTAGGGATTAATAAACTAATGTTCTCTCCACCTTCAATACTGAGGACTGTTGGTAAAGTACTGGTACTGCCCAGGAAATGGTAAATGCCTCTCCTTTTACATGAATAAGTGACATGATGATAAAGTATAAAATTCCACTACTCCTTGCATTTTTTTTCCTCATATCTAGTTAAAGTACTGGTAATATACCAGGAAGTGGTTAATTCCCCTCCCATTAAATAACATGAATATGTGAACGAAAGAAGAAGAAGTATCATATTTTTTTTTTTTTTAACTCATGTAATTTTTTTATTAAGTAAGCTAAGTAGTAATTATGAATTTCCCACACGATTTCAGCAATGATTATGCTTTGAAAGTTTTAACAATGTGTTGGTAGGTAATATACAGTGTAAACAAGGCAAATGTTTAGGATGGTTGAAAATGTTTGAATTGTTTACATTTAATATGTTCTATAACAGCTTTAATTTCTTCGAGAAAGTTAAAGTCTTTACAAGAGTTAATAATAAGTTCCTATGTATTGCAAAGATTAATTGTAAAAGAAATATTTGTTTATAGGGCGTATTTGCAACCAAAGTAACCAATATGTCAAAGTCTTACAATTTGCATATGAATTAATTTTGAAAGACAGGATTAATTCATAGGCAATTAACAAATAGAAAGAAAAGAGTAGGTATCATAAATTCTATATTAATTGTAACTTGTAACGTGGTGTCCAAGAATGTTAGATGGGTGAAAGTTGTCTCTGTACGAAATGATGTTTTTCATTTTAATATAATATCTTGACCTTCCCAAGTAAATAGAATTTTATCTGGGAAATATACATTGTTACCAGAATTGTCAAGGTCAAATTCATTGTAAACCTTTTTTTTTTTTTTTTCATGTCATCATACTTTTTTTTTTTTTATCTTTCTCTCTTTATGTCAATGAATATGAATAGAGAGATTTTGCTCAATACATTAGTAATTTACTAATTTAATTACTACCTTACATTAAGGGATAGTTTGTATATAATGTTTGAACCTTTAACTTGCATTATTATTAGTAATTTACTAAGTTAATTAACTACCTTACATTAAGGGATATGCAACTTGATAAATTGAATTTTTGTCTGATTTATTACCTTACATTAAGAAATATTTAGTATATAACGTTTGAAACCTTTATCTTGCATTATTTGCGTTCTCTGTCTATCATTAAGTTCGGGACGAACTTTTTGAAAGGCGGGGGGATGTGAAGCATACCTGACATAAAGTCAAGTTATGCTTTGATCCGAACCTGTCTGTGTCAATGCAAAATTCTGGCGTCTTTTTGTAAATATGATTTGATGTCTTAATTGTAAATCTCTGTTGTGTTTTTGTCCTATTCGGAAGCATGCTCGCAAATCAATCAGTCATTTACACCCGTAAAGTGAGGAATATTTATGGACTCGATATGAACTATCGTGTATGTTGATTGAAACAAATGAGTTTACCGTTGTGACTGTCGCTTTACATTCTGTCATTCGCCACATATGCAGCTACCGTGGTATTCACACAACTTGGTTGTCGTGAATGTGCTTCATATTTTGATGACAGAATCTTATCTCCTTTTCTTTTACTGTATTTATGACCCATAATTTACAATGATAAGCATCCAAGAAACTTCTATCAACTTGAAATTGAGAGCCATGTTGACTTTCATTCGGTCCATGGGTGCTCGGATTTTATCGTTATGTTACATTGTAAACCATTGACCAATCAGGAAGCCGTATTCCTGGACAGACTCGATTCATTGGTAGGTTTCCTGGACAGATTCACTCGCTTGGAAACCTTGACCAATTAACCAATGAAGCGTGAGAATTTCTGGACAGTCCTTGACGACCGTCCAGCTGAAACCTATATAAGGAAGCGTTTCGAGCGGTTCTGCGACTCTTGGTTCCGGTCCACAACATTAAGTTGTCACCAAACGAACAAAGCGGAAAACTTGATATTTAATCTTTACTCATTACATTTCACAAAGTATTATTGTGGTAGTCAAAATGAAGTGAGTGTTTAGTCCATAATATTCCTGTTTTGCATTTAAAGGGGCGTATTGACTGTATTCATACCGTTTAGTTTGTTTCCTTATTTTGGGGGAGAAACCCGAGGAACTTCGAGACGTTAGGGGTGGGCGTCATTTGTTGTGGGAAGAGACACGACTGGGCAGTACATGGTAAATGATAAATGGTCGCGCTGATAGTTAGAGCTCGCTTTGGGAATTACTGGGTTATGGCCGGCAACCTTTCATAGTACTGCGCCAGGTCTCGACGCTTAGGGACACCGGCGTTACGATCTCCATAGGTGAAGGGATACGCGAATTATTATTTTTAGTTGCAGACATTTATTTATTGTTGTGAATTGCGCGCGTCATGCTTCCGGTAGTGTGTGAGGTGTGAGAAAGGTGGTATTCGTCTAACTTTCTATCCAATTAAATTTCATCGTTTAAGTTTATCTGGTGTTGTTCAGTCAATCACTCTACCAAAGTTTGACACCGAAATCCCGCTTGGCACGGCCTGGGTCGGCAAGTCAGTCAGTCAGTCCATTCTACCTTACCCCCGTACCCCAGGGTCGTTACAGAATTTTTATCAAAAGAGCTGCATCAGATCGTAATTACTTTTTCTATGATAGAAAAAGGAAATGAAAAAGAAAAAAATACACTGCTGGAATTCCAACCTGTGACATTTGAAACTAAAATTCAGCGTCTCTACCAACTGATCGTTCTGTATAACTCTTTATCAGTTTGCGTAAAACATATATATTCTATCAAGCACGATAAGAAAACTTTACAACAAAAATGGTGGTAAGTAATGGACATTTCCTGTTTTCTACATGTATATTTGTTTATGCATAGGAAACCATGTCGGCAAGAGAGTTAACGATATATCGGTTTTTAAACACTTCCCTACTTCCCTTTTCTCAAAAACTTATGAACCGAGAACTAAGCTAGGTTGATGCAACTCTAAGCTTGCCATATCTTCGCCCAATCTCACAAGCCGAAGACGTATTTAAGAGTACAATAGTTAAACCACAGAGGTGGACAATATAATTTGAGTTTTGACTGATGTGTGATTCTGTACATCGCTAGAACTGTCCGAGAAACTGCGAGACGATCTGAATAATTTATGACTTGACTTACTTTATCTGTAGGTGTTAGGAAACTAAATTAATTACAAACGATGTGAAAAAGCTGGCTTATCTAAAGAAATAGACACCAAACAATGCCGTATCAAATAATATTTTAGATATAAAACAGAAGACAGTTGTCCGATTTAGGAACTGCACTATCTTTCACATAGTTTTGACTTCTTTGCAATAAGGAAAACAGAATTAACATGTTCAGTAAGCAATTTAGACCACGACATGGATTCACATTGTTCGAGAACATTTTAAGATATAAGCTTACATTGTATATATCAGAGCACTATTGCAATTCAGTATGCACTACTTATGGAAATTGAAGTTTGAGTTTGACGTGGACCATGATCACATACGGGCCATCTAAAACTATGAAAACATGTTCAATGTATCTTTATGTAAAAAGCAGTGACATTTAGGCAAGAACCTGATACGCAAGAAACTAGTATACGTTTCGAAATCGTAATGTATCTTTGACCTTTTTCTAAATTTTACGATCAGATACACGTCGGTTTAACAGGTAACAAGCATATTAACCCATTACCACACAATCCCTACTTTTGACACCCTGAGAAAGAAGCCTTTAGAAAACATTGTGGGAAAAGGAGAAAATGCTGGTAACCAGCATTTTCTCCTTTTCCCACAATGTTTTCTACCCTACACAAAACAAATTTCAAATTTTCAGTCACTTTTATTTTGTCGTCTGCAATTCCTTTCAATTTGGACAAACCTAAAACATTTTGTCGTTTGGTAATGGGTTAAACGAGCAGTACATAATAAATAGAGCACAATGATTTCTATACTTTTAAAAGGTATAATTTCAATTTAAATGTATTTTAACACCGACATTGTTTACATTTAGGCGTTATTGTCACTTTACGTGCCAATTCAAAACAAGTTCCAAAATGTATGCCTTTAACCTCGTTGTTAAACGACAAAATCTTTTAGGTTAGTATCCCGTATAACTAACTTGCAGCAGAAGAAATCCGCTTGGAAAAAGATCAACACGAATGAAATCTAAAAAAAAGACACATGTTTTAACCCTTTGCCACATAAGCCTGAATGTGCGACAATACCCTTTTTGAAAACACTGTGAAAAAAAAAGACAATGACGGTAATCAGCATCTTCTCTTTTTCCCACAATGATGTCTACCTGACTAAACAAAAAATTCATTTTTTGAGTCATATTTTTCTTGTGCGAATGCTTTCGATTTCGGCTGACCTAACACTTTGTCATCTCGAGCTATCTTTCCGATGCAAAGACGCAAGTATTCGTCAGTAGAATGTATTGGACAGCCTTGTGAGAAAGCAGTTGGATTCTCGCTTTTGATGGAATACAAACGAAAACATCTATGAGCCATGTTCTGACAAAATGGAGCTTAATGCATCTCCGTTATCCATGACATGGAGCAAGTCATCTCATCATTATGGATCCATAAAAACATTTGTCTAACATCCCACTGAATCTTGATGTACAATTGTTCTCTGACATGCAAACAATTGTCAAAAACAAAAGGTTTGGGCCCGGGTCAGCCTGGGTGGAGTGCAGACATTGTTCGATAGATTTTGCAGATGCATAAAGACACTTTTTTACAGAGCACTTTTTTACTCACCATTTAAAACTATAACTTGTTGGCTTGCTACTCGAAGTCCTGACCGGCACACATACATAGCTGAATCTTCGTTTTTCGAATTCTTAATTTCAAGCACACTGTCTATTCTCCGTCTAGAAATGGAATTCTTTTTATGAATTGTGATTTTGTTCGAATCGAAAGGACGAATAAGGTTGCCATCTTTGAACCAGACGAGATCTTGTAGAACGTCCGTAACCCCAGTCATGTTACAGACAAGACGAATCGTGTCACCGCTACTAACGAATTTTTTCCCAGTGAGAACTAATTCTGGAAGTAGAAAATATTCATATGACGGATTACATGATGAAAATCTCGACTATTCGAATCTCCTCACAGAACTAAAACATAACATAGAAAAGTCTATGAGTATAGACAATCGACCAAGTTCCTATATTCAAAACATCAGCAAGTCCTAAGATATATGAAAGATTCTTTGGCTTATATCAAAATACAGAACTGTTACTTTTGTTTATTCCCCGTTGCGACCCCTCCGCATAACAATATTACGTGAAGCGCGGGAAATGTTGGATGACTTACGTTATGTACCCATCTATTTGAATGGCACGCGTTGTCTACCCCTGGGAAAATTTACTCGCAAACTGTCTTTTCTTATGAATATTCATACGGTCGGGAAGTACCTTAAAAGCCAACCGATAGATCGATAACATAATGGTACTATCCTGCAAAGAGGATTATTTCATTTCTTCCGTTATAAAAAATAAGAATGGAAAAAAAAAAACCAAGTGAAGTTGTCAAAAAGTAGGGCGTCGGCGCGCTTGTCTTCCTGTGAGATACGCCATTCTGCAACACAGGGACTGCACTAACGACATTTGTGTATGATTTTAATTGACAATATTTCCGTGTTACGCCGTAAATTTCTTTTAACTCTTTACCACACAACAAAATTTTAGACTTGTCCAAATTGAAAACATTTGCAGACGAAAACATAAATGTCACTGAAAAATTGAAATTTGCTTTGGGACCGATGGAAAACAATTTGGGAAAAGGAGAAAATGCTGGTAAGTTTTCCCAAATTGCTTTCAAAAGGCTGTTTTATAAAGGGTCGTTAAAAGCCGGGGTTGTGTGGAAATGAGTTAAACGCTTCTCGAGAGTGGCGTTGATGGGCGACGCCAGATTTAAAGTATCGCTAAGCTTGATTAGCAAACTTATGATATGATTGGACGTCCACAAGTAAAAAAAAGAAATGATGGCATCCTTGTTATAGTAATAGTTTAGATTTTCTCAAAGAAAAGCCGAGATCACCAATCTAAATGCTTTATGAATAA
This sequence comes from Tridacna crocea, assembly GCA_943736015.1. Lineage (NCBI taxonomy): Eukaryota > Metazoa > Mollusca > Bivalvia > Cardiida > Cardiidae > Tridacna > Tridacna crocea. Next base: position 18,334,451 of record OX031066.1, read on the forward strand.
TTAATGAGAACAAGGAAACGCCAGCGAAATAACTCAGGGTCGATTTAAGGAATGAAAAGGAGGGTCCCTATAAACTGAGAAACGGAACCGAAACGAAACGCAACGAAACGAAACGAAACGCAACGAAACGGAACGAAACGTTACGAAACGAAACGAAACGCAACGAAACGGAACGAAACGCAACGAAACGGAACGAAACGAAACGAAATAGAACGAAACGGAATGGAACGAGAACGAAACGGAACGAAACGAAACGGAGTGCATTTTTTGGCACAAAATCAAGCAGAAGGAAAACATAATTAGTTTTTGTAAATAACCCAACTTTTGATTGCCGAAATTGTTACGAAGTAAGACTTAAAATTTTGACGGCGCACTATGATCGTGATACTTTGGTGAATTTTGACAATTTAAATGAAGACATTTTATTTTAATGTTGGTTTGAGTGAATTTAGACTGTTGTTTACTTTGTTATGACATAAATCTCCAATAAAATGTTCTTCATGTTTCTGGCCATCTCCGGGAGCCAAGGTTACGATCACTACATGGACCTTACCTTGGCTGATTGAGCCCGATTTCGAGATTCCTGCGATGCGCCCTCTATTACACCCTTTACATCATATTTCTAAAGGCCAATGAAATATCGGTTTACAAACCGCTTACGAATACACATGAAAGCGATAAGCAGACATCCACGTGGGTTTCCATGTTTGCCTTCTATTCGAAAGGTAGTGATCTTGACCTATTTTTATCAAAGATGAAATGCTACGAGCGATTTCATCCGTTGCAGTTAGGGCTGGCTGCATCCAATGAAAAAGCGTATTGGGGGAAATGTAAAAATCCCGCCAAGGGTAGAGTAGCGTAGTGAATCGTCAGCCTTGGCTGGCAAAGATGGTTTTTGGCAGCCATCAGTACTGCAAATACGTCGCAGTCTGGTTGATATTTTTTTTATTGTTTCCATAAATACTGTGATTAAAAATTCATGTCCAAATACAGCAAGGTTGAATGCACTGATAACCGATTATGAATGATTGATTTTGTATGGCGTTAAACGCAGATTTCAACATAATTTCAATTACAAAGCAGCTGCCAGTGCAGGTCTATCGGTGCTTTCCTGGAATTTCTTACAAAAGTTTTCAACATAACGTTGTTTACATGCCATTTTTCTGCTTTTCTACATAACCCTCGCCGACACAATGGCCTTCGACGAAAGAGGAATGAATCTTGCTGCAATGACTATCATCAATCGTCGAAAAGAAATTGGCAGAGTAGGGAATCGAACCAGCGACTATCTGTTCTCAAGTCCTGTACAGTACTGACTGAGCTACCGAGACCTTTTGATAACACCTACGGCCGGTAATGAACCCGGTTTGGATTCTTACAAGATGCTTTAGAGAAATAATCCATTTTATATCAGGCGAATTAGAATGCCGGTTTTGAGTCTTTATTCAAATTTTGTACATTTGTGCAGATATCACCTTTCTTCATGCACTGTCTGTTTTTCAATCACTTTGATTTCTATCCCAAAATAGAAGCCTCGAAGACCTTATGTCACTGAACATGGCTAATTATATTGAACGTCTTTTTTTTTTGCATGAAACAGACATACATAAAAAATCGTCGAGACCGGGACAGACGATTTTGATTGATTGACTGATTCTAGATTAAACACCGCTTTCAAACAGCTCACAGATTCATGTATTGTGAGTTCCACCAGTACATGGCTAGGGTTCTGAATGATCTTGCCACAAAAAAGCCAGTGGATCCAGTGAGGATTGAGCCCAAAGCCTCCAGGTCACAAGTCCTACACTTTACTACTGAGCAACTCGGGACCCTGGAAAATGTTAGGTTTGAAATTATTTTTCTAAGAGAAATTATGTCTGCGGCATATGTACAATTCATTTTAAGGCTTCTGGATACATCAAAAGTTTTGTGCACTATTTTTCCCTTTCAGTCACTGTTTGAAACCTTCCAGTTTGCTCTGTCCTAGTTCATTTTAAGTAGAAATAGAGGTTTCTTAAAAAGTACATAAAGAAATTTTAACTAACAGTAGCCCCAAGAGATGACTTTAAAATAAGTTAATACTAACTTACAGTTCACAAAATATACAATGATCCATGCTCCGGCAAAAGGGGGCTTAATATATCTCCGTGATGCACAATACCAAGTAGGTCCTCACACAAATTTAGATCCATGAAGTCTTTTTTTATGTGTAACTTTACACTGTAACATGAAGTATTCTGGTCCTATGACATGCAGAAAAGTGACCAATAGGGAAAGGTTTCGGCTCACGTCACCCTGCGGGGACTGCGCAGGCTGACCTGGGTGGATACTGTTTACGGTTTACGGATTCGTTAAGCTCTCTTTCACAGAATATTGTTCAAATTAAGAATTAAAACCCTGGGAAAAAAACATACTTGAAATATTCCAACGCTTGATTTTATTGACTGTATAGTGTCTAACACCCTTTTCAACATTATTGTGTGGCGTCCGTGGTCGTAGGGTTGAGCGTCGGCCTCATAATCATCAGGTCCCGAGTTCGATACACGGGAGCGGGTGTCAGCTTTGGGATTTTTCATTAGCCCACACATTTGGCGCGAGTACTGGTTTAGTTCCGAGGAAGCAGAATAGCGAGAGATAAGTACAAGTTGTAAGAACTTGTTTTTCAATCGATGTAAGATAAAAATGTTTCAACTAAACATTATATCAGTTGTATTGGTGCATGGCGCAATCTGTGCAGGCTGATCTTAATTGAAAATGTTTGCTAGTTAGTCAATATTCTACCTAGTCAATATTCTACCTGTCAAAGGACCAGTGTACATCGTGATTCAGGCGGCTTTTAAAAGAAGAAGGAAATTATGTATCCATAATAATACGATGACCTACTTGGTATCATGCATAACTGCGAGGCATTAAACCCCCTTTTGCCAAAAGCAAGGCTCGTGTCTAATCGTAGTGTTACATTTTCAACAATATGCACAACAAAGAGGAAAGAGATGAAATTGCTTGGGTGGTAAAAACAATAAAAAACGTCAGCAGAGTCAACCGATGCAGTCATAGAATTGAAATCGTATGAAAAGTGGTGAAAGACGCCTTACAACCCAAAGGCCAGCTAAAAATTGTTAAGCTATGACGAGATAGCGACGGTCACAGACCTGCCGTGACCAGGATTCGAACCGGAAATGTCGGCTACTTCGCAAAGCACTAACCACCATACGATCACAGCTCTCATTGCAGAACAGATATGACCTCAGTTTTCGATTTAAACATGAAAGAAACAAACCCCTTGTTATAAAATCACGAGTTTCACCGCCGCTAAAGGAGAATACTAGTACTTTTAAAAAATGTTTTAAGAAAAGGATAAAATATTCGTTACCAGCATTTTCTCTCTTTACTACAATGTCTTAAGATCTAACGCCCTATACAACATGAGTTGTATCGTTGCATGCATCGCTACATTGGGCCCGGCCGGATAGCTCAGTGGTTAGCGCATCAGACTCGTGATCTGGACCTGGTCAGTACTGGTGTGAAAAAGCCAGGAAACACATTAGTGCGACACTGACCGCCATGATATGACCTACGCTGTTAAAAAGGCATTAAACTCTAATACAAACCAAACAAAATCGCTGCATTACACCTATCTGTGTTTTCCTGCAGTTCTTTTTACAAGTACTTCGAGAGTAATATTCTTCCCAAGCCACTGCCTGCTTTTAATCGCTTACTATCGGTGATCACTGGAGAGAGAGGAATGAATCCTGTCGCAATGACTATCATCAATCTTTGGAAAGAATTTGTCGAATGGATATTTGAACTGGCGACCCATGTTTTGAAGTCCTGTACGCTACCAACTGTGCTACCCAGGCTCGCCATATTCCGGCGCCCTGTGATAATACTCTGATACCATAGTGACAGAACAAAATTAAATTTTCTCTACACGTCAAATATTTAAAATTGCACCTAATATGCTTTTTGTGCAACCTTAAAACCACACTCCCTTGTAGAGGATTATCGTTTGAAGTGCTTAATCTTGACTTTGACCAGATTTTCAATGCAAAATAATCGCAAAAATTCAGCGACATAATCCTTTTTGTACCTTACTTACACTGTGGGATAAAACAATTGGAAACAGTACAACAGAAAAACGATAAATTGAGACAAAAAAATAAGTTTAAAAAAAAACGCTGCTAGATTTCATTTCGTTTCGTTCCGTTTCGTTTCGTTCTCGTTATATTCCGTTTCGTTCTATTTCGTTTCGTTTCGTTCCGTTTCGTTGCGTTTCGTTCCGTTTCGTAACGTTTCGTTCCGTTTCGTAACGTTTCGTTCCGTTTCGTTGCGTTTCGTTTCGGTTCCGTTTCTTACTTTATAGGGACCCATGAAAAGGATATAGATTTATTTTGTTTTCATGGAGGTATGAAATGTGATTAGTTTTTTTTAGCTCACCTGAGCACAACGTGCTCAAGGGGAGCTTTTAAGGTCACTGGGTGTCCGTCGTCCGTCGTCCGTCGTGCGTCGTCAACAATTCTTTAAACATCAACTCCTCCTAAACCGCTGGGGCAATTTGGACCAAACTTGGCAGGAATGTTCCTTGGGAGGTCCTCTTCAAAAAATGTTCACAGAATTTGATTCCGTTAAAAAGTCTGGTTGCCATGGCAACCAAATGGAATTTTTTAGCAAATTCTTTAAAAATCTTCTCCTCTGAAACCGCTGGTCGGATTTTGAAATTATTTCACAGATATGTTCCTTGGGTGACCCTTTTCAAAAACTGTTCGTGAAATTTTGATCCGTCAAAAAATGTGGTTCTGGTGAATGGGGGCTACTTGCACTATACAGAAATGAAGGAATTCTTAAAAAATCTTCTTCTCTGAAACCGCTTGTCGGATTTTGAAATAATTTCACAGATATGTTCCTTGTGTGACCCTTTTCAATAACTGTTCGTGAAATTTTGATCCGTCAAAAAAATGTGGCTCTGGTGAATGGGGGCTACTTGCACTATACAGAAATGAAGGAATTCTTAAAAAATCTTCTTCTCTGAAACCGCTGGTCGGATTTTGAAATAATTTCACAGATATGTTCCTTGTGTGACCCTTTTCAAAAATTGTTCGTGAAATTTTGATCTGTCAAACAATGTGGCTCTGGTGAATGGGGGCTACTTGCACTATACAGAAATGAAGGAATTCTTAAAAAATCTTTTTCTCTGAAACCGCTTGTCGGATTTTGAAATAATTTCACAGATATGTTCCTTGTGTGACCCTTTTCAATAACTGTTCGTGAAATTTTGATCCGTCAAAAAATGTGGCTCTGGTGAATGGGGGCTACTTGCACTATACAGAAATGAAGGAATTCTTAAAAAATCTTCTTCTCTGAAACCGCTGGTCAGATTTTGAATTAATTTCACAGAGTTGTTCCTTGGGTGACCCTTTTCAATAACTGTTCGCGAAATTTTGATCCGTCAAAAAACATGGCTCTGGTGAATGGGGGCTACTTGCACTATAGGGAAATGAGGAAATTCTTAAAAATTTTTCTTCTCTGAAACCGCTGGTCAGATTTTGAAATAATTTCTCAGGGATGTTCCTTGGGTGACCCTTTTCAAAAATTGTTTGCGAAATTTTGATTGGTTAAGAAACATGGCTCTGGTGAATGGGGGCTTCTTGCACTATAGGGAAATGAAGAAATTTTTAAAAAAAATTCTTCTCTGAAACGGCTGGACAGATTTTGAAATGATATACTGAGATGATCCTTGGGTGACCCTTTTCAAAAACTGTTCACAAAATTTTGATCCTCAAGAAACATGGCTCTGGTGAATGGGGGCTACTTGCACTATATGGAAATGAAGAAATTCTTGAAAATTCTTCTTCTCTGAAACCCCTAGTCAGATTTTAAAATGATTTGACAGAGATGTTCCTTGGGTGATCCTTGCTCTTGTGAATGGGGATACTTGCACTATATGGACATGATGAAATTCTTGAAAATTCTCTTTCTCTGAAACCCCTGGTCAGATTTTAAAAGAAATTTTCCGAAATGTTCCTTGGGTGACCCTTTTCAAAATTTGTTCCTAAATTTTGATCCATCAAGAAACATGGCTCTCGTGGATGGGAGATACTTGCTCTTGTACAGAAATGAAGAATTCTTAAAAATTCTTCTTTTTGAAACTGATGGTCAGATTTCGAAATTAATTTTACAGGTGACCTTTTGAAAATTGCTTAGCAAAATTATAAATTTGGTTCCAATGTTTCAATACCTCAAAAAAAAGGCTATGGTCATCTCAAAAATTCAGGTGAGAGATCCAGGGCCATCTTGGCCCTCTTGTTTCATATCTCCATGAAAACAACAACAAAAGCTATCTTCATTCCTTCTAATTCAATTTTATGACAACAAATAAATTAGATGCACTTGAATAATACTAACTGCTTTTTTATTGAAAAGAAAACATTGCGTATTTATCTAATGTCCATTTCATTCATAATATCATAGCGCGGTAAAACTGCTGGTTTATGACGTAAAAAAAGACCTAAATTCGACGTAATTATAATTATAGTATTGCACATTTGCAGGTTCAATAGATTTATTATTAGAAGTTGAATACGCTACATATAAGTTTAAAATAAGATTGTTAGAACCCAGCAAAGTGACAACGAGTTTCCAGCTCTCTCGTTGAATTTACTGTCGGATATTTTTTCTATATTTCAAGAAAATTCATTCAGCTGGCAATTTGAACTTCGGACTCGATAAAGATAAAAAAATCAGGAAGAAAACCATTATGAAATCCCGTTTAAATGTTTTTTTAGTCTACATTACTTTGATTGCAGAAGTAGTCCCAGCACTGCTGATTTTTTTAAATGGAGCTATGAAAAACAAAATTCAGCCAATCACAACTCGCCAATTTTCATGAAAAAAAAAAAAACTAAAATTGAATTATTACAGAATGGTTCGAAGCTGGGTCACCGAGGATAGTCGTAAGGTCCATGAAATATCGAACAATAGAGCTATTTCGCCGATTTTACTCTATAAACCACCGAAAAGTATGAAACATTACGATCATATCGTCGGTTTACTTCGAAAAACCCGTACTTGTTTCAAGCTATAGTTACGAGGTTTTTGAAGTAAAACGGCATGTTCTTTCAGGTCGACGATATTATTTGTTTTATTTAGATCTATGTATATATATATAAAATGTGCTTTGTAAGCTATGCCCCTTGAAACGTGGGCTTAGGGCATCAACAAACATTACTGATTCAGGCCAGTCTGCGCAGTTCGCGTAGGCTGACCTTGGGTGGAACTTTTCGCTTTTGGTCATTTTTCTGTATGTCCAAATGTTATTCAGCCGGTTTATACTAGGAGGTGGCCAGCACTGATCCATAATTATGCGGTGGCTTGATTGGTTTATGTACCATTACTTTGGCCTATATCATTCTAAATAGCAGTGGAACGCGGCAGTGTCACAAAGAATTATGCACGGGAAAAAACAAAGGGCGGTTAATGCCACTGATGTTAATACTATCCATTGCATTATTCCAGATTATGGACAAATCGTCGCTTGAACTTGCTTTGGAACTGTTTTTGTAGCAATTAAGAAAATTCAACTTTCTTCTTGCAATGGTAGTAGTGTTAACAAACATGTTTACCCTTCACCAAAGGGAAAAATTGTAGACTTGCTAAACCGAAAGGGTTTGCAGTAGACAAATCAAATACGGTCCAAAAGATAGAAATTGTCTTAAATGCATAGAAGATATTGAGGGAAGAGGAAAAGGTCCTAGTTACCAGGACTTTTTAAATTTTCATGTAAGGTTTTAGAAAGCCTTTCACGCCAGAGAAGTTAAAAAGTTAAAGTACGGGACTGTTTGAAAACTGGTTAACCCTTTACTCCATAGATACTCACTTCTACGCATTGGTTGTAAGAGCCTTTGGAAAACATTGTGGCAAAAGATGAAATTGCTCGTGACGAGCAATTTCACCTTTTTCCACAATGTTTTCTATGCTATCAAAAGGCGCCATATACACATAAGAAACAGCTTCATCCTTGCTGTTATTTAGGATCAGTTAGAGATACCATAGAAATGCCTTATGGGGGAAATGGTTATGAGGGTTTATATAGCAGGAGAACGGACGTACTTTAAGGTCTTGTCTAGCCGTTCCCTGGTGTTCTTTTTTTTCTTTAACAAATTATATCAAATGGGCATATTCTCTTGAAACGTTATCTCTCCTATGCAATAAACTGTTATTTTTTTCACACATAAAGATATTTCATGTGTTATAAGACGTAAATCGCGTCTGAAGATGTGATCCTTGGCGCATCTAACCAATTAGAGAAAAAGAAATCCGAATTAGAAGTTTTACTAGAAATACCAAAGCACAGTCTTATAAGTTTTAACCCTTTACCAAACAATCCCTGGTTTTTACGACCCTGAGATAGAAGCCTTTGGAAAACATTATGGGAAAAGGAGAAAATGCTGGTAACCAGCATTTTCTCCGTTTCCCACAATGTTTTCTACCCTACTGGAAACAAATTTCAATTTTTGAGTAACTTTTTTTTTGTCGTCTACAAGAGCTTTCAATTTGGACCTGTCTAAAGATTTGTCGTTTGGTAAAGGGTTAAATCAATAAAGAAAATTCAATTTTGCAGCCTACCTCCGCTTTTTTTCACGGCTTCCTTTTCAGCTAAATTTTGCAAAACAATACAATACAATGGTAAAATTATCAAAGGCTAGGGGTATGTACATTCACCTTGAAAACTGGTACTAGACAACGCGTTTTCTAAATATGCCTGAATTACTCTCTGAAAAAGTGTTGTGGATGGAATAGTTTTCCCTGTTCATTTCATTTTCCCTCGAAATTTCAAATTCTTGTTAGAGTTGGTATATAATTGGCGTGACCACAGTTTTAATCGTATGGATAAGAAATTAGGTCAAATTGTTTGATATCAGTTGATGAAAAAACGTATATTGTGTTCACCGATTACTTGTTCTAAAAAAAAATGGGTTGGAATACAAACGTATAAATAAATTTCATTGGCGGTGGACGTAATTTTGTGATCTAAATATCAAATGGTACAGCCAATCAGAAAGTGTGTTAATTCAAAATTTATAAAATTTGGGAGAAGGAGACAATGAATATTAAAAAAAAAAGTTGATAAATACAGCCATTGGATGGTAATAGGTCAACCACTCAAATTCACTCGAGACAGGATTATGAGCTTATGAGAACTTGTCTGGTAGATTTCGTCTATACCAGTTGAAGTTTTTCGTCTCGTCGAAAAAAAAAACAGAAAAAATAAAACCTCTCAGACCACCTAATATGTAGACGACATGAACGAGTTTGTTTTAAAAGTAAAATTCATCCGAATTTTGGGTTCTCCTGGAATTTTCTTGAATGAAACCACCTGAGAGTTGAGACCGTTTTAAACGCAACAAATGATTTCTTCGGTAGACTGATTTTGTTTCATAAACATTTTCCTCGACAATTAAGTTTTCTTGAACTATTTCGACTTGGCGTATAACCAGTTATGTTATTGCGGCACCAGCGGACTGTTGTTGCCATAAGTTGTTCCCGTATATAATCGGGAGGGAAGGCAATTTTTACCTTTGTTATATTGTGTATGCTATTGTTTTACTCATGTATACTGTGAATTTCAAACATGTTACATTTAGAAAGAGTTTTTTTTTTTCGCTAATCGAAAAGGTTTTCGATTTCGTTTTTTTTTTAAGTTTACAAGAGTCCCGTTTTCATGAGCAAATGTTTCGTGGAAACATCTTGCTGTACAGTAACCACGTATTGTAAGGTGGACAAACGCCCAATGTTAGAAAAACTTTCGAATATCGGATGGACATAAAGATGGACAGACAGGGTTAATTGAATGTACCATGCGAACAAGTTGCCATGGCGTAAAATGCGTACTTTCCTTCAATTTTTTCCTAAAGCCTTAGAGTGCCAGGTAAACACTTTTTGCGTCAAGAGCGATACTTGTATTGCACAAAAACTGTAGCAAATAAAAAAGATCCCATCATTAAATTCACTGCAGCAATGGGCGTGCTTGCAAAATATATCACATTGGAGGTGTGACAGCTCTTTATTACCTGCTAAGTTAGACTAATAATGTACCGATAAAATACTGCCATGAACCGTAAACTGGAAATTAGCATATGCTTGAACAAATCAAAGGAGTGGTATTTGTTGGCTTGGCCTTGCATTTAGATTCTATTACTTCTAGCATTGATTTCGCTTAATTTTATCATATTAGGCTTTAAAATGTCCAGATAAGAAGTCCTGTTCTAATTTCTCAGTGCTGTTTAAGTTTCATAGAGTTTAACTCTTTTACGATTAAATAAATAAATTGCATTTTCTCAAAGGTTACATTTCCTCAGTAATATGAGACCGTTAAGTCAAAATCTAGAATAAAGCAGTTGACTGTAGATCAGAGATCAGCATGAATGTTTTGTGCAGTATGATCTTTATCTACACTGAACATGAACTATTCTGGTGCTGTCCATAATATGGAAAGAGTCAAATATAGCCAGTGGTATGTTTACGCAGTTTGAAGTTTCTCAAATATCTACTGTACTTACCTGGCATTACATAGGGCGGAAGTATGCTAGAATCTGCATCTGAAATTTCAAAATAAGATTTGAGGATCAAGCCTCTAGTATAAAAATGTGATAATCTGATAATCGCTTGATAAGCTAAACAGACAAAATATTGCGTTCGTGCGATTACTTTGCAAAAGAACAGCAGTTAAGTCAAATTCAACGTTAAGAATTTTCGGTGCAAAGCGAGATATTTTTGTAGACAATGTAAATGGGCCATACTCTGTGAAATCGTTTTTAATGCATGGGAAAAAAAAAATGGACCCAAGTCAGCCTGCGCAAATTGCATAGGCTGGCCAGTCTCAAAACGTTCTCTATTTGTCGATTTTCTGCTTGTCTGCGGATCATTCTCCATCTTGATTTACCGATCGTAAAATAAAATTAATTTATTGCACATAAAATTATGTGGTGACTTACTTGGTATAAACCATGACAGAGATGCCGTTAACAGCTTATCCCAAACCACTGTTCATAACTACATGCAGATTAGAACGAATGTGTAGTAATCTCTGATCTATTTGCTTTAAGATATGCTACCCAAAAAGAAAACTCGAAACTGGATTTTCATCTCATTTTTAACCCTTTCCCAAACGACAAATTTCGGACTCTTCCAAACCAAGAGTTTGCAGACGACAATTTCAGAAATGAAGAAAATGGCAGGAAGTTCTCAAAAAGGGTAGAAAACACTGTGGGAAAAGGAGAAATTGCTCGTTACGAGCAATTTCTCCTTTTCCCACAGTGTTTTCAAAAGACTTTTACTGCAGACACGTAAAAACCAGGGCTTGTTTGGGAAAGGGTTAAAGTTATAAAATGCTATGTTATGGTGAAAAAACGTTAAGGGGATTATATTTGAAGTTGAAACTACTTTCGTCTTGTTTTGTTTAAATGTTATGGTAAAATATGGGTTTGCCGCATCAACCTAATGCATCACACCAAGCATGTCCTCCTGTAATTATTGTCCATAAAATCCTTTTTGTGTACCCTTTGTCATACTAAATAAGCGAAATGAATCTTCAATGCTTATGTAAAAAAGTAAATTTTTACTATTTCAAAGGTATGGGGAGAATATGAATCTCCTTTTCGGACAGTTTAGATTCAAGATCAGACTGCACCTTTGTGCAGTTTGACCTTGATCTACATTGTCTGAAAAGGGTCAGTGAGTACCGCTCAGCAACTTGAGGGTTAAGAACCAACCAAATCATCGGGGATGGACTTTCCTTTCAAAATGCAGAACATGTGACCAAAAGCAAGATTTCGACTGTATTTAGCCTGCAAGGACCTTGTAGAATACTTTTTTCCCATAATGTGGATCAAACTGCCTTTTCATAGGGTTATTTAATAAGAAAAATCCTCTGGCAAAAATTAACAAACAAGAACCAGTCATGGCAAACTAAATAACAGATACATACCTAGTCCATTATTTGGTCGAGGACGCTTAGGTGCCCCTATAAAAGATATAGAAACCTTCATGAGCAAACAGTGTTGAAAGAATATTTGCCACAATCTTTTTCTTGCTGATATCTTTCTTGTTCGAATGTTACATGTCTTTTTTTGCAATAAGTTGCCTTTCTCACTCATGAAGTGGAGGTTTCCCTTCTTTACACCAATAAGTTTGCAACAACAATAACAACATTGCTTTTTGATTCGTTATTTTTCACCATTCAGCCTAGCATTGAATCGTTGTGGCAAAGTAAGATATGACCAGAACTAGCACGCAAAGAGCAAGCAGAAGACTAAGATAGCTCCGAAATTAGCAGCTTCAGCTGTCTGATGATCACTGAAAATGACGCTCTACAATATTAGATTGTCCCCCGAACCATGCTTGTACTCAAATCAAATCGCCAATGTATAAAAGTTTCAACGGCTAAAGGTTTTTAACCATAATCAAATCATTCTATCAAAACAGTAGAAATAAACTAACAAAACCTTACCTAAAGCAAACACAGCAAGAACAAGTTTTATCAAGAAGTACACCATAAAATTCAGGAATCATGTTATAGAGCTATAATATCATGCCACGTCAAGTGTGCTAGTATCTAAAGAGAAGTTTCGAAGCAGAGTCAAAGTAACCTATGGTTTACTGCTTCAAAAAGTTACAATAAGTTGAATAGAGAAGCGAGTAAAAGTTGAACAAAGGAAACAACACATCTTTCATGAACATTGTAAACGTTGCCTTGCATTAGGTAACATGTGACTAGAAAAGTTGACAAAAAAGGAGGAGGGCGAGTTTATAAGCGGTACGACTGACCCATCCAAGATCCTTATCCTGCTGTGTAAGTTAAACGATACCTTAAAGTGGATAGTAGAAACTCGAGGGTTGCTATTTCAAAGTTAACGTTTGGGAAGAAATATCTCCTTCTCGGGCAACGTAGATCAAAGATCAGACTGCACGTTTTGTGCAGTCTGATCTTGATCTACACTGTCCGCAGAAGGTCAGTGAGTCGCGATCAGCAACTAAAGGGTTAACAGAGGATTTCCCCATAAAATTTGTACCTATCAGTACATTTGAACAAATCTATTTTAGTAACTTGTACGTCGCCGCTGACGATTAAATACGGTAACGTTTTTCTGTTCATCGTCTTCATTTGAGGTAAATTGCAATATCTGCCAAGCTCTTTCAACATTTTCCCTAACAAATAGAAAGACTATACAAAAAACTACATTACCCAAAACAATTAAAAGCACCAATCTGATCAATTTATCTTTGGCTGGGACCTGACACTCATAGACACCGGCGTCCGAGCGCCGAACATCTTGAATAACGAGGTTAAATTCACGTCGTTCCCTGGAAATACTGACGTTAAAACGGTTGTCCTTCGAAAAAAAAATCTCTTCACCAACACTTATTGGATTTGGCTCGGATGCTTTTCTCCATATCACCTGCAATAAATGTATTGTTGGATTAACTGTATACCATACAATACCGGGTTAAAACGACACTAACGTAAGAAGCTTTGGAAAACACTGTATGTAAAGGAGAAAATACCGGAAACACACATCTTCGAAGTTTCTCACATTGTTTTCTACCCCTCTGAGTACAATTTTCGACCTTTAAACCGATCTAATTTTGTCGTTTACAGATGCTTTGAATTTGAACAGGTCCAAATTTTTGTCGTCTGATAAAGGGTGATTTTTGTCTTAATTCGTTACCAAACGACAAAATAATAGACTTGTCTAAAGTGAAAGCATTTGTAGATGACAAAATAATTTTGACTGAAAAATTGAAATTTGGTTAGAAAAGGGTAGAAAACATTGTGGGAAAAGGAGAAAATGCTGGTAACCAGCATTTTCTCCTCTTTCTACAATGTTTTCAAAATGCTTCTTTCTCCGGGTGATGATGATGTATATCAATCAGTCTAACAACCTTCATATAAGAAATCGATTCTTTCTCGGCGTTTCCTCTACAAAGCCTACAGTTTATGTACTCTTCGGATTGGTTGTTGGTTGTGTCGCGGTTTAACGCCGCTTTAACGCCAAGATCATATCATAGCGATCGGTGACGCACATGTGTTTCCTGGCTTTCTCACACCAGTACTAACACTACTTTCATTCCAAAGCCACCGATTACTTTTCTCACATGCTTCAGCACAGGTGAGAAGCGAAAATACGCCGGATAGAAAGTTCGCTGCAACCGGGTATCGAACTAACAACCACCAGGTCACGAGTACGACACGCTCACCACTGAGCCATCCGGGCGGGCGTACTCTTCGGAAATGTGTCAATAAAAATGCAAATTGTTACCCACAGTTAGAGAGGTTATGGCGAGGCACTTAAATTTTAAAACCTTGCAAATCTCATTTCATCTGTAGCTCTAGGTAAGTTTGAAAAGTTAATTAAATTCGATGATATTCATTATAATAATGTTGAAATACAAAAAAATGAATTTAACTATGTATTCTGCGTCAGACCGTAAATAGTATTTTTGAAATAACAGTGTTTTTTTTAACATAACACCCCGTTGAATATGAAGTGATTTAGTAAATGTTACGCCATGGAGGTTCATGTATTACAAATCTCTGCCTCTTTGAAGTAAAAGCGCATGTAAATCATGTAAGTAAATGTACTTTGACCATCAGACTAGTATCAGTCCGTAAAATAGAGAAAGCATACGATAAAACTGCAAAACAAATACACAAATTTTCAATAGAACATTTTATTTAAATGAAATGGTAACAGAAAACTACATAACAAACTAATCTGTTTTTTTAGTGTCTGTATTAATGCCTGTATTCTAGATGAAGGACAAATAAGTAAGCACATTTGTGTGAGTTTATTGCACAGCTGGTTGCTACATTTCTGTCTGTTGCGATAGGGTCTTGTTTTTCAGTGATGTTCGTAAAAAATGTAAAAGCCTTCAAGAGGCTAATACCGATCAAAATAAATAAATAAAAATATATCAAACTAGTTACTCTCAATTACTATCAATGCTGTGAAACTATACAATACATTCCCGAAGACTAAGATTACTGTTGGAACCAGTATGAAATAGAATAAATCTTGATCCTCAAACGTTTTAAAAGATGAGAGAAAAAAATCCATTATTTTTAGGAAAAATGCCTTGGGACATCTGTTTAGTTTACACAAATCAGTTGGAATACACAGATGGGCAGATAAAAGACATTAGTTTTAGTGAAAGTTGTTATCAGTTGGTAATTTCTGAGATATTATCATAAGAAGAACTATCTTGATAGAAATCGGCAGCCCCATGATAATCCCTCAAAGTTCTGGTCCAAACTATAGGAAATTTCATTCCCGAAAGTTCGTTTTCATCAATATTCATGTTACTATGTAACCAATTGTTATACCAATGTAACTCCCTGTTTCACTTTAGCTTAGATTTAATTAGGCGCTATTCTTCGTTTCACTATCTTACTTTACGTCGTCAAATTTGGGATTTGCTACCGATTAAGTCAAGAACTTGCTTTTGCATGTGTGTTTATAACGTGTCAGTTAATGAAGTGAAAGCCCTAGCAAGGTGCAATCGTCGACCCATATAAAATACCCCTAGAGTCCAGTGCTATATTCACATAAAGAAGAAGAAAAAAAAACTGAGCAGGAGTCTGAGAAATGGGGATTTAATACATGTTGGTGCATAATATCAAAGCATGTGGTCGATTAAGTTTTTTTTTTTTTTTTTTTAAATCTGAAATTGTCTGGATTCTGTGGTAGAATGGTCCGTCGACATACACCAAATTTACTGGTACATTGTCGTCTATTAGTGTTTTCAGGTACGCTTTAAAGTCCGTTCAGGGTGACAAATGATCCATTTTTCTTAATCATTAATTTCTGACATGCACAATTGTCTTTAGCCTGACTTTTACGCGCTTCGTCCACATATTACCATACATGATCCGGTTATGAATATAAATCAAGCTATAGCTCAGTAAGAATTATTTTCTCGTAATTTAATTACAATCATTGTTGTTTGTGATTTTTCAAGACTACTTTCTTCACACAAAATTCAACATTGAAGAACGAATGAGCACCTGAAATTCAATTCGAACTTTTTCGTATCCAAAGGATCGGGGCATATATAAATTGGCAAATGATGGAATTGTCCAGATTGAGACTTTTGTGAACCCGACAAATGCCTGGCATTCACATGCTCCCATTCCTTTGCGAAGCAGGGGGAATATGTGTGGACTGATCTTAGTCGAGTCTTGTTGGTTTTCATTCATATTCAATGCCTTGCCGATTTAAATGAATAGTTGGATCATAAAATAGTTTTTGCCTCTTTTATCGTTTAGTTTTAGAGGGGAACATACAGGTCAATTAGTCATTTTGTAACGGAAATTGGGTCAATCGGATCTTTGAACCAAGTCCATCATGCAATCTGCATAATTATCAACCGAATGATTTCTCGGGAGACTGTGTTTGACTTTCTTGACACGCAATTGTAATTCTACGCTGTATCTCCGATCGCAAAATATGCTATTGCCACCGAAGATAGGGTCATTTGGTGTAAACCTCAAAAAAAAAGTTAATACATTACCTCTTGGAGCGGGTCCGTGAAGTTGGCTCAACGCTTAGTAATCGAAATTCAGCTCAACACCAGCCTTGCTGAGCCAGCTCGACATTCCAGCTCAACGGCTAGCTCAACAGCAACAATACATTATACATGTACATGTCAAAATCAAAGTCCGTTGAGCTAGCTCGATATTCCAGCTCAACAGCAAAAGTACTAGATCTATGTCCGAGCCAGCTTGACATTCCAGCTCAACAGCAGAAATATTAGATCCATGTCCGTTGAGCCAGCTCGACATTCCAGGTCAACCGCCAGCTCAACAGTAAAAATACTTACATATGCTTCGATCAATGTCCGTTGGGCCACATCGAAATTCAAGCTCAACGGCAAGCTTAACAGCAAAAATACATTATATTTCAATATCAAAGTGAGTTGAGCCAGCTCGACATTCCAGCTCAACCGCCAGCTCAAAAGTAAATATACTTAAATATAATTATATTTCGATCAATGTCCGTTGAGCCAGCTCGACATTCCAACTCAAATTACTTTTTCAGCATTTCAGATGACCAAGATCTTGAAATAATAATCTCTGCCTTTTTATACTGCCAAGGCAACTGAATAGTTCAGCCTTATTTTCATAACTGAAACAATTCAGAAAGAAGACTTACGATAATGTCTTTTCCAAACAATAAAATGCTGGCCTTTTCCAAATAGAAATTATTTCCAGGCGAGAAAATGAAGTTTGCTGAAACACGAATTTTTTATTTCACAAGGTAGAACACATTGTTGGACAAAGAAATGCTGCTTACAACCTTTTTCTTCTTTCTGTCAGTGTTTTAATTGTGCTTTGTTCTAAAGTCTCTTCAAAAGAGGAGATTGCGTGGTAGAAGATTTTAAAGTCATTGCTCCATTAAGTGGGCTCAATCCGTTACGGGTTCTGCGTAAAAACTACACGTTTAACCCATTACCACACAATCAATCCCTTCTTTTGAAGACCCTGAGAAAGAAGCCTTAAGAAAACATTGTGGGAAAAGGAGAAACTGCTGGTAACCAGCATTTTCTCCTTTTCCAACAATGTTTTCTACTCTTCACAGAACAAATTTCAAATTTTCAGTCACTTTAATTTTGTAGTCTGCAAATGCTTTCGATTTGGACAAGCTTACAATTTTGTCGTTTGGTAATGAGTTAAAACGTCCAAATTAGGTTCAACAGCGTAAAATAAGTTTATCTAGGTGTTTTGGAATTATCAACATGATTCTGTTTGGAACCGTTATTTCAATTAGCCATAACGATTACCACAAGATTTTAGCCATCCACTTGAGAGCAAGTTCTATGGCAAAAATCATGAAATCTCTGCGCGATCTCTACAACGAATTATTGGAAACGAATCGCATCACGAAATGTCTTTTTTACCCACAATAACATTTAAAGGTCCTCGACATTTTCTTTCACATTGAAAATGGTAAAATCTAGCTCATACGATTACTGATATCGGTTCAAAATATCAATGGTACTATGCATTGACCCTATCGGTGCCAACGTTGACATTTATAGACGGCAAAGATCAAGATCAGGCTACTTAGAATGCGTAGTTAGTCTTGCATCTACATGTATATACCGTCTGCATGTTTAGTATAGCCTTTCAGATGAAATCTTTCTGCATTTCAGTGGACTGCCTTTGCAGGTATCGAAATACGTCAAGTATGTAGTATGCAATGCTCTGTGAAGAGAGGGCTTAATGTATTGAAAAAACCTGACCTGAGTCTATTTTATTTTTTGCTATTTGTCAATTTTCTTCATGTGAAAGGCTCCCCCTACCTCCATATCTAGTCAATTTTCAGACTAAAAGGATTTCTATGGATCCCTAGTTATGTGATGTCTTGCCCCGTATAATGCATTACAGACATGTATAAAACTCCCTTTTACCAAAGCGTGGTTCATAAATTGGGTGCTGAAAGACCTGAATTTCTACTATGGTCTTAAAGTGATAACAGGCAGCTCATTTACTTAATCTTATAATAATGGTTAAGCTCGAGTATGGTTGGATCAATTAGATTTTGTAGTGGCACCCCTGGAGAGATTTTGAAAGCAAGGATTTACGACGGCAGTTTTTTGTTTGGTGATCAAACACAGATAACTGCTTGACAATCATAAACATGAGGCAAACAACAAATGCCTTTTAAAAGCCATAAATTACGTCCTCTCGTTCTATTCCTCAGTGATTTGATGATGGGTCATCGGATGCTTATAAAGTATTTTAAAAATCCTATGATTCTTGCGAATGAGGCACACTGGGATAGCTGCAACGTAAAAACAGACGAAATGCTCTCCTTAAATGACTCTTAAATGGAAATGGAATATTTCTTTCGTATTTCAAATGCAAAGTACACAACCAGAAAGCTTCGCACCGTTGCCTTGCAAAAAAGAAAATGCTTCTATCCCCATCCGCGGCTAATTGTTACTTAGTTTTTTGCCGACGACCTACGACCTATGGAATGTAGTCTAATCGCCCCAACCCACCAAAGAGCTGGCGTATAATTTAAGAATTAAAATAATAAAAATTCAATTCTGCTAACATAACATTTTATCTCAAATAAGTCGAATCTATTTCACCTTTTACTAAACCATCCCGAGTTTTAAGGACCTTCACGGAAAAGGCTTTTAAAAACATTGTTGGAAAAGCAGAGAAGTTTTACATAATATTTACAAGATGTTCAGCTATTACTCTCTCCTGAAAAGCTGTAAAAAATGAGATACAAAGCTTTGGAAGAAAAGCGACAAAATACTGATTACCAGCATTTTCTTCTCTTCCGAAATAGTTTTGCCCTTACAAAGATAAATTCTATCTTGGGAGGCACATCATTTTTTGCAAATGCTTTTAATCTAAACGAATCTACAGATATGTCGTTTATAAAGGTTTAATTGACATTTGAAGACTTCTATTCTTAAGATACTGAACACGTCAAAATGTAATCTTGTAGACATTCATGGTCATCAATACCTGACTATACGCAGCTTGCAGTCTGATCTGCAGTCTACATTATGATTTTATATAAGATATCGGTAGTAAGGCAGTCTAGACTTTCATTCGTCATAATGTGGTCCAAAGACTGAATCCTATATTGAGCTTTAAGTACTACAAGGGTTAGATATGGATTTCTGTGACTGCAATAAACTGATGCAATCAATGATGTATTTAATGAGAGCGATTAGATATTTCAAGTTTCGTGCGAAGTAAAATACCGTGAATATCACAGTTGTTTACTTAATTCTAGTAAACATTAACAATTTGCGCCAAATGATCGAATTGACATCGTTCTTTGATGTTTCAGAGTACAGTTTTAACGACAGGCTTGTTTCTCATTCTTTAAAAGTTTCACGAACATTGAGCATTATTGGAATCCAGGTACTGTTTTATGATTTCTCAACAGATCAAATATGTATATCGGTAACTATACATTAATTACATTTTCATCTCAGTAAAAAGGAGAACATTACATATTTGCACCAAATGTTTTATTATGCAGCGTGCAGAAACATCTGTTCTCAGGGTAAATGAACTTTTCCCATTAACATTTGTAATTGCCTGATCTGTCTGTTGCATTGCGTGGCATATCTTTTACAGTAAACATAAATATGAAATAGCTTACATAGTATCATATAGGCTATATCCCTTCTTACCAACATATGGATGCTTGTAATGTCTGCATTACGAGACCTTCAAAGGGCTTCCACTAGGTAAAATATCTTTCATGCTATCATGTAAGACTTATATAGTTTGTCGAGAAAAAAATAACATGCGAGAAACTCAATACGCAATGACCACATAGGTTTCATCATCCAGTGTATATATTGTTTACTTGCAGAGAGATCTGTTCGCAAAAATGGTCCTTTAAAGATTTTGAAATAAAATTTTTCTATTTGTAGAACTCCATCACCATTATCTAACTGAAAAACTATCTCTTTTCTCTGGCTCCACCTCTTTTATCTCATGAGATATGAAAATGAGGCAGAGTAGCTTCCAAGATAGATTCAAAGACAGTATTGTGGCTCAATTAACAATGCCATGTCTGTAAATCTTTAGCTCCGAATTCTCTTTGTATCTTTGTTTGAAAACTCAAACAATTTGTACATAAATTTCTTTCTATCATTTTTTAATTGGTCACATCGTTTTTCTGCCAAAGACTACAGGTGGTTCCAATCCATTTTAACCTTAAATGTTAAGAATTGTAATTCACTGACCCAGATAAAACATCTCCGCTAATTACGTGAAAAGTTGAAACAGGAAAAGGATAGTATGAAGTGCTGCTTGTGAACCCAGCTGAAGAATTAAAAGACTTGGAGTATCAGAAGGCAAAAATGTAACCTTTGCAATTTACTCCATGGATGAAATTTGGTTGGAGACAAAAACCAAGGATTATACCATTAATTTTATGCTATACAATGAAATATTGAATAGCTTGTCTCAAATTAAATTTTCCTACAAATCAAACATTTTGGAAGGACTAAGGGAAGCAGACGTATTTATCTAAAAGGGAGTTGAATTATAATCGCTTCAATAAGGTTGGTAAGTAACGGGAAAAGAAATTCTGGTAAGAACATGTTATATCACTGATTGGTGAATTATAAAAAATCACCAGTGATTCTATTAGGCTATGTTAGAGAGAGAGAGAGAGATATATATATATATATATATATATATATATATATGACACAACATTAGAATCTTAGAAGGAAAAGGTCTAAAATAGATTTGCATCTTCCAATGAAAGAGGCAACAAAAAAAAAATGCGGTTATTCTAAAGATACCACATCATTCGCGTAAATCAAAGCTGCATTTTGCCCAGATTTCTTTTATTTGTTTTGATCGTGTTCTTGTCATATTTTGTAATAGATTTGCTCCCAGTTATGTCTGTAAATGAAGAATAATGTTAGATGTTTACGATACAGTTAGCATGGATATACAACAAATTGTTACCAAAAGTGGATTTTTATTTAATCCTTGATTTATTGACATTTGTGTCCTTTTTTTTTCCTTTTCTCATAATCTTTTCTGCAACATTATCTCCCGCTAGATTGCATTCTACAAATGCACATCTATCTAATTTGGGCATTTTGGGTTACAGAACCGGACTACTTTTCTTCCAGTTTCAATTTTTGTCTTTAGATATATCACGGTGGTCAGATTTTCTTGTCCGTGAATTGTTTTGCTTCGCGTCATAAAATAAAACGGAGTGTTCGGTACCTTCAAGGACTCTAAGGCTTAACATCGGGCTTGTTGAAAATTGTCAAACTTTGTACTACCAATCATTGTCGAAACAATCCATATTAAGTCAATACAGCAGGGTTATACTTATTTCAAGTGTAGAAATGCTGATCAGTTGTGTCAGGTGTAGTTAAAGGTCATTTAATGTGGCGCTTTTCTCTGAGTTTAATTTTTGTCGAAACAATCCATATTAAGTCAATACAGCAGGGTTATACTTATTTCAAGTGTAGAAATGCTGATCAGTTGTGTCAGGTGTAGTTAAAGGTCATTTAATGTGGCGCTTTTCTCTGAGTTTAATTTTATTTATGCTGTTGGTTATCGATTAATCAAACGTGGAGAAAAGCGCCACATTACATGACCTTATACTACACCTGACACAACTGCTCAACACTTCTACACTTTAAATAAGTATAACCCAGCTATACCGATTTCCACTTAACATGAATTACTTTTTGACAATGCTTGACAGTACAAAGGTCGTAAATTTTCAACACAGCTTGGTGTTAAGCGTAAAGTACTCGCAGGTATCGCTAGGCTAATTGCAGAATGCAGACGGCACTGTCTGATACCGAACACTGCGAGAAGGCATTTCGAGTGAGCAATATGGAGCTACTAACAGACTCCTTTACCTCTTTTGGCTTAAAATATATCCTTGACGGTTAAAGAATCTCAGGAAGATTTCAATCTTATAGGCTCGATTAAACAAGCGGACGGTGTTGGTCCAAGATAGAGTTGCAAGTTCGGTGCAGTGATATCTTTGGCAAACCGTCTGCTAAAGCCTTTGTGTTCGTTTAAAGCACTGGAAGACTTAGAGACGATATCCTATAAAGCTTTGGACTCTATCAGGATTGGTTGCACGTTATTTGGCGTTCCGTACATACGCTCAGAAGCAAGCTAAATACACAAACAATTGTAATGCAAAACTTTCAGAGATGCAGATGCAGAAAGTTTCGTGAATCCTAAATGCACCAAGAAAGATAAATGAGATAGACTGTATTATTTGTTTTCATTACCCATAGTCTACGGAGTCATTTGCAGACAAATCCAGCAGTTATATTTTCAATTTGGAAATTCGGAACTGTATCCATTCATTGCTTCTTTCATCGATTTTGTTTCATATGATGGATCTATGGCGTATAATACAGAAAACAAAAACGTTTCAGACACCAAAGCTTATCTCTTGCAAAATTAATGTTTCAATTGTCTTGCAAGAGATTATTGTTAGAAAGAATATGGCTAAAAATATAAAAGCGTGAAACACGAGATGTCCAAACGTTGAAAGATGTTTTCACGTGTGTTCATGACCGCGGGATCGTCTGTATTCTATATACAAAGACTTGTCTACAACATTTCCTTGTAGATAGTAATTTTAACCTATGACCAACTAAACGAGTCGAATAAAACTTTCAAGCCGATTTCTAACTTATGCTTTTGGAAAAAAAATTTCCTTATCGGACATTGTAAATCCAAGATAAAACTGCATGTTTTGTGCAATGAACTTGATATACACTATTCACAAAAGGTCTGTGAATCGCACTTTGCAGCCTATAGGTTAATGTTCAAGCACAAGTCTGCTACAAATATGCAGTGAAGATTTTCGTTCCGGGCAGGACACAATCGTTGCATTTACCTGAAGCTGCTGTCAAAATGCTTAACTAAAGACCTCAAGCCAAAGATTTGTTTGTTGGTCTCATATTTGACGCAGCTTCAGCTATGATTATTTCATTTATTTAACGATGACTCATTCAGCTTTCCATGGTGACCTGGAGTCTTTCGCCTGTGATTGGAAAAATATTCTCACAAAGCCACGGGGTGCTTTCCCGATTGCACATCGTCGAAAAAATGTTGAGGGAGGGATGAATCCCGACGCAACTACCATGATCAGTACCCAGAAAGAATTTTGCCGAATAAGTATTAATTAAACCAACAACTCTTGGGTTTCAAGCATTGATTGCTACCGTCTGAGCTATTGAGTTTAACCATCAACCTGCTTAACGAGTAAAATGAAACCCTAAAGCCGATTAAAAAAAAAAACCCGATAATGCTTATCCAAACTCATCTTTAGAGAAAAAAGATACCTTTCTTGCGGACAATGTAGATCGAATATCAGACTGCGCGTTTTGTACAATTTTATCGTGATCTTCCTGTCTGCAAAAGGTCGGCGAGTCGCGCATAGTAGCCTAAGGTTTAGATTAACATCCCGATCTTGAATACATACTAAACATAGAATAATGGACCTGTAAGTCAAAATTAATACTATATATTATGTGCAATCTGGTTTCAATCTTATTTATCCACAAAAGACAGTATGATCTTGATCTACTTTCTTCATAAAATAACTTAAGCTAAATCATCAGTACATAATGCAGTATGCGAGGAAAGAGGTAGTCATAATTAAAAAGGAGCCATTCTTGCTTTATGACTTTAACACAGAAGTATGACACTCGATGGAAATGAAAATTGAAATACAGACGACCTCATTTATCGACATGTTTACCGACTTTCTCGTTTTCCAGCCTCTCCTTCTAGTCAGACCTATGTTTCAGCCGTGGTCATACAGATTTGTTAATGTAGCATTTACTGGATACTTTGCTGATGTGCATGTTAATGAAGAAACACCGGTCAGATGTTTAGCACTATGGTGTGCCTCGTATAAATGCCACGTATTGGTATGCATCCTAGGTATTGTTAATTTACTTCTAGTGCCTTGGGAAATAAGTGACAGCGAGGTTTCATTCAATTCGTACAATGAACGTGTAATTTAGAATTGTCATATAAATACATTTGCTTTACAAAGCCTGTACTGTTCCCCTCTTGAACACGTGTTTCTTCGAACATACAAAAGCCTAAATACGTAAGCTGAACTTAGGTTTTGCAATCATTTTTTGACTTTGTTATGGTCTACCTTTTCAAAATGGCCTGATATGACATGGATAGGTCTGTTAATCATATCGATAGTTAGAGGTATTAGGTTCATGATAAGGTTTCATCTGAATCAATCATTTTCATGAACATTTACAATCTTTATTTTTTTGAGAGTTAATAAATAGACACCAAGTATCTTGAATAATACTAGTATGTTCTGATATACTCACATGTTTTTCTCCAAGATTCTCCACGGAACACTGCAATGTCGCTGTTTGACCAATATAATATGTAACATTATTTGGTTGAGGTATGAAGTATGTTTGTTCACTGTCCCCTTCTTCTTTGTATACTGAAAGATAGAAATGTAGATAAATAGAAGTAGATCTAGTGGAGCATTTAAGGATGTGGCACCCTAATGGAAAACAGTTTTTTTACACTTTAATTTCATCCTGCAAAATTTGCTATGATTAAAAATGAGTATTAATGTATTACTCTAATCGAAACACTTTTTCCTTTTTTTCCCTTCTTGGAATTATCATTTATAAATCTGAAAACAGTTTATCTTTACTACAAAGGGAGATAATAATTACCTCCCTTCTCGGGAAACTAACAAAAGTATCAAAACTGAATAATTTCAAGATGGACATCAAATGAATTTCAGGTCAGTTAAAAATGTGCAAAAGTATTATATCGGTATAAATCTTTACCCATTAACGTGCAAGATTTTTTTTACTGTGTGCTGCCCTAGTATTAGGGTGCCTTGTCCTTAAAAGTACACGCGGTGTCGTAGAAGTTTTGTATTCAAAGTTTCAAATTAACCCTTTACCCCATAAGGCATTTTTGTGGTATCTGTAACTGAGCCTAAATAAAAGCAAGGATGAAGCTGTTTCTTATGTGTATTTGACACCTTTTGATAGCATAGAAAACATTGTGGCAAAAGGTGAAATTGCTCGTGACGAGCAATTTCACCTTTTGCCACAATGTTTTCCAAAGGCTCTTACAAGTAATGCTTAGAAATGAGTATCTATGGAGTAAAGGGTTAAAAGTGTTTTGTTAGGATAATATCTTTGATAGAAAAATCTTTAATCATTTGAATTACAGTCCAGCAAAGTTGTCACATCTAGCCAATTCTCAATTACGTTAGAGATTCATGTTGCAAGGAGAACATGTTCGCTATTACGAGTGGTCTGGTACAAAATAAAAAAAATGAGGTGTGTGACAAAAGACGAGTTTAATTCTTTACCGATCAAAGAAAATGTCAGACGTATCGGAGTTCAAATCATTGCACATGACCAATTAAAAAGGACCTAAATGTTGGATTCATCTCTAGTATGGCAGAGATATTTGTTAGAAATGAAGACCAACATTTCGTCCTTTTCCAGCAATATTTTTCAAGATGCATGTTTACTCGTTTTCATCCTGTTTTGAAGCCATATTGTACCTCCATGCCAAATGTTATCCCTCAAGTTTGCATTGTTACATATATTACGACGGATAGAAAATACAAATCGTTCAATTCCGGCTAGCCATAGAATAACAACCACAGTTTCCGATTTAAATCGAAGAGAAATACCGTGCGTCTCTGTCCCATATACCTCATTTCATGTTTTTATCAACGTTAAAGGTGGCCCTACAGATTTTGATACTAAATTTTACAAAAGTTAGAAAAAAGCATTCTTATACTCCCAAAGTCTTACTATTTCATTCATAAAGCCCCAGTACTCGAAACCCATCCGACAACGAGAGAAATTAGAGATTTACTACGGCCCAAGTCGACATCGATGGGAAACACGATCTATTTTTACATGAGTAACTCGCTCATTTACATACTGGAAATAAACATACGAAGCTTCAAACATAGAAGAAGATATTATGAAAAGTAATTACATGTTTGTTATGTTATGGAATTTAAGGGTCATTAGTCACGTGCCAGTCACTTAACATTCCCACAATGCTGCTCTATATTTTTGGCGCGAAATCTAAAAATAGCTTAAGAGGCTACGTAAGGGAATACCATCAAAATATTTGGTTTTGGTAATTTTATGGTTCTTAATTATTGATGATTTGTATTGTTTTTTTCCTATAAATTTCAGTGATACATGTATATATTTTTTTTAATTTGGTGTGATGTGAAAATTCTAAATACCCAAAGGCTATGTAGATTATACACATTGTAACGTTTTAACAGCGTTTGTGTACTCTGGATGAAAGGGTGCACCTTTAAAAGCATTATCTCCCGCTAGATGGCATTCTATAAATACTCATCTATCTAATTTGGGCATCCTGGATACAGAAGCGAACCATTTTCCTACGCGACAACCGTTACTTTGAACTTAAGACTAGAATAAAGGTTTACTAAATAAAACGCAGCAGTTTTGGGAAATCTGGAGCAGGTTTCATTTCTACTCAAACGTATTGATAAAAGCTATTGTTAACTTTGCCACTTTATAGAGCGTAATATTACAGTCTGCCTGCTTTCGGTGCTAGTGATGCGTCATATAAGACAGGTCGAATCTTCGAAAAATATGACATGCGCAGACAACGCCTTTAAAAGCCTACTTTGTCAGGGTCGTTAAAACACAGAATTATTTGATAAAGGATTAATCTATATGGAGGCCATGCAGCCAGTTTCACGAATAAGGCCCAAAAAATCGCAGAAAGTTTTCATCTCAATCACTGACCAGAGATATCAAGAAATGATCGAAGTACAAAGGATGTGCATACGGCGCAGGATGCTTATCTCACAAAATGTCTATCAAAATTATATTATTCAATCACAGACTGATGCAGTTCTGGCAAGAGAGGTTTACAGACAAGCAATGAACCGGCACAGTCACCGTATTCTCATTTAACTCTTTACGAAATGGATATTTGTGTTTTGTTACCTTGAGGATGACGACTCTTGGGAAAATCATTTGATTGGCAGAAAATGATTTTGAGCAACATTTTCTGCTTTTTTACGATTCCTGACATTCCAAAGATACAAACCTATCATTTAACTCCAATTTACTTTGCCGTCTGACAATGCTTTTGGATTGGACAAGAGTGAAGATGTCTAGTAAAGAGTTAACACTTTCCCAAACCATCCCTGGTTTTCACGACCCTGAGAAAAAAGCCTTTTGAAAACGTTGTGGGAAAAGGGGAAAATGTTGGTAATAAGGATTTTCTCCTTTTCCCACAATGTTTTCTTCTCTTCCTAAAACAATCTTCAGTTTTTGAGTCGCAATAGTTTTGTGGTCTGCAAATGCTTCCAACTTGGACTAGTCTAAACTTGTTTTGTTTGGTAAAGAGTTAATCCAATTATGTCTTCTTCTGTTTTGGCAGATACTCGACCTTTCAGATTGAATGAGGGCACTTAGTTTCTGGAGAAAGTGGTTATTTGCATGTCTGTGGATAACGATAATGTCACAACTGACATTGGTCGTTACTTTGGCCCTAAAGCACCAGCTGCAACAAAATGGACATTTTTGTGGAGAAGAAAAAGATCCAAATATTGCAGTTTCAGAATATCTTTACCCTGACCTTGCCAAAAGAAAAAAAAGCCCAAGGTAAATACCCAACTTGTCCTATTTCAAAGGTATTTTTGAGACATGATATCTCCCCGGTCAATTTAGATCCAAGATCAGACTGCATGTTCTGTGGAGTTTGATCTTGATCTGCGTTTTTTGCAAAAGATCAGTGAGCATGAGTCGTGCTTAGCAGCCTAAGGATTAAAGCAGACAGTGTTTATGCAATCTGCGTAGATAACTTAAAATAACTTAACTGATGCACATTGCATGCAAACGTTGCTGAAACAATGTTCATTTCCAAGCAAATCTTTTTACAAAGTATTTCTAATGAAATGTCGGATGGCTCAACCTGTCTGTCAGGATAAGGTATCATATGTATCTAGATAAGCGCAGATGTCCCTTGTTGCGACTTTCTAGTTGTAACAGACGAGGCAGTCAAATCATGTTAGAGCTTTGTTACGTAAGGGAAAATATTTTCTAGATTGCTGGCGAATCTTGTAGGGTACGTCGCGGAAAAAAGTGATACGTTGCAGATAAACAAATATTGCACAGTTATATATCACAAAAATATTACTTTAGTACGCATGACTTACAGACATTTGTCGTCGGTGCATAACGGTCAGCTTGGGGATTTGGTGGTGACACCAGTAAATGAGATAGACAGATATTATGCTGGTAACTATGGTATCAAAATATTTCATGGCTAACTAACAAATTAAGCGTTAGCTATCTTGGCCATACTAAGAGTTAAAACAGGTCATCGCAACATACATTTTACCATGTGTTTTGATCGAAGTAGTAGAGCTTAAGCCAAGTATAATGACTTCCCCGACAGATAGTTAATATCAAAGGGATGTCTGATCTTAAATTGAGCTGAAAAAAGCAACATTGATCACCCATAAAGGCAAAGTGTGCCCCTTCATTAGGGGTGTGAAAGTAACTGGACAAGATCTGCTTTTTTTAAAAGTTTCCTTATCTTAGCCAATCATATCTAAAAGAAAAGCTATGGCAGTCAAAGTTGGGAATCGGGAAAGGGATCTAAGAAACAAAATGGCTGCAATCAAATTGGACACACCTTCAACTCTGAGATATAGCCGGTGATATCTCGTGTCATTTTAGTTGATTCTTGAAGGCTGTACTGTTCTTATTCTCCTTTCCAGTAGGTTTCACGTGCTTTACGCTGTGTTCCTGACCATGCCTCCTTGGCCTTTATTCCGCATAAATCTGTCTTTAAATGAGTGTCTCGCTGAGTTCGGCTATAGAATACCTGTCGACTTTGTGGATTTTCCAGTCTGAGTGATGCAGATTCGTAGTTGATTAAAGTCCCTTTTAGTTTCGCCAATATACTGCTTGTGGCATTCTTTGCAGCTGATGAGGTAGACAACATTCATTGTTTTACACCTGAAAGGGCCTTTGATTGAAGACGTTGCTTCAAGCATTTATTTGAATGTGTAAGCCGCACGCATAATTCCCCCAGTGTGATGAAACGCAAGGACCAGTGTATCGATGCTGCAGGCTTGTCCAGATAGATTGCAGTCATTTCTATTTTTTTATATCTGATCCAATTCAAGAAACTCGCTATTTCAGCTATTTTTAATCATGATTTGCTAATTTAACAAAACCTTTTAGCGTATTTTAGTTATTATGAATTGCCGAAAGTACTTTGGTAAATTAATTATTTAAATGATCTTTGAATGATATGGTTCTCGCCTACATTTGATATATCTAAACTTGTGTTCGAGCGTCCCTTTCAGGATCCAGATGCTTTGAAAACGATTTGTTGAAGCTTTTCAATATCATTCCCTACACGTTTCAGAGACGTTTACGTCAAGTTGTCCACGTATGGTCCTACTGTAGTTATCTTTGAATGAGATGAACGTGAAAAAGGTAATGCCATAACTTGAAAAAGTCAAGTTCTTGCAAATTTACCTAGGCTGCTTGGCAGGGGTATATGTATTTTACATCAATCGGATATTATGATCGGTCTCATCATGATCTACACTGACTACAAAATGCAAGAAAATGTTATATTTATTAAGTTATACCGCAGCCAAATATGTTATGTAATATCGCAGACAAATAGCTGTATATTTTATCTCAGACAGAATGGTTATTGTAGGCGTGAGACACAGACATTTGTAGAAGACGCATAACGGTCAGTTTGGGGATTAGCATACAGGGAAATTTCGGCCAGATCGTTGGACATTATAAAAGCTTTATGATAGAGCCAAAATAATTTCATCTAAAATTCACTGGGAAAAAAGTTGCAACTGACTCGGCACTTTCTCATCTTATTTCTATTGAAAAACAAAGCAGTTGACATAAATATGTAACCATGCTTTGACTTTATATGGTGCAAATCGGCTATACACAACGGTTAAGGTCACGTGGTATCTAAAGATGCTCAGCCGAGTGATCTCCCGTACCCGAGGGGAACGTATAAAACGGTTATAATTGCTATTGTAAGGTCAACAGGTTGCTAGGCAATTAAGTGTACGCTTTTCCAACACTGAACGAAATGATTGTAAATACTGCAGGTAATCATAAATGCCACATTCGTGCAAAAAATAAGCAAACCGTTCTGCTATGACGGACTGCGATCTAATCATTTTTACTTTGGGGTAGCATATTGCTTTCGTCAATTATACTACTATTCCATTAGGCCGCGATCTACGGATCTCCTAGAGCGCCATAGATCGCCATGTAGAGCGCCACGAACGCCAATAACGCTAACAGACCTATAGTGGATCGCCAACACTATACTTCCTTGCACAAAGATCCGTGGCGATCTGTTCAGAACGCCGTCACATCGCTACTTAATCACATAAATCGCTATCAAAACGCAACTTGAACGTAAACATCGTAAATGGAGTGCTATCGGATCGCTTAAAAGCGCAAATGTTCGCTAGTATGCCGGTCACCCCGCTCCTTTGTCATCCGATAGTGACCATTACGGACATAGCGGTATGGCCGTGGGCTCGAAGCGCCACGAAACGTATTAAAAAAGGCAATACGAAATTCGTGAACGCAGCAATATCGTAGCCGCAGCGCGAGTAACGAAAAGCAACACCCAACTCTATCAAGTTACTGTTCATAACCGCAAGTCGGAGTATAGCTACTGCAGCAGTATGATCCATTTTCTTCAACAGCCTATTGTCAATTGCTGCAAAAACATTGACATCGCTAATTATGTATAGAAAAGTTCCAAAGCAGATTGAAGTGTACTCAAAGCATACTGGGGACGCTTAGGTTCCGAATGTTGCACATGTCGGTTCCTCGGAAAGTTTAGGAGAATCGCAATGATCACTATGAGCACAGTGGAATCGCCGTCCAGCGGAATAGGGGTATTAATGACTAGATCTAACTGTTAAACTTACATAGACTTTTGGTTTAAAAAAAAAAAAAAATGATAAGTGTTTTTCACCCTGAGTTTTGGTTTTAGCCAATTAAATTGCAAGGCATCAGAAACCAATAAAATTCGAAATTCCACTGGTTTTTGGCTATTAACAGATAAAATGGACAAAATGGTGTAAAAATATAAAAGATTTTTTTTTTCGGTTACAGATGGACGCTTATTCATCGACTGAACATCATTAGTCACGAGTGGTCACTATGGCAAATCTCACAAAAACACTCGTGTATACACTTTGGGCCATTTTTTTCTCTCAAATACTTATGAATTGTAGTCAGAACATTTGTCTGACAATTTCTAAAAGTTAGACTCCGTTGTGGGGGGTATTACAAAAGTGGATGATACTCAAACCCATAGAGGCTTGTCTGTATTGCCAACAGTATATTGATAATCAATTAACCTCATTCCTGTCAATAAATATCCATGGCATGTCGAAACTAAAAGTTTTAACAATCGCCGGTGAATTATATCATGTTGTTAATTGTAAGGGTATAATTCACGGTTATATTTCTATAAACTACTAATAAACATAAAAGAAATAATACCAATTAGAACATTACAAGAGATTTCCAATGCTCAATCTAGGTCTCATGGAGAAATAGCTCCAAACGAATGAAAAGCGAAAACCAATGGCCGACTGCCTAAAGTCTACGTAGATGTCAAAAGTAACCATAGCTGGTTTAAGATGTATTCAAGTTTAAGTCATATCACTCATATCATTTAAAGGTGTGGAAATTATAGTGTTATTGTATGGTCGCTCCAAGTGTTAGTCGCTGACAGAAATTTTTAATTTAGAATTAGATCGAACGCTGCCATGTCGCTCTACTTTTTTTACCTTTTTAATGATTTTTAAAATTTATATTCCTACAAATGACCTACTCTTAGACCGACTGTACAGCAACAATTTGTCATCTTTACAATAATGTCCATACTTTCGAAAGGCATTAATGAAATAAGAATGCATTTCAAGACCTATTTTGTTGCTTATCGCAGCTATGATGTCTGTAAACCAAAATAGCCTAAATAGTTTTATTTTTTTTAAACTTGAATTGTGAAACAAAAGCACTTAACGTTAAAGTACTTTAATATAGAATATCAAACTTGGCCCAGTTATTTTGGATACCTTGCTCCAGGGGGATGGATGAGTAGGCAACTACATTTAAAAGAAAACAGATAACTAAGTACGGTAGGCTCTGTAAACTCAAATGCAAAGCACACGTCTTGCAATTTTTCTGTAAACAAACAGGTTCGATTAACCAGAACAATTCCGAAAAATAAACCAACACTTGCTCAATAAAACAAGAGGGCCATGATGGCCCTGTATCGCTCCACTGGCTAATTCGTAAAAACACTACAAGCCAAACATTATATTATTTGGCCAACTGGTTTCAAACTTGAGGGCATACAATTTTTTTCCATAAAGACCAACAAAAAATTGTGACCCCTGGGCAAATCCAGTTTTGACCACAAAGCTATAATTACTTGAATCCTGGTGGAGGTCTACAAGATAAAGCCCCATACCAAATAATACAGGTGTAGAATGTGTGGTTATAAACAAGAAGATTTTCAAAGTTTACTCAATAAGGGCCCTGTAAAACATAAAATCCATGAGACAGGGCTATAATTTAGCGGTCCTAGTCTTTATTATGGTTAGTAACAAGATGACTTAGAAAGTCTTCATCACAAAAGCCCATGTAAAACTTGTGACCCCTGGTGTGGGGACAAACTTGACCCTAAGGCTATAATTTGGGCCCTCCTGGTAGAGGCCCACTAGATAAAGCTACATGCAAAGTTTGGTAGCCCTAGGCCTTATAGTTAGGTACAAGTAGATTTTTAGAAAATTTCCAATATGAGCCCATGTAAAACTTATGACCCCCAGCTCAGGGCCAAATTTGACCCTACGGCTACAATTTGGGCACCTTTGGTATACAACTACTTGATAAAGTTAGATGCAAAATTGAG
Source organism: Tridacna crocea (assembly GCA_943736015.1). NCBI lineage: Eukaryota > Metazoa > Mollusca > Bivalvia > Cardiida > Cardiidae > Tridacna > Tridacna crocea. The sequence goes on from OX031066.1 coordinate 18,368,007, forward strand.
TAGCCCTAGGCCTTATGGCTTGGTACGAAAAGATTTTTAAAGTTTTCACTATATAAGCCCATATAAAACTTGTGACCCCCGGGGCCGGGCCAAATTTGACCTATGGGCTATAATTTGGGCACTCTGGGTAGAGGTCTACTAGATAAAGCTACATGCCAAATTTGGTAGCCCTAGGCCCTATGGCTAGGTACCAGAAGGATTTTAAAGTTTTCCCTATATAAGCCCATATAAAACTTGTGACCCCCGGGGCGGGGCCAATTTTGACCCCCAGGGCTAATATTTGAAGGAACTTGGTAGAGGTCCACTAGATAAAGCTACATGCCAAATTTGGTAGCCATAGGCCTTATGGTTTCAGAGAAGAAGATTTTTAAAATTTTCAATATTTTTCAGTTTTGTTGCCATAGCAGCCAGAGTTTTTGAAGAAATAAAATTCTTTCAAGGAATTCTGAAGAGGACCATGGCAGGATCATTTCTGTGAAGTTTCATCAAAATTGGATGGGTAGTTTCAGAGAAGAAGATGTTTGAATAAAAGTTAACGCACACACGGACGGACGGACGCTAGCACGCACGCACGCACGGACGGACAGACGGACGCACGACGGACACCGGGCCATGACATAAGCCCGCTGGCCTTCGGCCAGTGGAGCTAAAAAAAGACTTCACAATTAAATAACGAGTGTAAGCTTTATTTTTGTTTCTAAGCTTGTTCGATCAATGAAATCAAAGGCAACATTTCGGCAAACAGAGACAGAAATACGCTGGTGCAAATTATTCTGATAAATCGACTTGAACTAGCTAACTGACTGCTCAACAATATTCGAAGAAATTACAATTCTAAAGCAGAATGAATTATTCGTCTTTCCCCGAACATAACTATGAAAATCACATGTTTGATACAATTTATCACGGCTGCAAAAAATATTTTAGCACGGCACCTACATGAAAAGAAAACCGATAAGGAAGGTTCGCTTTTATCCGGATTTATTTATGATCTTCTAGCAGAGAATTTGGGCTCTTTTCGAAACATATTTCATTTTGGTGTTTTCTGAAAATGATATCGTTTTGTGAATTTCAAGTCGAGTGCGTTAAAATATTTTCTTGAATTGGTGTACGTCACATACGTTTTTTTTTTAAATTCATATTCTTTAAACTTTCTTTTGACATTGTCGCGATCCACACAGAAACCTCTCGCACTAAATTTGACGTTAGTGTGGTGCATCATGCTTCAATTTATTGAGGACTTTTACATTGAAGGTATTTTGTTTTTTTTTCAGCGATCAAGCCTTTGGTTAAGTTACGCATTGGTCGACATAAGTGCAAACACATAGATTTTTGTAAATGTCAATAAAATTAAAGTATCAGATTCTAACTGACGCATTATCCTAAACAAATGTCACAAGAAAAGGCTTATGAGTCATCATGTTCATCAATGTACTTACAAGTAAAACTTTTACCGGCTGTTTTCTTCCCCCGTTTCATTACTGTTTCCATAAACATTCGGACAAATGGTGGAGCATAGCTCAATGGGGTTCGAAAGAGTAATGTTTATTGACAGGTTCAATAACCCTCCGTCTCTGATTACCCACTTAAACATATTTTTTCATCATACTCGATCCATCAATGTCCACTTATCGCAACACCATCGATAGAGTTTAGTGTTTGCCAATAAAACAAAACGGAGTATTTCTCGTTTTGTCCAAATTGGAAACTGAACATATCAATATGTTTGATTTAATGCTCGAATTGCAATCCTTAATTTCATACTTCTACAGCGTTATTAATTTCTTATTAATTCCTTATCCAGCTAATCTCGATATTCGCCCGTTCCAAAGAGGACATACCAAGCTGCACATCCGTATCTGATCTTTGTACTTTTTTGTTTATGCTGATCTAATCGATGAAAATTCAAAATAACACATGAACAATCAATTTATAGGTCTTGACTAATGCTTTGTTCTGTTGTGTTGTACCGATGCAGTAGGATAAAGGTTAAAATCCCGAATGGTCCAAGTACAACTCATTGTGCTTTTGTAGACATTTTAGATCCATGTAAAAATGCACAGACCGTAGAGTTTGGTCTTGGACCTAACCTGTCCGATCAGGTGAATTATTTCTGGCAAAAAAAATGAAAAAATAATCTTTTTGTTTTTACTTTCAGAAGGAAATGTTCATTTCATTTTCTTTAGCAGCAGTGCAAGAGGCTAGCATGATATGTACACTGTCATTAATGATTTTTACAAAACTGGAAAAACGCAATATTGTTTACCTGTTGGCGCGGATAGCAAAAACAAATGCTAGCAAGGGTAAAGTAGATCAAGGCCAAACTGCACTGAACATTTAGTTAAACATTGAATCTGAAATCATCCTTAAGAGCATGATATATATTTTGACCCGAAAGAAACAAGGCATTAATTGATTGATAGAGACCATTAAAAGACTATATTTTTCTTATCTTGATTATACATGAAACAGATCCATAGACACGCCAAGGAATTGTACGTTTCTACAAGTAGAAAGACAGAATTTATTTCTTTGGAGCTGCAGAGGAGAGCTCAATTGAATACAAACTATTCCAATAAAGTGTCATGTCGCGTCTTTATTAATGTCAAATAAATCAATAACATCTCGTGACCATCTCCACCAAGCGTCAGACTCACTTAACTCCCGTCAAAGTTACGTAATTTACATGGAGGCGTTTCTAGAGGTTCTTATGATTGAGTCTTTGATGGAACTTTCTTTGACTGAAAAATCCACTTCGCAATGTTATCAAACATTGGAAAGGCCTTTGGATGAATAACAAATCTAACTGGCGACACACTTTTAACGCGGTAAGCATAGTAAGAACATTAACGTAAAAATCAGTGCGATGAACTGAGATTATCAGTTTTATGACCATATTGTCCCCTGCAGACCATTTTGCAAAACAAATAGGAAAATATTTTGTTTTTCGTGGTGAGCAGTGTATCTTTTAGTCACATGGTTTCACGTATATTCGAGCTGCAACTCCTTACCAACCATCAAAATTTTAGACCGGTCCATATTCAAAGCATTTGCAGACGACAAAATAAAAGTGACTGAAAATTTAAAATTTGTTTTGTGAAGAGTAGAAATCATTGTGGTAAAAGGAGAAAATGCTGGTTACCAGCATTTTCTCCTTTTACCACGATGTTTTCTAAAGGCTTCTTTCTCAGGGTCGTCAAAAGTAGGGATTGTGTGGCAATGGGTTAAGGATAGTCCAGCATAGTGGGATACGTGTAACATTGCCTTTCCTCACTGATAAACGTGCAGATTCGGCTAAGATAAGAGGAATCCGGAAACGATCCGCCGATTGACGCTGGTTCCCTGCATTGATTACGGATGTCCGGAGTCTAAGCCGAATCCGTAGGATTTTCGGCGATAAAAGATGTTATATACGAATCTGATTAGGATGCCCTATCTTTAAATATCAGTTAACCACTTAACATTTTTCTTGGTAAACCTTCTTGCAATGTTGTTGACACAACGTTATCCAAGTCCAATCTGTTACCAATGAGCTCTCTTGACAGATTATCAGATCAAGGGATGCACTGTATATTTTGGGTCGAGATCGAAACAAAGTTGTATGCTCTTGTCGGTGCTAGTTAAGTCAATGAAAGGATCTATGAGACTATGATAGAAAAATAAATGCGAAGAAGCAACAACGAATCTATAGGTATCAGTAGTAGGATGTAAAATGAAAAATCAGTTTGTAACGGGCCTCTGTTAAAAAGATAGAGGTATTCTATGCTCGGTTTTATGCACTCATTACAGGTTATTAATCCTCGGTTATCATAAATTATGAGTATACCTTTCGAGCATAGTACATTTGATTTGTAAATCGAATAACTGCCTATTGGAAATTTCCTTAATCGCAGACTGTCGCGATGTTTTGCTTGATCGGCTGTTACCCATTCGATTGATGTGAAAATCAGCAAAATGGCTCCTGTTAAGTTTACAGAGGGTTTATATTGGATTTTAATGCCGTTCTAGCGGCTTAGATCATATCACCGCGGTCAGTGTACATACACATGTTTTTTCGGGTTTTCTCACTGACACAACCTCCCCTTCTTTGCCAATGGCTACTTTTCTCTCTTCCGTTATAGGGGAGAGGCGAAAACTCGCAAGAGGGAAAAATTGGTTTCGAACTGGCAACCACCAGGTCAGACGTCAGATCTTAAAGATGGTATCAAATATTACGAATTCATTTCCTGAAGAAATTAAGGAATATCAATGATGTGAGTCTCTATGTGTTTTTATACCACTCTAGGAGTCTCGGCTGTCGTTTACTGCTAATGTTTATAGTTTGTGCTTAGGACCAATCTCTTTCCTTAACAAATGTAGATCGGATTTTGTTGATCAGGCTATGTGTTTTATCTGTATCTGCTTTGTGTTCTAACCTCAACTGTACTTAATTAAAATATGGAAGACGATCTATAGCCTATATACAGGGTGTACCTTGATGATTCGATTATAGAAATGTATAGTTTCTTTACATGTGTAATTAAGAGGCATCAGTAAATAAGACGTAGGCGCATGCATTCAGAGTGAGATAACACTTTTACAGGGCATTTCAGCAAGTTTCGTGTCACCTACATATGGATATCAAATCAGTTTTTTTTTTGTTGCGTGTCCACCAGAACAGTATGTCAAACATACTTAGCCTTTTCCAGCTTACGTAATTTACTCGTAACGCGAACATCAATTCTCATTTGAAGACCGCATTGAAATACACGTCATGTATCTCTTACAGTGTGAAACTGAAGTGGTTGAAAAAGGCCATGATTTAACTTACGAAGGGTGTTTAGAAAGAACGTGGAGTCGTACTAGTAAAATACGCGTAAATACCGTTAGATGTACAAACCTTTTGTCGATGCATATAATTTGGAGTGCAACATGCGAAAAGGGTCATTCGGACCTTTGCGTAAAGTGTCGTCTGTGATCAGCGTGTGCAGTCCGCGCAGGCTAATCCTAAATGACACTTTCCGATTTTATGTGATTTTCTGTTTTACGCAAGTCTACTGTAGCACAAAATCAAATGTAGTCGTAAATTGCCGTCTCGGATTAGCCTGCGCGGACTGCGCAGGCTTATCCGAGACGACACTTTACGCAAATGTCCGAATGCACCTTTTCGCGTGTTGCACTCCAATTATATTAGAAAGCTTTAAGCAGAAAATTTTGACACAGCCGATTGAATTGAACACCGGATTTTGTGAGGTTTGCCGAATGTTGACGCAAACAAATTAACCGCTATTTGAATTCAAGGAGGAACGAAAAACTCAAAGAGTTAACAATTTTAACTGTTTTTGATAAAAAAAATTAACAACGGTGGAACTACACGAGATATTATCAGTAAAGATATAAAAGAGGACGTAATTGTCATATATCGTTCACCCGAGTACTAGGCAAAAGGGTCTGGGATGAAGATAAATACCAAAAATTGAGGTTTTAAAGCAAAATGCTACTGAAACAAAAGCCACAAATTGTCGCCAGATATGCCCATCCCACAAACAGTTGCCGAGGAGGTATAATAATTGCAAAGGACAGGTAATGTAACAAACATGTTTATCAATTCTCAATTTGACTTGAGACTTCAAAGCTCAATTCCAGACAAGCAAAATATACGGTAAAAATGAAGATCAAAGGAGAATTACTCAAAAACCGCCCCAGATGGAGTTACTGTTCTTACACAGTTCTGGGAAATATTGCAACAAACATGCATACCAAGTATGAAGTTGTTCTGACTTGAGATGACAAAGTTACATTCCAGGCACTACATGCTGTAAAAAATGACACTCAAAGGGAAAAATCCCATAATAAGATAGCACAAGGTAGAGTTACAATTCTTGTGCACTGCACTTCCAAATATTGCAACAAATATCCAATTTTAAGTAATTCCTACTTAAGATGATAAAGTTTTGCTCAGGATAATTAAGAAATGCTATACAAATGAAGATCAAAGGAGGAATAATTCAAAATTCATGATGGGAAGAGTTATGGTTTTTGTGCACTACACTCCGTAATTTTTCAATTGTGCATACAAATTTTTAAGATGTTCAGGCTTGATATGACTAAGTTAAATTCCGGACAAGCAGAAAATGCTGTAAAACGTATGTCAAAGGGAAATAACTCATAGTATGAGGTAGAGTTATTGTTCTTTCATACTGCACTCTATATTATTGCAACAAACACAAAATGCCAAGTTTTAAGGCAATCGGACTGGAGATAACAAAGTGATGCAATGTACAAGGAACTGTTCAATAGAACTTTTTCATTCAAGGGCAAAGAACTCCTGTGGTTCTCGTCTGATTAGACTCATAAACGAAATCCAAGATATTATGGTCATATATATTTTTACTAAGTTTGGTGCTGATTGGTTGGTATTTGTAGATGCTAGAGTGTAAACAATGTCCATTATAGTAGTTTTCATAATCCAAGGGCAAATAACTCCAGTCGTTCTAGTCGGATTATACCCATTATCAAACTCATTCAAGATCTTATAGTCATATATATTTTGACCAAGTTTGGTGCCGATTGGTAAATACTTGTAGATGCTTGAGTGTAAACAAAGTGAAATATAGCATTTTTTCTCATTCAAGGCACAATCTCTAAGTGAAATTTAAGGCCAACAACATAGGGCTAATTTTCACACCAGGGCCATAATTTTTAGTACAGGGCTACTAGATGATGCTACATGCCAAATATGAAAGCTCTAGCCCTTCCGGTTTGAAACAAGACGTTTTTTTAAAAAAAATGTCCTTCTTTATCTCTACGTGAAATCCGAGAACCCACAACATAGGGCCATTTTTTCAATACTAGGGCCATTTTGAAGTAGTTTGGCAGAGGAGCACTACATGATGCTACATGCCAAGTACGGAAGCTCTAGCCCTTACGGTTTCGGACAAAACTATTTTTAAAGATTTCCTTCTTTATCTCTATGTGATATACGAGAACCTACAATATATAGAGGATATTTGTCTTTTTCGGTGAAAGATCGAAATTTGTTTCATCGAGTGGACACCATCGGTAATATTTTCACGAGTGGCGCAGCCACGAGTGAAAATATTATCGATGGTGTTCACGAGATGAAATAAATTTCGATCTTTCACCAAAAAAAACAAATATTCTATTTATTTCATGCTTTTTATCCGTTCAAGGAGGAGCTTTATCAAAATTCAGTACAATTATTTTCCCTTATTCCCCGTGGCGTACCCCTCCCGCATAGCAACGTTACATCAAGCGCGAGAAATGTAAGGTATATAACGTCATATTTCCCATCTGGTTGTTAGGCACGCGCAATTCACCTAGGCAACAAGAACGTGAAAATCGGTATTTTCACTGGTGGTACCAGTGTAAGATCGAAAAATATTTCCACTGCCATTTCTCGATATCCTACCGGAAAGCATGAAATAAAGTGCCATTTTCAACACTAGGGCCATAATTTGAAGTATTTTAGTAGAGGGCCACTAGATTATGCTATATGAAATATATGAAAGCTCTAGCCCTGACAGATTGGGACAAGAAGATTTTTAAAGTTTTTTACTTTCAGTTGCCATGGCAACCAGAGTTCTTCATGAAATTAATATCTTTGAAGTTTTCTGACTGTGCATCACCTAATGATCATTTCTGTGAAGTTTCGTTGAAATCTGATCTGCGGTTTCAGAGAAGAAGATTGTTTAGTAATTGTTTACGGACGGACGACGGACATTGACCGATCACAATACCTCACCCTGAGCACTATGTACTCCGGCAAGCTCATAAATCAAGAGTTTTTTCGCGTTGAAGGTTAGTTCAAAATTGGTCATCGTTGCATAGGGTAAAGATATTCAGAACATTCGAAGCGACTGCTACTCTCTCTAATGCTTGACAATACATTCATTCTTCTGTCTCATTTGAAAGGGAGTATTTATAGTATAGAATAGTGTGGTATTCACTGTTTTGTTGAAAGGTTTTGTTGGAAATTTGACTGTGCAGTGGGGTTTTCGCCGAAAAATGCACACCTTACTCCCGAGGCATTACATTTCTAGCGCACATGACTGTTTTTGTTGTCCAAAAGTCAACTTGTATCTTTCTCAGTTCACTTCAAGAATATGTATGCAGATTTTTCAAAAGATGTTACAGGCGGGCTAAAGAAAGCAGTATGTCTGCCGTCAAATATGCAGACGGACTGCGCAGTCTGTGCAGAAAGACCCAAGTCGAAACATTTTGTTCTTGGTAAATTTCCTGCATATGAAAGGACCCTATTCTGGCTCGTGATTCAGCTCGATCTTTAAGGTAAAACTGATCAGCCTATTACGCAAATTTGCTTGGCATAGTGAATTACAAAGATGTTTTAAATCACGTTTTCACGGAGCGTAGCCCGTATTGATCATATAAGACACAATCATAGCCATTCTTTGGCGAAATTTAGCATAGTTTCAATTTGAGATGTATGATTTTAAACAGTTGTAGTAAAACTAGGTTCTAAATTACCTAATTTATATTAAAGACGGGTTATGAAATGACCAAAGTGGTCTCGAAGTTATCGAAATGAGTACAAGATGATCAAAAATAAAAAGTAATCTTGGGTACGACATGGCTTAAGAACGAAAAGACCTAAGTTACGAAATCACTGGAAGCCAGGTTACCAATTTGGCTTCCTCCATAGATACTTTTCAAAAGCAAATAAAAATATAATGCCGCCGCTCATACGGCGCTACAACAATATGTAGTTGACGCCGGTATAAAGTCGGAGTGAAAGAAACACCTATCCTTTACCACGATCTTCTAACCGAACTGCTTGAAACATTATGTGTAGTATTTCTAATTCCTAACAAAAGTTGGACATAAGCTTAAGTAATTGAGCCTTATATACTCACAACAAAAAACGATTGTACTAAATATCTTAAAGTTTTTTTTTTCCCCCAAAAAAAACATCGTTCATGAATTGAGAGCGGATTTACATAAATTGTTTCAACCACGTTTAGGCTTTTGGCTCCATTTTACCATCCAATTGTTAAAATCATCATTCCAGCATTTGACACTGATTAGACAAGCAATTTGCAGGAAGGTGCAGAAAAAATTCCTTCATGTACATGCCAGTCGGCGGATTCAAGAAGTCTATCAGCTTTGCAAAAAGTTCACGATAGTGAAATATATTGATTTGGTTTACTGAGTACATATCGGCTTTCGTTTGAAATTTGGAAGTATCTGTCTGACTGTTAACAATAACTGCTCAGTAACAGTCTAATAATCACGAATGGGTGCACTTTTATGATAGTGAAGATGAAGATCAGACCTTAAAAGATGTATAGCTGGAAGAGACTTTATCGGTGATTGGAACTTTGGAAGTTTGAAATCGAAATACTAGATGTATGTTATTGGCCTATAAGTTGGTAAGTTTCAACTTATTCCAGTGAAAAATGTAAAAGTTGCGCACACAAGAAATTGCAAACGGACGAATGGACGGACGAACGACCGGGAATATTTTATACGACCCTTCGGGTATATAAAAATGCCAACATGATTCAGTTAATATCAAAATCCAAATTAATTCAAACTCCGGCCGTTAATAAATTAAATTGGTTCAATCCCAGTTGTCCTACATTTTGACTTTCAGAACAAAATATAAATTTGGGACAAAAGGGAATTAGTACAGGTGAGGGTACAGATAATCCTTGTCTGGGGCTAGTTTACAGTTACAGTCTATATGAATACTAATAGCAATAGGTAATTTTGTATGAAAGAATCCAATTTTGAATTACATACCTTTATTGATTTATAGAATATAAATGCTATACATTTTTTCTTAATGTCCATAGCTATAACAGAATACCAATCTCATTACTCTACGAGTGCTGTTAATTAATTCTATATTCAAAAGAACATTTGTCATGTTTGTCAAAAAATTACCACATAATTGTACAAATAGAGCTATGTAAAAGAGTGCGATTATGTTAATAAGTAACTGCAAACTGCCTTTGAATTTAACCATAAAAAATATGGTGGCTGTTGGCAGCTATTCTGTAATTTCCAAGAGGTGGAAACATCTTTGTTTAAAGAGATATATTTTTTAAATTTGTTAGAACTACGTTTCAGACTGTTCAAAACTCTTGCAAAACAAGTTACTCTAATACAGACTGTATTCACACTTACCCCTATATCGTTTTAAGCCATACAGGTAAGTGCCTTACTGGTTTTTCAAAAATGTCGGACATAACCATAAGCTTGTCAATAATTAAGTGATTTCAGGTTGGCCAAGTTACAGGTCCTCGGTTCGCTCTATCAACCCTCGACAAACGAAATCGATGTGATACCGTAGACCAAAGACATGTATCTGAGATACTCGATCTAATACTATGGACCGAGGACATGTATCTGGGAATAACTGAAAAACTATTAAAGGTGTAAACATGAAACTTAACCCATGTACAGATCACATCGAGGAGTGGTGCAATGCACAAAAACTATAACTCCTGCTTGCATAGATAATGAGTTATTAACCTTTTTTTTTTAAATTTCTTACCTATTTTTCTATAGCGCATATATTGAAAACTACATGAGATATAACATGAAACTTCACAGGTTGATAGATTAAATTGAAAAAAAAAATATATATATATATATAACTTTCAATTCCACAATTTAGGGGTTATTGCCCTTTGTTATTATTCAAACTTGAATTTAGTTCTAAGCATTACTCGAAAAATTATGAAAGTTGATGTGAGACTTAGAAGTAGGTAGATTTCATGGAGAAGTACAGTAACATAATTATGGAGTTATGTCCCTTGACTGATTTTTTGAGTTTCAAAGTTTCTTTGAAGTATAACACAAGCTGTGTTAACGTCAAAGACTGATAGTTGTCTCTGAGGAGGGAGGCAGTAGACAAGAGTACTAACTCTTTCCATAATTTTCTATTTAATGCTCTTCGTTGTTTTTTCAGATTTCTCTCCTGTCCTGTTGGATTTGATATATGTTTACACCTGAAAGCTATTTGAGAAAAGTGTACCTTATTGAAATTTCACATTCGGCGGGGGATGGTCACGTAAACTTGGCTCTTGCTGTGTCTTAGATTATGGCTGACCTTTGTATGTGAATACAGTAAATCTAGGACGGACTGTCGACAGAAATGTATTTATTTACAACAAATGTTCGGAAGATATGGGTCAGCGCCATCATATAAACAACCGATATCTGAAAGCTCCCAAATTCCTGTGTGAATACAATGACTAGATTTTGTAATATTCAGTAATATATCAACTTCTCCGACGAGACGATTATTTCCTGCCAAACACGGTAATGCCTGCCGTCATAAATGTATCGATAAATCTAAACGAGGCATAAAAACATCAGAAGCGGACCAACGAAAGGCAATAATGATGGGAGACTTAATTTGATATATGTTCCCGAGTTCAGCTGCCATCCTCGATATCTTGTGTCACACTGTTACCTTTACAAAGTTTTTAACAGTTGAACAATCATCGGTTCAAGAGGTGCGTACGTTCCCTTTTTAAAAACAGGAATTGTTTTTTACCTATTTCATAAGTGCCGAAAATCAACTAGTTTCAAAATAAGGGAAAGAAACTTTTTATCGCAATGTAGGAATGTATTTGCCCTTATGAAAGGTACGTCATAGGTGCTACAGATTAACCGGAAGGTCAGTAGGCGCATTTTTGCGACTGGTGTAACCCAAAATCAAACTGTACATAGGTTGACATTGACAGAGTCTCAAACGGTAAGATTGAACATCGAAAACAGAAGTTGAAATTGCAGTATTTTGGTTTTTGACGATCGACTTGAAATTATCATTGAAAAGCTGTTTAACATTTTGAATGTTTGCCTCGGATAGCAATATCTTTTACAAGAACGAGCATTCCGTTCCGACTTTAACACTTTCAGCACTGAATGAAATACCCAATCTCTTTCGACGACTGACACGACAATTGAGTGACATCCAGAAAAATTTTCATCTCATAAGTTTGAATTAAGCCTACATAGATCCATGATCAGACTGCTCGTTCTGTGCAGCTTGATATTGAAACTCACCGTTCGCAAAAGCTCACTTTTGCCAATGACGCTTAGTAAGGGGTTAACAACGTTTGCCATCGTGAGTTGTTTCTGTTTCTATTAGAAAATTGAAACAACCCTCTAAAATACAAGTAGTGAAAAAATGACGCTTTGACAATTACGGATGTGGATTTTTTTCAAACAATAAGCATTTACATAGTAGTCGGTATATACAAGGCGGAAAAAGATAACTGCTTTCTAAAGGGACGAAGACATGATTCCTTCCTCCAAGGAAAGATACTGTAATACTTTTGAGTTTTTATTTAGGACTAAGAAGATGGTGTTTAATCTGACATGTTGCTTGTATTGACCCAGTAGCTCCTTGCTTTGTTAGATGAAAGCACATGACTGGGCATGATATAAAAAAAATCAGTCGGATCTATGAATATTTTCTGTAGGTATTTTGGCCTTGGCAAGCACAAAATCAGCGGACTATTTAATTAATTAGAGAAATGACTCACTGCTTCAATTGCCAAAATCATTTTAATGGCTCAATTTAAACGGCATCAAAATATGTTTGCAAGCGTAATTCAGGGATATATACATATAAAATACACGTGCTAGTTACGCACTCTAACGCTTGCTAACTTTATCTAAAGCTCGATGAACCACAAATAGAATAGGCGCCTGTCCATACCGCCACTTTCTCGTTAGCACACGCTCTTTGAAATCCATTTGTTTCAATTGCTTTATTTTAGTTTTATGCCCTTGTTACCATGGCTAAACCTAACCCGACATGTGGAAACATTTAACAGTCGTAAGTATTTCAGCTATGCTGCACTTTGTTCAACCCCCAGAAGTTATTGACGTATCTCGGCACACATTTTTGCTGATAATTTGATTGGAAATGAAGAGACCCTCAGGTCGCTGTTTTCTATGATGTCACAGAACGATATAGAACCAGGATCAGAGTGCATGTTCCGCGAAAAGACTACATATTTCGTTGTTGCCGATGGCAATGAGGGTGTTATGGCAATGCGTTTGGTTTATTGGTAACACAGCATACATGGTTGGGATTATCCACAAAGTACTCTTAACATGTTTTTGAAAGGTATTGTAGTGGGTTTTACGCGATTCAAAGATATATTTGATCGAGAGATTCAGTACAATTAAAAACTGATTCATTTTCGAATTTAGCACATTGCTCTTTTCTATGAGAATGAATCTTGCACAATCTAAGAACTCTGAAATATAAGATACGTTTGAGAAATCCTTTCATTTAAACCATGTATAACCTTTCGTCTGGAAACGCTTTCCATTTTCAAAGTTTAACAGTTGTCTCATCGTAAAGATAACTTATCGAACTATCAAAATGATCCGATTGTAGAGAGGTAATGGGGTTCATCCTTCATGAATCCATAACATGGGATTGCGCCGATAAATACAACGACTTCTCCTGACAACTCTCTTACGTCTTGCAACATACCAATTTTGAAAACAATAAGGCTAAAGTCAGATAGCTTGTAATAAGTAATTTGTCGAAATAAAGGATTTTTACACGCATTTTGGTACTAAATTTTAAGTCATTTTAAATTCATATCTTTCACTTATATTCGAAGTATTCTAGTGCATTATCTTTCTCATGGGGCAGTTATCTAAAGATGATGGATTATAGTGTTCTTAGACATCAGTTTACGTATCGGTTATTCGTTTTTGCAGTTACCTAAACAAATGATAAATTTTTCAAAGTGGTATTTGTTTCTTTTTTGCCATAAATTTTGTTAACAATAAATTACGTGTATATAGTCTGCAAATCCTTCCACTACAGACTGGTTAAACTGTCGTCAAGGAGAAAAAGTTAAACCGAATTTGTGGTCAACCTAGTATCCAAGTTATCTAGATTTTATTGTAATTACTATCGTTTATGCTTGTTCTCATAGAAAGCAGGGTGAGCTTACCATGGGTGGTAAATTAGCTTCATCATAGCTATGTTCCATTAACTCTTTCAGTGCATTACATAAAACTCGACTTCTGCTTACTACGGCTGACGGACAAACCAATAAATCTCATTTTTTATCCTATAGCCTTGACTTGACACGCGGAGTGTAGAGATGTAGTATCAGACTGCTGGCTCTGTGCAATCTAATATTGGATCTATGTTACCGCGAAAGCTTTGTTTTCGCCTTTGGCAGCAGAAGGGTTTAATGTGATGGTAATCTTTTCTGCGCTGTTTTTGACATTCAGAACATAGTTTTCTGTCATAATGCGATGTACGGAATGAACGGGAAGCCCGTGAACAAGGTCGACAGAAATTATTTCAAAGAAGGCTTTTTTTATGTCAAAATACTACGTAGTAACATTTTTATGTTGGTATTTCATGCTTTTTTGTAGGTTATCTAGAAATAACGGTTGAATATTCTTCGCCTTTTTATGGAAGAATAGCAACTTTATCTCCTAACTCTCAAAATGAAGGCGGAAACAGCTGTACCTGCGCACTAGTTACCTTGGTAAAAAGGCGTACCATTCAACCAGATGGAAATATGACGTAATTTACTCTACATTTATCGCGCTTTATGTAATATTGTAATGCGTTGTTACGCGGATGGGTACGCTACGGGAAATTACGAAAAAGATCTACTGTATTTGGATGTCAGCCGCTCCAAAAAAGGGGTTAGAAGCAGGTGAAAGATATAGAGGATATTTGTATTTTACGGTGAAAGATCGAAATATATTTCACCGAGTGGACACCATCGGTAATATTTTCACGAGTGGCGCAGCCACGAGTGAAAATATTACCGATGGTGTTCACGAGATGAAATAAATTTCGATCTTTCACCGAAAAATACAAATATTCCATTTATTTCATGCTTTTAACCATTTCAAGGAGGAGCTTTATCAAAATTCAGTACAGTTCTTTTCCCTTATTCCCCGTGGCGTACCCCTCCCGCATAGCAACGTTACGTCAAGCGCGAGAAATGTAAGGTATATGACGTCATATTTCCCATCTGGTTGTTAGGCACGCGCAATTTACCTAGGCAACAAGAACGTGAAAATCGGTATTTTCACTGGTGGTACCAGTGCAAGATCGAAAAACATTTTCACTGCTATTTCTCGATATCCTACCGGAAAGCATGAAATAAAGAAATTTAATTAATCGATTAAACATCATCGGTAATATTTTACCCGTGGTTGCTGCGCCCATGACTGATTATGTTCATTCGATGAGATAAAATTCGATCTTTCACCGTATATATAACAAACATCCACTTCGTATTTGTCACGTTCAGCAGTAAATAATTATTTGTTTTCTTTTTTAATTGAACTGTATTTTAGGGATAAAAAATGTAGATTTACAGACCTACGACGCCACGGGAAGTATTCCATGTTGGATAGCTTAAAAACGATGTGTATTCTGAGCTAAGTGCAGAAGTAAATACGTTCATAGATCATATTAATCTTACGCAAGATTTGACTGAGGATCGAAATAATGTCTTAATCGAATCATATGGTCAGCCATCTTTATAGGGACAACTTTGGATTTATTTGCTGCAAATTAAGATTTTCTGTTTAACAATGAAAAATACAACACAATTTACATTTCCCTATAATCGTGAAAAACCCCATTGTTTGCATACTAAAAAGCTGCAAATTTTGCATTCAAAGAACTGTTTAATCGCTTTATTTTTTTTAATTTAGTTCATTGTATATGAGATCAAATATAATGTAATCGTACATATCTTAATACACGTCCACATAATCAGCTTGTGTTATTGATTATGTGACAATCGCACAAATGAAAGTCTGGTGCGAAATCTGAAATGTCCAATGAAACCGAACAAAAAAATGTTTTTTTATTGCTTCTTTAACTCTTTACCAAAGGACAAAATTTTAGGTTTGTCCAACTTGAAAGCATTTGCAGATGACAAGATAAAAGTGAATGAAAATTCTAAATTTGTTTTGTGAAGGTAGAAAACATTGTGGGAAAAGGAGAAAAATGCTGGCTACCAGCATTTTCTCCTTTTTCCATAATGTTTTCTGAAGGGTTCTTTTACTATGTCGTCAAAAGTAGGGATTGTGTGGTAATGCGTTAAAGATCATTTACCAGCTATCGCATAACTGAATTTGGAGGTGAATCAATTTTCAACTTTGGTGACATAGAAAGATTAGTGTACCATAGGACCATACTGAGCATTATTTTTTTAAATGCCATCGTTATTCAAATTTTAGGATCTCGCTTTTTCGAGCAACAAGGGAATTCCATCCTTTAAATATTAATAAAGTACTGTTTGGCAGTGCTGACATAACTTTTGATCAAAACTGTTTACTTTTTGAAGAAGTCCAGTCATATATAAAAAAAATACCAAATGTTTTAAGTAATTTACATCGACTGTAACAGTGATAATATTACCAGACATCTAACAGAGAGCACCATCATATTTCCTTTTATCTTTTTCCCCTAATAAATATCCCTTTTTTCCGTTCCTTTCGTTTTCATTTTTGTTTTCATTTATTGGAAAGGTATTTACTGTATTTGCCATTGTTGTAGAAATCATTATTGTACATTCTTGTAGGGGAAGGACCGATTCTAAGTTGTTAGAACTTGTGGTCCAACCCCATTTCATTGTATATGAAATAAAATATGTTTAAACTATAGGACCATACATGTTTGTTAATAACAAGAAACTTTATCACTCCTTGAAAGTAATTTGTTTGGCTATACAATATTGACGGAAGCATCAGCCATAGTTAAACTTTAATTGCTACACAAATTAACCTTATACGAGACAATTTCGAGTTTAAACGCCCTTGATAAGAAGACTTTGGTAATTATTCTGCTGAATACCAGCATCATTCTTACCTTTTCCATCGATGTTCCCCATCGCCCCCCCCCCCACACACACACACACACAACCATCCATCCACGAAAGGATTTTTGACTCGCATTTCTTTTGCTGTCTCCATATAATTTCCAACAAGTGTGAGATTATATTGTTTATTAAACACGTTAACGAACATTTTGAACCAGTGATAAACGCAATAATTGACTTTTCTAAAGGTTTTTTAGCTGAATCAGATCTCACTGTATCGGATTGTTAGGTTTAAGAATAGGAGTGCACGTTTTGTTATATTTTCTTCTACAGTCTTTTGATCAATACTGTCTGCAAAAAAACGTGAGAAGCAGCCTACGGGTATAGAAAAGATCCTGAGTACACGGTGAACATTTATTTTAATTTCATTAAAAAGCTGTTAAATGTGTCCATTCGAATACCAAAAGAAAGCGTCAACCTCGTGTCAACCCATATTCAAGACACAAATTGGCAAATTCTCTGAAGAATAACCATAAAATAAGCCCATTTTAGAGACATGATTACACGCAGATTTTACGTGACAAAGACTGACAATGAGTTCATCAGAGTGCACTTGAGAATGTTAGCACTGTTTTCTCTTGTGAAATATTTCATTATATTTCATTCCGTTATCAACAAACAGAGTGCATGTTTTTCGTGCTTTCCTCGCGTTTGCAGGAAAACTGTCTCTTTCAAAACCAGTCAGTGCTTTCGACTGTCGAGTTATAGGATTTCTTTTTTAAAAGAAAGACAGAAATGAACGCATATGAAAAAAATGTACACAATACTGATTCTTGTGACACTGAACTTTATAGTGTCGTTAGAGCTTAAACTTGCCATTCCATCATCAAAATGGCTTGTGGCCTATATTGCTCCATACAACAGCTGGACTTTTACTCGAGATGAGAGTATCAAAAGGCTGTGAGAATAGTACTATGTATTGGCGTTCTCGTAAAAACTAGACATCAAATAAACAAGGTTTCTGAAGCTCACTGACGAATTCATCTGACAATTGATTTACAACCTGAGAGACCCAGTCTCTCAGTCTGTAACGTAAACAGGTATAAATCCATAAGTTAAGGAGTTTCGAACCAAACTCAGTAAAGCTTTGGATGGAAAGGTCGTTGAAATAGAGTTATCACTCTCTAACTGCTGAACATTGTTTCAATGTTTATTTGGAATAATTAGAAACACTTACAATAGTATTGTGCAATACCCTGATAAAAAGAAGGCCAAAGAGGTATGAAATTGTTCACTGGTCCCGGAATATAATTGAAGTAATATTGAAACACCAAATAAATAAATGACTGTGTAAATACGATGAGAAAATATTGGAAACTTGACAAAGGTGGCCAAATGTGTATTTTGAGGACATAGCAGACGACAATCAACCCTTGCATACATGCTCTAAGGTTATAGTTTATACCATTCCACTTTCTTTTGAAAGCTTTCTAACGTACCTTAGTCATTGCTTACTAATTTTACAAGGAGTACCCTATTTAAACGGGATGCATTATATACCACCTGAGTCATTACGTGATAATGGATTCACAAAATCCTTTTAGTATAATTACCAAATAAATCTGGGGGTAGGATGGACCTTGGAGATACAGAACATTTATAAAATGCAAAGGTTTCGAATTGCATTGGCTATCATGGGTCGCTGACTTTTGCGGATGCAATAAACCCCTTTTCACAATGCAGGACTCATTTATCATTTAGAGATTATGCTCAACAAAAAAATATCGAAGAATATGTGGATTAAAGGGATACTCTCAGTGTTACCGTGTGAGCACAACATGCAAGAATGATCTTTCATCAAACACCAGATTCCGTGGTTTATTTTTCGGACAGAGGATATCAAAATTATGGTATTAATTCGCTTTCTTTTGGCTGTACATTTGCATTTAAATCGTGGAGCAGTTGAAGGGTTCGTAAACGATAAATTAGCTTTGTTAATGAGCGGTAAACCTATCTATCAAGACACGGTAATTACCTCCGTTCACTGAGACTAATAAAGCTGTTGTGGCTGTCAATAACGAAAATATAATTGGAGAACCTTTTACTCACGTAATGTAAACAAACTGAACAAACCAAACTTGTCTAATGTTTCTTTACCTATGAAAAAAACATAAAGTGTCGATAACTCGATTGTTATTTTTCTCCATCTTCTGTAAAATCTAAGGCGAAAGCTCCGATCTTTCGTCTGTCCCTTATCAAAGAACAACTTTCCTTTAGGATTAAGTTTGAGCCTGGACTTATGAAAAGGCAGCATACTGCATATGCAAAAAGAATCGACCCGGACTGGGCAGGCTGTCATGTGTTGCATTTGATATGTTTTTTTTTTCTATATTATTCTTTACCATGATTCAGCCCTTTTATAGACGAACTGGATAATTTATTATGCCACAATTTGTCCCGTATAATGCATTTCAAAAATGCATTAACCTGTCCCCTCCCCCTTTCCCAGAGCTTCGCAAATTCCTTTTTTTCCCCTTGCTTTAATTGTTCCTAACGCTAACACTTTTCCCTTTCTCCTTTTTACACTATGCCGATAAGAAACGTAAGCAGTGCTAATTTGTATTATTACTTTAACATTTATCATAATAAAAAGATCAACCAGTGGCCAGCATAGTGCATCACACTGCTTTTTTGGACAGTCGTTCAGGATCCGACTGCAACAAGCAGTTGGTGGAACGAACTTTCAAATCTTAT
The DNA here is from genome assembly GCA_943736015.1 of Tridacna crocea. Classification (NCBI taxonomy): domain Eukaryota; kingdom Metazoa; phylum Mollusca; class Bivalvia; order Cardiida; family Cardiidae; genus Tridacna; species Tridacna crocea. The sequence continues at coordinate 18,387,569 of OX031066.1, forward strand.
TTTTTTAAATCTAATGGCTGAAATGAAACAGGAGGAATTATTTACTATTTCTGATCACTGATCTAAACTGTTCCCTTTAGCTTTAGCTTTCTGAACAAACTGTCCCTTTATCTTGCAGTGGACGTACATTTGTACCAGTTGAAAAAGTGTAATTGATATATAATTTGGTTGTGGAAGAGGTAAGAATGTAATGATTCCATTTTCAGTTAACCACCTAGCACTGTTTATGTGAAATCAACAGCACTGTGGGCTTGGCAGTGTGGTAAAAAACGTAAGTGGCTGTCATTCTTTATTTTCTGATAGCATCAAGATGATACCACCGGTAGGTTGTTGCTCTCTTATGAACGTGTTCGAAAGCATCAGGAAATGGTTTTGCATGGTTTTGCATCATTTCTGTGATGTGCCCGTTACAGTATTCTGACTATTCGGTGACGGTAAGTGTTCCTGTTTATGCATTGCTAGTCACTTCTCTAGGGTTGTTCGTACAACACTCTGTCTAGGCTCTTAGCTGCATTCCCACATCAACGAAGTACCTAGCCGAGTATTGCTCTAAATGAGAGATACAAAGAAAATGTGGTTCGTGAGTATAAAAGAGAAGGTATGGATGTCTGTCTGCGTATAGTACAGGAACCTATCTCTCTGTTTTCGAATGTCCATGAATATCTAATGGCACAATTCTTCGATATTTTGAAGGGTACTTTTTATGCTTTTTAATCCTTCACGGGTAAATCTAATCATAAATATACCTTAATAATTCACTGTTAAATCTTATAATTCACCGGTGAATGTTTTAACTTTAATTTTTGACATAGTTATTTATAGCACATGACTGAACGTTTTAGTAGGTGAACGGTACCTGCGATGACGTATTCATCATTCATGACGTCATGAGCAAAAATTGGACATGAAAAGGAAAGTTACGGTGAAGTTAAAATAAGGGTAATTGTTTCAGTGTATGATCGAAATTTCTTTCATCTCACAGCTTCGCCTCCCCTGATTATATAGCCTCCATTAATCATAGAGTGAAACAGATAATTGTTCTCTATTACGCTGTCTTTTAATAATTAAGTTGCAGCAGAAAGAGTTCTCGGTGTGCAAAGATTCTTTTTGTGTTTCGAGAGAAATCTCTGCATAAGTATATGATTCATTATCTATCGATACAGCTAGTTAGAACATCTCCAGGTTATAATCTTAGTGACCCCTCAAAAACAATTAGAAACGGCATAACCTTCAGAGAGAAGCCATAAAAGTAATTTTACATTCATTTCAAAACCTTTTCTCTTGATGTAAATACATATGCCTGTTTGATCTCCAGTTGCAGCTTATAATTTTCCACTTTACCAGCCTTTAGAAGTCATTATTTGTTCTGAAAAATGTTTACTCCAGACCTTGTTTGAAATTTTCCCAATTTATCTGCAATCTAAGTAGTCTAATTTGTTTTGAGTTTATATATTTTACACTGAACACTCCAAAAAGTTGGTAAATGCGCAGCTTTTTATTTCTAAGTTTCTCTTTAGATCTCTTTAGATGTATATTCATGCACAAAATTTTCTGTATGCGCTACCTTGCTAATCAAAATATGTTTCGTGCTCTTAACTAAGACTTGTGAAAGTATTGTCCATTCACTACGAATGAATAAAAAGAAAATACGAAATGTAACATGATCTGCTACTTTCTGATGAAGAACACTTATACGGGATTATCCTTTAATATAGAAGTAACTGCATATTCCGAAAACACAAGTGCTTGATTAACACACGAAAAAGATAATTTGGTCAATGCCTTTGTGTTACAATCAAAACTGGTACAAACTTGAGTCCTTCAGCCAGCTTGAGTCTGCACATTTGATGCGGAACGGGTGACATTTAGTAGAATGGCGAAGAGGGAGACATTTAGTAGAATGGCGAAGAACCACACCGGAAAACGCAAAGCAGTAGTAATATTTCAGATAAACCACCTAGGTCGCCTGACATCTCACTAAGGACAGCTAAGGAGAATTGGATCATGTGAGACGTGAAAGCATCCCACAAACCATTGTCTTTCTTTTAGAGCATAACGTTTCAAGAGCAGGATATTATGTCCCAGAACTATATTCAAAGACATGATACACCATTGATGAGGATGAATGAAATATCGGCACAAGTTGTGTAGCTATAATGGTGGCTGGGTAATCTTAGTGAAATCTTCATAATTGTAAAACTTTCTATGTCCCCCACTATATCACAAAATCAAAACCTGTATTCACCAGCTATTCCAAATTGCATTCGTAATCTGATTGTAAATTTTATATGTTTAAAAAGTGTTTGGCTTAATCATGATGAGTTTAAATTGTTGGTACAGATATAATACGAGCAATGATATCCTTTCGTAAAGTTTAGACCATAGTCAGGCTTCAGACCAGGCCAAGCGATCTCAACATGCACTAAAGAACAGGGCAATGGGATTCGTGTAACATCGCCTTTTACCGCCGAAAAATCGTACAAAGTCGGCTAAGATTTAAGTTATCCTTAATGGATGCTCTCACCCAGTGTAAAACGGCCGATTGATTACAGATTACCCGAGTCTTAGCCAAATGCTTATGTGGTTTTTTTTTTTTGGTCTGCAATGAAGGCGCTTTTTTTTTTTTTCGCGATGAAGGCGATGTTATACAAATCCCTTTAAAGTGGCCTATCCTGAACGTGAGCCATACTCTGTATAAAGAGGCTTGATGCTCTGTCAGCCTGCGTAGGCTGATATGGGTCAAACCTTTTTGCCATAGGTCAATTTCCTGCCTGTCTAGGACTGTTTTTACCGCAAGATCCAGTACTTCGTTAAAAAAATGGATAGTAAGGATCCAAAATTATGAGATGACTTGCTTGGTATAAGATATCAGAGATGTACTTAGCTGCCTTTTGCCAGAGCGTGGCTCACATAATTGTTCATGCTTAACGACGCCAATTGGCTTACAACAGGCGAAAAGGAACATTCGGACATTTGCCTAATATGTCGTCTCGGATCAGCCTGTGCACTCTGCGGAGGCTAATCCGAGACGGCACTATACAAATAAATTAGATTTTTTGCTACAGTAGACTTGCGCAAGACAGAAAATTTTATTAAAACGGAAAGCGTCGTCTCGAATTAGCTTGCGCGGACTGCGCAGGCTGATCCGACAGAACACTTTACGCAAATATCCGAATGTTCCTTTTCGCGTGTTGCAGACAAATTAAAATCGGCATGTAGATAAAAAACTACAACGTAGGGCAGATGCCTTTAAATTCCGATTAGAATGATAAAAATTAAAACCATCGTTCACTCTTATGTGTTTCAGCAAAAAGAATAAAGGAATGCCAAGAGGTTTATTGTCTAATTAACATTCGCTCTTTGAAATATACTTTTTTATGGATTGTTTACTCGAGATTTTATATCCTTATTATCTGTGCTAATGAAAGAAGAAATGTGGAAACAATTCATTTGTCTGAAAACGCTGTAAAGTATCATAGAGTCGAACTGGCTTGAACTTAACCAAGGCTTAGCATCTCGGCCTCGTTTGTGGTATTTGACTGTCGCCAACCATTAGGACGCTTCTAAGCACTTTCTTAAACTATCCTGTGACAAGGAGAAAATGTTGGCAACCGTCATTTTTGGCTTTGAACCAACGACGCTTATTCCTCATAGCAACTTCGGGACTTAAGTTGCTCTGAACAATCTGAACATCATTATTATTGCTGGCTGCTCGCCGTCTCTGATTTGCTGGAACTGCAACTGCCATTTTTGATTAACCCTTCAAAATCGCCTTACATCTTACGATTCTTCATCCGTGATGTAAAAAAGAAACCGAAAGGTTCTTACAGTTTGAATGGTGTTTTACCCCGCTTTCAACATTATTTCAGTAATATCTAGGTTCACATATTCGTGTTTTCTTGGGTTACACCATCACTAGGCTGGGCTTTGAAGTGTCTTACCAAAGGGCACTTCTATAAAAAAAAAACCTCAGTGGAACCAGTGCAGTTCAAACCTCCAGGTCACAAGTCCTACACTGAGCCACGCTGAACCCACGAAATCGAAGGACGGGTCGATGTCCATTATATACCGAGATAGTGCCAAAGAAAACAGTTCCAAAGCAAAGGTTTAAAAGATTTCACGTTAATTTTGCCAAATACATGTACAGGGTATGAGTTTGCCAAACACTCATGCAGGGCATGATTCCGTGATACTGACACCCATGATACTGACACCCGTGTTTTTTAGGGTTGTCATTAAATACGCACCAAGTAATGCTAGTCATAGATTCCTGACAGGAATAATGCATTATGATAAAAATCACGAGGAATTTTAGAACGCATGGGCAGCGATTAAATCCCTTACGTGATTCCCGATTGGTTCGCAGTTGATATTGTGAGGAAATTCTGTGAGCATACCATTGGATGCAGATGGGTCATGGCAAAATTTACATTTTTTTTTTACCTGTTATCAAAAACGTATTTTACTCTTTAACAGATAATTCCCAAAACTTCTGGCCACATTCGATTTATCGTTTGGTGATGCTTTCAAGTTTGACCAGTATAGACTTTCGTCGCCTAGTTTTGTCGGAGTAAAACCATACGTTTTTTTATTGCATGTGCACTTCACAATCAGAGGCAACAGATTTTGCAGTCAATTCTTGAATATACAATACTCAATCTATTCCAAGACATACAAGCTAAAAAAGTAGCCTTGACGATAAACTATGTTTCAAAACAAATATATCCATTTCATTTGTATATCACTCTACTAGTAGACCAAGTATCAGTTTATAAGATGGCATTTTTTGAAATCAAACCAATGCTTAGAATAATTAAAGCTGGCCAAAGGTCAGTGTTTTTCTACAAAGAGGAGCTAAGTATACCCTTTTGTTGTTTATCAAGTGCCTTTCGCGTAGAAAAAAAAAAACGCCCTTGTGTTTGACATGACACTTGTCCGTGTTCTCCAGATTGAATAATAGTAGTATATACACGATTCAGAAGAAAAAATACAGACACCGACGAATCTGCTAGAGAAATAGCTTTTTGTAAATCCATAAAAGCTGACAATTCATCCAGGACCGTGTATAAATCTGACGAGGGTTGTCACAAGGCATAGAGTGCCTTGTAATTAATGGTCGGAAGAAATGAGGTCCCACTTCTCACATAAACAGGCAATCCAGAAAAGCCCTATATAATCCCCAGGGGTGAATACAATGGGTCATCCGTGGCAATCTTGGGAGTTACATTAGGTTCTCTGACAACATTATCATTGCCTGCCATACATGGTAATGTTTCAGGTCATAAATGTACCAATAAATCTAGCAATTCCATCGATACTCCAGGATAAAACCACCGGGCAATAATGTCGACTTGGCTTTACTAACTGTGCCGCTGCAATGATTTCAAAGCTGCCTGATTACACAGACTATTACAAGGGGAATGAAGCCACTCTTTGGCTTGTGTATTGCATTTTTGTCAGGAAATCTAAGCTTGGCTCCTTGTCGGTGGCACTGTTTATGTAGGAATGCCCTTCATTAGAGTATTGTTCACAGCAGCGTAAAACACCCGTTAAACGAATTCAACCGACATACATGTATTAATCGACCTTATTTAGTAAAATAAATAACAGCACAGTGATATAGGGTATTATAGGATAATGCTTTAAGTATAACTAGGATACGAAACAACAATTATCTTGACGTTTTGGCTCCTGGTTCGTTCGAATATCTGTATTGGACCTAGCAGCGCACACAAATACCAAGATGTGTTGCTTTTTTGGCCAGAATATACAATACATCGGACAAGAAGGTTTAAGATCGGGTTTCAAGTGATATGTGTGAAGACTGGTTGTAACCTACACATTCCGCAAGTGTATCGCGGGGTTGCCCTTTATTTACTTTGCTCTAGAGGCCCCGAATTTACTAGATGCTTCGAAGCGGATAATGCTAGCTTATCACTGGGATTTCTACTTTTTACTGGGTTTCTCTGCATGTTTCTGATCCGAAGGTATGTAGGTTAATACAGAGTCAATGCAGGGAATTACACTATTTTTTCCACAGCCACAGTTGCTAGCTTTTATTGCGGATGGCATAAAGACCATACTGCAGAGAGACAGCATTTAGGTCTTATTCTAAACTAGTCTCTGTATAAAGCATGACCAAATTGTCTTAAAATATTGAGCATCTACCCCTTTTCTACCACGGGGGTAAAAAGAGATTTATTAAGTAAGCAGCAAAAACGTGAAAATACTTATACTATTATAGAAACTTACTTGGCATGACGTATGGTGGACGCACACTTGATTCAGTATCTGTAAAATAATTGAAAATATATATTAGTTGTTTTTTTTCCATCAAACCTCAAAGCTGAGGCATCTTATTTTTAAGGACATTTTCAAACAGTGCGAAAGTAATAATAAAAATGGTATTTTGGTCTCGGAGAGCAAAGACCTTCTTTCCGAATATTGTTTGTTATACCAAAATTATATGCATTTATTTGAATTGTCTCATTCCACCATCTTTAATCAGTGTCAAAAGATGTGAGAAAGGGGTTTGAATGCACTTGCAAAAAGTATCGATCAATGTTAGCCAAAGCAGTCAAGAGCTGATATGGATTGAAACTGTTTGATATTCCTAGGTTTTCTGCGTGAAAAAACACCATTTTACCACCAGCTTTAGTTGGTTATCAGAGTAAATAGATTTAATGGATCCAATATTATGAGATGACATGCTTGGTATAATGCATCACTCAAGTCTTAAACCCCAATTTCCAAAATCGCCGCTAAAAGAATAAGAGACTGGCAGACGTTGAAAAACCACCCCAGGCAGTACATTTTGATCTTGTTGAGATCCCCCCCCCCCCCACAAGACTATGTAGTGGTTGTGCAATTAGGTGGCAACGTAACGTCGCTATAAACTGTGCAAAGCGTGCAGGTTCGTGCAATAAAACACTACATCCACGTGAATTCATTTACAAATATGGATTTAAACAGCTTTCTTTTCTACGTCGCCTTCTTGGATTTCGTCATTTCTATTACTGTCTAAATGACCAGAGAGCAACTATTTTAAGTAACTACAATCAAGTAGTCATTGTGATCTAGCTCTTTTGCCAGCATTGGACTTTTCTTTTTAAATTCATTCAGACCTAGTTCTATAAGAATTATGCAATACGCATGATAGAAGAGAATCAATCGGAAATTATTTCATTTACGCCTGTAGTTAATAATGATTGCAATGTTAATGTGAATTCCCATGTGAAATGCACGTATAAGAAACTCAAGTTTTTTCTTATTGATGTTGCCTCAAGTACGCGTATACAATATGAGTTTTCTTTCACGTGACCAACTGATGCAGTCAAGCGCTTAATCCTTTTAAGAAACTCCATAAAAAGGAATATTGCAAATTCAAAGATGTTTCTCGCGAGCATCGGACATTACAGACTCATCACTAAACTTTAAGTTCAAAAAGCGACCTACAGTGCCCACAAACAAGAGGGCCAAAATGGCCCTGGATCGCTCACCTGAATTTTTGAGAGGACCATAGCTTTTTTTTTTTTTTTTTTTTGAAGGTTTTGAACCACTGGAAACAAAATCATCATTTTGACAAACAATTTTTAAAAGGTCACCTGTAAAAGTCCTTTCAAAATCTGACCAGCAGTTTCAGAGAAGAAGAATTTTCAAGAATTTCTTCGTTTCCATATACATGAAGTGCAAGTAGACCCCATTCACCAGAGCAATGTTTCTCGACGAATCAAACTTTCACGAACAATTTTTGAAAAGGGTCACCCAAGGAATATCTCTGTGAAAATTTTCCAAAATCTGACAAGCCGTTTCAGAGAAGATTTTTTAAGAATTTCTTCATTGCCCTATAGTGCAAGTAGCCCCCATTCACCAGAGCCATGTTTCTTAATGAATCAAAATTTCACGAACACTTTTTGAAAAGGGTCATCCAAGGAACATCTCTGTGAAATTATTTTAAAATCTGGCCAGCGGTTTCTGAGAATAAGAATTTTTAAGAATTTCTTCATTTCTGTATAGTACAAGAAGCCCCCATTCACCAGAGCCATGTTTCTTGACAGATCAAAATTTCGCGAACAATTCTTGGAAAGGGTCATCAAAGGAACATCTTTGTGAAATTATTTTAAAATCTGACTAGCGGTTTCAGAGAAGAAGAATTTTTTAAGAATTTCTTCATTTCTGTATAGTGCAAGAAGCCCCCATTCACCAGAGCCATGTTTCTTGACGGATCAAAATTTTGCGAACAATTTTTGAGAAATGGCACCCAAGGAACATCTCTGTGAAATTATTTTAAAATCTGGCCAGTGGTTTCAGAGAAGAAGATTTTTAAAGAATTTCCTAAAAAATTCCATTTCGTTGCCATGGCAACCAGAGTGTTTGACGGAATCAAATTCTGTGAACAATTTTTTAAAGAGGACCTCCCAAGGAACATTCCAGCCAAGTTTGGTCCAAATTGGCCCAGCGGTTTAGGAGGAGTTGATGTTTGAAGAATTGTTGACGACGGACTGACGCACGACGGACACCGGGTGATCCTAAAAGCTCCCCTTGAGCACGTTTTGCTCAGGTGAGCTAAAAAGTTGAAGTTGCGCTTTATCTCAAAATATTAAAACCTATCCAAATCCATCTAATTTTGAGCCGCATTTTTATTAACCTACTTTGGAATCTGTAAGATTTGACCCCTCCCCCCCACAAAAAAAAAAAAAAAAAAAATGTAGAAAACGCTGGTTTGCAATATAGGGATCAAGCTTAATTTGAACCCTTTCTTTGTCACACAGACGTGGCCATTCATGGCCACCGTGCCTATATTATTTGAACGTGTAAGTTATTATACATCACAAATTGCGATTTCACGTTCAAAATGCCCACCTTTAAACATCACCGGAAAAAGTACGTAAAGTTTTAATTAGGGTACTTCCTCGTCTGGGTAAGCTAAATTTATTCGTAAATTTTCTGTAGGCACAGGAGGATTTCTTTAAGCTTGACAAAACAGGCGCACGATACACATTCAAGATCACAATGGCTCTAGTATGATCGTGAACCATACCGTCCTCAAAATACCATGTTTCTGCCCTTGGTGCTTAGATGGTACATAAAATTCCGAAATAATGTTGCAATGAAGTGAGGACCTTTCTTACATCACTTTTTGTTGGGTAATTTCATTTCAGAAAAAAGCTAACGCGAAAAATACATATTCGCGTAGAGCGAGATAATTTTCCATGCTGTTCTAAAGCCAATTTTGTCACAATCTTCCTAATGCATGACTTTGAATACATTGTTCGTATACTTTCTACTATCATCCGTCACGAGATAAAATGCTTCATTACAATTTTCGTTATCTCTCAGTTTTCATTCTAAGACTAAATCTTGGCAGTCAACAAGAGGCTTCTCGAGACCGATTCTAATATCGGATTACGTCTAGACAAGCAATACGAGATCTCCTAATAATTTTTCTATCATTTCAGTTGGCTTAGTTCTATTTTTAATTACTGTGTGAACGTTTTGTAACTCTACATAGTCGCACAATTTCGTATTTCTCAAGAGGGCCGAGGAAAAACTAGACATACTCTTAGGTAATGTACCTGAAAAATAGCTGTCAATTTATTAGAATTAGAATGTCATTGTGATTAATTGGGTAATTATATAAAATATTGTTAAATGTTAGTGTATTTTATCTTTCCACATGGCGTTGTTATAATTAGAAATGCCAGTGCTTTAGATCCAATACTTCAGACTGTTCAGGCAGATTGGTTTCTTTGGTTTCAAAAAGAAATGAGGATTTCAATGGCTGTGTGTCTTTCCCAGTTATAATTAACGAATAAATGAGGACTGCATAAAGACTTCTTACACAGTAGTACCGATTCAACTCTAGGCTGCATCAGGTCTCTTACTAACGTCTTCGTGCATTAAGGCTGCATAAGGTCTTGAGCATTTTGTTATTTATTGTGTTTTGGTTAAAGGTATTACCATCCTGACGCTTCTAGTGCCACATGGAATGAAATTTCTTATTAGTTGATATATAAAAAATTAAAGATATATACGTTTAAAATATTTTTGTACACATTTCTAACCGACAAGAAATTCTTTTGATCTCCATCTTGAGATTATTTGTTGATATTTTTGTTAGTTTTCTGAAAAAGAAGGAAATTCTTATCTCCCTTTGTAATGATAATAGAGTGGCCCTAGATTTATATATGATAATTCTAAGAAGAAAAAAAAGAAGGAAAAATTGGCTTGGTCAATGTAATACAATAATACTCATTTTCAATCACAACGACCTATTTAGAATAATTTTATATTTGACATAGTTGTTTTCCATAAGAAAGGTACTACCTTAATAGAGTAATTATGCTTTTAGATTTAAAAGAGGGGAAACAATGGGGGAAAAGGAAAGGAAGAAACACGTAAAGAAAGAAGGAAGAAAAAAACTTTATATCTGACATCAGTTTCATTATAGATCTTCTACAATAGTCAATATGCCTAGCCAATGATTCTATTAAATCTGTTTAGACTTTGTGCATTTCTAGGTGTTGCAAACGGTATCTTAGTAAAGTTTACGAGCGTTGCAATTGGTCTACTATTGATCTCTCATGTAATACGGGAGGTTACAGTTGATCATCGCAATCAGTGCTCAAAAACATGGTGGGGGGGGGGAGCCTGTTAGATAATTAGATGTATTTATCTAACTCACCACTATTAAACGGCATTCTCATTTCTTGTATAAAATGTAAATGACTGGTGCACCATTCTTTATTCGCAAGATTTCGCGACATGAAATTACTCTGTTTACAAATTATCTTCTCTAACAAAGTGTTTAGAAACGTTTGTGCATGTCAAATTCCTTTCATAAGTATTAGTTGACGAGTCGGTTTAACTATCCCATTTCCCATTATCCCATTTCCTCCGTCGTGATCAAGTTATGATTATCAATTACAACCTTGTCAAGGAAGAAACCTATCGGACAACTGCTCAGTCAATATTGGACAACTTGGCCAGTTTTCTTTTATCATTCAAGCCTCCTCAATTACGATCAAGATACAGTTATCAATCACAACCTTATCAAGAGACAACGCATATCGGATTACATTGCGACAGCTAAGACTAGGTCCCATGGTGATTACTTTGTCATTTGAACTGAGCTTATTTCTGTTTCTGATTATGATGTGGACATTTTCACACTTCTGACCGTTTTTATTTCTCTAGAGGGTCTAGCATAGATTGGACATATCCTCCTGAGAAAGGCTTGAAGTATGGCCTATACTTTTTTTTAATCTTTGAATCCTTTACCAAACACTCACGTGTTTTAGCAACACTGAAGGTAAGGTCTTCTGAAACCATTAAAGGATTGGTTGTATTGGGGTTTAACGCCACTTTAACAGCTAAGGTCATATCATGGCGGTCGGTGGCGCTTATGTGTTTCCTGGCTTTCTCACACCGGTACTTACACAACTTTCTTTCCAAAGCCACCGACTACTTTTCTCACATGCTTCAGCAGAGGTGAGAGGCGAAAATAAGCCGGAAAGAAAGTTCGCCTCAACCGGGTATCGAACTCACAACCACCAGGTCATGAGTCCGACACGCTCACCACTGAGCCACCCGGGCGGGCACCATTAAAGGAAGGTCGGGTAGCTCAGTGGTTAGCGTATCTGATTCGTGACATGATCGTTTCGGGTTCGATACCCGCTTGAGGCAAACTGTCTTTCTGGCAATTTTTGCCGTTTACCTCTGTTGCAGGTGATAAAATGTAGTCAGTGACTCTAACAGACAGTCGTGGAAGTACTGGTGTGAGATATTGAGGAAGTGCACGCACTTGTGCACTGACCGCCGTATTATGACCCAAACTGTCAAAACGGCGTCAAACTCCAATACAAACAAATGATTAAAAGAAGTAACGAAAAAAAAAAACATTATGGGAATTAATATTTGCTCCTTTTTTCTTACATTATTTTACACCCGTTTAAAGACAAGTTGCCTCATTTGATGAACATTTGGTCCGTCTTCTTTCAGTGCCTAAAGTTTAGACAAGTCGAATGTTTTCTTTGTCATTACTCCCTACAGACAACATTTTACTGGTTCTGTTGCAGGAAATCTTAACATTTTGCAATTCATTCAATAAATCTTCATTCAGGTCCATTAACTATTTTAAACAAAAAATACTTTAATGTCACCTACCACTTTAGTTTATGAAAGAGATGATTCAACAAAGGTTAACAAATTTACGTCATGGTAAAGTTAGTCCAAAGTTAAGTCAGACTTCTGATTATGGGTAGTTAGGGTTGAAAATTACCATTTATCTCAGTGTTTTTATTAAAGTTACGGTTAAGATCTGACCAGGATTCTTGACCCTCTCAGTCAAAACAAATCGGATTAAGCTGGTTAGTAAACAAAGGGCATATTGGTCAGTTTAGGTTTATCTTTCCAGTTTACAACTTCAATCAAGATAAAATGATAAATTACGACCTTATCTATAAAACAAGAGGGCCATGATGGCCCTGGATCGCTCACCTGAGTCAATAGGCAAATTCACCCTACAAGCGTAATTCAATTTCTAACAAATTGTAAGGTCAACTGAGCTTAAAATGTGGCATCTAGAGCATCCACAAGGAATTTCTGTATGCTGACCTAGTGACTTAATTTGTTATCCAATGTGAACCAACCAATTTAGGACTCATCATAAAATTATCACGACAAACATCCTGAACAGTTTACAAGTTAATTGAGCAATGAATGTGGTCTCTAAAGTGACCACAAGAAATACCTTGTGGTCACTTAGTTTTGACCCCAGGGGCATCATATGAACAAACTTATTAGGGGTCCACTATAGATGCTATATACCAAATATCAAGGCTCTATGCCTTTCACTTTCAGAGAAGGAGCATTTTAAAGTTTTCCTTCTTTGTTCCTATGTTAAAACTTGTGACCCCCGGGGCGAGGCCAGTATTGACTCCAGGGCCATCGTATGAACAAACTTTGTAGAGGTCTACTAGGAGATGCAACATACCAAATATCAGAGCCCCATGCCTTTCATTTTCCAAGAATAAGAATTTTAAAGTTTTCCTTTTTTCTTCCTATGTTCAAAGTTGTGATTTCATGAAGTCTGCTACAAATTCCATCGTACTGCTTTCTCATTGTATAAGGATATTTTATCAGATTGAATGCCGGTGATTTGGAACAGCCTGCATGACCAGCACTACCGGCGATTAAATCACAAGTAAGTAACCAATTTAGTGCTAACCTCGCTCTAATTTCGCATGTCTGATCTCTACTTACAACCGTCATCTCCATGCTTTCCGATGCCCCGACTGTACTTTCTATGTTCTTTGCAACTCAATTTTGCTCTGAAGCTTAACACTCATCGAAAGTTTCGTACAGTGATCGGTATAAGAAACATAACTGGCCAAATGCATAACATCAGTACCTCAATTCACTTAAATATGTGGTCCTGAAATAGTTTTCTTTTCACAAATATAGTTCTGTACATTACCTCAGATATCGCTTTCGTCACTTACATAAAACTTTGAAGTCTAAAATGATTTGCCTAATGTTTTCATATGTGGCGTCTGTGCTCCAATATTTCATTAATTTTATTTTCGGTATGGCTTCAAGTTTTTATACCACTTATGTTGAAATATGTGTTCCAAACCGACTGACACATACGCTTAAATATGTTTCATGATTTTTTTTAAATATAATTTTAGCTACCATTTTTTCTGTTCGCCTAAAATTAGCTCAGTTGAACTACGGTGTCACTCATAGGGTGGTAGTCTTATAGCCACTGTGTCCCTTTGAACTCAAAATTTTGTCAGTTACAACATTATTTTAGCTTGTTTATGGAACTTAATCAGTATTTTTTTAGTATTACTCTTAGACGGTATCAATGTCTTTTTAAGGCCGACTGATTTCATAATTATAAGGGTACAGGTATTCCTTTCTTCTAAAATGTTGGTTGTACTGTCTATGAAATGAAGCGATGCGTTTTACCTGTCTTACCTTTTATGTGTTTGTTGTTATGTTGTCTGTGTCAACAAAGGCTTAAATTATCATCTGAAAGTAATACTTGCATGAGATGAGAATTTTTTCATAAACAGGTAAACCCTTTACTAAGCATAGCCTCCAACACTCCCACAGTTTTTAAGCTGCTTTGTTCATACCTTTTTACACTGCACTGGATGCAATAAAGTCAAACTAACATATTAAAAGTTATGAAAATTTCACTCAGAGTTGGTAAAGGTAACAGTATTAACTAAGGCATTTTTTAAAGATCTGTCGAAATTCAGAGAGTGCCTGTGAAGCTCAAATTAACTATATCCTTATACATTTTTGTATGAGGAAATGTCTCTACAATGTGTTGGAATATCCAACCCCTTGTTTTGCACCCCCTTTTTTTTATCAGAGTACTAAACATAATGTGATATGCTTGAAATTTGTATCAGTAAATATTTACTAGTGGTGACATAAAGTACGTGTACATACATAAATTAGTAAGTAATAATCGTGATACGATTGAAATAATCTTGGAAAGAAATAAAACACCAATTCATCAAGCTACCAGCATCTGTTATTGTCAGCCATTAGAATGAATATTGCAACATCAAGGCCACTGTTGGAAACATCTACAGCAAATATTGTAAAGGACTCGCTGTTGAAGGTATTGCAGTCTCATTTTGGACTAATACTGTTGATATTGTGAGATTCGGTAAAAGAGTGCTATAATAGTTATCTACTTATTCCTCTATGCTCATCTTTAAACTTTCTGTTTAAATTTTCAGCAGACTAAATCACTTACAAATAATGTCAAAATACGCAGATTTACTTATTGTTACAATTTCGGATGCTAACAGATGCTCTGATGGTAGCTAATGCTGTTTTATGATGCTTTCATCGTTAACACTAGACTTAGTTACTGCTAAATAATGGGTTAATTGGTGAAGTATTGCCGGAGAAGAATCACAGGGGGATTGATGCTTTACTATGCAGAATATTCTTTAAAAAAGTATACTACTGACAAACATGTCACGGATCTGAAGAAGAACAGTTTTAAAAACTTGAAAATTCTGAGGGCACAGTCCTTAGCATTGGTTGAGTTAAACAGTTGTTCCTGTTTCCATAATGTTTTTTGAAAAAATGCAAACTATAGGACTTTCAGTCATACTACTGTACAGTAGGTAGTTGGTCTGTCGAGCTGGCTCAACAAGGCTGGTGTTGAGCTGAATGTCGATTATGGAGCGTTGAGCCAACTTCACGGACCCAAAAATGTTTTGGATATGTCCACATCAAAATCATTGCAAACGACAAATCAAATCTGACTAAAACTCCTCGATTATCTTTGAAAATATAGAAATATTACAAGAAAAAAAATATGTTGGTTACCCAGCATTATATTTTCTTACGAAAAAAGTCCGTAACAAAGAAACAAATACAGAGCTGAAATACAAACCGCCTCTGCCTGGATTCGAAGCCATGATGGGCAAACATCCTCGTTTTTCGTGGTTTAAAAGACCAATACCATATTACTGTAGCCAAGAGATGTCTTTTTGGCTCTGTGGTTATAATATTGGTCTTTTTTAAACCCCGAAAAACGAGGAAATTTGCCCTTCGTGAGTTCGAATTCCACCGGAGGCGGTTTGTATTTCAGCTATGTATTTGTTGCGAACTTTCATATTTGTAAGACTCTTCTTTCAACAATTACCTTGTTTACGCAAGGTCGTTAAAACTCGGGATGGTTTGCGATAAATCTAGCACTGCAAAAACGCTTGAATAATACTGCAACAATACCAAAAAAAATTTCAAGATTCGGTGTCGACTTTGATAATGTTGGATGACAAAAAGAGGCTTTGAAAGAGCTTTACCTTGTATTTGACAGATCTCAATATATGTGAGATGGATACGCTGGCCGTTTGTAGAAAAATGGCGTCGAGCATCATTATGAACAAATTAAGTTTGCGCTACCGCATCCTACACCGTAAAAAATGCACGAGATGTATTCTGTTATATTTGCTTACTAAACCAATTGACTAGCTACAGTTAATAAATCAGATATTTTGTGTTAGTTCCGGCAAATAATTAAGTAAACAGTATCGATATATTTTTTTCTCCCTTTCCTTCATATAGCTTTGACAGACACATGCATGTTCACTTTAAAAACAATGAACGACGGTAAATCAGGATCGGTTGTGATACTTCTGATAATGGTGCTGAGAGAGTCAAGAGAGGATTGTGGTAACGTAGTGATTAGGGACTCTGTTACCATAACCCTTCCTTCTTAACTTTCTTTACTTTCTACAATTCATTTAAAAAGCGATCGTTGGCCGGACGCTTGAAAATAAAAAGTTATCGTGCAGTGGTATATATTCAAGTACTGCAAATTGGAGTACCCGAGTTAAAACGTCAAGAATCAAGCTACAGTGTGGGTTTCCTGACTGTATAAAGCTGTTGTCATAATGATAACTATTATTATCATTACAACTACTTCTACTACCTCTACAACATCCAGTCCGTTTAATTGTCCAGTTCCATCGGCATAAAGGGTAAAGACTGCCAGTCTTTGTGTATAATTATGAAGATCAACATGGGGGTTTAGCAATATGTGATATACAAGTGGTATAAATAAAATAATGCAATATTCTCACTTAGTAAAGGACTAAACCCAAGGCTATTCGTTCGAATATCTGGTAAAGGAGCAGAGAACTTAAGTCAAAAGTAAGAATGCAAAATCTGAGCTGTCTGATCTCTTGATCTAGACGTTCAGCAAAAGCAACTAAATTTAGGGTAAGCGGTTTAAGGTTTAATTAACTCAAGTGCCCTAAAATCGACACCTTTATTGCCTGGAATACTTTGTAATTGAATTTGCTTAGTTGTGTGTCAATAAAGAACATAAATGTAGAAGTTAGTTGCGTACTTCCAGAACGCCTACTCGTATGTTTCAGATTTGTAACATACTGTGATACCTTACCACAAAATACGCGCTAGACTTCCCCAGCTGTTCAGCTATTATGCAAATAATATATTACGAAATATGGCAAAACCAACACTTTAGGACGCTTTATGTTTGACACGAAGCCTATGCCAGGGTCAAGTGAAACAACATAATTTTATTATTCATTCTCATTTAACAAAAAAAATGGATACTACATTTGATTGGCACTTTCAGTGATGCAGTATATCAAGCATGTCACAACATAATTATGGTTCCATAAAGTCCATTTTGAGTAACAAGCAAGTGCTTTCTGCAGAAGACTGTTTCTCGAGCATGCAGAAAATTTACAAATATCAAAACTTTCCGATCCATGTGAACTGCGCAGACTGAACATTGGTGGATATTTCACGCGGACACATTTAAGCCTCTTTTCCCAGAGCATGATTATGTCATTTCTTTTGTTGCAATATTTGTCTATTTCTTCTCGATGGAAAATATCACCGTAACGGACGATGTCGATTGATCAGACTACACGATCTGTGTACTCAAATCTTTACTTGCACTCTCTGTATAAACGTATTGCGCCATGCTTAGCGGCCAAAGAGTGAAATAGCACTCTCGATTCGGAGTAAGATCTGTGTACTCAAATCTTTATTTGCACTCTCCGTATAAACGTAGTGCGCCATGCTTAGCGGCCAAAGAGTGAAATAGCACTCTCGATTCAGAGTACGTAAAAGATGCCAAAGAGTGAAATAGCACTCTCGATTCGGAGTACGATCTGTGTACTCAAATCTTTATTTGCACTCTCCGTATAAACGTAGTGCGCCATGCTTAGCGGCCAAAGAGTGAAATAGCACTCTCGATTCAGAGTACGTAAAAGATTTTACATCACTGAGTACATCCTTGGAAAGGAAGAAGTTGCTCGTTAGAAAATATCCGTGTGCCAGAAGTTCGTGGTCTTCTTCATGTGACTCGGGTGCCAACGGCAGGCGTTCGGAAAAGGAATCGCTTACCAAGAAATGCATATATCACCTAATATATTTTCGCAGAAGAGATTACTTTGATAGCCTCAACGGTCTAATTCAGTTATTATATTATCGCTCGGAATATACGGTATCCAGGCGTTAAGATCTTGTGCACTTTCCATGTTTTCCGCCCTGGTATTCCTAGAGGAAACATAAAAACCGGGAAGAAACCATAACTCTCCCATAACCTGTCTATGAGATACGTAAAACATGAAAATCTAATTTTAACCGTCGAGTTGTACCGTGATATTTTGTTGCGCGTTTTTTTTTTCTAATGAGTGAAACGGGGGACGGGACACTAAATTGTGCTCACCTGATACTTAAATGACCAACTCTTGAGACCATTACCTCGTATATCATATAAGTGGTTTACACCATGCGAAAAAGGGCATTTGGACATCTGCGTGAAGTGTCGTCTCGGATCAGCCTGCGCAATCCGCGCAGGCTAATCCGAGACGGCATTTTACGACTACATTAGATTTTGTGCTTCAGGAGATTTTCGCATAACAAATAATTGCATAAAAACGGAAAATGACTTTTTGGATTAGCCATCGCTGACTGCACAGGCTGATCTGAGACGACACTTTACGGAAGTGTCCGAATGCCCCTTTTCGCGCGTTGAAGACCAATTATATATTTGTAGGTGTATATAGGCTACCATGTTTGAAGAATGAAAGGAGTCATATGGCTTTGAGAATGGGCATCACTGTCACATAAGAATAGAAGAGTGCTTATTTTTTTAGTTTTTCTCACGTATCTCACATACAGAAGAGGTCCTTTTGAGAAAGTATTTCGTGTGAATTTCTCTTTCAATACGTATTCAGGTTGGAACGAAACTTGTTTCCGTACTGCACCTGGACCCTTAAGGTTTAAAAGCATGGGCATAATTCATCTTTGAAATCTATCCAGTAAATTATGTTTTTGATCTAATATTTACAGTTACGTAGTGATGCCTTGGACAAATTGAGAACCCGTGACATGAAATTTAACCTTTCTTTTTCTAAATTGAAAAAAAAAAAAATGGTAAAACAGGGAAAGCAGAAGTGGTAATAATTAATCGTGTTTTTTGTGCTAAACCCATTAGACGTCTTAGCCTCTTCTGACAGCCACCTTGCCAGTTTCTTCCTAGGATATTAATTTGTTTTGCAAGGGAAAACACATATGAAAGAGTCCATCAAAAAAAATACCCATAGGTATTCGAATGATATATGGCAAATGCATTTCAACATTTCTGTACTTTCTCTCTCTCTCCGTTGCTTTATGAATGTTAATATATTTTAATTGATTAAACGCCTATTTCTAAATATTTCTGTTCAGTGAAATACAATACAATGCAAACATTAAATGGTTAACAAATAGTAAAGATGAAAGTGAGATGAAATTTAAGCAGGAAAAGGCTTAGAAAAACCTAGTGGCTTCGTCAGCCATTTCAAGTATGGGGGTTTTCTTGATACCTTAGATGCTCCATAATGTGCCAGTTTTCCTTTTCAAGCTATGAGATATCAAAAGATTGTTATATGTTTGTACAATTAACCCTTTTCCAAACGACAGACTTTTGAACATGACCAAACTGAAAGCATTTGCAGACAACAATTCAACTCTTGCTGAAAAGATGATTTCGGTCTATGATAGGGTAGAAAACATTGTGGGAAAAGGAGGAAATGCTGGTTACCAGCATTTTCTCCTTTTACAACAAGGTTTTGAATAGGCTACTATTCCAGACCCGTAAAAACCAGGGATTCTTTAGCAAAGAGTTAAACGGTTATCTAGGGCTCATGCTCTGTAAGAAAGGGGGTTTATTACATCTTTGAAAAGTAGCGACTCGGGTCAACCTCCGGCCAGGCTGGACAGAGTTGAATCTCTTTTGCTATTGGTCAGTGGAGATGCATTGAAATATCTTTGGCAGAGCCTTCTTATATAGACGGAGTAGTCCATTTTCATATTTCATTCGAACCAAAAATTACCAATATGGGTTACAGAAAAAGTAACAGAAATTATACCGGTTTAATATTTTTTCGGGGTGGGTTGCGAGTCGTCCAAACTCGGATTTACCATGGTAAAAATTGAGCCCCTAAAAGTTCATACTTGGAAACTTTACATTGCAATATCAATATATGGAAAAAATATTATCATAGAGAAAAATGTTTTTGTTATTCTAATCATTGATTAAGGACTCAAACGACGTTTACAGAGAAGGAAATTTACTCGATTTGCACGATGAAATAAGTGTGTTCGTAAATACGTGTATAATCATTACAGAGTTTAAAACTGAGTATAAGAGCAGCCTTTTATGAAAAAAAGCTTCCACTAACAAGCAAGGAGAAGCGTCAAAGGGTATAGTGAAAAGACGGGGAAGCGTCAATAGAAAAAAATTAACAGCGACATGAAAAATCTTATGATTTTTTTTAATTAACAGCGATTTATTTTATCTATCCAGTAATTGTTAGTTTATTTCTTCTAAAATAATTTTATCATTATTGTGTTAATCTGTCCTCCCACGAAAAAGAATGCTTTTCTCTCGGTAATGTTATTAAATACATAAACAAGCCACCTTACGAATAAGCAAATATAACACATTAAAAAGAAAAAAGTAGAAAGAGGGAAAAAACATAAATAAGAAGGACATAGTATGCCTATTTCCCCCTTCTCTGCAGATAGAAGATGCATAATTGGCCTAGACAGCGCACTTTTCTGTTCGAAGGCTTTATTGCAATAAAACTTCATAGACAAATTCAACAAAGTTCCCCAGAAACGTCAATGTTGTACTTATTTTCTTTCGTATCAATGAAACGGTTTGGAACAAGGAACATTAATGAAACAAATCATGCTTCAAGTTAAATGTTCTACAAAATGTAGCATAACCTTTGACACAGAGTAGATATTTATTTTGTTTGTCTTGCACAAGAAACCTTGGGTTTTCTTTCAAATAAAAAGAAAATGAAAAAAAAACCAATAAATAATCTTAATACTTGTGGAACTATCGTAACGATATAATGGAATTTAGTTGAAAGTTAATAATGCTTCAACATTTTCATGTAAGTGAAAACGCATTTAGTGCTAGGGATCCCAGGAGAACTTGCAGACTGCGTTATTTTGTCAGTGTACTCATAAGCGGATTGTTAAGTGTGAAAACTTTCTTTTCGAATCACCTAGTAGTTAGATTGTTAACATATCTGCTGCGTTTTACGTAGTATTCTAAGGATGAAGTGTGTTTTCTGAATTTACCGGTGCCGAAGAAAAATGATATTTCCCCGCTTTCCAGAAAAACTTGTGATTATCTTCAAGGGGATACTTCCTCTTACTCGCATCACTGAAAATTGGAATCTGATAATTTGATTGGAACGTGAGCAGAATTGATATTTTTCGTTTATCTTTCTTTGTCGTATAAATGTAATAACTTTAAGACCTAGAAGCTTAGCGGATAGGAACAGGTGTTTTCAATCGGAGGTTGTCTCTTCGAATCCCAGCTGGACCAGTACTTTTTTCCGTATGATTTATAGTTATATAGATACAGGAATCGTTCTTTTATGACTAGTGCACGTATTTATTTTAATCAACGTGAAAAATAAGCCTTTGCAATGAAAAAAAGTGCTGGGTATTGTTCTTGTTCAAAAGAAACTGGACAAACAGATACATCTGCACTTCGACACAGTGGTACAGTTGAAAACATCGTATCAAACAAGGTAAACTAAACAAAAACCTTTGATCGCCTTGATGGCCTTTTCTTTCTTTGTGCAGCAGATATGCATAAATAGAGGGTGGGGGTAACTCCTATGTGGCGGAGGGGGGAGTGTACAGCGTCGGCCTCTAACACAAAAGGTTTAAGTTTCAAATCCTGTGATGTGCCGGTGTAATGCAGAAAAGTTACCCTCCGCTACAAAATGGATCGGGCCATTATTTTACGGAGAGAAATGACCCTAGAAGTCCTTTCACTACGTAAAGGAATGACCCGGGTCATTCCTCTACGTATAGAGAAATGACTCATGGGTCATTCCTCTACGTAGACAAATGACCCATGGATCATTTTGTAGCGGAGGGTCATTTCTCTGTATACACAGATTCAAACTTTGGAACAACCCACATTACGGCGCCAACAATGGTTAAGGTATCCAGGAAGCAATGGCGACTGATTGATACAAGTTCTATGAGCCCAGAATATCCAAAGATTGCAGAAAGTGTACATCGAAGACCAATTAACATTCATTGTTATTTTCTTATGATCGATGCTTTCGAGGATTTGCGTTTGGTTTTATCGGCGTGAAAAACAGTAAGTAGTCGTACAAATAACAAATATTTGGGATTGCAAGTAATTATATTGATCGTTAGAAAAAAAATGTCAGAAACAGGCAATGGCTCTTTTTCCTTAGATGATTGACAAGTTTAAAAACAGGGTTCATTTACTCCTTTCTGTAATTTGTGATAGTAAAAATAATGGACATGTCTTTTAACAAACCTAAAAAGCAAAACGTTAAGGCCCGGTCACATCGCCCGAACTTTGCTGGAGCGTTCCTTGAACGGTAGGGAGGGGGGCCGAATTTCGACAACGCTCGTCACCGCTCACAAAATGGGAAAAAAAATCGAAAACACGGGCGTTGGCTTAGCGGTGCACCGCTGAAGCCAGCGTTGGTTTAGCGGTAGCGACCGTTGGTTTAGCGGTGACGCGAGCGTTGGTATAGCGGCGTTCTGCGCATGCGGGCTTTGGCTCGGCGGGGGTATAAAGTTGGTTTGGCGGCATACCGCTTGAGACAACGGAACTGAACGAATCGTTTTCAGTATCCACTGTCTGGAGCACACAACTCTGTCTCTCCTACTTCTCTCTCTTCCCCTTCTATCAACAGCTTGTTGCAATCTGAGGTGGTTCTGATTCTGCTACTGGACTAGTGTACCAATCATAGCAAGTCTCTCAGCATCCATGGTGATACAGTTTTACTGTAACTTTGAGCAATTTCGATATAGATGAGGTGTGAACTCAACGGCAGCTCGATTCCAAATGAGCTCCTGGTCCATCTCTCCCCGTATTTATAGCCAAATTCTGGTCTCGCTCCGACACCTCTATACCAACGCCAAACCAAAGTTCATCGCCGCCATGGCTCAGTGCTTCAACACCCGACACCGTTCCAGCAACTCCGTGTCCGTTCGTAAAACGCTTACAACCGTTCCACTGAAGTTTGTGCAACGTTTAATTGCCGCCCTGGCAACGCTGGCGAAGCAGCGGTGGTCCAGCTTTCAAGATTTCTGCGTTGTCCTAGCGGACCCAAGCGTCCACGAACTTGCGTCTAACGGTGCCAAACTTTGAATGGGCGTTGGTGGAGCGGGGTTGAATTTTGGCGGGGCGGAAAATTACACCATCCTCACCGCTCGCAATATTTTGTGCAGCTCAAAACTTTCGGAGCGGTAGGAGGGCCACTCGAGAAACATTAGCGGTGGCCGAGCGTATACGGCATTGCTTTAACGGGGGCCAACTTTTGTTAAACGGTGGTGAACGGTTACGAGCGGTGATGATTTTTTTTGCACCGCTCCAGGAACGCTCCAGCAAAGTTCTGGCGGTGTGACCGGGCCTTTACATGGACAATGAGTGGATGATGAACAACGGTTGGTCTCTCTGACCTTTATAAGTCAGCAGGATAAAAATTTGTTTTCCTTATCTTCGCATTTTTAAAGACGATCGCCTCACTCTCATCAATCATTGTTTTGTCATGGGAATCTCGTCTTTGATTACACCCGGGCAACTTTGTCTGGCTCCGTGGTGATTATTCCATCATTCAAAAAGAGCTTCTTTTACTTTCTAATCACCGTATATATCTAGTGGTGACACAAAAGTAGTTATTCAAATTTCTCTGGAGATTCAGAGAAACGGAATCGCAAACGTTTCAGATAAGCTCTGGTATATTGTATAGAAGACCAAACAATGTTCGTCATTGTTCAATCACTTTCCATTCAACAACATGTATCGCGTCCAATGCACTTTGTTTTGATTACATTTCATTTGCACAAAATTAACAAGTTGTTTTATCATCTTTTCACTTCTGTAGAGCAGAGCTCAAGATAGAGGGAGTGATTTTGATTTCAAAATTGAAAATGTTAATAACTCTCCACTAAACCCTATGTTGTGGGTACTCATTAGAATCGTCTCATCGAGGCGATTCTAATGAGTACCCACAACGTAGGGTTTTGAAGAGAAATAAAGGATTCAGATACCACCAATCCCTCTTATCTGGACCTCTAATAGAGAAAATACCAGATATCCTATTATTATACGAAAATGCATATAAACAATGACCTGGTAAAAGAGGGTTTCATACATCTCATTGATCTATTGGACCAAACAAGTCATCAGCTTATAATGGATCCATATAATCTATTATGTAACCAAACAAGTCATCAGCTTATATAATGGATCCATATAATATATTTTGTAAGACAACCGTCGGAAGCATTGTGTATACTGATCCTTTGTGAAGGGGCCCAAGTTTCTATGAAATGTATGGAAAGATAACTTGGTACATGCAAATATCCGACTTCAAATTTTACGTACCATGCTAACTGCTAATAAGCGACACAACTATGCTGTTTTTTCTGATTTCGAACGGATTAGTGATATCAGGAACAATCAATTGGTGTTTTAAAATGTAGGTACATGTGTGAACTGTAATGCTTTACATATTTTGTATGTGAGCTATCCCTGTTAAACCACTGATAATAACAAAAAAAAGGGGGAAAATTCATTCATTTAAGCAAACACACAAACAAACAAAAAAAGACAAATATGACAACGTTTGCGTCATCAAGCAGGAGACTCAGGACAGAGTTGTTCCTGAGGGCGGAATATCTGCCAGTTCACTTCGGTGAGCATTACATCTAATTTACACAATAAAATAGCCCAAAGGTTTGGATTAGGAGTGGGAGGAAGGCAGGAAAACATGTTTTTATCCCCTGAAGTTGTCAAATACTACCGTGCTATGTACAAGACAGTTTGGATAAAGATAAAATTGCACAGTTCTGCGCAGTTCTATTAACCAACCATTCTAGATGACATTAATTGTCAACTTTTCACGATTATTCTAAATGTAGCAAGTAAAATTGATTTCATTTGGCTTACCCGAGCGGTTCAGTCAACCGCAACTACGTTACTTACTTAACCCATTACCACACAATCCCTACTTTTGACGCCCCTGAGAAAGAAGACTTTAGAAAACATAGTGGGAAAAGGAGAAAAATGCTGGAAAACCAGCATTTTTCTCCTTTTCCCACCATGTTTTCTACCCTTCACTACACAAATTTCAAATTTTCAGTCACTTCGTCTGCAAATGCATTCAATTTGGAAAAACCTAAAATTTTGTTGTGTGGTAATGAGTTAATTGGCTAAATCAAGCGGTTCAATCAACAGTAACTGTATCACTTGTTAAAACCAACTGTAGAGTAAAATGATGGAAACAGGATCCAATAGGCCCTGTATGTCCTGAAATAGTCTGGTCAAAACAGATATAGAGTAATGATGTCTTCTCAACATCTATTTTCTATAAGGATGTTCCTGAAGAGTTAAAATATTATGTCTACCGTTGAACATGTTTATCACCGACGGCATTTAACTCTTTCGCTGCGAATCATATACTGTCGATTTTTTATAGGGCTGTAAAAGTAAATGTTATCTTCAAATGAAGAATTAATTGGTATAAAGTCAGCTTATCATTAACTGTATCCGGTCGGATCGCAATGAAGTATGTCCAAAATTACAACTTCTTTTTGAGATTTTTATGCAGATTTCACCGGTACCCGTGATTTATTTCATAATCAATTTTGAATACCATTTGCTTTCTTCATTTTCTCAGTTCCAGCAATTAAGTCAGGTGGCCGTTCATTTAAATCCCAAGCCAGGCAGATTTCTTTCAGAGGATTAGTGACGGTCATTTAGTCATTAGGACAGAGCCATTCCTTTCTCAGCTGTTCATTGTTTCGACAAATTTTATTTGAGAAAACCACTGGTTGCTCGGGAAGAATAATGAGCGAAGTACTTGTAAAAGAAACTCCAGAAAAGTATAGCACACTGGTCCAAATCAGCCCAACAAAATACAAAAGAAACTTCCAAAAGCTAATTATTAATAAAAGATTTAAAGAAAAAATCGTGCACGAACTGGAATACACCAATGGTCCTTAAATATCGATCAAACGGCTATTTGGAAACATAGTGGCAAAAGTACTGAAAAGAGACAGCCTTGGACAGTATTGAGCGGTCATTATTTAACTCTTATAGCACCATTGACAAATTTATTTGGATTTGCAGACAATGAAGATTATGACCAGAGAGCACAATAAGCAAGGCAACTTGCAAATTACATCGCCTGCACACCTATTTTGAAAGAATCGTGTTAAAGTAGTAGACCCCTAATACCTCTAGTGCTGGATTGCATAGAGTTTTCTTGATAGTTGATAGGTATGGATTTATACAGGAATAATACTTTTGCACATTTTTAACGGACCAGAAATTTCTTTATGCATATCTTGAAATTTTTTGTAGATACTTTTGTTAGTTTTCAGAAATGGGAGGTAATTACTATCTCTCTTTGTAATGAAAATATAGTGGTTTTAGAGTCATAAATGATAATTCTAGACAAAAAGGGAAAAGTGGTTTGGTTAAAGCAGTACAATAACACTCTTTTAATCACAGCAAATTTTGTAGGATAATATTATTGTGGAAATGGCTGTTTTGTATTAGGGGTTTACTACGTTAACTATGTCAAATTGGCACTCCATGGATTAACCCTTTAAACTCCTTTGGCGAAACAGGCCCCTTTGTCGACGGAATAGACCAAGTTAAGCCTGCTTAGAACATGCAGTCTGATAATAGACCATGCAATATTCTTGTAAAGTCCATCCTCTAAACTACAAATTTTGTTTGAGTTTCATTTGACTACACTTTCAGCAACCAAAAGAGGGCAAGTTCCGACTTTGCGTGAAAAGGGTTTGACACGTCCTGTCACCAACAGGTGCGCTAACCACAAAAATTGATATCCGGTGTATGACCTATACTAGTGCACATGTACATGAACTAGATCTATGCGCCGAGAGTTTTTTTTCTCTATGCATTTAACTCCATAACATACAATTCCGTTTGAAACGATCTGTAGTAAGAAGGCTTCCAATACATAGCGAGAAAAGGACAACATGTCAGTAATCGACATTCTTTATCCTTTTCCCACAATATTGTCTATCCTTTCATAGAACACTTCCACAGTTTGAACTGGGTTTACCTTATCGTCTGCAGATGCTTTGGATTTGGGCTGATTCAAAAGTATGTGATGTGGCAAAGAAATAAAGCAGATCTAGTATGTTAGCATGCAAAT
The DNA here is from genome assembly GCA_943736015.1 of Tridacna crocea. Lineage (NCBI taxonomy): Eukaryota > Metazoa > Mollusca > Bivalvia > Cardiida > Cardiidae > Tridacna > Tridacna crocea. The sequence goes on from OX031066.1 coordinate 18,414,844, forward strand.
GACAGCCAAGTTCAGTAGCACCGTCACCCCTAATTTCTATCGGGCAATCGAACTACTTCTGCACTTTCTATCCATAGACATTTCCGCGTCGGGAGAATCTTTTGATTTATTAATCACGGAGAGAGAGAGAGTAAGAGAGAGAGAGAGAGAGAGAGAGAGAGAGAAAGCCAATATTATTTTCGATGCCGAAATTAAATTAAGTTTTTGCTGGAAATAAAACAAGTGGCTTGGAAAGAATATTATGCCAAGCGGTAAAAGACACTCAAGGATTCCACGGATAGGTGCACTGGCCACAGGAATATAACTGATATAATATTGAAACGGCATTCATAGCTTCAAAAATAACCAAACCGATTACGTTGCTTTTGGGGAAATCTACAACTATTTGAACGATGCAATTTGATCTTGGAATTTCTGCTCACTTCTTTTGGATATATTTTGCCCCACGCCGTAAATTACAACTCTTTGACCCTATATTACTATACACAGTATGGCTGCAAGTACCCCTTCCCTTATTTGACGCTCTTCGACTTTCGTTTTCTTCGGATGTGAACTGTATTATCATTTCGTTGGTTTCTTTCGAAAACAATATATTATTTTATCGTTGTGTGATTCAATCCCTATTTTTCATGATCGGTACTTTTATCATCATTTGAAATGGAAAGCTGATTTGTCATTTTACTGCTCAACTTACCGCTAAAGTCAATAGAACTGACTATAGCCATACCATATTGAATTAAAAGACGGCTTTATCAATTAAAAAAAAATCTCATACGTTTACAAGCTAAACTCAAGCTGACATGCAGTAAGACTGAATGTTCCTCTTAAATCTACCGCTTATCCAACTAAAATGTACCAAATAAGATGTAAGAAATATGCAGTCTGCTAGTTGATGTGTATATACAATCTGCTATTCTTATAGTCTTTTAACCGTTTTTCAAACACTCCCTGGTTTTTACGACTCTGTAATAGAAACCCTTTGAAAACATTGTGGCAAAAGGACAAAATGCTGGTTACCAGCATTTTCTTCGCAATGTTTTCTGCCCTGCTTGAAACAAATTCTATGTTTAAATCACGTTTATTTTGTCGTGTGCGAGTGCTTTCAATTTGGACCAATCCAAAATTTGTTCGTTTGGTAAAAAGTTAATATAAAGTTGAGTGCCGCCTTTGGAAAGCTTGAGTTAATGCATCTTCGTAAAGTATTATGACAGTTAGCCTATACCAGACAAGTCGTTGCATGAAATGGATCACTTATTGACAAAATTACAAAAATAGAATGCTCCGTTTACACGAAGGAAAGTCACCGATACCGAAAAGTTTTGACCATGTCAGTCTGGCCAGACTGCGAAGTCTGACATGAATCAATATTCCATTTGTGCCGGTGCATTTAACTACCTTTCACTAAACAGGTCTAATTGATCGACTAAGTCAGCCTAGGCAGACTGCGAAGTCTGACATGAATCAATATTCCATTTGTACCGGTGCATTTAACTACCTTTCACAAAACAGGTCTAATTGATCGACCATGTCAGCCTGGGCAGACTGCTAAGTCTGACATGAATCAATATTCCATTTGTGCCGGTGCATTTAACCTCCTTTCACAAAGCAGGTCTAACTGATCGATCATGTCAGCCTAGGCAGACTGCGAAGTCTGACATGAATCAATACTCCATTCGTGCAGATGCATTTAACCTCCTTTCACAAAGCACGTCTAACTGATCGAAAATAATTGTTCTATCTATTTTGGCCCTCGAAAAGTTAATGCAGTTATAATTAGATTTATGTGATTGTTTGATAATAAAATCTGAAATATTCTACAGGTATAACAGTTGATTTTTTTATCGTCTCAATCAGCTCTCTGGCGGTGAAAATGTAGTATTTTTTTCTGAAATACGTCTGAGTGTTGCAGAAAACGAAAATCATTCATGGACATACTTATTCAGAAAGCCAGTTTTTTACATCACAAATTTGACAGGTAACGCTAGGCGTTTTACGAGGAAAATCTATTTTTTTCGTCGCCTTTAACGTCACCAGCGAAAACGTGGGCTTTTGCGGGCGGTAAAGGTCAAGGTCAGAACAGCAGTCTGATCTTGAATCTTTACCATCGCCTGTCCAGCCAAGCATATGAAATAAATTTTCTTAGTCTCTGTGTTTTTTATTTTTAGCCGTCGAATGTGGTTTAGCATATCAAGGGCAGATAATATTAGAACGCAAACAGCGATCCAAATTCTAAGAGTCAAGTGCAAAACTAGACATCATGGAGGTTCATTGTGGCAAGTTTCAAATAATTCCCATAGAAACTGTAGGAGGAGCTTCGCACACAAGAAATTGCTAACGGACGGACGGACAAACGGACGGACGGAGGGACAGGCGACCGGGGGTATAACATAATACGACTCTTCGGGCGTATTAAAAGGCTTATTTTGCCACAATGTGTTAACCCTTTGGCTGCTACGCACGACTTGCATACCTTTTGCGGAGTGTGTAGATCAAGATCAGACTGCACAGAATGTGCAATCTGATCTTTGATCTACACTGTCCGATAAGGGAATATTATTCCCCAAACCCTAACTTTGATATAGCAATAGTTGGGTTGTAAATATCGAATTGAAAATTTCAGTTCAATTATTTAGCAGGATGAGGGTTAACCCATTACCAAACGACAATATTTTAGACTGGTGCAATTGAAAGCATTTGCAAACGACAAAATTAAAGTGACTGAAAATTTGAAATTTGTTCTGTGAAGGGTAGAAAACATTGTGGAAAAAGGAGAAAATGCTGGTTACCAGCATTTTCTCCTTTTTCAACAATGTTTTCTAAAGGCTTATTTCTCAGGGGCGTCAAAAGTAGGGATCGTGTGGTAATGGGTTAAAAGGTATCGGTCGGTAGATAGGGCATTCCGTGCGCAAGGGGAAATGCATTACAGGTTTCGCTTGATCAACAAGACTTACGTAAAATTCAGGATGTGCATCATTTGTATTGAGGGAATAACAACAAAATGCTTCGATTTATGGCAGATGTACATCTTGCTATGCAAAATTGTTGTTTGTTTTTGCAACAAAAACACTCAAATGTGTTTGAGGATTGAATCTTTTTCCTGACAAATACTGCTATTATGTGAATTTAATTTATGTACATTTATGCTTGTTAAAATAGTTTAAGCTAACATTCGGACGAGGGAATACCTAACAAAAACCTTTTTGTGGTCCGTGTAGCTTACTGACCGAGAAACGGGGGCTTGCGTGGGGTGGGCAATACTGATTCATGTGAAATATTATCATGTATTACAGAGATATGTAGATATATCTAAATGAAAATGGGTAACAAGTACAGACCACTTAGAAATTCATCTCTACTCAATGTTGGCGCGTTAAGTACCTATAAAATTAGCTGTGGCTGGCTGGTATTCCAGGCACCCCTCCCTACGGTTACCGCAGTTCGAATTCCATGAGTGTTTGAGACGTATAGCACTAACTGTTTGACGGCGACTCATGGGTAGTGATATATGAGCCAGGCTGTGAAAAGGGAGCTTACAGAATCTACGAAAGTATTGACCCCAGTCAGCCTGCGCAGTTCGCACGGGCTAACCTGGGCGGAAACTATTCGCTATTGGTCAATTTTATGTATGTCCCAGGACCAATGCACATCGTGATTATGTCAATTGTTTAGAAAAGTGGTTAAAATTGATGCATAATCATGCACTGATTCGCTTGGTACCTTGTATCACGAAATGCATTAAGCTCCCTTTTGCCAGAGCCTTGCTCATATATAAATAACTGCTAAGTAATGAGATGGCTATTAACGTACTGAAGGTCAAAAGCTTTGATTCAATTATTTTCCTCTGTTTGACCAAATTCTTTTCCGAGATTGATGAATGTCATTGTGATATAATTCTTTCCTTGTTCATAGCTGATTTTTTACCGTCTATACTTGCATGAAAAAAAGGCCATTTGCTTTGGTGGAGTGTTACCGGTAGAGCTTTAAAAAGTACAGTAGATGTATTGGCCGGTGTGAGATAATTGAAATGATATTGAAAAAGGCATTAGCCCTTGCACCGCCACAAACGAAATCAGAAACTTAACGATTACAGAGGGCAAAGATCATTTGAAATAAGATTGACTGCGTTTATGTGCACTAAGATGTCAGATCTTTACCGACCACTTGTATACAATCGTAACTTTAGATAAAAATCTTTTTGAGTTTAGATGGGTTGTATTCCATGCCGATGAACTATATCGAGTTAGTTTCCTTAGAACTATAACAGTTAAACATCAGAAAACAGACAATCAAATTAAGTATCTCCTCTTGTAAACGGAATAACGGTACATATGTAAATAGGGGTTGAACTATACACCGAATTGAAGTCCGACAATTCCATACAGAAATTGCAAAGCAGAACTTTAGTTACTTTTTCGTTGAGAGAGTTTTTTTTTAATTTCCCAATTCTTTTTGTATGGATGTATTTGGTTAAAAACAGGAATAGATAAATTTAATGTCAGACACATGTATGAGCGCATTTCCAAAAGACAACACTTTACGAACCGGTCGAAATTCAAAAGCATTTGCAGACTACAACATAAGTGAAGATCAAATTTTTTATATTTAGCATTTGAAAAGATCACAAACACTGTGGGAAAAAGGTTTTCGAAGAATGATTTCGAAAGTTTTTCTCTTACAGGGTACTTAAGAAAAAGGCTGTTTGTTTAGGTATTAGAGCATAAGGGGGCATAACATTATTCCTATAGATTGTCACCCAAAATAGGACACGTAATACATGATCCGTTTGACACTGGATTTTAATTTTGCGGAGGACGCCGTTTCGTCGAGTAAACCGATATTTAAGTTGCTCCAAACGATGCAATTTTCTCAGTAATGAGCATAAAGATGGCTATTAAATTTCAGCCAAACTTGAATAGTTTTAACGTCCCTGTATTGGATAGATCCTGCGAACATGAAGGGAAAATGGGTGACCCTATAGCACACAATGATCAGCTTTAACGACTCTGAGAAAGAAGGCATTAAAAAAGATTGAGGCAAAAGAGAAAATGTTGGTAACCAGCATTTCCTCCATTTCCCACCATCATCGTTCGAACAACATTTGACTTGTCGTCTACAAAAAGCTTTTGGCCATTCAAAAATGTAATTTCATAGACTGTTAACCAGAATATCAAACTGTATCAGACGAGCTGAGCTTGAAACTCAGGGGTCTAATTTTTGCGCCTCTTTCCCCTAAATTCTTGTAGAGGATTGATGGTAGTCACCTCGACTATCTATTCCTGTCAACGCTTCACATTGTAGCGACAGCGTTTATATGGGAAAGCAACCAAGTGCTTGGTAAGAAAGTTGTACGTATTTCTAGCCTTGTAAAACATAACGGTATTGCAAAAAAAACATAATATACACCACATAATGCAACTTTCGGAAGATAAATTCATACTCGCTTTCAACCATTCTTCAACCCACTCCACCTTTACTTCATCCAGCTATTCCCATTGCTGAATCTTAAAGCCTCATGTTGCTCCAGACGGGTGCAAGAATGCATAGATTACGTCAAATAGAAAATACATTTCATTTTCTGAAGGCCATAAAACACAATACTGTGGCGTCTCGCATTTTAACTCTTTACCATACAAGAAAAAATTAGATTGGTCCAAATTGACAGCATTTGCAGACAACAGAATAAAGGTGACTGAAAAATTGAAATTTGTTCTGGGAAGGGTAGAAAACACTGTGGGAAAAGGAGAAAATGCTGGTTACCAGCATTTTCTCCTTTTCCCACAGTGTTTTCAAAAGGCTTCTTTCTCATGGGCGTCAAAAGTAGGGATTGTGTGGTAAAGGGTTGAAGGCGTTATTTATTTTTCTGTATGGCTACAAGGATGCAGCTTTAATTATTAGACTATGCGGACTGTTTACATCATAAATTACATAACGCTTGTTCATTTCACACTTGACTTCATTGATGACGAGTTATTTCGATCAAGACACTCCTTGTCCATGACCTTAATTCAGCGCACAGGTGTGCTTATACATGTACGTGTTAGCTGTAAATCTCTAGAGACATTTATAGGATGTTAGAGCAGCGTACACTTTGATTGACAAACTAAATTTCAGACATCGGGTTGTATAATGCTCTGTGCAGCCTCAGCTTGATTTAAACTGCTTACAAAATTACGATTTCGCGCAACAAAAGTGTCCTTTCATATTTCAATAATAATAATAATAATAAATCTTAAATGATAATAATATCTTAAAAAAAATCTGGTAAATTACTTATTTTATACTAGAAGATGTATTTTGACTCGCTTTCAGTGGGCAATTTTCCGAAAATGTAGGAGCAGTTGATACTTCGATGATACTAACAGAAAATCACTTTTTTTATTGCGTGCAGGTTACTTTTTCATTCACTTTATCACTTTCCGTTTAATAATGGCTTTTTGCAGGACTTTTCAGATGTTTGCGAATGTGCTTATAACTAGCTATTGTTGTCATTGCTTCATTGATTTGTTCTTTGAAATTATGTATTCAATCGCACGATGTCCCTGATTTCTTTTCTCTATCCAAAGTATTGATTTCGACTTGCAAACGAAAAATTAAAAATAATAATGTTAATAAGGTATACAATAAATAGAATAATCAACTGGTTATTTTTTATATGAAAAATATCTCACTCGGATGCGTCGTAAGGCGTTTAAAACTTTTTTCAACACCTAACAACGCATCCTCGTGAGTTATTTTTCATAGCGAACATAACCAGTTAATTATCCCCTATACATATAGGCTCTTAAGCAAGACCAGTTTATTCATTTCAAGGAAAACTCTCAACTCTTATCCTGCAAAATAAATAAAACGTTCAAGCTGAGAGTAAAAACCCGAAAAGTGTTATTTCAAACTTACTTTTTGAAGAATAATACCTCTTTATCGGACAGTGTAGAGTCAAGATCAGACTGCACGTTCTGTGCAGTCTGATCTTGATCTACACCGTCCCTAAAAGGTCAGTGAGTTATGCTGCTTTATGGTTAATGCTGCAGCGGCGGAAAAAGAGACGTTTTACTGACGATCTAGATCAAAACTAGAAAATGCAGACCATAGATTATGGACACAACCCACCCGGCTTTTATTGCAAAGTAAATGAAAGTATTGTTCATTGTCGTGGCATCCATTTTTAACTTTTAAAAACGTAGAATTCATTTAACCGTTTTGAGAAGACTCGTAAGATGGGGAAACGATAGCATTATGAAGGGCGTCGCTATGTATCTATTATTGTTTTGCCAAACTCGTCAAATACTTTGACATGGTCGACAGCCGTCTTGCCAGTCTATGTCCCGGAAAACAATTTATTTTGCGGAAAAGGAATTCAAATCGAAGATTTTATCAAGAGAGCTACCTGTAGATGGAGGGTTGATAGACTGACGATTTACAGCTTCATTTACTAACTGTAATTTCTCCGAGCTAATCATACTAGCTGCCTCAAGGAATAAGCTTTTTTGCACGTTTTGGAATTGTTTTTTTTTTAGTTTTGGTATCTTATGATACATTTCTTATAAAGAATCACAGTTCGTTCATTTTCATCTGTTTGTATGCAATGCATACAGTAACTGTTCAAAATTTCAAGTGCTTATCAGACAACAAAACTAGCATTTGCAGGCGAAAAAGGTTACAGCACGATATGCGGGAATTATCTCTGAATGGGAAGAAATCGTTATCTGACATGTAGGGCATGAGCTAGCATGGACACAATTTAACCCATTACCATACAATCCCTACTTTTGACGCCCCTGAGAAAGAAGTCTTTAGAAAACATTGTGGGAAAAGGAGAAAATGCTGGTGACCAGCATTTTCTCCTTTTCCCACAATGTTTTCCACCCTTCACAAAACAAGTTTCAAATTTTCAGTCACTTTTATTTTGTCGTCTGCAAGTGCTCTCAATTTGGACCAGTCTTAAAATTAATTTTGTCGTTTGGTAATGGGTTAAGCAATGCTCGGTGAAAAGGGTTTTAACGCATGCTCCAAAAGTATCGAACCATATCAGCCTGTGCAGTCCGGTCTGTATTTCCAAGGATACTCTACTCTACTTCATAAATTTTATAGATCTATAGTTATATGGTAGTTTGCTTGCTATGATGCCTCACGAATATGCACTAAACCCCTTTTTTTACAAAGAGTAACCTATTTCTTTTATCTTGTCAGCGTAAAAGGAAAAGGACGGACAGATTGCAGACGGCGAAGATAACGATTGGCATACACAGACGTACAAGCTAAATTTCGATCCAACTGATTGCTTGTTTAATAAAGCTTGTAAAATTATTTTTTTCAAAAAAAAAGTTTGTTTCTTAAAAAAAGAAAATGATCCACTTTTATCCTCTTTCAATCACAAGTGTCAACACAGCTCATAAAGGAAATATTTTCTATTAATCCTTTACCCCATAAGGCATTTCTATGGCATCTCTAATTGACCCTAAGTAACAGCAAGGATGCAGACGTTTCTTATGTGTAAATGACACCTTGTGATAGTATAGAAAACATTGTGAAAAAAGGTGAAATTGCTCGTCACGAGCAATTTCACCTTTTGTCACAATGTTTTCCAAAGGCTCCAACAAGCAATGTGTAGAAATGAGTATCTATGGAGTAAAGGGTTAAGATATTCATGTAATAATCATTTGAACTATAAAGAATGATAAAGTTGCATACTATCAAGAAAGGATGCAAAAGATGACTTTCAAATACATGTAAGTGAAATTAAAAGTTTTATTCATAGCCAACTCCAGATTGTTCTCCCTTTATTAGATAATCTAACATGTTCACTAGATATAGGTTCTTAAAATCCAACCGCTACCAAAAATCCATGTTTTTCTTTACAACCCAGAGAGATAGATCTAAGCGCAGAGAGCGATGATAAAATAGTATGCGAATAGATAAGAGTGAGTTACAGGATTTGTTTTTTTCCTTCATTTTCCCCCAAAACTTTATCCCTTTGATCGTTAAAAACCGTGATCGATAGTATAAGTTTTAAAAACTGCCTGCTGGCAGTGGTGGCCAAGACCACAGTTCTCGGAATGTTTATCCAGCAAAATAACTAAAAAAAACTTTCAGTTCATTAGTAAAATCTCATATATTGCTATTTCAAGCGATGTTTTGGGAAATGTCATCTCATAACCGGAAAGTGTAGATCAAAGATTAGACTGTACGTTCTGTGCTGTCTGATCTTGATCTACACTGTCTGCTAAAGGTCAATGAGTCGCGTTTAGCAGCCTGACGGTTAGGATATGCCACCTAAAAATAGTTTTTACATATTAGCTTACTTGCGGGGTTCGATTTAGGCAAAACTTTTTTTATTAATTTCTTTTTTCAATTATAACAAATTTATCGCAAACTCCTTGACACTAAAAAGATTATTCAAGTAGTATCTTAAATAACACGGCATGTCCTATGGTGTACAGATAATACTCTGTGAGAACGAATCTTACGGAACTATAACTGAAGTTTGATGATTATCTTTCTTAAATCTTATCCTGCTAAATAAGTTGAATGCAACTTTCCAGCCTATTATTACAAAATAATAATAATCGAATGTTGCAATTTTGAAGTTATTTTTTGGGGAACAAAAATATCTTCATCTCGAACAGTGTAGATTCACAATCAGACCACATTCTGGGAGCGCATAGGATCTGACATGAGTTGGCTTTTGAGATAAGATTTTATTAAACGAGTCTATGGAAATGTTGTTTAGCTAGCCTTTGGCGAGCTTAATAACATTTTCCTTGACGAGTTAAATAAAATCTTATCTCAAAAGTCCACGAATATCAGATTCTTTTTATCACATAACGATATTTCACAAATATAGACAGCAAAAACAGTCATAAATGCACAGTGGTATTATCCATAATACCAATTTACTTGCATGAATTACATACAAAATGACGTCAAAAATGACGACACACAAACGTATGGAGCGCGGTAGGTGTCATGTTCTACACATTTTTTATTTCGAAAAAACGAAATGCTAAATCGTTAAAACGAAATATTATTTCGAGAAAACGAAATGCTAAATCGTTAAAACGAAATGCTATTTCGAGAAAACGAAATACTAAGTCGTTAAAACGAAATGCTATTTCGAGAAAACGAAATAGGTTTGTTCGGTTTACTTGGTTGTCATAATATACAGATCGTGAAGTCACGGGCTTTTCGTCCCTGGGCTTGTTCGTCCCAAGTTATGTACGTGCCAAACAAAGTTTTAATACTGCATACTTTTGACGGGTTTATATAATAGTTTTCCCCATCATTACGCTTTGAAAGGAAATCAAAGTACTGAAAAATGTCGATGGATATGGACATGAACTTTCAATCTACAGGGTATTGTAGGACGATTAGCAGAAGAAAGAGGCTGTTTAGTACAGACTACCACGATATAACTGCAATATAGTTGAAAACGGCTTTGAGCAACACGATCTAACGAACAAACTCTGTATTCCTTATCATAGTATTTCTTACGAAAAACATGTTACAACGAACCAATGGTAAACGCTGTTTTGCAAACAAAAGGCAATAAACGTGTCAGTGTGTTTTGAAGAAGAGGGAGTAGTTCCACTCCCATAGGAAGCATTTCCAAGGGGGGGGGGGCTAATTTTTTTTCGTGGGGGGGGGCGGGGAGAGGTAACTATTTTATAAGAAGCGGTATATTTGCTTCATCGGTTCGTAAAAGTGGAACTGTACACATTTATCTAGAGAAATCAAAGAGCCCTTTCCGCCCCCGCCCCTCCCTCCACCCCCATAACCATGTTTTTCATCGGATCAAAACTTCACACACGTTTTTGAAAAGGGTTACCAAAAGAGCATATCTGTGAAATTACATCAAAATCTGACCAGCGGTTTCAGAAGAGATTTAAAAAAATCCATTTGGTTGCCATGACAACCAGAGACTTTTGTAGAATCAAATTCTGTTGATAATTTTTAAGAGGACCTCCCAAGAAATATTCCAGCCAAGTTTGGTCCAAATCGGCGCAGCAGTTTAGGAGGAGAAGATAATTAAAGAAATTTTTGATGATGGATGACGAACAATGGAAGACGCACGACGGACACAGGACGATTCTAAAAGCTCCCCTTGAGCATGTTGTGCTCAGGTGAGCTAAATAAAAGATAAAATGAACAGAGGTCTATTTAATGCAAACAAAGTAGACCTAGGTTGCGATCATTAACAAAAACAAGAGGACAAAGGTGGTCCGTTCACCTGAATATTTGAGTTGAGCATAGCCAGTTTTTTTTCCCCAAAACTGTTTCTTCAATAACTTCAATAAAAAGAACAAGAGCACTGCATGCGGGTGCCAACGAATGGCTGTTGGGTGCTGGATAGTAAATTAAAATAATAATTTTAACAACGGGTATAACACATCATAATTCAAACAACGATCAGCGGTGAGAGAGGAATGAATCCTGTCACAATGACTATCATCATTCCTCGGAAAGAAATTGGCCGAGCCGTAGATCGAACTCACGACCCCCTGTTCTCATGTCCTGTACGCTATCGACTGAGCTACCGGGGCTTGGCGGAACATCTCTGTAAAATTATTTCAAAATCTGATAACCGGTTTCAGAGGATCTTTAAAACGTTCTTACAAAAATTCCATTTGGTTGCCAGAGGTTTTGATAGACCAAATTCTGTGAACAAACTTTAAAGAGGATCTCCCATGGAACATTACAGCCATTTTGGTCCAAGTTGACCCTGCAGTTTAGAAGTACAAGTTAAATACTTGTTGACATAGCAAGATGCAAAGAGCACCCACCATCACCACTACCACCACCATCACCACCACCAACACGGGGTCCCCCAGGTGGCTCAGTGTTGAGCGTATCAGACTCATGACCTGGTGACTGTGAGTTCGATACCCGGTTGAGTCGAATTTTATTTCCGGCTTATTTTTCGCTCTCACCTCTGCTGAAGCATGTCAGAAAAGTAGTCGATGTCTTTGGAAATAAAGTTGTGTTAGTACTGGTGTGAGAAAGCCAGGAAACACATGTGCGTCACCGACCGCCATGATATGTCCTTAGCTGTTAAAGTGACGTTAAACCCAAAAACAACCAACCAACAAACCAACCAACCAAACAACCACCACCACGGCCATGTTTTTCGACGGATCAAAATTTCATAAATATTTTTTCCAAAGGGGCATCCAAGGAACATTAATGTGAATTTATTTCAAATTCTGAGAAGATTTTTAAAGAAAGTGAACAGCCCTCCTCACCGCGGCAATGTTTTATGACGGATCAAAATTTCGCGAACAATGTTTGAAAAGAGTCATCTAAGGATCATTTCTGTGAATTATTTCAAAATCTGGTCAGCGTTTTTCGAGGAGAAAATCTTTATAGAATTTCTTAGAAAAATTCTATTTGGTTGCCATGACAACCACAGTTTTTGATAGAATCAAATTCTGTGAACCATTTTAAAAGAGAACCTCCCAAAGAACATTCCAGCCAAGTTTGGTCTAAATTGACCCAGCGGTTTAGGAGGAGAAGATCATTAAAAAATTGTTGACGACGGACGAAGCACAACGGACATAAGGTGATCCTAAAAGCTCCCTTTAAGCACGCTGTGCTCAGGGGAGCTTAAAAAGCAGATCGGTTGGAACAGGACGTTTAATCAACAAGAATTAAAGTTTAATTTAATTGTACACTATGTAAATGCAAGGTTTTGACAATATTTAAATTTGCTTTTTAAAGCACCCCCGCACCCCTCCCCTTCCCGTTCCTACGGGCCTGGGGAAGTACTATAAACGACCAAGAGAACGTTTTATTTAAAGTATTTTTACATGTAAATAACAACTCATTTTAGAAGGCAAATAGCACTATACATTCAAACACGATCTATAAGGAGTGAGGGACGAACAAGCTCGGGCGAACAAGCCCAGCGGACGAACAAGCCCAGGGACGGACTGGTTTTGGGACGAAAAAGCCCGGAGCCACTCATCTCATATGACAATGATAACCAAGCGTTCGAACATAAAACGAAATAGATACAGGGTGTCCGGAAAGTAATGAGACACTTTCGTACTTTTATATTTTGGCTTAAAATATAGGATAACGAGATGAAAAATATATATACATGTAAATAAAACGTGTAAGTTTTTGTGTGTGATAATTTAATTGAATTTTCATAACACTTTGTGCTTTTATACAGATTTCACTTCAAAAGTCCTTTTCGGTCATTGACGTCATTTTAGTAATTAATGACGTTTTCAATGTGACTGTCTTTTACACTCTTTCCTTTCCGAACACGCACAGTGAATTTTTCACTCACTTTGAAATGCATTCAAACATCAATTATACTGATTTCACTAGAAGGATATTTTTAACGACAGGTCTGGGTTGTTTAGGTTGGGATCGTACAACTTTGACTTCAACACACTGCAAAGGAGGAAGTCATGCAGGTTAAGATTGAGTTTTGGACTGTGTGCAGGCCATGTCTTACCTCCGGATATCGTTTAGACATTACTCTATATCACTGAACATATTATGTAAAAAGTCTGCCACAGATTTAGATGTGTGTGGCGTAGCACTTTCCTGCATGAACCAATTGCTTTGCAATGAGGAATGAGGGCGACTTTATTCTGATTTCAACATGTGCGACCTCTTTCTGTTAGTTTAAAAGGTCAAAGGTTGACAGCCTCATCCAAGACAGCACAGCCATATTGTTAAAGACCACTTACACTGAAATAGATTGATATTTAAATGTGCACTCAAGTGATTCACAATATCATTCGGCATGATCGGCATGGTAAGAGCATAATCTGCCGTCTCGCTGCAAACGTCATTAATTGTAAAATGACGCCAATGACAGAAAAAAGACTTTTGAATTGAAATCTGTATAAAAACATAAAGTGTTAAGAAAATTGAATTAAATCATCACACAAAAAAAACTGAATTAAATCATCACACAAAAAAAACTAACACGTTTTATTTACATGTATATATATTTCATCTCGTTATCTTGTATTTTAAGCCAAAATATAAATGTACGAAAGTGTTACCTTACTTTCCGGACACCCTGTATCTATTTCGTTTTATCGAAATAGAATTTCGTTTTAACGATTTAGTATTTCGTTTTCTCGAAATAGTATTTCGTTTTCTCGAAATACTATTTCGTTTTAACGATTTAGTATTTCGTTATAACGATTTAGCATTTCGTTTTCTCGAAATAGTATTTCGTTTTAACGATTTAGCATTTCGTTTTCTCGAAATAAAAAATGTGTAGAGCATGACACCTACCGGGCTCCGTACAAACGTGATATCAATTCGTAATGGATATATATTACTCTGAAAACAAGGGAGGTTATGTGATAAAATCGCATCCCATCTCGGATATATACCAATGGATGCCGACCATATAGACGGATTGGTTTATGATAATATCACCATATACCATTAAAAAAACTTTTTGGTCTATCAAATGAAAATCAGTTTGTCAAATCGTAAGGATTCTTACTGCACTATCTGTTTTGCTTACTTTTTTTGCAAGACTTTTTTCTTTTTAGACTTCTAAACATCTAATCTCAGATGCTCTTATTCTACGATAATGACATTTCTAACACAAGACGTTTAAATAAGAGAAGACGAACAAGGAAAATCGGCAAATTTGAAATCTTGATTTTGTTCTTAAAGCGCTCTCTAAGGGCTCGCCCATTTTCTCGAAATCACAATATCAAAAATAAGCTGTTATATAACAATGATGAAAAGAATCAGACCATTCCCTATTTTAGTACGTTCACAGGGTGTGATACTTCGGATTATTTTTTTAAGCAAAGCAAATGTACATAAAGAAATGAGCGACAGTGTGTTGCTTTGGTTATGCTGTTTGAGACTGTTTTACGAAAAAATGAATACGACTATAAGTTTCTCTTTTAAAAGAACCCAGTGGGTGGACATAGCTTGCACAAACACGCAAAAGGTATTTAGATTTCTTTCTTTCTATTAGACCTAGTTTAGCAGCACTAATTCTATACCTTTAGATGACTACTGTTTAGTTCTTGAACCTCTGCCAAAGGGTTTGTCGAAAAGAGAGGATAGTAAGACTTTGATATAAAACGATTTTGTGTTGGCTGAAATAGTACAAAAGCTAAGAAATGTAAAGGGCTGACTTGAAACAATCGGTATACCTGTTACATCCTAACACAGACATCTATGTCAAGACGATTGCATAAAATATAAATTATCTATCGACGACACCTAATAAATAAGTCTGCTGCATGTAAAACCAAAGATTCATCGACCTCGGTAAATTGAGGCCGGTATGTGAAAAATAGGCTTGTGAATGAACGGAACGGGCCGCTGACGTACATTACATATTTATATATAACAGTGTTTCGATTCTTTCAGATAATATGGAAGTACGTGTCTCGAATATATTTGTCTTGTTAGTTACCTTATATACTAAAATATTGCTATTTGCTGCTCCACAGCTAACAAGGACAACATTTCATCGCAATTGCCCAAAGGGAGTTTGTATGAAGAGCAAAATTTCCATAAATAATATTGTCTTTATTTTCGTGCAGGGCATTGGCATTAACACGTATGCATGATGCATTATACCAAGCAAGTCATCACATATTCTTAATGCATAAAACCTGTTTTGTCTAACAACTGAGGCATGAGGTACATCGGTCTTTAGATATGCAGAAAACTGACCGAAAGCAAAAAGTACCTGTTGAGGTCAGGCTGCGCGGAAATCGCAGACCGTCTTCTCTTTTCTCTACTTTGGAGTTCAATTTAATCTTACAGAATAACTGCAGTACTGGTAAGTACGACGACTTTTGTCGTCTCCAGACAAATTTTGAAAAGATTATGATGTAACTAGTAACTTCTCAATCTGTTATATCTTTACCACATTCATGTATACACATATACACTACAATTCAGAAGGTTATGAATTCATAGTTTGAAGGTTGATTCGTCTGCTTAAAGTAATTAAGTTTTGCCTTTCAATACTGTTGCAATGAAGGTAGAGTCATTATTGTCTGCAACACTGACTAAATCCATTAATATTGGTATTGCATGCAAAGGAATCTTTCTTCATTTATAATTTTATGGTGCATTTAAGCAAGTTTGCATGTTCTGTACCGTGTGATTTTGATCTATACTGTCTATAAAATTAAGTTAACTCATTACCACACAATCCCTACGTTTGACGCCCATGAGAAAGAATGCCTTTTGAAAACAATGTGGGAAAAGGAGAAAATGCTGGTAACCAGCATTTTCTCCTTTTCCCACAGTGTTTTTTAACCTTTTAAGGACAAATTCAATTTTTCAGTCACCTTTATTTTGCCCTCTGCAAATGCTTTCAATTTGAACCAGTCTAAAATTTTGTCGTGTGGTAAAGAGTTAAAACGTTTTTGATCCAACCGTCGGAAAGTTACCGGTTACTAAGATGAGATTACGTGCCCCGGTTGGCTGACATACGATCTCAGATAAAGTTTCAATGGGAAATCAGACAGCTGGGCTGCAGTAAAGAATGCGTTCAATGAAAATATTTCTCAACCCAATTACATTACATTGTTTAGTGATCATGTGTATTATTTTCATTGCTTCTTTCATCATTTTATGGAACGGTTGTATAATGAGATATGAATACTGATGTAAGTTAGTATGTGATAAAACTTTGAGCAACTAGCTGTACGTATTAAATACTAATCCGGGTGTTATAAAAGGAAATTGTTGAAGATTAATGTTGAAATCTAGTAATTAATTACCTGTATGTTATATGAACCCTACGATAAATCCAAGAATATCAAGTAACTATAGCCAATTACAGCTAAGTACTTTTCCCTTGCAATTTTTTCCTACAATAATAAGTTTTTTTACAGTCTATTGCCTTAAAGTTAGATTGGGATACCAATAAAAAAGTTGTCCCCTTCCGATGACTGGAAGAAACAATGCATAAAATACAGAACTCGACGTAAAGTTATGTTTCGGGTAGCGTAAATGCACTGTTGATTTGAATATATTAAAAAAAACACTGTTTTAATCGCTGTTCTGTTTTATAACCTTGTGATTTCTGATAAATAAATTTATAAATAAATATTACTACCTACATAGTCTGTTTTCTTCTGATAGCACCCCTAATTTGTGCTAATTTATTGCACTCCCAGACAGCATGCAAAGTGTGTAAAGTTTTATCCTGGATTTTATCATTCCAATGTACTTTGTTGCGGTTTAAGAGAAAAGGCTGAAATGAAACCTAGCCTGCTAGAATGATTAAATGCATACAAGGCATGCTCTGTGAAATGGGGAATAAATACGTCTGCAAAAGGTATCGACCCATGCCAGCCTGCGCGGTCTGCCCAGGCTTCACAATCGACGGAATCAAAAGTTTATGGGGAAATGTTTTATGAACTACCGGATCGGCATGTCTTCGAAAACCAACCGATTCTGATACAAATCTATAATTATAGTAAGTACTTGTAAGCAAGCAATTTGAGAGTTTGAGAGAGGAGAGAGAGAAGGAAAAGGGAGGGAGGAAGGGAGAGAGAGATATATTAAACAAGACGTTTTCCCAATACAACTTTTATGAATAACTTTTAAAGTTGCGTCAAATAATTTTCATCGGAAACATGTCAATTCGTGATTAATTGAAGTCATTTCCCAACAATTCTGACGAAATGGTTTTCAATTGTATCGCTTATTTTCCAACAATAGGACTCGTCATTCTTCACGCAGCTTCGCATTACAAAACAAGAGGCAAAATTGGGTCATGAATAATTCCGGCGCATATTCAGAACATATGTTTGTACTTCACTGGCACTCATTTTGTCATTTTGACCCTTTTGAAAAACATCACACAAGCACAAGTTCAGCTGTGGCATAAGGCACCTACTGTAAGTGGTAAGAGGCTATGACAGTATTATCAACCTTAAACTTGCTACATATATTTAAAGAAATTTTTAAGCCAATAGTAAAAACATGAGCTTGGTATTTTTTGGCAACAAATATCTCCCATATATGTGAATCCAAGATCAGGCTGCACTTTCTGTGCAGTCTGATCTTAATCTACAATCTCAGCAAAAAAGCCATTAAGTTACCCTCAGTGCTCACGAGTTAAATATGTAAACTTATATGTACCAAAGCTCTGATTTTAGTCTTCACTATCCTGCCCCCATACCAAAAAAACGGGAAAATATTCTTGATGCCAAGAGGATTAAATGACAAGAATAAAAAGTTAAAAGAAAAGATAACAAATGCACTTTACCCATTTCGTGTCCATACTTATACCAGTTTGCAGCGAATAACTTAAATAACACCCCTGCATATTGTAGATATTTAGGAATGTATGTCATAGGACAAAATTGATCCTTTCGAGTGATCATAGCCATTTTTTTCTGAATGATGTCCTAAGCAGTCTCTCCCAAGAAACAAGCAGTGTATTGGTGAATACATCTTTAAGTATCTTTTGAAAGCCCTTACCAAAACATTTTCTTACTTGTTGTTGAAAATAAACAAGAAAAAAAAGAAGACAGGATACAGCACTGTGCCAGACGTGCCTTAAAGCGACATATTTAATTTACTAATTCAATAGAAGAAGCCATACTGAGCAATAAATCATTGAGAGAACCTAGATATTTCCAAAAACAGATCAAATAATTTCGCACCAGAACACACAGGGCATTATTTCAGGACAATTTCAGCGTTTGTTTCTATTGGGAGTAAAATTAAAGTTGCAACTGAAACTCAGCTGTATTTCTGAATTTTAGAATTCTAAATACAGAGACGAAAACTGACGTCGAAAAATTACTTGTCCAGTTCGGTGGTTGGTCATAGAATTTACAGAATATTCAGAGAATCGATTGGTCAATGCAACAGGTTAAGAGACAAATTAATGGTCTTCCACTGAAACCTCCTATGCCAAATACATAAACTGTATCTATTCCGATAGGTGCGTGCAAAATCCATTGAAGTTCAAAAATATTTTTATGCTGTAGGCTTGACTAAACAAGTGAGCATTATAGATGTAAGATGATGGATAATCAGATGGATGGAGTTCTATGTGGTTACGTTACGAAGTTACTGCACAACAGTCTATGATAAGACTGGTCCATTATATGATGTTCATTCTATCAGATTGCGAGCTTTGCATCTGAGCATGAGCTATGCCATCTGTAAAAGCCCCCCTCCTTTTCCTCTGCTGCTGAAAGTGTTTAACCCTTTTCCTCATGAGGTATTTCTATGGTATCTCTAACTGACCCTAAATAACAGCAAGGATGAAACCGTTTCTTATGTGTATATGACACCTTTTGATAATGTAGAAAACATTGTGGCAAAAGGGGAGATTGCTCGTCACGAGCAATTTCACCTTTTGCCTCAATGTTTTCCAAGGGCTCCTACAAGCAATGCGTAGAAATGAGTATCTATGGAGTAGAGGGCTAAGGATCTTATATTTCAATTAAAAGAGTATTTCGGCCTTCAATGTATGTTCCCTATACAGTCAGGATCTTTATTATCTACGGAAATTTTCCTAGGAGTCCAAGGGGCTCGATGTCTGTGATATACAATACGTTTTGGTTTTCTATTTCGCTGCCAAATAAAGTTGTCTCTCTGCCAGAATTTAAGACTTCAGTGCTATTGCAAGAGCAGAACTGCTGGTCAATGTAAACCCTTATGTTGCTGAATGAATGAAATGAACCTTTTAAGCCAATAGTAGAAACCCAATATTTTGCTATTTCAAAAATATTTTGTTGAAAAGATATGTCCTTATCGGAAAATGTAGAATCAAGATCAGACTGCACATTCTGTGTAGACTGATCTTGTTCTACACTGTCCGCGAAAGGTCATTCAGTGGCGCTTAGCAACCTAAGGATTGGAGTAAAATGACAGTTCACGTAAATTTTAGATCTATAAAACTTTCTTTCATCGCCTATGGCTCGGAAAAGGTTAACACCACTGATTACAATCTATCTAGAACAGCCTTTTCAAATCTTTGAAGTAGAGCCTTGTTTCCTTTAAAACCATTTACAAGAGAGTTCTATTACGTTGTCTATGCGGTTTCAAAAGCCAACAGACAAGAGAAACGTAGATGAAAGACATGACCTATATCATATATTGATTGGATCGATAAAGTACTCAATGTCGGACATAGAAGTTACTGCACCACAATCCATTGTATCACAACAAAGTTTTGATTTCCGGTCTTCTTTTCCAAAAGCATGTTGATTAATTTGATCTACGCTCTCCAAATACACTTCACTATAATAAAAATCTACTAGCTGGTTATTAAAAATGACGGAAAAGTATCCAGTTTCTGAACTATGTTGACCTTTGACATAGACCTTGATCGTGTACTTTGCAACCGTGCAATTACATGATTTTACATAATTATTAGATGCATTACTCTGTCCACACAAAAGGGCTATTTCACCACCCATTTCAAATGGCTTTCTTTGTGCATCTCTAAATTTAGAGAGAAACGCAAATTTTGATCGGCTTAATCATTTGATTAAGCATGTCAGATTTTTTTTAATTGTATAACATTGTTGACAATTAGACAATAGAAATGATGAAAATGTTTGGTGATTAAGGGCTGGTTCTCACATCTTTACTGAAAGAATTAAATGTACAAAATGTATATAAGAGGAATAACGAGTTAACGAAACAAGCCTGATAGACAGTAATATTCCGGTTCTTACAGGGGATGTCAACAAAGTTTGAAATTATATCTAACCAGGCCTTTGCTTGTTTGTATATCTTTAAACACCAACCTGTTACCGAAGATTACCATAATTGAAATACGGTTGATATATTTACGTTACTCAATACTGTGCCAACGACTTATTAGTAAACGGTTCTCTGGAGACAACTGAAACTCCTTTCATAAGTTTTCCAATCAGCTTAGGACCGTTTGCAACTTTTGGCTGTGTGGTAGGACCACTGATAAAGTGTTCTTCCTAAGTGCCGCAATCATTCTGTGCCCTCACATGGTCACATCTGATCGGGGTTAAATCTAAATGTCTTTTTTTATATAGAAATAGGAGACCGTTCAACAATTTGCATCACATGTTACGAAACTGAGCTACCACTGCAAAACTTTAGAAGACTGTGCATAGACCTTTGAGAAAAATCTGTCACCACCTTGAAATACCTGAAACTCTTCTTAATTAGTTCTGACTGTTTTATCTCAGCGTTCGTTGTCTTTTCGTTGGTGACTTTAAAATTCGATAATTATTCACGGAAATCAAAATTCCAGCAATCACAAGTATTTGTTGCTTTTGCTCGCCCTTGTTGACGGTTCTCTAATTTCTTTCGACTGCCACACTGCAGTAACAACTGAAATGGATTCCTTTCTACAGAACAAAATAAACACACAAATATACATTCGGTATGGTAGCCTATTTCAGGGTATTACAAGGCTATGTCATCGCCGTCTAGTTTTATAACAATTTTTAAAACCTTTTAGGGGAAGAAAAGATTATAGATCCCAACGTGTAATCGTTTTTTTTTTTTTTTGTTTCTTTTCACATGTATTATGCCTTTTCCGATTTTTGTTTAAAGTATGTTTTCAAATTCATTCTAACCTCTTACTCCATAGATACTCATTTCTACGCATTGCTTGTAGGAGCTTTTGGAAAACATTGTGGCAAAAGGTGAAATTGCTCGTGACGAGCAATTTCACCTTTTGTCACAATGTTTTCTATGCTATCAAAAGCTGTCATATACACATAAGAAACAGCTTCATCCTTGCTGTTATTTAGGGTCAATTAGAGATACCATAGAAATGCCTTATGGGTTAAAGGGTTATATACCAGGAGATAAGTACTAAATCGGAACAGCAAAGATTTTAAATGAGGATCAGACTGCACAGAAGGAATACTGATATCTATACTCGCTATCTAAACCGATTCGTCACTTGAATTAATATCAATATCCTTTAAAAATGCAAATAGGCAGTCGTACCTCAACAAGTTATTGCTCGAGACGCAAATGTTAAAGGTTGCAATACTTTGGTTGAAGCGATAGGTTCGGACCGTGCAATAAGTCGAATTAAGAAATATGCTCCAACTGTAATGCGACCAAACTGATGTTACAATATATAAAAAATCTATACCACGGTAAGACGTAAGCCAGTCTTCCAGATTTTTATCATTTATGTTATGAATTATGCAAGAAATCATAATGTTGACAACAGGCTGGCTGCGGGACGACATGATTACTAGAGCTGGAAGGTGTTATAATCTCATTTCCGATTCTAGGTCTACGAGAGTGGTGAACAACAACTTGTAAATGGGTGGCATGTGTTTTACCCTGAACAGTGTTAGTTTGTTTATATTCTTTTAAGAAATAAATTATAACCAATGCTTTGCTTTAGTAAATACTTATGCCATTGTCCAAAATGATACGTACATCATATAAGTCTCTATAATTGTTTCAGACGAAACAAGGCTTGTTAACAAATAATTATGTGTGTCACTTCTTAAAACGTAGGTTTGTGTACAGGGCTGCATTGTATACAGGACCGAATTGTGTCCTCTTATGTATAATAATGGAGTACAACACACGAAAAGGTGCATTCGGACATTTGCGTAAAGTGTCGTCCCGGATTAGCCTGCGCAGTCCGCGCAGGCTAATCCGAGACGGCACTTTACGACTACATTAGATTTTGTGCTACAGTAGACTTGCGTAAAACAGAAAATCACATAAAATCGGAAAGTGTAGTTTCGGATTAGCCTGTGCGGACTGCACACGCTGATCCGAGACGACGCTTTACGCAAATGTCCAAAAGACCCTTTTCGCGTGTTGCACTCCATATATGAAATATATACAATGTAGGTCATTGTGCACACCAATACTGGAATTGATTTTGTTCACCGATCGAGAAATCCGAAATGTTGCTTAAAATGGAATAATTTCATCATTTTTTTCTTTTGTTATATTAAAATGACATATTTATTTGTCCAATGCCAAATGAATTGCTTGCCTCACTCATTAGTAACAACTCCAGACAAATTCAGCTTGATCCAATATTTAATTGTATGTTCGTATGACTGGTATTCACTTTTCAAATGGCCAGGTACATTTGTCTTTGGTGCTTTAAAGGTGGCCCTTCAGAATTTGGGACTAAAATTTTACAAAAATACAAAAATATCATCCTTATACTCCCAAAGCTTTATAATTGTCATTCATAAACCCCCAGTAGTCGAAAGCCATCCGACAAGACGAGAAATTAGAGATTTACTACGGCCAAGGTCGACATCGACGGGAAACACGTTCTATTTTTACATGAACAACTTGCTCATTTACATACTGGAAATACACAGACCAAGCTTCAAACATAGCGTCCGAAGAAGATATGCAAAATAATTACTTGTTTGTTATGTAATGGAATTAAGCGCCATTAGTCACGTGCCAGTCTTTTAACATTCCCACAATGCATTTTTTATTTTTGGCGCGAAATCTTAAAATAGCTTAAGAGGCTACGTAGCCTTTTAAGGGAATACCATCAAAAAAAATTTTGGGGGTAATTTTATGATTCTTAATTATTGATGATTTGTATTGTTTTTCCATATAAATTTCAGTGATATATATTTTTTTTGATTTGGTGTGATGTGAAATTTCAAAGTACCCACCTTTAAGAGTAAATTAAAATTACAACGGGGAATAAACAACATTTAAAATTATTGAAAAAGAAAAGGAACAATTTCAAACCGTCCTTTTTTACATTGATTCTAGTATAATTATTAGCATCTGTACACACGGCTTACCCCTTCAGTTGCAGAAAAAAGGAAGCCGTTCCCTCTTTTCAAAGTATATATCCAAAGCAGTCTTTCCATTTTTGCTATTCATAGGATTTTGTTTCAAGTTTATACTCCAAATAGGCTTTATTAGATACTGTTGTCTTGTTCATAATCAAACAGTTTGATATATGCAAGATACTGTCGGCAAATTAAACGTCGTTTCAATGTCATCATCGCTTGAAATGAGACGGTTTTTACTAGCCACTACTTGTCATGTAGAGCTAAACATCCATTGTACAAAACAATACTTTATATAACGGGCTAGGTTTTCTCTTAGAATTGACTGACTCCTTTTGCCTGTTTTAAATTTCTGAAATAGGAAGAAATGGCTTCATAGCTTCTTTTTGCAGGATTCGAATTACCCTAGCTAAATGTTTACCTTTTCGAATTTATGTCGCATTTTTCAAGATTTTAGTTGGCGTTTCACGTGGCTACCAATTATTATTTAAAATTAGAAAACCTTTGCAGTAAAGTTATGCATATCGGGTACACAAATCATTATGCCGAGAAAGAAATCTTCGAAGTTGTTAAAGTACACATCAGAGCTTTTTTTTTTTTAATTTTTGAAATGTCTGTCTGTCGATCAGTAACAGATGTTACACACGAGTTAACCTATCTTTGATAAAATAACTTAGAATGTACCATAGAAAAAAAAGAAAATGTTCTCCAAATAATTCATACAAATCTACACGTTAGATCAAAACATATTTTTCAAGTGTTTGCTAGCGTGTATGCACCTCTGTTAAAGAGCTTGTCTCTGTATTGCACTATGATAGATTCCTATCTTATACTGTTAATCTTAGATCAGAGCCAGTCAGCGGAACAGCCTGCCGATAATTATCTCATTTTGCTTATTATCTCCTACTGGAGTATTTTACTCAGCTTGTAGCACATGAGTCACCTTTCTTCTCTAGAACTATGACAATAGAAGAAATTGCACAGTGCGAGTAATTTCTCTTTTTTTCTAAATACATTTGCTTATATAATAAAGTGAACTTTGGTATATGTTGCCTCTTTCTTCTTTATCAGTTTTCAAAAATCATTTTGTGAAAACATGTTTCAAGAGTCAAGAATTCAGTTCTATTAACCCTTATCCTGCTGCATAGGTTAAATAAAAGTTTCAAACCGATCATCAAAACCCAAATAATGTTAATAGCTATTTTTTATCGAACAGGCTAGATCCATATATTCTGTGCAGCCTGATCTGAATCTACACTGTCCGGAAAAGGCGACAAAATTGATTTGTGCTTTTCACCGTTGAGCAGAGTCTCGAGATCTTTATTGTCGATAATAAGCCGGTCGTTTTGAAAATGAATCTGCGTCGTCCTGTTTAAATACTCCAACAAGAGATGGATAGTTGCACTGGTCATCGTGATGTTACCAAAACATAATGGCAAAGTCTCAAAAAGACAGACTAATAAGATGAATAGACAAGGAATGCCTTTAAAAATGATAGTTGATGTAAATTTGTCAACTAAAATTTGAAAAGGCCTGAGAAATAAATATGCCCACATTTTAACCAGTCATAAGTTTCTATCTATTCAATTGTTATCAGTACTAAAAAGTAGGTCAAATACCAGCACATTAAGCTAAGCCGAATAAAGCCGCAACCATATAACTCCGAATCTAGGGTCTGTATACACCAGGGATCATAATAATGTGTATATATATATGATCCCTGGTATACACCAACCATTCTTAAGAACATTCTTAGTCTTATTCTTCAACGTTATGTCAACGGGAAAGTAACAGAACTTCTGATTGGCTAAACAATTTGGTTTAGCCAATCAAAAGTTCTGTTACTTTCCCAGTTAAAAAATCTTGAAGAACAAGACAAAGAATGTTCTCAAGAATGGTTGGTGAATACGGACCAAGAAGCTATATCATTTTATGTTAAGTTTCAAAAACGGGACGGGTTCCCTACACCTTCAAATCCATACTCTTAAACAGGGCCATAACCATCATTGCAAACTCTACACAAAGATACCAATAGAAGTATTAACTTTCAACCCCTTGATACACATTTTCAAATGACACAGTTTCATTCATTGCCAAACGGCAAAATTTTGGACTCGGCCAAATGGAAAGTATGTGCAGACAACAAATAAATTCTCAAATTCTCAATTTGGAAGTAACACAATTGCTGATTGGCTACACCACATGGTTTAGCCAATCAGAAGGTGTGTTACTTCAAATTTGGAAAATCTTGGAGAACGAGACAAAGAGTGCTCTTAAGAATGGTTGTTGTGTGAATACGAGCCCAGGTCAGCCTTTGTGGAGGATCATGGCCGTTCTAGCTCAATATTTTCGGTAGGCACATCAAATCACCTTTTCACACGGCATGTCTCAAAATTCATTTGAGTTGGAACCAAAGCTTCCATTTTGGTCATAGATTTAAATGACGAACAGATTTGTTATACCGAACTTCACGCTTTGGTCAGTCTTTATTAATAAGGCCGTCAACAAACTCTTCTATTATACTCTTCTGAGGGGCATTTAGCGAAATAAAATAAATCCTTTCAACAGGCAATTGTGCAGCTTTTTTCGAGGACAACGACAAAGCTCTTCGGGTCTTATATTGTTTTTAGTCAGAATATATCAGAAGATATCGAAATCAAACATTAAAGATTAACCCTTTCCCAAACGACAAACTTTTGGACTAGACCAAATTGAAAGCATTTGCAGACGACAATTCAACTCTTGCTGGAAAGATGTTTTCCGTCTATGATAGGGTAGAAAACATTGTGGGAAAAGGAGAAAATGCTGGTTACCAGCATTTTTTCCTTTTCCCATAATGTTTTCAAAAGGCCACTATTCCATACCCGTAAAAACCAGGGATTGTTTGGGAAAGGGTTAAGCTACATGGTCTACACCGGTTGACTATGTTATGTTTAGTTCGCAAAAGCAAATAAATTTGAGCCATGGCCTGGCAAAAGGGGGATTTGTGCATATCCTTAATGCTTTGCGCTAAGCAATAAATCTCATAACAAAGGATCCGCTTTGCCTAGCAACCGACCGATTCATGTGGTAAAATGATTCTTTCAAAAGCAGAAAATGACCGATCTCCCCCCACCCCCCACCCCTCTCCCACACAACAAAAGTCTAAAAAAGTCTGAGGCTGATCTGGGTCGAAACTTTCTGCAGATGCATTAATCCCTACTTTTCACAGAGCGGGGCCCATTTGATACCATAGGAATTGAACTTCTTTTAATGGAGCTAATTCACGAAAGCCAGCTATCTTCAGTGATTCTTATCTCATCCTTAAGAGTACTTTTCATTTAAAAACGTAGTTGCGTGTTTAACCAGATTTTTTGTATTCATGCAGATTTCTTTCATGATATTTAAACAAGCTTGCGCGAAAAACAAACCTAATTTGAACTTTTCCCTGGAAAATAAAAGATATTTCTGCGGATAAACAGTTTAGGAAAAGATTTTCCGATGTTTTAGGAAAGAAAATGCCTTTATGTTTGGCACACATTTAGTCTTGTCGTGTATGGTGTATCAACGGCAGGCGAATAACGTTTACTAACGTACGTATGCATACTTGTTCAACTTTAAATGCCACATATTTGTTTTGCTGTTATGTCACTGCTTCTGCAGCTAAATACTTTGACGAAGGATTTGTGGTAAGCACTTTCAGCAATTTCATAATAATTTCCGTAATAAAATGTAACTTGCGATGCATAACATTATTTTTTTCTGATTTTTTTCACTTTTTATTTCGAATGTCACGGACCTTTAGGAATCTGAATTATGAAAAAAACTTGTACAGAAACTTTTTTTTTTTTCGTAAAGGCGCAAATGAAAAGAAATATTTTTGAGGTGAAAAGTTTGATTAATTTGGTGGATAAGGTCGGAAGATAAGTTACTGATTTTTCTCACTTTTTCCAATATTCATAAAACTCAATTTTAGTAGCATCAAGCACAAGCTGCTTCCTCTTCAAGACATGAATGCCAGTAAATACGACCAGTTTTTCACCAACCCTAGGGAACTGCATCCACACAATTTAGCAAGGCAGAAATTTCGAAATATTGCAACGTAACACTAATGAAACGTCATCGTAATGCGTACGCAGAGCTCTGACTCCTTAGTCATGTCAACATCGCGTCATTTAACTTTGAACATAAATACAGGCCTAGTAGCACATATACATTTTGATTTCACTTGTCAAGCATGCAGGAAAAAGAAATACTCACGCCGTTCAAGCGCCTCTACAGAAGATCTATTTTTTTTCTGGCGTTTGACTCACATAAAGATAATGTTCTTTCATACGCCACTTTTACGGCAAAATACATGTGCACGTATACACGCTAATCTATTGTCTAGTTTGATTTCTTTTCGCGTGTAAATATATCAACATATTGGCATTTAACATAAAGCTTGTGGATATTTTGTCTGTATGCGCTGCTTTGCTTTTATCAGAGTAGCTTTAGCTTTTAGGAATGTAATCGGCACGTACGCTGGAATAATGTATGCACAATTTTGGCTGCACTCTCCTTCAGATGAAGCTCATGGCGCGTAGTAAAACTCGCGTGTTTTCAGCAGTCAGTCTTACTTTGTGCTTAAATGATGTACACCAGCACTTTTGTTTAACTTTCTTATCCATCAGGATATCTGTGCGCCAAACATTGATGTCCCTCTATGGCTATCCATCTACATGTAAGTTAAGTGCAATTAATAGCAACATCCATGACCACACAATTTTGTATTCAAATTCTGTCTCTGGCTTGATTTTTATTTTCTTTACTCGTATCAAACAGATTAGATCAATAAAAAAAAAACAACACAATATAGGATAGCATAACACGAAATATACCAGAAACTGGATACAGTGCATATTGCGATCTGGAATCAATGCATCTTGGTGTTTTACGATATCCTAGGCTTAACTGACCTTTATTTTCATAAAGCAATCTAGGGGGTTAATTAACTTTTCAGGTATGTCTGTCATACCTCTCTAAGAAGGTTTATATATTTGTTGAATGTTTTTGCAAATGTTCTGTCGAAAATACGTTGAATGAATTATTAGGTCTGTCATGGATGCCGGATTACTTTGTTGGAATAGCAAAGATCGGGGTTTGAAAACATAGGCTTGATAGCCTGGTATACAGTAATATTTCCATGGTTCCAGTACACCTGGAGACTTGGAAATGTTCAGAGTATTCGCTTAACTCCAGAAAACATTAGATACATGCCTTCGATTTCTGACATGAAGGTCAACATGATTGATTGATTGATTGTATGGTGTTTAACGCTGTTTCCAACATTATATCAGTTATGTCACGACAGTCAGTGCACCTATCAAAGCATTCCTACTACTCAGCACAATTTTCTTTCCAAGCCACTGGCTGCTTTCCCACATAGTCATCATCCAAACAATGGTCAGCGGTGGGAGAGTCGCAATCTGTCGCATTGACCATCATCAGTCTTCGGAAAGAAATTGGCCAAGCCATGGGTCATAGCCAGGGATCGAACCCTTGACCCCCTGTTTTCAAGCCCTGAAAGCTAACGACTGAGCTACGGGGTCTCGGCGGATAACATGAATTAAGTGTTATGATATCTACATGACTAAATATAAAAAGCGATATGATGGGAGAAACCTACATGTAGCTCGCTAAGAGTATTTCTTCTATTGACACGATGCTTTCAAATATTATACTTACTGAGGGGTTAAAGCCATTTGAAAATGTAGACATGACAAGCTCGGTGTTTTTTTTTTTTTTTTTAAGATTAGATCTTAATGTATCTTAATGTATCTTTACAGAAAAGAAGTCCGAAAGGTGCAAAAGATATGTTACAGTCACTGGAAGATACTTCTGTAATAATCTCTACACAAAATGACAGGACAATTGTTTAATAACATGACAGACAACTGATAATAACATATAAATTAATTTGTACAAATTTCTTTTACAGGCATCAATAACAACGTCTGGAACCGCTTTAAGGAAGATCTGTTATTTTCTTTGTCTCCCTATACAATGCGTAATCGTGCGCCCATTAGCTTTTATTGTCTAATGCAATATAATACATTGTCTGGTATCCGGCTGAGTGGGAAAGTCTGTTCTGTGCAAATTGTATAAAGGAACTAACTTAAGAAATATAAGATCAACCACAATTTTCTTTAACTTGTGCAAGACTGATCCTCTATCTTTAAAATATTCGTTGAGATTGTTAGATCAAAGAACCCTTGAAATTGGAATATCTGTCATTTTTGCTCACGAATACCAATTCTATTTAATTGGTACTCTAAGGGTAAACGTTCTATTTTATTGTGTAGTGGTTTGGCCTTTCCCGTTTTAGGAACGTCTGGATCAAATGAATTATTATCATACATCTTCAGTACAAACATCCAGACAAATATATAGATAACGACATGTCATTTCCAGTCTTGTCTTGTGTTGTGTTGACGACGGTAAAGTCCGTTTTGTCTTCTTTTTCTCTTTACCCATATCGTCAATAGAAAATACAAAACCAAACCTACACTCTGTTGCTGTATCGATAAATTTCATTTGTAATTTTTCTTTCGTATAGATTCTAGGATAGATTGCACGTTCTGCGAATCCGGGTCTTGGTTAGCGTTTTAGTTTACACATAAGCCTATTTATTTAAATCGCTTGAGAAACAATTTCAGACAACTTATGCTAATTTTTCTCGATTCTGCTTACTGGAAACTACATGTACACTAGTACTCGCGCCGTCCAAAAGCTGACATCCGCTCCCGGGAATCGAACTCGGGACCTTATGGTTACGAGACCACCAATCTTCAACCATGAACAAACTCTTACTTTATTAAGTAACTCTTTGCTATACTAGACTCGTACAGCCCAAAACCTCATTCGTAAACTGGAAATACAATCTTCTGATGTTCAGAAAGATTTTCAGCATATATTACTGTATGAATCGGATGGTACAGATCAAATTCAGTCCAATCTACTACTCAGTATGATCCTGATTTATGTCATCTGTAAAAGCCCATGTTTTCACATATGGCACTGACAAGGTCCAACCCTGTGTGCAAAATGTGCTTTTTTCTTTGTCGTGCATTTGTTTTATCAATATCTCACAAAGTATCAGCAGTGATTGATTGTATGGTATTAAACATCGTGTCCAGTTTTGTCAGGGCGGCCAGTGTACCTACCCATGGATGCTTTTCTAGAGTTTCGCTAAGCAGTACTCCGCACAGTACTCTTTCCAGGCCACTGGCTGTTTTCCAACATAACCGTCGTTGAAACAATGATCAGTGGTCATGAATCCTGTCGCAATGACCTAGCACAGAAATGACGGGACCGGGGAACGAACTAGCGATCTCATGTTCTCAAGTCTGTGCGCTACCGACTGAACTACCGGGGCTGGCCACAAAATATTAGAAACTCTCAGATCAAAATGAGATTTTTTTGTGTGTAGTCTAAGTTTAGATCTATCCCCTCCAGCAAAAAAAAAACATGTCAAAACTGTGCATTTTAAGCTCAAAGATGTCTTACAGACGCAAATTAAAATCATGAAAACAATGTTGTATCGCGTAAACGAGGACATTTTGATCGATTATATACCTTTTTACCAAAGATTCCCAAGCTTTGACGACGCTAAATCAGGTTTTCGAAACCATAGCGAAAAAAGGAGAAAATTCTGGTGACCGGAATTTTCTCCTTTTCTAACAAAGATTTCTATGATTTAAGAGAGAGATCCAATCAACTTAGCTAAAATAAATGTGTCGTGTCCAAATACTTTCAATTTTGGCAAGTCTAGAATCTTGTCGTATGGTTAAGAATTAAAGAGCTTGTTTTATGGCTTCATTTCCCCCACTCAAGTATCTTCTTTGATGAATTTTGCAACGTTATTAATTCTTTTTGCTGTCATATGAACTCCGAAAATGGAAAGCCAATAGCGTGATTTGTAAAGGAGACATTATTCATTGTCATGTAAATATCTCTCGCGGAAGCAAGCATGCATGCAAAAATTTATTTGCTGTTTCTTGGCTTTTCTCTAGAATAACAAAGGCCATGTATTAAGCTATTGTTACTTTTTTTTAAGTTTCTGTTTTGTAACTTTTCGAAATTGTGATCCGTTACAAAGATGTCAAATCAGAGTTCAATTCTAACATTTGGCGCACAACTCTTTGCACATATGTTATTGTACTACTGAAAGGATTTCTCGCGATCTGATCTAAAATATGTTTCGAATACATATTATTTTCATCTGGCAGCAACTAGGGAATTACATAGTTTCACTGACGGAAACCCCGTAGACACTAGACTGCTGATTTATAAATATTCAGTCAGACACAAGTTGAGCATCAACATAACTGACCACCTCATGTCCACAGACCAGCATTACACATGCCCACAACTTGCCATTTCTGGGCTTTGGAAAGTTTTGTCGTAGATATCTTTTCATGTAGCTCATTATTCAGCCTGATACTTGTCTATTGGTTCCGTGCATAGCTTGAAAATATACCAAATAAAAGGTTATCCATAAAAAAAATGGCTAAATTTGTTCTGGTGATTCTTAACTTACGTCTGGCTGTGTACGTCTGCGTAAAATCAAATACTTTGGTATTGAATCGAAATGAATCGCCAACAAAATAAAACTTGTCATTACTTATTGCCCTTGATGGCTGCCGTTTAAGCGGAAAGAATACATGATTCTTTAAAACAAATAAAAATGGGTCAATACATGTATATTATTTTTGTACGTGCAGTCTAATCTCTGATCTGCAATGTCCCCTAATTTATTTTGAATAAAGGCTAAGTTGTCGCTTCATCTTGCTTTGGAATTATAATTGTAGCCAAAGAAAAAGTGAAAATCATTTCCTTGGTAGTGAAATAGCTCAAGTTTACGTGCTTCAGAATTTTGGTACTTGCTGTTGAACGTATATCAACCGCTGCAGTCGCGTTGCTGATAGCAGAAAACAGAAATTACTAAATACTGTCCTTTTAATGTCTTTTTTTCATCAAATAACATCGGATCCCTTTTAACTAGCCCCTGCCATCAGGCTAATACTTTGTAAATTACTCTCCACTGATATCAGAAATAATTGCCACAAGCCAAAATACGTTTTAGAAGAATGACCATAATGAATTCTATTATAACACAGAGGCAATATGATGTTAAAAATTAGAGACTTAAAACGGATACAGTCGGTTAAAACGGATCCTTTTTTATCCTTGTAAACAACGTTTTTTATTTTTTTCCAGAACACATTGCTTGATCTTCATTCTACATATTGAGATAAAGTCGAAGATGTCTAGCGCAAAACAATCTATATGTATTATTTCTAGGTTGTCAGAGAAAATGGATTTTACGGCACCAAGATTATATGGCTTGCAACACACGAAATGGGATATTCGGACATTTGCGTAAAGTGTCGTCTCGGATCAGCCTGCGCAGTCCGCGCAGGCTAATCCGAGACGGCACTTTACGACTGCATTAGATTTTGTGCTACAGTAGACTTGCACAAAACAGAAAATTACAGAAAAACGGAAAGTGTCGTTTCAGATCAGCCAGCGCAGACTGCGCAGGCTAATCCGAAACAACACTTTACGCAAATGCCCGAATGTCCCTTTTTGCGTGTTACAAGCCTATTATGATCACGTACATGGTATCATGCTGTATAGAAATGTATTTAACCCCTTTTGCCAGAGCATGGCTCTTTCAGTTTAATCTCTTGTTACTCTTTACCAGATCGAAACAAATGTAGATTTTACGACCTGCCTTAGCATTTTAGATATTAACTGAAACGTGACTAGGTCGATTGAATCTTTTGACAATGTGATAATTATTAAAGGTAATGAGGAAAATGCTTGTTTTTCTTGTACTGTACTGTTTCAGAAATATTCGAAAACGTGGCAGGGAAAACATTAAAATCAGATTAGGAGATAAAAAGTCATGTGTGAATTTACATTCGAGTTCGAGATTATCTTTCTGGGCAACGGAGAATTTTCGATCAAATGATTTGCTTCCAGTGAATCGTTGGAATCGATTCTACCTCTGGACTATATGCTGATTGCTGGATTTGGGAATTGAAGATTGACTAGTTAGAGCCGGTTCGAGTCAAATTAAGAATTATTAAATATGCACATGATTTAACCTTTAACCTACTAAAGAAGTTAAATATAACTTTGAAGCCGATGATAAAAAGGTGAATAACGTTATTTCAAACCTTTTTTTTTTTTGAGAAAAAATATCTCCCTATCGGTTCATGTAGATCATGACTGCATATTCTGTGCTGTCTGATCTTGATCTATACTGTCCGCAAAAGGTCAGTCCGCGCTTAGCCGCTTAATGGGTAAGAAAGTGTTAGGAAGTGTTTCCATAATTTGACACTAGAAGAATCCTACCGCTGAAAGTATGAAATCTCTGATCGCACGATTGGGAGCAGGCCAATAATTTTCTTGTTTCAGTCTCTGCTCTAAGTGTTTACGGAAGGTGATTTTGCACATAAATTTGGGAACAGTTTTGAAAAGCACTGTATTTTTTCAGCTATTCTCGTCTGATTGGCTGACTACGTGTGTTTGAACAATTTAGAGAATTTAACGTAATTCCTTCATGTTTGATTCGAATTTAAAGATGTTACAGTGGTAATGACTTCAAGATCTTCAAAGGATGTATTCGCTAATCAATCAAGCTTTAATCTGAGTTTTACATTCTAGAACTACTCTTGTCATTTGCAGAATCCTTTTTTCTTTGTATATCAGATACTCTATTTAGGTAACGGCCAAATAAGTATTTACTGAAACCCGTGTTTCCAGCCTACAGGAAAAACGAGCCAAACTAGTCATGCAAATTGATTAATTATACAGAATGGGTGAAGAGCTGAACTCCTTTAATATCAAAACCCATTCTTTTTCGACGGATGAAATTCAGAAACTTTGCTCGGATAAGCTTAAATAAAGAAGTAGACGTTATGCAGTGTATAAATACTGATTCTTACCGATGTCATCCGCAAAAGCCCGTATTTTTTTCCGGCAATCACCGAAGTATTAAAAAACTGAAGTGACTTTACGAAGAACTAGACCCAGCTGATCTCTATTGAGAGCCTGAGAGTTTGTTGTCGAATAAACAAAATTTGGCACATCCAAAAGTGGGTTAAATTGAAAAAAAATTACGTTGACTACGTTCCATTGATTTGCCATTTCGTAAATTTGTATAATGATTCTGCCTATCAGGAAAGCTCTAGCAAGCAAATATCACAATTAGAACAACGAATGCATAATAAATAGAGTACTTTAGAGCAAAATAAATGGCGTTTATTCATTCTGTTTGATCTTTCGCACTATCTAAGACAGGAAAATTCAAAACTGAGGTAGTAATTCATTTGCGTAATTGAATTGAGTAATCGGACAATGTAATTCTCACGATCTATCTTTGCAAAATAAATATTGGCTTCAGTCCCTCAGACATCACTCCGCCATTTACAGCCACAAGCAGTTTTAGCTCATTACTGTGCTTATACGAAATTCAACCCTGTAACAGTTTTATTTCTACAACATCAAGGACAGATAATATGTCGGTTAGCCTGGTTTATGGTCTTTTACAACGTAACGTAAGTTCGCTATACAACGCGAGGTCGCACTGATAAGTTTCATTTTATAACGAACGGTATGTTCGGACCTCAAGAGCGAAAAGGATGTTAGATTGTGTGTCGGTTTCAACAGTATATTAGCTGTATTACTGTTGAAGGACATCAGTCTATCCATGATGTTTAGCAAGTACAGTATTACTTCTACGGTCAGGTGGCGGTCCCCTTCCTCCTGACCGAACAACTGTATCATACTGTAAAGTTTTACCATGTCTATTCAGCAAGACTTTCCGTTTTAGGTCCTCACGAACTGAGTTCCCTGACGACATAGAACTTCCCATCTGAGTGCACAAATTCAATGAAAATTGACGTTACTACGAACAGACGTCAATAAAGAATTGGTAAAACATGAAGTTTGGTGGATGAATTTGTTGTTACCACTGCTAAAGACATTCGTCTGATTTTATTTAAACAACTTCAAGGTAAAGTAAACGAATATTAAGTACCTCAAACGACCACTAGGTTATCCTGTGAACGTTCCATGAATGAGTTTTTGCACTTCTCAATTTGCTCACCTGACGATGGGATGGCTCGTTTAACCTCTTGTTGTTTTAGAATAACAGCAAACAATAATAATGATTTAATTATCTTCATTTACTTTAAAAAGTAATCCATTCATCCCCTTTAATGACAACCGTCAAAAGCAACTAGAAATAATACGGTGCTGGCTATTTATTATGTTCGTCTTGCAGGCGGCTGGTATTGATCGACGCCGCCATTTTGGAAGTTCTGTTGAAAGTTCAGTATACGAGGCCTTCAACTGGAATTGCTCTTACATGGATTTCGCCGTTGTAAATGACTATGCAAGGGGCATATTATCCAACCAGATCGCAAGAAAAGTCCTGTGCCGTTTAAAGCACAGTAACGCACCAACTATGGAACAGCAATTACTAACTCTAAATACGTTTACATAACCCTTGAAATGCTTGCCATTTGCATTTCCAGTTCAACTTGATAATGCAAACAGAGAGAATGGATAATGTCATCTCTATCATAGTACAGCTGTATCTATGTTGTAAATACCTTCGATGCCCTCATCAGTATCTTTCAACAGTCAAATACTGAGAATGGCATAAGTAAACAAACTTACAGAAAACACGCCTCATTTACGCTTGACAGTTAAAGAGCGTAACAGGTATGTTTTTCTTTCATCTGTACAGGACTTTTTTGAGTCTTTGCTGTTGTCCTTAAATGATATATTTTAGTTTTTACACTTGCTCACATGGCTTACATGTACATGTCGTTTTCAAGCTCTTTTATAACAGACCCCTATGCACCTATTCTTGCTCTCCAAAAAAGTGCCTGTTTGATGTCTTCGTACCAACCTTATTTTCAAGTAAGAGATTTTAAGAATGCCTTGATACATTATACCAAGCAAATAATCCCGTACTTTTTATCTATAAAATCAACCTTATCTAAAAATTGAATGAATCTGGAAGTAGAATGGTTCTTTGGCATGCAGAAAATATCGATAAAGCAAACAAGTGTCTCCGCGTCAGCGCAAGCTTACTTGGGTCAATATTATTTGCAAATGCATTAGGCCCCCTTTTCATAGAGTATTACTAGAATCTAATGACATGTCAGTATGACTTTCATCAATCTTCAGGAAGTATTTTGACCGAACCAGTATTCGAACTTGCCACCCTGTATGGGTGGATCTGCTGGTTAAAAGTGTGCAGCCGGGTTTTATTCAGAACTATTGATTACACTACTAAGCGCAAACGTCCAATATGCCGAACACTTCTACAAAAACCTAAGCTGAAGACTGACACACACTGGAAGCAACACATTTAAATTCGGCATCATTAAGGGAAAAGTAAACAGTAAACAATTTTTAAAAGGTTTCCTTTCCAAAGTCGTAAAACGTGTGAAATTCCGAGACCTTGCTGAAAAAGGACAAAAGTGGCAAAAATGCAAGACAAACACTGCTTGTCAGTCGTCAAAGGTATTTGGGTCACAGGGATAAAGAAAAAAAAATAGAAAAAAAGTCTAATATTCTAAGAAGTGGGTGGATTGTCCTTTTAATCTTTTACCACAAATTGGCTTGCAACACGCCAAAAGGTGCATTGAGACATATGCGTAAAGTGTCGCCTCGGATCAGCCTGTACGCTACGCTACATTCGATTTTGTCCCAAAGTAGACCGCGCAAAATTGAAAATTTTATAAAAATTATAATTCTCGTATCGCGGGCGCACTTGCTAATTCGAAACCCTACTTTACGCAAATGTCCGAATACCCCTTTTCACGTATTGCAGGCCACATAATCCCGAGGCTTGACGAAATTTAAAGACAGGTTTTGAACACATCTTGGGAAGGTAAGCAGCATTTTCCAATTTACCCAGCGTGTTCTTTCCTGAAAAAAAAAAACATATTTCAGCAACCGTTTGTCGTCTGGCAGTTTCTTCAACTTGGAGCAGTCCAAAATTGTATTGAATGATATACGGATCACCCTCAGGGTGCTGCGCGCGACTCAAAGACCATCTTTTTCGGACAGTAAATATCAAATCAGACTGCAATCTGATCTTTGATCCACACTGTCCTACAAGAAATTATGTTTATTTCCCAAAATACAATTCGCTATAGCAAATTTTGGGGTTTTACCATCGGCTTAAAGGCTTCATATCACTTTTTTCGCTGGATGAAGGTTAAAGCAATTACGGGTTTAGAGTGGATTTGATGGAGATGATTCGATGACGGGGTGATACAATTTCAGAGTTCAGATGACACCTGAGGCAAACATTAGAGAAACTACCGCATAATTACTTTTCTACATGGAATAAGGTGAAGGTAGGTCAAGTTAGGAGTATTCTCGTAAAAGAACCTGTTTGAATTTTTAGCCAAACAATTCTTTTTGAACTGTAATATTTTTTATATAACATAAGCTCCTTGTTTTCGGTGAATTATTCCAATACCGATTTTTCTTGCCTAGGTTAGATTTTCCAACTTCACAGGATCATATCATATTTCCAAGTATTGTACTCATTCATTATTATTCGCAAATTATACGTTACACTTCAAGGTTAACAGGTGTTGAACTGTTAATACGTTGTAACTGCAGGTGTAATATTTGTCATAAAGCCACAAGAACGACTACATAGTTTGATAAAATATCGGATGAACTGGTTATATTGGGCTTGAAATAAATGGGTATCTCTAAAACAAACAAATGGATAAGTAGAGAAACTAACAGACTAATAGTGATCGGAGATATGTGAAACAGTTACACGACCGGACCGTCCGGCAGACAGAAAGACTTTATTGCGAATCGCATTCTTGAGAGAGTTAACCCTTTCCAAAACGACAAATTCTGGACTCTTCCGAACCAAAACAGTTTGCAGAGGACAATTTTAGATTTGGAGAAAGTGGCAGAGAGTTTTTCAAAAAGGGTAAAAAACAATGTGGGAAAAGGAGAAATTGCTTGTTACACTTTTCCCACAGTGTTTTCAAAAGACATTTACTGCAGACACGTAAAAACCAGGGCTTGTTTGGGAAAGGGTTAAGGGAAAGACCAAATTGACGAGTTGCATGTCAGCAGTGAATTATTCGTACGCCAAAGCAGATTGTAGTACACCAACCCAAAATCAACCTGAATGATGAATGATTCTATAACGATACCTCATAGAGGAAGTATTAGCTTACCATTTCCTCGATATATGGTCATATTCCAGCAGTAAACCCAAGTTATCCCTGTGGTAGATACTGCACACGGACTCTTTTCAGTCATCAAGTAAATTCTTTGCATTTGAACTTAGTCTACAGCATTTTCAGTTGTCCATTTTTATGAGCTAAGGCCGTGAATGACAGAATGCAAATTTCCCCCATGTTTGCCCTCTTTCTTCCTAATTCAGTTTATTTCTTATTGAGGAGTACTCTTACCATAAAACAAATCTGCTTGTCTCGTAAATGTTTGTCTTCAGTGGTGTAAGTGTAGTCAGTACTATATCAATGGAAATACTGACTTGGTAGAGAGACACTGTGTCGTAATACGCTAACTTAACCGCAAACAATCTACGCGTCACATATCAGCAATTGAGTGTGACTGGGCAGTTTCGAGGTCGAGCATACTTTTAATGCACCCCTTGTAGTACCAATACCTTGGTATCGAGATCACATGATTAGAATCACCATTTGAATTTGTGTACAACTTGTTCTGTTATCCTGTACTTTTTCACTTTACTAATAACTTAATATCTGACAATAACAACCTGTCCATGTTAAAATCCAGGAGTCTGACTGCGTCCTTTCAAGCAGCTTTAGCCAAATTCTTTTTAGATAATGAACTTTTGGTTGACATCCTTGGAAACATTGTTTTGTAAAGCGACAATTTCAGAACATTGTCCTAGGTTTACGGAAAATATTCTAAGCGCCATGTACACTTGCCATATAAGTACTGAAGGCGTACTTGTATAAATGAGTGTTTAAAAACAATTGGATTCAGACATTTTTAAAAATATTAAACATCTAAAAGAAATCCTTATACGTGCCAAAGTAATGTCTTGTTAAATAACCGCATTTAGAAATGTGATTATTCCACTTTGTTGAAATATTTAAGTGGTTATTTCATTTCTGTTAGGGAACATTACCGTCGAAAGAATGCGTATAAAACCTACAAGTGTGGACTCGCACACAGACTTAATCTAACTGATGATGGTTTGTTTTATGTTCTTTGTAAGATAGAATCAAATTTAATATATCATCGCTTTCATTAAATCCCTTGACTTAAATGTTTGTGCTGTAGTCATATAATGTGCTCAACTATTGAAAAGGAACAAAATATGCCGTAAGACCCTTTATTCAAGGCATATTCTGTCCAGTTCTCTTCAACAAATATAAATGTATAATCTAATAGTGTCAATATTTGCAAAACCAATTTGGATTCATCTTAAATCCATTTATCACCACAAGCGTGAACAATGAATCGTTTCCTCGATAAAGACGTCCAGGTTGTCATTCCTTCAAGGGAAAATTTTGTTATTCAAGAGGAAATCTTTCTAAGATTAATTCACCTAGAACCTATTGCTCCACGCCGTTGTGAAACAAGTTTTACAGCTTGTATCAATCCCTCTCAGCGGCTGCTTTCATGGAAACTTACCAATACTCGTGTCAAGAACGGTTAGTTTCGAGTTTTGAAAATTAAACCCAATCATTACGAGATTTGAATTTAGGTGGGACAGGCTATAGATAACTCGACAATACTGTTTTATCCATAGAATAATTCAAACACCAAACTTCAGGAACAGTCCCATTAAAACTCCGACCAGACATATCGCTATGTGATTGATTTAAGATAAGATTTAGTGCTTTATAATCCCGATATATTGTCGTCGACTCGACGCATTACTCGGTTTAAGCTTAATCGAACGTATACAAAATCAAGAGAGAAAAGGTTCGGTTTAAAATAAATCAAAACTTTGCCGATCTTAAAAGTTCTGTAACAGTCAAAACCTAAGTGTATCGGACAGTTTTGACCGAAATAGTCGGAATACACAGACTAGGGAGTGCGACCTTGATCCTGGGTCAACAAAGGCGTATTAGGCCGCGTTTAATCCTATAGCTTATGATAACAGTTTGTTATTTTATTCATTTCAGTCCAACGGATGATAGCTAATGAAACATTCGTGATATAATAGTATCGTAAAGGTGTCGCCCTCAAAAAACTTTTCGTCTACAGTCACTTATCCTATCTGACATAGATAAACAAACTTACAGTATCGATGCATCATTTACATTAGACAGCTAAAGAGCGTAACAGGTATGTATGTCTTTCATCTCTCTGTAGTTTTTTGTATAAAGATGTTTTTGTTCAGTTTAGCGAACTTGATGAAAGAAACATGGGAGAGACTGTGGAATCTTTACCCTTAAGCTACTAAATGAGTAGATTGAAAATTTCAAGCCGATAATATCTGTAAAAGAGACTTTGCTATTTACAAATGTATTTTTCAGGAAAAGATTTCCCTTATCGGACAATGTAGATCCAAGATCAGGCGGCACGGTCCGTGCAGACTGTTCTTGATCTATACAGTCCGATAAGGTCCTTGAATCGCACTTAGCAGCGTAATGGTGAAAGAAAATAGAACCGCAACTCGCCACAGAATAAGAATATTTTTTAATTACGGGTACTTACCTCTGACCTATGATTTATAATGCTATCAGCTAGCAAATTAATCATTGCTTCTGAAGAATGATACCTATCTTCAAAAAAGATGTTGCGAAGGAAAAATAAAACAATAAAAATGTTTTGGGATTTTTGACGACCAAAGAATATTTCAAAGAAATTCAGAAGTAAAATAAGAAATTATAGCAATTAATGCAAATATATAATTCCTTTTTAAGAAAAATATTTGTAGTTTCGGGCTTGTTTTGAGATCTTAGTGAAGGTACTAACTCCTTTAAATTGCGCAAAAGAAAGGGGAGAGAAACTTCTTTTAAATTTTAAAACGACCTGAAATATATAATTAATGTACATACATGTTCGCTTTGGACACAAAGTGGACTTTCATTAATTTAAACGTTTGCATACTGGCTAAAATGTAAAATCAGACATTCTGTCTCATCTGGTTTTAGTCCCCGATGTCTGCAATAGCCTCTGCAGTTGCTTTTCGCAATTAGAGAGCTAAGATGAAGCCGACATCTAGATGTTTCAGTCATCATACCCCATAATGTTGCAACAAGCATTTTTCTCTGAAGAATACCAACTGTTCAAAACTCTTAGTCCTGTAATGTGCAAGTAATGATATACTAGATCTTCAAATTTACCTTTTAGAGGGATGGGTGACTTAACCCTTAAAGCGCTGGAACCGACTTAACTTGTTTTTGTGGACTGCACAGAAGATGCAGTCTGATCTTAGATCTACACTGTCCACTATTTTGTTACATATTCTGGCAAAAAAAAACCTCGATACAGCAATATTTCGGATGATTTTCCTACTTAAAAATGTCTTGTTTTAACTCAGCACTTTAAGGGTTAAAGTCTTCCAATTTCCCTAATTTAAGTCTGCCTTCAAAATATTCTATTTTTACTTTTAAAACAATGATGCTTTCAAAGTCTTCGAATTTATTTTGTGATACAAGGGTACTTTCAAAGTCTTCTCAATTTTTCTGGATACAAAGATTCAAACATTTACCCTTCAGAGACCCGCAGATATTGTGTACCAAGTTCTTGTAAACAAAGTTCTATTATTTTCCTCTATAGAAAGGGAATTTTTCATGACGTGTCCCTGTCGCTGTACCCATTTTGATAAAGGTTTCCTATTTTTGTAGTTTGAAACAATCTGAAATCGCGAAAGGAAGAAAGAAAATCGCAAAAGGAAGAACGAGGAATTCGATACAACTTTAGATGATAAAAGATATATATTCATCCAGAGCTCAGTTTCTTCTCCCTGAAGGATGGCTTTGTCCTGGCTGTGTCCACATTTTAAACAACTCCAGTATCCCATAGCTAAGATAGTACCGGGATAAAAAAACGGCAACAGACAACCAAGGAACCAATCAACGTATGCCGAAGTGCCTCAACCATGCTCGTTTGAACAAGAGGCTTATAGGATCTGCAAAACTTATCGACCAATATCAGCTCGCAAGGTCCGCCATATTTGCTTTTTTCTGCATATGCAAAGACTATTAATATGCATTATGATTCAGTTAGTTGTTATACAAAATGGATTTTATGGATCTATAATAGTGTAAAAACTTGCTTGGTATAATGAATCACAAAGAAACATTCTGCTAGCCGGGCTCATTGTTAATGCATGGCTCAGTTATATTCTAGAAGAGTTAAACATGACTCCCTTGAAGGATATATCTGCCTCTGTTACTGTTGTCCGATATCTTTATTTTTCAATGGCACGAGAAATTGTATTGTCATCTAAGTAAGGAATGAAAAGGGTTAGATATATCACACCAAGCAACCCGTTCGCTTAACGGAATAATCCACTGAATTGTTATGTTTAGGCCTATGTCATTCTGACATTAATTTAGTCTTTTATGAGTGAGTTCATATGTCTTCCTATAAAGGTTTTAGTATCCCTGTCGCTGTTGTAATTTCGAACAATGTTTCTCTTAAAATTAGATAACTGCGAGGGTATGAGAGAGTTAGACCTAAGCGCGTAGACCTAAGGATATCAGACGATACCCCCTAAAGACCGCATCTTTGATGTAAAACAAGAAGTATTCAAGAGCATTGTACTCACCTGTCTACAATGAGTATTGTTAGTGGCTTATTCCTGCTTCTCTTGAATTTTTAACAAATTTCGGTTTTATTGACGAATTTCAAAGCCGTGTGTAATTATCAAATTGGTAAAACATACACTTTTGAAGGCTCATCCAGCTTAAACAATGATTTACCAACATATCATATTCACTGTGATTCCATATAATAGTACAATACGATGCGATATGATTTATTTGCTTCAATGTAAACAATGCACATTTGGCAAAATACGAATAATCAAATATAAAATGTTCAACCGCGCTATTCATGCTTCTGTACAGCAAAGCAATTATATGCTCCTGAAAAGCTTCTAATGGGGAGTGTAGACGTATACCCCTGCTCTAAATTCGAGCCAAATATCGTTTTTTTTTTTTTTAAATGCAAGGGCAAGAACGGAGACAGTTCGTGCCATCGCTTTGAAGATTCAATCTTCTT
The DNA here is from genome assembly GCA_943736015.1 of Tridacna crocea. Taxonomy (NCBI): domain Eukaryota; kingdom Metazoa; phylum Mollusca; class Bivalvia; order Cardiida; family Cardiidae; genus Tridacna; species Tridacna crocea. The sequence continues at coordinate 18,458,829 of OX031066.1, forward strand.
TAGTTATTAATGTACCAAAGTATTATAGTCATCGATTCCGCTCAGCTCTCGAAAGGGGCGTTTTTGATTGAGTGTCTCTGTTGCTGTCGTCTAATATCATATTCTTCTTAATCACTGATTTAGAAGAGAACAGAACAGAACAGAACATTTTATTGACTTAACCTGTACAGGTTATCATCACATGTTACATTTATAATCATCAAACTACATTACGTGAATCATGCCCTAGACAAAAAAAAATCTAATATGATAAGCATACTATCGTATAGAAGAGAAAAAAAGTATGGAAACTGAATAGAAATTAGTTATAAAGAACACTCAATCGTTTTCAATGTTTGCAAACATAGCAAACACTAGAGCATTTTTCCCTTTACGCTGTCGTCAACAAAAACCAGTCAATATGTTTTGATATCACACAAAATATTAATTTACAAATCTGTTACATATTTGTCATTTATATTCATTTTCTTTGTGTGTATGGTAATTAACAAGGACATTTGAACATTATTTCAAGTTGTATCACGGCAACCAGTGCACCTATCCATGCTTCCCTACAGTTTCTTTGATCAGGACCTCTCACGATATTATTTCCAAGCTATTGGTTTCTTTTCCACCAAATGATCATCAGTGATAGAGAAAAAAATATTTTCTTAATGACTATTATGAATGCTCCGAAAAGGATCCGCCGGGCTAAGAATTCGAACTAGGACCTTCTGGTTCCAAGTTAATCCTCTAAGATACCGACTGCGTAACCGGCTCAGTCCAATCGTTTTCAAATATTGCACTGTGGCGAACGATATTGTTCTGTTTTCATTAAAACCAGTCGTTTAATTGATATTATCGATTCATTTCCAGAAAAAGTATTTTGTATTACTTGAGGCTTCAAATACATCTGTGTATAAATCTATTTGGAAAAAAATATTAGAAATCATTAATGAGAAAGAACATCGTTTTCCACAACTTCGAAGTACGGTCCTTAGTACACTTTGATTCGTATAATGGGAAAAAACGTAGTATATGTTTAGACAGTATGGTTTTATTACTGTAACGCAGGCTTCAAATAGGTAACCATTGAACTAGCAGACGAGGAAAAAAAATCTCTTGTAATGATATGGAAAACAATGAAGGGAAAATGGGAAGTTGTTTTAAATAAGCTATTGACCATATCACATCGGAAAAGAAAAATAAATTTTTGGAACTCGTTTTTTTTTTTCCCAATACCTGGAAGCATATTTGGAGATTCCGGTTCGTTTTTAAAGAAGTCTTCAACAGAAACTGAATCTTGTATTGGTAAATGAGAATTTGTCAAAAACCAAATATCACTGTGAGTCAAACATATATATACATATATTCAGTTGATAGCTAAGTCTGATATAATATTGTGAAATGTTCCAGGAAAGAACGCCTTCATTGCATTTGATCCTTTCACACAATTCCAGCCGATAAATTTACCAACATCCTCGTAAAGAATGGATCTGCAAAAAATACTAATTATTTGTTATACGCCAATACTTAAAAAAGGAAAAACATTATTTGCAAGAGCCAATGTTTCACTGACAGTGCAACTCGTTAAGTCATTCTTGTATCATAGATGCTTCTAAATGTACATACTACGAAAGGACTGAAGTCCCACTGGAAACATTTTTTATACAAAAAACCGCGGAACTTCTTTTTTTGGTCCTATAACATATCTGAATTGGCAGTACTGAAGGTATTTTTGCACGTAAGTGGAAAGGTTCGTCATTGGCAAAGTAATGATAAGAAAAGCAGTTTTATCTAATGGAAAAAGAGCAGTTTTATCTACTGCAGAAGCTTTACCGTCCAACATCAGACTCCTTTTACATAAAGGAAAAAGGCAGGACTCCCTTTTTAAAAAGGAAAAAGGCAGTGATAAAGGATGGATGCTTGTAATGAGCAATTTCCTGTCTGGTATTATTAAACGATAATCTAGAGGCATAATTTCCACATATCGATAAATAAAAAACAACGGTCTTGAAATTGATCTGAAATTATATAATTGTTATAAAACAAATCGGTAACCTTCTATCATTTCTTATCTATAAAACAACCCTGTTAAACAACAATAAAATTCCAGGGTTAAATTCAAAACTTTTTTATCGCTTTTATCATTATGTTATCAGACTGCAATCGGATTGATCTTTAGATATTCACAATCTTCACGTATTTTAGTATCAAACAAAAATGCATATTTATTCTATGTACTCTTTACAGAAAAAAATCAAAGTTGCGTAACTGCGCTGGTACGAGGGAGCTTGGATCATTTACGACATTGATGAAAACCTGAACTAACAAAAAGACTTGTACATTGTTCTAATGTCGGAATGCATTCCATGGATCAGATTTACAAAGGCACTTTTATTTGTGTCATAGCTATATAGCTGGATATCATAATTAGTTATGTGGATCATATTTTAATTTAACAAATAGATGAAGAAGGATAGACAAACAACAGACCACTGGTTTATGTCATCTTAAAGACTTTAGAGTGTCGTTGGAATTTTATGTTTTACCGACATAAAATAAGTTCAAATACATTAATCAGTGTGAAGACATTTTGGCTAAAGGACAAAATTGGTCGAAAAAAAATTCTTCTTCGAAGCAAAGTTATCAACAGAGGACTGCTGAAAGGTTGTAAGTGTCCTGCTGGGCGTAATGGTACATGAGGTAATAAAGGCTTGAAATATTAAGAAAAGGTGTGTGTGAGAGAGAGAGCGAGAGAGGGATAGATAGAGAGAAGTGGGCAGAGTTAGAATGTGCAGAGTGTGGGACAAATTGACCAACTTACTTACCCGAAGATTTGACAAGGCACAATATCATATAAAGTCCAAACGCCACTGTAGTATACCATGTAACAGTTGGTCCAAAGTTCCACTCCGTGTACATGGTAAAATCCAAATTGTATACACATCCAGAATCACACATTTATGACTGCTTTCAACATAAAATGTATCACTTACACATAGATTTCTCTTTAAGTAAGAATTGGTTCAATACAAATTCACATACTCCACTTTTAATTGTTAAATCCGTTTGTCGGTTTTTTAATTAGTTATATCCATGTTCTTTCGCGTTCTGTGACATGTGGAACACATAAAAACAGTATCAATGTATAATTTTAAATGCAAGGTGTAAACTGCAACTAATTTCAGAATAAAACATACATATTGAAGTCACGGAAAGACGCCTGGGCCAATATACTAACTTCACCATTGTCAGCACTGTTTAGAACATTTCATACCGGTGAATATTGGAGAACTTGGGCCTTTCACTGTCGAGTTTTTATGCCTCACCGCACTGCTTGCTTTCTCATTTCAAGAGTTTGCGTGGTATTGGATTATCAAGTTATAGTAGCCCTCTTCAGCTCCCAAACCACGTTACCAAATAGCTGTAAAGAAACCATATAAAACTATGAGATAATAAAATGTCATTCCTGTGAAAAAAAATTAAGTTCCCATTGGTATTGTGTGAGTCCATGAACCCAGGAATACGATATCTTTGTAAGATGGATAAATCCGAGTGTATAGGTTTACTTGGTCATTACTTTTTGAGTCAAGTATTATAAGTGTTATATAACTTGAAGGTTAGATTGTGCGATCTGTGCAGGCTTATCTTGACCTGCGCTATCATTTGAAGTTACTTTTTGCGTCATAGTTCAGTTCCATTCTCAAAAACATTGATTCGGTATTCTTTTATAAAAAAATGTCACACTTTTATTAAAATGTTACACAATGCTCGTATGTTTGGAAGCTTCAAGATTAGCTATGAATATATCTAGCAACCTTTCGTTTATTCAACCCTTTCCCAAACAATCCCTGGGTTTTACAGGTCAGGAAAAGAAGCCTTTTGAAAATATTGTGGGAAAAGGAGAAAATGCTGGTAACCAGCATTTTCTCCTTTTCCCACAATGTTTTCTTCCCTTTCCAAAATAAATTTCAGTTTTTCAGCCACATTTAATTTATCGTCTGTAAATTCTTTCAATTTGGAACTGTCTAAAATTTTGTCGTTTGGTAAAGAGTTAAGCGACTCATACGTAAATTATGTTCGGTGATAAAGGGGGTTACAGATTGCGCCATCCGCGTTAGCTGAATATCTACAGCATGGGCTTTTGGGCAACTGCCGTCATCGAACCGCCATCAGAGTTTGAAGCCTCTATTCAAACAAACATCAATAAAATACTTACCTCTCTGAGCCTTACCATTTTGCTACTTTACATAATTGTCTGATTGAATGAAAGATTCAATGGGTCTTTCGTACTGACTAGGTCAACTACATGTTCTGTTGTTTCCATGAGAGTAAAACTTCCTTTCTTTTTTGGACAAGTGGCATTTCGAAATTGCCGAGGCATTTCTTATAGTGCATACTATCAACCCATATACATACAAGATCATTCAATTTAGGCCTATAGTATCAGAATTATTATATTGTCGCATATTCTGGACAAGAAAAAAACTGAAGATTGTAATATCTGTCTTTTGTTTTAGAATAAAATCTAGTTCATTCATTTGGTACTCTAAAGGCAAATAATACCCGTATCCATATATAAGGATCGAGGACGGAAAGATAAAACAGTGGAAAGTATATGTCTTAACAGCTACTGTCGATGTATTTGCTTATTAGTTGATATAAAAGTAAAATGTTTTTTGATGATACAGATGGAATTTAACCGCGGAAAATTCAGATAATTAAATTGGAAGTACATATTTTTTAGATAATGAAAAAGCCTATCGTTAATATTTGATAGTGTATAATGCTTTGAAGGATTACATTAATACTCTATGTATTGATGCTAAATTATGATCAAGTAGATGATTTGATATCATATATATGTAACAAAAGTTATATAAAAAAAAGTTTTTTTTTTTTTCTCTAATTGTTTCTCCAAGAAACAATGATAATATCGTATGACACCATCACCTTGTAAGAACTTACATCCAGTTGAGTGCCCAATAAATGAATATGGGCCTAAAACCTAAACAAGAGGGCCAAGATGGCCCTCGTTCGCTCACCTGAATTTTCGAGAGGACCATAGCCAATTTTTTTACAATGTAAACAACCATTTCAGAGAAGAAGAATTTTTAAGAATTTCTTCATGTCTGTATAGTGTAAATAGCCCACAGCCATCTGAGCCATGTTTCTTGATGGATCAAAATATTTTGAACAATTTCTGAAAAGGGTCATCCAAGGACATCTCTGTGAAATAATTTCAAAATCTGACCAGCCGTTTCAGAGAAGAAGAATTTTTAAGAATTCCTTTATTTCTGTATAGTGCAAGAAGCCCCCATTCACCAGAGCCATGTTTCTTGACGGATCAAAATTTCACGGACAATTTTTGAAAAGGGTCACCCAAGGAACATCTCTGTGAAATAATTTCAAAATCTGACCAGCGGTTTCAGAGAAGAAGAGTTTTTAAGAATTTCTTCATTCCCCTATAGTGCAAGTAGCCCCCGTTCACCAGAGCCACATTTTTTGACGAATCAAAATTTCGCGAACAGTTTTTGAAAAGGGTCATCCAAGGAACATCTCCGTGAAATTGTTTCAAAATCTGATTAGCGGTTTCAGAGAAGAAGAGTTTTTTAGAATTTCTTCATTTCCCTATAGTGCAAGAGCCAGAGCCATGTTTTTTGACGTATCAAAATTGCACGAACAATTTTTGAAAAGGGTCACCCAAGAAACATCTCTGAAATTATTTTAAAATCTGACCAGCGGTTTCAGAGGATAAGATTTTCAAAGAATTTCCTAGAAAATTCCATTTCGTTACCATGGCAACCAGAGTTTTTGACGGAATCAAATTCTGTGAACACTTTTTAAAGAGGACCTCCCAAGGAACATTCCAGCCAAGTTTGGTCCAAATTGCCCAAGTGGTTTAGGAGGTTTAGGAGGAGTTGATGTCTAAAGAATTGTTGACGACGCACGAAGGACGACGCACGACGGATACCCAGTGACCCTAAAAGCTCCCATTGAGCACGTTGTGCTCAGGTGAGCTAAAAAATGCATATACGAGAGGTGTTCGAAAAGTGTCGGGACAAAGTTCTGTAATATTTTATGAAGAAAAAAAAAAATTGTTCACAGCATTCTTTATTATGATTTCGGAGGACTAGAATCTAATAGAAACATGGAGTTATACAAATTTAATAAATGGAAATTTCTCGACATATCCCCATAGGAAGGGCTATTTAAAATGTGCATCAAACAATACAAACTACAACTGTCTTAATATACTCGGACAAAAGAATGAAGTTGACTGCATACGCAGGCTCTCAACAACACAGTACCATTTTGGCAAGTTTTATTGGATAATCCCCTTCAATATTTAGATTGGTGTAGATAACAGTGTCTCAATGTAATTATGATTTGATTACAGATGAAGCTCACGTGTTTAAAGAAACAATGGAATTACGCCCGCAGGCAAGAGAAAGCAATACAAAAGGAAATATAATTGCACTCACCATATTTCAAAGAGGAATGCACCAGAATATTGTAATTACGAGGGCATCACACATAAAATAGTAACTAAAAGTAACGTATTTGCGTACAAATCAAAATACCCGATGTCAAAATTGACGAAGTATTTAGAGGATTACCGACGAAGCCATTGTGTCAACAATAACAACGGAATTCTTCACAAAGTCAACATGTACACACGAGCAATAAAACTTATAGACATATCTGAAGCGTTCGTAAGGGAAACCGTGTTCAAAACGAGACTGATATCTTTATATGCATATGTTAGCCAATCACGTAAGCCATACGTGAAAAGGGTGTTTAAATGAGTCTATAAAATGATAATAACGAGGGATCCATGCAAGCTGACCGGGATCGAAACTTTGCTAATGGACAAATTTCTGTTTGTCGAAGGACCAGTGAACCTCATGATCTAGTGGATTTTATGGTATCTTGCATCTCGGAGATGCATTAAACCCCATTTTGCTAGAACATGGCTCACATACAATCAAACTACAGGCAAAGTCAAGTTGTTCACAAATTTATCGGAATGACAAACACAGCAATTTTAGTGTTCTCCCGGTCAATGAATCACATACAGGTATATATAAAGCCGTAACGTTTCCAAAGAAATACATATATGAACCCGTTACAAAAGGCAAAATTGCATACGACATGTCAATGAAAACTGCTTAAATATACAGGAAACTTTCATTTTCAAAAAGAAACCAATCTTACGAAAGCCTATTACATTAGAATGAAGATCAAATGTTCACGACAACAAAAACACTTTTGACGGTCAGAGGAAATGTATGATTAGTTAACATTTTTTCAGAAACAAATAGATTACAGCCCAAATCAAATTGATAAACTGTGTAAGCATTAACCGTCATAACTATATTATTGAAACTGGAACAAAATTAGAAACAAGAGCTTCGCAGAGCGGCGCATATACGCATAAAGGGGCTTGTCAGTGAAATGAGTTGCATTTACAGATGGACCATGAATCAAGAGTAGTTACATTCTCCATGATATGTGAAAAATATTAAAGGGCAATAACTAAAAAAATAAGAGTGGCATAGTTACAAATTTTGTGAATTGCTCTTATCCACAAGGTGTTCTATCAGTCTTTGAAGGTTCAAGATCATATCTTTTATATTTTAGAAATTATGGCCCAGACGAAAATTCAAAGTGAAAAGGTCAATAACTCAAAAAGAAGTATAGCAGAGTTATGGTTCTTGTGCACTTCTTCATAATGTGCTCTATTACTATTTGAAGTTTTAAGATGATGGATTTTTGAAAATTGGAAGTTATGGTCTTTACAAAAATTCAAACTGAAAATTAACAAATGGCAATAACTCTAAAAATAAACACGGCAGAGTTATGATTCATGTGCAATGCACTTTTCCATAATGGGTTCTATCAGTGTATGAAGTTCCAAGTTAATAGCTTTTACAGTTTGAAAGTTATGGCCTGGAAAAAAATTCAAACTGAAAATTAACAATAGGCAATAACCAAAAAATAAAGGTGGCAGAATTATGGTCCATGTGCAGTGCACTTCTCCATAATGGGTTCTATCAGTATATAAAGTTCCAAGTTAATAATTTTTATAGTTTGGAAGTTATGGCCCGGATAAAAATTCAAACTGAAAATTAACAAAGGGGAGTAACTCAAAAAATAATAATTGTGACAGAGTTATGGTTCATGTGCACTGCACTTCTCCATAATGTGTTTTATCAGTGTATGTAGTTTCAAGTTGATACATTTAATAGTATAGAAATTATAGCCTGAACAAAAATTCAAGGTGAAAAAGTTGGTTATTTCAGAAATCAGGGGTAGATAATTTTAGAACGCAAACAGCGATCCAAATTCTAAGACCCAGGACCACAACTAGACATCATGGAGATTCATTGTGGCAAGTTTCAAATAATTTCGTAGGAGGAGTTGCGCACACAAGAAATTGCTAACGGACGGACAGACGGACGGACGACCGGAGGTATAACATAATACGATTCATTTCGCCTGATAACTCTCAACGTGGTTTATTGAACGATACACTGTGACAGAAAGAAGATTATTTCGATTCTAACATGGCCAATTCTTAATGAAAGGGAAAAAAAATTCAAACTTAGAGTAAAAAAGCGGATGAAGATTATGTTCCATTGAATAAACCACTCATTGAATGATGTCACTTGATATAGAATGACGTCATTCTACATGGATTGTCGCAGATTTTACCGCGTTTTCCTTGACCATGTTGTTCAGACGACTACATCAGTCTAACTAAAACAAAACGCTGATTCAATTAATTTTATCAGTCCGTGGCAAAAGTTTTTTTTTTTTTGTGCTAGACTAGCTCTTGTGTGAATTAGATCAAACTTTTTAGCAAAGTAACCAAGTAAGTCGATTATTTTATGATAAGGAAATCATGTATACACAATTAATTCACTTTCATCACCAGATCAAAGTGATACATAGAAGAGCAGCATGTTCACAGAGTTAACAAAACTACATTTTTTTGTAGAACTAACATGTAGGAAACCAATAGGCCTATGTTTGCAGAAAGAATAAGTCATACGTAGCTCTAGTAAGTCTGTTCATAAGAACAATAGACTACACACAAAAACAAACATGTTCACAGGATAAAAAGAATTATAAACCAAGTACATATGTTCACGAATGGAACAGACTCACAGACAAATCACAGAAAACTATGTCTGTTTACTAAAACAAACGGACATCACAAGAAGCAGCGCAGTAAGTCTTCGATTTATTGCCAGTAACAAATTCGGTTAGATATTGTCTGTAAAGTACATTATCACCATTCTACCCCGATAGAATGCTTATTTTGATATGAACGAAACATTCTTTTTTTTTAGAAAAATCTCGACGGTATAGTTACTAGATCTAATAGAATTATTTTCGATTAGACTATTTTCCAGACATCGGGATGTCTCAGTCTGTTGCATACCGAGCATTTTGCTTTTCCAGACTATGACCTGTCTGACGGATACCATTTGTTTTTTTTTTTTTGGGGGGAGGGGGGGGGGGGGGTCTGTAGAAAAAGAAACGTTATAATCTTTGATATTGTGGCATATTCATGTCTTTTTTTAAAATCTAGTTTATATTGACAAATAAACATTTCAGTGGGCAGGCCAAGCAACAAACTAGAAAGGGCAAAATAGAGAGGAAAAGAAGTTATACAGAGGGCAAGCTAGAAGTTTTGAATTGTACATTATATACCTAACTGTAAATAATTAATGGTGGCAAGCCTCTCCTCTCTTCCCCGCCACCCCCGAAAAAAAGTCTGAAAATATCTAATATAAAGAAATGTTATATGGGTATAGCGTTTCATTTTATCTTCGGTTTAATTACATCTAAATCCGCAACCTCACATAAAAAAAGAAGTATGCTACATGGAGTCAGAATTGCAGCAACCCTTCACAAACCTGTTAAAATGTTAAAAAAATAGAGATTGAAACCGGCTTTTCCTTTTTTCTCCATGCAATCCCCCCCCCTCTTTTTTTTGCGTGGGAGGGGCTTTTTTGTTTATAGGCACATGTTTCCTATTTAGGCACCGCTTGATTTGTACTCTGCACATGCTACAACCATGGGTGAGTATGATGTTACTGTCTTGTACAAAGTGAAGGATATGACTTCCTAATTGGATTCGTGTAGCATCGCCTTCCATCGTGCGGATTCGGCTTAGACACGGGTAACTCGAAATCGGTGCGGGGAACCAGGGTGTATCGGCCGATCAATTACGGATTACCCAAGTCTTAGCCGAATCCGTCCGTATTTCACTTTTTAATAACGGTTGATACTTAAACTGCATTAAGCCACTTCAACCTGTGGTTCAAACGGTGTCGACCGTTTGTTTGCGTATTATCTACTTAACCGACTCGCAGTATACTTTTCAGTTCATGTCAGTATATTACACATCGCTGTAATATTGTTTTTATTATACTTATTTTCGAGTCCTCGCATCCGAAAAATGTTAAATGTTTTAATCACTTCTAACTTAAGCTCTCCAATCAGTATAACAAACTTTATTGAATGAAAACAATTTTCTAATGGAAATTTCTTCGGGCTAAAGACATCAAATACTATAATCATTTTAACTAGAAGGATGTTTGTGATTAGACTTATGTTCAAAAGGCAATTAAAGGTCTATTGCAAGCGTTGTGCGAAAAAATGATAAATGGACAAAAAGAAGAAAATGCCCAGTAAATTCTTGAAGAAAGCTGAATGCTGTCTGATTTCGGTTGCTTGCTATCTTGATCACAATCGTGCTTCGATGAAACAGAGTTAGCCGGAGGCTAACTTTTACAATGATGTATCTTTCAATTAGCTAAACGCAATACGCAGCTTGCCCCTTCTAATGAATTGCCTATCATTTTCCAATCAAGTAATGTTTTCAGACGGAGAATCTAAAGTTAGTCAGTTTGCATAATAGTTTGGTCTTCTATGCTAACGGCCAACAGTTGTTATTCGTACGTCCGTAAACATATTTGCGGTTATCCAATCATCGAAAAAACCCGCGTGAAAAGTGGATCATCATCATGAATTAAGTTTCAACAATACACGAATAAAAGTTGGCACAATGTTGCGCTAGCATAAATAGGTTGTAAGGAGCAAGTTTCTGTTCAACCCAAATCAGATATACTCTGACAAGAAGGGGTTTAATGCATCGGACCAAGCATGTCATCATTTTATCATGGATCTATTACTCTATTTTATTAAACAACTGACTTAATCCTGAAAATATATGAGTTTTACAGACATGTGGCAGGGGACATGGAAACCTGGGCTTGTATTCACCAACCATTCTTAAGAATATTCTTTGTCTTATTCTCCAGAATCTTCTACATTTGAAAGTAACACAACTTCTGATTGGCTAAACCATTTGGTTTAGCCAATCAGAAGCTGTGTTTCTTTCAAACCTGGAAAATCTGTGAGAATAAGACAAAGAATATTCTTAAGAATGGTTGGTGAATACGAACCCTGTTCTAGGCTGTGGCAACATGATTCGCCACAGCCTTGAACAAGTTTCCATGTCCCTTACCACCTGATTGTACAAGAAATTTATCTGGTTGCAAAGTTCTATCATTCTAACTTAGAGTGAGCGAAATTTTCACGTATTATGTCACGAATTATGCATGCTGACGAAATAGAATTTCCCATCTGAGTGCCCCAATTTAAAGAAAACTGACGTCACTGGAAGCTGACGTCATTGAAACCTTGGAAAACCTGCAGTTTGGTACATATACATTATGATGGTACTGCGATAGACATTCGACGTATTCTTAACAAAACAAGGATTTAAACAACTTCAAGGAAATTATCAATGCATTTTAATGATTTTTTTTTTGGCAAGAGTTAACGACCTCTAGTTGCCTAAAACCACCACATGGTTATCCTTTTAACATTATGCACAATTTGTGAGTTTAGTAATTTATTCAGGGCTCCCGAAAGGGAAACTACTTTTACGATGTTTTGCCAGCGTAAATGATGTATATGTTCAGGGCATATTATCAAATTTGATCACGAAAATTTCTTTGTAGTATAATACTGAGCCCTTGACATGCAGGAGATTTGCCTAAAGCAAGACGTTTTGACTCTTGAAGCGCTGGCAGACTTAAGTCGATACTTTTTATTCGCCCGTTGAAGACGGGACGTATTATGGGATCACCCGTGGCGGGCGGGCGGGCGGCGTCCAGTTCTTTGTCCGGAGCATCCAAAACTATACAAGCTAGGGTTATGACATTTCATGGGTGGATAGATCTGATCGAGGGGGAGTGCAGTGCACAAGAATCATAACTTTTGCTTGCTTAATTTTTGAGTTATTGACCTTTGTTGTTTTTCATACTTGAATTTTGTCCGGAGCATATCTCCAAAACTATACTAGCTAGGGTTATGAAATTTCATGGGTGGATAGATCTGATCAAGGGGGAGTGCAGTGCACAAGAATCATAACTTTTGCTTGCTTAATTTTTGAGTTATTGCCCTTTGTTGTTTTTCATACTTGAATTTTGTCCGGAGCATATCTCCAAAACCGTACTAGCTAGGGTTATGAAATTTCATGGGTGGATAGATCTCATTGAGTGGGAGTGCAGTGCACAAGAATCATAACTCTTGCTTGCTTAATTTTTGAGTTATTGCCCTTTGTCGTTTTTTATACTTGAATTTTGTCCGGTGAATATCTCCATAACTATACTATCTAGGGTTATGAAATTTCATGGGTGGATAGATCTCACCAAGGGGGAGTGCAGTACACAGGAATCATAACTCTTGCTTGCTTAATTTTTGAATAATTGCCCTTTGTCGTTTTTCATACTTGATTTTTGTCTGGAGCATATCTCCAAAACTATACTAGCTAGGGTTATGAAATTTCATGGGTGGATAGATCTCATCGATGGGGAATGTAGTGCACAGGAATCACAACTCTTGTCTGCTTAATTTTTGAGTTATTGCCCTTTGTTGTTTTTCATACTTGAATTTTGTCCGGTGTATGCCCCAGCTTTACAACTTGGGGTAAGACGGGCGTATCTTGCGACAATTTGCCGCTCTTGTTTGCAAATGATTTTAAGCTACTTATCAAGCGCAGACTGACCTAAGTTGATACTATTTTGCAAATGATTTTAAGGTAAGACCTGTGTAATGGAAAACAGATATTTCCACTAAAATATCACCCTGCAAAATTAGCTATAATTAAAAATGATTATTATTGAACTACTTTCACCTTTTCATTTTGTCCATTTTTTCCTTTTTGAATTATCATTTATAAACCTAAAACCGCTAAATTTTCAATTGAAAAAGAGATAATAATTACCTCTTTTTAGAAAACAAGTAAAAGTATCAAAATATACTTTCGAGATAGACATAAACGGAATTTCTGATCCACTAGAAATGTGCAAAAAATATTATTTCTGCATAAATCCTCATTTATCCTTATCTAACAACCAATTAGAATTTTTGCCCAATGTTCACCGGAAGTGCATTACACAGGTCTTACTATACAGGCATTGCTCAAACGTTTCTTAAAAACGGTATAGTTCAAGGTCTAAAGAAGGTTGTCGTTAACCCTTTACTCCATAGATACTCATTTCTACGCATTGCTTGTAGGAGCCTTTGGAAAACATTTGGAAAACATTGCTCGTCACGAGCAATTTCACCTTTTGTCACAATGTTTTCTATGCTATCAAAAGGTGTCATATACACATAAAAAACAGCTTCATCCTTGTTGTTATTTCGGGTTAATTAGAGATACCAAAGACATGCCTTATGGGGTAAAGGGTTAAGATATTTTAGAGGTCAATGTTGAATCTGTATTTGAATCTAGCTCCCGACGGAATAAAATTCCTTTCACAACTAAATATCTTTTCCTCAAATTCAGTGCTTTGGAAAAAGTGTTGTGCAAAATTCTGTTGAACGAATTGATAAGTGCACTGCCACTGCCGAGAAATAGCAGTGAAAATATTTTTCGATCTTACACTGGTACCACCAGGGAAAATACTGATTTTCATGTTCTTGTTGCCTAGGTTAATTGCGCGTGCCTTACAACCAGATGGGAAATATGACGTCATTTACCTTACATTTCCCGCGCTTGACGTAATATTGTAATGCGTTGTTATGAGGGAGGGGTGCGCCACAGGGAATAACGGAAAAGAACTGTACTGGATTTTGATAAAGCTCCTCAAAGAAAGGGTTAAAAGCATGAAATAAATAGAATGCACCACCCATGAAAATATTACCGATGGTGTCCACCTGATGAAATAAATTTCGATCTTTTACCGAAAAAAGAACAAATATCCTCTATGTCTAGTAAAATTCAAAGGGGCTAAGTTGATACGAACATGTCATGTGAATGAAAGAAACTGCGAGAATTTGGGAAATTTTGTCTATCAAGGAGTTAATGTAGTCAAAACCACTATCTTTTTTTATAATCAGTATATAGAACCTTAGCTATAGGAGTTATACGGGGCTTAAAATAATATTCCTCTCTGATAGCATATACGAAATAATTATAAAAACAAGAGGGCCAAGATGGCCCTGGATCGCTCTCCTGAATTTCTGAGAGAACCATAGCCATTTTTTTTTTTTTTTTTCAAAATCTAATCAGCCATTTAAGGGAAGAAGAAAGAGCCGTGTTTCTTGACGAATCAAAATTTCACGAACAATTTTTGGAAAGAGTCATCAAAGGAACATTTCTGTGAAATTATTTCAAATTCTGACCAACAGTTTCAGAAAAGAAGAACTTTTAGGAATTTCTTTATTTCCGTATAGTGCAAGTAACCCCATTCACCAGAGCCTTGTACCTTGACGGATCAAAATTTTGCGAACCATTTTTGAAAAATGTCACCCAAACAACATCTCTGTGAAATTATTTCAAAATCTGACCAGCGGTTTCAGAGAAGAAGATTTTTTAAGAATTCCATCATTTCTGTATATAAGTGCAAATAGTCCCCATTTCACCAGAGCCATATTTTTTGACGGATTAAAATTTCATGAACAAATTTTGAAAAGGGTCACCCAAGGAATATATCTGTGAAGTTATTTCAAAAACCAACCAGCGGTTTCAGAGAAGAAGATTTTTTAAAGAGTTCCTTCATTTCTGTATAGTGCAAGTAGTCCCCATCCAGCCAAGTTTGGTCCAAATGGCCCAGCAGTTTAGGAGGAGTTGATGTTTAAAGAATTGTTGACGACGGACACCGGGTGATCCTAAAAGCTCCCATTGAGCAAGGTTGTGCTCAGGTGAGCTATAAACTAAAAGCTGAACTTTTAGTACGCACCTTATTTTTATCAAAGGTACTGCGTCCTACGCATCCGGTGGGGAAAATGTATAAGAAGGGAAAGGGTAACTCTGTTGGCAAACCAGAGAGAATTCTACTACTCTCATTCATGCAATTTTATTTTATTTTATTGGGTAATGACAAACAACAGACAATTACATCGTCTGAAACTCTGATCTATGATACAATTTGTGAAAAGAATAGATCTAGCTTGTAAGCAAAGCGAATTATCAGGAGAGTTCGTTCATGATATATTTATAACATATTTATGATTTATCGTCGGATTTATATTACTTTCTTATTTCATCTAAGCTTACATGAAACGAGAAACAAAAGTTAATCCCAGCACTCCAAAATATTGCTTCATGGGTAAAATAACTACGGTTTTAGTCTGAGTTTTCTTCAGCCGTGGATAAAGTAGATGATAAGTAACTTTTTGAAATTTGTTTTTATATAAAATTGATTTGTTTCCATTTAAAGTACAGCAGCGACAGTTCTGATTACTGATCTTAAACAATCAGAACGGCTGCTCCTCTATCTTGTAGTCTTGGAGAGGCAAATCTGTTTCAGCTAGATCTTGGAAATAGCCTATGTGTTTGAAATACCATGTGTTTAAAATGTGAATATTTTACGATAATGACTTGTTTGAATTCTGCCACCGGGTACATAAATTAAGGATAGATAATTGAAACATGTGTAGTTACTTACCTAAATACTAGATTTCATTTACAGCTGTGATACATATTTCTTGAAAGGCATTTTTGTTATCTTATTATTGATTTTACTAAGCACGTGGGGAATGGAAAAGTCATAAATTCAAACTTAATGATATTAAGAAATAAACAAGTTTAAGCCTTGTAATGTTTTAACATTATATCAAATAAAGGGTATTGAAATTTGCGAGTACAGTTTAAAAAATGAAAAAAAAGAAAAAAATGAAAGATAAAGATGTGTTTCGTTCAACGTTTTCCAGTCCAGATGAAACGTTTTCCAGTCCAAATGAGAAAAAAAAAACATGTAGGTCTACGCTATTCATCTGAAAACGTCTATAAAGTTATGGAAATGATTGTTTTTTAGTCATGAAAATGTCTTCTGCTTTATATTTCCGCTTTTTTTGCAAATATTATGATTAATATGGCACTTTATGAAGAATAAAAGAAACAACTTAATTCTAACAAATGTGCCTTATTTCTATTACCCTTTTTCCTACGTGCGTCCTCTTAATTGAATATTGTATTTTTCTCTTTGAAAGTAGTATTTTTATAGATAAGTTAATCTTTCGCAGAAATTATGACCTTCAAAAGAACATGTTTACGTATGAAAAAGCAACACCCTTTCCCAGGTTAAAAAAGTAATTCAAGTGTCGTGCGTATTGACTTGTTTTGGAAACACGGACAAATGTCATGGACATGCAAAAATGAGGGAGAGTAAGAATTACTTGTGGGTAAAATATATGAAATACAAAGCTAAAACGGTTTATCGAGATATTTCTGTCTGTCAGCGGGTGTTCAGTTCGTTTTCCAGAGAAGACCTACTGCACCACCTTTAATAATGAGGCCTGCTCAGTGCAACTCATGGATATTTTGTGGTGTCATAATCTATGCAATCCCACAACCTACAGGTACAATATTTGTCGTGAAGCTACAAGATTAACACAGTTTAAATATTGAGGAAATACATTATGTTTGGCTAAATGTGAGTAAACATTCATCTACTAGTGGGCGTAAAAATGGTAATAGCCATCGGTATCAAAAATACTTTTGATTATTTTTAATCATGGGGAGAATTCAGACGACTGCCATTCGAAAATATATTTTAGGCCGAAGAAGTCACACGAATGGGTTGCAAAGAATCAAATAGTCAGAATCTTTGCGATTAAATCGAAAAGAACATTTTACACTTTTAGATTATATTAAACGTATCTTTCAGATCAATTAACGTTATATAAATCAATTCAAATTCCAAGTAATGGGTTCCTTTACATAACTTGGAATAATCAACGGACAGAAGGTGTATGTGAACAGATACTTCTTAAAAGGAACAACCATTATTCGAGAACAATAAACTTTATACAGAAGTGAAAAAAAATGTGCGGAAGCTTTGTCTGTCTGTCTATCTCTCTTTAATATTTCTGCTTCGATCTCTCTCCTGACATTATAGCATGATCATCAAACAATAAGTAATCCGCATGGAAATGCACGTTTGTCATGTCTATTATTATGTCAATGAATGCAGCTCATACTAATGCATTTTGTATGTATCGAACTTTCAAACACTTGCGTTACACGTAATATTACTTAATCATTCATATAACGTCCTTCGTACTGAAATACTGACTACAGTATGAAGAAAGTCTTGCATTAAAACTGATCCTCATGAAACAAAATTGATGCGACCATTAACTCTTTCCCCAACAATTCCTGGTTTTTACGGGTAAGGAATAGAAGCCTTTTGAAAAAATTGTAAGAAAAGGAGAAAATGCTGGTAAACAGCATTTTCTCCTTTTCCCACAATGTTTTCTACCCTATCATATAGAAAAATCATGTTTTTAGCAACTGTTAATTTGTCATCTGCAAAATGCTTTGAATTGGGTCTGGTCTAGAATTTGCTGTTTGGGAAAGGGTTAAACAAATCTTGGATGATATAGTGTAGATTTAACCTATTCAGCACCACAGGTGAAAGTGCAGACTGTTGCGTTACTGCATAGATCAATATCAGACTGCAGGGAGCTTGCAGTCTAATCTTTTATCTAAACCGTCCACTAATTTAGTCATTTCTTAAAGATAAATATCTTTTTGAGATTCAGTGGATTCAAAGATATCAAGTGCATATATTTGGAGCTGAAAATCGGTTCATGAACACACAAATGAAGACAACAGAAGCCATGGCCAACAGCGGAACTGCCAGTTGTCAATGACGCCTCCGTTTGCTACAATGCTAACAAATGTGGTAAGCTGCAATACAAAAAACCAAGAGGTAACTCTTAACCATGCGACAAGCATTTGGACACAATTGAAAGCACTTGCAGACGAAAAATTAAAATGAATAAAATTAGTAATATGAATGAGTAAATGAGTAAAATCAAATTTGACGTCTTTTCGATAGAATTGAAAATATCGTGGGACAAGGACAAAATGCTGGTTATCAACATTTTATCTTTTTCACACTATGTGTGCAAATGCTGTCTTTTTCAGGGCCATCACAACTCGTGCTTGTGTGGCAAAGAGTTAAAGTGTTCGTGTTCATCTTCGATTCAGTCTGAGTGCCTCGGCAGAGATACTTTATTGAAGCACTAAAGCCCAGATCATTGATAAATCGATTGATTGACTTACAAAAAATGGTCTCGTTTGGGACCAGTCCTGTTCAATACGTGATTATCTGTAGGTTATTCATGACGGTCGACGTTTCAAATGTAGCACTCTCCGATCTGAATACCACCGAAACATTTCTGTTTATCTATCTTTTCTTCTCTTTCTGTCTGTCTATACCGGTGAATAAAGAGTCTTATCAATTTGCCATGTTATGTGCACATTTTGCTCTTGCAAAATGTATTAGGTCTTGATCTACTAGGCGCGACTTGGTACTATTTTCCAGATATGGTACTTTAGTATCATACTGCACTGAAAAAACTGATTTTTAAACTAGTGAAGCCAGTCTATAAGCATCCGGATTGAGCCAGACTCACTGTAAACAAAGAGCCCCGTAATTGTCAAATACTGCCTCATAGAAAAATAAGTCTTTACTGTTAGGTCTTAATCCAGTCATTATGAAAACCTTGACTTAAAGCGCAGAATCTCCAACATCCCAATTTGAACTTGTCCACTTTCTAAGCAATAGATACATGTTGCTTGCTTACATGTATATGTAAATTAAGTGACCTATATGTAAATCAGGCCCGTATCACTGATTCCTACTCGGCAGTACATAAAAGTATGAATGAATCTAAAAACAATACCCCCAGGTGACTTGTAGCAAATCCCAGCGATACAAACCCTTACTAGCCAGGAAACCCTTCTCATTCCTTATCTAAATCATTGTGAATGCGAAACTGATATCTTCAATTGTTGTTTAACGTCTTGTATATTAACCCTTTTCCACACAATCCCGAGTTTTCACATAAGTGGGGAAAAAGCTCTTTGAAAACAATGCAGAAAAAGAAGAAAATGCTGATTACAAGCATTTTCCCCTTTTATCATGTTGTTTTCAACCCTTTTAGAATATGTTTTAATCAATTTAGTCACATTTAACTTTATGGTCTAGAACAGCTTTAAGTGTGGAAGGCCTTAAAATGTTTCGTTTTGTAAAGAGTTAAATAGTTTACCATTGCATCCTGTGCCGTTAACCCATTACCACACAATCCCTACTTTTGACGCCCCTGAGAAGGAAGCCTTTTGAAAACCCTGTGGGAAAAGGAGAAAATGCTGGTAACCAGCATTTTCTCCTTTTCCCACAGTGTTTTCTTTCCATCCCAAAACAAATTTCAATTTTTCAGTCACCTTTATTTTGTTGTCTGCAAATGCTTTCAATTTGGACCAGTCTGAAATTTTGTCGTGTGGTAAAGGGTTAACCCTTTAGCACACAATGACAACTTTTAACGCCCCTGAAGAAGAACCCTTTCTAAAACATTGTGCTGAAAGGAGAAAATGCTGGTAACCACCATTTTCTCCTTTTCCCACAACGTTTTCTACCCTATGGAAGCAAAATTGCTCCATTTGAGCCACTTTGAAACTGCAGTCGCGAAGCGTACATGTTCACCACTGCCTGGAAGCCCTCTATATCATTAATTCAATTAATTTAGCATTTCAAAAAATCATGTGATGCTGGCTGAGAAGAAGGTAAAGAGACTCTAAAGCCTTTATTCAGAATAAAGCGGAGGACAGTGTAGATTCAAAATCTGGCTGCACATTCTGTACAGTCGCACAGGTATATGTACAGTCGCACAGGTATATATTTTGAATATTTGCGGTCCGGAAATGATACTACTGAGCAAAGGGTCAAAGCGTCGCAAAATTAATTATGTATTAGTTTATCGCCTCTAAAGTCCAGTTGACTGGTTCCAGACCTTCATGGTTGCACAGTACCATATCCCTTGCTTCGTTGAATGAATTAACGACATGCAAAAAATATATGCTCGAACAATTTCTATAATCGAACCAGAGCCCCATCAGCTTAGCGCTATTGTTTCTGTTATTTGAAACGTCCTTCTTTGACCATGGAGATAACTTATTTAAAAATTCAGGATTAGCATTACATTTTGAGTTTTCTGTGAGTATCTTCACAGGTCAAAATTTTTATCACTTTTAGACAGCTTTGCTCTCGTCGTTTTGTCTTCTTGCATATCCCATTAATATCTAGCGTCCTATCTATTGAGATGAGAGATCTGGAAAATGTCATCTGTCATTGGAATAAAAAATATTTTAATATCTGTAATACTGCTAAACCAATAGCCCGTGGTATCGGGTTACACCTGTTTCATATGAAACAAATATTTCAGGCAAATACAAGTCAGAAAGTAGAATGGACACTCTTTGAGGGGTCAAAAAGGTTTCTGCGTATTGTTCTTTATTACTATATACTGAACCAAGACAGAAACCTCCCAAGTGTTTAAGTGCAAATGCATTGTTATCAAAAAAGCCAAAATGCCAAATGACCTACATATATTCGGACAAACGATTATGTGTCCGATTAAACAAATCTTAACTCGATTGAAAGCATTTTGCGGAAGAAACCCGCTGAGAGCGATTTTCACGGGCATGCACGGACCAGTATAATTCGTGTATATTTTTTGAAAACTTTCAGTTTAATTTTATGGATTTTCATGTAAATAAGAAGACGACGTTGAAAAATATTAATATCTATTTTTTTAGTTTTCTTTTTTTTTTCAATCTTATTAAACTGTTTAAAGTAACAGCCACTGTTATTTTTCAAACAGTATTTTAAAACGGATAAACTTCATCGGCGTAGTGAGTTTTCATGTAAATTATTAGGCTAATAAAAGAAAAGTAATATACATTTCATTAAATTATATGAAGATCAAATACCAGTTTAATCCAAAAAAGAGATCAATTAGTCTATTATGGGGGCGCCATATCATTTATAAACGTTCAGAGACATTCATGTGATAAATGGTTGACTGATTCCAGACGTAATGTATTTTAACTATTTAACAGACGTAAAGTATTTTAACTATTTAACAGGCGTAATGTATTTTAACTCTTTAACAAACAATCCCGAAATTAAATATTCACTGTTTATAATGTACTTATTGCATGTTAAACACTAGGGCTATTCCACCTCGTGATCCAGTCGGCTGATCGACAAACTGTACCTTTTGGGTAGGTAATTATTTAATGACTTGCTTGATACCAAGGGTCTTGGCGATTCATCATGTCGACTTTTGCAAGAGTATTGCTCACATATTTCTGCAAAAAGCCACCAGTTTATTTGAACAAAAAACGGATAGTCTTTGTTTGGATTTTCTATAAAACGAAACCTGGTAAGTCTGTATATTGAATAAGTCGTCTGCAAATGTCCTCAACTTAGCACAGACTAGAATTTTATTTTGTAAAGATATAATCCTTCAGAAGATTAGTCAAACATGGCAACTATCAAGGAGCAACATGTAGACCACGCGCTTGTAGAAATACGAGTAATGAAAACACTTCATATGAAAATGACTTGCAACACGCGAAAAGGGTCATTCGGACATTTGCGTTAAATGTCACGTTGGATCAGCCTGCGCAGACAAATCTAAAACGACAATTTCCGTTTTCATATAATTTCAGTTTTACGCGTCTGCTGTAGCACAAACTCTATTGTAGTCGTAAAGTGCACAGGCTGATCTGATCCGAGACGACACGGACACTTTACGCAGATGTCGGAATGCCCCCTTCGTCTTTTTTTGCAGCCGAAATAGAGATTGCCTAGCAATTCTTTGCGTCTGTCGATTTTCAAACCCCGTTCTTCAAAAAAAAACGTGTATCGAAAGGCAGCGGAAAAAGATCCTAAGCTGTGATGTTTCTGTCATTGTAACAATAAGGACAAATGATAAGTATACTGGTATCTCACATACACTCAGACTTTGGCGTGTGAACTGCCTAAATGTAAACGACAGTGCGGTCAGAACTTTGCTCTGCAATGCAACCAAACACTGGGAAAATTGCAAGATAGATTTTTTTTTTCAATCGGGAGATTTCATGTATTACGGAGTAGTCACGCACTTTTATATACATATGACATCTGAGAACTAGCTGTGACACTGACTTTCGGAACTGCTATGTGTAACCTCCAATCAACACGTGTCCTCAAGGCTGCATAAGACCTATTTGTCTTGCATTATTTCAGTTTTCTATTCACTCCTCATGACATAGAACATTTTTCTTAAGGCATTCTTTGACCCCTTCGTCAGTGCATTCTTTCTATGATTAATGAATAATGGTTAAAAGAACTTGAAAATAACATTTGTTTAATTACTTCAAGACGTTTCTAAGACTCTCTAAGCTTTCAACTCCCTGATATTTTACGATAATAAGGTTTTA
This sequence comes from Tridacna crocea, assembly GCA_943736015.1. Lineage (NCBI taxonomy): Eukaryota > Metazoa > Mollusca > Bivalvia > Cardiida > Cardiidae > Tridacna > Tridacna crocea. Next base: position 18,481,621 of record OX031066.1, read on the forward strand.
ACGTAATTCGATTGGTAATACGTTACTACACCAAGCAAGAAGAAAAATAAAAAAAGTAAAAAAAAAAAGGTAACTTTTCCTTTTTTGTTATTATTTCTTCGATATTTCTCTTAGCATTTCAAGAAAATCAGAAATTGGCTTATTGGTCTGTCACTATTGTGGTAAATCAACGTAACTAAGTACATGATATGGTTTGCTGTTTAGGTGTGCTATTACATGTACCGATCTTACATATAAGTAGAAAACACACCACGAGCCGTCTAGGTAACTGACCGCTCTGAACACTTGGGAAAAATCGTAGAAGTAAAAATTGAATTTTTTGCGACTTTTATAAATATGTGATAAGTAGCAAAATGCAATAATCTTACAACGCCTTTACTGCCTTGAATGTTTCTATTATGGCATATGCAATAACGGTAAAAATAACTATCTCCGAAAAGAAAATACGTGTCCCGAGCTGTTTACAATGATGACTCATACTGCATACGCCCTTTTTCTTGGTGTGCTTGCAACACGACACATAGAGCATTCAAAGCCATACACTGTATCTAAAGGGTCACAATTCTGGTTTTGTTATCAAACCGTCACTGCTACCTCCTTTGAATGCGTCTTTACCATGTTTTTATTGACGTATTTAGAAATCGTTAACTCCTTTTAAGTAAAAAATTGCCTAAATGAATTCTACTTTGTTGCCTTTTCCACAATTTAAGTGCACTTGAAGTGCAAGCTGTGGAGTTTTTTTCTTTGCCTTGCTCCCTTTTGAAGTGTTTTCAACTTCAAACCTGACTTAGGTGAACAGAAAAAACACGTTCGCCAAAATGAAGCTTAGGAAGAGAGGACATCATTCGGAGTAATAAGAACCGCCAAGATGTGGTTTTAAGTCATTTTGAAAAGAAAGGCGTATTCAAGACAAACGTTGTCTGGTACCTCTTAACATGAAACACATGTTCGACTTTATAAAACAATTGATAATAAATTGAGAACAATTCATTAGATTTACAAAGAATGATTTACGACCTTAATGATACCTAGTGTATTCGTTACTTCTATTATCAAACCATATGGTCGTAGGAAACACAGCTTTGATAGCTCTTCCACAAATCATTCAAAGATAGCATTCCATTGATATTTACATACCACAAATCTGGGGCCCCACTGCCAAGAGGAGTTTTCGAAAAGAAAAATATTATTTTCAGAGCAAAAAAAATATTATTTATAAAGACACAGGTTTAAAAAAAAGTCCATGCCTTAAGATCTGTGGTTGTAATTAAAAGTTATGAAACTGAAATAGAATTGCAATCTTGTTTCCATGTCAAGAACCTTCAAGGACAAACAACAGAATTGGTTCTTAAAGATAATCATACAAAGCAATTCAACCTAGTCAAAAGCAGACCAGAATCAACTAATTGTCACCGTTTTTGAATTGTATGTTCCTCTCTTTATAACTGGTTAAGTAGTTCTTTAAGTGTTCATATGAATAAAAATAATGATGTGATTATGCTCGGAATCTTTGATTATACTATTTTCTTTACTAGGCCTATTATAGGCACTTTAAGAAAAAATCTCCAATTCAATAAAATATGTACAAAGAATAACAACATGATCATGATCCATACTTGCAGCTATTATCAGGCTTGGCACCGAAATGGTGAATTGGAAATTCAAGTTTATGAAACCCTATTTTCATTAGCATACTGTATATCGTTCACAGGATCATTTGCATTTACAACAATTTACAATAATCTGCCAAACTATACAAAACCCAGTGGTAGCAGAAGGAAATAGTGCGCAAAGTAAAATAACATGTGTAAATGTTTCTAGGTTTCGCAAACGTTACAAATTGTCGATAATGTAGGCACTTTGCCCTAAACAGTTTCATTAATAATTACTATTTCTAAGCCCACAGTCTGTTGATGACAAACACTGAAATCAACATGTGTTACATTTTCTTTTGTAACATGTTGCGGTTTCTAGCAAAAACCTTTCACCTTTTTAACATCGTTTTATACAAAAGTGCCCTATTACAAAATCTAATCTCTAAATTCGTATGAACAGTCTGCAGATAGCAGATATAACAATTTTCTTAAGGATGTTCATCCACATGTTTATAAATGCTTGCTTGGGCCAAAATGGATTTTACTCCCAGTTGATAAACGTCTTTCCAGTAAAGGAAAGTCTTATCGAAGCGAAGCTAAGCTTCATGTTTTCGCCATTACCTCCCGTAAAACAACGCATTTTTGCATATCGTCAATGTCATATGGTAAAACATCTCACTTATGGCAAATAATTGGGAATACCGTCTTGACGGCAATTTTCTTACATAATGTTAAAGTGGAGCAATCATTTTGTTTGAGTGGTATTTTTATGCCTCTTTCGACGGTTTTCAAATTTTAATTTCCAACCTTATACCTCTTTTGCTACTAAAGTAGCATTATTATTTAGAACAAAAGTAGAACTTGAACCTTTACTCGGCACATTCTTATTAAACTGAATCCAAAAGCTATGGTAACCCCGATTTAAATCCATTCTCAACACTTTTCATAACACCATGGCGACTCGTTCTCAATCACAAAAAGCGCGTTTCTACAGAAAGACTGAATTTCTAAACGTGTATAAATACATGTATAATCAGAGAGACCTGCTTGACTTGTTAAAGAAAGTGACTTGTTCTTTCGGATAATTTGCTGAGTCATTGTCTAATTTCCAGCAACATTCAAGTAACCTCAACGATTTGCATCTTTTTTGAATTATTAATCATCATTTTTTATTTTGTTTTGTTCTCTCAAATAACACATCATTAATCATTATGAACAACCCTTCTATAATTAATTAGAGTCGGAAATTCTTTATTATTATTGTCCCTTACTTTAGACGAATGGCAATATCAAAACGTTCGAAAACGTTCGATTGAACATTCAAAACTGTTAACTATTATCATCACGCTTTGTTTGGCATTTCCAAAGACGCTTTAAGCTTGCTCGTTATTCTTTGCATAACCAACGAAAAAGCAGATGGCGTCTGATTTATTTTTAATTTAGTTTTAAGTAGCACCATAATATCCTTAGACAATCTCTCAACCTTTTTGACTATTAAATGTTGTATTCATGCATCCCAAAACAGGTCATGGCAGCTCAGCTGGTAGAGCTCTTAGTTTTTTGTGTTCAAAAACCAACTATTACCATGCTAAAATTATTATTTGGTATTTGTACTCTATAATTAAAGGAAAAATAAGCGTTTCGCTGGGCAAGGCTATCATTGCGGCCTTTTCCATTTCTTTTATTTTTTACGACGTAATGAAGTTTTCACCCAAAATGCGTCAAAAAGGCAGAAGAACTCAGACGGAAAAGACTTTTTTTTTTTAATTCCAAGAGCAGACGTTTAGATGGAAAAAACGCAAAAGGAAAGCCGTAGGTGTCGATTTTGCATTTTCTAGTGCCTGTCTAATAAATATTTCATCGTAATGGGAAGAGTACAAACAAATAAAACTTCACGCAGTATGGCCAATCGATTGGTTTGATTAATGTTCTTTTTCCTGGCAATAGTTGGATCGAGTGTTAACAGAAATTCATTGTATCACTCGTTATTTGTTGCTTGACAGTCATTCCCTTTCAGACGCTTGGTGGTGGTTTTAAGTGACAGTATCATTTCTCTTCCACAGCTTAACACTATCCAGACACTGTCTTGCTTGGTAAAGAACTAGACGTCTTGAAAAAAAATGTAGGCATATTGATATTGAAGCGACAGATAATAGGTCTTTAGTTGTTAACGACACTGTCTCAAACTTCAGCATTGCACTACAATTACTGACATATGATTCATCAAGATAGCAAAAAAAACAACAAGATAGCAAAAAAAAACCCCACATTCATATTTTTTTTCCCACCGCAGAACACCACATAACTGGTTGATGCACGTTCTGAGCAGTCTGATCTTGACTTACATTTTCCGCTACCCCAACCTATGTTATTGTCTGCGTTTTCAGGGCTGTCACTTGGGTGTTAAAAAATTGTATACAAAAGGTAAGTTAAGTTGCTGTTTCATATTTTTGATAGTCATAATAAAGTATTCATATCTAGTTATGTGTTTCTCTTATTTATAGACTATACCAGGAAATTTTATGTGCCCTGTAGACTTTCTTTAGAGTCATGGAGATGCCTTGATCAGGTTACCAAGCTAAAACTACATATGATTGTGTCCGTTTCTTATTCGATTAATAAGTGTAAATAGCCTGATTGTTCAACGAGAAAAGTTCTAACAGTGTTTCTTTGTTAATAGTTTTTGTGAAAACATGTCAAAGTTTTGTAATAGAGTCGACTACATTCTTTCCCATCCTTTATTGAAAAGTGTACGTGCAGAAAAAAATGTACAGTCATTTGTGGGAAGTTATCGATCTCAGACGACTGTGCAACCGCTTCCGGTCCGAAACTTTGATAGTAGCGCCAGGTTTCAAGACCTGCTTTTATTAGACATCTTTCGCAAAAGTAGGACATATTTTAAAGATATACGCAGCCTTTGGCAATCAGGCATATTTTACATGCAAACAAAGTAGATGGGTAAATATTCAGCGGCGAAAAAGGCATCTGAAGGCCACCAAACCTGCTATCCTTAGTACTTATAAGAATAGTTGTGTGAATGCAGACTAAAGACCGATATAGTGAAGCGTGCATCCATACAACTATAGTACGACCAGTAGGCAATATCTAGAGAAAATGACAAGTCTATAAGAGATGTCAAGTGAAAGTCATAAAGTCATGACACAAGACGAAACAGAGGTACATATGTCATTTATTAGATAGATTTCATATTGGGCTGTCAGGAAATCCCCAGTGATGTTGGATGTTGGTAATCAATCTAGACATGTATTCCATCATATTCTGATCCAAGTCAATCTCCATGTTTCGGTATCTTACAGATACGTTCAAGTTACGCTTTAGAAAGCAACTGTGGTGGCCAAGTCCTCTTGGATTACTACCCTCTTAATTCTTAAAAACGTCTAATATATTTTTAAACGACTTTATCGGCATAGCTGAATGCGCTTGCTTTTGACTTACTCCTTTGTATAATAGAGTCGATGAGAAATTACGAGTGGTAAAAATTGCACATTTTTTTTTTAATTTTAAGGGATATTGCTTACCTATTGCTCACACATTCATGACGCTTATATACAACCTTACCACTAATTGAAACTTGAGGGCTTTTTGTCGCTTCATATCAAACTAATATGACAGGGGATCATCCTTTTTGTACTATGTATAAATTTAATGGTTTCTAAACATTACCCAATAACTTATTTATTGTCTACATGTGTACAATTTGACCAAGCCCGATGTATTTCCAAATAGGCCGAATTAGTTCATGCTAAGCGATTTTCTACAGTGTGACTTTTTTCTAATTCACCTTTTGCCTTCTTTGATTAGAATTGAAATGTATAGCTATTCGTTTCGTGATTTACTAATGATATGTAAATATTGAAGAACAGAACGCATAGGGCAGAAAGTGACTGGCATTTGGGAAAAGTGTACATAACTAAACGATTACATCGTCGGTCTACTTCAAATTCCTCGTACCTACAGCTTGTTTCAAGCTGTAGTTACGAGATTTTTGAAGTAAACGGACGACATAATTATCACTCAAAAAATCTATGATCGAAATAGTACAAGTAAGATAAACAAAGAGTATTTTCAAGTTTTCAAACTCAACCAATGTACGAAATTTGGTACCATGTTTGTCTCGTGTAAATCCGCATGCAAACAACGGAAGTAAGCTACTACTTCATTGCCTTACGTGAAAACGGGCTGTACAACCACTTTTTTCCATTTGTAAGTCATAATGAAAAATGAGGCTACATGTATGTCTTGCCATAGGTGCTACTGTTCTCAATATGAGTATTTGTATTTCATTAGCAGAGCGATCCTTTAAAATAGTTTACAGACAATACTTTTCTTTATTAGTTTAAAAAAAAGACAATACTTTATCAGCTGAAAATTTATAGTTTCTCGTCAAACATTAGAAACAGTAATTCCGGGGCTAGCGAATGAATAGTCGAACAAAAATCAATGATAATAAAGATAGCAAAATGATAATAGAAATAGTAGAGTGGCTGATTATGATGACAACTTTGATAATGAAAGCAAATACGATCATTTGTGGTCAAAATTAACATAAATAAAATGACATTAAAAGAAGAGAAGCAAATACATAAACAATGAAAAAAATAATTCACACGAGACTAGCTCAAAATTATTCTATGTTTAACAAATTCCGATCTTCAGTCAAAGCTTTGCTTAATAAACTTAGTTTCACTATGTTTAAAAGACTGTTTTTTTTTTTTTTAAATAATTTTACTAACTTAAAACATATTTGGCCCTTTTTTAAGATACTTCCTGATATGAACTGGTTTTTAAATTTACTTAAGCCGGTAAAAAACGACATTCCATTTTTGTCACAACATGTGCAGATACGTAAACTTCTTCCCACTTTGTTGTTACCATATCTTCCCGTTTCAATTCTTTATGTAATGCAAAATTTTGCATTTTTTTTTTTCTTTATGATTGTCATTAAATTGTAACAAGATTGGGAGTACTTACATATATCAAAAAAAAAACTTGCAGAAACTTCAATAACATGTGGCTTAAACGACAGTGATCGTCTTTTTACATCGCAAAAAGTCTGTGGTAAAAAGACAAAATGCTGATTATCAGAATTTGTTCCTTTGACGGTTTAAAAAAGCTTATTACATTTACCTCTGGGACGGGCAAACACGGATTTAGTTGGAAAGAAATATCAATTTACCGTCATCTCTCTAAAAGAACGTAAGACTTCTAGTAGCGCTTATTTTGGAATAAAAACATAACTTATTATAACGGTGAAAGCATTTTATTGGAAAGAAACAAATCTTAGTTGTACATGAAAGTTTTCTAATATACATGTAAATATGTATATTTTTCAGCCTGAGATTTAGATATCCAATTTAAGGGTGATCTTTCAGATTTCAGCAATTCCCCGCAAGGAATAACAAATCAATCTTTGAGAAAAATATTAAACGCACAAGAAAATAGGAGTACCAGAATGCACGTAAGCCGCTTATATTTGAATGTTCTGACCTAAAAAATATAGGGTCTGACTGTCGTCTCCAAAACAGTAGAAAAAGGCTTTTCAATTCTAATTACAAAAACTATTTGATACTTAATTTATCACAAACATGAAATATGCAGTAGCATAAGAAACGTCTTCTGATTACGCACTTACGGTAAAAAAAGAAACATTTTACATTTAACACAGTATAAAACAGACTTAATGGCTTGCAAACAATGTGGAGAACAACGATTGATCTCGGATAAGCCAAATCCAATGAGGGTTTTCTGGCGTCACAAAATAGCTAACAGAAAGATTGCGATCTTCTCAGAAATTTGGTCGTTTGGCTTATTATATCAACCACTTCATAAAAAGCCATTCTCAGTTGCCAATTCTCTTGGGTGTATTTTATCTCAGATTTAGCCAAGGGATGGTGTAATCTTGTCAATGTATCTATGGAAAGTTAATTGTAAATTTGCTTGGAATTGCGACTGATACTATTTCAAGTGCGATTTTTCAGCTCTATGTAATTACCAATATGTCAACTTGAGATATACAATTGAAATGAAGAATTGAACTTCTTGTTAAAATTATAAAATCTTACCTACTCGAGTTTCACTGACATGCACATTGTACATTTATAACAAACAAACAGAAAGTTCAGTTGAGTAATATCACAAGACTGTTTTTGTCCTCCTAATTGGGTAAGTCTTTTTAACTTCAAACGAATTTCTTTTGTTTGAATGTTGCATTTTATATACACTCTAAGGAAAGATTTGTACATGTATTCTGAAAGCACCAAAGATGCAGAATCTATGAAGTGCAGAACCGTTTCTAGAGTAAAAGAATTTGACCTGTTCTTTTATTATACATCAGAAAGCTCTACAGGTAATTTAAGACGACTATAGCTATAAAAAAGAGGTTACTTGGACATATTTAGACTTCTTTAGGTTCGGACAAGGCCTCATTGATTAAATGGTATCTGGCATTCACACAGTGAGCGACGGTTACATGTTTTGAGTACCGGTGGATACCTTTTTCTTAAATGGCTATACCTATCAGTCACAATTCATAGCCTTGTGCGTCAGCAATGCAGTTTAGACTGGTTGAGCATGATAATTGTTACGTAGTCCTGATGTAGCTTTTACCATCTGGCTGCTAAGCGCCACTGTCTGACCTTTTTACGGATACCAGTGTAGATTCAGATAAGAGTGCACAGAACGAGCAGTCTGAACTTGAATCTACATGGTTCGATAGGAAGATATTTTTCTACAAAAATAACTTTGAAATAGCATTATTCCGGATTTTATTATGTAGTAGGATAAAGTTTAAACCGATAGCTGGATCAAATCTGGTCTAATGGATTATAGCACCCGGATTATGAACGATGACATGTCTTCCCGAAAGCAAAAACACTAAGTGAATTTACAGTATTATGAGGCCAACTCTACCTGTGTAATTGGAATTAACCTACATGTAATAAAAGCTACGATGGAAAATGAAAATCCAGGAAAAAATGAAATGTACATCAAATGGGCTAGAGACACATCTAGACAAGCAATACAAACGCAAATCTTTTGAAACACGAATCAATCTCCCAAGACATAATGTACTTACCAAGAATGCAAAAAGAATATATATTAAGGACAAAATCAATACAGGAAAGTTCCTGTTTTAAAAAATTGACAATTCAAAGAAGCGAGTCTCATGAGGCTTGGAACCAATCTAACACTTACTATCAGAACTGTACGAAGTTCAGATTACTTTATCTGCTGGTAGTCTCCATACCCCTTGTACAAGAAAACGAAACTTCCATATGCTTATTTCTTTTGAATTTCTTTGCAAACGAAAGGTGAAAGTAAGCAGATTGGAAGAATTGGTTTTTGACAATTTGACTAGGCAGAAAGATTTATTTTTAATTGAAAAAAAATCTGGGATACATGTTTTCCTGGTAATGAAACGCAATCTTCCCCATCAGAACGTTTGACAACAGGTCGGTGTAAAGTAGCAAACAAAATGATTATTAAAGAAATGGAACACAGTTTAACATAATGACTCTGTAGATCACATTCTAACGTTTTTACAATTTTAGTTAAGTCATTACAGTGTCTGTAAAAATATAAAAAAAAAAACAACACTTTTCTTTGACTTAGACCGGCAACCTTAACCCATTCTTTGTTTTTACTTATAATAAGAATTGAAATAAGTTATTTCCTTTTCTCTATATTATTTCCTCGTGATAGTCGCCTTTTCTCTCTATTTGTCGTAAGTAAATGCTGCAAACAAATATTAAGATGTCTAAAATCAGTGTATGGTATCGAGTTAAGTGGTATGTCGCTACTAATGGAAAATTGATGGTATTTACTGCTCTCTGAAACAATGCGAGAACTAAAGGAACATACTTGGACTTGTAATCAAAATAAATGGCGCACGCTCTGAGTAAAAGGTGGATTAATGCATTGACCCATGTTAGCCTGTGGAGTCCATGCAGGATTACATGGATCAAGTCTAAACTTTGTGCCATTTGTAAATTTTCTGTATATCAATGCGCCCTGAAACCACCAGATTCAGTCGCTTGTCTAAACAAAAACGGAAAGTGCTGTCTCGAAGTAGCTAATCTGAGACGACACTATACTCTAATGTCCGAATGCGCCCCTTTTTGCGTATTGCAAACGAATTATGATGCACCCCTTTCACCTAAGCGCTGTTCAAATGCTCTTGTCTAAAATTTGTACAGTATCTGTTGTACGGTCAGGTGGTGAGGGACTTGTTTATTGTTGTGGCGGATCATGTCGCCATCTCGGCTCAATGCGACATGATTTGCCACAAAAGTGAACAAGTTTGTTTCCAGGCCCCTTGCCACCTTACCGTACAAAGAATGCTGCAAAGCTCTACCACTCACAACTTGTATTCAGCGAAATTTTCCAGTTATATGGTCTTATGAATCGAATCAGGTGATTTAATATAACTTCCCTTTTGAGTGCCCAAATTGAAAATTGACGTCTCTGAAACCTTTAAAAAACGTGGAAAAACTTTGGTGCAAAAGCCTGATGATGGCACTGCGATAGACATTCGACGTATTTTTATTTGTTTACATCTTCAGGGTACATGTAACTGTGTTTCAATGATGTGCTGGCAATATTGAACGACTAAGTCGCCTTAAACGACCATTGAGTTATTCTTACAATGTATGTGTTTCGAGACTTGACAGTCTGCTTACCTGACGAAAGGATGGTTCGTTTTAATCTTATACTTTGTTTTAGAATGACAACGAAAGATGAAATATGTTACTACATTTATTTATATTAAAATAATCTATTCTTTTCCATCAAGGAAAATCATTAATGATATAGTGCAGTATACTAAGTACATTTGTCTTGTGGATGGCTCAAATCAATAGAAGATTAGTTATGTATACGGGGCTGCCGGAAGGGAAACCGTTTTTGTGTGGAATTTGCGATGTTCAGGGATATATAATTGAAAAAAACATCCAATCAGATCGCGAGAAATGTTTTTGCAGTATGAAAAAGGTACTTGTCAGATTGCTTAATCAATGCAAACGCCGTTTTGACCAGAACAAAAATTCAAAAACATTCCTCAATACCAACATGAGTATACAGAAGGCATTTATAGCGAGACAGTGCAGGGACAGAACGTCGGCACCTCATACCAAAGGTTCTTGGTTGGAATCCCATCATGAGCAGGGTTTACCTCTGAAAGTCTCTAGACTGACTAAAGTTTGCAGGAAACGACAATCGAGATTGATGAATTAAAGTTGAAAGAACTTGTTTTTCAATCGATGTAAAATGAATAGGTTTGAAGTCATACAACTGATATTACAGATGACGAGATCTGCACTTGAAAGTGGAGATAAAGTTGCGGAAAAAAAAAACTTGTTAAAGGGCAATATATAGTTTGATTGTAATTTTCTGTTTCTTTATCAGCTATAATCCAATGATATTTGCAGGTATTTTCAAAAACCAAATCAATTTTTTTCGGTAAAATCCGTCAAGATAACTCGAACGAAAAGGTAAATACTTACCGATTGGTAAAACATGTAATATCCGACAACATTTATAATATCTACAAGTGAATTCACGTGAGACTTGTGTTTTGTTTGCAAAAGAATATTCTTTCGTTTTTATTTATTTATTTTTTAAATCTTGTCCAAATATTTTTATAAACTGCTTTTCACCGAAGGTTCTGGACAGTATATCAACAACACACACACTTATATTTGTTGGTTCTAGTTCCTTTGTCTTAATCAAAGTCTGTATTATGAAATGAAAATGCGTTAAACGAGGTGTGCAGGAAGTAATAGAAATAGATAAACCAGTCTAAACGGCATCAATAACAATTTTCATATCCTATTTCGCGTCTCGGTGGCAAAAAACAACCACAAACGCTGACACATGTTACCATTACTCTTGCAACATATTGCCAGCAATGTATGAGCCTATTGCTGGTTGGTTTACAGTTAAACAAAATGAAACGGTACTTCAATTTAAGTATGCCTTTTAAATTTGAAATTTTGATACCACCACCGCAACAACAACTACTACTACTACTAATAATAAGAGGTTAATTATTCCTCCACAAAACGAACGTTTTCCGGGTTATACGGGAATCATCATGTCTGTCCGTGCGTGTGTCCGTCCGTCCGTGTATCCGTCTGTGTACAAATAATTGCCTGCTTCTATCAAAGCGCTGGCGGGAAGTATTAAGTCACATTCTGTGACAGCTCTAGTTTTAACAGTGATGGTTAAAAAAGTGATCAAAATAGTCGAACAATTGCAATAATACAGTACACTTTCCACTGGATGGATAAGCTTTCAGAGTTATATATTAAGCAAAACAGAGATGGAGGAAATGAAACCATTTAAATAAGCAACCCACTTCGATAATCAAACACGTGTTAAGTACCTTTTAAAACGGATAATTTATTAATAGCAATGGACTACCGTTTCATTTAGATGATTTTATATGACTTTGTGTCAATAATTCCATTCTAATGCATTTAATTGTATTTGCTTTGAAATTATTTGCAGGGTCAGTTGTGATTATCTCTGAAGTCAGGTTGATATTTGATCTATTCATTGCTTTGTTTTTTATGTACTTTAAATCTCTACCAGATCACAACATTTTAGACTTGTCCAAGTTGAAAGCATTTGCAGACTACTCAGCTGCGAGTAATATGATTACGGTTCTTCTTGGAAGGCAGAAGACGATATAGGAAATGGAGTAAGGCCGGTACTATTTCCAATATTTCTTTCCAATTTCCATGTTTTCAAAAGCCTTTTTAAGGATCGTTTAAGCTCAGGATTATTAGTGAAGTTTTACTCGTGTGTGTAAATGTTATTAACGAATCGTTAACTTGACCCCTATCCACTCTATCAAGCAGCCTCCTGGTTACTGTCAATTACTAAAGTAGGATATCTGTTAGCTTGTAACAAAGTTTGTTTTCCAAGTCCCAGCGACTTAATGTACACGTATGTGTTTGAAAACTTATTACATAAATATACATTTGCACAGCTGTTTATATTCAACGACTCGCGAACATCCAACGTTTTCATCTAAATACTTATTCCGAAAAACGTGTCATAAAAATCACATTTTCCCCTACAGAGGAAAAAGTATATGAATCAAAGTGTATCTCTCTTTCTTGAATCAGCACATTTGTGCAAAACAGAAAATTACATAAAAGAGAAAGTATTGTTTCGGATTAGCCTGCGCGGAGTGCGCATGCCGAGCAGAGACATTTTACGCCAATGTCCTAATGCACCTTTTCGTGTGTTGCGTGTTACCTTTAAAAACTTAAATAAAAACGATCGTTCTAATGATTACACTGTGAACGCCATCTGGTTATCGATTGTAATTGTATCTTTATACATACCCTTTACACAATCTGTTCATCATTTATTCACTCAACATTTCCTATAGGAGGAACAACTAGAGCTATCACTTAACGTAATCATACCCCCCACCAGCTCCTTGCCACCAAACAGGTCTTTGTCACAGAATGCAGAATAGTTGAGTACAAAAGTAAGAGATGAACATGAGCGGCAAATTGTCGCAAGATACGCCCGTCTTACCCCAAGTTGATAAGCTGGGGCATGAACCAGACAAAATTCAAGTATGAAAAATGACAAAGGGCAATAACTCAAAAATTAAGCGAGCAAGAGTTATGATTCCTGTGCACTGCACTCCCCCTTGATGAGATCTATCCATCCATAAAATTTCATAACCCTAGCTAGTATAGTTTTGGAGATATTCACCGGACCCAATTCAAGTATTAAAAATGACAAAGGGCAATAACTCAAAAATTAAGCTAGCAGGAGTTATGATTTCTGTGCACTGCACTCCCCCTTGGTGAGATGTATCCAGCCATAAAATTTCATAACCCTAGCTAGTATAGTTTTAGAGATACGCTCCTGACCAAATTCAAGTATTAAAAACGACAAAGGGCAATAACTCAAAAATTAAGCGAGCAATAGTTATAATTCCTGTGCACTGCACTCTCTCTTGGAGAGATCTATCCACCCATGAAATTTCATAACCCTAGCTAGTATAGTTTTGGAGATATACTCAAGACAAAATTCAAGTATGAAAAAGAAATTTGTCCAGAATCATCAAAGGGCCATAACTCCATGAAACCTAAATAAACCATAACCAAAATAGGATATGCACATCTCTGCTTTATACTGAGTCTATTTGTGTAGTTTGAACCAAATCTGTCCAATAGTTGATGAGAAAAAGAGCGGACAAGAAATTTCATGAAAGGGCCATAACTCAGTGAAAAATCAATGAACCATAACTAACATTTCATATGCACATCTCTGCTTGATACTGAGTTTACCTGTGAAGTTTGAATAAAATTCGTCCAGTAGTTTATGAGAAATAGAGCGGACAAAAAGCTACAGACCGACCGACCGACCGACGGACGGACCGACGGACCGACCGACAAGTTGACTCCTATATACCCCCCAAACAGAGTTTTGGGGGGTATTAAAATGGTTCAAGCTGGCTGGAAATCCTGAACGGTTCAGATCAAAGGCTAGCAATAGCTTATATTTATGTAATCAGTGATTCCATATGAATCTGAACCATGCTCTGTAAAAAGTCGTTTAATGTATCCGCAGAAAGTATCAACACGACTCAGTCTGCGCAGTGCGCACAGACTAAACTCAGTCGAAGCTTTTCAAATTTTGTCATTTTTTTACATAATCAAAGGAAAAGTCTATGTCATGGTTCATTTGTGGTTCGACTACATGGGTGTTATATCTGAGCCATGCTCTGTGAAAAGGGGGCTGAATGCATCTGCGAAAAGTTTTGGCGCATGTCAGCCTGCGCGCAGCGCGCAGGCTGACATTGGCCAAAACTTTTCGCTATCTTTAAATTTTCTGCATGCCAGAGGACGATTATACCTCATTATTCAGTCAGTCATTCGACAAAATCGATTTATTAATCTGTTATTGGTTTTAGAACCAAGTCCCTAATGCGGGTGTTTGATGATCCCATCAATATTCGGGTCGATTTGTTGCACGTTATTATCAAAATTTGGTTTGATTTGTTGCACGTTACTCATTTTTTTTTTGTCTGATGATTTGTTAAAATATATCCCACAGTGGTGAAAATTGATCGAAATGTTCACGTGTTTACATCATTTTCAAAGAAGTCATGTGGCTTTTTTTCAGTTGTGAAAAATAAAATTCTGTTCCAAATTCAAGTGAAAGCTAAAACATCCACCTATTTCCTGAACTGACAGTACTCTGGCTGCCCTGGAACCTCTAGTAAAGATTACCCCGTATATCGTTTTGCGAGATCGCTTACAAAAATAGAAAGCAAGAACATATTTCATCTACAGCGGCCTCCACGTTGTTTTGAAGCTTTATCTCGTGCAAATCTAAACGGTTCCTGACATTATAAGACAATGAGGTATATTACATCTCTGTTAAATGTCTGAACAATCTACAAAACCTCTCTAAACCAATGATAAGAAGTGTTTGCTTAGCAAGCATTTGGCGAATTTCGTCGAGATGATCCGATAAAAGTGTCAGGCTGACATCAAATCGTTGGTCAAATAGTAAAACTCTGTTCCCTCAGAGCTTGATTTCGATAAACTATCGGGTAAAAGCCATTAACTCTTTCACTACTACATAGGTAAAAAATGTTACAATTTCAACGGCTATAAATTCAAGTCCTCTGCAAAATTCAGAGGCGGTTTGGTCATACTGTATATGGTAGTGTACACTGTCGATCATAGATAAGACTCCATGTGCTGTGCACTCCGATCGGGTCTACAACGTCAACGAAAGCCACTGGTGTGGTTTTCGTTAAGAACAGGGTTGAAGCTTAAACTGCTCTTAGACAGACAGACAGACATGAACATGCAGAACGTTTATAAACGAACACGATACTTGGAAGTAATTGTTCATATTGATTATCATTTATGGTTCAAGAAATTTACGTGAAATAGCACCCCTTTAACAATCTTTACTGAACGACAAAAATCTTAACTTCCTCATAATTATTTGGTTCAAATTGAGACAGAATGTCATTGGATTAGAAAGAGCCCATTTTTTAAATACACAAATGTGGAACTTCGTCATATTCATAAAAAATAATGTTAGAATATAATTTTGTAAGCATTTTTCTTACTACTTTTGGAAATATCCCCTAATTCTTAGAGTTGTTTTTGTCTCCTCGTACCTGGTAGAACACCGCATATTGAAGGGTTTGCAAAGACAGACAATATGATTTAATCAGCCTTTTTTCTTGTTTTCTGGATAGTAGTTGCTGAGGATCAACAGTTCTTCCTCATTAGGGGAAAAATAACTATTTCGTTTATTAAAAGATATAGAAACAGTTCGTTGCATGGATGTTCTTTATTATGTCAATTTCCCACATTTTAAAAAAAATACTGAGTGGCGTTACCAAGTATTTCTGCGTAAATCCGTATAAAGCTTGTTGAATATTGCAGTAGCTGTGAAGCATCACTAAGCATTATGAGGGGCGGGCTGTGTTACAATATCGTATGTCGTTTTTCATTTTTTCTGAGAGGACTCTTAACTGTATAGTATAAAAATTGTTGTGCCCATAATTTCGTCAGGACTGGGTTGTGTTGTAATTGAAAATGACGCATGATTCAAAACTTTTTTTAAGACCCATACTGTAAAAAACGTGAAACATTATTTTATTTTACGGTATTTCAACTGATTAATGTAATGGACGTGCTGATTATAATTAAATAAAGCATGTAACATACACCAGACGTCCCAGGGGGGTTACAATGAGACATGCATTCTTCACTAGTGTTATTATTTAATTAATATTTTATAAGCAGTGATAATTAAACACACACAGCCTTTCGGACCACGGTACGATATTTTATTGTTTGAACGTAGTTTGAGTCAGTTCATTTCTCTCACTTACAATGTCAATTTCTCTTCGTGGATAGAATTCTTATTTGGTTGTCCAAAACCTAGGAAAACGTCAGTCTGCTATAAAAGAAAAAAAAACTGTTGCCATCTTTAAGCCGAAATGTTGGTCACTAATTTTGAATGAAACTCATATGTGCTTTTTTATAAAGATCTTTTCTCCTATCGTCAAACTTTTTTTTAATACATAGAGAACCTTTTGAATTACATCACTATCAAAGTTTTCTAAAGCCTTATATTAAAGCACCATGTTGTATGTGTTAAAAGATTTTGCATCTTCTTTTTCTACAATTATGCAGCAAGATGAAAGCTAAACACGGTTAATGGTATATAATAAAAGCGTTGAATTCAATGCTGTGGCATGTGTCAAGGGAGCCATTGTTTGGAAACAACTAGAGCTATCACTAAACGTGATCATACCCCCACCAGCTCCTTGTCACAAAACATCCCTTTGTAACAGAATGCAGCATGGTTTAGTATAAAAGAAAGATTAAAAAAAAGACTATTTGGAAAAAAAGAGAAACAAAGGGAAACCTGTCAATGGATAATTAGTAAACTGTAAACAAGTTATAATATGCGCATACATGTATTTATTTTATAGGGTAACTTCCTTTGAGGTTTGTTAGAAATCTGCTCAGCAGTTATTGCAAAATGGAGTGGACAAAAAAAAATATGAAAGGGCCGTAAGTAATTGGAAACTCATTCAAGCATAAACAAATTGTAATATGCACATCTATAGCCTCAGACCGAAAATCATTCAACCATAGCACATTATATAATACATCTTCATTTCATAATGAAATTTCGCATGAAGTTTGACTGGAATCTGTCCAGTAGATACTGAGAAATAGAGCTGACAATTGAAATCTGTTGAGTAGTTATTGAGAAATAGAGTGGACAAAAAATTTATGAAAGGGCCATAATTGCTTTGAAAATCATTCAACCATAACCAAATAATAATATGCACATCTTAGCTTCATGCTTAAACTTCCTATGAAGTTAAACTGCAACCCATCCAATACATACTGAGAAATTGAGCAGAGAAAAGAAATTCATAAAAGGGCCATAACTCCTTTGAAAATCATTCAACTGTAACTCAGAGAAACAGAGCAGACAAAAACAATGATGAAAGGGCAGTAACTCCTTTGACAATTATTCAGCTGTAACTAAATTACAATATGCACGTCTTGACTTCATAATGAAACTTCCCATGAAGTTTGGCTGAAATCCATCCAGTAGATACTGAGAAATAGAGCAGACAAAAAAGAGAAATTTGTCCAGAACCATCAAAGGGCCATAACTCCATAAAACCTAAATAAACCATGACCAAAATGGGATATGCACATCTCTGCTTACCCATACCCAACATTTCATACTGAGTCTACCTGTGGAGTTCGAATAAAATTCGTCCAATAGTTTATGAGAAATAGAGCGGACAAAAAGCTACAGACTGACCGACGGACGGACAGCTGTGTTAAAAGTATTCTATCAAAAGTATAATTTATTTTCATCAATTCAGCAAGGGCACCGTCATAAAGAGAACGACAAAAAGGGCTTAGCTATTGGAAATTTTATTTAATTAACTAAGAACAATTTACGATATGCACATCTTTGCTGAGTGCAAAGTCTATCCATGAAGTTTGAAAGAAATTTGTCCAGAATCATCAAAGGGCCATAACTCCATGAAACCTAAATAAACCATGATCAAAATAGGATATGCACATCTCTGCTTGATACTGAGAGTATTTGTATAGTTTGAACCAAATCTGTCCAATAGTTGATGAGCAATAGGGCGCACAAGAAATTTCATGAAAGGGCCATAACTCAGTGAAAAATTAATGAACCATAACCAACATTTCATATGCACATCTCTGCTTGATACCGAGTTTATCTGTGAAGTTTGAATAAAATTCGTCCATTAGTTTATGAGAAATAGAGCGGACAAAAAGCTACAGACCGACCGACCGACGGACGGACGGACCGACGGACCGACCGACAAGCTTGACTCTTATATACCCCCCAAACAGAGTTTTTTTTTTTAGGGGGGGTATAATTATTTTGAAACGGAAGTAGAAATATCATCCAAGCATTCGCTTGAAGGTCAACTTACATGTACTAAACAAATTAATACGTTTGTCAGGTATCAGTTGTAAATAATGTTGACTCTCATCCTGCTTATCATGATCTGCATTGTCCTTTGCACATCCGTCAAGTCTTATCTTTATCTGGGCTGTTCGCTTGTGATTTTTTACTTCAGGTCAACAACCAATAATATGGATAAACTAGTAAAAAGGAATTTTTTAATATGCATGTATTAAATAAGGGTCGATGCAGCCAAAATCAATTTCTTTCACCACTGGACATTATAAGACTATGTGAGGATGCAGCACGTGTTTTAGAAAGAATATTGTAGGCTGATAAGGAATAAGAGATAGGTATTCTGACTGGTGCAAAATACCGAGATGCTACTGAGAAATCGATCCATTAATGAATGACACAACGGGCACAATAATCGTTGATGAACACGAAAAGGCTAATGCATTAAATTCATTATTTGCAAAGAAACCAACTATTGACGACTCATCCAATAATCTTCTTCATAATATAAACCAAGTTGTTAGCAACTTCATTGATTCAATAACACTGAGGTGTTAGATGTGTTAAGAATGCTCCGTTTACGCAAGGGATCTGGTCTAGATGCTATCAATAATCGAATTCTAATGGAGGTTGCGCCTCAGATATCTTAGCCTCCCAGTCAAATTTATAATCAGTCTTTGAACAAAAGTGTATATCCCTCCTCTTGAAAAATTTCTGATGTTTGTCCAATCTTTAAAAGCGGTGACTCTGCTCTTGCATCTAATTACCGACCAGTATCTCTATTTTACACCATGGAAAAGGTATTTGAAAAACTGGTATTCAAACATGTCTTCATCTATCTAAACGATACCATTTTTTTCACACCTTTTCAATCAGGATTTACCCGGAGACTCTACCGTCCACCAAGTTGTATTTCTGTATGATAAAATCTGCAATTCCTTGGATGAAGAACAAAAAGTCCGCGTTATATTTTTTGATATTAGTAAAGCCTTCGACAAAGTATGACACAAAGGACTTCTATTTAAGATGTACAAAACTGGAATCTGTCGTAAACTTCTTTCATGGTTTTCAGACTACCTCTCGAACAGTGTCAGAGGGTTGTTCTCCCTGATGCTGCCTTAGACTTGTTTCTATTAATGCGGGAATCCCGCAAGGATCTATTCTCAGTCCTCTCCTATTTCTAGTCTAAATTATCAACAGTAAATGATATTGAGTCAAACATAAAACCTAATTGCAGATGACATCCGTTTATCCATGGTTGTGGGTGATCCTGATATTGCAGATACAATTTTACATACAAATATCACTAAATTACAGATTGGGCAAATAGGTGGCTTGTAAAGTTCAATCTCTCAAAATCAGAATCTCTGACGAATTAGACCTGTTCACCCTTAGCTTTTTTATGTCTGGTGTTGAAATTCCATCGATGCAGGTTCATAAGCATCTCGGTATTTTCATTTCTAATGATGGTTCTTGGGATTACCATGTAAATGATACTTTGAAAAACAAAAGAATTGGAAATGTGCGCAGTCTAAAGTTGTCCCTAGATTGAACATCTTTACAGATAAAATATTTTTTCTTTTATCCGTCAAGTTCTTGAATATGCGGATGTTATTCGGATGAATCTATCGCAATACCAGAAAGAGCAAATCGAAAAAAGTACTAGGTGTAGCTGTGAGATGCAGTAAACTTTTGTCTGTAGCGGATCTTACCAAGGAGTCGGGGTGGGAAACAGTAAAAGAAGATATAAACACCAACATATATATATTTTTAATGATAAAAGAACTAACACCTTTTTATTTAAATTGGATATTGCCCGTAACAGTAGGAATTTACATCTTACAGTCTTAGAGGATCTCACAATCTATAAGATATAGCTTGCAGAACTAACCTTTATCTGAACTCCTTTTACCCTCTGTTGTCACTGATTGGAATGCTTTACCCCTTGATGTTAGAAACCTGGACTCCCATTCAGCATTTAAACGTTACATCAATAGAGATAAAGCAAATCAAGATAGGCTATATTTTTTGGAGAGAGGAGGATTCAAATTATTCGTGCTAGGCAACGAATTAAATGTAGTTCAATTCATCAACACCTTTATTTCAGAAACGTAATTGATTCTACTCTTTGTGCTTGTAGTGAAATTGAATAAAATCGGCATTATTTCTTTGACTGTAAATACTATCGTTAACCAAGAAAAAGTTTATTTCAAAGCGTATCAGTTATTTCCACTGTAAGCCTGGAGACACTTCTTTTTGGAGACGAGACATTAACATGTATGTACCTACTTTATTGAATAAAATATGTTTAGACTATAACTGAATTATTTTTGTGCACAAAGAAGAGAGTGAAAGAGACTCTTTGACAATCCTAAATCAAGACAAACTATGTCAACTTCAGAAGTTTTTGATAATGGTATACCTTTGTTATAATACTGCTGGTCGAGTGAGGTCGTTCCTACGTCAGGCGAGACAGATTCAAGGAGAAAAATATGCCTGAAGCAATTAAACGTTTTTCTACCACATTTTCGCTCATACAGATGACTTTTGACATGCATGCTGCAGCTAAAAACTTTAAACAAATACTGCAATTATCATAAGCCCAGTCACTGTTAGTTACAATCAATACATGGATCCGTGGAAATCGATATTTGACCAATCAGGACATCGCATTTATTCTACCCGATGTCCTGCCTTGGTTTCTGCTATTTCAGCTCACAAATAAAAGACTGTTAACGTTGGAAGTATGCAATTCTCTTTATTTATGTTATGGTTTTAACCTTTGAATTTAAAAAAAAAGCTTAAAAAATGTGCTTTGCGAACGTGAACCGATGACGTGATATCACGCAGAGGCCTTAGACAAGTTTAAATTGTGATGATTACTGAAAATTTGAACTTATGCAAAGAGCTGATCAGCGCTGGATAATGGATTAATTAAAGTGTTCTATAATTTTTCCCCTCTGAAAGAGTAAACTGTAAAACAAAGGTAAAAATAGACCTATATGAAGTACTAATAAAAAGAAAATGCGTTTACTTGAAATCTAACCTTGTTCAAAAACCTATGTACACTAGTCAAACTTGTCACCAATGTTTCAATTTGACATTAATCTTAACCCATTGTGCATGAAGAATATGCTGAATGTGTACAGGAATCGTATATACGATCCCTGATGTGTAGATATAGATCAGATTGCAAATTACATAATAATTAGTCTTGGATTTAATGTACCTGCTGATTACAATAAGCACTTTGGCGTGTAGTTCCTTCTCACTAGGAGTATATTTCAATTTTAAAAAAAAGTCTAACTTCTGATCTGGTGGAAGTTTCGCTCAATAGGCAACTTGGAAATTTTTCTCTCAGTCTAAACTTAGCTGTTTTAACCGTTTACAACATAACGGGTTTTAACGACCCGTAGAAAGGTTTTAAAAGCATTGCGGAGAAAGGAGAAAACGCTTGTAACATTCATTTTGTACTTTTCTCACAGTGTTTTGTGCTCTTTCAAAAACAAATTTCAATAATTGAATCATCTATTTTGTTGTCGGCAAATTGTTTGAGTTTGGATTGTTCTAAAAATTCTGTCATTTGGTGACGAGTTAAAGTGGATTAGCACATCTGCACATTAGCACAAAGGGTGTGCTGGTAAATTGTTAATTTGATAGGAAGCGTGTTTGATTGCAAAGTGAATTGCCGCTCTAATCAACTTGACCACCCGTTGTCATCAGTGTATCATAAGATAAAACAAACTACCGTCAATGATATTAACAAATTTCGTAATTGACAACACACTAAACGCATTTTATAATCCATCAGACAACCCTTTTTCCCTTAATCAGAGGTTTGAGTTAATGAAACATTTTAATATCGGACATTCTATAAACTTTTCGAAAGGTTTGTAATTCAGTGTTATTAAATTTGATATGATGCTGAGATGACTCTACTAGCCCAACGAAAGCAATAAGTATCGTTAATTCTATTATTCTGTGGCAAAAGGGAGATTTGTTGATGTTTTTTATTAGTTCCAATTGGAATTCAAATTTTTGTTGAAACATGTAAATCTGTTACATTGTCCGTGGCCCACGTAATTCGCCCTTTTAATACATCTCCGTATGTAAATTAGTTAAGCATCTTTAAATTGCTTACTGAGAATTTATCATAGATAGTAATATATACGATTAAAATACTTTTCGGAATCTTATTGATAGAAACAGTCATGACATCACGATTTAAGTAGTATATCTACTATACTGTATATGTATCGACTACGTTTGTTTGTTTGACCTTGGCAACAGTAACTAAGGTAGTCGGTTTATCTTATCACCACGGATCCATGTATTATTTTCAGCTGTAAAAAATCACAATATGCACAATCCAATAGAGTAGCGTGCAGTTACCTTCGATGGACAAGCTCTGACAAAAAGCACAAGGACGAACTGCTTTAATGGGGCGAAAAAGTCCGGAACTGAGCGTTAAGGAGACTGTATGTATCATTACCCCACTAGAGAGCTATGAGGGGGAAAAGCCATTTTCAAGCAAAAAGGTTGTATGATTCTAAGATTGGTGGCCTAATCGAGCTTATTTCATGACGCCATTTTCAATAAATATCTCTGTGCTTACCTAACAGTTTAATTGGGTTTACTTCCTTTGGTTTTGCACAAACTACAAAACATGATTTTCAAAAATGCCCTACTGAACTCAGTGATATATTGTCTTCGTCGAATGCCACAAAAACGATAGAATTGTTACTGAGTGTTTGTTACAGACTAGGTACTTGAAGCGAATTCTTTCCAATAAGGGAATGTTTGCTCCGGGAGTACTCCTGAATGCTTATCGTCCCATCGAGCATAAATATTTAAAATATTAAATTATTCATGACATGCTCCGATTATCTTGGTTTATCAAAGAGTTCGTGTAATGAAAGGGCTAAACTGTATAACAACAAATCATTAGGAAGGCAATCACTGCCTTCTTAACGCAGTGTCCCAGTTTAGTATCTTGTTAGCATCTATTACATTTTAAAGGCATTAATCATTACTTCTGGGTCACCTCCTATTAGTATTCCTATGTAAATGATCATGTGTGTTTACGCCGAGTCCCTAAAGCCAAGTCAGTAGCTAGCGGGACTTGAAAACAGGAGGTCAATAGTTTGACCCTCGGCTCTAAATCTGCGACAAATATAAGGTATTTCATAAAAAAAGTAATGGTACTTTGCCAAGAGAAAATGTGAATTAGTGCATCAGCAAAAGGTATTGCCCCAGGTCTGCCTGCGCATACTTATCAGAGTCGAAACATTTTGTTGTTAGAAAATTTCCTGTCCAACTACGATTTAATCGGTTGTCAGCTAAATTTTAAATAAATTGTATTTTTATGAATCCATACTTGTATAATGACCTGCCTGGTATAATAGATCATGAAGATGCATTGATCTCCCTTTTACCAAAGTATCACTCCATTTGTTATTTACTGAAGCAATTCTTTAAAAGTAGTATATAGGTACCGAATTTGTAGAAGACAGTTTGAAATGTATTGGTTAAATTTAGATAAATGCGTTCCTAGCATTTAATGGTTATTACAAAAGGTGGAATCTATTCCTCAGTATCAGGTCATATCAGTAGTTTGAGGGTTGTTATTTGATAATACCTTATGGACATGTCTAGAGTAATTTAATGATAACGATCAGACTTTTCAGCTACTAATCGTCGATCAGGGAACCGCTGTTTTCCTTAATGATCAAATGCAATTCGAAATTGCTTCTAATTCTTATTTTTTTCGTATCATTTCAAACGAGTCGGACAACGTCACATGTAGACAAAATATCGCTGGCTCCTTCTCCAGTGCATTTTGTGGAGATTGTAACTGTATAGATAGGATGCTACTTTTTAGTAATGATCTACAGGACATGTGAGCGCTGCTTTCCTTTCATGTGGAAAAATCATACTTTAAAGCTGAATTGTCTTGTTAGCTTATCGCGAGTTGAAACCAACATCTAATAAAATATGATCATTGCCCTATATCCTTTCATGAACATATTGTGCTTTTATCGTATCATAATCTAACACACCTGGAGACAAAGAAGGTATTTTGATACTTTTATCAGAAACTAGTGAAGCGAAGCCAATTAAACCCGTTTTCTTTAGTGTCATTTATTGGTGCTACATCACTTTCCTGGATCTAGGTTGAAATATGTGCACATAGTCCGACATGACTCCTTGTTCATTGTAAAGCACAAAAAGTAAGCCTTCCACAGGAAATGTGGCCTAAAACACATAAATAATGATAGCGTATTGTATGATGTGTAACACTGTGTTCAACATTATTCGAGTTACATCGGGGCGTTAGTGTATATACCAATGCTCCTGGAGTTTTGTTTCTTTTACCATTACTTCACACAGTATTTTTCCCCAGCCACCGGCTGCTCTCCCAAATATCCATCGTCGAAACAATGATCAGCGGCGAGAGAGGAATGACTATTAACAATCCTTGGAAAAACACATTCTAGCAACATATTGCCAGCAATGTATTAGCCGTATGCTGGTTGTTTTACAGTTAAACAAAATGAAACGATGCTTCCATTTATCCATATGCCTTTTAAATTTGAAATTTTGATACCGCCACTACTACTAATAATAAAAGGTTAGTTTTTCTCCCGCAAAACGAATGTTTTGGGGGTATACTGGAATCAGCCTGTCTGTCCGTGTGTCTGTTCTTCCGAGTGTCCGTCTGTGTACAAATAATTGCCTGCTTCTGTCAAAGCGCTGACGGGGTTATTAAGTCCCATTCAGTGAAAGCTCTTGTTTTAACAATGATGGTTATAAAAGTGATCAAAATAGTCGAATAATTGCAGTAATACAGTACACTTTCTACTGGACGACTGAGCTTTAAGAGTTTAGAGTACAAACAAGAGGGACATTATGGCCCTGGATCGCTCACCTGAGTCAATAGGCGATTTTTCACTCCACGTGCATAATTCAACTGTCAGGTCAATTAAGCTTAAAATGTGGCATTTAGAGGGTCCACAAGAAATTTTTGTTTTTCTGCCTAACTCTAAAGTGGTCTCTAGAGTGCCCTTCGCGTGTAATTTGACCTAGTGATCTAAATTATGACCCCAGGTGAACCAATTTTAAAGTAATCTTAGATTTTATCAAAACTAATATTTTACCCAATTCTCAAATCAACTGAACAATAAATGAAGCCTCTAGAGTGCCCTTGAGATTTTTCTTTAATTTGACCTACCAACCTAGTGTATGACCCCAGGTGACCAAAATTCAAGCTCATGTGAGGTTTTATCAAGACAAACATTCTGACCAATTTTCAAGTCAATTGAGCAAAAGATGTGGCCTCTAGAGAGCCCACAAGGTATTTTTTTAAAGTAACATAGTGACCTAGTTTATGACCCTAGGTGACCCAATTTTGAACTCCCTGAACATATGCTCATGGCCCTAGGTAAGCCAAATACAAACTTATCCCAGATTCTATCAAGACAAACATTCTGACCAGTTTTCAAGTTAATTGAGCAAAATATCTGGCATCTAAAGTGCCCACAAGGCATTTATTTAATTTTACCTAGTATATGACCCAAGGTGACGCAATTTCAGTTATCCGATGTTTTAGCAAGACAGACATTCTGACCAATTTTCAAGTCAAGAAATTTGGCCTCTAGAGTGCACTAAATGTATTTCTTTCATTTGACCTAGTGACCTAGATTATGACCCAGGTGACCCAATTTTGAACTAATTTTAGATTTTATAAAGACATACATTTTACCCAATTCTTGAATCAATTGAACAATGATTGTGGCTGCTACAGTCTTCTAGAGCTAAATGTCTTTAATTTGACACAGTGACCTAACTTATGACCCCAGTTAACCCGAATCCTGTGAGATTCTATCAAGACAAATATTCAGAACAATTTTCAAGTCAAGTGAGCAAAACATGTGGCCTCTAGTGTGCCCAAAAGGATTTCTTTTAGTTAATTTAGTGACCTAGATTTTGACTCCAGGTGACCCAATTTTGAACTCGGTGAACCTGTTGTGCTCATGTGGGCTAACAAACTTAGAAAAGGTTCACTACATACCAAAATTCAAAGCTATGCCTTGCTGTTTCAGAAAATAATTTAAGTTTTCCTTCTTTGTTTCCTTGTTTGAACTTGTGACACCCCAGGGCGGGCCAGTTTTGATCCGAGGAGCATTATGTAAACAAACTTGTTAGAGGTCCATTAGGAGATGCTACATACCAATCATCAAAGCTGTACGCGGTCTAGTTTCAGAGGAGAAGAATTTAAAAATGTTCCTTTTTTTCTGTCCATGTTCAAACTTGTGACTCCGGGGCGTGGACAGTTTGGACCCCATGGGCATCATATAAACAAATTTGATAGAGGTCCACTAGATGCTACATACAAATTATCAACGCTTTACTCCTTCCTGTTTCAGAGAAGAAGAATTTTGAAGTTTTCCTTCTTAGTTCCTATGACTGAACTTGTGATCTCGGGGTGGGGTCAGTTTTGATCCCAGTGGCATCATATGAAAAAAACTTGGTAGGGGTCTACAAGGAGATGCTACATAACAAATATCAAAGCTCTATGCCTTCTAGTTTTAGAGAAGAAGAATTTTAAATTTTTACTTGTAAGTTCCTATGTTTCGAACTTTTGACCTCTGGGCCGGAGCGAGTTTTGATCCCGGGGTCATCAAATGAACAAGCGTGATAAAGTTCTACTAGGAGATTCTACATACAAAATATCAAAGCTCAATGTCTTGTAGTTTCAGAGAAGAACTTTAAAATTTTTTTAAGATCCGGTTCAGGGTACGTTTTGAGCCCCGGAGCATCATATGAACAACTTTGGTAGAGGTCCACTAGGAGATGTTACCTACCAAATACCAAAGCTCTAGTTTCAGAGAAGAAGATTTTCAAAGAGTTCCTTCTTTGTTCCCATGTTTCAAACTTGTGAACCTCCAGGGCGAGGCCAGTTTTCATCCGAGGGGCATCATATAAACAACCTTGTTGAAGGTCCATTAAGAGATGCTACATACCAAATATCAAAGCTCTACGCGGTCTACTTTCAGAGAAGAAGAATTTTAAAGTTTTTCTTTTAAGATACTATGTTTGAACTTGTGACCTCCGTGACCGGACCAGTTTTGACCCTAGGGGCATTGTATGGACAAATTTGGTAGATGTCTACTAGGAGATGCTACATACCAAATATCAAAGCTTTTCGCCATCTAGTTTTAGAGAAAGAAAATAAAAGATTTCCTTCTTTGTTCCCATGTTTCAAACTTGTGACCCCACGGGGCCGGGCAAGTTTTGACTAAATATCAGAGCTCTGTGCCCTCCAGTTCCAAAGAAGAATTTTATTCTAAAGTTTTCAGTGTTTGTTTTAATGTTTTGAACGTGTGACCCCCGGGGTGGGACCAATTTTGACCCGTCTAGTTTCAGAGAAGAATAATTTCAGAGTTTTCTTTCTTTGTTCCTATGTTTCGGACTTGTGACCCCTAAGAGATGCTACATACTAAATATCAAAGCTCTATGCCTTCTAGTCAGAAAAGAAGAATTTTAAAGTTTTCCTTCTTAGATCTAATGTTTTGAACTTGTGACCCCAAGAGCGGGACTAGTGTTGGGGTATATGAACAAACTTGGTAGAAGTGCACTAGGAGATGCTACAAACCAAATATCAAAGCTCTACGCGGTCTGGTTTCAAAGAAGAAGAATTTTAAAATTTTCCTTCTGTGTTCCTATGTTTGAACTTGTGACCCCCAGGGATGGGGCAAGTTTTGTGCGCAGGGGCATAATATGAACATCTTTGGAAGAGGTCCACTAGGAGATGCTTCATACCATAATTATATCAAAGCTCTACACCTAGTTTCAGAGAAGAGTATTTTCACAGATTTTGCTTTTTTTTGGTTGGTTTTTATCGCAACCAGAGTGATGGTTGGAATCAATCTCTTGAACAATTTTGGTAGAGCTTCACCCAAGGAACATTCCCGCCAAGATTAGCCAAGTGGTTTAGGAGGAGAAAATGTTTAAAGAAATTGTTGACGACGGACGATGCACGCCGGACATTGGGCGATCACAGAAGCTCACCCTTGAGCACTTCGTGCTCAGGTGAGCTAAAAAGGATTTAATGCTTGTAACCAACATTTTCTCCTTTTCCCATAATGTTTTCTACATGTACCTAATCAAAGACAGAAATCATCATTTACGCCAAATTTGATTAGTCGTCTGCAATTGCTTTTATTTGATTTAGTAAAAATAATATGGTAGTTTGGTTAAAATTTATCTGTAAGAAACCTTGCGTATCTTTCAACCTGATCTTTTTTTCCTTTTATATTCCAACTTTACTTTGTCAATAATGAGATGTCATTTTGATAAAGTACTGTCCAAAAATAAAGATGGGAAAAATGATCGAGCTGAAATCCAGGCTAGTAAAAACCATACAGATACGATGGAAGAATGGTAGACGCAGATAGTGCAGTAAGTAGGTTACCTTTATCCATAATCTTGTAGCCTCTTAGACGAACCCAGTCTGAAATACTGAATTCCATGCTCATATTCCTCATTCGGTTACCACTCGTACATCTCTAATAGGGGACTAAAATGAAGTGATTCTGATCAGTTTGAACAGTGTTATGGGGAAAGGTCCTAACTGATACTAATTTTTTTTTTCCATAGCAGGTCGCGGATGTATGAGAATTACCAGAATTTCCCAACCAGATCTGGGCCGAAAAATGAATATCAGCTTTTTCCCATATTATTCCTTTAAATTTGTAAATGCGTACAAAAACAGTTTAAACTTCTTTAGCTTGATTTCTCAACATTCTTGACCAGTTTCATTGAAAGTTACTGATATATTGAGAAAAGTGACCGAAACTGTTTTGGAAAATGTTTCTTTTTTGACATTTTTGGGGATGGGTGAAAACTATTACAAAATCTCATTCAGTAATTGTTATTAAGCTAAATTTTCACAACCTTATTGTACGCAACCATGGATCAAAGGTGTACGCAACAGACGAGTTTGATCTGAATTGGTTGCAAAAAAGGCTGAGGAAGCCGCATAGCTAGGGCAGTGCCGGTGTAATGCAGAGAAATGACCCTCCGCTACAAAATGACCCGGGTCATTATTCTACGTAGAGAAATGACCCCAGAAGTCATAGAAAATGACCCAGGTCATTATTTTACGTAGAAAAATTATCCTCTGGGGTTATTTCTCTATGTAGAATAATGACCCGGGCCATTCCTCTACGTAGAGAAATTACCCATGGCTCATTTTGTAGAGGAGGGTCATTTCTCTGCATTACACCGGCCTGAGCATTGGCTAATAGCCCCGGTGGTGGAAATATTGCCAAAAGCTTGGTTAATGATTGTTATTTAGCTAAAATTTCACTTCCAGATAGTGGACACCCAATGACCAAAGGTGTAGGCAACAGTGGCATTTGACCTGAATTGCTTGCCAAAAAGGCTCAGGGAGCCACGTGGCAAAGTATGTGCCAGCCAGAGTAATTGCTAATAGCCCCGGGGGTCTTGCTTGCAAAATTTCATAGCTCGGGCTAGAGATCGTTTTGTCACAGGTCGAATAAAAAGTACCATTTCACCCATTGTTTCTCACTGTAAAAGCTCGGGAAGCCATATGGTAAGACTGATGTAGGTCCAATGGCTACTACATGTAGCTCCGGCAACTAGTAGGGTATTATGATATGCAGCGTGATTCCATCGATAAAACCTTTTCCTATAAAGCATTCAAAGCTTTCTTAGGCTCTTTGAGCCGAACAGCAAGATAGAGGCAACTCTGAGCAACGGTCATGTGGTCAACAGACTGCGAAACCCACTCACCTAACAACGAAAGCACATAATGCATGCTTCTTTTTGCATCAAGGCATCAATTCTGACCCGGGGAAGAGTTGCTAGGACCAGGTAGCCATACTGAAATGTAGGCCAAGAATCACAGTCGACACCACAGGTGAGAAGGCCCATCCACTACGGTTCTAAGCCAGCATCCCCTGAGTCAGTATTTGAAGGATCCACAATATGGCTTGCAACACGTGAAAAGGGACATTCGGACATCTGCGTAAAGTGTCGTCTCGGATCAGCCTGCGCAGTCCGCGCAGGCTAATCCGAGACGGCACTTTCCGTTTTAATGCCATCTTCTGTTTTGCGCATGTCTACTATTGCACAAAATCTAATTTAGTCGTAAAGTGCCGTCTCGGATTAGCCTGCGCGGACTGCGCAGGCTGATCCGAGACGACACTTTACGCAGATGTCCGAATGTCCCTTTTCGCGTGTTGCACACCATATGGTATTACTAAAACAAATTGACATGAAATAAATGACCTCTATTACCATATATTACATGCTTGAATTATTGTCCAAACTTGCTTCGGCTAATGTCGTCTGCATGCGGCTAGTAGATTTGTTTCGTTTTTAAAAGATACTTAGAATACCTGAAACAAACACATATTGTTGGTTTAAAATGGTATTATATGACCAATGACAAATGACATAGATCTAATATGCACTTACTGTGCAGCCTGATCTTGATCCATGTCATCCGCCAAAGCTGTAATATTTTGCCCATGGCAGTGTAAGGGTCAAACCAGACATTTACCGTTAACAGAATTTGCGTAGCATCCGATATAAACATTCACTCTTTAATTATTCTTTACATAAAGCGCAATTTTAGGTCAATTTGTTCAACTTATAAAAACAAATGTACCAGTGGCAGTCCCCAAAGACCACCGGGATTGCCAAAAAAAAAGTGTCAATCAAGTTAAGATTCATGATTGGTTATCACAGTAGTAGAATTAGGGGCGGAAGAATTTCTTTATCAGCTGCCATAATGATTTCTTCCGTTTGCGTTTGGCAACTTTTTGATTTTCCCCTACTCTACCAACTGCATGATGAGCGGCATGTTGTAACCTGTTATATCTTTGAACTCTCATGACGCTACGACCATCTTTTCATCTTTTCTGGATATATACCAAGACAAGTCGTTCACATCTTTCTTAAAGCCTATTATATATGCATTAATAAAAGGGAGGTAATAATACCAGCCACAACACAACAGACATTATAACCCTGGGGTGTTGCATTGCAAGGTAGTAACACTGAATTCGAACTTTTACTCCATCGTCTAGCAAACTTGCAACTCAATTTATTTGGATCTTATCCTTAGACTGAAAACAAATGCGAATAAGATTTATTTGGCGTTCAGAAGGTTGGGAATACAACCAAAGACACCAATTTAACGCTCATCCTGCTAAATAACTAAAATGTAACTTTTAGTTTGATAGTAAAGGGCCAAATGTTTCTATTTCAGGGTCATGTTTTGGAGAATAGTACCTCCTTATTGAACAGTGAAGGTCCAAAATCAGACTGCACAGTCTGTGCAGTCTAATCTTCATCTACATCGACCGCAAAAATAACAAATTATGAAAGACATAAAAAAGGTTAAAATACTTCCTGATTCGTTCACCCATTCTATAATTAGCGACTTGAAAATCTAACCAAGTTTTAAATAATATCAACCACATTTAAATATGTAAGATAACATCAATGACGTATTGTGGCATACTGCATAATACTTTAAGACATTTTAAACCCGTAATATTTTAACTCATCGCCACACAGTCTCCAGTTTTAACAACCCTTTTGAAAAGGCTTTTGACAACATTGAG
Organism: Tridacna crocea; assembly: GCA_943736015.1. Taxonomy (NCBI): domain Eukaryota; kingdom Metazoa; phylum Mollusca; class Bivalvia; order Cardiida; family Cardiidae; genus Tridacna; species Tridacna crocea. The sequence continues at coordinate 18,513,887 of OX031066.1, forward strand.
GGAAAAGTAGAAAATGCTGGTAACCAGCAGTTTTTCCTTTTCCCACAGAAAGGATAAAGTTGTCTATCCTTTTTAGACAACTTTTCCCTAAAAATTGAGCAATATTTGTCACTTGCAAATGCTTACAATTCAGTTATGGCCAAAATTTTGTCATTTGGTAAAGGGTTATTGACCCATAGGAAGGCCTTAAAAGCATTTTAGGAAAAGTAGACAATGCTGGTAGCTGTTTCTGTTTCTATCCTTCTACGAGTAACATGAAGCTATCAACACCATGTGGCATTTAGCAATTCATTTTACACCCTTTAATTTCTCAACAAACAACAATATATGAGACTTGTCCATTTACACATTCCCACACAATCCCTACTTTTGACGACCCTGAGAAAGGCCTTTAGAAAACATTGTGGGAAAAGGAGAAAGTGCTGGTAACCAGCATTTTCTCCTTTCCCACAATGTTTCTACCCTATCAAAGCAAAACTGCACCATTTGAGCCACTTTGAAATTGTCGTCTGCAAAATTAATGCTTTCAATTTGGATAGGTCTAAAATTTTACTGTGGTAACTGGTTGGCTTAAAGCATTTGCAGACCACAAAATCAAATGTGACTCTAAAATTGCAGTTGGTTTTCGGAAAATGAGAAAACATTGTGGGAAAACAAGACAAGGGGGCCAAGATGGCACTGTATCACTCCACTGGCTAATAAGTAAAAACATTGCAAGCCAAATATTACAATACTTGACCAATTGGTTTCAAACTAGAAAACATAGAAAATTGTCTCTCTAAAATCCTACGAGAAGGTTACGGACCCCAGGGCAAAGCCATTTTTGACAACAAAGCTATAATTAATTGAATCCTGGTGGAGGTCTACAAGATACAAGGTCCTCATACCAAATAATTCAGGTCTAGAATGTGGTCATAAACAAAAAGATTTTCAAAGTGTCCTCAATAATAAAAGGCCCTGTAAAACACGAGGCCCCTGCGACAGGGCTAAATTAAGTAGCCCTAGGTCTTATGGTTAGTAACAAGAAGATTTTTAAAGTTTTCACTATAAAAGCCCATGTAAAGCTTGTGACCCAAATCTGACCCAAAGGCTATAATTTGGGTACTCTTGGTAGACAGGTACTTGATAAAGCTATATGGTAGCCTTGGACCTTATAGATTGGTACGAGTAGATCTTTAAAAGTTTTCCCTATATAAGCCCAAGTAAAATTTGTGATCCCGGGCCGGTGTAACCCAGAGAAATGACCCCCCCCCCTTACGAAATGACCCCCCGGGTCATTTTACTACGTAGAGGAATGACCCGGGTCATTATTCTACGTAGAGAAATGACCCCAGACCGTAGAAAAAGGATCCCCTCTAGCTGTAGTAGAATGACCCCCTCATGAAGAGAAAGGACCCCCATAGAGAAATGACCCCCCTTTTTTTCCTTGTGGCATTGTTGTTGCTGCTGATGCTGATACTACTACTACTACTACTACCATTACAACAACAACAACTACTACTAATACTACTACTACTACTACTTGTATTCTTTTACCCCATTTTTTTGCCTTAACATTGTTTTTGCTGCTGATGCTGCTGATGTTTCTAATACTATTTCTACTACAACTACCACTACTACTACTACTACAGCTGCTGCTACTGTAACTACTTCTAGTACCACTACTACTACTAAAACTTCAAGTACTGCTACTTCTGCTGCTACTACATCTACTACTTCTTTTTCTTCTTCTCCTTTTTCTCATTTCTTAGTCTATATTATACGAAGTGTTCTACAATGATAAATACTATTTTTGTATTGAAAAGTGATTATTATAATGTTGTGTATTTACAAATGCTGGGTATACAGCACTGAACATCATTATAATTATTGACATGAACATCATTTTACGGTGCGGTATCGGTGGGATCTTGGTTGTTTTAATTGATACTGCAAAGCTTCTAGATGTTTCTTTTGCTGTTTTTTTTGTGTGTGTGTTGTTTCTTTGTTGCCGTTGAGATTCGACCCCTTGCAGGACGAGACATATGCTAGTACCAGCCGAGTAGTTATTTAACTCTTTCCACACTAAGTAAGTAACTAACTCTAGCGGGTAAATGGTCCTTTTTGGTACTTCTATTTCAAACTTTTGGACCAGTCTAAAAAAATCATTTTAAAAGTATTGAAAACACCCTGATCAGAGGGGAGGGTTCATATACATGTTGGAACCCTCTGATTTTTGTCTACACTGTTTTCAAGTATCACAAGCGCCCTGTAAACAGGTCTGTACTGTTGAAAGAGTAAAGAACCAATGCCTTACAGATATGTTAATATGCAGAGAGTATATTTGCATGTGCGACTGTGTGAACATAATCAAATTAGTAAAATTTGCGGTGGTGATGCCGGGATATGTAATATGATGTTACACAGATCCTCCGTTATTCAAACAACGTATGTTGTTAAAAACTTAAATCCTGGTAAGACGTCGCGTCTCACAATGTTTCAGACTTATTTTTGTTATCGTACCAACGGTTATAAAATGTTCGAATCGCATGGCTTGCGGTGCAGTTTCGGCACGGTGGCTGTGCGGTTGTCAATTTACTTATGTTTGGGTCAATTTTCCATTAATAAAAACAGACAGAACCTAGAGCCCTTCAACAAAGAATCGTACCTAAGAGTCCTAATTCTTAGGAAGTTGATTTTTTCAGATTTCTTTGTCTGAAATCAGAATATTGTTGGTTGCACTACATGCCTCTCTCTCAGCCTCTCAAAGAGTTGATCATGTATTGTTGCCATTTCTATTACTGTTAAACAACTGATACTGACGTCACTTTTAGGAGAGGAACTTTATAAGTTTACAGCGTTCGTTCCAATTCTTTCCGTATATTTGAACTTCTGGTATATTAACATGTATGCAGCTATTATGTTGAATATGTTTAAACTATACTAGAATGAATTATTTTTTGTGCACAAAGAAGAGAGTGAAAGAGACTTTAATCCTAAATCAAGACAAACTATGTCAACTTAGACGTTTTTGATAATGGTATACATTTGTTACAATACTGCTGGTCGTGTGAGGTCGTTCCTGCCTCAGGCGAGACAGATTCAAGGAGAAAAATATGCCTGAAGCAAATAAACGTTTTTTCTACCACCTTTTCGGTCATACAGATGACTTTGGACATGCATGCTGCAGACAAAAACTTTAACCCATTACCACACAATCCCTACTTTTGACGCCCCTGAGAAAGAAGCCTTTTGAAAACACTGTGGGAAAAGGAAAAAATGCTGGTAACCAGCATTTTCTCCTTTTCCCACAGTGTTTTCTACCCTTCCCAGAACAAATTTCAATTTTTCAGTCACCTTTATTTTGTCGTCTGCAAATGCTTTCAATTTGGATCAGTCTAAATTTTTCTCGTGTGGTAATGGGTTAAACAAATACTGCAATTATCGTAAGCCCGGTCACTGTTAGTTACAATCACTTATTTTCAGCTGTAAAAAAAATCACAATATGCACAATCCAATAGAGTAGCGCGCAATTACCTTCGATGGACAAGCTCTGACAAACAAGCGCAAGGACGAACTGTTTTAGGGCGAAAGAGTCGGGAACTGAGCGTTAAGGAGACTGTATATACCATTACCCCAATAGAGCGCTATGAGGGGGAAAAGCCATTTTCAAGCAGAAAAGTTGTATGATTCTAGGATTGGGGGCCTAATCGGGCTTATTTCATTACGCCATTTTCAATATATATCTCTTTGCTATTGAAACACTCACTTACCTAACAGTTTAATTGGGTTTACTTCCTTTGGTTTTGCACAAACTACAAAACATGATTTTCAAAAATGCCCTACTGAACTCAAAGTGATATATTGTCTTCGTCGAATGCCACAAAAACGACAGACTTTTTACCGAGTGTTTATTACAGACTAGGTACTTGTAGCGAATACTGTCCAATGTGGGAATATTTGCTCCGGGAGTACTCCTGAATGCTTATCGTCTTATCGAGCATACAATATTTGAAATATTAAATTATTCATGACATACTCCGATCATCTTGGTTTATCAAAGAGTTCGTGTAATGAGAGGGCTAAACTGTATCACAACAAATCAGTAGGAAGGCAATCACTGCCTTCTAAACGTTGTGTCCCAATTTAGTATTTTGGTGGCATCTATTACATTTTAAAGACATTAGTCAGTACTTCAGGATCACTTCCTATCGGTATTTCTATGTAAATGATCAAATTTGTGTGTGTTTAGGCCGAGTACCTGAAGTTAAGGCGTTAGCTTGCAGGTTTTGAGAACAGGAGATCACTAATTCCATTCTCGGAGACAAATATCAGATATTTCATTCAACGGTCACTTCAAGCAGGGAAGGTTTCAAAACTATTAATGGTACTTTTCTCAGAGAAAATGTGCATTAGTGCATCAGGAAAAGGTATCGCCCCAGGTGTGCCTGCGCAGACTGACCAGAGTCGAAACATTTTGCTATGGAATTTCCTGTCCAAGTATGATTCAGTCCGCTGTTAGATAATTTTTAGATAAATTGTTTTTCATTAATCCATACTTATAATGACCTGCCTGGTATAATAGACCATGAAGATGCATTAAACTCCTTTTTACCAAAGTATGGCTCTATTTTTAGTAACTGAATCACTTCTTTAAATGTAGTATATACGTCCCGAATTTGTAAAAGGCAGTTTTATATTGATGGCTAAAATTTAGATAAATGCGTTTCTAGCATTTAATGGTTCTTACAAAAGGTGGAATCCCTTCCTCATTATGAAGTCATATCAGTAGCTTGAGGCTTGTTATTTAATAATACTTTATGGACATGTCTAGAATAATTTAATGATAACGATCAGACTGTTCAGGTACTAATCGTCGATCAGGGAACCGCTGTTTTCCTTCATAATCAAATGCAATACGAAATTGCTTCTAATTTAAAAATTTTTCGTTTAATCTTAAACGATTAAAACAACGACAGTCGTAGACAAAATATCGCTGACTCCTTTTCAAGTACATTTTGTAGAGTTGTATGGATAGGGTACTACGCACATATTCTGTCTAAGATGTCTGAAATTATGAGTAACCGTTGCATATAGATCTATTACACTTTACATAGTTTCAGATAATTGGAGTGCAACACACGAAAAGGTGCATTCGGACATTTGCGTAAAGTGTCGTCTCGGATTAGCCTGCGCTGTCCGCGCAGGCTAATCCGAGACGACACTTTACGACTACATTAGATTTTGTGCTACAGTAGACTTGCGTAAAACAGAAAATCACATAAAATCGAAAAGTGTCGTTTCGGATTAGCCTGCGCGGACTGCACACACTGATCAGAGACGACACTTTACGCAAATGTCCGAATGACCCTTTTCGCGTGTTGCACTCCATATAGATCTATTACACTATACACACTTTCAGATATTTCAGGTTCCCATGGGATGGGGTTATATCGTGGTTCAGAAGAACATGAAATAAAACTAGACATTGTTCGTGTCACCTCTAGATTTGACATCGTGTATAACAATATCAAATTTTCGGGACATTCTTCCTGATAGAAATCCGGATGTGATGCACAATTCTTCGCAGCATGTATTTCAATCACTGTCAACCACACAGCTTTAGATGAACTGAAATCAGTGTAGTGATGGAAAAGCCATGCCATTTTTCTTTCAATCGATGAGGACAAAGAAAGCATCTATAATACTTGGATTACAAAATATCTTGCTTCTTAGACAGATGAACAATAAACGAAATTTTAACGCTTATGTCGATTTTCATTTTTATCTTGTCACCTACTTATTGATCATTTGAAGAACTACGTAAGTACTATGTACTTTATGTTGCTTTATCATATCGCGTACGTTTATTCTTTGTTTTACACATATTGTCGTGTCAGTCATACCTAGTAAAAATACAACAAAAGGGCCAAGATGGCCCTGGATCGCTCACCTGAATTTTTGAGAGAACCATAGCTAGTTTTTTCAAAGTCTACCGGTAATCAGCCATTTCACAGTAGAAGAATTTTTAAATAATTCTTCATGTCTGTATTATGTAAATAGCCCACAGCCATCAGAGCCATGTTTCTTGATGGATCAAAATTTCTCGAGCAATTTTTTTAAAAAAAGGTAAGGTAAGAAACATTTCTGTGAAATAATTTCAAAATTTGATTAGCTGTTTCTGAGAAAAAGAATTTCAAACAATTTCTCATTGGCCAAATATTGCAAGTAGCCACCATTCACCAGAGCCATGTTTCTTAACAAATCAGCATTTTGCGAACAATTCCTGAACAGAGTTACCAAAGGAACATTTCTCTGATTTTTTTCAAAATCTGTTGTGCTGTTTCAGAGAAGAAGAATTTTAAAGAATTTCTTCACGGCAATATAGTGCGCGTGGCCCCCATTCACCAGAGCCATGTTTCTCGACCGATCAAAATTTCGCGAACATTTTTTGAAAAGGGTCACAAAAGGAATTTTGCTGTGAAATTATTTCAAAATCTGACAAGCGGTTTCAGAGAAGAAGAATTTTAAAGAATTTCTTCATTTCCGTATAGTGCAAGTAGCCCCCATTCACCAGAGCACTGGTCCTTGACGGATCAAAATTTCATGAACAGTTTTTGCAAATGGTCATTCAAGGAACACCTCTGTGAACTTATTATGGCCCCCTTCGAAAAAGGGGGTCTATTGCTTTGTACTTTTCGGTCGGTCCGTCGGTCGGTCGGTCCGTAGACCACATTTTTGTCCGAAGCATAACTCAAAAAGTATTTCAGGTATCATCTTGAAACTACATATGTGGATAGATCTCATATATTTATGGAGTTATTGCGCTTTGTTGATTTTCATGCCTAATTTTTGTCCGGAGCATAACTCTAAAAGTATTTTAGGTATCATATTGAAACTACATAGGTGGATATATCTCATTTAGGAAAAGAGCAGTGCACAAGAATCATAACTCTGCCAATCATATTTATGAAGTTATTGCCCTTTGTTGATTTTTATACTTAATTTTTGTCTGGAGCATAACTCTAGAGTATTTCAGGTATCATCTTGAAACTACATAGGTTGCTAGATCTTATTAAGGAAAAGTGCAGTGCACAAGTACCATAACTCTGCCCATCATATATTTGGGGTTATTGCCCTTTGTTGATTTTCATACTTAATTTTTGTCCGGAGCATAACTCAAAAATTATTTCAGATATCACCTTGAAACCTCATAGGTGGATTAATCTAATTAAGGAAAAGTACAGTGCACAAGTACCATAACTCTGCCATCATATTTTTGGATTTATTGCCCTTTGTTGATTTTCATACTTAAGGAGCATAACTTAAAAAGTATTTCAGGTATGAACTTGGAACTACATATGTGGATAGATCTCATTATGGAGAAGTGCAGTGCAAAGGAATCGTAACTCTGTCCATCATATTTATGGAGTTATTGCCCTTTTGTTAATTTTCATACTTAATTATTGTCTGGAGCATAACTCTAAAAGTATTTCAGGTATCATCTTGAAACCTCATAGGTGGATTAATCTTATTAAGGAGAAGTGCAGTGCACAAGTACCATAACTCTGCCCATCATATTTTTGGAGTTATTGCCCTTTGTTGATTTTCATACTTAATTTTTGTCCGGAGGATAACTCACAAGATTTTTCAGATATCATCTTGAAACGTTATATGTGGATAGATCTTATTCTGGAGAAGTGCACTGCACAAGAACCATAACTCTGCCCATTATATTTTTGCAGTTATTGCCCTTTGTTGATTTTCGTACTTAATTTTTTTCCGGAGCTTAATTAAAAGAGTATGTGAGGTAAAATCATGAAACCTTATAAGTTGATAGTTAAAATAAATGGGAAGTGCAGTGCTCAAGAATTGTTAATTTATCATTAATAATTTTTGAGTAATTACATTTTGTTCGTTTTTACACTTTGAACTTAACAGTTTATAATCAGATGTTATATTTAGAATTGGATGCCATTAGGTGGGTATACATGTATTACAAATCTCTCTTGTTTCAAATTCTGACTATCCGTTTCATAGAAAAATAAATTTTCAGACTTTCTTCATTTCCGTATAGTGCGAGTAGCCCCCATTCACCAAAGCAATGATTCTTGACGGATCGAAATTTCTCGAACAATTTTTGAAAATGTCACCCAAGGAACATCTCTGTGAAATTAAATCACAATCTGTCCGGCAGTTTCAGAGAAGAATAATTTTAAACAATTCCTTCATTTCTGTATAGTGCAAATAGCCCCCATTTACCAGATCCACGTTTCTTGACAGATCAAAATTCCACGAACAAGTTTTGAAAAAGGTCACCCAAGGAAGATCTCTGTGAAATCATTTTAAAATATGACCAGCAGTTTCAGAGGAGATTTTTAAAGAATTTACAAAATTCCATTCGGTTTCCATGGCAACCAGACTTTTCGTTGGAATCGAATTCTGTGATTACTTTTTAAAGAGAACCTCTCAAGGAACATTCCTGCCAATTTTGGTTTAAATTGGCCCAATGGTTTAGGAGGAGTTCATGTTTAAAGAATTGTTGACGACGCACTGACGCACGACTGACGACGGATACCGGGTGATTCTAAAAGCTCCCATTGAGCACGTTGTGCACAGGTGAGCTAAAAAGGTAAAAAAGAAATTGTTGAAAATACCACTTAAAGCTGAAAACTAAAAAAATATAGATTTACGAGTATCTGAACTGAAACCATTTTCAGACGACAGTTGCAATCGCTCATGTGATGCCAATTGTCTTGGAATGGCTAGAACCAAAACTAGGAGACTGGCAGAAATGCTGCACACAGTGTTTTCCGAAGGGTTTTTTCTCTGGATCGCTAAATTAATTCGGGATTGTATGGAAAAGGGTTAAAGCTCATTTTATAATATGATTTGAAGTTACTCCCACATGTTATCATACACTCATTGGGTATTTTATCTTTTAAATACAAAACATAAGAGCTAAACACAGATTAGGATGCTCTAAATACTATGTAGATCAAGATCACATAGCACAGCACGTGGAAACTGAATTAAGGTCTTTATATTCGATCACTCTCTCCACTTCAAGCAGTTTCGATATGCAGGAGATCTAAACAGAGATTAAGATGCTGTAAAGACTATGTAGCTCAAGATCACATTGTATTGCACGTGGAAATTCAATTCAGGTCTTTATATCTCGACTTCAAGCGGTTTCGATATGTAGGATTTGGTAAGCGTATTATAGGCGTAGGTTATTATAAGCGTAGGTTATTATAAGCGTAGGTTATTGATTCGGGATCAGAGTGCACGATATATGCGGTCTTTTCTTTATTTATGTCTTCCGCAAAAGACCTATGTTTACTTGTGTACATTCAGTGCAGTCTGATCATGAACTATGCCTTTTCCAAAAGCCTATTGTTACGGGAGACCACTCCTTCCTGCATGGCATACTCCCGATTTAAATACAATACCTGGCTACTGCGTCAGAGAGATATCTCTTTGGCTCAGTGGTTAGGGTATTGGCTTTGCGTCCGGGAGTTCGGAGTTCGAATCCCGCTCCGATCCTTATTTCTGCCATGCATTTATTCATTTGTTTCTTTGTTACGGACTTCGTTCGTAAGATGGGGGCTCGTCCGGGATTGGCCATTGAGCCATTAATCCCATTTGTTGTCCAAAATCGGACTTCCTGCCTAATAAGGCTTTGAGTCATCAATAAATGATGACTTTAAGAGGGGGTGTGTTACGGGAGACCACTCCTTCCTGCATGGCATACTCCCGATTTAAATACAATACCTGGCTACTGCGTCAGAGAGATATCTCTTTGGCTCAGTGGTTAGGGTATTGGCTTTGCGTCCGGGAGTTCGGAGTTCGAATCCCGCTCCGATCCTTATTTCTGCCATGCATTTATTCATTTGTTTCTTTGTTACGGACTTCGTTCGTAAGACTATTTATATTATATGTACATGTATGTTCAACCGTAGGTTATTGATTCGGGATCAGAATGCACGATATATGCAGTCTTTCCTTGGTCTACGTCTTTTGTAAAATCCTACGTTTACTCTTGTACATCCAGTGCAGTCTGATCTTGATCTATGCCTTCTACAAAAACCCATTTATAAGTATGTTCAAGTGAGCTTTACAGATTGCACGGTACATGCAATCTATTCTTGGTCTACGTCCTCCTTAAAAGCCTGTGTGTAATTATGTATATGCTATACACAAAATATACTGTATTTAAAAGTCACTCTAAGCATATGTCTTTTCAGATATTTTTGTATTTTGGGCCGGTGGCCTTATATATGCTGAATAAAGTATTTGTATTTATAGGGTGTTGCCACGCTTATTTCGACAGCCATAAAGATAGGTAATATAGCTAAGTGTTGACGTAATAGGTTTTAAAAATCGCAGAAAATTAAAAGTATGTAAAAAGTATGTAAGAACATCAAGACCTTATTTAAGGTTTCCTTTTTTAATCCGTGGCAGCTATTGGCATGTAGATCTAGTTAGTTTTTTTTTTAAAGAAAACTTAATAATGAAACGATTTCTATTCTCAGTGTGACTAGGTATGCACTTTTATGTTTGATTTCATGTTGTAAACTTTTATTTCTGTGAGGAGCATTGTTTGGACCGAAACTAGCCCTAATGTTTTGGGTATATTTGTAATTTTTACTCTTAGGCCACAAACAGAATAAAACCTGAAAAGACGTATAACAAAAAAAAAAATAGAAAACCGAAAATATGTTACAGCAAACTGTTGCGAACGCTCATTTTAGGGATAATACAGAGTATTTGAAACCACTGACCTTCCGTTAAGCATGAATGGAATAGCAATTACATCCGGTTAACGGCACATTTAACATTCATAAAAATATAATCGGAAGGAGGGCGCAACGCGTGTATGGTAAACATGTGGGAGTAACTTCAAACCGTATTATAAAATGATCTTTAACCCTTTTCCATACAATCCCGCATTAATTTAGCGATCCACACAATCCCGGCCTTTAGCGATCCAGAGAATAACACTCTGGCTAGCATTTCCGCATATCTCCTAGTTTTGGTTCTAGTTATCCTAAAACAATTTTCATCACATGAGTCATTGCAACTGTTGTCTGAAAATAAATCTAATTTTTTTGGGTAATTTTCAGCTTAAGTGGTATTTTTCAGCAACTTTCCTTTTTTCCATTTTTTATTTTTACTAGGTATGACTGACATGGCAATATGTGTAAATCCAAGAATAAATGTAAGCGATATAATAAAACAACATAAAGTACATACGTATTCTTCAAATGACCAATAAGTAGATGGCAAGATTAAAATGGCAAAGGCATTAATATTTCGTTTATTGTTCCGCTATCTAAGAAACAGGATAGTTTGTAATTTAAGTATTAGACATCTTCGTTTTCCTCATCGATTGAAAAAAATGGTATGGCTTTATCATCACTACACTGATTTCAATTAATCTAAAGGTGTGTTAGTGACAGTGACTGAGATACTTACTGCGAAGAACTATGCATCATATCCGGATTTCTATCAGGAAGAATGTCCCGGAAATTTCACATTGTTATAAACGAAGTCAAATCTAGAGCTGACACTAACATTTTCTAGCTGTATTTCATCTTCTTCTGAACAACGATATAACCCCATCGACGTTTGTTACAGCAAGAACATGGGAACCTGAAATGTTTGAAAGTGTGTAAAGTGTCATAGATCTATATGTAACGGTTACTCATAATTTCAGACATTTTTGACGGAATATGTGCATGCATCATTACACAATTCTATCTTCTACATGTAGGTTCCCGAGCCCCGGTAGCACAGTCGGTAGCGCACATTACTCAAGAACAGATTTGGCTGGTTCGATCCGTTCGGCCGTTTTTTTCTTTTACGAGCATTGTTAATAGTCATTGCGACAGAATTCATTCCTCTCCGGCCGCTGATCATTGTTTCGAGGATGGATATTTGGGAGAGCAGCCAATATCTTAGTTTAAACATATTTTATTCATCAGTATTAGATACAAATTTAACAAAACAAGAGGAAATACAAATATATGATAAATATACTGATACCAATACCAATATCTTGGGAAGAATACTGAGCAGAGTAATGTTAAAAGACACTCAAAGAAAGCATGGATATGTGCATTGGTCGCCGCGATATACCTCAAACAATGTTGAACACAGCGTTAAAAATCATACTGTACACTATCACTGTTTATGTATTTTAGGTCACATTTTCTGTGGAAGATTTACTTCATACTTTTTGTTGATGCATTAACGATTGGTATAGAGAAGAAATTCTGCTGACATGGCCTTGCACACCAAACAAGGAAACAAAGGCAGAAAATTCTAACCTGTGTGAGTACAGTTGTTTCCTCTTTGTGAATTATTGTTAGAAAAGGAAAAATCCCTCATATTGAGCAATTTCTCCTTACCTCACTATTTCTAATGAGATTTATCCTATTATTTCCTTGAAAAAAAAAAAAACTTCCGCTGTGACCCTCAACCTCGTTTTCTGACGAAATAATCACAGATAGGTGCCATTGTTTTCCCTTATTGATTAGAATTATAAATACTATTAGACTGGAAATTAGGCTTCCCCTGCAAGTTTTTACTTTTGCGACATCAAATTCGCCATCTCAAAAAAAAATGGGGGCCAGTAGGAGCCAACTGAGGTAGTCACATAGTACATTAGACACTTCAGTTTACTGGCCAATTTTAAAGCTGTAACTAAATACATTGCTCGGTAGTGCTGTACAAGCTTACTTATGTTCCTTTTTTTCCGAAGGGTTTTCAAGGTTGTGAGATGCGGGGACATAGAATTTGTATTTGAACAGTTAGAATTCTTCAAGTTTTCATGAAATTCAGGAGGAAATTTGTGGTTGTGTGGTAAAGGGTTAATAAATCATTTCTTTCTATCCTTCAATACTCAATACATGAGTTTTATTTTCTAAAAGGTCCTTTGATTCTGGTCTTTTTCTCTCTGTAGGAGTGTCCTCTATAGTTACTTGTCCCCATGCTATCACGAAGACAAAGTGGCCTATAAAATGTAATTTATTTTTTTTTCCTCAAACAATTGTTAGTAAATGTTGGAACATGCTTCTTCATTTCTTACAAAACAAAGAAATTAAATGTTAAGGGAAAATTAATGATAATTAGACACCACATGTGTTTTATTGCCCCTAGGCTTATCTCTGCAGGCTTCTTCAAAGGGACAACAGACTTTAATCTTTGAAAATTGCAACCTACAATTCAATTAATGAGATAACTGATTATTTTATTACTCTTTCTGCTTAACAAGTACAAATTTGTGCATTATGTTTGTTATTTTGATGTTAATTCTTCAAGTAAAAAATCAACGTCAGCACTTGAAAATTTTTTGTGTATTCATTAATTTAGCTTTTATTATAAACATAATAATCAAATAATAATCTTATAATCATTAACATTTTTTTCAATTAAACTTTAGACATTCAGCTGAACATTGTTTGATGAAATGATTCCATGCATAAGTAATAATGTTATGGTCACAAAACAATCACTTCAAAAGACAGTAATACTGAATATTATTTTCATACGTATTGCTCTTTACACCCACCAAAAACACACACTACTGTCGAATCGAGAGACGCTAATCTAAGTTACTTCAAGCACAGTTACCTCGCCTAAAACGGGCAGAATTTTAACCGTATTGATTAGCCTGTACCGGTCCCTATACACGTATTAGTATCAGGGGCGGTAACCAGTCTAGATGTTGACCAGGTAAGGCATAATGAAGGCTTGGTTTTAAAAAATATGGGCGGTGACTAAATTTTGTACCTTGTTTCTGATTGGTTTCTTATAGTTTGTAAATATTCTGTATGCTCAAAGGCGTATTCTATGTCTCCCTATTTCAGGTTCCGTTGTTCCTGGTCATTCCAAAGTATAAGGTGAATGACAAATGCAATAATCTGTATCATGTCCAAGCTGACCACACAAAACAGCTGTTCAATATCACTCTCAGTTCATGACTCTCATTTGGACGGTTTCCAAATCCCTGGGATTTTAGAAAAGAGAGTTTTGCCTTTAAGCACTGGACTGTGTGTGGAACAAGAGGACCCTTTTTACGGTGTGCAAGTTCGATTTTAGTTGTTCAGCAGGATTTGGGTTAAAACCTGTATCGGGGAATTCAGTTATTCTATTTTTAGCAAAGTATAACAAACAAGAGGGCCAAGATGGCCCTGGATCGCTCACCTGAATTTTTGAGAAGACCATAGCCTATTTTTCTTTTCTTTTTTGGTATTGAAATATTCGAAACAAAATTATTATTTTGCCAAGCAATTTTCAAAAGGTCACCTGTAAAAGTCATTTCAAAATCTGACCATCAGTTTCAGAAAAGAAGAGTTTTTAAGAATTTCTTCATTTTTGTATAGTGCAAGTAGCCCCCATTCACCAGAGTCATGTTTCTTGATGGATCACAATTAAGCGACCAATTTTTGAAACGGGTCATTCAAGTAACATCCCTGTGAAATTATTTAAAAATGGCCAGCGGTTTCAGAGAAGAAGAATTTTCAATAATTTCTTCGTGCGTATAAAGTGGGATTAGCTCCCATTCACTAGGGTCATGTTTCTTGACGGATCAAAATTTCGTGGACAGTTTTTAAAAAGGGTCACCAAAGGAACATTGCTGTGAAATCATTCTAAAATCTGACCAGCCGTTTCAGAGAAGGAGAATTTTCAAGAATTTCTTCATTTCCATATAGTGCGAGTAGCCCCCATTCACGAAAGCGATGTTTCTTAAAATTTCACGAACAATTTTTGAAAAGGGTCACCCAAGGAACATCTCTGTGAAATTATTTTCAAATCTGACCACCGTTTCAGAGAAGAAGAATTTTCAAGAATTTCTTCATTTCTGTATAGTGCAAGTAGCCCCGACTCACCAGAGCCATGTTTCTCAATGGATTAAAATTTCACGAACAATTTTTGAAACGGGTCACTTAAAGAACATCCCTGAGAAATTACTTCAAAATCTGACCTGCGGTTTCAGAGAAGAAGAATCTTTAAGAATTTCTTCATTTCTATATTATATAGTGCAAGTAGCCCCCATTCACCAGAGCCATGTTTCTTGACCAATCAAATTTTCGCAAACAAATTTTGAAAAGGGTCACCTGAGGAACATCTCTGTGAAACTATTTCAAAATCTAATCAGCCCTTTCAGAGAGGATTTTTAAAGAATTTCTATGACAATTTCATTTGGTTGCAATCGCTACCACTGTTTTTGATGAAATCAAATTCTGTGAACAGTTTTAAATATGACCTCCCAAGAAACTTCCCCACTTGGTTTGGTCCAAATCGGCCCTCTGCAGTTTAGGAGATGTTTAAAGAAATTGTTGACGATGCACGACGGATACATTGTGATCCTATAACCTACCCCCGGGCACGCTATGCTCACGGGAGCTGAAAATGTTTAACGACACCCGTTTAGTTCATTGTACAGAAGTAAAAATGGGGAAAAGATCTATATTAAAAGCACATATGAGTGTCATTCAAAAGTAGTAACCAACATTTCGGATTAAGTTTACATCAGACTGACGTTTTCCTAGGTTTTGGACAACCAAAAAAGAATTCTATACACGAAGAGAAATTGACATTGTAAGTGAGACAAATGAACTGACACAAACTACGTTCAAACAATAAAATATCGTACCGTGGTCCGAAAGGCTGTGTGTGTTTAATTATCACTGCTTATAAAATATTAATTGAATAATAACACTAGTGAAGAATGCATGTCTCATTGTAACCCCCCCCCCTTCTGGGACGTATGGTGTATGTTACGTGCTTTATTTAATTATTATCAGCACGTCCATTAGATTAATCAGTTGAAACACCGTAAAATAAAATAATGCGTCACATTTTATACAGTATGTGTCCTAAACAAAGTTTTAAATCATATGCCATTTTTAATTACAATATAACTAAGTCCTGACAAAATTATGTTCGAAACAATTTTCATACCATACAGTTAGAGGCCATTAATCTTCAGAAAAAAGTGGAAAACGACATACGATATTGTAACTGTACAGCCCGCCCCTCATAATGCTTAGTGATGCTTCAGGTAGCAGTACAGATAAAAACTTCACGTACAATTTTTGAAACGGCAGCCGAAGAAACATCGCAGTGAAATCATTTTAAAATTTGGCCAGCGGTTTAATAGAAGAAAATTTTTAAGAATTTCTTTGAAAATTCCATTTGGTTGCCATGGAAACCAGAGTTTTTGACGAAATCAAATTCTGTGAACAGTTTTTCAAAGAAGACCTCCCAAGGAACAATCCAGCCAAGTTTGGTCCAAATTGGCCCAGCGGTTCAGGAGGAGTTGATGTTTAAAGAATTGTTGACGACACACCACGGACAACGCACCACGGGCGACGGACACCGGGTGATCCTAAAAGCCCCCCTTGAGCATGTTGTGCTTTTGTGCTCAGGTGAGTTAAAAGTAGTTCCAGATTTTCGGCAGGAGGAAAATATTCACTGTGTCGGGGAAATGATTCCCCCAGCTTAAATTACAGCATTTCTTTACCCATAAAATTTCCAACAAGAGGGCTGGGACGCTCATAACCTTATGAATGAAATTCAATTCTTTGAGCAACTTTGGTAAAGCTTCACCCAAGTTTCATCAAGATTGGCCCAGTGGGTTAGGAGAAGAAGATGTTTAAAGAAATTATTGACGGGCGACAGACGCCGGACATAGGGCAATAAAATATCAAAGCTCTACACCTTCCAGTTTCAAAGAAGAATTTTTAATTTTCCTTCTTTTTCCTATGTTCGAACCTGTGGTCCCCGGGGCTGGGTCAGTTTTCACCAATGCAGCATCCGTGGAACAACCTTGGTAGAGGTCCACTCAAAGATGCTACATACCAAATATCAAAGCTCTACACCTTCCCGTTTAAGAGAAAAAGAAATTAAAAATTTTCCTTTGTTCCTATGTTCCAGCCTGTGAACTCCGGGGCATGGCCAGTTTTGTAGCCAGGGACATCATATGACTAAACTTGGTAGAGGTTCACTAGAAGATTCTGCATACCAAATATCAAAGCTCTGCACCTTCAAGTTTCAGAGAAGATTTCTAAAATGTTCCTTCTTTGTTGCTATGTTCGAACCTGTGACCTACCGGGGCAGGGCCAGTTTTGACCCCAAGGGCATAATTTGAACAAACTTAGCAGAGGTCCACTAGGAATTGCTACATGCCAAATATCATAGCTCTATGCCTTCTAGTTTTAGAGAGGAAGAATTCTATTTTTTTCTTTCTTTGTTCCTATGTTTCAACTTGTGACCCCCAGTCTACTAGGAGATGCAACATACCAAATATCAAAGCTCTACGCCATCTAGTTTCAGAGGAGAAGAATCTTAAAGTTTTCCTTCTTTTGTTCCTATGCTAAAACTAGTGACCCTCGTGGTGGGACAAGTTTTGACCCCAGGGATATCATTTGAACAAACTTGGTAGAGGTCCTCTAGGAGATGCAACATACCAAACATCAAAGCTCTACACTTTCTAGTTTCTGAGGAAAAGAATTTTAAAGTTTTCCTTCTTTGTTCCTATACTCAAATTTGTGACCCCCGGGATGGGGCCAGTTTTGACCCCAGGGACATAATTTGAACAAACTTGGTAGAGGTCCACTATGACCCTACGGGCATAATTTGAATATACTTGGTAGAGGTCCGTTAGGAGATGCTACATACCAAATATTAAAGCTTCACGCCTTCTAGTTTCAGAGAAAAAGATTTTCAAAGATTGCGGGTTTTTTTTGCTGTTGCCATGGCAACCAGAGTTATGAGTGGAATTAATCTTTTTTAACAATTTTGGTAGAGCTTCACCCTTGGAACATTGCTGCTAAGTTTCATGAAGATCGGTCCATTGGTTTAGGAGGAGAAGATTGTTGACGGACGACTGACGCCGACATAGGGCGATCACAATAGCTCACCTTTAGCACTTTGTGCTAAGGTGAGCTAAGAATAGAAGCATGAAATATAATATAAATATCTATGAATCGACCATGTTCAGTGCTGATGACACGTTCATGGCTGATTCAGATTTTTATTCATCAAGGCTGCAAAGTTTTCGACTCCACAGTTCGTGGCAACCTTGATAGTAATGCATCAGTATTTCCTTGTATATTAATAAGAACAAGAGGGCCATTGGCCCTGGAACGCTCACCTTAGACTATAGCTTATGAGTGAAATTCAATTCTTTGAACAACTTCGGTAAAGCTTCACCCAAGGAACATCCCTGCCAAGTTTCATCAAGATTTGCCCAGTGGGTTGGGAGAAGATGTTTAAAGAAATTGTTGACGGACGACAGACATAGGGCAATCAAGTATCAAAGCTTTACTCCTTCCAGTTTCAAAGAAGAATTTTAAATTTTCCTTTTTTGTCCTGTACTCGAACTTGTGGTCCCCAGGACTGGGTTCTGCATACCAAATATCAAAGCTCTGCACCTTCAAGTATCAGGGAAGAAGATTTCTTAACGTTTCCTTCTTTGTTGCTATGTTCGAACCTGTGACCCCCCGGGGCAGGGCCAGTTTTGACCTCAAGGGCATAATATGAACATACTTGGTAGAGGTTCACATAGCTCTATGTCTTCTACTTTAGAGAAGAAGAATTTTAAAATTTTCTTTCTTTGTTCCTATGTTCGAACTTGTGACCCCCGGGGCAGGGCCAGTTTTAACCCCACAGGCATGATTTAGACAATCTTCGTAGAGGTCCACTGAAAATGCCACATACCAAATATCAAAGCTCTACGCCATCTAGTGTCAGAGGAGAAAAATTTTAAAGTTTTCCTTCTGTGTTCCCCGGGAAGGGGCCATTTCTGACCCAGGGGCATAATTTGAACGTAGAGGTCCACTAGGAGATGCCACATACCAAATATCAAACCTCTACGCTTTTTTGTTTCTGAGGAAAAGGATTTTAAAGTTTTCCTTCTTTGTACCTATGCCCAAATTTGTGTCCCCAGGAGTGGGGCTAGTTTTTATCCCTTGGGCATAATTTGAACAAACTTGGTGGAGCTCCACTCGGAGATGCCACATACCAAATATAAAAGCTCTATACCATTTAGTTTTAGAGAAGAAGAATTTTAAAGTTTTCCTTTGTTCCTATGCTCAAACTAGTCACCCTCAGGGTAGGCCCAGTTTTGACCCCAGGGGCATAATTTGAACAAACTTGGAAGAAGTCTACTAGGAGATGCCACTTACAAAATATCAAAACTCTACGCTTTCTAGTTTCTGAGGAAAGGAATTCTAAAGTTTTTCTCCTTTGTTCCTACGCTCAAACTTGTGACCCCCGGGTTGGGGCCAGTTTTGACCCCAAGGGCATAATTTGAACAAACTTGGTAGAGGTCCACTAGGAGATGCCACATACCAACAAGAGGGCCAAGATGGCCCTGGATCGCTCACCTGAATATCTGAGAGAACCATAGCCATTTCTTTCAAAATGTAATCAGCCCTTTCAGAGAAGAAGAATTTTTAAGAATTTCTTCCAGTCTGTATAGTGTAAATAGCATACAGTAATCAGAGCCATGTTTCTTGATGGATCAAATTTTGCAGAGCAATTTTTGAAAAGGGTTAGCTAAGAAATATTTCTAAGAAATTATTTTTAAAATCTGATCAGCCGTTTCAGAGAAAAAGAATTTCCTCATGGCCAAATAGTGCAAGTAGCTCCCATTCACCAGAGCCATGTTTATAGACAAACCAGCCTTTTATGAACAATTTTTGAAAAGGGTTACCAAAGGAACATTTCTGTGAAATTATTTCAAACTCTTATCAGCCGTTTATTCCCTATAGTGCAAGTAGGCCCCATTCACCAGAGCTGTGTTTCTTGACGGATCAAAATTTCACGAACAACTTTTGAAAAGGGTCATTCAAGGAATATCTCTGTGAAATTATTTCAAATTCTGACGAGCCGTTTCAAAGAAGAATAATTTTTAAGAATTTCTTAATTTCCGTATAGTGCAAGTAGCCCCCATTCACCAGAGCCACATTTTTTGACGGATTAAAATTTTACGAACAACTTTTAATAAGGGTCACCAAAGGAACAATCCAGTGAAATTATTCCAAAATCTGACCGGCGGTTTCAGAGAAGAAGAATTTTTAAGAATCCCTTCATTTCTATATGGTCAAGAAGCCCCCATTCACCAGAGCCACATTTTTTGACGGATCAAAATTTTACGAACAAGTTTTGAAAAGGGACACCCAAGAAACATATCTGTGAAATTATTTCAAAATCTGACCGGCGGTTTCAGACCAGAAGATTTTCAAAGAGTTCCCTAAAAAATTACGTTCGGTTGCCATGGCAACCAGAGTTTTTAATAGAACCAAATTCTGTGAACACTTTTTTAAAGAGGACCTCCCAAGGAACATTCCAGCCAAGTTTGGTCCAAATCCGCCAAGCGGTTTAGGAGGAATTGATGTTTAAAGAATTGTTGACGACGCACCGACGCACGACGGACGACGCACAACGGACAGTGTGAACCTAAAAACTCCCCTTGAGCACGTTGTAATCAGGTGAGCTAAAAATCAAAGCTCTACGCCATCTAGTTTCAGAGGAGAAGAATTTTAAAGTTTTCCTTCTTCGTTCCTTTGCTCAAATTTGTGAGCCCCGGGATGGGGCCAGTTTTGACCCCAGGGGCATAATTTGAACAAACTTGGTAGAAGTCCACTAGGAGATGCCACATACTAAATATCAAAGCACTACGCTTTCTAGTTTCTAAGGAAAAGAATTTTAAAGGTTTCCCTCTTTGTTCCTATGCTCAAATTTGTGACCCCCCGGGTTAGGACCAGTTTTGATCCCAGGGGCATAATTCGAACAAACTTGGTAGAGGTCCACTAGGAGATGCCACATACCAAAAATCAAAGCTCTGCGCCGACTAGTTTCAGAGGAGAAGAATTTTAAAATTTTCCTTCTTTGTTCCCATGTTCAAACTTGTGACCCCCGGGATGGGCCAGTTTTGACCCCAGGGGTATAATCTGAACAAACTAGGTAGAGGTCGACTAGGCAATGCTATATATCAAATATCAAAGCTGTACGCCTTCAAGTTTCAGAGGAGAAGATTTTTTAAAGATTTCTTTCTTTGTTCCTATGCCCAAAATTGTGAACCCCCCCCCCCGGGGTGGGGCCAGTTTTGACCCTAGAGACATAATTTGAACAAACGTGGTAGAGGTCCATTAGGAGATGCCACATACCAAATATCAAAGCTCTACGCCTTCTAGTTTCAGAGAAGAAGATTTTCAAAGATTTCTTTTCTTTTTTCTTTTGTTGCCATGGCAACCAGAGTTAGGGGTGGAATTAAATCCTTTGAACAGTTTTGGTAGAGCTTTACCGAAGGAACATTCCGGCCAAGTTTCATGAAGTTTAGCCCAGTAGTTTAGGAGAAGAAGATGTTTAAAGAAATTGTTGACGGACGACGGACGCCGGACATAGGGCGATCATAATACCTCACCTTTAGCACTTTGTGCTTAGGTGAGCTAAAAATAGGACAAACACATTTAAAAAAATGTTACGATTTGAATATAAGTATGTAAAGTAGAAATGAAACTACTTATGCCTGCCCCAACTGTGCTTTACGACAAGCACTATAAAGTGTACGTAGCATTTGTCATGTGATGAAGGCTAAAAGATTTCACATATAGCGCACAATACTGAAAGAAAGCATATCGATTTTAGTCTTTCGCGTTAAGAAATGAAATTATTTTCGTCAAAGAGCTAGAGCAAACGTTTTAGCTGACAAGTATAATTCATAATACGAGAAAGAAAGTGTCACATGTTCGTATTTAACTGAATTAAACCTATCTTCTATTCCGTAGAAATACATGACAAAGAAACATTTCAGAGATCGAGCGACCTGGGAACTTTTAATGTAGTTTTAGATTTCATTTTTCTATCAGCGACTGACAAATAGACCTTACTTTTAAAAGAACATTTTGAAAGTCGTAAACTTTCCCGTTAGAATATATTTCTTATTTTCCCGCACTGTTTTTTTTTCCAATAAAACCAATAATTCATCATCATGGTTTACCTCGTCTGGGGTTTTCGTCGACAGCTTTCAGTTACAGACTGACTCAAAAAATTATGTCATAGACAATTGATGGGTTAAAACACTAACAACCTATTAATAGTATATGTTAATGAAGAAAATAACGATTATCGAAGGATAAAAAGAGGATGGGCACGACCTCTTCTATCAAATATACGTGGCCAATAAAGAATTAAAAACAAAATAAATTGACCAACTGTTGAACTACAGATTGTCAAATTCGGATTCCTTAGATACTCTTTTATATGTATTACAGCTCTATTATAGTAGATCTAACGTTGCCATGCAGGTAAAATTGACGGTATTACAATACAGTATCTGTCATCTACATGTACCAAGAATTATGTGTGTAAATCATCGTGGCCAGCAGTTAATCCTTTCCCCTTTTCTCCATAATTGTTACCGTATCAATGAAAACTGTATAGCATATTATTTGTACTTTTGTAAGTACTATGTTTTTATTTTGTTCCAAGAGGTTTCTTGCTTGTAATGGCTGATCAACAACGGAACAATTGTACTTTTAAAAGCTCGACAAATATCTTGCCTTGTTTGTTAAGAATAGAGATTCAAGTCAGATGCAATTATTTTAGATAATTTCACTACGACAGTTCAACAGCTGGTTGCCTTCTACGGTTTCATCACTAGGCTTGTGGTGTGAAACGCCTTTCCAAATACACATTACGTGCAGTCAGCATATCCTTTATATAAATACCACACTTTATTTCATGCTTTCCGGTAGGATAACGAGAAATAGCAGTGAAAAATATTTTTCGATCTTACACTGGTACCACCAGTGAAAATACCGATTTGCACGTTCTTGTTGCCTAGGTAAATTGCGCGTGCCTAACAACCAGATGGGAAATATGACGTCATATGCCTTACATTTCTCGCGCTTGACGTAACGTTGCTATGCGGGAGGGGTACGCCACGGGGAATAAGGTAAAGGAACCGTACTGAATTTTGATAAAGCTCCTCGAAAAAAGGGTTAAAAACATAAAATAAATAGAATATTTGTTCTTTTCGGTGAAAGATCGAAATTTATTTCATCTCGTGAACACCATCGGTAATATTTTCACTCGTGGCTGCGCCACTCGTGAAAATATCACCGATGGTGTCCACTCGATGAAATAAATTTCGATCTTACACTGAAAAAAACAAATATCCTCTATTTAAACCTTAGTTCAAGAAAAATGTTTCTACATCGTGGCAAGAAGACAAACAAGCATTGTTTAAAGCGGAGAGGAGCTTAAGCTAGCAAACATAGCGAACACATGTAAATTTTGTAAAAAGAAAAAGCCTGGTAGCATCTCAGAACTTATGAGAGTAAAGTTTATAAAGAAATATGCAGAATGTTTGAGATTAGAAAAACCAGAACCAGCGTCAGAAATCCAAGAGGAAATGGATAAGCCGATTTGTTTAATCGACACTGTTACGCATGGTTAAGGCGTATCTCTGTGGAGACCAGCGAGACTGGGACCTAGATCTGGGCTGTCTAGCAGGAGCCTACAGAGCCACTCCAAATGAATCAACAAAGCTAACCCCAAATATTCTTACAATGAGAGAGAAGTGAGGTTACCTGGTGACTTAGTTTTTGGGTCCACCAGTGATCTTACGACGGTGAAGCCATAACCACCTATGGTGATTTTGTAGAAGCCCTTCGGTCAAGAATGCAAAATGCCCATAAAGTGGCCCGCAGTCATCTTTCTTCTTCAGCAAAAAGAAGAAAGGAACTGTACGACGCCAAAGTAGCTTTCCATAGGTACAGAGAAGGGGATGTAGTATTGGTTCTCATGGATGCGAGGAAACCTGGTAGGACATCACTGACCAGCATTTAGTGTATCAAGATGAAGATCTTTCTATACCGACACCAAGAAAGAGACCAGCAACGCCAAAACTTGAACGCATTTATGAGGGTCTAGTCTTTGTCAAAGAGAAGCTATCAGAAATGAATTTCATGATACAGACAGATGTTTCAGGCACAATTAAACCGATTCACCACAACAAGCTAAAGCCTTATGAAGGCACCAACACACCTAGAAGGATTCAGAAAGCTAAGCAAAAGCTCTCTGACATCCAAGAGCAACAACAATAAGCTGCCACTACAGTCTATGATGTGATTGTAGTCCACACATCTGTGACTACAAGAGAAAGTTATGGTCTGCATTGGATATTTCCGATGAAAATACAACAGCTAAATGGAAGTTTGTTTCAATGTAGAACCACTAATCAAGAGACGGATATTGTAATATTTTTTACCATTTGTTAGCAAAGGCAGATGAAGTTAAAGCAGGAGAAAGGTAAAAATACCGCATGGTGCGTACTGATCGGAGATGCGAAGGAGCAATTTAAACCCTTGGTAGTGTGGTTGAGAGGATGCAATGATTCTAACACAGAATGGAAATGCAAGACGGGAACAGAATGGGTTAGCTGAGCAATCATCATTGCAATGAGCGGTAAAGGAGGTATAGAACGTGTAATGCGGGCTATGTGGTGTTTCGAACGAGAAAAATTAATAGAACATGTTTTTTTCCGAAAGGCGATAGTTAGATGCGGGTATGGTTGTAAAGAATAATAAGAGTGTTGGATGACAATTTCTCATTAAAGACAGAAATTAAAATTCATTGCATTCGAATTAAGACAGCGTTAAGTTACCGCACGCGGCGGTTTAAATGAATGCCAAGAAATGAATGGTGGCAAGCAGCAGTCCGAAAGAAACATATAAACTAATGGGATCTAATGGGCTCTTAAGACTGATCAATGACTAGTAGACTGGTAATTGTACACACACTCAGTATATCATATTTTCGAACACTTTCAGACACAACAGAAAGATGCAAGCTCAAGCACTTTCTGTAGCATACAGAGAATTGGTAGATGGAGCAAAGAAGTGGGGACGTGCCTACCAGTGCCTGGCATGCTTCTACAGCAAAGGAAAGGTGTATGTCAACGAAAAGCTGAATGTGGAAGACCACATCTACAAGACTCACGTGCGACCAGACCAAATTCTCTTTTACTGCCGCCTTTGCCATTTTTACTGTCAGAGTGAAGACCAACTTCGGCACCATATATAGTCCCAAAAGAAGATGGTGGACGAGAAGGGGTATCCAGACAAGGGTAGGAGGTTTCCCATGAGGAGTACCAAGCCACATGTAATTGGGCCTTTGGATTATCCAAGGTATGAACCCGCAGAAAGCCTCCAGCACTGGCTGAGGGTAATGAAGATAAATCAAGTAAATGTCAGCAGCATCCGGACCCCTGTGACCAGCACTAGAGTAACTCCAGTAACAGCACAACCTCGACACCCAGACGCTAAAATTCACACCATTACCCACTGGAGGCCAATTGGTGAAACAAACACCAATGCTACCATCCTGTGCAACCCCAGTGCAGAGCCTTGTAATAGTGCATTTTCAGGAAGTTCACAAGTCATTGAGATCCCTCTCAGAAGTCCTAGAGGAATATATTGAAAACTGGCTTGACTGGTATGCTGAAGGGTGTCCAACTCACGACAAATTTCTGCATGCTCTAGTAGGCATGGACAAACAGAAGCTGGTTGGAGGTCTTACTCTTAAGTGTTCCGGATTCCAGATTCCAGCCGACTAACACAGCCTGTAGGGTTGAACATAACATGATGCCCGATCCTGAATCAGGTGATAATTGTGACTACCCAGAGGAAGACATCACTGACCAGCTTTTAGGGTATCAGGATGAAGATCGTTCTATACCGACACCAAGAAACAGACCAGCAACGCCAACTAATGAAGATCCAATTCCGGAAAAGAGTAGAGAAGAAAAGTATGAAACAGCCAGGTGAAGAAAAAAGATGATAAAGAATTTTCAGTCAGTATGGTAGCAGTGAATAGTATGGTGGAGGTCATGACCAGATTGAAAGAAGTAATGGGAAAAAACTTTAACGGCCCTAGAAAAATTAGACAAAGATAGAAAAGGTAACACGTGTGAAATGGGGAAGATGATTGACAGTATGAGTCGACTAAGGATAACTGTAGAAGAGAAAAAGAGGCAGGATACTGTCAGGGAAGACAGAAGACTGAATTGGGAATAAAGGCAGCAGAAACGAAAGGAAAGAGATGACGAGCGACGAAGAGAGGAGAAAATGGGGGAAACGGAACAAAGGGATAGGAACGAACGAATGAGGAAGGAGGAGAAAGACAAACAAGATAAGGAAAACACATTGGAGCCTAAAGTAAGGTCGGTGCTTCGGTGATCCTATACTGAAGCGTCCATTAGGGACCAGTCCAAAGGAAAGTAACAGGACAATACAGAGGAAAACGGAGCAAAAACATAAGTTTACCACTACGAAGGACAGCAGACGGACAGAATCCACAGAATGAGGATAACGTAAGAATTTTTACAAAGAGGAAGGACAGAAACAGATAAAGAAAGAGAACACATATGTTTAGACAAACAATGAAACATTAAATAGAATGAAGTAAATTAATCAATGCGATCAAAGAACTGTACTTAACAAGTAAACCTGCCAGTAGGAGTAAACAAAGGACTTTTATTATTAATTTAAGTAGTGAATGAATATATATAAAATTCTAAAAGTTTCCAAATGGACTTAGCACAAGTGCAAGTGACGTATTAGTTTAACCGAATGACTACGAACTTTGGTTCAGGTAATGTTTGTTTCGTTAAATGCAGTGTTAATGAACTGTGAAATGAAATAAAGCAAACAGTGCTTGAAAAGGATTTTGTGATGGGAAATTGTAGAGCAGTGCCAACGTATAGATTAGTAAACCATTGATTTATTACACGTGTGATAGTGATCTATATTCAATTTACCAATGCCCCCAAGGTTGCTTTGAATTTTATGGACGGTCAGTATTATTTTGTATGCTTTTACTAGTATATGGCTAA
Source organism: Tridacna crocea (assembly GCA_943736015.1). NCBI lineage: Eukaryota > Metazoa > Mollusca > Bivalvia > Cardiida > Cardiidae > Tridacna > Tridacna crocea. The sequence continues at coordinate 18,540,783 of OX031066.1, forward strand.
AGGCTGGTTACCAGTACCACTGCTAGTTGCAGGTTCAGTTCACCAACCATTTAGCCGAGTTATCAAGTTACCTGTTATAGTAAAGTAGAAGCTTGTGTGTATTTTTATAATACAAGTCACCTGTTATAGTAAAGTAGAAGCTTGTGTGTATCTTTATGTGTATTATAAAAGTGACGTTAGTCTCGCAGTTAACTCTAAGGTCTCGTGGAAATGATTTTCTTATCGTTGTGATTTAAACTTATGCATACAAAGTGGCTCAGTCTATTCATTCTTGTTAAGTATTATATCGTTACTGTCAAATCTCACAAAGATTATGTATGGTAGCCTACTAACTAAGGCCATGCCCCAGATCCGTGAACTGTTCTTTGTGGATCATTCGTTGTTCGAGAATGGCATATAATGTCTTTTAGAGTTGTTAGATGGAACTTTAACAACCCTGTGATATGTCCCAGGTCTGATGCTACTTGAAAACGAATGACCCATATCTCAGTTAGTTTCGCTACCATTTCTCGGGCATTTTTGACTCTAGAACTTTGACAGCCTTTCTAGGTGTCATGAAACTCTATGGATGGCTTACCTCGCATGACTGCACCAATGTTTTCTATCAGTCATCCGTTATTGTAGAGGTATGATCGGTCAGAAATTGAATTCCCACGTTGCATACCAGTCAATGTTTACCTCCCTCAAACTTTGTGTATTGACGGTGACCTTGAAATGCATGATGGGAATGTGTTAAATTTTGGCTTCTCTCAGGCGAATCAATGCTTTCAACTGTCAAACGACCTATCATCACTTTTAAGGAAAAGTTTAATGTATGTCCTGTTCATTTGATTTTAGAAAACTGTAACAGTCAGATAGAACCACCATTCCTGCAAATTTTGATGTAAGTGTAGTAATTATTTTCAGTCACAATTATGGTGTTTTTCCAATTCTACGAGGCAACCCTGTGTTTGTTTTGGGATGTTTTAATGGCGATCCAGCGTATCGTCTATTTTGACGTTCCTCCAATGCACGACGGGTTCGCATGGATTTCCATCGCCCGGCAGGTTTGCTGTGTGGCAGGTAGTTTGGAAGAATATAAGAACGCCACCCGAGATTTTCGGGGGCTTTCATTTTCGTCTTCAACGTAAACATCATTATTTCATTTCGTTCTCAGCAGTTTCTCTACATTTTCGGACTTCTTAAGTTCCAAATTAAATTTCATGTTTTGTAAAGCTAAACTACTCTAGGACCTTAGACATACGTTAATTTCCTTAAATGTCACCTGTACAAGGAATTATTATAGGTATTTGGATGCTTTTGAAAACAAACACATGAAGATTTTTTTATATGCTTTATATATTTTAAAATAGATTCAGTGTTGTAAATCTGTCTTCCTTCGTTCTCTCAACGTCCCTGAAACATAAGAAAAGAGGCCTTACCTTTTTTGTTTTGTTTGTAAGTTCTATTGAGATTGAAGCTCACTATTTTTTTTCTTGATTATTTGGACAAGTCTAAGCTAGCCTATTTTAACCGTCCAGGGTCTGCTATATTTAGCTACCGAAGACCTAGCGCAAGCCCAGCCGGTTAAGAGTACTTTAAGTCTGAGGGGCTCTAGACTGGTACATATTAGGGAAGGTATCAAATCTTTATGCTTGCGTTAAGCGGCAACCTCAAGGAGTAGTTACAGTCGGGCAACCCAGTACATATAATTAATTTGTGCAAAAGAAAAATTAATTGGTGCACTATTCAGTTAATATCCACGACAAAAATACATGGGCAGTAGGATGCGAGCGAACATAATTATACGTCGTTAATGCATCTACGAAAAGTATCGATTCACTGAAGCCTTTCGCAGCCCTGGCGAATCGAAACTTTTTACCTTTGGTGAACTTTCTGCATGTCAAAGACAATTCTACTTCATCATCCAGAATGTTTTCAGGCGGAAATGGATCCATATTATGCGACCACTGGTTTGGTATAATGCTTTATGAAGATACAATAAAGCACATTTTTCTACAGCTCCGATCTTTTTCCCCAAAGAATTTTGACCTCACTACGATAATCCGCCTTCGGGTTCCCGTTTGTTGTCACGCATATTTGTAACACAGAGAAGTTTTACATTTTACGCCATTAAATACTTACCATAAAGTAGCATAAACTATTTTCTGTCAAAAGATTGAAACTTATGATGTCTGTAAAAGGAAATTTCAGCCGCTTTTGTTCAAATACATTGACAGTTTGGAAGCTTTGTAAAATAAATGACTGGTCTGCCGCAGATATAACTTCATTTTTTGTCGAGATAAAATAGAACACAAAAAACTCTGAAAAGCAGCAATTTACATGTATTATTTTTCCTAAGACACACTTAAACCTCGTATGTTTTCTATTATTTGAATAAACAGTGGTATAGTTCATTGCCAATGTCGCCGTGGATAGCTTTTGCGGGCGGCCTAGATCACGACCAGACTGGACTACAGCCCGATCTTGGATCTACGACGCCCGCTTTCTGATGCTAATTATCAACCAAAAACGAGTTCAGTTGAAACAAAAAAGATAACTTATGGACCTGGGGTCCAATGAGTTGTCATCGAAAGAGTTAATGTGTTCGGTGGCACATCGACGTCGATTTGAGTTCTTATTCGAAGATCACTTAACAACTTTATTTGGCCAGCAATGGAATTTGAGCCATCACCCTCAAGTATCCCAAAATATCAAGTCCCGTGCTCTTCCACTTTAATTTTTCTGGATGACGCACACGCACGTTCTTTGCAGGCTTACCTAGCCCCTATCCGGTTAGACAAGTAAAATGAAACTTTCAAACCAATTTTAAAGCCTCATACCTTGTTTTTGTGATATATCATTTCCGGACAGTGTCAATCCATGATAAAACTGCATGTTTTATACAGTCTGATCTCGATCTACACTGTCCGCAAAAGCGCACCATATGGGCTGAGAATCGTAAGCGTTAATCAACACCACTCAAAAATTGCCAAGCACAAACATTTCCTATCACCATAGCAGAGTCTGTATTCTATCTTTAAGTTGTTAATAATGAAAATCATCCATAGGCGTGTTGAGGTCTCCAGTACACTGTACAAAGAAGGTTGCAAGAATGTGACGACCATGTATTCGTGTCCCCCATCCCAAAACCACGGTCAGCATCGGTTTACCTGGGCGATGGACATGTTGGTTGTATGGGAATAGACTAGCGACCTGTCCTCTGTACAGATGAGTGTCGATACTGCTTGGAGTACACGAGTATGCATGTTCAAGTGTGAAAAAGACCCAAGCAGCAAACAATGCTGAGCGTGATCGGTAAAGAGGCGGTGATATCATGGTATAGTCGGGAAACGCTGGGATGGACGAACTGGATGTCGTGCTCGATGGAGGCTCATCTACTGCCCATCTTCGCAAAACCAAGGTCACGATCACTACGTGGATCTTACCTTCCCTAATTGAGCCCCATTTTTTCGAGATTCCTTTGATACGCCCTCTATTTGATGCTGGTTATTAACCCCCCCCCCCACTTTACATCATATTTCTGAAAGCCAATGAAATATCGTTTTACAAACCGCTCACGAATACAATTATTCAACATGAAGCGATAAGCAGACATCCACGTGGGTTTCCATGTTTACCTTCTATTCGAAAGGTCGCGACCTTATTCTATTTTTATCAAAGATGAAATGCTACGAGCGATTTCATTCGTTACAGTTAGAGCTGGCTGCATCTAATGAAAAAGCGTATCGGGGGAATGTAAAAATCAAGCTCGATCCGCCAAGGGTAGAGTAGCGTAGTGAATCGTCTGTCTTGGCTTGCGAAGATGCTACTGCCAAGCAGTGCCGACATGATATTCTAAACATATAAGTAAGGTTATATACTGGTGCTGTTGGCGATGGGTTCATTTCAAAGGATGTTAATGTTCGTCCTAACACGGTCCAATTTTTCCAAGAGTACTTGCAAAGGGAGGGTATCTAGTATATGGATTGGCCATCCTGTTTCCCCGAATTTAAACCAATTAAACACGTGCAATTAGTCACAGATCCGCATTCCAGGTCCAGCCACACAGTATTGGGCAACTTTGTGCATTCCTTGTCGAGGAATGGAATTCAATTTCACAGATTGTCATCCAAAACATAATTAGGGGCATGCAAAGACGATGCCAAATTTCATTGATAGCAACAGGTTCATACAAAATTAATCGGTAGTTTTCTTTTCGCTAATTCCGTATTTTCTTTTTTTAATCTCGTTTTTAAAAACAGCGGTTTCAGTGACCATAGCTAAAACTGAAAGTAATAAAAAGGAAAATGCATAGCAAGTGTTTAATCTATATATACAACAATAAATAAAGCCCAAAGTCTATGTTCAATACGAAAACAATACTAAAAGTCTAGTTAAAACCACATTGTTAGTGCTTAGCCATCTTTGCATAATATATAATGTCTCCCTGATTACCTCAAATCAGACCTGCTTCAGCTCTATTATAATAGAAATAAAACACTTATTTACGTACACCTATTACTACATGCACAACAATCTTTTGGCCTTTTAAGATAAAATAAATGTTTGCATCTAAAAAGCGGTCTATTAATTGTGTGATCTGGCCTGTTTCGAAAGCAAAAAATATCTCCTGAAGGATGATAGCCCCTGAAATAGATAGGAGAATCCCATCTTTAAAATGAGACAAATAGCTCATGGAAATTGATTACCCCATCAAACCACTTTTGCATGCGCATCAAGTTTCAGAATTTCGCTGAAATTGCTGCAGCATTAAATATTTCCTTGTAAACAGAGATTGTCTCATTAAAAATTGATGATGTGCACTACGATGTGCTCAATTTTGAAAATTGATGACGAAGATGTTTACCCTTCACTATAGGTCAAAATTCTTAACCCCCAACAGAGTCATAGATGATGAGGACAACAGTTTATCGTATATGAAACTTTCATGATCAGATTTGTCACCATGAAGAGTAAAATATAGTGTAGAAAGAGGACTTAATATTTTTTGGAAACATTTTCTCCTCCGAAAATGTTTTAAAAAAAACTATCTTCGTCAGGGTCACTAAAACACAGAAGCTTGTATTGATTTAGATGTTGACATAAATTTACACTAAAAATGTGTGTAATTGTTTTAATATGTCTGCCTGTCTATCTGCCTGACCATCCGTCTAATCTGTCTGACTGCACGATTTGTTCACTCTGATACTATTCTACACCTTCCGCAAAACCGATACATATTCTATTTAGCTCGAAGACAGTCAGAAACTGTTGAAAAGAGAATTTCAGCTAAAGACTACTTTTCAATACTTTTGAAACCATTCGTATGAAACGATAGAATAAATGCGAAAGTGTTGTTCGGTTAGCTAGGCTGAAAAACCAGGGTACATGTTGCCAACTTCCAAGAATTTTTTCACAGTACATCGGTCTGTCTTCCAAGCTGGCCGCTCAACTGTCAACTAATCGACGTATTTGTACAAAAAAATTGTAGAGTCTTAGAATGAATAGTGTTTTATGGCCCGTCGACAACTTATGTCATATTGGGCGCACTTACTTAGTAAATAATAATGCGAGGTGAAAATAACATACATGTGCAACAACATAAGACAAACATGATAAATGAGGAATGGATGAAACACAAAATGATGCCCCTTTTGTCGCCTTTAACGATATGCATGCTGTCACTTTTGTTCCGCCAGATGAAATGGCAGATGTGACGATCGCGGGACTGCAGTGGTTTATTCTTATACCCCCGATTAAACCACACGGGGTCCCACAGGCCAACTGATTCCCATTCCAAACCCTATTTACATCAAGAAAAAAAATATAGGATTTGGAATAAGAACTACCCAGCCTGCTGCAATCCTACGAATTACGAGGAAAGCAGCCGTTTGTCTCTAATTTTAGTCGCCTTCTACGACATGCCATAGAGAAAGGCCGACGTCCTAGTCTATAAAGTAAAAAAAAACCCGGGACCCCACGGGGATGTAGAGTCTTAGATAATGGCTTTGAAATAAGGTTTTGTTTTGTTTTCGACATTAGTTATTAGTTTGAAAGGTGTTGCACGTGTCACAAAGGTCTCAAAGTACATGCTGCAGGTATTGATGGGAAAGTGTTACCATTTCTGCAAGACTATATGACCAACAGAACTGAAAAAGTCGTTCTTCCTGGAGGTTCTTCCGATTTATCATTAGTGAAAGTTGGAGAACCACAGAGTCCAGTATTAGGTCCATTGCTATTTTTTGTTTATCAATGATATTGTTCAAGATACTGAAACTGGTATCAATTTGTTTGCTGATGACACAAGTCCTTCAAAAGAAGATAATACTCCAGATATACATAGGTAAGTTCAGTAAATGGGCCGACAGAAGATTGGTTAAATTCAATCCCTAAATCTAGAAATTTGTTAATATCTCGAAAAACGTATTAAACTTGTCCATCCGGATTTCTCTGTCAAATTCTGTGATTCCATCAGTTCAGTTTCACACCTTGGCATTTATCGATCTTGTGATGGAAACTGAGAGCAACGAGTGCAGTCTGTCGTTGAAAAGGCGTGGAAAAGAATAGGTGTTTTAAGATGTCGAGTGTCCAGCTCGATCGCCTTTCATTTCAAACCATAAGTTTTTCATTCAACAGACCAAAATTAATCTTGAATATGGAGACGCTATTTTGGGATAAGTACCAAAAGGATGTACTCGACAAGATTCAAAACGAGGCAGTCAGAATAATAACGGGATGTACTAAGCTCTTGTCAAAACCAGACCTTATTAGAGAATCAGGCTGGGAAACACCAAGATAGCGTAGGAACAAACATAAACTTGTTCTCTTATTTAAATACTAAACGGTTTAGTTTCAAACTACATAAGTTCTCCGACCATTATTGGCAGTAACACAACATACAATCTTCGTGATTCGAACAATTTATCAAACATCCCAAAACTAACCTCTATATATAATCTTTTCTACCTTCAACTCTTGAGGCATGGAACTCTTTAACACAACCTACAAGAAGGACAGACCCTATGCTATCTTTTAAACATATGTTAGATATATATAAACCAATTCCTACAAACTATTTTTCTTGTAAAGAAAAAAGACTGGAAATTTTACATGCTCGCTTTAGAAAAAACTGTAGTGATCTAAAGCAACACATACTCTGGAAAAATAGTGTAGAAAACCCTCTTTGTCTTTGCATAAAAATAGAATCCAACAAACACTACTTCTTTGTTTGCAAATTTTATCACAATAAAAGGACAGCATTCCATTCAGACAATGTATTTGTTAAATATCTGATTATAATGTTAACAACGTCCGACTTGGTGAGAGTTATCTTTCCCTTGCTAAAAAAGTGTTACGGTGTCTATATTTAATTTATTTTTGCTTACTGTAATTGTAATATCGCGTTACTTTCTTTAGGTAGAGGAACTATAAAAGCTTTGGTGCTTTCTTTTCGATCCTTTTCGTAATGTTTTGTTGTAAATGATTGATACATGTTATTATATAGAAAGAATATTTTAAACTATCTTCAAAGAACTTTTTTTATGCTTTTCAGTAGATAATAGAAATCTAACAGTGAATCATTTCTTTATAATTCACATGTAAATGTTACTATCCATCCGTGAACGTAGTAACTTTTATTTTTACATACCACGGATATTTTCAAAACATGAATGACTTTACAGCTGACGAACTTCACGTCATATTACGTAGCCAGCGTTACTCATGGCGCCATTACTACAGCTAGTGCATATCCAACTAGATTGAATAGATCTAAAGCGCTTCTTGGGGGCTTAAGATTGGATGTGAAAAGAAAGGTTAAAGTGAAGAACATAAAAGAAGTGGTATATTTGTTTCAGTGTATGAACTGCTTCTGATCGGAAATGTCCTTAGAAAGATTCCCTGGGAACTTTATGACTAGTGTTTGCGGTCTAACTGGGGTGATACGATATTAAGAACGGCAAAGCGGTGTACTGCCGGTGTAATGCAGAAATATGACCCTCCCTACAAAATAACCCATGGGTCATTTCACTACGTAGAGGAATGACTCGGGTCATTTCACTACGTAGAGGAATGACTCGGGTCATTCTCTACATAGAATAATGGCCCGGGTCATTCCTCTACGTAGTGAGATGACCCATGGGTTATTTTGTAGGGGAGGGTCATTTCTCTGGATTACATCGGCGAGAATTGTACCGTGTAGGTGCCTATCAAGTTATTTGGGAATTGATTAACCCTTTACCAAACAACCTGTGGTTTTTATGACCCTGAGATAGATGCCTTTTGCAAACATCGTGGGAAAAGGAGAAAATGCTAGTAACCAGCATTTTCTCCTTTTCCCACAATGTTTACCACCCAGCTTGAATCAAATTTCATTTTTGAGGTAAATATTTTGTCGCCTGTAAGTGCTTTCAGTTTAGACCAATCTAAACTATTGTTGTTGGGTTAACGGATCTCTTGAGGTGTGCCGAATGGGTATGTGCTAGATGGCTAAAAATCAGTTTCAAAACAGAGATAAATATCCGTGAACCCAAATCTTTATTCATGTTCGTTCAGTTATTTCTTCAATCCTCATCAAACAGTATTCAGAAATTCATAAAGCTCCTTGTACCAGCTCTTCATTTTTTTTGCTCGGAGCAATATTTCTCGTCAAAGAAAATCAAATGAAGAAACACTTCTCTGTGAAAATACTGCATAATAGGATTCAAATCACGTTTTTAGGAGACCTCAAGAAGGAAACTGTTTCATTCATATTAAAATTATTATGCCCCTCAACACAAATGTGTGAATGCATTATACAGAATCTTTCCAACAAAAGACCTTTCAAACTGATGACGATCTGTGACAAACCTTACAGAAACCTTTTGAGAATTAATTTTTTAGCCCTTCACTAACGTAAAATCGGCTTGGAGCAAAAAGTAAGAATTTGCGCGTACGAGCAATTTCCATTTTTGCCACCGTATGAGAAGGGGTTTAGTGTTGATCAATACAAAATGTCATCTGTGATTGTTCATGTTGTACCCTAAAAGAAAGGAAAATTACAATGGCTAACTTATCTATATCCCACACTTTCTCAATGACGAAATCCATTAATACAGCCACATTTAGTTTGTCGTTTGTTGATGCCCTCAAACAATTGTTAGATCTTACTTGACTTAGCGTTTGAGATAAAGTTTTAGTAAACGAGTGTAGAGAAAATGTAATTTGCTCCCTTAATAACAGTTTTGCTTGGTAAGTGCAGTAAAATTTTATTTCAGAGGTCAACCCATGTCAGATTCTTTTTATCACATCGCGACATTTCACAAATTATAGATAAGAAAAGAAGATGCAACATCATTTATAGATGCACCCTCGTATTCATAAAAACCGATTGACTTGGATCATGAAACGAATTTTTAAAAAAACGTCAAAAATGACGTCACTTTTAAAATTGTGATATCAAACGTGTATATATCAGTAAGACAAATCATCGTGGGTACCGTATATTACATTGAAAACAAGGGAGGGTATACGATAACAATCGTCAACTGATTATGTTAAACAAAAACAACTTTTCCATTTAAATATAGTAAATACCCATGACTCAATATAAATGTCAAATTTAAAATGTTAGGTGAATTCGCCACATAATCAAGTAAACCACCGTGCGTCCTCACTATACAATTAGCTTTTATTATAGGTTTGAAAAAAAAAAAAGAATAAAAGATTGTGCCTTTCAGCGCCATAAACGAAAAAAAAAAACAGGGACCTTTACGGACTGCAGGGATCGACACCAGACTGCATGGAACGCGCATTGTGATCTTTAATCCCTGCCACCAGCCTGTTTCGAGAAGCATATATAAGGTAATAAAACCATATCATATAGTCTCAATGAATCCTATTTTCAGCCTTCGAAAGAGGTTGGGTTGAAACGTTTGCAACCAGTTAATGTCTCAAAATGGGGTCTATATATCAACAGACGGGAAAAGCGACCTCTTCTTTATCCTATATAGTTTTGTCTGGAATGCAATACATCAGTCTAGCTCATATAGCTTTATGTCAAACCAATATCTATTTTGGCATACTTCTTTTGTTTACCTTTTACAAAATCGTTGCCACAGAATATACCATTTTTATTTAATATCGAAAATTTTTTACTCTCCTCTTGTTCAGCCAGTTACCATACGGCAAATAGATTTTATGTCCCTGCCCCAAAAAAAAATTTGGGAAAAAATGGAGATAATATATAGACTAAATGTCAATAGACCACTCTATCTAATGATGAGTTTCATGGAACCATGAATTTGCAATGACCTACATAGGCCCTTTTTGCCATGGTAGGGATCGTCAATAATTCGAGATTAAAATTCTTTGCACCGGAAAAAAAATCTGAACATATCGGAGAACTAAGAGTAGGATGCTCATTTCATTTTTCTTCATACCCTTCCGTTTGTTAACCCTGTTTTCAACATTTTTTCAGTTATATCGAGTTGGTCTGTGCACCTACCCTTGCGTTGTTGGATTTTGTCTCAATGAGGTATATTACAAATGTTCGTGCGCATCCTACTGCGTATGTATTTTTGTCGTGGATATCGAATCAAAACAAAATGGTAATTAATACTATTGATGCACTGAAACAAGTAGCAACATCTTCGGATAGTAGTGGTGAATAGAAAAAAAAATGGATCTTTGGACTGTCACCGTGAAACTGACAATGCATTACACAGTTATTAGCGAAATAAAGGCAAACAGTTTAAAGCTGAAGTAAAGATGTTTCCATTTTGAAAATTATATTTGGGAAAGGAGAAATCGCTCCTTTTTAGCAATCGTTCTATGATGTTTACAGCGCGTTCTGTGCTATATGATCTTGTTCAAAATCGAAATAAAATCTACATATATAGTGTCTCCAGTTCTGGACATGGCGATTAAGGGTAAATCAATGGGAAAGTCTTCCACATTAATTCAATTAAAGTTTCTAAAAATAAGCCTCCCATTGGGTAATAAAGCGTGCCCAATATCATATGGCAAACATATTACTTTTTACCTCATGAAGGACGTGTACGTGAGGACAAAAGAAATCGTTTGAAACATCGACTTTGTCCTTTCACTACTATGTTTCCTCCGTTCCCAAACAATCCTTGGTTTTCACGATCCTGAGAAAGAAACCCTTTGAAAACATCATCGAAAAAATAAATGCTGGTAAACAGCATTTTTCCATTTTTCGACAATTTTTTCTACCCTTCCAAAAACTGGTTTTAGTTTTTGAGTCACATTGAAACAGTTGTCTGCAGTTTGTTTCAATTTGGACGCACCTATTTTTTTGTAAATAGTTAAATATTAGGTATGATAGTTTATGCTATCGTACTAATGTTGCTATTTATATTTCAAAGTTGTGTAATAGTTATTAGAAGGGTCGGGTATAGTTTGTACATTTACGGTTTTGGAGTCTATGATAAAGTGAGGATTTTGGGGGGAGACTGTTTTGATCTTACTCAGACCGCACTGAACCTTCTGTCTGATTCTTTATCTAAATCAGTCATTCTTTCTAAAATACTCTAGCTTATACATTGGAATCTCACGTTGTTTTTATGGTATGGGCTTATAATTGATTCCATTTCTTCATCTTCGTGTATTCTCTAATGAACGGGAAAGATATATATATTATCAAAAGTACATCGTGTTGTGTTTGAGTTCGAGGTAAAAACATACTGTTTGAATGAAAGAATAGTTCATTCCGAACGTTTCCTCAGTTTTTCTTCAGTGGTATTTAAAGCCCTTCTATGACAGATGTGAATTATGTTTACGGTCATTGTTTGCTAAGTTCCCTGTCCACCTGAATAATTAAGGTTTGAACGCAAATATAAAATTTTATGGGACGATGATTCAAGTGACAATAATCACTTGAAACAGACACGCAGTTCATCTATAATGTATGTTTGACGAATCGTCATTACATTAGCGCCGTATCTGCGTACTGTAAAACTTTTAATTAACCCTTAGCTTGCTAAAGAAATGAAAGGAGACTTCCAAGCCGATAGTTGAAAACATAATTTTGCTATTTCAAAGGAACATTTTGAGGGAAAGATATCTGCTTATCGGACAGTGTAGATACAAGATCAGACTGCACGTTCTGTGCAGTCTGATCTGGAACAACACTGTCCGCAAAAGGTCCTTGAGTCGCACTAAGCAGCTTAAGGGTAACCCTTCGGCTGTTACAGTAGACCCAGTCTGCTTTTGTTGACTGTAAGGATAAAGATCAGGCTGTACAGAACGAGTATCAGACCACTTTCGAAAAAGGAAAAGTAAAATTGCTCATGAAGTTGGCTTGCAACACGCAAAAAAGGGCATTCGGATTTTTGCATAAAGAGTCATCCCAGATCAGCATGCGCAGTCGGCGTCGGGTAAGACGATACGACAGTTCCCGTTCTTATGCTATTTTCTCTTTAGCGCGTGTCTACTGAGGTATAGACGTAAAATGCCACCTAGGATCAGTCTGCACGGACTGCGCAGGCTGATCTGCTACGACATTTTACGCAAATAACCGAATGTTTGTTTTCGCATGTTGCAGGCCATGTCAAGTCCTTTTGTCCTGTCATTAGGAGACACGTTTTTAATTGGGTTTAAATCACTAAATGAATGCATTGTCTAAGTTCTGTGAAGTTAACCAACCAAACAGTTTGGATCTATGGTCAAATCAGACTGCAAATCGTGTGAAATCCGTTATTGATCTACAGCATTAAATCCCGCTAGATGGCATTCTACTACACATCTATCTGAAATGGGCATTCTGGGTACATAAGCGTACTAATTTTTCAATACGACTAACGTTACTTTGAATTTCAAAATAAAATAAACCTTTTCTCAGTAAAACGCTACCTGGTACAATTTATTTAGTTATGATCACTTAGTAGGTAACTTATGCACCGGCCTTTTGTTAAAACAGTCCCTACAGGCTTGGGATTAGCTTCGGTATAAGCCCTACTTTTTCCAAGTATCGAGGAATATGTGATGCGTCATATAAGACAAATCGAATCTTCGAGGAATATGACATGCACAGACAACGTGATCTACAGTGACAGCAAAGTACCTTTATACGTGTAAAATGCGATCAAGAGTTAATACTCCATTCCTACTTCCATTGTCAAATACTAGTAGCTTTTGAAATTATAGATTTACATTATTACAAAATGAAAACAATCTCAATACATACTTTCCGAGATGTAACGCAATTAGACTTTTATGCAAGTTTGAATTTTCATGCTTAGTCCAATTGAGCACTGACCAAAGTCTTACCAGGTTGCTAAATGAAAATAAAAAAGATTTGACGTGATAAAGGGGGTTAAATAGCCATGTATTTTCAGAGTAATTGTGACCAGAGTTACTGTCCATATTCAACCAAACTGTTCGTAAACTTATTGACTCCTTGTAGGGACATTATCTTGGCGACCCTTTGGAACATTCCATGATGAGCAGTCTTTCTTTTGACAAAAAATATATTTATGAGCAAATATTGAAACTTAGATTCATGCTTTTTTGAAAAAAAAACAAAACAAAACAAAAATATAAATCTTAATGCAAGGAAGTCTGCTGCAATTCAGTTTCTCAAGTGGTAAGGAAGGGGAGAAAAGACGAAACAGAAATTTTGCAAAGTCAATACATTCAATTTTCTCCCTTAGACAGATCCAAAATTTACCATCAATATGCCTGTTGGAAAAGAAAAAAAAAAATAGAAACAACGACCTAGGGCTATAAATACCAGAGTCCGATCTGGTTCCACAATAATTACTTTAACCCTTGGCATATTTGTGTGAGCATTGGTTATAGATGTACTAGCAATATAGAATAGTGCCTTTGGTGGCACTTAGACCAAAACTTCCTAGAGGATGCTCTTATTTAGATTACATAGATCAAACGTGCTCTAGGAAGCAACATGAACCAAGATCGGCCAGTACTATGTATATATTCTGATCTTTGATAGACATCGATGCACAGGGAATTCCTCATTCTTGGTTCGAAAACAAGGACATGATTCATCTTTGTTTTGCTAGAAGGCAGCCAGTAAAAGTATGCTGTGCTTGGTATACCCGTGAAAGGATCGCCAGGAAAGCATGGGTGCATTTATAACTGAAACACCCTTGCTAGAATCAATGTACTGGAAACCGTCTAGGATCTTTGGATATATTATTGAAGAAAAAAAAAACGGTCTTGATCTAGAACAACGTTGGTTTTATGTTTGACAAAGTTGTGATCGGTATCCAACAAACCAGCTACAGGCATAGTCCAGTTTTGAGATATTCTTTCAACGCGCTGTACTCATTCTTGCTTAAAATACGAGGTTTATAAATTTAAGAAATAATCTTATTCCTAACGTGGTATATCGTTCAATAAACCACAGTTGTGAGTTATGAAGCACGATAAATAATCCACGAGGGCGATAGCCCGAGTGGTTTATTCATTGCGCCTCATAACTCACAACGTGGTTTATTGAACGATAAACCACGATAGAAAGAAGATTATTTCGATTCTAACATGTCCAATTCTTAATGAAAGGAAAACAAGTTCAAACTTAGAGTAGAAACGCGGATAAAGAATAATTATGTTCGATTGAATAACCCATTCATTGAATGACGTCACTCGATAAAGAATGACGTCACTACGTGGATTGTCGCATATTTTACCACGCTTTCCTTGCACTGTGTTCAAGGGTAACAACCTACTTCACATTTTCGTAACTTATGTCCGCCATATTGAAAAGTAAGTACGATATGAAGATAGAATGAGGCTAGCTTGGGTGGATACAAACGGACTACAAAGACTCGTGTATTTATCAAAGACATTAGCTGAATACATTTAATATTCTGATGTTTTAGACAGGAAGCAGATGTCTACATGTATATGCACAAACGCTTTGACCAAATATCAAAAAGTGATTGGGTTTTAATAGTTGGTCGAAGTCTATTTTATTAGTATAAGTAGTTAACAGAAGCTTTGGCAAAAAACAAAGTCCCTAGGCATTGTTCACTTTGGAGGTCTAAAGACTTTTTCAGATCATTTAAAGAAACGATTACAAAAAATAATCAAAGCGCTGAAGCCGCTGAAGGCCTGGGCATCACAGATTGACTGTATGTTTTTAACGCCGTTTTCAACATTTTTTAAACATTGCTGCATCAGGGGCACCTATCGATTCTTTTTCAACTAAAAATTCTTTGACTACTTCTGTGCACTTTTTTTCTTTCTCAGACTCTCTTTGCATTCCAACATAACTATCTTCGAAAGAATGGTTAGCGGTGAAAAAAGAATGAACCCTGTTGCAATTACAGTCACATCCTCGGTAACCCTTGTGCGCATAATTACCAATCAGAATACCTCATAAATGAGAACGAATAATAAACGCGAGATAACTCAGGGGCGATTAATGTAGTGTATGGAATCATCGCTAAAGTGTCACCGAGGATGTTACAATCATTAATTAACATTTTTCTCCTTTTCTTAAAATCTTTTCCAGCCGTATTGAGTCTCATTCAGTGACAGCTTTAGTTTTTAAAGTAAAGGATATAGCGAGGTTTGATGTCTTTGGTATGAGAAGTATCTCCGTTGCATGGAAAGATTTTGTCGATCGATCGCCATTCAGAGCAAATCTTAACTTACCAAGTGGTTTAACCTCATATGTCAATAGACAGTATTTTTAGAAGATGGCACACAAATACTATATATGATATCCAGCTGTGCTATTCTAATGTTATGTGCAAGTAAGTACTGTATCCTTACTTGTTATAACTAATTACTACCAAGAAGTCTTTAACCAGACACTTGATAATTTAAGTTTAAAGATAAATAATTAAGGTGCAGAAGAGTAAAACTTGTATACCCCTTTATTCTCTATTGATTTGTCCTGACCCTTATATAGGGCGAGAGGTGTCACCATTAAATATTCTATTCTGGTATACAACAGTAAGACTAAGTCTTAAACTGGTAATCATATCTTGATCCTAGACTTGCTGTCGTTTTTTCAAACTATCATAAGTCTGTGTAGTCGACTGCTTTAACAGATCAAGTCCATACTGGTCTAAAGTTGACTCAATGTTAAGACATTAATACTGCTTTTTTCCCTGCATTCTTGAAATAGGTATGTTAACTTAGAACCATCTTTTTGTTTAACAATCAAACGAACAATAGATCGACTTATTTATTATACCAATACATTTAGGAAATAATTCTACGTAAATTTTGGATTCTTGAATTCTTGGAAATATCAACATCGCTCAATCAGTCGGTGACGATCGATTACAGCGCTGACAGCACTTTGATTATTCTTGCAACCAAAAGGAAATACTCTTTTTCATCAGTGGTCTAATGACCTTTCTGAATGTTTTGCTTGCATACCTGGGAGAAATTGTGCAGCTTAAATCAGCAAGTCCGTCTTTCGTGCTTACAGCAAATTATGAACTTGAGACTGAATTGTCATTGTCAGTTTAATAGTAACCTTACCACAAAATGTGTGCCAGTTAGTCCCCAAAGTAAGATTTTTGATTAGGGAGATGAATAAAGGTCTATAGGTAGAAATGTCTCCACAAATTCACAAATTTTTTAGAAGACAGTCTCTCCCGGTTCATATCACCGAAATTCGTATAATTAGAAACATCAGAATGAAAAAAATCCGGTATTTTGTAAGCAAAATTATGGTAAAAAAATCTGATTATTTTCAAACAGTTACATAAAAAAGGCCGATTTGGATATAGGCCGTTTCGGCACTGGGCCATTTTAACACTGGACCGTTTTGAAGTGTGCCGTTTTGACCCTCATGCTTGTGAGCCAGTATGGCTTTCTTTTTAGATTAAACAATTTATAGAGACCTATATTTTCTTGACAATAAACATTACTGACAGAAAAAAACAAGATTTATTTAAGCTATACTTCGGTTTTTTAACCGCAATAATATGAAAGTACAAAGTGTGACATTTAAAATTCTGTGAAAAGGAAAGCGTGTGACTATCAGGTCACCCATCCAACCACTATTCACATGGTCGTTATTTAACTTCCACATTTGGATGTGCATCTAACCACACAACTGCAAGCAAATGTTGTACGCAATAGTAGGTTTAAAATGATTATAAATTTTACCTCTCTCCGTGACGGTAGATCGGCTATCTCCGTACGCAAAAGATTGAGTTTCTCTTCGTTTTCGATGCAAAACTTTTGCAAACAGGGATTACAGCGCATTAATTTGCAATTATGAAAAAAACTCATCGGATCTCAAAGTCCTCAATGAAATACTTTCGTACGATTGGTATCGGATATCTTTCAGCGTTTCTTTTCAATTTAAAGCTAACTATCATGTTCAACTCAAAATTACATTTTTGTTTCCACGGGCCTTTTTTGAAGCGTATTGATATGCTTTGCAAGCTGTGATTCGCACTTTTACTCGTTTTTCTCCGTAAATGCTAGGATAGGGGTTGAAATTTCAGTATACGATTACTATGGCCTTAGGCTTGCCCAGGCCAAAAACAGTCTTACCAAACACGCACACTTACTTTATAACAAGGGTCCGATATCACTACCTGTGACGTCACACTGACGTACGTTGTGAGGGGTGGTGTTTATATAGAGCCGAATTCGCGTGTCATGTTAGAATTATGAATTATGCTCTGGCCTAAGGGGGTTTACTGCATTTCTATGATGCATCATACCAAACAAGTCATCATATAACTATTAATCGCTTTACCTTTTACCACACAATGCCGACTTTTAATGACCTTGGGAAAGAAGCCTTTTGACACAATGTTTTCTACCCTGCTAGACATCAATTTCACTTTCTTTAATCTAGATCTACAATTATTTTGTTGTCAGCAAATGCTTTCAATTCGGACCAGTCTAAAATGTTGTAGTTTGGTAAAGAGTTAAATTTAAATAGGAGTGGGATTTTCACCAAAGGGGCTTTTCACCTGGTGGGCTTTTGTCCGGTGAGCTTTTCACCTGATGGGTTTTTGTCCGTCCAACAACTTGCTGAATCTCGAGGTAGAAAGATTCTTTGTCATGTAGACAATAAAACAATAGCAAACTGTTATAAACCATGTAGATCGGGACATTTTGCAGATGAATTAAGGCCCCATTTTCATAGAGTATGGCTTTTATCCTTTTTGCACAAATTGTGGGTAGGGAGATTTAGTTTTACATGCAATTCATCCTTTTGTAGCAGTATTCCCATGTCCTTAGTACTGATATTTTCCTTGCCCTTAACCCTTAGGCTGCTAAGGCCACTCACTGACCTTTTGCAGACAATGTAGATCCATGATCAGACTGCACAGAACGTGCAGGCTGATCTTGGATCTACATTGTCCGATGAGAAGATATTAATCCCCCAAGACATAACTCTGAAATATCCGATTTTGGGGTTTTATCATCGAATTGAAAATTTTATTTTAGTTAGATGTATTTAGTAGGAAAAGAGTTGAATATTTTTTCCAGTGCATCACGTGTACAAGAGTTTTAGTTTGTCTTGTGACTGCATTGTAAACAGATAGGTCAATATAAGCCAAGAGATACGTAGCTTGTTGATGAATACTAAGAAACTGATTAAAAAAAAAAAAAGATAGAGCTGACAAAATGTTGATTCACTATTCAATGTTATGCTGATTGTACGGTGCTTAGCACCGTTTTCAACATTATTTCAGTTATATCGCGGCAGTCAGTCCACCTATCTATGCTGAACTACTGTTACTTTTACCAGTACTCTGCACAATTTCCTTTGCAAGTCACTGGCTGCTTTCACACATAGCAATCGTCGAGAAAGTGGTCTGCAGTAGGAGAGAAATGTATCCTGTCGCAATGACTATCAACGTTCCTTGGAAGGAAATTGGCCGAGTCACGGATTGAACCTGCCTCTCAAGACCTGTACGCTACAGACTGAGCTAGCAGGGCTCTACTGTTGATTCATGAAGTTTGCGCTGTATGACAGGGCAGTTTTGTAACTTCGATAAACCCCACTTCAACGCAATACCCTGCATTTATGTATGCAGAATGTGGACCTATCCCTTCTTAGTCCCCAAATTTTTGACACGCTCAAAAATAATGCTGAAATGTTGGAATGTTAAGTACATGTGCATATTTCCTGTTTATTTCAAGATTTACGTCATTCAGACGAAAATTTGAAAAAAACAAAACCCTAGACTGCGTCCATGACCTTCGTTCAGTGCACAGGTGTGCAACCGTGCTTATGTACATACGGATATCAAACATTCGGCTTTCCTTAACACTTAGGCCACTCGCTGACCTCTTACAGAGAGTGAAGATCAAGATCAGACCTAACAGAACGTGTAATCTGATCTTGGAATTATCTTGGGCTTATTGCCTTTTTCAAGAGTTCGAAACACTTTATCGTCAAAAAAAAAAAGTAACAAAAACAACTGCAGTCATATTTATTCAAAGGGATTCAGCAATTCACTTTAAAAATGTTCCAGAAGAAAAAGTTACGAACTCTTGAAAAAGGCATTTAGCCGAAATATCGACCAATAGAGTGCCGTTTTCCACAGGGTTGCATTCATCCCCTAGGGAATTCAGTCATAACGTAATATAGTTTTAGTCGTAAATTATAGTAAGCATAAAGACCTTCAAAGGTTGAGATGCTTATGGATGGATCCATTTGCACTCGGCGCCTTCAAAAACATGACTCCCAGATTGCTCGCATGCCATCATTTAGAATGAAATACTTTCGACAACCCGTGCTCTGGTAAATTGTATGTCATCAGTATCGTTGGGAATCTTAACTTCGAATGAACCTTATATTTGTAGTGAAATGAAAAAGCGTTGGATGACATTTCTCTATTACTGATTTGTGACCCTGGAATACTAAAAGCGTCGAATCTGCCCGAATTAGTTCAACTGGATGTGCCATAAACATTTATCTATTGGCAACACCACTGTTGTGATTAAGCGGTCGTGTTTAATGTGCATTGTGTAAAGCACCGTCATAATGGACCTCGGTTAAACGTACCAGTAAAAAGTCTATAAGCAATTTTAGATGGCTAGCCCAGGGCTCAAACCTACTCCTAAGTAGCTCGAGACTTGATGCTTACAAGTACAGCGTTCTACCACTCGAGTTATTTTGGGCTGCTTTTAAGTATTCGTGTGCAACGCTCACCCCTTTATACAAGTAAGTGTTGCACGAGTAATCGTATTGGTATATTTATGGATTTATATATGCAAGCGCTGCAGTCTGCTGCGAAGCAGGTATAGACGGGAAGGAAGTGGGGGAGGGAAATAAGAAATCACAATTATCACTTTCCCTACACTTACTTGTCTCCCTTAGATTGGAATTTACCATCAACAATCTTATTGCTCGGAACGTTTGACGATACTTAACTAGGAATGCATAGACAACCACAGTGGTATTCTGTTTATTTTGTTGTCAACAGCAAGAAGTCGCTTTCTCCTTCATCGACGTTGCACCAAACGCCTATATAAATATTTGTGTAAATAGGGAAATATCAACGTGACTCACTTTCAAGGGGAAACCAATGTGACTTTCCGGCGCGCATTCACCGACCATTTTAATGAAGCTTCTTGGTCTTATTCTTCAAGATTTCTTGACTCTGAAAAATTTGTAACCTTCTTGACTAACTAATTTTGATCAAGCGACTTCTCATCAGTTCATTTGATCGTCACAGCATAATATTTGTATTTAACCCTTTAACACTGCATGCCGACTTCTAACTACCCAGGGAAAAAAAGCCTTAGAGAACACAGTGGGAAAAGGAAAACAAATGCTGGTAACCAGCCCTTTCTCCTTTTCCCACAATGTTTTTTACCTATCATAGACAAATTTCTTTAAAAAAATTTAGTACAACTTCAATTTTTCGTCTGCAAATGCTTTGAACTGAAGCCTAAAATGTCGTTGTCAGGTAAAAGGATAGACGCAATAATGTAATGAATTGTAAACACAATCACTTACCTTCGTAATCATTAAAAAAGCGATCTTCATAATATAATCCATTTATGTATTCCTTGAATAACTTTCCATAAAGTACACTTTTTTTTTATTGAAAGAGACAATCATATCTTCTTGACAAAGAGTGCCACTGTCCTACTTATTTGGAATGCGTCGCACGTGTCTATGCATTTTCACAGACCAACAGCCCATACCTCGTGTTTCAATAACTTAGTAAAGTTTTAGCTCATGAAATATTGTTGTCAAAGAAAGAACTATGGGGGATCTCAATTGGCAGAAAGGCAATTATTTTGTTACTTTTTTGCTGACAAAACAAAGTTAAAGGTTATGCGGTATTAATGAATTATTTATAAGTGAGAATAAGATTGAATGCTTGGACCGTTTCGCAGAACGTCTGTCGCTTTGGAGAGAGATCAGTCTGCACAGAATTTTTAAGATATAATCCTCTTTCAATTGTGGTATATCGTTCAATAAAGCGCAGTTGTGAGTTATGCGGCGCAATAAATAATCCACGAGGGCGATAGCCCGAGTGGGTTATTCATTGCGCCGCATAACTCACAACGTGGTTTATTGGATGACATACCACGATAGAAAGAAGATTATTTCGATTTTAACATGGCCAATTCTTACTGAAATGAAAACAAGTTCAAACTAAGAGTAAAAACGCGGATGAAGATTATGTTCCATTGAATAACTCACTCATTGAATGACGTCACTCGATGTAGGATGACGTCACTCTATATGGATGGTCGCAGATTTTACCACGTTTTCCTTGCACTGTGCTTATGGAGCCAAAGTCGCGTGTCATGTTAGAATTAAGAAATAATCTTCTTTCTGTCCTGGTATATCGTTCAATAAACCTGAGTTGTGAGTTATGAGGCACAATAAATAATCCACAAGGCCGATAGCCCGAGTGGGTTATTTATTGCGCCTCATAACTCACAACATGGTTTATTGAACGATATACCACGATAAAAAGAAGATTATTTCGATTCTAACATAGCCAATTCTTAATGAAATGAAAACAAGTTCAAACTAAGAGTAAAAACGCGGTTGAAGATTATGTTCCATTGAATAACTCACTCATTGAATGACGTCACTCGATATAGGATGACGTCACTCTACATGTATTGTCGCAGATTTTACCACGTTTTCCTTGCACTGTCTTTATAGAGCCAAAGTCGCGTGTCATGTTAGAATTAATGTTTTCTTGGATCTACACTTATATTGGTGTAAACTGACAAAATGTTTTTGACTATTTACCAAACAAATCAAAGTTTTATCGATCCAGGTAAATACGACTTTTGAAACATTGTTTGAAAAGGAGAAAATGCTTGCAACCAGCATTTCTGCTTTTCTCTCAATGATTTCTAAACTATCAGGAACAAATCAAATCATTTGAGCTACATATTATCTCTCCTTTACGATAAAGTGTCTTCTCCCAAAATAAAACGCGCCAGTTTCGTTAGTCTAGTGTAAGGGTCAACAGGATCACAAATTACAAGAATCGTCCAAATAAACATGATCCATTCGGTCTCGCTACGGACCATCGAGGTCAAAATGGTCAGCTTCTGACCTCTTTTCAATAGATTTTCCATTGGTGTCGGCATATTTTCCAGGTTCCTTTTGGAGTCTTACCTTTGCCGTGAACAGGCAGTTTGTGGTTACATCCGTGTTTAATAGATTGTTTCTGTTTGAACATTTTTATATACTTCCCTGTGATACCATCAATGCTACTCTAACTGCCAGTGAAAATTGACCGCTGAAAAGCTTTTCCCTCAAGGTTGATAAAAGTCGTGGTTGGTCGCGGTAAAGGGTTAACACATAGATAGAAAGGTAATACCTTACCGTATCGGACAAGGAAGGTAAGCTGTTATAAAGAACAGTAATTAACAACCTGTACAAGATCTCATGATTTATTTCTCATTAACAAATTAACACATTTGATATTTAATGTTCCACTACATCCTTATTATTTTAAACAACATCTGTCACTTGGAAATGTTTAAATTATAATCATTTGAAAAAAAAAAGTAATCTGAGAACTCATAGGACGAAGACTAGGACAAAATAATTCAAATCATCGACGTACTTCGATTATCAAATAAGTCAAAGAATGCCTCATTTTGCATTCATGTTTAATTCTTTCTTTTTATTTCAAGAATTGCTAGTCAGTATGTCTGATATCTTGACTGACAATCAGAGTTGCTGTTTCAAGATTTCCGGAAAAAAAATATGTTCTAGTCAATACTTTGAATGACAATATATAAAGTCAAGACTGATTCGGAACAACGAGGCTTTCCTGCTTCAGATTCAAAACAAAAATCTAGATGAAGACTTCCAGTATGACGAATACAAAATAACAAGAATACAAAGTTCTCTTAACGTAGTGGACCCGTAATACAGAAAACCGGTATTTTCCACTATATTATCCTACAAAATTTAGTGTTAAAAACGAGTAATATTGTACTATTTTCACCGAGTCATGTTTTCCTTTTTGTCCTTCCTAGAATTATCATTTATAAATCTAAAACCTCTATATTATCACATAGCCCTCCTTGTTTACAGTGTAATATTCCCATTACGAATTTTTTTATCTGAAACACGTTTGATATCACATTTTTGTGACGTCATTTTTGACGTCATTTTGTACGCATTTCATACAAGACTTAGTGACTGGGTCTCATGGAAAATACCCTGTATGCATTTAAATGAGTTTTTTTGCATCATCTGATCTATATTTTGTAAAATATTGTCATTTGATAAAAAGAATCTGACATATGTGGGCATTTGAGATAAGATTTTATTAAACTCGTCAAACTCGTCAAGGCAAATGTAAGTAAGCTCGCCAAAGGCCCGCTTAATAAAAATTCTCTAGACTCGTTTAATATAATCTTTTATTTCATGCTTTCCGGTAGGATATCGAGAAATAGCAGTGAAAATATTTTTCGATCTTACACTGGCACCACCAGTGAAAATACCGATTTTCACGTTCTTGTTGCCTAGGTAAATTGCGCGTGCCTAACAACCAGATGGGAAATATGACGTCATATACCTTACATTTCTCCCGCTTGACGTAACGTTGCTATGCGGGAGGGGTACGCCACGGGGAATAAGGGAAAAGAAATGTACTTGATTTTGATAAAGCTCCTCCCAGAAAGGGTAAAAAACATGAAATAAATAGAATATTTGTTTTTTTCGGTGAAAGATCGAAATTTATTTCATCTCGTGAACACCATCGATAATATTTTCACTCGTGGCTGCGCCACTGGTGAAAATATTACCGATGGTGTCCACTCGATGAAATAAATTTCGATCTTTCACCGAAAAAAACAAATATCCTCTATATCTAAAAAGCCTACTCATGTCAGATCCTATATTTCTCATTACAAAGCGATATGATAATTACCTTCCTTTTCTGGAAACTAACAAAAGTATGAACAAATAATTTCAAGATAGACATTAAAGGAATTTCTGGTCGGTTGAAAATATGCAAAAAGTATTATCTGTCTTTATCAGCAGTCAAAAAATGTTATGCCATGCTGCACTAGGAGTATAACGGGTCCACTACCTTAAGTGCACTTCATTTGCAGAATATTCAGTTCTTAACCGACACATGTAGTTTGGGAACAGAATGATGCAGCTTTTTAGGGTATACAAAGTAACAAAAACTGCGTTGCTTTTTGAAATCTCACAATACTCCACTTATCTTTATACCTGTAATTAACCTTTCTAAGTCTCAATAATTATAGCTTTCAATCATGGCAATCTGCATGTCATTGTGGGGGTTCGACTTTTCATAGCTGCCAATGTATTTTCACCTTACTGCAAATAGTTACGTATATCTACTTCGAGGATAGCACAATTGACTCGGTTCAAGCCTATCGCTGTATTGAACAGATTTGTGAGCGTATGTGTGTGTTTGCGCGCATGGGAAAAAAATCAATAGTTTCTATTGAAAAACTACTTCTTGTTATTTTCAGACTGTTGAAACATGAAGCATTCATTTTCTTCACATGTTTAGCCCATGTGTGTTATTTCAGTCTTTGATAGATGTAAAGGAAAAAAGCCTACATAGTGATGAATAAAACTTTTTTTGGGCTTACAAACCTGTCTGACACAGATTCATGTAACGTAATAAAGTGGAGTTCACTTTGAATTATTAAACACAAGTAGGACACAAATCTTTTTGATCTTCTGAGTACACCTAATTTATATCAAAATTATTACAAATAAAGTTGAGCTGAATCACAAGAATTCATTACTTAATGGATTACAGTCGTAAGAATTACATTAAGACCTTGCACATTCGTTAAGGTCGTCAAACACCGGTAAAACAGGGACCTGGTCTAGAATGTGACAAATACAAACTGATTTTTTTTTTTAATTTCAAACAGCTGGCAATTTGCATTTCGAGCACAATGCATTTGGGACTGCATCATTTACCACAACTAATTCTTTCCATGTCACCATTTTCTGAATATCGAGACTAGCCAACCAGTAAGCCGAACAGAAGGTCTCAGCCTCTTAGATGACTAGTCTTTATATGAAGAGTTCGATTTGAATCCGGAACGGTGTTTGTCGTAATCTTTGTTTTGGACACTCGCAAAGTTTACTTTTTGTAATCTAGTTATGAAGTGCCAGCCTTGATATACATGTACTTTCTTGAATTGTCGCTTTGAGACAGAAGTAACGAGTATAAACTTTATCAACAATCTTGACTGAATAACTTGTCAAATATGACACTGACTCATTTCCTCCTTAACCCTTTCCCAAACGGCAAATTTTGGACCAAACCAAATTGAAAGCATTTTGCAGATGACAAATTAACAGTTGCTAAACAGATAATTTTTGTATATGATAGGGTTGAAAACATTGTGGGAAAAGGAGAAAATGCTGGTTACCAGCATTTTCTCCTTTTCCCACAATGTTTTCAAAAGGCTTCCACCTCAGGACGTAAAAACCAGGGATTGTTTGGGAAAGGGTTAAAGTTGCAGCAGACAACATCAAAGTCACCCATTGATGCATCTGTCTCCACTCCATCTAATGGATGCCGAACAAACTATAGATAAACCATTTCGGCACAAAAAAAAAATGAAATTAATATGCCCAGTCTGTGAAAAGGGCTAGTTTGTCCAATACAAAGCTAGAACTGTTTTTCCAGAGAAAAATATAAAAAAAATCACAGATTATTCTGCGGGTTTCAATCTACTCTGTCTTTAAAAATAGGTGAAATTTTCAGTGGCCGCGAAAAAGACTAATTAACCTTGTATTAACCTTGTACCAGGCAACAAAATTTTAGGCGTTAGCAGATCATAAATTGAATGTTGTGCAGGCGATTACAGGTTTTGCTGTCGTATGGCCAGAACCAGCATTTTCTCCTTTCTTGCAACACAATATGTGAGTGCAACACTATTCTAAGTGTCTGTACATTGTACAGGCACTTGGAATAGTGTTGCACTCACCTATCGAACAATGATTAGCTCACATCAAAAGGTCACGTGGTAAAGCATAAGTGATAAATGGTAAATTGCTCGAATTTATGACTTTGATCATTAAAACAAAATCTTTATCAAACAAATCTGTAGATACATATACTATTACTTATAAAAAGATGGGAAAACAAGTGTAATTTAACAACAAAAATAAGATTCTAAGTAGGATTATGGTATGTATAGATGTATTCGAAATAAAATATAAGTTAATACATATGATAAAAAATGTACAACCATGAGTAAATGCACGAGTTCTATATTACAGATGCGAAATGGTACAATTTAAGCAGTTCAATAGATTTTGTACAAAGCTATCAATAGATAAAAATGTTTACATACGAACGCATAATTATCACCAATTTAACTTTATATGTAAGTATACACTGATACTGGTTTTATATTCAACCACGTCGATCATGCGGGCATGTTCATAGACCATTCCAATACAATTTTTATTTGAAATTTCAGGAATGGCCGTCTCAATAGCTGAGAAATAAAGTCGTGTGCAACAATAACCAACATCCTGTATTTATTACCTTAACTCTTAACTCTTTACCTCATGAGACTAGTCCAAATTGAAAGCATTTGCAGACGACAAAAGAATTGTGATAGAAAGAAAATGAAATTCGGTTTAGGAAGGGTAGAAAACAGTGTGAATAAATGCTGGTTACCAGCATTTTCTCCTTTTATAACAATGTTTTCAAATGGCTTCTCTCTTAGGGTCGTTAAACGTCGGGATTGTAAGGTAAAGAGTTAAGTCGGGTCAAAGTTGGAATACTTGTTAATTCTAGCACATAGTCATACGGCGTTGTCACGTCTGCACTTGTCAAAATGGTGATTATTTAAAGTACATAAGTCATGCTCTGATAACAGCAGGTTTGATGCATCTCCCTGATGCATGATGCCAAGCAAGTCATCGTGTATCTATGGATTCATACCACCCATTTGTATAACAACTAACTGAATCTAGACATAGAATGGCCCTTTAACATGCAGAAAATTGACCAAAAGCAAAAAGGAGCGATAAGGGTCAGTCTGCGCATTCCGCGCAGGCTGACCCTTATCGGTCCTTTTTGTGGGTGATTTTAGTCCCTGTTATAGGGAACATAACTCCTTTGTATTTGAAAGTTAATGATAGGCTATCGAAATATTCAAACTATACAGACTTAAAGGGCGAAACAAGGATACAAAATTGTTAAAAAAGAATGAAATAAGTTAGTCCGTAGTGTCAATTTTTTGCCACACAATCCCTACTTTTGACGACCCTGAGAAAGATGCATATAGAATATATTGTGGGAAAAGGAGAAAATGTTTGTAACCTTTTCCCACAATGTTTTCTACCCTTAAAGAAAACAAATTTCAAATTTTCGCACACGTTTATTTTGTCATCTGCAAATACTTTCGATCTGGACAAACCTAAAATTTTGGCGTTTGGTAATGAGTTCAACTAAAAGTTTTACGCTCGCAATAGTTTACAGCAAAACATATTTGTACAAGGAATAATGTATACATGTATTTCAATTACAATTCAACATAAGTCTGCGGTACAAGGAGGAGTACCCGTTTTCTATGCTATTATTTGTCAAGGCTTATACGAGTACTCTAATGCTGAAGACGACTTTAGGTGATTAGGCAGACAATATATTTTTTCTCAGATTGCAAAAGAGATGTCCAGTATTATACTGATACTTTGTGACATCTTTGTCCACATAGTTTTGACATAGGGGCATTTTCAACTTAATGTCATCTGAAAAGAATTTTAAGTAAGCAGAAGAGAGAAATCGCTTTCGTTGAAAGGGCCCAATTAATGCACTTCAGATTGTGCTTCATCTCTAGAACCATCGTCAAATACACATTAAAACTAATCTGGTGTATATACACTGTCTGCAAAAGCACCTACGGATACACTCAGCGCACTCAGATTTAAAGAAATCCAGTTTCTTGCCCAAGGACCATATCTTATACACTATTTGATTAAAATGACAAATGCTCCAACCTTTCTACAAAATTAAGTTTGCAGACAATCAACAATAATTTTATGTCATTTCATTTTTCATGTTTGATTATAGGTAGTCAACACGACCAGAGTCAACAAATCTCCTTCCATTCTTTGGTGTGCTTGTCATATTCCAGCTTTTTATCTCCATACATAACGCTATTATTATGACATTCGAACAATTACCAGGAATTTATTCACCACTCATATCTATAACTTACTACACAACACTTCATCTTTGGATTTCCATCAAAGATTTGGAATATCATAATCATGGTAATATTAAGTTTATATGGCTGCTATTAGATCATTGAATCTAGCAGTCCACTAAGTACCAATAATTACAAAGAAATATTTGCATATCTGTTTTCTGTCATGTGTTACAATTCTCCTGCTCACAATGTTTGTAATTCAGAGCTACACAGCTCGGAGGTCAATGAGATAAACACATTGCTAACAACGTTAATAGAAATATTAAGTTATTTAAAGTGATACTACAAGCTGATTTCGATCTGACATTCATGCTACCGTTTGCGTCATTCTTATCTGAAAGAGAAAGTAATAACACATGTATTATACATTTTTTAATTCTCGTTTCAGTCAGTTGTATTTTGATTCACAACTTCTGGAATATGAATAAATTATTATAATAAGATGCTCTTCAGCATTGCAGCATACTTTCTTTGATCGACAAGAACGACTTCTGCCGGTATATTCTGCACATGATCGTCATTCATGATAATCATGTACAGAATATACAAAACAAAATCAGAAGGCAAGTGATCTGAAACAAATTTTATGGTCTCAATATATCTCATGAAAAGAAAAACATTTCCTAGTAATTCAGAAAGGAACATCGTCCTAACAATTGTTTCTTTTATGATTAATACTAATCAGAAAACTCGACTATTTAAAGATACTATTCCTAATGCGACCATTGTAAATATACCTGCGACAGCTTTATTTTGAGAACGAATGACGTGGCATCAGTTCAAAGTACATGAGCAAACAGAATTCATGAAGCATATTCTTTAGAAAAATAAAAAAAAAATGATAAACTAAGTAGATCTTAGTAAGAAAATAAATTAGATAAAGAGGATTGTTATGATTCTTAATAAATCTAAAAGCAATGACTTTCTTATTCGTTTAAAACTGTTTGAAGTTACTGGCAACTCTAGAAATAATATGCTAACACTTATAAACATATAAAGCTAACAAAACTTTTTGCCACATCTTTATACGAATTGAAGAGATTTTTATGTACTTTTAATGTAAGGATGGGTTTGCAATAGTTCATGTTTTCCTTCAAAGAAATACTTCTTTTCACCGATCTGGCATTTTTTGCGACCATGACGAAAAACCCTTTAAACAACTGAATTATTCTTATTTCCCCATTCTTTTCTACCGTTCAAAACTAAAATCCACGATACTAGTCACATTTGATTTGTCATCTGCAAATACCTTTAATGTGAATGATTAAAAAAAAAAAAAAAATAAGAATCTGTGATTATCATTATTTTTTTTCTTCTTTTTTAATTCGATCCTATGTGTACCAAAAGGAAGGATTGCGTTTTGATCAGTTAGTCACATGGCTATATGATAATTGTAGGTTGAAGTTAATAGGGACCACGAGTACTTTGCCCAGTCCAGTAGTGTATTTTTTTTTTAATTTTGAAGCTTAACTTTCTCCAACGGTTTCGTACAGTGACCAAAACAGCAGTGACTTCAGTAACTACCTAGTTAAATATGAGGCCAGGATATGTTTTGTATAATTACCTTAGATATCGCTTTCGTCACTTTCATTTAAGTCTTGAAAGTCTAAAATCCTTTGACCATTGTTCTCTTATATGGTGTCTGTGCTCTAATGTGTAGTGATGATTTCATTTTTAGCATTGCCTAAGGTTTTACAATCACTCAGTTGAGATATGTGTTCCAAACCACCGAAGACCTAGACTTGAACGTTTTCCATGGTTTGTTTTGAAATATTTTTCTCTCTGTGAATTTCTCAGTTCGCCAAGAGTTCGCGTGATTGTGTATCGGTCACACTTGTAGGATGGTAATCTTAAAAACAGTGTCCCCTTGACTGTAAAACACATGTACAACCATACTTTGAAGATTGTTAACGAAACTTAGACGATCATACAATCCTCCATTCTTCGTCTTATTGAAGTACACTATAGCGCATAATGTGAGCCAAAGTTTGGGAATTCAAAAAAAATTATATGGTTGGGCACGGAAAAGCAAAAGCAAGTGTCTCCGATTTCGAATCATCAAAATAAAACATGAATATAAAACGACAAAAGTGGTTCGAAAGTTGAAGTTGTTGCTGTTCAAATACCTGACGACCACAGTTACTGGACTTGCATTAACAAGTAAAACCTTTACTCGGAATGGCCTTAAACCCTACCATCGTTTTTAAGCTGTTTTGCTCCTACATTTTAACATTTCATTGAATTCAAAGATGTCAAATTGAGTTTACAAAAATTCAAAAAAATTCACCTTTAATTCAACTATGCAAATTTTCGGTACAATAGCTCAGGCATTTTATTAGGATATCTTAAAATTCTCGGGGTCCCTATGACCATCAAACTACCTATAACCGATGCAACCAGTTATGCTGTTTACTTTATACCTTTAAGGATGTTACAGGTAAAGTAAATCATAGTTAAAAGAAGATCATTCTAATAGTATTAAAAACCTGTTGGAAAACGACTAACTACTTGTTGCAAGTCATTTTTTCTTGCCATCGGTGCCTTCAAAGGTAGTCTACTGCAGGGTTCTAAAAGGTAATTTCTGTGCTATACGTAACTGCTACAAGAACGAAGACAAAGTATTGCTAGCCATACACAAAAGAGACGAAGACAGGTGGGCATGCAGGTAAAACAACATAAACTGATTAGATAATTAAGCGAAATATATCAAAAATACGGTATAGCATGTCAATTGATATGATGTTGATATAGATGGTATAGAAAGCGTCTACGTTGTCTGTATATTATAAGCTGACAGTAAATCATCCTTCACCGTGCTAATTGCCACGCTTGATGTTATTGAAGGACTAGGATTTCCATACGTGCATGTACTACTTGATCATTTTCATGCGTTTACCATATTCATTTAAAAATGGAAAAGTTCAACAAAAACATACACAAGTTTTTTTTTTAAATCAGTGGAATTTTGAAAAAGTACCTAAACCAATACTTGTCTTTTGATTGGCTAGTCCTCAAAACCAACCAGCACAGCCAAATTTTAGAAACAGCCATTTATGGAACGCCTTCACTGTCTTACGTTATAATCTTTTTTAATATAAAGACAATAAATAATTTTACACAGATAAAGCATGAACATATGGATATATAACTCCATATATGCAGATAAAACATTAATATATAAATATATAGCTCCTGTATATGTAGATAAAACATCAACATATGAGTATGAAACTTCATTATATAAAGATAAAACATTTATATATAAACATATAACCTCCTTATACAAATATAAAAACATAAGATAAAGATATAGCTCCTTTATATGTAGATAAAACATCAACATATGAGTATGAAACTTCATTATATAAAGATAAAACATTTATATATAAACATATAACCTCCTTATACAAATATAAAAACATAAGATAAAGATATACAACTGCTTGATATGTAGATACAACATTAATATATAAATATTTTTTTATATATATAGATGAAATGTCAATATATGAATATGAAAATTCATTATATAAATATAAAACGATGATATATGAATATAAAAATATATAAAGATAAAAGATTAATATATATAGATATAACTGTCTACGCTTTAGATAAAACTGTATTACATAAAGATATAATTTCATTATATAAACATCCGCAGATAAGATATGGATATATAACTCCACTATATGTAGATAAAACATTAATATATAAATATATAGTTGCTTTATATATAGATAAAATGTCAATATATGAATATAAAACTTCATTATATAAATATAAAACAATGATAAATAAGTATAAAATTAAAGTATATAAAGATAAAAGATTAATATATATAGATAAAACTGTCTATGCTTTAGATAAAACTATATTACATGGAGATATAATTTCATTATATATAGGTATAATTCGTTGATATGAAGGTAAAAGAGCTTCCCTTTGTATGACAGACATGAGCCAATCCGGGCATTAATTCCTACCCCTAAAAAGGGCAGAGTAGTCAAAGCCCCTTCAAGAATCTACTATGGTAGACATTAAGCCCTTCGTAGAATTTCAGTGGAGGACATACGGCCTTTCATGTGGAGACATTTCTGTATTTCCTAAACTCAGCTGAGCACGATGTGCTCACGGTAAGCTTATGTGATCGTGCATCGTCAGTCGTATGCCGTCCGTCGTTTGTCGCGCTTCATGAACGTTTAGCCTAGGTACGCTCTGGAGACCACACTTTCAGTCCGAAACTCATAAAACTTTGTCAGAATCTTTGCCTTTATGATATCTTGGACGAATTTCAAAATGGGTTACGTAGATTTAAAAACAAGGTCACCAGATCAAATTTTGAGTATACTTTAGAGGCAACATTTGCGGTGTAATTCTCGTGAAACTTGTTTAAATTGTTTGTCTACATCTAATCTGGAAGAAGATGAGATGGAAATTGGCTTCGTCAGATCAAAAATTGGCTAACAAGGTCAACTGAAATGAAAAAGTCCTGTGCACGCTCTAGTGGCCACATCTTATGTCCAATAATCATGACACTTAGAATATTTGGCTTCGTAATATCTCAGTCATGGAAATTGGCTTCGTCAGATCAAAATTGGCTAATAAGGGCAACTGAATTGAAAAAGTCCTGTGCACGCTCTAGTGGCCACATTCTATGTCCAATAATCATGACACTTAGAATATTTGGCTTCGTAATATCTCAGTCATGAATAACGTCCGCTGGAAAAACTAGGTCACCAGGTCATCTTTGAAAAACCTTGAAAAAAGCATTAAGAAAAATTCCAAAAATTGTTACTTCAGATAAAAAACGAGGCCATTGCGTGAAATCAATGAAAACAAAATCTGTGTACGTTTTATAGGCCATATTTTCAGTCCATTAAGCAGGAAACTTGGTCAGAATGTTTTTCTTGATGATATCTCATGAATAAGTGTGACAATGAATCATGTCGAGTCAAAGATTAAGGCACCAGGTCAAATTTCAGAAAGACATTATATACACTGAAGAGGCCACATTTTTAGTCCAATGACGTTACGCATTATAATTGGTCGGAACGTTTGTCTGGACGTTGGGAAGGGGTGCGGAATGACGGACCGACCGAATGACAGTACTTAGATTCCAGCTCTTTGAAATCCGCCCGAACGTTACACGAAAATTTAAGATAGTTCGTTTTTACCTTGATTTCTGGTGCTAAAATTCAATTAACTTAGTGGACCCTTAATTGAAAACCGCTGTTTCCACTATGATATTATCCTACAAAAATTGCTAAGATTAAAAATGAGTATTATTGTACTACTTTCACCGAGCCACTGTTTCCTTTTTGTCCGTCCTAGAATTATCATTTATAAATCTAAAACCACTATGTTCTCATTACAAAGGGATATGATAATTACTTCCCTTTTCTGAAAACTAAGAAAAGTATCAACAAATAATTTCAATATAGACATCAAAAGAATTACTTCTCAGTTGAATATGTGCAAAAGTATAAAGCTGTCTTTATCAACTGTCAAGAAATTTTATTCCATGTTGCACTAGAAGTATTAAAGGTGGTCAACAAATTTTGGGATGAACATTTTACAAAAATACGAAACAAGAGGGCTACGACGGCCCTGAAATCGCTCACCTGAGTCTATTGACCAAACATGAACCATCTAGTTTCCCAGTGACCTAGTTTTTTTTTTTTTTTTTTTATCAGACATTAACCCATCATCAAACACTTTTGAGATATCAATAAGACAAACATTCTGACCAAGTTTCATGAGTATTGGACTGAAAATGTGGCCTCTCCAACGTACAAAAGGTTTTTTAAGATTTCGCCAAGTGACCTAGTTTTGGACCCGACAATTACCCATTATCAAACTCTTTTGAGACATCACCAAAACAAACATTCTGACCAAGTCTGAAGAGTATCAGGCAGAAAATGTAGCCTCTAGAGTGTACACAAGGTTTTTCTAATATTTGACCCATTGACCTAGTTTTTGACTCCACATGACCCATTTTCAAACTCATTCAAGGTATCACCAGGACAAATATTATGAACAAGTTTTAGGAGTATCAGACTGAAAATGTGCATACAAAAGGTGTTTATAACATTTGACCTATTGACCCAGTTTTTGACTCAACATGACCCATTTTCAAACTCATCCAAGATATTATAAAGGCAAACATTCTGACTAATTTTCAGGAGTGTTGGACTGAAAATGTGGCATCCAGAGCATATACAAGGTTTTTCTAAGACTTGATCTTTAGACCTAGTTTTTAACCCCCATGACCCATTTTCCAAGTCGTCTAATATATCACCAAGGCAAATATTCTGACCAACTAACGTCCATAATGTCTTCTTTGGACGCTATGTTTGAAGCTTCGTCTGTATATTTCTGGTATGTAAATGAATGGGTTGCTCATGTAAAAGTAGACCGTGTTTCCCGTTAGTGTCGACCTGGGCTGTACTAAAATCTCTAATTTCTCTTGTTGTCGGATGGTTTTCAACTACTGGGGTTTTATGAATAAAAATTATACGGCTTTTGGAGTATAGGGATGATTTTTTTTTTGTATTCTTGTATCTAGTTTTTACCATTTCGGAACAATGAAATCAGAGGAACGGAGGGACAAATGGACCGATCAAAAGACAGAAGCGACAGACAGATAGACAGACAGACAGACCAAAAAAAAACTAGATCTACTTGACTGACTGAGAACTTGTTTAGCGTTTCAGCCGCTTTCAACATGATTTAGATCATATCAAGGCAACAGCTCCCTTATTCATGCCGTATGTCTAGGGTTACACCGGTACTAGGCTGTGGCTCTGAAGCGTATTGCCCAAGGCTACACTCACGAAAATCCCAGCGCTTTCATTCAGGCTCGGAACCGATGCCTCCCGCTTGCGAGGCCTGCACTCTACCACCGATCCACACAGGACTAAGATAAAACTAGCTACATGTAGGTATCTAGGACATACAAAGAAAATCAGACAGGGACAAACAGACGGACAGGCATAACATTTGATCGACTCACAGTTTGATAAAAGCTAGAGAATTTTTACAAGAATCTGACCAAAGCTTTTCAAGATCTATGTACGAATATTAAGTCCAAAAAAAGGGAATTAAAATGACATTTAGTTGAAACTAGTGCTGTATGGTAGTGCATGCATATCGAGTGATTGTGTATTTGAGATTGTACTGATCGTGGTCACAACAGGGTGGCTTGATGCGAAACTGGAACGGTGCTATAGTAAAAATCTTCTCATTGAAAGAGTCTACTTTATATAACGATTTTTTACCTGCATATAATGAAAAGTTGACCACATGTATCGATTTTTATCTGCGGATGTTTATATAATGAAATTGTATCTTTATGTAATTATAGTTACATCTGTATATATTAATGTTTTATCTTGATATATTTAAATTTTATATTTGTATACCGTTATTATATAATCATATAATGAAGTTTTATATTAATATATTGACATTACATCTATATATAAATAAACTATATATCTATATAGTATTGCTTTATCTAAATGTAGTGGAGTTATATATCCATATCTTATTTTTTTATATTTGTATAAGGAAGTTGTATGTTTATATATAAATGTTTTATCTTTATATAATGAAGTTTTATATTCATATGTTGATATTCATATATTGACATTTCATCTATATATAAAGCAAATATATATTTATATATTAATGTTGTATCTACATATAAAGCAGTTGTATATCTATATCTCATGTTTTTATATTTGTATAAGGAGGTTATATATATTCATATATTGATATTCATATATTGACATTTCATCTATATATAAAGCAAATATATATTTATATATTAATGTTGTATCTACATATAAAGCAGTTGTATATCTATATCTCATGTTTTTATATTTGTATAAGGAGGTTATATATTTATATATAAAAGTTTTATCTTTATATAATGAAGTTTCATATTTATATATTAATGTTTTATCTGCATATGTGGAGTTACATATCCATATGTTCATGCTTTATCTGTCTATAATTATTTATTGTCTTTATATAAAAAAATGTAAGACAGTGAAGGCATTCCATAGCCATTGATCACTAAAACTTAATATACTTGCTACAATTTATAAGAAAAGCAAAAACAGTTCAGAAAGTCGATTTTAGACTGGTACAAGAATGGCCCCTCTGTTCAACCCGTGACTAGTAACAGTGCGTTCAATAGGAATTTTGTGCAAAGTTCTTACAGTTTTCTTTATGAAATAAAGCAGCATTCAGTGAAAGTAAAATTTCGAGGCTTTTTATAAGGCAAAAAGGACAGTTCAAGATGACATCATAGACCGATTTCAACCTGCGCGGTACGTGCATGTTGATTTGAGTCGAATCATTTCCGTCAGATTTCTTTCATTTTTGGCGTATTTCGAGTATTTCTCTTCGATGAGCCAGCACGGATCTTTTATTAGCACTCAAAACCATCACAACATGTTCCTTTTTTCCTTGTAAAGAGACTCTTAGAATTATGCATAACATACATACCGCGTTTGCTATGGTTTGTTTCTGCTGCAATGATAGAAAACAAACATAATATTAGGATGTGCGCTAGTTTACAGACTCGGTAGACGTAATAATGAAAGATGAGCAAGACTGAGATGTTCTGAGTAAAATTATAACTCTACACAAGCAAATATATAGACTCGGTCACGTTCTGTAAAAATGGAGTTTTATGCATCCGTAACATTTATCGACTGATTTCGGCCTGCGTAGTCCGCACAGGCCGATATTGGTCCATGCTTTTTGTTATATATACATACATCTAATGCATGTCCAAAGACAAATATAACTTGCGACTAAGCCTGTTTTTGGACAAAATGGACCCTTATTCTGCAACGAATTGCTTGGTATTATGCATGACAAGATGCATTAGATCCCTTTTTTCAGAGCATGGCTCAATTACATGTATATTCATGCATATGTGACCTTCTGGGACCTTCTGGCGCCTTCTGGGACCTTCTGGGAACTGCGAAAAGTGTCAACCCTGGTCAGCCTGCGCAGTTCGCGCAGTCTGACCAGGGTTGACACTTTTTGCTTTAATGAAAGTTTATGTATGAAAAGTTGTCATTGTAAAATGCTATACAATCATTTTTTTAATTATCAAGTAAACACTGACTTGCACTATCGTTGATCTGTTTTCATCTAATTGATGTAAAAAATTCCCAGAGGGCCCCTTTTCGCCTGATGTGTCACATATCTAAAGTTATTCAACTGCAAATGTAATAGCTAGTAATTGATTTTAAAAAAGTCTTTGAGTAATATACAGTAATTTGGTTTAAAAGTAGTCCACCTTTAAACACGATGATTAAAAACAGATTGTTTGTTGTTGACACTTGCTCATTTTTTTTAAAAAAAATATCCAGCATATGTTGCAATCGCTCCTGGCCTTGATTACCCCCACATTTGTCCGGGATTTAATTTAATAGACGCGAATTTGTATCCAAACATCGGGCACTATTTTGTCTTTCGATCTCAAAACTAGTATTTGATATAAAATATGTACATCACGCGGTTGGTTTTTACCGAAGATTTATCTCAAGTTAAGAAGAAAGTCTTGCGCCCAGATCTTAGTCGAACTCTTATCATGTGAAGATTTATGCTGTGAAAGCATTCTACGTAACAGAGCCAACTGCATAACACTTTTCTGTTAAAAACGATACTGCAAAAAAAAGTACCGTAATGCTGTATCGAAAGTTAACATGTTTTGATAAGATTGTAGTCATTTTCCCGGTCATATATATATACTGATGTGCCAAAATATGTTCTTAAAATCGAAAAATAAAATCTAACATGATCTACTTGATACGGCATTATGGTCGAAGCATAATACAAGTAAATAAATAGGCACAACATTTTTTCGAAAAGGGAGAAGACGCAAGACCACATGACTATCTTACCATTTAACCATCTTTCTACACCGTCTTTTCTGCGTCTTTTCACATGGCCTGTAGGAAATATTTAAGGCTCACTATATCTAATATCACCAAGTAACCAAGGTTCATTTAAAGCCACTGTTAGAACACCTTTTTTATGGTTTGAGTTCATGTTTACATTGACATCGGCGGATTCCTAACGTAACCCATTTAATCAAACTGCATTCCCTGACCTTCCAAATTCGATTGCCAAAATTCTTATTAATATTCATTTACTAGAAGATCGAATACACCCCAAAACTCTTTGACACAAAGTCTATGACATCGACTAGGGCGGAGGCGGAATTCTAAACTTAAATAAGGAAAATATTTTCTATTGTAAAATAAGATTACCGTGTCAAGTCATAGGTTTCGACATCTGGTTATCGCAAAACCGTTAAACTGATAATAGTATAAGCCAGCGTTATCCCACCCGATATACAAAAAGTGTGGCGAAATCAGCCCCACGTAACCGAAAACCTTTATTTGTTTTACATGCAACAAATTTTCCGGTACCGATATTTCTTTCTGTTGGAAGATCGTGGCTTAAGTTTTTATTGCTAATGCCTACAATTAGAATAAAGTAGGCTTCATTTTTAAAACAAGAGGGCCATTGGCCCTGGAACGCTCACCTGAGACTATAGCTTATGAGTGAAATTCAATTCTTTGAGCAACTTTGGTAAAGCTTCACTAAAGGAACATCCCTGCCAAGTTTCATCAAGATTGGCCCAGTGGGTTAGGAGAAGATGTTTATAGAAAGACAGACGCCGGACAGAGGGCACTCAAATATCAAAGCTCTACACCTTCCAGTTTCAAAGAAGAATTTCAAATTTTCCTTCTTTGTCCTATGTTCCAACTTGTGGTCCCCAGGGCTGGATCAGTTTTAACCAAAGCAGTATCCTTGGACCAAAACTTGGTAGAGGTCCACTCAAAGATGCTACATACCAAATATCAAAGCTCTACACCTTCCCGTTTAAGAGAAAAAGAAATTTAAAATTTTCCTTCTTTGTTCCCATGTTCCAACCTGTGACCTCCGGGGCATGGCCAGTTTTGGCCAAACTTGGTAGAGGTCCTCTAAAGATTCTACATACCAAATATCAAAGCTGTGCACCTTCAAGTTTCAGAGAAGATTTCTAAAGTTTTCCTTCTTTGTTGCTATGTTCCAACCTGTAACCCCCAGGGGCAGGGCCAGTTTTGACCCCAAGGGCATAATATGAACAAATGTGGCAGAGGTCCACTAGAAATTGCTACATGCAAAATATCATAGCTCTATGCCTTCTAGTTTAAGAGAAGAAGAATTTTAAAATTTTCTTTCTTTGTTCCTATGTTCGAACTTGTGACCCCCGGGGCGGGGCCAGTTTTGACCCCACAGGCATGATTTAAAGAAACTTGGTAGAGGTCCACTAGAAGATGCCACATACCAAATATCAAAACTCTACGCCATCTAGTTTCAGAGGAGAAGAATTTTAAAGTTTTCCTTCTTTGTTCCCATGCTCAAACTAGTGACCCCCGGGGTGGGCCAAGTTTTGACCCCAGGGACGTCATTTGAATAAAGTTGGTAGAGATCCACTAGAAGATGCAACATACCACATATCAAAGCTCTACGCTTCCTAGTTTCTGAGAAAAAGAATTTTACAGTTTTCCTTCTTTGTTCCCATGCTCAAATTTGTGAACACCAGGATGGAGCCAGTTTTGACCCCAGGGACATAATTTGAACAAACTTGGTACAGGTCCACTAGGAAATGCCACATACCAAATATCAAAGCTCTACGCCTTCTAGTTTCAGAGGAGAAGATTTTTAAAGTTTTCCTTCTTTGTTCCAATGCTCAAACTTGTGACCCCTGGGGTGGGGCCAGTTTTGACCTCAGGGATATAATTTGAACAAACTTGGTAGAGGTCCACTAGGAGATGCTACATACCAAATATCAAAGCTTTACGCCTTCAAGTTTCAGAGGAGAAGATTTTTAAAGTTTTCCTTCTTTGTTCCTATGCTCAAATGCGTTATCTCCCGGGGCGGGGCCAGTTTTGACCCTAGGGGCATAATTTGAACAAACTTGGTAGAGGTCCATTAGGAGATGCCACATACCAAATATCAAAGCTCTACGCCTTCCAGTTTCAGAGAAGAAGATTTTCAAAGATTTCTTTTTTGTTCGTTTTGTTGCCATGGCAACCAGAGTTATGGGTGGAATTAAATTCTTCGAACAATTTTGGTACAGCTTCACCCAAAAAACATTCCTGCCAAGTTTCATGAAGATTGGCCCAGTGGTTTAGGAGGAGAAGATGTTTAAAGAAATTGTTGACGGACGACGGACGCCGGACATTGGGCGATCACAATAGCTCACCTTTAGCACTCTGTGCTAAGGTGAGCTAAAAAAACGCATTTCCATTCTCAACTGATAAGGCATTATGTACATAACTGTGTACAGACATTATTCTAAAACATTGTGGCGTTACCAGTAATATGCCGATAATTCATACTGACATTTCCACAACGCTTGATTTTTATTCATATCATACTACTACATTTTAATAATACAGAGATACTTATTAAAGCAATTTGACAAAAGTTTACTTTCTTTACTACAGTATATTGTAGCGGAATTGTACGAAGTTAAAACAGCAAAAAACGACATAAACCGACTTTTTAAATCATGTGCTCAACTGACCTTCTTAATGAAAGGTTCTTTTTTTTCAAATACTTAACAAATTTAAAGCTTGTAAAAATTGTTTACAACGAATATCTTTATGATCAACAACTCTAATTTGGTAGTACAAATATATTACAATCTTTTTTGCAATAATTAAGAGCCTCTACTTGTCATGACAAGAATTTGTATTCACGAATGAAAAATCCGGGCACAATAGGGTATAATAATTGAGCATATTTTGTAACCTTAGAGTGCCAAACATA
Organism: Tridacna crocea; assembly: GCA_943736015.1. Classification (NCBI taxonomy): domain Eukaryota; kingdom Metazoa; phylum Mollusca; class Bivalvia; order Cardiida; family Cardiidae; genus Tridacna; species Tridacna crocea. The sequence continues at coordinate 18,582,243 of OX031066.1, forward strand.
CGAATTTTGCGAGAACAGATTCAAAATTAGATGGAACGATCGTTTTATTTTTCTTCACTTCTCAATTTCTATCTTAAGAGAAATTTTGATAGGAATGCCATAAAAATGCAAAATCTTGGACGTTTCATCTTAAATCTGGGCGGCACTCATTTTTGCACTCAGTGGTTTGGATTTCACATCAAATAGGGTATACAATCACGAACTAGCATCAAGTAGATTGGCATTTGATTTAAAAAGTCGGTAGATATAACAAGATGAAATAGAGACGACTAAACACAGGTGTGAATAACAACATTACTTGTACAAAATAAAAATATAAAAAAGTGAAATTCACCTTCTTGTATATAACTACCGCCTTCGGACCTCGGCTTAATGTTTTGGTTAGGTTTCCCTTTGTAGACAAATAAATAAAATATCACTCAACTTTCAAATACACGTGTTTTGATTAAATGAAATCAAAGCCGTAAGAGATCATGTACTGGTCGATGACATATTTCAGATGGAAGCCTAGTCGTTACTTGTAGCCCCCACACTGTGCAATCTCAAAAGCCCGCATTGGACTATACAACTTTAAGCACACCATTTCCTTGTGATGACTAGATCATCTTTCTTCATATGCAAAAATATATAACAGTGAACGAAATGGACACTGATCCAACTCAACATTTTCCTTTTTTGGCGCGACTTCAAGCATCCAAATATGCATTCATTTTTATTCCAAAGTGCGTTAGTACAATATTATATTCATTTCCATTAATGAGATTTTAGAGGAGTTTCAATTTCAAGTGTGATTAATTCAGGTCATATTATTGAATAGGTTATGAATTCAATGATAAACGTACTTAACGTACATGTATACAACATTTTTTCCAAAATGAAAACGCGGAACATCCGTTTGATTTGTCAACTTGTTGCCAAGGAAAACAGTTTCTAGGTTGATCTGTGCTGAAATGTTGAAACTTTAGGTGTTCGTTTATTGAAAAAGTAGATGCAGCTGTGCTGGTTTAAAATTATACGGGGTCGCCAATTATTATATGTCGAAACAACCGAATTGGTGTTGATTTTCAGGGATCTTGGTCAGGTGAGATATTCTCAGTCTAAACTTTCTGTGCCAAAACACATACTTTGGTCACTCACTTGAATTGTCCAATGGCTGGACAACTATTAAAATAAACATAGCTTTTGCTGCTGTTGAAAAAAAAATCGAATTATATCCAAAATCCCTGGCACTAACAAAGAAATGAAAATAAAGAAAGAAGGTTGATATTTACCGTTCAAAACTATGACGCGTTTACTTTTAATTGCCAGGTCCGAGCTTCTGCATATATAATTCCCAGCATCTGTCATATCACTGCGATCTATCACCAACTTGCTGTGTAAAGTTTTCGTTTCTGTCAGTCTGAACTTAACAATTCTGACACCTTTGTTTTGGTTTTGTTTGATTTTATTGCCATCTTTAAACCAGTCAATATCCTCCGGGGGAAAGGTATCCCCCGTTGCATTGCAAGTCAAGGATATCTTGTTGCCTTTTTCTACAAAATCGTCCCCTTTTATGATGATTGCTGTAAAAAAGAGTTATATAATCGTTATCTATGTGGTATGCGCGCCTTTTATTTGATTTTTGTGTCCATATAGTTTCGTAAGGATATTTTTTTGCCGGGAAAAAGAATGTGTACATTAATACTCACATTGCTATTAGAGTGGTATGGTATGCAATAGCAAATTGGGGCACAAACTGCGCAACCCATAGATTTCAGCCAGGTATCAATATAACATTACCTATGTGCTTTTTACATTAATCTTTTACATATAACACTTTGGAAAAAGGCCTTAAAATGCATTGTTTGGAAAGGAGAAAATGTTGGTTACCAGCATATTCTCCTTTATCCTTTATGTTCACTCATTTTCAAAACAAATCCAATCATTTGAGGCACAAATTAAAGTTTTCAGCAAATGTTTAAAATTTTCACAAGGCAAACATTTCGTTATCTGATGAAATGTTACAAAAACGGTCTGCAAAATCTAAATATCTATAATAGTCCAATTAATCACTCTATTGAATGCTCGATCTAGAACATTGACTTGGACACTAATAACCTTGTGAAAACAATTAGGGATCGATCCTATTGATTAAGTTTTCTTCAACAAAATCGCCCCTTACAAAATGTTCGGTGATATGGGTCTAAGGTCAGAGAACTAGAATCTTAATATCTTAGCAGACAAACTAAAAACTTAAGACTTGACCAACTCGAAAGCTTCTACAGACGACAAATAGAATCTTGATCAAATGATGGAATACGCTTGTGAATTGGTTGAAAACATGGTGAGAAAAGAATGGACCGTGCAGGCTGACCTGGCTCAAAACTGTTTGTTGTTAGTCAATTTACATGTGAAAGCAACAGCCTGTCTTATGAAAGAGTTGCTTATAAGACAAAATGGATGGTATAGCTCTTTAGTTATCTGACGACTTGCTTGGTTTCATGTATCACTTTTTGCCAGAGCACGGCTCAAATACTTTTCATCATGTTTGTCTCATCCTTGACCTAAATGTATAATTGCTTTACACAGATTGTTTGCTTTACAGAGGTTGTCACCAAGACTTTACTGCAAACGACGTCCTTTGTACGTAAGCATTGTCGTTGTGTAAAAATTGGTGTTTATCATTCTCTGGCAACCAGTTGACACACACAGGTGTTATGTACATACCCAGTTATTCCTAGCTTTGTACGTGTGTGTATTTATTTTGAATGGTTTTCCCCTGTGGCTATTTTTAGACCTGGATTCTCTCTTGTGGAATATTGTTCTAGAAGTTTCCTGGCTTTTTTACAATCTGATTACTAGAAATTATGCAACTAATTTTTACATGAATTTTCTGGAAGTTTCTCTGCTATTATTAAAGGAAAAGCTTTTTACATCTCGGCATTCACCAGTTAATACATGATTGCCAGACTATGTACAGTGGGGATTATTTTGTGTTTGTGTCATATAATTAGTGCTTGGATTACATTCAGTTTGGATTAGGATCAGACTAGACTAAAGTTGGGATTATTTCGTGTGCTTGGATTACATTCAATTAGGATCAGGATCAGACCGGAATTAAGACTGGAATAATTTGTCTTCTGTATTGTATTTAACGACTAAGGTATTGTTTTGTACCATTGTAATATTTTCACTGATTATTTGATATTATTGTTATTAAATTCTGTTAATCGATATCGTTTGGTGCTGGCTTCTACTTTACACCTGGCTCGTAACAGAAACTGGGGGCTCGTCCGGGATTGGAAAATAAGACTAACGCATTCGTTTTCCTTTTGGGATTAACCATCGATCTGAATATAAGATAAAGACGTTTGCTTTTCACGATTTGAATAAAAATCTAATACATCCTGTTAGTCAAAATTTCTTACAGACAGTCTAGTTTTCACTTATTGAAATTTTTTCCCTACATTTTTACTAATCAGTAAATATAATACAATTTTGTACTTGAATCCAGCAACAGAAAAACATGTCTTTTAACTTAGATAAATTTAGGGCTGAACCGTCCGTGGAGTTATTGAATTTAGGCAAAAAGACTGATTTGCTTAATCTTGCTAAGAACTATAAATTGTCTGAAATAAAATCTTCAATGCGTAAACATGAAATTAAGAACATTTTGGTACAATATTTTGTTGATGAGGAGATTTTCAATGAAAATGCTCTTTCCCTGATAGTTGACGTTCAGTCAATTTCAAGTTCGAAAGAACTTGAATTAAAATTTCAGATCAGACAATTAGAAATTCAGGAAAGAGAGAAGGAAAGAGAAAAGGAAAGAGAAAGGGAGAGAGAAGAAAGAGAAAGGGAAAGACAGTGAGAAGAAAGAGTAGACAGAGAGAAGGAAAGGGAAAGAGAAAGGGATAGAGAAGAAAGAGAAAGGGAGAGAGAAGAAAGAGAAAGGGAAGAGAGAGTGAAGGAAAGAGAAAGCGAAAGGGAAGAGAGAGAATGAAAGAGGAAGGGAAAGGGAAGAGAGAGAGAAGGAAAGGGAAAGAGAAGAGAGAGAGAGAAGGAGAGAGAATTTCAATTAAGAATGAGGGAAATAGAAATGCAAGAAAGAGCAAATCAGCCCAAGCAAAAGATTGAATACAATTTCGATGTTACAAAACATATTAGGCTTGTTCCTCCATTTCAAGAAAAAGAAGTTGATAAATACTTCCTACACTTTGAAAAAGTTGCAGAAAACTTAAATTGACCAAAAGAGCGCTGGACTTTACTTCTGCAAAGTGTTTTGATCAGCAAAGCTCGTAAAATTTATTCACAACTAGGTGTTGAACAAAGTCATCATTATGAGACTGTTAAAGAACTTATTCTCAAAGGTTATGAGCTGGTTTCGGAAGCATATAGACAAAAATTTAGAAATTGTAAAAAAGATTCTAACCAGACTCATGTTGAATTTGCTAGAAAAAAAGAACCGTTATTTGACAGATGGTGCTGTTCTAAGAAAATAGACCAAAATTATGATAAACTAAGACAATTTATGTTAGTTGAAGAATTCAAACGTTGTATTCAATCTGATGTTAAGACATTCTTAGACGAAAAGCAAGTTGAAACTTTAGAAGAAGCAGCTCGTTAACTACCTTATACATACAGTTTCTTTCATCGCTAAACCAAAACCTACTTCCTCACATCCCCAAAATAAATTTATGTCTGGTAATTCATCTGGCATGCCCAGTCAATCCAATACACCCAAACCAAATTCCACTAGTGAAACCAAAAGTCAATATCCCTTATTAACTATTATAAGAAATCTGGTCACCTTGCCTTTGAATGTTTGAAATTAAAAAGAAAGTTAGAAAGTGATGAAGCCAAACCAACAGGACTCACCACTCTTAGACCAAGGCCACAGCCTTCTATTAAAACCGATACAATTGGCATAGTCACAAAACCCAAGTCTGATTCTACTATGGAGATTTTTTAACCATTTATGTTGAATGGTTTTGTATCACTTTCATGTGATAATTGCCCACCTACCCCTATTAAAATTTTAAGAGACACAGGAGCTTCTCAATCTCTTATTTTAGCAGATATACTGCCTTTTTCTGAGAAGACTTCTTCCGGTACTAGTGTCCTTATTCAGGGTGTACAGTGTGGAACTGTTAATATCCCTCTCCATTACGTTAATTTGTCATCAGATTTGGTTACTGGGCTTGTGGTTATTGGTATTAAACCTTCCTTACCGTTTAAAGATGTCTATTTACTGCTAGGCAATGACTTAGCTGGAGATAAGGTTGTGGTTAATCAACTTGTAACTGGCATACCAAATATAGGTCAAACAGATGATCCTATCGAGCAGGAAATTCCTGACTTGTATCCTTCTTGTGCAGTTACCCGAGCTATGGCTAAAAAGGCTGAAAAACTCAAACTCTGACATTGACTTGACGGATACTTTTATCGGTCAATATTTTAATAATGAGATTAAAAAGTCTCTTGATCCCAGTTTGTCTGATACTCAGACAGACTCGTCAATGTCTTGTCATTCACCACCACAGTCTATTGACCAAGGTCACGATACGCTGTCAAAGTCACAGCTTATCCAGGAACAGCAAACTGCTCCTGAGCTTTCAAAATTAATTTTTAGGGCTTTACCTGAAGATGAAATTTCACAGGTCCTAATGTGTTACCATATAAAGAATGGGATTCTTATGAGAAAATGGCGACCATTTGATGTCCAAGCTGATGATGAATGAGCTGTTTACCACCAAATTGTGGTTCCAAAGTCATATCGTCATGAAATACTAAGTATAGGCCATGAAAGTTCTATGTCAGGTCATTTAGGTATAAACAAGACCTATCACAAAATTATTAATCATTTTTATTGGCCTGGTCTCAAATCAGATGTCTCTAAATATTGTAAAACTTGCTATACATGTCAAATGGTAGGTAAACCCAACCACAGCATTCCCAAAGCTCAATTACAACCTATTCCTGCTTTTGATGAACCTTTCAGTAGGATACTTATAGATTGTGTTGGTCCTTTACCTCGGACCAAGTCAGGAAATGAGTATCTCTTAACAATTATGTGTACTTCTACACGTTTTCCTGAAGCTATTCCTTTAAGGAACATCAAAACAAAGTCAATAGTCAAAGCTCTCATAAAATTTTTCACATTTGTTGGTCTTCCAAAATCAGCTCAGTCTGATCAAGGGTCAAATTTCATGTCTAGTATATTCCAACAGGTTATGCATGAATTAGGGATCAAGCAATACAGGTCATCCGCTTATCACCCTGAAAGTCAAGGTGCTTTAGAAAGATTTCACCAGACATAAAAAGTATGATAAGGTCATATTGCTTTGACACTGAAAAAGATTGGGATGAGGGCATCCATTTGTTACTATTTGCAGTCAGAGAATCTGTACAAGAATCTCTTGGTTTCAGTCCTTTTGAATTAGTTTTTGGCCATTCTGTTCGTGGACCTTTAAAACTTTTGAAAGAGAAATTTCTCTCAAATGATGAAACACCTTTGAATTTACTACAGTACGTTTCTGACTTCAGAAATAGATTGTCTAGGGCATGTGAGGTGGCTAGGTCCGATCTTAAAACGTCTCAGGGTAAAATGAAAGCAAGATATGACAACCATGTTATTGATAGAAAATTTAAACCAGGTGACAAAGTCTTTGCTCTTTTGCCAATACCTGGCAGACCTCTACAGGCAAGATATTTTGGACCCTATACTATTGACAAGAAAACAAGTGATTTAAACTACATAATTAATACTCCATAAAGGCGTAAAAACAAACAAATGTGTCATGTAAATATGTTAAAGGAATAATTTGACAGAGATAGCTCTATTTCAAAACCAATTACAGTTGTAAACACTGTCCCGCAAGAATCAAATGTATTTGAAATTGAAGTAAATTCTGACTTTATTGATAAATCTGATCCTGGTCCATCTAAACTTGAGAATTCTGATATTTTGAGAAACCTTGACAATAAGCTTTCTCACTTGGAACCATCACAACAGGAAGAGCTGAAACAGTTGATACATGAATATGAACATTTATTTCCTGATATCCCCACAAGAACTGATAAAATCTATCATGATGTCGTTGTGGAAGATTCTAAACCAATAAAGCAACATCCATATAGAATTAATCTTTTGAAACAGAAATACCTCCAAGATGAAGTAAAATACTTATTGGAAAATGACTTTATTGAACCTAGCCAGAGTAATTACAGTTCACCATGTATATTAGTACCCAAATCAAATGGAACTTATAGAATGTGTACTGACTACCGTAAAGTGAACTCTGTGACAAAAACAGACTCTTTTCCAAGACCAAGAATTGACGACTGTATTGACAAAGTTGGAAATTCTAAATATGTCACCAAATTTGACCTGCTAAAAGGATTCTGGCAAGTTCCACTGACTGATAAAGCAAAAGAAGTATCAGCCTTTGCTACTCCAAACGGTCTGTACCAAAGTTATGCCGTTTGGGATGAAAAATTCTCCTGCAACGTTTCAGCGATTTGTAAACAACGTTATATGCGGATTAGATGGCTGTGATGCATATATTGACGACATCATCATCTACTCAGACAGTTGGAGTGACCACCATCAAAGAATCAGAAGTTCTTCGACCTACTCAGTAAAGCGAAACTGACTGTGAATCTTGCAAAAACTGAATTTTGTCATGCTACTGTAACATTTCTAGGACATCTTGTGGGACAGGGTCAAGTTAAACCTTTAGAAGCTACGGTCAATGCAATCTCTGAGTTTCCTGTGCCTGAATGTAAAAGACAGCTGATGCGATTTCTTGGTATGGCTGGCTACTATAGGAAATTCTGTAAAAATTTCTCAGGTATTGCTGAATCTTTAACAAATTTACTTAAGAAAAGCACAAAGTTCAAATGGAATGACAAATGTCAAGATGCATTTGATCGTCTAAAAGCCATACTAAAGAGCACACCAGTTCTCTTGGCACCTGATTTTGACAAATGTTTCAAATTAGCTGTTGATGCAAGTGATGTTGGTATTGGTGCTGTTCTTTAACAAGATGATGATAATGGTATTGATCACCCAGTTTGTTACTTTTCAAAGAAGTTTAACAAACATCAGAAAAATTACTCTACCATAGAAAAAGAATGTCTTGCTTTAATTCTGGCAATCCAGCAGTTCGAAGTTTATTTAACCTCTTCAACTTCACCAGTTGTTGTATTCAGTGATCATAACCCTTTAAGTTTTCTACACAAACTTAAGAATAAGAATCAAAGATTACTGAGGTGGAGTTTATTGCTTCAAGAGTTTAATCTTGATATAAGACACAAAAAAGGGAAAGATAACATTATACCAGATGCTCTTTAAAGAGTTTGAAATTTAAATAGTCATTTTATCTAAATCAAGTTCAAACTGGATTTTCAAATTGTACATTCATTGCCTTGATTATTTTCATTAGTCTGAAATAATTAATATTTGAGTTTGTCATTTCCTCTGTAATACTTCAGTTAAGGTGTCATATACATGTATATAAATAATATTGCAAAAAAGAAAGATTTATTTCATAAACCTTTCTTTTTCTTTTCAAGGGGGGAAGTGTTATGTACATACCCAGTTATTCCTAGCTTTGTACATGTGTGTATTTATTTTGAATGGTTTTCCCCTGTGGCTATTTTTAGAACTGGATTCTCTCTTGTGGAATATTGTTCTAGAAGTTTCCTGGCTTTTTTACAATCTGTTTACTAGAAATTATGCAACTAATTTTAACATGAATTTTCCGGAAGTTTCTCTGCTATTATAAAAGGAAAAGCTTTTTACATCTCGGCGTTCACCAGTTAATACATGATTGCCAGACTAAGTGGGGATTATTTTGCGTTTGTGTCATATAATAAGTGCTTGGATTACATTTAGTTTAGATTAGGATCAGACTAGACTAAAGTGGGGATTATTTCGTGTGCTTGGATTACATTCAGTTAGGATCAGGATCAGACTGGAATTAAGACTGGAATAATTTGTCTTCTGTATTTAACGTCTAAGGTATTGTTTTGTACTATTGTAATATTTTCACTAATTATTTTATATTATTGTTATTAAATTCTGTTAATCGTTATCGTTTGTTGCTGGCTTCTACTTTCTATTTACGCCTGGCTCGTGGCACAGGCAATAAATAAATTCTGGACTTTCTAAGATGAAATACAATGTACAAGATACAGAAGGTTTTAATTTGCTGTAAAGGAATTTCCCAAGATCTGGTGTGATCTGATGCCTCGTGTATACAATCATGTACGCTGGCAAAAAGCACGCAAAAGCACTTTCCTCTTTGGGAGCCCCTCATAGATGACTACATTTTCAACACACTGTCCAAAATTGCGGTATCGATCGATAAGAGCCACCTAAAGTAGCTTGTGTCATATACTAGCTTCCCTTGACAGCCGCCATTAAACCGGAAAGAATGGATTATTTTTAAAAATAGATTAATAAGGTTACATATATTATCGTTTGTTGTCATTTCTCAGAGACGTCAAAATTCATTGAATCAGGGCGCTCAGAAGGGAAATTTTATGTCGTCAGCCTACTCAATTTATCAGATCATATAACGGAGAAATTTGGCTGAAACACATTTGAATGGTAAAACTTTGCAACATAAAATAAATTCGTTGTACGGTCAGGATTTGAAAACTTGTTCACGGCTGATCATGTCCCCCCAAGTCAAGGGCAAGGTCACGGCTGTGGCTAATCATGTCGCTTCGAGCCGAAGGCGACGTGGTCACATGATTCACCACAACCTAGAACAGGTTTCCAAGTCCCCTGCCACCTGACCGCACAACAAATATTCTTAGAGAATCCTTATACACTAAATGTTTTCAAGACAACTGAAACAATCACTGGTGTCTTGAAAAAATATGAGCAGCGCTCTTGGAAAAGGGGATCCAATACGTTTTTTTTTAATGTGTCCATAAATCATCATAACTCAGCAAGTCATAACTTAATTTAGGACACAAAAATATTTTTCTTTGTTAAACAATTGACTGATTTATAAAGTAGAATGTTTTATGGACACAAAGAAAATTTGCAATGTGAAAAGAATGCTATTGCAGAGCTTGACATGACTACGATACTTTAACGATACATTCAACGTCTTTTTGCATAGCTCATGTATTTTGAAGAGAAGGAAAGTACTATTCATTAACAGCATGTAAAACTTTTTTTGAAAACGAAACAGCCTTGTATAACATGCCTATGTATCTCTCAAACCAAAGGGTTTAAAAGCCATACACATTAAGCGGTGTAAAAAAGTGTATTTGCAATGGTAATAGTTTTAAGATATCGTAACAAATTGTAATGGTTTTATCTACTCATGCACTCATTTATGTATTTGAAAAAAAAAGTTATAGTTTCTGTTTATCGGACTATCCTTGTCATTTTGATGTCCCTTATCAGGACAAGTAAACCAGTATCTATCTCAGAAATAAAAATATCATTACGTACACTGGCTTGGTACTGGTGAATCTGAAATAGAGAGAGAAAATAATGGATAGATTCAGAATTATGAAAAGAAAAACGTCTGAGGCAGCCACCAAAAATAAATAGAAAAAGCTCAAGACAGCTGGCTACCAAGTATTTAGAACAGTTAAATTTTTATTAAAAACTATGATCAGGGAATGAAATACATGTATATTGATTGTTGAATACAGATAGTCTACAAAGAATTTTCATTTTTCACTACTAAATTGATAAAATGCATTTTCTCAAAGGCTAAAAATACATTTCCTTTGCAAGTTACAGAAGGACGACAGACAATATCTAGAAAATAATAGTAGAGAGCGTAGATCTGAGATCAGACAGTACGCGCTGTTCAGACAGCTGAGACCGTTCGGCCCCATATTCCTGAATTAAAACATGGAAGCTGTCAGATTGGCCGAATAGCCGTTACAGGTTGTCGATGTTACACCTTATTCACCGATGAGCTTGGGGTCGTTATCCATTAGACAAAAACAAAACTGCACACCTATAACATTCAAACAGACAAATCTTCGCAAGACTGCAGCAGTACTAATTCATTAGACAAAAAACATAACTGCATACCTATAACATTTAAACGGACAAATCTTCGCAAGACTGCAGCAGTACTAATTTGGCATTCATATCTGCCGGCATGTTTTGGTGTGACGTTGTTAATAATGAGATTCCATTCATCATGGAGAGGTAGATGTGTTATCTTCAGATCCTTGTCGCTCGTAAACACCTCTTTTCCAACTGTTAAAACCGTATTCCCGTCTTCCCGTTTCCAAATTACCTACAACGGGTAGAAAAGAATTGAGCTTTTAAAGGTAAAGGGCTTTCAAACAGACAGTGTAATGTAAAGATATCGTTACACGTCTGACTGAATAATTCTTGGTTTGTATTGCTTACTTCATTTTACCTGACTCAGGCAAACATCATTGAAAAATTGAATTTCTATTGTTACCCTCGCATAGCACGGGACTACCCTTTGCACATGCCCTGAATGGACAAAGAAATATCTCGCACGGTATACTGGCATTACATCGCTTACTTGTGAATGTTTACAAGTATCTTTCTGTGCATATACAACTTCCCGAATAATAGTCGTAGTTCTTTAATATGCCTACTTATAATATTCAACATTAGGGTCAGGATCGGGTTAAATGAGGTGGGCAAGATAGTCTGCAAAAAAACCTTTACTGATGACGTATTTGTTAACTTTGAGTTCATATTATACCAACAAGTATCCGAGTAGCCAAGTTTCATAAAAGCAACAACAAAAAAATAACAATAACTTCAAATAGATATGCATGTATACTCTCCTGGAAAAAAAATGCTTGAATGTTGAAATGATCTATTTCCTTTTAATCAGCGCTTTATATCAAATAAAGTGTACCTTTACTAATAGAAAACGGAAAATTAATATGTGCATGCTCAGCCGTGATTTTGTCATGTTTTCATTTGTTAGGAAGAGACACGTTTATCACCAGTTCCTGTCCGAGATTGGAAAACTCACTTGGAACACTGGAAATGGAATAAAAATCAGAAATGAAATCTTTCAAGGCACGATCAGAACTCTGATTTATCTTCCAGAACAGGTCAATGTATCATGATCGACGTCGATACCTCACCAAGCCTTAACAAAGACCCATCGATTAGACGTGAAAAGCAGTGCCACTTTTCTTCTGTGCGCCGAAAAAATAGGAATAGATCTAAAATGAATCGACTTAATTGGTTTTCCGTCTTAAAGATTAATTTCTCCGTTTGTCAGAGAAACAAGATAGACCTCGATTCTATGGATAACAGTTTAAATAAAGCGATACAATGGATGGTGGGAGTTTGGCACCACGAGCCTGGGTCCATGAATCATAAGGTCCTGACGTATAATCGATGGAGACTTGTAAACAGCAACAGACAGATTCGGCTAGAAGACAAGCTTTTGTAAAGGTTTGTTTATATTGGTATCTTAAAATGCTAAAAAAAACTAAGGATGGTGCCGAATCTTAAATATTTCTTAAACTGAGATTTTTTAACGGAGATCTTTTTTCTTAATTTCAAAATGTTTGGTGTTTTTGCTGTTGTAACTAGTGATTGAAAAATGATATCAAAGAGCACATTTCGTGTTGGTCTGCTTTTTAATCTTTACATTGCACAACACTTTTGCAAGCCCCTTGTTCGTTTGTTTATTATACGAAATCGACACTTGGATCAGCTGTATGAGAAGAGTACATCCTATCGGAACGACCACCATCAACAATCAAAATAATTTTTGGTTGGACTCGTACTCGTTGGTTACATGCCCTGTGTGATACTGACTGAACTTTACTGATTTTTCTTATTAACCCTTATCCAGCAAAATAATTAAGATGAAAGTTTGAACTTGTTTGATAGTAAAAACCCATATTTTGTTATTGCAAAAATATTTTTTGGGTAAAAGATATCTCCCTATCGGACAATTTAGATTCAAGATCAGACTTCAAGTTCTGTGCAGTCTAATCTTGAGTTACACTATTTGCTAAAAGTCACTGAGTTAACCTTAGCAGCCTAAGCATTAACCAATACTTTTCTCACATTCCTTCCAAGTCTCTGGGTGCTTTCATATAAATACAGACAACGTAGAAATATTCAGTTGTTTAATCACGTTGCATTGATTATCGTCAATTCTTGCAAAGCTAGAAGTCGCGCCTGAAAAAGGGAGCTGTTAGCCTTAACTATGATAGTTAACTCCTTCCAATACAATCCTATATTTTTATGACCCTTGAGGAGAAGTTTCTGGGAAAAATTGTGTGAAAATGAGAAAATCCTGGTAAACTACATTTTCTCCTTTTCCTAAAATGTTTTCTATTCTCCCTTAACCCATTACCACACAATCCCTACTTTTGACACCCCTGAGAAAAAAGCTTTAGAAATCATTGTGGGAAAAGGAGAAAACGCTGGTGAACCAGCATTTTCTTCTTTTCCCACAATGGTTTCTACCCTTCACAAAACTGATTTCAAATTTTCAGTCACTTTTATTTTGTCGTCTGCAACTGCTTTCGATTTGGACAAACCTAAAATTTAGTCGTTTGATAATGAGTTAATCAAAAATTCTATATTAACCCTTTACTATACAATGGCGACTTTTGACGACCTTTGGAAAGAAGCCTTTCAAAACCATTTTAGGAAAAGGAGAAAATGCTGTTAACCAGCATTTTCTCCTTTTCCGACAATGTTTTCTACCCTATCTCTAGACAATTGCACCGTTTGAGGCACATTGAAATTGTCGTCTACAAATGCTTTCAATTCGGACAGGTTTGAAATCTTGTCCTGTGGTAAAGGGTTAAATTTTGAATGGCACCTTCTCTTCCGTCTGCAAATACTTTCAATTTCGACTTGTCTAAATCTGTATCGTCTATAGTGAAGAATTGGACCTATTTTCCTATTTAGCGTAACTTACGAATGGTCCTAGTGGTCATTTACAGTCATATCATGCCTTGATTAATGATCAAGTTGTTGTTGATAAAATTGCAGAGAATAAACAATTGATAATGATAATGATATATGAAATGACAAACGTTCTCTTTCATTCACGCTTGATTGATTATCTCCAAACTCATCGCCGTATTCATACAAAAAAATCTCATAATGGGGGAATAGTAGGTACTTTGGACGCATAAAAGGAAAATAATGTCCAAGTTCCATGACATGCTTGAGGCTTATATTGGGCCTCAAATTCTGAGAAGGAAACGCCCTCAAAATAGACATAAGATCAGCTTTACTATCAGCTTTATTGGCCGTATTTTAGATGAGGACCACTGATATCCTTTGCAAAGGTTTTAGACCGTAGATTCTATTTTATCTGCAACGCGTTCAAAGTAACCAGCCACTTACCCGTAACAGAAAGGTTGAAAACTGTGTTTAAAGTATTAGAATTCCTTGCAATATAGAAAAATTGCCGAGACTGGGCTCAACATCAGAACCACGGATTACTTGCCCAGTGGCTTATACATGTAATTTAGCTGTTGGATAGATACTAAGTTGTCTGCTGAGTTAACCACTGTATGGGACGTTTGGGTGTGGGTTTAACATACGCATATATGACCCATGGTGTAGTATGAGGGTTTAGTACATCTGCACAGGCTGACCTGGTCTTGATGACTTATTAGGCAAAATGCATCATAGAGATGCATAAAATCCCTATGCCAGTGCATGACTCATTTCTTCTTTACAGTAATGGCTAAACTTCACTAGATCTAGTAATATTATCCTTACACCATTGGCTACCATCATAACTCATCGGTTGCTGAATGCAGCTCATTGCACTTTTGCAGACAGTGTAGATCAATAGCAAACAGCAAAGTCTAAACTTTGAGACAGGGTGTCCGATATGGCAAGATATTTCTGACAATTCAGTCACAATATTTTGGTGTTAACATTTTCTTTTTTGTTGGGGGGGGGGGGGATTTACTTTGCTCTATGACTGAATGTTTGCTTTTGAAAGTAAAGAAAGGAAGCCCTCTCTGTCATTAATTATGTGGTACTTGGTATGATTCAGCTTGAATTCTAATCAAGGCCCGCCTCTCTTAAGTATATCATAGAGGTAAGGTTTCAGGTATATATGATCTGGTATGAGTTGGCGTTTGAGGTATAATTTCATTAAATGAGCCTAGGGGAATTGTTATCAAGCGCGCCATTTGAAAGCTTATGCCGTTTTGTTTTTTCTTGACGAGTTGAATAAAATTATATATCAAACAACACGAATGTCAGAATCTTTTCATCACATAACGATATTGCCTAAATGGAGTGCAACACGCGAAAAGGGGCATTCGGACATTTGCGTAAAGTGTCGTCCCGGATTAGCCTGCGCAGTCCGCGCAGGCTAATCCGTGACGGCACTTTACGACTACATTAGATTTTGTGCTACATTAGACTTGTGTAAAACAGAAAATCACATAAAATCGGAAAGTGTCGTTTCGGATTAGCCTGTGCAGACTGCACACCCTGATCAGAGACGACACTTTACACAAATGTCCGAATGACCCTTTTCGCGTGTTGCACTCCAAATTATAGACCAGAAGATGAAAAACATCTCTAGATGCACCTGCTGTAATATCCATCAAACCCATACACTTCTATGAAATATGTACAAAATGAAAACATGAAAGATGACATCACAGAATTGTGATATAAAGCGTGTACATAAGATAAGAAATTTCGAACTGTGTATATTACACTGAAAAAAATGGAGGTTATATGATAAAAACACATACCCGGTGAGTCCCAAGATGTTTTATTGAGCACCGAAGGATGGCCCTCTCGCCCGTGTGGTATGTTACGTTGATAGGGGTATCTTTAAACATGGGTGTTCGGTGGATCATCGCTCCGTGAATCACTGAAAACAGATGAGAACATATTTGAGCCAAGCTGTGGCTACAGGGGGTAGGGCTGGGGGCGAGGGGGGCTTTATGTATCTAAGTGATGCAGTATATCAAACAAGTCATTACATAATTATGGTTCAGTAAAATCAATTTTAACTCAAAAACGACTGAATCACAAACCTGGGGTAAATGACGGTAAACTAAGTCATATTTCCGACTGGATGAATGACACGCACTGTTTACCTGGGTGACTAGTGTGCAGGAACCACTATTTCTGCCTTTAACTGAAGCGTTAGAAAAAAATGCAATCGTAATTTTTCACTGGTCGTAACCATGGAATCTCAAACTATGATGCTTCATTATTTATTGCTAAGGCATGAAATGATATTGAATCTATTATTCTTATTATGTTCTGTTGAACCCGGAAATGCATAATAATTATTATCAACTGTTTAAAGGAGTCTGATATTTTAATTCAATAGGAAAAACAAGTCAACAAAATCAGTGGTTGATTTTGCAAGATTAAGTTATACGATATCGAAAATTGTAGTTCGAAGATCAGACCGTGTTTTGTTAAATCTGAGCTTGGACCTACACTATCTGCTAAAGCAGATTAAGTTGTGGTCGATATTCGTAGTCTCGAACACATAACTTGTTTGTTCTTAAGTAGTGTAACGCCGTGTTCAAGAGTGCTCCTGATATGAGGGAGCTATGGCTTTCTAAATCCGCTATTTCTCTTCCAAACCATGCGTTGTGAGTACTCATTAGAATCGTCTAGTGGAGAACAAGCAATTTCGTTGAAATGGTATCCCCCGCCGAAAAAGACCTTTTTTGATACAAACGTATAGGAGGTATTCTGTTTTGCATGTAAATGTGGCCTTTTTGTTATTGGTCCATGATGACATTATACATAAAGCTCCCTTGTTCCATGGCACAGGATTTAATTACATAAAAAAATATAAAAGTGGTCCATAACAGGATTATACATTAAGTATCCTTTTGGCAGAACTTGGCATTTCATAAAAGTTGGAGATACACAGACAAAAAATTAAATTTGACATAAAGTCCCCTTTTTCCATGATACAGTGATAAATTGCAAAACCCTGACAACATGTGCTAGGTCGAATGATCTGTGAAAATCTCGTCCAAATCTGTTGAGATATGTCCAGTAATTAAAGGTGAAAAATGAAATTATAACATGAAGCCCCCTTATTCCATGATGCAGCTACAAATCCCAAAACCTTGACAATATGGCGTAGGTCACATGATCATGTGAAAATTCCATCCAAATCTGCCAAGAAATGTAGGAGGTGTTGTGTTAGGTCACATGATAATGTAAAAATTCCATTCAAATCTACCAAGAAATGTGGGAGGAGTTGCCTTCACAAGAAATAGAATAAAATAAAACATGAAGCCTCCTTTTTTCATGACGCAGCCACAAATTGCAAAACCTTGAGAATATGCGATAGCTCAGATGATAAACAATCTGTGAAAATTCCGTTGAATTCTGTCAAGAAATATGGGACGAGTTGCATTCACAAGAAATAAAATGAAATAAAACATGAAGCCCCCTTTTTTCATGACGCGGCTTCAAATCGTAAAACCTTGAGAATATGCGATAGGTCAAATGATGAAAAACACTCTGTGAAATTAATTTCAATTCTGTCAAGAAATATGGGACTAGTTGCATTCACAAGAAATAAAATGAGATAAAACATGAAGCCCCCTTTTTTCATGACGCAGGTACAAATCGCAAAATGTTGACAAGATTCAATAGGTGACATGACAAGAAATATTGTCAAAATTCTGTTCAATTCCGTCAAGAAATGTGGAATGAGTTGCCTTCAAAAGAAATGGAATGAAATATAACATGAAACCTCCTTTTTCCATGACACCTTATTACAAAAACAAGGGCAAATAACTGTGGTGTTGCACGGTCAATGTACGTGAAACTTTTTTTCCTGCATTTCCTGATGGAGGTTGGCAGATGTGACAAGTTCCATGTAAAAACTTTGTATAGTTTTGAAGAGAAGACTCCAAACATCAAAAGTGTACTTAAGTGTAACTTTAGTGAAACTTAAAATCGCTCTCAGTCGGCCATTTTGCATCGAATCAAAAAAACAAAAAAAGTGTCTCGGGAGAATGGGTCATTGTACATGTGTATAAAGTTTCACGAAATTCCGTCCAATGGTATTGGAGATATTTGCCGGGACGGACACACGGACGGACGGACGGACGGAAGGACGGACGGACGGACAACGCTAAAACTATATCCCTCCGCCTACGGCGGGGGATAATAATTAATATTTTCAATATTGAAATCAAAATCACTCCTTCTGTCTGGAGCTCTGGTATTCAGCATTTTTCCGTGCTTTTTTTAGTTTCTTTCACCAGTGCTTTGCAGGCACAATATACTCCCGAAGCTAACTAGCGCTTTTCCTCAAAAACAGCATCGAAATATTTATCTGTGGTGAGAAAGTTAATACTGTTGCAATGAGTATCATCAGTATTCGGTTAGAAATTGGTCAGGCCGGCGACTTTATGAAGCGACAACCTGAATCCAAGCGTTACACGTTACCGATGGAGTAACCGGACTGAACGCGTCTAAATACTTAGACTGTAACAACAAAAGTATTACAGAGGCAAATGGCTGATGCTTAATTCCTTAAGAGAGCCGAGTATACCCAACAAACACTTTATGTCTAGAATTTAGATCAAAATAAATGCAGTCGTAAAGTTGCCCTTGTTCAGAATATTTCAGCTAAGCGGACAGTATGGATCAAAGATCAGACTGCACGTTTTGTGCAGTCTGATCTTTGATCTACAGTGCCCGAATACGCACCTTTCAGAAGGCACTTTCAGGGTTTAGATGAAACTTACTACAGTTATTGTTGATATGTAATAAAAACAATATGGGGCTAATTATCAGCGCTTTCTTCAGATCATAACAAACAAATTGTTTATTCAGAGTGGAAATTAAGCATATATTTAGCGTTTCCTTAGGCTATACAATGCTGTTTGTTCATATCTCATTTATTGGTAAAAATAGGATTGCATTCTAGACAAGTTTGTTATTTTCTAAAATGTATGACTCTTAGATAGATAATCATTTAGTAACATAGTTTTCATTAAACCAATTATAATTTATTACTTCAGTAAATGCTTTGTACTAGATTCTACTTATACTATTGTATCACAGGGTGCAGTATTCAGAGGCACATTCTTCGCCGTTTGACCTACTTTTTTACACTGATAACAAATGAATAATTAGAGCTTTCTGATTGGGCCAAATGTAAAATTTTTAGAGGCCCCTTTTGTAAAAAATGTAAATTCATGTATGACTATTCTAATGGCCCCTTCCTATTTGCTGACAAATTAATGCCGTCTTGTTTAGAGATTAATTATCATTTACAACCGTATGACAAGGCAAAAACTAAATGCTCTAATAATTAAAACAAGTATCATCACTTTAATAGACGAAAAAAAAATAGACTGATCCAAATTTCAAAACAGTTGCAAACGTCATATTAAAGGTGGGTACTTAGAAATTTTACATCACACCAAATCAAAAAATATATATATCACTGAAATTTATATGAAAAAACAATACAAATCATCAATAATTAAGAATCATAGAATTACAAAAAAAAATTTTTTGATGGTATTCCCTTAAAAGGCTACGTAGCCTCTTAAGCTATTTTTAGATTTCGCGCCAAAAATTCAAAAAATGCATTGTGGGAATGTTAAGTGACTGGCACGTGACTAATGACACTTAAATTCCATTACATAACAAACATGTAATTATATTTCGTATATATCTTCTTCGGAGGCTATGTTTGAAGCTTCGTCTGTTTATTTCCAGTATGTAAATGAGCGAGTTGTTCATGTAAAAATAGAACGTGTTTCCCGTCGATGTCAACCTTGGCCGTAGTAAATCTCTAATTTCTCGTGTTGTCGGATGGATTTCGACTACTGGGGTTTTATTAATGACGATTATAAGGCTTTGGGAGTAAAAAGATGATACTTTTGTATTTTTGTAAAATTTTCGTCCCAAATTCTGAAGGGCCACCTTTAAATGTCGCCAAAATGATGGAAAAAAAAAATATATATATATAGGGTAGAAGAGATTGTTGGAAATGGAGATAATGATGCTGACCATCATTTTCCATTGCCAACAATATTTTTCAAAAAAATGTTTTCTCGAGTAATAAACTAGGGAGAAGCAATGAACCCTCTTGTCCAAGGGAGCCTATTATATGTTTACATGGATATGGCATAGACCTCGTATTACATGATGTCAGAAGGGTGGTTTTTGACAGAGATATTTGCGAGCTTCATTAATGGAAAGATTAATGACAAATATAGGGGATTGCATACATAAGTCTGACCAATATTGTCAGGCTGATGTATTTCTAACCATCTATATTTATAAACAACAGAGTACAAATATGGAACGGCATGTGGCTGGTGGTCGGGAGGGGAGGGGGGGGGAAAGAAGAGAAAGGAGGTTTCTATGGGTTTCAGTTTTATCCCGGTAACAGTAAATGAGTGCTCTGAAATGCTGCTTTGAAAAAAAGGTTTTATGCCGTTTTTAGTCATACGCTAATTAATTTCGTCTGATTTTCTTACTGAAAGAAGTCTGCCTAATGTAAAATACCAGAATTTTAACAAAGTCTTATCAATATGATATAAATACATAAATGCATTTGTAACCATCGGTAATGATAAATGGAAGCATGAAAAAGTGGAAAAAACAGGGGAAAACATTTGCAAAAGCAACGCATTTGTCATAAGCAATGGACGATATTTACAACTATGTTCACTTTTACGTGGCGAAAAACAATGCATTTGTCATAAGCAATGGACGATATTTACAACTATGTTCACTTTCACGTGGCAAAAAACAATGCATTTGTCATAAGCAATGGACGATATTTACAACTATGCTCACTTTCACGTGGCAAAAGCAATGTATTTGTCATAAGCAATGGACGATATTTACTGATATGTTTACTTTAAATAACGTGGCGCTACACTGTTTTCAACATCACTTCAGTCACATCAAGATAAGACCTCACATTTCATTTCTGTGAAAAGAGCCGCTGCTTGCTTTTGTTTCGGAGTTCTAGAGATATGAAATAACTAATACCGTATGTATATATTTGTGACGTGCGTACGTAATTTTTTGCAATAATGTCATGTTATTGGCGGTACCTAGCGTTCCTTCAGGTGACATCGTTCCTATTTTTTCCGATCCATGTCAATTTGTTCCAAATGGTCTGGAGAAACACTGTAGTAAAATATGACACACGTTATGACTTCTACCTTTATATGTTCTCGGGCTGCCAATTGAAATGTACTCTTATCTAAGTTTCAATGTGTAGATCTCCATCTATGATCGCCTGATTTCTTTCAATCGCGGCGTTTAGCTAGATGAGATCTTCACCTATGGAGGTAACGTTTTAGGCTAAACACATACAATATGTCAGTAGTTATTATCTTAGTAATAAATTTCGGGAAGGGAAACCTGCTTGAAGCATCTCTACTATTTCTAATTTACACTTCAGCAAAGCAATTTGTGGTTCCCGGGATAACATTCTGCACAACAAACTGTATCTTGGGCGATTCCCGGTTGAATGCTAACAACTTATACAGAAGCTTATTACATCGGGAGTTATGGAATGTAAAACTGTTTGTTACGGTCTTTGAAAAAAAAATACTTGACTGTCAGTAAATTGGAATAATAATATCATAATTAGAATGGATAATGATTTGATCATGGTACATATTACAATCTCTGTTTATTTTTTATGATAAAAAACCGACCAAGGGTCCAGCATATCTATCCCAGCGTGGTAGTTAAGCAATAGTACATACAATGTTTCATACGACCACATTGCACATATAGCTCAAGCAACGAATCGGCAAAATACGACAGTGATTCTGTCCAAGTAATATTAGACTCTTAACGGCTGTCCAAGCACCTGTTAAAGCAATCTTTCACACGAGTCTAGCACAGTTTCTTTATAAATCAAACCCACTCTCATACTCTGAATCGGTTGAAATCATTTGCATATGATATGCTTTGCATTAAAGGAACAAAGTGCGTGGACTTTAAGTCTTACAGCAACCAACACGATTTTGCCAGCTCGAATGGCAATCCACTGAACTCATTCACATTTTACCATGCTGCTTGACTAAACTATTTTGGTTATCTCCCATAGTACGCCCCGATTGCGTACACAGGTACGCATACCAAGGACCAGTTAAGATTTAGGAAGGAAGCAACCTAGATCGAAGGTCGGAATGTAGTTGTTGTGCAGTCTGATCTTGAAATATACTGTCAAACACTCGACTTTGTAGCTGAAAGAGTAAACAACATGTGCAAGTTCAAGAGTACAAAATAACGATTTATGCATATCAAAATCAGCCCTGCGTGGCTGTTGGTATGTTGGGTAAAAGTTATTTTACAATACTTTAGCGTACTCATGCATAGCTCAGACATGACAGCTGTCGCCACTTTAACAGCGTTTGACCTAATATTGATAGAGATGTTAATTAAGCGTGTGATGCTAAACTTAGAAATATGTAACAGGAAATGTGCTACCAGTGTAAACAAAACTTCACCTATTTATGCAAGTAAGGCACGTGTAACAAATGAAAGAAAAAGGAGACAAGAGATCGTTGTCTGCGCATGCCATATTCTTCGAAGATCTTACCTGTCTTATATGACGCATCACCCCCCCCCCCCCAATACTGGGGGATTGGGGATTGTAGCAGTACGCGCTATAAAGTAGCAATGGAGAAAATGGCTTTTATCAATACGTCTGAGGAAAAATCAGGCCTGTTTTAGCTCCAGATTTCTCTAAACTGTTGATCATAGCTGAATGAATCGCACCAGGTAGCGTTTTATTGAGTAGATGTTAATTCTAGTTTGAAATTCAAAGTATCAGTTGTGGCGTAGAAAAGTAGTCCGGTTCTGTACCAAGGATGCCAAAATTAGATACATGAATACTTGTAGAATGCCATCTAGCGGGAGATAATGGACGAGAGATATATCGTATTTGTACCTTAATATGACATCTGTGGGGTTCACCTTCTAAAATATCAAATGTTCTTTATCTGATTCAGTTAGTACTCATGGACCATATTTTTCAAAGAAGGTAAAGCACAAATACTAAGAACATCTTGGGGCGTATATAACTCCGTCAGTGCTAATATAGGCGGCAACTTAGCTGGTGGGATGTATAGATCAACATTAGACTTGCAGTCTAATCATAGGCGAAGCCAGGATTCAAATACTTATATATGAACAATGACACACAACGTGCCGGCGGGCAGGGAGCTGAAACGTCATTTTTTGTAAAGCAGAGGAATTACCTACTTTACATCACCTCAATTTTTAGTTTTAAAAGGCATGAAGATTCAGCGAAAAAATGGTACCTAAATGTGGTATTGTGATTTACAACTTGTTTTATATATTTTTTTTTTATACGCACGTGCATATTGTTCGTAGAGCGCGCTAAGCCCCACCTTATCTCGATCTATACCGTGGGTTTATCAAAGTCCATGAGATCTTTAAAAAATCAAAAATTTTGTGGGTTCTATTTTAATTAAGACAGGTAGAGTAAATATATTTGGCGCTCAACCATACAACGATAATTTATAGCATGCAGTTCATATAAGCAAACTTATTATTAAAGTGAACAAGACATTAACGGTTGATTTGAATCAGCTTCCTATTTCCGATTTCCTATCTGTATAATAAATCATATTTACTGCCCCTGTATATCACTTTAACTGCTAGATAAATAGATTC
This sequence comes from Tridacna crocea, assembly GCA_943736015.1. Taxonomy (NCBI): domain Eukaryota; kingdom Metazoa; phylum Mollusca; class Bivalvia; order Cardiida; family Cardiidae; genus Tridacna; species Tridacna crocea. The sequence goes on from OX031066.1 coordinate 18,605,890, forward strand.
AACTGATATTTAAGATCTAATGCAACAGTTAAATTGAAACTGAACATCTTTTTCTAATCATGCCATAGAATCAGCCAGTTGACGGTATAGATCCAATATCTGACTTCCTATTTTTTTTCTATCGAATGTTGATCAATGTCGCCTGCAAAGGCTTTCATGTGACATCTCTTGATGAAAGGGTTGAGGCGTAGATACCAGCCATCCGTCCATTATCGCTGTAGTTAACATTATTGTAATGTTAATATAATGGTCTCCCTTGTGGAGAACCTTATCTCTTTTAATCCAGTGGAAAACAAAGACCACAATACTTGAAGTACCTTTCAATGAAGTAAATGCTTTTTTTCTTTGTAGTTATATTATCATCTTAAATTTTGGTTTAAATTGCTTCACAGTCCAAATGACGCAATAGGCTCATGAATCAAGGTTTGCGAATTCAGAATTTTGTCAATTTTCTTACATATTTACATGAAAAGGCATTTGTTGTGGAAACATTTCGAACGCATGGTTACCTTGACGAAGATGTTGCAATTCAAACGACTGTAGGAGATGCATTGTTAAGGTGCTTTTTTTCAGGAGGTAATAAGCTATATTCTTGTCATGAAATCAAGGCAGTAGCTTTCTGATCTGAATATGTCATTTATCTAGAGTATGCTTGATAATACCAAAGCTACTGCATCTTTGGGGTGGATTTCCAAATCGGCCATTAATATATAAGATATTTGACACAACTAGAGTTGATGTTGTTAACCCTTTACCCCATAAGGCATTTCTATGGTAACTCTAATTGACCCTAAATAACAGCAAGGATGAAGCCGTTTCTTATGTGTATATGACACCTTTTGATAGCATAGAAAACATTGTGGCAAAAGGTGAAATTGCTCGTCACGAGCAATTTCACCTTCTGACACAATGTTTTCCAAACAATGCGTAGAAATGAGTATCTATGGAGTAAAGGGTTAAACCTTATCATGCTTTAAAAGTGGAAACTTTGAAGCCGGTGGGAAAAAAACTCTAACTGCTGCTAGGTCTTTTTGGGTGGTGGGGTTCGGGTAAAAGGTGGGGTGCAGTCTGATCTTAATCTTCACTGTTAGCAAAAGGTCAGCGAGTCGCACTTAGAAGCCTAAGGATAGGTAGTTACGAAACAAGGAATAATATGAAATACTTCAGAGTGCAGTGCATTATTTCAATCAGAATAAAAGAAGAATTTTCTCCATTTACTTTACGTAATGGGTCTTTCTTGCATCGTTGAGATTACTTCTTCTGATTGTAAAATGTTTTTAGCATAGTTTCGAAGTTTTTTTAGCTAACCTGCACAAAGAATGCTAAAGTCGGGCTTTCTGGTCCTTTCCTTACCACCTTGAAGCTAAAGATTTCCTGATGTGTTCATGCAAATTCATCTTCTTATTTCATCCTATTCAGCTTTTTATTGTGAAATAACGGTGAAATATTGTTCGATAATTCATGGTTACAACCAGTGAAAAATACCGATTTTATTTTCTAACTTTAAGACTGAAGGCGGACACAGTGTTTCCTGCGCACTTAAGGTAAACAGCTAGTGCCAGTCAACAAGATAACAATATGACGTAATTTACCCTACATTTCTCACGCTTTACGTAATATCTTAATGCGTTGTTATGCAGAAGGGTACGCCACGAGAAACTACTGAATACACTGTACTGGATTTTAATGCAAGTCTTACAGAAAAAAAAAGGCAGAAGCATGAAATAAATAGATGTTTTTAATATTCGTTGAAAGATCGAAAGTTATTTCATCGAGTGAATATCAACCACTAAAGCAAATCAGCACCGTTGATGTTAACTCGAAAAAATTTCGATCTTACGCCGAAAAAAAAAAATACCCTCTGTACATTTTCCTCTATGATAATTCGATTAGTGATGAAAAACGTCAGTCTCTAGTTCATTCGATAAGAAGAAAGTATGAGTATTCATAAGTACCGTTAACGGTTCAGTCTAACGTTCACGAAACTTTTGCTGGATGTACGTGTTGTATAATATTTGGGTAAATAAAGTTGGCTTCATTGTACATGTGTAATCAATTATCCTGTCATCTACACTGCACAGAAGAAAGCTTATATGTACCTGGAGCTTGGAAACAAAGTTACAATGATTGCCGAAGGACTAGAGTAACAGATGATGTTTTAGGAAAGGTTTATGTTTTGCAAGCTACATTCTTTTCTGCCTTAATAATATTGGGCCTTTCTATTGACATATGCAAAAACAAACAGCGACAGCGTTAAGAAGAAAAAAGTTCAGCAAATAATGCGGTTTCCAGACGAGCTATAAAGAAACCTAGGCGGCACTCTTGTGTATAGGGAACATTTTCCACTGCGCAGGAAAACTATTTATTACCATTACGTTGGATGTGTTCAATTGTTCTACAATTAGTTATCAAGCCGAGAATCTGTTTAAAAAAACGAGACTAGTGTTTCTTGCATTAACCTTCCCAAACATTCCTGTGCTTTAACCTCCCTAGAGAAGACTTTTTAAATTGGTTGGCAGCATTTTCTCCTTTTCCTGAAACGATTTCTACCGTTACAAGAATAAAAAAAAAATTCACTGCTAGTGTTTGAGTCACATTTAATTTAACGTCTGCAAATGCTTTCAATATGGACTTGTCTACAAATTTGTCGTTTGGAAAAGAGTTGAACGTCATTCCGAAACCCAGGATAAACGTTCCAAACGCATGTGTTTAACTCTTTCGCTGCAGACTAAGTGAGTTCGACATTTGTTACGGTCTAAAAATAGACTTTCTCTACAAGCTAATTTCGATTAGTGTCATTGTTTGCACCATGAAACAGACCATGAAGATCCAGTATCAGACTGAATTTTCTATGCAATCTGATCTCGATCTATACAGTCCACGAAAGCTATCTACGTTACCAATGTCAATGAAAGAGTTAATTGGCTATGTAGCCTTACGGAGCTGATCGTAAACGCACCTACATCTGTTTTCTTACGTCTTACAAGTGTTTGAGGATGTGTTAAGTGTTAATACAGATTAGTGATGGAAACAGATTACTGGTTTTACGAGAAAAACAGTCACTCAATGGTGAAAAAAGTGTTGTTAAGTGTTGTACTAACCTCAATACAATAATTATGAGTCTCTAACATTATACCTTTACCAGACGACCGAAAGTTGTACATTAGACTTACCCAAATTAAAAGCAGGGACAAGAAACAACTGAAATGTTGCTTTATTTCACAAAGGCCAGGTCACATTTTGAAAAAAAAAAAGGTTAATCCTTTTCCCACAGCGTTTTTAAAAGCCTTTTTTTTTTCTAAAAAATATCCATTAAACTCGAGATTATGAGCTAAAGGATTAACCCTAATTACAATAAGCAAAATCAAGTCTTTTAACCATGCTCTGGCAAAAGGGGATTCAATACATATTCGTGAAACATTATACCAAGCAAATCATCAAATTTATTGATCGTTAATGGCCACTTTTTTAACAAGGGAATTAATCACGAGATAGACTGGTGCTTGTACATACAGAGAATTGACCAACAGCGAAAAGTTTTGTTTAGAATCTGCTGCGCGGACTGCGCAGGCAGAACTGTGACGATACTTTTCGCGGATTCACTAAGTTACCTTTACACACATGCTGTTTTGTTTTTTTTTTATAGACACTGCCATAAGGATCATGCTGACATTTATAAATACTGTCGATCAAGACCAGGGCCCGTATTCACCAGCCATTCTTGAGAATATTCTTAGTCTTATTCTCCAAGGTCCTTTAAATTTGTAAGTAACACAACTTCTGATTGGCTAAACCGAATGGTTTAGCCAATCAGAAGTTGTGTTACTTACAAATGTAAAAAATTCTGGAGAATAAGACAAAGAACGTTCTTAAGAATGCTTGGTGTATACGGGCCCAGAATGCTCGAGCTAAACTATCCTCTACATTTGTAGCTTTAGGATGCTAAACACGACTCAGTAACCTTTTGTGGACAGTCCACAGAATATACAGTCTACAAGCTACACTGTCTAGTAAGATATTTTTTCTCAAAAAATGAATTCGAATTAGCACTCAACCATCGGCTTAAAAATATCACAATAATATCTAATGAGCATCTGGCGAACTTACTAGCCTTTTTTAGACGAGTTTGATAACAATCTTATCTCGAAGTCAACGAATTTCGGATTCTTTTTATAGATAAGGAAATCATGCAAAATGCAGATCAGAATAAGAAAGGGGGGAGGCTATACACGCACATGTAGGAAAGGATGTGATACATGAGTACATGTATATGTCATGACATTACGCTAAACATGAAATTGCTCAGGAATATTTTCTTGAATAAGTGTTTTGCTGCAAAAAAAAAATTTGTTGAATGCTACAGAAATGCTGTCATCGTAAGATACCGTAAAATTTGTCTTGCTCTTCAAATTTTTTTAACTGTGGAAGTAACAGAACTTCTGAATGGCTAAACCAAATGGTTCAGCCAATCAGAAGTTCTGTTACTTTCACAATGACAAAATTTTGAAGAATAAGACTAAGAATGCTCTTAAGAATGGTTGGTAAATACGGACCCCGATAAAACTAAACGATCACGAGTTTTTAATGACCCTAAAGAAATAGGCTCTTGAATACATCGACAATCCGCCCTCATCCATTGCAATATGCAAACGCGTTACAAATACGTCAGGCAGAGTGATTTCAGTGCGATAAGGGATAGATCTTCCACATTAAATGTTGGTATAATTTCCGGGCTATCTTTATAATGACGGTCTTGGGAGATATAACTCGGTGTTGCGGGTCAAGCGATATGTTGGAATGAGATTTACCAAGTTCCTTGTCTATTGCTTGTGTAGAGCATGCTTTTTTTTCGGTGATGATCGAAATTTATTTCATGGAGAGACGCCACGAGTGAAAATATTTACGATGATGTTCACGAGTTAAAAAAACAACAACAACATCGATCTTTCATTCCCCTCCCTCTCCAAGAAAAATCGATTTATTTCTTGGCTCTACCATCCCGGTTTTTGTTTTTTTGGGGTGGGAGGATGGAGGAAAGAGGGTTTTTTTTTTTATCAAATTCCAATACAGTTGTTTTAAGTAATTTTTCGTAGGTTTGTATAACAAAGTTTTAAGCAAATTTTGTTTCAAACGCAAACCAATGTCACATCATTTAATTATATCACATTCAAAGATGGAGGGTATCATGCCCTTGTAAAAGTAATGTTGATCAAGTACAACTGTTGGCAGACCTTGAGGATTGAGTTCAAAATACACAGAAAGTGTTGTCTGATCTTTGAAATCGCTCGTTTAATCATATAATTCCGGTCAAAAGACGAAATATTTTTATACAGCTCCGTGAGCATGTGCAAAGACAGACAACAATCATCATGATCAATGGGATGTTCATCAGAATGTAACTTCAAGAGCTTAACCCATCACCACACAATCCCTACTTTTGACGCCCCTGAGAAAGAAGCCTTTTGAAAACACTGTGGGAAACGGGGCAAATGCTGGTAACCAGCATTTTCTCTTTTTCCCCACAGTGTTTTCTACCCTTCCCAGAATTTCACTTTTTCAGTCAACTTTATTTTATTGTCTGCAAATGCTTTCAATTTGAACCAGTCTAAAATTTTGTCGTTTGGTAATGAGTTAAGTGATACTTTCAAGCCGATAGTAAAAACAGAAATTGCTATTTCAAACTTAATTTTTGCAGGAAGACATCATCTTATTTGGCAGTATAGACCGAAGATCAGTCTGCACGTTCTGTCTACAACAGGGTCCTTGAGTGGCGCTTTGCAGGTATTATGTTAACCTAATAAAAAAAACTCCGCCTGATGACAAGCTTTCTATACCTAACAAGCTTTCTATACCTGTTGAAAAGACAGTCGACCGAGATAAGAATGTATGGACGTGTAGTCTAGAATTCGTCTACCCTCATCGAAATTGCTCGGCCCCATCCTAAGCAACTCCTGTTTCTACACTTGTAAAATGGATAGTAGAAATTTAGCTATGGTTGATGCTGTTGAACAGTTTGCTTCAGTATAAAAACGTTAAGATATCGTGAAAGAAAGAACTGCATCATAGCATGTAACGTTCTTTATTTCTGATTTATGAATTGGTGAATACAAAAGCGCCGTGAAAGTCCCAAAAGCACGTCTAAAATCAATTAACTTGATACAATAAATTCATACAAACAGCTACTGGCAATGTCCAAACGCTGTTATTAACTTATTTCTGAAGTAACTTTATTCGGTTTAAGCAAAAAGGCACAAAGATCTTTGAAGAAAAAAAGTAAGGTTTATGACGTGACGCTTTCCAAGTGTACTCTGCTTCTGTCGCCTCCTGTGATATGATGAATGAGCTATGCTCTGTGAAAAGGGAGCTTAACGCATCTGCAAAAAATATCTATTCAGGTCAGCCTGCGTTGTCTGCGCAAGCAGACCTGGGCGAAAACTTTAAAAAAAAACAAAACTTTTTCATATTCTCATTGAAAAGGAAGAAAATGTTATAGGTAAAGGAGAAAATGCTGGTTACCGATACGTTTTTCATTTTGCATCATGTTTTCAGAAGCCTTCCCTTTAATGGTCCTTAAAGCAAGGGATCGTCAGGGAAAATGTTGAATAAAAATCAGCATTAATCATTAGATCGTTTGCAACATCTGTTCATTTTGCAACTGATAGATATACCCCAGTTCCATTTATTTTGCACACCGATTTTCTTGCCATAAATACAAGTTATTTCTTTGAACATTTTTTGTTTCGCTATATTAGTAAATGCAAACGAAACAAGAAATATCTTTAAAAAAAGATAGACGGCGTAAATGTGTCCTGGACCCGTAGAATAAACAAGTGTGTATTTTTGTCCAACCGGAAATTTCTATTTATTCATTTGTTGTCAGCAACAAATAGTAGGTCAAAAGCTGGTACATTCATGCATCTACGCCGAAAAAACAGCTGAATCTAGCACCGTTATACTCTACCCAAATACAGATAAATGAATGGTTTTAACTAAGACATTTAGTCTAAACGTTTCTCCCTCTTATGCTATGGCCTTTTTTTTAAGTATCGAAAAATGACCATTTTGATTTTATGGCCTACCCGAAGCTAATTTTCGTTTTATAGCAGTACTATCAATTTATTGCTGTAAACATTTTATTAATGGCATATTAGCCGATAAAAGTACATAAAAAGCTAGGTTAGTGTCATTAATCTAGATATTTATTCTAATTAATAAACAAGTCTTAAATTATGGCAATGACATGTTTTCCACATGCATTAACTTTCCAATAAAAAATATTCGGTAAGTACGTAATGAATGTAGGGTGTCAGTCTGATAACACGCAACTAAGCTTTTCGAAACCGTTTAGTGAATGTGGTATTTCTCTAGGAATGAAAATAAACGGACAATGTAATTAAGACTTCTCGATCTTGGTTTTATAACGAAATGATATGATTATAAAAAGCTTGATCAGATTGCAATTCCTGTTCTGCTTGCTACTGGTATTACGAAATACATTTAAGTTCCTAATGGACGCAAAAGGATAAATTCCGTTTAATTCGATAAAGAAATCGTGACAAATATTTTTAAATGTGCTTCAAGAGGCTGTCAATGGTTGTGACTAGTACAACGAGTGCATTAAAAACTCATCTCATTTCTTTGCAATGGATATAAACTGGCTGAGACTTTTAAAACAATGTTGTTGTTTTTAAACAAGAACATCCCGACTTCAACCCAGATGGTGTCACTGATCATGTTGGAGTAGCATTACTAAGGCAATGCAAAGTGCAAAGTTAGTACCGGTAAGATCTTGGAATGACTCTGATAAAGGAACTGTCGCTTCGAATCAGATACAACTTATCCCTCAGGCTGCTAGGCCCGACCAAAGGAACTTTTGTGGACAGTGTCGACTCCGATCAGACTGCACAGACCGTATAGTCTCATCTTGGATTTACAAAGTCCGAAAAGGCGATTTACTTTCCACAAACATACCTGTTAAATGGCATTATTCAGGTTTTACTTTCGGCTTGAGTAGTGTTGAATGTGGTTTAAAGTGAAAGACTGTTATGATACTTGAGTAAACGAGCCGTTTTTGTCCCAGTGTTTTGGCTTTACCTGATAATTGAATTATTTTCAGTATGAGTTAACTGTTAAAGCCACTTACAGTTTGCCCTACTTTCTAAACCAATGAAAACGCCGGATTTCCTTCAAAACTGCTGGATTTAATTCCATACAGACTCAATATGTTGCAATATGTTATTAAATGGTTGACCTATATACAGTTGTATCCCGGTTAACGAGAAGCTCCGCCCACAGTATTTTAGCTGGTCCTTGTAGAGTAAATACCAATCTAATGCATACACTGTAGTAAAAGGGGCGGGGATTATTCCAAGTAATTGCATCATCGCCAAAAAAGTGACGTAATTTCCACGTGAATATCGGGACTAAATAACTCGTACTTGGCCACCTGGTATTTAACCCTTTACCAAATAACCTTTGGTTTTGACTACCAGGCTGGGAAATTTGGCTTGGGTCCAATTTGAAACCGTTTGCAGACAACAACTTGGTACTTGCTCAAAGTAAAGGATTTGTCTGTGGAAAGAAAAAAAAGAGACATAGCAGGAAAGGAGAAAATGCTCCTTACAAGCAATTTCTCCTCTACCCGCAATGTTTTCACGCGCCTTCTGCCTCAGGGCAGTAAAAAAGAGGGCTTATCTGGTATGAAGCAGATCCTGGACAATGAGCCACTTTAGAGGGACATGGGTGTTTATTGTACACTCTTGTGTTAGCAACATGTCGCCTTTGTCGGGGAAAATAAATTCTTTATAAAATTCCTCGTCTTCAACCGGCTCAAAGCATGCATCCATTGCTGAATCTATCGCTTCAAAGAGCATGAAATTCGGCAGTTTCCGTACCTACATCTAATCTCGCCCGTAAAACGGCCGTTTACATTTGAACTGCGAGTCACATGATCTTATACAATGGCGGGCCAATGTGATTCGTTTAGCAACGACTTAACGACCTCAATGAAGTTATTCACATCTGTGTATCTGTCGGTTAAAACTTCAATCGAAATTGATAAAAAAAAAATAATGTAGATCTACGAATTGTTTGTCGAAATATGGTTCGAAAGATTTCGATAAAAAATTAAAACCCAAGTTTTCTTTTGGAAGAGGAGCCTGACAATTTTCAGAACGGTATACCGGCGTATTTCCGAGTGTACCGATCTGCTGCATATCAATCCACTAGATACAGACGAGGGATATGATGGCTACCATCACCCGTGATATGCCGAATGAGTCTGACTGCAGACAATTGTCCTGAAACTAGTTCAAGGACAACCTGAGTAACAGTTTTAACGCCGTACGACTGAAAACGCACGTACGTACAACCGTCAATCAAAAGAGGCGTGTCGAACTGAGCTTTCTGTCGTTCTTGTATGGCTCTTTCCACCAATTCTTAGCTGTCAGTCAATTAGAAAGTAGGGCAAACTGTAAGTTAGTTATTGATCATATATTTCATTTGTATGAAACTAAATCGTCGGTCGGCTTCGCCTCCCTCCGATTTAATTCCATACAAATGAAATATATGATCAATAACTTATACTTGTTGATAAAAATTTTGTTGTCTTGGATTCTATTCTCATGAATAAAAACAAACAGGCACTCGAAATACGCATTATACAGAGAAAAATTCTACGACAGACAAAAAAGGGAGTTTCAACAATGGAAAGTGTAATCAGCTTTGACTTCATACAAGAAAAAAAATATCATAAAAAATGAAAGAACAACAGTTTTGCATTCAATCCCCATTTACTTGCAGACCTAAAAAGCATTCTTGTCGAAAAGAATGCGAATAAAGTGTGGCGTGGCGAAGCAATTGGAATACAAAAAAGCCATTAGCTGCATTTCCTGGTGCTACATTACTTGTTTGACAAGCATGGTAATGAGTTTGTGTGCCATAAAAAAACGCTCTGAAAGGTCATTAGCAACATGCTACCTTAATCATATTTCACGTGCTACAAAAAACGGAATCTGCATACTGTTGGCCGCTATTAGACCGATTCTTCATCTCGCCATATCATCATGAAAACTCATTTATCTTGTTCAAAGTAACCCTTTGTTCAATGTCATTTAGATGTGGTATCTATGATAAGATGCTTTCAGTATGACAATTGAAACGACAGAACCACCTGATCAAAGCTATGTTATAAGGATACTCAAACCATACTTAGTGCATCATTGGTGTATACAAGTTAGGTATATAGCGAAATAAAAACCAAATAATTGTTTCAACTCCATTCTCCTGTATTTTAACAATGGGAGACATACTGAGTTCCATAGTAAGTGGTTACAAAAACTAACATGTGCATTAATAAATGATTCGAAATATTTGACTTTGACCTTTGATTTTTTTGTACAAAAATGCATTGAACCAATTTTCAATTCTGAAGAAATCATTGACTGCGAAAATTGTTCCACTGAACTTCGGTACGGTCAGCTTGATTTTTATCATTTTGAAATCAAATTGAATAAAACCAATCAGATCACGGCTCATCGTTATTGCTTTCTCTTTCATTAGCAGTTTGAAACCCATAATGGGAACATGCCTTGCGCGAGGCATCATGTTTCTATCGCCTTTAAACCATGGAAAATAATTTCCGAATCCGTATTCATCAACCAATCTTAAGAGTAGTCTTTGTCTTATTGTCTTTTCTAGATATCTATGAAACGGAACTTCTGATTGGCCAAATCAAATTAGTTTTAAGCATATTATATTTGCAAAATCAACTAAAATATACTAGATGATTTACAAATACAGTTCAAAATTTCTTGCAAATGGGTAAGAACGAAAGCAGTGCTTATAATGTGCTTCTCCAAGTTGAAAGCCTACACAAGCGAGTACAAGTCATTAATATAAACTAATATGCTATACAGTGAGATAAAATAATAATATTATTAATTGATTGGGAATAGATGAAAGATGTTTTGATTGGAAAACTAAGAAATGAGTTAGACTGAGACGTGAAGGAAGAGAAAGGGGAAAGATAAGATAATGGAAGAGATAGGGTAAGGATGATAAAGTAAAGGAGTGTTCTAAAATGGCTTTTATATGGTGAAATTATAAATTTGTTCTATTCTATAGTAAGCGTCAGTATTCCTGATAAAACTTTATAAAGGTAGAAAACAAAATTATCACACTAGAAATCGACAAGAATAAGGATTATCAATCTCTAGAGATAGGTTAGTGTCATATGGAAAGAGGTTTATATTAGTCTGCAGGTTATCGACTATGTCGTTAATGTAAACTAGAAATAATAATGGACCTAATTTAGACCCTTGTGGGACACCTGCTTTTAAAATACTTAAATCAAAGTAACTCCCATTGAGAACAACCCTTTGATGTCTATTTGAAAGATAATAAGTAAACCATTCTAAAAGTCTACCTTGAACCCCAGTGTGATATAATTTAAATAAGAGACCTTTATGCCAGACATATTGTGATAAACCAAATTGTTTAGCCAATCAGAAGTTCCATTATTTAAAGAAGTACAAACGTCTTCAGCATTTATGAACTATGTATATTCTAAAGAGTTATTGGTGAATACAGACCCTGGTCTATCAACGTCCTGCTTTATATGTGCTACGCAACTACATGTTTAAAACCCCATGCAAAATAGGCTTTTAAAAACACTGAGATGGAAACCCAAGAAAATGCCGGCAATCAGGACTTTTTACTGTACCCAGCATTTCTTCTACCGTGGTTAAGACATACGCCACCGTTTAAGGTCGTGGACCCGTAAAAGAAAGCAGCTTTTTTCGTATTTATCAACTGTCGAGAAATTTTATTCCATGTTGCAATACAAGTGTTACGGGTCTTCTGCGTTACGCTATACTTTATTTCTTCCCTAAAAGTTCCTTCAACTACGACAAGACTAACTGATGTCCGGTAGAGTCATGTAAAAAACTTGATTCAAAAACGGACACGCAGGAAAACATACGCAGATATTTCACTTGCTTTGTAGACTTCCCAAGCTATCCATGCGCTATTAAACAACATCCATTAATTGCATTCGTGTAAAAGATTGGTTCTTCGGTTAATATAGAGCGCTATGTACAGTTTCAAAAAGTTATGAATCAAAACATTTTGTATTGGCCGAGCTAAAGCTCAAGGGTCTGTGATACAAGCTTTACGTCTTCCTCGGATTTTGACATCGTGCTTATACCGCAGATTTCCGACCTCTAAGTATGACAGTACCCAATTACTTGATTAATGACGATGTATGGATTAATTTGGTGGATTTGTTTCTCACCCTGAATTTAATATTGACCTACTCATGTTGGCCGAGATCTTTCTAGTATGCCCGAGATTTTTTTTCTCGAATTGGTCGGGTTTGCTGATATTGGCCAAGTGTATCATTTAGTGTTGTACTGAATATTCTCGCATACAAATGCAAAGGCACAGATTGTCAATAAGGAATATGCGAAATAAAACACCGACATTTTTGCGTTTTTAAGACTTTTCTAAGAGAAATGTTTCAACGTGAATAGTTACAACACCAGAATGTTCGAACACGACGTACCGATTGAACTCATTTGCATATTATGGGCTTTGCACAACTCTTTACCAAACAATCCTATTTGTCGACGATCCCGAGGAGGCTGACTTTAGATAAGATTCTGGGTAACCAGAATTTTACTTTTCTCACGATCCTTTTTGAATACAAAGACCTTGACTCTTGCAGCAACTGATTTGTTCTCTGCAAATATCTTTAATTTGGACGGATCTCAAACTATCCACTAGTAAAGAGATGAAGGGCGAGTCTCAAACTGCCCTCTAGTAAAGATATATAGGGGATTTCTTTTTAAAGAACGTAACAAAGTGAGAGAGAGAGAGAGACATGGAAAAAGAAGAGAGGACAGAAAAATGAGAAAGAGAGAGAGAGAGAAGAGAGAGAGAACGTATGGAAGTGTAAGAACACGAGCTTTAAACAATAATGAATATTTGGTTTCACCATCAATAACAATAATAATGATTGCATGACGTTAAGTTAGAGGGAAACAATTTGCATATTGTTAAGTCAAGTTTAAACGATTAACCCGATGATAAAAGCTTCAAATTTCACGCAGCGTTTAGTAGCCATGAACATATTGTACAACAGCTTGCAAATTATAGAATGTTTACCCCTTGCACCACAAATAAAACGAGCGGAAACCTTCTGCCTTGAAAGAAGAGAGAACATCACAATTTAAAAGTTGGTTTGATGATACTATTCTGAGAAGTTATCGGACAATGGAGATCCAAATTTAAACTGCACGCTCCGTGCAGTCTGATCTTTACATACCCTGTCCGCAAGAACAACCATCCTTTCGCCGAAGGTTGTAAGGGTTACATTACGATCTAATTCATCAACATTATTTTACGTGTTTTATTGTGATGATCTTCTGATACTGGACAATTAAAAAGTTATTAGTTATTTATAGCTTCTCAATCTATATTCTGACAATGCTTGGCAAGCTTTTGAGTGCTAATGGTGTTAGTAAATATGAGACTATGTTACACGTACAGATTGATTTCGACCAAATTGTCTAATATTTAAAGTGGTTCTGGTCCAGAAACAGTCGTCAAACCGCAATATTTATATTTTTTTTTACCTTAAACCGCAATATTTACATTTTTTTAACAATCTAAAAATCTATGTTACACGTATTCGTAAAGATGGCTTCATCTCTATAGCCATTCCCTGTTGCCGAAGTTGAATATATAGAAGAAATTCAGTTACTTAAGAAAAAGATATTTATTTCATCAAGTGAACATTATCGGTAATGATTTCATGAGTGACGTAGCCGTTTTATTTTTCAAATACAAGAACATCCCATTCTTCTAATCCCGTTTTTTGTTGGGATTTTCATCAAAATTGAGCTCATATATTTTCGGTAATTCCCCGTGGCGTACCTCCTCCACATAGCAACGCATCATAATATTATGTAAAGCACGAAAATGTAGGGTAAATGCGCGTTAATTACGACATGTTTCCATCTCGATATATGGCACACACTAGTTACTGGAACGACTGTTTCCGCATTCATTTGAAGAGTTCGGGAATATTTTTCACTGGTCGTAACCATGAAGTATCAAATGAATATTCCACCATCATTTCTCGCTAAACTATCGAAAAGGATACAATGATAAGATTTTTTTCTGAACAGTTATAATACAGCCGAATACAACCAGCATAAAGACCTTAACAATTTTCTAAGATTTATATGCACAGTATAAGGTCTTTGTGATTGACTACATTAACTTTTCTTTGCGGTTGCCAACGATCGGAATTGCTGTTAAACTCTTTTCTTATGATAGAATGACATTTTGTATGACAAGTAATTGTCTTATATATATATTATGTTCAAGCACAAATGACACTCGAATGGTCTTGTAAAAGGGTGAATTATTATAGGGTTAATTCACGTTTTTGAGGTCGTTAACATTCGCAGAGGCCCGAAAATTGCTTTAACGCCCGAGTGCGAAGCACGAGGGTGTTTAAGCATTTTGAGGGCCTCTGCGAATGTTAACGACCGAAAAAAACGTGAATTAACGCTATTATTGCATAAAGTAAAGGTATTCTAACAATAATTTGCACAGATAGCGAAAATATTTCCATAGAAATGCAAATAAGCGAATTTCAAATGTGCTGTACGCAAATGGGTCAAAACCGGAAGTCGGCGAAGAAGTTTTTGTTACGATTAGGAAAGGGCCGTTAGTCCTGTATGCCAGTTTTGATTCTCTCGATGTAAATACACTTTTATTGATTTTTAATACACACTGGACTTATGTGGAATAAACTTGCACACATTTGGACGATTACAACTAGGATGAATGCTTGGATATAAATTTCTGTAACTGAAGGCGACAGAGGGTTCGATATACATCAAGCAAGGCGGACCGATCACGTTAAAAAGTGGGTGGGATGTAGCTGGTTTAGAGTACATTTCACAGGTGATTTTTTGTTCAGATCTCGATTTAACTGAGATTCCGTGCAAAGGTTTGTTTGTGGTGTACTAATATCATCAAAGACTTGCCATGAAAAGGATCGAATATGGTACGAATTCCTACAGTTTGGTGGTCGGAGTCTAAGAAAAATCTGACAAAGACAAACGTTGTTTACAAGGTAGGCCCGAATCGAGGATATTGATAGTACAAACCCGGGCGTTAACGGCGCGTGAATTTACTGATTAACACACGTTTTCTCCCGTTAACCGCCCGATTTTTACCCGTTAATACATGCTTATAACGGCCCGAAAAGGCACGTTTTATGCAATAATGGTCGACTAGTCTATTTGAAAAAGGTTAATAATAAACCATGTATCGTGACAAAAAGGAGACAGGCAGGTGGAATATGTGTCAAAGTACTCTTTTTAAGACAAAGGTAGAGATAGATCTATGAGCAAAATGTTCTTTGAAAAGGTGGTTAAACGCATCTGCAAAAAACATCACCCATGCTAGGCTGCGCAGTCTCTACATGCTGATGTTGACAGAGACTGTTTGCCATTGGTGAATTCCTGCATGTCAAAGGACTGTTACTAGTGCGCAACAATTCAGCCATTTTTCATATACAATGAATTCTTAATTAACATAAGATGAAATACTTGGCACAATGCATTACGAAAACGCATTAATTCCCTTCTTTTTAGACAGCTACTCACATAATTATATTACTAGCAAAACATTGTTTTATAGAGGAACTCTGAATATATAGACACCTAGATGCATGCATAATCATTTAAAATACGAAACAATGGTCAATATATTACAAAATATCAACCATTAGGCTGCTAAGCGCGACACACTGACCTTTTGAGGACTGACCTTATTCGTGCAGTCTGATCTTTGATCTACAATGTCCGATTAGGGATACTCTTTCTACAAAATCTAACTTTGAAAAAGGCAAAATCTTGCTTTTTACAATAGGCTTAAACGTTTCATTTAATTTGTCCAGCACGATAAAGGTTAAGGACTCCCTTGGCAAGAATACCACATAAAATAGCAGACATGGTAAATCCAAGACATCTTGACCTTTCCTGTCTGATGTTGAGCCACGTTTTCGCCCAAAGCAATTTTGCTTATAGGTCTAAGGGCTAAAGATGGTACACGGTATAATTTAGTCATTAAAACGTCATCTATGTTCAACATTATTGCACAAAACATCTCAAAATCGTTTCGGTACTAATGGATAACTTCACTATACCCTGTAATCTAAGCAACTACGAGACAGCGCTAGATATTTTATATATGCTTTAAGCGACTATGGTTTTTAAGTAATTACTGATATGACCGACCATAAATCATTTAATGGCCGTAATAGGGAAGCATGGCTCTTATTAAGAAAGTAATCAGAAGACCCTCTCACGAATTTTGGAGTTAGTAAATGACAGCGTAAATCGCCCTTCTTTAACGATCCTCAGGGCAGCCCCGGAAGGAAGATAAAATTGCAATTACTGGATGGTCAAACGTGAAATAAGGTCTTTGTGATTGACCATTCGCTAATGGGGTTGTCTTAAAAGTTTACCGAAAATCTGTAATGATAATGTAACCTAACACTCCTTGCACATGCCTAATTTGGTATTACTGCGAAACTACAATGGAATAATATGTTGAATTGGTTTCACTTTGATTCTGTATTCCTTGTTGCTTTACTCGCTGGAAACGCATTTTTTTATGAGTGATATCTGATTGTGCCTGTCCCGTAAACAATACCCAATACAATCCTCCGTAAGTAAGCAAGTAATTGCCGAGCCCGGTAGGGCAGTCAGTCGGTAGCGTACAGGACTCAAGAACAGGGGATAGCTGGTTCGGCCAATTTCTTTCTTAGGATTGGTGATACTCATTGCGACGGGATCCATTCTTCTCTCACCACTGATTATTGTTCCGACGATGGTTATGAAGGAAAGCAGCCAGTGGCTTGGAAAGAAAATTGTAAAGAGTACAGGTAAAAAGAGAATTCAGGAAAGCATTGATACAAGCACTGGCTCCTGCGAAATGTATCGACCCATATGAGCCTGCGATGTCCGCTCATGGGCTGAAACTATTCGCTACTGTTCGATTTTCTGAATCTCTAGGGCCCAGTTTACCTCATAACTAAGTTGGTTGTTAAAAACTGAGACTAATATGGAGCCATGAAAATATGTTATTGTGAGTAATATGGAGCCATAAGTATGTTATTGATTGCGTGGTATCATGCATCACAGAGATGCGCTTAGCCTCTTTTTGCTAGACTACGGCTCATGCATCGAATAAAGAATACGAGTCTAAATTTATACTTATTTACAAGACAAATGAGCCATGCTTTGGGCAAAAGGAACTTGGAATAAGCAAGCACGAGGCTAATGCTCTGCAGTACCTTTTCGCAGGAAATTCCAAGCAAGGATCAACAGCACAATCTATGGATCACAAATCAATCCTCCTAACCTAGGAGGAGCCTTCTTCGTCTGTAGAGCAATCTGACGAGGTAAAACCGGAAATTCCAGGTCAAATCAATAACCCGCATTCCATTCAAAATTGATAAAATGTTGTCAATCATAAATCTAATTAGACCGTAAATAGTAACTTTGAAACATTATTACTCAACTAGATTTCATTTGATGATAAATTGATTTGTGTTTAGTTCCTCTGGGATATTCTTTACTTAATTACAAAACCATGAACGGTATTTGTATGTCTTCGTAGCAAACCTAAATGGATTGATTCGTCTCTTGCAAGGTCAATCTTAATATAAACTTAACCTACCTGTTCAAGTTTTGTAGCAACTGTGAACAGTGTAAGTCCAAGACCAGACCACAAAGAAATGTGAAGTCTGATATTAAATCTACCGATTTTGCCGCGTTGAGATGTTCTGGCCAACCACAGGAACAAATGAGGCAATATTTTGATGTATTTTTCCCGGCTTAAAATGTCCATTTGTTGATTTATTTGTTGAATAAGATGCATTTTGTTTTGCTTATCTAGACACTGAAAGTTTCTTGTCATCTTTAGCCGTTTTTTCGAACAGTTCTGATTCAAGACAAACTGATATTCGACCTTCTAGCATCTATATCTTACCTCGTTTATATACCAGCTAATTTGGTAAAATTAAAAAGCATAACAAACTGAAGAAAGGACACATTTTGGCAGAAAGGAAAAATATCACTTTTCAGCAATGTGGACTAAAGCAATAATCTGTACCATGCGGAAAAATAAAGGGGCAAAAGGAAATAACTGATGCTCTATGGAACAGGAATTTAATGCATCTGAAAAATGATCGACACAGGTCACTATGCACGGTCCAGTCAGGCATAACTCGGGCCGAAACTTTTTTGCCATTTATCAATTCTCTGAACGTCGATTGACCGTTCAAACTCAGGATTCAATCAGTTGTTAGACAAAACAGATTTTATGAATTCATCATTATATGGAGTGCAACACGCGAAAAGGGTCATTCGGACATTTGCGTAAAGTGTCGTCTCTGATCAGCGTTTGCAGTCCGCACAGGCTAATCCAAAACGCTACTTTCCGATTTTATGTGATTTTCTGTTTTACGCAAGTCTACTGTAACACAAAATCTAATGTAGTCGTAAAGTGCCGTCTCGGATTAGCCTGCGCGGACTGCGCAGGCTAATCCGGGACGACACTTTACGCAAATGTCCGAATGCACCTTTTCGCGTGTTGCACTCCATATGTCAGTTTGCTTAGTATAAAGCATCACGGAGATGCATAAACACACATTAGGCAGACTTTGATGCATTTGTTACGGAGGGATAGGAAAGTGTTGTCGATTGTTCCCTTCATTTTTTCGTGTTTAACCTTTTCCAACAATCCCACGAGGAATAAGGTGTTTGGAAACAATCATATGGAAGAAAATAGAAGAAGTCCTGCAGCCGTATTCACCAACCATTTTTAAGACCATTCCTAGTCTTATTCTTCAGAATTTTTCAATGTGAAAGTAACAGAACTTCTGATTGGCTAAATCATTTGGTTTAGCCAATCAGAGGTTCTATTACTTTCACCGTTAGCACAACTTGAAGAATAAGACCAAGAAGTTCTAAGACTAAGAATGGTTGGTGAATATGGACCCTGGAAAATGCAATTTCTCCTCAGTGTCTCTCATACATATACCTATTTCAAAAGAAAAATCCAACATAGAATTGGTAGTCTACAGGTTTGTCGTTTTGCCATGAGTTTATGGCCAAATGTCGACATTTTGATGTCGGAATACGGTAATAAAAAGTCATTAAGTGAACACGTCTGTTTAAAATCGAGATACTCGAATTCTACAAAAGAAAAGAAATGGACTGTTTTATTGACTAGCACTATCAGTAAACGTGTTATTTCGGTAATTCATAATTCAAAAGTTTATAAAAGTTGTTGCGACAGGATTCTTTACTCTACTTTACATTACGAATGCTTTTGCTGTAAACTAGTCATAGCTTTGACATAGTGAATAATCTATGTCGTAAGTCTGTATTAGTTGTAAATGGATTTAAACTATAAACAGGCAATATTTTGAATATGTTCTGACAAATTGCATTGGCACTGCGAAATTCAAATCTTTTTCGAGGTTAAACAACACCAAGAAAGAAGACAATGGAATAGATTGAGGGTTTCCAAAGGGGAAATGCTGATAATAACATTTTTGTTATACTCTCTTAAGGACAACTAGCACAATCCGGCTTCATTTAAATTCCCTCTGAATATGCGTTCGGTATGGAGGAGTCTAGGATTTCGTCGTCTACCAGAGAAACAGATATCAATTTCATTTTATTGCCACACTAAGTGTTAATTGATTCTGACAGTCGTTATCAGGACGGAACCAAGATAAACATCAAAATCATGAAAGTAAAGGAAGACTTGAAAATGTGGAATATATGGCTTTGATAATGATAAAAGTTGGTTAAACGACAAAAGATTTATAAAAGAAATTCCTATCCGGTAATGAAGTACGATCCGGTATTATCCAGTAAATAAGTATGATCCTCTACGGATCGGTTCGCTCTGGTGAATTTAGCAAAAAAAATCTGTTCATATGCTTTATGAATTGCAATCCAGTTGGATTATTTGCATTTGAACACTTTTAGATTCCACTAACATAAAATTGTTTTTTTTTTTATTTCTGGACGAGCTAGACGAGACCTATAACATCTGCGAGGATGAAAAGGGTTGCGGTGGGGCGAGTAAAAATGAGCATGATATGCATCTTTCTCTGACTTAATATACATAAAAGCAACATCTTGTATTTATCGATGACATCTTGATCAGTCTATGACAATGTATTCAAATTGGAGTTAAAGGTACTTCATGGTTCTTGTTAACGTTGAAACAGAATGATAAGATTTCTTGAAGAAAAAAAAAAAACAAAGTTTTGTACAGCATGTTTTGACGCTGTGAGTCTTTTAGTTTACATTTGAATCTGTGTCACTCTCCTCGGCAAAAGACCATCATTAGGCTAAAAACTCAGTTTTTCTTAAGCTTTTGTGATTTCAAAGTTTTACCAGACTATCTTCAAATAGCGAATGATGAACAGATTAAATGAGACGAGCGTCCCCGAAAGTTATTGTATAAGCAGTTTGATGTTGTTGTTTTTTCCGAGTTTCTATTGCTTTCTTCAACATCATTTTTAGACCTATGCTTAATACTCTTGAATGTCCTTTTGTTTTTAAGTATGTTAAAGCCATTGATGATATCAATAAGTTGTACAATGCTTCAAAAAACCTGAGAACTAAATGTGTACTTCAACGCGTAAACAAGGAAGGGATCTGATGGGCAAACGCTGAATGAGGCCGGACAGACATCGGATGATGGAAGAAGATGGAACGAAGAAAACCACGTAATGACACAAGTTGTTTAACCCTCAGTCAATATCTAGGGCTAAAAATACAGAACTAGCCTGGCTACTTAGCTGGATAGCAAGAAAATGCTTGAAAGATACCATGAAAGAAAGCATCATTTTTTTTTTTCTCCAACTATGTCGTGTAGAGAGAAAATCCATTTTGTTCTTTGTTCTAAAAAGCCAGTTTATTTCAATATAATTCAACGATTAAACAATCTCTATATTGTATCGGTCTATGTTTTTTATATTTCCAGTGAATGTTTGAATTTCATTACTGGCCTTTGATACTAGGAATAGATATCAAACAATTACCGAAAACAGGAAAAAGCATTGGGAAATATTGGCGTACATCCTTTATTCCTTTTCCAGACAATTTCTTGTTTAGACGACCCTGGCGAGGAGTCCTTTTGAAAATATTGTGGGAAAAGGAGAAAATGCTGGTAACCAACATTTCCTCCTTTTCCTACAATGTTTTCTATCCTGTAACAATTTCTGTTATGCGTACAATATTTATTTTGTCGTCTTCAAGTGTTTTCAAAGTGGATATGTCTAAAAGAATGTAGTGTGGAAGAGTTAATCATGTCCAATTATTCAGTAAGCATTTTTCGTCCACTTAGTCTTGGACGCCATTGGGAATAGAGAGGGAGACAAAAGTTTGGCATATCTTTATAAATTCAAAATCTTCAACGTTGACACAGCAAAAAAAACATTGCGTCAGGAAGAACCTTAATATTAAGCAATTTATCCGTTGGTCGCAATGTTTTCACTCGTCCTTCACTCCACAGATGCCTGTACCGGCGGGCAAAGCGTGTTATCAATCATAATGCTAGCCCGTTGGGGGTTAGAGCGCCCGAGACGTCAATATTATTTATCGATAATAGAACGATAATTTGTAACTGTCTGTAATTTTCGATGATTTCATCGGATCTGCTTTGCTCACGCAATAGCGGCGATTTTTGATGTTACAACTGCATCCTTATTGTCAGTAGTATTAGTATACAGTATTATGGAATTTGTCCTTGACCCGCACTATCCGCAAAAAATATAAATAACTACGTGACATTTCCAGTTAAATATTGCACTGCACATAGGTGCTACTTTAGTATTTATCGGGGCCTTTTTTTTAAATTGAAACAAAGAAGGGTTGATAAAAGGATTGGAAAAACTTTCTGAATATATTAAACTCTTACCAGACAATAAAAATTTAGACTTATCTCTATAGGAAAATTTAGAGACAACAAACTTTATGGGAATTAAACAATTGGATTTGTTTCTGAATGGTTTTAAATCATTGTAGTAAACAAAGAAAATGCTGGTAATTTTTCTTACAGTGTTTTCCAGATCCCTTTCCTTCAGTATCATTAGAGCACGTTTTGTGTATGTGTGTTTTAATGGTTAAATCATACATGGAAGAGGAGCAAGTGCATGGATTTTGGCCTTGAGAACGGAATATATATCGGGTTCAGTTGTTGCCTGTTACACAAGTCCGCATAGGAAACTATGCTCTTGCAACTAGGGGCTTTGTCGTCAGCGTGATAGATTTTATAATTATGAATTTATAAATCTCATTTTGTTGGATCACAGCTAATTTCTGGGGTAGAATAGTCTTTGGGATATGCAGAAAACATAACAAAGCAAATTTTTCAAACAAGATAATCCTGAGCAGACTGCGTTTGACCAACCTGAATCGATACTTTATTGCAGATGCATTAAGCCCCTTTCCACAGAGCGCGGCTCATATTGTAACCGCAGAGCACTAGTTTTATCCTGCCTCTCAAAATGGAATGGACATACTTTTTAAACCCCATAAAATCCAAAATTTCAAAAGACAGCTGAAAAAAGTTACTTTCAAAATACCTTCACGACTGTACTATTGGTCTACTTTGATGAACATTAAGAAACTTGTATGGGAGTTTAACGCCATTTCATCACTTCAGGTTATATTATGGCGGACGGTGACGCACTTACGTGTTTCCTGGCTTTCTCACACCAGTACTGGCACGGCTTTCTTTCAAAGCCACTGACTACTTTTCTCACATGCATCGGTAAAAAACGAAAACAAAACCACCCGGAAGAAAATTCGCCTCAGTCGGGTATCGAACCCGCGACCTCCAGGACACGAGGCAGATACGTAAACCACTGACTTACCCGGCTGGCGAAACAACAGATATTACATAGTCGGTTTACGTCAAAAACCTCGTAACTGCAGCTTGAAACAAAGTGTAGTTATGAGGTTTTTGAAGGAAGTAAACCGACGAGAATGGTTTCTGGTAACTAGATAAATAGACTTGGTATATCTTTATGTATTTCAATTGATGGGGGAAAATGTGTTAAAGATATGAAATTGCTCATGAAGAGCACAATGTTTGAACACATAGCTTCATGTTATATTTGTCCAAGAATTTTGAATTCAAACCGGTAGACCAGTAGAACACTAGTTTAATAAAACGTGCGTCGCACTAGCGAGGTATGACAATTTACGTATAGTTCAGAGAGTCATCAGTCTGTATATAGAAAATAAAGTAAGTTCTTTGACTGCTTAGCTCAATTCTAGTTGTATTTTTCTTTACTATACGAGTTTTAGAGACACTGAGGAAGGAGTCCTCAACAGCATTGTGTGAAAACCAAAAAATGCGGATAAACGACATTTTCACCTTTTGCAATAATGTTCAATATTTTATCAAAGACAAGTTCCTCCATTTCAGCCATTTCATCTACACTGTCGTTTGCAAGTGCTTTCAATTTAGACAAGTTTGATTTTTTTTCGTGTGGTAAAGAGTTTACCGAAAAAAATGTCTCCACTTCTATGTTGCACGCTAAGGGTAACGACTACAAGAAAAGAGAACAAACCGCAGGAGACGCTAGAGGCAACTATCCATCATTTATATCAATGTTTGTGCAGCACAATAGAAATTGGACTGAAAACGTCATGCATCATTCTTCATTATTGCACTTTGGGGTACCATATGCCCAAATAAGGCAATACAAAATTGCATGAAGCAACATATGCTTGAATCATGCGCATCTTTTGTTGAACAAAACTTTTCAAAGGAAGGACTTGAATTACACGTCCAACATTACATTGCAGGCTTGACTTCTCTTTTTTATTATTGAATTATTCTATTATGATCACTTTATATATTTAAAGGCAGAAAAACCAAGCTTTATTTTACACCGAATGGTCTCTAAAGTGGTTAAGAATTATCATGCACCAAGAGGGAGCGAGTTTCACGTTTCTTGACTTATGTATAGGCATAACACTGTTACTCTCGATCTAAAGCTATAGTAGACCCAAAAAGTCATTCACACCTAAAATCATTCTATGTTACATAGTAAGGGCTTCAGACTCACAGACACTGATATATAGGTCTGATACTTTTCCGTATAATCTACCAACTCCGGTATACATGCACAGTGAATTCTACAGACGAGCAATTATGAATGAATATTTTTCATTTTTTCATAGTAACAAGGTGAAATATTCAACTATCAATTTTGCCGAAGCTAACATCTCCAGATCGCTGCAGTTCGGCTATGCCGTAATTCGAACCCCCAAACACTGGCTTATTAGCCTCATTGTTTCGACATCTGCTAACAGCTACAGTTAGTTTGCAAGATTAGGTTTTGCTTTATATTGGTGCAGAGTACATCTCTTCCACACGCTATCTAACAGAGTACATTTGCTTTAAGTCTAAAGTGATACATTTTTGCAGTATTCCAAATTTGTCCTAATAAAATTTATTCAGTTATTTCCATTCACTATAAAATTCGACCACAGACAACAGGGTCCAATTTTACCACTTAAAGTCATACCTTACATACAGATAACACCAGGATACTTTATTAACATCACTCTTGTCTAGTCCTTTTAATTCCTTTTCGCCAACTTTATTACATCTCTTACCCACTTTATTCAACAAATTGTGAAATCCCATGAATATAAATAAGGTTGGTATACCCTGGGCTCTAGCCAAACCAAATTGTGTCTGCCTATTAAAACATACCGACAGAGTGTCCATCTTCTATGTAACACTCGAATATTCATCCTGCTAAATTAGGATAAACATCGAACGAAAGTATTGTTAAAGAATCTAAATCTTAAATCCTTTACCACCCCCCCTCCCCCCCGGAAAAAAATAAATAAGTACAAAAATGTTTTCACGAACATGTGATGGAGTACCTTTTAGAAATTCTAGCTGGAAAATGGAAAATGATAACATAATGGAAACAAGAACTTTCTCCTTCACCTTCTATGTTTAATACCATTTCAACGATGAATCTCATCATTAGATTTAAATCTTCATTAGATTAGTCGACACATACTTTCAACATATTCAAACACGAATAAAGCAGGGCGCCCTGTAGTGAACCAATTGCATCTTGCAAAGGATCACAATTTGTGGTAAATAGTGGAAAGTGTTTTCCAAACAACAGGCATTTCACCTTGCTTCATATCAACTGTTATTTGTTTTAAAAACTATCTCAACTTCGTGCCTGTGACACTGACAACTGTTAGTGACTGAGCCAACGAGGTCCGTTATAGAGTATTGAAAAAATAACATACTGTCCTTTTAACTGTGAGTATCTGGAAATTATTTTTTAAGCATACGTGGGTACATTCCCTGCTAGATATGTGTACTTTTATTACAGTTGGCGATGGATCACAGGACTTTGACAGCAATAATTGTCCTAATTATGTCAGAAAGGCATATTCAGGTCATTCTTGTCGTTTCCTCCAAACATAGACCTTTTATTCTTTTACAGGGACTAACTATTCCACTGAACGTGCAATTTACATCTATCACTGTTTAAGCATTGTAAGCTACTGGACTAAACAATTCAAATACCAGTATGCTTGTGACTGGAATTTCGTGTCTAAGAAAATAATGAACTCAAAGACCATTTCTGTAATAGAGATTTATTTTTCGCATTACTCGTATGCGTGTTTTTGACATTACTGCTGTACATAGCTTTTAAAGGTGGGTATTTAGAATTTTTACATCTCGCCAAATTAAAAAATATATATTTCACTGAAATGTGTATGAAAAATAATACAAATCATCAATAATTAAGAATCATAAAATTACAAGCAAAACTTTTTTGATGGTATTCCCTTAAAAGGCTACGTAGCCTCTTAAGCTATTTTTAGATTTCGCGCAAAAACTCAAAATAGCATTGTGGGAATGTCAAGTCAGTGGCACGTGACTAATTACACTTAAATTCCATTACAAAACAAACATGTAATAATTATTTTCCATAATGTCTTCTTCGGACGCTATGTTTAATCTTTGTCTGTGTATTCCTGTATGCAAATGAGAGAAATGATAATCTAAAAATAGAACGTGTCTCCCGTTGGTGTCAGTCTGGGCTGTAGTAAATCTCTAATTTCTCGTGTTGTCGGATGGTTTTGGACTACTGGGGTTTTATGAACGCAAATTCAAAGGCTTTGGGAGTATAAGGATGATTTTTTTTTGCATTTTTGTAAAATTTTCGTCCCAAAATCTGAAGGGCCACCTTTAAGGATGGACGATAATCGTTAAATCTATTAATGAGCAAGATATACCGAATCATGATCTTCCTACAGAGTCAGATCGACCGATTACTTGGTAACTCTCTATGTAACTCAAATTCTTCTGACGTCTAAAAATACAGATAACAGAAACTCAGACTGAAATTTGTTCCAAAGGATTGAGTGAACGGGCGGACAGTATCGCCCTAAAATCAAAATACACGTTCTCTGCCGTCTGATCTTAATACTGTATATGCTGTCCTTTAAAGTCCCGCTTTGCACATGATGCTGACAAGGCGTAATCGTCTAAAGAAGTCTTTATTATGAAACAAAGACAGTTTTGCCATGTTCAATTCTTTGGTGGTCAGGGTGACAGTAACTTCCTTATGCTAGTGAGAATATATTTTACATGTAGAGTAGACTAGGAATGAACGAACAGTCGGTCTTTATTATTGATAATCGCTATGAACCCTCACCAAACAATTGTGCTTAGTCGGTTCTAAATTTCTATTTAATTTTTTCGATATTTATAAATGAATGTTTCCGAGCGAGAAGAGCAACTGGATTACACCTTTTGGGTTTCTTCTTTTGGTTGTAAATGTTTATTCAACTTGTTGTTTGGGATTAAAAGTAAGTTACGACCATTTGTTGCCTCTCATAGGCACCCAATGACACAATTAAATGAACAAACCTATCAACTCTTGCCATGCTAAGATGGTTAAAATCAATGAAACTTTCAAGCAGATTGTGAAAACCAAATTTTGTAGTTTTAAAGATTATTTTTTGGGGAAAAATTTCTGTATTGGAGAGCGTAGATAACTGTATTGGAGAGCGTAGATAAAAGATCTGACTACACTGTTCTGTGCAACCTGAAAATATTTCACTGGATCCAAAAAATCGTTGAGTCGTTGGAAGCCTACGAATTACAAAGAAAAGTTAATATTTCCACAGAAATGTCCATGTATTTTGCCCTTTGTTTTTGTTGAAAGACACAATTCTGCCTAGAACCATGTATTATAGATACACATCTTATCTTGTAGAACATCTGCCATAGTTAAGTATTCTATTGCCCGAATGTCATTTCAATGAGCTGACAATAACACAGCAGATATAACGGTTTCACGCCGTCTGTGATTCTCTCTTTTATGTCCATCTTTTTAACTTTTTTTGTCGGAATGGAATCCTAACATGTTTATTTCTATCTGTCCGTCTGTGTGTCCGTCCGTCTCCCTTTGTCATGCTCTCCTACACGCGTCCACCTTTTCTCCCTTATTCTCCCCGACAATTGTCTGATCCTCTCTCTCTCTCTCTCTCTCTCTCTCTCTCTCTCCCTCTGTACCCCCCTCTCTCTGTTAGTAAGCCTTTCTCTCCCTCCACATATTCTTTTTCCATTTGTCATTCTTGTATAGAGTGTTTTTTCCACTCGTTTTCCTGACTTCCTGACTGATTAAAACATAAGAATCTGTAAAAACTTGTATCGAATGATGAACGATCGGCCACAAGAACGCCCTTTCTAATTCTAGATCTACTGTATTGAGTATATTTGCAAAGTGTTCCTACCAAACAGTCTAGCTACTGAAATAAAACAATGTTATCTATTTGCCGACCGATTCCTTTGAAAGCAATGACGCTGGTTAACGGCAAGTTCTCCTTCTATCACTATATTTTCTACCGTTTCTAGAGCAAATTCCAAATGTTTAGTAACATAAAATCTTCCGTCCGCAACCACGTTAAACCTTTACCAGACAATCCTGAGTTTTAACGAGGCTTAAATAAAAGGCTCTGAAAATATTGAGGGAAAAAAGTAAATAGTGGTATTCAACATTAAAAGATAGATATCATCACTTTAATTACATATATATTCAATTTTATCGTGTGCAAAATTTTGTCCTTTGGCAAAGCCTAATTTGGACGTCCACATTTTTATCGTCTTGTAAAGGCTTAAATCCTTGGCGATTTAAGCGATCCTAAAAGAATCCAAGTTTCACATATCAAACATATCAGACGTGCAATTATCAAGTTGGTGCATTCTTGTTGCAATTTAAAGATTTTAAAGATTTCAGGCGTCTTTCAAAAGCAACATTTATCTTTGTCTTTCGAAATATATTTTGAAATTAACTTTGCAATTAGAAAGTGATATCTGTATTGGGCATGTTGTTTTACTTGGCAACAACGACTGAAAGCATGAAAAATCTATGTGTCTTATAGGTATTATCGACCTTTTTTGCATATCGGCTTCATTAGAAAGACCGCCTTTGGAGAAAGATTTCCCCCAAAAAAACTAACGAATTAATTCTCTCTAGAATTCATTCGTTTTTATACCAAATAAATGTCAGCTCTGCCATCTGTTTGAACCCCCTAACGCAGTGTAACAACCTGTACACGTTATAATCAGCAAGCCACCAAAAAGTTGCATTTTTGTTGCATTTTCGGCGTTGCAAAGGGGGTTTGGGCTAACCGTAGTGGATGAAACTCCTGCCACAACATACGGTATCATGATGTGCAGAATTGAATGTCAGTTTAGTTACACAGATAACCAGCCACAAACACACCATTGTTTGGTAGTGTTTACTCAGGGAGCTCCAAATAAACTCAACAGAATTCTTTTTCAGTTTAGAAATAAAACCCAAGTAAAAACAATGTTTTTCTTGTCTGGAATATCTCTGCAATGCGTCGATCAAAGACCAGAGTGTACTTTTTGTGCAGTCTGGTCTTCATCAAAAGCAACTATAATTATAAGCGGTACTTTTTAGGGTAAACGTTATCTTTTATGTCTAAATTACATTATTAAGTATTTGATAATTAAATTTTATTCCACTGAAAGCATCTCAGTTAAATTGAAAGTGTGAAAACATTTTAGGAGAGATGAGCCTAACATAAGTTTGCATGGATGTGTAGGTCGCTTTAGGTTATAAACATCCCCTAAATACTTCAACACTCGAACGCGGCAGGATAAGAGGAAGAGAAACATCTCTCATGAACGATTTTTTGTTTTTCCCGGATAAACCGCCATTTGAGTCTTGCTGATTTATGTCAATCCAATGAGATTTTATTTGGCTTCATTTGCATATTGCAAATACTTGATCGGTTGAGATGAAGAAAATGAAGGCTTCGTCTATTAAAACTGTTGTCTTGCGTTCTGTTTGATATCCCTAAGCATTTCAGACAAAGTCGTAGAAAGTAATGGTAAACCTTGCACAGTGTCATGGTATAACGTTAAGACTGATGGTTAACAAATCCTGTTGGGAGGTCAAGCGAAGCTTGCTTTCAAGCTTCCAATCAAAACTGTCCATGCTTACCGAAACACATAGATCTGTATTTGTATACTTGACTTTGTACCTTGCATACAGCCACTGAAAAAATAGGGTTGCGGCTAGTTAAGGTCAAGGATATTATCTCGAATTTCAGGCTCGTAGTCTCGATTGAAACAAAACTGTCTTACTTCCTACCTACCTAAACATTTACCGTCTGCCTGATTTCATGTCTACAAAGAAATTGTAATAATATATTTTTCGAAAAATCGCAGCTTCCAAACTGTAAATCATTAGTTTTATATTCTCCAAATGGAAGTACCAGTATTTGTTGTTGAATAGCTAATGCACTATTTTGGTCCGTTTGTTTTATTTTCGAAACTTTAATGCTTTTATAAGACCTTCTTTACTTTTCACGTATCGTATCTCTGGAACGAGTATTGATCTATTCCGACATTTTAAAGAATGGGATTCTGAACATCAGCTTTTGTGAAAGTTAGCAACACCATATTAACTACCGTATGTATCACACAAAGGTCCATTGATTTAAGTATTGAGCAATTAACTTGAACTTTTAAAAGCCTTCCTTTCAAACTTTCGTCCAATCTTAATATCGAAAAGAAATCTTCAAACTCTCAAGTTATGAACCCTCAAACAAGCTCTTTTGCGTAAAGAATCATGGCCTATTTCGAAAGAATGTCAAGGTTTGACAAAAAAAAAAAGATTATTGCACTGATTCTAAGACAAAAGAATCCTCTAATATTTATTTGCATCATGATTTCCCGCACATGGTGTTACAGTTTAGGCCTTTTCTTTAGATACTAGTATCTCAGTACCAATATTTTAAATAGGGTTTGACAGTTTACCTTATCTACAAACTTACTGAAATCTCCTATCGGTTTTGAAAATTCAATTCAATTTCAATTTACGCGGAAATAGATTCTTTTTCTGAAAAATACCTGGCCTTATTCTAGTGTTGAACTTTGATTCACGTGACAAAGCAAAAATTACACCTTTCCTTGCGGAGCTTTTTTGCGGAATTTGTGCTAACCACTTTAAGGCCAAAACATGAGAAAGAAGAGCTTACCTGAAGAGAGTGTATAACGATTCACTAATCATGCACGACTCCATTGTTCAAATACTGAATATACAAAGTAAAGTAGAAGATTTTAAGAAAGCCTGAAACATTACTTAATTCATTGCCTACTTGAACTTTGCAGCGGAAGACATTGGAAACGTTCTTGTAATTATGGAATATCAACGTGACGGAATAATCAGTTTGGTATATATAAACTACCTATTGTTATGAAATAAAAGGACAGACTATTCTTTGCGAACACTTTCTTGGAATACAATTTCAAAAGGGGCTCATTGCAAGAAGAGATCGTCTACGGATGATAACGTGATTGTCTCTATACTGCCTTTGTCTCTATACTGCCTTATAAAAGAAACCATAACCGTTAAAGACCGGGCATTCGGGCAAGACACTGCATATCCGATGCTGATTCGGCAAAATATTTTAAAAAATCGGGAAAAAATACTTATTATGTTTGGAAAACAGTCTGATTTTTTTATTAACTAACTGCGAAATCACAAGTACTGTTTACCATACAATCCTGTGTTCCAACAACCCTAAAGAAGGAAAGTTTAGAAAACATTGTGGGTAACAGGGAAAGCAACAGCCCATATTACGTCTGCAAATGTTTTGGGTTTAGACAAATGTGAAAAGCTGTCGTTTGGTAAGGAGGAAAGGTTATATCACCATTTTCTCAAACATACCATATAATTTGAAATTAATTATATTTGAGCCATGGTCTGGTAATGGGTAGTTCAATGCATCTCCGTAACGCATTATGTCGAGCACGTCATCAAGAAATTGTGGACCAACAAATTGCATTTTGTCTCAGAACTGGCTGAATCCTCAGATAGAATGGTTCACTGACATGCAGAAGATTTACTAAAAGCAGAAGGTTTCTACTCTTTTTGTAGATGCATTGAATTCCCTTTTCAAACAGCGTAGACCATTTATGTCGTGATTGTTGCATGTGTGTCATTTTGCATTTTGTATATATTGGTGGGTTATTCTTGAAATTTTTAACCCAAAACTATTTCTTTTCTCGTCGACCTAAGGGTTAAACAATTTGCAGCAGACCAGTTCTTGTCAATACTGCTGTTTTTATCATCAAAGACATGATAAAAAACGCAAACACAACATGTCCGTTCAAGGCAAACGAGTTAATTAAATTAATCGGCGGTGAAGATCGATGGAAATTATAGCTTGCGGCAAATTCTGACAAAAGTTTGAACAAGATAACGGCCTCTGTTATGGACACGTCCATCAGTTCTTTCGTTTAATTAACCTAGGTTCAAGGCTGTCAGTCTCAGAAGGGATGCAGCAGTCGGGTGATTATTCTTGAAAACTACATGTACTGCGCATCTAAGAGTTTTGGCGCCTCGGCAGTGCTAAGCTATCAAAATCTTTTTAGGAGAAAGCACATTGGCTTGTTTCAGACAGCTGTTCCTTTCTTCCAAGATTGATAGATGATATAGCGTGTTACATCGTTTTCAAAACTACTTTATTCATATCATGGTGGAAGTTCATTTTACTATGAACATCTTTATGTTTTACAACACATGTGGTGTTTAAGACCCAAGGGTACTCCTGCAACAGGTACAAGGGCTCGAATAAGAATCGATTCCACTGCTTCTTGATTTCGTATCTTTGTCCTTCAAAGCTGAGCCACGCAGAACACTTTAGCAAGAGAAAAGTAATTTTCTACAATATGATGTAATAAGGCGTTGAATCAACCCATACAGTTCAACTTGATATGTTACTATTTTAAAGCCTAATGATTTCTGAAGCCACGAGATCTCTCCACGCTACAATGTTCACCACTGTAGAAGTTAATGGGTGTAAAATCGTTATTTATTGGCTGTCCTGTGTAACTCTATCTACGAAATTTATCATCTGACTAATCATGATTACTCGGACATCGTCTCTAAAACCAGATAAATTGGTAGGGGATGATTGTTAATCTAAGTATCAACCGTACAAAATAAAAACCAAAGGTAAGCAAATAGCAAATTGTTCCTGATTAGTTCCCTATATATCTTCTTAAATATTCTGAAAGGCAATGAGGAAAATAACAGACTGTCACCCTACGATTGGTCATGTACTCCTCTTGGTTTAACATTGATTTACTGAAGGAAGCCAAAGAATATATTGTAACTGGAAGGCAATATTCGTAGAAGCGTTATACCCCCTCTCGAATAAATTGTTCTTGTCGCACGAAACTTACAATCTTAACAACGGACGCGAAGAAAACACCTAGACTTGAACAGGTTAACTTGTGTTCTACTATGTTCACTATCTAGTAAATAAATCATTAAAAATATCATATGTAAGTCATAATAATTTGGAAAAGGAACGATTAACTGTTATCTTTATACATGTAACAACAACATTTTTAGTCATCTATCGGACCTACCCTGTAACTTAATCATGTCTATAACAGCAACGTTTAAATTACCGGTTGAAAGTAACCTGTTCAAAAATACATATCAGATCTATCACTTTGATTTTTTGAGTTATCGTTCAAACCCCTGACCTGTAGCAAAACTTACTACTGTATAACAACTATGAATACGATGACCGACAGAACTTAACCTGAAACAGAATATTTCATAGAAACTTAGCCTTTTCGCTCTGTCAGTACCAAAATATTTAAACTCAACAACTTTCGACGTCTGAAATTGATCAAATCAGTCCGATCTTTAACTATTGCGTCCGCAAGACACCCTATCATATCTGTTTTCGTCTACGAAAAGGTTGGCGAAGCTTTGAACAGATGACACATGACCCGACTTCAACCAAATACCTCACGAAAAATTGCTACATCTTCTAGAGCTTCTTTGTGGCTGGAATTGGTAACAAAAATATTAGAAGACCTTCGGTTGTCAGTGATTTTTTTCTATCATTCGTGTTTTAGGTTGTGATAAATGACAAGACTTTCCCTTAAATAGAATCAGTCGTTTGTCTATGGATTAATCGTTTCCATTCCTGCGCCTTATGGATATCACAAGAGAAAGTAACTTCTTTAAATTCTGCTACAGCTAGCCCTTAAACCAAGTGTTGAAGGTTGGCTTTCATTCTTGTACAAATATTTAACCGGGCACAAGATTTTGAATTTGTCGGAATTAAATTCAGCAGACACTCCAGAAACTTGACAGAGATTTAACCAAACAGTTACTGTAATGTTTCCATTATGTTGGTAGCAAACGACATGGGAAATTGCAAGGTTTGGTTCCATCTTCGAAACTTAGCTATTCTAACAAACGACAAAACTGAAGAACCTTCCATTTTTGAAAGGATTGCAGTCAACAGGTTAAATGACGCTTAAAGAACAAGAATTGACCTTCATATGATAGGAACTCATACTTGAAAAAGAAGAATGTTGGTTACCAGGGTTTCTAGAGTTCTCAAAATATTTCCTAAGACTTTCTTTCGCAGGATCGTTAAATATCAGGTTCCGTATTTACCTGCCATTCTTAAGAAAAAAAACATTGTCTTATTCTCCAGGGTTTCCTGAATTTGAAAGTAACATGATTTCTGGTTGGCTAAATCATTTGGTTCAGTCAGTCAGAAGTTATATTACTTTTAACTTTACAAAAGCTCAGGGAGACTATAAATGGTTGTAAGAATGGTTGATGAATATTGTCCCTGAGTTGTTCGAAAAAAGGTTTATGCAGTGTTTGGAATAACCTTTTCATTTCCATACGCCATTAACATAATACTAACATGTAGTGTAGATACAAGATAAGACATCAGAAGACATCTTGAACTACACCGGTCCTTTATCTAACTCAAACAGATTACAAATCGTTCCATTTACGGTAGAATTACATATTTTAGCCCCGGGAAAAACTTATCTTTTAGGCGGCAAAAAGCATTGTTAATACCAACATTAGTTTTTTCGAGAGTTAGGTCAAGTCCCTAAGTGCACGTATATCACCAAAATCAATTTCTTTGAACCATTACAATTATGCGAGCATTACAGATAAATGAAAGCCCAGAAATAAATATGTCTATTTCTGCCTTACCCACCGTTTTTAGGGGAATTCCCAGATGGGACATAACAATAAAAACCACGCTGGGTCTCGTCGGAAACTGATGCGAACATAAGATGGGTAACTATTTGGCAGTCAATAAAATCTCAGAAAATAGATTGGTTACAATAATGGACTCGTTTAAAGACGAGAAAGAATTAACCGGAAGTCTACGTTGTAAACCAAACGTGTCCCTTAGGCTTTAAAGAGTAAGTGGATGCGCTTTTGAGGACTGTGAAGTTCAAGATCGGATTGCATAGAGCCTGCAGTCTAATGTTTGATTTACACTGTCCGATACAGTAAGATTTACTTTGTAAAAAAGAACATTTAACTAACAACATCTGACTCACTGCCATTGGCTGTAAATTGTCATCTTATTTAAGTTGCAGCTTAATGGTTAACAAGGAGTCTGCTGAATAAACAAAATATAATGGTTATATTAAGGTAACAGACTAAATCCCACTAAAGCTGTTTTGAAGCCGTTTTAGTCATTATTTATAATATTACCGTTGCTTACAGTGCAATTCTGTTTGTACGATTTTTTTACCCAACAAACGGTTTAGATAAGACTTTGCGATGTCATTTGAAACTCCATTTCTGTTCCTTTTTTATACATGTATATTTTTTTTCATTTAAAGTAGTTTCCTGTCTATACCATTATTAGTGGCAAACCTAAGATTTATTATCTGTTTGGATTAGCAATATATATGAGAACTCCAGAAACATTTCTATTTAGAACATTCACGTCCGTCAAGTTCGTGCGAGGGTCTAATTAATGTGGCTTTTGTTCATGAACCATAGATGTGTGACACACAGACTCTTGCAAAATTTGGCATCTAATTTTGGTTGAAGGGTTGAGAAAACTTATTAAACAAGCCCTCTGCAAGCTTTCAATATTCAGTTCATGAGTTTAAAAACGTTTTACCTCAGCAATGCCATTTAAGCATGGTTTCTTTTTTTTTTTTGGTACAGCCGACTTGTGCCAGATCATATAGATCGAAAAGTGTTGATCTGAGATCAAACTTTACATACTACTCAGTTTGATCTTGATCTGTAAATTCGTTGAAGCATCAAAAACATTTGTTTCACGAAAGCGCGTTCCTTCAATATTTGTCCCTTCACTTGTAACGGCAAAATGCACAATTTTAGCCACACCGATCGCCTCCAAAAGTTCTAAATTTGGGCAAGCAAACTTGTCCTCTGGTACAGAGTTAACCCTTTACCAAAGGAAATCAGAGTTAATAGCATTTTCTCTTTTTCCCACAATGTTTGTTGCCCCCTAAAGACAGAAATTATTATCTGTGTCACGTTTGAAATGTCTGCAATTTGGTAAGGTCTAAAATTTTCTTGTTTCGTACAGAATTAAAAATACGTGCTTTAGGAGATTTGCTCCATAACAACCCACAGCATAGGTCAACAGCGTTTAAGGACATCAATGTAAGTATAGGTTTATTTCAATTCGGAGTTGTATCATTTCAAATATAAAATCATAACTGCCAAAACCCTGTCATGTTACACAATATCGTTACAAAACGGAATAACCAGAGCCACTTAGTAAGAGCTATGGTAGTTCATATAGGACAATAGAGTTATAGACGGTACAATGGCAAGTTCTAGCCGAGAAAAACAGCTGAATGAGATCAGAATGACATTTTGACGTCTCTAGGCTAAACGACGCCTTCATTACTTAAGTTTGTTTTACAAGATGTCAGTAACAAGATATCAGAATTTTGTTTGACCCTCCGCTACGGTTTAGGTTAGTACTCAAGGTTTTCTTTTACACCTGTAAACAAATAAAATGGAATAGTTTCAGTCTGTTATACAATTTTTTTTTATCATTTTTTATTATTTTTTAACTAGACCAATTTTAAAAACTTCAGATTTGTCCAAATTTAAAGTATTTGGGGAGGGCAAAATCACTGTAATTCACTTGATTGGACTGCCTTTGAAAGGGGTGAAAACATTGTTAGGAACAGGAGTATGCTGCTTAACAACATTTCTTCCTTTTCACAACGTGTCCAAAACTCTCTTTCTCGGGATCTTTGAATGACTGCATCGGTTGATAAAGAGTATTAGGAGATAGTGAGACTGCCAAAATATATAGTTTCTCATGTGACTTCCAAAATATAAATTTCTTCGTTATCAACTGATTTTGGTTCGCGCTTGATTTCAATATATTACGGTAAAAACTGATCAAGTTTTAATACCAGTATAATACACACTTCAATCTAGGTACTACAAGTAAAAGCACAACTCCCCTACCCGTTAAAAATGGGCCAATGAAAGTGGGAGTGGACCATTTAAATTTCTAAAACACGTATATAGAAAGTATAGAAACATCATACTGTGGATAGGACTGGGACTGGAGGAAAGCTTATTCACTAAAAAAAAAGCACTCTATTAAAGTTGAAGCTCAACAACGAAGGCTTTATCACTGAGCAACTTACAACTCTCGCCCGATCAAAGATGGAATCTACTTCGATTGCATTCGAGATTTCCTTGTTGTGGACATGTTATCACAGAGTACCATAAACGGGATACACAAATTCCCTATAGACTTCCAAGCTTACACACACAAGGCCTTATTTACATACGATTCGGACAATGTTATGACTGATAATGAAGTGAATTACTCTGTAAATAACTTTTTTTTGCCAGACGTAGTTATTACTTTTTCGTACATGTTCCTGATTCCACGTAATCCTCACAGATAAGTTATAACTCATTTCCTGTATAATTATTATCTTGAAGTCTGATATCCTATCTGCAAGACCGTTCACTAAAAGTCGGAAAGTACTTCGACAAAGTCTAGTCTATGTATGCATTTTTTAACAGTCAAATGCTGTGAAAGCCTTTAAACACGATTTTACAAGATGCTTTGGAAAACGTTCTCAGAAAAGGAGAAAATACTGTTATCAGCATTTTCTCCTTTCTGACAATTTTTACTTTTTCTTAAAGATATTACTATTGTTGAAACCACAAGTAATATTCCGTCTGAATAAACTGAAACTGAAACCGTCTGCCTGGACCTTCAATTTGAACAAATTTCGCCTTTTGGAAAACCGTCAGTTTATAGGACAGTCATTTAGATTCAGTAACATCATCCTAATATGACCAGAACTTTTCTATTATTTCTATTTTTATCTTATAAACTCCTTCAACTAATTCCTTGCAAACGACCTAAAAGACAATATTGTAAAATATATTTTCTCCTTTCTCAAAAGAAATTTTTTAGACTCTTTTAAATTGAAAGCATACACAGATGACAGAAGTTGTACAAATGAACTCAAATTCTATTACACTATGAAAAAAGGTTTTCGGGGAAGGTAGAAAATGCTTGTAACAAGAATGTTCTCCTTTTCCCAGCATTCTTTTCAAAAGTTTATTTCCCAAAGGTTAATTAAGATTAATTCATGTTGGGTAAAGTCCACTAGCTTATTAAAAGTCTCACCAGTTACTTCGTTAAATACAGAGAAGAAAGTTAAGACATGTTGGAGGAAAGCATAATATGCTGAGCATGAAGTATTTCTAGTTTTGAATTAACAGTTTCGAGCAAAAGTGATCCCTGTGAAAACACAAACTGGCGACCTGCAGAAGGAAATGTTGTTACTGATACTGAACGAGTGATGTAAAGGGTAATTTTTGTTTCAAGAAAGCATTAAGCCATTTTGTGAGACAAATAATCCTAGAAGTTATTAGTAGAAAATGAAGTTATCAACTTGTCATCTCACATTTAAGATGGCAGTATTTCACGCATTTCGGATTATACTCTATTAGGATTGTTTTAATTCTAAAACAGCAAAAACTAGAAGGCCCTGAAGGGCCCGAATATGCTCTACTGATAGAGATTTTGCTTTTAAATAAGATTCATTAGGACTTCATTATGCAAAAAGACAAAAAAAATACATTTTCAACTCAAAACGGTCACTTTTCCGTTGCTGTTTGTTGATTTTTTTCAAACTCAACAGGGTTAAAAAGCTATTAATGGGATAAACAAGCTGAAAAATTCACAAAAATCTGATCACAAATAAATACTTTATCATACAAACAAGCAATAAAATTGTTCAATTTGAAAAGGCTACTTTTTTCCATACTGTATGTCAGATTTTTTTTCAAAATCGATAGAGTTAAAGCTATTAATGTGTAAGTTTCACAGAAATATGACCAAAAATAAAGACTTTATCGTGTAAACAAGAAATGAAAGTTTTTTACTTGAAATGGCTACTTTTACCATACTGTTGGTTGGATTTGTTTTTTTTTCAAAACCAATAGGGTCGAAGCTATTGATAAGATAAACCAACTCTGCAAGTTTCATGAAAATCTGACCAAAAATACAGACTTTATCGCGTAAATAAGAAATGGAAATTTCAAACTTGAAATGGCTTCTTTTCCCATACGGTTTGTCAGATTTTTTTTCAAAATCAATAGGATTAAAGCTTATGATAAGATTAATAAACTGTGTAAGTTTCACAGAAATCTGACCAAATATGAAGACTTAATCGCGTAAACAAGAAATGAAAGTTTTCAACTTGAAATGGCTACTTTTCCCAGACTATTTGTTGGATTTTTTTCCAGAATCTTTAGGGTTGAAGCTAATGACAAGATATTCTGACTAAAAAATACAGACTTTATCAGGTAAACAAGAAATGTGGTTTTTAAACTTGAAATGGCTACTTTTCC
This sequence comes from Tridacna crocea, assembly GCA_943736015.1. Taxonomy (NCBI): domain Eukaryota; kingdom Metazoa; phylum Mollusca; class Bivalvia; order Cardiida; family Cardiidae; genus Tridacna; species Tridacna crocea. The sequence goes on from OX031066.1 coordinate 18,645,275, forward strand.
CACACTGTTTGTCTGATTTTTTTTTTTTTTTTTTTTTTTTCAAAATCAATAGGGTTAAAGCTATTGATGAGATAAACAAACTGTGCAAGTTTCACGAAAATCTGACCAAAAAAATGAAGACTTTATCTCGTAAACAAAAAAAAGACTAACGGACAGACAGACGGACGGACGGACGACGGGAACGACGCCATGACATAACTTCTGCTGGCTTTCAGCCAATAGAGCTAAAAATCACTGGAAATTTCAACTAAAAACAAGCAACGTCAACGTTCTTTTCATCGGAATAATTCCTCCGTAGAACGAGTTCTTTAATCTGGTTAAAACTTACCCGAGTTGATTGAAATGTGACCTAAGGGGTGATGAATGTGCCATGATCAGTAATTCATCTGATACTGATAGTATAAGAGTCAGCGCAAACACCGGGAAACAAGAAAGGAGTACAGCGGTGCCACGTTAGACTTTGAAATATCCTCGATGATGATCTCTCTTGTATAATTGCAAAATGCTCTACAGATGAACAGTCATTATTTAATCAAATTAGGGAATGAGTGTTCCAGATCTTTTATCATCAAAAACTTTTAACATCCTTTCTTATTCTGAAGAATCTTCTAGATTTGAATTGTTAAGCCAATTAGAAGTTGTGTAACTTTCTAAATCCATAAATAGACCAACAGTCTTCTTTAGATTGGTTGGTGGAGCAAGAACAAATCGATTATTCTGATCAGACATCCTTTAGAGCAAGTTCTGGAAATGCATGATATAACCTCTGTAAAGTAATATCATCACTAGTAAAGATATTGTCTGCTGCAAACTCTAAAAGACAGTGCATATAAGTCATTGGCACGCATACCGGTTTGATAAAACTAGATAATGATCAAAAGAAATGATAACAAGCAGGTGAATAGCATTGAAAGTAAAGCAAAGCATCAAATTTGAAAGAAAAAAATGTATACTACAGTGAAATAGGTCATTCATGTTGCAAGTTCTGACCATTGAGCTTGTGTGCTTGTGAGTAAGATAAAATGACTCTTCAGTGCTGTGCGACATCCCCTTTTAGTAATAAAAGTGGATGTACAATAGTTTTAAAGAAATGGCGGCCATGTCAACGACATGTCTGTGTTATTAACAAACTAACCTGAACGATAATGAAATTAACTTAAATCTCATGTTTGCCAGTGTAAAGATACAATGCATCGTACGTGTATGCATTCTGATTTTTGACAAATGCTGACAGTGTGAAACTTGCACTATTTAAGTGAGTAAATAATTCCACCGTCTTAATGTGGTCCACAAAAGGTTATTTGAACTTCTAATGTGCGTACGACACAATGTCCTCATTTCGTGTGGCAGGATGTATGTCAAAGTATATATTATTTATAAAAGATACCTATCAGAAGCAGAAACTACTACATCGAAGGAGTTTGTTACACTGACCCTCACATAAATGAACCTTTCACGGAACTTAGCTCTATAAATTCGATTCTGTATTAATTACCGATCCTTCGCCGAAATGAAATGTTTGCCTCGATAAAATAAAAGCATTCAAGGCAAAAACCTTTCATATCTCTTGCATACTACTTTAATAACAAATTATTATCAAAATAATTGTTTTTAATAGGGGACAATGGCAAACGTGATCGCAAAAGATCAGGCGCTTGAAAAATATGACGTTTTATCGTGGTTCACATTTCCGACACTCGCAAAACCGATGAAGGGATCAAAGGGCGAATGAGATGGACTGACTACGAGGATAACTGACGTTTCTCAAACTGAAGTGTAGATTTAGGTAACTTTAAAGAAAGGAAATATAATTAAAGCTGAAATAAATGTTACAAGTATTTACCGTATTCGTCTCGTACATGAAAGTATTTGCAGCAACAAAGTTTTTGTCCCACAAATGATGGGATATGGTTTTTAAAGCTTATAAAAATGTAGGAAAAGGAGAAGATGCTGGTTAACGTGTTGTCAAAAGTCTCTACTCACCCAAGGGCTGTTAAAAAGCAGGATTGCTGGTAATGGTTAAACTCTACCAACGCCAAACAATGTAAATAGATACACACCCGTTATGGATGGAAAAATGAGATATTCAGATTTTATTTCTTTATATATTTAATAAGGCCGCAAACTGTCTGACACCCATATCTAATGTTAGACAATATGTTTCTAGCTGTATGATCTTGGTTCTACTCTGTTCGAAAAAAAAGCTAATTTAGTCGCCTTTCGAAGCAGTGACCTCAGTGTCAACGGTTTTTGAAACTGGTTGCAGATCTTGTTTCTCTCTCTACTTTTTAGATAAATAAGTTTCAACCTAAACTTTCTCTATGATTGTAAATCACCAAGGACCAAAGAAGTTACTCATATCGAGTGTGTCTTATTATTAATGGATTGTCCACCTCACGACCATCAGAAAGTATATCTAAAGATCTAACCACGAAAATCGATGTCTTTGATCGTAACGAAAACATTTATGTGGAACTGTAAGCCGTATCAAGTGGCAAAACAATTGCGTGCAAGTTTGTTTATTAATGTGATCTATACACAGCCTTTCACATCACGTGACCGTGAATTATTTATACGTTTCAGAGTATTTGACATAAAATTGGTCTTTGCAAGTGGACGAGTTATCACTTTTTTACCTCGGAAGAAAAGCAATAGAATTGTAATGAAATATTTTGTTCTGTAAGAGTGTTTTTCTCTCTCCCACTCTTAGCGCGTTTCAAGAGACGATGAGGTGTAAAAATTCTCTTTTCTGTACTCAGTAAATAATGAAATGAAATGCAACAAACTTGTCCGCGTTAAATGATTCTTATTCCGATTTTTCAAGCCGATATGTTTTTGAGACACTTCAAAACCAAGACTCCTTTCAATAGACCATTGTGATAGACATACAATTTTAAAGAATATTATTATACTCAATAGTCCTGTACATTCAACAACAGAATTCTCAGGAGAGAGCCGCATTCCTTGCCCAGACATTTAAAACAAGACAGTTCATAAATATAATGCGGACACAGTTCCTATGATAGATTCATTTTATGTTAAGTCAGCACAAGATGCTGTTGCAGAATGTGACTCAAGAGCACAACAAATGGCACCATATTCATTGTGTTTAGTGCATGCTTCAGACAAAGAAATTTCTTTTCCAGGATATATATCGTGGAGACAGATTAGTCTGATCGTTTTTGCTGCATCTGACGGTATTCACTGTTTTTTTTTCTATTGCCCACCCTGAAAGACATTACACATAACGAATTCTTTAGTATATCTGAGGACACAGTATTTCTTTTTGGGGTATGCATTGTTCAGTTTACTAGTACTTATTTTCTCCCTTCAGCCTGTCTCAGCAAATAACTCCTCGAGGTGCTGGGTACATTAATAATGAAATTGTTCCCTCTCACAAAGGATACATCGTGATTTAATTAGAGAACGTGTTGTCAAACAAAATCTCTGTATAATGTGTTTAGCCGACAAGAACTGAGATTTTCTACAGAAAACAAAATAGCCGATGTAGCTGCGGCTCAAGTAGTTAGTGTAACTGCCAATCAACCAGAGACTAAGATGATTAATGCGCGAGGAAAGAAAAATAACAGAAACAATAATGAAATTATCTACAGCGGTTTATAATCGCGGGGAATGTAAATTTGACGATACAATTATGTTGTAACGAGATGAGAATGCCAAATGCCTAAAATGGCTGAACATTCCTTAAGAAACCGCACCTTCTTGTGACAACTAAGTGCCTCTGGTACGAGATCATTTCCAAGGAAATTATAGTGTGAAGACAAACTGCTCGTAAAACAATGATTTCATATTATCATTCATGCTCTGTGAAAAGGGAGAGCTGGCGGGGTTAGAGGTTAATGTACCTAGGAAAAGCGCCGATCCATATCAGTCTTGCGACAAAATAAGGTTCAAGGATTCTTAACCTTTTACCCCATAAGGCATTTCTATGGAATCTCTAATTGACCCTAAATAACAGCAAAGATGAAGCCGTTTCTTATGTGTATATGAGACCTTTTAAAAGCATAGAAAACATTGTGACAAAAGGTGAAATTGCTCGTCACGAGCAATTTCACCTTTTGCCACAATGTTTTCCAAAGGCTCCTACAAGCAATGCGTAGAAACGAGTATCTACGGAGAAAAGGGTTAATCATGTGATGATTTGGTCACCCATCCATGCACTAACCTAGTCCACGCTGCTTCACTATCGTCCGTGATAGTTAAGCAACATGTGTTAGGTTAAAGGTTGGATGGGTGACGAGGCCGTTGCACGTTACATTGTTATCCCAGATTTATCGCACCGCCTCTGTCCAGAAAGCCACTAATCTCCCTCCATACAAAAAACCAACTTGATTCTTGATGGGTACCCACATTTTATGCGGATAAGATATGGAGTCGTCTGCTGTAAGTGTGTTTCAGGGGATAACGATTTTATCAAGTACTTTTTGTCACTGCCATTTATTATGAAGAAAAACGGACATAGGAATCCAAAGATTGTCAAAGAGGAATATTTACACACATCTACGAATACTATTTAACCATTTACCAAACAATCCCTGGTTTTTACAACCCGAAGATAAAAACCTCTTTAAAACATTGTGGGAAAAAGGAGAAAATGCTGATAACCAGCGTTGCCTCCTTCTTCCACAAAGTATCCTACCCTGCTGGAAACAAATTTCAATTCCTGAGTTACCCTTATGTTAAATTTTGAATTGACTCTATAGTACTGCATTTTCATTTCATATAATATTTTCTTAAGCGAGATGTAGAATAATAAAGGATATTTGTCTCCTGTGAAAAATCGAAATTTATTTCATCGGGTGATCATCATCGGTAGTACTTTTATGATGGCGCGGCCGAGAGTGAAAATAGGTATTCACGAGATGAAATAAGTTTCGATCTTTCACCTACAAAAACCACAAACATTCCATTTAATTCATGCTTCTGACTCTCTTGGTGATCATCAAAAATCCAGTGGAATTGTTTTACGTGATTCCGAGTGGTGTACCCCCTCCGCTGAACATGTGAAAGCTTTATAACATAACGTAAAGAACCAGAAATGTAGGGTAAATTACGTACTCTTTCCATCGGGTTGAATCGCACGCGCTGTTTGCCTAGGTAACTAGTTCGTGGGAACTACTGCTACCATCTTCAAATGAAGAGTTCGAAAATGAAATCTATATTTTTCACAGGTCTTAACCATGGAATATCCAACAATATCCTACTGTTATTCTCGATTAACTGCAGAAAAGCATGAAGCAGAGATGGTAATAACTGTAATCGTAGAATATGTATAGAGAAAGATACATTTATGGTAGATGTAAAAGGTCTGGTTAGAATGGAGACAAAAGTTACAGCAGATGTCTCTTAACCCTTTACCCCATAACACATTTCTGTGGTATCTCTAATTGACCCTACATAACAGCAAGGATGAAGCCATTTCTTATGTGTGTATGACACCTTTTGATAGCGTAGAAAACACTGTGACAAAAGGTGAAATTGCTCGTCACGAGCAATTTCACCTTTTGGCATAATGTTTTCCAAAGGCTCCTACAAGCAGTGCGCAGAAATGAGTATCTATGGAGTAAAGGGTTAAAAAGTCCCATTATGCTACTGTAAAACGGACTTTAAACATCTAAGGGAGCCCTTGCACGTGCATCTTAGTAATGCTCCAAATTTTCTGCCCATGCCAAATATCTGCCAGTAATTATTTTAGGTCAGACTTTATTCTGTGCACAAATTCAACCTGATTATTACTGCCTGACAGAGAAACTGTAGCTGTGCTTAGCACCTGAATTGTTAATCAGATCGATCATGCATTTTTGGTGTTTCCTTCACTCATGAATTGTTACATACATGTACTAGTAAATGAACCAGACATTTCCAACTAATAAGAAAAAAAAAACACACACACACACACAAATGTAAAATGTAATTTATTTATTTGTTTTTTTTTTCTTTTTGACGGAAAAAATAAACGTATTGTAGACCTAAGATCAGACTGCACATTCTGTGCGGCATGATCTTGATCTAAATTGTCCGAAAAACCATACTGAGTCGCGGTTAAGAAGCTAGGATCGAATGAATACGTCACTGTAGAATTTCACAACTAACAGAAAACAGTGTGTCCCATTTGTTCCAAATGAATTACACGTCACATGTAATTGCTTTAAAAGTCAATTTAACCGCATTTCTCTCGAAGCTCTTTCCAGATAGTCTGGGTGTTAAAGAGAGAAGATTGAGACAGTAGATGTAAAACCGACGGTAAATCGTCTGAGAATTGAATTACTTAAGTTCTGTTACACTGTAATAATCTTATTTATCCATGAACAGCCTGTATTCAGTTGTCTTTTTATCCATATTTCATGCTTCGCGATATGTTATCGAGAAAAAAACAAGGACAAATTTTCGATATTTCACGGTTATGACTGCGTTGTTGTGATTTTAATTAAATTCTGTTCAGCAAGAAACTCTGTCCATATTCGCCCTACATTTCTTGCGCTTTACGTAGGGCTTTGTTGTGGGGGTGTACACCACGGGGAATTACCGAAAACAAATGTAATAATTTTGACGAAAGTCCCAACAAAGAAAGAGTTAGAAGCATAAATAAAGAAGTGCACCACTCGTGAAAATATTACCTATGATATTCACGTGATGAAATAATTTAAAATCTTTCACCGAAAAAAAAAAAGAAATCCCATTATCCTCTATTTATGTGGCAGTGAGTTTGACAATATTCAGTTATTAAGACCCAAATGTAAACCACATTCTTTATATTGTTATACTTTATCTAAAAGAAAGCTCATGTGGTATCGTTCATACAATACTGTGTGTGATCTGAAGATATACTCTTACAGAAATAAGGCGTCTTGATTACAGTTCTGCTTCAAAGTACATAAAACCATTAATACATTCCCACTTTCATAGCATGTATACAAAAGGACGTAACAATACCCAAATAATAACTACGATCAACCCATTAGGGGTTGAATACATGAAATAGGTATATTTGGCTAAGAACAAAACACAAAATTCCTAGCTCTACCTCGTTTTGACTAGATGCAAATAAGGAGCCATGTGCATCAATAATCACACCTTCCGTTCCGCCTTATCTTGATCTATACTGTCATAGAAAAAAAATCAAAATTCTGCTAAATGCTCAAGGGATTTATAGGTTTGTCGCATGTAAAAGGTACATTGACCCTTCAACCAACGGCGTTATAGGCCGTTTTATGTTCCAGGTTTTTAAATAGAAAAACTATTAGGGAACGTAAAAAGCGGACAAGAGGTAATCCTAGATAGCTGTTTTGTATCAGGTTGGTGTAACTTCAAACAGTTGTAAGCCTCCCACTGTGCTAATTGTGAACACGAGGAATGTCACGGGATGAGATATATACTGAGCTACAGATAGAGGGAGTAATTTTCGTTTCAAAACTTAAAATATTGATTATGCTCCACGAAACCCTTTGTTGTGGGTACTCCTAAGAATCGTCTCATCTCTCATCGACACGATTCTAATGAATGCCCACAACATCGGGTTTCAAAGAGAAATAACGGATTTAAAATACATGTACCATCACTCCATCTTATCTGGGGATCTGTATATAGAGCTATGCTCTGGCTAAAGTAAATCACATTGCTATAGATCCACACAACCCATTTTGTTTCACTAATGGCTGAATCTTTATGAATAGTCTTAACAGTCTTTTGACATGCAGAAAACGTACCTAAGGCAAGAAATAATTACCAAAGTCAGCCTGCTAGAATTGTACGGGCTGACCTGAGTCGAAACTTTTGTAGATGGATTTAACGCCTTTTCAAAAAGCATTGCTCATATGTATCACATTACACAAAACTAATTATATCTTGTACATATCCAGAATTTTGCTAAAGGGCTTAAAGTAATAGGCTGCACGTCGTTGCATTCTTTCATGTTCTTTTATTCTACGATACTGAAATGATTAAAGGTTAAGTACATCCTCAGTACGCTCAGTACACTCACTGACTGACCAGTACGCTCAGTACACTCACTGACTGACCAATACGCTCAGTACACTCACTGACTGACCAGTATGCTCAGTACACTCGCTCTCCAATCGGTAAACTTTAATGATTTCTGCTTTCATAAGGTCACATGATAAAATGTGCATGCCCTCCTAACTCGATATCTAATACATTAATTAAAGATCTAATAACAGAGACGGGTTCATCATTCAAAATGACAGACAAAATTTTTATATCGAGAGATAAATCATGATACTGTTTTAAGACCCAAATGTCAACCACATTCTTTATATTGTTACACTTTATCTAAAAGAAAGGTCATGTGGTATCGTTCATACAGCATGTCAATTGTACAAAAAATCAAATTCTAAGAATATTCTTATTCTCACTTCCTTTTTTCTAAGTTTAAAACTAACACAACTTCCAATTGGCTAAACCATTTGATTTAGACTGTCAGAAGTTGTGTTACTTTCAAATTGAAACATTCAGGAGAATCAGACTAAAATTGTTCCATAGAATAGTTGGTGAGTATTGGCCCACGAATCACGCCAGGTTTCTTGATTACATGTCCATTGCCTTAAACACTGGACCACAGATAACGCCAAAAGCTATTGACGTAAAGAATCAAGGTATTGCTTTCCTTAGGTTCAAAAGTAATCATACTTCATTTCTGTAAATGAATACAGGTAAAAAATTCCAAACGAATCGTTGCACAAAATGATTCCGGTTTCTTCACACAGCGTGATCATAACTTCTTGTGTTTGATCAGGGACCGACTATTCAGAGATCTAAGGAGAGTTCAAGTGAATACATTTGGCAGGATCATGGTGTTAATTATCGAATTAGGAAAGGCAAGCAACCTCAGACAAATGGCGAACTTGGTTGACTGTCCAAACATACATCCATGATCTGATGGTTCGTGAGCAAAGTGTAAACAAATCCGGCGAAACCCATTATCGGATAGACTAGAAAATGTCTTCTTGGCATATGAAACAGTGATCAACTGACGTGTAACGAAATGTATGTTGACTGTTATGCTAGAATGTGTTTTTCGCTGCGATATGAGTTTGCCTATTTATCTTCATACCTGTCATACTTGTTGCTACGTTTCATAACATGTTGTATCTAGATACACTGAAGGCTTGATTATCTTAATACCTCGTGAAACAAATCTGCAATAGACGACCTAGAAATCAGTCATGCTCTGTATGAGATGGCTTAATACATTTTCGTGATGCACGATACCAAGCAGGCCATCACATTATCATGAATTCATAAAATCCCGTTCTCTTTTTCAAACAAGCGACTTAGTCATGACACAGGATGATAATCTGACATGCAGAAAATTTAAAGACACCGATAAAAGTCTCTGCCCATGTCAGCCTGCAAAAACTGTACAAGCTCACATCGGTCAATACTGTTCGCAAATGTATTAAGTCCCCTTAACACAGAACATGGCTCAAATATTAGTAATCATCATAATCTAAGATAAATCTCATTTAGTCATTAAATAATTCATCTAGGGCCGAAATATGAGTTCGGCTGCTTTCGACGGTTAAAATAACGAACCATTGAATCCCAAAAAGAATTATTTCTATTGTGTAAGCATGACTGATAGGGAAACGGTATAAACCTATAATCAAGTAGCGCATCATGTGCAGCCTAGTCCTGATCCAAGTCTTCCGTGTTTTGTGTCATATAACGTTATTAGTCCTTGGCAATTTAAGGGTTAAACACGGACATAAAGGAAAAAGACGATAGCCTTAATTGTAGTTTGGTTAACGTTTGTTATATTTTATTATTAGATCTATATAGAAATTCTCGCATGATAGTTCTGACTCCCAGTGTTTTTGTCCAATGAAATTCAAGTATCTTGTAAACTGCCGGTTTATCATCTGCATGAAGAAACACAATACTTTTTTTTCAGTTTTCGCCGTTATTGTATCCCTTTGCCACTGATATTTTGTACTAAAATGTTTCTACAAAGCTTCTGTGAAAGAAAGTACTAAATAATCTCACATAATCTCACCAATATAAAGAAGCATTGAGAGCTAAATCTGAGGCCCATGTTCGGGGACAGGGTAAGACATTTATCTACAACTCTAACGAGAATAATGAAATAAATATGCAACTTACCACCAAGCACCAGCAGAACAATCAGATGGACGGAAGTTAAGGACGGTCTCAATCTGTACCACGTGGTCAGAAATCCGGAAGTGACGTGCAACATTGTTGTCACATAGTTCGTTTATTCACAATGGTTTATGTAGCTATACAGTCACTTTACTATCTATTAATAACTTTGTCATTTCGAATTCATTCTTACACTTTGTAGGTTAAATTCCACAACCTGTTTCTGGACCAACCTCGGCTATATATTTTCTCAGCTAATCCACATGATTTAACCCGTTTTTTCTTAATCAATCTCACTGTTCATTAAGTCGTCCTGTAAACTTCTTCTTTGATGTCGATACCGCAGTTAACTCGTACAGATCCTGAAATTATCAATGATGAAATATATGTTTTCCATAAAATTGCTAGCCGGATATATACACATAATCTCTTATATTAGGCCTACTTAAGTTTTTTGTGAAGTGACATTTATAATGTCATCTATATTGTCAAAACCACCCGGAAAGGCGAGGATAATTCAGACTAAGATCATATTGCACGTATATGTAGGCTTGGTTTAGTCATCACATTCCTTTCACGCTTAAAGCGCCATAGTTTACGGTATACATGTACATCACGATAAGACAGCGCAGAACATGCAGTCTGGATTTGTATTCATCAACATGCACAATTCGATTTTAGTCTAGTTCTAGATTAAGAAAGTATCATAACTCTGTTTCGCTAAACTATTTGGTTTTGATAATCAGAAGTTGTGTTACCTTCAAGTTAAAAGAATATTCTTTGTAACTCAACATGTTCTTGCGAATGGTGGATGATAATGAACCTAAGACCTGTATTCACCAACCATTTTTATGAATGTTCTTGGTCTTCAAGATTTCCCGAGTATGAAAGTAACAGATCCTCTGATTGGCTAAACCATCTGGTTTAGCCAAACAGAAATTCTTTTTTCTTTCTCTCTGACAAAATTCACGAGAATAAGACTTAGAATGTTCTTAAGAATGGTTGGTGATTATGAACCCTGATCTTGCTTTCCTGCTATGACGCTGAAGGGGTGACAATGATAGCATAAAATAATACATATCAATTCATTAACCGTTGATAAATTGCATCCTGTGAAAAGTACACGCATGATGCTGCAATGAGGTCTAGAGGTTGTTGACTCGGCTAATCACAGTTATCGAACCAAGAAACTCTCGTGTGAGAGACAGATCTACCGATCACCTTTGTCTCCAATTAATATTTTACCCGAATTTTAGATCTGTCCAGATGCACAGGATTTGCAGACAATAAATTAACACTGGCTAAAATGATGGGATTTGTCTAAGAAAGCCACGAAAACATTGAGGGCAGAGGAGAAGAACAATGGTAACCCAGCTCTTTCTCTTCTTGTCCGCAAGTTTTTACAAGGGTTGTCTTCTCCATGGTAGGGTTGTAAAAAGAGACTTGTTTGAAAGTTACAAAGGTATGGTTCTAAATTCAACAGACATTTCGAAACCTACATTTTCTCATAGGTGCGTGTGTTTGTATGTTATTTAACGCCGATTTTAACATGATTACAGATATATCGAGGCGGAAATCCATACTTTTCTGGAGTTTCTTTTACAAGTTCTTCGCGTAGTAATCTTCCGAAACAACGGGCTTCTTTTTTTTGAGTAGCCAATGTCGATGATATGATCATCCACAAGGATAACAGGAGAGAAAAATATACCCCCCCCCCCCCCATTTTAACAAGTTCTGTCAGTAAATCCATCACATACAGCCTACAAACTTTTAATTTTCTAGACTGACTCTACATCTTTTAGTAATTAGACTCATAAATAGATACGCCTTTTTGCTCGAGAAATTCACGAAATTCAAGAGCGACAGTCTATTTGTCTAAATCTCCTATAACTCGTTGGTTTTCTAATTAGCCTATTTCTATGATTTACAACATTTTCGTGCTGAACAGGTTAGATCAGATAGAAGTTAAATGTTTGGTTCATAGCACAAGCATAAAGAGTTACTATAGCGTGTTCTTTATTGGCTTTGTGCTACTTCCTAGTGTGATCTTAGTCGACACTCTGGGCTCCTTACCCCAGTTAAATAAAGATTAAGCAAGCAATCTCGCGTTTAAACGACCATAGAAAAGCAGGCTTTATAAACATCGTTGGAGACGGAGAAAATGCTGGAAACTAGCATTTTCACCTGTTTCTCACGATGTTTTCTAGCTCTCCAGAGACAAATCGAGTACTTTAAGCTATATTCAGTTTATCATCTGAAAGTGCTTTCAATTAATCTGGGTCTAAACATTTTTTCTTCTTATACAGAGTTGTCTAAAGTTTTAGACTCATGCATAATGAAAGCATTTGTAGACGACAAGTGAATTAAATGTGGTTTACAGGATTGCTTTGGTTTTGACAGGGTGCAAAACTTCCTCGAAAACAAAATTTCTTCTTTGCAGAAAGTGTTTTACCATAACTTCGTATCTAAGTGTCATGTCCTTAACTCCTTCTATACAATAGAGGACACTAGAAACTTTTATGGACATTGTAGAGCAAGAACACGCTACAAAAATGTGAAGTCTGATCTCTGATCTACACCGTTAAATTATGACCGAACTGTCTCTTGAACTCGCAGAGGAAATGTATTTCTAATATTTTGGTACAGAAGTTAACCAGTGGCGACACCATAACTAGAAGTGGTTTCAATACTACATGATCTAGCTGAGAGTTCCTGATTTATGACATTGCAGGGACATTCTGTTCGTGTATCACCGGCAAAGATAATCTTATAAATCGTTCTTGGTTCTGCACATGACTGACGTTTGAACCTTCTCCGATAGAAGTTACCACTAACACAGTTCATCTTCGGTATTAATGCCCGAAAGAGTTCAAAGATCATGCACTGGCTAGTCATTTAATCAGTGGTAAAGTGTGGTTAATTTGCAAGGTACTCACTTACTATATATCATATCAAGATGGATGGAACTACATCTGCACTATCGTAATTGGTGCATTAACCATTTACCTAAAAATCAAGATTTTAACGGCCCCTAAGAGGAAGTCCTTTGAAAACAATGTAGGAAAAGAAGAAAACGCTGGCAAGAAGTACTTTCCCCTTATCCCACAAAATTCTATTCTCAGAAAAGAGTCTCGTTATTTTAGTCACATAACTTTAGTTTAAACATATTTATTTTAAATCGATTGAGAAAAAAGTTCTTACAACTTACACTAATCTCTCACGGTATCACGTTAAATTTGCTTTCAATATGGATTAGTTAACTATTTGTTTTTCAGTTTTCAAAGAGTAAAAACTTGTCACGTTAGTTTCGAATCATATGCAGAGCAAGGCATTGCTAAAATAATTGCTAATGAATCGTGAATTGTACATGATTAGCTTTTTTCTTGAAAGAAGCTATTCGAATTTCGAAAGGGATGGACTTCTTCCCATCTGAAGACGCACTCCTTCTTGTCCTAAAAATCTTATTGTTCCTTACAATATAATGTCATGATGTACAAATATAACCCCGTACTCGACGCAAAAAGTTTACACATAGTTAACACAATTGCAGACGACAACTCTAAAGAATACTATTAACCGGTATTTTCTCCTTCCCTCTTCCCCCAAATTTTTAAAATGTCTTCTTAGGGTAAAACATTGGTGTGTTCATGTTCGCTAGCAAAAGGTGGTGATCACACTGTTCCTCTATTCACATTTGGCTGATCGAGTGCAAATCTTTAATCCCTGCGATACACCATCCACTAGACTGGATAGTCATCGCCTGTGTCTTGGAATTGATCAACGAAAACCATTCAAACGTCGCGTAACAAAACCATTTCGGCAAAATACGCACACGTGTTTTGACAGTCAATCGCCTGGTGATGGAATGTTTCCTAAACGTTTATTTTACTGCATTGTTGTAGTAAATGTTGAAGTACAATGTAAATATTGTTCGTCTATATTTTTTGGTAATCATTCCCAGAATATTGAGCAATTCTCTCCTGCGGTCACTATTTTCATTTATGTTTTGCAAACTTACACCTTGTTTGATTGGTGGTTCTAGAATAGATAGCAACCAGTTATCACACGTATCTTGGGGATTACAAAGTACGACTAGATCAGCCAAGGCTGAGTAGAGCATCACCCTCAGCTATTGAAGATGGACTTTGTTTCGTAAAGGTTCAAACCAAACGTCTACGATCGAATGTGGCTAAAAATTCAAACAATGGGAAAGTTTTTCCTTGTGATAATATATCTGTATCCGATCTTCAATCGTTATGAAACGTAATAAAACTGGGTTATTCAATAATTCTTAGATATGTCTAACTCCTTCAAAGTGTTTGACACATGTAGATCGTGAATTGTCATTCAACTCTTCAAGCGTTGGTTAGAATAAATAAAGTGCATATTTTCAACAGGAACCGTCTACTATTGTCAAAATATTTCCAAACTTGTGTATTGTAAGACGACAAAAACATCGTTTGACAGAGTCTACGCAATGATAAAGAAGAAATAACATGGTTCAGGGGGATGGGTCGAACTTTGTAACCCGAGCCATCTTTACATACTGCTTTGCAAATGTTTTGTATTTGTTCCAATAAACATACATCGAAAAACAAATAAAATAAATATCGAATACTTATCATATTGCTAGGGATGTAAAATTTGAGACTGATTCAATTGGTTCCAAACTTTGTTATCAGCATATAAGGTGACATTGGCTTTTTGGCATTGGGACTGAACCCTTGTTTATATATGTCTTAAAGGCAAAGTGTTCAACGAGCGTTATTGTGTGAAGATGAGGCATACGCAGTATGGAAAGAGAGTTCAAACGTCAATCAAGGCCTTCACAAAAGAATTTCCTTGGACAAGACATTACAGGCCCTTGGTCTTTCACTTGTGATACTTAGTACATGCACGAATAAGTAAGCTGTCACTATGATACAATTATGATGTTCAAATGGTGTAAATCACCCTTCAATAATCAATTAATCAATCGATCAACCAATCTTCTTTTTCAAAACTGTTAAATCAAACACGTTATCCGCTCTCTACCCTTGTTATAACCCGCTCAACGCAGTGGAGGGGGTATACTAGAATTGCCATCGCTATTATCCGTCCGTCCGTAGACACAAATTTGTCCGCAGCAATACCCGAACAGTTTTCTACGTATTGCACTCAAATTTGCACAAAATGTTCCCATATATATATAAAGGTGTGCGTGTGCAATTTTCATGACCCTGCTGCAATTTTTTGTGGAATTATCTCGCCTTGAACTTTTTTCAACTTATACTTTTGTACTACAACATTCAGCATTCTGTGACAAAGACCTATTTTTGTCACAAGGAGCTGGTGGGGGACAAAATCCCGTTAAGTGATAGCTCTTGTTTGTGTCGTCTCTTACCATTATGTAACTTGGGCTTTGTTGCGCTTCACTGGAAGAAAATGCTTAATGTCAAGGAATTGCTTTACTTCCGGCTTTTAGGTCGTGAAAAACTTGCAGGCGTCCATTCCGTTTTAGTTCAGGGAGGGTCTACGTCTCTCGTACGAATCAGTTTACCATTAACAAACCAATCATGTTTTATCTGGCCGAAGGCAATACACTCTGGATGGTCAAGAATGCGTTCTACGCACATTATAAGTGTATTTGTTGCATCCCTGTTTTATTATCTGTCGTAAAGGAAAAAGATTGCATGGAACCGCGACGAATTCAAACAATGCGACCTAAATTTCAAATGCCTATAGAGTATGGGCAAATGATATCCCCGATTAAACAACACACTGGCTTTGAATCAATGGCATACGTTGACGCTCGAGACCGAATGATATATCTGTTTTTGCGGCTTTTTTATAGAAATTATTTGAACCTTGACATGTTTTGTATGTTAATCGATAAAAAACGCATTATTTTTACAATAAATAATAAAAAAAATGTAAATGAGGGGAATTCATCAAGCTCATCTATCGACTCTTTACACAGTCAGCAGGCAAAAGCAAGGGCTTTTATAAATGCCAAAGATCAAGACGACGCAGTCCGGGTCCGTATTCACCAACAATTCTTAAGAATGTTTGTAGTCTCATTCTGTAGAAATTTCTAACATTAAAGTAACACATATTCTTACTTGCTAAAACACTTTACTTAGTCAATCAGCAGTTGTATTTATTTCAAATTTAGTATAAATCGGACACTACAAATAAGAACATTCTTAATAATAGCTGATCTATACGGACCAAGATTTTGGATCTTGGTATCTTGTTTAGTCTACCAGGGGACAATGTAGATATTTGTGATTTTCAAGGGACTATTTTTTTTTCAGCCGATAAACTGAGTTTAGTTTTTGGCTAGGGGTCAACGGCGCCTAGTCTTAGTAATTACGATTCAGACTTTTGCATGTAAGCTACAACCACTCTCAACATCATGTATAAATGCGCGCTATCCGCTCTTTGATTTGCTTGAACTACAACTGCCGTGTCTTATTGGCTTGAAACGACACACCCCTATGCAAAACGGCCTTACACCTTACGAATTGTTCATCCGTAATGTAAAATAAAAATTGAAAGAGGGGCTCGTGTCTACATATACCGAGAAAATGCCCATATATTCACAGCAAGAGTTAATGTGGTTTGTTGGCGTGTTGAATTTTAATAAAGAACGCTTAAAGCAGAAAGAAATTCTCCAGTTTATTTCACCAAATACTCATGCAGAGCATGACACAACCTGCACCCGTGATAACATCGGGTCGTTGCTGAGTGCGCATCCTTTGATGTATATGGAACCACTCTCTTGCACTCCGGATCATTACATTTACCTCTGTAGTGGGCTCAGAAAGTAGTCCGTCATTACATCATATTTTTGTCACATGACCATAACTCAAAATGGCTACACAAACGCCGGTGAAAGAAAGACCAATATCGATTGTTTCGTGTGCTGTTCAAACAGTATGGGACTAGTCAGACTCAGTGATAGGAAATGAACAAAACATGGATTTTCTGAAAAGCCTAAATATCTTTAAAGGACGATAACTTGATTTTTAATCGTACAACTTAGATCCAGCGGTGTGTCAAATCAGTTGTCATCTTTCATGGGCGCAGCCATTTTTGTTAAAATCGGCGTAAGATTCTGAAAATTGAAGAGGCTCGGAAAAAAATAGTCCCATTTTATACAGGTAAATTCATCAGTTTGAACGCACCTATAATGTATCCAGAATCATATTTCCTTTGTCTAACTTACAATTTTACATATGAAACAGCTAAACAGTAACAAAACATCTTTTCCTCGGTTTGACAAGATTCTAGTCATTTAGCCCATCGCAGAGATGTATGTGAGGTAACGAACGACAACTCTGCTCGGAGATTGATATGGAACGTGCCGAAATTGACATTTGATATATAAGAGCGTTATGGTGTGTATCCAAATGCTTTACACATACATGCACTTTTCACTTGCCCCTAGCCATCAGTGCTTTTAAGCGCTTTGTTTGGCGTTGTGGAAAAGCTTAGAATAACTCATGCTGCCCTTCAAGGTTGTATAAATGTAGATTAAGATCAGAAATTAATCCATCAAGTTCAAATTTCAAACAATTACATGTAATTACTCAGCACGTTATGAATTACTTTTCGTTAGAGTTTCGATTGGGCAGCAAAATGTATTCCATAAGAAACCGTATTTTTCAACGACTCGTACGTAGACTCATATTTAAAAATTGCTCGCAGATCTAGAACGTGTGTTTTACCTTTTTGATCTGTCTGTTTCTTCTATTTAAATTGACAACTCCGCAAGAAGCACAGTAATCTAAATGATATGAGTAATGCTCTGTGAAATAAAGGCCTTGATGCATGCCATTGTTAAAGAAAATGGTTTATGGATCTATGACAATGTAATGACTTGCATGGCATCACGCAGATACTAAAAAACCCATTTGCCAGATTTTGCCTTATATACATGTACATATGACCATGTAGGTAGGATTATAACTTCCGACAATTTGTAAGTAAACATGAATAATCAAAGGCTTTGCCGAGATATTATATATTCATATTTGATGTCCCGCATAGATCTAGCAGAAGGCGGGATAATCAACACGCCTAAAAGAATAACCCTTTACAAAAAGAATAGCGACTTTTAATGATCCTGAGAAAGACGTCCTCGGTGACCCAGTTTCTATTCATTCTGTAATCGACCCTGGGTTATTTCGATGCCGATTTCTCGTTCTCATGAATTATTCATGAAGCATTTTGACTCGTGACCTAAGTTTTTCTTTGAGAAAATTTAAACTATTTTTATCACAAATACGCCGTCTTATCTATTTTTACTTGTCACTGCAAGTCAAGCTCAGCGATACTTTTAATCTGGCGTGGCCCATCAACAACAGTAGCGACAAACGTTTTGAAAAAGAGATTTTCGGTGCGACACCGAAATATTGTCTATTAAATCGTGCACAAAGACCGATAGTATTGCAGAATGTCATATCTCATACTCACAGGAGACAAGCACGCCAATTGGCCCTATTTGTTGACGGCCTCAGGTTTTTTCCATGATTATTTTTTATAATAGTAGAAAAGAAATTATTCTCTCTTAAAGAGTGTATCATTTTGTTATCGATCTCTCGATTGGCTATTAGGGTACTTCCCCACCATATGAATATTCACAAGAAAAGACGTTTGCTAGTCAATTTTCCTAGGGGTAGATGCATGGAGAGTAATATTGTGCTTCAATACTTGGTTTCGAGGATGGAGAGAGAAAGCTTTTAAAAACATCGTGAATTAAAGGAAAAAATGGTGGTAACTATCATTTTTTTCCCTTTCCACGTTTTCTACTCTTCCCAATATAATTTCAATTTTTGAGTCACCTTTTGTGTTGTCGTTTGCAAATACTTTCAATTTGGACAAGTTATAGATTTAACTGTTTGGCACAGAAATATAATACAGAATAAAAATAAGCATGTAAAATCAATTGACACGTGACTACCAAATGAGTTAGACAATTTTAAAGTTGAGCTAATAAATCAGCAGTAGAGTTAATTTTTCTGACTAGGAAATCAAGGGAGACAACTGACGAACACTGCAAGATAGAAAACTGAAAAAGTATCGGTTTAGATATACAGGAGGGAGAGAAATCACTCTCATGTCATCCTATCAATTTATAAAGAGGTAATGTCATTTTTATCATTCTAAAAACCGTTCTCTAGTATCAATTAATGAGCCGTGAGAGATGCTATGTATTGATTCTTCCGTGTTTCTCATTAACCTTTACAGCGTTAAATAAATGTACTAGTTTACTGTAATGTTTCAAAAGACTTCAAGTTAACGTTAATAAATTGTTGACCCCCCAGGCAAAGGTATTGGAAGAAAAGTCGAAAAGTATAGATCCATGATCAAATTAAACATTCTGCCCAGTCTGATTTTGATTTGCGTTGTCCGCAAAAGTATAACTGTTCTCTCCGTCTGTCTGTCTCTGTCTGTCTCTTCTGTTAAGATTTCTTTCTCTTACAATCTCTTTCTCTCACCCTGTCTATCTGTGCGGTAATCCATATTCTTTGTATTTATCTCTCCCTTACTCTGACTGTCTTTCTGTCTGTCTGTTCTCTATATCTCTATAAAGAATAAATAACAACACGATACTTGTCGGCGAAGCTTGGATCATTAACGATTAGATTCATTGACAACAATATCACATTGAAGTTTATGAAATGGAACAGTGCAATAAATCATGTTTCACTTCGACTGTCATCTCTGTATCCCACTATAGACGACTCTCCGGGATATCAGCTGACAGATAGATAATGCGTGATATATGTTTTATTGTGTGTGCAATTTCCTTTTTAAAAATGTTACTGCAAGAAGAAACTTAACATATTGGCCATGCTATGCATCTGCTTTTCCTGAATATTCTCCATGATTCAAAGATTCAGATAATTGTAAGACAAAATGGATTTTATAGATCCATCAATACGTTATGACTTAGTATCATGCATCGAGGTGGTACAATCCTTACACGTGTTTGCCTGAGCTCATTTGATTTCAACATTGAAAATACCAACAATTCTCAACTAAACCCTATATTGTGGGTACTCATTATAATCTTCTCATTGAGACGATTCTAATGAGTACCCACATCATAGGGTTTGGAAGAGAAATAATGGATTTAGAATTCCTTCATTTCCTCTTATCTGGAGCTCTGATAACTGTGTATGGAAAGGAACAAAGCATATTTTTTATGCACCCCTAATACGACTTATAAACGAGGCTATTAAGTCCTTACAAAATTCTCACTAAAAGGACTAGTAGAGTATGAAGGGTGTTTAAATGGGTAACATTGACATCGACCTACAACTAAATCCACACACTTCTGACTTTTACTGACCATCAACAAACGTCACAAGACAAACGTTTGCTAGTGACGACGAGCCTTAAGCGACATGTATGGAGACACGTTAGGACAGACAAACAATGCTGTCAAGGGACAATGAACAAACCGATAGTCCTATTTATTGATAATGACTTGAATTGGCAAGGCAAACTTTCATCACAAGCATTTCAGTTAATTGTACAAGCAACAAGCAGATGTCGGACATTTGACAAGGTAAAGTGCTAAAGAAAGTAGAATGATCGCCAAAAATTAAAAAGTTAAAGGACAAATTTCATCTATGTAAAACTAGTGTTAAGAAATCATTTTGGTAAATAGAGATGCTTCTCATTTTCAGTATATTCTATCTGCATCACTCTGACGATTTAAAGGACAAATTTCATCTATGTAAAACTAGTGTTAAGAAAACATTTTGGTAAATAGAGATGTTTCTCATTTTCAGCATATTCTATCTGCTTTTTTCGATTTCGAGAACCACTCTGATGATTTCAAACTTTGCATATTTCATTTAATCATGGTGTCATTAATAATAAAAAAATGATCGTGCTAAAGCTTAATGACTCGATACCAGAGATATCAAACTAATATATAAATTACTAAAATGTCATTTTTTTTCCAGTTTCGACTGATAACGATTATTTGATCCTTCCTGTTGAATTTTGCCCGAATAAGAGAGAATGGATGCGAACGTAGCAGACATCAATGCTGTTAGTTGACTGATGTGTGCAATCTATTTCAGACCAGCATTTCTCCTATTCGCACAATGTTCTCAAAGGTTCCTTTACTCCCGGTCGTTAAAACTTGAGACTGTATGTTAAAGGGTTAAAAGATTTAGGAAGAAAAATATTTTGTAACTTATCTGTATGTCATTTCTTTTCATGATTCTTTGGAATATCTCCGAAATATATTTTGTGCGATTTCTGTATGTGATTCTTGAAAGTATTGTTGCCAACTTGCTCGATGACTTCGCAGGCGACTCTTTCGACCGTCAGCATATCACTTTGGAAAACATTGTTGCTCAAGTAGTTGCCAGTAAAGGGCAGCTATTGTCACAAGTTTATGTCTTGTGTCCATATCCATATATAAAACCAACAAACAATTTCTTTCTTTTGTTTTTAAATCATGGGCTGAAATTCATTGAAGGAGAGGTAATTAGCTCATTCCAACCAAGAAGGTTCAACACAACTTTATATAAAGAAACGAAATTCTACCAAATATAACATAAAATTGATTTATTGGCCGTTAAACCCTTCTGCGTTTCGCAAATGTGCGTTCTATTCACAATAACAGATAAAGGATATGTTAATTCTATGAATGAAAAAGCATTCCGTTTTTTTTTCAACGCTTACACCAATAGCCATAACTTGAAACCCACAAATGGTCAAAATTATCTTGTTTCAACAAATTAAATCCTAGGCTGTTAAGCCTTTGTGGATGGCGAAGTTCAAGATCAGACTGAAGATTTTCATTTGATTAGGTGTTCGGAAAAAATATGTAAAGAAAAAAGTGTTTCAGTCATAAAATGATGCTTCATCGTGAATGCCAAGGTCTTTGGTAACAGCCTTCGCGAGGACAACAATGTATTATTAATACACTTCTTAATATGAATGAATGAGTAAAAGTAGGATAAGAAGGTGGTGGGTGAGTGAGGGGAAAGAGGGAGGGAGGGGTGGAAGGAAGGAAAGAAAGAAATGAAGGAAGGGACAAAAAAGAAGGAGGGAGGCAGGGAGGGCGGAACGGACAAACGGAAGAACGAACAAATGAGTTGACTTTAATACATCTTTTGTAGTGTGTGTTAGATGTGTTTTGATACTGATTATGAACAAAGACAGAAAATCAACAGAAAGTATGCTATTGTTTTACCTCTTCGACTTTTATAACTTCAAAGTAAACTGGTCTTCGTCAAGTTTTGGGGTATCGCAATTATGTTCCTTACGCCAAAAAATGTCATTCATCGTCTTCATTATACATTTAAAGCTTTTTATGGTCGTAAATTTTGCGCAAATTTGACTGCAGGGGGTGGTGTACAATTTACATAACTAATTTCAGACTTAAATAAACCTACATCACTTTTTTTATGTGTACATGTAAAGCCATAAAAACGAGAGCGGATTTTCTTCCTTGTCCTTTGGCATACACAAAACTGATCCAAAGGAAAAAAGTTTCGGCCACGGTCAGGCTGCGCGGATGTGATGACATGAACAGGTATGATATGGCTTGCAACACAGGAAAAGGGACACTTGGACATTTGCGTAAAATGTCGTCTCGGATCAGCCTGCGCAGTCCGCGCAGGCTAATCCGAGACGGCACTTTCCGTTTTTAAGCAATTTTCTGTTTTGCGCATGTCTACTGTATCACAAAATCGAATGAAGTCTTAAAGTGCTGTCTCAGATCAGCCTGCGCGAACTGCGCAAGCTGATCCGAGACAACACTTTACGCAAATGTCCGAATGCCCTGTGTTGTGTCCGAATGCCCTGTGTTGTGAGCCATATATCAGTGAGATGCAATAAGCCCCTTTTGCCAGAGCATGACTCAAATATAAAGTCGACCTCTATTGACGACTGAAAAAAAAAACAATCCGTGTAAACTCAGACTTTTGTTTTTGTCTAGGACGCTGTAAAGTAGACAGTACATATTATGTAATATCAGAACCCACGTTATTTATAGTCTGATCTTGATCTATGCCTTCTGTGAAAAAAAGTTCCTCATTTCGACTGTGGCATTGGAAGAGTTAAATAACGGCCTCCCCTTCATTCATAACAATTACAAACGAAACCTGCTTCCTAGATCGTCGGTAGTGGCAAAATATTTTCTTCACCAATCCTAAACTCTTGGACGTTTTCAAATACTTTTACGAAATGCATGGTAATTGATTAATGGATTAAAATGCATTAGACAAACTCAATTAGAAAGATTTTATCAGTTTTGTTACAGCGACAGAATCCATTTATCCTTAAAATGCACAATTTCATTCAAAGTACCTAAAATCCCGTACCTCTAAAAACGAATTTTAGTGGCAATGATATGTTTGGGTTTTTATAGATATTCATCCAATTCACTTGATAAGTCTGCACATAAATTTGTAACGGTTTTCTGCTGGCATGAGATGTAGATTTATTAGATTATTATTAGATACGCGTGCGTATACCGTAGCGAAAAGAACAAGATTGTGTATTTTTAGTAGAACCTAGAAATAAACGTGTATAGGGCAATATACTGGTATAATTGTTCCGGTCGGGCCAATCGCAGTAGCCGTATTTGCTTATACAAAAACGTTAAAAATACTCAACTGCATGACTACAATAAATACCTCTGGTGGCTACAATAGAATTCTGATATATTGCGAGACATCCACTTTTTTAAGTAGGTCATGCTCTGTGAAAAGGATGCTTGGTGCATTTGTGCAGGCTGTCCTAGGCCTAAACGTAACTATAGGTCAATTTTCTGCATATCAAAGGACTTATTTTACTTCGAGATCCAGTCGATCGTTAGACAAATGTATTCTATGGATATGTAATCATATAATGACTGGCTTGCTATAATGGATCACGCAAATGCATTAAGCCCCTTGGCCTAGGTATGGTACATATCTCCCTGATTTATGCGAATACCCAACGTAGGCTAATAGGGTAAAATGCATCAAACAAACTTTAATTAAAAAGATTATATCAGTTGTAACTTTATGACATCACCTATTAATCCTTAAAACCACAACGAAACGGAAGTAATTTGTTCAGAGAGTAAAAAAAGATCAATGCAAACACAAGGGCAAAGAACTCTATTAAAAACTCGGATTGCATTCTTCCATTGGATATCACTCAAAGCCTTCGGTTGTTAAATTTGTTACTGTTGCACCCTTATAAAAAGGCTATGAAGACGTCTTGCTATTTAAATACTGTCAGGAACCCACAAGAGTCAGGGTGACCATGATGATAGATTGACTGAATGCTGTTTTAACTCTGTACTCCATAGATACTCATTTCTACGCATTCTTTTTAGGAGCCTTGGAAAACATTGTGGCAAAAGGTGAAAGTGTTCGTGACGAGTAATTTCACCTTTTGTCACAGTGTTTACTATGCTATTAAAAGGTGTCATATACGCATAAGAAACCTTTGTTGGTGTTGATGATAAAGGGGATATTTGTTTTTTTGGACGAAAGCTAGAAATTCATTATCATTGAGTGACCATCATCGGTAATATTTTCACGAGTGGCGCACTTCTCGAAAATATTACAGATAATATTCACTTGATGAAATAAATTTCAATCTTTTACCGAAATAAACAAATATCTATTTATATCATGCCTCTAACCTGTTTTTATCGGGTGGGGGGAAGGGGACTTGAATCAAAATCGAGAGTTCTTTTCGGTAATTTCCCTTGGCGTACCGCTCCGCTTAACAAAGCATTACAATATTACGTAAAGCGTGAGAAGTGTAGGGTCAACTATGTCATGTTTCCATCTGGTTGGGTGGCACGCGCTGTTTACCTAGGTAACTAGTGCAATGAAGCAATCCTTTACGCATTCAACTGATGAAAAAATAAAATCGGTATTTTTCACTAGTCGTAACTTGAATTATCGTACAACATTCCACCATTATTTCTCAATAAACCATCGAAAAGCATGAAAGAAATTATGTCTTACTCTTTACCATCATACTGAAAATATCGTATAAATACATAAAAGATCTTTAAACGGAATTATCTTTGGGAAATGGCACAATATTAAAATAACATAGCGTTCAAACGTAAAAAAATTATGTTGTAAATCTGAACCTTGTCTATGTACCAGACTGATAGAAATTTACAACTGACTTGATACTTCACCTTTTCTATTTCAAGCTAGAGTGAAAGGAATGACGATAAATCATTGTTGTTTATTACCTTGTCTGCATCATGATACGTACAAACGACCTTGACCTTATGCTCAGCTATTTCTGTTTATACCTACCGTGCCGCTGGGTTTCTTTTTCCAGAAGATAGAAATTTTGAAATATCGAGTTAAACCGAAGATAGTATTCTTCAAAACTTTCCCATTTCCATTCAGGATAGGTTTCTTTTCACAGTTTCCGCGCGTGCTATTTTGTTCTTTGCACCGTCAAACTCAGATAAATGAACCAAAACATTCATTTGAAAAGTTGCTACATGTAGCTTATTGTAGGAGTGTGAATCCTCAACAGTTAAAAGTAGAATGAATGAGATTGCAGAGAAATCCCACAACAATATTTTTTAGAATAGTAAAATTCCATTTTAAGTCTGAATGACCCTTTTTTTTCAGTGTACACCAACGGAATAAAAAATACCTAAATATAATTAAATGTATATAAATGTAGGAATTTGATGAAGGCTTTGTTTATTATGCGATCAAGCCGACTAAATGAGTTACTAAAAAACTAACGAACAATTGAGAAAAACAAGTAAAACAGTTTCAGAAGGAACGAATGTCATTGAATTTCAAACTTAGTACGCAAGCAATTTGCTATTTGAAGAAATGCAGGAGTAGAGACGGAACTATTTGTTTATTAGTTTTAGATAATTGTTATGTTCTAGAGATGTACCCAATTAGTGAAAATCTACAAGACTAAACACCACAATTTATTTTCTGTAAATTATCTGAACTGCCGGAAATGAACAACCGCCCATGTTTTCATTAAGGATATGAAATATGTGAAGTTATCATGTAAACAGCTAATTAGTATCTTTATGGCAATGGATTGTTGTATCATTATAGAAAGAGAGCATCTTTCCTTTTTTTTTCTGTCCATAGGGCTCTATAAGTTCGTTGACTGACTGAATTTTAATGTTTCACTTACGTCACGACTATAGTTATTTGATTCATATATGCCCTGGTATTCAGCACACATAGAAAATGCAATAAGAAGAGGGGATGCAATGAATAATTTAACCCATTACCACACAATCCCTACTTTTGACACCCCTGAAAAAGAAGCCTTTAGAAAAACATTGAGGGAAAAGGAGAAAATGCTGGTAACCAGCATTTTCTTCTTTTCCCACAATGCTTTCAAAAGCCATCTCTTTCAAGGGGTGTTAAAAGTCGTCATAGTGTGCTAAAGGGTTAAGTAACATTACGGACGGGAAATGAAAAGAGGGTAGAAAATACAAACTTAAATTTTGAACTTGAGGATTTCTGATGAATAAAGATGGTAAGAATATATCTTTTTGCTACTATAATTTTGAATTTGATGAATAAATGCCAAATCTGATACAATATTTATAGGTTGTAGGTACCATTATGTATTCGTTATGTCAGAATTAACTGGAGGCTTATTTGCAATTGGTAATCGAAGCCAACATAAAGATTTCGTAAGTGAAACTATTATCGTGCACTCTTTACTATACGGCAAAGTTTTCGATTGGTCGAATTTCAAAGCATGCAACAAATTAAATGTGGCAACAATGATTCTGTTTGTCTTTGAAGGATAGAAAGCATACTGACTAGAGGAGTACAAGTAAATACTGCTTATCAGCATTTTCTCCTCCTTCCTGAATATTTTCTGAGGCTTTTTTCATTTATATGCTTTAGACATGGGATTGTTGTTTGAGTGACTTAAGTAGACTGTGGTTGGAATAAATACTGAAAATAACTATGAACATTTCCACACACTCCTGCTAATTGCCGAATGTGAAATTCTTCGAGATCAATAACTCGGATTTTATCTTCAAAATAATATTTAAGCAAGGCATTAACGTTTGACTATAGTTACTCTATATATCGGTATTTTATGTGAGGAAAAGGGCAATTGATTGCAAATGCATTTTTCCACAACGTTTCCCTTTCTTCTGAAAAATTCATAACTGTTTTCCATTCTTTAAAGATATAATAATTTGTTTGGAAAAGATGAAGTTGTTCTTGGTAGGTTTAAATATATATAGTTTGTTCAGAAATAGATAAAATGATAAACACTTAGATGAATATACAACTCGTATTGAAGAATAAAAATTAATGGCCATTTCTTGTCAAAGAAAGCTTTTAAACTTCAAATCTTATGCTCTTTTACAAACGATCATTTATCCCACATCGCATCTCTGGAACACTTGTAAACTCCATTAAAATCCAATAAAACATCAGATTTGGCGTGAGCAGACAAAATGATTCCAATAAGATATTTTTCTTTACTTTAGCAGTCATTAACCCGTCCTATGATTATTCATTACTCACTATGTAATTTGATTTTGGTTAAACTA
Source organism: Tridacna crocea (assembly GCA_943736015.1). Taxonomy (NCBI): domain Eukaryota; kingdom Metazoa; phylum Mollusca; class Bivalvia; order Cardiida; family Cardiidae; genus Tridacna; species Tridacna crocea. The sequence goes on from OX031066.1 coordinate 18,672,960, forward strand.
ATGGCGTTTTACGCTGCTTCGACAATGTTTCGGTCACATCACAGAGACGGCTCATTTAACCATGCAGGTCCTTGGTTTTACAAGTTGTAGGCTATAGCTCCAACATGCCTTGTCAAAAGTCAAACCTAAGAGAAGCCCAGCGCTTTATGTAAAGAGGGAATCTGAAGCGTCCAGGTTTCGAATCACACACCCTCACCACTTAGCCTCGCAGGACCCAGATGTTGTTTACAAAAACATCGGTTTACAGCCAGAAGTACTTGTATTCGGCATATTTACCGTCAGCAAAATTTACTCCGGTGAAAAATAAATCCCGGCTTCTTTACCACTCAGTGATTTTTAGGGACACAGTATATATCAAGATCGAACTGCACGGAACATACTGTCTGATCTTGGATATATAGTGTCAGATTAAGTGAAACGTTACCCCCCGAAAAGGAATGCTCGTGAAGTTAGCTGACAATTCATAATTAAAAAGTCAAATTGCAACTGTCAGCTAACTTCACAAGTAAGCCGCCTATTCAAGTTTTTCATCCAGCTGCCACAGTTCAATTTTTGGTACCGTCAACTGTCGACCGTCAGCCAACTTCACAAATCCACTGCCAATTCGGATATTTTTTCAAGTTGTGTTTTAACCCGAATAGTCAACTGCCAACTGTCAGCCGGCTGCCAATTCGAATTGAATGTTGAAACAGCGAATTGTCAACTGTCAATTGTCAGCCAATTGTACACTTCAACTGCCAATTCGTTAAAAAAAAGTATTGTGTTTTAACCGGGCCGTCGACTCTCAACTGATAACTGGCTGCCAACTCGAATTTGATATGTTAAAACAGCGAATTGTCAACTGTCAAACGTCAGGCAACTTCACATTTCAACTGCCAATTCGTGTTAAATAAAAATCTTGTCTCAATTGATCTTTTTACTGACAACTGTCAGCTGGCTGCAAATTGAATTAAATATGGTAAAAACACTAAATTGTCAACTGTCAGCCTCAGCTAACTTCACACTTTAGGTGCCAATTCGTTTTTATGAGAATTTTGTGTTTTAACTGAATCTTCAACTATCAACTGTCAGCTCGCTGCAAACTTGAATATACTTGTACACTGTCAACCGTCAGTCAACTTTACATTTCAGCAGCTTCAACGGTCAGTTGGAATTAATATGCTGAAACAGCAAGTTGTCAACTGTAAGCCCACAGCAAACTTCAGTTGCAAATTTGTTTTTAACAAAAATTGCCTCTTAACCGAATTGCCAGCTGTAAACTGTTAGCTTGATGTCAATTCCAATTCAGTATGCTTAAACACCGAATTGTAAACTGTTAACCGTCAGCCAACTTCACTTTTCAGCTGTTAATTCGTTTTTGATAAAGATGTTTTAATCGAATTGTTAACTGTCAACTGTCAGCTGGCTGCCAATTCATATATCATATCAGTTGACAATTCTCCGTTTAAACATATTTACTTCGAATTGGCAGCCAGCTTAGAGTTGACAGTTAACGGTCGGTTAAAACACAAAATTCTAATGAAAAACGCATTGGCAGCTGAGAAGTACGTAAAGTTAGCTGACGGTTGACAATTCGCTGAACATTATAGCATTTTCATTTTGAATTTGCAGCCAGTTGACAGTGTACGATTCGGTTAAACACAAAATTTAAATAAAAAATAATATGCATCTATAGTGTGAAAATAGCTGACGGTTGACAGGTGATAATTCATTGCTTTAACATATTGAAAACGAATTGACAGCCAGCTGATAGTAGACAGTTGACGATTCGGTAGGCATATGATACTTTTTAATGTTGAATAGGTTATATCTATGTCCTATTCAGTCTGAATTGGCCGTTGGTTGGTTGGTTGTAATGGGGTTTAACGTTACTTTAACAGCTAAGGTCATATCATGGCGGTCGGTGACGCACATGTGTTTCCTGGCATTCTCACACCGGTACTAACACAACTTTCTTTCCATAGCCACCGACTACTTTTCTCACATGCTTCAGCAGAGGTGAGAGGCGAAAATACGCCGGAAAGAAAGTTCGCCTAAACCGGGTATCGAACTCACAACCACCAGATCATGAGTCCAACACGCTCACCACTGAGCCACCCGGGCGGGCTATTGAATTGGCCGTCAGCTGACAGTTGAAGAATCGGTTTAAACACAAAGTTTATTTTTTATGACAAACGAATTGGCAGCTGACGTGTGAAGTTGGCTGACGGTTGACAGTTGGCAGTTCGGTGTTATTTCATATTCAGTTGATAAATGACCGTTCGGTAAATATGATACTTTTATTAAAAACGAATCGGCAGCTATAGTGTGAAGTTGGCTGATGGTTTACAGTTGACAATTCGATGAAATTCCAAATACAATTTGAATTGGCAGCCAGCTGACAGTTGACGATTAGGTTGAAATTGGAAATTTTGATAAAAAAATGAATTGGCCACTAAAATGTAAAGTTGGCTAACGGTCGATCGTTGAGAATTTCGTCTTGTAGCCTATTCAATTCGAGTTTCCAGCCATTTGACAGTCGATGATTCAGTTGAAACACAAAATTTTGATAAAAAAAAAAAAGAATTAGCCGCTTAAGTGTGAAGTTGGCTGATAGTCGACAGTTGAAAATTCGATGTTTAATTAAACATATCTTATTCGCATTGGCAGCCAGCTGACAGTTGCCAGTTGACGATTGTTTCGATAATCATAATGATATTTCTAATAACAAACGAATAGGCAGCTGAAGTGAGAAGTTGGCTGACAGTTGCCAATTCGCTGTTAAATCCTTAACTGTTCACTGTCAGCTAACTTCACGCACTCAGAAAGTTTTCTACCCTGCTAGAATAAAAAAAATAATATATCAAAGTTTGAATTACGTTTATTTTGTCTTCTGCAAGTGCTTTTGGACCAGTCTAAATTTTTTTCGTTTGATAAAGAGTTAAGGAAAAAGAAACGAAAAAGTCCCCCATCCCAAGTCTGTGATACACGTGTTATACAATAATCAGACACATACCTTGTGTAGTTTAATTCCCTTGTATCGAACATTTAATAATTATGCTGTTTTCTTATTCACGTGTTCACACTGATTCACAATTAATATTTATTTAGATTAAAACAACTTCAATCACCTTTTTAAAAAATAATGACGATAGTAATGATAGTGATAATGATGATAATGATAAATCAGCAGGCTACTTATCACAAGTTCTCACAATCTTTTTCTGAATTCTCCCACTATTTCATAATAAAACAGTCCTTAACAACGATGGCATTTTGCTTTTAACACGTAGAAATAAACACGGTGAGAAAACATAAAGAAACGCGAAGAATAAATCTGAATACAGAAGCATAAACAACATATTGAGTTATATTGGATATTCCAAAAATTTTTGGTGGTGGACACTTAAAACACGCGTCATCTCATCAAAATGAAGTCTACATTATTTATCAAAAAAATAGTACCCTCTGTCAGATTGAAAAAGTCCCGCCTCTTAGCATTCCATTGTTAATCCATTGACTCTTATCGCGTTTACAATATAATACAATGCACAATATAAATTCGATAACAATTGACGATGGTCAGAAAAATCTTCTTTCATCCTTAGGCTGCTCGGTGCGACATATTTACCCTTTGCGGACCGCGTAGATCCAAGATCAGACTGCACAGAACGTGCAGTATGATCTTGGATCTACACGGTCCGATATGGAGATATTCCCCCCCCCCCCTCAATATACCTTTGAAATAGCAACATAAGGAGTTTTACTATGACTTGGAAAATTTCATTTCAGATATTAAGCAAGATAAAATTCAATTGTATAGAGCTAAACACATGTACTTGAGGCAAAAACATAGTGAGCAACCTATTTCTTTTCATTAACTCATTACCAAACGACAATATTATAGACTTGTCCAAATTGAAAGCATTTGCAGACGATAAAATAAAAGTAACTGAAAATTTGAAATTTGTTTCATGAAGGGTAGAAAACATTTCGGGAAAAGGAGAAAGTGCTGGTTACCAGCATTTTCTCCTTTTCCCATAATGTTTTCTAAAGGCTTCTTTCTCAGGGGCGTCAAAAGTAGGGACTGTGTGGTAATGGGTTAATTCTTTTCTCAGAAATTAAAAACTTTTGTTTTATTTGATTTGAAGAATGTTTTGTATGGGATATGTGTCTTGCAAGTCATTTGTAAAAAAAGAAAGTTCATTCAAGCCCATTAGGACTAAGAAATATCTAAATAAAATATTGAAAAATGTGCAAAATAAAATCAGACGACGTACCCTGTGTAGTCTAATCTGAATCTTTAAAGTACGATATCGCAGTTCTAAGATTACTGTCCAAATTAAATTTTACCATGTGTAAGCGTAAGCTGGCTTTGTAGACAGTACAAATCGAGCTAAGTCTACACAGAATGTGCAGTCTGATCTTAGAACCGCACTGTCATTTACCTTGTTTCATACCCTGACAAAACAACCAGAGCCAGGAACACTTTGGCAGTTTGTCTAGCTCATGGAAAATGTCCATTTTACTAATATTCTGCGCTCAAAAGATTAATGAAGTAAAAGAAAACATATTTTCTCTAATAAATGCACACCCGGGTAGAGGTGAATTAGCTACCACCCTGCTCTGCTGGAATGTTGTTGACAATAGGTCAGGTAGTATATTGACCTCTTACCTCATCATGTAGCTTTAAAGTTTGTATGCGTTAACCTGGGCTCTCTAATGGCCATATGCATCGATTTTAAGGGCGGTATAGCTCAAAATAATACCAGAACCGGCAGTCTGAACTGCAATCTAATCTTAATCTATGACATATATAGTAAAACTTAAAATTATTGCAAGTTGTTCGTGTCTCCCGAGTTAAGTATTTTCGTTAGATCTACTCAGCGATCCCAGAGTTTACTCTTTCATTCAAAAATACCTTAATTCCACTTTCTACCAGGTAAAAGAAGATACACTTCCAAAGAATTATTTTTCCTAGTTCCGAACTAAATAGCTGATACTTTTGTAAAGATTGACGCTAACATGTGTCTAAGGTAGTGATGTCTGTAATAGGTTTAGTCTTGTAAAACACGACATACTCGAGGTTCGTCTAAATGAAAATACTTTAAACAACGAAATAATCATTTACTGAAATAATCATCTACTGAAATGATTGAATTTGTCCTAGAAGAGATATCAAACATTATGGGATAAGGAGAAAATGCATTACCTACATGATTACCAGCATTTTCTATTTTCCCAGGATGCTGTCTGAAGGTAACTACCAGAAGATCGTTATAACAAAGTATCTTTCAGAAAAGGTCTTTATGAGGCTACTGCTACAAATCAAGTGTAAGTACTGACAGATTTTTATGTGAACGTGAGGTGTCTATGCGAATTAAAGATTTTAAATGGTGACAAGCCACGCCATGATAACAGCAATCCTGTCGGTACTTAATCTTATGGCCAATAAATCATTAGATTTAGCTAACTACCGTTATTTGTTTATTTGTAAGTGACTCGATTCCGAAAGCAAATATCATTGATATCTTATTCGCACATCTAAATGTGGACACAGGCAGAAAAGAATGCAAAGGAAAATCCAATTTATTCATTGAAATGCAGTTGCCCAAATAGAAACTCTATCCAAATTATTTTTTGTATTGTCAATAGTTAAAGCAGTTTTTCTCATTACATGCATTCAGTGGGATAGGAGGTTCGGATGAGATACCCCCTAGCCCTTTATGACACAATTCCAAATTTGAAAGACATTGAGGAAGTTGGTTTTTGAAAACATTGTTTGAAAAAGAGAAAATGCTGGTAACCAGCATGTTTTTCATCTCCTAACATGTTTTCTACCCTGTCATGCAAAAAATCGTCATTGGAGACACCGGCGTCTGCCCATGCTTTCAATTTGAACCGGTCAAAAATTTGGTTTGGTTAAGTGTTTAAAGATATGCAAAGAAGAGTTGCCATCAGGGCCCGTAAACACCAACCGTTCTTAAGAAAGTTTCTTGGTCTTATTCTTCAAGATTTCCTAACTGTGAAAGTAACAGAACTTCTGATTGGCTAAACCATTTGGTTTAGCCAATCAGAAGTTCTGTTACCTTCACTCTGACAAAATTCTGAAGATTAAGACTAAGAATGTTCTTCGGAATGGTTGGTGAATACGGACCCAGGTGTGTGCGCTCTGTAGATTATCTGAGATGCTGTACATGAACTTTAGAATTGCTGTAAATCTGAGACTTAAAAAGGGACTATTTTAGAGGCATCATGGAATCTACAATTAAAACTAATTTTGTAGACCAGAACCATGCAGATTTAACTGCGTATTCCCATAGCGTAAACTATAAACCTGCTTTCGTTTGTGTTCATTGTTTCCTTTTCTGTTATAAGTATAGGTTTACCGTCAGAAGAAGAGTTAGATAAAAATAGGCTGATAAATTCAGACGGGGTGTTACGAAAATTAATGGGGACGTGTGTTTGATGACAAAGTCATAAATAAAAAGCCGCACAAAATAATGAAAGACCAAAAAAAGAACGCTTCCGCACTATTTATTTTAATCCATGTAAATGTTTACTCTGATAATTGAATTGAATCTCTTTATCAATAGCCCGAGATTTTTTACACCCATCAAAGTAAAGTTTTATTCGCCCGGATTAAACGCTAGAATACCTAGACAAGTAGTATAGTGTAGTGTTATATCACTTTCCCTGTTAAAGAACGCGTTTCGATTTACAAGTAACATTAGTTAACCCTTAACTCCATAGATACTCGTTTTTACGCATCGCTTGTAGGAGCCTTTGGAAAACATTGTGGCAAAAGGTGAAATTGCTCGTGACGAGCAATTTCACCTTTTGCCACAATGTTTTCTATGCTATCAAAAGGTGTCATATACACATAAGAAATGGCCTCATCCTTGCTGTTATTTAGGGTCAATTAGGTATACCATAGAAATGCCTTATGGGGTAAAGGGTTAAATTAACATCTGAAAAAGCATCAAGACAAAAGGAGAAATTGCTGGCATGAGAAATTTCTTCTTTTGTCAGCATGTTTTTTTTTTCATGTTATCTTCAAACGTTTTCCCTTCTAAACTTATCGTTTTTTTTTTTATCTATTCTTTTACCGAATTGTTTGAATTTGAAGGAGGAAAGTTTTGTTTGCGTGAGAAAGGATTAATCCTATTAGTTGTAATAATACATGAAATACTTCTGCTTAGAGTGTCAAAAAGAAGTGATTTGTTTTTTTCATAGGTTTGCAATAACGCGTATAAAAAGGGCGATAATGAATGGTTCGGTGTTTTTAATGTTTAAAAACCCATTTATTTGACAAATGTAAAAGTGCCTATAGCGTCGCCTTAACCCATTACCACACAATCCCTACTTTTGACGCCCCTGAGAAAGAAGCCTTTAGAAAACATTGTGGGAAAAGGAGAAAATGCTGGTAAGCAGCATTTTCTCCTTTTCCCACAATGTTTTCTACCCTTCATAAAACAAATTTCAAATATTATTGTAACTTTTATTTTGTTGACTGAAAATGCTTTCAATTTGGACCAGTCTAAAATATTGTTGTTTGGTAATGGGTTAAAACTTACAGTCTGTCTTTGGATTGCCTCATTCCGGTAACTAAAAAACATCCAAATACACTTATTTTTCCCAACAGCTAAAGAAACGGTTTCCGCTTTTCAGGATGAAAAATAAACGAGAAATTGCTAGTAACTAACATTTTCTACTGTTCCCAATTGTTTTTTATCTTCAGTCGACAGACTAATCCATCAGTTTAATCCACAGTTGAATTCGTCATCTGCAAATGTTTTAGAAACAGTCGAAGCTAAAGTGTCTTTGTTTGGTAAAGGGGTGATTTCTGCATTGTTCATAAGTGTTTCCTTACTGTTATTCCGTGAATTTAATCTAATGCTATCCGACCTTGCACTACTGATTCGGGAATAACAGCATAAAACCTTGACCGCCAGCGACATGATATTCTGCATATACATGGAATACATGTAGTAACTGCCTGTGGAACATACGACTGTCCCCGTTAGATAACTGAAAGTATGTTTACATGGTAATTGACATCAAAGAAACGAAATCCTGAGACGAGATGATGATTAATTTGTACCTCACATCAAAAATTGATCAATATCGGAAAATAAAAGAAAAAAAATCAATCTTAAAACTATTTTGAAAGAGGAACGATATATGAAACATAGTGTATGAAACATTCACCTTCAAACGATCTCCCGCTAACACCTGTTTTAACGATTGAGTTACGTTGAACGCGCTTTATCTGCCAGCGTTCTAGCGGCAAAACTGTACATTAAATGCAATAAAGCTTTTTGAGAAACCTTCATTTGATCTCGCTTCGCCATTAAATTGAAATTTTATCTGTCTCATTATGAGAGGTATGATATGGTGCGAAAGATATCGTCGCCTAATTAAACGTTCGAATGCCAGAGAAAGTACAGGTTCATTTTGGGGACAGTGTATATTTAAGACCAGACTGCACAAAACGTGCAGTCTGATCTTAGATCCAAACTGTCCAATTTATCGCCTGATTTACTTTGGCCAAAAAAGTAATGAATTAATGCAACGTCTGAATTCCTTTCCCCTGGTTAAAACTGAGAAATTGATTCATTTCATTTACATGTATTTGGCTTCCCAAGGATTAACGTTTAAGGCATGATATAACAACAACAACAACAAAACGAGCAACAGCAACAATAAAGAAAAATATTTGGAAAAAGATAAAGATGTTGCAATCTAAAACGTTTAAGTCAATTATTTGCAACATAACCAATAATGTTGATCCAAGACTACATTGATCGTTCAATAAATCCTGATTTTGATCATTAACCCTTTACTCAATAAGGCATCTCTAAGGTATCTCAAATTGACCCTAAATAACAGCAAGAATGAAGCCGTTTCCTATGTGTATATATATGACACCTTTTGGTAGCATAGAGAACATTGTGACAAAAGGTGAAATTGCTCGTCATGAGCAATTTCAACTTTTGCCACAATGTTTTCAAAAGGCTCCTACAAGCAATGTGTAGAAATTAGTATCTATGGAGTAAAGGGTTAAATGTCTGCATAAACTATCAAAATCGCTTTCCGCACGCTCTTAGAGTGATCCCTGTCGGCGCCATTGGCTACAAAAAGGGCTTTCGTGTTCAGTATAGATTACGATTAGCCTATGCAGAAAGTGCCGTCTGATGTTGTGTCTATATCGTCCGGTCGATTCATTGAGCTTTTAAGCTAAACAATCTTTCTGAGATACAATGCACTCTACATACCGTCTTAACCAATTACCAAACGACAAAATTTTAAGTTTGTCCAAATCGAAAGCATTTGCAGATGACAAAACTAAAGTGACCAAAATTTTGAAATGTGTTTAGTGAAAGGTAGAAAACATTGTGGGAAAAAGAGAAAATGCTGGTGACCAGCATTTTCTCCTTTTCCCACAATGTTTTCTAAAAGCTTCTTTCTCAGGGACGTTAGAAGTAGGGGTCGTGTGGTAATGGGTTAATAAATCCTTTCCTAAATAAGTCCTGGTTTTTACGTGTCTGCAGTAAAAGTCTTTTGAAAACACTGTGGGAAAAGGAGAAATTGCTCGTAACGAGCAATTTCTCCTTTTCCCACAGTGTTTTCTACCCTTTTTGAGAACTTTCTGCCATTTTCTCCAAATCTAAAATAGTCGTCTGCAAACTCTCTCGGTTTGGAAGAGTCCAAAATTTGTCGTGGGAAAGGGTTAGAAGGTCTGTCTTTTATTTGGCGCGGGAAGAGTTAAAGATAAGTATAAAGTTAACATGTAACGTAAACTGCTAAAAGCACGCAAACTTAATACATGGATATTGTTTTAGAAAATTTGCAATTGTGTATTAACTGACAGGTATTTTAATAGCTTGACCACGTCTGTCAATGACCTTTGATCTTCTGGTGACCTCTTATGGAATGAGATATCAATGGGTAAAGTCGTCTTTAAAATTAGAGTCCGCGAGCGAGTCATTATAATATTTAATCACACAATCCTAGTTTTATCTACCTTGAGGGAGAAAGCTACTAACAGCAAAGCGAGCAACGGATGAGATGCTGGTAACCAATAATATTCTCCTTCGTTCACAATATTTGGTAGCTTTTCATAGAACTTAACTTCATTTGTATCCGATTTCGAACTTGTCGTCTGCATTTGCTTTCAGTTTAGGAAACATCAAAATTTTGCATTTTGGGAAATTGATAAACAATCTTTTACTCTTTACCAGATTCCAAAATTTGAGCTTCGTAAACATTCAAAGTATTTGCAGCAACAAATCAAATATTGTCCAAGAAGTGATACTGATACGCGTATCAAAAAAAATTCGTGGGAAACTCAGAAAATACATGCAGCGGTTACTAGGCATCGGACGTGATCCTGAAATCGAGTCCCGGATCTATTTACATTAACAGACACTGAACATTTCAACTTAACCCTTTACTCCACAGATACTAATTTCTACACATTGCTTGTAGGGGCCTTTGGAAAACATTGCGGCAAAAGGTGAAATTGCTCATGACGAGCAATTTCACCTTTTACCACAATGTTTTCTATGCTATCAAAAGGTGTCATTTACACATAAGAAACAACCTCATAAATACTGTTATTTAGGGTCAATTAGAGATACCATAGGAATTCCTTATGGGGTAAAGGGTTAAATGGATAAAGATTATTCACCACTAAAGCTCTTTACCACAAAATGTGAAGCTTTAAACACCCTTGTGAAAAAGACATTTGGAAACATTTCTGGCAAAGGAGAAAATGACGCTACCTCTATACTTTCCAGCCAATAATGTTAAATGAAAATAATAATATTAAATGAAAACATTTTGGGCAAAGGAGAAAATGCCACAAGCTTTTCCACTCGTTCAGAGGAAAATGAAATACCTTGGGCTATAGTTAACTCTTTTCTTGCTAAATAGATTAAAGTAACCTTCCAGCCAATAGTCATAATCCATTTTTTTACAAGATCATTTTTTTTTTTTTTTTCATAAAACATTTGCGAAAAAAATCTTATAAGGTAAAGATTTCACGTAGAGATCAGACTGCATGATCTGTCCGCCAACGATCCTCGAATGACGCTTATCAGTATCTGCAAATACTTTGAATAAGGACAAGTGAAAGAAATCATCGTCTGGCACAGAGTTAAGTCGAAACTCAGTAGTTATCTAAAGATGCTTTTATTTTGAATATTATACAAAGCAAGCTTGATCGATTAACAACAGCTTCCAAACCTCAAGAGACTTGCGTTGTTTGTGGGAAAGCTGTAAAGATTTTTAGACAGAAATCTATTCTCCTTTTGAATAAAGCAATGATTGATATTTGTGTTTTAATAGAGTAATATTGATAGGTCTGTCATCAACCTACAAACTGCTTAGAGAAAGAGAGGAAAAGACAGACAGACAGATCAGGCAGTCCTTTTGGCGATCAGATTACCATATTAATGAAATTGGTGTATGAGGTATGCATGTTAGATCGTATTTGATCTAGTATTTTTTTTATTTTTCGTTTTAACCCATTACCACACAATCCCTACTTTTGACGCCCCTGAGAAAGAAGCCTTTAGAAAACATTGTGGAAAAAGGAGAAAATGCTGGTAACCAGCATTTTCTCCTTTTCCCACAATGTTTTCTATCCTTCACAAAACAAATTTCAAATTTTCAGTCACTCTTATTTTGTCGTCTGCAAATGCTTTCAATTTGGACCAGTCTAAAATATTGTCGTTTGGTAATGGGTTAACGTAGTAGACCCCTATTAGTAAACAGCTATTTCCACAATAATATTATCCTACAAAATTTGCTATAGTTAAAAGAGAGTGTTCTTGTACTGCTTTAACCAAGCCAGTTTTCCATTTTTGTCTTTTCTAGAATAGAAAAGATAGTAATTACCTCCCTTTTCTGGAAACTAACAAAAGTATCTTCAAATAATTGCAAGATAGGCATAAAGAAATTTCTAGTCAGCTAAAAATGTGCCAAAGGATTATACCTGTATAAATCCGAATTTATCAACTACATGTATCAATAAAACTTTATGTAATGCAGTGATAGAGGCATTAGGGGTTACTACCTTAAGCTCTCTCTCTCTCTCTCTCTCGACGTCTCTCGTATTATGAGAGAATTCTCGGTATGAATAGTATGAGTTTACAATATGTAGCATACTGTGTTATAGCGATTCTTCAGATAATAATAAAACGTTACGATTAACCGAAATTCATTACATACATAATTATTGTAGGAAAAAAGTCAACTAGGAATGCCACAAAATAATGTAGGACAGCGTTACCTCAACATCGAATTGCACGATTTCTGCAGTCCTGTCCGGCTTTACACTTTCAGGAAAAGTGATTTAGTCATCTCTTTAGCACAGGTTTATCAAAAGCTAATCAAAAATTTTTGCGATCGACTTTTAAATCTAACTTACATTACGAGATATAAGGGATGTCTGTGAAAGAGCAGAAAACATTGTAAGAAAGGAAGAAAATGTGTTGTAAAGGGTTTCACCTTTCATATCAAAATACATGTACTATTATACACAAAGAGTAAAAGTAGGTACTTAAGAAATAGAGTAGATGTTCCAATAAAGCCTATTCTAAGGACCAAAACATATTAAACGAAGACAAAAGAAAATATTAAATAGCGATTAGTAATACTTATTACGTCATTTTGCATTCTTCATTGTGGGAGGCGGATTTGGAGTCTGCATTCAATAGACCGTGTTACCCCTACCTGGCAATGTGAAGGTCTGTTGCAAAAAATACTATGCTTTTCACCCAGTGGATGCTTAGTGCAACTCAAGGGCCTTTTAACTCTTTCGCAAACAAGCCCTGGTTTTTTCGTGTCTGCAGTACAAGTCTTTAGAAAAACACCGTGGGAAAAGGAGAAATTGCTCGTGACGAGCGATTTCTCCTTTTCCCACAGTGTTTTTCCGGCCTATAGGGAATTTTTCTGCCATTCTCATCAAACTCAAAATTGTAATCTACAAACACGTAGAGTTTGGGACAGTCTAAAATTTGTCATTTGGGAAAGGGTTAAGGACAGTGTAAATCAAGATCAGACAGCAAACGGAACGTGCAGTCTGATCTTAGATGTACGCTGTCAAATAGGAGATGGCTTACCCCCAAAATATATTTTGAAGTAGCAAAATTGGGCTTTTAGTAACGGCTTCAAAGTTTCTTTTCACTTTTTATCCCATTACCACACAATCCCTACTTTTGACGACCCTAGGAAAGGAGCCTTTAGAAAACATTGTGGGAAAAGGAGAAAATGCTGGTAACCAGCATTTTCTCCTTTTCCTACAATGTTTTCTACTCTTCACAAAACAGATTTCAAATTTCCAATCACTTTTATTTTGTCGTCTGTAAATGCTTTCGGTTTGGACAAGCCTAACATATAATTGTTTGGTAATGAGTTAAGCAGGATAAGGGTTCGGACTAGTCCAAAATGAAGGCATTGGTATATGACAATTTAAATGTTACTGAAATTATGGCAATGTCCTTGATACGGTTAAAAAGATGTAGAATAACAAAACAAAAACCACTGCTTCCAAGTATTTTATCTTTTTTCCTCAATGCTTTCAAAATCGTCTTCTTCAAGAACGTTGAAACTCAAGTTTGTTTCGTAAATTTTCGTATCAAATACTCGTATTTTCCATATCAAATATACAGTCTTTCTTTTGCCTGAAACATAAAATTTATTGAATCCCAGATTACCTTTTTTTTTCATAAAGGTTTAACTTAGCAAGCTCAACGATGTAGATCTAAGCTCAGACTTTACCTTCCTATAACAGTTCGATCTTGATCGTTGTTGTCCACATAAGTTCCTGATTCACCCATGGTACTGAAAGGGTTAAAAATCCTACTCGGTATCTAAGTTACCGGATGAACTCTAATGCTGGCTGTTACGCCATGAGAAAACAACGTTCTGTTAAGTTTTACAGATGTAGAAGATGAACATCATTCTCCAACTATGTGCCCACTTATTTTTCTGATAACAATGCATTATATAGGTTTTCAACTGACAGAGATTATTGTGCTTAGATTTGAGTCAAGCACTAAGAAAAGAGAGTTTAATGCACTGTTTCACTGCACTATACCAAGTAAGCTGCCGCATAAAACAGGCCTATCTAACCAAAAAAACTATCCGAACCACAAGGTAGAATGGCGAAAATTTACCAACGGCAAAAAGTTTCCACCAGTGTCAGTCTGCACGCAAACTTTTTTGTAGACGAGTTTCTTGTTTTTTCCAGTGCATGGTTCAATTCGAAGTCACTTGCTGTTTCTGATGTCTGATATATCTGATTGATAAATTCCACCGTGTTTATCATTCAGTTTCTTTCTTTCTTTCTTTCTTTCTTTCTTTCTTACCATTACCTTCCTCTGTTATATTCTACCTGCCTTCTTCTTGGGGACTATCGAGGCAATATATCAGAGAGAAATTGCAGATGGCAAGTGCATATCAATCGGTTACAATCAAAGAAAAACATCTATCTAGAATTCAATTAACCAGTGTTCGTTACACAGGGTAATGAAATTACTAGAAAAGTAGATCCTATAACTGAGTAAATCCCCAATAAGCCTATTACATTCTAAAGTACATATTGTTCCACCGCTGATTGATTCATTCTCAACCTACATCCTTCAACAGGAAAATACAGTTGCTAACCGATGTAGAATGTCTAGTTTTGAGTGTAGATGGCTGAACCAAGCTGTGCAGAAATTTATCACTCATGCAGTCGCATGTAGTTTCGTGGTTTGCAGACCCTGAAAGGGAACCTTTTTAAAACATAGGGGAACCAGCATTATCTTCTTTTCCCGTTACGTTTTCTACCCTTCCACAAGCAAATTTTCAAATCGGAAGTTTTAAATCATAAATATTTTGTCTCTGTAAATGCTTCCATTTTCAACGCTTTTAGAATATTGTCGTACTACTTATATTCTCAACTTTTATCATCTTTTTGCGTTTTGTTAAACTTTTTGGTCTGTCTTACGTGATACTCCGTCATATCAACAACAATATAAGACGAAATACAAAGTGAAGCCATTTACAATCTTGATAGACGTCCTGTGCATTCTGATCGTGATCTTACACTGACCACAAAAGCAATCGAAGACTAAATTGGCAGACGAGAATTAAATGACACTTCAGACGGCTGTCGTACTAGTCACATTTTGGAAGGCCATGGTTAGTATACAGATCTAAATATTTGGGCCATGCTCCATGAAAAGGGTTTTTTTAATGCAGCTGCTAAAAGTATCGATACGTGTCAGCCTCCGCAGCCCACACATGCTGGCATGGGTCGAAAACTTATTGCTATCTGTTAATTTTCTGCATGTCCAAGGACGACTCTACCCCATATCAAATTAATTATTGGACTAAACGGATTTTTGGATTCATAGTTATGTGATGAATTACTTGATATCATGTAACACAAAGATACATTAAGCCAACTTTTACCAGAGCACGGTTTATTTACATTTGTACTACAACAAGAAGATTTACTACCTTAACCCTTTCCCAAACGACATAATTATAGACTGGTCCAAACTCAAAACACTTGCAGACGACAAAATAAACGTAACACAAAAATTGAAATTTGTTTCCACCGGGGTAGAAAACATTGTGGGAAAAGGATAAAATGCTGGTTACCAGCATTTTCTCCTTTTCCCACAATGTTTTCAGACGGTGTCTTTCTCAGGGTCGTAAAACCAGGGATTGTTTGGGAAAGAGTTAAGAGGCTCTCTAACCACCACTTATGGCGATTACTAATACAATTACAAATAGTATTATATGAAATCATTGCATATAAGTCATTATTATAGCAGTTTGAAGTATAGCTTAAAGCTGTATAATCCAATTGAATGTTATTCTGCTATAATATCATAAATTTATAGCTTTATTCTTTTCTTTCATTTTACCTAAAGCACTTGACAGTCTGGTATTCATATCATAAACCGACGTTTGATCTTTTTGTGTCAATAGTTTCTTTGGGGTTCGAGACTAAAAAATAAACGTGCAAAAAGATATTCATTATACATGAGCTTTGCTCTGGCAAAACGGGGCTCAATGTCTCTCTATGATGCCTGGTACCAGATAAGTCATCACATAATTAGGGATCCATTAGACCCATTTTGTATTTAACCCTTTACCAAACAACCCCTGGTTTTTTACGACCCAGGAAAAGAAGGCTTTTGAAAATTTTGTGGGAAAAGGAGAAAATGTTGGTAACCAGTATTTTTTTCCTTTTCCTTTTCCCACAACGTTTTCCACTCTATCAAAGACCTAAAGCTTATTTGCACCCATTCAGAATTTGTCATCTGCAGATGCTGTCAATTTGGAAGAGTCTAAAATTTGTCGTTCGGGAAAGGGTTAACCGACTGAAATACGAGGTACACTGGTTCTTTGATCGTCATAAAATTGACCTGTAGCAAAAAGTTTTGGTACCTCTCATCCTGCGTGGACTGCGCAGGTTGATCTGAATCGATACTTTTTGACAAATACATTAAACCCCATTTTCACAGAGCATGGCTAATATGAAGGTGTCCTTTACGCAGGACTTCAACTTAGGGAGCGGAGAGTATAGGTGCAGGGCTGTAGGAAAAGGGGGTTTAATGCATTTTCCATACATGCGTTATATCAGTATATAAAGCAAGACGTTGCATAAAATGGACCCATTTTTTCGAACAACGGGCTGACGCATGAATAGATATGGTCTCTTGATCTGCAGACACTTTACCGATATAAAATTTTTCGGTGTTTTGCATGCTGAGTAGGGTGACAGGGGTCATTAACCCATTACCACACAATCCCTACTTTTGACGCCCCTGAGAAAGAAGCCTTAAGAAAACATTGTGGGAAAAGGAGAAAATGCTGGTTACCAGCATTTTCTCCTTTTCCCACAATGTTTTCTACCCGTTCAAAATCTATTTTCAGTTTTTGATAAACATTTATTTTGTCGTCTGCAAATACTTTCAAATTGGACATGTCCAAAATTTTGTAAAATGGTAAACCACCTTTTCATGGGTAATGACTCAATTTTTCTCCCAGCGAATCAATAATAAACAATGTAAAATATATATTATTATGACACGAGACCCTTTTTTACATGACCTCTATTTTTGCACGTTCTTTGTATTCGGATTGGCTCTTTTTAAGTGAAGAAGGTTCGGAGTTAATATTGCCATTAACTCAAGAGGTTCAAGGAGTTCTTTTCAATAGTTTCTATCCATTTGTCGCCGTGTGCCGAGTGTTTCAACAATAAAAATATAGAAATGGAATTCATTTTGTTCCGGGATGAGCAAATATTTGATCCATTCAAGTATGTGAGCCAATCTATAGGGTTCACTGGCGTTCCTATGTTACGGCTGGGCCTTTTAAGGTCAATTTGTTGTCCCAGTAGAGCAAATTACAGCGATTGAGTTTGGTACGTATTTCAAACTGTTTTAAAACTATTTCGATGTTTCACGGCTAAAACAAACTCAATACATGTGCATTGAGCCGTAACCCCTAGGCCGCTTAACCCTTTCCCAAACGGCAAATTTTGGACCAGACCAAATTCAAAGCATTTTGCAAATGACAAATTAACAGTTGCTATAAAGATTATTTTTCTATATGTCAGGGTAGAAAACATTGTGGGAAAAGGAGAAAATGCTGGTTACCAGCATTTTCTCCTTTTCCCACAATGTTTTCAAAAGGCTTCTATTCCTGAGCCGTAAAAACCAGGGATTGTTTGGGAAAGGGTTAATCTGACTCAAGGACTTTTTCTGATCTTCATCCATATTGTCTGCAAAAGCAAGTATGCTAAAGGTAATGAAAGGGTCAATTAATCAGGTATTTAAATCAAACTGACAAATTAAACAGAATATATATAAAATATCAATGGTTACTTCGTCTTTGTTAGAAATAAAGGAATGAAAAGCTCAGGTTTGTCAAGAATCCAAAACATTCAACCACTCATAACGATAATGACCACAAAGTATCTGGTTTAGTGATTTCCTGTAAGTTACTGGGTATAAAAGCTTTTGACGGATTTTGTGGTTTACTTATTGATAACCATTCAGTAATGATAATGGCGTTTGGCAACAGTGGGGAACCCTTTAAGCTCCAGAGGCGGAATGAATAGTGCTTTGCAGATTTTGCGGATGGCATAGATCAAGATCAGACTGCACGGGGACGTGCAGTCTGATCTTTAATCTATGTCATCCGCTTGTTTAGTTAAGGTCAGAAACAAAAATTCGAGCTTAAATGGAATTTATTTTCAGACCTCGAAAGAGGAGCAGTTTATATATATTTGGATTTAAGAAGTTAACCATACTTATAGTAGGCATTACAAAATGGATGAAGTGAGGCAGATAGTATTGAAGTTGACGAGACTGTCCCG
This sequence comes from Tridacna crocea, assembly GCA_943736015.1. Classification (NCBI taxonomy): domain Eukaryota; kingdom Metazoa; phylum Mollusca; class Bivalvia; order Cardiida; family Cardiidae; genus Tridacna; species Tridacna crocea. Next base: position 18,691,330 of record OX031066.1, read on the forward strand.
AAAATGAAACCAGAGTCCGTTTTCACCTACCATTCGGAAGACTATTCTTATCAGTCTTAATTTTATTTTTTTTTTAAGTTTGAAAGTATCATGATCTCTGATTGGCTAAACCAAATGGTTTAGTCAATAAGAAATTTCGTTATTGTCGAAACGTATGTAGAATCAGACTTAGAATGAAATAAAGAATGGTTGTTGAATACGGGTCCACAGATGTTTTGAGGTTAGAATTGCGCTCGAAGTTGGTAATGAACCTTGTAAACAGCAAACTTAATGCCAAAACTAGTACAGTGTATATACTCGTAGATCATTTGAGGACACTAAGAAGAAGTTTTACCAAACCTTTACCATGCCATGAAAGTCAAGAGAGCTGGCCAGTAAAGAAAAATGCAATAAGGGAAAAGAAGATAAAACTGAAGACTTCGAGGTACAAAGGGACAACAATTAGGCTTCACCTAGAAAAATGAAGGAAGGTTCGGACTATTTTAGTCAGCAGGATAGAACACCAGGAATGATGAATATCGCTAAAGATAGAAGGACGATGGCTACGACCACCCTTGTCCAATATACGTGGCTAATAAAGTTTTATATAAAAAAGTGCAGGTTCATCAAAAGAACATGCTACTCTGAACAAAACTCTAACTCGGTCTTACGAGGATACTAGAGTCTCTAGAACCTTTCAAAACACTCTAGCTTTATAGAATCCCCAGAGTATATTCTTCCTCATTCTTAGACTAACACGAGAAGCATGACATAGGTAAAAGAACTACTCAAATGTGGGTATCTTTGCCTACACCCTTAGCCTATCTTAAAGTTACCGCATTGTAATACCATAATGAATGACAAATTCCACCACAAATTGACCTTATTTAACACTTTCCCAAACAAGCCCTTGTTTTTACGTGGCTACAGTACAAGTCTTTTGTAAACACTGGGAAAAGGAGAAATTGCTCGTAACGAGCAATTTCTCCTTTTCCCCTAGTGTTTTCTACCCATTTCGAGAATTTTTTGCCATTTTCATCAAATTTGAAATTGTCGTCAGCAAACTCTTTGAGTTTGGAAGAGTCTAAAATTTGTAGTTTGGGAAAGGATTAAAAAGACACCTTACGGAGACCAACGTTGAGAAAAACAGAGTACAGAAATATATCCAATCTAGGCATATGATCCAAACAGATGAGGAAACAGATACAGTATATTTCAAAGGAAAATGAATATTCGAAATGTATTTGTAACGGCAAATTGATACTTCCGCTTACGAAATTGATACAAAGCCTTATAAAATCAAAAGAAGACCTATACAATAAATAAAAATGCCTGAATAGATGACCCTGTGATTTAACGACTGAAACAATTCTTAACCCTAGAGCTGCTTAGTGATACTCAAAGATCTTTTGTGGACAGTGTAAATAAAAATCAGACTGCACAGGACGTGCACAATTTGGATTATTAGGTCAACTATCGGTTTGAAATTTTAATTCAATTTAGGCTAAAGGTTAACGTTTCTTTTATGCAAGCGTCAAAGACAGTCCCGGAATTTAGCAGAGATGTACACATAATAGAGTAACAAAAATTCACAAGGAAAGTACTTGATTGCTTGAACGGTCAGGTGGCTGGGGACTTGGAAACTTGTTCACGACTGTGGCGAATCATGTTGTCCAGACTTGAACATGATATGCCACAGCCGTAAACAAGTTTCCAAGTCCCCTTCACCTTACAGTACATCGAATTTATCATACTGTAAAGTTTTACTATTTCGACCTGTATTCAACAAAGATACCCTGTTTTATGGTCTTAAGATTTAAACAGGCTGACGAAAGAGAATTTCCCTTATGAGTCCCCCAATTCATTGAAAACTTACGTCACGCAGACCTGATGTCACTAAGGCCTTGGTAAAAGGTGAAATATTTTTTATGAATTTGATGATGTCACTGCCAGAGAAATTCGAGGTATTTTTATTGAAACATGGATATAAATAACTTCAATGTAAATAACTATGCATTTTATTGATTTTTTGTCGCAAAAGAAAACCACTAGCTTCCTCTTACGACCATTAAGTTATCCTTTAAACGTTTCCTTGTAAAAGTTTTGAAACTTTATAATTCCTTCTGCTTACGTTACGAAGCGATGGCTCGTTTTGACCCCTTGTATTTCAGAAAGACAACAAACGATTAATACTTTATTAATTTAGTTTGAAAAATAATCTATTCTTTCCGCTTTGATGACAACCATCAATCAGTATACGGTGTAGGCCACTCAGTATGTTTGTCTTTTGGGCAGCTCGTATCGATCGACGCCGCCATTTTGTATATTGTGTTGAAAGTGTAGTTATGTGTTCGCACTGTACGGGACTCCCAAAAGGCAACCGCTCTAATTTCGATTTTCCGGTGTACGGTAATATATCCAACTTAGGTATATTATCCGAACCGATCCCCAGATATTTCCTTGTGGACTGAAGGTTGCAATTCAGTGTCGTCAAACTAAGTTGAAGGTGGATAGCTCAGGCGGTCAAGCAATTCCTAATGCCACAGAACCCGCTATTGCATGCATCACTACTGCATGTGTTACATTTTGACCTGCGAAAAACTGCCAAAATTCACAAAAAGTAGAAACATTTGAAGGAAATGGTCTGTTTTTGTGCCTGTTTTTGTTTCATTTGGAAAGCATCAGGCAAAGTGTGTGGTTTTTTTTGTAAGATTCCCTTTAATTGTCTCTGTCCACCAAGAAGAGAAAGTGTTCTTTTTTGTTAATTCTATTGAAATACCTTTGTAAGGCCCACCCCCTCACTCTAACGTGTATGCAGACTCGTATTCAGACACCAGACAAATAACAGACACATGCAGTAATAAAGAATTCGAAAACAATGTTTATCGCAGATATGTCTGACATGCAGACTGTCATAAAATAACATTTCCTTCTCTACATTTGAACAAATTAATATGTAAAACCTACAATACATGACCCCCGTGATGCTTGTTTCCGCAATTGTATCTAAAAAATTCTTTTAGTTTTTTGCAGGTGAAAGCTGAGGAAGAAATGGATTCAGCCGAGCCCGTTACCTCAGTCGGTAACAAAAAGGAAAATGAAACCAGAAGGTCGATTGTTGGAATCATCAGCTCTGCTAATTTCTTTTTGAGGATAAATGGACGTTATTGCGATAGTATTCATCCCTCTCTCGCCGGTAATCGTTGATTCAATGGTAGTTAGGAGAGAAAGCAGATAGTCGCTTTGGAAGAAGTTATAAGAAGTGCTGGGAAAAGGACACTCCAGGAGAGCACTGCAGTGCACCTAGCCATGCTTACCTGAGGTTTCTTTGACCAGTACCTCACACAATCAAACCACCGACCACCCTGACATAATTGATGCTATCGCAAAGAGGGGGAGGAGGTGGTTAACCCATTACCACACAATCCCTACTTTTGACGCCCCTGAGAAAGAAGCCTTTAGAAAACATTGTGGGAAAAGGAGAAAATGCTTTCTACCCTTCACAAAACAAATTTCAAATTTTCAGTCACTTTTAATTTGTCGTCTGCAAATGCTTTCAATTTGGACCAGTCTAAAATATTATCGTTGGGTAATGGGTTAATGCATCTCCGTGAAACGTGTAGACAAGCAAGTCATAACATAATTATAGAAAGAAAAAAATCCATTTAGTTTAAAGCAAACAACTGGAACATGAGGTACGTTGCTTCATTGACACCCAGAAAAAACACCAAAAGCAAAAAGTTCCAGCCGAGGTCGACACAGATGCATTAAGCCGCCTTATCACAGAGCATGGCTTATTCATTTTGTAGAAAAGTGAACAACAAATTACATTTTAATGTGCAATATCTGTAATCCACCGAATGAAATAATAAAAATCATAAAGTATCATTTTTGCTACACAGCAGGCAAACTAGATCTGACGATCCATTTATTAGAAATACGCTGTAAAAACTTTCTATAAAAGAGCTTTAACTAGACACCTGCGAGTGTAAACGCTGAAACTTTTTCGTGTGACGACACAATTTTATACTAAATTTACGGACGGCACAGTTGGCCTGCAGTTCGAGAAAAGAGGCATTCGGATATTTGCGTAAGGTGTCGTCTCGGATCAGCCTGCACAACACGCGCAGACTAATCCGTGATACCACTTAACGACCACAGTAGATTTTTTCTCACAGCAGACCCGCGCAAAACAGAAAATCACATAAGAACGGAGAGCATACGCTGGTCCGAGACGACACTTTACGCAAATGCACCTTTTCGAGTTTTGCAGACTATACTATAGTGCGCGAAACTGATCGCTATTGACTATGAAAAAAAAACCGGAAAATGTTGATGTTAAAGGGAAAATAGTGGTGAACTTATTTTTACTCTTCCCTTTAACGTTTTCAAAAAGTGGCACTATCTGGTTATTATTAAAAGATGGGATTATTTTGAAATGTTTTGAAATGTATTTAAGTGCATTTTTAATTAAGCCATAAAACCCTGCATAAATCAACTCAACAGACTTTAATTATTCCAACAGAGTATTAGTTGTACTGGCAGGAGGCAGGGGATTCGCCCCAGCCGTACTCTTTTAGTTTTAAAGACGACGACCAAGGGAAACTAGTAATAATATGGAGAAGGCTACCTTGGAAGTATTTTTGTCATTTGGGCGGCTTAAATTGATCGACACCGCCATTTTGCATGCTGTGTATAATGTGTAGTCAATATGACGGGGCTCCCGAAAAGAATACTGTTTTACTTGTACTTTGCCAGTGTGCAGGAATATAATTATGTTCGGGGCGTACTATCGAATCAGCTAGCCAGAAATTTCTTTGCAGTATAATAACTTCCTATATACAATTTGAAAAAAAAAAATTCTCGAGTTATAATAAAATTTACTTTTTGACCCGCAATTTTTCAAATTGGACAAGACAAAAATTTTGTAGTCTGGTACAGAGTTAATCCTTTAGATCTACTACATAATTCCGTGTTTCAACTAGTGCAATGAAAAGTGCCTCTGAAAACTATGTGAAAAGGAGAAAATGTTGCATTATTTTCATCTTTTCTCACAATGTTTTCTACATTGCTAGAGATAAATATTAGCATTTGAACATTTCATATGCCGTCAGCAGATGCTTTCAATTTGGACAAGTTCACAATTTTCTCGTCTTGTGAATGGTTAACTTTTTATCAGACTAAAACTAGAGCTGTCACTGAATGTAGCTTAATACCCCCGACAGCACTTTGACAGAAAAAAAAGTGTCAAGTTCAAGGGGAGATAATTCCTCAATCATGAAGAATTGACACTTGAAAAATTACGTCTTGCAAATCTCCAATTTAATATCAGTATATGTGCAAAGTTTCAACACAACTCAAGGAAAACTGTAGGAGCAGTTTGCGACACAAAATTACTAGTATTTTGTACACAGACGGACACACGGACGGACGGACGGACACACAGGCTGAATCCAGTATACCCCCGAAACATTCGTTTTGCGGAGGTATAAAAATTCTGACTTGTCTGAACCTACAGTATTTGCAGACGATATCAATTGTGACATTTCCTTATGTCTGGAAGGGTAGAAAACATTGTAGGAAAAGGAGAAAATGACCAGCATTTTCTCCTTTTCCTACAATGTTTTCAAACGTTTCCCTGCAAGGTTCGTTCAAACTGGGATTGTATCATAAAGAGAGAGACAAAGGGGTAAATTGGCCTATTCGTTGCTTCGTATAGGTAGTAATGAACGGTTCCAACTACTGGTTTATAGAAAACCTGATATATTTATTGGGTACCAGAAACAATGGGATGCAATAATAAATCTACCGGTTTCTACCATAAAATGTGAGCAAATTGCCGTTGTTTAAGAATTTAAGAGGAAGATCTGGAGTAATATACGACGAATGATGTATAAAAAATTTACAAATTGCCAGAAGCTGGAGTAGATTCGAAGAGATCAGGAAATCGTCGCTCGTTCTAAAAATATCTTTGAAGTTAGAGTACTCTTTTGTGTAAGACATTGGAAAAATTAGCTGACATAATTCCTTACATTTTTTTTGCGCCATTGGCTTTACGGACAGCATACTTGTATTTTAAGACAAGACTTCAGAGATAAGGCGGTCTGATCTTGGAACATCGGTTTGTTTTGTCAAGCCTTATTAAACAAATCCTTTTGGGTTCCAGGAGTTTGTACTATTAGCCGTCGTAAAAGGTCGGGTTCGTATACATGTAAGTATCTGCCATTTTTTCTCAAGGTACAGTTAGTTTTTTGAGGACCACTGACGGCTAAAATTCTTCAATACCAACAGCAACTACATAGTCTACTATGAGAAATTGTTACTAAAGGAAAGAAGCCATCTAAAAAAAGGAAAAAGTGTAAAGATGCAAAAATAAAAAATAAATAAACGTCCGGATTATCAGCAATCTTTCTCCTTTTTCTGCTAAGTTGGCAAAAATATTTTGGCAATGTAAATAAAACATGGATTTGATGGGTATAGTTTGTAAAACCATTCACAAATTGTTACCTGTATGATGAGACTCTACTACTTACCGTCTCTGTTACAGACAACAAAACTTTAGACATTATGTCAGTTGAAGGCAGATTTGCAGACTATAAATCAAATATGGTTAAAAATTCTGAGATGTATTCTTAGAAATGTTGAACGTTGTGGAAAACGGAGAAGCTGCTCGTTACTATTATTTTTCTCCTTGTCTGACAACGTTTCATTGCTTTTTTTCCCGTATTGGAGGCGTTAAAACTACGGATTGTTTTGTAAAAGGTTAACTCCTCCCCAGGGGAGACAAAGAAGACATTTTTTTTAATTTTTCCAAATTGAAAACATCTGCAGGTAACAAATCAAATGCGTCTTATATAGTACTAGATCTTACTTTCAAAGGATGAAAAAATTGTGAAAAAATGAGAAAATGCTGATTAGCAGCATTTTCTCCTTTTCCCACAATGTTTTCAAAAAACATTTTACTTCAAGGTCGTTAAAGTTCTTCGGTTAAAGAAGGTAACCTTGTAACTCATAGTTTATGACAATAAAACATTCATAAACATGTCTAATAGTGTTCAAAATAACATTTATACTCATTGCTACCCGCCTCTCGTTTCCTCTATTCAATTATCTTAACTTCTCTGGTATATTTAGCTATTTCAGATTCTCTTTGATTTTACGCCGGTAACCTGCAGTGTGTTGCAATGAATTTCTCATAAATACGTCGGAGAGAGAAGCCGAAATTACTTTTCATTGAAAATACCCGTTTTTTTTTTGTGTGTTAACTATTTTGCTTTACAAGCAGCTAGTTAAATATTCTAAAGTTCAGGAATAGGTATATTGTTTCATGTTTTCGCAGATCATAACAATTTCTTAATAAACAATAGTAAATGAGCGACGCTCTGATAAATTGAGGTTTAAAGCATAATTTTGACGTGTTTTATCAAGTAACCCTTTACCCCACATGGCATTTCTATGGTATCTCTAACTGAACCTAAATAACAGCAAGGATGAAGCCATTTCTTATGTGTATATGACACCTTTTGATAGCATAGAAAACATTGTGACAAAAGGTGAAATTGCTCGTTTTCCAAAGACTCCTACAAGCAATGCGTAGAAATGAGTATCTATGGAGTAAAAGGGTTAAGCAGTCATACAGTCCTCGATTGTTAACATCTAGTTTATGTATTTTATGAGCGATGAGGTAAAGAGGTCTTCGGGCAAGCAGAAAATTGACCAATTCGACCAAGGTCGGCCTGGTTGTGTTGCCCATGCTAATATAGGTCAACATTTTTTGCAGATGCATTAAACCCCCTTTGACAGAGCACGGCTCCAATATATCGTCGGTTTGCTTCCAAAACTTCGTAACTACAGCTTGTTTCAAGCTGTAGTTACGAGGTTTTGGAAGCAAACCGACGATATTTACATCAGTGGTGGATCTGTGAGACATTTTACAAAATAGGCACACAAGATTCTCCAGGGTCGTTCTCCTCGTGCCATCATATCTTAACTCGATGTCACACATGGGTGGTTGCAAGTCTTTTAGAAGTCTCATCCTTTGGACACGTTTTTCTACAGGTGAACAGCCAACTATCCTGACGAGTCTATAATATTACAAGAAGGCAGTTGAATATCCTTTAAACAATATGACGAGCATAAGATGAAACAACATGATATATGGGATCTGTCAACGTCAAAATCGTTGGGTATAAGCCAGTGATATAAACCTGAGCGTTGGTGTTTGGAATAAGCCATGAATGAGTCCGTCACACGTAAACACCCCTCACAACGTATGTTGACCAGTGTGACGTCACAGGTAGTGATATCGGACCCTTGTTATAATGTCAAAGTACGTGTTTGGTTTTTTTTTGTAATCGTTCCTTTAAATAATCTGAAAAAGTCTTTAGACTTCCAAAGCGTACAATGCCTAGGGACTTTGTTTTCTGTCAAAGCTTTTGTTATCTACTTATAATAATGGAATAGCTTCGACCAACTATTAAAACCTTATCACTTTTTGATATTTGGTCAAAGTGTTTGCGCATATAGACATCTGCTTCCTGTCTAAAACATCAGAATATTAAATGCATTCATCTAATGTCTTTGATAAATACATGAGAGTCTTTGTAGTCCGTTTGTATCCACCCAGGCTAGCCTCATTCTATCTTCATATCGTACTTACTTTTTAATATAAGTTACGAAAATAGGCAGGTCCGATATCACTTCCTGTGACGTAGGTTGTTACCCTTGGTAAAGCATGGGTAAACTATTCTTTCAGAGCATTATGCGATGGGTATATACTGCTGCCTGGGTAGGCTATGGTGGTCGTGCATCTCTGACGCCGAGATATCTTGCGGTAGACCTTTTGAGCCACGGTATAGGTACACATGTGTGGTGTATCCGTGTACTTTAGAAGGAAGCGTACGCCCTAGAATGAATTATATATATAATTATATTCTTCATTCTGTCTGTCCGTGAAGAGATTGTGTTTTTCGACATAACTTCTCTGAAGGCATACGCTACCCCAAATTAAGATAATCTACAGACATGAAGAAAACAAATGAGTAATAAATCAAATTTTCCTCTTTTCTCTCGCGAAACTTTTGCAATAAGCGATTCTGCAGGTGTTTCATTAGTAAACTTCAAAAAGTATAAAACATCATCAACGACTGGGTTTATCCCATCGCTGTATAGAATAGCGTTTTCAAAAGGCTTCTTTCTCAGGGGCCGTCAAAAGTAGGGATTGTGTGGTAATGGGTTAATGCAAACTAGGGATATCAAAAGGAAATTATTTTGGTTCCTTTGTCCTGCAACGCTTTTATGCTGTGTAAAAAGGGAGTTTTATACATCTGAAAAAAAGTTTTTCTTATAAATGGTGTTGTTGTTGTTGTTGTTGTTGTTGCTTGTTTTGTCGCCGTTTCAAAGACCGTTTATGTTTTACGTTCTCATGTTTCATGGTACATGGAATAATTGTGAAGTGAATCCGAAAAATCATTTCCCCTTTCGCATTGTTTCATGCCTATTCTATCTAGATGTAGTCAAGCGGATTCCAAGTTGTAGATAATTAGCAAATACTACTCCTTTAATTGGTTTTGCGGGCAGAATCGGCAATGATCTGACAGTGTAAATGTTTAAAGGACCGGTATTTTACGAGATATACTGTACGTACATGTATTAGAACTAAAAAGCTTTGGAAGAGAAGTATCTTTTATTCTTTTGACGTTTTGTTCTTAATCTTGCACAAAACGTTTTTGCCCACTCGTAACGAGAGTCTGAGAAGCCATATCTGGTAGCTCTGTATCTGTTTGCCCACGGGAACATGGTCCTTGCAGAAACGTATGTACACGAAAGAGTTTTCTAAGTAGAAAAGGTCGAATTACAAGCACTGCTCAATATGTAGTCGAAATACTTCTATTGTATCATTGGTAGCGGTTTCACTTCGTCAAAGTTTGGCCATAGTGTAGTTAGAACCTTTAAATTTAAGCTTAAAGAAAATTGATTTCGCGACTTTAGACTTGAACGTAGTTGTCATCATATACGTAAAGTTAGTGCTTCTGCACCTTCAAGAGTCTGCAAAAAGTCAGTTTGACAATATTTTGAAATGTTACAGACATGTTGCAAGGTTAGCTCTCATTTCTTTTAATTGGGATATCTCATGATACAACACACTTTTTAAATAAAGAAACAAACAACAAATTTAACATTTCATGCCTCCATACCTGCGCTATTCGTGAAGTTGACAAATATTACATTGGTCTGATGACAAGGCAAGTCGGAATTATATACATGCTGCTTTAACTCCTTACCAAACGACAACATTTTAGACTGTTTCAAATTGAAAGCATTAGCAGACGACAAAATAAAGGTGACTGAAAAATTGAAATTTGTTCTGGGAAGGATAGAAAACACTGTGGGAAAAGGAGAAAATGCTGGTTACCAGCATTTTCTCCTTTTCCTACAGTGTTTTCAAAGGGCTTCTTTCTCAGGGGCATCAAAAGTAGGGATTGTGTGGTAATGGGTTAACTCTTTACCAAGCAAGAAAATTTTAGTACCCTCAGTATTAAAAATCGGTGACTGAAGACATACTCATTATCACCCTGATGATGTGATTTGTAGCGTAAACAGTAGATACTATTTTGGGGAAAGGAGAAGACGCTAGTTATACCAGCATTTTCTCCTTTCCAGAGTTGTTTCGAAAATGTTCTCCCTCAAGGTCGTTGAGAACTCTGGATCGTCTGACAAAGGGTTATGGGTTGCGAGTTAACAAGGAAAATATTAATCAAGACAGCCGGCCTAGGGCCCTGAATTAGAGAAAGTTCGCCGAATGATTGTGGCAACATTAATTAAATTGTAGTAAAGCTTATTACGAAACTGACAAGGGCCGCGGTAATGAAATCTGCTCTATGGATAAAAACAGAAAAAAACGTCTCGAGTATAATCGCGAAATCCCGGATTTAGCCCGTGGCTTGATTGCTTTTTACACGTGACAGTTGTTAAGAAACTCAATCAGAGGTTTACTCTTAAGTCACACGGTTTCATGTTCGAAACAAAATGAAACCACTACCTGGAAAAAATAAAGGGTAGGTTGGTTATACAATGCCAGATTCTTATTAACGTTAAACAACAACTTAAGTTTGAAATTCTGGAAAAAGACGTTCAGCCTGCTTAGTCTTACCTTGCACATATATATCGTGCAGTCTTATCTTACACAGAGCATGTAGTCTTATCTTGCACATATCGTGCAGTCTTATCTTACACAGAGCGTGTAGTCTTATCTTGCACATAGCGTGCAGACTTATCGTGTACAGAGCGTGCAAACTTTTTATCAAAGCTATGAGATATTCTTCGACGAAAAGCTGCCTCCAAAATCGAACTCATTCTGAATGTTACTTTAGGTTTTAGTTTATTTATTTCATTGATCTTAATGTTTAAGAATTCATATTTTGAGAATTTTCATGCACTTAGATCTAGAGTATACTTTAGTCAAGACGGAAATAATCAGGTGATAATTCCTCACTATCTAAGCAAAGGATTACATTCTATTTACGTGATATCTAAGTAGCCGATTTATATCATTACCTCCCGAAAGAAATTTGAAGCAGACGACCTTGAAAACATCCCAATTAAATATAGACAGACATAGATTTGAGTCTATAATTCATACGCACCATACGTAGATGGTAAAACGTTGAACCAAACCTGCACAATTTCTGTATTTGATTTAATGTTTCCAAAAAGCTGTCTGCTTCAAGGGGTAAATATTGGACTATTGTAGGGAAAGTATCAAGATTTGGCCGCAAAACTTCTAAATTAATAAGTGCGTGAGATTGTCTAACTGACGCAACTCAATCTACAGAAAGCTTACGTATTGCAGTCACTAACTAAACGGCCTCTGATATAGATCTTTACGTATGTGAGCTCAGTATAAATTTAAATCTCTGTTAGATATAACTCTTTAAAGTGAATTGAATATTTGTCGGTTACATCGTAGATGCCAAACTCTCTGTATTAACAAAAATCTTATTTCCAGATTGAAATAGCAACCACTATTATTCATACATTCAAGAATTCGGCCACTCGTCTACAGTCATTCCAACTATTTTGTTGGGAAAAGTTTCGCTTAAAGTGTCGATCAAGGTCAGACTGCGCAGAACGTGCAGTCTGATTTTGGATCCACACTATCCGATAAGGAGATATTTTTCAATAAAAATAGTCTTGAAATAGTATAATTGAAGTTTTCACTGTCAGCTTAAAAATTTCATTTGAAGTTATTTAGCAGCTTAGGAGTTAACAGACAAACTGGAAAAAATCATTTTCGGGATAAGTAACCTGATTGAGATAGGACCGTTACAACTCTACCTGACGGCAAAGTTACAGACTTAGAAAAAATAAGCGTATTTGGCGACGGCAAAATAACGTGATTTAAACGATGGCGCTTGTCTTGCAAATTTAAAAAAATTGAAGAATGTAGTAGAACATGTCAGTTATCAGTATATACTCTTTATCGCATAATGTTTTCTCTGACGGGGCTATAAAAACCTCGGTATTTTGTGGTTGTGGAGTAAATGGGGTATGTAGAGATGAATTGTTTTTTCTCTAGACAAAAAAAAAAACACAATCATCTGCAGCAGGTAAAAAGCTCAACATGGACGCCAATCGTTCATACACACAACAGAGAATCACTTTTGATCTAGCCGAAATCTACTCTGTATTTAAGTGTCAATTTAGATCATAATTATAAGGATTATATAAGCATTGTGTGTTCACCGAAAGTCTCAAGAGACTCACTGAATAACTTCTTTCCCCACTCATTTAACAAAAATTCGTCGCAAAACCAAAACATCATTAGGTGTACGGTCAGGTCAAGTAGCATTGGACTTTAAATATTGTCCACAGATATGCAGAATCATGTCGCCCCAAGCCGAAGAGGAGAACAGCCGTGAACAAGTTTCCAAGTCCCCTTTCAACTTGCTGGACGAAGAATTTATTCTACTGCAAAGTTTTACCATTTTAAAGATGCCCGTCTACAGCCGGTGAGCAAAAACGATGTTAAATTTCAAACAATATAGAAAAGTGAAGATATCCGTCCTTTGCGTAAACACAGATAAATTACTGACATAATTATGTGGAGTAATTACAAAAAAAAAGAAACAGGGAGATTTGTATTAGAAGTCGAACATAGGTCAGAAGAAAATTGGCTGACGATCGAACCTGTAAACAATGGTGGTGCGTCACGGAAATTTATCGTTGGTTTCTGCCTACAGTCGGATCCGGTGTAATTTGCATATAGGACGCGACCTCCGTAGACGAAAATCGAGACTGCAACAGAGAAGCCTCCATTTTCCTTTCTTTACCTCATTAGACGCAGGGCGAAGGTCAATAAAGTCTCATGACAGAATGCATGATCATCATACGAATCTACCCGAGTGTGTAACGGATATTGAAAATCTTCGATTCAAAGACCGGAAACGACGAGTCTGACGAGTTTAAATGGAAGGCCGCAACTCGGCGAAATGCATTCTCTATCGACTGTAATCTCAGCAATCTTGCAACAGTCAGGCGCAATATTTGGCATGAAGATATGAGAATGACTATAGTTTGATAAAATAAAGACAAAATTAGATAAAACTGGCTGAAAATGAGTTTAATGGCCTCTTTAACGTGTATTTAGCGAAGTCTTCCTATTTTATCGTCTAAAAAATTAAGTACACTGACCCCCATATACCTTTCCTTCCGCGTGCCCCAATTCAATGAAAACTGACGTCACGGACAAAATGACTCCACTGAAACCTTGGTAAAATGTGCAGTTTGGTAAATGAACTTGATGATGTCACTGCCATAGGCAATGATGGTCACTGCGATAGCGATTCGGCGTATTATTATTTAAATACGGATGTAAACAACTTCAAGGTAAGTAACTTTACATTTTAATAATATGTTGTCCAAAGTAAACGACCATTAGTTGGCTAAAACGACCATCAGGTAATCCTTTTAACGTTACAATGTATGAGTTTCGACACTTCATTACGGTATTTGTTTACTTAAGGAAGGATGTCTGTTTTAATTCCGTGTGCTTGTTTTAGAATGACAACAAATGGTAATATATGTAGATCTACTTATCATGTTGGTTGATTCGTAAGAAATAGTCCATTCTTTCAGAAATCATCCAGAAAAACAACTAATTATGGTGCAGGCTACTCAGTATGTTTGTCTTGAGGGCCATACACTAAGCACTTTAAAGAGTTAAGGGTAACTTGGGATGGGTTTCGTTCTGTGTCTACACTATCCCCCATTACAATACTAACAGCAACAATACTATGGATAACCTGTGGCGACACTGAATAAAAGCAAATTCATTCAACGTAATTTAAGCAGAACTTTTCGCTTTCGGGAGTTTTCTCTACATAACTACACTTTCAAATCAACATAAAAAATGGCAACATTGATCGATGCGAGCCGCTAACCGTTACACGGGACCTTGGTATATATTAATAACGCCTCATCCGAAAGACTACCAGTTGTATAAGATGGCCTGCCTAGAGAATGAAAGCCACATCCTCAATTGACCCAAAAAAGCACGTTCACGAGTCCTACGGTCAGATGGCAGAGGATTTGGAAACTTGTTCACGGCAGTGGCGAACCATGTCGTAACATCACCTTGGGCTCGGGGCGACATCATTCGGCATATCCGTGAACAACTTTCAAAGTTCCCTTCCACCTGACCGAACAACAAATTACTAAAAATTATACCATTCTTACGTGTATTCAGTGAAATTTCCCGGTGTCATTGTCTCACGAACTGGGTACGCTGACGACAAAGAATTTCCCTTCTAAGCGCCCAAACTCAATAAAAATTACGTCACTGAGAAATGACGTCAATATTTATAACCTTGGTTAAGGTGCAGTTCGGTACATAAACTTGGAGTCACTACGACAGACATTCGACGTATTTTATTTAAACATGGAATTAAACAGGTTCAAGGTAAGTAGCTATCTATTTTCATGATTTGTTGGCACAAGTACACCACTAAATAGTAATATTACTTGCCTCAAACGACCATTAATTAGCTTATCTTTCAACGTTTTACATTGTACGAGTTTCGACACTTCCCATTTTTATTACCTGACTAGGGGTTGGCTCGTTTTTAACCCTGTATATTTCTTTTTGAATGACAACAAATGATAAAACATGTAAGTATATTGATTTATTCTTTAAAAAATAATCTATTTTTCCCTTTAATGATAAACATCATGGGAAACTGTCAAAATATGGTGCAGGCGACTCATCATAATTGTCTTGTTGGGGCTCCTATCGATCGAAGCTGCCATTCTGGATGCTGCGTTGAAAGTGCAGTCATGGACTCGTATACTGGCATGGTCCAAAAATCCACTCGTCCGTTCGTCCTTACTAGTAAAAATTTGGTAAGGGGAAATCGATTATCATTCTCTGTCTAACTGTAGGACGAGTGCAAAATAGCAGGAGGACAAATAAGAGTTCTGGAACTTTTTGGACCCTGATACGGAGTAGGTAATTAATACAGTATAAGAGGACGAGAAAAAAATATTTGTTACGAGCATCATTTCCTTTGGTACACCTTTTCAATAGTCGTTTCCTGCAATATCCAAGAAGGGAACGAATTAAACACGAATTTTCTTTTATCCCTCTGGATAATGTTCGTACATAATGGTAGCGACTATTATGATAAATATCATTGTCATAGAGGATAGGTTAGCTTTTATCTTTCTGAATTGAAATAATCAACTAATCTAACCATCATCACTAGCTGCGTGCTTATTTCAACCCTTTCAGCATCGACAGTAATTTGAACTGTTATCGTGGACAACTTAGATCCTAGGTCAGACGGTAAAAATATGCAGTCCGATCTTCAATGTAATCTACGCAGTCTGCAAATTTTGTCAATTATTGTGACAAAAGTGGCTTTGATATTAGAATCATTTTCCTTTAACAAAACGAATACGGTTTGTAAAACATAACCTTTTTTTTTTCAAAACGATATAATATAGCCCATTGAATTATTGAAAGTATTTCAAGAAAAGAAGGCAAATCTTACTGACTGTAAAATGTTTGACTAACTGACTGACTGGCTGGTTGGTTGGTTGGTTGGTTGATTGCTTGATCGAGTGATAAACGCCATTTTCAAAATTATTTCAGTTACTTCTATATCCCGACGGCCAGTGCATCTTTGCTGTTGCCACTACCTCGCATAATACTCTTCCAAAGGTCACTGTCTACTTTCCCATAATTATAGCCATCGCCGATACCATGATCAGCCGTAAGAGAGGAACGAGTCTTGTCGCAATAAATATTACCAATCCTCAGAAAGTACAAGTATTTGGCCGAGCTTGGCAGTTGAAATAAAAAGGTAGAAAACCTTGTTGAAAAATGGAAAAAATGCTGGCCATCAGCATTTTTCTCTTTTCCCAGCAATAGTTTCGAAAGCTTTCTTCTCAATGGTCGTGAAGATACCAAATTGTTGGCAAAGGGCTATAAAATGAGTAAGGTATCTGAAGAGTATAGTGGATCTAGATTGTTGACTTGCAGACTGATCGTGGACAAAGATGTTTTCAGCGGGCTTCTTCTTCAGAAGACATTTACAGATAATCCTCTAATAGTTGGGGCAGTCCGTAATTGGCCAGAAAACATTGTCCAACGATGTTTTAATAAGGCTCTTTTTTCATGGTTTAAATTTTGTGATCATGTGGGAAAAGGTTATACGAGTATAGTTTACCGTTGTCTCTATTATTGTAATCATAAACAACAATCTCAACAATTTCCACTAGCATTATGTTGCATTATGGGATAGGACCCAAATCATTTGATTTTTGTTGAGATAAATTTGGTCATATCCCAGGAGGAGGGTTGTTTACTTTCAATTTCTCTTGTTTAATGTATTGTTTTGTGTTGTTTTAACCTTTATCCAGCTAAATAAAATAAAATGAATATTTTTAAGCCGATAGTAAAAAAACAAATATTAGTGTACTATTTTAGATGAAGATTTCGTTGGAAAGTATTTCCTTATCGCAAAGTGTAGATCATAGATTAGACTGCACGTTGTGATCTATCTGATCTTAATCTACACTGTCCACACAAGATCTGTGAGGCGGATTTAGCAGCCCAAGGATTAAGATGTATTCTTTTTATTTAACACGTGATTGAATAAGTGGTTGAATCAAACCACTTTCATGGGGTCCTGCGTGACTCAGTGGTATCGTGTAGATTTCGTATCTGGGAAAGCCAAGGTTTGAGCCTTAATGTACGAACTGGGATTCTAGGTGGGCCTAGAACAGAACACCCCGGACAATCATGAATATATGAGCTGTTGCCATGATATGACAAAGAAGCATTCAAAAGCGAGCTATCAATCAATCAACCAATCAATCAGAACGAAGCTATCAAATTTTCCTAAGTCATATAGTTTCGCTAACTCATACATCTTCTAGATTTTAATAGAACTTTTAAGGGCTGTGAAATATTCCACAAAAACTCGAAGCAATACAATTGGAATCTTCCAGGTTTCAAATCCTACGACTTTACCGCTGAACCGTGGAGGAAACCTTTATCTAGAGGCGACAGCCTATATTCATTTAGACCATTTGGTAAAATAGCTGAAGTCTAGGGTCCTGTAGTGACTGGCCGAAGCCCACTCTTTCCAAGTGATCTAGCGCCTGATTTTGGGTCGCACCAAGGGTTTCCTAAACCCACCTTCTTGACCACATGGATTAACAAAAGACTCTCGTCCATATATTAAGATTTTTCATACACCTCACATTCGCGTTTTTAAACGATATGTTCGAGCCAGAGGACGTAAGATGGTTGGAATGTGTCAACGCTACCAGTAACGAATAAATGATCCAAAAGTGCCTTTTTTCATACACCTTCACCAACAGCGGGCAATGCAGGTTCATGATACGATTGCACAGATGTTGCACTTCATACTCTAAAGATTAAATCGAACAACCATGAATATTTCGCATGCCTTTTATTACAAGTAACAGAGATTCGCATATAGATTCGAATTCCCATGCAAAAAATGGGGCTTTTATTGCGTTAATTAATAGAATCCAACATGAGGTTTTCCCCAGAATTGTGAGTGCTTGTGAGTTTTCTCGCCAGGAAAAAAATGGATTTCATAATTATTTTCACTGAAATAAAATCACCAGATTCTAGAAAAGCTCAAAGTACGGCTAATTTGAGGAAATAATTTTGATATTAAAATCCCACCAAGTTCTCATAATGCATTGTTGAAACCGGAAAGCTGAAGACCACAAAGCTGGCATGATTACTTCCCATAATTCATAGCGCAATTATAACGGGGTGGGGTATATTCCCAGTGTCTCCATAAAACTAAATTAGTTACAGTTGAAGAAATGCGATTATATAGTGTACAGATGCCTGTTGTTTTATCGTTGTTATTTCCAAATGGCACTACAGTTATGTCTAACGTTACCGCTCTATGGAATGGGTATATAATGCATCTGCATGATGCACTATAACAAGCAAAGAAATACATTCGTAATGGCTCTATAAAATCAATTTGGTGATGAATCATTCGGTACAACGGTTCTTGGACGAGCAGGTAATTTATCAGAAGCAAAAAGTTTCGATAGAGGTCAGCCTGCGCTGCGCAGGCTGACCTGTATCGAAACTTTTTGCAGAAACATTAAACTCTCCGTTCACAGAACATGTATTTTATGTTTGTAGTCGCTTGTGAGGGCACGTTTGTTCATTCCCATCTGTTTTGCAGCGTTTGTCTTTGATTCTGCCTCTCGTTTTGCAGCGGGAAATCGGGTTTGTTTAAGCTACCGTAAGCATTCTATCAGAATATTACGGTAGCGAGTGACCTACAAATAGGTTCCAAGTATTTCTTTTACTCTTCCTATGTAAAACATCCTGTTTTATCACTCTCTCTCCTTCTATCTGTCTCTTCCTCCTCCCTCCCCCCCCCTCTCTCTCTCTCTCTCTCTCTCTCTCTCTATCTGCCGTTTTTTCTAACCATGGTTGTCTTTAATTGCTCCATTTTTTCTATTCTTTGTTTAAACTACTGGCTCCTAAGATAATCCACATGTTATATGTCAAAAGGCATTTCCAACATGAACAAGACATTGTGACTGACCAGACACTTCCTGTAATAGTTACAATACTCGTAAAAATTACTCTTATCTTTATGTCAGTTCTAAGACAAAGGACTGACTATCTTCGGAAAACAGACCTAGCCCTTCAAGATATTAACGGCAACTTTATTTTCTTTTATCGGGTAGCGTAGATCCAATATCAAGTTGCATTATGTTACTAATAGTTGATCTACTCTGTCCGAGTTTTTGGTACAATTAAAGATATTTTAGTATTTCTATGTAAATAGATAAATGCACACCTTTACGCCTATTTGGCACTTGAGCCTTCAGCTTCTTCATTCAAAAGGAAAAAGCAAAGAGAGTACATACATAAAAAAAGGCAATTTCAACCAATAGTTAAATCTCAAATATTGCCATTGCAAAGTTCTTACTATCTGATAAGACTTACAATATCGGATAGTGTTGATCCAAGATCAAGACTGCACGTTCTGTGCTATCTCATCTTGATTTACGCTGTCCGAAAAAGCACGCTGAGTCCCACTTAGCAACCTAAGGCCAAAAGGGTTAAAAGATGCCCGACATTTATGAGACACTGGTAAGTTTCAATGATTACAAAATACAACCTCTTGTTACCCAAAGACTGCTGGCATTCATTCCAGTGATTTTTGGGTTTTTTTGTTCGTCCCTAGGTGAAATGGGCTTTCAAAAACATTAACAGAACACGAGAAACTGCTGAAAAATAACTTTTCAAAGTTAAACACAATCATTTGATTCAAACTCGAAATTAACCATGCTCTGACGAAAGAAGGTTTAACCCATTACCGCACAATCCCTGCATTTGACTAACCTGAGAAAGAAGCCCCTAGAAAACATTGTGGGAAAAGGAGAAAATGCTGATAACCAGGATTTTCTCCTTTTCCCACAGTGCTTTCTACCCTTTACAAAACAAATTTCAAAATTTCAGTCACTTTTATTTTGTATTCTGCAAATGCTTTCGATTTGGACAAGTCTAACATATTGTCGTTTGGTAATGAGTTCCAAGTAAGTCTTCACTTAATTATGAAACCATAAAATCCATTTTGTCAAACAACCAGCTGAGTCCTTGGGTAGGATGGTCCATGGACATGGAGAATAATGTAAACATTAACCCTTTACTCCATAGATAATCATTTCTACACATTGCTTGTAGGGGCCTTTGGAAAACATTGTGGCAAAAAGTGAAATTGCTCGTGACGAGCAATTTCACTTTTTGTCACAATGTTTTCTGTACTATCAAAAAGTGTCATTTACACATAAGAAACGGCTCTATCCTTGCTGTTATTTAGGATCAATTAGAGATGCCATAGCAATGCCTTATGGGGTAAAGGGTTAAACACAATCGACATGGATCAGTCGGTCATTTTTGCATAATTATGTATGACTCAAATACTTCAATTTGAAGACAGAAAAAATCTGAATCTGAAAATAAAATATAAAACAGTAACGTTACCACACATGTACCTTCTCAAAGACTACAACACAACAAGCAGAACACAGAATCATATTTTTTTTTTATTGTAGTCTTTGAAAAGGTAGATAGTAATATAACATCATGAAGGGAAGGCAAGTAATGTTCTTGAATCACCTGGAAAACATTGAGGAAAATATGTAGTAATAGGTAAGTTGCGCTGTAAAACTGGCTAGAAATTAATGAGCGTTTAAGCACTATAATAAGGGAAACAGAGCTTCTGGAATCTCAATGGCTCAGAGGGTAAGTACTGATCTGATAAATAAATCAGATACTTCCAGTCAAAAGTAAAACAAAATCCGACTACTGCAATTTTCTTTAAAAGGTGACAGGTAATGGAAAAACTCTGGTTCATACGCCGTTGTGATTTTGGGAAGTAATAAAACCTGCTGCTTCTATCTAAGCACGATCTTAAATACCGAGCGACGCTCTGGCAAAAGGGGTGTTAATCTATGGTCGGTTTACTTCAAAAACCTCGTAACTACAGCTTGAAACAAGCTTTAGTTACAAGGTTTTTGAAGTAAATCGACGATTATGTCCGTGATGCAATACGCCAAGCAAGTTATCACGTACATAATTCTCGATCCATAAAATTGACTATCAACCGACTATCAACCGACTGAATCGTGCGATAGAATGGTCCTTGGATGTGCAGAAAATTACCCCAAAATCCAAATATTTCTATTCATATCAGACTCCCCAGACTGAGCAGGCTTACACGACATACTTGGAAACTTCCAGTTAAGATTCGGGGTTACAACATCATAGTCCTCGGGTTTCATTCACCATTTACTCTAAATCAAATTCTCTCTCTCTCTCTCTCTCTCTCTCTCTCTCTCTCTCTCTCTCTCTCTCTCTCTCTCATTTCAATTCTACATCTTGAAAAGAAAGAGAATATGCAGCCTGATCTTTGATCCACACCATCCACTATCAACTGCTACACTATGACCAAAAGCGATCACCATCATACAGACGAATATAGACATTTTGCCGCTGCATGACTTGAAAATCATATTTTTGCTTCTAGTGGGAATTAAAGTGGCTTCTGTGGACAATTTTTTAAACAAAAAGTTAAACTGCTTACACCATTCACTCTGAATTCAATTATATTTCTTTTGTTTTTTCAGCAACAATTCTTTATCTTGCTAGTGAACACACTGTGCAGCTTGAACTTGTATCCCCACTGTTCGCTTTTGCAGCTTGATCTTGTATCCCAACTGTTCGCTTTTGCAGACCTCTTCATCTTTTATCCCAATTGTTCGCTTTTGCAGCTTGATCTTGTATCCAAACTGTTCGCTTTTGCAGACCTCTTCATCTTTTATTCCAATTGCTCGCTTTTGCAGAGCTCTTCATCTTTTATCCCAATTGCTCTCTTTTGCAGAGCTCTTCATCTTTTATCCCAATTGTTCGCTTTTGCAGCTTGATCTTTTATCCCAATTGTTCGCTTTTGCAGACCTCTTCATCTTTTATCCTAACTGTTGGCTTTTGCAGCTTGATCTTGTCTCCCAACTGTTTGCTTTTGCAGCTTTATCTTTTATCCCAACTGTTCGCTTTTGCAGAGCTCTTTATCTTTTATCCCAACTGTTCGCTTTTGCAGCTTGATCTTCTATCCCAACTGTTTGCTTTTGCAACCTGATCTTTTATCCCCACTGTTCGCTTTCAGGTGCTCACTTATGCAACAAGACGGTCTTCATCGTCAGTGAAACTGTACTTCGAGACCCCGAAAAAAAATATGGATTTTTTCTCATAAATTTTGATTGCAAAAGAGATTTAATGAAGCTTGAAACCCTCGCGTCAAATTTGTGCGAATGATGTTTGTTTTGGAGAAGACTTTTCATGTCTTTTCAAAGTTTACTGGCTTTAAATCGAAACTAGACAATAAAATCTGTCAGTGGACTTCACATTTTGAGTGATTTCAAGTCTCTAGTCGGTGCGTTTTTATTGAAAAAACGCGTGGGGACTGCGTCAAACATGTATTGATTTAACTGTTTACCAGATGAAAAACTTTCAGACTTGTCTAAAAGGAAACCACCTGCAGACGACAAATAAAATGTGTATAAATTGGCATGATTTATCTTTGACAGGGTATTCAACACCGTCGGGAAAGGAGAAAAAGCTGGATACCAGCATTTTCTTGTTTTGTTTTCCAACAATGTCTTCAAAAGCTTAATATATCCTCGATGAACATTGTGTAAACATTAGCTTGCTTGAGAATTTTGATAAGGAGAGTAGCCTTAAGAAACCCTGTACCAAGGTACATGTAGTTACTTAAAAGCCAGAAACAGGTCAAAATATTAAACCAGGTGCCTTGATCTACATTTCAATTTAATGTATACCATTGAAAAGTATGGAAATATTGTAGAGATGACAATCTGCGGTTGTGTGGTCGGACTATGTGTTGGTTGCTGGCAGAAAAAAAGATTTTTAAAATCAGACGAAATGCAAACAAATGATACAGCTACCTGGCATGCTTTAACCTAATTTTGAAATTATTTTCTGTCAGTGACTAGCACCTTGACCGACCATACAATGACAGATTGTCTTCTATACAATAGTTTCCATATTTTCAAACGGTATGATATAAATTGAAATGCATTTACACACCCACTTTGATTACTTCTGAGCTTTATTGTCACTATATAAAATAGCGATATCAAACACTTCTACCACACAGTTTCATCAGAACATTATAAAAGGACAGTTCTACAACGTAATTCTGAACTTTAGCTGATGAATTCCAAAGAAAAAGGACCCTTGAAAACACTGCGAGAAAAAGAGAAAATACTGGTAATCTGGATTTCGTCTTTTTCTATAATGCTTTCTATCTTTTGAAAGACAGGTCCATCTTCTGAGTAAAGTCTAAATCTGTCATCTGCATATGCTTTTAGTTTAGTCAAGGCTAAGATTGTATCATTTGGTACATAGTTAAAACATGGCCAACAACCGTCTTTTTACCGTGAATTTTCAACATTGTTGTGGTTTAGACCAAAGATAAACTGTAAACATACGAAGTGTTCTAGTAAAAACTGAGACCACGGCGAAAAAAATAAAATGCTAAAGACAGAGCAGAAACCGACAAGCCCCGTATTCATTGTCATATAGCTTGTACCACTGACTTTTCCTGCGGCTCGACAAAAAATCTGATGAAGTAAGTGGATCAAACACAAACTCTATTGACTTAAGGCGTATCTATATTGTAGGAAAACACGCCGGTAATAACAGTGCCATGTAACAGAATGCTTTTGTTTTTTTCCTTGGAATGTTTCATCGTCATCATCAAAAACACGTGAGGATGCATTTAGACGCGTTATGTAGATGGGAGGAGCGAGTGGCTCTGTATTAATTATTACTTCATTAGTCTTGTAATTAACCCATTATCCGATGCGTAATGCTGGGATTTCTCCAACATGAAATGCATTTGCAGGAAAGGTAAGAATTTTTCGAATCGGTTCATTGTATTGGAATTTAATGCCGTTTTAACACCGTATGTCATATCACCACAGTCAGTACACCCATGTAGAGCTCCAGATAGAGGGAGTGATTTTGATTTCAAAATTGGAAACATTAATTATTCTCCATTAAACCTATGCTGTGGCTTTTTTTTTTTTTTTTTTTTTTCATCGAGACGGTTTTAATTAGTACCCACAACATAGGGTTTTGAAGAGAAATAAAGGATTTAGAATACCATCTCTCCCTCTTATCTGGAAGTCTGCCAATGTATGTCTTTTTTGGTCTTCTTACACCAGTACAAACATTATTTTCGTTCAATGACACTGCCTACTGTTCTCTTATGTATCAGGAGTAAGAGTCGAGAAATCGCAGGAAATAAAGTTTGCCTCAACCGCATACTGGTATTCAATTCACAACCACCATGTCACGCGTCGGATACACGCACCGCTTAGACCAAAGTCTCAAAACGGTGTCAATACTCAGCACAAATACATAATACATGTAAATAGTGCAACACCGTGACTTTGGTCAGGTTTTCAAAAAAAAGTTCTCAATTTGCATTACTTAGTTTCAAATATGACTCACTTCTCTTGATGTACCAAGACTATCTCCTCTACATTCAACAATAAGTACTTGATCAGCGTTGTCTTTTGTCCTTTCTCCTGCTAGATAACCCTTTATTTCACAATCCCAACTTTTAACAACAATGGGAAAAAGCTTTTAAAAACATCGTGGAAAAAAGGAGAAAATGCAGGTCGGCAGCATTTACCCTTTTTTACCCTTTCAGAGATAATTTTTAACATTCGAGGCCCGCTTGATTTGTCGTCTGTAACACATTTGAGATTTGGCGGGTCTGAATTATTTGTCATTTGGTAAAAGAGAGTAAAAGGCCAAAACCAATCGTGCGTTTATTGTAGTTCTTCGTTCTTCTACTGCCTAAGAATTGACCGTAGGGCAGCTAAGCGCGACTCAGTGACCTTATGCAGACGGTGTAGATCAAGATCATACTGCACAGAACGTGTAATCTGATCTTAGATCTGCACAGTCCGAAATGGAAATACTATTCCCCAAAACATAACTTCGAAATAGCAATATTTGGGTTTTTACTTTCAAAATGAACATTTTATTTTAGTTATTGAGCAAGATAAGGATTAATACGGTACCATTCCATTTATCTGGCTCCTTTGGGACAAATTCTTTCGCTGTCACTTATAAACTATTATCTTTGGAGACCCTCCAGTAGTTTTACACCGTAATCAAACAAGACCTTTGGCATGGTTTATATGTCATTGTAGATCCAAGATCAGACTGCACCTTCAGTGTCTGATCTTGATCTACACAGTCGGAAAAAAAGGTATTCAAGCCACCAATTGCAGTGGAAGAGTTAACACGGTGTTGTCCTTTGTTTAGATAACCGAACTTTCCGCGTTTATTGACATAATCCGTTGTTATTGCAGAAGAGAGAGCTTGATTGCTATTCATTATTGATAACCCACACGTGTAGGTCGCGTGGTACATGGATAAGAGTAGCTGCGAATAGAATATAACGTCGGTTTACTTCCTAAACCTCGTAACTACAGCTTAAGCAAGCCGTAGTTACGAGGTTTGGAAGTAAACCGACGATAAGCTGATACTAAATTCATAGAATGAACGTCTTGAGTGCAATAACCTTTGTTTTACAATGTGAACTTCAATTTTACAGTTTGTCGGGAACTATTTAGGTTTTATGGCGTAAATCAGAAATTACTGTAAAACAGCAATAAAACAACACTAAAAACAATGAGATGCAATTTCTTTGCGATCGTATGGAAACTCTGCGATTACATTCAGTCAAAAGGTGCACTTTTTGAGTGTTTATATAATAATTGGCGAGCAACACGCAAAAAGGGTCATTCGGACGTTTGCGTGAAAGTGTCGTCTCGGATCAGCCTGCGCAGTCCGCGCAGGCTAATCCGAAAAGAACCTTTCCGTTTTTATGCAATTTTCTGTTTTGCACAAGTGTACTGTAAATCAAAGTATAATGCAATCGTAAAGTGCCGTCTTGGATTAGCCTGCGCGGACTGCGCAGGCTGATCCGAGACGACACTTTACGGAAATGTCCGAATGCTCTTTTTCGCGTGTTGCAAGCCATGTAATGGTCGTTTTACATTACGTGACTCCACCTATTTTCACTACATCAGATATGACATCACCGTGATGATTTGAAAACGAATCCATGTTAAACTAATCGACGCGTGCTATTGGTCACGTTACATTCCCAGAAGTCCCTGCATCCTTGCAACACTCTCGCCTGAAATCTAAGAATGAGTGCCATAAAAGGCTACATAATTACATATCTGCAAATAGGCCTACTATTGAAAAACGTTGTCCTATTGCTTTTGCCTTTTCCAGTAAATGATGATTTGCAAACTATCACCTCGTTCAGTTCTGTCATAAATCATTTTCTGTTGTGATTCTGTTTGACAAATACGAAATTGCAAATATAGTTCAAGTCAGGCAGTTCGGAAAATGCAAAGTTCTCAGAATATGTAGATGTTGCATTTAAATCTTTTTAATCAATCTTGTCTTGAGTGTCGTCTACCTGTTTCAATAGGTATACCGACTCTGAAATGTCAGTAAATGTTGGACCTGTAGCTACAGTAAATGCTACACGTTTCCTTAAATGGTTCGGCAGTCGGTCAAAACCACAATTTTGCTTTTGGTGTACAGGCGCAAACGGTATATTCCGTAATCGTAACTCTCTAAGTACAAAAAAAAAATCAAGGAAGGGTATCTTTGAGAGAGGCAGAGTATGGAGGTCATAAGTTGTCCTTTACAGGTAAATAAACTGAATTGAGCTGACATGCAATGGATTCAATTGTATCAGAGAGAGAGAGAGCACTAAACGCATTCAACTGACCTAGAAAGGTCAATAAAAACGTTACGTTCCAAACAGTGAACGCTGCGGAATAAGATTACAGATATAGAACAAATGATACGGCTATAGATAGAAACATGATATATTGTACAATATTATAACGATGGAAAATAATATCCATAACTTGCCCTTCTTGTCACACCTCACGATCCCAATGACATCCAATCTCTGTTATAACATAATTATCATCGTCTTCAAAACGTTTTTTTTTTTTTATGTTGCAGCAGCAGACCATCCTTTCAAACACTGATAAAAGGAGAAATTGTTCGAAACGAGCAATTTTTCCTCTTGCCAAAATGTTTTCTTACGTTTGTAGTACGGTAAATAGATTTATCCTTGTTTGATACCGATGCTTTCGAGGTCGCCTATGGCAAGTTTGCCTAAGGAGGTAATGAGTGAGCTTACACCATCAGTTGAGGGTTCGAATCTCTTAGTGGGATAAATCGTTAGAACTGCCTTCATTTCAACTTATGCTGGTTTTGCAAACATCGTAGATTAGATTCTGCATGCAGAGAGCTATTGCGTCAAACTCTAATGGGTTTGAAAGGAAGCATCGAAACTAAGTACAGTGGTACTTGTGTTTTTCACAAGTTTAAATATAGCCCAGAGAAAATTCGGAGCTAAAATTCAGGAAGACCAAAGTTCAAACGTAAGTCGGTGAAAGAAACAAGACAGTTTTAAGTGAACTATATCGGATGATAATTGTAAATCACCTTCCTGTCATAACTGAGAACTAATTAAAACTACAGGAAAGAAAACGAATACACACTTAAACTTTCAAATAAAAGAATTCAAATATTACAGACAATGGTTGAAATCCATATTTTGCGAATTCATAGATCCTTTCTCTTGAAAAATCTCTCTGTATCAGACAGCTTAGAGCCAAGGTCGGAGTTCATGTTCTGTGCAGACCTATGTTGATCTATGTTTTCCGCGAATGCATATTTAGTTGCAATTAGCCGCCTAAGGGTTAGGTATTGATAATGAGGATTTCTCCTCATTATCAACACCTAACCCTTAGGCTACTAAATGCAAGTACTTGGTGACGTGAAAAATATATTGTGAGGAAACACAGAAGAACATTAAACTTCTCTCAATGAAAAAATCTTTACAAAAAGTGTTTTGTAAACTATACAAATTGCTCGTATAAGCATTTCTTATTTTCCATTCTTTTAGTGTTCATAAAAACCATTAAAAGACATTCAAATAAGAGTTTTGCTTTTTATGGGGCAAGGTTTAGTGTGAAAGCACTGTCGCAGAAATTAAAAGTTTCCCTCCCACTCTCCATGTCCCTGCGGTACGCTGCGGGGGCCAATTAACAGAAACACATGTTGTTGTCTCATAGATACTTCAGTCAGAGCATATTGATATTTTCTTCACCGTCAACTAAACAATCCCGAGTTTTAATACCCTCACAAAGACAACTTTTGGAAACACTTTCGAGAAAGAAGAAAATGCTGGTATACAGCATTTTCTTCTTTTTCAACAAGGTCTTCTAACCTTTGAAAAACAAATCGTCGGTTTACTTCAAAAACCTCGTTAACTACAACTTGTGTCAAGCTGTACTTACGAGGTTTTTGAAGTAAACCGACGAAATCCTACATGAGCGCCATTTTGGTAAAAGAGGGTAAATGCATCGCCATGATGTATACCTTACACCAAACAAATCATCATAATTACAACCATTGATCCATGAAATCTGTCTTTAAAAAAAAAAACCAGCTGAATCGTTGGATAGGTTGGTTCTGTGAGATGTAGAAAATGGGCATAATGCATAAAGTTACGACCTAAGTCAGCCTGCGCATACTGCGTCAGCTGACCTAGGCTGATACTTTTTGCCATACATTAACCTCCTTTTCACATACCCTAGACTATGTCTAAGTGACACTCTGCAAACGCTATCAAATTTTCAATCTGGTTAAGACGGTTTTTTTTTCCAGTCCTTGTGGCAAAGGACTTTTTTTTTCCTTCCAGCGTACACGTTTTCGACGTACCGTGGCATAAGGCAGAGCTCACTCCTGATGATCACTTTCTTCTAGCAAATCGCTTTAACGTGTACACGTGATTTAACCCATTACCACTCAATCCCTACTTTTGACACCCCTCAGAAAGAAGCCTTTTGAAAACACTGTGGGAAAAGGAGAAAATGCTGGTAACCAGCATTTTCTCCTTTTCCCACAGTGTTTTCTACCCTTCAAAGAACAAATTTCTATTTTTCAGTCACCTAATTTTGTCGTCTGCAAACGCTTTCAATTTGGACCAGTCCAAAATTTTCTCGTGTGGTAATGAGTTAAAGATTGATTCTACTGATTACCTCTACTCTACAAGCATATTGTCTTCAACTGTGCTGGAGCCAACGCTTTAAGTTGACAAGTGATAAATGTCACAATTGAATTACCGTTTTGTTTTCAATCAGTTGTGACAAAATATCTCTGATACGAATATATCGACGTGGGAAATGTTACATTATAATTTGGAGGCGTTTCCCTTTGCAGTTGCACATACAGCGCCTTTAGCAAGTCACCGATTGCTTTCCAACATAACGAAGTTGAAATTATTTTGAATGGGAATAATTAGGACAATAATGATAATTATGCCACATTTATTTCCACGTTGTTAAAGAAATTCTTGACCTTACAGACATGGTTGTTGGCCGTAGGCTAGGAAAACACAGAAATTTACTTTGCTTTGGGGCAAAAAAGCGCAATACTCACGTGTCTACTTTCAGATGCCTATGAAGTATCAACGTGTCCTCAAGATTACACCTGAAATTATAATAAAAGACATTCATTTTCAGCTGAAACTCTAGCACAAGTAACTGTGCACTCGCATCTTAAAATGAATATGGGGCGATAATAAAAGATGTAGAGAGTTAAGCTATTTAAAACAAAGCTATATGTGTTCACTAATGAGTTAAAAATGTTCTTTTACCAAACGGGAGAGCATAGATGAGAAACAAATAAACACCTGCAAAAAGTTAAAGCAAATACTGAATTTGTAAAACTTTTCCTGTGCTTAAAATCCCCTCTTCAAAACTATAGTAAAACTATCAAAGTTACAAGTACTATCTTGCAGAGAATGATACAAGAGAAAAAGAGAAAGAAAGAAATAAGATTGGCATAAAGAAACGGGAAGAGGATTACAACAAAACTCGTAGTATTTTAACGCAAAACTTTTCAAAGTACCGTTTGGTACTTTGATGTGCTAATTTCTTTTTTATCATTAAATACATTTGCCTGATACATTAATGTTCTCTTGTATAGTTGTATTTCTCACTTTCCTGCCTAATGTACAACATTTTTATTTGCACGGTCAGGTGACAGGTGATTTGGAAATTTGTTCATGGCGGTGGCGAATCGTGTCACCTTAAACCGAAGTTTCCCTGTTTTGAGGTCTCACAATCTGATAACGTAGACGAAACGGAATTTCCCTTTTGAATGCCCAAATATGATAAAAACTGGCATCGCTGAGAACTGACGTCACTGAGATCTTTGCAAAACCTGCAGTTTGGTGTATGAAATTGATGATGTCACTGCGATAGACATTCGACGTTACTTTTTCATTTAAACATGGATTTAAACAACTTCAAAGTAGGTACATGTAACTATGCATTATCATGATTTGTTGGCAATAGTAAAAGACCACTTGTTTCCTAAAGCGACCTTTAAGTTATCCTTTTAACGTTATAACGTCTGAGTTTCGACAATTCGACAGTCATTTTTTAACATGTTGCTGAAATCAACTTAGATTTAAAAAAAAAGGATCAATGTTTTAGTCCTCTAAAGACAGGTTTCTCGGCCCTAGTGGCTCAAAGATCTGGCTGCAGGTTTTGTGCAATTTGACTGATCTATATTGCGTTAGCATTTCAAAAGTTTACAGCTGACCGCATATGAACGACTTCCTTTTTCTCAAACAAAACACGGCAAAACGAGAAATTGCTCGTTGGTGCATTTTAAAAACGGGGAATTGTATTAATCGGCCCAATTTCTACGACTATCTTGAAAATCGTTTACTACAAATTCACGTCGGGCAGTAATGAGCAAACTTTCACTGTATCTGATTACAGGTCTGTCTATTTGTTTCGATGAGGAATTCCCCGGTGAATTCCAGCTAATGGCTACAATTGTCTATTTGCAATGCTAGGGCAATTAATTTATGAACTCTTGTTCCATGCTCTATTGATAGGGTCCACATACCTGGAAAATACAACCCCCCAACCCAGCATTTTTCGTCCTATTATTCGTGAAGTTTTGTTTAGATTTATTATTTCTAAAATTCTTTCACTGACATAGGGTGTACGCTTATGTTTGACTCTTTACGAAATGAAAACGACAAAATTTCCAACTTAAAGGCATTTACAGACTGACTTCAATAATGGGATTGGCCTTGAAAAAGGTAGGATACATTGTGAGAAAATTGCAAATTTATGCTGGCAACCAGCAATTTTTTTTTTTATTTTCTTTTCCCACAATGTTTTCAAACGCTTTCTTCCTTGAGGTTGTTGCAACTCGGGATTGCATGGTAAAAAGTTAAGTAAGCCCCGCTTATTGATTCAGAGACGAAAGAGTAATTAAGCACGCCAAGGGTAACATTATGAATAAACGCGTGCATATCTAGGGAAAAACTTTTTTTCTGTTCTTTCATAGATATGTTGATTTATCTGTGAATTTTTAAATTATGGCTTATGGAAACTCTGCCATAGTACGTATAAATGACAATCGTAGTTTTAAAATATTTAAAAGTTTTCTGACAAGCTTTTCACAATAATAGGTTGTGCCTATATTGACCGCTATAGAGTTTTACACTTTACCAAACAATCCGATGTTTGAATGACCTTGAAAAAGATAACTTGTGCAGATAATATCAGAAAACGGAAAATTACTGGTAATAAATATTTTGTCGTCCTTTCTGGCATGCTTTTCCCTCTCTGGTAGACATGTATTACATTCTGCCATTGTTAGATATATCATTGATTTAGATTTAGACAATTCTATATGTTGTCGTCTAGAAAAAGTGTAAATCAATGAAATGTAAATTTTCACGCTGAAAGTGAAAGCTAAATATTGCATTGTCACTGGCTATAGAACTGCACTGTCGGAAAAAATGTAACTGTTTCTCTAATGTTTAGCCCAAGTAGTGCTTTATTCAATGCAAATCTAGGCTAACTGATGTCTTTACAAATGTGATTTTTTTGTCCAGGATGACTTACCGAAACTATGTGACAATGCAAAATGTGGAACGTGTCAACCGATAGATGTTAATACATTTATAAGGCAGGACGGTTGGCTGAATTTCCAAAGTAGGAAATTATGATCAGCTATTACCGAAATCATAACACGTCCAACTAGGTTGCCCGAACACTTGAGAAGACGTTCCATGTGGGAAACACCCGATCCTATATGACACGATTTGAAATTACCTCAACAAAACATGCCCTATCTGGGAAAATTTCCTCAACAAAATAACCTATCAGGGAAAATCAAATCAACAAAGGGTCATATTTGGAAAATTTTCAGGACAAAGTATAGGAAAGATGATTCCGGGGATAAAGGATGAAACATAGGATAAAGGGTTTATGTATTAGAATTGTTATCTACAAGAAAAGCAACCCGAGCTGTACTGAAACAAATTACTCGTAATTTTTATGGACAAGAAATAATGTTTACACTGGGTCCATTAAACAATATACCTGCCTTTGAACCTTTCCTTTAATGCCACAAGCGAGTTTACTCGAGGCCATTTTTATGGGATTTTCACCTTGGTGTTAGAGTCTAACGTCGCTGCCCCTTTAATCCCGAGACCTGTCAAAACAAACGCCCTTAAAATACATTAACACCTTTTTGAGTGGCCGAAGTGACTTTATCCATAACCCTGCGGTAATTCTTATTCGAAATTGAATGGCAAATTTTGATATGACACAAATGTTACTCTTCGTGTCCGGGCTGAATAGCACGGAACAACAAAACAGGGCTTATTATACAAAAGTATATGTTTTAAATGTCACATCATGTCAGATTCTATACGCCTCTGTCTGGCCCGCTCCAACAGTTCAGGTCGAAGGTCATGGGACTTGGTCCCGTCAGGCAATGAGCATATTAACTCTTTGCCGAACAATCCCGGGTTTTCATGACTCTGAGAAGGAAGCCTTTTGAAAACATTGTTGGAAAAGGAGAAAATGCTGGTAACCAGCATTTTCTCCTTTTCCCGCGATGTTTTCTACCCTCTTATATCAAGTTCTAATTTTTGAGTCACATTAATTTTGACGTCTGCAAATCCTTTCAGTTTGGACCAGTATAGAACTTTGTCGTTTGGTAAAGAGTTAAAGGACAAGGAGTAACTTAGGGTGAGTTTTAGTCTTCTGGGAGCGTAGCACATATGGACAAACGGTGGCAATGATAAACAAACAAAAAATAAAGCCAAGCAATCCTACGTCTTTCTATGAGTCTCTGAGTAGCTAATATTTGTTTATTATAGCACATGACTGCATGAAGTTGGAGGAGAAAGTGTCACTGTAGTTTTTGTCGGTGACTTTGTCTAGGCTCTGTTGTGGTTCAGCCATAATAAGATTTTTTTCTCCCTCTCTGGTTTGAACAATTCTATAAGAATGTTTTCAAAGCTACCGTCATCAACTTTTTTTAGAGGTTACTGAATGAAACTTTTAAAAAACAATCTTTCACCACTTAGTGACGAGTGTCTAACGACAATGAAAAAGAAATTATTATGGGAAAAGTAGAAAATGGTGGTACCCAGCATTTTCTCCTATTTCGACAATGTGTTCAATCCTACCAAAGACAAATTTGAGCTACATTTTAATAATTTGTCTGCAAATGTTTTCAAATCGAAAAAAAAAATTGTATATCTCTATATACATGTATATATTATTTTGCAAGTGTGGTATAGAGTTAAGGTTATGACGATGTCAGCTTTTGACAACATTCTTGGAAAAGGATAAAATGTTGGAAGCTCACAATATTCCCTTTTCCTACAATGTTCCAGAGTCAGCTTTTGAAATCAAATTTAGCGGCATGTATGTAGAAATTAACAATTAATGATCACAGTGCAACCTACAGGCGATAGTTTACATCTGACTGGCCACTTTGGAAAACATTGTGACATGAAGAGGGGTTGGTCATGACGAACGATTTGTGACCCGCAGGTCTCGAGTTAGAGTCTCAGTGGAAGCACTGGGTTTTCTTCGGAGTACCTTTGGACAAATATTCAGATTTCTACCATAGTACTGGTAAAACCCAAGACGTACATGTACATACTAGCTTGTGAGCTGTCGTCGTGACTCGACTTCAATGATATTGAAAGTGGCATCAAAACACCATTCAATTATAAATTCAGTCAATCACTTATCGGCGTAATTCCTTGCATCAAAACTAAGTTAAAAAGTATAACTTAGTTTTGAAAAAAAGTACATTCTTTTCCTACAGATTACCACACACGCCATGTTTGTTTACACGGGCAAATAATATCCCTGTAGAGGTGGGCAAATCTCGGAGAAAGGTGAAAGAGAAATGAAAAATCAATTTGTTAAAACTGTATCTGATAACCGGAATGATTCGTTACAGATATAAATCACCTATTAACTATGGGTCCATGAACACAATGGTTGTTGAATACCCCGGCGTACCATTGCCTTCTGTTTTCAAAAGCGATATGATTAATTCATTTCCAAACGACAAAATTTTAGGTTTGTCCAAATCGAAAGCATTTGCAGACAACAAAATATATGTGACTGAAAATTTGAAACTTGTTTTGTGAAGGGTAGAAAACTGGGGGAAAAGGAGAAATGCTGATTACCAGCATTATCTCCTTTTCCCACTATGTTTTCTAAAGGCTTCTTTCTCGGGGTAAAAAAAGTAGGGATTGTGTGGTAGTGTGTTAAAGTTTTCCGGACGCGTAACTCTAGATCAGACTGCACAGAACTTGCAGTCTGATCTTGTATATACATCGCCCGCTACCTACTGCTAAACTGGGACCGATCTTTATCGGTAATGAATGATTGTATTCATTCGCTTTGCAATGAAAGAGTCTGCCGCTTTTCGCATACATGTTGCAAGTCATATAGGGTGTGAAATGAATTGAAATAAGAAATAAAACCATGATATTATCTTCTGTCCGATTTATTATACCGCACGATATAATTTTAGACTTCTCTAAATTGACAGAGTTTTGCAATCGAAGCATTTAACCCTTAACTCCATGGATACTCATTTTGACGTATCAACAACAGACAACTTTTGAAAACATTGTGGAAAAAGGAGAAATTGCTCGTAACGAGAAATTTCTCCTTTTTCCACAATATTTTCCACTCAATCAGATATTTGTATCCTCATTCGTCCATATTTTTGACATCATATCTTTATTTGCTGCTGAAATGGAAGAGCCTCAAATTGGCATATCAGGTAAAGGGTTGAATAAATCAAATCATGTTTTGAAATCGATAAAAGTCGCTAACTAGCATTCTGTCTTTTTACCACAATGTTTTAAAGACTTTCCTCGCCGTCGGCGTTAAAACTCAGGTTGTTTTGTAAAGGATTAATGTGAAAAAAAAGAATGCATTGGTTCAACTAGTTCTACACAAATACAAATAATACAGAATGGAAGAGTATATGGGATACACAAAAAGGTTATTTGCTAAAGAAACTGAAAACATTGTGGTACATGGAGTTGGACTTAACTGTGTGGCTTGATTGATTGATTTACTGATTGATAGATTGGTGTTTTATACCACTTTCAACACTTTTTCTGTCATATTACGGCGGCACTTACATGTTCATGCACTTTCTATGTTTTACCAGTACAAAAAAAGTTTTGAGTTCTTACCCAAAGACACTCCTTCGAAAAGCCCAGTGGATTGAGGCTCGAACTTGAGGCTTTTGGGTCATGAATCCTGCAGGTTTATATTGCAGTATTAGTTGTATGGTCAGGTAGCAGGAGACGTGAAGACCTAGTTGAAGTGGCGATTCTATGTCCCATGCCTTCTGCCACCTGACCGAACAACGAATTTATTGTACCTGTACTTCAAACTTTTACTACCCTAACGTGTATTCAGCGAAGTTCACTGTTTAATGGTCCTCCGAAATGGGTACGCTAATGAAATAGAATTTCCTTTCTGAGTGCCTCAATGCAATGAAAGCTGACGTCACTAAGACGTCAGGAAACCTTGGTAAGACCTGCAGTTTGGTGCATAAACTTGATGTTACAGCGATAGACATTCAACATTCTTCTATTTAAACATGGATTTAAACAACTTCAATGTAAGTAACTATATGCATTGTCATAATTTGTTGGCCAAAGTAAACCACCATTAGTCGGCTCAAATGGTCATTGTTTATCTTTTTAACGTTACAATGTACGAGTTTCAATATTTCATAATTTATCTAACAATTTGGCTCGTTTTTTACCACTTGTATTTGTTTTTGAACGACGGCAAACAATAATATAATTATTCTGTAACTACATTCCTTACCTTTTTAAAATATTCAATTCTTTCCGCTAGGACATCAACCATCAAGGGAAACAAGTACTAAAAATGGTGTGGGCTAATCAGTATATTTTTCTTGTGATCTTTCGTTTCGATCGGCGCCGACATTTTGGAAATTTCGTTGAAAGCGAGTTATGTACATGTATACATGGGGCTTTCGAAAGGGAAACTGCTTTGAGGAGGATTTTGCCAATGTACAGGGATATATGTTCGGAGCATATTATCCAATGAGAATGCAAGAAATTCCTAAAAAAAGTTGCATTATAATAAAAAGCTAGAAACTACATTTTGAGCCATTATCAGACGACAGACTTTGAGGCTCGTCCAAATTTGACAGCGAATTTTGCAGTATACAAAATGCTTGTGGACGCACTCGTCGAAATTCCACACCTCGGTGTAAGCTACGTATGGCAAAAGGGTATTCACTCATTTTCAAACGACAAAATGTTAGACTAGTCCAAATTGGAAGCATTTGCAGACGACATAATCATTGCCACTAAAAAATCAAAATTGTTTCGATAAGGGAACAAAACATTGAGGGAAAAGGAGAAAATGCTGGTTACCAGCATTTTATCCTTTTCCCGTGATGTTTTCAGAAGGGCTCTTTCTCAGGGTCGTGAAAACCAGGGATTATTTGGGAAAGGGTTCATGAATGTCCGTGATGCTTCATACCAAGGTTGTCATCACATAACAATGGATCAATAAAATACATTTTGTCTTACACCCGACTTAATCATGGTGTAGAGTAGTCCTTGAATATACAGAAAAAATAACGTTATCCCAGATTTTCAACCCATGTCATGGGTCAGCATGCACGGACTGTGCAGGCTGATTTTAACGAATACTTTTCGCAGATGCATTCAACTGCCTTTTC
The DNA here is from genome assembly GCA_943736015.1 of Tridacna crocea. Lineage (NCBI taxonomy): Eukaryota > Metazoa > Mollusca > Bivalvia > Cardiida > Cardiidae > Tridacna > Tridacna crocea. The sequence goes on from OX031066.1 coordinate 18,728,621, forward strand.
ACAGACTGGCTACACGCAATAAAATCGTATCAAGAGGTCACAAGACGATGCAAAAAAGCTAAAGAGCTACAACGCTTTACGACACGATGATTTGATTTAACCATCCTGTGGATGAATGTTTCAAAAACAGTGGGGAAATAAAAAGGAGAGACCATTATTTTCTAAACATCCTAACAATACTTCCAACCTTTTCAAAGCCAAATTCCATTTCAGCCGTATCTCTGTTTTGTCATTTTGGACAAGTGTAAAGTTTTGCCGTTTGGTAAAGGTTAATTAAAAGGTATTTAAAAGACAAGAAGCACTTGTAATGAAAGAGCACACGAAAAGATACAATACAACCTAATTGGTGTGACATAAACCTTTACAACAATAGTCGAGTATAAAGTAATTGTGTTGCGTAATGTTAGGCAACATCAAAATAGCGTTTTTCTTTGAAATCAACACTTTCTCTGCCAAAAGGCGGTTTAACACTTTTCTACACGTGAACAGTTGTGACAAGTTCAATTGCAAAGCATTTGCAGACGACAAAATTAATTGTTTTCGAAATTTTGGAAATTGACTGTGATAGAGTTGAAAACAGTGCAGGAAAGGAGAAAATGCAGGTTACCAGCATTTTCTTCTTTTTCCATAATGTTTTTTTTTCAGTTTTTTCTTAATGTCCGCAAAGTCGGAATTGTGGGGTAACCGAGCCACCAAATAGCTTCTGCGGCCGACGTAGACCACAGACGAGCAGTCTGATCTTGGATCTGTGCCCTCTGCTACCTTCCTATAAACTGTTACTGCAACTATCTTCAGCTGCGTATTGAGACTTACACAAAGGTCGAATATTCATTTCAAGTAGGCAGTGAAAACGCTAAAGCAATTTGTAATTTACTGGAGTAATTTGAAAAGATGGGGGTGTTGATCGATGTAGTACTGGCAACACAAACACCCTTTTCTAAACAACAATATATTAGGTGTGGTGTTCTTGGTTGCTGGGTAGAGAGTAGGTGAAGTGTCATTGGTTGCTGGGTAGAGAGTCTGCCTAGTAACCATAACGTCTTGAGTTTAATAACCAGGGGGAGATACCGACTTTGGGATTGTTTATCGGCCCCCATGTTTGGCGTCAGAACTGGAGCAGTTCCCAGGAAACAGAATAGAGAGAGATTAATATAAGTTGTCAGAGCCTATTTCTAAATCAGTGTATATAAATATGTTTAAACTAATTTAAGAGTTGTGCAAGTTTGAAGCGATTGTAGGCAAGAGATCAGATGTATTGCATTATATATACATGTATATGCATTTTTTTCGCCCTACTCTCATTTTATTCCAGGTTATTTGTCTTTAACACTTTCCCAAAACGACAAACTTTTGGACCAGACCAAATTGAAAGCATTTGCAGACGACAATTCAACTCTTGCTGAAAAGATCATTTCTGTCTATGATAGAGTAGAAAACATTGTGGGAAAAGGAGAAAATGCTGGTTACCAGCATTTTCTCCTTTTCCAACAATGTTTTCAAAAGGCTACTATTGCAGACCCGTAAAAACCAGAGATTATTTGGGAAAGGGTTAAAAGGATTCAACGTTTACATCATTCCTTTCTTTTCCAACAGTGTTTAAAGAAAAAAAAACCCTCTATCCTAAAGATCAGTATAACAGACCAGACAGTGTGACGTGTAGTCCGATAGTTTTGGGAAGAGGCGTGTCTTGGTAGAGCTTGAGCCTCTCTCATAAAAACATTGTTAGTTCGAATACCAAAATAAACGGGCTCAACATAGGGAACTACCTCATTACGGCACGGATATTAAGTATTTAAGATTTCCAGAAAGCAATCATCGAGAGTGATTCACATAATTTGTACAATACAATACAGAATACAATACACATAACAATACTACAAACATTACAATACCTTTGTTCACGCTTTTCTAGAAACCAAGACATTCTACTAAACGTACTAAAACACAAATTTAAGGCAACGAGGTACTGATTGTACTTGAACATACATAATTCGATTTAGTAATATAAGGGTAAATGTTAAAACTTGTCTCACAACCCACGAACTATATAGATATAACCTTTGCTCTGGAAAAAAAGGGGGTTTAATGCAGCTCCTTGATCAATTATACCGACCAAATGATCACATGATTGGATCCATAAAGTCCATTTTGTCCGATAACTGCTCAAATCCCGAGATCGCCCTTTACCCCATAAGGCATTTCTAATGTATCTCTAGTTGACTCTCAATAACAGCAAGGATGAAGCCGTTTCTTATGTGTATATGACACCTTTTGATAGCTTAGAAAACATTGTGATAAAAGGTGAAATTGCTCGTCACGAGCAATTTCACCTTTTGCCACAATGTTTTCCAAAGGCTACTACAACCAAAGAGTAGAAATAAGTATCTATGGGATAAAGGGTTAGAATTGTCCTTGAATGTGGAGAAAGTTGTCCAAAAGCGAAAAGTTTCAATCCAGGTTAGCCTGCGCGGGCTGCAAAGGCTCACTTAGGCCGAGACATTTTGCTGTTACATTTTTCTCGTATTGGTCAAATCTCTTCAACAGAAATATGCTTTGTCTTCACATGCTGCATATTTGGAAGATGAGATCCATTTCTCAATCAATTTATATTGTCTTTCATCACGCAGGTTTCCAATTCAGGACGCCTCGCAAAGTGCAACATATTTTTTATGATATCCTGTCTGATTTTCGACAAGATTTATACACAAGTGGCATGCAATTTTCAAAAAAATAGTCCTAGGGCGCCGAATAATGAGTGATTGATTGTATGATTATAAGGGCCATTTTCATCATTATTTCAGTTAGGCCTATATCACTGCGGTTAGTGCATCTATCCATGCTTTACAGGAGTTTTTACTTCTACCAGTACTAAGCACAAATTTCTTTCCAAGCCACTGGCTGCTTTCCCACATAACCACCGTCGAAACAAATTGATAAGCGGTGAGAGGGGAATAAATCCTGTCGCAATGACTACCATCAATCCTCGAAAAGAAATTTGCCAAGCCGGAAATCGAACCACCGACCCCTTGTGCTCAAGTCCTACATACTACCGACTATATTACGGTCGGTCGGCACCGCCGAAAAAACCTTGCAGACTTTAGAACAGACGAGAGCCAATTTTGTTATATTCTTATCAGTGAATTACCGGGATTTCTCAGTGTATGACCTCAAATGGAGAGATGGATAACGTAACATACCCTCGGGCGTTACGTCATCTGTTGCGTCAGCTGCTTCAGCCAAAAAGTATGTACAGAGAAATCTGATACATGTATACCTACTGTTCTTGACAATTATTTGCAAACAAAGGTGGGAAAATTAGGAGTATAATAATTAGAATAATCAACCGGTGGTGTGTGATATTGAAAATCTGTCACTCGAATGAGGTTTGACACGGTTAAAAAACTTGTCCTTCAGACTTGTTTGTCAACCGCACCACACCCCATTCTACTGACAGATTTTTTATATCGCACACCACCAGTTGATTATCCTCGGATACCCCGGGGTCTCCCTATTTGCTACGCTACATCGTCGATGTAGCGTAGCAAATAGGGAGACCCCGGGGTATCGATGTAGCGTAGCAAATAGGGAGACCCCGGGGTATCCGAGGATGCAGTTGATCATCCTCTTTATATACATATACACTCGAATGGGGTTTGACACGGTTAAAAAACTTGTCCTTCAGACTTGTTTTTCAACCGCGCCACACCCCATTCTACTGACAGATTTTTAATATCGCACACCACCAGTTGATTCATCCTCGGATACCCCGGGGTCTCCCTATTTGCTACGCTACATCGTCGATGTAGCGTAGCAAATAGGGAGACCCCGGGGTATCCGAGGATGCAGTTGATCATCCTCTATATATACATACACTGATGATGTGGCAATGTCATAATCGCTTTATTATATCATCAGTGTTTCAGGAAAGCAATCACAGTAAATTAAAGGCCGGAACGCACGTATTGTGTAGTCTGGTGACTCTGATCTTGATCTTAACCGTCTGCAAAAAGGTCTGTGAGGTAAGCAATTTGCTGCCTGAAGGTAAATGTATGTGTATTTCAGCTAATAGATAAATTTACCGAACTATAGTTTACGCCCATTAAACAGAAGTCAAATGATAATAGTTCGTTGAATTTTACCGTTGTTGAAAAAATTCAAGATACTTCTGGGACAACCCCCGCAATAAGAATAGATCTAAAGTAGATGTAATCGATAATTAATTGAACGAATGAAATATTTTACTTCTGTCACAATCAGATGTTTCAAATATTTCTGCAACACATACAATGCATTTGACAAGCGGAACTAACCAGGCATGCCTTTGATTCTATTTAATCTTTATCCTGCTAAAGAAATGTAATAAAAATTGCAAACCGATAGTAAAACCCATTTTTTTTCTCAATTTCAAAGCTATCTTTCAGGGAAAACAACTCCTTATCGGAAAGTGTTGATCCAAGATCAGACTGCACGTTCTGTGCAGTCTGATCTCGATCTACAATGTCCACAAAAGTTTGTTCAGCCGCGCTTAGCAGCCTAAGAGTTGATATTGAATGAAATATGCATTCTAAAGTCCTGTGATATCGGATCAATTATAGCGTGAATGCAACTGGACCGTCACTTTATCACCCTTCCTCTTGAGCAGTTAATACAACATTGTAGTAAAAACAGCAGTTACTTGTTACAAGGAATTGTCCTAATTCCAACAATAGATCTATATATATATTATTTTTTTTGTATAGAGATTTAAGAAATCATTCTTCTTTTGTAATTTGTGACTTTATCCGCCTTGTTAAGCACTACTCTGTACAGTAATGGATGCTATCTATACAATGATGACGGCTACTCTTAGATCTATACTGTCTTTTATTCAGCTACATCCTCTCACCACGTCCTACTTAAATTGCCACAGGAATACTTGAATATATCTTGAACTAATTCAACATTTGGTGCCTTACGCCGTTTTCAACATCATTTCAATTTTATCATTCCAACAGCTTACATAATATACGTATGTGCATGTCGTAAGACTTAAAGTTTTATCGTTACTAGGCAAGGGCTCAGAAGAGTCTCACCCGAAGAAAATTCCATAAAAAAGCCCAGGGCTTCCTGGTATATAAGGCTCGATCGCGACACCTTAAGAGTGCGCTGGAGTCCTACATTATACAACTATGCCTTGCTGGACCCTAAATTGTAAACGCGAGACACAAAAACATCTTATATCAGGAAATGCACTTTATACGTATTCAGTAAAAGCCGTAATCGACTTTCCGTTTTGGGAGATTCGCATAATAAACCGTTCAAACAAATAAACAAGGAAACAAATCAATTTATTTTGCACTGTTAGGGTTGATCTTCAAATATAAGCATAATTCAGGGACGCTGATCCTTTAAGTGCCGAAAATAATGGATTGAACATTTTCAAATCAGGAATGAAGATTGAAACAATGAAATTTGAAGGATACTAAATGTATTTTTGCCAGAAATTTCGCAAAATATCGGACAGTGTAGATTCAAGATCAGACTGCACGTTCTGTGCAGTCTGATCTTGAATCTACACTGTCCGCAAAAGGTAGCCCAATCTCCAAGAAAACATCTAAATGTCATGCATACCACTTGAAGCGTTAATCTGGTACCAGAAAGGTTTCATTTTCTGAACGATCAGTTATTTTCGTAGAACAATCCAAGAAATGTTTTTTTCTGAACGCGATTATTAAAGTACATCAATCTCTACTCCCCCCCCCCTTTTTTTTTTTAGTTTTCCCTGTAATATCATTCTTTACCATACGAAACAACTTCAGACTCGTCTAAATTCGAAGCACTTGCAAACGACAAATCAAATGTACCAAAAATGCCAAGACTTCAACGGTCTCTGGAATTTATGAAACATTGTGGAGAAAAAGGAAGAAATGCTCGATACCAGCATCTCCTTCTTTTTCCACATTTTTTAAAAAGGCTCTGTCCTCAATGCCGTTATTCATGTACTTTAGGATCTTTTGGTAACTGTTTAGGGTTCAATTTCAGCCTTTTTCTAATTTGTACAATTGGGTCTGACGAACAACGGTCGTTCACTCAGTTGAGTATAACTCTTTAGAACAATACATATATCTGCCTGTCTATTAATCCCTCTGTCCTTCCTAGCGTCCTCCGGGTAATTCTTTCCTCTCTTCCCCCACCCCTCGCCCCTGCTAAACATTAAGTTGACGATGTCGACCACCCGTGCATTCGTCCTTGTCCCACCCAACCAATCTCCCGCCTACCCGCAACCACAACTAGTCCTCTGTCTGTCTGGCTGGCTGACTGGCTGGCTGGCTGTCCCTATGATTGTCTGTCTGCTCATTCGTCTATCTACCCATTCCTTTCCTCCACCGGTCCGTCCGTCTGTCTGAATTCGTATTAATCTAACAGTGATCTTTAAGCTTGCAGCTATGACCAAATATTTAATACGAGGGCATAGTCCTAGTTTCCCTAGATATTTAGTGAATTGGATAACATTCCAACTTAATCACATTTCGACTTAACTCTCCGCCATACAGGGCTTTTTGAAATGCAAATTACAGAAAATTGATGTCGAATATGACGTAATTTGCCTAGATGGCTCCTGTAAAGTATATTCAGTCCAATTCTAATTCAACCATCATTTCAGAGCGCAATAAAAGTTATTCAACTACAAGTCGTAGGAGGTTTCACATCTACTAAAGTTATCAGTAACACATAATGAAAAAATTGAATCTTTACCAAAAGTATAGATTTGTCCAAATTTGAAGCAGCTGCCGACGACAATTTAGATGTGATTCAAAATTTGAAGTTTGTTCCGGGAAAGGAAGGAAACATTGTGGGAAAAAAAGGATAAAATTCTGGTTACCAGCATCGTTTTCCCTTTTTCCACAAAATTTTCAAAAGCCGTCTTTCTCATGGTTACTAAAACAGGGGATTGTGTGGTGAAAGATGAGGATGAAGCGCTAAAAAAATTAACGAGAAGTCAAATATGGCAATTCCAATTTTATTTTCGCCAGAAAATATCACAAATCTTTGCTCTTTTGCAAAACATCTAGACCAAGATCAGACTACACAGACTATCATTTACAGTAACAAAAACCTCATGGGAGAGAAAGAAAGAGTTTCTCATTTTGCCTCAGTGCTTACTAGATAGTTTTAATCGAAAGCGAAATAAAATTAAAAAAAGTCGTTCTTAGGAAGGAAGGGATTAACATAATTTACCATGAAAAAGTGCTTTCAAGCCTATACGATACTAGTCTTGTTTGGTAGAGGGAGGCAAAAGACGCTGGAATTTCATTTCTATGGGTGCTTTTAACCTTAGACCTTTATTCATTATCGAGGCAAAGCGATCGCGATTGGGAAAAGGAACAGTTTAATAATAGTTTAACCCATTACCAAACGACAATATTTTAGACTGGTCCAAAATTGAAAGGATTTGCTGACGACAAAATACAAGCGACTGAAAATTTGAAATTTGTTTCGGGAAGGGTAGAAAACGTTGTGGGAAAAGGAGAAAATGCTGGTTACCAGCATTTTCTCCTTTTCCCACAATGTTTTCTAAAGGTTTCTTTCTCAGAGGCGTCAAAAGTAGGGATTGTGTGGTTAATAATAACAACTCCAAAATGCCGAATCACTAGATTCGCCCAAAATGAGAACATTGCCAGACGAAAAATTGGATGGGTTTATTGATGGAATTTGTGATAGAAAAATGTGAAAATATTGTGTGAAACATAGAAAATGTTGGTTTCCAGCATTTTCTCCGTTTTCAGCAATGTTTTCATAAGTCCATAACCTAAGTGTCAGTAAAACAGGGGATCGTGTGGCTTAAATAGTCTTTGACCTTTCATATTGGACTATGAATGATTTTAGCGCCTAGACAGTGTGACCACAAGTGCAGTCTGATCTCGGTCCACACTCCCATTTTTTGAACGGTCGAAAATTTAATATTCTGAACAGAAAGTTTCTGACTCCCTCCGACATATTATCTTTCCCCCCCACCCCCCTTGCCCAAACCACCAACCCCAGCTCCAGCGCCCCCTTTCAAATTCAAAGGCAAAGTTATGTTGACTGCTCCGCTGGAATGTCGTCTGGAAATGCTTCTGATTTGGCAAGTAGAAAATTATGTATTGAGGAGAGTTGCATATTTCATACTTGATGCCAGGTAGAACGAGTCCTGCTGTGTAAAGGGGTACTTGAACTCTTTACCAAACGACAACATTTTAAAATTTTCCAAATTGAAAGTATTTGCAGACGACAATGTAAAAGTAACTCAAAAATTGAAAATTGTTTCCCGCAGGGTGGAAAACATTGTGGTAAAAGGAGAAAATGCTGGTAACCAGCATTTTCTCCTTTTCCCACGATGTTTTCAGAAGGCTTCTATCTCAAGGTCGTTAAAACCAGGGATTATTTGGTAAAAAGTTAATGTATCTGCAAAAATCATCGATTCAGGTAAGTCTGCGCAGTCCGTGTAGGCTGCTCTATGGCGAACCTTTTTGCTTTTGGTTGATTATCTGCATGTCTAAGGACCGCTCTACCCAAAGGTTCAACCGGTGGTCAGACAAAATGGATGTATGGATCTACAGTCCTTCGACGACTTACATGTCATAGAAATGCATTAAGCCCCCTTTTGCCAGAGCATGGCACAAATATTTGAGTGCCGTTGTAACCGAAACTTGGCAAAGGTGGACCATATTTAAACATCAATTATGGCTTTAAGCATTCCGCACACAAAAGAAACACGAAATATTTGAATAACCCTTTAGGCGTCCAGCAAAAACTCTTTTCGGTTTTTGTGGACGGTTGAGATCAAGATCAGACTGCACATAATGTGAAGTCTGATCTTAGATCTGCACTGCCCAGAACGTTGGGACCATTCTGCTTGAACAAGTCCATTGAAGTGCTACTGTGCGTTTTTCATTTGACAGTAAACAATGTTTTTCCCGCAGCTGTCAGCACTAGAAATATTTATCTTTGACTACATAATCCCGATTCTTAATGACCCCAAGGAAAAAGCCTGTCGAAAACAGTGGGGGAAAAGGCGATAATGAAACCATAAAAGGACACCAACACTGTTTTCCTTTCCTCACAATGATTCCTGAAGTTTCAAATATAAATTCAAATTTTTTGAGTCACATTTTTTTTTGACAGCTGCAAAAGCTTCCGACTTTGACAAGCCTAAAGTGTTGTCCTATGGCAAAAAATTAAGTTGTTAATAAACAATCGTCTGCTTTACTAGTTCTGGAGAGAAAGGCCGTTTGAAAATATTGTGTGCAAAAGTTAAAAACGCTACTAACAAACATTTTATACTTTTCCAACAGTGTTACCCTTTCAAAGACAAAGTGCTTCATTCGAGCATAACCTTGTCGTCTGCAAATGCATTCAATAGGGTAGAGTCAAGAATCTTGTCGTTTGGTAATGACAAAAAACTGACAAATAGTGAAAAGTTTCGAACTGCGCAGGCTGACCTGAATCGACAGTTTTCGCAGATGCATTAAGAACCTTTTCACAGAGCATGCCTCATGTACGTACGATCCCTGCTGAGCTTTATTCTATAAAAATCGACCTGGATTTTTGTATTTTGAAATACTTACCCCTTTATAATAGGACGACTGTTGAAAACATATTGTTAAATGAAAAACTTGTTCAAGATTAAACATTTCTCTTTTTTCCCTGTTCTGTCTCTATCCTTTTACCGCTAATATAGCGTTTTAACAGCAATGTAGTAGAAGGCTTTTGAAAACGTTGTGGCAAATGAGAAAATTCTGGTAACCAGCGTTGGCCTGCATTTTCTTTCTATTGAACAATATTTTCTTCCCTTCCCAAACACAAAAAAAAAGACAAGTGTTAAATTGTCTACAAAACCTTTCCATTTGTACGAGTGGTTTGGTAAAGAGCTATACTTTTTTCTGTCATATTTTCGATGTTTTATATTATTAGATTATTTTATGATTGAGTTATGGTGAATACGGAAGACTCGGTTTGAAACAAGATTCCGATAAACGTTCAATCCTTAACCGCATTGCGTTACTGGGTCAGAAGAATGGATGTTTTTCTGACTTATAAAGTATTTTCTGAAGCGTAAAACATTTAAATCTATCCTTTTGTTGCATTAATTGTCTGCGTTTCAACCCTTCAGGAAAGATCAGACTGTCATTTGCGGACAGTGTAGATCAAGATTAGACCACTTAGAACGGATAGTCTGATCTTTGATCTATGTTGACCGAAACTCCGTTAAAAGCACAAATATGCATGTTTTGGTCCGTTTGTCTGATTGAAAAGTTAACCCATTACCACACAATCCCTACTTTTGACGCCCCTGAGAAAGAAGCCTTTAGAAAACATTGTGGGAAAAGGAGAAAATGCTGGTAACCAGCATTTTCTCCTTTTCCCACAGTGTTTTCTACCCTTCACAAAACAAATTTCAAATTTTCAGTCACTTTTATTTTGTCGTCTGCAAATGCTTTCAATTTAGACAAGTCTAAATTATTGTCGTGTGGTAATGAGTTAATTGAATTTATTTAATTCAGTGTTTCAAGGGTTAAAACCGCTATTGTTCGTCTGCTATTGTAGCTCGCCTCCCATGCGGGTTTTATTACTTGTTTATTATATGGGTTTACGTGTTTATGGGCCGGGATTCAAACCCTGCGATGTAATGCTTACGAGATTGAAACGAGAGACTAATTCCGAAACAATGTTGACAGTTGGTTAAGTTACATCGAATAGAATAGAGGTCGTTTTTATGGGGCGACTTTAATCCGTCTAACCCTTCCTACCATTTATCAACCGTCTTAATTGTATCTAGTCTTCTTTGGAATTCTTTTCCTCAATTTTTGACGGGTAACGCTTTGTTAACCTATTACCACACAATCCGTACTTTTGACGACCCCGAGAAAGAAACCCTTAGAAAACATTGTGGGAAAAGGAGAAAATGCTGGTATCCAGCATTTTCTCCTTTTTCCCATAATGTTTTCTACCCTTCACAAAACAAATTTCAAATTTTAACTTACTATTACTTTGTCGTCTGCAAATGCTTTCGATTTGAACAAACGTATAATTTTGTCGTTTGGTATTAGGAATACTGAGTTGAAAGGGAGTTTTATACATCTGCAACACGTATCGACTCATGTCAGTCTTCACAGTCCGAAAGGACCAACATGGGTCAAAACTCTGAACTCTTTATAAATCTCTTGCATTTCAAAAGGCAATTATATTATTCAGTCGGTTTTTAGAGAAAACGGATTTCATAAATCTAAAGTTATCGCTTTGTAATGACTTGTTTTGTATAATTTATCATGAGAATGCATCAACCTCCTATTGCCATGTTAACCGAATGAAAAGAAAGAATACAGACTGCTTCTTCATCTTATCTCCTTTTCTGCAATTGCTGCGGCACAAAAATATAGAATCAAAAGAGAAACTTTGCTGAGAGAGACAGAGAGAGACAGACAGACAGGGAGACAGACAGGGAGAGACAGACAGACACAGAGACAGAGACAGAGACTGAAAGAGAGACAGAGACTGACAGAGACAGACAGAGACTGAAAGAGACTGGCAGAGACAGAGAGACAACAGAGAGAGAAACAGACACAGACAGAAAAAGAGTCAGAGAGAGAGAAAAAGGGAGAGAGAGGGGGGCCTCTTTGAAATAAGTATACTTTGAAGGGGAAAAATGGAAAAGAAATTTCAACTTGTTTTAAGGTAACAACTGTCTTTTGATTCTTCACTTTTGTGCCGCAGCAATTGCAGAAAAGGAGATAAGATGAAGAAGCCGTCTGTATTCTCCTAAATAAGTGAGATTAAACCCTCAAGCCGATAGTCGAAATCCCAAATGTAGCTTTTTCAAAATTACTTAAAATGTCCTCATCGGACAGTGTAGTTCCAAGATCAGACTGCACGTTCTGTGCAGTCTGATCTTGGATCTACACTGTCCGCAAATGGTCCTCAATGCGCGCTGTGCAGCTTAGAGATTAATATATTCATCAGATTTATGTGGCACCCTAAGTGTAAGAAGACAAGTAATACTCCAGTAAATTACCCGTCTCATTCTCTCAACATGGAGCCGTAATGCTACATTGCCAACGTGCCTCTCTCTATGCAAAACTAACAACTGGGCGTCCCCGGGTTTTTATTTTCAGGTATTTTCGGGATTATTAGACTTATAGCTGATTCTATCTGGTTACTGCATTGAGAAAAGCATTTAAACAAGAAAAAATCAGCACGAGGAATTACGTCAACTGTCTATAAATAATGTATCTGAAATTCAACATTTACATAAAAAAAGGTAATGTCTATAAGTGCTTCGTAGATAATAAATAGTTTGTGTTCATCGAAGATGGTAGTTGTGCAAGCTGAAAATATTTGAGGTGTGATCTGCCAATGAGGGTTAAATGCATCTCCTGATGCATTATATACCAAGGAAATCACAAAATCCATTTTTTTTTTTCAAACATACGGCTATTTCTGGGTAGACTGGCCTTTTGACAACCAGAAAAATGACGACGAACACGAAGTTTCGACCCAAGTCATCCTACGCCAAATTCGCAGGCTTACCTGGGTAGAAACTTTTTTTTTTCTTTTTGGTGGGGGGGGGGGGTTCGAATAGATCCTCTTTCCAACGAGCATGGCCCATTTGTTTGTTTCAAACACCATTTTCCGTACTCAGTTGTTTTTTACATCGCTTGGGGCACCTCTTAACATGTATTACTATTTTTTTCGGGGGGCGGGGGTCAATAGATCCCTTTTCCAACGAGCATAGCCCATTTGTTTGTTTTAAACACCATTATCCGTACTCAGTTTTTTTTTTACAACGCTTGGGACACCTCTTAACCTGTATTACTATTTTCTTCGGGGGAGGGGGGGCGTGTTCAATAGATCCCTTTTCCAACGAGCATAGCCCATTTGTTTGCTTTAAACACCAATTTCCGTACTCATTTTTTTCTACATCGCTTGGGACACCTCTTAACGTTAAACATATCAGGCGATTTATTGGTTCTTTCCACGCCACAGGCTGTTTTTCTAAAGAGTTAAGTGGATTGAGAATGATATACTTCCAAAAAACAAAATATTATGAACAAAACCTACAAAGAATTTACTAACGAGGCTACTTACCTCTGATGCATGCGAGATATTAAGAAGTCAGTAATTTAGAAAGAAATTAGTTTCAGTAATTTGGAGAGAAAAAGCCAGAAGGTGCACTGACCGGAGTGATATGACCTAGATTGTTAAAATGGTGCTCACCTTCAGTACAATCAAACTACTTGCAAATCAAGCTTATAAAAAAGCCCCTAGTTATACCAATTCAAAGACAGAATCCCCACTTACGCCATAATATTCACTTTCAAGGTGTCTTTCTGCTGAAGACTGCCATATGTGTGGCACGACGTTAATCGTTTCTGGCACTTTTAGAGCACCGATATCGTAGTTTGAGCACAGTTAACCCTTAACCTGCTTAGCGAGATTTCAGGACCTTAAGCGGCAAGTGTAAATCAATAACAAACTGCACAAAATGTGCAGTCTGATCTTGGCTCTGCAGTGTCCGATAAGAATATATCCTTTCTGCTAAAAAAAATAGTTTGAAATTGCACTATCCCGATTTTTACTATCAGCTTGAAAATTTGATGTAATTCATTAATTATGATAAAGGTTAGTAGCGTTTTATTCCCGCAGTAATCCAGGTAAACAGAGAACTGCAACAGAATTCTTGAGTGTTATCTTGTATATACAGATAAATAAGACCAATTTCGGTACATCGACGGTAAATTATTTTGTTAACCTTTATCAACACAACAACCTGAGTTTAAAAACTGCTTCTTGGCTTCTAGTGATTCACATCAAGTTTAACCCTTTACCAGATAATTCCGGGTTTTAACGATTTTTAAGAAGCCCTGTTGAAAGATTTTTGGAAAAGGAGAAAAGTGATGGCAACTTTTTCAAAAAAAAAAAGATTTACAGCTCCCTATCTAAGAGAAAACTCATCAATACTTGGGGCCAAATTTTAATTGTCCTCTGCAAATGCTTCAGACAAGACATGTCTTCATGTTTCTCGCTTGGCAAAGAGATAAACAATTAACTCTTTACCACACAAGAAAATTCTAGACTGGTCCAAATTGAAAGCATTTGCAGACAACAAAATAAAGGTGATTCAAAAATAGAAATTTGTTCAGGGAAGGGTAGAAAACACTGTGGGAAAAGGAGAAAATGCTGGTTACCAGCATTTTCTCCTTTTCCCATAGTGTTTTCAAAAGGCTTCTTTCTCGGGGGCGTCAAAAGTAGGGATTGTGTGGCAATGGGTTAATGGTAAGTGACTTCGGGTAAACGCGACACAGAGCGCTTATGTTGAAAGTGCTGATCGGAACCAGACTGCACAAAACGTGCCATTTATAGACTATGAACAAGCCTACATAGTCTAATTCTCTTGGCATCGTTTAAGAATTTAGCGATTGTATTTACGTCTCATTGCGAAAGCAAGTACCCTTACCCATTTATCCATGTTAATCCGAATCTAGAACTATATATACAACAGACAATTGCAATGCACTGGCATAACTCCAACATAACAATAGTAAAACAGACACATAAACAAATGACGTTCTATGGGCCATGCTCTGTGAAAAGGGGGCCTAATATAAAGTGTCGGTGTACTTCCAAAACTTCGTAACTACAGCTTGTAACAAGGTGTAGTTACGAGGGTTTGGAAGTACGCCGACGATATACAAAAGGTATCAACCAGAACTCCAGTTAGAGGGCATGATTTTGATATCAAAATTGAAAACATTAATCATGCTCAACTAAATCATATCTTGTGTGCACTCATTAGAATCGTCTCATCGAGACGATTCAAATGTGTTTCTACAATATAGGGTCTCGAAGAGAGATAATGATTTTACAATTTCATCATTCCCTGTTATCAAGCGCTCTAGTACCAACCGATGCCAGCATGCGCAGTCCTCATGATCGAAACTTTATGCTATTTGTAAATTTTCTGGATGATGAAGGACCATTCTAGCACATGATTCATTTGGTTGTTAGACAAAACGGATTTTATGAAACTATAGTCACATGATTACATGCCTGCTATACTCACTGAGATGCATTAAACCCTTGTTGTCAAAGCATGACCCATATTTTCATTATACTGCACAGAAATATCTCGTGATCTGATTGGATTAATATGCCCCATACATATATTACATCTACTGGCAAAACCAACGTAAAAATAGTTTCCCTTTCGGGAGTTCAGTAAACATGACTACACTATCAACACAGCATCCAAAACGGAGATTATAATCAAAATAAATGCGCCAAGCTGCACGATTTAGCGCGTATTACTAAGGTTTCAGTGACGGCAGTTCCAAGTGACGTCAGTTTTCATTGAATTGGGGTACTCAGAAGGGAAATTCCGCTCAAGCAGTGTCCTTATTTATCAAACAAAAATAAACCAGATAGAATCCGCTGAATAAACCTTGGGGTGGAAAACAAGAGTTCTCTTTATCCGAGTTGGAATAGTCAGGGTCCAGAATCCATAAATTGCAAATTGTTTATCTTGCTCAACCAAAACTCTTTCAACGAATACGTAAAAGATTTATTCCTGTAACATTGATAGATCAGTGGGCCCGTATTCACCAACCATTCTTAAGAACGTTCTTTGTCTTATTCTCCAGAATTTTCTACATATGTAAGCAACACAACTTCTGATTGGCTAAACCATTCGGTTTAGCCAATCAGAAGTTGTGTTACTTACAAACGCAGAACATCTTGGAGAATAAGACTAAGAATATTCTCAAGAATGGTTGGTGAATACGGGCCCTGGTCTCGGTGTGTTAGAAAAAAAACTATCCTGTATAGCAATGGTCAAAGAAAGTGCAAGAAAGTATGAACTTATGCACTGGACTCCACGATAAATCGAAGTACTACGAAATGGTTAAACTCTGAGATAGGTAAGGAAGATTCGAGGACCTTTTCAGGTACAATGTAAATCAAGACCGTGCAAGCTGATCTTGGATCTACACGGTTCACTAAGGGAATATCTTTTCCCCAAAAATACTTTTTATTCAGCATTTTTCTTTTATTTTTATTGAATTGAATCTTTCATTTTACTTATTTAGCAGATAAAGCGGTTTAAAACACCAAGCAAGCAGCCGACTGAGCTAAACATTACTTAAAATCCTTGGACTTGATCCAATATAGACACATAAACACGAGAAACAACATAGTACTGATAGAGAATTTTCAAAAAAACCCAACGAAATAAAATTTTACGTCCCTGTCAATCAAAAAACAGGTGGTGCACAACAGTTGCGGTAAACATGTATGGTTGTGTTCCTCTATCGTGTCTAGATTCTAGTATTTATCTATTCTGCAAACGACTTCCAGAGAACGCATGAAAACAGTTTGGCAAAAGGAAAAACTGCTCGAAACGACCAATGGTTCCTGTTGCCAAAATGGTTAAACGAGTTGTGAAAATAATTTTTTTACGAGGATGATTACGAGGATGTAAAACCGTAAATTCGCTGTTTCAGTTCCTGGCCTAACCAAATTCTGTCAAAGAATTTATTATCTCTTAACCAAACGACAACAATAGTACCCGGCCAAATTGAAAACATTTGCAGACGACAACTTGAATGTTGCTAGAATTATGATTTCTGTCTTGAATAGGGTAAAGAAAGAAAACACCGTTGGAAAAAGAGAACTGCTGGTAGCCAGCATTTCTCTTTTATCAACAATGTTTTTAACTTATTACCACACGAGAAAATTTAGACTGCTCCAAATTGAAAGCATTTGCAGACGACAAAATAAAGCTGACTGAAAAAAATGAAATTTGCTCTGGGAAGGGTAGAAAACATTGTGGAAAAAAGGAGAAAATGCTGGTCACCAGCATTTTCTCCTTTTCCCACAGTGTTTTCAAAAGACTTCTTTCTCATGGGCGTTAAAAGTAAGGATTGTGTGGTAATGGGTTAAATGAACTCTTCCCTGGGATCGATAAAACTCGGAATTGTGTGGTTGAATTGTAACCATTTCCACAAGTTTAAACCCTCTCGCACTTCTGAACGTTAACTTGACAATGCTTTTGTAGGAAGGTAGCTAGTTGCTAGGAAATAGGTAATGTTGTGCGTAGAACTGGAAATAGAAACGCCAAGAGAGCATGCAAAGATGCACTGCCTGTCGCAACATAACTGAAAAGGTGTTGAAAACAGCTTAATGACATAAACTTTACAAACAAGCAAGTCAAAGTCACCCATATAAAATACGATGAAAGGGAAAGAGTCAGTCACGTATTTTTTCGTGATGATTTTAAGGAGACAACATTTATCAAATTTAATTACATAACATAACGTTTTGCTGGTTTTTATTTGTTTTTAAGTCTTTTTCTTTAGATTTCTGGAATAAAATGAAGTTTAATCTTATCAACCGCTGCAGGACTCTTTTCAACATTGACGCGTTCCTAAGCCATCAGCATAACAATTTCAGCACTGAAGCTGAATACAGGGGCTTTTGGGGACTGCCTAGATCGAGATCAGACAGCACGACCTATTGATCTATGCCATAAGCTAGTTTTGTTGAGCCTGTGAGATAAAAGTCTGCGTTTTAGTGTATTAATGTTGTTTTTTTTTTTTCAGCCGTCGAAGCAGAGTTGATATATTGCTTGGAACACGCGAAAATGGACATTCGCACATTTGCGTAAAGTGCCGTCTCGGATCAGCCTGCGCAGTCCGCGCAGGCTGATCCGAGATGGCACTTTCCGTTTTTATGTAATTTTCTATTTTGCACAAGTCTATTGTAACACAAAACTAATGTAGTCGTAAAGTGCCGTCTCGGATCACCCTGCGCGGACTGCGCAAGGTGATCCGAGACGATACTTTACTCAAATGTCCGCATGACCCGTTTCACGTGTCATGAGCTAATAGCATACTCGTGAGCATTGCTCTGGCAACGGGGGTTACATGCATTTTCGTTTTTCACTATACCAAGCATTATTTAAGACGTACACAGGTCCTTCGCTATGTAGAAATTTGACTAATAGTAAAAACTTTCAACCAAGGTCAGCCTGTGTCAAGATAGTTGTTTGGTGTTTTTATCATGGTAGTCTCATGGCAGCCAGCATATCCACCCAAGGGTTTACTTGACCAGTACTTTTTCCACCCTAATGTCTACTTTCCTTATAAACAAATAAATATTGGTCATTGGTAAGAGAATTAGTTAGCAGCGCATAACCGAATAAAAAAAGAATGGATAAAGTCCGTCACTTTGCCTATCCCCGTGGTGATTATGCTCTCTGAAAATATAAATTGTGAAGAGCAGGCACGTGTAAAAGTTGTTCTACCTTGATCTCTATCGTTATCATAGTTAATTTGGCAAAATACTTTGCTATAAATGTGATTTCATGCCTTTACGAAGTATTATATGGACCAGACCAGTTCCAACATCTCATTATATCTCTGGCCCTTATTCACCAAGTATATCGAATGGAAGGTTTAGGTTACATCTGAAAGTAAAACCTTCTCTGAATTGCTACGCCGTTTTGTTCGGTAAAGTAGAATTTGTGTTCCGTTTAAATCAAAATCTGGAGAACTGAAACTTTGTTTCAAATTGTAAGTGACTACAGGCCATGAAGTCATGAATTATGGCTTAATAACTACACAAAGTTTTGACTACTTCATATCAATTACAGTTTTCGTTCTTTGATACACCGAAAAAAGCATGATTGGTGCACTTTCAGTGAAGTCTTCTCAAATGTGTTTTCATCAATCATTGTCAAAAAGACGGTGGAATTTTCGAACGCTTACTTACCCATCTTAATCTGTAAAGTAGCGGGGCACTAGCAGAAATTATCTAGACACTTGAAAGATTTTTCAATTTCTTGTCTATTTCGCAGCCTACCACCAATAAGTCCTCTCGTAATAACTTGTTTTATCGTTCGATACACGAACATTATTTTTTGTTGTTTTCTTTCGTGAATAGCATACACAGAAGCAAGAAGAAACAATGCACAAGCAAATGACGAACGTACAATTGCCTTGCGAAAAAAAAAAGGGAAATATTACATCAATCATCTTGCGGGAAAAAATATCTAATACACAAATCAAATTAGTTAGAAACGCTTTCGCATCTTCTACGTTTTAGAAATTGATATGTGAACAATAAATCATGACAAAATGCTATTTATCTAACCTAATTCTCTTAATGGACACACAGTCTTGCATTGAAAATGTCTTAGCTCATGCTTGTAATGTAAAGTATCCTATGTATTAGAAGCTTAGGCGCACGTTTTGTATTAATTGGTAACCCGGACACAGAAGTTTTCTGAGGTGTGGTTAAAGGTATCGTTGTAAACTGCTTTACAAAGAAAGATGTTGAAAAAAAATGAGCCATTTTTGTCTTAGAACCGACTGAATCAGGAGGCATCCATCGCAGACAGTTTCGAATTAGGTCAGCCTACCTGGAAAGTGTTGGCTAACTTGAATCAAAACTTTCTGCAGATGCATTCAGGGCCCGTATTCACCAACCGTTCTTGGGAATATCCTTAGTCTTATTCTCCAAAGAATTCTACATTTGTAAGTAACACAACTTCTGATTGGCTAAACCGAATGGTTTAGCCAATCAGAAGTTCTGTTACTTACAAATGCAGAAAATCCTGGAGAATAAGACAAAGAACGTTCTTAAGAATGGTTGGTGAATACGGGCCCTGGTCTACTGCCCCTAACTTATCAGAAAACATCGACATTTTTCGCTAAGGCTATTCGCCAAATCTCGGCTCGTAGACTCATCGGTAAAATCGTGTAATATCAACATTTTCGTAAAGGATATTCGGCAGACATGGGCACCTTCCTTCATTTAACATAAGAGTTATGGCCCGTAGTCCTTAAACCATCCTTTCATATCATGCATATATGCGTTTATTTCATGCTTTCCGGTAGGATATCGAGAAATAGCAGTGAAAATATTTTTCGATCTTACACTGGTACGACCAGTGAAAATACCGATTTTCACGTTCTTGTTGCCTAGGTAAATTGCGCGTGCCTAACAACCAGATGGGAAATATGACGTCATATACCTTACATTTCTCGCGCATGACGTAACGTTGCTATGCGGGAGGGGTACGCCACGGGGAATAACGGAAAAGAACTGTACTGAATTTTGATAAAGCTCCTCCCAGAAAGGGTTGAAAGCATGAAATAAATAGAATATTTGTTTTTTTCGGTGAAAGATCGAAATTTATTTCATCTCGTGAACACCATCGGTAACATTTTCACTCGTGGCTGCGCCACTCGTGAAAATATTACCGATGGTGTCCACTCGATGAAATAAATTTCGATCTTTCACTGAAGAAAACAAATATCCTCTATATCTTTCATATGTTTACTGAACGAGCCTAAGAATGATTTTATCATGCTAGCCTCTAACGAGTTTAATTACAGTTCTGTCGACGAACTTTACAAAATTTAAGCTTAGAAGCTAACGAAAATCAGATTTTTTTTTAATCACATGTATGCATGTAACTGTATCTCAAGGATTACAGTTCATGATGTGTTAAACCATAGGCATACACGTACATTAAATTTTGCACTATCCGTTGTACGGTCAAGTGGCAGGGAATTTGGTAACTTGTTCACGGCTGTGGTTTATCATGTGCCCCGAGCGAATTTATAATACTGCAAAGTTTTACCATTCCAACGTTTGTTCAGCAAATTTTGACTGTTTTTTCGTTTAGAAAATTGAGTACGCTGACGAAGTAGAATTTCCCTTCTGAATGCCCTAGTTCAATGAAAATTGACGTCACTGTGAAATGACGTCGTTAAAACCTTGCTAAAAGGTGCGGCTTGGCGCATAATCTTCATTATAATCTTGATCGACGCCGCCATTTTGGATGGTGTGTTAATAGTGTAGTCATGTCATACGGGGTTCCCGAAAGAGAAACTGCTTTTACGCTGGTTTTGCCAGTG
The DNA here is from genome assembly GCA_943736015.1 of Tridacna crocea. Lineage (NCBI taxonomy): Eukaryota > Metazoa > Mollusca > Bivalvia > Cardiida > Cardiidae > Tridacna > Tridacna crocea. The sequence continues at coordinate 18,749,557 of OX031066.1, forward strand.
TACATGATTAATATGTTCGGGGCTTATTATCCAAACAGATCACGGCAAATTTTTTTGCAGTACAATAACATCCTATTCCCATCTTTGATACATGTGTACATCATGGACAAATATTCTTGAAGAATTGCATGTGTATATATACGTAAAGACTTTTTTTGTTGAATCTAAATATGATGAAATCTGCATCTTTCTTACGATCATCAATTTTGACAGTAATCTACTGGGAGTGGCGAGTATGGTTACGTGCAGAGCCTTGACCAGATATGGTACTATTTCGTCATCTAAAACGTAAGATAAGTAAAGTGGTAATTGTTCTGTTGCACCGAAAACAAGGGGATAAACACGTTTACATAACAACGGACAGATACGATTTTCAACACCAGAAGAGTTTCACTGGTAAATAAAAGTTTAACTGGTAAAACCAGCTATTAGAGTCAGTGAGATACGTTTCTTGAATGTTTTCAGTTCAAAACCCAAACGGGGGCAAATTAGATTTTGAGATATCCTTCCCAAAACGATGATTGTCACATCCGTACTACTTTTCAATATAACATATTAACTTTCTATCTTTCTATACCTTCACCCTATTTCCACGTTTTTGGGGATTTATTGTGCTTTCACAATGCCATAGTTGCAACTTCGTTTATTTAGCAAAGGTTAACTATATACATGTAACAGAAAGAGAAAGAGAGAAAAGGTCTGTACCCTGTTCAATTCTGCCCAAAAGTTGTAAAACATGCTACATTAACAAACGAAGAACCCATTATGAGCAAAGGCGTTCTTTGACACTACAGTTTCAGATTTTATCTTTAAATTCATCCAAATGTGAGAAGATATTAAAAACTGAGTATTTCCTCACTCCTTTGTTCCATAAAGTAGCAATGAGACCAATAAACAGCACTATGCATCAAGAGAGAATTTAGATACTGAATTAATTATGCAATGTGATCCATTTTTTTCACACATTTGAATCCTAACCAGACATTCTACACACCAACACTTTACCAAAAGATCCTAGGTTGTAACGTTTATGAGGAAGGAGGCTTTTGAAATCATTGTTGGAAAAGGAAATAAATGCTTGAAACCAGCATTTTCTTTTTCTTTTTTTTTTTTTTTTTTTGACAATGTTTTAACACCTTTAACAATTTGCCCTTTTATTTTAGCCATTTTGTAGTGTTGTCTGCAAAATGCTTAAAGACTTAACCCTTTACCCGATATGGCATTTCTATGGTATCTCTAATTGACCCTAAATAACAGTAAGGATGAAGCTGTTTCTTATGTGTATATGACACCTTTTGATAGCATTGAAAACATTGTGGCAAAAGGTGAAATTGCTCGTCACGAGCAATTTCACCTTTTGTCACAATGCTTTCCAAAGGCTACTACAAGCAATGCGTAGAAATGAGTATCTATGGAGTAAAGGTTAATTAATATTGTAATTAGAAGTGCAAGTATAATATTTGGAACTGATATAACAATGGGCAATATTTAACCTTTTGGCTGCTAAGGACCTCGAGGACCTTTTACGGACTTGGTACATCAAGATTAGACTGCACATAACGTACAGTCTGATTTTAGATCTACACTGCCTGATAAGGAGATATGTGCCAAACCCGCCCCCCCCCCCCACCCCCATCTAAAAAACAAAAAAACTTGAAATAGCAGTCTTTCATCCTCGGATACCCCAGGATCTCCCTATTTGCTACGCTACATCGACCCCTGGGACAATTAATTGAATTTCCCTCGCTTTACCGCTGGCCGAATGCTGGCTTTTCATTGGTTCCATCATCATTTTGTAATGGGCGAGTGGACTGTACGCTATGACGTTTCGTATCGATTTTCGGCGGCTGATTCAAAGTTTTATTAGTCAATTGTCCCAGGGTCGATGTAGCGTAGCAAATAGGGAGACCCCGGGGTATCCGAGGATGGCAATCTTTGGGCTTGTACAAATATTTTAGTTTAGCTATTTAGCACGACAAAGGTTAAATGAGTACAGAAATGAACGGTGGGTGAGATGTAAAGAAAGCAAGCCTATCTAGACTTTAATCATCTTACTGAATTTAAGAAAATAACCTATGTGTGGCCTGCAACACGCTTAAAGGGGCATTCGGACATTTGCATAAAGTGTCGTGTCGGATCAGCCTGCGCAGTCCGCGCAGGCTGATCTGAAACGCCACTTTACGACTACGTTAGATTTTGTACAACAGTAAACTTGTGCCAAACATATAAAAACAGAAAGTGTCGTTTTGAATTAGCTCGCGTCGACTGCACAGGCTAATCCGAGACGACACTTTACGCCAATGTCCGAATGCCACTTTAAGCGTGTTGCAAGCCAATCGTATTTCTTTACAGAGTAAGTCAATACTTGCTTAAATATCCTTTGTTTAAAAAAACACATACAAAATTGAAAAAAAAAACCAAGTACTGTAATTATTATATTCTTTGATAACGGACCTTTCTTTTTTAAAATTACGTACTTATTAACTAATATAGGGATCAGTAGTAAATTGAGTCAGTATACATAAACATAGCAGTGAATTTACAGCGGTGAAATTATCGGTTCAAAATTCACATAGATATTTTTGTAATCCTCCACAGCATAGCATGTAAGAAATTGCCTGACGTTTAAGCTTGTAAGTATTAGAGAGTACATGTAATAAGATTTGACAGATGTCGCAGAATTTCAGATAAAATTCCTCTTTGTCTTAAAAACAAACTCCAACATTTATCAAAAACGACGTTGGAGTTAGAGACACAGCTCTAGATTCAGGGAGTGATTTCTTTTTCAAAATGGAAAATATTAATTTTTCTCCGTTTAACCCTATGTTATGGGCACTCATTTGAATCGTCTCATCGGGACGATTCTAAAGCGTACCAACAATGTAGGGTCTTGAAGAGAAAAAATGGATTTTGAATACCATCACTCACACTTACCTGGAGCTCTGTAGAGATTTACCTTTCACCGCGAAATATAAATAATATAACGATGATGCTTTTTGCATTAGCCTTTACAAACAATCCCAAGTTTTTACAGTTTGAGAAAGGAAGCTCTTGAAAAACATTGTAGTAAACAAAATAGTTAATGCAGGTTAGCAACACAATTTCTGGTGGCAGACTAATAAGTAACTCTTTCTAACAACCAACTGAATCATGAGGTAGAATCTTCCTAAGGCATGTAATATCCAAGTTCAAAAAACCTATCAGCAAGGTGAAATCTTGGTTAAAAGCCTAGGGAGTTGGATATTCATTTTCAATAGCAGCGTGCACGTCTTATTGGTAATCCACTATACAATTCAGATTTACCATCTACCACACAAGTACGTTTTTAGGGAGTCATAATGAAAATGAAAAGTTTTGAAAACGTTCTGGCAAAAGAAGACAATGCTTATTACAGTCATTTTCTACTTTTTTAACAATATTTTCATAGTAAATGTACTATAAAATCCCATACTTTCAGACATAATTTAATTTGCTGTCTGCGAATGATTTGAATTTGTATCCGTCTAAAATTCTGTCGTTTACTGGGTTCTTCTGACATTATAGTGAACAGACCTAGAAAGTTAAGGAGTGGTTAAATAAATGATATAACGGAATAAACATCATAACGCGCCGTCTGCATCAATTTCTCACGTGACAGACTCGACAAGAGGAAATGACGTCATTTTTGGTAAGAAGCGAAATTTGTAAATTGTCTGGATCAATGCCATTTGGCGCTGTTACTTAACAACCTTCATTGTCCACACTTTATATTGGAAGATGTAACATTTTATTGAGTTTGTACGACGTTATTTCGGATTGACTTTTGTCTGTCCCAGACATATTGATTAGATGAAATATGGATTCATTTCCAGATTTTTAGGCAAACCAACTATGAGCTGAAACCGGATTGATTTCGGTGACGGACCTTCCTTGACGCTTTTATAAAGTGTAAAATGGTCATATGAATGATATAAAATAGAGATACCACAATTTGCTTACATTTTCGCTTCTATGTGTAGGTTTTACTCAGTGTTTGTTTGTCTTCCCATTTGTTAGTCCTTCTTAAAAGCTTCAAGCCTTCGACCAGTGCATTTTAGGAGTGGACCTACCCTTTTAAAGGAAAGTGCAAAAAAAACATGCCTCATCCGTGCAGCATCGGTTATAGCTTGCGATCTATCGACTGACTTGCCTTTTGAAACCTGTTTTAGGGCTTAAGACAAAATCAAGGGCTTCTGCGGACACCATAGACCAGGATCAGACTGTACAGTACGTGTATCATGATCTTGGATGCCTGTCCCCTATTCAATCAAACCTGTACAAGAAACATATTCATGAATCTCGGGGGATTGGATTTTCAGCAATCGAAAGAGCTTTTGTTTATATATTTGGTGCCGAAAGAATTACTTTTAGATGGTAATCTGTGCATCGCAAAGACTGATAAGCGTAGCATCGTTTTCAGAGCAAGAGTTGCTTTATATGAACGTACCACTACAAAAAAGTTGTTGTGAAAAACATACATGTACTGTTGATTCTTTTACATTTTGTGCATTACAGAAAAATGGAAATGAAATTTTACGTCCCTGTAAACAGTTTTTGATAGAAAAAAAAAAACCCAGTTTTTTTTAAAAGAAAACCTAACGTAGTTTCTAGGTATACATTCTTAAGTATACATGTACATAAGTCACGCTATTTGTATTACTTTTCTATTTTTCCGACGCAGCGGCAGGTGTAAATGTCCGGGTTTTTTGTGAACATACGAGATTTCAGTTGTCGTTGCCTTAGACGTTTACCTGGTACATTGATGCAAGCTGTTATTTCAATAGACCTTTCCGATAAACCACACGGCAATTCAAACTTACAGACAAATTCTTTTTGGACTCAAGTGACAGCCATTTTACGGTACACGTAGTAGCGCATACAGTTTTTTTTGCTTCTTTTTTTTTCTTTGAGAGGAGCAGAGAAAGAAAGAAGCGTAACAAACAAAAGTAGAAGGAGATAGTCTCTGGCGAATTTCAGTAGAACTTGTTTTATTATTTCTCTTCCATCATTAACTATCGAAGCGGCCTGGGGTTATCTTTTTTCCAAAGTCTGATAATTTGTACAATACAATATACGTTAATTATAGGGCAAGTCGCTGTGGTAGATATGTCATTTTCTCACCGATTTCAACGCCTCCGTCTAAATGTCAATTGACAGTACCTATGCAATATTGGTTACGTTATGACACATTCCGTAATAGTATCTTTTTTTCTCCCTTAACGTGACAAAGTCAGTCTGAAACCAAAATAGAGTCTTTACCTGCTACATCAGTACACGATTATTTGCAGCAAATAATGGAAATGGAAATGTTTTGATTTAAAAAAAAAAAATAATCGTTCATTCTATTCGAAACTTGAGGGCCCGAATCCGATTCTTATTCGTTGGTGTTAACTTGTGCAAGACACCTTAGAGCCATTCTTTGTACGAGGTATTCGTGAAACATAAGACATGTACAGAAATAAATGAATCGTTGCCTTGATATGACTGAAACAATTGTTATAAGAGGTGGAAAATACAATTCAATCAAAATTATTCCATTTATTCCAAAATTATTCCGAATAGCAAAAGGTTAGACTTGTTGAAATCAAGAGCATTAATTTTGCTAATGACAAACTGAATGTGCCTGATATGATTGAAATGTCATTGAAAGATTACAACATTTTCTTTTTTTTTTCCAAATAGTTTCAAAATACGCCTTCACATAGGTCGGTACAACTTGTGAAGGTTTCAGATTTAATGGCACATAATACTCACTGGTATCAAAGCTCCAGATAAGAAGAAGTGGTTGTAATCTAAATCTGTTATTTTCTCCACTAAACCCTATGTTTTGGGTACCCATTAGAATCGTCTCGATGAGACGATTCTAATGAATACCCAAAACATAGGATTTAGTGGAGAATTACAAGTATTTTCAATTTTGAAATCAAAATCACTCCCTCTATCTGGAGCTTTGCTGGTATACCTTTTATATTTAGAAACTAAAGAGAAAAAAAAAAGGGTTTACTTGCGTTGGTGTTGTATAGGTGTCACCGTGGTAGCCCTTTTATTCATGTCTTGCCTGAGTTTAACCAGCCCAAGGCTGGGGCACGAAGGTGCCTTGACGAGATGAAAGGAATTGGCAAAACGTAGAATGAAATATGTTTAAATTTCACGGCAAATTTCGTCTAACTTTTGTTTAGTAATTACTTAGCGCTCTTCAGAGAAAAATTAACTAATTAGTAAATTTTACTGGAAAATAATCAGACCTTTTTGCATGTAGCAAGGTAACTGGACACTACGTGTAACTGACCTAAACCCTGTATTGTATTCTGAACCACTTTCCACTCTTTAATCGTAATAGAGGGAATGACTTTCATTTCAGAATTAAAAATATATTAATTATTCTGCACAAAACCCTATGTTATGGGTACTCATCAGAATCGTCTTACCGAGACGATTATGATGAGTACCCACAACATAAGGTCTCAAAGAGAAATAATGGATGCAAAATACCATCACTCACACTTATCTGGCGCTCTGTTACTTGGTCTCTTTTGACGGCTACAGTCCTCTGAAACTAGCATTTGTACAGATCAGTAAAGATTCTGATTCTAGGAAAATCATTGGAAAATGGATGAAGATTCAGGGTTAAGTCTAGAAGTTCTATTAACTCTTATATGGTGTGCAACACGCGAAAAGGGACATTCGGACATCTGCGTAAAGTGTCGGTACGGATCAGCCTGCGCAGTCCGCGCAGGCTAATCCGAGACGGCACTTTACGACTACATTAGATTATGTGATACAGTAGACATGCGCAAAACAGAAAATTGCATAAAAACGGAAAGTGTCGTCTCGGATTAGCCTGCGCGGACTGCGCAGGCTGATCCGAGACGACACTTTACGCAGATGTCCGAATGTCCCTTTTTGCATGTTGCACACCAATTATGATCTTGGTCAACCATTTTTGCAGATGCACCAAAACGTTAGCTTCAAGATGCCAATAGGTTCCTTGACAAGGTTCAGTGCTGTAAAAACGATAAAATCGCCACCGAAACTAAAACAGACGAAGAAAAAAGCGTATTTACAGAAGAAAAGTTCGTTTTGGGTCATTACCATTCCTTACACCTCTTTACCACGTAATTTAGACTTGTCCATATTAAAGCGATATGCAGACGTCAAAAACAACACTGCCCAGGTGATGAATTAATGATTAAACGGATAGAAAAGGTTGTGGGAAACGAAAAAAATGCTGGTAACTAGCATTTTCTCCTTTTCCCAAAATGTTTTCATAACTCTCTAACCTCAGAATCGAAAATACACAGAATGGTTTGGTATAAAGATTAATTGATTAGACCTGTCAAGCTAATGTAATGAAATTTATGCTAATAATCGCTCGCTCCAACAGATAAGACCTCATACCGTATCTTTACTCTTTACAACACCACAAAACCAGGGATAGGCCTAAATTGAAAGCATTTGCAGAAGACAAACCAAAAGTTACTAAAAAAAAAAGAATTGTTTTCCTATGTGAAGTATAAATTGTGGGAAAATGAGAAAATGCTGGTTATCAGTATTTTCTCCTTTATCCATAATATCTTCAAAAGCCCGTTTCCTTCTAAGGTAGTTAGAAGCTCTAGCTCATGTGGTAAAGGGTCAAATCACAATTTTACAAATGAGTTTTTTGTAAAGGTATAAATTGTCGACCGCATCTGCTGATAATTGTTTCTTTTTTCTAGCATACTGCATTCTCTTGACAGATATTTGCAACCTCAGAATAAGTCAAAAATAAATTAAAAAAGGTATAATCTTCTGAAATACGTACCGTTGATTAAGTTAAACTATTTCGACATACTGAAACAGTTGCCTAAAAGAGTGAATAGTGTTTTACCAAACGACCCATTTTGGACTGGTAAAATTCAAAGCATTTAAATGTGGCTCAAATGACAGATTTCGTTTTTTGATGAGGTAGAAAACATACTGGGAAAAAGGATAAAACATTGGTTACCAGCATTTTATCCTTTTCTCACTATCTCTTCAGAAGCCATCCTAGGTACGATCATCAACATTAGGGAAAAAGTTAGAGGTTTTTATCATGGCCATAGCTTTCTTATTTATATGTCCTCACAGTTTCACCAGTTTCAGACTAGAACCCTTGCTACAGGACACTTTTGCGGAAAACCCAGCGCTACGAGAGGGGATCGAACCCCGGACATACAGGTTTCGTATCTTACACATTCATTGGTATGTCAAGCTAAAGCCCAACAGTATTTGCATTGTTCTTACTAAAGGTGGCTTAAGTAATCTGATGTGTCAGTGATAGGGTAGCTATGTGGGAAAAGGAGAAAAGTGCTAGTTTCCAGCGATTTCCTCGTTTCTCACAGGTTTCACCCGGCCTTTCACGAGTACAATAGAAAACATTGTTGTAAGTTGGAGAGGTTGATTTCTGCTTCAGCAAGTTTCACTAGTAACATAAACACAATTAAAAACAGCATCGTCAGAAGCAGCAGCATCAACGTCATCCTTATATTTCTGATATCTCGCCACATTTTCTATTGTTAACCAAAGCTGTCGGCTCATTTATATCCATAAACAAACTAAAACGACAGCGATGAAGTTTTACGATTGCATGCCTGTACTTCAGAAAGTACTGCTTGTTATTATTTTATAAACTTTTGACACATTCTATAACAAAAGCAATTTTATATGATTCCTAAATCCATGGTATATACCATTACATTAAGTTTGTGTCAATAAAACGTCAAACTCAAATTGTTACAAGAAATTAGTGTTATCTTGCATGTCTTTTATCCTTGCAAGACCATTTTTTCTCCCCCCCCCTTAACTTTTTGCAACGGGCGGCCGCGTATATGTAAATCAGATAATTGAAGAACTGCTACACGGAATATTATGCCGTAGAAACATTCCGTTTGCTCGTCTCTAATTCAAGCAGCGGGAGGAATTTGATGTCCTGAAAGACCGAAGGTCGAACGCGATGTCAATTTTTTACGCTGCAACAAGCAAATGCAAGCATCAGAAAAGTTACTTCAACTTAATATTCCTTTTGTTACGATACCACAACTTTCAACGACATTTTGCAATTGTTACCATTTTATTCAAAAACAGTAAACTATAAGTGAGACAATTAAAAGCGTCGAGGGTAGTAAGTCTTTTAATGAATGGCTTATGACATGCCTTGCAGTTTTTTTTAAATCCATGTTTAATCCATTACCACGCAATCCCTATTTTTGACGCCCCTGAGAAAGAAGCCTTTAGAAAACATCGTGGGAAAGGGAGAAAATGCTGGTAACCAGCATTTTCTCCTTTTCCCACAATGTTTTCTACCTTTCACAAAACAAATTTCGAATTTTTGGTCACTTTTAATGTGTCGTCTGCAAATGCTTTCGATTTGGACAAACCTAAAATTTTGTCGTTTGGTAACGAGTTAAACAGAAATACATCGAATGTCTAACGCAGTGACATCATCAAGTTTATGCACCAAATTGCACGTTTTACCAAGGTTTCGGTGACGCATCACATTTCATTGAATTGGGGCACTCGGGAGTGAAATTCTATTTCGCCAGCATAGTTAATTCGTGAGTCTCCTGCCACCTATCCATACAATAAATGGGAAACTGTCGCTTTGACATGAATGAAATGATATTGAAAATTGCACTCAATTACGCACAAATATCTATGGAATAGACAGAGTTGAGAAAGAAAAGCGTGCACATAAACGAACGAAACAAAACGGAAAAGAAGTATTTGCTACAACATTTCGAAAAAAAAACCTTCATTTTGAGTTATACTTAGGGGCACATGTATAAGGGAAAGAGCCAAGTTAACTGTTCAACACAGAAACCCTTCAAGATAAGCCATTTGACTCTAGATCCGATAAACTCATCGCGTTGTTACTGAGAATAATGAAATTCCGTCAAGATTCTATTAAATCTACATTCATTTTTTCTCCCTTTTTTCCGCACAGGAGGAACAATCTAACAAGAATTTTGATTATCTTTACAAAAAATAGACAAGCAGTCCGGATTTTCATACACGTTGATGACAAGGCAATCTCAGTGGAGAAATTGATCCTTCTCGCTGTCAGCATTTATATCTCTCACTCTTTACCTAAGGATCGAGTTTTAGAATTTTAGACTTGTCCAAATTGAAAGCGTTAAAAGACAACAAATTCATAGGAGGTTCATGAATGCATTTTTCACTCGGAAATAGTAGAAAATATTTTGGGGAAAAGGAGAAAATGCTGGTTACATGGTGTTTTTTGTCAAGGTCATTCAAACAACTCATGGTTTGGTAAAGGGGTACAGACTGAAGATTTACCTTCAAACACTACCCTCTTTAAAATTTAGAAACTTATAAACAAGCGGGCAGTACAGATCAAGCAGCGGGCTTCGTTTTGTCGTCTTGGTTTGACTCATGTCATCTACAAAAGCCCCTGTTTAAGTCTATGACGCCGAATGCGTTAACCCCTTTTTGAAATGATGGGTCTTTCTCAAGACTGCATTAAAAAGGAGGCCTTTGAACAATTTCGAAAACTGGTCAAAGGAGAAAAATGCCAGTAACCCGTATTCATATTCGTTATATTTACTTTCCCATCATAGACAAATTAAGTCATTTTATCAATAAACACATTTTGATTTAGAAGTCTGCAAATGCTGTCTCATAAAGAACGTTATGAATACAGTATAGAATAGTTCCTAGGCGAAGGTTTATAAGTAGGTTCGTAAATGTTTTCCCTGAAATCGAATGGATGTGGTTTGGCGGGGAAAAACAAGTAGGAAAGATAACAATGAAATGCCTATCCTCGTTCTGCAAAATGTCTGCTTTAATTTACAGGAAAATTAAATACATTCAAAACTTTAGGAGCAGTCTCTTGGAATGATCGTTACTTGAAGGTGTGCACCCGTGGACAGAGTGGAGTGCAATAAGACTGTACAAATCGTGTACTCTGATTTTTAGCGGATTTATGTTACAGACCCGCTCTGATGGATCTGACAGGAACAAGTCATCGTATACATGCATGCTCTCTACACATTCTGTTTTCTGTACTAGCTAATTCAGAAAAATGGCAAGCAACTTACACAAAACTCTAATTCACAACATAGTGAGCTCATAAAATTCGGACTAGACTTGATTTTTTGACAAAATAATCTATCCCGACACCTATTGTTTGCATATAGTAAGGTAAAACTTAAATCATATCAAACATGCCTTTTGACTTTGCTGAATAAAGGTCCTTTTACCGTCTGTCATACTCTCTAGATCTCGTGTTATTTCATGTTTATGAATGATATTTTTGTGACTATGTACAACTGTGTACATGTCTTGTAATAAACTTCTGTTCTGTTCTGCTCATATAATTAGATCGTTTTCAAAAAAAGAAAATCAGTGATTAAATCTTCATCGAATACCGAGATCTTAGCCTTGCGAAAATTGAAAACATTTGTAAACGATCAATCCATTGTAGGTCAAAAGATAGATTTTTGCCTATGAAAGGGTTCGACTCATTGTTGTAAAAGAGGAAAAAACCGGCAACATGCATATCCTCTTTTTACACAATGCTTTCCAAAGACTTCCTTCCTAGAGCCGTTAAAACACGAGTATGTGTGGTAAATAACCTACAAAGCCAAGTACGATAGCACCAAAAATAAAACATAACAACGAATTTGTCCCAAATAGATTTTTTTCATGGTTAAAATCTGTGAGTATGAATAAACACATTTGTTATCGAAAAACACATTAAATACGTACTGGTGGTCACCGCGGAATGATTTCCATAAGAGGAAATACTCCCTCATGAAAACCGACTCTAAAGTTTGTGTGCCGACTTCATTCCAGTAAAGAGTTCTTTCCAAGGATAATAAATGTGGGCCAAAAATGATTGATTTCATTTCTCGGGCTTTTCAATATCGCTAACAAAATATAGCGAGATCTCTTGTCGCCCTCCTCAGACTATTTTCCCCGATTAAGTTACAAGTGTTACAAGGAGGATGGTATTAAAGAGGATGTCTTCATGTTGGGTCTGTAGTGTGGCTGTTCCATTAGACTTCGGCGTAGGTCAATAGCCTGGCTTTTGGTCTACTTTTTGGTGTTGAAAACAAATGAATATATAGGTATTTATGATTGGTCCAGAAATGTGGACATGCTTTTTTTTTTAATTGCGGACCCCTGCAGGCCCATTCGACGTACAAATTTACGCCGTCTATTTTTTTTTTAAAGATATTTCATGTTTTTTGTTTGTCTATTCACTTCAGATGTTCACTACAGCTAAAGGAATTTATGTAATAAATAGAACGATTTCGAAAGAAACAGTCAAATGAAATAGAGTGAAAGGTGAATCCTGTTCTCTGAAAAAGGAGTCTGATGCATCAGTTAAAAAGTACCGACTAATATTAGCCCGTGCAGTCAGCGCAGGCTGACAGCGGTCAAAACAATTTACGTGAAAGGGCCATTCTATGTTATAACTCAGTCATTTTATAGACGAAATAAATATTAATGGATGCAACGTACAATGCTGACTTGCTACAGGAATGTACTCTCTATCATCGAGATGCATTAAAACCCCTTTTCCTATACGATCGCTCAAACATATACAAACATTTTAAATGCCAACTGCTTTTTTGTACCATAATCATAATTGAAATAAGGATCAGCAGAAAGAATGGTGTTGGACAAGTCACAATAACTTCATCTACCATCGAAGAAAGAAGTGTTGTTTTTCTTTCTAGCCAAAGAGATACGCATTCACGGAATCTGAATAGGAAGCACTGAGCGACACCATTGCACGCAACATGTAGTCTGATAATGGATCTAAACTCTTCTGTTATTGCTTGTTTATCTTTGATTTATAAAAGTTCTGGTTAAATTAGCCAAGAATTTGATTTTTTTTTGTCTTTAATAGAATTTTTCAACCTTTGTTTAAATTGCCTTACAGTTTTTGACCGGTTGTATTCGGAATAACGCTGTGGGTCAAATAGAGCCGGTCAGTGCACCTTCGTAAGTGTTTCCTGGCGTTCTCAAACAAGTACTGACAGGACTCTATTTCCAATTCTCTGACAACTTTTCTCATATGCATCAGAGGTGAGACCAAGAAATAGCAGGAAAGAAAGTTCTGCTTAACCGGATATCGAACTCAACAATCACCGGGTCACGAAGCGGAAACAATAACCACTGAGCTACCCGGCCGGACCCATGCAGTGTTTAATTAATTACAACCTCAACCCTGAACCTTACAATCTCGACCTTTAACGATTCTGAAAAAGACGGCTTCGGAAAAAATTATTTCCCACAATGTTTTCTATCCTATCAAAGAAATACATTATCATGTGCATAACATTTAATTTTTTATCTGAAAGTGCTCTCAATTTGGTCGCGTCCCAAATTTCGTCGTTTGGTAAAGAGTTAAAAATAAATTTCTTGAAAATCTGATAGTGTTTTATGTGTTTTTGAGGAGACATCCGCTTCTCTTTATGGCGATCGCATCTAAATACCCCTCACACTGCTGAGTAATCATAAAAAAAATCCAGTCAACAAAAAAGAGAAAATAAAAAGTGCAATATATTGTAATTCAAAATACCTTTTCGTTGACAAATTTCACCATTGCACACAGTGCAGATCTAAGATCAGATTGCAAGTTCTTTGCAGTCTAATCTTGATCTACACTACCAGCAAAAGCACCTTTGGCCGGGCTGAACAGTCTAGAAATGGAGACTACAAACAAACAACGGCAGTTCCGAACGAGAACATGGTGCTAACCAAAGTTTCTACCTTTTCAATGACACATCCTACAATTTGAACCACCATGGAAATGTCATTTGTAAATGCTTTGAATTTGGAAGAGTCGAAAATCGTGCCGTTTGGTTCCGTGTAAGCAGACAGCAGAAATCAACTGATAAAAGATTAATAAGTTAGTGTAGAAGTAAACAAGATAAAACTAGGAAAGGATATGCGCATATGAACTCTCAACCTGCTAAATAAAAGAAATGCAACTTTCAAGCCAATTGCTAAAATCCTAAATTCCTTTATTTCAAAGTTATTTATGGAGGAAAAGATCTCCTTATCGGACATTATAGATCTAAGATCAGTCCATACATTCTGTGCAGTCTTATCTTGATCTACACTATCCACAAAAGTTCATGAGTCGTACTCAGCACCCTAAGTGTTACAAGATGAAGCGATACACGTGTTCTCTTTTAAGATTTTAAGACATGCAAATGCGCATTCAGTATTGAATAAACCCAGCTTAATCGTGCTTCATGTACCGTTTAATGTGTTAAATGCTTAATCATCTTTTCTCAGCTTTTACGAAATTTAATTATTAAAGCTCACCATGCAAGTCTGTATTTAAATGAAACTGGATTACAAGTACACGTCTGGTTTGGCTTACCGTGTATAACGCAGTTTTCAACATTATTTCAGTTTCGGCGGCCAAAACACCTTTTTATACTGTCCTATAGTTTCTTAAACCAGTGCTGCCAAAATATTCTTCCCAAGCTATTGGCTGCTTTTCCATTTATCTATGAAACAGCGATCAGCGATAAAAGTAGGATGAATCTTGTTGCCGCGAATGTTATCAATCCTCGGATATAAAGTGCCTGAACTTGAAAACTCTCTGGTATCAAGCCCTGTTCGTTTTCGACTGAGTGACGGAGCTCATCCATCTTACAATTATTGTAAGAGCTCTTAATGTTCAGAAAGTCTTATCAGATGATAGAGCCCAACTCTCACATCTTTAGTTTAACTCATTACCAAACGACAATATTTTAGGCTTGTCCAAATCTAAAGCATTTGCAGTCGACAAAATAAAAGTGACTGAAAATTTTTAATTTGTTTTGTGAAAGATAGAAACTATTGTGGGAAAAGGAGAAAATGCTGATTACCAGCATTTTCTCCTTTTTCCACAATGTTTTCTAAAGGCTTCTTTCTCAAGGTCGTTAAAAGTAGGATTGTGTGGTCATGGGTTAAGGAAGTATTCATTATGTTGCCAAAGTTTGGGGGTCCACATTTTTTAAAGGTATTGATATAATGTATTGCATATATGAATATTATTTTCTGTTTTCTGTTTAGGGAATAAAATTCTAAAACCCTTCCAATGATTATTTAATTCGAGTTTCGAGCAAACTGTCACATAATGGTTCTAAAAATCAATACAGAAAGTACGTGAAAGCATTTTGGCAAATCTGTATATGATTTGTTAATAACAGAGGTTTGCTATCGGTTATATTCAAAGATTCTGCCAAAACGTGAGATGTCTTTATACAAATCTTGCATCTAGAGACTGAGTGTACACAGTTCAGGAACTGAACAAGCCAGGAGAAAAATTCATAGAATCCGTATAGTTATGTTAATACATTATACTATACGCAAAGCTGTTTTCTCAGATACAACTTCTTAATAGAGACATGAACAAAGACAGTAACAGTAGCAACAACAAACATCCTTGATACAAATATTTCTACGGAGCAAAGCGACGTTCTCTCTGATTATCAACACTTTCGAAACTTTCTGAGTGTTAATTCGTCGTCCGATGTTTAGTGATACATTATATAGTAGTGAGCCTTGAAGCTGGAACAGTTGTGTACTTTTCATTAACAAAAGTAATTGTATTTCTGTTATCTTCTAATCATAAAATGGCGTAAACGATTAACTCTTTCGTCACAGCGAAACGGTTTCAGTTTTAAAAGGTGTAAAAATACAGTGTCAATAAGGGTAATGCAAATGAATCACACGTGGTTTTTAAAGTTCAGAATCACGTAGCAGTGTTGATACAAGATCAAACAGGTCCTTGTTCTATCTAACCTAATCTAGGCCGTCTGCTGAGAGCTACCTATGTCGCCTAGTGCAGTAGGTAACCTAATGACTAAATTATGATAAAATGGGTCTTCGTCATTGTGAGTTACCGATGATGATTTAGTTGTCAAAATTGTGGACCAAATCATCCGTCAAATTCTGCAATCAACCGAATTTTCTTGGACTGTCAGACGGCAAGCAAATGTTTTCGTCTTTTACTTCCTGCCCATTACGTTAATGCATTCCCACGCCCTCATTCGCATATGAGACAGTGAAATTTCTTCCTGATACTAAAATACAGCGTAAAAAAAAAAAAAAATGAATGAACTGGAGTCCTTTTAAAATAAGAAAACAGCTTCTTGTACAGAGAGTGTTTAAGATGTCATTATATTCATTGCTTTTGACATGTAAAAAAGATCATCTGAGTTTCTCGCAATTCAAGGAGCAGAAATATAAACATTTTGAGAAAAAGACGAATGCATTTTTTGTGCACTGACCACTTTCTCTCTTTGTTTCTGACAGCTTACTACATTATCATGTTATATCAATGCAACGGCGAGAAGAGTTGTGGGGACACAGAGCATTACTGTATCATATAGATTGGTTCCAATAAGAAGTACATACATATATGTGTAAAACATTGAGGATAATCAACTGGTTGTGTGTAATATTAAAAATTTGTCACTAGAGTGAGGTGTAATGCAGCTTAAACCCATTACCACACAATCCCTACCTTTCACGACCCTAAGAAAGAAGCCCTTAGATAGCATTGTAGGAAGAGGAGAAAATGATGGTAATCAGCATTTTCTCCTTTTGCCACCATGTTTTCTACCCTTTACAAAACAAATTTCAAATTTTCAGTCACTTTTATTTGTGGTCTGCAAATGCTTTCGATTTGGACAAGTCTAAAACTTTGTCGTTGGGTAATGTGTTAGGCAACGAGTTTTTTCAACCCATTCGAGTGACAGACTATGGATATCACATGCAACTTGGTAATCCTGTTTATTATATTCCTAATTCAACCTTAGATATTTAATGGTGCAATATGAGCACCATTAGGAAAAAAGAAGTTCCGGTAAACATTCTCAAACTTTGCCATTACCAGTGACGATACCATGTTATCATCCCTAATAATGTTAATCACTGTGAAATTCACTGATAGGAAATATACATGTAATTAAAAAAAAACCTTTTTGACGCAGCATATTTTAAATGAGAACGAATGTGAAAAGGAACGAAGAAAACCAATTCCAGGATACATCCGAAAATTGACAGATTCAATTTTTACATCTTCTGGCCTTAAATGTATGACATACATGCAAAGAAAATAGATGATTACAACAATTCACCCGTACGACAGTCACGTTATCTACATAAGTTCATTAATGTAAACGAACATTTCCCTTAACTCTTAGGATACTAAGAGGGACTCACTGACAGTGTAGATTAAGATCAGACTGCTCATAACGTGCAGTCTGATTTTCCATCTGTGTTGTTCGATAAGGAGATATTCTTCTACAAAAATATGTTTAAAGAAGCATATTTAGGTTTTACTATCAGCTTGAAAGTTTGGTTTAAGTTATTGAGCAGGATAAGGGTTAGAAAAAAAAAAGAGGGAAAATATTCGTGATTCCCATTCGAATGAAAATGTAGTTTACATTTATAGTGTTATAGATTAACTTGAACAATAAATTTTTGGTCATAAAGTGAGCTAGACTGACACTACAACTAATTTTGACAAAATTTTAGAACTTATCAAATTAAAAGAATTACAGACGAAAAATCTAATGGAACCCAAAGGATAATTTGTTTTGGCTTTGGAAAGGTAGAAGGGCTGTGAGAAAATCAGAAAATTCTACAAACCAGCATTTTCTCCTTTTCCTTCTTCATTGTTTTAATAGGCATTTTTCTCCATAGTCGTCCAAATACAAGATTATCTAGGAACTGGGAAAACTGATAAGATGTGTTCACAAATCATTTTAATAAAGTATTGTTCTAATTTTGAATTCAAAGCTGTTTTTGAATGCGGAAAAAAACAGTGTTTAGGTTAGCATTGTTAGAGAAGACGGTCCCTTGCCAACGATTCTATTGTATCTCGACACAATAGTCCTTTCCCTGAAGAAATTGTGATTCGACTAACTTACACCACGCTGTCTGACAGAAGTTCTATTGTGTAATTAACAATGAAGCATCACATAGCTTCTACAGAAATCTCTAAACTTACACAGTGGGACTTTGTTCTAATCATAAAATTTGTAGACTATGATTTGTATTATGGTGGAGATAGTTATCAACCCTTGGAATGCTATCATATTTCTATTGCGGACTGTCTACATCACGATAAAACTGCAATAAACTTTAAATCTGATGTTGAATACAGATTGTCTGATATTTCACACATATACAGCATATGATAAAAGATACCTTGGCATTGCGGTATCTTTGACTTTAAGTCCTTATAGCGCTATATAAGTAAAAGGAAACTTTCAGACCTTTAGAAAAAATCCGAATAATGCCATTTAAAACTTGCTCCTTGGCGAAAATAATCTCCTACCGGACAGTGAAGATCTGTGCAGTCTGATCTTGTGTCTACACTGTCTGCAAAACGTCAGTGAGTCGCGCAAAGCAATCTCCGGGTTTTAAAGGTTTGAAAAAATATCCGTTTTATTTAATTTGCAACTTAACTCTTTACCATACGATCCCTACTTTTAACGACCCTGAGAAAGAAAGCCTTTGAAAACATTGTGTGAAAAGGAGAAAATGCTGGTAACCAGCATTTTCTCCTTTTCACACAATGTTTTCTCCCCTTTCCAAATCAAATTCCAATTTTTAATTCATGTTTATTTTGTCCTTTGCAAATGCTTTGAATTTGGACTAGTCCAAAATTTTGTCGTTTAGTAAAAAGTTAAGAGTTATGAAAGGGTACATTTTTGAAGGTAGCTGTCTAGTTTACATCTTGGTATACGTCTTGGATGAGTAAGTAAGAATTTACGATTGGTAAAAAGTATGGGTTTGTTTATTCTTCGGGCTTCTGCGAAAGAAAGTTTCAATATGCAGCTATGAGTTCCTCTTAGGCCTATCTTTTTAAAAAAGATGTTTGAAATTACTACAGCAGTACCTCTCTCTCTCTCTCACTCTGGATCCAGGATACTATATTTACGCGATCGTTACTGATGTAAGCAAAAAGAATCTTATAGCAAAAGATTTCAATATGACTCACTCATGCTCACAATGAGGACATTCTTTCTGTTACCTTTGCCATTTAAACCTAGGCCTGCTGAATAAGTTGAATAAAACTTTCAATCCGATAGTATAAACCCAAATGATATCATTTCAAACTTATTATTTCAGAGAAAAAAATCTCCTTATCGGACAGTGTAGATCTAAGATCAGGCTGCATGTTCTCTGCAGCCTGATATTGATCTACACTGCCCGCAAAAGGTAGGCAAGTTGAGATTAGGAGCTAAAGGATTGAAATGCCCATCTAACACATTACCAGTAAAATGTGCTACACTTCTAGAACCGTTGAAACAGGAACTTGTTTCGTAAAGCGTTAAACTGGGGATTCTCAAACGACTCATTTCTAAATCGTGGCCATCTATTTAAGTTGTCGAAGATATTCCTTTGGTGACATTTGAAATAGTTAGTTATCCAAAAGGTTTAACTCTTTACCAAACAAATTTTAGACTGGTTCAAACTGAAAACAGTTGCAGATGACACAATAAACGTTTCTCAAAAATGGAAATTTGTTTTCAGCAGGGTAGAAAACATTGTGGGAGAAGGAGAAAATGCTGGTTACCAGCATTTTCTCCTTGCCCCACAATGTTTTCTAAAGGCTTCTATCTTAGGGTCGTAAAAACCAGGGATTGTTTGGTAAAGGGTTAAGACCCTTCAATCTTTAAAATATCTTCCACGAGTTCCAAAGTTCCAATACCTGATTTAGTAAAATGGGACGAACAGATTTTTATAACCATAAGATCTTTACACTTGAAATAAATGGAAGGATACAACTTGTTTTGTTTTGTATTTATCGTCGTAACCAGTAGCCTATCATGGCGATTCCTCCAGGAGAAGGCTGTTAGTTATGTTATGGGCAGGGCGGTAGCGTAAAAAGGGTACGCCAGTCTTCAAAATACTACCGATGATGTTCACGAGATGTAATAAATTTTTATTTTTCACCTGAAGAAAGTACTAGCTAGTTCATGTTTCTGACCATTATTTTCTTCTATCGGGACTTTCGTCAAAATCCAGAAGATATTTCACCGTGGCGTACCTCCACCACATAAGAACGCATTACAATACTACGTAAAGGGCGAGAAATGTAGGGTAAATGATACATGTGCATAAATTACGTCATATTTTCATCTCAATGAATTGCACGCCCTACTACTGCGTGGGAACTAGTGTTTACGCCGTTAAATGAAGAGTTAGAAAATATGAAATCAGTATTTTTTACTGGTTGTCACTCTGAAATATTTAACTATAATCCACCATTATTTCTGGATAAGCTATAGAAAGGCATAGGACAAAGATTTAAGTATCATTACCATTATTTTTCGTCTAGCTTTATGCTATTCACCTATCGTGACATTACAGAGTTGCATTGACGTAAGTAATCGTCTAATTTAAAGGAGTAAGAAGGTTGAAGATGGATTAACTCGTTACCAGACGAAAAAATGGTAGAGTCGTGCTAATTGAAAGAGGTTGCATACGACAGATAAATGTGGCTCTAATAAGTAGAGACCATTTACATGAAGAGCGCAATCTTATCTTGTGTCACTATTTATAGTCCTTTGCAGTGGCAAAGAAATTGACCCATGTCAGCCTGTGCGGACAGTCCGCGCAGGCTGACATGAGTCGATGCTGTTTTGCAAATGCATTAAAATCCCCCTTTTATAGAGTATAACAAATTTCGCACGGTTAGAAAGAGGAGTTCTGTTTTGACAATATTGCTTATTTGAAATTTACAGCCAACCTTCCGGACTATTAAACAGATGTTTTGGTAATGCATTCAATTGACTCGGTCCCTTATGTCATGTAATGTAATTTTACATTAGATACCAGGAAACCCCTTCTTGAAATGATACTGACGAAATAGACATTTTCAAAACAAAGTGGGAAAAGGAGCAAATGCTTATAACCACCACTTTCTCCTTTCTCCCATTATGTTTTCTATCTGTTCAAAGATAAATCATGTCATATAAAGTGTATCGAATATTTCATTTGTAAGGACTGTCAGTGTGCACCAGTCTGTAATTCCATCACCTGCTAAGGGGTTGAAATGGGTTTTGTCTTATGAGAAACGTGGAAATGTTCACTTGGGATTTGATACAAAACATTTTAACTTTGATGTGTAATCGTGTTTCGTATCTCCATAACTAGTCTGAATTAAACCTCTATCACGAAGTCAAGAGTTTTAACGACGCTGAAAAAGAAAGCTTTTCAAAACAATGAGGGAAAAAGAGAAAATACTGGTAATCAGTTTGATCTTCTTTTCCAACGATCTTTCTATCCAAACATAGGGAGTTCGCTATTTAAGGCAGCTTAAATTCAAGTTTTCATTTTTAAACGCATTAAACTTTGACAAATATGGGCAACTCTGGCGAATGGTAAAGAATTAAAGTTTGGACATGTATACGTTTAAACGAGAGATCAGTGTTGTTAACTCATTACCAAACGACAAAACTTTAGACCTGTCCAAATTGAAGGCATATGGAGAAAACAAAATGAAATTAACTCAATACTGAATGTGTTAAATGCATGAAAAGGAGAAATTGCTGGATACTAGGGTTTTTTTCTTATTTCACAACTGTTTTCATTTTTCTTTTGATTGCTGAATTGATTCATAACAAAAAAGACGCAGAGTAGATCTACTCCAATAAACCTCTGGGATTCTGAATAGATAAGGTCTGTCCTAGTTCCATCGTAAATGGGTTGGCCAGGAAGTTTTGCCCAAAATGGTATGAAACAAGAGGTTAACATTGCCATTATTAGTTGTATGGTCTGGTCTCAGGAAACTTGGAAACATGTTCGCAGCTCTAGGCCCAGGGAACATGATTCGCAACAGCCATTAACGCAAGTTTCTAGGTCCCATGCCACCTGATCGTACAAAGAATTTATTATGAAAAGTTTTACCATTCCAATATGTATTTATCAAAGTTTCTCCGTGTTATGTTGTCACAGATTGAATACGCTGAAGACACAGAATTTCCCTACGCGCCACGTCAATGAAAAATGACATCACTGAGATTTGACGTCACAGAAACGCTAGTAAAACGTGCTGTTTGGTGCATAAACTTGATTCTGTCACTGCGATAGACATTGGACGTGTTTTTATTCAAACATGGATTAAAACAACTTCAAGGTAAGTAACTGCATTTTAATGTGTTTTTTTTTAAGTATACGAAGATTAGTTGCCTCAAATGACCATTTGGTTATTCTTTTAACATCATAATGTATGAGTTTCGGTACTTCACAGTTTGTTAACCTGGCGAAGGGATGGCTCGTTCTAACCCCGTGTATATGTTTAAGAATGAAAAACAAATGACCAAACATGTCGATCTAACTAAATTCACTTATTCTAAAAAAATGATTCATTCTTTCCGTTTTTAAATATGATAACTAGATCTATCAAGGGAAAGTAGTAATTATATAGATCTAGTGCGGGCTACTGGGTATGCTTGTCCTGTGGATGTCTCGTGCCGGTCGAATCGGCTATTTTGGATATTGCATTGAAAGTCCAGTCATTTACGTATACGGGGCTTCCAAAAGGGAAAGTGATTTTACGTCGATTTTACAAGATGACTGTATTTGCGGGGTATATTATCCTATCAGATCGCTGGAAATTTCTTTGTAGTATAATAATACTAAATAATACTAGCACATCTCAAACTGTGTGGCTCTGTGGTCATTTGTAGGCGTTGTTATCTGGAGGCACCAGGTTCGATCCTCATCGGAATAAATAGGTTTTTCGCGGAAGTGTCTTTTGGCATAACTCTTGAAAGCTCTCGCGTAGAGACCCACGACACACATGATGTAAGTAGGTTAGCTGTCTACTTGATATGGTCAAATTATATCAAAAGTGGAGTAAAATACCATTTATTAATCTTCAATTCGTAACAACTTTCAGCAAGCACTTCCATGAAAAAAATGCTTGTCAAATAATGAAGAGAGAACAGAATCTTGCAATCCCTTGGGTCGGCTACATTGTGTGTGTAAACATTAACAGTGAAACCAGTTATTCGTATATTCCAACAGTAAAAGTTAAAAAAAAGAAATATAATGAATTCAAAATATTAACAAGGGACTGACATGCTTCTAGAAAACAGTGCAGAAACATTCTGATTGCTCAAATGAGCAATTAGAAATGCACCGTGGTGACAGCTTCAGATGCTCCCAGGTGCCTTCCTGCCTGTCTACAGATTCATCCACCCATCAACCCATCCAGGCCTCGGAGTCTAAAAGCAAACCCAGAAGTCGGTATATGCAGCCAGACAGTGTGGGAGGCCCGAGCTGTATCATAATGAAGAAAAAAAATATTATCCTCTGCTTCTCTTACCCGTGAACTTTGCCATCTAGATTTAGACTACGTTACCTGTGAAAATGAAAATGAGCATTCCTTAATATAGTTTTGAACTCCGACAAAGTTTGAAGTAAAACTGATTTATGTACCCTACTCCTCCTAATTTTTCTAATTCCCTCGCTGCAACCTAGAAAAAAAAAGAAACGAGCTTATTTCGCAGCTTTGAAAAAAATTACATTTCAATAAAAAAAAAGCTGGACCAATAGGTTAGTATCTAGTAGATGACAGTGTAGATTCAAGATCAAACTGCACCTTCTGTGCATTCTCATTTTGAACTACGTCGTTCACAAAATTTATCAAACTCCTCATTGCTGTTGAAAGCGTAAACATCTGTTTTAAACATTCCTTGAGAAACATTTGCAGGAAAATGGCAGCAATTCTGGTAAGAAAATACCTTTTATTCTCACGTTTTGTTTCATTTCTCCGGGATTTACTGGTGACTGTTTCTCTCATTTTAACCATTGAATTTGTGTTCATTTAACGTCTAAAATACCAAGCATTTTCGACCTTTATACATCCCCACAGAAAAGAATAGAGCCTTTGAAAACATGGTGCCAGAAATGAATTACTACTCTCCACACCCAAGGCACTTTTTTTACAGTGTGTTCCATTTCAACCAAAGGAACTATTTCTTTCCTTCGCGAGTTAGTCCTGTCTATTGTATGTACCAGATAAAGATTTAACCCTTAATAAGAAAAAAAAAAACGATCATCAAGAAGGGAATTCTGACAACAAAAACCTATGTGTATTCTTCTTTTCCCACAATTTTCCTACACCTCTTAGGATAAATCCTGCTGGTTAAAAGATAATTTCATAATTAAGATGTCGTATTTTTTTCAGCTTGATAAAAAAAAAAATAGTAACTGCCTGTAAGATATTGGATTAGGTTATTTTCTGCAGTGTTTCAGCCATTCAACATATTTACTCGGAAGGGCTCGGATGTTAACTCCTACGATTTTAATGTACAGGGATTCTAAGAAATTAACTCCAAACGAATTCCACATTTGATATCTTTTGTTTTTCTTTCAAAAGCCATCAAGTATATTCATTAACTTTAACCTTAACAAATACTCCCCAGCCCTAAACACCTCTAAACAAACAGCTTTTGTCATTCTTTTTGACGACGGATTAAGATACTGGTAACATGCGTTTTCTCCTCTAATGCTCTATCAACGACTCTTATCATTTGAGCAATCTCCAGTTTGTTGTCAGCAAATACATTTGAGCTATGCTCTTGCAAAAGGGGCTTAATGCATTTCCGTGTTGCATGATACCAATTCATCACAATTATGGATTCATAAGAGCTACTTTCTTTCAATAATCGACATAATCATGTGGTAGATTGGACCTTAGACATGAAGAAAATAGACCATGAACGAAAAATTTCGGTCAACGTCAGCCTGTGCTGACTGCGCAGGGTGACCTGGATCGATACCTTTCGCAAATGCATTTTCTCCCCTTTCCACAGAGTAAGGCTCAATTATTTTTAACAAGTACGTATATTTGTCGTTCGAAACATGATCAAAAAAAGCAACTTCAGGCAAACGTTTCTACCTTGTAGGACTGATAACGTGATAGTAAAGAAACTTTGTAAGATTGTAAACGTTGGGCGGCTTTCACATAAATTACACATAGCAGCTATTGTAAACCCTTGACCTGCCAATTAAATGAAACTTTCAAGCCGATATTAAAGTCAAAATGTTTCCATTTCAACGGTATGTTTTTTGGAAAAGTATCTCTATATCGGACAGTGTAGAGCCAGGATCAGACCGCACCCTCTGTGTAGTTTGATCTTGATCTGCAGAGTTTGATCTTGATCTCCACTGTCTACAAAAGGTCAATGAATTGCGCTTAGCAGCTTAAGGATTGAAATAGTTATGTTGTAAAAGAAAGGGTAATAATGGAACCCGTAAATTGATTTTCAATAGGTACCGACTGGATCATGAGGTATAGAGGATATTTGTTTTTTTTTTCGGTGAAAGATCGAAATTTATTTCATCGAGTGGACACCATCGGTAATATTTTTACGAGTGGCGCAGCCACGAGTGAAAATATTACCGATAGTGTTCACTCGATGAAATAAATTTCGATCTCTCACCGAAAAAAAAAATTCATTTCATGCTTTTTACCCTTTCTGGGAGGAGCTTTATTAAAATTCAGTACAGTTCTTTTCCCTTATTCCCTGTGGTGTACCCCTCCCGCATAGCAACGTTACGTCAAGCGCGAGAGATGTAAGGTATATGACGTCATATTTCCCATCTGGTTGTCAGGCACGAGCAATTTACCTAGGCAACAAGAACGTGAAAATCGGTATTTTCACACATTTTCGCAGTGTAAGATCGATAAATATTTTCACTGCTATTTCTTGATATCCTACCGGAAAGCATGAAATAAAAACTTGTCTTTGGAGATGCAAAAAACTGACCAAGTAATGGCAAAAGGTTAGGAGCCAGGTAAGGCTTCGCTGACTGTGCAGGCCGGATTTGGTCGATACTTTTTGCAGATGAATTAAGCCCCCCTTTTCACAGAGCATTTCTCTTAAATGTGTGACTAGTCTTTGTATCAAGGGCCACTTATCCTGTCCTACTATAGGGTCAGATTTTGTATAACGATATGAAAGAAGGTTCGCCTTTGGACCTAAAGGTCCTAGGTTATTATTAGACCTATAACAAGAATTAGCGATTAACTCGTTTGGTATGTTTTAGGCTTGTCCAGATCGAAAGCATTTGCGGACGACAAAATAACAGGGACTGAAAATATATGATTTGCTTTGTGAAGGGTAGAAAACACTGAGGGAAAATGAGAAAATGCTGGTAACCTGCATTTTCTCCTTTTCCCACAATGTTTTGCAAATGTTTCTTTCTCGGCGTCGTCAAAAGTAGGGATTGTGTGGTAACGGGTTAACGTCGGTCTCGTCATGTGAATGCTTCAAAATACTGCGCCGAGTCCCGGTTAGCGTATTAGCGTACAGGACATGCATAGAGAACAGTGGGTCGCTGGTTCGATGTCCGACATGGCCAATTTCTTTCAGAGGATTGATGATAGTCACTGCAACTAGATTTATTCCTCTCTCACCGCTGACCATTGTTTCGACGATGTTATGTGCGAAAGCAACCAGTTGCTAGTAAAAATACTTTGCGGATTACTGGTAAAAGAAAGTCCAGGAAAGCATTGAGAGGTACACTGGCTGAGAATATGATTGAAATGATGTTGAAAACGACGTTAAAACAATACAATCAATCGATCAATCAATCAAAATTTTTCATGTATGACAAGTAGAAATGCCAGCTGTGAAAACGTCATTCCTCATCTATCATTAAAGAACAACCCAGAACAATCTTAAAGACCGAAAGAAAGCAGACAATTGAAAACATTCTGTGATAAAAACCTGCAATGTTTTGTTACATTGATTTCTAGCATTTCAGAGACAAATGCCAAAATGCCATCGTTTGAGCAATTTGTAATTTTGTTGTCTGCTATTGCTCATAAATAATTTGTCGTTTGGCAAATTGTAAATTTTTCTGTATTTTTGATTCCAAATTTCTCTTTGTTTTTCTTCAAAGGGTCAAAGTTCATTTACAAGTTTTCGTGGAGACATTTAGTACAGCATACAGCCAAGTACATGTACAATGAGAATTAATCATGTATGCCGTATGTTTAGGCGAAACAAAAATTATTTAACCTTAAGCTGGAAAAAAAATGAAATTATACACAAATGTTGCCATTTTGAAGGTATATAATCGGGAAAATATCTTCATGTCGGACAGTGTAGATCCAAGATCAGAGTGCATATTGTTCAAAAGGTTAAGGGTTCTAAGATACTTGTCCACTTTAAAAGATTTCAGAGAAAACAGTTTGCGGGTGCCACAAATGATGGAACCTTTCTCAGAAGGGGTCGAAAACAGTGTGGGAAAAGGAAAGAGTGTTAGTAACTAACATTCTTTTTTTTCTCACAATATAACCTAAAGGGTTTTTTTTGCGTATTCGTTTAACTCATTACCAAACGACAATATGTTAGGTTTGTCCAAATTGAAAGCATTTGCAGATGATAAAATAAAAGTGGCTGAAAATTTGAAATTTGTTTTGTGAAGGTTAGAAAACAGTGTGGAAAAAGGAGTTTTTCCGACAATGTTTTATAAAGGCTTCTTTCTCAGGGGCGTCAAAAGTAGGGATTGTGTGGTGATTGGTTAAAGACAGGCTTTTCTAGTTAAGGATTAATTTACAAATATGTTCCTACATTCAATAGATGGCTCAAAGTAATTGCTGGCAGGATCATAAAGTACAAGAACTGCAGTCTTACCTTATATCTAAAATGTCTGAGACGGTGAGATTTTTCGGGCGAAAAAGAGCTTTAAAACCACAGTCTTTTGGCCGTCATTAGCAGGTGGTTATTTTAAACTTATTCAATAGTTTAAAAGCGAAATGACGGCCAAGAGTTATAAGAAAATGATGTTACTTAAATGTTTTAGAATTAAAATCATATTATTAAATAGTTTGGAAATCATGATGAGGATGATAATCTTCTATTGTACTGTCGGTCCAAGTTCGATGCCGCAGGCAGAAAACTCAAGTTTTAAAACTAGGGAAAAAGTTGCCAGATCGCTTTATTTATTTTTTACTTTTCACCTGATTTCGAAAATTCATTTTCAATCCTAGGACGTATTTGGGCAGACCATACAATGTCAGATGTGTATATCTTTTAAATATTCTCGGTAAATTCTATACTTCAAAATGTTATTGTTCAAATTTAAGTGCACTTTCATACCAGGATTATATTTATGGGCTGCTAATTGGCTTCTAATGGTAATGGTTGTTTTCCATCTTTAGAAATAAAAATTCATTTGGGTCCCTTGTGTAAACTCAAGAACCTTTTTTTCCCGATAGGCCCAAAAATAGTCTGTACTGTGGATAGTTTCAAGCAAATTGACAGTTTGGCCGAATCATCCAAATACTCTAGTTATACGAACTCACTTTTTTTGTAAAGTATTTCGAAATTTTATATAGAACATTACATTATATCTCTTTTCTTTTCTTTTTGAAAAAAAAAATCCACCTTAAATCGACTTTTTGATTGTCTGTCTTGCAATGGACGACAATCAAAAACAATGTGGGAAAAAAGAAGAAATTACTTGTATCGTGCAGTTTCTAATGTTTTCACATTTCGATTGTCACCAAGCACTTAACCCTACTTGTTTTGATTTTATATAGGAGTTTAATAATTCGTTCAAGTTATATCAATGCTGTAAATTTGTTTTAGGAGATAGTTGATTCACAAAAATGGAGGAGGTTGTTGCCAACAGATATCACAACCGAACTTCTGATATGGATGATAAATAGTACATACCTGTTTGAATCCAACTCTTAATTCCTCTGCAGAAATCAGACACCGATGAACAAGATGCTCCGCACATTAAACTTAAATCCAAAATAAAAACTGCACTATCATAGATCTACTTTCTTGTACTATTATTAATCCGAAAGCTTCGCACTGTGCACTCTAGATGTAATTATGTATGAAATTTCCATAGAGTCTTTAAACATACAAGAAATAACAGAGAAAATTGAATAAATATCCCGATACACGCTCCTTCTCCTTTCGACACAACGTCTGCGGACTGAAATAGTTTCCCGCGGTTTTATTGTTTTTCAGCAGTCGTGGAAATCCCTCCTCAGAGTATCTGTAAAGAAATAATTCATTAATTGATAACACATTTTCGTTCTTTTTTCCGTCTATTTTGTTACAATGCTCTCTTAATGATGTCTTGTCTTCGCAAATTGATACGAATTAACACAAAGTAACAGTACCATTTTCATTATCTGCCGCGCTCTACTTTTTGTTCATCGTCATTTGGGTTTCTTTTATTCTTTTCCTTGTAAAGGATGTTAAACGTTTTCTAGTATGATAAAGAGATAGATACTTGTTTAATCAAGCTTCTGACAAAATTTACTCTTTACTACAGGACAAAATTTAGACTTCACTAAATTGAAAGTTTTTCTTTCATTTTTTAAGAAAACAAATAAAATTTGGACTGAATTATGTGATTTTTATTTGAAAGAAAAGAAGAAAAATTATGGTACCTAGTATTTTCTCCTTTTTACCCATTTTTTTTTTTTTTTTGAAAAGCTTCTTTCCAAAAGGTCACTGAAGCACGTGATAAATGGTAAAAAACTGATTGTTTCATAATACACGCTTTCTTTCGTGATAAATGGCATCACTGGAAGATGCGATATTTCGAATATCTGATCCAAAATTTTGGCCAAAACTAGAATATCTCTAAAAGAAGAGAGAACAGCAGTGGTTCTGATTTTTCGTGCGAGAACCTCATTGCTGCATTGTATTAAAAGAAAAAGAAACAGTTGACTATGATCAAGGAACAAATTTAAAAAAATGAATCAAGAAATAGCCGAACGCAAGTTGAATTATTCTTCGAACATCAAGGGAAAGTCTCCTACACACGCGGAGAAAAGAGAGAGGCAGAGAGAGAGGATAAGAACAAAAACAAGAAGAGAAAGACCAAGGAGAAGAACAAGATGTAGATAATTAAGAAAGCAAATTTGTTATCGTTTAACTCATTTCTTGCTGATGGCCCAGGGAGCTTTTGTTGGCAATGTAGATCAAGATCAGATTGCGCAGAACATGCAGTGTGGTCTCTCATCTACACATTCCACTACTTAAATAAGATCATGAGCGTGCTTTTTCTTCATCTTGCAGAGGAACTGTATTAGTGCTCATTCACTCACTCTTAAGGTGCTAAGCTCGATTCCCTGACATTTTTGTGAAGAGTTTAGATCAAAATCAGACTGCACAAAATGTGCAGTCTCATTTCTGAATCTACACTGTCCGGTAAGGATATATATCTTTGCCCAATAGGTAAACTTAGAATAGCAAAGGCAGGGTTTTCAAAGTTGGCTTGAGAATTTCAAGTTATTTAGCAGGATAAGGTTAAAGAAAATTAAAGGTTGTATATTTAGTAGTGAAAGGGTTAGCTAAAAAGTAAAACCAACCACACACACAAAAAAAAAACAGTATCCAGACCACATCCAACATAATACTCTCGTAAGTCCCTCTAACAGTAGTGAATGCTATCTCTGTACAGTACACATATATCACAATATACCCTACTTATCCTGTATGTGGCACGCATGCTTTGACATACGCTGTAATTTATACCTCTTCCACGATAACTCGACCGTAATGAGGGAGTGGGAAATAACGAGCCATCAATAAATTTGGATAATCGAAAATTGAATGGTTGGTTGTTTGGTCGATTGAATGATTGATTGATCGATCCAATGATCGTTCGACACACTGACCGAATGAAGGACTGATTGCATGGTATTCACTACAATTTCAACATTATTTCAACCATAATACGGCGTCAGCTCACTAATCTTTATTAGAATATTCTGGGTTTTAGTAGTGTTAAGTTGGGGCTATAAGGTATCGTGCCTAAGGACACTCCAGCCATTAGCTGAATGGTGAGGGAAAGTCAAACCAAAGGTCACAATAAGAAAGACGAGCTGAGTAGTAGTTATGTGCCTCAATACCGAACAAGTTAAACCTTTAACTGTTAAAAAATAATAGGATAGTTTACTGTAAAACTCCCAAACATTGCGTTTATACTACCATTACAATCCTACCGTTTCGGATAGAGCAGATCCAAGATCAGACTGCATGTTCTGTGCAGTCTGATCTTGAATCTAGAAGATCTGCAACAGCGTCATGTATTGTTACCTTAGCAGGCTAGTGGTTGGAAAGACGGAATCGAAGCGGTGAACTAGCCCTGTAATTATCCCCAGAAAACTAAGTTGTAAACCACCTCACAAATAAAAAGAGACTTTTAACGTGCAGAAAGGTAACAATTTTGTACTCTATAAAACGGCTTCTCGTTCCCGTGCCCTTTTTTTCTGTGCAAGACAGAAAAACAAAAACTGCTTTGTCTTTCCGTATTAATCCGTTGAGATCCACTCCCAACTTCACTTGAGCCGAGCCCAAGTTGCGCAGTCGGTAGCGTAAAGGACTCAAGAACATCGGAACGCTGGTTTGATCCCCGATCCGGCCAATCGTTCTCCAAGGATTGACGATAGTCATTGCGACAGGATTCATTCCTCTCACATCGATAATAATTGTTTACACGATAGTTA
Source organism: Tridacna crocea (assembly GCA_943736015.1). NCBI lineage: Eukaryota > Metazoa > Mollusca > Bivalvia > Cardiida > Cardiidae > Tridacna > Tridacna crocea. The sequence continues at coordinate 18,781,085 of OX031066.1, forward strand.
TGTGAGAAAGCAGACAGTGGCTTGGAAAGAATATTGTGCGAAGTACTGGTAAGCAAAACTGCAGGAAAGTATGTATAGGCGTACTGGCCGCCGCGATATAATTGAAATAATGTTGAAATGGCTATCAAATGCCATACAATCAATCAATCAATCAACCAATTTCACTTGCCTATGCAGCCAGCATTTACCATGATCTGATGTTTTATAATTAGTAAACGAGAAAATGACAGACGCCAGCAGTAATGTTGCTTTAATGAATGTGATAACTCTTTGAAAGAGAAGAGACAATCACGGGAAAGGAAAAATCGGTGGCTACTGGCATTTTCTCTTTTACCCATAATGTTCTAGTAAGCCATTTTCAGGGAAGAAAACAACGGATTGTTTGATAACAATAATATGTTTTAGTCTCAAATGGTTGAATTGATTCCAAAACTAATGCGCAATGCTTTATTTTCATAAGCCACGATGCCCGAAACTCCAAAGAAGCATGGTGAGCGTGTGGGCTCGTGGGATCGAATCGTGTTGATCTTGAGGGAACTTGGTGCTATCAGAATTTTTAACGTTCAAAATGTTGCTACAATTACATCGATTAATTATATATATTGATCTACGAGATTCTGCGGTTTGTTACAAAAAAATAATAAAAACGATTCTGGCAAAGATATGCATGCTACGATTTTCATTACGTTTTCTTGCGTTTTCTCTAGTACTCTGACGATTAGTTATGTCAACGATTCGATCGAGATTGTCAACTTTTCGCATGATTTGGGTATGATTTGATTGTATAGGTCATCCATCGTCTTATCGTGTTTCAAAGTACATCAAGGTCAACTATGATGGACAATCAAGGTCTGATGCGCTGCATGAAGGTCTGTTTATTTGTACTACCTTCCACTGCGATTTCCCGTTTTTTGCGCTCTCCAAAGATTAACAACAAATCGGGGTAATATGACCAAATTTCTGACGGTCAAAAACTTTGTCACGGTCATTTCGATCATAGCGATTGCGCCACGTTCCCTCAAGATCAACGCGATTTGGTCCGACTACGCCACACGCTCACTACGCTTCTCTCAAATCGTGGACATCACAGCTGATGTAAAGGCTACCCATGTGTTTCACTATTTCAAAAACACAATGAACCATGGAATTCAGCGATGCTTTGAAATCGTGGACATCGTATATACCGTGGTTTATGTATCTGCAGCAAAACATAAAAAGAATGGTACCCGTGATCTTCACTATCCTTAAATGTATCGTCAGAAACTCGCATATAAACCAGCAGCGTTTTGATATTTGACTGTCACTGAGTATACCCTTAATTCTTTTAATACCATAGACGACACCAGAAGCGTACGTGGACATTGTATAGAACAAAATCAGACATCACAGAACATGTAGTCTGATCTCTGATCTACACTGTCCACGGCTAAATTCTAGACTATAACCAAACCAGAGCTCCAGATAGAGGGGTGATTTTGATTTCAAAATTTAGAACATTTACCATTCTCCACTAAACCCTATGTTATGGGTCTCGATGAGACGATTCTAATGACTATCCACAAGATAGGGTTGGAAGAGAAATAATGGATTTAGAATACCATCACTCTGTCTTATCTGGGGCTCTGACCAACCAAGCTGACTATTGATCTCACAGAGGAAATGTACTTTTAGCCTTTGAGACAATGCAATAATTTCTTTATCCAGGAAAGAATGAGTTAACCATTTAACAAACACGCCCGGGTTTTAACGACACTGTGTGTTTTTTAATTCTTTCTGCGTAAGAGAGGAAACTCTGGTAACCAGGATTTTCTCCAATTTTGAGAATCTGTCTTTTTCTACATTTTAAGCTCCATTTAATTGTCGTCTGCAGATGCCCTCGTCTGTTAACAGTTCCCTGATTACGGGTTAAAATGCTATACAGAAACAAAATAAAAGTCTTCAAGCAATTAGAATGAATATGTGATCCGGTACGCAAAAGTGGACCATCTGGGAAATCTACATCAATTAAATGAAAACAGATCAACAGTAGTGCAGGTCAGTTTAAGTTGATTATTAAAAAATGATTGAATTACATGGTAATCATTTTTCATACAGAAAATGTCATTAAACAGAAAAGTGTCAACCCTGGTCAGCCTGCGCAATTCGCGCAGTCTGACCAGGGTTGACACTTTTCGCAGTTCCCAGAAGGTCCCTTTTTTGCGTTATGGGTCACATATAAACAAAAAGAATTTCAATTTCAATATGCTTTCTGCCATAGCCTATCATACAATGTGGAACCGAGTTTATAGTTCTGTGATCTACGTTATCCGAAAAGGGAGGCCAAGTATCGTCTACCATCATACAGGTTAAAAACACGGGACCATACAAAACATACTCGAGTAGGCTATGACGCTATGATTGGATTTTTCTTTCTTATGAATAGTTAATCTTTTAATCTTCTACCGAGATTTTTTTTTCAAATGTCAAAAGTGCTACGGTTATTTTTAAGTTTCGATTACGCGATCTCTTGTTCATTGTTTTGAACCTTAATCCTTATCCTAAATAACTAAAGTAGAATTTTCGTCCCTGTAGTTAAAAACCAAATATTGCTATTTCAAAATTATTTTTTGGGAAATAATATCTCCCAATCAGACAGTGTAGATCAAAGATCAAACTACTCGTTCTGTGCAGACTGGTCTTCATGTACATTGTCCACAACAGGTCAGTGAGTGGCACTTAGCACCAAAGGGTAAAACTGCTAGATAAATTCAGTAAACATTGCCACCCAAAACTTTACCCTGTCGGCGTCGTCAACGGAAATCGGGGCTTTTTGCCGGGAAAGATAAAGATCAAGATCAGACTGCACAGAAAGTGTATCATGATCTTTCAGCCAAGCCCCTGTAGCTTAGTCGGTAGCGTGCAGGACCTGAAAATAGGGATCGCTGGTTCGATTCCCAGTCGAGGATTGATGATAGTTATTGCCACAGGATTCATTCCGCAGTCACCGTTAACCAACGAGGTCTCAACAATGGCTATGTGGGAAAGCAGCCAAGGGACTGGAAAGCAGTGGTAGAGCTGCGGAGTACTGGTAGACGTTATCTGCAAGAAAGCATGGATAGGTGTGCTTGCTGCCTATACATTACCGAAATGATGCTGCAAAAGGCTTTAAACACCAACCAACCAATCAATCAATCAATCTGATCATTAATCTATATCGTCTTTGTTTAGTCAGGTTGAAATCTGTCCGAATTCTAGTAGTTTTTATATAAAGTGGTCGAGTTAATGAGAGCCATACTCTGAAAACGGGGCTAAATGCGTCTGCAAACAGTATCGGCCCTGGTCAGCCTGCACAGTCCAAAACGTTTTGCCATCAGTCGCTTTTCAGCATGTCTAAGGACCAGTAAACTTCATGATCCAGTCGGTTGATAGACTAAATTAGTGGACAGTGCAGATCCACGTTAGAAGTGCAATCTGATTTTGGTATATACACTGTCCGCAAAAACAATTCTAAATTCGGGTTCGGCATTACACGATTACTCTGACACAACTTTTGAACTAAATACGAAATTACGGATAGACCAGTTGATACAAATGTATTTTTTTCCGAGCTACTAGTAAGTGACCGGGATGAGATAAAGCAGAATATTGGGAGATCGCTACAGGTGTGTTTCTTATGATCCCGATAAATTCAAAATTTAAAGAACTGAAACGTACTTAAATCAAGGAGAGCCAATCTACTACATACTTTGTCGTTGAAAAAGTTGAACTGACAACATTACTCGTATACGACATAAAATCCTATGAGTGCAGCTCTGGAAAAAAGTCGTTGAATCTCAGTGACCAATGCATGATACCAGAGAAGTCTTCAGATAATCATGGATCCTTAAAAAAAATGACAACCGCCTGGGTCATGACTCGGGGTTCTTTGACATACAGGAAAATTATTACAAATAGCAAAAAGTTTCGCCCGAAATGAGCCTGCGTGGGCTCACATGATCGATCTTTTTAGCTCATGCACTTAACCCCCTTTTCCCCTAGTATAACCCATTAATGATGTATACATACGTTAATGACTTACGAGTACATGTATTTTTCACTGTAATGTTAATAATCTGCAATACTTCTAAACAGTGTTTTAAGTTAACATCAAAGTGTAGAAATACTCCTTGACTAGTTCTTATCAAATGGCAAGTCTTGAATTTACCATTTGAAGACTACAGAACGAGTAGTTTGATCTTGAGTCTATACTGTCAGTGATATCTTTTTTTTTTATCTCCAAAAATAACTCTGAAGTAGCAATAATTTGGATTTTACTATCGAGTTAGAATTAATGAGCAAAATACGAGTTAAAGTAACGCTATACATACATGTACCTTTGTTCTGTAAGATCCAATCATTATCCAGATGGGAGAAAAAAACTGGCGGGTTTTTCATAAATCCGTCCGGAAATTAAAAAAAAGATTGAAATATCCCGTGTTTTATCCACTTTAATCAAACATACACCCTATTTAACGCGAACAATAAAATTCATCGGTGAATTATCGAACACTAATCAATACAGACACGGAGAGTAAACGGCAAATAGAACTGAAGTTAATTACAAACCATTCTAATCGAACTTTCACTTAGGTTCACGATAAAGTTTTACATTGACACACAGCCAAATTTGACGCTCATTATCAGAAATACTGCTATAATTCCAATATAAACGTTACACGCTTGTCAAACTCCAAACCACCAAATGTTTGTGAACAAAAATGGTTATCAAAGAAGACACCACAGTTTACCTGTAACAGTTCACTCCTGCACAAGATAGCTGCACTGAATCAAACGAGCATATTGATGGATAATAAATATTATTTCGAAATGACACAGTTTCCGATTGACTTCAGTTTTGGGAAGTTTTATTCAATTAGTGCTCTCTGTTATGGAGACCGCACTGTTTTTCTTCCACGCACTATTTGAAAGAGTTCATTGAAAAAATGGTGGGGTTTTGTGTGGAGTGTTGGTGCAGCCATTTCTGATTGGTTAATAGAAACCCGGTATGTTATCAATAGCCAAAAGCAATAGTCATATTGGCATCAATAAAAACCGCGCATAATCAAAGACAAGAGAGTATCACTGGGATTTCTTGTCTTTTCTGGACAATTGTCAGCAGGCGTTTTCGTTGTTGATTCTCTGTCTGAGGTTTGACCCGCTTTTGTCCCTGCTAAATAAGTAAAATGAAACTTTAAAACCGAGGGTTACACCACGAATGACGCGATTTCAAAACTAGTACGTGAAGAAACATACCTCCCAATCGGACAGTGTAGATCAAAGATGATACTGCATGTTCTGTGCAGTATGATTTTGATCTACACTGTCGATCAGTTTATAGTCGCTCTTTATAGCAGACTTAGGGTTAATACTCACTACTAGATAAAACAATTCCATTTTCTAAATGGTTACAATACAGTTTTGCAACAGGATGCTTCATTTATATTCTAGAATAAAGAAGTGGACTGTGTAGATCAAAGATCAGACTGCACGTTCTGTGCAATCTGATCTTTGATCTACACTGTACACAAAAACTTTTTGTGCCGTTTATATTATGAAAAGATTGAAGCGACATTTCGATTATATTTTGACTTCCTGTCCATCTTTCAAGGTGTTTCCTGTTTGTCTCGGTCAGCATTGTCCACGCGATCGTCCAAAAAAAACAGCGGCAAAACTCCCCGCAAAATCAAGTCCGGTATTCAGAAAACATGCGAAATAACAATCTAAATGGTTTAGCCAGCCAGAATTGCATTGCTTTTGAAATTTAGAAAATGCTTGAGATTTATAGTAATGAAATTTAGAAAATGCTTGAGATTTATAGTAATAATGCTGTTTATTCTTACACTTGAAACAATTTCGACCCAATGACGGGATGCGGTATTTAGTGTCCCCGCCAGTTGTTCATGTGATCCTAGAGGTGCGCAAATCCTGCGACCTCCTGTGAAATAATGATCTAAACAAAAAAGTTTCTTTGAAAAAGGAGCCAATAAATCTTACAGAATCGTTGATGACGGTATTCTTTGAGAAACCAGAAACCAGATCTGTTGTACTTTTATAACTTTGGTTACCGTAATCTAAACTGCCATCGTTCGATCAAAGAGAACAAGGTATGTGTACCATATTAACTAGGAATGTTCTTGCCTTCACGCAATTAATGTAAAGCTATTAGAACCCTCAACTTGATAAATAAGTTAAATGGAACTGTCGAGTTGATTGGGAAATCTTCACGTTCCTGTTTTAAACTTGTTTTTTTTTTTTTTTTTTTCTTATTAATTTATTAATTGATTTACATGTTGGATTGAAATGTCTCCTTATCTGATTGTGTACATCCATGATTAGGCTAAGCAGTATGATAATTGATATTGATCACAAGATCAACGACTCGCGCTCAGCAGCCTCATTCTTTAATTTTTTACGCAAACGTGGGACAAGGGAGATAACAGTGACTTTTAATTTCAACATAAGTAAACAGCAAATTTCAAACACGGCATGCTTATTATAAATAGCAATGGCTCCATCAGCCACATTTTCTCCTGCACATTTCTTTAAACAAATTATATATAAATCGATGAACAGAAATTTGAAAACGCACTCTTTCGGGGTCTTTTTTTCACTACTGGCTAAAAGTTATCTAATTTATTTACCACCTATAAAGCAACAAGTAGTTTTGTCCGTCCATTGTACATGATAGCAATGTATAAAGACAGTTAAAAACAGTCTGATTTCAAACAATCACCCTATCTTGGGATCTTGTCTTAGAATGCAATACAAGCCAACTGGTTTACTGAAAAAATATTATTTTATTTTAATCATCTCAAAAGAGATTTTAGTTTGTGACCATTTCGTCACATGCAGACGATAGTTTCAATCTTGCAGACCACACGCGAAAACATTGTGACAAAATGTGAAATTGTTTGTGGTGGGCACTTTCTCTTTTTTCCACATGTTCTCACATGTTTATAGATTAAACCATTGTAACAAAAACATTTCATTATACTTTACATGTAGCTGACAATTATTGCGTTTAATATATTTCTTGGCATTGATATACCCGCATGGGTTAATAGTAATTTGCATTTGGTAAACAATATGGACACGTTTATCCTGCAGGCCTATGTGGGTCTATCTGTGGAAAATTATGAGGCAACTACCTGTTTGTTGCTTTCTCTAATCGATACTTTAGCATTGTATCATCGTTTTAGAAGCAACTGGACCTTTCAAATGATTTGGTTTAACATACTTTCATAAAAATGTGCTTGGTTGAAAATTGCATTTCTTCATCAATATTTATTACAAACTTTTCCCCACATATTTTTTTCTAGCAGAGTAATCCGTGGACAAAAAGAATTCTACAAAACAGCTAGACAAAACTGTATTCATAACGACTTCCTGTCAAACACCCCGTACTGAAAATGGAAGGACTGCAACAACAAACAAGATATAAACCAGACTAAACATCGTGATCAGTAACTGACCACTCGTCTGCCAGTTCTCATAATAGAATTGTCAATACACTGGACATATACGGTAATACAATTTGCCGGACGGGAAATCAGGTCATTTCGATAGATGTTCAATAAGAGATATACGAGGGACATGCAATGCTTTTCAGAATGACTTCGTGTTCTCTAAACCGTGGGAAATCTAATTACTCCTAACAAGCAGTTAGAAAAGACCTTTTTTTCTCCTTCTTTGTCTGGTTCTCTGCGTCTATCTGTCTGTCCTTCTATGACCACCTTTCTCTCATTCTTTCTGCACCATGGCTTCAGCTGCGACTGGTCTCAAAACATGACAGTTCCACTTAAAGAGATCGAAACATCATTACGGACTAAGATATTACCAGAGAGTCATAATCAGAGTATTTTGGGATGATGCTTCCAATGAAGAAAATCTTGGAGAATAAGACTAAGAATGTTCTTAAATATTGTTGGTGATAACGAACCATAGTGATTTACGCTCACCCTCAGCATTCTTTCAGTCGTATCCAGGAGAATAAGCCTAAGAATGTTCTAAAGATGGTAGGTGAATACGAACACTGGCGATTTATAACAAAGGGAAATAATACCGCCAACAATCCTACATCGAGTACCCCATTGAGTAAAGTGAATAAAAGTCCGGAGAAAGAAGGCCAGGTGAATTTGTCCAATCAATTTATCATTGAATGTTTACAGAGAATAGAAAGTAAGATATCTGTCGTCGAAGAAAAACTTATTTCATTGGAAAATCTGGATAAAAGAGTTGCTAATTTTGAAAAAGAAATCACTAAACTATGGAATCACATTGCTGATCAATCAAATAGACAAAACGATAGAATTAGTGTTATAGAAGATAAAATAGAGGGCGTAGACTTCACAACGGCTGTGTCAAATGATAAGGTTTTAAAATTAGAGAGAGAGAAAGACAGACTAAAGGATGAGTTAGTTTACATTCAAGCCCAAACCATGCGTAACAATCTTTTATTTATAAATATCCCTGAGGCCCGAGGTGAGGTACCGGAAAGTCAGTCTGAAACAGAATTGAAAGTGCGTGAGTTTCTAGAGAGTAAAATGAAGATTGCAGAGGATGTAGTGAAAAACATATCGTTTGAAAGAGTGCATAGAATTGGAAGGAGGGAGAAAAACAAAGATAGAAGCATTGTGGCTAAGTTTGTTTTATTTAAAGAGAGGGAGTTGGTCAGAAAGCAGGGAAAGGCACTGGAAGGAACAAATTATCATGTTTTTGAACAATTTCCGAAGGAGATAGCCGATAAGAGGAAGAGTTTACTGCCGAAATTGAGGGATGCGAAAAGGAATGGTCACAGAGCTTGGTTGTCCTATGATAAACTGTACATTGATGGTAAAGTTTTTAACGCGGAGAGCAATTAGCGGTGTAACGAAGGTGAACTAAAGGTTCTTTCATGGAACGTTAATGGTTTGACTGATGACAAAAAATCATCAGCAGAGTTCATTGATATTTTGTGTAAAAATGATATAATTTTTTTATATGAAACATGGGCTGATGCCAAGAGTAATATTGAGTTGTCAGGGTATACTTCTTTTAATTTTTATAGAAAATTTAAGCACCGAAAAGCTAAACGGTCATCTGGTGGGATAGCGTTGTATATTAAAAATGAGGTCAAAGATGGTGTTACAGTGATAAAAAACCATTATGATACCATAATTTGGCTTAAACTAGACAAGACTTTTTTCAATTTCAAAGAAGATGTTTACCTATCAGGAATTTATTTATGGGTTGATGGTTCACCAATATATAATGTTTATAATGTCGATTTATTTGAGTTAATCGAAAATGATATTTTTGATTATGAAAATTTGGGTTCTGTATATATATGCGGTGATTTAAATAGTAGAGTAGGGTCCAGACATGATTTCATTTATTATGACTGTAGAAATGATTTTATTGATGCAGACAACTATATACCTGATTGCCCCTCATCAAGGGCCTCATTCGATAAAACATGCAACAGTTTTGGAATACGTCTGCTTGAGTTGTGTAAATCCACGTGCTATCGTATTGTTAACGGTAGGCTCGATAATGGAATGTATACATACTTAGGTCCTAATGGGGCATCGGTTATTGACTACTTATTGTCAAAAGAAGAAAATTTCTCAGAAATTTGTAATTTTGAAAATTTTAACCAAACTATCTGGAGTGACCATTCGCCAATTCAATTTTCATTGCGAATGTACACACCCGGTAAGTTGGTTCACAAGACAGAGATCAGACATGTTTTAAAATGGAACACTGAGCTGAAATCTAAATTTAGAAATGGTTTAATTGGGTCTTTACCCTATTTTAATAATGTTATAAACAATGTTGATGTAAATTGTAGTTCTTCTATAAATGATGCAATTGTGAAGTTTTCTGATATCATTCGGGATGTTGCAAACCCTTTATTCTGTAAAACGCAAAGTAGTTTCAATGAAAATATTTCTTCTTGTAATTTTTCAGATTCACTGAAGGCCAAAAATAAAGAATGGTTTGATAATGAATGTTTGAATTTGAGGAAAAGGTATTTAAAAGCATTGGAAAATTACAAAATACAAAACACAGACACCAACCGGGGGGAATTTTGTATTAGTAAAAAGGAATACAAGCAATTAGTCAAAAGGAAACGTAATCAGTTTTATGAGAAACGAATGTCCGAAATTGAAGATTTAAGATTTAGTAAACCTAAAGACTTTTGGAAATTCTTCAAAAAGCAAAGAAATGATAGAAATACTAATTTGAATGAAAATGATTTCTTTGAATACTTTTCGGAACTTAGCAATGATATATATCAAGTGAAAAATGATGCGGCGGAAGCATTTACGTCAAATCACGATTTCAACGAAAATGACCCTTCGTCTGATTTGAATAAAGCGATCTCTTTAGATGAATTATATAGTGCAGTTAAAGAATTGAAAACCGCTAAGGCTTTTGGTAGTGATTGCCTAATAAATGAATATTTCATTGAGAGTATTGATATTTTGGGTTTGCACATTTGTGATTTGTTTAATTTTATTTTAGACTCCGGTCATTTTCCTCAGCAATGGACTGAAGGAATTATCATCCCGTTATTTAAAAAAGGCGATGTAAATACCGTTAGTAACTATCGGGGGATAACTTTAGTTAGTTGCTTCTCGAAACTCTTCACGTGTATTTTAAATAAACGAATTACCAGATATTGTGACCAGTATAATGTTATTTCTGATGCACAGTTTGCATTTGTAAAGGGTCGTTCAACAACTGATGCTATGTTTATATTGCATACAATTGTTCAGTCATTTTTAAATAGGAATAAACGTTTATACTGTACATTTGTAGATTTTAAAAAGGCATTCGACTGTGTAAATAGAAATGCTTTATGGTATAAAATGTATAGGGCCGGTATAGACGGAAAGTGTTTACGCATTATCAGAAGTATGTACAGTACAGTTAAGTCTTGTATAAAATTTAACAACAACTATTCTGAATATTTCGACATTTCACTCGGCCTTAAACAAGGGGAGATAATTTCGCCCTTGATGTGGGCTCTTTTCATTGAAGACTTAGAGATGTTTCTACAAGTTGGTCCCAATTCGGGTATAAGTATTGACGATATAATCATTATTCTATTATTATTTGCAGACGATATGATCATTTTTGGAAATTCCCCAGAGGACTTGCAAATCAGCCTGAACAGATTAAAGGATTATTGTAAAAACTGGAGTTTAGAAGTAAATGCTTCAAAAACCAAAGTTATGATATTTCGTAAAAAAGGAAAAACATTTCTGCATGAAAAGTTTTATTATGGAAATGAGGAACTTGAAAATGTTGACAACTTTTCATACTTGGGTACTGTCTTTTCATATACAGGCAATTTTGAACATAATAACGAACAAATCGTTGGCAAAGCGCTAAAAGCATTGAATGTGTTATTAATGAATTGTCATAAATATAAGTTAAAACCTAAAACTTTATGTCAGTTGTTTGATTCTTTCGTTGGTAGTATATTGAACTATGCAGCAGAAATATCCGGGTTTTCTAAATCAAAAGATATAGAAAGAATTCACCTTAAATTTTGTAAGAGTATTCTAAACGTAAGGAAGAGCACTAGTAATGCCACTGTTTATGCAGAGCTTGGACGTTACCCACTATATATCACGCGCTATGTACAAATCATTAAGTATTGGTTTAAATTGATTAATACAAACAATATTTTGCTGAAGAGGGTATATGATTTTGCTAAACAAGATTGTTTGAAAGGTTTAAATAACTGGGTATCTAATGTATGTAGATTATTAAACGAAAATGGGTTCTCCTATGTATGGGAGAATCCATTTTCTGTTAATATCAAATCTTTTATACCTATTTTCAGACAGCAGATATTAGACAACTTCATTCAAACGAATATGTCCACAATTGAAAAATCACCATCTCTAGTTTTGTACCATCAGTTAAATGAAACTTGTAACTATAAAAACTATCTTGATGTTTTGCCCTACTACTTAAGAATATATGTCTGCAGATTTAGGACATCTTCGCACTCGTTGCGAATTCAGACTGATCGATTTAGCCGAATTAGAATTCCAAGAAATGAGAGAATTTGCAGAGTATGTAACGTAGGAGAAATAGAAGATGAGTATCACTTTATTTTGAGATGTCCGTACTATGATTTTCTTCGTAGAAAGTACTTGAAAAAAATATATTATGTACGACCAAATATGTTTAAATTGGTCGAACTATTGAATTCTAATAAAAAATGTGAGTTATTTAAATTAGCGTTATACTTAAAGTTTGCATTAATAGAGAGAACAAACTTTTTTCATTCAGAGGATGCAGTTGATAGTTAGTTCATCTACACCTCTATGAAACCACAATTGCCATTTTATAGAAATAACCTTCTTTTCTTCTTCTTCTTCCCCTGTCAAGATTTCCAGAAATTATTATTTTTACTTATGTAATCCACAGCTACATTTATGTTTCATGGTTTCTTTAAAATGACCTTGATATTGTATCATATATGACATGTGAAGTTTGTGACTATGTACATCGTACTTGTCAATAAAGAATCTATCTATCTATCTATGCTGCCGTTAACATTCTGTCTGTCGTATCTTGGTGACAGCCTGCTCATTCATCTGCTCCGGGCTTTCACCTGTTGTAGTTTTTGGCCCCTGACGTTTCTTGCCCAATGTGACTCCCACGAGAGCTTAGCGCCTCTAAATAGCGAAAATCAAACTTTGAACCTCTAACAAACATCAGTAATTGCTAATATAGACTTGGTCTGACAAAAAAGGGTTTAATGGATATCTGTGATCCCTAATATTAAACAATTCCGACATCATTATCGACATAAATCTATTTGGACGACAACAACAATAATCCTAGTAAACAATACGTTGTATTCCTCTCTCTCTCTCGTAACTAAATCAAATCATATCTACAGGCATGTTCTTATTAAAACCTTTGTATTTGAGCTATGTTCTGGCATTTTAAACGGTTTCATGCATTTAAGTGATGCATCATACCAACCGATTCATCGGGTAAGCAAACTGGAATGTCAAAATACGTACATTTTAATGTGAAGAGAATAACCTAATGGTCGTTTGAGGCAACTAATGGTCGTTTACTTTAGCAAACAAATCATTAAAATGCATTGTTACTTACATTGACGTTATTCAAATCCATGTTTGGATAGAAAACACGCCGAATGTCTATCGCAATGGTATCCAGTTTATGCACAAAATGGCACGTTTAACCAAGGTTTCAGTGACGTCAGTTCTGAGTGACATCGGTTGTTTTGTTTGGACATTTGTCCATTCAGAGGGGAAATTGGAGGTCCTCGGCGAACTATATTTGTAATAAGATAAAAGGGAGAAATTTCGCTGAATACATGTTGGAATGGTAAAACTTTGCAGTATAATAAATTCGTTGTAGGGTCGGGTGGCAGGAGACTTGAAAACTTGTTCACGGTTGTGGTGAATTATGCCACCTGGAACTGGGCAGGGAACGATATGATTCGCTACACCCGTAACAAAGTTTCCAAATTCCCTGCAACCTGACAGTTCAAAAAATCATATGCGACACCAAGTTACATGTAAGTGTCGTAAAAAGAGAATCCATCTTGTCCAATATCCGGCTGAGTCACGCAGTAGAGTAGTCCATTGATATGAATAAAGGACCGATACTTTTGGCAGACGTATAAAAACATATTTTCGCCGAACGAAACTCATACGTATTATTTCCCCCAGGATATGGTTCGCACCTTTTTCCATTACTTACGGTGTCAGACGTAATATCCGGATTTTTTTCACCCTTAGACTAATTAGTGCGACTCACTGATCTTTGACGGACAGTGTAGATCAAGATCAGACAGCACCGAACGTGTGAAGTCTGTTCATGGATCTACACTGTCCGACAAGGAGATATCTTTTCATCAAAATACTTTTGAAATAACAAAACTAGAGATTTTCCCGGCTTGAATGTTTCATTTGAAGTTACTTAGCATGATAAGCGTATAATGGTTGCAACACGCAAAAAGGGACATTCGGACATTTGCGAAAAGTGTCGTCTCGGATCAGCCTGCGCAGTCCGCGCAGGCTGATCCAAAACGGCACTTTACGATTGCATTGGATTTTATGCCACAGCACACTTGTGCAAAAAAGAAAATTGCATCAAAACGGAAAGTGTCGTTTCGGATTAGCCTGCGCGGACTGCGCTGGCTGATCCGAAACGACAGTTTACGCAAATGTCCGAATGACCCTTTTCGCGTGTTGCAAGCTATATCGTGATTAGAAAATTAAAGTTTTCAGATTTATTTTTGAGCTACAAAGTCCTACATGTCTACTCTGTATGCCCTTCACCTTATACTAAACCATAATTATGAACCGTGCCCTCTGAAAAGGGAGCTTAATGCATCCGCGTAGGCTTACCTGGGTCGAAATGTTTTGCTATGGGTAAATTTTCTGCATGTAAGAGGACCGATGCGCCTCATGATTTACTTGGTTGTTAGATACATAATTGATTTCATGGATCCATTGTTATGATGACTCATTTGGTATCATGTATGAAGAAGATGGCTTAAGCCCACTTTGAGCACAGCATGGCTCATATATTGACGAAAATAACTAAAGAAAAAATGGGAAAAATTTGCAGATGCTGGCAACCAACATTATCCTCTTCTGACAGCGTTTTCTACCCTATCGAAGATAAATTAATAAATTAAGTCAAACGATATTATGTTGTCTGCAAATGCTATCAACTTGGACAATTTTAAAATTTAGTCGCTTGGAAAACAGTAAAACTGCGTGAGAACACAGATATTTGAAAGAAGAACTTATAAAATAGGGACAGTGTGGAATCAGGATCAGACTGCACGTTCTGCATAGTCTGATCTTGAACCTATACAATCCCCCCAAAAATGTCGTGTTTAGCAATGCAAGGTTTAAGTTAGCCTGATAAATGTTTAGCACTGTGACAGCTATATGCGACGTTGGCTCTATCAGTTGGCACTCAATGCACTACCCTTTATTTAGGACTAATTTCTCCCTCACCGCATTTGTTCGACAATGGTTATGTGGGAAAGTTTGTAGTTTTGAAAAATAGTAAATGTTTTGGTAGAAAGAAACTCCAAGAAGGTAGAGATAGGTTCACTGGGCGCCGCGATATCGGTAGAATATTGTTGAAAAAGGCAGTCAGTAGCTTAATCAACCAAACGGCAGAATTCTAGACCTGTCCAAACTGACAGCAATTGCAGAATAAAATGAAATGTTTTTCAAGGTAAAAAGAGATAAATTACGTCCTTGATGGAATAGAATAAAAATGTAGGAAAAGTAGAAAATGCTGGTGAATGGGTTAAAAAAATCGAGCATTACCTAAGATCGGTTAACTACTTAAAAAACCGAGTAAAGCACAAAATTAAGTTGATAAAGTATCGAAAGGGACAGGTCTTTGATCACATTGCAGGTTCGGGTAGGCCTGTCATGGAAGACGGTATTAAATTAGCAGAGGACACAGGTGGTACTTTCAGTGGTGTCCATTTATGCATCAATCCAGTCATATCATGGCGAAAGCCTATTTTTTTCACGTATGTTCATGTATGTCATGGGCTTTACAAGCTCAATATTTCATAGCTCCGAAGTGTCCAATTTGGCAAATGACACATACACATAGGTGCCGGTGTAATGCAGAGAAATGACCCCCATTACAAAATGACCTACGGTCATTTCTCGACGTAGAATAATGACCCATGGGTCATTTCTCTACGTCGAAAAATGGCCCATGGGTCATATCCCTACGTGGAGAAATTACCCGGGGGTCATTTTATAATGGGGGTCATTTTCTGCATTACACCGGCGCGAAAATCTGAGCGGACCGAGCCCTGGACATGTCTTCTGGAGACAATTAGCATAATTCCCGTAAAAGCTCGATTCGAACATAATTCCAAGATGAGACGGACCAAGACAGTTCGCATCATGGATATTATCGTACGATTGCAAAGTCACTGGAAGCTCGTTGCGTATGCATATGGAAGATGCACAGGTAGTTTACAGGTGTAAATGGCATCGCTTTTTTCAAACTCAAAAAAAAAAAATCATAAGCGGATCTGATTGCTAGTAACCCCTATCTTCGCCAGGTAAAGCACAAAATTAGAGATTATTACAGCATCTGAAGACGACAGTGAATGAGAGATGGACCTGATCATTGGGTTTTCTTTCCAGAGGAGGTTTAGAGCCAAGTAGAGATGGAGAAAACACTTGGCTCGATAAAGTTGGGGCATGTACTGTAAAAAAAAGGTTTTAAGCATGTACATGAAAGAATCTAACCATGTCAGTCTGCACAGGCTAACAAAGGCCGAAACTGATTGTTATTTGTGAATTTTATGCATGTCCAGAGACGATTCTACCTCAAGACACATTAGGTTGTTAGACGAAATGGGTTTTATAAATCAATAATTTTATGACGACTTGCTTAACAAGTCTAAACAACATTGACAAACAGTCTCTGAAAACACTGCGGAAAAAAGGACAAAATGCTGGTAACAGTAATTTTTTCCGTTGCTCATGATGACTTTTTGTGCCCTTGCAAGGATAATTGCTATCATTTAAAATGCATTGAATATGTCGTCTGCAAACGCTTGTAATTTGGACAAGTGTAAAATTTGTCGTCTGGTAAAGAGTTATCCGTGTTAGACATATTAAGGAGCCGAGAACAAGTGGCCAAGTGTCAACTGATAGCTATTTCATCATTTCTTTTTCAATGGAAGAGTATGTGTGTGTGTGTGTGTGTGGGGGGGGGGTGTTACCAAAATGTGTAACTCGTCATTCAGCCGAAAGTGTAAATCTTACGTCAGACCACATGTTTTGTGCAGTCCGCGCTGTCGGATTCTTACCTACATTGGCTACAAAAGTACCCGATAGCTGAATCCACTGCTTTGACCTGACAATCAAAAGTTTTAAAGACCGTTAAAGAGTACATTTTGCAACTAGCTGGTTCTTACAATTTCAAAGGCATCATTTCACCATTTCAGCCACATCTCAATTTCTGTTTCACCTGCTTGAATTGGAAGGAGTCTAGAATTTAGTTTTGGGGAAAGAGTTAACTGTTTCTTGCTATTGGGTACAGAAATGAAAATAATGATGTATAACGTAAAGATCAAATTTGCGAAATATGTGTCTGATGAGGATCTGCGTCATTTTCTCTAGAAACAGAGATGCATTTATTCGTCTACACAATTAACTTATTGAATTCGCAGATAAGACAAGCTAATGCCTCCGTCATGGAATATAAATTCTACTCTTCCATATTTTTTAAATGTGATCCGCCATGCAAAAAGGGACCATCTAGGAATTCTGTACATCAATAAGATGAAAACGGATCAACGATAGCGCAGGTCAGTTTAAGTTGATAATTCTAAAATAATTGTCTAACAAGATCCACTGACCACCTTTCATAATAGAAAATGTCGTTAAATCAAAAAGTGTCGACATTGGTCAGCTTGCGCAGTTCGCGCAGTCTGACCAGGACTTAACACTTTTCTCAGTTCCCAGAAGGTCCCTTTTAGCGTGATGCCTCACAAATACAAGAGTGCCCGTTTAATCACACATACCTGCTAAATAAGTGAAATAAAACAAAGGCGATAGTAAAACCCCAAAGGTATGTCGCGGCAAGGTATCTCCTTATCGGACAGTTAAGATCTAAGCTCAGACTGCACGATCTATGCAGTCTGATCTTCATCTACACTGGTCGTAGAATGTATTTGAGGCACGCCTAGCAGCCTAAGGTTAATTTTCAGCGCAATTTTAACTTCAACTAAACTGTCCACAAAGTGCAACTAAAAGATGCCTAGGGATGAAGGAGTATAAAGAAAGTTCTGAAGAAAAAGCCTCTCACACACAATTTGATCAGGTTTACCGATAATTAAGTTTTTTTTCCCTATGGCAAAAGAAAGATGTCGATGAATATCAAAACAAGCATTTTCTTTCTTCTTTTTGTAAAAGGTGTGGAAACAAATCATTTCAGTGGGGGTTGTTTACGAAGACAGCATCAAGTACCAAAAAGCATGTGAGAAATGAAATAAGACGGCACTTGAAGAGATTAAAAACCTTTCTAGCAGGGTGGTGCTGCTTTAAATCACTCCTTGATTCGTCAATTAAAATAGTTAATTGCATTAACACTTTTGTAATTGAAAACAGTGCATCTGGTATAAATCATAGAATTTAGAACGTTTTCGCGTGCAGAATTTCGGATATTCACTTCAGAAGACCGAATACAAGCGTAAACTTTCAACATACTATTAAAAACTTAACTATGAAATGATATAATGAAAATAAAAGGAGAACAATATTTAAATCCCGGATCTTTTAATCTGCTACTGTGAAATATTAAGACAAAAACACTCTTTACGTTCTACTATCTCCATTCCTTTTATTGAACTGTAAAATGGTCCATTTGGTATATTGCGCAGTCCGCACAGACTAATCCGAGACGGCATTTCACGTTTTTATGGTATTTTCTGTTTTGCACAAGTCCACTGTAGCACAAAATCTAATGCAGTCGTAAAGTGCCGTCTCGGATTAGCCTGCGCGGACGGCGCAGGCTAATCAGAGACGACACTTCACGCAAATGTCCGAATGCCCCTTTTCGCGGGTTGCAAGCCAAAACTTAGATGAGAGTCGCTCTGGAAAAGAGGGGCTGAATGCATCTCCATGATGAACTATACCACTCAAGTCGTTGCATAGTTATCGATCCATGAAATTAACCCATTACCACACTATCCCTACTTTTGACGCCCCTGAGAAAAATGCCTTCAGAAAACATTGTTGGAAAAGGAGAAAATGCTGGTAACCAGCATTTTCTCCTTTTCCCACAGTGTTTTCTAACCTTCACAAAACAAATTTCAAATTTTCAGTCACTTATATTATGTCGTCTGCAAATGCTTTCGATTTGGACAAGCCTAAAATATTGTCGTTTGGTAATGAGTTAACTAGGTGGAAAAGTCTTTGGACATGCGCAGACTGGGATACTTTTTGCAGGATGCATTATACACCTGTCCACATAGCACAACTGAATGAAAATTAAGATAATTCACTATTTTGCATTAAAATTTATTCTTTGGATGTGATATATCCACATTGCATCTTCGTATTCTAACATGACACGTGAATTTGGCTCTATAAACACAGCGCAGCGAAACCGTGGTAAAATCGACGCTATTCTAAGTAGAGTGACATTCCATATAGAGTGACGTCATTTAGAATAAAGTAAGTTTTTCAGAGCCACAGGAATCCGCGTTTTCACTCTAAGTATGAACTTGATTTCCTTTGATTAAGAGTTAGTCATGTTGGAATCGAAATAATCTTCTTTCTATGGTCGTTTAACGTTCAATAAACCAACTGTGAGTTATGAGGCGCACTGAATCACTCTAGATAGAATGACGTCATTATATAGAGAATAACGTTGAGTTTACCATGCTTTCGTTCCACTGTGTTCAAAAAGTCGAATTCACGTGATATGTTGGAATGAATGTTCAATAAACCACGATAGAAAGTAAATTATCTTTTTAAATACATACCGTATTTCGACATATTTCTCAATTTCATTAGCTCATCTCTCTAGCGTTTTATTTAAAATGGCCATAACCTCCACACAACGTTTGAATTGGTAGTTTTGAAACTTATCATTCATTATCGCATACCAAGCCAAGGCTGACAATTCACTACACTACTCTATCCTTGGCGGACTGAGCTTGATTTTTAAATCCCCTCGATGTACGCTTTTTCATTGCATGCAGCCAGCTCTAACTGCAACGAATGAAATAGCTCATAGCATTTCGCGTAGAATGTAAACATGGACACCCACGTGGATGTCTGCTTATCGCTTCATGTTGAGTAATTGTATTCGTAAGCGGTTTGTAAAACGATATTTCATTGGCTTTCAGAAATATGATGTAAAGGGGGGGGGGTAAAAACCAGCATCCAATAGAGGGCGCATCACAGGAATCTCGAAATCGGGCTCAATCAGCCAAGGTAAGATCCACGTATAAATAATTTCGCATCTAAGTAAATTTGCAACGGTATGGCATCATTCAATCAGAAATGTTCGTTCTATCATACTGCAAAAAAAAATCTCGTGATCTAATTGGATAATATACCACAAAAATTTAGATCTACTCCGGTACACTGGCAAAATTCATTAAAAAAGTTGCCCTCTCCGGATCCCCGTATATACATAACACTTTCAACATAAAATCCAAAATGGCGACGTCGACCAATAGGACCCGTCAACAAGTCAAACATACTGAACATACTGCACCATATTATCGAGTGTCCATCGCAGTGACAAAGTCATGCACCAAACTGCACCTTTTTCAAAGGCTTCAGTAACGCCTGTTTCCGATGATGTCAGATGTCATTGAACTGGGGCATTCAATAGGGAAGTTCTATTTTGTTAGCCTACTCAATTCGAGAGACCATAACGCAGGGAAATTTTGCTGACTACAGGTTGAATTAGAAAACGTTGCAGTATAAGAAAAAAATCGATGTATGGGCAGGTGGCAGTGAATCATATCGCCACGTCGGCTTGAGAATACATAATTCGCCACAGACATGAAAAAGTTTCCAAATCCACCATCATCTAACCGTAAATTTAATGTGTAGGTTCTAACTAGAATATAACTATGTCGACGAAAACAGCGCTACAAGATATGCAACGATAACGAATTACTGTTAAAAAAGATAGTAAATTTCGTTGGAGGTTTGACTCAAAATGACTCCAATCAAAGGTAATTTTCTAGATATTTGTGTCGGTTGATAACATTTCTAAAATTCCTGTGTACTTGATTGTGTCACAATTTTTTGATGTGCTGAGGTTTCAAGTACTTGAACTCTGGGAGATGTGAGCGTAAACTGATTTCAGACTGGTCCTGAGTTCAAGCCACTTTATGTCGACTTGCAACATTTAAATTCATAAAACTGTGCTAGTGCTGCAGGAGCCTAATAAGAAAATACAAATTTAGTTGATGTGGATTAAGTGTTTAATTTTATTGTCACTTTTGACTGAGCAGGATCAACATACAGGCCTAACATTAAATGATAATGTAGTCTATTAAAAATACGCCTTTTCAGTCAGAGAAAAAACGTTGATAAAATTTCATATTGATTCTACTGAGATGAGTGAAAACAGATAAAAAAAATCGATAAAAGGTGTGTGGAATAAAAAAAAATCTCTAGGGATTTGTCTCGAACATAACAAAACTGAGTAATAGGCAATTTTGAAAATGGTATGAAAAGGGTGAAAAATGCTGGATATCGACAGTTATTTCTCTTTTCCCTGAAAGTATTCTGTCCCTTCACTGACCAATTCAATCATTTGAGCAAAATTCATTTTTCTTCTTGTCTTCTACAATTGAAAGAAAATGAAAAGAAGAACTGAACTAGTTTTTTCAAGAGATAACAATCATACTATGGTTAGATATATCTGAATCGCGTGCAATTTAGAAAACCTACAAAATAATAGTTCTATTCATTGTCTTTTTTGTGAATTGTTCGACGTTCCCTGTGCAGTAGCAAATTACTGACTATATCGAGCTGTGGTGCAGTAGGCCAGTCTTTTCAATGCCCAGGTTTTTGTCTCTCAAATTATCTTTATCAGCATATTTATTCTTTGCAGGGCACACTTCCCTCAGGATTTTTCCATAAAATAATGTCAACAGCTTTAGCTTTGTTTGAAGACAATTTTGATAAAGATCAAACGCCTTAAACAATAGAGTACGCTTAATACTGTTAAGCTTTTGAATTCTCTATCAGATTTTTATTGCACTTTTATCATTATATTATGTTCAAAAGAGATTTTAGGTGGATGCAAATCAATACAGTATGCGAGATATTCTGCATAACTTGATAGCGTAGGGGATAACCAATCAAAACATCGAGATAAACAAGTCCTAATTTAAATTATCAAATGAAACTGATAGTTGTGACAAACCGGCTAAAGATCTCCGAGAAGATATAGAGCGATATGTATCAGGAATATAATTAGTCCTCATTTTTAGTAGCCATTTCTACCTCGAGTACATGCTGTCACGAGTAATATGCAAACAGGGTCAACCGGTTCAACATGAAAGGTTTTTGATGTAAGAGATGTAAATGCTCTTGATTATTTTTTGTTGCAACGTCAAAAATTGTCGTTATGTTGTCTGCAATAAGTGTTCAGCCAAAAGCAATGTTTGCTTTTCTGTTTCTAATTTCGAGGACAATTTGCGGACCGAGCAGAATAAGATCGGACAGCAATGAACATGTAGTTTGACCTTATTCCGATAAGAAGGTAGATTTCTAAAACAAAAGATAGTTATATTTTAGTTTTTATTTTCGAAAGTTTTTGTTTTAACTTATTTAGCAGAATAAGGATCTACATTGACTCAACAAAAAAGAAACTGAACTTAGCATGAGAGAATGATTCAGTCAAAACAGTTATGATACAAAATTATCGAGTTTACAGACCCAAAGGAAGCAAAACGTGATGGGAGTAGGGGTTACAAGTCTTGAAGAAAAGTTTTATTACTGCAGAGTCATACATGTACCGAATCCACTGTCTACCACCAAAATACATGTTTCCGATTCACACCGTATCGGTCTAAAAAACGACATTCTTTTGTGTGACATCACTGTCTAAGAGTAATTACTGTATAGAATTCGTGCTTTACACTGCTTAGTCATGGTCAACAACTGGCTAAAGTAGATTTTTTGGGATTACAGACAACAAAGTTTCAACAACGTCGGATTTTTTAACTTAAATAATACAACAAAGTCATCTGAAACTTGGTAGAATTATGTGACATTTCGAAGGGAACAATACGTGTAAGAAAGACATTAAAAGGTTAAAGGTCATGACCTTTAAAATTTCTGAATGACTCCCACAGTTTCATAAATGGAGTCACAGATGACTCCCGAACTTAATGAGCTAGAAGAAAAACTCAATGTTTATGTTTCCAACGATGATCCAGACCGTCCGATGCAAGCATTACCGCAAGGGAAACTCAAAATGTGCCCACTTGCGAGATACCAACGTAGTGCAAAAACATTTAAATATTGTCATTCCTGGAAACCCAGTTAAACTTCGGTTAATAAAAGGTTGTTTGCTGTATGAGGTGGCCCCTACGACAGATCTAAGTGTTTATGCGGCTGTTTTCTATCTGTCTACAGATCTCGTAATTGGCAAGGATGTCCCGAAAAAGTGCAATTGTTGTAACATAATTCTAAATTTGTGAAAAAAAAAACAACAACACACAAGATATATTACTCTCTGTTATTTTCGTAGTGATGTATATCGTAAATTGTCTGTATACGAAATCCCAATACAATATGCATGTACTGAAAGGTAACTTCCGGACAAACTTAACACTTCTTCTCATATTAAGGACATAAATAGGTGTTTGTAGCGGAGGCCATTTTGTCACCGAGGGTATGCACGGCTAAAGGTACATTGTCTGTCAACCAAAAACAAAATGAACTGCAGATGCACGTGAATTTCCATGTGCAATATTACTTCGAGATAAAAGTGTTCGTATTTCTCTTTTTTCGTAAACTTTTGCCAGTTTTTACCCCAAAAAATTAAGATTTTCTTTTTCAAAGACCTTTGTTTTAACCACTTCTTCACTTCAATTCAAGCTTTCATTTCATTGTAAGAAATTAACTTGCTAAAACATCTCTTCTCATTATACAGAAGTTTCATAGGAGTAAGAAGTGGCGGGGAAGAACCGAAAAAAAAAATGCACTAAATGCCATTATTTAGTTGCAACAAAAATCAGACAAAAGTATGAAATAAATAGAATTGATTTTTGAGAGAGATCGACATTAAAATAATCTCATGAACATCATGCAGTGATATTTCGCTCGTGGCTACACTGCCCATGAAATACCGATATGTTTTCTTGCTGAAATAACGTTCTTTTTGACCTGAAACAACAAATATTCTCTTCGAAATGAAGCCTGCAGTATAAAGTTGCAAAGTTAAAAGACAAATATTTAAATACAATGAAAATTTGTTTCTTTAGTAGTTTAACATCTTTCTTCAAGCCACTAGACTAAAAGTAAAACTATCTAAAGACAGAGTCCTACAATTGTCCAAATTGAAGGCATTTACGGATGAAAAGTTTTTGATGTGGGTTAAAAGATAGTTTCAGTGTTCAGAGTTGTAGAAAAAACATTGCACGAAAAAAGAATACGATCCAATTATTAAACATTTTTATCCCTCTGCAATATTTCTAAAAATCGGGTGGAGGGGGTTCCACAGGGTTCCGAGAAGTCTGGGTTGTTTAGTAAAGTGTTACATAAACAATAAAAATCTGTATTTCTCAGTTCAAATAAAAAAAAAACAGTTCGTTGGCATAGACTACAAATATGACAACGTTGTGTTTTATTGATTTTAGAGATCATGTCTGGTGAATTATTTCCAAAAAGACAAGAAACACTTTCAAGTTAACATTGTTTAATGTTTAATCCTCCGATTCGTAAAACTATTCTCCTCGTTAGTGCCATTCGTGTATGCCATTTATTTATAACCGAAACGACCAAACAAATGGACAAAAGATATAATCCTAAATTTAACAAGATTTATCAGAAATAATAAACCTTTTGAAAATTTTACAGGTCGAAAATATGAAATCATCAAACCCCTAAACCACAGTTATTATAAGATTAACTTCCGAAAAGCATGATAGAAAGATTCAAATTGATTGCTTATTCATTCCCTTTGGTCATATGGTAATATACTTTGTCTTTTCTAGTTTAGGCCATCAAGCATCTACCTTCTTCCAGCTGGTTTTGGATCAAGTCATTTACCTTTGGTCCAATCAAAACTATTCTAGATAGATTGTGTAGTGTATTTAGGCTCTCTAACCAGATTTTGTTCCTTTCTTGCACAAAGAATGGCCATTTTCTAGATGCATGTATGTACACTTTTAAGTCATTACATTCGGAGTAGGCTTTGTCTCTGTCACATGCTAAATCGCCTAAAATTACATGGTTATACACGGCAAAAACATTTAGCTCGCCATGGGTGCCTGACCAGTTTTCAAATCTACCATGAATACTTGTAAACAATCACTCCCCAGAAACCTATCATTCTATCATTCTCATTAGTTCGAGACACTTGTTTTTTGCGTTGTATTGTGGTTCTGGATTGATTATTGTTTCAGATATCATTCCAGAAGACCTCTGCTACTCACTTTTCTTAGAATAAAAAATCCCCGATGCTTAAAGTAGGCTATGTGGTGGTTTTTTGATGTTTCATTTAAAATGACAGTAATATTATTGAAACATTATTCAAAATGTCTTTCCGAATATTCGGGGAAAACGCCAACTTCTAATACATAAGCTTTTCGATTATGCCTAAAGCATTTTCCCCATCAAAGGCTATGCTTGTATCGTTCTCGCTGTAGTTTATCCTATGAATAGTGATAGTTTTCCATTTCTAGATCATTCATTAAGATGGTCTTGTGATCAACACATGTTGTATCGTTGGATATTTCAGACTTTAAGCATTTTTGAAGTATGTTTTGCCATCTCATATGTGTAGGCATTCCTATTGGCTTATAATTTGGGGGAAATGATACATTAATGTGAGGGCACCAATCATATTGTCCATATATGTTCCTTTATTATTCCAGAATTTAACAGATGTTCAAGTCGGTGCGTAAAGCAATAAACAGTAAAATTCAAGTGTGACTCGCCGGTATATCTAGGTAAATGTCGTTATACCCTATTCACAAAGGTCATAATAAGACTTGCTCTATTTTATCAAACTCCACCATCTGTTTATCAGTAATGTCAAAATCACCAAATGGCTTGTGTATGGCACTTACATACATCTTTTGTATTCTATAGCTCTTCTAATTTTATAAGCTTTGTCTTTGGATAGAAATATTAAAAAAAAAACAACCAGTAAATATTATAATCCTCATATTCTTTTGACTTGCCAGTGGTTTCATTAAAATAAGCAAGATATTTTTGCCCGAACTTGTTTAACTTGTCAGACATACAATCGGAACGTTGACTTAAACATTATACATCTGCGTTGTCAATCTTATATGTTTACCAAAAGATAAACCGTTTCATTTCTGCAGCTGAAGTCATCTGTTAAAATCTGTGAATGGCCTTTCTACTTTAACAGTATTATAAGGGGTTTTAAAAGTGTTTGTTTCCATCAAGATTGCTTCATCTGTTTTTCTAAATTAGTGAGCATTGGTCTGCTTTTAACTGCCTTTTCTGAGTAGACCTAATAGTAGAGCCCTCTGATGGCAGGATTATGATTTAGCATACTGCATAGTTTCCTTTTTTAAACATACAGCAAGCCACGATTTGAATGTGTTTTTGACACTTTTTAAAGAAATGGCGAAGCGATCAAATACTTTTGATCTGTGTTTGTTGACGGTTCCGACGGTTTTAACCCATGGACGAAAACATTAAATACTCCGTTGGATCAACGACTTGGCATAGCATTACAGCTTTCCTGCTGAGACTGGCATATGAAGAAAGTGGTACTGTAAAATATTCCATAAATATTAAGACTTATCCATTCTAATTTGAAAATAATGTCAAAACGTAACTTTTTACTCTCCTATAAACCTGCAACAAGTTCGAAGTTTTAAAACTTAGATCCAAGAAACGTAATCTGTGGTTCAAGTCCAGAACAACACTTACCATCATATTTTGCATGATTTGCAAGT
Source organism: Tridacna crocea (assembly GCA_943736015.1). Lineage (NCBI taxonomy): Eukaryota > Metazoa > Mollusca > Bivalvia > Cardiida > Cardiidae > Tridacna > Tridacna crocea. Next base: position 18,807,789 of record OX031066.1, read on the forward strand.
GATCAGACAGCAGATGATTTTGCAATAAAAATGACACTGAATCAAGCTTAGACCCTTTTAATAATTATGCCATAGTTACGTGGATCTATGCTACTAATTCCGTTAAGCTTCGAGTTAATTGGTATTTACCTCGTCTTACCACGTAAAAGAACGGATTATGAAGATCAAATGTAAATGATATCTCGTGAAAGTTCTTTATGTGTTTTGCATAGCAGAAGAGACAAAGAGAAAAAGGTACAATAAGTTAGACTATGTCAAGCACTTGCAACTTGTAAAAAATGTTTTGTTCCCGTTTTAGTTTAAGCTCTCTCTACTTTGAAGTAACGAAATGAAAGAAAAGGGTATTCAGTACATGATAGTTGAATGCCTAGATCTCTGTGAATAATCCTGAATCCGAAGTCAAAGTGAATAATCCTCGGTGCTCAAATAGTATAATATTTCATCGTAAGTTTAACGTAACAAACGCAAAGTATGGCAAAATTCTTAGAAATGAAGACAAAATTTATCGAATGCCAAATTAATTAAATTAAAGAGGACTTGCCGAGTTAAAAAGAAGTTGCTACTATTTTGGTCACTTCATGCAGGATAAATGACACTAAAAGTATGAGTGCGTCCATTCTGTGTTCTACCATGATTGCAATCTTGAAACTTTGCAGCTTTTAATGGATCTTTTTTTTCTTTTTGTTTTGTAGAAACAAATCCATTAGTTCAAATTTTCTCTTATTAATGAAACTAACATCAATATGCAGCTTTTAAAATGGAAATTTCTTGAATAACTTTTGATAAGAGTTGTTCATTCTATGAGTTTATTATGTTGTTCTTCATCATTGTTTGACCCCATTTTGAGACTGTTCAATAGTGTTCACTTTTATTTTTGTAAAATGCGCTCCCTTATTCTGATCTGGGTCCTGTGTGGCTCAGTGGTAAAGTGTAAGACTCGTGACCTGGAGGTCCCAGGTTCGAGCTTCGCTGGCTCCACTGGGTTTTTTCAAAGGAGTGTCCTTGGGCAAGACACTTCAGAGCCTAGCCTAGTACTGGTGAAACCCAGGAAACATGAATATGTGAACTGTCGCCGTGATATGACTGAAATACTGTTGAAAGCGGCGTAAAACGCCATTCAAACAAACAAACTTATTCTGATCTAGGGAGGGGCTTTTGCGTTTTGGTCTTTCTATTAGAAAGGAACTTTTCAGGTTAGGACTCAGTTGTTTATTCATTCTCTCTCTCTCTCTCTCTCTCTCTGTCAAACAAAAACATGTTGTAATGTTCTATTAGGAAATAATCCGATAATGCCTATCAATTTTTTTCTGAAGATTCAAACTTGGAACCTGAAGTTTGCTGAATTGGCTCCCTTATCCTTATACTATTGCATTTAATGTCTTCAGGCTTAAACACTGCTTAGCCAACAGTCACACTGATAAATCATCTGCTTTGTCTAACAGCTTTGGAGTGCAAGGTGGTGTCAACAAAACTGACTGTGTTTCTTGAATTGTCATTCATGCCATTCGATTCTACATCGTAGAACACAAACATCTATTACTCTTATATGAGGATGTAATTGCTCGACCCAGCTCCAAAGATAGCATTGTATAATCTTTGATCGAAACGATCGACTCTTTCCGAAAATGACGACCTGCAAGTCCCTGTGTGAAAAGTGCTCAGCAAAGGCAGGAAAATGAGGTTTGATACTTGAGAAGTGAAGACAGACACCTTTATGAATTTCTTGGCCTGCTTTTAAACAGTCGTATTTCAACCTTCAACTTTGAGAATGATGGTTAATGTGGAAACGTGTAATAACAGTTATGTTTGATGCTTTGGTAGGAGTCCCTAATGACCTATGTTCAATAATGTGAAAAAAGTTACATTCTGTCACTTGAAATACTTTAGGAAGCTTAAGGTGGGTATTTAGACTTTTCACATTTCACCAAATTAAAAAAAAATACATATATCACCGAAATTATATGAAAAAAAGACAATTCATCAATAATTACGATTCATAAAATTACAAAAAATATGCTGTTCCCTTAAAAGGCTACGTAGCCTCTTAAGGTATTTTTAGATTTCGTGCCAGAAAAAAAAGCACGGTAGGAATGTCAAGTGACTAGCACGTGACAAATGACCCAAAAATCCCCCCCCCCCAAAAAAAAAAAGTCGTGTATTTTTTTTTCCATAATGTCTTCTTCGGACGCTATGTTTTAAGATTCGTCTGTGTATTTGCTGTATGTAAATGAGCGATCATTCTACAACATCATTCACCGTCGATGGTGACGTTTGCAAATAATGATCAAAACGCGCAAAAATGCACGCTTATTGAAGATCAGAAGTGTCTATTTTCCAATAAAATTGGTCGACAGGTCCCTGTACTTGAAGTTATCGGGAAAAAAAAACAGTGGCGTTTGCACTACAGAAATGAAGACTGATATTTCAATGGATAGGTAAGACTGCACAGTAAACAGTCCTATTTCAAAGCTCAAATTTGAGAACGATGGTTAATTTTAGGAATGTGCAAAAGCATAACAATATAGGCTCATTGATAATACTATAAAAAAAAGACAAGAAGTCGATACATGCCTGGAAATATTGCCTTTATAAATTTCACGAATTCAATAAATAAATGAATGAAAATATATGATGAAGTTTAGTAAGTCTAACAAGCAAATGATTTCCGCGACTGCTAAATCGGGTAGTAGTTAATTAGGTTGTAGTTAGTAATGCGATTGTATTTCTTTTTATATAGGAAAGCATTTACAAGGATGATTTGAAATCAGTTTGCTAAAAATTGTTAAGAGATGTAATAATAAGTCTATAGTAAACTTTGGACAGGTCGCTTAACATGTAAAGCTTTGATAATCTCTCTCCCTTAAAAGTAGTCTGACGTTAGAATATGACATGGATATTGAAGTTAATCTTACCATGTATCCGACCATAGGAAATGGCAGAATTATCTAAGAAATGTTTAAATAAACGAATTCCACATTTTCTACCGTAGTAAACACAAATTGATACATGGAAACAACTGAACTAAATCAAGAACCATACTACTAAAAACGGAAAGAAAAAAAGAAAAATGGATTCAAATGAACAAAAACTTAACGAGTGGAGTTTTCCTTTCATTAATACCATACAACTGAAACTACTCTGCAGATTATTTTGATTTCTACTTAGACCTTCACAAAACTATTACAGACTACAGAAATGTCGAAACGTTTCGAAGGAAAAACTTTTATTAGTACTTTTATCAAACAGTCATCCATTTTGCCTCAAAATGTTTTCAAATTCTACTAACTGCTGGGGTGTAGAAATATATTTGTAAATTTATGAGTCCAAGATTGAAAAGATTTGATGACAAAAATATCTGCACTCACTAGTAAGGCATACTACTTATAATGAAATCCATTACAATAAAATGCATACACTGCTGGTAGGGTGTTGAATTTTTTGTGAATGATTGCATAGAGAATGTACGGAATGACCTATTTTGAGTTTCACAATTTTACAGCTGGATAGGGATTGTTAATAACCTAGCTTCGTATGGATGTTAAGATCCTTTGTGCTTGTCTAATTGGCTCGGGCAGAAATTCGTGTCACTTTCTAAATTCTACTGGCTGAATGTAATTATCTAGAACGCATTGGTTTTTCGTAATTCAATGTTCAAAACGCATCAGTTTGGCCTTGAACTAAGCTAGACGACGGGCGGCGCAAAGAGGGCGATCAGTCGGCTGGTCATTACTATGTTTAAAGCGTTCCCTTCCTGTAGAAAGCACGCACATACAAATGCATATGGTTAAGGGGCTCAACTTTTGTTCCAGATATATCAATACAGCGAGAATGTGATAGCTCATGGGCTAATCAGGTCAACATATGAAACTTTGTTGACATTCTTAAGTGCCCGAAGATCATCTACATTTATATTTGGAACTGCATTCTGCGAGCCTGCGTTTGCCTATTTTTTTCTTTTAGTTCATATGTTATTTGAGTTCGAAAGTTATGGATTTCTAGCCTTGTGTGCTACAACTGGACCATTTGTGCTCTGCTTGAAATCTCTGATGAAAGCGGTTGTATAATTTGTGTTCGTACAACAAATAGCTCTACCATCTATATTCTAATCCATGATAAATTCAAGATATTATAGCCAAACCAAATTGTTAATTCATGGCAATAGCGTATCTTCAGTAAATCTTTCAGCTGACGGTAAAGTCCAAGAATAAGGATATATCACAAAAATTATCGCTGTTCGTGCAGGCTGACATAGTTTGAAACCGTTCGCCATTTCTATGTTTCCTGCGATTCAAAGGGATATTCTAACTAATAATTAAGTTGGTCATTGGACACATCGGGTTTTACGGCTCCATTACTACACGGTGACTTGGTTGATAAAATGCGTAAAGGAAATGTATTAAACCTTTTTTTCTGCCAGGACGCCGCTTAAATTCATTGAAACTTCTCTGCAGAGTTTTACTTAATACATCAACAAATGTATGAAAAGTTATTGGCAAGATGAATGAAATGTATGGTGGTAGTGTTATGGACAATATTACTCGAAATTCTATCGTGCAACAAATATTACTTCAAATAAATGCATTCGTGGCATAGCATTGAACACACAATCCAATTGTCAGTAGCAAGAATTTGTATTCTTTGACGTTCTTCCGATTAAGTTAATTATTCGTAAAGTAAGCCTGTGCTAATTTCGGTGGAACGCAATGAGGCGCATTATCTACCTTCGTTTTCATTACAAAAATTGAAACATGCACATCATTAATGTCCGCTTGTATTTGGGTACCTTACCAGCAATTCTAGTGGCAGTCACTATTGTCACTGAGACCATATCACTCTCAAAATGACTGACATTGGTAATAATGGCAAAGCCATGATTTGTAGCGGGCACTTATTGACCATAGCCAATATTTTAGCTGAGGCGTGATTTGTCCTCTTAAGTTCTGGATTTCTAGCCATTATGCGCTGCCACCATTATGCTCTGTTTGAAATTCCTGATGAAGGTAATTATATGGTTGGTATTCGTAAGACAAATCTTCACTCATATTACTACTGTCTTCGCAAAACTCTGATCGTCCTTTGCACCATTTGTTGTCAACAAGAGAGAAATAAAACCTCATACTTGCACAATGGTAGGTTGACCTCTATTTTTCCCGTTTAGATCATGTAAATTTTACGAGAGGTTAACCTTAAGTTCGATTTAAGGACCTAAGAACAGTGTATAGATTAAACTCAGACTGGACGGAGGATACCGTCTGATGCTGCCTCTAAAATATCCGGTAAGGAGTTTTTTGTTTTTTTTTTCAAAAAAATACCTTTGACACAACAAAACCTTTGTATTTACTATCGGCCTGGAAGTTCCATTTGATATTTTTAGTGTAATAGTGGCTTAAGTTCAACTAAACAGCGAAATCCTGCGCTCATCAACACTGAGCGCACTTGCGACCCACAAATTAACGTCGCGTTTACAATGATAAATTTGTTCTAGTAAATTGAAATGAATTTTCAGGAAAGGGGAAAATCGCTGACTTTCAGCATGTTCCTCTTGGTAAGGGTAGCATCATTTATCTCGAGCATTTCAAATTTAAGTTCAATATGTAGGATTGATCTAATGCATTCTGACATTTGCCACCTGGGTCCGTATTCACCAACCATTCTTACGAATATTCTTTGTCTTATTATACATTAGGTTCTAGATTTGAAAGTATCACAATTTCTGATTCGGTAAACTATTTGTTTAGACAATCTGAAGTTGTGTTACATTCAAATGTAGAAAATTCTGGAAAATAAGACTGAGACTGTTCTTACGAATGGCTGGCGAATACGAGTACGATCCCTGGAAAATGATACAGATTTAAAGGGGGTTCAAGCCATCTACGTCATGCAGTATACAAAGCCAAATGTTGCATAATATCAGTCCACTTTATTTTAACAGCCGGCTGAAATTTGAGAAAGAACTCCTTTGAAATACAAAATATTAGAAAATAGCAAAAGGCAGACTAACATGGGTCGAAAAGGTTTGCATTTGCATCATGAAACCCCGTAGAACATAAATGAGTGTGTATTCACCATTCCTAAGAACATTCGTGTTTTCTTCTTGATTTTATTTTCTTAATGTGAATGTAACACAACTTATGATTGGCTAAAGCAAAAGGTTTTGCATTACATCTAGAAAAGTCTGGAAAATAAGACAAGGAATGTACTTAAGAATGAAGGGTCATTACGGACCCACTTGATGTATTTTCTAACCCTGTATTCCCCTCAGACAACTTTTATGTATCTTGCAGCAGGCCATTTTTTAATACTTTTGTGAAAGGACAAATTACGCTGCTGTCAAAGCACTTAAAAGGTAGCTATTGATTTACAAAAATTAGACCCATATGAAACCTTTCTAATTGCATTGTTATTTAAGCAATTTTCTGGCTGCCCCTGACATTTCAGAGTTTTTTACACAAATAAATGGAGGATTTCTTTTTCTGATCTGCGAAAGATCGAAATGTCTTTCATCTTGTGAACATCATCGGCAATATTTTTATGGGTGGCGCAGCCACAAATTAAAATAATGCTGATTATATTCACGAGCAGTAATAAAGCCTTTTCATTTTACTATAAAGTCATTGTTAATTTTATTATTTACAGCAAATAAGCAAAATGGTCTCAAGTGCAAGCTGAATTTTATTTAAAAAAAAATTAATGAGGTAGTGATGGTTTATCCGATACCAGAACTCTTAATGTCCTATGTAAAACATATAAAAAATAACCTTTCTGATAATAGCCGTCTTTTTATGAACTAGTCGTATATTACAAAGTATTTCTGTGGACAACACAAAACAGTAAAACATTTTTTTTTTCAATACGATATTTGCTCTGGTCCCAATTTTAAGGAAGTGAAATGTAACCGCTCATGATAGCCAGGTTAAAAGAAGCGTTGTAATATATTTCTGTTGCGCGTGTTTAATCATGATACCTCATATCTAGTTTAATTAGGCAATGATTTCCGTGCTCTATTAGCTTAATTAACAGCCCGCTGATTGCCAAAACAATTTCGCCAGGTTCCCTCATTTGTTACATAACCTTGCCAGAAATCCAAATAAAAGGAGGTATACATTCTTTCTCCTAACATTATTCCCGACCTAAACAAATCCTGTATTTCATTTAGTGGATAGTTTAGATCAAGATCAGACTATAGTGAACGAAAAAAATTTTTTTTTAAATCTACATTGCCCAATAATACATCCTGACCGTTACGGCATTTTATAAATAAATATACCCTCGTAAATAAGTGAAATGAGACAGTCTAACAAATACCTCCAAGAAAAGTAAAGGTTATGAACTAACTGGATCGGACAACAGGCCAATAAAATTTTACATGAATCACATTCGACAGTGTGAATTTCAGAAGAAAAAAACATTGTTTCATACACAGAAATCAAAGCCTAGGTGAAAGCTAAAGGACCAAGACATAACTATATAGTTTCACGCGGGATTTAAATAAATTACGATTTGTGCGTATGGCACTTAATATTATTGAACTGTGAAGAGCTTTTTTTCGGAAAGGTGTAGATGGAGAAAACAGGAAAGATGATGTGCTAAGCCGCTGGTTGACACTAATGTAGTTATGATCAGGGAAAAGAACAATCAGTGAAATATGATATCACAATGATTGAAAAAAGTAACTTCATAGCCAGAGGCAGTAGACAGTTTGGATTTTTTCAGATCTGCAATGGGGATTTCATCACTTCCAAGACTGCTTAAAACCGTCAAAAAGAATCGCTTTCGTGCACACTGCAGACCAAGATCAAAGTTCAGAGAGAATGCCGTCTTATTTCAGGTATGCATTGTCCTACACAGGGACATTTTCCCGGCAAAAAGAGGGTCGATATGGCAATTGTGAAATTTTACCATGTTTACAGCCAGGAGGTTAAAAGTGTTAAGCACCTCGGTGTGAATCATCGTTAAAAACAGTTTCTGTCGTATTCTCAAGACTACTATATTTGATAGTAACACAACTTTTGATAGGCTACACCAGTCGGAAGTTGTTTTATTTTCCAAATCCAGAACATGACCGAGATTTGAATTAAGAATGGTTGGTAAATGCGGGTCCTTGCTAGATCAAAGTCACATTTTTACAGTAACTGTAGGTAGCAGACTCATTATCTCTAGTAATGAGATATATATTTATAACTTCTTGTCTATAGATGCTGCCATTTTGTTTACTTCATATTTTGTTAGTGTTTGACTACCTCAATATAACACTTACTAAACAGTGGTCTAGGAAATAATAGTATCATACACTCAATCGGTATAAAGCACGTTTTTAAGCGTCTTCTCTACAGTTACTTTCTTTAACAAGCCTGAAGAAAATGGCTTTTAAAATCATAACAATGTTCTCCTTTCGCCACAATGTTTTCAAAAGCCTAAAAAAGAAGCTGCATCGTAGGGACATTCAGTGCGCATGTGACATTATGTAGAAATATTTAAAAGAAAAGGTAAGACATTTCAATTCATACGAAATACAATGGGAAAAGACACCACAGCTGATTGTTTCTTGTTGTAAAATAAGTGTTTAGAATGATGCGTAAGTTGAACTATCTTTCATCTGAAAGTAAAGATCTGTTAACTGATTTTGCACATAAATCTCCCGAAACTAAATACATTTGAACATTAAATGCACTCAAACGACGTAAACCGATAACGTAAGCGTTGTTCAATAGATAAAGTATAACAGGATAATAGGACCCATAGGTGTTATCAATCTTCTTTCAAACTTTGGCAATGTATTCCGCTTTCAAAATCCCTCGACTAAACAGTTACAGTTGAGCTTAGACAGCGACAGCCAATCCTTTCAAAACAGAAAACGAATATCCTAGTATCTAACAACCCAACGCAATCTACAACTAAAAGAGTTAGACGTGCTGGCTGTTCCATCTCCATACAGGTGTTTCAGTAGATATCTTTTTCAGGATATATCCACATGTACATGTATTTTATGAGCAGCTTGATGAAGGCAATGTTTGAGAATCAAACCAATCGCAATGTCGAAATTGTTACAGACCTCTAAGAAGTAACAACAGCAACGAAAACCCGAAGAACGAAGATTGCTGTCTTATCTTAATCTACACTTTCCGTGAAATGTCCGTTAGTAAAAGCCTTGTAGTTACATCAGTTTGCCTGTTTCGGTAATTTGTGGTCACGCTGACCTATTAAAAATCAGTAGACTCATAAATCCAAGTAAGTGAACGGTAGATATTTAATATAAGATATCAGATCCTGTTCAAAGTGCCAATGCTGATAAAATGACTATTGACGCTCTGAGCATGGCATTATTGTGTGAAAATACAAAACGGAAAAAAATAATATAACTTTCGCCAAGAAAAACAGTATTTGGATCGTGCGAGGAGTCTACACCTCCTTAATCTATAAACGAGTGTTGCTGTCTAAATTGCCTATGCTTTTCAGTTTTGTATCGTAAACCCGCAACTTTTCCATTGGAAATTAAACGCCCTCGCTCAGCCTTTCTCGTAACCGATTCCCCGACAATTTTCTTAATAGCACTTAAGACCCGAGTTCCTTTTTATCAGCATGATATATTCCCAGAAATGAAGAACCACATAAAACAAGTTGAAGTCTTTCCTTGCAAATAGCTCCTTTATTGACCATTTGTGGACAGTATGATTCACATCAAACTGCATAAAATATGCAGTCTGGTCTTTAACATACGCTGTCCGCTAGCCTATCTTAAATACTGGCCCATAGCATCTATACTTGCAGTAGACTGTAAGATCGTTGAAAAGTCGACCTAATTTAGCTGGCAGCGAAAGAGTCTGAAACTAGAAATTTATATATTCGGCAATCAATTCTCCAAACGTTTCGAAACTTTTGATTGTTCCAGATTCCATTAGGAGCTGTCTGATTGGCATTGCCTTTCTGTCTTGGCAAAAAGAAGTAGGTAGTCTTCTACTTTAAATTAGATTTTTTTTCAGAAGATTGGTAATATGGCCTCGGATTATTTCTATGTATATAATATTTGTATGTAGAGGTCTTGTTATCAAACGACGAAAAAAGTGCAAGGTTTACATGATTTTGCTCTGAGAGCAAAGGCTTTTGTATAAGGAATGGTAAAGAAGGATCTGCCAATAGCTAACTTTCTGTAAATTTCACACATTGTTTTCCACCCTGAGAATGCGCATGCAGGATGCTACCACCGGTGCATCAGTTGCTTGACGGCCCTATTCACGTTACGGGCAAGAATTATTGAAGAACCATAGCTATGTACTTGCTAAAAATCAAAAACAAAAGGGCCATTATGGCCATGTACCACGCCGATGGCTAATAAGTAAAAACCCTACGAGCCAAACATTAGAATACTAGCCCGAATGGTTTTAAACAAGAAGACATACACAACTTATGATTACTTGAATCCTGGTAGATGTCCATAAGATAAGGCCCCATACGAAATATTGAAGTTAAGTTTCTTTTTAAGTTTTTTTTTTCAATAAAACGCCCTGTAAAACATAGACCCTTGAGACAGGGTTAAAATGTTTAGGCCAAGGTCTCATGATGAGTGACAAGAAGATTCGGAAGTTTTCACTATATAGGTCAATGTTGTGGCCGTTAATCAATCCCCCCTGGTTTTAAATTGTAACTGACCACATCGATGAGAGAGGGAGTGAGACAGCTTTTAATAAATTAAGATATTTTTTTACCTTTCAATCAAATAGTCCATTTTGATTTTCCCATATATCACAAATTATTGTCACTTTACATTTTATATGATATCAAAGATCGTTGTACGCTCCTATTCCTAATGAAAAGTTCCCTCTCTGGTGTAATACGTTTTCGAATGCTTTTACACCACAAGGAATAAGAAATCCCGTGCAAAATAAAAAGCACGTGTAAACGTGAATAAACATTTACCGGAGATAACGACAAACAAAGAACGGAGACGTAATATTTATGAAACCCGACGGCGCGTTGGAAAGGAGCGTACTACGTTAAGAACAGAAACAATACGAGTTGGCACGGTATACTTTTAAATGAAAATAGAGACGGAGATCAGACTGCACTGTCATGCAGTCCGATCTGCATCTTCATTTACATTTCATATGAAATTTAACAAGCATGAAAATCGCGATAATCCGTAATTCGCAACACTCCGGCCAAAAGATATATATTATAACTTGTACAATAATTTAGCTACTTGCTATCAACATTATTTTACAACATGTTTTACAAATAACAGTCTATTTATTAAACTCAAAATATTCGTGTTCGACTGTTGAACACGAATGGATAATCTCACCGTCTTTTACCGCTATTTTACGAATGACACTCACAATGTCAACTTCAGTTTTCCTCTTAATGGATTTATCAGTCCAGTCTGTGACATTACATTCATGGGTCATCTCATTCTCTGTGTCACTCACTTCACTATAAGAGTCAATGAGTTCATTATTTCCACTAGATAACGTAACATATTCACTGTCAGAATCGTCGCCGTGAACCAAATCGCTAATCTCGGACAAAACAGCATCTTCCCCAGTGTTGTCATCATGAGAAGAGTAACACACAGGCTCAGGCTCCTTGCCATTGTTGTTTTCATCAAGGAGATCGAGGTTTAACTCGTCCGTGTAATTTTTCTCAGTGACCTTATCTGTATGGGGAACATCCTCAAGTAAATCCAAAATGTTCTCATCAGAACTCACTTGATCATAGTCCACTTGGTTGTTATCTCCTTGTTCCGACTCCTTGTCTTGCTTGTATTGCCAGCACCCTGGCTTCGTTATCCACTAGCTGATGAATGGTCAACAGCATGCCTAATGATGTAACTCCGTCTGACAAAGTGGGCATTGCACGTAGGACACAGATAATAGTCCACGTTTGAATGTTTTTCATTAATGTGTCTTGTCAAGTTCCTTTTATATTTGTTTTCTTTAGAGCAGACGTCGCATTGAAACATCTTAAGTTTTAACTTTAAACTTTGAACGAATCTATGTTGACAAGTCCACACGCGAGTATTAACTGAAAAGATTCACACTACACAATTAAGTTTATAACAAATTAGCACAGTTTGCACTTGCAAAGTAACAGGTGGAGTGTCTCCGTCTTATATACACATGCTCCGTCTATTGAATAATTCACGTGACATATATACTGCTCCGTCCAGTAGGTAGATCACGTGGTTATGTGCTCCGTTGATATACATGTACTTTAATACTTTGACGATCTGTTTCGTTTTTCTGCTAGGTTTTGTTTTGTTCTATGACGCGCTCTTTCTTTTGCTTGTCGGGTAGGGCGCTGATAAGAGTTGTTTGACGGTTGATCACTGTTCATCAAAGGCTCATTCCGATTGACTGTAGACTCTGATGCACATTCGATCGGAAACAACAGTTTTAGCGGTCTATTGATGACACTTCCAGATGACAGTTTAATTTTTGCCGCTCGTATATTCCCATCACGACTGACGATTAGCTCAGCCAATTTTCCCATTTTCTAGGTCCCTCGCGGTGTTGAATCTTTTACCAAAACCACATCACCAATTTTTGGACTATATTCTGACTGAATACGACTTGTTTTTAGTTCGCTTTTAGTTCTTTCCCTCAAATCAGCAAGGTAATCTTCTCTCCAAATTCTCCAAAATTCACTCAGAAGTATTTGTCCCTTTTTCCAAATCTGCAATAATCGTTCACCAGTACTTTCTTCTGAATTAAACTCTGGATCTTCTGCGTTGACTTTAATTTCAGGTATTCCAGTTCACGGATTTAACGTCATAGTAATGATAGTAAGAGGGAAACATAAATTAATGTCATTGTCTACGTATACAAGAGGCCTTGAATTAACTATTGCCTCTACTTGTTTTAATATGGTTTGGAGTTGAATAAGCGTAAGCATCCGTCGGCCAATTGCTTTCCTAAGTGACCTCTTTACAACGCCGACGAATCTCTCGTAAAAGCCCCCCATCCACGGAGATAACTCAATTATGAATTTCCAATTAATACCGACCCTAAAAAAAATTATGTGAAACATGGATGTATGACTGCACGATATCACTGTTGGTAGTCTTCCATATCTGCTTCAGCACTTCTCAAGCTGCTTTGAATTGTCGCTAACAATTTCATTCGGAGTACCTCTTTGAGATATAAATCTTTTAAATCCCATCAGAAACTCTTCTGTTGTCATATCTTGCAAAAGTTCTAAGTGGACGGTTCTAATCACCATGCAAGTAAAAAGGCAAACCCATGTTTTCCTCGAACCTTCTGAGGTTGTTATATATAGTGGACCGAAGTAATCAAGACCTGTTCTCGAAAATGGTGGAACTTCTTGCACTCTAGAAGGAGGTAACGGCGCTAAAGCAGGCATTCTGTATGGACCAAATTCATGACGTCGACATACGTTGCAGTTACGTTGGACTGTTCTTATCACTGACCGACCTTTTGCAATCCAATACTTTAATCTGATTTGCGCTTGAGTCTGAGAAATACCACAGTTGTAAATTCGATTTATGGACTCTCTCAACGATCATGCTAGTAAGTCTCTCTTTTCCGTGCAACAAAATTGGATATCTTGCGCCTTGGCTCAAGTTCGAATGTTCCAGTCTACCTCTACAACGCAGTAATCCTTCTTCGTCTTTGAAGACTCCCAATTGCTGTGCTACATTTGTACGCTTGTTGTCGTGAACTTTATCCAGAACACACGGAAAATGTTTTCTCTGAGTATACCTGATCCATATTTTCTCAGCCTCTGTGAGTTCTTCTGACGTTAAACTATCAGTTTCATAGCTTTGCTTCAATAGTCTTTTCACAAAACGCAACATCCAAGCGGTCACTCTAATTAACCGGGTAAATGATGAATATTTAGTGTAGTCTATGTCGAATGGTGAACATAAATTTTTATCAACACTGCGTTGTTCACATGCGTTTAGCATTTTTGTCTCAACTTTAGTCTCTTGTTCCATTTCAGGTTCTGTACTCGAAATTTCAGGCCACTGGTTGGTTGGCTCCGTTAACCATTTTGGACCATACCACCAAAGATGATTGGCACATAAATGTTTCACAGTTGTTCCTCGAGTTGTAATGTCAGCTGGATTTTCACTTGTTTTAATATAACCAACTTTTATATCATCCTGTTTGTTTATCTCTTTCACTCGATTTTTTACAAACACTGGTAAAGACTTTTCAGATTTCAGCCAGCCGATTACACAACGCGAATCTGTCCACAAATGTGTATCTTTGATTGTCAAATTGATCTGCTTTCTCACAAATTCCAAACATCTTACACCAATAAGAACGGCTATTAGTTCAAGTCTCGGGATCGTCAAGCCCTTTACAGGAGCCAAACGCGACTTGGCAAACAGCAGATTTACACTGGTTTTACCTTCTTTTGATTGACGTAGATACACTGCAGTTGCGTATGAAACGGAGGATGCGTCACAAAAGCACAACAAATTATATTGAGCTCCTTCACTTGCATTCTTTCTTATACATCTTGTGATTGTACATTCGGATATTTTACCCAGTTCTGTTTCTAGTTCAGACCACAATGTAATAGTCTCTTCGTCTGCTATTGGATCATCCCAATCAAATTTTCTTATCCATAATTTTTGGAGCAGAAGCTTCCCCCGGAGCAAAACTGGATTCACAAGACCTAGTGGATCGAAGACCGATGCTATCGCTTGCAATGCTCTCCTCTTTGTTAACACTTCTGAACCTTAAATCTTCGGTTCTTTGACGAAAAAGTATTTGATTTTAAATTCCAGATATGCCCAAGAAACGTAGACACTATAGATTTCGCTTCATGGTTTTCGGGAATGAAATTCATAATTTTTTTCACAGTTCGAAAACCACTCTTAAATTCATCGAAGCTTCTGTGAATATGGTTTTAGATTTTTGGTAAAGATCGGTCCCATCAGCAACAGTCAACTCCTGTGATGACGTTATCGACATAATTGTCTTCCTTTATTTTTCTTGCCATCGCTGTACCATCACCACTGTTGCGCCCAAGAGGAAAGGATTCGCAATAACACCAAAGAGGACACGACAAAAAACGGAATTCTTGTATATTTTCCTTTTCAGTGGATGGATTTTCTATTGATTTAAGCCACAAGAATCTTGTCACATTTCTTTGATCTTCTCTTAGTCCTATCTGAAGAAAAGCTTTTTGTATATCAGCTATCATTGCAATCGGGCGTAATCTGAACCGCAGTAGAAGTCCACACAAGTCATGGAGCATTACAGGTCCCCTACTCAAAAGCTCATTTAAACTATTATTTCCCGGTCGAGTTTTAGCTGAAGCATAATATACAACTCTTATTTTTGTTGTTGTCTTTTGAGGTGTGACGACTGCATGGTAAGGTAAATAATGTATTTTTCCTTCTGTCATTGTACTCTGTATCCGCTCGATAACACCTTTTTCCAGTTGATCTTGTATTATTGAATCATGCTTCTTCAACAACTCTGGCCTGTTTTTCAGTTTCTTCACACACGATTTTAAACGACCGTATGCAAGCTGTTTATTTGGAGGTAGTTCAACTTCTTTATCTTTCCAAGGCCATGTCACTTCGTATCTCCATCTCTGAATTGAACCGTTTCTTTAACCGTGGCTTGTTCGTCTTCAGTAGAATTATACTTATCCAACACTCCACTTTCCAAAAGTCCTCCAATTCAGGTTTTGTTGGTAATGAACTATCAATAATTTAAAAGGTGTGAGTTCCTGGTATGTTTTTACCATATGTCATAACAAACATTGGCACTTGGTTTTCACTTTCGTGTGTTGACTCATCTGGTCTTCCAGTCGAAATCCACCCAAGCTTTGAACTCAGAAGATATAAACCGGGTTGGACCTCTATTTTATGTGACAATATAATATCTAAGTAAAAATCATTTCCAATTAGAAGATCAACTGTTTCATTTTCTTTCCGAATTGTATCCGCCAAGTCTACACTACAAAGTAGGTGATCCAAGTTTTTCACTACTTTAACGTCCAGTTGTTTTCTATGGATGTTACCACTTATAAGTGGCACTATGCTTGCACTAAATCTCATATGTTGACCATTCTTTAGCTTTAAGTATAGATTCGTTGAAGCCATTCGAATCTTGACTGCCGCAAGTAGCTACTTTAATTTCTTCTTCCATTTCCTTTTTTAATCCCAGCTTATCTGCTAGTTTCTTTGTAATGTACGTGCGTTGTGAACCACAGTCTAGTAAAGCTCTTATTTCTATCGATCCTACCTAATCATGGCTTCTAACTTCAGCTTTCGCTGTTTGCATCAAAACTATTTCTCTAGAAGACACCATTACATTTTCTTCTGAAATCATGTTAGCTGCTTGACCTCCTTCTGCTTTATCAAAGGCTTCACTTTGAGACCTCTTTTTCCTAAACCTTTTGGAGCAAAGGCTTCTATGGTGAACATTGAATTCTCCACAATAGACACAGCTTTTGTTTCCTGTACACTTTAGGCACCTGTAACAACTTCCCTTTATCTTAGCCTTTCTTTCTTTGATTGTTTGATAAGTTAGGCACTCATCGCTCCAGTGCGATTTACCACAATATCGGCACAACCTTGAATATTGTTTTTGTCCTTTTGAGTTCTCGTTTGGTTTGGAATTGCTAACAATGCCTCTGCTGAGCTGAGTGAGTCCGATGCAGTTGCTCCTCCATACGAATTTAGCCTAGTTTGTTTTGTCACCTGCTCATTTTTCGATTTGTCTTTCTTTTCAACTTCCAGTGATTTACTATTGTTTATTTCAGCTTTTTCACAGGCATTAATATATTCAAATAAATGCTCTCTGAGTTTAACAGTAGACCAATCTTCTTGACTCCCCTTTTTTAACCCTAAATGTAACTTCGACCGTATGATAGACATAAACACCTGTTGGTCCACACTTTGGTTTAGAGCTTCCAAGCTTCTTAGGTGTTTCTCTATTTCATTTACAAATGGTCGTAAACTTTGAGCTTGATTCGAAGTTTCGAAGCCGAGTGCACATTTAGGAGAGCCTGGTAATGTAGATCTACTATCTCCTGTTTATTTCCGAGTCTTTCTTTCAGAATACGGATAGCAACATTATAGTTGTCGTTCGATAATGAAATACTTGCCACTGCAAGCTTTGCTTCATCACGTAGTTTGCTTAAGAGATACCTGAATTTTTCTATGTTAGTTAGCTTTTGTTTTTTATGCACTGTACACTCAAATGCATCCCAAAATTCTGTCCACTTTAGTTTGTTTCCATTGAATATACACAAATCCAATTTAGGTAGTTTAACAGATGTCGACTCCTTCTTTTCTTTGTATTCATAACGATGGAAAAATTCTCTTTGTTCTTTCAGTTGTTTTACCATTAATTCTTGAACTTGTCCCTGTATTTGCATAATTTGATGCATTTCAGTGCTGGGTTTGGTTGCCTTTTACTCACCATCTTTAGGTAAATTTTGCAAAAAAAACGTTCCAACTTATACACAGTTTCTTCTCCATCAAGGATAAGTTCACTATCTTCATCCAAAGTCTTTTGAATCAGTTCGGATTCACTTTCTCCCGTAACACAAGCTAATTCCTCAGACACACTTTCTAACTTAGTTGTGTATGTATTTAACAATCTTAAGCACATTTGTCCAGTTTCTTTTAAATCATCCACATCTTTATTTCATAACATCCTCTTGTAGAATCCTTTGTGCTTTATCACACTCTCTTGCTAGAGTGTTCCTGTATTTTGTATGAACACCTTTCACGTTTGAAACTTTCGACATTTTTAAGCAACGAGTTCCGGCGCCAAACAATGTGGCCGTTAATCAATCCCCCCTGGTTTTAAACTGTAACTGACCACATCGATGAGAGAGGGAGTGAGACGGTTTGCAATAAATTAAGATTTTTTTACCTTTCAATCAAATAGTCCATTTTAATTTTCGCATATATCACAAATTATTGTCACTTTACATTTTATATGATATAAAAATCGTTGTACGCTCCTATTCCTAATGAAAAGTTCCCTCTCTGGTGTAATACGTTTTCGAATGCTTTTATACCACAAGGAATGAGAAATCCCGTACAGAATAAAAAGCACGCGTAAACGTGAATAAACATTTACCAGAGATAACGACAAACAAAGAATGGAGACGTAATATTTATGAAACCCAACGGCGCGTTGGAAAGGAGCGTACTACGTTAAGAATAGAAACAACACATGTAGGCACGATGTACTTTTAAATGAAAATAGAGAAGGAGATCAGACTGCACTGTCATGCAGTCCGATCTACATCTTCATTTACATTTTACATCAAATTCAACAAGCATGAAAATTATGATGATCCGTAATTCGCAACAAATGTAACCAGAGGCCCCGAAGGGCCTGAAATCGCTCTACTAGCGGTGATTTTGCTTGTATGCTAGCATACATTATGAATTCATGATGCAAAAAGAAAAAAAAAAAACATACAAAGATTAAAACATGAAATGCTGACTTCATCGCGTAAACAAGAAATCGAATTAATTTTCAACTTATAAACGGCTACGTTTCCCGGACAGTTTGTTTGAATTTTTTTTCAATATCAATAGGGTTGAAGATAGTGACGAGATTTACAAATTCTGCAATTTTCACAAAAATCGATAACAAATATATACTTTATAGCGTATATATGAAACGAAAATTTTCGACCGGAAGTGGCTACTTTTCCCATAGTGTTTATTGATTCCCCCCCCTCAAATCAATAGGGTTGAAACTATTGATAAGATAAACTGTGCTAGTTTCAAAAAAAAAAAAAACACACACAAATGCTGACTTCGCGTAAACAATAAATGAAAAATTTCAACTTGAAATGGCTACTTTTCCCATACTGTTTCTTGATTTCTTTCAAAATCAACAGGTTTAAAGCTATTGACGAGATAAACAAACTGCAAATGTGATAACAAATGAAGACTCTATCGCTTAGAGAAGAAATGAAAATTTTCAACTTGAAATTGCTACTGTTCCCATACGATTTGATATTTCTCAAAATTAATAGGGTTGAAGCTACTTATGATATACACATTGTGTCAAACTCTGCAAGTTCATGGACATCTGATCACATGCAGGCTGCATCGAGTAAGCAAGAAAAACACGAATGGACAGACGGACGGACGACGGAAACCACGCGATGACACAAGCTCTGCTGGCTTGCAGTGAGAAGAGCTAAAAAATCTCAAACCTGGCTATAAAGGCTAAAGACTATAATTTGGGCACTCTTGGTAGAAGCACACTAGATATTAAAGCTACATGCAAATGTGATAGCCCTAGGCCTTATGGCTAAGTATGAGACGGGGGCGGGGCCAAATTTGACCCAAGGGCTATAATTTGAGCACTCTTGGTAGAGCACTACTAGATAAAGCCTCATTCACGATTTGATAGCCATAGGCCGTATGCCTAGCTATAGGAAAATTTATACATTTTACTATATAAGCCCATGTAAAATTGGTGACAACGTGGTGGGGCTCATTTGGATAATTTCTGTGAAGTTTCATCAAAGTTGGACCGGTAATTTCAGAGAAGATATTTGAAATAAACGTTATGGCACGAACGCAAGTACGAACGGGCAGACGGACGCACGACGGACATTGAACATGACATTTCCTTCGATCAGTCAGAATAAATGCTCTGTCACCATGATCACCTAAAAAGTTCACGGGGGCGAGGTAGAATGCCATTCCGTTGATCTATTAATATACAAGTACAAGGAATTCTAAGAACTTGTTATTCATTGACGCAATCTTGATTCTGTAAACAACACGGAATCGACAACAATATTCTTTTTAATCCTTAAACTGCTAGGACCGACTTGATGTGTCTTTTTGGATTGTTTCGATCAAGATCATACTGCACAGAACGTGCAGTCTGGTCTTGGATCTACACAGTTTACTTGTTTGTCATATATCTAACCAAAACAACGATGGAAAGTCAAAATTTCTGCTGTTTTTACTCATTGGTAAGGCCGTTTTATCACATAGCTCCAAGGGTTAACCCATCACAGCACTAAAACGACAAATACCTCTCTTGTAATAAAAACTTTTGAACGTATTTCGGGAAAGAGAATCACTTACTCTTCTAAAACCACTTAGTTTCCTCCACAATGTTATGCGTGGTTTTCAACATTAGTTTTTTTCCCTTTTCTGTTTTTTTTTTTTAAATTTGCTTTTGTATCTTGTTTCCTAGGTGGATTGTCTGAAACAACCTGCAAACTATAAAATAACAGGCCTTAAAGCCTTACACGAAACGATCCCGTATTTTTTAGATTCTTGCAATGGGGTTTTGAATATTTTGAGATAAAAGGAGAGAAAATAATGCTGTTTAGCTGCATTTCTGCTTCATTTGTACCATTTTCTTTCCTTTCAAGGACGAGAGGTCCAGGATCCGAAGCTCAATAAATTTTGATTGTCTTCATCCTGGAATTGACAAAACCAAAAGTACTTTCAAATGGCAACTTAAAAGTAGCTTAAATGACGATGTCTGTCTTTAAAATGATAAAGAATATTTGGGCAGGAGGAAGTAGGATGTAGGTAGCCAGATTTTCTTCCATGTTTCACATAATTTTTTTTAGGGTCGGTAGCACAAGGGTTGTTTGGTAAATGATAAAACGATCTTTATCAATAAATATTCTACCGACAAGACATTGTTCTAAGTGGTTTGCACTGATCCTTTAGAAACATTTTATATCAAGAGGCATAATCTATTAATACCTGTTGGTTCGCCCAACATCCGGGAAGTCGGCCCTGCAAATACGTCATAAATAAAGACAACTTTTGTTTCCATTTTGATGCAGACTACTTTTTACCAGAGGTTGACAGAAGGTAAAATTATGCGCGTGCTGTTTATATACCACTTGCTTGAAATATTCATGAAGTCATCCCTAGCTAAACAAAACAAGAGAGCCATTGGCCCTGAAACGCTCACCTTAGACTATAACTTATGAGTGAAATTCAGTTCTTTGAACAACTTCGGTAAAGCTTAATCCAAGGAACATCCCTGCCAAGTTTCATCAAGATTGGCCCAGTAGGTGAGGATAAGAAGATATTTAAAGAAATTGTTGACGGACGCCAGACACAGGGCTATCAAATATCAAAGCTCTATACCTTCCAGTTTCAAAGAAGAATTTTAAATTTTCCTTCTTTGTCCTACATGTATGTTCGAACTTGTGGTCCCCGGGGTTGGGCCAGGTTTGACCAGAGCAGCATCCTTGGAACAAACTTGGTAGAGGTCCACGCAATGATGCTACATACCAAATATCAAAGCTCTACACCGTCCCGTGTAACAGAAAAAAAAATTAAAATTTTCCGTCTTTGTTCCTATGTTCCGACCTGTGACCTCCGGAGCAGGGCCAGTTTTGACGCCAGGGACATCATATGACCACACTTGGTAGACATCCACTAGGAGATGCTACATACCAAATACCAAAGCTCTACGCCTTCAAATTTCAGAGGAAAATATTTTTAAAGTTTTCCCTCTTTGTTCCTATGCTCAAACTTGTGACCCCCGGAGTGGGCCAGTTTTGACCCCAGGGGCATAATCTGAACAACTTGGTACAGGTTCACGGGGAGATGCCACATACAAAATATCAATGCTCTACGCCTTCAAGTTTCAGAGGAGAAGAGTTTTAAAGTTTTCCTTCTTTGTTCCTATGCTCAAGCTTGTTATCCCCCGGGGTGGGGCCAGTAGGGGCATAATTTGAACAAAGTTGGTAAAGGTTTATTAGGAGATGCCACAAACCAAATTTCAAAGCTCTATGCCTAGTTTCATAGAAGAAGATTTTTCAAAGATTTCGTGTTTTTTAGCTCACCTGAGCACGAAGTGCTCATGGTGAGCTATTGCGATCGTGCTGTGTCCGTCGTGCGTCGTCAACTTTTTACCTTGTGTACGCTCTAGAGGACACATTTTCGTTTCGATACTCATGAAAGTAGGTCAGGATGTTTGCCTCGATGAACCTCGGACAAGTTCGAAAATGGGTCATGTCGGATCAAAAGCTAGGTCACTAGGTCAAATCTTAGAAAAACCTTGTGTACGCTCTAGAGGCCACATTTTCAAATGGATACCCATGAAAGTTGGTCAGGTTGTTTGTGTGGATAATATCTCGAACGAGTTCGAAAATGGGTCATGTGGGGTCAAAACCTAAGTCACTAAGTCAAATTTTAGAAAAACTTTGTGTACGCTCTAGAGGCCACATTTTCAGTCGGATACCCATGAAAGTTGGTCAGGATGTTTGCCTGGATGATATCTCAGACGAGTTCGAAAATGGGTCATGTTGGGTCAAAAACTAGGTCACTAGTTCAAATCTTAGAAAAACCTTGTGTACGCTCTAGAGGCCACATTTTCTGTCCGATATTCATGAAAGTTGGTCAGAATGTTTGTCTTGATGATATCTCGGCAAAGTTTGAAAATTGGTCATGCCTGGTCAAAACTAGGTCACTAGGTCAAA
This sequence comes from Tridacna crocea, assembly GCA_943736015.1. Lineage (NCBI taxonomy): Eukaryota > Metazoa > Mollusca > Bivalvia > Cardiida > Cardiidae > Tridacna > Tridacna crocea. Next base: position 18,830,217 of record OX031066.1, read on the forward strand.
TTTTAGAAAACCCTTGTGTACGGTCTGGAAGCCACATTTTCGGTCCAAAACTCTTAAAAGTTGGTCAGAATGTTTGTCTTGATGATATCTCGGACAAGTCCGAAAATGGTTCATGTCGGGTTAAAAACTAGGTCACTAGGTCAAATCTTAGAAAAACCTTGTGAACGCTCTAGCGGCCACATTTTCGGTCCGATACTCATGAAAGCTGATTAGGATGTTTGCTTCAATAAATTAAGGATGTGTTAGAAAATGGGTCATGCCAGGTCAAAAACTAGGTCACTAGGTCAAAGCTTAGAAAAACGTTGTGTAAGCTCTAAAGGCCACATTTTCAGTCGGATACTCATGAAAATTGGTCAGGATGCTTGCCTGGATAATATATCTGACAAGATCGAAAATGGGTCATGTGGGGTCAAAAACTAGGTCACTAGATCAAATTTTAGGAAAACCTTCTGTACGCTCTAGAGGCCACATTTTCAGTCCAAAACTCTTGAAAGTTGGTAAGAATGTTTGTCTTACTGATATATCGGACGACTTCGAAAATGAGTTATGTGGGGTCAAAAACTAGGTCACTAGGTCAAATCTAAGAAAAACCTTGTGTACGCTCTAGAGGCCACATTTTCTGTCCAAACCTCTTGAAATATTAAACGAGTTTGAAAACGGGTCATTGGGGGTTAAAAACTAGGTCACCAGGTCAAATCTTAGAAAAACCTTGTATATGCTCTGGATGTCACATTTTCAGTCCAACACTCTTGAAAATTAGTCAGAATAAGTTTGAAAATGGGTCATGTTGGGTCAAAAACTGGGTCAATAGGTCAAACGTTATATACACCTTTTGTATGCTCTGGAGGACACATTTTCAGTCTGATACTCCTTAAACTTGTTCATAATATTTGTCCTGGTGATACCTTGAATGAGTTTGAAAATGGGTCATGTGGAGTCAAAAACTAGCTCAATGGGTCAAATATTAGAAAAACCTTGTGTACATTCTAGAGGCTAGATTTTCTGCCTGATACTCTTCGGACTTGGTCAGAGTGTTTGTTTTGGTGATGTCCCAAAAGAGTTTTATAATGGGTAATTGTCGGGTCCAAAACTAGGTCACTTGGTGAAATCTTAGAAAACCCTTTTGTACGCTGTAGAGGCCACATTTTTAGTCCAATGCTCATGAAACTTGGTCAGAATGTTTGTCTTATTGATATCGCGAAAGTGTTTGATGATGGGTAATGTCTGATGAAAAACTAAGTCACTGGGAAACTAGATGGTTCATGTTTGGTCAATAGACTCAGGTGAGCGATTTCAGGGCCATCATGACCCTCTTGTTTCCTTTCTGTTGCCATGGCAACCAGAGTTATGGGTGGAACTCAATTCTTTGAACATTTTTGGTAGATCGTTACCCAAGGAACATTTATGCCAAGTTTCATCAAGATTGGACCAGTGGTTTAGGAGAAGACCTTTAAAGAAATTGTTGACAGACGCCGGAGATAGGGCGATCACAATAGCTCACCTTTAGCATTTCTCGTGCCTAGGTGAGCTAAAAAAGGAAAGTAAGGCTTATGAAACAAGGTGAGACAAGGAAAAGAAATGATTCCAGAACCCTTCACTCTTCCCGTAATGTTTTCTTCTCTTAGAAGTCAGAATGGCATTGAGACCAGTTTATCTTGACATCTGCAAGTGCTTTTAATATGGTCTAAAATGTTGTCGTTTGTCGTGCTTTAATAGCCCGAGTGGTTTATTCATTGCGCCTCATAAGTCACAACGTGGTTTATTGAACGATAAACCATGATAGAAAGAAGATTATCTAGATTCTAACATGACCAACTCTCAATAAAAAGTTAACAAGTTCAGATTTAGTGAAAACGCGGATACAAATTATGTTCCATTCAATAACCAACTTACAAATACTTTATACAGAATGAGGTCACTCTGCACAGAAAAACGTAGATTTTACCCGGCTTTCGTTGCACTGTGTTTATAGAGCCGAATTCATATTCATATTGGAATTAATAGTCTTCTTTCTATCGTGGTTTATCGTTCAATGTACCACAGTTGTGAGTTGAGGCACAAAAAATAATCCACGAAGACGATAGCCCAACTGGTTAATTCATTGCGCCTCCTCACTCACTACGTGGTTTGTTGAACGATACACCACGATAGAAAGAAGACTATTTCGATTCTAACATGACCAACTCTTAATCAATGGAAAGCAAGTGCATTCTTAAAGTAAAAACGCGGATGTAGATTTTATTCCATTGAAAACCCTACAAGTTTACTACAGAATGACATCACTCTGTAGAATGATATCACTTGACACATAATCAAATAGATTTTACCACCCTTTTATTGCACTGTCTTATAGTCGAATCCACGTGTCATGTTATAAATATAAAGCATTTCTCACAACTAAAACTATCTTTGCCGGTGTAATGTAGAGAAATGACCCTCCCCTACAAAATCACCCGGGTCATTATTCAACGTAGGAAAATGACCAAAGAAGTCAATTCACTACGTAGAGGAATGACCCGGGTCAATATTCTATGTAGAGAAATGACAGGGGTCATTTGTCTGGGTCATTATTCTACATAGAGAAATGACCCAAGGGTCATTTTGTAGGGGAGGGTCATTTCCCTGCATTACATCGGCATTGTAGATCAAGAATAGACCGCAGGAAACGTGAGGGCTGGTCTTTGATCTACATTGTCCACTTTTCTGAATTCTTACATCAAAGCAACCTTTAAATTGCGATTATAAAGGGCTAACTAATCAATCAAAATGTATGTTTGGTACGTCGGCGCTCTAAGAGTAAAATTCGTCTAAGGGATAGCTACTTGTTGCAAATTGTAGATCAAAGATCAGACTGCAACGAACTGGCCACAAAAGCGCATCGAGTCGTGCATAAATCACTATGTGCAACCCTTTCGATTGTTTCAACTTGCACTAGATATTCATAAATTGCCAAGTTATCCATATTCAAAGCATTCGTAGACGGCAAATTTAATGATGCGCCAATGAAAGGATATACATGTACCCTTCGAAGAGAGGTAAAAAAACGTTCGAAACGAAGGTATGTTTGTAACAAGCGTTTCTCTTTCCCAAAACGTTCGCAAAGCCTCTTCAAGGTAGCCAAATCACATGGTTTCTTAAAGACTTATATGTACAAGTCACTCACAACAGAAAACAAGCATCACATATTAGACTTTGGGCGCAAATCGAATGTAGATCTCGTGAGAATGTCTTTTTTCACGTCGATCGTGGCATGGTTTTCAGTTCTAAGTGTTATACCTTTTAATGCTATACACATGCACAAATTAACTCACATAAGTCAAAATTCAGGGTGTCCGGAAAGTAGACATCTTTTAAAACACTGGAAGACACTTGTTTTCTGAAAGCGATCGGTAGTGCTGGGAACTAATTGTGTCAATAAAGAAATAGATGATCCCAGAACACAGTGACATGAAATGGAAGGGTTAGTTTTTCACTATACATCGGTCTCTCTGTGCTGCAGTGTTCTTGTTCATGTGCCATAAAAACCGCAAATTTTGTTTACAACATATCCAGACAACAGAAAGTGAGAAAACGTCATAATTTACTAATGACACCAATGACAGAAAGGAACTTTCATTTTTGAAATTTGTATGAAAGTGCGTAATGTAATAAAAAATTTAATGAACTCATTTCACACACAAACAAGGTTGCTATGTAATATACATGGATGAATAGTTTTTTATCGTCAACCATACTTTAAATCCATAATAATAATAAGTTTACAAAAGTGTGAAGTTTACTTTCTGGACACCCAGTACTTACTTTGACTGATCCATTACAATGTCAGCTGTGCCCTATTGATTACTAAAGATACACTAGCACCGCTCCTGGAGGTCAAGCAACAGTACATTTACTTATAAGTAGTAATAAGCAGATGTATATTTAAGTGAATGGACAGCAATTCTTATACATGTAAGGAAGATTATGCTTCCTTATTGCGTTAATACCAAAGCAATTTATCAACATTTTAATAATCTGACGCTAATATTCTTTTACAAGATATTGCGAGACGAAACGTGGTCCAATTCAATTTGACTGCGAAGAAAAGGCTTGAGCAAAATTACTCATAATGTGAACTTGTGAAGATCTGGAATGTTAGAATCATTCAAGAATGGTTCCTTCACATTTTTTATATGCGTTTACGAGGCAAACTAGCGTCTAGTCCTAGGATTTGCGCATGTTATTTTTACGTACGTGAAGGTAATGTAAATATGATTTTGCGTGTGTATATTTACATTGTACATCAAAACTGCGAAGATACGGATGTAGATTTTGCGCGGATGAATGGATCTTAGGACATTGATACTCCATTTCTATGTCTACAACCAAAATAATTCAATAAAAAGAACATCGTAGTTTAGACAGTTAACGCACAATAAACAAGATCCCATAAGAATTATTTTGCCATTATGATTGTGACACTGCTCAACTGCAAATAATATTCGGATCCAATAAACAAATATAATACAACAGTAATTCACAAATACTAAACGTAGCAAATATGTTTGTGTCGAAGTTTAAACAGTTCGGACATACCAATTTGCTTGATCTTGTATATATAAAATCAATCAGTTTTGTATAAAACTTACTACCACTTTGAATTCATATAGCGTTGTCCAAGTCACAGAATATGGACTACTCAAAGTTTGCTAGGCACCAAGGACACTGTTGGGTTGAGAATGAACTATTTTTCCTTGTTGAACATGTACCTTGTGGTTCATTTATTATTTCGTAAATAGTTTTTACCCCTGTTAAACACACTCGATTTTATTCTTATTTGTTTTTTTCAAAACTAGTGAAAGTGAATTTATGAGAAAGGCGCCAAAGACTAATTCGGTATGGGCCTAATAACGAGTAGGGGAACCTTTGCTATCAGTAACAGCTTGGCATCGTACAACAAAGGACTTGGGGAGACGAGCATGGTCTTCACATAAAATGAACCAATCGCCTTCAGCACCAGCATAAAACCTAAAATTTGTGTCTAGAATTTCATCTCGATACCGCTGGGCCGCTGGATCGAGCACAACCAGGTCAAGTGGTCCAGCCCAGCTTATCCTGCCCTATACCATGATAGACCCGCCCCTCTACCGATCATGCTCAGCAATGTATGCTTCAAGAAACCTTTCCCATTGCCTTCCCCACACTCGAACACAGACACATCCGTACAATCCAAGAAGCATCGCGACTAACCTGTAAAGAAGATAGGTCGCCAGTCCATTCTCCCCCAACCAACTTAGTCCATCGCCCGAGCAAACTCGCACTGGTTTGGAGATGGGGGGTGCGAAAACACGGTTCTCTTGATCGGATGCCACTTCCATGCAGCGGCGTGCGCACGGTCTGAGTCGGAACCTTGATCCCAGACACATTTTGAAGGCCAGACTGCAGTTGCGTTTCAGCTGCAAAGCGGTTTTTGCAAGCCTGGATGACCAATATCGATCACCTGCTGCATATGTAGCCTTCTCCTACCAACATGTCGCCTGATAGGTGTACCACATTACTGGTACCTCGGCCAGGCTCTAGTGTTAACAGGGTGGTGCACACCAAATGCCTCACCGACCTCACGATGAATAGCACCTTCCTCCAATATTCCAACTAACCGCCAAGCGTCAGCATCTGATCATTGTCTTTGACATTTGTATTTTCCGTATCATCGTCAAAACTCAGCCATTCAAAAATTAAGGGAAGAATAAAGACTGTAGCCAAGCTTAGTGCTTGTATGCAGTGTCTCAAGACACTATAAAAATTGAGAGTATCTGCATTTGCGATACTTGAACGAGGAATTCGTTTGTCATACAAGGCAATGTGTGTACTGGAGACCTCGATACATCACTGAATGATTTCAAATATCAACATCACTGAAATATAGAATACAGACTCTACTACAATGATTGAAAATCTTATCAACTTTCGATCAATATATTTATCATTCCTTAATTTTTGTATTCTTCGCTTCAACATGTATTGAATCAGGTGGATGATTTATAACCCTTTAGAAAAAAAAATGGAAATTTAATACCGAAAGATGTATTATTTTACCACATTATAATTTGTTATTAGGTATTTTATCATTGTTCCACATTCTCGGGGTTTGCATTTGTTGGTAGGTGATGTTCACTATTTTTTGTTAGTTAACCATTGTTCCACCTACGTAAACACTGGCATTTAGACAAAGTTTAGATTCCAAAGCTTCTAATTAGGCAATGGTCTGATTACAGGTCATTTGAATCACAGAAAATATAGATAAGTAATAATCTATTGTAAAAAGATAAACCTTCTGTCTGAAACTATGCCAGTAACACAATTCAACAAAAGATCATCAATACGGACAATTAAGTTAATGAGGTATGATTATGACCTTTCCGTTGACCTATCTTTGGCGTCGAGATCATGAATAGGTGGGACTTGAAAACTGAGATACTAAAAATCTTTATTTACGGTATTTAACTGTATCAAGAAATTCAGAGAACTCAATTCAAGGTAAAGTGGGGCTATGTTCATATCCTGCATAATTATTTAGCTTTTTTTTGCCGATTTTCATTCGATGAAAGGAAAATGCGATTTCTGTCAGAAATGAAAAAAATTTTTTTTCCTTTTTTTGGATATGGAGTGGTGGTTCGGGACAAAAAGGGGATTTAATGCGCCTTTGTGATGTATAACAAAAGATGAAAATCAATATAAAGAACTCCCATACTGAACATAATTATTATATAAGGAAGGGACGCAATTGTTGAGATGTATATAAACCAAAAGCCCATTCCTCTTTTGACAGAGATAACGAGCTAGAAGGAAAGCTATGAATAAGGTATTTTTCTTTAGCCTTTGTCTAAATCTCTTCCAAACAACTGGTGTATATGATTTTATAATAACCCATCTCGGCAAGCTAAGGGTGGCGATTCACTACGCTGCTCTACCCCTGGCAGATCGAGTTTGATTTTTACATTCCCCCGATACGCTTTTTCATTGGATGCAGCCAGCTTCTGACTGCAACGAATGAAATCGCTCGTAGCATTTCATCTTTTATAAAAATAGAACAAGGCCCCTATCATTCGAATAGAAGGTAAACACGGAAATCCACGTGGATGTCTGCTTATCGCTTCATGTGTATTCGTAAGCGGTTTGTAAAACAATCTTTCATTGGCTTTCAGAAATATGATGTAAAGGGGGTAATGACTAGCATCCAATAGAGGGCGAATCGCAGAAATCTCGGAATCAGGCTCAATCAGCCAAGGTAAGATCCATGTAGTGATCGTAACCTTGGCTTGCGAAGATGATAACAACCTGGCGTAAAATCCTTACAGCTACTTTTTTGCTTGTATGTCTGATATATCCATGTATTTTATCTTAATTCTGCGAGCATGTCGAATACAGTTCCACACTCTATGACGTTGTAAGACCTCTCAAATATATATTTTAAACATTATTGTATACAAATTAAGCCACATCTTCACGAAAATCGGGAAAAAATTAAAGCCTTTCATGTACATTCAATGAACCGTTTATTAATTTGCGCTTTGAATCTTTGAACATTTATATATTTGGAGACATTACTTGAATATTGTCACTGTTTTCAAAAAGTGTTCGTGATGCATTTGCGGAACCTTTCGACCTGACTTTAGCCGTTATCTCGATAAATATTACTTCTTTTGCCACCCGATAAATTGAAATAGTTAAAAACACCTACATTATGTTAAAGACGAAATGTTATTATTGTATTGCACCGAAAGGTAATTTCCACAAACTAATTATTAATTCAGTATCAGTTAAATACATGTTCATGCCATACGTATACTTTTGTTCAACTTTTGTAAGGACGGTGAACATCGTTTAAAGACATTCGCTAACTGCCGGCTGAAAAAAAGGGTTATTTGACAAGAATCTTGTATTAGCTTTATTAAAGCAACCAATCAAACCGATTACCTCAGGAATTGGCTTTGGTTTTGTGGCATTGGCCCCGTTTTAATGTAATATTTTCATCACACTCTTGAGATGGACTTTACGTAACTAGCAGAATCACAACAATATACGAGATAGTAAATGAATTCCATCTCATAGGCTGTTTTAACAAATTATTCTCCATGACATAGGGTAGTCATACTGCACGATCATTGCAATAAAGTGTTAATATCTTCAAAGGGTATGGATTGCATGTTTAAGTATTTAAAATAAAAATGTATATTGGTATGTAATGGTACCTGGCGAACTTTGCTTTTTACCCTTCATTTGTATATAAGTATACTGTCTGTGAAATCTGCTAAGGAAATGGAGATATTAAGCCAAATTTCACAACTAATTCGACCTGGCGCCGAAGCTAATATTCGGATGATGTTTCTAAATACAAAAGTAAACAAAAAATCCTCACTTGTTAAAGCTGTAAAATCTTCCTTTACCATGATCATAAAAAAGTCCATACTTTTGCGATAGATTCCCAGCCGGTATAAACTAATCACAAAAAACTTTTTAGACAATATTTAACATGTTCTACTCTAAAATGGGGATTGGATTCTGTATAAAGTGGTTAGAGCAAAACTTCAAATTTTGAGAGGAAAAATACTAAAATAAATTACATGCACGCACAAATAAACGTCACCCGAATCTTTAAGTGAATGTTCCATGACAGTTTATTAAAGTCAGGATGGAAAATCGAAGGATGATACAAAAGCACTCTTCGAAATCACTGGAGTTTGGAGTTTTCTTTTTAGCTAAATACCGATTGATAAGAACATTCTGAGTTCTCATTGGCGGAAAGCTCAGTACATTAAAACTACTTGCCAAGGTCTAGCGAGTTCGTATCCCTGCTGCGATGATGGAGCAATCATGCCCGCTCCACACTGCTCGGGTATGTAATTCCTGCTATTGTGCGAAGTACTGACAACTGCACCGACCAATTATACTATCTATATTGACAAGGCGTCCAACAGCAAACTTATAAATAGATAAATAAAGGCTTTCAATTTGATCACGGACACGTATCTGCTTTGTCGTGTTTAATTTCTGAATAAAAAAAAAACTTTCTCCATTTACCCTTAGAGTTTATCTTAACTTTAACAACAGTGTCGTCAAAAAAGTTATTATCTATCTCGTGAAGCGTTCAAACAAAACTGAAGTAGGCGACGTTGAAAGCTAACTACTAAAGAAAGCATCGCTGATTTGAACGAGTTGTGAGCTATATGTATTCAAGGGAATCTTCTTTTCCGACGATCATTTCAAAACTGATCCCACGCAGCCAGAGAAAGATGTCTTCAGGTGGTGATAAATTCACGTTTTTAACTAAAATCCGTGTACATGAAGCTGCTCTGTAGCGGATTTTTACTTACTTATTTTTATACATCTATGCATTTACTTACCTTTCAAGTATCGATATTTCTTATTCATTCCATTGTACTTTTTTCTGTTTTCATTCTATCCGTATATCTATATATCAATACTTTTTCATTAAAGCATGGACGACATCCCATTTAAAGACGAGGAAAAAAGAATATTGGGGCGGTCTTGTCAACTTGTTGCAAAGTGGAAAAGTAAATTTTGTGTAATAGATTCACTGAGAGGGCTAATTGCTAACAAAAGACGGTTGTGACAAAAAGCAGGCTTTCGTTGATTTTGCATAATGCATTTCAAAATAACTGAATTCTGAGATGCTTCATTATTTGATTTACTATGACAGGAAGATTTTCAGTTTTGTTAATTAAACGTAGAATTTTCCAAATTTTTCAGTGCGGTGTTCTTCATTATAAATTGTCTTAATTTAAATCAATTTAAGCACCATTTCACCGTTGAAGTGACGTGAACTCCCATCCAGTCAGCACTTTAAGGCTTTACCAAAAATGTTGAAGCTGACAGAGAAGAACTGATAGATGGCATACATACAAGTTTTTATCAAACTTACTTGGACAATAAGTAATACATGGTTTTATTTTCATAAAATTTGTACGAACAAGGGTTTGTAAGTACGTATGATTTTTCAAATGTTAATCTATCTACTATATAAACATTTTATATTTCCATGATATACACAAAAATATATATTGTATAAGTTCTGATAAAATAAGAGATATGCACTGTTTTCCCCCGAGTCGTTCAGTTCATAGCATTATATAATGCAGTTAATTTAATTGTTGTTAATTTTTAATGTTTGCTTAATGGTAGGCAAAATGGTTTCCAAGTGTTTCAGCTAATGGATGGGGGCGAACCTCAGAAGAAAACGAAAACGGTAATGTAGTTTTTCTTTAGTATTGTCAGCCAAGGCAGCAACATTTCTGCATATTGAAAACAGATCACAAAGAATCCTAACGTTTTTATGTCGTTTTTTCGAGCAGCTTTCTTAAAATGTATAGTTAATCAGCCAATTTCTATGCTAGAGTCATAATCACTGAGTGTTTTGTCAGAACTCTAAATTATAGTATTCTAATGTATTTTAATTCCTTTTCGTACATCATGTCCATCTGATTAAACAATACCAGCTATTAACCTCTTTGGGTGAAATTTTATGCTTTGAAAACAATTTGGAGTGCACAGGGATTTTAAATGTATTCGTTTGCATTTTAACGTTACCATACGACTTTATGTAGCATTGCATATGAACTTCCGAATACTGTCAAAAGATTTTGCAAACATGCATTTTTTTAAATCTCGGGTTTAATTGACTGTCTTACTGGCGTTTTCTTTTTCAAATTACTTAAGACATATCACGGCTAGTGCGGCTCATATTTTCAGGTATGGCCTTGATTTCACTAGTACTTGGCCCCATCTCCGAGGTGGCTTGGCCCAAGGCAGTCCCACGAAATACCAAGTGCTTCCAATGAGCATCAAATCCGAAGCCGCAAGGTTCTGAGTCCTGCACCTACCCAGTCCCGCAGGATACCCTGGAGTAAAGCTAAGAAATATAAAAGCCATATCATACAATTACTTCTTTCAACTGAATTGCTGACCTAGTTATTTATTCATAATTACACACAGATTTAGGAAAATATATCTCTTGTGATATGTCCAAACTATTTTGCAATGGAAATAATGCGTTTACTTTCCCTATGGGATATTTACCTTTAAGTCCACCAGAAACCGTTGGCAAACTTAACGTCACGTGTGTTTTCATTTTGTACGTATCTATTGAATTCTCTATTACATCTTGTAACGATTACACATCCGTGGAATTTTAAAGCGTTTTACAATTAGTCTTTCCGCCAAGATTCTTTAACCCTTTATTACACAATATCGAGCTTTAATGACCAAGTGGATGAAGGCTGTTGAAAACAATGTGGGGAAACCATCAAGTTATCGTTTACCAACAATGGTATCTATTCTTTCAACAACAAATGCAAAGAAGTTGAGCCATATCAAATTCGTTGTCTCCGAGTACTATTAATGCAGATGGAGCTAAAAATTTGTCATCTGGTAATGAGTTAAATAGCAATCACTAAAATATAATTTAACACCGTGCCCCACCACTCGAAGGATTAAGCTGGGCGTAACAGACTGTACGATAATTCAATATGTAAACTGCAATGTATACGATAACTTTTATATATTTTTACTTTGAACATACTTCGGCATAAATGCAGGGTCAGAAATATTCAAAACGGTATTTCACGATGGGTTCGGGTCTTCAGATAAATTGTGTTCCTTAACGGCTTATTTGGTAAAAACCTGGTCTTAATCTGCGATGTTCATCTTTGTTAAACGCTCGGTAAACTTTTATTATTGTCCCACGTGGTAAAGGCCGTAGGTTATCCTTTCCATTTGACTAGCGACCTCGTCTTTCCCCTTTTAACCTTTTCTATTCTGTTTATCTCCTGGTTCGTTTTCTGCAACTCTGGTTCATAGTATGTACCATTAGTCATTTCTCTAATGAACTCGATTATTTTGTAAGTAACCGGTGATATGTGTTGTATTGTCCAAACAATAAAGACCTCTTAAGTCCATGTCGGGTTATGTCCTTCTTTTTCAAAAACTTTCTTTGTCTTGCTGATCCTCATCTTAAGTCCAATGGGGAACTTCGCATCTGCTACTCTCGTATCATGGTTTGGGTAAAGGTTTCTCCATACCTTATTTTCGTTTGTCTTCATGCTAGCTTTGACGAGTGACATTTTGATTGACGAACGTTTCGTTTTATTGTATTGATTATCGAGATCATCCAACACATCGATATACACACTCGTGGAAATTGCGGTAAAATTCGTGCACAGTTTTTTCTTTCATCGTTCTATAATCCATTTCCCAACCACACCAGATTTTTCCTTCATTCTCCTTGGAATACAATTCGACCAAATTCTCAACCTCTTTGTTATAAAACTATTTTCCCTTGTCTTAGTCGGCCTCCTCTCCTCGAAAATACTTTTTAACACAGCAGCAATTGAAATTCCGTCTTTATCTTTCAATAGCATTAACCATCCGTGTTTGGAGAAAATGTCTATGAAAGCGAGGAGATATTTTACACCACGATTGTACATAGAAAATGCCTGCATGTCTGGTAGTCCGCAGCCCATATGTTAATCTGTGCCGCTTACTCGAACTCTCCCTTCTTAAATTTCCTTCTTACGGGCTTGTGTATTTCCCTCTGCTACATTTATCATGTCACCTTTTTTATTTCAATCCCAAATCTTGCCTTTGTACCGATTGTTTCATCCCCGATAGACCTATCCAGCCTCTCCTTGAGGGTAGGGTTATAAATGTCAGCCCAGGCCCGCGAAGGTATGCCCGGGAAGATTCATCCCAAAAGGGAGGCTATTTACAACCTTACTCAGCATTAATCCGCATACAAACCACGAATTTTCCCCGTTTCATATTCCCTCTATTTTTGATAACAGTAGCTTCCATGTCGATCGTGTCGGAAGTTTTTCTACATTTGACGCAAAACATATTTATAAAGGATATATATTATTTGCAGTAAAGGAATGAAGGATCTACCATGGAACGAAGTTAGTATCAAAGCAGTTTAATTATATGCTTTTGCCAAAGAGAGTGAGAAGATAAACCATAGTTAAATAAGGGTGTGGTAAAACCACTTGCTCGACCTTCTGCTCAGGCCGGGGTGGCTCGACTACAATGAATTTATGTGTTTGGAAAAAGTATCTTCCAGCCGAAGTATGGCATACTCAAAGAAGCATTTGCAGAAAAGCTCAAGAAAGAGGCTATCCCGAGGTTGTTTGACTTACGAGACAAGATGATAAGGTTGGACGTGTCGCCGTTAGCGCTTCGACGGTCATAGAATTTGCGAGAACGGTTAGGAATAAGTGGGACATAGAGTGCAGTTTATATTAGACCGCCGGAGATGTACCCGATCCTCGCGAGCTTAACTCAGAAAATGAAAATATAATGATCTTCGACGACCTGCTCCTAGAAAAGCAGAATAAGTGTGAGTACCACTACTTCCGTAATCTCAGTAATTTCCGAACAGCCCTTACACGTACAAAATGATCATGAAGTTACGCTGTCTTACGTACATGTTAGTTCTTGAACATGTGACCTAATTTTAGACGAGTAAAAGTTATAAGCATTAACAAGTTGCATAATAAGTGTGACCGACAAATTTAACATTTGTTTTTAGAAGGGTAAAAACCATTATGGGAAAAGGAGAAATGATGGTAAGAAGTATCTTCACTTTTCCCCAAAAAAGTTTTTAAAAGTCTTCTTTCTTGCAATAATGTGGTAAGCGTAGAACTCTGACACAAACTGACCCTGACGTAATTATTATATTTGGGTCCATCAATGGCTGCAACTGTTGTTTTAATGGTGTATTGCACCACAGACTTTAACGTTCTATAAACGATGTTTTCGTCTTTCACCGTATTACATTGGAACTATTTAGGCAAAAGTAAATAATTATTTATGGCGGGTATTTTCCCGTTTGTAACAATATAGTACAGCATTACATCTGTTATAATTTTGATTTCTCTTATTATGCATTAGTTAAATACATGTACTGTATTTTTTTTCAGGAAATAACGAGGGTACACGACTAATGACACTTTGTTCATGAACGTCCTTTATCCGCCCTGTGATAAAGTCATAACAGATTGGATGCAGGGACATAACTCCAAACCATTAGTAACAACGACGCTTTGAAATGAACAAATCCACTTATGTATAACAGATTTAGAACGGGCGTGGAGATAAAATACCTATTTTTTTCCGCATTTTCAACAAATATCTTTAGATGTTGTGGGTGATCTTACCACTTTTGTTACTGTCTCAAAGCACGAGAAATAGACATAAGAAGCATTTTAAATTATACTACGTCGGAAAAACAAATCTATTATTCTTTGAACTTTAATGCCGTAAGGCCCAGTCCTGCATAAAAGCAGTTTGCAATAGCGTTTCCCTGATTATTATGGAAATCAGCATTTCATTCATCTCCTTACCTAACGATCGATTCTTAACTTGATCAAAGTAAAAAAATATACAGACGACAATTAAACCGGGCTCAAATGATCAGATCTGTCACTTTACAGGAAAGTCGCGGAAAAATGGAAAGACATGCTTAATCAGTATTTTTTCTCCTTTTTTCAACAATGTTTGCATGAATATTCTTCTTTAGGGTCGTGAAGGCAATGGTTTATCTGGTAATGTGTCAACTCTTCGAGCACCAGACTGGGTGATGAATTTGAGTCATGTTTCGATACAGGAGTTTAATGCACCACGGAACAAGACATCATATCCGTTGTTTTTGACCAAAGAAACCCAAGTCATGAGGTGGAATGTTCCATGGACATACAGAAAATTTACAAACAGCAGGTTTCGACCCATGTCAGCCTGCACGGAATTTTCAGCCTGGCCTGTTCAGCTGGGACTTTGTAGGGTGACGTGGTTCGTGACATTGGTGGCCAGTGTAACTTTCTCGGGCCGGTGAAGGCTTGGCGGCTGTGGCCATTTTTCCATAAGCGGACATACCTCCCACTAGTGGTGACCTTTCTCGACCCTACTATCGCCAACATTCGGAACCATACAACAACACTTCTTAGCCATCCGAAAGTTCACGAACCAACGTCAGACAGTATCCGACAACCGCCGAACATCCGGGAATAGTGCAACCGTTCTGAGCTGAATCAAACTTTGAGCGTGGTGAGTGGTGTCCGTGGTCGTGAGGTAGAGCGTCGGTCTCATAACCTAGAGGTCCCGAGCTCGATATCCGGGAACGGGTGTCAACTTTGGGATTTTTCATTGGCCCACACATTCGGCGCGAGTACTGGTGTAGTTCCCAGGAAGCAGAATCAAGAGAGATTAGTATAAGTTGTATGAACTTATTTCTCAATTGATGTGAAATGAATATGTTTAAACTTAACTAAACGTTGAACGTACTTATTCTTACTCTCATCTATTGTTCTTCAAGTTTGCCCTTGGACTTTAATTAGTTTCTGGGCATATATTTTTAGTCGCTTTAAACTGAAAAACTCGTGGGATTTTGAAAACTCTCAGTTTACGCTTGAACAAGCAAGCGTTTTTGTGCACACAGACTGAGAATACTTACAGCACCCTTTAGCCTTTGATTATTTGTGTACACTTTGCAAAGAAAATTTCCCGTGATGTTTGTGCTCATGTTTAATTGTAGATCTAGCAATCTGAGGTGTATTTATAGACTTCAGAAGCTAAAATAATTGGAAAAAAAAAATGTTTGAAATTGACAATTGCATTGTTTGAAGTGAATTACTTGAAAATTGCAACATCCTTTCACAGAACAGGGTTCCTATCGTCGATTTACTTCGAAAACCTCGTAACTACAGCTTGTTACAAGCTGTAGTTACGAGGTTTTCGAAATAAACCGACAATATATTCTAGACTTAACCAGGGCGACATTTGGGGCTTTGTGGTGTTTTGGCTGCGGTAAGACCCACATCCACTTGACACATATCTAGTGAAAATCCGACTCACATCCTGTATATTTATCATCGAGTGCCTTAATACCTGACACTCGTAATAAGAATTAAATGGTATCGCTTGGCATGTTCTTAGCTATACCTTTCTCAAATCAAACAACTCAGTACTGTAATGCGGTTAACGAAAGACTTTAGAATACTGGTACACTTCCAGTACAATTTTAGACTATCTTGTATTACACCTCTGGACGTACTAGAACAATTTTGGAGTGTATGTCGGAAAATCTCTTGATTAATCCATGGAACAGTTTTAGATTACGCGCTAGTACATTTCTAGACTACATGGTGGTCCACTTCAAGACTTCATGCTAGTACTATTGTGCCTACATCCTGGTTTAATTTTAGCTTACATGTTGGTTAACTGGAGGATTTTATTTTTTTCTTATACCGAATACTTGTTCAGTTTCAGACTACATGCTGAGACTTTTCGGAAGAATATATACTGGTACAAATGCAGACACTATGCTGGTACATATTCCCTTCAGAGCAGCATCTCTATGAATGCCTATACATCAAACCTCTAAGTTAAATATAGTCTACATGTTTATTAATACATTCATATCATTTTTTGATCTGGTTCGATAATAACAGCATCAATTTTTGCTTTGTAAAATTATTCAACCTGTTCCTCATTGAACAAAAGAATTCTGATCGTGCGTACATGTCTAGACTGGCTCTGCTCCCTTTTCTTCATGCCGGTATTAGAGGGGCTAACGCCCTACAAACGACTATTCGAACGCTTACCCAACCTATCTCAAACAGTTCAGTTAAATTTGTTCACTGTCCAACGAACCCATTTATCTTTAATTCCATGCTCAGTACAAGGCAATCTACTCTCATTGCTTAAATTGTCTAGAAAAACAAATTTGGATCGATTTTATTTTCCCTTTTTTACTAGTGTTCGATATTTTACATTGGAACTACCGCTCGAGTGGAAACACTGTTTAGAGCGACGTTTTCAAATGCTTGGGCTGCTGTATTTTATTTATGTAAAAACAATAAAAAATCAACAATCTGACAAAACGGTACTTATCTTACTTTGGCCGTTAATTTAAATGTACTCGGGTTACATTTTAACTGCTTTTTCCAGGTTTCCCACACTAAGTCTTAAAAACAGACGTCATGGCGTCGGCGAATTAGTTTGCCTGTTTCGATGGGTAAGAGATGCAGTGGTGGCAGAAGTCTTGTGTCGTGGTAAATGGATAGTCCTCAACCCTTCTCCCTAGTTTGTCTGCAGTCATTGTGAATTTGAGCCCGGGGAATTTTCTGCTCGTAGTCAGAATCCTCGGCGAATTGATGATTCTTGTACTATTCTAAACTACGCCTAATTAAATCGGATGTATGTTCAAGCCCAATAGCTACATGTATCTGCCTACGCCAATGAACTCCTCTATGTACCCATTATGCGGGTTTCAAAAAACAGCTCTACTAGTTACTGCTCCACAAGCCTTAGGAAGATATTTCACTATATTACGGAAGACATAGTGAATGCGCCACGTGGTCCTCTACCAAGCGCAATTGAGAACGACTTATCTGCAAGCCAGTCTCTGGTAGAATGACTAACATACACACATACCGCACGCGTTGCCCCGTGCACAACCGAAATACATGTATTTCAAGAAAGTATCAATCAGACATCTATTTCTCGCTTTACTTTGTACCGCTAGAAAACAATATTCGTTGCGTATCACAAAAAGTAAACTTTTTTGAACATCATTTTATATTCAATAAAAACATTGTCGGCTCTCTGATCAATTGTGGTCGGATCATTTATGATCCCTTTAGAAATAGAGGGATTTTCTGACAAATTCTTGGAATAATTGTTGCTGTTGTATTTTATTTCATAAAATAATTGAAATGCTTCTGACGTGTCACTCTATAATACAGCAGCGTAAAGGGAAATAGAAAAACCTGGCGTTTTCAGTAAGACTTTTTTGCAATAAAATTTAAATCTAACAGAAATCATTTAAAAAGCTTGATAATCCGACTAGAACGTAAATTTTATTCTTATAATCTAAAGTTTTATCACATTACTATTGCAAAATCTATATGCAGATGGTCCTTTATAAAGAATGATGTTCAGGCTCAAGTGGTGAAGTAATGTAGCACTTCACCTTAACCCGTTTTGTTTTTACACTATAATTTTCTCATTTAGAATTTCCTCATATGGTCTCCAGAACTCAGTTTTCAGCAGAGAAATATGGCTTTTCATTTTCTTTGTAAACTTTGGTCCAAACTGTCTACAGCGCTACCTGCAAAGTGTTCCTTGTGTTATACTTGTGATGAATCATACTGAATCCTGTTCCATTCGACATCGGCTCATTTATCTTTAAACCCTTAGGCTGCTAAGCGCGACTCACTGACCTTTTGCGGACAATGTAGATCAAGATCAGATAGCACAGAGCGTACAGTCTGATTTTTGATCTACACTATCCGAGAAGGAGATGTTATTCCCCAAAACATGGCTTTGAAACTGCAGTATTTTGGTTTTTTATTATCGAATTAAAAATTTCATTTTTATACGCCCGAAGGGTCGTATTATGTTATACCCCCGGTCGTCCGTCCGTCCGTCCGTTAGCAATTTCTTGTGTGCGCAACTCCTCCTACAGTTTTCATTGGAATTATTTGAAAGTTGCCATAATGAATCTCCATGATGTCTAGTTGTGCACCTGGGTCTTAGAATTTTGATCGCTGTTTCCGTTCCAAAATTATCTGCCCTTGATTTCTATAATAACCAACTTTTCACTTTGAATTTTTGTCCAGGCCATAACTTCCATACCATAAAAGGTATTGCATTGAAACTACATACACTGATAGAACACATTATGGAAAGGTGCAGTGGACATGAAACATAACTCTGGCACTTTTATTTTTTGAGTTATTGCCCTTTGTTAATTTTCACTTTGAATTTTTGTCCAAGCCATAACTTCATAAATATAAAAGCTAATAACTTGCAACTACATACACTGATAGAACACATTATGGAGAAGTGCAGTGCACATGAACCATAACTCTGCCACTGTTATTTTTTGAGTTACAGCCCTTCGTTAATTTTCAATTTGAGTTTTTGTCCAGGCCATAACTTCTAAGCTATAAAAGCTATTAACTTTGAACTTCATACACTGATAGATAACATTGTGGAGAAGTGCATCACACATGAATCATAACTCTGCCACTTTCATTTTCTGAGTTATTGCCCTTTGTTAATTTTCAGTTTGAATTTTTGTCCAGGCCATAACTTCCAAACTATAAAAGCTAATAACTTGCAACCTCATATAGTGATAGAACACTTTATGGAGAAGTGCATTGCACATGAACCATAACTCTGCGACCTTTATCTTTTTAGTTATTGCCCTTTGTTAATTTTCACTTTGAATTTTTGTCCAGGCCATAACTTCCAAACTATAAAAGTTAATAACTTGCAACTTCATACACTGATAGAACACATTATGGAGAAGTGCAGTGCACATGAACCATAACTCTGCGACTTTTATTTTTTTTAGTTATTGCCCTTTGTTAATTTTCAGTTTGAATTTTTGTCCAGGCCATAACTCTCAAACTTTTAAACCTATCATCTTGAAACTTCAAAGACTTATAGAACACATTATAAAGAAGTGCACTGCACAAGAACCATAACTCTGTCATCCTTCTTTTTTAGTTATTGCCCTTTGTTAGTTTTCTCTTTGAATTTTCGTCTGGGCCATAATTTCTAGAATATAAAAGCTATGATCTTGAACCTTTCAAAACTGATAGAACACCTTGTGGAGAACAGCAATTTACAAAATTTGTAACTGTGCCACCCTTTCTTTTTTTAGCTTTTGCCCTTTAATATTTTTCACATATTATGGAGATTAACTACTCTTCATTCATGGCCCTTCCGTCATTTCAACTCATTTCACTGACAAGCCCCTTTGGGCGTATATGCGCCGCTTTGCGAAGCTGTTGTTGATATTTAGCAGGATAAAGGTTAAATACAGTGGAGCCAACATTAGAAAAATGTCTCAAGTTTACGCAGTAGGCAACTGTTGAATATTATTGCTGAAAGAGAGGCAACTCGATATCGATATCTCTTGTTTGCAATATTCATTTTTTTTTTTTTTTTTTAAATCCCTCGGATGTTCTTGCGATTTGTCTTAGTAGAATGAAATCTGTATTATACTGGCAAGGCGAATATATTATGATTAAAGACGTTCGTACATGCTTTCGTTTTCACACTTCGTGTAACTTTTAAGCTCACCTTTTACTCAAAAAACGGTGAGCACCTAACACAATTGATCCTGCCACACTTGCCAATGTCTGCATAATGGATTAACTTAGGACTTAAATGAGTCGTTTCATGTCAGCAAAATGAAGAAAAAAGCATTTGATACAAACTAAATAATATATGCGAGGAAAGAATGCAAAATTACGCTTTAAAAGATCGGACTGAAAGTCAAGTCAATCACTTAACTTCGTCACAAAACAAGGGAAATATGGACACGGATGTTACTATTAGCGTTTTATCTGGCAGGGATATCGTCGAGCTAAAACATCCTTTTAGATGCAGATGCTTTCGGTTTGGTCTAGTCCAAAATTTTGTCACTTGGTAAAGACTTGCAGAAAACGAGGGGGCTGTACATAAATGTTCTCCTTTACCAGGTCGTCCCTTGGCTTGATGAGTCTGCAGCAGACATTAGAAAACAGCGATGTCAAAAAGAGAAATAACTTCTAATGATTTATTTCTCTTTTTCGCACAATGATTTCTGACCCATCGAAGAGCTGTGATACATGAATACCAGGTTTTGGTTTAGCGTCTGCAAACACGTCAAATTAAGATAAGTCTAAAATTAGTCGTTTGGAAATGGGATAAATGCTAACATCAGTATTACATTTATATGCTATGATTTAGTTTATCATGACTAACAAACTTGATTCTTATAAATATGATTGACTTATTGAAATAAATGAGATAATTTACTTCATACAATGTTTTTGCCTTTGACATACCCTATAATTACTCATTAGTTAGTGTCCCCCGCCAACAAACTTAAAATGTATCTTCTTATAAACTAAGGCGAGTGACCCATTTATTTTAAGTTTGATTCATTTAGTTTAGTACCTGAATATTATTTAAAGAAAAAATAACAAAAGTCTGAAAGTTAGAACATTTACAAAATTAACTTCGAAAGATACTCTTTGTGGTTTTGTTTGTGCGGGGGGAGGGGGCGGTTGTAGGTGTGTATGCGGTTTTTTTTTTTCCAAAATAAAAATGTTCTAGCCATATATTCTTCTTATGTGGAATCTCAGTATAATTTAAATTATTTTTTTTTTATTAAATTTGATATTTCACTAATACAATGACATAAACTTTGTTTATAATTGTTGTCATTTAAATAATATACGTATACTAAGTTTTCATAGGTGAATTGCCGCAATGCAGGGTGCACTTAAAGAAATATTCATAGAATTTTCCCAAAGCTCGAGCCCCCTTTCTCTTTTTATCTCCTATTTTTTTGTAGATGATGAGACTACCACCAATCAAAGTTTCATGAAATTCTTAATGTTTTGAACAAATGTTGAAACTACAGCGATCGTCCTTAAGATTCATAGAAAAGGAAATTACGAAATAAAATATCAAACAACATCTATGACTTTAACTTCCTTTCTTCTAATTAACTCATCGACTGTTTTGAACAATCGTCTGGAATAAGCAAGTGCACCATTTATGTCTGGTTTAACAAGTACTCGTTTACCAAGTACAAATCAATTGCATTCAATCATTTCATCTTTGTTTCATTTTTTCCAGGAAGGGGCGGTGGCAGCAATAGCTCTTAAAAGCAAAACAGTGAAATTGAGCCATTTTGGTTTCTATAATCATAGTAATCTTCAACAATGTTTGACCATAAGTTGTAACAAATAGAAAAGGTGTGCTTTGACAAGGATCAATGTTGTTCTTGCACAGTAAGAGATCGTCCACCAATTTTGAGCAGAATTTTCATTCCATGCTAAAATTTACCAAACGCTGTTAGAAATGCATGAACTATGTTTTGCATAAGTTCGAAATGACATTCGGTTCTACACTATCGATGTGAAATTTTATTTTACCTGCTTAGTAGGACAAGGGTAGATACATGTAGTTACGATGAGGTAATATCTGTTCTAAATAAGAAAGATGGGGTATCCGATTGCAAAACGGTGGTCATGATCTTTAAACACGACATTTAAAACTTTAAAGCTACACCTTTTTCATATAGATGTAATCGCTTTGGACCAATAATGTATGGACTAATGATAAGACCCATGTCTTTTCGTTTCATCCAGGATGATGGCCAAAAACATTACTGTTTTTTGTCTTTATACAATCATTAAATGCTACCTTTTCATCCGAGTGATCTCTAGAATATCTTAAAAGAAATTTAAGTCATTGTTTTACATCATTTAATACTAAACGCTTGAGGCAACAGCATCATTCAGCAATTGACGATAGCATTTTAGACATCGATACTCAAAGCCGGTGGAACATAAATTCTATCTACGACCAAACACATGCATCAAGGGTGGGAAAAAGATGTATTTCTACCTTAAGAAACAATGTACAGTCCAAGTCTTCAAATCATCTAAGTTAATGATCGTTACTCTCTTGGACATAAAATAATCGTAGATAATACACAAACGAACAAGGATAAAGATTTGGTTTCATTCTTTACACGCCGTAAATCGCGCACGATATACCTTTTCATTGCGGAAAGCAGATTTTGGGCTTTTCGCGTTCATCGAGTCCATTCGAAGAATTCTTTCATCATTTTATCGGTAAAATGTTTGCCCATACTAACGGCAGATTTAACCGTGAGTTGCATGTTAGGAATTACCCGACAGCCTTACCTTGACTCACTTGGTCCGTAAAAAACAATTCAACAACATCCTTTCTTACATTTCGTCGAAAAAAATTTTTTTTTCATGAGGAACCTCCCTATTTTTTAAATTAAGTATGCAAAAGAACGATTATTTTCCTTCCTACAGGTCTTGCTCGTATTTCAATAATGTAAGAGGAAGTTCGGCTAATTGTAGGCCTAATAGAAAGTACAAAGACAGATGATCGATGGGTATTCAGGCATTGTCGTAAAATAAAGGAGTTTTAGTTTGGAGTAGTTGCCAACTTTCCAAAAGTAATTTCAAAATTGGTTTTCTGTTGACAAGAAAAATCGTCTGTAGGTTGTATATGATAACGCACAGCTATGTACTATACATTATGTAAATGATGAAGCGGAGCAATTCAAGACTCTTTCTGTAGCCATCTGATTGGAAAAAGGGAGAGAGAGGTGGAAAAAAGTTGAGGGTAAGTCAATGTATTTTGGATTGAAAGTGTAATTCGATTTCATAAAGGGGAAGGGGGAAGAAAGGGGGAGAAAAGAAGGGTGGTCAAAGATCCAACTAAATGTTCTGCAATCTGATTTTATTTTGTTCTTGAAAGCAGCTTTTGCAACAACCAGCATAACATAGCATAAAGGCTACGAGCTACCTACAAGTATAACAGATACTCAAAGCAGTACCTTTACAAGTTAGGTTATAAGGGTTACAGGCATGAGCTAGATTTATTTTTAGGTGCATCAGGTTCTTTTTTCAAGGAAGAAACTCATTTCCAGGATAGGACATAAGATAAAGCTAGTCTAGCCATTAGAGAAATTATTGTATATGCTGCAACAGCTGAGTCAGTTCTCAGATATATTGTTGCTCTTGTATCGACAGAGAGGATTTAGCTGGCAAGACCTAATTAAAACCCGTTGTAGAAGTCCTACGAGTGACAATAGAGATACATAAAGAGGTTCTTAATTGTCTACATTTGAGATACTTCTCCCTGTTTAAACGCTTTCTGCAAATGGGTTTGAATCAAATGAAACCTCTTTTAAAAACTAGTTGGATTACATTGCTTTGCTAGCAATCAACTGGTACACGTAGTTGACTTTTTACGCAATAGTTCGCTTTTAATTAGTGTTTTACATGCTACTCATACAGTTGTTTGTTGATAGTTCGCTTGATTTTAAGGTTTTCGTCTTCGAACATCAAATTTCCAAAAGGAAACATTAAAAAAGAAAGTTTTCTATCTATTTTAACACGGTAAACCTTATCTAGTGTTTCCTTTCTTAGAATCCAGCATAGACAATTCCTGTTTGAGAATAGGCCATACATAATTATGAGGAAATGTTGGCATCAAGTAGGTTCCATTCTATTCTTTAAGATTTTTATGCTCCCCGAAACATTTCGGGGGAGCATATAGACACCACGCTGTGCGTACGTGCGTGTGTCTGTTCATCTGAAGCCATTTCTCCACATCGCCTGGACAAAATTTTATGAAACTTCATATCTGAACTCCTTGGAACAAAGCGCGAATACCTCTTTCCGGGTTTCTCAATTTGAGACTGCTTCACGGAAAACGGGGTCCTCATGTAAAAAAAATATTTTTCACTAATATCTCCTACATCAGTGCTCAAAACTTTGTGAAATTTCAAAATCTGAACTCGTTGGAACGTTGCCCAGATACCACTTTCCCGGTTTCTCAATTACAGGCTGCGTCGCGGAAAAAGGGAATTCATGTAAAAAATGGTTTTTCTCTGGTATCTCCTATATTAGTGCTCAAACTTTTGTGAAATTTCAAATCTGAACTCGTTGGAACATTGCCGCGATACCTCCTCCCCGGTTCCTCAATTTCAGATTGCGTCACGGAAAAAAGGGGCTTCAAGTAAAAAATCGTTTTAAGATAAACTCTTTCCCGGTTTCTCAATTACAGGCTGCGTCGCGGAATAAGGGGGCTTCATGTAAAACATTTCTCTAATACCTCCTACATTAGTGCTCAAAAGTTCACGAAATTTCAAATCTGAACTAATTGGAACATTGCCCAGATAGCTCTTCCCCGGTTTCTCAATTTCAGGCTGCGTCACGGAAAAGGGGGCATCATGTAATAAATCGTTTTATCTAATATCTCCTACATTACTGCTCAAAATTTTATGAAACTATGACTATTAAAAAGTATTATATTTTACTGAATGATTTTATCCTGTAATAATGTGCCGTTCAAAAAGAAAAAAAAAATGTTAGAATTCATCAATGTTTTAATTTACTCGTTCATTTTTACCGAAATGGTGGAGTTATTTGCTCTAAAACGAAAGTTTTCAGATGTAGCCATGCATTCTTTCAGTCTGTGGTAAAAGTTAAGACAAAATGTACTCAAACACCTTTTCACTTCCACTGTAAAAGTTCAGACCATAATTTCAGGATGACACAGATCGGGGTGCAGTTAAATATTTTGCACCACAATTATCTTTTAATGTAGCGCACTATTTTACCAAACTAAAAGCAAAAAATCGCAATGAATTAATTCATTTTTTCTTTACATCAAAATTTGAACTCGGACGAAGACATGGACGACAACAGTGCCACGGCATTAGTTCCATTTCCTACAGGAGTTACTCATGCTCTATGAAAAAAGGTTTTAATGCATCTGGAAAAAAGTATAGACCTATATCAGCCTGTGCACTCTGCGTTGGCTGACACTGGTAAAGAAAGTTATAGGATTTGTAATTTTCTGCATGTCCATTCCGCTCCATGATGCAGTCGATTAAAAAACTAAATGGTTTTTCTTGAGCCTCAGTTATGTGAATTTCTTGGTATATACACTATGAAGATACATATTTAATTGCCCCAATTTCTTTAAAGCAAGACTCACTTATATAAAAATATATTTTATTAAGCAAATCAGTTCAATCGCAATGTTACAAATGTGACCGACAGCATTTGTC
The DNA here is from genome assembly GCA_943736015.1 of Tridacna crocea. Lineage (NCBI taxonomy): Eukaryota > Metazoa > Mollusca > Bivalvia > Cardiida > Cardiidae > Tridacna > Tridacna crocea. The sequence continues at coordinate 18,855,895 of OX031066.1, forward strand.
ATTACGTCGGCTTAATTCTAAAACTTCGTAACTACAGCTAGTAACAAGCTGTAGTTACGAGTTTTTCGAAGTAAACCGACGATTAGCCGAATATCGTCAGCATGGGACTATATAATTATTTGTAATTTGGAAATAACAAATTTTGTTCCTTCAAATTTTACCCGTAACTTTCATGACCAACCTCCCTAGGAATAGAAGTGTTCGGACGAGTTACGGTTTGAAAAGTTGGCGGGTAAAATACAATTACGCGAACATTATGTCCCAGATACCTGAAACGGCCTCTGGCAAAACCGATTTACGATCTATTCTGGATGTCGCTTCCATTTGCTTTTGACGGGAAACATGAGAGACCCCGACAAACAGATTGTCATATGCACAAGCTTCTCTACTTATTGTTAATCGATGGCAATTAAAGAGGTCCCAAGGCTACTTCCTATTCCAAATCGTGTCTCCGGCAGACTGTGTCTATATTTATCTATTTATATACAGCACATTCGAGATCTATCCACAGAGTATTGCCTAATTGTCGAATTATTCGTGAATTTACTCTACAACCCAGAGAAGGATGGTAAATCTATTAGAGGCAGGGAAAGGTCAAATTCGGACTCAATAGGTTGTCCTACCTGGTAGGAAAAAAATAAAATCAGACTGCCCGCATGTTAATGTCGTCCGATTTTTACATTAGATAATTTGATAAAGCTAATCCCAACTTCGAATTGTAACAATCGATTATACCATTTTCATATCTCTGATTTGGTGCGTCTAGTAGTAACTTGTGACCTACGGTAAATAACCTCAAGGCCGACAAGTCTGAAAATATCACGAAATATGGATCATTTAGATAAAAAGGTTATGCATGGTAAAAAGGTTATGCATGGTAATATGTGAATACATAGTCACGATGATAAAATTGCTCGTTTTGAGCATTTTCCTGTTATGAATTCTGCCAAAACCTGTCAACTTGACCTTTTCGCATTTTCTAATTATTTCGAAAATAAGCCATTGGCCCATGCACATAATATATCGTCGCTTTACTTCAAAAAAACCTCGTAACTACAGCTTCAAACAAGCTGTAGTTACGAGGTTTTTGAAGTAAACCGACTATATATTGTATCAAAATGCAACACATTTACAGAAAATTGATGTTAATATGAAATGTCAAGACTTCAAATGTCAAAAATGAAGAGAAAGGGGCTACTAGCTCAGATAAAATCCAACATACATGTATATACAACAGTAGAATATGTCAGGTTAAAAAAATGTCTCGAAACATACTTTTGAATACGACAAACCCCCAACCACAAAACATTGACAGTACATAAAATACATGATAAAACTGTAACAGCTTAATTATGTCAATACACTCTATTGTCCAAAGGAGATATTTTTGCCATTTGAACAAACCTTTGTCGATAGAATATATATGGGCATCCAGAAATAAACTACTTTGTACTCACGTCCTCTGTAGGAGACATTTCGATTGCATCTCACTTCATACGATGGCCATTATTGTCAGCACAAAATGAGCTTCATAATTGAAAAGTGACGTAGAGAAAATGAGGGAGGACTATTGCTATCAACGTTTTGAACGTGAAAACTTGTCTCTTTAAAACAATTCGGCTGCCAGTGGACACACATGCGGCCCTTATGGTTTCCTCTCACCACCACTAAGGACACCAGCCTCTACAAAGCACATGAAAAAAAATCTGACATAGTGCACATCGGTGCGAGATAGACTTATCCTGTCTCACTTTCATTACCCCTACCACAGAGACTGTGATCCAAACTCGCAATCCACAATTTACTTACGCTACGTTTCACCACTAATAGAGACTTTATACGGACGTCGAATTCAGTTCCGCGTTATGGTAACACAAATTCATGAAATATGCCTCCCCATTTTTTATTCAATTTATGATTTACGGGAAAAGAAATAGTGGTTTGTTGTATTTTCAAATTGTATTTTGCAACGCAAGTCTTCGCTTAATATTTAGTTTGTATTTGAATTTTGACTTGATTATCTGGGAATTTTCTTCAAATCTGTCCTGATCTTTGAACACATTATCAATGTTTAATTGGGGGTTTAAACGCTTTCATTGGTATTTTATCGATAATTCAAATGTTTTAAATCATGCCGACTGCTTACAATCCATGGAGAGTCACGTGTTTGTATAGTGTCGTCGATTTCAACATTATTTCATATAATTATAGATTTAAGTAATGATCTTTAAAATGTGAATAGTCACAAATACGGATCGGTATATAAGAAAGCGAACATGAAAAGTTCATGATATTTCCTAAAAATCCCCGTACAAGGGTAAAACCAGTAGATCTATTTTTTTCTTCTCCTTTTTACACGTAATAAGATAATGTGACCGAGAATTTCTTCTTTCTTTTCTTCTTTTTCTGTTTTTCGTTTTCTCTCTCTCTCTCTCTAATAAATCAAGGTCTACATGCAATGATGAATTGTCTCCATAATCTTCTTTAAAACCACCTGAACCAATAATCACTCCAAGTTATTTGCCTCTGAAGTCTGAAGCTAAGTTGGCTTTGTCGGGGAAATGCCTTTCGCAGTAACACGACCAAGTTCATTCACCAAACTGGTTTCGGTGACGTTAGTGACGCCAGTTTTTATTCAATTGGTGGCACTCAGAAGGGATATCCTATTTCGTCAGCGTACTCAATTTGGGGGACCATAAAACGAGGAATACATCTTAGATTGGTAAAACCTTGTACTATAATAATGTAGTTGTGCAGTCAGGTGGCAGGGGACTTGGAAAACTGTTCATGGCTGTTGCGAATATTTCGCCACCTCGCCTTCTAGACTTAAAAGCGTCTATTTAAACGCAGAAAAAATTACCAGTGGGAAAAATTCTCGACTCATATCAGCCCAAGTCGATACTTTTTGCAGATCAAATAAACCATTTTTTTCAGATAACACGATTCTTGCCCCTTCTGTCTTTTGTACAACTCAATGGGTAAAAATAAAAAAAATGGTACAACTTCTACAAGAGGATCAAAAGTTGTTTTCAAAGTGTTCAGCAGTGTGCACATTTGCTAATTCACTGGACATCCATATACCTTTTTCAACATTACATTCGCGAACACATATGACATTCGTATATGTTTTGGAACTAATTTGTCCGATGTTAATAACACAATCAAAACACATAGAATGTATACTCACGCCTCGTATTTCCGCGCTACCTCTATTTCCGCGGCATTCCGAATTTCACTTGTAAACATATCGCAACGCCACCTACTGTCTGTGTGACGTCACCGACTTTCAATTTCACTCTCGTCCTTTACTCCAAGCAAGAAAAAATCCAGAAAAAAATGTTTAAAATTCGGGTAAGTGGTTCATTTTTATTGCAAACCTTAGAAAAACTAAAGGACTTCAATATGCAATCAGGTAATGCTGCAAATGTTGTCAGATTTCACTGTTTTGCTCTTTTTTTCCTTCGACAAATCTCTGTCTTCTGCGCGTAGGATTTTCATGACGTCACTAAATATGTGGATTGTATTAAAGGTACATTTCCACTTGCGAATTTATATTTATCCCTCACTCTTTGATAAGGAAATAATTTTGACAGTTTCAAGATGTTAACTAATGATTATGATTCAGATAACAGATATGATGTTTTTTTTAATAACATGAGGTTATCTCACTCTATTATTTACTTGTATGTACCGAAAATTTTGTCTTTTGATATGGTCAAATACTGTGGAGAAGAGAGAAATTCCTTTTTTTAAGCATTTTCTCCTTTCACAACTTTTTTTTCTATGAGGCTAAAAAAAAATAAACAAGCTTGAACCAGGTTTATCTTTTTATAATCTGTAGGAGGCACTCACTTGTTGAACTGCATTGAGGGTGGGTTGGAAAGTGGGGTGTTCATTGGAAAATAGAATTAAAAAGCAAAAATATCATACATTAATTTGAAACATTTATAAGAAAAATAAATAATTGCAAAAAATTATATACAGAGAATAAATACACATTGACAGATTCCCTTATTTTTGTTTTCAAAACAGTATTCACATTTCAGGATCCCAAAAAGCCCAAGTCATACAATAAAGAAAACTTAATACGAGCATATGAAGCCACCCGGTCTGGGACATCGGTCTACAGGGCAGCACGTTTATTTAATGTTCCAGAGTCAACCCTGCGGGACAGGACAAGAAACTTGGTAGATCTTGATGCTACTCGTGGACCATCCACTTTATTTTCACGAAGTGAGGAAAGGCAACTGGTAGATTTCATACAGTACATGGCCTCAATTGGGTATGGATATTCCAAGACAAATATCCAGTACATTGCTGCAGATCTGGCTGTATCTATGGGGAAGGAAGTAGGAAATTGTCTCAGTCACAATTGGTTCTATGGATTCATCAGGAGATGGCCCGAACTGAAGGTTTTGAAGCCCCAAAAATTACATCTGGCTCATGCAAAGGGTGCCTCTGAGGAAGCAATAGAAAATTACTTTAAGGAGTTGGGTGATATCATCCAAAAGAACAATTTGTCTGAAACACCACAACATATATATAATATTGATGAAACTAGTGTCAGCACAGAACATAACCCGCCAAAAGTTGTTTGTGGACCTGAGGCCAAAGCTCAGGCTGCCACCTCACCCAGGTCTGCAAACATCACCATTATTGCAGGAGTTAATGCCCTTGGAAATTTTGTCCCTCCTTATTATGTATTTCCAGGAAAGCATTGGAGTAGTTCTTTGTTGGATGGGTCACCTGCTGGGGCCAGTGGTACTATGTCTGACAAGGGTTGGTCCAACTCGGCAGTCTTTGAGGAATACTTGACGAGTCACTTTGCAAAATATATGTCAGTCTCAAATGGTCCAACAAAGCCCGTTTCCTTGATTCTATTTGATGGTCACAAGTCACATATCTCTTTGACTCTGTCTGAGTGGGCAAAACAAAATAATGTTATTCTCTTTGTTTTGCCCCCTCATACAAGTCATTTGACTCAACCACTGGATGTTGGGTTGTTTGGTCCTTTTAAAAGTTATTATTACCAGGAATGTCAGTTGTACCTTCAGAAGAATCCAGGAATATCTATTACCCGGTATGAAATAGCCCGGTTGACAGCCAAACCATATCTGAAAGCAATGTCCCCTCATAATATATCCTCAGCATTTTGTAAAGCAGGTATTTTTCCCTTTGACAAAGAAAAAATTAAATCAGTTGATATGGCTCCTGCGGTCATTTATGAAAAGTCCATTCCAGATGAAGACACCAAGGAAAAGAATGTTTCATCAGGTAAGCCGTCATCAGACATCAGCAGTTTCTTAGAAAGTAGGAAAATCACAGCTGTTATTTCTCAAAAAACAAAAAAACACTTTGTCCCTCCTTTCAAAGTTTCTGGGGATTTGTCCAATGAATTTAACAAGTTGAAGCATCTTCAAGATCTATCTGTAAAAAAAGAAAGTCAAATTGCAAAATTAAAACTAAATAAAACCAACGAAAAAACATCCCTTCAACATCTGGTGTAAGTGGAGGAAAAGGTGGTCCACTTCCAATTGAAGACACTTCAGATTCCTCAGATGAAGAAATGGACGAGTCTGAAGTTTGTTGTGTATGTAAAAAATTTTACCCAGACCAAAAACGTGGGTGTGAAAATATTATTATTGTCAACTGGGGCCAGTGTGAGATTTGCTCTCACTGGACACATTTGGCCTTTTGTTCTCCAATAAGAGTCCTGAGACGAGGAAGTTCCTTCAAGTGCCCCCACTGTCATTAGAAATTTTAGCATATTAAATGATTTTGAAAGTAATAAATAATTTGAAAGTGCTTTATTAAAGCTTTTGATGGTGTATTCTTACCCCGTCTTGCATAATAAATCCATATTCCAGTATTTAAATCATTAATATTTCTTATATAGTGGTATTACTGAATACCGCGGAAATACGGTAACGTCCCTTTAAAAAATGGCGAACCGGGTGAGAACAAAAACAACTCTAAACATCGACTTCTTTCATGTTTCATCGATAGATCTTCATGATGGACATCTTTCTCAGTAAAGAATGATAACGTTGGTGTATAATTTCCAGGCTTGTAAGTATTTAAAATTATATTTTATTTTAACGAAACATTAAGTACCGCGGAAATACGAGGCGACAGTATACAGAAAAAGGCAAAAATACCGGTCTACGTTGAAGGGTTTTTCAATTAATCCGAGACTGTAGACATTGCTGTCCTTCCTTGTTTCGTTTCAATTACAACGTTAAAGTGCAAGGACGGTATTCTAAAAAAGAAGACAAATGAAATTCATTACAGAATTAAACAGCGTTCATTTAAAGAAAACAATTTGATCATTTCTGATATTGCAACTTGTAATTTTATCGTGTTTACGCGTATTTTAAGGAACATTACGAGTATTCAACGTTTAATTATAAGGATAAGCTTGTGAATTACTTGATAGCTCAGAAAAGGATACTTGTGAACTTTTGCAGCTTCTAAATTCTAAAAGATGACCGAACGTAATCTTTGTTTGTGGAAGAATTGATTTCAGCCCGACTATTTTCGAAGAAAAATTGAGGTATTGTCAAAGTCCTGTCTTTGTCGCCATCTGCGTCATGCAAAAGCCTTTTTCTGATAATTTTCTCCGTTACAACTGTAACTTTACAATTTTTTAACCCTTAGGTTCTAAATAAATTATGCTTCGGACCTATAGTACAAACCTGTAGGAAAAGGAAGGTATAAATTCAAGATATAACTCCACATTCATTCCGTGCGAACTGACCTTATTCGATACTGTCCACAAAGGGTTAGTGAATCATTCGGCGTGAAGAACTGGTGTAGTTCCCTGGTGCTCGTGCAGAATCAAGGGATGTTAGTACAAGTTGCAGGAACTTGTTTCTTAATTGACGAAAAGTAAATATGTTTGAACTAAACTAAATATTGCTGTAAGTCATTATAGGAGGAAAAAAACATGTACTTATCTGACAGTGTAGAGTCAAGATCAGACTGCAAGTTCCGATCTTGATCTACATCCTCCACCAAAGGTCAATGAGTCACACTTAGAAACTGAAGGTTTAAGCAAGCACTCAATGGGCATTGAACATGTGCTTACTTTAGACATGTGCTAGCTTGATACGGGTCAATTCAACATAACTGTCACCTGCGGGCACTAAAAATATGGTTGCTTATTACAAGTTGCTTCTATAATTGAGTGTTGTCACTAACATATACGTATGAAAATACACCTTTAATAACTTTTTCCGCTTATGGTGTAATTCTGACCTATTTCTTAAAATGGCTTTAGAGTCATAGCTATCTTATCTGTATTTCTTGCCTGGAATGAAATATCATTTCTTCACATGAAAATAGGTTCCCGGCGGTTTTGATTCTTTTAAAAGACAATCCATTTGTTGAAAACAATCATAATTTTATACATATCACATTTCGTGATAAGATGTAATTGGGCTGCAAAGTACTACAATATAACTGAATTCAATTTTCAGTTATGACATTTTGGTATGAAAACCAACTTTTAGAGAAATAGGACCTATTTAGTAGGCCATAAAACCTTGGCCTTTATTCGAAGATTTAATCATTGAGTTTCACATTTTCATACTTGGCTCGAAACCAGTTAACAGGCATGTACGAATGCTAAGCTTAGCCAATTTCATTCTAAGGATTTTTATACCGCAAAAAATCATCCCTCTCCCACAGCCGTTCATATGTTTGAAAATGGTCAATGCTTTGAGATGAACATTATTCGGAATACTGCTTAAGGAACTCAAGGACAGCATAGATAGGTATAAATGCCATCTGATATCACATCTATACCGTCCGCCGTTTTATTATGAAAAAAGAACGCCTTCTAAGCTTCACATGACTTTCTTTGGCTGTCGAAAGAGGCCGAGTTTATAATAATATAAGTAGAGGATATTCAGTCTAAAAGTTAATCTATATGACGGAATAAAAAGCTGGGATGACAGATGACAAAACGATCTTTGTGCATTTATTGAGATCCAAGATAAATCATGCATAAAACACGATTGGGATGATTGAAGACATGCACGGAACGTCAATGGATGAGAGCAGTGTTGGCCCTTTATCCACGAAACTAATGGAGTCTGTATTTACCAGCCGAAATAATTACACGTGGTTTGCAATTACAAAAACAATTTTAGTAAATGTCTCCCTCATGTAATGAATACACCCAATTAGGTCTGTGCAGTTTGATCTTATATTTAGATATCCAAAAGAAACACCGAAAGGTGTACCCCAGCGTCCGTGAAAGGTTGATAAGGTTTCTATTCGGTTTTCATTGCATCAAGAACGTTTTACGATTGTTTGCTCATGCTCGATTTAACCTGTGCACAGAAAATGACAGTTTGATTCGACATCAAAGTGCTAGCGTCATAAACGGTAGTTCACGGTGCAAAATGAGGCAGAATACGTGAGTAATGAAAATCTCTCAACCTGATTGTTATGAAAATGTTCATGATGACGACCATCGATCTGCAGTGTGACGTTCCATAAATCCACTCATACTCTTCTAAGCGATAAAATCTTACCACATTTCGAGGAATTATCTGTGAATATTTGCTATTGCAGAAATATTGTTTAAGATGGTTTAAGGAAACGGCTATGTGTCCTTGAATGCAGAAAAATGCATACACACCTGTGTGAAAAAAAAGTTGTTTATAATCATTCAAGATGGGAAAAAACCCTTATTTGACTTAAATTTATGTGCTGCAGTGTAAAATGTCTGTTTTGTTTCAACAACAGGGAAAGGGTAAGTACTATTTATGACCAAGCGAATCATAACAGTGCTTGAAATATATTCTTCATATCTGTTTTCCTTTTTCAGTTTCATCAGATGAATAGTTGATGGAATCACACACTTTAGCTGCAGCATATGTAGGAAATCCATATATTTATCATGTGCCGTAGATGATTTTGTTGCTCGTCGATGTCTTTCAAAGCCCAAATATCACAAGACAGATGCGATATGAGCACAGCAACCAACCAATCTAAGGCCTGATTTCCATGAGCAAAACCAGCCAGTGATCGGATTTAAATCTGTGTTGGGCTCTATCCATACATGGTATGTCCTGCTGCTGGTATACCTTGAACGTACTTGGGCATTGAGGACTCGTTCATGTTCTGTGTTCGCGAAGATTTTATATTTACCGGCATCAGATATTTGATGTTCCTTTGAACGAGCCTTTGCCTGGCGAATTTGATACAAGCCCTTTGGTAGATCCCATAATTCAGTGTCATTCATCTGTGGGAATTTCTGGTATTTTAGATACATCTGGTCTTCCTGAACGGTACGTTTTTTATCCCACTTATTGTCTGTGACTTTCTTCTGCAGCTTATTGCCTGACTTCGCCAATGCTATCATCCGTTTGTCCGTCACAGCATCGGATTCCGAACTTTTCACTATGCGTGGTCTGAAGGCATTGCATAGCGAGCATACACATCTCACATAATCGCCTGCAAATGGGATATGGGAATTAGGAAACTTGTACGGGGCTTACAGTATTTGCTGACTCCTCAACCCATCTCATTTTAGAAAGAAGTCGGGATTCATTTGCTTCTATGGTGCTGTTCTCATTTCTCGACAAAGTGGGACATTTCAACTCCACTCAATGGGTAATTCTTTTACATCTCGGAGCCTCTGTGTGTAGCACAACCTCAGTTGGCATAAGCATCATTGGTTTGGCCAATGAACGACCTTTGTGGACAAAATATGGTCACCTTTGCAATGAGTAATCACCACTCTTCTCTATGTGTATGTAAGTTCCATCAGCTACAGCGATACATCTGTCTGTTGGTCTGCAAATAACATAGCAAATTCTGTAAAATGATATTTATTTACTACACTTCTTTCTACATGTGATAGGCCAAGGCAGTTCGGATCGAAATAGGACATCAGACTTACTGTGGTCAAATGTATAGGCTTGCCGGCTTTCAGACAGCATTTGACAGTATTTAAAGATAACATTCGCAGACTGATGAACGACTTCGGCTTTCCAAAGAAATTCGTTATCATCCAATGGTATGAACTTACCAACAAGTAATCTCGCCATACAAGCAGGTGTTCGTCTGGGCTATTTGTTGTAACCAACTATTTCTGTTCGATGAACTAGAAACTACGGCTGGCCAAGGCATACAAAAGAACTAGCATACAGTAGACCTAGCAGACTAGCTGGATGGCGTAAACTTCGCAGACGACGTCTTCCTTCTCACTCCCAGGCATCTAAACACACAAGAGAAGGTTTGATATGTTGCAAAAATGGGAAAAAATATTGACATCCAAATTAATATCTTGAAGATAATAGTGATGAGGATTAACAACAAAAAGCAAAATCCGGAGTGACAACATGAAGAAAACGTCAAGGAAGCGAATAGTTTGGTCACCTGGGCACTATTGTCAGTAAAGGTAGAAAAGACCAAAAGATCAATTGCCGTATCAACAAAGCCCGTCACCATTCCAACACTCGTCGGCCAACCTGGAGATAAACAACCATCCCTCTCTCTCCAAAAATATGATCCGGGTCCTCGACGCCATGTCGGTCCTACACCATGTGTAAGAAACTTGTCAAGTAACCAACACCCACAAACTGCAACCATTGGCTAACAGGTATCACAGGAACATATTATGTGACCTGAAGTTGTATCCAAAGAATAAGTGTGAGACAGGACCAGACCCAACCCAAACGAATCGGAAATAAAGAAAGAGGAAATGAAGATGGATCGGACATAAGCTTCAAAAGGTAGCTTCAAATGTCACCAGGCAGATTCTAGTCTGGAGTCAACAAGGAAAGCGGATAGTGGGTAGCGGGAAAGACAGCCGAAATGACACTGGCTGAGGTTAGAAGGATCTCCCAGAACATTGTCCTTTGAGGGTAAAGAAACAGTGCATCGGACACTATTCCGAGGAAGCTCATTCCCATTTTTGACATTTCAGCCAATACAATAGTTCTACCCATCAAAAACACGAAACTGCGGTATTTCTTGTGCTTTGTTATCTCGTATTTTGACACTGGATACTTCTACTTAAGGTGTGCCATAAAAATGAACAAAGGCTAAGCTTTAGTTTTCGGCTTTTGTATAAACGAAATTTCACACAAATTGGGTCGGTCTGAAGCAGGACTGACACTGGCGTACAGTTTAGTCATTGTGAATGATTCATCATCCGGAAGTCCTGGGCATATACAAATTCTTGTTCTGACAACCGTCCGGCGAAAATTAGGAGCGAATCTTCTTATGTACCCTGACATGTGCTGGTGTCTTTCATTCATCTACGTTTTATTTCAAATATTCGTATTGATTATTTGGTCACTTAAGTCACTTTGCTTTTCCAGGGGCTATCACCGAAATCGAGGATTAATTCATTTACTATTTCTTGAAAATCAATACTTTTGTCAGACTAGCAAATGGAAACCGACATTTTTCTATTCGAATTGGTATCATGTCAATTATTGATGAACATTGTACTAAATTGCGATGAGGCAATTAGAGCGTGATTTAATTCCGTGTTCATGCCGTCCATTGAACAGTAATTAAGTCTCATTCCGAGACGTCATTTGCTGTTTCGTCAAGTTTTAAGTGTTTTGCCAAGAACGTTTTTACAGAAGAGAAAACCTGTCTTCCGAAATAGTTTCGAAGACTTGTAAACTAGTTCTAGATAATGAACTGCATTTGAGTCTTTCATTATGTAAGAGGTGCCTTTGTCAAGAAACGAATTAAAAAGGGTTTTCAAATGTAAGGTTGTTACAGAAAAAATATACACTTGCCCAAAACCTTAGCTATTGAAACTATTCCCAACGGATTTTAGTACATGCACTATATCAGTGAAAATGGAAGATTGCTTTTAGTATGTCATCTAATTGTCTCTGTAGAAATGACCTTAATGTTTTAATGTTTCTACCCATTCAACCGATCTAAACATTCGTTATTCTCCGTCTTTGTAGTTTGATCGCTATCGGCTGTCCCTGATTTTTGTTCAACACTGTAATGCACAACAAAATTTTAGACTGAAAGCATTTGCACAAAAAAATCATTCATTTTATGGAATGATCATCAATTATCCTTATTCTAGTGTGAAATTCCTCATTCTGAAGCATGCATTCTGTGCTGTACCAATAGGATCACATGCTATTTGACTTGCTGTTTTCTTAATTTATACCCGTACACCAAATATGATCATTGATGTCAATACCTCTAAATGACAAAATGACTAAAACAGAAAATATCGACTGTTTGAACAGAAATCAGAGTGGCAAATCCTCACTTTCGAGATCACCGCACCCCAAATTCATGCTAAACATGTATTTAAAAGGAACATATACCAAGTATTCATGGTTTGCATTTAACATTTTATCAGGAGGCAAAATTTCTAGAATTTATCCAAGAAAAGGGCTTTCGCAGACTACAAATTCAACTTAGATAAAATGACGGATTTAGTCCTTGAAAGGGTAGACAACACTGGCTAAAAGGAGAAAGTGGTTACCATCATTTCTCCTTTGTATGCTCTGTTTACTTAATTCATCTCTCTGTGCACCCTTACAACAGGAAATTGTCTGTGAAGGTAGTAGACCCGTAACACTTTTAGTGCAGCATGGAATAAAATATTTTGATCGTTGATAAATACAATTTATACAGATACAATACTTTTGCATATTTTTAACCGACCAGAAATTCTTTTGATGTCTATCTTGAAATTATTTGTTGATATTTTGTTTAGTTTTTCAGAAAAGGGAGGTAATTATTATCTCCTTTTGTAATGAAAATATAGTAGTTTTAGATTTATAAGTGATAAATCTAGGAAGGAAAAAAGAAGGAAAAAAGTGGCTTGGTTAAAGCAGTACAATGATACTATACTCATTTTTAATCATAGCAAAAGTTATAAGATAATATTATAGTGGAAATAGCCGGTTTCTATTACGGGTCCACTACATTAAAGCGTTTAAAGAAAAACTTGTATCAAAGCCATGAGGAATTGATTGGACGTTGAAGAGATTAGATGAAGACACGACGTCAGAGACTCTGAAAATGTTATAATCTTTACCACTCAATCACGAGTTTTAACGAAAATTAAGAAGAAACGTTTTGAAAACGTTGTAGGGAAAAGAGAAAACGCTTGTAAATAGCATTTACCCCTTACCACTATTTTTTCTAACTTTTTCACAGTCTCGGTTTAGTATTAGATATGTTACAGTATCTGCAATTTCTTTCGATTTGGACGAGTTTAACACTTCATCGTGTGATACAGGGTTAATTACTTTGCAAACACAATCCAAGGCCGCAAAGTGCAGAGTTCTACTATGTGTTAGGTTAATTTTCACTTCGTTTTAAATTATGACTTTGTCTGCAAAACAAATGAATATATTAACAGTTTCATTCAGCATATTTAGTCATAAACCTTGAAATAAGTGCGAAAACAATATTATATTACAACGCAATTAATGCTGATATTATTCAAGTTGTCACATGAGAAATTAGTAAATTAGCCAATCCGTGAACGATCAATTACTGCAGGAGCAAATAAAAAAAGGGGGACCGCATCGAAATATTTTTAAAGAACGTTCTTAAGTAAAAAGAAAAGCAATGGATAGAGTGAAATTTACATTTGAGACCTGGATCCCGAAAAAAAAACTTTATCAAACAACAGTTTTAGACTTTTCCAATATGAAAATATTAGCAGATGATAATTCACTCCTGATTAAAAAATGATGTGATTTCTTTTAAGGCGTAGAAAGTGTAGAAAAAATCTGAAAGACTGGAAAACAGTTATTTGCGTTTTCTTTTGTTCCTACAATAATTTAGTCTTCTGCGATGAAGTTTTAGAAAACGAATAAAAGCACAGGATACATATGCACAAGATTAAAACATGCCAACTTATGTTTCAGCAACAAAAGTTCCCATGTGAAATTAGAACTAAAAGAAAAATTGAATTATCGAGTAATAACGTTTTGTCAAATATTTAGTCGAAAATTCAATTTTGCATTTCAAATATGAAAAATCTATTATCTTTGCTGTTCCTCTTTTAATGTAAATATACTATTTAACGTTTCGATAACCGGCACTTCACAACTTTAATTTTCGCAGAACTACAGAGCGTTCTGTGTCTGCACGTGTATGGATTCATAATTTTCAATTAAATTGATATGGAGAGGAGGAAATGCAGATTTATACGACATGTAAAGATTGCTTGACGGGACAATACGATCCTCATGGTGTTACATGTTTAAATCATTTTTCACTGCCAGAATTTTATTTGATTATTTTCGCATGAACGAGCCACGGTACTCGATTTCATGCATAGAACGGCTTTAAAATACCAATCCCTTAAAAAAGTGGAAGTAGATATTCATCATCGGTTAACTACGAAAAAAATCTGAAATACTCAATGTTTCAGCGGTTAAAGTCTTAGAAAAGTTAACATTTTAACTAATAATCTTAAGAAATAACAATACGATAAGTGACATAGTTCAGTCGTTCCAAACTTTACTATGAAGGAATTCTTTTTGGAGAAAAAAAGCTAGATTTCAAAACATGTGTTAGTTAAGGGTTATAATGATGTTTTATAGTGATCGAGACCCGAGTCAGATAATGGGATTATATTCATGCATGTTTATTGGCTGACATTACTCATATGGCAATTTACATGTGAAGCACTGTAGTCACCTTCTCCTTCTTTTGGACAAACCTTAGTTTTATGAGAGTGTCCAACGTCATTCAATTTTTTTTTCATCAAACGAAAGAAGGGTTGCCGGTCAAATATCTAATTTTTTCTATAATATATTGAACCAGCACTGTCCAGATGTGCCATTTCGACACCGGTATAATTTGCAACGCTTCTCCAAAGATCTTGAGTGACTTAGTTCGGGAGTCATTTTCCTCACTCTTTTATTGGAATTCGCTTGAAAGCAAAAAAGGAAAACGATCTGTCATAAATTATCATCAGGTATGTTAAAAAACTCATTTTACAGCGATAGAAATAACAATTCATTTTCGAACGCTCGATTATATTTCATTTCTAGAAGAGAATATCAAAACCAATACTGTAACTTTCTAGCATGTTATATTTATTTGTGGTTTATTTATGCTTCTACAAGTTATTTTAGTCAGTCTTTCAAATCGCAAAATAAATAATGTTCTTAAATCATTCGGATGTCCTTGTAATTTAAGTGACGTGGCATGTTGCGTGCATTTTTCTTAAGTTTCTAACTAATAGATCGAATAATTCTATCACAATTGTACTCCTCAAAAAATATCAAAATGAATACTGTAACCTTCTTACACGTCAATTCATTTATGCTTTGACAAGATATTTCAGTCGGTCCTTCAAATCACACAAGGTTCCAATCACGTAAGCTGCACAGAAGCCTATCTCCTCTAGCAAATCACAGGTTTGTTTTTAGGTTTAAAAACTATTACGCGTATTTTTGTGTTTCAAATTTACAATAAATAAATTTACACCACAATAAGTAATGCTCTTAAATAATTCGGATGACCTTGTAATTTAAGTCACGTGGTATGTCGGTTGCATTTTTAAGTTTCTTACAAATAGATCGAATGATTTTATTACAATTATTCTCGTATGAAACTAAGATTAAGCAATTTTAAAGGTATGATCCTTAAGAAAGGAAAATGATACCAAATTGTTCAATTTTCTGGCGTAGGCAGTCAAGTAAGTTCCTCGTTTGGGAATCGTCGTCTGCACTTTCTCCCTTTTTTCTTAAATTTTATTTACCATGAATTGTTTCTAATATCCACTATTCAACAATGAAAAATATACCTAGCTCCCAAAAAGATTTTCTCTTTTTTTGTGCATAATTGGCAAAATCTTATGAATCTCTTTTAATGCCCAATACCCCATCTACAATGTCTCTCAAAGGTGCCATGTGCAGCCAGGTACATGTGTGTTTTTTATTTAGATTAAAGATTTTCCTAACTTGAGCATAATGCATAAATTCCATAGAAATGTCGGGTATATTAATGTCCCTCAATGCTATTTTAGTTATTGATGGGTCACTCACGGGTACAGAGACGATCGCGAAAAATATGGAAGACGGCTCCACACAGATATCGTGCACACGTTTTAACTCATTTTTTTCACAAGTTGACAACAAATGTAAAAGTAGAAAATACATGTTGCTCGGATATTATCTTTTTGTTTGAATTAGAAATATTTTCAATTGAAAAGCTAAAAACAAGAAAAGGCAGTTAAAATAATATTTTTTCTTGATCTTTTCATTTCCCGAAACAAACAAATTGGCTGCAAAACATTCTTTTTTTTTCTTCAATATTTACATCTTATAAATGACTTCTAAAAGCGCTTTAGACACATTTAATCATTTTTTTGGGTCGTGTGTTTCTCTAAAGATTAAATACATTTCACTGCAAAAATCGAGGAAACAGAAATTTAGGCACAAGTAAACAGTTTGCTTCGAATTGGCCATGGTCAAAATTATAAATAAATGACTAAGGGAGGCTTTTAATGCAAATTTGGTAAGAAGAGTAGTTATTACACCCATGAATTGTGATAGATTAAGGAAAAGAAGCATTTGATTTGTATATGAAATAGGGGGTCATGACCTTTCCTTCTTTGTTCTATAGTTTTGACCCCAAATGCGAAAGTGAGGGGTCATGGAGCAAGCGGCTGTTTTTAGCGGTGAAAACAAGGGTAGGGTCGGGCACCAAAGATTGCGAAAAAACGGCATGGTAATGTGCTTTTTTGGATTTTATCCCCAGATTATTTGTTGTTTGGAGTTTCAATTCAGCTTGGCGTTTTCAGGCTAGCTTCCTGGGTTTGGATTTTGTTAATTTTGGAATATAAGCTAAAATGGCAATTTTTAGCTCACCTGAGCACGAAGTGCTCATGGTGACCTTTTGTGATCGCCCAATATCCGCCGTGCGTCGTCCACAATTTCTTTAAAGAGCTTCTCCTAAACCACAGGGCCAATCTTGATGAAACCTGGCAGGGATGTTCCTTGGGTAAAGCTCTACCAAAGTTGTTCAAGAGATTTAATTCCAGCCATAATCCTGGTTGCCATGGCAACCAAAAGGAAAAAAATAGCAAAATCTTTGAAAATCTTCTTCTCTGAAACTAGAAAGCGTAGAGCTTTGATATTTGGTATGTAGCATTTCCTAGTTGACTTCTACCAAGATTGTTCATATGATGCCCCTGGGTTTAAACTGGCCCCGCTCCGGGGGTCAATAGTTTGAAACATAGGAACAAAGCAGGAAAATTTTAAAATTCTTCTACTCTGAAACTAAGTGGTGCAGAGCTTTGATATTTGGTATGTAGCATCTCCTAGTGGACCTCTACCAAGACTGTTCATATAATGCCCTTTGGGTCAAAACTGACACAGCCCCGGGGATCAAAAGTTTGAAACTTAAGAACAAAGCAGGAAAACTTTAAAAAATCTTCTTCTCTAAAACTAGAAGGCAAAGAGCTTTGATATTTGGTATGTAGCATCTCCCAGTGGACCTCTACAACGATTGTACATATGATGCCCCTTGGGTCAAAACTGGCAACGCCCCAGGGGTCAAAGTTTGAAACATAGGAACAAAGAAGGAAAACTTTAATTATTCTTCTTCTCTGAAACTAGGAGGTGCAGCACGAGCTTTGGAATTCAGTATATAGCATCTCCTAGTGGACCTCTACTAAGATTTTTCATATGATGCCCCTGGGATCAAAACTGTCCCTGACCCAGGGGTCACAAGTTTGAAACTTAGGAACAAAGTAGGAAAACTTTAATTTTTTTATTCTCAAACTAGAGGGCGCAGAGCTTTGATGTGTGGCATCTCTACCAAGATTGTTCATATGATGCCCCTTGGGTGAAAACTGGCTCCTCCCCGGGAGTTACAAGTTTTAAACATAGGAACAAAGAAGGGAAATTTCAAAAATCTTCTTCTCTCAAACTAGAACGTGCAGAGCTTTGATATTTGGTATGTAGCATCTCCTAGTAGACCTCTACAAAGATTGTACATATGATGCCCCTTGGGTAAAAACTAGCCCCGCCCCAGGGGTCACAAGTTTGAAACATAGGAACAAAGAAGGAAAACTTTAATTATTCTTCTTGTCTGAAACTAGGTGGTGCAGAGCTTTGATATTTGGTATGTAGCATCTCCTAGTGGACCTCTACCAAGATTTTTCATATGATGTCGCTGAGGTCAAAACTCGCCCTGCCCCAGGGGTCACAAGTTTGAAACTTAGGAACAAAGAAGGAAAACTTTAAATTCCTTATTCTCGAACTAGAGGGCGCAGAGCTTTGATGTGTGGTATGTAGTATCTCCTTGTGGACCTCTACCAAGATTGTTCATGTGATGCCCCTGGGGTCAAAACTGGCTCCTCCCCCAGGAGTCACAAGTTTGAAACATAGGAACAAAGAAGGAAATCTTTAAAAATCTTCTTCTCTCAAACTAGACGGTGCAGAGCTTTGATATTTGGTATGTAGCATCTCCTAGTCAACCTTTACCAAGATTGTTCATATGATGCCCATGGGGTTAAAACTGGTCTCGCCCCGGGGGTCACAATTTTGTATTATAGGAACAAAGAAGGAAAATTTTAAAATTCTTTTTGTCTGAAACTAAAAGGCGCAGAGCTTTGATATTTGGAATGCAGCATCTCCTAGTAGACCTCTACAAAGATTGTTCATATGATGCCCCTTGGGTCAAAACATAGGAACAAAGAAGGAAAACTAAAACAACCCAAAATTCTCTTAAACTAGAAGGAGCCGAGCTTTGATATTTGGTATGTAGCATCTCTTAGTAGACCTCTACCGAGATTGTTCATATGATGCCCCTAGGGTGAAAACTGGCCCTGCCCCGGAGGTCACAAGTTTGAAACTTAGGAACATAGAAGGAAAACTTAAAAAAAAATCTTCTTCTCGGAAAATAGATTGTGCAAAGCATTGTTATTTGGTATGTAGCATCTCCTAGTTGACCTCTACCAAAATTGCCCATATGATGCCCCTGGGGTCAAAAAAAGTCCAGCCCCGGTGGTCACAAGTTTGAAACACAGGAATAAAGAAGGAAAACTTTAAAATTCTTCTTCTCTGAAACTAGGTGGTGCAGAGCTTTGATATTTGGTATGTAGCATCTCCTAGTGGACCTCTTCCAAGATTGTTCATATGATGCCCCTTGCGTCAAAGCTGGTCCCGCCCTGGGAACATAGGAACAAAGAAGGAAAACTTCAAATTTCTTTTTCTCTGAAACTAAAAGGCGTAGAGCTTTGATATTTAGTATCTACATAGCATCTCCTGGTGGACTTCTACAAAGTTTCTCCATACTATGCCTCTGGGGTCAAAACTTGCCCTGCCCCAGGGGTCACAAGTTCGAAACATAGGAACAAAGAAGGAAAACTTTAAAATTCTACTTTTTTGAAACTAGAAGGTGAAAAGCTTTGATATTTTGTAAGTAGCATCTCCGAGTTGACCTCTACCAAGTTTGTTCTTAGGATGCCCCTGGGGTCAAAACTGGCCCTCCCCAGGGGTCACAAGTTTGATTTTACAGCTTGGTACTCAGGTATAAGACCATCATGGTCCTCTTGTTTTCAGTTTCTTTCCGACCATGTCACTTGCTTATATTGATCATTGATATCACTATTTCACAAGTGCTCCTTATAATTTCAGGCTGACTATCTAGACCTTTGTTTGAGGAAGTTCAGTTCGGCGTATGGCGGACCCAGACGAGTTTAGCCGACAACCGTATACTGCTACCTTAGTATAGCACCGTAGCTTTTCACCCGGAAAATCCACAATGAACTCGAGATGGTACGGTGCACAATAAACGTTCACAATAAACGTTAACTATTTATGGTCGAGACTACACAGAAGTGATGCACTATAAATACAGCAGCCATGACTCTAACCACGATTGTATATGTGATGTACCTCCCAGTAACAGGATTTATACATGTTATTGTATCATGCTGTACCCTCTTCGGAACGATGCTTTGCACTAAGAAAGGTGTGATCTCCCGAAATTATTTTCGTCATTTTACTTCCATCTCTTTCTGCAGTGAAAGGAATATAGCTTATTTCTCAGGCTACCAGTAAAATGCCAAAATGGTGCAGTCGAAATTTCATCAACACATACTCCAACAAAATGGGATAAATCTCTCAAACAGTATAAGAAATGTTGTGGTTTTCCGCAAAGATGGTTGGTACAAACTTTTAAAAATTTTAAAGACTGTATAAAGAGTGGTATTTTTCTTTTACACAATCGATATGCTGAAGCAAATGGTCTATATCAATAAATGTCTACAGCCAGCGTATTTGATGCTAGTATCAGTCTGTTGGCAAAAAGTTGGTAATTATACTATAGGCAAGATTAGTATGGAATTACCCCGTCCATTTTTATGACAAATTTCTGTGAAAACTAAAACTTCGATCGAATAACCGTTTTGTTGAATGAATCGCTATTACATAAGCCTTGCTGTAGGCATAAAAACCATTGAAATTAGATTGTCCTAGGAAAATAGAATAATCAAGACACCATCTTTGCCCGCAGCTTGACGACTAAAGTGCATACTTTTGGCCTTTTTAAATCGAGAAAATTCTGTGCCAAGTCTGCAGATGAAGGTAAAATGTTGAGCAAGACGAACCTTTCCATAATATGAACAGATCATTGAATTGGTTTCTGGAAAGCAATAATTAAGCAAACAACGAAATTTCACAATTTAGTCTAATGTACTTTGTAAGGTATTCAGTTTAATATTATTAAGCAAAACATAATGCGCTTCTTTTAAGATTTACGCTCAGCCGAAACAGGTAAACCAAATTTTGACAGCATTCTCACGTCAATTGAAAAACCATTTTTATAGAGACTGATTATCATTATACCCCGAACAACGAAGTGGAGGGGGTATACTGAAATCGCCATGGATGGCTGTCCGTCCGTCTGTCCGTAGACACAAATTAGACTGGAGCAATACTCCTAACAGTTTTTCAAGTACTGAAATCCAATTTATACACATGTTTCCTTTTTAAATGAAGTTGTGCATGCGCAATTTTCATGACCCTGCTACGATGTTTTGTGGAACTATCTCCCCTTGAACTGTTTTCAACTCTTACTTTTGTACTTAACCATTTTGCATTCTGTGACAAAGACCCGTTTTTGTGACAAGGACCTGGAGGGGGGGGGGTATGATCACGTTTAGTGATAGCTCTAATTTAGGCTGATTTCAGTCAATGTAAACCTATTTATTTTTTCCAATATCGGCAATATGTTCCATGTCTCTACATTCAGGTGCCTCAGTTTGCAACAAATAAACGTTTGAAGTACATGTATCAATTTATAATTTTAGAACTATGCGAGTAAATCAAGTCGTGAAATAATTAGATGGATCTGGTCCCTTTTTCCAAATTAAGTTACAAAAATCTATTTTGTAAAGGCATGTGCTGCATCTCGATTGCGTTGGTGTTTTGAATACGTGGTTAGCGTTATCTATTGTAATAGTGACCAGGGGACCTACCCATTTATCCTTAAGATTCCTTTCTTAAGTACCAATATAAGTACAAAATACACTTTTCTTAAGATATCCACCACCTTCCACACGAACAAACTCGAGCAAATACCAAGCAATGAGAGAGAATCTATTTTGTCCTGATGACTCTTACTAGTATGCGATAATAATTCGAGCAATTCTAATTTTGGAACTCAAATGCTTCAGGGTTGAAATAGAATTGTAGTTTAAATGCGCCAGTATTAATACTCAGATGTGCATGACTATAATGTCTCAGTCACAAGAAATGTCTAACCTCGTTTTTGTTTGTTGGAACTTAGATTCTACATTTCTAAATTTTCAAATCAAAACGTCGTCAGATAGATGGACAATCGACTGTGCCGACTTTTAGGGATGACTTGGCTCAAGATTAAACTGCACACACAGACCAAGCTCATCTTTAAATCCTTATCCTGCTAAATAAATTGAACGGAACTTTAAAGCCGAGAGTGAAAACCCAAACATTGCTACTTCAAACTGATTTCTTGGACAAAAATATTTCCTTATCGGAAAGTGAAGATCCAAGACCAGACTGCACATTCTGTGCAGTCTGATCTTGATCTACACTGTCCGGGAAAAGTCAGCGAGTCGCGATAAGCAGCCTAAGAGTTAATGATTTACAGCGTATGTTGATTCTAAACTCCGCCAAAAAGTATACTACATCTGATCTATTTTGATATTGTGAAATGTTGAATTTATTAGATCGGAGACGAAAGACCTAATCATCATAGCAAGGTGGTACTATTTTGGTCTAATCAGATTCTTTTGACATGCTGAGTATTCATCATTACAGATTATTCACGTAAAGGTTTAAAATAGACAAGAAGAAACCTTAATAATCTTAAAAAAAAAAACCCAAAAGCAAATAATTATTTCCTTAATATGATATCTAATATTTAGTCTATATATTATACGTTTATTAACCATATGGAAAGTCTACTCAATTTATTTCAACACTTCGACCCTCAAAGGCGAAAATAAGAGCAATTCAAGGCGGTATAGATCACGATCAGCGGCAAAGCATGTGCAGTGTGATTTTGAATCTAACCTATCCGCTTGTTCAGTATGGTATATAAGAAGAAAACCTTCTTGAGTTTCAGTAAATTATAATTATCATAGCCATCGAAATAATCAGAGCTGATACTGTTGGAGCCGAAAAAATTTCGATTTTTAAAAGTTCATATCTGTGTAAGACCACTTTGTCCGTATAGGCGCCTTCAATTTTCATTGACTTACTAAAAAAATTTTATCAACTGGATTTTAATTTCCACAAAAAATGCGTCTTTATGTTTTTTAACGCTGGGAATGATACGAGTACAAATTTAGCTTGTTCAGATTGCGTTACCCGAAATCAAACCCAATATAATTAGCAATATGATATTTGATATTGTACATAAACAACACTTATTTGCACTCAAAGTAAAGGTTTTGTACTTTGTTAGACTTTTTATTAGATCTTGATTTTTTTTCAGTCTCGATAAAGTTAAAACATTGATGCGTTTTCATCTCATAACCATCTATCAAACAGCTACTTAGGAAAAATTCAAGGAGGTTGTCACACATTTTTCTGTTAATGACCCACACGATCTATAATTTCACAATAGTCAGTGATAAACTTTTGTTTTAAAAACCTGGGATAAATATTTACCCATTGCTGTATCTGTCAGAACTTCTCTGTAGGTCGTTCTTTTTTTTTTTCAAATGAAAAGCGTTACAAAGTACAAAATTCATTGTATGCTAGCTATTCTAAAACTTTCCTCAAATAGAAGTATCTGCCAATGCCTTAGTTTAGACTGTCTGAAAATGAATGTTTATTTTCAAATAAATCAATCATTTTAGGGGCTTTAAGGTGGCCAAAATCTTTATGTCCAAACTTGAGAGTTCATACTCCGAAGTTTGATTCTGGTCAGATATCTTAACAATTATCTTTGTTCAATCACTTTATAGTATATACACTGTATGTAGTACTTTAAGAAAAATAATCTGATTATTGCTGATTATTGCCGCCATCGCCCGGTTTACCTGCAGGACAAAACATATTTGCGAATTTTCCTACAAATCCTTTTTCTCCGTTTACTTTGGGGGAAAAACGCTGTTTCCACGGCCTTTGTGATAAAAGCATTTGAACCATTGTGCGATAGGAGTAAAAGCTGGTAACCAACACTTACAGTTTTCCAACAACCCGTTCAATTCTTGTATTGCTATCATTCGAACCACATTTAAACTGTCGTTGCGAAGGAGTTAAGTGTGTGTTTTAAATAAATATTTCATCACAATCATTTGTTGCGTGCAGCCTTTAATTGGTCTCTTGAAACTCCTTTTTCTTTCGAACAAATTGAAAATTTATTGTCCATTGATAGGTCTATTACTCCATGTCTGTTTGGATGATGATGAGTATAGAAAGACGAGACAATACGTCGATTTTTTTCGGCACAATTTAGAATGATAAATACCCGGCTCTGAACATGCAATACAATCGTATAATACATTTGAAAGAAAGAAATATTTAATAACCCTGTTGAGCGTGGGAAGAGAAAAATGAGAATGAGTTTTCTTTTTTCAAATTAAAAATGATGCCTTTCACAGCTGCTGCAAGGTCAAGTTGTAGGTCATTTCGTTTTATGTTCTAAACAGACGGTTATTTTCTAAGAGGTGTCATATTACTTCATAAAATTTTTAAAACAACTCAAGTTTTGTGTAAGTGTTAAAAATTTCTTGCTTTTTGTGAAGGCTATCCGAATGAAAATTGACTAAGGTTTGAAAATGGATCAAATTTCACAAACCACCCTACTTTAGGTGATTGCATCGTTTTAACTGTTTAAAATGGCAACGTATTTGCAGTATCTACGAATTAGTATTTTGCGTATGATGGCGTATCTCGTAAATTCAAGGCACTTGCAAACGATAAATCAATTAGGCTTCGAACGAAGTAGGTCATCTTTGAAAAAGTTGGTAACGTTGTAGGAAAAGGAGAACATTTTCCATAACCCAAAATGTTTTCAAATGCACTCTCACTCGATATCGTTAAAAATAGATATTTAGTAGTAAATATAGTTTTATTTTTCAATAATTTATTTTTATCTTACGTTTACTGCAAGCGTACGACGGCAATCATTTAAACAGATGTAATATTATGTTTTAAGCTGTTTAAAATTACCTTTTGATAGGGTGCAGTCAAACAAACTATCTTACGGTGCTAGTTATACTTCTGAAATTTCTGTTAACGAAGGGAGTGGCATCAATACTGTGAGTAACAGCGTTTGTAGTCTTGATTTTTAGACCTCCACAGAATGTGCAGTCTTGTCTTAGATCTATACCACCCGCTTAGAGTCAAACTTATAGGATAGGAATCTTGTTAAGCTTCAGTGGATTGTATTCTTTGGTCGTCGAGGGGTTGAGTTCGTAAATTTGGGACTGAAAGAGTTGAAAAGGAGGAGTAATACACAAGGACGAACACTGCGAAATAACGTTGTAATATCACAAAAGAAAACTTTAAAGTCGTGAAACCGATAAATTGTAAAAGCATTATAAATGTACATGTGTGTCTGAAGTATTAGTAAACAAGACATCTACAAGCGTTGAAATAGCATAAGTATCTGTTAGTTTCCCCATTATGTTCTTTGGAATTTTTTAATAAATGTTTTTAATCTTTTTGTACCATTTCACTTCATCTACGTATTGCTTGGAAATGGACTAGGTCATATTTAACAAAAAAATCAATAAACGCTTTACCATACGGTAAGTTTTACAAATAACATACATAGAAAGCATTTGCAGACGACCAAATATGGTCCCCATGATACGAGTTGTCTTTTAAACGAGAGAGAACACGTGAAAAATTGAGAAAATGCAGATTACTAGCAAATGTTTTCAAAGGCTTGCTTAAGTGGGATATAGGATTGTTAAGTAAGGGTTGACACAGAGAATCAATTGATGGGATAGGATGCCATAACGCTCGATGTGTTATTTATTGCAATTATTTTCATTTATCACAGTTCTGCTACACTGTTCAACCGTAACGTTCCGAGATCAAATACTTGCAATAAATTACGAGTAGTTCCGCCAATTGTTTACATTGTGCAGGGAAAAATGTCGCATTTCATGCGAGTTGACAGGTTACTCAGAGGCCGTATGACTCACCTATGAGTAACTGAAACAGGTGCGGTATGACATTTTCTGTTTTCTATCGCTGTATCGGATGACGTTTTGAAGTCTGCAAAATGAAGACATCTCCAACAAAACATTGTATCAAACTGCCACAACGGTCATATAATCATACAGTACAAGCAAATATCCTGATCGTGGCATACTAAGAAAATCTTTCGGCTGGTCCATACTTAATGTCTGTTTCAGATGACAAGCAGAACTAGGCTTGAATTATGAGCGTTTTATCTCAAAAGATAGAAGAATATAGTGTGGAAATTGTGATTAAAGGTCTAGTAAAGGTCAAAATATCAAACTAGGCGTCACAATACATTTAATTTTCAGTCATACTATTTTAAAGTATGTAAAATATTGTGGAGATAAGAGTCGGAACATATTTTAGCTGCTGGCAGAAAAAAAAAAGGATTTTAAAATCGGGCCAAAAGTAAACAAAAGACAAAGCTACCTGGCTAGATTTGAAAATAATTTCTCTTGTCGGCGACTAACATGGGGACCGACCGGCCAATGACAGAATTGTAATCTTATACGATACGAAAATTTATACGATAATTTCAATACGGTTAATCAGTATGATCTACTTTAAATGCATTTAAACACCATTTCCTTTTACATTTGGCCTTTATTGTTACTTTAAAAAACTAAAGATGTGCTAATCGGATTTAATGATTAAGGTTCAGGACGTTCCGTCCTGCGGAGATGTCAAGCCACGGGTTACTTTTAGGTGTCAAAGAAATATACTACTGCTTCAATGTTAATAGTTATGTATAAATATGTATATGAAGAAAACGTCGAGGTAGCAACAAATCACTTATCTCCGTGCAAAAACAATGAGTTTCTGAAATCTTCGTCATTACTGAAGATATGCACGTCAAAGTCCAACTGCTTATTAACCCTTAGGCTGTTGTGCGCGACTCAATGGCGACTCACTGACCTTTTCTGGACATTGTAGATCAAGATCACACTGCACAGAACATGTGGTTTGGTCTTGGATCAACACCGTCCGATTGGGAGATATCAGTCCGCAAAAAAAAAAAAAAAAAAGAAAAATAACTCTGGGGTGGCAATATTTGGGTTTTTACTATTTTATTTTGGTTATTTAGCGAGATGAGAGCTAATACCATAAAAGAAACTTGCCAGAAGGGTAAATAATACTCAAAAACGTTTATGCCGATTTTAAATAACGCAGTTTATCTATTTCCCCGACAGATTGATAGACTAAAATAAATTCACAATGGTTATTGATTAAGTTCTTAATTTCTGTGGGCGCAGTCTTGTTAACGGTCAAAATTATCGCTGGATGGTTTCAAAATGGAAACCTTGTAATACGGACGAGGTTATGCTTAAGTCAAACAAGAGGGCCATGATGGCCCCGACATCGCTCACCTGAGTCTATTGACTAAACATGAACCATCTAGTTTCCCAGTGACCTAGTTTTTTATCAGACATTACCCATCATCAAACACTTTCATGAGTATTGGACTGAAAATGTGGCCTCTATAGCGTACAAAAGGTTTTTCTAAGATTTCACCAAGTGACCTAGTTTTGGACCCGACAATTACCCATTATCAAACTCTTTTGAGATATCACCAAAACAAACATTCTGACCAAGTCTGAAGAGTGTCAGGCAGAAAATGTAGCCTCTATAGTGTCCACAAGGTTTAACTAATATTTGACCCATTGACCTACTTTCTGACTCCACATGACCCATTTTCAAAATCATTCAAGGTATCGCAAGGACAAATATTATGAACAAGTTTTAGGAGTATCAGACTGAAGATGTGTCCTCCACAGCATACAAAAGGTGTTTATAACATTGGACGCATTGACCCAGTTTTTGACCCAATATGACCTATATTCAAACTCATCCAAGATATTATAAAGGCAAACATTCTGACTAATTTTCAAAAGTGTTGGACTGAAAATGTGGCATCCAGAGCATATACAAGGTTTTTCTAATATTTGACCTGGTGACCTAGTTTTTGACCAGACATGACCCATTTTCAAACTCGTCTAATATATCATCAAGGCAAACATTCTGACCAACTTTCAAGAGTTTTGGACTGATAATGTGGCTTCTAGAGCCTACAAAAGGTTTTTCTAATTTTTGACCTGGTGACTAAGTTTTCGACTCTACATGACCCATTTTCAAACTCGTCAGAGATATCACAAAGGCAAATATTCCGACCAACTTTCAAGAATTTTGGACTGAAAATGTGGCCTCTAGAGCATACACAAGGTTTTTCTAAGATTTGACCTAGTGACCTAGTTTTTGACCCAAACATGACCCATTTTCGACCTTCTCCGAGATATCATCAAGACAAACATTCTGACCAACTTTCAAGAGTTTTGAACTGAAAATGTGGCCTCTAGAGCGAACACAAGGTTATTTTTCTAAAATTTGATCTAGTGACCTAGCTTTTGACCCCACATGACCCATTTTCGATCTTGTCCGAGATATCATCCATGCAAACATCCTGTCCAATTTTCATGAGTATCCGACTGAAAATGTGACCTTTAGAGCTTACACAAGGTTTTTCTAAGATTTGACCTAGTTTTTGACCAGACATGACCCATTTTCAAACTCGTCCTAGATTTTATCGAGGCAAACATCCTGACCAACTTTCACGAGTATCGGACTGAAAATGTGGCCTCTAGAGAATACACAAGGTTTTTCTAAGATTAGACCTAGTGACCTAGTTTCGACCCGACATGACCCATTTTCGGACTTGTCCAAGATATCATTAGGACAAACATTCTGACCAACTTTCAAGAATTCTGGACAGGAAATGTGGCCTCTAGAGCGTACACAAGGTTTTTCTAAGATTTGACCTAGTGACTTAGTTTTTGACCCTACATGACCCATTTTCAAACTCGTGTAAGATATCATCCAGGCAAATATCCTGATTAACTTTCATGAGTATCGGATTGAAAATGTGGCCTGTAGAGCGTACACAAGGTTTTGTAGCATCTCCTAGTGGACCTCTACCAAGATTGTTCATATGGTGTCCTTGGGGTCAAAACTTACCCCACCCCCGGGGGACACAAGTTTGAAACAGAAATAAAGAAGGAAAACTTTAAAATTCTTCTCGTCTGAAACTAGGTGGTGCAGAGCTTTGATATTTGGTATGAAGCATCTCCTAGTGAACCTCTACCAAGACTGTTCATATGATGCCCCTTGGGTCAAAGCTGGTCCCGCCCTGGGGGTCAAAAGTTTGAAACATAGGAACAAATAAGGAAAATTTTAAATTTCTTATTCTCTGAAAACTGAAGCCGTAGAGCTTTGATATTTGGTATGTAGCATCTCTTAGTGGACTTCTACAAAGTTTCTTCATACTATGCCTCTGGAGTCAAAACCTGCCCTGCACCAGGGGTCACAAATTCGAAACATAGAAACAAAGAAGGAAAACTTTAAAATTCTACTTCTCTGAAACTAGAAGGCGTAGAGCTTTGATATTTTGTAAGTAGCATCTCCTAGTGGATCTTTACCTAGTTTTTTCTTAGGATGCCCCTGGGGTCAAAACTGGCCCTGCCCAGGGGTCACAAGTTTGATTTTACAGCTTGGTACTCAGGTGAGCGATATAGGACCATCATGATCCTCTTGTTTGTGTGTGTTTGTGTGTGTGGGTGTGGGTGTGTGTGTGTGTGTGTGTGTGATAAATTCAAACACGACTCCTTTTTCAGAGGCGGTCAACATGTTATCAAAATAAATATCCTTACCAAATATTATATGTATAAGCATTGAAATTGAAATGTGGCCTCCAGTATATAATATTAAGAGAATGACAACATATACTATTTTTGATAACCATTGATTTATGATGAATGTCTGTTAAAGCTCGATCACAAAAGCTTACTCTCAGCCCTTCGTACCGAGATGACTGAAATATTGTTTCTATTCTTATACCAGTATTTAAACTGGATTTTTCCAAGACTTCTCATTATACCTTCGAGACAGCATTAGTGAACTAAGCAGATCTAATTTTCCCAGCGTATCTATTTCGCTTTCCAAGACAGTGTGAAAATTAATTGTTTTCAATTACTTCCTGAAAATTATCGTGAACATGCAATGAATATTTTAACGCTCAAGATCTCAAACACCACAAGGTGTCAGATTTCTGCAATTATTTTAGATTGAGATCTGTCACTCAACGTGTGTGTGTACTGGTATGGAATTCATAATTACTATTTGAAGACTTGATTTTTTTATTACTCTGTTCTTGAGATCCAAATAAAAGGAGTGTGTATGTTTTACATTGCCTGTCTGCTCTTATTTACCCATGTTGAAATGCTGTCTATTCTTTTCAAACAGGTCTGGCATGATTTGTCTCTGAAACCAAATGTAAATCATGCCAACACTGCATACGAATACAAGTATCGTATCATATGTTAGTCGACATATCACGCGAGTACTCGTGTAGAGGGCAGAATCCAGGTAGATCAGTTTAAGTTGTAAGAACTTGTTTCTCGATCGATAAAAATCAATGCCGGCCCGATTTGTCCTAGAAACCCACGAAAACACATAATAATACTCGAAATGGATATTGTCGGCGTGAATACCGGTGTAGTTCAATGAGGAGGGGGTGAATGACCGAGAGAGATAAGTAAAAGAACTTGTTTCCCAACCGATGTAAAACATTGGTAAAACAATGCTGGTGTAATTGGTATAAACCCATGATAACACTCTATAGGTAAACAGGTATTGGTCCAACGAAGAAGCCTATCTTGTCATTGTATCGATCGCCTACAGGTCAAAGGACCATGCACTTGCAAGAATAATCAAAACTTCTTTCAACATGATTGAACTCGTATCACGGGCGTTACGGTAGCGAACCTAAGATCCACATCTTTTCGGTGGTATGACATTATTAAGGTGTGGTAGGTAAAAGATATCTATCCTATTGTTCTCGAAATTATAAACCTATTGTTCCGTGATGTGAGTCACGGGGCTACAGGCAAGCATACGATATATATACCCATTGTTCTCAGATCTTACTGGAGAAGTCGCGGGGCAGCTGGCAGTCTTGCGGTATGACGTCACTATTTCCGGGCAGACACACGATACTTATCCCGTTGTTCTCGAAACAATTGGCTATTCTTTTCTGGTATGAGTCACGGGGGATCGAAATCAGGCATCGCAGTCTATTGTTTCGTTATATGATGTCATCAAGGATTGGCATTTCCAGTCATTGGTCTAGGGAATAATACCTCATTGTTCTTGGAATACTTTCCCATAGTTCGTGGGCAGTCACGCAGGCATTATTCCATTGTTTTGGGCAGGTACCACCGGTGCCACCCTAATTCCCCAACCTA
Organism: Tridacna crocea; assembly: GCA_943736015.1. Taxonomy (NCBI): domain Eukaryota; kingdom Metazoa; phylum Mollusca; class Bivalvia; order Cardiida; family Cardiidae; genus Tridacna; species Tridacna crocea. The sequence goes on from OX031066.1 coordinate 18,886,862, forward strand.
TTGTTCCGTTATATGACGTCATCGAGGATTGGCATTCCCTGTCTTGTATACCCATTGTTCTCCGGAATAATACTCCATTGTTCGTGTGCAGTCACGCGTGAATGATTCCATTTTTCTTGGAACAATACCCCTTTTGTTCGTGGGCATCTTCCCAACTACCCCAATTCTCCCCAAAGGTCCGAATTATCTACTGACTTTGTTCACATCGCCGACTTTTCTGACATTTTTCCGACTTTTTCTCTGCCGTCAATTATCGGAGACTGGTCGTTGACATCTCGCCGGGTCTCTTTCGATGAACTGCAGGCGCCCGGCCAGGTCCCGGCCGATCGCATGCATATCGGCGTGTTCCCATCGACTAATCGTTGATCACTCGCAGATTACTTCACGACGTGTCGTTGAGTAGCCGGCAACTTATTACGACATCGGCAGTATATATATTGGTCGGCATGGTAATATCTGGACAGTTGTCCGACCTCGTTCTAGTCATCATGCCATTATGTGACAGAAGAAGGATATGGCTGGCGGTCCTGAGGGCACAGAATACACCCTTCTTAAACAAGACCATATGCTGATAGCAGCGCTTGCAGCGGCAAGGGAGGAAGGAGTCGTCTTGGATGCCATAGTCCAAACTCTGCGTAAATATCCCGGAATCTCCCCCTTTTGTTTTGACTTGGGGTGGGCCTGGACAAACATGTGATGTACAACCGCCGACTACTTTTGATGCTACGCCGTTTCTTTGATCGGCCGGACGCCTGCAACAATCGATCTGGCGCCGGCAACTGCATGCCGGCGTATCAGCGCCATATCAACGTTTGATCACTGATTGTTTGCTCATACAAGTGCTGCATAATCGACATTTAAAGGAAATAGCCGCCGCCGGGGCTTCGCTTTTATGTGACCGCCAGACAAATAGATCCCCTCCCCCTGACAACCACCGACGTCAGTCTGTCGCTCGGCAAAATAAAATGGGGAACCGCCGACATATCGGCGCCTCCGATTTTTATGTTGCTTTATGTAACATAGTGACCTGCCAAACCTGATTATAATTAAGTTAATTAGTTACGAAGTTAATTAGTTGATATGGGTTAATTTTTGACTAATACTAGTGAACTGGATGACTTGCCGTTCTACATGCATTTCTACATGGTTGTTTCTGTTGGACACCATTCAAGTATAATTTGACATTAAAAAACAGGTGGGTTTTGTTTAATATTAATGTGTTTACAGTCTTGGCACTGGTCATATGTTTGTTTTGAATAATTGAATTAAAATGTCATAGAGACCTTTAGAAATGTTTCAGGTCAAGTTGTTTATTGGACTCCTAAGTGTTGGTGCATTCATCAAATTTGGACATATTATTTTGGGTTATGGCTTCCAAACTGTAAACTGGAATGCTGTTGTACAAACAACAGGTGATGGTGTGCGTGAGAATGCAATGCCGTCAAGGCCTTGCATTCTGTATATATACTGGAGTGTTTGAGAGTGAGTGGCAGTTCTAGTCAGACAGTCAGTTTGGTTTAGACTGACATTGAGTTTGGATTACAGCTGGAGTTGGAGTTAAGAGTTGGGTTCGGACATTCGGTCTGGCAGTCTGACACAGGGCGGTCTGTTCCGTTCTGGCCAGAGGCTACCTGTGAGCTAATGGACTGAAAGTTACTTATCAAACATAAAACCGCAAGCTTGGACTTATATTTTTGATTTACATGTACAAAACACAACGCGAGAAAAGAACTACTAACCACTACGTTATATTTAGCCTAATGTAGGTTTCTGACCTCCCACCGATGAAATACAGGAAAATAATCAGTAAGTGTTTGAGTGAAGACATAAAGACTCTCTTGATTACAAAATAAGAACTCCAGAGGTCAGGAAAGTCTGGTCATAAACTAGTATGATGTTTCCCTTTCGTAAACCAGGTCTACAGATTTCCTCTGTCCACAATCTACCAGTAAAAGGAGAAATGTTCGTTTGTGTAAAAGGACTGTTGAAATCCTTTGAAAAATCATACACTCGGTGAACTTTCTTAATGCAAAGATTTAAATCGTCTTTAAAAAAGGCCAACAAATCTCAACCGAAAAAGGTCGATATGGATAGTTATTGCATTTGTCCAATTCCGAAGTTTTGCTATTATTTCAAGTTATTCAAAGTATGCAGCTAGATCTAATTTAATACATCAAAAATAGACATTACTTGCTGAAGGATGGCGACATGACGTAATTCAAAGTAGTAATTATCCATTAGTAAAATAGGTTTCTAAACATTAGGTCGAGCTTTCTCAATAACGTTCTCCGAATCATAAATGAGATGGCCTTTGCAGTTTCTGTGTTATCGTGTCTCATGCATGATATACATGTGTCTTATGTCACTATTATCTTGTATATCATTGACGAATTTATCGTATTGGAGATTAACGCTGTTGTAAGAGCTTTGACCATATTACGGCGGTCAGTGCACCTACGCATGAGGTTTCTGGCTTTCTCTCACCAGTGCTGACACAATTTTCTTTCCAAGTGACTGACATGCATCAGATGTGAGAGACCAAAAAGGAAGGAAATTTCGCCTCATGAAGGTGTCGAACTTACAACCACCAGGTTACAATTCCAATATGCTTACCACCGAGCTGCCGGGTGGGCTTTAAAAGATTAACAGCGGTGCATTCAGTATTGCACTCAAAACTGAATGATGTGTTTTTCATACATATTTGTGAACGCGAAACTGTCATACGACAAAATGTCTCTCAAGTCATTTATACAATAATTTATTCATTACTTCCTGCAGAGCCTCACTGCAGTACTATATCTTATTCTGCCGCTTTATTGTCATTAAATCTTGCTCCATGTTGGTTAACCATATTAACCCTTTACCCTAAATAACAGCAAGGATGAAGCTGTTTTAATGTGTATAGGACACCTTTTGATAGCATAGAAAACATTGTGGGAAAAGGTGAAATTGCTCGTCACGAGCAATTTCACCTTTTCCCACAATGTTTTCCAAAGGCTCCTACAAGCAAAGCGTAGAAACGAGTGTCTGTGGAGTAAAGGGTTAACAAGGATGTTAACGAAACAATTCTTTCTAACAGATCAGCCTTCAAAACTGCCCTTGACCGTTTGACCAAAACAGCAAATTGGAATTAACAATCTCTGATGTACACCATACACCTACATGTACATGAGTACTTAGTAACTCCAAATAGTTTTGATTATTCTTGCAAGTGCATGGTCCTCTGACCTGTAGGCGATCGAAACAATGACAAGATAGGCTTCTTCGTTGGACCAATACCTGTTTACCTATAGAGTGTTATCATGGGTTTATACCAATTACACCAGCATTGTTTTACCAATGTTTTACATCGGTTGGGAAACAAGTTCTTTTACTCATCTCTCTCTTGATCATTCACCCCCTCCTCATTGAACTACACCGGTATTCACGCCGACACTATATCCATTTCGAGTATTATCATGTGTTTTCGTGGGTTTCTAAGACAAATCGGGCCAGCATTGTTTTTTATCGATTGAGAAACAAGTTATTACAACTTAAACTGATCTACCTGGATTCTGCCCTCTACACGAGTACTCGCGCGATGTGTCAGCTTATATATGATACGATACGATATTTGTATTCGTATGCAGTGTTGGCATGAGTTTCCTTTGGTTTCAGAGACAAATCATGCCAGACCTGTTTGTAAATAGACAGCATTTCAACGTGCGTAAGTAAGAACAGACAGGCAATGTAAAACATACACACTCCTTTTATTTGGATCTCAAGAACAGAGTAATAAAAAAATCAAGTCCTCATATAGTAATTATGAATTCCATACCAGTACACACACACACGTTGAGTGACAGATCTCAATCTAAAATAATTGCAGGAATCTGACACCTTGTGGTGTTTGAGATCTTGAGCGTTAAAATATTCATTGCATGTTCACGATAATTTTCAGGAAGTAATTGAAAACAATTAATTTTCACACTGTCTTGGAAAGCGAAATAGATACGCTGGGAAAATTAGATCTGCTTAGTTCACTAATGCTGTCTCGAAGGTATAATGAGAAGTCTTGGAAAAATCCAGTTTAAATACTGGTATAAGTATAGAAACAATATTTCAGTCATCTCGGTACGAAGGGCTGAGAGTAAGCTTTTGTGATCGAGCTTTAACAGACATTCATCATAAATCAATGGTTATCAAAAGTAGTATATGTTGTCATTCTCTTAATATTATATACTGGAGGCCACATTTTAAATTCAATGCTTATACATATAATAGTTGGTTAGGATATTTATTTTGATAACACGTTGACCGCCTCTGAAAAAGGAGTCGTTTGAATTGAACACACACACACACACAAAACAAGAGGACCATAATTGTCCTATATCACTTACCTGAGTACCAAGCTGTAAAATCAAACTTGTGACCCCTAGGCAGGGCCAGTTTTGACCCCAGCGGCATCCTAAGAAAAAACTTGGTAAAGATCCACCAGGAGATGCTACCTACAAAATATCAAAGCTCTACGCCTTCTAGTTTCAGAGAAGTAGAATTTTAAAGTTTTCCTTCTTTGTTTCTGTTTCGAACTTGTGACCCCTGGGGCAGGGCAAGTTTTGACCCCAGGGGCATAGTATGAAGAAACTTTAAAGAAGTCCACAAAGAGATGCTACATAATAAATATCAAAGCTCTACGCCTTCTAGTTTCAGAGAATAAAAAAAAAAGTTTTACTTCTTTGTTCCTGTTTCGTACTTTTGACCCCCGGGGCGGGACCAGTTTTGATCCAAGGGGCATCATATGAAGAATTTTGGTAGAGGTTCACTGGGAGTTGCTTCATACCAAATATCAAAGCTCTGCACCACCTAGTTTCAGACAAGAAGAATTTTATAGTTTTCCTTCTCCATTTCTATGTTTCAAACTTTTGACCCCGGGGTGACCCCCGGGGAGGGGCCAGTTTTGATCCCAGGGGCATCATATGAACAAACTTGGTAGAGGTCTTCTAGGAGATGCTACGTGGCAAATATCAAAGCTCTACGCCTTCTAGTTTCAGAGAAGATTTTCAAAGATTTTGCTATTTTTTTCCTTTTGGTTGCCATGGCAACCAGAATTATGGCTGGAATTCAATCTCTTGACCATCTTTTGTAGAGCTTTACGAAAGGAACATCCCTGCCAAGTTTCATCAAGATTGGCTTAGTGGTTTAGGAGGAGAAGATGTTTAAAGAAATTGTTGACGTCGCACGACGGACATTGGGCGATCAGAAAAGCTCACCATGAGCACTTCGTGCTCAGGTGAGCTAAAAAAAAAAAAAAAAATTGCGTCAGTAATTCAGAAAAACAGTGAGTGCATTGTGTATGATTTTTTTAGCAAATTCTCAGAAAAGTTGGAAATGGGTGTAATTCAGTCAGAGTAGATCACTAAATTATTCCTTTAAATAACGGGCTGTTCGCTTTTGAGGCCAGGTTTTGAATCGAGCATGTTTCGAAATGTTTATCAAAAAACCATCACACTGTGAGCAGTGTAGAGGCTTAAAGAGACAAATGATTATATAATGCTCGGTAAGAACTTTTGCAATGATAATATATGATAGGACAAGGATGTTTTTCAAAAAGTCATGCAGAATGTTAGAGAAAGAGAGAGAGAAAACGATATATGCACACCAAAGTCCCACATGTTCTTGTCTTTGTTAAAGTGTTCATCCAACTTGATCAAAATGCTTTTAAGATCAATATATATATCATTGTTAGTTCCCAGTTTTCCAGTATTTTTTTTTAAACACCTGATGATATTGAGCTCATTTTTAATGTAAAAGTCAACAACCATGAGTTACAGATCAAGTTCGAGTTTCGTTCTTGTCCGCTGATTTTTTACGAAATTATGGGCCTTGAAATTTTCTATTAAAAACAGTTTTCCGGAAATATTTTCCAAACACTGGTAGGTATTGTGCTGTTTTTGGTGTACAAGTCAATAACCATAGGTTACAGATTAAGTTTGAGTTTCATTCCGGTCCACTGACTTTCTGACAAAATCACGGGCCTTGGACCTGGAAATTAATATGAAAAAAAAAAAAAGTTTTCCGTTTTTTTTTTTCTAAACGCGGGCAGATATTGAACTGGGTTTCGGTGTGTAAGTCAACCACTATGAGTGACAGATCGAGTTCGAGTTTTGTTCTGGTTCACCGATTTTTTAAAGAAATTACGAGCCTTTGAGTCACAAAATTTCACAGAAAAAAAGGTTTCCCCGACTTTTTTACTTTCAATGCACATGTTTGGTTTGTAGGTACCTGTCATTGACACCGTTGTTCTGGTGATTTTATGTCCAAAGTCAATGTCAAAGATTTTAACGCTTTTCATGAACACTTTCCATAGTCATTTCTTTGTATATTTTTTTCCAAGTACTTAAGTTATAACACTTATACGTGGTAAGCTGGTGCATTTCATTGATACACATCTTCTGATGATAAGGTCAATATCATCTCACAAAATAAAGGTCATACGGTCGTATTTCTGAAAATTTGCCTTTACGGAGGCATTTGTGTTTCACAAACATATCTTGTCCTAGTAAAACTTCTTCAATGGACTTACTTTAATGAGGAAAGTGCTTATATATCTGGCTTTTATTAGAGCATTGCATACAAAGGTAGAAACGATGATTATAATTCTGAAATGGGGCTCAAATACGTTCTCCACAAGAGTTTCACAATCTATACCTACTAGCGAAATATACGGCCAGTAAGGGACTCAGAGTTGCAATACTATCAGAATGCTTGTTCCAATGAATGTTCAAGAATTACGTGATAAACAACTCTTGCTTTGAAGAATCTCTATCGCTCTCTTTTCATGCTCGAAAGAATGTGTATACTGAACACATATATATGCTCTATCCACTATTTTGTTGGATGTTGTTTTTTCAATAAAGTGGTTTGATAGCGGTAATTAAAAACTTCGGTCTTTTCCACGGACTACAGAATGTACATTACTAAGCCCGCTTAGGGTTACAATTATCAATGAAAAGAATATCATTATATTACTTATTAAAAATACCACCTTAAACTTTTACTTACCTCTTCGTTTTGAGTTACACCTTTCATCAGAAATCTGTATTTACCAATTTGCAAATATGCACGTAAACATTAATTATGATTACTACATTTTCCATTTATATTTTCATAAAACACCTGCTGCCATCATGTTTCAATTGGTGAAGCCTTTTTGGCCAGATTATCCCGTACAGAACACAAAATATTTGTTCCTGCTTTTATTTTGTAATTGAGTATAAAGGTTAAAAGTGAATCACTCAACATTTTGTAACATAGATCCAAGATCTGAAAATCTCTTAAAACTTTCAATACAGTAAAGGGTAGCTTGAGTAGCATCCTTGATTGAGGAATTAGTTTCAACATAAATCATTCTGCATTTCTGTTCCCGCCTTGTTGAACAAGTGTCTTCCATTAAAACGTCCATAGATACATCATCGTTGTCTTGTAGACGTTTTTTTAGCCCCGAGTTGGATTCCGTTCAAAAGGAAATAATGACTCTATAAATCTCAAAAGCACTTGGGTGACTTTGATTAGCTCGGTGGCTTGCATTTGCAATATCCGGCCGTCTTTCAGCGTTTAGTAAACAATTAAAACAATGGATCGCATTTTGCAGTGCATTTTTGCAAGAATTTAAATCGCTTTCGGGTGAAAAAAGTAAATGACTTTTTAACTACATTTCTATTGGGTTTTTATTGTGCTTTTATGTTTTTGTGTGTCTAGTGTGGAAAATACTTTCTGTAGCATGATTTTGTTATTAAGTGTGAAGATGTCGTCCAGTATCTTCAACATTTAACATAGGATACCGAGTGCTCATGCTGACGGAGTTGATCAAGGTCCTGTCCTACAGAACAAGCATTTTAAGCGATCTTGATTACCTGTGTCTTGTATATTGTTTAGGTTTTTATGCTGCTTTTAAAGGTCAGGAGAAACATTTAAAAAGAGATAGCTTTCTTTTTATTTTGACTCAAATTCTTCGTATCTCCTGTGAAACGTGTGAATAGTTTGAAGAAAACAATAGGCTTACCATCATTTGTAATTGAGTGTCTTATACCCAGGAGTCGACTGGCTGCCTGCCTAATTACCTTAAGAGTCTTTAAGGAGTTTGCATTAACACCTATATAAAAAAGTAAAGACCATAGAACTAAAGATCTAGACAATATTTACGTGAAACCTTTGAAGTTCTACGATGTCGTTCACCAAACTGTTCCATTCCTCTTCCTAAAATAGCCCGAGGTGATGCTGCAGCTACGTGCATCTTGACCTTAATCTATACTCCTTACTTTCTAACAGATAAATTCCTTACCACACGACAAAATTCTTGTTTTATCCAATTTGAAAGCATCTGCAGACAGCAGTACAAAAGTGTCTCAGAGGGTGGGATTAGTCTCTGATCATGATGGGTTCGGAAAAAATAAAAAGCTCTTTACATATTTCTATGGAAGAATTGTGCGTCATTTGACAAGCTAGATTCGAGCACCTACAGCAATAAATTAATTGATAAATTGATCGCCTACAAATACCTTCACAATCACATCTACGACAATCAGATTCGATTTAAAATAAGAGCCAATCTATCAATGATGTAAATCAAACTACAGCAGGCTACTGGTTGCCATGCTAATTGAAGCTCAAATTCCACAAAAAAGGCCTATTAAGAACACCTAGCCCTAGAAAGTATACAACCTAGTAGAAAAAAATGGAGGTTAAAATAAACGCTCGTGATACATAATAAATAGATCATAACTATTATAAAACCAGACAATTTCGTCTAACAACAACCATCTATATAATGCTCTAAACTGGTCCTTTCATCTACATGTACAGTAATCTGACCAAAGAGCAAAAGTTTTAATTAAGGGCACCTTGTGCGGACTGCACAGGCTTGTCTTACCTTTGCAGATGCATTAAAACCCCTTTGAACAGAACATGGATGGTGTACGTTTCACTACTGTGTGAGAAATAAAAATCTAAAAAAATGATCATGAACAGAAGCTAAACCGGGGATTTTGGAACGGTTGTCAGATCATTTCTGTACCTGTCATCGTGACGTGCTTGCAGTAACAAAGGTATGTCAACATTGCTAGTCTTTCTTTTATCAAATAACGGCAATCGACTGATGCTTTAGTATATTATCATGGTAGCATTCAAGTGACGGCGGTGATCGAGATCAGACTGAATAGAACCTGCAGTCTTACTTTGCATTTATAACTTTATCATCCGTAATGTCTGCTTGATTTTAAACTATGGCCTGAATTATATCAGTATACAATGTTTTTTGTTGGCTATGCTGTCAAAAACCAATGTTATCACTTTGCTTACGCTTAATAATTTATTGGACTATCGAACGGCGCTATAACAGATCAACAAACTAGCGACGGCCACTCGCAAAGCAAACGAAGATAAATTACAAAATAATTGTTCCGAAAGGTGAAATAATTACTGAACAAGGTACCAGGAGCTTAGATCTCGCGTTTGTTCTGATCAATGCCGGAACCGTCAGATGAAAGATTGGCAGTACAAAAGAAAGATTTTGGCCTCTGACGACCGTAAAGCATTAACACTCCATCCAAATTTAATTAGACAATTTTTCATCATCAAGGCTAAGCTTTCGAATAAAAAAATAGGATAACATGTCTACTACTGTTTAAACGAAATTGGTATCATGTAGAGTACAGAAAGAGTAAAAAGATTAATCATTCCACTTCCAAATAATGGCGTATTCTAACGAACACGAGGAGAAAGGCTTTCAAAAACAAAAGAAAGTGGGAAAAATGTTGGAAACCGGCAGTTTCTCCTTTTTCAACAATATTTCTTCTACATCAAGACAAATTCCATCATTTAAGCCACGTTTAGTTTGCCGCCTGCTAAAGCTTTGGGCTTGGATGAGTCTAGTATTTAATCGTCTGGTGAAGAGTTAATATGATGGTCTAGCGTTTTAACCTGTAAACTAGAGGCGCTTGAGCGCCTGCATTGCTCCACAAGCCTGATTTTTCTGTAACGGTGAAGCGAAGTTTTTAACAATTACCATTCATTCCTGCATTTTAGGTCACTGAAGAAAAAAAGCTATGAAATACATTGTGGGAAAAGAAGAAAATAATAGTAACCTGCATTTTCTTAGTTTTACACAATAATTCCTACCCTTTTTGATACAAAATTTACTAATTTGAAGATTTATTATGCTGTCTGCAACATCTTTCAAATATGACCAGTTATAAAAATTTTGTCTTCTGGTTATAGTTAAAGAGGATCTTGTTACAAACCATTTTGGGTGGGGAAACATCAAAATACAGAAAGTATGTACTATGGCAATTGTTCTATTGAAGTTGCAGGATCAAATTGATTGGATAGCAAAATGCCTTATCACAACAGTAAAGCCCTGTCCCTCTTTGTACCAGGTCACAAGGTCAACAAACCTTTACCAGAACTAGTAAAAGTGCAGAGGTTCCCTTGTTTTATATGAAAAGAATTATAGATTATGTAAAGCAACCATAAATTCTTTACCAAACGACCAGATTTGGGATGTGACCAAACTGAAAGCATTTGCAGACAGCAAAATAAACATTGATGGAATGATGATTTCTCTCTTTGATAGAGTAGAAAAGACTGAAGGAAAAGGAGAAAAGTGCTATTACCAGCATGTTCTCCTTTTCCAAGAGTGTTTTCCAAAGACTTCTTTAGGGTCGTTAATTTAAGTCAGGATTGACTTACCAACATAGGAACTAACCTGAAATACAACAGTGAAATCCAACGAATGGTTTGAGAGAAGAAATTTTTCAAAGATTTTACTTTATAGTTTATACCATATAAGGAAAATGAGTCTCCCATAAAAGCCATGTTTTTTTATGGATTTTTTTTTTTTAAGGAATTCTGTAGACCTCTATCTAAAAAACATTCCTGCAAAATAATAATGCTATCCATAAGCAGTTTTGGAGGAGAAGATTTTTAAAGGTTTTTTACTTTTGTTGCCATGGCAACCAGAATTATTCATGGAACACAATTATTTGAAGGAATTTGAAATAGGACCACCTAAGGAACATTCCTGTGAAATTTGGTAAAAATCGGGTGAATAGTTTATGAGAAGTTTTTTAAAGAAAAGGTTTACGGACGCACGAACGAACGGACGGACGGACGCACACAACGCCATGACAATAGCTCGCTGGCCTTCGGCCAGTGGAGCTAAAAACTGAATGCATTTCACAAATAGCCTATATAAGTTGATTGAAATAATGAAGCTGTTTTCTAATTAGATTTCCGCGCTATCATTTTTATGACGACAACTGGGTGGCACAGAAACATATTTTAAGAAAAACATTATTAGTTGTACGGCGAGGCGGCAGGGGACTTGGAATCTTGTTCACTGCTGTTGTGAATCATGTCGGCCCAATCAGAAGGCGAGGCAGTGAAATGATATGTCAAAGTCGTAAAATATGCTCAAAGTCCTCTGTCAACTTACTGCACAAAGAAATTATATTTCAAAGTTTTATCACTCAAACTTGTTTTCAGCAAAAAATTCATTTCCCCGTTTTATGGTCTGCTGAATTGAGTACGCTGACGAAGTAGAATTTCCCTTCTGAATGCCCCTATTAAATGAGAACTGACGTCAATGAGACAGTGACGTCAATGAAACATTGGTAAAATGTGCAGTTTGGTGCATAAACTTGATGATATCACAGTAATCGACATTCGAGGTACTTTGATTGAAATATTGGTAAGTATTTATGCAATTCAATAATAATTGTCAAATGTAAACAATCATTATTTGTCTTAATTGACCGTTTGGTTATCCGTTTGATATCACAATGTTTGAATTTCTAATTTTCACAGTTTGCTAATCTGGCATGAGATGGCTAGTTTTAAATTCCATGCGTTTGTCCTATAATGACAACAGGTGATAATACATTTAATTATATTCACCTTTTTTTAGAAAAAAAAAGTTAAAATCCATTCTGACTGTTTAAATGACAACAATCAAGGAAAGCTAGCAATAATATCGTGCAGGCTACCCAGATGTTTGTCTTGTGGGCGGTTGGTATCGATCGACGCCACCATTTTGGATGCTGTGTTGAAAGTGCAGTAATATGATTCGTCGTTAATCAAAAGAACGCCATCATTTTAGTGGGCCCGGCTTTTGCAATGGCAACATTTTGAAAATAAATCTAACAATCGGGAGCAATGATATATTCCAAGAATGATAAATTCCAAGATATAATATTTTCAAGACAACTTTTGATGATTGTGCAATGACAAATCTCAGAGACAACTTCTTCAGTTCAGGCTAAGACAAGTGTTTATCATAGAAAGCTTATTCCTTTCAAATTCAACAAATTGAATTTACATACACATTTTCTATTTTTTTTTTTCCTTGCTATGTGTGGCAGAAACTGGCCATTGCTTTTGACCATTGAATTAAAACAAAACTCGATAAATATATCGCTTTTGAAGACAGGCTTATGATCCATTGGTACAACTGACCATAGCCTAAATAAGAAACTATCTTTCAAATCAATTGCGCAGTCCAGGACGAACCGCCAATGCGGCGAAAAGCGCTGCACCGCCATACTATGGAGGAAATGGACCAGAACAGCGGATCTTTTTGATAGACTCCTTACCCGCGATCCTCCAACTGAGGTATGGTCGACACGCTTTAATCGTAAAACGATTGTCAGACCATCAACAATTAAAAAACAAGTTTCAATCAACCAACAAAATCAACATACAACTTCAAACATCAAAACAGAACAATCTGAATAAGTTCCAAAAAAGTTGTTTCTCTTCAAACTCCTTTCCTTTCCAAGGAAATAGGACACTGAAAATATGACAAGTGTGGTTATAAATAGACTGCACACCTAAATTGAGCATTTCCAGATGCATCATAGAAAAGCTGCACTTCGTTATCACTGATCCAGAACGACTCGGAGAAAAATCTTGTCCTAAAGTCCTCCTTCAAGGGGCAAAGTAATTCAAATAAAATGACCCGGTTTAAAAGCCTTCGACATCGCTGCATAAAGTCGGCTACGAAATGCTCTCAATATTGGAATTGCCCCTGCACAAGAATTTAAAGACTGTGCTTGGGACTGAAAAAATCTGCGAGTGACTTTATGCTTTCCAAGCGCGTGAAAAAGATAATCATTTAGGTCATAAATGTTTGCAAATGATATCCCAATTTCCATCTCAAGAGTGCAGATAATCAATCCTTGAAAAATTAAAATTTGTGTTGGCCCTTCCCGTTTGTCTAGAGCAAGAGGCACCTCTAGCAGTAGTATATAACAATCGGTTGGGGAGACTTCCTGCAGCCCCTGCAGCGTCACACATAACTGCCCAAGAACAATAGGGGTATTGTTCCAAGAACAATGGAATGATTCACGCGTGACTGCACACGAACAATGGTTATTATTCCGGGGAACAATGACCGGAAATGCCAATTTTCGATGACATCGTATAACGGGACAATAGGTTGGGGAATTTGGGGAAGTCGGTGGCACCTGCCCCAAAACAATGGACTCATGCACGCGTGACTGACCACGAACTATGGGAACAATGGGGTAAGTATCGTGTGTCTGCCCGGAAACAGTGACGTCATACCGCAAGACTGCCAACTACCCCGTAACTCATTCAGAAAACAATAGTTAGTATAAAGATCTGAGAAGAATGAGGTAAGTATCGTATGTCTGCCTGCAGCCCCGTGACTCAAACCACGGAACAATAGGATTAGACTTGCTTTTACAGGTTTAAGGGAGGTTTGGCCTACTGAGGACGGAGGCAAAATAAGAGATTTTTAACGGCTACAAAGCTGTCCTTTATTCGTGAAAAGTCACTTTCAATGACCACCTAGTATTATTCAGACAGCATTACGAAATGCATACCTTGTGAGTAAAAGAACAAAAGATACGTGGATAAACCCCTTACGTCGATAATTACAGCAAAATAGCAACGCAGAGTTTATTCATGCAAATTCAATCTCGTCTCATTTCATCGTTTGCCCTTTTAGGTCTGCACTTTCAAAGGTTGCTCAAAAGTGGCACCCAGCCGGCGTAATTCACTTTTTTACCGTTCGACCATCCTTTCCACCGGTGTCACCGGCTCTATAGTTATCGAGGGACAATTTCGTACAGCTGATCCATTCGTTTCAATCGATATAATTCCTTTGTTCATTTGTCTGCTGGCCCGTGTTTCGAAAAACCTCAACCATTTTTCAGGATCGGGTACGTAGGTCTTCGTTGTTGTTAGGCAACTGACTTAACTCAAATGACAAGTCAGTCTCCAGTGAAAATTATATATAAATATGACTCGACGTTGACTCTTCAGTCACTCATTACTAACTTTCTGACACGTCACAAACTTCCTTTTGCCTCCTCAAATACCTTTTCAATTATTGCATTCACTTAAATAAAAAACGGTTATGTGAAGTATGAAATTTAAATGTAAATGCAAGATTATTACACGCGTTGCTCTACACTAAAAATCGGGGTTAGCAAGCACTAAACAGTTTAAAAGGCACCAGGGAGATAGTGTTGAGAGAGGGAGGAGGCAATATGATTTTTTAAGGCACCAGGGAGTAAGTGTTGAGAGACGGAGGAGGCAATAGGATTTTGAGGCACCAGGGTGCGAGTGATGATATAGCGAGGAGGTAAAAATGAGAGAAATTGAACGGATACAAATTTATCCTATATTCGACGAAAAAGTCACTGTCATCCACCACCTAGTATTATTTCAGAGCCTTAAGACATAAAATTAACTGCACGGAATGATAAAACACAGAAACTGTTGTCTAGACGGCAGCAAAATATTAAATGAAGCACAAAGGAGGTAGTCTTAAGAGGAGGAGGATGCAAAATGAGCTTTTTGAGGCATCAGAGTACAAGTTACGAGATTGGGAGGAGGCAAATTGAGGTAGGCTAGGAGTCACGAAAAGTTTTGAGAGGCATCAGGGAGTAAGTGTAGAGATGGTATCAGGATGCACGTAAAGAGGAAGGGAGGAGGCAAATTGAGGTGGGCTAGGAGGCACGAAGAGTTTTGATGGGCATCAAGGAGTAATTGTTCAACCGAAAAAAGAAGCGTTGCAATACTTATACCAAAGTGGAAGTGATAATATGTTACCGGATACAAAAGTGCGGCAAAAATGAAACCGAAACGGAAATGTTGCAATAATGAAACCGTAAACAGACGTTACGTAAAAAAGAAACCCGGAAGCGGAAGCGAAAGTAAGTTGTAACCGGAAACTGAAGTCTCACCGCCCAGGGAGTAAGTGTAGATAGAGGGAGGAGTCAGAAAGTTTTCTGTCGTAGCGGGATGCACGTAAAGAGGAAAGGAGGAGGCAAAATGATGTAGGCTAGGAGACACGTAATAAAGAAACCAGGAAGCTGAAGCGCCATAAAGGAAATACTCACCAGAATGAGGAAGATTCTGATACGGATCAGTCTATGGACATGGATGAGCAGTCTTTCGAAGAGACGGATGAAAATGGCGCTGAAAGCAATGCGACTATGACCCTTGGGATAGTCTCATACAAAAAGCGTTTGACCAATGCCATGAGCAATTTGAAGAGGTCGTGTCAAAGCTTACTCGACAGAACAACTTGGACGAAACAGAGGCTCGTCACCAGGCCTACGAAGACCTAAGATCCACTTATCGAAAAGCCTTGGTTCATAACTTAACAAGCCGGATGATGTGGTTTAATGCTATTCCAAAGGATCCAGTATACAAAAGTGAGCGCAAAACGGCCAAAGATTTAATGGTCATTGATGATTTTAAAAAAGATGAAGCTTGGAAATATGCCATCAACAAACGCAAGTATCTCTTGGATTCCATCCTCGAAAACTCTGATCCACCGACACTTCAAAATAACGATGAGTTGTGAAAAAAAAATCGAGGTGATTGGTAATAAAATTCAAAAACGGTTAACCCTGTACCTTTTGTTCTCTTTACACACAAGGTATGCATTTCGTAATTCTGACTCCTCTCGCTTACTCGCAGGAGTCATTCTTCAGTATATATACGTCTGATCTTGCTCTAGGCTGATTTCAACAGTACGACTTTTACTGTTCAAAATATAATGGGCAAAATCGGAATAAGAAGTTATAAAAAAAAAATAGCCAACAAAGTCTTATCTTGATTTATATTTGTCTTATTCAGCTCAAAATAGATTACTTGGGACGGCCCCAGATTCGAGAAGTTCGAGAACTGTTGAAATCAACTAAATATTAAGTTTAGTCATCAATGTTTCCGATGAAACGAGACGAGATCGAATTTGCATGAATAAACCCTGCGTTGCTATTTTGCTGTAATTATCGACGTAAGGGGTTTATCCACGTTAACATGGTTGACCCTGCATCTTTTGTTCTTTTACTCACAAGGTATGCAATTCGTAATGCTGTCTGAAATAATACTAGGTAGTCATTGAAAGTGACTTTTCACGAATAAAGGACAGCTTTGTAGCCGTTAAAAATCTCTTATTTTGCCTCCGTCCTCAGTAGGCCAAACCTCCCTTAAACCTGTAAAAGCAAGTGACAGAGTCCGAAACATTTAACAATGGAAGGTTTACAGAAGTCGATTAAAACCATGACGAGACCGGTTAGCACCCTCCCGTTAAATCTTCAGAACAGCTCGAATATCTGATGAAAGAGAAAGCAGACCCCGCCAACAAAAAAGAGGAGGAAAAATTTATCATTCCAGAGACAGAATGTTGGGATGATGACGATGAACCGCCATTTTCGCTCAGCTTCGGACTTGACGCTCAGGACCTATAGAGAGTAAGGAGAAGGGCAGCAAGCAGCTGCCCAGCCTGTAGGAAAGTCGAGGGTTGTGCGTAAAACCACAACCTTAAAACACAGCCCTTTTCAGGGCTACCAACTATCCCGAAAGAGCAGTCTATCCTCAAATTGTCAAAAGAAAGTCTGTCCAACTTCTTTTTACTCGAGAAAACAAGAAACTCTTTTTCCTTTAACCTTTCGTGTTTTTTTTAAACATTTCATGACAAACAGGAAAAAAAAGCTTTTAAAAACTCCAGGAAAGCGTGGATAGGTGCACTGGTCGTCTTGATATAATAGAAATAATGTTGCAAAGAATTTTTAACACTATGCAATACTTTATCGAGTCCTTGATCTTACCCGGTCATTTCACACCGAGTACACAATAGAACATGATCTAATCAGTCGATAGGCGTGTACCAAACTGAAATCGATACCTCGTCCACGAGCCAGATGATACACAGTTTTATCCTTTACAGTGGATTGATATGTCGCATATTCTTGTTCCATTGATGTCCTTGTTCAACAATACGCGAGACCAGTCCACTTTTCGTGAATCAGGTTCGTTTCCAGGTGAGTCTCGAGGCTGCAAGCAGACATACGATACTTACCCCATTGTTCTCAGATCTTTATACTATTGTTTTCTGGACGAGTCATCACGAGGGCCACAGGCAGTCTTGCGGTATGACGTCACTGTTTCCTAGCCCTGACACATGTCCTCAAAAGTAGTCATGAGGTTCTGACATTCATTGCTTGCCTTATGACCACCGAATAAGATGGCACCCAAATAATGCATGACATGCTCTGAGTTTGATCTGTGAAGCAAATCCCACAGTAAAAATGTTGAGAATTCCAAAAACAAAGGATAGGAAATTGAGCATCTTATAGGTAAGCATTTGTCAAAAAATTATAATTAGCCAATTTAATTCCCAGCAACTCAAAACCTGTTGGGCTGACAGGCAATAATCGAAAAGCTAACTTAACTTCCATCTTTCCTAAAAGAGCATTTTGGCCAAGCTGTCGAACCATTGCCACAGCTTCATTAAATGAAGGATACCAGATTTTGCACAGGGACGAATCACTGAAGTCATTTACACTTAAACCCAAAGGATCTGATAGATGTAGAATTGAGCAGAAAGATTTGTCTTTTTTCCGGAATATGACCAATGGGAGAAATTCTCATTTTGAAAAAAAAGGGGATCCTTAAAGGGGCAAGCCATTCGACCAAAAGAAACCTCCTTGATTACCTACCTTACAGCTTCTTTTTCATTTTCTCTTGCTGAAATCAAAATTATACACTTTCTATCTAGGACCATTGTAACGTAATGAAAAAACAAATTTGTACAATCAGTGGAAAGTTCAGAACCTATCCTTTTTTTTTTTTGAGGGGGGGGTATCCTTAAAGTAATTGTACAAGACGTTCCGTATTAATGGGTGTTTTGCCGAGGCCTGTAATAATTGCCCCTACGTCGTCCTCCTGGAGCAAGTCGAGGCATTCTGCTTCCAAATTGTTCGCACTCTGGTGTCCTAGTCGACAAAAATTGAGTGACGGGTTTGGGAAGCGCATTCCATACGGTGCAAAAGACCTAAAAGAGGTAGATCGTCTGATAGTAGAACCAGTGCTACGTGCAATGACTGGATGTGGCTCTGAACACTTTAAATAAACTTGTATGCACAAGCTGACCTAACACACCAACCATTCGCCCAACTTGTGCTGATTCACAAGCAGCTGTGAAAAAGGACCCCCAGCATTAAACGTATATAACAACCAGAGATCCTGATCCACATCACCCCAAGGGATAGCACTGTTAATTGCCGTCTTAACCCTAAACTACTCGTCATAACTACGCCAAGCAGCACCACCATATGAATAGGCCCCTAAACGAATGAGGCTAATGTACTTTTTGGAATTTCTTCTGGACAGTTTAGACTATAGACGCTAATAAATATCATACAAGCATATATCAATTGCTCAATGTTTTTTTTTTTTTTATTTTTTGTGATGTCTGCTGGCACCGTTATTTATTTCGACCTTTGTTGCTTCTCCAAAGTTCTTTGGAGATGGCGAAAGGCTGCCGAAATCCACATATTCATCTCTAAGATTTTTTGTCTAATGCGGGGCTGCTAGTGCGACCCTTGACAATTTTTCAGAGAACAGGCAAGATCATAAGTTGACTTTCATAGAATTTTAAAACTAAAGAAATTAAGGTGTTGCCCTCGAGAGCTGTCTACCTTTCTCGTTGACACCGTAAAAAAGGAAGAGTCAGTCACAACGACATAAAAATACGCTTAAGTGGAAGAAGGTATGGAACATACATAGACAGGCTTATGATCCATGGGTGCAACTGATCATAGCCCGAATATGAAACTCTTTCAAATCGATTCCGCAGTCGAGGACAAACCACCAGAGCCACCAATACTATGGAGGAAATGGCCTAGAACACCGGATCTTTTTGAAAGACCCCTTGGCCGAGATCCTCCAACTGAGGTATGGTCGACGCGCTAAAATCGTAAAATGATTGTCAGATAATCAACAACTAAAAACAACTTTTAATCAACCAACAAAATCAACAATTTCAAACTTCAAAATTACTTCTTATGTTCTTATCCTAATTGTTAATTATCATTTGGATTGTCATTATCAATACTATTGTCATCATTGCTACATCAACTAGGTCCCTATAGTCGCTTTCACATAAACAATGGCTTCGTCTTCAGCTAATGGCTCCAAATGCAGACAAGTATTCAACACTAATACCCCGATCTTTTCAAGTACTGATATAATCTCTGTAATGGAAAAATGTAAAAAAAAACAACTGACTTTAGATTACCCATCACAGCCCAATTCCTTGTTAAAAATCATAGAAAAACTTCCAATTGTTTGTTTCTCTCAAGATGAGACTACTCTATTTAAGTCATTGTTTTCATTGGCTTTCTTTGGTTTTTTTTTTTTTGCGTCGGTGACTAGTGGCTGACTAAAGGTTTATCAATACATTCTATTTAATTAAGTGATATAATTTTTAAGGCATATGGTTCAGTACTTGAGTTGAGGATTCCTCATTCAAAGACAAGTCTACTTGGCATGGGAACAGTGTTGTCTGTTAAGTGTATAGGTGTTTTCCTTTGTCCGGTTTGTTCAATGCAATCTTGCCTTCAGGATAGACCAAAGGTGTCGAGCGAGCTTTTTATTTTTCATACTAATTTAGAATATGTTATCGATATCAGTTTAACTCTGTTTTAAAGAAAACTTTAGCAGTGTCTAGGATGTAGGCAACGAATTTCGCATCTCATTCCTCCCGCATAGGGACAGCTACTCATGGGTATGGACAAAAACATCATAAAGGAGCTGGGCAGGTGGGAGTCTCAGTCATACAAATCTTACATTCGCATCCCAACATCATCAATGGTATGTTGAGCTTAGTGTGCACGTTTCCTATATTGTATGTTATTTGTCAGGTTTCAGGTTAGTTTCATATAACATTATTTGTAAACATCTATTATGACAACCAACTACGACAGCAAGTACTGAATATTATGACAAACAACTATGAGAGCAAGTTCTGAATACTGAAGTCTTTTCCAGAAAACCAAAGCAGAATTTGGGTTGTTTGTTATCTATTATTAAGCATGCATTTAAGCATGCTAAGGGATATGATGTTGGAGTTAGCCTTGGTTTGTACAGGTTAAGAGTTAACATCTTGTGGCATGGAATAAGTGGAATGAAAATGTTTCAAGTTCTCAAGCACCTGAAAACTATACTTTACTATAAAGAACTACCACATATTTTGGTAATACATGCGTAGAGTATTCTTGATACATTTGGAAAGCTAACTGATTTGATGCAGAATACTTCCTTAGTATGGTCTCAAGTTTTGCCTCGAATTAGGTGGAGAAGTGAAAGATCCAATAAAGCAGTAGCAAAATGCATAGTCTATTTGAACCGTTGAAATACTCAGAAAAGATGGTGCCTACATCAAGTACCCTGAACTGTAGAACTGTGACGAGCACTGGACTATCGGGTACGGTAACTCCTGCACCCGGGTACTATTACCTGGCTACCCTATATTTAAGTAGTAACTTATTAAATTTAGCTATAATTGTGGAAGTCCAATGAAATATTTGATCTTACTTTAAATGTACACACACAAAGTACATACACCGGAACTAGATAATTGAAATAGATTGAAATAAAGCTGTACCTCTTATCTCCCCTTCAACGTCAGTAATGGATAATTATTGTTATACTGGTCTATTCACCGCTTTTGGTTTATTTGGTGTTTCTGGTACATAGACGACGGTAGTTTATAACATGTATTGTGCGATTTATTTACGACCAGTATAGCATAACGTGAAGGACACGCATCACAAGTATGTTTATATAAGTTCAAAAGGCGGAAAATTTAAAAAATATATCGAGTTAAGTTGTTAAATTGACTGGAAATTTGGTTTAAGAAACGTAAGTTGATGCAAAACATGATTTTTAATTCACCATCAAGTTTGCTTTGTTTCGCCATTCGTGGTTTATCTGATTTTGCGAGGTTGTCGTCGGATCGCTTCCTCAGCTTCATAGAATGTTTAAACTCAAGGTGCTTTTTCATGGATGAGGTACCATGCCTTGGTACTTAAGTTATAAATCCCAAATCGGTGTTCACACTGGCTCTTTATTTGAAGGGTATACTTGCCCCCGGGTTGTAAATCTAGCGGTAAAACTTCATATTAGAGGGTATGGTAATAATGGTTCCTAACTATAGGTAAAGCAATTAATAATAATGTTTTGTACCACAAAAATGTGTTATATTAAGATATCTGTGGAAATTGTTTAAAGTCAATAAAAAGCCAAAAAGACGGTCTGAAGTGACTCTGATCGGATGTCAAAAGGAACGTTGTGTTGTGTCCATACTTTTCGTGTGTGTGTGGTTTTTTTTCATTTATGGAAAGTTTTTTCCCTGTGATTTGACAATAATTTGTCAATAAGTGTAACAGGTAACTTCCAATCCCGCCATTTTACAAAAGTTAACCGGATAATTAATTTTTTTACGTATTTTTTTTTCTTACATGAATTTCAATTCTGTAACGTAATTTACAAAGCAATCTACGTAAGAACAGTTCAGATCTCAGTTTGTCTTCTGTTTGTCATGCAGAAGACTAAAGAACTGTCAAATTTGGCATTTTGACGGAACTTTGCAATTCGAAGCCGTGTTTAGTTATTTTCATGGGTTGGTGCAAGTGCCAGGATGCAGAAACTGTTCCGTGGCAGAATCTTGATTAATGAAAAAAAAAAATAAAATAGTGACATGAACGTTACTGTATCACTTAAGTGTAAAAGCAACTGATTCCATCTATTAGCATTAAGCCACACGAACATGATTACTAGAAATAATTAGCTAGTTGACGTAACAGTTATGAACATAATACTCTATTAATAATCAAAATGATAATTAGCAATAAGGATAAGAACATTTAAGTAATTATGAAGATTGAAGTTGTGTGTTGATTTTGTTTGTTGACGAAAGTTGATTTTTAGTTGTTGATGATATGACAATCATTTTACGGTTTAAGCGCGTTGACCATACCTCAATTTGAGGATCTCGGCTGAGGGTTTTTTCTTCCTGGACTGCGGAATTGATTTGAAAGACAGTTTAATATTCAGGCAATGGTCAGTTGTACCTATGGATCATAGCCTGTGTTCAAAATTGATATATTCATCAAGTGTTTGTTGTTATACAATGGTCAGAAGCCATGGCCAATTTCTGGTACAGAATAGATAAGAATGAAAACAGAAAATGTATTTGTAAATTCAATTCTTGAATTCAAAAGGAATAAGCTTTCTATGAATTGTACTTTCCATAGCCTGAACTGACGAAGTTGTCGTTGAGATATTGTCAATGCCCAATTACCAAACGTATCTTGAAAATATTGTATCTTTGAAAGTATCATTGCCCCCAATCGTCATTGCAAGTTTGTCAAGGAAATATTGTCATTACGCCAATTGCCTAATGTGTTTCATTTCAAAGCCATATCTCAAATAATAGGATTTGTAGTTATCGACGGGACGCCAATTAATTGAATGGCCCAGTTGATGTTCCATACATAAATTCCATTACCCTGTAATGTTTATGCCATTGTGACTATAACAGACCGGCTCTTCCTTTTTTTACGATGTCACCGAGAACGAAAGACGGCTCTCGAGGCAAACCCTTAATTTCTTTAGTTTAAAAAAATCTATGAAAGTCAATTGTTTTAAAGCCCGTCACACCCAACCCTAGTCAGTGTTGGTTTTGCTGTCATTGTTTGAATATTTTTCAGATACTGAAGTACGATGCTATCTTCTTCCCATTCACTTCATGGCTTTAAGCAGACGGCGGTTCGTCCCGGACTGCAGAATCGATGTGAAAGACAGTTTTAATATTCAGGCTATGATCGGTTGGCACCTATGGATCATAAGCCTGTCTTCAAAGTTGATACATTCATTGTGTTTTTGTTGTAATACAATGGTCAAAAGTCATGGCCAGTGTGTAGCACACAATAAACAAGAATAAGAATGAAAAAAGAAAATGTGCTTGTAAATTCAAATGTTGAATTCGAAAGGAATAAGCATTTTATGTATTACACTTATCATAGCCTGAACTGACGAAGTTGTCTTTGAGATTTGTCATCGCCCAATCATCCAAGTTGTCTTCCTTTCCCCTCCCCCCGATTGTCAGAAGCTTTGTCATTGCCCCAGTTGTATAAAGTGATAAAATACACAATCCGAGTTTAAAGATCCTAACTACAAAGAATTTGAAAAACATTGTGGAAAACATAAGAAAATGCTGATAACCATGTTTTTTTTTTCTCTCCACACAGACAGAAAAACTATCAAGACACATTTATTCTGTCGTTTACAAATGCTATCAATTTAGCTTATTTCAAACTTTGTGTTTTAGATAGACCCAGTCCACTGCAAAGAAATATACTTTAATATTTGCATTGGCGAATACATGTAGATATAGTCCTCAATGTCTAAGCAAAATTGTTATTTGAAAACCAACGATAATACTGCAAATTTTTGTGCAGTCTGATCTTGATCTCCAATGACTACAAAAGATAGAAAAGCGTTGAAAGGCGCCCAGAGCGGTTGGCATTGTTTTTTTATATCATGATATCAAACATCATTTGCTATCTCTTTATATACTATAAATATGTATACTGCTTAAAAGCTTTTGATGGGAGTTTCAAACTTTCTCCAAACATCAATCCACTTTATCAAAGCATCTATCGGCCATCAACGAGGAACAGATTTCCCGCGTGGATACATATCGCCGTACATGCATGGAAACTCTGACGCCAAGGTATCAACTCCAATTAAAATACTAGGCTATTATCGTGTATCCGTTTTCCTGACTCGTGTAAACGTGTAAATGTTAAACAAAACACAATTTAAAAACAAAAACAATTAAAATCTTGGAAAAAACCAAACCACCTGTTTGAAGGTTTATTCAAGGGGAAGGGGGGGGGGGGGGGAGGGGGAGGGCAATCCAGCGTGAACCACTGTCGTTTGCTTTTTCTGCCCGTTTACGCTTCCTGTTTTGCTCGCTGCTCCGAAAAGTGGTGATTTTTTTTTTTATATTTGAGAATCTGTAAATCGACTGATGGACATAGTTTTGGTAATTTTGTTCACAAGCTCTTGGTTTACAAAAAGAGAATGACCAAACGAACAAAATATTTTGATGACATAAACTTGCAAATTTCTTTGTCATAACCGACATAAAAATTACTTAATAAACAACCGGATAAACATTGAGCCGAGAAATTGTTTTGTAGAAATTACAATTCTAATGCGACTGTCTAGGAAAAAAAAACATTAATCATTGACCAAAAAACAAAAGGAACCGCTATTAGATTTAATTCTTATACCTATCTCATGGAAGCCAGCCTCATTCCATAGATATGGCGGTCTATCGAGTAATGTTTAATGAGAGCAAAGTGGAATTTAACTGAGCCTTACTCTTGAAAAAGAAGTTTCTGGATCTCGAATATGCGTGGTACCAAGCAAGTCATCACAGTATTGAACCTATAAATTCCATTTTCTGTAACTACTGACTAAGCGATGAGGTGAGCTGGTCTTTTGAAAAACATTAAATTTACCTACAACCTACGAATTTCGATTCAGGTCAGCCTGCGCAGTTCACCTGGTCGGTATCTTTTGCAAATGCAGTAAGCCCTTCCCTTCTTTTCATATAGCATGCCTTTTATTATTGAGTTAAATATAGTGTTGTTTGTGGTACTGTTTAAGAACAATTCTTGAAACAAAAACGCATACAGACTCAAGTAATTTCTTGTCCCTAGTCCAAAATAAACAGCAGTAGAATATCAGGAAATGTGGCAAAAGAAACATCTTATAAATTTTGGTATACATCAAATACTGGATGATAGCTCATGGCGCCACTTTGAGTTGAAACAGGCCATAAAACAAAAATGAATTAAACAATACACTGTATTATCCATATTCCAATCTTACAGCAACATGCAAACTTCAGTTGCTTTACAACCCCTGTTTATAAATTACAACAAACAAAATATTCCCAGGTGTCCAATAACCTTAATTTGCTCCAAATTTCCGGGCCGCTGTAAAATAGTATATGTCTTAACCGTTTTAAACAACAATACTGCTGGCTTCTTCAAAACAGAAATAATTTCTGCTTTCGGCTTCCCCCCCCTTTCATTTTTCAGAAAGAAAGATAATGTGCGCAATGTCAATAATTATCCAATATAATTAATACAAATACCAGCTGACTCTGGAGAATTTGAACAGATTCACTGAAAAATATTGTACTTGGAGCACCTTGTTTTTGTAGAAGATGGACATAGAGCATCAATATTTGCGGACCTGTTGTAATACGTACATAAGGGGCGAGCTTCTTTTGTCAATCAAGACCGATGGCATCTTCGCAAGCCAAGGCTGACGATTCACTACGCTACTCTACCCTTGGCGGATCGAGCTTGATTTTTAACATTTTCCCGATACTCTTTTTCATTGGATGCAGCCAGCTCTAACACCCACGAATGAAATCGCTCGTGGCATTTCATCTTTGATAAAAATAGTACAAGCAAGTTCGCTACCTTTCGAATAGAAGGTAAACATAGAAACCCACGTCACGTGGATGTCTGCTTATCGCTTCATGTGTATTAGTAAGCGGTTTGTAAAACGATATTTCATTGGCTTTTAGAAATATGATGTAAAGGGGGGTAATAACCTGCATCCCATAGATGGCGCATAGCAGGAATCTCGAAATCGGGCTCAATCAGCCAAGGTAAGATCCACGTAGTGATCGTGACCTTGGCTCGCTAAGATGTGCTGATGGATAATTTATCAGTTCAGGCAATAGTCAAATGAGTTTTATTGCAGACTTTTAGATAGTTCATTGATAAAAAATGGTTAAATATGGTTTCATATTTCACGGTTACGCCCAGTGAAAATTACCAATTTTGTATGTCTAACTCTGCAATTAAAGCCGGAAATAGTAGTTCCGAAGGACTACTTACCTAGGTAAACAGGGCGTGCCATTCAAAAAGGCGGAACGATGACGTAATGCAGGCGCACTTTTCCTCATTTCTCGCGTTTTACGACAAAATGTAATGCGTTGCTATACAAAAGGGGCTATGCCAGGAGGAATTACCGAAAACAACTGCTTAAATAAATAGAATGCAACGATTCGTGCCGACAAGATACATGTTTTTTGAATCGTTGTGGTTACAGTATGTTATCCATGAATTTGATACACTTTAATGGTTGGCAAGATATGCCAGAGGTATCTGCATTTTATGCACCCTACTCCGTCAAAACTTACTTATTATTAATTTTCTGATTTGACTTAGGTAACAATGAATAAAACGGGTCTCCACAGAACCGAAGGAATCTAGATTATGCAGAAGTGTATACTTCTTTCAATTTAATAATGCCTAAGCATACTGCTGAGTGGGCCGCATGCAAACGTCATTAGTGTTCCATTCACTGCACCGTCCTAGAAAACAAGAGCCGTCAGAGACGGGTTATGCTCCCCGAACAAGTGCTTGTCATAAAATATAAGACATTGATATAAATTTACTTCTTTTATCCTAGAAGAACCTATTCATGCCCCCAAAAATTTGAAGTGAAAAGGCAATTACTATCTTAGAGATAGCCAACACAAACTTGTAGAGGACAATAAGCCCAATAAGCCCCCTTTAAGCCCCCTTTTCCCATAAGACAATATTGGATCATTGAAATAAATACAATGGGTGTGTGGTTTGTGGCATTTTTAATGATAATTCAAAATTCGAAATTTCATAAAATTTAGAGCAGTCATGTATTAAATATTACATAAAACAATTTTTTACATGAAGCCCCCCAGCCCCCTTTTTCCGAGACGCAGCCTGAAATTGAGAAAAAAGGAAGAGAGGTACCTTGGCAATGTTCCAACAAGTTCAGATTTGAAATTTCACAAAGTTTTGAGCACTGATAAAGGAGAACCTAGTGAAAAACAAATTTTTCCATGAAGTCCCCTTTTTCCGTGATGCAGCCTTAACTTGAGAAACCAGGAAAGACGTATTTGTGTATTAATAATTCATAGATTGCAAAAGCAAAGGGCACATGTTGAAACTTGTAAAACAAGATATAACCATGAAATGTTGATAAAAACTGAACAAGTATTAGTAAAAATTGCAATTTTGCATTAGGGCCCCTTTTTCATTTTACAAGAAACCCCCTTTTTCCATGACAGAGGGTCAGATTGAAAAACACATCGATAAAGAAACAAGAGCACATAGTGAAACTTGGAAAAAACAATATAACCATGAAGTTTAATGAAATTTTGACCAAAACTGAATGAAATATTAGTAAACATTGTAATTTTGCAAGAAGCCCCCTTTTTCCATGACAGAACGTCAAGTTAAAAAATGCCCAGATTAAAAATAGCAAGGGCACATGCTAAAATTTTCCATAAACAATATAACCATGAAGTTTCATGATATTCTGACAAAAAATGAATGAGATACTGGTAAAAATTGCAATTTTGCATTAAGCCCCTTTTTTCCATGACACGGGGTCAAATTGAAAATCCGGGAAAAGTATATCGGCGCATTACCCTAAGGAGTTCATATATGAAGTTTCATCCAATTTGGTCCAAGGGTTGTGGAGAAATGGCTTCGGACGGACGGAAGGACGGACGGACAGACGAAGCGGCTACTATATGCTCGCCCTTCGGGGAGCATAAAAAGCCAGCGTGTATTGAAAGATGTAAAAATGGAAAGGAAAACTATAGCTATCACTAAAGGTGACGAATAATACGCCACCCCCACCCCATGTCAAGACCTACATCACTCGATTGCACAATGACTGACAACAATTGTTTTACTGAATCTAGTAATAACTATGAAGTACCATAAACATAACTTTATTTAAAAAGAAAAATGATCATAACTCAATGAAAAACAATCAACCACAGAATACGTATAATATGCACATCTTGAGTGGTATAGAGATTTCCGACGCAGATTGCCAGAAATCTGAATGTCTTGAAGTAATGGAGAAATAGCCCAAAGAATGCTCCGAAAGGTCATCAAATGCCATACCTTATCAGAAGGTTGTTCAACTATATCCGATTAGAATATGCACAACTTTGCTTTGTATTAAAACTTCCTATGAACTTTGATTGAAATCCATGTGTAATTTATTGAGAAATAGCCCATGCATAAAAAGTTAGTCTTGAAAAAAGCCTTTAACCATTATCAAATTATAAAATGCAGATCCTTTCTTCGCTCTAAATCTATGATTTGAAAGAAATCTATTTAGTAGTAGTTGTGAAAAACTAGGGAAAAAATCATCAAAGGGCCATACTTCATTGGAAAATGATTAATCAATAACCGAATTATAATATGCACATGTTTGTTCTGTATTAAAGCGTCCTCTAAAGATTTGTTGAAGTCTGTCTAGTAGAAAAGGGCAGACCGAAAAAAAAAAAACTCGGCAGAGGGCCAAAACCTCAGGTAAAAATCATTCAGTTGTCACCATGTCAAATATGCATATCTTTGCTTCATATTTCAACTCCCTACATATTATAGTTTGATTAAAATCTGTGTAGTAGTTATTGAGAAAAAAGGGACAAAAAATTGTTAATAATCCATGCGGGCAGACCATGCCTCATTGGAAAATCATTCAACCGTAACTATTAGAAAATATGCACATCCTTGCTTTATATTGAAACTCCCTACGAAGTCTGACACAAGAAAACGCAGAGATTTTTACAAAAAGTAAAAGTTACAGTCTTTACGAAGCTTACGCAAGAAAATCTTAATTCTCTGACACAGTCAAACAATATGCAGGAAAGGTATTTCAAAGCAACGGCATTTTCATACGAAACCCCAAGGAAAATTACTACGCGATGTAAGGGAAATCGCCTGGATATTCGCCAGCCCGGTATTGATATACTCTTTCGTTACCTGATTATTTTCAAGCTTTGCAGGGTTTCTTAAACAATGCAGGGTCCCAACGACCATTTTTCTTTTGCTCTGTCTATATCGTATGTATCAATTTCTATAAATCAATTCTTTTTTAATTTTGTTTATTTGTCTTGTATCTTGCGCATGCAATGTGTCAAATGTATTTCTGCAGTCAAGTTTATCAATTCTGTTACGTTAATGCTAACTACTCTGGGGAAAATGAATTTTGTTTCTGCATGAGGAACAAACATACTGAATGAGATTTTGATATTATTTTCATACTTGTCAAATTCAGCGTTAACGAGTTCACCGTCAAATAATTATAAGACGCGTTTTAGCAATGTGTGTACTTGTTTCCATGGTTTACCTTAATCGGGCAACACCATTTTTCTAAGGCAGAAAAAAAAAAAGAATCATCAATCTACATTAGTGCATCAAACAATTCTATATTAGGTAATGTTGCAGTCAAGTTAGCGCCATCAATGCATCAAAAGAAAGTCTGGACATCTGGTTTATTTTCTAGTTAATGCTTCCAGCTTTGGGAAAATGAATTTTACCGTCTGCATAATAAACACACCAACTGAATCAGACAGTTCATCAATTCGAATATTGCCGGAGACAAAAAAGAAATAAAAATCAAATGGCTTTTACAGTTAACAAGATATTGGAGGGCTTAAATGATTTCTGTGACTGAATACAAATTGAACAAAACATTTTCATTAAAGATCAGAGAGACCTCTTCAGTATTTTAAAGACTATTTCATTGACTATACTGACGTTCTGTCTCGGCCAATAAAATGAAACGTCTTGGCATATAAGGGGGAATTAAACTCTGAATAGCTTTCTGAATACTTCAATTTGCATTTGAGCCATGCTCTAGGAAAAGGGGGCTCAATGTATCTGCGTGATTCATTATATCAAGCATGTAACCACTAAAGTATGGATCCACAAAAGCAATTTTATTCATCAGCCGACTGGAGTAGTAGAGTGAAGTAGAATGGTCCTTGATCAATGCAAGCCTGCGCAAACTGCATTGATCGGTACTTTATGGGTATGCATAAAGCTGTCTTAAATTCACAGAGCATGACTCATTTCTATTTTAGATGTCAACCTATTTAAGAAAGTCTCCTTTCTAAGTCTCTATCCATATCGTTTATACATGAAGGTTGAGATAGTGCAAGAGCAGATTGGCGAGTTGATAGCCGTGTATCATAGGAGTGAAACAGGGATGATCTTTTTCAGCCCCACTTTTCCCTGCCTATTTAAGGCTGTGTACCCGAAGTTTAGTCAACTCATGTCGGAGAGGTTTAACTCGAAAATCAAAAAGTCACATTTTTTAAAATCATTAATATAGCAGTGATTCAATATTTGCATACAAACTGTATGGCATCCTAGGATATCCGCTCTGATATGGTAGCAAAACTAGAGAATTATGCCTCTCTATATGTGGCGGAATCCAAGCGACGTAGGCAGAGCCTTGAAAATGACGCCCGCTCTGGAAGGCATGTCATTGTTGCAATAGCAGAAAAGTGCATGGTATTGTACTGATTGAAAAGCGAGTAACAGGTAGCTATATAGCCATTATGGTTATTTTAGTTGGGATTTCACAAGGAGTAAATTCCATTCTTGCGTAAGAAGTTGAATCTAGAAAGTTCTCTGTGCGTTGTTTTTTTTTTTTAAATCTGTGACAGCCGACCAGACTTCACCGGCAATTTGGTTGTATCCTTATCAAAACCCTTTCAAGGCAGATCTTGCTAACTTTCAGCAGAGGTTCGTAATTATGAATGAAACTTGAGTCCATTATTTCACTCCAGAGGCCAACAAGAGAGCAAACTATGGAAACATCCCTGTTTAACCCCACCAAAAAGGTAAAGACTGTTCCATCAACCTGAAATGCTAAGGCATCGGTTTTCTGGGATGCTGACGGTATTATGACGGTATATGTCGTTTGCAAGTCATTAGGACCCCTGAATTCTGAAATATCTGGAAAAATCCTATATCAGTTTATATGAAACTCTTCAACGTTTTTTTTTTTTTTTCAAATGAACTTACTAACTCTAGCAGTAAAAAATGCAATTTTTGTTCTGCAAGAAAGAGCATTTTGCCTACTCCAGTAGTGTTTTCTTTTGCTCTGAAGCTTAACATTCTCCTACGGTTTTGAACATGACCATGACAGCAAACATAAGAATACAAGGGCATGACTATGAGACCCTGTAATTGTATGTGTACAAATAAAATTTCTTAACTATACTTTACCGTAGATATCGCTCTCAACACACATTCACATTCTTTCAAACTTTGAAGTCTAAACTTATTTGTCCAATGTTTTCGTTTATGGTGTTTAACCTTCGGCATGAATTCAAGTTTTAATACCACTTCGACTTAAAAGTCTTTCATGATTTGTTTCGAAGTGCTCTTCACTACGATTTTTTTCAGTTGGTCTAAAATCCGCTCAATTGCATTATGGTGGCACTCATGGGGTGCTAGTTTTAAACACACTGTGTCCCTATGACCGTACAAAATTATTTACAACAATACTCTTGAGCTTGTTTACAGAACTTAACCTCTTCTTACAATTTGCCCTCCTCCATTCTTTTAGCGTATGCTATACCACACGATGTGAGCCAGAGTTTGACTGGATTTCGGGAAAAAAAACATTTATGGTTGGACGTGGAAAAGAAAACAAAGTTTGACCATATGTGTGCAAGTCTCCAATATTGAATCAATGAAATAAAAATCAGATCAAAAATAAGATCACGGCCCTCAAAATATGAAGTTTTCTTTTTACTATTCAAATATTAGAGAACCACAGTTACTGTACTTGCATGAGAATAGTTTTTCGTGAACAGATAAACCCTTTACTCGCAATAGCCTTCAACTCTCCTCACGTTTTTAAGCTGTTTTGTTCAAACTTTTTAGCACTGCATTGAATGCAGCAAAGTCAAAGTAAGTTTTCGCCAATTCTAAAAAAATTACCCAGAGAACTATTGGTAGGGGTAATATTATTAACTATGCGAACTGGACAATAGCTTAAAGCAGTTTTAAACTTATTTCAAAATTCAGAGAGGAAGGGTTCCTCAAACTATCTGTTGAAACCCTGCAAAAGGTTGGTTGGTTGTATTGGTGTTTAACGTCACTTTAAAAGCTGAGGTCATATCATGGCGGTCGGTGACGCACATGTGTTTCCTGGCTTTCTCACACCAGTACTAACACAACTTTCTTTCCAAAGCCACCGACTACTTTTCTCACATGCTTCAGCACCTGCAAAAGGTACAAAAACATATGGAACATCTAATACATTACTTGTTAGGAAATTTAGATAAAACATTTAACTCAGCTTCGGGGAAAACTTAATAAAGGTGTCTTGTTCCTCCAGAATAGTGCTCTTGTTCACAAGTCTGTTATTGCAATGGTTGCTATTAATGACTGGGGCTTTGACATGATCGAGAAATCGCCATATTTACATGATCTTGCTCCATCATTGTTTTCTATTTCCAAAATTAAAAAAGACTATTGTGATGACGCAATATATGCAGTGGAGGTCTTTCTGAATATTCCAGAGAAGGGCTTTTTGAAAGTGACATTTATCCTATTTAACATCGCTGATAAATATGTATACATTCTGAAGGGGATTATGTTAAAAAAAATGCAATGTGTCGGCAAAAAATAGTCAAATTATTACGTATGATGCTCACAGCTTACCAATCAGCCAACCTAATATAGATGTGCCTACTAATGCCACGAAAAGAGTATTTAAATTAACAAGTTTCCAAGGATTCGAGAAAGCAATCATTAACAGTGATTAATACAATTTGGAAAATTTGATCCACAATCGATGTAAAATAAAATAGGCTTTAATTCAATTTCCATGCGATTACAACGAATAGGATGGAGTAAGTGTTGATGATACTCAGGCCTGACCAATTAAACTAACTAAATGGCATCAGATGGCAGTATAAAACGGTCTGTATCTGTATCCCTGGACATCAATCAATTGCCAGAGCCATTCATTACATCTAGACTCTGACAATTCTAAACAACTATAATATGCCCTGTGGTATTTTAGCCAATAATGTATTGTCAACGTTTCTCCAATAACGAGACAAGATTTATGTTCTTTCAATCTGAAAATTGACTTTTTTATCTAACTAGCTTTCTGTCTAATTGGATTGGTGCAGTTTTACAGACATTAGGAAGAACCTGTCAGAATCTATTATGGTAAGAAATTAACAACAAAATTGATTATAGATTTCCAAAGTTCTTTGAGAGTATCATGTCACAATATGTTTTAAAAAGTAATATTTCAGAGTGACTTAAAGTTTAAACAAAGAATGAAAATGATGCGTTACAAAAGATGCACCTGCAACCCAGACCCCCCTTTTCCATATAAAAATAGTCAGGGTTCAGTTTCTCCAGAAATATCTACTTTATTAAACAACAACTGCAGCGTACAGTGCTCCGGTAGTTCAAGTGTTAAGGTTTAAAAAGGTATGAAATAAAAACATTTAAACATTTAGTTTCACATCGAGACAAGAGACAAATGCTTTGCTCCTTTTCATAATGTAATCTCAAAGACTTTGAAATTATGCAATTTAAAGCTACTTCGACATGAACATTTCGTAAAACATCGGGCATGATAAATCTGAGGTCTGGGAGTAGGTCCCTGGTTGACTGTATCATTTAATTCCAGCATACCCCAATCATGTTTGATTTCACAGAACCGCTACTGTGAAATACTCGCTACCATTTAAGTATTTAAATGAAATCAACGAAGAATAATAAAATCTTGCATAATCACACACTATGTTTCAACAGATCTAACCACAACACTGAACTGCTAGGGCTTACTTTTATGACATAGAATTCCACTTCGTATGTTTAGCAGATATGGAGTTAAGGGTTCTAGCCGAGTAACTTTCTGAAAACCGTTGACGTTTTGGCAATGGTGCAGGGAACGAAGGCACTAAACTAGCATAGAGGACACAAATAACCCGTTGTAGACATTTTGCCATTGACATGAAATAGGCCCTATTCTTATAAAGTGCAAAAAAGTTATAGATTATTCGGAAAAAAACGCCATGGCAGTTACAGTTTTGGTTGTGCCAAATAAAAGATAATTGAGATGTCCTAAAAGTGAAGATAAATCATAGAAAATCGTTTAGAGGATGAGAGAAACATTTGCGTCTCGATGTTTTAATCAGTGATATATGGTTGCAGACAAGGTGATGGCTCGGAACAACCTGAGATCAATTTTCTTGTCGCGTCATCGAACAGAAAGCCTGAAGCAGATCAAGAAATGGAATTTGTCATGTTTCCTTTTGCTTGTAAAGCTATATGAACATGTACAGACCATAAAGCTTGTATGAAAATTAAATTTCGGCTCTGCATTATAGAAATATACTACTTTGATAAGATATTGGCTAGCGGAATTTTCCAACTCAAGACGACGATTAATAAACGACAGGTTGCTTCTTTTTTTTTTTCTTATTTTCGTTCTACTTGTCAACAAAAACGCTGACATTGTTATACATTGATTGACAAGATTTAGTTTAGACACTCGCATATCCCGTACAGTAAACTTCAGTAAGGGCCGTTTCACTATATAGATCTATTGTCTTACCCATAAAAACATATAAAACGGATGTTTACGGTTAATTCCTCAAATCTGAATTATTCCACATCAGAAATTTTAAACTCTCTTTGCCTAATCTAAAGCATTTGCAGAGGGCAATTTGATGGGGGATTCGGTCCTTTGATATTCAGAAAATTTGCACAGGCTGACAAGACTGATACTATGTACAGATACAGTCACAGAGCGTGGCTCATTTTATGTAATCTACATTGTATAGGTATGCAAGCACATGGCTAAAATACTTGTATGTCCATATGTGTACAGTGACATGTACTCAAAAGATCAATCAAAGTATTGAAACTACTTATAGAAACCATAAAATCGTGTATTTAAGTGTTGTGCATGCAATTTTAGGTCCGCCAATGCCGACGTGTTAAATGAATAAGGTCATGTCAACGCTGCAAAACGAGGGTAATTACAAATTTAAAAGCCTTTTCTATATTCAACTCTGAAAAGCATAGTTTGTGTAATTCAAATTTATTTTCAATCTGCATTTTATTTTCACATATCAAATGACAGAGGCGTCTGTTCATTGATCTACGAGGAACTACTTTGTTGAAAGAGCGGATTGAAACGTCTTCACTAAACTCCAGTCTGACGATTGCCACGAGAAAGCGAACGCGAAAGGGCATCGCCTTCTATAAACGAATACTAGTGTGAATTCTGCACAAATTGCACAGACCGATAAACGATCTAAAACTCTCGCTGCTTCATTTCAAACAGACTTCACAGCAGTATACTCTCTTCCAAAAGAACGTGTTCACTTTTCAGTGATTTTTCATTAAGTTTTTCTTAAGGCCTATGTATTTGGTACCAACGCTGAGATCATATCATGTACAATATAGTCATTATTAAAGATTATGAGTTCCGGTCGCATTAAAAGTATTTTTGACCACGATTTAGAACTGGCTTTTAAGACGAAAGTTGTTACGTTACTCAGAAAATAAAAACCTGCACAGTGTAGATTTCATAAAACTCAGATTAGGAACTTAATTTTTATTTTAGTCAATATCGTATGTGACCACCTCGGCTATTCGTGCAGGCGACAATGCGACCTGGCCTGGACCTAACGTAACGTCTGATAACGACCTCAGGAATGTTATTTCAGTTTTGAATTAAGGTGTTTTCTGGATCGCACCCTTCTATCAAGCCGATCCTACAGGTGCTCTATCGGATTCATACCCAATGAGACAGCAGGCCCGGCGAGCATGTTGACCTGATTTGTCAACGTCTCTGTTCACTATGCATTGCTCAAGCTTTTATTGACCAGATTCTGCAGCCTGAAGCAATTCCTTTTCTTTAAAGACATGGACCTGCAATTTTGATGGATGACAATGTAAGACCTCATGTTGCATAGAGAAGTCGATAGTTTCTTGACAGAAATCGCATTAACGTGCTGGCTGGCCTACTGTCTCACCGGAAATGAATCCAATAGGTCAAAATACTCTTATTGTGACCTGAACTCAAAATCTAAAATAGCTATATTGTACTGATCTCGATTTTGGTATCAAATACAGAGGCATTAAAAAATACCAATGAAAAATCACTGAATACAAAGTGCACACTTTCTTTCGGAAGAGAGCATAACAATATCTGCGCGGCATTGTACACCAAGCTACCAGACAAAGTCGACTTTATTAGTTTGCAATGAAAGAGCTAAAACGCTTAAAATTTGAACGAGAGATGGACTTATCCGGTACCCAATCTCTTACGAACATGCAAACTAGCACTTTTATTACCCTCTTTCGAAACATAACGATTAACATACAGCCCCAAGAGTACAATAGCCTAAATTCGATATAAATACCTCGATTTCATGGGATATCAAGGGAAACGAAACTGCTGATTTTCCCGATATGCGTTAAGCTTTCTTACTTCGTTGCGCTGGTTTTACGATAGAGTGCAACATCAGATGCAACAAAAGAGGGTGTTCATCTAGATCAGACTGCACACAGCGTGCAGTCTGATCTTGATTCTATAATGCACAATAGGTAACAGATGTGCTGATAAAATGAATTTGATATTCTTAAAATCCTTCTTTATATTTTTCAAATGATTGAGAATTTGTTTATTTAATTACAATGGGACAGGATGAACAATGCTTTACCAGGAAGTTTCCACTCTTTGATTCCAAACCGTGCAACAAAACTTTTCACTTTTTTTTCCAATTCCCCAATGTTTAACCCTTTACCCCATAAGGCATTTCTATGGTATCTCTAATTGACCCTATATAACAGCAAGGATGAAGCTGTTTCTTATGTGTAAATGACACCTTTAAATAGCATAGAAAACATTGTGACAAAAGGTGAAATTGCTCGTCACGAGCAATTTCACCTTTTGCCACATTGTTTTCCAAAGGCTCCTAAACGCAGTTCGCTGAAATGAGTATCTATGGAGTAAAGGGTTAATGTTCAACTTGTTGTATCATTCTTTGATTGTTAAAGTGCATTGAATGAATGAATGTTATTTTATGGCGCATCGACAACTTTGGTCATTTAGCGCGCATATCTGTGTTCAAAGACGATGAAAGTGGATTTGTTTAAATCGAATAAAGTTTGAATACTCTAATGATAATAAAAGAATTGATTTAAGAAGTATTATGCATGATATATTCATATGCATAAAGGACATTATAGAGTTACAGGGCAATTCCTATATACTCAAAGTTATCAATGTTAAGAATGTGATTAAAAATTTTGAAGTAAATGTTGGATTGATAAAAAAGTCTTTAAATGAAGAAGAAATATGTGTTATTTTTAATGTGCATGAATGTTAAAGTGCAACGCTAGTTTATGTATAAATATAAAACTATATGAATTCCACGGCGGGGAATCACGTGACACTACAACAACAACATTGGCCGACAT
Source organism: Tridacna crocea (assembly GCA_943736015.1). NCBI lineage: Eukaryota > Metazoa > Mollusca > Bivalvia > Cardiida > Cardiidae > Tridacna > Tridacna crocea. The sequence goes on from OX031066.1 coordinate 18,924,583, forward strand.
TTGAGGAAATTCCCCCACTTAAGGTAAGAAAATCTTCAATAATTCCATTAATACGTGACCGATTGAAATTTGGTTTGAAGCAGAGAAGGCGGAAGGATGCCTGGGATCTGCTTGATGTGTTAGATCTTTTAAACAACACCTGATAAAAAAGTTATTGACGAGCAAACAAATTTTTTACCCTGGATAACGTTCACGTTAAAAATAAATAAAACACACAAACAGGCCACATTTCTTGTTTTAGTGCATTTATTGTACCCCCGTATGCATAAAATGTGGAAAGCATGAATGAAAAGTCTTGTCACTATCAATATTCTTAAGAATACGATTTTCTAGGTAAACAACGTTACTTTCAAAAATGATATAGTTCACGTCAGGATTTTTTTTTACTGTTCACGTCTTGAGTAGCTTTTAATATTAAAGTAGTTCTATCATGAATACTGGTGTGATTTGAAAGGAGAGAGAGAGAGAGAGAGAGAGTAAATCAAATATGCCGTATTAACTTGCAGAATCATATAACATGCAGAATTTTTTTTAGATGACCAGATATAAATTAATCTATGCATTTATTAACCATTATATATAGAAATAAAGACATTTCCGTCATCTGGCCTAGACACGAGAGAGCAAATTGGGGAATGCTCGGCTTACTTTTAGACAGAATCCGCTCTCTTTGTTCAACCATCGAAAAATAAAATGATTGGACTATTAAACCCCTAAAATCACTTTCCCAAATTCCCTTACTGACGATCCTTATGAAAATATTGTGGAAAACGGAGAAAATGCTGGTTATCAGGATCTTCTCCTTTAGCTGTAATATTTGCCATCCTTCCAAAAGCTCCCAATTCTCGAGTAACATTTGGTTAGGCTGCAAAAGCTACATCCTTGTAACGTTGAGTCTGGAAACATACTCTGTCAGTGATCCATACTTAGCCATTAGAGAGGAAATGGAATCTTTTGATGATACATTCTCTCATTACCTGTTGTTTGGCGATTTCAACTCGCGAACAAAGGATAGGGCTGATTACATTGCCATTGGCGAATGTATTTTTCGATCTTTAAACTCAGACGAGTTGATCGACGAATATTATTCAGAACTGAAATCATTTGAAAATACAAACGTTTTTGTGCAGAGGAAACACAGTGATTAGCAAATGAATAATCATGGGTATAAATTGATCGACTTTGCACAAGAAAAAAATTCATTTATTCTAAATGGTAGAACTAAGGGTGATCTTACGGGAACTGTAACATCAAAAAATGTTAGTACGATTGATTATTGTATGTAGCTTTAGCCTTTTTCGTCACATTGACTATCTCACTGTATGTGAATTTTGTCCTCTTTTTATCAGATGTTCATTGCCCCGTATCACTATATACCAGCTTTCATACAGAAACTAAGTGCACTTGTTCCGAGCCAGAATATACTGACATTAAAACTTGGGACAGTAATAAAAAAAATTAAACGATGTTGATCAAAATTTTAGATGATATATCTAGAATACCACAAGAAAGTCAGGACCAAGTAAAAGATATTAATTCTGTCATTGATAATATAGGTAGCTTGTTTATGGAAGCTGCTGAAAAAAGTTTTGGATATCAAAAACAGATCGAAAAGCCAAAATTGTAGAGTCCATAACAATTCTAGACTAAATTCTAATTTACTAAGCTGGTTTTAAAGCGATTGCGTTAAAGCAAGAAAACAATTTCACAGAGAAAGTTTAACTATAAATTACGTAAAACCCAAATAAATAAAACTAATCTGAAACGATGTAGTAAGAACTATAAATGTATACATGTATTATCAAAATATTCAAAATTAGGAAAAGAAAAGATCACTGCAAAAATCCAAGAAAATTCTGGAAAATCCTTAACTCGGTCGAACAAAAAAAAAAGAAATCAAATGCAGTTTATCAGATTTTTATGATTATTTTAAGAATGTTAATTCATCGACACAGACCAACGCGCGTGAGCAAGATATGTTTTTGACGAAAATGAAAATCAAGAAAATATGCTTAACTGTGAAATATCTTTCGATGAAATTGAGAAGGCTGTGAAAAATTTAAAAGCCATCATGCGGCATCGGTAAAATACTTAATGACCACATTAAGTACAGCTATTCATCTATGAAACATTTATATTACAAGTTATTCAATTTGATTTTAGATACGGGTATTTTTCCAAAGTCATGGTCCTCTGGCATTATACACACCATATATACAAAAGTAAGGGCGACCTATCCATTCAATCTAATTACAGACCGATCACACTCTTAAGCTGTCTCGGAAAATTATTTACTAGTATACTTAATACACGTTTCAACAAATATGCTGAAGTAAACCGTATCATTCACGATAACCAAGCAGGTTTCAGGAAAGGATTTTCAACAACAAACAACATGTTTATATTACACATTTTAATCCAGTTAGCATTCCAGTCTAAAAGAAAATTGTTTTGTGCTTTTATTGATTTAAAGCAGGCTTTAGACTCGGTTTGTAGAGATGGTCTGTGGAGAAAACTTTTTTTCAGTGAATATTAACGGTAAATGCCTACGTCTCATTAAAAATCTGTATTCTGAAATCAAATCCTGTGTTCGCGTTGGCGGCGCATGTTCAAATCTGTTCTCTTGCATGAGCGGGCTAAAGCAAGGGGAAAATCTCACTCCCATATTATTCTCTCTTTACCTGAATCACTTGCACGAATATTTCAGTGAAGCAGGGGTACTTAACGGTATTAAAATACCTTTTAACGATGAACTGTATATATACCTTAAGATTTTTGTGCTTTTATATGCAGACGACACGGTACTTCTGGGAGATACAAAAAACGATCTTCAAAATTCATTAAATCAATATCAAAATTACTGTAATACTTGGAAACTCGGTAAATGCTCAGAAATCTAAAGTTATTGTATTTTCTAAAGGAACACAAATTACAATTTCAAGTACAATCAATCACCGATAGAAACTTTGAATGAGTACAGATATTTAGGAATAATCTTTAGCCGCTCTGGTACCTTTTACAAATCCAAGCAAGCGTTAGCAAAACAAGCCACCCGAGCCATGTATAGCTTACTAAAAAAGTTTTTATTACCTATAGATACCCAAATCGAATTATTCGAAAAATATATGGGACAGCCAAAGTTTCCCAAATGAAAAATGGCTAAAATTAACAGTGAAGCAGAAGACAAAAGACCTATTTATTAATTCCTGGTTCAATGTATTAGAAAACAATGATAGCTGCCATACTTACAAACTAATAAAAAAGAAATTCGGACGAGAAAAATATATACATGTAACTCAAGCTCCCCCTGCACTCTTACAATACATGATAAAATTTAGAGCAAATAATCACAAATTGCCAATAGACGTAGGAAGATGGTTAAATAATGAAATAGGAGAAAGAGCATTTAATCTTCGTAATAACTCAATTGGTGGTGAATACCATTATATCTTTGCATTTTTTTTTTCAAAAAAGGAAAACATTGATCCCTACAAAATACACACAACGACATGATGTTAATAAATTTGAATTACTGTTCAATACAACAAATTAGAGCTCATTAATCTATGCAAATTCATAAAAATCGTTGTCAGTAAATTTTAATTCCAGTAAATGCATAATTCTCTCTTCCCTCCCATGCCGCATGTCTGTCTGTCTGTCACTCTCTCTCTCTCTCTGTCTCGCTCTCTCACGTTGTGTTTTATATCTATGCCTCGTTGAAATTGTGTTTCATGTACATATACCTTTTGTTTTCTGTAAAAGGAACAGAGTGAATAAAGGATTGATTGAAGCATTGATTGATTGAAAACATTATTAAATGGCCAAGCGATGAATGCTTTGTTGCTAACTCTTGTGAATTCTATTGAATAAACAACTGTCTTCCACTACAGAACTATGTTTTGAGGTTATTTTCACTCTTGCATGTAGGCATGTAAGGAGCATTTCAAGATTGGGTGTGGGGCGGGGCTAACTTCGAAATACTGAGATTTTTTGCGTGTTTGTTGCATTTGCATTTCACTAAAAACTCATATTTTAGTTACTATGATTTTCAAAATTATTGGAAGGGGGGGGGGGTTGAGCTAATATTTCGTTTTGTTCATTACATAAGAAATTAAAAGCATTTCTATCAGAATTTGTTTTGAGAATATAGGAAAACATCGCAGAAAAAGGAGAAAATACTGGATACCACTATTTTTCACTTTTGCACAAATTTTTTAAAAGGCGTTTTCCGACTATGCTTTCACTGGCTTTCTCAATGTTAGATGATTTCAGGTTTTGTTTCAGAAAGTGTAGCTTATAATAAGATATTTGAATCACAGAATTTTCACAATCTATGACCAAAATAAATGATAAAATATGATAAAAAACTCCCCTATTTAATATACACACAAGGAATGCAACATCTCGATTACCAGCGCGATCATCGAGCACAAGACAGCCTTTCCCACCCAAAATCACCCACGAAACAAACATTGATGATAATTTCCTTTAGCCTATCGATAGAAAACACAAAAATGTACCTTATATATCAGGGGAATTGTTTTTTTTTTTTATTATTATCATATAGGGGAGTTTTTTTTTTTTTTTTTTTTGTTTCATATTTTATCATTTATTTTTGTTATAGAATGTCAAATTCCAGTGGTTGAATACACATTAAGAATATCTTGTGTGTTCTGTTAATAAATACGGTATCAATTCCCTTGTTTCACTCGTCAAGCAGGTTGATTTGTAATTCCAAATTTCCTGTAATATGCAAAGTAAGTATCATTGAAATATAAACATCTAGTAAGAAATAATAAAACAAATATTTATAGTAATTTACTCGTTGTATATTAGCTGGAACACTCTGGCAAGGAAATTCTCCCATGGCGAGCCAAAACTACGTAGTCTCCCGATCTTCGTGTGTAAAGAAAGACAAATTTCATAGTAATTATGGTATATTACGCATTGAAATTGAACCACAGTAGATTTGTAGCATATTTACACAATGATAATAAATTTTTGTCCTTTTCAATCGATATTTGCTCGTATTATTGCTCGGGCGAGCAAAGTTTCATATCTCATACTTATGTCATAAGAGTTGTCTCCCTTTGTTATATATCAAAATTTCAAAGGCAAATGTAAAAATATATATCGATGAAACATAAGTATGTGATGTAAAATGCATATATCAATATATTCTTCTAGTTAATATATTATTTCACTGCTATGGAACAGCTGTGGCGTGCAAAAACTCCTATGGCGTATAAATTCTCCATGGCGTATTTTCGTAGAACCCCAGCGTGTAACTACTACTAAATAAGAATACATGCTTTAAACAACTAGACACAACATGTAACACTTTTAAATATGGCTAAAATCAAGACAATTTCATAATTTTAAGTATGCATTAACATGATATTTAAGACAACATGACACAACTAAGATGATAAAATATATATATTCTATATTCTACTTATGACGTGAACGTTATCATAAAAATTTCCGGACGTGAACTATATCATTCATAAAATAACGTTGTTTACCTAGAAAATCGTATTAAAATAAAAAAGTATTGATAGTGACAACACTTTTTATTCATACTCTCCACATTTTATGCATACGGGAACACAATAAGCACTAAAACAAGAAAAGTGGCCTGTATGTGTGTTTTATTTATTTTTAACCTGAACGTTATCCAGGGTAAAAAATTTGTTTGCTCGTCAATAACTTTTTTATCAGGTGTTGTTTAAAAGATCTAACACATCAAGCAAATCCCTAGAGTCCTTCCGCCTTCTCTGCTTCAAACCAAATTTCAATCGGTCACGAATTAACGGAATTATTGAAGATTTTCTTACCTTAAGTTGGGGAAAATGTCGGCCAATGTTGTTGTTGTTGAGCACCTGATTCCCCGCCGTGTGAATTACATCGCAGCATTTTGCTCAAAGCACATTAATTGATTATTAGTGTAAAAGCTGACTTAAAAATACACATATTTTATGCACCTTATAAATGACACATATTTCTTTTTCATTTAAAAAATTTCTTTTTATCAATCCAACACTGACTTCAAACCTTTTTATCACAATCTTAAATCTTATCATCTAAAACTTTTGAGTATATAGGGATTGTCCAGTAACTCGATAATGCCCTTTATGCATACTGGGTCTTGGCAAAATGTATTCGATAAGTACCTCCTGTAATTAAAATGTTCGTTACATGTCTCCAATTATTAATCTGCGCAGTCGGAAAATTCAGCAAAAGCCGAATACAGAAGGTTAAGGGTTGAACATGGACGACACACATATAGCTGATTCACGCGGTCACATTATTCGGCGGAATTCTAGCATAAAAACTTGATCTTTAATTTACGTAGTAGAGGAGACATTACTATCTCAGGATATATGGTCCTAGATAAGTCATGCTTTGTCAAATAGTGGTTTTGTGCATCTGCAAAAAAATATCGACCATGTCAGTCAGCGCCGTCTTCCCAAGCTGACCTGAGTCGAAAGATACTAAAATTCGTGAATTGTCTGCTTGTCGAAAGACCATTCTACCTAAATAAATTGGCCGAATTTAAGACAAAATGTATACATATTGTAATGTTGCATAGTGTCAGTTGTCATTATTTCACAATTCACGAGGTTTTGAAGTTTGCCACCCATTGTCTGCAAAAACCAAGTTGTTACCTGCTATTTCATGCCTATTTCATCCAGTTTGCGATCTGGTTAACTCCGTGTGCTTTGTAATGTAGCAGATACATGTGTATTTGTTTTCATTGCCGTCCATGTTGGAGAGTGAATGCTGGAATATGTATGTGTTGAGTGCACTCAGTTGTGACCGTCAAAACTGTTTTGAAAGTCAAAACCCGTCAACACTATTTTACCTTACGATTTTAGTTATTAGGTAGTTGTAAAATTTGTCTAAATATGACAGTCATGTAATTTATTCATTTCCTAACATTTTAATGATAATTTTTCTGTACTTTTCATTTCAGAAAGCATTGTTTTTGTTCTTTAAAGTTATCGAACCCTTTGATTTTTACTGGTAAAAATCAAAATGACCGATATCCATTTCTATCACCGGCATCTTCCCAGCTGTGTTATGGTCGGGGATCGCTGATCCCGGAGACAATAATTTAGGGTTTCGGGGGATAGGAATTTCTAAGTATATAAGCAAGCCCCTTGACATCCCAGATAACTGCAGATTTTTCTTTCGTTAGGTACACTCAGGAATCTTTTGATCATTTATTTTATTTTTTTTCTTTTACATTTTGTTTTAAAACATTTAAAGTCCAAAAGCATAATTCTAATCATTTTCTTTAATTATTTCTTTCTTGAAGAGGGGATATTTTTAGTTGTTTTTTTTTTCATACAGGTTTACATTTAAGTATATTTTCAGAATTATTTCTGTAAGTTACATAACATTAAGGGCTTACACTACTGAATACTCATTTTACAGTAACTGTTGTCATATTTACCATATTTCATTGGCTGTTTCCATGACTGCGCATAATGATAAATTGTTGAATTCACTATACTAGGAACATGTAGATCTTTATATTTAAATCTGAGTCAGTCGTCCATTGATTTTATTGTACAATTGTATCTAGTCATTGGATAAATGCCACACTGTTGTTTTACAACAAAGTTTATTAAAGTTTATTTGTCCAAAGGATAAAGTTGTTAACCGAGACATGGCTTCTTCTTTTGTCTTGACTCCCCGTCACAATTAGGAATTCGCCGTCTACCTTAGTAATTTTAAATCTTTTATTTATCTGAAGTTCACCCTTTTTACTCCCCTCGCCACAAAGCCCAGACTTTAGTTTAGTGCTTTGTTGAAGCAAACTTGAGCGAGGAAAGTCTTGCTGCTACCCTCGGCTCACAACACTGTTATTGGTGTCAGATGTGGGATCTGAATTAAAAATTCAGGTCCAGAGATTCGAACCGCGAGCAGCAAGGACAATCCAACAGACAATATGGTTATAGAAAACCAAGCTTGTGGAGACCAAACTGATGTCCAGTTCACTGGACAGGGACAGATAGAGCCTTCCTCTACTGAAGGTGCCTCAACATTACAGACAGACCCACAATACACAGCCGCATCAACATTACTGAGTCTCCGCACTAGGTCAGTTCCTGATATACCAAACAACGATACACACAACTGCTCCCATGTGAATCAGTCCAGGTTAGATACTGTAGGTTAAATAGCAACCAGCTGTCTCCTTACATTCAACACTGGGAAAGTACACCTCAAATGAGTAGTAATCCTACAAGCCTGCCTGAAAACCTAACAATTTGTCAGACTCCCTATCCTTACGCACAGTTAAACATGCAGAACATTATAGCTATTCTGACCAATGCCATTAGTGCTTTACAGCAAGAGCATTCAAATATGTACACGAGGCAAGAAAACATAACAGGCACACTTGACCAAGTCCTATCAGCATTGTATGATATAAGACATGAGTACCAAACATTGTTGACAAATAGAAGTAATGAACAAAATAAATTCAAGTTATTCTCAGGCAGCCACAAGCGGAAGCATAGTTCAAAATTCTGGGTCCTCTGTGTTGAACAGACTAACAAACAATGATTATGATCAAACTGTCAGACCATAAAACAATATCACCCCAGCAACTAATGGTATAGATAGACAAGCTGGGTCCTTTGAGGTAGACAGATCTAGCAATAATTACCCTGGTCCTCTATCTCAATCTCACAATGGCATTACTAATGTCCAAGGGCAAACTGAGACTCATCTCTGGGCACACGACCTGTCCCGTAACCAAGGTTACCAGTTTTCCTTATTTAACGCTGCATTTCCTCCAGAGGATGGTAGGGATCTCATAGCGACAAGGTATAACTCAAATGAGGGTACAGGTTGCAGTCAGTTTCAGGGCAATAATAAATAGTAGGTATTCTGGTCAGTTTAATGAAGGGGGACAACCATACGTCACTTTCTACGATACTGCTATGTATGAGAGACATTTAGGCAGGGATGCAAATTTTGGTTATGAGAGAAGACCAGTTGTAAGCGACACACATTCTGTTTCCAGATCCAGATACACAAAAAAACCAATAACCAGCACACAGTCATCATCTGGGAACTATGGTCTGAAAATACCACCTTTTAATGTCAAAGAGGATTGGAAAATTTGGTTCAACTGTTTTGAAGCCATAACAGAAAGAAGAAAGTGGGACAATGAGGCAAAGCAAGATAATTTATTACCAAAACTGCAAGGTAAGGCAGGTTGGTTTGTTTATTCACATTACCAAAAGCCATTATGAGGAGTTAGTTGAATAGATTAACAGCAGGTTTAGAGTAGTCGAAACAGAGAAATCTTTCGCAGCCAAATTTAGTTCAAGGGTTCAAAGGGCAGACGAAACTAGAAGAATTCGCTGCAGATCTAAAACGCGTGTATGCCAAGGCATATAGAGATCGAGATTTCAGAACGAAGCGAGAAGACCTTGTGCGAAGATTCTTAGATGGCATGAAAGACAAGAGATTGAATTTCACAAGGAGCCCAATGACATTGATGAGGCTGTATACCATGCAGTGAACTATATGCATACCAGACGGAGAAATCCTCATGAGGCAAACAGTGAGAAGAGATTCAAGCGCTACGCAAGGAGAGCCAGTGAGGAATTCGATTGTTTTAGCGACAGTGAAGAAATAGATGAAATAGAAAAAGACCACAGCATTAAGAGTACCAACTAAAACTGAAAACACTCAATCTAAAAAGACAACAAGTACAAGTCAGAAGGATGGGCAAGTTGGTCCTACTGCAACAGAGCGGAATGACTCAATAAAAGTCCTTACTGAAACAAGGAATTTGGTACAGAGTCTTGCCAATCATCTGAAGAACCAGTTTGAAGGAAACAAAAGATAATTTAAGGAAATTGCAGTTTTTTCAGGAAGGAAAAAGATTCAGTGTTTAATTTTAAAGAATTAGTGCATATTGTTAGAAACTGTCCCAAAGCTGATAAGTCCAGGTTTGAAAAGTCAGAAAAATCCCAAAGAAATGTAGGCACCGGCAACCAGCTCAAAAGCAACAGACTCATTCTTTAAACTAGAGAAGGCTATCTCTGGCGGCCACAGAGAAGCCTATTTGTCTAATAAAGGCCAGAAATGAAGTTTCAGATGTAAACACTGTCATGAAATCAATTAAAGTTTTAAGAAAGTTACCTGATGGTGCATATGTTCTGCGCAAAGTAGGAATCGGGACAATTCCGGAATTGTCCTGCGCAAATTAGGAATTCTCACTTTGTCGGGCGAAGTAAGAATTCCTACCTGCCACAGTTCAATTCCGGAATTGTCCCTGCGCAAAGTAGGAATTGGGACAAAATGAGAATCTACTGTTTCCCTGCGCGAAGTAGGAATAGCAGACAAGGTTTGCTTTTTTTTTCTTTTTTCATTTCTCATCAATTTCTTACCGTTATTATTAATATTTGTCCATTAGTACAGAGAGACTGTTGTTGACAAGGTTTAAAACTCATGATATTTTGAAGTAAGTTCTAACTGAAATACCGTTGAAAGGCACCATAACATGCAAAAGCTGGAACAGCCCCTTAATGATAAACCATGTGCCTAGCAGCGTACTTTTGAATTTTGGTGCCGAGCCCAAAAGCTCAGTCGGTAGCGTACAGGACGTGAGAACAGGGAATTCATGGTTCGATTCCCGGCTCGGCCAATTACTTTCCGAGGACTTGTGATAGGCATTGTGACAGGATTCAATCCTTTCTTACCGCTGATCATTGTTTCGACGATGGTTATGTGGGAAAGCAGCCTGTGATTTGGAAATAATATTGTGCGGTGTAATGGTAAAGATACGCCCAGATGCATGGATAGGTGCACTGATGTAACTGAGATGATATTACCGACGGTGTTAAACACCGTATAATCAGTCAATAAATTTTGGCCGACAGGATATAACAAATAAGATACCATGCGTTTTATTGTATATCGTGAATACCTCTGTCCTTTGGATACCGAATAAACGCAGTTCATAGAATAATAGAGTTATCAAAACATCTGTGTTAAGTATAAGTTTAAGATGTAAGAAACAACGAAAAGAGAATCATGATTACCAGAATCTGAAACCTTTGTAACATACATCTAGACTATTATCACTTTGCTCTACCCTTTTTAAAAATTCTTACTTTGTCCACACCTATTCCTACTTTGCGTACAGACCGTAACTGACCACAATACAATATATCTCCCTTGCGCAATTCTAGAATTGTCCGGTACAATTCCGGAATCGGCGGACAAAGTAGGAATTCCTACTTTGCGCAGGACAATTCCGGAATTGTCCCGATTCTTACATTGCGCAGAACATATACATTCTTGGTACAGTCCAGGGGTACCCACTGTTGTTTTTTACTACCGATACTGGAGCATCTAAAACTATAATTTCCACAAGCAATGAAGCCAGAAGAAAAGACCAACCTTAACAAAGATTTCAAAGGTGGTGGGTGCCAGCAGAATAAGTATTCTAGAAAGAGGAAAGGGAATGTTTGTCATTAAGCTGGGTCCTGTAGAAATGTAGAAGCCATTGTGGCTGAAATTGGTGATGATGGTCTCCTATGGGGTTGACCTATTACAAAATGCTAAACATGGCCCTACAGATTTACTGATAAGTAAAGGTATTCTAGCAATCAATGATAGAGAAGTCCCCATCATCCAAGTAGGCATCACAAACAGGGTAAGAAAGGTGGCAGCGGCAATTATATTATACCAGCACAAAGCGAGTGCATTATTGATGTGTTCATTGAGATACAGGAATATGACTTCTCTTGTGGGACTGATTTTATGGTCGAACCTACGGAACATTTCAAGGAACAGTATCCATTGCAAATGGCAAAAAACTTGTGAACCTAAATGAAGCATGTGCAAGCAAGGTAAGGATAGTCAATCCTTTTCCTACAGCTGTCTCAATCAAACAAAATGCTGTGATTGGAAGTGCGGAACCAATAGAAGGTATACCCTTGATTATTGCCAGCAAGAAGACATAAACGAAGAAGAAAACCAAACAATGGTAAGAAGAGTTGAGTTCTATTCAGAGGGAACACGGCCCCCAATACCCGATATTACAGCCAGAGAAACTCAAGTGGCAAACCCTGAAGTTCCAAATCACCTGACCAAATTATACAATGAAACAACCAAAGAGTTATGCGACAATCAGCAACGAAGAGTAGCTCAGCTCCTGCATAGGTTCAAAGACAGCTTTTCACGGGATGAATGGGATTTGGGATTGACCCACTTAACATCTCATGCCATTAAGACATAGGGTACAGAACCCGTGAAGAAACCACCAAGGCGCGTGCCTATGGCCTATGCAGCAGATGAGAAGAAAGCTATAGAAGACCTTATGGCCAAAGGTGTTATAAGAGAGAGCACTTCACTTTGGGCCAGCCCAATAGTACTAGTCAAGAATAAAGACGGAGGAGTCCGACCATGCGTTGACTATAGTAAGGTTAATGAGTTGTAAAACCTGATGGCTTTTCTTTGCGTTGATGCAGTGGCTGGTTCCCAACTATTCAGCACTTTTGACTTAACAAGTGGCTAATTTCAAATTCCGCTGAAACAAGAGGACATACCGAAGAGTGCTTTTGTTTGTAAGTATGGACACTTCGAGATGACCTGCATGCCATTTGGCCTCAATAGTGCTGCCTCTACTTTCCAACGTACCATGGAAATGGCTCTTCAAGGCTTGCAGTGGATCACTTATCTAATCTACATAGATGACGTAATCGTTTTGGTAAGACCTTTGAGGAATATTTCGCAAGGGCAGAAGAGGTGCTAGAACGAATTCAGGCAGCTGGCCTGAAACTCAAGCCAGAAAAATGCCGCATGCTCCAGAAGGAAGTGGTCTTTCTAGGTCATGTTGTTTTTGGGAAAGGTGTACTACCCAGCCCAACCAACATTTCAAATATTGTTTCTTGGCCACGACCTAAGACAGCAAACCAAGTGAAGCAGTTTGTAGCCATAGGCTCCTACTATAGAAGGTATGTGAAGGATTTTGCCAGTATGGTCAGGCCCATGGTAGATCTTACAAAGAAAGGTAAGAAATTTGTATGGACTGTGGCCTGCGAAACAGCCTTTGCAGAGATAAAGAAAGCCTTAATAAGTACAAACATAATGGGATATCCATTAAACGAGGGTGGAGAGTTTATCCTTGATGTCGATGCCTCTGACATAGGTATTGGTGGTATTCTTCACCAATTTCAGGATGACCATGAGAAGGTTATTGCATATGCCAGTAGGTCCTTGAACAAAGCAGAAAGAAATTACTGCATTACAGAGAAGGAACTTTTGGCAGTCCGTTATTTCATTGAGTACTTTAGGCAGTACTTGCTTGGGAGACGTTTCAAGGTGAGAAGCGATCACCAGGCATTAGTTTGGCTTTTTCGTCTGGAAGAACCAAAAGGAAAAATAGCCAGATGGCTGGAAATATTGAGTCAGTATGACTTTGCCATTGAATATAGGCCAGGAAAGAATCAAGGTCACTGCGATGCATTATCTACATGTGAGAACCCCAAAGATTGTGAGTGTCCTGACAAAGAAACAAGCGAACCATTGAAATGCGTGCCATGTAAGAAATGCATGAGAAGAGTCCAGGAAATGATGCATACAGATTTTTACCAGAAAATAATAGCATCACAGGAAAAGCAGACCAACCTAACAGAAAGAAGAGGGTCATTGGCCTTGGAACGCTCACCTTAGACTTTAGCTTATGAGTGAAATTCAATTCTTTGAACAACTTTGGTAAAGCTTAACCCAAGGAACATCCCTGCCAAGTTTCATCAAGATTAACCCAGTAGGTTAGGAGAAGATGTTGAAAGAAAATGTTGACAGATGCCGGACACAGGGCAATCAAATATCAAAGCTCTACACCTTCGAGTTTCAAAGAAGAATTTTAAATTTTCCTTCTTTGTCCTATGTTCGAACTTGTGGTCCCCGGGTCTGGGTCAGTTTTAACCAAAGCAGCATCCTTGGAACAAACTTAGTAGAGGTCCACTCAAAGATGCTACATACCAAATATCAAAGCTCTACACGTTCCCGTGTAAGAGAAAAAGAAATTAATATTTTCCTGTGTTCCAACCCGTGACCTCCGGGGCATGGCAAGTTTTGATGCCAGAGACATCATATGACCAAACTTGGTATAGGTCCACTAGAAGATTCTGCATACCAAATATCAAAGCTCTGCACCTTCAAATTTCAGAGAAGATTTCTAAGTTCTCATTCTTTGTTGCTATGTTCGAAACTGTGACCCCCGGGGCAGGGCCAGTCATGACCCCAAGGGCATAGTATGAACAAAGTTTGTAGAGGTCCACTACATGCCAAATATCATAGCTCTATGCCTTCTAGTTTTAGAGAAGATTTTTAAAATTTTCTTTCCTTGTTCCTATGTTCGAGATTGTGACCCCCGGGGCGGAACCAATTTTGACCCCACGGGCACGATTTAAATAAACTTGGTAGAGGTCTACTAGGAGATGCCACATACCAAATATCAAATCTCAACGCCATCTAGTTTCAGAGAAGAAGATTTTAAAGTTTTCCTTCTTTGTTCCTATGCTCAAACTAGTGACCCCGGGGTGGGGCATTTTTTGATCCAAAGGGTCCACTAGGAGATGCCACATACTAAATATCAAAGCTTTACGCCTTCAAGTTTCAAAGGAGATTTTCAAAGTTTTCCTTCTTTGTTCCTATACTCAAACTTGTGACCCCCCGGGGTGGGGCCAGTTTTAACCCCAGGAGCATACATAATTTGAACAAACTTGGTAGAGGTCCACTAGGAATTGCTACATACAAAATAGCATTGGCCTATTCCGTCTAGTTTTAGAGAGGAAGAATTTTAAAATTTTCTTTCTTCGTTCCTATGTTCGAAATTGTGACCCCAGGGACGGAGCCAATTTTGACCCCACGGGCACGATTTAAACAAACTTGCTAGAGGTCCACTAGGAGATGCCACATGCTAAAGCTCTACACCGTCTAGTTGCAGAGGAGAAGAATTTTAAAGTTTTCCTTCTTTGTTCCTTTGCTCAAACTAGTGACCCCCGGGGTGGGACCAGTTTTGATCCCAGGGACATCATTCGTACAAACTAGGTAGAGGTCCACTAGGAGATGCAACAGACCAAATATCAAAGCTCTACGCTTTCTAGTTTCAGAGGAAAATAATTTTAAATTTTTCCTTCTTTGTTCCTATACTCAAATTTGTGACCCCTCGGGGTGGGGCCAGTTTTGACCCTTGGGGCATAATTTGATCAAACTTGGCAGAAGTTCAATAGAAGATGCCACATCCAAATATCAAAGCTCTACGCCTTCAAGTTTCAGAGGAGATTTTTAAAGTTTTCCCTCTTTGTTCCTATACTCAAACTTGTGACCCCCGGGATGGAGCCAGTTTTGACCAAAAGGGCAGAATTTGAACAAACTTGGTAGAGGTCCACTAGAAGATGCTTCATACCAAATATCAAAGCTCTACGCCTTCCAGTTTCAGAGGAGAACATTTTCAAAATTTTCCTTCTTTGTTCCTATGCTCAAACTTGTTATGATCCTAGGAGTATAATTTGAACAAACTTGGTAGAGGTCCATTAGGATATGCTACATACAAAATATCAAAGCTCTACGCCTTCTAGTTTCGGAGATTTTCAAAGATTTCGTGTTTTTTTCTTTTGTTGCCATGGCAACCAGAGTTATGGGTGGAATTAAATTCTTTGAACAATATTGGTAGAGCTTCTCCCAAGGAACATTCCTGCCAAGTTTCATGAAGATTTGCCCAGTGGTTTAGGAGAAGATGTTTAAATAAATTGTTGACGGACGCCGGACATAGGGGGATCAGAATAGCTCACCTTTAGCAATTTGTGCACAGGTGAGCTAAGACTTAATAAAAGTAAAGTGCCTTAAGGAGAAACCCAAAGCAGGACCATCGTCGCAAAGTGCCGTAGACCAAACACAGCCACAACAAAACAACCTTTTAACATTCTGGGCCAATACAGGGTCAGAAGAAGATTCGCAAAGTGCCGTAGACCAGACACAGCCACAACAAAACAACTTTTAACATTCTGGGCCAATACAAGGTCAGCAGAAGATTTGCAAAAGCTACAGAGAGAGGACTCGGACATTGGTCCAGTAATTAATGCAAAATTGAACAACAAGATACCGACTAGCCAAGATATGGTTACATGCAGTCCAGCGACACGATACTACTGGATACTCTTGGATTTACTTGTAATACAAGATGGCATATTGATGTAAAAGTTTCTATAACATGATGGGACTGGACAGTTTCTGCAATTTGTAGTACCTACATCATTGAGGATTTTTTTCCAGATGCACGATTCCTTTGTATCTGGTCATTTAGTGTGCAAAAAGACAGAAGATCCTACAAAGATTTTACTGGTACTCCCTGAAAGATGATGTGAACCTTTATACTCAGAGATGCGATGCCTGCACCGCTGATAAGAAACCTGCCAAAACACCAAGAGCACCTATGTGTAGCTTACAAGTTGGAGCACCAGGTGACTGGATTGCTACTGACTACCTAGGACCACTCCCTGTGACAGACAGAGGGCATAGGTGCATTCTTTTATTTACCGACCATTTCACTAGAAATGTGGAAATAGTTCCAGTTTGCAACATGTCGGCAGAGGTCAGTTATCTTTAGGTGGGGGTGCCCTTTTGCTGTTCATGGAGACGAGAAAAGTTGGTGTCTCACCAAAACTTGAGCATGTTTATGAGGGTCCTTTTCTGATAAAGAGAAAGTTATCAGAAATAGACTTTGTTTTGCAGCTGGATAGAACAGGAACTGAAAGACCTGTATATCATATTAAGCTAAAACCATATGAGGGTGTTCAGCGACTAAGATGGATAGTCAGACTTAAGAATCAGCTTAAAACACAGAATAACTAGTAATCATTAGGGTTCTACAACAACGGCTATGCATTATAAATAGAGCCAATGGAAGAATATAAGATTAATTTGTGCTAATTCCTTTTTGATGCAGAGAACCAAAAGGTTGTGTTCATTGTCTGTTTGATCTGTATCTATCTCTGAATTATGTCTTTTACATTGGGCATTGGCTCAAATTCTCTTTTTCCTATGTGGTTTTGGGGTAAGTTACAGTCTTCAATTAAAGTGTACCGACCAGAGAAAACTTAGCAGTTTACCCTTGCAGAGGTAAGAGTTTGCAGGTTTGGGACCACTGAGAGCAGAGGTTGAAGATCATGGGGATCTAATGGTAATTTGAGAGGTGATGGAAGTACAGATCTTACAAAGTAAAGAGTCGCTGGAGAGGTATTGAGTGTTGTGAGGAAGTTAGGAAGATGAAAGAGTACAAGGATTCTACAATGTTGGCGTTGGGAACGCTGTTAAGGTGAAAGTACAACAGAGACGTTTCAAGAGAGATTTAAGTAGAGTAGCGGGAAAAGATGGTAAAGACCAGTAATACATGTTAGAAGTATATTCCATACCTTAAGAGCCGTCCACAAGAAGTGTAACGTTAAGGTTAATTTGTGGAGTAACCTCTGTAGTGTCCTAAAGCAATCTCGAATCAAAGACCATTCTAAAAGTCTAAAGTGAATTTAGGTGTGTTCATAGCGCAAGTATTAAGGTATACACGCAGTGATCAAAGGGAGCTAGTCAAGGGTAATGGGTTCTAACTAAGTTTTTATCCCAAGGTACATTTTTTTTTCTTTTTAGTACAGATGAACTCAAGTATGATGGAACTACTGTTTGGGAAAGGGGCGATAGACAGAGCAAAGAAGAGGGGGAGAGCCTACATGTGTCTTGTTTGCCACCAACTGACTGGGGAAAGACGAGTTGGAGAGCTGGAGGACCACGTTCTGTAAACGCATGTCAGTAGGGATAGGATTCCTTTTTACTGCCGCCTTTGCATGTTTCAATGCCAGACGAAGCAACAGATGGACCGTCACACCAGGCACTACTCTAGACATGTGACCATGGCGAGGACCCGTGGAATTGTTAACCACGAGGAGTGGCAGGTTCAAAGTCCTGTGCCATACAGGATAGGGGAGGCAGAGCTGATGAAGTTCTCGTAGGAAGAAAGTGCCATATTTTTCATGAAGAGGCAGACTCTGGACGTGCCATGCCAGCAGACCACTGCTACCAAGGCGCCAAGCGTTGTTTCAAAGGCAGTAGCAGAGAAACCGACAACAGAAGTGCTGAGTCGGGGAAATATCCAGATGCCCAAGGAACCTACTGTCAGCAACCACAGTGATCGGGAAAGAATTTATTTCAATGAGACAATGTCTCCTGTTTTTGAAAACCAATGAGACATTTTCAAAAGTAATGAGACATGTTTATTTTCAGATGAGACATTATAAAGACTTCAAGTAAAACTATTTATTCTGTTTTATTAACACATGAATAATCAATAATGTTCATTTCTTCCATATATTTTAATTTCCGAGTTTAAAAAAAAAAAACAATCAGACATATTTCAAGCATTTGCAGACAACGAATTCAACCCCCTCCCCCACCCGTCTGCCATAGATCTATATTTTTATTTCATAAAACAACATTTTTTCACTCATGAACCCGGAAATTTAGCTTCCAATTATTGTTTTATTCCGAGATTTGTGTAAATTCACTATATAAATTCATTACTAAAGATGAGAAGATACTTTGAAGTCCCCCTGATCAGACGATGCCACGCTGCTCTTTGTAGCTTCATGGGTTTTCACGCTTTTTTGGCGATCTATTTTTTCTTGACAGTTAAATTTTGGAAAAGTATTGTTACATGATTTGACATCAGTTAGTCAGTTTTAATAGCAAGTAACTTAAAAATCTGTCACTTTACACTCGATAAGAGGAAAAACACCTTTGTTGTTCTGTCATAAATGACTCGCCAGCTTCTTTATCATCCTTCTGCTATAGATCTATATTTTCATTTCATAAAACATTTTTGTTTCACTCATGAACAGAAATTTAGCTTTCAATTATTGTTTTATTCAGAGATTTGTGTAAATTCATTGTATAAATTCATTATTATTGATGAGAAGATAGTTTGAGGTCCCCATGATCGGACGATGCAAAGCTGCTCATTATAGTGTCATGGGTTTTCACGCTTTTTTGGCGATCTATTTTTTCGTGACGATTAATTTTTGGAGAAGTATTGCTACATGATTTGACATCATTTAGTCAGTTTAAATAGCAAGTAACTTAAAAATCTGTCACTTTACACTAGATAAGAGGAATAACATCTTTGTAACTCTGTCATAAGTGACTCCACAGCCTCATTATCATCCGTGTGTCCTTCGCATTTTATACTGATTGTGTTTAGCCAAATTTTTTGCCGGGTGCGCGCAAGCTAGGTTATATGAAGCTCTAGACGATAATTTCATGCGTCATATTGACATTTTGGCAGATATTTTCCATCGTCAGAGACAGGTCATTTCAAATTTCCAAGTCTCAAAACCCGGGCTCAGGGATCAAATGCGAAGCGTGCCGAGTTGTTAAGTTTTGTCAAATAATCCATGGACAAAAATTTCTTCCCCTTTTTCGCGGCCAATTTTGATGTTTGTTATCTACTGTTAAACCGAAGACTGTCATTTATAATAGCCACAAAACCAATTCAAGTTTAGGCACCAAGCGAGTTCAAGAACCGATTACAATCGATTCCGGGATTTCTGAATCGATTATTGGAATCGGAAGCCAAAACCAAATGACTTTCGACTATAGTCGATCTCAGCCCACCACTAAGTGATAGATACAAGGACTTCCTGCAATGAGCAGTATAATTTATGGCTCTGTCCCGATGATTCAATCACAATATCTCGGATATAAAGTCACACTTTATCAATGTATTATCGAGTAACATTCCCGAATACCGATGTTAAAATTAGATTCTAACACATACAATCAATAATAATATTCACAAAATACGAGAATATTTTACTTCACTTTTCTTTTGCTTTAGTTTTAGAATATTTTCAAAAAATATAGGCGCAACTTCCATATTACTATGGGACAGTTGGGTGCATTTCTAGGACTTTGAATGAGACATTTTTGGTTTTTATGCGCCAATGGCGCATGGCGCAGGGGTTTCCCAATCACTGCAACCATACTACCCAGCTAGTGGGAAAACCGGGCTTTCAGTCCAGTTGTGGCCGTGGATATGAGGCAGGGTGCAGGGACAGGTTTTGGACTGAGATCGTCGTTGGGTGTCAGCCCTTTGTTTGGCTTGGGTCTAGGATCTGCCAGCAATCAACCAGGACTAGGTGTATCTTGTAACGCCATAACCACTACCCTCCCCGGATTTACGGTCCCTGGCTACACCGGAGCCACTAAGAGTGTCCAATAGAGCAGTAGATTTGGGTAGTCCGATCTTCAATGCAAATCCTGTAACGCTACCAGAGGTCAAAGTGCTGCCAGCAGCCGCAGCTGTTACTGATCATGCTTCACTAGCGCCAAGCGTAGCGAGTTGAATTGCAGCTGTAAGGCTAACAGGCGCAACTCTAGCCGTGACATTGCCAAGGCTAAATACCGTTGATGTGACAGAACTGATCTGCGAAGGAGTTGAACCAGACAGACAAAACGAGGGAGACGAAGATGTAGAAGATCTTTGGTTGCAACTCATGTCGAAAGACGATCTTGAGCTGATCAGCATCTCCTCAGTGCCTGAAACAAACAAGAAGAGGAAAGCAGAAGAGGAGAGAGATAGCGACGCAGAGAAAGAGAACAACAAAGGTGATAGAGAGAAAAAACGAACACAACAAATGCAGACTAACATTTAAGAAAAGGAAAACTACAGGAGAGGAGCCAATTTTGAAAACAAATTTAGTTGCACTGAACATGCTAACACCATCGATTCAAAACCTATCCGGCCAGATGACGAGAAATGCGGAACAACAAGAAAGAACAGAAAAAGCACTGGTTGAAATGTCCTGCTCCTTAAGCAAGGTGACAGATGCCTTGAACAGGATGAGAAATGTTTTGGAAGAGAGCTTAAGGGAGAAGAGAGGATCGTTGGAATGAAATGGAGAGGCGAAGGAAAGAAGAACGTAGGAAGGACAGCGAAGCAAACCAGAGGAGAGATGATAGGCGAAGAGAAGCGGAAAGAGAGGAAAGGGAGGAAATCAAGAGACTGCTGAGGGAAAGGAAAGACACAAAGGAGAACACAAGAAGCCTGAAGCAAGTGTTAGGAAAATCTTACACAGAGAACAGTGTGAAAGAATATGGAAAGAAAAAGTGAATATTCGGCGAATTTTATTTTTTTTTTAAAGTGTTACTCAGGAAGTTTTATACTAGCTAGGTTGTGAACATATTAATTATCAGTGATAGCAGTTTAAAGTGATTTATTAACATTCCGAAACCAGTAATATTTAGTGTTTAAAGCTATTCTTTTAATTAACCCATTACTACTTATGCCACTTTTAGACCTACTAAAGATTGTTGAATTTCTAACTTGACAATTACTTGAAGGATTGGGAAAATATTTGTTCTGAATGTACGGAAAATATTTTGGAAATGAGCAACTGCCTATAATAAGCATGTTATCCTTTTTCACAATGATTTCCATAACTATAACTGCAGGGTCATCAAAGTCGTAATTGGGCAGTACATGTTTTTACTTACAAATTTTAAATATAGCATATAGATAAGTTCTATGAAATGCTGTAACACTCTTTAAGGTTGAGAGGGTGATGTACAAAAGTAGACTAAGAGACAGTGAGGTAGATAGAAAGAAAACGTATTAGAGAGATAAAAAAGTGAGAGAGATAGTTGAAGTTAAAGTTCACACTTGAAAAAAAAATTTTTTTTTTCATATTATACAGTAGTATGTGCCATTTACCTGAAATAGTTCATATAGAAATGGTATTGCGTTTTCACATATAATTAATTCAGTGCTGTAAGCATAGCATTACTTCTTTATTACACGTGAGTCATTTTCACATATAATTAATTCAGCGCTATTAACATAACATTATTTCTTTATTCATAAATAATCTTGTAGACTACTTGAATATCAAAACTGAAGGTGGAATTATCGTAACACAAGATATAAATGAATTAAATGTTCTAATGTTCGCTGACGACGTATCAAGTTTTTCAGACACGGTTGTTCAACTTCAACGACAAATTAATAGGATATAACAATTTACTAAAGGGGTCGGGCTAGAAATTAATTCAGAAAAAACTAAAATTATGGTGTTTAGAAATAGAGGGGTGGTTAAAAAAAAACAGAAAAATGGTTTTACGATAAAAATATGATAGAAATAGTACCTTTCTACAATATATGGGTGTTTATCTCACAAGCCGTCTGACATGGTCAAAAACTCATTTGATGTTATCTTTATAATATCAAAAAGTTATTCATTATATTTTTCGTTTACGTAAACATTTTGGGACCATTTCAACTACCGATATGTTTAAAATATTCGATGCAACTGTAAAACCAGTATTGTGCTATGGATCTCAGCTTTGGGGATATCAATGTATTGAGAAAATTGAAAAGATTCATGTCCAGTTTTGTAAGAGATTATGTTTTTTATCCCAAAATACATGTAATGTTCTAGCACTTGGAGAGTGTGGTCGAGTACCTTTATGTACGACCTACATCCCAAATTGTGTTAAATGCTGGTTAAGTATTATTCGTATGAACAATATTAGGTACCCAAAACAGTGCTATTATATGTTATTGCAACTAGATGAAGCAGGTAGAACAAATTGGACAACACATATAAGGAATTTATTGTTTTCGTATGGATTTGGTCATGTTTGGATTTTTCATGATGTAGGTGATGATTAGGAGTTTCTGCAAATCTTTAAAAAAAAGAATAATAGATTGTTTTACTCAAAAGTAGTATAGTGAAATTGACGTTTCTTCTAAAGATTTACACTATAAAAATTTCAAAACGCTGCTAGATCCAGAATTTTATCTCAATACTGGCCTTTCTCATATACTTCAGAAAACTTTGGCGAATTTCAGGTGTTCGGCACATGATTTGATGATTGAAAAGGGTAGGCATTTGTCAATTTACAGAGAGTATAGATTTTGTTTTATATGTAAATCTAAAGATATCTATATTGTAGTGGATGAGTTCCATTTTTTCTTTCATTGTTCTGTATATGAAGAACTCAGAATAAAATACTTTAGGCCATACTGGTTAAGAAATAGAAACCTTAGCACGTTTTACGCTATTCTAAAACTAAATAAAAAAGATACAGTATATAACGTTGCAAAGTACCTGTCGGAATCCTTTGCTTTGCGAAAAGAAATTTTAAACGAACTCGCATAGGGCATAAAGCATAAGAATGATGTTATTTCCTCATATATGATTTTATTTTCATTCAATTATAGTAGTCATTATTGTACTTTTAAAATATAGTTTATATAAATTTTGCTTCAATACTGAGTATTACTCCTTTTTGCGACTGTACATTTATGTTAAAGGGTTATGTCATTATACTTAATCTTATCTAAAATTATCTCTGTAATTACCGAATTTAATTAGATAAGTAGAGGACACTCAGAAAGGAAAAACATGCTGATTACTAGCTTCTATACTATTTCCACAATGCTTTAAAATGCACCCAATCTGAGTTGTTGAAAAAACAGGATTGCTGGAGTAGTGATTTTAAAGTTTCTAAACTTATGATTGTAGGAGTAATGCTGTCTTTTGTCACAATATTCTGTTTTTGTTTCTCCTTCTTTCCAAAAGTTTTCATATGGGATGAAAATTAAATATCGTGTTCTAAAGGTAATGGGCCCGCCCGAGTGGCTCAGTGGTGAGCGTCTCCGACTCATGACCTGGTGGTTGAGAGTTTGATACCCGCTTGAGACAAACTTTCTTTCTGGCGTATTTTCGCCTCTTACCTCTGCCGAAGCATGTGAGAAAAGTAGTCGGTGGTTTTGGAAAGAAAGTTGTGTAAGTACCGGTATGAGAAAGCCAGGAAACACATGTGCGTCACCGACCGCCATGATATAACCTAAGCTGTTAAACTGGCGTTAAACCCCAATACAACCTTCTAAAGGTAATGGTTAGACAATTAAACCAAATTATTCAATTTTCATTTGCGCTTTTATTAGTGCTATGTCCGTCGAAGTTATTTTGACGTATTGTGTTTGTCAAGATGTCATTTTTTTCGCTGCTCTATCTTTTCTTACAATGTTTTCAATGCACCCTATCGAGACGTTAAAATATACGATTGTTTTTAAGTAGTGTCTTTATAGTCTTTTAACTGCAGGAGCAATTCAATTGTTTGTCACAATGTTTATCAAATGTTTGGATATGCTAAAAAATATTTATATATCATATTGTAATTATAATTGGTTGACAGATAAATCCAACCAACAAATTTTCCTGTTATCATAAATTCGAATGAATATTAAGTGTTGGCACAATGTTTTCAAAAGATTAAAATGTTGCATTGATATTATATTTAGTAAATGTCTTGGTCAAATGTATAAACAATTTCTTATCTTGCGCAATGTTTTCAAAAGCTTAAACCACATGAGCGTGAAATTTGGAATTAATATTATTTTATGGCAATTGTCTATGTTAATGTAATACATGTAATCTATAGATGAGATAAGGTCTTCCAACAAATGTTTTCAAAAGTTTTTACAATTCAACATATGACCTCTAATTTTCATATAACTAAATCTTTACATAACTCTTAACTTTAACTTTGATTGTAAATTTGTTACATATATCCAACGTCACTCTGTAAATAATTTATATGATATGTTACGGTATATGGGCCATTGGCCTAAATACTTAAATAAAATATTGTATTGTATTGTATTACATGCGAGTCGTTTTCACATATACTTCTTTTGGTGCTATGAACCTAGTATTATATTTATTGCAAGTGAGTTGTTTTCACATATTTCAACCTAATATTATATTTATTGCATGTGAGTTGTTTTCACATATGCTTGATTTAGTGCTATTATCATAGTAGTTCAAAGTCATGTTCATATATGTTAAAAATTGTGCCTTATAAACTGGATTGTTGATCCTTTTCTAGGGTCGTTAGATGGAACTTAATTGACCCTGGAGGGGGGTAATGTAATGACCCAGTTTTTTGTGACACACTTTTTCAGCGATCGTGAATCAGCTGTTTTCAATTGCATAGTGTCAGTTGTCATTATTTCAGTTCACGAAGTTTTGAAGTTTGCCACCCATTGTCTGCAAAAAAACAAGTGGTTACCTGCTATTTCACGCTCATTTCATTCAGTTTGCGATCTGGTTAACTCCGTGTGCATTGTAATGTAGCAGATACATATGTATTTGTTTTCATTGCTATCCATGTTGGAGAGTGAATGCTGGGATATGTATGTGTTGAGTGCACTCAGCTATGACCATCAAATTTGTTTTGACAGTCAAAAGCCGTCAACACTATTTTACCTTACGATTTTAATTATTAGGTAGTTGTAAAATTTGTCTAAATATGACAGTCATATAATTTATTCATTTCCTAACATTTTAATGATAATTTTACTTTACTTTTCATTTAAGAAAGCTTTGTTTTTGTTGTTTAAAGTTATCGAACCCTCTGATTTTTTATTGGTAAAATCAAAATGGCCGATATCGATTTCTATCAGCGGCATCTTCCCAGCTGTGTTATGTTCGGGGTTCATGTGATCCCACTCTGATTAATAATGGATTCTGAGATTCCCAGAACATTATAGCATTAGAGTGTGGGATCGCTGATCCCGGAGACAATAACTTACGGGTTTCGGGGGGATAGGGATTTTAAGTATATAAGCAGGCCCCGGGAAATCCCAGATAACAGCAGATTTTTCTTTCGTTAGATACACTCAAGAATCTTTTGATCATTTTTTTTTTTTAATTTTTATTTTTACATTTTGTTTTAAATCATTTAAAGTCCAAAAGCATAATTCTAACTATTTTCTTTAATTATTTCTTTCTTGAAGAGGGGATATTTTCAGGTTTTTTTTTTGTTTTTTTTTCATACAAATTTAAGTATATTTTCAGAATTATTTCTTTTAGTTAATTATTATTATGGGCTTAAACTACGAAATACGCATTTTACAGTAACTGTTGTCATATTTATCATATTTCATTGACTATTTCCTTGATCACTGCTGCGCGTAATGATAAATTGTTGAATTCACTATACTAGGAACATGTAGATCTTTATACTTAAATCTGAGTCAGCCGTCCATTGATTTTATTGCACAATTGTATCTAGTCATTGGTTAAATGCCACACTATGTTTTACAACACAAAGTTTTTTAAAGTTTATTTATCCAAAGGATAGAGTTGTTAACTGTGACATGGCTTCTTCTTTTGTCTTGACTCCCCGTCACAATTAGGAATTCGCACTATCCCTTAGTACTTTTAAATCTTTTGTTTATCTGAAGTTCACTTTTTTTACTCCCCTCGCCACAAAGCCTACACTTTAGTTAGTGCTTTGTTGAAGCAAACTCGAGCGAAGCCGCGACACGCCTAGTGGCGAGTTTGCTGCTATATAAAGAGGAAAGTCTTGCTGCTACCCTCGGCTTGCGACAATATTTTGCAATGCCGCGTTTAGTGCATTATGATTATGGTTACTAGCCCCTTCCCCTCTCGCAGAACACTGCCATATTTAAGCGTTCTGTCCGTGAAGTTAAAACACAAAATTTGCGTTTTTCATTCAGAAATCTGTTTGGAGGAGGTCTTTCAGACGAACCGCAAAAGGATATTCATAACGCATTGCAATTTTGTCTGCCACGCCATACCCACTCGGGTAATGACAACCATTCCTCATTCATTACAAGCGATAAAGAACCTGATTTATCTAAAGCATATATTCTGTAATAAGTCAACATCAAAATATCCTTTCTCGTACTTACTTTACAAGGTCAAGGAAACTTACAACCTATGAATGTGTGTTGAAAAAACTTAACTTTTCAATTTCTATATGCAGTACTGCGTTTTGGCAGCAATTAAGAATAGCAGAAAGCATTAATTACCTGCTGGTGTGACGAATGAAAAATCAGTTCAAAGTTACGGTGTTTCTCATCTATTAATGATCAAATTTGAGCCAGATGTAGACCGAATCTCTGCAAGGTTGTCTTATTTCTTACACCAATAAGCGATATCAGAAAACCAATCTAAAGTCTACATGTAACACAGGAACCATAAATGGCAAAGGATAAGTTCAGTTCCCCCAAAAAGTCCAAGCCTTTACGCATCGATGTGCCGAAGTGACAGACAAAATCTCCCTGAATCTACAACAGATTCATTCGTTATAATTATACGTTACACCTCTAGTCTGACAGCGACTAACAAATGTAATGTGCCTAAAACTGTCAGTACCAATAAAATATCCCCTGCCCACGTCCTTTACATTCAGAGAAATAAACAGCATTTAACTCTTTGTTTACCAGTATTTTATTGTAGTTCTTTTGTGGCCAGACTATATCAAGATCAAACTGAGCACAACTTGCAGGCTGATCAAGGATTTAAAATAGTCAGACGTTCAGTCCAAAACAGCTTTGAATGATGATGTTTGCCACATAAAAGAAAATGTCTGACTTCGTTTCTTTTAGCAGCCTAGGTAAAAGTAAATCGACGAGAGTTTTATTCTCATCGTTGAGAGAAATCAAATAAATCCGTTTCTATCGAAAATGACACGAAACACACTTAACAATGTCATTTATAAGGTGTTCCCAAATGGGCTGGTGATACATGTGAACTCTTAACCAAACGACAAAACTTTAGACACGTCAAGACTCAAAACATTTGCAGGCGCCAAATTTAATGTTGTTTAAATTATGAGAATTCTCCTGAAGAGCGTAAGCACTGAGTACCAGCATTTTCTCTTCACACAATGTATTCAAAAGCGCCATCTGCCAGGTTCATTTGAATACGGTATCGTTTTGTAAAGGTTTAAAGCATCCAGGAGACAGCAGAAATCCAAAAGTTTTCCAAATGTTAACTACTGTACATCTTCGGTACCATTGCAAGATGATGGCGTAAGGTATTTTTCCTTACATGCATATGAGACATGAAAATGCACATAAAATTTAATGTAACTTATTTATAATTAAAAGAAAGTGGCGTTTACTAAAAGGACGTAAAACCAATTTAGAAAAAAAGAGAAGCAAAAGCTTGCTAAAGGGAACTACACAGTATTTTCTACAGATTGTCCTCGGCTGCTGCGGAAAAGTATTGTTTGATTTGTAAAGGTTGCAGACTGTCAATACGTTGGCTTCATCTTTAAAAATGGGGCACTTTGCTCTCTCTCCATTTAACCTTTTATTCCTTAAACAAAATAGTTTGGTTGTCACATTACCTGCATTTCGCCCGTTTGTCGCCCGTTTGCCACAATGCATTTACATGTAAGTATGCACTGCATATTATTGCGAGAAAACTTTAACAGTGGTCTCTGGGTAAATAAGTAAACGGCGTTTCAAGCTGTGCTAAGACTTTTATACTTGATACCCCTGCCCAAGTAATCAATGTTTTGATGCACAGAGATGGGAAACTATACGATTGGAATTGACACCCCTGCCCAAGTAATCAATGTTTTGGTGCACAAAGGTGGGAAACTATACGATTAAAATTGACCTATTTCCACTATAATCTAAACATCTTTGTTTTTTTCGACACTAACTTGTCTAACCTGGCAGCTTTTAACAGATTTTCGAATCTACAACAGCCCGGTGTCCGTGACTGTGAGGTAGACCGTCGGTCAAAACTTTTTTTCCAAAAAAAAAGACAAGAGCCGTCAGAGACGGGTTATGCTCCCCGAACAAGTGCTTGTCATAAAATATATGAAATTGATATAAATTTACTTCTTTTATCCTAAAAGGACCTGTTCATACTCCCCAAAAATTGAATTGAAAAGGCAATTACTATCTTAGAGATGGCCAACACAAACTTGTAGAGGACAATAAGCCCAGTAAGCCCCCTTTAAGCCCTCTTTTCCCATAAGGCAACATTGCATCATTGAAATAAATACAAGTGGTGTGTGATTTGTGGCAATTTTGATAATAATTCAAAGTTCGAAATTTCATAAAATTTTGAGCAGTCATGTAGTAAATGTTACATAAAACGATTTTTTACATGAAGCCCCCTTTTTCCTTGACACAGCCTGAAATTGAGAAACCGGAAGAGAGGTACCTGGGCAACGTTCCAACAAGTTCAGATTTGAAATTTCACAAAATTTTGAGCACAGATGTAGAAGATACAAGTGAAAAACAATTTTTTCCATGAAGTCCCCTTTTTCCGTGATGCAGCCTCAAATTGAGAAACCAGGAAAGAGGTATTTGCTTATTAATAATTGATAGATTGAAAATAACAAGGGCACATTTTGAAACTTGTAAAACAAGATATAACCATGAAGTTTCACGAAATTTTGACAAAAACTAATGAGATATTAGTAAAAATTGGAATTTTGCATTAAGGCCCCTTTTTCCTTGGCATTTTACAAGAAACCCCCTTTTTCCATGACAGAGGGTCAAATTGAAAAACGCATAGATAAAGAAACAAGAGTACATGGTGAAACTTTGAAAAAACAATATAACCATGAAGTTTAATGAAATTTTGACCAAGACTGAATGAAACATTAGTAAAGATTGGAATTTTGCAAGAAACCCCCTTTTTCCGTGACAGAACATCAACTTGAAAAACGCCTAGATTAAAAATAGTAAGGGCATATGCTGAATCTTTCCATAAGGAATATAACCATGAAGTTTCATGAAATTTTGACAAAAACTGAATGAGATATTAGTAAAAAATGCAATTTTGCATTAAGCCCTTTTTTTTTTATGACACGGGGTCAAATGGAAAAACCGGGAAAGATACGTCGGCGCATTACCCTAAGGAGTTCATATACGAAGTTTTATCCAATTTGGTCCAGGGGTTGTGGAGAAATGGCTTCGGACAGACGAAGCGGCGACTATATGCTCGCCCTTCGGGGAGCATAAAAATGACCGAGTGTAAATTTCCTCCAAGAAATCACTGCTTCGTCCTACACGCAAACTTAGGAGAAGTTGCTGCAGTCGGTAAGTTTGGTGATCAGAGCTGTCTATGTGAATGTTACGGTAGATACTTCGGGTAACAGTTTATTAAGTCTTTATATGGTAAGCGTAAAGTGGCCTGATTTCAGCTCCGTGGATATTCAGACTCCAGTATTTGTCAACATAGGTCCTCAGTGAAAGGTTAACACAATCATAACGTTCCTGTGACAACAGAGGTACTAAAAATTAATATGAGCCAACGCTTCTTCTCCAAATCGGCGTACCTGATGTGCACATGTACGTTTACATGTAGTTCACGAGTAACATTTTTTATTCGGTTGTGGGACTAATCTCGGTATAAAGCATATCTTTAACATTAATGCTAATCCTGCTGTATAAATAAGTGAAAAGAAACTTCAAAGTTGATAGTAAACAAAAAAGATTTCGCTACTTCAAAGGTACGACTTGGAGAGAGATATCTCTTTATTGGACGGTGCAGATCCAATATGATCTTCACCGTCTGCAAAGGGTCCTTGAAGGCTTTAAATAGCAGCCTAGAGTTAATGCATTTAGTGTGCTTCAGCATGCACCATTGAGCAGTTAATGCGGTCAATGGTTGCAAGATATGGGCTCGTTCGTTATGTAGCAGTTTTGTTACTTTCATAAAACGCTTTCGGAACATATTATGTTTTTTTGCTGTCTGCTACTAATTTCAGTTTGCATCAGTTTAAAATTTTGGCGTTTTGTAAAGAATGAAAGCGACTTTTACAACTATATTTAGTGGCCAATTAAGATTAAGATCAGGTTGCAAAGAACAATCTTTTACTATAAATGGGTACTGCGTTTATATAATTAAAGTAGTAGACCCCTAATACCTCTAGTGCTGCATTGCATAAAGTTTTCTTGATAGTTAATAAATACGTATTTATACAGGTATAAAATACTTTTGCAAATCTTTAACGGACGAAAAATTTCTTTATACTTATCTTAAAATTATTTGTAGATATTTTTGTTGGTTTCCAGAAAAGGGAGGTAATTACTTTCTTTGTAATGAAAATCTAGTGGTTTTAGATTTATAAATGGTAATTCTAGAAAAGACAAAACGGGAAAAGTGGTTTAGTTAAAGCAGTACATTAACACTCTTCTCTAATCATAACAAATTTTGTAGGATAATATTATTGTGGAAATAGTTCTTTTCTCGACTACGTTAAATACCTTGATTTCTTCGGTCCTTTGTACTCCATCTGCATACAGAGTTCTCTAACTAGAAAAGGTCGTTGTATCTGGTCTATTGTTATTTAAGCTATGCCCCTGTTGCGGCCGATGATCATAAATAGTGCTATGGAGACAAGGTTAGTTAGGTTTGCTTTTTATTTGCAAATCCCAGACGTGTCTAGTGTCTAACTTTGCATTTCCTTTATATTTCAACGTCTTGTGACTGCAATTTAATTAAGAAGACGTAAATTAAACCTTTTTTTATAATGGAAAATGTAAATTAATGGCGTCATCCTCTTTTCCAGAACATGTTTACAAAGACATGTCAACCCTTCTGAAAAAGTCACCCTTGTCTCAAAAAAACTATATTATTACGCAAGCGAAATTTCGTCTTTGGTCTCTCTCATATTAGAACGGTCTATGCACCTAGTTGTTTATTTCCATACTTTGTAGCTTATTTCACAGACAAGCCACCAAGGAACTGCTTTCTGACAGAAACATTAGCCAAAACTGTTCAAGGTTTAGAGGAAATATGTGCAATTGGAGATAATTGAAATCATCTAATAGTATCTGGGACAACGTTTCTTACTTACACTTATGTTAGCCTATTGAATCATTATTCAGACAATTTCGATAATGTTTGCTCTCTGATGACAGATCTAGATGCAATTTTCATTTAACTGCAAATTTGCATTAATTGATAAGGAAGAATCTATAGTTATTTGGTTAAGCTTTCGGCCGAGTCTAGCACAGTGGTTTAACGGCACTAGTTTTTGGATTCATTCGAATTTGACGTCTTTCGACCAGATACCACGAATTGAACGTAAATATATAGTTTGCGATGAATATATTGTTGGTTCCAAATAAATGTATATCTATGAGAAACACATATAAATTTTCTTCCAAATGCATCAAGTTTTTTCAAGGGCTGGCGCCTAATCGCTTTTATTGTTTGGATGTGGGCATATTCTTATACCCGCTTTGTTACTTCAAAAGTGAGGAGTCACTGTTGTGGTAGACTTATTTCCATTGTAGTATCTCATTACAATGTACCAGACTCTTACACGTAACTCTTACACGGTAAGGTAGACAAACCTGTCTCTTTTTCAAGGACAGAAAATGGGAGTCTTAATTCAATTAAAGTCCTTTCGGGATTTTTTTAGCAAGAAGCAGACTGTCTGGATTTCATATTAGACAGCACGTTCTGTGGAGTCTGATCTTGTATCTACGCCGTCTGTAAAAGCTTCTTTAGTCAGCCATCATGGCGAAAGGGTTACATATTGAAGAGTCTCGGGAATAGATCTGTGCTATACAATTTGTTTCTGACAGTTTTATGGAAAAACGTAGACTATTATCACGCACGCACCATTATCCACTGCATCTATATAATACAATAAGTGAATATCAGGAGTATTGCCACACTTTCAGAATGGGTTACAAAAATCGTTTGTGACAGCTGTTGCTAAGTAAATATTGCAATTAAGCAAGGTACTTTTGGTATTGTGTTTAATTGCTTGGTATTTAACATTGTGGTTACAAGCCGTGCAAAATACTTACTGAGCATTTGAGAAATTTTAGGACTCTTAAGTTGTCATCCTTTAGTGTTGCCATATAATGGAAGGTGAGGCAAAACGCCTACCTTAAACATTTCGCTTGTATATACATGTAACCAACAAATTTCGGCAAAAGGTCTTCCTTAAGGAGTACATGCTTGTGCATGTATGAAAATATCACGACGAATGACATCGGCGGATATGTAAGTCTCATCGAGAGCTAGTTTTACACTGGGTGAGCGTTCTACTCCATCTCTTCACCTTCTGAATAACGAGTTTGAGTATTTTGACGAATTCGTGAGCAAAATACTGGTAGAAAATGCCAGAGCTTGTATATATCTTTTTTTGTGTAAATTTTCTTTTTTTAACGTGCTTTCTAAATGACTTCAAGATCATATTTAAAAGCTTTCAGTGCCATGAGCAAACTATATTTCTTCTTTTGTAAATAGCATGAATTCTAGACCATGTGGTCTGATTTTGGATTTATATACCGTATGCTGGTGAAATCAACACTATAGATAAAAAAATGCTCTGAATATCGGTGGAAAAATTAAACCCTCTAAGAGGTCTAGCTTGTATATAACGCTGAAAGAGATAACAAAACATAGTTAAATGTAAGTTTTCAGGCTGGAAAGGAACCAAAGTGATATCACACCTGTCAGGTTTCTTTGTCCAGCATATCTTTACAAAGTAGAGGACTGTTTGGAATAGCATTCTGTGTGATTGTGGCAATTTTATATCGTCATGTATTAAATAATTATGCATTTGCCGAATTTGAATGTATTGGCAGTGTTGTCGCTTGGTACTGAATGAGCTGATTTCTCTATCGAAATGCAGAAATATGCCTTTTCAATTCATGATTAATTGTAAGGTTGGCCGTTTTGGTTTCCAATCGTAGATGACATTAATTTCATAAACAAAAATAAGTATTACTTAGCATTACAATTAAGTTCACAAAGTAACCGAGATGGATATCAGGGTCGTCTAAAATAGTTAACTTTCAGTATTTTGCTTTCCCTTCCATAAAACTTTCAACTCTGGTATAGAAGCTCTTCAACTGTTGATGGCAAGAGTTGCACAGAAAATGTATATGTAGCCTGATGTTGGAAAGGACCTGTATTTTTAGCTTTCGAAAGAGTCGATAGTTGATGTTTGGAACCAAATAAGTTGATAGTAGCACAACAACAGTATCAGCATTTCGCTCCCTCCTTGATGCATAACCTAATAAATGAACCATGCTCTGGCAAAAGCAAGCCTAATGCATATTCTTGATCTATTGCAAGCCATCCCATGATTAAGGTATCATATACACGAAATACATTACGTCTAACAATTGGCTGAATCTAACGGCAGAATTGCCTTTAAAACTGCATAAAATTTACAGTAGCGAAAAGTTCCGATTCGCGTAACCATAGGCTGACATGAGTTAAAACTTTTTATTTGCAGACGCATTATGACCCCTTTTCACAAAGCATGACTCAATTACGAAGATCTAATATTTTCAACATCATAGACAAAGCTTTAATCAGGAGAAATGACATTTCCTCCTAAATTGACACATATCTAGCATTGGTGCTGATGATTTAGTACAAGCTGCTAAAATGTGATTCTTAAGAATTTTAACAACATAATGAAGTGCCATTGATATCGAATTAATGTTCAAGTCCGGTCAAAATTCGAGAGATGTTTAGCAGATAAAATAATTAAAACGTTAGCACATTGCTGTCTGTTAACTCTTTAACAGGGAACAAAAAACTAGATTTTATATGCATAACCTACATTTACCTATGAACTTTAGAGCTTTTTATGTCGGAATTTAATTTTCACATAAAATTCCTTTGAGAAAAAAAGGTATGAAAAAGAGAATAGATGTCTGCAAGATAGGATTCAAGCCACAACCTTATTATTTAATGCCATTCTTGTCAATTTACCAGATAGTCCTTAAGTATTGTTCTTTTGTTGAACTCTTCTTATCCTCTTTGAATTCCCAAATGACCCTTTATCTTAAATTAATCGTACTACAAGTAGTATAACACATCCCGCCTCACACAACGTAGATCCGTTCATAATCATAATAATAGTAATTTTCGTGAAATCCAAGATTGAACATCTGATTGGCTGCGACAAAACAATCGACCAAGTTTTGAATTTTGAAATTGGAATTTAACTGAGAATTGTTGGTTAACGGGATCCATGTAGGTTGTCGCCACAGGCTTTCATAGTGTGACAAACTTCGCTTCGTATACAATGCAATATACAAAACAAGGTGTGTCAAGCGCATCCCTTTACGTACTTCGTTAGGCCATTGAAATAGGGAGGTTTTAAGAAAGTTACAGTTTTGAACCAATTGTAACTCTTACTCGATTTCAACTTTTTTAGGGCAATATTTCTGATAGAATTCTTCACTTTATTTCTCCTTATGAAGCTTTCATAACAATTTCTCGAACGTCGCAAAGGAATGAAACAATCTTGTCATGAGTGCACCAAGTTTAGAGTATATCCAGTCGAAATTTACCTATTGTCCTGCTGTTATTTTTTTCTCTGTATTCACTAGAGGCTATAGCTTTGTTTAACGACTACATTTCTTTTATCTCAGACCATTAACTTTACCTAGTTGGCAACACAAACCCAAAGGCCAATAGAAGGACAAGTATAACATCTTACAATGGTCATATTGCGTGAACCTCTTGGGCAGAAAGATTCGTTTGTCACCTTATTGGTTATTTAATGGCTTGCAGGATCAGTCAAATTTCTCCGAAGTCTATCTACCTTTTTAACAGTCTTGTAGGGTGATTCATTTATACCGATATAAACAGAATAGAATGGATTTTCTTTTTATTTGTGGTGTAAGTGAATTTTAGCGATTCTAGTCCTTAGACAAGAGTTACACAATGTTGGAAACATAACAAGTGTAATACGTAAATGTAAAATTGTAAATTTAAAGGTCGAGCTTTATATGAGCTTTGTCCAGTGAAAAGGCAACTTGATGCATCTGTGAAATGTATCAACCTATCTCGACCTTGGTAATCCGCGCAGGCTGATATGGGCCTAAACTTGCTCCTATCTTTAATCATAATGCACGTCAAGAGACCATTCTACTTCATGAATCAGTCAGTTGATTAACAAAATGGATTTCGATTTCATGAATTGAAAATTTTGTGATGGCTTTCTTGGTAAAATAAATGTCAAAGATGCATTTAAACCATTACCACACAATCCCTACTTGTGATTACCCTGAGAAAGAGGCCTTTAGAAAACATTGCGGGAAAAGGAGAAAATGCTCCTTTTCCCACAATGTTTTCTGCCCTTCAGAAAACGAATTTCAAATTTTCAGTCATTTTTGTCGTCTGCAAAAGTTTTCGATTCGGACAAACCTAATTCTTTTTCGTTTGGTAATGATTTAACCCACTTTTGTCAGGCATTACTCTTTCATATTGTTAGTAGTTCGTATTGATAATCAAAATATTTTCTTTATTTTCCTTGGGTCATTTGTTGTGTAAGACCATCACGAAGATGTACAGATTATCATTGTCCTTCATATATTCAGAGGTTAGAGTATATCACTTATTCCTTTTTGTTAAGACTTAAAACAGCATTTATACACTAAACAAACAAACTCATCAATCATAACAGCCTTTATACACTAAACAAAGTCATCAAATATAACGCCCCAAAACAATTTCGATGTAACTCGTCCCTTATTTTCTTTGCGAGTCCTCAGTCAGACATAACACAATTAAGATTAATACATTATTTATGCATGATTTCCGCTTCTCTGTCACACCCCAGACATTCCAGATATTTTCTTACTTTATCATACTCGGCTCATTGACTTTGTGAATATACCACTAACATGTACAGAGAGAACTCTGCTATTCATACTTTCAATTTTACGAGAATATCGGGTTCTTTGAAGAATTGTCTGGAACCTGATTCTTATCCTTTATCTAAACAAAAAAAAAAAAAAAAAAAAATAGAATCGTCCAATGCGAAAGCCTCTGCATACAACATCATCATTCTGAATCGAAAAAGGAAATTCACCTTTGGAAGGGTAGAAAACAGTCTCATTAACAGTTTTTTCTCCTTTTCCGACAATTTTTCCAAAAGCCCTTTTTCTTATGAGTTATTAAAGTTAGGATTTTGTGAAAGAGTAAGGAATCGGAAAAAAATCGTTAAAAAAAAAAATCGACCCATTTTCAGTCTGCGCAGAAGATGCAGGCTCAAACATGTCCAAACTCTGCTCTTTGTATTTTTTATGCATGTCCATTTTTATTTTGCATTTTTTATGGATGTCCAAAAGCAATTGTATAGTCCAGTCAAAATAATGAAAAAAAAGGCTTAACCCAAAACTAATTGCAACACAAGCCATTCTTTGATTTTTATGAGGGGTTACCCTCCCTAAACAATATATAAAAAGTAGGACGAAATCGGAAGATATGAAATTCGATTTTTTCGCGCGTTTTGTCTGCAGCCGCAACTTTGTGTACAAATAGTAGCTTATGTGTAAATTTTACATTAGTCGAACTTTTTTGAGCTTTCTATATTGCATGTAACATTTTCTGATAACTATGGTGTTGAATTATCTAGTTATTTGAAATATTGTTCTTCCTTCTTTCTGTTGTTTTACTTAAAGTAATGATCGAGCCGACATCAACTTACCCCACCCACTACTTTTTGTATTAGATTTTCAGTGTCAATTTTTGGGGGGGAAGTGAACTGCTATGTGCATGATCATTCCCTTTATGATAATAACTGCTTATTAAAAGCCTATAAACATTCTATCAATGCCTGTCATTTGATAAAGTCTGGCACAATGTCTTGTGATGGAATCGTGAATGCCGAATCTGTGTCTTATCATAGATTTTGTGAAACAACAAAATTGTTTATGAATAAACTTGAATGTTTGGTTGAATGACTTTTTATGCAACAATCAGCTTGGTTTCAGTCATACCACTGTGACATTTCATATATTGGTGTATTTCTTTGGTTTCACCAGTAATAGGCTTGGGATCTGAGGCCTCCTGCCAAACAACACTCTCACGAAAAACGTAGGAATAAACTTGAATCATTGTGTTTTAAGTTTTAATACAGTTAGAAAACTGTGTTGGGATGTTTTTGACCAGATGCAGGTAAGAATTCAACCTATGATAATTAATTAAAGGTTAAACACAAGTACTACCACAGATGTATTCACGCAAAGCTGTCATATGAACCAATGATTGTAAGTCTTATAACTTAGATTTGTAACCTACACATACAAAGTTCCAACTTTAAGGGTTCGTTGTTCAACATATAATGTTCTTTTTCTTATTTTATTTTGAATTCCAGCAACAATTTCTTATCCAATTTGTTGCCACTTTAACTTACGAAAAAGCCACAATACTGGTTTTTTGATTGGTGTCTGTTAAACTTGATAAGGGACTCACTTTCCAAATTAAGCAAATGATATTTCGAAAGCCATAAGCAAGGGTTGTCCAAAATGTACTCTTAATAAAAAATGCCAGCAGGTCTTTTATGATAACTGAATGACATCGGGCACTTTTTGAAAATAATTAAGGTTCTACCGCATCTTTTGAATTTAGGTGTGCACTATGGTAAAATGTTTCCTAGCCAACCAGTAGACACATGCCTCGAACGTATGTTGTATATAGAAAAGACTAATTGATAAGTTACAAATTATGCAATGAATGCTAAAGTACATCTGCATAAAAGCTGACGTTATGAAAGCAGAGTGTCTACAAAGATACAACAATATCTGCAACAGTGTTCCCAAGAAGAAACTTAAAGCTCTAATAATTTCAGACAGAGACATCATGCATCCAGCCAAATCTAGTTCTTTGACGATGAAGTAGGATAGATATCTGTGAATTATGGACTCTGACAAGTTGCAGTTTGATCCAGCATTATTTCCTTGCATGATTACAAATAAAAGAATCGTTGGATAATATTCAGCCAAGTTTGGAAACAAACAGTTTAGAATGCTAGGTGGTATTGGGATGGGTGACCTTCTGACAATCGAATGATGTCCGCGTGGTGAATTTGTTAGCTGATCTCCATCATGAACCAGGAGGTAACTGCACTGAGACCATCTAGGTCACTTCAGTCTATCAGTAGTTTTATATAGACTACTAATGATAAAAATGCCAGCAAAGACGGACAAGGTAAAGTCATTGGCAAGACTGCTGTAAGAATATAACTCCCACATTAGAGCAAGGCTTTCTTCGTGGGCTTCTCCAGCTTTCCCAGTGTAAACTGCTGTGGCAACAAGTATGTTTCTTCTTTGCTGAAGAAACGCTCCATACAGCCTCCGTTTCAAAAGAATGTTTCTTCTGATTATAATGCAAACAAAATCCTGACAATAGAGAATTTGGAATCTCAACTTTCATTAGTTACATGTAAGCCGGGCGGCTCCAGCCAGACAAGACTTCTACTACTGCTGCCTGCACAGAAATCGCCCGATACCCTGACAATATGTAAAAGTCACTGCCTATTTGAAAAGAGGACGACTTGAGTTTTGTTGTTGTGTTGTTGCCGTTAACTGTTAAGTTGTACCTTAACCTTCAACAAACTCTGTCTACTGACAAAATTTTCAGCTGTTCTTGTTCATTTGCAACTGCCGCTGGGCTGGTGCAATCCCATTCTGCCCCTGTTCCGGATAAAGGCGCACTAGCTGTCCGTTGGCAGTTCCTAATTTGTGACCGTGCCATTAGAAACGGCCCATGAACCATGTACACTCTCTCTTTGGAAATAGGAAAACGCTATGTACATGTATATTAGATTCTGATGGATTATATACATGTATACGAGGAAAGTCAGTGCAAGTTCAGATCCTCGGCCCTCTGTCCCGTGAACAGAGAGAAAATGATAATGGGATGTTCTGCGGAATTTCAGAATGGTTACAAATTTTTTTACATTATCACTATGAATGGCAGGTGGAGATGATGGGAAAAATCCTGAAAAGTTAAATTATCCATGTAGGGTTCACTTAACTTTAGGCCCCTGATCTAATTTTTTTTCTTTTTAGCGATGATTAATTATCTGTCCCCTAAACTGGCTTAAGTCTTCTGAGTAATAACAAACTCCTGTGGAATTATATGGTCAGGTTGTAAGATAATTTTTATGGTCCTTACATATTATTATAAGGTCAGGTTGTAAGTTAATTTTTATGGTCCTTACATATCGAATACAAGTTAACAATTTTACCAGTATATAACTCCACATCCATCTTTTCAATCATATTTTCTTCTTTTTACCTCTCGTGTCTTTTTCTAATTTATTTCTTCACTTTTTTTTTTTTACTTCTTTATACATACTGCTAAACCGGAGCTTGGAGAGAAACTATATAAGCTTAGCTTTCGTTTCGATCCATTTTATAGAATTATTCTTGTTAATCTGATTGATATATATTTCTATGTAATACTATGTAATTCTATGAATAGAATATGTTTAAACTAAGAAGAGTAGATTTCACAAGTCCAGTGAAACAAACATATTTGATACTTTTTATTGATCCCAGTTACATCTTGCAAGTGAACTGAGGACGGAGTGAACTGAGGACAGACATTCATGACGTATCATATTTCTACCAGTTTTTTTTATCATACAATGCTAAAAATATATAGAAATATTATTCTGATGATAATTTTATATGCACATAAATGAAAATATCCCCAGTGTATCTCTATTGAACTCTGTACTTAATATCTGTAAAGAGTAAGTCAGTATTTGCTAACGTATCCATTTGTTGGAAGAATACTAAAAGAGGTCTCTTGCTGTATTGTCTTACACGGATACGTTGCCTATGATTTAATGTAAATCTAGTTTTCATGCTAATTTGCAAATGCAAGTT
Source organism: Tridacna crocea (assembly GCA_943736015.1). Classification (NCBI taxonomy): domain Eukaryota; kingdom Metazoa; phylum Mollusca; class Bivalvia; order Cardiida; family Cardiidae; genus Tridacna; species Tridacna crocea. The sequence goes on from OX031066.1 coordinate 18,965,126, forward strand.
GGAATGTCACATGATCATTAGCCTGCAACGATTACGTCGAATGGCAGTCAAATGGGTATATTATATTCGGACCGCAAAACTACCTTCTCGCTTCTTCATCACCAAATTTATACCACTTAACGTAGTGGACTCGTAATAGAAAACAGGTATTTCCACTTTATTATTATCCTACAAAATTTGTAGTATTATTGTACTACTTTCACCAAGCCACTTTTTCATTTTTCTCCTTGCTGGAATTATCATTTATAAATCTAAAACCACTCTATTCTGATTACAAAGAGATGTGATAATTACCTCCCTTTTCTGGAAACTAACAAAAGTACCATTAGATAATTTGAAGATAGACAACAAAGGAATTTCTGGTCGGTTAAAATGTGCAAAAGTATTATATTTAGGTAAATCTGTCTTTATCAACAGTCAAGAAATTTTATGCCATGCTGCACTAGAAGTATTACGGGTCCTCTACATGTACCTTAACAAAGTGTTACCGACAAGTTTCTGTACATTTAAAGAGAAAAATATGGTCTAAAATACTTATTAGCATTTCAACAAACAAAAATTTATTCAGAATAAAAATGTAAATTAACTATTTCAACTGTCCAACCTTAGTTTACTGTATATATACAGTAGTCCCTCCCTTTGTATTGGTGGGTGGGGTAAACCAACTCCAGCGTAGAACTAAATTGACAGAAGGGGTGCTGCCTTATATGTAAATCATGGCGGGCAGGTTGTAACAAGTTGCTAGTGGATTTTACTTTTACTTTCAAGAGAAAAATCGAGTAGGACTGACATGTAAAACTTGTGAGATGAGCTGTAATAAAGTTTAAAATGGCACAATTCATACGAATTCAAAAAAGCTTAAAAAATCAAATTTCATATCCTCCGGTTTCGTCCTACTTTACATATGTTAAAAAGGTGTCCCTAAGGATGTTGAAAACGAAAAAAGTGTTTGTGTTGCAATTTGTTTTGGGTCTTCTCACAATTTGACTGGACTAGTACCTCAAGATTTAGTTGGCTGTAAGACAAACAGGTTTTTGTGGATCCAAAGTTATGTGATGCCTAGCTTGGTATGTTGCATCACCGAGATGCATATTTAATACCCTTGTGCCAGTGCACGTCTCATCCATTATTTACACTGTTAAGGTCATACAGCAGTTTATTTACTTAGAATTGACTATAGCTCCGAAACAATATGATGGCATGTGAACATATCTGAGCTTTATATGCTTAAGAAAACCGGTTTGTTCACAACTTGAATGCTGAATTCCGTGAGAATCCATAAAAAGTAAATGCAAAGAAATATCTAGAATTTGCCTCGCTGTGGGTCAAAAAGTATTGTCGAAAGAGACAAACTGGCCATTAACAAGGATAAATACTAATGTGAATTCTACTAGCATGTGAAAAGAGGTTCAAATACTTATACTTGGATGTCTTTAGGCCTATAAAATTTACAAAGCGAGATGCATACGAATATGAATTGCAAGCGTGTGAAAAGGGCCTGAGCAAGAATGCTACTTAACATTTTAGCAAACGATCCCGGTTTTTGATACGCCCGAAGGGTCGTATTATGTTATACCCCCGGTCGTCCGTCCGTTAGCGATTTCTTGTGTATGCAACTCCTCCTACAGTTTCCATCGAAATTATTTGAACCATGCCACAATGAATCTCCATGATGTCTAGTTGCGCACCTGGGTCATAGAATTTGGATCGCTGTTTGCGTTCTAAAATTATCTGCCCCTGATTTCTGAAACAACCAACTTTTCACTTTGGATTTTTGTTGATGCAATAACTTCCATAGTATGAAAAGTATCAACTTGAAACTACATACACTGATAGAACACATTATGGAGAAGTGCAGTGCACATGAACCATAACTCTGCCACCGTTATTTTTTTAGTTACTCTTCTTTGTTAATTTTAACTTAGAATTTTTGTCAAGGCCATAACTTCCAAACTATAAAAGCTATTAACTTGGAACTTCATACACTGGTATAACCCATTATGGAGAAGTGCACTGCACATTAACCATAACTCTGTCACTTTTATTTTTTGAGTTATTGCCCTTTGTTAATTTTCACTTTGATTTTTTGTCCAGGCCATAACTTCCAAACTGTAAAAGATATTAACATGGAACTTCATACACTGATAGAACCTATTATGGAGAAGTGCACTGCACATGAATCATTACTCTGCCACCTTTATTTTTGAGTCATTGCCATTTGTTAATTTTCAGGTTGAATTTTTGTGAAGACCATATCTTCCAAACTTCCATTTCCATCATGTTGAAACTTCAAAGACAAATAGAACACAAAATGAACAAGGCATTGCACAAAAACCACAACTCTGCCATCCTTCCTTCTCAGTTATTGCCCTTTTCACTTCGAATTTTTTTCTGGGCCATAATTTCTAAAATATAAAAGATATGATCTGGGACCTTCAAAGACTGAAAGAACACCTTGTGGATAAGAGCAATTCACGAAATTTGTAACTTTGCCACCCTTATTTTTTCAGTTATTGCCCTTTAATATTTTTCACATATCATGGAGAATAACAATCTGGACCAGTCTAAAGCATTATCGTTTGGTAAAGAGTTCAAATTATTATTCATACGGGCCTATATTTCTTATCTTTAAGCAACTCCAGTTCTCTTGGTTTTTAATGTCTGAATGGACAAATATTTATATGACGCTCAGACCTAAATCTATATAAAAATCTTTTCTAAAAAGAGAGACAAAATGGATTTTACGGGTCCATGATTACGACTGTGATGGTCGGCTCGGTACATTACATTATGGACATGACCACAGTGGTATGAGTTTCTCAAAACCATTTCATTCTAGCCTCTCTAACCAAAATGGTTGGAAAAAAATACGGAGCGCTGATTGGCTGATTTATAGCAACCGTGGTCTATGGATTGACGCAACCACAAGAAAAAAGTACATTTCTTCTTTGAATAAACACACGCTTATTTCAAGCGATTAGAATTATGTATTTGGGCTTTTTTTCCCTAGGAGCCAAAGTCGCTTAGCCTATGTAACTACCTTTTAGACTTTTGCGCGAAAAATGCAACCACTCTAAACATCATGTATAAATGCCCGCTATTCGCTGTCTCTTATATGCTGCAAATGCAACTGCCCTTTCTAAATTGGATTGAAACGGCACATTTCAAAACCTCCTTACATCTTACGAGCCATTCATCTGTGATGTTAAATAAGAATTGAAAAGAGGGGACGGTGTTTACATATACGCAGAAAGTGCTGTAGAAAACCTTTTCAAAGCAAAATTTTTTAACAGCGGTTGTTTGCATGTCAATTTTTTTAATGAGCACGCCTATAGTTCCCTGTTTACTCATTTTAAGCCAAAGGTAACAAATTTCTAAATCAATAAAGCAGCTGTACCTTTCGCCATGATACACGTGTGCGAAAATACATGGAGAAGCCCATCGATTTTAGGGACGCCATTGATCGAGACAACCTTCGTTATCATTCGTGTATATTCGAACTAAGTCTCCGAGAAAGTCATGTGGTGGTATTGTATTTCATTAGTGCTATGACGTAATGCACGGGACTATAGTTAACACTTCCAACGTTATTTCATCGGAAAGTAAGATTGCTCATTTCGAACCTTTTGTCTTATTATCCCCCGCCGTAGGCGGAGGGATATAGTTTTAGCGTTGTCCGTCTGTCCGTCCGTCTGTCCGTACCGGTAAATATCTCCAATACCATTGGACGGAATTTCATGAAACTTTATATACATATACAATGACCCATTCTCCCGAGACACTTTTTTTTGTTATTTTGATTCGATGCAAAATGGCCGACTGAGAGCGATTTTAAGTTTCACTTAAGTTACACTTAAGTACACTTTTAATGTTTGGAGTCTTCTCTTCAAAACTCGATTTCTCCACAACCCCTGGACCAAATTGGATAAAACTTCATATATGAACTCCTTGGGGTAAGGCGCCGACGTATCTTTCCCGGATTTTCAATTTGACCCCGTGTCATGGAAAAAAGGGGCTTCATGCAAAATTGCAATATTTACCAATATCTCATTCAGTTTTTGTCAGAATATCATGAAACATCATGGTTATATTGTTTATGGAAAGTTTTAGCATGTGCCCTTGCTATTTTTAATCTGGGAGTTTTTTAAGTTGACGTTGTCATGGAAAAAGGGGGTTTCTTGCAAAATTCCAATTTTTACTAATATTTCATTCAGTTTTGGTCAAAATTTCATTAAACTTAATGGTTATATTGTTTTTTCAAAGTTTCACCATGTGCTCTTGTTTCTTTATCTATGTGTTTTTCAATTTGACCCTCTGTCATGGAAAATGGGGGTGTCTTGTATAATGACAAGGAAAAAGGGGCCCTAATGCAAAATTGCAATTTTTACTTATATCTTGTTCAGTTTTTGTCAAAATTTAATGAAATTTCATGGTTCTATCTTTTTCTACAAGTTTCAACATGTGCCCTTTTTTTTTTTTTAAATCTATTAATTATTAATGCGCAAATATGTCTTTCCTGCTTTCTCAAATTGAGGCTGCATCATGGAAAAAGGCGACTTCATGGAAAAAATTGTTTTTCACTAATATCTCCTTTATCGGTGCTCAAAACTTTAGTAAATTTCAAATCTGAACTTGTTGGAACGTTGCCCAGGTACCTCTCTTTCTGTTTCTCAATTTCAGGCTGCGTCTCGGGAAAAGGGGGCTTCATGTAAAAAATTGTTTTATGTAATATTTACTACATGACTGCTCAAAATTTTATGAAATTTCTAATTTTGAATTATTTTAAAATGCCACAAATCACACACCCGTTGTTTTTATTTCAATGATCCAATATTGTCTTATGGGAAAAGGGGGCTTAAAGGGGGCTTATTGTCCTCTACAAGTTTATGTTGGCAATCTCTAAGATAGTAATTCCCTTTTCACTTCAAATTTTGGGGGGCATGAACAGGTTCTTTTTGGATAAACGAAGTGAATTTTTATCAATTTTATATATTTTATGACAAGCACTCGTTCGGGGAGCATAACCCGTCTCTTGTTTTATCTAATGAAATCCTGTGCCATGGAACAAGGGAGCTTAATGTATAATTTCTTCATGGACCAATAACAAAAAGGCCACATGTACATGCAAAACAGAATACCTCCTATACGTTTGTATCAAAAAAGGTCTTTTTCGGCGGGGGAATATCATTTCAACGAAATTGCTTGTTACAACCTAGTAAATTCTTCCTGTATTGATGATAGACGAATAAGCGGCGATCAGCCTGCGTCGTCCTCTCCGTTTACAATGTCAACTAGAGCTATCACTAAACGTGATCATACCCTTCACCAGCTCCTTGTCACAAAAGAGCTCTTTGTAACAGAATGTAGAATGGTTTAGTACAAAAGAAAAACTTTTTTAAAAATAAACTATTGGGAAAAGGCACGTGGTTCTTTCACTCTACACTTCACATTAATGTGGTCTATCTGTATATGAATTTTGAAGTCATTAGCTTTAATGCTATAGGAGGATTTGCCCCAGAGAATAAAAAAATATAATGTACAAAGGGAAACTAGTCACTGGAAAATCATTAAACTGTAACCAAATCATAATACGCACATATGTTTTTTATTGGGTAAATTCCTGAGAGGTTTGTTAGTAATCTGCTCAGTAGTTATTGCGAAATGAAGTGGACATAAAAAAATAAAAGGGCCATATGTAATTGGAAAAGCATTCAATTCAGATTGAAAATGCCCATGAAGTTTGGCTGAAATTAGTCCAGTATCTATTGAGATATAGAGGGGACAAAAAAATCATGAAAGGGCCATAACTCACTGGAGAAGAATTTAACGGTGACAAAATTATTATATGCAAATTTTTGCTTCATACTTAAACTTCCCGTGAAGTTTGATTGAAATCTATGAAGTAGATACCGAGATATAGTGTCGACAAAAGTAAATGAAGGAAGGGCCAAAACTGCTTTGAAAATCATTCAACCATAACAAATTTTAATAATTTATCTTCACTTCATGATGACATTTCCCATGAAGTGTGACTGAAATCTGTCCAGTAGATAGTGAAAAATAGAGCAAAAAATTAATGAAATTATAATATGCAGAGCTTAGCTTCAAACTAAGACTTTCCATTAAGTTTGACTGCAGTCCATTCAACAGATACTGAGAAATGGAGCGGAGAATAAAATCATGATAGGGCCATAACTCATTCAAAAATCATTAAACCATAACAAAAAAATCATATGCACATCTTCACTTCATAATAAAACTTCCAATGAAAATTGACTGAAATCTGTCTAGTAGTTATTAAGAAATTGTTCAGACAAAAAGGGCCGTAACTCCTTTGAAAATCATTCAACCGTAACCAAATTATAGTATGCACATTTTGACTTCATTATAAAAACTCCCATGAAGTTTGACTGAAATCCATCCACTAGATTTATGAAGAAAGGGCCATATCTCCTTTTAAAAATCATTCAACCATAATCAAATTATCATATTCAAATCTTCACTTCATAATAAACTTCACATGAAGTGTGACTAAAATCTGTCCAATAGTTATTGAAAAATAGAGTGGACAATAAAATTCATGAAAGGGCCAGGACTCCTTTGAAAATCATTCAACTGTAACCAAATTAAAATATGCACATACTAGTATAACAAAACTTCCCACGAAGTTTAACTGAAATCCATCCAGTAGATGCTGAGAAATAGAGAGGATAAAAATGATTAAGAAGAGCCACAACTCCTTTAAAAATAAGTCGACGGCAACAAAATCATAATATGCACATTTTCACTTCATAAAGAAACTTCCCGAAGTTTGACTAAAATCTATCCTGTAGTTATTGAGAAATAGAGCGGACAAAAAAAAAAGCTACAGACCGACCGACCAACAGAGTGACTCCTATATACCGCCCACCAAACAAAGTTTAAACAAAGTTTGTAGGGGTATAATAAACTTTGTTGTTTTTTTTCAAGCCTAGGATGTAGATAACGCGATCCAGTGGAATGAAGGGTTGTTTCGACGCATTGACGTGGTGTTTACGTCACTATTACGTACATCACAGTGGACATTCAAGACGAAAATTTGGCGAATCGCTGGCGATCATCGATGTAAACAAAGAGAGAATGCGATATGTACTATTTTCACACTGATCAACGTGAGCCGCGGACACCATGTCGAGGGCTCAACGCAACACTGTCGTAACTAACATTTTTTCGAAAATTACTTTTTTTTCATTTTTGTAATCTAGAGTGCCAGTTTCATGTCCAGTAAAACTATTTTGCAAAAAAATTCAAAATAAAGCACTTAAATTCAAAAGTGGTCAAAATGTCGTAAGTGAATATTGGCAATTCTGTTAATGCAACACTGTAGTTAACTTCAGATACATACAGTGTTGCACTATAAGAAGTCCAACTTGTCCAGGAGAAATGTATGCAACAGTGTATGTAACTGACATCATTTTGTTTACAACATGTATATGACATCACAATTATGACCTCATAATTACTGTCATAATGTTGATGTCATCAGTGTGACATCGCTGCGATCTTTGAAGTTTGCAGCTGTAGTTCTCCTTTCAAAAAAGAATTTCTATCCAATGGTAAGAGCTTTTCTTTTAACACATCAAGAGGTGGAGATTGTAATGATTAGGGCAATATCTTGCATTTAAAACATCATTGTTATCTTAGCTCTTCCTAAAACCTATGCTGTTGGTAACCATTTAGAATGTCTGTGCAACACTTTTCCTATCAATACCCACAGCTTAGGCTGCAGGGAAGAAAATAATCCTTTTAGGATTCAAATACCCCACTTACGTGGACCTTTGCATGACAAAGCTTTTTCAGATTTTTCTCTGCCATAGCAGCTCTGAATATGGATTTGAGGCCAACAGTATAGATCAAGATCAGACTGCGAAAGATGCAGTCTAATCTTTTATCTACTCTGCCCATCTTTTGGCCATGTTATTCTGTAAAAACGGCCAAATTATGATAATTATATAAATTTTTCAAACAAAGATTGTCCAGCTCATCTATTTAGCACTAAAAAAGATTAAAAACAATAGTCTAGTAAATATATTCAGCTATTTAAAAAAAGTTTTTACTGTAGATCTAGTCTACTGCTTTTCTGAGAGTTTATTCAATCACAGTGGTTTTTTTTTTTTTCTCTCTGAAAATTAATTTAGAAATTTGGCTTTTTCCTTGAAAAGGAAGGCTTGGCTTTGAAAACAAAGTGGGAAAAGGAGAAAAGCTGGTCACCACCATTTTCTCCTTAACTTACAATTCCTTCTATGTTATTGTTGACATCTCATCAGTTTTTATTTCTCACTGGACAAATTTGTTGTTTTGTCTTCTGGTAAAGAGTTTACTGGTACATTAGTTATGAAAATATTGTCCATTCTCTTTGTAGATTTAAGATAATGCTTAGTGTGCAGGCTACTGGACACCAAGGCTGCCCTATTTTTAGAAGTAAAGGGAAGCAGTGTGTTGCAAATTCAATATGTGCATTGACTAGGGCAAATAGGGCACCCCCAGACAAATGGGATAAAGATTCCTTAGACCAAATACTCAGCAAGAGAGACAAGTTATACCAAGAAACAAAGTTACAAAGTCCTTACTGGTCTACAGATGACATACCTAATGTTGTAGAGTCTATTCACATTCACAAAGAAAAACCCATCCATGGAACTTTGAAAAGACATGTTGACGAAGCACCTTTTTATTCACTTGAAGGTGCAATTCTAACCGTTTTCAACAAAGATCATGATGGCTCATACACTATTTTCACTATGGGTGACAAACAGCCATCATATACTAGTGCTATTATACAGCACTTTAATCAGTTTTACTTTTTTGATCCGCACAGCAGATCACAGAGTGGCATGCTAGAAGCCAATGGCTATGCTACAATGACAATTCATGATTCTGTTGACAACTTAGTTTCATTCATACGTGAGCTAGCTAATTCCATTTTCTCCCAAGACAGAGACATCCCCTTTGAAATTCTGAAACTAAGCATGTCATCTATGAACCTGGCAGATGATAATGGTGATACATGTTCCGAATTTTCTGGTTTCAGTGAAGTAAGTGAGGGAGAATATGTCTGTAAACTCTATCTAGCAGAAGAGAATGTCAAACTTGCAAAAAACATGGAGATTACTGATGTATCTGATGTTAGTTTCTCTGAAATTGATGATGATACAAATGATTCAGATAACTTTAGTCTTGATGAATCATACTTGTATGATGCCTTCTTAAATGATAGTGCCACTTTTATACAAAATTTTGATGAGGATATGTTTTCTCATCTTAACAGTAGTGATCTTTCTGACAACCAAAATGTAGAATCAGGTTGCTATATTGCTTGTAGCAAAGATTGTATGAACAAAAGTCATTATGATAAAAAGGAAGACTCTGATGATGAAAACATTCCATTGATACATTTAATTAAAGGGACAGAGAGTCGTGGTAGGTCTGGAATGGATAATAAGCAAGCTGATTGTGCTCAAAATGTTATTCTTGATGACGATCAAGTTCATCTTCAAGAACAACATGTTGACACTAATGAAGAAAATCAGCAAATTGAAACAGACAAGCAAAATTTTGAAAATGGAAAAACTGCTAACCTCAATGCAAATCAATAAAAAAATATGAGATGTAGGAAACGTGTTAGAAATATAAATGAGTGGAAAAGAAACATAATGAAGCGTAGGAGAAATGAGGGCCAGGAATACATAAATAGATCCGGTAATACCCCCATTCCACTAGGCCGCGATCCACGGCGCTCTGACGGAGCGCCGTAGATCGCCATGCAGAGCGCCAAGCACGCTAACAGATCTTTAACGGATATCCAAGATCGCCTAGATCGCCACCAGTCTACTCCCTTGCACAAAGATCCGTGGCGCTCTGTTCAGAACGCCGTCACATCGCTACTTAATCGCTTAAATCGCTATCGAAACGCAACTTGAACGTAAACATCGTAAATGGAGCGCTATCGGATCGCTCAAGAGCGCAAATGTTCCTCCAGTATGCAGGTCATTGCGCTCCTATGTGATCCGATAGCAACCATTAGAGATGCAGTAGCGCTCCGTTGCGATCAAGTGGAGATATGATCGCGCTCCCATACGATCAAGTGGCGATATGATAGCGCTCTATTACGATCAAGTGGCGATATGATGGCGCTCCGATCGCACTTTTGGAAGACTACATAACGGAGTGTCTGTCTCTCAGACCGGTAGTGCAGATGGATTTTCAATCCTGAGGCCCGAAGTTCGATACGTGACCCAACCAGGACCTTTCTGAGACACATTGTTTTTCTCACAAGGTGGACTGATTTGGAACCCAGAGATAGCCTCGCGTGTATCGGTGCTTTACACTGGGCACGTGAAGGAACCAAGGAGGTATATTCGAAGAGGAGCTCGGGCTTGTACCCGGATTTCTTTGTATTGGATTCTTTTTCTCTAATGGTCCATACCATATATGCCTCGAGCACAGAGGGACCTTAATCCTACAAAGTCATCATATCATCATTTCGCATTTGGAGATCACCTAGTGTAGGTACAATAAATTCTTTAGTGAACTACAGTATGCCACCCAGGAGAAGGAGCGAAAGGAGGGTCAAAGCAACGGGTCGCTAATGGAGCGAAAACAGGTCGCATAAGGTCGCAACACCTAGCGAGGCTACGATAGTGACTATGTACTGTTCAATCGCCATCGGATCTCAACGGTCGTTACTTGATCGCCGATGGAGCGTCATCTGGTTGTTATCTGAGCGGGAGTGTCCTCATAAACACCAATCCGGCAGCGATCTGAGGCGATCTTCGGCGCTCTGTATGAGCGCACAGAGCGCCGTAGATCGCGGCCTAGTGGAATGGGGGTATAACATAAGACAGGCTAGAACTATTAAAGCAGGTTGTGGATTAAAATGTAGGTATCATTGCCATGAAAATTTCAATGAAACTGACAGGCAACATGTGTTTCATTTGTTTTGGGGGTTGGGTGATTTGTACAAACAAAGAAACTTCATTTCTAGATTTGCAAGTTCAAAACCTAAGCAGCAAAGTACTTGTAAGTCTGGAAGGAGGAAAAATTCTGTTTCTTACACACTCCCATTAAAAGTTGAAAACACCACAAAATCTGTTAAAGTTTGTAAAACTTTCTTTTTAGGTACTTTATCAATTTCAGAAAGGTATGTTACCACAATACATAAACTTTCACTGAATGGAATATGCCAAGAAGACAGTCGGGGAAAACATCAAAATCGTCCATACCGTACACAAGCTGAAAGGTTAAATTTTGTACGATACCACATTGAGAGCTTTCCTACAGTAGAGAGCCACTACTGTAGGAAAGATTCCAATAAAGAATATCTGAGCTCTGATCTGAATGTGATGAAGATGTATTCCTTGTATAATGAGAGATGTTCAGAAATGGGACTTGCACCTGTTTCAGTTTCAATTTACAGGAGAGTATTTAAGAATGAGTACAACTTTCATTCCATCGCCCAATTAAAGACCAATGTGACCTTTGTGTTGCCTATAAAAATGCAAAATTTAATGATGAAATGAAGAATGTTCTATCTGAGGACTACAATATCCATATAGAAAACAAAAATTTAGTAAGGGAAGCCAAAAACAGAGATAAAGCCAAGTCAAAAGTTGATGATACTCTTGCGTGTGCCTGTTTTGATTTACAGGAAATTTTATTAACTCCTAGAAGTTTTGAGAGCTGCCTTTACTATAAAAGGCGTTTGAATACATTTAACTTTTCCATTTATGATATGAGTAACAAAGATGGTTAGTGTTTTGTATGGAATGAGTCCATTTCAAATCGTGGTGCTTCCGAGATAGCTTCTTGTGTTTATCATTTTATAAAACAAAGTAGAAGATGGTAAAAGGGAGTTTATTTTCTTCAGTGATAATTGCTCCTCTCAAAATAAAAATAGGTTTTATGTAACAATGCTATTGTTTTGCCTGCAAAAGTTTGGTATCACATCTATAACGCACAAATATCTGGAAAAAGGTCACACTCAAAATGAGAATGATTCGATACATGCAACAATAGAGTCTGCTAGTAGAAACATCAACATTTTACAACCCCACAATGGGCCAGAGTCATCAGAGCAGCAAGGCGTGATCAGGCTTATGTTGTCAAAGAAATGTCGGCACAGGATTTTTTTGATTTTAAAGATTTAGCTCTCAATATTAAAAACGTTGAAATAAACACTGAGGGTGAAAAAGTTTTTTGGAACAAAATTAAAGTCCTTCAATTATCCTCAGAAAACCCTAATGTTTTGCATTACAAAACTCATTACAGTGGCAATCTTTTTCAAGTAGATCTTTTCAAGCGAATCCGTTCAAGCCTTCCAAATCCAAATGACTTGCCACTTAAACAATTCCGGAATGATGGGGTTCCTATCAGTAAGGAAAAGTTTCTGATCTCATAAGTTTATGCAAAAAACAGCTCATACCAGTTGTCCATCATCCTTTTTTCCTCCTACTGCCACATAAGACAGAATAGAATTCAATGATGAAAAAGACCATGAAATTTTTACTATTTTGCAACATTTTTGTTGCTAAATGAATTTTGAACTATGAATAGTTACAGTTTCAAGCTGGTTTTTATTTTTGTCCAGTTGCTGTTATTAATTTGCTGTTGATTTTTTCAGGCTTTCATGCTATTTTTTGTTACATTTCAGTGATATTGTGGCCAGTACATCCAACCATATTATGATGTCTTTAAGTTGTAGCTACTGGCTGTTTTCTTACAGAATCTGAGCTGAAAAATAATGGGACACATTTCATACCGGTTACAGTGTCTCTAAACTTCCTCTAAAGAGGTTGGTTGGTTGTTTGTTTTGTTGTATTGGGGTTTAACGCCACTTTAACAGCTAAGGTCATAATTATCATGGTGGTCGGTGACGCATGTGGTTCCTGGCTTTCTCACACCAGCACTAACACAACTTTATTTCCAAAGCAACCGACTACGTTTCTCACATGCTTCAGCAGAGGTGAGAGGCGAAAATACGCCAGAAAGAAAGTTCATCTCAACCAGGTATCGAACTCACAACCACCAAGCCATGAGTCTGACACGCTCACCACTGAGCCACCAGGATGGGCCCACTAAAGAGGGGTTTGCCAGCTGCTGTGGTTTGACCTTGTACCATTATGATTTACTTGCCATATGTTTGACCACTGAGCTTGCAGGGCAATTTGTTTAAGACTTTATGGCTCAAGTAAAGTCAAGTATAATTATGACACAAAATTTAGTTGGATATTAATGCATATAATTATTGCTACCTTCATAAATTCGACCTGTTTAATCAGGACAAACAACTTAAACAGTGTTAATTACCCTAAGAATGTTTGGCTAGCATAGTATCAAATTAGTGGACTGTACAGATCCAAGATCAAACCACGTGTTCTGCACAGTCTGATCTTGATACACACAGTTTGAAAAAAACAATTCTCAGTCAGTTTAAGCACCTTATGGGTTGATACAAATAGTTATGAGACTGTTAATTTTTAGCTAGTTAGATGCCTTGAATGGAATAAAACTGAGAAGGATTTTCCGTCTTGCTTTTTTTAGGGGCAGAAGCGGGGTAGGGGTGACTTGTTCTCTTTTGAGACTTACTCCATTAACAGATATGATCTGAGTGGTTGAACACACATCTCAGAAGTGCATATTTGAATGCTATCATTCATGTTGCCATCCTAATCAAGCTTGAATTACTCTAAATGGAAAGAAAACACCAAAAGAAGTTTATTCAACAGTCATGGCTAAGTATGGGATTACAGCTAGCTAAGTTTATTTCTGTAAACCAAACAAAATTTCCCTAAAATGGCAGAAATTTACACTGGCCTGTATAACATTGAGTCAACAATTGTTGAAAGTGTCAATAAAACTTCTTCACAAATGACTGAAAGCTCTATAGGTTCACTTACAACTATGTTGCATAAATTATTTCATGCAGTTATCCCTCATTTTCAGTTGGAAAACTGTCGTAAGTTCAGTTACTACAGTTTTACATGAAAAAGTTTTCCCAATATTTCAATTTTCAGAAGGCAAACTGTTGTAAGTAACATTTTTTGTAAAATCATCCTTTTGCAAAGTGATTTCCAAAAAACTATTTTAACATCTTGAAAGTCATCAAAATCAACTTATATTAAAATTGAAATGGTAATGATATGGACTTTCTCTTGGAAAGGAAATAGTTTTTTGTCTCTCCTGTAAAATTTTCAAAAATACAGTTACGACAGTGTTGCGTTCAGCCCTCGATGTGTTCTCGGTACACCAGATCGAATTTTCCATGGAAGAACCGGAGTTGGTGTAAGTATTTTCATTTTTATGGACCTGATTAACCTAGATAGAAATGTTGATTTACAGCAATGTCAAGACGAACGATTGATCTGTTTACACAAATAGTAGGGAATAATAATACCATCATATAGGCGAGCTGTGGCTTTATGAGCAACTGAGGTCTTATTGTTTTGAAGTTTGTTGCCGATTTTCGGACAAAATCCCCTAACCATTGTTCATTTTACAAATTTGTATGATAAGATAAATGTATTCCCTAAAGGAACATAAAATTTCACTTAGAAATGTCCATCCAAAGCGAAGATATAGATTTTTGAATGGACCTGGGTAGAGGAAAATATGCTAACAAGACACCACTTTCATTTTCAGAGTATGTACATGAACACCAGATCAGAAAAAGCTTGTGGTAACTGGACACCAACCTTTAAATCATCAATATTTCTGCCTGAAACTCGATGCATGGGCTGTATACGAGGACTATTTTTGTAAACATTATGTCAGTACGATCCATTACCTGATAAAGAGCATGTTCAACGCAATTCCATTACTTGTAGCACTTGCTTTTTTGAAATATTAGCAATGTTACGGCACTTTACGAAGTAGTCCTTGCTTGATCACAATTGACCGGTCATTGCCTCCAATGTTGGTGCAATATAAATTTCTTTCGAGATACTTCGATCCTTAAAAAAAGATGGCTTATGTGGAAGGAGCTTTTATATTTTCCGTGTACGGCGCGTTGTGAAAATTGTAAAATTTGTCCTCTCAAAAGAACTCAATCACGAGATTGGCATTGGGTAGCTTTCTATCACATTCCTTCAATAAATTTTGATCTGCTGTAAAACATGGCTCTTGTTGGTGGGACTTATTTTCTCTTTGTGTCATAAAGCGGAAGTACTTGCAGCTCTTTAAATAAATTCGTTGATAATACATGTATGTAGATCTACATGTATTTCATAACACAGATAATCACTGATAATGTTTCATTTTATCCAATACCCTCTATTATCCAATATCCTCTACCCAGGTCCATTCAAAAACCTATATCTTCGCTTTGGATGGACATTTCTTAGTGAAATTTTGTGTTCCTTTAGGGAATACATTTATCTTATCATACAAACTTGTAAAATGAACAATGGTTAGGGGATTTTGTCCGAAAATCGGCAACAAACTTCAAAACAATAAGACCCCAGTTGCTTATAAAGCCACAGCTCGCTTATATGATGGTATTATTATTCCTTAGTATGTATGTACACAGATCAATCATTCGTCTTGACATTGCTGTAAATCAACATTTCTATCTAGGTTAATCAGGTCCATAAAAATGAAAATACTTACACCACCTCCGGTTCTTCCATGGAAAATTCGATCTGGTGTACCGAGAACACATGGTGTCCGCGGCTCACGTTGATCAGTGTGATTTTCGAAGGTACTTTTCTGCCAGTGACATGGACTTTTAGGAACTGCACCTGCATATGGTTTAAGTTATTATAACCCCATATTTCTTCTTGAAATTTACTTTTATTTTATAAAAGGCCTTTTTACATGTATACTTGACGCTTAAACAACAAAATTGCATTAATTGATTAGTAGGAACCTACTGCTTTTTGGCTTAGTTTTGTGCTGAGTTTTGCACCGTAGTTTAAAACCCATTTATGCCGGAATTTTTATCTTCCTTGATTTTTGTCAAAAGTTGTGAAAAACAATGGATTATTGTTATATATGAGTTAATTTTTATCGATTGACAAGTAATTTTCTTAATAATGCAGTTTTAATTTTTGTCTACAAAAGTAGACAATAGGCGCGAATGGGTACATGTAAATACATGTTATAGTCTTTCTCAAAAGTCAAGTTACATCCAGCAAATGTCACTGATACACTCATAGTATGTGTTTTAGGCCACAAAAATCCCTACTTAAACCTTTTTGATTATTTAAACATTACATCTATACCAAAATACCAACATGTGACTTTGGTAACATATTGCAACAGAAACATTTGCTAGTATCACAACCAAAAGTAGAACAAATTCAACTTCATTCAGTTGTACTGCAGTGTATTTCTATTCATCTTAAACAAATATTAAAACTTTATGTAGTCTACATCAAGAGAAATTCCTCAACATCAGGTGAAATTCTTCGAAAATTTTCACTGAATGCCCAGGTCAAGTGTAGATAATCAGATTTTCTCTGAAAAGTACACATCTTTCTTTTGCATTTTGATGCATTCTTCCAAACGGATGTTGTCAGGTGCTCTCTTTCTGGGGGCCCCTTGCAGACCCCCAAAGTCTCACGAGCATGTTCCGAGCAAGTCAAGAGGATATGAATGGCCAGTGTGTTCAGGTGCCATATTTGTTGCCTAACCTTTCTGAATTTGTCAGTTTCATTGATACATGCATTGTCATTAAGGTAATCACGTTTGACCAACATATCCCTTTTTTTTTTTTTTTTTTTTAAGCTTTAATTGCCACGTCTATCGGTATGTGAGGGTCGTGGCCATCCCCCAACATACCTTACATATCATTGTTAGTAAATATTTTGTTAGTAGTACATATTTACAAATATCATTGTTTCCTTGTGTAATAGATTTTAAAATATTTTCCAATTTTACAATTTCCCCATTCCAAAATTTCAAGTTAACTAATATGTAATTGATGTGCCAAAATACTGATTGATTTGCGACAACAAAGCTTAATTTTTTATGTGGTGCAAAAGTGTGCAGGTATGTGTGGGGTGTGTGTGTGTGTGTGTGTGTATGTGTGTGCATTGGTGGGCTGATATGCTGCTATGCTTGTTTACTCACTAAAATGAACCAGGATAAAAGGAAGAGTCTTGTGTCTTTAAATCTTACTTCTTAATTGTTGATTTTTTTTTTCGTGTTTTCTCTGTTTTTTGTCTTCGGTTATTGACTATCTTAATCGGCTCATGGGAGGTTTTGTATGATATGTTCAACAAAAGTCATGATATTTTCTCCTTTTTCAAACATTTTAGTATTTCTATAGACGTCTAAATTTGTGGTGAGGTGGTTCCTTAATCCATTTATTGAAGGTTTATATAGTTTATTTCTGCAGAAATATATATATTTTTTTATTTCCAAAAGGAGTATATCTAATTTAATATTTGTTGTGTTTGAGCCCAAAAGTAAAATAGAGCTGTTAATTTGCACAGTTTGATTAAAATTTTTTATAATTTCTGTGACTCTACTTATCAAATTTTTCGTGTATCTACATTCGTAAAATAAATGTGTGATTGTTTCAACATCTGTGCCACAAAATGTACATAAATTCGTATCTATCAGCTTCATTTTAAAAAGTAAGGCATTTGTTGCAATAATCCGATGCACTATTCTTGTTTGTAACCATTGGGTGTAAGTATCTCGTGTGTATTTGAATACGTTTCCGTGAATTTGTTTCCAATCTAAGTTTAAACCATTATAATATGTAGACCATTTGTTCCTACTTGTTGGTGTTTCATCGTTTTTTATAAGAGTATTATAAACGTGTTTGTTTATGTCGTTTTCAGTTATTATATGAAAAAAATAACTGTTAATTGAAGGATTATGACATTCATTCAAAATTTTATGTGTAACGGGAATGGAATATCCTGATTTGAAAAGAAAGCTTTAACTGAATTTACAATACTATAATAGTTTAAAAAAATTATTCTATTCTTGGTTACGGTTTTGATTTCATTTAAACTTTTAAAACATCCGTCGTTTCTCAAAATGTCTTTAACATATCTTATGCCACATTTGTATAAGTTTGCGTTGTAGATATACTTAGAGTCTATCGTAATGTTCTCGTTATAAAATAGAGGCATAGTCATTATTTCCGACAATTTTGTTTACTTATATTTAGAGCTAAATACCATGAATGATTTTAAAACATCTATCCAAAATTCATTTTTTATTGTTCCTAGAATTTTTTTGCAGTATAAAGTACCAAAGTTAAAAACTCTCTCTGGATTAAATATGTTGGTTATAAATTTGTAGCAATCATTTTTACTGTTGGCTACTATTTTCTTCATCCATTTTAATTTCATAGTTGTATTAAAATTCTTGATATCTATCATCCTTAATCCCCCCTCCACATAATCTTTGATCATCACTGAATATTTTATTTTAGCTGGGCCATCCCATACAAATTTATAAAGAATGTCATGTATTTTTTTAAAAAATTCATTGGTCGGCGACGGTAAAGAAATAAACAAATGTGTGAGTATTGGCACTAAAATACTTTTGACCACAATTATTTTACCAATCGGAGTTAATTTTCGTTTTTTCCAATGTGAAATGCTATTTCTTATACTTTGTAATTTGGGCTCATAATTTAAATTTAACATTTTTTCCAAATCAACATGGAACAAAATACCAAGTAATCTAAATTGTGTTTCCCCCCATGTCCAACATATCCTATCTGTCTCATCTGACAGCATTTCCGATTGAGATCTTGCAAACATTTTCAGCATGAGTCTGGCAAAGCCGTCTTCTTGGAACCTAGCTATAACCAGAATGACAACAAATTTGCCCTGAATACTAGAATTCTCTCGTAATAATGTCACAAAGAAACTGGCATTATTCTGTGAATCACACCAGCGATGTAGAACAAATAAAAAATCCCATCTATAGATTGGGAAAGCCTGTCCGTTATTTTATGCTCGGATCGTGTGAGACGAGTCTGCCAAAGTATTCCCGAGCATGGAAAAGGGCTATCTTCAGTTATCTCATTCTTTTGTGCCTGGATGGTCTTCAATGACAGAATCATAAAGTTGCTTATAAAACTTGTAAAAGATGCAACACTAACCATTTATTGCCACACCATTCATTTTAGCAACTGGATTAACTGCTCTATAACATTTGTGTCTGCTTTTGTAAACTCACACTGTCCTGCTAGCATTGAAACCACTTCATTCATTTTGAATTTCCTTGAGTAAAATGTAGTTTGTCTTACACTGATCTGCATTTTTTCAAAAATACTGGCTAATTAGGACTTGTCAAAGGTCTATCAAGGGACTGTACATCAAATTTCATGAATACACTCATATACTTATCAGTACCTGGCCAAAGAAAGAGAATGTCTACAAAAGTTGACAATAGGCATAAATGGGTTAACGCTTTTGTTTGGATTCGGCGTCTTTCGAACAGATACCACGACACGACAGTAAATATCTTGTAGCTGGCTCCAAATTATATATTGTTCTTCTGGAAACACATCTTTCCTTCTTAATGCATGAATTCTTTTCAAAGGCTGACCCCTAATCGCTTGTTTTGTTTACTTGTCGATGATGTGGGCATATTTTCAAACCCTCTATGTCACATCAAAAGGTAAAGAGTCATCAAAGTGGTAGAGTATTTCTACTGCAGTATCTCACTACAATGCACCAGACTCATACAGGTAACTTTCCAGCAAAGTAAAAAAATAACTCTGTTAATCAAGCATTGAAAATGCGAATCTAAAATAACTAAAAATCCTTTGGGCAGTTGTGAGTATGAAACCGATGGCCTAGTTAAAAAAAAAGAAATACTAGACGTTTTCTAGAGTCTGATCGTGTACATTCGCTTTTTGTAAAAACTGCAAACCATCATGGCGATAGAGTTGAATATCGAGGTGTCTCTGGGATAGGTATATATAATTTGTTAATGACACTTTTATGTAAAAATGTAGACTATTATCAAGAACACACCCTTGTCCTTTGCATTTATATAATACAATAAGTGAATATAAAGAGTATTGCCACACTTTTACAATAGGCCACAGAAACTTTTTATGGCAGCTGTTGTTAAGTAAATATTGCATTTTAGCAAAGTACTTTTGTTTTATTTGATTGCTTTTATTTAAAATTGTGGTTACAAGCCTTGCAAATTACCTACTGAGCATTTAAGAAATTTTAGTAATCGTAAGATGTCATCCTGTACCGTTGCCATGTAATATGAGCTTAGGCAAACGCTAACCTTGAAAGAAATTTTGCTTGTATTGAGGTTATAAAATGAATAACAACGGCAGATATATACATGTATAAGGTTTATGATGAGCTGGGTTTTAGCTGTGTGAGCTTTTACCGCACCACTTTACGCCAAGAGTATCAAGCACAAGCAGTTTGAAAAATTCATATAAACGCGTAGAAATTGCCAGAGCATGTGTATAATTATTTTTAACTTTTTTTATTTGTCGGGTAAATGTTTTTTTGTTTTTTTTTCACGAAGCTCCCTAAATGATTTCAAAAGCATCTTTAAAACTCTTTCAGGGCCACGATCACAAACAGGGGCTTTTGCAGATGACATAAATCACAGAACATGCAGTCTGATCTTGGATTAATATACCGACTGCATACCAAGCCAAGTCTATACTATAAATAATAAAATTGGTTCATAGTATCGATGGAAATTTTAAACCGTCGAAAAAGCCTATTTTATACAATTATATACTACAAAATTATTTCTTATTTAGCTATATGACGGTCAGAGAGTTAGCAAAAGATAATTGAATATGAATTTAATTGTAGCAAAGGAACCAATGAGTAAACTTGATAATGTCAATGATTACAAAAAAGACCCGCTGACATAGCAGTTGTAAGGTTGATTTGGCCGGCATATCTTACAAAGTAGAGTACACTGTAGAACTTTTTTCCTCGAATCAAGCAGTCTGTGTAATTGCGACAATTTTGTATCATTATGTACAATAACTTCTCATTGGCTGAGTTTGTTGAAATTTGGCAGAGTGTGCGGCTTGGTATTAAATGGGCCTTTTTTTTTTTAAATAAATGCAGATATAGATTTTGTTACCTGACAATGAGTTGTAAGGTTGGCTGTTTTCATTCCAATTGTGGATGAAACGAATTTTATTTCCAAGCATTGCGATTTAGTTCACAAAGTTACTAAGATATTATCAGGTGCATGTAAAATGATTGACTCTATTTTTACTTTTCCTAGCATAAAAGTCTGCACGCTTGTTTAAAACCTCTTCAACCTTTGATGGCAAGAATTGCACAGAAAATGTACATGTAATCTGATCTTGCAACGCACTTGTGATTTTAGCTCTCGAAAAAAGCCGGTGGCTGATGCTTGCAACAAATGCGTTAATACTTTGCCAACTATGGTATCGATAAATTGGTTCTTTCCTTGATGCATAACCTGAAAATGAACCGTGCTCTGGCAAAAGGAAGCTTAATGCACCTTCTTGATCCATTACACAAAGCAAGCGATCGCATAATTAAGTAAGGATCCATATACATATAATTAATTTCGTCTTACATAAAAGTTGGAACAGTATAAAGATTCGATTCTTGTCTGTGCGAACTGCGCAGTCTGACATGGGTTGATATTTTTTTTGCAGATGTATAAGGTCCCTGTTTTCACAAAGCATGACTCAAATACTAAGATCTAGTTGTTTCAATACCATAGACAAAGTATTCATAAGATAAATTGAAATTTCCTCCCCAACTGATACGCGATTAACATGTATATTAGTACTGATGTACTTGTACGAGCTACCACAGCGTTACTCACACGAAATTTAAGAATGTAATGAAGCGCCATTGGTATCAAATGAATATTTAAGTCCTGTCAAAACTTGCAGAGATGTCTAGCAGATGATGTCATTAAAGCATTAACTCATTGCTGTCTCTTTAACAGAGGACAAAATTTTAGTCTTGCCCTGAAATGTAGCTTTTTAGGGAAAGAAACACTATTCTTCATTAGAATTAATGATGTGATTTGTCTTCTATAGGGTAGAATCTTCGTTAGAAAAGGAAATGCTGCTTACCAGTATTTTCTCGTCTTCCAACAATGTTGTATAAACTTCTATAGGAGGTTTAATAGTAAATAAATTAATTACACCGTCCAAAACCCCAAGCTTTCGTTTGATTTTCCAGGAGTTCCAACAAGGCTCTCAAAAGCCAGTAGTAACAATGACCAAGATTTACCATAACCTTTGGCCCTTTCTGTTGTCGGTAAAAGCATTGGTAGAAAAGAAGACATGCAGGTAAGCGGTATTATTTTCCAACGACTTCGAATAACTTTTATGAGCTGTTTACTCGTGAATTGAAATACGCCAACGCCATATTGATGCCAAAGCCTTCGTTTTATTTTCAGGAGTTCAAACCTGGATCCCAAACCCTACTAGTAACCATGACCTACATTTACCTTGAGCTTTAGAGCCTTGTTTGTCGGCAATTAATTCCCACACAAAACTAGTTTGATAACAAGAAATGAAAAAATTCTAGTTTGCATGTCTACAAGAGATGATACTAAGCACAACCTTATTCAATTTCATTTCTGTCAATGTACGAGATAGTGCTTTATAATTGTTCTTTTGTTGAACTGGGCTTATTGTCTTTGATTCCTATGTGCGCTAAAGTTAAATATTTATCAAGGGAAAAAATATCTATTGTCCTGATAACGAATTAATATTTTTTTCTATTCACGAGAGACTATAGTTTTGTTTAATGACGACATTTCTTTTTTCTCAGACAATAAACGTTACCTAATGGGCAACACAAAACCAAAAGCCAATAGAAGGACAAATATAACACCTTACAATGGTCATATTGCGTGAACCTCTTGGGCAGAAAGATTCGTTTGTCATCTTATTGGTTAATTAATGGCTTGCAGGGTCAATCTAATTTCTCCCAAGTCTGTCTACCTCTCTAACAGTCCTGCAGGGTGATTTTTTTAATACCGCTTCGAACAGAACAGAATGGAATCCTTCTTTTCGTAAGCTTGTATTAAAAAGTTTATCGTTGCGTGGAAAAACTAACACGGATTAATCTCATGACACCTGCTCTTGCAGTGTATTCAATTATGACTTTTTTTCTTATAATTCACGAGTGTATGAACGTATTGGGGTACCGCTTCTGATCAATTTTAGTCACGAGCGCACGAATCCGATGAAAGCAACGTCTCAAGACAATTTCGATGTAGATCTTCCCTTATTTTCCTTGTGAGTCCATAGCCAGACATAACAGAATTACGATTAATACATTATTTATGCATGAATTTCGATTCTCTTTCGCACCGCAGGTATTTTTTACTCTATCAACCTCGGCTCGATGATTTTGTGAAGACAGAAAACTCCCTTGTGAAAGTGCACCTCTCAACTATTATTTACACTTGTAAGGTCAAGCAACGGTACAATTGCTCTGTAGTTATAGTTCCGAAGCAATATAATACCATGTGAACGTAGCTGAGCTTTACACACTTCAGAAAACCTTTTTCTTACCACAACTAGAATGCTGTGGGAATCCATAAAAAGTAAAATGCAAAGAAATATCTAAAATTTGCCAAACTGAGGGCCGAATATTTACATGTATTTGTCGACTGTCGAAAGAAACAAACTGGCCATTAAAGGGTAAATACTTGTGTGAATTCTACTAGCATGTGAAAAGAGGTTAACAATACTTATACTTGAGTGTCTTTATGCCTATTTAGCTCACGAAGCTAGATATCTACGAATGTGACTTGAACGCGTGTGAAAAAGGCTAGAACAAGAATGCTACTCAACCCTTTTACCTAATGACTCGTCGAAAAAAATGCTTTTGAAAATGTTGAGAGAAATCGATACAATTCTGGAGACCAGTATTTTCTCGTTTTTTTTTTTTTTTTTTCCGCATTTTCTTCTATTCTATCAGACAAATTTCGCCATTTGAAGGAAATTTCACTATCGTCTGCAAATGCATTCAATTTGGAACAGTCTAAAGTAGTATTCTACTGTCGTTTAGTGAAGAGTTCACCGTGTTATTCAATACGGGCCTACTTTTCTGATCTTCAAATAACTACGGTTCTCTTGATTTTTCCCAAATGGTTTCTGACTGGACAAATATTTATATGGTGCCCAGACCTAAATCTATATAAAAATCTTTTCTAAAAACACTCTTGGGAAATTATGGGGTGTTTTCCGTGAATCGTAAATATTACATAATTCAATCGTAACATTATTTCAACATTTTTTCCGTATATACATAAAAATCACATGGGAATATCATACTATATTTAAATAACTTATCCTCGACGTTTTCGCGTTCACTTTACATTATTCAAAATTTCAAGGAAAGCAACTTCTACAGGAACCAAGTAGTTTTGGGATAATAATACGGACTAATGTTTTAGACATTAAAGCATGAAAATATAGTTACGAGCAGAGAAATTGGTATCATATTTATTTGGACACGCAGCAGTAGTAGCAATTCGGATATGCATCTACTAATATCATTCATCGACGAATCTTGATTTCAGGAAATTTGTGTGAATCAGCAAGTCAGACCAATGGAAACCACGCGTATGTTTCTTATTGATATTTGTAAATATCATCGAAAAGATTATGCTTTTTGAGATATCAAATATGCAACACAAACAACGACTAAGCTTAGTAGGTAGCCTCATAACTTTAGGGAAATGTTTTTCCTCTTTGTATAAATGACGTCACAAGGTAATTTTCAGAATCAATCAGGCGTGTACCATAAGGCATGTACATACCTGTTGTGTAATATTCTCGGCGGAATTTCTATTTTTAGCTCAGGGGTCAACAATGCGTGACATAGTTATTGGTCTCGAGCAGACAAATTTTACTGCAGTGAGATTCGTTTCTTTGTTGAGAATAACGTTGTGGAAAAAGGTACTTGGGAAGCAGATGGTAATCTATTCTTCAACAGAGTCAGTACCATACAGACGACATCTTAATGTCAATCAGACTTGCAAGATTTTGTGGCAAATAGGTAAACTATTGCGTTTTGATCGATTTAGCAGGTATTGAATAGATCTCCCTCTGTTGAAGCTCATGATTGGTGGTGGCTAAGATCGGTGTATTAAAATGGGGAAGCAGATGACGAGGCTTTGCTTTTTGATGCGGAGGTTAACCTAGGTGTGTACAGATGCACTTAACCCCCTTTACACATAACTTGACTTTTAATTTGCTAAAAGCATAGAGATTAGACAGGAAATGAGACAAACCAGAAAAATACTGCAAAGAAGTTGGTTCGGACCATATACGGACAGGTCGAGTCACATGACATTTTAGTGGATATGCTTCAGTCACAGCTAACATACCTACAAAACTACCCCAGCGTTTCTGTCATTCTGTTTGCATGAACCCTTTGCCAAACAATAAAAATTTTCACTCCACATTAAATGATCCATCTGCTTAAACCAGAATTCAAAATTTAGTCAAGTGTGCAGGAGTAAGTAGAAAATAATTATCTAGGGGAAAAGCAGATTCCTAGTTTGCGCAAGCTGATCCGAGTCGAAATCTTTTGCCTATGGTCAATATTCATGTTCATGGACCATTCCATCCTTGATTCAGCCGTATATTAGACAATATGGATTTTATGGACCCTGAATCATATTATGAAATGCTGAGAATCATCCGTCCTTTTACCAGGACGGAACCCTGCGTGTCTCAGTAGTAATATGAAGGACTCGACTCGTGAAAGGCTTGGGTTCGACCCTCACTAAGTCCATTGTATTTTTCGTGAGAGTGTCTTTGGGCAAGACAATTACAAGCACTAGTCTAGTACTTGTGAAACCCAGGAATTACATGAATGTAGGAGCTGTCAATCGACGTGATATAACTGAAATAATGTTAAAAGTTGCCTGAAACACCATTAAATGAATCGCAGGGAACATCACAGGGAGCACCACCACCATCATCACCACCACCACCACAAGCAGCAGCACCACCACAACCAAATGTACGTGACATCTGTCTCTCAAGCAGAGGAATTCTAGGGATCGGCTGTGGTAAACATTGTGGAAAAGGTTTTTAGAAGCAATTTAATCTATTGCCTACAACTATGTGCTGGACAGGCGATTAACCCGGGAGCGCCGGGAGTCCTCCTCCTCCTCCGGCCTCCTCCTTGCACTCCTCCTCCTCAGGCCTCCTCCTTGCACTCCCGGCGCTCTCTGCGGCGCTCCCGGGTAAATCGCCTGTCCAGCACATAGTTGTAGGCAATAGATTAAATTGCTTCTAAAAACCTTTTCCACAATGTTTACCACAGCCGATCCTAGAATTCCTCTGCTTGAGAGACAGATGTCACGTATATTTTTGGTGGTGGTGGTGACATCTGTCTCTCAAGCAGAGGAATTCTAGGGATCGGCTGTGGTAAACATTGTGGAAAAAGTTTTTAGAAAGAAATTTAATCTATTGCCTACAACTTTGTGCTGGACAGGCGATTTACCCGGGAGCGCCGCAGAGAGCGCCGGGAGTGCGAGGAGGAGGAGAAGGCCTGAGGAAGAGGAGGACTCCCGGCGCTCCCGGGTTAATCGCCTGTCCAGCACATAGTTGTAGGCAATAGATTAAATTGCTTCTAAAAACCTTTTCCACAATGTTTACCACAGCCGATCCCTAGAATTCCTCTGCTTGAGAGACAGATGTCACGTACATTTGGTTGTGGTGGTGCTGCTGCTTGTGGTGGTGGTGATGATGATGGTGGTGGTGCTCCCTGTGATGTTCCCTGCGATTCATTTAATGGTGTTTCAGGCAACTTTTAACATTATTTCAGTTATATCACGTCGATTGACAGCTCCTACATTCATGTAATTCCTGGGTTTCACAAGTACTAGACTAGTGCTTGTAATTAAGCGTCTTGCCCAAAGACACTCCCACGAAAAATGCAATGGACTTAGTGAGGGTCGAACCCAAGCCTTTCACGAGTCGAGTCCTTCATATTACTACCGAGACGCGCAGGGTTCCGTCCTGGTAAAAGGACGGATGATTCTCAGCATTTTATAATATGATTCAGGGTCCATAAAATCCTTAGTCCAATATTCGGCTGAATCAAGGATGGAATGGTTCATGAACATGAATATTGACCATAGGCAAAAGATTTCGACTCGGATCAGCTTGCGCAAACTAGGAATCTGCTTTTCCCCAAGATAATTATTTTCTACTTACTCCTGCTCACTTGACTAAATTTTGAATTCTGGTATAAGCAGATGGATCATTTAATGTGGAGTGAAAAATTTTATTGTTTGGCAAAGGGTTCATGCAAACAGAATGACAGAAACGCTGTGGTACTTTTGTAGGTATGTTAGCTGTGACTGAAGCATATCCACTAAAATGTCATGTGACTCGGCCTGTCCGTATATGGTCCGAACCAACTTCTTTGCAGTATTTTTCTGGTTTGTCTCATTTCCTGTCTAATCTCTATGCTTTTAGCAAATTAAAAGTCAAATTATGTGTAAAGGGGTTTAAGTGCATCTGTACACACCTAGGTTAACCTCCGCATCAAAAAGCAAAGCCTCGTCATCTGCTTCCCCATTTTAATATACCGATCTGAGCCACCACCCATCATGAGCTTCAACAAAGGGAGATCTATTCAATACCTGCTAAATCGATCAAAACGCAATAGTTTACCTATTTGCCACAAAATCTCGCAAGTCTGATCCCAGTCATACTCGGCGTAAAGGGTTGCATAAATATAGGCATAACTCTTGGTGCAGCCAGTCTCTAACATATATGGTGTGCAACACGCGAAAAGGGACATTCGGACATCTGCGTAAAGTGTCGTCTCGGATCAGCCTGCGCAGTCCGCGCAGGCTAATCCGAGACAGCACTTTACGACTAAATTAGATTTTGTGCAATAGTAGACATGCGCAAAACAGAAGATGGCATTAAAACGGAAAGTGCCGTCTCGGATTAGCCTGCGCGGACTGCGCAGGCTGATCCGAGACGACACTTTACGCAGATGTCCGAATGTCCCTTTTCACGTGTTGCAAGCCATATAGGACCGCTTCCGCCACATTCAGATGTCGTCTGTATGGTACTGACTCTGTTGGAGAATAGATTGCCATCTGCTTCCCTAGTACCTTTTTCCACAACGTTATCCTCAACAAAGAAACGAATCTTACTGCAGTAAAATTCGTCTGCTCGAGACCAATAACTATGCCACGCATTGTTGACCCCTGAGCTAAAAATAGAAATTCCGCCAAGAATATTACACAACAGGTATGTACATACCTTATGGTACACGCCTGATTGATTCTGAAAATTACATCCACCGGCTTGTGACGTCATTTATAAAGACAAAGGAGGAAAACATTTCCCTAAAGTTATGAGGCTACCTACTAAGCTTAAAGAAAAAAATGTTTGGTACGCGATGTACACCGGCTCTTCTATACTTTTTGCATTTAGCTTCCAATCTATCACAAATTGTAAGTTTTTTTTTCCCCAGTCAAACGGGTCTTGTTAATCCAAAATAGAAATGACATGCCATACATTGATACCCTATGAAACGCATGAACATTCGAAAGTGATTTGGTTAAATATACGTTTTACATTTACATACGTCGGGGTTTACCGACTGTAAGTCTTGTAAGAGCAGATAAATTATGCATTACACTTATGTGATTAACTTTACATCTCTTTCTAAGATATTGCAGTCCCGACCCAGGCATTTCTGCTTAATTATATGAGCCATGCTTTGTGAAAAGGAGGTTTAACGCTTCTCCAAGAGTATTGCCCCAATGTCAGCCTGCTGTGGATAAAAAATGCATATGCAAGCGTTTCAGAGACAAAAAAAGAATTATGTCATAGGTCCATATTAATGTTATCATATCATGTCAAACCAAAACGGTCAAACCGTAAGTTTTGTAAATGCCAAGAAAATATTTTGAAAACAAAAAGTTTTTTACGGAGATGGTTTGCGGTTAAATTGAATAACGCCGTTTTTTCTGTTTGTTTGTTTGCGTGTTAAACTGAATAAAAACGCTTAAAAAATAAACAGTGAAAAGATTCTCCTGTCAATTTCACCAAATACGTATGCAGAGTATGACGCAAACAACACCCAGGTTTACTTTGAATGGTCACTATACACATCATTTGGCGCTAGTCATAGATTGCTGACAGGATACATACCATATGATGCAGAGTCAAGGCGTGACACCTTTTATACATTTAAATTGAAATTAATAGAAATACATAGAAATTGCTGATTTGCTGTGGGTCTGATCTCAGGGTGAGGTATTACCTTTTAAATATTCGACGTCATTAATGCATTCAGTGCTCCAGGCTTGTTTATATGCCATCAGGCTATTTAATCGGTATGGCCGTTGGTCGGACGATTTGAGCTCGTTTAGAAGTAAGTACACAACTCCCGATTTTGATGCAACGCTTAACCGTCTTATTTCTAGATAGGCCTATTTAGCTCACGAATGCATATAAGGTAAGTTAAGTTTGCTTTTTATTTGCAAATCCCAGACGTGTCTAGTGCCTAACTTTGCATTTTCGCCGCATCTCGGAGGCTTGTGACTGCAATTTAATTAAGAAGACGTAAATTAAACCATTGTTTTATTGGGAAACGTAAGTTAATGGCGTCAATCTCCTTTTCAAAACATTTAAACAGAGACTCTGTCAACTCTTCTGAAAAACGTCACCGTAGTCACGAAAAAAATATGTTATACAAGTGAAATTTTTTTTCGACATAAAAGAGCGTTCTATGCATCGATTAGCATATCTAAGATATTTCGCGGGCGGCAAACAATCCACCAGTAACTGCCGCCTTACAGAGAGGGTAACCATATTTATCCAAGGGATGGAGAAACAGTGTGCTGGTTGAGATGACTGAAATCAAAGTTTTGGACCACGTTTCAAACTTAAATTGTATATAGGCCAATTTAGTCTGTATTAAGACGTTTTCTTTAATGTTTGCTCACTGGTTAACTGGTGATACATCTGGATGCAATTTATTTTTGATCGAAAATTTGCATAAATTTATAAGGGGGAACCGATAGCCGTTTGGTTGAGCTTTCGGCCCAGTTTTGCACATTGATTCAACAGCACTGATGTGGTTTCGTTTGGATTTGACGTCTTTCGAACAGATATCACGAACTTAAATAAACAGTTTGCGGTAAATACATAGTTGGCTCCGAATTCAATATTGTGGTAGAGTATTAACATTACAGTGTCTCATTGCAATGTACCAGACTCTTGCACATCTCTTATGCAGGGGTTTAGGCAACCTACCTCTTTTTAAGGACTGAAAATGCGATTCTAGATTGAATAAAAGTCCCTTTGGAAGTTGTGAGCAAGAAGCAAACTGTCTGGATTCAAGATTGCACGTTCAAGATTTAGAGTCTATCCAAGATCAGATTACACGTTCTTTGGAGTCTGAATTTGTATCTTCGCCTTCTGCAAAAAACAGTTTAGTTCACTAAATCATGGTGAAAAGGTAATCGTAGTATCTTGGGAATAGATCTGTGCTATATAATTTGTTTCGGACAGTTTTGTGTAAAAAAATAGACTACTATAACGCCTGGACCATTATCCACTGCATCTATATAACACATTAAGTGAATATCAGGAGTATTGCCACACTTTCAGAATGAACTACAAACGCCGTTTGTGACAGCTGTTGTTATGTAAAAGCATGGTAGGCTACTTTTGCTGTTCTGTTTGGTTACTTAATATTTACCGTTGTGGTTATAAGGCCTGCAAAATACTCGGCATTTGAGATTTTTTATGATCAGATTTCATCCTTTAGTGTAGCCATTTAGTTATTGCCAGAGTATGGATATATCTTGACCCGTGTTTTTCATGTAATTGTTCTTTTTCACCAAGCTTTCTAAATAATTTCAAAACCATCCTTAAAAACCTTTGAGCGCCATGACCGAAAACATGGGGTTTTGCAAAGTAGAGGACAGGTAAGACCTGTCTCTGCACTCATTTAGACCTATTATATCTGAAAGTCAACTGGAGATAGGCAGGATGGAGCTGTAATTTGCTATTTTCTATCTTAGCTAGCGTAGAAATAATATCTTTCTTCGAATCAAGTACTTTGCGTTATTGATGCTATACAGCAAATAATTTCGCATCGGCCGACATACATGTTCTATGCTTACGGTGTAAGCCCCCAGGCTTAACTGCAATATTAACTCGATACCTCGGGCTTCATACCGCAGGCCATGGACTTGTAACTAAGAAAATACGAAATTACTTGATAATAAGTCATATTGGCCTTGTTTTGTCAGATTTTGGCAAAGCTTTTCTCGAACTGGCCAAATTTTCTGACATTGGCCAAATTTGTCAAGTGGTATTAATCGGACCGTTTTCTTCCAATGTATGCAGAAACAAAATTTAGTCTAGCAGTATTTTTTTTTTTTTCAGTAGCCTAAAAAAATGTACCAAGTTTTAGATCTTCGTCCTACTTTGTCGAAAGCCCCGTTTAAAATCAAATGAATATTCAAGTCCGGTTTAAAGTTGCAGAGATGTTACCAGATGAGGGCATTAAAACATAACGTTTTGCTGTCATAAATTTAAAAGAGCCGACAAGATTTAAGACTTGCCTAAATTGAAAGTATGTTTAGAAAACAAATTTCACGTGTATCAAATGAAAGTATTTATCTTATAAAAGATTCAAGTTTTGTTAGAAAAGAGAAATTGTCGTTACCAGTATTTCTTTCTTTTCAGTACTGTCTTAAAGACGTGCACAGGTAATTAACTTGTAAATTATGTAAATACAGCATTCCGACGCCAAACTTTCGACTGGTCTTCAAGGAGTTCATTATCTCTATAAGATACTATGAATAACATTCATCATGACCTTTGGACTCTTTATTCGTCGGTTTTTAATCTTCACATAAAACTGAGAAAAGGAATGAGAACAAAAAAGTTTACATGTCTGCAAGAGATGACGCAAACCACAACCTTACCATTTAATGTCATTTTTGTCAATTTACGAGATGGTCCTTTATTATTGTTCTTTTGTTGAATTGCGCTTATTGTCTTTGATTTCCCAATTGCGCCTTTATCTTGAATTATTCGAACTAAAAGTAGTAAAACAGCCTGTCTCACGCAACGCAGATCTGTCCTGTACGATTGGCTGTTATCCTGGCAATTTTCGTGAACAAATTTCAACGACAGGTTCTATCTTCTGCGCATATTCTAAAATCGAAAACAAAGCATATGTTGACCATGACAGGATATATCAACCATATGGCTAGTTTTGAAGTTTAGTTGAACTAATAATTTATGGTTTACACGATACATGTGGGTTTTAGCCACATATGTTCATTTTGCGACGACCTTCGCCATGCATACAGTTGTAAAAGACAAGAGGAGATGTTTAACTCTTTTCTACACCGGACACCACCAGCCGGTAATTGAAATGTGAATGTCGGTAAATTTCACATTTTTCTGCTATCGGAAAGAAAATGTCGAAGCCTAAATTGTGGTCTTCGATTGTTTATCTACTCATTGTTAGTGTAGGACGGATGAAATAGGTAGGTATTCGGAGTTACAGAGGTTTGAACTTCAACTTTTTCGTTCTCAACTTTTTTAAGGGCAATATGTCTGATATATGTTTTCTGTTTATTTCTCTTAATCAACCTTTAGTATCAGTTTCTAATAGTCATAAAGTAATTAACAATCCTGTAATTTTGAGTTTCATGTATGCAACAAGTTTAGAATATATTCAGTTGAAAATAATATTACCTATTGTCCTGATCACGAATAAATACTTTTTTTTCCTATTCATGAGAGACTACAGCTTTGTTTAATTACATTTCTTTTATCTCAGACAATCAACCTTACCTAATGGGCAACACAAAATCATATGCCAATAGAAGGACAAATATAACATCTTACAATGGTCATATTGCTTGAACCTCTTGGGCAGAAAGATTCGTTTGTCGCCTTCTTGGTTAATATATGGGTTACAGGGTCAGAGTATCGACTCAAGTTAGCTTAGGCGGACTGCACAGGCAGACCTGGGTCGATTTTGCAGATGCATGCTTTAGGCCCCCTTTTTACAGTTCATAAATCCGGGTTTCTCTGTAAATGGCATTTTGAAACCGTCAAAAAACTAGTTTAGTCATGATATCTTCGACATAATTTTTTTCCTCAAAAAAACACCTCGTGCAAGGAAAGTATGATTAATGACGTCATTATTTGCTAGAATAGATCATTGCGTATAATAGTATAGAAATAGACGCCTAATACGCTGAAAGTAGGGAAGAAATTAAAGAATCTATACTCATTGACTGATAATGATTTTAATTAATCATCCGAACGTAGATAATTATTGTCATTTTTAGTCATCCCAATCCAGAGCTAGACTAAAACCCAGAACGAAGTCGGAATTTAATTTCTAAAACCTAGAACCGTGTTACCGCAAACGAGCTTCGGTCGTGGCCAAGCCCGTAACTCGCTATCGCTCGTTCTTGTCCTTGGGTTGCTGGCTTTGTAACGGCAACACTAATAAATGTGTGTCGTTGGCTTTGTAAAGACATCACTAAGATGTAGCGATTAATTTGGTATTTCATATATTCAATATTTGGAGTATATCACCGATCCCTTTTAGTAAAGAGTTACATCAGCTTTTATGCACTGAACAAGGTCATCAAACGTTCGCCCCAACACAATTTCGATGTAACTCGTCCCTTATTTTCTTTGCGAGTCCTCAGCCAGACATAACACAATAAGATTAATACATTATTTATGTATGATTTCCGCTTCTCTGTCACACCCCAGACATTCTAGATATTTTCTTACTTTATCATACTCGGCTCACTGACTGTGAATATACCAGTAACATGTACAGAGAAAACCGGTTATTCATAGCTTCAATTCTACGAGAATTTTGAAACTAGTACAGATATCATGTTGCATTATCTGTTTGTTTACGTGGATAATCGCCGACGATTAGCAGATTTTTCGTCGTTAATCTCCGCACTTGCGTAATAGGACGTAACATCACGTGACAATTACATGCGTCGAAACAAAACTTTCATTCCCTTGATCGTTTTGTACCCATTCTAAGCTCGAAACTTAAGTTTATCGACATTGTAAACAGAAACGATGGCACAAACTGATCGTCGCTTATTCGTATACCATCAATACAGAAAGAATTTACTTGATCGAAATAAGATAAAAAGGTTCAGAATGGGCAATCTTACCAGGCATCTTGTCGTCTGCAGAAGCTTAGGAATTGTTAGCGATTCTAAAATTTTGTAGAGTGGTTAAAGGTTATAAAACATGAGTTTCGGACAACTCTTCAAAGAACTGATATTCTTTATCTTGCCATTGACTTCAACTTTTACGAACTGCACCTTTACATTTTGTTAGTCATAATGATCGCCATATTTTACACGGTGAAATGAAATTTAATTATATTTCAGAAGCAGGCCTTTTTACATTTAGACTGTACTGAGACTTTGATAAAATTATTGTAGCAGAACCGAATCAACAACTGTAAACTGTCAACTGACTGCAAATTCAATTTGTTTTATGCCATATGACCCGGCTCGCACCCGAACCTCTACGTCGCAAACTTTATCAGTGAGCCACGAAGATACCCCGTATCTGATCCGAATCGCTAAACATCAACTATCAACTCGCTGACAATTTGAATTCAATATGCTACAACAGCAAACTGGCAACTGTCAACCATCCGCCAACTTTACACTCCAGCTGATAATTCATCTTAAGTAAAAGTATTTTAAGTTTTTCCGAATCGTCAACTGCTGTGGCGGAGTTCATATTCATTATGCTACATGGTCAAATGTCATCGGTCAACCTGCACCCAACTTCAAACTTCAGATGCCACTTCTTTTTTAAATATCATATTCCAAACGATTAATTGATTCAAGGGTGGTAAAGACTTCTCTTTCGACATTATTATAGTCGTATCACGGCAACAGAGCACATAAACACGTATTTTTGGGTTTTACCAGAATTAGGCTAGGGCTCAAGTGTCTTGCACGAGGACACTCCCACGAAAGACCAAGTAAATCCATTGCGCTCCAACCCCGGGTCATCAGGTTATAAGTCAAACAGTTTAATATAATAATAGGTGCTACCTATGAACGGGAAAAGCACAAACCCATCAGCCAGTCAATTTGTATTGAAAACAGCGAATTGTAAACTGTTCAACGTGGACGAACTTGAAACTTCAGCTGCTAATTCGGTTTTAGAAAAAAGGTGTCATCTTGATCGAGCCTTCAACAGTCAACTATCAACCGTTCTTTCAGTTTCACACATCAGTTTCGAATTCGATTTCTTTATAAAAGTCTCATCTGTTTATTGAATCGTCAAATCTAGTCAGCTGGCTATTTCATTCGAATTCGTCATCGTATACCAGTGAACTGTCAGCCGTCAGCAAAAATCCACTTCAGCTTATTCTTCGTTTTTAATTTGAAAAAAAAATTGTATCTTAACCGAATCGTCAATTGTAACCTGTCAGCTTGCTGCCGATTCGAAATGAAGGTGCCAGCGATTTGCCAACTGTCAACGGTCGGCAAACCTCACTCTTCAGCATCAAAATTGAATTAAATATTCTTAGCGGAATTTAAATTATTAGAAGTCAGTCAACCTCACACTTCTGCTGCCAATTATTTCCTTATCACAGTATTCTATGTTTAAAGGCTGTCTCTCATCCCGTCGTGCGTGGTTAGAGGTCGTGCAGACTCCGAGTTCCTCTCAGGCGTGGCGTTGTGGAGCACGGAACTGTTAAGCAAGACAATCGTGCGTGAAATGGGAAGAACGCACGGATAATCACAATAATATACAAGGGTGCACTGAGTCTCTTCATCATTCACTGGTTCAGCATCCAACATGACACTACCATGAAGAATGCGCCATCGTCGTCTTCCTGCTACCTGCTTTTCCTTTGGCAGGCATTGTGCACAAAATATGGAAGTTGAAATAATGCCTGACCCACTGCAGAAAATGTCGACGCGGAACTGAAAGCACTGCGTGGTAAGTACGCCTTCGTGGGAGAATACCCCGGAATTGCTGCATGATTCGCCTGCGTTACACGCACGCCTATCGAACTTATTCAGTACTTTTGTCTTGCTTTCTCCGAGCGTGCTCCTGGTCTGCTAATTGTCGCTGCCAGGTCGTAGCGAAAAACTGGCCGGCCAGTTTTCAGCCAGCGTGCTATGCGTCGTGTTGCGACCACCAAAATACAGTACTTTCCACTTGCGTGCATCTCACTGCCTGGCCCATTTTTGGCACGCAAACCACCCGTAGTACCACGCATGACGGAATGTAAGAGAGGCTTAAAGGTGCGTACTTAGAAGTTTCACATCACACCAAATCAAAAAATATATATACCACTGAAATTTATATGCAGAAAACAATACAAATCATCAATAATGTACAATCATAAAATTACTGAAAAATTGTTTTTTGATGGTATTCCCTTAAAAGGCTACGTAGCCTCTTAAGCTATTTTTAGATTTCGCGCCAGAAATAAAAAAAAAAAATGCATTGTGGGAATGTTAAGTGACCGGCACGTGACTAGTGAAGCTTAATATCTTCTTCGGACGCAATGTTCGAAGCTTCGTCTGTGTATTTCCAGTGTTTAAATGAACGAGTTGTTCATGTAAAAATAGAACGTGTTTCCCGTCGATGTCGACCTTGGCCGTAGTAAATCTCTAATTTCTCGTGTTGTCGGATGGTTTCGACTACTGGGGTTTTATGAATGGCGATTATAAGACTTTGGGAGTATAAGGATGATATTTTGAATTTTTTAAAAATTTTCGTCCCGAATTCTGAAGGGCTACCTTTGAGTCGTCAACCGTCAGCTGGCTGCCAATTCGAATTAAAAATGCTATTAAAGCGAATTATCATCTTTCGGCCGCCTTCACACCTTAGCTGCTAATTCTCTTTTTAGCTCACTTGAGCACAAACTGCTCAGTGAGCTACTACGATACTGCTGTGTCCGGCGTCTGTCGTCAACTTTTACCTTGTGTACGCTCTACAGGCCACATTTTCAGTCCGATACTCATGAAAGTTGGTCAGAATGTTTGCCTTGATAAAATCTCGGACGAGTTCGAAATTGGGTCATGCCGGGTCAAAAACTAGGTTACTAGGTCAAACCTTAGAAAAACCTAGTGTACGCTCTAGAGGCCACATTTTCAGTCCAAAACTGTGGTCAAATATTAGAAAAACCTTGTGTACGCTCTAGAGGCCACATTTTCTGAAAGTTTGTCAGAATGTTGGCCTTGGTGATATCTCCCATAAGTTTGAAAATGGGTCATGTCGGGTCAGAAACTAGGTCACTAGGTCAAATGTTGGAAAAACCTTTTACACGCTCTAGAGGCCACATTTTCAGTCCAAAATTTGTCAAATAATAGAAAACCTTGTGTAGGCTCTAGAGGCCACATTTCTGCCTCACTCGGATACTCTTCTGCCTGATACTCTGCAAACTTGGTCCGAATGTTTGTTTTGATGTCCTAAAAGAGTTTGATAATGGGTAATTGTCGGGTCCAAATCTAGGTCACTTGGTCACATCTTCGAAAAACCTTTTGTACGCTGTAAAGGTCACATTTTGAGTCCAATTCTCATGAAATTTGGTCAGAATGTTTGCGTTATTGATATCTCAAAAAAAGTTTGAAGATGGGTAATCTGATAAGAAAAACTAGGTCACTGGGAAACTAGATTGAAAATTGTTTATGTTTTGTCAATAGACTCAGGTGAACGATTTCAGGGCCATCATGGTCCTCTTGTCATTAAAAAACCGTATCTGAAAGAACAAGCAATTTCGTTGAAATGATATTGTAGCGATCTAGGCTACAAGTTTGGCCGTTGTTGATGCATTCAGCAACACTAGTCTCACACTTTTCGAGTGAGTTATTCAGTATTTCAAGAGGTGTCAAGTATTAGTACTTACATTTCTGAGTTAAGTATTCTTTTCTTGATTGATTACTTCGCCGATAGACGTTTATTGTTCTTTCTTAATCTTGCATTTGTGTTTAAATTGATTTGCATGTAGAATTACAAGCACGATGGCAGCCATTTTGAATTAGGTCATTACAATGCATTATGGGAGTGTTGCTATGCAACTAAGGAAGCTGTTAACGTGCATCTGTCGTCTGTACCCTAAGGAAAACATAAACAAAGACCTATCAAAGTTGTCAGAAGCCGTATTTATCTGCTGACGTTCATTATTCTGTGCTTGGAAGCCATTTAATTCATAGAAGGTTACTATTTATTATTTTATATGTATTACGTAGAAGTTCTCATTCAGTTATTGTCGTCTACATCTTTGCGTTGTGTGCACCGTTTAGTTCGTGGGCGTGTGTGGACCACAGAATTTGTGCTCGTGATGCACACGTAAATTCTGTGGGCTACGGGGAGTATATAAGGGAGGCCCAGCTGCGTTCGAGGACTCCATTCCATCACAGACTCCACTGAACTCTACTCATTCTTGGCTGAGAGCTTCTCTCGGTAAACACATTCAATCTTCATTAGCGACAATTGGAGAACTTCATTTTAGTTCATATAAGACCTTTACTTATTACAAGCATTTTTACAATTGAGAACAACTGATTTTTTTAATAAATAGAACTTAACATTTTCTAAACGCTCTCTCTCTTGATTCATTTTGGACAACAACACATCTATCTTTTCCCCTGGAGTCCACCTTTCTTTGTTTTCTCTACATCTTAACACTCTACCACGGGTCTAGATCAGCTCGGATCCAGATCAACCCCTCGGCGCGTAATAATATCCACCGCCGAAAAAGACCTTTTTTAACACAAACGTATAAGAGGTACTGTGTTTTGTATGTACATGTGGCGTTTTTGTTAATGGTCCATGATGAAATTATACATGAAGCTCCCTTGTGCCATGGCACAGGATTTCATTACATAAAAAAATATAAAAGAGGTTCATAACAGGATTATACATTAAGTACCCATTTCAGGACTTAATATATGTGGGGAAAAATGTATCAACGGACTATCCAATGGAAAACATGCATGAAGTTTCATCAATTTTTGACAAGAACTTTAGACGATATCCCTCTCACAATATAAGCCGCCACACTGCTGCCATTTCAAGCAGGTAGCTAGAGACTAAAGTGTTGAAATTTGTAGCACCTGCCTGGGTAGCTGAATGGATATATGGTAATACTTGTGATCTAAAAGGTTTACGAACAGACTCATGCATGGAGAGACGAATACACAATTGACTCATTGGTTACTGGCTTTGATCAAGCTATAAAAATATGAAGTTCTATGAAAATATGTGCAAAAGTTGGAGATACACTTATAAAAAATTAAATTTGACATGAAGTCCCCTTTTTTCATGATACAGTAATAAATTGCAAAACCCTGACATGTGCTAGGTCGCATGATCTCATCCAAATCTATTGAGATATGTCCAGTAATTGAACGAATTCTGATGAAAAATGAAATTATAACATGAAGCCCCCTTATTCCATGATGCAGCTATAAATCCCAAAACCTTGACAATATGCCGTAGGTCACATGACGTGTGAAAATTCCTTCAAATTTGCCAAGAAAAGTGGGAGGCATTGTGTTAGGTCACATGATAATGTGAAAATTCAATTCAAATCTACCAAGAAATATGGGAGGAGTTGCCTTCACAAGAAAAAGAATGAACTAAAACATGAAGCCTCCTTTTTTCATGACGCAGCTACATATCGCAAAACCTTGAGAATATGCGATAGGTCAGATGATGAGAAACATTCTGTGAATTTTTTTTCAATACTGTCAATAAATATGGGACGAGTTGCATTCACAAGAAATAAAATTAAATAAAACATGAAGCCCGCTTTTTTCATGACAGCAACAAATCACAAAATGTTGACAATATGCAATAGGTCACATGACAAATATTCTGTCAAATTCTATTCAATTCCGCCATGGAATGTGGAAGGAGTTGCCTTCACAAGAAATGGAATGAAATATAACATGAAACCCGGGCAAACCCCCTTTTTCCATCACACCTTATTACGAAAACAAGGGCAAATAACTGTGGTGTTGCACGGTCCATGTAGGTGAAAGTTTTTTTTTTTCCTGCATTTCCTAATGGAGGTTGACAGATGTGACAAGTTCAATGTAAAAACTTTGTACAGTTTTAAAGACAAAGACTCCAAACATCAAAAGTACAACATCAAAAGTGTACTTAAGTGGAACTTAAAATCGCTCTCAGTCGGCCATTTTGCATCGAATAAAAAAAAGTGTCTCGGGAGAATGGGTCATTGTACATGTGTATAAAGTTTCATGAAATTCCGTCCAATGGT
This sequence comes from Tridacna crocea, assembly GCA_943736015.1. NCBI lineage: Eukaryota > Metazoa > Mollusca > Bivalvia > Cardiida > Cardiidae > Tridacna > Tridacna crocea. Next base: position 19,005,406 of record OX031066.1, read on the forward strand.
ATTGGAGATATTTGTCGGGACGGACGGACGGACGGACAGACGGAAAGACGGACGGACAACGCTAAAACTATATCCCTCCGCCTACGGCGAGGGATAATTATCAACTGTCAGCTAGCTTACAATTCGACTTCCTTATCCAGTATGATAGCCAATTGCAAGCTATCAAACATCAATTAACTTCACACTTGAGCTGTTAATTCGATATACATGTAACTAGAAGTATCATAAGTTTTTCTTTATCGTCAACTGTCAACTATCAACTGGCTGCAAATTTGTATTCAAATTGCTTCAACAGTCACTTTTCAACGGTCAACCGTTAGCCAATTCACAGTTCAGCAACCTATTTGCTTTAATTCTGCCATCTGGCTGCTAATTTGCATTATCTATGTTCTAAAAGCCAGCCATCAGCTGTCAGTCGTTAGCTATCTTCCCACTTCAGCTGACAACTCGTTTTCATTTTTTTTTTTTGTATCGGAACCGAATAGTCAACTGTTAACTGGCATTTCAAAATGGATGCTGAGACAGTTCTCAACTGTCGACCTTCAGTTAACTTTATACGTCTGCCGCCAATTCGTTTTTAATCAAAATATCACATCTGAACGAAGTCGTCAATTTTCAGCTGGCTGACAATATGATTTGAATATACTTAAACAGCAAAATGTTAGCTGTCAATAATCGGCCAACTTCACACTTCAGCTGCCAATTTGAGTTAACTGAAAGCATATGTTTTTTTCTCCGAATAATGATCTGTCAACTATCTGCTGGCTCTTAATCCATTTTCATTATGCTGTAACAGCCAAATTTCAATGGTCAACATTTCAGCTGCCCATTCATTTTTGATAAACGGAATCTATGTTAATCAAATCAAAATTCTATTACATAGGAAACATGTAATAATTCTCCATAATGTCTTCTTTGGACGCACTGTTTGAAACTTTGTGTATTCTTGTATGTAAATGAGCAAATTGATCACCAAAAAATAGAACGTGTCTTCTGTTGGTGTCAACCTAGGCAGTAGTAAATCTCTAAATCTGAAAATGTTTAATCGACGAATTGTCAACTGTAAATCGTTAGCAAAGTTCACACTTAAGCTGCTAATTCATTTTAAAGAAAATTACCATATTGTAACTGAATAATCAACTGTCAGCTGAACTGAGACATCTGCCATCAACAGAAGGTTGCCTGCCAATTCAAGTTCATTGTGCTGTAACAACGAATTGTCAAATGTCAACCGTCAACCAACTTCACACTTCAACTGCCAATTCACTCTTAAAGGTGGCCCTTCAGAGTTTGGGACAAACGTTTTGCAAAAATGCAAAAAAGTCATCCTTATACTCCCAAAGCCTTTTAATTTCCGTTCATAAAACCCCAGTAATCGAAAACCATCCGTCAACACTAGAAATTAGAGATTTACTACTGCCCAGGTTGACACCAACAGAAGACACGTTCTATTTTTAGGTGATCAATTTGCTCATTTACATACAAGAATACACAAAGTTTCAAACAGTGCGTCCAAAGAAGACATTATGGAGAATTATTACATGTTTCCTATGTAATAGAATTTAAGCGTTATTAGGCACGTGCCAGTCACTTGAATTCCGACAATGCTTTATTGATTTTTGGCGCGAAATCTAAAAATAGCTTAAGAGGCTACGTAGCCTTTTAAGGGAACACCATCATTTTTTTTTTCTTTTAATTTTATGAGTCGTAATTATTGATGATTTGTATTATTTTTTCATACAAATTTCAGTGACATATATATATATATTTCAATTTGGTGAGATGTAAAAATTCTAAATATCCACCTTTAATAAAAGTGTAATTTCTTTAACGAATTGACAACTGTCTGCTGAATGCCAATTCGAATAGAACATGTGGTAACAGCAAATAATAAATTGGTGAATTTCAGCTAACATCACACTTCAGCTGCTAATTCGTTTATATTTAAAGTATCTTATGTTAATCAAATCGTCAACTGCAAAACGTTTGCTGGCAGCAGGTTAGAATTGAATAGAAATGAAATGTTTTCAAAAATCGAACTAGCGGCTGATGAAGAAATTGAATAGGCAACCACGTGTAAAGTTGACTGAAAGTTGCCAGTTGACCATTGAATTGTCAGATATGAATGTTAGTTAATGAAAAAAAAAAAAAACAGGTATATTGTCAGGTTAATTTTCAATTTTTTCAAACGAACAAAAAATCTTATTTGTTCAGTTAGTTTGTTAGCGCTACAACTCATTGATGCTCAAATCTTAATTAAAAGTATAGACACTCTGGGATCTCGTCAGTATATTTGTCCTCTCAATATACGATGCATTACATCTTAAAAGAAAAAAAATCATTTAGTGGAAAAGTTTATTTTAAATTTTCCTAACTTCTTTCTTTACCTAACATGACGAGCCTTTACTAGTGGAAAGTAACTAACCCTTTACCACACCATCTCACTTTATAGCGACCTTAAAGATGGCTTTAGAAAACTTTGTGGGGAATGGTGAAATGGCTGTATTTTCTCCACTTGCCCACAATGATTTTTTCTCCGTTATATAATTTCAACCATTTGAGCCACATTTTGCGTCGTTTTCAAATTATTTCAATTCAAAAATCTAAAATTGTGATGTCCTATACAGGGCTAGGGAAAAGCCCAATTATATTGTACACTTGCCAGCCAGGGACGAGCAATTTTTAACCCTTTTCCAAACAATCCCTGGTTTTTACGGGTCTAGAATAGTAACCTTTTGAAAACATTGTTGGAAAAGGAGAAAATGCTGGTAACCAGCATTTTCTCCTTTTCCCATAATGTTTTCTACCCTATCATAGACAGAAATCATCTTTTTAGCAAGAGTTGAATTGTCGTCTGCAAATGCTTTCAATTTGATCTTGTCCAAAAGTTTGTCGTTTGGGAAAGGGTTAAGAAAAAAGGCTAGACTATCTCATGTTATAATCAAATGAAATATTACATCTCACGGATTTTATTTTTTGAGAGAAGATGCAGATATCGAAAATTAAATTTACAAATGCCACTGACTTGAGTTTTGATTTTGTAATTTGATTTCACTTGACAAGTATTCAAACTCGCAAGCTAAAATTATTTGATTCTTTAGGGGAAAAATACAGCAAAAATCTTGAGCTATTTTTCCGTAAGCGTTTTTCTTGTAGTTACGTTCAAAATATATTAACGAACCCCAACCCTTTCTATTATTGATGAAAATGGAATTATGCTCTGGCAAAAGGGGGTCTAATGCATTTCTATGAAAAGCTATCACCTTAATATAGATCAATAAAATCAATTTTGTCTGAAAACTTACTACATCATGAGCTGACACGGTTCTTAACATGTAGCTGAATAAATGACCTTTAGCTAAAGTATCGACCCAGATTAGCCTGCGCGGATTGTGTAGGTTGACCTGGATCGATACTTTTTGCAAATGGACTAAACCCTTTAATCAGGTTACATATTTTATCTTTTATTTTGCATGAAACTATGGCAATTTATAGCCAATGCATGCATAATGAACGATTATTAGTGTGCCGCGTAAACACAGGCAACATGAAAATGAGAGACAGAAGAACTAAATAAAGCTCTTTTTCCGCAGAACATGAAATCATTTCGTCGGTTGGAATAAGCTGTATTTACGAGATTTTAGAAGTAAACCGACGATTATATTTGTTAACACAGACAAAAATTTCAATCACAAGTCCAGTGTAGTTCAGATACATGTATGTCATAACAAAGGATGTATATTTAAGTAAATCCACAATGTTTTCCTCCTTAACCTTTCAGGCGCCGAATAAACACATAAGGCTTTCTCGTGCTAGAAGTAAGGCCTTTATAATTGCCATGTCAAGGTTACTTTTGTCCAGAACACCTCAGGAAAGCGGACAGTGAAGATCAGAGATCATGCTGCACTTCTTACTCTGTCTGATCTTGATTTACACTTGCCGCAAGAGCAAGTATAATCGTGCACGGCGCTTTTGGGGATAACTTCTACAAGTTATCGGTGGGCCATGTTGCATCTCATCCCCTTCCAAAAGACTTGGTATTATTCTACCGAAGTCTCGATTGATCTTTTTGATGATGGGAATATACTAATAAGCCTGTGTGCTTCTAATTTATGCTTCTGTCCCTGATTATAATGATCATAGAAGATTTTTACTTCAAATATTTATGAACACTAGTCAGACGGGTTATTGTTCCTTGACCACTCTTGCACACATGAGGTAAGAGAGTAACCCGAGTTTAAGTATCAGTGTACAGTAAGGCGTGGAATATTCGAAGTGGTCATGGTCAAATTTATAAATATCAAGAAAAGGCAAGATTTGACTGCAGATTTGAAGGTAAGGATTGATACTGGTGCCCTGAATGGGTTCAAAATCTGAAATAAAGCCCATTTGCAAATTCGTAACTAAAAGATCATGACCCTTTCACAGTTACCCTGTGCCTCTAACAATCCAGTGGTAGGTTTGCGGACTCTTTCTGTTTTTGCGGGCTTATTTTGAAAGGTAGGAATAAGTAGCGGAATCATGGTATTTTTTGGCATGTTCACAGACTTTGAATTGATTTTACTGTACAGAAAGCATGCCAGTTAGAGGCCATTAATGCAAATCTGCTGTCTGCCGCACTTTGAGTTTATCGTAAAATCACTCGATTTCGAGCAGTTTCCGCAACCATGCTAAATAACTATGAGTGATAGGTTTTGTGCTTTTCTTACAGTATTCATATGATTTGTTGGATTAATTAGCAATTGTATATTGCATTTAGACTAGGAACAGGTCTCTTTATTTGCAGGTTGGTGTTTGAAGGAAATTTTCAAGTCGGTGTCGTAGGTGTTTGTCGACAACACAGGAACTGTGGTATGTACTGTACTGAGGCTTTAAGAGGTAAGATGACAATTTTTTTTATGTTGGAAATCGGGCTGAAATGCATTTCGGTCAGATATTCCTCCAGTTTCAAAACAAAATGTCCTTTGCAATGCTCTGAAGCTTATGATATATCAATAGAAGGACTCTGAACAGGGGAGGTAATCCAATATGTAGGAATAAGCTTCCAAAATCAGTTTTGTTTTTTTTTTCGGGGGGGGGGGTTTAGCCTATTAATCAAAATTTTGCCAAGTTTCGTCCTCTATAGACAGTTTCAAGTATTTTCATGGCTAGCAACCGATAAATATGGGTTACCTATCAACAAATTTGCTTTTCCTGACATTACAGAAATAAACTCAACATACCCAGATATGGCCTGTGCATTCTTCGGGTCTGCTTTGGATATGAACGTGCTGATACGTCGTGCTCTAGTCAGCAAGTTTGTAGCTGCTGGCGGTGACTGTGTCGTTTGGACTGGTCCAACCGATGTATATGGTTATGGTATATATAGGGTTACTGTGAATGGCAAACGTTTGAAACTGCTGGTTCACCGACTAATGTTCATTTTGGAGAATAGTCCAGTACAGTTATGCAGCTCCATGCATGTTTCTCATGTCTGTCACAATAAGCTTTGTGTAAATATAGACCACTTGTCGTATGAACCTGCATCAGTTAACAATGCAAGGAAAGTTTGTAGACAAAACAGAGAATGCAATGAAGCGATGTCTCTTCCCAGATGCGGTAAGAATCGTTTATTTTCGGAAAAGAGGAAAAACGTTCTGTTGCATACATTTTCTGTGGTTACTCGGTTTTGTTGTTTGAAGAGTTTGTTCATATTCTGTTCTTGTTACTTTTGTTCATGAGGATAGGCCGTAGCTATGATCAATAGCAGACCGAGAGGCGACAATTTCCATACTAAACATGGAGTAACTGTTGAAGAAGAAACTGTGTGATTTTCTTTTACGCAGATAGTATCTTTGCTGCTTAAATTCTGTAAAGGCCTGTCTTCTAGAGTGGTAGTGCCTTTGTTGGTCTGCTAGTTTCAGCTGCTTAAAGAATCTAGATTGCTTGTAAACCTTTAAGCCGGCTTCTGGTGCAATACTTATCATTGATCGGCTTGGTCCTACAGAGCGAGAACGTGTGGCAGAATGGCACATGGCTGCAAAGTTGTGTGTGTAACAAACCGATTTTGGAGCCAGTGTAAACACTGCAGAATGCAAGCTTTCGCAGAAATTGGTGGTAAACTGCTCATGCTTTCTAAGCTATCTTTATTAAATACGTCATTAATTTCTTTCTGAATTAAGCACAATTCTTTTTGGCTGAGCTGTAAATGTACTCCAAATGGTAAGTGACTTGTTGTGTAAGAAGCTAGGTGGCTCCTGCATACGTAGGAAAATTCTCGGCAAAGCTGGTGACCGGAAAGACATTTCATTACGACACCTGTAGCTCTCGAGCCAGCAAGAACGAAGGAGTCATCACTTTTTGTAACTGCTCTTGCCTTTTTAAGCTCTATTCTAATTCTAATCCATATGCAACTGGCCAATTTTTGTTGATACATTAGTTTGTCGTAACATGTAGGTATGCTGGTTAACTTCGTCGCTCGAATGTGTTATGAAGTGTTCGGCTTCTATGTATGAAACAAACTTGATGCGATGTTTGAATTCGTGTTTGCTATGGAATTCTATAGGGCTCTGTTGAGTTGTTGGCTGGCATCAGTCGTTACCGAGCGAAGTGTAATGTGACCCCTCTTTCAAACATCGTTAAGCTTGTCAAATAAAAGTGATCTCTCACTGGAGGCTATAGTATCAACCGAACTGTAGTTCTTCTTGCATTTTGCATTGTTATGGCCACAGGCCTTTAATCTGCAGTGTCTGTTGGCCACCCCTACTGCAATTGGAAGCTTCGTGGTTGTTGAATGTTCAATCAGAGGAGCAAAGCTCTGCTCTGCCTTTTCACAGCCACCTTGCGTTCGATTTTAATATGAAGCGTCGTACTGAACATCAATTCCCGTATGTGTCGGAACTAATGACTTTGAATTGATTTTACTGTACAGAAAGCATGCCAGTTAGAGGCCATCAATGCAAATTTGCTGTCTGCTGCACTTTGATTTTATCGTATAATTGCTCGATTTCGAGCAGTTTCCGCAACCATGCCAAATAGCCATGAGTGATAGGTGTGTGCTTTTCTTACAGTATTCATATGATTTGTTGTGATTAATTAGCAATTGTATATTGCATTTAGACTAAGAACAGGTCTCTTTGTTTGCAGGTTGGTGTTTGAAGGAAATTTTCAAGTCTGTGTCTTAGTTGTTTGTCGACAACACAGGAATTGTGGTATTTACCGTACGCTGAAACCTTAGCACGCAAGCACGAGATAATTGGGAAACACATAGTAACGTGCGAAGTAAATGAACTGGAATGCTACTCTCTTACCATTGCGCATCAGCGGCGTATACAACAAAATTTCATTACGCGGAGTCAAACGCCAAAACTTTTGGCGTATTTTGTTCAAAATTAAAACACGACGTATCTACCACGTTTTTGTGTTTATATGGAGGTCGATGGACCTAAAATACGGTGTACTGATGGGTAAGCGTGGTGTATTACGCGTTGCTGTGACGTAACAGCTTCGCTAGCCCGACGTTCCATTCCATTATCTCCCGCTAGATGACAATCGCTGGCACGACGTTGCTTTCCATCATCTCCCGCTAGATGGCAATCTTTAAATACCAATCTACACCCGTCAAAACTCGGTCGATTCCGAACCTTTATCTAAGCTCGGCTGTATAAACACTGATCAAGGTGAGCCGCGGACACCATATGTTCTCGGTACACCAGATCGGATTGGAAGAACCGGAGGTGGTGCAAGTATTTTCATTTTAATGGACCTGATTAACCTAGATAGAAATGTTGATTTATAGCAATGTCAAGGCGAATGATTAATCTGTTTACAGACATACTAGGGAATAATAACACCATCATATAAGGGAGCTGTGGCTTTATGAGCAAATGGGGTTTATTGTTTTGAAGATTGTTGCCAATTTTTGGACAAAATCCCCTTACCTTATTCATTTTACTCTAGTTTGGTTTATAAGATAAATGTATCCCCTAAACAAAAGCAAAATTTCACTTAAAGATGTCCATCCAAAGTGAAGATATACGTTTTTGAATGGACCTGGGTAGAGGAAAATATGCTAACAAGACACCAATTTCATTTTTCAGTGTATGCACATGGACACCAGATCAGAAAAAGCTTGCGGTAAATGGACACCTACCTTTAAATCATCAATATTTCTGCCTGAAACTCGATGCATGGACTGTATACGACGACTATTTCTGTAATCATTAGGTCACTACAGTCCATTACCCGATAAAGAGCGTGTTCAACCCAATTTCATTACTTCTAGCACTTGCTTTCTGATTATAGCTGTCAGTCATAGGTCCATTTTTACAATTTTTCTCGAAATATTTGCAATATTACGACAATTTACGAAGTAGACCTACGATGCTTGATCACGATTGACCGGTTAATGCCTCCACTGTTGGGGCAGGACATGTTCTTTTTCTACAGCGTTTTGTGAATGGCGTATTACCCCATTACCACGCAATCACGAGCTTTAATGTCCCTGATAAAGATGGCTTAGAAAAGCCTTGTTCATAAGAAACAAGAGATGTTTGTAAAACATGTATGCCCCCCTATAATCTCTTACGTTCAAAATGTAAAAACGAACAAAGGGTAATTAGTCAAAAATTATTAATGATAAATTAACAATTCTTGGGCACTGTACTTCCCATTTAAGTGAACTATCAACTTTTAAAGTTTCATGATTTTACCTCACATACTTTTTGAGTTATGCTCCGGAAAAAAAAATAAGTACGAAAATCAACAAAGGGCAGTAATTGCAAAAATATAATGGGCAGAGTTATGGTTCTTGTGCAATGCACTTCTCCTGAATAAGATCTATCCACATATATGGTTTCAAGATGATACCTGAAAAACCTTTTGAGTTATGCTCTGGACAAAAATTAAGTATGAAAATCAACAAAGGGCAAAAGCTCCAAAAATATAATGGGCAGAGTTATGGTTCTTGTGCACTGCACTTCTGCTTAATAAGGTTAATCCACCTATAAGGTTTCAAGGTGATACCTGAAATACTTTTTGAGTTATGCTCCAGACAAAAATTAACTATGAAAATCAACAAAGGGCAATAACTCCAAAAATATGATGGGCAGAGTTAAGGTACTTGTGCACTGCACTTCTCCTTAGTATAATCTATCCACCTATGAGGTTTTAGGATAATACCTGAAATACTTTTAGAGTTATGCTCCGGACAAAAATTAAGTATGAAAATCAACAAAGGGCAATAACTCCATAAATATGATAGGCAGAGTTGTTGTTCTTCTGCACTGCACTTCTCCTTAATGAGATCTATCCACCTATGTAGTTTCAAGATGATACCTAAAATACTTTTTGAGTTATGCTCTGGACAAAAATTAACTATGAAAATCAACAAAGAGCAATAACTCCAAAAATATGATAGGCAGAGTTATGGTTCTTGTGCACTGCACTTCTCCTTAATAAGATCTTTTCACATATAAGGTTTCAAGGTGATACCTGAAATACTTTTAGAGTTATGCTACGGACAAAAATTAAATATGAAAATCAACAAAGGGCAATAACTCCAAAAATATGATGGGCAGAGTTATGGTACTTGTGCACTGCACTTCTCCTTAATGAGATCTATCCACCTATGAAGTTTCAAGGTGATACCTAAAATACTTTTTGAGTTATGCTCTGGACAAAAATTAAGTATGAAAATCAACAAAGGGCAATAACTCCAAAAATATGATGGGCAGAGTTATGGTTCTTGTGCACTGCACTTCTCCTTAATGAGATCTATCCACCTATGTAATTTCAAGATGATACCTGAAATAGTTTTTGAGTTATGCTCCGGACAAAAATTAAGTATGAAAATCAACAAAGGGCAATAACTCCAAAAATATGATGGGCAGAGTTGTTGTTATTGTGCACTGCACTTCTCCTTAATGAGATCTATCCACCTATGTAGTTTCAAGATGATACCTTAAATAGTTTTTGAGTTATGCTCCGGACAAAAATTAAGTATGAAAATCAACAAAGGTCAATAACTCCAAAAATATGATGGGCAGAGTTATGGTTCTTGTGCACTGCACTTTTCCTTAATGAGATCTATCCACCTATGAAGTTTCAAGATGATACCTTAAATAGTTTTTGAGTTATGCTCCGGACAAACTTTGGTCTACGGACCGACGGACCGACCGACCGACGGACCGACGTACCGACGGACCGACCGACAATTGCAAAGCAATATACCCCCATTTCTTCGAAAGGGGGGCATAAAAAACATATTAACTTATACAGACTGTGCATTATTTACCACTTTTGGCCCGATTCTTAGTAATAATTTTCAAATCCGCTTGGCCAACTGCCAGCGGGCTGCTAGAATGGCGTTAACGTTGTACCCTTCGTACATTTACATGCGTGCGTTTGTTCGTCTACGCGTTTATTTCTAAACTTTTTATTTAATTGACTTCTCAGAAACCACAAAGTGGAAATCAACAAAAATCAACGTGGATGTTTCCATAAATTTCTTTCCAGATAATTCGATCCGTTAAAAAACATTGCTTATGTGGAAGAAGCTTATTTTCCATGTAAGGTGCGTTGTGAAAATTGTAAAATTTGTCCTCTCAAAAGAACTCAATCACGAGATTTGCATTGGGTAGCCTTCTATCACATTCCTTCAATAAATTTTGATCTGTTGAAAAACACGGCTTTTGTTGATGGGGCTTATTTTCTCTGTGTCATAAAGCGGAAGTACTTGCAGCTCTTTAAATTCATTGATAATACATGTATGTACATGTATTTCATAACACAGATGATCACTGATAATGTTTCATTTTATCCAATATGTTGGGTTATCATGATATAGGAGATATTAATCTTTATTGTTACAAACTTAAATGTAGAAAAAAAAAAAAGAAAAAAAAACCCTAGTTTTTGGAAATGCAGCATTTGTGCTCAGAAATACAGTTCAACCTGTATTAATGAATTACCAAAGAGACGGTCAAAAGAGCTTGCCAAAGGCAGGTGCTTGCTTGATACAGGTGTCTGATTTCTGTGCATTGCTATTTGTGGGGAACTGTATGTATGTTTGTTTATTCAGGTTGCTTGCTTAATACAGGTGGCCAACATGCCAGGTTTTACTGTATTTCGTATTGCTGGAATTTATTGGAGAGGTCATCAGACCCTCCAACAATGATGAGTTTAAAATGCAGACTGCCACATAATTTGCTGTCTAATTCTATTTCTTCGAGCGTAATTGTTCTGATACACAGTCTGTTTCATGGGTTTGTAAATAAAGCGATATAAAAAAAAAAAAACGAAACAGGAAATAGACATTGTTTATTTTTATAAATGACGAATTTCAGAAAAGATTTAATTTAGTAATTTGCCATGGCTGCAAATAACCTCTCTAATAATTGTACTTTTGTTTGTTTATTAAGTAAATATTCAAAGCAGAAGAAAATATACGAAAAACGTCGTTAAAAAAGAGAAAGAAGACCGCTGGACAAGAAGCTGACGTTAAGGTCAAAGTAACGTCATGTAGAGCATATGAGGTTTCTACGCGGCGGCTTTTTTATTTTTATTTTACATGTACTAAAATATATTGAAATTGAAACCCAACAAACTATTTGAAAACATTGATGCTGACCTCTTTTAAAGAAGCCAACTTGTATTTATCAATGTCATTTATGCAGTGGTTATTATACATATATATTGTACTTTTGAGTTCTTCCAAGCATCATTGTATGTCGCATGCTTTTCATGTTCCGTCAGTTCTCTTTCCCCGATTAAAATGTAGCTTGTAACTGTATTCTTCCCAGTTCCTTACTAGCTCCAGAGGTATGTGTAACTGTAATTCAGCATTTCTATAGTTTTATGTCACCCGAAAAGATTTTGTGGAGTATATATTAGTTACTTATGTGCTTCCTGTGTATCACCAGTACAAGGTTAGGGCTCTGACATATCTTCCCCAAGGACATACCCACGTGACCACGTGGCTGACCAGCGGCGCGGCCGGAATTCGAACTCGCAACCCTCGACACCTCTCGGATTACAAGTCCGACGCACACTAGTCCATGTATACGTTTGGTTGTCGTTTTTAGCTCGACTGTTTTGGGACAAATAGCCGAGGTATTGTCATTACCCTGTCGTCGTTGGTGTAGGCGTTGTTTAGGCGTTGTTGGTGTCTTTGAAATATATGTTCACTATCAAAATAGCAATCCATTCTATCTAGAGAGATAACTCTAAATGCGTTTTTGTAAGAATTATGTTGTTGTTTTTGGGGTTTAACGCCACTTTAAAAGCTAAGGTCATATCATGGCGGTCGGTGACGCACATGTGTTTCCTGGCTCTCTCACACCGGTACTAACACTACTTTCTTTCCAAAGCCACCGACTACTTTTCTCACATGCTTCAGCAGAGGTGAGAGGCGAAAATACGCCGGAAAGAAAGTTCGCCTCAACCGGGTATCGAACTCGCAACCACCAGGTCATGAGTCCGACACGCTCACCACTGAGCCATCCGGGCGGGCTGTAAGAATTAAGCCCCTTTTTGGAGTTAGATTTTTTATCGACTATCCAGCACATGATAGTCGAACGTTGGCACCCGTTTGTCGTGCTCTTGTTTACAATAAAAATTGCCGGTGGTACATACACCGGAAGAGTTGAGTTCTTTCGTTCTTGGTGGTATCAAGACTTTCTTGCATAAAACGCAATACGCCAATGTGTTTATAGGGATTGTTTTTTTTTTCTTCGAGGAAATTCTAAACAGCCGATTCATAAAAGCATTTGGGTAATTATTAGAATACCAATAAGAATGTTGTGTTTGAAATTTCCTAGTACATTACGTACCTTTGAGGGATATCAATTCAACCTGATTCGGTTCCCTCTTTTCATCCATGGGGAAATCTTTAGTTGGTTCTAGAGCATCGAGAGGTACATGTAATATCAAACTCAAAGTGAAAATTGTACAAGTGAAAAAAACGTAATCATTGCTGAGAAATTTCATTTCAAAAACAATCTCGCCCCTTTATCAGTACTCGAATATTTACAAATATGTCTATATATGTTAAGCATTACCTTAAAGATAATTTTCATAGTTCCTTTGGCATGTAGCGTGTTCTACAAAAAAATTTTAATACCATCAAGAATGAAAAAACTGAACATTTTCGGTGTATTTACAATCTAACGTCAAAGCCGGCAATCCAGCGTATACGTTGGCCAGTGAGACCAATTCTTTCACATAAAAGTAATGAAAACGAATTACAAATTCTTTGTATAAGTTAATAGGGTTTTTTTCTGTATGGATAATGTTTTTCTAAGCCATCTTTCCTAGGCATATTAAAGCTCGTGATTGCCTGGTAAAATGTTAAAACGCCATTCACAGAACTGAAACACTGTAAACAAGGAACATGTCTTGCACCAGCATTGGAGGCAATGACCAGTCAATCGTGATCAAGCATCGTTGGTTTACTTAGTAAATTGCCGTAATATTGCAAATACTTTAAGGAAAAATCGTAAAAAGGGACCAATGACTCTCAGCCATAATCAGATAGCAAGTGCTAAAAGTAACGAAATTGGGTTGAACATGCTCTTTATCAGGTAATAGACCGTAGTGACCTAATGTTTACAAAATAGTCTTCGTATACAGTCCATGCATCGAGTTTCAGACAGATATATTGATGATTTAAAGGTTGGTGTCCAGTTACCGCAAGCTTTTTCTGATCTGGTGTGATTGTACATACACTGAAGATGAAATTGGTGTCTTGTTAGCATATTTTCCTCTACCCAGGTCCATTCAAAATCATATATCTTCGCTTTGGATGGACATTTCTAAGTGAAATTTTATTTTGTGTTCCTTTAGGGGATATATTTACCTTATTACACAAACTTGTAAAATGAACAATGATACGGGGATTTTGCCCAAAAATCGGCAACAAACTTCAAAACAATAAAACCCCAGTTGCTCATAAAGCCACAGCTCGCTTATATGATGGTATTATTATTCCCTAGTATGTCTGTAAACAGATCAATCATTCGCCTTGACATTGCTGAAAAATCAACATATCTATTTAGGTTAATCAGGTCCATAAAAAATGAAAATACTTACACCACCTCTGGTTCTTCCGTGGAAAATCCGATCTGGTGTACTGAGAACATAATTATGGTGTCCGCGGCTCACGTTGATCAGTGTGTTAAAGATGATTTAAAAACAGGTCATTGTTTAGATTACTGCAATTGTTCCTTATTCTAGCATGAATTATCGACAGATATCGGTTTCCGAAAAAATATAAATTGGGTATTCTTTTGGTTTTAGTCATACTAATGAGTTTTGATTTAAAAAAATTGCATGTCGTGATATTTTTGACATCTTGTTCGAGGTCATTTTATATCGGTATGGAAGAAGGTATACAAGATTTTTGAAACATTCGCGTTCTTGCTTGTACATTTTCATAATTCTGGCTATTACGTAATTGATACTGCGACCTGTGTGGTATTGGGTTAATACGTCATTCACAAAACCGAAACGCTGTAAACAAAGAACATGTCTTGCACCAACATTGGAGGCAATGAGCGGTCAATCGTGATCAAGCATCGTAGGTCTACTTCGTAAATTGCCGTAGTATTGCAAATATTTCTAGGAAAAATCGTAAAAATGGACCAATGACTCCCAGCCATAATTAGAAAGCAAATGCTAGAAGTAATGAAATTGGGTTGAACATGCTCTTTATCAGGTAATAGACCGTAGTGACCTATATGTATATGTTTACAGAAAGTTTTCGTATATAGTTCATGCATCGAGTTTCAGACAGAAATATTGATGATTTAAAGGTTGGTGTCCATTTACCGCAAGCTTTTTTATCCCCCGCCGAAAAGGCGGCGGGGGATATGGTATTAGTCTCCGTCCGTCCTTCCGTCCGACATTTTTGTCCGGAGCATATCTCCAAAAGTATTATAGATGTCAACTTCATACTTCACAAGTGGAGGCGTGCAGTGTACAAGAACCATTACTCTATCTTCAGTATTTTTGGAGTTATTTCCTTTTGTACATTTTTTTCTAGAATTTTTGTCCGGAGCATATCTCCAAAAGTATGACAGCTAGGAACTTGAAACTTCACACACACATAGAACTCATTCAGGAGGCGTGCAGTGCACAAGATCCATTACTCTGTCTTCAGTTTGTTTTTTTTTTAATTTTTGCCCTTTGTACATTTTTACTTTGAATTTTTGTCCGGAGCATATCTCCAAAAGTATAAAAGCTAGGAACTAAAAACATCACACGCATATAGAACTAATTAAGGAGAAGTGCAGTGCTAAAGAATCATAACTCTTTCTTCAGTAATTGTTGAGTTATTGCTCTTTGTAAATGTTCACTTTGGAATTTTGTCCGGAGCCTATCTCCAAAGGTACAAAGGCTAGGAACTTCAAACTGTATACACCTATAGAATTCAATAAGTAGAAGTGCGTTCACAAAAACCAAAACTGTCTTCAGTAATTTTTGAGTTATTGCCCTTTGTTAATTTCCACTTTGTATTTCTGCCTGGCGTGTATCTCCAAAAGTATAAAAGCTAGGAACTTGAAACTTCACACACATACAGAACTAATTGAGGAGAAGTGCAGTGCACAAGAGCCATAACTCTATCTTCAGTATTTTTGGAGTTATTGCCCTTTGTAAATTTTTACCATGGATTTTTGTTCGCACATTTCCATTTAGATTCACAGGTTTTTTTTTACTTATTACCCTTTGATGAGTTTATCCTGTTCTGGGACAAGTGCTAGTTTATTTTTCATACTTATTATCTCCCTTGTGGGGGGGATATGGTATAGTCTCTGTCAGTCCCTCTTTCCGTACCCATTTTTATCTGGAAGATAACTTAAACAGTATTTCAGATACCAACTTCAAACTTCGTAAGTGGATAGATCTCATTAAGGAGGGGTGCAGAGTACATGAATGACAACTCTGTCCTTCAATTTTTTTGAGTAATTGCCATTTGTTATTGTTTAGGCTAAATTTTTATGTCCAGAACATAACTTGAAAAGTGTTTCACAATACCAGCTTGAAAATTTGTATGTGTCTAGATTTCAATAAGGAGACGTGCAGTGCGCAAGAATAATATACCTATCTTTCATAATTTTTGAATTGTTACCCTTTCTTATTTTTCAGGCTTAACTTTTGTCCAGAACATAATTGAAAAGCTATTTCAGATATGAACATGTAACTGAATCGGTGGATGGATCTTACTTTGAGGAGTGCAGTGTAAAAGAACGATAAGTCTGGCAAGATGATTTTTGAATTATTGCCCTTCGTAATTTTTCAGGCTCAATTTTTGTCCAGGACATAACTCAAGAAATATTTCAGTTAATGACATGTTTCTTCACACGTGGATAGATTTTATTGTGGAGGACTGCAGTGTACAAGAATGATAACTACTTTTTATGAATTTTGAGTTATTATGTAATGAAATCCTGTGCCATGGAACACGGGAGCTTAATGTATTATTTCATCATGGACCAATAACAAAAAGGCCACATGTACATGCAAAACACAATACCTCTTATACGTTTGTATCAAAAAAAGGTCTTTTTCGGCGGGGGATATCATTTCAACGAAATTGCTTGTCTGATGTGGTGTCCATGTGCATACACTGATAATTAAATTGGTGTCTTCTAGCATATTTTCCTCTACCCAGGTCCATTCAAAAACGTGTATCTTCGCTTTGGATGGACATTACTAAGTGAAATTTTGTGTTTCTGTAGGGGATGCATTTATCTCATTTTACAAACTTGTAAAATTAACAACGGTACGGGGATTTTGTCCAAAAATCGGCAACAAACTTCAAAACAATAAAAACCCAGTTGCTCATAAAGCCACAGCTCGGTTATATGATGGTATTATTATTCCGTAGTATGTCTGCAAAGAGATCAATTATTCGCCGTGACATTGCTGCAGGCATGAGACCGAGACCCAAAGCAAAAAATCTGAAAATGAAAGGGGGGGTCTGGGGGTCCTCCCCCAGCAGGGGTTGCGGGGGCAGCGCCCCTCATGGGGGTCTAGGGGGGGTAAAGCCCCCCAGCCGCAAAATGAAAATAGCATTTCTGAGGTGCTTAAACTTCATCTCCTGAGAGCATTTTTCAGCCTTTAACTTATACCGGTTTACTGTACAAGTGTTTAGATCTATGGTTTCAGTTCAAAAATGCTGCAGATCAATGGTTACAGTTCAAAATCTATAGCAAAAAAAATGGGGCAAAAAAACTTTAAGTCAACACCTAAAAAAATTGGTGATAGTGGCCCTTTAGGCCGAAGCCATCTTCGTTTTTTTTCCCCAACCCTTTTATTAACCCATGGACTATAGGGGACAGAGTGGGTGGGGTAAGAAATTTATGCCCACTCTCAATTAAAATGTGAAGAAGACAGATCAATACAGATAACAAAATGATAGCCAACCAGGTAAGCTGTAATTTGTTTGACGAGTCTTTAACTTGTCCATGTGGATTTTCATATGACAGTGGCACTCCACTGCCTTTCTCCCGCGTGATGCGTAATTCACTTCCTTCTGACACAAAGTGCAATACGCTTTACCCGCAGGAAACAGCTTCCTAATGAACTGTCCAGGCAACTGTCATGCAACCTCGAACTCCATCCATTCCCATTTAAAAACATGCTTTACTCCAGTGTCAATATTGCTTATCGTCTTTTTAACGCTTTGCAAACCTGGACGCCGCCATTTTGAAGGAAGAAGTCTTCAGTTTTGGAGAAGAGCTCTCCTCAATGGAAGTACTATTTATACACAATAGCCGCGCGTTTTTTTACCAAAGCGCGAGTCCAATCGTCTCTCTCTCTATCTCTCTCTCTCTCTCCCCCCCCCCCCTCCAAATTTTCTCATCGGATCTGCACAAATCACAAGAGTCATCAGCCGTCCGAAAAATTGGAAATCCGCCGAAAATCGGAAAAGTCTCATGCCTTTTGCTGTAAATCAACATTTCTATCTAGGTTCATCAGGTCTATAAAAATGTTCACGGTTCTTCCGTGGAAAATCTGATCTGGTGTTCTAAGAACATATGGTGTCCGCGGCTCACGTTGATCAGTGTGATTACGTTCCTTTCCATTTCAACTGAGAATCTCGTGATTCTATATATAGCGCGTCACTAACAGTCATTTAGCAACGACATAAACAACCTCGATGGGGTTATTCACATCTATTTGTCGGAGAAAACTTCCATCGGAATTCATAAACCACGTTAAAAAATGAATGTATAAGCTGTTTGTCAACTGAAATATAGTTAAAAAGATTTCGATAGAAAATTTAAGTTTTCTTTTGAAAGAGGAGCCTTACAATTTTCAGAACGGTAACCGGTGTATTTCCGGACGATGAATGTACCAATCTGCCACATATCAATCCACAAGTTAGAGGCGAGGAATATGATGGCTTCCATCACCCGAGTTACATCTAATTTGGGTATTCTGGGTGCAGCACCGGACTACATTTCTACGAGAAGACCGTTACTTTGAACTTTACGTAGTAGACCCCTAATAGAAAACGGGTTTTTCTACAATAATATTATCCTAAAATTTTGCTATGATTAAGAAAGAGTTTTATTGTACTGCTTTAACCAAGCCACTTTTCCCTTTTTCTCTTTTCTAGAATTATCATTTATAAATCTTAAACCACTATATTTACATTACAAAGAGAGATAGTAATTACCAGCTTTTTCTGGAAAGTAACGAAAGTACCTACAAATAATTTCAAGATAGGCATAAAGAAATTTTCTGGTCCATTAAAAATGTGCAAAATTTTTTATACCTGTATCAATCCGTGTCTATCAACTATCAAGAAAACGTTATGTAATGCAGTATTAGGGGTCTACTACCTTAAACTAAAATACGCCGAGATAATGCACATGTGTGTACTCGGTTTACCGTGTTGATCTATTTTTGGATACTGTATACAAAGATTTGCAATGAATGATCGTAGTTTTTTCAAATAATTTTTGTCTGTAAAATTATTATAAGTTAAAAAAAAAATATGGAGCTAAAACAGGACTGATTTCTCCTAAAACGAATTGATAATAGCTATTTTCTCCATTGCTACATTATAAGCGCGTATTACTACAATCCCCCCTTCCCCCCCACCCCCAATAATAGGGGAGTGATGCGTCACAGCAGATAGGTGGAATCTTCGAAGAATATGGCATGGGCGGCCAACGCATTCTATTCTTATGTGCAGCCTTGCAGTTGTGTAAAAACAGCAGTCACTGATGTAAACCAGTTCTGCTCACTTTGTTTCTATCATTCGTACAAAAAATGTCGAGCATATCAAGTTAACCAATACGTTTGTGTGACGTTAAAAGTGTTCGCGCTACGTTCCCGCCGCTTCACTACTGCGTTGTTTTCGTTTTTAGAGTGACGTAAGCATGACGTATTGTAGCTGCTACGTATGTGCTAGGGTTTTTTTTAGGTGCAGACTTAAAAATAAGTCACACCTCCGCTTACAAGGACATACATGTAGTGCTACGTACCAAAGAGTATTAGCTACGTACGTTGACATTACTACGGCGTTCCTTTCTTATCGCGATACGCCGTACATACGCAAACCGATACGCATAACAGCGCTGTCACTATTGCGTATGTACGGCGTATTGCGATAAGAAAGGAACGCCGCATTAACGTCAACTAACGTAGCTAATACTCTGGTAAGTAGTATGATATATTGGTATGCTGAGGAGCGATGATCTTTTAAGTCTGCGCTAAAAATACGTAACACGTACGTAGCAGTTACGAAACGTAATGCTCACGCCACACACACGCCGTAGAAGCGAAAACAACGTAGCAATGACGCCGCAGGAACGCAGCTCGAACACTTATTACGTCACGCGAACGTTCTGGTTAACATGGTACGTACCTTCGGCGTAACTCTGCGTAACTGTGGCGTATGTTGGGCGTTAAAAAAGTTGTCACTGCATATCCTCGACCTTCTTTTTGCATCCGTTGTATATTAGGTGCATACGAATGACTTATTCCACGTATTTACATCGTACGTTTCGCGTACATTTCGCTTCTGAGTCGTAGCTGCTGCGTAGGTGCTGCACTGTCAAAGTATTTGTGGCGCTCCAAGAGTACATAGGACGTTTTGTTTTTGACTAATACCTTATAATTTTCCTTGCTTCTCGTTATTTCCAAAGTCATGGACCTGGTAGAACCTGACGTTCAGGTAGCTGTTGTTGGTCTTGCTTGGAGAGGGAGCTGGGGACTTAGTCCTGGGTTCAATGTGGCCTGAAGCTTGGGTTTCTGTTTCGTTCACGGTTGCCTCTGTAACTGTTTTGGAGGTAGACGGTGACTGACGACTTGGCTGGAGAGCTACTGCTGGCATTTTCCCTCTGCCTCTGAACCGAGAAATTGATTTCGGTGGCATGTTCTTTTGACTTTTTTTAACGAATGATGGCAACAACGTGAGCACAGCCGTTTTTCATTGGTGACTGTCGTATTTACACAACGGCAACGCTGCACATAAGAAAGGATGGTCATGCTAACGATGCGACTACGTTACGTTTACGCCTCAGTACGCCGTACTTTACTTCCCCCGAACTCTATACGTACAAAGATATGTACGCCGCAGTCCTGAACGCAACAGAAACGTCATAGATAACGTCGTGTCTATCAGTTTTCAACAAAATACGCCACAGTTCTTTGCGTTTGACCTGCGTGAAGAAATTCTGTTATACGCCGCTAATACGCAATAGCGAGAGAGTAGCATTAGTGAGAGAGCGTCTTTGCAAAGCTTAGGACGAAGATAACATGTGAGAATAGTATTAAGTAAGACATCGCATCTCACCGATGTTCTTCCCTTCGTGTATGTCTCGTATAATTGTAAGTAACATTTGCACTTGCCTTAACTCGGTCGACTCCGTATCTAAATCTAATCTGTATTGAAATACTGCCGTTCACATGAACTCAAACATGGCGGAGCCCACTGTAAATCGATTTGCAGCGGCAATAACTGCCAATTTGATAAGCAAGATGTGGCTGAAAAATGCCTACGGAATTGACAGACCAAAGTTGAAAAAAAACGTACAAACATTTTGTCAACAGAAGCATTTAAAAAGATTCTGAAAGAAAATTGTGACTAGTGTTCTCTTTTTCTCATTGGAGATTCAATAACGGTAACGCGTGGTATATGTATAGGATATTGACTGAGTACGAGGTCTTTCCGTATAAGAACGATCTGGGCACGAGCTTCACGAAACACCGAGAGCGCGAAGCGCCCGTATAAGAACGACCTGGGCCCGAGCTTCACGAAACACCGAGAGCGCGAAGCGCTCGAGGTGTTTTGTGAAGCTCGTGCCCTGGTCGTTCTTATACGGAAAGGCCGATGTACGAGGTCGATATCCGACTTACATACCGGCCATCACCAGTATTGAGCAGACGACTTGACAGTCATTTCGAAAAGAACAGATACGTTTGATGACAAAAGGAAGCGTAAAATACGTTTTATGTTTTTTTAACTTTTGGGTATTCCTTTTTCATTTATTTATCAGTTTTACTTTCTCGCCTGAACATTAATGTTGACTTGAAACTGACACCTCGTGAGCATCAACCTTATTTCTTTTTAATTTGGAAAGGTTTGTTGATGCTGTACGAGTGATTTCATTGCTCAATTTAGGTTCGAATTGATTGAAATAATCATGGATTTCAGCTTTTGCCGGCAACACTTGTGTTTTCATTTCTACGGTCTGTCCGTTTGCACCAATTCATCAAGTTCTGTAAGGCCATAGGTCAATAGTCATTTATTGATTGACTGAATGAATGAATGACGTTTTACACCGCTTTCAGTCATACAAAGTCACTTCCAAAGAGGCTCAAGCCTGGGACCTGGGGTCGAGCTTCTACGACAGTACCACAGGGGCGCCACTTTGGATGCAAAACAGGAAATGACTTAAGTGGTTCTTAAGTGGTTATTGACGTCATCAGCGTCACGCGGTCGTGAGTCATTGTTCTTCGATGACGTAGACAATGTATATGTAAGTTGAGAACAATGGCCAAGATCATACGATTCGAGAACAATGCCTTTCGTTTCCGTTATTTTAAAATGTCGACCAATGGCGAATCAACACGCACGATGCTAATGAACAATAGATTTTTCCTGGCATTGTTCTTCGATGACGTAGGTAATGTATATGTAAGTTGAAAACAATAGACAAGACCATACGATTCGAGAACAATGCCTTTCGTTTCTGTCAATCACTTGGTGAGTTCTGAAAAGAAAATATCCAAACTATACGTTTAAATGAAAAGAATTCCTTTATTTTATTTGGACAGTGTGGGTTAAAGATCAGACTTTACATTCTGTGTAAGCTGATCCTGATCTACGCTGTACACAGCCTAAGAATTAATAAAAAAGAAAAAAACTGACAAAAGTTTTTCCTTTGTTAAAAGATCAGATTCCACATTTTGTGCTATATGATCTCGATCAAAGCTAAAGATCAGACTTTACATTCTGCGTAATCTGATCCTGATCTACGCTATACACAGCCTAAGAATTAATAAAAAGAAAAACTGACAAAATTTTGCCTTGGTTAAAAGATCAGACTCCACATTCTGTGCAATATGATCTCGATCTAAGCTGTTAACATAGAATTAATGAAAGAAAAAGGTTGCAAAAGTTATTTTCTAAAAGTAAAGAAAGCAATTTTTTTTTAAAGTAAATTGTGGAATAAAAACAGTCGTTTATTTAAGGAAAAGAACAACTTACACAACTGGCCATTTTTCTTTGTCTTGGAACGCGTCTTTGTCTTGAACCATACAGAAAGCGAAGAGGTACATTGGGCCATTATATAGATTCAATAAATTGAAGACAAGATCGAAAGTATCCTGGAAGGATAGTACAATAGAATGAACAATAAACCGGATTTTATTGTTAGTGGATTAAGATCCTGCTTTTAAAAAGGATTCTGATCTACTGTCAAACGATGCTGATGGAAAGGAACTTTGAAAAACATTGTAGGAACAAAAGCTTCGCAAAGCGGCGCATATACGCTCGAAGGGGCTTGTCAGTGAAATGAGTTGAAATGACGGAAGGGCCATGAATGAAGAGTAGTTAATCTCCATGATATGTGAAAAATATTAAAGGGCAATATAAACTAAAAAAAGAAGGGTGGCACAGTTACAAATTTTGTGAATTGCTGTTCTCCACAAGGTGTTCTATCAGTCTTGAAAGGTTCATGATCATAGCTCTTATATTTTAGAAATTATGGCCCAGACGAAAATTCAAAGAGAAAACTAACGAAGGCCAATAACTCAAAAAGAAGGATGGCAGAGTTATGGTTCTTGTGCAGTGCACTTCTTCATAATGTCTTCTATTAGTCTTTGAAGTTTCAAGATGATAGGTTTTAAAGTTTAGAGGTTATGGCCTGGACAAAAATTAAAACTAAAAAAAACTAACAAAGGGCAATAACTCAAACAATAAAGGTCAAAGAGTTATAGTTCATGTGCACTGCACATCTCCATAATGTGTTCTATCAGTGTATGTAGTTTCAAGTTGATACCTTTTTATAGTTTGGAAGTAATGGCCTGGACAAAAATTCAAACCGAAAATTGGCAAAGGGCAATAACTCAAAAATTAAATGTGGCAGAGTTATATTTCATTGGCACTGCACTTCTCCATAATGGGTTCTATCAGTGTATGAAGTTCCAAGTTAATAGCTTATATATATTGGAAGTTATGGCCTGGACAAAAATTCAAACTGAAAATTAACAAAGGGCAATAACTCAAAAAATAAAGGGGGCAGAGTTATGGTTCATGTGCACTGCACTTTTCCATAATGTGTTCTATAAGTGTATGTAGTTTCAAGCTGATACCTTTTATGGTATGGAAGTTAAGGCCTGAAGAAAAATTTAAAGTGAAAAGTTGGTTATTTTCAGAAATCAAGGGCAGATAATTTTAGAACGCAAACAGCCATCAAAATTCTAAGACCCAAGTGCACAACTAGACATCATGGAGATTCATTGTGGCAAGTTTCAAATAATTCCGATGAAAACTGTTGGAGGAGTTGCACACACAAGAAATTGCTAACGGTCGGACGGACGGACGGGCGGACGACCGGGGGTATAACATAATACGACCCTTCGGGCGTATAAAAAGGAGAAACTGCTGGTAACCGGCATCTTCTTCTTTTCCCACATTATTCTCAACCGTTCCCAAAACAAATTTTAAGTAATGGGTCACATTTTATTTTGTCGTTTGCATAATGCTTCTCTCTTTTGACGACGAAGCTTCTTAACTTTGATGAAAGAGCAATTTTCTTCTTAGAATGTCAACTACATGTAAGTGCAATTGTATATTTGTCTATGGAACTTTTTTTTTTCGAAAAGGACCAACATCATGCAACCAATAACAACAACTAAACAACCAACCAGCCCAGAACAATCAACCAACATTTTGACAACAACAACGAACCTACAATGAACAACAACCAAAACCATCCAACCAACAACCAATTAACCTTCTAAATAAAAAACTTGATGGAGGTCCTTTTCGAAAAATAAAGTTTCATAGACAAATTTACCGTTGCACTTAGTTGACATCGTAAGAAGAAAATTGCTCTTTCATCAAAGTTAAGAAGCTTCGTCGTCAAAATACAGAACATTATGCAAACGACAAAATAAAATGTGACCCATTACTTAAAATTTGTTTTGGGAACGGTTGAGAATGTGGGAAAAAAAGAAGATGCCGGTTACCAACAGTTTCTCCTTTTTCCCACAATGTTTTTCAAAGTTCCTTTCTATCAGCATCGTTCGACAGTAGATCAGAATCCTTTTTAAAAGGAGGATCTTAATCCACTAACAGTGGAATCCGGTTTATTGTTCATTCTATTGTACTAACCTTCCAGGATACTTTCGATCTTGTGTTCAATTTATTGAATCTATATAACGGCCCAATGTACCTTTTCGCTTTTTGTATTGTTCAAACGTTTCGCGTTCCAAGACAAAGAAAAATGGTCAGTGGTGCAAGTTGTTCTTTTCCTTAAATATATAACTGTGTGTTTTTTTTTTCACAATTTACTTTCTTACTTTAAAAAATTGCTTTTCTTACTTTTAGAAAATAACTTTTGCAACTTTTTTCTTTCATTAATTCTGTTGTCCGGCCGTAAGTTTGTTGTTGTTGATTGGTTGTTGGTTGGTTGTTTGTTGTTGGTTGTTGTTGGTTGGTTGTTTGTTGTTGGTTGGTTGGTTGGTGGTGGTTGGTTGATTGTTTGTTGTTGTTGGTTGGTTGCTTGTTGTAATTTGGTAGTTGTTGTTGGATGGTTGGCTGTTCTGAATTGGTTACATGTTTAGTTGGTTTGTTGGTTTTTTATTCCGTAGGTTAATTGGTTGATGGTTGTTGGTTGGTTGGTTTTGGTTGTTGTTCATTTTTGTTTTCAAAATGTTGGTTGATTGTTCTGGGCTGGTTGGTTGTTTAGTTGTTGTTGTTGGTTGCATGATGTTGGTCCTTTTCGAAAAAAAAAAAGAAGTTCCATAGACAAATATACAATTGCACTTAGTTGACATTCTAAGAAGAAAATTGCTCTTTCATCAAAGTTAAGAAGCTTCGTCGTCAAAAGAGAGAAGCATTATGCAAACGACAAAATAAAATGTGACCCATTACTTAAAATTTGTTTTGGGAACGGTTGAGAATAATGTGGGAAAAGAAGAAGATGCCGGTTACCAGCAGTTTCTCCTTTTTATACGCCCGAAGGGTCGTATTATGTTATACCCCCGGTCGTCCGCCCGTCTGTCCGTTAGCAATTTCTTGTGTGTGCAACTTCTCCTACAGTTTTCATCGGAATTATTTGAAACTTGCCACAATGAATCTCCATGATGTCTAGTTGTGCACCTGGGTCTTAGAATTTTGATGGCTGTTTGCGTTCTAAAATTATCTGCCCTTGATTTCTGAAAATAACCAACTTTTCACTTTGAATTTTTCTTCAGGCCTTAACTTCCATACCATAAAAGGTATCAGCTTGAAACTACATACACTTATAGAACACATTATGGAAAAGTGCAGTGCACATGAACCATAACTTTGTGACCTTTATTTTTTTGAGTTATTACCCTTTGTTAATTTTCAGTTTGAACTTTTGTCCAGGCCATAACTTCCAAATTTTAAAAGCTATTAACCTGGAACTTCATACGCTGATGGAACACATTATGGAGAAGTGCGGTGCACATGAACCATAACCCTGCCCCCTTTATTTTTTGAGTTATTGCCCTTTGGTAATTTTCAGTTTGAATTTTTGTCCAGGCCATAACTTCAAAAATATAAAAGCTATTAACTTGGAACTTCATACACTGATAGAACCCATTATGGAGAAGTGCAGTGCCAATGAAATATAACTCTGCCACATTTAATTTTTGAGTTATTGCCCTTTGCCAATTTTCAGTTTGAATTTTTGTCCAGGCCATTACTTCCAAACTATAAAAAGGTATCAACTTGAAACTACATACACTGATAGAACACATTATGGAGAAGTGCAGTGCCCATGAACTATAACTCTTTGGCCTTTATTGTTCGAGTTATTGCCCTTTGTTAGTTTTTTTAGTTTTATTTTTTGTCCAGGCCAAAACTTCTTAACTTTAAAACCTATCATCTTGAAACTTCAAAGACTAATAGAAGACATTATGAAGAAGTGCACTGCACAAGAACCATAACTCTGCCATCCTTCTTTTTGAGTTATTGACCTTTGTTAGTTTTCTCTATGAATTTTTCGTCTGGGCCATAATTTCTAAAATATAAAAGCTATGATCATGAACCTTTCAAGACTGATAGAACACCTTGTGGAGAACAGCAATTCACAAAATTTGTAACTGTGCCACCCTTCTTTTTTTAGTTATTGCCTTTTAATATTTTTCACATATCATGGAGATTAACTACTCTTCATTCATGGCCCTTCCGTCATTTCAACCCATTTCACTGACAAGCCCCTTCGAGCGTATATGCGCCGCTTTGCGAAGCTCTTGTTCCCACAATGTTTTTCAAAGTTCCTTTCCATCAGCATCGTTCGACAGTAGATCAAAATCCTTTTTAAAAGCAGGATCTTAATCCACTAACAATGAAATCCGGTTTATTGTTCATTCTATTGTACTAACCTTCCAGGATACTTTCGATCTTGTCTTCGATTTATTGAATCTATATAATGGCCCAATGTACCTCTTCGCTTTCTGTATGGTTCAAACGTTTCGCGTTCCAAGACAAAGAAAAATGGCCAGTTGTGTAAGTTGTTCTTTTCCTTAAATATACAACTGTTGTTTTTTTTCCACAATTTACTTTCTTACTTTAAAAAATTGCTTTTCTTACTTTTAGAAAATAACTTTTGTAACTTTTTTCTGTCATTAATTCTATGTTAACAGCTTAGATCGAGATCATATTGCACAGAATGTGGAGTCTGATCTTTTAACCAAGGCAAAATTTTGTCAGTTTTTCTTTTTATTAATTCTTAGGCTGTGTATAGCGTTGATCAGGATCAGATTACGCAGAATGTAAAGTCTGATCTTTAGCTTAGATCGAGATCATATTGCACTAAATGTGGAATCTGATCTTTTAACAAAGGCAAACTTTTGTCAGTTTTTCTTTTTTATTAATTCTTAGGCTGTGTACAGTGTAGATCAGGATCAGCTTACAAAGAATGTAAAGTCTGATCTTTAACCCACACTGTCCAAATAAAATAAAGGAATTCTTTTCATTTAAACGTATAGTTTGAATATTTTCTTTTCAGAACTCACGAAGTGATTGACAGAAACGAAAGGCATTGTTCTCGAATCGTATGGTCTTGTCTATTGTTTTCAACTTACATATACATTACCTACGTCATCGAAGAACAATGCCAGGAAAAGTCTATTGTTCATTAGCATCGTGCGTGTTGATTCGCCATTGGTCGACATTTTAAAATAACGGAAACGAAAGGCATTGTTCTCGAATCGTATGATCTTGGCCATTGTTCTCAACTTACATATACATTATCTACGTCATCGAAGAACAATGACTCACGACCGCGTGACGCTGATGACGTCAATAACCACTTAAGATCCACTTAAGTCATTTCCTATTTTGCCTCCAAAGTGGCGCCCCTGTAGTGACAATTGGTCTGAAAGCGATTCTGATCATTCGACTATGGGAGTGATCGGGCCCCTCAAACTGCTTTCTTGAAACTAGCTGTGCCGGGTCAGCCATAGAAGGACAGTGCTCCTATGTCAGTTTTGCTTTCTCACAATAAGAAAAATAACAAGAGGGCTTTTTAGCTCCAGAGGCTTAACTGCGCTTATACGGACAAATCAACAGTCGGTCTCACAGGAAGTAGGGTGCATTAGAACCAAAATACAACGATATTGTAGACATCTTTTAGAACATGCGTCCGTCATTACCTTTTTGCTACTTTTGCTATTTGATTTAGATGAAAACTAGAAAAAAAAAGTTGGGTTTAGATATGAGAGAATGACATGTATGTAACAACAACCTAAGGATAAGGCACTTTATCTACAATGTTTAAATATTGGCATTAATGTGACCGCAGATTTTGTAAATACGGGGAGGGGGAGGGATGGATAGCTTTTTTTATGATCGATTTGAAAAAAATAAAATATCAAAGAATTGCTGAGTTGGTCACCAATAAAAAATAGATTAAAATCTGTCTTACCAGAAAGAAGTATATTTACAAGATTTTTCCTGTTATTTACAAATTCATAACAATCTGTATCACGCGAATACCAATGTCCTTCACGAACCTGTCTGCATGCATGGCTCAAGATCCATCAATTGCACGTGGACAGGTCTTTCTTGCACGGGAGCAGGTCTTTCCAGCACGTGGGCAGGTTTTCTATCTACGGAACAACCTGCGCACGTGCTGAGATAGACCTGCTCTCGTGCATTCTATTGTTAAAACGGGTAGTTCTGAAAAATACAGACCTGGTCCAAACAAAGGAGCCGGTATGTAAGCGGTGAAGAACGTATCGTGTAGGTGTGTATCAAGCTACCTGATACAGCCGATGGACTACTTAAACAGGTCACCTTAGGTTTGCCGAATGCAACATTTGGTGTCGGGAGTGCTTGTTTACACGTTATCTCAGTTGAAAGTCTAAACGCTTCTTTGACTCCAACAGATTAATGGATTAAAGTAGGAAAAGTTCGAAGAT
Organism: Tridacna crocea; assembly: GCA_943736015.1. NCBI lineage: Eukaryota > Metazoa > Mollusca > Bivalvia > Cardiida > Cardiidae > Tridacna > Tridacna crocea. The sequence continues at coordinate 19,034,524 of OX031066.1, forward strand.
TCCTCTCAGAGGATGGTTTTCACTTCCGCTTAATAATAATACAAATTTCAAGCGAAACTAATAGGCCCAGCCTTAAATCAATTTGAATCGGCCATGTTTCATTTGAAAGTAATCACGCACCTGTCAAAGACAAACAAAACTTCAATTGCAAAAATGGAATCATTGAAATTCATTTATAAAAATTTTTTTTCTTTTTTCAATATCAACTGTTTCTAGTGGAAACAGTAAATTTTACAAGAGATATAACTAATCTCCTAAGGCTAGTTTTTAAATGCCAACGAAACGGGGCGTCAACTGTTGGACTCCATGGTAATGCTTTGACCTGCTTGAAAATCCCATTGATCTTTAAAATCCATTTTGCTGCCAGCCGACGGCACCTGGAGATTGAATGACCAGTGGACATGCAGAAAATTGACCGGTGGCGATTTTTTTTAGTTCGGGTCAACCTGCGCGAATTGCACAAGCAATGGATGGACACATTTTGAAGATACAGTGTAAGCCTCCTTTAAACAGAACAGAGTTTAAATTTTTACGACCCGAAATTCCTGAAGGAAAAATAAAAAGTTTGTGTAGACGTCTTGGTCCTTCCATACCCCCTCCCCATTTATTTTTAAATTCGTATCAGTCCTATTTATTTCCGCTTCTAAATGGAAAAGAAACACAGCTTTCATTTAATTCAAAAAAATATAGGAAGAACCGTCTACTGTCCTTAGGCAACAGAAACCTAATTACGTTTGCTTACAAATAAAAGAATTCGCTTTTCAATTGTCTATAATGCCTTCTGTTGCCTCCTGAAAAATTCATAAATATGGCCGACAAAAATACAAATTAATTCCGATTTCATCTAAAAGCATTGTCGTAAATTTGACATAGCCGGAAGTGTTGTCGTAATTACATTTTTTTCTAGAAATGAGGAAGTGTTAGTGTAGATAGAGTGAGACTTCCTGGTGGTAAAACTGTTGAATAAAATATTTGTGAAGAATCTAGTTTTGTTATAGATATCGGCCGTGCTGTATGAAAAATGAACTTAATCCATCTGCGAGGAGTATTAACCAAGGTCGGCCTGTGCAATCCACGCAGGCTGACATTGGTCTAAACTTTTTGCTATCTTAGCATGTCAAACCCCAGTGTACATTATGTTTCAGTCATCTGTTAGACAAAAGGGATTCGTTAGATCACAGCCATGCATTAACCCTCCTTTTTTAAAGCGTATGACTCATACATAACACTGTGTACCATTGCACCCGATTTGTTTTATAGGGAAATACACACATACATATCTTTATTGCGTTGAATATCTACATTAGCATTATAACTGATAATATATATACATGTATTACACAAAGTATGTAGGACATAGAACATTTGAAAGGGAGAAAATAGGAGAAATAGATGTTAACAGAGAAGGGATATGTTGCTTACTATTTCTGAATAAAGGGCGGGTACGTAGCACTGGGATCAATCTGCAGTGTACATGCATGTTGATCACAGTCCACACTATAGGGAAATGAGAAATCGCTCTTTTGCCAGTGTTTACACTTTCCAAGTCTATTTAGCGGTATTTTCAAGTAATTATTTTCAAGCTTTTGAAGGATGTTTCCAAGGTAATCTGTTGCAAGGGTTATGACAGAAATGAGAAGAATCCTTGTAGTCCCGCAGGCCTTATTATTGTCCGTAATAGTTCGATATGTTGATATATAAATCACTGCATCAGTATTCTTTGAAAAAAGAAATACAAAATGCTATCCATCAATTAATGACAATAAAAAGCAACAACGAAAAACGTGTTTATCTTTTTATTTTTGTATAACGAATTATGGGGCGAACAAAAGTAATGTGCCCCCCCCCCCCCATTTTTTTCATTCAGATCGGGCATCCACAAAAGCATCGCTAGGTACATGTGCCAATCGTCGTTGTCAATCGTATTCTATTACCTTTCCCGCCGGCAATGAACCTATCTTTATGTCAAGAAGACTGGAGACTACACATTTGTGTTGTTTACAGGTATCTAAAGCAGGTGGTATTTTCTAGAAATATTTCAAAAAGGGCAATTACTTTCTGCAGGAGGTGAAAGCAGAAAACCACATTTACGTTTTTAAGAATAACAGAAACGAGCAACATTATCTTTGGATATTTAAAGAAGATTTAAAGCGTCTCAGTAATCAATTATATAAAGGAAGTCATCACATAATTTTTTATGCATAAATTCAATTATTTTTCTAAGAACTCGCTGATTTTGATATAGACTTGTTCTCAGACACACAAAGTTGACAGATACAAGTTGTTTTTTTTACCCCAGTCAGCCAACAGGGACTACTTTTTTGCAGATACTCGCTTTTCACAGATTATGGCTAATATATAATTGTGTAACACACACTACCACTTTCTGAGAGATTACCATCATGTCTAATACGGAAACGGAGAGGCGTTGTTGCACTGTGTAAAGGGATAGAAAAAAATGTAACATTTTCTGAGGATGTTAAAGATGCCCGTCTACAGCCGATGAGCAAAAACGCTGTTAAATTTCAAACAATTTAGAATGGTACAGAAATCATTGGTCATTGAGTAAACATGGATAAATTATTGACATACATATATATGGTATAATTGAAACAAGAGGGTCATAGGCCCTGGAACGCTTACCTTAGACTATAACTTATGAGTGAAATTCAATTCTTTGAGCATCTTTGGTAAAGCTTCACTCTAAGAACATCCCTGTCAAGTTTCATCAAGATTGGACCAGTGTGTTAGAAGATGTTTAAAGAATTTGTTGACGGGCGACAGACGCTGCACATAGGGCAATCAAATATCAAAGCTCTACACCTTCCAGTTTCAAAGAAGAATTTCAAATTTTCCTTCTCTGTCCTATGTCCGAACTTGTGGTCCCCGGGGCTGGGTCAGTTTTAACCAAAGCAGCATCCTTGGAACAAACTTGGTAGAGGTCCACTTAGGATGCTACATACCAAATATCAAAGGTCTACACCTTCCCGTCTAAGAGAAAAAGAAATTTAACATTTTCCTTCTTCGTTCTTATGTTTCAACCTGTGACCTCCGGGGCATGGCCCGTTTTGACGCCAGGGACCTATCATGGTTGCCGCCAAATGAGTCTAAAATGTGTAATAATAACCCACGAAAATTTGATGAAGATCGGAAGCGAATTACAAAAATCATTGGAAAAAAAAACTGAATTCGGACCACGCGAGTAAATTTCTTGCTCTTGCGAATTTTTTTTCTTCTGTATAGACTAGAAAAATAACCTCATGTTATACATTGTCCGAAAGCTTAACAACTTTTTTTTTAATTAGGCATATGCAATGTATCCATTTTAGGGACGTTTATGTAATGTGTGAAAGTTTACCCCAAGGTATGGTTGGGGCAAGTTGGTCCGTTTTTGACGGGGTACATTGGTCCGTCTACCCCACACAGAGTCCTTATGCCTTGTAACCGTTTTTCTATGAATATCTTATCATTCATGAATATTTAGTTTGATAATTATTAAAATGTTAATAAAAATAAAATAAGAATGCATATATATGAAATAAGATTTTTTGGTCATCATTGCAGACCGAATTTTGAAAAATAAAATGAAAATAACAATACAATAATATTAATAACAATAAATTCAATACAACTATTACTAATACTACTATTCGTCTTCTTATAATCATAACAACTTAAATTTTTATTATCCTTCTACTTCTTATTATAACAATTATTGTTAGATCTATCATTTAATTTACAGAATGGTGAAAAAAAAGGTAGAAATAGATCACAAGACGAGTTTTACTGTTGCCTAAAAAAAAAAAATCCGATTTTTGTTGTTGACAAAATTCAATATGTACATGTATCTGTCTAATAAGTAGACTACGTAGGATGCAAGACTGTCCAAAACTGACATTTAAGGATATGCTTGAAATGTTTTTTTTTTTCCCTCTCTTTTTTTGTGTATTTGAAGATAAGTTTTTGTTAAGGTTTTGCCTACATACGCAGTTATTTTTCAAACTTTTGACTTGTAACTGGGCTTACCAAGGTGTCGATTAATGTGTTAGGTAGCTATTCGAATGGCCATGGGACCCGAAATCTTTTGTCTCATATTCAGCGATTCAAAACGATTTTATTTATTACATGTACCAGATGCCATTTTCAAACGCCAAAGGCTGGTGCAAGAATGAAGACAGCAATACTGGCAGATACACCGGAGAAACAAGCTTTAGAGCAAGGTCAAAATTGACGAAAGTCAAAAAATATTAATCAGGGAAAGGCTGTAAAAAGCTTTCATATGAATCTAAAACCCAGACATCAAAAGACCAGAAGACTAAGAACAAAATCGGACAAACGGTTGTTACGACTGGTCGCACGTTGAGTATGTATCGCCTGGTCTCTCATATCTCTGTTACAACAGTGACTTAAGCCCCTTTCACAATTAGCGCACGAGCAGAAGCGTCAAAATATTCGTGCGACCGATAAATTTTGATTTGGATCGTAAAGCCCCTAAAATCCTACAATTTGCTGTATGGTAAACTACAATTTTAGTTAGAGAACCGATTAAACTAAACATAAAAAGCGATTAATTTACCCACAAATGATTAGTATTTTTAGAATTTGGAAAAAACTGATTTTTAGACCAACTAGCCCCGGTCTCCCCTACTGTCGGAGCCATCTTGACTAAAATGTCTTGCACAACCTCAACTGACATCAATGATCTGACCTCCTTTACGTACAACCTGGTTGTGATCTATACTGTCGGTAAATTACATTTTCATGCTTGTAGAATGAATATTGCAACTTAGGCGAAACCAACACAGACGGTAAAACTTTTCATTAACCCATACACGTAGAGGGCGATTACAACCTAAATCAATCTGCCCTCTATGGGATTAAAGCTGTAATCTCAGATGTAACAGGCAGATCTATGCTCTACCCCGGCATGAACGGTATCGACGGCTGGTGTTGTCTGTGCCGCGACACGTACATGCAAATTTGATCTAAATGAGGGCAACACTTTAAAACGTGCATAAATAACACAGAAATTTGGATAAAAGTAGGCCAACATATTTTAAACAATCGCGAATATCGGACAGTGCGGTTACAAGACCAGACTGCACTTTTGTGCAGTGGAGTGCAGTCTGGTCTTGTAACCAAACTGTCCGCAATAGCAGAGCGAAAACAAGAGGGCAATTGGCCCTGGAACGCTCACCTTAGACTATAGCTTATGAGTGAAATTCAATTATTTGAGCAACTTTGGTAAAGCTTCACCCAAGGAACATCCCTGCCAAGTGTCATCAAGATTGGCCCAGTGGGTTAGGAGAAGAAGATGGTTATAGAAAGACAGACTCCGGACATAGGGCAATCAAATATCAAAGCTCTACACCTTCCAGTTTCAAAGAAGAATTTCAAATTTTCCTTCTTTGTCCTATGTCCAAACTTGTGGTCCCCAGGGCTGGATCAGTTTTAACCAAAGCAGCATCCTTGGAACAAACTTGGTAGAGGTCCACTCAAAGATGCTACATACCAAATATCAAAGCTCTACACCTTCCCGTTTAAGAGAAAAAGAAATTTAACATTTTCCTTCTTTGTTCCAACCTGTGACCTCCGGGCATGGCCAGTTTTGACGCCAGGGACATCATATGACCAAACTTGGTAGAGGTCCTCTAGAAGATTCTGCATACCAAATATCAAAGCTCTGCACCCTCAAGTTTCAGAGAAAACTTCTAAAGTTTTCCTTATTTGTTGCTATGTTCCAACTTGTGACCCCCGGGGGAGGGCCAGTTTTGATCCCAAGGGCATAATATGAACAAACTTGGCAGAGGTCCAGTAGGAATTGCTACATGCAAAATATCATAGCTCTATGCCTTCTAGTTTTAGAGAAGAAGGATTTTAAAATTTTCTTTCTTTGTTCCTATGTTCGAACTTGTGACCCCCGGGGCGGAGCCAGTTTTGATCCCACGGGCATGATTTAAAGAGACTTTGTAGAGGTCCACTCGAATATGCCACATACCAAATATCAAAGCTCTACGCCATCTAGTTTCAGAGGAGAAGAATTTTAAAGTTTTCCTTCTTTGTTCCTATGCTCAAACTAGTTACCCCCGGGGTGGGGCCAATTTTGACCCCAGGGACATCATTTGAATAGACTTGGTAGAGATCCACTACGAGATGCAACATACCAAATATCAAAGCTCCACGCTTTCTAGTTTCTGAGGAAAAGAATTTTAAAGTTTTCCTTCTTTGTTCCTATGGTCAAATTTGTGACCCCCGGGGTGGGGCCAGTTTTGACCCCAGGGATATAATTTGAACAAACTTGGTAGAGATCCACTACGAGATGCCACATACAAAATATCAAAGCTCTACACCTTCTAGTTTCAGAGGAGAAGATTTTTAAAGTTTTCCTTCTTTGTTCATATGCTCAAACTTGTGACCCCCGGGGTGGGGCCAGTTTCGACCCCAGGGGCATAATTTGAACAAACTTGGTAGAGGTCTACTGGGAGATGCCACATACTTAATATCAAAGCTCTACGCCTTCAAGTTTCAGAGGAGAAGATTTTTGAAATTTTCCTTCTTTGTTCCTATGCTCAAACTTGTGACCCCTGGGGTGGGGCCAGTTTTGACCCCAGGGATATAATTTGAACAAACTTGGTAGAGGTCTACTAGGAGATGCTACATACCAAATATCAAAGCTCTACGCCTTCAAGTTTCAGAGGCAAAGATTTTTAAAGTTTTCCTTCTTTGTTCCTATGCTCAAACGCGTTATCCCCCGGGGCGGGGCCAGTTTTGACCCTAGGGGCATAATTTGAACAAACTTGGTAGAGGTCTATTAGGAGATGCTACATACCAAATATCAAAGCTGTACGCCTTCTAGTTTCAGAGAAGAAGATTTTCAAAGATTTTTTTTTTTTTTTGTTGCCATGGCAACCAGAGTTATGGGTGGAATTAAATTCTTTGAACAATTTTGGTAGAGCTTCACCCAAGGAACATTCCTGCCAAGTTTCATGAAGATTGGCCCAGTGGTTTAGGAGGAGAAGATGTTTAAAGAAATTGTTGACGGACGACAGACGACGGACGCCGGACATAGGGCGATCACAATAGCTCACCTTTAGCACAGTGCTAAGGTGAGCTAAAAACCGAATAAAGCTAGGTGAAATAATATAAGTGTTAACGTGCTGATAAACACAAACAAGAATATCGGGTGATGACGGGATCGTTAATTATGGATCTCACTGATGACATGTTTTGCATTTTCAAGTCATCATAACACCAAAGTAAAGGATCACACATGTGTGACTGTCTGGAAAGTACAAGTAAGTGACATGTTCAATTACACTTCCCCGTCTTTGTTTTCTATCGACGACGTATTGTTTCTTGTGGAACTAGATCTACTCTTTTTTTTTCCGGCGTAGCTGAATGAACTGGCTTTTGACCTGTTTTTTTTTTTTTATATCGATATAGATTTAGATCAACGCGAAAGAATATACACAATTCTGCAATTGGCCAAAAATGTAGACAGTTATTCTACGAGCTCCTGCTGGCCTATTTGCGAGCAATGTAATGCCAACCATCTTTTTTGAAGGATATTTCTTGTTTATTTCGATCTAATTTTCAGGAGAATGGAACTGTATCATCGTTTCGGAAATGACTGGAATTAGAAGAGGCCTAGAGAATAGCATATTTTTGTGAAAATACATGTCGTCAAATCAAATTTACATTCATATTAAAATAACACTGTATGAAAACGAAGAAATAATTTTTGCATTTGCCGTTACCTTCGACTTTGGATGTTTCGATAACATCGTATAAAAAGGGGGAATCTGATAAGTTTTATATAGAACACTGATGACGGTTTAAAAAATTCAGTTAGAACTTTTAAACCCTTTTCCAGTTAATCCTTTGTTATCTAGGTATAGACTTTAGATCTATAAAATATAGAGGTGAAATCGCCCATGAAGTGCAATATCTCCTTCCACAATGTTTTCTATCCTACAAGAGAATAGCAATTCATTAATACCATGTTCTGATATGTCATCGATAGACTCTTTCAATATTAAAGACTCTAAAACTTGTTGTATAGTAGATCTAATGGGTTAAAAAAAATGCAAACCAGTATATACTGAAATATCAAGACTTTTGAAAACATTGTTGGAAAAGGATAAACTGCTCAAAGCGAGCAAATTTTCCTTTTCTCCGATGATGTTTTCTGCCTTATCAGATGACTAAAGCCCATTTCTACCAGTCTCAAACTTGTCATCGGTAGATGTTTTCAATTTGGAACAATCTAAAATTTGTTGTTTGAGAAAGGGTTAAATTTAAAAGAGGTACTCTTTGCATTTGCACTAGGTCGTTGTGACAGATCTACAAAAGATAATGGCAAGAGAGATGAGCTGCTTTTGGGCCTTTGGTTGTAGTTGCTTTGATCCTTGGATTACGCACTTCACTGGTGTTCAGAAAATAAATGCTAGTTGTGGTATTTGTTGAAGACAATACCACTATGAGTTCAAGATTGAATTTTGATAACCTTGTATCTTATTTTGTGCAAAGCCGAAGGAAATACACCCATTTAAACGCTTTTTTCTCAGGCAAATGAGTTTTTACGCTGGCACTTAGATATGTAATTTGAAATGGCATATTAAAATACATTAGGGGAGGCCATCGATCGTTGAGATACTTATTTTTGATTGAAAATAGCTTCTTTCGCTCATAGCCTTTTATTGGTGCAATGTTACAAATTAACCAACTGACCGTGGGCTTTTTCGTTCAAAAACGAATTCTTTCCATGGCTTTTCGTCCTATGATTGCGCGCTACTCCATTTGATTGCTCATGAATATTTAAAGATCGAGGTAATTGATTGTAATGTTGGAAATTAAATGTAAAAGGCTAGAGATATTTCAAAATTATAGTTTTCAGGAAAAAACTTAATTTTGTTCGATATATCAACAGGATTTTTCTCTCTATTCGTCATGCATCCAACTGTCAAGGGGCGTTACTCCTGCTTCCTCCTAATGATCAAAGGAAGACCACTTATACAAAAATAAACCGAACTTTGTCATGAATACTCTCCCTTCAACCGAAAAGGTATTCATTTGCTTAGTGGGTTTACTTGTAAGCCAATATTTGAACCATGTGTCTGTTTCTTTCAAACTATAAATTCCACACAATGGGTTTCCTTGACAAATACCACTTCAGCGTTCTCAACGCTTTGATTTTTATCTGGTCGGTCTAGACGAAATTTATGCTAAATTGGATGAGTTGAGCCCCGATAATCGGCGACTAGGAAGTTAATGATCCAGTTCGAATGAGAGTTCGAATCCCGGCTTGGACAAAATATGTTAAAATACTGGTATGTGATAACTAGGAAACACATTTGTGGGTGAACTGACAAGGCTGAAATACTGTTGAAAAGGACTTTAAACTCCATTTAATCAAAACCACAAGTTAATTTATGGATCCATTACATTTTTTAAGTCAGCGTAATTATAATTTTTGTTTATATCTGAAAGGCAGGCTATTGTTCAGAGTTGTATACATGCCTTTTCGACATTTTCTTCTCAAAGCCGAATAGATGCAGAAATAACATCAGAGAACGAAATACATGTATTAGAATAACAAATATTACAACTGAAGTATTATAAATATTATAGGGAATTCTGAAACCTGACATCCTATGACGAATCATTATTCGGGCAGTATGCCATCGTAACTTATGACAACATTCCATTTCTGGGCCTTATATCAGATGTTAATGAAGAAGAGATCGAAGTAAAGGTATTCACTGGCTATTCCAATGATTAACATTTAATTTTACATTTCCTCGTATATCTATAATCACATTTCAGCCTTGAAAGATTGTAGAAAATTGACTGATGCTAGGTGCATTGATCGTAATACTAGTACATAAACACAGGTTCTATATTCTTTACAGGTGATGCATAAAGTAGGTACAAATCGTTACTTTTGGCCACTCATTGAGGACAGGCTGTGGTACAAGGAAGAACAAGTTGTCACCATCCTGGATACTCCCCCAGAACCTGTTACCAAAAGACACTGTCAAATCCAAACCGAAGTGTGGAAGGAAATTGGAAATGTTTTAAAAATAAAATATTTGAAATCACGTGTTCATTAAGACTCGAATTTTAACTGTTCTAGTTCTGTTTTAGGATTTTTATGCCATAGATAGATCAGGGACATATAGTTTTTGGCCTGTCCGTTTGTCCTTCCGTCCGTCCTTCCGTCCGTTTGTTTGTCCCAGAAAACTTTTTCATTGGCCATAACTTTTGAATTATAAGTGATAGAGCTTTCATATTTCACATATATATTCTTTGGGCTAAAGCCCTTTCTTTAGTACCAAAGTCAAGGTCATCTGTCAAGGTCAAATATCAAGGTCAGTTATCGATAAAATGGCCGTTGCGGGGGCATTGGTGTTTCACAAACACATCTTGTCTCAATATTTAGAGGTTATTACACGGCTGATGAGGGCCGGAGAGTGATAACGGCCCACCACCTTGATATCTGCCCCGAGGGCTTCAGCCCAAGGGCAGATTTCGAGGTGGAGGGCCGATATCACTCTCCGGCCCTCATCAGCCGTGTAATAACCTCTTTATTACATTCAGGGATCAATTGCTTGTCTTTTTTGGTTTTCTAGCATGTTTTAAATACTAAAATCAAATTATCTTGGGTCCATTCGACACAACTTTTTTCCGCGGGTAAACGTCACGTTCATGACGTCATTCATCATCACTATCGTAGAGCTGCGTATGTGCAGTATAGGACGTTATAAATTAACAGTTCTTCATGTTTATTCATTGTTAAAAAGATCTTGCCTTTATTGTTTCTCAATTTAAATATTCGATTTAGTATGATAGGGATCAAAACTGAGAAACAAGATAAATAGAACAGATGGTTGGTGCTTCGAATTATGAAACTTAAAAATTAAGCTCGGTTCTCCCGGCTCAATGGATATAAATCGTAGAACTACTAGCCTACAGACACTACACATTGCCTGATAACTTTCCCAATCCAAGACAACAACAATCTATTCTCTACTTGTCACGTCTTTGTTGGTTTAACGATTCAACGATTTAACGTTGCCTGTAGTTTTGAAGATCTGTCCGCTAGCGATTGACGGACCGATTCCGCCATTTTTTTCAACATGGATGTTTTGAGAACGTTAGTTTACGAGCTTGTGTTCTGTTGCTATAGATATAGAACAAATATCTTATAAACGGGCAGGATATCAGATATCAGCCCGTTGCTCTGGCATATCTGCCCTCGGGTGACACTGATATTAACCATTTCAGTGGAAAATGTTACTATTATTAGTAACAGAATGTAATAAATGTGATTACCACGACAAAGACGTCATCTCCACGACGCTTTGTCATCACCATAACGATGAACTTTTTTAAATGCCACCATACTGGATGTACAGTCACAGGAAATGTTTGTTCGTCGTAGAGTTAAAATCCATCAACATTATCAAACCAGGTAGCATTGGAGAAGCACTTGTCACAATTTGTAAAAAAAAAACAATACTTAAAATAGTTGAAATGTTAAGATTTATCTCTTGAGAGCAAAGAATTTAAATTTTGTTATCGGAAAACACATCTATCTCATTTTTTCATGTATATTTCAGCAAAAAAGATTCCACCCAAAGAAAAATAAGTACATTTTTTTGTGTATTAGCTGAAGATGAATGTCCAATACTTTTGTTTTGGTAATGACAAAGTGACTGACATATCTCTGAAATCATGCACAATTCTTGAAAAAATATCAACTAAACATTAATGTATGGGCTTTTCTATGAAACTAAAGACAATAATCAAGACTATTTTTATTGCGCTCAAACCATGTGCTTTTTTCCAAATTGCTCAATATCTTAACCGAGTTTTTCCACTTTTCGTGGAATTGCCCATGTGAAGGACCCATCTTCAATCTTCAAGTCTCCAGTTGATAAAAAAAAGTGAGTTATCGGAGCTTCACTTCGTAAAAAGAGGACCAAGTACATTTTTACTGAAATATTGATAGACATGTAGTCTGAATCCGTCCATCCGCCAGTTATAGAGTCTTTCAAAATATTGTTCTACTTTCTTACGCCGAAGCTAGCCATCTTACTGGCCGAGACATTCTGCCTTTGCCTATCAAATTGATCTTCTTGGAATTAAGAATTATACGTGTAAAAAACAGCTCTTAGGTTACACGTATGACGTTATTCTTAACCTTGATGAATAATTTTTTCGACCATTTTGAATTTCTCCATATGGAGAAAAAATTGGACTGTATGGATCACAGTTCAACTTCCTTGACAACCGGATGTTTGATTTAACACAAGAATAATTCAAAAGTCAGATTAAATCCACAAGATAGAAACTAATTTTTTGTTAAAACTTTTTAAAATGTTTATCAAGATCTACAACAATTCCAATTCGTTGGCGTATCAAAACAAAAATACCAAAAAAATTATCAAGATTGTAACTGTCAATATGACGAGTAAACTACGCAGTTCGACATTTTTTGCTCTGACGTCATTTTTTTCCTGATTTTCGGCCTTGTTCCCGTTCGTCCTCCTGCAGTTCGCCCTTTTTACTGTTCGTACATGATTCCCTTAATACCCTCATCAAAGTCTTAACAATTACTTTCACACTGTTCAAAATGCTCATGAAATCGTTACTTCTCTAGTGGTTATTCAATTCACTAAAAAAAAGAGCATTTTAAATGTTTTAGAAGCCTAACATGATGATGAAGGATAGATAGTTGGTGAATACATACATGTATATAGAGGGTTGAATAAGAAGTATGTCAGAGATGTTGGATGACAGAAAGTGAAGGAGTGATTGAGATGCTTTGCGTTCGGCTGGCCCCAAGTCGTTATTGGATTAATTGACTGAAGGTTTGATGTATGATCTTATTATTAGAGAAGATTGATTGTCTAGTGTTAAATGCCGTTTTCAACATTGTTTCAATTACACCAGTAATTTTGGATGGTTTGGATATGCATTACCATCTAACCTTTAAAATAGATCTAGATTGTGTCAACTTTTGGATTTTTCATTGGCCCACACATTCGGCGCGAGTACTGGTGTAGTTTTCCAGGAAGCAGAATCGAGAGAGATTAGTATAAGTTTTAAGAACTTGTTTCTCAATCGATGTAAAATAAATATGTCTAAACTAGATCTAGATCTTAATGCAAAGTTTCGCTTTTCAATGATATTTAAACTACGAAAAGGAGATAATTTCTTGCAATTTTACTATTGAGTCCTTAAAAAGCTTTGAGTCTTTAAAAAGCTTTCCATATCAGGGTTACCAAATTTAGGGATAGTGTGGTAATGGGTTAAGACCCACAAATGTTGACCGATAGGCCCAGTGGGGACCAGTAGTAGGCAATACCTGTAGTGTTGATATACTTACAAAGTAAAACTCTGCCACTTCACGATATAGAACTCGAAGCGAAGATAACAACCTGCTATTTTACGGTAGGTCCAAGTGTTAGTTACTGGCAGAAAAATAAATCTAAAGACAAAATATAAAACAGTAAGTAAAACCTAGAGCAAGTTGGCAAGTTTTTGTCTCCTTAAAAGTTTTCTCTGGAACAACAGCATTTTCTCCTTTTCAAACATTGTTTTCACACCTTTGAAATCGAATCGAACTATTTGAGCCACATGCAATACATTTGTATGCCCTCTAGTTTCAATATGAAGGAATCTAAAATCTTGTTAGCATGCAGACAAACGGACTTTCGTTGTAATAGAAATGCCTTGTCTAGAGTCAGGGGATGTACCCAAACATGACCTATACTTTGCCATAATTCTATCGCATTTCGATTAATTAAAGCGGGATAACTATGTGAACCATAAAAAGATCAAATCTTTGTTACAGGCAATTGTGTCAGTAAAGCAATATTAGTAAAAGCTTTTTGCAGAGGAAGTAAAACTCGTTTATCTATCCACTTTTCTCTCTCTCTTGAACAACACAGCATACTATACGTCCGCGTTTAAATAACCCTGACTGTAAGAATGCTTTCGAAAACATTGTTGCAAGACGATAAATGCTGGTTATCAGCATCATCTCCTTTCCCAACTGTATTCTTCCATAAAAGACATGTATCTTAATATGATTTATAAGTACATTGATATAGGCATGTCTAAAATACTGTCCTCCAGTAAACAATTAACTTAACGGCAAATGATGTTCAAGGAATACATGCCGTCATTAATTATCTGTAGGAGCTTTTAATTACAAATACTTTTTTCGTTCTGATCGGGTCACCTTTGAGTAATTATCGTCCCTTTATGTCTGTCTTTTTAATCTTCGTTAACCCTGCAAGGAGCTTTTCTTATTTTACGATCCTTATGAAAGGAGGTTGTTGAAAACATAACTAAAAATTTTTACCAGACCCAAAAACTCATTTAGGGGCGTCGCCCATATGAGCAACAGGTGGCGATAATGAATAAAGGAAACTTAATTTAAATTGCTGTATTCGCATTTCCCCCTTTTCCAGCAGTGTTTTCTACATTTTCACAAACACTCCTATCATTAAATCCACTTTTTGTACTTTCAAATGCTTTAAATATGGACGAATTCAACACGATTACAACTCCTCGTAGAAAACAGCTTTTGAAAGCATCGTTATGAGCAATTATTTTCCTTGTATACAATGCATTTAAGTTGACATAGTCTTCTACCTGTTGTTTCAGACCACTTTCAATTTCTCCTTTTTCGTAACATTGCACTTTCATTCAAGCAACAGACCTTGACTCAGATTAATTCATGCAGAGATCTGCAGCCTGATACTGAAATACATCCAATGTTTCGTGATTGTATGCCATCAACAAAAAGTAAAGCCTACTATGCGGAGAAAATGCACTTCGGCACTCAAAATAAAACAAATTTATTTCCTTGGCAGCGAAAGAGTAAGAATGTACCAACAAAGACTGTATAATTAGCTTGGGCCCAGTATATTCCTAGATAAACAGGATATAAGGCAGAATAATAACAATATTAAACATTTCTATGGGTCTCGCAAAACGGATCTGTCTGGCCCACTAGTTCCTTCATATTTCATTGTTACAATGACATTAGTTGCACGAATAGCAGTCTTAAAGAAGGATTCGTGTTTTCAATTCAATCTGTCTGTCTGTCTCTCTCGGTACCAAACTCAAGTAAATTTCTGATTTATAAAATCAAACCACTGTAAGACACTAGAGATGTCACTTATTACCTCTAATAAGTACACAGATTTTACGAATTAAGATTTATAGGGAAAAAAGCTAATATTTCAAGTTGGGGTCGAACTCGGGGCCTCCAAGTTAAGAATTCTTATATGAGCGACTGAGGACCCCAGCAGGATCGGACCAAGACTGCAATTTAAAAACCGTACGGAAAAATCCTTGATCACCAAGTCATGGAATTGTCTTATGGAAAGGGTGGGGAAAACAGATTTCAGAAGACTCGGAAAAGAGAATGTTAACGTTACAAATCCGATAAAAGCAAGAATAAAAAAGAACTCGTACATTGACGATTTCGCTACCCAGTTTAACTTTTTCTCCGTCTAAAAGTTGATTTTCAGTGATGATGAAAACGATTTACTGTTTACAATCAGATAAGGGACCATGTAGATCCAAGATCAGACGCCCACGTTCTGTGCAGTCTGGTTTTGACCACCATCGTCCGCAAAAGAGGTATTCAAGTCACCATTTGCAGTGGAAAAGTTAATTTCTATGGAAGATTAATTTGCTCGAAGGATTTGTTCCGAAAACGATCGTTTACGTGCACTTGTTTGTGTTCAATTACGACAAGTCGTCGGACATTAGATCCGTAATTAGTGGTATAACTGAGGCTTCTCTGCCGCCATATTAACCCTTTACCAAAGTCGTGCATTTTACGACCCTGTTTGTGGTTTTTGAAATCAATTTTTGAAAAAAGAAACGATCTTGAGCATTGTCTCCCGTATCCCACAATAGTTTCCGTTTTTTCTTCATCTTCTTCTTTAAAACTCTGCAAGATCGAAATCTTCTGGCCTTCATATGATTTGTTTTTTAGCAAATGCTTATGGATAAATCTTAAGTTCTGTCTTCTAGTACAGAGTATATCCCTTACAGCACTGAATAGAGGCACGTGGTCTTTTCAAATAAGAAATAAAAAGGGTCACACTGCAATGTCAATAGTTTTTACCTTCCATACTACTTAAAAGAAATGGACAGTGTAGATAGAAAATCAACCTGTACGTTCTTTCCGGTCGGATTTTGATCTACGCTGCCTATTACGGCAGTCAGACCTGGACCAACATTGTCCGCAGGGACAACTTCTTTAGCTGTGCCTTATGCTGTACTCTTACCATGGCCGATCTTTATCAACATTTTATACACATACAATATGGAGTGCAACACGCGAAAAGGTGCATTCGGACATTTGCGTAAAGTGTCGTCTCGGATTAGCCTGCGCGGACTGCACACGCTGATCAGAGACGACACTTTACGACTACATTAGATTTTGTGCTACAGTAGACTTGCGTAAAACAGAAAATCACATAAAATCGGAAAGTGTCGTTTCGGATTAGCCTGTGCGGACTGCACACGCTGATCAGAGACGACACTTTACGCAAATGTCCGAATGACCCTTTTCGCGTGTTGCACTCCATATAATATTGTCGAGTACAGGTAAGCGTGACATTTTTAAGAATTAACTCTTTACCAAACAACAAAATGTTGGTTTTGTGCAAATTGAAAGCATTTGATAACGGCAAAGTACACATGTAAACGCGACTGAAAAATTGAAACTTGACTGTAGAAGAGTAGAAAACATTGTGGGAAAAGGAGAAAATGCTGGTTACCAGCATTTTCTTCTTTTTTTCCACAATGTTTTCAGATGTTTTTTTTCCTCTGGATCCTAAAAACCTTTAGCATTTTACATTTGGGCCATGATTTGCAAAGGGATAAAAAAAATGGGGTTTAATGCATTTGTTAAAAGTATCGACCATGTGAACCTGGGCAATTTGTGCAGACTGATCTGGGTCGAAACTTTTTTTATACCTATAGATTTTCTATCTGGCTTGCAACACACGAAAAGGGGTATTCGGACATTTGCGTAAAATATCGTCTCGGATTAGCCTGCGCAGTCCGCGCAGGCTAATCCGAGACGGCACTTTACGACTACATTAGATTTTGTTCTTCAGTAGACTTGCGCATAACAGAAAATCACACAAAAACGGAAAGTATAGTTTCGGATTAGCCTGCGCATACTGCACAGGCTGATCAGAGACTACACTTTACGCAAATGTCCGAATGCCCCTTTTCGTAAGTTGCAAGCCATATGGCAAAGGAGAATTCTACCTCGGTGTCAGTTGGTTGTAAATGAAAAATAGGTTTTACGGATCCATAATTATATGATGACCTGCTTGACATGATGCATCACGGAGGTACACCACCCACCCCATCCCCTTCCCTTTTGCCTGAGCGTAACTCATAATCATATGATGACCTGCTTGACATGATGCATCACGGAGGTACATGTTCATCACCCACCCCATCCCCTTCCCTTTTGCCTGAGCGTGACTCATAATCATATGATGACCTGCTTGACATGATGCATCACGGAGGTACATCACCCACCCCATCCCCTTCCTTTTTGCCTGAGCGTGACTCACAACTATATTGGGCAAATGAAAATGGCTGGCATGATTTTGAGACATGTTTGACCAGAATATAGGCCTAAGATAAAAAATATCGAAAAGTTTCTGACCGAGATTAGACATCATGTTTTCTGCAGCCTGATTCAGAGGATTAATGTTTGGGTTTCGGTTTGAAAATAGCCTCGAGGAAACAAAGTTCTTCTTGTTGGCTAGGCTTGAATACATGTACTTTTGAAACCATTGTTCCTTTGGATCTATTGGTTGATTCTATATTTGGAGATTGGAATCGAAGTGAAACGTAGCACGTAGATACAAAATTAGATGAAACCACACCACAGAATATACGAAAAAAGTTTACAAAGATGCAGAATTTTATGAATATGGTAGAACAAAACTACACAGGTGAAGAGATGAAGAATTACATAAATGCCACTTAAGACAGGCCTATGATTAAATGCTATAGCGATTGCACCATACATTTGAGTGGCCATGAACATACATAGATCTATGCAGAATTACATGAATGCTGTATAACTTGTAACGAAATGTTAAATAGATCTCTGCAGAATTACATAAATACGAAAGAATATAATTATGATAATACAGTACATACATGTAGATGCAGACCTACATAAAAAATGTACAATTTATTTATGAAATACCCTAAAACATACGACAAAACATACTACATATGCAAAATTACATACATATCGTTATTACATACAATAAAACGATAGAAACGAAGAGTGCAATATGACATAAATAGTGTGTATGATACGATGAAACACTACAAATTACATAAATACCATAGGGGTTATATGTACAATATCTGGCTATCTTCAATCAATACATTTTCAAGGTGTATCCAGCTTTCAAACCCGAATTATACCGCTATATTGTTCTGCACACTGGAACTTTGAGTGCATTTTTATCTTAACTAATAAATTATTTTTTTTTTTTAATAGGTTTTATCACATGTAAAATTGTTACATGCAGATATACATAAATAACTTAAAACATATGATAAAACGTTACACAGATCAAACATCATTCCTATATACCGTAGAACATTACATAGATGCAAATTTTCATAAATACGTTAGATCACGCGATAAAAAATTACAAAGTGTATAAATACTGTGCAGCATGCAGTAAAATGCATCACATACTTTTGCAGTCGTCATCCCATCAATTTTCAAAGTTTAACAGCTTTTAAACCGGAAACACATCGCAATATTGCTCTATACACTGATACTATGAGTGCATTTTTACCCTGCTAAATAGATTAAATGAAAATTTTCAGCCCGATACGAATTCCAAATATACCGAGACTTCAAAATTCTTCCTATTGGAAAAAATGTAAGACTATCCAACAGTGTACATCAAACTTTACGTCCTGTGCAATCTGATCTTGATCTACACTCTCCATAAAAGCACGTTGATTCATAGAACATGGTTTCATAAATGTATCGGACTGTAAAATATTTTTTGAATTCAGATTGTAATATCACAGAAAGGCAACACTGGGGGGTATAAAGTAAACCTTACAAAGACTATTTTTAGACTTGTCTAAATTAGATGCATTTGCAAGTAGCAATAAAAGTTGTTCATATACAGAGATATGACATGGTAAGTTCAGAAAACATTGCGGGATAAGGAGAAATACTGGTTACCAGCTTTCCCGAAGCTTCTCTTCTCAAGGTCTTTAAAACTCAGAATTGTTTGGTAAAGGATTAACTCTTTGCCACACAAACAAAATTTTTGACCTGTACCATTTCACAGCACTTCCAAATGATGAACCGAAGGTGGGAAAAAATGGAACTTGCTTCTTATTAATAAGAAAACATTGCGGTAAAAAGAGAAAACGCTGGTTACCAGTATTTTTCTTTTAACCAAATGTTTTCAAAAGCCTTTTTCCTAAAGATCTTTAAAACCTTGGATTATTTGGTGAAGGGATAAAAAGTTTGCCAGATGGGTGATTTTTGAAGAACTCGAATTATTATGGTCAGGGAGATCAGAATAGATACTTGCACTTCATGCATTATGCCTTTACCCAACATCAGCAAGGTTTTTGAGGCATTTTTCGAAGATAATGCCACCATGAGTTCAATCATGAATGTTTGATATTGAATTTTGAAGACCATGTATCGTATTTTGTGCACATATGAAGAAAATAAACCCAATTAAACTCAATTTTTCTCAGATAAATGAGCTTTTTCTATAGCACTCATCCCATGATTGCAAGCTACTCCATTTGATTGTGCATAAATATATACAGGTCGAAATTTTTAATTATAATGGTGGAAATTAGGTCCTGAGTGTCAAACATATCTCAAAATCATAGACTTCAGGAATAAACTTAATTCAACTCAATATATTTACACGGTTTCTCTCTCTACAAATCATACATCATACCACCGAGAGACTTTACTCCTGACTCCTCCTGAATGATTAAAGGGAGACCACCAATACATAAATAATGCAAACTTTGGTACCAGTACTCCTGCTTTAACCATAAAAACTGAATCAATTTGATTGGGATGTTGATTTTCGGGTTAATGTTTTAATAATATTTTTCTTTTTTTTTTTTCGAATTACTAATTCCACCCAATAGCTTCCTTGACAAATGCCACTTTAGCGTTCTCAACGCTTTGATTATATTGTAACATTGTGAATATTGTTTTCTCGCAGTACGAAGTAAAGCGAGAGATAGATGTCTTATTATGGATACTTGCTTGAAATGCATGTATTTTGGTTGTGCACGGGACAACCCGTGCGGTATGTGTGTATGTTAAAATCATTCTACCAGAGACTCGCTTGCAGATAAGTCGTACTCAATTTCCTAAGTTTTAGTTGAATATCTATATATGTATATCGTTAATGCTGCGTTCACACTAGAGCACGATCTGTTACGATCATCACGATTGGCCAGTCGCAGCGAATCGTGTAACTTTGCTGGAATTTGACGATAAGATACGAGTTGGTGCGATTTCATGCGTTCTGATACGAGGTGTTACACTTAGATGCGATTTGGTCACGATTGGTCAATTTCTGGTGATACGAATTGTGTCCGGGATAGACACGATCACATATGATCTGATAGGAGTATCACGATTGAGTTCGCGATTCCATTGCGATCTGACACGATCATAACGATAAGTGTCCACGATCTGTTACGACACGATACGTGCCGATGCGTTCTCATACGAGCATCAAGGACTGATGCGCTCTGTTACGATGTGCTACGATTGTTGGATGGATGTTTTGAGCGATTTCGATCACGATTGAGCCACGATGAGACCGCGACTTGTATTTGATGCCTGCAAGTCGTTTGCTATACCAGATCTCATTCTGCATGAGAAAGTCGATGATTTTTTCCTTCTGCTGCTCTGTAAATGCCGTTACGATCTTTTTCTTTTTCGGTTTAACATTGGTGGTCTTATCCACCTCCTCTTGAACAGGCTCTGAACCAACAGGTTCTAGCACTGGGGGTATCAAAGCCTTGCCCTTTCCATTTTTGCCTTTGGAGCCCTTCGGAATTGCTAAAATAAATGACTTCAGATGTTAAGCAAGGCTGACACTTGCACGATTCTGTGACACGCATTGGCACGACTCGAGTCGTGCCAGTGCGCAAACTAGTCGTAAACTGGCGTGAAGTGTGCGTCAACACGTCGTGACTGCGTGCCATGTCGGGACAAAAATTTTGAAATGTTCAAAATTTTGGTCACGACAAAATTTCGCGACCGGGTCGTGAACTATGCGCAAACTGTTCGTGAAATCGTCGGGACGATGCGGGAGGATGCGTGCCAGTGCGCGCCAAGCCACGACTGTCACGAATAGTTTACGAACAGCTCACGTCCAGTTCACGAATAGTTCACGACAAGTTCACGAGCAGTTCACGACTACTGCGCGACAGTGGCGCTCGCGTCGGTGCAGGGGTATATATATGGCTTCCTGAACACTGCTCCAGAGATCGCCAGCGAAGAGACAATTTATATCACAGAGACAAGATGTCTAAAACAAAGTAGACACGAGCCTCCCAGTTCGTGCCCCAAAATGACACGACTTGCCACGACAGAATCGTGGCCAAAAGTCGTGCGAGTGTCAGCCTTGCTTTACTCTTCTATTGTAAATGGAGCAATGAAACAAATTAATCTTGCACGATGTATATATGGTCGCGATAACTCGCAACAGATCTTGGGCGTCCGTCACAAATGCGTAACTAGTCGTGCCTTGTCGTATTTACTCTCATCAGCTCGTATCCTCTCGTGAGTCATTCGCATCAAGTCGTGGGCAATCGGGCCCGACAGAAAATCCTGAATCGTGACAGATCGTAACACATCGTTGGAGATCGCAACAGATCGCGCTATTTGTCTCGACCCCGATCACCACGATTTGGAAACACGATGAGATACGGTCTGTTGCGATTTGTTGCGATAACTTACGATCTGATGCGATGGTTACGATAGTTCCGGCAATCGTGTTAATCGTGGAAAAATTTTTAACTGCCAAAAATTTTTCCACGATTAACCCAATTGTCGCGATTGACATCAAGATGAGATACGATCTGATAAGATCCGATACGATGATCCCGATACGTCCACGATAAAGCCTACGATTTCAGTCGTGGTCGAATCGTGATAAGTGTGAACGCCACATTAAATAGGATATTTCTGCCATTTCATTGTTTTTATAGTAACCAGTATTAGTTTATACAAGTGGGGTCCGACACTTAGCGGTAGGACAGTTAGACAAACGGACACAGGTTTCCAGAGTATTTTCATGAAGATGTTTTTATCTGTTTTTCCCTGGGCGAGTCCACCGCATTTCAACGGTACAGAGTGCTGTTAAAGTAGTGGACATTACAAGAAATTCGCCCTGTTTTCGGGTTGACAAGCTTTGATTTAGCTAAAAAAAAAAGATAAATGGCGCACTATGCAATTAATAGTTATATAAATTGTACATGTATGCACAAATGCTTTGTATTCACTGCACACTGATTCGGTCCTCTACCAGTAAAGTCTCTCGGTAACCGCATTTCAGTATTGAGTTGTTTGATTTGAGAAAGGTATAGCTAAGACTGTCCTTACCTTGCGATTTCCTCTGTATTATGCTATGTACCTAGGAACAGCAACGTTGTGGACAGCGTAATTCTATTCGAAACTATGAAAAAACAACAATGCAACTCTTCTTTTCGATACAATGTTACCGGAAGTCGTCAAATGCACGTGCTTTTTCACGAATCTACCTGTGGGTTTAGCTTACTTTACCGAACGTATGGTGGCATACTTGTGCCGCCAAATACGAGATAACTACAGCGATAATTTAGGAGGACTATCGTAATAAAACAAAGTTTCCTGGAAACATTATCTAGATAATAAAAAAAATGCGATTAAAATATCGCAATAATTCTGTTCATCATGTTGTTTTTTTTTTCTTACGTCTTATTGTGACATTCGCGGCGGTATGATTAGATACTGTTTTGGAAAATCTTCGTCTACAACCATATGAACTTTCCTAATCCCTGACTCGTTTTAAAGTTGTTCAAAAGAGGCATTCCGAGTCGTCTTAGTGATTTTACAGATTTTTGTTCATTGAGAGTCTTGTCAAAATTTGCCAATTAAGCTACAACTGTAAATAGGCCTAATTTCCACTTCCTCCAATCTTGTGAAGTAAAAAAATACCGACCTCATCCAAATGGTGAATTTCTTACTTATAGATATCATGAAACTAATAAAACTATCAGGATGGTTTTATCTCGAATGCCAGCTTAAGGTAAGACCTGTGGTGTAATGCACTTCCGGTGAACATTTGGGAAAAATTCTAATTGGTTGTTAAATAAGGATAAATAAGGATTTATGTAGAAATAATATTTTTGCACATTTCTAACGGATCAGAAATTCCGTTTATGTCTATCTTGAAACTATTTTTTGATACTTTTGTTTCTTTTCTAAAAAGGGAGGTAATTATTATCTCTTTTTCAATTGAGAATATAGCGGTTTTAGATTTATAAATGATAATTCAAAGAAGCAAAGAAGGAAAAAATGGAAAAAATGAAAAGGTGAAAGTAGTTCAATAATACTCAATTTTAATTAAAGCTAATTTTGCACGATGATATTTTAGTGGAAATAGCTGTATTCCATTACACAGGTCTTACCTTAATTTATGCGCAATTGAGAAATTTTGAGTTAAAATATTCAGTTTATCATGGTAACTTTTTAGGAAACATTTCACTATTTCGATACAAGTTCAAGGAAACTTTTAAGTTAGTGCGACAGTTTTCTAAAATTATCACGATAACTATCTCGTGACAGAAATATGCCACCATACTAACGAGAGAGTCCTTAGCCTAGACATCAAAGGTCCTTTACCCTTTACCCCATAAGGCATTTCTATGGTATTTCTAATTGACCCTAAATAACAGCAAGGATGAAGCCGTTGCTTATGTGTATATGACACCTTTTGATAGCATAGAAAACATTGTGGAAAAAGGTGAAATTGCTCGTCACGAGCAATTTTACCTTTTGCCACAATGTTTTCTAAAGGCTCCTACCAGCAATGCGTAGAAATGAGTATCTATCAAGTAAAGGGTTAACATTTGTTTTATTGTATATCAAAGCCTCGCCATCTCATTGTTGTAGACGAAGTCTCGGGAAATCATTACGTCGTTGATTACGGCAAGAGTAGGACAAATCGGCTAGTGTAGATGTTAAAAGTCAGATGTGAAGGTTTAATCGTGTAATTGGAAAAAAAAAAAAACGGTGGTTAATGTTGAGGAAGGGAAAGAACTCTCCAGATTAATAAATCTAAAGTGAAGGTCATCTTTCTTGACTATTGAAAGACATGAAAAGTAGATGGGTTGCATATGTTGTCTTGGATAGATGTATATTTTTCGGTTAAGAAAAATAGTCGTAGAATTAATAACATCAGATTTAACTATTCCACTTAACCCAATACCACACAATCCCTACTTTTCACGACCATGAGGAAGAAGCCTTTAGAAAACATTGTGGGAAAAGGAGAAAACACTAGTGACCAGTATTTTCTCCTTTTCACACAATGTTTTTTATCCCTCAAGAAACAAATGTCAAATTTTCGTTTACTTTTATTTTGTCGTCTGCAAATGCTTTGAATTTGGACCATTCTAAAATTTTGACGTTTGGTAAAGGGTTGAACTTATGAAACATTGCCGTCAACTTTCCTTATGCCAAATGACAGCATTTTAGACTTAAGAACGGGGTCGGGAGTTCGATCCCCGGCTCGGTCAACTTCTTTCCGAGGATTTATGATAGTCATTGCGACAGGATTCATTCCTCTCTCACCTTTGATCTTTCTTTCGAAGTTGGTTATGTGGGAAAGCAGCCAGTAGCTTAGAAAGAATATTGTGCGGAGTACTTGTAATAGAAATTCCGAGGAAACATGGATAGTTGCACTGGCCGCCGCGATATAAACGATATTTTGAAAGCGGCGTCAAACATCAAACAATCATAATTGCAATGATTTAAATTAAGTTGTGTAGTATTTTCTTGTTTGTTGTAGGATAAGCACAGATGTAAACTAATATTAGTTTTGAGGACAGAAGCTGGACTACTTCTCTAATCCTGCTTGGTTGGTTTCTTGTTTTAAATTTCTTTGATCTTTACCCATTTCTTGATTTAAAGACCCTGAAATAGAACTGTTTTGGTTTAAGATAATGTGGGGGAAAACGTAGAATAATACTTTTCACCAAAATTTTATCCATTTTGCCACTTTGTTTACTGACCATCATTTTAGCAATATTTTCACTTTGGACAAGTGTAAAACTTTATTGTTAGGTATAGGATTAAGACTACAACAGGTCACTTTTGTGAAATTATCTCCGATTGTTACCTATGACCTGAATACGAAGTTATTGAAATTGTTATATTCATTGTGATATCTGGGTTCTTAATATTTACTGTTTCATCCTTCTGAAAAGGTCTCCTTACACTTTGATGGAATTGTTTTTTATATGTTGCCTTGTGTAAGTGGGCATCGCCGTGGGCGTGTCATCACCGTGGGCCTGCGGTACACAAGATTTAAAACGTTGAGAAAATATTGCTGTCACTGTTCTAGACGCAATTCTGAATACATCATTCTACTCTCGTCACACTATCAAATTTCTCCATATAGGGCTACCTTTTTAAACAAATTTTAGTGGAACCCACCCAGGGTATTTGTCTTTTACTCTTTATCAAACGAAAGAATTAAGACTTGATGAAATGGAAAGCATACATGAAAATGAATGTTACTCAGTTGATTGACATTTTCTTTGAAGGCTAGAAAACAATGTTGGCGAAGGGGAAACTACTATTTACCAGCGATTTCTCCTTTTTTTCCTACATTGTTTTCCGAATTTTTTTTTTTTAATAAGCTTCAAAGTTAGGATTGTGTGATGAAGAGTTTAACTTTTGTTTGAATATGGGTATGACTGATCTTGAGAATGCAACTTAGGACCTTGTAGACCATCTTGTTCCTTCATACATGAGAGTACTGTAATTTTTACCCGTGTTTGACCCTGTAGACCCTCTTGTTCCTTCATACATACGAGTAGTACTGTATTTTTACCTGTGTCTTACCCTGTAGAACATCTTGTTCCTTCATACATACGAGTAGTGCTGTATTTTTACCTGTGTCTTACCCTGTAGAACATCTTGTTCCTTCATACATACGAGTAGTGCTGTATTTTTACCTGTCTCACCCTGTAGAACATCTTGTTCCTTCATACATACGAGTAGTGCTGTATTTTTACCTGTGTTCGTGTAGATTTATTTAGTCTTCAGGTAAGTTTAGATTTGATGGTTTTTACACAACATCATTGGATATTTCATGCAGACAGGTGATCATTTTGTGTGAAATTACATGCTTGTAGAATCTAAGAGGTTATAGATGCACACCAGAAGCTCAGCAGCGGCAAACAAATCAATGCAGGTGTACAATACACAAATAAATCATTTTAAAGTATGGAATATATTGTGAAGATAACCGTCTGTTATTATTGTGTGGTCATTCAAAGTGTAATTCGCTGATAGAATTAATTTTAAAACCAGGCAAAAAGTACACGAAAGGTAGATTGACCCGACAGGTCTTAACCTACTTTTGAAATTAAATTCTCGACCATTGACTTCACTCTTGGAGCGCCTGTACAATTACAGATTATCGCCTTCATATTAATTTCTATAATCTCAAACGGTATTATTTATATTTCGAAACATTGCAACACTTACTTTGTTTATTTTTGGAGGCTATTACTACTTAAAGAGTTTTTTCCCCGTCACAACGTTCCTAAATTGGTCTTCCATGAAAAAAAAAAAACGTCTGCAGGCAGTGATTCATGTTTGAAAGTTTTACATTAATGCTTTGTGAAAAGGGGGCTTAATACATCTACGAAAAGTATTGATCCAGAATAGTCTGCACGCTTGGTGCCGGCTGAGCAAGCCCAAAACTTTTCAATAAAGGTCAACTTTTTTATGTTCAAGGACCAATTTACCTCTTAAGTTGGTTGTTTAAAAAGTGACTATTATGGATCCATATTATTGTGAACCCTTATTTGTTGTTTCATATCACGGACATGCATTAAGCCCATTTTTGCCGGAGCCTGGCTCATTTATATGTATTTTCGATTCTGTACATTAGATTATTCATTAGGTTATATTTGTGCACGAACAGATACTTATTTTAATGAAGTCCAAATTTTAAATGGATCTACAATCCGAATAGACTTAGCCATGATAAACGTCTTACTTTCCTCTAGGTCTAATGTTTTAGTTAATTTGTTTATGAATGAATAGATATATCATAATAGTGATCTGTTTTAAATTGTACTATCTCCTTCTCCTGAGGGTTTCAATGAAATTTGAATCATGTACGACCATGATGTGCAGATACGTGTACATAAAATATTTCCTTTACCAGACAACAATGTTTCATTTTTTGTCTGAATTCAAGGTTATAGCAGAAGCCACATGTGGCTAAAATTAGCTTTTTTTGGAGGATAGAAAACATGCGTGTGGGGAAAAAGACAAAATGCCGATTACCAGCATTTTGACATTTTACCACGATATTTTGGTATTTTTTTTTTTCCATAGGGTCATTGAAACATGTTGTTTGGTAAGGTTTAATCTTTGATTCGTCTGCCTATGAGGTCAAATAGATCTTTACTTTTATGAGAAGTTGATCTTTCGAAAGTAAAACTCGGGAGGACGGATCCACTAACCCTTTACTACACAATCCTATGTTTTAGTGACTGACTCCGAGAAAAAAAAACAACCTTTTGAAAACGTAGGAAAAGGAGAAAATGCAGCTTACCATTTTCTCCTTTGCCCACGATGTTTTCTACCACACCAAAGACAAATATATTCATTTGAGCCAAATTCAAAATGTCTGCATACACTTTCTATTTGGACCTGTAGGTAAAAATTTCAACTGTTTGGTATAGACTTAATTTTACAAGGCGAGCTATGCTGTCTGATGACGAGTTTAACAATCTGATTGTGCAAAGCTCGTAGGCTCCAGAGTGTCTATGCAAGTTATTGACATTCTGCTTGTTCTAAATGTCATGCATTTCTAAACATGAAATACAGCTTACATGTTGGTATTTATGAAAACGGAAGGTTGCCGCAAACTAAAACCCTTTGTGGTGCATCTGCTTGTTTGGAGTGAGCAATTTTAGATAGGATAGTTCGAGCCATGCTCTGGAAAAGCAGGGTAATCCGCATGATGCATTATATAACCTGCAACACGAGAAAAGAGGACATTCTGACATTTGCGTAGGCTAGTCCGAGAGAACACTTTACGCAAATGTCCGAATACCCCTTTTCCTGTGTTGCAAGCCGTATCAAGCAAGTCATATTTGTAACCTGTCAGGTGAAAAGGGACAATCTAGAAATTCTGTAAATCACTTGGATGAAAATAAATCAAAGATAGTGGAGATCAACTTAAGTTGATACGTGTAGTTCAAAAATGATGGTATAGTAAGGTAGAATTACCACTTTTTTTAATACAGAAAATATCATAAAAACGCTGGTCAGCCTGTGCAATCTACACAGGCTGACCAGGGTGGACTTTTTTCGCAGTTCCCAGATGGTCTCTTTTTGCGTGCCAGGTCACATTTATTAAGACATTAACTCTATTTTAATACAGCAGCCTGAATCGTGAAGTAGCATGGTCCAAGGAAATGCAGATAATTTTACAGATAGCAAAATGTCAACCCAGGTTAGCCAACACAAGCTGACTTAGGTAGATACTTTTTGCAGATGCATTAACCCTCGTTTTACAAAACATGGCTCACTGGTTTGAGTCTTCTCATGTACTTATTGTTGTAGGATTTTTAAAACTCGAGATCCCATATCATGATATGGTATCAGCCAGAGACAGGACAATTCAAAGAAGCAGAACATAGAGCAACTATCTCCGGGCATTGCGTCTCCGTTGTGATAAAACCGTCCATACCATTCACAGGCAAATGGCGCCGATGCTGTAAAATATAGGAAAGTTAGAACATGAATAAGAATCCTAATAATGATTTAGTAGATGGACAATGCACCTGCCCATGTACTTCGGTCATTTCTCATACAACTTTGGTATAAATGCAATATGTTAACATATTCGTTTGTTGATTTCGGTTGGGTACAGGTACATTTAATTCTTTAGTGCTCGAAAAAAAATCTCTTCTTTAATTTCAAAGAATACGTGGATTACAAATCAAGTGCATCTCATGTTATAAAATTCGTCTTTAACTGGCTAGAAAATGTTTTGGTTAAAGAAGAAACTGCTGGTAACCTGTGTTTCTCCCTTTCCTACAATCTTTTTATAAGCGTTCTTCAGGTTGTAAAAAAACTAGGTAAAGGATTCATACTTTTCTAATTTAACAGAACACGTTGGACTTCAGTGTAATTTATGTCAGTGAAGCTAGGATACTAATCTATGGTTTCATTCTATGGTAGGATTAAAAGAACGATGACAGGTGTATGCTTTTCTGCGCCCCTTGTAAGGGCGTAGAATTTTTCGATCCCCGTTCACAGGCAGCTCTAGCAATAAGGGATTGTCTATCAGGTAGTTCAAACACTCCTAAAATCTAGGATAGGCATAGAAATGTACAAGTTTCCATTTTGACATCTGTATAAGTGTTGAATGCAGAAAAAGCTTCTAAATGCAATTAATAAGAACGTCAGGAAGATCTAAAGTTACACCCTATCCTCAACCTACGAATGTCGAGCCCAGCATCATCTGCATTAGTGGATAGTGTACATCTCGACAAACCAGTATGGACGTGCAGTGTAGTTTTAGATAAACAATAAAATTATTTTCAGTAATGTTCTGATGAAACACTTTTCATTTAGTAATATTTAAATCCTATTCATGGACAGTAAAATTCTATTCCATCTTTGTGTCAGTAGAAGGTATATTTAATTATTTACCTTTTGTAGATAGCCAGGCCCTCCTTAAACCAAGGTTAGGCATAGAAGTGTACATGTTTGCATTTTTATACCTGTAATACTGTTAAAAGCAAAGTCAAAGACTAAGTGCAAATAACAAGCAAATTATTAAAATCTTTGATAACACCCTGTCGTCCGCCAACGAATGTCAAATGCAAAATTATTTGCATTTGTGGAGACTGTACACCATGACCAAGCCGCATTGCCATGTAGTGTAGTTCTTTGATAAAAGTTCAAAATGTTTTCAAAAATGGTCTAACAAGAGCCGTCAGAGACGGCTTATGCTCCCCGAACAAGCGCTCGTCATAAAATGTATGAAATTAACATAAATTCACTTCTTTTATCCTAAAGGACCTGTTCATAACCCCAAAACATGAAGTGAAAAGTAAATTACTATCTCGGAGATATTCTCAATATATATATTTAAGTATCAAAGAAACAAAGGGAAATCATTCTTAAAATGATAGTGATACAGTTATGGTTCTTCTCTACCATGAACCCCCACCCTTTCCCCTTAAACGTCTTGAAACATGGAAAAATTACATTTTCAATTAATCATTACGATATATCTGTTTATGAATTTTGACATTAATTGCTGTAATACTTTTGGAGTAATTTGTAGAGGACACTAAGCCCACTAAGCCTCCTTTTAAGCCTGCATTATTGGAATGAATACAAAGGGTGTGTGGTTTGTGTCATTTTTCAATAATAATTCAAATTCAAAATTTCATAATAAAAATTTTAACAGTAAGGTAGAAAGTATTATTGTGTTTGACCCTGTAGAACCTCTTGTTCCTTCAAACATACGAGTACTGTAATTTGCACCTGTGTTTGTGTAGATTTATTTTGTCTTCAGGTAAGTTTAGAGTTAACGGCTTTACACATCATTGGATGCATCATTTAGATTGAGCATCATCTTGTGCGACTTTACATGCTTGTATTCAAGTGGTTATAGATGCACACCAGAGGCTCGGTAGCGGCAAACAAATCAATGCAGGTGTTAAAATACACAATCAAATCGTTTTAAAGTATGGAATATAATGTGAAGATAGTTGTTTTCATTGTGTGGTCATTCCAAGTGTAATTCGCTGACAGAAAAATGAATTTTAAATCCAGGCAAAAAGTACACAAAAGGTAGATTGACCCGAAATGTCTTAACCCTTTCCCAAACAATCCCTGGTTTTACGACCCTGAGATATAAGCCTTTTGAAAACATTGTGGGAAAAGGAGAAAATGCTGATAACCAGCATTTTCTCCATTTCCCGCAATGTTTTCTACTGCACCAGAAACAAATTTCAATTTTTGAGTTATGTCTATTTTGTCGTCTGCAAGTGCCCTCAATTTGGACCAGTCTTAAGTTTTGTCGTTTGGTAAAGAGTTAAACTAGTTTTTAAAATTAAATTCTCGACCAGCGACTTCACTCTTGGATAGCCTGTACAATTACAGATTATCACCTTCAATTAGTTTCTATAATTTCAAATGGTATTATTTGTATTTCAAAACATTGTAACACTTTGTTTACTTTTGGAAGCTATTAATACTTAAAGAGGATGTCCCCCCGTCAAATCGTTCCTTAATTTCTCTTCCATGAAAAAATCGTCTGCAGGCACTGATTCATATGGTTGAAAGTTTTACATTTATGCTTTGTGAAAAGGGGGCTTAATACATCTACGAAAAGTATTGATTCAGGTCAGCCTGCACGCTTGGTGCAGCAGGCTGACCAAGCCCAAAACTTTTCGATATAGGTCAATTTTCTGTATGTCTAAGGACCAATTTACCTCTTAAGTTGGTTGTTTAAAAAGTGACTATTATGGATCCATAATATTGTGATCCCTTGCTTGGTGTTACATGTACATATCACGGACATGCATTAAGCCCATTTTTGCCGAAGCCTGGCTCATTTATGTATTTCCGAATCTGTAAATTAGATTATTCATTAGGTTATATTTGTGCACAAACAGATTGTTATTTTAATGAAATCCAAATTTTAATTGGATCTACAATCCAGATAGACTTAGCAATGATAAACGTCTTGCTTTCCTCTAGGTCTAATAGTTTAGTTAATTTATGAATGAATCGATAATAATTTTTATCCTAATCTTTAGTGATCTGTTTTAACTTGTACTATGTCCTTCTCCTGAGGGTTTCAATGAAATTTGAATTATTTACGACCATGATGTGCAGATACGTGTACATAAAATATTTCCTGTACCAGACAACAATGTTTCATTTTTTGTCTGAATCAAGGTTATTGAAGAAGCCACATGTGGCTAAAATTAGCTTTTTTGGAGGATAGAAAACATGCGTGTTGGGAAAAAGACAAAATGCCGATTACCAGCAATTTGACATTTTACCACGATATTTTGGTAAGTTCTTTTTTTTCCTTAGGGTCATTAAAACATGTTGCTTGGTTTTTATGAGAAGTTGATCTTTTGAAAGTAAACCTAGGGAGGACGGGTTCAATAACTCTTTACCACACAATCTCATGTTTTAGTGACTCCGAGGAAAAAACCTTTTGAAAACATTGTAGGAAAAGGAGAAAATGCAGCTTACCATTTTCTCCTTTTCCCACAATGTTTTCTACCACACCAAAGACATATATATTCATTTGGGCCAAATTCAAAATGTCTGCAGACGCTTTCCATTTGGACAGATAAAAAATTCAACTGTGTGGTATAGACTTAATTTTACGAGGCGAGCTATGCCGTCTGATGATGAGTTAAAAAATGTGTTTATGCGAAGCTCTTAGGCTCCAGAGTGTTTATTAAGTAACTGAATTTTCTGCTTGTTCAGGATGCGAAGCATTTCTAAACATGAAATACACAACTTACATGTTGGTATTTATGAAAACGGAAGGTTGCCGCAAAATGAAACCCTTTGTGGTGCATCTGCTTGTTTGGAGTGTGCAATTATAGGTAGGATAGTTCGAGCCACGCTCTGGAAAAAGAGGGTATGATGCATTATATAGCCTGCAACACGAGAAAAGGGACATTCGGACATTTGCGTAGGCTGATCCGAGACAACACTTTACGCAAATGTCCGAATACCCACTTTCCTGTTTTGGAAGCTATATCAAGCAAGTCATTTCATCATATTTGTAACCGGTCAGATGAAAAGGGACAATCTAGAAATTCCGTATATCACTTAGATGAAAATAAATTAAAGATAGTGGAGAACAATTTAAGTTGATAGTCCAAAAATGAAGGTATAGTAAGGTAGAATGACCAGTTTTCATACAGAAAATATCATAAAAACGAAAAGTATCAACACTGGTCAGCCTGTGCAATCGACGCAGGCTGACCAGGGTGGACTTTTTTTTGCACTTCCCAGATGGTCCCTTTTTGCGTGACAGGTCACATTTATAAAGACATTAAATCTATTTCAATACAGCAGCCTGAATCGTGAAATAGCATGGTCCAAGGAAATGCAGATAATTGACGGATATCAAACTGTCAACCCAGGTTAGCCAACACAAGCTGACTTGGGTAGATACTTTTTGCAGATGCATTAAACCCTCGTTTTACAAAACGTGGCTCATTTGATTCAGTCTTCTTGTATACTTATTGTTGTAGGGTTTTTTAAAACTCGAGATCCCGTATCATGAAATGGTATCAGCCAGAGCCCGGACATTTCAAAGAAGCAGAACACCTAGCTTGCCCTTTAAAGCTCGTGCAAGATTGACAACCATCTCCCGTTATTGTGTCTGCGATGTGATAAAACCGTCTACACCATTCACAGGCAAATGGCGCTGCTGCTGTAAAACATAGAAAAAAGTTAGAACATGAATTAGAATCCTATAATGATTTAGTAGATGGAAAACGCACATGCCCATGTACTTCGGTCTTTCCTCATATAACCCTGGTATAAATGCAATATGGTAACATATTCGTTTGTTGATTTCGTTTGGGTATAGGTACATTTAATTCTTTAGTGCTCGAAAAAAATCTGTTCTTTAAATTCAAAAAATATGTGGATTACAAATTAAGTGTATCTCATGTTATTGAAATCCGTCTTTAACAGAGTAGAAGATATTTTGGTAAAAGAAGAAACTGCTGGTAACCTGCGTTTCTCCCTTTCCCGCAATCTTTTTAAAAGCGTTCTTCATGTTGTGAAAACTAGGTAAAGGGTTCATACTTTTTTAATTTAACAGAACACGTTGGACTTCAGTGTAAATGTCAGTGAAGCTAGGATACTAATCTATGGTTTCATTCTATGGTAGGATGAAACAACGATGACAGGTGTATGTTTTTCTCCGCCCCTTGTAAGGGCGTAGAATTTCTTCGATCCCCGTTGGCAGGCAGCTCTAGCAATAAGAAATTCTCTATCAGGTAGTTCAAACACTCCTAAAATCCAGGATTATGATAGGCATAAAAGTGTACAAGTTTGCATTTTGACATCTGTATAACTGTTAAATGCAGAATAAGCTTCTAAATGCAAATAATAAGAACGTCAGAAAGATCTATAGTCACACCCTGTCCTCAACCTACGGATGTCAAACCCAGAATCATCTGTATTTCTGGATGGTGTACATCTCGACCAACCAGCATGGACGTGCAGTGTAGTTTTTTCGATAAACAATAAAATTATTATCAGTAATGTTCTGAGAAAACACTTTTCATTTAGTAATATTTGAATCCTATTCATGGACAGTAAAATTCTATTCCATCTTTGTGTCAGTAGAAGGTATATTTAATTATTTACTTTTTGTAGATAGCTAAGCCCTTCTAAAACCAAGGTTAGGCATAGAAGTGCACAAGTTTGCATTTTGATAACTGTAATACTTTTGAAAGCAAAGTCAAAAACTAACTGCAAATAACAAGCAAATCATTAAGATCTTTGATAACATCCTGTCGTCCGCCAACGAATGTCAAACGCAAAATTGTTTGCATTTGTGGAGAGTGTACACCGTGACCGAGCAGCATGACCGTGTAGTGTAGTTCTTTGATAAAAGTTCGAAATGGTTTCAATAATGGTCTATCAACATTCTTTTTTTTTGCAGTATTTAAGTCATATTGATGAACAGTGAACGTCACTAAAAGGTACTTAACCCTTTACTCCAAAGATACTCATTTTGACGTATCAACAACAGACAGCTTTTGAAAACCTTGTGAGAAAAGGAGAAATTGCTTATAACAAGCAATTTCTCCTTTTCCCACAATGCTTTCTACTCAATCAGATACTTGTATCCTCATTTGTCCATATTTTTGACATCATATCTTTGTTTGCTGCTAAAATGGAACAGCCTCAAATTGGCATATCAGGTAAAGGGTTAATACGAGTGTATGACCTACTTGTTATGGTTGTTGTTGTACGTGGGTTATTGGTACACATCACGCCCATATTAGTGCACTGGCAAACGTTACAACCATCGGGATGGGAGAAACTCTGACCCATTGAGTATGCGACACCATGATACGTACAATCAGCTAGAACATAAAATTTGCCCCCGCGTCATACATTTAAACAAACG
Organism: Tridacna crocea; assembly: GCA_943736015.1. NCBI lineage: Eukaryota > Metazoa > Mollusca > Bivalvia > Cardiida > Cardiidae > Tridacna > Tridacna crocea. The sequence goes on from OX031066.1 coordinate 19,070,061, forward strand.
TTCACACAGCGTGAGGTAAAAAAAATAGCTAGGTTACATCAAAAGTTAGTTGTCTTTTTAAATAATTCTAGTCAATTCATTTCAAGTGAACTAAATACATGTTGTCTGGTGTATAATTATATAAAGAACCAGTCAAGTAATTTTCTTCATCAACTTAGAGCGAAAAATCAAATATCACATGACAATCGTATCTATTAGACGCATATTGGCATAGGTCTGCGATGATAACACGGTTAGGACAGAATGAGATAGTTTTACAGTTCGCATCCGTAGACGTTGATGCTATACATTCATCTTTACTTGTAATATGGAAAATAGACTGCCAGATTGAACTAGGTTTCATTCACGCAAGGTGCTACGGTTGTGCACGCCCTCTAATTTGGGTATAACACTCTAATTAATATAAATTCAAGTATCAAAACCGAAGGTTAGGAAAATGGTGTAACACCTCAGAAGTCGGCCTATTGGGCATGGAATGTACGACGTTTGTCGAGATATACTTTTTTATATCAATTCTTTGAAGCAAGCATTTCCGAAGAAACAACCATTTTTTGTTTGTTAATTGTGCATTTTTAGCTCGGTTGTAAGAATAAGATGAGGCCGTATTGTTACTCGTAGCGTTTGTGTCGACGTCATCAGCATCGTCGTGCAAAACTTCGAAATTTCATCATAGCTTATAGATCTGTTATTGCTGCATATATTTACTTCAAACTTGAACTAGTTAACTATCAAGAGGGAAATGCATACAAAAGGGGCAGGTAACCATATTTTTTCACACAGTTATATACCTTTTTCAACTTACAATTTTCACTAAAAGCAAAACAGCCGAGGGTTGGCACTTGCTGGAGTCGCTCTTATTTATAAATCCCTTCACTAATCTCTTATTGTCTAAATTTATTTGTATTCTAAAGGTCATATTAAAGATATGCATCGTAAAAGAGAAAACAAGAGGGCCATTGGCCCTGGAACGCTCACCTTAGACTATAGCTTATGAGTGAAATTCAGGTCTTTGAACAACTTTGGTAAAGCTTCACCCAAGGAACATCCCTGCCATGTTTCATCAAGATTGGCCCAATGGGTTAAGAGAAAAAGATGTTTAAAGAAATTGTTGATGGACGACAGACGCCAGACATAGAGCAATCAAATATCAAAGCTCTACACCTTCCAGTTTCAAAAGAAGAATTTTAAATTTTCCTTCTTTGTCCTATGTTCGAACTTGTGGTCCCCGGGGCTGGGCCAGTTTTGACCAAAGCAGCATCCTTGGAACAAACTTGGTAGAAGTTCACTCAAAGATGCTACATACCAAATATCAAAGCTCTACACCTTCGAACTTGTGACCAGTGCGGGGCCAATTTTGACTCCCTGGGCATGATTAAAGAAACTTGGTAGAGGTCTACTAGCAGATGCCACATACCAAATATCAAAGCTCTACGCCCTCTAGTTTCAGAGTAGAAGTATTTTAAAGTTTTCCTTCTTTGTTCCTATGCTCAAAATAGTGACCCCCGGGGTGGGGCCAGTTTTGACCCCAGGGGTATCATTTGAACAAACTAGATAGAGGTCCACTAGGAGATGTAACAGATCAAATATCAAAGCTCTACGCTTTCTAGTTTCTGAGGAAAATAATGTTAAAATTTTCCTTCTATGTTCCTATGTTCAAACTTGTGACCCCAAAGGGGGGGGGCAGTTTTGACCCCAGGGGCATAATGTGAACAAACTTGGTAGAGGTCTACTAGGAGATGCCACATACCAAATATCAAAGCTCTACACCTTCAAATTTCAGAGGAGAAGATGTTTAAAGTGTTCCTTCTTTGTTTCTATGCTCAAACTTGTGACCCCCGCGGCAGGGCCAGTTTTGACCCCAGGGGCGTAATTTGGACAAACTTGGTAGAGGTTCATTAAAAGATGCCACATACATGTACCCAATATCAAAGCTCTACGCCTTCCAGTTTTAGAGAAGAAGATTTTCAAAGATTTCGTTTTTTGTTTCCTTTTGTTGCCATGGTAACCAGAGTTACGGGTGGAATAAAATTCTTTGAACAATTTTGGAAGAACTTTACCCAAAGAACATTCCTGCCAAGTTTCATGAAGATTGACCCAGTGGTTTAGGAAGAGAAGATATTTAAAGAAATTGACGACGGACAACAGACAGGGCGATCACAATAGCTCACGTTTAGCACTTCTTGCTAAGGTGAGCTAAAAATGATTTCAAAATCGGAAAACATCAATTCAATCCAGTTTTAGAGAAGAAGATTTTCAAAGATTTCGTTTTTTGTTTCCTTTTGTTGCCATGGTAACCAGAGTTATGGGTGGAATAAAATTCTTTGAACAATTTTGGAAGAACTTTACCCAAAGAACATTCCTGCCAAGTTTCATGAAGATTGACCCAGTGGTTTAGGAAGAGAAGATATTTAAAGAAATTGACGACGGACAACAGACAGGGCGATCACAATAGCTCACGTTTAGCACTTCTTGCTAAGGTGAGCTAAAAATGATTTCAAAATCGGAAAACATCAATTCAATGTCGTGAAGTAAATAACTTGGCGAGTGATTAGATGCTCACATCAATAAATTCTCTTTCGGTCAAATGCGTTTGATCAAGTTCTATAGCGAACAGTGATGTATTTACCATTTTGTTTGCTGGCCTTTACGTCTGTACAATGAATAGATTTGGTCCCACATACACATTTATTGCATCCGTCTGTGTGGTTGAACATATCATCAATATGATATTGTCCGCCATCGGTGAAATCCATCTCGTTTCGAAAGACACACAAGCACTGTGAATAAAAATTCTGAAACGTAAGGCATGTGCAGTCGCAGCTGGAATTAGAAATTGCGAGTAAAGGTAAAAGTGCATTTGGCATAATGAAAAACGTTTTTTTTTTTAAACAAATATGAAAACAAAGTATCACTTTAAAAGTAATCCTAAAGCGTAAAAAATGATGTTCTAGACAAGTGATAAATTTAAATACATTTCCAAACCAAGGACTGCTCTTGTAAAAGTATCAAACTACGTTTAGTTACATTATGCTTTCAAAATCATTTGACGACTGTCTTTCATGTTAACTCGAATCACATCCTTATGAAATCTCAACAAGCAATTTCGTTGAAATGATATCCCCCGACGTAAAAGACCTTTTTTGATACAAACATATAAGAGGTATTGTGTTTTGCATGTACATGTGGCCTTTTTGTTATTGGTCCATGATGAAATTATACATTAAGCTCCCTTGTTCCATGGCGCAGCATTCATTACATAAAAATATATATAAGAGGTCCATAACAGGATTATACATTAAGTAACCTTTTTGAAGAACTTGGAAATATACATTAACCCCATTTTTCCATGACATGTCATTATATGTATATATGAAAAAAATGTATCATATCCAATGGAAAACATGCATGAAGTTTCATCAATTTTTGTCATGGACTTCAAAAGATATCCCTCTCACAAGATAAGCCGCCACACTGCTGCCATTTCAAGCAGGTAGTTAGAGACTAAAGTGTTGAAATTTGTAGCACCTGCCTGGGTAGCTTGATGGATATATGGTATTACTTGTGATCTAAAAGGTTTACGAACAGACTGATGCATGGAAAGACGAATGCACAGTTGACTCATTGGTTACTGGCTTTGATCAACCAATAGAAATATGAAGTTCTATGAAACTATGTTCAAAAGTTGGAGATATATTGATAAAAAATTAAATTTGACATGAAGCCCCCTTTTTCCACGATACAGTGATAAATTGCAAAACCCTGACAATATGTGCTAGGTCCCATGATCTGTAAAAATCTCATCCAAATCTGTTGAGATATGTCCAGTAATTAAAGAGATACTGGTGAAAAATAAAATTAAAACATGAAGCCCCCTTATTCCATGATGCAGCTACAAACCCGAAACCTTGACAATATGCCATAGGTCACATGATCATATGAAAATTCCATCCAAATCTGTAGAGAAATGTGGGAGGCGTTGACTTCACAAGAAACAGAATGAAATAAAACATGAAGCCCGCCTTTTTCATGACGCAGCTACAAATCGCAAAACCTTGAGAATATGCGATAGGTCAGATGATTAGAAACATTCAGTGAAAAATCTATTCAATTCTGTCAAGAAATATGGGACGAGTTGCGTTCATTAGAAATAAAATGAAATAAAACATGAAGCCCCCTTTTTTCATGACCCAGCTACAAGTCACAAAATGTTCACAATATGCAATAGGTCGCATGAGAAATTTTCTGTGACAATTCTATTCAATTCCGTCAAGAAATGTGGGAGGAGTTGCCTTCACAAGAAATGGAATGAAATATAACATGAAGCCCCCTTTTTCCATGACACCTTATTACCAAAATAAGGGCATGTAACTGTGGTGCTGCACGGTCAATCTATGTGAAACTTTTTTTCCTGCATTTTCTAATGAAGGTTGACAGATGTGACAAGTTTAATGTAAAAACTTTGTATAGTTTTGAGGACAAGACTCCAAACACCAAAAGTGTACTTAAGTGTAACTTAACTGAAACGTACAATCGCTCTCAGTCGGCCATTCTGCATCGAATGAAAAAAATGTGTCTCGGCAGAATGGATTATTGTACACATGTATAAAGTTTCATTAAATTCAGTCCAACGGAATTTTAAGATATTTGCCGGGACGGACACACGGACAGACGGACGGACGGACGGAAAGAAGGACGGATGGACAACGCTAAAACTATATCCCTCTGTCTTCGGCGGGGGATAAAAATAATCAAATACAGGTAATGCAATTATTGCATTTTTCGACGGTACAGTTAATTAAAGGTGGGTATCTAGAATTTTCACATCCCACCGAATAAGAAAATATATATATCACTGAAATTTATATGAAAAAACAATACAAATCATTAATAATTAGGATCATAAGATTACAGAAAAAAAAAATTTTGATGGTATTCCCTTAAAAGGCTACGTAGCCTCGTAAGCTATTTTTAGATTTCCCGCCAAAAATAAAAAAGGGCATTGTGGGAATGTTAAGTGACTGGCACGTGACTAATGACTCTGAAATTCCTTAAAATGACTAACATGTAATTATTTTCCATAATGTTTTCTTCGGACGCTATGTTTGAAGCTTCGTCTATATATTTTCGGTGTGTAAATGAGCGAGTTGCTTATCTAAAAATAGACCGTGTTTCCCGTCAGTAACGAACTGGGCTGTAGTAAATCTCTAATTTCTCATGTTGTCGGATGGTTTTCGACTGCTGGGTGTTGTGAATGAAAATTAAAAGTCTTTTGGAGTACAAGGGTGATTTTTTTGCATTCTTGTTAAGTTTTCCGTCTTAAAATCTGAAGGGCCACCTTTAATGCGCAATTAATCCATTAATCGCAATAAAACAAACGTACAAAAAAAGTAGCAAGATATGACAAAATTAAGCATATCTTCGCAAACTAAAAGGAATTATGACACAAACTGCTCACTCCCTCCAAAAATTAGCTAGATTTTTCATACCTCAAAGTATCGTGTGACAAAAGGGTGAAAGATACTTTAAAGCTGCTCCTACTGTCCATTTGCATGATAAATTGGCACTTGCCAAGCATGTAACACTCATACGTATCGTCGGTTTACTTCGAAAACCTCGTAACAACAGCTTGTTACAAGCCTGTAGTTACGAGGTTTTCGAAGTAAACTGACGATATGCATATGCATGCAAACACACATGTATACACATCTACGCTCGCGTAGCGTTATATGTGTTACAGCCAATTTGTGAAATCAGCCATTTCATGAAATAGCTGAAAATTTTAGCCATTTCGTGAAATGCCTAATTCATGAAGGCATTTCATGAAATGACTAAAATATTTCAGCCATTTCATGAAAAGGCTGGAAATTTGCTCTAGCCATTTCATGAAATGGCTGAAACTCAAAATTATACACGTATTATACACGTATTACTTATTTTGAACATAGTACGTGCATACATTAATTTTGTTGAGTGTCTAATTTTTGTGGATGATTTTTCCAAAAAAAAAAAGCACTTCACAATACTCTTCACAATAGATCTTTCGATGGTATTGCTTGGCTTCAGACAAGACAAATCTGAAAGTGGCTTAAGTATTCAACCCTTTACCAGAAGACAAAATTGTATATTTGCCAAAAGTGAAGAAACTAGTCAATTACAAATTGGCAGGGCATTAACCCATTACCAGACAACAAAATTTTAGACTGGTCCAAATTCAAGGAGATTACAGACAACAATTAATACTGTATTTAAAATGAAAAACAAGTGCTATAAAAACAGAAAACATGGTGAGGAAAGGAGAAATCACTTATTACAAACAATTTCTCCTTTTCCTATACATTTTCCTTTTTTTGCAAAAGGTCAAATTCGCGGTTGTGTTTAAGGAATAAAATTGTTGAATTCCGGTATGTCAGCTTTTTTCATGTTTTTTATTCAGCATTTATGTAGGTAATTAATAACACAAAGATAGTTTCCATAACATCACCCGTGATCAAAGTAACCAATAATTGGATAAGTAACTACATGTAATTACATCAGGATGTTTTCACACATTTTTAGTTCATACTACAGATAATCTTTTGATCTGTTACATTAAATTTATCCTTTAATTAGAGAATTCTTGATAGTAAAATCAATCAATCAAACAAACTAACATTTAAGAAATAAACAAGCAAACAACTTATAAATGTATGTTTCCTCAACAAACCATTGAATAAAATATTCAATCGAAAATGTAATGATATTTTTCTAAATAAAGAAATAAATAAATAAAACTAAAAGGAATCAATTACAAAAACCACGACATCATCAGTTTTCTAATCAAATAATGAATCAATTCATTACTATATCCATTTAAATAAACTCCAGATTTTTTTACACAGATTGGCTGAAAATCCATCAGACAATCTGTGTAATATTGACATCAGAATTCCAGCTATTTCATGAAATGGCTAAAAAGTTCAGCCATTTCATGAAATGGCTGACTGGTTTAGGCATTTCATGAATTGACTAAAATGTTTCAGCCATTTCATAAAATGGCTGATTTCACAGATTGGCTGTAACATATGCACTTCACAATATATGTAAACCAAAAGTTAATGTTGCAAGCCTCACTCCCTCACAAATAAAGCTGTACTTCCGCAAACATTAATGCATAAAATGAGAAAAGGAACAAATCATTTAAATTTAAACTTTAAACCAATTCAAAATGAAATGACTGTGTGCATTTTAATTCACTGAGCATGTGCGTTATTGATCTCTAGTAGTATACCAACTTTGGAGTCAACATTTTAATCTTTTACTTTGAAAGTTAAAGGCGCTTTTAGACCTACAACTAGGACCGCGGGTAACAAAATATCACCGGCAAACATATGCTAAATACAATACAAGAGGGCCATTGGCCCTGGAATGCTCACCTTAGACTATAGCTTGTGAGTGAAATTCAATTCTTTGAGCAACTATGGTAAAGCTTCACCCAAGGAACATCCATGCCAAGTTTCATCAAGATTGGCCATGAGGGTTAGGAGAAGAAGATGTTTAAAGAAATTGTTGACAGGCAACAGACGCCAGACATTGGGCAATCAAATATCAAAGCTCTACACCTTCCAGTTTCAAAAGAATATTTTTAAATTTTCCTTCTTTGTCCTATGTTCGAACTTGTGGTCCCCGGGGCTGGGTCAGTTTTAACCAAAGCAGCATCCATGGAACAAACTTGGTAGAGGTCCACTCAAAGATGTTACATACCAGGTATCAAAGCTCTACACCATCCCGTTTCAAAAGAAGAATTTTAAATTTTCCTTCTTTGTCCTATGTTCGAACTTGTGGTCCCCGGGGCTGTGTCAGTTTTAACCAAAGCAGCATCCTTGGAACAAACTTGGTAGAAGTTCACTCAAAAATGCTACATACTAAGTATCAAAGCTCTACACCTTCCCGTTTAAGAGAAAGAGAAATTTAAAATTTTCCTTCTTTGTTCCTATGTTCACTCCAACCTGTGACCTCCGGGGCATGGCCAGTTTTGACGCCAGGGACATCATATGACCAAACTTGGTAGAGGTCCACTAGAAGATTCTGCATACCAAATATCAAAGCTCTGCACCTTCAAGTTTCAGAGAAGATTATTAAAGTTTTCCTTCTTTGTTGCTATGTTCGAACCTGTAACCCCCCGAGGCAGGACCAGTTTTGACCCCAAGGGCACAATATGAACAAACTTGGTAGAGATCCACAACGAACTGCTACATGCCAAATATCATAGCTCTATGCCTTCTAGTTTTAGAGAAGAAGAATTTTAAAATTTTCTTTCTTTGTTCTTATGGACGAACTTGTGACGGGGGCCAGTTTTGACTCCACGGGCATGATTTATAAAAACTTGGTAGAGGTCCACTAGGAGATGCCACATACCAAATATCAAAGCTCTGCGCCATCTTGTTTCAGAGAAGAAGAATTCTAAAGTTTTCCTTCTTTGTTCCTTTGCTCAAAATAGTGACCTTCGGGGTGGGGCCAGTTTTGACCCCAGGGACATCATTTGAATAAACTAGTAGAGGTACACTAGGAGATGCCACATACCAAATATCAAAGCTCTATGCTTTCTAGTTTCTAAGGAAAGGAATTTTAAAGTTTTCTTTCTTTATTCCTTTGCTCAAATTTGTGACCCCCGGGTAGGGGCCACTTTTGACCCCAGGGACATAATTTCAATAAACTTGGCAGAGGTCCACAAGGAGATGCCACATACCAAATATCAAAGCTCTACGCCTTCAAGTTTCAGAGGAGAAGATTTTTAAAGTTTTCCGTCTTTGTTCCTATGCTCAAAATTGTGACCCCCCGGGTGGGGCCAGTTTTGACCCCAGGGGCATAATTTGAACAAACTTGGTAGAGGTACACTAGGAGATGCTACATACCAAATATCAAAGCTCTACGCCTTCCAGTTTCTGAGGAGAAGATTTTTAAAGTTTTCTTTCTTTCTTCCTATGCTCAAACTTGTGACCCCTGGGGTGGGACCAGTTTTGACCCCAGGGACATAATTTGAACAAACTTGGTAGAGGTCCACTAGGAGATGCCAAATACCAAAGCTCTACGCCTTCAAGTTTCAGAGGAGAAGATTTTTAAATTTTTTCTTTCTTTGTTCCTATGCTCAAACGCGTTATCCCCCGGGGCGAGGCCACTTTTGACCCTAGGGGCATAATTTGAACAAACTTGGTAGAGGTCCATTAGGCGATGCTACATACCAAATATCAAAGCTCTACCCCTTCTAGTTTCAGAGGAGAAGATTTTAAAAGATTTCGTTTTTTTTTTTTTCGTTTCCATGGCAACCAGAGTTATGGGTGGAATTAAATTCTTTGCACAATTTTGGTAGAGCTTTACCCAAGGAACATTCCTGCTAAGTTTCATGAAGATTGACCCAGTGGTTTATGAGGAGAAGATGTTTAAAGAAATTGTTGACGGACGCCGGACATTGGGCGGTCACAATAGTTCACCTTTAGCACTTTGGGCTAAGGTGAGGTAAAAATGCAACCATCTTTAATGATGATATCTTGCATGAGTTTGAAAATGGGTCAACTGGAATCAAAACCTTGGTCACCACTTTTAATCATTGAAAAAAACTTTAGTACACTGTAGAAACCACATTTTCAATCCTATAACCTCAAAAATTACGTAGAATGTTTTTCTTGATAAAATCTTAGACTAGAATAAATATGAATCACGTTGGATAAAATACTAGGCTACTAGTTCAAATTTCAGGAAAGCCTTTTTACACTATACAGGCCAGATTTTCTCTCAAATACTCATAAAATTTTGTGCGAATGTAAGTCTGGATAATTTCTACATGTCAAGTAGGCCGCTGAGACAAATTCTCGAGGCCATATTTGTAAGTCCAGTTCTAATGAGTGTCAGAATGTTTGTCTAAATATCTCTTTTGAGATTGCAAATGGGTCATGTTTTATAAAAAGGCTTAGGGCCGCATTTTGCTAAAGTAATTATTAACAAACTTTACCTAAGCTTTACGTAACTATGATATAGTGGCATTAATCTGTTACGAGACACGAAATAATTGTCATGATTATTTTAGACAACTATTGCGATAAATCACTTTCTATAGATTTTTTAATTTTTCATTTTATTCAGATAAATGCAGGAAATTTTAATCCATTGCATTACTTTTCTTAAATAACCATGATAGTTGTTTTACTTTAGTATCTCGTGGCAGATTAATGCCAATTGCTGTATTACAATTATGTAAAACTAACGCGAATTTTGTTCATAACTACCTTAGTAACATGAGGCCCTGGTGAGCGACTTCAGGGCCATCATGGACCTCTTGTCAGTGTAATTTGAGAATAAACTTCAGGGCCATCATGGACCTCTTGTCAATGTAATTTGAGAATAAATACTTAACAACATCCAAGCTGTAGATAATTAATCTACAAGATCTGGAGGATGATATGATTCCTGTGGCTATACAAGTCATCTTCGTGCAGCCATCGGCACCTGTGGCAATCTAGATAAATTTGAAAAAAAAAACTCATACAAACTGGTCACTTTAAACAACTTTAACTGGATAGATATCCTTGAAAACTGCAGTGATTGCTATTCTTAATCTGCTATGCCATTTTTAGCAAAGTCAGCCTGGTTTTTATTTAGAATAGTCGCAGACTAGCACACAATTTATACAGAACAAAGATTATTATATACTAAACAAAAATTAATCCTGTGTCAGAACAAAAATTATTTCTGTATCAGTCATAAGTGTAACTTTGCTTTGCTTATAAAGTATTTTCACGATATCCATAGGTTTCGTACATAGAGCACTGATATTGTTTTATCAAACAAACTCTACATCAAACGACAAAATTTTAGACCAATCCAAATTGAACATGTTTATGTACAGACAGCACATTAAATATGCCCCAATTGATGGGATATTTGTTTCAAAAGGGTAGAACACATTGTGGTATGATAAAAAATGCTTATTAGCTGCATTCTCTTCTTTTCTCGCCATGTTTTTTAATGTTGTCTTCCTCAGAAACCAAAACAACAACGTAATGTTTGCTTAGAGGTGTGTATGCATGTTTTCATCATCCCGCAAACTTTTGAAATTATTTTGGCACCGATTGTTGAAAGAATGTATGGTAAGGACAAGTTTGTGTGAGCCACTTTCTGTGAAAAAAAGGTACATCCAATCCATCTGGAAAAATTATCAAACCAAAAAGTATTGAAAAGTATTGGGTGAAACTTGTTAATTATGATTTGCGTGGTAAAGTGTGTCCGATTCAAGAATCTATGGTAAAAAAACATGTATTTTGCCACTAGAAAATGAGTTTTTTTACATTAAGGTTTCATTCAGATAATCTAGTATCTTCCTTTAAACCTTTCAATACTATAGACGAAACCATGGGGTTTAAGGGACAACATGGGTGAAGATTCAACAGTACAGAATGTGCATTTATGTCTTGGTTCTTAACCATGCCCTCCCTTAAACAAGCCTACAAAAATAAGAACTTTCTGAGCTTCGGTAGATTGTATTTTCATCTGCTGAAAGATGTTGAACTAATATACTTGGCATTGAAAGAGTTCAGTTCACCTTTTCTTTTTTCTCGTGATTATGTATGTGACCTCGTATTAACCTTTACAGCTCAAGATTCTCACTACTTTTGTTGACTTTGCTTCCCGTGCAAATCAAGGTCAAACTGCACATAACGTTTATTTGGCACTTAAACCCTTTACCAAACAACAAAACTGAAAGCAATTGTAGACGACAACTGTTGTTACAACTATGTTTTTTGTCTTTTCGTATAAAACTTTTACCAAGCCAAAACGCCTGGGGCTAATCAATTTTGCATCTAGCTTTATCAAGTGGTTGTCTACCAAAGGTGTCCAAATGTTAGCCCTGGGGGTTACAAGTTTTACATGGGCTCATATTGGGAAATTTTTAAAAATCCACTTGTACCTAGCCATAAGGCCTAGGGCTACCAAATTTTGCATCTAGCTTTATCTAGTAGGCCCATATTATAGCCTTGTGGTCAGGTTTGTCACCACACCAGAGACCTGTAACAAGTTTTACATGGGCTTTTGTGGTGAAAACTTTCTAAGTCATCTTGTTTCTACCCATAATAAAGACTAGGGCTACTAAATTTAGCCCCATCTCATGGGTTTCATGTTTTACTAGACCTTTTATTGATTAAACTTTGAAAATCCTCTTGTTTATAACAGCACATTCTAGACTTGTATTATTTGGTATTGGGCTTTATCTTGTGGACCTCCACCAGGATTCAAGTAATTATAGCTTTGCAGTCAAAATTGGCTTTGCCCAGGGGTCACTTTTTTCTTGTAGGGAATTTATAGAAAAGAAAAATTTGCATGTCCTCAAGTTTGAAACCAATTGGCCAAATATTGTGATGTTTTTCTTGTAGTGTTTTGACCTATTAGCCAGTGGAGCGATACACCTGGCCATCATGGCCCTCTTGTTCCCTCTGCGTTCAAAAACATACCATGTCATTTTTGCCAAACTATTTTTTTTTTTGCATGCAAACGCTTTAACTTGGACAGATCTGAAATTTTCTCATTTCTTGATACAGTAACAGTTGTGCAATGGTTGCTTCTCTGGTAATATGCTTAGGCCTAATGTCTATTTTCAAGAAGTAATTGCATAGATCTATAGATTCCTATGTTGAAACTGGCAGCTGAAAACTCTCAAACACAATGCTAAAGGTATAATAGTTTTGCATTTAGACCTTAGTGGTATCGGATGGTTTATAGCAACTTATAGATTTGAGGAAGGATGGAATATACTAATGATTTAAATCAGAGAGAATTCATACTGGTTTCAATAAAGGTTTCATTAAAGGGGCTTATTCCAACAGCTTTTGAAAGTTTGGATTTCAATTGAAATGTGAGCATGCAAATCTAGCATTTTACTTATTTCTGTTTAATTTTTCTCCTCCCATTTTATTTCTGGAAAGTACTACTGTAAATAAGCCCATTCCTAGATCTAATGATTGAAAGATCACTAATTGTGAATAGAGTAGTTGCAATGTAACAGCATTGAATTTCATTCTATTAATTGAATTTATTAGTTTCTTCTTTCTACTTCCTACTCTATCAACATCTTCCAGCTTTAGCCACACAAAGTCAAAACTTTCCATCATACATTTGCCATGCCATATTAAGGAGAAACAAGTTTGAAACCCTGCCTGGTCACAAATCTGATCTAGATTTAATTACAGTAAGAATAGCAAAACAAGAAAACTCTTTGTCATGTAAATACTCTGAAAAACGCCTTTTAATGTGATGTATTTACTCCTCGCCCCTTGAACATATGCAAATATTTTTTTGAAAAAGGGGGGGAGGGGGCAGGGGTATAGCCAAGCTGTACGAATTACAGGTGAACACATGAATTCACGAATTCATGTTAAAACAGTAGCAAAAGGAGCACAAGCTCTTCACATGTAGTCTATAGTAAGCAGATAACAGTCACTTACGGCTGGTAGGGTTAACTCTGCAAAACTTGGACAGTGTCAGTATTCGGACACATGGAGAAAAACAGGATAATACAAGCATTTTACTGATGCAAACCTCTCAAAGACATCTTCGCAAGCCAAGGCCGACGATTCACTACGCTATTCTACCCTTTGGGGATCGAGCTTGATTTTTATGTTCACCCTATACGCTTTTTCATTGGATGCAGCCAGCTCTAGCTGCAATGAATGAAATTGCACGTAGCATTTCATCTTTGATAAAAATAGAACAAGGACTCTACCTTTCGAATAGAAGGTAAAACATGGAAACCCATGTGGATGTCTGCTTATCGCTTCATGTGTATTCGTAAGCAGTTTGTGAAACTATTTTCATTTGCTTTTAGAAATATGATGTAAACGGGGGTAATAACCAGCATCCAATAGAGGGTGCATCGCAGGAATATCAAAATCGGGCTCAATCAGCTAAGGTAAGATCCACATAGTGATCGTAAACTTGGCTTGCGAAGATGTCTTAAAGAGTGCAGATGCTTAACTGAGCAACAGTTACATTTATACATAAAGAAATGATGCAACACCCACTTTCTCTCTGAGGCAAACAAAAACTTCCAATGGCCGAGTCGTGCAAACCAGAGGGAAATGCTGTTCTTTTATGTGGTTGTTTGGGGGTATTGTACAAGAAAATATAAACAATTAAATAAAATGCTTCTTAATGTTCTGAAGAAATTACAGTCTTAGAAGAAATAGCAGGAAAAAATTCAAATGTCCGAAGATCAACAATCTTTTCGAATAGTTGTTAGGACAAGGAAAAAAGGGTGAATTCCATAGAAAACTGACATTTTTAGAATGGAAACAAAAAATTTTAACTGTTCTCTCTCATTTTAGGAACAAAATTTTCTAGAGTGTGTAACGGGCAAGGATTTAAAAGGGAGAAAGAGGGAAAAGAGTGGTGTACAGTAGAGGAAAGCGGTAATTCCCCTTTTAAAAAAGCTTGATTAACTTTTACCCTATATTTATCATGTAAGAAGGGAATCTATATCTTTGGAAAAACTTGTAGGAAAATGTAAAATTGCTCGTAACGGAAAATTTCCTGTCCAAACTTATATGATGATATATGTCCAAAGTTTAATGATGCTGTTGCATATGAGTGCATCTTCTCCTATTTTTGAAATAATTTTGACTTCATCTTTATTCTAATTATTAAATTTTAAACTGTAATGAACAAATTATCAAGTGGGGTCACCAAACAATGCTGGTTCAAGTTCTTAGCGACATGTAGTGATTTTTGTCTGACTTCTGCTGGATTTACCCTAACATAATTGAGAGAAATTAACAAGCTGTTACAAACCTGTCCAATGAACAGTTGGACACCATAAGGTAAGGTGCATAATGGTCCACGCGACTGTACCATGGTTACTTATGTCATTGTGGCAGAGTTGTTGTTGATGTTAATATTATTATTGTTGTTGTTGTTGTTGTTGTTGATGATGTTGACATTGATGTTGGTGTTGGTGTTTATGTTGATATTACTGTTTGAATTGCTGCTGAACACAAGGTGTTTTTTGTTCTGGCAGTTTTCAACCTGTAGGTATCTTTCTATGTCAGCCCTAAATATTAGGAAAAAGAAATAAGTTCAGTGTAGAAATAATCATAAACAGAGGATGACAAGTATAATTTCACACAATTTTAAGGACAGTTTAGATCAAGTTTGCTCAAGCTGTGCTGTCTGATCTAGAATCTATAGATAACGTATGATATTGTTAGATTTTCCAAGCAAAAGTTGCTGAACATTTGATGAATAGGTTCTTTTTATTTCAATGAATAGAACTGCCCTTGTCAACTAAACTAAATATTTTACTTTTTTGCCACAGTGTTTTCTAGCATTTCAAAGCTCAATTCAAATGACTGTTAGGCATTTACTTTCAAACAGCTGCAAATCTGAAGCTGTAATTCTTTACTATACAATCCCGAGTTTTAACACCCAAAAGGAAACAGCATTTCCTCTTTTTCTCACAACATTTTCTACCTTTCAAAAATACTTTCCACTGTTTAAACCACGTTTAAATTGTCATCCCAAAATGCTTTGGATATGGAAGTCTATACTAAGGTGATCTGGTAAACAGATAATGTCTGGTGAAGAGTTAATGTCTAGTGAAGAATGTATTTTTGGTCCCTTTATTTCGAAATTTAGGATCCTTTGTCATTCTTTAAAAAATGATGAAAGAGACATTCTGGTTATTAGTTTTCTTAGGCAAACTTCCTCTGAGGCTAAATCAAAGTTTCATAAAAGCAAGGGAATACTTTAACAAATGAGATGTCATCATGCTATGACTATATAGTGGTAAAAGAGTTGCACAGTTTAGATGACAATACCATAGACGGTACAACCAAAGGCTGGAACTCCAAAATGCCTTGCCAATTAGCACTTCCAAAGCAAAAGCTTTTACTAGATTCAGTATGTGTCAAACAAGTCCTCTGGCTTATAAGTGCTGCTTTTTCATGAGGTGTATGTCGAGTCAGACATACACCTCATTGAATTGTATGTGCCATGCAGTAAAAATTGATGCTTTGATGGTTAGTTCCATTAAATCCATCTTACCAGACAATTAGCAGACCCCCTATTTACCATCATTTTCTGCTTTTCTCACAAGGTTTTCAAAAGATTTCTCTCTTAGGGTCGTGAAAAGTCGGGGTTGTTGGTAAAGAGTGTCATAATGCACAATCCCATGTTTAACAAGCCTGTGGTTTGCAGCCTTTGACATCATTTTGGGAAAAAGGAGAAAATATGGATAACAAGCAATTTATCCTTTTCCCACAATAGTTTCTACCCTTACAAAGACAAAATATGCTACTTGAGCTACAGGTCTAAAAATTTTTCATCTAGTAAAGAATTGACTGGCACTCAAAAGAAAGAACCTGTTACCAGTTGACAAAATCTTAGTCTTGACCAATCTGACACAATTTGCAGATTGCTCAAATGGTAATGTTTTTCTTTGATAGCAAAGAAAACATTCTAGGAAAAGGAGAAAATGCTAGTTACCAGCGTTTTCTCCTTTTCTCCCTATGTTTTTAAAGACTTCTTTCCCAGGGTCATTACAAGTCGGCATTGTAGGGTAAAGGGTTAGAGCCTATCTGATGTTTCATCATTAGTGTAACCTTCTGCAGATTTGTTTTACTCTTTATCAAATGACAGATATTCAGACTTGTCCAAATTTAAAGCCTTTGGAGAAGACAAATCAATTGTAGCCAAAATGTTGGAATTTGTCTTAAAAAGGTTAGAAATCATTGTTGAAAACACAGAGAATGCTGGTTACAGACATTTTCTTCTTTTCACATATCATTTCCAGAAGCTTTCTTTACTGGGACTGATGATATTCAGGACTCATTTCATATTGGAAGTATTTGCAGACTACTAATTTAATGACAGGGTAAAAAATATCAATGGAAAAGGAGGAAATAGTGGATACCACCATGTTGTCCTTTTGTCACAATTTTTTTCATAAGCTTTAAAAGGATGGGATTGTTTGATAGAGGGTCAATCAATAACAGGTCAAAACTGAAAGAAACAAAAGGAAAAAGAATGTCTTGGACTAGACATTCTTATAACCCTGACGTTTCCATTGATGTTTTTTCCCTGGTACTTTCCCTTGAGTCAGATGGATTCCTCACAATACACATTTGTCTTCATGCACCTGTGTCACTGTACCATCATAGTGATGAAATCCAGATGTGGTTAGTTCTTTAACATTGCCCCAACAAGTTCCCTCCATGTCACCTAAAGTTATTGTGAGCAAAGTCCTTAGAAATATCTAGAGCTTGCTTGCCCCTGTCTCTCTCTCTCAGGAAGATTTTTCCTCAAAGGCCAGTCAAGAACAAGTTTAGTTGCACTTGCTTGATATTCAGTGAAAATTTTATGTAGAAATATGTCAAAAAAAGAATTGATGGACACATGCTCCTGTTGTATGGGTTCCCCTTTTGATAGCTAACAACCAGTCAAGTTTTTAACAAGGAACAACACACACGACATGGCTACTGCAATGATTTTTTGTTTGAAATAAGCCATATGGAACCAGATGTTAAGCATCTCCACCCGCACCCACCCCAATTTCTAAGGTGAATCTTCAACTTAATTTCTCATTCAAAATCAGTTTTGATCCTCCTACAACACGAGGATCTTGCCTGTGAAATGAGAACAACTATGCACTAGCACTAGCAGCCATAATATAACTCAAATGAAATACATGTACTGTTGAAAATGGGAGTCAATCACCAGCATCAAAACTACATGTAAATATTGGTTCCTGTACTGCTTTAACCCAGCAAACCCAACAAACTATACTTAACATTTTAAACAGATCTCATTTTCTGACTGGACAGAGGTTACATATGCTGATAAAGTACCTTTAGATTCTGAAAGAAAGTTGCAATGGTTTGTTGGGTTGTTAATGGTGAATGACAAATGTCAATTTTGTTGTATCATACTCAAATAAGTGCTATTACCAAATGAGAAAACTCTGGATCAGTCCAAATTGAAAGTATTTGCAAACAACAAGATAAATGAGACTGGAAAAATTGAAATATGGCTTGAGAAGAGTACAAAACATTGTGGTAAAAAGGAGAAAATGCTGGTTACCAGCATTTTCTCCCACTCCCGCAATGTTTTAAAAAGGCTTCTTTATCAGGGTCGTAAAAAGACGGGATTGTGTGGTAAAGTGTTAAGCACAGCATATTTTGAACCATTTTACTGCAGCATGTAACTGTCTAATCTTTTCATCATAATGTGTGCAGACAAATGTATATTTTGTAGAATTTATACAAACCATCTTAAGTAAGGGGAACCTGGGTCCGTATTCACCAAACATTCTCAAGAACGTTCTTTGTCTCATTCTCCAGAATTTTCTACATTTGTAAGTAACACAACTTCCGATTGGCTAAACCATTTGGTTTAGCCAATCAGAAGTTCTGTTATTTACAAATGTAGAAAACCTTGGAGAATAAGACTAAGAATATTCTCAAGAATGGTTGGTGAATACGGACCCTGCTGTTGCTTGATATGATCGGACGACTTTACCTCTCAATATTTCAGCAGATTCCATGAGCAACAATGCCTATACCATTTTCAGTATGTCCGCCAGGTACAGTGCAGTTGTTGCAGCAAGTAGAAGTCACACCTGAACTTGACTTGGATTCTGTATCTGTTTTGTGTTTAGGTAAAAAAAAAGAATGAAATATAAGGGATTCCTTACTTTAGACTCTACTATCAGTATTTATCACAAAAATTTAATTCACAGCCAAACAAAACCTAATAATTTAAGTGACCCATTTTGGTCACAGCAGAGGTTTTAAGTCTTTGCCAAACAACAAAACTTTAGACTTGTCCAAATTGAAAGCATTTGCAGACGACAAAAAAAAATGTGACTCAAAAATTGATATTTGACTTTGAAAGAGCAGAAAATATTGAGGGAAAAGGAGAAAATGCTGGTTACCAGCATTTTCTCCTTTTCCCACAATGTTTTCAGACAGAATCTTCCTCATGGTTGTTAAAATCAGGGATTGTTTGATAAAGGGTCAATGCAATATGCAGCATTAATATAAATCATGTGCGCTCAATATCGCGTAAAAATATGGTTTGGTTTTTAAAATTTGAAAATATTTCTGACATTTTATCCATCTGTAAGATTTTTTTCTCTTCAAGCACAGAGATACTGATGGTTACATTTTAAAAAAAAAAAATTAGTATTACCTAGGAAGGCTGTTTGCTATTGGGAACTGTATGATTATAAACCAGACATACTTGACACCAACATAGCTAGCTGAATCAAATCCCACTTAATAAAACACAATGCACATTATTCATATTCTGATATTCCCATAAGCCTTCATGGAATTCTTGGGACAAATCCTACGATATCTTACAAGCTACTAATTGTCTTCACCCGTTACCACACATATCTGCCTTTTAACAACCTGGAAAGAGACGGCTTTTTAAAACATGGTAGAAAATGGAGAAAATGCTGGTTACCACCATTTTCTCCTCTTCTCACATTTTCTCATGTTGTCTACCTGTCAAAGGTAGAAATCATCATTATAGCACTCTTTGTCATCTGAAAATGCTTTGAATTTATCCAACCCCAAAAATTTGTCACTTTGTACAGATTAAACCCTTTCCCAAACAAGCCTTGGTTTTTACATGTCTGCAGTAGAAGTCTTTGAAAACACTGTGGAAAAAGGATAAATTGCTCATAACAAGCAATTTCTCCTATTCCCACAGTGTTTTGTACCCTTTTTGAGAACTTTCTGCAATTTTCTCCAAATCTAAAATTGTCGTCTTCAAACTCTTTCGGTTTGGAAGGCTCCAAAATTTGATGTTTGGGAAAGGGTTAAGGAAATTCCATTAAACAATTTTTCCTAACTCTTCTCTTTTTCATTCAGTTACAGCTTTGAAACCATATTCCTTTACTGATCAGTGAAATAAAATTTTTTTTCAGAAGAAGGCTATTGAAAACATGGTGTTAAAAGGAGGAAATGTTGAAGACAAGCATTTTATCCGTTCTCTTTTCATATTTTCAGCTTCTCCAAACTATTCCCATCATTTCACTGACAAACAGCCTATTATCTTTAACATTATTTTGAACATTTACTCCAGAATTTCATCAATCAAAGTTTTAGCCCCTTACCAAACAATCCCAGGTTTTCAGAACTCTGAGAAAGAAGCCGTCTGAAAACATTTTGGGAAAAGGAAAAATGCAGGTAACCAGCCTTTTGTCCTTTTCCCCCAATTTTTTCTACCCTTCCAAACACAGATTGCAGCTTTTGAGTCACATCAATCTTGCTTCCAATTTAAACTATTCTAAAATCATGTTGTTTGGTAAAGAGTTAAACTTGATTTCATTTTTAACATAATTATAGTAAGTATCCAGAAAGGATTCAATGATTGTTAAAATTTATGGTTTTACTCACCAGAAGTTGATGTTGGTAGTAGTCATTTGTAGAGAATACTCTTCACTTCCAGTTTCAAGCCACAGATCCATTCACAGGAGGTCTAAGATTTGCTCAAAATGACTGTAAATATATATAATGTCAAAAACAGGATGTTTGACTCACCATTTGATGCTGATACTATCCTAAGTTACAAGAAGTTCTTTTTCCATCCAGTTGATGCTGACTCTTGTCATCACTTTTAAGAATTTCTCTTTTCTTCCAGCTTCAGGCCATAAATCCATATTTATGAATGAAATGATTAGCACAACACTTAGCACTTTTCCCTGGACTCTATTTTCACTCAGGGATCAAATAATATGAGGACTGTCAAAAACAGCAAAGTCGGACTACAATAACTGTTGTGACTTACACACTCTTTAATATTTGAAAGCATCATTATACCTTGATTACTAAAACACTTGTTTTTTCATAAAGTAGATACTCTAAAATCTTTTTTTTATGTCAAAAATGTAATTAATACGAATATTTAAGAAAAAACTAAGCTTTTTCTGTAACCATGATTACATTCTTTTTATTCATTAGTTATCACAGCTGAATTTATGCAAAAAGAAAAAGGATGTATCTTCATCACCTTGCAGAAAAATGTTTTTTGTTACTAGTCCTGTCATGCTATTTTTACACTTCCCTCATATTTATACACTAATACAACACTAAATTCCACATCTTCCTGCATACAACTTGGCGCAGCAACCTCTGGACTTTATACATTTTATCCAAGTTTAATGTTGCTTGATGGGGATGAAAATTTTGACTAAGTCTGTTACCAATTATTTCATCTATGTGGCTCTGTTTTAACTCTCACTTCAGTAACTTGCAATACGAAATCCCTCACTGACAGAGTTCTTTTTCTAGGTTGTCTGGTAATGCATGCATCTGGTTTTATGGGTGAAAGTTTCCTTTTTGCAATGCTCTTTTTCCCAGAAGGTACAAGTACATGTAGCTGTAATACAGGAAATATACATTTTGATTTTCTTTTATGATACAGAAAAATTTCACCAACTATTGATAAGATAAATCTAGTTGGAACCTAAAGGAAATATGACCAATACTTTGTTAGGTAAATGAAACTAAGTCATCTAAAGGCTGCTTTTCCTGAACAATTACCTAGATTTTTTTCACTTTTAATAGAGCTCAATCCCTTGATGAACCAAACAATCTTAGCAAGTTTCAACAGCATGGAATCAACACTGTGAACTTCATTGCCTAACCAAGAAATGGAAAATTTCAATCTTGAAACTTTTTGCAGACTAATTTTCAGATTTTTTTTCAAAATCAATAAGGTTCAAGCTGTTTATGACACAAAACAAATGTGCAAGTTTCACAAACATCTGACCACCGATGCTGACTCCATTGCATTTCAAATAAGAAATGGAAATTTTTAACTTGAAATGGCTACTTTTCCCATACTAATTTTCAGATTTTTTTCAAAATCAATTGGGTTCAAGTAGTTGATACGACAAAGCAACTGTGCAAGTTTCATGAAAATCAGACCACAAACTCTGACTTAATAAACAATCAAGAGGACCATGATGGTCCTATATCGCTCACCTGAGTATTAAACAAAAAGGTTTACGATGAAGAGAAATACCAAATATTGAGGTTCAAGGACAAATGATAATGAAACAAGAGTGGCAAATTGTTGCAAGATATGCCCATCCCATGGCCAGTTATTGAGGAGGTATGATAATTGTAAAGGGCAGGTATTGCAACAAATATGACTGTTTATCAAGTCTCTAATCAATTTGACTTGAGACTTCAAAGTTTTATTCTAGACAAGCAAAAAATACATTAAAAATTCAAAGCTCTATGCCTTCTAGTTTTAGAGAAGAAGAATTTTAAAATTTTCTTTCTTTGTTCCTATGTTTGAACTTGTGACCCCCGTGGCAGGGCCAGTTTTGACCCAGGGGCATCGTATGAACAAACTTGGTAGAGGCTCACAAGAAGATACTACATACCAAATATCAAAGCTCTATCCCATCAACTTTCAGAGACGAAAATTTTTAAAATTTTCCGTCTTTGTTCCTGTGTTCAAACTTAAAACCCCTGAGGCTGGGCCAGTTTTGACCCAAAGGGCATCATATGAATAAACTTGGTAGAGGTCTACTACGAGACGCTGCATACCAAATATCAAAGCTCTATGCCTTTTAGTTTTGAGAAAAAGAATATCAAAGTTTTCCTTCTTTATTCCTATGTTTGAACTTGTAACCCCCAGGGTGGGGCCAGTTTTGACCCTAGGGGCATCATGTAAACAAACTTGGTAGAAGTCCACTAGGAGATGCTACCTACCAAATATCAAAGCTCTATGCCTTCAAGTTTTAGAGGAGAAGATTTTTTAAGTTTTCCTTCTTTGTTCCTATGCTCAAACTTGTGACCCCCGCAGCGGGGCCAGTTTTCATCCAAGGGGCATCATTGGAACAAACTATGTAGAGGTCTACTAGGAGTTGCCACAGACCAAATATCAATGCTCTACACCTTTCTAGTTTCAGAGAAGAAGATTTTTTAAAGTTTTCCGTCTTTGTTCCTATGCTCAACCTTGTGACCTCCAGTTTTGATCCCAGGGATATCATATGAACAAACTTGGTAGAGGTCCACTAGGAGATGTTACATGCCAAATATCAAAGCTCTAAGCCTTCAAGTTTTAGAGAAGAATATTTTTAAAGTTTTCCTTCTTTGTTCCTATGCTCAAACTTGTGACCCACGGGGCATCATTTGAACAAACTTGGTAGAGGTCTACTAGGAGATGCCACATACCAAATATCAAAGCTCTATGCCATCTAGTTTCAGAGAAGAAGATTTTTAAAGATTTTATTTTTTCTTTTTGTTGCCATGGCAACCAGAGTTATGGGTGAAATTCAATTCTTTGAACAATTTTGGCAGAGCATTACCCAAGAAACATCCCTGCCAAGTTTCATCAAGGTTGGCCCAGTGGTTTAGGAGAAGAAGATGTATAAAGATATTGTTGACGGACATAAGGCGATCACAATAGCTCACCTTTAGCACTTTGTGCTAAGGTAAGCTAATAATGGAAATTTTCAACTTAAGATGACTACTTTTCCCACACTATTTGTTGGATTTTTTCAAAATCAATAAGGATGAAGTTATTGATGAGATAAACAATCTGTGCAGTTTTTCTTTTTAAAAACAAAATCTGGTAACAAATGCAAAGTAAATAAGTAAACAAAAAATGACAATTTTTAACTTGAAATGGCTACTTTTCCTATACTATTTGTTGGATTTTTTTTTTTTCAAAATAACTGGGGGATTGTGTAAAGAAGAAAGAAAATCTTCAATCAATTTGAAATGGCTATTTTTCCCATACTGTTTGTTGAATTTTTTTTCAAATCAATAGAGTTGAGGTTATTGATTTAGATAAAGAAACTGTGCAAGTTTTACAGAAATCTAACCATAAATGCAAACTTTATTGTGTAAATATGAAAAAAAAAAATCAACTTGAGATGGTTATTTTTCCCTTACTGTTTGTTGGATTTGTTTCAAAATAAATGGGGTTGAAGCTATTAACTCATTACTAAACGACAAAATTTTAGGTTTGTTCGAATCGAAAGCAATTGCAGACGACAAAAAAAAAGTGAATGAAAATTTGATATTTGTCTTGTGAAGGGTAGAAAACATTGTGGGAATAGGAGAAAATGCTGGTTACCAGCATTTTCTCCCTTTCCCACAATGTTTTGTAAAGGCTTCTTTCTCAGGGGCGTCAAAAGTAGGGATTGTGTTGTAATTGGTTAATGAGATAAAAAAAATGTGAAAGTTTCATAAAAAGCTGACCACAAATGCATACTTTATCGTGTAAACAAGAAAAAGACTAACAGACAGACGGACGGACGACAGACACTACACCATCACATAAACTCTGCTGGCTTTCAGTCAGTAGAGCTAAAATCATTCTGCAAGAGATTGCATGATTTAAACTTCTATATATGTCTTTGTCACAGGAATTGTGACTATTGTTGTTGTTAGCATTATTGCCACTGCTGCGCGCTGCTGTGGCTGTTGGATGGATTTACTTGAAGTCATGCACTAAATCGCAGCAACAAGACACAGAAGGCAAGTTTCTGTAGCATATTTCTTAATTGTTTATTCAAGTAAGAACCCCATTTCAATGGCTTTTCACAAAAAAAAGTGCAACCTGCAACAATAAAGAAAAGAAGAAGGCACTCTGAAGGACAACTACATATCCGGGGGATCCTAGGTCAGACAGCAATTGAGTTAGAGCATCGAAGTGATTTTAGAACCAAGTTCACCTTTTACCCATGTGACCCAAAATTCAATAGGACACATCCTTGCGCCATGAGCAACACTTGTATTAAGTTTCAAGCTCCAAGGTTATAGATCAAATGAGATGGAACACGTGAACAAAGACAAATTGACAGATGGCCAGACATACAGTCATTGTAAAACTAGTATATCCTCCCGCTACTTTGTACATGTGGGGCATAACAAACAAGGAAATTTCTTAGAAAAATACAAAAAACTGGCTAGTTTTTATTTTCTATGCATATTTCTCTCTATAAAATTTATAAAGTCATCATCGCAGATGCAGGAAAATTACCCACCTTTGTTAGGCATCCAAGTTTTATTGTTCATGACAAACACTAACACTCCTGAAAATTGTTAATCCAAATGGTGCAACTTCCATATACATCTTTGTCCCTTAACTTATCTTAACTTTGAACAGCCTTGAGGAAGCTCTTTGATATGGTTGTGGTCAAAAGGAGAAAAATGCAGCATTTCCTCATTTTCCCACATTTTCTACCCTATAAGAGACAACCTTGCTCATTTGAACTTATAATTGATTCCTTGTCTGCCAATACTTTCATTTTGGGCAAGTCTAAAATTTTGCTTTTCAGAAAAGAGTGACATCCTGCCATTCAATGGAATCATCAAAGCAATGATCACATACCTCTTTCATATATAGGAGTTTTTGTAACCTGAGTACACCATTGCGAATTTGCCTTGGAAATGAGAAACCCTTCCCTTTTTAGAATGCCCTATCTAATTCCAACTAGTTTCATAAAACCTGTTCCAAAACATCCCTTAATTACCCACAGTACTTTTATAATTACTGTCATGAGATTAAGTATACTGTTTAACTCTTTACAAAACAACAATATTTTGGACTAGTTCAGATCGAAAGCATTGCAGATGACAAAATAAATATGACTCAAGGACTGAAATTTGATTTTGGAAGGGTAGAAAACATTGTGGGAAAAGAAGAAAATGCCGGTTACCAGCATTTTCTCCTTTTCCAACAATGTTTTCAAAAGCTTTCTTTCTCAGGGTCGTCTGGAAATGCTTTCAATTTGGACCAGCCCAAAATTTTGTAGTTTGGTAAAGGGTTAAACACATATATATCTGGACAAGGAATTTCTAACCACTCACCAGTCAAAACCAAAAATTTGACCCATTTACGCAAAACCAGTGTCGCCAGTATTGTCGACAATCTTAAACTGCTACAAATATATTTACTCAAATATATATGTGAAATTATTATTTAAAAGAATACTATTAGTCAGTTATTGACGAAGACAATAATCTATTTGCCAAAAATATAAAGTAATAATTTTGAGGTCAATTGCTACTAGTACCTAATTTTCGCATGTCTGAAATTTTAAATCTAAAACATTAAATGGATACGGTTATTATACTATGGTAAAGACATGGTAGCTATCAGCTAATTAAAAACATTTTTTTTTGGTCCTGACTTATTTACTTTTTTCCTTCTGAATAAAATTTTTGTTGACGCCAAAAGAGACCTCACCTACCGTAATGATTTTGGTATACACAAAAAAATTTGAATGAGTGTGAAGAACATGTATAAAAATCACCGTATGAAGTCAAACCACGTTTTGTCGCTATTTAAAACCTTACCTCCATAACTAGGAAATTCCTATTCAGTGTGATTACATTTGTTTTCTATATCAAGTCACCATATCGTATTCTTTCCATTTTTATGTTTATTCAAGTTTTATTTCGTTTTGTTCGATCCCAATGGGTTGACATTTATCTTTTATTCTCCCTTCCGTAACGAAGTAAAATTTTGAACAGGACTTGTTACTATTGTGAATATTTTATCATGTAAACAAGCAATGAAATTGTTCAACTTGAAATGCTACTTTTCCCATACTATTTGTTGCATTTTTTTCAAAATCAATGGTGTTGATACTATTGATAAAGCAAAAAAAAAATACTTGTGTTTCCGGTTACCCAACCAACCCTAAATATATATGGCCGACCCTAAACCTCTTTCCCTGAGGGTTAAGAAAAAAAGAAATCAGATTAGCACTGACCCTCTTCTTAGACCTGTATCATTTACGTGGAGTTCCGATATCCGATGTGGACTTCGGTTTAAACGGGGGAAAATCTCAAAATTAGTAATCATTTACCTGAGCAGGAATACGCATGGGAAAAGAAAGGACTTCGAGGGTTACAGACGATCCTTATTTCTTCTTTTCTACAACATTACCTTAGTTTAGTTCATAAGTTCTGTTCTTTCACCTGTACGAAAGGGATGCAAAATCTACGAAAGTTAAGTCCTATTTTATCTCCATTCCGCTATTTCACGGACAAACTTCAGCGTCCAATTTGCTCAATATATAAAACGTTATTTTTCCTCCTTAAAGAAGGTTCGTTATTTGAAAAGAATTTCAAGTAGCATAACGGGTTTAAGTGATATACTAATATCCTATCTGTTTGTTTGATCGTTTTTTTTTTCACGGCGGTCAGTGCACCTACGCAAGTGTTTCCTGTCAATCTTATACGAGTACTGACAAAACTTTCTTTCTGACCTTCTGGCTACTTTTTTCCAATGCATTAGAGGTGGGAGAGAAAAATTGCCGCCAGAAAGTTTGCCTCGAGCGGGTATCAAACACGCAACCAATTCAAATACACTAACCACTGAGTTACCAGGCCGTTTTTTTTTCTTTTATTATTTTTAAATCTTGAGTTGGCAGACTGTTTCAGAATAGACTCAAAAATAAACAGACTTCACTTAATTTAAGACGCAGTTAACTGACAAATTCACTTATTTTGTGAGTTGAGTCTGAAACGTTGAAAACAAAAACAAATCAACAGAGTAGTGCTGGGTTTTGCAAACTATGCTCATGCTTCGTTACCATCGATAAACGTAACACATTAACTTGCTTTCGTACGATGGCTGTTTACGCCGCTTTCAACATTACTATAGTTATGTAACGGCCACACTTCACTTATTCATATACATCATTAGTTTTTACCAGCACTAGGCTAGGGCTCCGAAGTTTCTTGTCAAAGGACATTCCCCGAACAACCCAGTGCTTCTAGTAAAGCTCAAATTCTGACCGTCCAGACGACAGCTGAAACACTAAACCCTGTCCTGAGAATATCTTGATTAAACCATGATATTTGAAAACGTAACCAAGCCTGATAAGGCAGTTATGAGGTATTTTCTTACATTTATCTTTCACTGAGTGCGAGGGGATAAATTTTCGCGTTGTCCGTCAGACTGTCCGTCCGTCCGGACAGATATCTTTTAAAATCCTTGATAAAAAATTATGAAACTTCGTACATATGTTCCTTAATGATATTCCGCCGATAGTCCGCCGACATACTTTTTGTTTTGTTTTATTTGACGCTGTGCCATGAAAAAGGGGGGTTTAATGTATATTTCCAATATGGAGCCAATATCTCTTTAACTACTTGATAAGATTCTATGAAACTTCATTCACATTGTTTATCATAAGCCATCCATGTGTTCTTTGTTACAGTTTGCGGTTAAAGTTTTTTTTTTTTTTAAATCGCCTGACGTAGGCAGATGAATAAAGTTTCAGAGCTCTCCGTCCGTCTATCCGTGTTTGGCCGTGTCTCCATCCGGGGCAATATCTACGATCGCACGGAATTTTGCAAAAATTTATACATGTATACAATAACCTATTCCGCCGATACTTTTTTTTTTAATTTGATGCATAATAACCGACTAGGAGCGATTTTGAGTGACGTGGTCGCGTACATTTTTGAAAAGGTCTTTTTCAGCAGGGGATATCGTTTCAACGAAATCAGCATTATTATTGTTTTTATTTAATGAAATACCATATCATGGAAAAAAAGGGGTTAAGTGTATATAATTTCATAATGGACCAATAACAGAAAGGCAACGTATACATGCAAAACACAATACCTCTCAGATGGTTCTATCAAAAAAGTCCTTTTCTGTTGGGAATAACATTTCAACGAAATATATCCATCCCAGGGAATAAAGTGAATTTAAAATCGTATGCAAAATGCAATAGTTTTTGTTGTACAAACAATTTCAAAAGTATACATTTGTACACTTATTTAGTTCATGTATTTTTCCTTTGACCAAAACTTCAAACTATACGTGCTGATAGATATAACCAAATGCGGATTAAATCGGGGGAAATGAGCACAAACCTACTCGTCAAATAATCATTTATGTTTCAAACATATACAGGGGTGTCCCAAAATAATTATCTGTTACCCATTTAAACAATTATTGTTTCAATTGGGATGGAACGCACCATATATACCTAAAAGCTATATCAAAACAATGTCTACACAATATATAAAGCTTTGTTAAAAAAAAAAAACGTGTGTACACGTATAATACATATTTATGATGTGTTGGAGAATGGCAGGACTGTGCTGATTACTCTTGAAAATCATTTCAAATTGATGTTATAGAAATCATAATACAAAGTCAGTATCTCAGATTGATAGCTGTTGTTTAATCGGTGAGAGATTTAAAGAATGCGCTATGTCAGACCGCAGCGAAGGCATATGTTGATGTACAGTAAACGAAAGAACGAACCCGAGATAGAATGGATAATTATTGCAACCGATTATCCCGACCGATCTACTTCTGCAGAGGGAATGAACCTAAGCGAGTAGATAGGCCAGGTCCAGTATGTGGGGAGGGGGGAGACGGGGCAAAATGCTGACGAAATCTTTGGTGGTACTCGAATCCACAGCCTTTGATACTAGGATCGGCGGCTTACCAAATGGGTTATTGGACCAACCGATACTCTAACGCATTAGAAATGTATTTATCCCTTGTTAGACGTCAGACGCATTGAAAGACTTTTTCTAAGTTACTGCAATTTCCTTCTTTATTACTTACCTGCCACAGTGGCTTTCTGACCACTTTTGACAGAAAATTGTGGAAAAAGGAAAAATAAATTATGACGAGCAAGGTCTCATTTGTTACGATGTTTTCAAGTATATATTGATATATCAAACCTTAAAGGTGCAGTTTAGGTCAAATTATCAAAGCAGGTGTCAGAATACAATTAAATTTAAATCGAACCATTTAAAGGTATAAAAGTATTGTGGAGATGACAGTTTGTTCTCACGTGGTCAAACCATATGTTAGTCGCTGGCAACAAAAATAAAATAAAATCAGGCAAAATGTAAACAAATAACACAGCTACCTGGCAGGTTTTAACCTAGTTTTGTTATCAATTTCTCTGCCAGCGACTAACTCCTTGACCGACAGAACAATGACAGATTGTCATCCTCACAACAATAACAACAATAACACGATCCTGACGAACAATGCTGTGGGAAAAGAAGAAAATACTGAAAAGCAGTAGTTTCTTCTTGGCGCACGTGCGCTTACTTGTCTTACTCTTTCAAGGACAGATCCTGCACAAATTTAACAGCACTTAGCATGTTGCCTGAAGATGCTTCAAACACAAACTAAGATGTCTTTTTTGTCTGGTGAAGAGTCAAAACTTTAATCTATACTTAACGATTTGAAATGACCTGAATGGCTGTCTTTGAATTAAGGGGATTTAGATTGCTCAGTCTGAACTTCTCGGGTAAACGAAAATTAACTTTGAGATGGCCCCTTTTTGCCCGAAGTCCACGTCCGATATCGGAGTCCACGTAAATGATAAAGGTCTCTTCCGACCTCTGATCCTATCAGGGCTGAAAATTAGCCCTGGTCCGAGGTCTACGACCTACTGAAATGGAGATCAGACCCGTGGAAAAAAGCAAGGCGAGGGTCCAACGGGCCTGTCAAAATGGAGGTCGGACCTGTTCAGAGTAAAAAGTCCAATGCCCGGAAATATATTCAGAATGAGTAAAATTGTTGAATTTAAAAAAGTCATTCTAATGAAAAGTCAGGTCTGTTTGTTTAGGACCATCTTTGTTTGAAAGAGAACTACTCGAGATTTTTCTGTACACCAACAAACTGTGCAAGTTTCATGAAAATCTGACCAAAAATGCAGACTTTATAACAGAAACAAGAAAAGAAAGTTTTCAACTTAAAATGGCTACTTTTCCCATACTGTTTGTTGGATCTTTTTCAAAATCAATAGGGTTGAAGCTATTGATAGGATAAACAAACTCCGCAAGCTCCATGAAAATCTGAACACCAAGACAGACTTTATCCAGTTATCAAGAAATGGAAATTTTAAACTTGAAATGGCTACTTTTCCCATATTGTTTTTTGGATTTTTTTCAAAATCAAAAGGGTTAAAGCTATTGATGAGATAAACAAAACTGTGCAAGTTTCATGAAAATCTGACCAAAAATGCAGACTTTATCAAATGAACAGATGACGGAAACCACACAAAACTGTGCAAGTTTCATGAAAATCTGACCAAAAATGCAGACTTTATCAAATGAACAGATGACGGAAACCACACCATGACATAATACAGTACAGTTCTCGCATTTTCTGCTCAAGTCTGAGAGACGTAGCGGACAAATTTGTCCACTGCAAATCTGCTGTACAGGTAAAGGCCAGGGAAAGGTGGCAGACTTGTCAAAAAGGCGGCCTCAAAAACTATCGGGCAACTTCACAGCAGGAGGTAATCACGGTGGATCGCGGCGACTTGTGGGGGATTGCTGGGGAATATTCGCCCGGATGACTGTAAATTTTCATACATGAATATCTGTAATTTTCCCTACTGTTTTCTGGAACCAGAAAGTAGTACTTCCATTACGACCGCAACATTTTCGTACCTTTAAATGCGGATTCAACTCTTTACCACACGACAAAATTTTAGACTGGTTCAAATTGAAAGCATTTGCAGATGACAAAATAAAGGTGACTGAAGAATT
This sequence comes from Tridacna crocea, assembly GCA_943736015.1. Lineage (NCBI taxonomy): Eukaryota > Metazoa > Mollusca > Bivalvia > Cardiida > Cardiidae > Tridacna > Tridacna crocea. The sequence continues at coordinate 19,101,605 of OX031066.1, forward strand.
GAAATTTGTTCTGGGAAGGGTAGAAAACAGTGTGGGAAAAGGAGAAAATGCTGGTTACCAGCATTTTCTCCTTTTCCTACAGTGTTTTTAAAAGACTTCTTTCTCAGGGCTTGTGTGGTAATGGGTTAAGCTTTGCCAACAGGGATTACTGAAGTTAAGATGCCACAAAACGTTATATATTATTTTAATCAGCTATTCCTTAAGTTACACATTTGTAGGCCCATCCCATAAAAGTGCTACTTCATGCTGGATTCCAAAAACCAAAGTTACTACTTTTTGATTGTTTATGACTCTCAAACATGTACTTTATAAGTAGAAAAACTCTGGAATCCCAAGTAATAACTTACCCACAGAGTGCCGAAAACCCATAACATAATCTACAATTTGAAAAAAAAAAAGAAACCCAAGAACCAGCATTTTTCCATGTTGTTTTCGTCCTACAAGAGCGCAAAGTGTACATCCAAAATCAGACTGCACATTTCGATTTTGATTTATATAAGTCGCAAAGGCAATTATTGTTGTGAATGCCTTTTCATGGGTTAAAGAGCAAAAATGTGTAATGTAGCATAAACAAAAATTTTTCACTATACCCGCGGTCTGAAACTACACACTAAAAAACAAGAGGTCAATTGGCCCTGGAACGCTCACCTTACACTATAGCTTATGAGTGAAATTCAATTCTTTGAGCAACTTTGGTAAAGCATCACCCAAGGAACATCCCTGCCAAGTTTCATGAAGATTGGCCCAGTGGGTTAGGAGAAGAAGATGTTTAAAGAAATTGTTGATGGGCGACAGATGCCAGACATAGGGCAATCAAATATCAAAGCTCTACACCTTCCAGTTTCAAAGAAGAATTTTACATTTTCCTTCTTTGTCTTATGTTTGAACTTGTGGTCCCCGGGGCTGGGTCAGTTTTAACCAAAGCAGCATCCTTGGATCAAACTTGGTAGAAGTCCACTCAAAGATGCTACATACCAAGTATCAAAGCTCTACACCTTCCCGTTTAAGAGAAAAAGAAATTTAAAATTTTCCTTCTTTGTTCCTATGTTCCAGCCTGTGACCTCTGGGGCATGGCCAGTTTTGACGCCAGGGACATCATATGACTAAACTTGGTAGAGGTCCACTAGAAGATTCTGCATACCAAATATCAAAGCTCTGCACCTTCAAGTTTTAGAGAAGATTTCTAAAGTTTTCCTTCTTTGTTGCTATGTTCGAACCTGTGACCCCCGGACGCAGGGCCAGTTTTGACCCCAATATGAACAAACTTGGTAGAGATCCACTAGGAATTGCTACATGCCAAACATCATAGCTCTATGCCTTCTAGTTTTCGAGAAGAAGAATTTTAAAATTTTCTTTCATTGTTCGTATGTTTGAACTTGTGACCCCCGGGGCAGGACCAGTTTTGACCCCACAGGCATGATTTAAACAAACTTGGTAGAGGTCCACTAGGAGATGCCACATACCAAATATCAAAGCTCTACACCATCTAGTTTCAGAGAAGAAGAATTTTAAAGTTTTCCTTCTTTGTTCCTATGCTCAAACTAGTGACCCCCGGGGTGGGGCCAGTTTTGACCCCAGGGACATCATTTGAATAAACTTGGTAGAGGTCCACTAGGAGATACAACAGACCAAATATCAAAGCTATGCTTTCTAGTTTCTGAGGAAAAGAATTTTAAAGTTTTATTTCTTTGTTCCTATGCTCAAATTTGTGATCCCCGGGTTGGGGCCAGTATTGACCCCAGGGACATAATTTGAATAAACTTGGTAGAAGTCCACTAAGAGATGATACATACCAAAAATCAAAGCTCTACGCCTTCAAGTTTCAGAGGAGAAGATTTTTAAAGTTTTCCTTTGTTGTTCCTATGCTCAAACTTGTGACCCCTGGGGTGGGGCCAGTTTTGACCCATGGGGCATAATTTGAACAAACTTGGTAGAGGTTCACTAGGAGCTGTCACATACTAAATATCAAAGCTCTACACCTTCAAGTTTCATCAGAGCAGATTTTTAAAGTTTTCCTTTTTTGTTCCTATGCTCAAATACGCTATCCCCCGGGGCGGGGCCGTTTTGACCCTATGGGCATATTTTGAACAAACTTGGTAGAGGTCCATTAGGGGATGCTACATACCAAATATCAAAGCTCTACCCCTTCTAGTTTCAGAGAAGAAGATTTCCAAAGATTTCGGATTTTTTTTCTTTTTGTTGCCATGGCAACCAGAGTTATGGGTGGAATTAAATTCTTAGAACAATTTTGCTAGAGCTTTACCAAAGGAACATTCCTGCCAAGTTTCATGAAGATTGGCCCTGTGGTTTAGGAGGAAAAGGTGTTTCAAGAAATTGTTGACGGACGACGAACGCCGGACATTGGGCAATCACAATAGCTCACCTTTAGCACTTTGTGCTAAGGTGAGCTAAAAAACGCACTATTTTAAAGTTCATGTGCAACAGGCTTCAAGTGTGTTTTCATCACACATTCTTTCTTACCCTTCATTAGATGAAACAGATATAGCAGTTGTTAGCCTTTTTATTTTTTTGTTCTGTTGATAATTAAAAACCTAAAAACAAAGTAGAAAAATATACTACCCTGTACATGTTTATCACCACACTGTTTATCCTCATTTTCATAGTCTCTTGATGTAAGGAAACCAAATAAAACTGTATAGATATTTAGCTTTTTCAAAATACAGGCTGGATCGTCAGAAAAACGAAACATCGGTCCACATTCCAAACTAAAATGTTCCTCTTGGTTTCTTAAATAAAAATCTGTTCTTTCCATTGCCTTCTGACCCTTTACCAAAAATAGTCCCTGATTTTTCTATGTCGCTGAGGTTGAAGCATTTGAATACATTGTGGGCCAAGGAGAAAATGTTGGTAACCAGACTTTTTTCCTTTTCCCTTAATGTTTGTTACCCTGCTAGAAACAAATTTTAATTTTTGAGTTACATTTAGTTTGTCCGTCTGCAAGTTCATTCAATTTGGACCAGTCTAAAATGTTGTTGTTTGGTAAAGGGTAAAATAACATATGCAAACTTAACACAAAGGAGAGGCAAGGGTTAACTCGGTATTCCTTTGATGCTGGATATAACACTCGGGCAGTGTGAAGTACTGTCCCAATTGTTAGTTCCATATGCATGTGTCATATTAAAAGTGGGTATTTAGAATTTTCACATCACACCAAATTAAAAAATATATATATCATTGAAATTTATATGAAAAAAACAATACAAATCATCAATAATTCAGAATCATAAAATTATAAAAAAAAAATTTTTTGACGGTATTCCCTTAAAAGGCTACGTAGCCTCTTAAGCTATTTTTAGATTTTGCGCCAAAAATCAATAACGCATTGTGGGAATGTCAAGTGACTGGCAGGTGACCAATAACGCATAACTTCCATTACATAACAAACATGTAATAATTATTTTCCGTAATGTCTTTTTCAGACGGATGTTTGAAACTTTGTGTTTTCCTGTATTTAAATGAGAGAATTAATAATCTAAAAATAGAACGTGTCTCCCATTTGTGTCAACCTGGTCCGTAATAAATCTCTAATTTCTCATGTTATCAGATGGTTTTCGACTACTGGGGTTTTATGAATGCAAATTAAAAGGCTGTGGGAGTATAAGGATGATTTTTTTGCATTTTTGTAAAATTTTCGTCCCAAAATCTGAAGGGCCACCTTTAAACCGTCTGACACTTTTTTATACAACCTTATCTAACCCTTCTTAAATATTTACCAGTTCGATTCCAATAATTGATTACTAGTTCATTTGGTAAGTCAAAATAACTATAGATCTGTTTAACTTTCTGTAAGAATTTAAGATATTCGAATAGCAGCAAATGTCTAGAAATATGTCGCTTAAAAGGTTCAGAATATTTTCTCTTTTTTTTTTTTCACCAAATTATTTTTAAACCCCAAAAAAGACAGTTACATCTCATTCTTGTCATCTTGCTGCCATTAGCACTAGATATTGGCGGATCTGATGCCATCAACATTGCTGAACAAAGTGTAATCTTTTGGACTTGAAGGTTATCCAGGCTTGAGTATCTCGCCATACCGAAACAGATTTAGTTTTCAGCACTTTAGTAGTTTTCAAATACGAGACAGCATCTCAAACCTTTCAGAATAAAGCTGCTTTTTTAGAGAAGACCAAGATCAGAAAACGTAATGCGTTCACATCCTGGAACTTAATTGTCCGAGATTATGAAAGACTGTTTCATTATAATCAAACAGCCCCAAAAATTATCTTGTTCAAAGCCTTTTTTGCTATTTAAGAGAAAATTACCATTACACTAAATGAAGCCTTTTCCCTTCGAACTGGTAATCGGCTGACCTACGAAAACAACCATCCAGTGACTTATTTTCTCGTTGAGCGCAAATTGAATGAGCCATACTCTGTGAAAAATGGTTCTAATGTATATCCGTGACTCACCAAGCAAGCCATCACAAAACATGGATCCATTTTATTTAACAACCGACCAAGTAATGAGGTAGAATGACATGCTAAAAATTGACCAAAGAGCAAAATGTTTCGACACAGGTAAGCCTGTACCTTCTGCGCAGCCTTACCGGAGTTGATACTTTTTGTAGGCTCACCAAACCAATTTCTCACAGAGCATTGCTAAGTGGAATCGACATCAACTGTAGGCAAGAGTTACAAAAATAAATTGTAGGATCAGGCTGTTTGGGTAACTCAGACACTAGTATGCAGACAGTGATCTATTAAAGATCAGATATTGCGTAATGCATATTCTGATCTCAATCCATGATGTCTGTAAAAATTGTATGGGCACTTTACCAGTTGTTTTTGACTGCATTCGAGTACTGTATGTAATAATGGTTGCTGAAGTAAACAAAGCGGGTGTTAAAATGCATTTTAAAAGAGAAAACTATTGTGAAGATGACAATCTGTTATCGCAGGGTTGAGCCAACTGTTTGTCGATGGCAATTAATACAAAAATTATGCTAAAAGTTGGCAAGTCGATGTATCTTAAGTTTACTTTTTGCCTGATTTTAACATTATTTTGTTTGCCTGCAATTTACATTTGGACAGAATACACAGAATGTCATCCTTGGAATATTTTCCACACCTTAAATGCTGTGTCACACAGCACTTACGCATAAATTACGCATAAACTACGTAAAAAATTTGAGGCATACGTGGAGATACGCAATACATGCGTGATATACGTAATTCATACGTTTTTCATGCGCATTTCATTCATCTCTGTGCGCAGCGAGTGGAGTCCAGGGTGAGCATACGTGGACATACGCGAAAACGGTTTTGAGCTGCACAAAATTTTTCGACTGTTTGGATTTACGCGATCTATGCGTAATCTACATAGTTTTTACGTAGTTTTTACATAGTTGTTACGTAATTTGTGCGTTTTTCATACGCGTATGTGCACGATACATACGCAAAGTTGGCAATTTTCATGACTATTCCACGTATGTCTGCGTATTTTTGACGAACCTTTCATGGATATGACACTCATGTATCGCAGATGTACCAGTTATATTTCGCGTATACTGCTAAGACACCACACACATTACGCATGGATCACTTATAAAAACAGATGAAATACGCTAGATTTACGCTGGAATCACGCATGCTTCACGCAAGAAATGCATATGGGTTTAGGGTATATAAACCAGCCAATTTTGGACCGCTGCATCAGTCCCCATCATGCCGTCCATGAGTTCACATCTATGTCGTATGCCATCCAAGAGAGGAAACCATGAATCCCCAATGCAGAGAAGTTCTTGCCTTCCTCCTTTAGCAGCACAACAAGCAACTGGTCCAGCTCCAGCAGATCCTGAACCACAGGCGAAAAGAAGGTGTGGGAGAAGATTCGAACTTGGGATCTACGACAGATTGATGGTGGAGATGAGAAATGACGATCAATGGTTTGTGAAGAAATGCAGCGGAGGTGGCAAATTTATACACAAGTTGCAGACGCGGAACATGCGCGATTCATGCGTAAAACATACACGATCTGTAAGCGGGGCATGCGCTATTCATTCGTGCTTTGCAGGAATCATGTGTAAATCATACAAATTTCTTTTGTGATTATGCGTGTTTCATTATCTTGAAAATTGGCCTTTCCGTGGATATGCGTGTTTTTTGCGTGGTGTATTTGTGTTTCATGTGTAAGTTATATGTAGTTTCCACGTCATTCTTGCATGATTCATCTGTCAAAATTTCACGTATAACCACCAAGTTTTGTATTATCGCCGCGTATAAATCCAGATTTTTCAATTTTTATGTGTAACTCGTGCAAAGTTTATACGTCAACGGCTGTGTGACACAGCCATTAGGTTGAATGCCTTTGCAATCGGCATCCTACATTTGAATAAGGCAACAAATTTCTAGACATGTTCAATCTATATGCATTTGCAGACGAGAAATTCAGTGTGTATCATATGATTGGGTTTCTCTTTGAAAAGTAGACAATATCGTGGAACTATGATCGTATATTGCTATACAGCATTTTCTCCTTTCCCAACTGTGTTTTCAAAACCGTTTTAACGCTTTTCAACCCTAGATCGCTGGTACATGCTTTACCCTAGTTTATCCTATCTGTTTATTGTTTATCCTTTACCAAATAATCTTGGCCCAAGTTTAACCCTTTCCTAAACAAGCCCTGGTTTTTACATGTCTGCAGTAAAAGTCTTTTGAAAACACTATGGGAAAACACAGTGTTGTCTACCCATTTTGAGAACTTTCTGCAATTTTCTCCAAATCTATAATTGTTGTCTGTAAACTCTTGCGGTTTGGAAGGGTCCAAAATTTGTCACTTGGGAAAGGGTTAAAGAGCCTCTAGAAACCAGAGTGGGAGAAGAAAATATGCTGAATATCAGCAGCTGCTTCTCTTCCAACAATGTTTTTGTTAAACAAACAAATATAATTTCAATTAAATACCAATCTTTTTAGTGCCATCCTTTTTGATAATATAAATATTTTGGTATCCAATATTTATTTAGATACCACATATATGCTAAATATAGAGTATGGTTAATTCTTTTAATTTACATAATAAATGTTAAAAATAATGCACAAATCATTATAAATCATTTATATTTTCTCTCCCTCTCTCTCTCTGGTATTTTCTTAATAAACCATATATACTAAAGTGGCTTTGGCTTTTTTACCTATGGCCTTATTACATATGTTTTTTTTACCGTTTTACTTCAGGCATTTTTACCTATGGCCTTTAAAGGTGGCCCTTCAGGTTCTGGGACAAAAATTTTATAAAATACAAAAAAAATCATCCTTATACTCCCAAAGCCTTATAATATTCATTCATTAAACCCCAATAGTCGATAACCATCCAACAACTAGATAAATTAGAGATTTAGTACAGCCCAGGTCGACACTAAAGGGAAACACAGTCTATTTTTACATGAGCAACTCGCTCATTTACATACTGGAAATGTACAGACGAAGCTTCAAACATAGCATCCGAAGTTCTAGACATTATGGAAAATAATTACACGTTTGTTATGTTATGGAATTCAATAGTCATTAGTCACTTGCAAGTAACTTAACATTCCCACAATGCTTTTTTTGATTTTGGCGGGAAATCTGAAAATAGTTTAAGAGGCTACGTAGCCTTTTAAGGGAATACTGCCCCAAAAAATTTCTTTTGTAATTTCATGATTCTTAATTACTGATGATTTGTATTGTTTTTTCATATAAATTTCAGTGACATATGCTTTTTTTAATTTGGAGTGATGTGAAAATTCTAAATACCTACCTTTAACCTATGGCTTTTTTACCTCTGGCTTTTTTACCTAGATTCTCCCAAGACAGTAAGCTTTGGAAAACATTGTGGGTTAAGGAAAAATGTTGCTAACATTTTCCAAAAAAGTATCCCAACTTTTTTAAGACAACTTTTCTCATTTCAGCAAAAATGCTTTCAATACGGATGAGTTTAATATTTTGTCATCTGTTGAATAGATAAAGGTCGACTTTACTTATCTTCCAACTTTAGAACAAGATCAGCCAAATATGAGGGGTGGAAATCTTTATTTTGCAAATTGCACATGTCTTTTGTTAATTAAATCCTTGCATCCCTTCACACTTTTGAAAGTTTAATACGCTAAGATTTACAAACCGAACCCTTTTTCCACTGATCTTCAAGTCCTCCTATGATATTTCAGAACGTGATATCCAATCTTGAATCTACCGAGCAAGTTAGCTAGTAATGCAGGCTTATGACGCAGAATCCTAGCTCAGCAAAACTGGTTTCGAGGATTAATAGTGGTCATTACGAAAAGATTCATTCTCTAACAACTGAGCATTGTTTCTTCGATTTGTGTTTAGAGCAGCAATCAGTGTATTCATTGTCTTGAAAAATAATTTTACAAAGTACTGGAAAAGAGATGCAGATGCACTAGCTGGCAGCCTTGAGATGACTGAAATCATGTTGAGAATAGTGCTCAGCACTTTACATGTAATGGTTTTTATCTACCCATTGGGGAGAAATTTTCATTTTGTGGAGAGAAAAAAATGATCATAGCCAGCATTTCCTCCTTGTCCCACAATTTTTTCTACCATATTTAAGACAAATGCCATGTTTGCTACTTTTAGTCGTCGTCTGCATATGCTTTCAGTTTTGGAAATTTTTGTGACTTTGTAAAGAGTTGATTTTTAACAAAAACCCTCACGGAGGAACCAGGGTGTTTGATTTCATCCATTTGGTCCTGCGAGATTCATTGATCTTATTTTGTAATGAACATGACTGTGCAGATAACTTGATCAATTTGTAAAAATAAACATTTTGTTTTCTAGTGATCGTTATCACTGGTAGGAAAAAAATAAGCTCAAGAGTCAAGACCTAATAGGCATAAGAGCCGCTCGTGAAATATTTCTTCGTGATGGTACAAGTCGGCGCTGTCATTATGCCTCAAACCAGCATTTTCTTCTTTTCCTGCAATGGTCCCACCATATAAAAACAAGTTTTATATTTTGAGTTAGGTTCAAAATTTCGCCTGCATATGTTTTATTCAATTTGGACAAGTTTTGTCATTTGGTAAAGACTTAGGAAATATGAGCATCATTCGTAATATATATTGTCGAAGAGGTGTTTGACAGGGTAGATAAACATTGCATAAGAGGAGAAAATATTGTTACTGGCCTACTCTTTTTTTCCTACAATGTTTTCGAAACCCTTGTTCTTCAAGGCACTTTAAATTTGTGATATGTAGTTAAAGGTTTAAGTATTTCGATTCTATAACCTATTAAATCAGTGTCCGTTGAATAATTTGCTTGGCAATCATGACTGCTCATCATCTCTTTTCTTTCTGATATAAAAATTCTCATGCAGATACATACATGTAATATGACTTTGAAAAATAGTAAAATGGTGCGTAATTTCGTTTATTCTTGAATCATTTGCTACACTGAAAAGAAAATTACCTGTCAGATTGCACCGGAGTCATCATATTGTTTTAATTGCGTAACCAGACCGCCGCCATCCACCAGGGATCGCCGCGTTTAACAGCTGTCCGTGTTATGTCCGCGTTCACCTGAGTTTTAAAATCGCCGCATTGGGTCCCCGCTAGGTACACCGCGGAGAGCGAAAACAGCAAAAAACGCGAGGAGTGTACTGTAAGCTCTACTGGCTTTCAGCCAGTAGAGCTAAAAAGGAGAAAATGCTGCTTACAAGCATTTTCTCCTTTTTTCCACAATGCTTTCAAAAGGCTTCTTTAGGGTAGTTAAATGTCTGGATTGTGTGGTAAAGAGTTAAAGTTTTATTGAATTCCATCCAGTGGATATAAATGAGAAACACTTCAGAAGCAAACTAAGAATTTAGGGGTGTGCATAGAATAAAAAATTCTACCAGAATATTTTGACAACATGCCTGTCCTCCTTTTGGAGAAGCTTCTGGTGAAGTTTTGTTGAGTTCCAATCTTTGATTCCATGATCGCTGAAAAATTGTGGAGAAGAAAAACTGTGGATGGATTGATGCACAGGCTACATGGCCTCTTCATTCTCTCCCAATACCAACCCTTAGGCTGCTAAGCACAACTCAGAGACCTTTTGCAGACAGAGTGGATCAAGACCAGACTGCATAGAATGTGTGCTGTCCGACTTTTATTCTAATGTACTTTGTTTGCTAAAGAGATCATAATCACCAAAACATACCTTTCTTAACCAGGTGGATCTATCTCTAGAGGATTTTAATATAGAATTGTGAATTTCATTTTAGTTATTTCGCAGGATAAGGTTTAACACATTACCACGCTATCCCAACTTTTAATGGCCCGAGAAAGAAACCTTTCGAATATATGGGAAAAGGAGAAAATTCTGGTAACCAGCCTAAAATGTTGTCGTTTGGTGATGAGTTAAAAGCGCCATGACCCTCTTTTGGTGTTTGTCTGTTTTGACGTTGCAATTTGCGAGTTTAAAGGCTTTCAAACAAACATGTGTACACGACTGTAAGATCTGAAGAAAATTCTTTCGGGCGATCAGAAAACATCAGATGTGATTATGATGTTTTATGTCCTTTTCAACAGTATTCCGGTCATTGTAGAGAATTTTGAGCTTGAAAAAAATGTGTGAAATAAACCTCAAAAAATGCTCCAGAATGCACCAGAGATCGAGTGTCTTATTTTCAAAATTTTTCCACAGGAGCATGCATGCCCCCAGACCCCCCTAGCATGGCTTCGCGACTTCATCACTCGCCTAATTGGCCGGACCAAATAAAATTTCCTTCCGACGGGCCTGTTCTCAAACCAAATTTTAATTTTCCAGTCACTTCAATTTTGGTGTCTGCAAATACTTTCAATTTGGACCAGTCTAGATGTTTTGTTTGGTAGAGTTAAAAATATCAAAGAAGTCTTGGGATAAAAGTGTTGGTTGAAACCCTGGGTAGGCCTACCTACAGGGTTTTGTTCAGCAGTGCTTTCCCTCAACTTTCTCATAAATGGATAAGGAAAGTCCTTTGCATTCCTTTAACCCTTTACCAAACAATCCCAGGTTTTCATGACCCTGAGTGAGAAACCTTGTGAAAAAATTGTGGGAAAAGGAGAAAATGCTGGTAACCATGCAATGTTTTCTGTGTTCAAAGAAAGTGGGGATAACATGAAAACCTGCATTTATTTCTACTTATGACTCAATTTAAGTCAACAATGACAACTTTACATCAGTTTTCTAAACTTGTAAGTTCTTTAAAAAGAAGAGAGAAGCTTTGCATCAATTTTTTTTCAATGGAAACGATCATGGCGCAGAGCTCTAGATAACTAGACCGAAATCTAATCTGCTTTTGGCATGTTTCGAAATCAATCTTTATCTGGCACTGTACAACAATATTCTACAACACGTCTTGCAACTCAAAGTTTGGCAAGCGCGAAATCCAAAAGTTCTGCGAGACGTGAAACCCCTCGTAACACTCACTTCCGTTACATTTATCGGCAATTTGCTCCAAGTTTTAGACAAAAACAACGACAGCAATGATTAAACACATTTTAGGTAGACATCTGTCCATTTATGTTATCACCAGACTCCGTCCACACGCAAGATTTTACCTATAGATGTGATGCTACAATATTTTTCCCTCGAACTAAGACAACGCGACATAATTTGTCTTGTATCATGGCAATACCGTTGTAATAAGTATCTAATTCCCTTTTGCAGAGCCAATTAAAAGTGTCTATACTCACTTTCTTTGTTTTTTTCGCCAAAACAACTTCTTTCAAACCTCTCCTGTTATCATTTTCATGATTCGCAAATAGCATCAAGTTCTGGAGATTCAAATTCAAGATGTCGCCGGAACCTCGCAGTGGAACGCTGTAATATACAAGATGCGCATGCTCCTTGTGCATTGCGTGAGCCTTGACATGCACAAGTAGGCGGGGCTAAATATGCATATATACGATCCAAGGCTTCTGTAAAAACTCATTTTTCTACAAATTCACCCACAAAAAAAATCAATAAAAAAATGTTTTAATGTCCAAAGAACAGATAAAGCAGAGTTAGATTATTAAATTATCGCAAAATTTATAATAACGGGTCAGTCAAGATCTGGGCCCGTGCTTATAAAACTTTCTTGAGTACTTTCTCATGCTCTATATCTATTTTACTGCATTCTTTTGGGTACTCGTGGCTCTGATATCCGAGTACAAAGTTCTAACATTTTTTTTCTTTTCAACAAGGTGTCACGGACACTACAAGCTTAGACCTGTAGCAATATCATTCAATTAGTGTAAGCTTATTTTTTTGGTCAGTTCATTGTTTATAAATAGCATTCAAACTGAAAGGAATGGAACAAAATACAATAATAGTCAATAAACCACTTTTAATGACCATTTTTACTCGGATTAGCTTTTCAAAGTTGAATTCTTCCAACTTGGATGTTTAAAAAAATATGACTAGATCTAGTGAAGACTGGAGCAAAAGAGAAACTTCAAACGGGTTTAGACTAAATTGAAATCAAAACATCAAAAGCTGAATTCAAATAAGCCTTTTGACTTGAATGGTGTTCGATGTGGCGATATCTTGATAATTTTAACCCTTTCCCAAACGAGAAATTTCAGAATCTTCCAAACTCAAAGAGTTTGCAGACGACAATTTCAAATTTGATAAAACTGGCACAAAGTTCTCCAAATGGGTAGAAAACACTGTGGGAAAAGGAGAAATTGCTCGATACGAGCAATTTCTCATTTTCCAACAGTGTTTTCAAAAGGCTTGTAATGCAAACACGTAAAAACAAAGGCTTGTTTGGGAAAGGGTTAAGTCATAAGATTGTCACGGACACATCAGCACCAGCACTAGAGCTTTAAACTTTTCATATAAGTCTGTTTCAAAGCTTAAATGTACTTTGTATGCTTAATAAAAGGACTTAGACTATTTTTTACTATTGTTGAATCAAATCTGTACCATTCTGTTTCATTAAGAAGCTCTAGATCTTGTATGAAGCAAATGATATCAGTTCATTGATGCCACCAAATGTACGTCAGCATTTTCAGGCCAAACATACAGGCCACAAGTTAAGTCTTAGTTGACTTGTTCTGGCTCCGTTTGTTGACACTTAACTAACCCTTTCCCAAACAATCCGTGGTTTTTCCGACCCTGAAATAGAAGCCTTCTGAAAACATGGTGGGAAAAGGAGAAAATGCTGGTAACCAGCATTTTCTCCTTTTCCCACCATGTTTTCTACCCTGCCGGAAACAAATTTCAATTCTAGAGTTACGTTTATTTTGTCGTCTGAAAGTGCTTTCAATTTGGACCAGTCTAAAATTTCATCGTTTGGTAAAGAGTTAACTGTTTTCTTCTCAACATATAATCCAAGTTACTGTGTAAATCATTGTGTCACACAACACCATAAATATCTTGAGGTTTGTATTTCTTGTAATTGTCCGTGACGAACAGTATGCTTCATCAAATAACCAAGTGTCTTCTAATATAGAACTGAAAAAACATAGCATTTATGTCCTAAACTAAATGTGATGTGGAGCAATATGAATTTGTATGTTATGGTCTAATTTGCAAATTACTGATTTCCAACTACAGCCTGATTACTTAATGTGCGTTGTCTGCGCATGTCATATTCTTCGAAGATTCGACTGTCTTATATGACGCATCACTACTAGCCCCGAAAGCGGGCTGACTGTAATATTACGCTCTATAAAGTAGCAATGTTGAAAATAGCTTTTACGTATCCATAGCCAACTTTCCCGGACATGGAAAAATCGATATCGGCCAATTTTACCTGCATTTTTTTTATATAGAATTATGAAGGGCCTAGGTAAATAAACGCTTATAACTTCATCAATTTTCAGAATTGGAAATTATCTCAAGTGAGGTAAGAAAATTCAATTTATTCTCTTTCAAATGAACTTAGTTTGAAAAAAATCGAAAAAGAAACTTTTGGTCCTTTTTTAACTTAAAAATTGTAGGTATGGTTTATATAGAATAAAGAAGAAAAACGCATTTTCCGAGGTCAAAAACTGTAACATTTGTTTAATTTTCTTTCTTTGTGTTGAAAAGTCAAAATTATCTCAAGTGGAGTGAATTACTTTATTCATTTCTCTTTCAAATGGTATAATTTTGAGGCGTTTAAAAAAATAAACTTTTGGTCCTTTTTACAGTTTTCTAATGCCACTATCCTATTTTTTTCTTTTTCTGTGAACATTCGGATTATGCCGGACTTTGCCGATATTGGCCGAGTCTTACTGTTAGATAAGCCAGCCGGGTATCTTTATTGTGTTACGTAATGTTTCATTGACAAACGGACCCCCTGCTATGTTTATGATATACATGTATCCACATGATTATAAACTGGAATTTATACCCGGGTTGTTTTCAGATCGAATACCGTTTGATCCTGACAGAATCCTTAAGATGTTTTATTATGTATTCTATTTATCTAAAAGACCAGAATTTAATACTTATGACATTATTTCCTTTTACAATCATTAAGATTGACATATGAAATACGAAAATGTATGTTTGATGATTTTTTCAACTTTTCAGCTTTTCAGAAATTAATGCCTTATAGTTTTTTTTTTTTCTGGCGACAGCTCACAAACTCATGTTTCCTTGCTTTTTTCACATCGGTCTTTAATCTGTCGTATAACATAGAAGGCCTTGATAACATTGAAGAAAAAGATTTCAAAGCTGGTTGCCAACATTTTCTCATTTTCTTACTCTATTTTTAACTCAATAAAAGATAAGTTCCACTTTTTCCATGCTTTATTTGTCTTATGAAAATTACTTCATTGTGAACAAGTCTGAAATTTTGTCTTTTGGTAAAGATTCAAATAACAAGCTTAACCTGTTACTGTATAAATACGGCATCTAACGACCCTGCTGTTGATTGTTTAGGATAAAATATGGAAACAGGCGCATTATCTTTTTACAAGTTATCTTCTACTTTTCAAACAATATTGTCTACATCACGCAATCGGTTTCTCCTGCAAAGAGTATTTACCATGTCAGCTTTTCTTTAACATAAATCAAATAGTTTCTCCCTTCTTTCAAATGTCTCCCCCCTTTAACATCTTTAATATTTTAATTGTTCATTGGAAGAATTAGCCTAAACATTGAGGTTCTTCCATCTTTAAAACGATGCAACCTGCAAAAAGCATAACCGCTATGAGTGAATAAAAGATGGAAAAAAATGACATAGACCATGCATGTACACGGAAATGGGAATAATACAAGCTACTTCTCCTTTACCAGTAACTTAAAAAGTTACCTGCTGCATAATCATTATTTATTATTTCAAGAGATAGTACTCAATCAACCTTGTATTAAGAATGATCTACATGTATCTTGGTTTGAAACCGGTTTTTAACACAGCTTGCTGGTGAATTCTACTGATGATTAGTTGAAATGACACCATACATAACTTTTTTAGAGGAAGAAATACCTTTTTATCTTTATCATGCCTGTAAGCGGCGCTAGAGTGTAGCATCGGATCAGTTCACAATTGCTGATCTGTTACTTTCAACAGGAACCTTTTAGTAACTTTCTGTTGAGTCTCGAGCACATTTCCCCCCATTTCGGATGCAATAAAAAGAATCTTAAGTATATATAATACATCTGCAGCGTTTTTAAACTTGTGTGATAATACCGGTAATAGCTTGGACCTACTTTTATGTATAAAAATATAGTTTAGTGCATAGATAGACCTAAGTTGTTCCGAAATACTTATACTTAAACAGCTTTTAGACTCACTCAAAATGGAAACATCTTAATACATTCAATACATTTATTGATAGTAATAGACATTATAAGCAAATGCAACATCCCTCATTAAGCCAAAATACAAATCGACGCCACACATACCATTTTCTTTTATCCCCTCCCTCTCCGGCAAAGTTTACAAAAGCCTTTTTTCTCGGGTCCGTTAGATTGCTGTAGTGTGAAACTGGTATTCTCAAAACGCCGAATTTTCTGCTGAATTCAACTTGTTGATTTTGCTATGAATATCAAAGATTTTTTTTCTAACCAAAATAATTTTCGACATATAGAATCGATCAGGTCAAGATCAGACAGCTTGTTTTGTGCAGCCTGTTATAAATCTATGTGTACAATGTCAGCAAAAGTGCATTTGAACGGATTAGATTTCAGGATCAGACTACAAAAAGTGCATTTGTCGAGAGCAGTTTTAGGACCGATCAGTTTATGTCTCAGAGAATCAAAACTTAACCCTTAATCCGAGGATAAATGAATTACAAACCGACAAATAATGCTGAAATATAACAATTTCAATGTTCTTTTCTCAAGAAAAATCTCGCTTTACAAGGAGGTGTTGTTCCAATATGCTGTTGAGTCTAATAAGGGTGCGCATTATGTGCAGTCTGATACTGATATTCAAGAGCCACACTGGCTGTACCAGACAAATGTTTAGGTTAAATTAAAAAAAAAAAAAATGCCAGGATAGATATATCGTCTAGGCAAGGATTGTGAATTTGAAGCAGGCCACTGTTACGTAATGTTATGGCTCTCTTATCTTTTATCGCTGCAGGCTATTGAATATCGATTACTTATACACACGATGTAAGTTCGCCAAACTCCGGAAACTCCCGGACCTTTACGTATGATATCGATTTTTTTCATGGATTTGTTGATACGCGAGACTGCTGATAAGGCATGTCCGTGAAAGTTGGCTATGAATACGTTTGAGGAGAAATGAGACCTGCTTTAGCAACAGATTTCTCTAAACTGGTGATCATAGTTGAGTGAATTGCACGAGGTAGCGTTTTATTGGGTAAACTTTTTTTTTTTGTTTTAAATTCAAAGTAACGGTTGTCGCGTAGGAAAGTGGTTCGGTTTTGTACCCAGGATGCCCATATCAGATAGATGAGTATGAACTGGCCACCGTTGCATACCGTGTATTACACGTAGTGTATCAGGGGCGGTAACCAGTCTAATATGAGTATATTTATAGAATGCCATCTAACGGGAGATAATGGATAGATGAGTATTTATAGAATGTCACAGACTCATTTTCATGTTTAAAACAAAAAAAATTAATAGTCTTGAACTGCACATAACTAACTTAATGGCATCGTTACAGACAATCATAAGGATGATTCACTGATGAACTAGAGTGCACATATTTAATGATAGAAAATGAGATATCTGCCCTATCACGGAAAAGTTACAGAAATTTGGCCGATTTTTTTTTTGCTTGCGATTGAGACTATTCTGTATAATTCTATGGGGATGAGAGTGTCGATCTGTATTATTATTAGTCACGCCATGAGAGTTACATGTATCCTCAGAATTGTAATTTTGCACAATTAAAATCAACTTTTTCTATCTTAAATTTCAAACTCCTTTCTAGATCTATTTTAAAATTGAAAATTGATAACGAATATATCATTTCAGTAAAATTGGCATAAGTTGCATATTTGCCGACTGTTTTTTTTTTAATGACTCATCAGGGATATATCTGCCTTTACCTCAAGGTTACTAAATACTAAATACCACAAAGACACCCTAAACACCACAAAGACACACAAAGACGCACAAAGATACCAAAAGATATAATAACACTAAAAATATAGTTTTTGAGCTGTTTGCATTATGCTAGGTTAAACAAATGACAAACTAGCGCAGACACACATGTAGGTCCAAGCATCCGCCGGATCATTTCCTGCAACTTATTTTCCTGTTAATCATTTAATCTCTGGTAATTTAAAAGCCTTGTCTTTTGATGCCCTTTATGAAGTCGGCACCGTAAAAAAATTGTATATTTGTAAATTGTAGTTAATGACATAGTTTGTTCTTTGACCAAAATTAATTTGACAGTCTTATTTCGTATGGCTAACAGTTTGACAACTTATTGTAAAATAATGACTGATTTGTAAGGTTCAAGATGAAAGAGAATAATGCAAAATTAAATACATTTATTGAGTCTCAATGAAAGAGAGGCATGTCGGTATATAATGGAACGTTTAGTAGGAATCTGTAAAAAGTAAACATTGGAGACGAGTAACATGTTTAATTCTTGTTTTGTATTATTTATATATTCGTGATAGATCCAATTTCTGATTAAAGAATACATTCTATGAACAACCCTTTCCTATACAGACTAAGACGCTCTTATCGGGAAACCAGTATTCAGTGCACATTTTTCACGAGTAACAGACAACTGCCTTCATTTTCTCAAAATACAGTAACCAAAGGAACGTTCGGTACTTTTAACCCTTTACCACACAATTCAAGGTTTAAACGATCCTTTGACAAAGACAGCCTTTGAAAACAATGTGGAAAAAAATAGAAAATTCTGGTTACCAGCATTTTCTCCTTTATTCACAATGTTCTCTATCATTCAGATACTAATTTCATGATTTCAGCAATACTTGATTGGTCGTCTCCAACTTTGAGTCTGTAAAAGTGTGATAATTTTGTCGTTTTGTAAATAGCCTTACAATTTTGCAGTGCAGAATAAGACGAAAAGAAAACGGCTAATGATAAATTGTCAACTTTGCCTTTGAATATGCAAAATTGAACTTTATAGAAGGTTTTAAAGCTCATCATCATAATCATCATCAATCATTCATCATGGTGTTTAACTAGAGAAAATATTTGGTATACACGTATAAGAAACAGCAGTACAAGAAAAATATGGATCCGCCTGACCCTGCAGATGCCCTAACCCACCTAGGTGTGATTTGCATGATTTATAATTTTTTCCACCCGAGCATAATGCAAACAACTAAAAAAAAAAACTAACTCTTTTTTTCTACATGCTTTAACGTCTTTGTGGTGTCTTTGTGTGTCTTTGTGGTGTCTTTGTGTGTCTTTGTGCGTCTTTGTGTGTCTTTGTGGTATTTAGGGTGTCTTTGTGGTATTTAGTAGGACCCATTCCTAGTAGTCTGTAGTGGTTCTTTCATTTGCAAACGTATAACACTAAAAATTGGCAATTTTCAGCCTAAAACGAGGCTAAATTTTTTCCTCCAAAACTACGAACCATTTTTTTGTCTTGATAAGCTTGGCCATGCTAAGTCAAGTTCAGGGAAGTTGATATAACTGATCTTGACCAACCCGTTAGGGAGCAAAATGATTTTCGTCTTATGCAAGACGTCTTTGGACGCTATTTTCAGAGCTCGGGTTTTAGACTCATCCTTTTGGCAATAACATGATAGTTGAAACAGGATAGAAATTAAATATGCGCTTAGAAAAGTGTTATTTTTGCTCGTCTACGGTATACCCAGGCCATGGGGTTGAGTTTGTTCGAAATGACTGTAAGGTTAGTCGCCATTTAGCCACTTTGTATAGTCTTTACTAGCACAGAGTGTCATGAAATTCACTATAGACCATAAAGTAATGTGTTTTCGCGGAGAAAATTCAGTTGTGCAATTGCTGCTCGCGCATATTAACAGGCAGCAATGCAAGATATTCACAGTTAACAAATTACGAATCATGTAAAAAATTACATTTTTTTTTCTTGTTTTGTTTCACAGATTTTTAGATTTTGTCGATCCAAATGTCACAAGGCTTTCAAGAAGAAGCGTAATCCAAGAAAAACAAAATGGACCAAGGCTTTCAGGAAAGCTGCCGGAAAAGATCTTGCTGTTGATCCATCGCTTGAGTTTGAAAAGAGAAGAAATGTGCCAGTGAAGTATAACAGAGACTTGTGGCAAAACACAGGTTAGTACAACTGAATTCTTACCTCTACAAGCAGTACTTATACTTTTCTTCTGCCAATCTGCCTTTGATGATTATTTGAAACATGGTTGCTTTAAATACAGCTCTTAAGATTCAGGGATGTTTCTGTAACAAACATGTTCGGTACCAGAGACTTTTAGAGTACAGTGTTTTGGTATGTATAACACGCACATTTTTTCAACTCTGAATAATTTCAAACTGGGGACTGTGTGTTATACACTACAATAGGCAAAACCATATTTTTCTCCTCCTTGAAAATCGGTCGTATATCAAAAAGGTTACCTGTTCAAAAGTGGGGAGGGGTACAAAACTGCCGAAGTTCCCTCACCACAGCCTGAACTTTCGTCGTCATCCCATTTCATCTTTTACCAATTTAAAAAAAAAAAAATTATGTTTTAATTTTGATACAATGTATTTGTACATCGCCAAATACCTGTACCCAGCTAAATATACCCCCTCCAAATTAGAATTTGTCCCAAATTCTGGAGACAGAGAAACATATTGAAACTTTCTCAAGGTGCCTAAGCAGTAGCCATTCACATTGTGGGTTATTTACGGTGGGCGCCAAATGTAAGGGGTGGTGAAAAATATCGCGACTTGACGGGGATTCGAACCCAGGGCCTCAGGAATACTGTTCCTGCATTCTTGCCATCTGAGCTACCGAACTACATGTTGATCGGCCACACGATATATCACCAAATACCTGGCTACAGAGGTAATAAAGTTCAACCTAGAATGTTCTTTAAAGTAATTCTTTTCAAAAGTGAAGATAATGTTGTTAAAAAAAATAAATGTATAGCATCTGCCAAAAATTATTATCAGTTTTGACCTTCATAATGTACGACAGTGGCCTGCTTGTTTTCTGGGATTAAGACACAAGCCCCTGAAGGTTGTTTGTGCTGACGCAGTATTATAAATAGCGTCTGCAAACCAAGATGTCCCAGAAACAGGACCTTCGATCTTTTTTAAGAAAAATGTTTGTACCCAAGAACCATGACTTGTAGCTCAGCCGAATCATGTTCAGACAAAGAAATATCTGTGCAGAAGAAAGTTCGCAGATTTTTAAATGAATGGTTAGGCAAATACAAATGGCTATGGTATAAAAATGTGATAATGTACTGCGATGTTGATTGCATTTCTGTAAAAGATAGCTGAGAGGGGTGTATGGTGTGTAACTTGAAAAAATAAGTACCATTTAGTCTCAGGTTTGAAAACATTGTGAGAAAATGACAAATTGCTTATTACAAGCAAATTCTCATTTTTCCACAATATTTTCCTAAATATTATTTCCCTTGGGCATCAAAACATGGGATTGTGTAGTAATGGGTTCAATATAAAGTTGTGCAAGATTTTAAAAAATTTAGATTTTAATCTTGTTAGTTTCACTGTTATAGGATTAACATTCATTTTTTTTTTTTTTCCTGTATGATTTCAATAAATACTGCAATATTATTGAGATACAACACTAAACAGTATAATGGTCCTGTCTTGTTATTCAAATTTGTACAACAAAGGGACTCCCAATTCTTGAGCCAGGACTCACATAGTCATAGAAGTCGAGTCCCAAGGACCCCCAAAAGGAACTGTCAGACTAAAACCCTGCATTAGGTGTAAAAAACGTTACAGACCATTAACACAGTATAGTTGCATCGTTACTGAAACATTCAATCCATTTACTTTATATAAGTCAGTGTTACTGAACTCGTCTGTTAACGAAACATCTGTCACCTGTTCTTAAAAAGGGCATCTTTCCTGAAGCTGTTTTGTACTATATTTTCTCCATTAACTCTTTACCACACAATCCCGACTTTTACCGACCCTGAGATAGAAGCCTTTTGAAAACATTGTGGGAAAAGGAGAAAATGCTGGAAACCAGCATTTTCTCCTTTTCCCACAATGTTTTCTACCCAGCTGGAAACAAATTTCAATTTTCGAGTTGCATATAATTTGTTGTCTGCAAGTGCTTTCAATTTAGACTAGTCTGCAATTGTGTTGTTTGGTAAAGGGTTAAAGGACTTTGACAGGAGGAAGTTGGTGGACCTGGCCCAATTTCAAAATGACCCAGTCCAAACAACCCTGTTCATGTAGTCTTCGACTACTGTTATTGTAATGAATATTATCACAATGAATTTTATTACTGTGTAGCTCTTGTATAATTTTCAAAATGGAATTCAATTTTAGTGAGGGACATTTCAGAAATTCTTTTGTCAAGTTTAGCCCTTCAGTGAATGAAAAAGGTAAGATATGAATATGAGCGTAGAGTTGTTCATTTGAACACTTTGGAACAAGTTTGAAGACAAAAACTTTAGTTGCTGCAAATGTTCACAAAATTATAACAAAATTGTGCAATGAAAGGTTGATCTGTTTATTTTTTTTCAGTGAAAGCAATGCAAAGAATTGTTGAAATTAAAACAAGAAGACAAGCACAGTATATCAAAAACAGGTACAGTAGATATCTTTTTTCGTCATTAGCACAATATTCCTTTGATTACAACATAAAAAAAAGAAGACTACAGCAAATTAACCCGAGTTTTTTGGGTTGTTGTCTTACAAATAGCTAGGATATCTTCTCATGAATCTTGACAAATTAAAGGCTTGTTTACCACTTTTGCTATTCATTAGTTTATAAGATTTAAAAACTGAATATTTTACCAAATTATGAAATTCTTTTCTAATCATAGGAGGGGCAGACAAAAGCAAAATGAATTGCGTCTTCAGTACTATTTTACATTAACCCTTTACCCCATAAGGCATTTCTATGGTATCTCTAATTGACCCTAAACAACAGCAAGGATGAAGCTGTTTCCTATGTACAGATGACACCTTTTGATACCAAAGAAAACATTGTGACAAAAGGCGAAATTGTTCGTGACGAACAATTTCACCTTTTGCCATAATGTTTTCCGAAGGCTCCTGCAAGCAATGCGTAGAAATGAGTATCTCTGGAGTAAAGGGTTAATAAGAGTGTTCATCTCTCAGGGACTTATTTCTGTCATACCAAACTGTGTGAAGACAGTCTCATTCTTCTTAACTCATTACTAAGCAACCATATTTTAGGTTTGTCCAAATCGAAAGCATTTGCAGATGACAATAAAAGCGACTGAAAATTGGAAATTTGTTTTGTGAAGAGTAGAAAACTTTGTTGGAATGTTTCCTGCAATGTTTTCTAAAGGCTTCTTTCTCAGGGTGGTCAAAAGTAAGGATTGTGTGGTAATTGGTTAAATGAAATCTAGATTTATTTTATTAAATGTCAAAGCATGGTTTTTAGCCGAAGTAGCTTTTAAATACTGCAATTGTGCTAATGCTAATCTTGATTCTATGAATCTGTACAAATCCTGTTCAAATCGGTCAATAACTCTTTATTTTTGAAGTATACCTAAAAAAATATCCATAGACATGAATTCAGCATAAGAAGGACTTGACTAAAATCAAAATTGTCTTCCAAATTACTGACCCTAGACACCTTAGTCTTAAAACCCAAATTTGAAATCTTCAAAACTCAAGGTAAAGATGGTGTTTTGAATATAAATAATGTCTGTAGAAACCACTGCGTGCACATACATGGCATATTTTAATTTTTTTTTTTCCCTAATTGAATTTTAATAATTTGAAAATTAATTACTGAGCTATTATTTGGATGTTGTTATCAACTCAAATTTTATAAGCTCCTTTTCAGGCAGTTCCATTTACATGTACTTTTATATGGCCACAAAGCTATGTTGTTCATGATTGAACATCAATCCTAATATAAACCTAGCTGTGCTGAGAGATGAAAATTAATTTAGATCTGCTGAATGACACACCATTTTTGTTGCAGATTAAAAAAAGGCAAAGAGTTGAGAAAAGAAGCTGACATACAAGAGGTCCAGAAATATATACATCTCATCAAGGCTCCTGGAGGTGAGAAATTATGCCTGTTTATCCAGTCATTTCTCTCCAAATTCCTACTCCTATCCTCTATACTGACTTTTACTCTTTTCAGATTTCTAGACATTCATCCTAGTACAAAGGGAACTTTTCATTACAGAATTCAGTAGACAACTTTTTAATCCTGAAAGTGCCTTGCACAACAATTTTTGTCTTTGTGCAAAAAAACAGTTAAAATTTCAACTATTTGGTCTTCTTTTCAAGACTGGAAATGTCTATTAGCTTTAACTCATTACCAAACGACAAAATTTTGGACTAGTCCAAATTGAAAGCACTTGCAGATGACAGAATAAGCCTTTGGAAAAACATTGTGGTAAAAGGCGAAATTGCTCCTGACTAGCAATTTCACTTATAGCAATTTCATCTTTTGACACAATATTTTCTATGTTATCAAAAGGTGTCATATACACATAAACAACTTCATCCTTGCTGTTATTTAGGGCCAATTAGAGATACCATAGACATGCCTTACGGGGTAAAGAGTTAATTGGTTCTTTAAGGGTAAAGAAGAAATTGTAGGAAAAGGAGCACATGAAAGAAGCTAAATAAGGATAATCAAAACATATGTTATAAAGTGTGGAAAAAAGAGCCATGCTGTAGCAAAAGGGGGCTTTTCTTTGTGATGCATGATACCAATCTAGACATTGCCCAACTGTATGCTTTTTGCAGATGCATTAAGCCATTATCATACAATACCTACTTTTGACAACCCTGAGAAAGAAGCCTTTAGAAAAAAAGTTTAGGTAAAGGAGAAAATGCTGGTAATCAGCATTTTCTCCTTTTCCCACAATGTTTTTTACCCTTTAAAAAACAAATTGCAATTTTTCAGTCACTTATTTTGTCGTCTGCAAATGCTTTCAATTTGGAGCAGTTTAAAATTTTGTTGTTTGGTAATGAGTTAAACCCCCCCTTTTCACGCAGCGTTGTTTGAACTAATTTGGCAAGATTTTTTTTGTGGCATTTGATTAAGAAATTGAGGCTGACCAAGAGTATTAAGGTTTCTCTTTTTTTTTTTTTTTTTTGAGCCCTTTCCCACAAAGTCCCATATTTTATAATCATGAAGGGAAAAAAGAAATTTGAAAAAAATTGAAAAAAAATAACAACAAAATATGGTAACCAGCAATTTCTGCTCATCTACTGCCTATCTACTATTTGAAGTCTTTAGCAAACAATAAATTATAGACTTGTTCAAATTGAAGGCAGATGCACATGACAAAATAAACACAACTCAAAAATTGAAATTTATTCCCAGCAGGGTAGAAAAAATTGTGGGAAAAAGAGAAAATGCTGGTCTCCTTTTTCAACAGTGTTTTCTACTGTATCAAAGCAAGATTGCTCCATTTGAACCACATTGAAATTGTTGTCTGCAAATGCTTTCAATTTTATCATTTGGTAATGGCTTAAGCCCGTTTTTTACAGAGCATGACATACATGTAATATCAAGGCTGCATTTGTCAGAACATTGAGCAAAATAGTAGACATTGCAGGTTCCATTTAACACTACCCATTCTCTGCAGTCTGATCTTGATCTTCACTGTTGGCATAGGAAACTGAACCTGGCTTTTTTATATGGGTTGATGATGTTCTATTTTAGCAAAATCAGTCAAGACTGAACAGAAGATGGTTGAAGTTATTGAAGAAAAGGATGAAGAAGCAATGGAGGAAATATAAGGAGAAAGAAAGAAAAGCAGCTATTTACCTATTGATTGTTAAATGACTCTTTACCAGAACAATAAAGTTTTGGACTCAACCAAATTCATTTTATTCCCACAAAAATTGATCTGCTGTAAAACCAAAAAAGGCTGCCTAATGGAAGTAACATGATAAAAAACAGAATGCTCTGATGAAACTGTTAGTGGTGTTGTTTATCCAACGGTCATCATGTGAACGATTGAAGATCTGTAAATGGTTGAGACTTTCATAAGAATGTAGAACTATTAATATAATTGTTATCATTTATCCATGTCTGAGGAGCATTAATAAAAACACCAGCAACAAAATATGACTGTCTGTACTTTCTTAACCTTTTGCCAAACAACTTGTGTGTAAAATCTGGAGAGAAGGGTTTCCGATACCGTAGATTCAGGGAAAAAGAAAATACTGGTAACCAGGTTTTTTATGCTCCCCGAAGGGCGAGCATATAGTCGCCGCTTCGTCTGTCCGTCCGTCCGAAGCGATTTCTCCACAACCCTTGGACCAAATTGGATAAAACTTCATATATGAACTCCTTAGGGTAAAGCACCGATATACTTTTCCCGGATTTTCAATTTGACCCCGTGTCATGGAAAAAAGGGGCTTAATGCAAAATTGCAATTTTTGCCAATATCTCATTTAGTTTTTGTCAGAATATCATGAAACTTTATGATTATATTGTTTATGGAAAGTTTTAGCATGTGCCCTTGCTATTTTTAATCTGGGCATTTTTTAAGTTGACGTTCTGTCATGGAAAAAGGGGGCTTCTGGCAAAAATCCAATTTTTACTAATATTTCATTCAGTTTTGGTCAAAATTTCATTAAACTTCATGGTTATATTGTTTTTTCTAAGTTTCACTATGTGCTCTTGTTTCTTTATCTATGTGTTTTTCAATTTGACCCTCTGTCATGGAAAAAGGGGGTTTCTTGTAAAATGAAAAAGGGGCCCTAATGCAAAATTGCAATTTTTACTAATATCTTGTTCACTTTTTGTCAACATTTCATGGTTATATCTTGTTTTACAAGTTTCAACATGTGCCCTTTGTTTTTGCCATCTATGAATTATTAATGCACAAATAGGTCTTTCCTGGTTTCTCAAATTAAGGCTGCATCACGGAAAAAGGGGACTTCATGGAAAAAATTTGTTTTTCACTAGGTTCTCCTTTATCAGTGCTCAAAACTTTGTGAAATTTCAAATCTGAACTTGTTGGAACATTGCCCAGGTACCTCTCTTCCTTTTTCTCAATTTCAGGCTGCGTCTCAGAAAAAGGGGGCTTTATGTAAAAAATTGTTTTATGTAATATTTAATACATGACTGTATTAAATGACATGACTGTACATGACTGCTCAAAATTTTATGAAATTTCGAATTTCGAATTATTATCAAAAAATGCCACAAACCACAAACCCGTTGTATTTATTGCTATGATCCAATATTGTCTTATTGGAAAAGGGGGCCTAAAGGGGACTTATTGGGCTTTTTGTCCTCTACAAGTTTGTGTTTGCTATCTCTAAGATAGTAATTGCCTTTTCACTTCAAATTTTGGGGGGCATGAACAGGTTGTTCTAGGATAAAAGAAGTGAATTTATATCAATTTCATATATTTTATGACAAGCACTTGTTCGGGGAGCATAACCCGTCTCTGACGGCTCTTGTCTTATTTTTCCACCATGCTTTCTTTTCTGTTCACCCTTTACTCCATAGAAACTCATTTTTACGCATTGCTTGTAGGATCCTTTGGAAAACATTGTGACAATAGGTGAAATTGCTCCTGACGAGCAATTTCACCTTTGTTTACAATGTTTTCTATGCTTTCAGAATGCGTTATGTACACATAAGAAAAGGTTTCATCCTTGCCATTATATAGGGTCAATTAGAGATAGCATACAAATACCTTATGGGGTAAAGGGTTAAAGGCAAATTCCATTATTTTAGCCACATTGAGACTGATGTCTGTAGCCTTATGTTTGCAATACTTAGAGGTTTAAAATTTTGCCTTGCGTTTCATTTTCCCGAGCATGGACCAAATATCTTAGTATTGCTCAAAACTGCATGATGGATGTCATATCACTCAAGAAAATAAACAAGTCATGGAAGATGTGTTATTTTTAAAGATGTCATTAGTGAATCTTGCAAGGTCCACTCCATCCATGAACAAGCTGCTCAGACTTCCTCTCTGACAGCAATTTAACAGCAAATTCCCAGTGCCAAAGGGAGAGAAGTAGGAGCAAGTAACTAATCATGAAAATGAGTCACTTCCCTTTGACCATTATATTTTCAGCTGTTTAACAAATAGTGTCAAGCAGACAGTTGCACACTTTTGAACCACAGGTTCGATTGTTGTCATGCACATGGTAAAAAATTCACATGTTTTCTTGCAAAATGCAAGTCAGAATTGGAAATTGCAAGTCAAATTTTCGAGCACTCAATAAAAAATGTGAGTGCAAATTATTAAAGAACAATTACCAAATTGTACTACGTTTCCTAGATCTATGTAAATACATAAAAGGTAATTCTTTTCGCCCTTGATAAACATCGGCCATGTCGCACTGAGAGTACCATTCGAAGGCTGTTGGTAATTTAACATGTCAACATTTAAGCGTCTGAGTTGGCGATTTTTGTCTGGGTTTCATGAACCAAGTATGTTCATCTACACTCATGGCCAATACTACAAATTTTTTTATACTGAAAACACGTTAGGTGAATTCAGTCTTCAATTTTAAAACAGAAATACCTGTCAATCTTTTATAAAAAGATAATGATCATGCAAAAAATAACGACGAAAAGCAAGATGGATGTGGTGGACTCACTACACCAGTTATCGGACACGCAAATATTTGGATGCAATATGTCCATCATTCATTTACAAAATCGTCCACCAGTTTCTTAACTACTTAATTTAGACCGATAGTTAAATGATGGGTTTGATACTTGGTCAACCAGGTACATACATGTACTAGAATAGAATACAGTCTATAGAAGTGAACAGTTTGTACCAATCATTAAATTTTGTATTTTACCATTGGTTGGCTTAAAAAAAATGCAAGTGCAGTTTTAATTTTGCAAGTGAACAAAGAGGTCACTTGCTTAAATTTGCCAGTGGGTAAAAAAAAAAAAATGAAATTTGAACTCTGATGCAACTCAGAACATCTAAATTTGTTCAGCTTTAACTGTAGATTAACCAGTGCTATACACCATGTTCGTTTTAAAACACTTGCTGCTTTGTCACTCACAAGAATTGAGAACACAATGGGACTGGTAGGGAGTTAAACTT
The DNA here is from genome assembly GCA_943736015.1 of Tridacna crocea. Lineage (NCBI taxonomy): Eukaryota > Metazoa > Mollusca > Bivalvia > Cardiida > Cardiidae > Tridacna > Tridacna crocea. Next base: position 19,130,127 of record OX031066.1, read on the forward strand.
CAGGCAATGACTTTCTTTGATCCATGGAAAGCTAGGAGTGAGCTACTATAAACTGAAACTCCGTTATAATCTGTGTGTGATACCTTTCAGCCATAAGGAGCCAAGTTTGGGCTACTAGGACAAACATTCTCTCCCCAATCTCCCCTGCCCCACCTCATGAGTCATAAAAGGTCACTTTTTAGCTCACCTGAGCACAACATGCTCAAGGGGAGCTTTTAGGGTCACTGGCTGTCCGTCGTGCGTCGTCAACAATTCTTTAAACATCAACTCCTCCTAAATCGCGGGGCCAATTTGTACCAAACTTGGCAGGAATGTTCATTGGGAGGTCCTCTTTAAAAATTGTTCACAGAATTTGATTCCGTCAAAAACTCTGGTTGCCATGGTAACCAAATGGAAATTTTTAGCAAATTCTTTAAAAATCTTCTCCTCTGGTCGGATTTTGAAATTATTTCACAGGTATGTTCCTTGGGTGACCCTTTTCAAAAATTGTTCGTGAAATTTTGATCCGTCAAAAAATGTGGCTCTGGTGAATGGGGGCTACTTGCACTATACAGAAATGAAGGAATTCTTTAAAAATCTTCTCCTCTGAAACCGCTGGTCGGATTTTGAAATAATTTCACAGATATGTGTTTTGGGTGACCCTTTTCAAAAATTGTTCGTGAAATTTTGATCCGTGAAAAATTGTGGCTCTGGTGAATGGGGGCTACTTGCACTATACAGAAATGAAGGAATTCTTAAAAAATCATCTTCTCTGAAACCGCTGGTCAGATTTTGAAATAATTTCACAGAGTTGTTCCTTGGGTGACCCTTTTCAAAAATTGTTCGAAATTTTAATTGGTCAAGAAAAATGGCTCTGGTGAATGGGGGCTACTTTAACTATAGGGAAATGAGGAAATATTCTTAAAATTTTTTCTTCTCTGAAACCGCTGGTCAGATTTTAAAATAATTTCTCAGAGTTGTTCCTTGGGTGACCCTTTTCAAAAACTGTTTGCGAAATTTTGCTTGTCATATGGATCTGGTGAATGGGGGCTACTTGCACTATAGGGAAATGAAGAAATTTTTAAAAATTCTTCTTCTTTGAAATGGCTGGACAGATTTTGAAATGATTTCACAAAGATGATCCTTGTGACCCTTTTCAAAAATTGTTCACAAAATTTGATCCATGAAGAAACATGGCTCTGGTGAATGGGGGCTACTTGCACTATATGGAAATGAAGCAATTCTTGAAAATTCTTCTTCTCTGAAACCCTTGTCAGATTTTAAAATAATTTGACAGAGATGTTCCTTGGGTGATCCTTGCTCTGGTGAATGCAGGCTACTTGCACTATATGGACATGATGAAATTCTTGAAAATTCTCTTTCTCTGAAACCCCTGGTCAGATTTTAAAAGAAATTTTCCGAAATGTTCCTTGGGTGACCCTTTTCAAAACTTGTTTGTAAATTTTGATCCATCAAGAAACATGGCTCTCGTGGATGGGGGATACTTGCTCTTATACTGAAATGAAGAATTCTTAAAAATTCTTCTTTTTGAAACTGATGGTCAGATTTCGAAATTAATTTTACAGGTGACCTTTTGAAAATTGCTTAGCAAAATTATCAATTTTGGTTCCAATGTTTCAATACCTCAAAAAAACAAATAGGCTATGGTCATCTCAAAAATTCAGGTGAGCGATCCAGGGCCATCTTGGCCCTCTTGTTTTACATCTGTTACCAGTGAATCCTGTTTGTTTACACTGAAAAAGGCTTTTTAAAACGTTCAGAAACAAGAGCTGCACATAGATGCCCAAAGGGGCTTGTCAGTGAAAATAGTTAAAATCTAGAATGCCTACAGAAATCCAAACTCTAAGAATCCCATGCACAATTACAAATCATAGAGATTCATGGTGGTAAGTTTTAACCGATTCCAAATACATTGTGGAAGTTGTGCACATAAGAAATAGCTTGCGGATGAATGGATGGTCAACCAGAGCCGTAACATAAAAATTCAGGCATATAAAAAGGAAGTACTGGTAAATCAACTTTTCTCTTTTTCTTTGTCCAAATAAAAGTATGATTCTTACCCTTTTAAAGGCAACCCTCCATCATTTGGACCACATTTGTTGCCTTTGAATAATTTGGTTCAGATACACATAAAACTACTAACATAAAACATGTTGTGGTCTGATAACAAATAAATAAAGGACATTGACCAAACAGTTCTAAACCCCAAAAAAGTGTGCTCAGTAGATTTTAAAATGAAGCAAAGCGAGGCCAAGTTTTGTAATAATTTACTTCACATTAAATCAAGACATATAAAGCCACAAATGTATAACATATACATGTCACATAGCAACATTATTTTAAGATAGGCAAAATATCTACAAATGAGTGGCACACTGGTAAAAGGGGCTAAACACATCTCTGTGACGCATTATATCACGCAGATCATCATAATAACCGTTTACCACACAATGACAACTTTTGATGCCCCTGAAAGAGATGGCTTTTGAAAACATTGTGGAAAGAGGAGAAAATGCTGGTTACCAGCATTTTCTCCTTTTCCCACGATGTTTTCTACCCTATCGAAGAAAAACAATTTCATATAAGCCACATCGAAACTGTCATCTGCAAATGCTTTCAATACAGACATGTACAAAATTTTGTTGTGTGGTAAAGGCATAATTACACATCCATAAAATCCATTATCTCTTTACCCAACGACAAAGTTTTGGACTTGTCAAAAGTGAAAGCACTTGTAGATGACAATATAAATGTGGCTCAAAAATTGAAATTTGTTTTGGGAAGGGTAGAAAACATCGTGGGAAAAGGAGAAAATGCTGGTGATCAGCATTTTCTCCGTTTCCTACAATGTTTTTAAAGGGCTTCTTTCTCAGGGTCGTTAAAAGTCGGGATTGTGTGGTAAAGAATGAAGTCAAACAATTTGCAATCATGTGGCAAGCTGGTCCTCTGACATGCAGAAAATTGACCAGTAGCAAAAACTTTCAACCAAGACCAGCCTGCATGAACTGTGCCAGCTGATCTGGGTGAAAACATCTTGTAGATGCATCAAACCGTCTTTCACACAGCATAACTCAAATGTTTCACACCTTTTAAATATTTTCATGTACATATATCACTAAAGTATACAATCGGTCATCATTAATAAAAACATCTGCATACACACTCAATTATAACTTCATATACATCAGGATTTTATTTTAACCCTTCTACCACACAATCCCAAGTTTTAAGGACACTGAGGAAGAGGGCCTTTTGAAAAATGGTAACCAGCATTTTCTCCTTTTCCTACAGTGTTTTCTACCCTATCTAAGATCGAAATCATCTCTTGTGGTACATTTGTTGTTTGCAAATGTTTTCAATTAGGACATTCCAAAATTTTGTCATTTGGGCCCTTATCCTGCTGAACAAGTGAAATGAAAATTTCAAGCCGATTGTAAAAGCCCAAATTTTGCTATATGAAAAGTTTTTTTTTTTGAGAGAGATGTGTTTTCATACAAGAGTGTAGACCCATCATCAGACATTCTGTGCAGTCTGATGTAGACCCACACTGCTGCCAAAAGGTCAGTTGCACTGAGCAACCCAAGGATTAAAAAAAAAAAAAAAAAAACTAAACATAATTCTATACATGATCTCTGACAGTATCTTATCTTTAAAATGATTGCTACTTAGCAACTGTACATTCATATATAACTCTTTAACAAACAATACCAATTTTTAACAACTCTGAAGAAGCCTTTTCAAAACATAATGGGAAAAGAAAATGCCAGTCACCAGTTCCAACCTTTCCGTACAAATTCAGTTTCTTGGGCATTCTTACATCATCGTCAGGAAAAAGAAGGTTTCAATTTGGGAGTCTAAAACTTTCATTCTGCTAGAGAATTAACACAACTGTTTAGCAGAAGGTCAAAATTAAACTCTAATCAAATGAAAAATTTCTGAACACATCTAAAATGCAAGCATTTGCCTGACCACATATCAAACATGGGCCATACATAGATGAAATTTGTCTCTGAAAGAAATAAAAACATTGAGGGAAAAGAAGAAACCAGCATTTCCTCCTTTTTTCCACATTTTTTTTTTTTCAAAAGCTCATTTACCCAGGGTTAAAACTTTGTTGCTTAATTGATTGTGTTGAGTTTAAAGCTGTTTTAACAGTCCACCTTCCCATGTCTTTCCTGGCTTTCTCACACCAGTATTGACACAACTTTCTTTCCAAATAACTAACCAGGTAAATAGTTGAATACACTTACAACTGAGCTACCTGGCATGGCTTTTAAATCTGGGGTTTGTGTGGTCAATGAATAATTCTTAAAGATATATATTGTTTATAAGCATCCACAAATTTTCCCACGAGAGAGAAAAAAATGGGACTTGACTAGATTTTTCCATGGAACCAAACACCTCTGCAAGGCATTGTAATTCCAATCCCTGATTACATGGAATGCTGCAAGAATGTAGGAATGTTGTATTAACAGGGTTCCACCTGTGAATGTTAAGTTTTGTCTGGTAGCAGACTCTGTTTCAGATACTGCAAGAGATGAAAAAAGCTGCTAATATTACAAGCAAGTTTTCACTTAACCACAATATTTTTATCATCTGCATGCACAGTATTAACCTCTTCCAAATCAACTAAATTGAATATCTTCTAAATTGAAAATGGTTGAAAATGTATAAATTCAAAATTAATACAAATTAGCCCATGTCCTCTGAAAGTGTAGAAAACATCCAGGGAAAAGGAGAAAATGCTGGTTATCACCATTTACTTCTTTTCAAAGATGTTAATCTTGTGTTTTGACGACTGGACATTAGCAAGGTTAACATTGGTGGTGTGGTAAAATGCTGGCGTCCAGCATTGTCCTGTTCTCACCATGCTTTCAAATTACTACTCCCCAGATTTTTTTTAAGGGATGTAGGTTTGGAAAGAGTAGATTTGTAAGGTACCCATGAACATTTTGAAGAAACATCATTTCTTGATTACTTCTTCAATCTGTGGAAGAAGCAGTTATTGCTAAGTATGCTTAGACTGCTGCTTTTCAAGCAATCTTTTGGAAAGCCATTGATATAGAGAAAAAGGATTCAAACAACCACGCATTCAAGCAGCACATCAACTCAAAGCACATACATACATACCACTATCACAATCTTTTAACATATTCTAGAGGCCAATGAATACTAGTGAAAATATTGCACAAAATTACACCTGTATATATAACATAAATGTATGTCTATAGCGCTATTTCAGACTAAAAATTTTTAGGATTGTCTACATTGAAAGCAATTGTAGGCGACAATTCAAATGCAACTAACTCAATGGCATCTGTTGTTAAAAGGGAAGAAAACACTTGGAAAAGCAGACAATGCTGATACCTAAAGAACCTTCTTCCTAAGGCTGAGAAATATCTTGACTACTCCATAAAAGTTTAAAACTACATAGAACAGTCTAACCCTGTACCAAACAATCCTATTTCTATGGCCCTGTGGATAAAGGCCTTTGAAAAGATAATATTTTTACGAATGTTTTTTCTTTTATAGACATATTTTATAGACATACCTCGCCTGCTTTCACCAGGTAAAAAGCTAAAACTGTGTTAGGTGGAAGAGAAATTAACTCTTTAAACATAAAACAATGATGCAGAGGAGACTTTAAAAACATCGTGGGAAAAGGGGAAAATGGTGGTGACCAACATTTTCTCCTTTTCCCACATAGTTTTCTACCCCATTAAAGAGCAATTTTATCATTTAATACATTTATATTGTCACCTGCATACAGTTTCAACTTACACAAGTCCGTAGTTTTATAAAGTGGTAAAGAGTTAAATATAAGACAAAATTTTGATGGTTTTTCAGACCCTCGGGTATATAATTCCTAACTTTTAAAGACCTTGATGGAAAAGGCTATCAAAAACATTGTTCGAATGGTAGAAAAAGGTGGTATACAGCATTCTCTACTTTTCCCACTATGTTTTCTATAGTTTCACAGCCAAAATTCCTTAACCCTTTACCCCAGAGATACTCATTTTTTATATATTGCTTGTAGGAGCCTTTGGAAAACATTGTGGCAAAAGGTGAAATTGCTCGTGATGAGCAATTTCACCATTTGTGCCAATGTTTTCTATGCTATCAAAAGGTGTCAAATACCCAGTACACATAAGAAACTGCTTCATCCTTGCTGTTATTTAGGGTCAATTAGAGAAACCATGGAAATGCCTTATGGGGTAAAGGGTAAACTGAACAAACTTTATCTGTTGTCAACAAATGCTTTCAAAATGCACGAGTCTGAATGTTTGTTGTCTAGTCGAGAGTTAAACTGTTTCCATATGATATGGTAAAACATACAAACAGAATACAAACAAGAGCACTGAATGTGCATGCCAAAACTCAGCTGCTGTTGCTAGATTTTCAATCAGAATTGCAAGTTGAAAAAGGGGCATAACTGTGTCAAAAATATCTAGATGGTTACCTGCCGCCTTTTGATAATTAAATCTTTTATCATACAATGACGACTTTAGACAATCCTGAGGGAGAAGCCTTTTGAAAACATAGTGGGAAAAGGAGAAAATGCTGGTAACCAGCATTTTCTCCTTTTCCCACAAAGTTTTCTACCCGATCGAAGGAAAATTGCGTCATGTGAGCCACTCTGAAATTGTCCTCTGCAAATGCTTTCAATTTGGATAGGTCTAAAATTTTGCCATGTGGTAGAGGGTTACTAGTGTAAGTTTTTAACTGAATTAAGGTAAGTTTTTGCAAGATGACTTTGACACAGACAATGACGAGAGGGCCACAGCAATATCTGTATGCTTTCTTCTAAAAACCAAGGTAAAAATACCAATCACCTAGCTAGTCCCTTTTAAAAAATGTGAGACTTGTTTAGCTGTGCAACAATAGAGCTTGTAAAAACATCACAACCAAAAAAAGACTTTTTAATCCCCTATCAAGAAATTTCTTGATTTGACAACCCTTAGAAAGACGGCTTTTGAAAGCATTAAGAGAAACCAGCATTTTTTCCTTTTCCAACAATGTTTTCTATCTAACTGTACAAGACAAACCCTTTGAATTTGATAATAGATATTTCGAAAATGCTTTCCATTTAGGAAAGTCTGAAATCGTTGTCTGGGAAAGAGTTAATCTGTAATTCAGATTTCTTTAACTCTTTACCATACAATCCTGTCTTTAAAACACCCAGAGAAAGACATCTTTTGAAAACATTGTTGAACAAGAGCGGCAAACTGTCGCAAGATACGCCCGTCTGACCCCAAGTTGTAAAGCTGGGGCATGCACTGGACAAAATTCAAGTATGAAAAAAAAAAATAAAGCGAGCAAGAGTTATGATTCCTGTGCACTGCACTCCCCCTTGATGAGATCTATCCACCTATGAAATTTCATAACCCTAGCTAGTATAGTTTTGGAGATACACTCCGGACAAAATTCAAGTATGAAAAACAAGAAAGGGCAATAACTCAAAAATTAAACAAGCAAGGATTATGATTCCTGTGCACTGCACTGCCCCTATGTGAGATCTATCCACCTATGAAATTTCATAACCGTAGGTAGTATAGTTTTGGAGATATGCTCCGGACAAAATTCAAGTATGAAAAACAACAAAGGGCAATAACTCAAAAATTAAGCAAGCTAGAGTTATGATTCCTGCACATTGCACTCCCCCTCGATAAGATCTATCCACCCATGAAATTTCATAACCCTAGCTAGTATAGTTTTGGAGATATGCTCCGGACAAAATTCAAGTATGGAAAACGACAAAGGGCAATAACTCATAAATTAAGCAAGCAAGAGTTATGATTCCTGCGCACTGCACTCCCCCTCGGTGAGATCTATCCACCCATGAAATTTCATAACCCTAGCTAGTATAGTTTTGGAGATATACTCCGGACAAAATTCAAGTATGGAAAACAACAAAGGGCAATAACTCAAAAATTAAGTGAGCAAGAGTTATGATTCCTGCGCACTGCACTTCCCCTCGATGAGATCTATCCACCCATGAAATTTCATAACCCTAGCTAGTATACTTTTTGAGATATGCTCCGGACAAAAATCAAGTATGAAAAACAACAAAGGGCAATAACTCAAAAATTAAGCAAGCTAGAGTTATGATTCCTGCGCACTGCACTCCCCCTCGATGAGATCTATCCACCCATAAAATTTCATAACCCTAGGTAGTATAGTTTTGGAGATATGCTCCGGACAAAATTCGAGTATGAAAAACAACAAAGGGCAATAACTCAAAAATTAAGCAAGCAAGAGTTATGATTCCTGCGCACTGCACTCCCCCTCGATGAGATCTATCCACCCATGAAATTTCATAACTCTAACTAGAATAGTTTTGGAGATATGCTCCGGACAAAGAACTGGACGCTGCCCGCCCGCCCGGACGCCCGCCCGCCACCGGTGATCCCATAATACGTCCCGTCTTCGACGGGCGTATAAAAAGGAGAAAATGCTGGTAACATTTCTCCTATTCTCACAATGTTTTCTAACCATGCCAAATCATAATTAATTTTTGATTACCATTTTTTTTGTCGTCTGCAAATGCTCTCAAATCTGGACTAGTCTACATTTTGTCGTTTCATAAAGAGTTAAATTTTGAAAGGAAAAGTAATAAATATACTATTACTTTATTTCAGACAGAATTGCAACATTGAATAAAGACAGCATTCCATTGCAAAAGATGTACAAGGCTTTTAGCCAACAATGTTTTCTACGTTTTCAGTGATAACTCCCTTTATTGCAGCCACACTTTGACACTGATAAAGAGTTAACCCATCCCTGTTCCAGGTAATCTTTAACTCGTTACCAAACAACAATATTTTAGGCTTGTCCAAGTCGAAAGCAATTGTAGACGACAAAATAAAGGTGACTGAAAAATTTAAATTTGTTCTGGGAAGGGTAGAAAGCACTGTGGGAAAAGGAGAAAATGCTGGTTACCAGCATTTTCTCCTTTTCCCCCAGTGTTTTCAAAATGCTTTTTTCTCAGGGGTGTCAAAAGTAGGGATTGTGTGGTAATGGGTTAAAAGACAAATAGATAAGTACAGGTAACACACAAAGGGGTGTGATTGACAACATGTTAGAGTGGATGAAAAACCTCCTGGCCCCCCAATCAGGCTTTGGTAAACATTTCATATCTGAACAGATGCTTATCAGCTAGAACAGTTTTGTACTTTCAGTTTTAGCATCAAAGAGAGAAACATTATCAGGTGAAGATAAAAATAACTATGGGCCATGCATGGTAAAAAAGGGGTTTAAACTACTTTTGCCACAGCACTATACATGGCTTGCAGCACATGCAAAAAGGGCATTATGACATTTTCCTAAAGTGTCGTCTCGGATCAGAATGCGCAAGCTAATCTGAGACAGCACTTTACGACTAAATTAGATTTTGTGCCATATTAGACTTGTGTAAAACAGACATTAACATAAGAAGGGAAAGTCTTGTTTCAGATTAATTTGTGTGGACTGCGCAGGCTGACCTGGGACAACAAATTATGCAAATGTCCGAGTGCCATTCTTTGCATATTGCAGGCCATATTATCCGAGTTGCATGGATAATATAGAGGATAGGGTTACTATTGCACAAAAGATTGCTGCATTTCTCTCAGTGTTTTCAAATCATTATTTTTCAGTGTTGTAAGAAGTAATTTTTGTGTGATAATTAATTGATAAACAATGACTGATAGACTGTCATTGCTTAGTACAAATGTTTACTGTTTTTCCCTCAATGTTTATTAACCCTTTATCAAACTGCGAATTGTTTTGATCCTGAATGATTTTTGAAAACTTTGCAGGGAAAAAGAGAACCTATGTTTTTTTTTCCTTTTCCCACAATATTTTCTTCCCAATAAATCAATGACAGAAATCGTCATTTATGCTACATTTGTAATCTTTAAATGCTGTCAATATGGTGATTTCCAAAATTCTATCATTTCGGAAATGATTAATTCTTTATCACACAATCCCGACTTTTAACACCCTTGGGAAAGAAGCCTTTTGAAAACATTATGGGAAACAGGGAAAATGCTGGTAACCAGCAATCTCACCTTTTCCCACAATATTTTCTCCCCTGTCAAAGTCAAATTGCACTATTTGAGCCACACTGATATTATCGACTGCAAATGCTTTTGACAAGGCTAAAATTTTGTCGTCTGGTAAAGAGTTAAGTAAGTCTAATTCAGGGCAGAGGAAAAGGATTTGTGTATGAGTAAGAGGATTAGATAGGCAGTATCCTGAGAATGACAGGTGAATAAAGGTGACAGACGATGCTACAAGTAATGAGGTGTTTCTTGTCCAGTCAACAGACGGAATATCGATGTAGGCATGGTTTTCATATGGATCTGAAATAGAACAAAATAAAATAATCTTAAGCTTATCTAAATCTGGAACTTATATCCCTTTTAACTCTTTACCAAACCACAAAAAGTTTGAAATTGTCAAAATGAAAACTTTTTTCAGATGCCATATTGAATTTTGTCAAAATAAGGGTAACTGTCTGTGAAAGTGTAGAAAATCTTGTGGGAAAAGGAGAAAATGATGGTTACAAGCATTTACTCCTTTACCCACAAGGTTTTCAAAAGGCTATTTTCTTAATGCCATTATAATCAGTGATTGTGTGGTAAAGTAAAGAGTTAATGTAGGATGCTTTGTTTTTATGCCCTAAAGAAATATAACCTTCTTTTCCCATTCTATTTTTTTATTATTACATATGTCTAGGAAATACACCAGTGCTTGCTCACAAAGTTGACACCTGCTCCCATGTATTGAACTTGGGACCTCATGGTTACTAAGCCAACGCCCTACCTAACAACCCTGGACACCACACAAATATTGGTAAACAGTTAACCCTTTCAAAGTACCTAACAACTTAAAGTGCCTTTGCAGCCAGTGTAGATCACAATCACACTACACAAAAATGCAGTCTGATCTTAGAACTGCACTGTCTGTATAGTTGAAACACTACATATAACACTACATATAAAAAGTAACCACCAGATGGCAATCATCTGGAAATCATTACAGACTGCAAAATTGCCACCAAGTTCCTTTGCATTTTAAAGCTTATCACTCAGTTATGGCTGCTTGGCTTTAACCCTGTAACAGACAATCCCTGGTTTTCATGACCCTGGGAAGGTAAGCTTTTGAAAACCTTGTGGTAAAAGGAGAAAATGATGGTAATCAGCATTTTCTCCTTTTCCCACAATGTTTTCTAGCCTTTCATAGACAAATTTCATAAATAGAGACACTTTTAATTTATCGTCCGCATATGCACTCAACATGGACCAGTCTAACACTCTACTGTTTGGTAAAGAATTAAATTTAGGTAAGAGAAGGGGAAGGACTTACTTCTCCGACAGAGTTAGCTAGTAATGAGACAATTTTTTCATGTGGTACAGCCACAACACTTTGGTTATTGATTTCTATAATGCGATGTCCTACCCTCACACCTCCTCTCTCCGCTATACCTCCTCGTAATAAACTACATATCTGTAAAAGATAAATGATAGAAATAGATTTTAAAAAATCCTCAAGAATTACAAAAATGAGCATAAAAATATCTGAACCTATTACAGGAAACAGGAGGTTAAACCTTTTACCTGATGACAAAATTTTACCATGTCAAAATTGACAGCATTTACAGACGACAATATTAGTACGGCTCAAAAGATGCAAATTTTCTTTGATAGGGTAGAAAACATTGTGCAAAAAGGAGAAAATGCTGGTTACCAGCATTTTCTCCTTTTCCCACGTTTTCAAAAGGTGTCTTTCCCAGAGTCATTAAAAGTCAGCATTGTATGGTAATGGGTTAATGCATCAGTGTGATACATAATACCAAGCAAATCTTTACATAATTGCGGATCCATAAATTCCATTTTGTCTTACAATCCACTTGATTGGGAGGTAGAATGACCCTTAGACATGCAGATAATTTCTAAATACCAAATCATTTGTAAAATGTTAACCCTTACATCCTTTTTGCAAATGCATTAACCCTTTACCACACAATAAAATTCTGGACATGTCCAATTTGAAAGAGCTTACAGACTTCAAGTAAGATGCTGCTCAAATCATGATTTCTGTCTTTGATAGGGTAAAAAAACATGGTGGGAAAGGGAGAAAATGCTGGTTACCACCATTTTCTCCTTTTCCCACTAGGTTTTCGAAAGCCTTAACTTTCCCAGTCAATAAAAGTCAGGATTGCGTAGTAAAGGGTTAAGCCCCTTTTCACAAAACATGGCTCATCCTATAGTTACATGTATTAGTCAAGCCTTAGCTCTTAAGTACAACTTGTTGACATCATAGATCACACTGCAAAATCAGTTCAGTCTGATCTCAAACCTACAGTGTCTGAAACCATGTGAAATACTGTAGCCATAAGGTCTTGCAATTGTAGTATGTAAGTCTCTTCACTGACAGACATCTTCAAAGGCTCAAAGTAAAATGTTGTCATTAAATATCATATTTATTCTAAGTATCCAGCAGCTTCCTCTTGAAAAAAGGTTGGTCAACTGTATCTGCTCTTTTGAGAGTCAATAATCAACTGCTCTTTTGACAGTCAATAATCAACTGCTTTTTTGAGAGTCAATAAGTTTCCATTTAACTCTTTATCAAACAACAAAATCATAGACTTGTCCAAATTGAAAGCATTTGCAGACAACCAAATAAATGTGGCTCAAAAATTGAAGTTTGTTTTGGGAAGGGTAGAAAACATTGTGGGAAAAGGAGAAAATGCTGGTTACCAGCATTTTCTCCTTTTCCCATAATGTTTTCAAAAGGCTTCTTTCTCAGGGTCGTTAAAAGTCTGGATTGTGTGGTACAGAGTTAAAGTTTAACCAGATGACAAAATTATGTTATGACTTAAATCTTAATCCATTTTAACGCCTGATTTGATATTTTTGGCTTCTATTGACCCTTAAGATGAAGAATTTTCCAAAATAACATTTTCTGTATGAGCAAATAAACAACAATACATACCACACCATTTTGAACACTAAAACCTAATTGATATTTAACATCGGGTCGCTTTATAAGGACCTCTACCACTGGGGGGCATGGCACAACAGTTAGTTTCACTACAGTCTGATGTTTAGTGCCCTGAAATAGAAAGAAAAATTACTACCATCGTATCAATAGTAATGATAGGTGTGTTTTATACTATTGCCAAGTTTAATCTGTAAGTCAAATGAAATTTTCAGGGTGATGGTCCAATCCTTACTATCCTCTTATCAAATAGTGTAGATCCACTTCAAGTTGAAAGTATTTGCAGACAACATCATAAAATGTGACTGAAAAGTTGAAATTTGCTTCTGAAAGCCCTGAAAATTTAGTGGGAAGAAAAGGGAAAATCCTGCTTATCAGCAATTCCCCTTTCCCAACAATGTTTTTTTTAAAAGCCTTTTTCTCTGGGTTGAAAGGTCAGTGAGACTCAGTTAACCCTTTACCCCTTAAGGCATTTCTGTGGTATCTCTAATTGACCCTAAATAACAGCAAGGATGCAGCGGTTTCTTATGTGTATATGACACCTTTTGATAGTGTAGAAAACATTGTGGCAAAAGGTGAAATTGCTCGTCACGAGCAATTTCACCTTTTGCCACAATGTTTTCCTAAGACTCCTACAAGCAATGCGTAGAAATGAGTATCTATGGAGTAAAGGGTTAAAAGCACACAGGTTAAGTTAAAATGAAAAGGTTGTTTGGTGAGGGGTTAACTAGGTAAATGCTAACCCTTTACCCCATAAGGCATTTCTATGTATCTCTAATTGACCTAAAATAACAGCAAAGATGAAGCCGTTTCTTATATGTATATGAGACCCTTTGAAAGCACAGAAAATTCAACAGACCTTTTCCTTCCAAAATTAACCCTTAAGCTACTGAGACTCGATGATTTTTAGTGAACACTGCAGGTCAAGATCAGACTGCACAGAGCATGCAGTCTGATCTTGCATCTACACTGTCTGATAAAGAAGCGTTTCTCGACCAAAAACACTCCTGAAATAACATTTTGGGTTTGCTATTGACTTTAATGTATCATTTTAATTTATTCAGCAGGTAAAGGGTTTAACCCATTACCACACAATCTCTACTTTTGACGCCCCTGAGAAAGAAGCCTTTTGAAAACACTGTGGGAAAAAAAGGAAATGCTGGTAACCAGCATTTTCTCCTTTTCCAACAGTGTTTTCTACCCTTCCCAAACCAAATTTTAATTTTTCAGTCACCTTTGTTTTGTAATCTGCAAATGCTTTCAATTTGGACCAGTCTGAAATTTTCTCGTGTGGTATAGAGTTAAAGGTGGGTACTTAGAATTTTTACATCTCACCAAATTAAAAAATATATTTATCACTGAAATTCATATGAAAAAAATAATACAAATCATCAATAATTAAGATTCATACAAATACACAAAAAAAAATTCTCGATGGTATTCCCTTAAAAGGCTACGTAGCCTCTTAAGCTATTTTTAGATTTCGCGCCAAAAATCAATAAAGCATTGTGGGAATGTCACGTGACTGGCTCGTGACTTATAATGCTTAAATTCCCTATCATAACAAACATGCAATAATTATTTTCCATAATGTCTTCTTCGGATGTTTGAAACTTCTTCTGTGTATTCCTGTAAGTAAATGAGCGAATTGATCATCTAAAAATAGAATGTGTCGCCCGTTGGTGTCAACCTGGGCCGTAGTAAATCTCTAATTTCTCGTGTTGTTGGAAGGTTTTCGACTACTGGAGTTTTATGAATGAAAATTAAAAGGCTTTGGGAGTATAAGGATGATTTTTTTGCACTTTTGTAAAATTTTTGTCCCAAAATCTGAAGGGCCACCTTTAAAGACCCAGGTAACTGCACTTTGGCTACTACTTTTGTCTATAGTAAAGCTGATAGTGTACATCAAAGATCAGACCTCACTGATCTTGATCTACACTGTACAAAAGGCAACTATAGCAGTAAATCTTTACCAAACAACAAAATTGTGGACAAGTCCAAATTGAGATCACTTGAAAGACAACAAAATTAATGTGAATCAAAATTAGAATTTTGGTTTTGGAAGAGTAGAAAACATTGTGGTAAAAGATGCTGGTTACCAGCATTTTCTTCTTTCCTTCTCAGGGTTGTTAAAAGTAGGGATTGTGTAGTAAGGAGTTAACCCATCACCAAACGACAATATTTTAGACTGGTCCAATTTGAAAGCATTTCCAGATGAAAAAATATAAAGTTATTGAAAATTTGAAATTTGTTTTGTGAAGGGTAGAAAACATTGTGGGAAAAGGAGAAAATGCTGGTTACCAGCATTTTCTCCTTTTCCCACAATGTTTTCTAAAGGCTTCTTTCTCAGGGGCATCAAAAGTAGGGATTGTGTGAACATAGGTTAAAGGGTTAAAAGAACTCTGTTACAGGCTACTGTGTATGACAAGAAAAAGTTTGATATTGACCAGCCGTCCTGCAGTCGAATTGAAAGCATAATTGCAGGACCTCCACAGATCAATACGCCCATCAATAGGTATCTATAGTACATGAATAAAGCTGCATTGAAATAAATTGAATGCCCTCCTCTTCTAACATCATGTAATTGAACAGTAAATTGATTAGCTGCTCAAACTCTTTTCACTTGACAAAAAAATTTTTTAACATTGAACATTTTGAAGGCAATTATAGATAACAAGTCAAACATGGCTTAACTCTTTAACCCATTACCACACAATCCCTACTTTTGACACCCCTGGGAAAGCAGCCTTTTCAAAACACTGTGGCATGCAGTCTGATCTTGCATCTACACTGTCTGATAAAGAAGCGTTTCTCGACCAAAAACACTCCTGAAATAACATTTTGGGTTTGCTATTGACTTTAATGTATCATTTTAATTTATTCAGCAGGTAAAGGGTTTAACCCATTACCACACAATCTCTACTTTTGATGCCCCTGAGAAAGAAGCCTTTTGAAAACACTGTGGGAAAAAAAGGAAATGCTGGTAACCACCATTTTCTCCTTTTCCCACAGTGTTTTCTACCCTTCTCAGAAAAAAATTCAATTTTTCAGTCACCTTTATTTTGTCATCTGCAAATGCTTTCAATTTGGACCAGTCTAACATTTTCTCATGTGGTAAAGAGTTAAGTTCAATTCAATTTACCTTTTGTATTTAAAAATTCATACCTTTATTGAAAAGAAATTCTGTGAATCTATTATGACCAGCACTTTTTCTCTCCCTACCTCAAAGAAGTATACATTGAAGATCAAAATCAAACAGCCATTAAGCAGTTACAAGCACAGAAAGTGTTAAAAAAGAGCAATTCACTGAATATCATCATAAAAGAAACTTGATATAGTGACATGGTACAACCAACATTTCCACTTTGAGTGCCAAATAGCTCTTTATGCTTCACCGAAAAATTCTGACTGTTATAGGCTGTAAGGAATAAGACTTTTGAAAACATTGTTGGAATAGGAGAAAATGCTGGAAACCAGCACTTTCTTCTTTTCCAACAATGTTTTCTCCCCTTCCAATAAGGTATTTCAATTTTTGAGTCACATATTTTGGTGGTCTTCAAAGTCAACGCTTTCCATTTGGACAAAGCTAGAATTTTGTCTATTGGAGAAAAGTTAGGGACACTTTCAGCCTAAAAAATAAGAACTAAATAATTTTAACAGCAAGGTTACTCCTGTCTGAAATGTCTTAGCAAACTGGACACCTGGATAGATCAAAGATAAGACTATATAATTGGTGTGGTCTGGTCATGGTCTACACTTGCTGCAGAGGCAACTCCACTGGTGAAAGGTTCTCTACAGGTCAACAATACTAACAATTGAATTGGTAAATTGGTATTTCTCACTTGCTCAAAAAATTATAACAGCTATTTAGAGAGCACTTACAGTGCTTTTCACCTTGATAATTAACTTTTCATTGATTTTTTCGTAATCTATTATCTTTATAGGTGGTCATTGGAATGTTAACATTAGGATAATAGGACTGCTTACACTAACCCATAACAAGTTGCCACATCCTCTAATGCTTGGTGGTAGCAGGTAAAATACCAAACAGTGACAAACTATAATTGTTTTGGCAATTTTTTTTACTTTCACCTATAGCGCATGACTGTGAGAAAAGCAATCATTGGCTCAGACAGAAAGTCATGTCATTTCTAGTGTGATAAAACCTAGAAGCACATGCCTAGGTGCGTTGGCCTCCATGATATGACCTAAACTGCTAAAAGGGCATTAACCCATTCCCACACAATTCTTAGTTTTTACAACCCTGAGATAGAAGCCTTTTGAAAACATTGTGGGAAAAGGAGAAATGCTGGTATCCAAAAATTTCTCCTTATTCCACCATTTTTTCTACCCTGCTGGAAACAAATTTCAATTTTTCAGTTATGATTAATTTGGACCAGTCTAAAATTTTGTTTGGTAAAGAGTTAACTCCAGTTCAATTACAAAGGCAAATAGATTATAGATAAGGGTAGGTAAAGTTAGAGTATACTGTATACCCCTATGGGAGTCCTGGCTGTCCACATATTAATGGTCATCCATATTTTCAAGATATATTTTCCAGACCTATCCATCTCCATGCCCTAGGGGCTTAGTCATCACCCAGTAAAAGATCATACATGATCCTTAAGTCCAAGACTAGCTATTAGTTTGGCTGGGACTGAGTGTTTTAGACATGGCAATTTCTCGGGGAGAATTTTTTAAATACAAGAGGGCCATGATGGTCCTGTATTGCTCACCTGAGTCAATAGGCGAAATTCACTCCATGTGCATAATTTAATTTCTGACCAATTATCCGGTCAATTTAGCTTAATATGTGGCCTCTAGAGCGTCCATAAGGACTTTCTGTAAGTTGACCTAGTGACCTAATTTATTGTACGATGTGACCCAATTTGGAACTCATAAAAAAATTATCAAGACAAACATTCTGAACAGTTTTCAAGTTAATTGAGCATTAAACGTGACCTCTAGGATGCCCACAAGGTATTTCTTTAATTTGACCATGTGACCTAGTTTAAAACCCCACATGACCAAAATTCAACCTCATGTGAGATATATCAAGACAAACATTCTGACCAACTTTCAAGTCAATTGAGCAAAAAATTTGGCCTCTAGCGTGCCCATAAGGAGTTACTTTAATTTGACTTGGTTTTTGACAGGGTTTTTATTATAGTTTATAATCCGAGCTTTCCCAAATCCATAATCATCAGAGGTGTTATCACAATTATTCCCATTAAATTTTCAGTCATTTGAGCAATAAATGTGGCCACGAGAGTGCCCACATGGTTTTACTTTAATTTGACCTTGAGACCTAGTCTATGACGTCAGCTGACCAAATTTTGAACTGACTGATACATGTTGTGCTTATGTGGGCTGACATAACTTAGAGCAGATTCACTACATACCAAATAAGAAAGCTATATGCTTTCCAGTTTTAGAAAAGAAGAATTTTAAAGATGTCCTTCTTTATTCCTTTGTTCGAACTTGTGACCCTCAGGGTGGGGCCAGCTTTGATTCCTAGTGGCATCATTGGTAGAGTTCCATGAGGAGTTACTACATAACAAATATCAAAGCTCTATACCTTCCAGTTTTAGAGAAGAAAAATTTTAAAGTTTTCCTTTTTTGTTCCTATGTTTGCATTTGTGATGCCAGGAGCTGAATCATGCAGTTGACTGGCCTTTTGACATGCAGAAAATGCCAGATGCCTCAGTCTGTTTTTCTACAGTCAATGTCCAAGTTCTTGCATTATACCGGTCTGTTTCATTTAACTGGCTACACTGTTGTGACTTATTGTTGACAACACATGTCTCTTATCCCTTTACCACACAATGGCACTTTTTAACGACCTTTAGAGAGAAGCCTGTTGAAGACATTGCGAGAAAAGGAGAAAATGCTAGTAATTAGATTTTCCTCCTTTTCCCACAAAGTTTTCTACTTTATCAAAGAAAAATCACATCATTTTAGCCAGTATGAAATAGTCGTCTGCAAATGGTTTCAATTTGGTCCAGTCTAAAATCTTGTGGTTTGATAAAGAGCTAAGACCCGTCTACACTAGCAAACCCTTCATGTGCTTGAGAATACCACAAAACACCATGTTTGCAGATGTTTTCAAACAAAAGTTTGCTAGTGTAGACCAGTCAACAAACACAAGCAAATATCATCAAGCAGTATTTTGCAATGTTTGGACATGTTCATTTTTCTTTACTTTGTTTGGTGATGTTTGGTGTTGTTAAAGTATACTGACCAGTCAAAAGCTGTCTTTTTATCATATGGTTGAAGTATTATATGATCTTTGAATATCACAAAACATTGTTTGAAATTATTTCACATTCTATGGACAAACATGATCAAACTTCACAAAGCAAAAGTTTTCTGGTATTTGCAAACAAATGTTTGCTAATGTAGATTCCCCATTTTCATATGGTTCTTGATAATCTTGAAAGATTATTATCTTTAATTTTACACAAAACATTTTACCCCAAATGTGCAGATCCTGCCCCAAAGGAATAATGTTTCAATAATTGCAATGATTAAAAAGTGATAATACTTCAATTTAGATCTACTATTATACCCAATACTAAGACTGTGAGTCCATACTGGAATTTAAAATCCAAATAGCATTTTGAATCACTGGAATATAATAAGGCAATGACAATTCTTATCACTGAGGAGTATAAACAATTATCTGAAAGACCTTATTACCTTGATATAGGTCTGACAGCTGGACAGAGGCAGTCCTACCAGACTTATACCATTGACTGATATAATCTGGTCACCAATGTTCAGCTGACCACAGCGGGCTGCTGGTCCCGCTGGTGACATATTTGCTAGCACTACAGTTGGAACCATGGATCCCCACCCAGATTCCACAATAACCACGCCTAGTTGTTCTCCTTTCAGCTTAGGCACTATCACCTGAAAATACACAAAACCATTGTTTGACAAACTTACAATATGAAATTTGCATATTGAATTACCTTGCTTTTCCACTAGTAATTGCCTACTTCATTTAACCTGATCCAGATCAACATCATTTACATGACTTGAAATTGAATCTATTTTTACCTATGGTATTGCACAGGGCTGCTTTTGGCACATGTTGTCATGTGGTCACAGACTCATTTTACACCATAGGCATGAATTAAATTGCTCATCCATATAACTTTCCAATTAATAGAGTTCTATTTATATGCCTACTTACATTTTCAGCATAAAGGTCTGGGTCATGAATGAAATAGGCAATACTACATCATACATTGCAGGAAAATTATAAAAACATTTCATCTCACTTCAATTTTACCAAGTAGTGTTGTACTTGGCATGTAAAAAGTCAATGTGTGTAACTGCTAACCATTTCAAAAATGAACGGCTAAGATTCTTCAGAATCCACAACATCAGCAAAATTTAATGCCAATTTTGGCACAGATGCAAATGAGCTTAAGTTCCTAGATAGGGTTTAAAAAAAACTCTGAAAAACACAACAAATTCGCTTATTACAAACAATTTTTCCTTTTTCCACGGTGTTCTTACAGGATTTATCTGCAGAAACATTAAAGAAGTATTAGTTTGTATCACACACTTCGATACTAAACATGTTACATGGTACACATAATATTTTATATCTGCTAATGAAGCTTTTTGTCTGTAGATAGAAATACAGATAAAGCCATAACCATTATTACAGGATAAACACTTAACACGACAACATCGCCAACTAACTACTATGGGACAAATGCTTTAACTCTTTACCACATGAGAAAATTTTAGACTGGTCCAAATTGAAAGCATTTACAGACGACAAAAAAAGGTGACTGAAAAATAGAAATTTGTTCTGGGAGGGGCAGAAAACACTGTGGGAAAAGGAGAAAATGCTGGTTACCAGCATTTTCTCCTTTTCCCACAGTGTTTTCAAAAGTCTTCCTTCTCAGGGGCGTCAAAAGTAGGGATTGTGTGGTAATGAGTTAATATAAACACAGGTAGGTTCAGTATGTTAATGATTCTGTACCATTCATTAATACATGGACTTTTCCATTCAATATGTTGAAGATGGATTAATATGATGAAGGTTGGTTCCATTTTATAAACATGTTTTCATCACATATATAGCTGTAATGAAGCCATATACATGTACATGTATTACAACAACAATGCAATGAACTGTAAAAGAATGTTCTAAGACAGCCATGGCTTTCCATTATATAAGCATAGTATGGTTAAAAAATATATTGATGGATCCAAACCATACCAGGTTTCTTTGCTTCAATATAAGAACAAATGCATTAATATACATACAGTTTGGTTCAATATATTGATGAATCCTTAACATATAAGGACAGTAAACTGTTGGTTCAATACATGATTTGAATAGTCCCATACACAGTAGTTCCCATTTACAGTGTTTAACTCATTACCAAACAACAATATTTTGGGCTAATCCAAATTAAAAGCATTTGCAGATGACACATGTACTTCGACTCAAAAATGGAAATTTGCTTTGGAAAGGTTAGAAAACATTGTGGGAAAAGGAGAAAATGCTGGTTACCAGCATTTTCTCCTTTTCCCACAATGTTTTCAGAAGGCCTCTTTCTAAGGGTCGTTAAAAGTCGGGATTGTGTGGTAAAGGGTTAACTCATTACCAAACAACAATATTGAAAGTATTTGCAGACAAAAAAAAAGTTACTGAAAATTTGAAATTTATTTTGTGAAGAGTAGAAAACAATGTGGGAAAAGGAGAAAATGCTGGTTACCAGCATTTTCTCCTTTTCCCACAATGTTTTCCAAAGGCTTCTTTCTCAGGGTCGTCAAATGTAGGGATTGTGTGGTAATGGGTTAATACGTTTTTCAAATGATATAATATAATGCTACTTTAGAACAATACATGGACTATTTGTTCAATAAATTGAAGTTACAAAATTATGAAAGTTGGTTCCATATAAATATGTATTCATTTTATGTATAGTTTTGGCATATTCTAATATTTTTTTTGGTTAGCTAAGCATCTTTATTCTACATCAACTGAGAAAATTGTTCTAACAAGTTATAGTTCATTTAAACATATTTATTTTACAATGATTGAAAAACAAGTTCTTACAACTTTACAACTTAACTAATCTTTCTCAATTCTTCATTCAATGTTTTTTTTTTTTTCTCTAAATTGGTACAATGGTACAATTACAAAATTCCCCAGTTGCTTGATTTACTAAAAAGCCAAATTCAATTCAGAAGGGATTCCTGATTTAAAATGTCAAAGAAAAGTAAAGATCAATCTGTCTGTGTGACCCTTTTCCTCTGTCAAATTAAAAATGCTTTTGCAGAAATTTCCTAGATCTACAGATTACATTTGCAGAAATCTCCTAGATCTACAGATTACAGAGAGTGTAAAACGGGTACAAAGTGCTGGTTAACCCATTACCATACGAGAAAATTTTGGACTGGTCCAAATTGAAAGCATTTGCAGACGATAAAAAAAAGGTGACCGAAAAATAGAAATTTGTTCTGGGAAGGGTAGAAAACACTATGGGAAAAGGAGAAAATGCTGGTTACCTGCATTTTCTCCTTTTCCCACAGTGTTTTCAAAAGGCTTCTTTCTCAGGGGCGTCAAAAGTAGGGATTGAGTGGTAATGGGTTAAAGTACTCCATGGTCCATACTCATCAACCTTTCTTAACCCATTACCACACAATCCCTACTTTTGACGCCCCTGAGAAAGAAGCCTTTTGAAAACACTGTGGGAAAAGGAGAAAATGCTGGTAACCAGCATTTTCTCCTTTTCCCATGATGTTTTCTACCCTTCGCAAAACACATTTCAAATTTACAGTCACTTTTATTTTGTAGTCTGCAAATGCTTTCAATCTGGACAAGTCTAAAATATTGTCGTTTGGTAATGAATGAGTAACATTCTTACTCTTTTCCTGATAGCCAAAATTGTCAGTGAACGGAAGAAATGCTGGTTACCAGTATTTTCTCAATTTTCCACAATGCTTTCAAAAGCCATCTCAATCAGGGTCATTACAACTCAGGATATGGTATAGGGTGTTACTCTGTATCTCTCAATTCTGGCTTCTAAAGACCCTTGCAGGGAATATTCTGAAAACAAATGGGGGGGGGGGGGGGAGGAAATTGGAAGAAAATGCTTGTATCTAGTATTTTCTCCTTTTCTCACAATGTTTTCTACTTATCTAAGGACAAATACTATCATTTGAATTACATATACATCTAAACTGTCTTCTTTAACTCATTACCAAACGACAAAATTTTAGACTGGTTCAAATTGAAAGCATTTGCAGACGACAAAATAAAGGTGACTGAAAAACTGAAATTTGTTCTGGGAAGGGTAGAAAACACTGTGGGAAAAGGAGAAAATGCTGGTTACCAGCATTTTCTCCTTTTCCCACAATGTTTTCAAAAGGCTTCTTTTCCAGGGGCGTTAAAAGTAGGGATTGAGTGGTAATGGGTTAAAATCCTTACATATGGACAAGTCTAAAATTTTGCCCTGCAGAAAAAAGTTAAATGAAATCTTATTGGTGATCCACTAATGCTTTCTAAATGTGCTGAGATGAAAATTACTTTGTGTGGTACAGATAAGGATATAATTACCAAACAAGAATGCACTTCCACAAAATAGTTCCAATGTACACATTACTGAATTGAATTCTAATTTATATGGCATTGGGAACTCATTAGAGTAGAAAGCTTTCCTAGATCAGATTACAGTAACATCACTTTCCTCTCTAGATTTCCTCTCCTTGCTGAAAGTAGTTCTGCAAATTTTTCCGAATGAAGTATGATTGGCCCAGCTATTTCTAAGAAGGTTTTTGATGTTGCTGGCAGACAGACAAAAAATTGAGGATTACTTAAGTGATAGATTATATGTTTTTTTTGTCCTGCTTTAAATATTATTTAACTCTTTACCAAATGACAAAATTTGAGACTTTCCTAGATTGAAAGCATCTGCATAGTGAAAATTAAGTTTGACTCAAAACAAAAATATCAATTTGGAAGAGTGAAAAACATTGTGGATATCAGAAAAAATGGTAGTTAACAGCATTTTCTCATTTTCCCACTATATTTTCAAAAGCCTCCTTCCTTCAGATTATGTGGCAGATGGTTAATTATCATAGCAACAGCTCACTTGTTTGTTTTGCTCTGGATTTCCCTGGCATCTTAGATTGGGTTCAGAAATATCAAGCCCAAGCAAACCAATACGAAATACTGGATACCTTGAGAGAAGATCAAACCTGAAATCCTACATCTTCACCACACATCGAGCTTGGGTGAAGAGCATTGTATTACTGGTTAACTCTGTACCAAACAACATTATTTTAGATTTGTCCAAATTGAAAGCATTTGCAGGAGACAACCTAAGTACGGCTAAAAAATTGAAATTTGTCTTGGGAAGTGTAGAAAACATTGTGGGAAAAGGAGAAAATGCTGGTTACCAGCATTTTCTCCTTTTCCTACAATGTTTTCAAAAGGCTTCTTTCTCAGGGTCGTTAAAAGTCGGGATTGTGTGCTAAAGAGTTAACTGATACTACACTTACAACATTTTAACTGCTAGTCAAATCACTGGCTGCTAGTGTTAGCCAGAATTTGGCCAGTATTAAGGGCATGGGCTCAAAAGTGTCTTCCCAAAGGGAACATTATAAAACCTAGCCCCTTCAGTGAGGAACCAAGAGCATTCAAGATGGGAATCCTCCACTTTACCACACCGCCACATTGGACCCAAAAGAGTCTGCATTTGCTAAGGCTAAGAGTGCTGAGTGAACTATGAAGAAGAAAACTCTTGAAAACATTATGGGGAAAAAAGCAGTCTATTAACCCTTTCCCAAACGACAAACTTTTGGACTAGACCAAATTGAAAGCATTTGCAGACGACAATTCAACTACTGCTGAAAAGATGATTTCTGCCTATGATAGGGTAGAAAACATCGGGGGAAAAGGAGAAAATGCTGGTTACCAGCATTTTCTCTTTTTCCCATAATGTTTTCAAAAGGCTTCTATTTCAGACCTGTAAAAACCAGGGATTGTTTGGGAAAAGGTTAATGTATACTAGTATAGTAATATATTTTCTAGTTTTTCTGCCACGTTTTATTCCCTTTTATAAAAGAATTCTATCAGTTCAGCTTTTTCTACTGTCATCTACAGTCAGTGCAGAATCAATGCTTATCTGGGATTTCTTTTATCACTACTTGGCATAATGCTCTTTTCAACAATATTATACTTAACTCTTTCCTCACCATTGATGACACAAGAACCTACTGTGGTCAGTGTAGACAACAATCAGACAGTACAGAATGTGCAGCCTGATCGCTGATCTTCAATGTCAACTCTTTTATTCTAGATCATAATTGAAATCTCTTTACATCTTGCTGCTGAACTGCAGTTACATCCATTAAACAAGTAATGGTTATTTTTCTAATAGTGAAAGAGTTAACTCTTTACCACACAATCCAGACTTTTAACGACCCTGAGAAAGAAGCCTTTTGAAAACAATGTGGGAAAAGGAGAAAATGCTGGTAACCAGCATTTTCTCCTTTTACCACAATGTCTTCTACCCTTCTCAAACCATATTTCAATATTTCAATCACATTTATTTTGTCGTCTGCAAATGCTTTCAACTTGGTCTGGTCCAAAATTTTATTGTTTGGTAAAGAATTAAGAAATCACTCAACATAACGAATATAACCAGACAAAATTACAAACACATAAAGAGGTTAAGAAGATCCCAATAAAGCATGGGAAAAAAAATGATTCAAAGAAACAAACAAGACAATACCAATAGAATGTCAGGGATGTAATGATGTCAAAAATAATCCTAGTAATATCAACTGGAGACCACTAGCATACAATCAGTGCCCCAGTAATCATGGGGAGGATGGGCCTTTACCCTTTCAGCACAATACATGAAAACTGAGGCTTTTGCTTATGGGGTATTTGATCAGACTTCACTTTATTTAGTTCTGTGCAAACCTTATCTTAGACCATTTCCTTAATCTTGTTTAGTGGGGCCTGTATGATTGAGAATCATTCTGACTTTTAGAGGGATATATCTTTCAGCCATGGAAAAAAGTAATGTTTATACATTCAGTGCTGAAAGAGTTATCTGTATACCAGACACCAAAACATTAACCTTAGCCCATTACCACACAATCCTGACTTTTAATGACCCTGAGAAAGAAGCATTGTGTAAACATTGTGGGAAAAAGGAGAAAATGCTTGTAACCAGCATTTTCTCCTTTTCCCACAATGTTTTCGACCCTTCCTAAAATAAATTTTCATTTTTCAGTCACATTTACTTTTTCGACTGCAGATCCTTTCATTTTGGATCAGTCTAAAATTTTGTCGTGTGGTAAAGAGTTAATCCAATTGAAAGCAATTTTAAGAAAACAAAACAAATTTGATAAAAACAATAAGACATACATGTGCTTTAGTGGTTAGGAAACTGTTGGAAATAGGAAACAATGCTCAAGTTTCA
Source organism: Tridacna crocea (assembly GCA_943736015.1). NCBI lineage: Eukaryota > Metazoa > Mollusca > Bivalvia > Cardiida > Cardiidae > Tridacna > Tridacna crocea. Next base: position 19,156,580 of record OX031066.1, read on the forward strand.
AAAACCTTCTTCATGAGTGTTGTATTAAAATGGGACCATGTGGTAAAGGGTTAATCTAAGTGAAAGCCATTTTAAGAAAACAAAACAGATTTGATAAAAACAATAAGACATGTGCTTCAGTGGTTAAGAAACTTTGTAGGGGGTAGGAAACAATGCTCAGGTTTCAAAAGCCTTCTTCATGAGTGTTGTATTAACCCATTACCACACAATCCCTAATTTTGACGCCCCTGAGAAAGAAGCCTTTTGAAAACACTGTGGGAAAAGGAGAAAATGCTGGTAACCAGCATTTTCTCCTTTTCCCACAGTGTTTTCTACCCTTCCCAGAACAAATTTCAATTTTTCAGTCACCTTTATTATGTCGTCTGCAAATGCTTTCATTTTGGACCAGCCTAAACTTTTGTTGTGTGGTAAAGAGTTAAAATGGGACCATGTGGTAAAGGGTTAAAGATCAAAACAGCCTGACCAGACAAAAGCATAATCTCAATTGTGTCTAACAATAGTTATGTAAGACCAACAAACTACCAATTTTATCCAAGCTAGAATAAACATTATTTTTTTTTCTTATTACGAACACCATTGTTACAACGCATTCACTACCATCTTTGATCTCCCCTGCCCCAGTTGCAGGGATATCCTAGGCAAAAGGAACCTTAAAAATATTATCATTTGGGTCCATGACAACCGTTAAAAGGGAGAAAAGTCTCCTTTTTCAACAATGTTTCTACCTCGAAGTCAATTTCAAAATGCTCTGAATGAGTCTGTAACTTTTGTTGTGTAAATTAAAGTGGAACTTGTAAACTGCACTGTCCACTAAATCTTTTAATTAAGGAAATATAATGAAGTAACTTTGAATTTCAAAATATGTTTACAGCCAGAATCCAAAACAAACTCATAAACAATGACAGCTCATAATGAAATGTCATCAGACTTCGTGGGTGCAACTAATTAAAACCACAGGAAACAAAACAAAAAATCAAGAGGGACATGATGGCCCTTTATCACTCCATCTAATTATACATAAAACAACCATAATTGGCATAGTCAGAAGTATTGATGTGTAAGAAACCTGTACATGTAATAAGACTTTGGGTGCAACTTTTTAGAAACCTGGCACACATCAAACATCAAACAAAAAGGCTATGTTGGCTCTTTATTCACTTCTCCACTGCCTTATAGCCATCACTGGTAATGAAAGAATGCAAATTATATTTGGCTCTGAGTATATGTCTTTTAGATCATAGAAGAAGAGGTAAAATGAGAAAATGATGGTTACCAACATTTTCTAAATATGTTTTCAAGCATTTTCACTTCTATTGCTGAAAAAACATTTGCTTATTTGTAAAGAGTTTAACTTTTTCCACACAATCCCTGGTGATCACGTCTCTGTGAAAGCAGCCTTTGAAACAAAACAAATTTCAATTTTGGAATCACATAAATTTTGTCTTCTGCAAATGCCTCCGATTTGGACCAATCTAAAATTATGTTGTTTGGTAAAGAGTCAAGTGGTAATCACATCTGCAGCCAAGTCACAAGTGAAAGTATGATTTCTTTGTGTGTGTTTATACATTAAAAACATCTTTATCTTTCTGCAATTTAATTGATTTTTCTGCTTCTAATGTATGAAATAGGCAAAAAGTATGTTTCACTCAAAGATTCAATAAATTACCTCTGGATGATATTACAGTATGTTCAAGACATCAATTGTTGTTTCAAAAACTGATGTCATCAATTTGATGTCATATCATGTTTTAGAATGCAAAACTAACCAATGAATTCTTTACAACACAACAAAATGTTAGACTGGTCCAAATCCATTTACAGACAAAAAGTGGCATACGCAGTCAACTGATGCAAAATATCTGATATAATGGATCGTTTATTTTAACCCATTACCACTCAATCCCTACTTTTGATGCCCCTGAGAAAGAAGCCTTTTGAAAACACTGTGGGAAAAGGAGAAAATGCTGGTAACCAGCATTTTCTCCTTTTCCCACAGTGTTTTTTACCCTTTCCAGAACAAATTTCTATTTTTCAGTCACCTTTATTTTGTCGTCTGCAAATGCTTTCAATTTGGACCAGTCCAAAACTTTCTCGTGTGGTAAAGAGTTAAGTAAATCTTTATAGCAAACAGAGTGAGAAGTCTAAGACCTTGGAAGCATCCTGTGGCTCCTAACGTAAATATTAAAACATACCGTGATAAGGAATAATGACCAACAAGGGAGCCTCTTTTTAAAATAGTGTGGTTGAATAGCATTTTTAACAGTTTTGTTTTGGACAAGTAAGCTGCACTAGCAGACAAGCAGACCTTTTTGATTTACTTGTTCGTGGACAAGCAGAAATTTCTAAGATTTCCACATCCCTTATTTACGGTTAACAATTCAAGAGCTGAATATAACAGACAACTTTCCAACTAATCCGTTCTCACAGCCCTTCACATAATGAACAATCAGTGATTACCTCTTTTTGCATTTCTTTATTTGAGAACATGTTCAGTTCTTCGCCATAGATCTGTTGTTGATTTAAAACCTCTTGGTAGTCTATTTCTTTCATTAACACAGGATCTTCTATTCCATTGGCCTTCAGAAATTCCATATAGGCCACCTGAAAGGCTTGGCCAATGGACTGTGCAATAAGCTGAGCCTGAAAGTAGAAACAGACAGACCTTGTATTAAAATTATATTGTATTTCTTTGTTTATTTTCAACACACAATTTCTGATATTATCTATAGGGTTTTCATCAGCTCTACATAACAAACATCAAAACCACAAAATTTCTGAGGAGATCTTTGAAACTGGTGATAGAGGGACCTGCGAACCACAAAAACTGAAAACAACTACAGAGGCTCACCACAAGCACTAAAAATCATACTTAGATTGTCCAGTGAAGGTTGAACTCAAGATATCCAGAAAAAATTTAAAGCAAATGACTTTGAAAATACTTTTTGCATGACTTGCAACACGCAAAAAAGGGCATTCGGACATTAAATTTTGCATAAAGTTCGTCTCGGATAAGCCTGCGCATTTTCCGTTTTAATGTTAATTTTCTGTTTTGCACAAGTCTATAGTTGCACAAAACCTAGTGTAGCCATAAAGTGCCATCTCCGATTAGCCTGCTGATCCGATATGACATTTTACGCAAATGTCTGAATGCCCCTTTTCACGTGCTACAGACCGTATAATACTGACAAACTAAATAACTGTATAAAAAAAAGTCATAAATTATGGTTTTACACATATAAAAACATTGCTCTTGCTGCCACAACATTGCAAAATGTGTGCTGCTGCAAAACAAAAGAAAAATGGTCTACTTCATTTTATGTGTTAGCTTTATTTTATGATAATTAAGACTTGTCTGATTTCTAGAAATGTGTGGTTGCAAGGCTAACATAGTAAGTATAAATTCAGTTTATTCAACTTGATATTGGAAGGGTAGAAAATAATGTGGAAAAGGAGAAAATGCTTGATACCATTATTTCTCCCTTTCCCTTAATGTTTTCAAGTCTCCTCCCTAAAACTAATAAAACAGGGGATTGTGTAGTAAAAGTTAAGAGGTAGAAAAAAGTGTGGAAAAAGGAGAAAATGCTGGCTAGCACCATTTCTCCTTTATCCACAATATTTTCAACAGTGGCTTTCCACTTCAAAACACTGGAATGTGTCGTGAAAGTGTTATTATTCCGGACCACTGTATTCATGATGGATTGTTTCCAACACAGGAAATCTGTTCCCAAACACATCAATAATGCGATGATAAAATCACCACCTTGACATCACGTCTGTCTCCCGAAATTCAAAACATTTGTCCCAAATTCCGGTGACAATTGCACCAGAAAACCATTCAAAAGAAAGTCAATAAAATCCGAATGCCACAATTTTATTAGCTCCAATAGTCCTCCTCTTTCTCCGAAATGACAAACTTTGGTATTAATCAATCAATTGCTGTAAAACTTGCCTCTTTTCAACTCTTTACCAAACAACAAAATCTCAGACTTGTCCAAACTAAAAGCATTCTCAGACAAATAAATGAAATGTAACACAAAAAATGGTATTTGTTTTGGGAGGGTAGAAACATTGTGGGCATAGGAGAAAATGCTAGTAACAAGCATTTTCTCTCTTTCCAACAATGTTTTTTTTTTTTCAAAAGCTCTGGTTCTCAGGGTAGTTAAAAGTAGGAATTGTACGGTAGAGGATTCATCACACTCTCTCCTGTTTTGATGGGCAAAACCACAACTCAACTCTGTTTTACAACGTGGCTTCTCAGTTTTGTTATCAAAAATGCTTTTGGCTCAATTCCAGACGAGTTTAACAATTTGCTTTTCAAAACTGAGTGGGAAAAGGATAAAATGCTTGTAACAGGCATTTTCTCCTTTTTCCACTGCTAGTTGTAAGTATTTCCTCCCTTTTCCGGTCCGTTCTCTATTCTTCAAAGCACAAACCCAGTACCATTTCAACCAAATCTGTCGTCTGCAGATAATTTCAAACCTGAAAATTGTAAGTTATGTTGTTTGGTATAGAGCTAACACACAGCTCCACAAAATCATCTCACAGGATTCATGGTAGTCACAATGACAAGGTTCATTTCTCCTTCAAAGTTGAATAGAGTTTCAACACTGCAAATGGTTGGGAAAGCAACTGGTGGCTAGGAAAGAATGTTGTGCATAGTACTGATTAACCCTTTACTTCATAGATACTCATTTCTACGCACTGCTTGTAGGTGCCTTTGGAAAACATTGTGGCAAAAGGTGAAATTGCTCGTGACGAGCAATTTCACCTTTTGCCACAATGTTTTCAACACTATCAAAAGGTGTCATATACACATGAGAAACGGCTTCATCCTTGCTGTTATTTAGGGTCAATTAGAGATACCATAGAAATGCCTTATTGGGTAAAGGGTTAGAGAAATATATGATAACACTGATAGCACTGGCTGCCACGAATATGTTTAATGTTTGGAATAATTCTGAAAACATCACTGTACACTGAGCTATCAAATAAATATTAAATAAACTTTGACCATGACCACTAAAATAGTCAGTAAAAGAATTCAGACAATTCAGTTATGTGCATTCATATAATTAATTGTAAATTTTAGAACAGTCTAATTTGAAGAAATTGAAAGAAACCAACAAGACTGCCAGAAGAAAACCATTGTTAAATGAAGAACCTGATAAGATCAGACTGCAACTTTTGTAAAGTAGAATCTTATTTTGCATCGTTTCATTTTGTATCATAGGTAATTGACACTACTATAGCAGAAATTCTTGTTGTACTTTACATGCAAGAATTTGTCTACAATCCTGAAGCCCTGCAATTTCAGGTAATGGATCCCCTTTTAAGGCAGAAAAATGATACTGAAATGTCTCTTGTACCATTAGACCACTAAATAACCACATACTCCTCCGCCTATAGTAAAATTCCTAATGGAATAAGGCTATGAAAATACTGGGGGAAAAAAAGGAAAAAGTGCATAATAACCATATTTTTTTTTCTTTTTCTCTCAACGTATGCTATCCTTTCCAAGATAAATCCCATCATCAAAGCCAAATATAATTTTCTAGCCTGCAACATGCTGTCAATATGGATGATTCTACAATCATGTCTATCAGTAAAGGAATAACTCTTCACCAATCAACAGAATTTTAGACTAGTCAAAATTGAAACCGCTAGCAGGTGGCAAAATTAGATATGATTTAAATGATGGAATCTGACTGAAAATTCAAAATGTGTTTTGTGAAGGGCAGAAAACATTGTGGGAAAAGGAGAAAATGCTGAAAAGCACTATTTTCTCCTTTTCTCACAAGATTTTTGACAGGCTTTTTCCTTTTAACTTCGGCACAGGATTAAACAACAATGTTAATCAACATTTTCAGATGGTTAGAAAGATGCATTATCAAAAATTCAACAAAGTCTCCAGGCATCAAGATGTAAATTCGTTTACTTCAAACTCCGCCCTCCTGTATTAGGGAAACTTTTCCTGACAGGAGACTTTTCCTGACGGTTTGCCATAAAACTTGACTAAATTCAGAGGAATAATGTAATTGTTATGCAAGAAATCTGGATTGGTTCTGCAGTAAATTCCACCAACTCTCCAAATCAACATAACTACGAAATTTTAGGCAAACCCAAAATGAAGCATTTTGCAGTCAACATATTAAATTCTGACACGAATGATGCACAAAAGATTGTCTCTGAACATCAAGGGAAAGAGAGAAAATACAGGTTCTCCTTTTTCCACAAAATGTTCTCCTTCAGAATCATTGAAGATTAATATCCTATAGTAAAGGTTTAATATTTTACCAAACTCCAAAATCATTTTTTGTCAAAGGCTTTTGCAAATATCACTGATAACAAGAAAATGCTGGTGATAAGCATATTCTCCTTTTCCAACTATATTTTCATCTCTATTTAACAAAAACAATAATAATTTCATAATTCTGAGCTATAATAATTTTGTTCATGACAATAGCTTTCTCATATATGGGCAAGTCTAACATTTTGTCGTCTGGTAAAGTATTAATGCCTCTCTTACATTGATTGTGGCTTTAAAGCTGAATTAAAACTATAAAATGTCAGCCCTGGCAGACAGTTTAACTATTTAGCCATTATATAATACGGTCTATCCCAAGTAATCTTTGGGCTTATGCAAACCCTGATAAATTTATATAGCAGCCATGGATACAGACTGTAGCTTATAATCTTCTGATGTATCTTAACTCTTTACCACACAATCCCGACTTTTGACCCTGTGAAAGAAGCCTACAGAAGAAAAGATAGTGGGAAAAGGAGAAAATGCTGGTAACCAGCATTTTCTCCTTTTCCCACAATATTTTCTACCGGGTATACAAATAAAAAAATCATCATATTACCAACATTTAATTTGTTGTCTGCAGATGCTTTGAATTTAGTCCAGTCCAAATATTGTTGTTTGGTAAAGAGTTTAAGCAAAAAGCCCTTTTAAAGACTTTAGTAGCCTTTGCAACTAGTGTAAACCAAAGATCAGACAGAAAAAAATAAGCATATAGTCTGATCATTGATCTACAATTTACTCTGCAGAAATTCTTGCAATGTTTTCAAAAGTATTTTTTCTAGAGGGTCTTCAAAATGCAGAATTGTGAGGTAATGCATCAATTCTTGAGCTGCAAAATATAACTATATTAGCTTTTGCCGACATTTAGATCCAGGACCAAACTGGACTGATGTGCAGTCTGATCCTGGCTTATACACTTTCTGAAATGATTCTAAAATCATAGTGAGAAGAAGAGAAAATGTTGTATAGTAACCAACATTTTCCTTTTCACACATTTTTTTCTGTCAGTTCATTTAAGCTTCTGACAACATTGTGAGCGACTTAGGAGAAAATGCTGGTAACCAGCTCAAAATGCTTTCAGTCCTTTAACCCATTACCACACAATCCCTACTTTTGACGACCTTGAGAAAGAAGCCTTTGGAAAACATGGGAAAAGGAGAAAATGCTGGTAACCAGCATTTTCTCCTTTTCCCACAATGTTTTCTACCCTTCAAAAAACAAATTTCAGATTTTCAGTCACATTTATTTTGTTGTCTCCAAATACTTTCAAATTGGACAAATCTAAAATTTTGTCGTTTGGTAATGCATTAAAAAGAATCCTATCCTTCATTTCACCTTTGACCTGTTGTCAAAGTTTCTGTAAATGTGGAGGTGTCTAAAATTTTGTCATCTGATTAAGGGTAAAACACCCATCATACTAAAACAATAAGATAATTGATGATGACAATATTCTCAAAGGGTCTTTAAAGGTCAAAGACAGTTTTGGTAAAGGTCAAAAAGGTTTCAACATGAGACACAACTGGCACAAAATCTAAAATATCCATTTACTAAACAACAACATTCTAGACAGGTCCAAATTGACGCCATTTTCAAACGACAAATGAAGAGTGGATAAAATGATTACATATCATTAGGACTTGTCATTGAAAGGGGGTAAGAAACGTTATGCAAAAAAGGTGATGCTGGTTATCAGGGGTTTTTTAAGGGTCACGAAAAACATTAGGTTGTTTAAGTCTTTACTACACAAGAAAATTTTAGACTGGTCCAAATTGAAAGCATTTGCAGACGACAAAACAAAGATGACTGAAAAATTAAAATTTGATTTGGGAAGGGTAGAAAACATTGTGGGAAAAGGAGAAAATGCTGGTTACCAGCATTTTCGCCTTTTACTACAATGTTTTCAAAAGATTTCTTTGTCAGGGTCGTTAAAAGTCTGGATTGTGTGGTAAAGAGTTAATAAGGATTGTCATACAATATATAATGACTTTTGATCAGTTGGTTTTTTTGTCCAACCAACATAATGAAGGACCAGTAAGCTCAATTTTATTCTGAGCGTAACATATCCTTCTACAGCAAACAACCCCTTTCAAATTATTAAATTGTAGAATCTATCAATTGTTGTTTAGGTATCAAAGCTATAATCTTGCATCTACTAAACTTTTGAACTTACTGTGGCAAAATGAAAAAAATCTTCTGTTGAACAATTTGTTGTTTCTGCAACCATTTTTTTCACATCTATTTGAGTATTTTATTACAACAGTCATTTTAAAAAAAAACACATTATATTCGTGTGAAAATCTCACACACTATTTCCCTTTTGCCTTTTAACTAATCTTTTTTTTCCCATAACCCTACCACCATACTTTTAGAAGTGCACTTACCCCATCCTCGGATACCACGGGGTCTCCCTATTTGCTACGCTACATCGACCCTGTGACAACTGACTAATAAAACTTTGAATCAGCCGCCGAAAATCGATACAAAACGTCATAGCGTACAGTCCACTTGCCCATCACAAAATGATGATGGAACCAATGAAAAACCAGCATTTGGCCAGCTGTAAAGCGAGGGAAATTCAATTTACTGTCCCAGGGGTCGATGTAGTGTAGCAAATAGGGAGACGCCAGGGTATCCGAGGATGCACTTACCCCAACATGGTTAAATATTGCATATATTTGACTGTTTTTTTATTAGTGCTGATGTTACTAAGACAAATTGTGGCAGATTTATATTTCTATGACATTTCATAAAAATATTGTATCTTTTTTTATGGCGTCATTGTTTAACTGTTAGACAGTTTTAATGAATAAAGTCTGAAAAAAGTCTTAATATGATTGTACATTTTTCAACAATATCCTAATTTAAATATGTACATTTCCTGAAATTGCCCGTTCATTGATCTTTGTATAGGGATGTCTTCACCTCTCTACCACATGACAAAAACTGAAAAGCAATTGCAGGAAACAAACCATATATTGCAAAACTTTGTCTTTGAAAGGGAAGAAAACATGAGAAAAGGAGAAAATGCTGGTTACCACAATATTTTCAAGAACTGCCTTCCTCAGGGTAACATTCCTTTTAAGTCGTGATTTATGAGGTGAAGGCTTAAAGATGCAGGTTCCAAATTGTGCAACTTAAATGCATGAATAATTCATTTCATTAATCATTAGTAATATTGGTTGCTTGTTTTTAAACAGTACATATCAAGACCACACCACACAGAAGATGTATGCCATTAACACTTGATTCTAAGCTATGACCCGAAGCAGACTACTGGTAGGTCATTTGCATTGAGAATGTATTTGTGTCTCTCGAAAAAGCAACAGACGCAAGACGAATGTGTTTATTTGGCAGAGGAAATAATTCAGACATTAATGGCTTTTGTAATCATAACACAGTAATGTCTGTTGATTTCAACAGCAGACTGCCAAGCCCTGGTATTGAAGTCAGCATCATAAAGGTCTATGAACACAAGGTTGTTGCATCAAATCCCAAGGCCCTTTGACAGGACTGATGATAGTTGTTGTGACAGGATTCATTCCTCTACCATGGATCATCGTCTCAACAACATTTATGTGGGGTAACACCCAGTGGCTTGGGAAGAATATCATGTGAACAGAAACTCCAGGAAAGCATGGTTGGGTACAGTGGTTGACACAGTATAACCAAAACAATGTTGAACACAATCAATTTACAAAAGCCTACAAAAAACTCTCTCAGCACTTCAGTGTAGACCCTGACAAAATATGGCCTCTAATCTTATTCCAGTAAGATATTTGCAATTCTGACAGAAACAGTTTGTTGGTAGAATGAACCTGAAGTTTAGCTTAAGAAGAAAGCTGATGCCCTTTGGTACGCAACTTAAAGGTGGGTATTTAGATTTTTCATATCACACCAAATTAAACAAGAGCTGCAAATTGTCGCAAGATACGCCCGTCACACCGCCAGTTGTCAAAGGGGGAATACTAATCGTAAAGGGCAGGTAAAGGAAAATAGCAGTGCAGCAGATTACGATTCTTATGCACTGCACTCCATAATTTTTCAACAATCATGCATACCAAATATGAAGATGTTTAGACTGAAAATGACAAAGTTACATTCCGGACAAGCAGAAAATGCTGTAAAAATGATGATCAAAGGGAAACAACTCAAAGACAGCATGAGGTAGAGTTACGGTTCTTTCGCATTGCACTCCGTATCATTGCAACAAACACAAATGCAAAGTTTCAAGTCAATCGGACCAGAGATGACAAAGTTATGCATCGGACAAGCAGAAAATGCTGTTAAAATGACCATCAAAGGGAAATAACTCAAAGAAATTGCAAAGTAGAGTTACCGTTCTTTCGCACTGTACTCTGCATTATTGCAACTAACACAAATGCCAAGTTTCAAGACAATCAGACCAGAGATGACAAAGTTATGTTCCGGACAAGCAGAAAATACTGTACAATTGATGATCAAAGGGAAATAACTCAAAGATAGCTGGAGGTAGAGTTACGGTTCTTTCGCACTGCACTCTGTATTATTGCAACAAACACAACTGCCAAAAGTAATGCTCCGAACAAGCAGAAAATGCTGTTAAAATGACAACCAAAGGGAAATAACTCAAAGAAAGCATGAGGTAGAGTTACAGTTCTTTTGCAATGCACTCTGCATTATTGCAACAAATACAATTGCAAAGTTTCAAGTCAATCACCCGGACAAGCAGAAACTGCTGTAAAATTGACGATCAAAGGGAAATAACTCAAAGACAACACAAGGTAGAGTTACGGTTCTTTTGCACTGCACTCTGTATCATTGCAACAAACACAATTGCCAAGTTAAAAGTCAATCGGACCAGAGATGACTAAGTTATGCTCCAGACAAGCAGAAAACGCTGTTAAAATGACAATCAAAGGGAAATTTCTCAAAGAAAGCGCAAGGTAGAGTTACCGTTCTTTTGCACTTCACTCCACATTATTGCAACAAACACAATTGCCAAGTTTGAAGTCAATCGGACCAGAGATGACTAAGTTATGCTCCGGACAAGCAGAAAATGCTGTTAAAATGACAATCAAAGGGAAATAACTCAAAGAAAGCGCGAGGTAGAGTTACCGCTCTTTCGCACTGCACTCTGCATTACTGCAACAAACACAACTGCAAAGTTTCAAGTCAATCACCCAGACAAGTAGAAACTGCTGTATAATTGGCGATCCAAGGGAAATAACTCAAAGACAGCTCGAAGTAGAGTTACGGTTCTTTCGCACTGCACTCCTTATTACAAAGTTATGCTTAGAACAAAGAAGGGGAAACCGCCCGTACGTATGCCCGCCGACTCGCCACGGGTGATCCCATAATACGTCCAGTCTTTGACAGGCGTATAAAAATATATATATCACTGAAATTCATATAAAAAAAAAACACACAATACAAATCATCAATAATTAAGAATCATAAAATTACAACAACAAAAAATTCTTTTTTATGGTATTCCTTTTAAAGGTGGCCCTTCAGAATATGGGACATTTCACAAAAATACGAAAATATCATTCTTATACTCCCAAAGCTTTATAATTTTCATTCATAAAACCCCAGTAGTTGAAAACCATCCGACAACAACAGAAATTAGAGATTTACTACTGCCCAGGTCGACATCTGCGGGAAACATGTTCTATTTTTACATGAGCAAATCGCTTGTACACATACCCGAGTAAGACAGACAAAGCTTCAAACATAGTGTCTGAGGAAGTTATTATGAAAAATAATTACATGTTTTGTTATGTAATGGAATTTAAGCATCATTAGTCACGTGCCAGTCACTTAACATTCCCACAATGCTTTTATTTTATTTTTGGCGCGAAATCTAAAAATAGCTCAAGAGGATACGTAGCCTTTTAAGGGAATACCATTCAAAAATTTTTTTTTGTAATTTTATGATTCTTAATTATTGATAATTTGTATTGGTTTTTTTCATATAAATTTCAGTGATATATATATTTTTTGATTTGATGTGATGTGAAAATTCTAAATACCCACCTTTAAAAGGTTACGTAGCCTTTTAAGCTATTTTTAGATTTCAAGCCAAAAAAGTAAAAAAAAGCATAGTTGGAATGTTAAGTGACTGGCAAGTGACTAATGATGCTTAAATTTGGTTACATAACAAACATGTAATTATTTTCCATAATGTCTTCTTCTGACTCTATGTTTAAAACTAGATACATGTATGTGTATAAGTTCCGGTATATAAATGAGCGAGTTGCTCATGTAAAAGTAGATTGTGTTTCCCGTCGGTGTTGCCCTGGGCTGTTGTGAATCTCTAGTTTCTCTTGTTGTCCGCTGGTTTTCCAATGATATGAGCTGCCAAAGGTTTGAATCCATTTTTAACCAGGGTTTTATGAAATAAAATCATAGGGCCTTGGGAGTATAAGGATGATTTTTTTGTACTTTTGTAAAATTTTCGTCCCAAAATCTGAAGGGCCACCTTTAACTCATTAACAGATGACATAATTTTAGGTTTGTCCAAATCTAAAGAATTTGCAGATGACAAAATAAAAGCGACTGCAACATTGAAATTTGATTTAGGAAGGGTAGAAAACATTGTGGGAAAAGGAGAAAATGCTGGTTACCAGTATTTTCTCCTTTTTTCACAATAGTTTCATAAGGCTTCTACCTCAGGATTGTCAAAAGTTGTTGTTGTGTGGTAAAGGGTTAATGTACATGTTGTTGGTACCAAAATGCATCTGAAACCAAAAGCAGCCCATAAGTTCTATGTACTGAACATTTAGTAAAATATTAGTAAAAAAAGAATAAAAAAAAAACATACAGTTATCCCAATCAAGTTTGACCAGACAGCATAATTCTACAAATTTCAACATTAACGCCAGTTCTAGATGACAAATTAAATTGAGGCTGAACCTTTCCCAAATGACAATATTTTAGATTGGTTTTAATTAAAGCATTTGCAGCTCACAAACTGAAGGCTACTCAAATGATTGGATTAATTGTTTCTGAAAGGTTAGAAAACATTGTCGGAAAAGGAGAACATTCTGCTTACCAACATTTTCTCCTTTTAAGCAGATTTATACAGCAAATCTGCTTACTGTAATAGTTCTGTTGGAACCAAAGACATCATGCATAACCGAGCATGCATGCTCACTCTGTACAATGTTATCAGTTTGACCTGAACCAAACATACTGTCATAACAACCCTGCCCATTCTACTTCCAGCCACCACACCTTACCTCACTGTGGGGCCCACTTGGCAGAACAACTCTGACTTTCCGTGCCCTTGCTAACTCTGCTTTAACCCTTTACCAAACAACAAAATTTTAGACTGGTCCAAATTGAAAGCACTTGCAGATGACAGAATAAACTTCTTCAAGATTAATGAACTCTGGACTGTTTTTGTAAAACTTTTTCAACTCTTTACCACACAACAAAATTTTAGACTGGTTCAAATTGAAAGCATTTGCAGACGACAAATGAAATGTGACTGAAAAATTAAAATTTGTTCTGGGAAGGGTAGAAAACACTGTGGGAAAAGGAGAAAATGCTGGTTACCAGCATTTTTTTCCTTTTCCTACAGTGTTTTCAAAAGGCTTCTTTCTAAGGGGTGTCAAAAGGAGGGATTGTGTGATAATGGATTAAATGAATTTGTCAAACCTGAAACCTTTGGACAAACAGTGACTTACCTCCTCCTGGGCTTCCAGCATAAGTTCCAGAGGTTCATATTTAGTATCCTTGTAGGTGGGTAAATGTATGTTACCACCAATAGAAAACATTTTGTGGGATAGTATCAGCATACCACAGAGTTTGCAAAAAATGTCATAAAGTCACATCGAATAATCAAGCCTCTTACAATATTTTGAGTAGTACCTTCCAGTATTCATATTATTGTAATTGTTATCATCAATTGACAACAACTTATGGGATAGCATCGGCACACACCACCCAGTTAGCAACATATGTCATAGAGCCCCACCAAATAATTACGACCCTCATGACATTTACAGTACTACCTTTGAAGTATTCACATTATTCACAGTCTTTATATATCTGTTCTTTCAAACATAAATTCACTGTTCTTTTCTTTTCAAACAAAGCCTTTCTTACAACATCCAACAATATTACAATTGGATGGCTAAATGAATGAAATCGACTTTTCAGTAAATAAAATGTGAAGGATTTGTTTATTTCAGTGTCCTTCTTTTTGAAACGGCTCACTAATATCTGACTTATAAAAAACCTTGGTCTCAATTACTGTATTCAGGTCAAGATACCAGTAACAGTTCTTTACCCTAAGCTGATTGCTCACCAACTGTAAATATCGTTATAATTAGTCCCTTCCAAAACTGGATTCAAACCTTTTGCAGCTCATTCCATTGGAGGATGCCTTAAATCAGAGGGAACAGTAATAACATCAAGACCAAAATGTTAATGGCCATATTGCCAAAATATATTAAAAAACGTCATGAATCAGACTGCAGGTCTAACATACAGTTTTGCTATACTGACACATGTTTTTGCTTATTAGCTAGCCAGCCATTACAGAAAAATAAGACTTTTACACAGCATTGCAATAATGTCAAGGAAAGGTAGAGTAAAATTCTATTTGTATCTTATTTTGTGGATACTTACGGGATTTTCTCAACTGGACAATTCAAATGATTGAGTACCCTGACATTGTTAACTTAATTAATGATGTATTATTGTTAAATATGTCAAAACTAGCCATCCAAACCCTGAACAGACCAATGATATATATCAACAAACTTACAAAGGTTAGCTATTTAATTAATATCAAGGGGAAATCTAGTAACCACCAGATCTTTTTTTTTTCTACATTGTTTTCCCTCTCTTTACAGTTACAATTCCCATTATGTAAGTCTCATAATGGTCTGTGTAAGCTCCCAAAGCTGTCAATTTGGACAATACTAAAATGTTGCTGTTTCGTAAAGAGTATATTATATTAAATCTTATTCAATCTTAAACATTTTCAAATTCAGTTTTGAAGTAGAAACACACATAAATATAGTATTCATTATATAATATGAACAGATCAAGCCATCAGGGACAAACAGATTTTTGCTACTCTCTTATGATACAAACAAGCTTGAGTTCTAACCATCTTGATAGAACTGACCATTGAAAACACTGAAAAGAAGAAAATGCTGATGACTAGCAATCTTTATCCCTTTCCAACAATGTTTTAATACCCTTCAAAGACATTTTGCATGACTTGAGCTTTACTCACACTATATCCCTCTCCAACAATGTTTTAATACCCTTAAAAAACATTTTGCATGACTCAAGCTTTATCAAAATTATAGTCCCGATTTTGGTCCTTTGGAAAGATTTAAAGAATAGATACAGAAACTAAAATATATTCACATACAATATAAAGACTATATGGATCCATTTCCTTTCTACAAGACACACACACACACATGTTACAGTATATGGTAATTTGAAATTGCCTCCTGCAACTCGTCTCTTTCCAATACAAATATAGCTAGAGCTGCCTGAATAAAAACATCTCACGTATAATACCGCGACAGGATATATTGAGGAGAAAATCCCGCTTTAAGCAGAGAACATTGTCATGGGCTTGGTGTTTCGTAGTCATCTCAAGAAATATCCAATAGACTTTTCCAAATTAGTGGAGAACAATTACTGATACTATTCAATTACTGGTGGATAAAATTATTACTGCAACTGGTTAATAATTAATAGTATTGTCTCTACACAATAACCACAGCAAATCTATTTAAACCTTTTACAAAAAAAAAAAAACCCAGTTTAGATAACCATGAAGTATAAAGCTTTGAAAACATTAAAAAAAATTGTGGAAAACTGAGGAGTTGGGAAATACATGTTAACAGCTTCATTAAACGTTTTACCAAACTACAAAATTTTAGACTGGTCCAAATTGAAAGCATTTGCAGATGACACTTTAAATTTATCTAAAATGATTATAATTGTCTGTGAAAGTGTAGAAAACCTTGTGGGAAAAGGAGAAAATGCAGCATTTTCTCCTTTTCCCACAAGGTTTTCCAAAGCCTATTTCCCCAAGGTCATTAGAACTCGGGATCATGTGGTAAAGAGCCAAGGAACGAAGAGAACTTTTTTTGTTTTCATGGAGGTAAAGTAAAGCAGTTTCATTCAAAAGTGTGATTAGGGTTGGTTTTTTTTCCATACCTACATGAAAACAAAAAAAAAATCTCTTCATTCCTTCTTATTCAATATAAAAGACAACAAATTTTCATTGAAAATCCAACATTGAATATTTATTGAATGTCCATTTCATTCATAATCCATAGCGCTGTAAATCTGCTGGTTCATGATGTAAAAATGATGTAAATTTGTGACATCATTATCATAGTTTTTATTTTTTTTTTCAATATTCAGAGAAAATAATTCAGATAGCAATTGGAACTTCTAACTCGATAAAGATCAGAAAGAAAACCATAATGAAATCTCCTATACATGTTTGTTTACATTACTTTGACTGCAAAAGTAGTCCTGGCAGTGCTGGTTCTTTTTTTTCATAATGCTATGAAAAAAGAAAAAATTCAGCCAATCAGAACTTGCTAATGTTCGTGTAAAAAACTAATGTTGAATTATTGTCAAATGTATTTGAAAAATCTTTCCAAGAAAATAAAAGATCTTGTACCAAAAATGTCAGCTTTCAACGGCATTTTCTACTTTTACCACTATGTTTTCAAAAGTCTTCTTCCTCTTGGTCATTAGAATCAGATTGTTAGGTTATGGGTTAAAGAAAAGGCAGTGATATCACAATATTTCAGTCAAACCAAAAATTGATTTCCAGAGTCACTGATGTAACTTCTGTGGTCTGCTTCACATAATTATAACCCATACAGTGCCAATCACAGTTACAATAAATGTTGCCTTGGTAGATCTTGATTATTTCACTCTTTTTTGAGCCATACAAGAACAGAGTCTTTTGCAGACACCACAGATCATTCATTCAGATCAGGCTTCACATAATGTGCTTAACCCATTACCACACAATCCCTACTTTTGACGCCCCTGAGAAATAAGCCTTTAGAAAACAATGTGGGAAAAGAAGAAAATGCTGGTAACAAGCATTTTCTCCTTTGCCCACAATGTTTTCTACCCTTCACAAAACAAATTTCAAATTTTCAGTCACTTTTTTATTTTGTCGTCTGCAATCGCTTTCAATTTGGACCAGTCTAAAATATTGTCATTTGGTAATGGGTTAAATTCTGATCTTGGTTCTATATAGGCCAAAGCAAGTAAGATATTTTTTCCAGAGTTTCAAAAGATTGCAGTTTCCAGCTATTGAAAGGGGTTTAAGAATTATAATATTTGGGCAAAAAGAGTGAACTTTTTACAGAACCATAAAGAATGATTGTAATGGTGTTTAAAGCTTATATCCTTGCAACCAGTGCAGCTATCCATGCTTTCCCAGAGTTTCTTTCGCCAGTACTCCGCACAATATTCTTTCCAAGAAACTGCCATGGCTGCTTTCCCGAATAACTATTGCTGAAACAATGGTCAGTGGTGAGGGAGGAAATTCCTGTCCCAATGATTAACATCAATGCTCTGGAAAAATTGGCAGAACCAGGGATTCAACCAGAGATCCCGTTCTCTAGTCCAGTGTACTGTACCATTACTGAGCTAATGGGTCTTGGTAAACAGGACCATAAAACTTTAGACTTGTGAACCAAGAAAGTATTTGCTGATGGCTAATTTGAATAAATATGGCATAAATAATGAAATATGTCTGTGAAAGTGTGATAGATATTGTGGGAAGAGGAGAAAGGTAAATGTTGGTAGTTAACATCTCATTATCTCACACATTTTTAAAAGCCTCTTCACTTTATCAAGTAACACAAAAACTGTGACTTGCCCTAATTAAATGCTAATTTGCCGACAGCAAAACAGTTGTGACCGAAAAATAGAAATTCCATGGGGAAGGTAGGAAATATTTTGCAAACACACCATTTTTTCACTTTTCCAACACTGTTTTCTGTAGACCTGATTACAGCATTGTATTGTGTGGTGAAGGGTTTAATCATGATATCATTGGTTATGGGTTTAACCCATTACCACACAATCCCTACTTTTGATACCTCTGAGAAAGAAGCCTTTTGAAAACACTGTGGAAAAAGGAGAAAATGCTGGTAACCAGCATTTTCTCCTTTTCCCACAATGTTTTCTACCCTTCCCAGAACAAATTTAAATTTTTCAGTAATCTTTATTTTGTCGTCTGCAAATGCTCCCAATTTGGACCAGTCTAAAATTTTCTCGTGTGGTAAAGAGTTAAACCATCCTAGCCTGACAGTGCCTGGCCATCATTATCTCTTTACCAGATATATCTGATGCCAAAAATTAACCCTTGTCTCCTTCATTCTGATCTAGAATAAAGTAGTGGACAGTATAGGTCAGAGATCAGACTACACATTCTGTACAGTCTGATCTTGATCCACACTGTCCACAAAAGCCTCTGGTGTTTTCTATGGTATGGTAAGAGTAAAAGCCCCAAAAGCCAAATTGGACATTTTCATTCCAGAAAAAGACCCAGATCACAGCAAATTCATGGCAGCTCCTTTTGGATGTATCTTGGTTAAGTGAAGCTGACAGTGTCAATCAAAGATCAGACAATATGTGAAGTCTGATCTTGATCTACACTGGCTGCCAAGGCAGCTAGACTTGCAAAATGCATTAAAAGATATACATTGTGTTCATATCCAACAATTTTCAAGTGACAATAAAAACAACTAAGAGGACTGTGTCTCCAAAAGACTAAGAAAAATGGAAAATGCTAGCTGCTTGTTTTTTTTTTTTCCTTTTCCAATGTCTTTGTTAAAGTCCTTTTTTTTTTTTTTAAAAAGTCCCCCTCCCCCCCACAAAAAAAAAAAAAATGATCAACTGGAAAAAGGATTATTCCATAATTTCTGAAATAGATGGTCATTTATCTGACCAATAGAGGACCATAAAACCAGATTCTGGCCAGAAAATTAGATAGCCCTATGGCAAAAATGTCAATTTGTGATCTTATTTCACTGTCCATACATACTGAATCTGAATTGGTATGCAGACATTTGTCCTACTTGGAACTGCTCTTCAGTCAGATGAATTGGGCATAGACAAGTTTTTTTTTTCTTACATTGTATTTTATTAGACTGGAGTTTAACCGTTTACCAAACAATCCCTGATTTTTACAACCCTGAGACAGAAACCTTTTGAAAACATAGTGGGAAAAGGAGAAACTGCTGGTAACCAGCATTTTCTCCTTCTCCCACTGTTTTCTACCCTACTGGAAACTAATTTTATATTTTTAGTTATGTTTAATTTGTCTTCTGCAAATGCTTTCATTTTGGACAGTATAAAAGTTTGTCTTTTGGTAAAGACTTAATGCTGTTATTACAGCTTATATGATATGATGGTGCTCAGTGCACCCTAGCATGTGTTTCCTTGCTTCCTCACACCAGTATTGACACAACTTTTTCTCCAAGTCACAGACTACTTTTCTCACATGCATCAGAGTAGTTGGATGAAAAATGTATGTACAGAAACCAACAGGTCACAAGTTGGACATGCTAAACACTGAGCTATCCAGGCCTGGCTTTCGTAACAAAAAATAAAACCAGAATGGTCTCAAGTGAAAGTGTCTGATACCCTCACAAAATGCTTTGATAGAAAGACAGATGCTCAAACATAAGATACTATGAATATTCTGTACAAGTGCTCAACTTGTAACCACATAATCCCAATTTTTAATGACCTTGATGGAGGTGCCTTTTGAAAATATTGTGCTGGTAGCATTTCCCTTCTTTTCCAAACAATGTTTCCTATCTTTTTAAAGATAGGAACCACCTTGAACTTCATGTTATTTACCATCTTCAAATGCTTTCAATGCTTTCAATCATAAATTTTAGGTCTAAAAGTTTTGTTGTGTGGTAAAGGGTTAAATATGAGACTGCTTCAACATAAGACAAAATGAATATTCTGTAAAATTCTAGAGACTCTTCCAGGTTTTTAGAGTAACTGCAAAATAATATTTCTTTCATAGTCTATCTTCACCAACCATTCATTACATTCTTGTCTTATTTTCAAGACTTTGCTATATCTGACAGTAGCTTAATACATCTTCTGATTGGCTAAACCAGTTGGTTTTGCCAGTAAGAAGTTATATTTTTTTCACTTGAGAAAACCTTTGTCAATAAGACCAAGAATGCTTTTAAGAATTAACACACCCAAATCTACAGTTCTATAATATTTTCTTGTGCAAGTTTTAGTATACTGACTGTAATATGGGTAATTCTTACATTATTAAGCCCAACCATTGATGATTCTTCAATGTTTCTGCAGACTCCAAAACAAAAAAGTGTCACCGAAACAGATGCTCCCATAGGCACTGTGACCTTGACCTTTGAGATAGCCACACTGTTGTTGTATGCAACACATTGTCTATCCATGGTGATATTTTGTGCCAAATTACCTCAGAACTGGACCATGAATCTAGAAGTTATTGGCTGGACACAAACACCACTATTTCTCATACATACATACATACATACATACCATACATACATACATACATACATACACATGGACATGGGTAAGACTACACCCCGCCCCATTTTCATTGGCCAGGACATACAGGGATGCTTCTCTCAGATTTACAGTTCTTCGCTAACACTTGTAAAAGTTTCAGTGAGCTGGCAGCAAAGACATGGATGTCTGAGTGCGTCATTCCACTCACTCCAAGAAGGGATAATTTGTCATTCACGGTAACCCTTCCATACACTATTTCAAGTTTTAACTCTTTACAAAACAGCAAAATTGTAGAACAGTCCAAATTGAAAGCATTTGCAGTCGACAGCATACATACAGCTCAAAAATTGAAATTTGTCTTGGGAAGCAGGGGTGTGGAATTCCTACGTCCGACTCGTCCGACTCGGGTAAATTTGACATCGGACAAGTGACTTTTTGCAATCTATTCCTCCGCGGACAAGTAGAAAACGAAGGGTAATTTGGAAGAAAGGATCATTATTAAATAACATTATCCTTGTGAAACAGACATGTTCTCTCTACAAGAACAAGAACATTTTTAAATCGAATTATGATAAACTATTCCCTGATATCTGGAATCAGAAAAAAGCCCTATTATTTGGCTGACTCTGACTTTATCCCTACGCAGGCTTTTTTTACAGCGCTGCAGTGCGGCCGAAATGTTGTGGTTTCTTGGCTCCATTTGGTTTGTTTAATGGAGGCAACAATAACCGAATCGAGTTAGCTTTTTTTTTTTTGCACATGATTACACCGCACGTAGACTAGATGCGGTTGTCATTCAATCTCTATCATTCAAAATTAAATTCTTTTTTGTCATTTGCAAGAACTTACAGTTGACAAAAGAGAAGTTGTCTCAATTTAACACTGTGGAACACATTCTTACTCGGTCGCAGTATTTGAAAGAAAACCAAACAAGCTGTATCCATGTAAAACATGTCAAGAACCGGGAAACATTACAAACAGTTTGTTAAAAGGGCTGTAGATGATAAAAGTCAGCGCAGCCGTTTTACTTTCGGCGTGAAATTTTGGCGTGAAATTCTTTGCAGATTGATCTGCAGGTAATCAACTATCCGCTTTCTGAGTCTCAATCGGTGGTGTTGGACATCGCCGATCTCCTGTTGTCTGAAAACTAGACCGCTATTATCACTGCGCATCATGCAAACTCTACATCTCCAGATACAATAACCAATCCACAGATAATTATTCCCTTGTATCATTATGACGGCTGGTAAGCAGTTCTGCAGAAGTATTACATTCGGCACCCATGGGTGTATGACAGTAGTGTTAATAAGGGGCTATAAGTGCAAACACTGAGATATTTGGCCATGGTTTAAGCAGCTATAGTGTTATTGTTGAATCTTTCTCAATTATTAAATTCCTGCACCTTTCTATTTACTGTACCTATGTACAGTGCCATTATTTTGTTAAATTGATGTACCTTGAAAGTCAGTCTGATTTTTCATAATCATCATTAAAAAGCCAAACAAAGCAAATTCAAATAGTGAAAAGATCATAATTATCTACAAACTACATTCATTTAGGTCATTGAATGCTATATAAAATTGTTTTGTTTTGGACAAGTAAGCTTCTCTGACGGACAAGTAGATTTTTTAGATTTACATGTCCATGGACAAGTAGAAAATTTGAATATTTCCACACCCCTGGGAAGGGTAGAAAACATTGCAGAAAAAGGAAAAGGTGCTTGTTACCAGCATTTTCTCCTTTTCCTAGAATGTTTTCAAAAGCTTCTCAGAGTCGTTAAAAGTTGGGATTGTGTGGTAAAGACTTAAAGGACCCTGAGGAAGATGGCTTTTGAAAATCTTGTAGGAAAAGGAGAAAATCCAGATAACCAGCAATAATTGCATCCATAATATAACTAAAATAATGTGGAAAACCACTTTCAATGCCACACAAACACACATATCCATCTAAGGAAAAAAAAAGGGCACTCAGCAATGTGTGTGGGTGTTTCCACAGTTGATAAATATGTCTTCAATCCCTTTAACTTAAACTCTGTGCAAAACGACGAAATTTTGGACTGGACCTCATTGGAAGCATTTGTAGACAATTTATGTATTTCTTATGGTAGAAAGCGTTGTCAGAAAAGAAGAAAATGCTGGTTACCAGCATTTTCTCCTTTTGCAAAAGCTTTTTTGGAAGCCTCTTTTTGGAAACTCATTAAAGAGTGGAATGGAGTTAAAATGAGACAGATCTGGTGTCCTGAACTTGTCATTTATCACACTCAGCTGAAAGATCATCCCTGCAAGCATCTGCCTCTAATATCCAGGCAACTGTCATTTGGGCCAGACAGTAATTGAAAGTGTATGTGCCAATGATCTATATTTCACATTTAAAGGTGGCCCTAGTAAAAAATATGATGAGGTTACCAAAAAGTTACAACTAACTTCACAGCTGGAAAACATAAAACAAGCTGTCTGAAGATGACTTGGTGAAATGCTGGCTGGCTGGTTGATTGATGTTTTATGCCACTTTCAACATTATTTAATTAATACAGTACTAGGCTTGGGCTCTGAAGTGCCTTGCCCAAGGACCCTCCCATAAAAAGCCCAGTAGACCCAGTAAAGCTTGACTCTCAGGGCCACAAGTTCTCCACTTTACCACTGAGCCACACAGGACCCCTCCTGATTAGTCTCAACAATGAAACGCCCCTGTGATCTTTTTCACGTTTGGACATTTACTGTACACCGTACCGTCTCAAGTCCATCGTAAATTTTCCGGTAGCAAATGTAGGGCGCTTTACCGACTTTCTGTTTCATCAGTTTTATCTGTATTGCAGCAAAATGCAATCAACTTTTAGCACTAAACATGACCAAAAGCAAATTGTTAAACCATTCAAGGCATAAAAAGCATAGAAGTTGTTTACAACATGTTTATCTCGGAAAAATCATTGATGAAATTTATCATGCGTGGCAGCCATTTTGTATGTTTTCGGGAATGTAAACAACTCGATGAAATGCATTGGTTTTTCTTACAATCAGCGTTTAGATTGAAAATATTTGTATTTCAAACATGTTTAAATCCTATAGTTCTGTGCTCTATTTGGGAAATTGTAAGAGTTCAAACTTGCGCACAAAATCTGTGCAGAACTTTCAACTGATTTTGTCATGATTGTCTCTGTACCCAGAGGTGACCAGTCAAAAAGTAACATCGCCTTTGGGGACAGTTATCTGTACTACCCTCCAGATATACAACAAACATTACTTAACCCTTTACCACGCGACAAAATTTTAGACATGTCCGAATTAAAAGCATTTGTAGATAACAGTTATAACGTAGCACATATGGAATGATTTTTCCTTGATAGGGTAGTAAACTTCGTGGGAAAAGGAGAAAATGCTGGTAACCAGCATTTTCTTCTTTTCCCACAACGTTTTCAAAGCCTTCTCTTTCGGGGGTGGGGGGGTGGGGTGGGGGGTGTTAAAAGTTGTCATTGTGTTGTAAAGGGTTAACCCATCAAACCAAGAGGATAGTTTCAGAACCATTACAGCTTTTGTCTTTAGTTTTGCAGCAAAGCCAACAGTAAGTTCAAAGATCAGGCTACATGTTCTGTGCCTATGGCTGCAAAAGCTACTACTATTGTTAAAGGCCCTCTTTACAACACAACTAAATCCAAAATGAAAACATCTGTGGATAAAAAGTAAAGATAAAATAATATGTCTTTGAAAGGAACAAAAAGCATAATGATTCTCCTCTTTCAATTACTGGCAGCTTTCCCACAAAACCATTGTCAATACAATGGACAGGGGTGGGAGAGGTGGGATAGATCCAGTCACAATGACTAACATCAATCGGAGATAAAAAGGCCCAGGATCAAACCCAACACCCAGTGTTCTCCAGTCTTGCATACTACCAAAAGAGCTGCTGGAGCTAGGATACTGTTGACATGAACTATAAAATCCCTACCACTCCAATTTAAATGATGTCTAGTTACACAGTCTTAGACTGAAGAAGACGCCATGGAAAAGATGAAAGTTATTTCTTTTATGCATATGAAGTCAATGACCTATGCCAATCAGAGCTGTATATACCAAGTATTCTTAAGAAAATTCTTCGACTTATTCTTTTAAATCTTCTAGATTTGAATGTAAAACAACATTTGATTGGCTAACCCAAATGTTTCAGCCAGTGAGATCTTGTGTTACTTTCAAATTTAGAAAATTCTGGTGAATAAGACCCAGAACATTCTTAAAATGGTTGATGAATACAGACCCTCGCTTATTTTTACATATACCAATGCAACTCTTTCTATCCTTGAAAGCTTTTATTTGATGATGTAGGTCTTGTCCAGCTAAAGCAAATGTCCAACAACATAAAAAGTTTATTTACAAGTAAACTCTAGCAAAAATTCAAATGCAAAATCATTAATTTGATGTGGTCTTCATTTACTGTTTTCAAATAATCATAATTTTTTCAAAGCATTTTTCTATTATGACAAGTAACTGGCTATGAGCAGAGGGTCAAGTCCCCAGTGCAAATAACAAAGGTGAACTGGGCCAAAATGGACATCATCAGAATTCGCATTTAGATTGAACTGAAATGGACTGAATAACCTTCAATTGTGTCAGGGCCAACTAAATATTATCATCATCAATGCCACTTATTCCACATCCACTAATCTGTCAGTGCTTTCAGTGCTTTGATATCTACATGGTTTGTACTAGTCCAAAACTTGGCTGACTGCTGTGCTGGATTTAAAGAGAAGCCAGTCCAAAAAACAGGGCAGTTGTCTCTATAAATCTAAAAGCAAATACCACAGTCCCCGTGAGGGTTGATGCTATTTGTTTCCTGCAGAATTTTTTCACCAGAGCACACTTTATGTGGAAACTATTAATCACAACTTAATTGAAGGTTTGGAAATCAATTAAGGAATTATTGAGAGAAATCCACTGGATTTGTAATCAATCATTGCTGACAAATTCAATTTATAGCTTGTTTATTCAATCTCATCATATGGCACAGGTCTTGGGGGTTTTGATGGGAAAATCCTACTTTCATTCAAATTCCAAAGAGATTCTCTTAAAACTTAGACTGCCACTATTAGATTTAGTCAGCTATCATTAAAACTCTATTTCTGGCTGTTCCAGTATTTTTCACACCTAAGAGATGTCATCAAGAAAAACATTCAGCTGATTTACTTAAATGGATCTTCTCAAGAAAAGAAAGCCTAAGGTAGTTTGCTGATCAAAGATTTTCAATCAAAATATTTCGCTATGAAGCAGACACTGTCCATAAACCCAACAGAAATCAGGTCTAGTGGTTCCAGGGTTATTCCTTAGCCATGAAATTTCAAGTTTTAAATGACCCTTAAGTATAATCTTCTTATTTTTCATTTTCTTTTTCAAATTTTCAAACATTCTTCTCCTCTCTAACAATTTTTCCTACACCTCCAAAACCAAACTTCAATTTTTAAGTCATATCTATGTCATTAGCAATTGCTTTACAAATTTCTTGTTCGGTAAAGGCTTAAATCCTCTTTAAATTGTTTCATTTCTAAAAGTTCATTTCTAAATGTCCCTTGAGGAAGTAAATAAATTAAACTTGTAACACTTCACAGATGTCTTTAGATGTTTTCTACGGTTTGAGGAGATCAAAATTAGGCTGGAAAAATGTGCATTCAGCTCATAGATCCACACTAATTGTTATAATGTGAGGTACTTTGGGCAAAACAACCTTGAAATCACAGTACTTCAGGTTATTCTACTTACTGATTAAGCTATTCCTTTGTTTCTATTATATAGCAAGTCAACGTTTAATGCTGTAAACATTTTCCAGTTCAGATTATGCAACTTTTTCAATTAAATTCTAGGGATTTTATTTAAATTTAAATAGATACTTCTATAAATAATAGCTTCCCTGTTACATGCATAGCTACATGTGAAAAGATTCATAACCTGAGCTGTTTGCATTTTCTCCTGATTTCTTAATCAGAAGGCAAAATTGTAGCAGTATCAATTCTGAAAGCAATTGTAGTTAACAAATCAAATCTGGCTCAAATGACAGGATGTCTATTCTATAGCAGAAAAATAGTCTGAAAGGGAAAAAATAGCAGAATACAGTTTTTTCTCCTTTTCCCAGTAAGTTTTTTTAAAAGCCATCTTTCTTGGGTTCATGAAAAGTTTGGACTTTAGTGCGAGTCCAAAGCAATATTACTGATCTTTTTTTCAAAAAAAAAAAAACAGTTAAATAACAAAAGGAAGCTTTGCATACATGTGTGCTATATAATTATTAAGCATGTTAATTCCACACCAATCAACAAAATTTTGCACAGGATGAAACTGAATGCATTTAGAGAAGAAAAATCAAATTATTTTAAAATGATGACTTTTTTTTTTAATAGTGTAAAAACCAAAGTAGGACAAGGAAAAAAATGCTGGTATTCTAACAGGGTATTATACCCAGACTTCCATGTCTTTGATTCTTCCTCTCCCACGGTCCATACAAAACAAACCAATCATACCTATAGAGTATGGAAGAATCAAGGATCAATCAGGGGCAAGGTGTTTATATCTGAATCCTAATCCATGATTGCTTCTTCCAGAATTGCTGCATTCTGACATGTCCAATTCTAAAACATTTGCAGTTGACACCCAAAAAATGGCTTAAATGCTTAACTTAAATAGAGTAGAAAACACAGTGGGAAAATGAGAAAATTCTGGCTTGCTGCATTTTCTCCTTTTGCCACAGTTGTATCAAAAGCTCTCATATTCAGTGTCATTAAAATTGGGAATTGTGTGGCAAAAGGGTCCAAGAGTCATCTACTACCCCAAGCAGAAATAGGTTATCATACCCAGACTTATGAGTGTTGGATTCTTCTTCTCCAGTGGTAAATAAAAACCAAACCAATCATGCCTCTAGCTGAGATGAACTGAATTCCACTGAAATGATCACTTAGGAATCAAGGTGTTTGAGACCAAGTTATATGGGTACTCATTAGAATTACCCTACTTAGACAATTCTAATCAAATATAAAAGTTGCAATCTTTCTTTGAATACTAAAACAGGTTATCTATATCTCTACAAACAATAAGAAACAAACAAAGAAAACAACCACCCTTGTAAAAACAAATCTATCAATGTCCGTTCCCAATCAAATAGAAAAACAACAGTAATAGATCTATTCAATTTAGTCTGTCACACAAATCAAATCTAATAGCATTGTCCAACAGACCTGTCCCTCCAACACTGCCTTCCAATTAACTCTGTCACAATGCTGAACAGATTTTGCCTTATAATGCAAAGCAAAACAAACTTTCCTAATGATCACAACAGACAAAGTCGACTTTTTTCCTCTTTTCCAAAGAAAAAACTTTTAGTCTTGTCCCTATGGACAACATTTCTATTACACATTTATACTGCACCCACTAAATCAAATATTGAGGTTGTCTTCAAAAGGGTACAAAAAATTGTGATGAATCTTTACAATTCTGACAAAATAATATGCCAGCAATGTATTTGTGACATTTACATGAACATTCAATAATGCTGCAATCAACTGTATGATAAGGATGCGCAACTATCAACTTGGACTTACCAGCTGGAATCTATAGCAAAAAGTTCTTCATTTAGTTCCACTTTGGATGTGAAAAAATCATATAACCAGTCTCACCAAAAACTTGACCTAATTTTAATGTCTTTTAAATGCGGCCAAAGGACCAATATCACACTAATGACAGAGATAATAATTGTGCAACACTCAAACATTTTAAGACTCACGGCGGGGAATCACGTGACACAACAACAACAACAATGACCGTTATTTGAAAAAATTCCCCGACTTCAGGTAAGAAAATCTTCAATAATTCCGTTAATATATGACCGATTGGAATTTGGTTTGAAGCAGAGAAGACGGAAGGACTCCACGGATTTGCTTGATGTGTGTTTTTTTTTAAACAACACCTAATAAAAAAGTTATTGACGAGCAAACAAATTTTTTACCCTGGATAATTTGTTTGCTCGTCAATAACTTTTTTATCAGGTGTTGTTTAAAAAATCTAACACATCAAGCAAATCCGTGGAGTCCTGCCGCCTTCTCTGCTTTAAACCAAATTCCAATTGGTCACGTATTAACGGAATTATTGAAGATTTTCTTACCTGAAGTTGGAGAATTTTTTCAAATAACGGTCATCGTTGTTGTTGTTGTGTCACGTGATTTCCCGCCGTGAAGACTGTTCACACATGCCTTTGCACCTTTGTCTTGAAATGGTAATTTTCACTTGCCCTTTTTGAATAACTTAACTCTTTACCACACGATGAAAATGAAAACTTGTCCAAATTGAAAGCATTTGCAGATGACAATTCAAACGCGTCTCCAGTAACAGTACTTGTCTTTGATAGGTAAGAAAACATTAAGGGAAAAGGAGAAAATGCTGGTTACCAGCATTTTCTCCTTTTCCCTTAATGTATTCAAAAGGCCTCTTCCGCATGGGTCGTTAAAAATCGAGATTGTGTGGTAAAGAGTTAATATGTTAAAGTTTTCTGTCATCAATAGTAAGACTCTATTTGTTTGAGTCAAGCAACCAAACCATCCAAACAGTCCAACTCCCACTGATAATTGGGCTTAAAAGCTCCTTTTTCTTCAATGTATTCAATACTTATTCAAAATCATTCAACTACAGTGATGTAAATAAATGATGTTTATATATTATAGATTACACTGTAGTGTTTTAATAAGCTTATTACAGAAAAAAGAGGACAGTTTGGAAGCTAGAAAGTATAAAGATGACAGTTTTGGGCTAAAAACCTTTTTGCACTAAAAATAAGGAACAAACACATCACTTACTTGATTTAATTTTTTTTTAAATTAACCCTCAAAAGCCCCATTCACCATTAAATTGCCATTCGTTTGGTCATATTTCTGGGTTGAAAATGTCTGAGGTTTATATGGCACTCTGAGGGTAGACCAAGAAGCAAACAATCTTGAGTTTCGATGACCTTACAGAGTAAGGCTTTTGAAAACAATGTATTACACACTGTTTAACCTTTAACCCTTTACTGCACAATGCCGACTTGACGACCCTAAGAAAGAACCCTTTTGAAAACATTGCGTGAAATGGAGAAAATGCTGGTATCCAGCATGTTCTTCTTTTCCCATAATGTTTTCTCCTCTATCAAAGAGAAAACTACACCTTTTGAGCCACTAAAAATTGTTGTCTGTAAATGTTTTCAAGGTGGGTAAAGGGTAAAACTTTGTCATATGGTAAACAGTTAAAACACAATCCGACCCTTTGAGTCAAATTTTATTTGTTGCCTGCAAATGCATTCAATTTGAACAAGTGTAATAATTTGTTACATTGTTATGGGTGGTCACTTCTAAATACACATCAAATAATAATTTCTATATATGATAAAGAAGAAAACATGGTGGGAAAAGGAGAAATTAATGTTGGTTACCAGCATTTCCTCCTTTTTCCACTATGTCTTCAAAAGCCTTTTCACTTAGGGTCATTTAAACTCAGTATTGATTGGCAAAGGGTTAACTTCACCGCAGCTAAATAGTACCAAAAAGTTCTTTTTGTGACAGTGATCATGAACACTAGTATACAAATTAAGCTGCAGTCTGTGAAAGTGAATCTAGTTAGGAAAGAACAATTATTATTTGAAGAATCCCATCACAATACTAAAGTGCAACTTCCTCTAACTTTTCTCATACATAACAATTCAGTAAACATTCATCTTTTCATTGGACTCGACCCAAAAGGGACAATTCAGCACATATAGCGTGGAATTACATTTGTAAAAGAAAGATCCTAGAGGTCACTGCAGTTCTATAAATGGTGACACAAACACCAAGGTCGAAGCTGTACTATAAATAGTCTGTCAACCCTTTA
Organism: Tridacna crocea; assembly: GCA_943736015.1. Lineage (NCBI taxonomy): Eukaryota > Metazoa > Mollusca > Bivalvia > Cardiida > Cardiidae > Tridacna > Tridacna crocea. The sequence continues at coordinate 19,187,273 of OX031066.1, forward strand.
ACAAACATTCAAGGCTGGGTAAGTTCTTAGAAAGACCCTCTCATAACAATTTTGGAAATGGAACAACATAATAACACTGAGGTTTTCCTTTTTCACAATATTTTTCTACCCTATCATAGAACTGCAGTCAATATTTGGGGTCCGTATTTGCTTTCAAATTGGAACAGCCAACAAACAACTTGTTTGTGAAAGAGTAAAATCACAGACATCCCCAAGACAAATGTCTCCAAGCTAATTATAGATGTCTCTGTAGGTCACTTTATCACCATTTTTCTGTTCACTAATTACACAGACTTTCTTGCTGTAATAAGGCAAAGACAATACAAGTCTTTGATAGCCATGCACTGTAATAAGGTTGCTTAACTCTCTACCAAACAATCCTGACTTTTATCATCCCTGGGAAAAAAGCCTGTTGAAAACATTGTGGGAAAAGGGGAAATACTGACAACCAGCATTTTCTCCTTTTCCCACAATATTTTCTACCCTGCTGGAAACAAATTTCAATTTTTGAGCCATGCGTATTTTGTCGTCTGCAAATGCTTTCAGTTGGGACCAGTCTAAGATTTTGTGGTTTGGTAAAGAGTTAAGGCAACTGTGAAAGTCCTAATTCTCTGAAAATCCAAGGACCACTCTTCTTTGTAATTCAGATGGATATTCATCTTCGCAAGCCAAGGCTTACGATTCGCTACATTACTCTACCCCTGGTAGATCGAGCTTGATTTTTACATTACCCCGATACGCTTTTTCAGTGGATGCAGCCAGCTCTAACTGCTACGAATGAAATCTCTCCTAGCATTTCATCTTTGATAAAAATAGAACAAGGTCGCTAACTTTCGAACAGAAGGTAAACATGGAAACCCACATGGACGACTGCTTATTGCTTCATGTGTATTCGTAAGTGCTTTGTAAAACAATATTTCAATGGCTTTTAGAAATAAGCAGCATCCAAAAGAGGGCGCATCGCAAGAATCTCGAAATCCGGCTCAATCAGCCAAGGTAAGATCCATGTAGTGAAAGTAACCTTGGCTTGCGAAGATGATGGATATTAGACAAAATCAATTTTGTCAATTTATATTTATGGGGTAACTTTGTCTCTACAACTGTTTACCTGATGACAGAATTTTAGACTTGTCTATATTCATTGATTGACTGTCTGGTGTTTACTGACATTTTTAAATTTATTAATTATATCGCAGCGGCCAGTGCACCTATGCATGACTTTAGAAGAGTAGAAAACATTGTGGTGAAAGGAGAAAATGCTGGCTATCAGCATTTTTCTCCTTTTCCTACAATGTTTTCAGAAGGCTTCATCCTCTGGGTTGAAAGCGGCCAGTGCACCTATCCATGACTTTAGAAGAGTAGAAAACATTGTGGTGAAAGCAGAAAAATGCTGATAGCCAGCATTTTTCTCCTTTTCCCACAATGTTTTCAGAAGGCTTTTTTGTCTGAGTTGAAAAAAACAGCAATTAATTGGTAAAGAAATAATACACCATAGATGTGTTTAACTCTTTACCAAACGACAAAACTTTAGACTGGTTCAAATTGCAAGCACTTGCAGACGACAAAGTAAACATAACTCAAAAATTGAAATTCGTTTCCAGCAGGATAGAAAACATTGTGGGAAAAGGAGAAAATGCTGGTTACCAGCATTTTCTCCTTTTCCCACAATGTTTTCAAAAGGCTTCTTTTACAGGGTCATTGAAAGTCGGGACTGTGTAGTAATGGGTTGACCCTTTTTTTGCCTCAGTATACTTGTTTATGAAAAATACTTGTTTATGAAAAAAAATCCAAGCATAAAACATTCCATGCCCTGGAAGCAATTTCACAGATAATAACATTATTTCATGCAGTGCTGTCTTTTGCCCTCCAGGACTCCATCCAAATTTGGAAACAACTTCCCTATTTTTTTCTTCATCATCTGTGCATTAACAATATTTTAACCATCTTCAGTAAAAAGGGGGTTTAATGCATCTGCAAAATGTATCGACCCATGTCAACTTGCGCAATTTGCAAAGGATGACATGTTGAAAACTTTCTGATTTTAGCGTATTTTCTGCATGTCCAAGGGCCAGTCTACTTCATGATTTAGCTAGTTGTTAAACAACATGAATATCATAGATCCACAATTATAATGATCACTTGTTTTGTACAATGTATCAGAAAGATATAATTATTATACCCCTTTTGTTATAGGATGGTCCATTTGTTTTTTCATAATCTCTTCAATATTTTATATAATTTAATTTCTATATACATTGTTTCCTATAAATTTAACTCGTAACTCTTTACCACATAATCCTGACTGTTAATGACTCTGAGAAAGAAGTTTTCCGGAAACATTGTGGGAAAAGGAGAAAATGCTGGTAACCAGCATTTTCTCCTTTACCCACAATGTTTTCTTCCCTTCCCAAACAAATTTCACATTTTCAGCCACTTTGATTCAATACGCAAATGCTTTCAATTTGGACCATTCTAAATTTTTCTTGTCTAGTATAGAGTTAACCAGGTTCACTACAGCATCATTGTAATATGGTATATACTGTATGTTTTGTTAATTCAATTGTTTATTGTTCTTGAACTTGATATCCTGGTTATGTAGCTTTATTTTAAAATAATTTCTTATGTCACTTAAAAAAGTACAAGGATACCTTTTCAGGAAAGGCCTCTGTAAATGTTTATCATCATTTAGGACAGTGGTAATGATTGAAACAGTTATATTAGCAGCATGATAATAGTTGCTTCTTCTGTGGTATGAGAATTTTAACAGACTATACCCCATATATGGTATACTTTTTAGGATGTTTTACACCCCCCCCCCCCCCCCCCCCCCAGTTGCAAGCTTTGAAAAAATATTGTGGATAAAGGAGAAGCTGCTGCTGCTACCAATTAAATTCTTTTCACTAAACAATATCTGAATTATTGAAATAACATCACCCACCAAAAGATACCCCATCTTCTTCATTGTCACTGGATAAGGAACTTTACTCCTGTAACAATCTGCCAATCACTATGAAAATTGCAGGTGTACAAGCTGATATGGAAGGAAAGCTTCCATTGCAAGCATTTTGCCCTTTTCTCACAAAGTTTTCAAAAGCTTCTCTCTCAGAGTCCTTGGAACTTGGGGCTGTTTGGTACAGGTTTAATTCTTAGATTCTCGACTGAAGACAGTGTATACAAATGACTATGGGACTGACACCAAAGTCACAATTTCCATCTATCTTACCTCCTCAGTCTCGAACACATGACACAAAATCTTGGCCTGTTTTCTCCGTCTCATGGAGTCTGTATCCCCTGGACTACCCATAAGACGACGGCGGGCCATTATGACTAGAATATCCCCAATATCAGCTATGTAGGAGATCGTTCGGAGGGAGTGATCCATCATAATTTCCTATCAAATAAAATTAATAGACTTTTATAACACTGATATGTCATTTTAAATAACTGCAACAATTCCTAGGATAACTCTTATCCTAAACCCTTTTATCAAACAACAAAATTTAAGACTCATCCGTAATGACAGCATTTCCAGATAACAAGTTAATTCATTCCCACGTATCAAAGTTTTGGACCAGTCCAGACTGAGAGTATTTGCAGATGACAAAATAAATGTAACTCAAAAATTGAAATTTGTTTAAGAAAAGACAGAAAACAATGTGGGTAAAGGAGAAAAATGCTGATTACCAGCATTTTCTCCTTTTCCCATATTGTTTTCAAAAGGCTTCTTTCTCAGAGTCATTAAAAGTCGAGTTTGTCAGGTAAAGAGTTAAACAGTATTCAAAATATGAAATTTGTTTTTCAAAGGTCTGAACGCATTGTGGCAAAAAGCAAAAAATGCATGTTACCGGCACTTTCTTTTCCCACAATGCCTCAAAAAGGCTTCCTCCGAAGGCATTTTAAGACTTGTTTGGTCCTTGTTTTTTCTATAACCCTGAAGATTTTTTCTATAACCCTGAAGAAGGGGGCTTTTTCGGGTTTTTGAAAACATTGTTGGGAAAGAAGAAATGCTGGTAATCAAAATTTCCTTTTTTCCTAAAATATTTTCTACCCTTTCGAAAATAATCATATTTTATGAGCCAGATTAAACTGCAAATGGTTTCAATATTGTAAGGTTGAAATTTTTTTCACCTTGTAACGAATGAATACCATCTACTTCAGATGCTTTTATGAGCAGTGCAGATCAAGATTAGACTGACTAAGACTGCCATCTTATCTTTAACTCATTACCAAATGACAAAAGTTTAGGTTTGTCCAAATTGAAAGCATTTGCAGACAACAAAATAAACTTGACTCAAAAATTGAAATTTGATTTGGAAAGGGTAGAAAACATTGTGGGAAAAGGAGAAAATGCTGGTTACCAGCATTTGCTCGTTTTCCCACAATGTTTTCTATAGGCTTCTTTCTCAGGGGCGTCAAAAGTAGGGATTGTGTGGTAATGGGTTAATCTACAAAACCCTATATTTCTAAAATATTTATCGCAAATACAAGGAATTTGAGAAAATTGCATCATTTCTGTGTGTATAAATCATTTGATTCATCTATCCAGCCACCTATAGCTTTAACTTTCACATCATATAGAAATCCTATTCTGAAAATGATTGATATGATATGAATTAAGTTCATTGTACTACCATAATCTTTATCCCTATTCTTTATGGCTTCTCTTATGGGACAAAAAAACTGGACCATCTTGTACTTCAGAGTAAAGACATGCTGTCTCCTGCAACCTTTTGTTATCAGTATTTAACTTTCTTAACAACAGCATCTCAACAGCCAGCACTCCTTCCTATATGTTTCTGGTATACTTTCAGCATGTATAATTGTAAACCATTCTTTCCAAACCTTTTGTTCCTTCCTCCAAAATATTTCTTGAGAAATATCTGCAAAAGTGCATTGGTGGAGATGCAGTCAACAAATAAGTTACCAGCTAAGTGATAGGATTTATCTTTAATGACAGATAACACTGTTGGATAAGAGGAAAAAATGTTGCTAGCATTTTTGGTAACCAGCATTTTCTCCTTTACAATGTTTTTAAAAACTTTCTTCACCAGGAATGTTTAAACTCTGGATTGTTTAGTGACGATTTGATTTGACTGTTACACTACAAATTTGGTCTAGTGTAATGTCTGATTGTATGGTGTTTAATGCCGTTTTCAGTTACATTACAGATGCCAGTACACCTATCCATGCTTTTCTGGAGTTTCTGTTACCAGCACTCCACAAAATATTCTTTCCAAGCCACTGGCTGCTTTCTCCCATAACCATCATCGATACAATAATCAGCAGTGAGAGAAGAATGAATCCTGTCGCAATGATTTATCACCAATCCTCGGAAAGAAATAGGCCGAGCTGAGGATCAAACTCACAACCCCCTTCTCAAGTCCTGTACGCTACCAACTGAGCTACCCAGCTTTGCTGGTCTAGGGTAAAAATCTTTTTTTTTTTGGTGCATTTTCTCAAAAATTTTATAAATTTACCTGTAAATCTGTGTTTAAAACCATTATCTTTTCTGTAGATACAAACAGGTCGACCTCAGTGCTGGGCTGGTTTTCCCCTTCAGGTGCCTGAAATTATATGCTTTTGCTACATTTCAAATTTAAGATGAAGAGTACCTACAAGTTCAATTACTTTAGATGAGGAGACAGTTTTGCATTAGTCTAACGTAAAGTAGTGGACAGTGTACATTACAGATCAGACTGCACATTCTCTCCAGTCTGATCTTGATCTGCACTGTCCAAAAAGCTTCTGGTGTCGTCAACAGTAAGAAATGACTTAATCTGCTAATTAATTATTATCATACAAATGTATCTCTAATTCCTAAAGTAATAAAAGTTTCAAGTGACTGGTGAAGAAAGAGGATCAAAAAATAAACTGCTCTTACAAGCAGTTTTTCATTTTTCGACATTATATTTACAACAATTCATGCACTTACTCTCTCTCAATTCTCATGTTGTTTATCCATATTTAAGAAAAAAAAGAAGTTGTTTTGACCAATTCATGCACCGGAAAAATATTTCAAGAAGTGGTGAAATGATAAACAGAAAGCTGGGCTACGTGAAGTCTTAATAATTAGGCTATGACAACACACACAAAAACGTGTCTGTTGATCATTTTCTGAGTAATCTTTCAGACTAAAAAACATTTGAACAAATAATGCAGAAAAGATTATATGACTGAAAGAAATTATATTTTGCTAATGTCCATGCCTTTAGATATCAGGTTCTATTAACCCTTTACTCCACAGATACTCATTTTGACATATCAACAAAAGAAAGCTTTTGAAAACATTGTGGGAAAAGGAGAAATTGCTCGTAACGAGCAATTTCTCCTTTTCTCACAATGTTTTCCACCCAATCAGATATTTGTATCCTCATTTGTCCGTATTTTTGACATCATATCTTTATTTGCTGCTTAAATAGAAGAGCCTCAAGTTGGCATATCAGTTAACGGGTTAATGGACAAAAACTTTACCTGACAACAAAAATTTAGACTTGTCTATTTGCAAATTAAAATGATACAAGTTCCAGGCAAAAGGGAGAAAAAATATTGTGTTAAAAAAAAGCAAATCAAAGCCTTTTTCCTCCATGTCATGAAAGGTCCGGATTGTTGGGTAAAGAGCAAATGGAGACAGATGGCTGTTCACACAAACTAAACTGTAATCGTCATGTTATCTGATACAGGGATAATTGCTGCAGTATCTCTGGTAATACCAGAAAAAAATATTGGTGTTGATTCCATATTGTTTCCCATTTCATACAGCAGGCATTAATCCTTTACCACACAATCCCTGGTTTTCACGGGTCTGAAATAGAAGCCTTTTGAAAACATCGTGGGAAAAGGAGAAAATGCTGGTAACCAGCATTTTCTCCTTTTCCCACAATGTTTTCTACCTTATCATATAGAAAAATCATCTTTTTAGTAACTGTTAATTTGTCATCTGAAAATGCTTCGAATTTGGTCAGGTCCAAAATTTGCCCTTTGGGAAAGGGTTAATCCTTTACCACACAATCACTACTTTTAAAACTTGTGAGAGAAGTCTTTTGAAAACATTGTGGGAAAAGGAGAAAATGCTGGTAATCAGCATTTTCTCATTTTTTCCAAAAATGTTTTCTTCCCTTCCTAGAACTAATTTGAATTCTAGTCTGGTCTAAAATTCTGTCATTTGGTAAAGAGTTAACCCCTTGGCAACCAAACCCAACTGTTTATGACCATGAGAAAGAAAGCTTTTAAAAACACTGTGGGAATAGGAGAAAATACTTGTATCCAACATTTTCTCTTCTACTTGCTTATAGAGAAAAGTCCTATCATTTGAACAAAATATAAATATACACTAGTACTTGCTTATAGAGAAAAGTCCTATCATTTGAACAAAATATAAATTTACACTAGTACTTGCTTATAGAGAAAAGTCCTATCATTTGAACAAAATATAAATTTACACTAGTACAAGCCATAAAGTATTTCTGTGTTATTTTGTAAACAGTTGCATACTATATTAAATTTTGATCTAACAGCAAATATCATCTTAAAAGGTATTTTTGAAATATAATTAAATATTATATTCAAAGGTATTTGAAATGGACCAACTATTGAATTTCAGGTAAATTCCTTGTCTTTTTTAATAATATGAAACACTTTGTAGGAACAAAAGCATTCACACCTATTTTACCAAATTAAACCTGGCGAATATGATGAAAGATTTCAACCGGAAGTACCTACACTCTCTATGAACATCTCTTCTGAACTATATTAAATATAAGGTCGCCGGCTTCTGCCGGGCGACCAATTAGTTGTGATTAGCTGCCTTTGAGCTAGTGAAGTCACCTTTTTTTGGTCAGCAAAATTAACTCTTTACTAGATGAAAAAAATTATAGACTGGTCCAAGTTGAAACCATTTGCAGACGAAAAATTAAAGATGGCTCAAATGGCAGAATTTGTCCTATATAGAGTAGAGAACATTGTGGGAAAAGAAGAAAATGCTGGTAGTACCAGCATTTTCTCCATTTCCGACAATGTTTTCTTTAGGCTTCTTACTCAAGGTCGTTAAAAGTCGGGATTGTGTGGTAAAGAGTTAATGGAACACCAGATAAATGAAATGGGAGAATATTGCCAACATCTGTCTCTAGGTTGTTTTTGTCAAAGGAACTCACTAAATATTCAGTTTCTGCAAAGCAAATTCAATAGTTGAACCATGCTCTTGCAAAAGGGGGCTTAATGCTTCTAAGTGATGGCCATTATAATGTGCAAGTCATGGCATAGTAAAAGATCCATCATATTCATTTTTCCTAACAAATGACTGAATCATGACATACACAGGTCCTTTGCAATACAGATATTGACCAAAGGCAAACAGTTTACGCCTTGGTCAGCCTGTGCAGACTGCGCAGGTTGATCTGAATCAAAATTATTTGAAGATGCATTAAGCCCCCTTTTCACAGACCATGGCTCATCACTGCAATGGAAATTTTGTGGGATAAGAGAAGCAGGATTAGAAAACATCAACAAGGCTCATTGGCATTCTGTGCTCAAACAGTACAGCGACCTAGACAACACTTGAACACTTCTAGACTCATTATTCTTTTCCCACACAATCCTGACTCTTAACAACCCTGAAAGAGAAGGCTTTTGAAAACAATGTAGGGAAAGAAGAAAATGCTGCTAAACATGTAGCTAAAATTGGTTTATAACCCTCCAATTAGTTTGAAAATATTGTAGTAGCCAGCAATTTCTCCTTTTCCCTGTGTTTTCAAAAGCACTTGGGGCCTTTTAATGATTTCAATTTGGACCTAGTTAACCCATTACCACACAATCCCTACTTTTGACGCCCCTGAGAGAGAAGCCTTTAGAAAATATTGTGAGAAAAGGAGAAAATGCTGGTAACCAGCATTTTCTCCTTTTCCCACCATTTTTCCTACCATTCACAAAACAAATTTTTTAGTCACTTTTATTTTGTCGTCTGCAAATGCTTTCAATTTGGACCAGTCTAAAATTTGGTCGTGTGGTAAAGAGTTAATGTTTTTGGCACATATCATGAAAATCAGGCTTTGTCGAATGTCCAACTAGAATAGTGATCTTGGATCTACAATGTCCTTTTGCATTTATATAATTTTAACTCATTACCACACGACAAAATTTTAGACTGGTTCAAATTGAAAGCATTTGCAGACGACAAATTAAAGGTGACTAAAAAATTAAAATTTGTTCTGGGAAGAGTAGAAAACACTGTGGGAAAAGGAGAAAATGCTGGTTACCAGCATTTTCTCCTTTTCCTACAGTGTTTTCAAAAGGCTTCTTTCTCAGGGGGCGTCAAAAGTAGAGATTGTGTGGTAATGGGTTAACCGAAATGGCTTTGAAAATGTGAAACGTTTTTTTTTGTACATGACCTGTTCATTTTATACCCTTTTTTTCCTCAGAGAACACCATGCAGTCTTACCTAAACTATAATCGTTTTTGCAACAAAAATTTTTGCAATCTGCAAAATGCTTTCAATAACAACAATGTGAATAATTTTGTTCTCAAGTAAAGACTTAAAGACAGTACTCATTTCAGAGATAGAATGATTGCATTCAGCTAATTCCAGAAATAATCCAGTCTGCAAGCTTTCTTCATTTATTTAACTCTAAAATTCTATCAACTATAGGAAACTGAAAAAGTTGTATCTAAGTTGATACTAATGGCAAACTATTTATAAAACAGTTCTAAGTTTTTGTGGACCTAAGAAAGCAGACTTGAAAACATTTAATGAAAAGAAGAAAATGCTGTTATGTACTATTACTTTGACCATTCTTATACAAAGTTCTTTAATCATTTGAGCAACCTTTCAGTTTTGGCCTATAAATGCTTTCAAATTGGGCAAGTCTTAATGTGTTTGTATGGCAAATAAAATAGTTCAGTCTTTTAGCATTCAATCTTGAGTTTCAACCACCCCAAGAAAACAGCCATTTCAAAACCTTGAGGAAAAAGGAGAAAATGTTGTTTACCATCATTTTCTCCCACAAGGTTTTGGAAAATTACCATCATTTTTGGGTCAATTTAGATCAATCTAAAATTTTGTCGTTTGGTAAAGAGTTACAACAGATGTCCTGGTATGATAGGGAAGAAACATGCAATATTGCCATCTTCTCTGCAATCAAACAGACAAATGTCTGATGTAAATTACAGATTATCTCCCTTTCCCTTCCTGTACACTTTTCTTTCCTTGGCTCCTTCTCTTTTTGTAGAGATATTCAGTTATTAACCCTTTACCAAACAATGCCTGGTTTTTACGACCCAGCGATAGAAGCCTTCGAAAACCATTGTGGGAAAAGGAGAAAATGCTGGTAACCAGCATTTTCTCCTTTTCCCACAATGTTTTCTTACCTGCTGGAAACAAATTTCAATTTTTGAGTTATATCTATTTTGTCGTCTGCAACTGCTTTCAATTTGGACCAGTCTAGAATTTTGTGGTTTGGTAAAGAGTTAACATCTTTAGTATTGAATGTATCAAAACAGTAACACAAATCAAGAGGTTTCTTATATCAAGTAATACGAAAAAAAAAAAATTATTCCAGGGTTGCTTAACACTTTACCACACAACAAAAATGTACACTTGTCCACAATGAAAGGCTTTGCAGATTACAATTAACTCTTTACCACACAAGAAAATTTTAGACTGGTCCAAATTGAAAGCATTTGCAGACGACAAAATAAAGGTGACTGAAGAACTGAAATTTGTTCTGGGAAGGGTAGAAAACATTGTGGGAAAAGGAGAAAATGCTGGTTATCAGCATTTTCTCCTTTTCCCACAGTGTTTTCAAAGGGCTTCTTTCTCAGGGGCGTCAAAAGTAGGGATTGTGTGGTAATGGGTTAAATTGAGATTCAAACAATGAAACTTGTTTTTGGTAAGGCAGAAAACATTGTGGAAAAAGAGAAAAATCAAATGGTTCAGCCTATCAGAGGTAGTGTTACTTTCAAACACAGAAAATTCTTAAGAATAAGAAAAAGACTGTTCTTGAGAATGGTTGTTGAAAACTGAGGCCCAGGAAATTCTTTGCACGGGTAAGAAGAAAGCCAACATAAAAATATTTAAAGCCGACATGTTATTGTGTTTCCCTCCGACATCTGTACATTACAATGTCTGTATTCCTGTAACTATAAATACAATTACGAGGTTTCCACAGCTCTGAAGGTGTAATAAAACATAATAAAACAAAATAACATGTCAAAATAGCAGGTCAGTTTCAGACATTCTTGACAGAGCCGATGTAAAATGTATGAACTTTACCATCCTAATGTCTCCCCAAATAAATAAATAATCAAATGTATTTTCTCTCTCTAATATCAGAATTCACAGGCCTTTGGAAAACAGTCTTGGCTACCATCTACAGATACATTTGCCTGTCTGGCAGTAGACAGTAGACCACAGTTTACAACATTGAGAAAAAAAAAATCCAGTTTTGTAGCAGTCCAGCCATCAGTTGCCACATAGGCCACTAAAGTCGTGAATGTCATTTCAGGGGAACTTAACTATTTACCACACTACGCAACTTTTAACAACACTGAGAAAACTTATACAGCTGTCACTGAATTTGACTTAATACCCTTGCCAGCGCTTTGATAAAAACAGGCAATTCCCAGTATTTTCTACATAGACGGACACACAGACAGACAGGCTGATAGCAGTATACCCCCAAAAAACATGTTTTGCGGGGGTATAAAAAACTATTGAAAACAAAGTGAGAAAAGAACAAAATGCTGATAATCAGCATTTTCTTCTTTTCCCAAAATGTTTTATACCTAATAAAAGACAAATCTTGTGTCCTAATTAACATTCAATTTGTCTGAAAATGCTTTCAATTTTGACAGACTAAATCCTGTTGTCTGGTAAAGATTAAAGTATTCTCATTTGCCTTTCATACATCAAATCATTCTAATACAAAGGTAAAATAGAGTAAGATAAAAGCCTAGACACACAAAATATGATATGATATGAATATATTTCAAAGAGATGAACAGTAATGTTGTTTTTGAAGGAAAAGGAATAAACAATCTTTTGTAGATATATAATACATACATAGATGCACAATATGTATGAAACAAAAAGGTAAGCAATAAAAAGGCAAATTACTGATATGTATGGTATGTTTGTTGTTAAACCAGAATAACCAAACAATTCCTGGTTTTTACGATGCTGCGATAGAAGCCATTTGAAAATATTGTAGGAAAAGGAGAAAATGCTGGTTACCAACATTTTCTCCATTTCCAACAATGTTTTCTACCCTGCCTGAAACAAAGTTCATTTCTTGAGTTACGTTTATTTTGTTGTCTGCAAGTGCTTTCAATTTGGACCGGTCTAAAATTTTGTCGTTTGGTAAAGGGTTAATGACTATTGTACATATAACTTTACTTTATTGATATCTGTACCAAAAATATTTCACTGCAATCTGATCTTCATCTAGACCTATATCTACAAAAACAGCATGAAGTGTGTTCAGTACTTGAACTGTTTACCAGACAACAAAATTTTAGACATGTCCAAATTGACAAGACTTTTCAGCAGAATAAATGAAATGTTCCTCATTAGATAGGATTCACTTCTGACAAAGTACCAAACAATGTGCTTGTGTCCAGCATGCATTTCCGCTCAATAGTTTTCAAAGGATTCTTCCTCTAGGTCAATACAGCATTGTGGAGGTTTAGGTTTAAGGTTGGTAAAAGCAAGCAAACTTTAATGTGATATGGTGAGATTTCATAACAAATAACTGAATTATATTTTTTTTATTTGGGAAACTAAGAAAGAATAGCTATAGATACAGACAGCATAAACACATTTTAGACAACATTCAGCTTAACAAAAGAATACTGACAACTTATCCATTTTTTAAACAAAGAAATAGCACTCACCTGGGTAATGTGATCTAAGATTTATTAAGCTGTAGACTAAAAATGTGGCCTCCAGAGAGCAAAGAATGTTTTCATATTGGACTAAACTAGAGCCATCACTAAACGTGATCATACACCCACCCACCATCCCCCCTTCCTCCACCAGCTCCTTGTCACAAAACAGCTCTTTGTAACAGAATGCAGAATGGTTTAGTGCAATAGTAAGAGTTTAAAAAAAAAAGTTCAGGAATAGACTTATGGTTCTTGTATTCTGCACTTCACAATAATGTGGTCTATCTGTATATGAAGTTTGAAGTCACTAGGTTTTATGCTGTGAAAGTAATACCCCAGACAAAAATAAAAAATTGTAATTTACACAGGGAAATAACTGCTAAAGATTGGGGAATAGACTTATGGTTCTTCTGAAGTGCATTTCACTTTATGGTTATCAAATTGAATATGAAGTTTGAAGTTACTAGCTTTAGTACTTTTCACATTATGCCCCAGATAATATCCAAAGTTAAATATGATGGGCAATAACTCTTAAAATAATGGGAATAGGTAAATGGTTCTTGCACACTTCGTGTCTTGCTAATGTTGTCCATCTGTATATGAAGTTTGAAGTTATTGACTTTTTTACTTTGGAAGTTATGTCTAGAATAAAAATCCAAAGTTAAAATTTACAAAGGGCAATAACCCCCCCCCCCCAAAAAAAAAAAAAAAAAAAAAAAAAAGTTGGAATAGAGTTATGGTTCTTGTACACTGTGCTTCTCCTGAATGTGGCCTATCTGTAAGTGAAGTTTGAAGTTAGTGGCTTTTTTACTTTGGAAGTTATACCCAGGACAAAAATCAAAAGTTAAAATTTACAAAGGGCAATAACCCCCCCAAAAAGTTGGAATAGACTTATGGTTCTTGTACACTGCGCTTCTCCTGAATGTGGCCTATCTGTATGTGAAGTTTGAAGTTACAGGCTTTTTTACTTTGGAAGTTATGCCCCGGACAAAAATCCAAAGTTAAAATTTACAAAGGAAAAAATTAGTTGGAATAGAGTTATGGTTCTTGTATAATGCACTTCTCCTCAATGTGATCTATCTGTGAGTGAAGTTTGAAGTTACTAGCTTCTATTCTTTGAAAGTTATGCCTCTGACAAAAATCCAGTTAAAATTTACAAAGGGCAATAACTCAAAAAATAGTTGGAATAATTGAAGTTTGAAGTTACCGGCTTTTTTACTTTGGAAGTTATGCCCCCGACAAAAATCCAAAGTTAAAATTTACAAAGGACAAAATTAGTTGGAATAGACTTATGGTTCTTGTACACTGCACTTCTCCTCAATGTGATCTATCTGTATACGAAGTTTGAAGTCACTAGCTATTATACCTTGAAAGTTATGTTCTGGACAAGATTTCACGACGCACGCACACACAGAGAGGGTGACTCATGGAACACTAAATTTTACTTGGTCCATAGAAATGGTGTCTGATAATGGAAGTTTTTTCATCCCTTGATAGACCAATGGAGTACCATAGGCCTATGATTCTGACCAACTTTCATGATTTTTGGACTAAAAATGTGACTTTAATATTACAAACTAGAATAACCATCAGTAAGGTGATAAATACCCCCGCCCATATATTTCATGTCACAGGGGCAATAAGTCATTAATTCTTCATAGAATTTTCATGAAAGCTGCATCTTGCACATCTACAACTTCTGCCAAGTTTAAAATGAATCAGACAGAAAATGTAGGAATTGTCCAGACAAGCATTTTCAAGTCAAATCAGGGGCCATAACACAGTAATTCTCGATGAAGTTTTCACAAAATTTGCATCGTGCACATCTACAGCTCCTTATGAGCACTTCTGCCAAGTCTAAAGTGAATTGGACTGAAACTGTAGGAGGAGTTGTCCGGACAAGATTTTGCAGACAGGCCAACCAACTGACAGGCTGATTCCAGTATACCGCCCACTAATTTTGTTTGCGGGGGTATGATAACTCATTAATTCTTCATAGAATTTTCACGAAAGTTGGGTCTTACACATCTACAACTCCTAATGCACACTTCTGCCAAGTTTAAAGTGAATCAGACAGAAAATGTAGGAGGAGTTGTCGGGAAAATCATTTTTAAGTCAAATCTGGAGCAATAACTCAGTAATTCCTGATGGAATTTTCACAAAATTTGCGTCTTGCACATCTACAACTCCTAATGCACACTTCTGCCAAGTTTAAAGTGAATCAGACAGAAAAATGTAGGCTAAGTATAAAGCAAATTGGACTGAAATTGTAGGGAGTTGTTTGGACAAGCATTTTAAATGTGAATCAGGGGCAATAACTCATAAATTCTTAATAGAATTTTCATGAAAGTTGCGTCTTGCACATCTACAGCTCCTAATAAACACTTCTGCCAAGTATCAAGCGAATTGGACTGAAACTGTAGGAGGAGTTGTCTTGACAAGATTTTGCGGACAGACAGACTGCCCGACCGACCTACAGGCTGATTCCAGTATACCCCCACAAACTTCGTTTGCGGGGCTATAATGAGGATTTACAAAGATTTGCTCCAGTAACTTACTCTTTTCACCTGATATGACCCAGTTTTGTAATTGAGACAGAGAGATATCATCAAAACACTTTATATTCTGAAGATCTTGTATGAGTACTGGATGAAACATGTAGTCTCTAGAGTGCACACAAGGTTTTATTAGGATTAGTCCCAGTGATTCTAATTCGACCCAATGGGATCATTTTCTAACTTATCTAACATATTACTAGAACAAACAGTCTCACCAACGACTATGAATAGTGGACTGACAACAGTTATGTGTTCTCTTAGATGCTCAGAAAGTTTTTCCAACATTTTTCCCTCTGACCTACTTTTTGACCCTATGTGAAACAATTTCAAACTCATCTTAGATGCCTTCCAGTAAAACATTCCCACAAATTTTCGTGGGTCTTGAACTGCAAATGAGGCCTCTAGATTACATTGTCAACTTCATTGTAACCCCACAAAACACAGCACAATCACCAACGCTCACCTTGATCACTTCATGCTGAGGTAAGCTAAATTTGTTTTATAGTCTCATAATGTAATATAAATTCACTTAATCCTTCACTGCAGTTGACTTTGTTCAAATTGTATGTACAGCAGAAGCAAAACATGGCATGAAACAAAATGGAGCAAAGTACATAATGAGAAACAAGGTCTTTAAATTTTCAGGCATAGAAATCATGTTTATTTATATTTCTCATTCTTTTAGGTCATTATCACCTAAGAAAGTAAAATGGGCATTCGTAACTTAAGAACAAAGCCAAAGGCTTGCCATTCAAACCTGTTTTCTAAGAACATATAACAAGAGGGCCATGATGGTCCTGAGTTACTCTGCTGAGCCTTTGTCACTTTCAAGACCTAATAATCAGGTAAAAATAAGATTTCATCAAGACCAAAAATCTGGTTAACTCTTTACCAAACGACAAATTTATAGATTGGTCCAAATTGAAAGCATTTGCAGATGACAAATAAATGTGACTGAAAAATTTAAATTTAATTTGGTAGGGGTAGAAAACATTGTGGGAAAGGGAGAAAATGCTGGTTACCAGCATTTTCTCCTTTTCCCTCGGTGTTTTCAAAAGGCTCCTTTTTTCAGGGTCGTTAAAACTTGGAATTGTGTAGTAAAGAGTTAAAGGCCATTTATACTGTGTAGGAAAATGTATGTTTAACTCTTTCCCAAACAAGCTCTGGTTTTTATATGTCTACAGAACAAGTCTTTAGAACTAAAAACACTGTGGGTAAAGGAAAAATTGCTCCTTTTCCAACAGTGCTTTCTAGCCTGAAAACTTTCTGCCATTCTCATCAAATTAAAAATTGTCACCTGCAAACACTTTGAGTTTGGGACAGTCTAAAATTAGTCATTTGGGAAAGGGTTAACTGGCAACTCCTCTGAGATGTTGTTAAGGAAAACATTGTGATCAAGCCTGGCACAGGAAAGGAAAGCTCTGGCATTTAATCTCTTAACCTACTGTTTTACCAAAGGAGACCGGTTTTCAAATTCTTTGAGATTTTATATAGACTGATACTTTCACAAAGTTTTATAAGCATTAGAAATATTGACACCAGAGAGTACAAAAGATTTTTCTTATTTTTTGGCGATACCTTTTCACCCCCAAAAATAGTACCTTTGTAAAAGCATGAGACTTTATCAAGACAAACACTATGCAAAAGTTTCTAAAGCACTGGACTGAGATTGTGTCTCTAGACAGTGCAAGACAGCTCATTTTTTCACTTATTTTTAGAAATATCTGCTGACAAACACTAACTACACGTACAACATACAAAAACAAGTTGACAACGCCATTAAATGTTGTAGATTTTGCAGGAAGCAAAAAAATGTTATAATTACAGAAAGATGATAGGTAGATGTAATTTTGAGAATGTAAGGGTAACATCACAATTAATTGTTTCAGTGCAGTGTAAGTAACAGATTAGCCTATTTCTGAAACAGCCCATCACTTTAATACTCAAGATTTTCTGCTCCATACATCCTGATAAAATAGCTCTTTCCATTTATTTTGTTCAGCTTGCAGCAAACCAATTTGGACACATTTAGCAAAATGAAAAACATAAAATATGTGTTAATATGTGTTGATGTATAAAGTCTCAGTAACAATTAAGAATTGTGTAAAAATGGCAAAATTTATGAAGTAACAATAAAAATCTAAAAAATGTTGCATTGAAAATGTTGAACTTCTAGTTGTATTTGGCATCTGCCGTCTGAATCTAAAACAAAGCAGCAAACAAATATCTCTGCGTGAATATTTGACATGAAAAGCTGCTTGTGTAAAGCAAACAGACAAACAGTACAGCTATGAGAAAACAATTATCTACCACTTCTGTATCATCACTGAGAACTTCCTGTTTCTCGCCTCCTTTAGTTGCAAGCTTATCATAAGAAAAACGAAAACAGCTCATCAGCACAACAGTTTATCTTCCTCACTTTCAGAAAACTCTACATGTTGATAGATAATTTCTGCTTATATAGCTGGTAAAATAGCTGTTTAGATTTACAATTCTTTAATACATGTTAGAAAGTATTTTTCTTCTTTAATCCTTTCACTAGTATAAGCATGCAACCCAAATACTATTTATAACCAGCATTTTCACTTTTTTCTCACACATTATTTTCTATCCTTGCAAAGAATCGTAGCCTCATTTTAATCATATTTCATATGTTGTCTGCAATTTGTTTTCACTCTTTTCTGGACAACAAATTTTAGAACTTGTCCAACTGAAAGCATCTGGAGACAACAAATTAAAACTGATTCAAATGATGGCATCAGGCACTGAAATGAAAGAAAACTGTGACGGAAAATGTTTATAATTCAAGTCATATTATTAGAATTATCCCTCTGCCAATGTATTAACCCATTACCACAAGAGAAAAATTTAGACTGGTCCAAATTGAAAGTATTTGCAGACGACAAAATAAAGGTGACTGAGAAATTGAAATTTGTTCTGGGAAGGGTAAAAAACACTGTGGGAAAAGGAGAAAATGCTGGTTACCAGCATTTTCTCCTTTTCTCACAATGTTTTCTAAAGGCTTCTTTCTCAGGGGCGTCAAAAGTAGGGATTGTGTGGTAATGGGTTAAATTGTTTACAAGATAAAATTTTTTGTTACTTTGTAAAGATCTAATGTATAACAACCCTTAACAAAATTGGAGCAAAAACTTTGAAAAAACTTAAAAACTATGGTCTGATACATAAATGCAAATGAAAACATAATGACAGAAAGACAAATTGCTCATTATAATCCCTCGACCACAGCATCAAAGAAATGTACATTTTCAGTCAGTAACAAAAGTAAACCATGAATAGCTTAAACCCTTTCCCAAACGACAAATTTTAGACTCTTCCAAACAGAAAGAGTTTGCAGACAACAATTTCAACTTTCATAGCAATGGCAGAAAATTATCTGAACGGATAGAAAATACTGTGGGAAAAGGAAAAATTGCTTTTCCCATACTGTTTTCAAACGATTTGTACTGCAGACATGTAAAAACAAGGGCTTGTTTGAGAAAGGATTAAAGTTCATCTCTTTATCCAATAAAAACATTCTAGACTTCTCCACAATCAAATCATTTGCAGGCATCCAATTTAGTATGGCTCACAAGCATGGATTTTTCCTATGTTTTCAATAGCTTTCTACTTTTTCAAAATTATGATCTAATTTTAAACTGGTCAATCATCAAGACAAAAATTCTGACCAAGCTTCATGAGCATCAGGCTGAATAATTATATGGCCTCCAGAGTGTATACAAGGCTTTTCTAACATTTGGCTCACTGACCTACCTACTTTTTCACCCGACTTGAAAAAATTTTGAACTTGTCCAAGATATCATAAACACAGACATTCTGACAAAGTTTTATGAGTATCAGGCAAAAAATGTGTCCTCTACAGTGCATGTAAGTTTTTTCTAAAATTTTGTCCATTAACCTACTTTTTGACCAAACATGACTCAATTGAAACTAGTATGAAATATCATTCAGACAAATATTCAGACAAAATTCATGAGTACCATACTGAAAATGTAGCCTCTACAGCGCAAAAAAAAGTTTTCCTTCTTTCTACCCATCTCCCCTCTTCTCTGAGACATCATTGAGACAAACATTCTGACCAAGTTTAAGAGTATCAGGCTTCATATCTGGTTGAGTGCTTAAAAAGTTTTTTCTAAAATTTGACCTTGCAACCTGGCTTGTAATTTGGCCTTTTTTACCCAATTCCTAACCAGTCCCGCATTTTATTAAAACAAGTATTTTGACCATGTTTCATGAGTATCCCACTGAAATTCTGGCCTCTAGAGTGCACCTTAGATAAATGTTGACAACCCCAGGGCTGATGATAGGCAACAGACAATTCAGGACAGGTACTGCATCGTCACAAAAGCTCAACTTGACCACTTCATAATCTGGTGCTGTAACAATTCACTTTTTGACAGGACTGGTATCAAACTGAGATATCATTATTCACCAAAGTTCTTACTTAAGACTGAAACAGTCAAAAATGTTTACACTTGTAAAATATGACAAAACTAATCCCTACAAAATAACAACGTAATCCTAAACAAAGAAACAAACAAACATGTATACAAACATTTATAGATGGGTAGACAATAGACAAAATTTCATCACCTTGAAGTTCAAGATTTATTTGACAAAATAGTGATTTTTACAATTCTGATAGCACTTTTGCATTTAATATTGCTTTTGTGAACAAGTTGATGAAGATCAGATTGACAAGATGGGGCAGTAAGACCTAAGACCAAAACTCTTTACCAAACAACAAAATGTTGGACATGACCAAATAGAAAGCATTTGCAGGTGATAAAATAAATATGACTGAAAAACTGAAATTAGTTTTGGGAGGGGCAGAAAATATTGTGGAAAAAAAAAAATGCTGATTACCAGCATTTCCTTCTTATCCCATAATCTTTTCAAAAGACTTTCTTTCTCATACTCAGTATTGCATGGTAAAGGGGTTAACCGTTTGATATTTTGTGATATATTCTGAAAAACCAAGCCTTGGCACTGCTATATGTTGATCTTTACTAACTACAAGTTCCATTATGCAGCACCTATCTAAATGTTGAAAACTATATCAAGATTAAAAACAGAATTTACAACATGAAAACAACAAAGAGATGACAATAACAACTATGTTTAACCCATTACCACACAATCCCTACTTTTGACGCCCCAGAGAAAGAAGCCTTTAGAAAACATCGTGGGAAAAGGAGAAAATGCTGGTAACCAGCATTTTCTCCTTTTCCTACAATGTTTTCTACCCTTCACAAAACAAATGTCAAATTTTCAGTCACTTTCATTTTGTCATCTGCAAATGATTTCAATTTGGACTAGTCTTAAATTTTGTCGTTTGGTAATGGGTTAATAACACGATAGACCTTTGGAAGGGAAACAAAAATATACAATATACAATTTTTTGTACATACCAAAAGCAAAACAGAAAAAAGAAAATGGCCTACAGCTGAAGTTAAACTAAAAAGAACTACGGTAAAAAAGCAAATGCAGTGATTGTAGGAACTATTGGAGTGTTTGACAGAGGAAGAAAATTCAGATTATGTCAACCAACTCTTTGCCAAATGACAGGACTTTATTCAAATGATAGCCTCTATGGGGTAAAAATCGTTGTGTGAAAAGAAGAAAATGCTGTTCACATTTTCAAGCAATACATGAGATGGCTTTGCCAGTGTCATTACTATACAGGATCTTTTGCAAAAGGTTAACCCTTTACCATACAATTCCAAATTTAATGACCTTGAGGAGGACGGCTTTTGAAACATTAATCCTTTACCACACAGCAAAATTTTAGACCTATCCAATTGAAAGCATCTGTAGACAACAATTTCAGTGGCTCCAATGATAGAATTCTTATGTAGTAGGGTAGAAATGCTTTCATTTTGGACAAATCTATAATTTTGTCTTCTGTCAAGAGTTAACAAAATTAATGAGCGCCAACAACTATTTTGTCTTTGGACAGACTAATTTCAAAAACACTGTGGCAATAAAATATTGCATTAACTCTTTACCATACAGTCCCAACTTTTAACCACCCTGAGAAAGAATCCTTCTGAAAACACAGTAGGAAAAGGAGAAAATGCTTGTCACAAGCATTTTCTCCTTTTCCCACAGTGTTTTCTACCCTTCACAAAACAAATTTAAAAATTTTAGTCACTTTTATTTTGTCTTCTGCAAATGCTTCCAATTTTGACCTGTCTAAATTTTTGTCGTTTGGTAAAGAGCTAAGTGTGTTGGCAAAAGATAAAGTACTACATTAAGTTTGTAATTTCTCAAGATAGGGAACAGACTAAAGAGCACAGGTCTTATCAGTAGTGCTCAGAAAAACTAATAACAATACATTGTACATAAACAAAATATATAAACATTCAAGAATTTGACAAACACTCCCGTAGATCCCCTACAGCAAGAAAGAGACATGGCATTACATAAATATACCTTATAATAACTGCCAAAATGCACCAAACCTAACATCTGTCAACAATAAAGTATGAAATAAACAATCAAAACAACCATACTAAATAAAATTTATCAAAAACTTAAGTTCTAAATAAAGTATTTCTCCTAAGTAACATGCCAATGTGCCAAGCAAATGCTGACAGAGAACTCTTATTTGATAGCCAATTTTTACAGAAGGGGGGGGGGGGGGGTTTCAGTTAGTGCAGCGTGAAAAGGGATTTCAACATTTGAAAAATCCACCTATTAAAGTCACATTCACATTTTACTGCTAATCATCATTCATTTGGGCATTAAATTGCATTCATGATTAACAAGGGTCACTGGTACATGTATTCATGATACTTCACTTTGGTTACATTTTTCTAAGCTAACAAAGTTGATGTTATTGGAAGTGTATGTATATTTGGATAGTCAGATGAGAAGTACTGGTAATTAGGATGTCTATACAGCACAGGTATGTTTATTTGTAAAATATTGGTCATCAATAATTTTCATCCATTTGCATTTGAAAAGTTTTAGTAGAAGTAACTCATGTTTGGAAATTTGTCACACCAGTTTTAATTTCTGAGGCAAGGTTGGGTGTGGGCTTGGGTTGTCGAAAAGCTTCTGGAGTGTGTGATATAGTGGAGGGGTGCTGCTATTAGGGAGGGAGCATTAATTAGGTGAAATATTACAAGTGGAGCTGTTTTTGAATTCTAACAACAGAAGTCTTCATAAAAGTCTATCTTACAGGTACTCTACAGAATATTCTTAGCAAGATATTTTTCTCAGGTACCCTAAAAACAGGTTTTAGTATAAAACAGTCTGTAAAAATATGAAGCAATTGCATTACTTTAAAACTTAAGATAGGTAAAGCTAAAAAAAAGTTAGCTTTTGGTATAAAATGAGAAATAATATAATTATTTCAAATGCAGGATTTTCTTGATACTGGTAACACAGTGTTTTGCAAAACCTGCCTTCAGCACAGCCATAAAACGTCTCCCATTATATACCATGGTAAAAACATAACTCTTTCTGGTACAACTAAATTCGGTCAAGTTCTTTGTTTAGTGACAAGAGGGCCATGATGGCCCTGCATTCACTCACCTGAGCTTTTTAAACCTACAGGAGATTTTCTCAGCATTTGCCTCAGTGACTTGCTTTATAACCCATGTGACCCCTTTTTGTAAACATGTCTGCGATATATAGAACAAATATTCTGACAAGACTTTCATAAATATTGGACAGAAAATGTGGGTTCCAGATTATACACTAGGTTTCTAATATCCACCCTTGTGATCTGGTTTTTGACTGGCCATGATCTCTTTTCAACTTGCCCAAGTAATCATCAAGACAAAAATTCCAACCAACTTTTATGAGTATTGAACCAAATATAAAAATTCTTATTTCCTTGAAAAACATCGTAAGACCATTCAGTTATGTCAAAATATTCGGTTAATGTGCTATGTTGTGTGAAGGAATTCAAGACTCCTCCAATCTATTTTTTTTTTTTTCTTCTTGAAAATTCATCAACTCATTCTCCCATAATTATAAGGTTTCCACTTGAATAATTGTCATTTAGGAAGAGTGAATTTTTTTTGTTGGCATGCTTATCAAAGCTTCAAGAAAACGGTCTTAATCTACAGAGAGCAAATCAATTTAGTAAGTAATTAGAGCAAGCCTAAGTGGAAGTGATATAATCTTTCCTATGGCAGAACGGCCTTTGATTTCCCAAGAGATACACTTGAGATGGTCTATAGATTACCAGCAGAAAGAAAATGCCAAGTTTGTAACTAAATTACCCACAAAAAAGGAGTTTGCACCCCAAACCTTGCTTTTTGCAGAAATTTCCAAGCGCAGGGAGTTTTACAGGAATGAAAAAGCAATCATCTTGGCCGTCTCATCCAAAATCTGTCTCCTTCATCAAAATGTGTCCTTAAAATATAATTCTTCTGCAGGTAATTCAAAGTAAGCTAAAACCAGTATACAGGAAACTGATGTTGTTCAAAATCAAGAAAAATTTCCTCATCAAAATTTCCCCCGTTTTTTTGGCACCTTTTTATATATAAAAGCTAAGTGCAGATTGAACTGGCCGATTTTACCATTTTTTTTTATCAGAGTCATCAGAGGCAATCTCTCCCAAACCACAAAGCTTTAGACTTGTCCAAATCCAAAGCATTTGTGATGACAAACTAAATTTTGTTTAAACTTTTGGATTAGCGTCTGAAAGGGTAGAAAACAGTGTGGGAAATGCAGAAAATACTGTTGTTGTATTTTCTTTTTTTCCAAAAAATGTTTTTTAAATGCTTTATTCTTGAAGGTTGCTTAACTCTTAAAGAGGCTATTTAAGGGTCTGTTACACAATTTCCTCACCCCTGACCAAGTATATCAAGAGCATGTTTCAGGTTTTGCATTATACAACTGGTTAAAAGAAATAGCTGGGTTCTTTAAACTTACTAGTAAAATATCTTGCCCAAGGCTGCTCCAATTAACCTCTTTCCAATCATAGAAACAAGATTGTGTCTTACCATGGTAACCAACAGAGTACTTTGAAACCTTTCATGTGCCAACAAAGTTTGTGAAATAGTTCCAAAGGCTTTCCTTTCCAACACTTTTAGTGCAAATAAAAAAAATCAATTTTAACCTGTCACACAGACACTTTTGAGTATTTAAATATTTCCTAAATGAAAAAAAAAATCTATGCTAGTCTAAATTAAAAGCACTTGCAGAACACAAATCCAATGTTGCTGAAATCATGCTTTTTGTCTCTGGAAAGTTAGAAAACATGGTTAGAAAAGCTGAGAAGAGTACTGCATGGTGGTGCCATGGCCCAACGATAAGCTGCAGTTGCTTTTAGAAATAAATCTATATCAAGAAGGGGCATAAATGTGTCAAAAATACTTTACTGGTTTCCTACCCCTAGTGTGGGCTTTCATTCCGATAGTTACCAACCATGGTAATTTGAAGTAAATATCTTAAATAAATGACATAGTTTTTGCATAGTGACAAAGACGCAGATTTTGGAGATAACAACTTTCCGACAATGACAATACCTTGACACATTTTTGAAAGCTGTTAAGCTGAAAATGTCAAAAAGCATTTTTTCCTTTTTTTCCCCAATGTTTTCATAAAGTTTTTTCTTCAGGATTGTCTGGTTAAGGATTAACAACCCTGAAAAACAAAGGAATTTTACCAATGTTGTGGCACAAGGAATGGCAAAAGTATTTCTCCCTTTTCTACAATGGTTTCTACCCTTTCAAAGACGAATTCCATTACTTAAGCCAAACTTTATCAAATACAAATGCTTTCAAATAAGAAAAGTCTAAAATTTCATTGTTTGATGAATAATAAACCAATTCCACTGCAATTGAACACATTTTCCTGCTCACAGCCATAGATTACCTCTTTCCATACCACAGACGACACCAGCAGCTTTTGTGGACAGTGTAGATCAAGATAATACTGCACAAAACATGGTCTGATCTTTGATCTAAACTGTCCACTGCTAAAGTCTAAATAATTACCAAATTGTATCCTGATCTTGCAGAAGAAATGTATTATTGGCCTTTGTGAAAATGCAGTTCATCTATTAAGTAGTGAAAAAGTTTGGATGGAGTACAAAGTGTTGTCAAGGCACAACAAGAAGGCATAAACTTTGAGACAAGCCATACATGAACTTTTCTGATGATCATCAATGCAACCAATTAATTCTTGGGACGGAGCTATACATGAATAGCCCTTTTTCTGCCTAAAAAATCTATATTTTCCATATCACAGAGATTTTTATTCTATTCATTAAATTGTTAGAGCTGCATAGAACAAGTGTTTGACAAAAAAATACATCATTTTTCAGGAAGAAAATTGATACTTTCTACAGAAAATTTATCAAGGCAGGACTATTTACTTCTGTCAAGGAAAGACAATGGAAACACATGAACCACAAACATAATTTGCCATAGCTTGGATTAAGACCTGCAACCTTCAAAACGATATCTCCAACAACTCTATTGACTTGGCTATCCATCTAACCGCATTCTTCATATATTTATCCCTTTACCACACAGCAAAATCTTAGGCCTACCCAAAGCATTTGCAGACAACAATTTCAGAGTAGCTCAAATGGTGCAATATTACCAGCATTTTCTCCTTTTCCCACAAAGTTTTCAAAAGGGCTTCTTCCTCAGGGGCATTCGAAGTCGTCATTGTGTGGTAAATGGTTAAATTCAAAATATCCTTTGTTGCACCAGGAATCCTACACATCACAAAAAAGATTCACAGATTTCCCATTTCTTAAATAAAAATTATCTTTGTTTTTTTTTCTCTAGTTTGAACTTCTTTTTTGTAACTGAATGAAGCAATGTTCTTATAACATTTATAATCACAAAGTGTATTAACCCTTTACTTCATAAGGCATTTTTATGGTATCTCTAATTGACCCTAAATAACAGCAAGGATGAAGCTGTTTCTTATGTATATATGACACATTTTGATAGCATAGAAAACATTGTGGCAAAAGGTGAAATTGCTCGTCACGAGCAATTTCACCTTTTGCCACAATGTTTTCCAAAGGCTCCTACAAGTAATGCGTAGAAATGAGTATCTGTGGAGTAAAGGGTTAATACATACAGAACAAAAAATCCCTTTTTTTTTCAATTCTGTCTAAAGCATAGCCCACTATCTAACAACCCAATTCACTCAGTCACTTCCTTACAGTGGACAATAAAATAAAACACAAAATATGCGTATCAAAAAATAAACTGACAACAACCAAATAACTCATCAAACTGAAATTCATCACTAGCATTTATATATTTGTAACTTTAACTCTTAATTATACAATCCCATTTTTAATGACCATAAAGATATAATGTAAATATTATAGGAAAAGGATAAAATGCTGGTTATCAGCATTTTCTCCTTTCCCAACAATATTTTCTACTTTATCAAAATCAAATTTCATCATTTGGGCAACAATTAAATTTATGTCTTCAAAATACTTACAATTTTGAGAAATCTACATTTTTGTTGTAATGAAAAGAGTTTACACAGTTTAACAGCCATACAAGTTTCAAGTCATAAGGACATCAATATTACAACTTCAAGCTTGCACTAGTCACAACATCAGTGCAAAACCTTAGGAAATATAGCTCAAAGATCAGACTTCACATTCTGAACAATCTGATCTTGATCTACACTTACTAATGGGCATTGCGTTAGCATCATGCAACGTACAAGTGTTTTCTTTTAAAGAATTTATCACTTTTTCCTTAGACCTACGTATTAATTGCTACAAAAGAAAACTAACTACAATAAATAATTGTATTTTCAAAGGGTATTATCTCCCTTGGATTTCTTTTACCCTTTAACTCTTTACCAAACAACATAATTTTAGACTGGTCCAAATTGAAAACACTTGTGGACGACGAAATAAAGAGAGCTCAAAAATTGAAATTTGTTTCCAGCCGGGTAGAAAACATCGTGGGAAAAGGAGAAATGCTGGTTACCAGCATTTTCTTCTTTTCCCCACAATGTTTTCAAAAGACTTCTATCTCAGGGTTGTAAAAACCAGAGATTGTTTGGTAAAGGGTTAACACACAATCACCAGTTTAATAACCTTAATGAAAATCATGGTGGGAAAAGGAGAAAATGCTGATGACCAGCAACTTCTCTTTTTCCAACAATGTTTTCTAACCTTTCACAGACTTATCAAAGTATTCGTGCCACATTCAAATATGTTGTCTGCCAATGATTTCAATTTTAACCAGTCCAACATTTTTGTGTGCTAAACAGTTATAAAGATTACATACAGTGTATTTTATGGGCGTTTTGCTCTTTCACTGTCTGGCGCTCCTTCCTTTGGAAATTATTCATCACTTTTAACTCATTACCAAACCACAAAATTTCTGGTTTGTCCAAATCGAAAGCATTTGCAGATGACAAAATAAAAGTGACTGAAAATTTGAAATTTGTTTTGTGAAGGATAGAAAACATTGGGAAAAGGAGAAAATACTGGTTAGCAGCATTTTCTCCTTTTCCCACAATGTTTTCTAAAGGCTTCTTTCTCAGGGGCATCAAAAGTAGGGATTGTGTGGTAACGGGTTAAATGGTTTGGGGAAAAAGAAACCACTGCTCATTATAAGCAATGGCCTTTTTTTGTGCACTATGTTACCAGAGACAGACTATAACATCGACAAAAAAAAAACATGTGTATATGGCCAGCACTCTCTTCACCCATTACCACACAATCCTTATTTTTGACAACCCTGAGAATGAAGTCTTTGGAAAACACTGTGGGAAAACAAAAAAATGCTACTATCCAGCATTTTCTCCTTTTCCCACAATGTTTTCTATCCTTCACAAAATAAATTTCAAATTTTCAGTCATCTTTATTTTGTCATCTGCAACTGCTTTCGATTTGGACAAACCTAAAATTTTGTCGTTTGGTAATGAGCTAAAAAGGCAGACTGATGCATCCACTGATGCACTATATGAAGCAAGTCATCACATTATTCTGAATCCATGAGATCTATTTTGTGTTACAACTGGCTACTTATTTCATGCTTTCCGGTAGGATATCGAGAAATAGCAGTGACAATATTTTTTCGATCTTACACTGGTATCACCAGTGAAAATACCGATTTTCATGTTCTTGTTGCCTAGGTAAATTGTGTGTGCCTCACAACCAGATAGGAAATATGATGTCATATACCTTATATTTCTCACGCTTGCCATAATAATTATTGTAATGTGTTGCTATGCTGGAGGGGTATGCCACAGGGACTAACGCAAAAGAACTCAACTGGATTTTCATATAGCTCCTCCCAGAACACCATTGGTAACATTTTCACTCATGGCTGTATCACTCATGAAAATATTACCGATGGTGTTCACTTGATGAAATAAATTTCGATCTTTCACAAAAAAAACCAAATATCCTCTATATCCTCTATATCCTGAGGTAAAATGGTCACCTTTTTACAAAACATCTTGGATGACTTAATTAATTTCAATGAAATGTAGTGAGAAACAAATTATAATACACAAACACTGTTTCATCCATGCAAATTGAGCTGACAAACATGTAAGACAACACTGTCACTTACCGAAGCCTACATAGTGCATTATGGAAATATATATGATCAGCAAATTGAGTGCATATGTTTAACTATTGACATGCATCCAAGCTGTGAGCATTTTCAAACAACAAACTAAATGTAACCCAAATGATAAAGATTTTTTTTTGAAAGGCCATACAACTTTGTTGGAAAAGAATACTTGTAACTGGCATTTTCTTCTATTCTAAGCGCATTGTAGATTATTATCAGACTGCACAGAATGTGCACTCTGACCTTGGATCTACCTTGTCTGATAAGGACAATTTTTTCTCAGAAGCTAAATTCAATTAAGCATTATTAGACTTTTTTCTTTCAGCTTGAAAGTTTTTCATACAGGTAGGTAACTTATTAACCCTTAACAAATGACAAAATTCTAGCTTTGTCCAAATTGAAAGCATTTGCAGACGTATATTTCAATGTGGCTCAAATGGTGCAACTTTTCTTTGATAGGGTAGAAAACATTGTGGGAAAAGGAGAAAATGCTGGTTACCAGTATTTTCCCACAATGTTTTCAAAAAGGCTTCTTTCCCAGGGGTGTCAAAAGGAGGCATTGTGCGGTAAAGGGTTAAGTAGAATAAGGATTAATTGCTTCCAAAAAAATGCACAATTTCTGTCTTTTCTTTCTTTTCATGACATAGACAATACAAAAGAAGCTTTCTTTATACACGAAGACTTGATCTTCAGCAATTATTTCTGTCAACGAGAAAAAACAATTCCCAGCTCAAGATGGTTTATCCCAACTCTAGAAAAGTGACATTGACCTCTGACTTCTGATAACTATTTCTCAAACACTCACCTTATGTGTCATGAATTACACCTTAAGAATTTCCTTGTTTTCTATGATGTCCAAAATTATTTAACTATCATTAAATGTGATACAAGTTCTTTAATGTAAATCATTTACTTTTTATGACTGTCTTTCTGAAGGTCTAATAAGCTCTTGTACCATATGACAGTAGATTGGTCAAGGTCAAAAAGGGACTTAGACCCATAACCTCTGATGTGAGAGTCTACCACTATACCTACCACCATACCACTATCTCCTACAAGTTAACCCTTTACCAGACAATCAGAGAATTAGTGACCTTCAGGGAAAAGGACTCTAAAAATAATTGTGGGAAAAGAAGAAAATGGTGGTAACCAGCATTTTCTTCTTTCCCTAAATATTTTCTGCCCTTCCAGTATCTGATTAAGTTATTTTATTTGTCTTCAAATGCTTTCAACTTGGAGCAGTCTAAAATTTTTGCTGTGTGGTTTAGAGTTAATAGTAAATAAATCACTGTCCAATATTGTTTTATGCCATTCTTTAAAGCTATTTGATGGGTCACATCTAACATTCTATGAAATTTTATCTTACTGGATCAAATGACAGAGCAAACATCATTTTGTTCACATTTAGTCAGACAGGCAGGTTTTATTCCACCCACAAAATACTGTTTGGTACTTTCCCTATCAACCCCTTTCAACAATCTTGACTTTTAATGACCCTGTGAAGAAAGCCTTTTGAAAACAGTGTGGGAAAAGAAGAAAATAGTGATAACCAGCATTTTCTCCTTTTCCCACGATGTTTTCTACCCTATTAAGTAGTGGTGAAACAGTTTACCGATATACCGATTAACCGCGGTTTGTTCAAAGAAAAAACCGAAACCGGTACGATTTTTACCGTATCGGTATTTCTTCAATATGTCAACTTCTCGTAATTGCATTAGAAAGTCCGGTTTTCCCAAAATTTTGGTCAGAAATCGATCGTTTTTCAACAATCTGAAACATTTACGAAAGCGAAAGTTGTTTATTTTTTCTACAGGCGGTGTCACCGGTGTTAAGGTAAAGTTATGACCGCCTCAAATTCGCCGCGGGTACGAACTCCAAATAACCGTTGACCATATTACTGATTTTGGACCAACAGAGTTTGTTATTCATTTCCTATAACTTTGCTTACACTTATTTCGCGTTTTTTCTCCCGGTAGATAAGCGGGAAAGTATTTGTGTTTAACAGAGTAAGTTAGTGCATTGCACTGTCTTCTCTGTTGAGCTCCTGACTGGTTTCTACATAAACAAGGTGCGCCCGCTGAGCGAGTGTTCAGTATTGCTTGTGACTTTTTGTCAGGACAGAGGGCTTCTGTGGGTGCTGAAAAGGTTGACATGCTAATATTTTTGAAAAAGAACATGACTTGAAATGTCACTGAGTCATTTACTGGTTTCTATGGATAATTCTTAATTTCTTTGTCATTTCAGTCTAGTCTGAGTTAAAGACTAGTCAATTTTTTAGCATAAGCAACCCTAACAGCGATTACAAGTGGTCAGATATGCTAAATGTCAACATATAGAGCGTATTGCAATACGTATTGCAATACGGGTCAGCCGTATTGCAATATATTGTGATACGCTTTTTACCGTATTGTTTCACCCCTACTATTAAGGACCACTTTCATCACATGAGCCTCCTTTAACTCGACCACTTTCATCATATAAGCCTCCTTTAACTCTTTACTACACAATCCTGACTTTTAACGACCTTGAGAAAGAAGCCTTTTGAAAATACATTGACAAAAAAAAAACATGTATATATGGCCAGCACTCTCTTCATCCATTACCACACAATCCTTACTACTGACGACCCTGAGAAAGAAGCATTTGGAAACATTGTGGAATGAGGAGAAAATGCTGGTAACCAGCAATTTCTCCTTTTCCCACAATGTTTTCTTACCCTTCCACAACCAAATTTTAATTTTTCTGTCGCCTTTCTTTTGTTGTCTGCAAATGCTTTCAACTTTAACCGGTCTAAATTTTTCTCATGTGGTAAAGAGTAAATTGGTGGTCTGCAAATGTTTCAACTTTGGACAAGTCATTTGGAATAGAGTTTAGACTTTAAAATACCAAGTTGTTCTCTATGTGTTCTAATATACTTGCATACTTTATGAGAACCAATATGCTAAACTCTTACAGCATTACGTATCTAAACCTGACCTTTAACATGGGCTGAAAATCTACTGAAACTTAGTAAGAATATTTTTAATATCCTTGACATAGCAAGCTGATGGTTAGCAATCAAGATCAGACTACTCATGCTGCAAAGCCTGACAATCCTGATCTTAGTCGATGTAGTTTTCAAAAGCCTTTGGCACTAAAAGGGTTTATATTACCCTCTGGGAAAACGGACTTTGTTGATATGTCACCATGGTTTCTTCAGCACTTTGCTGAATTCTTAAAAAATCACCAACAAAAGCAGCAAGCAAATACTGACCAGCATACAGCCATATAGTTCTTCCATCCTATATGTATCCTTCACATGCTAAGCACTGTAGACTCTCGCCCCAGAATCA
Source organism: Tridacna crocea (assembly GCA_943736015.1). Classification (NCBI taxonomy): domain Eukaryota; kingdom Metazoa; phylum Mollusca; class Bivalvia; order Cardiida; family Cardiidae; genus Tridacna; species Tridacna crocea. The sequence continues at coordinate 19,219,595 of OX031066.1, forward strand.
AGGCTCACGATAAGAAGGAGTGATGGCATTCTAAATCCGTTATTTCTCTATGAAACCCTATGTTGTGGGTACTCATTAGAATCGTTTCAAAGAGACGATTCTAATGAGTACCCACAATATAGGGTTAGTGGACAAAGGTTGATATTTTCAATTTTAAAATCAAAATCACTACCTTTATCTAGAGCCCTGAGAATGAGCTATTTTTATACCTTTGGGTAATATGCACTAAAAATATAGTCGCTTTTGTAGTTTGTGTAAATAAGGATCAGAGAATGCATTCTGATCACTGATACACTGGCCTACATTTCTTACATTAACTTGTAACAAAGTTTTAGTCCAGTCCATACCAAAAACACTTTCACATAGCTTATAAAATGTGGTTCAAATGATGATATTTGACTTTGAAAAGGAATAAAACACTGTGGAATACGGAGAGAGTGCTAATTACCAACATTTTCTCCTTATCCCATAGCATTCTCAAATGCCTTTTTCTTGAGTGTTGTTAAAACATAGGATTGTTTGGTACTATGTTAAATGAACTTACACAAAAGGACAGAGGTCAAGAATAAGCATGGACGAAGTTTAACCACAGCTTTTATAGAAATACCTTTATTCTGCCAACAGCTTCTTGTGCTTGCATCATTCTCATGGCTTTAGAAGGCTGGCCCTCAGATATCAGCTGTGTGGAACCAAGGTATTTGGCGCGAAACAACACTCCCTCGATCAACACTGATGGATTTTCAGGATCATTGATTTGCACTGAAATAATACATTTCAAGAGTTGAAACAAAGTTTTACAATTTGTATGGGATCATGGAGATCACATTTACTCTTTGCAAACATTAAGTTCATCTGCTTACAGTGTAGACATGTGTATAAATCTATTTTTCATTGAAATTGACAACAAATTTTATATCAATCTCTCAGTGGAAGGATGGTAAACCTTGTTGGAAAGGGAGAAAATCCTGGTCCCAGCATTTCCTCTTTCTCCTACAATGTTTTCAAAAGGTTTCTCAGTCTGAGTCATTAAAACTTAAGACAGTAAAATCTCCATAGTTTGTATTGCAAAGGAACGAAGCTTTTTATTTGAACTAAATGTGTTACAAACCAAAAAGCCTGACTGTGTTCAGTTATTTTCAGAGCTTTACAGAAATAGACATTCGGATTTACGTAGCATGTGTTGCAGTACCCTAATCTGGTACCCATTACAATGGTAGCCTTGCGGATCATTGGTTCACATAATTAAGGTCTAGTCAAGAAAAATACCAAAATTGTATTCAAGTATCTAAAGAATCTATAAAAAAATTTATTCTAAATTTCTTATCAATTAGCATCATAAAATAAGAGCATTAAATTCCATCCAAATTTTCGAAAGCACTTCAGTCCAGTCTTGGACAACCATTACCACATACTTATTTGAAATGCTATGGCCAAATAAGATTTGAAATACAAATGTTTCTGGAAACAATGGGGGAAAAGAGAAAAAAATTCTTGCATTTCGTTGTTGTTGTTGTCAAAAATAAGTTCTGAATGGACATATGAAAATCATTCTTGTTTAGCAATAGGTCAATCGGATCTTGGAATACAACATACAAAGTCTCCCTCATTTCAAAGGATGATAACTAATAGGCACAATAAAAGTGATACAAGACCAATAAAACTTCTCAGATGGATTTATCTACTTTACCCAAAGTACTACTTCTTAACTCTTTACCACACAAGAAAATTTTAGACTGGTCCAAATTGAAAGCATTTGCAGATGACATAACAAAGGTAGCTGAAAACTTAAAAAATTTGTTTTGGGAAGGGTAGAAAACACTGTGGGAAAAGGAGAAAATGCTGGTTACCAGCATTTTCTCCTTTTGCCACAGTATTTTCAAAAGGCTTCTTTCTCAGGGTCGTTAAAAGTTGGGATTATGTGGTAATGGGTTGACCCTTTATGACACAATCCAGAGTTTTATAAATCCCGAAGAAAAAGTGCTTTGAAAAGATTGTGAGAAAAGGAGAAAATGCTGTTTGCCAGCATTTTCTCCTTTTTCCACAATGTTTTTTACTACACCAAAGACAAATTCCATCATTGGGGCCAAATTCAAATTGTCATCTGCAAATGCCTTCAATATGGACAATTTAAATTTCACCTGTGTCATACTTTATTAAATGACAAATTTAGGACTGCACCAAATTAAAAGCATTTTGCAGATTACAAATGTAGCTCAAATCATGACTCTAGTCGCCTGTGACTTTCTCCTTTTCGAACTAAGTTTTCAAACGCCTTCTCTTATAGGGTTTTTAGTGCAAGATTGTGTGAGAAAAGGTCAAAACAAAATTCTAAAGGACAACTTTGAAAACATCCTTGTAAATTTTAGGTGATCAACATTCAGACACAATCCAGAGTTTTAACTACCCAAATAAAGAAGGCTTTTGAAAACATTGAGGGAAAAAGACTAAAATTAATGCTAATAACAGACATTTTGATGGTTATCAGCATTTTCTCCTTTTCCCACATGTCCTCTACCATTTCAAAGACAGAAATCATCTAATCAGCTTAAATGAGTTAGTCATCTGCAAATACTACAACTTTTTATGGGTAAAATTAGTTGTTTGGTAAGAGGTTAAGTTACAAGAAGACAAAAGAAGCATGACCAAGGTGAATGACTATGCTTATTACAAACAGTTTCTTCTTTTGCAACAATTGCTTCATCCGTGACAAAATCAATTTGCTTTTGTATGCATGAGGTAACAAGTTAGACCAAGAACAAAAGCAAACAGCTAGAAACTAAATTTAGCAAACAGAGAGATATTGACAGTAAAATACACAGATGTTTGTTCTAGCTACAGTACAGGGGTGTTCATTTCTAGCTAAAAAATTTTTGAGTGCAAATCGAATGGAAAATTTCCAACCAAAAAAACCATAATATTTGTAACAACTAACAAGAGGACCATGATGGCCCTGTATGGCCCCACTGCCTAAAAAGTAAAACCCTGACATGAAAAACATTACATTATTTTGCCAATTGGTTTTTAAATGAAAGACATGCAAAATTTTCTATTAAATCCTGTGAAAAGCAATGATCCCATGGGAAAGCCATTATTGACAACAGAGCTATAATTTCTTGAATACTAGTAGAGATCCACAAGATAAAGCCCCTTACGAAATAATACAGGTGTAGAAGGTATGGTTATAAACAAGAAGATTTTCAAAATTTCCTCAATCAAAGGCCCCATAAAATGTCATAGGGCTATATTTGGTAGCCCTAAGTCTTATGGTAAGTAATTAGATTTTTTAAGTTTTCACCAAATAAGCCTATGTAATACTTGTGACCTTGGGGCAGAGCCAAAGTTGACCTCAGGGCTATAACATAAGCCCTCTTAGTAAAGGCTCACTAGATATAGCAAAATTTATTAACCCTCAGCTTTAGGGCTTGGAACCAGAAGAATTTGTAAGTGTTCACAATATAAGCTCGTGTAAAATTTGTGACCACAGGGTGTGGCCCATTTTGACCCCAGGGCTATAATTTGAAAGTATAGTTTAAATGGTATGAAGATTTTTACTATACTTGTTTTGTCAAGTGAAGTGTTAATAGTATCTTCATACCTTTCAAACTTGCCCTACTGCTATATAGGTACATAATAAGAATCCCATGATCCCTTTTCCAAATGACATAATTTTATACTTTCAAATTGAAAGCATTTGCAGACAAGGAAATAACTGAAGTTCAAATTATCAATTTTGTCTTGAAAGGATAAAACGCATTATGGAAAAAAGACAAAATGCTACTTTTTAACTCATTACCACACGAGACAATTTTAGACTGGTCCAAATTGAAAGCATTTGCAGACGAAAAAATAAAGGTGACTGAAAAATAGAAATTTGTTCTGGAAAGGGTAGAAAACACTGTGGAAAAAGGAGAAAATGCTGGTTACCAGCATTTTCTCCTTTTCCCACAGTGTTTTCAAAAGGCTTCTTTCTCAGGGGCGTCAAAAGTAGGGATTGTGTGGTAATGGGCTAAAAAGCTTCTTCCTCAGAGCTGTTAGAGATAGGGATTGTTTGGAAAGGGTTCATATTTATTTCTGCCAAACTGTATGATTACCATACGAGGGGAAGAGGACACTAAGTTTTCTGTCTACAGACAGATTGACAGACCAACTGACAGACAGAGGTGTATTCCAGTGTATGACCAACTCTAAACTTTGTTGTAGGTGGCATAAATATACAAGCAGCAAGGAGAACAACAGCAGAAAAACGTCTAATAGTTTCACCTATTACTTTTATAATTCAAAAAAGAAAACACAGATTGCCTGTAACAACTAACTTTTAACTTTTTTCACACTATTTTGAGAGCTTTTTCAGACACTCTGGATTAAGATTTACATAACATAGGAGCAAATCAGATCTTTTCTTTTGCAATATATTCTGGCTAATAATCATTGGAAATGTCAATTTTTTCAAGTGGTCCACAGTTTGGTAGAAACATCCCGAAACTACTCAAGGTTTGCCAGCACAATAGTAGAGTTTGTATTGTATGTTTTTGTGATGTTAATATTGGAAATCATTCATTGGTGTATCAAGGTCTCCAGTACACATATTGCCTTATATGACATGCAAATGCCTCATGAACGCAAGTGTTGCAAATGCAGATACCCTCAATTTTTATGGTGTTTTGAAACACTGTCAGGAGACATTTATTAGATGCAGATCAGATCAGTTACAAATCTGCAGTTCAGCCCATCAAGTCCAGTCATAAAGCATTCATTACATTAATGCACTCTTTGTTGAAGAATGGATTAGCTGTTATTGACAGAGAGTCATACACTTGTTATTTAGCCCATACCAGATACATAGATAGCTTTTTTCACAAATTCTGTTTTTGTCAAGTTTTGGAAAAACAACTGTTTTAGTGACCATCCAGTAAAAAATAAAACAGAGCATAACAAGCATGAAATCTTTATACAGTAATAACTAAAGAACATGTTCAAGAAGAAAAAAATACTAAAATTCTGACTAAAACCTAAGAGAAGTACAACAATCTTCTTAGTGCTTAGCAAACTTTGAGCAGTGTTTTTTAACTAATTTCATGTTTTTATTACAAAGAAACTTTAAAGAAAAAAGAAGTCAAAGCATGCATATAAAAAGCTAAAGGAAAAAAGAAAAAACTAAAACCAATAATGAAATGCACTGTTTATGTGAGAACTTACCACATAGTTACAGAGTTAGTTGGTAGTTAGTCCAGATGGGTTGATATGAAAGGAACAATGAAGGCACATAAGCTACGGTTACTGAGTAACTTTGCATAATTCATGTAAATCTTTTTCATATGACAAAACAGGAATCCTTAGAACACCTAATAAATCCAAAAGCCACTTTCAATTGGAAAATAAAACCAAATTAATATCAAAGTGGACTGTGAAGATTGCAAATCAGACTGCATGTTCTGTGTAGTCTGATCTTAATCTACACTGGTTGTACAGGCAATTGTGCTTGTGTAGGGCACTTTACGGGTTTAGATAGTTCCAGATTGATAGTATTTGTAGGTGACAAAGTGACTAGGACTCAAATGATGGGAATAGCATTAGAAAGGGTACAAACTGCTGGTTACCAGCACTTACACCTTTCCCCACAATGTTTTCACACACCAAACAATCCCATGTTTTACCAACCTTTAGAAAGAAGGCATTTTTAACCATTATTGTCGATGCATTCCTTAACAGCACTTTCGTAGCTTCAAACAATGTTCTAAACTCTTTCAAGAACATTTCCAATCATTCAAGCTACATTATTTTGTAGTCTGTAATTTTGTCAGGTGCAAAATTTTGCAACTGGAAACAAGTTAAACTATAATTGGTCAAACACCAAATTTATTTTCCTGTAGCCAACAGCTCTGGAAAATGTTGTTGGGGGAAAGGAGCACAAAGGAGGGCTGCATGTTTTGTGCAGTCAGGTATTTTTCATAGCAACCCAAAAAACCTGTTTTTGCCCTACGCCCTGAAAGGATATATGTTTATATCTTTCATAAAGTGCTGGAAAAAAAAAACAAATTATACTTCATTCTTTTCACTAGAATCAAGCTTTCACAATTTTATTAATCAATCAGTCTGATAAAAGCATAATTATGATGTTACATTGACTACCAGAATTTCTTAAGAGGTACCACTAATTACAAATGCACTCCTACTCGGGGATTCACACGTATTGCTAGAAAACAGCCAGTGCTCTCAATAAGCGGACGTCGACGTGTATTACGTCCAAATTTTTAGAAAAAACGTCGGCATTTTCCAAGTCGGACGTTTTTTTAACGTCCATATTATGACAAAAACGTCCAAGAATTTCAACTCGGACGTTTTTTTTTTAATGCACAAAGGGTTTGACGCTTGTGGAAAACTTCGATAACGTCCATTCAATGTAAGGAAGGCGCTTTACAAAGAGCCTCTATAGCCATTTTAAAGCGTTTTGGTGATCCAAATTACGGTGTACAGATGACAATTTCACATATGCAATTGTTTATCCAATTTATGACCGGATTATGGTACATCTTTAATTGGTCCATCAATTTAAGATCCCTTAGTAACCAATCGTCTTTAATTTGACTGCAGCGATAGAAATTAATGGATAGATGCAATTAATAGAGGCATGCAATCGAAGATCGGGGAATGTTGGTTGTTTGCAAAAAATTTAATGTAACATGAAAGAAATTCAAATAATCGAGTAGATCTAATAGATCTACTAATTATTTGTCCGACTTTTTAAAAAATCAACAGATCAACAGATTATAGTTTTGTTACACATGTCTTTTGGGAATTATGCAGCGTACTTAAGGAGTTTTTTTTTTTTTGAAAGAATCGTTCTGCGACGTGACCCTCGCAGCTACGAATGAATTCATGTCTGTCTGAAATAGGTTTCTTCCATAATCCACTAGGAAACTGAAAGAAATTCATGCAGATCAAAATACAAGATGGATGGTTTCGCATGTTCACTTGGTTTGAAACAAATGACGAAAGTAACAGGCTGTTGTGCAATACGTCATTTTAACAATTATAAAACATGGATATGGTTATAATTCTTCAGTTATTACCATCCTAACATTTCTAGCGCAAAATGGAATGAAATTTCTTATTAATTGATAAATAAGGATTTATACTGGCATAATATTTTTGCTAATTTCTAATGGACCAGAAATTTATATGATGTCCATCTTGAAGGTATTTGTTGATATTTTGTTCTTTTTTCAGAAAAGGGAGGTAATTATTATTTCCTTTTGTAAGGAGAGTAGGGTGGCCCTAGATTTATAAATGATAATTGTCAAAAGGAAAAAAATGGAAAAAGTGGCTAGGTCAAAGTAGTACAACAATACTCATTTTCAATTGTAGCAACTTTTTTAGGATGATAATTATTATGGTGGAAATAGCTGTTTTCCATGAGAATGGTACCACTTTAAGTTACCATGGACAATCATTGCCAGCCAATCACATGTCATGATCAGTATTGTTATAGATATACATGTATATGCATTTTTACCCCCATTACCTGGTTATTCTAAGGACATGTCGTCCCTGGATAAAACTTTACAGTAACCACAACATAAGGTTGGTCATTCTGCAACACAATCAAAATGAATTTACACCCAAGACCACATTGACCGATGTGGAAAAAAAATTCCTGACTTTTAAAAAAAATTCCTAAAATTTGAACATGGAATTACAAAAATTCCTGAAATGGTCCCTTATTGAGAGCACTGAACAGCTCTGTATTCTTGGTTGCTAAAATTAAAGTACTAAAAGTATAGGATTCTATACAAGACAATTTACTCAGCTCTACAAACCTTCTTTAGCTTTTGACCTCCTCTTCTCTGCCTGGAAATAGATAAGAAATATAGTTATGAACCATTCACACCTCTGTAGAAAACAGTTTGGGACAATGCTGTCAGATATGTAGCAATAGATAATTGCTCCTTGTCCACAATCTTCTACATGCTATCAAATATTTGTACTTTCCTTTTCAAAGTGTTGACCCGAGTCTACCTTTTTCTTTACTGTTTAATTTTCTGCATGTCAAGGGACCTTTCTTTTGCCAGATTCAATTTGGTTTTTAGAAAAAAAAATTTTTTTGATCCCTTAATAGTGTGGCTTGCTTGGAATGCTACATAACAGAGATCCTTTAAGACCCTTTTGTCAGAGCATGGTTCATATTTAGAGGGACATTACTCTGGTAATACTTGATGATCGACAACATTCACAATGCAAACTGCCGGTGCACAGGTTGCAATGGTGGAGACACCTCCATTAACCCTTTACCAAACGACAATATTTTGGACTGGTTCAAGTTGAAAACACTTGCAGACAACAAAATAAATATGACTCAAAAATTGAAATTTGTTTCCAGCAGGGTAGAAAACATTGTGGGAAAAGGAGAAAATGCTGGTTTATGTACTAGCAATTTCTTCTTTTCCCACAACTTTTTTGAAAGGCTTCGAAATTTTCTTCTTTTCCAACAATGTATTCTAAAGGATTCTATCTTTGGGTCATAAAAACCAGGGATTGTTTGGTAAAGGGTTAAAATGGTTTAAAAACTGAAGCGGATGGCATAAAACTACATCAACAAATGAACAAACCACATGATTGCTAAATATAGAACCCCTCCCCCACGCCCACCTTTAAGAAAAATTTGTTGGTGATGGGGAGGGGGATAGGACATATGTAGTACCTTTTAACCCTTTCCCAAACGGGCAAATTTTGGACCAGACCAAACTGAAAGCATTCTGCAGATGACAAATCAACAGTTGCTAAAAAGATAATTTTTCTATATGGTAGGGTAGAAAACATTGTGAGAAAAGGAGAAAATGCTGGTTACCAGCATTTTCTCCTTTTCCCACAATGTTTTCAAAAGGCTTCTATTCCTGACCCGTAAAAACCAGGGATTGTTTGGGAAAGGGTTAACAATCTAGCCAAGCTAAAAACCTTTCTTACCTGTGCACTTCTATTGACTGGAGGATGGGAGAGTTCTGGAATGTCAACATACTGATTGCCTTGGTACTGTTTCTCTAGCAACTGATCTGTCTCCTCATCTGTATCATAGTCTGAAACAATCATCAAAAACATTGTGGTATGAGACAATTTCTTATCCATAACCTGTAGATGACTCATTGCATCTAGAACCTGCCCACAATCATCTACATCATGGCAAAAGGAATTTTCAGAAACAAGGTAAAACAAGAGCCTCGAGAGACGGGTTATGCTCCCCGAGCAAGTGCTTGTCATAAAATGTATGAAATTAATATAAATTCACTTCTTTAATCCTAGAAGGGCCTGTTCATGCCCCACAAATTGAAGTGAAAAGGCATTTACTCTTTTAGAGATATTCCCAATATTAGAGAAAAACAATCTCTTACATGAAGCCTCCATTTTCCACGATGCAGCCTGTAATTGAGAAACCGGGACAGAAATTGAGAAACCAGGACAGAGGCATCATAAAATGATTTTTTACATGAAACCCCCATTTTCCATGGCACAGCCTGACATAGGGAAACCTGGAAAGGGGTATCTGGGCAATGTTCGAACGAGTTCAGATTTGAAATTTCATGAACTTTTGAGCATTAATGTAGGAGATATTAGAGAAAAACAATTTTTTACATGAAGCCCCCTTTTTCTTCAATGCAGCCTGTAATTGAGAAACCAGGAAAGAGAGATCTGGACAACATTTGGAGTTCAGATTTGAAATTTCACAGTTTTGAGCACTGATGTAGGAGATATTTATGTAAAAACAATTTTTTACATGAAGTCCCCTTTTTCTGTGACGCAGCCTCAAATTGAGAAACCGCGAAAGAGGTATTCGTGCATTGTTCCAAGGAGTTCAGATATGAATTTTCATAAAATTTGGTCCAGGGGTTGTAGAGAAATGGCATCGGACAGACGGACGGATGGATATACACACAGCGTGGCGTTTATATGCTCCTGCGAAATGTTTCGGGGAGCATAAAAACATTGTGAGAAACAATGAAAATGATGACAAGCATTTTCTCATTTCCCATAATGTAAAATATAGAACCATTGGCCAAGCTCATACAAACTAAAACTAAATTCTTCACCCATTACCACACAATCCTGTGATTTTACAATGTAACAATGTGGGAAAAGAAGAAATCGCTGATAACTAGCAAAGAAAACTTTCATCATTTGAGTCACATGTTATCTGTCACCTGCAGAGGCTTTCAATCTGGACAAGTCTACATTTTTGTGGTGTTGTAAAGCACTAAAAGTAACCTTGCATTCTTTACCAACCAAAAAATTTTTGGACTTGTCCAAATCAAAAGTAAATGTATTTGAAGTTAACGCATTACCACACAATCCCTACTTTTGATGCCTCTGAGAAAGATGCCTTTAAAAAACACTGTAGGAAAAGGAGAAAATGCTGGTCACCAGCATTTTCTCCTTTTCCCACAGTGTTTTCTACCCTTCCCAAAACAAATTTCAATTTTTCAGTCACCTTTATTTTGTCATCTGCAAATGCTTTCAACTTGAACCAGTCTAAAATTTTGTTGTTTGGTAATGGTTTAACAAATCAATTCAGCTTAGTAGGGTTTGTCCTTTGAGTAGGTAATAACACTGTGGTTATGCTGTTTTCAAAATATTCCTTCCTTCTGGTAGTAAAAAGATGGGATTGTGTGGCAAAGGATCCTTTTAAGAGCAAACCTTATTTTAAATACAAACAATAAACCTTCTTTTGAACTCAGTAAGTATGAAAGCCTTATCATTCAATTTTTTGATGACTTCTATGCCGTAGAAAAGAAACCACTCTGACTTCAGACAGACAGGCACACAAATGGATGAACAGACAGGTAAGGTTTAACCCTTTACCCCATAAGGAATTTCTATGGTATCTCTAATTGACCCTGAAAAATATTAAGGATGGAGTAGTTTCTTATGCGTATATGACACCTTTTGATAGCATAGAAAACATTGTGACAAAAGGTGAAGTTGCTCGTGACAAGCAATTTCACCTTTTGCCACAATATTTTCCAAAGGCTCCTACAAGCAATGCATAGAAATGAGTATCTATGGAGTAAAGGCTTAAGTCTATTTACATCTGCCTGCACTCATCAAGTCTGGCATATAATAAATTTTCTCCCATTGTAATTAACCTCAATATATGGTTTATGGACTACAATATACAGATTGACCCAATAGAAAAAAAAACAAGAGGGCCAAGATGGTCCTGGATCGCTCACCTGAATTTTTGAGATGACCATAGCCTATTTCTTTTTTGAGGTATTAAACATTGGAACCATATTTATAATTTTGCTAAGCAATTTTCAAAAGGTCATCTGTAAAATTCATTTCGAAATCTGACCATCAGTTTCAAAAAGAAGAATTTTTAAGAATTCTTCATTTCTGTATAAGAGCAAGTATCCCCCATCCACTAGAATCATGTTTCTTGACGGATCAAAATTTACGAACAAGTTTTCAAAAGGGTCACCCAAGGAACATTTCGGAATTTTTTTTTTAAAATCTGACCAGGGGTTTCAGAGAAAGAGAATTTTCAAGAATTTCATCATGTCCATATAGTGCAAGTAGCTCCCATTCACAAGAGCAAGGATCACCCAAGGAACATCCCTGTTAAATTATTTTAAAATCTGACTAGGGGTTTCAGAGAAGAAGAATTTTCAAGAATTTCTTCATTTCCTTATAGTGCAAGTAGCCCCCATTCACCAGAGCTATGTTTCTTGACGGATCAAAATTTTGTGAACAATTTTTGAAAAGGGTCACCCAAGGATCATCTTTGTGAAATCATTTCAAAATCTGTCCAGCCGTTTCAGAGAAGAAGAATTTTTAAGAATTTCTTCATTTCCCTATAGTGCAAGTAGCCTCCATTCACCAGAGCCATGTTTCTTGACCAATCAAACTTTCGCAAAAACTGTTTGAAAAGGTTCACCCAAGGAACATCCCTGAGAAATTAATTCAAAATCTGACCATCTGTTTCAGAGAAGAAAAACTTTTAAGTATTTCCTCATTTCCCTATAGTGCAAGTAGCCCCCATTCACCAGAGCCACAATTTTTGATGGATCAAAATTTCATGAACAAGTTTTGAAAAGGGTCACCCAAGGAACATTTTGGAAAATTTCTTTTAAAATCTGACCAGGGGTTTCAGAGAAAGAGAATTTTCAAGAATTTCATCATGTCCATATAGTGCAAGTAGCCCGCATTCACCAGAGCAAGGATCACCCAAGGAACATCTCTGTCAAATTATTTTAAAATCTGACTAGGGGTTTCAGAGAAGAAGAATTTTCAAGAATTGCTTCATTTCCATATAGTGCAAGTAGCCCCCATTCACCAGAGCCATGTTTCTTCATGGATCAAATTTTGTGAACAATTTTTGAAAAGGGTCACAGAAGGATCATCTTTGTGAAATCATTTCAAAATCTGTCCAGCCGTTTCAAAGAAGAAGAATTTTTAAAAATTTCTTCATTTCCCTATAGTGCAAGTAGCCCCCATTCACCAGATCCATATGACCAATAAAAATTTCGCAAACACTTTTTGAAAAGGTTCACCCAAGGAACAACTCTGAGAAATTATTTTAAAATCTGACCAGCGGTTTCAGAGAAGAAAAATTTTTAAGAATATTTCCTCATTTACCTATAGTTCAAGTAGCCCCCATTCACCAGAGCCATTTTTCTTGACCAATTAAAATTTCAAACAATTTTTGAAAAGGGTCACCTAAGGAACAACTCTGTGAAATTATTTCAAAATCTGACCAGCGGTTTCAGAGAAGATGATTTTTTAAGAATTCCTTCATTTCTGTATAGTGCAAGTAGCCCCCATTCACCAGAGCCACAATTTTTGACGGATCAAAATTTCACGAACAATTTTTGAAAAGGGTCACCCAAAACACATATCTGTGAAATAATTTCAAAATCCGACCAGCGGTTTCAGAGGAGAAGATTTTTAAAGAATTCCTTGATTTCTGTATAGCGCAAGTAGCCCCCATTCACCAGAGCCACAATTTTTGACAGATCAAAATTTCACGAACAATTTTTGAAAAGGGTCACCCAAGGAACATATCTGTGAAATAATTTCAAAATCTGACCAGCGGTTTCAGAGGAGAAGATTTTTAAAGAATTCCTTCATTTCTGTATAGCGCAAGAAGCCCCCATTCACCAGAGCCATAATTTTTGACGGATCAAAATTTTACGAACAATTTTTGAAAAGGGTCACCCAAGGAACATATCTGTGAAATAATTTCAAAATCCGACCAGCGGTTTCAGAGGAGAAGATTTTTAAAGAATTTGCTAAAAAATTCCATTTGGTTGCCATGGCAACCAGAGTTTTTGACGGAATCAAATTCTGCGAACAATTTTTAAAGAGGACCTCCCAAGGATCATTCCTGCCACGTTTGGTCCGAATTGGCCCAGAGGTTTAGGAGGAGTTGATGTTTAAAGAATTGTTGACAACGCACGACGGATGACGCACAACGCACGACGGACAGCCAGTGACCCTAAAAGCTCCCCTTGAGCACGTTGTGCTCAGGTGAGCTAAAAACAGTGAATTCAAATGACCCAGGAAAAAGAGGATTTACGCATCTCCATGATGCATTATCCCTTTACCGCACAGTCCCGAGTTTTAACGCCCCCTGATTGAGAAACTTTTTGAAAGCAATGTGGGAAAAAGAGAAAATGCTGGTAACCAGCATTTTCTCCTTTTCCCACAATGCTTTCTAATCTTTCATAAGCAAATTCCATCATTTTAACACATTCCCAAACGACAAATTTTGGACTCTTCCTGACGAAAGAGATTGCAGACGACAACTTCAGATTTGGAGAAAATGGCAGTAAGTTCTCAAAAAGGGTACAAAACACTGTGGGAAAAGGAGAAATTGCTTTTCTCCTTTTCCCACAGTGTTTTCAAAAGACTTTTACTGCAGACTTGTAAAAACCATGGATTGTTTGGGAAAGGGTTAAACATTTTTAATTTGTTGTCAGCAAATGCTTTCAATTTGGAAGAGTCCAAAATATGGTCATGTGGTAAAGGATTAAACTGCATCTACATGATGCATTATAACAAATAAGTCAGCATGTCAACTTCACTGTACGGCTCAGGTTGACTTGGGACGATACTTTTGTAGATGCATTTAACCCCCTTGGACATGACTCAAATGTAAGTGAGTAAAGTTTCCTACAAATGATTTCCATTACTCATGGAGGCTTTATTTAAAGCTGATAAAAAATTACCAATCTGAGACAATACAACATGCACAGCATCATGCTTCAAGCGCATGATTTTCTTGTTTTTGTTTTTCAAAAGAAACAGTAGCTACAAAATAATTTATATCAAGTCCAAAATGTTCACCAGCATAATTCTTTTTCAAGACTATTTCAAAGCAAACTACTATAATCATAATGCATGTATTATGGTAAAATCATCACTATTCGCAAACCTCTTTAAGCTGCCTGTTTCCTGATGTTTTATGTGGTACAACTTTTTTTTTGTTATTTAATGGCAATGTTTCAAAGACATGTATTCATTTTCATGGACAAATTTGAAGTAAAGCTTTCATACTACTTTCACAGTCATGATTCTGTGGATACTCTTCTGACCATAAACTGTATTTCCTTATCTAATGAGATGGAAACAAATCCAAAAATTTCCCAAAAATGGTTTAAATGAAATCAAGTTATGCATTCATTGCACAGAGCCATGTTGCACACGATGCTCTACATGCTAACAGCAATACAACAACCATCTTTAGAAAGAAAATGCATGCTGCATTACTTTTTCACACAACCCCTTCCCCAGCACCCATGAATTCTCTTCAGGGTATGTAAGCAGCCAGACATTACATTAAAAATACTGCTGTTCACTTAGCCAGTACTTAGGTTTCAGCATGGTATTGCCAATACCAATTTAACCCTTTACTCCACAGATACTCATTTCTACGCATTACTTGTAGGAGCCTTTGGAAAACATTGTGACAAAAGGTGAAATTGCTCATCACGAGCAATTTCACCTTTTGCCACAATGTTTTCTATGCCTTCAAAAAGTGTCATATACATATAAGAAACAGCTTCATCCTTGCTGTTATTTAGGGTCAATTAGAGATACCAGAGAAATGCCTTATGAGGTAAAGGGTTAAATCCTCCTAGGCTATACTTTGTTTGGAAATGTGAAACCTGATATTTTATTTTCTATCCAGATCAAAAAAGACGCTAAATTCTGTTACAATAATAATTATAACAACAATACAATCCATCATAAAACTGTTAAAAAGTTTCAGAGTGATATCAAAATGGTTACTCTCTATCACTCTTTTACGTTTTTGCAAAACGCTCTGCCATTTGTTTACTTAGTATAATGATATTATTTTTTCTCTGTTTTCTTTACAAAAAGTCTTTGCTAAAGACAGCATGCCCTATGCAAAATACTTAAACCAGAAACACTGGCTTCTCATGCTACAGTAACAGCATTCAAACATCTTTCTTCAACAAACTACAAATACAGTAAAATCAAAGTTATTCAAATAATGACTAGGTTGACAAGGAGTCAGAATTTGGCTCCATTTGTTAGTGTGCAGAAAAATGATGCAGAAACATTTTGGACTACTGGCTCACATTTAATCAAAATTGCTGCTACATCATTTTCTGTAGAATGGTCATTCCAGTCCATTATCTGAATTACCTTATATCATATAAACTCTTTACCATAAAACAAAATTTCAAATTTCTCCAAACCGAGTTTTGCATATTGATCACAAATTCAATATGGCTCAAGTTACAGGATTTGATGAGAGGGTAGAAAAACTGGTAACCAGCATTTTCTACTCTTCTTGTGTTGTTTTCAAAAGCATTCTTTTTGTCATTAAAAGTGACTGTTTGGTATAGAGTTAACCTGAGATTTCACAGTACTACATGATTAACACATTACCACCTGTACACATCTTTCATTTCCTTTGTTCAAGACCCTTTTAAAAACTTACTGTTAAAATCATCAATTTCTAACAAAAAGCAATTTTCCTTTCCATGTCTATGCTTTCCCAAATTTTGTTAGAATATGCTTTCTTGAAGTGTGTTATAATATCTTACTTTTTACCACACAACAAAATTTTAGACTGGTCCAAACTGAAGGCACTTGTAAACAAAAAAATTTAAGTAGCTTAAATAAAGATTTCTGTCTTTGATTTGGCAAAAAAAAAAAATGTAGAAAAAGGATAAAATGCTGGTTACTGCTAACAAGCATTTTCTCCGTTTCCCAAAATGTTTTCACATGGCTTTTTTTCCAAAAGGTTGTTAGAACCTGTGACGTGCAATGAAGGCTTGATTCATTATGATTTTTCCTGTCTCCCTTCACAAGTATTTCTCGAAGTCACCTTTTGTGACTATTTGTTGCAGGGGGTAATGAGTCAATTAACTGAAGCATTCAATGTTTCATACTTGTTTTCTCTGTTTTCTCTGTGCCAGTTTGTAATCCTGACATAGTAAACAAAGCACAATTTATAGATAATATGTTTTAAATTAATATGTCAGTAATATTATCTAATACATATGACATCATTATATTATTAGTACAAATAACTGTAGCATCCAAAGTTTTCTAAAATGACTTAAATTTAATCCAGTAGAATTGCAAAAAAAAAAAAGTGTAAAAAAAAAATATGTCAAAAGGTTGTGATAAAATGACAGAAAATTTGATTTCAAATAAACAGGAATACAGTTAAACTCTGTAGCCCTCTGCCCAATTTAATTGCTCATGCGAGCACTGGAGATCAAGATCAGACAGTATAAAATGTGCAACATGATCTTAGATCTACACTGTCTGTTTTTTATGAAATCCATGTATTGTGACAAAAACAGGCCTGAAATCACAACCCATGCAGCTTTAGTACTTTCTGAGAATTTCATTCGAATATATTTAGCGCTTTAAGAGTTAATCGTTTACTAATCAAGCTATGGTTTTCACGACCCTGGAAAGGAAACCTCTTGAAAAACATTGTGGGAAAAGGAGAAAATGCTGGTAGAATTTCTCCTTTTCCAATAATGTTTTCTTCTCCTCTAAAGTCAAGTTTCATTTTTTGAGTCACATTTTGTCGTCAGCAAATGCTTTCAATTTGGACAAGTCTAAGATTTTAGTCGTTTGGTAAAGAGTTAAATGAAGTTTTGTTTGGTCACTGTCTCTTCGATAAGGCATACAGCATGAAGAGCAATTTTTGCTGCCTTTCCAGGTGGTAGATTCTGATCAAACTAATCAGAACCTACAGCCTGACATTAACTACAGTATAACAGGCAATTTTTCTGATGTGGACCTTTTTGCAATTTTGCATGTACAGTATATGCCATCACTGAAACAATGGAAGATTTCTATGACAGGTTTTACTTAACAAGCCAATGGCATACGTCCAAAATCAGAGAGCAGGTTCTGTGCTGTCTGATATTATAAGTGTACTATCAGGAGGCAGGGGACTTGGAAACTTGTTAACGACTTTGGTGAATCATGTCACCACCTGGCCTTATTATTTATTATACTGCAAAGTTTTACCATTCCAATGTTTGTAAAGAGAATTTTACCCATTTTTTTTCAGTTTAAAAAATTGAGTATAATAGAGTAGAATTTCTCTTTTTCTCTTCTCATTACCCCAATTCAATGAAAATTGACGTCACTGGGAACTGATGTCAATGAAACCTTGGTAATACATGTTGCAGCTTGGCGCATAATCTTGATGTTACTCTTGATCGACGCCGCCATTTTGGATATTGTGTAGTCATGTATTCAGAGCTCCCAAAAGGAAAACTGCTTTTACATTGGTTTTGCCAGTGTACATGATATATTTGTTTGGAGCATGATATCCAATCAGACCAAGAGAAATTTCTTTTGAGTATGATAATAATCAATGCCATCCTTAAAAGCTCTTGTTGTCAATGGTGCAGGTAGGTCTGACCACCTACCCATGTCTTACCACCTACCTATGTCTAACCACCCATCTATGTCTAACCACCTATGTCTTTCCTTGTCAGTATCATTGCTTACAGCAAAAAAAAATAATAACAATATTCTTAAATCCTGGTTTTATAGTTCTGAGGTTTTGCAAAAGAAATGTTTCTAACATCAGTTCTTTTAATTTATCAAGAGTATACAAATAAAACTGAGAATCAATCATTGGCATGCCTAGAAGAAAACACTTATTGAGTCAGATAGCTAGAAGCTTTGATTCAATTTAGAAATAATTTATTTTTCATGATGGATTATAAGTTGTGACATATCCAAAGCAAAACAACCTATCTAATTTGTAAAGAAAGTAATCCACTTTATTTTGAACAATTTTGAGGCAATCAAAATCAATTTTTATCCTTATTGAAGCATGGCATTCATTTTATCTCTAGTTTTCAAATTTCAAAGCATTGGGTCTTAGAAATCTTTTAGGTCTATTTCCCCTGACAAATATTCATGATTGATGCCAGTGGATTAATTCTCAGACGTTAGAATGAAACAACGACAGGTAGAGGGGTGGACAATACCTCCTTCTTTTGGCCGCTGAATGTAAGTCTGTTTTGATGGAACCTCAGAATCACTACAAAAATCTTCCGAGGACCCAAGAGATTCTGAATTTCTTCGATCACTGTGACTGTCTTGGGCAAAAGTATAGGAATTACTGTCTCCATACATACTGACGCTATCAACTCTTAAGTGTGACGAGTCACTATCACCGTATTGACTTTGACTAGAAGGGTCCAGAGATTCATCTTTAGGCAGCTGTGTGTACTTTTTTCCTTTATTTCTCCGAGTATATCGTATTTGACTGTCTTCATATTCATCATCTGTATCATACCCTACAACAGACAAGGCATGCACTACATGCAGAAATAAATTCTGACACAATATGCAGAAAAAAAACAGAATTAAAAAATCAGATAAATACAAGATTCCTCATACAGTCGTAAATATGGTCATTCTAGTCTCACCTGTCAACTGTTGTTTATTATTTTGGGAAATGACTTTATGTATGGTAAGGAGTTTTTTCCAAGATGTTTCTTTTAAACCTTTTTTGAACAAAATATTTTGGACTCTTTCAAATTGAAAGCATCTACAGAAAACAAATTTGAAACTGGTACGATTAAGCCAAAGTTCACCAATGGTTGCAAATGCAGAAAAAGCTGGCTAAGTACACTTCCTTTCCCACGATGCTATCAAAAGCCTGTGTCGCAAGGTCTTTAAATTCAAGAATGTGTGATAAAGACTTCACCCATCACCAAACAATGCCAACTTTTGACGACCCTGGAAAAGGAGCCTATAGAGAAAGAAACAATGTGGGAAAAGGAGAAAATGCTGGTGACCAGCATTTTCTCCTTTTCTAACAATATTTTGTACCCTAACAGCGAGGAATTGCACCATTTGTGCTACACTGAAAGTGACGTCTGCAAATGCTTTCAATTCCAACAAGCTTAAAGTTTTGTCGTCTGGTAAAGGGTCAAGGAGAATAACAAACTCTGCATACCTTCAACTCTTTATCAGACAATTCCGACTTTTAACGACCCTGAGAAAGAGGCTTATAGAAAACATTTTGGGAAAAGGAGAAAATGCTGGTAACTAGCATTTTCTCCTTTTCCCAAATTGCTTCTGCCCTATCAAAGTCAAGAATCATAATATTAACAACATTTATAATGTTGTCTGCAGATGCTTTGAATTGGGTCCAAAAAGTTGTCGTTTGGTAAAGACTTAATATGCTTTATGTAACCTAAGATGCTTTTGCAGCCTAAAGAGCAGAGGGTCAGACTGGACAAAATACTTTACCAAACTACAGATGAAGGTTTTTTTTATAATCAGCATTTTCTCCCTTTCCCTCAATGTTTTCTACCCTTTCAAAAACAAATCCTATCATCAAAAAAAATTATGAAATAATTAGTTTGCAAATACATGTACTTTCATTTCAAAAAGTGTAAATTTTGTCATCTTGTTAGGATTAAACTTTTCATTTTTAGACAAAATTTCTGACACGTCAAAACAAAGAGCACTTGCAGAAGACAAACCAAAGGTGATTAAAATGATAGGATTAATGTTTGTACAGGTTGAAAACAATGCGGGAAAAGGAGAAAACACTGCTTACTAGAGCAAGGATTTCAAACATCTTCTTTCTCATGGTTGTTAAAACTCGGGACTGTTTCGTGAAGGGTTAAGGATATTCAGGAATGCTGTAAAGGTGAAGATTTTTATACCAATCAAAAACAAAGGGCTGTCATTACATTATATCATCCAGCTAATCTGATCATTTGGACGAGTCTAAAATTTTATCATGGAGTAAAGTGAAGAAAATTCAAACATGCTCAAGATGTACAAAATTATAAATCAAGAAGCAGTCAATTCATCATCATTTGGCCAACCAAATACTAGAAGGAATCAAAGAAGATGTGACTAAATAAAGAATCTGAAGCGGCGTTTTAAGTAAAAGTTCAAAAGAATGGACAAGGATGGTGTTTTTTGTGTTATTTTACTCCTTTTCACACAATATATATAACAAAGTTGTAAAGAATATACATGTATAATATTAATCTGTATTGTAACAGGTTTAACAGATATTAACCTGACAATCTCCTCAAGACAGATCTAGAAACATAATGAGACATGCACGGCACAAATGCATACCAAAACCTTGTGACAATTGGCAAAAAGGAAATCGTGACCTGCATTTCATTGTTAAGAAAAAAAAATTGTGATCTACAAGAAATAAATGTCATCTGCAGGTGAAAAAAAGTTAACTCTTTACCAAACAACCCAATGTTTTACCAATCCTATGGAAGAAGCCTTGAAAGAAATCAACACTTTCTGCTTTTCCCTACAATCATTTCAACCCTACCAAAGAACAGATCTCATCACTGGAGCCACATCTTATTTTTTGTCTGTAAATGCTTTTAATATGGACAAGTCTAATATTCTGCTGTCTGGTAAAGAGTTAAGGAAACTTGGTATGGAGGAAAATGTGTGAGAATAATTACTTTCATGGGAATTTATATAAAAAAAAGTATTTTTCCATGGCAATAGGACACCCTCTCCTACTTCTGCTTCCCTTGAGAGGAGTCTGCTTTATTAGAGACTCATTTTCAGAAAATTATGCTCAGGTGAGCTAAATAACAAAGTCAACGGTACATAATATAAATGAATGTTAATTGCTAATGCTTCACACTTGCATGCATCCAATGAAAATCTACCTAAAACAGGTCTATTAATCTAACTGAATCTACCTCTTACTTTCAACCCTGCAGTTAAACCTTGATCAAAACTGTCATCCACAGTATGTAGCTGACAGAGAGTTCAAATTTTGTAGTAATAATTGAATGTACTTTTATTCAACTTGGAAGTATGATTTCAATTCTCCATGTAATATCATTGAACAGCAATTTGGGGAATTTCTCTGTATGCCTTCTTTTTTTTCCAATGTTGTTACATTGGCCCTTTCACCATCACAAGCAAAAATTAGGCTTTTGCAGAATTCATTGATCACATGCAGTCTGGTCTTTGTTCTATACAGCCTTTTTGTTTTGTCAATACTATCTTTGGGCCAAAGTCTTTCTACTTTCAGCCATCAAACAGGTCGTGTTCACATAAATGATTTGATGCTTAGGAAAGTTTATTGTTTATTTCTATTTCATTTTTAGTAAATTTCATAATGTTGAAGTGTCCAAATTGTTATGCAATAAATTTTGAAGAATAATGTCCTGCAAGCAATATCTAGCATCTACATTTTACAGACAATGTTGTAGATTACACATACAGTCCTCTACACAAACACCTGTCTGCTACATATACATGTGTACAACATAAAACTGCATTGAACTAATAGCCTCAATGAACAAGAGCACCACATATGGGTGCAAAAGTTCAGCTGCAGTTGCTTTTCAGCGAAAATTATATGGTTAAAAATGGGGCATAACTTCATCAAAACTTATCTGACAGTGACCAGCATTTGAAGTACACAATCTTCAGTAAACAACAGAAATATCTTAAAATGTCTGTGTTTCTTAAAAATTTACAAAAAGAAAATTCTAGACTTGACAGAACTGAAAGCATTAATTTTGCAGATGAGAAATTAAATAAGGTGTAAATAACGAATGAAGAAAACAGTGTGGGAAAAGGAGAAAATTTGTTAATACCTAACATACAAGGCTAGGAAAAAACAGTCAATAAATCATGAAACTGCTATGGTCGCCTTAATGGGTTTTTAAGTGCAGAAAATGCACCAAAGCTCACATATTTTTCAACATAAGAATGCTACATATATGCAGTAGCACCTCTGATATTTGCTAAAGGTAAGAAGACAAGCAAGGTAACACTTTCATCAGATAAATCCTTTTTGCCCTTAACCTTGATTCATTTATGTGGACTATAAATCAAGAACAGATTGCACAGAATGTTCAGACTGATCTTGCAAAAAATAGCTCTGCAATTGCAATACCTCCTTCTTCAGTTCTGACTGAAAATGTTCAGTTCATTTATTTCACATCAAAAAGGTTAATATTATCTTTACCTTTTGGAGTTTGGTAGATTTTTCCATCATTCCTTGTAAACTGGTTCTCAAGAAGTCGATCTTTTTCATCTTCCATTTGATACACTGTAAAATAGATAGAAAATCCAAATAAAAATACAAAACTCTATCCACTGTACCTTCTTGCATCTAATTTTATAGAAAATTACAGTAAACTGGATACCATAATTATCCGAGAGGAAAAGAGTTGTCTAGAAAATAGTCTCCTGTAGCCTTACCCATAAAAAACATGGCAGCCATTGGATAAACTGTTAATATTCAAGGTTGACAGAGTTTTGCACAGTAACATGCTTACAAATAAAAGACTGCTTGCAAGTACCTAAATACTTGAAACAAGAATATTCTTAAGAATGTATCAGTGGTAACTGACTGTTCTCCTGCATATTACATTCACAACAAATATCTTTGCCTTCTTTTTGAACAGAAGCTTACCACATGGTTTTCAAACTCAGGTGGAGCTGCGCAGTCATCCACTAAGGCTGCCAAATACTGTTTTAGCTTACTTAAAGTTACCAAGTATTGCTTCTTTTCCAACAATTTCCACATAGTTCCAAAAAAGATGTTTTTCCTGTAAAACTTCTACTACATGTCACCTAGCCCTTTACCATACATTCACAAGTTTTAATGGCCCTGAGGAAGGAGCCATTCGAAAACATTATCAAGAAAGGAGAAATTGCTGGTAACCAGCATTTCTCCACAATGCTTTTCATTCTTTTAAAATCAAATGGTAGCCACAATAACATTTTCATCAGCAATTGCCTTCAATATAGATGAGTCTGAAATTTAATCATTATTTTAGTTTAGAGTTAAAAGGAGAAAAGAGCATCACATGTGGGTGCCAATCTGCAGCTGCAGAACTTTGCCTTCAGAATACACTGATTTTAACCCATTACCACACAATACCTACTTTTGACGCCCCCGAGAAAGAAGCCTTTAGAAAACATTGTGGGAAAAGGAGAAAATGCTGGTAACCAGCATTTTCTCCTTTTCCCACAATGTTTTCTACTCTTTACAAAACAAATTTCAAATTTTCAGTCACTTTTATTTTGTCGTCTGCAAATGCTTTCAATTTGGACCAGTCTAAAATATTGTCGTTTGGTAATGGGTTAAGTGATTTTTTAAATGGAAAAGGGGGCATAGCTGTATCAAAAAATACTATTTTGATGGTAACCAGCATTAGTTAAATGTGTTCATCTTTAGATAGTTAACAACTAGTCCAAGTTTGAAGTAAATATCTTCAGTAATGACAGAGATATTGGAAGATGTCAATTTCCAACAATGTTTTCTACCCTTCGAAAAATGTTTTAATTTCTTAAACAAATTTATATTGTCATCTGCAAACACTTTGAAACTGCACAAATCTGATCTTAACGGACAATGAAAATTTTAGCTTGTCCAGGACTGATAAGAGCAAATATTTCGCTGACAACAAATAAAAATGTGGTTAAAATAACTCTATTTCTTTGGAAGTTAACATAACAAGAAAAGAACAAAAAAACTCTTGTTACATGTATTAACATTTTCTCGTTTGCCCAGAATTTTTTCAAAAGCTATCTTTCAAGTGGATTTTTCTCTCTCCCAACATGACTGTATATTTATGGTTCTATAAAATAATAAAGTAAAAAAAAAAATCATGTTGGGATTCTAAGTTAATGGTGATGTAACTGATTAAACGGGAAATGGAACACAAGAAATTTTTTTTCACGATTAAAATCTCTTATTCAGCTCTCTTTATCAGAAATTGTTTCCTTTTCTGCTTCAAGACAATTCAATATTACAACAAAATTAAATAATAATGTACATGTATATACATGTAGCTACAATGTCATAATATGCTCACATTAAAAGCCCACTAGGAGCCAAAGGCAAACTTATTTTGGGCAAATTTATGCATGTCATAATAAAGTATGGGCATACATTGTATAATCAGTCCAATAATGTGTTGCACTACAATATTTCAAAGTTCCATTTGCTGGCAGAAAAACCAAGTTTAACTAGAATCACAGCAGGCAACCATGGAGGCCTAGAAGACCTTGAAATCAGGAGGAATCTAAAATTTCGTCCTCTGGTGGCAGCTGTTGTTGGGTTTTATAATTTGCTCTTGCAATAATATCTTCAGGTATAGACTTAACTTATTGCCATACTTGTCTAAAGTGAAAGCCAATGCAAACACATTAAAATTGTAAATTTGGTTCCTATTTCTAGCCTGCAAGTGTGTGCTGAGTTTATCTGGTACCAGGTGATGGAAATAAGATAGAGGTTTTAGGGAAAGTCTGGGAAGTGCTTATGTTGGTCATTTCAAATCAGGCTAGGGCCTTTACATTAAAATGGAGGATGCCATAGTCTGTTTGTCTACATAATTGGCTCCAGTTTTGTGATTTTGCTGTATTCAATTTTCTGAGGATTGCCTAAATTTTGCTCCATGGTGATGTTTATATATAGTGCCATTTTAACAGCTTCTTTCATATCATGGTGATCAGTGTACCTATGCATGTGTTTCCTGGCTTTCTCACACCATTACAGACACATGTTCTTTCCAGGCCACTAAGTTCTGTTCTAATATGCATCTGGGTAAGAAGCAAAAAATTGCTGGTAAGAAAGTTTGCCACAACTGGGTATGAAACTTGCAACCACCAGGTCACATGTCAGATACGCCAACCAATGACCTATCCAGCAGTGAAAAGCATATCAGGAAATTAAGTGAATGCAGGGGGAACAACATGTGTTGGGGTAAATGGTGCTTTGAGCTGCTTTCAACATGAAGACATGGGACTCACCAATATGATGTTGTATGTTGCAGATTATGCGAATACCTATATATTATATAAATACATGTAATGAAATCCAAACTTGTACAAAAAAGCACTCCCGTATCATATCAGCACATATGGCTTACAAGCTTAGTTCTTCACCAAATAACAAAATTTTGGACCAGTCCAATGTGAAAGCATAAAATTTTACAGATGACAATGTACTTGTTACTCAGATGAACGTTTCTGTCTTTGACAAGGTAGAAAATATTCTCGAAATGAAGAAAAGGCTGGTAAGCAGCATTTTCTCCTTTTCTTACAATATTTTCAAAAACCTTCATCAGGGTTGCAAAAACTTGGATCTGTGTTGTTAACAGTTATCCTTATAAACCCTGTATCTAACAATTCCATGTTAAAACAACCCTGGGAAAATCAGGCAGTTGAATTCATCCAGTGTATTTGTGAATTCTAATCCTTCATCTAAGCGAGCAAACAAACAAAGGAACAAACAAATGAATGAATGAATGTTTTTTGGCCCATAGAAATCTATAATTACTTAACATGCATAAATGTATGAAAAGATGATATTAAGGTGACTTTTTTTAAGCTAAAGATTTCAGAAAAAATATTATAATGAAAAGTCTTTACATGATAAAGGTTAATGTGTAATCTTGAAGTGCATAAAAGATATTGTTGAGTGGCTGGGCAATCCCTGACTACTCAAAATATCTAAATGATGATTTCAAGATTGTGATACAAAGAGTTCGAAAAAAATGTTGAATTCTTAGTTATGAGTGTTTAAAGACAAAGGGTTATATACATAAAAGAAACAGCTTGGCTTGGCAATCCATGACGACTAACTTGGATTGCAAGTCCATAAAAATCCCAGAATGCATGAATAGCTGTACTGGCCGCTACCAGATATTACTGGAAAAACAGTGAACATTAAAATAAGTACCATTTAAAAAGTATGTCTTTTCTTTTTTTTTCCCCTATCTTTATGAAAACTTTTTCATTCTGCAAGCAAACATGAAAAATAGTGAGACCAAAGGATGAAAAAAGTCTAAAATTGATCAGTTTCCTCTTTACCTGAATGTCTAGTAATGTATTCCAATATTGTGTGTCAATTTTTCGTCATCAAATTCTTCTTTTGAACACATAAAGTCTCTATAGCATCCTTAGTGCTTAGTTTATCAAAAAGAATCATACTGTGTAGATCAAATTACAGAGACATTGCAATGTGATCTTGATCTACACTAGTCTGCAAAAGTAACATAAGTTTGATCCTGAAACTTACAGGTTAACAGACCATACACACAGGTACTAACAGGTGGGCTATGGGATAGGTGATTTAGACTTGTCCGAATTCAAATAATATTCAGACACCAAAGTGATAACCAAATGGTTGGAATTCTGTCTGAAGGGGTTGAAAACATGGTGGGAAAAGAAGACAATACTGGTTATTAGCATTTTCTCCTTTACCAACATTATTTGAAAAATGCCTTTTCCCTCAGGGACATGGAAACTAAGCCTTTGTGGTAAAGGATTAAGACAGGTTACAATGTTTGTTTGGCTGCATGCAGAGTTCTATTAGATAAAATCATTGCCAAAACCATCTTCGATATATATGTAAATAGTGACTAATCTACAGTAAATCAGTCATAAACAATCATGTACTAGTTTGCTAAACTTGACACATTGTCTCACAAGTAGTAATCACAGATTTTGAAAACGTAAATTCTTTCAGTGCCAAAGAAATTAACTTCTTTCAAAGGCTCTATACACAACCCAATGAACCCATTGAAACTTACAAAGATTTTTATTGTATAGACTTAACCCATTACCACACAATCCCTACTTTTGACGCCCCTGAGAAAGAAGCCTTTTGAAAGCATTGTGGGAAAAGGAGAAAATGCCGGTAACCAGCATTTTCTCCTTTTCCCACAATGTTTTCTACTCTTCACAAAACAAATTTCAAATTTTTAGTCACCTTTATTTTGTCGCCTGGAAATGCTTTCAATTTGGACAAGTCTATAATATTGTCGAGTGGTAATGGGTTAACTACACATGCAGACTATGTATCAAAGATCAGATTGCACATTCTGTACAGTCTGATCTTGATCCATGCTCTCTACAAATGTTACAGTTTTTGCCTATGGGTTAATGGCCTAGTACCTTGAGTGTAATCAATCAATGAAACTGCGTAATTCATTGTTGGACCATGGATACAGATAACAGCAATTTACTATTTTTCCAACAATTTTATGTCAGCTTTTTGCCCTTTTCCATACAATCTTTAATACAAGAACTCTGAGAAAGAAGCCTTTCAAAGAAGTTGTGGGAAAAAAAGAAATTGCTAGTAAACAAGAATCTTCCCACAATGTTTTCTACCCTGCTAGAAAAATCTTATTTTTATAGTTATGTTTTTTTTTTTGCCTGCAAGACTTGGTGCTTTCAATTTGGACCAGTCTAAAATTTTGTTGTTTGGTAAAGGCTTAAAACCCTATTGCATCCATCAATCCAATAATTTGACCTATGCTCACAGAAAGGGGGTAAAACTGTTTACCACACAATCCCAACTTTTAACAACTCTGAGAAAGAAGCCTTTTGATCTTTTATATCTGTAATATATTACCGATGGTGTTCACGAGATGAAATGAATTTCGATCTTTAACAGAAAAAAAATTATATTCTTTCTATTTTTTTAATTAAATTTTGCTTTAGGAAGGGAAGAAAACATTGTGGGAAAAGGAGAAAATGCTGGTTACCAGCATTTTCTCGTTTCCCACAATGTTTTCAAAAGGCTTCTTTCACAGGGTATTAAAAGCTGGGATTGTGTGGTAAAGGGTTACTTGCTTGGTATTATGCAACAAGTAGATGCATTAAGTCCCCCTTTGCTAGAGCATAGCACATACTTTTCTCCAAAGTAACAAATACAAGTTGCAGGATCTCATTATCTAAGATTCTTGATCTGGGTAGAGATAACAATGGATTGATTTTTCCAAGAAAAAAATAAACCTGAGAAACCAAATGCATCATTAAAACACAAAAAAAAGCTTGCACTCTACCAAATTACAGCAGAATAAAATGTATCTCACATGCACCATAAATCTACTGAAAGATACTTATTAGGAAGGGAAATCTTGTCTTTGACCTTTCTTTGACCCTTTACCACACAGTCCTGACTTATAACAACCCTGAAAGTTAAGCTCTATTGATACAATTTGGGAAAAGGAGAAAATGCTGGTAAGCAACTTCTCCTTTTCCAACCATGTTTTCTACCTTATTAACCCTTTACTCCATAAATACTCATTTTAACACATTGCTTGTAGAAGCCTTTGGAAAACATTGTGGCAAATGGTGAAATTGCTCGTGACGAGCAATTTCACCTTTTGCCACAATGTTTTCTACACTATCAAAAGGTGCCATATACACATAAGAAATGGCTTCATCCATGCTGTTATTTAGGGTCAAATAGAGATACCATAGAAATGCCTTACGGGGTAAAGGGTTAAGCTCTATTGAAACAATTGTGGGAAATGGAGAAAATGCTGGTAAGCAGTTTCTCCTTTTCCCACGATGTTTTCTACCTTATTAAGATAGAGATCATCAGTTGAATCACTGTATTTTCCCTAACAAAAGTTCGTGGGAGCTAGATGCAAAACAGCCTGACATAGGCAGCCTTTACTTTGTACCCAATTTGCAAAGCAAAAAGTCTCCTCAATTTTGTATTTCTTTGTTTTTGTGACTTGTAAGAGGAATTAACTTTTAGGGAGAGCTCTTTTATTAGTAGAAATATGGTACATTTATTTTGTTGTCTGCAAATGCTTTCAATTTGGTCAAGACCAATAATTTGTCATTTGGTAAAGAGATACATCCTTTGAAAAACAATCCTGTAAGGAAAGAATGCGCATAATCTTAATTAAGATTTAATCCATTTCCCAAAATGTTTGTATTATTTTAAATGCAAATGCCTTTGTTTAAATCACATCTGTTGTCTTAACTCTTTACCACACGACAAAATTTTAGACTGGTTCAAATTGAAAGCATTTCAGACGACAAAATAAAGGTGACTGAAAAAATGAAATTTGTTCTGGGAACGGTACAAAAACACTGTGGGAAAAGGAGAAAATGCTGGTTACCAGCATTTTCTCCTTTTCCCACAGTGTTTTCAAAAGGCTTCTTTCTCAGGGGTGTCAAAAGTAGGGATTGTGTGGTAATGGGTTAAAATGCTTTAAATTCAGGTAATTCTAGTATTATTTGTCCTTAATTTAACCCATTACTAAACAATCGCTGGTTTTTACAACCCAGAGGAAAAAGCCTTCCAAAAACATTGTGGCTAAAGAAGGTAAGCAGCATTTTCTCCTAAACCAACAACATTTTCTACTCTTGTAAAGTCAAGCTTCAATTTTTAAGTCACATTTATTTTGTCGTCTGCATGTGCATTCAATTTGGACAAGTCTAAAATGTTGTCGTTTAGTAAGGGTTTTTTTAACACTCTTTTCAAAAAAAGGAAATAAATCTGAGCAAAAATTCTATCAGATGATTTTCTGTTAATTTCTGCATGTCAGCTTAATTTCTTACAGTTCATTTTTGCTGTTGTTACTACGGGTTTTTTTGTACTACAAATATATTTTGAAAAAAAAAAAAATCCTAAAAAAATGCAACTAAAGAAAATGGTTGAAGCATGTTCAGATAATTAGGCTGAAATGTAGTTCTTAGATAACTATTTTTTGATACATTCTGTTTGACCCATTTCCCTACAAATACAACTTTCTTGTCTGGTTTCAGTTCGACCCTTTTCAATTTCAATACATTTACAACTTTCTTGTCTCTGTTATGGTAGTTTTCAGAAACAATATCTAAAAAGGAACAAGTGCATTTAATGATCAATTTCTCATTTCTCATGTTTACTGCATCTTCCTTCTATTAACTCTTTACCAAACAACACAATCTTTAACCTGTTCCAAGTGAAAGCATTTGCAGACAACTAAATAAACAAGGCTGAGTTAAAATTTGCTTTGGGAAGAGAAGAAAAGGGTATAGGGAAAGTAGAAAATGCTGGTTACCAGCATTACTTTTCTCCTTTCTCCACAATGTTTTCAAAAGGCTTTTTTTCAGGATCGTTACAAGTTGGTATTGTGTAGTAAAGAGTTGATCTATAATAAAGTTGTGTCCAAATGAAATCATCTCCTTGTTGTTCTATATAATGCAAGGTATCACATAATTAAAGATCCATTTCACCCATTTTGTCTAACAAGCAGATGAATTCTGAGACATTGCGGCCCTTTGAAATGCAAAAAATTAAACAATAGCAGTAAGGTTCAACCTATGTCAGACTGCACAGTACAAGCAGGCTGACATGGGTTGATGCTTTTTGTTTACGTTTTAAATCTTTACCAAACAACAAAATTTTAAACTGTTCCAAATTGAAAGCACTTGCAGACGACAAAATAAACGTGACTATAAAATTGACACTCTACTTTGGAAGAGTAGGAAATACTGTGGGAAAAGGAGAAAATGTTAGTAACTGGCATTTTTCCCTTTTCCCTACAATATTTTAGGAAGGCTTCTTCTTTGGGGTAGTTAAAACCAGGGATTATTTGGTAAGGAGTTGAACCCCATCTCACAAAGCAAAGCTGAAATGTAAGTCTTAACCCTTTACCACACAAACCCTACTTTTGACGCCCCTGAGAAAGACGCCTTTTGAAAACACTGTGGGAAAAGGAGAAAATGCTGGTAACCAGCATTTTCTCCTTTTCCCACAGTGTTTTCTACTCTTCCCAGAACAAATTTTTATTTTTCAGTTACCTTTATTTTCGTCTGCAAATGCTTCCAATTTGGACCAGTCCCAAATTTTCTCATGTGGTAATGGGTTAATCATTACCTGTATAGTATTTGTTAATCCAAGTTACCAGTTAACCCATTACCATACAATCCTTAATTTTGACGACCCTGAGATAGAAGCCTTTAGAAAACATTGTGGGAAAAGGAGAAATCATTGCCTTTCACAAAACAAATGCCAAATTTTTACTCACTTTTATTTTGTCTTCTGCAAAAGCTTTCGATTTTGGACAAGCCTAAAATTTTGTCGTTTGGTAAAGAGTTAACAAAGTCCTGGATGTGTCCAAAGTCAAACCATTTGCGGATGGCAAATGAATGGCTCAAATGATGGAATTAGTGAGAGATAAGACAGAAAACTTTTTGTAAAAAGGAGAAAATGATGGTGTCCAGCATTTTCTCCTTTTCAAAAACTCTTTTTGCGAAAACCTCCTTGCCACATTATTACAGGCTAATCATATTCTTACATTCTCATCAAACTTGGAAAATGATTTATCATCACATCAAGTATGCCAATAACTGACAAATCATCGGTATAAAGGGTGAAGGACATATTAGTAAGAAAAAATATTTCTAGTGGTATTTTCTTAACTAGTATCTTTAGTTAGATATTTCTAGTGTTTGTGCTGGAGTTTCAAAGACTTTTGATCAACATCACACATTTATTACAAGGATACATGTTCACATCAATATGATGACATTATCCTGATACACTGTCTTCTCAGTATTTCTTGACAGTGAAGGTACAGACAGCAGTGTTTATTTACCTTGTTCATCTTCTCTTTTTCTAACCTCTGCATGTCTCTTTCTCTCTATAGTTTCTGCTTCCACTTCACCATGCATTACTTCATGAGTTGACCTGCCCTTTGGAATAACAGGGGTCTCCTCCCTAAAGCATAAATATAGTTGTTGGTAGATATAAAAACATACTTTTCATGTCTCCCTCAACATCCCTCATCCTCCCTCACCCCCTTATCTCTTTCTCTCTCTCCCCCCTCACCCTCCCTCTCCCCTCCTGCCTTTCGTTGTCTTTCTCACACAGCTTCTCTTATAAGTCATTTCTCTCACATTTGTACATACATGTAGTTTTGATGTAGTTTATGTGTTAAAACTGCCAGTGAGAACCTGTTGTGAAAAGTGTTATAACAGTAACATGAACCAAAGGAATACCACAATGCCTGCCATGACAAAACAAAAATAACTTTGAAAACAGTGCTTAACTCTTTACCACACAGTCTCGAGTTTTGATTTAAGAATTCTAAGAAAGAAATCTTTCAAAAACATCTTGAGACAAAAGTCACATGGAGAAAATGCTGGTAACCAGCAATTCTCCAATTTTATATTTTGAGTCATACATGTATTAATTTTGTCATCCGCAAAATTTAATGCTTTCAGTTTAGGGAAGTCTTACATTTTGTCAGAGTTTACAAAAAGAAAATTTTCAGATCATACAGAAAATACACATCTTTTCAACCATTTAAAAAAATTGATTTATAGGAATCATCTTGCAGTCAAAATGCCACAATACTAGCATGAAGACCTTTTATCACACAATCCCGAGTTGTAACAACCATGGGAGATTGAAAGCATTTTTGGAAAAGGACAAAATGCTAGTAACCTATACTTTCTCCTGTTTACACAATGTTTTCCTACCTTAACTCTTTACTCCCCAGATACTCATTTCTACGCATTCCTTGTAGAAGCCTTTGGAAAACATTGTGGCAATAGAAGAAATTGCTCGTGACGAGCAATTTCACCTTTTGCCACAATGTTTTCTACACTATCAAAAGGTGTCATACACACTTAAGAAACAGCTTTATCCTTGCTGTTATTTAGGGTCAATTAGAGATACCACAGAAATACCTTATGGGGCAAAGGGTTAAGAAACCAATCCAATAGAAAATTAGACTGCTTTTTTTTTTTGCACAGTCCAACCTTGTTAAAATCTGTCTACAAACAGTAACCAGCATTTTCTCCTTTTCCCAAATTATGTTCTACTTACAAATGCCTTCATATTGGCCAAACTGAATGTTTCCTCTGCAAAAGCTTTCAACTTTGAGAATTCTAAAGTTTTGTCTACTGGTAAAGGGTTAAGTCTCTGGAACAAGTTACTAGCATCTGCTTGTTTTCCAACTTTTAACAAAGACTACCTTCCCTAGATTCAATGAAATGAGGGACAGTTTGCAGAGGAGTTGAACCCCTTACCAGACAAGCCCAAATTTGAACAACCCTGAAAAAGAATACTCTTGAAAACAATGTGGAAAATGCTGGTCCTTGGCATTTTCTCTGTTTTCTTTCTAGACTTTAAAAAACAATTCCAGTAGTTTAGATCATATATTACTCTTTACCAAATGACAAAATTTTGGACTTGGCTAAATTGAAATAATTTGCAGAGGGCAGAATTGATGCAACTAAAATCTGGAATTTACTTTTGAAAGGACTGAAAATATTTCAGGCAAACAGGACAAAATGCTGTTTTCCAGCATTTCTCCTTTTTCCACAGTGTTCTCAAAAGCCCTCCCCTTCAGGGTCATGTAAAACTCTAGGTTGTCTTGCAAAAGATGCATGTATACAGTTAACCCTTTACCACACAATCCCAAATTTTAACAACCCTGAGAAAGAAGCCTTTTGAAAATATTGGGGGAAAAGGAGAAAATGCTGGTAACCACAATGTTTTCTACCCTTCCTAACACAAACTTTGATTTTTCAGTCACATTTATTTTGTTGTCTGCAAATGCTTTCAATTTGGGCCAGTCTAAAATTTTGTTGTTTGGTAATGGGTTAAATCCCATTATAAATAATTTTTTTTGTTAATTGCAGCCCTGCTTGTATTGCATACAATGTAAATAAGCTGTAATCTGTAAAGGGGAGCTTAACCCATTACCACACAATCCCTACTTTTGACGCCCCTAAGAAAGAAGCCTTTTGAAAACACTGTGGGAAAAGGAGAAAATGCTGGTAACCAGCATTTTCTCCTTTTCCCACAGTGTTTTCTACCCTTTCTAGAACAAATTTCAATTTTTCAGTCACCTTTATTTTCTCATCTGTAAATGCTTTCAATTTGGACCAGTCTAAAATTTTGTCATGTGGTAAAGAGTTAAGCCTTTCCCAAACGACAAAATTTTAAATTGGTCCAAATTGAAAGCATTTGCAGACGACAATATAAAAGTGAATGAAATTTGAAATTTCTAGTGGAATGGGAAGAAAACATTGTGGTAAAAGGACAAAATGCTACCAGCATTTTCTCCTTTTCCCACCATGTTTTCAGAAGGCTTCTTTCTTAGGGTTGTTAAAAGTCAGGATTATGTGGTAAAGGGTTAAAGGATCTGCAGAAGGTATCAACCTATAGATGTCAGCTGCGATTGCTGACATAGGTGGAAACTTATTGCTATTCATCAATTTTCTGCATTGTAAAGGACCATTCTACATCTAGATCAAGTTGATTGTGTGAAAAAAAATGTCAGTACATAATTTATCGTATAATTTGCTTGGTACTCTGCATCATGGATACGCATTAAGCTCCCCTTTTCCAGAGCATAGTTAAAATATAGAGTATTACATACCTTTTCACCCAAATGGGATCAGCTGGTTCAGACTCAGGGTTGTATGGTGCTTCTAGGGCTACTCCTTTACTTTTCTGTATTGCAGTTTTAATTTCTGATATTGCATTATCTAGAGCTTCCCTCTTTAACTTCAGATCATCAATAATGGCTTCTGCATCCATTTCTTGAGGTTTGATATTAGAACACTCTGTCCCATACAAGTTCTTTTCAAGTTCTTGTTGTTGCTTTTTCTGCAGAATTTTCTGTGGTGTGTTATGTTCTGACTTCACACCTTCTTCTACATCACTAGTTTGACTACTTGAAAGTCCATCCTCCACATTTGGCATCCCTGTGGCATCATTATCCCCTTCAGAAACAACACTTTCTATCTCTACACTGTCACATTCTGTGTTCTCAGGGGACAAAGTAAACAGTTTGGTATCTTCTCCTATCACAGCTTGATGATCAGGTCCATTCAATGGAATCTCAGTTAACATATCTTCACTTACATTACTAGGAAGAGTTTTAGAATCTGAACTCTGTGTGGACAGTTTTTCTGGGGTAGTCTCCCTTGAATTGTCAGTGAGTCTGTCTATTCCATTCATTATGCTATTATTGTGAACCTCTAGTTCTGAGCTATTATATGCCAGTCTCATGCCCACATAGGAATCTCCCTCCTGTATACGGGAATACTTCACATACTCATATTCATTTTCAATATCAGCAGGCTTTTGGTTAAAGATATTTCCATTTGTGAGGTTTGATGGCAACTCATTCTTTACCTCCTCATTCATCATACTGTTTTTCAGATTGAGTGCAGCTGATCGTGCCATGGAACTCTGAACCAAGTCATCAATGATCTGTTTGGCATTACTATCAATATTTTTTGTGTTTTGGATCTTCTCTGAGATATCACCCTTCTCTTCCACTCTACAGGCCAAACCTGGGGACTGTTTACGTATTTTAGGTTTTGCACCTTGACTTGTATATGTTACATTATCTATATGGATATCTTTTTCATAATTTTTCACTTCACCTGTGGTGGGTATATTATTTCTGATTTCTAAACTATTTCTTTTCTTAGCTTTCTCTTCCCTTATTTCTTCATTTGGTGGTAAAGATTTACTTCTCTGCTGCTCTCTCATATTAATGACTAGTTCATGCTTTCTAAAGCAGTCTTGAACAGATAGTGGAGTCTTTGAAGAACTAGACTTTGGGTTACTTTTATGTAAATTACTAAAATCTCGACTCTCTGGTCCAGGATCACTCCTTACACTATTAGATCCATCTTTAATACTACTTGTATTTTCTTTAGATATATGTATATGATCATCTGTCATTTGAATAGAGATTCTATCATTAATTTTTTCATTATAACTAGATGTTTGTGGATTCTGAGTCACATACACTTCATCCCTTGGAATGTCATCACAGTAATCTGGTAAGTAAGAGTCAACACTATCTTCACTGTCTCTCCGAGATAAATTACCTCCACCTGTAACATCCTCATCTAACAAATTTTGATATGACACAGAAGATATGTCACTGGCATGATGTGAACTCCCTTCACTGAACCTCACTTCCATACTCAAATTGTCCCCATTATCACTAAATGGTGTGCTTGGTCGCAGCCCCTCATCCCCTCCACATGCCCCTTCTTCAATACCCAAATGACTGTTTGTGTCAAGTTGAACAGGCTCTCTGGGCTCGTCTGTATCGGACATTACTAGGCTGTATCCAGAGAAGGATCCACGACTAAAATAACTCTCCAAGCGACTTGCTCTCTGACTAACAATCTGAAAGTAAAAAGTACCAGAAATTCTATGAAAACGCAACATCAGACTAAATTAGGATCTTAACTCCTTACAACAACAAAACTTTGGACTGTTCCAATTCAAAGCATTAAAATTTTAAAGATTACAACTTCTGTGTGACTCAAATAATTGATCTGGTCTCTGAAAACGCATGAAACATTGTGGGAAAAGCAGGAAATGCTGGTTACTGTAAGTTTGAAAGTGTATCACATATTATGAAATATCCTGTACATGTATAAGAATAAAGATACTTTGCCCTTTCAGTTTCTGTCCAATATCATGTGCTACATGTTTAATAAAGTATAACCTTAGATGACAAGATCGAGTCTTCCGGTAGATAGAATATAATCATGCATAACATACCAAGTACATTTTTTATTAAATCCAATTACAAACCAGAACTTGAATGCATTGATACAGAAAACCTCATCAACAGCATAGCCTCTAAATGAAAATTTCTAGCCAATGGACAAATAGTAAAGTACTACGGCTATTCCATCAATTGCCAGAAAAAGCTCATTGGATTCGACAATATGAAATTTTCTACCCTTTAACCCATTACTCCATAGATACTCATTTCTACGCATTGCTCTTAAGAGCCTTTAGAAAACATTGTGGCAAAAGGTGAAATTGCTCATAACGAGCAATTTCACCTTTTGTCACAATGTTTTCTACGCTATCAAAAGGTGTCATATACACACAAAAAACGGCTTCATCCTTGCTGTTATTTAGGGTCAATTAGAGATACCATAGAAATGCCTTATAGGGTAAAGGGTTAAGGGACCACTCTCATCATTTGAGATATGTTATCATCTACAAATGCTTTCAGTTCTGAGCATTCTAAAGATTTCTCTTTGGTACAGAGAGAAAAACATGCACCTACATATACCAGAGGCTACAAAATACAATGTTGAGTACTTTTCTTTGAGTAAAAAAACAAACATAAAAGAAAGAACAGCAGTCTTCTTGAAAATCTGCACTTATACTTTGCATGAGGCAATATGGACAACACCAACAATTGGTTTTACTACCCCTGCATTCAACATGACAACTGAGGACATTTTTCATAACATAGAATGTGATACACAAACAGTTTCTCAACAAGATCTCTTCAAAAGTCAAAGTATTTGTTACCCACTTAAATTTTCTTGTAGAAGCTTGTAATTAAAACATGTGACACACATTCTCCACTTTATTCAGAAATCAACACTCACAGTGTCCTCTGATCAAGAGGACACTAAACTTTTGGACAGGACCTCTAAAATTCTGCATCATAGAGGAAGAGTTGATGTCTATAAATTAGCTCAATAATAGCCTCCTCCCACCTGCTTTAAAATCATTACCAGACTAAAATGTTTTACTTTCCAAACTGACACCATAAAACTATGCAGACAACATATATCAAATATGGCTCAAAAGACAAATTTGTCTTTAAAAGGGTTAAAAAAAAAAAAAGTTGTGAGAAAAAAAGAAAATGCTAATTACTACCATTTCCTCCTTATCTCACAGTGTTTTCAAAAGGGTTGTTAATACATAGAAACATTTGGTACAAGGTTAAACCCTTTCAACACAAGTGGCAAAATGGTAAACAAAATGAAAGCTTTTGTGATCTGCATAGATGAAGGGTAGTCTGCAATGGCTGATCATGCTTTATTTAGTATCTTAGATCTATACAGTTCCCTAGTGTAGTCAATCCTTCAAGATAATTTTCCTGTTGAGGTTCAGGGGATTTTATTTTCTGCTTTTGAAAAAGGTTCAGTTCACATATCGTGAGGAATAAAATTTAATGTACACATCTCTTCTGAGCCAGACAACCATTACAAAAGTCAATGGTTATGTAAAGAATGCAGTAAGAAAAGCTTTTCAATTATCATTTATCTTAAGCCTTAACCAAACAATCCGAAGTTAAACAACTTTGAGAAAAAAGGCTTTGGAAACACTGTTGGACAATCGGATAATACTGCTTCCTCTGTTTTTCCCCCAGTTTTTTTCACCCTGCAAAAGGTAAGTTTTTGTTTCTGACACTAAATTGGATGCAGTTCATCATCTGCAAATGTGGACCAGTCGATGAATTTAGGCAAAGAGTTAATCAGTGTGAATGAATATATGATTTTGCTAAATTGAAA
Organism: Tridacna crocea; assembly: GCA_943736015.1. NCBI lineage: Eukaryota > Metazoa > Mollusca > Bivalvia > Cardiida > Cardiidae > Tridacna > Tridacna crocea. The sequence continues at coordinate 19,258,178 of OX031066.1, forward strand.
ATACAATGATTAGCGGAATCCGATTTCTTCACTATACCTTGTCATTTGATGTACCATATAAGACTTAATCGACCTAATACCTTACAAATTTTAAATGCCCAATTTTACAAAATGAAATTAACAATCAAATCACAAAGCAAGAAACATTTACATAAAAGAAACATTATGAAATCTAATGACTTAGTGTGCAATAATGGTATTGTACATAAAATCAAAACCAAACAATGACTCATGGAATATACAACCATTTTTAATTCCTCCATGGATAGTTGAAGACACTAGAAATGCATGAATCATGCTAAGAACAGAACAAAGAGCATGTGCAACACCACATGAAACTCATCATAGATTGATTATCGATCGAAAAGGGAGACTGGAATCGCGAGATACCGGTCTGCCATTTGTAAATGAATAGATCGGTCGGTGTAGGGGTGATAAGAGGTCCGAATGGACAAATGAAAGGGTGTAAATATGAAGTTCTCATTCAGTTTCTGGAACCATACCCATGATTTATGAAATAACTTCAAGTGAAAGTGAAATCTGTCATTTTTCTCAAGCAGACATCAGAGATAATTTTATGAGTGCTGCCATCTGCAGTTTCCGCAACAAGGAAGATAACTGATATGGCTTTGCCTAAAACCTGTAATTCGTGTTACGGAAACTGTCACATGCCAAGTTCGTACCACCATTATTCCCTTTAAATCCGACTAGAGCAATATACGGATTTGAGAAAGTGAGTCCCCGAGAAAGTGAGGTAAAATGGTAAGAACGGAACAGTATTGGATAGACATAGTAAGTGGGAAAGGCTGATGGATGGATGGATGGATGGATGGATGGATGGATGGATGGATGGAAAGAAAGGTGGGTGGGTGGGTTGGTGGGTGGGTGGATGGATGGATGGATGGATGGATGGGCGGGTGAATGGATGGATGGATGGATTGATGGATAGATGGATGGATATGCGGATGGATGAAAAGGTAGACATACAGTCGCACGATTCAAAGAGAGAGTTTGTCACCAGGAAGTAATGATCAATGAGTAATAAATGAATTGATGGCATATAGGAGCACATTTTTAAAGGGGTTAGGCAAACTAATAATTCCCCTCGCAGGTAACAAACATTTTGCTCTTTTACGCAAACCTTAATTCAGAAATTTGATAAAAGAATAATCTGTCACGTCTCTCTGTTTCTGTCTGAAGGAGTAACTATATCTTCTCTTGCCGGTTGTAAATATTATTCTACGAAGACTAGAGGCAACCTACGTTCTCAGATAGTTGCTCACAATGTAGATGAATAAAAAGAATCCAACAGAATTTTGTAGTCTGATCGTTAAAATACTTTCCCTGAAATTTCCTAGCTAGCACTTCATAGAAACAAGTGAGTACATGTAATTTTAACCATTGGGCTGCTCACTGATCTTTCAGGGACAACGTAGATCAAGATCAAACTACACAGAACGTGCAGTCTGATCTTTAGTGTACATTGTTTAATATAGATTTTAGTTTCCTATCAAAAAACAAAATAACTTAGAAATAGCTTCATTTAGGTTTTTACTATCGGCTCGAAAGGTCACGTTTGACAACCAATCCCTGGTTTTTACGACCCTTGAGACAGAAACCTTTTGAAAACATTGTGGGAAAAGGAGAAAATGCTAGTAACCAGCATTTTCTCCTTTTCCCACAATACTTTCTACCCTACTAGAAACAAATTTCAATTTTTGAGTTACGTTTATTTTGTCGTCTGCAAGTGCTTTCAATCTGGACAAGTCTAAAATTTTGTCGTTTGGTAAGGGGTGAATTTATATCGTAGATTAACCCTTCTTCTGCCAAGAGATCAAGATCAGACTTGATAGAACGTGCAACCTGATCTTGAATCTACGCTGTCCAATATGGAGATATCTCTCCCAAAAAATACCTTTCAAACGGCAATATTTGGGGTTTTACCATCGACTTAAAAGTTTCATTTAAATTTTTAACTTCTATAGCAGATTTTGGGATTAAAACCTGGCCACAGAAAAGTTCTTTGTTCATGAAATTCCTATCTTGATGCTTTCATCGGGACGAAGTTGATGTTTTGAGTCGTTTAACTGTAGTTTTATTGCTGTTTTCTTCCCAGATATGTGCACTGAGTCAGTGAACCTTCAAGATTTCATGTTTTCTGCAATTGAAAACATATGTGCATGATAAAAATTTTAAAGGGACAGACTCGTTTTTCAATTTGTAGCAAGAAAATTTCGGATGCTTTTTCAAGTCTAATTCTGGTTTAGATCAGACTGCACAGAACATGCAATGGTAACGATCAGTTCTCTAAGTGCTGTCCGAGTTTGAAATGCACTTTTCAAGTCTTTACAAGACAACGAAATGTATCGTCCAAACTGTTTGCGTTTACAGGTGATAAATCAAAAGTTCCTCGAATGAGAGATGTTTTTTTCCGAAGATAGAATTGTATGGAATGGAGATGATCTCGATTACCAGCAATTCTTTTTCCTCCTTTTCCCACAATATTTTCAAAAGATTTCAATGGCAGGGTCGTTAAAGCTCAGGATTGTGAAATAAAAAGTTAAGCATTTCGATTTATTGAGTTCACAATCAGTTTGCACCATTGAAACATTATTTTTTGGCAGAGTAATAGGTGCAGTTAATATGGGTCTCTGCACATCAGAGACTAAAGTACATGAGCTAGGCTCTGGGGAAAAGGGCCTTATTGCATCTGTGAAAAAATATCGACTCAGGTCCGAGTTCTGTCTGAGTAGAATAGATTTAGTGGATCCGCAATTATGTAATTGACAAAAGAGATACCAAGAAATTTATATTTTTACGAAAAAAAAAATGAACATCACCCTTTAACGAGAACTTGGATAGATTTACTCAAGGCCTCGATGTATTTCTAATTATTTTCTTTTATTGTAACACTGTTGGCGAAGATTAAATTTACCCCACAGGAAGCCAAGTCCAAGTTAATTCAAGCGCCAGACGAGCAATCGGTCAGGTCCAGGACTCAAAACGCGGCGGCCAGTGCAGCCATCCATGCTTCCCTACAGTTTCTTTTTACCAGTCCCTTGAAAAAATTTCTTTCAAACCAACTGGCTCATCAGTGAGAGAGGAATTGCGATAGGGTTCATTCTTCTTCCACCACTGACCATTGTTTCGACGATGTTTAAGTGGGAAAGCAGCTGGTGCCGCAAAAATCATATTGCGCAAAGTACTAGCGAAAAAACTCCAGAATCCAGAAAAGTATGGATAAGTGAACAGGCTGCTGCGATATAACTAAAGTAATGTTAAAAACATTGTTAAACATATATCAATCAATCAATCGATCAATCAATCAATTGGAAAGAAATATGACTGAGCTGGGGATTCGGATCAGCAACAGCCTACGACTAAGCTACGGCGATGGTCCTCCCGTCCTTCAGCCATGTGATTTAACTGTAATAATATTAGTTGTACGGTCAGGTGGCAGTGGACTTGGAAACTTGTTCACTGCCATGAATAATTTACCAAGTCCCGTGCCACCTGACTTTTCAAATTACGCGAAGTGGCGACATGATTCACCACTGCACTATCGTGGAAAAAGTTTCCAAGTCCCCTGCCATCTGACCGTACAAGGAATTTATGATATTGCAAAGTTGCACTATTCCAACGCTTGTTAAGCAAATTTTACCTGTGTTGGTTTTAAGAATTGATTTCGCTGACGCAGTAGAATTTCCCATCTGGATGCCCCAATTCAATGAAAACTGACGTCACTGGAAACTGACGTCACTGAAACTTTGGTAATATGTGTTAAAAGGTGTAGCTTGGTGCATAATCTTGATGTTAATTATTGATCGACACCGCCATTTTGAATGTTGTGTTGATGGTGTAGTAATGTATATATGGGGCTCCCGAAAGGAAAACTGTTTTTACGTCGGTTTTTGCCAGCGTATATGATGTATATATTTGGGGCACGTTATCCAATCGAATCAAGAGAAATTTCTTTACAGTAGATCTATGATAAAAGTATTTTTTTGTTCAGAAAATATGTTATACAGGGAAAGTACTGGGAACAAATGTGAAACGTGGAATAGATCTAACGTCATCTGAAAAATTTTCCCTGACCTCTTGGGAAATCGTAAATGAATTATTCTATGAGAAACCATATGTTTTATTTATCGTGTGACAGTAATTTCTTGTCATAGCAGAGAATGTACAAGAGACATAAGGCGAAAATGTAATAAATACTATATGTTATAATAATACAGTTAAGTTTGTTAGAAAACAAATGTCTGTGTATTTCAAGAGCAGGATCCTAACCATATCATGTTATCACATACCCAAAGTTAACTCTACCACACTACAAAATTCTAGATTGCCTGAACTGAAAGCATTAGCAGACGACAAATTCAGTGCTGTCCAAATGTTAGGATTTGTCAAAGACTAGAAAAAGTTGTGAGAAAAGGAGAAAATGCTGGTTACCAGCATTTTCTCCTTTTCTCACAATGTTTTCAAAACTCTTCTTCTCCAGGGTCGTTAAAAACTCGGGACTGTGTGGTTAAAGATCAAGCTAGCACAGTTTCAAGGTAACTTAGGCAAGGGATTATCTGAAGATCAAACTGCACGTACTGTGCAGCCTTATCTTAATCTTTACCAAACAACAAAAATCTGATTCCTTTAAATTGAAAGTATTTGCAGACGACATATTGTTTGTGGCTAAGAATTTGAAATTTTCCCGTGAAAGAGTAGAAAACTTGTTGGAAGACTAAAGATGCTAGCTAGTGATCAGCATCTTCTTCTTTTCTCACCAGGGTGTGTTCTTCTTCTATGTTTCTTTTACAAACTGTAAAAGAAATAATCCAAAACAATATGGAAGCATTTGCTGGTGACAAACCAAGTATGGATCCATTTTTGGGATTTGTATTTGAAAGGAGAGAAATATTGTGGGAAAAGGAGAAAATCAACTGGTGACTTGGCTTTCTCTCCTTTCCCACTATGTTTGCAAAAGTCTTCTTCACGGTCGTTTGGTTAGGGTTTAACCCTTTACCAGACGAATTTAAAAAAAAAAAAAAACTTATCCAAACTGAAAGCATTTGTAGGTGGTAATTTCATTGTGGCTAAAATGGTGCAATTTTGTCTTGGAAAAGGAGAAATCATTGTGGAAGAAGAACCAGCATTTTCTCCTTTCTCCCACAATATTTTCAGTAGGCGTCTTTCCCAGGCTCGTTAACATTCGTCATTGTGTGGTTAGCGGTTTTAACTCTTCCACAGCTGAAGCAATAACTTCGACATTTTTCGAGCCAAAAAAGCAAATTTCTACCACACCGTAAGATGATTCAGTTCATACATGAGCATTAGGTAGCGAAAGTGTGAAGATTCAAAATCAGATTGCATGTTTTGTACAGTCTGATCCTGACCTACACTGTCTACATAACCCATATAAATCGTGACTTATCGTGAAAGAGTAAGGATGAGATGAAATTAAGAGGCTAAATTATTCAGTATGTTTCCGAGTCGATATAAGTAGTAACTTGAGTTTTTACATCTTCATTTGAACGGAACTGATATGTGGAAAAACATGGCATCGGTGGTGAAGTTATTTGTTGGACTGTTTGTTATTGTTTATTTTGGAGCTTGTTTTGTCTCTTGTAAAAGGTAAGTAGCTAAAATCTTCTTCTTCACCTTCTCATCATCATCATCATCATCATCATCATCATCACTATCATCAAATTGTTGTTGTTGTTGTTGTTCTTCTTCTTCTTCAAGTACAGCTACTGCTGTTTCTGCTGCTCATGATTTCCACAACTTGAGCTACTATTGCTACTGTTGCTGTGACTATTACTATCCTCTAGTAGACAATGTATACATTTTGTGCATTTAGCCGAGATTTCAAATAATAAGAAACCAGCTACAGATTAAGTGTTTTTCTCTGCTGAATTTGAATCATTCGATTCTTTGAGGTTTTTTTTAAATCCTATTACAACATTCTATTGGACAAGCCCAGTGATTCAGTCAGAGACCCAATGGCTTGACATTTAGGGTGACGACTGGTTCGACCACTAGGGCGACTACCAGGATTGACGGTACCTAGTCTTTTTAAAAGGAATCAACTTCCGGTTGAATTATTTCACTGCCTATCGATGTTTTAACGATGTTTCTGTGGCAAAAGAAAGCCAGTAGTGTGGAAAGAACGTTTTCTATAGCACCTATATGAGAAGATAACTAAAATCGTGGATAGGTACACTGGCCTCCGCAATATTGCTAAAATTCTGTTTATAATGCTGCTAACACATATACCTACATACAAACATACGCATACTAAGTCAACAATTTCAAATTGTATTTTAATCAGGTTTGCTGTTTATTCGGTATTTACCGATAAGTATAATTTTGTTTACTATGGCGACCTTAAAAGCATTTGAGAAACAAAAGTAGGTTGTCTTTTGCAACCAATTGATCCTTTTTCCACGGTTTTTTCATTATAATAAACCTTTTCCATCTAATTCTTTAAGTCATTTTCACCAGTTTTGTGTATGCCTAGAATAGACTGGACGGTGTTGGGTTAACCCTTTCTCAAACGACAAATTTTTGGACTAGACCAAATTGAAAGCAGTTGCAGACGACAATTCAACTCTTGCTGAAAAGATGATTTTATGACTATGGTAGGGTAGAAAACATTGTGGGAAAAGGAGAAAATGCTGGTTACCAGCATTTTCTCCTTTTTCCACATTGTTTTCAAAGGGCTACAATTCCAGTCCTGTAAAACCCAGGGATTGTTTGGGAAAGGGTTAATCTGACTGATATTTGTTTTACACTTGCGGTAACTCAGTCAATAACTTGGTGTTGTGATGGGGTCGGAGACTGCCCTTTTGCGGACGAAGCAGATAAAGATCAGACATAAAAAAACATACTTTTGCGTATTCACGTTCTAGGCGTTACACCCTAGCCGTATTCACGCTACTGAGTAAAAAATTCTCATCATATCTGCCCCCCTTATTGCTGAATAAATTCAGCGAAAACTTCAGTCCATTGCAAAATCCCAACTGCTGTTTCATCAGAATTATTTTTGCAGGAAAAATCATATTTTACATCAAAGATCAACCTGCATGTTCCGTGCAGTATGATCTTTGATCTACACTGTCAGTATCAGCGTATTTAGCCCTAAGTGTTTGAGCTTATATGCATCTTTTGATAGAGGTAATATGCACAATATAACAGCTGCAAATGTACTTCACATCTGGTCCATTAACTTTCAAAATGCAAGGCAAAACTTTTTCTTTCCTTTATCAACACATTGATAATCAAGATCAAAATTTCTTCTCAATGTAAAATAAGATCAGACTGCACAGAACATACAGCCTGATCTTGGATCTGTACTGTATGTTCTTTATTCCTTTAACTAACATACCGCCAAAAACATAACTGATATTATCTTATCATCTTCACCTATTTTACTCTCTCGTTTAAAAAAAAAAACATTGCATTCATGCTGCATGAGCTACCCTAAACCGTATGGCATATAATCACGTATACTAAACGATGAGCATTCTAAGCATTAATGAAAAAGGGAAAAATACAGGTAACCAGTATGTTCTCCTTTTTCCACAATGTTTTCTACCCTGTTAAACAAAAGATCATATGACTTAAGACACATTTCTTTTGCCGCCTACAAATGCTTTCAGTTTAGACAATCTAACGATTCTTTCCTGTGGTGAAAATTTTTACATTTACAGAAAAATAAAGGAAAGTTTCAAGCCATTAGAAAATTCCCAAAAATTGAGATTTGAAAGTGTAAACGTGAAAAACTCATACAGTGTAGATGCAAGATGAGAATGATTGTTAGTTCTGTGCAGTGTGATCTTGATCTACTCTGTCCATTAGAAAGCATGGAGTTGCGCTAAGCAGTCCACGGAATTTAAAATTATTGAGGTATGCTCTGTGAAAAAAGGGGGTATAATGCCCCTGCGAAAAGTACCGACTCATGTTAGCCTGTGCAATCTGCGCAGGCTGACAGTTGTCGAAACTTTTAGCTGGTTGTAAATTTTATGCATGTCCGTGGCCCATTCTACGTCATGATTCAGTCCTTTTTCAGACAAAATGGATCTATCCGTTATAATCTTGTCTTGGTATGATGCCGCACGGGGGATGCATGACGGCCCATTTTCAAACAGCACGGCTTATTTACTCAGATTTATAAGCCCACTTCATTACTTTCCAGCTGGCAGTGGTTAACAGAACAATCCTAATTTTACTCGGTGCAATTTCATTAGATCATCAAATAAAATAACTTGAACGTAGAAGTTGGCTTGCAAGATAGTTTTTTTTTGTATACCTTACATCTGCATCTTTTCCTTTTGGCACTAGATTCATAGCGAGTTTTACCTTTTCAGCATCAAACACATACATACATTCGACCTCTTTCATTGGCCAGAAATACAATCTCCTGAAACTCAGAAATACTGTTATAATGTATGTTTAGCGAAAACGTGAACAGCACAGACCTGAAATCAGACTTCCTGTTCTGTTTAGTCTGCTCTCGATCTACAGATTGTTATTTAACTCATTACCAAACGACAATATTCTAAGCTTGTCCAAATCGAAAACATTTGCAGACGACAAAGTAAAAGTGACTAAAAATATGAAATTTGTTTTGTGAAGAGTAGAAAACATTGTGGAAAAAAGAGAAAATTCTGGTTGCCAGCATTTTCTCCTTTTCCCACAATGTTTTCTAAAGGATTCTTTCTCAGGATCGTCAAAAGTAGGGATTGTATGGTATTGGGTTAATAAGAGATAATTATACTCCCAAACCTTTTGTTTCTTTTCATTTGTATAGCTAAACATCTTTCTTTAATGTAATACCTTGCTATTTGCAAAAGCTATTGGAAATGAAACAGTGACAAAGGTTTGATAGTGTATCGTATTATGAAACACCTTGTATGCTGTCCACAAAAAAAATGCCATTGTTTAGGATATTTGGGGTCCATACACATATATAACTCGGCATTTTTCGACAGCTGCAAGTAACGTTACAATTCACCGAAACTCAGAAAGATACTTATCATAAGGGCTCAACCAAACAAAGAGACAGTGTAGATCCAAGGTCAGACTGCACGTACTTTGCAGTCAGCCCTTGATTGACACCGTCCACAAAAGCCACTGTATTCGGTCTGTATATTTAAACTGAACCTCGCGTAACTCTTTACCAAACGACAAAATTTTTGACTGGTACAAATTGAAAGCATTTGCAGACGACAAATTAAAGGTGGCTAAAATGGTAGAATTTGTCCATGATAGAGTATAAAACATTGTGGGAAAAGTTTACCATCATTTTCTTTTTTTCCCACAGTGTTTTCTAAAGGCTTTTTTCTCAAGGTCGCCAAAAGTAAGGATTGTGCGGTAATGGGTTAAAGTACAATTCACTAATTATATATTTAACGTATATATATATATAGGCTTGACAAGTCAATCCACCGGTAAAGATCAATGATCAGCGTTCTCGTTCTGAGCAGTCTTATTTTGATCAATGCCCCCTAAAAGAGCCCTCTTTTCGCATAAGCTACCGTATAGGCTAACTCGAGACGGCACCATACGACTACATTAGGTTTTGTTCTACAGTAGACTTGCGCAAACCAGAAGATTACATAAAAACGGAAAATGTCCATTAGGGTTGCCCTGCTCCGACTGAGTAGGCTGATCCGGGACGACACTTTACGAAAATGTCCGAAGGCCCCCTTTCACGTGATGCAGTCCCGCTTATGACAATCACAATCTCTTTCGACGGCTGAAAATATAAATCAAAGACACTCAGACTCTCACAAGACTTTTGTTTAAAGAATAGGCTTGACTAAGCATGTGGACTGTTAAAGATCTTAGATCAGACTGCACGTTTTGTGCAGTCTGATCTAAGATCTATACAGTTCGCAAAAGCCACGTACTATTTTAACGTAGGGCACTGAATGGGCGTAAGAGAAATAATTCGTATTGAAAATGCACGTTGCACTTACCGACTGCACTTATCTGCTACGCCTTCATGAAATATGAAACTGGAGTACCTGGTTAATGTTTGATAAAGAAAATTTGCAAAACCACTTGCTTCGTTCGATTAGAGAATTAAGAAAAAGATGATTTCCATTAGTAAACAAGCTTCGACGGATCTGCTTCGTTTTGATCATGACATAAGAAAAGGTGTAGCTTTTGGATAAGTTGCAATAGATGAAGTTTCCCTGTTTGACACATAATCATTGGCATATTTTACTTTGTATTTTGTTTGTATTGGAGTTTAATGACGTTGAAAAGTTTAGGTCATAAAACGGCGATCAGTGCACCTACGCAAGTGTTTTTTTGGTTTCGCACACTAGCACTGACACAACTTGCATTCATAACTACTGACTTTTCTCACATGCATCAGAGTTATGAGACAAGAAATCGCCGGAAACAAATATGCGGTTGCAATTGTTACGAACAGTAGGCCTACGATGGTTTTTAATGTCATATGTGCTTAAAAGAAACATTTTAAGTGGTTGCAATACGTAGATCTATATTCCCAAATGGGATAGCGAAAGAAAACAAAAACCTTCATTGTATAGAAAAAGTGCATAACAACTTTGAAGGAGATAAATATTTGTTGTTAACTTCTGGTGCGACAACTTACAATTTGTTGACAATGATGCGCCCTACACTTCCGCAGCTGGGCTATTGACCTAAATACTAATTTTACATAAGCAACTGCTTACTAAAGTGGTTTTTTTTTTTATCCACTCATGTGATAAATACTTCAATGAAATAGTCTATGAGGTTGCAATTTACGTAGCTCTACATTTGCTTATGTGTGTAATATGGGTATGGACATCATTTATGTCGGGGTCACGTTTTAAGGTTATATAGGGATAGCAGAAGAAAAACAACTTTTTTGGTTTTTGAAAGACGTAAGACGATTTTGAAGGAGAGTAACTTCTGTTGCGTCAGTCTTCATTTTGTTGGCGGTGATGCGCCTTGCACTTCCGCTGTTGAATACATTAATACAAGCAGACGCATTGACCTCAATATTACTGTAGACTCTTATTTCAGGTTCAAAGACAATGCAGCTGATGGACCGAGATCTTCTCATTGTGTCAACCAGACGCCGAGTCTCTGAATTCAGTTTAAAAATTAATTTTGACATCAGTCGTGTACACATGGCTATACAGTTTTAATAGTCGTTTGTACTCGTATATAACTCAACCCTTCATCACACGACACAATGTTATACCTGTCCACAGTGGAAGAGTTTGCAAGCAGATGACAAATTAAATGCTACTCAGATGAATAGAATTATCCTTCGAAGAGCAGAAAACATAATTATGGGGAACAAGAAAAAATACTGGCTACCAGCAACTTGCCCCTTTCCCTAAGTGTTTTAAAGTCTTGTTTTGCAGGGTCAATAAAATTTGAGTTTGTGTGTTGAAGTGTCGATGGGCCTAAACTATTTCCTGCCTTCTGTTCGAGATTCATTTAGGCATCATTCATGTTTTAAGTGTAACATTGTGTCGGCCCAAACATTCCATATTCGGTCTAAGGTTACCCAACCGTTCGTCCCCATTTTGGACTATCCATTTACACTTCATTTCGTTGGGTATTTCATTTGAAGTACGCTTGTTTTCACCAATATGCATGAGGTCAGCTTGTAACACAGCCATGGTGATTAAGACATATCTAATTGTGAGTTTCAGTATTTAAAGGCTTAGACCTATACAGCTTGAAAACATTTGCAGACAACTTATAACATATGGCAAGCACGATAACATCCGTCTCTAAAGGGTAGAAAATATTGTGTAAATAGGGAAAAAGCTAGTTCCTGGCCTTTTCTCGTTTTCCCCAAATGTTCTCAAAAATCCCTACAGGCTGTTAAAACATAAGATTGTTTTGTAAAGGGCTAAGATAAAATCAGAAGTATGTGGGTCTAATTTGATAAGATTGTTTTAACAGATAAGCCAATTAGGACTCATTTCTTTTTGATAAACCTTTATTTCTTTAATGCCTAGATTTAAACCACGTGTGTTTTATGAATGCCTCTGCTATATTTATACATTAAGTTTCCGGTTTACTACATGTATATAGACCAGACTTGTAAAATATTAGATGACTTGCTTGGTATAAATTTCATGGAGATGCATTAAACCACCTGTTGCCGAAAAATGGCTGATATTTTTTGTAACGGTTAACATTACATTAGAGGACCATAGCTGGGATGCAAAAGAAAAATTGGGTCTATATTCACACCAACCATTCCTAAGAACGTTTTTTGTCTTATTCTTCAAAGTTGTCTAATTGTGAAAGTAACAGACCTTCTGATTGGTTAAACCGAAAGTAACAGAACTTCTGATTGGCTAAACCGAATGATTTAGCCGATCAGAAGTTCCGTTACTTTCGGTTCAGCCAATCAGAAGCTCTGTTACTTTCACATTGACGAATTCTGATGAATAAGCCTAAGAGTATTCTTAAGAATATCTGGTGAATACGGACCCTAGACAAGAGACAACGAGATGTTTTAACCTTTATCCTGCAGAATAACGATACTGAGTTTTTTTATTGCATGGAAAAAAACCTAAAACATTGCTATTTCAAAGTTATGTCTTGGGGAATGTATCTCCATACCGGACAGTGTAGATCAAAGATCAGACTGCACGTTCTGTGCAGTCTGATCTTGATCTACATTGTCCGCAAAAGGTAAGTAAGTCGCGCTTAGCAGCCTAAGGGTAACTACAAAATTCCACTGATTACATGTAGACTTTGTGTAGCTCACTAAATGTGTGTTTTAGGAACAATTTTGTAGGCCAGAATATACCGTTAGTGCTCTGGTCTCGACATTTTGACATGTATCTCTATTTTTGGTGTTCTTGAAAGATATTATTATCCTTACTTATCCGCCCAGAATGCTGGGCTTCGTGACCCTCATTTGAATATAAATCATTCTGTGCTTGGTAGAGTTATCTAAGTCGCTTTCAGTAGTATTACAGTTGTTACGGCTGGCATACGTATCTGCGCACCCCCTCCCCTTCCCCCCCCCCCCCTTCCCAAAAATGAACCGAAATGAGAAATATTAGACAAGTGTAGGCTTGCTTGTAAAACTTAGGTATATACAAGCAGGAGTTATATGTTTTCTCTGAAAATGTTATATACGTTTGTTTTTATGCACTAGGTACTCGAGCAATGCAGGTCCTATGTTTTTATCTACTTCGTCTCATTTGCTCTTTGCTGTGATTTTATCGGTCATACAAGTATCATCCGTCTAGATCCTATGCGCTTCGAATGCAGTCACATTTCATCTAATCCTAATAAAATATCTTTGCCGTTAACTAGCAACCAGAAAGTTTGACTATCTATAACTTATTTTTGAACATCTAACATATAAAAAAATGCATATATATTGTTCTTTCTACTTGTATTTCTAAAACTAGACGGCCGGGGCTGAATCTGTTTAGGCCTATGTGTCAGTATTTTCCACTTATGTTTTCAAATGTTCTCTAGTAGCCATTATTTAAAACCCAGAATTGTGAAATAAAGGGTCAAGCCAGAATTTAATATTGACTCGGTGATGTTTTGTAAGTCGTCTAGGCCGAGCTAGGTAGCTCAATTTGTAATTTACCCTTTACCACACAAACCTGAGAAAGAAATTGTTTGAAAACATCGTGGGATAAGCAAAAAATGCTGGTAACCAGCATTTTTTGCTTTTCCCATAATGTTTTCCGCTCTTTTTCAAAGACAAATTTCATCAGTTGAGTTACATTTGATTAGTCGTCCTTATTATTATAGGCTTTCAAATAGAATGATTTTTAAAATGTGTTACGCGGTAGAGAGATGTAGGGCTTAAAACCCAGCGGGCCGCTGGCTCAATCTTACAGCTCGCCCAAATTCTTTTTGATGGTTAACGAAAGGCATAGTTACACGATTCTCCTCTTTCACCACTGTACGTACTTGTTTCGACGATACCACTTGGATGCTGTAGTGTAGATGAAAAGGACACTTCATGAAAGCATGGATATGTGCACCAGCTGAGGCGGTATAACTGAAATCATGGTGAAAAATTGTGAAAACACCAATTAACCAATTAACTCCCAAGTCACCTTGAAATTTCTTTTTAAAAATTGTAGTAAATAACATCATCTCGGAAAACAAAGCTTTTTACCTATTACCAGACGACCGTGACATTTTTAGGCTTGACGAAACCGTTGTCTGCTCATGTCATATTCTTACAAGAATCGACCTGTCTGCTATGACGCAACACTCATTTCCGTATACCTGGGAAAATACTACAAAATTAAACTTTTTCTGCACAGATAGAATACTAGAGAAAAGTACACTGAACTATTCACCAAACAACAAAAATACTGACATGTTCATTTGCAGACAACATATCGAATGTGGTCTGAATGATTGGAATTGTGTTTAATAGGGTGTTCCAAAACATTGTGGGAAAACGAGAAAATGCTGGTTACCAGCATTTTCTCCATTTCTCACCATATTTTCGAAGGTTTTCTTCGAAGACGTAAACGGTAACGAAATAATTGAGTCTGTTTTCCATTACACAAAATAGAGGGAATAGTTGTAGCCTACTTATAGCCTACCCCTCCCATATACCGTGGTAGCCCATGCACTGTGAAAAGGGGGGGGGGGGGGAAGGTGTTTTGCAACTAAAAAAAAGTATCGATCAGTAGAGCTGGGACGGGTAGAAATTTTGTACCCGGGTTCCCGTGGCCATATTACCCGATGTTATTACTTCCAATTAAATTAAAGATCAATAATTGTCTATCTTTATGCATCCTGGCACTTGCAAACATAGCCTACCAATTTATGAAAACAACTAAACCACTGTATGGAAACTCTGTACGGGAAATTTCTTCGGTGAATTCAAGATGGCGGACACGTGTTATTGACAAAGTGTCGTTTAATTTTGATCCAAACTTGTTTCAAATTGCATCACCTATAACGAGTAAGGTACCAATCTAAAGAGCTTTGATTGAAAAATCAAGCCATATTAGCTTATGAGAAAACGAGAGTGCCTCTTGTCTGAAATCCCACGCTGAACATGATGTTTTGATGAAGTTGAAAAACTAAGCGGGAGACCGGAAGAAAACTGGCTTTATTTCATCGAATAGAAAGCTAATGATAAAAGAATGTACCTCGATCGGTGGGGAAATGTCATATTCTTACAACTGTACCAAAATACTTTGCTTATATTAACTGATTTAGCTGTTATAAAGTTTTGAAATTTTGCATGGTGTACTCTTCGGTGCAAACCGAAACTAAACTACTGTACGGTTGGGTGATCGGAATTTCTGTACGCTTCGGAAACAGATATGAAGTCAAAAATCTGTACGCTTCAGTGAAAACAATTAAGGGAGGAAAAAAAGAAATGTACGAATATCCTACATGGGTCATTTACTTGATGTTTTTATGTTGAACTCACAGAAACGTGATGTATAAATCCGCAACTTCGTACACTAAAATGTCTCGTTATTGAGAAGTGCTGACCAACATGAGCAGAATCATCTTGTATACATATATGTAGGCCTTAAAATAAAAATAATAAACTGAAAGTTTTTGTTTGGTCTGACACCAAAAATGTAGAAACCATCCACAGTATAGACTGCAAAGACGCATTATCAAGCGAAATATAGAACCGTACCTCCTCTATCATCATTTATTGTTCAGGGGTCCTCCGTGGCGCAGTAGGTGATGTAGATTTTTAGGAACTTTTTGTGGATTGTGTTGGTTAGAATTCCACAAAGAACACTGGTTATGTTTGTATGTCTGTTGGCGACGCATTTTAGAGCCCAAGCTCAGCGCTGGTGAACGTATGAAGCACTTTCAGAGCAAACTTTGTATTGATCGGACCAGAACCAGTTGGAAAGTCATATAAAGCCCGAATCAAACAATGACACATCTCTGAGCTTTGGCTTGACTTTTCAAACACTAAGAACCGGCAGTGAAAAATGCAATACAAAACTCCTTTGTGCACTGCCTCGTAGCTATAGCTCTTTTTTAATTTACATTGATTTCGCCTAGTGATCATTTGTTATTCTTTATACCTTAAGAGACCTTTTAAAAAGGATAATCATATGCCTGTTGTTAAATTCACATTTAAGAGTTTCGCTTTAGGATAAATTATACGTTTTTTCATTAATTGAAACCATCAATTTTCATACACAGATAGAAATGAGAAATTCAGCCTAGAAGAACCATGGCTCTCTTTTCATTTAGGGAAAAAAAAACAGTAATTTCGACCTTAATTTTCGAAGTATCAAATCCTTTGACTAGAAACTCTGGATGATATACAACACACCCAGGCAACTCTGTCTTTATTACATCATTTTCTGAGTTACGTCCCCTTTATATCTTGTTTATTTTGTAAGCATTTCCAAGGGACATTGTCTTTATTCCGTAGCATTCATTTTAAAGCTTTTAATTTATAAACTCCCACTTTTATGTTTCAGTTACACGGATGAGGAACTACTTAGCGATTTCTTTCTTTATCTGTTTTCAGTGTTCTGCTATAGAATCATATACATGGAACTTAAAAATTGTTTGTTACATTCTGTTAATAACATATTTTTATTTTGTTACACTCCGGTATTTAGTATACCCGAATAAAAGGTCTTGATCGAGGTCATCTGAATACGTTGATACATTGTAGTTATATCTGGGGATAATTTTTTTTTAAATTCAAACTAATTTTAAACACTATTTTAAAATGACTTGCACTTTTCCTTTAGAAAATAGGAATAACACAGAATTCTCTATCAAATCCTTACAAAACCAGGAAACCCTGGCGTGACTCTTTTTTTAAGGCATTATACAGTTTTAACATAATAAACAAGATATAGAATAATTGACACAACTAGGTTTCATGTACTTGTATAAGGAATTCTCGCTGTGCGGGAAATGCATGTAACAAGTAGACTGTTGTAGCATTTTTCTCCCTTAATCATTTTCACCGAAGCGTACAGATTTTTGACTACATATTTGTTACCGAAGCGTACAGAAATTCCGATCACCCAACCGTACAGTGGTTTAGTTTCGGTTTGCACCGAAGAGTACACCATGCAAAATTTCAAAACTTTATAACAGCTAAATCAGGAAATATAAGCAAAATATTTTGGTACAGTTGTAAGAATATGACATTTCCCCACCGATCGAGGTACATTCTTTTATCATTAGCTTTCTATTCGATGAAACAGAGCCAGTTTTCTTCCGGTCTCCCGCTTAGTTTTTCAACTTCATCAAAACATCATGTTTAGCGCAGGATTACAGACAAGAGGCACTCCCGTTTTCTCATAAGCTACTATCGCTTGATTTTTCAATCAAAGTTCTTTAGATTGGTACCTTACTCGTTATAGGGGATGCAATTTGAAACAAGTTTGGATCAAAATTAAACGACACTTACTTTGTCAATAACACGTGTCCGCCATCTTGAATTCACCGAAGAAATTTCCCGTACAGAGTTTCCATACAGTGTAAACACGGCTTAAAATAGCCAAGCTGCGTCAAAAATCCAAGTTTGGCCGTTCCTTAGTCTTCTGCAAGACAACGAGAAAACATAGTGTAACATTTGAAGTATATCCAACTCACGCAGATTGTTGCGTAAATCACGGTAGATAGGCCTTTAGAATTGAAATTCGCGTATTTAAGAAAAGAACGAAAAAAAAAATCCATTATCCGCTTATCTTGCGTAAAATACCGGTATTGGAGGTTACTTGCTGTCCTTATTGATAAATTAATGTCAAATCATTGGGAAATGCATATCCATGAACTGCCTACATGAAAAAATGCTCGATTAAAAAAAAAAAACACGAAAACGCATGACACAACTCAATGTTCCTTTTCACATTGTCCAATCAGAGTCACTTCAGACCGTCTTTTCAGTTTTTAATAACTTTAAACAGTAAATTTCCTCATATCTTAATATTACACACTTTTGTGTTCAAAACGTCATCGTTGATTACTTTACTTCTGGTTTTGTAGGCCTAATCATCATGGTTACAACCATAGCTTTACTTAATAAGTTAAGTAACTTAACTTAAAGGTGGGTATTTAGAATTTTTACATCTCACTAAATTGAAAAATATATATATCACTGAAATTCATATGAAAAAATAATACAAATCATCAATAATTAAGATTCATAAGATTACAAAAAAAATTTTTTTTTGATGGTATTCCCTTAAAAGGCTACGTAGCCTCTTAAGCTATTTTTAGATTTCGCGCCAAAAATCAATAAATCATTGTGGGAATGTCAAGTGACTGGCACGTGACTCATAACCCTTAAATTCCCTGTCATAACAAACATGTAATGATTATTTTCCATAATGTCTTCTTCGGACGCTATGTTTGAAGCTTCTTCTGTGTATTCCCGTAAGTAAATGAGCGAATTGATCATCTAAAAATAGAATGTGTCTCCCGTTGGTGTCAACCTGGGCCGTAGTAAATCTGTAATTTCTCGTGTTGTCGGATGGTTTTCAACTACTGGGGTTTTATGAATGAAAATTAAAAGGCTTTGGGAGTATCAGGATGATTTTTTTGCACTTTTGTAAAATTTTCGTCCCAAAATCTGACGGGCCACCTTTAAACTGTACTAGATCTATTAATTTATCGGGTGCCCGGGTAATGATTTAGTACCCGGGTACCGGCATTATCCTACCCGATACCCGGGTACTCGAGTAGGCTACTCGTCACAGCTCTAATTGCCAGTATTTTCTCCTTTTACCACAATGTTTTCTACCCATCTAAAGACACGCATTTAAATTTTTGAGCCACATTTAGACCTGTCGTGTCGTCTGCAAATGCTCTCGATTTGTACAAGTCTAATTAACACTTCGTCGTCTGGAAATAGTTAAGGTTACGACTTCCTCGTACTTGTACAAACTTTTAATGTCAATATCTATTTTTCAGGGGCTACATGTTGACGTTCCCAGAACAGCTGCAGATTTGGGCACCAGAAAAATTTTGTTTAATGCTGTACAATATTTCTTATGGAATCAATGTAAAGATGAACATTTCCTGTTTTGGGAGGACGGCAGAATACACATCTCTATCATTCCATCGCGGTAAAAACCTCTGTCTTGTTAAAAAAAGCTGAAATTCATACAGTTACACCCGTGTTTTCTCATGTTCTGGATCAGGAGCTGTATGAATACTTTCTAATTTTGATGTCTACGAAAGGATGTACTTGATTTGACATTGAAAGCAATTACTTCGAACAGTTTTCTAGTAACTCCACACCTGTCTTCAGAGTTTTGCTGTCATTAGTGTTGGGCTTGAAAAAAAAAGTGGAAAGAATAGTACTTATGGGTAATAATTTCGATGGAATGGCATTCAATTTAATTATAGTGTTAGCAGTGGGTATGAATCTAGACATATCTAATCGAACAGTAACCACCAATGATCCATATAAAAGAAAGCAAGCACCCCCTCAAAACTTATTAGGCGCGAATTGTCAAGTTAAAAACGAACTCGCAAATTAATACTGTTTTGTCTGTAAAAAGATAGGCTACTTCATGGTGTTGTATCTACTTATTTTTTTCTCTTGTCCCATACAACATGCTACTGTAGGAAAAGTATACTTGATTCGCTTTCCATGAGGAGTAAGAAAATGTAATCATATCGATAAACTATTCTCTTTACCGGAGCCTACCCATGCAGGTGCCAAAATTATCGCAGGATATTTATAATATCTTGTGTCACAGTCTGAGTAGATTAAGATAAAAGCTAATTTTGAATGTAAATAGGTTACAAACCGACAAATATGTGAGGGATGAATTAATGACGAATTGATGAAGACGGAAAGATTTGTTAATTTCTTTAAAGGCATTTGCAGACGACAAAATAATTATGACTCAAAAAATGAAATTCGTTGTTGTCTGAAGGACAGAAAGCAATGTGGGAACCTGGGAAAATGCTTTTAACAACATTTAGATATTAGCTTCTTTTCCCACAATACTCTCAAAAGCCTTTGGTCTATGGGTTGTTAAAAATAGGTATCGTGTGGTAAAGGGTTAAAGAAAAATCATTAAACAATTGTATCATGGTCATAGGGACAATAAGCTAAATTTTCTGTTATTTCAGAATCCTTTAGAGTGAGGTTTGTACATTATGGCAAGTGTCCTAGGCTATATTTTTACTGTTTGCAATAGAGCATAACCCTTTAGCCCATGAGGCATTTCTATGGTATCTCTTATTGTCCCTAGACAACAGCAAGGATGAAGCCATTTCTTATGTGTATACCTTTTGATAGCATAGAAAACATTTTGACAGGCAATTTCACCTTTTGCCACAAGGTTTTCCAAAGGCTCCTACAGGCAATGCTTAGAAATGAGTATGTATATATGGAGAAAAGGGTTAACTATATTGACTAGCCTGCATAGCTCAGGTAGTATAGCATAGAACCTGTAAACATGTCTTTGTTCACTTGAAGCCTTGGGTTTGAGCCCCACGGCTAGACATCTAACTTGATAATGATCTTGCACTATACCCTGTAACAAGACTTACAGTCTTCATGGGGGCATTGCTCATTTTGGCAACCAGTAATTATAAATAAAAGTAAAATCAATCAATTAAAGGTGGGTATTTAGAATTTTTACATCTCACCAAATTAAAAAATATATATATCCCTGAAATTAATATAAAAAAATAATATAAATCATCAATAATTAAGATTAATAGAATTACAAAAAAAAGATTTTGATGGTGTTCCCTGAAAAGGCTACATAGCCTCTTAAGGTATTTTTAGATTTCGCGCAAAAAATCAACAAAGCATTGTGGGAATGTCAAGTGACTGGCACATGACTCATAACGCTTAAATTCCATTACTTAAACACATGTAATAATTATTTTCCATAATGTCTTCTTCGGACGCTATGTTTGAAACTTCGTCTGTGTATTCCTGTATGTAAATGAGCGCAATGAATATCTAAAAATAGAACATGTCTCATGTTGATGTCAACCTGGGCCGTAGTAAATCTCAAATTTCTCGTGTTGTTGGGTGGTTTTCGACTACTGGGGTTTTATGAATGAAAATTAAAAGGTTTTGGGAGTATAGGGATGTTTTTTTTTGCATTTTTTGTAAAATTTCGTCCCAAAATCTGAAGGGCCACCTTTAAAGAGACCAAATTGTTCATGTTTTTAAAGTAATCTATGGCAAATTTGTTTGATTTTATAAAATGATAAACTGTCATTGATAAAGACCTTATAGTTTGGATCCATTAAGTTGTGGCTAAATTCATTTTCTGGATGAATTTTAGGATGGTTACTTATAGATGTGTAGTAACAAATATCTCATGTCCAAAGTTTAGCCTTTTGGCTGCTTTTAACAATAGATTTTAAGAGAGAAAAAGAAAGATTGTTTTCATTAACAGTGCTGACTAAATAGTAATGGAATTAGAATGATTTATTTTGAAAGCAATTAGGGAGAACATAATGTACAGCAGAGAAGCGTGACAGCATTGGTCCTATCTCACTTCTTCAACTGCCACAGGCCAAACAAAGATATACAAAATACTAGTTCAAATGAAACAAAGAATAAACATGAGATATAGAGAATGCTGCAGAAAACATTTTAGAAAATAGAGTCGATCTAACTATTACATGAACAAGCAATTGCTCGTTTCTCTATGACATTTTAAAAGACTTTTTACTTTAGGTGTATGAATTGCAGTAGCTGTGTGATATATTGGGGTTTAACTCTTTACCACACAATCCTGACTTTGAAAAAGAAATGCTTTTAAAGATATTGTAGCCTTGCAGGAGAAGGAGCAAATGCTGTAACCAGCATTTTCTCCTTTTTCCCCACAATGTTTTCTACCTCATCAAAGACAGTGATCATCGTTTCAGCCAAAATTCATTAGGTGTCTGTAAATGCTTTCAATTTGGTCTTGTCCAGAACTTTGTCATTTGGTATAGGGTTAAAATAATTTTAAAAAGCTAATATTTCAGACCAACATGAATGTTTTACATGGACAATACCAGACTTCCTCACTCCTGGAACCTGTGATCTCGAGGTGAAAGGAATTGATGAAATTGAGGAGTACACATTCACAGAGAAGAAAGAGATTCAAGTATTAGACACATATCAAATAACTTTCATTCAGACAGATAAACCCATGTATAAACCTGGGGAAAATGGTAAACTTTTTAAATTTTATTCTTTATCTCATTATTATTATAAGATAGCCTTTTTGTGTGTATTGCAGATATTAATATTTGAAAAACTGGGACAAAGAAAAAACTATTTGTAAAATGTGCTTTTTCCTTTTGCCACACTGTTTTCTCATACATTTATGTATTTAACCCAAATGATATTAGGATATGAGGAAAAAGCTGGGAGCCAGTATATTCTCTTTGTCCCACTATGATTTCTACTCGGTTAAAGACAAACCCAAAATTATTTAAGCCACAAAATTTTGCTCTATCTGAAAGTGGCACTAATAAAGTTAAGTTCTTTCAAAGGGAATAAAACATTGTTGGAAAAGGAGAAAATGCCTGTTACCAGTATTTTCTCCTTTTTCTATGTTTTCACAAGGCCTCTTCCCTGGGTTGTGAAAACAGGATTGTCCAGGAAAATGTTTACAAACAATTAACAAACAAATACACATATTCTAGTATTGTGGACAAAATACATATATTGACAAAATAAATGATGGCAACAAATTGAGTTGTATAATGATTCCTTTTTCTATCTTCTTTTCAGTGAAATTCAGAATTCTTACCATAAAAGAAGACTTGTTGCCAGTGACAAAATTGGTAAATACTCATTCAGAATCTTTTTAGTCATCCTGGTCCCCAAAAAATAAAATTAATTCTTCTAGGGAAACACTTATGTTTTATGAGTGCATTTCAGAGGCACCTGTGTTTGGTAAGAAATACATTTTTTATTTATCACAGGTAAAAGAGACGGTGAAGTTATGTAAAAAAAAATGGAACCTTTGTTTAGTTGTGTTATGTTTACTTGTCAAGTACATATAACATCAAGCATGAGGTTCTGTTGCTTTCTGCCAGCAGCGAAAGGACATAATCAAACTGCATAGATATGCAGTTCTATCCTGAATGTTTTTAATGCTCTTGACAAATCATCTGTAAATCTTCAGAATCTGTCTTGTACTGTTCATGAGGATTGTCTAAAATATGTACTTCTAGCCTTATTAGGTGTTGTTGTTAAATGTTCTACTATTTTGAATACTTACTTTTTGAACACTTGCTTAAGTACTACTACAAACTAGTATTTTATTACAAGTGTGTGAGTAGAAAAGGAATTTTAAGTATTGTGACACTGTTAGTAAACGTGGGAAAGATAAATTAAATAAGTGCTCAAGTGGATGGATTATTGTAATATGAAACAATTAATCCTTTATCAAACAGTCCTGAGTTTTAAGGACTTTGAAGAAGGTGGCTTTTGAAAGCATTGCAGGAATAGGTGGAAATGCTGGTAACCATTTTTCAAGATGATAATTCTTAGTAACCATTCTAGAAGCATGAAGTAATTATTTTCTCCTGCTGCAGATAGAAAGAATAACAGTTCAAGATCCACATGGCTTCTATATGAAAGAGTGGAAAGACCTAGAAGTAAAATCTGGTTAGTTATTACTTACATTTTAGCTATAGAGAATAAAGAGTTCTTTACTAATTTACCCCAGGATTTCATCCCCCTAATAGGAACCAGGATTTTTTACTTTTCTCATATTTTATTCTACATTTTCCAGTACAAAGCCACAACTAATGCATCTAATTTGTTATCAATAAGTGTGGCGTAAAGGGTGAAAGGTGTGTGTACAGGAATGGTTTAATTCATTTTCTCCTTGACAAAATTGCAGCATATGACATAAAAAAGATCAGTTCCCTGTCCATCTCTCCATTTATTCAGTACATAAACACACGCGTAAATACTGTGGCAGAAGAGGCAAGTTCTATGGCTTTATGAGTTTTCCTACTTTGCCAAAGTATTTTGACAAGTGATCTGCTGCAAGATACTGGAGGTTAAGAGTAACAAATTCCTGAGCTGCCCAATACGTGTATTTCACCAGCATGCAGAAAAAAAACTACTGAAAACACAGGGAGAAACGGAGAAGATGTGTCTAGCATTTTCTAAGTTTCCAACATGATTTTCTACCCATCATTCAAGACAATCCTGTCATTTGAGCAAAGTTTACATGTTGCCTGTTATCGTTTTCAATTTTGACATTTCCAATTTTTTGTTGTCTGTGTAAGAGGTAAGATAGGAGTATGTTGTTGATATCATGCAGGGTGCCTCAGAAGTAATGTATACACCTGGTTTTCTATTAAAAAAAAAAAACACCTTTTGATTTCAAAAGGACCTTTAGTAATGATAGTCATAATAAAAGCTAACTTAACTCTGTCTTGTGTTGTTAGCTTATTAGCCATAATTCACTCTGAAAAAAAATGTAAGAGTGTTAACTCTAAAACAACTCTGTGGGACTTTTGAGACACCATGTACACTATTCATTGTAACAGGTTTGGCTAGTTTAGAGTTCAAGCTGTATGATGAACCATTGTTGGGGGAATGGAAGATAGAAGTATTTGTCAATGGACGCAAAAATCAACAAACATTTACAGTGGATAAATATGGTGAGCTACATGTATGTTAAAGTCTATGTCTTATTGTGTGCTGATAATACTTGTCTTCAAATGGATCTGCTGCCAGTTATGTTTGTTTGGTTTGTATTGGAGTTTAATGCTAATTTTAACAGCTTAGGTCATATCATGGAGGTCAATAGTACACCCATGCAGGGTGTCAACTTTTGTCCTATATCCTATATTTGTCCTATATTTTGATTGCTGTCCTATATTGTCCTATATTGGACTAGATGTCTTATATACATGTAGTGATAAAATGTCCTATATATTCATGAGATCATGAAAAAGAAAGTTATCATCAGGGCCATGTTTTTCCATGCTTTTTCACACCAGTACTGACACAACTTTTTTTCCAAAGCCAACCACCACTTTTCTCAAAGGCATCAGTAGTGTATGGCAAAAAATTGCCCGAGAGAAAGTTCGCCACAACAGGGTGTCAAACCAGCAACCTTCAGGTTACAAATCAGATACACTAACCACTGTGCTATCTGGCAGACACTGATTATTTACTCAAATATCTAGATATACTTTCACATCTTGTGCAGTCTGGTCTTGATCTACACTGTCAGCAAAAGGTCAGCGAGCCGCACTTATCAGTCAAAGGGTTAATAATTGTTTTTTGTACAAGTATATGGCATCACCTGGTGGTCTAGCTTGTATCAAATTGGTTGAGACGGTTGCCTTAGAGTCAAAGATGTCTCCACTATGAAGGTTGAATTTTTACATAAAATACTTGATATGGAAAGTCTGAACAATCTTCTGTTCTGATTCAGGGCTCCTACATGGCCCAATAGTAAAGCATGGGATTCATAACCTAGAGGTTCTGGGTTTGAGCCACACTGGAAGTACTTGGTGTTTTGTGGAAGAGTCCTTGGGCAAGGCACCTAAGAATCCCAACCAAGTATTGGAGAGACCAATGGCATACATGTACATGAATAATTATGTGAGCTGTTCCAGTAATATGACTAACACAATTGGGAAAGCATGTGGTACCGTCTAGCATGTATGTCAAGTTTCTAACAATTGTTCAAAATGCTTATGACTAGTATTTGCTTCTTTTTACATGTTTTTTGCTCTTTCAAAGACAACTTTCTAAGACAACTTGCAAAGACAAATGTTTTCATCGTTGGCAACTCTGAATTTTTTTTTTATCTCTTTAAGGATAATATTATTGGAATGACATCTTAAAAAATCTGATTTTTGTTTACAGTACTACCAAAATTCCAGGTGGATTTAAAACTGCCAAGTGTTGTTACTGTGGCCTCAAAAACCTTGACTTTTCATGCCTGTGCAAAGTAAGCTATTTTTTCATTTCAAACTTTATAGTGAAAAAAGGGAAGGGTATATTCTGTTTATCCATTTGTCTGTCCATTTCTCCATTTATTCAATTATGTGTCCTTTCTGACTGTTTTCAACTATATTAGCTAATATCTTTGTGGAAGCCTTAATGAGAAGTTGTGCACCTGCAATTTCCACTATAGTTAGTTGAGTATTGTAGAAGTAATGGCCTGTTAAATTTATTTATTGATCCGGTAGCAAGGCAAGGCCACTGTTTGAACTTATTTGACAGCCTATATCCATTTGGGTCTTTTTACATGATACAAAGCTATTCTATTGCTGTATAATGGAGAATCTGTACTAGCTATATAATATGGCATGCAACATGTGAAAAAGGGTATTTGCATATTTGCCTGAAGTGTCATCTTGGATTAGCCTGCACAGTCCCCGATGAAAGACAGAAATCATCACTTAACTCCTTACCAAACGAAAAAAAATTGGACTAGTCCAACTTGAGAGCATTTGCAGACAACAAAATAAATGTGAAACAAATATTGAAATTTCATTTGGAAAGGGAAGAAAACATTGTGGGAAAAGGAGAAAATGCTGGTTACCAGCATTTTCTCCTTTTCCCACAATGTTTTCATAGGCTTTCTTTTTCAGGGTCGTTAAAAATCGGGATTGTGTGGTAGAGAGTTAAGCTACATTATTCTGTGGTCTGCAAATGATTTCAATTCGGTAAAATATTTGTTTGATACGAGTTATGTATATACAATCACAAGTTTTAACAAAGCTGAAAGAGAAGGCTTATGTAAAATGTTGTAGGAAAAGGAGAAAATGCTGGTATGTCCAGGATGTCCTCCTTTTTCCTAAAATAATTTGTAAGTATTCAAGTTTAAAGATTCTCATTCAGAAATATTTGATTTGTGGTCTGTAAATTCCTTTAATATGGACCAGTCCTAAATTCTGCCTTGTGCTAAAGGCTTAAGCTCGTAAGATATTTATAGATTTCTCTCAGCTGGTCTCAAATTGAAACTACTGTTTCATCTTGAGCAGTTGAACATTTATTGTAATGTGCTCGATTTTTAGATAACCATGCTACAGCTTTGGCTTTCTGGTTTTCCTATTTTCCCCAAGTTCCAGTTTGCTTTGTATGGCATTTGATATGGATTGTGAGACATACCTAGTATTCTACAAACTTATCTCAATCTTTCTTGACAACTGCTCCATGGAAACCTAACCATTATTTGTGCCATGATATTTAAGTCCCACAGATTGATCAATCCCAATCATCACAGGTTTCAAACCCAGACTCTCAAATATGGTACTATAGCTATACACTACCCGCTCTTTGACATCTAATCTAGTTGCATAACTAAGACACTCTATATTTTGACAGATATACATTTGGTAAATCTGTGGAAGGTACCATGAATGCCACTGTTTGCCTACAGAACACTCAGGACAACTGGTTTTGTCAGAGTAACATTAGACCTTGTACAACATATGATGCAGAGGTAGGTTTAATCCTTTACCAAACAACTTCCCTAAAGGAGAAAGCTTCTCAAAAACATTGTGGAAAAAGAATTGATTGAACTAATGAATGGTGTTTTATGCCATGTTCAACATTTTTTTATTCATGTCATGGCGAGAGCTGCCATGTTCAACATTTTTTTATTCATGTCATGGCGAGAGCTCCCATATTCATGCATTTCTCCTTTTCCCACAATGTTTTCAAAAGACTTCTATCCCAGGATCATAAAAATCAGGGATTATTTGGGAAAGAGTTAACGCTAACCTCAGGATGTCTAGTTATAAAGATCATGAATGAGGCTTAGGAATAGAGTGTTGGAAAAGGAGCATATACTGGTTAGAAGCATTTTCTCCTTTTCAAACAATATTTACCCTTTTAAAGATAAATCCAACAATTTGTGCCACATTTGAATTGTTATGTAATCCAAATGCTTCGAATTAGGACAATAGTAAAAAAGCATTTATTTGGGTGTTTTTTGTTAGAGAAAATTTTGATTTCTATTGATTTTCTTCCCCCTACAGTTAAAGGTAGGTATTTAGAATTTTTACATCTCACCAAATTAAAAAAATATATATCACTGAAATTCATCTGAAAAAATAATACAATTCATCAATAATTAAGATTCATAAAATTACAAAAACAATTTTTTTTGATGGTGTTCCCTTAAAAGGCTACGTAGCCTCTTAAATTATTTTCAGATTTCACGCCAAAAATCAATAAAGCATTTTGGGAATGTCAAGTGACTTGCAAGAGACTCATAACGCTTAAATTCCATTTCATAACAAACATGTAATGATTATTTTCCATAATGTCATCTTTGGATGCTATGTTTGGAACTTCGTCTGTGTATTCCTGTATGTAAATAAGTGAATCGATCATCTAAAAATAGAACGTGTCTCACATTGGTGTCAGCCAGGGCTGCAGTAAATCTCTAACTTCTCATGCTGTTGGACGGTTTTAGACTACTGGGGTTTTATGAATGAAAATTAAAAGGTCTTGGGCATATAAGGATGATTTTTTTTTGCATTTTTGTAAATTTTCGCCCCAAACTCTAAAGGGTCACCTTTAAGTAAAGAATTTAAAGAGGATATATAGAAATTCAAAGTGCAACACAAGTAACATAATTAATCTACTTTAAATACATTAACCCATTACCAAATAACAAAATTTTGGGTTTGTCCAAATAAGGGAGTTTGCAGACGACAAAAAAAAGGTAACTGAAAATTTGAAATTTGTTTTGTGGAGGGTAGAAAACATTGCTGGAAAAGGAGAAAATGCTGGTTACTAACATTTTCTCCTTTTCCCACAATGTTTTCTAAAAGCGTCTCTCCCAAGGTCATGAAAAGTAGGGATTGTGTGGTAATTGGTAACAAAAATCAAAGTACTGATAGTACTGAAGGCCAGGAAATTGAGGATGCGAAACAACACATAAGGTCAATTTTGATTAATACAAACAGGTAGACGGACAGGGATACAAGCGGATTCCACTAAGCCCCTGGAATTCTTGGTTTTTAT
Source organism: Tridacna crocea (assembly GCA_943736015.1). Classification (NCBI taxonomy): domain Eukaryota; kingdom Metazoa; phylum Mollusca; class Bivalvia; order Cardiida; family Cardiidae; genus Tridacna; species Tridacna crocea. The sequence continues at coordinate 19,287,096 of OX031066.1, forward strand.
CAGGAACTTTTGAACTGATACTAGAAAGCGCCAGCCAGAAACTAATTAAGCCAGAGCTAGGCATGTGCTCACAGTTATGGGGTGCTTGATAATGGCTTAGAATACTTAGTAATTTGTCGTGCTTGTAAACAATCCTAAGTCAAAATTGAACTGTATTCAATCGGTGCAATACCAACTTTGGCTATCTAAATTTTCTGAGACATGTGATGTCTTGTAGTCCTGAATGACGTTATTTTTTACATTTATGACGCAAGAACATATTTATTTTTATTGATTTCAATGAAAATACATGTAAGATAGATATCAAGGTAAAATGTAATGAATGATAAAGATTGGAGTGATATGGTAGTTGGTCATGTTGTCTCTACCTTCCACAAGTCAACGAAATTTTTAACTGGTCATATTTGAAGGAAGTTGTAGATGAAAATCCAAAGTAGTTCTTCGTGTATATTGAAAAGTAAGATTTTGGGGAAATTGGGAGGAATTGCTTGTTACAAGCAAATTCTCTTTTAGCCAAAATATTTCCTCAATAAAATACTGTGAAAAGGTTGGATTGTTTTAGGAAAACGATTAGGCTCGGTTTTCCTATTTTACTTGCCTATTTTACGGACAAGTCTCAGTGACTTCAGCTTCGATACTTATATCTACATAATATAAAAAGACGTTAATCCTAATTCATAATCGTTGTCCAAGGACAACTTGTGTCAAGCCCACGAACACTTGACTCTCAAGCTTGACCTAGACCCTGGACCTGAATAAATGTTTCAAAGGGAACTTCTGCTCATGATGGAGAACAATGCATTATGCTGATTTATATCGGAATCTATCCAAAAATGTAGGAGTAATGCTTCGGACGAAAAATTCGCCTTCAATGTGGCCTTAATCTTGAACCTACTTGAACAGATGTTTCAAATGGCACATCTAACCGTGATGGAGGTCAATTGTGCCAAATTATTTTGAAATCCATCCACAATTGTAAAAGTTATGGACTGGAAATATTCAGATGCACACAAGCCCTAGTGAACACTAGAAATATGTGTGTCAGAGACACTGATGCCCCTGCTAAATGGTATTGGTCACAGGTATGTCATATGACACTAGTAGAGAGAGAGAGAGAGAGAGAGAGAGAGAGATGAAAAAAAAAAAATAAATGACAAGCGAACGACTACAGAAAAAAATTATAAGCATTTATTTGGTTTCAAATCAAAGTCAATCAAAGACATTTTTAAGAATCACACAGGTGTAATCTATTTGTGACAGGTGTAAAAGGTGTGAAATACATCCTATCAGTGTGAAATAGGCAGTATAAACAATGACAGAACAGAACAGAACAGAACATCGTTTATTTGACAAAAACTACATAGTTTATAATCATATAAATATATAAATTTTTAAATCAAATGTATTTAGTCACGCGATTTCTTGCTACATATATTTAAAATTCAGAATGATCAAAAATAAGCTTTAAATAAGTGAAGAGTAAATAGTGAATAGGTGAAATGGATATATTATATGTATCAACTAGCTGTAACTGCATGTCTGTGGGAGGCTAGGTACAATACAATGAGCAACACTTACACGAACTAAATAAAATGAATGGGTAAAAAATTGGTAAACATACATACGATTGAAAAAGTATACAAGCAAAGGACTGATTTAACTAGAAATTAACTATAGCTGTAACTGCATAACTGTAGAAAGCTTAGTGCAATTCGATGAACAACGACTTACACGAAGTAAAAAGAAAACTGAATGGTTAACTAATCGGTAAACATACAGATGATCGAAGGAATAAACAAGGATTGGATCAATATTAAAACCGATATATTAAAAAAAAAAAAAAACAAACAAACAAAAAGTGGGCTGGGGCCTGAGCGAACAAACGGATGATTGAAGGAGTGACTGAACGAATAACTATGCGCCAGATCGAACGGACGATTGAGTACATTAACAAAGAATCAGGCGGCCGGCCGGCCGTCCTCATATTACACAGATCGACCAGTCACCCCCCATCATCCCATATTTGATCATTGTCAATGGATGTTGCTTTGCGTCTTTTAAGTGCTATGTTTAAGTATTTACAGAATTTAATAATGACAAAACTACCAAATAACTCTTGGATAAAGGTAATTAATACACATAATGTACATCCTAAAGACAACGAAATTTCAAAAATATTTTTATAGACAACTTGATTAACGATATGGATGAAATTTGATGGTGGGGTCGATTTTTCTAAAATTTTATTTGGGGACGATTTCACCAAAGAAATCGTCTCCAGGGGACGATTTCTCCAGAGTGATTAACATAACACGAGCCAAGCAGTTTGGGGACGATTTCTTCAGGGGACGATTTCTCCAGCATTCCGCTGAAGTACCCTAGATTTAGTCGATATACATAAGAAAAAGTGATAAACATAACAAGGGCCAATATTCTATATGTAGTTTGCTTTATTTACAATCGCATTTTAGCGGAGATGTGTGTTGTGACACACATGTTCAAATGTCAACACAACGTTATAGACAAACTCTGAGCAGAGTCGTCATTCGTTAATCTCACCATACCTGAATGTGAATGATCCGGAGTGCAAGAGAGAGCGTTATAGATATTAACCGTATATAGCGCGTAAGAATACACAACTGCCGGATAAAGCCAAGTTCATTAGGTTACGCCTTTATTAGGTCAGCGTTAATGACAAAAACGGGATAAAAAACACACACTCGTCAGTTATTAAAGGATTGTAATACCCTAGCAATTCCATGGCATTTTGCAGATGAAAGCTTTGAGGAAAGGAAAGCATTCACACCGTGTGATAAGCAATCTCTGTATATACTTGGGAAACTAGTTGTTTTGGCGGACTCAGCGATATAGAGTGGACACACCGTCCAACATTTTTGTCTGAATAGGCAGCTTACGATCCCTACAGGCAAGGAAATCCCTTGAGAGGGATTCCCTGGCCTAAAAAGCAGATATCAAACTTCGTTATGACCAATTTTGCATTTCAGATAAGTGGTTGTTTTCAGTTTCGCATTGAAACAAGACACTTGAAAATTACTGACAGAACCTATTCACTGTTATGTGAACCAAAGTTGGTATTAGATGTGAATGTTACAGAACACAGAACAGGTTTGATATCTTTTGCTAGATTTCCTCACAACCAATGATTTCTAAGGTTAACAGGAGTCATCCTGTCCATTTGTGTGTCTGTGCACATAGGTAACTTTGCATATGGGTATATTTGTGTGTCAACTTCATATACAGTGTCTTAGTCATGCTTTCAAGGTTGTACTACTATCAATCTTATGTGGTTTGTTGGATCTACACAATACAAAAGTAAGCGAGACCTTGTTGCCATACAATTTTTGGCAGTTTGAGGGCCAAGTCATTTATTGTAGACTGGTCCAAATTGAAAGCATTTGTAGACAACAAAATGAATATGACTCAAAAATTGAAATTTGTTTGGGGAAGGGTAGAAAACATCGAGGGAAAAGGCCTCTTTTGTAGGGTCATTACAAGTTGGGATTGTGTTGTAAAGAGTAAACTCTTTATAAACTTGTAAGATATCTTAAATTAATGGTTAATTTTTTGACTATAGAATGTATTCTGAAATTTAAGTTTTGAAGATGTGCCAATTAAACACTAGGCAACAGAATTTTAAAGCTATTCACATAGAAAGCAGTAGCAGCTGACAAATCCATAATAGTGTACATCATGGAAAAAGGAGAAAATGCTGTTTTAATAACATTTTCTTCTTTTCCAATGATATTTTCAAAAGACCTCTTTCTCATGGCACAAGAGTGCATTAAAATCAAGGTAGCTCTACAAAATATCTCACAAATGATTGACCCAAGATCAGACCATACCCTGTGCAGTCTGATCTTGATATTCTTCACGATCTAAAAGATTGAAGATGCACTTGGAACACTAACAGCTGAAATGTTAATTATCAGATTCTAATCTTTGATTTACGCTTATGTTGTATTACATCTAGCAAATTGTATATATTTTTTGCAGGCATTTCAGTACATGAGCAGAGAATAGGATCTGGAGTTATGGAGGAGAGAATTAAACTGAAGTTTCTGTCTCCAAAGTATTTCAAACCATTCTTTCCATACCATGGAAAAGTATGTTTGTTTAGGATTCTGTAAAATCTGCATTATTTGATATCCCTCCAAGTAGCTCATACACGAAGTTTGAATTTAAAGTGAAAAAAAAAAAATAGCAATAAGTGTAAATTCAAAGCTGAACTGGCCAGAATGTATCAGCATAGTTTAAGCCTTTACCACACAATCCCAACTTTTAACGACCCTAACAGAGAAGCCTTCTGAAAACATTGTGGAAAAAGGAGAAAATGCTGGTAACTAGCATTTTCTCCTTTTCCCACAATGTTTTCTATCCTTCCCAAAACAAAGTTCCATTTTTCAGTCACATTTATTTTGTTGTCTTCAAATGCTTTCAATTTGCTCTGGTCCAAAATTTTATCGTCCGGTAAAGAGTTAAACTGTAGATCCAAAGATCAGGCTGCATATTTTATGATTTGTCATTTGTGATCTTTCTCTAAACTGTTTGCAAAATCAACTATTGTTGTAAACAGCTTTGCAAGGGTAAGGATATAATAATCCACCCCTTTGTTAACCCCAAGCAAGAAGTGTTTGACCACATTGCGGAAAAAGTAGAAATGCTGTTAACCTGCATTTTCTCCTTTTCCTGCAATGTTTTCTATCCCATTAAAGGTCAGTAGTACATTTGTACCAATTTCAAATTTGCCTCATTTAGTTTCAATATGGAAGTGCCCATAAGTTGCTGTTTGAAAAAAGCTAAAATTTAAATTAATAACTATTTTCAAGCAGAGATATGATATACAACTGCTAATTAATAGCTGGGACCAATCCTATAAATTTTGACTGCTTTTCATGTTTATCTTTAACCCTGTGCCAGTATGATAAACTTATGTGACAATTTCAAAATTCTGTTTTCTACCCTTCCCAAATCAAACTTCAATTGTTGATTTGCATTTATGTTGTTGTCTGAAAATGCTTTCAATTTGGACAAGTCCAAATTTATGTTGTTTGGTAAAGAGTTTAAATGTGGTCTGCAAATGCTTTCAGTTTGGACAAAAGCAAAACAAGTAATGTGGTAATGAATTTAGGATTAATGCATGATTGTACATGTACTTTATTTTCAGCTCCTTGTCACAGAGCATGATGGTAGACCAGCTTCAGGTGAAGAGATCAGCCTGAGTGTTGGAAAACTTGGAATAGAGAAAAAACTAGTTTCTGATGCGGAAGGACTCATTGATTTTACGATACAGAATCTTACGCACCATGTGGACAACTTTATAATGAATGTATGTATTTAGTTTCAGAGCATTTCATCACCTTATCACCTTTGTAGAATTCAAAATGACTATCATATATGTTTCTTACTTTAACTACAATTTAGCGATGCAGTCTGAGAAGTGGGTTTATTGCATTATAATTAATAAGACAGAAAAAGTGTTGACCCAAATGTAAGTCCGTGAAATGGGCGCAGGCGGACTTGGGTTGAAATGTTTTGCTTTTGATAAATTTTCTACAGGATCTTTCTACTCTTGGGTTTAGTCTGTTGTCTTTACAAAATGGAATTCATGGATCCAGAAGTGAGTGGTGACTAGCCTGGCATGATGCATTATGGAGGTGCATTAACTCTATGACAAATGACAAAATCTTAGTCTGTTCCAAATTGAATGCATTTGCATACGACAAAATAAAAGTGACTCAGATTTCAAAAAAATGTTTTGGGAAGGGTAGAAAACATTGTGGGAAAAGGAGAAAATGCTGGTTACCAGCATTTTCTCCTTTTTGAATGATGTTTCCTACAGGCTTTTTTTCTCAGTGTTCATCAGAAGTAGCGGTAATGGGTTAACCCTTTGCCATAAATCAAGATTTTGGACTAATCCATTCTCAAAGTATATACATAATGGAGTATAGGATGCTGCTCATGTCTTTTAATTTCTCTTTGAAGGGTTAGAACACATTGTGGGTAAAGGAGAAATTGCTGGTAAGCAGCATTTTCTCTTTTTCCCTCAGTGTTTTCTAAAGGCAACCTCTGCAAGGTCAGAAAAATACATAACATTGTTTGGTAAAGGGTTAATTACCAGTGAGCCCAGCAAATAGACCCAGAATTCATTTGAGCCTAAAAAGAATTTCTTGGTTCACTCATCAATTAGTGCATAACTTTTATCAAATAACTCTTTATTATAGTGTGTCAAAATGTGTATCATACAGAAATCTGAATCTTCATTCTGAGTTTTCTTCCTCAAATTCATGCACATGTGTTAACGCTTTCACCATACAATTCCCTGTTTCACAACTGTTAGGAAGACTGCTTTTGAGAATATTGTGGGAAAAGAAAAAAAATGCTGATTACCCTGCTTTTATAACTGTGAGTGGTTTTGAAAACATTGTCAGATAAGGAAAAAAATGCTGGTAATCAGCATTCCCTCCATTTCTCTTAACCCTTTCCCAAACAATCCCTGGTTTTTACAGGTCAGGAATAGAAGCCTTTTGAAAACATTGTGGAAAAAGGAGAAAATGCTGGTAACCAGCATTTTCTCCTTTTCCCACAATGTTTTCAACCCTATCATATAGAAAAATCATCTTTTTAGCAACTGTTAATTTGTCATCTGCAAAATGCTTTCAATTTGGTCTGGTCCAAAAGTTGCCGTTTGGGAAAGGGTTAATTTCCCGTATAGTTTTCTATTTCTGAAAAGCCACATCTGTCATTTTAGTCACATATTGTTTTGTGTAGGTGCTAATCATTTCATTAATTTTGCTGTCTGGTAAAGATTTACACAAGGATTAGTATATCTCAACAAAGCCATTACATTTGAAGCAAATACTAAACTATTATGTATTGATAACTGATCATCAGATATAAATTGTCAAATTTTCAGTCACTTTTATTTTGTCACCTGTAAATACTTTTGATTTTGACAAGCCAAAAATTTTGTCATTTGATAATGAGTTAAAAGGCTGTGCTTGCATTCCAAGGGCTAGAAGTTCAAACCTGTACTTGTCTTATATTTGAATAGCATTTTGTCCTTTTGTCCACAATACCTTTTATCACTTCAGAGACATATTCCATCATTTTTGCCACTCTGCATATACATGTATTTTCAATCTAAACAAGTCCACAATTTTGTCATATTATAAAGATTTATTTAGCCTTTCTTGTTCCTACCAGATTTAGTCTGAAGTTAAGCATATCATACTACTATATTTCCCTATACACTGTCTGTATCGTTCATAGGCAAAGTCAACTGACGAAGAAACAATAGACAGAAAAAGATATACATTATATGCAGCTTCAACAAAAAAGCATGTAAAACAGTGGTATTCCCCAAGTTCAAGCTATATTGATATATCAAGTCCACATAAAGACCACTTGAAATGTGGGGACAGGCTGACTATCCATTGTGTGTATTCTCTTCTACCAGGCAATGCTATTACCAAGGGATATCTACAGGTACATGTATATGTTTCTGGCTTCTGAAAGTGAGTTACTTTTATCATGTTTCAAGCCTTTTTTCCCTGTAAATTTGTCTAACATTGCAGTTATTACAACACCAATATAAAAAGGAGAATGTGAGCTGGAATCTGTCTGTTCATATATGTTTGTGTTTCTGTAGATGCTTATTTGTTAATTTTTTGTCTTCTTTCCCTCTAACCATTTCCATTGCTTGATAATGAACAGGATCTTATGGCTTTTGAAGTTTTTTATAGAAACTTTTGTTGATCTTGTGGTAGAGTACCTAACAGGGAGTGAGGGAATATACTTGCCATAATTTAGTCATGTCTACCCCTGTCAGCATTGGTAGCCTTGGGAGACATGATGTTTTTGCCCTGTACATCTGTCAGTCTGTCACAAATCATGTTCATTCTATAAATCAAAAACCTTTTAAGATATTTTGATAAAAATTCACACATTTGTAAAGCACTATAAGACAAAGTATTATGCATAAAAATCATAACTCTGGCTTGTATATTTTTTTAGCTATTTCCCTTTCATTATTTTCCATTACAAATTGTGTCTATTCCATAACTCGAAAACTGTTAGAGAAAATTATTAACTATTATCTTTCAAATTATTTCAGTTAGAAATTGCCTTGGCCACATGTCAGTCCATCTGAGAAAAACAAGTTCTAGTTTATACAGATTCTACAAGGGAGATCATTTAAATCTATTTACAAATGAAAATAGTAAATAATGCTTACAGTTCTGAATCAACCTAACAGTTATATATAGACTAGAAATAAATCCTAAAGAATTGTATGTTCTTGCTTGCTTCTGTCAAAGTGTTTAAAGATGCCTGTCTACAGCCGGTGAGCAGAAACGCTGTTAAATTTCAAAAAGAAAAATAAAATGGTACAGAAATCTGTCCTTTGTGTACACAAGGATAAATTACTGACATATATCGTGTAAATGAAAAAAGAAACACAGAGGTTTGTGTGAAAAACCTAAAATTGGCCAGAAGAAAACTGGCTGACGATTGAAGCTGTAAACAATGGCGGTGACTTACGGAAATTTATCGTTGGTTTCCGCCTAGAATCGGATACGGTGTAACTTACATATAGGCCTCGATCTTCGTCTAAAAATAGAGGCTGCAACAGAGAAGCATCCATTTTCCTTTATTTACCCCATCAAGGCCAAGGTCAAATATAGTCACGTTACAGTATGCATGATCATCATACGAATCTACCCGAGTGTATAACGGATATTGAAAATCTTCGATTTAAAATTCGGAAACGACCAGTCTGTTTACATTGAAGGCCACAAGTCCGCGAAATGCATTTTCTATCAGGCGTAATCTAAGCAACCTTGCAACCGTCAGGTGCAATATTTGGCATAGATATATAAGGACTATATTTTGATAAAATAAAAACAAAATGAGCTAAAACTTGCTTAAAATGAGTATTATTGCCTCTTTAAGGAAAACAGAAAGTGCAAACCAAAGATCATAGTGCCACAGAGGCAACTATAGTTGCGAAAGATGCTTTACACTTTCCCAAATGACAAATTTTAGACTCTTCTAAATTCAAAGAGTTTGCAGACTACAATTTTAACTTTCATAACAATGGCAGAGAATTACCTGAACGGACAGAAAACACTGTTGGAAAAGGAGAAATTGCTCGCTACGAGCAATTTCTCATTTTCCCACAGTGTTTTCAAAAGACTTGTTATGCAGACACATAAAAACAAGGGCTTGTTTGGGAAACGGTTAAGGATTGATGTCAGACACCTTTATGCTGGAGATACACAGGGGAAAATCTGAAGGAAAAAGAAAGAATATCTGTCTGTATGATGAAGCAAATATTTTGGGAAAAGAACAACTTGTCAGGAGTAGTTACCTTTTTCTACTCAGACAACTTTCACTAATCAGTTGCAAAATTTTACTTTTCTTGTATACTACTTTTGCAAGCACTTCTAGCATACACAATAATATCCATGAAATTCACTATTATACATTATGAATTTTACCCCGTTTATTTCAGGTTATTTCAAAAGGAAATATTCTAAAAACAAAAGACATCACCAGTATTGTTCAAAAAAGTAGTCCTCATGTCTCAAGGTCTCATGGCACAGTGTTTACCCCAGCTGGTGATTTAGAAACTGTGAACACCATTGCTGTTGGAGTTCTATCTGAAACAGCACCACAAGGTCCTATGTTTTCCCCTGATGGGCCTCCAGGATATGACAAAATGGCCCCAATTGCCCCTCCCGGATACCTAGCATCTGATAATGGACTGCCTGATGCTGAAGTTCCTGCACCCAAATCAATGGAGGGAAATGGTAACTTAACCCTTTACTCCATAGATACTCATTTCTACACACTGCTTGTAGGAGCCTTTGGAAAATATTGTGGCTAAAGGTGAAATTGCTCGTGACGAGCAATTTCACCTTTTGCCACAATGTTTTCTATGCTATCAAAAGGTATCATATACACATAAGAAACAGCTTCATCCTTGCTGTTATTTAGGGTCAATTAAATATGCCATAGAAATGCCTTATGAAGTAAAGGGTTAAAGCAAATTATTTTCCTATTACTGGAAAACAACTTTAATTTGTTACCAATCACAAAATTTTATATTTTTCCCAGTTGAAAGCATTTGCCACAAAATAAACCCAACTCAAAAATTGAAGCTTGACTTTGGAAGAGTAGAAAACATTGTGGGAAAAGGAGAAAATGCTGGTTACTAGCACTTTCTCCCTTTCCCATAATGTTTTCAAAAGCTTCTTTCTCAGGGTCATTGAAAGTCAAGATTGTGTGATAAAGAGTTAAACCTTGTCCAAATCGTAAGACATGTTCATTTTTACATGTTTTGCAGACTGTATACAAATGTTGGTCAACTGGTAGGATTTGTACTTGAAATGCACAATTAGAATTTAGAATAGAAAAATGAGCCATTGCTAAGAATATTGGTAGATAAAGATTCAATTTTTGTTTTTGCATTTGATAAACACTACAAAAAGAAAAAAAAAATGTAGACTTGCCCAAATTGAAAACATTAGCAGATGACAGGTTAGATGTAATTCTTGTGATGGAACTTGTCTTCAATAATGTTTGGAAAAGGAGAAAATGCTGGTGTTCTACACTCTATTCAAAAGCCTTCTTTCTCAGGGTTGTTTAAACTGTGGATTATTTAGTAAAGGGTAAATTGAATATGTATGTTATAGATTATGATTTTTGCTAAAGGTAATTATTACCCTGGATTTGATATTTATTCAAACAGTAGAGGCACAAAATTGGATCAAAATTGTCAGTTTCTTTTCCAGATATTCTCACGAAAACAGTCTTAAAATTTCAAAATCTGCTGTACTGACTGAGAATGCCCATTTTTTCACTGTTAACCCTTTCCCAAACAATTCCTGGTTTTTACGCGTCTGGAATAGTAGCCTTTTGAAAACATTGTGGGAAAAGGAGAAAATGCTGGTAACCAGCATTTTCTCCTTTTCCCACAATGTTTTCTACCCTATCTTAGACAGAAATAATCTTTTCAGCAAGAGTTGAATTGTCGTCTGCAAATGCTTTCAATTTGGTCAAGTCCAAAAGTTTGTCGTTTGGGAAAGGGTTAAGGTTAATAACTTTCTTAATTTTACAGCTGATGGAACTAACACCAAATCCTCTGGTAACCAAGTACCCAATCTGCAGATGTTTATGGTACACATCCCTGTCACACATGAAATGTCACCCATTCTACGAATACTTGTATACTTGGTCACTGACAAGGGCGAAATGGTAGCAGATACAATAGATTTCAATGTCAAACATTGTCTCAGAAATAAAGTTAAAATGGGTTTTTCCCGGAAGTCAGCCAGCCCAGGGGACAAAGTGGGTCTTACTCTGTCTGCAGCCCCAAACTCTATTTGTTCTACAACAATGGTGGACAAGAGTGTTTTTCTACACGGTGGATCCAACTTGTTGAAACATTCAGATGTTATAGACAAATTAAAGGATTTAGATTTGACATCAGATTTTGAAACTGACTGGCAATACTGTTCTGATTTGTCTGAAATGCCACCATTACTTTCAGCAAATGGTAAGTAAATCTAGTGCCATATTCACCTATAATTGAGCCATGGTCTTGGAAAAGATACAAAGGATACTTGGTTTTTGTTTTGTTAAAGATGGAAATTTATTTCATAGAGTGAACACCATTGGTAATACTACTTTAATATTTACTGATGGTGTTCACCCAATGAAATAAATTTCGATCTTTAATTGAAAAAAAAAACACCAAATATTCTATGTATTTCATGCTTTTACCCCTTTCTGGGATGAACTTTATCAAAATCCAGTACAGTTCTTGTGAGTTAATCTCTACGGCCTTTCCCCTCTGCATAGCAACACATCACAATATAACATCAAGTGCGAGAAATGTAAGGTAAATGATGTCATATTTTCATCTGGTTGTGAGTCTCGCACATTTTACTTAGGTAACTGGAATATAAAAATCAGTATTTTCACTGGTCATAACCATGAAATATCGAAAAGTATTTCAGTGATGTTTCTCGATAACCTACCAGAAAGCATGAAGTAAAGTTTAATATATCTACAAAAAGTATGAACCCAGGTTAGCCTACACAGTCTGGGTAGGCTGACCTGGGTCAAAAGATTTCATTTTTGGTAAATTTTCTGTATGTCCATGGATCAGATTACCTCATGGTTCAATCAGTTGTAAGACAAAGTGCATTTTATAGATCCCTAACCATAAAATTTGCTTGGTATAAATGCATCACAGAGAGACATTTTATCCATAGGTGCTAAATGTGATTTACTGACCTTTTGCGGACAGGGTAGAACAAGATCAGACTGTACAAAACATGGAGTCTGATCTTGGATCTACACTTTCCGATAAGGAGATATCTTTCTCTCAAAAATTCATTTGCAATAGCAATATTTGGGTTTTACTATCAAAATGAAAATTTTCATTTAGTTACTTAGCAGGATAAGTATAAACCTATTTTGCCAGGGCATGGCTCAACTCTATGGATACTATTTTAATCCCATATTCTGGTTAGAGGTTGTGCCTCAGTCAATCAAATAGATAGTCACAGAACTTAAAGCTAAAATTAATTCTGAATGGCTGATAAATGCATCTTGTGAAGCCCCACATGCAATTTTTGAAGTTAGTCAACCTTGGAAGATTTTACTGTGGTTGTGATTTACAATTCACATATTATTACTGTCTCTGTCTTTAGATCAATCCATTGATCTTGCTAATGATATATGTAGTATTTACCTAAACAAGGGAAATGAATATTTTGAAATAGCAAATATAACCAGACAGTGCAAAGTCAGTGTTAACATTGTTTTTATTAACCCTTTACCAAACGACAAAATTTTAGGCCAGTCCAAAGTAAAAGCACTTGCAGACGACAAAAATAAGTAACTCCGTTATTGAAATTTGTTTCCAGCAGGGTAGAAAACATTGTGGGAAAAGGAGAAAATGCTGGTTACCAGCATTTTCTTCTTTCCCACAATGTTTTCAAAAGGCTTCTATCTGAGGGTCGTAAGAATAAGGGATTGTTTGGTAAAGGGTTAAAATGTCAGGGTAATGTAAATTGAGGATCAGATATCATTACGTAGGACATTTCTGATTTATTGTTTGCAAATCACTTCTATTGGAAGAATATAGAATTTTGTTATTTGTTAACTTTTAGGCTGCCAGCAAAGTGTGACTCAATGACCTTTTGCAGACAGTGTAGATCAAGATCAGACAGTAAAGAACATAGAATCTGGTCTTGAATCTGCAATGTCTAATAAGGAGATGTTTTTCTCTATAAAGTTATTCTGAAATAGCACCATTTTGTTGTTTAACTCACTACCAAACGACAATATTTTAGACTGGTCCAAATTGAAAGCATTTGCAGACGACAAAATAAAAGTGACTGAAAATTTGAAATTTGTTTTGTGAAGGGTAGAAAACATTGTGGGAAAAGGAGAAAATGCTGGTTACCAGCATTTTCTCCTTTTCCCACAGTGTTTTCTAAAGGCTTCTCTCTCTGGGGCGTCAAAAGTAGGGATTGTGTGGTAATGGGTTAAAGACAGATTTCATCATTTGAGCTACATTTAAAGTGTCTTTTTCAAACCCATTCAAAAACATGGACGAGTCTACTCTTTTGTCATGTGATAAAGAGTTAAGTTACCTATAAGGTTACATATTAACTCTTGCATTTGCTGGTAACAATTTACAGGTGGCCCATTGACAAAATTTGCTCTTGATACATTTTGGGAAAGACATAAAATACTGGTTACAAGCATTGTCTCATTTTCCTACTTTGTTTTCAAAAGGCCTCTTTCTCAGGATCTTTAAAAGTCAAGATTGTGTTGTAAAGGGTGAAATGAATGTCTCTTTTTTACTAAAATAACAGCACCAATAGGTCAGGTTGGACCTCCAGGATCTTCACCTTTTACAACCAGAGAACAAGCCCCACCCACTGGCTCATTTCGGAGAAAAAGATCAATCCAACAGTTTCACAGTAATATGTATGATTCCTTGCTAGCCTTTAAGGTATGTCCCTATCCTTACATGTCTTTGTTTTACTTAGCAACATCAGATTTTGCAAAACTCTTATCTTTAATGCTTAGAGTGGCCAAGAAACCTATCAGACATTTTCATCAAAGTGTCAGAGTTTAGATATATAAGCGCTTGAAATCTGCCTTGCTGTTGAGCTAGCTTTTACAGTGAAGCCGGACTTTACCTTACTGCCAGACTGGAGTTGCCTTACCCATGCATAATCCCTTGGTTTATTTGTATGTACATGCTTGTATATAGGTCTCGGAGTCGAGACTTCTCAAAGAGGGGGAGTAATGTCACAGAGAGAGGTTAGATATGTGCTTGAAACCTGCCTTGCTGTTGAGCTAACTTTTACAGTGATGCAGTTTGGTGTATTTCTCTCCATGGAAGTTAAGCAACGTGCATTAGGTTAGTACTTGGATGGGTGACCAGGTCATTGCATGTTACATTTGGTAGCAGCGGTGGGATAATGACAACTGCCGGACTGGAGTTGCCTTACCTATGTACATTTCCCTGGTTTATTTGTATATACATGTACATGCTTGTATATCGGTCTCGAGACTTCTCAAAGGGGGGGTGGGGGGGAGTAATGTCACAGAGAGAGGTTAGATATATAAGTGCTTGAAACCTGCCTTGCTGTTGAGCTAGCTTTTACAGTGAGGCGGTTTGGTGTATTTCTCTCCATGGAAGTTAACCCTTTACCAAATAACAAAATTTTTGACTGGTCTGAATTAAAAGCACTTGCACTCGACAAAATGAACCGAGCTCAAAATCTGAAAATTCTTTCCAGTAGGGTAGAAAACATTGTTGGAAAAGGAGAAAGTGTTGGTTACCAGCATTTTCTCCTTTTCCCAGAATGTTTTCAAAAGGCTTTAATCTCAGGGTCGTAAAAACCATGGATTGTTTGGTTAAGGGTTAGAGTTTAAAGACTTGATACAAATTCAAACCTAGACTGATATCTTCCAGCGTGCTGGGGTTGCAGCCCTTACTGACCTTGATCTTCAAACAAGACCCTGCATACGTTCTGATGATGATATTAAAGGTCCCCCATTCTTACCAGGTGATCCTAATATTCCAGTCCCAGGCACAGAAGTTGGTGCTGAGGAAATGGATCCTGCTGAAGGTATGAGTATATCAATTTTACGTCGGACAGGACCGTATATTTCCTTTCTAAAAGTTTTCTTTTTGTACTGTTAGCCATTTATTTTGAGCCATTTCCTTTAGCACCCCAAATAAACGCAAAGGATTATTTCAGCTGAAAAATGAAACCAGGTCGGATGCAATGCAACCAGCTTAGTCTGTGCAGACCTGACAATGTTTTCAAACACAAGATTGCATCATTTGAGCTGCATTACATTTGTTGTCTGCAAATGCTTTCTATTGAAAATTTCTAAGATTTTGTCTAACAGTAAAGTGGTAAATAATTGTATAAAAATGCACACTTTTTGTTTTCTAGATGCATTTTTTCTCTACCGTAGATCCAGAAGATCCAAGGACAGTGAAGTCCAATCTGAGAAGACTGTTCCCAGAAACATGGCTGTGGAAATTGTATGAGATACCGTAAGTAGTGTTTAACCCATTACCACACAGTCCCTTCTTTTGAGGCCCTTGAGAAAGAAGCCTTTAGAAAATATTGTGGGAAAAGGAGAAAATGCTGGTAACCAGCATTTTTTCCTTTTCCCACAATGTTTTCTACTCTTCACAAAACAATTTTCAAATTTTCAGTCACTTTTATTTTGTTGTCTGCAAATGCTTTCAATTTGGACAAACCCATTATCTCCTGCTAGATGGCATTCTATAAATACTCATCTATCTGATATGGGCATCCTGGGTACAGAACCAAACCACTTTCCTACACGACAACCGTTACTTTGAATTTAAAATTAAAAAAAAAAAAGGTTTACCCAATAAAACGCTACCTCGTGCAATTCACTCATCTATGATTACCAGTTTAGAGAAATCTGCATGTTGCTAAAGCAGGTCTCATTTCTCCTCAAACGTATTGATACGTAAAAGCTATATTCAACATTGCTACTTTATAGAGCGTAATATTACAGTCAGCCCTTTCGGGGCTAGTAGTGATGCGTCATATAAGACAGTCGAATCTTGGAAGAATATGACATGCGCAGACAACGGGACAAACCTAAAGTTTTGTCATTTGGTAATGAGTTAATCCCTTTGCAAGCAGACTCAAGTTTTAATGAGTGTGTTGGAGAAAACTTCTGAAAACATGGGAAACAGAGAAAATGTATTGAAATAAAGCAATCTTGACAATGCATAATGGCTCCTTCTAATAGATAAATTCAAAGTTTTGGCATGCCTTTGGAAAATTTATGTTGTAATTGGTAATAAAAGATTTTTTGCAATAGTTTTTTCAAAGATGGAAAGATTTATCATGTAATGTATGGTAATGAAGTGCCTGACTACAAATGCAAAATATATGATGTTGTACTGGCTTCTTTTTGCTTTGTCAAGACTTATATGTCAAAGTTTTTCCACACAATGACAATCAGATTCAATCAGCAGGATTTTTGTGAAGTCTGACCTTGATAGACCCTGGCTGCAAAGGCAACTAATGTAATGAAAAGTGCTCTACCAGACATCAAGTTTTGGGTTTATCCAAACTGAAGACATTTGCAAATAGCTAATAAATTTTGCTCAAAGTATAGAAAATGCTGGTTACTGGCATTTTCTCCTTTTGCATAATGTTTTCAAAAGTGTGGTTTTTTTTTTTTTGAAATAAGGGCCTCTTAAATTTGGAATTATCTTGTAATGGGCAACAGGACGTGAGTTACATGTTGTTTTTGTTTTTTTTAACAGATCCAGTGGTACACTCACTGTTAACCACACTATGGGAGACACAGTGACAGAGTGGGTGGGGAACAGTTACTGTACTAACACTGATGTGGGTATGGGAGTGTCAGAGGTGGCAAGAATCACTGGGTTTCAAGCTTTCTTCATGTCTGTCAAGTTACCATATGCTGTTGTCAGAGGGGAAATTGTAAATGTGGATGTGGTAGTGTTTAACTTTCTTCCACACTGTATAACTGTAAGTAATTTAAATTTGCTGTAAAATCGAATCTATGTCAGCTATGTTACTTTTCCTCAGGAAGAATTAACCTTTCTAAGCATGGGTCAAGTGATAACTACTAAATTACAGGATGTTGTTGAATGCTGATACTTTAGTTTCATCCTGTTCCAAATAATCTGTCCTGATGTAGAAAACTTTGACAACAATGTTGGAAGAGATTGACCCTTGATTCTTTTCATCTTTTCAGAGAATTGGTCACAATTACTTGGTTGTCTGTAAATGCCTTCAAATGGGGAGAATCTGAAATTTTGTTGGCTGTTTACCCTTTCCCAAACAATCCCTGTTTTTTACGGGTCTGGAATAGTAGCCGTTTGAAAACATTGTGGGAAAAGGAGAAAATGCTGGTAACCTGCATTTTCTCCTTTTCCCACAATGTGTTCTACCCTATCATAGACAGAAATAATCTTTTCAGCAAGAGTTGAATTGTCGTCTGCACATGCTTTCAATTTAGTCTAGTCTAAAAGTTTGTCTTTTGGGAAAGGGTTAATAAATCTGTGAAAGACTATATGGGTGTGTGAAATAAATCTGATTAGAGATGACTATGTGATAAGGTTTCGCAGCAAAAGCGGGACCTGTTGAGGATTAGTTTATAGCAGTCATTTCCATTTGGATTGTGCCTTGATAGCTTTCTTCTTGTAACTTCTTTGTTGCAAATGTTTATTCCACTTCATTTTATATTGCAGATACATGTAAATTTAGTCAATAATGGCAAATTTACTCTGGAGGAAGTGGAAGATCCTACTTTTTGTTTATGTTCCCCAGAAACAAGGTCCCAAAGGTTCCGAATTAGACCACAGGTCCTTGGTCGAATAACTTTGACAATTTCTGTAAGTATAAGAAAGTCCAGTAAACAGCATCTCTAGGCCTAATCTTTTGTGCACAGATATTTCTGTTTGTGCCGTATGCTCTTGATCATCTGTATCATATATTTCTGCATTATGATGTGGAAATAGATATGGACCTAATGGTTGGAATTCTTTAGAAATGGAAAGATATATGGGAAAAGGATAAATGATGTCATGATTCTGTTATTTAACTCTTTACCCAGCAATCCCGACTTTTAACGACCCTGAGAAAGAGGTCTCTTGAAAACATTGTGGGAAAAGGAGAAAATGCTGGTAACCAGCATTTTCTCCTTTTCCCAAAATGTTTTCTACCTTTCACAATACAAATTTCAAATTTTTAGTAATTTTTATTTCATCTTCTGCAAATGCTTTGAATTTGGACAAGTCTGAAATTTTGTCGTGTGTTAAAGGGTTAATGCTGAAAATGTGTCCAAAAACTAAATTTAAGCAGACTGCTTGAAAATACCAGATTGTAAACATTTGCAGATGTCAGAAAAAACTGTGGCTCAGATGGTGGGCTTTTTGGAAAGGTTAACTCATTACCAAATGACAATATTTTAGACTGGTCCAGATTGAAAGCATTTGCAGACAACAAAATAAAAGTGACTGAAAATTTGAAATTTGTTTTGTGAAGAGTCGAAAATGCTGTGGGAAAAGGAGAAAATGCTGGTAACCAGCATTTTCTCCTTTTCCCACAATGTTTTCTAAAGGATTCTTTCTCGGGGTCGTCAAATGTAGGGATTGTATGGTTAAAACACATTGGGGAGTAAAAAGAACATGACAGTTATCAGCATTTCTTCTTTTCCCCCTTATCTTATTTTAAAGGTTGTTAATACTTTATCACAGGACAAAATTGTAGACATTTCGCAAATTGAAAGCATTGCAGACCACAAATGAAATGTGGTGCAATTGTAAAAAAAGAGAAGATGCTGGTTACCAGTCTTCGTTCTCAGGGTCATTAAATTTCGGGATTGTGTGGTAAGGGTTAAAACCTTTTTCGTCAGGGTTATTAAACCTTTCCCGAATGACAAATTTTAGACTGTCCCAAACTCAAAGTATTTGCGGATGACAATTTTGAATTTGATGAGAATGGCAGAAAGTTTTCCAGAAGGCTAGAAAACACTACGGGAAAAGGAGAAATTGCTCGTTTCGAGCAATTTCTCCTTTTCCCACAGTGTTTTCCAAAGACTTTTACCGCAGACACGTAAAAATTAGGGCTTGTTAGTGAAAGAGTTAAAAGTTGTGATTATGTAGTAAACATTTAAAAAATGGAATTATTTGGTGTTGGTTTCAGTACCTGTAATATCTTTATTCTTCAGGGTTTCCTGAAGGATCACAGATATCACTGTAAGACCACCAGAGCTCCACCAGGGTTTGCCAAGAAACAAGTGACAGACATTGTAGTAAAGCAACTCCTTGTACAGGTATTGAGAAGTGAATGAGCCATAATCTAGCCAAAGGGTGTTTAACTCTTTCCCGAATGACAAAACTTTAGACTAGTCCAAAATCAAGGCCTTTGCAGACGACAAAATAAATGTCACTAAAGAATTGAAATTTAGTTCAGGAAGGGAAGAAAACATTGTGGGAAAAGGAGAAAATGCTGGTTGCCAGCATTTCCTTCTTTTCCCACAATGTTTTCAAAAGGCTTCTTTTTACAGGGGTGTTAAAAGTCGGGATTGTGTGGTAAAGGGTTAACTCATTACCAAACGACAAAAATTTTAGACTGGTCCAAATTGAAAGGAATTGCAGACGACAAAATAAAAGTGATTGAAAATTTGCAATTTGTTTTTTGAAGGGTAGAAAACATTGTTGGAAAAGGACAAAATGCTGGTTATTTTAGACTAGTCCAAAAACAAGGCCTTTGCAGACAACAAAATAAATGTGACTAAAGAATTGAAATTTATTTCAGGAAGGGAAGAAAACATTGTGGGAAAGGGAGAAAATGCTGGTTACCAGCATTTTCTCCTTTTCCGACAATGTTTTCCAAAGGCTTCTTTGTCAGGGGCATCAAAAGTATGGATTGTATGGTAATGGGTTAACAAATCTCCATGATCCATTATGCTAAGCAAGCCATCATATCATTAAGGATCAATATAATCCATTTTGTCTTTCAACTGGCTGGATCACATTGTAGACTGCTTGGACAGGGCAAAAAACTTATGAAAAGCAAAAAAAGTAGACCAGTCAGCCTGCGTAGTCTACCCAGGCTGACCTGGGTCAATATGTATGGCTCAAAAAGTTTAGTTATTTGCAGATTTCTGCTGTAAGAACCTTCTTTTTATCATTAAGTGTAAGAAACAGTGTAGAGATGATGAAGTCTTAGGTCATTTCACACTGTAACAAATGATTGAATTTTAGATTGGTCCAAGTTTAAAGGATTTGCAAACAAAAAGAATGATACCAAAATGATGGGATTTGTATCAAAAAGAGTAAAAAGCATTGTGGGAAAAGAAAAAAAAGCTGGTTGACAGCATTTTATACTTTTCCTACAATGGTTTCAAAAGCCTTTTACATTAGAGCTGTTAAAACTCAGGGTTGTATGATACTGAATTAATTCTTTACCAAACAACAAAATTTAGACTTGTCCAGATTAAAGGCATATATAAGCTACAAATAAAAGAAGTCTCAAAATAATTGGACATGTCTTTGATGTGGTAATGGACACTGAGTGAAAGGCTGTCAAAAACATTGTGGGGAAAGGAGAAAATGCTTTTAGACAAACATTGTCTATTGTTGCCACACAATTTTCTACCCTTGCACAGACAACAACTATTGTTTTCCATTTCCAAAAGGTAAGTCACAGCATTTGAATAAAATAACATTTGTTGCTTGCAGTTCTTTGCACAATGTTCTTCCCTAGCCACAGGCAGCTTTCCCACATAACCATCTTCGAAAGAATGATAAACCCTCAAAAAATTATTTTACAAGTATTCAATATGAAGCTAGATAAATTTGACCAATGTTGACCAACACATGGAAAATTTAGAATAAAGCACACACTTGCAATATGATAAGTCAATGGTTTTATTTTAGCCCGAAGGAATGGAAGTTGAGAAGACCAGCTCCCACTACATTTGTCCAAAAGGTATTTCTTGCATATATTACTTAATCTTTCTGACTATATTACTTTCTAATCTTAAACCTGTTACCACAAAATCCCAGATTTTTAAGAGCTTGAAGGATTTCATTTTACAAGATATTGGGAGAAAAGGAGAAAATTGTGGTAACTGCTGGTACCCTCCTTTGCCCATAATTATTTAAAGACAAATCACAAAATTTGATCCTCATATAATTTGTCTGCAAGGACTTTCAAAATATTTGTTTTCTGCTGGTGAGATGACCCTCTACCATGTGGCAGAATTTGAGATGTGTCCAAGGTGAAAGCATTTGACAAAATAAATGTTGAATGAAACATGATATTTGTCAGTGAAAATGTAGAAAATATTTGTTGGAAAAAGAGAACATTCTTGTTGCCAGCGAAAATGGTTGTTGAAAGGTGAATAGTTTCAACATAAAAACAACAACTTTTTTTCCCTTTTCTCATATGTCTTAACACTGAAAACAGAAGAATATGTGTCTTTCTTCAACACAGCACTTTGGCTAAGCATTTCGCTTCTTACATAATCAGTATCAAGTATGATGTCATTGTTTCAGCTGCATGTAATATAAGAATGGTTTACACATATTTTCATTTTTAGCCATAGTAAAATTGATGTGCATCATTTGGATTTAACAAATCAATTGAATCAAATATGGATTATGGTATAGATGAGAAAAAGGATAAAAAAGACATCAGCCATCTCTGTTCTACATTTGTAGTTAAACATAAACTTCCCGAAATAGATAAATTATTTTCCCTTTTTTCAGACTTGGTGGCAAATGACTTTTATAAGATGACCTTGACACCTAACCTTCCAAAAGATTCCTTGGTACCAGGATCCTTGAGGGGCTGGATCAATGTAATGGGTAAGTCAGATTCATTAGAAAATTGCTCATAATCATATGCTGAACAATCCCTATTTTTTAATGACCTCCAAGAGAGATGGCTTTCAAAAACATTGTGAGAAAAGGACAAAATGCTGGTATCAAGCATTAGGTCCTTTTTCCATAATATACGCTTTCTACCCTGTCAGAGATAAATGCCATAATTCTATGAAAATTTTAATTGCTGTCATCTTATGCTTTCACATTAGATAAGTCTAGACTTTTGTTGTTTGGTAAAGAGTTAAGACAGGTTTTACCTAGGGATGGCAACGGTTAGTAAATTTAATTGCTAACCGGTTAACCGTTCAATCTTTCGATCGGTTAACCGGTTAACCGAACGACCATGTATAAACATTTAAGATGAAAGTACCTGCTCGTTATGTCAACATTAACAACCGGTGCGTGAGTAATGCATTCCCGTGATGTTTACTATTTCTGTACTTTAGCGCAAAAGACGGCCAATCTATCGACGATCTCTCACCCTCTCGGCAATAAAATCATTTTCCCACAATGTTTTCTATAGAGGACTAGAAATTATCAGGCCAATTCAGTGTTTCCAGTACGCAAAATATTGCGTAAATCACCTAATAGAACTGGAATTCACGTAAAAAAAAGTTTGGTTTCACGTGAGACCTCACGTTGGAAAAAAAAAACAGTATTTGCTTAACTTGTGTAAAATACCAGGATTTGAAGTTACTTGCTACCCATTTTGATAAATTATTGTCAAATCAGGCGGAAATACCTATCCATAAATTAAAACACATGAAAAAATGCTCGATGCAAGAAACACGGAAACCCATGACAGAACAAAATGTTCCTTTCGACATTGTCCGATCAGAGTCACTTCAGATCGTCTTTTTAGCTTTTTAATGATTTTAAGCAGTAAATTTCCATAGATATATTAATAACAGATCTTAGTGCCGCATCGAAAGAAAAAACTAGTGGGATCACTGCTATTTACAACTGCAAAAAATCTACAAACAGAATCATACAGATGATGGTATGGTTATTAATCGTCGAACAGAGCGGCCATCCCTAAGTGATCGGGTTTTAGCCATCGCCCAAACGACAGGTTCAAATTTTAGACTCTCCCAAATTCAAAGCCTCTGCACTATACTATGATTTTCGAAGATACTTATCGAAGTGATAATGAATGAACGAAGAGAAACCGCTATGCCTGCTTGAACACAGAATGATTGACTTTATAAATTTCAATCCCTCTTACGCTGATTGGTCAATCCATGCATATATTTGATTAGGGGCGGGTACTTAATGAAAAACTTAATGAAATAATCCAAGCAAATCAATAAGGATAAGCCAGTGCATTTGATCCAAAGAGGACACGTGTTTGACTGTTTATTATCGGAGACTGGGAATTAACAATGTTTAACATTGCACAGACATGTCAAACTGTATATCACACCTTCGCCGCGTCTTGGCGATATTGGATGTGCGTATGACGCAGTTTTGGTTGTCAGAACCGGCAAAGTTAACTTTGTATTTCTTTATTATTATTATGATTATTTTGGTAAACGTTTGATAATATAGGCCTATATTTGTTTCTGGTTAACCGGTTACCAATTTCCTAACCGGTTAATCGGTCATTCGATCGGTTAACCGGTTAACCGGTTAACCGCTGCCATCCCTAGTTTTACCATTTATTTTGAATTCTCATGAAATGATTAAAATCTAATTTTTCATGTTGCTTTCATTGTGACATGCTATAAGCAGAATATTTTGTGTATAGGATATTGACTGAGTACGAGGTTTTTCCGTATAAGAATGACCTGGGCACGAGCTTCACGAAACACCGAGAGCGCGAAGCGCTCGAGGTGTTTTGTGAAGCTCGTGCCCTGGTCGTTCTTATATGGAAAGACCGATGTACGAGACCGATGTACGAGGTCGATATCCGACTTACATACCGGCCACCATCAGTATAGAGCAAACGACTAGACAGCCATTTCGAAAAGAAGAGATACGTTTAATGACAAAAGGAAGCGTAAAACATGTTTTATGTTTTTTTTTTAACTTTTGGGTATTTCTTTTTCATTTATTTATCAGTTTTATTTTCTCGCTTGAACATTATTGTTGACTTGAAACTGACACCTCGTGAGCATCAACTTTATTTTTTTTTACTTGGGTAGGTTTGTTGATGCTGCACGAGTGAGTTCATTGCTCAATTTAGGTTCAAATTGATTGAAATACTCATGGATTTCAGCTTTGCCGGTAACACTTGTGTTTTCATTTCTACGGTCTGTCTGTTTGCACTAATTCATCCAGTTCTGTAGGGCCATAGGTCAATATTCATTGATTGATTGACTGAATGAATGAATGGCGTTTTACACCGCTTTCAGTCATAAAAAGTCACTTCCAAAAAAACCTGGGGTCGAGCTTCTAGGACAGTTTGTCTCAAAGCGATTCTGATCATTCGACTATGGGAGTCATCGGGCCCCTAAAATTGCTTTCTTGAAGCTAGCTGTGCCGGGTCAGCCATAGATGGACAGTGCTCCTATGTCAGTTTTGCTTTCTCACAATAAGAAAAATAACAAGAGGGCTTTTTAGCTCCAGAGGCTAAACTGCGCTTATACGGGCAAATCAACAGTCAGTCTCACAGGAAGTAGGGTGGTGGGGTGGATACATTTTTTTAATGATAGCTTTGAAGAAAAATTATCAAAGAATTGCTGAGTTGGTCACCAATAAAAAAATATATTAAAATCTGTCTTACCAGAAAGAAGTATATTTACAAGATTTTTCCTGTTATTTACAAATTCATAAAAATCAGTATCACGCGAGTACCAATGTCCTTTACGAACCTGTCTGCATGCACGGCTCAAGATCCATCAATTGCACTTGGACAGGTCTTTCTTGCATGGGAGCAGGTCTTTCCAGCATGTGGGCAGGTTTTCTATCTACGGAACAACCTGGGCACGTGCTGAGATAGACCTGCTCTCGTGGATTCTATTGTTAAGGCGGGTCGTTCTGAAAAATACAGACCTGGTCCAAACAAAGGAGCCGGTATGTAAATCTTATTAACTCAGTCCTGATAACTTTACAAAACGGAAAATTTGCAGATGACAAATTGAAATTAGCACAAATAATGAAATCTGTCTTTGATAGGGTAAAAAACCTTGTTGGAAAAGGGAAAAATGTTTGTTACCAGCATTTTCTCCTTTTTCCACAGTTCTTTCAGTTGTAGAAATTCAGGATTGTATGGAAAAAGCGTTAAACACTTGTTTACTGTTCAATTTTCTTCAGACCCTTTACCACACAATTCCAACCCTGAAACAGCTTTTGAAAAGATTGTGAAAAAAGCAGAAAATGCTTGTAACTTGCATTTTCTCCTATTCTGATGATGTGTCTGCTGCATTAAAGACAGAAGTCATCATGTTAGCAAAAGTGAGAAAGGGAGGAACTGATGGTTACCAGCACAATGTTTATGATAAGACTCCTTCAGGGTTGTCTTAACTTTCAAAAACATTCAAAGTGAATTGTCATCTTGAAATGCTGTAAATTTGTCCACTTTGAATTTTCGTGACTGGTAAAGAGTTAAAAGTTTTGCTCAGTACATTCAATTCATACCCTCTTGACGTAGAGAGTAATTGATAAAAAAAAGGGTGAGAAACGGAGAAATTGATGGTTTACACAATGTTTTCTCTACCATTTGAATATTAGAGATCGTCTTTTGGGCTGCACTTAATGTATTGTTGAAAACTCACTTTTTTAGAACAAAGACAAACACAAATGCCATCATTTACAGCATCTAATTTGTTGCATGCAAATACTTTCATACTAGATAAACTTAAGATTAACCCTTTCCCAAACAATCCCTGGTTTTTATGGGTCTGGAAAAGTAGCCTTTTGAAAACATAGTGGGAAAAGGAGAAAATGCTGGTAACCAGCATTTTCTCCTTTTCCCACAATGTTTTCTACCCTATTATAGACAGAAATCATGTATTCAGCAAGAGGTGAATTGTTGTCTGCAAATGCTTTCAATTTGGTCTAGTTCAAAAGTTTGTCCTTTGAGAAAGCGTTAAACTGTCTGATAAGGAATCTGTGTTATTTTATCTACAGGAGACATTATGGGACCTGTCCTCATTGGCCTTGACAAGCTGATACTGTTGCCAACTGGTTGTGGGGAACAAAACATGGTTAGAATGTCTCCCAATATAGCTGTACTGCAGTACCTTACTGCTACAAGACAACTTTCATATGATATTGAGACTAGAGCTCTGGACTTCTTGAACAAAGGTTGATTACTTTGGTATTTTCTGATTGTTGTTGAACCTTAGTCTGCTAAACATGTCTCAGACACCTTTTGCGGACAGTATTGATCAAGATCAGACTGCACAGAATGTGCAGTCTGATCTTGGATCTACACTGTCCAATAAGAATTATCTTTGCCCACAAAAAATAGCTTTGAAATAGTAAAAATTTGGGGTTTACTGTTGGCTTGAAATTTTCATTTCACTACTTAGCACAATAAGGAATTAACAATTGGAGTGCTGATTTCCAAGCCATTTTCTGTCTCGAAATAAAACCAAAACTACTGCTTTTACCAAGACTGGCCGGAAAATGACAATAATTGTTGTAAAAGGTGCTTGTCAATTAATCAAATCGCCTGCAACATGCAAATAAAGGCCATTAAAACACATACATATAGTGTCTACAGTCTGTGTAGGCTAATCCGAAACAACACTTTCTGTTTTCATCTGATTTCTGTCTTGTGCAAGTCTATGGTATCACAAAATCTAATGTAGTTGTAAAGTGCCGTCTCGGATTAGCCTGCACGGATCGAATGTAAAGACTGATCCGAGATGACACTTTACTTAAATGTCTGTATGCTCCTTTTGGCATGTAGCAGGCTAAATAATAATTTTTATAATGTATTACATGTATTACTAGATGGAAACTGTAGAAAGAAAGCTTATTCAACACACTTCATAATTTCTTCCACAATCTGATTGGTATTTCTTGTTGTCCAACAAATTTTGTCATCCATTGGGACAGAATGGACATACTTATAAGTGAGCATGAAATCATCAAATTCAATAATGTATCTAAATGTTGTTCTTATGGTAACTTGCAAGACTTTTAATCATTTTGGCCAAGGAAAAATGTCTCCACATATCAGATTGCTCTTCCTGAAATTAACAAGCAAAATTGAATCTTTAATGGACAATTGTTTATTAGGTTAACCCTTAACACACAATCCCTAGTTTTAACAACCCTGAAGAAGGCTTGGGAGAAGCAAAAATGCTGGTAACCATCATTGTTCCCACAGTCATTTCTACTCTAACAGAAATTTTATATTCACTTGTTTCAAATTTCAAACTCATCTGCTCATGCTTTCAGAGTCTAAAATTAGATGTTTGGGAAAGAGTTAACCCCTGACTGGTTTAAGAAATTTCCAAACTTTTCCATCGTGATTCCTTTTTAGATGACAAATTAAAAGTGGACCTTATGATGTGATTGGTCTTGCAAAAGATACAAACCCTGTGCAAAAAAGAAAAGAGAGAAAATGTTTGACACCAGCATTTCCTCCTTTTCACACAATGTTCTCCAAAGTCTCCTTTCCCGGTTCAGTTGGGCTATTTGGTAAATGTTGATTATAACAACCTCTGATAATTGTTATTCAGGATACCAACAACAATTAAAGTTCATGCATCCTGATGGTTCATACAGTGCATTTGGGGAGGCAGACAGAGAGGGGTCTACATGGTTGACAGCATTTGTGTTCAAAACCCTGCGACAGGCAATGCATTTTATCTACGTAGACAGAAAGCAAATCCAGACCAAATCTTGGGAGTTCCTACTGCATCAACAAGGAGTAGATGGCTGTTTTGAAGGTAAAACATATCGTAACATTTTTGTGATGAGTTGTGTACGACTCAGAAATATTTTTTCTCAGATTCATCAAATTCTATAACCCTAGTTTTATTATAATAGGTTTTTAAATGCAGGTTCTGTATTGAATAGGTAAATGTCGAGGCCATAGTTACTAAATTTAGAAAAAATAATATTTAAGCTCATTCTATACCAGCTAGGAACTGACCTTTTGCTTTTCACCTGTCTTGTGCTTGGTTTCCTGTCTATTGCATGCACCGATTTACTGGATGACAAAATTTTATTAGACTGTATAAATTTTTCACATTAAATTTTCAGAAATTATGGAAATCATAAATTACGATGTAAGAAATGTAGAATACACTGGTTACCAGCATTTTCTTTTCTCCTTTCCTTAACAATTTTTGGAAGCATTCTTCCTCAGGATAGTTTACCAGACAACAAGATTCTAGCTGTGTCCGAATTGAAAGCAGTTGCAGAGGACAATTTCAGACTGGAATAAATACTGAAATTGTTCTTTGAGAGAGAAGAAAATAATGTGAGAAAAGGAGAAAATGCTGATCACCAGCATTTTCTCCTTTTCCCACAATTTTTTTATAAGGCTTCTTTCCTTGGGGTGTCAAAACTCGTCACTGTGTGGTAAAGGGTTAAAACTTGACATGGTTCAGCAAGGAGTTAAGATCATTCTGTATGATAAAAAGTTAACTCTGAGAACTGTGGATAAACACAACAGTCCTTTATAGTCAAGGTTGCTCTTTACAAAATGTCTCAGCTAAGTGGACAGTTAAGATTAAACATCAGACTGTACATTTTGTGCAGTCTGATCTTCATCAACATCGGCCATTATGGGAAGTACAGTTGGGAAAGGTGCTTGAAGGTTAAAATATTTCAGAGCAAGGAAAGGTCCTTGGTAAATACATGATGGGTGGTGTAGCTGGCAGCAAAGAAGACAAAAAGAGAGCACTGACAGCTTATGTCTTGTTGTCCATGTTAGAGTCCTTTAAAATGATGAAAGAGAGAACACCGGTGAGTTTATTGTTAGATATTTTATATTTAACACCACATTACAGACCACCTTTTTTATTGTGAGAAATATTATTTAAATATTTGTAAGCGCAGTTGGAGTACAGATTCTCAAATTTTACATAACATAAGTAGATACTATCAATTTTTTCTACAAAATTTGTGATTAATACTAAAAAAATAAAGGTAAAACTTTTGAAGTAAAAGACATTTGACCGTTACATCTCCAACACAGTTTTTTATAGTACTTCAATTTTGCCACATTTGCTAGTGCACTTAACTCATTACCAAGCTTGTCCAAATTGAAAGCATTTGCAGACGACAAAAAATAAGGGTGACTGAAATTTTGAAATTTGTTCTGTGAAGGGTAGAAAATGTTAGAATGGTAGAAAATACTGGTTACCAGCATTTTCTCCTTTTCCCACTATAGTTTGTAAAGGCTTCTTTCTCAGGGTAGTAAAAAGTAGTGATTGTGTGGTAATGGGTTATATGCTTGTGTTCTATCAGTCTCTACAGCTGTTTACCACTCTAATGGTAAGCATATGCAGATAAAAAATTACATAAGACTCAGATGACCTAATTTGTCTTTGATAGGTTAGGAAGCACTGTAACAATTTGAAAGAGAGAGAAAAGGCCGGTTACCAGCATTTGTTGTGTTGTTAATGAGCTATACAGGGAAAATACAAAAAGGAAATAAAGTTGTCTGGAGGTCTAATCATATTTATCAGTATATTTGAGTCATCAATTTTCTTTCTGTACATTGAATTTTTTGATAACTTGCTGGGGAATTCTTTTTGAAGCTAAACCATGCTCTGGAAAAGGGGGTTTTAATGCATTTCTGTTATGCATTATACCAAGCAAGTTATCTTAAAATCATGTACAATCATGGATTGATAAAATCTTTTTTGTTTAACTCATTACCAAACGACAAAATTCTAGACTGGTTCAAATTGAAAGCATTTGCAGACTACAACATAAAGGTGACTGAAAAATTGAAATTTTTTCTGGGAAGGATAGAAAACATGGTGGGAAAGGAGAAAATGCTGGTTACCAGCATTTTCTCCTTTTTCTAAGGTGTTTTCAAAAGGCTTCTTTCTTAAGCATCGAAGGTAGGGATTGTATGGTAATGGGTTACCAACCAGCTAAATCTTAAGGTGGAGTGGTCCTTGTACATGCAGGATTTTTTTGTACAGGAAAAAGTTTCAACTCAGGTCAGTGTTTGCTGACTACACAGGCTGACCTGAGTTAATATTTTTTGCAGATATTTGGAACCTTTTTAACAAATATTGGCCCAATCATTTCAAAAAACATTTTCATTTTTCAAGTTTGTTCATAGACGAGATTGCGATTTTGTCTCTACTTTTTCAGTCTTTCTAAAATTGCTTCTAGAGTAACAGTTGAAGAAAGAAATCTTCTCTTTTTTCTTTTCTTTCAGCCTTTTATTGCCCTTGCTGTCAAATGTATAGAAGTGGACAACTTGACGGACCCATATACTCTGGCGCTTATTTCCTATGCAATGACCTTGTATAAGCCAGATAGCAAGTTTACAGCAATGCTTCTTACAAAGTTAAAGAACCAGGCTGTCACTGAGGGTTTGTAATCTACCATTATAATGTTATAAGTGCTAGTAAGAAGTATTTATCCTTTTCAAACTATGTTGAAAATGCATAAGAGTTAATAACCATTGTATTAATCATGTTAACCTTTAGCCCAATACCACACAATCCCTAGTTTTAACACCCCTGAGGTGAAGTGCTTTTGGATTCATTGAGGGAAAAAGAGAAAGTGCTGGTAACCAGCATTTTCTTCTTTCCCGCAATGTTTTCTACAGCTTAAGAGATAAAACTCATCTTTTAAACTACGTTTGATTTGTCATCTGCAAATAATTTCAATCGGGATAAGTCTAATTAAAACATTCTTGACATGTAAAAAGTTAATGTACCTAAAAGTACATCTATTGCTCTCTCTGCTCCCAGTTTAGACCTAGATCAGATTACAAAAATATACAGTCTGATCTTTAACCTACACTGTCTACTTGAATGTTCAGACATTCTAGACATGAAAAACATAGATAGTGCAATTGTCTGCATCTTGTTTCTTGACTGCAGATGCCTCTTAGGTTTATGCAGATTTCCAGGGGTTAACCTTTTCTCCACACAATCACAAGTTTTAACTACCTTTGCACATAATCCTTTTTAAAACATTATGAGGAAAATGATAAATGCTAGCAACCAGCATTTTCCCTTTTTCCCAGCATGTTTTCTACCCTTACAAAAGCATTGATAATTCAATTTTAGAGTTACATTTAATTTGTTGTCTACAAATGCTTTGAATTTGGATAGACATGAAATTTTGTCATTTGATAAAAATCTAATAGTTTTTTTTTTCTATTTCTATTAGGTAACATGATGTACTGGAAGAGAGACAAAAGGCCTGCCATCTTGTCTGGTCAAGGTACAGCTGCATCGGCCGAGATTGAAATGACAGCATACGCACTGCTAGCATTGTTGACTGTCGATGAAAAGGTACCAATCAAGGAAGTGATTCCAATTGTGCGATGGTTGACCAACCAGAGGAATGCTTATGGAGGGTTTTCATCAACTCAGGTAGAATACAATGATTTTATTTCTTTATCCTTTGCAATACATTCCCAAAGAAGAAAGCTTTTGAAAAATATTGTGGGAAAAGGAGAAAATACTGGTTACCAGCATTTTCTTCTTTTCCAACAATGTTTTCTACCTTATAAAAGACAGCTTTTACAATTGTAACCAAATTTAATTTGATCTGTGCATATGTTTGGGTTTGGACAGGCCTGAAATATTGTGGTGTGGTAAAAGGTTAAGCGTAAATAATCTGATTTGTTATTGAGAGTTCAAAAAATGGTCATTCAAAAAGGAGAATGAATAATCTTTTTCCTACAATATTTTCATTGCCTTCCCTATCATGAAGGTCATGTGATCATTTGGTAAAGATTTGAAACATTAAAAAAATTTTCCTTTAATATTTTTGCAATATTTCAGGATACAGTCGTTGCTCTACAAGCTTTATCCAAGTTTGCAAGTCGTATATATGGTGAAGGTTTGGATGTGACGGTAAATGTGGCAACAGGAAGTGGTGACAGTCTTGACTTCCATGTGACAGGACAGAACAGTATCCTTCTACAGCAACAGAGTTATGCTAAACCAC
Organism: Tridacna crocea; assembly: GCA_943736015.1. Lineage (NCBI taxonomy): Eukaryota > Metazoa > Mollusca > Bivalvia > Cardiida > Cardiidae > Tridacna > Tridacna crocea. The sequence goes on from OX031066.1 coordinate 19,319,128, forward strand.
AGTCAGATGTCCACATCACAGCAAAGGGAGATGGCTGTATTTTGTTACAGGTGAAAATTAGAGTAACCTTTTACCCTTTTTATAACGCTCTACAATGCAGTAATGGGGGTTTATTTTACCATATCTAACAGTGTAGATCCAAGATCCAATTTGCATGCTTTGTGCAGTCTGATCTTGATCTAAACTGCCCACAAAAGGTCCTTAAGTCACAATTAGCAGCCTTAGGTTAAAGGAGTTGTGGCCTGCAACATTTTTTGTGTGTTTGGGTGGGTGGGGGGGATATTGAGGTATTTGTTTACCTGGGACAGTTTTAGTTTCTTTGAAAATGGATAGCTATCAAAGTTTCATTAACTCTTCACCAATATTTTGGACTGCTCCAAATTGAGAGCACTTTCAGATGACAATTAAACATAAGTGAAAAATAGAAACTTGTTTCCAGCAGAGTATAAAGCATTGTGGGAATAGGAGAAAATGCTGGTTACTGCAGTTGGTAGAGTATAAGACTTACGAGCCAGGGTCACCACTTGGAATCACGAGCTCTGCATTTTTCTTTTATGAGGATTGATGATATTTATTGAGGCAGGTTTCATATACATGTATCTTTCACAAGTGATCATTACCTTGAGGAAGGAGGATTTTTAAAACTTTGTTGAAAAAAAAATTACACACAAAGACAGAAGAAATTGTAGGTAATCAGGGTTGTTGCAATACAGGGTTGTTTTGGTCAAGTCTACTTCTGCAATTTGAGATCAGGAGGTATTTACATGTAGTAAAGTCTTTAATAAATGATAAACTTTCGGACTCGTCCAAATCTAAAGCATTTGCAACTGAGATTATGAATGTTGCTCAATTGGTACATTTTATCTTTGCAATTGTTAGATTTTTGGAAAAAGGAGAAAATGCGGATGGATTACCATTATTTTCAGCTTTTCCTACAATATTTTGTTCTTCCTCAATGTTATTAAAATACAAGACCATTTTGTAAAGGATAAAATTGATCATTAAGTCTTCACCAAAACCAAAAATTATAGACTTGTTGTCATTGAATGGTGTTGCAGGGGAAAAATAAAAACATAGCTGAAATAATGAAATTTGCTTTTGAAAATGTAGAAAACATGGGAAATGGAGAAAATACTGGTTAATAGCATTTTCTCTTTTTCCCACAATGTTTTTTAAAACTTTTTTCCCAGGATATTTAGAACACAGAATTGTTTATAAAAATTAAAGTAGATAATATAACCTGCTTTGTTTCAGAAAACGGAACATTACAATGTCCTAAACAAAGTTCTCCCTAATGCAGCCTTTGACTTGAATGTTACAACTCCAGTAACAATGGAAATCTTGTCAAACAATTGTCGAGCAAGGATAGTAAGAATCTGTGTCAGGTATGGTATTTTTTAAATAGATGTAGTTTCGATGTATTTGTCGAGAACATTTTAAAAACATTTAAGAAAAGCAACATTAAAGCTTTGTGATTCGTGTGATAGTGTGTGATAGATCATTTAGTCTGTTTATTCCTTAACATTTTATCACGCAAGAAAATTTCAAATTGGTCCAAATTGAGAGCATTTGCAGACTAAAAGGTGACATTGGGATTTGTCTGTGAAATGGAAGGAACATTGTGGAAAAAGGAGAAAGAAAAAAGATGCTGATTACTAGTATTTCTTCTTTTCTCTCAAAGTTTTTTAAAACTTTTATTCTAAAAGTTATTAAAACTTTAGATTGTGTGGTAAAGGGTTGATTAACACTTCACTGCACAATCCCGACTTTTAACAATCCTGAGAAAGAAGCCTTCTGAAAATATTGTTGGGAAAGGAGAAAATGCTAGTAACCAGCATTTTCTCCTTTTCCCACAATATTTTCTTCTCTTTCCAAATGAAAATTCAAATTTTCAGAAACTTTTATTTCGCCATCTGAAAATGCTTTCAATTTGGACCAGTGGAAAATTTTATCCTTTGGTAAAGAGTTGAGATTATTCTTTTTTTACAAGATATTTTATCTGCAGTTGTAGAAATTTCACAGACATCTTGTTTGACATTTTGACAGCAGTATGATCTTGATCTACACAAAAAGTAGTTGTGTTTCAAGATTTAGGATCTACTGTCTGTGCCAGATCATTTTCCTACCATGGTATGATTTTGTTTTCTGAAACATTTCCTCTTACAGTAGAAATAACCTTGCTATGTAAAAAGGGATTTTAACCCTTTACCAAACGACAAAATTTTAGAAAGGACCAAATTGAAAGCGCATGCAGACAAGAGAATAAATGTAAATCAGAAATTCAAATTTGTTTCCAGCTGGGTAGAAAACATTGTGGGAAAAGGAGAAAATGCTGGTTACCAGCATTTTCTCCTTTTCTCACTATGTTTTAAAAAGGCTTTTATCTCACGGTCGTCAAAACTAGGGATTGTTTGATAGAGGGTTAATTCATCTTTGTAAAGAATCTGGCCAATGTCAGCCTGTGTGGACTGTGTTTGCTACATGTAAATTTTCTGCCTGTCCAAGGACCATCCTTCCTCATGATGCTATAAGTTTTAGACAAAATTTCAATTATGGATCCATAACTGCAATTAAGCATTGTGAGAATGCATTGAAACTCCAAGGGCATGACTTGAATATATTTAAAAAATAATCTTCTTTCTATTGTGGTTTATCGTTCACTAAATCACAGTTGTGAGTTATTAGGCACAATAAATAATCCATGAGGCCAGTAGCCAGATTGGTTTATTAATTGTGCCTCATAACTCACAGCATGGTTTATTGAACGATAAACCACAATAGATTAAGAAGATTATATAGATTCTAACATGATCGACTCTTAATCAAAAAGAAAATCAAGTTTCAAAATGCAGATGCAGATTATATTTCATTGAATATCTTATTTTGTATAGCAGGAAGTCACTCTATAAGGAATTACGTCACTATACATGGAATAAGGTAGATTTTATCAGGCTTTCTTTGCACTGTATTTATAGAGCCAAATTCACATGTCATGTTAGAATTTGCTACTTTTCAGGTATATAGGTCCAGATATAGTTTCCAATATGGTTGTCATTGAAGCTAAAATTCTAAGTGGTTGGATTCCAGATACAGCATCGTTGAAAAGGGTAAGTTTTTCTGTCCCATTTTTAAGGACCCAAAGGAAAGAGGATTCTGAAAAAAATGATAGAAAAGGATAAAAGAAATTTTGGTTTACAGCATTTTCTCTGTTTTCAACAATACTCTATATCCTGTAAAAGGCCAATAATTAGGAATATAATATTCAAAATAAGTCATGCTGTGGGAAAAATAAGTTTAAAATATCTTTGTAATGCATTGTATGAAGCAAGTCATTGCATTAGATTCATTTCATCTTTGCCTTGCAGAATTTTTATCAAAGATTAGGTCAATACTTTTTGCAGAAACATTAAAACCCAATTCTGGGGAGCACCGGTCAAATTTAACCTGGAATATTGGAATACATGCACATAGTGGGCTGTTAGCAGAAAAAAAGTAGGAAAACTTTGGTCCAGGGCAGAGTTCTGCTGTGGCTTATAATCTTTGGCAAATTCCATGTAGCTCCTGGTTTTCACAAGTTAAAAGGTTAAAATCTTACTTGTAGACTGTGCTTTATTCACCCTTTGCAACACAAGTTGTTAATCATTTATAAGTTTTAACAACCCTGACCAAGGATTAACCCATTACCACACAATCCCTACTTTTGACGCCCCTGAGAAAGAAGTCTTTAGAAAACATTGTGGGAAAAGGAGAAAATGCTGGTAACCAGCATTTTCTCCTTTTCCCACAATGTTTTTTACCCTTCCCAAACCAAATTTTAATTTTTCAGTCACCGTTATTTTGTCGTCTGCAAATGCTTTCAATTTAGACCAGTCTAAAATTTGCTCATGTGGTAGAGTTAAAAAGGTTGTTTCAAAAGGAGAAAATGCAGGTAACCAGCTAGCCTCCTCTTGAAGACTTTTTCTGTCATTTTGGCCATGGTTAGTTTTTCATGTTTACCAAAGTTTTCATTGCACATTCTGTGAAAAACCATATTTGTTATTTATGAATATTTTGCATTCATATATTGATTTAAACATATATATTGTGAGACTCAGTCTGTTCATTGCTGTGTACCTTTTTTACCTGTTCATTTCAGTTAGTAGCTCACAAAGAACTTGGCATCAAGTTGTATGAAATGGACGATAAACACCCAAATGTTGTCAACTTCTATTTTGATCAGGTATGTATTTTTCAATATTCTGATAAATTCTCAATGAAAACCTTAGCGTTAACCCTGTACCCAATGACAAAATTTTGGTGTAGTTCAAATGGACAGCATTTGCATTATGGCGGTCTAAATGTAGCAAGATGTATGAGATTTACCTGTGAATTAGAAGAAAATATTGTGGAAAAAGGAGAAAATGCTGGTTACCAGTATTTTCTCTTTTTCCCACATTATTTTCAAAATTATTTTCCCACATTATTTTCTTCTCAGGTCGTTAAAAGTCGAGTTTGTATGGTAAAAGGTTAATGCTTTACCACTCAATCTTGATCATCTGATGACCTCTGATTAAAGCCGAAATAACGATAGAAATCCTCTTTATTTGTGTTGGAATCTCCATGTCTAACATAAGAAAAAGTTTGATTAAATTTAACTCTTTACCACACGGGAAAATTTTAGACTGGTCCCAATTGACAGAATTTGCAGACGACAAATTAAAGATGGCTCAATAGACGGAATTTGTCCTTGATAGAGTAGAAAACATTTTGGGAAAAGGAGAAAATGCTGGTTACCAGCATTTTCTCCTTTTCCCACAATGTTTTGTAAAGCCTTCTCCAACAGGGTCGTTAAAACTCGGGATTGTGTGGTAAAGGGCTAATATCATGCTTTCTGGTAGTTTATCGAGAAATAACAGATAAACGATACTTTTGGATTTTTCGTGATCATGACCGGAGAAAAATGACCAGAGTAAAAATACCAAGTTTATTTTCTGACTCGTCAATTGAAGACGGGAAGAGTTGTTCCTGCACACTACTTATCCAGATAAAATTTGCATGTCGCTCAGCCAGATGGAAATACATGTAAGACACTTATCTTATTTCAGCTTGACAATGAAGAATTATGTTTTGACTTCGAAATTGTGCAGGAGGTTATAGTTGATAATAAGCAACCAGCTCTTGTGAGAGTTTTTGATTACTATGAAACAGGTATGTTCATTTTTGTTCTTACATTTTGTTAACCTTTTACTAAACAGTTCCAGGTTTTTAACAACCCTGAGATAGGAGCCTTTTAAAAACATTCTGGGAAAAGGGAGAAAATGCTGGTAACCAGCACTTTCTCCTCTTCCCACAATGCTTTCTACCCTGCTGGAAACAAATTTTAATTTTTGAAGTTTGTTAATTTTGTTGTTTACATATGCTTTTAATTTGGACTGACCTAAAATTTGGTTGTTTGGTAAAGAGTTAAGGTAGATTGTGTTTACAGAAAATTCCTCAAAATAGAAAAATCTCTTTTGTCTGTTATCCCTTTACACCAATAATTCAAATAGAATATGATGTCTGTCTGTAATGACTCAAGGTGCAATATAGCTCCTGAGGGGAATATGTAAGTTAACTGATATACACAGACTTAACTCTTTACCAGGTGACAAAATATTAGCCTTGTCCAAATTGAAAGCATTTGAAGAAAACAATGTCATTGTGATTCAAATGGTGCAATCTTGCTTTGATATGGTAGAAAACATTGTGGAAAAAGGAGAAAATGCTGGTTACCAGCATTTTCTCCTTTTTCCACAATGTTTTTAAAAGGTCTCTTCTACAGGGTTGTGAAAACCTAGGATTGTTAGGTAAAGGGTAAATGATTTTAACGAAATGTAGAAATCAACCCTCTCAACTCTTTACCACACAATCTTTACTTTCAACGACCCTGAAAAAGAAAACCTTTGAAAGCATTGTAGGAAAAGGAGAAAATGCTGGTAACTAGCATCTTCTCTTTTCCCCACAATGTTTTCTACCCTTTCTGAATAAAATTCCACCTTTTGATTCACATTTATTTTGTCATCTGCAAATGCTTTCAATTTGGATGCATCCAAAATTTTGTTGTATGATAAAGAGTTAAGCAATAAAAAGATCCAGATGTAGTAATAATAGTATAATTTTAACTTAATTCACAACATAGAATAAAAAAAAAATTCTGTGTTTTCAAAAGGCCTCTTCCTCAGGTTCGTGAAAACTTGTGATTGCTTGGTAAAGGGTTAATGATTTTAATGGAATGTGGAAATCAGCCCTCTTAAGCAATAAAAAGATCCAGACGTAGTATTGGTTAAAACCTATAATTTTTAACTTAATTCACCAGACAAAATGAAAAAATAATGCAGTTTCTTTGCATTCTGAACTAAGGTTAACCCTTTGCCACACAACTCCCAATTTTAACAGCCCTGATAGAGAAGGCTTTGGAAAAGATTGTGTGTTTATAGAGACAAATTTGTTTTTTTTTTTGTAGTGTTGAAATGCCCGCAATTTGGACAAGTGACAAGATTTCCTTGTCTTGTAACATTTATATTTGTATTGGTATGGGAGTTTAATGCCATTATAACAGCTAAGGTGATATCATGGTGTTCTGTGACGCACCCATGTGTTTCCTGGCTTTCTCACACCAGTACTGACACAACTTTCTGTCAAAGCCGCTGACTTCTTTTTTCACATGCATTAGAGATGACCGGCGAAAGAATCGTCGGAAAGCTTGCTGCAACCGGGTATTAAACTGGCCACCTCCAGGTCAACAGTCAGATACACTAACCACTGCGCTACCTGGCCAGGCCTTGTCTTGTAATAGGTGAAGGAAAAGGTACTGTTGATCTAAAGGTTTGATTAACCCTTTCCCAAAAGACAAACTTTTGAACTAGACCAAATTGAAAGCATTTGCAGACGACAATTCAACTCTTGCTGAAAAGATGATTTCTGTCTATGATAGAGTAGAAAACATTGTGGGAAAAGGAGAAAATGCTGGTTACCAGCATTTTCTCCTTTTCCCATGATGTTTTCAAAAGGCTACTACTATTCCAGACCCGTAAAAACCAGGGATTGTTTGGGAAAGGGTTAAATCTGTGACAGTTACTCTGCTCTTTTCACAGAACTTGAGGTGACCAGTTTCTATGAGCTGAGTGACTGTTCTGAGGATGAATTACAGCAAGTTGATGTCAAACTAAAAGATAAAGATCTGTACATAGAGGATCCAGATGAGATTAATGAAGACTTCGGCAGTATATATGGTACTTTAACTCTTTGCCAGATGACAAAATTTAAGACTGGTCCAAAATTCAAAATATTTGCTGATGACAGAATAAATGTGGCTCAGAAATGAAATTTGCTTGGGGTAGAAAACATCGTGGGAAAAGGTGAAAATAACCAGCATTTTCTATTATTCCACAATGTTTTCAAAAGGGTTTTTCTTCAGGTTTGTGAAAACTTGAGATTGTATAGCAAAGGGTTAATTCTTTATCAAGCACTTCTGTATTTTTGTGACAGTAAGGAAGATGGCTTTTGGAAACATTGTGCATTAGAACCTATAATTATATGTAAGAACTTCCTTTGCTTTTGTGCACAATATCAGTTAAGAATAAGAGTGCACAGAACTATGCATTCAGATCTTTGATTTTTATTCTCAGCACTTTTTTCACAAGTTTTGACCAAAACAGATCTGTAGTTCCTCTACATTGATTAAATCTGTCCTTGGATAGCTTTCATACCTTTAAAGAGAGCATTTATGTGTTGTCTGCAAATATTATGAAAATTGGACGAGTCCAGAATCTTGTGGTTTTGTAAAGATTTAATAGGACTGGTTAATTTAAAGGGCAAATCCTAAGATTTTTTGACCATACTGTTTTTTTGCTCCAATCAGCTGCAAATGATGTTAGTAAACACGTGTCCATCAGTTTTCATAAATACCACCCTGTAACATGCCATAAATCACGCTCGAATTGTCACGCTGATATACCGCCCCAAAAATGGTGCATGGCTTACTTCCCCTGATTCGCTTATCTTCCCTACCTGTGTGACGTCATAGGAGCGTAAGCCTGTGTTTACAGTCAGTAGAAATTAGTAGGAACGCTGATGGTTATACGCAGATATCTGAGTATTAACATAGAATTCAGCCGAAAAAATGGTAAATTGTGCAGCCTATGGCTTCAACGTCGAATCAGGAACACATAGAATTAGTATGTTCAAATTTCCGAAGGAATTAAAAAGGAGAAAACTATGGATTCAGCGTTTAAACCGGGGCCGGACAGTAACGGAGGATTTTGTGCCATCAGTTCATTCCAAATTGTGTTTGAAACGCTTCGAGGACAGTCAGTTCTTAATAAGTCCAAAACTCGTAAAAGAAGTTGGTTATAGGAATATTAGGCTGCGGTTAAAACCTGATGCTGTGCCGACATTGTTCGAAACTCCGAGTCAAAATAAGATAGGCCATAAGACAGACATTCCGCAATGGCAATCTCCAAAAACAAAAAACAAACATAAGGTCAGTAATTCCTTTAATTGTTTTTCGTAATAGTTTATCCATTTCTAGATCTACATTCTGGACAAAGTACAAATTGATGCCGTTTTCTCCCTTTTTTTTCCCAAATGTTTTCAACATTTAACCCGTTACCAAGAGACAAAATTTTAGAATGGTCCAAATTAAAAGCACTTGCAGGGAACAAAGTAAACCTAACTGAAAAATTGAAATTTGTTTCCACCAGGATAGAAAACATTGTAGGATAAGAAGAAAATGTTGGTTACCAGCATTCTCTCCTTTTCCCACAATGTTTTAAAAAGTCTTCCATCTCAGGGTTGTAAAAACCAGGGATTGTTTGGTAAAGGGTTAATTTGCACACGACAAAAAATGGTAATCAAAAAATTGAAATGAAATTTGATTTGGAAAGGATGGAAAACATTATGGGAAAAGGAGAAAATCTTAGCATTTTCTCTTTTCCTCACAATGTTTTCAAAGGCAACAACATAACATATTCATCCAAATTCATAACATAGATTTTGCAAGTACCAAAGTCTGGATTGTTCAAATGATGTTAACTTTCAAGTGTTTCAGCTTTTTCTTCCTTTTCCACAATGTTTTCAAAAGGCTTCTATCTCAAGGTTGTAAAAAACAAAGGGTCAAGTGACCATTCACCAAACACAAAATTTTAGACTGGTTCAAATTGAAAGCATTTGCAGACAACAAAAGAATTGTGAACCAAAAACATTTGCAGCTGATTGGAGCAAAAAACAGTATGGTCAAAATATTTTAGGATTTGCCCTTTAAACAGTAAACATCTTTTTCTTCCCACACTGTTTTTCAAACACTCTTTCTTTGGGTATTGGAAACTAGACCTAGGGTTTGCATGGTAAAGGGTGAAGTCAGTATCTGGCTACCCCTAGTAATGGTCATAAATGTTAATCCATCACCGGCCAGTTGAAACAATACAGGAAATGGTTATATAACATTTGCATATGTCACCCCTTTACTCTGTAATGCTTGTTTGTGACAGTAAACCCATGTTACAGCTTTTATCCCATACACTTCTCTTCGACATTTCACTCTTAAAAATGATTTGACAACTTACAATCATTTTGAACAAATTTTGAATTGTATCTTTACACTTATGATTTGTGGATATTTCCCTGTTCCTGTCCATACTATGTCTTCTAGACAGGCTACTGAGAGAAATCTTTTGTTTTTACGACCCTTGTAAAGATAGAAAAAACTTTCAAAAACATTGTAGGTAAAAGAGAAATATTGCTGACCAGCATTTTCTCCTTTTTCTACAATGTTTTTTACCCATCAAAAACAAGCCCAAACATGCAAGTTAAATTTGATTTGTTGACTCTAATTGCTTTCAATTCGGTTGAGTCAATAAATTTGATGTTTGGTAACAATTTAACCCTTTCCCAGACGGCAAATTTTGGACCAGACCAAATTCAAAGCATTTTGCCGATGACAAATTAACAGTTGCTTAAAAGATGATTTTTCTATATGGTAGGGTAGAAAGCATTGTGGGAAAAGGAGAAATTGCTGGTTACCAGCATTTTCTCCTTTTCCCACAATGTTTCCAAAAGGCTTCTATTCCTTTCTCGTAAAAACCAGGGATTGTTTGGGAAAGGGTTAAACATGTATTTTACATCTCTTGAGAAACAAGTCCATACAACTCGTACTAATCTCTTCGGATACTTCTCCCTGTGAACTTAACCAGAAGTTGTGCCCAATGTGTGGGATTTATATTTAACCCTTTACCAATCAATCCGTAATTTTTACGACCCCGCATATTCTCCTGTTAACACAGTGTTTTACTCAGCTGGAAAATTTTTTTCAATTTTTGAAATATATTACTTTATTTTGTCGTCTGCAAGCTATTTCAGTTTGGACCTGTTTAATATTTTGTCGTATGGTAAAGAGTTAAAAGTAGAAAATATTGTGGATAAAGGATCAATTGATACAAATGTGGTTACCCAGAATATAAAGTGATTTTGATGATTGTCTTAATGATCTCGGAACATATTATTTTCTCAAATTTCACGCTCGTTAACAGCATTTCAAACTATTCTTATTCTCATGAAAATCGCGATTTATTGTGTAACCCTTCACCCATGAAAGAACAAATTTTGTACCTGTCAATGTTTACAGAATTCTTTACAGGTACAAATATAGGATCCATCAACAAATAGTTAGAACTAACATCTCACGATTATCAATCGTAAAAGTCAAGAAATCGGTTATTTGACATGAAACTAAAGTGTAGGAGAAATGTCTTTAAAAGTGTCGGGGAACTGTGTAGTCGTGGAACTGTCTTGAAACCGTCTTTTTTATTATTATTATTATTAATTCCACCCGTAAATCTACTGAAAATACTTCAAGTGAAACAAAGCTTATGCCGTACACTTAATTTTATCATGTATCGAATAATATTTCTGTAAACGACCTTCGCCCCGTAGCCTAATACATGTAGGCGTGATACTCTTCAACTTGTTCAAGAGTCCGGCATAACATCGTTATTTTCGCCATAGGTGGGCGAAATTTTACTTTTATCCCCATCATCAGAAACTATTAAGTTTCATTAAAAACTTGGTGGTACATGTACGGCCTTACCGGCCTAGAAACGTGTATTCCTTCGTCTTAAATATCGCTCATTTCACTATCTGAAACAAGGTCCATATTGAAACAAACGCTCCTATGACGTCACAGATCAAGGTGCGCTACAATAAGTAAGGGAGGTAAGCGATGCAAGAAAAACTAATAAGCAAAAATATAAATTGAAAAAAAAGTACTTTTACTAATTTTTTTTTCAAATTACAATATTACCAGGTTGCCATTTGATAGATGTAGATTTCAAAATTAATCATATCAGAAACTTGTTGATTTGCCCTTTAAGAAGAAAATGTTTTATGACACAAGCAAATTTTCATCTGCTATAGTGTTTTTAAAAATTGTGTACTGCGAGACCGACAATGCTTTGGTAAGTGTATTTATCTCTATACCACATGGCAAAATTTTTTAACTGCCCTGATGAGAAAGGCTTTTAAGAACGTGTGGAAAAAGGGGAAATGCAGATAAGCAACATGTTCTTCTTTTCCCACTGTGTTTTCCACACTTTTAAAGACATTTCCTTATTCCAGCTAAATAAAGTTTTTTCACATGATGATGCCTTTAATTTGTTTTAAACTACTATTTTGTTGTCTAGTAAACTATGAAATAACTTAACCCATTACCACACAATCCCTACTTTTGACACCCCTGAGAAACAAGCCTTTTGAAAATACTGTAGGAAAAGGAGAAAATGTTGGTAACCAGCATTTTCTCCTTTTCCCACAGTGTTTTCTATCCTTTCCAGAACAAATTTCAAGTTTTCAGTCACCTTTATTTTGTCGTCTGCATATGCTTTCAATTTAAACCAGTCTAGAATTTTGTCGTGTGGTAAAGAGTTGAACTGCATTGTCCAGAAAATATATTGTGATATTTTTCTCTCAGATTTTGAAGAGTTTGGTAATGAAGGTGCGTTTAGTAACAGTGAGAAATCAGTCGATGCCAGTAATAGTCCTGGACCACAAAGTCAGCCTGCCTGCCCTGTTTGTAATCTCGGAGGGTCCAGTGTTCTTCATAATGTCTGTTCTAAGCAAAGTAAGTCTCTCTCTTGTGTTGTACCTTTTTATATTTGTAACAAAATCAGGTTTTTTTCATCCCTGTATATATTGTATGATTCCTGGTTAGTGTTTAGCTATCAGTTCTTTATAATACTATCCATAGTGTTACAGGCCCTGAGGAAATAGCCTTTTAAAACCTTGTGGGAAAAGAAGAAAATGCTGGAAACCAGCATTTTCTTCTTTTCCCATAACGTATTCTACACTTTCAGTTTGTGAATCACCATCATTCCAGCTAAATTGAATATGTTGTCTACAATGCTTTCATTTTGGACCAGTCTTGGAATTTTTGTTGTGGTAAAGAGTTATAGGGAACTGTTTACCACTGATTTTTATACTGTAATTCAAAATTCTTGTAAAATACCGAAAATTAATGTCTGAAAGATGGCAAAAAATTAAAGACTAAACCCAAGTCTTAGTGCTTATACTCATTTCATACACTACTCTATTTATTTCTAATTGACAGTTTGGACGATGGAACCAAAAGAAGACAAATTGTCCTTAAGAGTGGTATCACCTGGTGGTTTGAGTCCTGAATTGCTGATTTCAGTCCCAGCTGGGTTGCAATCATGCCCAGATTGTAGTGATGCTTTGTTGCAAGGTATGTTCATCAAAATTTAAACAGAACTCATGTTTACTTAGCTTTCTAGATTGGGCTTCAACCCTGTCCAACACAAGCACATGTTTTAACAATCCTAGAAGGCTTTTCCAGACGTTGTTCCAAAAGGAGAAAATACCGGTACAACTGCTTAACCTCTTACCACACAATCCTGACTTTTAAAGATCTGGAGAAAGAATCAATTTGAAAATGTCTAAAATTTAGGTCATTTGGTAAAAAGTTAAAGTAGCTTTTTCCCCCCTTTCCCTTAATGTTTTCTGCCATATGAAATAGGAATTTTAAGTTTTGAATAATAATTGATTTTCTTCTGCAAATACTCTCACTTTTTACAAGGCTATGAATTTGCCATTTGTAAAAGAATTGGTACACCTGTCTGATTTGCCACAGGTAATTTTTTTAGTTTTGTAGCTTGCCACTTTTGAAAAATTATCAAATAAGAAATTGCTTGTAACATGCTTTTATGTTGTTAACTTGTATGTTTTAATATGTATTCATGTATTAAACATGTGGGGAAATAAGTTGCCCATATTTTGTGGTAGTATTACCAGTAAGTCACTTTTGTAGGCAGTTTTTGTTTTAGTTCAATTCAATTCAATTCAATAAACTTTATTTTTTCCACGTATGTACAACATACAGTATGGAAATAGAAAAAATAAATGAATGTCATAGAGATAATAATGTGATTGGACCTTGAGAGTATAAGAAGAGAAAGGGTAGAAAGTTTAGAGGAAGGGTAACATTTGTCTAAAACAGAAAAATCAGTAAAAGCTTGTAACAGGTACATATCTTAACTCTTTACCAAAGGTCATAATTTTGTACTAGTCCAACTGAAGGCATTGGCAGATGACAAAATAAATGTGAATCACAACTTGAAATAAGGCTGCACTGCATATGATGTATAAATAAAGTGCATTCTGATCTGGAATAGAGTGAAAAATAGCAGAGATAATCACTGGAAAAATATAGTTTATTACAATAATATTGAAAACTATAATAAGGTTTAATGATGGACAAAATCAACGTATATAGTGACATTTACATTCACATTATCAACATCTGATTTTTTACTTTGTCAGATACAGAAACATCACCAGGAAAATTACACCTAATTTGTTACATGCATATCCTTTCAATTTGTATTAATAGAAAATTTGAAGATAGTAGTACTTTTTATGTATAAGATTGACTAGATGCTTCTTTTTATTCAGGGAAGATGTCTGTAGCTGTGCTGACCACAGTGGATTGGCAGGATATTGGCAAGAGTTTTATTGAGCCTGATACACTGATATTAGAGTGGTCAGATTCTCTCCAAAATTATCTCTTGAATGTTCTATCTTACTGTCCAAACTGATTTACATCAAATATACCCATAGACTGTCATACTCAACTGTTATGAGCAGCATAGGTCGATTTTAGAATGTGCAATTTGATTCTGGATATATTTTGTAACTTTGAAATTTTCCAACAGACTAAAGATCTCTTTGAGATACAAATATTCAGATTATTACAACTAGCTTAACCCTTTAACATACAAATCTGGACTTTTAACATCCCTGAAAGAAGGAGAAAATGCTGGTACCCAGCATTTTTCATTTCTCCTTCAATCTTTTCCACCCTTTCTGAATCAAATTAGATTCTTTAATTCACATTTGTCAGCTGCAAATGCTGTCAGTTTGGACAAGTCTAAATTTTCATTGTTTTGTAAAGGGTTAGTTTTTTCACCTAATTTATCATTGTACATGTATCAGTCTTAGGGTGCTGTGGAGGGATCTTCCACAATTATAAACTAGAAACTTTAATGAAAGAGAAATTAAAACTTTTATTACAGTCATCACCACACAAAGAAGTGTGCATATGGAGTGAATTCAAATTGTTCATAATGATACCCCAACAAATGATGGATTGAATCTTTTAACTCTTTACCAAATAACAAAATTCTAGGCTGATACAAATTGAAGACACTTACAGATGACAATATAAACATAACTCAAAAATTGAAATTTGTTTCCAGGAGGGTAGAAAACATTGTGGGAAAAGGAGAAAATGCTGGTTACCAGCATTTTCTCCTTTTTCCACAATGTTTTCAAAGGCTTCTGCCTCAGGATCGTAAAGCCAGGGATTGTTTGGTAAAGGGTTAATTCATTGTAGCATAAGGAAAAATTGCTTGTCATGGGGAACTTCTTTTATTGCCACATTTCAACTTAAATTGAATAAAGACCCATGTTGAATATTCTTCAAATTGTTCCCAGAATATTTTCATAGTAGTTACATGTAGATTGAACATGTTCACAAATACAGAGGGTTGTCCCAAAACTTTTTGCCTGTCAAGTTCTATAAATGGGCCAATTTTAGTGTCGGGACCTTTTTTCCACATATGAAATCTATGAAGATGTTATTTGACTCTATATTAAGTCTTCAATAAAATACTAGCTTTATTTCTACTTTAAATTCTCATAATTTGTAAGATGTTACTTCCTTGTCCCTGGCTATTTTTCTGTAAATATTTTAGTATGAACCCAAAATTATGGACATATAATGACGTTTTTCTTTAGCAAACAACAAAACATGAGGCTAGTCAACAATGAGTGCATATGCAGACAACAAACATGACTTAAAGGATGGAATAAATCTCTGAATGGGAAGAAAACATTGTGAAAAAAGGAGGAAATGCTGGTAACCAGCAATTTTTAATTGTTCTACAATGTATTCCATAAGTTTTTTTTTCTTTGGGCAGTAAAAATTTGATCTGTACACTTGGTCTGCAATGTAGAAACCATAGTTATTTACTGTAATGAAGATGTGCATGATTTATTGCTAAAAAATACAGTAATGGTTGACAAGATTTAACCCCTTACCACACAATGACTACTTTTGACGACCCTGAGGTAGAGGCCTTTTGAAAACATTGTGGGAAAAGGAGAAAATGCTGGTTACCAGCATTTTCTCCTTTTCCCACAATGTTTCCTACCCTACTCGAAACAAATTTCACTTTTTGAATTACGTCTATTTTTTTGTCTGCCAGTGCTTTGAATTTGGACAATTATAAAATTTTGTAATTTGGTAAAGGGTTAATTCTTTATCAAGTGACCACAGGTTAGACTTGTCTAAATTGAAAGAATTTGCAGAATACAAAATAAATGTAACTCAAAAATGTAAATTTGTTAGAAGAACAAAAAAAGCTTTGGTTAACCCATTACCACACAATCCCTACTTTTGACGACCCTGAGAAAGAAGCCTTTAGAAAACATTGTGGGAAAAGGAGAAAAATGCTGGTTACCAGCATTTTCTCCTTACCGCACAATGTTTTCTACTCTTCACAAAACAAGTTTCAAATTTTCAGTCACAATAATTTTGTGAAGTGTTCTTGTCTAAGGCTGTTAAAATTCAGGATCGTGTGGAAAATTGCTGACTGAAATGTCTGTGCATTCTGTGACCTTACTTCAGTAGTTTGTCTTGCAAACTGGCTGTCTAGTTGGGCCCACTCAGTGGTTAGCATAATAAGACTCCTGGCCTGGTGGTTGCAAGTTTGGTATCAGGTTCATGCAACCTTTCTTTCCTGTGATGTGTATGTGAAAAGTAATTAGTGGCTTGGAAAGAAAGTTGTTGATACTGATGGGAGAAAGCAAGGAAACTCATGCTTTGGTACTCTGTCCGCTGTGATATGACCTAAGCTATTGAAAACAGCACTTAGATAAAAAGCACAAAAAAAGTCCAAACTGACTTGTTTACCAAGATTGTTGTGAGAATATCCTATATAACCCTTTTAACTCATTACCACACAATCCCTACTTTTGACGCCCCTGAGAAAGAAGCCTTTTGAAAACACTGTGGGAAAAGGAAAAAATGCTGGGAACCAGCATTTTCTCCTTTTCCCACATTGTTTTCTACCCTTCCCAGAACAAATTTCAATTTTTCAGTCACATTTATTTTGTCGGCTGCAAATCCTTTCAATTTGGAGCAGTCTAAAATTTTCTTGTGTGGTAAAAGAGTTAAAACAAACTAAATGGGTTTACTAGAAACAGCAGGGTGTTCAAAAGAATATTTTGTCTCAGGTGAACAGTGCCACACTATAATCATGTATCTGACTGTATTTTTTATATAATTGTAAGACAAGTGTTGACTTTCATTCATACAGTATCGTTTTATTTTTTAAAAATTGTAGCTTTTGTAAAGTCTCTCAATAAATTTGAGACTAGAAATGTGTCATCAACATGGACGCCCCCTCATTGCTACCATGACCTTTAAGCTGCTATTGCACACAACACACCATCTATATATGGTGACAATTTGTGCCAAGTTATTTTAGAAATGGACCATGCACCGAAAGTTGTTAGTCGGACACAACCAACAATGTTTACCTGTCACACACAATATGCCAATCACACACAAACACATGGACAAGGGTGACATATACCTCCCGCTTCCAACCCCCTCCCAAAACCAGGGATTGTTTAGCAAAGGGTTTTAAAAAAGGAAGACTAGATTTTGCTCGTGTCGGGGAATGAAAACATGAGCACTGCATGTGGGTGCCTATGCTCTGCTTTAGTTGTTTAATTTTGATAAAAAATTCTAAGTTGATAAAAGGGCAGAACAGTGTCAAAATTCTTTAACCCTTTACCAGACAAGAAATTTTAGCTCCTTTCAAATTGAAAGCATTTGCAGACCACCATTTCAATGTGGCTCAAACAGTGCATTTGTTTAGTGATAGGGTAGAAAACATTGTGGGAAAAGGAGAAAATGCTGGTTACCTGCATTTTCTCCTTTCCCCACAATGTTTTCAAAAGGCTTCTTTCCAAAGGTCGTCAAAAGTTGATTTTGTGTGGTAAAGGGTTAATAGTTACCTACCCCTGTTGTATGGGTTTTCCTTTTGATAATTAAAAACCAGTCTATATTTGAAGTAAATATCTTCCGTAATCACAGAATATCTTCATTAATAACATAATATCTTCAGTAATAACAGAATATCTTCAGTAATAATAGAGATATTATAAAATGTCAACAAAGACCAAGATACATGTTATGGGCTTTAACAATATGTAGATGCTCAAAAACTGCCCAGCTTATAAAATCAGGTCGGAGGTCTAAATATGGTCTTAATAACTAGATGATCTTGATGAGCCAGTATTAACTCTTTACCAAATGACAATACTTTAGGCTTTTCCAAATTGAAAGCATTTACAGGCAACAAAAGAAAAGTGACTGAAAATTTGAAATTTGTTTTGTGAAGGGTAGAAAACATTGTGAGAAAAGGAGAAAAAGCTGGATACCAGCATTTTCTCCTTTTCCAATAATGTTTTCAAAGGCTGTCTATCTCAAGGTCATCAAAAGCAGGTATTGCATGGTAATAGTTTCAGGTGGTATTGCCATATAGAAAATCCAAACAACTTGTGTACATTAGCATCTTTAATAAATTAATTGCAAGCAGATATTTACATTTAAAGCAAAACTTCACAGCCACCCTTTAACTCTTTACCAAACAATCCCTGGTTTTTATGACCCTGAGAAAGAAGCCTTCTGTAAACATTGTGGGAAAAGGAGAAAATGCTGATAACCAGCATTTTCTCCTTTTTCAACAATGTTTCCTTCCCTTCCCAACACATATTTCAATTATTTAGTCACATTAATTATGTCATCTGCAAATGCTTCCAATTTGGACTAGTCTAAAATTATGTCGTTTGGTAAAGAGCTTATCTTGTACAGATACACTTCACAAAAGTATGGAACTGACTTTCAAAATAATGACCAATCTGTTAGGGTCTCAAGATATCTACATCTAATGTTCTCGTTTCCTTGTATGGGTGCCACAGATAGGCATACCTAAACATTAAAAGCTGTACCTAAATAAAAATAAACATAACATTTGTGATGTGCGACAACTTTGGTCATCCATCTACACCATTACTCCTTTTTCCACACTGTGTTCAAAATTTTGTCTGTAGATATGCTAATACATGGATTGTATGTGAAACAGCTGATCGAAATTTAATGTAATTATCCTTTTTCTACACAATCTCAACTTCTAATGACCACACAAAAGAGAGCTTTTAAAACACTGCAGGGAAGCTGACTAATGCTGGTAGCTAGCTTTTTCTCCTTCTCTCACAATGTCTTCTTCCCTTTCATAGAAATTTTCAGCATTTGTCCCACATTTAACTTAACATTTGCAAATATTTTCAACTTGGACAAGTCTGGAAATTTGTCGTTTGGTAATGATGTTATTCAGAATGTGTATACTTTAACTCTTTCCCAAACAAACCCTGGTTTTTACGTGTCTGCAGTACAAGTCTTTAGAAAACACTGTGGGAAAAGGAGAAATTGCTCAAAACGAGCAATTTCTCCTTTTCCCACAGTATTTTCTAGCCTATTGGGAAAACTTTGTCATTCTCATCAAATTCAAAATTGTCATCTGTAAACACTTTGAGTTTAGGACAGCCTAAAATTTGTCATTTGGTAAAGGGTTAAACTTGTATATTACTGAAAAACGTTGCTTTGATCCATGTTTTTGATTGATTAGTTGCTATGTCTTATGTGACTTTAACTCTTTTACCAAACAATCCCAGATTTTCACGACCCTGAGAAAGGAGCCTTTTGAAAACATTGTGGGAAAAGGAGAAAATGCTGGTAACCAACATTTTCCCCTTTTCCCACAATGTTTTCTGTACTTTCCAAAACAAACAAATTTTTTGAGTCACATTAATTTTGTCGTCTGAAAATGCTTTCAATTTGGACCCGTCTAAAATTCTGTCGGTTGGTAAAGGGTTAAACATTACTGCTGCCATATCATAGCAACAGCCCACTTATTTATGAATGTCTCAGGTTTCAACAGCACAACACAGGGGCATACTAGTTTGTTTTGTTCCAATGACCTACTTACTGACCTGATGCGGCCTAATTTTCTACGCATGTCAGAGATATTATCAAGACATGTCTTTTTCCTAACCTTCATGAGAATCAAACTAAGAATGAGGCAATTAGAGTAAACAAATGGTTTCTCTAAGATTTGTCCAAGTAAGTTACTTTTTGATCTACCATGACTCAATTCCAAACTTGTCCCAGACATTTAAACAAGGACATTTTGACAGAATTTCATTAGTATTGAACAGAAATTGTGAACTCATCATAGTATAGAGGGTATAATAACTTGTTGATGCCTGTACAGTGTACACAGCATCATATAAGCTCACCTTGAACATTTTTCTCAGGTGAGCTTTAAATGGGCCAATTGTGAATTACTGTTACAAGTTTCACAATAAAATTATCTATACCTCTTGTATGAAATACTATCAAATAGTCTTTTATAAAATATTTAGCATAAACAAAATTTTAGAAATGTCAATTCAATGCATTAGCACATGACATGCGTGACTAAAAATATGAAATTTGTTTTAGAAAGGATAAAAAACATTGTGGAAAGAGGAAAAATCAGCATGTTCTTTTATTTCCAAAATGTTTTCAAAAGCTGACTTCACATGACTATTGAAGTACAGCATTGCATGGTAAAGGCTTACAGCCATGTTAATTGTATCCCTGAAGAAGAAAATGCCCATTCCTAAATGAACTTCAAATTTTAAATGCACACTTTCAAAACAAAAAAATAATTTATCAATAAACATTCATAACCCATCCAACTAACAATATCTTAAAAACATATTACATACACCTAAAGATTTTTCTTTTTCATTGTTAACTCTACCTCTTTGTACAGCTTATAAATACATTGTTGAAATTCAGATGATTTTTGTCTAACAGGCAAGACTCAACGAAAGCAATAAAGATCGAAGATCAGACTGCATATTCTGCACAGGCAAATCTTTATCTATGCTTTCCACGTAAGCCATATAGCGCTGACAGGGTAAAATGCAAGCAGTCACAATATTGCAATCATGAACAAACGGTAAAAATAACACCAAATATCTATACAGGTTTTACATTTCTGATTCTAAAATTATAAGTTCATTTAAACCTTTCACAAACAAGCCCTAGTTTTTACGTGTCTGCAGTACAAGTCTTTTGAAAATACTGTGGAAAAAGGAGAAATTGCTCGTAACGAGCAATTTCTCCTTTTCCCACAGTATTTTCTGCCCGTTTGGATAATTTTCTGCCATTGTTGTGAAAGTTAAAATTGCCATCTGCAAACTCTTTCAGTTTGGAAGAGTCTAAAATTTGTCATTTGGGAAAGGGTTAAAAATCAAATACAATTTTGGGAACTCATTCAAGCTTTCTCATCAAATCTTACACATACAATCTATAGTCTTTACAACCCTGAGCAAGAAGAATTTTGAAAACCTTGAAAGAAAAGGAGAAATGCTGCTAAGCAGCATTTTTTCATTTTTTTCCACAAGGTTTTAACAAACATTGCAAATCCCATCATTACTCTTTTCCATACAATCCTGAGTCATCAAGACCTGAACAACAAGGCTTCTGAAAACCTTGTGGGAAACGAGGAAAAAGCTGACTATCTGACCATTTTCAACATCAATGCAAATTCCATCATTGTAGTCAGATTTGAGAATTATGCGACCAGCTGAATGCCGAGTCTAGAAATATGTTGTTTAACTCTTACCAAACGACAAAATTTTAGGTTGGTCCAATCAAAAGCATTTGCAGACAACAAAATAAAAGTGAATGAAAATTTGAAATTTGTTTTGTGAAGGGTAGAAAACATTGTGGGTTACCAGCATTTTCTCCCTTTCTAAATGTTTTCTAAAGGCTTCTTTCTCAAGGTCGTCAAAAGTAGGAATTGTGTCGTAATGAGTGAACTCTTTACCAAACAACAAAATGTTAGACTTGTTTAAATTAAATACAATTGCAGACGACGAATTTAAGATGGCGAAAATGGTACAATTTTTCCTTGATTGAGCAGAAAACATTGTGGGAAAAGGAGAAAATGCTGGTTACCAGTATTTTCTTCTTTTCTCTTAAATTTTCAAAAAGCTTCTTTCTCAGGGTCTTTTAAAGTTAGGATTGTGTAGTAAAGAGTTAACCCATTACCACACAATCCCTACTTTTGATGCCCCTGAGAAAGAAGCCTTTTGAAAACACTGTGGGAAAAGGAGAAAATGCTGGTAACCAGCATTTTCTCCTTTTCCCAGTGTTTTCTACCCTTCCCAGAACAAATTTCTATTTTTTAGTCACCTTTATTTTGTCGTCTTCAAATGCTTTCAATTTGGACCAGTCTAAAATTTTCTTGTGTGGTAAAGGGTTAAAACAGTTATATCAATGATAGATTTCATTAATCCTTTACCAGTCAACAAAATTTCAACTTTGTCCAAATTGAAGGCATCTGCTGACAACCACGTGGCTCAAATGGTGCTACTTTTTCTTTGATAGGGTAGAAAATATTGTGGGAAAAGGATAACATGCTGGTCATCAGCATTTCATCCTTTTCTCGCAAAGTTTTAAAAGGCTTTTGCAGGGTTGTTGAAAGTCAGCACTGTGTGGGAAAAGGTTAATGAACCTACACTTTTGGTATTGGTAATTTTGGTGAAGAGTTTTATGTTTACCCTCCTTGAATCCCATGATGCTCCCTATGTTTACAGTTTGTAGCATTTTCAGATACAGATTTACACAAGATTTAATTCATTTTATGTTTGTTTTTGTAACATCCAGAACAATAGAACTCTGTGTCCTTACTTCCATAGAATGTACAATGTGGATTTTTACAAGGCTGTCCTATAGACTTTGTTTCTTGTTTCTTTGGTTGTTGTTTCGGTGATACTGGGGTTGGTTTTTGGAGGTTTTGTAAAACACTGTTGGATGGATTAAAATGGGCTGGTTTCACAGGATAATCCACATTATCATAATCTGGTGATGGTGTGCGATTTCTGTTCTGTGTCCTGGACAAGTTTGGACTGAGAGGTGGACCCCCTTTATTGTGTACATTCAGATCAACATGGGACGGTTGTGTGGCAGCAGTCTTATTGTCTCCAGTCTTCATATCATAGAACTTAGATTTCTGTCCCACTTTTGTGGCATCATCATCAGATGGTTTATGCATTTTAGCAAAATTATGTAACAGATCTTTTTCTTGATTTATTAACTGTTGCTTCTGATCAGCATAACATTTTGAACATAAATAACTTGTCTCTGCTGAACCATACATATTGCATCCATTAGTGACACATGGCACATTTTGTTGTACTACCCGATTTGCACAATTCTGAGCTCTGTTAACTATCTCATTATTTGTGAGTTGTCGAGTAGACATCTCTTTCTTGAACCTTTCTCCAGCATCATACAAATAATTATCAATCATTTTCTGATGTGTATCGCTCTTCTTCAATAAAAGTTTACAACACCATATTGCTGACTGCTCCAGTTCTCCTAATGCTGATATAGTCAGAGGCCTATTGGTGCTCTGTGTAAGAGACAGTTTTCTATTTCCTTTTTTATCTTCTTTATTCACTTTCCCAAGGTTTTTCAACTTCTTTCCAACACTCTTACCAAAACTTCCAAACTGTTTTGAAACAGAGTGTAGTTGTTGTGATACTTTTCCATCCTTTTTCTTACTTCTATCTATCAGGCCATCATCTGATTCACAAGAGCCTGTAGAATTTCTATCGTCATTATTACTATCTAAACAGCCCCCACATATACCTAGCTTTTCTAGATCCATGTAACGCTTCAATAGATTTAACTTGCTTTCATCTTGCATGGAAAAGTCAGCATTATTTTTATCCCAGTTGAAATTCATTCCAGGATCGATGGAGAAATGTAGAGGTAGATATTCTAACTCTGGATTTACAATTGGAATTGCCACTGTAAAATAATAACAAAAAAAAAAAACAGTGAAGCTACATTATTCTAGTAAAAGAGAGACCTTGACATTATGTCAAAGTTTTGCGTGTAAAATAATTCCATGATCATCTGTATGTGACACAACAAGCAAAACAGAACCATTTGGGAATTCGGTACATCAATTAGATGAAAACATATCAATGATAGTGGAAGTCCATTCAAGTTGATAATAAAACAATGTTTGTATAAGGTGGTACAATGACCAGTCTTCAAACAGAAAATATCAAAAGTCCAAAGTGTCAATCCTAGTCAGCCTGCACACTTTGCAGTGTGACCAGGGTTGACAATTTTTGCAGTTCCCAGAAGGTCCCTTTTTGCATAAAGGGTCACATATACATCAGAAGCAAAAGTAGATGTTTCCATCAAACCATGAAGTCTTTCTACAAAGTCTCATAGTGCTGCAGCTCCTGTGATTCCAGTAACTGTGTACTATATGACAAAATTTTGGACTTATCAAAGTTGAAAGTATTTACAATCAACAAGTTAAGCATATGATTCACCTATGAAAAAGATAAAAAACACTGTGGGTAAGGAGAAAATACTTGTAACTTTCAAAAACTTCTTCCTTGAGGATGCTCAAGAGATGAATTGTTGGTAAATGGTAAACCAAACTGTGTATTGCATACATATTTTATAAAGCAGCCCAAGACTAGTACAAGTGAATGAAGGAGATAATGTAAGAGAAGGGAAAACGTCTTCCAAACAATATAGTTCACAATGTGCCAATAAGAACAACGGCATACAATTAGCAGCTGTTGGTATTTATTGTTTTCAAATTCTTTTTTTTCCAGTCAATTTGTCAAGTTTATAAACTGATCTGGAGACAAGTTGGCACACCAACTCAAAGGCATAGGTTTCACAAACAATTATGCAAAATGACCTTTAACCCTTAAGGACACAATAAAATTTTCGACTTTTCTAAATTGAAAGCATATGCTGACAACAATTTCAGTGTGGCAAAAAATGATGCATTTTTCTTTGATTGGGTACAAAACGTGGGAAAAGGAGATAATGCTAGTTACCAGCATTTTCTCCTTTTCTTACAATGTTTTCAAAAGACTACTTCTTTAGGGTCATCAAAAGTTGGCATTATGTGGTAAAGGGTTAAACAAAAAAGCTCACTTATTCATTGCAGGTCAAATACCTGATAATTGGGTAAATATTTGGATTTCTCTTGTTTATAGGCACTTAGAAGGACCATTTGTACATAATTGTCATTTCAACTGGAGAAATGATTCTCTCCTTAACTCTTTACCAAACCATATAATTTAGACCGAATTGAATGCATTTGCAGATAACGAAATTAATGTGACTCAGAAATTAAAATTTGTTTTGGGAAGGTAGAAAACATTGTGGGAAAAGGAGAAAATGAAGGCTACCAGCATTTCCTTTTTGCACAGTGTTTTCAAAAGGTTTCTTTCTCAGGGTTATGAAAAGTAGGGATTGTGTGGTACAGAGTTAGCAAATATGCTTTTTGTTTGGCATCATATAGTAGAAGTGAAACAAAACTGTTGCATGTGGGCAGAGACAAAACAAGGTTATAGCAAAGTTATAACTGTCCTACCTGGAAGACCATTTTTGTCCTCATCTTTCTTGCTATCCATTGGAACAAGGGCGGAGAAATGTGCAGCATCATATGTCAGCAGTAGAGGTGATCTGTAACAATGGCTAGCCTCACATTCCAAGGGGAGATAAATTCCTCCAAATGGTATTGGGGCTAATGCATCTCCACTCACATCTTTCAAAACAGTGTCTGCTACTACGATAATTGGACGTTGTATAACATGAGCCAAGACAAATACATGGAATTCTTCTAAACTCTCATACACAACTGGGGAATCAGGGTCAACTGGCTCGGAAGACGACCTAGATATAAAGCAAATTTTTTTCTAAGTTGTGAGTCAAAATGGCTTTATATACCACATGAAGCTAATTGCCCCAGTCAGCAGTAACTTGTATGGCTTATATACCTGCCAAATAGCATAGTGAAAAGGTTACAATTCATACTTACAAATAGATAAGTGATGTAAATATTCGAACAACGAACAAAACTTAGAATAATACAGAAATAAACTTGAGTTTATATATAAAATCTTAATCTTAAAATGAATAATAATTCATTGTGAACATGGCATTACTACCACTCTCTTCTTCCATTCAGCCATAACATACATTGTCATAATTCAAACTTTAGTACATCTCATCAATAACTCTCTGCCAAAAGACAAAATTTTAGACTTGCCCAAACTGAAAGCCCAAACTGAAAGCTTTTGCATACAACAAAATTAACTTGACTCAAAAATTCAAATTTGTTCTAGGAGGGTAGAAAACATTGTGAGAAAAGAAGAAAGTGCTGGTTACCAGCATTTTTTCTTTTTCTCACGATGCTTTCAAAGGGATTCTTTTTCCGGGCTGTGAGAACCAAAGATTGTTTGGGACAGGGTTGTGAAAACCAGAGATTGTTTGGGACAGGGTTAACATGTCACTTGTAACCTGCAGTTTTTGCGACCTTGATTATAAAAGCTTTGGAAAACATTGTGGGAAAGGAGAAAATGCCGGTTACCAGCATCTTCTAGGTTTCTCACAATGATTTCTTTCCCACTTGTGACAAATCTCATAACTCGGGGACATGTAATTTGTAGTCTACAAATGCTTACAATTTGAATCAATCTTAGATTCTATTGTAAGGTAAACAATGAATTAAATCTTTCGGCAAAACAATATTTTACACATGTCCGTCTCAAAATCATCTGCAGGCCAAAATTAAAATGTATTTACATGGGAAATACTTGTCTCAAAAAGGTTGGAAAACAATGTGGGAAAAGGAGAAAATGCTGGTTACTAGCATTTTCACCTTTTCACAATGTTTTCAAAAGCCCTTCTTTATCAGGATCGTTCACAGGGGGACAATGTGTGGTAAAGAATTAATGGTTGCTATTATCTCTAAACAGATAATTTCAAAGGTATTTTAGTATTTATTTAAGTCTTATTACACTTACATATTGGACTGTGTAACCATGCTATCACAGCAGCTGTTCTTTCTTTGCATAGTACCAGGTAAAGATCTCGGAGTGCTTGATGCAAGCCGTAACACATTATCCCACTCCTGTTTCCACTCATCTTCAGAAAATATCAGACCAGCCTGAAATCCAAATCCATCCTTCATATTTCATATCTATATTGACCGCTAAATTTAGCCATAAGCTGCTAAGCATGACTCACTGACCTTTTGCAGACAGCGTAGATCTTGGGTCTACACTGTTGGAAAAGCAGATACATATACTATTCCACAAAACACATCTTTGAAATAGCAATATTTGTTTTTTTACAATCAAACTGAAAATTTCACTTTACCATTTTGGAAGGAAGAGGGTAAAATACACTATTTACATTTTATATCCCTGTTGACCTATATGTGAAATATACCATTTATATGTTTCATATCTGTATTAACCTTTACACAAAATGCACTTTTTGCATTTCATACATGAAAGGACTACTAAACAAAATGGGTCCTGTACATTTCATATCCATATTAACTTCTAAACAAAGTAGACTAATCATATTTCAAATTTGTATTGTTCACAATAAAATCTGTCATATATAAATACATCTTTACCTTCAATAGTAAGCAAATAGGCAAACCTCTTCAAACATTTTTTTTCCATTTTGGTGCAGACTAGAAAATTCTGACAAAGTAAATATGAAGAAGATAATGTATTTATCACTTGAAAATATTACAAATAATGATTCAACTTTTCAAAAGACAGTATCATCCTGTGGTTTCCATTTTAAACAGAATGGACATATTCAGAGAGTTAAACAAGGTTTAAACCTTTTTTGGGTTACATAAGAGCACTTATTATTTTGATTTATTTCTGAATACTATTCTATTCAGTTGACAATACCTCTTTATTGGCTTGCGTTTGTTGCCACCTCCAACGTCTGTATAATGCCTGTCTGTAATACTTTTTGGTGAGTGTATCAAACAAAGCTTTTCTCAGCATTAGCTGTCGGTCATGGATACCCCACATAGCTGTAAAGTACAAATATTTAAAGGGGAACAACTCAAAATGAGACTGAATATATGGCATTTTACACCATGTATCAGATTTCTTTTAACATAAATTACTCATAAGATGTGGTTCAGATTTGTGCTTTCTCAAAAGACAATTCCACTTAAAACCCCAGTGCCTCAGTTGAATGAATAAGCTATTAAATATTGAATTATGTTGTATCAACAGCTAAGGTAATAACGCCCTCATAACAACCGAACGCAACTGTTTTGTTCAAATGTTCATGCTACACCTTGTCCACCAAGCAATGCAGTGTCCCATAAAACAGTAATGTGATATAAGACACTTAATTATGACTTAACTCTTTACCACACGACAAAATTTTAGACTATTCCAAATTGAAAGCATTTGCAGCACTTGCAGATGACAAAATAAAGGTGACTGAAAAATTGAAATTTGGACTGGGAGGGGTACAAAACATTATGGGAAAAGGAAAAAAATGCTGATTACCCGCATTTTCTTCTTTTCCCACTGTGTGTTCAAAAGGCTTCTTTCCTAGGGGGTTAAAAGCAGGGATTGTGTAATAAAGAGTCAATAGATGAGCGGAAAGTCATCTTATAATCATGGATCTATAAAATCCATTTTGTTTCACAACTGACTGTAAGATGAGGTAGAATTGTCCTTTAACCCTTTACTCCATAGATACTCATTTCTACGCATTGCTTGAAGGAGTCTTTAGAAAACATTGTGGCAAAAGGTGAAATTGCTTATGACAAGCAATTTCACCTTTTGTCACAATGTTTTCTATGCTATCAAAAGGTGTCATATACATATAAGAAACGGTTTCAACCGTGCTGTTATTCAGGGTCATTTACAGATACCATAGAAATGCCTTGTGGGGTAAAGGGTTAACATTCAGAAAATTGACCAACAGCAGAAACTTTCTACATGGATGATACAAGTTTAACAGGTTCCATTCTATATGCATATGCAATGAGCCCCATTTTCACAAAGCATGGTTTGAATATATTTGGGTGAAAATCTACCTTCTTTCTTATTCATGAAATAAGTATTGTATTATATAATCTTGATATTCAGTCATCATACCTAAAGAAGCAGCATGTAACAAACAATTGCCATCACCAGATGTTGCCATGGGTAACAATCTCTGACATACACCAATCTCTGCCCACCAGTTCAAGTGTCCTATAAAATCAAATAACATAGTCTTACCCTTTACCATCCACTCTAAGAATTTTAATAACCCTGACAATGAGGGCTTTTGAAAACAATGTGGGAAATGTAAAAAATGATGGTAAACAGCATTTTCTACTTTTCCCACCATGTTTTTTAACCTATCAATGACAAATTCCATCATTTCAGCTACACTTAAAATGTTGCCTGTAAATGCTTCCAATTTGGTCTAATCCCTAATTTTTTTGTCTGGTAAGAGTTAACTCTTTACAAACTGACCGAATTTTACAATTTTACCAAATGACAAAATTTTGGACACAACCAAATTATAAGCATCTGCAGACAATAAGTCAAAAGCAGTTCACATGATAATTCTTATCTTTGATGGGATTGGAGTAATGTTGGAAAAGCAGAAAATAGTAACCAGCCTTTTCTCCTTTTCCTACGAAGTTTTTTATTGCCTTCTTTTTCAGGCCTGTTTAACTTGAGATTGTATGGTAAAGAGTTAAAATTGACTTGTAAAGATTACCAGCATTTTACAAAGTTGTCTTTTGCATTTGTCTCAGACTTTAATATGCTCGCTGAAAACTATTTGATATTGATAAACTTAGCAAAAATTCAGCCAATCAGATTGCTGTTTATAAATGTAAGAATTCTGATCAGTTTTGCTGAACAAAGACCTATAATACAATTATTTGTCTTTTTTTAAAGACAAGATGGGAAAGCCACATGACTTTTGAAATGATACACTGCAAAGGTTAAAGGTGGATTTTGTCGAAATACCATTATGAATGGCTAACTCTGCTTTTTGCGCTTTTCCTTATTGATTAATATCTGCATCCAATTCCAGAGAACTTATCATTATTTTGGCACTGAGTATCATGATGGTGTCATAAGGATTCATGTGAGGCGTCTTCTGTGAAAAGGGACATTAATGCATTTGCAAAGAGTATGGACCCAGGTCAGCCTATGCGGACTGCACAGGCTGACCTGGGTTGAAACCTTTTGCTATTGGTATATATGGTCAATTTTCTGCATGTCAAAGGACTAGTGTACCTCATAATACAGTCTGTTACTAGACAAAGTGGATTTTGTGCATGAAGCACCCCCTTTCACAGAACAGGGCTCACATCCATTGCTAACACTCTGTATCTTGTCATGAAATTTTGATTGGTAAATATAGAAACAAAAATAAAATGAAACAAAAACTAGAGGAGCTTGAGCGCCTGTATCGCTCCACAGGCCTGATTTTCCTGTAAAGGTGAAGAGAAGTTTTTAACAATTACCATTCATTTCTGCATTTTAAGTCACTAAAGAAAAATAGCTGTGAAAAACATTGTGAGAAAAGAAGAAAATAATACTAACCTGCATTTTCTTAGTTTTACACAATAATTTCTACCCTTTTTGATACAAGTTTTACTAATTTGAAGATTTATTATGTTCTGCAACATCATTCAATTATGACCAGTTATAAAAATTTTGTCTTCTGGTTATAGTTAAAGAAGATCTTGTAACAAACCATTTTGGGTGGGAAAACATCAAAATATAGAAAATATGTATTGTGGCAATTGCTTTATTGAAGTTGCAGGATCAGTTTGATTGGATAACAAAATGCCTTATCACAAAAGTAAAGCCCTGTCCCTCTTTGTACTAGGTCACCAAAATAGGTCAACAAACCTTTACCAGAACTAATAAAAGTGAAAAGGATTATAGATTATGTAAAGCAACCATCTTTAACTGTTAACCAAACTACAAAATCTGGGATGTGACCAAATTGAAAGTATTTGCAGACAACAAATTAAACATTGATGAAATGATGATTTCTTTCTTTGATAGCGTAGAAAACATTAGGGAAAAGGAGAAAATGCTGATTACCAGCATTTTCTCCTTTTCCAAGAGTGTTTTCCAAAGATTCTTCTTTAGGGTTATTAAAAGTCAGGTTTGTATGGTTAAGACTTACCACCATAGGAACTAACCTGCAATACAACAAAGAAATCCAATGAATAGTTTGAGAGAAGAAATTTTTCAAAGATTTTACTTTTTACCATAAAAGGAAAATGTCAGTCTCCCATAAAAGCCATGTTTTTTTACGGATCTTTTTTTTTTTAAGGAATTAAGTAGACTTCTATCTAAGGAACATTCCTGCAAAACAATAATGCTATCCAATTGACTGTTTAGGAGGAGAAGATTTTTAAAGGTTTTTTACTTTGGTTGCCATGGCAACCAGAATTATTCATGGAATACAATTATTTGAAGAAATTTGAAAGAGGACCACCTAAGGAACATTCCTGTGAAATTTGGTAAAAATGCAGTCAATAGTTACTGAGGAGAAGTTTTTTAAAAAAAAAGTTTACGGACGCACGCACAGACGAACGGACGCACGCATGACGGACACGACGCCATGACAATAGCTCGCTGGCCTTCGGCCAGTGGAGCTAATAAAATGAGTCCCACATTTCCATTTTATTTCCACAATTTTTACTCCTACAACAAATGACAGTTCACCTACCTGCTTGTTCCAGAGACACCAGAGTAGACAACTCAATAAGGTCTCTCTCCAAAAAAGCCCTGAAGTTTTCAGAGTAACCCGTAACATCTGGCAATATAAATGTCTGCACATACATGTTGTCATGGCAATCTTCTTCAATGTCATGCATCACATTCTGTCTCTCTAGGTCAACTAACATTGCATTCTGGGATATCTTGGAGATACCTCTCTTCAAAAACTTAGGTGCTGTTGGAAGTAACAAAATCGAGGTTTATCATATAAGCCATGCTCCGCTAATAAAGTCTTGGCCGAGGTCACCCTGAGTGGACTCTCTAGGTCGACCTAGGTTGATTCTTTTGGTGGATGCATAAGCCCACTATTCTTAAAACATGGTTGAAAACAAAACAAAAAAAAAAAACAGCTTTCTGGTGAATAATCTCACATACAAAATACTTAATAGAGGAAGACATATTCTAAAAACCCTCATTGGGAAAGGAGAAAATGATTTATATATCATTATACAATATTTCAAAACATATTTGTAATAGTTGTCATGAAAAGTTACATTGACCCATCCTAAATTCTTACAGAGAGAAACACTAATGGTCTAGCAGACCTGGATGTGTACTGAAACACAAGCTTACTTGTGAATGTCTCCACTCTAATCTTTCACCTTACATGCAATATTTTTAAAACCCTGAGGAATGGGGCTGCTGAAAAATTGATGAAAATGTTGGGTGTTAGCATCTCCTTTTTCCATAGTTTTTGAAATATTAACTTTTAAATTGTCTTCTATTAATGCTCTCAATATTGGAAAGACCAAAATTGTCTTGTCCATTTTCAAGTGAATCCTTTACCAAACAGTGCCTGGCTATAACTACCCTCAGGAAGATGCCTATTGATAAGATTAATGAGAGTGAAAAAATGCTGCTGATCACTATTTTCTCTTTTTCGTACAATTGTTTCCTACACTTCTAGAAATCAATCCAATCATGTCAGTCATGTTTAACCCTTTACCCCATAAGGCATTTCTATGGTATCTCTAATTTACCCTAAAAAACAGTAAGGATTAAGCCGTTTCTTATGTGTATATGACACCTTTTGATAGTGTAGAAAACATTGTGGCAAAAGCAGAAATTGCTCATCACGAGCAATTTCACCTTTTGCCACAATGTTTTCCAAAGGCTCCCCAAGCAATGCATAGAAATGAGCATCTATGGAGTAAAGGGTTAAGCTGCTGTCTGCAGGAGCTCTTAACATAAACAACAAAAAATTTGTTATTTGCCAAACAGCCAAGTGTGTATTACATTCTTACTTGAACTTCCAGCTGGTGTTTCCCCTTTATTTTGTTGTTGTTGTTGTGGCTGTTGTTGCTGTGATGGCTGTTTTTGTTGTTTGATATTTGGAAGTGGGGCAGGCTGATCCCTACTTTCCTTGTCTTCTTTCTGTGAAAGATTCTGGGGAGCTGTCACATTATTGTGTCGAGGAAATGGTGGTGTCCTTGGGATACCATCACTGACAATCACAGATGAGGTATGCATGCCTGTCTTGTTGGGCATACTTGGTTTGTTGGACGTTGGAGGAACTGATATACTGTTTGGAACTAAAACAGCCCCATGTCTCTCTGGTGGGCCTACTTGTGGCCTTTTTTCTATCTGAAAAATTAACAAACTGGTTTCACTCTGTATTACACAACAAACTTTAAAACTTGTCAAAACTCAAAGCATGTTGAGGAAAAAAAATTAAGGTGGCTCTAACCCTTAACTCTTTACCACACGACAAAATTTTAGACTGGTTCAAATTGAAAGCATTTGCAGACAACAAAATAAAGGTGAGTGAAAAAATGAAATTTCTTCTGCGAGGGGTAGAAAACACTGTGGGAAAAGGAGAAAATGCTGGTTACCAGCATTTTCTCCTTTTCCTACAGTGATTTCAAAAGGCTTCTTTCTCAGGGGCGTCAAAAGTAGGGATTGTGTGGTAATGGGTTAAAGCGCTGGAACCGACTTAACTTGTTTTATGTGGACAGTATAGATCAAGATCAGACTGCACAGAACGTGCAGTCTGATCTTAGATCTACACTATCCACTATTTTGTTACATATTCTGGCTAAAAAAAAACTTGGTACAGCAATATTTCACATGTTTTTCCTATTTAAAAATGTCTCTTGTTTTAATTCAGCACATTAAGGGCTAATGAAGAACTTGCTAATTTATTTAGTAGAAAACATTTATATATGAGAAGACAATGCTGGTTTCCAGCATTTTCTCCTTGTCCCACCCCACTTTCAAGAGCTTTTTCCTTTGGTTTGCTCGCATATTGTATGGCGGTTAACTACAGAGTTTTCTCCTTTTCCCACAATTTTTATCAAAACCATTCTCCCCAAGGATCATTAAAACTCCGAGTTGTATGGTAAAGAATTAACTCATTACCAAATGACAAAATTTTAGGTTTGTCCAAATTGAAAGCATTTGCAGACGACAAAATAAAAGTGAATGAAAATTTGAAATTTTGTTTTGTGATGGGTAGAAAACGTGGTGGGATAAGGAGAAAATGCTGGTTACCAGCATTTTCTCCTTTTTCAACATTGTTTTCTATAGGCTTCTTTCTCAGGGGTGTCAAAAGTAGGGCATTGTGTGGTAATGGGTTAAGGCTGTTTCCAATATCATTTCAGTTCTATTTCTGCAGACAGTTTACCTATCTATGCCCTCTTTGAATGATCAGTAGTGAGAGAGGAAGAAAGCCTGTTGCAATGCTTACACAGAAAATTGGCATTGTGGGGGATCTTGATGGGCAAACATCCGTTTACAAGCCTTGAACTAGGCAACAGGTTAATCGATTAATTGTATGTTATTTAATATCGTTTTCGACATTATCTCAGTTATATCGCTGCGGCCAGTGCATCTATCCATGCTTTCCTGGTGTCTCCTTTACCAGTACTCCACACAATTTTCTTTCCAAGCAACTGGCTGCTTTCCAACATAACCATCGTCCAAATAATGGTCAGCAGCGGGACAGGATTGAAGCCTGTCGCAATGACTATCATCAATCTTTGGAAGGAAAATGGCAGAGCCGGGAATTGAACCCCGTTCTCAAGTCCTGTGCCCTATCGACTGACCAACCGAGGCTCGGCACAAGGCAACAGGACTTGACAGTTTTTGAACCATTCTCTGTGAAAGGGGGCTGAATGCATCTGCAAAAAGTACCAACCTAGGTCAGCCTGCATAGTCCACGAAGGCTGATCTGAGCCACAATTTGTTGCAATTGATCAATTTTCTGTAAATCAAAGAACCTGTCTACCTCAAGATTCAATTGATTGCTAGACAAAGTGGGCTTTATGGGTCCATAAACATGACTCTGTGATGACATGCTTGGTATCATGCATCATGAAGACGTATTAATCCATTACCACACTTTTGAAGCCCCTGAGAAAGAAGACTTTAGAAAACATTGTGGGAAATGGAGAAAATGCTGGTAACCAGCATTTTCTCCTTTTCCCACAATGTTTTCTACCCTTCACAAAACAAATTTCAAATTTTCAGTCACTTTTATTTTGTCGTCTGCAAATGCTTTCAAATTAGACCAGTGTAAAATATTGTCGTTTGGTAATGGGTTAAGCCCCCTTTCGCTGGAGCATGGCTAATGTGAGACATACTTGTATAGGAATGATCCTCTCTTTAGGGGGTTCTACTGGAAATCTGGGAACTTGTTTGGGCTGCTGAAATCCTGGGTGGTAGGTCATTCCAACTGCTGGACCAGTCCCCGTTGTTGCTGTGCCAAACTGCCCATAAAATTCTGTTGTTGGCCGGGCAAATACTCCACCCTGCCTAGGCATGGTATGGCTTGGGAGAGTCTCAGAAAATCTGTTGACTTGTGGCTTTTTAAAGCCTTGCTGCTCCATTCTCTGGTTCTTGTGCAGTCTGTATGCAGCATCTACATTCCAGTTACATTCTGTAAAAAAAAGAACTGACTTGTTTTCATAGAAAAAAATCTTTTTTCTTTGGAAAAAAAAAAAAAACCTGAATGAAAAGTTTTTTTCAAAACATTGTTGGAAAATGCATGTAACCACCACAAATTTTTCTCCTTTTCTCACAAAGTTTTCTGGCCAATAACCCTATGCAACACAATGCTATGCTTTAATGGCCCTAGAGAAGAAAGCTTCTAGAAACATTGTTGAACAAGGAGAAAATGCTGGGAGCCAGCATTTTCTCCTTTTCCCATCATGTTTTCTACCCTTTTTAGATATAAACTCTAACACTTAGTTTATCCTTTTCATTGGATTTTGAAAAATACTAACATTGTCAGGAGGTGAAACAATATCAGACTAATTCCATCATAAAAGCTTAAATGTTAGCCTGAAATGAATGCTCCCAAATTTGATATGGCAAAATCTAATTTTGCCACCTGATAAGAGTTGAAACAGACATGTTTTACATAAAATATGTTTTAGTTTACACTTCAATAAGGAGAAGAAAAATCCAGTCATGCATCAAAATTATTTCACTGATAATCATACACATCCTACAGCATCCTCCTTTGTGATATCTTTAGTCAACTGCATTGAAATTAAAATCATGTCAACCGGAAATAGTACTGGTGCAAAAGAAGCCACTTGAAAACAAGTGGTTCCTTCCTCCCCAAACAAAGGAAAGTATCTTTACTAAATTTTTGACTGGATCAAATTGAAAGCATTAGCAGATAACAAATAAAAAATTGCTGAGATAGTGATTTCTGTATTTTGTAGGCTAGAAAATATTGTGGAAAGAGTTTCCAGCATTTTCTCCTTTTACCACAATATTTCAAAAAAGGCTACTTCCTCAGGGTTGTTAAAACTCAGTACTGTGTGGTTAAGAGTTACAGCCTTTTACCAAAAAATCATGTTTTCAAACAACCCTGAGGAGGAAGTCTGAAAACATAGTGAAGGAAGGAAAGGATGCTGCTAACCAGAATTTTCTTCTTACAAAGTATTTTCTATCCTTTCAAAAGCAAATCTCATCATTGGAACTCAATCTGATTTTGTCGTCTGCTAATGCTTTTGATTTAGACAAGCCCAAAGTTGTCTGGAAAAGCAGTTAAATGGCAGAATATCTGAAAAAGAACTGTTACTTACACACTTAACATATCTTGGAACATCATCCTTTATGATTTTGAAGAGTGTGCAAAGGAAAGAATTTCAATAGGTCCATAGACTAATTTTAGCAGATTAATAAAAAAAAAAATTGGGTATTCTTCCTCTTCAATTCTTTACTCAAAATCAGTATCTTTAAAATAGAAAATTAAATCCATTATACTCTCATTTCATCTAATGTATTCATTAAAACATAAACATTTGCACAATATATCACAAATTACATTAATTAGTAAGATATACAATCTGCAGTCTCATTTTATACTGGCATTTGCCATTCAACTCAATTAGTTACCCTTTACTACATCATCCTTATTTGAACAACCTTGAAGAAAAAGTCTGTAGAAAACATCAGCATTTTCACAAAGATTTTTCTACCCATCAAATACAGATCATCTTTTGAGCTACTTTAACCCTTTCCCAAAACAATCCCTGGTTTTTACGGGTCAGGAATAGAAGCCTTTTGAAAACATAGTGGGAAAAGGAGAAAATGCTGGTAACCAGCATTTTCTCCTTTTCCCACAATGTTTTCTACCCTATCATATAGAAAAATCATCTTTTCGGCAACTGTTAATGTGTCATCTGCAAAATGCTTTCAATTTGGTCTGGTCCAAAATTTGCCATTTAGAAAAGGGTTAAATTTGGTCATCTGCAAATGTTTCAATTTGGACAGGTCTTAAATTCTTACCGTTGGCTAAGCAGAGCTAGTGGGAGTGATTTTGATTTCAAAATTGAAAATATTAATCACCCTCCACCAAACCCTATGCTGTGGGTACTCATTAGAATAGTCTCATCATGACAATTCTAATGGGTACCAACAACATAGGGTTTCGTGTAGAAATTTGGACAGGTCTTAAATTCTTAGTTGGGCTAGGCAGAGCTCCATATAGTGGGAGTGATTTTGATTTCAAAATTGAAAATATTAATCACCCTCCACCAAACCCTATGCTGTGGGTACTCATTAGAATAGTCTCATCATAATGATTCTAATGAGTACCAACAACATAGGGTTTCATGTAGAGATACATGATTTAGAAAACCACAACTCCCTGTTATCTGGACCTCTGGTTAAAAGTTAAGATATACAGCTGCATAATAATCCTGATTAGTCATATGGCATAATAATCAAGTAAATTAATCCCTTCTTATACATATGATACTTAGGCCATGCTCTGGCAGAAGGTGGTTTAACTCTTTACCAAATGACAGAATTTGGACTTATCGAAATTGAAAGCATTTGCAGACTACAAAATTAATGTGAATCAAAAATTGAAAATTGATTTGGAAAGGCTAGAAAACATTGTGGGAAATGGAGAAAATGCTGGTTACCAGCATTTTCTCCTTTTCCAACAATGTTTTCAAAGGCTTGTTTTCTCAGGGTCGTTAAAAGTCGGCATCTGAATCATGATATGGACTGGTCTTCTGACATGCAGAAAATTATATTCACTAATAACTAAAAGTAATAAAAGTACCGGTGCAGATGAGACTGTTTAGTCTGTACTGGCTGAACTAGGTTGACACTTTTTGCATATGCATTTATCCCAATTTTCACAAAGCATGGCTCATTTCTTTCAGGGAGAAAAGAAATCCATGGCTCATTTCTTTCTGGGAGAACAGAAATCCATGGCTCATTTCTTTTAGGGAGAAAAGAAATCCATGGCTCATTTCTTTCTGGGAGAACAGAAATCCATGGTTCATTTCTTTCAGGGAGAAAAGAAATCCATGGCTCATTTCTTTCAGGGAGAAAAGAAATACTTGATTCATTTCTTTCAGGGACAAATGAAATCTATGGCTCATTTCTTTCAGGAAGAAAAGAAATCCACGGCTCATTTCTTTCAGGAAGAAAAGAAATCCATGGCTCATTTCTTTCAGGGAGTAAAGAAATCCATGCCTCATATCTTTCAGGGACAAAAGAAATCCATGGCTCATTTCTTTCAAGGACAAAAAACACCCATAACTTGTTTAAAAAAGGACAAATATCAGACCAAAACACAGTGTGCATAATGGTCTAAGTTCTTAAAGCTTTACCACACAATAATAAGTCTTTATGGCTCTAAGGAAAAAGACTTTTGAGAACTTTTGGGGCAAATATAGAAAATGCTGATTATCAGCATTTTCTCCTTTTCCAACAATGTTTTTACATTAAATAAAAAATTGCATTTCTATTTTTGAATCAAAGCTTTGAAAAAGCTTTCAATTCAAATGTCTGAAATTTTGCTCTAGTCATCTACAATCATGTATGTTAAGATTTCCAAGCTGTCAGAAACAAATATTATGCGTGCAGTTAAGCTAACACTGAGCATAATTTCAGATAAGTATATTTTAACATGATTATCCAATACAACACCAGTTATAGACTACACACATGTGGAGAAGGGTTCATTTGGTATTTGCGATGTGGAGCTTTTCATACCACAAACAGGATGACTAAGTCTCATGTACTTTGAAGCCCATTTCATCATAATATGCAATGCTTATATGCTATTTAACCAATTATAACCTACCACTGTTTTTCTTCATTTTGCCCTACAGATAACTGTCCCTGAAGGGGATGTTAGTTTTTGGCTGATAGCTTCTAGTTGGTTGGTTGTATTGGTGTTTAACGCCACTTTAACAGCTAAGGTCATATCATGACGGTCAGTGACGTACATGTGTTTCGTGGCTTTCTCACACCGGTACTAACACAACTTTCTTTCCAAAGCCATCAACTACTTTTCTCACATGCTTCAGCAGAGGTGAGAGGCGAAAATACGCCAGAAAGAAAGTTTGCCATAATTGGGTTTCGAACTCACAACAACCATGTCATGAGTCCGACACGCTCACCACTGAGCCACTCGGACGGGCAGAGCTCTTCTAGTGGGGTGAACAGTAATTGTCCAAATATGAGAAAGAGCAACATAACTGACTCATAATTGAGAATACATTTTGTTACTGATGACTGTAGAAAACACTGTGGCTAACGTAAAAATTACTTTAAAGTTGTAAAAGTTTTCATGAAGAAACTCTTTACCACATGACAAATTTCAGAGAAGTCCAAATTGCATGAATCACAGATAACAAGATGAATGTTGCGAAAAATAGATTCCTTTAAACCATTCCCACACAATCCCTACTTTTGACGCCCCTGAGAAAGAAGCCTTTAGAAAACATTGTGGGAAAAGGAGAAAATGCTGGTAACCAGCATTTTCTCCTTTTCCCACAATATTTTCTGCTCTTCACAAAACAAATTTCAAATTTTCAGTCGCTTTTATTTTGTCGTCTGCAAATGCTTTCAATTTGGACCACTCTAAAATATTGTCGTTTGGAAATGGGTTAAAGTAACATGTTTACAGCCAGAGATAGTAATCATAGTACTGGGTAGAATCTATTCAGCTGTTAAAACAGCTATTCAGCTGTGTAAACATAGATAAAAATGTAAGGTGTAACAGTATGGGATAAAGAAACTTATGGGATTTAAAGTTGATTTAAGACTGGAAACAACTACAATGATATCATGGATAGCCTAATGATTCACTCACCACTTAATTAGACTACAAAGTTTTAGAGAGTCAATATCCAGGACATTAGCAAACAACAAATTGAATGGAAAAAAAAACTCGGAGTTTTTTATATCTGTGAAAGAATGGAAAACATTGTGGGAAAAGTGTTCTAGATACTTATAATCCTTTTCAATGCTCTGTTCACTGTTCTTTCCCAGCCACTGGCTGCTTTCACACATAACAATTGTTGCAACAATGGTCAGCGCTGAAAGAGGAATGAATCTTGTCACAATGAATATTATCAATCCTTTGGAAGAAATTGGCCAAGTCAGGGATCAAACCAACAACCTCCTGTTCTGAAGTTCTGAACAATACAAACTTGAGCTACTTGCGCTGGGTACTTGACTCTTGGACCACTAAATATTTTTAGCCAATCCATGAAATTTCATCAGTAGGGATTTAAAAGTTGTATTGAACTCCCATATGATACAAAACCCTGTTACACCTTTACAAGACAGCCTTAACTTTAAATGACCACTGGAAATAAGGCTTTGAAAACATTGCAGGAAAAGGAGAAAATGCTGGTAACCACATTTTCTCCTTTTCCCACAATGTCTTCTACTATTTCAAAGACCAAACTCTTGATCTGAGCAATACATATTTTGTTGTCTGCATAATTATGCTCTACATTTAGACGAGTCCAAAATTTAGTTGTTTGATAAACAGTTTTGATAAACAGTTGAACATACTTAGATAATCCTAACCTTATGAAAGAATGACTAATACTGGAAAAAGTTCATTGTCCCTGTACACTCTCCATGTTCAATTCCATCTTATCTGCAAATCCAGTACTTTTTTTTCCAGAAAACGAAATTTTCTGAATTAGAGGCATTTGCAGGTGAAAAATTACATAACGTCCAAATGCTGGAACTCTCCTTAAACTTGAACAGAAACATTGTGGAAAATTAAGAACACATAAATTAACAGTAACTTCTCAGTTCCCCTTCATGTTGTCCAAAGTTCATTTCCTATAGAATATTAAAAGCCAGCAATGTTTGATAAGTGGCTTAACAAATAAAACACAAAAAAACTCCTTTCAAAAGAGATTTCCCTACAGTCCCCAAAAGCTGAAAATTTGTTACTGTCATTTACCTGAAACTGGAAGAAAAAGTGACTAATAAAGTAACAAAGAGTTCATTAGCCCAGTTCAGTATCTTCTCATCTGCATAAATTATACTCAACTGCCTACCAGAAGGTCGAATTTTTGACTTGACTAAATTGAAAGTGTTTGAGCAAGACAAAATCACCAGATTTTGCTTTGAACGGATAGAACATATTGTGAGAAAAGGAGAAAATGTAGGTTACCCGCATTTTCTCCTTTTCTCATAGAGTTTTAAGAAGCCTCCTCCTTCAGTGAAACACAAACAAGAGCTTTTCTGGTAATGGATAAACTCAATGCCTTCCACAACTCTTTTTTTCCTTCTCTCAGCTGACTATATTCAAAAACATTGTGGCAAAAAGAGAAATAACTATTTTCATCCAGCATAATCTACAAGGAAGTCTTTAAAGTTGTCTGATGGAAATTAATTCCAGATAGTTATAAGATGAAGTTTGTTTAACATTTACATGTAGTTTCTTTTTATCTAAGAATAAGATGCATTATCTTGTCATGTTAACTTCCTTTGATTAATTGCCCAAATATCTAAGATCTGATAAACTTGTTAAAAGGTAACATTGTTTCATCCTTTGTCATGCTGAAACACTTTCTGATGTTGTTTGGGAAGATACCTTTACTTTCTTAGCTGCTTATGCATCTCTGTGATGTTAGCAAGCAAATATCACAGTGCTATGGATCCATAACTTACGTACTGTATAGAACCCCACAAAATCATGAGGTATAATGTGTGCTTTGAGCTGCAGAAAACTGACCAATAGCAATAAAGTTTGGGCCCAGGTCAGCCTGCACCAGGGCTACAACAATACCTCAATGTTCTCTTTAAAAAGAGCCAGGCTAAAGCAACTGAAACTCAACCCTTTATCCCATAAGGCATTTCCATGGTATCTTTAATTAACCCTAAATAATAGCAAGGATGAAGCTATTTCTTATGTGTATATGACACCTTTTGATAGCATAGATAACAGGCTCCTACAAGCAATGCATAGGAATTAGTATCTATGGAGTAAAGGGTTTACATACCCTAAAAGGACAGGTGTTGCCACAGGATTGAAAAAAGAATGCAAAAGGATCATACATAGACTGCCCAATAACAATTCTGGCATGTTTGCAATTCTTCTTGACTTAATTTTACTAAACAGCTCTGTGTTTAACCCATTACCACACAATCCCTACTTTTGACGCCCCTCAGAAAGAAGCCTTTTGAAAACACTGTGGGAAGAGGAGAAAATGCTGGTAACCAGCATTTTCTCCTTTTCCCACAGCATTTTTTACCCTTCTCGGAACAAATTTCAATTTTTCAGTCACCTTCATTTTGTCGTCTGCAAATGCTATCAATTTGGACCAGTCCAAAATTTTCTCATGTGGTAAAGAGTTAAATGACACTGAACTAGGCATTTGTAAACATAAATAGAAAAGGAGAAAATGTTGAGAAATAGCATTTTCTCCATTTCCATTTATGTTTTCTATCTTTTCAACGACAAACACATTATATTATCCAGTCAAAACAGGCTTTAACCCACTTGCATAAAGTGTCCACCAATGTCAGCCTGTGCATTCTAGGCATGCTGATATGGTTCGAAACTTGAAGTTATCAATTGGTAAATTTGCTGCATGTCAATGGATCAGTCTACCATATAATTCAGTTGATTGTTAGAGAAAAAAGGATTTTAAGGATCCAGAATTATATGCATGTAATCATGACTTGCTAGGTATAATTATGCATGGATCCATAACCATAATGATTTGCTAGGGGTAACTGCATGGATTATCCATATTTACATGTTTCTGATGACTTGCTGGGTATCACTGTGCATGGATCTATAATAATTATAATGACTTGCTGGGTATCACTGTGCATGGATCTATAATAATTATGATGCCTTGCTGGGTATCACTATGCATGGATCTATAATAATGATGATGCCTTGCTGGGTATCACTATGCATGGATCTATAATAATGATGATGACTTGCTGGGTATCACTATGCATGGATCTATAATAATTATGATGACTTGCTAGGTATCACTATGCATGGGTCTATAATAATTATGATGACTTAGTGGGTAAAATCATGCATCACACAGATGCATTAAAACCCCTCTTTTCAAGAGAATCTCTCACACATAATTCTATATTGTTGCAACTAAAAAGAAAATAACATAAACAGATTATTTAGATCTAGTAAATGGCCTCAAAGGCTTGTGAAAAGGTGAGCCCTACATAGATCAATGGTTATGAACTTGGCTGTATACCCTCTCCTTACGTACAAAGTAGCCATCAGCTTCAGCTGTCACATCTGACAAGTACATGGACTAACATGTACACACCCACTCATTGTGTCTGTACTACTGAAACACTTTTACTTCATGAGTATATTTATATATGATTCATGCTTTGTTGTGAAAAAGGGTCTTATACATCTGCGAAAAAGTATTGACACAGGTTGGCCTGTGCAGTCGGTGCGGGCTACTGGTAAAAGAGACTCCAAGATAGCAAAATATCAAAATAATATTGAAAATGGCATTAACCCATTACCACACAATCACTTCTTTTGATGACCCTGAGAAAGAAGCATTTAGAAAACATTGTGGGAAAAGATGAAAATGCTGGTTAACTCATTACCACCCAATCCCTACTTTTGACACCCTGAGAAAGAAGCCTATAGAAAACATTGTGGGAAAAGGAGAAAATGCTGGTAACCAGCATTTTTCTCCATTTCCCACAATGTTTTCTACCCTTCACAAAACAAATTTCAAATTTTCAGTCATTTTTATTTTGTCATCTGCAAACACTTTCAATTTGGACCAGTTTAAA
This sequence comes from Tridacna crocea, assembly GCA_943736015.1. Lineage (NCBI taxonomy): Eukaryota > Metazoa > Mollusca > Bivalvia > Cardiida > Cardiidae > Tridacna > Tridacna crocea. Next base: position 19,362,988 of record OX031066.1, read on the forward strand.
ATATTGTTGTTTGGTAATGGGTTAACCAGCATTTTCTTCTTTTCCCACAATGTTTTCTACCCTTCACAAAACAAATTTCAAATTTTCAGTCACTTTTATTTTGTCATCTGCAAATGCTTTCCATTTGGACAAGCCTAAAATATTGTCATTTGGTAATGAGTTAAGCACCATGATCAATCTATCACTAATCTCTACCTCTTTACCTTCCAGGTTTTTTAAAAACTGAAGTCTTCAACAAACGACAGTATCTTAACTTATTCCCATACGACAATATTTTAGGTTTTTCCAAGTTGAAAGCATTTGCAGACAAGAATGTAAAAGCAACTGAAAATTTGAACTTTGTTCTGTGAAGACTGAAGGGTCAAAAACATTAAGGGAAAAAGAGAATATGTTGGTAACCAGTATTTTCTCCTTTTCCCACAATGTTTTCAACTATTCATAAGACAAATAACAATTCTTGAACCACATTTATTTTGTAGTCTGCAAGTCTACAGTTTTGTTATTTGGTAAAGAGTTAAAAAAGGTACTGTATCAATAAAACTTCAGATTATTCGGTAGGGGTTAACCAAATAAGACAAAATGCACAACAACACAGGGAAATACCCTACAAAATTTGTAGACAATATCAAAAACCATCCCTGTCTTTTTTTCCCCTTTTTGACCAAATTTCAGAACCAGGAGAGCTACGTCAAACCAATGAGACATGCTCTGTCAAAAGGGGTTTTAATGCACCTGTAAAAAGTATCTATCTATGTTAGCCTGCTCAGTCAGGGGAAGAAACTTTTTGCTTTTCATAAATTTTCTGCATGCCACAGGACCATTCTCCCTCCAGGTTCAGTCAGATGTTTAAATCTTTATCACACAATCCCGACTCATAACGAGAAAGAAGCCTTTTGAAAATACTGTGGGAAAAGAAGAAAATGCTGGCAAGCAGCATTTTCTCCTTTTCCTACAGTGTTTTCTATCCTCCCCAAACCAAATTTCAATCTTCAGTCATCTCTATTTCATCATCTGCAAATTCTTTGGATTTGGACCAGTGTATAATGTTGTTTGGTAAAGAGTTTACTAAATGGGTTTAATGGATCCATAATCACACAATGACTTGCTTGGTGCAATGCATCATGGAGTGGCACTAACCCTTCACCACATGATCCCAAGATTTAACTACCCTTCAAGTTGTAAGTTGTATTGGTTGTATTGGAGTTTAAAGCCACTTTAACAGCTTAGGTCATATCATGGTGGCCGGTGACGCATATGTGTTTCCTAGCTTTCTTACACCAGTACTAACACAACTTTCTTTCCAAAGCCACCGACTACTTTTCTCACATGCTTCAGCAGAGGTGGGAGGTGAAAATACGCCGGAGAGAAAGTTCTCCTCAATCGGTCATCGAACTCATATTCACCAGGTCATGAGTCCGACATGCTCACCACTGAGCCACCGAGGTGGGCAACGACCCTTCAAGACAATGTTTTCTACCAAATCATAGAGAAATTCCATCATTTGAGCCATGTTTCAGCTGTCAGTTAAAACTAGTCTATATTTTTGTTGCATAACAGAGATAAACCCCCATTTGCCAGAAAATTGTTGAAATGATCTTTGGGACATCAGCCAGGGTTAGCATCATAGTAAACAATAAACAATGATTCATAGCAAAAACATTTTGATCCTGGTCATCCTGCATGATCTGGGTTGATCCTTTTAGTAGATGCTTTAACCCATTACAAGACAATCCCTACTTATGACAAACCTGAGAAAGAAGCCTTTAGAAAATACTGTGGGAAAAAGAGAAAATGCTGGTAAACAGCATTTTCTCCTTTCCCCACAATGTTTCCTACTCTTCACAAAAACTTTCAAACTTTCAGTCACTTTTAATTTTTCATCTGCTAATGCTTTCAATTTGAACAATCCTAAACTTTTGTTGTTTAGTAATGAGTTAACTCTTTATTATCACTAACAAAACTATAAGCCTGACAAAATTTAAAGCATTTCCAAACCACAACATAGGTCATGTATCTCAATTGAATTGTCCTTGAAAGAGTAGAAAACATATTGGAAGAAATTGCTGGTTACCAGTATTTTCTCCTTTCCTACAATATTCTTAAAAGGCTTCTTCCCCAGGGTTATCAAAACCTGCAATTATGTGTTCAAGAGTTAAGCTCCCTTTTTACAGAGCATGACAATTTAAAAAATTTCTTTGCTTAGAGTTATTTAACCCTTTCCCAAACGACAAACTTTTGGACTAGACAAAATTGAAAGCATTTGCAGACGACAATTCAACTCTTGCTGGAAAGATGATTTCTGTCTATGATAGGGTAGAAAACATTGTGGGAAAAGGAGAAAATGCTGGTTACCAGCATTTTCTCCTTTTCCCATGATGTTTTCAAAGGCTACTATTCGAGACCCGTAAAAACCAGGGATTGCTGGGGAAAGTGTTAACTCTTTACCAAACGACAATATCTTAGACTGGTCCAAATTGAAAGCATTTGCAGAGGACATAATAAATATGAATGAAGAATTGAAATTTAGTTTGGCAAGGGTAGAAAACATTGTGGGAAAAGGAGAAAATGCTGGTTACCAGCATTTTCTCCTTTTCCCACAATGTTTTCAAAAGCCCTCTGTCTCAGGGTCGTTAAAAGTCAGGATTGTGTGGTAAAGAGTTAACTAGACTAATATGTTTTAAGCTTGAATTCTGCTATAATCCTAGATTATTGTTAATTTGCTCAACTGACATTAAAAACAAAAATGAAACAAATATCTTACTGTCCAAGAGCTCTCTAGCTTTTCCCTGACCCAAACCTGTGTAACCAACTAGCTTCTCAATGGCATCTAGTTGTTGTGTTCTATTCATAGTGTCAGGTGTACTCCATAGTCTGATGTAAAAGTCTGTAAATGAAATAAGATCATACCTTAATGCTTACCGACACAACATTATTTTAGACTGGTTCAATTTGAAAGTATGTGCATAGGACAATTCTTATATGGCACAAGTGATGGGATATGTATCAGAAAGTCTAAAAAAACATTGTAGGAAAAGGGGAATATGCTGGTTATCAGCATTTTCCCACAATGTTTTCTAAACGTATACTTCTCTGTATTGTTATTAAAAGTCTGGATTGTGTGGTAAATGGTTAATTTAGATGTTACCAAAAAAATAAAACTTCATCTAAATTCTTCTTTATAAATGTATATGGCCTGGCAATGTAGCTCAGTGATCAAGGTATTATATACTATGGACCTTGGGGTTAAAATTTCATACTTGGTGAAGGCTAACTTAAATTTCATTTTTTTTTCCCTTTCACCTCTGATACAAGTGAGAAAAGTAGTCACTTACTTGGAAAGTAAGTTTTGTCAGAACTGTAGAGGGAAAGCCAAGAAAAAAATGTTTAGGTTCACTGATCACCGTGACATGACTTGAGCTGTTAAGATGGTGTTAAACACCAAAACATACAATCAATCGACTCTTTATCAAAACTTACAGCATTTCAAAACAACAAACTAATGATTAAGTGTAGAAACAAATTTAGGAAGCGAGGAAATGGTTACCAGAATCTTCTTCATTTCCCATATATTTTTCTCATGGTTGATCCTTCAAAGTGTTGTAAAAGTTGGGATTACTTGAAACAGAAACATTTGCTTAACCCTTTCCCAAACAAAAAAATTTAGACGCTTCCAAACTCAAAGAATATGCAGACGACAATTTCAAATTTGATAAAAATGGCTGAAGTTCTCCAAATGGGTAGAAAACAAAGGGGGAAAAGGAGAAATTGCTCGTAACAAGCAATTTCTCCTTTTTCAACAGTGTTTTCAAAAGACTTGTACTGCAGACACTTAAAAACAAGGGCTTGTTTGGGAAAGGGTTAACCCATTACCACACAATCCCTACTTTTGACAACCCTGTGAAAGAAACCTTTAGAAAACATTGTGGGAAAAGGAGAATATGCTGGTAACCAGCATTTTCTCTAAGCAGAATTTTCTCCTTTTCCCACAATACTAACTACCCTTCCAAAATCAATATTCAATTTTGAGTTACTTTTATTTTGTCGTCTGCAAGTGCTTTCAATTTGGACCAGTCACAAATTTTGTCGTTTGGTGAAGAGTTAATTAATTTCGTCTCATAAGCCTCCTAACGTACGAAAAGACAAACTTGAATCAAATATATCACGATTCATTGAACGCAGAAAAAATAATAGACAACAATCAAATTTGTTGTGACCGTGTAACACTGATTAGCACATATCGATATTATCAGATCAAGTGGGAGGGGGTCCATAGAAATACCGAAACGCAGGAAACGCTGAAACGCAAAGTAATTACCGAAACGCACGCAAAAAGTAATCAGTTAATAGCATACCGTATAAATGCAATAAAAGCTTGTGTATTTTGATTTAACTTTAATTAAATGTTATGATCTGTATCATGTTCTTTTTCACCATTGTTGTTGTTGAAACGCACGTATATCTAAGTAGACGAAAACCGAAACGCACGGAGACATTGTACAAAACCCACCGACAGTTATTAGATTTGCCGAGGCTTACTGATCTAAAGCTTTAATTCTTTCTTTTCGGATAACTTACTTTTGTTTACTTATTTCATTTAGTTTGTGTGTGGGTGTGATTGACAAATTCAAATCAGAAACCAAAAACTGAAACGCACGTTGATACATGTATTAAACCCATGAAAACCGAAACGCACGGTGATACTGACTTTTACAAAAAACCAAAACGCACGTTGATACCTGTATTAAACACCCTAAAATCGGAACGCGCGGTGATATTGAATACTTAAACACACGAAAACCGAAACGCACGGTGATATTGATTACTGAAACGCACGCACAAACAGTTACCGACTTTTACAAAAAAAAAAAATGAAACGCACGTTGATACATATACTAAACACCCGAAAAACTGAAACGCACGTTGATACATGTATTAAACACACGAAAACCCAAACGCACGGTGATATTGAATACTGAAACGCACGCACAAACAGTTACCGACTTTTACGAAAAACTGAAACGCACGGAGATACTGATTACTGAAATGCACGCACAGTTACCGACTTTTACCAAAAACTGAAACGCACGTTGATACATGTATTAAACACCCGAAAACCGAAACGCACGTTGATACATGTATTAAACAAACGAAAACCGAAACGCACGGTGATATTGATTACTGAAACGCACGCACGACTTTTACCAAAAACTGAAACGCACGTTGATACATGTATTAAACACTCGAAAAACTGAAACGCACGTTGATACATGTATTAAACACACGAAAACCGAAACACACGGTGATATTCAAACGCAAGCACAAACAGTTACCGACTTTTACCAAAAACTGAAACGCACGTTGATACATGTATTAAACACCCGAAAAACTGAAACGCACGTTGATACATGTATTAAACACACGAAAACCCAAACGCACGGTGATATTGATTACTGAAACGCACGCACAAACAGTTACCGACTTTTACGAAAAACTGAAACGCACGTTGATACATGTATTAAACACTCGAAAAACTGAAACGCACGTTGATACATGTATTAAATACCCGAAAACCGAAACGCACGTTGATACATGTATTAAACACACGAAAACCGAAACGCACGGTGATATTGATTACTGAAACGCACGCACAAACAGTTACCGACTTTTACGAAAAACTGACACGCAGTTGATACATGTATTAAACACCCGAAAAACTGAAACGCACGTTGTTACATGTATTAAACATGAAAACCGAAACGCACGGAGACGTCATTAGACGGATCGTCGCTTGACTGTTACATACTTAATATACTTATAACCCTAAAGTGAGGGGAAATTTTTTAACTAAATTTTGTCTTCTTGTTTGTTTTGGTCCTTTCGTTTATGCCCCTTTTTCTTTGTCCGGGTTTACGTCCATGCGTGAGTGGCGCTAAGATGTCAGTCTGGCCGTCAGTCGATGTTAAAATCCCTTCGTCAGTTGGGATGAAATTTCTGAATTTTTTAAATATTTTCTGCCTCTGATCTTTTGTTTTCTCTACCCACTCTGCCTTGGTCATTTGAAATTGTCTGTGTGTTTGAGCTAATCGAAATTCTTCGGTACCTAATAGAGCGCCACGCATGTCACTGTATTGCCCATTTACTAACCGTTCAAGTGTAACAGTTAACTCGAGTAAAGATTTTGATTTCCAATCAACTGCTAACTTTAACACGTGGTTTATGGATTCACAGTTGTTGTTAGTCCATTCTGTAGAAATCAAATTCTTTCTAAAAGGTTCATTCACCTTAACTTTTAGCGGTTCCCTCATTTTCTTTTCAAAATAAGAAAGAAAGGTTTCAGTTACGCCTTGGCAATATGTTTTGAATTCTTCGCATTTTTGCTCGTAGCAGATAGTATCATCAGCATTTATGATACCATCTTTTCCAAAAATCATGCCTAACAATATATCCCTATTTTGTTTATCTACTGCATCATCTTGCAGTTTTTGATTAGCATTTTTCCGGAGGTGGCGAGTGCAGAGAGTATGTGTTGCCTCCGGAAAAGCCGTTGTTATAGCCTTCATTAAAGCGCGTTCTTCATCAGACCCAATCACAAGTTTTCTGAGGTCCGTGTCGACAAGTTTGACTTTTAAATGATGAAAAAAATGACAATAAGTTTCAAAGTCACTATTGTCATGTAAGAATATTGGACTTATGAAGATTGGATGTTCATTTGAATCCCGGCGGACTACGGAAAGCTGTTTGAAACATGTTACGGTGACGTGCATTTCGCACAAGTTGAAAGTTTTGTCAACGCCTAGGATAGTTTTTCCAGAACAGCAATTGTTTTTTATGTCTTCGATCTGTTGGTCAGTATAAAGAATAACGCCAGGTGATTTATTGTTCATGCGAATTGTCGACCTCACAAAGGGGTGGTCGCGGGTGACCATATTGTCTAAGGTTTGAATGTTGTCGGCAACATTGGTTGACCTAAAATGCTCGGGCTTTCCCTTATTTCTTTCATATTTTTTCTTATCGCGGAGCTGTTGAAGACTAGCAGGTCTTTCGACCTCATCATACTTTTCTTTTAATTCTTCATACACCATTTTAGGTTTTTTTTGGCGGAGGAGGTCGCCCGCTTCGTCCATTACAAAATAATGATAAATTCAGGGTATTTCAAAGCTTGAAATTACATTACTCTTGTACTGTAAGATGGTTTTGCTAAAAAAAAAGCGTCAGGTAGCAGACTGCACTTTCTAATCCACAGTTTCAGCTCTCCAAAAGCGATTTTAATCCCCACGGGCAGTGGAAAAGTTAAAGAACTTCGGTACTGGAAAAATATCGGATATCTATGGACTAGTATAGCCTCTCTCAAAATGACTTTTTATAAACTCGTCTATGTGTACTGTTGTCCTGTAAGTATTGAATATTTGAGGATACGCATGCGCACCGGAAGGCGATAGTACGATGGTGAAAACACGATACTACGATGACGATAGTACGATGACGAAAACACGATAGTACTATGACGATAATACGATAGTACGATGACGATAACACGATAGTACGATGATGAAAACACGATAGTACGATGACGATAGTACGATAGTGCGATGGTGAAACTACGATAGTGCGATGGTGAAAACACGATAGTACGATGATGATACCACGATAGTACGATGACGATAATACGATAGTACGATGACGATAATACGATAGTACGATGATGATAATGCGATACTACGATAGCACGATGGTGAAAACACGAAAATACGATAGTACGATGGTGAAATTACGACAGTACGATGGTGAAAACACGATACTATATCGCACTATCATCATCGTACTATCGTATTGTCGTGGTTTCACCATCGTAGTATCGTGTTATCGTCATCGTACTATCGCGTTTTCACCATCGTGGTTTCGTTGTTTCGCGTTATCGTCATCGTACTATCGAGTATCGTGTTTCAAATTAGCACATTCAAAGGCGATGGCCCTAATGGTATTCCGTAAAAGGGTGAAAGGTTTTGATCTTTTCTGTACAACAGAACATCAAACAAGAACATAAGACTTTTAACCTAACTAATTAAAAAAGACACAAAAGACACACTGACACTAAAGAAACAGGCCAATTAACAAAACAAAAAGGGTTTGACTTGCGAAAAACTAGAGTACATCTTTACGGGATTTGATTATTTACCATAAGCATGTTTTTCATATCATTTTCAATCTTCGATAAAGCAACATGGCTAGATTTGGTCTTTTTGGCGATTCCTACATCAAGAGACTCGACAAATTCTTCAATGGCGATATCCGTGTCCCAGGCGAATCCATCTTTGTACATCAAGGTGGTTTGCGACTTGACAGACTCACCGATACTATGAAACATAAGATGAAGGCAGCAGAAACCGACATCATCTTCCTGTCCATCGGCGGTAATGACATAAGTCCCAACTCGGTTCCAGAAGAGATATTCGACCGAATATGCGCGTTGGTGACAGAGTTTGAAGATGCCGGGGTACGCCAAGTGTTCATCTCTGAGATTTTGCCGAGAGCAGACTTTTCTAAGAGCAATCCACCTGGGCTTACGAAATCCAAATTCGACAGAGACAGAAAGAGAGTCAATAAACTACTCAGTGAGAAATACGGCAAAAACTTAGTTAAGTTCAACGACATTCACTGCCCAAGAGACTACGATAAAGACTTGGTACATCTGTCCTACCCGACTGAGGCCAGTACAACATGTGGTATACGGAAGTATTTCTTTCGGATACGATTGGTCTTCTTCAGTGCCTGAGTCCAGTCATCGTCCAGAAGTAAAAAACGGTCCTTTTCAGGACCAACATGTAACTCGAAAGTCTCCTATATATCGCTTGTTGTATACTTTGTTATTTTTTCCTTCCTTTTTCGGAAACATTCCCAGGTCATCAAAGTTCCCAATTAAGTTTCCCTCAAACTATTATAAAATTGAATAAAATGCAGAAATAATAGTTTGGTTTCGATTATCCCGAATCACCCAATTTTAACCCTTTTCCACACATTGCAAAGTTTTTACGACTCCATTGCATTAACTCTTTACCAAACGACAAAATTTTAGACTGGTCCAAACTGAAAGCATTTGCAGATGACAAAATAAATGTAATTCAAAAATTTAAATTTGTTTCTAGCAGGGTAGAAAACAGTGTGGGAAAAGGGGAAATTGCTCGTTACGAGCAATTTCTCCCTTTTCCCTCAGTGTTTTCTATAGTCTTGTACTACAGACACGTAAAAACCAGGGCTTGTTTGAGAAAGAGTTAAATGGGAGAAAAGCCTTGTTGAAATGGCAGAATGTGCTTAAAACAAGGTCTTTGAAATAGGTTGACTCGTTAAATAAAAATGAAATTCCAAAAACGATTCAATAGTTACCAACTTTTATTTAAACGTGATTATAAACAATCAAGCAAACAATCAAAAGTAAATGTAACAAAAACATTTCATTACATTGTGCACTTTCGTCATATACCAATCAGCACAGATTAATAAGAAACAAACATCCAATGTGTAATATATAGGGTATTTCAATATGTAAGAAATTATTTCTGAACGTCCGATTTTAGTAAAAATTGCTAAAAGCGGAATTTTTCGATCCTGGACTGAACAGATATATAAGTAAGACCGATAGACACCAATTGTTGTGCGTTTCAGTATTTGATTTCATTTCTTTCTTGGGCAAGTACAGGTGCGTTTCGGTATTTATTTACAGTGCGTTTCGGTTAATTGTATTTTGTTAAACACAAAGTTCTGCGTTTCAGTATCTAATTTCATTTCTACGTTTTCTACCCTGCCGTCTGCAACTTCATTCAGTTTGGACAAGTTTAAAATTTTGTTGTCTGGTAATCAGTTACTAGTAATATGTTACCTGCTTGCTGCACCAGATTCAAGTATTTTTCCCTTTTTCCACAAGTATAACAAAAACTTGTGTATATAATGAAAAAAATATTGCTGAATATTCAATAATATACAGAAATAAGACAATGTTTGAATTTGAATAGAAACCCAATTCCATAACTGCGTTTCGGCATTTGCCTACAGGTAAAAGTAATCAATAAAAAACCAATACTGTTAGTGCGTTTCGGTAATTACTTTGCGTTTCAGCGTTTCCTGCGTTTCAGTATTTCTATGGACCGAGTGGGAGGGGTTAGTTTTGTCAACTTCCGTTCGTCCGAAATCGAGATTGTTGTAAGAGCATCGAATAACTTGAAAAACAGGACGACAATGAAAAAGCATAACTTACTGTATTATTCTATTGGTATCCACTATCTATTTCGATATCCAATGTCAATGTTCGATTTATTGTTGGAGAGTTTATTCATTATTTACCACAGCCGCCATTGTACTAGTTACAGCGCATGCGTAGATAATATGACAGACCGCGCGAGTTTTTCTGTGATGAATCACAACAGTGAGCTGTTTACAACTTAAACAATTCATTAACGCGTGATTCCTTCGGCATGCCGGATAATGACGCCTCCGAATATTTTCATCAAAAGCAATTATTTCCCAAAATTATAACTTTCATTTACCAAATTAACCACATGAATTGCCCCAAAGAAAAAAGGTCACGTGATTGTTTAAATAGTCTTTGAGAATTATGTTTCAAACTTTCACGTTAACATCTCTGCTGTGCACATGTTTGAATGGATTTGGTAAGAGATAAATCGATTTGGGGCGATTATTTACTCGAACTTTCTTGAATCTGAATCAATATACCAAATGAGTGTGGTTCTTGAAACAAACGCTGAAAAACCGATCCCTGATTGGAAGAAGAGTTATACCGTCAGTTTACTCTTAAAAAAAAAAACGAAATAAACAAACGATATACTACATATCGCAGGCTTTATTTCGTGGAAGATTCTATTGATGTGAATTAAGAATGAGAAATTTGAGAGAGTGTGTGTTTATATTGAACGGTGTCACGATGTCTGTCCGTGTGTAATGTAAAGTCAACTAGATGGGGACTTCAGGGACATTTACATGTAATTCAGGAGTAATTAGTGCAAGTTGTTAATTACAAAATGCAATTTTCAGGTGTGGTTTTCACGAATAAACAGGCTTTCTATTTTTGCATGGCAGTAGATAAAATTAAAGAGTGTGACAATGTTGTACTAATGAAGTAAGTGGCTTTGCTCGATCTCGTAAGTCTGCTATAAAATGCTACTACTTGTAGTTTCCAGCCGTGCAGAGCTTTGTTTGCCGATTCAAATCTTTCCTTGTAAAGAGTTACAATAGGCTAATATTTTCCAACCAAGAATACTAGCACAGATAGAGAGAGAGACAGAGACAAGGGATCTTATCTATACATAAACACATGTACATGTCATGGGCAGATCCAGAAGGGGGAACGGGGGTCCGGACCCCCTCCCCCCCCCCACACCTGGAATTTTGGCAAAAATGTAGTTATCGCATTCGTGAAATGGTACTGGTTTGATATTGCACAGCATTTTTGTAAAATACAGTCATAAATTTAAAAACAATCTAAATGGAGACATCCTCATGGTTAGAACTGGAAACGTTGGCTTTTCTTATAAACGGCTTACATTCACTAAAATCCGGAAATCAAAGTTTCATATAACCGTTAACTTATGTCGAGAACCGGTTAAGTACGTGGAGGGGGGGGGGGGGGGAAGAGGGAGGTGGGGTATTCATCTTCTAAGGGTCTAAGGGACACAACTCTTTTCAACCTTATTGAAATTGACTAGGATTGGCCTCCCTTATTGTCATCTTCTCTTTACCATTAGTCTGCCAAGCGCGACTAAGGGACCTTAAGCTGACAATGTAGATCAAGATCAGACAGCAGAGAACGTGCAGTCTGATCTAATATCTACAGTGTCCGGAGCATTTTTCCTCAAAAATAAACTTTCGTGGAAAGATGGATTTCCAATATGGGGTTAAATTTTTATTTAACATATTTAGCAGGATAAGGGTATGAGGGTTAAAGTTAGCAAATTGAAACTGTGTCAACCAAAAATTTCGAAAGAGCTGCTGACCACTTCTTTGATCATCTAAAATAAATGCAAATCCTTCGTTGAATCCTACCTACACAAACAAACCTTATTTCATAAACAGATTCATATTTCCCATTTTAAGTTCAGACAGTTCGTTCTTTTGACAAGTTTTGTGCAAACGGAGACTTTCGGCATGGTTTAACCCTTTCCCAAACAATCCCTGGTTTTTACGGATCTGGAATAGTAGCCTTTTGAAAACATTGTGGAAAAAGGAGAAAATGCTGGTGACCAGCATTTTCTCCTTTTCCCACAATGTTTTCTACTCTATCATAGACAGAAAACATCTTTTCAGCAAGAGTTGAATTGTCGACTGCAAATGCTTTCAATTTGGTCTAGTCCAGAAGTTTGTCGTTTGGGAAAGGGTTAAAGTATTGGTCATATCTCAAAAAAAAAACCTCTCATTGGTCTGACAGACATGAACGGGAAATATATCTGTAATATTTACATATTCACACAGATTTTAAGATCAATTTCAGATGTCATAACAGCTGGAAAATAAAAACGCTGTTGACACTGATTGCCGTATAGACTTTGTGTATTTAAGACTGATCAGTTGCTTCCATTTGAACTGAAATTCACGACTTTAAGGGAAGCTACTACGGTGCGCGTACATGGATGACATGGTGCACTAGTTTGCTCCCCTATACATTAGTTGCACTTGTCAAGGTAAAATTTCGAACAGTACGAGAGCGTCATTTAGCGAGGATCGATACGTGGACATATATCACATATTTTTCCGGGAAAAAGAGCAGGAGTCGGTCAGTTGCGTGTAGATGATAAACTCATTGGCACTAAATCCCTTTAAAGGTGGCCTTTCAGAATTTTGGACGAAACTTTTACAAAAATACAAAAAAAAAAAATCCTTATACTCCAAAGCCTTATAATTTTCATTCATAAAAACCCAGTAGTGAAAAATCATCTGACAACGAGAGAAATTAGAGATTTACTACAGCCCAGGTTGACACCGACGGGAAACACGGTCTGTTATTGCATGAGCAACTGGCTCATTTACATATTGGAAATACAGCCCAGGTTGACACCGACGGGAAACACGGTCTATTTTTACATGAGCAACTCCCTCATTTACATACCGGAAATACACAGATGAAGCTTCATACATAGCGTCTGAAGAAGATATTATGGAAAATTATTACACGTTTGTTTTGTTAATGAATCTAAGGGTCATCTATCACGTTCCAGTCACTTAACATTCCCACAATGTTTTTTTTGATTTTTGGCGGGAAACCTAAATATAGTTTAAGAGGCTACGTAGCCTTTAAAGGGAAATACCACCCAAAATTTCTTTCTTTTTTTTTTTTTTTTTTTAATATAATTTTATGATTCTTAATCATTGATGATTGATATTGTTTTTTAATATACATTTCAGTGATATGTATATTTTTTTAATTTGGTGTGATGTGAAAAATCTAAATACCCACCTTTAAGCAAGGGATCTTATATATACATATTCATTGAGCCTTTAATATAAAGTTAAAACAAACAAACAAACGAACAAAATTCTTGCTCATTTTTTCTTTTCGAAATTGAGCCCGGTTCAAAAAAGTGAAGATTTCCCGATTGAAAATATCCTTTCCCAAAGGCTGATCTGCAAGATTACCACGTGACAGAAAAATATAAGCAGTCAAATGACTTGATGTGTTGAATTAAATGCCGTCATACATGGAAAATACTAAATAAAAACACTTCAGAAGGTTTTTCTTTGAAACACATCTTCAAGACCTATGAATTTTAAATATGAGAACAATTTTTTAAAATTTTTAATCTCCAGAGAAATTGTCCCAAAGCGGTTTGGAAACTTTTTTTCAATGGGACGATTTCTTCTGACACCTGGTCTTCGCAATCTACTTATCTACTAACCCTGCAAATAAACATACCAAAAGTATTGATTATTAGGACAATCAGGAGAACTAATGAGCTTGGTCAATCATTATAATTTTCAAAACAAGCTAGGACGAAACACAAGGGCGAATACGCCTAGGACGAAATGCCTGTTTCCGGTTAAAAGTTAACCATTTCCGGAAACGTAGGCGGCTCGAAGGTAAGGAGCAGAAAACTTTGACTTTCAAAGTGCCCCTCTTACAGAATAGTTGCATTTAACTTGACTTACCTTTAAAATAACTGCTGTTACTTTTTTTCAGATTTTTCATATTGTATTTTTTAATTACTAAATCTTCGCTACTGTACATAAAGAGATTGTCATGTACGTTCTGTCATGTAAACGTGGCACTCTGCTGAGATGTCATAAAGGGTTTATATTCATTGAACGATTATATTTATCTGTTGTTGAGCCAAATTAAATTTAATTCCTACATATGTTGTTATTTAACTAATGATCAACTGTAATACGTTTTTTGGTGTAGTGATTATTCTAGACATGGCAAAAGGGCAGGGAGGCAGGAAAAAGGGGCAGGGAAGAAACGGTCCATAGAAATACTGAAACGCAGGAAACGCTGAAACGCAAAGTAATTACCGAAACGCACTAACAATATTGGTTTTTTATTGATTACTTTTACCTGTAGGCAAATGCCGAAACGCAGTTATGGAATTGGGTTTCTATTCAAATTCAAACATTGTTTTATTTCTGTATATTATTGAATATTCAGCAATATTATTTTCATTATATACACAAGTTTTTGTTATACTTGTGGAAAAAGGGAAAAATACTTGAATCTGGTGCAGCAAGCAGGTAACATATTAACTGATTACCAGACAACAAAATTTTAAACTTGTCCAAACTGAATGAAGTTGCAGACGGCAGGGTAGAAAACGTAGAAATGAAATTAGATACTGAAACGCAGTTGTGTTTAACAAAATACAATTAACCGAAACGCACTGTAATTAAATACCGAAACGCACCTGTACTTGCCCAAGAAAGAAATGAAATCAAATACTGAAACGCACAACAATTGGTGTCTATCGGTCTTACTTATATATCTGTTCAGTCCAGGATCGAAAAATTCCGCTTTTAGCAATTTTTACTAAAATCGGACGTTCAGAAATAATTTCTTACATATTGAAATACCATATATATTACACATTGAATTGTTTGTTTCTTATTAATCTGTGCTGATTGGTATATGACGAAAGTGCACAATGTAATGAAATGTTTTTGTTACATTTACTTTTGATTGTTTGCTTGATTGTTTATAATCACGTTTAAATAAAAGTTGGTAACTATTGAATCGTTTTTGGAATTTCATTTTTATTTAACGAGTCAACCTATTCCAAAGACCTTGTTTTAAGCACATTCTGCCATTTCAACAAGGCTTTTCTCCCATTTAACTCTTTCTCAAACAAGCTCTGGTTTTTACGTGTCTGTAGTACAAGACTATAGAAAACACTGAGGGAAAAGGGAGAAATTGCTCGTAACGAGCAATTTCCCCCTTTCCCACACTGTTTTCTACCCTGCTAGAAACAAATTTAAATTTTTGAGTTACATTTATTTTGTCATCTGCAAATGCTTTCAGTTTGGACCAGTCTAAAATTTTGTCGTTTGGTAAAGAGTTAATGCAATGGAGTCGTAAAAACTTTGCAATTTGTGGAAAAGGGTTAAAATTGGGTGATGCGGGATAATCGAAACCAAACTATTATTTCTGCATTTTATTCAATTTTATGATAGTTTGAGGGAAACTTAATTGGGAACTTTGATGACCTGGGAATATGTTTCCGAAAAAGGAAGGAAAAAATAACAAAGTATACAACAAGCGATATATAGGAGACTTTCGAGTTACATGTTGGTCCTGAAAAGGACCGTTTTTTACTTCTGGACGATGACTGGACTCAGGCACTGAAGAAGACCAATCGTATCCAAAAGAAATACTTCCGTATACCACATGTTGTACTGGCCTCAGTCGGGTAGGACAGATGTACCAAGTCTTTATCGTAGTCTCTTGGGCAGTGAATGTCGTTGAACTTAACTAAGTTTTTGCCGTATTTCTCACTGAGTAGTTTATTGACTCTCTTTCTGTCTCTGTCGAATTTGGATTTTGTAAGCCCGGGTGGATTGCTCTTAGAAAAGTCTGCTCTCGGCAAAATCTCAGAGATGAACACTTGGCGTACCCCGACATCTTCAAACTCTGTCACCAACGCGCATATTCGGTCAAATATCTCTTCTGAAACCGAGTTGGGACTTATGTCATTACCGCCGATGAACATGAAGATGATGTCGGTTTCTGCTGCCTTCATCTTATGTTTCATAGTATCGGTGAGTCTGTCAAGTCGCAAACCACCTTGATGTACAAAGATGGATTCGCCTGGGACACGGATATCGCCATTGAAGAATTTGTCGAGTCTCTTGATGTAGGAATCGCCAAAAAGACCAAATCTAGCCATGTTGCTTTATCGAAGATTGAAAATGATATGAAAAACATGCTTATATATATAGTAAATAATCAAATCCCGTAAAGATGTACTTTAGTTTTTCGCAAATCAAACCCTTTTTGTTTTGTTAATTGGCCTGTTTCTTTAGTGTCAGTGTGTCTTTTGTGTCTTTTTTAATTAGTTAGGTTAAAAGTCTTATGTTCTTGTTTGATGTTCTGTTGTACAGAAAAGATCAAAACCTTTCACCCTTTCCCAAACAAGCCCTTGTTTTTACGTATCTGCAATAAAAGTCTTTTGAATACGCTGTGGGAAAAGAAGAAACTGTTCTTTACGAGCATTTTCTCCTTTTCCCACAGTGTTTTTTCTGGTCACCAGCATTTTCGCCCCTCCACAATGTTTCAAAAGGCCTATTTCCCTGTAGCAGGAATATATTGCTTAAAAATATCAGAATTGTTCAAGAGAATAAGACCGAAGGCAAAAGATGAAAATAGATAAAGTTGAAAGCGTTGTGAGAATGGGGGAAGACGCTGGTTACCAGCATCCTCTCCCCTTTCCACAATGTTTCAAAAGGCCTATTTCCCTGTATCAAGAGTATTTTGCTTATACATATCCAAAATTGTTCAAGAAAATAAGACCGAAGGCAAAAGATGAAAATTTATAAAGTTGAAAGCATTGTGAGAATGGGAGATGATAATATTAAGTTTTATTTTAACCCTTTCCAAAACGACAAACTTTTGGACTAGACTTAATTGAAAGCATTTGCAGACGACAATTCTCGTCTCCGTGCGTTTCAGTTTTTCGAGTGTTTAATATATCAACGTGCGTTTCAGTTTTTCGTAAAAGTCGGTAACTGTTTGTGCGTGCGTTTCAGTATTCAATATCACCGTGCGTTTCAGTTTTCGTGTGTTTAATACATGTATCAACGTGCGTTTCAGCTTTTCGGGTGTTTAATACATGTATCAACGTGCGCTTCAGCTTTTGGTAAAAGTCGGTAACTGTTTGTGCGTGCGTTTCAGTATTCAATATCACCGTGCGTTTCGGTTTTCGGGTGTTTAATACATGTATCAACGTGCGTTTCAGTTTTTCGGGTGTTTAGTATATGTATCAACGTGCGTTTCAGTTTTTTTTTTTGTAAAAGTCGATAACTGTTTGTGGGCGCGTTTCAGTAATCAGTATCTCCGTGCGTTTCGGTTTTCATGTTTAATACATGTATCAACGTGCGTTTCAGTTTTTCGGGTGTTTAATACATGTATCAACGTGCGTTTCAGTTTTTGGTAAAAGTCGGTAACTGTTTGTGCGCGCGTTTCAGTAATCGGTATCTCCGTGCGTTTCGGTTTTCATGTTTAATACATGTATCAACGTGCGTTTCAGTTTTTCGGGTGTTTAATACATGTATCAACGTGCGTTTCAGTTTTTGGTAAAAGTCGATAACTGTTTGTGCGTGCATTTCAGTAATCGGTATCTCCGTGCGTGTCAGTTTTTCGAGTGTTTAATATATCAACGTGCGTTTTAGTTTTTCGTAAAAGTCGGTAACTGTTTGTGCGTGCGTTTCAGTATTCAATATCACCGTGCGTTTCGGTTTTCGTGTGTTTAATACATGTAGCAACGTGCGTTTCAGCTTTTCGGGTGTTTAATACATGTATCAACGTGCGCTTCAGTTTTTGGTAAAAGTCGGTAACTGTTTGTGCGTGCGTTTCAGTAATCAATATCACCGTACTTTTCGGTTTTCGGGTGTTTAATACATGTATCAACGTGCGTTTCAGTTTTTGGTAGAAGTCGGTATCACCGTGCGTGTCGGTTTTCGTGTGTTTAAGTATTCAATATCACCGCGCGTTCCGATTTTAGGGTGTTTAATATAGGTATCAACGTGCGTTTTGGTTTTTTGTAAAAGTCAGTATCACCGTGCGTTTCGGTTTTCATGGGTTTAATACATGTATCAACGTGCGTTTCAGTTTTTGGTTTCTGATTTGAATTTGTCAATCACACCCACACACAAACTAAATGAAATAAGTAAACAAAAGTGAGTTATCCGAAAAGAAAGAATTAAAGCTTTAGATCAGTAAGCCTCGGCGAATTTAATAACTGTCGGTGGGTTTTGTACAATGTCTCCGTGCGTTTCGGTTTTCGTCTGCTTAGGTATACGTGCGTTTCAACAACAACAATGGTGAAAAAGAACATGATACAGATCATAACATTTAATTAAAGTTAAATCAAAATACACAAGCTTTTATTGCATTTATACGGTATGCTATTAACTGATTACTTTTTGCGTGCGTTTCGGTAATTACTTTGCGTTTCAGCGTTTCCTGCGTTTCGGTATTTCTATGGACCCGGGAAGAAAAGTGCCTTGATGAATGACTTCTCATATCAGACAAACACAAAACAATGTCCTTTACTCTTTTCGAAACAAGTTCTAAGTATAACTTTGGATATGAATTGCATATTAAAAAAAAGAATTAGAAAAGATTCTTATCAACTCGTAGACTCAAAGCAACACAATCTGACTAGACAGGTTTTGATTGCCAGGTAATTTATGATCCCATGATGTACAGTCACACTTAGCTTTAAGGTAGTAGACCTGTAACACTTTTAGTGCAGCATGCTATAAAAGTTCTAGATAATTGATAAATATAGATTTATACATTTATAATACTTTTGCACATTTTTAATAGATCAGAAATTCCTTTGATGTCTATAAACAATTGTTGATACTTTTGTTATTTTTCAGAAAAGGGAGGTAATTATTAATCTCCTTTCTATTGAGAATGCAGTGGTTTTAGATTTGTAAATGATAATTATAGGGGGGGAAAAAATGGCTCGGTTAAAGTAGTACAATAATACTCATTTTAATAGTAGCAAATTTTGTCGGATGTTAATAATATTGTGGAAATAGCTGTTTTCAATTGCAGGCCCACTACCTAACATCTCATCAGATAACAAAAAATGTCCAGAGTAATTATAAAAGAAAACTTCTTCTCAGCTGTTTTAAGAAATAACAATAATTTTGATTAAAAAACATCAAAAGACTTAATTATTACATAGAAAGAATAACTACAGTGTAGGCCTTCTGATGGTTTAGTGTACTACTGCAGAGCCATTCTATAAATAGACTGCTAAAAATAGAACACTGCAATGCAGATTTTGCTTTCAAAAAATTGCCGTTGCTTGAATAGCAAACATCGAGTATTTTCAAGACTGTTGGCAACTCTAATTCACCATCCATACTTGCAATTTGTTAAAAAAAATATACGAAATGATAATCTTCAGCTGTAAGAAGAGGTAATTCTGCTTTATTTTAAAACTACTCATGTATCGGGAAATATCACTGATTGTGTGACGTCTTTCAAAGAAATTAGCAGACGCTAAAGTACCTGTTGGGGGAAAATAGTCGAGTTTCGAGGGATAAAGGGATGGTTTAGCAAGTTAGTGATAGATAAGGATCATAACACCCTGCTGTCCTGTTCTAACTGAGGAAGTTGATAAAGGATAATTAGTGTCACCCTTAGACTTAGATTGGCTGTATTTCATGAATATAGTCAGATCGGAAGAAATTTATGGCGAACTTTTGTGACTGTGCAAGCTTGACGAGACGTAGCCGAGACACTGAAGGCGAGATTTTTGCCCATGTAGGCTAGTTTCTCCTTCTCTGAAACCAGAACAATACACAGACAAGTTTTGTATGCATATGATAAGGGCAACAGGGCGGGTGTTCGAGGGCAAAAGGGCGGAGTGAAAAAGGGGCAGGGCGTCGTGCCCTGCTATTCCACTATAGAATAAACACTATGGTGTTACAAGCAACAACCTATTTGTAATAAGGGTTCACTTTTCCCCGAGTCATTTCCCCTCAGTTCATTTGTATATTAATCATATCAAAGATTAATTGACCCCATTTGTTTATTGGCACTGTCATTCATAGGTTGAATCTATTTTGCAAAAGGAGAAATTCAGGTGACCAGGATTTTCTTCTTTTTCCAAATTGCTTTCAAAAGCCTTCCTCTGACAGGGCTTTTGTGTGGTAGAGGGTTCATGCAAATGCTTTGAGCTTGGACCATTCTACAATTATGCTATTTAGTAAAGGATTAAATAGTATACAGAGAAATACACCAAACCACATTGCTGTAAATCTAGCTCAACAACCAGTTTATTTTTCAATAAAATTCAAATTCAGAGTGCCCTTTCTTTTCTTTACAGATGAAGTTTTTGTGGGTTGTAGCTCTTTTTTCAGTCATCTGTAATACATACAGAGCAGAAGATGAATCTAATGCAAGACTTCTAGCCTCTAAAAATATCTTAAACCAGTATTTAGTGGAAAACAGAGAACTGACAGTGGAATATAAGATATTTAATATTGGTGGAAGGTATGTATGCAAGCCATCTTAATTTAATAGTCTTTTACCTCATAGAACAATTTAAGAGTTAGCTTTTTCTGCTTTTCCTGCAATGTTTTTTGTATCAAAGAGAAAGTTCCATTGGTTGATGCCAAATTGAAATTGACATCATCTGCAGATGCTTTCAGTGTGTACAAGTCTGCATTTTTGTTGTGTGCAGTACTCTCAATAAGCAAATGTCCATGTATATTACTTCCAGATTTTGCGGGAAAAACATATGCAAATTTGAAAGTAGGAAGTTTTTTTTTACATCCAGCTTTTGACCAAAACATTCGAGAATTTCACCCAGATGTTTTTTTAACTCTTTACCAGACGACAAAATTTTAGACTTGTTCAAATTGAAAGCATTTGCAGACGATTAAATAAAGGTGACTGAAAAATTGAAATTTGTTCTGGGAAGGGTAGAAAACACTGTAGGAAAAGGAGAAAATGCTGGTTACCAGCATTTTCTCCTTGTCCTACAGTGTTTTCAAAAGGCTTCTTTCTCAGGGGCGTCAAAAGTAGGGATTGTGTGGTAATGGGTTAAAAAAACAATTTACAAAGGGAACATGTGTGGAAAACTTATATATTGTCTATTAAGAGTCTTAATCATGTTAAAGCATTTTGGTGATCAGCAATACAGTGTACAGATGACAGTTACACGGCTTCGATCGTTTATCCAATTATGACTGGATTATGGTGTTTAATTGTTCGGTCTATTATGATCAGTATATAATCAACCATCTTTACTTTGACTGCTGCTGTAGAAATTTATACAGGTTAATTGCTATTAATAAGACATGCAATCGAAGAAACCACATCTATCCAAGATATTCTCCTCCAAAATCCACCAAGAAAGTGGAAGAAAATCATCCACATAAAAAATTCAAGATAAATAATTTAGCATGTTCACTTGGTTTTAAACAAAATGACAAAAGAAACAGTCTGTTTTGCAAAACATGCCATGCCATTAATCTGAACAGTAAGTTTGCCATTGAAGGTGCCAGTATGCATCTTTTTTAACAAATAACTTGCAACCATTAATAAAAAATTGTTTTTCTGTTATGCTGAATTTCTTACAGATGGTTTAAAACTTGCAACGTGTAGGCTTTGAAAACATTTTTAAAATAAAAATGGAAAGCTTGGGGAGGGTCTCGGGAGAAAATTTAATGCAGTTCTTACTTACAAGTATTGTAGACATACCGGTACCAGAGTCAGATATTTATAATTTCACCAGACAAGTTGTACTAAACAAAAAACGCTTTTGAAAACATGTAAATGAGAAGAGGTTGTGGCAATTATGATATTTTTGTTACCTGTCAAAGAATGTAATGTCCATTCTTTGCTTTTATAGGTAACTGTCAAATATCAACCTTGTACATGAATCAAGAGAGCACAAGAATACTTAGTCAGTTCTACAACTCAGAAATAATATCTCCAAAGATGATATCTGGAGTGTCAGTTGATCCGAGAACAGCTCTGATGAAGAAATGTTGGATTAATTCATTAGACAGGCACAGACAGTGTATTTACATGTAGATAGTGCATAAGGCATCAACATGCCACATTCCAAATGACTGTGTGAATGATGTATAAGATTTGCAACATGAAAATCGACTAGAAGTCCCTTAGGCTTGATGTAAAATAGTTATATTATGAACTACATCATTTCAACATGGTCCAACATCATTTCAACATGGTCCATGAGTTTAAATGTACAAATTTTCCATGTTGTATTGTATGACTGAACGATTTTGAATAAAATGGAATTGTCTTTATTACAGTAATGATACAGTAATTTGCTTATTTGTTCTTATCCATCATTGCCAGCCAATCACAGATCATAATCAGTATGGAACTTCAGATTAAAGGAGTTGTTGATATAACTCTACGCTGATTAAACCTCCCCGGAGAATTTAGAGAGAAATGAAGGAGAAAATGTTAGAGCATTTTCTTCTTTCCAACTTAAAAAAAGGCCTCTTTATTTTAGCCATATTTAAATGCTCTGATTTTTTTTTCCTTTTTTTTTTTTAACAAAGCTTTCAAGATAGACGAGTCTGAAATTTTGGCACCAGGTAGTCACAGTAATTATGGATAGTAAACTCCTGTACAGTCATAAGAAAAAGTATCTTTTTTTTCTTACAGCTCAGCAATAAATGTACAGTTACAAGACGACACATTTCCAGAGGGAGATTTTGAAGTAGTAGCTGGTAACCTTCAAGCAACCTGGGATAGAATTTCTCCGTATCCTTTAAAGTTTAAAGCGATGGATTTACCTTACAAATGAATGCAAAATGACCTTCATTTTCTATGACTGGGGCATTTTCAGGTTTTACTCTAAATTCTGCAAAACCCCAATACAGCCTTGTTAAATGCAGCAAAACTCACACTTCTTTCTGGAAAAAAGAAAGAATTAAAAGAGAAAAAGTGTATTGACTTTTCATTGACTGATTTTAAGTAAAAAAATATTAACTCGTTACCAAATGACAAAATTTTAGACTGGTTCAAATGGGAAGCATTTACAGACGACAAAACAAAAGTAACTGAAAAATTGAAATTTGTTTTGTGAACGGGTAGAAAATATTGTGGGGAAAGGAGAAAATGCTGGCTACCAGCATTTTCTCATATTCCCACAATGTTTTCTAAAGGCATCTTTTTCAAGGGTGTCAAAAGTAGGGATTGTGTGGTAATAGGTTTAGGGAGGTGACCCAATGCTATCTCTGTAACACCAGATTGTCTCTTGGGTATTCTATATTGTGGGTCACTCACAGACAATAATTCAGCAAAACTGGAAAAAAGTCCTGGGCCCGTATTCACCAACGATTCTTTAGAACATTCTTTGTCTTATTCTTCAAAGTTTTCTGACTGTGAAAGTAACAGTACTTCTGATTGGCTAAACCAAATTCTGATTGGCTATTAAACCATTTGGTTTAGCCAATCAGAAGTTCTGTTACTTTCGAATTGACAAAATTTGAAGAATAAGACCAAGAATGTTCTTAAGAATGGTTGGAGAATACGGGCCCAGTTTCTCCCAACAATCAAATTTTTTGAGAAATTACAGTTTGTATTTTCGGGGTTAAAAATCATTAACTTTGAACACAGGACACAGTCTGTTTTCCAAAAATCCTCAATATTTCCATTAATAGTTTTGGCAAGACTCCAGCCTAGCGTTTAAATTCGCCAACCATCCCTACATAATTTTCTAATGTGAAAGTAACTCAACTCCTATTTGGTTAACTCTTTACCACACAACAAAATTTTAGACTGGTCCAAATTGAAAGCATTTGCAGACAACAAAATAAAGGTGACTGAAAAATTGAAATTTGTTCTGGGAAGGGTAGAAAACACTGTGGGAAAAGGAGAAAATGCTGGTTACCAGCATTTTCTCCTTTTCCCACAGTGTTTTCAAAAGGCTTCTTTCTCAATGGCGTCAAAAGTAGGGATTGTGTGGGAATGGGTTAAGCCAATCAGAAGTTGTGTTAATTTCACATTTGGAACATCTCTTGGAGAATTAGATAAAGAATCTTTATAAGAATGGTCGGTAAATATTGAAACGCAACCCCATCAGAAATGTAGGCTTGAATCTTTCTCTTTGTATGTTAGTTATGTACATTCATACTGAAATCTGACCCAAGTAACCGCTAATTTTTTAAGTTCCACAAACCCCTTTCCATTTTTAGCAAGGCTGTTTTTTTGCTTTCTTTCTTAGGCTCAATGGAACTCAGAACTATGTGGTAAAGGATATAAGAAAATAACCCTTAACCTTTCCTTTTTACCTATACATTACATGTATTTCTTTGACATGAATTCAGAAATGCAAATGTCTCTCACTCAGTGATCCTCAGACCATTGAAGTATGGGTATTTTAATTTTACAGCTGCTGAAGTCAGCTATTCTGCATCAGAATCCAGTGAAACTAGACAGGTATGGTTGCTTTTCTTTTGCATGGAAGCAAATGGGTGGCTCATATAGACTTATACTATGAAACTAATTATATGAGTTTAGTTTTTACAAAATGTTTGCAAGATTGAGTTTGATGTTATTTTCAGTATTATTTGGATAGTATCCAGCAATTGTGAAAAGGGGGTTTAATTCATTACCACACAACAAAATTTTAGACAGGTCCAAATTGAAAGCATTTGCAGACGACAAAATAAAGGTGACTGAAAAATAGAAATTTGTTCTGGGAAGGGTAGAAAACACTGTGGGAAAAGGAGAAAATGCTGGTTACCAGCATTTTCTCCTTTTCCTACAGTGTTTTCAGAAGGTTTCATTCTCAGGGGCGTCAAAAGTAGGGATTGTGTGGTAATGGGTTAACACATCTCCAAAAAGTGGCCAAACTCTGTTAGCTCAGCCAGTAGCGTATAGGACTTGAGAACAGGAGGTTACTGGTTCAAATCTGGGCTCGACCATTTTATTTTCAAGGATTGATGATAGTCATTGCAACAGAATTTATTCCTCTCTGGTTATAGATCATTGTTTCAGTGATGGTTATGTGGGAAAGCAGTCAATGGCTGTGGAAGAATGTTGTGATCATTGTTTAACCCATTACCAAACGACAATATTTTAGACTGATCCAAATTGAAAGTATTTGCAGATGACAAAATAAAATTGTCTGAAAATTTGAGATTTGTTTTGTAATGAGTTGAAAACATTGTGGGAAAAGGAGAAAATGCTGGTTACCAGCATTTTCTTCTTTTCCCACAATGTTTTTATAGGCTTCTTTCTCAGGATGGTCAAAAGTAGGGATTGTGTGGCAATGGGTTAGAGAAACTCCAGGTGCACTGCCTGCTTGGGTGCAACTAGATTAATCTTGAAAACAAAATTAAAACACAAAACATCTTGGAAGTCTCTTGAAAAAATTCTGGTTAAAGATTAAAATCCCGATAAACATTTTCTCCTTTTATAATGATGTTTTGTGCTCGCCAAGAAACAATTTGCATCATTTAAGCCACATTTTGTCTGTTGTTAGCTTCCATTTTGGACCGTTTTAAATTTTTGTTGTTTGTAAACAGAACTCCAGATAGAGGGAGTGATTTTGATTTCAAACTTTAAAATATTACCGTTAGTTATTCTCCACTGAACTAAATATTGTGGGTACTCATTAGAATTATCTCATTGAGACAATTCTAATGAGTACACACAACATAGATTTTCATAGAGAACTAATTTAGAAAACTATCACATCCATTTATCTGGAGCTCTGTGTAAAAGTGTTGACAAAGTGCCTTTCACAACTAGTTGCCTTTGCGACGTATATTGATCAAGATCAAACTTCACAAAACATGTAGTGGTATCTTTAATTTACACAGTCCACTTTCCTGAAACACTACGGACAGATGAGAAACCTTAACATTTATATTACTAGTATCTATTCCAGCCCTAAAATGTCCTTTGGGTTTCTTTTTTTGCTCACCTGAGCACGGAGTGCTCAAGGTGAGCTATTGTGATCGATCAGTGTCTGTCGTCCGTCCGTTCACAATTACAAAAAGATCTTTTCCTAAACTAAAAATCAGATTTCAATCAAACTTCACAGAAATGATCCCTAGGTGATGCACTTTCAAAATACTTCAAAGATTTGAATTGCATGAAGAACTCTGTCTGGTTGCCATGGCAACCGAGTGAAAAAACTTTAAAAATCTTCTTGTCCAAAACTGTAAGGGCTAGAGCTTTCATATTTGGTATGTAGCATCATCTAGTGGCCCTCTACCAAAATACTTCAAATCGTGGCTCTCGTGTTGAAATTGACCGTATGTTGTGGGTTCTCGATTTCACATAAAGTTGAAGAAAAAAATCTTAGAAAATCTTCTTATCCCAAACCGTAAGGGCTAGAGCTCTCATATTTTGCATGTAGCATCATCTAGTGGCCCTCTACTAAAATACTTTAAATTATGGATCTAGTGCAGGAATTGGCCGTATGTTGTGGGGTCTCTGATAGCGATACAGAAGGAAATCTTTAAAAATCTCTTTGTCCCAAAGGGTAATGGCCAGAGCTTTCATATTTGGCATGTAGCATGATCTAGTGGCCCTCTACCAACACACCCCAAATTATGGCCCTAGTGTTGAAAATGGCCCTATGTTGTGGGTTCTCGGATTTCACATGGCGATAAAGAAGGAAATCTTAGAAAATCTTCTTCTCCCAAACCATAAGGGCTAGAGCTTTTCTATTTGGCATGTAGCATCATCTAGTGGCCCTCTACCAAATACTTCAAATTATGGTCCTGGTGTGAAAGCTAGCCCTGTGTTGTTGGTCTCAGATTTCACATAGAGATAAAGAGGGAAATCTCTAAAAGTTTTCTTATGAGTACTCTTGAGACCACATTTCTTGCTACCTCATCTCAAGTCAGAACAACTTCAAAATTGGTATGCATGTTTGGTGTGATTTTACCGAGTACTGCGTTCAAGAACAACAACTCTACCTAGCATGGATTTTGAGTAATTCCACTTTGATCTTTATTTTAATAGTATTGTTTGCTTGTCCAGAGAGGAATTTTGAAGTCTCAAGTCAAATTGTTTGTTGCATTGCCTGCCTTTTGCAACTATTATATCTCCTTAACAACTGGCGGTGGGATTCCATATCTTGTGACAATTTGCCGCTCTTGTTTCATCATCATTAGCCCTTGATCCTCAATATGTGGCAATTGTAATCTTTGTTGTAGACCTTTGCTGCTTAGTACTCAGGAGAGCGATATAGGATCGTCTTGGTTCTCTTGTTTATTGGTTTTTTGAAGGGTTATTTATTATTGAGTTTTGGAATTCACTAGGTTGGATATACAAGTGCTCCAGGAGAGGGTGGTATTGTAAATAGTAAGGAATATGACAGAAGATTCTCACCACATGTTGTAAGTATTGAATATTTCTTCTGGTTAGTTAGAGACACTGGTGCTTTAGAGACTATTTTCTGTAAGTTTATTAGTTACAGATGTACACAAATTTAAAGGCCCAATAGTCCAAAAAATCAATGTAAGTGTTGATATGCCTGTAAATTAAAATCATAACCATTGACAAGTATGGAAAATATTGTAAAGATGGTAATCTCATCTGTTATTGTGTGGTCTGTCCAAGTATTGGTCACTGGCAGATAAATGAATTTCAAATTCAAACAAAAACATAAGGTGACCCACTAGGTTTTAACCCAGTTTTCAGATTGATTAGTTAACTCGTTACCACATAATCTCCACTTTTAACGACCCTGAGAAAGAAGCCTTTTGAAAATATTTTGGGAAAAGGAGAAAATGCTGGTAACCAGCATTTTCTGTCATCCGCATTTTCTCCTTTTCTCACGTTTTCTACCATTTCAAAAACAAATTTATTTTTTTAGCCACATTTATTTTGTCCTCTGCAAATCCTTTCAGTTTGGACAATTTTGAAAGTTTGTCCTGTGGTAAAGAGTTAATCAACTAATTAGTTTTGAAAAAAAAATCAGAAGCTGTCTTCATCAGGGTCATTGAAACAGGATTTTTTAAATTAAGGGTTGAGATCTATATAAGAATGTCTGCTTTTGTCACAATGTGTTCAAAGACTCAAAAAGTTGTCTGCGGTAGATAATGAATTTTATTAAGTCTTTGCCAAATAATATTTGTCCACAATGAAGAATTTGCAGATAACGTGTCAACTGTGGCTCAAGTAATTGAAATTTTCATCAAAATAGTATCAGGCATAATTGCTGGAAAAAGAGAAAACACTTGCTACCAATATGACTGGTATCTTCTTTTTCAACAACCTTTCTATAGGTCTTCTTCTCACGAGTTCTTGAAACTTGAGATTGGTTGTTTGAGGGTTCATACCTTTTTATGTGTTGTATGCTGTACCATTTACCTTTGCCTTTATGTTTCTCATTTCAGTTGGATTGGTTAGTGTTTGCCTTCATGACACTTCCTTCACTGGGCATTCCTTTCCTGCTATGGTTCTCCAGCAAGTCAAAATATGATGTACCAAAACCAAAGAAAAATTAGGATTTTTTTTTTTTTTAAATGCAAATTACCCTTTAGTGTTGTCGGGCACACATAGATTCTTGGGCTGACTCTGTAGACCAGTTACAGATTGGATAGATCACGAAGTTCGATCTTGTGTCCAAAAACTTGTGAGACTACATTTAAGCTGTTACCATTCAGTCACATGCTTTTACAGCCCTCAGGGAGATGGCTTTTGAAAACATTGTTGGAAAAGGAGAAAATGCTGGTAACCAGCATTTTCTCCTTTTCCCACAATGTTTTCTAGTCTTTCATAGGCAAGTTCAATCATATCTATGGCTGAGTGCAACACTATCCTTAGTGCCTATACAGGCACTTAGGATAGTGTTGCACTCACCCATCGATATGACCATGTCTTTATTTTTTTTTTCCTTAAAAGCTTGGAAAAGTTAAGAACTTTGTGTTCTGGTAAGGTGTTGAATGAGAGTGTTACTGTTTATTTTTGGAACTGAAAAAGTTCATTTCATCTGCTTGGAACACTAAGGGTTATTTAGATTTATTTTTATTTTAAATTAGATCATTTTCAACCACCGTTCATTCTTCCATTGTTCATTACTCTCTTTTTCATCCAAGTACAAAGGCAAGCTTCCCGTGTTGTTACTTGAATAGTCAGAAAAAGTTAAAATCAATCTTTGCATTTTCCTTGCAAATTTTTTTTCTTTTGTACAGTGTATTTTCAATAGTAGAAAGAATGTGCAGAAAGCTTGACAAGCATGCAATTGTTGTCTTCATTTTTAAAACCATTTGCAACAGAATCTTCAAACTCATGAAATCTGGACCTGTAATATATCATACCCAAACTGATAAGCAATAAAGTACAGGTTTTCCGTAGAATACACTTTGTTTTTCCCTTTTTGGTCCTCTTCCGGTTTAAGTGTGTAAGGTCATTCTTTGACTATTTCAATAGTCTGAAGAGAATTCTCATGAAAGAAGTGATATTTTTTTCATTTTGTGAGCATCAAAGCTTTTGTTTAAATTGTAGATAATGCTTCCCTTTTGTTTTTCCATAACATGAAATTTTGGGCTCTCCTAAATTGAAAACTTTAGCAGCTGATGTAATAATAAACTGAAGTTCTTTGACAGAGAAACAAAAAGTTGGGGGAAAAAAGAAATACTGGTTGCCAGCATTTTCTTTTTCTCTCCAATATTTTCAAAAGGCCTCCTCCTTAGAGTTGATACACCGGGGTTTATTTGGTAATGCTATTTTTATGAAACTGTCAGGAAGAATGTTTTTAATAAAATGTAGGAGAAAATGTAGGAAAATGTGAAGGAGAAAATGCATGGTAGTCAGCGTCTTTTTCATGTCTAATATTTTTTTTTCCTAAAAAATACTTATTTAACCCTTTCCCAAACAATCCCTAGTTTTTACAGGTCTGGAATAGTAGCCTTTGAAAACATGGTTGAAAAAGGAGAAAATGCTGGTAACCAGCATTTTCTCCTTTTCCCACAATGTTTTCTACTCTATCATAGACAGAAATCATCTTTTCAGCAAGAGTTGAATTGTCGTCTGCAAGTGCTTTCAATTTGGTCTAGTCCAAAAAAATTGTCGTTTGGGAAAGGGTTAATTCTTATCAAATTTTCTTCAGACATGTTTATTACGGACGAGTTGAATTTTTTTGCCATCTATTGAAAATATATTTATGGTGTACCAGTATTTTGTAAATAATAAGTGAAATTATTACAATGATTCAGGAAAACTGGTGAAAATCAATGTCCATCTTTTTTCATGTAGAAATGAGAATTAAAAATATTTTTAATACATTAAACAACTTGTTTTATTTTTTCAGTGTAAGTTTTCTTGTTAAGATATTTGACATTTGAGCCCACTTTCCAATTATAACTTAATTATATTTCTCCTTTTGATTACATCTTTCCAGGTTTATCATATAAATATTTAACATACTCCTTCTGAAACAACAATATTTATACCCCCACAATGTAGTGGAGGGGGTATACTGGAATCCCCATGGCTGTCAGTCAGTCTGTCTGTCCGTCCGTCCATAGACGCACATTTGTCCTCATCAATACTCCTACAGTTTTTACTGAACTCAAATTTACACACAGGGTTCCTAAAGTATGTGAAGTTGTGCATGTGCAATTTTCATGACTCTGCCTTTTGTTATAGAACTATCTCCACTTGAACATTTTTCAACTTTTACTTTTGTACTAAACCATTCTGCATACTGAAACAAAGACCTGTTTGTGACAAGGAGCTGGTGCGGGGTATAATCACGTTTAGTGATAGCTCTAGTTTAGACAGTCTAATTAGAAAGCACTTGCAGATAATAGAAATTTATATGGCACAAATGACTGGACTTGTATCAGATAGTCTAGAAAATATTGTAGGAAAAGGAGAAAGTGCTGGTTACCAGCATTTTCACCTTTTCCCACAATGTTTTCAAAAGGCTTACTTGTCAGTGTCATTAAAAGTCGGGATTGGTGGAATTTTGCATCCATGCTCTCATTGAGGTCATTTTTTTTTTATCAGAACTTTCGTGTAATATCCTACACAAGCCACTGACTATTATTTCAATATAATCATTGTCTAAACGATTCTGAGGTGAGTTCAAAATAACCTATGGGACAGTGACTGTAATCGATCCTCGCAAAGAAAGTGGCCGTGCTCAGGATTTGATCTACCGATCCCTTTAACCTTCAAGTATGCAAAATGTGTTGTTTCTTAACGATGCATATCGTTAATCGTTGCGCGCACAATACTGCGCATGTGTATTTTTTCACGGATAGTGAATCAAAAGTGCACTTATGTATTTTTCGCACATATGGTGACACTACCGGTGCACTGAAACCACAGTTGATTTTGTCCAACTCCCACAGTATAATTATTTGCACGAAACAATATTATAAAAGAAAGGAAAGTGTAGTACCGGATTAGCCTGTACGGACTGCGCAGACTGATCCAACAAGTCGTGCAGGCTGATCCCAGACTACACAAATGTCTATATATTTATATTCGTGTGTTGCAGGCCTTATGAAATGGTCATGATTATTTTATTTGGACAATATCACACACAAAATCTTTGTTCCTTTTATCCCTTTTATTTTTCAGTTAAAGCTTGCATATAATTGTGTAGATATGTGAAAGATAGAACTTAAAGTTATAACGCTACAATAATTATGCAGTGACATGTATTTATCGTATAGAAACATTCACACAATAGAATTGTGCTGTGTGGAAAGGTAGGTTTAATGGATTTTCAAAACGTAGCGACCCATGTTAGCTGCGCAAGCTGAACTTGGTCGAAATATCATGCTATTGGTAAATTTTCTACATCCTGAAGTACTATTTCACGACTCAACTGGATTACCTCTTTAACAAAAAACAAAATTGGACTGGTCCAAATTTGAAGCATTTGTAGGCAACAAAAGAAATGTGACTCAAAACTTGAGATTTGTTTTTGGGTGGGTAGAAAACATTGTGGGAAAAGGAGAAAATGCTAGTTACCAGCATTTTCTCCTTTTCCCACGATGTTTTCAGAAGGTTTCTTATTCATGGATTGTTTGGGAAAGGGTTAAAGGTCGGGTGGACCACTTTAGTCAACATAATATTTGATTTAACGACAAAATTTCCTAGGACTCTTCCAAAATGAAAGCTCCTGTAAACGACAAAATCGAAATTGATACAAATGAACCGGAGTTCTTTGACAGGACATAAAACATTGTGGGAAAAAGAGAAGATGCTGATTACCAGCATTTTCACCCTTCCGCGATGTTCTCAGAAGCCTTTGTCTTTGGGTCATTCAAATGGCAACTTTAAACCCCTTTTTGCCAGAGCGACGCACATACACTGAAATGACGAAGTAACACTAAGTAACAAGTAAAGAATGAGAAAAAACGTTCGCACACAAGAAAATTCATAACTAAACGAATGGTCAAGTGGAGAAAAGGCTTTTTGAAAATATATTTGGAAAAAAGAAAAAAAAATGCTCTAATATCATTTTCTCTTGTCCTTCCATATTTTCTGTACTTCCCGTCATTTTAGCCATTTTTTTATTCGACCTATCTATATATATACTTTCAATCTGAATTTTTGTAGTCTGCTAAAGGTATAAGGTACATGTATTTGTCATTACTTAAAACAAAAGTGGTTTACTTGTCTATGAAAGCAAAATAAATATTACTCAAATTCTAAAATTGGATGAAAAAACATGGCGGAAAAAGGAGAAAGCACTGGATACCAGCATTGACTCCTTTTCCTGCAATGTTTTCGAAGATTATGTTTTTTTAACGCTTTTTTTAAAACTAGCGTATTTAGGTAAAGGGTTAACTAAAATCGTATAGTTATGTGTTGAAAAGGCTTTCATTTGAGAATGCATGTTCGACACAATTACTTATCTGTTTACTGGCACAATGGACTATTTCCGTCCTGTAAAACAATTCACAAAATCTACGCTTAGTTTAATTATATCAAAATTTAAAAGTAAAACTCTAGCGTATTTCACATTGTAGGTGTTACACCCTTGGTTAGTTGTAGCAAATGATCAAAATAACGCTCTAGCGTGGGTAGCGCTATGTACACTTTGCATTTCGTTTAATCAAGCAAATGTTCATATTTACGCGCTTGCGTATACATATAGGATGTTATTGGTATTTTGCCCCTGGATAGTTCATACAAATTTTCACGGTAATTCTTCTTGCATATTGGATGTTAAAAAGGTGTTACACCCTTAATCAGTTCATGGAAATACAGTGACAATTTCGTAAATTGAACGTTTTTAGCAATACTCCTTGAGTTAGGTCATGCGCTTGCCCTTGGTTAGTTCAAGCAAATTTTCAGACTAATGCTCTTGCGTATTTGACGTTATATATACCTATAGGCGTTACACACTTGGTTAGTTCAGGCAAATGCTCATAGTGACGTATTGAACGCTGTGGGCCTTACACCCTAGATAAGTTCTAGAATATTTCGTTGTTTTGGAATCGGTACACCTTTAGTCCAACATCCCTAGTAATATACCCACAATTCCGCCTATCACAGTGACGATAATCACTAGAATGATAATGGTAATACAGCGCATCTTTCTGTGTTCACCGTCCTGAAATTGACAAGAAACGTCTCTTAACCCCTTACCTGACAATTAAGTTTTAGGCTGATCTAGTATGAAATCATGTGCAGACGTCAAAATAAAGGTGACTCAAAAATTGAAGCTAGTTTTGGTAAGAATGGAAAACATGGAGAAAAAGGAGAAAATGCTGGTTACCAGCATTTTCTTCTTTTCCCACAAGGTTTTCAAATCTTTTTCATACGGAGGTTTAAGTAAAAATTGTTTGATAAAGGGTTAAAAAGATAAAGAGGCCGTATGAGATACGGTGATTCATTCTTAGGTTTGATCCTGGACCAAGGCACTTGGTTTATTGTGGTTGTGTCTTTGGCTAGGGCACTGTAGATACCCTGTCTATTGCTCCTAAAACCCAGGAAAGGCGCAAAAAAGTGAATTGTGGCCGTAATGTGACTAAACTTATGCTAAAATTAGTATAAAACCCAATCTACTATATAAGTGGAAATTTTTGCCACGCGGAAATGTTTTTGCATTTTGGCGAATTTTAATTATTCGCGAACTTTTCTGTTAGCGTATTTACCACAACTTTTTTACAGCGCGATTTGTTATGGTTATGCATAAGAAAACCTCGAATATTTAGCGAAAAAATGAAAAAAAAAAAACCAAACACGATCTAGGTCTTAATATGAGACACATGGATGGACAGAGAGAGAGAGACTCACTAAAGATGACGTATCGTCGTTCCCAGAGGTTCCCACATTTTCACCTAGTTCTTTGGTCTCTGAAAATACCACAGCAGCAATTATGTACGAGTAACATATTAACACTTAGGATACTAAACACGACTCAAGGACCTCTTGCGGACAGTGTAGATTAAGATCAGACTCTACAGAACGTGCAGTTTGATCTTGGATCTACATTGTCCGACAAGAAAATATTTTCTATCCAGAAATGACTTTGAATTAGCAATATTTAGGTTTTTACTAAAGTTTTATTTGACCTGTGTAGCATGATAAAAGTTAGGAAATGTTCAATCTGATTCACAAAGTCTACTTGTTTTGCTGTGAATAGTAAACATTTTCTATCAAGAATAGAAAAGATATTCCAGACAATCAGAAAAGACAAAACTTTTCAAAATTAAAACTGCCTGAAGCATTTTTACATCATAAAATGTGAGACTCTGAATCCGAAATCGGACACCATGTTCTTTGCAGTCTGGTCCTGATCTACCTGTACATTGTTCGGGGAAGCCTTTCAATTTGTGTTAAGCATTTTGAAAGCTGAACGCCGGAAGTTAGACTATTAAATCATAGGCGGGGACTACTTTTTTTAAACCAGAACATTAAAGTCGGAAGCAAAGTGGTTTTCAATCGATTATCTTGTAAATAACCCTTTAGTTATAAAGACAAAGATAATAATGACGTAACCCTTAGGTGCACTGACCTTTTGGGAACATTGTAGATCTAGTAAAATGATCAGACTGCACAGAACGTAAGATTCTGATCAATAAAGAGGCTCGAAAAAATACTTCCATTTTATACAGGTAAATTCATCAGTTTGAACGCACCTATAATGCATCCAGAACCATATTTCCTTTGTCTACCTTATAATTTTACACACGAAACAGTTAAACAGTAACAAAACATCTTTTCCTCGGTTTGACAAGAAGATTCTTGTCATTTAGCCCATCGCAGCGATGTATGTGAGAGTAACGAACGACAACTCTGCTCGGAGATTGATAATTCACTTGTCGTTAACAAGAAATATTAAACAATATGCTAACGTTGTTTCTCGATAAACTGCCAGAAAGCATAACGTCGGTTTACTTCGGAAACCTCGTAACTACAGCTTGTTACAAGCTGTAGTTACGAGGTTTTCGAAGTAATCCAACGATAAAATAAAGAGACTTACCGATATTTACGGTACATTTTTCAGTTTCTTCCTCTGGGTCCACTTCCCAGGTTTGTATGGCGACTTTATGGTTAAGGGCATATACAAGATCGTGCATATCGCTTAGTTCTCTGAAATCGAACAAAAATAGTCGGGTTGGAATTGAGAATCAACTCATTGAGAATAAAGCTACCGTTGTCAGAATGGTTTTTTTTGTGCTTTGCGGGTGACCATTTTGAAAAGAGAACTTCACGTGTGCGGCACCTGTTGAATTGTCAAATAGGACTGAAATACACAATCCCTGGTATCCTAGCAATGTGCAACGGTTAACAAGGCTTGAAATATCGTATGAATGACCTTTCCTGTATCACCGCAAGCAAATCGACACAGGACTGTCGCCCAAATGAAAAGCCAACAACATAACCACTGAGCTAAAGAGAATTCTGGCTGCTAAGCATTTGTTCATTTGTTTCTTTGTTATGGACTTTGTGCGTAAGATGGAGCTCGTGTGGAATTGACCATTAAGCAATTAAATCGCATTTGTTGTCCAAAAACGGACGTTCTGCTTAATAAAGCACCGAGTTATCAATACATGATGACTTTAGGAGAGGGTGTGTAACGGAAAACCACTCCTTCACCCATGGCTTCACCCCGGTTTAAATACCATACCTAACAACTGCGTTAGGGAGAATTCTCTTTAACATAACTCAGTCGGTATGATGTTGGCCTTTCGTCCAGGCGCTCGAATCCTGCCCGGTACCTGTATTCTGCATTTGTTCCTTTGTTACGGACTTTGTTCGTTAGACAAGCATTTACTGACTACAATACTATTTGGCCTGCAAATGGGGGCATTCGAACAATAGCGTAAAGTTTCGTCTCGCATCAGCGTGCACAGTCCGCGCAGGCCAATCGAAAGGATGCTTTACATATTTATGTAATTTTCTGTTTTGTGCAAGTCTACAGTAGCACAAAATCTATGTAGTCGTAAGGTGCCGTCTCGGATTAGTATGCGTGGACTCCGAATGGCCCTTTTTTGAGTGTTGCAAGCCATTTTCGAAAGCTTCCCTTTTGAGGTCATGAATTACAGAATCGGTTAGCTAAGTGTTCACTCACTTTTGTAGACAGAGAATGTCGTCTGTTTCTACATTCCTGAGGTCACTGCTTATACTTCGTATTGACGTGACGTCATTTCCAGGAGGCTTGTCTTTGTCCGGACCTTTCTTCGGAATAGAAGCCTCGGACAAACCCGTGTTTATAAGAATTCGGTTTTCTACAAATAAAGAAAGAAAAAAAAAAGTACTGAATCCCCATACGTTGTGGACAAGATTGCTGAGGGTCTGCAGACGAAATCTGACAAAGTCTTAAAGAAAGCGACGGAGGGAAAATAACAGCCTAATTACATCCTAAAAAACGAACTTTTTAACGGAAGTTTGCCAGCGACACTATTAATGCTCTCTTTTGATAGAGAGGATGTGGGTTTCTTTATAATGACGTTCCTATTCAACTAAAGAAGGCCTATAGAAAAAACAACTCTCTTCCACAATGTTACTTAATTACAAGTTCCTGGTAATCCTTAGCCTGGCATTCAGGCCCTGCATTTAAGTCATTCTAATAAACAAGGTACACAACTACATCAACTCAAAGAAATATGTGTTGTTACTTGCCCTTCTTCTTAAATCAGACATCAGAACATTGAGAACACAGAGATTTCACTTTGCAGTTTTACTTGATGATTTTGTTTTAATGAAAAGGCTCTATTTAACGGACTGACACCTGTCTAGGTAATCCTCTGTGATCTAATTAACCCTTCGGCTGATAAACTTGATCTAATTCGCCTTTGCAGACACCATAGACTACGACCAGATTGCACAGAACGTTTAACCCTTTCCCAAACAATCCCTGGTTTTTACGGGTCAGGAATAGAAGCATTTTGAAAACATTGTGGGAAAAGGAGAAAATGCTGGTAACCAGCATTTTCTCCTTTTTCCAACGATGTTTTCTATCCTATCATATAGAAAAATCATCTTTTTAACAACTATTAATTTGTCATCTTCAAATTTCTTTCAATTTGGTCTGGTCCAAAATTTGCCGTTTGGGAAAGGGTTAATCTCATCTTTGGATCTTCATGGTCCTATACAGATTTCTCAATAGTAAGGAATTTTGATTCTCTTTCTGACATTTGGCTCTCAATTTATTTAGTCTTTATCACTGGTAGATAAGTAGTGGAAAACAATTCAAAAGTAAAGAAATTGATCATGAGCACTATTTAACTGAGGAAGAACGTAACAGAAATTTTATTTGACACATAAACTTGTAGCAAAGTTCGTATAAGTTTTTAACACGAGGTTACGGCATCGAAACGTATTGACGCCGCGTCAAATACTGGTGACTTATTTCATGCTTTCCGGTAGGATATCGAGACATAGCAGTGAAAATATTTTTCGATCTTACACTGGTACCACCTGTGAAAATACCGATTTTCACGTTCTTGTTGTTTTGGTAAATAGCGCGTGCCTAACAACTAGATGGGAAATATTACGTCATTTACCTTAGATTTCTCGCGCATGACGTAGTATTGCTATGCGTTGCTATGCGGGAGGGGTACGCCACGGGAAATAACGGAAAAGAACTGTACTGGATTTTGATAAAGCTCCTCCTAGAAAGGGTTAAAAGCATGAAATAATTAGAATATTTGTATTTTTCGGTGAAAGATCGAAATTTATTTCATCTTGTGAACACCATCGGTAATATTTTCACGAGTGGCTCCGCCACTCGTGAAAATATTACCGATGTTGTTCACTCGATGAAATAAATTTCGATCTTTCACCGAAAAAAACAAATATCCTCTAGCTCTTCAGTTACAATAAAGTATATCGTTTACGTTTTTCAACGTTGACGTTTTCAGCGTCTGTGTGAAACAAAAATAATTCTATCTAATGTTTAACGAACGTTATTGGGACAAGAAACATATTAGATCTGATATGAGATGGCATCCGGATAAAGTTTTATTAAGCATTTTGTTTTGGCGAGCTTAACATTTTTTGTTGGATGGTTTAATAAAGGTATACATTAAAAACCAAAGAATGTCAGATTCTTTTCATTACATTTTTCTATCGCAGTAATTAAAGTTCATAATATGTTACAACATTGACCCATATGTACACATGTATTTGAATTTACATGAAGCTCATTCGCTTCCTTGACAGGTGTGTACACCACGAACGAAAAATAGTTCCTAAGAAACTTTCCCACATACATAATGATTTTGTTCTGGATCTTGATATGATACTATTTGCAGCTTTTTTTCACGATAATAAATTTTGGTATTAAATTCCCAGAGAAAAATGAGTCAGCAATATTTCAGTAATGAGGTGTATGATTACAGAGCTCTTACAAAATACGGGATTATTTGCTTATCTTAAACGTGTGTAAAAATAGAAATATTACGCTCGAAATAAGAATACATGTAGTATTGAAATACTTCTTTCACGTCGCTGTAATAGGTATTATCCGTAAGAATGGCATATATAACTTAACCCTTTACCAAACAATCCCTGGTTTTTACGACCCTGAGATAGAAGCCTTTTGAAAACATTGTGGGGAAAGGAGAAAATGCTGGTAACCAGCATTTTCTCCTTTTCCAACAATGTTTTCTACCCTGCTGGAAACAAATTGCAATTTTTGAGTTATGTTTATTTTGTAGTCTGCAGGTGCTGTCAATTTGGACCAGTCTAAAATTCCGTTGTTTGGTAAAGGGTTAAATAGATTTTTTTTCACTGCGAAAAGCCAAGCTATTGCAATATTAAAAAAAAAGTTCGATCCAAATTAGCCTGCGCAACCTTTTTCACAGGGCACGACTCACATACATGTATTTTGATTTCGCAAAGAATGTAAATATAATACTGATAGGTACCTTTTCAAAGCAAGGACATGTTTTAACTCATTACCAAACGACAAAGTTTTAGGTTCGTTCAAATCGAAAGCATTTGCAGACGACAAAAGACAAGTGAATGAAAATTTGAAATTTGTTTTGTGAACGGTAGTAAAACATTGTGGGAAAAGGAGTAAATGCTGGTTACCAGCATTTTCTCCTTTTCCCACATTGTTTTCAAAAGGCTTCTTTCTCAGGGTCGTCAAAAGT
The DNA here is from genome assembly GCA_943736015.1 of Tridacna crocea. Lineage (NCBI taxonomy): Eukaryota > Metazoa > Mollusca > Bivalvia > Cardiida > Cardiidae > Tridacna > Tridacna crocea. Next base: position 19,402,738 of record OX031066.1, read on the forward strand.
AGGGATTGTGTGGTAATGGGTTAAGCAAGTACACTTACCCGTTTGTAAACTAAACTGGATTTGTAATGATAATGTAGTCCTGTACATTTCTTCCAGAAACTCTAAACATGCTGATAATATACGGAACATCCGATCTAGATCCTCACAACATTCCATCTTTATCTGCTTTCTGGAAAACAAAAATAGAAAAAGAACCAGTGATGGATAATGTAACAGACCAGTAGAATTCGGCGTTGGACATTTGAGCGAACCCGCAGGACAAAAGAACGAAAAAAATAGTACGTTTGAGCGACAAAATAGTGGACATTTGAGCGACAAATTTTTAACCCATTTGAGCTACATTTCAAATTCGTGGTGGACATTTGAGCGACAGGTTTTTTTACCCCATTTGAGCTATTTCTTTAAGAGATTCTTGGACAAATTTATTGGATTTGTACCTCTTCCGTCAGCCAAAGTCTGAGCAGGATAATTTTTTTTTACGTTTGGCGCTAACTCAAGGTACATGCCTCTCGATTTGTCTATCGTCTGTTTAATGATCATGTGAATTTTTTTGTTGTAAGATCATACTTGCAGAAGAATCAGTGCGTATTCTTGCTTTACATCCCTTTGAAGTACATCTTTTAACCGGTGAAAATCGTTCGCTCAAATTTCCACCTGGAAATACAGGTGGACTTTAATATCCGTCGCTCAAATGACCACCAGAGCTGTCGCTCAAATGTCTACTACAAAAATTTTCAATTTCGCTCAAATGTCCTAAGCCCGTAGAATTGACTATTGAACAAATGATTTTCATAATATTGTTATCAGTGAAATACTGGGTTTTTACAGTGAATGAAACTATTAGTGTTGGTAAATATGGTATCATAACTCGTGACGACATAGTTAAGAATTTTTACCGGAACTACTTTTTCCCTTTATTGCTCATATTGTACAAATCTGAATTATTGGAATAGAAAAGGGTGAACATGGAATTTAAAAAAAATAGGTTAATCAACTGGATGTGTGATATATCAAGAATTTGTCACTCCAATGGGGTTTGATGCCTTTAAAATCCTCTTCCTACTGACTGTATTTTTTTTAACCACATCACACCCCATTCAAGTGACAGGTTTTTAATATCATATACAACCAGTTGATTATCCTCTTTATCATTCCTGATGTTGAGTTTGCCTCCCGGGTCCATATTAACCAACTATTCTCGTCTTATTCTCCTAAGATGTTCTAAATAAGAAAGTAATACCGGTTCTGATTAGTTAAACCAATAGGTTTAGCCAATCAAAAGTTATGTTACATTCAAATATAGAGAATGCTGAAGTCTAAGACTAGGAATGTTCTTAAGAAAGGTTAATGAATATAGACCGAGCTTTTTCCGAAGAAATAGAGGATATTTGTTTTTTTCGGTGAAAGATCGAAATTTACTTCATCAAGTGGACACCATCGGTAATATTTTCACGAGTGGCGCAGCCACGAGTGAAAATGTTATCGATGGTGGTCACGAGATTTCAACGAAAGTAAAAAAAAACCCCAAATATTCTATTCATTTCATGCTTTTAACCCTGTCTGGAAGGAATTTTATCAAAATCCATGAGTACAGTTTTTTTCCGTTATTTGCCGTGGCGTACCCCTCCCGCATAGCAATGCATTACAATATTACGTCAAGCGCGAGAAATGTAAGATATGTGACGTCATATTTCCCATCTGGTTGTCAGGCACGCACAATTAACCTAGGCAACAAGGACATGAAAAACGGTATTTTCACTGGTGGTACCAGTTTAAGATCGAAAAGTATTTTCACTGCTATTTCTCGATATCCTACCGGATGATAACCAGCATTTTCTCCTTTACCTACAATGTTTTCTTCTGGTTCCGTCAAAACTCAGATATTGTGTGGTAGGTAAAGTGCTAAATCATTTAAATAACACCGATGGCGTGGTTCTTTAATATTACTGTATGTTCTTTAGTGTCTGATTTTAATCTATAGAAGTCGTAGACTATCTAAAATGCTTGGTACAGGAAAGGTTAACCCTTTACTACACGATCACGTGTTTCAACGACCCTAAAAATACGTGTTTTGAAAACATTGTGAGGAGACGGGGGAAAATGCTGTAGCATTTTTTCCCTTTCCCTTCAATGTTTTTTCTATCATTATAAAAAAAAAAAACTTAACCATTCAAGGCCTAGTTTGACTTGTCGTTTTGCAACACAATAAGTCATGTTCGATTGGGCAAGTCTAAAATCTCGTTGCCTGGTAAAGAGTTAAGCCGATTTTTAGAGGTATAAGAAGAAATAATCAGAACTTTGTTCTAATTAACTCCGACTTTCTCGGAATTAAATCTGTCCTTCGTGATGGGTTGTGTACTAAAACTCCAAGCGAAAGTGAAACGATTGCTTTCGTTGGGGAAAAAATTGTCATTTTTGATTGCAAAAAAACAGAGTGTCATGTTTCGTTTTTATTTCGTTGACACTCATTTCACTTGTGTATTTACTCTTCACAAACAACAAAAAGCAAAAGTTTAGACTTGACCAGATTGAAACCTTTTGCAGACGACGAATAAGATGTGACTCAAATGATGAAATTTTGTCTTTGATAGGGTAAAAAACATTGAGGGAAAAAGGAGAAAATGCTGGTTACCACACAACTTTTTCAAAAAATTTCTTCTCCATGGTCGTTAAAAGTTGGGATTGTACAGTTAACCCTTTCCCAAACAATCCCTGGTTTTTTAGGGTCTGGAATAGTAGCCTTTTGAAAACATTGTGGGAAAAGGAGAAAATGCTGGTAACCAGCATTTTCTCCTTTTCCCACAATGTTTTCTACTCTATCATAGACAGAAATAATCTTTTCATGAAGAATTTGATAGTCGTCTGCAAATACTTTCAATTTGGTCTCGTCCAAAAGTTTGTCGTTTGGGAAAGGGTTAATGGTAACTGTCCATGAGTTAGAGGGGTTGAACAAAAATTTTAAAAACCCTCGAAAGAGTCCACTGAATCATATGGTAGAATGTTTCTTTGACATTCAGAAAATTTGCAATAAGCAAAAAGTGTTGATTCATGTCAGCCTGCGCGGGTTGCGCAGGCTGACATGTGTCGATGCTTTTTGCATATCTGTGCATCTAATCCTCCGTCAACAGGGCATTACCCAAATGAATTCGTAGACAAATTGAGAGATTGGTTTGTCCTTTGCAATAAGGAAAAGGCTGTTTATAAGTAAAGGGAATGATTTAAGGTTATTAGGAAACTTTCCCAGGCCATTTTGGATAACACATGCACTGATGTAGCACTTGTGTGAACCTTTTACCTGACGACAAAGGCCTAGACTTAACCCTTTCCCAAACGACAACCTTTTGACTAGACCAAATTGAAAGCATTTGCAGACGACAATTCAACTCTTGCTGAAAAGATGATTTCTGTCTATGATAGGGTAGAAAACATTGTGGGAAAAGGAGAAAATGCTGGTTACCAGCATTTTCTCCTTTTCCCACAATGTTTTCAAAAGGCTACTATTCCAGACCCGTAAAAAACAGGGATTGTTTGGGAAAGGGTTAAAGTTTTAAAGGTTACAAAATTATATACACTGAATTAAGTGTGGATCAAATGAAAAGTTTTGTCTTTGAAAGAGTTGAAAACATTTAGGGAAAAGAAGAAAACGCTGATTACAATTTCTAGTATTTTTTCTAATACCCATGATGATTATTGAAAGCTTCATTATTCAGGGTCGATAAAACACATGAATGTTTTAGTAAAGGATCAATTAATCAGCTTCAGTTTTATCGCAAAGTGAAATAGGATACTTGCGTTTTCTATTAACCCTTTACATCACAATCTCGAGATTTATCGATCCCGAGAAGAGAGGTTTTTGAAAACATTTTGGGAAAAGGAGAACATGCCGGTGAACACCTCGCTGTTCTAAAAATCTTTTCGAATTGAAACACTTATAATGTTTAGTAGATTCGTTTTATTTTAACTCTTTCCCAAACAATCCCTAGTTTTTACGACCCTGAGATAGAAGCCTTTTGAAAACATCATGGGAAAAGGAGAAAACCAGCATTTTCTCCTTTTCCCACAATGTTTTCTACCCTGCTGGAAACAAATTTCAATATCTGAGTTACGCTTATTTAGTCGTCTGCAAGTGCTTTCATTTTGCACCAGTCTTAAATTTTGTCGTTTGGTAAAGGGTTAATTTTTTTTTCGTTATAACTAAATGAATGTTTAATACATGTATATTGAATTACTGACACATGATACCGAAGACTGCGTATTGAACTTTTTTTTTTATTTGTAAAATTGCAAAATAATTTTTCAGAAGGTCATGAAACCGATATTGTAACTTTCTGCAGATTCCTTCTAATCAAGAGTGCAAAACAAGGGGTATAGGCAGCACAAAGATCCTCTAAAACTCAGAAATATATTTACTGTATATTTTAGACTTGACCAAATAAGGGGACCTTATAGATCCAAGATTAGACACCACTTTCTTTACAATCTGATTATATCGTTCACAAAAGTTTCTGTTTTCACCGGTGGCAGTGAAAGGGTTAAAGAAAAAAATTACCTTCGTAATAGAGGTAAAAGTTTGTTTTTTGTGTCGACTGCCCGTTCCCATACTCGAACCCTGGACTGTTTGAGCTTTTTTCGGAGTCCATCAGTGTCGATTGCTGTGCCGAGTGCAGCAACTAGTGCGGCATACCTCGCTGTCTCCACGTTCAGTTCCTGCAATAACTGGGTAGAAATGCAAATAACGTGTTACTAAATAAGACACCGGTACAGTTAAATCTATCATCACTAGCAATCACTATCATCAATTCTCCAAAAGAGCTTGGTTCAGCCGGGAGTCAAAAGCCATAGTTGTAAACTATTACCTAACTACAAAATGTTAGACTGGTCCACAGTGAAAGCAAAATAGATGTAACTCAAAAATTGAACTTTGTTTCCAGTAGGGTAGAAAACATTGTGGGAAAAGGAGAAAATGCTGGTTACCAGCATTTTCCCCTTTTCCCACGATGTTTTTTAAAAGATTTCTTTCTCAGGCCTGTCAAAAGTAGGGCTTGTGTGGTAATGGGTTAAGCCATGTACGCTTTCAAGCAGCTGGGTTAATGCATATTTTTGCCATGAGATACAAGAAATTTATTAGGATACCTTTGGAAAACTAACAAAGTTTCCTGGAAATTATATTTAGATAGTGATAAGTTTTCTGAAAAAAAAAATAACACGATTAACCTTATTATCTATGATGGAATATATTTTAAGGTAAGACCTGTGTAATGAAAAACAGCTATCTCCACTAAATATCATTCTGCAAAATTAGCTACAATTAAAAATGAGTATTATTGAACTACTTTCACCGATTTATTTGTTCCATTTTTTCCTTCTTTGAATTATCATTTATAAATCTAAAAAAAGCCCACTATATTCTCCATTAAAAAGAGATAATAATTACCTCCCTTTTCAGAAAACTAACAAAAGTATCAAAAAATAATTTCAAGATAGATATAAACCGAATTTCTTATCCGTTAGAAATGTGCAAAAATATTCTTTCTGCATAAATCCTTATTTATCAACCAATAAGAATTTTCACCGGAAGTGCATCACACAGGTCTTACCTTAACCACGAAATACGACCTAGCTATCGTGATAGTTTTAGAAAGATATCGCGATAGATCAAAGCTTCTTGGGAATTTTATATAGCGCGAAAAGTTTTCTATTAAAAGTATCAAGATAAGATTTGTTTTCTAGAAAATTTTCATTTCATTAGTAAATATCTTAAGGCTAAAATTCTCTTTCGGGCACAAAGCTGACACTCAAGATAATGATCGTAGTAGCTCTTATCCACTTCTCGATATCTACAAATAAAAATTTCGTCGATTGGATGAACTCTGTAGTACTTAACTTTAACTATCAGTCGAATTATTTTTACACTCGTAGCTTGATAGGTAAGTTTTGATTTTTACACATAAAATGAACTGAAGTCTGTTTATTAAACACAAAAACAAGACGAAAGGCCTCTTATAGACAACTTAAAAATCATTGTGGGAAAAGGACAATTCCTAAGGTTGGTAACGAAAGTGTTCCCAGCCGTCTGTAATCATCGATACCATGAATGTCAGCTGTGGGCACGAATTTAACCCATTACCACACAATCCCTTCTTTTGACGCCCCTGAGAAAGAAGCCTTTTAAAAACACTATGGGAAAAGGAGAAAATGCTGGTTACCAGCATTTTCTCCTTTTTCCATAGTGTTTTCTACCCTTCCCAGAACAAATTTCAATTTTTCAGTCACCTTTATTTTGTCGTCTGCAAATGCTTTCAATTTGAACCAGTCTTAAATTTTGTCGTGTGGTAAAGAGTTAAAAGAAATCGTGAGAGTGAGAATTATCGAAATATTTTTATCGTTTTTTTTTTTATTATCTAGATAACATTTCATGGAAGGTCTATTTTATCGCGATAGTTTTCTTAAAACATCGAATAATAATATCGTTTTTCGTGGCAGATGTATGTCATAATAAGAACGTTTTCGTTTATTTTTTTTTTATTTGTTTGCATTTTTGAAAGTTTTTTTAAAGGTTGTTACAGACAATTCAGTAATATAATGGCGATTTATTCCCTTTTCATGTTATCTTCCCTGGGTTTGCACTGTAACAGTCCAATAGTTAAGAGTGTGTGTTTGTGTGTGTGTGTGTGTGTGGGGAGGGGAGGGGGGCAGGGTTTACTACGACCAAGGACATGAGTGGAGGACTGAACTTAGAGATCTCGAGTGCAAATTCAAAGGTGGCCCTTTAGATTTTGGGACGAAAATTTTACAAAAATGCAAAAAAATCATCCTTATACTCCCAAAACCTTTTAATTTGCGTTCATAAAACCCCAGTATTCGAAAACCAACCGACAACACGAAAAATTAGCGATTTATTACGGACCAGGTTGACACCAACGGGAGACACGTTTTATTTTTAGATTATCAATTCTCTCATTTAAATACAGGAAAACGCAGACGGAGTTTCAAACATCCGTCCAAAGAAGACATTATGGAAAATAATTATTACATGGTTGTTATGTAATGGAATTTAAGCATTATTAGTCACATGCCAGTCACTTGACATTCCCACAATGCTTTATTGATTTTTGGCGCAAAATCTAAAAATAACTTAAGAGGCTACGTAGCCTTTTAAGGGAATACCATCAAAAACATTTTTTTTTTTTTTGTAATTTTATGATTCCTAATTATTGACCATTTGTATTGTTTTTTCATATAAATTTCAATGATGTATGTATTTTTTAATTTGGTGTGATGTGAAAATTCTAAATACCCACCTTTAATCGCTAAGGAGGATAATGGAAATACTAGTATGAGTATTGACCTTTTCCAAAACAACAAATTCTAGATTCTTCCAAAACACCAGCCGATGGCAGATTTAAAATTAATGCAAATGTGCCCAAGTTAAATGATAGATTTGTTAAGGTAAGGCCTGTGTAATGGAAAACAGCTATTTCCACTAAAATATCATCCTGCAAAATTAGCTATAATTAAAAATGAGTATTATTGAACTACTTTCACCTTTTCATTTTTTCCATTTTTTCCTTCTTTGAATTATCGCTTATAAATCTAAAACCGCTATGTTCTCAATTGAAAAAGAGATAATAATTACCTCCCTTTTTAGAAAACAAAGAAAAGTATCAAAAAAAAGTTTCAAGATAAACATGTACGGAATTTCTGATCCTTTAGAAATGTGCAAAAATATTATTTCGGCATAAATCCTTATTTATCCTTATTTAACAACCAATTAGAATTTTTGCCAAATGTTCACCGGAAGTGCATTACACAGGTCTTACCTTAAGGTTGTGGGAAAAAGAGATGCCGTTTTCAAGAGCTGTCTCGCTCAGTATCGTCAAAATTATGTAGTTGAGCGTTAAACTCAAAAGTAAGATTTGAGTTTATATTGTTGCTGCTGAATACGGCCCTTGTCTTTAAACTGATACTCACCTTTGCGCAATCACTTTTATTGGCATTAACAAATGATCCCTCGCCGACACCTGTGAATGACGTCAGCTGTGGTTCCGTCGGTTGTGGAGTAACTTTGGTCGTGTCAAATTTCACAGACATATTTTAAACGCTTCCTGTATGACTGCATGGTCGGTCTGGCTGGTCTTCTGTCAGATGGGATGTCTACATTTCGACTGAGTCTAGTGAAATTAACAACTGAATCTGGCTTTTGATGAGTGATTTTTGTACCATCTGTTCTTATCTTTACGTTTTGTTTTCTCGTTGGTGCTTTCGTTAATCTGTTGGTTTTCAAGTAAATCCTGTTCAAATATTGGTTTTCTAGAGACTCCTTTCGTTTATCTGCTGTTTGCAGTGAGTCTTTGTTTATCTGCTGATCTGCTTGTATACCCACTTGTTTAGCTGCTGATTTTGTATTGTGTTTCTTTGTTCTTCTGCTTGTTTTGTACCATATCCGTCTGTTTATCTGCTCTTTTTAGAGTCCGTCGATTTGTTTATCTCTGGTTTTCTAACGAGTCCTATTGTTTACCTTTCGTCTTTTTCTTTCTGTTTGTCTTTAAGTGTTTTCTGATAAAGATTTATATCACAGCTTTTTTTTCAAATGAGCTTGTTTAAGTTTCTCGGTGTCGATTTCATCTGTTCCTCTGTTCCGCTGTTCAGCTTGACATCTTTTTCTCTTACTTGTTTTGTTCGGTTGACTCTACACACCTTTCTATATCTGAAATTGACCATTTCAATAACTTTTAAATTGTGCAACAGGTGCAAATATGATACACATGTAGGTTTGTATCAAATAATCAGCTTTTCCTATTCCTAGGCTTTGTTTGCCATAACACATATATCCTACAAAATTATCAGATAGTGAAAGAACAAGCCAACATCGCTTGGTCATTTTGACATGGACCCTGAGAAAGAAGGCTTTTCTCCTTTTCCTACATTGTTTTCTACCCTTCACAACTGACAAATTTCAAAATTTCAGTCACTTTTATTTGTCGTCTGGAGATGCTTTCGATGTCTCACAATGTTTTCTACCCTTCACAGAAACAAATTTCAAATTTTCATTCACTTTTATTTTGTCATCTACAAATGCTCTCTATTTGGACAAATATTGTCGTTTGGTAAAGGGTTAAACATGTAGAAAGAATACAGTTTTACATTAGGCTTCAAATTTTAGATTTCAATATTCATCAGTTGACGGGTTATCGTTTAGCAGTCGGTAATATATAGAGCTTGAATCAAAGTCGTTGTAGGTTCAAACCCCCGATTTGGCCAATTACTTTTGAACTGTTGATGATAGCCATTGTGACAGGGTTCATTTTTTCCCGCCGCTGATCACTGTTTCCACGATAGCTATGTGGGAAAGCAGCCTGTGATTTGTGCAAAGTGTTAATGGATGGAAATCTTGGGTAACATGCATATGTGCACTGGCCGCAACGATATAAGTGAAGTGATGTTTAAAACGGAGATAAACGCCATACGTCTTGACAGACAAGTTAACATTTAATTTTATTCAAATGATTCACTCCATAAGTTGGCTATTAAAACAGTTATCACTATGAAAAAAAAAATGCAATTTTTATTCAATAGTAACTGATACAACTCGTGTTGCTAGGGAAACGAAAATGAATTAAAAACCACACAGGAGTGGTGGCAAATAGAAAAAAAAAACATACAAAAATACAGGATGATCATTTGTCATGATATGATTCGCAAGAAACGATTCCAGCATAATATGTTTTTTCCATTAACATACTATACTGGTAAATAAATGAGCTATTATCTGTGAAAAAGGGGGCTTAATACATCTGCAAAAACTATCGACCTACGTCAGCCTGCGCAGTCCGCGCAGGCTGACATAGGTCGAAAGTTTTTGCCATTTGTAAATTTTCTACATGTCCAATGACCATTCTACATCTAGATTCAGTCAATTGTCAGACATAATAGATTTTATGGGCCTGTAATTATGTGATGACTTGCTCGGTATAAAGCATAATGGAAATTTATTAAGTCCCCTTTTGACAGAGCATGGTTCGTTAACAAATGCAGTTTCGAAAGTACAATGCTAAGTTTGAAGATGGTCATTAATCGCTGAAAGACGTATATCAAATTTCATAGGCTGTTAACCCTTATCCTATACTGAATGGAAAGTTTAGAGCAGATAGTACAAACCACAATTTAGCTCTTTCAAAGATATTCTAGGGGAACTGTATTTCCCTATCGTACAATGTATATCCACCATCAGAATGCACGTTCCGACATGAACATAATCGGCTTCTTTTTTTTTCCTTAAGGAAATTGATGTAAGTAATTGTACTTTTAGAATAATTGAAGACTCGCTGTTTGTAGATTGTTCAAAGGGATTGGCCGGAACAAAGTTGTGAGAACTTGTGGCCAGATGCTTCTGTCCAACATGTATTGCTTCTCGTGTAATGAATGTATAATGTATAAATTGGTATATAAAGATGGCACTAAAATAAAATGTATTTAAACTAAACTAATCTTGATCTGTATCACCTGCAAAAGGTCTGTGAGTGTCGCTTAGCAACCAAAAAGAACATGTAAAATAGTAGCTCGGTTAGGCAACAAATCTACTGTTGAAAAACGGTGTTTCAGGACCTAATCATCCCGGATCAAATTTGGACCTTTGGCGATTACCAGAATTGTATACGTGATTAATAACCCCCACCTTTCTAAGCAACTTAACCCTTGACCACACAATGACGACTTCTAACACCATGGAGGAAGAGCCCTTTTCAAAACATTGTGGGAAAAGGAGAAAATGCTGGTAACCCAAGTTTTTAACCCTGTAAAGATCAACTTCCTTGACAAGGCTGAAATTTTGTCGTGTGGTAAAGGGTTAACAGTGGTCTCAGATACCTGACAACTTCGTCATATTATTGTGAAATGTTTGAGCTCTTTGTTCTTTACTAGTCGATAATATTGCAGCCTCGTCCATATTCTATGTATTTCAGCGGTAAACAACACATTGTTTTTGTTGAAATGATGAAAGCAGTCTTGAAGAACTGAACAAAAGATTGTGGGGTAAAGAGAATGCTTTTTATAATCGTTTTTTTTTTTATCCCTCGATGTCTTAACCCATTACCACTCAATCCCTACTTTTGACGCCCCCGAGAAAGAAGCCTTTAGAAAACATTGTGGGAAAAGGAGAAAATGCTGGTAACCAGCATTTTCTCCTTTTCCCACAATGTTTTCTATCCTTTACAAAACAAATTTCAAATTTTCAATCACTTCTACTTTGTCATCTGCAAATGCTTTCGAATTGGACAAGCCTAAAATTTTGTCCTTTGGTAAAGAGTTAAAAAGCTTTTCGCCACTGATATTGCTCAGCGAAGAGTTAATTAGCTTGTGCCTACAAATCTATTTTTATCTATTGATTATAGAGCATTGTGCCATAGAAAGTCACACAATCCTTCACCACACAATCACGTGGTTTAAATACCCTGTGACACAAAGTTATGAAAACATTGTGAGAAAAGGAGAAGATGCTGCTTACCAGCATTTTCTCCCTTTCTCACAGTTTTTCTAACCTTTCAGAAAACACGAGTTCATTAGTACAAATATGGAATTTGTCGAATGCAGATGTGTCGAATTTCTAAGTTTTGTATTTTTTTTTCGCGCGGGAGGGTGGGGTGGGGTGGGGTGGGGGAAACAGGGGCCGGGGGAAAGGGTTATATAATAATTAATAATTTCCTGGAAACCAAAATAGAGCCCCTGACAATGTGCGATCACATTTTTGGCGCACATGGGGTCAGTTTATTGTCTGGGTGTTCAAATCTGCGCAATTTACCTCATAGTCACCTTCTTAACCCTTTTCCAAACGACAAACTTTTGGACAGGACCAAATTGAAAGCATTTGCAGACGACAATTCAACTCATGCTGAGAAGATGATTTCTGTCTATGATAGGGTAGAAAACATTGTGGGAAAAGGAGAAAATGCTGGTTACCAGCATTTTCTCCTTTTCCCACAATGTTTTCAAAAGGATACTATTCCAGACCCGTAATAACCGGGAATTGTTTGGGAAAGGGTTAATAAACTGCTGTAAAGAATGAAATAAAAAGGTATAATGTCACATTTGCGGTCATTGTACCTATGTTTACTGACGGTTTAACTCTTTACCACACAAGAAAATTTTAGACTGGTCCAAATTGAAAGCATTTGCAGACGACAAAATAAAGGTGACTGAAAATTTGAAATTTGTTCTGGGAAGGGTAGAAAACACTGTGGGAAAAGGAGAAAATGCTGGTTACCAGCATTTTCTCCTTTTCCCACAGTGTTTTCAAAAGGCTTCTTTCTCAGGGGCGTCAAAAGAAGGGATTGTGTAGTAATGGGTTAAGTAGGAAGTTTTAACGAACGAATCTTCTATTATGATTCTGTGAGCTAGATACTGGACAAAGCTGTTAATACACTGGTACCAGTGAAATGGGTGTAAATCCTATCTAAAGGGGCCGTCACACCACATGTGTCGTTCTGGTCAACGTTTTTTGACGTTTGAGGAAACGTTGTTAGTCGCCCGTGGTCGCTGGAATAGCGCCAGAAGAGGGTTGTGTGAATGCTAGTGAACGACGGTGATCGTCGGTGATCGCAGGGAATCGGCGGAGAACGCCAGTCCGGAAAAAAAAGTTTTGAACATGCACAAAAGTTCTAAATGACACCAACGTTCTTCAACGTTTAATTTTAAACGCTGAAGATCGTTAAGAACGTTTGTGGAACGTTTTACTAACGTTCATCGAGCATTGAACGTGTTCGGCTATCGCTAGTCAGTCATTACGCTAGCGTTACTTGGTTGTTACTAATCGTTTGCTTTGCAGTGAACGACTCACGGGCGACCTGTCAACGACCGCTGAACGGTCTCCTAGCGTACGCAGAGTGTGACTAAAGTGAAACAAACGTCCTTTTGGCGTCCATTGAGCGTCATTCGAGCGTTTCCCGAACGTCCATTCATATGGAGGTATCAGAGGTATCTTACTTGGTCGCTGTTACACGCTTCTCGTGCGTTAGATACACACTAGTCATGCGTTAGGCACACGTTAATAGCACGCCAGATGTGAAATCCTCTTTCTAGAACGCTTAAAAATCGAACGATTTAAATGCTCAGAGAACGTTGACCAGAACGTCATGGTGTGATGGCTCCTTACGCTATAAATATTTCTGCAAATTTATTCCCCTCATAAGAGCATTTATCACTTTGAACCAAGCGACACATTCTTATATTTGTCCATACTGACAGGACTTTCAAGACTACGTATACAATGTTGCTGGAATAATGAGGCTGCCTTTACATTATTTGTAAATAAGGTCAGGATAGGAGAAAATGCTTGTTACCATCTACCAGCGCATTGAAGAATTAAGGCTGCATGCATTTTCTCTGTAATTTTTAACTTGTCAGGCATTAAAACTTTCAGAGTTAACTATATCACGAAGGCCAGCGCGTCTAAAACGCATTTTCGGATCTATATTTCTACCCGTACCCAGCACCATGTCAAAACTGTAACCAAGCCAACAGCTACTTTCTCATGTAAATTTGTGTTTTATATGGCTTGCGACACGCGAAAAGGGGTATTCGGACATTTGCATAAATTGTCGTCTCGGATTAGCGTGTGCAATACTCTCAGGCTAATCCAAGACGGCACTTTACGACTACATTAGATTTTGTGATACAGTAGACTTGCGAAAAACAGAAAATTACAGACAAGCGTAAAGTGCCCTTTCAGACTGGGCAGGCTGATCCGAGACGACACTTTACGCAAATGTTCGAATGTCCCTTTCGCGTTTTGCAAGCCAATTATATAGCACAGAGAGACAGAGAGAGAGAGAGAGAGAGAGAGAGAGAGAGAGAGAGAGAGAGAGAGAGAGAGAGAGAGAGTTTTTGCTGAATCATGATTGGTAACGCCTAGGTGCGGGCTTCCGTGACTTCGGTCTTGATCCGTTTGTTTGATTTTTATGATAGAAAGTCGTCTTATTATTCTTGTTTTTTTAATCTTAAACATCATGCAGTCGCATCGGTCTGAGAGTTGTTGCTTTTCTTGTTTTAAACAGTGCCGACCCAAAAATTAGTGATTTTAACAAAGTTTTTTAGATCTACGGTTAGTATATTATCGTTTATTTCTCTATTCTACATATACGACTATTTGATGTGATGTGATTTGGTACCGTTAGCTTATGATGAGCTAATGAAATGGCAAATTAATACAGCTAATGAAATGACGCGTTAATCGTCTCCATGATGAAACACCACTCCTTAATTTTCAATCAAACAGCACACGTTTTTCACTTGTCCATCCTGAAATGCTTACAGTAATTTCATCGAGTGAACACCATCGGTAATATTTTCACGAGCGGCGCACTTTATTTCACCGAGTGAACACCATCGGTAATATTTTCACGAGTGGCTGCACCATTCATGAAAATATTACCGATGGTGTTCACTCTATGAAATAAATTACAATCTTTCACCGAAAAAGAATTATATATCCTCTATTTATTTCATGCATTTCGGTACTTTATCGAGAAATAACGATGAAATATTGTTCGAAATATCACTTTTATTTTCTAACTTTTTAACTGAAAGTGGAAACAGTAATTCCTGATCACAAGTTACCAAGGTAAACAGCGCCTACCATTTAACCAGATGGAAATATTACGTAATTTACCCTACATCCCTCGCGCTTTACGTAATGTTGTAATGCGTTAATATTATGCAAGGAGGTACGCCATGCGCAATAACCGAAATGGCTAAAAGGCTAAAAAAAAAAAAACGAAACGAGTGATATATTTGATTTTATTGGTGAAAGATTACATTTTATTTCATCTCGTAATTACCATCAGTAATATTTCACTCGTGGCTGCACCAGTCATGAAAATATTACGAATGATGTATAAACGTGAAATGAATTTCGATCTATCACCGAGACAAAGAAATATCTTCTGTTTATCGACACTTCAGAACAGTAACTGGAGCAGAATGATCGAACATACCACGCCGTAAAATGATGGTATTCACGGCGGGGAATCACGTGACACAACAACAACAACAATGACCGTTATTTGAAAAAAATCCCCAACTTCAGGTAAGGAAATCTTCAATAATTCCGTTAATACGTGACCGATTGGAATTTGGTTTGAAGCAGAGAAGGCGGAAGGACTCCGGGGATTTGCTTGATGTGTTAGATTTTTTAAACAACACCTGATAAAAAAGTTATTGACGAGCAAACAAATTATTCAGGGTAAAAAATTTGTTTGCTCGTCAATAACTTTTTTATCAGGTATTGTTTAAAAATTCTAACACATCAAGCAAATCCCTGGATGCCTTCCGCCTTCTCTGCTTCAAACCAAATTCCAATCAGTCATGTACTAACGGAATTATTGAAGATTTTCTTACTTGAAGTCGGGGAATTTTTTCAAATAACGGTCATTGTTGTTGTTGTTATGTCACGTGATTCCCCGCCGTGGTATTGCGCGATCGAAAACTCTCAAGAGACGCCAATCTCCGAGCAGAGTTGTCGTTCGTTACCTCACATACATCTCTGCGATGGGCCAAATGACAAGAATCTTGTCAAACCGAGGAAAAGATGTTTTGTTACTGTTTAGCTGTTTCATATGTAAAACTGTAAGTTAGACAAAGGAAATATGATTCTGGATACATTATAGGTGCGTTCAAACTGATGAATTTACCTGTATAAAATGGAACTATTTATTTCGAGCCTCTTCACTTTTCAGAATCTTACGCCGATTTTAACGAAAATGGCTGCGCCCATGAATGATGACAGCCGATTTGACACACCGCTGGATCTAAGTTTGTACGATTAAAAATCAAGTTATCGTCCTTTAAAGATATTTAGGCTTTTTAGAAAATCCCTCTTTTGTTCATTTCCTATCACTAAGTCTGATTGGTCCCATGCTGTTTGAACAATCGATATTGGTCTTTCTTTCACCGGCGTTTGTGTAGCCATTTTGAGTTATGATCATGTGACAAAATTATGACGTAATGATGGACTACTTTCTGAGCCCACTACAGAGGTAAATGTAATGATCCGGATTGCAAGAGAGTGAAGAGACGCATGGTAAGGCTACCATGGTCGAGCTGGCTTCCTATATTTCTATGTTACACTGCAAAGAAATTTCTCGGATATGCGTTGAGTATATGCTTCCTTCATTATTAGTTGAACGGTCAGAAGGCAAGGGACTTGGATACTTTACGGATGCGGGGAATCTTGTTGCCCAACAGTCGTGAATAAGTCGTGAATAATGTCCTATTTTTGGGTTCAAAATACCTATACAAAAGTTCCCACATATTCAGCTAAAATTAGCTAGATCCCTTCAATGAGTATAATATTACTGCACGATCTGATATTAGTTACCCATATAAGATAATATCACTAATTCATACTCCAGTTACTAGTGGAATATTATTTTGAGAATACATGTATTGAGTCATGTGATTCCCTTCTTTGACTTTGCGTGAGAAGTCAAGCTATCGCATGACTTAATTCATCAATGAAAAAACAATGGGGATGTAGAAAAGCAAGTTGTGACATGATTTAATTTTATCAAAAGAAAAGGAATTGAAACCATACATATCCATTCGTATATACAGTTTGCCATCTTCGCTGGTAACACCGTTAACCCTTATGATGCTAAATAACTAAAATGAAAATTTCAATTCGTCTGTAAAATCCATATATTGCCATTTCAAAGTTATGTTTTGGGGTATAATATCTCCTTAACGGACGGTGTAGATCATAGATCAGACTGCACGTTCTGTGCAGTCTGATCTTGATCTACATTGTCCGCAAAAAGTCAATGAGTCGCGCTTAGCAGCCTAAGGGTTAAGGCGGCTACGTATATGCTGTTTTGTCTGTTCTATGAAGTTTTTAGGTTTCACGTTCCGCTGCGACCTTGATCTTATACATCAATATTTTATTATTTTATATTTATTTTACGATAAATTAAAGCTCAACTTCAATCGGTAGTATATGACAATGCTATCAGTATAACTGACAGGCCACTATTGCTATGGCAGCATGGAACAAAAATCAATTGTAGTTGATTGATTGGTTGGTAAATTGATTGCTTGCTTGGCTGATTGATTGATTGATTGATTGATTTATTGATTGATTTACACTTATTTCCCAAACATATTAGTGACGGCGACAGCTCGCTTATAATGTTTGTAAATTGATTTCGCCAGTAGCAGGCAACTACTCCGGAGTCTCTTGCTTTTTGTCTCTGCTCCGGAGTTTCTTGCTTTTAGATACCTCTAACCAAAACCCCGGCGCTTCTAGTACAAATCGAACTTGGTTCCCCCAGTTTTTGAATCCTAACATTTGCTACTGAGTCAAGCAAGACCCCAGGTTATGTTATAGACGATTGTAGATAGTGTAGAAAGTGTAGAAACAGGTCAGAATGTACAAAACGTGCACCGGATCAAAATGTACAAAACGTGCACCAGGTCAAAGTGTACAAAACGTACACCAGATCAAAATTTACAAAACGTGCACCACGTCAAAATGTACAAAACTTACACCAGGCCAAAATGTACAAAACGTGCACCAGACCAAAATGTACAAAACGTGCACCAGGTCAAAATGTACAAAACGTGCACCAGTTCAAAATGTACAAAACCCACACCAGGTCAAAATGTACAAAACGTACACCAGGTCAAAATGTACAAAACGTGCACCAGGTCAAAATGTACAAAACGTGCACCAGGTCAAAATGTACAAAACGTGCACCAGGTCAAAATGTACAAAACGTGCACCAGGTCAAAATGTACAAAACGTGCACCAGGTCAAAATGTGCTAAACTTGCACTCAGGTCTTCTATCTATGCAGTTTGATACCTGGTGAGACATGGCGTTTGAAGACCCTTGTGTTTTCTCCATTTAATGCCGATCGAAATGACATGATTGTTTACTGCATTTATTAAGTAAAGGCGCTGCATATATCAGAGATAAGTGTTTATGATTTCTATGCCACAATTCCCTGTTTCAGTTACTGATGTAATCATTGGGCTCTTCGTAGGTGTGTCCTATGGCAAGACACTTGGTAAAAATGTTGGGTTTTCAGCACATTCTCCTTTTCCAACATTTCCTATCTCTCTCTCTCTCTCTCTCTCTCTCTCTCTCTCTCTCTCATCTCTTTTTAAACCTCCTTCTCGGGGTCGATAAAACACAGGATTGTTGTATAAAGGTGTAACAATGTCTCTTAAAAAGATAGACGACGTAAATTTCCTGCAAATAGACAGAGGCCTCTAGGATAACCGTCTTAAGTAGTCAACATTTTCGGGCGCAAGGGCCCAGGGAATAAACGTATCCACACTTTGGACCACTTACAAGCTTGAATTCATTCATTTGTAATCAGTAGCAAAATGTAGGTTTAAAAGCTAGCACATTCAGATACGCCTAGAAAAAAACCTGTTCATTTGGCAGCCAGCGCCTGCTTATTAGCACGTATTTCATCAGCTGATTCAATGTATTCAATCAGATAATGGGATGACACGACTAACACTTCAAAGCACTCTTTGAGGATACACGAACTTCTCACTGCGCAACAATGCAACACTATACTAATTAGGTAAATGAAGAACCGAATCAAAGCTTAACCCTGTACCAAAGAAGCCCTGAAGAGAAAAGCTTTTGAAAACATTGTCGAAAAAGGAGAATATGCTGGGTAACCAGCATTTTCTTCTTTTCACACAAGTTTTCTTATCCTTCCAAAGACAGATACAATCATTTGAGTTATATTTATCTGTTGTAGGAAATGCTTTCAGTGTGGAAAAATGAAGAATTTTCTCGTGAGGTTTTAGAGTTAATTGATTATTCACTAGGACTTCAGTAATTATTTTGATGTAATTACGGGAGACACGAGCTTGTAACCGTTGTTCATTTGACGCCGAGAGCGTTTGGTGTAGCGATCGGTGTACATTAATGATCACACTTCACGTCCTGTGGATTCCAGTCCAGAATCTATACTGCCCGTATTGGCACCCCGTTCGTAAAATGCTAATAAAAGCATCTCCGAGTTCAGCTCAGTTTGGCATGATGTTTTAAACTATGTGGATGTACGTCAATCAAGTCACCTTAAAGATTCGAACTGCATACCAGTTAACTATCTACAGCCTAGCAGTAATATTCAATTGAGGAGCGCTCCGTTAAAAGGGGACTGAATACAGTTCCGTGCGACTTATTACAATATTTTGGATTCATTAAATCCACCTTGTCTAATAAATGATTGGATCTCGAGGCACCCTGGTCCTTTGACATGCAGAAAACTGACAAGTAGAAAAAAAGATCCATGTCAGCCTGCGTGTACTGTGACATGAGTCGCTACTTTTCGTAGATGCACTAACACCATTCTAACAGAGCAGGGCTCATTTAGCTTTTAGTGCAGCAGCCCTTGTGAATATCAGATTTGAAATGATCTAGCTAATAATGAAAAAAAAAACTGCAAAATTATGAGGCCATTTAATATCCTTGGACACAATACTAAATTCTATTGGATGAGAATACTGCAGAAGCAGTCTATATTAAGGACGAGGCGACAGCCGAAATTGATTAATTGAATGGCGTCTAATAAAGCTGTTTTCAACATTATTTTAACTACATAGCTGCGGTCAGTGCACTTATCCATGCTTTCCCAGAATTTCTGTTAACTATTACCTCGTCATCCCCAACTTTCAGCTGCAGGTCGAGCAAGAGTTACTCTCCTTGGAACTTATCGATTATCTGGTCCGAAAGGATTTCCGATAACGGCCTGTCATATAGGATTCAGAAGGGAATTTTTTTTGATCGACTAAAACATGTTTTTCTTCTAAAATGATTAAAATCTATAACGTCTTGAAGTATTCCCTAATATCTCTACTTTACTTCAATATAATTTTAATTCCTGTAGCAAAATGGGAAGTTGCGTCCATTTTGATTTAAAGTTACTGACCCATTCTCCTTCTTATTTCTATAGAAAGGTTTAAGAAATTTGCTCTTGCGCCGTTTTTGACGCTAAATAACATAAAAATGAATTGCAAGAAAAAAATCTATAACGTCTTGAAGTATTCTATGTTTTGTTGTGATTATGATCAAAGTATTCGTTTACATTCGTTAAATTGAGATCTTGCGTCCATTTTAGTTTAAAAACGACACTATCGTTAATTTTTGTATAAAAAATGCTGTATCGAGCAAAGTGAGATTTTAAGACTGGGTGAAAAGATTTAGCAACGGATAAAGGGAAGATAAGAACTGACGACATGATAACCTTGTCTATATTGTTTTGTTAGACCTGGATCCTGTTTTTACACATTGTCCAAATATATAATGAGATTATTTATCATTTTTATACATGTACGTGTATATTATTTGCATCATTGAAAACTTTTAAGAGATTTGTAAAAACCATTATCTTCCCTGTATCGTCTTTTTTAATTCTTTTTTGGAAAATAATTTCAATCTAGTTAGCATAAATTTCTTTAAATTGCATTTTTATTTCTTTATTTTTTTTCTTCTTTATTTCTAAAGAAGATTGAATTTGTTGTACTATTGGATCATTATAATAATTATGCAGTCAATAGACTAGTAACAAACTGTACAAAATAAGCATTCTGATCCTGGGCCGAATCGGTTTTATTTAATGTGTCGAAATTCTTTTGGCTTAAAAAAATTGACGTTGCAATATCAATATATGACTGAAATCAGCAGAAAACAATTTGCGTTTTGGGAGTATTGATGTGACCCGTACAGCACACTCCCGAATTTCAACGGTCCTGCATAAAACCTTTTGTAAACATTGTGAGAAAAGGAGAAATACCAATATCCAGTATTTATTCCTTTTCCTACAATGTTTTCTACTCTTTTAAAGTGAAGAATATCAATTTAGCTACATTTGATTTATTTTCTGAAATTGCTTTTTTTCTAAGTTGGTGAAGTCAGAAAATTCTCCATATGGGAAAAGGTTTTAAATTATTGACTTTTGAAAACACATGAGAGGGAGAAAATACATGTGATCAGATTGAAAATACATGTAGCGAGGAAATTTGAATATGTGAGCTGTCGCCATAAAATACTTTTGAAAATGCATTAATCATCACACATTTGCAAGAAAAGAGCTAAAGAGAGAAGGCGGCAAATTGGACTTCCTTATACAAGATCTTGTTAAACTTGACTTTAAATCCTTATAAATAATCTCGTAAAAAAATCTGATCTTAGTTTACACATTTAGTTTTAATTTATTCAATATACTAACATCATTCATTTACAACATGTATTGCGAAAAGGATTGAAACGAAAGCATCAAAGCTTATGTAGTTCCTGTCCCTAAAGAAGTCTGATTTTTTTCCTGACACATGTACTTTCTTTCCGATTACCCCGTATAAATGTATCAATGTATACCATTACGTAACACCAATCAAGATACCCGATAGGCGTCTTATCTAATAGTGAGACTCGGTCATCATCGGAGAACTCCGGCACAATGCAAACGATCAGGGAAAAAGAAAGAAAATACGATAGTTGCTATAAAAAAGTGTAAAAAAGGCTAAAAATGTATTTTCTAAATGACCGAAAACTACGCCATATTAAAGAACAATAAATAAGCTTTCTGACTTCCCTGAAGATAATTTTGATTTTCCAACAGTATTGTGCAGGCTGATTTATGTTTACCGTGTGCTCACAAAATCACTGACTTCTTCTAAAAAGTGACGAAATTATTTTAAAAGGAACTGACCTATTGAACATAAAGGTCGAAAAATATAATTTGTATACGGTTTGTTTGTTTATGATAGATCAGACGATACCAGTGTGGTCTGATCTACCAACACACTTTCCCCAGCCTAATATACATGTACGTACATATATTTGTGACGATGCTATGCCAAACAATTACAATAAAATGCCGTCTGCTGACTATGTAATAGCTCTATGCTACAGGTTGGAAATTAATGTTTTCAAAAACATTGTAACAAGAGAAGCCTAATATCCTTAACTTTGTGGGTAGCTATTCAGAAATATATCCAACCGAAGTATTTTACTATTGTACCATTTTTTGTGATAAATCAATAAAAATATCAGAGATTGAATTCAAAATTATTAAGAAAAAATCAGAAATAAAATTCCAAAGATGCAGTAAACATATGTGCTGTTACATTTCGAGCGTTCGTGTCGCGCTCCTCCCCCGGCTTTAGTCTCATCATAAGAAACTTGTACTGCGGATATTTTTCTTTTTTTTTAAACTCTTCAGGAACTGGCAATGTATGACTGCCCCAATATTTAAAGCAGTTGTAGACAGCACAATAAATATGGCTCAAATTATTCAATTTGTATCAATTAAGGCATGACAACATTGCTTGAAAAAGAGCAAATGCTGGTCAAAAGCATTTCTATAGCTGACCATAATTTTTCAAACGCGTGCTTTCGGTAAAATTTGAGGTAGATCAAATTGTAAGACCTGAAAGGAAAACAAATCCTACAAGTTTTGGTACCCCAGTAAATTACAACCCCAGATATCCCGCAGAGTTGTTTTCCAATAAATTGAAACCCTCTACACTCGAAGCGCGAAATTCGGGTTATAAGTGCAAAGGGTTTGCAGAGATCGCCAGTCAATATATCATTCCGTATGTGATCGATTTCACGGCCAAAAGGGATCAAACTCTCATAATTTAATTGGCTTACATAGCGGTCAAATAACAGTTACCGGGTTTGATTTGCATGATAAAGTTGGCCATGACAATTACCTTTCCAAGCCACTTGCTGCTTTCCAAGATATCCATCCTCAAAACAATGATCAGCGGTGAGAGAGGAATGAATCCTGCCCCAATGAGTATCATCAATCCTACGAAAGAAATCGCCAGAACTGAGGCCTGGAACCAGCCAGAGTTAAGAGTTGTTATTGTTATTTATTCTAACAAGAATTCCTCAACGTGTTTTGTACGAGATATGTCCAGATTACGTTCCAAATCAAGAGAAAAAAAACAAGCATATAAAACAAAATGCTTTGAAAACGTAGATGAAAGGTTTCTACAAGTTCTGATTTTAGTATCCATGGCTACAAAGTTGTACGAGAAAAGCTTAATTCATTGGCTTTCTTTCTACGGTTTTGCCTCGTGTTTTTTTTTATTTAGATATATAAAACCGATTTGTTATGTTAACCAGAGTCTGTATTCACCAACCATTCTTAAGGACGTTCTTTGTCTTATCTCCATGATTTTCTAAATGTGAAAGTAACGTAACTTCTGATTGGCTAAACCAAATCGTTTTGCCAATCTGAAGTTGTGTCACTTTACTATATAGAAAATTCCTGAGGATAAGACAAAAAAATCCTTAAATACGAAACCAGATGTCGATTTCAGCCTTGACATATTTGAAAGAATTTTCAGACGACTGATTAAAAGTTACTCTAAACTACAATGTTTGTCTTTCAAAGATTAGAAAAGATTGTAGGATCTGAGGAAAGGTTGATTAGCAGTACTTTTCAATTTATCGAAGTTTTCAGAAGCCTTTTGTCACAGGATCTCTGAAATAGTAGCTTTTTTAGTCCGTTTCAACGACATTGGCTTTTATCCCACAGAAGAAAGTAAGAAATAAAGACTGGCCATGAAAAATAGATATTTTTGTCGGTTTGGGTTCTTTGTCAATCTCGAGAAAACATTTGACGGAGTCGGAATGTGATGATGTGGTGGAGGAAGGGGAAGCCCACGACAGATAAGAAAAAAGACTACGTCATGAATGATGATGATAATAATGATGACGATGATGATGATGATGAGGAGGAGGAGGAGGAGGAGGAGAAAGAAGATAGAAGAAATGCAAGAGGTGGATAGAGAAGAAAAAGAGAACGAGAAAAAGAAGAGAGGGAGTGGAGGAGAAAAAGAAGAAGTGAAAAGAAGAGAAGAAAGAGAAAGAAAAAAAGCAGAAAAGAAAAGGAAAAAAGAAAAGGAGGAAGAGGAGTAGAAAGACACTACGACATCCACAACCACATCTTCGCAAGCCAAGGGTGACAATCCACTACGCTACTCTACCCTTGGTTGATCGAGTTTGGTTTCGACATTCCCCCGATATGCATTTTCATTGGTTGCAGCTAGCTCTAAATGGACGTATCAAATCGTTCGTAGCATTTCATATATGATAAAAATAGAACAAGGTCGCGACCTTTCGGATAAAAATAAAAGGTAAACATGAATACCTCCCTGGATGTGTGCAGAATCTATAATGATTTATCAGCGAAAGAAAACATAGACGAACAATATTTACAGAAAGTTTCAGTGTGGCCAATCAATTATCAGAGGTTTTAGGTTATATTCCAGCATCTGACCATGGAATGTCGGAGTATGTTTGTGGTTATTGCTTCATGTTGAATTATTGTACATGTATTCTTAAGCGGTTTGTAAAACGATATTTCATTGGCTATAAGAAATATGATGTAAAGGGAGATAATACGCAGCATCCAATAGGGGGCGTATCGCGAAAATCCGCCAAGGTAAGATCCACGTAGTGATCGTAACCTTTGCTCGCGAAGATGCCACGACCACGACGACAGCAACCAACACCAACCACCAATAACACGAACATAGGAGAAAAAATACTAAAGTTTTGTGGTATATGTCGAATAAAATACCACTGTAAGTGCAATATTGGATTTTGAAGACCATGTATCGTTCTCTTCTTCAATCAAATCATGTGTGCAAAGATGAAGGAAATAAACAGAAATAAACTCATTTTTTTTTTCAGACAAATGAGTTTTTCGGTAGCACCCAGATATGTTATTGGAAAAGGCATGTCAAAATACACTGGGTGAAGCCATCGATCGAGGATATACTAATTTTAATTGGAAATAGCTTCACTCGTTAATAGCTTTCATTTCGTGCAATATTACAAAATTTATCTACTGATCGTTTAGTCCTTGGCTTTTTCGTTCCAAAACCACTTCGCCCAATGGCTTGTTAATCCATGATTGGGCGCTACTCCATTTGATTTGGTATGAATATTTATACATCGAAATAATTGTAATGTTGGGAATTGAATTTTTACGGCCAAGGATATTTCAAAATCATAGTTTTCAGGTACAAACTTAATTTTATTCGATATATTCACATGCTTTTTTTTTGCTCCATTCATCATGCATCATACTCTCAAGGGACGTTATTCCTGACTCCTCTTAATGTTCAAAGGGAGACCAATAGTTCACAAACAACCCTAACTTTGTCATGAGTACTCTCTTTTCAACCAAAAAGGTACCCGTTTGCTAGTTGGTTGACTTTCAAGCCAATATTAGAATAATATTTCGCTTTGTCTTTCAAAATTTTAGTTCCACACAATGGCTTCTTCAACAAATCCTCGACAAATACCACTTCAGCCTCCTCAACGCTTTGATTGAAGAAGAGGTCGATGGCAAAAATGCTGAATAGAAAAGAAAAATGAATTGAAGAGATATAAAGCTAGCTAATTTTAGAGAAAGTCTAAACAAACGGATAACCTTTCAATGAAATAGCGAGATTACTAACAAGATATAGTATTACGTTTTAGTATCCATGGAAACAAAACTGACCAAGAGGGGACACTATAAATTGTAGATTGGCGCCATTATATGTTCTGTCAGATGAAAGGGTTATCCTGAAATCTCATAAATGAGTCATGCTCTATGAAAAGGGGGTTTAATGCATCTGCGAAATAGTATCGACTCATGTCAGGCTTACCTGTCTGTGCATGCTGACAAAGGTCGAAACCTGGCTATAGATTTGACCCGTCACGCAAAAAGGGACAATCTGGGAATTCCGTACATCAATAAGATGAAAGCAGACCAAAGATGGCGCAGTGTCAATTTAATTTGATAGGTCAGAAGTGATTGTTTAACAATGTGGAATGACTACTTTTCATACAGAAAATGTCATAACAGCAAAAAGTTTCAACCTGGTCAGCCTGCGCGAATTGCGCATGCTGACCATGTTTGACACTTTTTGCAGTTCCCAGAAGGTTCCTTTCGCGTGATGGGTCACATTTGTATTTTTTTTTCCTAGTTGTCCAAAGACCATTCGACCCAAAGAATTAGTCGATTTCTGTTCTGGAACATAAAGGATTTTATGAGTTATTGATATCTGATGATGACTTGCTTGGGCTTTTTGTATAACGGAGATGCATTAACCCTTTTCCAAACGGCAAATTTCGGACCAGACCAAATTCAAAGCATTTTGCAGATGACAAATTAACAGTTGCTAAAAAGATGATTTTTCTATATGATAGGGTAGAAAACATTGTGGGAAAAGGAGAAAATGCTGGTTACCAGCATTTTCTCCTTTTCCCACAATGTTTTCAAAAGGCTTCTATTCCAGATCCGTAAAAACCAGGGACTGTTGGGGAAAGGGTTAAACTCCTCAGTTTTGCATGTCTCAAATTGTAGTATCTTGTTGCCTTTACCTACAGTATAGATCTAGATCATGCTATGCAGAACATACAGCCTGATGAATGAACTACTCTTACCGTTGCTTTGAAAAGATTTACAAGCATTATACAAACGGCTTTCGCAGAAAATTTAGATCAAGGTTAGACTTCAAAGAATGTTACTTTTGCTTGTTTGATCTACGACGACCAATATTTCATTGACATTCAAAAAAAGTAATTTTAAGATTTTTGAGCCTCATTTTAGATGAAACACGCTCTGTGAAATGGATTTTCACGCATTTGCTAAAAGTATGGACCCAAGTGAGCCTACACAGTCCGCGCAATCTGAGAGAGAGAGAGAGAGAGAGAGAGAGAGAGAGAGAAAGCGAGAGCGAGAGAGAGAGAGAGAGAGAGAGAGAGAGAGCCAACGAGCGAACATCTATCACATGATGGCTGCATCAATTAACATGAATGATAAATCATTTCCTGATTATATATTGTCATATATTGTCATTATGTTTCATTGTTTGTCACCTTCAAAAGCCTTTCAGCTGTAACTCTGTAAATCTACTGACAGCTTTCTAATCACTTTAATGGATAGAGTAATCGTCCTTCATCTCGAGAGAGTAAATAAAAACCCATCACAGCTCAAGAGGCAAAAAGGATAGTTTTGTCATACACTTGTGCTGTGCTTTTGTTTCTGCACTAATAGATATACCGACATTTTTAAGACAATTCTTTTCACAATTCTTTTCGCAAAATGTCGGACTAATTTCAACTGTAAATAAGATACTATCTGTCAGAATTGAGTTTCATGCATTTATAAAAAGAATAGGCACAGATCAGCCTGCACTGATAAGGGTCAAACCTTTCTGCTATTCGTAAACTTTTTACAATTAAAAATACCATTCTATGTCAAGACTTAGACGCTTGTTAGAGGATAATCAAATAGAGGATAATCAACTGGTTTATTTTGATATGAAAAATATCTCACAAGGATGCGTTGTTAGGCGTTGAAAAAACGAGTGCGCAGCACGATTTTTTTTTACGCCTTACGACGCATCGCATTCAAAAAAAAAAATCAACCAGTTGATTATTCTATTTATTATATACCTTATTAACATTATTATTTATAATATTTCGTTTGAAAGACGAAAACAAAAAATGTAATCGAAAAGAAAATTAGTTCCTAAATGACGGCAGGAAGTGAAAGTGAAAGTTGATATCGTCACTAGTAATGATATAAAACTTTTTTTACACTGGAAAATTCCAGGATTTCATTGCTAGGTATAATAAAAAAGATATCTTTTTTAGTGCAACCACACTAGCTTCTTGCAATGATCACGGAGATGGAAAAGACGCATTTTGCCAGAGTACTTCTCGAATATTAGGACTTATCCTATTACCAAACGACAATATTTTAGACTGGTCCAAATTGAAAGTGATTGCAGACGACAAAACAAAAGTGACTGAGAATTTGAAATTTGTTTTGTGAAGGGTAAAAAACATTGTGGGAAAAGGAGAAAATGCTGGTTACCAGCATTTTCTCCTTTTCCCACATTGTTTTCTAAAGGCTTCTTTCTCAGGGGCGTCAAAAGTAGGGATTGTGTGGTAATGGGTTAAAGTTAAGTCCGTGTTATTCTCAATTGGGTTCCCGTTCCTTGAAATTCTTTTCGAGGAATGCATGATGATAATCATTGCTACTGATCTCATTCCTCTCTCACTGCTGAATATAGTTCGATCTGCTGCTTTGACAGTGTGTTGTGCAGTCATCACAGGTGAACAAGCTCTAGAAAAGTATAGATATAGAGGATATTTGTTTTTTTCGGTGTAAGATCGAATATTTATTTCATCGAGTGGACACCATCGGTAATATTTTCACGAGAGGCGCAGATGAAATAAATTTCGATCTTTCACCGAAAAAAACAAATATTCTATTTATTTTATGCTTTTAACCCTTTCTGTGAGGAGTTTTATCAAAATTCAGTCCAGTTCTTTTCCCTTATTCCCCGTGGCGTACCCCTCCCGCATAGCAACGTCACGTCAAGCGCGAGAAATGTGAGGTATATGACGTCATATTTCCCATCTGGTTGTTAGGCACGCGCAATTTACCTAGGCAACAAGAACGTGAAAATCGGTATTTTCACTGGTCGTACCAGTGTAAGATCGAAAAATATTTTCACTGCTATTTCTCGATATCCTACCGGAAAGCATGAAATAATGGATGTCCTAGTTTCAACAACATAACTGAAATGATCAGCTAAAATCGGCTCAACAAAACAGAGTATTTTCAAATATGCGTTGGAGCAAAGGAAGGGGAAGAATACAGAATGAATAACAGAAAACATACCACCACAAATTTCATAGGTTTTTTGGGGACCAAAGGCTTTAACCCATTCCCAAACAATCCCTGCTTTTTACGGGTCTAGAATACTAACCTTTTGAAAACATTGTGGGAAAAGGAGAAAATGCTGGTAACCAGCATTTTCTCCTTTTCTCACAATGTTTTCTACCCTATCATAGACAGAAGTCATCTTTTCAGCAAGAGTTGGATAGTTGTCTGCAAATGCTTTCAATTTGGTCTAGTCCAAAATTTTGTTGTTTGGGAAAAGGTTAACCCTTTCCCCCCCCCCCCCCCCACCCCCCACCCCCCCACCCCAACCACCACCACCACCATTTCCCTATTTTGAACTATTCAATCACTATTAAAGCTGTCTTTTTCGATCGTGAAAGTAAGTCCTAAACTGTTCTTCATAATTCTAGTTTGTCGGGCTAAAAGTTAGGGATGCAATTCAACAGATGGTCTGATTTATGTGACATTTGTAATTTACTATTCTGGTGCTATACGATATTAACTCTTTCTGTGCAAGGTGAGCAGTTTCGGCCTTCTTTACGTTAGGGGGAAATAAAATCCATTAAATACGAAAACGATATTTTATCTCAAAGGCTTGAGTCATCAAGCAGGCGGTATAGATCCAAGATCAGACTGTGTAGTCTGATCTTGATCTATACCGTTCGTAAAGGCCTTATTTTCGCCTGTAGTGCTAAAAGGATTAAAATAGCTTGAAAATATCAATCTGTGGCAACACGTGTGAAAACATTATTAATGTGTTGCGAAATATTACACTTTGAATTATTAAACATTATCAGTTTATAGCCTAACTATTCTATATTGTCGGTTTACTTCAAAAACATCGTAACTAAGCCTTTTACAAGCTGTAGCTACGAGGTTTTTGAGGAAAACCGACGTTACAAACTGTAGTTACGAGGTTTTTGACGTAAACCGAAGATATGCTCTGGTGGAATAAATTCCACGATTGTATGTTAAAGAGAACTATTGAGGTTTTTATTTTTTTATATATAATCTAACCGAACTTTAAAAATGAATAAAGGAAACCCGTATCTGGCAAATGACTAATCTAGACAACCACAGACGTAAGTCAGAGAAAAGGGTATTTTAATGATATTTCCTTACCGGGCCATTTTATATATGGGGTGCAACACGCGAAAAGGGACGTTCGGACATCTGCGTAAAGTGTCGTTTCGGATCAGCCTGCGCAGTCCGCGCAGGCTAATCCGAGACGGCACTTTACGACTGCATTAGATTTTGTGCTACAGTAGACATGCGCAAAACAGAAAATTGCATGAAAACGGAAAGTGTCGTCTCGGATTAGCCTGCGCGGACAGCGCAGGCTAATCCGAGACGACACTTTACGCAGATGTCCGAATGTCCCTTTTCACGTGTTGCAGGCCATATAGGAAAGGTGGTGATATACCCTCATCGGCCACTGTAGTCTGATCTTGATCTACACTGTCCGCAAAAGATCTGCTTGTCGCGCTTAGCAGCCTAAAAGTTAATTGCTAAAAATTCTGCCAGACATGGCTGAAAGGTAAAATATTTGAGACCGTAGATAAACTGAACATATAACTTACCACGTGGTACATATCCACTGGTTCTTGATGCTGTGTTCAGACCTCGACAACAGTTTTAATCTTATATATTCTACAAATATTTGACACATTTTATCACTTGAGAAATGTGTGTGAGAAACAGCAAGACAATCATATTTTTTTAAAAATAAGTGGGATCAAGGCTCAAGTTTGAATAAACCTCAAGCTTTTACAACACAATTCCGAATTTGACAGAGAAAGCTTTCGAAAATAGTGTCGAAAAGAAGAAAATGCTACAAACCGGCAAATCCTTCTTTTTCTCCTTTTGTTTTCTACCTTTTCAAAGACGAATCAAATAACACGAATCAAAGCTAATGTGGCGTCTGAAAATACTTTAGTATATGAATGTCAAGTTACTCCTCTTGTAACAAACTGGTTAAACCTTTACCAAACAATCCCTGGTTTTTACAACCCTGAGATAAAAGCCTTTTGAAAACATTGTGGGAAAAGGAGAAAATGTTGGTAACCAACATTTTCTCCTTTTCCCACAATGATTTCTACCCTGCTAGAAACTAATCTTAATTTTTGAGTTTTGTTCATTTTGTCACCTGCAAGTGCTTTCAATTTGGACCAGTCTCAAATTGTGTCGTTTGGTAAGAGTTGAACCGTTAAAAAATGATAGGTAATAGTTGAAGCTCAAACCGCATTTCAAAAGTTTAATTACATGAAAAATTCGCAGAACCAGAGGGTCTAGATTCCATTTTAGGCGTAGCTGTATACCGTGGCTCGTGACGGTACCCGCTTGACCTACGTGTTGGTTTTGGTATACTCGAATAAATAAACAGTGATAAGCCATTGGTCAAAATGGTGGCCATTTTTATTTCGGCGGGCACTCGCAGGCGTCCTTGTGGGGCAAATCTATGGCACCAAAATTCATTTTTTACTCCATAATGCAGCGTTACAATACTCATTTCTCGGTAACTCTTTTTTAGAATATTTTGAAAGATATTTCTTGTTCTCACTTCCTTTGGTTTCATAGTCTCTTTATACAGATTTGACTGCATCCCTGCTTTTTCGTGCGAATTAGTTCAATGTTTTTTCTTTAGCTCGACGAGGTGGCACAGTCGCTAAATCACTGAAAAAGCAATCAAGATCAGTGCGGTCGCCTGCTGGTAGCACAAGCAGCGTTGAAGTGTCTTTCGGAAAAGCCCTGCAGAGGTCTGTCGCAGGAAAGGTGAATCAGAGGAAACCATCATGAAATAGGTGAGCCGTTGCACTGGTGTTACTAAAATACTTTTGATACTGTCGTAAATTAAGATTCCAATAAATACTTCACATCACCTTCAACTGCTTGTTTGTAAGGGCGGAGGCATTTTAGAAAGATATAAATTCATGGTCGAAAATATGACAGTGCCAGTGTTGAATAATATGGGCAAGAATTCTTCAAATAACATCGGAAGTGGGGGGGGGGCCAAATAGCTATAGGAAACCCTCAATCATTAGTTGGGTATGAGTCTTTGTGTTTTCTGTAGGTCTTTCGCAATCGAATTTCATTTTTCTGTACGATGTAAAGAATGTTTTTCAGCAATCAATCAATTGATCAAGGTATATTTGCCTCACTGTACGACAGTCTTTTAAATAATCGTTAATTCTACCATTAAACACAACGGTATCAGTTGTCAGACCCTATTCCAACATCTCTTGCCTCCTTGAGCGAAATCAAATTCTTTTGCGAACGATCCAGATCCAACATCAAGCTTCATTAAACGTGCACTTTAGCATTAGATCTATATCGTCTGCTTATCTGGTTAGAACTTTAAAAAAAAATTGCATGAATTCCATTTATTTGTATATCAGTCGTCTATAACCGTCGAGTTTCTATAGTTGGAGCTGAAAGTGTAATATTAGCTTTTAAAATACGTCACCTCGGCAACACGTTATTTTCCTCCCTGCAGGATAGAACTAGGCCTTTAAATCACTCCGAATATAGATTCTGATAAAAAAAAGGTGAATAAGGGTCATTGACATATGGTGTGCAACACGCGAAAAGGGACATTCGGACATCTGCGTAAAGTGTCGTCTCGGATCAGCCTGCGCTGCCGAGACGGCACTTTACGACTAAATTAGATTTTGTGCTACAGTAGACATGCGCAAAACAGAAAATGGCATTAAAACGGAAAGTGCCGTCTCGGATTAGCCTGCGCGGACTGCGCAGGCTGATCCGAGACGACACTTTACGCAGATGTCCGAATGTCCCTTTTCACGTGTTGCAAGCCATATGTGGAAGGCGTCTTTTTTTTAAAATCTATGTTACTAGTTGTTAAACAAATGGTCTGTTAATAGGGTTTAATAACTTTCTAAACATGTGTTTCCTGGCTTTCTCACACTAGTCCTGACACAACTCTCTTTCCAAGCCACCTACTGCTTTTCTCACATGCCTCAAAGATGACAGGCGAAAACTCGTTGGAAAGTAAGTTTGCCTAGTTCAGGTAACGAACCCGCAACAACCAGTACGAGTCAGATCCTCGGCAAGGCAGTTATGCTAAGTTTACACCATGTTCCCAGCAACCACGGCAGAACTTTACGTTTCAGACATCCATGGACGAAACAGAACTTACGAAACACAACGCAGAGGATCGGGATAAACAAAAGGCTGTGACTGTCAGGCTGTGACTGCCGTCGTTGCTGTATGAGATGTTTACATTGTCAAAACATATGTCATGGCAGTCCTGGTTCAGATGAGAAACTTAAGAGACCTTAGCGGAACAGGTCTTGATAGCTACACGCACCACGTAATAAGTCGTAACAAGACTCAGAGGCGATCCGTGTTGGAACGAGGAAGCACTGTTTTCACCGTTTTCTCACAGTTCTTTCAAGCTCTGTCAAATTGTGTTCCGTATCTTTCCGTTTCGCCCGGGAAGCTCATCTATGTCCCAGCCATTTCGTCGTGTTCTACCATGGTATATCCCTGGGTTATGTATATCCGACGAGCCATCATCCATATTAACTGCACCACCACCAACCCTTCCAGTGGAGGACCAGGTTCAATCTGATGATCCTCGAGGACCTGATGTCTCTCCAAGTCCTTAGCAAGGGCTCACCATTTATCTAGCGCCACATGACGAGAAAAAGACCTGATCAGTGTATGCTTCTACAATACATTACACACTTCTTCCATCACATGGCAGATCTTGCGGCTTTACTACACTAAAATGTATGGAAAAGTGATAACTAATTGTCTCTTATTGTCTTATGTCTCAGAGTCAGAAATGACTTCGAGAAAATTGTAATCGTAAGCGATACCTAGTGTCCTGTCTCTCATTGAATGGTGTTACCTTTTCGAGGAATTTGTCAAGCGAGCTCTGGAGGCATCCTTGGATAGTTCTGGAAGTAGTTGATATCTTCATTGCAAATTTTCTGGAGAGAATTGTTGAGCAGTGAGAGATGTATTGCTTCCTTTTTTAATATTCATTCATGCACCCACTTGAATTTTGGTTTTCTCGTCATCCATATTCTTTTGCATCCTGCCTACTGCAATGTGACATTCCTTTCTCGCTGTAAAACTGTATCTCTCTCTGAGACAAAGATTGTATGCACCAAACAAATATAAAAAACCTTCATCTTTGTATGTCATGGTAACAAAGCAAGATCTTAAACATATTAATATTGTGGCAAACCCTTTGTGTGCAAAATAGCTCGTATACTAAAAGGTATTTTAGCCATCGACTTTGAAAAAGCATTATTGTATTTTACAGATGATAACTGATATGCACTGTGGCACCGGGGAACGAGTGCATCTTATACCAAGTACATCCTCGCACACTATGGCTTTATTTAGTCTTAAACCGATTGAATTATGATGTGCGATGGTTCTTTGAAATCCAGAAAAGATACCAGTGACATACGTTTTCTCCTCATACTGATTTCACTCTTCGGCTGCCCTAGGTCGATCAGTTTCAGTTTGCCTTTACTACTGGGCCACTTTGATTCCTATTGGTTCGACTGTTTCCGAAGAAAACTCGATTTATTGTCATAGTCTATATTTTTTACGACTGCACTGATTTCACTATTCGGCTGCCCTAGGTCGATCAGTTTCAGTTTGCCTTTACTACTGGGCCACTTTGATTCCTATTGGTTCGACTGTTTCCGAAGAAAACTCGATTTATTGTCATAGTCTATATCTTTTACGACTGCAGCATGGTGCAAAAGTGTTTTCTTTTTCCTATATCTTTGTCATTAATGAAAATATTTGCTCTAAATTCGGATTACTTGTCAACTATCAAAGGAGAAACACATACAGGAAGAATTACATGTAGTAAGCCTGTAAGATATTTGGCATAGTTGAGCCCCTTTCCCCAACATGGAATTTTCATTGAAAAATAAAGGTGTAGAAAAGCGTTGGCATCAGTATGCTATGCTCTTGTATCTCATTATCTCCCGCTAGATGGCATTCTATAAATACTCATCTATCTGATATGGGCATCCTGGGTACAGAACCGAACCACTTTCCTACGCGACAACCGTTACTTTGAATTTAAAACAAAAAAAAAAGGTTTACCCAATAAAACGCTACCTCGTGCAATTCACTCTCAACTATGATCACCAGTTTAGAGAAATCTGTTGCTAAAGCAGGTCTCATTTCTCCTCAAACGTATTGATACGTAAAAGCTATTTTCAACATCGCTACTTTATAAAGCGTAATATTACAGTCAGCCCGCTTTCGGGGCTAGTAGTGATGCGTCATATAAGACAGTCGAATCTTCGAAGAATATGACATGCGCAGACAACGTCTTGTATCTGTTTTATTCGTATGATCCATACACACTCCTACCCTGCTGGAAACAAATTTCAATTTTTGAATAACGTTTATTTTGTCGTCTGCAAGTGCTTTCAATTTGGACCAGTCTGAAGTTTTGGGGTTTGTGAAAGGGTTAATTTGTTTCCGAGGGTTGGTACTTGCGTTTTATTCCTCTCACTTATCGCTGATCTTTGTATCGGCGATGGTTATGCGGGAAAGCAGCCATTAATTTCAGAAGAATGTTGTGCGGAATAATGGTAAAATATACTCCAGGAAAGGATGGGTAAGTGCACTGCCCGCCGCGATATATCCGAAATGATGTTAAAAACAGTGCTAAACAACAACAACAACAACAACAACAACAAAAAACTCTTTCCAGAAGCTCTGCTTAATCATTATGTTCATGACAGGAGACAGTTGTTTTTTTTAATTTTTCCCCGAACAATCACTGTAAAACAATCGATACAAAAGTCCGCTCCCAAATTAACCAGACAATCACCGTTACTGTGAAATCATCACTTCCGTAATTAGAATAGTCAGTTCTCGTCTATTCAATAATAAGTTCTCATCTCCATTCATTAATTGTATCCATCATCTGTTTAACCCTTTGACAGATACGAGTGTAAATTGACCCTTTACCAAAGGCATTACGGTGTTTGTACGACCTTGAGGAAGTAACAATTTGAAAACATTGTGGAAAAAGGAGAAAATGCAGGAAGCCAACATTTCCCCTTTTCTATGACGTTTCCACGAAGTGAAAACAAAACTACACTTTATCATTGCGCATATATTTAACGGTTTTCTACTTCAAAGCACTTGCCTATATCAAGATAGTGGGCTACCATGAGATTTTGCGCCAAACTAGGACAATCCCCCCCCCCCCCCGGACAATTGCCCCCCTGATGACAATACCCCCCCCCCCCATTGCCCCCCGAGGACAATCCCCCAGGATCATTCCCCCCGACTATTCCCCCCGGACTATTGCCCCACAATCCTCCCCGACCAATGCCCCCCCCTCCCCCCCGAGGATACATGCAATTGCTCCCGAAGCGGGACTTTTGCATCTGGAAACAACAGGAAAGCAAATGTTCTTTTTTGTTG
This sequence comes from Tridacna crocea, assembly GCA_943736015.1. Taxonomy (NCBI): domain Eukaryota; kingdom Metazoa; phylum Mollusca; class Bivalvia; order Cardiida; family Cardiidae; genus Tridacna; species Tridacna crocea. Next base: position 19,438,895 of record OX031066.1, read on the forward strand.
CTTTCACTGGATCTTCCATACAACGTACATAATTTGAAATGATAAAATGGAAAACAGCGACCGGCGTTGACTTACTGACAACAATCAAGGTCTGCATTGAGCAATATTCTATATTACCGTAGTTTCATTTGCCATAGATAATGCTCGAAATTAAATGAACCACATTGCCTCTCACATAGCCTATTCAAAGAGTTCGGGGGGAATTGTCCTCGGGGGGGGCAAAAGTCCGGGGGATAATTGTCCTTGGGGGTAATAACCCGGGGGGATTGTTCTCGGGGGGGCAATAGTCCGGGGGGTGTCCTCTGGGGGCAATAGTCCGGCGGTAATTGTTCTGAGGGAGGGGGGGGGGGGCAATTGTCCGGGGGGCAATTGTCCTGATACGACCAAATATATGTATATATATAAAACTTGTGCAAAGAATAATCGGAAGATACTACTACCACTGTAATAAACTGATAAAGATTTCCTCTGATATTGTGTTTACAATGTGCATTTACGTACGATTTAATTTCATTCTTTCCGGTAATTTATCGAGAAATAACGGGTATTTTTTTTGATAATTCACGGTTACAACCAGTAAAAAAAATCGATTTTATTTTCTGACTCTTCAATTTACGGCGGAAACAGTAGTTCCCGTGCAATAGTTCCTCAGGAAAACAGCGTGTGCCATTCAACCAGATGGAGATATATACGTAATTTAACCTAGATTTCTTTGCGTAATACTGTAATGCGTTGGTATGAGGAGATGGTTCACCGTAGGGAATTGCCGTAAACAACTTCTAGATTTGATGTAAGTTCCCATAGAAAAGGGGTTTGTTTAACCAATTACCACACACTCCCTACTTTTGACGACCATGAGAAAGTAGCCAGCATTTCCTCCTTCTCCCACCATGTTTCTACACTTCTCAAAACGAATTTCAAACAAATTTTCAGTCACTTTTATCTTGTCGTCTGCAACTGCTTTCAATTTGGGCAAACCTAAAATTTTGTTGTTTGGTAATGAGTGAACATAGACTGGCTGACGGAAAGAGGTAACCAAATTTTGCAATATTTTTGCAAACGATATATAAATCAGTATCGCAAATAAAACCCTTTTCGCAGCGCAAATGAACAAGAAATAAAGAATCTCCTAAAAAAGTCAGTGTTTCCCTAAAACGATTGGTGCCAATAAAGTGCGCCAATCTTTAAATTACCATTTTCGTAATTAGAAATTTCAGTTCTCGTAAGTCAACTCAGGATAAACCCTTTCAGTGCAATAGGCGAATAGAATAGGGGCTTTCGCGAGCGACATAGATGAAGATCAGACTGCACTGGAAGTGCACGATTTTATCTAAGGTGCTGTAGGAGTGCACATCCTGCAGACATCAACTAAATAACATATTATTGCTTTTTCTTAACTCTTTACCACACGACAAAATTTTAGATTGGTTCAAATTGAAAGCATTTGCCGACGACAAAATAAAGGTGACTGAAAAATTGAAATTTGGTCTTGGAAAGATGGAAAGCACTTTGGAAAAAGGAGAAAATGCTGGTTACCAGCATTTTCTCCTTTTCCTACAGTGTTTTCAAAAGGCTTCTTTCTCAGGGGCGTCAAAAGTAGGGATTGTGTGCTAATGGGTTAAGGGCCGTGCTTTGCTCTGTGGCAGGTCTTTGAACTGTTAGGAACACGTCTCTGGGATGATCCCGGTTCCACGGGCCAAAACACTGGTCTAGAGATAATAAAACCAAGGAAACACACCAATAGTTTATCTATCTACGTGGTAAAAGTTAAATATCGCTGAAAGTCGAAAATGCACGGTCTTTCAAGATGGTTTCAATGAGTAGCTGCAAGCAGTGAACAATAATTGCTTTTGCCAATAAAAATGTCAACCTATTTTTCATTCATTACTTTATTATCTTTATTTATAATCAGTCATTATCTTGAAAACCTTTAGGCGATAATAGATAACATGGACTTCAACGGACGGTATGAATCAAGTTCAGCTGATTGGATGGTGTTAAATATATTTCAGCAGTCCGTGCACCTCTGTCAAAAATCTAATATTGGCCAATTTTTCTCCATGGCCAAGGACTATTTTAACACTTTACCAAACGACAAAGTTTTAAACGTGTCCAAATTGAAAGCACTAGCAGACGACACAATAAACGTAACTAAAAAGATTGAAATTTGTTTCCAGCAGTGTAGAAAACCCTGTGGGAAAAGGAGAAAATGCTGGTTACCAGCATTTTCTCCTTTTCCTACGAGGTTTTCAAAACCCTTCTTTGCCAGGGTCTTAAAAACCAGGGATTGTTTGGTTAAGGGTTAATTTATGACACGGTGGGATGTTAGATGAAATAGGTTTTATGAATTCTTAACTACGTGATGCATTGACTGGTATAATGCCTCCCGCTTCGCCAGACCATGGCCTAAATGGTCAAGCCTACCTCAAATTTGATTACTTTTTAACCCTTAGGCTGCTAAGCGCGACTCGCTGACCTTTCGCAGGCTGTGTAGATCAAGATCAGACTGCACAGAACGTGCAGTCTGATCTTGGATCCACACTGTCCGATAAGGAGATCTTATTGTCAAAAACACAACTTTGAGATAACAGTATTCGGGGTGTTGATATCGAATTGAAAATTTTCTCTTTAGTAATTTAGCAGGATAAGATTTAACCCATTACCACACAATCCCTACTTTTGACGCCCCTGATAAAGAAGCCTTTTGAAAACACTGTGGGAAAAGGAGAAAATGCTGGTAACCAGCATTTTCTCCTTTTCCCACAGAGTTTTCTACCCTTTCCAGAACAAATTTCAATTTTTCAGTCACCTTTATTTTGTCGTCTGCAAATGCTTTCGATTTGGACCAGTCTAAAATTTTCCTGTGTGGTAAAGAGTTAAAACTAGATAGAGATTATGAATTTAATTTATTCATTCTCAGACGCGGATCACTGATGAATACGGCATCGAGAGTTAGAAACTAGATCACGGGTTTTCTGGCTACCTGTGTTTGTGTATGGAACTAACTTTACAGACTGTGTGATGTTACAAATTTCTAGACATACCTGTGGTGTTGGTTTATCGTGTTAGTGATAACTGAGTGTGATGGCTGACTTCACCCAACGAAAAAACTTCAACCTCGTCTAAACAATAGCTTTTGCAGACGACAATTTCTACGCGACTCAATCGAGTTTTTTTTTTCGTTAAAAGAGTAGAAGGCAAAGTGAAAAAAACGAGAAAATTTCCACGATGTTTTTAAAGATCTTTTCCCTAAGATGTCTTCAATACACGTGGTTGTTTGAACGATTGTTTAATGATAAATATGTCGTAATGACTTGCCCAGAATGAACCTAGAATGCTCAAATTAGATAGAAGTGTATTTGTAGAATAAAGTCTCGTTGGATAATGTTTCATGCATGGCGGTTGAAGATCACAGAGAGAGAAAAAAATGTCCTACTAAATCGTTGTCTGCGCCTGTCATATTCTTCCAAGATTCGACCTTTCTTATATGACGCATCACCTATCCTGCGATACCTGGGAAAAGAGGGCTTGTACCGAAGCTATTAGCATATAACCCAAGCATGCAGAGGCTGTTCTAATAAATGGCCGATGCATATGTTACATGCTACCTAATAATAGCTGAATAATCGCACCAAATAGCGTTTTATTGAAACGCTTATTGTGAAATTCAAAGTAACGGTTGTTATTTTGAAAAATTAGTCCACATTTGTACCCAACATGCCAAAATTAAATAGATGTGTATTTGTAGAGTGCCATCTAGGGGGAGATAATGCTATTAAAATACAAACAAATACATACAGCATACCGCGCGTGAGTTACGTCATCATAACGTAATTATACCATATTTGGAATCGTATGTATTTCATAGTGTGCAGATGCGGATTTTTTTTACCTGACGTGTGTGATAGTTTTTAGTCCGCATGCGATGCATATATTTGAGTGTTTTCCCCTCACTTCTGCCAACTTCCAGAGCCTTTGATATTAACAGTACCTTTTTTCATACGCCGACTCTATTCGGTATTCGTACAGATTATGATGCGTGTGTAACATTTGTCCGTATCAGAGAAATCAATTAGTACAGATATATTTTCATCCTACTTAATTTTATCCGATTGTAAGCGCTCGTTTTTTTTTTTGTTGGAATAAAAGAGTTTGTCCATTATCTAGAGAAAAAAAAAAGGCTACATGAACTGTTATTTTGACCCGTTACCAAACAATCACTATTGATTCTTAAACTCATCGCAAACAATTTAATTCAGGTCAAGTAATTAAATTGTCTTTGACAGGGTCGAAAACGTTGTTGGCAGAAAAAGAAAGTGTTGATTTCCAGCATTTCTTACTTTTCTCATGGTGTTTTTTGAAAACCCTTTTTTCTCAGGGTCTTTGAAACACATCATTATTATGTAACGGAATAACTCTTTCAGAGACTGATCTCAGAAATCTAAGTTTATGACACCTAAAAAGAGAAGTATTCCTATTGGTGTTGAAGGCATTCTTTGTGAACGACTTTTATACCCTTTCATCAAACGTCAGATTTTAGTTTTCAAACGTCAGATTTTAGTTATCAAACGTCTAATTTTAGTTAACAAACGTCAGATTTTAGTTATCAAACGTCAGATTTTAGATATCAAACGTCAGATTTTAGTTCTTTCCAAACTGAAAGCATCAGTAGCTATACAAATGACCCGAAATTCTTTGTCAGGGTAGAAAACAATGTAGGAAAAGGAGACAATGCTGGTTACCAGAGTTTTCTCCTTTTCCAACAATGTTTTCAAAAGCCTTCTCATTCAGGCTCGTTAAAACTCGGGATCGTATGGTACAGGGTTGAATGATATAAAAGACAACAGAAGTAAAGCCAGATGCTGATTGTCCATTATTAATACTTCTAAATAGCATTTGTAGTATTATTCTAGACTGAGTAAGTAACGCAGTTTCTGATTGGCTAAACCATTTGCTCAAGCCAATCAGAAATAATTCGGGTTACTTTGAAATATATGTACCTAGAATGTTATTAACAATAGTTTTGTTGTTTTGCCAACGATTCCAAAAAAAAAAAGTTTCTCATTATAACTTTTATGATTAATGATCCAATTTGCTGAGACATAATCTATCAACCAATCAACCAGCTAGCCTCAAATTCAATCACAACAGTAATTAGAATCATTTTGTGCTTGTAATACTCTCTTGCGCATTGCATGAAAAAATTCTGCCAAAACCATGCCCCGAGAAATAAGCTAATGTTAGCAGTCAGCATCACATTCAACAAAAATAAATTGTATTTGTTTTTCGTTCATTGTTTCAAAAGAATTAATGAGAACATTCCCAGATCGATTTCTTGTTCCATTTCAAGGTGCCTTGCCCAGGTAGCGCCTTCGATAGTGCACAGGATTTGAGGACAGAGAGTCCTTTGTTTGAATGCCCGACTCGGAAAATTTATATCCGAAGATTGAAAGTTGTCATTGAGATAGGATTCATTCCTTTCTAAATACTGATCGTTATTTCGAAGATGGCTATGAGGGAAATAATACAGTGGCTTTTTGAGAATATACTGGTAATATCCTAGTAACATGTATCGGTACACTAGCCACCGCGACATAACTCAAATGATGTTGACAACGACATAAAGCGTCATACAATCAATCAATCTATTGCAACAACAGTTACAATAAGTTATGCTTAACCCTTTACCAAACGACAAAATTTTAGACTGTTCCAAATTGAGAGCAATTGCAGACGACAAAATAAACTTTACTCATAAATTGAAATTCGTTTCCAGCAGGGTAGAAAACATCGTTGGAAAAGGAGAAAATGCTGGTTACCAGCATTTTCTCCTTTTCCCACAATGTTTTCAAAAGGCTTCAAAAGGCTATCTCAGGGTCGTAAAAACCAGGGATTGATTGGTAAAGGGTTGAATTATTTTCTCATCCATTGCATTTAAAGTCTGTCTGGGCTATGCAACAGGGAATAAGCTAATAGTAGTCGCAGTCAGCATCAGATGCTACAAAATAGATTGTGTTTGTTTTTCATTTATCAGTTTAAAAGAATTAATCAGGACATTCTGGCTCAGACAGAACTCTAGATCGATCTCTTGTCTCATTTCATACGTTCAACAACAGAACCATCTTTCGGCTACACTGAGACACGCGGAACAAAATCGGCACATGTCAAAAAAGACTCGCATGAACCCCAGCGCCACAGGGGACAACAATGGCTATTACAGACGGCATATATTAAGATCAGGCTGCTTACTTAACAACAACAACAACAACTTAATCATCGTTCCTAGTCAACGGTGTTGCAAAACGTCACAGAGGACGTGGCTAAAATAGTTGGATTTGCCCATTAACTCTTTACCAAATGACAAAGTTTTGGACTTGTCCAAACTGAAAGCATTTGCAGACGACAACAAATGAATGTGATTGAAAATTAGTAAATTGACTTTCAAAGAGTTGAAAACATTGTGGGAAAGGGAGAACATGCTTGTTACCAGCATTTTCTCCTTTTCTGGGAATCCCACAATGTTTTCAGAAGACTTCTTCCCCTGAGTTTTAAAAACTAAGGATTGTCTTTAAAAACCATGGATAAAGCAATGAAACCCGATGTAGAAAAAGAGAAAATGCTGCTAACTAAGCAAATATTCACATAATTATTGATCCATAAAAATATATTTTGTCTTACAACCGACAAAAGAATAACTTAGAATGGTCCACTGAAATGCAGAAAAGAGAAATACCTTGAACGAGAAATAATTGACCCAGAAAAGCCTGTGCGAACTGCGCAGGCTGACCTTGGTCTATATGTTTTGCAGATACATTGAATTCCCCATTTTCAAAGAGTATAAAACGTGCAGTCTGATCTCTTAATCTTAGATTTACTAAGCTCCTTTTTTTGCAGAGCATACCTCAAATAATTCTTACCTGAGAAACGCAGTCAAAAAGCAGTTAATATCCAAAATTAGATACAAAACGTTCCGTGTATTTGTTTAGCATTTAACAGATCAAACAAATTTGTAGCAGCGCATACTCAGGCTCTCTCTCTCTACGCTAATCGATTGCCGGCTTCTATCGCTTTTCATCAGCGAGATTTTTTTTTTCTCCCCGATTCCAATATTGAGCCTCAATCCGTCAAAGAACATCATAAAAAAAGCATAAATATTGCCAGCGAATTTCTCCACGTTTTAGATTCTTGCACGTTTATCTTATGTTGTAAAAGCCGATATATAGCACTTAACTTCACTAAACACTTCACCTAACCATACCGTAGTGCAATTTACTTTTACAATTTACCAAAACAAAATTTTAGACCGGTTCATATTGATTGATTTATTAGATGGTGATTAACGCCGTTTTCGACACTATCTCGGTTATATCGCGGTTGTTACTGCATAGATCTATCCATTAATTCAAAGTTTTCCTGGAGTTTCTTTTACCAGTATAGTTCGCATAATGTTCATCCCTAATACACTCACGCTTTCCAACATAACCATTGGCGAAATGATGGTCAGTGATGAGAGAGGAATCACTGCTGTCGCAGTGATTATCATCAATCCTCGAAAGAAGTTAAACCCATTACCACACAATCCCTACTTTTGACGACCCTAAGAAAGAAGCATTTTGAAAACACTATGGGAAAAGGAGAAAATGCTGGGTAACCAGCATTTTCTCCTTTTCCCACAGTGTTTTCTACCCTTCCCAGGACAAATTTCTATTTTTTAGTCACCTTTATTTTCTCGTCTGCAAGTACTTTCAATTTGGACCGATCTAAAATTTTCTCATGTGTTAAAGAGTTAAGCAGAGCTGGGGATCGAACGGGCGACCTTCTGTTCTCAAGTCCTGTACGTTACCGGCTGAGCTGCTGGGGCTCGGCTGGTCCGAATTTAAAAGAATGTGTAGATGACAAATATAAAAGAGGCAAATATACCAGGATTTGTATCAGAAAAGGGTAAAAAAACATTGTGGGAAAAGAAGAAAATGCTGGTTACCAGCATTTTCTCCTTTTTCTACAATGTTTTCATCAGCCTCTGCTTCAAGGCCAATAAAAACTCGGGATTATGTGGGGAAAGGTTGGTAAAGAAATAAAATTCGAAAACATTGTGGGGAAAAGGATACAATACAGTTACAAACATTTCTTCGGAAAAAACATTGAACTAGTTTAAGACCAATTTTGAAGAAATCTGTTGCTTGAGGAGAAACGGCACGCAACTCGGTTTTTATTTTTATTTTTTCAAAAGACCCAATAACGACCAAATTTTAACAATTCTACGCTTGAAATACAAATAAGTTACATTTACTGTATTCAAAAGCACGACAATAATGGTAATTATGACAATAGGTCAAAGTACGGGAGAGTCGAGGTTTCAGTCGATGGGAGAACAACAAATATCAAAACTAGAATCAATTTTGGCAACATCAGTTCTATCTTTATTGCTAATCGTAATGCCAGTTACTGCAATCGTATTCAAAAGATCGGTAGACTTATTATAACAGCCTTACTTTTACCCTTAATCGCGCGATCCTGAGTTTTAACGTTTTAAAGACGTTTGAAAACAAAGTGAAAAAAGGAGAAAATACTGGTAACCAGCATTTTCTCCTTTTTGCACAATGTTTTCTACTTTATCAAAGACAAATTCCGTCAATTCAAACCATAATACTAATATACGCATGTCGACGTCTTCAAATGCTTTCAATTTAGACAAGTCTACAATTTTGGTCGTGTAGTGAAGGGTTAATTGGTATGTACCATGCATTTACTAGTCTTTTTAGAAATACACAGAATTGCTTAAATTTGGCCACCACTGGGCCTTTTAATTGTTGAATCTCTGTTTCAAGCACATTTCATGTTAAAATCGCATGTTTTCAAAGTCGCCCGTTGCATTTGTTTCTGGAAGATAATGAGCGTACGCCATTATCGATTTTGATCTAGTTTCCTGATATTCGCTGGAATCATTGTTACACCTGTTCAATAGAATGCATCAGCGTGCCTTAATAGCAATAATAATTTGAGTCGTGTTCTCTTAAAAGGTGGTTTCAATGCATATTGCCTGGGGCTCGGGGCCGGCATGATTCACCACAGCCATGAACAAGTTTCCATGTCCCCTGCCACCTGACCGTACAACTAATATTATCATATCGCAAGAAAATATCTAGTGATCTGATTGGTTAACCCTTTCCCAAACAACAAATGTTGGACTCTTCCAAACTGAAAGAGTTTGCAGACGACAGTTTTAGATTTTGAGAAAATGGCAAAAAGTTGTCAAATAGGGTAGAAAACACTGTGGCAAAAGGGGAAATTGCTCGTTACGAGCAATTTTTCCTTTTCCCCCAGTGCTTTCTAAAGACTTTTACTGCAGACACATAAAAACCAGGGCTTGTTTGGGAATGGGTTAACATGCAGGGAACGTATACTGGTATATCATGTTCTCTGGCAAAAACCACCGAAAGCTAGTTTCGCTTTTGAGTGTCCCGTAATTCACTACATGTGCAACACAACATCCAAAATGGCGGCGTCAACTGATCATCAGACTGCACATTTATGCAGCAAAATGTACGTTTTAGTGACGTCAGTTTCCAGTGACGTCAGTTTTCATTGAATTGGGGCACTCAGAAGGGAATTTCTGTTTCGTCAGCATACTCGATTCCCGAGATTAAAATACAGGAAAATTTCGCTTAACGCGCTTTGAAATGGTAAAACTTTGCAGTATAATAACTCATTTGTACTTGTTCTCGGCTTTGGTGAATCATATCACCCCGAGCCTTTAACCGTGAACAAGTTTCCAAGTCCCCTGCCACCTGACAGTACAACTAATAATGTTCGGAACAAAGCAAGGGTTTAATTGGTAAGGCTTACAGATTAGAAACTTTTAAAACCTGGAATCAAGTCATGTGTGAAGGACTTCAGAACTCTCTCCCTTTGAAGAGGCACATAGCTGACAGAGTTCTGTTCCTTTTTCCGATGCCAAACTTCTATCTTGTCATACAAGGAGATGATCCAGGTTGCTCTGTTACACCAGTAATAGCTTTGTCAAAGCACTCACGTGAAACAAGTTCCGCCAAAGCGGATACGAAAGTCTTGTAATTTTTTTTCTAACAATGTTTTTACATGCAAAATGTGAATCAGTTATGTTTTATGGCTTGATAATTCCTAAAACTTGATAATTACTAAAACTAACAGCTCCGGTTGTGTTGTGCGGTTACCAAACTATAATTGCAGCTAACGAGTTATGTTCTGTGATAAGAGGGTGCAGAAAATTGACCCGTAGCAAAACTTTCGACTAAGTTCACCCTGAGTGGACTGCTGATCCTTTTTCGCTGATGCAATAGGCGCCCCCCTACCCCCACCCCCTTGAGAGAGAGCATAGTTTTACTCATTACCAAACGATAATATTTTAGAGGTTTGTCCAAATTGAAAGCATTTGCAGATGACAAATTAAAAGTGACTGAAAATTTGAAATGTGTTTTGTGAATTCTAGAAAACATTGTGGGAAAAGGAGAAAATGCTGGTTACCAGCATTTTCTCCTTTTCCCGCAATGTTTTCTGAAGGCTTCTTCTCAGGGTCGTCAAAAATAGGGATTGTGTGGTAATGGAATTTAGAAGTGTACATTGGTAAAGGAAGCTAAACGGACTGACTGGAATAAATAACAAATCTTTAAGATTTAAAGCAATTTTCTTCCATACTTATATTTTTCATTGCAACGAATTTTTTTACACGTATTTCTTACTAGAGAGTTTATTGCCCATACTTCTTCTTATTATGATTTAGAATAAGTGGTAGGTAGAGAATACATTGCCAAGCAAAACGACCAATTATGACCCAGTAAAGATATGTTTTGAAAGATTGCAATAAAAACCACTTCTGTCAATCAAGACGACATGCATTCCCATTACTTAACAGGTCCTGCGTTTACCTAACTAGATAGAAAGAATGTCGAAAGGTATCGAGTAAGGACAGACTATGGTGTAAATATTAAGTTTGTTTGAAATCATTTAAAAAAGTATAAAAAAAGTCAACAAAGTATACACAACAAATCTTTCAGATGGTGTTGAAAAAAAACAATCCTTTATCGATAGTGGAACCTTGAATTTGGCGGGCTGGATACTCGACTGTTTTTTATCGGATATGGCCCTCTCCTTCCGCGCGTGCCGTCACTGATCACATCCGGTATAAGCAGGAGACCAGCGATCAGAGCCAATATGGCGGCAATGATCGTGAGTCCCATCGAGTAGGAGACAACGTAAGGATCCGGAATATAAGAGAGCCAGCAGATCATACCAATAAACCCGAAGCAACCTGAAACACATAAACATCGCAACCAAATGTAGCGCATTAAAAGGGAGATAGTCAGATCTTTGTTGAAATAAATCATATTTTTCAATTATTCATATCAACTTTGGTCTTTAAAACACAGGAAGGATTACTTTAGTCTATGCCAAATGACAAATCTTTAGACCTTCCCACGCTCAAAGCTTAATGCATGACAAATAAAATTGATAAACGTAGCTTAAATGATTTAATGTTCTATAAGGTTAGAAAATATTGTGGTATATTAGAAAATGATGGTTACCTACATGTCCATTTTCAACTTTTCCAACAATCTGTTGATAGACTGTCTTTCTAAGGGTACTCAAAATTTTAGGTAAAGGATTCTAACCCATTACCACACAATCCCTACTTTTGACGCTCCTGAGAAAGAAGCCTTTTGAAAACACTACGGGAAAAGGAGAAAATGCTGGTAACCAGCATTTTCTCCTTTTCCCACAGTGTTTTCTACCCTTTCCAGAAAAAAATTCTATTTGGACCAGTTTAAAATTTTCTCATGTAGTAAAGGATTAAGAGTTAAGAGGATAAGATGACAAGATACATTCAGAATTGGACTCAAGGTATTAGTTGTTTTGTATATCAATTATCATTGATATCATAGTAGAAATGTCCAGCCATCATGAATTGTCCTAGAAGCTATGTATGTCTATAACTTGAAGCGCTGGTCATTTGGAGCAATTGTCACATTGACTTAATTAAATATGCATTTTGATGAAAAAAGAACAGATTGTACAAGTCGATGTCGAAAGCGCTGAAGAAAATTAATACATGTCATGCATTCAACTCTTTTAGCGCCTTAATCAAAAACATGGTCTTTTACGACCAGCATAAATTCAAATCAGGTAGCATTTAACCTATTATCACACAATCCCTACTTTTGACGCCACTGAGAAAGAATCCTTTTGAAAACACTGTGGGAAAAGGAGAAAATGCTGGTAACCAGCATTTTCTCCTTTTCCCACAGTGTTTTCCACCCCCGGAACTAATTTCAATTTTTCCGTCACCTTTATTTTGTCGTCTGCAAATACTTTCAATTTGGACCAGTCTAAAATTTTCTCGTGTGGTAAAGAGTTAACATGGACTTTGACCTTGGATCTATACCATCATATTGTTACGTCAAACCTAAAAGGAATAATATTTCTCAGTTTCAGGGAATTTTACTCGTGTATTTTCTGATGTTGATAGAGGTCGTGTTTAAATATTTGGCAATGAAGGGGTGAAGCGCATTGCTAACTGTAGACGAGTTTCTTCGTCTAGCAACCGGCCTATGAATAAATAGGCAAAGGGAGAAATTACTTGATGAGAACGAAATCAATATGATACTTACATGCAGCGAAGCAGAGTATCATTGCTGAAAGAGCCATGCACGGGGTCTGTATAGCAGATACGAACAAGTATGCACCAACAGCACCTACTGCCGCTATGAATAGCATCAACGTTAGTATTTCAAACACCTGTGTTGTCCTGAACTCATCTGTAAAATACAGTATGCTACATTGATTCTCTTTGTTATGTTTCTTAGATGACTATTTGCTTACGAAAACGTGATGAGTTAACCCTTTACCACACAATCCCTACTTTTGACGACCCTTAGAAAGAAGCCTTTAGAAAACATTGTGGGAAAAGGAGAAAATGCTGGTAACCAGCATTTTCTCCTTTTCCCACAATGTTTTCAACCCTTCACTAAACCAATTTTTTAATCACTTTTATTTTGTCCTTTGCAAATGCTTTCGATTTGGACAAGCCTAAGATATTGTCGTTTGGTAATGCGTTAAAACATTTGTTTTTTTTCCAAATGGATATTTTAAATCGATTGAGGAACAAGCTCTTGAAACTTATACTTATCTTTAATTCTCAACTTATTCTGCTTTCTGGGAACTACACCAGGCGAATGTTTGGGCCAATAAACAGTTCCAACATTGACACTCTCCCGAATTAATAGATTTGTAACATATGACACTAGTACCCTTTGCAGATGACAACCTTTTTATCCATTTACAATAAAAAACTTCGGAAAATATTTAAAACGTGAGAAAATGCATTTTGTACTTTTAACATAGTATGATATGTGATGAATTTTCTACAGGACGGTTCTTCTGCAGCTAGAAACTTTAGTATTCAAATACTTGTGTAGATATGAACTCATCTGTAACATAAAGGATGCTCCATGATTTCGGTTTATTACCTCTTTGGTAATTTTTCCACTGAAGACAATCCCTGAAAACAATACAGCAAAAGGAGAAACCCTTCGATACGTAACGTCCACAGTTTCAACACTTGTGTTGTTTTACATCGGCCTTTAAGGTATAGGATAGTATTTTGATTTTAGAAGCTATATACAGCATTAACATTAGTATTTCAAACACTCCTCTTGTTCTTAATTCGTCTTTTAAATGATGTAGCATATTACTGAGCCTTTTGTTTATTACCTGTTGAAGACGACGTTTTTATTACGTAAGTTAAAAAGCTAAATGGCGCAATGGAAGAAAGAGTTTCACGCATCACCTATGACAAAAAACGTTACGGCCTGTGGACGGCGCAGGCTGACATAGATCGATATTTTTTAAGAATGCATCAAAACACCTTTCCAAAGAACATAGTTCATATATATTGTTTGAGCTTATAAGCTAATAAGTATGCTTTTTGCACACAAGTACAATATGTTGTAAAGTACTTACCTGTCTGTAACGAGCTGGCAACGCTTGATTCCGAGCAAGACTCTCCAACACAGGTCTTCATCCGCCACAGACCGACCCTAGCACTGGTTGTCTCTGTCTGGTACACCATCCAGGAGGCCGTGGCAAAGCCAACAATATGTAGTATCAGACCTATTAGGATCACCGCGAAGGCAATCTTTGTCCAAATGGAAGTAGATCCACACATTTTTGCTTGTTTCTCTCGTCCCCTTGTGTATTTAGTTTTCTCTATTTAGTTTTATTTCTGTGTTTGTATAATAATAATTTGTTTGTTGAAATTCAGTAAATAAGATTTAAAAAAAAAAGCGTCACTGTTTCTCTATCTCTCTTCCTGTTAAATTCTTTTGCACATAACCCCGAATTTTAACTCTCCTGAGACAGGTTTCCAAAAATCTTGTGAGCATATGAGATCAAAGTGTTAGTAAGCAGGATTTTTCTCCCTTTTTTTTTTCAAAATGCTTTTTACCCTTTTGAAGATAAGTCCAATAATCTAACTCGTGCTATCAAAAGAGTCAAGGTGGCTTAGAAAACCGAAAGTCACTGCCGCGATATAATCGAAATAATGTTGAAAACGACAAAAGCAAATTAAAATAAAATCGCTAATCTTGGAATCGTGAATGATCTAGAAATCTGTTTTACTTTTAAAAGCAAACGACTTTGGACTTTTCTCATAAAAAGGCACTGACGACAACAATCGAAGGATTTCATCTTTGAAAGAGTAGGAAATTGTTTAAAAGGGAAATTTTTCCTTTTCCCAAAGTGTTTTCAAAAACGCTTTTCCCTAGGTTCATTAACCCTTTCTCAACTGTCAGATTTTAGATTGTCCCAAACTAAAGTGTTTGCAGATGACAATTTTGAATTTGATGAGAATGACAGAAAGTTTTCCGATAGGCTAGAAAACACTGTGGGAAAAGGAGAAATTGCTCGTTACGAGCAATTTCTCCTTTTCCCACAGTGTTTTCTAAAGACTTCTACTGCAGACATGTAAAAACCAGGGCTAGTTTTGGAAAGAGATAAACTAGGTAAAGAGTTAAATGAACTGAATATTGAAATTGCAAAATGAATCATGAAGAGAAAAAATGAGCTGTCCAACCTTAGACTGGAAATCTTATATCTGCCATCACGATTTCACCGACCTAAACCCATCTTTTAATTTTCAAACGCAATAAAAAAGGGAGTTTAACATCCACTTTAAATCACAACACGATTTTAAAAAGAACTTTCTATCTTCGACCGGCGTCTTTATCGATTTTTTTAAAATCAAACTGATCGATACATCAATACTGGAGTCTATTGATGAAAGTGTTTACCTATTACATTATTGCTTTTCGACGAATACTCAAAGGGACAGTAATTCTCTTTTATGTGAATTCTACGTCATAATTCGATATTGCTTTGAATGCTGTATAAATAGTTTATTCAAAAACGTTTTTATAACTAGATTTATTTACAATATTTACAATATATTTCTAAGCATGGATTGGTCATTTATCAAGTCAAGATCAGTGGAAAGTACCTTTATAAATCCCCCAAAAATACTCTAATATCGAAATCATAATATTTTGATATATTTTATCATTATGATCAGTTGCAAAAATATGTATATGATTTTCATCTCTGTCTATCTCTGTTTCTCTTTCTTTCTATGTCTCTCTATCTGTCTCACTGTCTTTGTCTCTCACCGCCTCTGTCTCTCTGCCACTCTTCGTGCGTTTCTCTCTTTCACTGTCTGTATGCTTGAGTGTAAACGTCATCTCATGTATTAGGGTATCATGAATTCTTTACAGCCGGTCTATTTTCTTCACGAGTGCTAACTAGCATTTATCTTTCTACGTCAATCACTGTAGAAATGGCTCAGGCCCCAACCTGAACCTCAAAAGAAACTTTCAAGCCGATAGTAAAAACCCAAATTTTGCTTTTTCAAGGTTATTCAGGTTTGGGGAAAGACATCTCCTTATGTGTTGCAACACGCGAAAATGGTCATTGGGTCATTTGCGTAAAGTTTCGTCTCGGATCAGTCTCCGCAGTCCGCGCAGGCTAATCCGAATCGGCACTTTACGACTGCATCAGATTTTGTACTGTATCAGACTTAGGCAAAACAGAGAATTATGAAAGCATAAAAAAGACTACGTGAGCTTCTCACTTTGCTAACAGAAAGGCATTATTTTTTTTTTTGACTCCTTATTTGAAAATTTGAATGAAAAGAGTTATAGTGTGCAGAAAAACTGGATAGAAGCGTGATTTCAAACGTAATTATTATATTTCTGAGGATTTTGAAACTCGCTTATCGGAGCCTTGTGAAAATCGTTGCTCACTCATGTGGCTAGAATAGACATGATGTCCGACAATTTGAAGATCAAAGGTCATAAACTGTCATAAACTGTTTGGATCTCATCCTGATCTAAATAATACCCATATTCTATCCTACAGCCTGCCCGGGTAGCTCAGTGTTAAGCGCATCGGACTCGTGACCTGGTGGTTAAAAGTTCGGTATCCGGTTGAGGCAAATTTTTTAGCAGCGATTTTTCGCCTTTCACCTCTGATGCATGTGAAAAAGTAGTCAGTCTCTTGGAAAGAAAGCTGAGTCAGTATTGGTGTGAGAAAGGCAGAAAATACATACGTAGATGCACTGAATGCCGTGATATCACCTAAGGCCTTAAAACGGTGTTCTCAAAACTTTCCTATTAGTTGCATAATAGCTGAAGCCACGCATACAGCTGTCTACAGTAGAAAGGGAAGAAAACCGGAGTTGATTTGACAAACTGAAGCTAGATAGAGTTATCCAACATCGGTAATGAACCTGGGCCCTTATTTACCTGCCATTCTTGAGAATATTCTTAGTCTTCCTCTCCAAGGTTTTCTAGATTTGTAAATAATACAACTTCTGATTGGCTTAACCAGATGATGTCTTACTTACAAAATTAATGTAGAAAATTCTGGAGAATAAGACAAAGAACGTTCTTAAGAATGGTTAGTGAATACGGGCCTTGATATGATAAAATGCAGTGTTTTGTCATTTATTGTAACCAGGTGTACTTGAATTTAAGGACTTACCAATTTTCCATTTCTTTTATTAGCGTTTTCCCTCAGTTTAAAGCCTTTTTTTCTGTGTTTTTAACAAAAAAATTGTGAAATGACTTTTTTCATACTGATTAGAAGACACTTCCATCAGGAGAGAAATTTTGTTGTTTTTTTCCTTTTCATGGAAAAGAGCACAATCTATGTCGTAAATTTCAAAAGCGTTTTTAAAAGTGTGCCTGCAAGTGCCATATATCAGTGGATTATCACGGGAACCATGTTATAGTCTAAGGCGGTGAATGACTTTTGAGTCATCCAATTGGCAAAGAAAAAATTCTTTAATTTGAACTCTTGTGTACCAAATGATTCATGTATTCACTAGATGCAAGTTTGTGAAAGTTTATAGACTCTTAACAATTGTCGTTTCTGTCACAATCGGCCAAGATGTGTAAAGTTTCTGAGAATTTTGATTAATTCCATAAATATAATTATTAGAAATTTATAAAGGCTGCTTTGTTTAACCCAGCAGCAGTTTTACTATTATGATACAAATGCTGGTTTGGTTCACCCATCAGTAAAATCAATTTGTCTGGTTTGGTTAAGCCATCAGAAACTGATTCTGTCTTTTTGGCCTACTCAATTTTAGAAGGCTTACTATGTATTAAATTTGAACTCTTGGAATTATGGAATCATAAGATTTATCAAAAACAAAGAGACTGACTTGGCCATTAAACCCAAATCATTGAAGATTATAAACTATATTAGTAAGTATTGTGTTTTAATTTTGTCTCTGATAATCGCTATCAATTATCTGGCTGCTCTAGGGGTTCATCAATTCATTGCGTTCACTTGAGGCGGCGTCAGCTTGCAACATATTTAGATTTCGAGCCTTGGCTAGCGGAATGCATTCGAAGCAGTAACGCATTAAGCAGCATTTCGTTTTTATATTGTTTAAAGGTTTATATTTTATGGCATAGAAAACTAATTCTTGATAGTTTTTTTTTATTTCACTTACAGTACATCTGTAAGCGGTGGTTATCATACTATTTTCAATCAAACTGACTTTATTAAAAGCTTTCTACGCATTTGTAAATGCTGTTACTGTCGATATGCATCGGGCTGCATGCTTATGCTGTCCGATTTTTCACGGGTAGTATAATGATTTTTGTGAATTAGTTCTAACATTATTCTATGTCAGATCAATTTTACTGAAAGAACTTACGAAGTGGCTGTTATTGTTGCATGTGATGGTACAGGTCGGGCTGCACGTTCGTGCAGGCCAATCTTTGATCTCAGATAGCATTTCGGTCGCAGGTATCATTGTTATTAAATTATCTCCCTGGGCGGTTCTTTTTTTTTTGTTCTTTTTTTTTTACAGAACAGCTTAGGCACTTGTCTGTGCTCTCCGTACTAGCATTGATCGGGCTGCGCGCTTGTGCTGGCTGATCATCGTTATCACTGGTAGTGCGATTATCTGAGACATGTATAATTGTCAACTAAAAATACTTCGTGTGGTAAAAGAGTTAATGTCTGATGGGTTTATACTCAACAGTTACATTTAATAGTGACACTTAGCTACGTCTCTTCTTTAAGATTAGCCTACAAGTAACATACTATGAATAGACTTGTAAGTTACTACATTTTTGTGTTTTATAATACATGTATTTTGAAACTGTACATGCTGCTACCTAACGCTTTCAAAAATGCTTTGCTTATTGAATGAAGCAGTTTTTTTTCCTTATTATTTGTCTGTGTTGGTGGTAATCGGGCTGCACAACTGTGCGGGCTGATTCTTAACAACACAGACGATACTTGACTTATGAGTAGCCAGTATCATTAATGCTGGTAATCACTCCCAGTATTTTCTTTCATTTATATGCTTCCATCTCTCCATATATTGAATAAAGACTTAATTGATTATATTGGTACCATGAAAATAAGTAACCTCAAATCCCATAACCTCCAACAAGAGCTAATGTATCTGTCACTATATCATTGTACATACATGTATATTTCTTGTTCTCTATGTTTACTACATCTTTTTACTCTTGATGATGTCTCTGTGATGTATGCTTGTAAAAAGTATGTTCTAGCCCTAATGGATGTTTCATATGCAAATAACACTCTGTCCCCTAATGGTTAATGATATAACTGCGTGGAGGGCATCCATAGGGCTATTCAATAATAGATTTTATACTTGTTATAAAAGGGTCATGCGACACATCAAATTAAACATCTTTAATCTACTATCACGACTGATTAGGAATTTTGCTGCCTATATATTAAATCCAGTTTACTGAATGGACTACAGTCAGTGAAAGCAAATTTACAATTAATTCTATTTAATACGATTATTTGGTTACTTATTTTACAAGCTGGGGATGTTGAGCTTAATCCTGGACCTATTGTATCAGATAGAACATCTCTACTGTCATTGTTGCATTGCAACATAAGAAGTATTAGAAATAAGTTGAACTTTATTAGAGATGAGTTTTTAGATTTTAATGTTCTTTGCTTCACTGAAACTCATCTTAATGCGTCCTTTACACAAGAAAATTTATATTTATCAGACTCATTTGACGAACCTTACAGAAAAGATCGAACGAATCATGGTGGAGGTATTCTTGTATATCTAAATAAGGATCTTATACATTCTAGAGTTGCTGGTCTTGAAAGGTACTGTAACGAATCTATTTGGGTTAAAATTGCTGTAAAGTCAGAAGTATATCTGATCGGTTTTTTTTATAGCCCTAAAACGGCTGACACTGTCTTTTTTAGAAATTTAAATATCAACCTTGAAGCAGCATTTCAAATATCTAAAAATGTAATTATAATGGGTGATCTAAATGAAGATTTGTTAAATAACGCATTTCATAATTTAAAAGATATTATTATAGTAAATTCCATGATGAACGTAATAAATGTGCCAACCAGAGGAAATTCATTACTCGACCCTATTTTGATTCCAAGTGACCTGGAGTATTCAGACTGTGGCACATATCTACTGCCACAAGCAATAAGTGACCACTGCGCTACGTATATATCAATCCCTTTTCCTTACCAGACACAACCGTGCTTTGAAAGAACCATTTGGCTATACAGTAGAGCTAATTATGAACTACTTAATAAAAAAAATATCAGACTACAATTGGAATGTTTTGCTTAATGGTTCGATAGACGAATCTTGTGCTACTTTTACTAGAATCTTTATTGGTATGGTCAATGAATGTATTCCCACAAGACAGTTTGTGTTCGGCCTGATGATCAACCATGGTATGATAATGCAATAAGACGGATATCACGTAAAAGAGACAGAATGAAAAGTACTGCAAAATCTTCAGGAAAAATCACCGATTGGTCAAAATATAAAAATCTTCGGAATACTGTAAACAATATGAAAAAACATGCGAAAGAAAGATTCTTTAACAATTTAGAAACAAACTTGCTGGCCCTCAATTGCAACGATAAAAGAGGTTTTTGGAAAATTATCAAACATTTTCTTAAAAAGGATAAATCCGTTTCTTGTTTTCCACCATTATGCGAAACTTTATCGAATGGGGAGACAGTTTGGTATACTTCTACACAAGAAAAGGCAGACTGTTTAAACAATTACTTCACGTCGATATCGAAGGTAGATGATACCAATATTGTACTTCCAGGTATTCAGCTAAAGACGGCTAACAAATTAGTAATCGATGAGGTCACTAAATCAGAAATTGAAGATATCATCCAATCGATTGAAATTAACAAAGCCAGTGGTCCTGACAATATTAGTCATAGAATGCTCAAAGGGTGTATACACGCCATTAGTGAACCACTTTATGTTTTATTTAATCGTTCTATTTCTGAAGGAGCTTTTCCCGATTTATGGAAGAGAGCGTCCGTTACACCGCTATATAAAAAAGGTGATAAGTCTTTTCCGTCCAATTATAGGCCAGTTTCTCTTCTTAGCAGTTGTGGAAAGATACTTGAGCGAATTATCTTTAAACACATGTACAATTTCTTGATGACAAATGGACTGTTATATAAATATCAATCTGGTTTTTTACCAAAACACTCAACAACCTACCAGCTTATAGATATATATCACCATATCTGTCAAGCAGTGGATCATGGTCAGTTCTCCTGGATTGTTTTCTGTGATATATCAAAGGCATTTGATAGGGTGTGGCACAGTGGTCTCTTATTCAAACTAGAAAAACATGGTTTAGGTGACGGACTACTTAAATGGTTTAAAAGTTATCTTGATAATAGAAAACAGAAAGTAGTGATTCAATCATCAGAGTCGAGCCTCTCTCCGTTAAGGGCTGGCGTACCCCAGGGATCTGTTTTAGGGCCTCTCTTATTCCTTATTTATGTAAACGACATCACAGATTCCTTATTAAGCTTAACTCGACTATATGCCGATGACAGTTCCTTATATTACTCTGCAACTTCATTAAGCGATATAGACAGTATTGTAAATCATGATCTGAGAATAGTGTCACAGTGGGCCAAACAATGGTTGGTTGATTTTAATCCAGATAAAACTGAAGCAGTCATTTTTTCTACTAGGAAAGACTTTGATAGACCATCACTATTTTTCGGTAATACTAAGATAAAGATAGTAGATGAACATAAACACTTAGGATTAACTTTGAGTAGTACAGGTCAATGGAAGGACCATATAAACAACAATTTAAAAGCAGCATCTAAAATATTACAGATCATGCGAAGACTCCAATTTACTCTTACACGGGCAGCACTAAATCAAATTTATTTATCTTATGTCAGACCGATTCTAGAGTACTCCTCGATAGTATGGGTTGGTTGTTCAGTTATGTGTTCTGATTCAATAGAAAAGCTTCAAAATGAAGCAGCGCGTATCGTAACAGGTCTTACAAGATCAGTATCTCTTGAAAATCTGTATAAAGAATGTGGTTGGGAAACATTATCTTCTAGAAGGAAAAATTCAAAACTATGTTTCATGTATAAAGTATCAAATAATTTTGTTCCTGAATATATAGATGATCTTATACCTCCAGTGGTTGGCGATAGGTCTCAATACCAACTAAGAAACAGTCAAAATTATGAAAATGTACATGCAAGAACACGATTGTTTCAAAAGTCCTGTATTCCTTCATCAATTTCTCTTTGGAATAATCTAGAGCAAGAAATTAGAAATTGCACCACATTTGGTTCATTTAAGTTTAAATTACGTAGCTTGTCAAAACCAGACAGAATACCTAGTATCTACCTTATTGGAAATCGACGATTATTTGTCATTCATGCTAGAATAAGAAATAACT
This sequence comes from Tridacna crocea, assembly GCA_943736015.1. Lineage (NCBI taxonomy): Eukaryota > Metazoa > Mollusca > Bivalvia > Cardiida > Cardiidae > Tridacna > Tridacna crocea. The sequence goes on from OX031066.1 coordinate 19,461,214, forward strand.
GCAGTAATTTAAATAATGATCTTTTTAGGAATCACTTGATATTAAATCCGATCTGCGACTGCAGAAATGGCGTTGAGAATGCAGAACACTATTTTTTCCTATGTCGAAGGTATTCTGATATCAGAATCACGCTTTTTCAGTCAACAAGGGCTCTTCATCCTCTAAACATAAAGAAGTTGTTATTTGGCGATGAAAACTTGAATGATGATGAAAACTGCCCATTATTTGAATCAGTTCACTTATATATTAAACAGTCGGGCCGCTTTGAGTAACTATAACATGTTCAATTAAAAATACATACAGCCTTTTACTAAAATGGCAGGCATTCATCACAGAGCATCACATCTAGTTTCTAATTCTTCCTTTTTCTTTACTTATTAGTTCTATTTCCATTTTACTTTTTTTTCCTTTTTGTTCATTTTCCCTCTCTTTTTATCAATTTCTCCTTATTTCTGTCTTTGTTTTTTTGTGTACATTTTCTCTTCTTTTTTTTTTTCTTCTTTATTTAGTTATTTACACTATTTCTTTATGTGCTTTGTTTCCATTATCTTTCAACTATTGTTAATTTGATTGTAGGGGAAGGACCGAATCTAAGTTGTAAGAACTTGTGGCCCGACCCCATTCAGTTCATGAATAAAATATGTTTAAACTAAGCAGTAACGGGATGAACCCCTCTCCCTTTTCCATCTCTCAAAAACAAAAACTGATTAAACCCTCCAGACCATCAGAATATTCCCAAATCACAATTGGGTTTTTGTATCCCTATCTGCACGAGGCAGAACTGGTCTATATTATTTTATTGCTATTTTTAATCCCATTTTGCATGTTGACTTTTTTAAAGTGTACCATAGTTCACATTTACTTTTATCTAAATCAGTAAGTTTACATGATTTCAACAAAATAATGGAGAGAAAGGGGCACTTTTATGTTTGCATGTTTTTTTTTTTCATGCAACAGGTACCAGTTTCCCTGGTTTATATACACATTTTGCCATGGTCTGTAATTATTTTACTACCAACGTCAAGTGGAGTTGTTGACATATTCAAAATATCAATATGAAGTGTGTAAACTAGGCTGAAAAAGATGGAAAAGTTGAATTGGAACGCGGGCGAACAAAGGTGGATCGGGAGGAAAATTCATTTTTTAGTATTTACCAGACATTTTTGTGCAAATTTGAGTGAAGTTTGTCATACCACACCTATTCAAAACTAAGCTTCTCTCTGTTGAAATCAAATTTGAAGACATTCCGTCAGGAAAGGTAATTTTATTGTGTCATTCTTTTAATGGAGAAAATCCCAATTTGTGTAGTAAATTTCAGAACCATCTTTTGGCGTCTCCGCAAGTGTCACGTTTTCGTGGATTGTCGCGGAAACCATTTTTAGATACTAGTTGCTGAACAATTTATTAAAGCTATTCAAGGACTTTAGATATCTCACGCGTTCACTTGAGGCACATATCAGTTTGTAAAATGTTTTGAGCTCGATCCCTGGCTAGCAATATGCATTCAAAGCGGCAATGGGATGGCCCACCATCTGTTTCCTCTCTCAGCAGACTCAAGCAACAAAAAATGATTAAATCTTCCAGAATAGTCCCAATCCAAAGTTGTATCCCATTTTTGTTCGTTAATCTATCCAACTGCACATGGCAGAACTTCTCCTTATCCTTTTTTTTTTCAATTTTTTTTTTACCCCATTTTACATTTTAAAATGGTTTAAGAAAGCTGTGTCAGTATTGGTGTGAGAAAGGCAGAAAATACATGCCTAGATGCACTGAGTGCCTTGATACACCTAAGGCCTTAAAACGGCGTTCTCAAAACTTCCCTATTTGTTGCATAATAGCTGAAGCCAGTCATACAGCTATCTACAGTAGAAAAGGAAGAAAACCGGAGTTGATTTGACAAACTGAAGCTAGATAGAGTTATCCAACATCGGTAATGAACCTGGGCCCGTATTTACCTGCCATTCTTGAGAATATTCTTAGTCTTCCTCTCCAAGGTTTTCTAGATTTGTAAATAATACAACTTCTGATTGGCTAAACCGGATGATGTGTTACTTACAAAATTAATGTAGAAAATTCTGGATAGTAAGACAAAGAACGTTCTTAAGAATGGTTAGTGCATACGGGCCTTGGTATGATGAAATGCAGTGTTTTTAGCTCACTTGAGCACAAAGTGCTAAAGGTGAGCTATTGTGATCGCCCTATGTCCGGCGTCCGTCGTCCGTCGTCCGTCAACAAATTATTTAAACATCTTCTCCTCCTAATTCACTGGGCCAATCTTCACGAAACTTGGCAGGAATGTTCCTTGGGTGAAGCTGTACCAAAATTTCAAAGAATTTAATTCCACCCATAACTCTGGTTGCCATGGCAAAAAAAAAAAAAAAAAAACGCAATCTTTGAAAATCTTCTCCTCTGAAACTTGAAGGCGTAGAGCTTTGTTATTTGGTATGTAGCATCTCCTAATGGACCTTTACTAAGTTTGTTCAAATTATGCCCATAGGGTCAAAACTGGTCCCGCCCCGGGGGATAACGAGTTTGAGCAAAGGAACAAAGAAGGAAAACTTTAAAAATATTCTCCTCTTAAAACTTGAAGGCGTAGAGCTTTGATATTTGGTATGTAGCATCTCCTAGTAGACCCCTACCAAGTTTAATCAAATTATATCCCTGGGGTCAAAACTGGCCCCACCCCGGGGGTCACAAATTTGAGCATGGGAACAAAGAAGGAAAACTTTATAAATCTTCTCCTCTGAAACTTGAAAGCGTAGAACTTTGATATGCAGTATGTGACATCTCCTAGTAGACCTCCACCAAGTTTGTTCAAATTATGTCCCTGGGGTCAAAACTGGTCCCACCCCGGGTATCACAAGTTTGAGCATTGGAACAAAGAAGGAAAATTTTATAAATCTTCTCCTCTGAAACTTGACGGCGTAAAGCTTTGATTTTTGGTATGTGGCCTCTCCTAGTGAAGCTCTACCAAGTTTGTTCAAATTATGTCCCTGGGGTCAAAACTGGCCCCACCCCGGGGGTCACAAATTTGAGCATAGGAACAAAGAAGGAAAACTTTAAAATTCTTTCCTCAGAAACTAGAAAGCGTAGAACTTTGATATTTGGTCTGTTGCATCTCCTGGTGGACCTCTACCAAATTTATTCAAATCATGCCCCTGGGGTCAAAATTGGTCCCGACCCGGGGGGTCACTAATTTGAACATAGGAACAAAGACGGAAAACGTTAAAATTCTTCTCCTCTGAAACTAAGTGGCTTAGAGATTTGATATTTGGTATGTGGTATCACCTAGTGGACCTCTACCAAGTGTCTTTAAATCATGCCCATGGGGTCAAAACTGGCCCGGCCCCTGGGTCACAAGTTCGAACATAGGAACAAAGAAAGAAAATTCTAAAATTCTTCTCTAAAATTAGAAGGCATAGAGCTATGATATTTGGCATGTAGCAATTCCAATGGATTTCTACCAAGTTTGTTTATATTATGCCCTTGGGGTCAAAATTGGCCTTCTAGTGGAACTCTACCAAGTTTGGTCATATGATGTCCCTGGCGTCAAAACGGGCCATGCCCCGGAGGTCACAGGTTGGAACATAGGAACAAGGAAGGAAAATGTGAAATTTGTTTTTCTCTTTAACGGGAAGGTGTAGAGCTTTGATGCTTGGTATGTAGCATCTTTGGGTAGACCTCTACCAAGATTGTTCCAAGGATGCTGCTTTGGTTAAAACTGATCCAGCCCCGGGGACCACAAGTTCGAACATAGGACAAAGAAGGAAAATTTAAAATTCTTCTTTGAAACTGGAAGGTGTAGAGCTTTGATATTTGATTGCCCTATGTCCGGCGTCTGTCGCCCGTCAACAATTTCTTCAAACATTTTCTTCTCCTAACCCACTGAGCCAATCTTGATAAAGCTTGGCAGGGATGTTTGTTAGGTGAAGCTTTACAAAAATTGCTCAAAGAATTTAATTTCACTCATAAGCTATAGTATAAGGTGAGCGTTCCAGGGCAAATGACCCTCTTGTTTGTTATTTAGTGTAACCAGGTGTACTTGTATTTAAGGTCTTAACAGTGTTCCATTTCTTTTATTAGCGTTTCATCTCAATTTAAAGCCTTTTTTCTGTGTTTTTATCTAAACATTTGTTAAATGACATTTTATTTTCATTCTGATTGGAAGACACTTCCATCAGGAGAGAAATTTAATTGTGTTTTTCTTTTTCATGGAAAAGAGCCCAATCTATGTCGTAAATTTCAAAAGCGTGTTTAAAAGTGTGCCTGCAAGTACCATATATCAGTGGATTATCACGGGAACCATTTTCTAGTCAAAGGCGGTGGATGACTTTTGAGTCATCCAATTGGCATAGAAAAATTTCTTTAGTTTGAACTCTGTGTAACAAATGATTCATGTATCCACTAGATGCAAGTTTGTGAAAGTTTATAGACTCTTAACATTTGTCGTTTCTGTCACAATCGGCCAAGATGTGTGGAGTTTCTGAGAATTTTGATTAATTCCATGAATACAATTATTAGAAATTTATAAGGGCTGTTTTGGTTAACCCAGCAGCAGTTTTACTATTATGATACAAATGCTGGTTTGGTTCACCCATCAGTAAAATCAATTTGGCTAGTTTGGTAAACCCATCAGAAACTGATTGTGTCTTTTTGGCCTACTCAATTTTAGAAGGTTTACTATGTATTAAATTTGAACTCTTGGAATTATGGAATCATAAGATTTATCAAAAACAAAGAGACTGACTTGGCCATTAAACCCAAATCATTAAAGATTATAAACTGTATTAGTAAGTATTGTGTTTTAGTTTGTCTCTGATAATCGCTATCAATTATCTGGCTGCTCTAGGGGTTCATCAATTCATTGCGTTCACTTGAGGCGGCGTCAGCTTGCAACATATTTTGATTTCGAGCCTTGGCTAGCAGAATGCATTCGAAGCAGTAAAAGGGATGAACCCCTCTCCCTTTTCCATCTCTCAAAAACAAAAACTGATTAAACCCTCCAGACCATCAGAATATTCCCAAATCACGATTGGGTTTTTGTATCCCCTATCTGCACGAGGCAGAACTTGTCTTTATCATTTTCGTGCTATTTTTAATCCAAATTTTGCATGTTGACCTTTTTAAAGTGTACCATAGTTCACATTTACTTTTATCTAAATCAGTACGTTTACATAATTTCAACAAAATAATGGAGAGAAAGGGGCACTTTTATGTTTGCATGTTTTTTTTTTCATGCAACAGGTACCAGGTTCCCTGGTTTATATACACATTTGCCATGATCTGTAATTATTTTACTACCAACGTCAGGTGGAGGTGTAGATGTATTCAAAATATCAATATGAAGTGTGGAAACTAGGCTGAAAAAGATGGAAAAGTTGAATTGGAACGCGGGCGAACAAAGGTGGATCGGGAGGAAAATTCAAAGTATTTACCAGATATTTTCGTGCAAATTTGAGTGAAGTTTGTCATACCACACCTATTGAAAACTGGGCTTATCTCTGTTGAAATCAAATTTGAAGACATTCCATCAGGAGGGGTAATTTTATTGTGTCATTCTTTTAATGGAAAAAAGCCCAATTTGTAAATTTCAAAACAATCTTTTGGCGTCTCCGCAAGCGTCACGTTTTCGTGGATTGTCTCGGAAACCATTTTTAGATACTAGTTGTTGAATAATTTATTAAAGCTATTCAAGGACTTTAGATATCTCACGCGTTCACTTGAGGCACATGTCAGCTTGCAAAATGTTTTGAGCTCGATCCCTGGCTAGCAATATGCATTCAAAGCGGCAATGGGATGGCCCACCATCTGTTCCCTCTCTCAGCAGACTCAAGCAACAAAAAATGATTAAACCTTCCAGAATAGTCCCAATCCAAAGTTGTATCCCCTTTTTGTTCGTTAATCTATCCAACTTCACATGGCAGAACATCTCAGCTTTTTTTTTTCAATTTTTTACCCCATTTTATATTTTGAAATGGTTTAACTCATTACCAAACGACAATATTTTATGTTTGTTCAAATCAAAAGCATTTGCAGACGACACAATAAAAGTGACTGAAAATTTGAAATTTGTTTCGTGGAAAGTATAAAAACATTGTGGGAAAAGGAGAAAATGCTGGTTACCAGCATTTTCTCCTTTTCCCACAGTGTTTTCAAAAGGCTTCTCTCTCAGGGGCGTCAAAAGTAGGGATTGTGTGGTAATGGGTTAAGAAAGCTGTGGCAGTATTGGTGGAGAAAGGCAGAAAATACCTGCGTAAATGCACTGAGCGCCTTGATATGGCCAAAGCTATTAAAACGGCGTTCAAAAAAATTTCCTTTTAGTTGCATAATAGCTGAAACCACGCATACAGCTGTCTACAGTAGAAAGGGAAGAAAACAGGAGTTGATTTGTCAAACTACAGCTAGATAGAGTTATCCAACATCGGTAATGGACCTGGGCCCGTATTTACCTGCCATTCTTGAGAATATTCTTAGTCTTACTCTCCCAGGTTTTCTAGATTTGTAAGTATTACAACTTCTGATTGGCTAAACCAGATGTTATGTTACTTACAAAATTAATGTAGAAAACTCTGGAGAGTAAGACAAAGAACGTTCTTAAGAATGGTTAGTGAATTCGGGCCTTGGTATGATAAAATGCAGTGTTTTTAGCTTACCTTAGCACAAAGTGCTAAAGGTGAGCTATTGTGATCGCCCTATGTCCGTCGTCCGTCGTCCGTCAACAATTTCTTTTAACATCTTCTCCTCCTAAACCACTGGGCCAATCTTCATGAAACTTGGCAGGAATGTTCCTTGCGTGAAGCTCTACCAAAATTGTTCAAAGAATTTATTTCCACCCATAACTCTGGTTGCCATGGCAACAAAAAAAAAACCAACAAAAAGACCCCGAAATCTTTGAAAATCTTCTCCTCTGAAACTTGAAGGCGTAGAGCTTTGATATTTGGTATGTAGCATCTCCTAATTGACCTTTACCAAGTTTCTTCAAATTATGCACCTAGGATCAAAATTGGCCCTGCCCCGGGGGATAACGAGTTTGAGCATAGGAACAAAGAAGGAAAACTTTAAAAATCTTCTCCTCTGAAACTTGAAGGCGTAGAGCTTTGATATTTGGTATGTAGCATCTCCTAGTGTACTTCTACCAAGTTTGTTCATATTATATCCCTGGGGTCAAAACTGGCCCCATCCCAGGGGTCACAAATTTGAGCATAGGAACAAGGAAAGAAAACTTTAAATATCTTCTCCTTTGAAACTTGAAGGCGTAGAGCTTTGATTTTTGGTATGTGGCATCTCCTACTGGACCTCTAGCAAGTTTGTTCAAATTAGTTCCCTCGGGTCAAAACTTGTTTAAATCATGCCCATGGGGTCAAAACTGGCCCAGCACCGGGGGTCTGAAGTTCGAACATAGGAACAAAGAAAGAAAATTTTAAAATTATTCTTCTCTAAAATTAGAAGGCATAGAGCTATGATATTTGGCATGTAGCATTTCCTAGTGGATCTCTACCAAGTTTGTTCATATAATGCCCTTGGGGTCAAAACTGTCCCTGCCCCGAGGGGGTCACAGGTTCGAACATAGCAACAAAGAAGAAAAACTTTAGAAATCTTCTCTGAAACTTGAAGGTGCAGAGCTTCGATATTTGGTATGCAGAATCTTCTAGTGGAACTCTACCAAGTTTGGTCATATGACGTCCCTGGCGTCAAGACGGGCCCCGGAGGTCACAGGTTGGAACATAGGAACAAAGAAGGAAAATGTTAAATTTCTTTTTCTCCCTAACGGGAAGGTGTGGAGCTTTGATACTTGGTATGTAGTATCTTTGAGTGGACCTCTACCAAGTTTGTTCCAAGGATGCTGCTTTGGTTAAAACTGACCCAGCCCCGGGGACCACAAGTTCGAACATAGGACAAAGAAGGAAAAATTAAAATTCTTCTTTGAAACTTCCATTTCTTTTATTAGCGTTTTATCTCAATTTAAAGCCTTTTTTCTGTGTTTTTATCTAAAAAATTGTTAAATTATATTTTTTTCATTCTGATTGGAAGACACTTCCATCAGGAGCGAAATTTTGTTGTGTTTTTCCTTTTCATGGAAAAGAGCCCAATCAGTGTGATAAATTTCAAAAGCGTGTTTAAAAGTGTGCCCGCAAGTGCCATATATCAGTGGATTATCACAGGAAGCATTTTAAAGTCTAAGGCGGTGGATGACTTTTGAGTCATCCAATTGGCATAAAAAAAAAAAATCTTTAATTTGAACTCTGTGTACCAAATGATTCATGTATTCACTAGATGCAAGTTTGTGAAAGTTTATAGACTATTAACATTTGTCGTTTCTGTCACAATCCGCCAAGATGTGTGGAGTTTCTGAGAATTGTGATTAATTCCATAAATATAATTATTAGAAATTTATAAGGGCTGTTTTGGTTAAGCCAGCAGCAGTTTTACTATTATGATACAAATGCTAGTTTAGTTCACCCATCAGTAAAATCAATTTGTCTGAAACTATTTGTGTCTTTTTGGCCTACTTAATTTTAGAAGTCTTACTATGTTTTAAATTTGAACTCTTGGAATTATGGGATCATAAGATTTATCAAAAACAGACAGACTGTGTTGGCCATTAAACCCAAATCATTAAAGTTTGTAAAGTGTATTAGTAAGTATTGTGTTTTAATTTTGTCTCTGATAATCGCTATCAATTATTTGGCTGCTCTAGGGGTTCATCAATTCATTGCGTTCACTTGAGGCGGCGTCAGCTTGCAACATATTTTGATTTCGAGCCTTGGCTAGCAGAATGCATTCGAAGCAGTAACGGGATGAACCCCTCTCCCTTTTCCATCTCTCAAGGATCAAAACCGAATAAACCCTCCAGACCATCAGAATATTCCCAAATCACTATTGGGTTGTTGTTTCCCCTATCTGCACGAGGCAGAACTGGTCTATATTATTTTATTGCTATTTTTAATCCCATTTCGCATTTTGACTTTTTAAAGTGTACCATAGTTCACATTTACTTTTATCTAAATCAGTAAGTTTACATAATTTCAATAAAATAATGGAGAGAAAGGGGCACTTTATGTTGCATGTTTTTTTTTTCATGCAACAGGCACCAGTTTTCTTGGTTTATATACACATTTGCCATGATCTGTAATTATTTTACTATCAACGTCAAGTGGAGGTTTAGATGCATTCAAAATATCAATATGAAGTGTGGAAACTAGGCTGAAAAAGATGGAAAAGTTGAATTGGAACGCGGGCGAACAAAGGTGGATCGGGAAGAAAATTCAAAGTATTTACCAGATATTTTCGTGCAAATTTGAGTGAAGTTTGTCATACCACACCTATTCAACTGAGCTTCTCTCTGTTGAAATCAAGTTTGAAGACATTCCATCAGGTAGGGAAATTTTATTGTGTCATTCTTTTAATGGAAAAAAGCCCAATTCGTGTCGTACATTTCAAAACCATCTTTTGGCGTCTCCGCAAGTGTCACTTTTTCGCGGATTGTCTCGGAAACCATTTTTAGATACTAGTTGCTGAACAATTTATTAAAGCTATTCAAGGACTTAAGATATGTCACGCGTTCATTTGAGGCACATGTCAGCTTGCAAAATGTTTTGAGCTCGATCCCTGGCTAGCAATGTGCATTCAAAGCGGCAATGGGATGGTCCACCATCTGTTCCCTCTCTCAGCAGACTCAAGCAACAAAAAATGATTAAACCTTCCAGAATGGTCCCAATCCAAAGTTGTATCCCCTTTTTGTTCGTTAATCTATCCAACTGCACATGGTAGAACTTCTCCTTATCCTTTTTATTTTAAATTTTTTACCCCATTTTACATTTTGAAATGGTTTAAATGTACCATTATCTACATTCATTTTGATCTTAGTATTTTTAAGCTTTCAATAATGTATTGGCAAGAAAGGGGTACTTATTTGTTTGTTTGCTTTTCTTTTTCATGCAGCAAGCACCAGTTGCCACTGAAAAATAAACATCTATGCCACTTTTATTCATGACTTTTATATCATAAATTCATTGTATCAACATATGCAAAGTAATGTAAAGTGCTCAAACTAGACTGAACACGATGGAAAAAAAAAACAACTAAATTTAAATGCGCACCCACAAGGGTGAGTAGGAAAGAAAGGCTCAAAGTATTTAATTACACTGAAAGTAACACAGTATGTGATTAGCTGAACCAATTCTTTCAGCTTATCAGAAATTGTTTTACTTACAAAATAAGAAATCTGGGGAATTAGTCTGAGAATGTTCTTCATAATCGTTGGTGAATAAAGATCCAGGAATATGTGCCTATATGATAAGGATTACACATATGATCCTTCAAATTTGAGCTGAAGAAGACAGACAACTCAAATTGAATAACCTTGAGTGGGAACGAAAGGCGCATGGTTCGGTCTTTGACACCCGTTTCATTAAAAGTCAGGCCCATTTCCTTGTAAAATGGCATGTACCAATCGGGAACCCTGATGTAATCCTACTTTTGTTTGGGGATAGTCTGATAGTTTGGAAGGTTGGATCAGACTTTGTTGCTTGATTATGCTTGGAAAAGAAAAAAATGGTGTCCATCCCATCCCCCCTTTGAATGTTTACACCCAGCCAGGGCTATGGCCTGAAATACCTAAATATGTCGTAAGCTGACACATTCTTCAAATGAACGCGTTGTCAAGGTTTAACCTCCAGAATAACAAAAATAACTGTTTGGTGACTAGAAGCTGCAAATACTTTTTGTGACAATTCACTGATATATAACGCTTGCAGACACATATTTAACATGATTTTCAAATTAACATTTACCTAACAAATTGGGCTATTTCTATTGAAAGGAACAACAACAACAACCCTCCCTTCCTGATGAAAGTACCTTAAAATTAGATTAGCGAAGTTGATGTTATTAGACTGAAGTACAGTTATGGACAAGTATAACATGGCAAACCATACACAAACTTGTATTTGATTTTTGCATGCATGTTCAAGGCTACAGCTAGCTTTGCGAAGAACATCACTTGGGTAAAAACAATATTTACAGAGAAAACAAATTTACAAGTGAATAAATCCAAGTTTATACCCCTTTTTAAGATATATATTATAGATCTTCACTTGGATCTATGCAAAAACCAAAGAGGAAAAAACGTGAAAAACCTAGGGAAAAAAGGGGAAAGACGGGTGTCGGAGACTCAACCCGTAAATTGTGCCCTGTCCTGTATGGAGTGCAACACGCGAAAAGGTACATTCGGACATTTGCGTAAAGTGTCGTCTCGGATTAGCCTGCGCAGTCCGCGCAGGCTAATCCGAGACGGCACTTTACGACTGCATTAGATTTTGTGCTACAGTAGACTTGCATAAAACAGAAAATCACATAAAATCGGAAAGTGTCGTATCGCATTAGCCTGTGAGGACTGCACACGCTGATCCGAGACGACACTTTACGCAAATGTCCAAATGCACCTTTTCGCATGTTGCACGCCATATAAGAACTAATTGGCCAAAGAGGCAGTTGATTTCTGCCTGAAGAAATGTCTTTTTATATGTTTACATACATGTACCTCGCCCTTTTTTCAAGAGAAATGGAACAAAAATAATTTCAGTTGGTTTTACAACCGGGTACATCACGTCCTCTGTTCCATTTGTTTCGGAAAATGGCGAGGGATTGAAGTATAGGAAAGGATATTTTTGAGGCAGAAATAAACTGCCTCTCTGTGCCCATGGGCTAGATAGTCAGCTCGAGAGAATTTTTTCTCCTCCTAAATGCTGGCCAGGCTGCACTTCAGCGTTCTTTTCTCAGACCGCTTAAGATATCGTGCACGTTGAGAATCCTATTTTCTTGGTAAATGTAGTTTCTGACACAATACTATTTTTGCCTAGCTAGAGTTAAGTCTTGAATAGTAGCTGCATTGACACAATGTACCCAAGACCTAGTTTGTGGAAAGTTTGCCATATCATACTAGCCCCTTACTCCACTCCTGTGTAATGGCATCAAATTTGTCATTCTGTTTTGAAAACAATTCCATTAGGAGAGGGAGAATCTTTATGTGTTTGTTTTCTTTCTAGGAAAAAAACCAGCCGAATAAGTGTCCTAAATGTCAAATACATGTTTATGCATGTCTGCAAGTGCCATGATTCTACGGATTGTAATGGAAATAATTTTTATATTCTAGACACCGTGCACTTTTTCTGGTTAGTCCAGGGGTTTAATTAATTATGTCAGTACATTCTATGTAGACACAGGTCAGCTTTTTACATATTTCTTGTCCAAGCTAGAAGTATACATTCTCAGCATAAGCAACCAACAAAAACTGATTTAACCTGTCAACCTGTCAGAATATTCCCAAGCCAGATTAGGTTATCGTCTTGTAATGTTTCATACCCTTTAGCATCAGGTGCAAAAAAAACCCACATCTACCGCGAGTAATTTGGGGCAAGGGTCGTAGCTCGGTGTGCATATAAAGGGCATATAACACGGTTAAAGAGAATTGTCAATGCTGGAAATTGTATTTTAAATCATCGTCAACGCAAAGAGCAAATATATACTATCACCAAAGGCAAATTTAATAACACATCAAAACATGCTTTAATTTTCACATAATTTATATGTAACAAAACATGTATGGCGCGATGAAGAGATCTTTCAAACAAATGAAAAAGAAAAATAAGATCTGTCAGCGAATACAACACAAGCAAACAAATAGAATAGCACTTTCATTTCGTTGCAGACTTCTAAAGCCGTTGTCCATAAAACTGGTAGGTCAAAAGTCCAAGATAAAAGTTAGCCTTTTGCTTTAGTATGTCACAAGTGACCGTTAAAGCCTTGCCAGGCATACGAGCTGACCACACCCATCTGGTTGTACGGGGAGGCCGCCAATCGTCTGTCGCTGTCTGGTATTTTCTCATTTTTGTTCGTTAATCTATCCAACTGAAATTATTATTTACAATGATATCTCATCCATAAAATCAGTTCTTATAGTAATTGGAAATTATCGCTTTATATCGAAATAGGGTCTATATCCTGAAACGAAAATGCCTCTAAAAACCAGTGTAACAACAATTCTAATTTCTCTCATGAGTAATCAGACCTGCTATTATCCTGTTCTTTAGATTGAGAAAAAGGTCCTCCAAATTTAGCCAACATTTTACCAAACAACCGCTAGTATCAGTGACCCTGTGATAGAAGCCTTCAGAAAACATTAGGGGAAAAAGAGAAAATGCTTATACTCGGAATTTTCTTTTTTCCACCGTGTTTTCATTCTTTCAGATACAAATTCCATAGACATTCTAACAACCCTCTCGCAAACGTGATGATCAGTTTCAGTTGGTGATTTTGCCGTTGAATTCGATGAACAGGTGGTGAAGTTTGTAAAATGACCGCAGATGTTGATGACGCTGGTGCTCACAAACAGGCTGTTTCGGCACATCCAATCTACGCTTTATATGAGAGCCGTAAGCTGCAGAACAGTTTCCAAATGCTGACAATCTTGAGATGACACAGATGTTGATGTGATCGAGGTTATGGCTCACAGTGCACAAAGGTTAGTTTATGGTTGAAATTCTGTTAGATGTTACGTGTTATTTCCGGTTTGTGTGTTCAAGTGAAATGTAGCGGATGTATGTGTTATTACTGGATCCGATGAAACCGTTAGGATGAATGATATCTTGAGAAACGACATCAATCTTGTGATCTTGAGGCGTTTGAATTTAAATCGGCTTTACGTGTTAAGTTTTCTGATAGGACGAGGCTGAATCTCTTATGCAATTAGATTGTCCAGCCATAGTTGTAAATTAGAAGATTCAGAACTTCTGGTGATACAGCCCTGCCTTTTGAAAGCAAAGTTAGTCTTGCATATTTATCTTGCGTAATATGGCTAGGAATAAAGTTTTTGTAATACTCGTAACCATGATTCTTCAGAGACTAGATCTGTATTATTGAGAGTTCAGTGATGACTCAAAAATCTGTTCCAAGGCCATGGTAATTATACAGTCAATAGGCGGATTGCCACCGTCGTATTGAAAACTATGTGCCAGTAATGTAGAAACAGCTTCTTTCTTTATGATCTTTTGAAAGATATGGAGATCTGTATCAGTCTATTACTAAGCTAGTTGTGTTTATGAGATAACGGGTTCCTCGTCTTAGTCTAAATTAGTTATAACCTTTCCATGCGAAAGAATTCACCACACCCATATTTCTATATGTTGATGACGATACTCTTCGGTCACTGTCGGTTACCTGATCTTTCTTAATACGAGCTAATCTCTTCAGCTGAAAAAATAGCATACCAGATCTAAATATAGGAGATAAGGAGCCATAATTACAACTTTCTGGGCGGTTTTGATAAAATTTTATCTTAGTCTTTTTCTCGAATAAGTTTATCTCAAGAATTACTCGCAGAACCACCATATCTGTCGCAAAACCTGCATTTCCATTTCTGAAATCGATTCGCTGCCTTGTCCCTTTCGGTGCCATAGACGAAAAGAGTGACTTTTGCAGACGGCGTAGATCAAGATCAGACTATACAAAATGTGTAGTTTTATATTTTATTTATACCATCCACTTGAGCAGTCAAGCCTGTACAATTAATCTTTGTAAGTTTCAAAGTATATATATAGAGTCATCGAAAGTGGTCGAGTTTATCTATTTTGCGCTGAAAGATTTAACATGTGCTCGTTCGGAATTTTATGAAATATAAAAAGCAGTTTCCAAGTCCCTTGCCACCTGACCGTACAACGAGTATATTGTAATGCAGTTTTACTATTCCAGAAATACTGTTCCCTGTTATATGGTCTCAAAAATTGAGTACACTGACGAATTAGAATTTCCCTTCCTAGTGCCCCAATTTAATGAAAACTGACGTCATTGGGAAGTGACTTCACTAAAAACCGTAGCATACACTTTGGTGGATAATCTTGATAATTTCACTGCTATAGGTCTAAAAGTCTACATTCGTCATACTTTTATTTAAACATGGGTTTAAAAAACTTCAAGGTAAGTAACTGAATTTTAATTATTTGTCGACAAAAGTAAACGACCATAAGGTTATCTTTTTAACGTTATACATAATTTATAAGTTTCGACACTTCACAATTTCCTTACCTGACGAACGGATGGCTCGTTTTAACCCACCCCTTCCCTCGTGTATATGTTTTGTAATGACATAAAACGGTAATACGACTGACGCTCTGAAGCTCTCTTTTCATTTATTTTCATTAATAACCTATTCTTTCTGTTTTAATGACAACCACAAGGGAAACTAGTAGCCTTGCAGTTTGATGGTTCACGGTAGTTACGGTCCCATCAAGTAAAAGTAAAGATTTTAGCAGAGTGTAGAATAAAACATCAAATATTTCTTTTTTTATTTTCATCTTTTAGTTAGTCATAGAAAATATTATGCAGAACCTATTTGCCAAAAGAAAACAATGCATTTAGATATTAAAATATGCCATTAAAAGGTAGAGCTATCTATCTTACTGTGAAGGTGAAAATCTGTTATCTTACGGATAGTCTCTGACAAAACAAAACAAAACAACAACAACAACAACAACAACAACAACAACAAATAAATATAGGTTTAACCCATTACCACACAATCCCTACTTTTGACAACCCTGAGAAAGAAGGCTTTAGAAAATATTGTGGGAAAAGGAGAAAATGCTGGTAACCAGCATTTTCTCCTTTTCCCACAATGTTTTCTACCCTTATGAAAACAAATTTTAAATTTTCAGTCACTTTTATTTTGTCGTCAGCAAATGCTTTCAATTTCAACAAGCCTAAAATATTGTCGTTTGGTAATGAGTTAAAGTTGCCACACCACCCTCTTTTTTGTTTACTCTTTCTCTGAAGTGAAAATTTATTTTTCTGCCAGCGACTTTTACTTGGACCGACGGTAACAGATTGTCATATTCAGAATATTTTCCATACTTTAAAATGGCATGAAGTTCAAATTCTTTTTACCATCCTATTTTTAACATTTGAAGCCATATGGCTTTTAATCTGAAATAGATATGAATACCAGCTTTACTACTATTATCAACTTCACGGTTTAATTAACTGGGAAATTTTAGTCTTAATTTTCCAGAGGGATTTATTAATACCATTTTCTAAAGACAAGTATACGTGGTAATATTGAAAGCGTAGTTGGTGATGGACACTATTAACTGCTATGAAAAAAATATTTTATTACCATTTCTCCAATTTCTTCTTGGTTAAGAGATTTTCCGGCTCTCGGGTACTGCCTCTCTTTAGGTTGTGGAACATAATACAGCCTGTTTACAGTTTGGTCGATTTCATATTCTGTCATTTTCTGATGGCCGAGTCCAAATTCTGGCTTCAAGATGGTGCCCCATGGCAACTTTGTCGTGGAAGGTCGCACTGATGACCTTTGGATAAAAAGACGATTGAACGTAGATAATGAATACGAAAAGCTTTCGCAGACGGTATAGATAAAAATCAGAATATCGCATGATAAAACCTGCAGTCTGGTATTTGGTCTATACTATCCAAAGACTAGGTGGTGACGTGATTCGCCACAGACGCACGAACTATTTTTTAAGTCTTTTCCACCTGAACGTACAAAGAATTTAGTATTCTGCAAAGTTTTACAATACTGGTAATTCAGCGAAATTTCCCTGTTTCATGGTCTCATGAATTAAGTACACAGATGAAATTGCATTTCCCTTCAGATTGCTCTAATTCTATGAAAACTGACGTCACTGAAATCTTGGTAAAACGTGCAATTTGAGTGCATAAACTTGATGTTTTCACTGTAATAAACATTTGACGTATTCTTATCTAAACATGGATTTGAACAACTTAACAATTTAAACTTGCATTTAAAAAATGATTTGTCGGCAAAAGTAAACGACCGTTAGTTGCCTCAAACGACCACTCACTTATTCTTTTAACGATGTATAAATTCTGAAACTTTACAATTTGCGGGTAGAATGCACCTTAGCGAAAGCACTTCGGCCATTTTGTTATTTTGTCAATAACCTCTGCACATTACTTGTTACGAATTCGATTTGACATGTGACTTTTAATCTAAAATATGCAGGGGCTTGGGTCGATGTAATGCAGAGAAATGACCCTCCCCTACAAAATGACCCATGGGTAATTTCTCTGCGGAGAGAAATGACCCATGGGCCATTTTACTACATAGAAAAATGACCCGGGTAATTTTTCTCCGTAAAGAAATGACCCCAGAGGGTCATTTCACTAAGTAGAATGATAACCCGGGTCATTCCTCTACGTAGAATGACTTCTGGGGTCATTTCTCTAAGTAGAATAATGACCTGGGTCATTTTGTAGGGGAGGGTCATTTCCCTGCATTACACCGGCAGCCGCCAAGAGTGATCAAGTACTTACTTGTGTATTAATTGATGTGTCTCATTATTTATATGCAGATTTTTTGCAGAAGACCCTGTATTGAGTTCTATCTTCACCTATTCATGCTATTTTCAGCGTTGATGATAAATTTCTTTTGTTATGTTAGTTCTAGCAATAAAGCAGGTCTGAATGAAACAGAAACTGCTGTATGCAGAGTTCAGTTCAGATATCTGAGACAAAGTTACTCACCTAATTGAGGTCATGTCTGTGAACGCGGGGCGGTCACCTCTTCACCCTATATGTACAGACAAAAAAGAAAAAGCCAATATAATTTCACTGTGTTTAATAACCGTATCACATTAGAGTAAAAATACTGTAGACAAAAGAACTGTTCTAGAGACTGCCTATATTTATCACAATCTATCAAACAGGCAAAGTCTAAAATACAAATAAATACCATGTAATTTCTGATGTTTATACGCGAAATTTAGAATTCCGATAATCGAATAAGTAAAGACCGACATCATTCGCAAACACACCGTTTTACGTTCAGTAACTAATGATAAGCTTGGCTCAGACGTTCTGTTCTTTTGTAGTCTAATCTTGGATCTACACTGTCCGAAATTGTGAGCCGTCTCCCGTCCAAACTAGCCCCTAAAGTACAGTAATAGGATCTTTCGATAGCTTATTATTAAAAATTCAATGAAGATTTTAAAGAATATCTGTTAGCAGGAGCTAATAATGACCTTGATGAACGTGACAAAACTTTCAAAATTAGAGACAAAGATCACAGCATAGCAACTTCATTTGTATGTTAGCAAAATAGATATTCAAAAAGCGGACAGGATATAATCTAATATTAGATTGCACATTCTGTGCCCTCTGATCTTAGATTCGCACTGTTCGCAAAAGCAAATTGCCGGTTCTAATGTGCAGTCAGTCCATCAGACGATTAAGTTCTACAAACTGGCAACATAAAAAATTGTATCGAGTATGACAAAAGGGAAAGTATATACTCGCTTTATGTCGCCAATAACATATAATCCTATAACTGAATTCCTGAAGTCAGCAGTTTGAAATAAGGGAAATATAATAACTTTGTAGTGTTCGTCTGTATTGATTTTATATTCTTCATATTACTACAGACGGTATTAATTTTTCGGTCAACCCAGTGTGGACTGTCGAAATACGGTGTTCAAATAGGGACTTCGTTTCAAGATATTCCAAGTGCGTTGCTCAACGCTCAGGTGGCTCTCACGCACTGAAAACATGCACGGTACTGACAGAGAAAAAAACTGCAATAACTATCAACCCTCGTCCTTAGTTCAGTTGGGATTCAATCTGACGACCACTGCATGAAAAAAAGGACTTACACAATTTTATTTTTTCAGGAAATCTACTTAAAGGTTGTGAAAAATGCAGACAATCTGTACAGTAATTTAACGTTAATTGAATTTAGAAAGTTGATGTTTGCTCAACTTTACAGGATGAAAAAAAAAATCTTATATAGTCCTTTACACTAACTTTACAAAATGTATAAAGATGCAAAGCTGTCCTTTACATTGTTTTTACAAAGTATGAAGGTGTAAATCTGTCCTTAACTTTAGCTTAACAAAGTATTCATATGTAAAGCTGCCATTTATAATTACACAATGTAAAGATGTAAAGCTGTCCTTTACAATGTGTAAAAATGTAAAGTTGACCTTTACATTCTTTTTACAAAAGGTAGAGATGTAGAACGGTCCTTTACATTGCCTTTACAAAATATAAAGGTGTAGAGGTGTCCTTTACATTTCCTTTACAAGATGTATAGACGTAAAGCTATCTGTCTCATCAACTAAAATAAGATAGTTCTTTACATCATCTTTACGAAGTGTAAAGATCTAAAGTTGTCCTTAACATCGACTTTTGTAAAGATGTAAAGCTGTCCTTTACATTTACTTTACAAAATGTAAAGATATAAAGCTGTTCTTAACATTAAAGTTACACAATGTAAAGATGTAACGTTATTTTTACACCAAATTTATAAAAAGCAAAGGCATAAAGTAGATCTTTAGCGTAACTTTATGAAACAAAAAGATATAAAGGGGTTAAGTTCATCTTTTCATAAAAAATACAGAAAAAACGTGGAAACAGTAAAGTTTACATTATCTTTACGGAAAGCATAGACGTTCATTACAAATAAAAACCCAAACGTCAGGTTTTTACGTTCTAAAGATAGGGTTGCTTGCCTGTACGTTACCGTTTGAGCTAAATCTGAGACGTTCAGTTACTGGGCTTGTTGATCTAGAGTCGCAAGTTCGAATTTCAATTCAGCAAGTGCTCTTCTCGGTTAATGGTGATTTTTTTTCAAAGTTTTACACACAAAAAAAAACTATCTAATGAAGGAAACATGTGCCCTATGATATCTGCATACCATCTATGATGACTTGTAAGACATAATAAATCTTTCAACAAGTTAACACATATATCTGATTATTGTAAATATATAATATTATGTACACCCTTAACTCTTTCTGGGCCCAATACTAGTATATAAATACGACCTCTTCCGACTGGTTCAACAACCCTCTTATATTTTGGAGCGGTTTCTAATCTGAAAAGTGTAACCACACAAGCTGAAAGTATAGATCTAAGGTTATCCTAAATTTTTACCAGATGAGGTCATTTGGATCTGCTAAAATTGAAAGAATTTGAAGACGATGAATTGGAGTCGCTAAAAAGGTGGTATTTCTAGTTGTATGGGTAGTAAACGCTGTGGAAAAAGGAGAAAATGCTCGTTATGAGTATTTTCTCCTTTTTCCATAGTGTTTTCAAACGCCCTCGACCTCAGAGTCGTAAAAAACAGGACTTATCTGGGAAAGGATTAACTTTTATTCTGGTAAGTTATATGTAACGTTCAAGCCGATAGTAAAATACACGAATAATGATTTCAAAGTTATGTTTTGGGAAAAAATATCTCATTATCGGACAGTGTTGATTCAAGATCACACTACACGCTCTGTGCAATCTGATCTTGGATTTACAATGTCCGCAAAAACACAGTGAGTCTCGCATAGCCAACGTAGGGTTAATCAATGGTATCAGGGGAAAAAAAGCCCATGTTTTAGCCCTTGGAGCAGAACGGATTAAACTGCCAAATAAATGGAAACTTGCAGCAAATACTTAAGATATTTCTATGTCGAAGTTTCTTTTCACACAGACACTCAAAAGAAATCTAATCATATATTACAGTGTAGATCAAAGCTGTCAGCTCTGTGCAGTCTAATCTTGATCTACAAAATCCACATAAAGCGTGTTTAGTAGTGCATAAAGAGGCAAGGGTTGATACAAAATCATAAATGGATAAGTTCATTGTTTTACCGGCCTACCCTTTACCACACAATCCCGACTCTAACAACCTTGAGAAACAAATTTTTTGAAAACATTGTGGGAAAGGAAGAAAATGCTGGTTTTCAGCATTTTCTCCTTTTTCTCACAATGTTTTCTACCTTTTGTAATCAAAATTTCTTGTTTTGAATAAGACTTGATATGTCATCTTCAAATGCCTATATTATATACATTGCTATATTTTTTAAAATTTTATTCTTTGGAGTTATCTACACAACGTAGAATAGATTTCTACCATTATAATACAACAGATCTAGACAAATTTCGATTAATTTAATGTGAGAGACATTGATATAAATCAGGTATTTTTGCATGAATACAATGAAAGCATTGGCGGTACAAGGAATATCTTTTAAAAAAGATAGACGGCGTAATTTGCCTGCAGATGGATGGGGCCCTTACCATAAACATGTCTATATTATTGACTAATAACAAGTTTCTATTTATTAATTTGTTATCAGTCCCAGAAAGTCGGTCCAAAGCCAGCACATTCACCTACGCCTAAATTGAAAAAAAAGGTGAAATTTCTTGTAACATAAACTTGTTCGAAAAAAAATGTATATTGACTTTGGATAAATCGTCGTGAAAGATGATTTATTGGCATGCATCAAGAAAATCAACCATTGCAAGCTGTAAGAAGATAAAGAGTACCCCCTCCCCCTTGCCGGACTTGCAGGAGGGTTGACTGATTTACATCCCTCCCCGCCGGAGACCCTTTACAGAATAATAGGTGACTGATTTAACCCCCCTTGCAGGTGACTCTTTGCATTGTAAGGGTTAATTTATTCACCCCTCCCCTGCCGGAGACTCTTTGCAGGATAAGGGTTGACTGATTTACCAGTACCCTGCCGGAGACTCTTTGCGGGATAAGGGTTGACTTATTTACCTCCCTGTCGGAGACTCTTTGCAGGATATGAGTTGATAGATATACCTCCTGCCGGAGACTTTATAAGAGTTGGCTGATTTACCCCCTGTTGGAGACTCTTTGTGGGTTAAGAGTTGACTGATTTAACCCCCCCCCTGCCGGAGACTCTTTGCAGGATAAAGGTTGACTGAGAAGAAGCTGTAAGAAGATAAAGAGTACCCCCTCCCCCTTGCCGGACTCTTTCCAGGATAAGGGTTGACTGACTTAACACCTCCCCCCCCCAACCGTCGACTCTTTCCAGGATAAGAGGTGACTGATTTTAACACATCTTTACATGATAACAGTTGACTGATTTACCCGTCCCCTGCCGGAGACTCTTTGCAGGATAAGGGTTGACTGATTTACCCCATGCCGGTGACTCTTTGCAGGATTAGGACTGACTGATTCACCCCTCCCCTGCCAGAGACTCTTTGCAGCATAAGGGTTGACTGATTTACCCCCCTGCCGGAGACTCTTTGCGGGATAAGAGTTGACACATTTAACCCCCTGCCGGAGACTCTTTGCGGGATAAGGGTTGACAGATTCACCCCTCCCCTGCCGGAGACTCCTTGCAGGATAAGAGTTGACTGATTTACCTCCCTGCCGGAGACTCTTTTAGGATAAGGGTTGACTGATTTACCCCCCTGCCGGAGACTCTTTGCAGGATAAGAGTTGACAGATTTACCCCCCTGCCGGAGACTTTTTACAGGATAAGGGTTGACTGATTCACCCCTCACCTGCCGAAGACTCTTTGCAGGATATGAGTTGACTGATTTACCTCCTTGCCGGAGACTCTTTCAGGATAAGAGCTTCCGGAGGGGGGGGTTTAAATCAGTCAACCCTTATAAAGCGTAGAGTCACCGGCAGGTTGTAAATCAGTCAACACTAATCCTGCAAAGAATCACCGGCAGGGGGTAAATCAGTCAACCCCTATAACGCGCAGAGTCACCGGCAGGGGGTAAATCAGTTAACCGTAATCCTGCAAAGAGTCACAGGCAGGGGGTAAATCAGTCAACCCTAATCCTGCACCCTTATAACACGCAGTCACCGGCAGGGGGTAAATCAGTCAATCCTTATAACGCGCAGAGTCACCGGCAGGGGGTAAATCAGTTAACCGTAATCCTGCAAAGAGTCACAGGCAGGGAGTAAATCAGTCAACCCTAATCCTGCACCCTTATAACGCGCAGTCACCGGCAGGGGGTAAATCAGTCAATCCTAATCCTGCAAAGAGTCTCCAGCTGTGGGAGGGGGGGGTGGGGGGCGTAAATCAGTCAACCCTTATAATGCGAAGTCTCCGACCGGGGGGTTAGTCAGTCAACTCTTATCGTGCAAAGAGTCTCCGGCGGCGAAGGGGGGGGGGTGAAAGGGGGAAGGGCAGATCCGTCAACCCTGCAACATCCTGTAAAGAGTATCAAGCAGGGGAGGTAAATCAGTCAACCCTTATCCTGCAAAGAGTCTCCGGCAGGGGGTAGATCAGTTAACCCTTACCCTGCTTGATATCTTGAATGAAACTTTCAAGCTGAAAGTAACTTGGAGAAGAACATTGCTTTCGTTCTTATCCATTTTGCATAAAAATTTTTGAACTGTATTTGTAAATCATCTTGTACATTTTAGTTGATTTTGCAAATAAAATATGTTTAAACTAAGCTGAAAGTAATAACCCAGATAATGCTACTTCATACTTATCTTCTGGTGAGAAATACCTGGACATGTCTGAACCAAAAATAGAAGCTTAGTATGTAGACGACATATCCAATATTGCTAAAACTGTGGAAGTTGTCAAATACATGTAGTTGGGAGTTGTGCAAACCTTGTGCGAAAAGGAGAAAATGTTTGTTTTTTTTTTTCAAAATTATTCTTTTTCAAAGTCGTTAAAGAATGACACTGTGTGGTAAAGGGTTAAAGATTAAGCGGATTTACCATTGAACATTTTATTCAAATATTCCGAAATTCACAGTCACGGACAGAAAACTTACAAACTTTTGTACCACAAGTACTAGTTTAAACAAAGACCAGGTCAAAAGAGAGAGAGAGAAAAAAAGACTATTTGGTTCACATAGAGTTTTTTTTTTTCTTCACGAGGACTATTTCTATGTGCTCTATTGCTTTTAAGCGACATTTTCAGAAGATATGTGATTTTATGTTCGTATGAAACATAACGGATTAAAAGTCTTGTAAGATTATTGTCCGGTCAAAACCCTGTCTAAGTTCGTGTCCAAGACTGGGCAATGTTTTGGCTGTCTAGTGTCTGGTTTTCCTTCGACGTTTTGACACCCCTCCTCGTTATGTCATGTTGGTTAGTCTGTTGTTATGCTCAATGTACGAAGCCGGTAGTTTGACGTTTTGAATCTAAAGAAAAGGACAGTGTTCGATATCAGAAACTAAAATTCAGCTATATAAGGCAACAAGAGGCCACTGGTCGTTAACGGCACATTATTGTTACAATGATAGTTAGCTAGTCTCCCAGTATTCGACGCGTATGCTTGTCTAGAACGTTTTACAGAATGGAGATCCTCTTTAAACAATGGAACTCAGCCCTCTACGAATTATGCCATTTTTTTTTTAAAGATTCTGGGACTGACGTTTGGAGAGACAATGAGAAAATTAGGGTAACCAGCGTTTTCTTATTTTAACATTGATACAATGTTTTCTTCCCTTTCACCGGTAGAAATCATCATAATCAGTTCTGTCAATTTATCCTCTTCAAAGAGTTGGCAAGTCTTAAACTTGTGTCGTTTGGTAACGAGTTAACCCTTTACTCAATAAGGCATTTCTGTGGTATCTCTAATTGACCCTAAATAACAGCAAGGATGAAGTTTTTTCTTATGTGTATAATATTATGACACCTTTTGATAGCATAGAAAACATTGTGACAAAAGGTGAAATTGCTCGTCTCGAGCAATTTCACCTTTTGTCACAATGTTTTCCAAAGGCTCCTACAAGCAATGTGTCGAAATGAGTATCTATGGAGTAAAGGGTTAATGTTAGGTAGGTCTGTTCTACTCATTCGTAGCTGAGTTATCGAGTAGCCTGATCATCTAGACGCACACACTAGAAGATAGATCCTACAAGACAGTAATTGATTGAACTTGCGTTTATTTTTCGTTGACAGCGGTTGCCTAAAGGGGCGTCACACCGTCACACAGGACCTCGAATAAATGTCTCATCCGAAAGACTTGTAAATTTTAGATTACTAGGCGTGGAAATCAAACCTACATCCTAAAGTGACCCGAAACATCACGATCACGAGTCCTACGCGCTACCAACTGAGCTATGCAGGCTGGTCCTCTACACTAATGTGGCGTTGGCTCCTAGAAAAGGGTATCAGATGTGTAATGAACTGATGGTCCTAGAATCCAAACAATGAATAAGTGAGTGATCGACTGATTTGATCGATTGGTATGTCAGAATGATCTTTAATTGCTAAAATAATCAAATCATGAAATCAACCAACCACTCAATCAATTTGTTAAAGTGAAAAAGTAAATAACAAAAATCTTTACCGGTTCAAAAGGCCTAAAAGTAGTTGTTTTTCGACAGTACATAGAGGATAATATAAATATTTACAACTAACCTTGTAACTCCAATACTCTAGTTCCGATCTATGAAAGACCTGTACGTCGAAATGACGCGTTGAATTAGAGACACGGTTTCAAGTATCGATAAAACAGCACTTTGATCCACTACCAACTATCACGTGTTTTAACGATCTTTGGGAAATAAAAGGCTTTTGAAAACATTGTGGGAAAAGGAGAAAATGCTGGTTACCAGCATTTTCTCCTTTTTCCAAAATGTTTTCTACTCTGTCATAGACAAATCTTGGCATTTGATCAATAGTTGATTTGTTTTCTGTTCTGTAAAAGTTTCGGATTTCCGACAGATTCAAAATGTCGTTGTCTGGTAAAGAGTATAAACCTGAGCTGTCAATGAATGAAAAATATTTTTCTCTTGGTCTTCCACAAAGTTGCATGTGCAGATCAAAAGAAAAATGCACAAGACGTGCTGTCTGATTCTGCTTCTACGCTGTCCAAGATTCTGTGGAATTTAGTTCAGATAGAAAGTAGAAGCATTTAAAATATCGGTCTTTTTACTGAACAAAACGCCCCCTATACTTAACCGTTTACCAAACAACCCTGTCTATCATGACTCCATGCTTTTTAAAACATTTTTAATAAAAAAGAAAAAAAGAGTGTATCCAGTTTTCCCTTATTTTTTCTCCAACCTACAATATTTCCTACTCTTTCACAGACAAACTTCATCATTTGAGCCAAATTTCATTAATTTTATCGTCTGCAAATGCTATCAGTTTGACCAAGTCAATTATTTTGCCAGGTTAAGCGTTTGTACCCTTTTAAAGTAATGCTGGACAACAAACGCTTCTGAGGACGATATAGATCAAGATCAGACCACACGCAACGTACTGTCCGATCTTATATCTATACCGTCCTCGTGTCTTATAAAAAATAGATATATCATTTTTAGTTTCTGTGAGTTGTACAGAGGCAGAGTTTATTTGTTTGCCACGGAAATAGCTAGGCCTAAATTTAACTTAACTCTTTACCATACACGAAATTATTACACTTGTACAAATTTAAAGCATTTGCAGACGAAAAATTCAGCGTAGCTGAAAAACTCGGGTTTGTCTTTGAAATGATATAAAACAATGCGAAAAAAAAAAGAGAAAATGCTGATTACCAGTATTTTCTCCTTTTCGCAAAATGTTTTCAAAAACCGTCTTTGTCAATGCCGTTGGACTCGGGATCACGTGGTGAAGGGTCGAGAGAATAAAAGTGTGCACTTATTCTCTATAATTCAATATTTGTATTATAATTGCACTATAATATATCTTATTTTCTATTCATACGAATGTCGTTTTTTTGTAGGTAGGCTGCCTTTTATTTGCGATAAGGTTGATTCGGTTCCGAAACGGTATAAAACATCTACATATCGATTTGAGAAGTATGTTATTTGTATATTTATTTTATAAAATCTGTCGTCGGATTTTTTCCGATAAGATCCTTTATTTCTGTCACGTCGGAGAGTATTTCATAGTTCACCTGTTATCGAACAAGCAATCATTCGGATCATTAAAATGTTCGATTTACCCTAGTCATGGCATAAAGTGTTTTCTTTTTTCTTCCACTGGAAATCAAATTGACGCATGAACAGAATAAAATGCGATTTAGTTTTTGAGACTCAACCCCCCTCCCCGCCTCCCCTTTCCTTGAGGGCCCTAAACTCGAGATTTTCGGGACGTGATTTAACCCATTACCACACAATCCCTACTTTTGACGCCCCCGAGAAAGAAGCCTTTTGAAAACACTGTAGGAAAAGGAGAAAATGCTGGTAACCAGCATTTTCTCCTTTTCCCACTGTGTTTTCTACCCTTCCCAGAACAGTCACCTGTAATTTGTTATCTGCAAATGCTTTTAATTTGAACAGTCTAAAATTTTGTCATGTGGTAAAGAGTTAAGTCACAATAGCGACCTAAGATATACAATGCATTGTTAAAATGTATTTAAATCTAATTCATTTTTTTTTGCGTAGCTTAATGCGCTTGCTTTTGACCTACTTCTTGGTTTTAATAAGGAATAAATAAACAGTGTTTTGTAATTGGTCAAAATTATGGGTAGGTCTACAATGAAGATAAATACCAAATATTGAGGTTCAAGGCCAAATGATAATGAAACAAAAGTGGCAAATTGTCGCAAGATATGTCCATCCCACCGGCAGTTGTCGAAGAGGTATAATAGTTGCAAAGGGCATGCAATGCAACAAACATGTTTACTAAATCTAAAGTCAATTTGACTTGAGACTTCAAACTTCCATTCCGGACAAGCAAAAAATACTGTAAAAATAAATATCGAAGTGGAATTACTCGAAATCCGTGCTAGGTAGACTAAGAGTTACTGTTCCTGCACACAGTACTCAGTAATATTGCAACAAACATGCATACCAAGTTTGAAGTCGTTACGGCTTGAGATGACAAAGTTATATTCCGGACAAGCACCAAAATGCAGTCTCATGTGAGTTTTTATCAAGACAAACATTCTGACCAATTTTCAAGCCAGCTGAGCATGCAAACGTGGCCTCTAGAGTGCCCACAAGGTATTTCTTAAATTTAACATTGTGACCTAGTTTATGACCCAATGTGACTCAATTTTGATCTCACTGAACATGTTGTGCTCTGGAAGGCTAATTAACTTAGAACAGGTTCACTACATACTAAATACCAAAGCTCTCCGAAGAATTTTTAAGTTCTCCTTTTTTGTTCCTATGTTTAGAACTTGTGACCCCCTGTGGGCGGGGCCAGTTTTGACCCCTAAGGCATCTTATGAACAAACTTGGTAGAGGTCTACTAGTAGATGCTACATACCAAATATCAAAGCTCTACACCATCTAGTTTCAGAGAAGACAATTTTTAAATTGTTCCTTTTCAGTTCCCATGTTTCAAACTTGTGACCCCCGGGGCAGGGTCGATTATGACCTCATGGGTATCATATGAATAAACCTGGCAGAAGTCCACAAGGAGATGCTTTATACCAAATATCAAAGCTCTACACCTTCTGGTTTCAAAGAAGAAGAAGAATTTTAAAGTTCTCCCTTTTTTTCCCATGTTTAACCTTGTGAACCCTGGGGCAGGGGCTAGTTTGGACCCTAGGGGCATCATATGAACCAACCTCGCAGAGGTCTACAAGGAGATGAGCACTACATACAAAATATCAAAGCTCTAAGCCTTCCCGTTTCAGAGAAGATTTTTAAAGTTTCCCATCTTTGTTCCTGTTTCGAAATCGTGACCCCCCCCCCCGGGGCGGGGCCAGTTTTTGAACCCATGGGCATCATATGAACAAACTTAGCAGAGGTCCATAGGAGATGCTACTTATCAAATATCAAAGCTCTACACCTTCTAGTTTCAGAGAAGAAGAATTTTAAACTTTTCCGTCTTTGTTCCAATGTACAAACTTGTTACTCCTGGGGTGGGGCCAGTATGGACCCCAGGGGCGTCATATGAGCCAACTTGGCAGAGGTCTACTAGGAGGTACTGGACCTTTAGGTTATGAGGCCGACGCTCTACCTTAAGACCATGGACACCACTAAGCTTTGGATCAAGAAATGAACACAGGCAGTTCAAGAAGACCTGGGTTGAAAGTTTTTGCTGTTCGACGATTTTCTACTGCTCCAGGGACCAATTGATAACATGTTTCACTTCGTTTGTTAACTCCTTACTAAACGACAAATTTATAGACGGGTCCAAATTGAAAGCATTTGTAGACGACAAAATAAAATTGAAAAGTTGAAATTTGATTTGGGAAAGGTAGAAAACAATGTTGGGAAAGGAGAAAATGCTGGTTACCATCATTTTCTCCTTTTCCCTCATGTTTTCAAAAGGCTTCTACCTCAGGGTCGTCAAAAGTAGTCATTGTGTGGGTTAACACGGGTTAACAAAGTGGATTTGATGGATCAAGAACTATGTGTAATGCATTAAACCCCGTTTTTCAAGAGTATGGCTTATTTACTTAGTCATCTATAAATGTATTTACATTGGACAAGTCTGAAATTTCGTCATCTGGGCATGAAAATTTGAAATAAAAACAATGAAAACCCTTAACACGCAAACACAGAAGCATTGGTCTAGAACAACTCTTAACATTAATGTCAAATCAAACGCAAGAAAACTCGAGCCGTACATCGAGACTCACGAAAAATAAAATCTGTTCGCCGACGGGGAAAAAAAGGGTAGAATAAAGAATTTGCAGGAACTGCAGATATAACAACAAGGCAAACATTCTGACCAGTTTCCATTGAGTATCTGATTATCAACAACTTTCCCTGTTTCATTTTTACTCTGCCCTCTCACAAAAATGTACTAGTTAGTAAGTGTTCAACTGACCATTTAACGGGATGGGTAGCTTAGTGGTAGAGCACTAGCCCCGTAAGCAAAGGGTCCAGTATTCGAGTCCCATATGAGTCACATATATTCCACCTTGCGTGTGACATATTTACTACCAGATTTTTGTTGTTGTCTTTTCAGTGCTTTGAATTTAGGCTGAATTTTTTGTCGACTGGTAAGGAATTTAGCACTCTAAACTTAACAGAAATTAATATGGGAATCGTATTTCATGGGAACACATGTCTGTGAAACAAAGGAAACACGTGAGAGGTCAATTTCTTGTTTTTTTTTTATAACTGAAATACTGTTTAGAAACGGCAAGAAAGAAATCAAGTATTCAAAGACATTAATTTGTTTGAGTATGGGGAAAATTTTGCAGTAAAATAGAAGGGGTTGAGCCAAATCATTATTTCCAGCAAGCAAGCGGTAAACCTAAGAGTTGCAAGTCGAAATCGTTGCTTGGCAAAAAATACGGATCAGAAATACATTTTGGTAAATTCATGCATCTCTTATCCCGAAACATTGTGTCGACCTTCTTAAATGAATCCCTACCTATCAGTCCTAATTAATAACCCCCACGTGAAAGAACGCTTTATAAATAAATATATGAACATTGTTCGAAAATGAGAAAATGCCGAAAACAAGCAATTTCTGCTTCTCCCACAATTTTCGCATAGGAAAACAGCCAGCTCTCTGAATGGAATGAGTGTCTTGTGATTGGTAAAGCAACATCAGAAACATTTGCAAAGGTGGACTGAAAAAAAAAATCTGAATGAATAAAGTCAAAGATTATAAAATCCATTAACAGGACCATTTAAGTAATATAAAAACTGTTCAATTTTACCTAGGGTACAATTACTCTGGGGCTGAAAAGTTTTCAGAAAAAAAAATTTCTTGATTTCGATCGCAAAAAACAAGCCACCAGACAAGGGGGCCGAAAGTTTACCCTGTTATTTCGACTAGTTTATATCATTTTCGAAACATTAAAAGCTTGCTGTGTAATCCAGAGCAATTTCAAGTTTCTTTTGGAAGCATAAAAATACCAGAATTGCATTTCGTGTGCTTAGAAATTGAAAATTTCCTATATGGTCCCTCTTTTTGTGCTGCAAAAGGTATTCTTCAAAAGGGTTCGACATCGACCAAAACTTTTGCAGCACCAGAAAAGGTTTTTTTTTCTCCTTGTTGCTCACCTGTTTAACAATTTATTGGGTAGCTTTTGTCAGAAGTAGTTGGTCAAGTTTAATCCATCTAAGTCTGAATCTTTAGTAATTTCTCGTAAACTTTCCAAGCCAAATCACCCAAGTCTGTTTATGTCAAACGTAAAAATACTGACTGCTACCAGTCGTAAACATTTGGGATTCTTTCTCTCCAATGACGGTTCTTGGGACATTCACGTTAGTAAATCTATTGAAAGCCTTGAAAAGGATTGGGATCATGCGGCATCTAAAAACGCGTCTCGATCGTCTTTCTCTTCAAATTATTTACTTTTCATTTATCAGGTCTATTTCTTGAATATGGTAATGTTGTATGGGACAACTTTTCTCAGGGTCTGAAAGATCAAATGGATAAAGTTCAAAATAAAACGGCTCGCATAGTAACAGGCTGCACCAAACTAACTGCTATCCCTGATTTATACCAAGAAACTGGATGGGAAACTTTAAGCCAAAGGAGGTGAAAACACAAACTGATTCTCTTTTATGAAATGTTCAACGGACTGTCTGCTAACTATCTTTATGCTCTTATTCCTCAGACAGTTGGAGAGTCATCATCTTACAATCTTCGAAGACCAAATAACCTGCGAATCATTGCTTGCAGAACCACTCTGTACAAAAATTCATTCTTGCCATCAGTGATAAATGATTGGAACTGTTTATCAGATGAAACGAAAAATGCCGGAACGTTGTTTTCTTTTAAATATCGCTTAAACATTGATAAACCGAGACCAAATAAGCTTTATTTCTTTGGACATAGAAAAACATCAGATCATACATGTTAAGTTACGTAATAAATGTAGTTGTCTTAATGAGCATTTGTATTTGAAAAATATAGTGCAGTCGCCCCTTTGTAGATGCGGCTCTGTTGAATCAACACATCATTACTTCTTTGAATGCCCGAGAATTAAGAATCAGTCTAATGATGACATAAGTACATGTACAATTACGAGAGTTACTCTTCAAGTCATCTTATATGGTGATGAAGATCTTGATCAACCTGATAACGAAAAAATATTCGTAGCAGTTCATTTTTATATTAGTCAAGGCAGAAGATTTACTTAGAATAATTATGGCTTTTTCTTTCTTTGGATGTTTAAATCTTGCTTCCAAAAATCAATTTAAATGCTTATATCTAAATAAGTAATTGCATGTTCTGTTAAAAAAGAAAAGTGTTTTTGTAAGTGTTGAACAAATTTCAATGGAATTCGTAGCTCAGTGGTAGAGCACACGTCTCGTACACATAGGGTCTAGAGTTCGAAGCTTGCACGATTCACATTTTTCCCACCTTCTGTGTGACCTTTGTTTTTGCAATTTTTTTTCATAAGCTTTTCACACCAATAAATATGGAAATCATATATCGAGGGAATACAAGTCTGTGAAACAAAGGAAACACATTAAAAGGTGAACTGTTACTATTTAGAAGCAGCAAGAAAGAAATCACGTGCACAAAGACATCAATTTGTTGGAGTTTGAGGAAAGAATACGCAGTACCATGAAAGGGGTTGAGCCGAAGCATCATTTACAGCAAACTGTGAACTCAAGAGTTGCAAGTCCAAATCGTTGCTCTGTAAAAAGGTTGATCGGAAATCCATTTTTAAGAATTCATGCATCTCTTACATTGTATCGACCTTGTTAAATCCTTACATAACAGTCCTGTGTTATAACTATCGCGAGAAAGAATGCTTTATATATCAATCTATAAACATTGTTTGAAATGGAGAAAATGCCGAAAACGAGCAATTTCTGCTTCCTCCATATTTTTTCCCACGCTTTGAAAGAGAAATCTTTTTGTGCCATCCACTTTATCGTCTGCTAACGGATAAGTTTTAAAAGAAAATTGCCACATAGGAAAACAGTCAGCTCTCTGAATGAAACAACGTGCCTTGTGATTAGCAAAGCAACATTAGAAACATTTGCAAAGGTGTACTGATTAAAAATGCTTAAATTCTAATAAATAAAGTCATAGATTATGTAAACACACAAAGCAAAAACATTCACAAGACCATTTGTCATATTAAAGCTGTGCAATTTTACATAGGGTACGATTATGGAGGGGCCGAAAAGCTTTCACGAAAAATTTCTTGATTTCGATCACAAAAAAAAACAAGCCACCAGAAAAGGGGACCGAAAGTTTAACTCATTATTTCGACGTCTTTATATCATTTTCGGAGCATCAAAAGCTTGCTGTGCGATCCAGAGCAACTCGAATTTACTTTTTGCAGCATGAAAATACGAGAAATGCACCTCGTGTGCTTGCAAATTGAGATTTTCCTATGTGGTCCCTCTTTGCGTGCTGCAAAAGTTTCACTTCAAAATGGCCGGCCATGGGCCAAAACTTTGGCAGCACCATAAAAGGGGTTTTCTCCTTGTCGCGCACCTGTGTAACAATTTATCGGATACCTTTTGTTATGCCGCATTTAGATGTGCACGAGCTACACGGGCGCTTTCGGACAAATATATTTTTTTTAATGTTTTTATTTCAACCCTTTCGCAAAAATGTACTTGCTTTTGTTCATCAATATCAACGGAATTCGTAGGTAAGCGGTAAAGAACACACCTCATACGCAAAGAGTCCCGAGTTCGAGTCCTGCACGATTAACATTTTCCCCACCTTCTGTGCGATATAATTTTTTTCTCACCAGTTTTTTTTGTTGTTGTGCTTTACATTTGGACAAGCTACATTTTCTGTCGATAAACTACAGACTTAGCACACCAAACTTGTCGCAAGCTTTTCACAAAAATAAATATGGGAATCATATATCAAAGGAATACAAATCTGAGAAACAAAGGAAACACACGAAAAGGTGAACAGTTACTTTTTAGAAGCGGCAAGAAAGAAACCAAGTGCACAAAGACATCCATCAATTGTGAAGTTTTGGGAAAAAAATCGCAGCGCCATGGAAGGGGTTGAGCCGCAGCGTTATAGGCATCGAGCTGTGAACTCAAGAGTTGCAAGTCCAAATCGTTGCTCTGTAAAAAAATGGATCGGAAATCCATTTTTAAGAATTCATGCATCTCTTACAAGGAAACATTGTGTCGACCTTGTTAAATCCTTACCTAACAGTCCTGTATTATAACCACCGCGAGAAAGAATGCTTTATATATCAATCTATAAATGAACATTTTTGGAAAAAGAGAAAATGCCGAAAATGAGCAATTTCTGCTTCCTCCACATTTCTTCCCACCCTTTGAAAGAGAAATCTTTTTGTGCAATCCACTTTATCGTTTGCCAACGGAAAATTATTAAAGGAAAATTGTCGCCTAGGAAAACAGCCTGATTTCTGAATGAAACAACGTGCCTTTGGATTGGCAAAGCAACATTAGAAACATTTGCAAAGGTGTACTGATTAAAAATACTTAAATTCTGAATAAATAAAGTCATAGATTATGTACACACACAAAGCAAAAACATTCACAAGACCATTTGTCATATAAAAACTGTGCAATTTTACTTAGGGTACGATTATGGAGGGGCCGAAAAGCTTTCACGAAAAATTTCTTGATTTCGATCGCAAAAAACAAGCCACCAGAAAAGGGGGACCGATAATTTAACTCATTATTTCAACTATTTTGTATCATTTTTGGAGCATCAAAAGCTTGCTGTGTGATCCAGAGCAACTCAAATTCACTTTTTGCAGCATGAAAATACGAGAAATGCACCTCGTGTGCTTGCAAATTGAGATTTTCCTATGTGGTCCCTCTTTTCGTGCTGCAAAAGTTTCACTTCAAAATGGCCGGCCATGGGCCAAAACTTTGGCAGCACCATAAAAGGGGTTTTCTCCTTGTCGCGCACCTGTGTAACAATCTATCGGGTACCCTTTGTTATGCCGCAATTGGATTTGCACGAGCTACACAGGCGCTTTTGGACAACTATTTTTCATTGTTTTTATTTTAACACTTTCACAAAAGTGTTCTTCTAATCGTCCAACAAACTTCAACGGAATTCGTAGCTCAGTGGTAGAGCACACGTCTCGTACACATAGGATCTAGAGTTCGAAGCTTGCACCATTCACATTTTTCCCACCTTCTCTGTGACCTTTGTTTTTACATTTTTTTTTCATAAGCTTTTCACACCAATAAATATGGGAATCATATATCGAGGTAATACAAGTCTATGAAACAAAGGAAACTCATTAAAAAGTTAACTGTTACTATTTAGAAGCAGCAAGAAGGAAATCACGTGCACAAAGACATCAATTTGTTGGAGTTTGAGGAAAGAAATCGCAGTACCATGTTAGGGGTTGAGCCGAAGCATTTTTTACAGCAAACTGTGAACTCAAGAGTTGCAAGTCCAAATCGTTGCTCTGTAAAAAATAGATCGGAAATCCATTTTTAAGAATTCACGCATCTCTTACATTGTATCGACCTTGTTAAATCCTTACATAACAGTCCTGTGTTATAAATATGGCGAGAAAAAATGCTTTTCAATATATAAACATTGTTTGAAAAGGAGAAAACAGTGCCGAAAACGAGCATTTTCTGCTTCCTCCACATTTTTTCCCATCCTTTGAAAGGGAAATCTTTTTGTGCCATCCACTTTATCGTCTGCTAAAAGATAAGTTTTAAAAGAAAATTGTCACCTAGGAAAACAGCCAGCTCTCTGAATGAAACGACACGCCTAGTGACTGGCAAAGCAACATAAAAAAACATTTGCAAAGGTATACTGATAAAAAAAAAAAAACTTTTATTCTGAATAAATAAAGTTATAGACAATATACACACACAAAGAATAAAACATTAACAAGACCATTTGTCATAAAAAACTGTGCAATTGTACCTAGGGTACGATTATTGAGGGGCCGAAAAGCTTTCACGAAAAATTTCTTGATTTCAATCGCAAAAAACAAGCCGCCAGGAAAGGGGACCGAAAGTTTAACTCATTATTTCGACGTCTTTATATCATTTTCGGAGCATCAAAAGCTTGCTGTGTGATTCAGAGCAACTCGAATTTACTTTTTGCAGCATGAAAATACGAGAATTGCATCTCGTGTGCTTGCAAATTGAGATTTTCCTATGTGGTCCCTCTTTTCGTGCTGCAAAAGTTTCACTTCGAAATGGCTGGCCATTGGCCAAAACTTTGGCAGCACCATAAAAGGGGTTTTCTCCTTGTCGCGCACCTGTGTAACAATTTATCGGATACCTTTTGTTATGCCGCATTTGGATTTGCACGAGCTACACAGGCGCTTTTGGACAACTATTTTTCAATGTTTTTATTTTAACACTTTCACAAAAGTGTTCTTCAAATCTTCCAATAAACTTCAACAGAATTCGTAGCTCAGTGGTAGAGCACACGTCTCGTACACATAGGGTCTAGAGTTCGAAGCTTGCACCATTCACATTTTTCCCACCTTCTCTGTGACCTTTATTTTTAAATTTTTTTTTCATAAGCTTTTCACGCCAATAAATATGGGAATCATATGTCGAGGTAATACAAGTCTATGAAACAAAGGAAACTCATTAAAAAGTGAACTGTTACTATTTAGAAGTAGCAAGAAAGAAATCACGTGCACAAAGACATCAATTTGTTGGAGTTTGAGGAAAGAATACTCAGTACCATGGAAGGGGTTGAGCCGAAGCATTTTTTACAGCAAACTGTGAACTCAAGAGTTGCAAGTCCAAATCGTTGCTCTGTAAAAAATTGATCGGAAATCCATTTTTAAGAATACACGCATCTCTTACATTGTATCGACCTTGTTGAATCCTTACATAACAGTCTTGTATTATAAATATGGCGAGAAAAAATGCTTTATATATGCTTTATATATAAACATTGTTTGAAAAGGAGAAAACAATGCCGAAAACGAGCATTTTCTGCTTCCTCCACATTTTTCCCATCCTTTGAAAGAGAAATCTTTTTGTGCCATCCACTTTATCGTCTGCTAAAAGATAAGTTTTAAAAGAAAATTGTCACCTAGGAAAACAGCCAGCTCTCTGAATGAAACGACACGCCTAGTGATTGGCAAAGCAACATTAGAAACATTTGCAAAGATATACTGATAAAAAAAAACTTTAATTCTGAATAAATAAAGTTATAGACAATATACACACACAAAGAATAAAACATTTACAAGAACATTTGTCATAAAAAACTGTGCAACTGTACCAAGGGTACGATTATTGAGGGGCCGAAAAGCTTTCACGAAAAATTTCTTGATTTCGATCGCAAAAAACAAGCCACCAGGAAAGGGGACCGAAAGTTTAGCTCATTATTTCGACGTCTTTATATCATTTTCGGAGCATCAAAAGCTTGCTGTATGATCCAGAGCAACTCGAATTTACTTTTTGCAGCATGAAAATACGAGAATTGCATCTCGTGTGCTTGCAAATTGAGATTTTCCTATGTGGTCCCTCTTTGCGTGCTGCAAAAGTTTCACTTCAAAATGGCCGGCCATGGGCCAAAACTTTGGCAGCACCATAAAAGGGGTTTTCTCCTTGTCGCACACCTGTGTAACAATCTATCGGGTACCTTTTGTTATGCCGCATTTGGATTTGCACGAGCTACACAGGCGCTTTTGTACAACTATTTTTCAATGTTTTTATTTTAACACTTTCACAAAAGTGTTCTTCTAATCGTCCAACAAACTTCAACGGAATTCGTAGCTCAGTGGTAGAGCACACGTCTCGTACACATAGGGTCTAGAGTTCGAAGCTTGCACATTTTTTTTTTTTTCATAAGCTTTTCACGCCAATAAATATGGGAATCATATATCGAGGTAATACAAGTCTCTAAAACAAAGGAAACACATCAAAAAGTGAACTGTTACTCTTTAGAAACGGCAAGAAAGAAATCACGTGCACAAAGATTTGTTGGAGTTTGAGGAAAGAGTACTCAGTACCATGGAAGGGGTTGAGCCGAAGCATTTATTACAGCAAACTGTGAACTCAAGAGTTGCAAGTCCAAATCGTTGCTCTGTAAAAAAATGGATCGGAAATCCATTTTTAAGAATTCACGCATCTCTTACATTGTATCGACCTTGTTAAATCCTTACATAACAGTCCTGTGTTATAAATATGGCGAGAAAAAATGCTTTACATATATCAATATATAAACATTGTTTGAAAAGGAGTAAATGCCGAAAACGAGCAATTTCTGCTTCCTCCACATTTTTTCCCATCCTTTGAAAGAGAAATCTTTTTGTGCTATCCACTTTATCATCTGCTAACGGACAATTTTTAAAAGAAAATTGTCACCTAGGAAAACAACCAGCTCTCTGAATGGAACAACGTGCCTTGTGATTGGCAAAGCAACACTAGAAACATTTGCAAAGGTGTACTGATTAAAAATACTTAAATTCTGAATAAATAAAGTCATAGGCAAAGTACACACACAAAGAAAGAAACATTAACAAGACCATTTGTCATATAAAAACTGCAATTTTACTTAGGGTACGATTATTGAGGGGCCGAAAAGCTTTCACGAAAAATTTCTTGATTTCGATCGCAAAAAACAAGCCACCAGAAAAGGGGACCTAAAGTTTAACTCATTATTTCGACGTCTTTATATCATTTTCGGAGCATCAAAAGCTTGCTTTGTGATCCAGAGCAACTCGAATTTACTTTTTGCAGCATGAAAATACGAGAATTGCACCTCGTGTGCTTGCAAATTGAGATTTTCCTATGTGGTCCCTCTTTTCGTGCTGCAAAAGTTTCACTTCAAAATGGCCGGCCATGGGCCAAAACTTTGGCAGCACCAGAAAAGGGGTTTTCTCCTTGTCGCGCACCTGTGTAACAATTTATCGGATACCTTTTGTTATGCCGCATTTGGATTTGCACGAGCTACACGGGCGCTTTTGGACAAATATTTTTTTTATGTTTTTATTTCAACCCTTTCGCAAAAATGTACTTGTATGTGTTCATCATTCTATTCAACAGAATTCGTAGATAAGCGGTAAAGAACACGTCTCATACGCAAACGGTCCCAAGTTCGAATCCTGCAAGATTAACATTTTCCCCACCTTCTGTGCTATATATACGTTTTTTTTTTTCACCAGATTTTTTTGTTGTTGTCTCGAAGTGCTTTAAATTTGGACAAGCTAAATTTTCTGTCGATTAACTACAGACTTAGCACACCAATCTTGTCGCATGCGTTTCACAAAAATAAATATGGGAATCATATATCAAAGGAATACAAATCTGAGAAAAAAAGGAAACACACGAAAAGGTGAACAGTTACTTTTTAGAAGCGGCAAGAAAGAAACCAAAACCCCTTCACAAAAGTGTACTTGTAAGTGTTGAACAAATTTCAACGGAATTCGTAGCTCAGTGGTAGAGCACACGTCTCGTACACATAGGATCTAGAGTTCGAAGCTTGCACGATTCACATTTTTCCAACCTTCTCTGTGACCTTTGTTTTTACATTTTTTTTTTCATAAGCTTTTCACACCAATGAATATGGAAATCATATATAGAGGGAATACAAGTCGGTGAAACAAAGGAAAAACATCAAAAAGTGAACTGTTACTCTTTAGAAACGGCAAGAAAGAAATCACGTGCACAAAGATTTGTTGGAGTTTGAGGAAAGAGTACTCAGTACCATGGAAGGGGTTGAGCCGAAGCATTTATTACAGCAAACTGTGAACTCAAGAGTTGCAAGTCCAAATCGTTGCTCTGTAAAAAAATGGATCGGAAATCCATTTTTAAGAATTCACGCATCTCTTACATTGTATCGACCTTGTTAAATCCTTACATAACAGTCCTGTGTTATAAATATGGCGAGAAAAAAATGCTTTATATATATCAATATATAAACATTGTTTGAAAAGGAGTAAATGCCGAAAACGAGCAATTTCTGCTTCCTCCACATTTTTTCCCATCCTTTGAAAGAGAAATCTTTTTGTGCCATCCACTTTATCATCTGCTAACGGACAATTTTTAAAAGAAAATTGTCACCTAGGAAAACAGCCAGCTCTCTGAATGGAACAACGTGCCTTGTGATTGGCAAAGCAACACTAGAAATATTTGCAAAGGTGTACTGATTAAGAATACTTAAATTCTGAATAAATAAAGTCATAGGCAAAGTACACACACAAAGAAAGAAACATTAACAAGACCATTTGTCATATAAAAACTGTGCAATTTTACTAAGGGCACGATTATTGAGGGGCCGAAAACACACTGATCAACGTGAGCCGCGGACACCATGTGTTCTCGGTACACCAGATCAAATTTTTACATGGAAGAACCGGTGGTGGTGTATTTTCATTTTTATGGACCTGATTTACCTAGATAGAAATGTTGATTTACAGCAATGTCAAGACAAATGATTGATCTGTTTACATACAAACTAGGGAATAATAATACCATCATCTAAGCGAGCTGTGGCTTTATGAGCAACTGGGGTCTTATTGTTTTGCAGTTTATTGCCAAATTTTGGACAAAATTCCAAACCATTGTTCATTTTACAAGTTTGTATGATAAGATAAATGTTATCCCTAAAAGAACACAAAATTTCACTTAGAAATGTCCATCCAAAGCGAAGATATGTGTTTTTGAATGGACCTGGGTAGAGGAAAATATGCTAACAAGACACCAATTTTATTTTCAATGTATGCACATAGACACCAGATCAGAAAAAGCTTGGGGTAACTGGACACCAACCTTTAAATCATCAATATTTCTGCCTGAAACTCGATGCATGGGCTGTGTACGAAGACTATTTTTGTAAACATTACGTCACTACAGTCCATTACCTGATAAAGAGCATGTTCAACCCAATTTCATTACTTCTAGCACTTGCTTTTTTGAAATATTTGCAATATTACGGCAATTTACGAAGTAGACCTACGATGCTTGATCACAAATGACCGGTCATTGCCTCCAATGTTGGTGCAAGACATGTTCCTTTTTTACAACGTTTCAGTTAATGAATGGCGTAATTAACCCATTACCACGCAATCAGGAGCTTTAATGTCCCTGGGAAAGATGGCTTAGAAAAACATTGTCCATAAAGAAAACCCCCTATTAACTAATACAGTGTGTACATTATTTACCACATCTGGCCTGATTCTTAGTTTAAATAATTTTTAAATCCGCTTGGCCAACTATTAGAATGGCGTTGTACCCTTCGTACATTTACATGCTTGCGTTAGTTCGTCTACGCGTTTATTTCTAAAATTTTTATTTAATAGACTTCTCCTCAGAATTAAACCACCAAGTGGAAATCAACAAAAATCAACGTGGATGATTCCATAAGTTTCTTTCGAGATACTTCGATCCTTTAAAATCATGGCTTATGTGGAAGGAGCTTATTTTCCGTGTACGGCGCGTTGTGAAATTGTAAAATTTGTCCTCCCTAAAGAACTCAATCACGAGATTGGCATTGGATAGTTTTCTATCACACTCCTTCAATAAATTTTGATCTGTTGAAAAACATGGCTTTTGTTGGTGGGGCTTATTTTCTCTTAGTGTCATAAAGCGAAAGTACTTAATTGCACCTCTTTAAATTCATTGATAATAAATGTATACATATACATGTATTTTGTAACACAGATGATCTCTGATAATGTTTCATTTCATCCAATATGCTGGGTGATCATGATATATGAGATATTTATCTTTATTGTTACAAACTTACATAGTTCTTGGAAATACAGCATTATAGTGCTCAGATATAGTTACAGTTTAATCTATATTAATCAATTACCAAAGGGACGGTCGAAAGAGCTTGCCAAAGGCAGGTGCTTGCTTGATATAGATGAATGTCTACAGGTGCATTGCTATTTGTCGGGAACTAAATATATGCTTGTTTATTCAGGTTGCTTGCTTAATACAGGTGGCCAACATGCCAGGTTTCACTGTATTTCGTATTGCTGAAATTTATCGGAGAGGCCATTAGACCCTCCAACAGTGGTGATTTTAAAATTCAGACTGCCAGAAAGTTTGCTAATTCTATATCTTCGAGCGTAATTGTTCTGATACACAGTCTGTTTCGTCATAGTTTTGTAAATAAAGCGAAATAAAAAAAAATACGAAACAGGAAATAGACGTGGTTTATTTTTATATATGACGAATTTCAGAAAAGATTTCATTTAGTAATTTGCCATGGCTGCATTTAACCTCTCTAATAATTTCCTAGCACACTACGTACCTTTGAGCGATATAAATTTAACCTGATTCTGTTCCCTCTTTTTATCCGTGCAGAAGTCTTTAGTTGGTTCTAGAGCATCGAAAGGTAGTATCAAACTCAAAGTGAAAATTGTACAAGTGAAAAAAATGTCAGTAATCAAGTTGCTGAGAAATTTCAAAAACAAACTCACCTCTTTATCAGTACTCGAATGTTTACAAATATGTCTATTATGTATTAAGCATTATCTTGAAGATAATTAATTTTCACAGTCCCATTCGACATGTAGCGTGTTCTACAAAAAAGTTTTTAATACCATCAAGAATGAAAGAAGTGAACAAAGCCGGCGATCTAACGTATACATACGTTGGCCAGTGTGACCAATTCTTGCACTCAAAGTAATGAACACGAATTACAAATTCGTTGATTAGTCAATAGGGACAATGTTTTTCTAAGCAATCTTTCCCAAGGACAGTATAGCTCGTGATTGCCTGGTAATGGGTTAATACGACATTCATAAAACTGAAACACTGTAAACAAGGAACATGTCTTGCACCAACATTGGAGGCAATGACCGGACAATAGACGATTTGCCAATTAAATTTGATATAAGCGATATTTCCGTTTTATCGTAAGCGGCGCACCGGAAGTATCACGTGACACCGGACAGTCAAAGCATTATTTCAAGAACAAATGCCGTATGTCCTTTCACAAATCCTTTGAATTTGGACAAATTCATCAGTGAAAAAAAGTGACATAGTAAGAAATCTATATGAAATCAATTCTAACACAATTTATTCATATTTCATGACATTGCTTTTGAAAAAAATAATTAGGAATAGACAAAGTACGCATTTTATGAGAGCGTATGGAAATAAAGAGCATGTAGAAAGTATGAATGAACTTGCCCTCTGTAACCTGTATAAAATTCACAATCCCGTCCACTAATGATCACCAAACGGGTAAATGAATATGATACAAAAAATAAGAAGGGTCAGTTTAATGTGACACGTGTGTGTTAATCTGTAAGAAGTAAGTACATTACAGCTGTTCTAAAGGTCTTCCGCCCTGTCCAGCACAGCGCGATACCGAGATCAAAGGAACACCGAGTTAACCCTTCACTCATTATTTTTTTGTATAAAACTTCATTAGACGCATATTTTTAAATACATATACTCA
Organism: Tridacna crocea; assembly: GCA_943736015.1. Lineage (NCBI taxonomy): Eukaryota > Metazoa > Mollusca > Bivalvia > Cardiida > Cardiidae > Tridacna > Tridacna crocea. Next base: position 19,504,164 of record OX031066.1, read on the forward strand.
AAATGAAGCCTGAATAATTATTTTGTGAAGAAGGTATGGAAGGTTTGAAATTTGAAGCAACGTTTCTTTCGTTCATGATCTATAATATAAAGTTATTCGTCAATAGGAACATGCCTGAAAGTGCAACAAAGACGTTTGATAATAGTGCTATAATATCAGTAAATGCACTGTCCCTGTCTTTCTGAAGACACTGGACAGCTATTTAAACTTTTACCAAAGTATTCCGAATTATCGGGATCCGGAAAAAAAGGGGGCAGACGTGCTGATTATGCTCATTTTATGTTATTTGTCTCACTTTCTCAACCTTAACACATACAGTTTGATGAAGAATTATAAATTATGTAAAGTTGACTGTGATAACTTTAAAATCAAGGAAAAAGATGTGACTCTAAAATCGATGTTTGTAACTATTTAACCTTTTACCAGACGACAAAATTTTAGACTGGACAAAATTGAAAGCACTTGCAGATGACAAAATACGTTACTCAAAAATTGACATTCGATTCCAGCAGGGTATGAAACATTGTGGGAAAAGGAGAAAAAATGCTTGTTACCAGCATTTTCTCCTTATCCCACGATGTTTTCAAAAGGCTTCTATCTCACGGTCATAAAATCCAGGAAGTGTTTGGTAAAAGGTTAAAACCCTATACCACATAACCCAAGCTTTTTACGACCCTGAGAAATATTGCTTTTGAAAATGTTGTTAAATAGGGATATAGTTCTGGTAACCAACATTTTCTCCTTTTTCTTTGCTATCCAAAATAGCGAATAAAGGGGAAAAAATAAGATTTATATAACTGCAATAGACCTTCCCTATTTTTATGTCTGATTGGTCAACTAATGTTTGCCGAATTCCGTAGCTAAGTTTGTAACATACTGGCTCGAAATCCAGGGGTTGGTGGTTTGAATTATTTAAACTATTAAAGTGATAGTAATTCTTTTTTTTTAATCGTTCCAGTATCTGCAAATAGACAGACACAGTCTATTTACTAATAACTGGGACATTATACAGTTCGAATTTACGGGATTCATTTTCAGTGGCCAAATACGTGCTATACTTGTTTTCACTGAAAAGCTAGTAAAGGGTTAGCTGGGTGTTCTTTTGATCTCGGTATTTCACCGTCAAAGTGGGTGCATCCATTTGAAAAGCTTTTATGCTCTTCTTAGGCACCGACTAACACACACGTGTCATAATTGTTTATTACGTTCAGTCTGACGTTGATCACATGTAAAGGTTTGGAATTGTTTAAATCTGTTACAGGGGGTAAGTCTGTTCTAATCATTGGCCCCTTCATTTTTTTGTTTTCAAATGCATTATTATGTAACCTGATTTAACTGGTCTCAGTTTAACTGTATATTTGCACTCATTTCTTTCGAAATGGGAGGGGGACTTAATTTTCAAGTTATGAAACCTTATTCTACTAAATAATAATATGACACAAATTTTAAAGTCGATAGTAAAATCCCAAATATTATTTCACAGGAATATCTCCAGGTAAAATATCTCCGTTTCGGACAGTGTAGATCTAAGATCAGACTGCACGTTTTTCGTAGTCTGATCTTGATCTAAATTATCAGCAAAAAGTCGTTGAGTCGCGCTTTCCAGCTTCAGGGTTAATGCAGTCTGCATACAAAAAGTTCTATCAACACGCCCGACAGGAGACAGCGCTACTTATGACCTCTTAAGTTTACCGAAAGATTTGACAAAACGAGTTCTTTTTTGTGTGTCTTCGAAAAGATAATTGATAAAACTACTGGCATGGCCGATTTAGGGTTTTTGTTGTCTTATTTATCACGTTTAGGGTGAATTCCATTTAAAAAATTTGACCTTTTCACTATTCGGTATATTCAGGATTGGGAAAGATTGTACGGTGGAGAGTACTCGCAAGGGAAGTAACTCGTGGTGACGCGTAAGTAATGGAATTTGGCAGATGGTCATTTGTGATCAAGCATCGTAAGTCTACTTCGTAAATTGCCGTAATATTGCAAATATTTCAAAAAAGCAAGTGCTAGAAGTAATGAAGTTGGGTTGAACACGCTCTTTATCAGGTAATGGACCGTAGAGACATAATGTTTACAAAAATAGTCTTCGTACACAGCCCATGCATCGAGTTTCAGGCAGAAATATTGATGATTTAAAGGTTGGTGTCCAGTTACCCCAAGCTTTTTCTGATCTGGTGTCCATGTGCATACATTGAAAATAAAATTGGTGTCTTGTTAGCATATTTTCCTCTACCCAGGTCCATTCAAAAACGTATATCTTAGCTTTGGACGGACATTTCTAGGTGAAATTTTGTGTTCCTATAAGGAATACATTTATCTTATCATACAAACTTATAAAATGAACAATGGTTTGGGATTTTGTTCAAAATTTGGCAATAAACTGCAAAACAATAAGACCCCAGTTGCTCATAAAGCCACAGCTCGCTTAGATGATGGTATTATTATTCCCTAGTTTGTATGTAAACAGATCAATCATTTGTCTTGACATTGCTGTAAATCAACATTTCTATCTAGGTAAACCAGGTCCACAAAAATGAAAATGCTTACACCACCACCGGTTCTTCCATGTAAAAATTTGATCTGGTGTACCGAGAACACATGGTGTCCGCGGCTCACGTTGATCAGTGTGGAAAAGCTTTCACGAAAAATTTCTTGATTTCGATCGCAAAAAAACCATCCACCAGAAAAGGGGACCGAAAGTTTAACTCATTATTTCGACGTCTTTATATCATTTTCGGAGCATCAAAAGCTTGCTTTGTGATCCAGAGCAACTCGAATTTACTTTTTGCAGCATGAAAATACGAGAATTGCACCTCGTGTGCTTGCAAATTGAGATTTTCCTATGTGGTTCCTCTTTTCGTGCTGCAAAAGTTTCACTTCAAAATGGCCGGCCATGGGCCAAAACTTTGGCAGCACCAGAAAAAGGGTTTTCTCCTTGTCTCGCACCTGTATAACAATTTATCGGGTACCTTTTGTTATGCCGCAATTGGATTTGCACGAGCTTCACGAAAGCTTTCAGAAAAATTCATCGCATCACCACAAAAGGGGTCCAAATTAAAATGCGAATTTCTGTTATTTAGATCCATTCTTACGGCATTTTAAGCTTGCAACAGCATCTTGAAAGAGTTACAAAGATTTTAGCAACATTATAAATGCTGAAATTGTACTTTTCGTCATTAAGAAAATGAAATTTCCCATTCGTTTCCCGTCTCCGATGTCACGAGAGTGTCCTACGATCTACCAAACCTATAACAGTCGAGACATCAGAAAAAGCAGCAGCGTAAAATGTAGCCTAAAATGGGCTCGCCTAAAATAAGATATAATGAAAGTAATATCGCAGCTGAAATCCGAGGCACAAAAATGCACAGATAAGTTGGGACGGAGGGAGGGGGGAGGGCTTTAATGGAGGGTCTGGATGGCCTCGAATAAAATATACAAAATAATTGGTGGCCTTTGGGGACGCCTTTCATTTTCCGGTATAGCTGAATGTTCTGGCCATTGAACTCCTTCTTTGTAACAATATAAAATGTTTAAACAATGTTTTGTAAATGGTCAAAATACAGCTATGTCCTGTTCCAGGAGATTCTCGATGGCTTCCAATAACAACAACAAAAAGAATTATAGGCCTACTAGCTTTTTCAGGGTAGGAAATTTCATAACCTTACCGAGCCGATGGCTTTTAAGACAAAATATTGTGTTGGTAGTCAGTTTCTGAAAATATCTGCTGAAAGAAAATATGCAAGATTATCATTATTTGTCATCATGTATTATTATGTCTTTGACATTCCAAAAAAATAAAAGAGAATATCATGCAATGCTCTCAGAGCTCTAGATAGGGGGAGAGATGGTATTTTAATTCCACTATTTCTCTTCCAAACGCTATGTTCTGGGTACTCATTACAATAGTCTTGATGAGACAATTCTAATGAGTACCCACAAGGTAGAGTTTAGTGGTGAATAATCAAAGGGGGGGGGGGTCTCATTTGCGCCCACGCATGGATTTTCTTGATACTTTGCAAGCGAATTGCCTTTGGCCTATGAACTGCAAAAATGTATTTATCTACTTCAAATAAGACATGTAGGTCTCAGGAGGGCACCTTGGGGTACTCCTAGTTTTGGCTGGTACCTGCCTTGAAAAAACTAAGTCCAAAGTTATCGAAATTCATTATTTTCCTAAAACTTTAACATGAATAGTAAAGGTACACCTTATAGAGATATTAGATACAAATTGTGCTATTATAGGTATTGACTTGACTGTTTTTTAAAAACTTGAATGTAAAAAGTATGGATAAAATTGACACTGAAATTTTCCAAACACAAAGTTCAACAAAACATTTATGGTAGTTCTAGTCTTTGTCAACCTATGAAATTGCTAGGAAAGTAGGCCCTGTATGTCTACATAATACACACAAAATTTTATAAAATTTGAAAACCGGTAACAATCTCATATTATGCATGATATGAGCAAAGGTGGTGTTTTGGACAAAAATCTAATGTCCATCTAAAATGTGTTATGGTTACCAAAACACTTTCTAATGCAATAATATCGATATTTTTGCATAACTAACTATGATAAATGAAAGATTCACATACAGAAACAGACTTCTGTAAAGGTATAGCAGTAATTATACAGATATTTTCCTAAGAAAGTAGCATGTATGAAAATAAACCCCAAAAAACACCAATTCACAAATTATTTTTATTTAATAAATATTCCTTTCATCCCAAAATATATTCTACACTTCTAATTTTCAATAGGACAATCATCTGAAGAAAGTGGCTTATCATTAAAAGAGTATTAGACAGGGTGCTCCACTTTTACCATAGATATATGCATGTCTTAACAAAGACATTCAGATGACAACCAGTAAATCAATTATTATACTTATAGCAATATTGTTAACACCATCTAGATGCAACTCGTGCATACGTTAATGGTCTGGCAGTACCTGGCAATTAGTAAGGTTACCTATTTCAACAACTTTGAAGTTTGAATTAAAAAACTGTCAGCAAAACATACTTGTGTCTGAAAACATATTTTATATTTTTTTATATATTTGAACATCCTTAATGATGATTTTCTTTATACATATGAATGGTTTTAACAAGAGTCATCGTGATATCAACAAATTGTTTTTCCTTGAGGTTGATACTGGCTACAAAGACTAAAAGTGATTATCAATTACATTCACTTTCCACTAAACAGAAAAGAACAAGAAAACACTTCTACATCATTATACAATACTCCTATATTTGTTAACCGTTTTCTGCAGTCATACACAATTCATTTCTTTGAACAAAGTCTGACTGTATAGCTTTTCAAAAAGTACATGTACTCATACTGGTATTTCATTGAAACTGCTTTCTTCTGTAACTCCAAAAGTCACATTTTAAACGCTAGTGTAACACTCATGCCTAAACTACTTTCTAATTGAAACATTTCATTCTGCCTTGTTGCACTTCATCAGCTAAGAGAGTAGTTTACTTATTACATGTATTTTAGTCTATGTTTTGTCATATTTGATACTAGCTTTTGTAGTTGCCAATAATTGAAAAAACATAGCTACATTAATACAGACTTAATTCTATTAAAAGTTGTTTATACATTTTTGACTTCAGCAATTTGCAGTCAAGGCTGAAGTTCACAAAAGGGTGACAGAAAAGATTAAGCATTATTTAGCTGTATTCCACTCTCTTTGGTTCTCTGAGCTTTGGTTATTCTCCTCTTGTTTATATCAGTGTTTCTTTTTCATATCAATTTACACTTTGTATTATTTATACATCAATTGGGTAATTCCATTGTGGTTTTCACACATTTTACTATTTGTAAAACTTAGGACAAGAAGTCTAATTATTTACACCTTAGTAGGTTGTTCATAGGACATCATATGGTATCATATGGAAAAGATGTATAGAATTGGCTTAATGAGAGTGAAACAAAATAAAAATCATTATTAAGTAGTGTTAAATTATCTGTTTGCACTGAGTAATAGTAAACTCCTCAGAAGTCCGCATAGGAGCAGTTTTAATAGATAACATCTGATCTATTTTCATTATCAGACTTTCAATTGAGTTTTAATATTGCTATTTTTGATTTTCTTTATGGTGTTCAACAAGGTGCTATTATTTCTGCAAAAACTCTTTTTGGTAAATAAAGCATTATCTTTTGATTGTATGCGAAGTTTCTTATACCAGAACATCGCACAAATCATAAACATGCGTAAATAAACAATAATAAAAACCCTAAAACAAAACTAAAAAAAATTGTGAATTTTACATTTTGAGAAAATTTGACCATTAAGACTAAAATTAAAAAAAGACTATGTTACCGGTTTTATTTTTTCTTGATATTTTAGGATAAGAACAAGCATATTTGTGGTCAAATTCAATATCAATTTCATAGGTTGACAAGAACTGTAACATGGTGAAAATAACAATTCAATTTGTTCAAAATATTTTACAAATGTGAAATTTGGGGGTCACTTCAATCAAAAATTGATATGGTCAATTTTGTTCAATATAACAATATAAACTAAAGGTTCATACATGATTGGAGATTAATAAGCATTATTTTAGGAACAAATTTGGTCAGCAAATCAAAAATCAGAAGGACTGTGGGCTCCTTTAATTGAGGCACACCCATTTTTTATCAAAAATTCTAAAAAATTCAAAAAATCAAAAACTGTGGTAGATGGAAGAAATTTCTTTTTAGTAATATAATCCTCATGTAATACACTACCTTCACATAAATTTTCATAAAATTCTGGGCGTGGGCAGGTCCCTATGTAAATTTCATATAGGGTGAGACCCCCCCTTTACAATTGAGTCATGCTTTCTTAACACAGAACAGAATTATGAATAAAGTTTCTGTTCTGTTCTGTTCTGTTTCTTAACACATTACCAAACGACAAAAATTTAGCTTTGTCCAAATTGAAAGCATTTGCAGACGACAAAATAAAAGCGACTGAAAATTTGAAATTCGTTTTGGGAAGGGTAGAAAACATTGTGGGAAAAAGAGAAAATGCTGGTTACCAGCATTTTCTCCTTTTCCCACAATGTTTCTAAAGGCTTCTTTCTCAGGGTCGTCAAAAGTAGGGATCGTGTGGTAATGGGTCGAAAGGGATGAAAAGTAACTGCAAAAAGCTTTGACCAATGTCTGTCTGCGCAGTCAGCTCACGCAGACATGGGTCGAACTTTTATGCTAATTGTGTTTTTCAATTAACCATTTCATTTTGTGAATCAGTCTGTTGTTTCACAAAATGGACTTTATGGAGCCATAATTATGTGATAACATGCTCGAGATGATGCTTCTTGGAGAAGTATAAAACTTTTTTTCTTCCAGATCACTGCTCAACTTTATGTTGAAGCCTAGAAGTGCTAAAGATAGTCTTGGTAACAAAATACTACCTGAAACCTTATCCTGAAGGGTTCGTATTCACCAACAATTGGTTAGAGCGTTTTTAAGTCTTTATTCTACAAGGATTTTCTAAATTTGAAAGTAACAACTTCTGGTTGGCTAAACCAAATGGTTTAGCCAATCAGAAGTTTTGTAACTGTCAAATTTAGAAAATTTTGGAGAATAAGCCCGAGAACGTTCTAGATAATTGTTGGTGATTACGGACACAGGGTCGTATGAAAACACTGATAAATATAAAGATAAATCAAAACAAACCAATACAACCTTCTTTCATTCGAGCACTTAGTTGGAACGGAGTTTGTATGCAGACTTCGACTTGGAAACGATATCTTGAAGAATCGATGAATTAGTAGAAGAAAAAATAAAAAGGTAATGTAATTAAAACTTCTTCCATTCGAGTGAATGAATCAGTCAACAGGAACGGACAGAGGTGACTGTGTCCATGGCAGCTGATATAACTTTTTCCAGTGTCTTCGTTCTCGTGCAGGATCACGTAAAATAGGGATCGTATGGTAAAGGGTTGAAATTGCTTTTAACTCTATCATAGCTACATCATTGCAGTAGCTCACTAACTCTAACTTTCTGAGATTCTCGAGTGCTGGGCTGCAGTCCTGCCATTCTAAGTAACCAGCATTTTCTCCTTTTCCCTTATTGTTTTCCACCCCCCCCCCCAAAAAAAAAAAAAAAAACCCACAATTTCTGAGCCATGTTAATTTTGTCGTCTGTAAATGCTTTCGATTTTGACCAGTCACACAGGTTTGTCGTTTGGTAAAGAGTTAATCAATCAAAAACAAATAAAAAATCTATCATTTCACTAAACGAACCCTGGATAGGTCGTGTATCTATTGACAGTTTGTAAATATTTATCAACGTCCTTTAACTCTTTACAAAACGACAAAATTTTAGACGATTCCAAATTGAAAGCTTTAACTGAGGGTAAAATAGAAATAACTCAAAAACTGAAATTTGTTTCCAGCAGGGTAGAAAACATTATGGGGGAAAGGAAAAAATGCTGTGTTACTTTCTAAAACATGTAAAATAAGAACAAAAGTCAGAATGTCAGAAAAATTTATAAGTACAGTTCTAGACAGTTCACAGCTTGCTGTCTGATCTTGCTTTACTTTGACAGTGTTGATCTATGATTCCTGGTCGTACAAAAATCCAATTCATATCGTCGGTTTACTTTGAAACTTCGTAACTCCAGCTTTTTACAAGCTGTAGGAACAGGATTTTTAAAGAAAACAGACGATATGAGTCATGCTAGAAAGGGGACTTCATGCATCTCCGTGCAGCCATGGTGCCAAGCAAACTACAGTATAATATACTTATGGATCTATAATATCCACTCTTTTAATAACCAACTTATTCATGAGATAATCTGGTCCCTGGGCATGCAGAAAATTGACCGATAGCGAAAACCTTTGGCCTAGGTCAACCTGCGCAGGCTGACCTGAATCAAAACTTTTCGCAGAATCATTAACCCTTTACCCAATAAGGCATTTCTGTGGTATCTAATTGACCCTAAATAACAGCAAGGAGGAAGCGGTTTCTTATGTGTATATGACACCTATGATAGCATAGAAAACATTGTGACAAAAGGTGAAATTGCTCGTCACGAGCAATTTCACCTTTTGCCACAATGTTTTCCAAAGGCTTCTACAAGCAATGCTTAGAAATGAGTATCTATGGAGTAAAGGGTTAAGCCCTCTTTTCACAGAGTATTGTTCTTATATTCAACATGCTAGAAGCTGAGTAGTACTACCCATTTGTTTTCTTCAGTCAAACTTTTCTATACTCTGCCAAAGTAAATACATTGATTTGACGAAAGTTATTAATGACTTGATTAAACTCGATAATCCAAAGGCTAAATAAATGATTGAACGATTAGTTTACCAATAGTTGGTTGAAGGGTTCACCTAGAGGTAAATAGAAGAAAATCTGGATTATCCAAACTCGAAATAATTCTAATACTAATTTTTTTCAGAGAGAGAGAGAGAGTTATATATGACTCATGCTCTGGCAAAAGGGGCTAAATGCATGCCTGTGTCATCACATAATTATGGATCTATAACAGTTCGGTTTTTTTTAAACCTTAAATAATCACATAAAACATTAATCACGAGGTAGAGTGGTCCTTGTACATACAGAACATTGACCAATAGCGAAAAGCTTCGGCTCAGGTCAGCCTGCGCAGGCTGACATCATGTACAGAAACTTTTCGCTGATGTATTAACTCTTTACCAAACGATAAATTTAAAGAGTGGTCCAAATTGAAAACATTTGCAGATGACAAAATAAATGTGACTAAAAATCAAAATTTGATTTGGGAAGGGCAGAAAATATGGTGGGAAAAGGAGAAAATGCTGGTTACCAGCATTTTCTCCTTTTCCCACAGTGTTTTCAAAAGGCTTCTACTTCAGGGTCGGCAAAAGAAGTCATTGTTTGGTAAAGGGTTAAGTCCTTTTTTCATAAAGCATACCTCAAACATACTAATTATGAAGTTTGGTTTCTACAAAAACCAATTGAAGTCTGCACAAAATACTCCCCATAAAAGCCACCCGCTATAAAACGTAGGAAAGTGTTCGTATCAGTATATGGTGTTGAGCCGATTGATACGTCAATTCAGGCTTTCAATAAGTTCATTGACGGATGAAATGTGATCGATTTGTGATAGATTGAAACTGTCAGCAATATAAATGGCTGTTTAACAAGAGGCCAATTCGTCCGGTACGAAATTATTGACGAAACAATATTTCTTTTTCTTTCTTCTTTCAGCTTGTGATTCAAGATACAGTCGGTGAATGATAGACTCATTCACATATTTGGCCTTCAACACGCGAAAAGGGGCACTCGGATATTTGCGTAAAGTGTCGTCTCGGATCAGCCTGCGCTGACTGCAGAGGCTAATCCGAAACACCAATTTCCGTTTTTATGTAATTTTCTGTTTGGCACAGGCCAGCTGTGGCAAAAAAAATCTTTAAGAAATTAAAATGGCATTTATACTGATTAGCTTAGTTTAACCCTTTTCCAAACGACAAACTTTTGGACTAGACTAAATTGAAAGCATTTGCAGACGACAATTCAACTCTTGCTGAAAAGATGATTTCTGTCTATGACAGGGTAGAAACGTCTGCGCATGTCATATTCTTCGAAGATTCGACTGTCTTATATGACGCATCACTACTAGCCCCGAAAGCGGGCTGACTGTAATATTACGCTCTATAAAGTAGCAATGTTGAAAATAGCTTTTACGTATCAATAAGTTTGAGGAGAAATGAGACCTGCTTCAGCTACAGATTTCTCTAAACTGGTGATCATAGTTGAGTGAATTGCACGAGGTAGCGTTTTATTGGGTAAACCTTTTTTTGTTTTAAATTCTAAGTAACGGTTGTCGCGTAGGAATGTGGTTCGGTTCTGTACCCAGGATGCCCGTATCAGATAGATGAGTATTTATAGAATGCCATCTAGCGGGAGATATTGAGGGTAGAAAACATTGTGGGAAAAGGAGAAAATGCTGGTTACCAGCATTTTCTCCTTTTCCCACAATGTTTTTAAAAGGCTACTATTCCAGACCCGTAAAAACCAGGGATCGTTTGGGAAAGGGTTAATGTATTACAAAGATGAATTATGAATTTCATTTTCCCAGACCGACCCTTAAATATACTCTTCAGAGAATACACTGTTGTCTGCAACAGTGGTAGAAGTATGTACACTAGTTACGTTTGCTTCATTTAGACGTTGAACACTTGAAACAACATCTGAAAACGCCAGTCTTCTCGTGTGTCGAGCTTTCCATCTACATCTCAGTAAACGTAAAAGTTCTGTTCTAAACCGCTGACCGCTCACACAATACAGAATGAAATTAATGGCGTGGTTTATGTAAAGACAAAAACTTGTCACGGTAGATACCAGCTGGTAGACTGCGATGTCTCGAAAATCGTCCACTCCTCCAGAAAAGTCAAAATATCTATGGCGTATACATATGAGAATGACGTTCGGGGCTGACAGAATCAAGAACACTACAGACACAGTTACAAGCATTGCCGATAGGCGAAACTGAAATCCGGTAACTGAAGAGCTTTTTGTACCGGTGGATGAGTCGGAACCAAGCTCAGAACGACGCTTGATAAAGGCTCTTCGGCTGTCATATATAATGATACTATTGGATATTAGAAGAGCAACAAATGGTAGGAAAGAGTATACTGAGGCATCGAGCCATGGCCATACGTCATCATGAAAGTGTGTATATTGCTCTAAATAACTGCAGCGACCTCTGGCGTCCAACTCGACAGTCCAGAAAAAATGAAGATTAATCGACGCCATTACAAGTACAACCAGACACACGGTTTTTCTAGCTCTGGGAATTGTAGCAATGTTCGTAGCTTTCAAAGGATAATGGACAGCAATGCATCGCTCAATTGTCATAGCAATCAGTATCCACACCGCGAGGTCAAAGCACGTGTAAGAAAAGAAGTTTAATGCTTTGCACGATGCAGAAGTAAGGTTCAATGCATCCATGCCATCCAAAAGGGCAATCCACTGTCTGAAACAGGAGAAGTAGAGAACTGATGTATCAAATATGGCCAATACAGCCATATAAAAACACGTGGAACTTTTTCTCATTGTTGGCTTTAGCATTACTAGAAACGTAAACAAGTTTCCAACTGTTCCGAGAAATATCACAATAGGGAAGCCATAACGAGTAAATCCAAGTGATATCTTGTACTCGACATATTGTCCAAGAATGTCATCTAGTGTCAGTGATCTTCTAGGAGACCTTGTTGGTAAAGCCGTTTCGTCGTCATCAAAGGTAAATGACGTTGTTTGGTACAATACCGTGGTTTCGTTTACGACTAGAGCTTCTGGTGTGGATGAGCTCCCATTAGTAGCTAGGTAAAACGAGCCATCTTGGGCGTTTATCGCCGATGTCATTTTGTTGAATTAATCCGTTAATACATAATACCTTCGAAACACCGCAGGTTACAGAGTTGTGACAAATACCGGTACATAAAACACTTAATATATAGTTATATACATTTATATAATCGTTGCTGCAACGTCGGTGGTCGTACACAAAATACTCCCATTATGAAATAAATATAAAGATCTCCGAATAAATCAAATGGCTTTCAGTATTATCACTTAATCAATGCCAATAAAGCAGTATGATTCTTGCAGTTTAAGTACATAAAAACTTATATATATACATACATATTTTCAGAATAATGTACAAAGACCTGCAAAAACTTATTGTATATATATATACTATCACATACTGCAGCTAGGTTATAATCCAACTTCTTCTGCCACAGAATAGCATCACTGAGGTGACTAGACAAGCTTTTTAACCCTAAACTTGATATGTGAATAAAATACATGTGCTTAATTGGTGGAAATACAAAAAGGAAGAAAAGAAAATTAAGGTTATTTTCGCCAGGCGATCTCAGAAAAGATGGATGGTGCAGATCTGAGATAAGACTGCATGTTCTTTGCAGTGGGTCTTGATCTACACCGTTTGCACCAGCCTTTACTCACACAGCCCCGGCATCCTAAGGGATAATTTTTCCTGCTATGTCTGTAACATGTCTCTGAAACAATGGTTTAATGCTGAAGAGATAGAAACAAATATTGACACTAAATTTTGATTGGCTGAATAAACTAATTCTGTTTGATCAAATAATGGTGTTAAAATGGTCCGGTTTACAAAAATTATTTATTGTTTGAATAGTTCTTCATTTCAGAGATGTAGCCTAGAATGAAACTTATGCTTTTTTCCCCCCAAATCAATTGAATGACAAAGATGTCTTGTTTTACTTGTCTTATGTTTGCACTCTTCATTATTTAAAATGGATGTGAATGTCTAAGTGGGGAGTTTTACTCTCTACCACACAATCCCTACTTTAATAACGCTGAGAAAAAAGCCTTTTGAAAACATTGTGGAAAAAGGAGAAAGTGGTTCTAACCAGCATTTTCTCCTTTTCCCACAATATTTTCTACCCTTTCCAAACTTAATTTTAATTTTTTTTTGCAAATGCTTTCAGTTTAGAAAGGTCTGAAATTTTCTTGTGTGGTAAAGATTTAATTAATTTCACCCTTACCACACAATTCCTACTTTTAACAACCTTTTGGGGGACGCTTTATGAAAGTTTAGTAAGAAAATGAGAAAATGCTGTTAACCAGCATTTTCCTCTTTTCCCGCAATGTTTTCTGCCCCTTGAGAGACAAATGTGATGTTTTCAGTAACATTTAATGAGTAACATACAAATGCTTTTAATTTGGACACGGCTGAATTTTTTGTCATCTGGTAAATGATTAAGTCACTGACCCCAGTGGCAATCTCACATAATTTTGAAGGAATGGTCAACAAGATCTGATTGCACAAAATGTGAACCCTGATCTTCAAACTTCACTAAACAAAACTAGAGCTATCACTAAACTTGATTATACCCCACACCAGTTCCTTGTCACAAAACCGGTGTTTGTCAAAGACTGCAGAATGGTTCAGTACAAGAATTGAAAAAAAGTTCAAGGGGAGATAATTCTGCAACAAATAACAGCAGGGTCATGGAAATTGCACATGCTCAGTTTTCATATGTGAAGAACAGTGTGTTTAAATTTGATTAAGTAGCTGAAACACAGTTGGACTATTTAGCTGGACAAATTTGTGTCTACGGACTGACAAAGAGACTGGCGGACAGCCACAGTGTTTCCAGTATAACCCCCTCCACTTCGTTGTAGGGGGATATAATTAACTGATAGATAAGAGTATCTTTTTAAACATATTTTATTCATAAGTAAAACTATAAACTGGAAAAAACATATCCACCAATAAATATCTATGACCCATGTCCCAGCAATACGGGACTTAACCCTTAGCCTGCTAAGCTCATCTCAGTGATCTTTTGCAGATACTGTAGATCAAGATCAGACTGCACCGAACGTGCAGTCTTATCTTAGATCTACATCATCTGATTAGGAGATATTTCTTTCCAAAGTAGCCTTATCTAGAGCAATCAGTTGACTTTTACAGTTCATTGAAATGTTTCATTTAAGTTATTTAGCAGAATAAGAGTTAATCCGTGATCCACAGTACCAAGTAAGCCATTACATACTTATGGATCCAAAATATCCAGTTCTTTCAACAACCAACATATCAGGGAGATAGATTAGTCGTTGGACATACAGAAAATTGAGCGATAGTGGAAAGTTTTGGCCCAGGTCAGCCTGCGTGAACTGTGTAAGCTGACTAAGGCCGATACTTTTAGCAGATGCTTAAATCCCCTTTTCATAGAGAATGGCTCAAAGAGATAACACTTGAAAAACACTGCTTAGAAAGGAAACAAAGAATGAAGAGTTTTTCTAAAATTTAATGGTTAAATGGCAAGTATAAATTATCACAAAAAGAAAAGGTAAACTGAATGGCATTTTATGCCGCTTTCAACATTATTTCAGTTATGTCAAAGTTACAGCTCACTTACTCATGAATTTCTTTGGTTTCATCAGTACACGAGTAGGGTTCTGATGTGTCTTGCCCAAGGACACTCCAACTTAGAATCCAGTGGATGCAGTGAGGCTCAAAACCAAGTCACAAGTCCTCTCTTTATCAGTGAGCCAAGCAGGACCTCTACAAAAGGGCAAGGAAACCTCAATACCAGAATGAAAGAAACTAGAGAAAAGTATTTGAAACTAACAACAAGAAAAGCTTGCAAGTCCTTCGATTGTAAGAAATTCACAATGCAGCTTATTCTTTAAAGGTGGGTATTTAGATTTTTCACACCTCATCAAATTAAAATATATATATATATATATTCCTGAAATTTATATGAAACAAGAGGACCATGATGGTCCTATATCGCTCACCTGAATACTAAGCTGTAAAATCAAACTTGTGACCCTGGGCAGGGCCAGTTTTGACCCCAGGGGCATCCTAAGAAAAAGAAATTGGTAGAGGTCCACTAGGAGATGTTACTTACAAAATATCAAAGCTCTATACCTTCTAGTTTCAGAGAAGAATAATTTTAAAGTTTTCCTTCTTTGTTCCTATGTTTCGAACTTGTGACCCATGGGGCAGGGCAAGTTTTGACCCCAGGGACATCATATGAAGAAACATTGTAGAAATCCACTAGGAGATCCTACTTACCAAATATCAAAGCTCTACATCTTCTAGTTTCAGAGAAGAAGAATTTGAAAGTTTCCCTTCTTTATTTCTATGTTTTAACCTTCTGACCCCCTGGGTGGGGCCAGTTTTGACCCTAGGGACATCATATGAACAATCTTGGTAGAGGTCCACTAGGAGATGCTACATACCAAACATCGAAGCTCTGCACCTTCTAGTTTCAGAAAAGAAGAATTTTAAAGTTTTCCTTCTTTGTTCCTATGTTTCGAACTTGTGACCCCCGGGGCGGGGCCAGTTTTGACCCAAGGGACATCATATGAACAATCTTGGTAGAGGTCCACTATGTTTCAAACTTCTGACCTCCGGGGCAGGACCAGTCTTGACCCGAGGGGCATCATTTGAACAATCTTGGTAGAGGTCCACTAGGATATGCTACATGCCAAATTTCATGTTGAAGGCTAGTTAAAAATTAAGCAGTTTTGCATTGGAAAAGGTGAGTGGATGGAGTAATGTTCAGAGCATTCGAAGCAACTACAACTCTAATGCATGACAAAATATTGTTCTCTTTGTCAAGTGAAAGGGAGAAAATATATAGTAAAATGGTGCAGTCTTTTATGTTGTGTTTTATGCCTAAGGTTTTATTGAATTTTCATTCTTTTTAGATTTACCTACTGGGCACTGAGGTTTTGGTTTGGTTCGTAAGTGGTAAAGCAATTGTTTATTCAAGGGAATACAATCCTCAGTCGTATTTTTAACATGCACACGAGGCTGACGAGAAACACTGAAAATTTCTCCTCCGTGAAACCACTGAAAAAATATAACTACATCGGCTTAACATTGAATAGCTTCTGGTGGTAAACCCCCGCTGGTCATTCAGGAGTGGTTTTTCTTTATTCTTGAAATGTTTTTTGGCGTGATTCAAGGCTGTATTTTGTTGTGACGGCGAGAAATTATTTCAGCCATCTTGGCACCATGTTGAATTTTTCTTTTGGCACCTGTTCAAAACGACTTTTCTCCAATCGATACGCCATCGACCTGTCCTCGGTTCTCTGAAATTGAGTTTTATTCTTAATTGTTTCTCTTTTAAAGTTTGTTTTATGTTAACTAATTTTAGCTATCTCTATTAATTTTGTCAGGGTATTGTCCGAATTCTACTTACCCCACCCCTTGTATTTCAGCAAAGTGAGGTGAGTATCTTTGCGATTATCTTGATTAGATTCTTAGGGCGAAAGAGTCTGATCTGCAGTGTTTTTTTTTTTCATTTATTTTAATGTAAAAGCGGTAAGATACTTTATCTCCCCGTCTACCTCTTGTAGAAATTGGGTAAAAAAAAAAGGCAAGAGGGCCATTGGCCCTGGAACGCTCACCTTAGACTATAGCTTATGAGTGAAATTTAATTCTTTGAACAACTTTGGTAAAACTTCACCAAAAGAACATCCCTGCCAAGTTTCATCAAGATTGGCCCAGTGGGTTAGGAGAAGATGTTGAAAGAAATTGTTAACGGACGACCTATGTCCTATATGTATGTTCGAATTTGTGGTCCCCGTGGCATGGTCAGTTTTAACCAAAGCAGCATCCTTGGAACAAACTTGGTAGAGGTCTACTCAAAGATGCTACATACCAAATATCAAAGCTCTGCACCTTCCCGTTTAAGAGAAAAAGAAATTTAAAATTTTCCTTCTTTGTTCCTATGTTCCAACCTGTGACCTCCGGGGCATGGCCAGTTTTGACGCAAGGGACATCATATGACCAAACTTGGTAGATGTCCACTAGAAGATTCTGCATACCAAATATCAAAGCTCTGCACTTTCATGTTTCAGAGAAGAAGATTTCTAAAGTTTTCCGTCTTTATTGCTATATTCAAACATGTAACCCCCCAGGGCAGGGCCAGTTTTGACCCCAAGGACATAATATGAACTTGTAGAGGTCCAATAGGAATTGCTACATGCCAAATATAATAGCTCTATGCCTTCTAGTTTTAGAGGAGAAGAATTTTAAAGTTTTCCTTCTTTGTTCCTATGCTCAAACTTGTTATCCCCCGGGGTGGGGCCAGTTTTGACACTGCGGGCATAATTTGAACAAACTTGGTAGAGGTCCATTAGGAGATGCTACATACCAAATATCAGAGCTCTACACCTTCTCGTTTCAGAGAAGATTTTCAAAGATTTCGTTTTTTCCTTTTTGTTGCCATGGCAACCAGAGTTATGGGTGGAATTCAATTATTTGAACACTATTTGTAGAGCTTTACCCAAGGAACATTCCTGCCAAGTTTCATGAAGATTGGCCTTGTGGCTTAGGAGAAAAGATGTTTAAAAAAAATTGTTGACGGACGCCGGACATAGGGCGATCACAATAGCTCACCTTCAGCACTTTGTGCTAAGGTGAGCTAAAAAAGGAAGGGGAAAAAAATCTTCAGATGTAGAGCGTGCCTCCCGCTGTATAGGCATATTTTGTAATATTGAGGCGAGCTGGACAGTGTTACGCCAACGATTGCTAAAATGACTTTAATATCCCCCTTTAATTACGTTTATCCTACATCTAACAGTTTGACATTTACCTTTTGACCCGTTAAATTCATGTTCGTACGTTATTTACTAAACTCTAGCCATTCATTTCTCTCATACATCTTTTATTGCTGCGTAGTTGTTGATTTATCGGCATTCCACTTTCTTTTCTACTTCAGCGTGGGCCATATTGGTTGTCACTTTCCCTATGCATTCTGGGATAGAATTGATGACGTCATTGACTTACGTATCAATTCTAACCCCTTTGCAATATAGCGCCAACTTTGAATCGCCGAAAAATCATAAACTACTCTTGAAATTTCTTATTTAGGTAAAGGCGACTAGTGTCTACATCTATTGCTCCGTACCATGCAGTTTCGTTCTCTAGAGTCGTTATACCCAGGATTCTTAGTACCTACAGCATCTCGCGTATTGATTTTCCAACAAATTTTCTTGTTGGAATTATTTCCAACATATTTTTCTGTCGGAAATCCAACTCCAAAAATTGTTGGAACCGGCACTATAAAAAGCCCTGTTTTGACACTTTCGGGGACTTCAGATTTGATTTTTTCGTAGGAAACCTCCGTTATTACTTCATTTGATTTTTTCTTATTTTAATATTAGCCTAAGTTAACTTTCACTTCATTTTAAACTTAGATTTTACATTTGGTTAATTCTCAGATCGGTTCGGGTGATTTATTTGTTTATCTTAAAAGGGCATAAAACCTGCCATTTTTGTGTCTGTTTCACTCGCGTTTTGTTGGGGGGGGTTTTCACATTAATATTTTTTTTTATTATTTCTTCTTTTGTCTTTGGCCACATTACTTTCATTAATTTATTCTAAGTTTAGTTAACTATAGGATCCTTTTTTTTATTTATTTTTTAGCATCTTAAGGAACACTGTCATGTTAATACTCATTCTTGCTGGTCATATAGGCATCATCATTATTATTGTTAAGGTATTAGATCCAATTGATATTTGTTAAGACATTAAATGTAATTAATTCATTTAAGCATATCTCACTATTTTATACATATTTAAACGCATGTGGATTTTTTTGTTACTTGGATCTGATTAAATTATCATCCAATAATTGAATTTTTTGAATTTGTTCATTGTTTCATTTTCCTAAAAGTAATATTTGGTCTGAAGTCCATTCCCCCCCTTACTCCCTCCTGTGCGCCCTTTCTACCTGCGCAAGAAATTCGGTGACAAGTGGCTCACAACATATTCCTTGGTGTCAGAAGTGAGATACACAGCATACATTGACAGTGAATTCAGAGATTCGAACTTGCGGCCTAGAAGCATACAGCAATTGTGATGGGTAGAAGAAAAGGCGAACCTGAACAAAAAGAGCAACAGAGATTTGATGGAGCCTGTCACAGTCAGATACCGTATACAACCAATAATGATAAGAATTACACAGAATACGCACCACTTGAAGTCAACTCCCTTGATGGTGAAAGACAACCAGAGGATGTGAGCACTACTGGCAACACGCCCGGTCGACAGCCCTCTTCACCCTACAGCCAGATACGGCAAAGAGAGATAGAGACCGCAGGCGGAGATGTGCTGCCAAGCAAAAATTTCTGGGGAGAACCTGATACCAATAAGAGACCCAGTTTTAACTGCGTTACTACAGCAGCACCGCCCAAGGGTTTCACAGAGCAAATTACTTGTACAACAGACGGACCCCTTATGTATTCAAACAGACAAGCAACCTTTGAACAGAACACAGAAGATAGCAACTTACACAACAGATATGACCATACCATCCAAATTAGAAATGGTGACAGACCACCCACGAGACAGGAGAGAGGCTATCATACACGTAGGTGCACCCACCTGCCCAAGAAATGACTATCAAACTGGACTTCCCTATATCAGTGAAAGACAAAGGCATAATATGGATAGAATACCACCTCCACAGGCACATAGGTTTTTCAACCAGTATCATCATCCAAATTACCAACCACCTAGACCACAAAGACAAACTAACTATGGTGACATAAAGATACCAATTTTCACTGGAAAGGAGGATTGGTCAGTATGGATTAACCGCTTCGAGGTGATTGCAGAGAGAAATCGATGGGACGAAGATAAGATGATTGACCAGATCCTACCAAGATTACAGGGACCTGCAGGGGAATTTGTCTATACTCAGCTTCCTAGATGGATGGATGGATGCAGAATTAACAGCAGAGATGACAAACCAGTTCAGAGTAATAGAGACACACCAGTCGTATGCTGCGAAGTTCAGCAAGCGTGATCAGAGAAATGGAGAGACAGCTGAAGAATATGCCGCAGAACTTAAAAGACTTTACTCAAAGGCCTACAAATCAAGTGAAATCAAGTTAGACAAGAAGATTTGGTAAGTCGATTTTAGACGGGCTCAAAGACCAAGATGCCAGATTCGAGGTCGAATATAACAAAGATCCGAAAACAATAGACGAAGCTGTGTTCCATGTTGTGAGATTCACCCACGTAAGGCAAACCAAAGAAAGAGACCCCTATAACAAGAGAAAAATGAAACGGTTCACCAGACAGATCTACCAAGACAGCGAGTCAGAGGAAGATTCTGAATCTGACTTCGACGCACTAGAAAGGACAGAAACAAGGGTATGCCGAAATAAAAAGATCTTCGAAAAACAAGTAAAAGATGCGAGACAAGCTGAAAAGATTGGCAATGCATCCAACCCCATCCATGCAGCACTGCTCGAGGTGATTTCAAAGCTTAATAAAATTGTTGACTTAGATGGAAGGAAAGAAAAAAGAGAGAATGCCTGTTTCGCATGTGGTAAAGAAGGACATTTTATAAGAGACTGTCCTCGAAGAGGTAAACAGCAAAAGCAGAACCAAGATAAGAAAGATCCAAGCCACAGCCCAAGACAGCAAAACAAACCAAGTCAGAACCATTTAAACTGCTAGAGGCCGAGCCCAAAATTTCAATGGTCACACACAGACAACACATGGGAATGAATTTAGCAGACGACAACGACCTGGGTATCACAGTCTGTATGTAAAGGGACACATATAAGGAAACCCGGTACTCTTTACTGCTGATAATGGAGCCACTAAAACAGTAATATCAGACAAAGTATACCGCAGAATAGACCCTAGAAGCAGACCCCAGCTGAAACAATCAAACAATCTTGTGAATGCAAATGGAACTCCAATAAAAGAAATGGGAAAAGGTCTATTTGAAATCCACCTGGGACCAGTTAAACTAAAGAAAGAGATAATAGTTGCACAAATAGAGGATGACGGCTTGCTGGGGATGGATATCCTTCAAAATGATGAGAGCAGCCCAGCGGATATTATAATGAGCGAAGGGATTATAAGACTCAAGGGCCACAAAGTACCATGCATGAACATGAGCACCACGGAAGGTAGCAGGAAGGTCACATTAGCAGACAACTACACTATTCCTGGACACAGTGAGGCATTGGTGGATGTTTTCATCGACAGAACCTAAATGAATTCATCGTTGAGCCAACTGAAAGCTTCAGAGACACATACCCACTTCAGATGGCGGCTACTCTGGCTGACAACCAGACTAATGTGACCAGCAAAATTCTTATTTTAAACCCTTTCAAAAACGAGGTAGAACTCAGACAGAATTCAGTTGTTGGACATGCCGAGCCAATATTCGAAGAGGATCCATTGATCATTATAAATGAAGAGGATCCTAGCGAGCACAACAACACAAACATTCGTAGAATAAAGCTACAGAAGGAGGAAACTCCGCAATACGTTTCAAGCTGCCAGTCAGAAGCTTTGCCAATGCCAAACATAGCAGACCACCTTGAAGAACTATTCGAAAAGTCCACAAGAGATAGCACGGATAGAGACAAGATTGCGATAGCGAACCTATTGCAGAAATACCGCGATGTCTTTTCGAAAGATGAATGGGATCTTGGTTGCACACATCTAACCGAGCATTCAATTGATACTGGTGACACCCCAGCTATAAAGCAACCGCCAAGAAGAGTACCGATGGCCTATGCTGATGAGGAGCGAAAAGCTATAGACAAGTTGCTACAACAAAAAGTGGCACGGAAGAGTACATCTCCTTGGTCATCACCTTTATGCTTGGTTAAGAGGAAGTCGGGCGGAATTAAGCCATGCATAGATTATCGCAAGTTAAACAAGCTAGTTACACCAGATGCTTTCCCTTTACCAAGAATCCAGGATTGCCTAGATGCCGTTTCAGGATCAATCCTCTTTAGCACATTCGACCTAACCAGCGGTTACTTCCAGATTCCAGTGAGGCAAGATGATATACCAAAAACTGCTTTTGCATACAGGTTTGGGCAATATGAAATGACAAAAATGCCATTTGGCTTGAATAATTCTGCCAGCACCTTCCAAAGGACCATGGAACTTGCCCTACAACGTCTACAATGGCAGACCTGCATCATCTACATCTACAAAGTTGTCAAGATTCCTTTGATAGTCTAAAGGCTGCTTTGATCAGTCCAGAAGTAATGGGCTACCCACTGAATGATGGTGGTGAGTTCATCCTAGATACTGATTCATCGGACTTTGCGATTGGGTCGGTTTTATTGCAGGTACAAGATGGCAGAGAGAGAGTCATAGCCTATGCCAGCAGGTCCATGAACAAAGCTGAGCGCAACTACCGCATAACAGAGAAAGAACTACTGGCAGTTAGGTATTTTATTGATTATTTCAGGCAATATCTCCAAGGGCGAAGGTTCCTGGTAAGAACAGATCACTAAGCACTTGTCTGGTTGTTTTGCCTGAAGGAACCCCAAAGTAAAATAGCCCGCTGGATAGAGATCCTGTCCCAATATGACTTCGCCATACAGTACTGCCCAGGCAGAAAGTAAGCTCACTGCGATGCATTATCTCGATGTGAAAATCCGCAAGATTGTGACTGCCCAGAGGCTGATATGAATGAGCAGCTCAAATGCGGACCCTGCAGGAAATGCGTTAAGAGAGCCGAAGATATGATACTGAATGACAAATACCGTTAGATGATATACCCCACCAGTGCAGGCAATACCGATGCAGCTCCAAGAAGCCAAAAGCCATCTAAGCTATCCTAGAAGAACCTGTTCATGCCCCCCAAAATTTGAAGTGAAAAGGCAGTTACTATCTTAGAGATAGCCAACACAAAATTGAAGAGGACAATAAGCCCAATAAGCCCCCTTTAAGCCCCCTTTTCCCATAAGACAATATTGGATCATTGCAATAAAGACAACGGGTGTGTGGTTTGTGGCATTTTTTAAATAATAATTCAAAATTCGAAATTTCATAAAATTTTGAGCAGTCATGTATTAAATATTACATAAAACAATTTTTTACATGAAGCTCCCTTTTTCCGAGACGCAGCCTAAAATTGAGAAAAAGGAAGAGGGGTACCTGGGCAACGTTCCAACAATTTCAGATTTGAAATTTCACAAAGTTTTGAGCACTGATAAAGGAGAACCTAGTGAAAAACAATTTTTCCATGAAGTCCCCTTTTTCCGTGATGCAGGCTTAATTTGAGAAACCAGGAAAGACGTATTTGCGCATTAATAATTCATAGATTGCAAAAACAAAGGGCACATGTTGAAACTTGTAAAACAAGATATAACCATGAAATGTTGACAAAAACTGAACAAGATATTAGTAAAAATTGCAATTTTGTATAAGGGCCCCTTTTTCATTTTACAAGAAACCTCCTTTTCCATGACAGAGGGTCAAATTGAAAAACACATACATAAAGAAACAAGAGCACATGGTGAAACTTTGAAAAAACAATATAAACATTAAGTTTAATGAAATTTTGACCAAAATTGAATGAAATATTAGTAAAAATTGGAATTTTGCAAGAAGACCCCTTTTTCCATGAGAGAACGTCAACTTAAAAAATGCCCAGGTTAAAAATAGCAAAGACACATGCTAAAACTTTCCATAAACAATATAACCATGAAGTTTCATGATATTCTGACAAAAACTGAATGAGATATTGGTAAAAATTGCAATTTTGCATTAAGCCCGTTTTTTCCATGACACGGGGTCAAATTGAAAATCAGAGAAAAATATATATCGGCGCCTTACCTTAAGGAGTTCATATATGAAGTTTCATCCAATTTGGTCCAAGGGTTGTGGAGAAATCGCTTCGGACGGACGGACGGACGGACAGATGGACGGAAGGACGGACGGACGGAAGGACGGACGGACAGACGAAGCGGCGACTATATGCTCGCCCTTCGGGGAGCATAATAAAACAAAAAACACAAATTAGACTACAAACACTACAAGATGGGACCTTTGACACTGCAGAGCAGCCCTTACCAGCCAAACTGAGCAAATTGATAGGCACACCTGGTACCAGCAAACCAGCAGATTTAGAACCTAAGAGACAAAACCAGAAGAGCCAACCATCGCTAGAAATAACCAGGTCAACTAATTCTGAATGTATTATAACAGTAGATGTTACGAAGCAGGATCAACCCCTATCGTACCATATTGACAGATTTGCAAATAGAATGGTTACACAGGTCAGAGCCGTAACCAAGACCAGTACCAGCTTACCAGCAAAAATACTAGTGACAATGCATATCAGAATACATGTACCACAATAAACTACGACCAAACATCTACAAACGCCTATAAAACAGCCAGAACCCCAACTATAGAACCTGGTACCAGCCAACCAGCCAAAACTACCAGCAGGGACCAGCTAGGTTGGCAATAGACTGGAGGAATTTCCAAAACAGATTTAAAGTAAGCACAAGAGGCAGATGAAGACATTGGTTTCATTTACCAAGCATTAAAGACAAAAGCTAAACCAAACTGGTAAGACGTCCAGATCAGAAGTCCATCAAAGTATTGGCTTATATGGGATTGTCTCGAGCTTGTTGACAACTTATTGTTCAAGAGGTTTACCAAGAAAGACAATTCTGCCTCTTTCCTGCAGATTCTGGTACCTAGATCAATGAAGGAAGATGTACTGAAGCAAATGCATGACTGTGTCTTGTCAGGTCATCTAGGTATGAAGAAAACTAAAGAAAAGACAAGCCAAAGATTTTTCTAGCATAATATGAAAGAGGACATTGTCACTTATATACGATCCTGTAGAATCTGTGCAGCCAGCAAGAAACCATCCAAATTCCCGAAAGCACCCCTAGGTCACATAAAGGTGGGAGCCCCATGGGATGTGCTAGCCATTGACTACGTAGGGCCGCCACCACTGACGCCTAGAGGTAACCGGCACATACTGGTTTTGACAGATTTGTTCACAAAATATGTCGAAGTCATCCCTGTCAGAGATCTGACAGCTGAGGAATGTGCAAGACAAATCCTAAATAACTTTATTGCTCGATGGGGTTGTCCATTGTCTCAGCGACCAGGGACGCACCTTTGAAAGCGAAGTCTTTCGACAACTGACCAGGATGCTCGAGATCCACAAGACAAGGACCTCTGCGCGAAACCCAAAATGCAATGGACAGTGCGAAAGATTTAATAGGACACTGTTGGGCAGGATACGCGCGTACCTACGTGATGAACAGATCGATTGGGATCTATATTTGGGTTGCCTGGCCGGAGCCTACAGAGCAACACCTTGTGAGTCTACAAACCTGACTCCCAACTTGATGGCGATTGGACGAGAAGTGCGGCTCCCAGTCGAACTAATTTTTGGTAGCGCAACATCACGTGACCAAGACATAACTACATACGGAGAATACATCAACGTTCTGAAAATTAAGATGCAGTGAGCTCATGACATTGCCCGTCGACATCTTGAAGCCAATGCTAAGTGCCAGAAAAGTAACTACAACATAAAGCTGCAAGTAAATAACTATAAAGCTGGTGACATGGTTTGGCTCTTGCACGAATCAAGGAAAGTGGGAGTAAACCAGAAATTGGAGAAGCTTTATGATGGACCATTCTTGGTGAAAAGGAAGATAACTGATGTAAATTTTCTTCTCCAGCTTGACTGAAAGGGTTTGGAGAGAGTTGTCCACCATGACAAGATAAAGCCTTATGAGGCCAGAGATGTTCCTATGTGGATCAAGAAAGCAAGAGAAAAACTGACTCGATAATTTATTGTTCATCAAATGATTATACAAATTTGAATAATTGTAACATTGTTTAAGTAATTAATGAATCTTCTTGATGATTGTTAATATGACCAGCCATATAGTAAATTGTATATCTATGTTGAAACTTATTTCTACAAATGAACACAAGGACAGCCTGTTCAGTGAAACCAGTCACAAGTACCTTTTCTCTAGCTAATATGAATTCCGAGTTAGGATCCAGTATTTTTAGCCGAAAGTCATGTACTTGATCCTTGATTGATGTGTTGTGGGTAGTTGATATACAGAGTAAAGAGAGTTTCCAAGAGTTTAAGTCCAGGGAGGGATAGATTGTCGGCTACACTGGGAGTGGGAGTGTGCAAAGGCTATCCAGGTTGGCAAGTGGGAAGGGCTAGGTGTAAATGAAGTTGAAAGTTCAAGGTCAGCATGACTGCAAAATTTTGGAGTTGATGAGTGTGACAAAGAGTTTTAGTTCTTGCAAAATCCAGTCTGCCCATAATCTGTAATAGAAAGATATTTATGTTACGGTATTGGCAGGCAAGTTTTGTCCATAAAACATACATACAATGGAGATCAAAGTCATTGTCTTGTTAATTTATTTGAAACATATCACAACTAGGTTTATCACAGTGTTGTATATCAGTGGTCCTATAAATCAAAGTGCATAGGAGAGCCAGCTCCAATATATAGTGCAAAATGTAAATGGCATATTGCTGGTAAAGGAGTATAAAAGGAAAAATTAGGCATGAATATAGTAAACTCAGAAAAACTGCTCTGCAGCTTTTCATATATTACAATTGGGCTAACAATACAGCGTCGCTTTTCAGGGTTGTGTTATTTCTACTTCGCAGGAGCTTTAGTCTTACAATCTACAATGGCAACGTACATGGCAGACGCTACTATACCAGTTGAAATGACACCATCGGTCCAGGAAGATATTGCCAAGGCAGCACGAAAGCGGGGAAGGGCCTATAGATGTCTTCGATGTTTCCATAGGGATGGGAAGAACTTTATTGAAGTGAAGTATCGGATAGAGGCCCATATCCTACGAGATCACCTGGCCAGGGACGAGGTACCGCATTATTGTTCTCTTTGTCAGTTCCGGTGTATGAGGAGGGAAGAATTAGAGGATCATGTAGTGAAGTACCGTCGGCATTGAGTCCTGGCGCAACAGTCTGGAGTAAATCCTGAGGAGAGAGGTTGCCTAGGGTCCAACCCTAACCCCTACAGGATTGACGAGAAGGATTTTGCTGTTCTCGACCGAGAGGCATCCTTTCAGCACTGGAAGGAGACACTGGAGAATAGAAAGAAGGCACAAGACCCCTTGTCCCAAGCGGTGATGGAAATCTTTCCAGGAGGCATCCCTGACTTGCAATTTCAAGAAGAGGAAGAGGAAGAGCCTCTACCACAGACACCAACTATTAACCAACTAGCGCCACAGACAGTTGTCTCTCTGGATGGGAACTCCCTGAAGGCAACTCTCACCCCTCTCCTGGAAAAGCTATCAGCTTTAGCGGACCCAGCAACCTTGAGGGCATTGTTGTTAGACCATGAACAAGTCGGAGAGATCATACTGGAAAAGGGAGAACAGACAGGATATAAAGAAACAGAAAAAGAGGAGACACAAGAAGAGAGGGAAGCAGCAGCAGGAGAAAAGGAAGCAATGGTGGAGGAGGAGGTTGAAGAGAGGACTGCAGTAGAGAACCTAATACCGCAAGTGTTGCCTACGGAGGACCAGGCACTCACTCCCAAAAGGAAGCTCCCGGGAACCCTGATACCAAACAAGAGAATGAGGTCAAGGTCCCCGTCAAGCCTATCCAAGGACTCCTACAGTTCCTCAGAGTCCAGCTCCGATGAAGAGGAGCCCTTCAAGAAGAACAAGGACCTGCAAGCTGAAATCAAGAGAATGAGGAAAGCCATACAGAGAAAACACGCTGGCCCTGATGTCACTGGAGCAATCGGTTCCGACTCTGGCAAGTGCCATGACTGCTGCGGCGAAGACGAAGAGAGAGGAGTACAGCGAGATTAAGCCAGATGATAGTGGGAAGGACAAAAATACCACAAGAGAAGTGACGGCTGAGATGAAAGAGCAGAGAAGTAACAGAACACATGTGACGAAGAATGAACAACATAAGAACATGACAAACAACAAGAGGGAGACAGAAAAGAAGAAAGACCATGACAGAGAATGGAGGAGAGACGACAGAACCAAACTGATGAAGAGATCGAGAAGCCATTCGGACCATAGACGGGACAGGGATAGACACTTCAGGCCCTATTACAGACGATGAAAACCTGGAACAACTTACTCATGTTTTTTTCAATGACAGTTAGGACTCTTCTTTATCATTTTAATTGGTAGTTAAAATTAGTTTAACCCTTAGGAAATTTCAGTTACTACTTAGGGCATTCTTATTATTATGCCAGTCGGAGCTTTGGCATTTGTGGAATGGGTGGTGAAGCGACCTGGGCAGTGTTACGCCAACGATTGCTAAAATGCTAAAATGACTTTAATATCCCCCTTTAATCATGTTTATCCTACATCTAACAGTTTGACATTTACCTTTTGACCCGTTAAATTCATGTTCGTTCGTTATTTACTAACCTCTAGCCATTCATTTCTCTCATACATCTTTTATTGTTGCGTAGTTGTTGATTTATCGGCATTCCACTTTCTTTTCTACTTCAGCGTCGGCCATGTTGGTTATCACTTTCCCTATGCATTCTGGGATAGAATTGATGACGTCATTGACTTACGTATCAATTCTAACCCCTTTGCAATATAGCGCCAACTTTGAATCGCCGAAAAATCATAAACTACTCTTGAAATTTCTTATTTAGGTAAAGGCGACTAGTGTTTACATCTATTGCTCCGTACCATGCAGTTTCGTTCTCTAGAGTCGTTTTTACCCAGGATTCTTAGTACCTACAGCATATCGCATATTGATTTTCCAACAATTTTCTTGTTGGAATTATTTCCAACAGATTTTTCTGTCGGTAATCCAACTCCAAAAATTGTTGGAACCGGCACTATAAAAAGCCCTGTTTTGACACTTTCGGGGACTTCAGATTTGATTTTTTCGTGGGAAACCTCCGTTATTACTTCATTTGATTTTTTCTTATTTTAATATTAGCCTAAGTTAACTTTTACTTCATTTTAAACGTAGATTTTACATTTGGTTAATTCTCAGATCGGTTCGGGTGATTTATTTGTTTATCTTTAAATGGCATAAAACCTGCCATTTTTGTGTCTGTTTCACTCGCGTTTTGTTGGGGGGGTTTTCACACTTTATTATTTCTTCTTTTGTCTATGGCCACATTACTTTCATTAATTTATTCTAAGTTTAGTTAACTATAGGATCCCCCTTTTTTTTTTTCTTTTTTTTTTTTAGCATCTTAAGGAATACTGTCATGTTTATACTCATTCTTACTGGTCATATAGGCATCATCATTATTATTGTTAAGGTATTAGATCCAATTGATATTTGTTAAGGTATTAAATCTAATTCATTCATTTAAGCATATCTCACTATTTGATACAATTTAAACGCATGTGGATTTTTTTTGTTACTTGGATCTGATTAAATTATCATCCAATAATTTAATTTCTTGAATTTGTTCATTGTTTCATTTTCCTAAAAGTAATATTTTGTCTGAAGTCCATTCCCCCTCTTACTCCCTCCTGTGCGCCCTTTCTACCTGCGCAAGAAATTCGGTGACAAGTGGCTCGCAACAATATTAATAACTTAGTAGTAGTAAGTCCCCCAGTTCTGGAAATAAATGAAGGCTTGGCAGGGTTCATCCAGCCAGCTATTTGATCAAACGATTCTAAATGAGTGTAAGTAAATTAAATAAATTTCTTGAAAAACCATTATCTAACCCAAACAACACCTTTGCTACACATCCTATTCTTCTTACTGATAGTAAAGGATTCTCCCTGAAAAATACATTCAAAGGCCAATTCCCGTTAAAACTCTTGGCTAAGAGTGGAGCCTGAATTAAAGACAGGACTGATTATCTAGAATGTAACATAAGAAGAATATCAGAAATACATCACAAATCAATCATCTACATTTGGGCTGGTACATGTGACCTCACTCAAAAGACGGGAAAGAAACTAAAAATAAGAAATAAGGGAAAAGAAACTGTAGATGAATACAAAGCCCAAGTGGAATGTGCATTTGACATTGTTAAACCTTACAAAGAAAACATTAAAATTAAAATTATAGACGTTCAACCAATTTCAACTGAAAAACATAATAGAAGTAAGGGCATCCCTTGTACCTGCGAGTCTACGAAAAATGATGATAAGCTTATAACTGAGCAGACTCAAGAAATACATCAAATAATCAGGCAAGTTAGTCTTGAAAATAATTCCCAAACAGTAGGACTTTCCAGATTCATATATAAATCAAGGGGGAGGGTGGAAAGGAAAGAAGACCAGATACTTTCTCAACTTGGATTTTTATTTAGATGGTGTGCACCCTGGTGGAAAATTGTGCCAAGTATTCATGAAGGTCATTCAGGAAGATCTGATTAAGGAATGCTATGTTCAAACTGATGACCAAGATATCTTGAGACTTTACACTGATAGTAGTGAATCCGAAGATCTCTGATTTAGCCTAAAATTACCAAAAAATGGCGACTACTGGTAGTGAGTTGAACATCATGACAAGAAGCAGAATACAGCAAAAACCAAAACAAGAGGGATATGATGGCCCTGTATCGCTCCACTGGCTAATTCGTAAAAACACTACAAGCCAAACATTATATTATTTGGCCAACTGGTTTCAAACTTGAGGACATAATTACAATTTTTTTCCATAAAAACCTACAAAAAAGTTGTGACTCCTGGGCAAATCCAATTTTGACCATAAAGCTATAATTACTTGAATCCTGGTGGAGGTCTACAAGATAAAGCCCCATACCAAATAATACAGGTCTAGAATGTGTGGTTATAAACAAGAAGATTTTCAAAGTTTTCTCAATAAAAGGTCATGTAAAACATAAAATCCATGAGACAGGGCTAAATTTAGTGGTCCTAGTCTTTATTATGGTTAGTAACAAGATGACTTGGAAAGTTTTCACCACAAAAGCCCATGTAAAACTTGTGACCCCTGGTGTGGGGACAAACTTGACCCTAAGGCTATAATTTGGGCCCTCCTGGTAGAGGCCCACTAGATAAAGCTACATACAAAATTTGATAGCCCTAGGCTATCAAAGTAGATTTTTAAAAAATTCCCAATATGAGCCCATGTAAAACTTGTGACCCCCAGGACAGGGCCAAATTTGATCCCAGGGCTACAATTTGGGCACCTTTGGTAGACAACCACTTGATAAAGCGAGATGCAAAATTGAGTAGCCCTTGGCCTTATGGCTTGGTACGAAAAGATTTTTAAAGTTTTCACTATATAAGCCCATATAAAACTCGTGATTCCCGGGGCCGGGCCAAATTTGACCTCTGGGCTATCATTTGGGCACTCTGGGTAGAGGTCTACTAGATAAAGCTACATACCAAATTTGGTAGCCCTAGGCCCTATGGCTAGGTACCAGAGGGATTTTAAAGTTTTCCCTATATAAGCCCATATAAAACTTGTGACCCCAGGGCTATTATTTGAAGGAACTTGGTAGAGGTCAACTAGATAAAGCTACATGCCAAATTTGGTAGCCCTAGGCCTTATGGTTTCATAGAAGATGATTTTTAAAAAATTTCAATATTTTTCAGTTTTGTTGCCTTGGCAACCAGAGTTTTTGAAGGAATACAATTCTTTCAAGGAATTCTGAAGAGGACCATAGCAGGATCATTTCTGTGAAGTTTCATCAAAATTGGATGGGTAGTTTCAGAGAAGAAGATGTTTGAAATAGAAGTTAACGCACGGACGGACGGACGCATGCACGCACAGACGGATGCACGATGGACACTGGGCCATGACATAAGCCCGCTGGCCTTTGGCCAGTGGAGCTAAAAAGTATATACCCCTAGTAATGGTAAAGCTATAGGAGTGAAAAGACAAACTAAATACTCATTGAATAAGGTAAAAGCAATCAATAAGAACGAAGATAGCACTTCCATGGAAAATGTGAAAATTGAACTGAAAAAAGGTACTTTGATAGTCCTATAGAGGATCCTAACTCATATCGTAGAATCACAGTTGCAAGTAACATTGGCAAAAATCTTTGAAAAGTTGCATCTTAATGCTAGTCTATAGATAAGCAACGGGAAAGAAAAAAAAGAGGACCATGATGGTCCTATATCGCTCACCTGAGTACTAAGCGGTAAAGGTCTACAATGAAGATAAATACCAAATATTGAGGTTCAAGGCTAAATGATAATGAAACAAGAGTGGCAAATTGTCGCAACACATGCCCATCCCACCGGCAGATGTCAAGGAGATATAATAGTTGCAAAGGGCATGCATTACAACAAACATGTTCACCAAGTCTCAAGTCAATTTGACATACCAAATATCAAAGCTCTCCAAAGAATTTTTGAAGTTTTCCTTTTTTGCTCCTACATGTAGGTTTAGAATTTGTGACCCCCCTGATCAAGGCCAGTTTTGACCCCTGGGGCATCTTATGAACAACCTTGGTAGTGATCCACTAGTAGATGCTACATACCAAATATCAAAGCTCTACACCTTCTAGTTTCAGAGAAGAAGAATTTTACATTTTTCCTTTTTAGTACCCATGTTTAAACTTGTGATCCCAAGGGCTGGGCCAATTATGACCCAAGGGGCATTATATAAATAAACTTGGCAGAGGTCCACTAGGAGATGCTTTGTACCAAATATCAAAGCTCAATACCTTCTGGTTTCAAAGAAGAAGAATTTTAAAGTTTTCCCTTTTTTTCCCATGTTCAAACATGTGACCCCCGGGGCAAGGCCAGATTGGAACCCAGGGGCATCATATGAACAAACTTGGTAGAGGTTTACTAGGAGATGCTTCATACAAAATATCGAAGCTCTAAGCCTACCAGTTTCAGAGAAGAAGAATTTTAAAGTTTTCCTTCTTTGTTCCTATGTTCAAACTTGTTCAAACTTGTGACCCCCTGGGTGGGGCCAGTTTTGACCCCTGGGTCTTCATATGAACAATCTTGGTAGAGGTCCACTAGAAGATGCTACATACCAAATATCAAAGCTCTATTCCTTCCAGTTTTTGAGAAGAAGATTTTTTTAAAGTTTTCCTTCTTTATTCCTATGTTTTGAACTTGTGACCCATGGGGCAGGGCAAGTTTGGACCACAGGAACATCATATGAACAAACATTGTAGAAGTCCACTAGGAGATCCTACTTTACAAATGTCAAAGCTCTACATCTTCTCATTTCAGAGAAGAAGAATTTTAAAGTTTTCCTTCTTTATTTCTTTGTTTCAAACTTGTGACCCCCGGGGCGGGGCCAGTTTTGACCCCAGGGACATCATATGAACAATCTTGGTTGAGGTCCACTACGAGATACCAAATATCAAAGCCCTGCACCATCTAGTTTCAGAGAAGAATAATTTTAAAGTTTTCATTCTTTGTTCCAATGTTTCAAACTTGTGACCCCCGGGGCTGGGCCAGTTTTGATCCCAGGGAAATCATATAAATAAGCGTGGTAGAGGTCCACTAGGAGATGCTTTACACCAAATATCAAAGCCCTGCACCATCTAGTTTCAGAGAAGAAGAATTCTAAATTTTTCCTTCTTTGTTCCTATGTTTCAAACTTGTGACCCCCAGGGCAGGGACAGTTTTGACCCCAGGGGCATCATATGAACAAGCTTGGTAGAGGTCCACTAGAAGATGCTACATACCACATATCAAAGCTCTATGCTTTCTAGTTTCAGAGAAGAAGAATTTTAAAGTTTTCCTTCTTTGTTCCTATGTTTCAAACTTGTGACACCTGGGGGGGGGGCCAGTTTTGACCCCAGGGGCATCATATGAACAATCTTTGTAGAGGTCCACTAGGAGATGCTACATACCAAATATCAAAGCTCTACAACTTCTAGTTTTAGAGAAGAAGATTTTCCAAGATTTTGCTATTTTTTTTTTCCTTTTGGTTGCCATGGCAACCAGAATTATGGGTGGAATTCAATCTCTTGAACAACTTTGGTAGAGCTTCACCCAAGGAACACCCCTTCCAAGTTTCATCAAGATTGGCCCTGTGGTTTAGAAGAAGAAAATCTATAAAGAAATTGTGGACAACGGACATTTGGTGATCACAAAACCTCACCATGAGCACTTCGTGCTCAGGTGAGCTAACAAGAGGACCATGATGGAACTTTATCGCTCAACTGAGTACTAGTAAGCAGTAAAGGTCTACAATGAAAATTCTTCTCTTCCGAAAAGATCATCGTATCGTATCTGGTAGAAGGTACTACATAACTAAATATCAAAGCTCTACAATTTCAAATTTCAGAGAAAAATACTTTTAAAGTTTTCCTTCTTTGTTCCTATGTTTCGAATTTGTGACCCTGAGGTTGAGCCAGTTTTGACCCCAGGGACATCATATGAACAATCTTGGTAGAGGTCCACTAGGAGATACTACATACCAAATATCAAAGCTCTGCACCTTCTAGATTCAGAGAAGAAGATTTGGAAGTTTTCCTTCTTTGTTCCAATGTTTCAAACTTGTGACCCCCAGGGCGGGGCCAGCTTTGACTCTAGGGGCATCATATGAACAATCTTGGTAGACGTCCACTAGGAGATGCTACATACCAAATATCAAAGCTCTGCACCTTCAAGTTTCAGAGAAGAAGAATTTTAAAGTTTTCATTCTTTGTTCCTATGTCCTAACTTGTGACCCCCGGGGCAGGGCTAGTTTTGACCTCAGGGGCATCATATGAACAATCTTGGTAGAGGTCCACTAGGAAATACTACATACCATATATCAAAGCCTTACCCCTTCTAGTTTCAGAGAAGAAGAATTTTAAAGTTTTCCTTCTCTGTCCCTATGTTTCAAACTTGTGACCCTTGGGGCAGGGCCAGTTCTGACCCCAGGTAGAAGTCCACTAGGAGATGCTACATACCAAATATCAAAACTCTACGCTTAATAGTTTCAGAGAGGAAGATTTTCAAAGATTTTGCTATTTTTTTCCTTTTGGTTGCCATGGCAACCAGAGTTATGGCTGGAATTCAATCTCTTGCACAACTTTGGTAGAGCTTTACCCAAAGAAGATCCCTGCCAAGTTTCATCAAGATTGGCCCAGTGGTTTGGGAGGAGACGGACATTGGGCGATCACAAAAGCTCACCATGAGCACTTCGTGCTCAGGTAAGCTAACAACTAGCAAACAGACAACTAGCAATAAAAGATAACAACTCGAAAAGCTGGTTTATATATGTTGCAAAAATATTTAAGAAATATGACCTCCCATCTATTTATGAGGTAATGGAATAACCAATGTCAAAAATTCAGTGGAATGCGAAGCTAAAAAAGTCTGTTAATACACTATGGGAAAAGAGGATAATGGAAGAAAGCAATACAAGAACCAAAAAGAGGATAATGGAAGAAAGCAATACAAGAACCAGTCTGAAATACCTGTACGCTGAAAACTTTCATCAAGGAAGACCTCATAACGTATGGATATCATCTAGTATTAACACATTGGAAGTAAAAAAGGCAGGTATTAAAGCAAATCTAATTGCTGGCACCTACAAAGTCCAAACAATAGTGTCGAAATTTCAACAAGAGGGCCAAGATGGCCCTGGTTCACTCACCTGAATTTTTGAGAGGACCATAGCCAATTTTTTCACAATCTGAACAACCATTTCAGAGAAGAAGAATTTTTAAGAATTTCTTCATGTCTGTATAGTGTAAGTAGCCCACAGCCATCAGAGCCATGTTTCTTGATGGATCAAAATATTTCGAGCAATTTTTGAAAAGGGTCAACTAAGATACATTTCTGTGAAATTATTTCAGAACCTGATCAGCAGTTTCAGAGAAGAATTTTAAAAAAATTCTTCATGGCCATATAGTGCAAGTAGCCCCCATTCACCAGAGCCATGTTTATTGACAAATCAAACTTTCATGAACACCTTTTGAAAAGGGTCATCCAAGGAACATCTCTGTGAAATAATTTCAAAATCTGACCAGCGGTTTCAGAGAGGAAGAGTTTTTAAGAATTTCTTCATTTCCCTATAGTGCAAGTAGCCCCCATTCACCAGAGCCACATTTTTTGATGAATCAAAATTTCGCGAACATATTTTGAAAAGAATCATCCAAGGAACATCTCTGTGAAATTATTTCAAATTCTGACCATGGGTTTCAGAGAAGAAGAATTTTAAAGAATTTCTGTATAGTGCAAGTAGCCCCCATTCACCAGAGGCATGATTCTTGACGGATCAAAATTTCGCGAACAAGTTTTGAAAAGGGTCATCCAAGGGACATCTCTGTGAAATTATTTCAAAATCTGACCAGCCTTTTCAGAGAAGAAGAATTTTTAAGAATTCCTTTATTTCTGTATAGTGCAAGAAGCCCCCATTCACCAGAGCCATGTTTCTTGACGTATCAAAATTTCACGAACAGTTTTTGAAAAGGGTCACCCAAGGAACATCTCTGTGAAATTATTTTAAAATCTGACCAGCAGTTTCAGAGGAGAAGATTTTCAAAGAATTCCCTAGAAAATTCCACTTCGTTGCCATGGCAACCAGAGTTTTTGACGGAATCAAATTCTGTGAACAAATTTTAAAGAGGACCTCCCAAGGAACATTCCAGCCAAGTTTGGTCCAAATTGGTCCAGTGGTTTAGGAGGAGTTGATGTTTAAAGAATTGTTGATGACGCACGACAGACACCCAGTGACCCTAATAGCTCCCCTTGAGCATGTTGTGCTCAGGTGAGCTAAAAAGGAAATAAGAATGATCTATGCCAGCTATGTAAAACAGAGGCTGAGGACATACCACACTTCATCCTGACCTGTCCTGGTCATTACGAAATACGGAAAGAATTCATAAACAGAATCTTTGAGGTAAACCAAAACAGTAGTGATGTGGATGCAATTATAGCAAATGATTAAGTGCTTTTGCAACTAATATTAGTCTATACTCATTCCAAAGTCCCTAACTCACTAAAGAATTCAAGCATTGGACCTAGATTAGAGGCAATTACCAGAGGCCTATGCTATGCCCTTCACTGCAATAGAAGTAAACAACTAGAAATTCCCTTGATTAAACTTCAATAGAACAAGTGTTGCTCGTTTGGGAGCTAGATTCTTCTCTGTAATGTTTGTATTTCAAAGAATATTTTCTCAAGGAGAGAAACTGATCAGGAGCTGCCGGATAGCAGATAGGCAAATTCCATCTTGCCATCTATATCCTGGTGGGATTTAATATTAGCATTGGTGTACATATAGGTGTATACATATATGTATGGGCAGGTGTATGTTTAGCTGTGCTGATGTGGTACACATAAACACAAATATGTCCCATTTTTCAGATAGACTTAAAGATAATGATTTTTACAACAAAGATAACAAATAAGTTAATATAAAAAATAAAAATAATGGACCTTTGGTTAGATTTACAACATGCAATTAGGGTTAAATGAAACTCAATTTGATTGATAAGTATAAACAGTAAACTCAAACTATATTTAAGCTAGACAAATGGTAACTAGCTGAGTTCTCTTAATTATACTTAATATCACTACAGTATATGTATACTAAATTTTTTTTTTTCTCAGAGAGATAAGTCGACCTGTACCTGGTAGATAGGCGTGGTCCATCATGCCATCTGCTCCAAGGCAGGGTTCTGCATGTACGCAGGCGTGCACGCAGGAGTATGATTATGCAAATGCGTGCATGATCGTGCAATGTGCTTATTAATATACTAACATTAATTAAATGCTTATTATGGTCCTGAATTGACAGGGTTAATTTCTAGAGGGTGATAAAATAAATGAGACACATATTACCTTGGATTGGCAATAATCCCAGACAGATTGTACATTTTTCCTATTATGTGGTACATCCCATATGCGTAAATAGTGTAAATGTGAAGAACTTTTCTCATTCTAACTAATACAGTCTTATGTAGCATCTCCTCTCTCTTGTTACCTCGAGAGAGAAGACAACGCTAAAGCTATTATGTTCTTACTTACATTTTAGTTCTGAATATGTTTTATAATTAACCCTATGTTTTACTTTAGTTTATCTACGTTCTTTGTTTTAATCTGAAGTATAAGACCAGTGGGGGTATACTGCTAAAATAGGGCAGGTTAAGTAAAGGCTTTAAATAAAAGAAAATTTTTATCAAATAATTTTTATCAATTAATTGAAAATAGAAACACTTAATTACATTGTATCTCTTAAAATATCTTACCAATCAAATTTTTCAAATTTCTTGATAATAATAATAAATAGCCTAATAGGCTAAATGAACACTGATTAGTAGTACTCCAGTCTAGTGGAGGGATTTATACTCAAAATAAGACTGAGTATGAACTTGTTTTTCTTTGATTAAGGGTTGGTCATGTTAGAATCACAATAAGCTTCTTTCTATCATGGTGTATCGTTCAATAAACCATTTTGTGAGTTATGAGGCTCAATGAATAAACCACTTGGGCTACTGTCCATGTGGGTTATTTACTGTGCCTCATAACTCACAACCATAGTTTATTGAACTATAAACTATGATAGAAAGAATATCATCTCTTAAGCTGACAAATCAATAATTTTGGAACACTTTAGCTTTCTAAATGGAACAGTCCACTTTGACTGCAAATATTGCCACCAATATAGTTAAAAAGAAAGCATAAAAGGGCATATACAACTAAATGGCACTTGTCTCTCATCATCTTATAAATCCTACACATACCATAATTATCACAACTTTGAAGATATTTCTCTATTCTGATATACTATCTCAGTATCAATAAGTTTATGGATACTTTCTGTACTATATCCAACTGCTAACAGTTCATCTACTGTATGCTCCCCAACATCTGGCATTG
The DNA here is from genome assembly GCA_943736015.1 of Tridacna crocea. Taxonomy (NCBI): domain Eukaryota; kingdom Metazoa; phylum Mollusca; class Bivalvia; order Cardiida; family Cardiidae; genus Tridacna; species Tridacna crocea. Next base: position 19,543,178 of record OX031066.1, read on the forward strand.
GCAATGACTCCCTAACAGCTGGTGTCCTTGACAGCTTTGGTGCCGGAGCTGGTTCTGATCCACCATTTTGATTTTGCAAGAAAATTTCAGTCTCTATATTATGTGGATGGGATGGTGCCTCATCCATTTCAAGAACTGGTAAAACACAAGCATCCAAATCTTTGAAGATTTCTGTCCATTCATGTCTCGTTTTTGTTTTAAATATCTGGGAGAACTTCTTAGCCATCAGTTTGGGGTCTGTACTCTGAGGCATATCTGCTTTACTTATACCTAAACCTGAAATACAGAACAATTACTCATAACTAGACAACAATTGTCTAGACCTGTCCTTACTGTATGACAGTAAATCAAAGCTGCTCATGTGATTCGATTTCTCTTTCATTCAGAATGTGAAAATGATTTACAGTTGGATTAGGAGAAAATGCTCTCTTCCCCATTTTTTAGGGCCCTCTTCCTTAAGACTATAAAAAACATGAGATTTATTTCGTAAAAAGAGAGGGGATGAATAGATCTGAAGACTGAAAGTTGAAATAGAAACCAACCTGTCATGAAGAGGACAATTAGAGAAAGAGATACAAATAAAAATTCAACATTATGGCATTATGTAACATCTTAGGAAAAGAAGCTGTTGCTTTTTACAAGAAATTACAGCTTTTCCAACAATGTTTTCAAAAATTGTCTAATACATGGTACTAGAAGTCTTATTAGCAATCATGCTCATAAGAAATTGTATTAACACAAAGTGTATACCTTTCAACAAATCAGCATAAAACTGTGGTTCTAAAGCTCCAACAGACATATATTTACTGTCCTTTGTTTCGTATGTGTCATAGAACCCTGATCCACCATCTAAAGTGTTTTCACCGCGGTTACCTGGCCATATTGGCATTGCTCTAGACGTCCACAGAAACGTTGCTATAATTAGAAATCAAAAGTGAAGATAGAAGAAAAGGAAGCAAAATTCAAAACATAGCAGCAACTTTTTCTGGCTTTAGGGCACATTTTGTACTTAAATCTTAAGAAGGTTTAAACTTTCTTGGTTGGAAATTAACCTTTTACCATTTAATCCTGTGTCATAATAGCACTAAGGAATAAAGACTGAAAAAAATATTGGAAAAGGAGAAAATGATGGTAACCGGCATTTCCTCCTTTTCCTGCAAAATTCTTTACTATATCAGGGAACTTTTACATGTGTACAAACATACTTTCAAAATGTCCACTGTAGCTGTTTTCAGTTTGGAAAAATGTAATTTGTTTTGTTTGATAAAGGACCAATTTTGAGTCAATTTACATAATTCATGGACTAACAGTGCTAACATTTACACTCATCCATGGCACAATTACAAATGAGATTCTCAACTCCAATAAAATAGGTGCAACTGTGAGACTTCTTGAGTTGTAAAATAGTTCTTCTTTTCCATTCCAGGTAACCTATGCTCAGATCTCATCCAAGATATAGTCAGGACCTGTATACACCAATCATTACTAGTTTCATCCCAACTTGTGTTCTAGATCTAGATAGTAATACAACTTCTGATTTGAGATTTCTGAAGAGAATTTGTGTTAGTTTCAAATTTAGAAAATTCTTGAGAATACCACTGAAAATGTTCTTAAAAATGTTTGGTAAATATGGATCTGTGACAAAAATATCTTTAGAGGATTTATTGAGATTTAATCTACAAAGTAGCCTGAAGCCTGGTAACAAAGTCTACTTAAAGATTTTGACCTTGTTTGACTTGTAATTGAACTTAGGTAACTATCTATCAAACAGTTCCAAAGTATACTGACTGTAAGGAAGACGGCTCTGAAAAACAGCTTAAAAAAAAAAAAAAAAACTATATACAAGGATTTTCTCCATTTCCAAGCATGTTTTCAAAAGCCTACTCCTCTGATGTCATTAAAACACAAGACTGTTCGGTTAACAATCATCTGAAAAATACTTAAGGTATTCCCATCAGACTTACACAAATATGCTGATCCATTGACCATATTTGCATCAATAACCTGACCTTGACCTGAGGCATGTCGTTCATGGACTGCCATCATGATACCTAGAGCACATATCAACCCACCTCCCGCAAAGTCTGCCACTAGATTAACTGGAGGATAGGGTTTCTCATTCTTTCTACCAAGTTGAGCTAAAACTCCTGTAATGATTACGTAAAACAAATTAGCCATGTTCTGTGAAAAGGGGATTTTAACACTACCATATGATCCTGACTTTTAATGATTGGAGAAAGAAAGCCTTTGAAAACATTGTGGGAAAAGGGAAAATGCTGGTAACCAGCATTTTTTCCTTTTCCCACAATGTTTTCTACACTTACAAAAACAAACTTTTAATTTTTGAATCACATTTGTTTTGTCATCTGTAAATGCTTTCAATTTGGACCTGTCTAAAATTTTGTCGTTTGGTTAAGAGTTAATGCATCTGTATCTGTATAAAGTAGCAAAATATACCAGCCTGCACAGTACACCCAGGCAGATATGGGTCATAACCTGTGCTGTTTGTTAATTTTCTGCATGTCAAAGGACCAGTCTACTTCATGATATACTACTCAGTTGCTATGCAAGATGGATTTTATGGATTCATGATTATGTGATGACTTGCTTGGCATGATGCATCACATGTATTAACCCTCTATTAAACAATACCTGGTTTTTACAACCCTGAGAGAGAAACCTTTTGAAAACATATTGGGAAAAGGAGGAGAAAATGCTAGTAACGAGCATTTTCTCCTTTTTCCACAATGTGTTCTACCTAACTGGAAGCAAATTTGAAAGTTAGAGTTACTTTTATTTTTGTCATCTGCAACTGCATTCAATTTGGACCAGTCTATAATTTTGTCATCTGGTAAAGGGTTAAGTGAAATAACTCAGATGACAATGAGAACCATGTTCAAAAACAAACAAACAAACAAACCTGATGTTGCAATATAATTAATGTCATGCCCAGCCTTGTGTGACAACGGCCCTTTCTGTCCATACCCTGTCAACCTTGCATAAATCAGTTTAGGATTATCTTGTAGTAATGTCTCGGGTCCAAGCCCAAGTTTCTCCATCACCCCTATAGAAATACAGTATAACTCTTTAGCACACAATCCTGACTTTCAAGGTCTCTGAGAGAGAAGCCTTTCGAAAACATTTTGGGAAAAGGAGAAAATGCTGGTTACCAACATTTTCTCCTTTTCCCCACAATGTTTACCACCCTTCCCAAACCAAATCTCAATTTTTCAGTCACCTTTATTTTGTCGTCTGCAAATGCTTTCAATTTAGACCAGTCTAAAATGTTCTCATGTGGTAATGAGATAGCCCTTATCTTATGCAGTTAGAGATTACGTCTTTTCAAAACATTTTCTCCCTATTCTACAATGTTGCCTACCCTTTGAAATAGAAATTTCATGTTTTGAATATACATGTAGCAATTAATTTTTTGTTATCTGCAATTGCTTTAGCTCTTTACCAAATGATAACATTTTAGATTGGTCCATATTGAAAACATTTGCAGACAACAAAATAAACGTGAAGCAAAAATTGAAATTCGATTTGGGAAGGGTAGACCAGTATTTTCTCCTTTTCCCGCAATGTTTTTAGAGGCTTTCTTTCTCAGTGTTGTTAAAAGTCGGGATTTCGTGGTGAGGAGTTAAATTTAGACCCGGTTATAATTCTGTCATCTGGCAAAAAGTCAACAACCTATCAGTCATATAATGATAACATCATAACAGCTAATCTATTTATGATTTCCCTAATCGTAAATATCCCTAGGCAGAAGGTCACTTGTCCCAAAGGCCACTCTCCCATCAGGAATTGAACCAATTATTGAATTAACAAAAATTGAATACCTAAACCCCTAATCTAGGAAGGACCTCTAGGAATTTAATGTTCTGACTCACCTTTTCTGAAAGGTTCTATTAGAATATCTGCATTCAAGCACAGCTTTTTCACAATTTCTACTCCCTCCTGGCTCTTGAGGTTGACAGACACTGATCTTTTACCTCTAGCCAAGGTGTCCATGTTTGCAACAAACTTGCTACCTTTTGAAGGGGTCTGTAGAAGAAAAAGGAGGAATCGATTGTCATAAACCCTCACCAAAGAATGCAATGTTTTATCCATCCTAGTAATAAGCCATTTCTCCTAGTACCAAAATATTTTCTATCTTTTTAAATCTTTATCAAATGACAAAATTTTAGGTTTGTCCAAATCTAAAGCATTTGCAGACGACAAAATAAAAGTGACTGAAAATTTGAAATTGGTTTTGTGACGGTAGAAAATATTGTGGGAAAAGGAGAAAATGCTGGTTACCAGCATTTTCTCCTTTTCCCACAATGTTTCCTTAAGGCTTCTTTCTTAGGGTGGCCAAAAATAGGGATTGTGTTACAAACATTTTCTTTAACTCTTTCACAAATGACAAAATTAGAGACTGATCCAAATTAAGAGCATTTGCAGACAACAAAATTAAAGTGACTCATAAACTGACATTTGTTTTTGGACAAGTAGAAAACATGGTGGGGAAAGGAGAAAATGCTGGTTACCAGTATTTTCTCCTTTTTCCACAATACTTTCAAAAGGCTTCTTTCTCAGGGTAGTGAAAACCATGGATTGATTGGTAAATTGTAAAGGTTTTTAACAACCCGAATTGAGTGGTAAAGGGTTAACTCTTTACCACACGACAGAATTTGTGACTTATGAGATTCAAAAGTCATTGTAGACAACAATTCAAATGTTACTCAAATGACGAAATTTGTATTGGAAAGATTGGAAAACAGTGTGGGAAAAAAAAAGAGAAAAACCTGGTAACTAGCATTTTCTCCTTTTCTTAAAATCTTTTCTACCCAATCCAAGAGATAGTTCAGCATTTGATCCGCATTTTTGTGGATTGCAAATACATTTTTATTTGAACTCGTCTAAAATTTTGTCATGTGGTAAACGTTTAAGCCATAATTTAACTCTTAAAATACAATCTTAGTCACTAATGCACAAAACATTGTGGAAGAAGGGGAAAAAGCTGGTGAACAGTACATTCTCCTTTCCCCATTATTTTTCACACTCTTTCAAAGACAATCTCAATAATTTGACCCCCTATAAATTTATCTACAAATTCTTCATATTATGACAATCCAAAATTGTTTCATTTGGTGAAGAGTTAATTTTTACCCTGTAAATGTAATTTGAATGTGTTTGAAATTATGCTATTAACTAAAGAGTTTATCATAGGCACTTCAAGTATTTACAAACACCAGTGGATACTGAAATTTGACTTCTAAACTATAAATTCATGGCGATACTCATTATCTGAGGGTCTTGTGTGACCCATTGCCTATTATAGCTAATGGATCACACAGGACCCTCAAATAATGCTTGTTATATGTGTATTGCAAAATATTTCATTTACATAAGTATGCAAGTACTAATTCAAACATGTAAGTATGTACCCTATCAATCCTTATTACTTTAGCACCAAAATCTGCCAGAATCATTCCACAAAATGGTGCGGGTGCCAGCCCTGCCATTTCTATAACTTTGAGTCCTTTCAAAGCCATCTTCAAAAGTCTGCGTCTTGAGATGTGCAACAGTTGAATGTGTAAGTCTCTGAAAAAATAACATCAATAAAGACAACTATACTAATTAACTCTTTACCACATGTGAAAATTTTAGATTGGTTCAAATTGAAAGCATTTGCAGACGACAAAATAAAGGTGACTGAAAAATTAAAATTTGGTTTGGGAAGGATAGAAAACACTGTGGGAAAAGGAGAAAATGCTGGTTATCAGCATTTTCTCCTTTTCCCACAGTGTTTTCAGAAAGCTTCTTTCTCAAGGTTGTTAAAAGTTGGGATTGCTTGGTAAAGAGTTAATCCATACGTTTCTGTCACTGAGTACTGTACATGTATACATTCCACTCTGGTGATTGCATTCACTTCACATTAATGCTTGATATGCCTGGCCCATGTGATCTGATGAGAAAATAAGTAAAAAAATTTTGTTTTTTTTTTCTTTTAATGAGAAAGATATATCAAGTTTTCACTACAAAAGCTCATGTAAAACTTGTGACCCCTGGGGTGGGGCCAAACTTGACCCCCAAGGTTATAATTTTGGCCCCTTGGTAGAGGCCAACTAGATAAAGCTACAACATGCAAATTTAGTAACCCTAGAGCTTATGGCTATGTGCCAGTAGATTTTTAATGTTTCCGTACAGAAGCCTATGTGAAACTTGTGACCCCTTGTTGGGGCAAAATTTGACCCCCAGGGCTATAATTTGGGTACCCTTGGAAGAGACCCACCAGATCAAAGTACATGCCAAATCTGGTAGCCCTAGGCCTGCCTTATGTCTTAGAAGCAGAATTTTAAAGTTCTCCCTAGATAAGCCCATGTAAAATATGTTGCCCTCCGAGGCAGAACTAATTTTGACCCCAGGGCTATGATTTGAAGAAACTTGATAGAGGTCCTGTAGATAAAGCTATGTGTCAAATTTGGTGGGCCTTGGCCCTATGGCTGGGTAGAAGAAGAAGTTTACAGTTTTACCTATATACAATGTAAGCCCAAAACTTGTGCACCCATAGGGCAAGGCAAATTTTGACCCCAGGGCTATAATTTTAAGAAACTTGATAAAGGTCAAGTAAATAAAGATACATGCCAAATTTGGTAGCCCTAGGTCATATGGTTTCAGACAAGAAGATTTTCAAAGATTTTCAAAACCTTTCAGTTTTGTTGCCATGGCAACCACAGCTTTTGAAGGAATCAAATTCTTTCAAGGAATTCTGAAGAGGACTATGCAGGATCATTTCTGTGAAGTTTCATCAAAATTAGAAGGGTATGTTTCAGAGAAGGAGATGTTTGAAATAAAAGTTAATGCAAACACGCATGGGCACAGTGTTCGAATTCTGCAGCAAGTATGTCCATTTTCTGGCATAATACTTAATACTGATAATTGTCCCCAAAGGCGATGTTACATGTACTTTTTGAGTGGTCGTCTCTGGGTTAGGTTAACTTTAAGGTGTACAATAAATGTCTAAATATGACAAAAGTCACCGTAGCGTCTCGTTATTGAGCCTAATAAGTAATATGATATTAAGGTGTGAGTCAGGCATAAAAATATCGGAAACTGAACATTCATCGTTCGGTCACAATTTATGTACATTCACATAGTTCACATAGTCTTCGAGGCCAGATACAACACAAGTTGTATAAGTGATTAGATCACTTTTAAACGGCCCTTTAATGATGTTTTCCCTATTTCTTCCGGCTGTTCTTTTCTCTTCAATCTTCTTTAGAATATCCTTTACTCACTTACTATTCTCAGCTTGTTATTAACTTCCGGTTCCTCACATCACAGAACACAACTGACACTTTTTTCATTTGATATTCACTATTACTATTTACCACCCCCCTATCCTATTATTTCTCCCTTACTCTCATTAAAAAGAAAAAAAATAGTAATATGGATATTAATAAACTCATAAGTATACCTTGTAGCATTCTGGTTCAAATTTATTTGATTTGATCCATTTCTTCTTTATTTTATTCTTAAATGAATTTATGGAGGTTGCTTCAAATACTTCTTTCGGTAATGAGTTCCAATCATTTACTACTCTATTAGAGAAACAGTTTTTATATCTATTGGTTTTTGTATTCTTTTTTGATAATTTAAATTTATGTCCTCTAGTGGCAGTTTGACGTGTCATATTAAGCATATCAGATGATAGTACATCAATTTTTTGTGTTAACCTGTATACTTGAAGTATATCACTCCGAGTACGCCTATATTCAAGACTTGGTAAACCTAAATCTAACATCCTTTCCTTGTAATTCATTTTTGACATTCTAAGGCTTTTAAGCATTCTAGTTGCTCTTCTCTGTACATTTTCTATTTGCACTTTTAAACGCTTTTGATATGGATTCCAAATTACTGATGCATATTCTAAATGTGGTCTTACCAATGTTTTATACAGATTGTTAAACATCGTTTGGTTCAAATACGAAAATTTCCTATGAATGATACCCAAGTTCCTGTTGGCTGTATTAACTTTATGTTTAATGTGTTCTTCAAACTTCAGTTTATCATCAAATATTACTCCCAGGTCTTTTTCTTGATTTACTAATTGTATTTTGTGCATAGTACCATTATTATCCTTCATGAAGTACTCTCTGGCTGTATCACTTCCTAAATGCATAGTTTTACACTTTTTAACGTTAAAGGTCATTTGCCATTTTTCTGCCCAGTTACATGCTTTAAGTAAATTTCTTTGTAATCTCTCTTGATCTTCTTTTTCCTTCACACAGTTGTATAGTTTAGTGTCATCTGCAAACATTCGAATTGGTAGATTGATTTTGTCAGGTAAATCGTTGATATAAATAAGAAACAGAACTGGGCCCAGCACACTCCCTTGAGGTACACCACTGGTTACTCTCTTCCATCCTGAGAATGTTCCATGTACATGTACATGTACCTTCAATGAAGGCTTCAGAGTGAAGGCAGGTCACAATTTAGAACGACAATTATTTTCATTGATCGGAGAGAAAATGGTTAAAAGAATAATGAAAATCGTTGAGCTGACGAAATGTCACCTGTTCCGTTCTCCTTTTTTTTTTAGATCTCAACAGTCACAAATAAAGCCTGTATATAAGGTTTTTGTGCGGGAATCTCCATCCAAAGTTGTTGAAAAATCTATCGAATAGTACTGTCAGTACCTATATCAGCTGTTAATCGCTCATTCGCCTCCGTCTTGTTCGCCCCAAGACCATTTCGTTCCTAAGCTTGTTCGTGTCTGGCTTATTCGCCTGGGATTGTTCACCCTTTTACCTTATCTATCGCATTTAATATGTACAGTAAAATAATTGGTTGCCTTTTGAACTATTATCTATTCCCCAAAACTGCAAGGTGATTGCTGTTTGTTTCCAAAATATCATTTACTATTGGATTTGTTTAAACACATGCTCATATATTAAATTATTGATTTCCTCTCTAAATGAAATGATGGAAGTGACTTTCTTTTTTTGCACTTTAGATAAAATAGTTGGGGATTAAAGTGGACCTAAGACCTTGTCATACCAGTTAGAATAATAGGGGTCTGTAGTTTGACTCCTATTACCCATATAGATTATAGTCCATTTATTGAGCTCCAGATGGGAGTGAGTGCTGGTATTCTAAATTCATTATTTCTCTTCCAAACCCTATGTTGTGGGTACTCATTAGAATCGTCTCATTGAGACGTTTCTAATGAGTACCCACAACATTGGGTTTAGAGGAGAATAAGTTATATTTTCAAGTTTGAAATCAAAATCACTCCCTCTATCTGGAGCTGTGTTATGCTATATAGTCTATTAGTGACAGGAGTCAAACTATGGACCCCTATGGTCAGAACTGGTGACTTATCAACTATTCTAACATGATACATGAATTTGGCTCTATAAGCATAGTGCAACGAAAGCATGGTAAAACCTATGTTATTCTATGTAGAGTGACATCATTCTATATACAGTGACGTCATTCTCTTTAGTTAGTTATTAAGTTATTCAATGGAATATAATCCCCATCCTAATTTTTACTGTAAGTATCAACTTGTTTGCCTTTGATTAAGAGTTGGTCATGTTAGAATTAAAATAATCTTCTTTCTATCGTGGTTCATCGTTCAAAAGACCTTGTTGTGAGTTATGAGGTGCAATAAATAATCCACTCAGGATGTTGCCCTTGTGGACAAGCCTGGACCAAACAAAAACTAAAATGGGACAAACAAGCCCAGACAAACAAGCCCCAACAAACAAGCCTGGGGACGAAAAAGCCTGTTACAGCTCGGTCTTAGACATCATTGTAGCGTTTCGAAAGAAAATTCAGCATGCACAAAGGGGTAGCCTTATAATACGCAATGGACTTTTTTTTACCAAAATAAAAAAAAAGAAATTTTCTTCACAAAATGGAAACTTTATTGTTTCTGACTTACATTGATACCTATCTGATATGGAATCATATTAATCAAATCATGATATCATTTCAATATCTTTGTTTGAATAATGCATGATTTATGCACTTTTTCATCATACTTTAGCCTTTAAGTGTTCTTTTTACCCTTTACAATAGAAACTTTAGAAATTATCGATAAAAAATAATGAAAACATTAATATAAAAGTCTTTGCTAAACGAACACTTTTTCAAATTGATTTCATTTTTTAAATATTCACCTAGTAAGGGTAGTAGACTGATAAAACTATAAGGTGAAAAAAATGCCTTTAAAAACATTCTAAAACGATTCAAGATTATTGCTGTATTTCTCTTACATAACTATTTTCTGGTTCTTTAATGTGCTTGGCGTATAGCACCGTCACATGTGACCACAATTTATTGTCTCATCCAAAAGACTGTTAGAAATTTTAGTTGGCCATCCGGGGATTCAAACCCACATCCTGTAATGACCTGAAACATTGTGTTCACGAGTCCTACACTCTACCTACTGAGCTATATCGGCTGGTGATATGGTCTGTTCTGTATCAATCTTATATCAATTAAATCAGTTGCAACTGAGGAAATAGATGATTGGTCTGCTTGTAATGTTTGTTGCAGGTTGGGTAATTTTAACTGGAATCAAGCTGCAAATACATTTAATTGAACAGTTGACCAAATAATCACATCTATTTGATTACCCTTGATTGCATAGACCAGGATCTATACCCCCATATGTCATTTATTGCATTTTGTTCTACTGGTTTATTATAATTATTTTTTTAAACATGATATCAAGGCAAGCACAAGGTCAAACATCATCGTTAATGTGACGAATTTATTACTTATAAATAATTTTTGACAAACATAATGGGAAAAAGAAAAAATCAGAAAGTATTCTCGCATAATTTTGTACTTTATTGCTTTACTTCATTATGAATTTAACTTGAATAAATAGCGTTTTTGATCTTTTCTTCTTTCAAAATCGTCGAAACCGACGTTTTTCAAAGTTAGAACTATGCAATAGGCCCAAAAACATGGTATGAAATAGAATGAATGTAGTAGGTTGTGGTAAAAGGGGTGGCAGACGTTTCACTATTTAGACGTTTCCTACCAAGACGTTTCCTACCAAGACGTTTCACTACTTTTAGGTAGTGAAACGTCTTGTATATTTCAATTTTATATATGCATATATTTGTTGATTCCTTGTGTAGTTTTCTGTATTTTTTCTATTATTTCATGAATATAACTATGAATAAGTGGAAGAATTTGTCATATCGAAACACTTTTTAAATCTAATTTCAAAGTTATTTCCATATGTATGATTGTAGAAAGTTAAGGGTATCACACACTTTATTTGATAATTTATAATTTACTAGTATATTTTGTGAAAATAAGTGTGACAAAGATAATTTTACATCATTTCAACCGATCATTTTAATTAAGACACATCAGTCAATAATTAATAACAATTAAGATCCTTTGATGTATCATCTAAATGTATATGATTTTTTTTTCACAAACTTAATACTTGTTGAAAAGCCAACACTTCCAATTCTTCTATAATGTTTCCCATCCTTTATTATCATCATATTGACTATTTCTTATATGATGTTTGGAATTGCTTTGACTTCAAGATACCAACTGAAAATTTTGTTACCTGTATACTTTGTTAACCCATTACCAGAAAACAAAATTTTAGACAGGTCCAAACTGGGGGAAGTTACAAACAATGTATCAGAATAAGTCTTGATTGAAAACTAAGTACCTTATACGGAAGATACATTGGGAAATTACTTATTAAGAGCTTTTCCCACAGTGTTATCAAAGATATAATATTTCAGGGTCTTAAAACCAAGTTATTGCTTGGGATAGGGTTAAAACATTCTAGGAATACAATAGAATGTGAGATTTTGTATTAAGCTAAGAATCACTTGTGACATGCAATAACTCATTTATTAACCTTAATTTTTACCATATCACATGCCTTCTTGTCAGTGTATAGCCACTTTGAATTGTCATCTACAACCTATTTCATGTTTAGCTATTTTATTTTATTTTTTTCTGGTCAGAAGCAAAAAAAGCATGTACAATTCACAAAACTGGAAATGCATGATTTGAAAACCATTAAAAACCACCTTGAGAATGCAAAAAGTACCAAACCTGGTCAGATTGTGTAGACTGGACAGACTGACCAGGGCCAACACTTCCCTTTTACCACACAATCCCAACTTTTAATGACCCTGAGAAAGACACCTATTGAAAACATAGTAGGAAAAGGAGGAAATGATGGTAACCAGCATTTTCTCCTTTTCCCACAGTGTTTTCTACCCTTTCCAAATGAAATTTCACTTTTTTATTCACATTTATTATGTCGTCTGCAAATGCTTTCAATTTGAACTAGAAAAGAATTTTGTTGTTTGGTAAAGAGTTAAAGATGCTGTAAACTATATATCTGATATCATTATCAAAAATTTGTCTTATGGAGTTCCCAGATGGTCCCTTTTGCACTACTAGGCATAAATACATAACCAGGAATAAATGAGAAAAAAAAAGAAAATAGAAAAAATTAATTAGTATAAATGAATTTTTAAAACATACATAGATCTATAAGTAAAAAAAAAAAATAAAATAGATTAAAAAAACAATACAGTTCATTGTGGAAACCTGAAAATTTCAGAGAGACTTTTTGTAAAGTTCTATGTATTTGTAATTGATTTGAAGGATAACAGGATAATAAGACAAGGTGTTAATGGCCAGGTATATATTGTCTGTCAGTAAGTGTGGTACAGATTAAAAGGGTGTCATGTACAGTCTGTGGTTACAGTAAACCAATTAACCCTTAAGCCAAATTAATGTTAGTGTTGAAGGATGTTAAGCCCCAACTAATCAATCTTGTGCAATAATGTTTAATAACATCAAAAATAGATTATATGCTGGCATCCAAAATATAAGCATACCTTATTCTACCCTTTTACCTTAAAAATATAACCCTCAGAAAGCTAGTTTAATCCGTAAACCTGATTTTTAAGACCCTGAGATATTATATGGAGGAAAACATTGTGGTAAAAGAAGAAACTGCTTGTAAGAACCTATTCTTTCTTTTACAACAATATTTTCAATCCAAAGGTGTACTTATTTTTCAGGCTTTAGTCAAATTATCTGCAACCTGTTTTGATTTGGACCAATCTAAAATATTGTCAATTAGAATTAGGTTAAGAAAACAATTTATGAAAAGAATAAAATACTTTACACCAACTTTTCTCCAGAATGGCTTCATAATATCACTCACCACACACACAAAAAAAAATGGTCCACCGACCTCAGCCTATTCATGTACAGTGTTCCATCCCCATTTTGAATTACCACCTCACGGTGAGGAAACTACATAGACGGAGCCATTGGCTCTGTTAAGGAAATCTTGTGTGGGTTTTTCCGGTCACGTGCGGCGCCGTCAATATCGGCTGTTTCGGTGGACACGAAAACGTAAGTTTTCCATTTATTGTCAAAATTTGATTTTATACTGAACACTAGCGAGAAAAGGGGAATTGTATGAGGGGCCCATGACTTTCAACTTACTTCCTTGTCCGTAGGGAGTTCCAAGTCGGCGCGGTTTTGTCTGAAACACTTTTGCCGTGAGCCACGGCGAGGTAAACAAAGGTCATTTTCTATAATGACCACAGGCTTTCTATTGCTCTTTCTGCATAAATATTACTTATCTAAATGTTTACACCGTCCGAATGTATGAAGTGATTATCTAATCCTTCCCCACTCACGAAAAACAAAATTTGAATCAAAATAAAAAAAATTGAGAAAAAATAAACAATGGCTCTGTCCATATCGGCCGGCTCTGTCTATATCGGCTGGCTCCGCTGTATGAGGGTGAGTTTTAGAAGCGACGTATATGCACAATTGAAACAAAACTCATACACACACTCATATATCTCATGGCCTTGATGGTATAAGGCACAAATAAAAAATAATGAAGATATTCTAGATTTTAGCCCTAAGCCCCACCCCCACCCCCACCCCCAGGGCAAGGATGCAGGGGCCCATGTTATGGAATGAATCTATGATAAGTAGTAGCCAAGATCTGGACTTATAGAAAACTATACCACAGTCAATTTTCTAAGGTGTTCTAGATTTTAACCCCTAGCCCCATCCCCCGGACAAGGACCCAGGGGCCCATGTCATGGAATAAAAGCCAACCCTACTGAGTAACTATGGTCCAAGTTTGGACCCTCTATGATAAGTTGTTGCCATGATGTGGACTTATAAAAAACTATACATCAGTGTGACGGGAGCGCGGACGCGCACGGGAACGCGGACGACCGAGGTGACTACAATAGCTCTTCACACTTCGTGCAGTCAAGCTAAAAGTAAGTACTCAAGTCTGGAGTGTCAACTTCAGACATACCTGCAAAACTTTTACAAAGGTTATTCTCAAATATTGGTTTTATTCAGTTTTGCGTCCCCCAAGCTGTTAAACTGGTATTGAGACGAATGGATCGGTAAGTGGGAGGAAACGGGAGTACCCCGGGAGTATCCCGGGAAAAACACCCGACACACCCGCAAGCAGAACTTGGCTTGTCCACGTTGTCCGAGAGTGCCCTGTACCCACAGGGTGATATGGTCGAATGATCAAGAGCACTGAAGTCAACCACTTTAACCACTCAACCACGTGACCGCCCTTTTTGAAATGATAGATGGTTCGAGAAAAGCATCACCATTCCAAAAATAACTTTCAAAAAATCTAACTTTTGACTGGTAAACCCAATAGCGAAAAAAACCTATCGCTTCTAAAACTCGCCCTCATACAGCGGAGCCAGCCGATATAGACAGAGCCGGCCGATATGGACAGAGCCATTGTTTATTTTTTCTCAATTTTTTTTATTTTGATTCAAATTTTGTTTTTCGTGAGTGGGGAAGGATTAGATAATCAATTCATACATTCGGACGGTGTAAACATTTAGATAAGTAATTTTTATGCAGAAAGAGCAATAGAAAGCCTGTGGTCATTATAGAAAATGACCTTTGTTTACCTCACCGTGGCTCACGGCAAAAGTGTTTCAGACAAAACCGCGCCGACTTGGAACTCGCAATGGACAAGGGAGTAAGTTGAAAGTCATAGGTCCCTCATACAATTCCACTTTTCTCGCTAGTGTTCAGTATAAAATCAAATTTTGACAATAAATGGGAGACTTACGTTTTCGTGTCCACCGAAACAGCCGATATTGACGGCGCCGCACGTGACCGGAAAAACCCACACAAGATGTCCTTAACAGAGCCAATGGCTCCGTCTATGTAGTTTCCTCACCGTGACCTGTACTCATCCAGTTCACATAAAACAACCAGTTATGCAATTATCAAAATAAAAATGGATACTATACAGTATAGTATCCATTTTTATTTTGATAATTTCATTACTAAATAAGTTTCATAAATTAGCTGGGTTTTTTTTTTATTATTTAAAATAGAAGAAATTAGTGGTAACACAATAAAGCTACCTGCATATAAAAAGGGGTAGTGAAAAGTCTCAACAAATGAAAAAAGGTAGTGAAAAGTCTTGGTAGGAAACGTCTCAATAGTGAAATGTCTCAAGTGTGAAACGTCTTGGTAGTGAAACGTCTGACATTCTGGTAAAAGTGTGGTACGAAATGGTATAACCTATGGTACGAAATTATGGTACAAAGGGACTGATTAACTAGTACGAAATGGTCATGGTACGAAACGTCCGTAATTCAGGTAAAATATCGGATCCCCCTTTCGTTCATTCATTTACTTAAAAAAATTCTGCGACTTTTAGAATTTCTTGTTTTTCATGAATACTTTTACTGTCTTTCCAATCTGCTCACACTGATTTTCGTCACTGGGAAGTTCTGTGTGTCATGGAACTGGAAACCGGTTGAAATTAGGAAAAATTTTATGGTCAAAGGGAGATAACTCGTATATACTGTGTTGACTTTCTTCATGGCAGAGTTAAATCCCTTGAATTTTTGGACGGCATAAAACACTAGACGAATAAAGATCATTGTCGTTTGTGAAGACGATCTGTATCTAAAAAATGTTCGTAGAGCTATCATTATTTCCAATAAAGTTTAAGACTGGATTGTGGATGCTGTTTCTTATGAAAATATCATGAAAGCAGACAATAGACAGAAAGAAAAACCTAAATTTGCTGACGTGGTTACTATTTTGTAGATAGGTGGTATTATCTCCCTTGTATTTCGTCACATTTGTAAACAAGGTGACCGCCAAAATTTAAACTTGGAATTAACAATTCTTCTATCACAGTAAGATCTTATGCAAAATATATAAATATTTTTTTCATTGTAGAAAATTATCAACTGATGAATGTATATGATGAATAAGCTTTCTTATGTTACATTTTAAACTTATAAACCATTGACATGTTTTCCGTTCAATTAGGTTTTCGAGGTTATCAACAAATATCGTTAATATAGGCTGAATCGCCAATTTCCAATTATTTCTTTGATCGTTAACCTGAATGAACAGGGGAAAGATATTGAAAGTATACATGAATCTTTCAAGTTAACTATAAATGGAGATGAAAGCTAGAGGTTTTTCCCAGATATTATTGAGATTGATCAATTCCAGTTTAGTCTCCCTTTTTTCCGTGGAAGGTTGTCAGAAGACGGGGGGTAACTATTTATTAATTTGAACATGTAATCTGTTACATAATAAATTGATTTAAAATAACGCAATAGTATCCTACAAAAGCGTGCAAACGATAACTTTAAGAACCAGCAAAAGACAAACTTTGGTGTACTTATGGACGTACAATTTGACCTGGAATCTGCAAGGGCCAATATCAACATTTCCCAAAAAGGAAAATTCCTTCAAAATAGATCTAACAAAGATTGGGTATTTGAGTCGGCTTGAAAGTTTTCTTCTTATTAATCAGGATAGAGGTTAACAGAGGGTCGGGTTTTTTCGATAGATCGTATGAATTAACCTTGGGCCGGTTCTTCAAGTTCCGGTAGACCTGTTTTTACTAGTCGACAAAAAGACTATTTCATGGTGACGTGGTGAGAGGGGGGGGGGGAATAATAAGGGAGAGTACTCTTCATATCTGAGTGATAAAAAGGTTGTACGAGTTCTTTCCCTTTGACCATAAAAATCACAATGGAATCCGATGGTGACCATTTCCATATCCGAAACGTCTCAATTGGGATTCGGCTGAACCTACCTCCGAAAGAAACTCACAATTACAGCGGTTCTGGCCTATTTTTAGACCATTTCGTAAAGTAAAAAACCCCTAAATTGCGAATTCAAAGACTACCAGGCAGAATAGAATATTTAAAGCTCTAAGCAGTTAAGAACGTAAGTGACAAGCTTGAACTAAAATGGTTCTACAGTTTTAACTATAGATGGCAGTGAGGTTTGACGTCAAAGTAGTTCCGGACACTCAAATGTACCGGTGTATATATGGTGATACCGGAGTCTTCGGATATCGGTACATAGTAAAAAATATTTTAAACGCTTTGCCCTTTCAGTTCAACTACGACCTAGACAATGTGAATCCCCTTTTACTTTATAAATATTTAAGTATATGTTCAATAATCTATTAGACAGAATTTCGTCTACCGATTTATATGTTGTTTGAATGTTTAATAATCCGAATTATGTTTACATTCTGCTTTAAAACAATATAAATAAATCGTCACTTACAACTTCGAGTTGTACTAACAAGAAGGAGAAAATTTAACTGGGTGAATTTTCCACACTTTATTTAAATTTTTTTTAAAACTATTCACATTGTGACAGTTTTCAATGGCTGCAGGCAGTTTATTCCAATTGTCTACGACACGAAGTGTAAAATTAAATTTTTTAGTGTTTGTTTTACACTGTGGCTTGTATAATTTAAAAACATGTCCTCTAGTTGTCAATCTTGAAGGGTTCATGGGTTTTGGAAATAGCTTCATTTTATCTAATCTGTCTAAATTCTTATGGATTTTTTTTACGCCTCTCTTGATTTTGGATTATATAGCAATCCTTCAGAAACGTAAATATTTACGTTACCATCGTGAAAACATTATATAATCCATTATAAGTAAGCGTAAGAGTTTTTTTTTTTTTTAATGCCGATCGTCTCCTGAAACTATGAGCGTGTACCACATTTTATTCGTCTTTGGTTTTAGGCGGCTCAGAATTGTAAGGGAGACGACTCTGGCCCTACGCAGATTTAAGAAAGTACGAGTTTTCTCCCTTAGACCATTAAATGTTTGCAATTTCGCCAGTCCTCAGTATAATGAAACATAGAACTTGATTCGGGTTTTATTCGAATGAAGAGCGCAAAGGGAAGCAAGTACGTGAGAAAATATGGAGAAAAAGAAATAAATATTTGTAAATAAATAGGTAAATGGATGTGTTTTGCTTCACGTGGCTGTACAATTTCCTCATTATATTTTCAATCTTGGTTGCTATTCAAACAGCAGGAACAAAACTACTGGAAACAAAGGAAATGACTCAAATCCATAATAAGCATTAACTCCATAAACAGTATCAGAAACCATTTTGCCAAAATATTTTCACTAAAATATTTTCACTAAAATGGTAAAGAGTTTTGAAATCCATTTTTTTTTTTTGGGGGGGGGGGGGGGAAGGGGAGGGAGGGTAAAATGGTAAAGACTTTTGAAATTCATTTTTTTTTGTACTGTTTTACCCTCTTGTTCGAAAGATCTTTTTTCCTCGGTGTCTATTATACTTAGCAGTGCATGCTGTTACATTGTATTGCAGTTTCAAGACACCAAAAAGCAAATGAGCAGAAACTTCCAACCGCTTGAGCAAAATATTTTTACTAAAATGGTAAAGAGTTTTGAAATTCAAATTATTTTTTTTGGTACTGTTTTACCCTCTTGCTTGAAAGATCTTTTTCCTCAGTGTCTATAGTACTTAGTAATGCATGCTGTTACATTATCTTGCAGTTTCAAGACATAAAAGAGCAAATGAGCAGAAACTCCCAACCATTTTAGCAAAATAGTTTCTCTAAAATGGTAAAGAGTTTTGAAATAATTTTTTTTTAAGCTTTTTACCGTATTGTTTGAAAGAGTTTTCTTCCTCAGTGTCTATAGTACCTAGCAATGCATGCTCTTACATTATATAGCAGTTTCAAGGCATTAAAAAGCAAATGTGTAGAAACTCCCAACCACTTTACCAAAATATTTTCACTAAAATAGTAAAGAGTTTTGAAAGCCATTTTTTGTTGTACTGTTTTTCCCTCATGTTTGAAAATGCTTTCTTCCCCAGTGTCTTAAGAATTCCAATGCATGCTGTTACATTATATTCCAATATCAAGACATAAAAAAAGCAAGTGAGTAGAAACTCCCGACCATTTTACCAAACTGTTTTCACTGAAATGGGAAAGAGTTTTGAAATCCATTTTTTTTGGTACTGTTTTACCCTATTGTATGAAAAATCTTTTCTCCTCAGTGTTTATAGTACTTAGCAATGCATCCTGTTACATTATATTGCAGTTTCAAGACATAAAAAAGCAAATGAACAGAAACTCCCAACCATCTTACCAAAATATTTTCACTAAAATAGTAAAGTGTTTTGAAATTCATTTTTTTTTTTTGTACTGTTTTACCCTCTTGTTTGAAAGATCTTTTTTCCCTCATTGTTTATAGTACTGAGCAATGCATGCTGTTACATTATATTGCAGTTTCAAGACATCAAAAAGAAAATTGAGTAGAAACTCCCAGCCATTTTACCAAAATATTTTTATTAAAATGGTAAAGTGTGTTGAAACCAAAAAAAAAAAAATCCCTTTTCACCTCTTTGTCTTTGTGCTTTGTGAAAGTATAAGAAGAAGTAGATCTTCTGTACCATCTTACATGCACACAAATCACTGTTGGATAAAATTTCAGTTTCTTGAACATATAGGTAGAAACTCTGAAGCTAAAGAGTTTCGAGAAAAGAAAAGAATTACTTTTCTCGCAATGTTTGCAACAGCTTTCTTTCTCAGTGACCATAAAACTTAGCACCATATGCAGTAGATAAAGTTAAAGTTTTTTTCAGACACTGAAAAGCAAATAAGTAGAAACTCCTTTCCATCTTTTGATATAAAATGGTAAGGAGTTTCGGAAAATTTGCTATTAATTCAAAATCAAAGGGCTCGAGGAAAAGGTTTGATTTTTTTGCACATATACGAAAGAAATAATTCGATAGGTATCAACATAGATTTTTTAGAAACATTTTTGAAAAGATCAGATTTCACGGCCTTGTGAGATTCCCCTGCTAGAAATTCCCGGGATTTTTTGGTAACGGGCGAAAAATAGTTCGCATGTTGAGCATGTGTTTTTTGATGTTTCCAAGATGAAAAAGAGTTTGCGTGACCTCTTGAATTTAAAACTACAAGGAAATATATTACACTGTATACTTTTAACAATATTAAATGGCCGTATTCAATTTCTTTCAAACCGTACAACCATCGAAAAATGAAAAAATAAATAAATCGCCTGACCATTTTAGTTCGACCAAGTGACAACAGAATTACATGAAAGACGCTTGCAAAAGAGAGATGAATTACTGATTTCGCGAATTGTTGGAAATATTATTTGTAAAAATGAAATGAAACAAATAAGTAAGTCTGTATTTTATTTAAAGTAGATGAATAAAATATCATAGTATCATAGAAAAAAATGTAGTATCAAAGTTGACTAGAAATCGTGCGTACCTAAATGCGGATAGTGAATCATCACTTAATTTAACAGTCGTAAAATACCATAGAAACTGCTTATATTCCTACGAATCATTCATCTTATGACGTTATGTTTTTGTCTCGATTCGTCTTATCATAAAAACTGCACTGCATGAGTCAGTTAGACAAGAGAACAGAAATGTGCACTGTAATTTTGCTTGCAGGAAAGTCTGCAAAATTCTGCAAAGACAACCCAATAAAAATCTTTCATGGCTAAAACAACAAGGGAAACTAAAGGTCCCTCTGATTTGTAGTGTTTCAATACCTTATAATCTGAAAGCAAACTATAGTCTGTAAATTGGAAGGTTTAAACTTTTATTTAGCAAATGACAGATTCATTTCAGACTGCATGTATTATTGTATATTTCTTTGTAACTAAAACATGTCTAAAAGGAGATTTGTAAGAATTTAACACAGAAAGTTTCAAAACATTGATTCTGATTTGGTAAGATTAGCTGACATTGTTATTGTTTGACCAGTGATTATCTGCTGCTATTTATCAGCATTTTCACCTTTTCCCTCAGTGTTTTCAACAGATGAAAGCTTTCTTCCTCAGGGTCTTGATTGTGTAGTAAAGGTTAACATTAATTGAAATTGAGAGAGTAATTTCAACATTGGATTTTAGAAAGAAAGAATTACATGGTCTTTTGAACAAGAACTGAGCATTTACTAGAAAATTGACATCATGTTTTAATCTTTTATGTAGGAGCCCCTTGTGCAATACGAATCATACTTTTTGAAATTACCATATACTTATGAATTATCCTAGAATATTTATTAAGAGGCTAAGATTCTCTTTCAAAATCTGAAATGAACCCTGCATGTAGGGTTTTCACATTTTAACAGAACTTAAATCTATATTGTACCTAAGCCTCTACCAAATTTTTAGGCCGATGATATTTACCCGACTGTCGTGTACACACTGAGGAAAATTCATACTGCGAGGCCGACTATCGTGTACTCATTGAAGGAAAATTCGTAGAAAAGAAGTTTTCCTTCATTGAGTACACAACTCGGGCACCCAAGAAGTTTTCCTTTATTGAGTACACGACAGTTGTCCTCGCAGTATGAATTTTCTTCAGTGCGTACATGACAGTTTAGTAAATATTCACTTTGAAATTTTTTACTTTTCCAAGTTGAATGCCTTTTCTGAGGATGAATTAAATGTCATGAAATAATTGAATTTTGTCATTTGAAGAATGGAAAACATTGTGGGAAAAGGAAAATGTGCTGGTCACCAGCATTTTCTCCTTATCTTATAATGTTTCCAAAAGATTTCTTTCTCAGCGTTATTAAAGCTGGTGACTGTTTGGTAAAGGGTTAAGAATTATTATGATGAGCCTAGTACGGAACTTCTTTCTAAGTGGTATTTAGAAATTATTTCCTTTTTCATACATGTCCACTTTCGAGGAATCTGTTGTTTACATAAAGAAATTGTAAATTTTTTTTCAGATTTTCGTTTGAATTTGCCTTGACTATCATTTTACAGAATATGAACCAAGGAATACGATTACATTGAGAAAAACTGTCCTGCACTGGAAACTTGCCTTGTGTAAAAATGTCTCAAGCCTTTTACCCAACTAATGATGGCCATATCGGGAACCTTACTAAAATGACAGAGCAAGAGCTCAAAGACCTTATTGCTAGACAGACTTCATTGTTACAGAAACGGTAAGGAATTTACATCAGTTTCATAAATCTTATTTGGTTATGGCTGTGTATTGACTGTATGTATGAATAGTATTTTCAACATGTGCAGAAGTTCACATATTTATAAGGTTCTGTGGTACATGCACAGTGATCTGCCGAGGGTGCGTTTTTGCGCCCTGGACGCAGTAAAATCATCTAGGGCGCATGAAAATTCCAACAGGTGCGCCAATGACGCAACACAAAATCGGCTGTGTCCAATTTCAAAACCAAAAGAACTAACCTTTTCAAAGCGAAAATAGGTAAAAAGAAAGTTCAGTTTGCAGGTCGAACCAAACTGAATCACCAACTATTGCATCACAAGAAAGCCCATTACTTCCTCTCTACCATAGTATCTTACGGCGATTGTGACTGGCTGAACACACGCTACCATGTAGCTAGCTACCAATCAAACTGTTTTTGACGAAATAGCTCGAAACAACAGTAACCATGGCCGACAGAGATACAAAGCGGAAAAGATTGTCCACGAGGGACATTCAATCATATTTCACTTCACGTACGAAGAAACTGACAACACAATGCGATGTGGAGTCAAATAAAACACAATCTGACACTGATCTAGATAGTAATGAATTAATCCAAAATCAAAAAGAAGGCCCGATCGCCTGTGAAAGTGAAAAGACCCCCACCCAGTCCTCGCTAGTGTTGACAATAACAAAAACCAAAATCGTAATGAATGCCTGATCACCTCTGAAAGTGAACAGCCCCCCCCCCCAGTCGTCCTCTAGTTTTGACAATAACAAGTACAATAAAATGTCTGATCTAAAAAACCGAAGAGTTTTTAAGAGGGAATGGTGTGAAAATGTCCCCACTTTTTTCAGTCAAATGGGACATTGTCCCAGCATCTTCAAAACCTTTGCAGATCACTGCATGCAACTAATTTCCATGTTTAGTACATCCAAATATGTGTTAACTTTCAAAATGTTACAAGGATGTCTTTAGCTGTAACTTAATTTCATAACTTAACCCATTACCACACAATCCCTACTTTTGATGCCCCTGAGAAAGAAGCCTTTAGAAAACATAGTGGGAAAAGGAGAAAATGCTAGTAACCAGCATTTTCTTCTTTTCCCACAATGTTTTCTACCCTTCACAAAAGAAATTTCAAATTTTCAGTCACATATATTTTGTCGTCTGCAAATGCTTTCCATTTGGACATGTCTGAAATATTTTTGTTTGGTAATGAGTTCTAGTAAGAAAAGATGAAGTACTAAGACACTGACTTAGGGTTACAGCTGTCAGAGGATTACCTTTTTCCTACTTTTGTGACTAAATTATTTAGAAGATTAATTTTTTGTTGTTGTTGTTTTTTAATTGCAGAAATTTCACACAGAAACTGCCTGATAGGGGTAAGAAGATAGAAGACCTTTTGGGAAAACTTACCTTTGAATTGGACAGGAGAAGATCTCAAAGTTCAAATGAAGACTCAAGTAGCAAATCACAAACTTTGGTCAATGACTCTCAAATAAGCAATGAAAATTTAGAGAACACATTTGAAAGACTACAAATTGATAATTCTTACAATTCAGATGTTGAAAAACCAAAGCATATGTTTGAAGTTGCAGAGGAAAGAGCAAGACAAAATGCAAATGACTTGAAAATAGTGACACGATTAAATCAGTAAGTCTTTGATCATGTGTTTATTGTTTTATATTGAGTTGTTATTGCCACTATATTTTAAAGAAAGGTAGAAAATGCTGGTTTCCAGCATTTTCAAATTCTCCTTTACCCACAATGTTTTCTACACTTCCAAAACAATTTTCATTTTTTTAGCCATGTTTTATTTTGTTGTCTGCAAATAATCTCAATTTAGGCTACAATTTTGTGGTTTTGTAGAGTTAAACATCAACCAAATGACGAATACCAGATCAGATAGATAATACCAAGTATTGCAATTTTTTGCCAGTATACCAGTACCTCAAAGTGTAGTTCAAACACTCTGAACAGAATCATTTTCCTAAATTTTTGTCGAACTATTTTTTTTTCAAACCAAGCAAGATTTGCTTTTCAGAGATACTCTTTTTGCTTTAGATATGATTTAATTGATATAAATTAGCAAATTTTATATACTTTTTTTTATCAGAAACATTAAAGTATCCCATGTTGAAGACTTACCACAAGATATTAAGGCAATGCAGCCATGCAGGGGAAACATTAATAAAAAACCAGGTGAAATCTTTGATTTTTCAATCTTATTCCAGTCAGGCATTAACACTTATGACCATGTGAATAGAGAGATTATCAGTCAAGAAGATCTGAACATGACTATCTCAAGGTTGTTTATACCTTATCAAGCAAGCAATGCTCGTTAGTCCTTTTCAAGAAAAAACATACCATATAATTTAAGCCTTTTTCAGACAGGAAATTTTTAAACCTGTCCAATTTGAAATCATTTGCAAACAACCAACATGGTTTTACTTTGTACTAAAGGCAAAGTTTCATATAGGTCGTAATAGAAAGAATCAGCAGATAACAAGTTAAAAAGTTAAGCATGTCTGGAAATATTAAATTTGCTTTTGAAAGGATAGAGAGTATTGTGGGTAAAGAGGAAAAATACAGAAATTTCTCATTTTTCCAAAATATTTTTCAAGGGCCTTTTTTCTCAAGATTTTGGAAATTGTAGATTGTGTGGATAAGGGTTAACTCTTTACCACACAATCCGGACATTTAATGACCCTGAGAAAGAAAGCATTTGAAAACCAGCATTTTCTCCTTTTCACACAATGTTTTCTACCCTTCCCAAAATAAATTTCAATTTTTGAGTCCCGTATATTTTGTCGCCTGCAGGTACTTTCAATTTGGGTAAGCCTTGAATTATGATGTTTGGTAAAGACTTAAACAATGGAATTTTATACAGTAGGATACAAAAACTGGGAATAGCTGAAAATGTTGATTCTTTTCAATATTCTCAAAAACTTTTCTTCCCCAAGATCATTGAAACTCAGGATTGTGTGTCAAAGATTTAAAATGAATATTTTTTTTTCGTATGAAATTTTTTGCTAGTAGTATGTGTCTTTATGATACTTGTTAGCTCCACTGGCGGAAGGCCAGCGGGCTTATGTCATGGCCTGTTGTCCGTCGTGCGTCCGTGTGTGCGTCCGTGCGTCCGTGTGTTAACTTTTTCTTTAAACATCTTCTTCTCTGAAACTGCCCATCCAATTTTGATGAAACTTCACAGAAATGATCCTGCCATGGTCCTCTTCAGAATTTCTTGAAAGAATTTAATTCCTCCAAAAACTCTGGTTGCCATGGCAACAAAACTGAAAAATTTTGAAAATCTTTGAAAATCTTCTTGTCTGAAACCGTAAGGCCTAGAGCTACCAAATTTGGCATGTAGCTTTATCTAGTGGACCTCTACCAAGATTTTTCAAATTATAGCCCTGGGGTCAAAATTGGCCCCGCCCCGGGGGTCACAAGTTTTACATGGCTTTATTTAGGGAGAACTTTAAAACTCCTCTTCTACCTAGGCATAGGGCCTAGGGCTACCGAATTTGGGTTGTTGTTTTATTTAGTAGACCTCTACCAAGAGAGTCTTAATTATAGCCCTGGGGTCAAAATTGGCCCCGCCCCGGTGGTAACAAGTTTTACATGGGCTTATATGGGGAGAACTTCAAAATTCTTCTTCCACCTAGCCATAGGGCCTAGGGCTACCAAATTTGGCATGTAGCTTTATCTAGTGGACCTCTACCAAGGGTTTCCAACTTATAGCCCAGGGGTCAAATTTGGCCCCGCCCCCGGGGGGTAATAAATTTTACATGGGCTTATATAGGGAAAACTTTCAGAATCTTGTTGCACCTAGCTATAAGGACTAGGGCTATCAAATTTTGCATGTAGCTTTATCTAGGGGGTCTCTACCAAGGGTGCCCAAAAGTATAGCCCTGGGGTTGAATTTAGCCCCCGTCACAGGGGATCACAAGTTTTGCATTGGCTTATATAGGGAAACTTTAATAATCTACTTGTACATAGCCATAAGGCCTAGGGCTACCAAATTTTGCATGTAGCTTTATCTAATGGGCTTCTACCAAGAGGGCCAAAATTTTAACTTCGGGGGTCAAGTTTGACCCCATCCCAGGGGTCACAAGTTTTACATTGGCTTTACAAACCTGTCTCATGGGTCACATATTTTACAGGGCCTTTTATTGAGCAAACTTGTTTTACAGGGCTTTTTATTGGGCAAGATTCAAAAATCTTCATGTTTATAACCACACATTCTAGTTTCATATTGTAGGTCTGGGGTCAAAATTGGCTCCATCCAGGGATCACAAGTTTAACATGGGCCTCAAGATATAGTCACTTTAATTTATACATTAATCAAGGGAAATAACTCTTTTTATGAAAGATAAAGTTTGGTACTATTTACCTCCCTTGATTATCAAACTACATTGATACATGATTGATGCTATACATTAAGTTTTTTGATAGAAAATATTCTGTTTTCAAGTGTTATTCATTTTTTTGATGCTAATAGTTATGCTCACATGAGGTGAATAATAAATTCAGAGTAAGGTTTCTATCATTCAGCTTATTTTTCCAAGGATTTTACCTATCATGCTAATGAATAAACCTGCTTGTACTGCCTGACAGCGTTCATTGTTTTTGAAGGCCCTCTTTTTCATGGTCATGAACACTTCAATTTGTGTGGTAAAGGGTTAAAAAGCCAGTGGAGCGATACAGGGCCATCATGGCCCTCTTGTGTTAGTGATAATGAGACAATTTACTACCTGTTACAAGTAATTTAGGCTTTTGCCACTATGCTTTCAAACATAGTTGGTCTTGAGACAAAAAATGTTGTCTTGTGGGCGAAGAAGTGTGAGTTATCACTTAACTCATTACCAAACAATCCCTGGTTTTACGACTCTGAAAAAGCGGCCTTTTGAAAACATTGTGGGAAAAGTAGAAAATGTTGGGAACCAACATTTTTCTCCTTTTCCACAATCTTTTCTACCCTACCGGAAACGAATTTCATTTTTGAGTTACCGTACGTTTATTTTGTTGTCTGCAAGTGCTTTCAATTTGGACCAGTCTAAAATTTTGTTATTTGGTAAAGGGTTAAAAAATAATAAAGTGACAAAAATGTAGACATCCTCAAATTGAAAGCATTAGCAGATAAAAAATTAAATGGGCTCAAATGATGGAATTTATCAAACTTGTGTTGATAAGAACGAAAGTATTATGTGAAAAGGATAAAATGCTGACAAACAGCATTTTCTCCCTTCTGCACAATGTTGCCAAAAGGCTTCATTTTCAGGGTCATAGAAACTCAGCAGTGTGTTGTAAAGATATAAACGACGAAATTTTGGACTACTCCAAATTGAAAGCATTTGCAGACAACAAAATAAATGTGGATCAAAAACTTATTTTTGATTTTGTGAGTGTAGAAAACATTGTGGGAAAAGGAGAAAATGCTGGTAACCACAATGTTTTCAAAAGGCTTTATCACAGTGTCGTTAACAGTCGGGATTGTGTGGTAAAGGGTTAATCGGATCAAATGGTTTTTGTCCCAAGCTTGCACACATTCAATCACTATTCTATTCTATATTGTACTTCAGTTATACCAGAGGAATCAGCAGCTGTACCTCCCAACTACAAGTTTAATGAAGCTCAGATAATTCCATTGGAAGAATCGCTGCATTTACAGAAAGAACAGAAAGAGAAACTTGATGTTGGTATTTCTCTGTAACCGTTTATCAAACAACAAAATGTTAGCCTTGTCCAAATTGAAAGCATTTGCAGACGACAACTTCAGTGTGGCTCAAATGGTGTAATTTTTCTTTGATAGAGTAGAAAACATTGTGGGGAAAGGAGAAAATGCTGGTTACCAGCATTTTCTTTTTTTTACCAATAATGTTTTCAAAAGACTTCTTTTCCAGGAGTGTCAGCATTCTGCGGTAGAGGGTTAACTTCTTGTAAAAAGTTGTACTTTATGTACAAAGTTTAAAATTGCAACAGCCCATTTTCCCTCTGTTTAATGTGTAGATGAAGTCTACTTGACAAAAGCTATCTCCATAATTCTATATTTTAGACTGGTCCAATTTGAAAGCATTTGCAGACAAAAAAGAACTAACAAATTTTGCATAAATTAACTCTTTACCACACAATCCCGACTTTTTAAAAAGAAGCCTACAGAAAACATTCTGGTTACCACTATTTTCTCCTTTTCTCACAATGTTTTCTAGCCTTTCCAAATCAAAATTCAATGTTTGATTCACATTTATTTTGTTTTCTGCAATTGCTTTCAATTTCGACTTTTCCAAAATTTTGCTGGTTATCAACATTTCCTCCTATTTCCACAATGCTATGAAAAGTCCTTTTTTCCAGTGTCACTAAAACTTGGAGCTGTGTGGTGAAGGGTGAGTGGGATCATATTCAAGACTCTGACACAGAAAAGGGAGAAAGTGGATATTTTTTATAAGGATGTATTTTCATATTTGCTATTTTCTTCCTTTAGAAAATACAAACGGTCGCAGCAGCACAGAGACTTTCACAGAGACTTGGCATTAAAATGGAGTCATACAGTCCTGAAGGAGTAGATATGAGGTACACACATTACAGCTTGCCTTTTTATCCCTACGTGATGAAAGTCTTTCTAACTCTATACCAAACAAAAACAATTTTAGACTTGTCCAAATTAAAAACATTTGCAGACAACAAAATAATTGTGACTCAAAAATTGAAACTTGACTTCAGAGATGATGAAAACAATATGGGAAAAAGAGAAAATGCTGGTTACAATATTTTTTCAGAAGGCTTCTTCCTCTGGGTCAAAAAAAAAACAGGGATTGTTTGGTAAAGGGTTAACTCTTTACCATATGGCAAGATTTTAGATTTATCCAGGCTGAAAGCTGTTGCAGAAATCCAATTTTAGTCAAATAATTGATTTTGTCTTTGAAAGTTTAGAAAAAATTGTGAGAAAATGTGAAAAAGCAATTTTGTTTTTGTTCCTTTTTCCTGCAGATTTTATTTCTTATAGCCCATTACCACACGACAAAATTTTGGACTGGTCCAAATTGAAAGCATTTGCAGACGACAAAATAAAGGTGACTGAAAAATAGAAATTTGTTCTGGGAAGGGTAGAAAACACTGTGGGAAAAGGAGGAAATGCTGGTTACCAGCATTTTCTCCTTTTCCCATAGTGTTTTCAAAAAGCTTTTTTCTCAGGGGCGTCAAAAGTAGGGATTGAGTGGTAATGGGATAGACAAGACACACCAAATCTTACTTGTCAGTTGCAAATGACTGTATCGGACAATTCTAAATGCGCAGTCCTCTGGCAAAAGGGAGCTTAATGCACCTCCATGCAATCCATTATACCAAGCAAACTATCACATAATTATGGATCCATAACTGAAACTTGTTTAGCCAACTGAATCTATCATGAGGTAGACTGATCCTATGACATACTGAAAATTGACAGATAGCGAAGTTTTGCCCCTGGTAAAGGTCAGTCTTCAGGGACTGCGCAGGCCGACCTGGGATGATACTTTTCGCAGATGTATTAGGCCCCCTTTTCATAGGGCCTGGCTGAAATGTTTGTGAACAAGTCTAAATGTTTGTACCAGGTAAACAGTGAAGGATTTGTAATCAAGAGATGTTTATTTGATTCTTGTTGGTGACACAGAACCAGACAACAAAACATTAGACTTGTCTGAAACAAGGATCATATAGACACATAAGTGTGTATATACACATAATGTATACAAGACTGTTTTGCTGTGTAATAATGCATGTACACACTTTTTGTGTAAGTACGGTCTCAATACTGGCATATCAAATCTTGTTGAATAGTACGAAACACTGCACTGTGGTCGACCCATTACCAGATGCAGATGACTTTTTGTGTCTTCCACTCTATAAATCTTGAGGCCTGCCCAGGTCACTCAGAGGTAAGCGCTTCAGACCTGTAATCCCAGGGGTTGTGAGTTCCATACCCGGTTGTGGCAAACTTTGTTTTCTGTGATTGTTTGCCTCTCACCTCTGATATATCTGAGAAAGTAGTCAGTGACTGGGAAAGAAAGTTGTGTCAGTTCTGAGGTGAGAAAGTGAAAAAACACATGAAGTTAGGTGCTCTGGCTGCTGGGATGTGACCTAAGCTTTTAAGAACGGAGCTAAACTCGAATTTAATCAATCAGTCAATCAATCAATCAATCAATCAATCAATCAACCAACTAATCAATCAATCTACCAACCAACCGTCCATTTATCTTGACTCTTTATATATCAATTACAGTTACCGGGGTGCATCACAAGATACAGATAGTGATGATGAACCAGAACTTACTACAAAAGACAGTTTACTGGATGGAGAGGAGGATTCCGATTGAAAAAAAAAATACAGCCCAACCTCTATAAAACATGCCAGAGCTCCAGACAGAGGGGGTGATTTTGATTTCAAAATTGAAAAAGAAAATTATTCTTCTCTTAACCCTATGTTGTGGGTGCTCATTAGAATCGTCTCATCGAGACAATTCTAATGAGTACCCACAACATAGATTTAGATGAGAAATAATGGATATAGAATACATCTTTTCCTCTCATCTAGAGCACTGAATGCAATAAACTCTTTACCATTCGACGAAAGTTGAGACTTGTATGCAAACTGAAAGCATTTGCAAACTACACTTAGCTTAAATGATGGATTTTGTCTTTGATATGGTAGAAAACAGTGTGAAAAGGAGAAAATGCTTGTTTGCAGCATTTTCTCCTTTTCCCACAGTGTTTTCAAATGGTTTCTTGGTCAGGGCTGTTTAATGCAGGATTGTGCAGCGAAGGGTAAGGTACACTGGATACCGTATGTGCTTGTATATTACTGGTGCCTGCTTATTGCAGGCTCATGTACATGCATATAAACATATATGCTTTCTCTGGAACTCAACATTCGCTTGCAATGAACAAGTTGCAGCTCAATAGAGATGGCAACTCGGACATGTCTACTTGAAAAGCTGGTTCATTCATCTTTGCAACATATCAGCACATGAATTTTTACCCGACAACTCGTCTAAATTAACCCTTTATCACACCAATCCCGACTTTTGACGACCTTGAGGAAGAAGCCTTTAATAAACCTTGTGGAAAAAGGAGAAAATGCTGGTAACCAGCCTTTTCTCTTTTTTTCCTGCAATGTTTTCTACCTTTTACAAAACAAATTTCAAATTTTCAGTCACTATCATTTTGTCGTCTGCAAATGCTTTCGATTTGGACAAACCTAAAATTTTGTCATTTGATAATGAGTTGAGCTTTTCAACTTATCAGCACATGAATTTTTACCTGCAAATGGCATATTCAATATGGTTTAGATAAAGGAACTTGGAAGTGAAAGAATATGAGAGACCATGGGAAAAGGAGAATAAGCTAGTTACCTGCATTTTGTCCTTTTTTCACAATGATTTTAGACATGCTGTTTTGTAGGGTCTCTAAAACTCAACTTATAATGACCCTTAGAAAGAGGCCTATTGAAAACATTGAGGGAAAAAGGTAACCAGCATATTATATTTTTCCCACAATGTTTTCTATTCTAGAAAGGCAAGTTCACGTTTTGATTTATATTTTAATTTGTTGCCTGCAAATCCTTTCAGTTTGGACAACTAAAAATTATTGTTGTTCGGTAAAGAGTTAACCCATTACCACACAATCCCTACTTTTGACGCCCCTGAGAAAGAAGCTTTTTGAAAACACTGTAGGAAAAGGAGAAAATGCTGGTAACCAGCATTTTCTCCTTTTCCCACAGTGTTTTCTACCCTTTTCAGAACAAATTACAATTTTTCAATCACCTTTATTTTGTCGTCTGCAAATGCTTTCAATTTGAACCAGTCTAAAATTTTGTCGTTTGGTAATGAGTTAAAGGGCTATGTTACCTATTAACTCTTTACCAAATGACAAAATTATAGCCCTGCCCAAATTGAAAGCAATTGCAGACAACCATTTCAGTGTGACTCAAAATGGTGCAATTGTTTATTCGTAGGGTAGAAAATATTGTGGGAAAAGGAGAAAATACTGGTTACCAGCATTTTCTCCTTTTCCCACAATGTTTTCAAAAGGCTTCTGCCTCAGGGTCATCAGAAGTCGTCATTGTATGATAAAGGGTTAAGATATTTGTAGATTTTGCACCAGAGTCCTTTCAATTTGTAAGGGTCTAAAAACTTAAAGGCTGGCAAATACGTACTTCTGTGAGTATAAAACTACATGTATAAATGATCAACCAATGTTCTAGAGGTTTAGATGTTTGAAATTGAAATAAATTCTGTATATTTTTGCACGTCTTTGTTTTTATTTTTTTATTAAACTACAATATTTGTCAATTGTTTTAATACATGTAGATTAGAAGATAATTCAAAAAGATATTCATTAACAGTTTTGTATCTGGCACCTGTTCAGAGTTGGCAATTTTCCATCTTCCAACTACTCAGCAAGTACCACTGCTAATTGGGTAACCTTTCATGATTGGCAGCAAACAGTTTCTTTTGGAGACAAGGATCTTATAATGTGATCACAAACATAAATCATGGCCTCAAGATAGTTAAATTATCTCCACGATTTATTATCTCTTCACCACACAATCCTCGGTTTCAATGGCACTGAAGAGCGAAATTCTTGAAAACATTGTTGGAAAAGAAAAAAACAGTGGTAACCATCATTTTCTCCTATACCCACAATTGTTTTCACTCTCTTAAGATACAAATTCTATCACTTGATCTGCATTTTATCTTCCGCAAATGCTATCAATATGTACTTGTCCAAAATTTGTCTTTCCGTGAAGAGTAGTCATAGTTACAACATAATCATCCATTATGGAAATGAGAGTCTCACTCCATAAAATGACTTTTCATTAGATGTTTTAGAGATTGCAACACACAAAAAAGGGCATTCGAACATTTGCATGAAGTGTTGTCTCGGATTAGCCTGTGAAGTTTGTGCAGGCTAATCCAAGATAGCACTTTACAACTACACTAGATTTTGTGCAGCAGTCGACTTGCACAAAACAGAAAATTACATAAAAACTGAAATATTGTTTCGGATTAGCCTGCACTGACTGTTCAGGCTGATCCTAGACATCACTTTATGCAGATGTCCAAATGCCTCTTTTTTCACGTTGCAGGCCATATCATAGCCACAAGATATGGCATTCTTTGCCATGAGATACTGGAAGTTGGGGCCCTGAGCAAGTTCAGTCATGCCTGCAAATTACTAAGGTTTTTAGCCCTTAACCTGGTAAATGAAGTTGAATGGAACTTTCCAGCCAAATTTCCCAATTTTCAAGTTTTTAGCTGGAGGAAAGTAATCACCTAACGAGAGAGTAAAGATCACATATGATTATCAGATTGCACATTATGTCCAGTTTGATCTTGATCTACATCATCAACAGAAGATCTTTTAGTTGCACTTAGCAGCCTAAGGGTTAAAGGATTAGACTTTATAGTTGTCATAAACTTTCATGTCATCTCTTTGACGGTGTATGGTGAAGTCTTTACCGCATAATCCTGACTTTTTATGACCCTGAGAAAGAAAGCTTTAGAAAACCCTGTGGGAAAAGGAGAAAATGCTGGTTACCAGCATTTTCTCCTTTTTGCACAATGTTTTCTATCCTTCCCAAAACAGATTTCAATTTTCGAGTCACATCTATATTGTCGTCTGCAAATGCTTTCACTTTGGACTAGACCAAATTTTTATCATTTGGTAAAGAGTTAAAAGAAGTACCTTTTGGTGCATATACAATACAGAGTTCACTGACTATCACACTTTGAAAGTACCAGTCCATTACTTTATGCCAGACGCCAAGGAAAAAAGAGGCTTGAATGACTGAATGGCATTTCACACTGCTTTCATTAGCTCCACTGGCCAAAGGCCAGCGAGCTATTGTCATGGCGTTGTGTCCGTCGTGCGGCCGTCCGTCCGTCCGTCCGTGCGTGCGTCCGTAAACTTTTTCTTTAAAAAACTTCTCCTCAGAAATTATTGACTGGATTTTTACCAAATTTCACAGGAATATTCCTTAGGTGTTCCTCTTTCAAATTCCTTCAAATAATTGTGTTCCATGACGAATTCTGGTTGCCATGGCAACCAAAGTAAAAACCTTTAAAAATCTTCTCCTCCCAAAGCGCTGATTGGATAGCATTATTTTTTTGCAGGAATGTTCCTTAGATAGAGGTCTACAGAATTCCTTAAAAAAAAAAGATCCGTCAAAAAACATGGCTTTTATGGGAGACTTATTTTCCTTTTATGGTCTAAAGTAAAATCTTTGAAAAATTTCTTCTCTCTAACTACTTGCTTTGATTTCATTGTTGTATTGAAGGTTAGTTCCAATGGTGGTAAATCTTTACTATACAATCCTGACTTTTAAGGACCTTAAAGAAGAAGTCTTTGGAAAACGCTCTTGGAAAAGGAGAAAATGCTGGTAATAAGCATTTTCTCCTTTTCCCTCAGTGTTTTCTACTCTATGAAAGAGAGAAATCATTATTTCATCAATGTTTAATTTGTTGTCTGCAAATGCTTTTAGTTTGGTCACATCCCAAATTTTGTCGTTTGGTAAAGAGATAAAGATGGTTGCTTTACATAATCTATAATCCTTTTCATATAAAACAATAGAACCTCCGCACTTTGATTAGTTCTGGTAAAGGTTTGTTGACCTACTGGTGACCTTGTACAAAGAGGGACAGGGCTTTACTGTTGTGATAAGGCATTTTGTTATCCAATCAAACTGATCCCTGACAAAGAAGACTTTAGAAAACATTGTGGGAAAAAGAGAAAATGCTGGTAACCTTTTCCTACAATGTTATCTACCCTTCACAAAACAACTTTCAAATTTTCAGTAACTTTTATTTTTTCATCTACAAATGCTTTCCATTTGGACAACCCTAAAATGTTGTCGTTTCGTAATGAGTTAACTATAACAAGAACACAAAATTTTTATAACTGGCCATAATTGAAAGATGTTGCAGACAACATAATAAATCTTCAAATTAGTAAAACTTGTATCAAAAAGGGTAGAAATTATTGTGTAAAACTAAGAAAATGCAGGTTACTTTTATTTTCTTCTTTTCTCACAATGATTTTCATAGCTTTTTTTTCTTTAGTGACCTAAAATGCAGGAATGAATGGTAATTGTTAAAAACTTCTCTTCACTGTTACAGAAAAATCAGGCCTGTGGAGCAATACAGGCGCTCAAGCGCCTCTAGTTTCAGTAGTGTTACGGCGACTAAAGAGGGGCAAAGAAAAGCAATTTTTCTGAGCCTTTTTAATCTTGACAAAGATTAAGTGGGCCTGAAGTCACTTACCTGAATCTTTTGACTAAATATAACCCATTTTCAATCTCTTTTGAGATTTAATGACAAAAATTCTACCAAGGTTTTCATGAGTATTTGGCCTCTAGAGCATGCATAAGGTTTTATGAAGATTTGTCTCAGTTAACCAGTTATTGACCAGACATGACCTATTTTTGAACCATGCAACTTTGAATCATCAAGACAAACATTCTGACCAAGTATCATGAGTATTGTACTAAAAGTGTAGCCTCTATTTGAAAGTACACAAGGTTTTCAAAGATCTGACCTAGTAACCTACTTTTGTACCCAACATAACCTATTTTTTAACTCGTTCGATACATTATCAAGACATTCTGACCACCTTTCATGAGTTTTGAACTAAAAATAATTAATGTGGCCTCTAGAGCTTACATAAGGTTTTTCTAAGAAGTGACCTAGTTTTTGAACTGAAAAGACCCTTTTTAGCTCACCTGAGTGCAACGTGGTCAAGGGGAGCTTTTAGGATCACCCCGTGTCCATCGTGCGTCCGTGCGTTGTCAGCAATTCTTTAAACATCAACTCCTCCTAAACTGCTACGCCAATTTGGACTAAACTTGGCTGCAATGTTCCTTGAGAGGTCCTCTTTAAAAGTTGTTGACAGAATTTGATTCCACCAAGAACTCTGGTTGCTATGGCAACCGAATGGAATTTTCTAGGAATATCTGTAAAAATCTTCACTAAAACGGCTGGTCAGATTTTGAAATAATTTCACAGAGATGTTCCTTGGGTGACCCATTTCAAAAAGTGTTCGTAAATTTTGATCCATCAAGAAACGCGGCTCTGGTGAATGGGGGCTCCTTGCACAATACAGAAATGAAGAAATTCATAAAAATTCTTTTCTGAAACCACTGGTCAGATTTTGAAATAATTTCACAGAGATGTTCCATGGGTGACCCTTTTCAAAAATTGTTCACAAAATTTTGATCAGTCAATAATCGTGGCTCTGGTGAATGGGGCTACTTGCACTACATGGCCATAAAGAAATTCTTCAAAATTCTTCTTCTCTGAAATGGCTGATGTTTTTGAAATAATTTCACAGAAATGTTTCTTAGCTGACCCTTTTCAAAATTTGTTCATAAAATTTTGATCAGTCAAGAACCATAGCTCTGGTGAATGGGGCTAGTAACACTATACGGAAATGAAGGAATTCTTGAAAATTCTTCATCTCTGAAACTGCTGGTCAGATTTGGAAATAATTTCACAGAAAAGTTCCTTAGATCACCTTTTTCAAAATTTGTTTGCGAAATTTTGATCCGTAAATAAACATGGTTCTGGTGAATGGGGGCTACTTGCACTATATGGTCATGAAGAAATACTTTTAAAATTCTTCTTCTCCGAAATGGCTGATTTTGAAATAATTTCACAGAAAATTAATGTTTCTTAGCTGACCCTTTTCAAAATGTGCTTGAGAAATTTTGATCCATCAAGAAACATGGCTCTGATGGCTGTGGGCTATTTACACTATACAGACATGAAGAAATTCTTAAAAATTCTTTTTCTGAAATGGTTGCTTAGCTTTTGAAAAAATTGGCTATGATACTCTCAAAAATTCAGGTGAGCGATCCAGGACCATCTTGGCCTTCTTGTTTTAACTTGTCTGAGATATTACCAGGGCAAACATTCTGACCAACTTTCAAGACTTTTGGACAAAAATTGTGGCTTCTAGAGCCTGCACAAGGTTTTTCTAAGATTTGACCTAGTGACCTAGTTTTTGACCTGACATGACCAATTTTTGACTAATCTGAAATATCATCAAGACAATCATTAGGACCCACTTCTAAGAGTTTTGGTCTAAAAATTTGGCTTCCAAAACTTCATAAGATTTTTCTAAGATTTGACCTATTGACCTAGTTTTTGACCAAAAATGACCCATTTTTTAACTTGTTTGAGATAATATCAAGACAACATTCTGACCAACTTTCAGGAATTTTTGACAGAAAAGGTGGCCTCTAGAATGTGCACGAGGTTTTTCTAAGATTTGACCTGGTTCCTGACCTGACACGACCCATTATCAAACTCCTGTGACATATTATCAAGACAAACATCCTGACCAAGTTTCATGAGTACCGGATCGAAAATGTGGCATCTAGAACCTACACAAGGTAAAAGTTGACGACAAACAACCCACGTCACATGACGGAAACCCGACACAGCACAATCACAAAAGCTTATTTCAAGCGATTTGTGCTTAGGTGAGCCAAAAAAAAAATTTCCATTGAGGAGAGTGAAGGAAAGGGATAAATTTTACAAGTTTACAAAAGTTTTACCTGCCCAGACTTATCCATGTTCCTAAACATCATCCATTTTGCAATTATTTTAGTCTTATCTTGCCTGGCTGGTAGTTATGAATAAAAAGCTTTGGGAGTTTAAGGATGATTATTTTTTTATCTTTGTAAAACTTTTGTCCCAAAATCTGAAGGGCCATCTTTAATTTTATGGAAAGTTTGACATACATGTCCACTGTGTATATATATGAGACCACAGGACAATGTGAAGATAATAATCTGTTTAATTATAAAGTAGTATCTGTTTAATGGATAAATAACTATCAATAACATGAATGAACAGTAGAAAAAGGTAAGCAATTCTCAAGAAATATATTGAACATAAAAAAAGATCTACTTCTATTCGATTCTGTTCCAGATGTGGCCTTTTTTTTTTCATGTGACTAGATTAAGTCTTGACCAGATGACAAAATTCAAGACTTGTCCAAAATAAAAGCTGGCAACCTATCTCTACTTCTCAAATTCA
The DNA here is from genome assembly GCA_943736015.1 of Tridacna crocea. Classification (NCBI taxonomy): domain Eukaryota; kingdom Metazoa; phylum Mollusca; class Bivalvia; order Cardiida; family Cardiidae; genus Tridacna; species Tridacna crocea. The sequence goes on from OX031066.1 coordinate 19,581,578, forward strand.
TTTTGCACCAGCGGCTGGGACTATAATGACCTATTACACATCGTCTGACTCATAATAATATCCATACTTTTAACCCAAGTAGACCTCAGAATCCCAAATTTGATGACCAGGAGGATGAGGGCTATTGAAAGCATTATGGGAAAAGGAGAAAATGCTGGTAATCAGCATTTTTTTCTTTTCCCATAATGTTTTCTAACCTTACAAGGATATAATTTAATTAATGAGTCACATTCATTCTGTTTTCTGTGAATGCTTTCGATTCGGACAAACCTAAAAGATTATTGTCTAGTAACAAGGCAATGCCTTACCACACAATGCCGACTTTTGACGCTACTGGAAAAGTAGCTTTTTGAAAACAGTGCGGGAAAAGAAGAAAATGCTGGTAACCAGCAATTTCTCCTTTTCCCACAATGTTTTCTACTCTATCAAAGAAAAATTGCACCATTTGAGCCACACTGAAATTGTCCTCTGCAACTGCTTTCAATTTGGACATGGCTAAAAGTTCGTCATCTGGTAAAGGGCTAATTGGTGTAAATTAACCCTTACCCAAACAAGCCCTGGTTGTTATGTGTCTGCAGTTAAAGTTTTTTGAAAACACTGCAGGAAAAGGAGAAATTGCTCGTAGCGAGCAATTTCTCCTTTTCCCACAGTGTTTTCTACCCTGTTTGAGATCTTTCTCGCATTTTCTCCAAATCTAAAATTGTTGTCTGCAAACTCTTTTGGTTTGGAAGAATCTAAAATTTGTCGTTTGGGAAAGGGTTAAATATTCCTGAATTTTGACTCACAATGTTTACATTCTGTTGCTAGTGAGCCTTTAACTCATTACCAAACGACAAAATGTTATGTTTGTCCAAATCGAAAGCATTTGCAGACGACAAATTAAAAGTGACTGAAAATTTGAAATTTGTTTTGTGAAGGGCAGAAAACATTGTGGGAAAAGGAGAAAATGCTGGTAATCAGCATTTTCTCCTTTTCCCACAATGTTTTCTAAAGGCTTTTTTCTCAGGGGCATCCAAAAAAGGGATTGTGTGGTAACAGGTTAACTCTGTACCAAACGACAAAATTTTAGACAGGTCCAAATCGAAAGCATTTCCAGACAACAAAATAAAAGTGACTGAAAATTTGGAATTTGTTTTGTGAAGGGTAGAAAACATTGTGGGAAAAGGAGAAAATGCTGGTTACCAGCACTTTTTCTTTTTTCTTCAATGTTTTCTAAAGTAAGGCTTCTTTCTCAGGGGCGTCAAAAGTAGGGATTGTGTGGTAATGGGTTAATGTACATTTTTCAACAAAAAAAAAAAAATGCGAGACAGTCTATGTAAATAAAGCCATGGTCACAGTTTCCTAGCTGACCATAGTGGGGAATGGTTGTAGTTGGCCGTAGTTTTTTTAATGTATTAAACATAGTTGAATGTAGTTACAAGTAGATGAACATACCTTTTGTTTGAACTTATGATTTGCCTGAAGTAATTACATCATTTTTTTGGAACATGTTCCATGTGAGTTATGGTTAACTACAATGCTATGAATCTACTGTGAATGTACGTAGTTTGAATGTAGTTGACCTAAGTTAACCATATTTAATCCTAATTGACAGTAGTGTGCACTGCAGTTGATCATAGTTTTGGAAGATCTTTATTTCCAAGGTGGCACGGCGCAGTAAGTGATTAGCAGTTTCTGGCTTATTAACTTTCAAAAGCACACTGACTTCAGTTTACCCACAGACATGTTTTACCGTAGCTGAACACAGTTGACACCAACTAACCACAGCTGTGTATACTTAGGACATAGTTTATGCATAGTGTATCATAGTTACTAGTTGTTAGGCATTGACATACCCTAGCCATTCTGCTTGCAGTTGAATGCTGCTGACCATACTTACATGTAGTTCAACCTGTTCAGAGTTGCTGTTTCCACTTTTTACCAATTGTGAGCCTACATCAAACATACTTCAACTTAGTTGACCACAGTGACACTACAGCACTTGACGGCAAGTGTGACCATGGCTTAACAGATAATAAAACTAAAACAGCACAAATGTAATGTAAATCCGATCAAACCAGAACAGAGAAACAAACAAGAACATGATTATGAAAAATAGAGAAAGTGTTCATTTCAAGCTTAATCTCAGTCTACCAATATGCTTTCAATATGTAGTAGATGTTTTAATTCTTTATCAAATAATCCTATGTCTTTTGAAATCATTGTACGAAAAGGAGAAAATGCTGGTAACCATTATTTTTCTTTTCTTTTCTGCAATGTTTTCTACCCTTTCAAAAGACAAATGTGATCGCTTTAACCCAAATTATTTTGGGATCTGCAATTGCTTTCAATATGTACAAGTCTAAAATTTTGTCACAGAGAAAAAAGTGAAATTTCCTTATTTAACTCTTTACCAAACGACAAAATTTTGGACTAGTCCAAATTGAAAGCATTTGCAGACGACAAAATAAATGTATATCTAAATTTAAAATTAGATTTGGAAAGGGTAGAAAACATTGTGGGAAAAGGAGAAAATGCTAGTTACCAGCATTTTCTCCTTTTCCTACAATGTTTTCAAAAGCTTTCTTTCTCAGGGTCGTTAAAAGTTGGGATTGTGTGGTAAAGAGTTTAAATGTTTTAACCCTTAACCTGGAAAGGAAGTGTAGTGAAACTTTGCTATTCAACACTGAATTTTTTCAAGAAATTAATTTCTTTATGAGACATTAAAAATCCAAGATCAAATTGCACATTCTGTATTGTCTGATCTTGATCTTTGCTGTCTGAATAAGGTCATTGAGCGTCAGTTAGCAGCCAAAGGGTTAAAACTGTCAGCTAAACATATATGAGCACCTTGTTTAGAAGACAAAAATGGTACAAAGGAAGACTAAGTTCATTTAGAGTTTGTGGGGATGTTCTGTAAATCTGTAGGTGATTTTTGTTCTCTGGTCCACTGTACAGACAGCTCCATTATGGTCTTCTTTGTCCACTACATTAAGGAATGCTTCCACCACATAATCCACACTGTAATGAAGAGTAAAACTTTCATAAAACAACAAAATCAGCTAGTTATTAGCATTATCTTCTTTTACTATGTTTTAACTCTTTCCCAAACAACAAAACTTTAGAATGGTCCAAATTGAAAGCACTTGCAGACGACAAAATAAACATAAATCAAAAATTGAAATTTGTTTCCAGCAAGGTGAAAAATATTGTGGGAAAAGGAGAAAATGTAGGTTACCAGCATTTTCTTCTTTTCCCACAATGTTATCAAAAGGCTCCTATCTCCGGGTCATAAAAACCAGGGATTATTTGGTATAGGCTTGATAAAGTCTTATTTCTTGTGGTTGTTAAAAGGTGGGACTGTACAGTAAAGAGTTGATACATCCTGCAAGCAATTATTTTTCTTTCTGTATTGCAGGAGACCATCATTGAAATCATTATGGAAAAAGGAGAAATTACTAGCTACAAAGAGTTGCGTATTTCTACAGTACAGTGTATTCAAGGAAATACTTTAACAACAAACTGTAAGATAAAATCAACGCTTAGCGTCCTGCAGCAAACCATGTTAAAATTGCTTGACACAAAACAATAATTATTCTCCTTTTCAAGACAAACTATTGCAAATTACTTTCATTTTATTTGAAAACAGTAGACAAAATAAACAATGGTATAGTAGCAAGTAACTCCCTTTTTATGTCTGACCGCTGTCTGCTGATGTCATATTCTTTAAGAATTAGACCTGTCTGCTATGATCCATCATTCCGCCCATTTTTGGGGGCAATTGTGGTATTATACGCTATAAAGTAGCAATGGGAAAAACATGGCTTTTATCACTATTTGAAGGGAAATAAGGTCTGTTTAAGCTCCATATTTCTCTAAACTGCTGATTATAGCTGAATGAATCGCACCAGGTAGTCCTTTATTAAGTAAATGTTTATTTAAGTTTGAAATTCAAAGTAACGGTTGTCACGAAAAAAAGAAGTCCGGTTCTGTACCCAGAATGCCCAAATTAATGTGTTTTTGTAGAATGCCATTTAGCTGGAGATAATGATGTTTGGTGGATGAATATTACAACATAAAATTTTGACCAATCAAAATGCAAATAAATATATAGGTACATATTGCCTGCATGAATTACCACATCATACCATACATGTATTTAGAGCCATATTTAACTCTTTACCCATTACCACACAATCCCTTCTTTTGATGACCCTTAGAAAGAAGCCTTTAGAAAACATTGTGAGAAAAGGAGAAAATGCTGGTAACAAGCATTTTCTCCTTTTCCCTCAATGTTTCTATCCTTCACAAAACAAATTTCAAATTTTCTGTCAGTTTTATTTTGTTGTCTGCAAATGCTTTTGATTTAGACAGGTCTAAAACATTGTCGTTTGGTAATGAGTTAATCAAGATGACAAATTTCAGCCCTGTCCAAATTGAAAGCATTTGTAGTCGCCAGTGTCAATGTGGCTCAAATGGTGCAATTGTTTATTGATAGGGTAGAAAACATTGTGGGAAAAGGAAAAAATGCTGGTTACCAGCATTTTTTCCAACAATGCTTTCATAACACTTCTTTCCAAACGTTATCAAAAGTAGTTGGTTGTATTGGGGTTTAACGCCACTTTAGCAGCTAAGGTCATATCATGGCGGTCGGTGACGCACATGTGTTTCCTGGCTTTCTCACACCGGTTCTTACACCACTTTCTTTCCAAAGCCACCGACTACTTTTCTCACATGCTTCAGCAGAGGTGAGAGGCGAAACTTCGCCGGAAAGAAAGTTCGCCTCAACCGGGTATCGAACTCACAACCACCAGGTCATGAGTCCGACACGCTCACCACTAAGCCACCCGGGCGGGCTATCAAAAGTAGGGACTGTGTGGTAATGGGTTAACAGCATGAAGATACAGATTGTTTTATTTTTTGCAAAACTTGCCCTGCCCCGTGGGTCACAAACAACAATATTTTAGGCTTGTCTAAATCGTGTGTGTGATATTTTATCTATATGCAATGCATGTATTCAGACATAAAATTTTCTGGTGTATAAAAAAAGAAAGATACAATGTTTTAATCTTCAGGTATGCCCCAACTCCTGAAATATATTATTTTTTCAAACTAATGAAATTGAATTTTATAATCCTTTGACAAAATATGCCATGTTTTCAGTTAGTGATTTTGACTTTTTTAGAGTGTAAAAATTATCTGAAGAAGAACAAATGTAAGGCTAATTTTACTTGAACAGTTCACAGTGTATATCAAAGATCAGACCTATTCTATCCAGTCTGATCTTGATCTTTATCCTCTCGAAAAATAAAGCCTCCAAAAAAATTTGTCAGCAGCATACATCAAGTTCAGAAAAGGTTTGCAACAGATACCTGTTAATACCCAATCCTTGTATGAGCTTTTCAATCATTTCTTTATTTTCTTCATATGTTAGGAGTACTGGTGGCTTAGACTGGTCCCTGGCATTAGTCAACATGCTTGTTTCTGTGAAGGCTGGGCACAAGACAGCAAAACTGATCCCATACTGTTTGCATGCTGGATTACCCTGCAATGTTACATCCATCCATGACTATACAGGCTAAATTGTAGCACTTCACTCTTAAACAAATAATAAAATTTTAGACTCGTCCTAATTCAAAGCAAGAAAAAATAAACATAACTAAAAAGTCTAAATTTGTTTCCAGCAGGATAGGAAACATTGTACAAATGGACAAAATGCTGGTTACCAGCATTTTCTCTTTTTCCCACAATGTTTTAAAAAGGCTTCTATCTCAGGGTCATAAAAACCAGGGTCTGTTTGGTAAAGGGTTAACCATACAATTCTGAATTTTAACGACCCTGGCAGAGAAGGTTCGAAAACATTGTAGGTAAAGGAAAATATCAGTAAAAAGCACTTCCTATCCCTTTAAAAACAAATTTCAATTTTTGAGTCGTATTTATTTTGTCCCTTCAAATGCTTTCAGTGTTAACCAATCTAAATTTTTTGTTGTTTTGTATAGACTTGTAGAGCAACTAAAAACTTTCAAAAATTAAACAAATACAAATATTTCATGTTTTCAACAAGAAAGGAAACTTTGCAAAAAATGGATTAATCACTTGTAACAAGCAATTCCTTCTTTTCCCCTTGCAGCTTTGAAAGCTAGAGTATAAAAAGTTTTGTTTATCTCTTTCCCAAATGACAAAATTGTAAGCTGGTCCAAATTGAAAGCATTTTGCAGACTACAAATTAGAAATTAATGAAAATTTGAAATTTGTTTTGTGAAAGGTAGAAAACATAGTGAGAAAAGGAGAAAATGCTGGTTACCAGCATTTTCTCCTTTTCCCACTATGTTTTCAAAAGACTTCTTTCTCAGGGTCATTAAAAGTTGGGATTGTGTGGTAAAGAGTTAAACAGTGAAAGATAAAAGTCAGTCTCAGATGACACAGTGATGGACACATCCACCTTGAAGGCACTGATGAAAAATAGTCTTTCAAAGTATAGAACACATTGAGGTGTAGTTACTGATTGCTAGTTTCTACCATTTTATCCATTTACTACAAAAAAAAAAAGATTCTGAAAAGCTGTATTCCTTAACCCTTTACCAAACAATCCCTGATTTTTATGATCCTGCGGTAAAAGTCTTTTGAGAACAATGTGGGAAAACGAGAAAATGTTGGTAACCAGCATTTTCTATTTTTCTCACAATGTTTTCTACCCTGCTGGAAACAAATTTCAAAGTCTGAATTACGTTAATATGACATCTGCAAGTGCTTTCAATTTGGACAAGTATAAAATTTTGTTGTTTGGTAAAGAGATAAAAGGTTAAAAGGCAGATAAAAAGGTAGAATTATTTTGGAAAGCATTGACGAACCTTGTGAGCTTTCCAGCGAACAACTCGTCCTGATCAGAAGTTAAAATAATCTTTGATGTAAAACATTCAACATAGACGAAAGTCTAATTCTTTTTTTAATTAAACTTTGATAGGGTAGAAAACATTTTTGGAAAAGGAGAAAATGGTGGTAACCAGCATTTTCTTCTCTTCCCAAATGTTTTCAAAAGGCATCTTCTTCAAGTTTGTTAAAACTTTGGATTGTGTGGTAAAGGACTTAAAATATTTTCCAGAATTTTACTAGAATTTTATCTCAAAAGGCAGCATAATTATGTCTTTTTTTTCCAATCACATAACAATACTTCACCAAGTTATCGATAAGATTAGACAAAATTAGAAAATGCACTCCTGTAATTCTCACAAGTAGAAACCGATTCAATTTTCTGAAAGAAGCATAAAATGAAATAAGTTCAAATAACATATGACTTTACCCTCTGAGCATCTCAAACATGAGAAAATTCATTACGGCTATGTTAATACACTTAAAACTAAGGGAGGTAATTTGATAAATATCAATGTTACATACCGCCCAACTCCTTGTAAAGCCGACAATTCCATACTTTGACGCACAATATGCTGGCATGAAGAAGGCTGGAAAAAGACCTGCAAAAGCAAATAAAAATACAGTGTTAAGAGCTGTAACATCAGTTTAATAATTTTACAATTTTCAGTCAGAAAAGAGCATGCAACTACCAGTAAATGTCAACAAGGCTGCCACTGGCCAGAATATCTCTACACAGTAACAAGTGTAGGTCAAAGATAAGGCTGCACTTTTTTATTCTGTCTAGTTTTGATCTTCAAAGACTGCAAAAGCAACAGAAATTGTTACATGCACTTCACAGCTTAATGTTTTACCATATGCTTTATCTGTCCAAAATTGAAAGCTTCTGCCGACAAAAAAAAAACTAAAAGGGAAACAAATGACCCAAAGTTCTTAAAAAATATTGCAATCATTGTCATTAAAGGAGAGAATACTAGTTAATTCTTTAACAAATGATCAAATTTCCCACAATGCTTTCCAAAGGCTTCTTGCATAGGGTCATCAAAAGTCGGGATTGTGTGGTAATACGTTAATGCACCTCTGTGGTCCATTACACCAAGTGAATGGTCACATGAATCAACTTAAGATTAGCCAGTAGCGAAAGGTTTTAGCTCAGATCAGCCTGCTCAGACTAGGCGGACTGCCTTGGATTGATACTTTTTGCAGATTTATTTTGCCCACATTTCGTGGATCATTACAATAGAAAAAATAATACAGGAGTGATATATTGCAAAGTAATTGATGGGCTGGCAGAAAAAGAGGGACAAACAGAATGGTGTGAATAGAAAAAGAGATTTTCACACCTGCCGAGGATGCTACATTCAGAATTAAGCCACCTTCTCCACCTTTATCTTTTCTCATGTGCTCTACAGCTTGATATGTACCTCGCATTACACCCATCTGAAAAATGATGATCTGATATCAGCATTCTGATGTGCTTCCCATCAATTTATATGAGTATTTCTACATGCCTTCTAGCGATTCACAATTATGACCATTTCAGTGTGCCTTATAGCTGTTCATAATATGAGCATTTCAATGTGCCTTATAGCTATTCGCAATATGAGCATTTTTAATTTGCCTTTCAGCAAATCATAAGGTGGGTATTTCTGTGTGTCTCCCAGCTATTCAAATTGTGAGCATTTGAATGTATCTTGTAGTATTCATAAAAATTATGAGCATTTTTCAGTGGAATTTGGCTACTAAGAATAATATAAGTCTTTCAACTCTTTACCAAATGACAAAGATTTAGACTCTTCTAAATTAAAAGTATTTGCAGACACCATTCAAATGTAGCTTACAAGAAGACTCTTGTCTTTGGTAGGGGAGAAAAACATTGTGGGAAAAGAAGAAAATGTTGGTTACTTGCAGTTTCTCCTTTATCCACAATGTTTTCAAAAGCCTTCTCTATCACATTCATTTAAAGTCAAGATTGTGTGGTAAAGAGTTAAGGTGCCTTCTTGCGACTGAAACTATGAGCATTGTACTGTGCCTACTAGGTATTTATGATTTAAACATTATGTGCATCCTAGCTAGCTATCAACTTTTTGAACAGGCTTTTCAAGAACTTTTCCCTCTTTGGCCCTCATAGGATGGCATTATTTTATAAAGTGTCAATTTAAATGCAAATAAATTATCACTTACCAGGTTAATGTCAATAGTTTTCATTGGGCAAGTTTCATTTAAAATGCCTGCATTGTTAACCATTATTGTAACATGGTTAAATTTTTTCTTTGCCTCTGCAAACAGCTCTGTATAGAAGAAAAAAATGAAGCCAATAACATATCAAATGTCAAGTCTACACACTTGCCAAGAATTAATTCTTAGAGCATTATCTCATAAAGCAAATTTGCATAATTTGAACCAGATTTGATTGGTCCAATTAATTTGGACAAGACTGAAATTTTCTCTTCTAGTAAAGGTTTTAAGCACCCATCTGATAACTTTGTTAGCAGTTTAGATCAGACCAGGCTGTAAAAACATGCAGTCTGAACCTATATCTATACTGTGTGCTTTGCTGAGAGCATTTTTTGTGTCTTACTTCTGGACAGAAACCATGCTCTGACAAAATGGGGATTAACTCTTTACCAAATGACAAAGTTTTAGACTAGTCCAAATTGTAAGCATTTGCAGATGACAAAATAAAAGTGACTGAAGAATTGAACTTTCTTTTGGGAAGGGAAGAAAACATGGTGGGAAATGGTTACCAGCATTTTCTCCTTTTCCCACAATGTTTTCAGAAGGCTTCTTTCTCAACGTCGTTAAAAGTCGGGATTGTGTGGTAAAGGATTAATGCATTTCCCTGACCCATGTTACCAGGCAAACCATCAGATACTTATGCATCCTTAGTATCCACTCTTCTTTAAACAGCCAGCTAAATCATGAGATAGACTGGTCCTTTGGCATACAAAGAATTGACTGATAGCGAAAACTTTCGGGCAAGGTCAGCCTGCCCAGACTGCGCGGACTGTGTCGAATGCCCAAGCTGACCCGAGTCCATACTTTTTGCAGATGCATTAATTTCCCCCTTTTTTAAGAGCATGGCTCATGTATTTTTAGGGCTGAAATTAACAGTCATATAGAGAAAATATCCATTGCTAAAGAATCACAAGAGGGTGTGTTTGAAAACAATTTGCCCTGTTTTGTCTCATTCCCATAATAATACAAACTTATTTTATACCTTCGATAAAACTTAAAGAATTATCCACATTAAAAACATTTGAAGATAAAAAATTCAATGTAGCTGAAAAGATTATAGCTGTTTCTAAATTGAAAAAAAAATATATTGTGAGAATAGAAAGAAAATGATTGTATGCTGTCAGCATTTTCTCCTACTTCCATATTTTTTCAAAAGCACTTTTCATCTAATGATGTGAAAATGGTTGATTTCATTACAGCACAGGTACCTTTGGATGTACAGTGAATATGAGACAGTAAAAATCCTGCGCAAAACATTCCCATGTTACATGTACATGTTTAATGAACATGAAACATTGCATAAAAACAATAAAAGGCTGATATCCAGCATTTTCTCCTTCTAATATATTTTCTTACAAAGATATATCCCATCATTTGATCCATGTGTAATTTTTTTATCTCCAAATGCTCTGTATATATGTCCTAGTCTACAACTTTGCCATAAAATATAGGCTTAACCCTTTACCAAATTTATGACTCTACCAAATTGAAATTATCTGCAGAAAAAAAAGTATGATGTATGTCGCTCAAAAAACGACTGCTATCTTTGAAAAGTTAGATAACATTGTGGGAAAAGAAGATAATGATTGTTGTACCACCATTGCATCTTTTTTGCCTTAATGTTTTCAAGGATCTTTTTTTTAACAGATGGTTAAAATACAGACTTGTTTGGTAAATGATTAGCTTGAAATAATTGCCCTTTGTTACCAGCATTTTCTTTTTTTTCAAAATTGTTTTCAAAAGCCTCTTGTCTCAAGCTAGTTTAACCCATTACCACACAATCCCTACTTTTGACAACCCGGAGAAAGAAGCCTTTAGGTAACCAGCATTTTCTCCTTTTCCAACAATGTTTTCTACTCTTTACAAAACAAATTTCAAATTTTCAGTCAGTTTTATTTTGTCGTCTGCAAATGCTTTCGATTTGGACAAGCCTAAGATATTGTCATTTGGTGATGAGTTAAACACTTCCTTGATTTGTTATGGGTACCAACAATTTACCTTTGAAATCATCTTCCTTAGTGACATCACACTCAACAAATATGGCAGAATCTTCCCCAAATGCAGATTTCAACTCATTCTCTGTCTTTTTGCCTTCCTCCACATTGGAATCGGCAACACAAACCTACAGCAAGGAATATTTCATATGACAATAAATTTGAATACCAGTCTACTGCATATTCATCATTTTCAGTTAAATCACCTGAGTGGCAGAGCATAAGATTTATAACTGACAAGTCTCTGGGTATTTGAGGGTGTGGTTTTGATACCTATGCTAGAAATCTAAAAATTACTTTCAGTCTTTGGAATGAGGCCTTAACCCTTTCCCAAACAATTCCTGGTTTTTACGGGTCTGGAAAAGTAGCCTTTTGAAAACATTGTGGGAAAAGGAGAAAATGCTGGTTACCAGCATTTTCTCCTTTTCCCACAATGTTTTCTACTCTATCATAGACAGAAATCATCTTTTCAGTAAGAGTTGAACTGTCATCTGCAAATGCTTCACTTTGGTCCAGTCCAAAGGTTTGTAGTTTGGGAAAGGGTTAAGGGTAGCTCTGGTGTCAGAGCACTTTTCATCAAGCACATTAAAGAGTTGAAGAACAAGGCTTCACTTAGGATGTTTTTTTTTTCTGTATCCTAAGATATATTTTTCACCATCTTTGTACAGAATAAAATATAGAAGTAGAAAAAAATGCAAAATTATAGAGTATTGTGATATATCCTTACCAATGACACACAACTTTTTTCAATTTAAGGATAACTTTTAAAAAAGACTGTGGTAAACAAATCAATTGTATGTAACAAACAATTTCTTCTTTTATCATGATGTTTTCATATATGTCCATTTTTGGCCTTTCCTCCTTTTGATTCTCCATGCTTTAAAAGGATGTTTTTTCTTTAAGTTCTGCTGTTTTATATTCAAGGTAACAAGTGTAAATAGGTTATATCTTTACCTTTGCCCCTTGCTTTAAGAGAGCTTCTGCAAAAGCTCTTCCGAGTCCCCTTGCTCCCCCTGTAATGATGGCAACTGCACCAGCAATCTTCATTGTTTCTGAGGGAAAAATGAAGACATGGCCACTTTATAAATGTGTCATGCTCTGGCAAAAGGGGTGTTAGCTCTTTACCACACGAACCCTACTTTTAACGACCTTGATAAACAAGCCTATAGAAAATATTGTGGAAAAAGGAGAAAATGCTAGTAAACAGCATTTTCTCCTTTTCCCACAATATTTCCTACCCTATCAAAATCAGATATCATCACATTACCAAGATTTATATTTGTTGTCTGCAGATGCTTTGAATTTGGTCCAGTCCAAAAATTTGTTGTTTGGTAAAGAGTTAAATGCATCTTATAACTCATTATTTCAAGCAATTATCACATAATTAAGAACCCATTAAATCCAATTTGTCTAACAATGGATGTATTCAGATATAGAATGGTCCTAGAACATGCACAAAATTTATCAAAGGCAAACAGTTTTAATACAGATCAACCTTGGCCTCCTGCACAAGCAGATCTGGTTAACCTATTATCAAATGGCAACTTTTTAGACCTATCCAAATTAAAGCCTTTGCAGACAACAATTTCAACCTATCCAAATTAAAGCCTTTGCAGACAACAATTTCAAAGTGGCTCAAATGGTCCAATTTTGCTTTGATAGGGTAGAAAACTTTGTGGGAAAAGGAGATAATGCTGGATAACAGCATTTTCTTCTTTTCCCGCAATGTTTTTAAGAGGCTTCTTCCTCAGGGTCGTTAAAAGTCGTCATTGTGTGGTAAAGGCTTAATATTGTTTAGAAATGAAATAAGCCCCCTTTTCACTGAGCATGCCTCAAATGTATGTTACAGACTTTATTATCACTCATAATTACATGTATGTACTAGTATGCTACATGTACATATCTAACGTTTATATCTGTTAAATGCTAAAATTGATGAAATTTACCTTTTTAAACTGGACAACGAGTTCAATATTGCAAGGTAGTTTTTGCAAGGGTATTTATCAGAATAGCAAAGAGTAGATGCAAGATGGAGTGCAAGTTCTGTGTGGTCTGACTTTAATCTACACTCTCTACAATATCATAACAACATATGTCATGCTTACTGCTTGGGGCTTTAAATCACTCTCTACACCATTAGCCCTTTATCACACAATCCGGACTTTTAACAACCTTCGGAAAGAAGCCTTTTAAAAAAATTTTAGAAAAATGGAGAAAGTGCTGGTAACCAGCATTTTATTCTTTTCAAACAATGTTCTCTACTTTATAAAAGAAAAACTGCACCATTTGAGCCATACAGAAATTGTCATCTGCAAATGCTTCAATTTGGACAGGGCCAGCACCTTGTCATCTGGTGAAGATTTAAATTTGCTATACATGTATTTCAAGCATTTTTTAAGAACAAAAACACTAGCAAGGTGTTGATCAAAGACTAGAAGCTGATCTTCGGTATCTCTGTAAACAAAAGAGAGGTACAGTATATATTCACTACTAGTTTATCTTTTTATTAGAGTGAAAAAATTTAAAATGTATAAATGTTCACTATTCACCATAAATCTGGTATTTAGCCTGTTATCAAAGTACAGGTTTTTATGGTCCTCCTCCATAAATTTTCTATACTGCAGAAATCAATCTAGACAAGTAGCTGACAAGCCATATGCAAATATTTGAAAACAAATGCTTGTACGATAAGGCTATGGACTTTTTACACTTTTATAATAATAAAAGAGCTTCAATAATGTTTTTTACATGAGTATAGTAAGGCAATAATTAACTTTATACCATCTACAAAAAAAGAAGAGAAATGTAAGAAAAAAAAACAAATGATTAGTTTTTCCTTAGCCCTTTACTACAAAATCCAGCTTTTTAACGACCCTGAGAAAGAGAGTTTTCGAAAACACTGTGGGCAAAGGAGAAAATGCTTGTTTTCTATCCTTCCCAAACCAAGTTTCAATTAATTTTTCAGTCACATATATTTTGTCATCTGCAAAGGCTTTCAATTTGGTCCAATCCAAAACTTCATCATTTAGTAAAGAGTTAAAATGACAAGCCTAGATACTAAATGATTAAGGCCTTCAAAAAGAAAAATATCTGTGTTTAGGGTTTCAATCGGAGATACTGTACGTACGTGTAGGGTACATGTGGGGTAGGTAGGAATTTATTATTTTTTTCCAAAAACTTTTTATATGGAACATATAGGGAAATCACATCTGACAGAATTATTTTTTTTTTAATCATGGTGAAAAAAGCTTAGGGTCGGCAGCATTTTCTAGGTAGGGTAAGGAAACCCTTAACACAGATATCTTTTTTTATAGGCCTCAGTGTTTAAAAGCCCTGAGAAAGGAGTTTAAAAAAATGTGGAGAGATAGAACAAGCATGCCACTGCCTTTTGAAAAAGGTGTACCATGCTCTAAAGCAGAGACATAATTCATAGGAAGAATATGGCACATTTTTCATAAAGAAATTAGCCTCACCCCTCCCTCACCCCCAACCCCCACAAAAAATTATGGCATTTGTCAAAGCATACAAGTATCAATTCATTCATTCTAAAGATTAATGGACATTACCAAACTAAAAGATTGCTTTGACAAGATTTCAAAATTTTAGAAGCAGAAAACGTCTAACTCATTGCCAAATGACACTATTAAAGGTTTTCCCAAATCGAAAGCATTTGCAGACGACAAAAGAAAAGTGACTGAAAATTTGAAATTTGTTTTGTGAAAATTAGAAAACATTGTGGGAAAAGGAGAAAATGCTGGTTACCAGCATTTTCTCCTTTTCCCACAATGTTTAATAAAGGCTTCTTTCTCAAGGGTTGGCAAAAGTAGGGACTGTGTGGTAATGGGTTAGTTGGCATGAATGATAAAGTTCTGGTACAAAAAACCTAAATTAAGTAGGCCTATACATAAAAAAAACCCATGTCATATCAAATATTCAATTCATCTGGGAAGATACAATAAGATATATATAATGACAATTAGATACAACAGATGTCAAATATCTTGCTACAGGTTCATAAGAAGCTTCGTGTAAAAATGGATAAACCTAGATTTAAAAATGACACAATTCTTTTACTTTTCAGTTAACCAGCCCCTGGATGTATATAAACCCCAGAGTGGGGCCAATCTATATATTTACCAGCTGATATAGCTCAGTAGGTAGCGCATAGGACTCGTGAACACAATGTTTTGGGTCACTACAGGTTGTGGGTTCGTATCTCCGGCTGGCCGACTAATATTACTAATAGTCTTTCGGATGAGACATTAAACTGAGGCCCCGTGTGATGGTACTATACGCCAAGCATGTTAAAGAACCAGGCGAAGCTCTCAGTAGTTTCGACCTGTATCCTTGCACTATCCCCCATAACAACTAACCGTCTTCTGGGGGTGTCACTCAGAATGGGCAACCGGTAATGACGGTAAATAAATGAAAATCAACCAAGCAATCTTTATACACTTCTTCTATAAGGAGTGGCATGCCAACTTTGATACTGCTAGGCCTTACAGTTAGAATAATAAAAAAAGATGATTGTATTTTTTGGGATATAAGCCCAAGCGCGGATCCAGATATTTTTCTCAGGGGGGGTCCCACCTAAAACACACTCGTCTTATTATATGATACTTTGGTTTCCAGATTTCAGTGGATGTAAGCCGTTTACAAGAAAAGTCAATGTTTCCAGTTCTAAACATGAGGAAGTTTCCACATTTACAACCTTTTTCTTTTTAAAGTTATGGCTGTATTTTACATAAATAATGTGCAATATCAAACCAGTACCATTTCACGAATCCTGCAACCGCATTTTTGCCAAAATCCAGGGGGGGTCCGGACCCCCGGTCCCCCCCTCTGGATCCGCCCATGAAGCCCATGTAAAATTTGTGACCCCAGGGGTATAATCTTAAAACCACAAATAGGAGTCCACAAGATGAAGCTACAAGCTTATTTTGGTAGCCCTATGCTTTAAGGTAAGACCTGTGTAATGGAAAACAGCTTTTTCCACTAAAATATCATCCTGCAAAATTGGCTATAATAAAAAATGTGTATTATTGAACTACTATTACTATTATATCCTATATTTTTCGTTTTTAGGATATATTTATAAATAAGTTAAGATATATTTATGGACATCACATGATACCTAAGGTTTTTCTAGAAGTAACTAACAAAAGTATTTGACCATATTCTCTTTCAAAGAAAAAATATTTGACTCTTAACCCATTACCACTCAATCCCTACTTTTGACGCCCCTGAGAAAGAAGCCTTTTGAAAACACTGTGGGAAAAGGAGAAAATGCTGGTAACCAGCATTTTCTCCTTTTCCCACAGTGTTTTCTACCCTTTCCAGAACAAATTTCAATTTTTCAGTCACCTTTATTTTGTCGTCTGCAAATGCTTTCAAGTTGGACCAGTCCAAAATTTTCTTGTGTGGTAATGAGTTAATACGTAATCCGAAAATACACTTCCTGGGAATCTGGTGACGTCAGTGAATGCCCTTCTTGATGAATCGAAATTGTCAAAAAAATTGTGAAACATGATGGATATCTCCGGTTAAGAGGTGTCTACTGAAGTATTGCTGATTGTCGCGGGTACATTTTTGTGTCGTCTATCACTATGCTAAAGGAAATTATGATCGAGGTTTGTTTTGTGGGTGATTTTGGGTGGGAAAGGCTGTCTTGTGCATTCCGTGTGTTTATATTATATAGGGGAGATGTTTTTTTTCATATTTTATCATTTATTTTAGCTATAGAATGTCAAATTCCTGTGCATGAACTCATGTAACCTACAGGGCAGAACCAGTTTCGGTCACACTGCCAGTAGAGATAGGTAAAGCTACATGTACATGTCAAATT
Organism: Tridacna crocea; assembly: GCA_943736015.1. NCBI lineage: Eukaryota > Metazoa > Mollusca > Bivalvia > Cardiida > Cardiidae > Tridacna > Tridacna crocea. The sequence goes on from OX031066.1 coordinate 19,598,504, forward strand.
TGGTAGCCTTAAGCCTAATGGTTTTGGTCAAGAAAATTTTAAAAGTTTTTCAATACTTTTCAGGCTTGTTGCCACTGCAACTGAACAAGAGTTTTTAGAATTAATCAAATTATTTGGAGGAATATTCTTAAAAAAAAAAGGCAAGATCTTTCCTGTATGATAGGTAGTTTTAGAGAAGATATGAACTGAAAGTTAATTTACAGGCAGACACACATGCACAGGTAGGGACCGTCAGACGGATGCACAGACGGATGCACAACTAGTATGGATTACCTGCCCCTACCAGTACGTTACTCTTGAAGTACAGAGGGTACCAAACTAATGCAAAACGGGCACCGAGCCATGACATTCGCACTGAAATATGGCCTGTGAAGCTAAAAATTGGTGTAACCATTTTCTCCTTTTTTCACCATGTTGGCAACCTTTTGAAAGGATATTCTACAATTAGAGGTTACATGGCTACACTTATTCTTTAAAAAAGCATGAAATTTTACCATCCAGTAAAGAGTTAAACAGTCTTGTCACTGAAAGTAAACAATAATAATCCTCCTTAGTTCATTTTTGCTACTTTTTCCGCTTTTGGTTCCATTTTTATGTTCCACATGTTTCATCCCTCGATTCGTGCCAGTGTTTTTGTAAAAATAGAAATTCGAGTCTGCGGTCAAAGACGATTCCAGTAAAGAGACCCTGGATGGGATGCGGTCAAAACGTACCCAAACCAAAACGTACCCAAAAAATAAGTCAAAACGTACCCAAAAAATAAGTCAAAACGTACCCAAAATTTAAGTCAAAACGTACCCAAAGTAAATTTTCATTGAAATAATTTCAGTGTTAGTTAAAGATTAAAAACTTCATGTATCTTACCTCTGAAGGATGTTTTAACTCCTGACTCACTTTATATCCTTTTAATTCTTTAAAAATGAAGATGGTTTCAATCCCACGTTACATTCAATTATGGGTGATGTGTTTATGTCAGGACTAATCAGGTGTAACAAACTAGTTGTCATTAACAGTTTTATTTTCATAAAAGAAGATTTACAAACATTTGTACACAATGCTACATAACTTATTAATTATATTCACCACCCATCCCATTTTCAAAGTTAACAAATGATAGGTTAGATCAAGTCAATTTCAGTTTAAAATGAAAATGTTCAATGATATTTAGTTGAACATTTTTTTTTTTTTTTTTCAACCACAAAAAGCACAGGTTACATTTAATTACACAATCTGTAGTATTTATAATCCTTCTGAAAAATGGCTTTTTACAACATTGTAACAACTTCCTCCCGTTTCTCACAATGTTTTTTACCCTTCAAAGCCTTATATTATAACGGTTGTTTGCAAATGTTTTCAATCTGGGAGAGTCCAAGATTTTATTGATTGGTAAAGAGTTAAGTTTACAATATTTTCAGTGAAGAATGTCTTCTAATATTCATCCTCTAAATGTTAATATTTTAATTAACTGAAAAATTGGGTAAATTTTTGTACTTGTAATGATAAGAAGGTGTAACCGTGTCACCACTCATAGACAACAAAATCTTTAAAAGATTTTACTTATCCATATTTAGGGAATTTCCTGATGATAAAAATGTTACAAAGAAGAACTTTCAAAGGGAAGAAAATGAAAATATAAGAAAAATTTCCATCAGATCATTTAATGAATTTAAAAAAAAGAAATAAAAAATAAACCCTTCAGTTTTTCATCTAAAGCAAACTGTCAGATCATCAATATTTACAATGCATTCAAATATATAATAGGCAATATACAGCAGCTTAAATACCACTGTGAATAATTCCTTTATTCACCACATAATTATAGTTTATTACAACTCTTTTTGGGTGTGAAAATTGCACCTTTTGTTATCCAAACAATGTAATTAACATCTCATTTTTAAGAAAGTGCTAATTCCTATGAAGATTTTTTCCCGATTTTTTTTTAAGGTTAAGATGTTTATTAATAATGATGGATAACGATATCAAGGTATCTGATGCTTTTTCCCTAATGTTAATTGTATTTGCCTAAAAGGAGAGATACACATACACTGTAATTTTATCATGAAGCGTTTAATAGACTTAGCTACATGTTCTGTGATATGCTTCGTTATTTGTTTTCATCATGTAAGGCAAATTTGAATTAAAGCAGAATTGAAAATTATCATCATCAAGATGGTTAAAACAATATTGCTATCAATTTGTGGAAAGATGGAAGATAAAAACACTATAAAAATCATGAGTACATTTTGACTTCACATTGGGTACGTTTTGACTCCACTTGGGTACGTTTTGACTTCAGTTGGGTACGTTTTGACTCCACTTGGGTACGTTTTGACTTGGGTACGTTTTGGTTTGGGTACGTTTTGACTGTAAACCACGATACCAAAACGTACCCAAAAAATAAGTCAAAACGTACCCAAAAAATAAGTCAAAACGTACCCAAAATTTAAGTCAAAACGTACCCAAAGTAAATTTTCATTGAAATAATTTCAGTGTTAGTTAAAGATTAAAAACTTCATGTATCTTACCTCTGAAGGATGTTTTAACTCCTGACTCACTTTATATCCTTTTAATTCTTTAAAAATGAAGATGGTTTCAATCCCACGTTACATTCAATTATGGGTGATGTGTTTATGTCAGGACTAATCAGGTGTAACAAACTAGTTGTCATTAACAGTTTTATTTTCATAAAAGAAGATTTACAAACATTTGTACACAATGCTACATAACTTATTAATTATATTCACCACCCATCCCATTTTCAAAGTTAACAAATGATAGGTTAGATCAAGTCAATTTCAGTTTAAAATGAAAATGTTCAATGATATTTAGTTGAACATTTTTTTTTTTTTTTTCAACCACAAAAAGCACAGGTTACATTTAATTACACAATCTGTAGTATTTATAATCCTTCTGAAAAATGGCTTTTTACAACATTGTAACAACTTCCTCCCGTTTCTCACAATGTTTTTTACCCTTCAAAGCCTTATATTATAACGGTTGTTTGCAAATGTTTTCAATCTGGGAGAGTCCAAGATTTTATTGATTGGTAAAGAGTTAAGTTTACAATATTTTCAGTGAAGAATGTCTTCTAATATTCATCCTCTAAATGTTAATATTTTAATTAACTGAAAAATTGGGTAAATTTTTGTACTTGTAATGATAAGAAGGTGTAACCGTGTCACCACTCATAGACAACAAAATCTTTAAAAGATTTTACTTATCCATATTTAGGGAATTTCCTGATGATAAAAATGTTACAAAGAAGAACTTTCAAAGGGAAGAAAATGAAAATATAAGAAAAATTTCCATCAGATCATTTAATGAATTTAAAAAAAAGAAATAAAAAATAAACCCTTCAGTTTTTCATCTAAAGCAAACTGTCAGATCATCAATATTTACAATGCATTCAAATATATAATAGGCAATATACAGCAGCTTAAATACCACTGTGAATAATTCCTTTATTCACCACATAATTATAGTTTATTACAACTCTTTTTGGGTGTGAAAATTGCACCTTTTGTTATCCAAACAATGTAATTAACATCTCATTTTTAAGAAAGTGCTAATTCCTATGAAGATTTTTTCCCGATTTTTTTTTAAGGTTAAGATGTTTATTAATAATGATGGATAACGATATCAAGGTATCTGATGCTTTTTCCCTAATGTTAATTGTATTTGCCTAAAAGGAGAGATACACATACACTGTAATTTTATCATGAAGCGTTTAATAGACTTAGCTACATGTTCTGTGATATGCTTCGTTATTTGTTTTCATCATGTAAGGCAAATTTGAATTAAAGCAGAATTGAAAATTATCATCATCAAGATGGTTAAAACAATATTGCTATCAATTTGTGGAAAGATGGAAGATAAAAACACTATAAAAATCATGAGTACATTTTGACTTCACATTGGGTACGTTTTGACTCCACTTGGGTACGTTTTGACTTCAGTTGGGTACGTTTTGACTCCACTTGGGTACGTTTTGACTTGGGTACGTTTTGGTTTGGGTACGTTTTGACTGTAAACCCCCTGGATACTTTCTTCAAGACCTTTACTTGTAAGTGTGACGAATACAGTAAACTTAACATTCAATAGATTTCAAGTTATTGTTGCAGTTTATAATGAGAGATATTGCTTCCGATATCACACAAAAACTTGAGTAAAATCGGTTTCTGAAAATTGTCAAGTTCTCTTTTGTAGAGAGTATTTTAGTGGAAGAGGCTAAAAAAAGTACGACTTTTTACGGACACGGAAATGTGAATGCGGACTATTAATAGTCCATAATACCATAACAAAAAAAAAAACACATGTATTGCATGTTGTTGTCTAAATTATTATTTAAAGGCGTGCAGCACACATTACTGTCGTGGAAAGAGCTATTTAAAAGGACGAAATGCGTTTGATAACAGAATTTACCGTTCTTGAACAAAAAATTATCCATGTAGGACGAGAAATCATAGCACCAGTCGTGTTAATATGCTTTAATTTTACAAGTAAATAATTTTGGAATATTTCAGTCAAACTCACCAAAAGTTAAAAAGAGAGAAAGGGAGAGAGAGAGAGAGAGAGTGAGACTGAGACAGAGTTGCAAATCGTTAAAAAATATGTTAACAAATTACCGGTCGATGTTACTTTTCTGCCCTTTTCCAAATAGGAAGAAAAATAAGTATTATTACAATTATATTTCACTTATCTCAGCAAGTGTATGGCATCCGGGAAATTAAGTTGCACTTGACATAACAATGGTCGGATCTGTCACGTGACTAGTCATATATTAAGGTTTTTGGACAGGATTTCAAAAAAGTTCGCCCGCCCCCACGAAGTATCAGAAATACAATACAAATCGGATTCCAGACAGGAGTTTTATGGAAATTTTTTGTGGCTTTACAACCGCGACGTACATCAAATTACCAACGATTCCGCTTTTTGACTTTATATGTATAAAGCAAGTACTACTGGAAACTCTCCGATTTACAACTAAACGCGCTTGTAGAACTTTTCTCCGAAACACTTATAATCAAGACCCGAATTCACCAAACATTCTCATATTTATTTCTAAGTATTAGATATATAACCTATATTTGGAAAGTAACTATTTCGTTTAGCCAGACATAACTTGAGAAAATTCTTGAAATGCTTTTAAGAATGGTTGGAAAAAAACCCCACTCACTTTTGACTTCACGAATTCAAGTCGCACTTCCTTGAAAATTTGAAAATACTTAACTTGACCCAGATAAAACCATTCTATGTATAACGTAACACTTTACCGCACAGTTTTGAATTTTAAAGACCGTGGTGGCAGAGATGGTTTTTAATCCTTTAACCCATAAAGGATTTCTATTGTATCATTAATTGACCCTAATAAAAAAGCAAAGATGAAGCCGTTTCTTATGTGTATATGACACGTTTTGATAGCATAGAAAACATTGTGACAAAAGGTGAAATTGCTCGTCACGAGCAATTTCACCTTTTGTTACAATGTTTTCTAAAGGCTCCTATAAGCAATGCGTAGAAATGAGTATCTATGGAGTAAAGGGTTAAAAAGATTGTAAAAAAAAAGAAGAAAATGTTGGTGACCAGCACTGATGATCTACTCCTTTTCCAACAATGTTTGCTACCTTTCCAAAGGTAAAGATCTAAACAAAAAACATAATAAAAAGTGCAAGGTGTTACCAACGTTTAGTATTTCTGTGATATTTCACATTCGGGAAGAAACGGGGTAGACGGTTTTTTTTTTTGCATTAAAGATTTAATGCACTTCGAACACGGGAGAATGCCTGTCGCCCAGAAATAATTCTGTTGCCTTAGCTGCTTAATTGAGGTCTTGAAGGTTTTTGGTTCGAATCCCGGCGGAGGCAAACTATTTTCGCAGTATTTTTCCCACAAATAAACAGTTGAAAAATATCAACCTTCTCCACCCAATTACACACCACTTACAAAAATTAATAGGGATCAAAATCTAGATTTACACTCCTTTTACATCCAAGTTCAAACTGCTTTTAGCGAAGGCAGTCGCCCGAAAAATGTTTCGACCAATAAATTATTTGTTTTAAAACCCTTTCGCAAACATTTCATGATCTTTCCGCATCGAAAACTTTCGAGGCCTTATGAACAGTTTTCCCCCTAGGCCGAGACAAAGATCAATCATATTTAAAATGAAAAGTGACACAGAAAATAATCTATGCAATCGCAGTTTTTTTTTCTATTTGTGAATTCAAGAAGATTCAAGTGAAGAACATATTGATCACGCAAGCAATATCAAGAACTACTTTTCTTTCACTCTTTACCAAATTGAAAAAAAAAAAACTGGTCCAAATTGAAAGCACTTGCAGACGACAAAATAAACATCAACTCAAATATTGAAATTTGTTTTCAGTAGGGTAGAAAACATTGCGGGAAAAGGAGAAAATGCTGGTTTCCAGCATTTTCTCCTTTTCCCACAATGTTTTCCAAAGGCTTCTGTCTCCGGAATCTAAAAAACAAGGGATTGCATGGTAAAGGGTTAAATCGATCTACGAGTAAATCGAACATCAACGACTACAGGCTCGTTCAGTGGCTAAGGTATTTTTTAAAGGGGTTACCTAGACTGGTGTCAGTGTCTTTGATATATAGCCTTTTCATTAAAACAAAATCATCAAGTAAAACTGCAAAACGAAAACTCTTGTGTTCTCAATGTTCTGAGTATCTGTATTTCAGAAGACGGGCGAATTACAACACATTTCTGTGACTTTCCTGTAGATGTGTACCTTGTTTATTAGAATGACTAAAATGCAGGGCCTGAATGCCAGGCTAGGGCTTACTGTCAGAGTGATGCAGTTGCTGATATTATCTGGTACAATCTGCCTATTTACCAAACCATCCCGTGCTGTAAGTATACGGAGGAAAGAGGCTTTTAAAAACGTCGTAGGTAAAAAAGGAAATACCGGTAACCAACATTTCCTTCTTTGCCCACAAAATTATACATTCTCTCAGAAACAATCCCATCGTTTAGGTCATATTAGGTTTATCTCCCTCAAGAATTTCGGATTTGGACAAATCTAAAATTTTGTTACAAGATAAACACATAGATAACCTTAGGCTGTTAAGCGCGACTCACAGACCTTTTGTGGATAGTGCATATCAAGATCAGACTGCGCAGAAAGTGCAATCTGAGTTTCTATCTTCACTGTACGGAGATAAATTTCACCAAAACGCTAACTTGAACTTATTATTATATTTTTTTTTACGATAGGCTTTTCACATTTATTTAGCAGGATAAGGGTTGGAATGTAAGTCTTCGGCCACGAAATCATCTTCGAAAGCCAAGGCTGACGATTCACTACGATACTCTACCCTTGGCAGATCGAGCTTGATTTTTACATCCCCCGGATACGCTTTTTCATTGGATGCAGCCAGCTCTAACTGCAACGAATGAAATCGCTCGTAGCATTTCATCTTTGATAAAACTAGTAGAACAGGTCGCTACCTTTCGAATAGAAGGTAAACTTGGAAACCCACGTGGATGACCTGCTTATCGATTCATGTGTATTCGTACGCGTTTTTTAAAACGATATTTCATTGGCTTTTAGAAATATGATGTAAAGGGGGTGGGGTAATAACTAGCATCCAATAGAGGGCGCGCATCGCAGGAATCTCGAAATCGGGCTCAATTAGCCAAGGTAAGATACACGTAGAGATCGTAACCTTGGCTCACGAAATAGAAAACATCTATCTAATGAGTTAACAAGATCGTTTTTTACCATCGTTGGTTTACTTAAAAAACCTTGTAACTACAGATTGTTTCAAGCTGTAGTTACGAGTTTTTTGAAGTAAACCGAAGATATGTAACAAAATATGGGATGGTCTGAATCCAAGATCGGGTCTTGATCCTGAGGCTGCTGAGGATTCTGTACAAACACTGTAGATCTAGATCTTATGAAAACTTGAGGTTTTGCAGTCCTTGGGTCATGCAAGCTCAAATGGGTCGAAAATTTTGGTATTGGCCATTTTTTGCGTTGCAAGGGACCAGGGACAGATCCAGTCAATTGTCAGACGATGTTTTATTTATGGATCCATAATTTGGTTATTTCTTGGTTAGTGTGATTCACCACGGAGATACATTAAGCTCCCTTTTGTCTGAGCATAGTTTGTTTGTTTGATTGATTGATTGATTGATTGATTGAGTGGCTGATTATAAAAGACATAGTATGAAAAAATAGACGAGCTTGTAGGTAATAGCAACTGACGCAAAATGTCATGTAAAACCCCTAAACGTACATGTTAAAGTGTTTCTCTTATCATAAATCCAGGAAGAATGAAACGATATTTGACATCACAATGATCACATTTACCCTTCTCTCCCAAATGAACAAAGTAAACATTTCTCAAGGTTTACAATTACATGTATATATTTTGTTGCATCTTAACATGAGGTGTAGGTAGCGGATGGTGTAGATCAGAGATCAGACTGCACGAACGTGCAGTCTGATCTTGATTTATGCCATCCGCAAAAGGTGTCCAATGCCACATAGGCTGTGAAAGAAAAAATAGAAAGGGAAGAGTATAAGATAAGTTGCACGTTAGAAACATGTAAACACAAGTGGTTTCCACGACAAAAAAGGCATGCGGTGTGAAACCAGAAGTACCCTTTGAGTTCTTTACATAGAATGTGCAATCTGATTTTGGTCTGAAAAAATGTTCCTGATTCGAATCCAAAGCTTGGCAAAAAAATTCTTTCCAAAGATTGTGATGATATCCAGTGCGACAAGGTTCATTACGCTCTCAGTTTTTCGATGATGGTTATGTGAGAAAGAAGGTACTGGTTTGGGAAGAATTCATACTGTGCTATGTACGGGTAAAAGTCCAGGAAAGTAAAGATAGGTGCACTGACCGCTGTGATATAGGTGATATAGCTTTAAATACAATAGAAGAAAAACAGATCACTTTGTGACACTTTCGTCAGATACTTTGGTAAAAATCTCAGTGGAATTGAAAGTGACAAGTTTACGCTGTGTCGGAGAGTTTGCAGTAGTGGATATTTAATGTTACCTCAATAACCCTATTCCACACAAAACCGACTTTTACAAAAGTAAGATTTTTAAAAACATTGTGGAGAAAGGAGAAAATGCATCCTTTTCCAACATTATTTTCGGTCTTTCAGACACAAATTTGGTCGTTTGAGCCATGTTTAATTTGTTGCTGCAAATGCTTTCATTTTTTTGTCAAGTTTAAAATTGGTAAAGAGTTCAACCCCAAAACAAATACATGTAATACGTTCGAGCGTGTACGTGTCTAAAGAAAGCGGCCTTTTGAGAGGATTTCTCCTTTCTATCGTGCCAGAAAGAAAAGTTTCTCTTCAGTTGAACCCGATTTCGACTTCACCGTCTGCAGATTTTGTTAATTTGAAACGCATTTAATTCTGTCGAATAGGAGAGGGTAAAACCTAGCTTAACCCGAGAAAGATGAGGTATTGGTGTTGAAAAATATATGATTATTAATTTCAATTGAGGTGGGAAAAGGGAAAGATACTCATAAAAGATAATCCATGCAAAGAAATTTGTCCCTCATAGCTCCCTAAATCAAAACATATCCATCAACTCTGTTAGTTTAAACATTGTATTTCTTACATTCTAAGTATACAAGAATCTAATAAGGCAATTAAAATATACATATACTTACGACATGCTAGAAACTAGATTGGAACGGAAACGTAACCTTATAATGTTCTTTTCCGTGGATTCTTGATGGTGTCAAAGTCCTATTCTATTCATTTATTCAATGATTTACATTTACCATAGCCACTTACGAGTTTCAAATTCGCTAGTCTGTCAGTACTTTCAGTGCTTTGATTAAAATTAACAACTCTATACTACATTAGTTATCTTATTCTTGTCACACAGTAACCCTTTACTCATACAGAATTAGGTTTTTGAAAACAGTGTAGGAAAAGTTCCAGCATTTTCTTCTTTTCCCACACTGTTTTGTAATATTTCATGTTAAGAAGACACAGCTAGTTATTTTAGCACCGTTTGTCATCTGCAAATGCTTTCAATTTGGACGGGTCGACAGGTAGAGACTTAAAGATTAAGCTATGTAGAATAAATTCGCTTACCTGCTCGAACTAAATCGAAAATGCATCTAGTTCAACATACTACATTCTCGTGTTTGTAAACAACGCTTTGTGTTATCGGACCAAATGATCTCAAGTTATATGTAGACCTGTCCACGTACAGTTTGAGGTCAGGTTATATCTTTATCCAACCGAATTTTATCGAGTGTTTGTATCACCTACATATTTTAAAGGTGTGTATTTCGATTTTTCACATCTCACCAAATTAAAAAATATATATACACTGAAATCTATATGAAAAAAAAAACAAACAAATCATCAATGATCAAGAATCATATGATTACAGAATATTTTTTTTAATGATGTTCCCTTTAAAGGCTACGTAGCCTCTTAAGGTATTTTTAGATTTCGCGCCAGAAATACATGTAAAAAAACCCAAATATTGTGGGAATGTCAAGTGACTGGCTCGTGACTAATGACGCTTAAATTCTTTAACATAACAAACATGACTTGTAATTATTTTACATTATGTATCATTATCTCCCGCTAGATGGCATTCTAGAAATACTCAAGAATATGACATGCGCAGACAACGCATTATGTATTCTTTGGATGCTATGTTTGAAATTTCATCTGTGTAGTTCCGGTAGTAAATGAGCGAGTTGCTCATGTAAAAATAGATCGACCGTGTTTCCCGTCGGTGTCGTAGTAAATCCTATAATTTGTCTTGTTGTCGGCTGGTTTTCGACTGCATATTTGGATGATATTTTTTTGTATTTTCGTCCCAAAACCTGAAGGGAAACCTATAACCTTAATACTGATAGATAAGTAAAATGAAATTTTAAGACGATAGCAAAACCCCAATGTTGTCGTTTACAAGAGCTTTAAAGGTAACCCTTTACCAAACAATCTCTGGTTTTTACGACCCTGAGGAAGAGGCCTCCCGAAAACATTGTGGGAAAAGGAGAAAATGCTGGTAACCAGTTTTGAGTCATGTTCATTTTGTCGTCTGCAAATGCTTTCAATTCGGACAAGTCTAAAATTTTGTCGTTTGGTAATGAGTTAAACCATTGAATTATAATACGGTCACAATTTTAAATCAGTAAATGCCGCCTGCCGGAGTGGTAACTGCCAGTTTTCACTCAAATTCGGCCGATGGCAGCCCGGTGGAACCTCCGTGGCAGGCACAATCGGCAGGCGGCATTTTAGACGCCGCTAAGACGCCGCTGAAGTTTTAAGAAAAAGTTAAAATTCTGACTGCCACCGGCCGATTTTTTCCAATTGTGCCTGTCTTCAGGGCGCCGGCCGGGTGCATTTCGTGGTTGCGCGGTGGCTATCAAGCGGCAGATGGGCTACAGCGCGAGTTTTACTCGGTCATAGGGTTCGAAGGTCTTCAAACTTCGGCCGGCGATCGAGAGGAACTAATTGCCACACTCCAGCATGCGCCCTGCTGCCGTTATGCCACCGACATGCCACTGTACGATTTTCAAAATATCTGCCGGCGGCAGGGTGGAGATTGAAAAGCAGCTGGAAGGCGACTGTCGGTGTTGGTAGGTGGCAGGTCGGTGATCTGCCGAATGCAGACCTCGGGGCCCCTGAAAATAAATCCAAGGCCATTATAGCATACAAAATAGTCATGGCGATTCTAATAGCACCAAAGGGACTCAGAGACCTGCGTATTGCTGGGGCTTGGGCTCTGATCTCTTGCGTTTCGGTGCCTTGTCCTTCCCATTGCCGCTGCCTTTAGAGGCAATTTGTGGAAGGAAAAAAATCTTAAAAATTAGATCCATCTATCTTGTGGTTGATAATAATAATGAACACTTTTTAGTGTGATACGAGAGCAATCTAGATTCATATATCCCCCGTAAACCAGCCTGCCGCCGTCAGATTATCGGGCGGGCGCCGGTCGGTGGCAGTTTGAACGCCCGATTGCCGGCCGGTGTCAGGTGTAAATGGCCCCTTGAACTTAAGAAACTGCCTGGCGCCGCCCGGAACCCGTCAGGCGGCCTTTTACTGGAAATTATTTATGACCACTCCCACCGATTTGTAAAAAATCGGCCGGCGGCATGTAAGTTTAAGAATCCTCCGATGCCTAAAAATCGGCAGGCGGCAGTTTCATATTGTGACCGTAGTGTTAGCAATATCTATGGTCCCAAAGAAAGAAAGAAGAAGTTCCAGGTTTGTCACTGGAAATGAATCTTGGTCGGTAGAAAATTACCCGGGTCCCATGGTTCATTTCCCTACGTAGTGAAATGGTACATGGGTCATTTTGTAGGGGAGGGTCATTTCTCTGCATTACACCGGCACTGTCAAGACTTTAACCCTTAGGCTGCTAGTTGTTGGGTGGAGGAAAACGCTGTAATTTTGAATGCTTGGTTAATTGATTGATTGATGGATTAATTGGTGTTTATAGCCGTTTCAACATTAATTCAGTGATATCGTGGAGGCCAGTTCACCTATCCATACTTTCCTGGAGTTTCTGTTACGAGTACTTCGCACAATATTCTTCCAAAACCAGTGGCTGCTTTTCCATATAATTATCGTCGAAACAACGATAAGCGACGAGATAGGATTGAATCCTGTTACATTGACTGCCATCAGTCCTTGGAAAGGAATTTTTCACGCCTTGGATTCGAACCAATTACCCTCTGTACTCCTGTCATATATACACTACTGACTACACCACTGGGCTTCGGCTTGTAATGTTAGACACTCCAATTATTTGATTCCTGCTCGGTTCGGTAGTTTGGGTGTTGGGTTGGTAATCCAGTACCCGTAAGTGTAACTCTCAAGGGCATCGTCGTTTTTTGACTGTCCTTTTAGCAAGACACTTTAAATCTTTACCAGACAATAACTAGTTTTAACAATCCTCAGGAAGAAGCCTTTTGAAAACAGTGTGGGAAAAGGAGAAAATGCTGGTAACCAGCATTCTCTCCTTCTCCCACAATGTTCTCTACTCTTCCAAAATCAAAATTCAATTTTTGATTCACATAATTATATTTTGTTGTCTGCGAGTTCTTTCAATTCGGAATTCTCTAAAACTGTCTTTTGGTAAAGAGTTAATTAAAACCCTAGATAAGAACTTGCGAAAGCTGTTGACATAGAAGCATTGAAATTGTCGTCTGGATATGACCGGAAAAAGATATTAAAAGTTGCATATAGCACTTAATCAGTCAACGAAATATAGCTTATAAATTTTCATTAAAAGGAAACAAGAAAGGAAACTCGCATTTTACTAATCACGAATATATACAAGAGTTGTCTTTCTTATGTCAGTTGTTTTGTGTCTACAATTACCGGGTTTTGACTTTGTCTTTCTCTGTTTCTGTTTTTGTCTTTCTCCCTTTGTCTCTCTCTTTCGCACTCATAAGCATAATTAATCATATCTGCATCAACTCTTATTTATTTTTTGAGCTTGCAAACGTATACTGAAGGATCTAGGGTCATAGCAAAGCAAGACCTGAAAAAAAAAAAAAATCACTGAAACCAATAGGTTTATCTTGTAAACTAAGTGGGCGGTACAGATAAAAGATCAGACTACGCGTGCTGTGCATTCTGATCTTAATCTATGCCGTCATCAAAATACCAGTACCCTAATTACATGTATGCATACCACACTTAAAGGCTTAACTGTTTACCACACAAGAAAATTTTAGACTGGTCCAAATTGAAAGCATTTGCAGACTACAAAGTAAAGGTGACCGAAAAATTGAACTTTGTTCTGGGAAGGGTAGAAAACACTGTGGGAAAAGGAGAAAATTCTGGTTACCAGCATTTTTTTTTTCCCACGGTGTTTTCAAAAGGCCTCTTTCTCGGGGGGCGTCAAAAGTAGGGATTGTGTGGTAATGGGTTAAAGAAAGACACACACACACACACAGAGTAATTGAAATGCTTATCTTTACTGAAATTCATCAAATACCAGACAGTCAAAATTCAAGATTAGGCTGCAACTGCTGTATGATCTTGATATACGTTGTACACAAAAAAGCTAATAGAATATAAATTGCCGATATTAAATCGTCTGCAAATGCTTTCAATTTGGATAGGCCTAAAATTTTGCTGTGTGGTAAGGGCTTACGTAGATTAATATCATAAAACATAATCATATTCACACTTTATGTAGTTCTACAATATTCATACAATAATTATCCTTGTTCACAAAATTACACTGAGACGCTATGATTATATTTCAAAGCGTCAAAATATAGGCTGTTCCCAATTGAATACATATGCGAAAGACATTATTCAAAATCTGTAAAATGAGGTGTTTTTTCTTTTTCCACATTCAGTAGAAAAAAACATTGTAGAAACGGGGAATAATTGATGCATGTTTTCCTTTATACCCGGGATGTTTCCTCGTTGTCCTCAGAAATTCGGACACTTTAATAAGGGGTTGAAATTTAATCCATCACTGTATAGGCTAATTTTAAGTGTAACAAAATTCATAACAAAGTACTTGAAGTGTTTGAAGGAAAGAGAATACTGTTTGTTTTATAAATATATAAAAACAAAAGTTTGTATAAAAACTGCAGGAAAAAAGCAGTTTTTTGTTTGTTTCAGATGATCCTTTTACAACAACGATTTCCAAAGTTGTTAAGTAAAGAGGTAATCAAAACCACACGCAGGGAAAAAAAAGTAAATGTGTTATAGATCAGCAAATGATGGGATTTAGAACTTGTTTAAAACAAAAAAGGAGAAAATTTCCAACGATGATATAAAAAAATTCTCCCCTTCTTCAGGTCGTTAGATTTATGGATGTGTTTGGTGAAGGGAACCAGAATCTTTTTTTTTCCCACAATGTTTAAAAAGATCATTTCTAATCGTTAAAACTAGGGACTGTGTGGTAATGGTAAGCAGTATTTTCTCCAATGTTTTCTATCCTTCACAAAACAAACAGCTATGCCATTTCATCTTTCAACTTTACCCATAATACAACACTACCCCTGCGCTTCAAGAGCCTTATAATATTTAAAGTGTATAATTTGGGGGCTCGATATCGAATGGGAAAATAAGCATTTCGATAGGATTAAACCTTTTCATGACCATTTGCAGATGGTATAGATCAAGATCAGACTGCACAGTACGCGCAGTCTGATCTTGGATCTATACCGTTCACTTATTCAGTTAGGCTGAAAAAAATATACTTGCCGCATGTCAGGTGATTGGTTAGGGTTGATAAAATTGCACTTAAATAAGTTTTGAATTTGCGACTGAAAGATTTCGGAAAACATTATTTCAAGCCAGGAGGATTTTAAAGTGAGTTTCACAATTGAGGTTTTATATTTCGATAGGTGTACAGAACTTATAAAACTGTTGTCAATACTTTATTTCATAAAGTCTTTAGTTTACAAATGGGCCGTTCTCTGTGAAAAGAAGCTTTAATACATCTGCAAAAAGTATCGACTCAGATCAGCCTGCGCAATCCGCGCAGTCTGATCTGCGTCGAAACTTTTAGCTTTTGTTGGGACCTGTCTGCCTCATAATTCCATAGGTTATTACACAAAATGGATGTGATTATACGATAACTGGCTTGGTTTAACTCTTTGCCACATTATCTCTACTTTTGAGAAAAAAAAAAGCTTTTGAAAGTATTGTAGGACAAGGAGAACATGCTGGTTACCAACATATTCTCCTTTTTCTGCAATGTTTTCTACCCTGATGGACACAAGTTTCAATTTTTGAGTTGAGTTTACTTTGCCGTTTGCGAGTGCTTTCAAATTTGGACCAGTCGAAAATTTTGCTGTTTGGTAAAGAGCTAAGGCAAGATGAAGACTGTAACCCCGATTTGTCAGAGCGGAGCTCTAATTTTATCGTAGTGTTTATTACGTTTTATTAGATCTATATCAATCTAAACTACGACACGTAAAAGCTATACATGTACCCTGGTGTTTACATAATTATACAAGCAGTTTTTCAGAGTATCTCTTGATTTAATAAATAACAACCTCAGTTTTTCATTAACTCTTTGGCTACTAAACGCGACATACTTACCTTTTGCGGACAGTGTAGACCCAAGATCAGACTGCACAGAACGTGCAGTCTGATCTTGGATCTACACTGTCCGATAAGGAGATATTATTCCCAAAAAACCATAATTTTAACATAATGTTTTTACAATCAGAGAGAAAAAAAATCATTTTAGTTATTTAGCAGGATGCGGTTAAACGTAATTATATATACACGTATACTGTGAATGATCTTTAGAAATGTCGTATTCTACTGAATACCAACAACATAGGGGTTATTTTCTCGTAGATAGGCCACGATTTGTAGAGCCTGGATCTTTGTTCAAATATATCTTATTACTCAACGATGTTCTCCACTCATTAACATTATTCAAGTGAAAACGATTCTAACTAGCCCTCAAAATCGTGTTTCAGCCAATTAAATGAGTAGGTTAAGAATTAAAATGAATTTTAGAATGGTTGCCAAATATATCCAATATTCTTTTAACCCGAGTTTAACCCATTACCACGCAATCCCTACTTTTGACGCTCCTGAGAAAGAAGCCTTTAGAAAACATTGTGGGAAAAGGAGAAAATGCTGGTAAGCAGCACTTTCTCCTTTTCCTATAAAGTTTTCTACCCTTTACAGAACAAATTTCAAATTTTCATGTATCATGGGAGTATCCGGGTAAGGCGAACCCGAGTGAAACCCAGGTCAGACATCGTTAAGTGAGCTGTTTCTGTGATATAAAATATAATATGAAATAACGTTGAAAGCAGCCTTAATCAATCAATCAATCTAATCAAACCAACCAAACAACCAAACAACCAATCGATCAAATTAAATCAAATCAAATCAATCACTCAATCAATCAATCAATCAATCAAGTATCCAACAATCAATAAATCAATCAATCATTAATCAATCAACCAATCAATCAATCAATCAATCAATCAATCACATCAAATCAAATCAAATCAAATCCAATCTAATCAATCAATCAATCAATCGCTATTTATTTCCTTTCAAATGATGTAAAGTAGTAAAAATGCTGCACGAGACTAAAGTAAAGTTGATCAATTGTATAAGAAGAAAGTGATAACAATAAAGATATCCTTTATTACCATGTGTTAACTACTTCATGTTTACTGTAGAAACTAACGATTCAGGCGTATACTCTACCTATAGCAGATTTTGCGTTGTTTTACTGTACTCGATACTTTGTACTTCAAACTCAAGGTAGATCTATTTCTGATAGAGACAGAACAAAATGATAATAAAATAAAAAGAAAATAAATTTTGAAAGGGCAGAAAACATCGTGATAAATTGAGAAAATGCTCGCAACGAGAAAGGATAGAAAACATCGTGATAAATTGAGAAAATGCTCGGAACGAGCATTTTCTCAATTTTTCACAGTTTTCAACGCGGAGGCAATACACCGAGCGACTGTCTCGAGAAAAAGGTAAAGTGGATTCCAAAGTTGCAGTGAGGTAATTTGGAAATAACATCAATACGTATTGGAGTGTAGACAAGCAATGTACAGATCTTGTGTTAGTATAATTTACATGACAGAAGTTCAGCATTGTCAGTGATCAATTGATTTTTTGAAGTAAAGTGGAATTAAGAAATGTAAGATTTAAAATTTGTCATGAACCATCTCCGATTGATTTTTGACACCCTGCACTCAATTTTGTTTCATTCTTTCTTTAAACTGTCATGATAAATGTGTATCGAGTAAATTCTCCGATTACCAAATACTTGAAGTCAAGTTTTAGATATTTGTAACATTGTAGACAGAATGGAAAAAAAAGTAGAAACGAAATAAACTGTAACAAGCGAGTAACGAGAACTGTCCTTTCGTCTAAACTTTTCCCCCTTTTCTTTTCATTCCCTTTTCATTTATCGTGATTATCTATAGGATCAAATTTCAAATATAGCGCAGTTTGCCAGCATTTATGAATAAAAAAATCTAACTAATCAAATTAAAGTTTAAGTTTCTCCCTTACAGCGCTGAATAAATAAACAGGACGTTTTAAATTAGGAAAAACATCCAAAATATTGTCATTTTGATATATATTTTACCAGAATTACTAACCAAGTTACAATAAATAAGCGGAAAGTTAGATCCAAGGTCAGATGGTACAGCTTGTGCAATCTGATCTTAACCCTTTACCACACAATGTTGACTTTTAACGACGCTGGGAAAGAAGCCTTTTGAAAACATTGTGGGAAAAGGAGAAAATGCTGGTAACCAGCATTTTCTCCTTGTCCCACATTTTTTTCTACTCTTCTAAAGCCAAGTTTCAATTTTTGAGTCACGTTTATTTTGTTGTTTGCAAATGCTTTCAGATTGGACAGTTCTAAAATTTTGTTGTTGGGTTAAGGTTTAATCTGCACTGTCCGCAAAAACAAGTTAATTTGGTTTCAATCCTTTATGATTTAACAAAAAATGTGATAAAAATACATTTATAGCAAATTTTACATTACAGTGTAAAAACTTAACGGATTGTTTACAAACTCAGCTCACTGGGTAGCACTTAAGCTTACAGCTTTGAAAAGAAAACGTGCAGTGCAAAAACGGATAGCAATAAGTGAAAGAGCTAAACCAAAAATAGAAAACAAATTACAGTGCTAAAGCTCTATTACCGTGGGTAACAGTTCAAACAGCAGCTGAAAAACAAAACTTTATTGTGTGAAAACGGATAGAAGTGGAAAATCTGAAAACAGCGTAAGATCTCAACTCACAGTGCAAATTACCAAACTTGTGCAAGTGTCGATTTTTGTGTGTTCACCATGGTGATGATTCAGAGGTAAGCTTTTTTTTGTTAATATCCTTTCCAGGCAATAAACTTTTAGAGTCATCCTGTTTAACTTTTCACCGAACGACAACATTTTTTGACTGGTCCAAATTCAAAGCACTTGCAGACGACAAGATTTACGTGACTAAAAAAAATTTAATTTATTCTGAGAGGATAGAAAACATTGTGGGAAAGGGAGAAAATGCTGGTTACCAGCATTTTCTCCTTTTCCCACGATGTTTTCAAAAGCCTTCTTTTTCAGAGTCGTGAAAAGCAGGGATTGTTTGGGAAAGGGTTAAAACCCTGTACTAGATGACAAAATGACTTTTAGATTTGTCCAAATATGAGCCGTTGCAGACGACAAGCTAACCTTGGCTAGCTTAACAGATTTTTCCGTGAAAAGGTAGAAAACATTGCGGGAAAAGGAAAAAAAAATGTTGGTTACAGACGATGTATTGTTGAAAGCATTTCATACTACAAATCAAATAAGATTCATTTAGGCGAGCAGTCTTCGAAATAAAAAGATAACATTGTGGGAAAAGGAGAAAATGCTGGTTACAGACGATGTAATTTTGAAAGCATTTCCACATGACAAAAATAAAATTCATCTAGGCGAGTGGTCTTCGAAAAATGAGACAACAGTGTGGAAAAGGAGAAAATGCTGGCTACTAATCTAGTCTGCATAGTTGAGATAAAAAAATATCTCTTACAGAGATGTAATGGACGATGTAATGTTGAAAGCATTTTGCAGATAAAATATTAAATGAGACTCAAATTATGTGTTTGCTCTTCAAAAGATAATAAACATAATAAGAAAAGGAAAAAAATACTGTTTACCAGGATTTTCTCCTTTTCCAACAATATTTTCAAAAGCTCTTTGCTTCAGAAACTCGTCATCTTCGAGTGCTTTCAAAGGTCCAGATAGAGGGAGTGAGTTTAATTTCAAAATAGAAAATACATGTATTAAATATTCTCCACCAAACCCTATGTTGTGGGTACTCATTAGAATCGTCTCGTTGAGACGATTCTAATGAGTATCAACAACATAGGGTTTCAAAGAATATAATCACTCCCTCTTATCTGGGACTATGGCTTTCAGTGATGCAGAATGTCATGCATTCGATCTCGAACCGTGTCATTCAGGCTCTCAAAAAAGTCAGATGTTTGATAATCGCTAACAGCGCCAAAAAAAAAATACTGGTTAATAGTCAGGTTTAACCTTTTCCCAAACAATCCCTGGTTTAGAAACCTTTTGAAAACATTGTGGGAAAAGGAGAAAATGCTGGTAACCAGCATTTTCTCCTTTTCCCACAATGTTTTCTACCCTTCTGGAAACCAATTTCAGTTTTTGATTAATGTTCATTTTGTCGCGTGTAAGTGCTTTCATTTTGGACCAGTCTAACATTTTGTCGTTTGATAAAGAGTTAAATAACCCAGAAGTGGCTTAATGAAATATCGCTTTCTTGATCGTTCGACAAAGACACGGAAATAGAAAAAACAACATTATATATATTTTTTTGATGTTTAAAGAAACTATTTCACGGGAAAAAAGGGGAGAACAAAGACGAAATATGCTCTTAGAAAATAATGAAATAAATGGGTAATTAACAAAAAAGTGTGGTCATAAATCTAGATAAAAGGTTATTTCTTTGTATATCATGAATTACAAGTGCAAAAATTATACTGAAAAAAAAAAACAGTAGCATGACTGTATCAGGCAACAGTTTTTTTAATAGTCGACCTAATGATTACTCGAATACATTATGAAGTTTAAAACCTTCTACCAGAAGACAAAATTATCGAATTGTCGATATTGAAAGCACTTGCAGTCTACAAATTAGACATGGTTTAAACGACGAGATTTGTTTTTGAAGGGGTAGAAAACTTTTTGGACAAAAGAAGAAAATGCTGGTTACCAGCATTTTCTACTTTTGTCCACGATGTTTTAAATATCTTTCTTCTTCATTGCCATAATATTTTACAATTATTAGATCTTTTGTTACAAAGTTAAGCAATTAAAATAGTACCATTGAGAGCAGAACATGATCAGACTGCATCCATGTGCAAGATGACTTTGGTTTTCTCCCTTCGGAATGGGAACAAGTAAGGTATCTCACTAGGTATTGACCTAGCGGTCGTGATGTCGAGCCCAAACCTAGGCCAGACACAGAGAGAGAGAGAGAGAGAGAGAGAGAGAGAGAGAGGGAGAGAGAGAGAGTCCAGGCAAAAGATAGGTGTACTGGCCCGATGTGATTTGACAGGAAAATAGTTCAACTACTATTCAAACACCCCAATCTTTGAAAAAGAACACTTATCAAGGACATTGGTATATATGTAACTGATCAAAACTTTACTTGTCGTAGTATACCAGCTTAACCCTGTATCATGTGACTTCATCTTGTAAAAGCCATTAAAATAACACCTTCGAAAACAAAGTAGGAAAAGGAGAAAATGGTGGTTCTCTTTTTCCCCTCAATGTTTTCTATCAAAAATGTTAATTCCACCATGTTTTTGAAAATGTCATCTTTAAATGCGTTAAATTTAGAGGAGTCTAAAAATTTTGTTCTGTGGTAAAGAGTTAAGTTATGCAATGTCATGACTTCGCCACGGTTGTTTTTGTCCGCGTTTTTATCTGAATATGATCAAGATAAAAATGGCAAAAACAAATTTTGGAAGGAATTTAAATTTTATTACATTAAGATCGTGTTTCCTATCTTTATGCCCGTTTTTTTTTCTTAAATCGGTTTAAATAGTTCAAAAACGTAAAAATGAAATATTGAGAGGGACAGGCATCTCTAAGAGAGAGAGAGAGAGAGAGAGAGAGAGAGAGAGAGAGAGAGATGGCAAAATAAGATTTAGAGGAACCTAAATTTTATTACATTACGATAGAGTTTCCTATCTTTATGCATACTTTTTACGCGTTTAAATGGTTCAGCTATCGAAGTAGACACACTGACAGAGAAAGAGAGAGAGAGACATGGACACATAAACATTGTGACAGGATGAAAGCATATTAGAAGGGGACATGATCAATGAGAGAGAGAGAGAGAGAGAGAGAGAGAGAGAGAGAGAGAGAGAATGTGACAGAATGAAAGCATATTAGAAGGGGACATAATAAGACCTTGAACTGATTGACCATGGCGGACGAAAAAGATTGAGAGAGATAGGGAGTCGGAGGGACAAAGAGAGGACGACAAAATTAGAATCATTTTTCTTTTTTAACATGACTAGTTTGACAGTTTCATTTACAGACAAATAAAATGCTGACTAAAAGGTGCTATTAGTGTTTTATCGTGTCGGAAATAATAGAAATATTGTGGGTGAAGGAGAAAATATTTTTACTAGCATTTTGTCTTTCTCTCAGACAGTTTTCAATAACATCCTCTTTCAGGGTCTATAAATACGAGATTGTTTGGTAGAAGGGTTGAGAGAATCTGTATTGTAACAATATTTTAACACTCAAGTTTTTTTTGCTCGCTAATCTAAAGGGCATGACTAAATAATATTGTTCAAATTTGCATCATGGTTGTGACAGCGTGGAATTTAGAGTTTGAATTGTGTACATATTTCCCACAGCGATCTCCGTTGCATGGTGCACCTTGTAAAGCGTAGTAAACATAGACGGGTCTGCCAAGATTCGTTGGAAGAAAATTAATCCCAGGCGCACATTATAAAATGCGGGAATAATTGAGTTATTATCTGTGAAAAGGGAGACGAATGCATCTGCAAAAAGTATCGACCCATGTCAGCCTGTGCAATCTGCGAAACTTTTTGGTATTGGTCATTTTTCTGAATGCATGTTAGCAAACCAGACTACCCTGTGATACTGTCAGTTATTGGATTTGGTTGTATTGGTTGTATTGGGGTTTAACGCCACTTTAACAGGTAAGGTCATATCATGGCGGTCGGTAACGCACATGTGTTTCTAGGCTTTCTCATACCAGTACCAACACAACTTTCTTTCCAAAGCTACCGACTACTTTTCTCACATGCTTCAGCAGAGGTGAAAGGCGAAAATACGCCGGAAAGAAAGTTGGCTTCAACCGGGTATCGAACTCACAACCACCAGGTCATGAGTCGAACACGCTCAACACTGAGCCACTCGGGCGGGCAATTATTTGAAAAAAAAACCAGATTTTATCGGCCCATAATCATAGGTCTAGATAAGAGGGAGTAATGGTATTCTAAATCCTTTATTTCTATTCCAAACCCTATGTTGTGGGTACTCAGTAGAATCGTCTCGATGAGACGATTCTAATGAGTACCCACAACATAGGGTTTAGAGGAGAAAATTAATATTTTCAATCTTGACATCAAAATCACCCCCTCTATCTGCAGCTCTGCCAGAATCATGTGACGACTTTCTTGCTATGATGCATCTCAGAGACGCATTAGACCCCGTTTTTATATAACATGGCCTAATTATTAATGGTTAAGCTTGGCTTTATTGTCGCTGCGTTAATTATTAATTAGTTTACAAAGGTCTTCTGAGCCATTTAAGATATTTATACGAGTTCTGCGTATATTACAACGTACAAAGCATAAATTTGACATAATTTGTGTATTTTTAATGTTGTTTCGAGTTGCTTTTAACCCTATTTCAGTCCTACCTAAGGCAAATGTACTTGTGTGTTTCTTTCACCAGAAAAGAAGTGCACAACCTGTATTATGCCATATATATGGTACATTACTTCTAAGTTATTACCAAACCGTAAATCTTTGGACTGGATCAAATTCAAAGTATCTGTATATAGACAACAAATTAAATCTTGTTAATATGGTAATTTCCGGTTTTAATAGGGAAGAAAATATTGTTGGAAAAGGAGAAAATGCTGGTTACCAGCATTTTCTCCTTTCCCCACAATGTTTTCTTCCTCAGGGTCGTCAAAAGTAGGGATTGTGTGGTATTGGGTTAAAAGAGAGCAACCAGGACGAATCTAAGAAAAACAGGGATTCTAGAGGCGGGATTCTTAGTCTACAACTTGATGAATTTCAAATAACTTTACACAGGTGAGTGCATTTGGGTCGATGACATTCTTGGTTTTTATCGGAACGAGACTGTTGCGCTGCAATGCCTTGCTCTAGGTCTAAAATAGCACAAGGTACCAAGACCGATTATCTGTGCGGACTTCGCAGGCTGAACAGGGTCGATATCTTCTGCAAATGCATAAGACCCCGTTTTCAAGAGCATAACTCAGTCCATTTTATGCGCTAATAAAAGGAAAGGGTTTCAATAATTTTCCTCAGACATTAGTGCAACATGTATTTTATAACTCTACACCGGGCGACAATATCCTAGTGTAGACTTATCCAAATTGAATGGGTTGGCAAACGTCAAATTAATTGTGATGAAGATCATGGCATTTGTTTTTTAATGGGTTAAATACATTGTGGGACAAGGAGAAAATGCTAGTTACCAGAATTTTCTTCTTTTCCCACAGTATTTTCAAAAAAGCCTATTTTCTCAGCGTGGTTAAACTCGGGATTGTGCGGTAAAGGGTTAACTACTTACGTAACGACAAAGGTTGTACGTTTGTCCAAGTTTAAAGAATTTGCAGACGACAAATTAATTAGGTGCTGCTATAGTCATAAAAAAAGTCTTTGAAAGGGTAAAACACATTGTGCGAAAAGGAGAAAATGCTGGTTACCAGCATTTTATCCTTTATGCACTATATTTATAATGTTATGTTAAATTTCAATGTCGTTAAATTTGCTGTTGTATGGAAAAGTGTTAAATTAACTCTAAATCCTAAACAATCCCTGGTTTTTACGAGTCTGGAATAGTAACCTTTTGAAAACACTGTGGAAAAAGGAGAAAATGCTGGTAACCAGCATTTTCTCCTTTTCCCACAATGTTTTCAACCCTATCATAGACAGAAATAATCTTTTCAGCAAGAGCTGAATTGTCGTCTGCGAATGCTTTCAATTTGGGCTAGTCCAAAGTTTGTCGTTTGGGAAAGGGTTAAAATACCCAGTGCGGTATTGAGTTGATTTGAAAATCACAAGCCATTCGAATATAAGAGGTGTTTTGTTGATTTATATTCTATCTACAAATTAAGTCAATTTGATATTTCTCTACCAAAAATCCCTCGCTGCATTCAAGTCATTCTGCATGCTGTATAGAAAACATATGGGTGGGTTTCACGCTGAAGTAGCCATGCAGTAAAAATTAGTCTTTTGACAGAAAACCAAAATACCTAATACCGTCGAACTCTCCATTTTTCTTCAAATACCCTTCATCTCACGACATTATTCCTATTAATTCAGGGACTTCAAAAACCGACCCCGGTTGCACAGTCGGAAATAAACAGGACTTTAAATACAGAGGTCGTTGGCTGGATATCCAGCTTTGTCAAATGCTTTCCAAGGCTTGATTTTGGTCTTTACAACAAGATTTATTCTTCTCATATCACTGAACATTGTTTCTACGATGTTTAACCCTTTACTCCATAGATACTCATTTCTACGCATTGCATGTAGAAGCCTTTGGAAAACATTGTGGCAAAAGGTGAAATTGCTCGTGACGAGCAATTTCACCTTTTGTCACAATGTTTTCTATGGTATCAAAAGGTGTCATATATACATAACAAATGGCTTCACCCTTGCTTTTATTTAGGGTCAATTAGAGATACCATAGAAATGCCTTATGGGGTAAAGGGTTAAGCGTGAAAATAGCCACCGAGTTGGAAAAAACGTGATTCGAAGTAGAAGGAAAAGTTACTCTAGGAAAGTATAAAAAAGATGGACTCCTCTCCACGATATCATTTGAATAATGTTGAAAACGACATTAACCCCTTTCGCAAACGACAAATTTTGGACTCTTCCAAACCAAAAGACTACAATTTTAGATTTGAAGAAAATGGCAGATAGTTCTCAAAACGGGTAGAAAACACTGTGGGAAAAGGAGAAATTTCTCGTTACGAGCAATTTCTTCTTTTCCCACAGTGTTTTCAAAAGACTTTTACTTCAGACACGTAAAAACCAGGGCTTGTTTGGGAAAGGGTTAAACACCAGCGAAACAACCCAAATCACGGCTCTGGACAGTGGGTGCATACCTTATGTCTGTAACACTTAGATACTTAGTTGTTGTGTCACAGACGTTTATTAACTCTTTCCGCGCTAAAATCTTGACGTCTTTCGACGGCTGCATATACAGTCCACTAAAACTTTAATCATTGTGCGATCAGGTTGCAGGGGACTTGGAAACTTGTTCATGGATGTGGTGAATCATGTCACCCAGAGACGAAGGCGAGGTTGCGACATGATTCATCCACAGCCGTGTACAAGTGTCCAAGTGCCCTGCCACTTTACAGCACTACTAGGCTCGGGGAGACATGATTCACCACAGCCGTAAATAAGTTTCCAAGTCCTCTGTCACCTCACCGTATAACCACACTCGGGGCGACATGATTCACCACAGCCGTGAACAAGTTTCCAAGTCCACTGCCTCCTGACCGTACAACGAATTTATCATCCTGCAAGGTTTTACCGTCTCAACATTTGTTAAGCAAATTTTAGCTGTTTTTTTATCTACAAAATTGGGTACGCTGAGAAGTATAATTTCCCTTCTGAATGTCCCAATTAAAACTGACGTCACTGGGAAGTGACATCCCTGAAACCTTGGTAATACGTGCTAAAACGCGCAGCTTGGCGCATAATCCTGATGTAATTCCTGATAAATTCCGCCATTTTGGATGTTGCGTTGATAGTATAGTCATGTCATACGCGGCTTCCGAAAGGGAAACTGCTTCTACGTTGTTTTTACATTGTACATGATATATATGTTCGGGGCATTATTATCCAATCCGATCACGAGAAATTTCTTTGCAGTATAATAAAAACTCCCAGATACCATTTTCAGGTATGTGACTAGCCTTTTAAGCATGTCCTTTTCCAAATTGGAAGTGATTGTCAACGACACAATTAATGTGACTCAAAAAATCGAAATTTGTTTTTGGAAGGATACAAAACGTGGGAAAAAAAGGAGAAAATCTATTTTCAGCAATGTTTTCAAAACAGTTTTTCCTAAACGGTCCTTAAAGCTCATGATTGTGCGGTAAAGGCTGTTACCAAACGACCAAACGAATGCAACACAGCCGCTGGCCGGAGATTGGAATGTTTACCAGAGCTAGCAACAAAAACGGTTCTGTGCAAACTTTCGAAGCGTATACGCCCTTTTTAAACATAAATTCTATGTAAATATTTAAGAAAACATGTGACTCATCATGCAAAAAAGGACCATCTGGGAATTCTGTACATCAGTTAGATGAAAACACATCAATGATAGTGCAGGTCCGTTTAAGTTGATAATTGAAAAATTATTGTATAGCAAGGTACAATGAACACTTTTCATACAGGAAATGCCACTGAAGCTAAAAGCGTCAACCCTGGTCAGCCTGCGCAATTGGTACAATCTGATCAGGGTTGACACTTTTCGCAGTTCCAAGAAGGTTCCTTTTTTCGTGACGGGTCACATATACATAACTGAGCCAAGCTTTGCGATAAGGGATTCAAACGTGTCTTTATAAAGTATCGACACAGATTAGCCAGCACAGTTCGCCAAGCCTGATCTGGGACGAAACTTAATGCCATTGGTCAATTTTCTGCATGTCAAAGGACCATTTTACCTACGTGACAGTCGATTGTTAGACAAAGCAGATTTAATGAACTAATAATTATGTGATGACTTGCTTGGTATGTATTGCATCACAGATATGCATTTAACCTCCTTATGTTAGAGCGTGGCTCCTTTCAGGCGCTGAAGTATTTACCAACATTGGTCAACTTGATAAGCATGCCTCTCTTGTATAGATATTCGATATGCATACAAACATGAACAGGTGTAAAACCCTTTACTTTCTATCTGTTGCTTATTAATTGCTTGCAGCACGCCAAAAAGGGGCATTTGAACATTTGCGTAAAGTGTCGTCTCGGATCAGCCTGCGCAGTCCGCGCAGGCTGATCCAAGACGGCACTTTACGACTACATTAGAATTTGAGCTACAGTAGACTTGCGCAAAATAGAAAATTTCATAAAATCGGAAAGTGTCGTTTCGGATTAGCCTGTAGGGATTGCACAGGTTGATCCGAGACGACACTTTACGCAAATGCCCTTTTTCGCGTGTTGCAGGCCTAATATATGAGTCGCAGTCTGGCAAATGGGTGTTTGATTTGTATCCATAGAATCTGTATTGTCTCACAACAGTATGAAACAGGAAGTAGAATGGTTGTAGGAATTGCAGAAAATTGACAATGAGTGAAAAATTTAGAAAGGCACGCATACCCGCATTAATCAGAAAATAATGCTAATTTAAGAAAACAAGATAGTATTTTATTCATTTGTTTCCAGGTT
Organism: Tridacna crocea; assembly: GCA_943736015.1. Classification (NCBI taxonomy): domain Eukaryota; kingdom Metazoa; phylum Mollusca; class Bivalvia; order Cardiida; family Cardiidae; genus Tridacna; species Tridacna crocea. The sequence goes on from OX031066.1 coordinate 19,626,654, forward strand.
TTGAAAAACCTTCTAGAAGATTAATGACTTTGTTTGTCTCAGATCGTCGTCAAAAAAAAAGAAAAATCCGAAAACTGCTGTCCTAGTGGCTTTCATATCAACCATGTGTATAAAGTATTCGATAGAATAACTATAGAAATTTGAACTATGCTGTGGGAAAAGGGTGCTTAAACAATTACCACACAGCAAAATTTTAGAACAATCCAAGTTGAAAGCATTTGCAGACGAAAATTTCAAGTGGCTCAAATGGCGCAAATTTGGCTTGATAGCGTAGAAAACTTTTTGGGAATGTTTTCAAAAGGCTTCTTTCTTAGGGGCGTTATAAGGCGTCATTGTGTGGTAAAGGGTTAACGGCTGTATTGAGTCCTGCGTGGACAATGCAAGCTGATATGGGTCTATACTTTTTTGCTATTTGTAAATTTCATGCATATCCAAGGACCATCCCACCTCAATATCCAGACAATTGTCAGACAAAATGGATTTTATAGACCCCATATAATATGATGACGTACCTGGTAAAGTAAGAAGATGCATTAAGCCCCCTTTTCACAGAGCTCATAGCTCATTTTCATATTCACATAAATGTGCATCACGGTCGATTTATGCAAATTTCGTAAACCGCCTTTCAAAACCATCCTAAATGATCAATGAACTTTCCTTCCCCTATTGAGACATTCACAAAAACACATTTCTGTTATACGGTGATGTAACATTTACCTTTTACCACATTATCCCAAGGTTTTGACGACACCGTCTTTCTGGCGATTTTTCGCCTCTTAATTCTAATGCGTTTGAGAAAAATAGTAAGTGACTTGGAAAGAAGGTTCTGTCTATACTGGTATGAGAACGCCAGGAAACACATGCGTAGTTCAACGACCGCTGTGATATTACCTATGATTGTTAAACTCAAATACAATCAATCAATCAATCAATCAATCAATCAATCAGTCAGTCAGTCAGTCAATCGATCAATCGATCATTGATGATACTGACAGCATAATCAGGCTGTATTTATGTGAAGGGTGATCTTGCTTTACTCTTTGGGCAAAACAGTCCGAGCCATGCTCGGACAAAATGGGATTTATAGCATTTCCTTGACGAATGATACTATGCCGCAAGTCGTTACATAATGGATACATAAAGTGCATTTTGTCTAACAAACGATTGAATTATGGGGTGAAATGTTTTTCTTAACATGAAGTTTGTTAACCATAACAAAAAGTTTCGGCCCAGGTCAGCCTGCGCGGACTGCGCAGGCAGACCTGAGCCGAAACTTTTTGCAAATACATTTAGCTCTCTTTTCACAGGCATGGCTTATTTATGGTCGCGAAAGCAAGGGTAAAAATCCAGGGATAATGCCCTTTAGATTACGACGGTAGGACAAGATACTGGACTATGTAGGTGGGGATTTAAAATTAGAGCGCCAACCATTCATCAACAGCTTAGAATTTGTGACCCATTATGCAAAAAGGGGCCATCTTGGTAATCTGTACATCATTTAGATGAAAACAGATCAACGATAGTGCAGATCAGTTTAAGCAGACAATTCAAAAATGAATGTATAACAAGGTGCAATGACCGATTTTCATACAGATAATGTCATTAATGCGAAAAGTGTCAACCCTGGCCAGGCTGCCCAATTTGCGCAGTCTGACCAGAGTCGAAACTTGTCGCAGCTCGAAGAAGGTCCCATTTTGCTTGATGGGTCACATATAAATATGAGCCATGCTCTGCGAAGAAGGTTTTAATGCCTCTCCAAAAACTATCGACTAAGATCAGAGTGCGCGGATTGACAGGCTGACCTGGGTCGAAAGGTCTTACTTTTTGGTTTTTCCTCTGCCTTCCTCGTTGACCAAGCTTCGATTCATTCCGTATAGATGCATGCAGAGTAACGTAAACCTGGACTCCGAGGATGATCCTCTGCATGTCAAGGGACCAGTTGGTTGTTAGGCAAAATGGATATTATGGATCTATAGTTACGATACGACTTGCTCGGTATCATGGATCATGAATATGCATTAACCTCCCCTTTCCCCACCCCCCACCCCAGCCCCTACACACACACAAACCTGTTACGCGAAAAGGGACAATCTGGGAATTCCATACATCAATTAGATGCAAACAGACCAAAGATACTGCAGGACAGCTTAAGTTGATAATTAAAAAATAATTGTATAATAAGAATATACAATGACCACTTTCATACAGAAAATGTCATTAAAGCGAAAAAGTGTCGATTCTGGTCAGCCTGCGCAATGCGCGCAGTCTGACCAGAGTCGATACTTGTCGCAGTTCCAGATGGTCCCTTTTTTGCGTGACAGATCACAATTAGTATGTTTTAACAACTTGTGCTTTCGGTTCTTGTCAAAGACGCCTAGGTATGTCAAAGTCGTTATGGTTTTCGCTGTTTAACAGAACGAAAATAGAGCACACATGTTCAGCATTTTTATTGTATTATAGAAAACGACGAAAGCAAGCTGGTAACGTTTGTATCGCATATTTCCGCTGTATGAATGAAGTCCCGAGACGAGAGAGAACTTTTTTCCATGAGAATTTTTTCTGTCTCGTAAACTTTCACATGGAACGTTGAAGTTTAGAACGTAACATTTACAGTCACGTGACATTTATCAAGAACATGATTTTAATTTGTTGAAAAATTGCCAAGGAATTAGAAAGGAATTGCGTTCATGACCTGCACATAAATAACAAAATATTTCGACAGAGGTTAGTTGGCCTGCCCAGATTGCACAGTCTGACCTGAGTCGATACTTTTTGCAGATGCATGAAATCATCTTTTCTCCGTGTTTGGCTAATTTCTGAATGAGTGCAGCTATATACATCTTCGTGAGCCAAAGTTACGATCACTACGTGGATCTTACCATGACAGATCGAGCCCGATTTCGAGATTCCCGCCATACGCCCCTATTAGATGCTGGCTATTATCCCCCTTTAGATCATATTTCTGGTAGCCAATAAAATATCGTTTTACAAACCGCTTACGAATACGATAATTTAACATGAAGCAATAACCACTCAACGTACTTTGACATTCCATCGTCAGGTGCTGAAATATAGCCTTAAACCTCCGACAATTGATTGGGCACACTGAAACTTTCTGTAAATAGTGTTTGTCTATGTTTATTTGGTAATAAATCATTACAGATCCTGTACACATCCACGGAATTATCCATGTTTACCTTCTATTTTTATACGAAAGGTCGCGACCTTGTTCTATTTTTATCAAAAATGAAATGCTACGAGCGATTCTATTCGTGCAGTTAGAGCTGGCTGCAACCAATGAAAATGCGTATCGCGTGATTGTCAAAAACAAGCTCGATCCGCCGAAGGTAGAGTACCATAGTGGATCGTCACCCTTGGCTTGCGAAGATGAGCTATATATAGCTGAACCCTTTCCCAAACGACAAAATTTTAGCATGGTCCAAACTGAAAGCACTTGCAGACGACAAAATAAAAGTAACTCGAAAATTGAAATTTGTTTCTAGCAGGGAAGAAATCATTGTGGAAAAAGGAGAAAATGCTGCTTACTCACTCTCTTGCACTTCGGATCATTACATTCACCTCTGTAGTAGACCGTCATTACGTCATATTTTTGTCACATGACCATAACTCAAAATGGCTACATAAACGCCGGTAAAAGAAAGACCAATATCGATTGTTTCGTGTGCTGTTCAAACAGCATGGGACCAATCAGACTTAGTGATAGGAAATGAACAAAAGAGGGATTTTCTGAAAAGCCTAAATATCTTGAAAGGACGATAACTTGATTTTTAATCGTACAAACTTAGATCCAGCGGTGTGTCAAATCAGTTGTCATCATTCATGGCCGCAGCCATTTTTGTTAAAATCGGCGTAAGATTCTGAAAACTGAAGAGGCTCGAAAAAAATAGTTCCATTTTATACAGGTAAATTCATCAGTTTGAACGCACCTATAATCTATCCAGAATCATATTTCCTTTGTCTAACTTACAATTTTACATATGAAACAGCTAAACAGTAACAAAACATCTTTTCCTCGGTTTGACAAGATTCTTGTCATTTAGCCCATCGCAGAGATGTATGTGAGGTAACGAACGACAACTCTGCTCGGAGATTGGCTGCTTACCAGCATTTTCTACTTTTCCCACAATGCTTTCAAACGGCTTCTACCTCAGGGTCGTAAAATTCAGGGACTGTTTGCTAGAGGGTTAATTATCAAGTGTATCTAAATATTAAGGTATTACCATCCTAAGGCTTCAAGTGTAACATAAAATAAAATTTCTTACTAGTTGACTACTCTCATAGTGATAACTTTTCGAAATCTTTTTATTTCCCACAATAAGAGTGTAGACAGCTTTGGCATGAGAACTATCCTTATTATCCCCCGCCGTAGGCGGAGGGATATAGTTTTAGCGTTGTCCGTCCGTCCGTCCTTCCGTCCCTTCGTCCGTCCGTCCGTGTGTCCGTCCCGGCAAATATCTCCAATACCAGTGGACGGAATTTCGTGAAACTTTATATACATATACAATGACCCAATCTCCCTAGAAACTTTTTTTGTTTTTTTGATTCGATGCAAAATGGCCGACTGAGAGCGATTTTAAGTTTCACTTAAGTTACACTTAAGTACACTTTTAATGTTTGGAATCTTCTCTTCAAAACTCGATTTCTCCACAACCCCTGGACCAAATTGGATAAAACTTCATATATGAACTCCTTGGGGTAAGGCGCCGACGTGTCTTTCCCGGATTTTCAATTTGACCCCGTGTCATGGAATAAAGGGGCTTAATGCAAAATTGCAATTTTTACCAATATCTCATTCAGTTTTTGTCAGAATATCATGAAACTTCATGGTTATATTGTTTATGGAAAGTTTTAGCATGTCCCTTTGCTATTTTTAATCTGGGCGTTTTTTAAGTTGACGTTCTGTCATGGAAAAAGGGGGTTTCTTGCAAAATTCCAATTTTTACTAATATTTCATTCAGTTTTGGTCAAAATTTCATCAAACTTCATGGTTATATTGTTTTTTCAAAGTTTCACCATGTGCTCTTGTTTCTTTATCTATGTGTTTTTCAATTTGACCCTCTGTCATGGAAAAAGGGGGTTTCTTGTATAATGACAAGGAAAAAGGGGCCCTAATGCATAATTGCAATTTTTACTTATATCTTGTTCAGTTTTTGTCAAAATTTCATGAAATTTCATGGTTCCATCCTTTTCTACAAGTTTCAACATGTGCCCTTTGTTTTTTTCAATCTATTAATTATTAATGCGCAAATATGTCTTTCCTGCTTTCTCAAATTGAGGCTGCATCACGGAAAAAGGCGACTTCATGGAAAAAATTGTTTTTCACTAATATCTCCTTTATCGGTGCTCAAAACTTTGTTAAATTTCAAATCTGAACTTGTTGGAACGTTGCCCAGGTACCTCTCTTCCTGTTTCTCAATTTCAGGCTGCGTCTCGGGAAAAGGGGGCTTCATGTAAAAAATTGTTTTATGTAATATTTACTACATGACTGCTCAAAATTTTATCAAATTTCGAATTTTGAATTATTATTTAAAAATGCCACAGATCACACACCCGTTGTTTTTATTTCAATGATCCAATATTGTCTTATGGGAAAAGGGGGCTTAAAGGGGGCTTAAAGGGGGCTTATTGTCCTCTACAAGTTTGTGTTGGCTATCTCTAAGATAGTAATTGCCTTTTCACTTCAAATTTTGGGGGGCATGAACAGGTTCTTTTAGGATAAACGAAGTGAATTTTTATCAATTTCATATATTTTATGACAAACACTCGTTCGGGGAGCATAACCCGTCTCTGACGGCTCTTGTTTTATCTAATGAAATCCTGTGCCATGGAACAAGGGAGCTTAATGTATAATTTCTTCATGGACCAATAACAAAAAGGCCACATGTACATGCAAAACAGAATACCTCCTATACGTTTGTATCAAAAAAGGTCTTTTTCGGCGGGGGATATCATTTCAACGAAATTGCTTGTTCATTTCTGAGACATATGCGAAAAAATGGCTATTGCAAACTGTGCACTGACCGGAGTCGATACTTTCTGAAGATGCATAGAGCCTTGTTTTGATAGAGCACGGCATTTATAATATATGTGTCGTTGAAAAAGTTTACAATGTCAAATAGGTCGGGGGTCTCAGCTTCCATAAACATCTGCACAAAACTACCAAACGTCAGAAATACGTAAAATAAGCAGGTGTCATATTGCGACGACAGAAATGTTCTCTCCACACCCTGCAATCAAAAGATAAGCGAAACGAACTTAACTCCATCCATCTGTCAACAAAATCTGAACTAGTCTTGCTCTACCGGCCGATTCTGATTTATTTTTACTATTTGAATGTACAAGTACATGTATATATATAAATTAATATTTAAAACTTAACTACTGGTGACAACATTATAAATAATGTGGCGAAAGGAGAAATTGCTCGTAAAGAGCAATTTCTCCTTTGGTCACAAAGTTTTTCAAAGGTACTTTGTTGCATATGCATAACGAAAATAACTTTCTGCAGCGTGGAGATAAAAGCTTTAAACCCTTTTTCTGCTATTATGAGTTTATTGAAACTTTTAAGTCTGTAGTATAAACCCAAATATTGGCATTATAAAGTTATTTTATGGACAAAATTTATCTTCATATCGAACCGTGTAGATCTAAGATCAGACTACACGTCCTGTGCAGTATGATCTTGATCTACACTTTCTGCAAAAGGTCATGCAGTCACGCTTAGAACTTAATGGCTAACGGAAACTTAGATTTCTAACAGCTAGCAGAAAACGAAAACCAATTGACATGCACTTTGACTTTTTCTTCACTGTGGAATGTTAATCAAACGAGTTTACCCCTTTTGATCTATTATTCATGGAGAGCGCTTGATCATATTATGATATGGAATAATTGCTTATTTAGGCGACATTTCTCCTTCCGCAATATCATTGCTCTATGTTTGTATGTAAAACTCTCATTTTCCTTTCCTCCATATTTCCACGTACTTATACTAGTATTTCCCGTGCTTTAGGTTCAGATAAAAAAAAAAAATAGAAAAATGGGTCAACCTTTGCACCGTCTCTACAAGTAACCATGGAATTCTTTTTTTTTTTCGCTACTTTCTCTACTTGATGAAGAAACTTCCTTTTGCCAAATCGATTTTTGGTGCATTTCATTTAAACTCTTGACCACAAAATCGTGAGTTTTAACAACCCTGAAGCAGGTGGCCTTGAAAACATGGGAAAAGGACAAAATGCTGGTAATCAGCATTTTCTCCTTTTCCAACAACTTTTTCTACCCTTTCTTTGTTGTCTGCATATGCTTGCAATTAGAATAGGTCTAACATTTTGTCATTTGGTAAAGTATTAAAGTTTTGTTAATTAACATCAAAAGACAACGAAAAGAAGAACCACTATTTTATGCTTTCCGGTGGGTAATCGAGAAATATCAGTGAAATATTTTTCAATATTTTATGCTTACGAACAGTCAAAATACCGATTTGTATATTCTAGTTGCCTAGGTAAAATGCGCTTGACTCAAAACTAGACGGAAATATGACGTCATTTACCTTACATTTCTCGCGCTTGACGTAATATTGTAATACGTTGCTATGCGGAGGGGGTACGCCACGGAGAGTAACCGAAAAGAACTGTACTGGATTTTGATAAAGTTCCTCCTAGAAAAGGTTCAAAGCATGAAATAAATAGAATATTTGTTTTTCTTTCGATTAAAGATCGAAATTGTTTTCATCTCGTGATTACCATCGGTAATCTTTTCACTCGTAGCTACGTCACTCGTGAAAATGGGTGTTGTTCAATGGGTGGAATAAAAACCAAATATCCTCCATACATGAACACTTGATCCATGCTATGGCAAATGGGATTTTCATACAGTTCCGTTATACATTGCCCGCCCGGGTGGCTCAGTGGTGAGTGTGTCGGACTCATGACCTAGTGGTTGTGAGTTCGATACCCGGTTGAGGCGAACTTTCTTTCAGGCTTATTTTGGCCTCTCACCTCTGCTGAAGCACGTGAGAAAAGTTGTCGGTGGCTTTGGAAAGAAAGTAGTGTAAGTACCGGTGTAAGAAAGCCAGGAAACACATGTGCGTCACCGACCGCCATGATATGACCTTAGCTGTTAAAGTGGCGTTAAACCCAAATAATACAACAAATCCGTTATACATTGTTCTAAGCGAGACATCATATAATTAGGAATCCATAAAATCCCTTTTGTCTTAAAAACGGACTGAATCTTGGGGCAGACTGGTCCTTCAACATGATATACTATAACTCTTTACCAAAAATTGTAGACTGGTCCAAATTGAAAGCATTTGCAGACGACGAAAAAAATGTGACAGAAAACTGAAACTTGTTTTGAGAGGAGTAGAATACATTGTTGGAAAAGGAGAAAATGCTGGTTACCAGCATTTTCTCCTTTTCCAACAATGTGTTCAATAATCTTCTTTCTCAGGGTTGTTTAAAGTTGTTTAGAGTTTATGTGGTAAAGGGTTCTCTAGGCGTACCTCTTCGAGAGCTAAACGTTAGTTTTCACAAATCATGAATAATGTATTGCAAGGTGTGTGTGCGTACGTATGTGCGTGCATTGCTTAGTTTCTCTAGATTTATCTGGGGGCAGAGCGTCCACATCTTATGGTTGGGACCGGAATAATCTGACATTTGCTTCTTAAAGATTTTATTCACCCATAATTATGTGACAGGCTTGGTGCAATGAATCACCGAGATGTATTAACCCATTACCAAACGACAAAAGTTTTGGCCTGTCCAAATCCAAAGCATTTGCAGACGACAAAATAAAAGTGACTGAAAATTTGTAATTTGTTTTGTGAAAGGTAGAAAACATTGTGGGAAAAGGAGAAAATGCTGGTAAACAGCATTTTCTCCTTTTCCCACGATGTTTTCTAAAGGCTTCTTTCTCATTGTCGTAAAAAGTAGGGATTGTATGGTTATGGTTTAAACACAGTTTTGTAAGAGCATAGCTAATTTAGAATGGTCGACGAATAGAGCCCATGGTTGTAGGTTCAGTACAGTTAAAACTGCAGCACATGCCGTTCGATACTTGAGTCATTTACATCACAAATTTATGTTTTATTGAAATAATAACATTCCCAGCTCACCATGTTCTCATGAAATTCGGTTAAGCAGACGCACAGCTGTAAATTTTAATTTCCAGGGTTTCTGCTTATGACGCCTACGTTCAAGGCCTTGCAAGTCTAGCACTTTCTAAGAGGACCACCTTGCAGTACACTTAGAGATTTAGTCACGTTAGCGTGGATGCAATCTCTAGCAGCTCTCGCACCGGGCTCTCTCTCCCTCTCTTTCTCCCTCTCCCTCTTTCCCACTCTCTCTCTCCCCCCTCTCTTTCCTTCCCCCTCTATCTCTCTCTCTCTTTCTCCCTCTCTCTCTTTCCCCCTCTCTCTCTCCCTCCTCTCTCCCTCTCTCTCTCTCTCCTTCTTCATCTCTCTCTCCTTCCCTCCCTCCCTCTCTCTCTCTCTCTCTCTCTCTCTCTCTCTCTCTCTCTCTCTCTCTCTGCATTTTGGTCTGTCAGTGCCACTGTCTTTCTTTTCCAAGATTTGTTTGTTCGTTTTGCGTTTGGTTTGTATGTGCATTCCTCTAAAATAACAGCCGCAATCAAGAACATGTTACAGTAAAAGACTTTCTGCACAAAAAACAACGGGTTTGAAACTCTGGCTGGAGTAGGCAGAAGACATCGATAATAGTCCGACGATTCGAAAACAAAGCCTGAAAATTATTAAATTTCTGAGTAATGTTCTGAGAAAAGGAGGTTCAATGGATCTGTAAACAGTATAGACCCATGTCAGCCTTGGCAAGATGTGTAGGCTGATCTAAGCTGATACTCTATGCGGCCAGTAAATTTTCTGTAGGCTTAGGACCATTTTACCTCATGATTAACCCATTACTACACAATCCCTACTTTTGACGCCCCTGAGAAAGAAACCTTTAGAAATCATTGTTGAAAAAGGTGAAAATGCTGGTAACCAGCATTTTCTCCTTTTCACACAATGTTTTCTACCCTTCACAAAACAAATTTCAAATTTTCATTCACTTTGATTTTGTCGTCTACAAATGCTTTCAATTTGGACCAGTCTAAAATATTGTCGTTTGGTAATGGGTTAAGTCGTTCTTTAGAGAAAATGACTTCGTTTTATGCGATGACCTACTCGGCATGAAGGATTATAAAGATACATTAACTTTTTACCAGACTAAGAAATTTAAGACTGGTCCAAATTGAAATCATTTGCAGGCAACAATTGACATGTGACTCAAATTATGAAATTTTACCCTGATAGGGTAGAAAACACTATGGGAAAAGGAGAAAATGCTGGTTACCAGCATTTTCTCCTTTTCCCACAGTGTTTTCAAAAGGCTTCTTCCTCAAGGGTGCTAAAAGTCGTCATTGTGGGGTGGAGGGTTAAGCCCCCCCTCCCTTGTTCCAGACTGTCGACTCATAGATTTCGAGTTTCTTGATTTGCGTAGCAGAAACAGGCAGAGTGCAGTACTTGAAATATAACCCTTCATGTCATTTTCCATACTTTAACTCATTACCAAACAACAAAATTTTAGGTTTGTCCGAAGCGAACGCATTTGCAGACAACAAAATGAAAGTGATTGAAAAATTTAAATTTGTTCTGGGAAGGGTAGAAAACACCGTGGGAAAAGGAGAAAATGCTGCTTACCACTGTGGGAAAAGGAGAAAATGCTGCTTTTCCCACAATATTTTCTAAAGGCGTCTTCCTCAGGGGCGTCAAAAGTAGGGATCGTGTGGTAATGGGTTAAGCGCCTTTAACTTCTATAGCTGTCAGTGCAGCCAGAGTATATCAAGATCAGACTGCACAAAACGTGCAGTCTGATCTTTGATCTACACTGCCCGATTGGTAGAGACGTTTCAGAAAAAAAATCAAGCACACATTTGCGATTATCTAGGTCTTATTATAGACTGGAAATTCCCATTGGGTTTATTCGGGGCTTCAGGGATTAAACCTTTACCCAAAAAACTGTTTTTCTACCACCCTGGAGAAGAAGACCTTTGAAAACATTGTAAGAAAAGGATAAGATACTGGTGATAGGGCAGAGTGAAAACTCTTGACACGTACATGTATATGTATGTTCATGTATAAATGTAGAACAAATTTGCCCTGGAGTCATAAGATTCGAAGCGGACAAGAATTCGTTCTTCAATTCGGTAAATCTACAACGATTAATGACGTAATCTAACACCACGGCATATATTCGTTTTTTTTTTCGGATTTTCTTTCCTCTGCAAGCAAAAATGTTAAATCATTTCACAGATATACGAGTCGAAAAACACAATGTAATGTATCTTTTTTTGTTGGTTGAAGTTTTGCAGTGAGAACGACTCTGCTAAGTCTATTACCTGAGAAAAACGGAAAATGTAACATCAAAGTACTGACAGTAAACGAGAAAAGAGAGAAAAGACAGTTTGGGATATAAAAATATTTTTTCGGTAGTGCCTCTACAAGATTATTTCAGTCTTGTTTCCTGCTAAAATGTGGTCCTTTGATGTCAAACAATTTCTAAATCAAACAATTGCCTATTGTTGAACTCTTTACTAAACGACAAAATTTTAGATTTTTCTAAATTGAAAGCATTTGCAGACAACAAAATAACATCACTCAAAAAGTGAAATTTGACATTAGAAGAGTAGAAAACATTGTGGGAAAAGGAAATATGCTGGTTACCAGCTTTTCGTTTTGTGCAGTCTGATCTTGATCTACTTGATCTAGAAAAGTAAAAAACATTGTGGGAAAAGGAGAAAATGCTGGTTACCAGCATTTTCTCCTTTTCTCATTATGTTTTCAGAAGGCTTCTTCCTCAGGGTCGTAAAAACCAGGGATTGTTTGGTAAAAGGTTAAATAAATAGTATCGAAAGCTGCTTGTGGAGTAAGATACTGCAGATGCGTTTTCATTTTTGTACGAAAAGCTGAATTAGTATGACAAATGTTTTTCAAAATGTTGAATAATTCTAAACAGAAGTTATTCAACAGTATGATATACTAGCTCAAAAAGGGTAATACAATACAATTGCATAACAAACATATTGAAGAAAAAGGATAAGAACAAAAGCCTAGGCTTATAGAGTTCTTCAAAGGTTTAAATGGAATATACATGTAGTCAAGTAGAATGAAAACTTTCAGAGTAAAAAAAAATATCATACCACCCCCCTCACTGCTTGGGAAAAAGAAACGAAATATTAAAAAGGTAGATTCTATAGAGTTCTTTGTCTCCGATCTGTCTCTCTTTTTCTGTCTCTCTGTGTCTCTGTCTCTCTTTAACTGACACCAATTCGAAACAAAAATATGAATGCACTCAGTGTGCGTATTTACATCATAACAGGTGAATAACAAAAACGTCGTTGTTGGAATTTAGAGAAAAAAACAACTAACATTGAGAACCAGACTCCTAATTTCCTTGTTTCTTGTTTTAATGACCCTGAGGAATATTCTTGAGAAAAAGTAGTTGGCAAAAGGGAGAATGCTGGTTAAATAGCATCACCTCCTTTTCCCAGAATATTTTCGTACTCTTCCATAATCAAATTCCTTCGTTTGAGCTACACCAGGTTTGCTTTGTGCCAATGATTTCAGTTTTACAAAGGTTTTCAAATTTTTCTTCCTATTGAGACTTAAGTTTGTGTGACAAAAAAAACAAACAAACGGTAAGTGCCTTTTGACGGAATTTAAAGTTGCCTTAACTCTTCACCGAACAACAAAATTTTGTATTCCACTGAAATGAAAGCATTTACAGACGACAAACTACAGGTTCCACGATAATACATTTTGTGTGATTGAACTTGTAGACAACAATGTAAAAAAAGGGAAAATGCTATCTCCTGGCATATTTCCCCAAAATGCTTTGAAAACTTGGAATTGTCTGGTAAAAGGTCAACAGAGCAGGCGTCATTGGTTTGAAACACATTACTGCCTCGCCACTTCAAATTTACGATTCAATTAGCTTTCATGATCCAAATCACATTACATTAATTAGCTTGAATTTTTTAATAGACTTTCCTCGTCTGGGAATGTCAAAAGAATGTCAATTTTTATTTGGAAAGACACAAAATAGTTTTGAACTGACTAAAATTGATGTATTGTGTAGTCTAACATTGGAAAGAGTCTACTGCACAGAGTAGATTGTGTCTGCATCGGGGGTTAACAAAGACTTGTCGGATACTTGTAAAGGTGACGGTTGCATAATTGAAAAAAAAATGAAGTGTGTTTCCATAACTAGATTGTAGAAACACTTATTTAAACATTCTTCAACCACGCAACCGTCACCATTTGCCGGATATGTGTCTTAAACTTATCAATATCCCGAGTGGAAGTCCTTCTTTAGTACATACTCTTCAGTACTTTATCCAGAAGTAATGGTGGACTATACAGAGGATATTTGGGGTTTTTTTTGGTTACAGATCGAAATTTATTTCACCGACTGAACATAATCGGTAACATTTTTACGAGTGAAAGTATTACCGAATGTATTCACGAGATGAAATGTAATTTCGATATTTAACAGAAAAAAAAATCAATTTATTTCATGCTTTGAACCTTTTCTGGGAGGAACTTTATCAAAATCCTGTACAGCTCTTTTCAGTTATTCCCCGTGGCGTACCCCCTCCGCATAGCAACGCAATACAATATACGTCAAGCGCGAGAAATGTAAGGTAAATGACGCCATATTTCCATCTGGCTGTAAGTCACGCGCATTTTACCGAGGTAACTGCAATATGAAAATCGGTATTTTGACTGGTCGTTACCATGAAATATCAAAAAATATTTCCCCGATATTTTTCAATAACCTACCGGAAAGCGTGAAATAAGGTTTGATATTTCGGTTACGACCAGTGAAAATACTGATTTCATATTTTCTATCACTAATTTTCAAGTTTTCTAGTCGTTGCGTCGAATATTCAATTTATTTCATGCTTTTAATCCATTTTTGTCTTGACTTTCATGAAAATCTAAATAGTAGTTTACAGTTACTCTCCATAGAGGTTAATAAATACAAGCCTGGGAACTTAATGGACGTACCGTGACCGCCGACGCCTGATAGAACTTAAATGAAAAACGGATCCAACAAAACATGACCCGGTTAATGTAACATTTAGGATATGTTCACGAAAGGACATTTTCGTCCGTAAGGCAAGAAGAACCGATTTAAATACTTTTGAAGTTCAATGTATCAGTGTTATACACGGTCGGACAACTTGACCTTCTGCCACGTCAATTTATGGTCTCAATTCTTTCAACGGCAAGTGATTTAAATCGATCCTTTAACCCCTACGTCTGAAATCAAATCTGCAGGATAATCCTTTACCAAACAATTTGGACTTTTAGCAGCCAGACTACAGAAATCAGGCTACTGAAAACATTGTTGGAATAGAAGAAAATGCTTGTAACCAGCATTTTCTTCTATTCCAGCAATGTTTCTGACATTCTCAAATACAAACAATATTTTTTCAGCATCATTCACTTTGTCTTTTTCAAGTGCTTTCAATTTGGACAATTCTAAAATTTTGTAATTTGTTTTTTTTTAAGCATTAATGAACGGTTCGATATTTTATTTTGCATGTAAACAGCGAACAGTATCCAGCCCAGAAGAAGCTTTTGTGAACACTGGCGTTCAAGACTAGACTTCATAGGACTTTGATTACATTGCAAAGCTCAAAAAAGCTTCTACTATATAGCATAGGGCAGTGTAAGAGTTACTCGTAAAAGCTGTAAATTGTTTTACAATACGTTGAACAATTTCTACGGATTAAATATCAAAGAGAGCCGACACACTATCTATTGATACAAGTTGCCATGTCAGATTGACACTATGTCATCTGGTATTGGGGATACAAAAGACAAAAGGTCCTTGTCGGTATCAAGAGAGTTATGGTCTGCACCTTGCAAAACCGAGTGAATGTGTAGTTCTTTACGACGTCAAATGTGTAGGTTGGGCCCAAAATAAGACGCGTATGTTGTTTGATCTCTAATCTAAAGTGCAGCTATTGGTCAGATTTTGGGCCACGCCGTGCGGCGAGGCAATTCATTTTCTCGTCCACAGGTATGAAAAAAATGAAGGAAACTCCAAAATCTGGTACACTTTGAACCCCCGAATGCCTGCATTGACCACAAGTTTTCACGTGGCACAAAGTTAGATAACATTAAATAGTCCACTGTGACAGTAGATTTCGACGTCATGCTCTCTAGACAGTAGTATTACATGGCTACATGCTAGCTCACACATTTTGTGTCTGCATTTTTATATCAAGTTTTGACAAAGCACCAAGATTCTTAACTCAACCATAACATTGTATTATAATAGGATAAATGCCTTACCATATCCAAGACAAGATAATAAAACAGGAGCACGCCCATGGTGCGGGAACACTAATTAGACATTTAGATAGTATCAAAGGTGAAAAGGTTGTCAGCAATTCCCGTTCCCGTTTTTAGTTAACAATGGTAATTAACGGAAGTGTAGATGTTTTATACGTTCTGCTTGGAACCTTGTGGAATCCTCAGATTATTTACAGTTCCGACGTTTCCTCGATCTTTGCATGCAAAGCAATCGTATTTCCATATCAGCACTGACATAGAACTAAACCGTGTGGTATCCATAGTTAAGAGGTAAAGCGTGGTCTCGCAACAATAAGGGTCCGAGCTCGATTTCCGGGAACGGTTGTCAACTTTGGCACTATTCATTGGCCAAACATTCGTCGGGAGTACTGGTGTGGTTTTAATGTGGCAGAATCGAGAGACATTAGTACAGGTTTCAAGAACTTGTTTCTCTAACAATAAAAAATAGACACGTGTATGTTTGAACTTAACCATGTAAGAAACATTGTGATGCACTGGTGAAATAATGATTCATGTTCTGTGAAGAGGGGGTTTTAATGCCTGTGCAAAAAGTATAGACCCATGTCAGTCTTGCTATTTGATAATTTCTGGGCCCTAATTCACCAAATATTCTTTGCTTTATTCTCCAGGATTGTCTATACTTGAAAGTAACAAAACTTCTGATTGACTAAACCAAATGGTTTAGCCAATTAGAAGTTTTGTTAATTTCTAATTTGGCAAATTTTGAAGAATAAGACAAAGAATGTTCTTAAGAATGATAGGTAAACACGGTTCCTGTTCTAATGGATTGCCAACATTCTGGTATTACCAAGCTAAACTGCCGCATGCGAGATTTTTGGCTGTGGTAAAAAGTCATACTTACAAAAGAATTGGCATGATTTCAAGCTAGAAACAGTAAACAAAATGTCATAACAGTGGGACATTTTAACTTTAAAATTTGCGTGCAACTCTTTACCAAATGACAAAATCATAGACTGTTCTAAATTGAAAGGGGCTTGTCATTTATTACAGGCATTTTCCCCTTTTCCCAGAATGTTTTCAAAATGGTCCTTCCTTAGGGTCGTTAAAAGACGGAATGGTGTGCCTGTGGTAAAATGTTAACAAGGTAAAACGAAAGAATATGGGGGCTATTGTTCAGGTCTATGACCCCTAGCTCATCGGTAAATGAAGTCTATTATCTACGTGTTCGTAAAGGCTGTCTGATATGCATGTTCGCGAGCCAAGGTTACGATCACTACGTGGATCTTACCTTGGCTGCTTGAGCCCGATTTCGGGATTCCTGCGATGCGCCCTCTATTGGATGCTGATTATTGCCCCCCTTTACAACATATTTCTAAAAGAAAATGAAATATCGTTTAACAAACCGTTTACGAATACACATGAAGCGATAAGCAGACATCCACGTGAGTTTCCATGTTTACCTTTTATTCGAAAGGCAGCAATCTTGTTATATTTTAATCAAAGATGAAATGCTACGAGCGATTTCATTCGTTGCAGTTAGAGATGGCTGCATCCAATGAAAAAGCGAATCGGAATAATGTAAAAATCAAGCTCGATCCGCCAAGGGTAAAGTAGCGTTTTTAATCGTCAGCCTTGGCTTGCGAAGATGTCTGATATGATGCATCCCCTCCCCAAAACTAAGGGGATTATAGTAATACGCACTATAAAGTAGCAATGGAGAAAATGGCTTTTATCAATACCTTTGAGGAGAAATCAGGCCTGTTTTCCAGATTTCTCTACACTGCTGATCGTAGATTAATGAATAGCAGCAGGTAGCGTTATGTTGAGTAAACTTATATTGTAGATTGAAATTCAAAGCAACGGTTGTCGCGTAGAAAAACAGTCCGGGCTCTGTACCCAGAATGCCAAAATTAGATGAATATTGGTATAATGCCATCTAGCGGGAGACAATATAGTAGTGGTATCAAGGTAATAAACATATCCACTGCTATACTGATGGAGTTCAGATTGAAAGCCAATATAATGTCAACATCTACTTTCTGTTTGTCTTCCAGTTAAGTGCAAATTATCGTCGTGTTAATCATTTTCCAATTCTAAATTTTAGACTCCTACAAATACGAAACATCTGAAAACGACAAGTTCTGTGGTAAGGTAGAAAAGATTATTGGAAAGATGAGGAAAATGCTAGTTATCAGCTTTTTCACCTTTTCCCATCATGTTTTCAAAAGTCTCCTTTTTCAGTATTGTTGAAACTCAGACCTGTGTTGTAAAAGTAGTTTTACGGTCGCATAATTCTAAGCCGGGCAGAATGGAGTCTAATGCCTTCAACTTCCAATATCACATAAGATACCGTACAAAATTCGTTTAGTTTTCTAATTTTTTCTATTATTTTCTTGTCCTTGTTTAAAGCATCTTGAAACCCACGCCGAACCCCTGTAAACCAAATTTTGATTCGAAGAATTTTTGAGCACATAAAAATTATATTTCAAAAGGACAATTATACAGAGTTTATTTCATCGGCTTGTGGTTAATATAGGGAAATAATTGCCGAAAAAGGGAAAGGTATGCGAAAATAACGAGGCAAAATATTTCTCCATAGTAACCACAAGCTGATGAAATAAATCATATATTATATTTCATCTGATTATTTTGTCAACGAATGCCACTTTTAAAACTAGTGATCTCAAGTTAATAACTCAATTTTCGGTAGAAGGAAATTATTCACTGTTATGGGGAAATAATTCCCCCAGTTTAAATTACGTCATTTCTGTACCCATAAAATTTCTATAAATAGACACATGAAATATAATATAGGGTTGTAACTATTTACCCCTTGGTAAGATTAAAAATAAATAAATAAACCTTCTGGAGGGGCTCAAACCTACGACTTTCAAAACTGTAGTCGGTGACTCTACTACTGAACCATGATGTAACGAAGCCGACTAATTATGTAATCGTCTCTCAAAAACGATATTTATCGCTCGTTAAGCTATTCTGTTACCAAAGAAATAGGAAAAAATCATTAAAAATAAAAATAAAAATTTGGTAATTGTCGTGTTTCTTCTATGTACTTGTATCTAGGTTTTGGTTTTTAAACCATTTTTGGATGCGTATTATAATAAGTAGTCTTATAAGAAAACTTGAAAAATAAAATCTTGTTTTGAGCCCCTTTAACCCCAAACAAAGTTTGATACCTTTCAATCTATAGAAAAGCTATTATTTAAAAACCGTTCTCACCAGTAACTATTGCAAAGTACACGGCAAAGATCAGACAGTAATTTTCTCTGCCGTCTAAATGTGATATCTACAAAAAGTGGCTAAAATGGCTTAACCCTTTACTCCATAGATACTCATTTTTACGCATTGCTTGTAGGAGCCTTTGGAAAACATTGTGTCAAAAGGTGAAATTGCTCGTGACGAGCAATTTCACCTTTTGTCACAATGTTTTCTATGCTATCAAAAGGTCTCATATACACATTAGAAACTGTTTCATCCTTGCTCTTATTAGAGATACCATAGAAATGCCTTGTGGGGTAAACGGTTAACAAGAGTTGCGGAATAATCGTTCGATCTCCTTTCACAGATATGGTGTGAAAATCGTTGGCAATCGGTAATTAAGCCCTTTTTTGGCGCTAGGCCGGCTTAAGTTGCTCGGTAGACAGTTTAGATAAAGATCAGACTGCACAAAATGTGTAGATTTATCTTTGATCTACTCTCTACTCTACTTTGTTACATGTTCTAGCCAAAGCAACATCTAAATAGCAATATTTCGGATGCTCTTCCTGGTTGAAAAGAGCGATTTCATCATTCAGCGCCCTAAAGGTCTAAGTTCTTAAATTACGGACAATCACTACCTAAATGTGTATCAAGCACAACAACCAAGGACGTCCCTCTCTTTTTTTCTCTCGTTATTCAATGGTGGTCGCAGTTGAATACGGAAGCTCACTCGTGCCTTGCCTTCTTGAAAGAAAGCAAAATACTTAAGTATCGTAATGCTAATTAGCAACTAGTAGCTTCATAACAATTTTGTCTGAGGCACTGAAGAAAGAAAATAAAAAATGGATTTGTGTTCTGTCCTTCGTGACAGATCTATAACTAAACCTGAGATAAAAAACACACATACCAACAAACCAAAAAGATGTGCTAACTGTAGAGAATGAACTGACCTTCTTATTATTCAAATTTATGAGTCATTTTGATGATTCTTTTAATGATAACTGGTCTTTCAAAGGCTCATCAGACATAGTCAAAAGTGTATGATCCTCTTGCGAATTGTCAGCTTGCTGGCACGGATGACACCTTTTAGTTTAAACATATTTTATTCATAAGTGAAATGGGGTTGGACCACAAGTTCTACCAACTTAGAATCGGTCCTTCCCCTACAATGAAAAGAACAAAATAATATTTCTATGGCAACAAGCAAAAAAAAAAAAACAACAACAACAAAAAAAAAAAAAACATATATAACAAACTAGGGAAACAAAAAAAGGTAACTGAATATAAGAGAAAGAAATAGAGGGATGAAAGAAAGGAGAAAAAAAGGAGACAGAAAATTTCGGTAATGGACATACAAGACAAAAATGAAAATTAAGTTACTTGCGAAAAGCAGGAGTGAGAAAGGATAGGTAAATACTCGATTGAGATACTCTGGGATCCGCGCGTACAATTGGATTGAAATCAAAATTATGTAAAACGGCCGGATTGTTGAATAAATAACTGAACTGATGCAAATAGCGAGCAGTTATCGTTGTAATTTAAATTTTCATCGCCAAATAACAATTTGTTAGTGTTTAAAGGGTGAAATGCTATTGTCGATCGAAAAAGAATGGTTCTTTTATCAGTGTTTCTATTACATTTAAAAAAAAAGTGTTCCGCATCTTCAGCACCAGTTCCACAAGCACATATTGGATCTGATTTTAGATGATTTAGAAACAGGTCATTGTTTAGATTACTGCAATTGTTCCTTATTCTAGCATGAATTATCGACAGATATCGGTTTCCGAAAAAATATAGGTTGGGTATTCTTTTGGGTTTAGTCATACTAATGAGTTTTGATTTGAAAGAATTAAATGTCGTGATATTTTTAACATCTTGTTCGAGGTCATTCCAAATCGGTATGGAAGAAGGTATACAAGACTTTTGAAACAGTCGTGTTCTTGCTTGAACATGTTCATAATTCTGGCTATTACGTAATTGATACTGAGACCTGTTACCAACTAGTGGGGGTATTAGTTCCTCTATGAATTGTGGGACGAGACCATTTGATACTTTATACATAAAACATAATTTTGAATTTTTCCGTCTCACTGATAATGCCTCCCAACCACACTCGTTGTATAGATTTTCAAGAGATACTGATCTTGTAAGGCCTGTTACAATACGGGCTGCTTCATTTTGTAATTTTTCAATTGAATTGGAGGAAACGACAGTACATCCATCCCATACTATAGACGAGTACTCCAAAATTGGTCGGACATACGACAAGTATATTTGGTTTAATGCTGCCCTTGTAAGAGTATACTGAAGTCTGCGCATAATTTGCAGAATTTTCGATGCTGATTCTAAAATGTCATTTATATGATTGCTCCATTGACCGGTACTACTTAAAGTAATTCCCAAATGTTTGTGATGATCAACGACCTTTATTGGTGTATTTCCGAAGAGTAACCGTGGTACATCTAAATCTTTTTTATTTGAAAAAATGACTGCCTCAGTTTTATTTGGATTAAAATCTACTAACCATTGCTTTGCCCATGACGATACAGATTTCAGATCCTGATTAATTATACCTTCTATGTCTTTTAAAGAAGTTGCCGAGTAGTACAGGGAACTGTCGTCGGCATACAACCTAGTAAGACTTAGTAAAGAGTCTGTAATATCATTTACATAAATAAGAAATAATAATGGTCCTAAAACCGAACCCTGAGGTACTCCAGCACTTAAAGGTAGATAGTTTGATTCAGCTGATTGGATCACTACTTTCTGTTTTCTATTTCTTAGATAACTATTAAACCAAGTCAAAAGGCTGTCACTAAAGCCATGCTCTCGGAGTTTGAATAGGAGACCACTGTGCCATACTCTATCAAATGCTTTAGATATATCACAAAAAACAATACAAGAAAATTGACCATGATCCATGGCTTGACATATATGGTGATATATATCTATAAGCTGGTAGGTGGTTGAATGTTTTGGTAAAAAACCAGATTGATATTTATATAGTAGCTTATTTGTATTTAGGAAATTATATACATGTTTAAAAATTATTCTTTCAAGGACTTTTCCACAACTACTCAAAAGAGAGATAGGCCTATAGTTAGCTGGCAAAGACTTGTCGCCTTTTTTGAATATGGGCGTTACTGTTGCTCTTTTCCATAATTCAGGGAAAACACCCTCAGAAAGAGAACGATTAAATAAAATGTACAGTGGTTTGCTTATTGCTTATTGACACCTTTTGAGGTAACCGTTGTTACAGACCATTATTCAAAGAACATGTAGTGCGATATTTGATGTACCATATCCGATGGTAGAAAGATCCTATACAACTAGCCGTGAAATTGCGATTTCTAGATATTCCAAACTGACCTAAGTGCAGACGATGAAATGTGTAATTTAAATTTTTATTCAATATTTTGCCTGTTGAATACTTACATGAAATATATAATCTTATTGTTTTAGTAAAGCCATTCTTAAATAAACTTGGACTTTATACAAATATTCTCCGTCCTTTTCAGTCTATTTCATACCTATCAGAGTATATCTCTTTCTTTAGTTTCCATTACAGAATCATTTCATAACCATACTTTTATGATATACTCATTACTCACATTCTTACAAGCTACAGGTCAATGTCATTTTTGCGACAAATGACCACAGCGATGCCTTTCATTCATTTTAAAGTTTTACGGAGACCGAATGAAACGACTAACATAATGAAACACCTTGCCAGAATCCCAGGTTAACTTATGTCAAATATACCTAACAATTGTGTTATGTTGATTGGAATTATTGCATTTCGATATACTCAATTCGTTCAAAGTAATTCGACATTAACGGATTGCTAAAACTGAGAAATGACGACCATAAAGTGCCACCATAATCAATCACATGAAGAATGACGAATCATTTGCATTCAGGTGCGATACGATCGAAATAATTCAATTACAAAATCCTTAAACTCAATTTGACTTCACATTTCAACCGTATCGTTTATTTCGCTCGTAACCTGATCCTGCTTATCAAAATAAACCCGTGAATAAATATCCTATAGGTTTTGGGAGCCCGTAATTCATTTTAAGCGTAATCATGTACCTTTATTCGTTCGATTAGACCCTTGTTCGAAGTTTAGTCTTTTGCAGCACAACAGTATTTCAGTGATCTGCCGATAGCATGGAAGCATGTCTCTGAATGATCCTTATTACAACGCAAAGAAATTTCTCGCGATGTGTTTGGATAATATGCCTCGTACATGTATACAAGTCATGTATAATGTCAAAATCCACCGATATGAACCGCCCACATTGTCATTAAAGCGGAAAGAATATATTACGACGTATTTTTGAAAACACACGAATATTTTTACATAATTTACATCATCCTTTGAATGTCCTTCTACAACAAACACACGGGGTTAAAACAAGCTTAGTCATTGTAACGTTAAAAGGATGACCAATAATTATTGTCGTTTGTGGTAACCAACGCATACTGCAAAGTCTTACCAATCCAGGTTGTATTCCCCAATTTTTGTTCTCACCAACTGACTACGCTGACGACATAGAATACCCTTCTGAGTACCCTAATTCAATGAAAATTGACAGCACTGAGAATTGACGTCACTGAAACATGTGCAGTTTTGGTGCTAAAACTTGTTGATATCAGGTACTGTGACAGACAGTCCACGTATTTCTATTCAAACATGGATTTAAATAACTACAAGGTAAAAACTACGCATATTAATGATTTGTTGGCAAAAGTAACCGACCTTCAGTGACCTCAAACGACCATTAAGTTATCCTTACAATGTTAATGATAATAATTATATGGTGCGGGCTACTCAGTATGTTTATCTTGTGGGCAGCTCATATCGGTCGACGCCACCATTTTGGATGTTGTGTGGGCATATTATCCAATCAGAGAGTCAGATATTTCTTTACAGTATTATTAAATTACACTTTCATTCATTCACTCTTTTCGTTAAAAGGATTAATCTCATTGTTTCTTATTTCGTTGCATTGACTTTTTACATTGTTTCTTTTTCGTTGAAATAACTGCTCACATTGTTTCTTTTTTCTTTCAAGGACTACTTAAATTAATAATTTCTTCACTCCAAAGACTATTGACATTAATTCTTTTTTCTTTCCAAAAACACTCACATCGTTTCATTTTCGTTGCAAAGAGCGCTCTCATCGTTTCTTTTTTCGTTGCAAAGACTACTCACTATATTTTTAATCGTTGCAAATACTACTCACATTGTTTCTTTGTTCATTGCAAAGACTACTCACTACATTTTTCAATCGTTGCAAGGACTACTCACTATATTTTTTAATCGTTGCAAAGACTGTTCACATTGTTTCGTTTTTCGCTGCAAGGACTACATTCATTGTTTCTTTTTTTCGTTGCAAAAACTACTTGCTTTATTTTTTTAATCGTTTCAAAGATTAATCGCATTTATCTTTTCCGTTGCAAAGACCTCTCACATTGCATTTTTTCTTAAAAAGAAAGCTTACATTATTTCTTTTTCGTTGCAAAGATTATTCACAATTTTTCTTAGTCGGTAAACAGACTGCTCGCATCTTTTATTTTTCGGAGCAAAGACTACTCATATTATTTGTTTTTCACTGCATATACTTCTCAAATTGTTCCTTTTTCATTGCAAAGACTCTTAACAGTACTTCTTTTTCGGTGCAAAGACATTTCGTATGATCGTGTGTTTTAGTTGTTGAAAAATGTGCTTTTGCAAGAACTATTCATGTTGTTTCTGTTTTTATGGCAAATGCTATTTGTAAGTTTTTTTTCTTTTGTGATAAAATTATTTATCGATGTCACTGTTTTATATCTAAGCTGTAAAAACTGCTCACTTTGTTTAATTTTCGTTTCAAAGACTTCTTGCGTTAGTTTTGTTATCTTTGCTAAGACATTAACATTGTTTTGGTCATCGTTGCAAAGACTACTCACATTTTTACCATTTTCGTTGAAAAGACTACTCACATTGTTTTTATGCGTGCAAAGACTACTTACATTGTTTCTGTTTTCATTGCAAAGAGTACTCGCATTATTTCTTTTTCGTTTCAAAGACTACCCGCATTGTCACTCTTCCGTTGCAAAGACTAATCATATTGTTTTTTTTCCGTTGCGAAGACGACTGACATTGTCTTTTTTTTTTGTTGCAAAGACTGCTCTCATTGTTGCTTTCTGCAGTCCAAAGACTGCTCTCATTATTTCTTTCTGTGGTGCAAAGAGTGCTCACATTTTTCATTTTCTTCAGTGCAAGGATTGCTCTTATAATTCTTTTTTTCGTGGCAAAGACTATTCAAACGGTTTCTTTTTTATTCGAAGATGCTGACATTCTTTTTGTAGTGATAAGACTGCTCATATTGTTTACTGTTTTGCGATGCAAAGACTGCTCATATTGTTGTCTTTTGCGATTTAAACACTGCTCACACTGTTTTCTTTTGCGGTGAAAAGACTGCTAACATTGTTTTCTTTTGCGTTGAAAAGACTGCTCAGATTGTTTCCTTTTGTAGTGAAAAGACTGCTTACATTGTTTCCTTTTGCCGTGCAAAGACGGCTCACATTGGTTCCATTTGCGGTGCAAAGGCTGCTAACATTTATTCCTTTTGAGATGTAAAGGCTGCTCACATTGTTTCCATTTGCGGGGCAAAGGTCGCTCAGATTGTTTCCATTTGCGGGGCAAAGGTCGCTCAGATTGTTTCCTTTTGCGGGGCAAAGGTCGCTCATATTGTTTCCTTATGTGATGCAAAAGTCGCTCATATTGTTTCCTTTTGCGGTGAAAAGGTAGCTCATATTGTTTGCTTTTTCTGATGCAAAGACTGTTCGCATTGTTTCCTTTTGCGGTGCACAGACTGCTCCCATTGTTTCCTTTTGCGGGGCAAAGACTGCTCACATTGTTTCCTTTTGCGGCGCACTGACTGCTCCCATTGTTCCCTTTTGTGGGGCAAAGACTGTTCACACTGTTTCCTTTTGCAATGCAAAGACTGCTCACATTGTTTCACTTTTGCAGTGAAAAGACTGTTGCCATTGTTTCCTTTTGCGGGGCAAACACTGGTCACATTGTTTCCTTATACGGTGTGGAGACTGCTCACACTGTTTCCCTTTTGCAGTGAAAAGACGCTCACATTGTTTCCCTTTTGCAGTGAAAGGACGGCTTACATTCTCTCCTTTTGCATTGACAAGGTCGCTCTCATTGTTTCCTTTTGCAATGCAAATACTTCACATTGTTTTCCTTTGCGGTGAACAGACTGTTCGCATTGTTTCCGTTTGCTGTTCACATTTTTTCCTTTTGTGGAGCAAAGACTGTTCACATTGTTTCCTTTTGAGGTGAAAAGACCGCTAGCTCATATTGTTTTCTTTTGCGGTGAAAAGACCGCTCACATTGTTTCCTTTAGAGATGCAAAGACTGCTCACATTGTTTCCTTTCGAGATTCAGACTGCTCACATTGTTTCCTTTTGCATTGCAAAGACTGCTTACATTGTTTCCTTTTGCGGTGCAAAGACCGCTCACATTGTTTCCTTTCGAGATGCGAAGACCTCTCACATTGTTTCCTTTTGCAATGCAAAGACTGCTCAGATTGTTTCCTTTTGCGGTGCAAAGACCGTTTCCTTCTGAGTTGAAAAGACCGCTTACATTGTTTCCTTTTGCAGTGCAAAGATGGCTTACATTGTTTTCTTTTGCAGTGCAAAGATGGCTTACATTGTTTCCTTTTGTGGTGCATAGACCGCTCACGTTGTTTCCTTTTGCGATTCAAAGACCGGTCACATTGTTTCCTTTTGCGGTGCAACAACGTGAGCAGTCTTTTGAACGTCAAAGGAAACAATGAGAGCAGTCTTTTCACCGCAAAAGGAAACAATGTGAGCGGCCGTTGCACTGCAAAAGGAAACAATGTAAACAGTCTTTGCACTGCAAAAGGAAAAAAAAGTGAACGGCTTCTGAATCGCAAAAGGAACATTGTGAGCAGTCGCAAAAGGAAACAACGGAGCAGTCTTTGCATCTCAAAAGAAACAATGTGAGCGGCCTAGCACCGCAAAAGATAACATTGCTTCCTTTTGCGATGCAAAAACCTCTCACATTGTTTTCTTTTACGGTGCAAAGAGTGCTTACATTGTTTTCTTTTGCGGTGCAAATACTGCTCATCTTTTTCCTTTTTCATAGCGAGGACTGCTCACATTGGTTATTTTTGCGGTGCAAAGACTCCTCACATTGATTCCTTTTTCGGTGCAATGAATGCTCATATTGTTTCCTTTTGTGGTGAGTACACTGCTCGCACTGCTTCCTTTTACAATGCTAAGGCTACTCACACTGTTTCCTTATGCGATGCAAAAACTGCTCACATTGTTTCCTGTTACAATGCAAAGGCTGTTCACATTGTTTACTTATGCGATGCAAAGACTGCTCACATTGTTTCCTTTTGCTTTGCAAAAACTGCTTACATGTACATTGTTTTCTTTTGCGATGAAAAGATTGCTCATGTTGCTTCCTTTTGCGATGCAGAGACTGTTCGTATTGTTCACATATTTTTTTCTTTTTTTTGCTGTGAGAAGATTGCTCACATTGTTTCCTTTTGCGATGCAAAGACTGTTCATATTGTTTCCATTTGCATGGTAAAGGCTGTTCACATTCTGTTTTTTGCGGTGCAAAGACTACTCATATTTTTTCCTTTTGCGATGGAAAGACTGCTCACATTATTTGGCTGTCAACACGCGAAAAGGGGCATTCGGACATTTGGGTAAAGTGTCGTCTGGGATCAGGATATACTGTTCGCACAGGCTAATCCGAAGGGGCACTTCCCGTTTCTATGCAATTTTCTGTTTTTCGCAAGTATACTGAAGCACAAAATCTAATGAAGTCGTAAAAGTGCCGTCTCGAATTAGCCTGCACGGACTGCGCAGGCTGATCCGTCACGACACTTTACGCAAATGTCCGAATGTCCCTTTTCGTGTGTTGCAAGCCATTTGTTTTGCGATTCAAAGACTGCCCACGTTGTTTATTCTTGCGATGCAAAAGACTGCTCATATTGCTTCTTTTCGGTTAAAAAAAGGTGACAAACTCAAAATTGGTACAAGTGAACCTAAGTTCTCTGATAATGTAGAAAACATTGAGGTTAAGAGCATTTTCTCCTTTTTCCATAATGTCATCAAGAGCTTTCTCCTGTTAAATATCGGGGTCGTGTGGTAAATCAAATTTTGCTTTTTAACACTTTACCAAACGATACAATTCTTTAAACTGGCCAAACTGAAAATAAACGTAACTCAAAACATTGCACTTTGTTTCCAGCAGGGTAGAAAACATTGTGGGAAAAGGAGAAAATGCTGGTTACCAGCATTTTCTCCTTTTCCAACAATGTTTTCTAAAGGCGTCTATCTCAGGGCCGTACAAGCGAGATATTGTGTGGTAAAGGGTTAAATCAGTTGGCAGTATACTCCTGTCAAAATTTAAACGATCATTTGGCATGTTGAACGAAAAGCACTGAGAATTTGTCTTGAATTCTCAGATTTTTATACTATTTTATGACAAGTATAATGTAATTGGCAAAACAAGAATAACTTGGAAGATGAGAATTTCCTCTAGGAATGTCAGACTTGACGCACGTGTAGAATTCTATTTGTAATTGTAAACATCTAAAATTTACACTTCATTTAGGAAGGAAACAATTATTCCATTTCTCATCTAGAAACTATTATGTTTCCAAAAATAGTGACCTGCTCTTAGCACAATATAAGTCAAAGCCCTGAAAGCGCTGCATGATATTTATTGAATCGAAGAAATCTTGCGGACAAGTAAAGCTTTAATCCTTGATGGCTGATGGATGCAACTCAAGACGTGGTCGTTGACAGTGCAAATCAAAATTAAACAGTACAAAACCTGCTTTTTTTACATTGACCTGTCCTTTCCTGTAATTTTATTCTTGCACTTGCACAGTATGGCCAAAACATCGGGCTCTTTCAGGTTTTTCCCTAAATATGTATGGATGGCAAATAACGGCTCCTCGTCCAGATTATTTCACTCATCAGTCTGCTTACTTGTGCATAACCGAGTTATTAGTGCCTTGGTCATACTTGGTTACAGAACACGGTTAACTTTTACCAAAGGATCCTTTGCTGTAAAAACCCCAAGTTTGATGGTTTTTTTATCACCATCAATTTTTTTCATCATTCATTCGTCATAATAAGATGCTGTAAACAAGCATGTCTCTGTTCCATAAGTAGTTTCTATTTGAGTCTCGTCTAATTTGTCCTGTGGGAATGTTTTCAGTATATAAGCACCTAAAATTTATAGTCTGATTAGCAATTACTTTGTACTTAAGTAAACAGATGAGACTGGTTGTCGGAAATTAATCATAAAGATAGTGGACACGATTAGCAGTGATTTTACTCAGCTGACGAAAAATAATTAATGACTCTCAGAGGATGAGCGCACTCATCTTGGATAATTGTCAACTTAAAAATGAAGTGTTAAAAAGATTATGGAAGTTGTCTTTTTTATTTCGTAAGTACTCTAACGCATTCATTTCTACCACCGTAACTTTTAACTGACACGGTGGGCTAATAGACATCATTCTGATCTATATTTCACCAAACACTTCTGAATTAATACCCTAATTCTACACTTTCAAGGCTAGCAATCTGATTAGCTGGAACGTCCTGCCCCTGTAGTTCACATGGCAAGGCACCGGAATGAGAACTATCTAGAATTAAATTTAGTATAGTCGGTAAATTCGCACACTGATGCCATTTTCTGTTGTTTTTTTTTGGCATGTAATGTAGGACTAGCAAAGATGTAGATAAGTATTTACCTATTAGATATTTTGACAGGAATTTTTCCTACAAGCAATGTCACGATGCCAAACAACTGTGGTATATGGTGCTTGACTATTAATACAAATGGTAACAAGTGAAAGTAATGCCCCTAGTGTAAATCAACACCACCACTCAATTCAGTTGTACGAATGAGTTCGGTTTCTTTCTGTGTACTGTAAATATAATGCCCTGTAAAAAGCTGGTTTGATGCATGAGCATCCGATAAAAGTATCGATCAAAATCAAGCATTTTCTTATTTTCCTGAAATATTTTAAATGTCCTTTCCGTTAGGAACTTCAAAACAAAAAAAAAAAAATGTTTGGTACCTAGAGAGAGTAATTATATTGTCTTGTGTTCCAGTTTTACAAGACGATCATTAGTATATCGTTGAATTTGTATAGCACGACAACTAAATGACGATATATTGTCATTGATTAAAAAAGCACCGTAAATAATAAGTAAAGTTCATTACTACAATTTCGATAAAAAAACTTGAGTTAAAATTGAAATTAACGATTCTCGTTATTCAGTTTTGAATTAAGAATTATGCAGATCATTTTGTGAGTACGTTCAATGGTGCAGTGCCTTCTATTTCTAAGGTGTTTAAAGTAAGTAGAAAGGTGGCAAGTTTCGTTAATTAGTTTTGAGAGTTTTCCAGGAACAACACCCGCTGTATGAAGAGAGATCGTTACGAAACAGGTAATTAAAAAACAATACATTGTATACAATACATAGCACTGGAAGTGTTGTGTTCTCGGAGAAAAAAATCGCAAACATCACACTTTCAGACTAGCAGGGGGTGGCATTTCAAATTTCTTAGCTCAAAGGTTTTTTTTTTACCTGGCAAAAAGTCATACTATTGCTATCTAGTATTATGCAGTCTGTCCAAAACTGAAAATAACCATCACCAACAATGGCAACGAATATATTCATGACAATAATGATCATCACCATGTGTCAGGAGCAGGGAGTCGAAGGCACGAATGCCGGGAGGAGGATGGTATAGCCGGTGTAATGCAGAGAAATGACCCTCGCCTACAAAATGACCCTGGTCATTATTCTACGTACAGAAATGACCCCAGATATCATTTTACAACGTAGATGATTGACCCGGGTCATTACGTAGAGAAATAGCCCTTGGGTCACTCGTCTACGTAGGGAAATGACCCATGAGTCGTTTTGTAGGGGAGGGTCATTTCTCTGCATTACACCGGTGCTGGTATAGCCTGTGAATGAGTCGCCTAGTTGCAACATAAAGACTATTCAGTGTCTTCGATCCAGATTTCTTAGCAAACAATTATTATGATGTGGAAGGTAAATGTGTCAGATAAAGGTTTCTTTGAAATCTGACCCTTTTTTATGATAAGTTACTATTATCATTGACTTTATAGTTGTGACGATGCTATTGTCACATTTCCTTTTCGCATTGTTACGCGTTACTCTAGTTGCTTTCGAATACGTTTTGACAGCGTTTTGCATTTAAAGCACTTTAATTGTAGAAACGTTGCGTTAACTTAAGCATCTTCAACATTTTTTTTCTTTTTCCCGACTTTTTTTTTTTTTCAATCAAAGTAGTTATTATTGTAACCAAAATTTGTCGTCTTCGAATGATTTTAATTTGGACAAGTTGATGGTTTTGTCATCTGGAAAAGAGACAAAAACAACGGACAAGTCTTGCGAATTCAATTGTTAATTGTGACACACACGTACCTGTTTAACCCTCCCTGGTTTTACGATCCCAAGATAAAAGCGTTTTGAAAAAATTAAGGGAAAAGGAGAAAATGCTGGTTACCAGCATTTTCTCCTTTTCTCACAATTTTTTTCTACCCTGCTGGAAACAAATTTCAGTTTTTGAGTTACGTTCGCTTTGTCGTCAGCAAGTGTTTTCTTCTTTTTCAGGGTTATTGAACCTCAGGGTTGCGTGCTGTTGAAATTTTATATCGAGATCAAAATCTATTACTTGTGAGTTAAGAAAGTTTCTAACAACACGTATTGACTTACAATGTAAGTCTAGTCTCCACTGACCGACAACATGACACTTTCTTCCAAATTAAAAACACAGACAATTAAACTAAGTGTGACTAAGATCTTTTGAATAGTATGTGAATTATCAGAAAGGATTTTTCTAACAGGAGAAAATGCTGGTAGCGAGCTATTTCTCTATTTCCGACAATGTTTTCAAGAAAGTTTTTTTCCATAGGGTCCTAAAGTGTAGAGTGTTTGGTATGTTAAATGGTAGAACAGATTTTTGGAAAAGGAGAAAATGCTGGTGACCAGTAGTTTTCCCCTTTCGACAATGTTTTCAGAGTAAATTTATTTCATCAGGGTCGATAGATACATCTAGAATTTGGTGAATGATAACAGTTGCTACAGGAACACACGCAGATTATAAAACTAGAAAGAGCCTTGATGAGCGCTTTGTTCTTTTCCGTATAATGATGTGGTTTTTTTCTTGTGATTTTCCGACGCTTACTGTATCAAATTGCGTCGGCTAATGTCTACAATTTGTAATGAACTATGAAAACCTCGAAATTATTTTTGGATCAATTTTCTCTAGATCATTGACGTGAACAGTGAACCAGTCGATCTTTAAAACGTTTGTTCCATGCCTTCTTTTTTTTTTAAATCCTGACTGGTTTTGTAATTAGAATACCTGTATATCAGTTGTGCACTGGGCGAAAGAGAAATAAAGGTTGTGCAATTCTGACTTTCTTTTAACATTCCTTCACTAAAAATCTCCTGTTTTATAGGACCTTTAACAACTGATAAGTTTTTTTGACTATTAGAAGTGAAATTAAGTTAAGGTAAGAACTGTATAATGGAAATCAGCTATTTTCACTGAAATATCATCATGCAAAATTAGCTATAACTAAAAATGAGTATTATTGAACTACTTTCACCTTTTCATTTTTTCCATTTTTTCCTTCTTTGAATTATCATTTGTAAATCTTAAACCGCTATTTCTCAATTGAAAAAGAGATAATAATTACCTCCCTTTTTAGAAAAGAAACAAAAGTATCAAAAATAGTTTCAAGATAGACATAAACGGAATTTCTGATCCGTTAGAAATGTGCAAAAATATTATTTCTGCAGAAATCCTTATTTATCCTTATTTAACAACCAATTAGAATTTTTGCCAAATGTTCACCGGAAGTGCATTACACAGGTTTTACCTTAAGGAAAAGATAAAACAAAACTGTGGGAAAAGGAGAAACTGCTTGTTCTTACAATGTCTTTGGAAGGCTTCTTTCGCAGGGTCAGGTTTCTCAGGTATAGAGTGAAGCTGGACAAAAGCTTTTGAAAATATTGCAGCAACAGTTTCAAATGCCTGCACATCTGCATTTCCTCTTTTTTACAAAGTATTTTCTACTCTTTTAAAGGCAAATTTGGTAAATCAAGTTTCGTTTCATAGGTCGTCTAGACGTACTTTATCTAGAATTACATTCTTTAGAGAAAATTATACCTATTCAACATGATTTCCAGTTTCAAACACAATGAATGCCATCTGCATAAGAGAAAAAGTTTTAGACGAAACGAAAGTTATGCAAGTTTTGTGGATCAAGACGGTCAAGATGAGCGGTAGAGAGTCTGATGGTTTTCATAGTTTTTTTTTTTTTCATTTCAGATACGAAGTTATTTTGACAGTTCTTGTACTACAAGGATGGTGTGCAGTAACGGTAAAACCAGAGGAAAATCAACTGGTAAGTGGGGCTTTAATCGCTAAGACGTGAATTTTCTTAAACCTGGGAATATCAAACAAAAGTTTCTTAGTCTCTGCGAACAACTTTGACTGGTATCAGACAATATCAGAGTTGCAGTCTGATTTCGGTTTTGTGCTGTTCGCCGACTGCGAGAGAGAGAGAGAGAGAGAGAGAGAGAGAGAGAGAGATTCTGATAGATTTTGTGAAGGACACCATAACGGTTGCGCTTGAGATCACTGACATGGTTTTCTTGCGCAGAGTCAGTGGTAATGTTGATCATAGCTTCAAACCTAAGACTGTTACATAGATAAACAACTCACTTTACCCATAACCTGCTGTACAAGTGAAATGGAACTAACATTTAGCCTATTTAAGAATTAAGTTGTACTGAGTATTTTTATCAGACAAATTTAACCGAACAAGCAGACGGCATAGATAACATATTTCTATATTATAAACTTCGCTGAACAAGCAGACGGCATAGATGACAGTTTTATCTGATTATGTTTGCTGAACAAGCAAACGGCATAGATGGCAGAGTTTTACCTGAAAAACTGGACTGAACAAGCAGACGGCTTAGATGACAAACTGTACTAAACAAGCATACGGCATAGATGACATATTTTTTTCTGATAAACTTTACTGAACAAGCAGTCGGCATAGATGAAATAGTTTTATCTAATTAACTATACTAAACAAGTAGACGGCATATATAATATAGTTTTATCTGATAAACTTTACTGAAAAAGCAGACGGCACAGATAACATATTTTTGTCCAGTTAACTTTACAGAACAAGTACTGGACATATATGACATATTTTTATCCATTTAACTTTACTGAACAAACAGATGGCATAGATGACATAGTTTTTATCTATTTAACTTTACTGAACAAGCAGTCAGCATAGATGACATACTTGTATCAGATAAACTTACCTTAATGTTTGATCAAGCAGTCAGCATAGATGGTACACTTTACTGAACAAGCAGACGGCATAGAAGACTTACTTTTAAATGGTACACTTTACTGAACAAGCGGGCGGCATAGAAGACTTATTTTCAAATGGTACACTTTACTGAACAAGCGGGCGGCATAGAAGACTTATTTTCATATGGTACACTTTACTGAACAAACTGGCGGCATAGAAGACTTATTTTCATATGGTACACTTTACTGAACAAGCGGGCGGCAAAGAAGACTTATATACGGTACACTTTATTGATCAAGCGGGGGCAAAGAACACTCATGTCACTTTACTGACCACTAGATTTCAGAATATCTGTCGTCGACTTTGAATTTGCAAACAGGATAGGTGTGTTACAAGCACTTTATAATGCCGACACCACGTCTTCTGGTATATCAAGCAGTATAGATGTACCTAGTCTATTCAAAATGTTGCAAGCACAAATGTTGCAAACGCAACCTACAACTAGAAATGTCAATTGCACTTTCCAGGTTTGATACAATTTCAAACCGGCATAGTCATATAGTCATATTTATCTCTACTTTGCTTCTGATGGCTGCAAGACTGCACAGATTACGACCGATAGAAAATGCTTGTAATGTTTAGGATGCCTTCAAAGCAATCACTCTTGTCGTTTCCGGTGTTAAATGGGAACAAATCCCTTGAATTTTTCTAGCTCATACACCACATCTTTGTACTTTATATATGTTTACATAACAAAGGAACTCTATGAATCTTAAACATTAAACAATGCTTTTACTTGACCTGTCAGGCTGTATCTTAAACCAATTGCCACAAAATCCCTACTCTTGGACGACCCTGAGAAAGAAGCCTTTAGAAAACATTGTGAGAAAAGAAGAAAATGCTGGTAACCAGCATTTTCTCCTTTTCCTACTAGGTTTTCTACTCTTCACCAAACAAATTTCAAATTTTCAGTCACTTTTATTTTGTTATCTGCAAATGCTTTCGATTTGGACAAGCCTAAAATATTGTCGTTTGGTAATGAGATAATACGGTTTTTGACTCAGCTATATGGAAAGCATTTATTTATAATGAAAAAAATAAACATGGCTTCAACAGCGGCACCTGTCTTTAATGGAGCAAAAACATTATGATAAAAGGAGACCAAGTTGATTGCCTAGAGTTTCTTCTTTCCACACACACACAAAAAAAAAAACACTTAAAAACACTGCACCCTTTGCATTGCCTATATATAGGATCAAGCGGGTGAAGGAGAAATCTACATCTTGAAAGTTATCACGATATTCACCCATTCACAGAAAATTCACAAGACCGCGGGAATTTGAGGACTAGAGGGAAAAAATCGGTTTCAGTGTACTCGGAATCTTGATATCTCACGTTAAATCTTTACTGAACGACAAAACTTTTAGAAAGCTGAAGCATTTGTAGACAACACATCAAATGGTGAGATTCCTTTTTGAAAATGGAGTAAACGTTGTTGAAAAAGAGAGAAAATGCTGGTAACTATAGCATTTTCTGCTTTTCTTACAACGTTTTTGATAAGCCTCTTCCTCGGGGTTATTTAATCTTTGAAAACAGTGGTGAAGGATTTAATCACACATGATAAGGAACGAATGTTCAGGGGGCGCTCTTAAACATGTGAAAACGTGTTTTAATATTTCTTACTTTTTAATGATGTTCTTGGAATGCGCTTGAGAAAAAATTAATTTAGGTAAACGAGCAGAGAGCAGGCACGTAGTTGACCCAGTGACTTACATTCTTTGCATAATAGGGCCCTACCAAGTTCCTTTTTTAGCTCTCGGGGCTAAAAGGGTGCACCATTGAAACGTGCAAGTTCAGTGCAATTTTATCTTGCAGTGTCTGCAAAATTAACAATTTAAACTGGCTTGATATAGGCTAAACTCCATGTCAGGGCCGTTGACGCGTCGTATAAGCATAGTACACTACTTAGATACCCAGTGACATCTCTGAGCATGCGGTACAGTCTCGGTGCGTGTGCAACCGACAACCATAACGTTCTCACTGCGCTCTCTTAGCGCGCCGGCGGAGTCATCGTCACGTTGTGGGAGATCTTACTGCGCTAATAAGACGACCTTCCGGTGACCTCACCGCGCTCTTTTTAGAAGTCCGAGCAACTGAGTTTGTTTTGTGCATGTTCAGAGTACGCGCCGGCTTAAACGATCCCAAACGCGTCTACTCGCGATGCCATTTTGGTGATGCTTGCGATCGTGCTGCTCGCACCTCGGTGTTCTACATTTTTTCTTGGACGCCGTGTGATCGCCACCCTGGTGTGACAGGAGTATTATGTATGATACTTGGAAAGGTGTCATATAATTATAGACTCATACAAAATCTATTCAATCTTGAGGTAAAGCTGAATTTACCAACAACAAACATTTTGGTCCGACGAAGGTCGATATATACTTCTTGCAACTGCATTACATCCGCTTTTTATAGAACAGGGATGTTCTTTTCTAAGCTGAAATAACTTAATCTTTTCTCCAGACTGATGTTCTTTATTTCATAATATATCACTAAAATGGTTGACGAAAATAGCCCGGCCTTCAGCTGCAATAACATTGTGCACAGATATTTTCATCTAGACACATTCAGTTGCACAGTATGTGGTCGACAGGAATTTCAATCACAACGGTAACTGATATAATTCAAATATGAATACACATAGCTTTATATCGCTGAAATGAAATAACAGAAATCCTGCCATCTCTTCATGATTTATATAATAGAACAGAATAGAAGAGAACAAATTTTATTTTATAGCTTTTTACCACACAACAAATATTTTTTTACTTTTTAAATTCAAAATTTGTAATAGTCGACAAATTATACATGGTGTTAAAAATGGGATTTGCCTGCGAAGGGGTACAAAACATTGTGACAACCAGCATTTTCTTCTTTTTCTCACAATATTTTCAAAAAGCTTCTATACCAGGGTCAGTAAAACACGGGACTTTTTTGCAAAAGTTTAAACGATGAATAAGGGATCGAAGAGAGTTTGCCAAGATTAGACTCCATGGACGTGCTGGCTGATCTTGACTAGTTCTCTTTGCATAGAACCCAAGCGGTTGCAAAACACCCGTTTAATGTTAATCTTGCCAAGTGAATGTTACCAACAGGAATAACCACAGTTCAGATTTCACTAACTGATTTAAAATTGACAGAATGTACACTGCTAGTACGATTGTCGGTAACTATAGGTGGAACAGAACAAAACATGGCTTGAAACATAGGGATAACCGGTCGCCTTCAAGCTGTATTTGCCAAATTTTTCCTGCAGAGTAATGATATATACATGTAATTAGTGCGATATGAATCTTTCCTTTGTAACCAAGAAACATTGCGTGAACAATGGTATATGGGAAAACAGTCACTATGTCGGAATAATGTTGTGCAAAGTACATGTACTGGTAATTCAGTAAAAAAAAAAACCCAGAAACTCCAGAAAAATATAGATAGATGCACTGGCCTCTGCGATTTAACTGTGATGATTTTGAAAACTGCGTTAACCCTTTCCCAAACGACAAACTTTTGGATTAGACCAAACTGAAAGCATTTGCAGACGACAATTTCACTCTTGCTGAAAAGATGATTTCTGTCTATGATAGGGTAGAAAACATTGTGGGAAAAGGAGAAAATGCTGGTTACCAGCATTTTCTCCTTTTCTCACAATGTTTTCAAAAGGCTACTATTCCAGACCCGTAAAAACCAGGGATTGTTTGGGAAAGTGTTAAAGACCATACGAAGAAAAGCAAAGGTCCACAAAAGTCGCGAAAAGCCTGATTTCATTAGTATTTGTCCCGCTTTTTAAAAGATAATCCACGGAACTAAAACCTGTTCCTAATCACTCCCCTTTCCAAATAGATATGAGCCATTCTCTGTGAAAAAGGGGATTAATGCATCTGTAAAAAGTATCCGTTGTCTGCGTATGTCATATTCTCCGAAGATTCGACCTGTCTGCTATGACGCATCACTTCCCCCACTATTGGGGGGATTTTAGTAATACGCGCAATATAAAGTGGCAATGGAGAAAATGGCTTTTATCAATACGTTTGAGGAGAAATCAAGCCTGTTTTAGCTCCAAAATTCTCGAAACAGCTGATCATAGCTGAATGAATCGCACAAGTTAGCATTTTATTGAGTAAACGTTTATTTTCGTATGAAATTCAAATCAACGGTTGTCGCGTAGAAAGGCAGTCCAGTTCTGTACCCAGGATGCCCAAATTTGATAGATGTGTATTTGTAGAATACCATCTAGCGGGAGACAATGAAAAGAATCGGACCACGTCAGCCTGCGCGGACTGTGCAGGCTGAGGTGGGATGAAACTTCTAGCTTTTGGAAATTTTTCTGCTTGTCAATGGACAAGTCTAGCTGAGAACTCTATCCGTTGTTTGACAAAATAAATTCCAATGATCCAAATAAAAGGTGATGTGTTACTTATAAAATGCATCAGGGATATGCATTAAACTCCTTTTTGTTAGGCCATAACAGTGTTCTTATTGAAATTTTAAGACACTAATTTGGTAAAGAAGAAGTCGAGCAACTATCAGACTACATACGTGCACTTTCTTCCTTCCCAAACGACAAAATTTTGGACTGAACGGAATTTACATCATGTGCAAACTACAAGACAAATGTAACTTAAACGATGATTTCTGTCTTTGAAAGGTTAGAAAATATTGTGGTAAACCCATTGCCGAATATTTCCGAAGCCCATTTATTTTCAGAATGGTTTATTATCGGGATAAGGTTATAAGAGGTATTTCTTCAGAAGAGTACTTATGTTACTTTTTCGTGCTTGAAACACTTATTCCCAGAGGTCTTTTTCAGCGCACAATGTGTAAACTCGATGTATTTCGACTGCTGAAAAATCAAGTCACAGAAACTTAGAAAGATCATATGTTAAACGCT
This sequence comes from Tridacna crocea, assembly GCA_943736015.1. NCBI lineage: Eukaryota > Metazoa > Mollusca > Bivalvia > Cardiida > Cardiidae > Tridacna > Tridacna crocea. Next base: position 19,665,631 of record OX031066.1, read on the forward strand.
TTGACCTAAAATACAGATCCAAGATCGGAAACGACGCATTGTGCTGTCTGATCTTGTTGTTTAACGTCCGCAAACGTCCCAGATTCCGTCTGTTTCGTTGAAAGGGTTTAACAATGTGAGAGTTGATTATTTGAGCATGTTCGACGGGTGTGTTCTTCAGATTCGTGAATATACTTTTTTGCATTCGTTGGAAGATTTCTAGCTGTTATACCGGAAGTTTGATGACCTGATATCACAGAAAATGACCTTAGAAAGTAGGTCCGTGACGTAACCAGAACAAGACGAGAAAATTTCAATTTTACTCGACCGGTGGCATCGGCATCTTCGGTCAAAAAAGGAGCAATTCACTTGAAATACTTGAAGGCTACTTGATTAAATATACGAGTATTTCAATTGAATCATATCGAGTACCTCGCTCTGTCTGTTTTATCTATCTATCTATCTATCTATCTATCTATCTATCTATCTATCTATCTATCTCTTTCGCTTTCTCTTTCTTTGATTCTGCCGTAGTCCTCTCTCGCTCACTCTCGCTCTTGATCATATTCAGCTCCTCTGTGTCTCTGTCTATCTATCTGTCTCTTTCTCATTGAGTTTGCCGCCCGCAACCCTCTCGCTCACTTTCGACCGTGTTCAGTACCTCTCTGTCTCTTTCTGTTTTCTCAGCCGTCTACCCTCTCTCGCTCACTGTCCGAGTCGTTTTGTAATCTTTTTAGCAGCATACACATTTGGAATTTAAGGCAATCAAGAAAAAAAAATAATTTACTAGTCTCGAGCTTTAAAGAGGTATATGGTTATTAGGCTCAGAGCCATATAAGTTTTGTTCATGATATTACAGAATCGTATTTACACGGTGTTTAGCCCTTTGCTACATAATCCTGGGATTCACTACCGACCCTGAAAAAAGACAGCTTTTTACACAGAAACGAAAAAATGCCGATAGCCAATTCTCCGATAAAAACTGTATTGCAATTACGTTTGCCGATCCTATAGAAATAATTCCAGTGCCAAAGACTTTGGCCATGCTTAGGATTCGAGCTAACTAACCGTAGATCAGTCGCTCTGCAAGTTACCCCCAACTCTGTCAAAGTCATATACTTGAGCCGAGCTCTGTGAAAAGGTGTTTTAATGAATCTCCGAGAAACATTATCATCATAATTGGTTTGCAAGCCAATTATAATTGTGAATCAATAAAATCTCTTTTGTCTTAAAAACGGTTATATCATGACGTGCATTGGTCCTATATACAGAAAATGACCAAAAGCTCACGGGTTCATTTATATCTAGGGTTTCATCAGCACTAAGCAAGGTTTTTGAAGTGTCTAGCCCAAGGACACTCTCACGAAAGCGAAAACACACAGCCAATAAACAATCATTAAAAATTAAAAAACGAATAAAGTTTTTCACAAAACTTTCTCAAAATGAATGGTTTTGTTTGACATGACACCGTGTGACAATGTGAGATGATCTGTTTACATTGGGTTCGTAAACATGGCCGCAATTATACTTTCCCCGCCTCCTGTTTTTGAAGAATTTGACCCTTTCAGCGCAATAGGCGATAAGTGGCGAAAAGTGGCACCTTTGTAGACCCAATAGATGCAAATTCAGGGATCTATAACTTCCGATTGTTTAGTGAGAGTTCGTCGGATTGTACTTTTTGCCGTCGGAAAGGGCCCAGTTAAATTATTTGTGGCGGCAACGGCGTTAACTTCCACAAAATGACGTCACGCTGTGAACAAGTGTTTGCAGGGAAATAAGATAATTTTAAGCAAATAAAATCAAACTGATCCCCTGTATTGCTGTAATCCTTTTAAAAACGTGTTTTTTCATAGCTCTGATAAAAATGCTTTGAGAACATTGTGGGAAAATGAAAAAAAAAAAAACATGCTGGATTAAACAGCATTTTCTCCTTTTCTCACTGTATATTTTCTGTCCTTTACTGATTATATCAGCTTGAGCATCGTTGAAATTGTCGTCTTTAACTCATTTGCACACTATCCCTACTTTTGACGACCCTGAGAAAGAAGCCTTTTGAAAACATTGCGAGAAAAGGAGAAAACTGCTGGTAACCAGCATTTTCTTATTTTCCCACAACGTTTGCTACTCTTCACAAAACGAATTTCAAATTATCAGTCACTTTTTAAGTCGTCTGTAAATGCTTTCAATTTAGACAAGTCTAAAATTTTGTCGTGTGTTAATGAGTTAAATACCTTCGAATTGAACAAGTCCAAAGGTTTTTTTTTGTAAAGATTAAACAAGATAGCTGGCTTTTGCAGTCGGTAAAGACCAAAATCAGACTCCAAAGATCGCGCAGCCGGGTCTCAGATCTTAAGCGCCCGCTTTGGTGAAAATAATTTTCACTCACAAAAGATTTTTTGCTGGCAGGTTTAGACATTAACCCTTTCCCGGTTTTTACGGGTCTGGAATAGTAGCATTTTGAAAACATTGTGGGAAAAGGAGAAAATGCTGGTAACACAATGTTTTCTATCTTAACATAGAAATAAATCTTCTTTTCAGCAAGAGTTGAATTATCGTCTGCAGATGCTTTCAATTTGGTCTAGTCCAAAAGTTTGTGGTTTGGGAAAAGGGTTGAACACATGAATTTGATTGCTTTGGGGGCGAAAAGAATCCAAATAACTTTAAGCCATGCTCTGTCAAAAGGGGGCTTAGTGATGCATGATACGTAATTGTGAATCCTTGACACTGCATTTTTGCAGAACAACTGACTGAGTCAAGAGAAGAACATATCCTTTGAAATGCAGAAAATTAACCCATTACCACACAATCCCTACTTTTGACGCCCATGAGAAAGAAGCCTTTTGAAAACACTGTGGGAAAAGGAGAAAATGCTGGTAACCAGCATTTAGTCCTTTTCCGATAGTGTTTTCTACCTTTCCCAGAACAATTTTCAATTTTTCAGTCACCTTTATTTTGTCGTCTGCAAATGCTTTCAATTTGGACCGGTCTAAAATTTTCTCGTGTGGTAAAGAGTTAACCGATAGCAAACAGTTTCGACCCATGTCAGCGTGCGCGGGCTTCGCCGTTTGACATAAATCGATGCTTTTGTTAGATGCATTAACCCTTTACCCCATAAAACATTTCTATATTATTTCTAATTGACCCTATATAACAGCAAGCATGAAGCAGTTTCTTATGTGTATATGACATCTTTTGATAGGATAGAAAACATTGTGACAAAAGGTGAAATTGCTTGTTACGAGCAATTTCACCTTTTGCTACAATGTTTTCCAAAGGCTCCTATAAGCAATGTGTATAGAAATGAGTATCTATGGAGTTAAAGGTTAAGCCCCTCCATTTTTCTCAGTTCATGGTTCATTTATATTCAGAAGGAATTTAAGAAAGTACTGGGCGGAGAGTTAACGTGATTTATCAATTTCGACTGATTTTTGAAATGGTAGGAATCAACATTGAATGAGGTAGGGCGAACTTGTAACGTAACGATTTAACTTTTTTACTTCCTGCGGACCATTTTGAAGAATCAGTAGTATAAATCCCTTTAAAACATTGTGACAAATAACTGTCTCAAGGCGTTTTAGTTTGTTTTCATTCTGTTTCGTTTTCACCCTTTAGTTTACTACAACGTTGTAGATTTGTTCATAAGGAAAACAATTATATATATAATAGATCAAAAGTGTCCCAAACACTAGGATTTTTCTGCTAAAGGGTAGAAAACTTTATTGAAAAAGGAGAAAATGCTGTTAAATCTTTACCAAACGACAATTTCTTGTTCAAATCAAAAGCATCTGCAGACGACAAAATAAAAGTGACTGAAAATTTGAAAATTTGTTTTGTAAAGGGTAGAAAACATTGTGGGAAAAGGAGAAAATGCTGGTTACCACAATTTTCTCCTTTATCCACAATGTTTACAAAAGGGTCGTCAAAAGTAGGGATTGTGTGGTAATTGGTTAACCAGCATTTTCTCCTTTTCCAATAAAGTTTTCAATGGCTCTTTCCGACCGTCAAGGACGTAAAATTTTAGCACTGTATATTAAGAGTAAAACATCCCACCATTTTAATTCCTCCTATACTATCAATGATCCAAATGATCGAATAGATAAAGATCAAGCATGCAGTAATGGGAAACGTATTTGTTGACTTTCCGAAACAGAGGTGAAGTTTCGATTCTCACTGGTTACCTTGTCAAATGTCATGTCAATTTTCTCCCGTCGCGTTGCTGTGTTTTTTTGTCAACTTCGGTAACTGACCGTTTGATTAACGACCAAGTTGAAGTTTCTCATTTTTTTTTGGCATTTTGCGAGAGTCTTTTTCCTTCTGATTTCTTGTTACTATAAGCTGAAATCAAAAGTTGGTTTGAATGGTGTTTTATGCCGCTTTCAACATTATTTCAGTCATATTACGGCGACATCTCACACTGCCTAGGTTTCATCATTACTAGAAAAGTCAAATCAAATAAATCGAAATGTTTGGTTGTTATATACTACTACTTGTGGTCAGATCTTTATCTACCTCACCTGCATGGTGGACACTAGGTGCTGTCTGATCTTTATCTACATCATCCGCGCAACGAACTATATGTACAGTCTTATCTCCCCCATCTACGTTATTTACACAGCAGACACTTCCTGCAGTCTGATCTTCATCCACGTTATTAGCAAAAGCTGTTCAGTCGCCATTGTCTTGACGATCCTGAAGAGAATGCTGTTGAACATACTGTAGGAAAAGGAGAAAATGCTGGTTACCAGCATTTTCTCCCTTTTCCAAAATATTTCTACGCTATTAAGACAGATATCATTACATTTTTTTAAAACATTTTATTTAAAATCGGACAGGTATACAATCTTTAGGCGAACACACAAAGTTTACTGAAATCATCTATGTAAAGGTAAATCACATTGAAGGGCAAGAAGTTGGTCTGGCTTTTTCCAAGAGTCGGGAAATAAGAAAACGGTAAGTTGTAACGAGCACGATTTTGTAATAAAGTTGGAGTCTTTTATTACTGGGTTTGATTTAATGCTGGAAATAATCTAAATCGTCCGAGATGGAACAATTTAACCGTACTCTCGACGAGTTCTTGCATCTTGAACACACGTTTTGTAGCATTTCTGTTTGAAAATTACTAAACGGTGGTTTAAATTCACTTATCTTCGGGGTTCTTTATTCTAAATCACAAGAAAGTATCACAGCAAAAAGAATCCCATACGTCAAACTGATTGACCGAGATAATTTTTGTGATCAAAGTACTGAAAGTACTGATAGACTAATTAGTGGCCTTGCTAACTTTTACACCTAGTAAACTTTTCCACAACTGTTCGATAAATGTAGTAAGTTTAATTTACGAACGGAGAGAGAGAGAGAGAGAGAGAGAAGAGAGAGAGAGAGAGAGAGCCCAAAATGTTTAACTCTTAACCGTGCGACAAAATCATAGATTTGTCAATTTTGAAAGCATACGCAGATGACAAATCACAACGTAGCTAAATAACTGGATATATTGTCAAAAAATATTGTGGTAAAAGATTGAAAAAAAAAAAAGCGCTGAGAAAAGCTGGCTATCAGCATTTTCTCCTTTTTCCAAAATATTTTTAGAGGCCTTCTTTCTCATAGTTGTTTAAATAGGAGATTGTATGGTACAATGTCAAAGCATTGATCTTATCGATAATAGACTCATTGTACCCAGCGAAAAGTACAGTATTTTAACAAGAGGCTAATTATATTTTGTAGAAAGGTACTTCTGCGTAGTAATATTCATCGCCAATCTGCCAATTAGCCAGGTGGTTTAATGGTGTAATGCTTAAAACGATCTCAAAACAACGTAGAGCTATTAATCCTTAGCCTGCCGTCAGCGACCTTGGATTTACTTTTGCGGCGAGTGTAAAATTAGGACAGACTTCCCATACAGAGCAGTGTAATCTTGCTCTATGCTCTTCGCTTTTCTGAGTGGTTGAATTTATGTAAACTCAATTAAATGTCCCAGTTCTAGCGAAAAATACATATTTTCATAGTGAATATTGGAACTCTGGTATGATACAGGTTGAAATAGCTTCGTGCCAAACTGGTGAATGTTCCGTCATTTTTAAGGATAATAGATTATTTAGAACTTGAAATATCCTTTAGTAGCTATAAACTCTTTCCAGAATTTCCTTTATACCCCTTTAGATCTCTAAATAAAACTGAATTGTTATTATAAGTGATACACACACACTCGGTTAGAGGGTTGTTTTGAGCTTACTTCTTCGGAAGATACATTGTCAGGTTATCTGTCTGGGGCCATGCTCACCGACAACTGTAGATGCTGTTTTTCCCGTTTCATATAGCCTTCTTAAGGTGGTACCATTCTAATGGAAACAGCTATTTCCACTGTATTATTATCCTAAAAACAGTTGCTACGATTGTGAGTATTATTGTACTACTTTGACCAAGCCACTTTTTTCCATTTTTTCCTACGAAGAATTATCATTTATAAATCTAGGGCCACTCTATTCTCATTACAAAGGGAGATGATAATTACCTCCCTTTTGTGAAAAAATGACAATATATCAACAAATAATTCCAAGATGGACATCAAATGAATTTCTGGTCGGTTAGAAATGTGCAAAAATATAATATATCAGTATAAATCCTTACATAACAACAAATAAGATCAAGAAGAAATTTCATTCAATGTTAGAAGCGTTCGAACAGTAATACCTTAAGTAATACCTTACCTGGCCATGTTAGTTCAATGATATAAATATTGTAAGAACACAAAGCATATAACAATTTAGTTTATGCTTTTCGACAGTTTAATGAGAACTAAGGGTAATTATGGTTTACTATTTCGTGGTTACGAAAAATACCGATTACATATTTTCTACATCGTCTAGTGAAAACACAAGCAGTAGTTGTCGTACATTGTAATTCATCATTACGTGAAAGGGCTTAGCCACGGGGAAAAACTGAAAACAATAGTACTTGATTTTTAGGAAAGTCCCAACAAAAAAGGATTTAGATTTATAAAATAAACCTTTTTTTTTTCGGTGAAAGATTGAAATTATTTCATCAAGTGAACACCATCCGTAATATTTTAAATCTGTATCACTCGATGGCGTTCATTCGATGAAATAAATTTCGATCTATTAATCACAAAAATTATCCTCTATATAAATTATAATCAAATATCATGAATGGCATGTTAAACAATCAGATCACGAGAAATCTCTTTGCAGTATAATAAAATTTACCATACAATTCTCAGGCTTTGGGCAATATTGTAATGAGTTGTTATAGGGAGGGCACGCCCGGAGAAAGTACGAAAACAACTATACTGGACTTTGATGTAAGTTCCTTCAAAAAGGGGTTCGAAGCCTGAAATAAATGTAACATTTTCCTTTTTAATCGGTGAAAGATTGAAATTCATTTTATCCAGTAAGCATCATCAGTGATGATGCCGCTCGTGAAAATTTCACCGATGATGCTCACTCGATGAAAAAATTTCGATATTTCGATGAAATACATGTAATCAAATACCCTCCATGTAGTGAAGATAAGCTTCGTGCAACAACAAGTTTAGCCTCTGTCCAGGCGGTAATAATTTTTTAGTCACTCCTTATTGCAGTGTCCATTGACGGTCTATATAGATGTGTGGCAAAACAATTTATTGCCTTCATAATTATTACCTCATTTCCGACAAAGTAACGGCCGAATGATAGAACAGAAAAAAATAACGGACTGCAGCTAAGGCTTCAACTTACGCATTATCTGAAAAAAAAGTTAAAGATTAACATGATGAAAAGTTGGTAATCTGGCTGAAACATTCCTCAATCTCTACTCCGCCTCCCCACCCTTCTAAAATGTGCCAAAATTCTGATAATCACAGAAATAGCGCTGTGCCTCATTTCAAGGTGTTTTTCTTGCCTTCAAAATTGCTTCTGTCTTTTCTTCTTTTCATTCGTTTACTATGTTAAAAAACAAAGGATTTCCTTGTTAATTTAGATATTTTACGGTCGAGTAGAATAATCAGAAATTCTATGTACAATCAAGCATCACACAGATGATAATGATAATATGAATAGCCTTGATAGTTGATACAAAATGATATTGCACAACTGTAAAAACGATGTTGTTATACCCAAATGCTAAAAGAAATTGAGACCGCTATCAACAAAAACAGACCGACAAAAAGTCATCACACAGACTGATAGGGAGTAGATGATAGTAAAACGATAAGAATCAAGAACTGCGAAAGCCATGTTTTTATTTGACAGCCGGAGAAACCCTTCTGAAAGAAATACGAAAACTGGAACTTACAGAAAAAATGGGATGATTTTGGAGCTAAGGAGTAGAATCTTTATAAAAATCTATCCATGAAAATAAAATAAGAGACACTTTCTTTAAAATCAATAGTATTATAACAACTCCATATATACTCATTGAACAAATGTCAGAACTGTGCCCTGGCATGTTCAATATTAATTTTCGTCAGGTCGCCTAAACGTTTTCCAAGAAAACGGTGTAGCAGCTGTTCTTAATGCTGCATGGTATAGGCAATCAGAACTGCTGCAACGCTTATTTCTATAGGCGTGCACTAACTGATTATGGATTTAACCGATTTATTCAAGTAAACGGTATGTTTGTATATAATTCAAATTTCACTGAATTATTTAATCAGTTCACATCTAAACGGTGAAGAATTTATCGGCGAAGATCTGATTCCCTGCAAAGCGACGCCCTTTCTACATTTTCGTTCTATTTCTCTGCCCGATGGCGTAACTTCTTTTAGACGGTAGATACTTGTCAAGATAGGAAAACTAAACGACGGTAAAGAATTTTCATTTAAGTTTACCAGATAACATGTCAGACTCGTACTTTGAATGTGGCTTATAAGGTCAAATGGTATTGAAAAGTGAAGAATGTTGTTAGAAAAGGAAAAGATGCTGGTCCCCAGCATTTTCTCTTTTTTTCACAATATTTTCGAAGGCTGTCTTCCCCATAGTTGTTCAAAATTTAGATTTTCTTTTGTATATATTCGAGATATGAGTATATGACAAACATGAATGCCATCGCTAACTTACTAATCTTGTCTCTCTTTTAACCCTTTTGGCAAACAATTCAGTATTGTAACGACCCTAGAGATGCAGACTTATCTAAACATGGTGGGAAACGGAGAAGAGCTGTAACCGGCACTTTCTATCCTCTATACGGTGAAGTTTGTGAACCTTATCAAAAACTCAAAAACAATAAAATGCGCTTTACCCCAAAACGGAAGCAACCAATACATTGCATTTGCTGAGACTCTAAAAGTAGTGGAAAGTGTTGATTAAAGATCAAACTGTTGAACAGTCTGATCTAGGTCTATGTAAGTGGCAAATTGCAGTAAAAGATTTGAACATGGATAGCTAAAAAAGAGGGAGTACATTCAACCTGAACGTTTTCCCTAAGTGCTGGATAGAGAGGAAAAAAAAAGACTTAAAAAAACCAACTCTGCTTTTACGGAGATGAGTAATCAATATCAGACAGTGCAGAACGTGCAGCTAAATCTTCGACCTGGATCATCTTATACAATGACACTTTTCTACTGGAAAGAACAGTAGATTCGGAATTTTTATGTTTTATTATTGTCCGATATGTACGGATCAAGATAACAAATGTTCCGTTATGAGATTGAGTAGTCTTAGCTGCTTTTTGAGACAGCGTAAATCTACATCACACTGGGCTGATCAATACTGCCACATTCTTTGTAGTATTTACATGTACCTTCTTTACGCAACAAACCTCGAAAAAGCATTATCCGAGATCTTTTTGAGGCGTAGAACTTTTGTCTTACTTTATCCTTTACAACATTATCCATTTGTTTAACGATCATGGGAAAAGGGTCTTTTTGAAAACAATTGCGGGGGGGGGGGGAGAAAATGCCGGTAACCAGCACAATGTTTTCTACCCTTTTAGATCGGGACGTATATTCACCAACCATTCTTGAGAATATTCTTAGTCTTATTCTCCAAGAATTCCTAAGTTTGTAAGTAACACAACTTCTGATTGGCTAAACTGAATGGTGTAGCCAATCAGAAATTATTTTACTTACAAGTGTAGAAAATTATGGAGAATAAGAAAAAGAACGTTCTTAGAATGGCTCGTGAATACAAGCCCAGGTTTCATAAACTGGGCCACATTTAATCTGTTGCGTACAACAGCGTTGACTTCGGACAAGAATAAAACTTTGCCTTTTGGTGGAGAGTTAATTGGCGCTCTCGGGGTTATAACTGAGAGAAAGAGGTCATGCTATCAACACTTTGTGCATCGAAAATAGGATCTTGATCCAGCAGCTATGTTATATCACAAACCTGTCAGTCCTTACATAAATGAAATGTTTTCTTTGAAAGCTGTGAGGAAGAATAATTATGTTGTTTTAGAAGCTTGCTGTTGATATCGCCGGAAATGCAGATCAAAGCGTTTGTATGTACATGATGCAAAATATCTGCAACATGGTTTTACCTTTTCAGCAATGAAGGGCCTTTTGCGGAAGGCATCGATCAAAGATCAGACTGCACATAACGTGCAGTCTGATCTTTGATCCATACCGTCCGCTTGTTTAGACAAGCGATTAGGACAATTTATGTTTTTCTAAGTTTCACTGGAATGTATTTTAAGCCGTTGAAAGAGGACGAGCTTATTTGTTAGGCTCTGTAAGAGTTGAATATGTTTTGTTTAGAAACGTTTGTAGCAGAAACTCCTAAATTTGGATTACTAAGAGCTATAGCAGTTTGTTTGTTCTCCTACAGAAAAGAGAGTGAACTCTTAGCCTAGTTGGCAAAACTTTAGTAGACTTGGCGACCTATCCAGATCAAGATCATATGGCACAACGCAAGCTGTTTTAGGCTAGGATCATGTGGCACAGCACAATCAATCGTGACCTAGAAATCTACACTGTCCGAAAACATCTGAGGCATTTTAAACTGCAACATCTATGTCTTTTTCACTGATGAAAGGGAACACACTTTTGTTTTCATACATTTAATGCAACAAGCGTTTTCTTTTTTCATTGATAAAGTTGTTCTATGTATGTATAAAGTATCATTTTCGATGACACTTGGACAAAGGCATTCATTTGAACCAAAATTAGGTTAAATTTACACTTCAAACGGAAATTTTACATAGCTGGAAAATTGGGATCATGCTTGAATATTTAAGAACTTCCATTATCAGAATCGTCAAAGCATCGGACCGTTCAGTGAAGGGATAGCTTTTCTTTCTTCAATTTTCAAACATGATCCCAGTTTTTCCAACTCTGAAACGTATAGGTACCGATAATTATGTTCTTCGGTAGTAGTAAATCAACAAATTTCCCCTGCGCTATCGCATGATATCTTTAAGAACCTGTAGAAATGTTTTCAGATGTTCATCCTGCAGTAGCGACAGAGACAGTACAAGAAGCACTTAAGTATAATCATGCATGTGTCAACACTTAGTGTGTTTTTGAGCTACATTTCTCTGAAATTTGAATGATTTCGTGCTTTGACAATTACAAGATAACAACAACAAAGCTGTGCTCATAAAAAAAAAGTCTGAAATACCATGATAACCGTAAAGACATCAGAATAAGGGCCGTGGTCTGGCAAAAGGCGGTTTAACTCATTACCAAACGACAAAATTTTAGACTGGTCCAAATTGAAAGCATTTGTAGACAACAAAATAAAAGTGGCTGAAAATTTGAAATTTGTTTTGTGAAGGGTAGAAAACATTGTGGGAAAAGGAGAAAATGCTGGTTACCAGCATTTTCTCCTTTTCCCACAATGTTTTCTAAAGGCTTCATTCTGAGGGGCGTCAAAAGTAGGGATAGTGTGGTAATGGGTTAATGCATCTCCATAATGCATGGAACAAAGCAATTCATCACACAATTATGGATCAATAAAATCAATTTTTTCTAAAAATCGTCTGAATCATAATGTACACTAATCGTTTGATATGTAAAAATTTGACCAATGGCAAGAGGTTACGGCTCAGGTCAGCCTGTGCGGACTGGGCAATTTGGCATATGTCGATACTATTTGCATTAAGTCCCCTTTTCACAGAGTATTTTTCGCATGTTTTGTACTAGTTTTTTTTTTTTAAATTAGGCATGCTTCCGAAAATGTTGGGTAAACTTAAAAGATGAAACTAACATCTCTTTTTGTACTGTCCCAGCTTTCATTTAACTCGTCATTTCTTTTTAAAGAAAGTTCTGTGGTGTAGAAGGTAAGAAATATTGTTTGAGAAATATCCCTTAACTCTTTCCCACACAAGAAAATTTTAGACTGGTCCAAATTCAAAGCATTTGCAGACGACAAAATAAAGGTGACTGAAGAATTAAAAGTTGGTTTGGGAATGGGTAAAAAACACTGTGGGAAGAGGAGAAAATGCTGGTTACCAGCATTTTCTCCTTTTCCCACAGTGTTTTCAAAAGGCTTCTTTCTCAGGGTTGTTAAAAGTCGGGATTGTGTGGTAAAGAGTTAAAGCAAGTCTTTCGGACGATAATATTAACATATTGCAAACAATGTCAGACTAGACGACAAATCAAATGAAGCATAAAGAATGGGTTCCTATAAAAGAAGAAAAAAAAAACAGAACTCAAGAAAACAAAACAAAACATAAAATTAATCACCGGCCGTTTCTCATTTTTCCTCGATGATATCTGAAGCATTCTCTCAGAGTCTTGTAAAAACAGAAATCACAATTTAACAATGTTTCTTTTCAATATTTCGGCTTGCACTTTTATTAAGAAATTAAACTCAAAATTAATGCTCTCTGCCTTTTGTGACCATTCCCACACCACCATTATTTAATGAAAATAGAGTAAACATTTTTAATTTGTAAACTGCTCATCCCCTAAAGAATATCAAGTGGATTTAATAAATATAGAATAGTTTAGATAAAGGGTCAAGTAAGATAAATAAAGATAAATAAGTTATCAGGAATTTAAAGTTGTAGACGGAGACTGTCGTCTACATGTATATTCATTAGTAAAAGACATTCTAGACGAAGCAGACATTCCATTCATCAAATGAACATTTAACGTGACAGACATTACATTGAATGTATGGACCCTTGACTTAGTAGTCATTGTATTTATTGAATGGATATTTGACATATCAGGCACTGCATTCATTGATTGAATAATTGGCTTGCAACACACGAAAAGGGTCATTCGGACATTTGCGTAAAGTGTCGTCTAGGATCAGTTTGTGCAGTCCGCACAGGCTAATCCGAAACGACACTTTCCGATTTTATGTGATTTTCTGTTTTACTCAAGTCTACTGTAGCACAAAATGTAATGTAGTCGTAAAGTGCCGTCTCGGATTAGCCTGCGCGGACTGCGCAGGCTAATCCGAGACGACACTTTACGCAAATGTCCGAGTGCACCTTTTCTCGTGTTGCACTCCATTTTTTATTTGACGTAGCAGGCATTTTATTGAATGAATAATTGACGTAGCGGGCATTGCATGTATTGAATTAATATTTAACGTAGTGCTCAGACACTGCGTTCCTTGTAATGTATGTTTGAAGCGATGGGGATGGCAATCATTTGACGAACTTTTGACGCAAAAGGCATTGCAGTCATTAAAAGGAGATTTAAAGTGGCAGACATTACATCAAGGACAATGAAATCTTGACATTCATTTTTAGGAAATTTTACGTAGCAGGCATTGTATTCATTGAATGGAACTTTGAAGTAGCAGATATTGCTTCCATGTAATGTATATTTGAAATGAGAGGCAAGGCATTCGTTTAATGAACGTTTGACAGTGCAGACTTTGCATTCATTGAACAGACCTTTGACGTGGCAGGTATTGCACTCCTTCAATGAATATTTGACTTGGCTGGCATTCCATTTATTTAATAGACCTTTGACCATGTACTAATTGCATTCATTCAATGTACTGTTGACCTAGCAGGAATTACATTTGTTGAATTGATATATAACTTAGAAGATAAGATATTACATTCATTAAATTGATCTTTGACGTAGCCTATTCTGACATTGCATCCTATAAATGGACCTTTGCCAAAGTCGACCTCGCATTCATTGAATGGACTTTTGCCGAACTAGACCTCGCATTCATTAAATGGACGTTTGACGTGGCAGACCCCGTATTTATTGAAGGACCCTAGACCAGGGCCCGTATTCACCAACCATTTTCAAGAACGTTCTTGGTCTTATTCTTCAAGATTTCCTGACTGTGAAAGTAACAGAAGGTCTGATTGGCTAAACCATCCGGTTTAGCCAATCAGACGTTCTGTTACTTTCACATTTGCAAAATTCTGAAGAATAAGCCTAAGAATATTCTCAAGAATGGTTGGTGAATACGGGCCCTGGTGGCAGGGGACACTAAAACTTGTTCACGGCTATGGCGAATCATCTTGCCACCTCGCTTGCAGCTCGGGGTTTTCACAATCGATCTGCAAGTTTCACATAAGTTACTTAGCAGGTTGAGGGCTATACATTGGATGTAGCAGGTAATACATTCATTAGTTGGACATTCGTCGTATCAGTAACTTTACTCAATATAAATTTGTCGTAAAAAGCCTCGCAAACATTTATTGTTTTACTGCAAAGATTTACTGCACTCTGTTTGGATAATATGCCCCATACAAAGACTAGATTTTCAACACAACATCCAGCATCCAACATTGCGGCTTTGACCGATGCAAGCCGCCTGCAAGACAAACATACTGAGTAGCCTGCACCATATCAGTGCTAATTTCCCTTTGATGGTTGTCATTAAAACGGAAAAAATAGATTTTTTTTGAAAAATAAATGAATAAAGCTACATGTACATGTATCATCATTTATTGTCAGTCTTAAACAAATACACGGGAATAAAGCAATCCCATTTGTATGGTTAACAAGCAGCGAAATGCCGAAACTCATACATTATAAAGGTTAAAAGGATAATCTTATTGTCTTTTGTGGCAACTAATGGTCTTAAAATTTTTCCAACAAAATATTAAAATGCATAGTTACTTACCTAAAAGTTGTTTGAATCCATGTTTTAATAAAAATAGTCGAATGTCTATCGCAGTAACACCAAGTTTATGTACCAAACAGTACGTTTTACCAAGGTTTTAGTAACGTCAGTTCTTATTGACGTCATTTTTCATTGAATTGGGGCATTCATTTGGGGAAATTCTTTGCCGTTAGTGTACTCAATTTGTGAGAACATAAAAGGAGGAAATTTCGTTGAATACACGTTGGAACTGTACAACTTTGCTGCATAATAAATTCGTTGTACGGAGATGTGGCAGGGGACTTGGAAACTTCTTCACCGCAGCCGCGAACAAGTTTCCAAGTCCCCTCCCACCTGGCCATACAACTAATAATAAACATATTATGACGTAGTAGACCTGTCATTTATAAGGGACATTTGACATATTAATCAGACGTCGCATTCAATGAATAGACATTTGACATAGTGGATATAGTTTATCAAAGAGCCCTTTGACGTAGCAGATTGCGCATCCTTAAACTGGATCTTTTACAAAACAGACCTTCCATTCAAATGTCAATATTTGTGAGAGGGGCTCTGTGAAAAGAGGTTTAATGCACCTTCATAATGAGCAATTCGAAAGAAATTGTCGCTTCGCTTAATATTAAATGGGGAGGCTGGTCTATGAAATAGAAATGGTCTCTTGTCCCTTGTGCAGAGCATTCGCCTGTAGCAAAAGATCATTTCTACCTGTCATAGAGCATAACCTACACGTAATTATGATAATACCAAGTCTCGTAGCTTACAAATCATATTATTTGATGTCATCATTACAGACAAGACATAGCAGCCACAGACGTCACGATAAAACTAAGACCAGATGGGATGAGTGGACACAGTGGACTGAATGCTCTGTGGCTTGTGGGAAGGGCATCCAGACACGATCACGTGACTGCAGATCTATGTTGGATGGGTAAGTTTGATATCACATGGCTACATATCGCATGTTGATAGGGCGAGGTGTGCATCACGTGACTGCAGATCTTTGATGAGTTATTTGCGCGTCGCTTGGCTTTTTTTTACGGATTTCATCACAGTCCTGAAGACGAATCGTAGATATTCAACTTGTAAAAAAGCTCTCAGAGGGACAAAAAACAGATTTTTATTCTATTTATTGCCTTTTTTCAATACTCGAAGATATACAAACGCGTCAATATATTTCTAAAGGAGTTCACGTGCCAATGTCCTTAAAATTCACATTTTCTTTTCGATTATCCCAACACTTGAAATGCTTAGCAGCACTTAAAGCGTGTTGGTAAACGGTATCTACCACACAAGATCATACCACACAGAGAATGCATTCTTATCTTAAATCTTAGCCATCTCATATTTTTAACCTCCCGCCAACATTCAATTTGAAGAAAAAACATTTGCAGTCGACAAAATTTAAAGGTGGCCCTTCAGATTTGTGACGAAAATTTTACAAAAATACAAAAGTATCATCTTTATACTCCCAAAGCCTTATAATCGTCATTCATAAAACCCCAGTAGTCGAAAACCATCCGACTACACGAGAAATTAGAGATTTACTACGGCCAAGGTCGACATCGTCGGGAAACACTTTCTATTTTTACATGAACAACTCGCTCATTTACATACTTGAAAGACACAGACGAAGCTTCAAACATAGTGTCCGAAGAAGACATTATGAAAAATAATTACATGTTTGTTATGTAATGGAATTTAAGCGTCATTAGTCACGTGCCATTCACTTAACATTCCCACAATGCATTTTTTTATTTTTGGCGCAAAATCTAAAAATAGTTTAAGAGGCTACATAACCTTTTAAGGGAATACCATAAAAAAAAAAATATTGGTAATTCTATGATTCTTAAGTATTGATGATCTGTATTGTTTTTTTCATATGAATTTCAGTGATATATATATTTTTTGATTTGGTGTGATGTAAAATTTCTAAGTACCCACCTTTAATGCGGCTTAAAATATTGAAATTTTCTGATCGTGAAAGTAACATAATTTCTGATTGGCTAAACCAATTGGTTTAGCCAATCAGAAGTTATGTTACATTCACATTGACAAAATTCTTGAGAAAAAAGAAAGACTAAGAATTTTTATAAAAATGGTTGGTGAATATGGACCCTGATTGCCAAAGAGCCATTTTTCTTAAGGTTGTTAATACTGTGGATTGTTTGTTAAAGGGTCAAAGACAAATATTCAGGCATCAAACCTTCCTCATTACAACTCAAGTCGAGTCTTTTTAACAGAAGAAAAATGTCTATCTTATCTAGGCGGTGAACTAAGAATGAAAACATAAGATGGCGGGTGATGCTTACGTGATTTATGACTGTGAAATTCTTTTGCTTTGCCCCTGATAGTTTCCATGTGGCCGAGTAATTTGTGCTCATTTTATTTATTTTGTAAACTAGCACATTTTATCTTTTGGTATTTGTAGTTTGAGGGTGCGCCTCTCCCGAGATGGTTATGCTTTATTACATAAACGGAAATAATATGAAAATGAGCATTCTTCTTGCAAAACGGGGCTTAATGCATTTTAGTGATCCATTGTACCAAGAGAGCCAATACCTTATTACATGTATGTGCTCATAAAATCCATTTTGTTCAACAAGCGACTGAATCATGAGGTAGAATGGTCCTTGGACATATAGGAAATTAACCAAAAGCGAAAAGTTTCGGTACTGGTCAGTCTGCGCAGACTTCTGTGCAAACTGACTTTAGTCGATACTTGTCGTAGATGCATTGAGCCCCGTTTGCCAGAGCAGGACTCAAGTGTGCTATGAAATACATCGACTACTACTACTTTTGATGCACTAGCAACCTGCACAGATCAAGTTCAAGCAGCATAAAACGTGCACTCTGAGATTTGATCTACCATGTCCTCTGTGGGTGGGCAGTTTTGTCAATGTCTGTCTTGAATCTACAGTCTTTGCGATTTTTCCCTATCGAAAAGCGTCACTTATTGTTACGGGAGACCACTGTTTGAAACCTTGAAAAACGAGGATCGTGTCCTCCATGGATTTGGATCCCATTAAAGATACTTTGTATTTCGGCCATGCATTTGTTCATTTGTTTCTTTGTTACGGACTTTGTTCGTAATACTATATTTATATGACGTTAAAAGATTCAAAATTAATGTAAATATTATTTACACGTGCGTAAAATATTCCCCTTTTTTGGTGCAGTTTGAGGAGAAAGAATGATTTCTATTTTGACACAACTATATCTGTGGCAGAATATCCTTATTATATTTTTTGTAAGGAAAGTCAATTGTAATTGACTGGGACATGATTTAACAGAGAATCTTAAAACTAATCTCTGAGTTCAGAAAAACAAGATCATTCCCAAAAAGGTTGGTGAAAGCAATTAAGGAAAAGTACGTTATATTGTTTCTTAGTCTAATTATAGATACAGAATGTAACACACCTTCTGATTGGCTAAACAATTTGGTTTAGCCAATCAAAAGTTGTCTTATTTTCACATTTAAGAATATCTTGAGAAAAGGACTACAATATTCCTGAGACCGGTTTGTCACAATGAACCCAGATTGTCTGTTTTCTGTTCTTGAACTTAGCTGTCCATGTAACTTATCACATCAACATAAGCGACGTCTATTTTCTTGAAATTGTCGCTTTCAGGCAAGTCAAAGATGATTGTATCGGCCGAAAAGAAGAAACCAGAATTTGTCAACAGACAGTAAGTTTTTTTTTTCTTTCTATACTATTCCATATTTTTACCGACCTTAGGTGGAAGACTTTTTAAAACAATCAATGGGTAAATGTTAGGATACTGGTAACCCGCGTTTTCCCCAATTCCATGATACCCCAAAAGTTTAATATATTGCCTTTTCATAGATTTAGTTCCATCATTTAAGCGACATCTAATTTGAGCCATTCTCCGTGAAAAGAGGGCTTAATACATCTGGAAAAAAGTATCGAACGAGGTCAGCTTTAGCAGTCCGTATAGGCTGACATGGGCCAACACCTTTTGCTATATTTGAATTGTCTGCCTGTCAAAATTTTGAGTTCTTCTAACGACA
The DNA here is from genome assembly GCA_943736015.1 of Tridacna crocea. Classification (NCBI taxonomy): domain Eukaryota; kingdom Metazoa; phylum Mollusca; class Bivalvia; order Cardiida; family Cardiidae; genus Tridacna; species Tridacna crocea. The sequence goes on from OX031066.1 coordinate 19,684,624, forward strand.
ATATTTAAGGCTTGCCCAAATCGAAAGCATTTGCAGACGACAAAATAAAAATGACTGAAAATTTGAGATTTGTTTTGTGAATGGTAGAAAATATTGCGGGAAAAGGAGAAAAATTAATGCTGGTTACCAGCATTTTCTCCTTTTCCCACAATTTTTCCAAAAGGCTCCTTTCACACGGGCTTTAAAAGTCGCAATTGTGTGGTAATGGTTTAAAAGTCTCATTTCACATATTTACCAGGAAAAGGGTTGAGAGTATTCATATTTCTGGCACAAGGAGGTTTTGTAAGTCATCTGGTGCAAAGTGTTTCGGGTATAATTGGTAAATAAAAGAAATTGGCAAATTAGTTAGACCCATCCTTTGTCAAAGGGAGTTTCATGCACATACAAAAAGTACCGACCCAGGTTCTGTCCGCATAGGCTGACCTGGGTCAAAACGTTTTGCTTTTGGCCAATAACATAAAACATAAAGAGCCTTTATTGTCCCGACAATCTGAGTCCCGTTTGTGGCTAGTATAGAACAAGATCCAGCTGCACGGAATGTGCGTAGTTTATATCATTCGTGAAATTCGTCTTCGTGGCTACGAGGCAGAGCACCTGACTCGTAACCATAAGGTCCTGAGTTCGATACCCGGAAGCGAGTGTCAACTTTGGGATTTTTCATTGGTCCACATGTTCGTCGCGAGTACTGGTGTATTTCCTAGGAAGCAGAATCGAGAGAGATTAGTATAAGTTGTTAGAACTTGTTTCTCAATCGATGTAGAATGAATATAAATGAAACTAAACTATATACTACAACGCAAAAGAACACTGTATGTTAACGACCCTAAAAGAGGGATTTTTTGCGAGCATAGCAAAAAATAAAGAATCAAAATACTTGTTACCAGTATTTTCTACTTTTCCCACAATGCTTTATACCTTTTCATCAACAAGTCACTTCATTTGAAGCGTGCCTGATTTTTCATAGGCAAATGCCTTCAAATTGGGCATTTTGACAGTAATCCGTCTGGAAAAACACTAATATGCTCTTATTACGTCTTCTCCTATTGACTTGAAACGAAAAAATAAATATTCTTTAGCTGAAAAAATTGGTTAGGGGTTATTTCTGAAAAGGCTTTTTTTCCCTGTTTGACATTTCTGAAGATTCGCCAAGCATTAACTCTTACCATAATATAGAACTAGAATGAAGATTTCAATTCGTTACTAAAATTCCAAGTATTGCAATTTCAAAGCTTTGTTTTGGGTAATAATATCTTCTCATCGGACAGTGTAGATCCACGATCAGACTGCACGTTCTGTGCAGTCTGATCTTGATCTACACTATCCGCAAAAGGTCAGCGAGTCGCTCTTAGCACCCTAAGGGTAAAGTAGTATACCGGCTATAAAAGTATTGCGCCTGTACATAAATGCTCGTTAGGTAAATGGTTACGAGACAAAGCCTGGCAAAAAACATTATGCTGCAGGATGCATTATACCACGCAAAGTTACCATATCATTATGAATCTATAAGATCTACTTTTGTCTGACAAAAGACTAGATAATGAGATAGACTGGTCCTTTTGGCATGCAGAAAAGAGACCAATGGCAAAAAGTTTCGACTCATGTCAGCCTGCGCGAACTGCGCAGGCTGACACGAGTCGATACTTTTTGCAGATGCATTAAGCCACTCTTTCACAGAGCTTGCCATTATTGCTATTCCTTCGGTTCGTTGCCAAAAACATTACAGGAGAAACGAAACAAATACTTTTGCAGCGTCTCTGCATTTCTCATCCTATCTGGAATTTGGTGATGTTGAAAACCTAATTGCATTTGAAGACAAATGCAGTTTGCGATTATTTATACGAGAAACTTAAAACGCATACTTACAGGATTACGCATGTCTCTCATACATTCAACTGTTACAGTCTGCAAGCGTTTACTTTGTGCAGATAATCAGTTGAGAAACCTGTCTGACACAAAGAGAACCTGTTTCTAATATCATTATTCACTGGTTGGCTTCATTCCTCTCCCATAGTTTACAAGTATTTCAACAACAGTTATATGGGAAAGCAGCCAGTAGCTTGGAAAGAATACTGTGTTGAGTACTGGGAAAAGAAACCCAAGGAAAGCATGGAAAGGTGCACTGGCCGCCGTCATATAACTGAAATAGTTTTGAAAATGGCGCACGTACAATCAACCAGTCAATCACTTTTACTCAAATTAATTCTTGATCCTACAGGGACATTTACCCTAACTCTTTCTTAGATAACTAGTTTTAGACTCGTCCATATTGAAAGCATTTTCAGACGAAAACTTGAATGTGGTTTATACTATAGAATTTGTATTAAGAAAAGGGGATCAAACATATAGAGGGAAAAGGAGAATATGCTAGTTACCATCATTTTCTTCTTTTCCCACAATGTTTTAAAATTTGCATCTGTCTCGGGATCGTTTTACATACAAGTTTGTCTGATAAAGATTAAACTGTCAAATGATTAAACTCAGCATTTCAAGTCAATACTGAAAACCAAGAGAATGCGATTTCGAAGATCGCTCGAGTATTACTGGAAAATTTAGACCACATCGGATAATGTAAATCCAAGATCAGACTGCACGTTAGGTGGAGTCTGATATTATACTACTCTGTCCGACAAACAGACAGAAAGTTAGCACAAACTATTATTTTAAGGGCTGTTTGCGGGAGGCCGATGACAATGAGGAGTGCAAGAAGCTAGAAGCTCGGGTGTTCGGTGGCAAAAGGTACCGATGGATACCCTATAAACATCGTAAGTAATGAAAGACGTCAAAAATATCAATTAACCCTATCGATATATCAACATAAATCTATGAGTTGTGCTCTTTGAAGAGTGGGAGGTTAATATATCTGCTAAAATTATTGACTCATGTCAGCCTGCGCAGTGTGCAAAGGCTGACATGGGTCGGAACTTTTTCCTTTTTGTAAATATTCTGCATGTCAAAGGACTATTTCGTCGGTTTACTTAAAAAACCTCGTAACTGCAGCTTGTTTGTGGCTGCAGTTACGAGGTTTTTGACGTAAGCCGACGATTCTCTTTTTCTCCAGATCCAGTACAGACTATTTTCGTCGGTTTACTTCAAAGACCTCTTAACCACAGCTTGTTTTTAGCTGTAGTTACGAGGTTTTTGAAGTAAGCCGACGATTTTCCTTTTTCTACAGATCAAGTGCAGACTACTTCGTCGGCTTACTCCAAAAACCTCGTAACTACAGCTTGTTTCTAGCTGTAGTTACAAGGTTTTTGAAGTAAGCCGACGATTCTCTTTTTCTCTAGATCCAGTTCAGACTATTTCGTGATTTACTTAAAAAAAAAAACCTCGTAACTACAGCTTGTTTCTAGCTGTAGTTACGAGGTTTTTGAAGTAAGCCGACGATTTTCCTTTTTCTACAGATCAAGTACAGACTATTTCGTCGGCTTACTCCAAAAACTTCGTTACTACAGCTTGTTTATAGCGGTAGTTACGAGGTTTTTGAAGTAAGCCGACGATTATCTTTTTCTCCAGATCAGGTACGGACTATTTCATAGGATTACTTCAAAAACCTCGTTACCAAAGCATGTCTCTAGCTGTAGTTACGAGGTTTTTGAGGTAAGCCGACAATTCTCTTTTTCTCCAGAACCAGTACAGACTATTTCGTCGGTTTACCTTAAAAAAACCTCTTAACTACAGCTTGTTTCTAGCTGTAGTTACGAGGTTTCTAAAGTAAACCGGAGATTTTCCCTTTTCTCCAGATCATTTGCAGACTACTTCGTCAGCTAACTCCAAAAACCTCGTTACTACAGCTTGTTTTTATGCTCCCCGAAGGGCGAGCATATAGTCGCCGCTTCGTCTGTCCGTCCGTCTGTCCGTCCGTCCGTCCGTCCGTCCGTCCTTCCGTCCGTCCGTCCGTCCGTCCGTCCGAAGCGATTTCTCCACAACCTTTGGATCAAATTGGATGAAACTTCATATATGAACTCCTTAGGGTAAGGCGCCGATAATTTTTTCCCAGATTTTCAATTTGACGCCGTGTCATGGAAAAAAGGGGCTTAATGCAAAATTGCAATTTTTACCAATATCTCATTCAGTTTTTGTCAGAATATCATGAAACTTCATGGTTATATTGTTTATGGAAAGTTTTAGCATGTGCCCTTGCTATTTTTAATCTGGGCATTTTTTAAGTTGACGTTCTGTCATGGAAAAAGGGGGCTTCTTGCAAAATTCCAATTTTTACTAATATATTATTCAGTTTTAGTCAAAATTTCATTAAACTTCATGGTTATATTGTTTTTTCAAAGTTTCACCATGTGCTCTTGTTTCTTTATCTATGTGTTTTTCAGTTTGACCCTCTATCATGGAAAAAGGGGGTTTCTTGTAAAATGAAAAAGGGGCCCTAATGCAAAATTGCAATTTTTACTAATATCTTGTTCAGTTTTTGTCAACATTTCATGGTTATATCTTGTTTTACAAGTTTCAACATGTGCCCTTTGTTTTTGCAATCTATGAATTATTAATGCGCAAATACGTCTTTCCTGGTTTCTCAAATTAAGGCTGCATCACGGAAAAAGGGGACTTCACGGAAAAAATTGTTTTTCACTAGGTTCTCCTTTATCAGTGCTCAAAACTTTGTGAAATTTCAAATCTGAACTTGTTGGAACGTTGCCCAGGTACCTCTCTTCCTTTTTCTCAATTTCAGGCTGCGTCCCAGAAAAAGGGGGCTTTATGTAAAAAATTGTTTTATGTAATATTTAATACATGACTGCTCAAAATTTTTATGAAATTTCGCATTTTGAATTATTATTAAAAAATGCCACATACCACACACCTGTTGTCTATTGCAATGATCCAATATTGTCTTATGGGAAAAGGGGGCTTAAAGGGGGCTCATTGGGCTTATTGTCCTCTACAAGTTTGTGTTGGCTATCTCTAAGATAGTAATTGCCTTTTCACTTCAAATTTTGGGGGGCATGAACAGGTTCTTCTAGGATAAAAGAAGTGAATTTATATCAATTTCTTATATTTTATGACAAGCACTTGTTCGGGGAGCATAACCTGTCTCTGACGGCTCTTGTTAGCTGTAGTTACGAGGTTTTTGAATTAAGCCGACGATTCTCTTTTTCTCCACATCTTGTTCAGACTATTTCGTCGGTTTACTTTAAAAAAAACCCTCGTAACTACAGCTTGTCTCTAGCTGTAGCTAAGAGGTTTTTGAAGTAAGCCGACGATTTTCCTTTTTCTACAGATGAAGTACAGACTACTTCGTCGGCTTACTTCAAAAACCCTGTAACTAGCTGTAGTAACAGCCGACGATTTTCTTTTTTCTCCCGATCAAGTACAGACGTTTTCGTCGGTTGACTCCTAAAACTTCGTTACTACAGTTTGTTTCTAGCTGTAGTTACGAGGTTTTTGAAGTAAGCCGACGATTTTCCTTTCTCTACAGATCCAGTTCAGACTGTTTCATCGGTTTAGTTAAAAAACCTCGTTACTACAGCTTGTTTTTAGCTGTAGTTACGAGGTTTTTGAAGTAAGCCGACAATTCTCTTTTTCTCCAGAACAAGTACAGACTATTTCGTCGGTTTACTTCAAAGAACCTCGTAACTACAGATTGTTTCTAGCTGTAGTTACGAGGTTTTTGAAGTAAGCCGACGATTTTCCTTTTTCTCCCGATTAAGTACAGATGTTTTCGTCGGCTTACTCCAAAAACCTCGTTATTACAGCTTGTGTCTAGCTGTAGTTACAACGTTTTTGAAGTAAGCCGACGATTTTCCTTTTTCTACAGATCAAGTACAGACTATTTCGTTGGCTTACTCCAAAAACCTCGTTACTACATCTTGTTTTCAGCTGTAGTTACAAGGTTTTTGAAGTAAGCCGACGATTTTCCTTTTTCTCTCGATCAAGTCCAGACGTTTTCGTCGGTTTATTCCTTAAACCTCGTTACTACAGCTTGTTTCTGGCTGTAGTTACGAGGTTTCTGAAGTTAGCCGACGGTTTTCTTTTTTCTCCAGATCCACTTCAGACGTTTTCGTCGGTTTAATTCAAAAACCTCGTAACCACAGCTTGTTTCTAGCTGTAGTTACGAGGTTTATGAAGTCAGCCGATGATTCTCTTTTTCTCCAGATCCAGTACAGACGTTTCCGTCGGTTTACTTAAAGAACATCGTAACTACAGCTTGTTTCTAGATCTAGTTACGAGGTTTTTGAAGTAAGCCGAAGATTTTCTTTTCTCCTGATCCAGTACAGACTATTTCGTCGGTTTACTTCAAAGAACCTCGTAACCAAAGCTTGTTTCTAGCTGTAGTTACGAGGTTTATGAAGTCAGCCGACGATTCTCTTTTTCTCCAGATCCAGTACAGACGTTTCCGTCGGTTTACTTAAAAATCCTCGTAACTACAGCTTGTTTCTAGATCTAGTTACGAGGTTTTTGAAGTAAGCCTAAGATTTTCTTTTCTCCAGACGCAGTACAGACTATTTCATCGGTTTAGTTAAAGAACCTCGTGACTACAGATTGTTTCTAGCTCCAGTTACTAGGCTTTTAAATCTAACCGAAGATATTCATTTTTTCCAGATCCAGTACATTCTTAGACTTGATGAATATTATGGATCTAAAATAACCTGATGAATTGTTTGATCTATTTCATCAAGGATATGTATTAATTTTGAATTTGATGAGAATGGCAGAAAGTTTTCCGATAGGCTAGAAAACACTGTGGGAAAAGGAGAAATTGCTCGTTATGAGCAATTTCTCCTTTTCCCACGGTGTTTTCTAAAGATTTGTACTGAAGACGCGTAAAAACCAGGGCTTGTATGGGAAAGAGTTTAAGAAAAGTAACAGAAAATCATTTACATCTTATACTTCAAACTTACAACGAATCTAAAGATGAAATGCAACAGCCTTTTCACTCATCACTTTTCTCACCAAATCTTAATATCTAGTTACCTTAATTCGTATTTCTTTCAGCACGAGACGAATGTAAACTGGCTTGCAGACCTGTTGGTGCAGGATTTTACATAGAGCTAGACAAAGCTCTATCCAATGGCACGACATGTGGGGAGGCTGAGGGCAGGGCCTGCATATCTGGTGTCTGCAAGGTGAAACACTGATTTTATCTTTGTTTACTATACAGAGGACATCGTCGGTTTACTTCGAAAACCTCGTAACTACAGCTGGTTGCAATCTGTAGTTACGAGGTTTTGAAAGTAAACCGACCGACGATATTTTTTGTTTTCGGTGAAAGATCGAATGATATTTCATCTCGTGAACATCATCAGCAAATCTTTGACAAATGTCAAAGTATATTAAGATATATGTTTACTACATATTTCTAACATCTTCTGGGGTCATTTTTCTACGTAGAATAATGACCATGGGGTTATTACCCTACGTAGAGTAATGCCCCTAGTCATTTCTCAATGTAGTGAAATAATCCATGGGTCATTTTGTTGGGGAGGGTCATCTCTCTGCATTACACCGGCACGGCCAATTTTTTCATGGAGCTATAAAAAAAAAATCTGAACTCGCTAATATTCATGCAAAAAAAGCTACTATTGAATTAATAAGCTGTGTTGCCAATTTTATATCAGCCATGGTCTGATAAAAGGGTTTTAACTTAGCCCTGTTATGCATTGTACGTATCAAATCGTCACATGGTTAGATACCCATAAAAATTATTTTGTCTAGCAAGCGACTAAAATATGAAGTAGAGTGGTCTTTAACCCTTTCCCAAACAAGCCCTGGTTTTACATGTCTGCAGTAAAAGTCTTTGAAAACACTGTTGGAAAAGAAGAAATTGCTCGTAACTACCCTTTTTGAGAACTTTCTTCAATTTTGTCCAAATCTAAAATTGTCGTCTGCAAACTCTTTGGGTTTGGAAGAATCCAAAATTTGTTGTTTGGGAAAGGATTAAACACGCAGAAAATTAAAAAAAAAAAGAAGCAAAAAGGTTTCGACTCGACTCGGGTCAGCCTGCACAGAATATGCTGGCTGACCTGAGTCAATATATACTTTTTGCAGATGTATTATACTCTCTTTTTATACAGCATAATAGACTCATTTCTTCTGATACATTGTAGCGGGTTGGTTGTGACAACATAGTCGATTCGGGTGCTACTATAGACGACTGTGGAGTGTGTGGCGGAGACAGCACAACATGTAGAAAAGTTTCCAAAACATTTACAGACTCAGTCAAATTTGGATACCACACCATCGAAACAATACCTAAAGGAGCAACCAAGATAATGATATCAGAAGCAAAAGGAGCACGTAATTACCTAGGTATTTAATGTTCTTACAATAAGAAAAAAAGGGTCTGAGAGTCATCCTTCAATCCTTTACCACACATTCCCCAGTTTTAACAATCATGAGAAAGAAGCCTTTTGAGACATAGAGAAAAAAAGAGAAAATAGTGGTGACCAACATTCTTTTCTTTTTTTTCCACAAAGTTTCCTACCCTATTAAGAACACATCTCGTCATTTGGACAAACTTTAATATATCGTCTGCAAGCGCTTTTGGCTTGAAGCATTCTAAATTTTTTGTCGACTGCTAAAGAGTTTAAAATAGTTTAACCCAAGGGCCTTTCAAGAATTCTAATTTTGATTTCGAATTTTGATTCGCTCTATGTTGCGGTGTATAGGTGTAACTTCAGAAAGATCAAGACACTATAAGTAAGCCATGCTTTCTAAGGATAATGAATTCGGAAAGTGCTATGTAGAAAACAAAGGATTTTCAGCGAAAGCAATTGTTTCTTGTGTCTTGGAAATCTCGGAAGAAATCCAAACCCAATAATCTCATACTCTCTATGTACAATGATGACCGGCAATTTTCTAATTCTTGTAGGTGTCCGAGCTACGGACATATCGTTCAGTATCAACACAGATTTTAGATTGAGCCGGTTCGGAAATATTCCTGGAGCCGGTACCATATTCAAATATAAGAGACAGGATGGACCGGACTGTCCGGATGAATGTATACGTGCTGACGGACCTATAGATGTTGCTGTAGAGATCATTGTAAGTCGTGATAATTCAAATAATCAACCTGGCTCTCACCATGTGAAATTTAATGATTCTACAATCAGTAACATAGTATCTTCGAAGAATACATCCTTTTTTATCTTCTCTATCCACAATATTTTCAAATGCATCTTTTCTCACGGTCTTTTAACATAGGATTGCGTGGCAAAGGGTTATTTAGCTGTGTGTCAACTTCTCTACCTTGCAGTGGTTTGACTTAAACCTTCACCAAACATTCCCTGGTTTTTACGACCCGAGACAGAAGCCTTTTGAAAACATTGTGGGAAAGGAGAAAATGCTGGTAACCAGCATTTTCTCGTTTTCCTACAATGTTTTCTACTCTGGTGGACACACATTTCAATTTTTGAGTTACGTGTACAGTATTTTGTCGTATGCAAACACTTTCAGTTTGGACTAGATCTAGTCTAAAATTTTGTCGTTTGGTAAAGAATTAAAGCACCTTCGTTATTACTTACTGAGAATCGTGCTTCAGAATCTCAGTACTAAAAATGTATTTGAGACATGCTCTACTAAAAAGAGGGCTAAATGCATCTGCAACAAGTATCGACCGAAGTCAGCCAGCCCATCCCCTGCAGGCTGACATGGGTCGAATCTATTTGCCATTGGTCAGTTTACTGCTCTTCAAAGGACCAGTATACCTCATGATTCGGTCGCTCGCTATGCATTATTATTTGTACGGACAGATGGCAGGGGTCCGAGGGCGCAGTGGTGACATGATTTGCCACAGTCGTGAACAAGCTTCCAAGTCCCCCGTCACCTAACTGCATGATGAATTTATTATACTGCAAAAGTTTACCATTCCAACGTGTATTCAGCAAAATTGCCTGTTTTATAGTCTCACGAACTGTGTAACGGTTAACTCATTACCAGACAACAAATATTTGGCCTCATCCCAATGGAAACATATTAAGACGACAAAATACATGTATATGTAGATCTATTTACATGTACATGTATGACTCAAAGGATGTAATCTGTACTTGAAAGGTTATAAACATTGTAGGAAAAAAGAAAATATTTGTCATGAGCATTTTCTCATTTTCCCTCAATGTTTCCAATAACCTTTTATTCCCGGTCGTCCCGGTCGTAAAAACAAAGGCTTGTCCGGGATGGTGGTAATACCTGTCATCGATACTTTGGTAGTACTTAATCTTACACGAAGGGAAAAACTGGTTTTAATATTGATGTTCTAGGTCCTAGTTCGTACGATTCGATCTTAAAAATCTAATTGAATTGTTTAATTCAAGGTTTTCATGATGTTCTTTTTACAAAAAAAAAAAAAATCCTGCTAATGACGACTTTAGGTTCATATGACGACATAAGAACTACCTATATGCCGACTTTATGAATCATTCAACCTAATGTCGTCAAGCCTCACCTCCCTCTGTTTTTTATTCTGTAATTTATGATTTAACGCGATTGTTACCAAAATACTGGTTTCTGCTTGTAGGGAAAGGGTAGCTTTACGTATTTAACGCAAACCGGGAACCGCAAGCACAACCTTAGCTCTGCATTATTAACCGACTTGTGAATAAATGATGACTTTAGGTTATCGTACGTTACACTGTCAAAATAGAATTGCCCTTCTGAGTGCCCAGATTGAATGAAAGCTGATGTCACCGAGAACTGACGTCACTGTAACCTTGGTAAAACGCGCAGTTTGGTGGATGATCTGGATGATGTCACTGCGATAGGCATTCGACATAATTACTTTTATTTTAACATGGGTTTAAAGAACTGCAAAGTAAATAACAATGCATTTAATGATTTTTAGGCAAAAGTAAACGACCATTTGTTGCATCAGTTGACCATTAGGTTTCTCTTTTAACGTTACAATATATAAGTTTCGATACTTCAATATTTCCTAACTCACGGTGGGATGGCTCTTTTTAACCACGAGTATTTGATTTAGAATGACAACAAAATGATAATATGGTTAACTAATTTCATTTTCAAAAATAAACCATTTTTCCGCTTTAATGACACCCATCAAGAAAAACTAGTAATAACACAGTGCAGGCTAACAGTATGCAGTCATTTTAGATATTGCATTGAAAGTCTTGTTATGTATACAGGGCATCCGCAAGGGGAAATGCTGTTACATGGATTTTGGCTGTGTACATGAATATTTGTACGGGGCATTTTATCCAATAAGATGGCGAGAAATTTCTTTCCGGTGTAATAAAATGGATTTTTAAAGTTCACATATTTTTTATGTCCCGACATGCTTGGATTCATTAACCCCTGAGATACCTTATTTATAACCCCTTTTGCCAAGTCGTGGCTCACCTAAATATACGGAACTAATGCTTGAAACATTTATACAAATGACAATCACATGATCAAATTGAGAGCGAAAATACTTGTGGGATAGAAAAGGATACTAGAGAATTATTCAGGAGTTAGCTAAATGACAAAGATGAAAAATTCATACTATGAAAATGTTATGATAACCTCCCAAGGTATTTTTCTCTACTAGGTTTTATTTTACTCCGACAATTCTGGGATCACCTATTCCTATAATGTCCCATCGGACGTGGTGAATTACCCAGACAACGAGGGAGAAGCACAACCAGTCGTTCACATTAATGGAGGTATGTCTGTATGCTTCCTCTGTTTTTTGCATTGTTCCTACGTCATGACAGTGAATTTTAAACCTTTCTAAACGCTTATTGTAACACTTGTGAAGCAGGGGGAATTTGTGTTCAGCATTATACCATTATGCCACATTCACATGCGATCCAGGGACTTTCTGTTATTTAAATTCTAGACTGGAAGAAGAAATCCTACGACGCATGCCTTTCCTCGTAAAAGGTTGGATTGTCATTATGTTTCGTGACAATGTTGCCCTTTAACGCAAAGATTATTCTTTATAGAGCAACCTTAAATTTTCAAAAGTACGGCTTCTTGCGAGCCAACAAGACAGCATGCTAAGGTTTTTTACCTTATCTGGAAGCAAGCATTTAGCATGACATGAAATAGGCCACTGTAAGTTGGGCAGAACCTCGTAGGCATTTTTCTATTCTTATTTTTGTAAGAAATCCTCGAAATTGAAATGGGAATCTTGAAATCAAGTCATCTAGGCCTACGGCTCGTTTTTGATAGCCATAGTTTTGTTGTGCATTTTTTTAATGTTGTCAAAACGGAGCAAAGGTGCATAATGGCAGAAAACTAGCAACACAGAAACACTTGTCACATGAGGTTCTGGCCATCTTGTCTATTTGACTTTTGTCCTACACTTATTCCATGTATCCATTGTATATGACATTTACCTTACGTATACGTTGTCTCTTTCGTCTTGTTTATTTTGTTAGTAACCACATTGTCTTGCGTTTCATCTTCTTCTGTTTCTATGTGCATGGAATCTAACTTTCCATAATTTTTCTACACTTTCCCATGATGTATCATACGTCGAACTGAGTCATATGTCTTTCTCTATACATGGCTTTATATTTTCTTGTGACATCGTTCGTTGCAATGTGTGACGTAATACATTTGCTATCCCAGCATTCCCTTTACTTCCAGGATCCATTCCAGGAACGATTGCAGATGAAGATACTAGAATCAGAGATGACAGAAAGCGTCCAATATTTTCATCAGACTTTAAGTTTAAAAAGAATGGCCGTCGCAGAAAACCAAGGCCGCATCGTAATCATAACAGAAATAGAGAAAATGAAAATAAAAATTCCGATACTGTAAATATTACAGGTGAAACAGGGGCACTCCAAACACATAAGACAAAAACTCAGACAATAGGAAATCACGATAAATCTAACGATAAAACTAAGTTTGATATTTACTATAAGAATGGTAGTATTGTAATTGAAGCTCGGAAAACTAACAATAGTGCTCGTATGCATGGCAATAACCAAGACCAGACTAACATTTTGTCGACTAAGAATGATAACTTTGATCCAACGGATTCATTTATAGAACAAAAAGGGGACAACGCCGATCATAAGAACAAGAAAGATCATAATGGAATCGCTGAAGACGACTTTGGTGGAAGCGCCTATATCACACAGCATGAAGACGAACAAGAAAAAGACATCAATGAGCCAGACAACCAAAACACAACGAACAAAGACAGTCAGGTTGTTACTCTTATACAATAAAACCAAAAAAGTATGCATTCAAGTTATAAGATGACACTTTTGAGTTTCAGTAACATGCAAATAATTTAACATTAAGGGATAAGGTCGCCCTCTTTTTCAAAAAGTACCTAGATGACTACCTCTTAAGTCGAAGCGTTAATTTTTCAATAGTATGTCGTTTCAGCTGTATTATTATTTTATCTATTATCGGTTTTACATATGAGACCACTCTCTTGCTTCTCTTGGGCGATGTCTGAGTGCAGATTACACCATATGTTCTATAGACCTTATGTTTGCGGAAAAAGATTATTTAACGGAGGAAGTTCATTCATAACTAATTTGATGACTGTAATTAATACCTTTATCAATACAATTATCAGATATATAGTGTATTATTTTCTACAGGTTAATTCTACGCAATCTCCTACACCAGAAAACAACGTTACTGATGCAGACATGTATACAAATGATAACAGAGAGCTGTCCCCGTACTCCTGGTTGATATCCGGCTACACGGAATGTAGCCAGACATGTGGAAAAGGTGACAGAAATTAATCTTTCCGGCGCAGGGAAGGGGGAAACTATGAGACTTAATCATAGGCCTTTGATTGGTTGGTTGGTTGTATTGGTGTTTAACGCCACTTTAACAGCTAAGATCATATCATGGCTGTCGGTGAGGCACACGTGTTTCCTGGCTTTCTCAGGCCTGTACTAACACAACTTTTTTTCCAAAGCCATCAACTACTTTCTTACATGCTTCAGCAGAGGTGAGAGGCGAAAATACGGCGGAAAGAAAGTTCGCCTCAACCAGGTATCGAACTCACAACCACCAGGTCATGTGTCCGACACCCTCACCACTGAGCCACCCGGACAGGCATTGGCCTTTGAAGTTCCATTGGTCCATCTCGAAACCCCTTAAATTTTCATCGGTTGATTATTGGATACCGTAAATAAAATACCACAATGGTGCATGACCTATATATCATTTTAGTGACAATGAATGCTAATTACATGTACATAGGATATAGGCGTTGTACAAGGTTCTATTTTTGGTAACGGTGTCTGATGATCGAGCAAGGAAAATACTAGGTGTTCTATCATAGACCAATGAAACTTCTATGGGTAATACTTTAAAATATCGCCCACTTTGCACAGACATTATTCAGCTTTGAGGCCTGATTGACCAAAACGTTTCACAAATACTTCTGGTGGTTTTCAAAGTTTTGTCATATATTGTTTGCTTTGGTTCAGGTAGCAAAATATGGAATGATGAAATAAATTATTGACTAATGTCAACAAAATACGAATTCCGGTGATTTGACCAAGGCGGACATGATTTAAACAGCTCTGCTAAAAAAATGCCGATCTGCATCTATTTCGTTTGTTTGCATGTCTTTGCATTGATCTATTGTTTGATATACATTTGGACTTTGCAAACATGGCTAACAGAGGAAAACAACAGGGAAATCTGAGGAAAATTCAGGAAATAAAGCGTCAAGTTAGACCACAATAAAAAATGGAGTCGCAAATATGGCTGCCATCGCGGAAGTGTAACGAAATTGAATTTTAAATTTTGCATTCATTATGAGACAAGACTTTCAGCATTATTTAATTCATATTATCCCACAATTAAATCAGATTTTTTTAAACATCATAGTCGCTAAAGTAGAGATATCTATATTAAGGTTTATATAAGCTTGACACTTGTACCGTTTGAACCGTTTGAAATATCATTTATTCCACCTTAACAGGTAAACAGTCTCCAGTACTGGAATGTATTGTGACGGACAAACGAGCTCGCGTCGATGACAGTTTCTGTTCTGACCTAGACCGACCTTCGACCGCCGTCCTGGAGTGCAGTAACGGAATTTGTCCTCCTAGGTATGTCATTTGCGAACTTTTCCCTTCTAGCTTCCTTTAAGTGGAATTAGCCCCGGTTCTTTAAATGAATGACTTTTTGTTCTAATACAAAATCCACCCCGATAATTTTGAACTGGCTGGCAAAAAGCTGTGTAGCCTTGACCCATTAAAAAAGACTTTTTTTTCATGTTCCCATCAAACTACGTCATTCGCAAAAATGTTACGTTTAAGCCCATGGGATGTTAAGTGCGACTCAAAGCGCTTTTAAGCCCAGTGTAAATCATGATCAGGCTGCACTGGACATACAGTCTGATCTTGAGTCTACACATAGATACCCCCGTTACAAACTTTTCTGCGCGTACTATTACGCTAAATATTTGCTTCATCACTTTATAATACTGATGAAAGCTACATCCACCTACGTACGCTCCTGCTGGTGCGTAAAACAAGATTATCTCTTCATATCAGAGATAACGCATTTTATGATGAGAAACATATAGAACATCGAGCATATCGGTGAAAACAATCTATAATAACTCAGTTTTCACTAGATAGCATGAGAAAGTCGGAAATTTCTTGCAATATCAATGTATTATGTTATGCGGATTAAATGTTATCTCAAGGGTCCTTCTTCATGCCTTGCTGGTGTCATGTTTGATAGTAGACCTAAGCAATTTTCTTTATCTACACAGTACATTTCTTTTTTAGAGAACCTGGCCCAGGGCCATTTTACCATTTTAGATCAGGTCCGTATTCACCAACCATTCTTAAGAACCTTTTAGTCTCAATCTTCAAGAATTTCTGGCTGTGAAAGTAACATAACTTCTGATCTGCTAAACCAGATGGTTCAGCCAACCAGAGGTTCTGTTACTTTCACATTGACAAAATTCTGGAGAGTAAGACTAAGAATGTTCTTAAGAATGGTTGGTGAATTCATATGGACCTCTTATTCTCATGTAATTTCCAAGGCAGGCAATACGATTGTCCAGGAAGTCCTATTTCGATCTATCTCATCGCTACTTTTGGTATTTAACTCATTACTGACGACAAAATTTTAGCCTTGTCCAAAGTGAAAGCATTTGCAGACCACAATTTCCTTGTAGCTCAAATGGTGTAATTTATTCTTGACAGAGTAGAAAACATTGTGGGAAAAATTGAAATGCATTTCTTCTTTTTCCACAATGTTTTCTAAAGACTTCTTTCTCGGGGTCGACAAAAGTAGGGTTAGTTGTAATGAGTTAAACAAATTAAAAAATAAAGAATGGTCCATAAATAAAGGGTCAAAGTCTTATAACAATTTAGCATTCTTGCACCGATGTAAAATGCCAAGCAACCAATTGACAACCTTAAATGTTGGCCAATCCATTTGGTTCATAAGAATACATGCGTGTTGCAATCTAAAAGGTTGCTTTAACATATTGACTTGAGTTTGTCAATCTGTTTTGTCGTGAAAGATTGTCCGGATGACACAAGTGAATAGAAGGATCCAACAGACCAGCACAGGCCGAAAAAAACCTATTTTGTCAAAGAAGTAGACATATATTACATTATCAAAAACTATATATGCATGGTGCAACTGAATGGCTAAGGTAGTCCAGTCCATTTTGTCCAAGAAATTGGCACACATGACAGTGTCAAATAGTATGATCTAACAGACTGATCAGTCCAGAAAGGCGACCCACACTACATAGCCTCATAGGAGGATCCAACAAACTGACTTGGCCATAAATTTTGTCCTCGAAGATTTCGCACAGAATGTTATCTAATAGAATGATTCAAGAGACTGACAAAGATATGCCAGTCTGCTTGTAAATCGTCATATAAATACGCGTGACTTGTTCTAAATTCAAAGAAAAAGGCCAACAGAGTAAATTATGTTGGCAAATATTTCAGTGTCTAAGAAGACGACACACATGGCATAACGTTGCAAAGGTTCAACAGAAACACTTATATGAATAAGCCTTCCGTTTATACAGACGTGTGTTTACTTCATTGAAATTTAAGATGTCTTCAGACAATCGTTTAAAACGACAGAACGTTGGTACAATTTAAAGAAATTATCTTTTTTTTTTATCCTGGTTTATCTTTCAATGAGGTAAGGTAAACACACCACGAGGGCGATAGCCCGAGTGCTTCATTCATTTCACCTTATAACTCACTGAGTATATATAACGTGGTTTATTGAACGATAAACCATGACAGAAAGAAGATTATTTCGATTCTAACACGACAAACGGTCTGGCCATATCTACACTGTCCGTCATTAACCCTTTCAAGTAAAACACGGGAATTTGCGGATGGCACATGACAAGGTAAAATTGCACAGAAAGTGCAGTTTCATCTTTGATCTACAACATGCCCTTGTCTAGACGGTAAAACGTTTAGGACAACACCTTTTGGAGTCGCAGTTGATTGCATATTGAGCTGTCGAAATCGTTCGAATGTCCAAGGAATATTTGTTTTTCTTTTCGAGAAAAGATAAAAATTTATTTCATCGAATGAATATCATCGGTTATCCCGATCAGCATTCGATGAAATAATTTTCGATGTATTTCATGCTTCATGTCCCTTTTTTGCAGGGACTTTCATCAAAAACAAATTTATTTAATTTCACTATTCCCATTGAAGTACCTTCCCCACCCTACACATAAGAACACGTAAGCGCGAGACATATAGAGTAAATGCGCGTAATTTATGCAATATTTCCGTCATGTTGAATGGCACGTACTATTAACCTAGGTAACTAGTTCGCGGGAAGTACTTTTGCCGCCTTCAATTGAAGAGTCACAAATTATGAATTCGATATTTTTTACTGGTCGTTACCATAAAATATAAAATGTTTTCCTGTGGTTTATCGAGAAATAGTAGTGGATTATAAACATTATATTATCTCATAATATACAAATATCCTCTACATATTCTACCATTATCTCTCGATAAATTACCGATAAATAAATATGTATATTTATAATTGAAGCTGGAAAAAACTTGACTATATAAACATTTCTAGCATTTATAACGTGGTATATGAACTTCTCGTTTTAAAATAAATCTGTGCGAAACTTTTACGAGTGACTATGTTTTATGCGAGATATAAATACACATATAGGAGAAAATAAAAAGCCGACTGTCTTTGTGAATGGGCCCATATTAAACATAAATTTGCCATGTAATAGAATTTATATTCCTATTTATTAAGATGATACAACAGATAAAAATTAATAGATCATAAAATGAAACGTTGAAGATTGAGAAATGAACGAAACGATAAGGTATAGTTTAGGCTTATTTACGGTTTAGAAGATAACTCAAACTTTAAAGTTTTTATTTCGAATAGTATTTTAATCTATCTAGTATACAGGGTGTCCGGAAAGTAAGGTAACACTTTCGTACATTTATATTTTGGCTTAAAATACTATAAAAGAAAGGAATCCTGAGCACAAATTAATGGACACTGAAATGAGAAATATATTTTTTTTTGGAAAAGTAATCACTTTTCACTGTGTGTCACCTGACAAAGATGCAGCTCATAACCTTGATACAGATTTTTTACTTTCCCCACGATGTTTTCTGAAAACCCCCTAAGAGCAAATTTCAAACTTTTGGTCAAGATTTAAATTTGTCAACTTCAAATACTTAAACTGTGACAAGTCTTAAGCTTTTGTTGTCTGAAAAAGAGGGAAATCTTTCCAAAAGGACAACATGTCGAACTGTACAAATTTTAACTATAATTGGAGTGCAACACGCGAAAAGAGTCATTCGGACATTTGCGTAAAGTGTCGTCTCTGATCAGCGTGTGCACTACGCACAGTCTAATCCGATACGACACTTTCCGATTTTATGTGATTTTCTGTTTTACGCAAGTCTAATGTAGTCGTAAAGTTCCGTCCCGGATTAGCCTGTGCGGACTGCGCAGGCTAATCCGGAACGACACTTTACGCAAATGTCTGAATGCACCTTTTCGCGTGTTGCACTCCCTATGCAGATCGAAAAAAGCTATAGATGAAATGGCTGACTTTGCCTTTGAAATAGTGGAAAATGATGTCGGATAGTGATAAACTGCTGATTAGCAGCATTTTCAACTTAATCCACATTTGTTTCGAATGTTCTCCTGAATCTCCTCTCAAGGTTGTTTAACAAAGAACTGTTTAGTGCAGGATCAAATAATAATACGTAAGAGATACCTTTAAAAGAAAAATATATCGTCGGTTTTCTTCGAAAACCTCGTAACTACAGCTTGTTACACGCTGTAATTACAAGGTTTTCGAAATGGATCGACGATACGGCGTTTTGCCAGCAAGACCTGCAGCAGCTCTTAGAATAGAATTGTTTACAAAATTTCTATTTGTTTATTTAAAAATATCAATGCAAAAAAGGAGGTCGAAAGCGATCTACGCAGAACTATTACCTTACAAATCAGAAAACATTTTTAACTTGAATTACTATATCAGTTTATATGTAGACAGATACAAATATCCTTTTCCAGTTTTGTAATCCACTCTGCCAAAGACAAAGTCCATCGTTATAGCAGAGTTCAATTGGTCGTCTGGAAACGCTGTCATTATAAGACAATCTGAAAGTGTGTTGTTTGGTAAAGGGTTAGAGTCATACTTCCAATTTATATGTTGATCTTAATACCTTACCAGCAGACAAAAATTTAGACTTGTTTAAATCAGAGATATATGCAGACTACAAACTAAATGAGTTTCAGATTAAAGTTCTTGTATTTGACATGGTAAAGAACATGATGATAAAGGAGAAAATGCTGTTTTCCGTCATTTTCTCCTGTCTGGATAATGTTTTCAAAAGCATTTTTGCTAAGGGTCGTTCAAACTTGGGATTGTGTGGTAAAGGCTCAAGTCTTGAGAGAGTTGCATACATGGGAGATGGCTTAATCAGCCTTCTAAAGTAAGGAGTTTCAGAAAATCAGGCAAGCGCTTATTCTCTTATTGTCAAGAGCACAGGCATTACAATATGATGAACAGAAATAGCAAATGAACACGTGTGAAGATATTTTTATAGTACATATTATAACGAAGGAATCTGCCTCTAATCATGTATCTTCTGGATCTCTCTCTCTCTCTCTCTCTCTCTCTCTCTCTCTCTCTCTCTCTCTCCGTCCCTCGGCCTTCTTCTCCGCCGCAACCTCTCTCTCGCCCACCCTGTGTTTCTTTTACTTCCCCTTATCCTCCTTTCCTCTCTAATTTATTTCTCTCATTCTTCTTTCTCTCCATCTCTGTTGCCTTCTCCCACCTTTTCCACTGCTTCCTCTTACCCCTCCTTCCCTCCCGCTCTCGCTCTCTCTCTCTCTCTCTCTCTCTCTCTCTCTCTCATCAAGCAATATATGGAGGTGCAATATTCCTCCAACCTCATCCACACTCGGAGATGTTAAAATTATTCTGCTACTGACAATAACCGAATTGTTCAAGTAATCAACATTTCAACAGGTGTCTGTAATTATCCTCAAGGACTAATAATTAATGACCTAACTATAAATCATACAGAAATAGCAACATCTTACAGTAAGTGTGTTATGTATGAAAGCAATCTTGTTTAACTCTTTACCAAACGACAAAATTGCTAGTCACGTCCGAATTGAAAGCATTTGCAGACGTCAAATTTATGTTGCTCAAATGACCATTTTTTTTTGAAAGGGTAGAATTTGTTTGAGAGAACGAGAAAATGATGGATATCAGCATGTTCTCCATTTCCTACAATGTTTTCGAAAGATTTCTCTTGCAGGTTAATTTGAATTCGGAATTATATAAAATCTCTTTTGCTTTCATGAAACGGTTCTGGCATGTTTTCTATAGTCTAGTGTTTCAAAATATTTTACAAGGGTACGATCAATAAAGATACTATTTTACTTAGATTAACCTATCTGCTGGCAATTTCAAGAAACACAAATCATTATTTTCTTCCACAAGATAATGAGAAAATACTTTTTTTTCCCAAGTCAAAATTCCTACTTTCAGTACAAATTAATAAACCTTCCCTTAACCTTCAGAACTTCTCATAGCACAACACAACTCAAGATAAGTATAGCATATTTATTTCAAATGGTAAAGTGGTAAAGAGCACTTGAAAGAGTTAGCTGATCCAAATGAACGGGAGAACGAAAGGAATATCGAATGACAAGTTACCATTCGAACATCCAATTGAAAGAATTTGGGGAAATAACACTTATGCTTTCGTACTTAAGCGCTAAAAAACGACATAAAACGCTTTCTTTACGATAAATATCTTTCTTCACTCATGATTTTTTGCTGAACTGCGTCATTTATGTATGAGCAAATACCAGTACATCTAAGAGTGGATTGGGAAATCCCAACATGTATTGTGAACTCGGAGTAATTACAGAAATTCGTCATAGCCATCATGAACGGTACAGGAACTTCCCACCATCACAGGGCAATGATAAATCTATAAATGAACTCGACGCAATAAGCAAAGAATAATAGAAAATATTCTGCACGAATTCACAACCACGCTCAATTATGAACTCAAAAGAACCAGCGTGTATTCGAAATATCAGATATCGAGGCAAACATATAGGTCGCTGTCAAAACGGTTCACAGCAATATTCATTCAACATCATTTAGTAATCAACATAGAATAAATCTGAACTGAGCAATGGTAATCCAGATATACATGTACGAAACAATTTGAAAAACCCAAGCATAACACAGATTATTCTTCGTTATGCATAAAATGTCTTTCTCAACATATGGCTTGAACAATTTCTGTTCATAGTAGGTGAATGCGTGGATGCCTTTAGAATTGCTGGCGAAGTGTGAGTCTCGTCGTGACGCTTGTCATAATATTTTAGAGTATCACACTGTAGAGGATCAAGGCGTGGATGCCTTTAGAATTGCTCACAGACTATTCTTCGTTGCGAGTATAAAGTGTCTGTCTCAACAGATGGCTTGAACAATTTCTGTTCATACCTTCTGAAAAATTGGCTATAAAAGAACAATCTATGAAGATAGACCTATCAAAGAACTTGCGTTTACTTTTTTAAAACACATATATATGTAAAGGAGTTTCAAAACTTGAACATTTACGGAAGTAAGTAACGGAATCAAGCAGTAATAAGGTATAAAGAAACACCTGGGAGAGTTCTTGACCACTTCTCAAACTGACTGATCACTGTCCAACTGGACCTTACAATTTCTGTCGTTTTGTGCGGATTGCTGTTGACGCCACTCAACTTTCCCACACCCTGGTACTATGAAACATAATATGGCAAGCGCCATGACGAGAACTCGCACCTCGCCAGCAATTCTAAAGGCATTCTCGCCTCTACAATGTGATACTCTAAAATACGTTATGACAATCGCTACGACGAAACTCACTTCTGAATCCTGAATAAAAAAACTCAGCTGGTGAATCATAAATGACAATGAAACATGTTAAATGCTAATATCTAATTTTGTCGTGTGGGCAGCGCCGAACAGCGTAATTAGTATCGAATTATAAACATAACTCATTATATTACTAAGTGACCAGTCTTATCTTCAATTAATTCTATGTACTTATCCTCTCTAATTTGGACTTTTCCTACTGTGGTGTTTTTTTTTATGTCTAGCTGCTGCCATGCACCTGGCCATTAAAGCTTGTAACCCGTCAATCTGAACGCTGAAAAACAATTCAGGTAATGATACATAAATGACAATGGAATATGCTAAATGCTACTATTTAATTTTGTCGTGTGAGCAGGCCACTCTCCTCTTTTTCATACATTTTCGCATTCACAACCGACTTTAGGATAAATCATACTTACATGTAACTTCATAACTGAAATGATAATTCCAAAGACTTTTCATTACAACTACCTTATTATTATTGAACCCTCGCCAGCAGTTCTAAAGGCATAGACGCTCTTAGTGCCAAACACCGCACTTGGTATAGAATTATAAAAATAAGTACCTTGTAATTATATTACTAATTGACAATTCATACTTTAAATGAATTAATCTGACTTATCTTCTCTAATATGGATTTTACTGCTGTGGTGCTTTTCAGTGTCTGCCTGCAACTATGCATCTCACCATTCACCAGACTTGTGTAAAGGCAATCTCGCCTAAATTGTTACCCCCCCCCCAAAAAAAAAAAAAATCTACATATTTTTCCATGTACCACACCGAATTCTCATACTTGTAATTGGATTATCATGACCCGCAGTGAATTAATAAGAATCGTTAATAATACTTATCTTAATAGTACACTTTATCTATTGTAATACATCTTCTCTTCTGTTTGATAGTTGGTTCTGCAAGTCTTAAAACAATACACTCCTATTCGAAAAAAATGAAGCTTCATTTGTGTTCGAAGTGCTTGTTTGAAATCTGTCGATTAGTGATCGCCATTTCATGAAACAGAAAACCCACAAGGAGGTACAAAGCAAAAAATACACGTCTGTACGGCTTGCCCTCTCAAAGCTGAATGAACCTTATACAAAGTACATGTACACAATATGCTTATCATGAAACACGTGCTTCATACCCTACAGTTACATATGGAAGCGTCATTGAACATGGGAAAACAATTTCCTCAAACAAAAGAAATTATATTTTCCTTCTACAAAGCTGACTCTTTCTTAAAGGATACCGTTAAAAGAAAAGATTGCTGTTTTTACAAAAGGAGATAGTTTATTCAATGGTGTTCCCCGTACAAATAAGGAGACTGATTGCAAACAGAGAAACCGTTTATACAAAAGATAACCGTTTACAAAAAAGTGATTCATCGTTTATACAAAAGGTGACCTGTAGCACCAAAAGAGCTGTTTTAACTAAATGTTTCCGTTTAAGGTAAAAAAATGACGATTTACAAAATATGACCCTTTACACAAAAAAAAGTCAGGACACCGTTTATAAATCGAAAAATAGTGATTTACAGAAAATGAAAAAAATTACCGTTTATACATGAAAGAGACCGGTTACACTGAAAAGAAAACCATTAATAAAAAGAAACATCCGTTGACAAGGAAGAATTTTAATTATACAAAAGGAGACCTTTAAAGAAAAAGAAAACATTACAAAAGTTGACAATTTACCCAAAAGGAGACGATTTATTCGCCAGGTAACTGTTTGTACACCCAAAAGGAGATCACTTTTACTAGAGTTGATTTTCAATTATACAAAAACTGACCCTTGGAAACAAAATGTGACCGTAACAAAACAGAACCGTTCTGAAGACCGTTTATTTCATAAAGGTTTACCATTTCAACAAAAAGTGGCGTTTGACACAAAAGTTACACGTTCTTTGGTGACCGTTTTTACGAAAGAAGACCTTTTTGATCAAACGAGACCGTTTACATAGTGTTTTCTTTATTTGCTATTTTATTCTTGAACAGCTGGGTGTCTCGTCCTTGGAGTAAATGTAGCGTATCATGTGGTCTCGGCACACAGTCACGTGACTACATGTGTAAGGGTTCAGATGGCGGTGAAGTTGCTGAGAGCAAATGTGAGGGTCAAAAACCAAGCAGGGAGGAAAGAACCTGTGACTTAGGATCGTGTGCATATGGATGGTATTTTACCGAGTGGGAAGAAGAGGTATTTGTCTCAAGTTCTAATAATCGTTCACTAAACAATCCTGTGTTTTAACTCTTTCCCAAACAATCCTTGGTTTTTACGGGTCTGGAATAGTAGCCTTTTGAAAACATTGTGGGAAAAGGAGAAAATGCTGGTAACCAGCATTTTCTCCTTTTCCCACAATATTTTCTACCCTATCACAGACAGAAATCATCTTTTCAGCAGGAGTTGTATTGTCGTCTGCAAATGCTTTCAATTTGATCTTGTCCAAGACTTTGCCGTTTGGGAAAGAGTTAATGAGTCAAAGATAGATGACCTTTGAAAGAATTGCCGAAAAATTAAAATACCGATTACCAGCATTTCCGTCTTTTCTCACTATGCTTTCTATCATTAAATGTATTGCTCTCATTTTTAATTCCAAGACTAATCATTTTATTGGCTGAGACGTTCTGTCTCACTGGATCAGATGATAAGTCTTTGAATTAAGACTAATAGTTAGAGTGGCTTAAGACTCGATTTCGCAAATTTACTTTAATTATTGTGTAGATACTTTTTTGGAAAAGTTGCATTTTAACTCTCAAAATATAAATTGAGGGTTTTCTTCAATGGATAGGATATAACAGCTAGAGGTCGCTGGTTCGATCGCCGGCTCGGCCAATTTCTTTCCAAAGACTGATGATATTCCTTGGGATTCATTTATCTCTCACCGCTGATCATTGTTTTGACGATGATTATGTGGGAAAGCAGACGCTGGCTTTGAAAAAATGTTGTGCGGAGTACTGGTAAAAAAAAAACTTTCGGAAAGCACGGGAAGGTGCAGTGGCCGCCGCGATATAAATGAAATAACGTTGAAAACTGTTTTAACTCTTAACCACACAACAAAATTTTGGACTTGTCCAAGTTGAAAGCATTTGCAGACGACAAAATAAATGTGACTGAAAAATTGAAAACTGATTTGGAAAGGGTAGAAAACATTGTGGGGAAAGGAGAAAATGCTGGTTACCAGCATTTTCTCCTTTTCCCACAGTGTTTTCAAAAGGCTTCTTTCTCAGGGGCGTCAAAAGTAGGGATTGTGCGGTAATGGGTTAAACACTTTGCAATCAATCAATAGTCAATGTCTTCAGCGGAAAAAAAATACTATGTATTGCAACTCTGGCAAGATTTCTTATCTGATA
Organism: Tridacna crocea; assembly: GCA_943736015.1. NCBI lineage: Eukaryota > Metazoa > Mollusca > Bivalvia > Cardiida > Cardiidae > Tridacna > Tridacna crocea. Next base: position 19,710,301 of record OX031066.1, read on the forward strand.
TGCTTGATCAAACTATGTGACGGTATAGATCCAAGATCAGACATTAGGTTCTATGCAATCTGAACTTGATCTACATGTTTATCGTCCACAAAAATCCACTCTTTTGTTCCATGACACTTACACTTTAAATTCAAAAAAAAAAGGGAAGAAAGAGGTTATCATTTCATGCTTTCTCCGTAGTTTATCGACATATACTGTTGGAATATTTAGAGGACATTCATTGTTTTCGGTTAAAAATCGAAATTTATTCCATCGAATGAACACCATCGGTAATATTTTCACGAGTGGCTCTGTGCCACTCGTGAAAAAACTACTGTTGATGTTCACGAGATTAAATAAATTTCGATCTTTAACCGAAGAAAAAAAAAAAACGCAACAATTATTATATTTATTTCATGCTTTTAACCGTTTCTGGGAGGAACTTTATCAAAATCCAGTACAGTTCTTTTCAGTAATTTCCCGTGGCGGACCCCCTCTGCATAGCAAAGGATTACAATATTACATTAAGCGCGAGAAATGTAATGTGAATGACGTCATACTTCCATCTGGTTGTGTGTCATGGCATTTTACCAAGATAACTAGAATATAGAAATAGGTATTTTCACTGGTTGTAACCATGGAATATCGAAAAATATTTCACCGATATTTCTCGATAACCTACCGTAAAAGCGGTTTGATACGGTATTTCATGGTTACAACTTGTGGAAAATACAGACATCTTATATTTTTTTTAACTCTTCGATTGAAGGCGAAAATGTTAGTTCCTGCACATTTGTTACTTTGGTAAACAGCGCGTGCCATTCAACAAGAGGGAAATATGACGTAATTTACGCGCATTTATCCTATACTTCTCGCTCTTTACGTAATGCTTTGCTATGTGTGGGTTGGAAGAGGGGTGTTACGCCACGATGAATAGCCGAAAACAACAATTTCTGTGCTTTAGTTTCCACCAAAATCCAAACAAAAAAGGAAATAGAAGCATGAAATAAATAGAATATTTCGAGTTTTTCCCCTTAAAGATCGAAATGTATTTTGTCTCAACAACACCATTTTTAACAATGTCTTAGCAACTACTATCTTCATGAAGGAAAGGTAAAGCACTTTGCGAACAGTATTACTTGAGATTTGAAGGTATTTCAGAAGGCGATGAGTTGACAAAATAATTCTCTGCTTCCTCTTATTATCTTCAAGCACAATTATAGTGGAATTAAAGTGGTTTTAACGGTCCTGTTTTTTTTACATTGAGATCAAAGAAGCAAGTCCAAGTGATTCAGGGTGAAATGCCATTATAACAATTATATGTCTCAAGGGATAATGATGAATTTAGGAAAGGATTGAATGCCTGAAAAAAGCTGTTGCTCCTTTCTTCAAGATGTTTTAAACAGCCGACATTAAAATTTTAAAAACTGTTTATATATGTGGATAAGAGTTAATCCATTACCACTCAATGGAAAAGAAGACTTTTGAAAACATTGTGGGAAAAGGAGAAAATGCTGGTAACTAGCATTTTCTCCTTTTCCCACAATGTTTTCTACCTAATCAATTAACAATTGCACCATTTGAGCCACACTGAAATTGTCGTCTGCAAATGCTTCCAATTTAGACAGACCTAAAATTTTGTCGTCCGGTAAAGAGTTAATGTTAATGATAAGAATTAATGGAACTGTTAATGATAAGAGTTAACGGAACTATACTGTTTTCAGTGTCATGCCCACTGTGGTTATGGGACACTAAACAGACGAGTCCACTGTTCGAGTGATTCTGGAAACAAAAACACGGCTTGCAACCAGCAAGACAAACCGGAACAGACGAAGAGCTGTCGTAATGATGACTGTGGAGGCTTCTGGGTGACAGGACCATGGTCAAAGGTATGAATCTTGGATCTGACCAAATAATTGAAATCTGTATCTGTGGTGGCTTTCTGTACCATCAATGCGACATTGTACACTTTAGTGTTCCGTATTAGCCAATTCTACGTGTTCCGCGGTTTAAGATAATATCTCATACATAACCGTTGCAAAAGGTTACTTTAGTTAGTCTTTTCGCATATAATTTAACACTTAGGCTGCTAAGCGCAACTCATCGACCTTTTGCGGACATTGTAGATCAAGATCAGACTGCACAGAAAGTGCAGTCTGATCTCGGATCTACAATGTCAGAGAAAGAGATATCATTCCTCAAAGTAAAATAATAATATCATTATTTGGGTTACACTACAGAATAAAAAAACCCTCTTTTTTTTTAACCCTTTACCACATAAGGCATTTCTATGATATCCTAAATAACAACAAAGATGAAGCTGTTTCTTATGTGTATATATGACACTTTTTGATAGCATAGAAAACATTGTGGCAAAAGGTGAAATTGCTCGTCACGAGCAATTTCACCTTTTTCCACGATGTTTTCCAAAGGCTCGTACAAGCAATGCGTAGAAATGAGTATCTGTGGAGTAAAGGGTTAAGCAGGATTAGGGTTAACATTTTCAGAGAAATCTACTACGGTGTATCTGAACAGCATCTACCATTCACATTTTGCTAAACTTTTACGCCACTAATATCAGACTTAAAGCTTTTTAAGTCATAATGATCAACCCTTGAATATTTAATCCTAACGACCCTATTTATTTGATCTGCATGAACGGCTTTTACACCGTCTATATACATGTAGTAATATTTTGAGTGTCACAGGCACAATGCATGGCCTTGCCCATCGGCAGTCACATCTGACCAGCGACGCTATTAGGGTTCAACTCCGGGTTTCTTGCAAACAAATGTAACTCATTACCTTTTTCGCTACCGACTAAATTGATTTAACTATCCTCGAGATGTAAGCGAATAATTTCGCTGTACCTGAAGCTGATTTGGTTCAACTATATATTAGAACCGGGGGGTAGACGGAGTAGATCTAAGACCAGACTGCACGTTTTGTGCAGTTTGACCTTAATCTGCGCCGTCCGCCAAGGCTACTCATGTTGACATTGTAGTGAAAGAGTTGAGATTCATGAGAACGCCACTTAATCCGACCAATGTATTTTATGAGGGCAGATGTATACTGCAGTCTATCCAATCCATAAAATCATTTGCTATAGATCTGCGTACGCTATTTCAGTGCAATGCTACATGTGGCTTGGCCTACCAGACACGATCAGTGGCCTGTGCCCAGAACCAAAGAGACCGTATATCAATTGTGACCGACAGTGGTTGTCAAGACGAGGAGAAACCTGCTACTTTTATGTCATGTGACCTAGAACCATGTGAACCTCGATGGTACATGACAGATTGGGGTGACGTAAGTTACGATTGTGTATTTGCTATCGAAATACTTTTTTTCTCTTCATATCAAAATTATATGAAAGAGCTAGACTTCCTAAAAAGTCTCAGTGCACCTACAGAAAGTTTCGAGCCAGGTGGAACTGTAACGTCCACGCAGACTGTCCTGGGGTGAAGCGTTTAGTCATCGCTGATTTTTTTGCAACTCTGATGATATGTCTACCTCATGAATCAGTTAACTGTTAGATAAAATGAATTTTATAAATAATCTTAAAATTATGTGATTACTTGCTTTGTATATTGCATCACAGAGAAGCACTTAAGTCCCCAGTTGCCAGAACGTAACTAATACATGCATATGTTTATGTCAACAATTTTGATCATTTAATATTGATAAATTATCTTACGGCAGACTCTGTGTACTACAAACTGCTGTGCTTGTGTGATAATACAAGAAGATTTGACGCTGTATAGACAGTATAGAAAGTAAAGAAATGTTCTCTTGTTCACAGTATTAGCATAGGCCTCTGAAGCAAAGGTCTATGAAAGGATAAAGAAATTTTCATTACTGGTGGACAGTTACTATAAATAACAAGGTCTTATCATATGCAATACAGAGGGAATCTCTAATGTACTATTTATAGTAACAGTGTTAATGAAAGTTTGTAAATATATTCAGTGATATACAGGCGAAGTACCAACGTGCTATGAATGTTCTGTGATCGACCAAGGACAATTTTGGTGTTCTGTGATAGATCAATAGAGCTTCAAAGGCCTGTGGTAAAAAAAGTTAGATATGTTTATTTTAAGAGCCCTACCTATTTTTTTTTTTTTAATTTACGTCGTCTAGCTTTTTAAAAAACATATTTTTTGTTTCTATACATACTTTTAGTGCGCAGTCACATGTGGAACAGGTCAGCGATCACGTGACGTGCGATGCCTCGACGACAACTTTATGCCAAGTACAGACTGTGACAAGAACAATAAACCAGTAGAACGAGAGCAATGCAGTTCTAACAGACCGTGTCCATTGTCAGACGAATCCAGGGACAAGCCTGACGAAACAACGAAGGCGCCGGTCGTTGTCGTTAAAGAAGGTTAATTGATGGGTTACACATTTTCATTATAATCCTTTATTATAACAGTCCTGGTTAAGGCTTTTGTGCACATTGTAGGAAAAGATGTGATGTACATGTAGCTACGGAATCGGCAGAGTCGTAGCGCATACCCGCAGCCATGCATACGGATTTTCTCCTGTCACGTCCGATTTTATTTGCGCAAAACCAATATATTTAACTCATTACCAAACGACAAAATTTTAGACTCCTTCAAATTGAAAGCATTTGCATACGACAAAATAAAGGTAACTGAAAAATTGAAATTTGTTCTGGGAAGTGTAGAAAACACTGTGGGAAAACGAGAAAATGCTGGTTACCAGCATTTTCTCCTTTTCCCACAGTGTTTTCAAAAGGCCTTTTTCTCAGGATCGTCAAAAGTAGGGATTGTGTGGTAATGGGTTAAAGATTGACAAAGAATTTTGTCGCCCTGTATCGCTCCACTAGCTTTTTAACCCTCTGGCACACAATCCAATGGTTGATGATCATAAAAGAGAAGGCTTTCAAAAACATTTAACATGTCATTGAAAACAAGCAGGTTGGCATGAAAATGTGGAGATCTGGAGAATAAAACAGGATAATAAAAATCTTATTTTGAATTCAATATTCCACCTATGTGAGCATAACTATAATCATCAAAATGAATCAGTCTACCTAAAAACAAGACGTTTTCTATTTAAAAAAAAACTTAGATATAATCATGTATTGCTGTAGTTTGGTAATCAAAGGGGGTAATTATTGACAAAACTTATCCCTGAACGGGAGTTATTTCCCTTCTTAAATGAATTTAAGTGATCATACAAACCCATGATAAACTTGTCGTTCGCATGAAGAGGCCAATTTTGACCACAGTACTAAAATATGAAAAGACTTCTTAAAAGTCCTTTAGATAAAGCTACATGCCAAATTTGGCGGCCCTGGACCATATGGTTTCAGAAAACAAAATTTTTCATATTTTTCAGTTTTGTTGCCATGGCAACCAGCGTTTTTTAAGGAATCAAATTCTTTCAAGAAATTCTGAAGAGGACCATAATGGTCGTTCAATAAACCTCAGTTGTGAGTAATGAGGTCCATAAATTATCCATATATGGCCTGCAACACGCGAAAAGGGGCATGCGGACATTTGCGAAAAGTGTCGTCTCGGATCAGCCCGCGCAGGCTAATCTGAGACGACACTTTAGGAATACATTAGATTTTGTCCTACTGTAGACTTTTGCAAAACAGAAAATTACATAAAAACGGATGGTGTCATCTTAGGTTTGACTGCTCCGACTGCACAGCCTGATCCAAGACGACACTTTACGCAAGTGTCTGCATGCCCCTTTTCGCCTGTTGCAGGCCCAATATGGATTATTTATGTACCTCATAAGTCACAATTGCGGTTTATTGAATGATAAACCATGACAAAGAGGATGTTTATTTTTTTCTGTGATCGAAATTTATTTCATCGAGTGAACAACATATTTTCACGAGTGGCGCAGCCACTTGTGAAAATATTACCAATGGTGTTCACGAAATGAAATAAATTTAGATCTTTCACCAGAAAAACACAAACATTCTATCTATTTCATGCTTTTAACCCTTTCTGGGAGGAGCTTTATCAAAACCCAGTACAGTTCTTTTCCGTTATTCCCCGTGGCGTGCCCCTCCCGCATAGCAACGCATTACATTATTCATCAAGCGCGAGAAATGTAAGGTATACATATACGTCATATTCCCCATCTGGTAGTGAGCCACGCCCAATTTACCTAGGCGACAAGAACGTGAAAATCGGTATTTACACTGGTGGTACCAGTGTAAGATCGAAAAATATTTTCACTGCTATTTCTCGATATCCTACCGGAGAGCATGAAATAAAAAAAATATTATTTCTTAAATAAACCACATTGGGAAAAAAAGTAGACATGATTATTCTATGGGCACCTACCTTTAGTTGTGGGCAAATGTACACTGTCTATCGTTTAAGGGATAATTCTAGCACTTTAAACTATTTTACTTGTTCTGCACTTCGGCGAACAGAATGAATTTGCTGTACAAGAATAATTTTAGGCAATATTTGAAGCTGTTATTCAAAATAAAAGACATTGAAGAAAACAAATGATGATCTTCATTTATTACATATATTTTATGCTAGCAAAACGCGAATGTATGTTATTTACTAGTATGTGTATATTTATGAGCCATATTCTGTGATAAGGGGGCTTAACTCTCTACTAAACAACAAAATTTTAGACTGGTCCAAATTGAAAGCACTTGCAGACAAGAAAATAATCCGAACTCAAAAATTGAAGTTTGTTTCTGGCTGGGTAGATACATTGTGGGAAAAGGAGAAAATGCTGGTTACCGGCATTTCTTCCTTCTCCTACGATATTTTCGAAAGGCGGCTATATCAGGGTCGTAAAAACCAGGTACATACATGTTGAAGGGTACATACATCTGCAAAAATAGTCAACTCATGTCAGCCCGCGCAGTATGCCAAGGCTAACATGGATAGAAACGTATTTGCTGTTTGTAAATGTTTGCCATGTAAGAGGACTATTCTATTTCCAGATCCATTAGATTTGCCATGGATTTCATGGATCCTAAAATTAATGGCCTACAACACACAAAAAGGGACATTCGGACATTTGCGTAAAGTGTCGCCTCAGATCGGCCTGCGCAGTTCGCGCAGGCCAATCCGAAACGACACTCTCCGTTTCGATGTAATTTTCTGTTTTGCGCAAGTCTACCTTTTCACAAAATCTAATGTAATCGTAAAGTGCCGTCTCGGATTAGCCTGCGCGACTACAAAGGCTAATCAGAGACGACACTTTACGCAAATGTCCGAATGCCCCTTTTGGCGTGATGCAAGCCAAATTATGTGATGACTTGAATCATGGAGATGTATTTAACCCCCTTTTGGCCAGAGTATAGCTCAATCACCAATTTACAGGTACAAATATTTATACCCCCACAAAACGAATGTTTTCTGGGGTATACTGGAATCAGCCTGTGTGTCCGCCCGTCTGTGTACAAAATATTAGCAATTGCTTGCCTTTGTCAAAGCGCTGGCGGGGGTATTGACCTTTTCCCAAACGACAAACTTTTGGACTAGACCAAATTAAAAGCATTTGCAGACGACAATTCAACTCTTGCTGAAAAGATTATTTCTGTCTATGATAGGGTAGAAAAAATTGTGGAAAAAGGAGAAAATGCTGGTTACCAGCATTTTCTCCTTTTCCCACAATGTTTTCAAAAGGCTACTATTCCAGACCCGTAAAAACCAGGGATTGTTTGGGAAAGGGTTAAGTCATATTCAGTGACAGCTTTAGTCCTATCTGTTTCAGAAAAAGAAGAAAAAGAAGAAATTCCGGCAAACTGCAAGAACAGATTCCCGCAATGTGGCATGGTGAAAAAGGCAGGACTTTGCAAGTACAACTATTACCAGATAAACTGCTGTATAGTGTGTTCATTGAACAAAAAATCATGAACGACTCCGGTCTTCTGCGTACTCACGTATATGCAGTCTTCCAGTAGATATTTAAACCTAAAAACATAATGTTGTTAGGCGTGTAAATTAACCTGTGAAACAATCCATCTTTATAAAATATGTTGGCTGCATGATGTAGATTGTTAGCAGTGATGATAACATGTTTGAAAGCAAGATCATGTATGTAAGACTAGGCTTTAACAGTTGAGGTGGAGTTGTCCAATTTTCATTTAGGAGTTCAACCTTCTGCACCAGAGACGAAAACAGGTTTTTCAGTGGAACATAAAGTAGAGCCCCTTGAGGCCCTGAAATCGCTGCACTGACAGTGATTTTGCTTATTTTCTAGCATACATCAAATATTCATAATAAAGAAGGATATTGACAAAAGAACACACACAAATGTATGTTTTTTTTGCAAATGGGCTTGAACCCGTTACGACTGTATAATTAGCAGATATGGAGAAATAAACACACAATGATATTGAAATAACACAAGTCAATTTGAAATGGATACTTTTGTCTATCGATGATATAAAGAAACTGCCTTTTCACAAAAATCCCACCAAAATCCAGACTTCATTGAGTAAACAAGACTTTTCAACTTTTAACCGCTACTTTTCCCTCTCTGATAGTCATTTCCCACCAAAATTCATTAGGTTCAAGCGTTTGACACTACACCATGACATACCCACTGTCAGTCTGTACAGCTAAAAAAGAATGCAAGACAATATTGTAGTGCATGTTTAAAAAATCCTCTACAAGAGTTACCTTTGTGTACACGCCAAAACCAAAGCATAACTAAAACATGTTAGTGAAGGGTAAATATTGAAAATTGTGCTGTAGTAACTTTCTTTGGGTTTGTATTTGCTTCCAGCTGTGCAGGAAAATTTCGTGTCTCAAAGAGGCCAAAGGTCGAGCGAGATTGAAAAAATTTCAGACGCAGCAAGATGCAAATACAAGCCACAGTAAAATTACTACAGCATTGTATTGTATACCTGCAATTTCTAGCATCAAAATATTGAATCTTTTAGCAATTTTATTCGAAAATGGTAAGATAGGACTACGAGGGCGACTGTTGCAACTGTTTTTTTTTTTATGAATGGCAGACAAACATCATGACATCACCCATTACCACACAACTAGTGTTGACGACCCCGAGAAAGAAGACTTCAGAAAACATTGTGGGAAAAGGATAAAATGCTGGTAACCAGCATTTTATCCTTTTCCCACAATGATTCCTGTCCTTAACACAACACATTTCAAATTTTCGGTCACTTTTTTTTGTAGTCAGCAAATACTTACGATTTGGACAAGCCAAAATTTTGTCGTTTGGTAATGGGTTCACTAAACAAATCGGAAACCAACTCAGTCATCATCTAGCCAGTTACCGCATCATACTGTTGATTTGAGACGGACATTGTCAAGGTATACAATAAAGTAATAATATACTGATAATTTAGCTAATCTTGCGATTGTATGTTTATTTTACATCTTTATTGATCCAATGGTAATTGATGACGTAAAGCGTTAGACAACGCTAGTAGATAGCAAAAAGTCATTCTGTATGTAAATAATCCATAATAAATCATGTTTGATTAAATTTGTTTATCTTACATGTTCGTTGTTATTTGTCAATATGACCGCAGCAGGTATACACGAGCCATTCTGAAATGCATTTCAAGTATTATAAAGAATATGTTTAAGTTTTAAAGTAACACAACGTCTGATTGGCTGATCCAAATGGTTAAGCTAATCAGATACTGTGTAACCTTCTAAATCTGGTACAGAACGGAGAAGGCAATTTAGAATGGTTGGTGAATACAAAAGCTGGTAAGTTGCGATTTACGACACAACAGATCTTCAACAATTGTAATCTTGTCCAAACCGAAAACATGTGCAGATGAAAAGCGTGGCCTTAAATGTCTTGGAAATGTTTTTTTTTTCTAAAGAAATTCCTTTATATCAAAATAACACACTTTCCTATGGCTAAATCATCTTCTTTGTTTTCTTCTGCATTTGCTTTCATTTAGTCTAGGCTAAAAAATTGTCATTTTGGAAGGTTAACAACCCTGAGGAGATTTTTTAAAAAAATGCGAGAAAAGGAGAAAGTACTGGGAACCATGTTTCTTTTTTCTCTCACATTGTTTTCTACCCTTCTCAAGGCAATTCCTATTTTGGGGTCACATTTATCATAAGAAAATATTTTCAACTTGGACAGATAAAAAATTTGGTTATTTGTTAAAGAGGTAAGAGGAAAAGTATCCAAGGGGCCACAGACCACAATTTTTACAAAATGTTTGAATGTAGCAGAAGACACTGTCCATTCTGCACATTCATGTATTCTGTTTAGTCCGATTTCAATACTTGCCATCTGTAAAGACCTACTGTTGCCCATGTTCCATTATGGCATAAAGGTGGCCCTTCAGATTTTGAGACAAGATTTTTACAAAAATAAAAAAAAATGCATCCTTATAGTTGTACTCCCAAAGCCTTTTAATTTCTATTGATAAAACCCCAGTAGTCGAAAACCATCCAGCGAAAAACTATTTACCAATGCCCAGGTCGACACTAACGGGAAACTATTTATACATAAGCAACTTGCTCACTTACATACCTGAACTACACAAAGCGTAGTAGAGTTTGAAGAAGACATTATGGAAAATAATTACGTTTGTTATGGTATGGAATTTAAGCGTCATTAGTCACGTGCCCGCAACGCTTTTTTGATTTCTGGCACGAAATCTAAAAATACCTTCAGGGACTTTTAAGGGAACACCATCAACTTTGAGATTTTTATGATTCAAATTATTGATGATTTGTTTTCTTTTTTCAAGTAAATTTCAGTGACATATGCATTTTTCAATTTGGAGAGACGTGAAAAAATCTATACACCCACCTTAAATGTTGATCTACCTTCGGGCAAACCTTGTCATCTATAGAGGAGTAAAAAGGTTTTACAGAGTGTAAAAAATAAAACATTTACAGATTTTTCCTTTGTTTTAATCAAATATAACTTTAAGCAGATATGATTTCTTCTCTTTCATCATTTTTCCAGACTGAAGAGCATCTATTTATTTCAAACTTTTCAGTAGTTTATGTGACATTATTGGCCCTACGTTTCTCGTGCTTACCAAATATTGTAATGTGTTATTATGCGGAGCGGGTAAGCCACGTGGATTTACTGAAAAGAAGTGTCCTGGCTTTTGATGTAAGCCCCCCTCACCCACACACACATACAAAAATAGAAGTACGAAATTAATGTCTTTTGTTTTTCAATGAAAGTATGAAAGCTTATAATTCATTTCATCTCATGAACATCAGATATATTTTAACTTGTGGCTGCACCAGTCGTGAAAATATCACCAATGATGTTAACTCACTGAAATCATGAGATTTTATCTTTCACCAAAAAAAAATGCCTTCTATGAAACTCATGATTATAAGAGGTCTATAACTGTACCGTATCATTCAACTTTATCATATTACCGTCAAGTAGACAAATCAGATATAATAAGTAAAAACATAGAGATTTATCTATCAGAAATCTGTTATCCATTTTACAGAGAAAATAAGCCAATCATGAAATTCAGTTTTATTCTCAAACCAAATTGGCCTCAAGAGAGAGATCTGGTAAGATTAATGAGCATTTAAGCAGGATACAGTCAATACTGTCTTCAGAGACAACCCATGGGTAAAATCAGTGTCGTTATAACAAGTGATCTTATAATACAATTTCATTTATGCCAAGTTAACATTAGAAGGGGTGTTGAAGACAATTAGTGCTTGCTTAACCCATTACCACACAATCCCTACTTTTGACGTCCCCGAGATAGAAGCCTTTAGAAAACATTGTGGGAAAAGGAGAAAATGCTGGTAAACAGCTTTTTCTACTTTTCCCACAATGTTTTCTACCCTGCTCTAAACAAATTTCAGTTTTTGAGTAATGTCGATATTGTTGTCCGCAAGTGCTTTCAATTTGGACAAGCCTAAAAATTTTGTCGTTTGAGAAAGGGTTAATACAGGTAATCTACAAGACAAATTCCATAAACTGTGAACCATTTCTGAAGGCTACCAAATATTGTATGATTTGAGTCTTTGGAAAATGTTCAAAAGATGAAAACTGTTGTTGGCAATCACAAGTACATCTAAGAATATCAAAGTGTCTTTAGTTTTGTCGTCATTGCAACCATGTACCAAATAAAATCATATTCCACACCCAAATTCTCAAGAAAAAAATGACGTCTGCTAATACTTTCAATTTGGTTCAGTCATGTTTTTGTGTGGTAAAGATTTAATTCTAAATGCAAAGACAAGCTATCTTACTGGTTTAGACCGACTGTCTCAGCCAATCACACAACAAAACCTTCTTCCAAATGGACAGCATCTGCAGGCAACCAATCTGAAAGTGGGTCAGATGAGGTGATATTCTTTGACGGAGGAGACACACGGGTAAAAGGAAACATCTCAATTTTTCCTCGATAGGAAAGAAAAAAACTGGGGGGAAAAAAGGAAATGCTGGTTACCAGCATTTTCTCTTTTTCCCACAATGTTTTCTAAAGGCTTCTCTCTCAGGATCGTCATAAGTAGGGATTGTGTGGTAATGGGTTAAAGAAGGCTTCTTTCTAATGTTTATTAAAACATAGGATTGTTTTGTTTGGTTCGGATTGGTCAGGTCTCTATTGGATTTCAACACCATTTTCACAGCTTAGGTCATATCATGGTGATCAGAGACAAGCTCCAGCTCACTGGTCAGATATGCTAATCACCGAGCTACCCTGCGGCACTGGATAGTTTGGGAAAGGGTAAAGAATTTTTTTTGCACCAATTCTCCCATGTTATTCAGTCCTTTAAAGAATGCCATGCGTAAATGCCCCATGAAATAATGCTATGTCAATGGAATCTATTCATAACACTGTTTGAATGAATGATTTTGATACAATATTTGAAGAGAAATTCTATCAAAGCATGTTGCCAACTGTTTGTGACAATATCATCTCGAGGTGGGAAAACCATGAATATTAAAGCTTCAACTCTTTCTGTACCACAGATGACTACAGAAGCCTTTGTGAAAAAAGATAAAGAAAGATCGGACTGCACAAAACATGCAGTTTGATCTCTGATCTACACTGTCCATAGCTATGTTCTGGATTATGAATTAAGTGTCTCTTGATCTTGCAGATGCAATGCATTTATAGCATTGGGAAAATGAAATTTATTTATACAGTAGTGAGGGAGTTAAATTGCATGAGCTGATCATGCCATGTCATGTCCTCCTGCTTGAAGCAAGTCGTCCAACCTCTCAGTGGACAAAGGGAGTAAAACAGATCACATTCTCACCAAAAATTTGTATAATATGATGGAGAAAAGGTTTTCACAATATAGGACAATAAACACCAATTATAGATTTAACAATACACGACTTCCTCAAATTGTGACAAAAGAAGACACTGCTCATCATAACTCTTTTCTCGTGTTGTCATAAGGTATGCTGTATGTCACAGAGTTAAATGTATCTGTGAGTGAAGATGAGGTAAATTATTGAAAGAAAATAGAGCCGCTCCAGTGATTAGGAGAGGGTTGGTCTGTATGCCTTATCAAACAACCTTAAAAAACCCTAAACAAATGAAATGATGTATAAAAAAGTTGGCTCTATTACTGTAAAGATTTTATCTGTAAATTGGGAAACACTGATTTAACAAAACAAACCACTAATCACAAGAGTCTTTCACTAATTTGCCCATAAGGACAGTATAGATCGTGAATTACGGAAAATGTGCAATCTGATCTTTGCTCCAAGTTGTCCATTTTCCAGAGACATTCTGAACGAAAGTGACTTTGATAACACACCTCATAGGATTTTTATCAGAGATTGAAAATGTGCAGTTGATTTATCACATACTTTCACTCTTTACCACAATGCAAAATCTACAGCATTCATTGATGACAAACACATTAAAATAAAATCTATGAAGTAGATAGACGCTGGAAAAAAAATGCTGGTTACAAGCATTTTCTTCTTTTCCTACAATGCATGTACCATATGTCCTGGAGTTGTTAAATTTTGGGAGTGGTGCTACTGGGTTGAGGGTGTCTCAACCAACAGTTTCAAAGGATTCGACTCATTCCACACAATCCTGAATTTTAACGACCCTGAAGAAGCCTGTTTCTAAAAACATTGTGGGAATAGGAAAGAATGCGTGTAACCAGCATTTTCACCTTTTCCCACATTTCTTTCAACCCTATCAAAGACAAAAATCATTTGAGCTACATTTGTCTTCTGCAAATACTATCGACTGGTCAAGTCCAAAATTTTGTCTATTGGTAAAGAGTTAAGCCTTTGTGAAATGTTTCAGCTGTATGAACACATCTGGGTCTATTTGTTTGGTAAGTTTGTCAAATATCACATCACCATGAATGTTATGACATTGCTGTAACTGTTGAAAGACATAATCCTTTAGCGGAATGGAGTGAACTGGGTCTTTTCTTGTAACCTGAAAAAGAATTGAAAAAAATTAATTAATTTGGTACCTTTCATATATACATGTAATTGCAACAGTTCAATTCTATTCTACCAGTATACGGGTAGAAACTTTGGACTCTGCAAACTGTAGAAATATGGCATAAAAAAGCATTTAAGTTTCTGTAATTCCAAGGTATCTAGCTAGGTATACTTCACATTTTTCTTTTCATATAGAGTCTAGGGTTCATACAGGCAAGGCCAAGTAAATTTCAAGGACAGTTCATGGACAAATCTTTACATTTTCAAGGACTTACTTACAAATAAGATTAACACATATTCGTGAATTCTGGAACTGTCATTCATTAGTGTCTACATCCTGTGAAATACTTTAGTTTAAAAAAACTGGTAACTTCTGCCAAATAATATCAAAATGACTTTTTTAAAACCCAAAGTATATCAGTAAATCATTTTTTGGATACAAAGTTGGAAGTAATAGGAGAACTAAGTCATGCAAGAGGCCCAGCAAGGCAAAATTGTTATCTTTCCTGCATGCTTGACAGGGCACCTTATATATTTGTTTCCTTTACCCCTGGATACCTTTTTGGCCTGATCTACTATAGATACACTTTCCCATTACAATTAAAGGTTGAAAGTTAAATTTAGATTCCTTAGTATCATTTCAAAGCCATTTTGGTTTTGTGTATTCTTCTAATTGGAACCGACTTGTTTCACTGATGAAAATTATGCAAGCAAACATACACCAGTCCATAAAGGAGGCAACCCAAACATACGCCTGTGAACATTCAGACCATGTATGCTCAGACTTTGTTTATGCCCTCAGCACAATCCCCATTTTCATAATGGCACTCTCCAATGTTTGTCAGTGCTTCTAACATGTCAATTTCCTTCTGGAAAGTCTGTTTCTAGGCCAATTTCAAATGTCTTGAAACAAGAAAGACCCGTTTCTTTTCAAGGACTTTTCAGAACTGCTCATCATTTTAAAGTATCAGTATTTTTCAAGCCTGTGCAAACCATCTTGATTGAAACCAAAAGCCACCAACCTTTCAGATTCAGCATTGATGAAATTACTGTATTTGTCATGTTTCTTGTTTCTCATTTTTATCAAAAAGAGACACATGATCTACTATTTATTCTTTGTAGAGACACTGATCATACTTTCCTCTTTCTATTTAAGCGTAACTGTTGGTCTACTGAAAAAAGACATGCTATGTTTCTTCAATTAATCCAAAGGTTTTTCACTTATAGTAATTTTATGTTTTTTTTTGTTTTTTGTTTTTCGTCCAATCATCTTTACTCTTTACAGTTCTGCGATTAAAAGATCTTGAGGAGGAAGTCTTTCGAAAAAATGGTTGAAAATGTCAGTAGCCAATATTTTCTCCTTTTCCCATAATGATTTCCATGTATCAAAGACAAATTTCATAATTTGAGCCACATATCAATTACCGCCTGCACATACTTTTAATTTGGACAACCCTGAAATTCTGTTTTTACTGAAAGAGTTAAAAAGTACATATTACTTTGTTTTCTTAGGTAGAAGACTTCCAGTTTTTACCAAAAGAAAAGAAAAAAAGATTCTATTCTTCCTCTCTCATTATCTGATGGATGGGTTGGCACAGAGATAAATGAATAAATGAATGACATCTCATTATTTCTTCAACCCTGTACCGCATGACAAGATTTTAGACCTGTCCGGATTGAAAACATTTGCTGATGGCAGTTTCAAAATGGCTCATATGAAATGATTTTCTTTGATAGGGTAGAAAACATTGTTGGAAAAGGAGAAAATTCTAGTTTCAAGCATTTTCTTCTTTTCTCACAATGTTTTCAAAAAGCTTCTTTTCCAGGAGCACCAGAAGTTAGCCTTGTGAGGTAAAGGGTTAACTGATGATCACATAAAATGAAAAGCCTCTCATATCATCTCTTAGACTGATAAAAGAGATAAATTATCTCCCTCTCTCTCTCCCCCAAAGGGTGTACAAAAGTTAGAATTCTGTAGAAAAGGATTAAGAATCTGGCTGCTAACACTTCTTTTTCTTTTCTCATGTTCAGTTTCCAGCTCATCTTCCCCCTGTTCATCACCATCAGATATCACCAGAGCACTGTCAATAAAAAAAATAATGATCTGCAAAAAAAGGCTTAATGTATCTCTGTGTTGTGTCATCAAAGTATTATGGATTCACAGAATCCTGTTTGTCTAACATCTGAATGAATCATGAAGTATCCTAGTCCTTTGACATGCAGTTAACTGACCAATAGCAAAATGCTTTGGCCCAGGTCAGCCTGCATCACGCATTAGGCCCCCTTTTTTAACAAAGCATGGTTCAAATGGAACAACTAACTCTCTACTGTATAAACAATTTTCAGAGTCTAGTCCATAGCAAGTATATATACAGATGACATCAAATGATAGGATTTTTTTTTTTCCCTTGAAATGGTAGAAAACTTTATGGGAAAGGAAGAAATTGCTGATAACTAGCTTAACGTTTTCTCCTTTTCACACAATTATTTTCTTCATTTAACTTGGGATTGTGTGATAGAAGATTAAACATATATGACATAGGTGACTTGGAAACCAACCATGTGAAATATGTATACACAACATGGATAAATATGTAGAATACATGCAGAAAATTGCTCATTACCAGCAATTTCACTTTTATCACAGACTTTCTAGACCCAAACTGCTTGGAGATGCAGAAATTAGTCAATGAAAATATGATTCAAACGATAAAAAGTCAATGATATTTCCTGACAATTTGAACTTACTCAAGTTGTATCACAGTTTCTTCATCGACTGGTACTCGACACACATCATGTAGCACCTGGACACATACATTCACAAGCTCTCCAAACTGCTCTAGAATAACACTGAAATTTCAACAGGAAACCTTCTTGACATGAAGTTACTATATGTGTAATCACTCATGTCAAAGTGCTTTCTTTCCTACACCCATAAAAAAAATGAACAATTTCAACTTAAAAAAAAAATTCTAAAAGGTCAATAGCTTCCCTATAAAAGACTGTGTTTAAACAAAAAATGTGTCTCACCTTTGGGATTTTCAGGTCCATTGGTCTATCATAGAATTTTCATTCACCAATCTTCTAACACTAATACTGGATAAACAAGAGGTCATTGGCCAAAAGTGCTCACCAGAGTAAAGTCATCTAGAGTTCATAAAACTGAAGAGATCCATGTTTTAAGGCATACAGAGTGTAAGTGACCTAATTTTTGAAATGACCTGACCCAATTTCATGAAGAAAATCATCCTAGCCAAGTTTCATGAGCATACAGGCCGAAAATGTGGCCTTTATACTGCACACAAAGTTTTTCTAAGATTTGGCCCAATGACCTTTTTGACCTGACCTGATCCAATTTCAAACCTGTCAAAAAATATCACAAGACAAACATTCTGACCAAGTATGAAGGGCATCAGACTGAAAATATGGCCGATAGAGATTTTGCCCGTGATCTACTCTTTGATCAGGCATGATCTAATTTAGAACTTGTCAAAGATAAAGTAAGACAAATATTCTGACCAAGTTTTATGAGTATCTGACTGAAAATGTATCCTCTAGAGCACACACAAGGTAAATGTTAATGGCATATGATAGATGACGCACTACAGACACAGCACTATCACAAGAGCTCACCTTAAAGGTGACCCTTCAGATTTTGGGACGAAAATTTTACAAAAATGCAAAAAAAATCATCCATATACTCCCAAAGCCTTTTAATTTTCATTCATTAAAACCCAGTAGTCGAAAACCGTCTGACAGCACGAGAAATTAGAGATTTACTACGGCCAAGGTTGAGACAAACGGGAGACACGTTCTATTTTCAGATGATTAATTGGCTCATTTACTTACAGGAATACACAGAAGAAGCTTCAAATATAGCATCCGAAGAAGACATTATGGAAAATAATTATTACATGTTTATTATGATAGGGAATTTAAGCGTTATGAGTCACATGCCAGTCACTTGACATTCCCACAACGCTTTATTGATTTTTGGCGCGAAATCTAAAAATACCTTAAGAGGCTATGTAGCCTTTCAGGGGAATACCACCCCAAAATTTTTTTTTTATAATTTTATGAATCTTAAATATTGATGATCTGTATTATTTTTTCATATGAATTTCATTGATATATATATTTTTTTTAATTTGGTGAGATGTAAAAATTCTAAATACCCACCTTTAAGCACTTGGAGCTAAGGTGAGCTGAAGAGCACTTTGATTGCGTGGCTAACTATTGGTTTAAACTTTGGTTTATATCGATCATTCTTTTTTTTCAAAAGGGGAAAAGTCCTCCGTAGCAAAGTTTTCTTTAGAAGTTGATGACTTAACCCATTACCACACACATCCCTACTTTTGATGCCCCTAAGAAAGAAGCCTTTTGAAAACACTATGGGAAAAGGAGAAAATGCTGGTAACCAGCATTTTCTCCTTTTACCACAGTGTTTTCTACCCTTCCCAGAACAAATTTCTATTTTTCAGCCACCTTTATTTTGTCATCTGCAAAATGCTTTCAATTTGGACCAGTCTAAAATTTTCTCGTGTGGTAAAGAGTTAATGCATGTGATCAAGCGCTCACACATCTAAACATATTTCTTCCAAGAATCTCATCTTTACTTTGTCCACATAACACTTCAAGAGAGGCCCAAATACACATGACCTTGCAATCAAAATACATTCCCTGACTTACCTCACATTCACTGTAAACAAACTAGCCATGGCAAGTGCAGCCACTTTGCGTCTCTCTGGTTGTGTCATACTATCTACAGACTCTATCCATACAGTTAGAAAGGATTTCAGTATTGCCTCCGACTGAAAAAAAAGGGTGAAAATTCTACACTTTCGATCGTAATTTCATTTTTTTGATAGGTATGATGTTCTATTTGAAATGAACAGGCAGCCAGAAACTGTTTTGTTTAACTCATTACCAAACAATAATATTTCAGGCTTATCCAAATTGAAAGCATTTGCAGATAACAAAATAAAAGTGACTGAAAATTTGAAATTTGTTTCGTGAAGAGTAGAAAACATTGTGGGAAAAGGAGAAAATGCTTGCGACGAGCAATTTTGCCTTTTGTCACAATGTTTTCTATGCTATCAAAAGGTGTCATTTACACATAAGAAACGGCTTCATCCTTGCTGTCATTTACATTCAATTAAGAGATGCCATAGAAATGCCTTATGGGGTAAAGGGTTAATAATTAATTTACAATGAAACAAACACACTGAATCCTACTGGACACTCAAAAATTTAGAAGTTAAAAATTTCACAATCTAAAATGAAATATTGCTAGTATTAGCAAAATAAGCTATTATTGACGATGTGTAAATGTAAAAAAAAAATACCTGTGTATTGGAATCTGCAGCCATTTGATTGAGGAAAGACCAGAAAAATTTCTGATTTTGGAGAAGTATCCGCCCAAACAGAGTAAGATATAGAGACATGACTACTGGATGTTCCTGAAACAAAGAGTCAAGCTCTGTTAAAAGAATGTTAAATTCATTAGCAAAATGAATCAACCTAGGTCAGCCTGTGGAATCCAAGCAAGTTAACCTTAGTCCATTCTTTCTGTTGATAAATATTCTGCTTGTCATGCAATCATTCAAACTCATGATTCAGGCAATGTTTAGAGTCAATTCACCTACATAGTACGAACAGTAAGACTGAATACTGAGAAATTGATTATTAGGATTCAATTGGCCCCTTTTTTCCAAGGAGAAAGCTTATCTCTTTACCACACAATCCCAAGTTTCAACAGCCAGAAGAAAGGAAGCTTAAGAAAACAGTGTGGGTAAAGAAGAAAATGCTGTGAACCAGCATTTTTTTCTTTTTTCCAATAGTGTTTGTAACCAAATCAAAGACCGAAATCATCATTTGAGCAAGAAGTTATTTGTTGTCTACAAATGCTTTTAATTAATTTGAATCCAAGTTGTCGGGTAAAGGGTTATATAATTTGAAACATATCAAAAAAGGATGCTTAAGGAAACATAGAGCCTCGCAAACCCTTCAACCCTTTACCATAAAATCCGTTGTTTTAACCCTTTCCGAAATGACAAATTTTAGACTCTTCTAAACTGAAAGAGTTTGCAGACAACACTTTTAAATTTGATGAAAATGGTAGAAAGTTCTCCTAAAGGGTAGAAATCACTGTGGGAAAAGGAGAAATTGCTGGTTATGAGCAATTTCTCCTTTTCGCACAGTGTTTTCAAAAGATTTGAACTGCAGACACGTGATAACCAGGGCTTGTTTGGGAAAGGGTTAACAACCCTGGGGGAAAGGACTATTGAAAACATTGGAAAAGAAGAAAATGCTAGTAACCAGCAATTTCACCTTTTCCCACGATGCTTTCTTCTTTTCCAAAGCCAATTTTCGATTTTTGAGTCACATTTATTTTGTCTGCAATTGCTTTCATTTTGGACCAGTCTAAGATTTTGTCGTTTGGTAAATTGTTAACAAAAGCATTTATTCTGTAGACCACAAGTCAAAAATGTTTGTTTTTTTAACCTGGTGGCACATGCCTCTTAAATTGTACAAAAAATGTTGTAACATAAAGAGAAAATGCAAACTCTATCACTATTTCCACATTTTCTTTTTGTTTGCAAATTTCTTCTTCCATGATGTTGTGTTGCGCATGTTTTGGGTGAATGGTTGATATTTATTTTCTTCAAACAAGTTGCAGAAGTTTAAGTAGTCATAAAAGCTTGTCCAATAATTCTGCTTTAGAGTAACTTTTTGTAACAATTGAAGACAAAGTAATTGTGAATAAGAATATCTAAGCCATTTAAGAGAAATATTATCATTTCCTTCACATTTTCCTACACTGTGTGAATTGTCAAAGTTCTCCTTCTGTTTGAAAAAGGCCCACCCTAGAATAGATGTTTTTTATACTCTTTACCAAACAACAAAATTTTAGACTTGTCCTAATTGAAAGCATTTATGGATGTCAAAATAAAAGTGCCTGAAAATTTGAAATTTGTACCAAAAAGGAGAGAAAACATTGTGGGAAAAGGAGAAATGCTGTTTACCAGCATTTTCTCTATTTCCCACAATGTTTTCAAAGGGCTACTTTCTCAGGGTCATCAAAAGTCGGCATTGTGTAGTAAAGGGTTCATATGACAAAATCAAGATATAATCTTGAATATATAGGAACCTACGAAATAGATAAATATCTTTTATTTTACTTTGAAAACCTGGGTAAGCCCTCTTTCCTCCCATTCCCCTACCTTCCCATCTGTCAGACAGTCATAACTAAGAATGAATTAACTCCACAATACAGTTCAAATAACCCTGAAGAAAAAAGCTTTTAACCCATTGATGTAAACTTAAACACTCCCCACCCCAAAAAATTTTCTTTTTCACACAATCCAACATACATCTTTATTGAGAACAGCTTGAAGAAAACCTGGCAACATAGGTTTGAAGACCTCTGGACCTTCTGTTGGAAATATTTTAAACACAAGTTCTATGTTCCGTAAAATTAGCACCACTCCCTCTGTCCTCATGTCTGTGATAAGGCTTGAAAAAGAGCTCACAAGATCTGTGGAAAACCTCTGTAAAAATCAAAATAAGAATATAAATCCTCTCAACACCCGAGTTTGTCTGTGCCAGTTAGGTTATCAGCTCCTGTAGACAATTTTTCACTCCTGTAGACAGTTTTTCTTCATCTTCAAACATAGTGGTATATGGAAAAATTGCTCAAGATAAGAAATTTCTCATTTTGCCAAGATGTTTTCACATAAACTGATGTTCATTAATTATACATATTTTACAAGGATGTCTCAGCAGACCATAAAAGTCAAACTTTCACCACACAAAAAAATGTTTGATTTGCCTCATTTTCAAGTATGTGTAGACCGCTTACTTCAGTCTTTACCACACAACAGAATTTTAGACTGGTCCAAATTGGAAGCCCTTGCAGACAACAAAATAAGCACAACTCAAACACTGAAATAGTTTCCAGTAGGGTAAAACGCATTGTGGGAAAAGGAGAAAATGCTAGTTACCAGCATTTTCTTCTTTTCCGACTATTTTTTTAAAAGGCTTCTATCTCAGGGTAGTGAAAACCAGGGATAGTTTGGGAAAGGGTTAATGTGGCTAAAATGATAGAGTGTATGAGTGAAAGGATAGGAAAAATGACTGGAAAGTATAAAATGCTGGCTACCAGCAGTTTCTCCTTTTCTCACAATGTTTTCCAAATCCTACTTTGTCAGGGTCTTTTAAAGGAGCGATTGTCTGGTGAGAGGTTAATAGACAAAAATAGAATATTATAAATATGCATTCAATTTTTTGATGTACCACACATAATTCATAATAATGACATATTCATCTGTTTCATCATCTCTTTACCAAATGACAAAATTTTAGACTGGTCCTAATTGAAAGCACTTACAGGACAAAATAAATGTAACTCAAAAATTAAAATTGTTTCCAGCAGGGTAGAAACATTGTGGGAAAAGGAGAAAATGCTGGTAACCAGCATTTTCTCCTTTTCCTACAATGTTTTCAATAGGCCTTTTTTCACAGGGTCGTTAAAAGGATAGTCAGGATAGTGTGGTAACAGTGTTGCTTCTAGGATTTTCCAAAATGGGGCCCTGGGGCCCCCTCACTTCCAAAAAAGGGGCCCCTTACTCATGAAAGGGGGCCTCAAATTTGCGAGGTTCTTTTTGTGTCTTAAACACAGACTGCACTGCATACCCTTTTCCGTATTTTCAAGCCACGGCCATTTGGTCAGCCAGGAATCTTGAAACAGTTTTTTCTGTTTGCTTGGTCCATCATTATTTTGACCTTGTGTCGAATTTTCCATTTCATTGTCAGATTCATTAATCACATCAACACTATCATTATTTCCTTAAGAAACCGTCGGTGGTTCCTCGGCACTACAGTCAGTTGCCTTACCGAAGTTAAAATCAAATAATGTCCGCTTCATTTTATTTTTTGAAATTTAGAACTCGACAATCTTGAACACGATCAATGACGCATGAAATCAAGGTTATCGAATCATGATACGAAGACGGTGATTGGCTAAAAATGAATCTAAATCAACTTTCAAACCAACCGCTGTCCGCAATACACAATAATGGCGGATAGCTTCATAGTATGGTGGCACACCGATCTTTTTTTAGACTGGCGCACCTGACGGCGAAAATTGCGGGAAGCTATGTAATCGTGCGGCATGAGGGGCGCACACCAGTGATTTTTTTGCGCTAATCCTTTAATTTTCGCGGGATTCCCGCAATCCCGCGCCCTAGAAGCAACACTGTGGTAAAGAGTTATCAGTACACCACTTTAGCATTTTGTTACTTTTAGTTTAGAAAAACAAACTGCATTGTTTGGTACAAGGTTCAGACACTGCAAGCTGTTTCTTATCTTACCTCCATAAATTCCTGTGGTCCTAAATAAAAGTAAGCCTCTAACACTTTCAGACATGGACGCAAATTTTCTGTGCTTCCATCTGAAAAACACAATAAACCAATGACTTTCTTCATGGACAGAAATTGTTACAAGATAACAAAATTTCATACATGAAAGCACTGGAGACTAAAAAATAAATACCAGCATTTTCATTTTTTCACCATGTTTCCAACAGCTGTCTAAGAATCTTACAAGAGCACTACATCCAACATCAACACTCCGCTGCAGTTACTGGATTTGCTGAAATTTTTTAAAGTTTTTCACACACAAAAACGAGGACAATGCCAGGGCTACGGCATAAGCAGAGATAGTATACATCAAACTGCTAAATGGAATTTGCATACATATCTTTTCTAAGCAGCATCAAGTCCTAAAATAGTGACTGTCATTGAACTACGTAAATATGAATTTAGTAAATTATTAATTAAACTGCAGATAGTGCCCTAAAGGTTGTTAAGTGACCTACCCAACAAGTCTGACATATGTCTATACAAATTCAGAAGTTGAGGTGAGATTTTCTCTGCATTAGTTAAAGTAACATGCCACAACTCAATCCCGTCCTCCATCAAGTATACATGTTGAGGTTGACTGGAATCTGTGCTTACTTCAATGACTGGTAATAAGAAACCGTACATGGCTGAACTCAAGTTCCCAAAGCCCTACAAATCAATAGAGAAAATGGATGTAAAGCTTTTCATATGAAAAAAAATCAACTCATCCCAAAAGAGATCATTGTAATGTTTAACTGTTTAAAGATGTTTAACTCATTACCAAACAACAACAAAAAAAAAAGTGGTTTTCAGAAAAATTTAGGAAAAAAAGTAAATGTTGATAGGCAGCATTTTCTCTTATTCTGAAATGTTTACTGTCCTTTTAACTCTTTTAACAAATGACAAAATTTAAGACTAGCCCAAATTGAAAGCATTTACAGACAACAAACTGAATGTGTCTAAAGAATTGAAATTTGTTTTAGAAAGGGGAGAAAACATTGTGAGAAAGGAGAAAATGCTGGTTACGATTTTCTTTTTTTTTCCCACATGTTTTCAGTAGGCTAGTTTCACAGGGGTGTTAAAAAGGCAGGATTGTGTGGTAAAAGGTTAAAGAATATTTATTAAGCAAATGCTTTTAATTTGGAAACATCTATAATTTTGTCATATGGTACAGAGTTAAGAACAGTGTTCAGATATTGCCATCTGACATTAGGTAAATATCACAAAACACCCCTCACAACATACCGTATAAGTACTTTTTTCTGCGGGGTCCAAATTCTACGGATTTTCAAAAAATCAGGGGGTTTAAAATTCTGCGTACCTTTTTTCTGCGCCAATGAATCTGATAAAAAAATGGATTTAATTATTGCGCTTTATTTTGATACCGGTACCCGCTTCCATTTTGGACAGGTATACTCTATAAATGTATTTCGGTTGTTATCGTCTTCAATGTAAAGGACGATATTCATGTGGTTAAAAACATACAAACACACACTTTTTTATGTGAATTAATAACTATTTTATTCATTGCAATACCATATCTATTTCTGTATCAGAACATATTCTTCCAATGCTTCCAAGATCCGTGCCGATCTGAATCCATTAGTTTTTAACCCATTTTAATTCGACACGTTTTGGTACATTTTGACCCGCCATTTTGAGACAAGCTCTTTCAAAACAGTTATGGATAAGTGAACTGAGTCAATTGGTACCTCATCGGACCCATTTTCCCTAATCTGGGCCACAATCTGTTCCGAATATCAATTATCAAAGGAAGATTTCAGCTTGGCTTTAACTGTCTCAAAATAATATTGGGGGAAAGGGTATAAATGGTTCGATGTGCGAAACTAACAATGGTATAACCTTTGTTTTCTACCCGTAGGCGATGTCATAACGGCATGCATATACCGTAAAGCGCGAATAATAGATTGCACCTACCAAACTGTAAATTAACTGTACAGTTAATAACATTAAGACTCGTTTATAATGTATGCAGAAGAGTTCTAGTATTTTGAAAACATTGTGGGAAGGGAGAAAATTTATTGCGATAATCATATTATGTTAATACAGTACAGGTGGTGAAAGCCATTATATATAAAGAGTAGGAAACGGTAAAAAGACGATAATAATATGCCGAGTTTGATATTACACGTGTAATTTACACATGTCCCCAAAACAACAACAACAAGTAAAAGAACGACGACGATAATAGAATCCTTTTTATTTGGACTAAATTTTTGCGTCTTTTAAATCTGCGCTCCTGCATGTCCCCGCAGATAAAGCAGAAATAAAGTCACCGCAGAAAAAAGTGCTTATACGGTATGTCAGTGTGACGTCACAGGTAGTGATATCGGACCCTTGTCATAACGTCAGTGTGTGTGTTTGGTAAGACTGTTTTCATTTTTTGTAATCTTTCCGTTAAATGATCTGAAAAAGTCTTTAGACCTCCAAAGTGTACAATGCCTAGAGACTTTGTATTTTGTCAAAACTTTTGTTAACTACTTATACTAATGGAATAGACTTCAACCAACTATTAAAACCCAATCACTTTTTGATATTTGGTCAAAGTGTTTGTGCATATAGACATCTGCTTCCTCTTTAAAACATCAGAATATTAAATGTATTCATCTAATGTCTTTGATAAAAACATGAGAGTCTTTGTAGTCCGTTTGTTTCCACCCAAGCTAGCCTCATGCTGTCTTCATATCGTACTTACTTTTCAATATGGCTGACATAAGTTACGAAAATGCGCAGGTCCGATATCACTTCCTGTGACGTAGGTTGTTACCCTTGACAAAAGCTCTTTATAAAGGCAGAGCAAATGAAACAAAATTAGCTTCAACTGACATAAATATTTTTTGGCAGTAAGGGGGGAGCAAATTTTTTGTCAGTCAGGGTTCACGCTAGAAATTTTCAAAATGGGGGGATTGGCCACTTTGTCTTCAGCAAAAGGAGACCCATTCCTGCTTCAGTTGTACAAAGACCAAAAAATTGAATGGAGATTCTCATTGTGTGGTAATTAGTTAATGTATTATTAATTTTTGTCTTTGAATATGTAATAAAGGTCCCATCCATTCACCCTTTGCCATAAAAAATGAGTCCTCATAAAAGCCATGTTTTTTGATGGACCTTTTTTTTTTTTTTTAAAGGAATTCTGTAGACCTCTATCTAAGGAACATTCCTGCAAAATAATGCTATCTAATTAGCTGTTTGGGAGGAGAAGATTTTCAAAGGTTTTTTACTTTGTTTGCCATGGCAACCAGAATTCTTCATGGAACACAATTATTTGAAGGAATTTAAAAGAGGACCACCTAAGAAACATTCCTGTGAAATTTGGTAAAAATCCAGTCAATAGTCTCAGAGGAGAAGTTTTTTAAAGAAAAAGTTTACAGATGCAGGCACGGACGGACGAATGGACGGACAAACAAACGGACAGACAGACGCACGACAGACACAACGCCATGACCAGCATTTTCTGCTTTTCCCACAATGTTTTCTATCCTATCAAGGACAAAAATCATTGTTTGAGTTAGAATGAATTTATCGTCTCAAAAATGTCTTCAATTTTGATCCTGATCCTTAGAACCTGCACTTACCATTTTTCCAGTTAACTGTGAAAGAGGCATAAAAATAATGAACACCTCCTAATACAAACCTGTACAAGATGGATTAAAGTTGTAAGTATTGCACATCTCAACATGTTGTGATCTTTAGACTCCTCCCACAAGGCGGGAAGATAAGATATTAAGGAGGAAGCGTATGGTCGTATCTGTGCTCCAACACGCTCTATCACAAATGATATCACATGAAGTATCTGCATCTGTAATAGTGAAAAAACCTGTCTTTTAAGACTTAACCATTTACCAAACAATGGGGAAGAAGGCTTTTGAAAACATAGTAGGAAAAGAAAAAATGTTGGTAACCTGCAATTTTCATCTTTTCAGCCAAATTTGAATTGTCCTTGCTTTCAAGTTGGACTAGTGTAAAACGTGGTAAAGAGTTCACCCTTTTTTTTTTTTGGACAAAATGTTAGAAGTGTACAAATCGTAACATTTGCAGACAACATATCAAATGTGGCAAAGATCATAGGAATATGTCCACGATAAGATATCAAACATAAACGGGAAAGGAGATGGCACTGATATCATGCACTTTCTCCTTCTTTGGAGCCACTATTATACTGATTGTTTTGTAGGGTTAATTATTTACAGGAACTTAATTTAATGTAAAGGCTACAATATACAAGTCCAAGTTTAGTGGTTGTAAATAACATACAAAATCCCAAAATATGGAAAAAAATGACAAACTGAAGAATTTGCACTTTTGAGAAATAGAATTAATCATATCGGTGGTGTCTTTCTATTAGTTTGCTATTGCCATTAACAACTGAGTCATTTTAACATATTCACATTTGTTTTTAACTGAAAACTAAAAAGTTGTCTGTTCAATTGTTGAATTATATAATTGTGCTATATCAATTTTTTTCATGCTTTTTCAGTTGAAAATAATGGTGGATTATTGTTTGATATTTCATGCTTACAATAAGTGAAAACTACCAATTTCAACTTTATAACTTTTCAATTGAAGGCAGAAACAATTGTTTCCAGGTAACAGTATATAGGTAAACAGTACATGCTGTTCAACCAGAGGGAAATACAACATAATTTATGCACATTTACCAAATATTTCTTTCTAATATTGTACTGCATAGTTTGGTGGAGGGGAGTACACATTGGGGAATTACCAAAAATGCTATACAGGCTTTTGACAAAAGACCCAACAAAAAAGGGGATAGAAGCATGACATAATAGATTTTTATTTCAGAGAGAGATCATTATTTAGTTCATCATGTGAACATCATAAGGAATATTTTCAATTGTGGTTGCACCACTCGATGAAAATATCATCAATTACATTCACTGGGTGAAATAAATTTAGATCTTTTACTGAAAAAAAAAAAAAAGTCTCTATATATTACTGTTGATTAAAGAATCAGTTTTAAAAATTTACCTTTGAATCACATTGTTGCACCTCTTTAAGAAGTTGAAATAACAGAGAAAATGAGGCTTCCAGATACTGTAAAAGAAAAGAGACAAAAGATAAACAACATAAAACAGGCAAATACTCTATCATTAGTTCAGCTTTTAAAAATTTCTGATGCTGATTCCCAGTTCAGATGAGTAATCACTACACTGACTTTTAGAAAAGACAGTTTCAGTTTACATCAGTTTTTATACTTGTTAAAAAAAGATCTTAAGAAATCATAGGCTCCAGACCACAGTTTATTTTTAACCAACTTTGAAAACGCTGAAGCAGATCGAAAAATGACAATTGAAAAAGTAAGTTAGTTCATTGCTAAAAATTAGAATGAAACTTTCCAGGTAAAGGTAGTAAAAGCCTAAAGTTTGCAACTTGAGGATTTTCCTTTTGCCATTAAAATTTCTGCCTATTGTAGATCAAAGATCAAAGTGCACATTTTGTGAAGTCTGATGCTGATGTACACAGTCTGCAGAAGGGCTGTTAGTCTCACTAGGGTTAACAACACATGTTCCAGTGTCCTGTGCTGAAAACTTGTTTCATGGGTTGGGTATCATGTATCAATGATAAAACTTCAGAGTATTAATGTTGTATAGAAACACCTCATTAGAATTAATGATCCAAAAAATATATATCTATTCATATATAAGAATTGTACTCTGAAAAAAAGGGGTTTAATACATTTGCAAACAATATGCAGTGGGTGCAGGCTGACCTGGGCCTAAACTTGCTGCTGTCAAATTTCTGCAAGCTAAAGGACCATTCTATGATATGGTTGAGTGGGTTGTTTGACAAAGATAGATTTCAAGGATCCATAATTATGAGATGACTTATGTGGTATAATGTTAGAGACACATTTAACCCCCTTTTGTCAGAGCATGGTTCGTTTGTTAATCATAAAGTCATACTTACGGGTAAAAACTGTTCTACTTTGAATTCAAAATCATCCACAGGTAGGCAGAGTTAAAGAACAATAACAAAATACTTCAATGCTCTCACTTAACTCTAAACAAGACAACACAATTTTAGACTCGTCTTAATTGAAAGCATTTGAAGATGACAAATTTAGTTAGGTTCAAACACTGGAATTAATCTTTGAAGAGCTGAAAAATAACCATGAGTAAATAAGGAGCATATTATTTCTAAAATTTTATCCTATTCCAACAAAATTTTCAAAAATCTTCTTCCAGTTTGTGTTAAATGATTGATTAGTCGGTCTTTTGCAGTACTTTCAACATCATGACAGTCATGTCACAGGGATGTCTAGGTATTTCATACAGGGTTCAGAATAGACAGAACTACTTTTCATTGATTGAGTGAATCTAAAAGTGTACAAGGATTTCAAGCCATAATCAAAATGTATGGATAACTCTTCAGCTTGTATCCTCGCACCATCAGTTGTCTGTCCAAATGCTTCGACTTCCACAAAGTTAAACCTTTACCTCCTTACCACACAAGAAAATTTTAGACTGGTCCAAATTGAAAGCATTTGCAGTCAACAAAATAAAGGTGACTGAAAAATTGAAATTTGTTCTGGGAAGGGTAGAAAACACTGAGGGAAAAGGAGAAAATACTGGTTACCAGCATTTTCTCCTTTTCCCACAGTGTTTTCAAAAGGCTTCTTTTTCAGGGGTGTCATAAGTAGTGATTGTGTGGTAATGGGTTAACAAAGTGCAAGGAATTCCTTCTCAGAATATGTATAAAATTGAAATGTAGAGAACTCCTCTATAAATTAAAATTGTCAGTCAAAAGGCAGGAAACCCCTTTAGTTAGTAACAAGGGGAAAGAGATACCCATAACACCCCTGCAAAGAACTTCTTTTTTCTCAGAAAAACAGATTTGAGCATATTGTGTTTTCATCGTGTACTTTATACTACTTTTAGTCAATTATTCATTTTAAATACATGAAGGTGTGATAATGTGTAAGATGGTAATAAAATAAATGAAGGATATCATATTTCAGAGTGTTAGCTGCTTCTATTCTCACAACTAGATCCTCTTCATGTTGAAGGAGAGGTAGAATTGCATCATACAACATTGGCCGCAGTGATGACGACAACTTAACACCAACCCATTGTCCTAGTAACCAGATTACTCGACGACGAATTATTCTGTAGCTGTAAAAAGCAAATGATCATCTGTATAATCACAATTACTATTATAGTAAGTAAACAACAAATAAACCTATAATACTAACAGCAAATAGTAAGGTATGATGGGAGATGGCCACAACTCTAACATTCCAGCCGACATGGCAAATGAAACTTTAAACGAAAGGGCCATCATGGCCCTGTATTGCTCCACTGGCTAATAAGTAAAAAAACTAAGAGCCAAATATTACATTATTTGGCCAACTGGTTTCATACTTGACGACATACATAATTTTTTTCTATAAAATCCTACAGAAAGTTCTGATTCCTCCAGCCCCCTCGTCCACCCATTCCCCCCCCCCCCCCATAAAACTTGTGACCCCCTGGGGCAGGGCCAATTTTGACCCAACGACTATTATTTGAAGGAACTTGGTAGTCGTCCACTAGATAAAGCTACATGCCAAATTTGGTAGCCCTAAGCTTTATGGTTTCAGAGAAGAAGATTTTTAAAAAAAATCAATATCTTACAGTTTTGTTGCCATGGCAACCAGAGTTTTTGAAGGAATCAAATTCTTTCAAGGAATTCTGAAGAGGACCATGGCAGGATTATTTCTGTGAAGTTTCATCAAAATTGGATGGGTAGTTTCAGAGAAGCAGATGTTTGAAATAAAAGTTAACGCATGCACAGACGGACAGAATGTCCGATGCAAATAAGACTGACACCAAGCCATGACATAAGCCCGCTGCCCTTCGGCCAGAGGAGCTAGGAATGGAAAGTGCATTATTATCATGGTATTAGATTTTTACCACAAATTCCACGTTTATGCAACCTTGAAGAAGAAAACTTATGAAAGCAACTCTGGAAAAGGACAAAATGCTTGTAATCAGCATTTTCCTCCTTTCAAACAATGTTTTAGAGCTTTCTTTCCTTCCAAAGACCATAATCATTATCTACCATTTCAGCTACTTTAAATTTGTTGTCATCAAATGCTTTGAATTTGGACTACACAAAAATTGGTCATTTGGTGATGAGTTAACTCTAAGCATTTGAAGATGGCGAAATAAATGCAACTAAATAATTGAACTCTATCCTGTAGGATAAAAAAAATTGTGGAATTGTGTGTTAAATGGTAAATTATCTAGTTACATAGTATGGTACTTACTTTACATGCTTATTATTCAACTCCCTTACAAGGTAAGTGGAAAACCATTGATCAAAGTCTATATCATCAAACAGGTCAAAGGCAGCCAGTCCCACTGCATTGTACACTAAAACAAGAGGTCCAATATGCTAATCAATAATTCATAACAATTCATATGCATTGTAAAACAGTTTCTGCATGGATATTTGCACTGGCTGACTAAACCTTTTCCATCTGAAAAACTTCTAGACAGTAAGACTTGTCCCAATTTAAATCATTGGCAGACAACAAATCTAGTGCAGCTTAAATGATAAGATTTGCATGCAACAGGCGAAAAAATTGTGGGAAAAAGAAGAAAAATCTGGTAACCAGCATTTTCTCCTTTGCCAACAACATTTTAAAAGACCCTATTTCTCCAAGTCTTAAAAACTGAACATTGTGTGATAAAAGGTTTGTAAGTTCCTTCAACATAGCTTTGGGCAAAAGAAAAAAAAAGATTCATCATTCCGTTGAATAATTTAGAAAATTCCATTTTTCAATAACATACATTTTGATATTAATGTGACTAAGTCATTCCCCACCTCCCAAACACACTTAAAAAATATATACGGGCCATTCTCTGTACCAAAAGGGTTTAACGCATCTGCAAAATGAATCAAACCAGGGCCGGTATTCACCATCCATTCTTAAGAATGTTCTTTGTCTTATTCTTCAAGATTTTCTGACAGTGAAAGTAACAGAACTTCTGATTGGCTAAACCATATGGTTTAGCCAATATGGTTTAGCCAATCAGAAATTCTGTTACTTTCACACTGATGAAATTCTGAAGAATAAGACTAAAAATGTTCTTAAGAATGGTTGGTGAATACAGTCGCTAGTCTGACTCCACAGTCCATGCAAGTTGACCTAGGTTAAAACTCTTTGCTGTAAGCCAATTTTCTGCAATCCAAAGGACCAGTCTACCTCATAATTTAGATGATTATTAGACAAAACATATTATTAGATCCATTAATGATTTTCTGATGACTTACTCAATATACTTAGTGAAAATTTTTGTGATGTGGAAATTTTTGAAATTTGGAAAATTCATAAACTTTTTTTTCTGTTTCCATATTTTACAAGTATACTAAGAAATAACAAGTCCCTTGAATTTGCAAGCAGTTCCATACAAAATGTCCATAATCTGTGATTCCAAATATTTTGGTCACAGGCATATAGTCACATAAGGGGTTATGTATCATGGTAGATGCATTAACCCACTTTGCAAGAAAATGTCTTAATTGTATCATGTCCATACCTGCATCCTTCCTCAGTATTGCTGGCATATTGTCTTCACTAAACTGGGTTTGTGAGGCTTCTACCATCTTCAGTAGCACAGATGAGAGGGACATCCTGTATTCCTTGAATAAACTCAAAAACAGGGTCTCCGTACAAGGCTGAAATTCAAGTAGGAGAGAGATATATTATTTATATTGTAAGTTGTAGAAAGATAAAAAATTGTACCTGCATAACTGATTAAATGTTGTTTAAGCTGCTTTCAACACTATTTCAGTCATATCATGGCAACAGCTCACATATTCCTGTATTTCCTGGGTTTCATCAGTACTAGCCTGGGGCTCTGAGGCACCTTGCCCAAGGACACTCCAATGCATTAAAAGGATCAGATGACTCAAAGCTGAGGCCCCGAACCCCTCTAATTGACCCAAAATAACAGCACGGATGAAGCTTTTTATTATGTGTATATGACACCTTTTCATAGCATAGGAAACATTGTGACAAAATGTGAAATTGCTCGTCACGAGCAATTTCACCCTTTGCCACAATATTTTCCAAAGGTTCCTACAAGCAATGTGTAGAAATGAGTATCTATGGAGTAACGGGTTAAAGGCCCCAGAAACAATGACACGTCATATCATTTGAGTGACACTAAATG
Source organism: Tridacna crocea (assembly GCA_943736015.1). Lineage (NCBI taxonomy): Eukaryota > Metazoa > Mollusca > Bivalvia > Cardiida > Cardiidae > Tridacna > Tridacna crocea. The sequence continues at coordinate 19,744,256 of OX031066.1, forward strand.
TATCATCATGCAATCGCTTTCAATTTAGACAAACAAAATATTTACTCATCTGGGTCCGTATTCACCAACCGAACAAAAATGTAAGTTCTGGTCTTATTTCCAAGAATTTTCTAATTTTGAAAGTAACAGATTCTGATTGGCTAAACTATTTGGCCAATGACAATTTGTGTTCTTTTTCAAATCTTAAATAAGAATATTCTTAAGAATGTTTGGTGCATAAAGACACTGGTATAGAGTTTAACAGTTGTGGTTTGGTATGCTTTTGCTACATGTATATTTACATGGAAATCATCAGTTTTACTACTGTTCTCTTACCCGCAGTGAGTATTTGTATGTATCTCCAACTTCTTCTTGGCCTGCAATATCAAAACAAAATTAATATTGCTTTACATACATGTAACCTGTCCACCAATTAAAAGTAATAATGCTTTACTCAACCTTAAAACCCATCAAGTGATATTGCTTTGATCAACCATTTAACAAATCAAACGCGAAAATGCTTTAATTTACCTTTGCACAAATGAAATATTGCTTTACTTAACCTTTAGCCAATCAAAAGTGATATCGTAATGCTTTGCAAAACCTTTTCACCAATCAAAAGTTAAATTCTTTACTCAACCTTTTAAACAATCAAAAGTAAAATTGCTTTAGTTTACATTTTATCCAATCAAAACAAATATGCTTTATGTAATATTTTAATTGATCAAAAGCATAACCACTGTCCCGATACCAAACCTTCTAACCATAAACATTTTTCTATAACCAATAAACAGGAAAAGAAATCAAATTAGCTCTATATCAAACAACAAAATTTTAGACCAATCTAAATTGAAAGCATTTGCAGAAAACAAGTTTCATTTGATTCAAAAGTTGAATTTGTTTTGGGAAGGTTAGAAAACATTGTGGAAAAAGGTGAAAATACTGCTTCCAGCATTTTTTCTTTTTTCCACATTTTCCAAACCCCTCTTTCCAAGGTCATTTAAAGTCAAAATTATATGCTACAAGGTTAATGTTTTGTGATACCCACTTCAAAAAGTATATCTAGCATATTTACTGTTCAATTCCATTCACTTTCATAACTTTTTAATTTAAGCCAGAAAAAAACAATGGTTGAAGGTTGATATTGATTGAATTCTTCAAAGAAATATTTTCAATCCGAAGTGTGTATTCCTTTCGCTACTCTGAACACTCTAAACATGTTCTAGATTAATGGAGTATTTTGGAAGACTGTTCTAGGTTCTTCCGAACATGTTCTGACTGTTCTAATTCAGTCGAGGTGAAGTGCATCTGCTGAACAGTTGCTAGGTGATACTAGATGGCTGAAAGGTGGAGAATTCTTCATGGCTAAACTTGCAATCACCTTTTTTACAATATGAATGCCATGAATAGGGGCATTGTGGACTCGTCTCTCTGCCGCTAATCATTTCCTCAACTAACAAAGCTAAGACGATAGCTCTTGCAATAGCCATCATGACCATGTACTTTCTTTTGATATGGTTTAGAACAATGTTCTGAACATGCTCCATGTAGAACATACTTCTGTAACGGAGTATTGTGTTCTGAAATATTCCTTTCACATATTCAAGAAAAGCTTTCCAGAACACAGAACATTGTGCCAGAACAGGTGAAAAAAATGCGCCCCAAATAAGCAACTTTCACATCTTATAGGCAGAGAGCATCTTGAACCTCTCTTCATGAATTTCATGCAAAAAAAAAAAATAGAATAAAATAGAAGAAATCTTAGATAGACTAATTGATTGATTATGTGGTATTTAACAGTTTTCAGCATAATTTCACTTACTATCTATACTTATGTGTAGTTACTTTAACTCATAACCAAACAACAAAATTTGAGATTTGTCCAAATTGCAGCATTTGCAGACTACAAAATAAAAGTGATTGAAAATTTGAAATTTGTTTTGTGAAGGGTAGAAAACATTGTGGGAAAAGGAGAAAATGCTGGTTACCAGCATTTTCTCTTTTTCCCACAATGTTTTCAAAAGGCTTCTATCTCAGGGTTGTCAAAAGTAGGGATTGTGTGGTAATGGGTTAATCAGTACTTTGCACAATATTCTTCCCAAAGCAAGACATTGACTGCAAAACAATGATCTGAGTTGAAAGGAAAGAAAATGGCCAAGCTTGTATTTCCCACCAGCAACCACCTGGTGTGAAGTCCTGCATGCTACCAGCTGTGCTGTCAGGGCTTGGCACATCTAACGGAAAGGTTGTTACAACAAGATGCCTTGTGAACAATCACTTACAGAATTCCTCTGGATCTGTGTCCCAAATTGTCAGATCTTCATTCCTCAGGAGAAAATACTGGGATATCAGTCTTTGACAAACTTCATTTAAGGTGGGAAAAGTGAAGAAATTGGTTTTAATTTTACATGCTTGTACTTTCACATTGTCTGGTTCTGAAACAAATAGATTGACAGGTTTTAAGATATATCTGCTACAGTAAGTCATACACAGATAAAGACTTTTCCTTTACAGTAGAAATATTAGTTACACAAAACTGTTTGCAGCATTCATTAAAATTACACAGAAAGAAATTTTTCTATTATCTGAACCAATCAATACCATCACAGTACAGAGAGTTTAGTTTTCTGACATTTATTTGCTCATTACATGATTGGTGCAATTCTGTCTTTTTTTTTACCATTTTACCATACAATTCCAAACTTAATCAACCCTGAAAGAGAAGCCTTTTAAAGATATTTTGGGAAAAGTATTGTGGCATTTTTCTTCTTTTCAAACAATGTTTTGCACTCGATCACATTTAACCCTTTACCAAACAATCCTGACTTTTAACAACCCTGTGAAAGAAGCCTTTTGAAAACATTGGGGAAAAGGAGGAAATGCTGGTGACCAGCATTTTCTCCTTTTCCAACAATGTTTTCTTCCCTTCCTAAAACAAATTTCAATTCTTAAGTCACATTTATTTTGTCTTCTGCAAAGGCTTTCATTTTGGACCAGTCTAAAATTTTGTTGTTTAGTAAAGAGTTAAAATGTTGTTGGTAAATGCTTACAATTAAAACTAGTCTACATTCATGTAATGCAGTGAGGAGTGCATTTTTCATCAGTTGTGTAAAGGTAGCTAGGACACCTGTTCATCCACATTTGGTATGTCTTCACCATTACTATGCAAGATAGGCTGCTCAGTCACTAGCTTTTTGTATAAACAAGGAAAAATAAGCTCAGCATCAAACTCAAGGAAAAGATTTATCAGGGTCTGTATTCACTAACCATTCATGAAAATGTTCTTGGTTTAATTTTAAATTTTGAAAGTTACACAACTTCTGATTGGCTAAACCATTTGGTTTAGCCAATCAGAAGTTGTGTTAATTCAAATTAAGAAACTTTTTTAGAAGAAGACCAGGCATGTTCTTACGATGGTTGCTGAATGACTACACAGAAACTCTTTTTTATCTTAAATTTGCCAGATTCATCATAATTATTATGAACCTAAAACCACTTTTTTTGGGGGGTCAAAATCTTTTAAAAGTTACCATACCTGTTTCATGTTTGCCAAGTCGGTATGTATCACAAAGTAAAATATTCTTCATCAGATTGAAGGAATTGACTATAAATCTCTCATACAATAACCCTGCAAATAAACAGTACAAGAACTAGGTATATTATCTCATTACCAAACCAAAATATTTTAGGCTTGTCCAAATCCAAAACCTTTACACACGACAAAATAAAAGTGACTGAACATTTGAAATTTGTTTTTTGAAGGGTAGAAAACAATGTGGGAAAAGGAGAAAATGCTGGTTACCATAAAAGTGACTGAACATTTGAAATGCCTTGGGCGAGTTTCTGGTTCACCTTTAAAGCCTATCCTAACTAGGAAACTCTGAGGGGCTCTTGTAGAAGAATGGGTCCTGATTGTACAGAAAATAAAGTATAGGCTCACATGCAGAATGCTTATGTTGTGCCTATTATCTCTATATATATGCTGGTACAAGACACATTAATCAAATTACTCAGATACTAGCTGCAACGGAGTCTTCAATCAGTCAAATTATTTTAGTCATTAAGGACTGAACATAGACCTTATTCCTTTATTCATCTAGTCATTTAATTATTGGTGTTATCCTTTCACTATAATTCACATCCTGAGGCTGAGACAGAATTGAATAACAAGGATAAAAAAACATCTCAAATTCATATACAAGTCATTAAATACTGATCCTTAGCCATGTTTGAGTAGTATATCCCTTTACCAAAACCTCCCCTGGCTTTTACCACCAAGAGGAAGAAGCCTTTAGAAAACATTGTGGGAAAAGGAGAACATGCTAATAACTAGCATTTGCTCCTTTTCCCACAATGTTTTCTACACTTCAAGCAATAATTTTCAATTTCTGGGTCACATTTATTTTGTTGTCTGCATAAGCTTTTAATATGGACTAGTCTAAAATTTTGTCATTTGGTAAAGAGATAATAGTGTATTTGAAATTCTTAATTAGACAACAAATTTAAGACTTGTCCAAACTCATTGTATTTGAAGACAAAAATTTCAATATGGCAAATATGATGGTATGTTTCTTTGACCAATTATCTCCTTTTCCCAACAATGTTTTCAAAAGCTTTCTTTCTCAGGGTAATTAAAACATGGGATTATTTGGCTATGGGGTTATACTTACCATGCTGAGAGAAATTGTATCTGACCACAAACTCCAAACTTCTGTTTATAAACTGCATATAACACACAGGGTGATGTTCAAGAGAGTCAAGAAGCTAGAAATAGGTTAAAAAAATAAATTTATATGTATATTAGTAAATCAACTAACAATTTCACATAGGTCTATTTACATATTTTTCAGTGCTTTGTGCAAATCTCTTTCCACACCACAGGCTTTTTCGACAAAATCATTGACTTTAATTTTTATCACATAATCCTGAGTTTTAACAATCCTAATAGAGAAGGCTTTTGAAAATGTGGGAAAAAGGAAAAATGCTAAAAAATATGCTATAGACATAGCTGACTTTCTTGCTGAGAGTAAAGATCATTTCCATCTTTATTTCAATGATTTCATAGCTGCCCACAAAAATACCTACATGTCTGTCAGTATTTAAGACAAAATTCTTAGAAAGCCACACACTGCAATTCCTTCAAAACCAAAATAATGCTCGGCTATAAGACAGAAAAAATCCTGCTGCAATAACAATCATCCATGACTAGCACTGAATGTCAAACTCTGAGCAACAGATTGATTGTATGGTATTAACCCTTTCCCAAACAACAAAGTCTTGGACTAGGCCAAATTGAAAGCATTTGCAGGTGACAATTCAACTCTTGCTGAAAAGATGATTTCTGTCTATGATAGGGTAGAAAACATTGTGGGAAAAGGAGAAAATGCTGGTTACCAGCATTTTCTCCTTTTCCCACAATGTTTTCAAAAGGCTACTATTCCAGACCCGTAAAAACCAGGGATTGTTTGGGAAAGGGTTAAAAGACCTTTTCTAAGATCATTTCAGTTAGATTGTGGTAGCCAGTGCACCAATCAATGCTTTGGATGGATTTTCTTTTACCAGTACACCACACAATATACATTCCAAGCCACTGGCTACTTTCCAACATAACCTTTGTAGCAAAAATGATTAGTGGTGAAAGAGGAATGACTCCTGTCACAATGACTATCATCAATCCTCTGAAAGAAGTGGGCTGAGCCAGGGATCAAACCAGCTATTCCCAAGTTCTCGAGTACTGTACTCTACCAACTGCACAACCAGGCCGCAGCTCTGAGCTACAGAGCTTGCCAGTATCCTTAGTGATTAGGAAGAGACTTAAACCTTACCTCATCACCAAACATCAAATTTATAGACTGATCCAAATTGAAAGCAATTGCAGATGACAAAGCAGATGTGACTGAAAAAAATCGAAATTTGATATGGAAAGGGTAGAAAACATTCTGGAAAAAGAAGAAAATGCTAGTTACCAGCATTTTCTCCTTTTCCCACAATGTTTTCTAAAGGCTTCTTTCTCAGGTTCTTCAAAAGTAGGGATTGAGTGGCAATGGGTTAAATGACTTAATAAACTTAATAGACTCATTTAGTCTGCAAAGCCATAAGTGTACTTAAAAGATCTGACTACAAAGATCTTGAGCAGTCTGGTCTTCACCTACACTAGAAGAAGTTGTGAAAGGCATTTTCAGAGTTAAGCTTTGACAACACATGTAACTATTAATTCATACTGCTTACAGTTTTGGTTAAAATGTTGATCATTTTTTCACATTTCTCTAATATTTTGTGATGCCCCCAAAGGCTCTGTCCTGTAAAAAGAGGGCAAAAGTACAAAACATCAATGTCATTTTACAATGAATGGCAAATATTCAGCAAAATAAACTAAGCCTGCCACTAAAGGTGGATATATTTCCCTCTCAAGCACTTTGAAAAAGGATATATGCCCACCCAGCAATATCCGTGGTTAGAGTATCTGACTTGTGCCCTGGCGGTTGTGAGTTCTATACCCAATTGAGGCAAATGTTCCTTCAAGCGATTTTTCACCTTTACCTTGATGCATTTGAGAAAGTAGTCAATTTGCAAAGAAATCTCAGTATTCATGCAAGAAAGCCAGTGAACACCTGCATATGTGTACTGAGCACCGTGATATTAATACTTCATTTTTTAAAACAAAGTTAAACTCCAGTACAATACATAATAAATTAAGGATATGGAGATATATTATGTTCCAAATATAAATGGTTAAACCTCTTTGTTTAACCCTTTCCCAAATGACAAACTTTTGGACTAGACCAAATTGAAAGCATTTGCAGACGACAATTCAACACTAGCTGAAAAGATGATTTCTGTCTATGATATGGTAGAAAACATTGTGGAAAAAAGGAGAAAATGCTGGTTACCAGCATTTTCTCCTTTTCCCACAATGTTTTCCAAAGGCTACTATTCCAGACCCGTAAAAACCAGGGAATGTTTGGGAAAGGGTAAAGGAGAGATAATACATCACCACCCTACCCTTTACCAAACAGTCCTCTATCTCTACAACTCAAAAGAAAAATGATTTTTATGGTGGAAGTTGAAAAGGTAGAATATGTTTGTAATCAGCATTATCTGTCTATACTTAACCATTCCATAAGCAAATTTTGTTCTCTGAACCACAATCAACTTGTCATCTGCAAATGCTTTGAATATGGCCTGCAACATGTGAAAATCAACATTTGTACATTTGCGTAAAAAACTATCTCGAATCAACCTATGCAGCCCATGCAGGCTAATGCAAAACCAGCATTTTTTCCTTCTCCCAAAGTGCTTTCAGAACACATCTTCCTCAAAGTCATAAAAACCAGGGATTGCTTGGCAAAGGTTTAAGATCATTAAAAGCATGGGTATGCTTAGTAATAAATGGCTTATCAAAATGAAGAGAACAAAAAGTCAAAGACAAAGAACTAGAGCCACTTACTACAATCAAGCATTGCATCCAGTTTAATAAACACATCATTCAAAAAACACATAGCCTCTTGACTTTCAGCTGGATCTCGAAAACCAAAAGTGACCAGTCTTCTTAAAACTGAAAAAAAAAAGATGATATCTGTTATGCGAAAAGGCTTTAACCCTTTACCACATAAAGCATTTCTAAGGCATCTCAAATTGACCCTAAATAACAGCAAGGATGAAGCCATTTCTTATGTATATATGACACCTTTTGATAGCATAGAAAACATTGTGACAAAAGGTGAAATTGCTCGTCATGAGATGAAATGGTAGAAATCACTGATGATGAGCATTTTCTAACTTCTTTTCTCAAAGTCCATTTAACTCAGAATTATAAAGTAAAGTATCAACCCTTTACCACACATTCCCGATTCTTAACGACCCTATCAAAGAAGCCTTTTGAAACACTATGCAGGTAACCAGCATTTTCTCCTTTCTCCATAATGTTTTCTATCCTCACCAATACAAATACTTCTATTTTGTCATCTGCTAATGCTTTCAATTTGGACCAGTATAAAATTCTGTCATTTGGTAATGAGTTAATAACGAACCCCTCCGTTTTACAATCCATACAAATATAGCTGAAATAGACCCTATTGGATAAGAATAAAATGCTGGCATCCAGCATCTTCTCTTCCCAAAACATTTACTATCTTTTCAAAGATAAATCCCATAATTTCAGCCATTTTAGGATGGGTGAAATTTTACTGTCTGGGAAACAATCACACATCAGCCGAACAATTTCACAATGAGTGCCTTTATGAACTCAAATTGCATGATGCTCTTGGTCGTGAGGTAGAGTGTCTGCCTCATAACCTAAAGGTCCCGACTTCGATACCCGGAAGCGGGTGTCAACTTGGGATTTTTCATAGGCCCACACATTCAGCGCGAATACTTGTGTAGTTCCCAGGAAGCAGAATCGAGAGAGATTAGTCAATATGACTAAAGTCATCATATAATTTTTGATGCATGAAATCCATTTTATCTTACAGCCAATGGAATCATGATGTAGTAAAGTCCTTGGACATTCAAAAAAAAATTCCAATAGCAAAAGTTTTGGCTCGTGTCAGCCGGCTTGGACTACACAGGCTGACACGGATCAATATTTTTTTTTTTTTAATTTATTTTCTGGTGAATCATTATCAAATGGCAAAATTTTAGATTTATCAAACTGTCCACATTGATAGCATTTGCAAATGACATACTAAAAGTCACTGAAAATTTGAAATTTGTTAAGTGAAAGGTAGAAAACATTTTGGGAAAAGGAGAAATTGCTGAACATTTTCTCCTTTTTCACAATAATTTCTAAAAGCTTCTTTCTCAGGATCATCAAAAGTAAGGGATCATGTGGTAATGGGTTAAAGTGCCTTTCAAGACTATAGTTGTCTCTGCAGTCAGTGTAGATCAAGATCAGACTGCATGAAACATGCAACCTGATCTTTGCTGAAACATTGTGGACAAAAGAAAACATAAAATTACATTATTTTGAGTCTTACTTTTTGAATGAAAATCTCTATTGAAGTCAATAGGGGTTCTAAGGGTTAAGCCTTATATGACTCATAGATATAAAAATCATGTTACTAACTTCTAAGAGAAAGTATGGCACGATCTACAACTGCAAACATGTCATCATTGTGCTCAGAGGCAAGACGTAAAAACTCTGCTAAATGATCCATCCATAATCCATAAATGTAACTGAATATTTCTAAAGTTAGCTGAAATGAAAAGATGTCATCTATACATAAATCATCAATATCATATCTGCTGCACCAGTTCAGTTCTATCATGCAGCCAGTGCACCTACCCATGCCTTCCAAGAGTTTCTTCTAACAGCACTATGCAAAATATTTTTCCCAAGGCACTTGCTGCTTTTCCATACAACTATCACCAAAATAATGGTGGTCTGGAAAAAGGCAGTTTAACCCTTTACCAAACAATCCTAACTTTTAACAACCCAAGAAAGAAGCCTTCTGTAAAAACAGTGGGAAAAGGAGAAAATGCTATGCTGGTATCCAGCATTTTCTCTCCTTTTCCCACAATGTTTTCTTCCCTTCCCAAAACAAATTGCAAATTTTGAGTCACAGTAATTTGTAGTCTGTAAATGCTTTCAATTGGGACCAGTCTAGAATTTTGTTGTTTAGTAAAGCATCAATGAACCCCCATGATGTGTTATACCAGCAAGTCATTATATAATTAAGGATCCATAAAAATTGTCTTACAACCAACCAAATCATGAGGTATGACTCTACAAAATGCCAAAAATGTTCTATATCTTTCATGTTCTGACATAACCCATGGATGACAATTTTAAAGTTACTTGGCCTTTTGCCACACAATCCTGTGTTTCAACCAAAAAAAAAAACAATTATCTCTATGGCACAATGTGGCAAAAAGGATGAAATGCTTGTACCACCATTTGCTCCCTTTATGACACAGTTCTCTTCCTCTAGAAGACAAATTCTACTATCATTTGTCATCTGTGAATGCTTTCACTTTGAACGAGCCTAAAATTTTGTTTGTCTTGAAAAAAGTTAATAATGTTACTTTTCTTTCAAAATGGGAAGAAAATTGCAAGAAAATATTGTATTTTTCGTCATTGTTTTAATGTGTTTCAATTTTCAGAGCTTCTGGAATATATACTGGAAAGATATAAAATGGAATGATAATTATATACATGTGGTGGAAAAATATTAAAATGGTAAAATATATAGTGGGGAACTGTATCATTCAAAAATATAAAATGAAGAAATATACAGTGGAAAAATATATCCAGTGTGAAATGAATATGTAGTGGGATAATAAATAAATGCAGAAAATATCTTGTTGAAAAATAAACAGTGGCAAAAAAATACAAGAAAGTCTAAAAAGATACCTACAATCCCACCCATATACCATTCTATAGTTCCTTCTCATCAGATCTAGTGTTGCTACTATACTTTTAACAAGAGCACCACATGTGGGTGCAAAGACCTAGCTTTCAATGAAAATCCCATATCAAGAGATCTAGAGGGATATAACTGTGTCCAAAATATGTTGATATTTATTTGCCTGCCCTTGTTGTATGGGGTTCCCCCCACTACTTTAGATAATTAACAATAAGTGAGTTTTTTTCAGTAATCAGAGAAATATTATAAAATGTCAAAGCTTTTTGCACGACACAGTTAACCAAGCAACAATGCCAAGTCCGCATCAACAATCAAATGTTTTCTTCAAAAATATTTGAGCTAAAAATTACATATGTGTCAATGTCAGCAATAACCTCAAAATGGCCATAGCACATTTACATTACTTTCTAAATATTTTGAACAACATGGACCTCAATTTCAATGCAAAAATTATTTCAACATTAACAAAAAAAGCTCAACTCCTCAATTTCCTATCTAGAAATTATTTCAACATTAACCCTTTTCTCCATAGATACTCATTTCTATGCATTGCTTCTAGGAGCCTTTGGAAAATATTGTGGCAAAAGGTGAAATTGCTCTTGATGCGCAATTTCACCTTTGGTCGCTGTTTTCTATGCTATCAAATGGTGTCATATACACATGAGAAATGGCTTCATCCTTGCTGTTATTTAGGATCAATTAGAGATACCACAGAAATGCCTTATGGGGTAAAGGGTTAACAAAAATAATTCACCTCCTCAAACAATTTCCTATCTGCAGCTAGACGTTTTGAGGCCAAGGTCTTCACAACATGATGTAAAACAAGAAGAGAACGTTCTTGCAAAAGGAGGTTATCACATCGAACAGTTTGTAGCAATGTTGGCAGCAATAAGGGCCAATTTCTTGGACAGTCCACCCTGGCTATTTTAGATATAAGCACAGCCATCTGGGTACAGATCTGGAATAAATGAAAAAAAAAAAAATTGTGGTCAGTAGCATCTTCTACAGAAATCTGTACAAATAACATATCATTCAGTTACCATGAAAATTACACAGTTTTATATACACCAGAGACCAGTTATGCAGACATGCTGTACAGTTTATATCACATCTAAATAGCCATTTCTTATAATGAAAGTTCAGAGAAGAGAAAAGGCATGAAAATAGTGATGCCACTCATCTACCATGCATTTTGGGTAGTCTTAAACATTAAGTCTAGCCTGCGCTCTACTGTCTTTTTGATGTCCTTATGATTGATACCAAACAAAAAATATTCATGCCAGTACTGACATGATTCTGGAGTGATTTTTATGTAACAGTGTGTTGATGCTTAATACTTTCCTCCTTGCTGAGATCATATAGGTAAATATTCAATTTTGCAACTGAAGTAATTATATAGGTCGTAGTTTCAAATTAGCTCTTAACTGTATGTGAATGAAAATCATATCATAGAAAAAGTATGATCTTTGAAGATGTATTTTTACTCATTTTCATCATGTTTTGTAACCAATTATATCTTTAATTTATCAAATTATAGTCATTCTTGTACCTTCATGACAAATGTTGCCCCTTACCAAGTTGCACAGATTACAATGGATAGAAGAAAATCCAAATCATTCTATTGTGGCTTGCCATAAACATAACAATCACAATTTCAAGTTTAAATGGGAGAAAAGTCCCTGGGGTCTCTTTATCTCATTCACCTTATGTTGTGTTTCTATCTACATTTACACAGCTATCTAGATTCTACACATTGTAAATTTTTCACAGCGTTTGTTTACCCTCTGGCTGCAAGGCGGCATCTTTAATTTACAAAGGTCCAACAGTTACTGTAGCTTTCCTAGTCTGATTTTCATATTTACCAACAAATTTTGCAAAAGCTATTTGTGTCACCTAAAGAGATGATAAGCTAAATATTTCTTATGTCAAGATTCTTTGACCAGCTTGACCACTTTCTTCTATCATTATTTCATAAAGTAGTAAATTGTTACACCGAAACATATAATGAAATAAGAAACACACAACAACTCACTAATTGTGAAGGTTCATTAAAATTGACAAGCAATCGCTGTCTGATTATCTCTTTCTCATCTTCATTTAAGGCACTGAAAAATACAAAAAGATTATCCTGCATTTTTTTTTAAGCTTGGTAATACTTTTGTGCAGTAACAGCCCAGTTTAAGTCAGACCCTAAAAAATATGAACCATGCTCTTCGAAAAAGGGGGTTTAATGCATCTGTGAAAAGTATCAACACATGTAAGCATGCGCAGACTACGTCGACCTGGGCCAAAACTTTTTGCATTAGATAAATTTTCGGTATGTAATATTATTTATATAGCTCTTGATGAGTCAGTTGTTCAAAAATATAGATTTTATGGGTCCATGATTATGCAATTACTTGCTGGTATAATTGCTCATGGAGATGCACTAGGCCCCCCTTTTGCTACAGCATAGCTCATATGTATTTAGTTTCATCAAAAAAATTCACATGAAATTCATTAAAGAGAGTGAAACAAAATTTTATGATACCTATCACAGTACATTAACCCATTACCACACAATCCCTACTTTTGACGACCTTGAAAAAGAAGCCTGTGGAAAACATTGTGGGAAAAGGAGAAAATGCTGGTAACCAGCATTTTCTCCTTTTCCCACAATGTTTTCTTCCCTGCTGGAAACAATTTTTGCTTTTTGGGTAACATTAACTTTGTCGTCTGCTAGTGCTTTCAATTTGGACCAGTCTAAAATTTTGTCGTATAGGAAAGGGTAAAAGAGAGTGGAGCAAAAGATACCTATCACAGAAAATCAATACAAGTACATTAAAAGGAATTACATGATAAAGTCTTTTATCAAAAGATTCAGAACAAATCAAAATATCTCCTGATAATCCTTTCACATGAAATCCTGTGGTTTGACTAGAAAAATAAATTTTTTAAAAACAATATGTTTTTCAACCCTATTTTCTAACCTTCATTGGACAAATCGCATCATTTGTGCCCAATCTGACATGTGGTTGACAATAATGCAAGTTTTATTTGTATACATATTTATGTATTTTGGGTCAGAAGCCTATAATATGGATAAAATGTTGATACAAGATGAGGTAATGTTTTCATTTGGACAACTTTACATCTTTAATTTTGTTTGGTAAAGGGTTTAATAACATGAGATTCAAATAATAAAATCAGGAATCAAAATGGGGAAATATAAAAAAATGGTTTGAGTGGTTGACAATTAGTATGGTACCCACAAAATAAATAATGGGATCAGCCCCACCTCTGGCCACCATCAAGTCAAAGTCAACAACTTCAAAAAAAACATTCACAGTGATTTCTAAATCATTTTCAAAACCATTAAATAACAGCTATGTTTTCAACCATTTTCACACTTTATATCACAAATATTTATGATCCAAATTTTACTAAAATATTAATTAATATTTACAACACTATCTTGAGTTTTAACCCTTTACTTCACAATCTTGACTTTTAATGAACCTGAGAAAGAAAGCTTTTAAAAACATTGTAGGAATAAGAGACACTTTACCCACAATGTTTCCTGCCCTTCCCAAATCAAATTTCAAATTTTGAGTCACATTTATTTTGTCGTCTGCAGCTGGTTTCAATCTGGTTTTGTCCAGAATTTTGTTGTTTGGTAAAGAATTAACACATTACCACACAATCCCTACTTTTGACGCCCCTGAGAGAGAAGCCTTTAGAAAACATTAAGTGAAAAGGAGAAAATGCTGGTAACCAGCATTTTCTCCTTTTCCCACAATATTTTCTACCCTTAATAAAACAAATTTCAAATTTTCAGTCACTTTTATTTTGTCGTCTGCAAAATTAATGCTTTCGATTTGGACAAGCTTAAAATATTTTTGTCGTGTGGTAATGAGTTAAAGACCTTGAGAGCCTTTGAAAACTATGTCAGAATAATAGAAAATACTGGTTACCAGAATTTCCTTATTTTCCCACTAAGTTTCTACCATTTCAAAGACAAATTAGACTTTTTGAGTCTCATTCAATTTGCTGTCTGAAATGGCTTTGAAGTTGGATAAGTGAATAATTTTACTGTCTGGTGAAGAGTGCACGCCATCAAATGGATCCACAAAAGCCACTTTTATTTTGAACAAATGATTTAATTATGTGATAGACTGGGCCTTGGACATACAGAAAATTGAGAAATAGCAAAAAGTTAATCAATTTTCAACTTCAGCTTTTTAACCGTTACCAAAAGACAAGGGTTCACGACTTGATCAAAAGCTTTTGCAGACAAAGTAAATAAGGCCCTTCACCAGAAAATTGCTTTTGGTAGACTAGAAACCAGCATTTTCTTCTGTTCCAACAATGTTTTCAGAAGGCTTCATCCACAGGGTTATTAAACCATGCAATTTTCAGGTAAAGTGCTAAAATTCATCTACTGGAAGTTGGTTTCTGTACTAGATTCTTAAACAGGTACATTATACATACTTTGGAGCTGTCCTTCTCCAGTATCTATCAACTCCATTCTTTATGTACAGTACTGCTAGCCATCGAACATTCACTGCTATTTCATGATTACAAAAAATACTCTGCAAAAGAAAACAAAGGTGTTTTTTTACAAATACTGCATGTTCATCACAATAGTCAAATAGATTGGTATTTATTTTTCTTTTTTCTCTTCTAAATCTGAGTTTAGCTCTTGGAAAAGTTTCACCCATTACCAAACAATGCCTGGTTTTTACAACCCTGAGATAGAAGCCTTTAAAAAACATCATGGGAAAAGAAGAAAATGCTGGTAACCAGCATTTTCTCCTTTTCGAACAATGTTTTCTACCCTTCACAAAACAAATTTCAAATTTTCAGTCACTTTTATTTTGTCGTCTGCAAATGCTTTCAGCTTGGACAGGTAAAAAATTTTGTCATTCGGGAAAGGGTTAAGGCATCTGCATAATGTATCAACCCATGTTATCATGTGCAGTCTGCACTAACTGACCTGGGTCAAAACTTTTTGCAACTGACCAATTTTCTGCATGTAAAAGGACAAGTCTAACACAAATTTGAGTATGTTGAGTAAAAAAAAGGATTTTAGTGATCTATTATCATAACCAGCTTGATGCAGAGAACTCATTTATTTCGTCATTAAATCTTCAAGAAACAGCGACTGTCTTTAATTATGGACATGAAGGCAAGAAGTGCAGAGTTAGTATCAAAGCACAGCCAACACATTCTGCAAGGATGAATCAGTAATTGTGATAGGACCTGGACCTCTTCCATCATTACTTATCATTGTCTCAAGGTAGTTATTATTCTAAATCAGGTATTACATCTGAAAAAGTATTGTGCATGGTGCTGATTAGTTCATGCTTTCAATTTTTGCATGTCTAAATTTTTCCTGTCATTTGACAGAGAGTTAACTCTTTACCTCACCTAAAAACTTTAGACTCCACGCAGTAGAAATATATAGCAGAAAGAACTAAGATATTTTTTCAAATGACACTATTTGTCATTGAATGAGAAAACATTGTGGGAAGAGGAGTAACCAGCATTTTTTCCTTTTCTCCCAATGTTATCAAAAGCCTTCTCTCTAAAGGTCATTAAAACTCAAGAACTGTATGGTAAAAGCTTAAATAATTTACTGATAATATTGTGTAAAAGCCTGGCTGGGTCTGCCATTGTTGAAGCTGGTGTTCCGCTGGATTTAACACTTGAGGATCCTGGCTACAAGCATTTGTCAGTGTTTCCAAGACAACAGGTCCCACACTGTCGATATCCATGTCTTTAAACTGGAAAACAAGCAAAAAGGAGGCAAAAATTAATGAAACTGCCTGATAATGAATCTAGCTAAATGAGTCTTTACCAAGTAAAGTAGGCCGACTTGAAACTGGTTTATATTTGGAGCAGAAACCAGCTAGTCTCAATATCGAGATACTATGGTGATTTTTCTCAGATTTGGACATTATTGTGTACTGTACCGTACAAGTCCATTGTAGTTTTTCCAGTAGTCAAAATATAGCGCTATAATACCTTTCTGAGTCATCGGTTTAATCTGTATTGAAGCGAAAATGCAATTAAATTTACCTAAAAAGCTGGTAAAAGTTGTTAACATGTCAATCTTGAATTGACAATATTGGGATTTCGTGTTTTTTTTTTATGTTTGGCATTCAAATTTAAAATATTGGGATTTCAAACGAAGGATAGTTAAATACACAAGCAACAGGTACGTTTAAATCCTAGTTAAGTGCTATATTTGCGAAATTATGAGAGTTCAAACTTGCACACAAAATCAGTGCAGACCTTTCAACTGATTCTGTCTTGATGGTCTCTGTACCCAGAGGTGACCAGTCAAAAAGTAACATCACCTTTGGGAACAGTTATCCCAAAGTTATCTGTACTAGATGCACAGCTAGCTCAGTTGTACTTGGTATTAAAGGCTGTGGTTCTAGTGTTCTGTGGGTTGTAGGTGCGAATCCCACGTAAGGGGCACCTTTCTCCCGTGTGTTACTGCAAAGAATGACTGAATGATTTCAAAACTGGATATTATTTTCACTCCCGAAAAGATGTCACGTAAATGCAGAGATCTGATCCTTAGTGGAAAGGTTTGTCTGTATTGTGCTGAGCTACTTAGGTAGATGTCGCTGATACGAATACAAAAGACGTTTTTCGGATGAGCCTCACAAAAAAGGGTAGGATACAGATTTCTAGCCTTTTGGCAATTTGTCAAATAACCAGACTGTTTATCTGCTGGAAGGAAAAAAAAACAACATCCTGAATATACAGGTATGGCATGAATAATGAAAAGTATGTATCTTTTGTAAAGTTCGAGCTCTGAGAACTGGTATACCTTAAGTCTTTTATCGCTCTTTCACCAACTTAGAATGTGCACGAATTTCCAACTAATCGCTTTCGACACTCATGGAGGCGGCCATTAATGAATTGCATTTCCGTTGGGTATGTCTAAAACGCGGACGGTTTCCGCTGCCGAACATGTGTAAGTCGTCCTCGCTGGTACCGCGTCATCGATGATACGGCCGTAATCCGAAAAATACCTATCCCGCTGTAAATCGAAAAATACCTAATTTGCGTCATTTTTCGACTTGATTTTCCTTGAAACCGAGAGCAGATTTTTTTTTGCATCGCATCGATTCAAAATATCAGATTGGTCTGGATTGATAATAAATTACTTTTCATATTTCAAAGTCGCAACAGTAGAGTACAATTTTCCTATCAGAGCTATTTATGTTTTGAAAATAACTTCATAAAACCGATAATTCATGTAAGACAAGTGAAAGTCATAGTTCCATGGTTCCAGTCCTTTTTTTCCCTTTCTTATCAGGGAAAAAAAAACAACTTCCACCAAATGTGATCTTTCGAAAATTTCAATAAACAAAAATGTGAGTCAAAGATCCACAGGAGACTTCAGAATGATTACTTAGTATAATAATAATGCCCTCCTATTCTTTTTATGTTCCAAAAGTGAAATCAATTATGGATAGAGTTTATGCAAATTCAATTATCTGTTTACCAAACAATCACCAGTTGCAAACTTTCTAGCATTGAATCAAAGTTACAATTAAGCCCAACACTAAACAAAGTGGGTGTTAATCCATTTAAATTTACATATATGTGTATCATTCTAGTTAACTCTTTACCACACGAGAAAATTTTAGACTGGTCCAAATTGAAAGCATTTGCAGACGACAAAATAAAGGTGACTGAAAAATAGAAATTTGTTCTGGGAAGGGTAGAAAACACTGTGGGTTACCAGCATTTTCTCCTTTTCCCACAGTGTTTTCAAAAGGCTTCTTTCTCAGGGGCGTCAAAAGTAGGGATTGTGTGGTAATGGGTTAAAAGTATGAAACTATTGTGTAGATGACAATCTGTCATTGTTTGGTCAGTGCAAGTGTTAGTTGCTGATAGAGAAATCAAATTCTGGGTTAAAATCTGCCAAGTAGCTCTGTCTTTAGTTTACTTTTTGGCTGACTTTGAAATTCCTTTTTTTCTGCCAGCGACTCACACATGGCCTGACCACAGGAGAACAGAGTGTCATCTCTACAATACTTTCAAATGGTATGATTTAAATCTAAATGTATTATGGCACTTTCCTTGATATATTGGCCACTTCTGAGCCTTTAATGAACTGAACCTTTTCAATGAAGAGAAATATTTGAAATGTTGTCATTTTGTTATTGTTTTAGCCAGCAGATATAATGAACTAGCAGAAAGTGTAAATCAAAGATCAAACTGCATGCTCTGTGTGGTCTTATCTTTGATGTATACAGTCCACAAAAAAAAAAAAAAAAAACTTTTAAAAGTCAGGACCAGTGCTTTAAAGGTTAATGACCCTGCGGATCCAGGCTTTACAAGCTTCTAATCGTAGTTGTTAAAACTCAGGATTGTTTGGTTAAGTGTTTTAGTATGGCTAATCAACAAGAATTAATGCTAAAAAATTGTAGCATTCGGAGAAATTGCTTATTATAAGGAATTTTTTCAATTTGTAACAATGTTTCCTGGAGTTGGCTGCGGAAAGACATAATATGTTTTCTGCAAGCTCATAACAATTTCAAATTTGTGCAAAATTGATACTCCCATGTTGTTTACATAATCCAAAAGTGCCCTGGGATGCTAGCACTTATTGTGACTTGTCTTAACCCATATCTCTCTTAACCCTTATCCAATGAGTTAAGCCTGTATAACTATGCACTATGACAGTAGATCTGATTCAACAAGAGCTTGAACCTACAACCTCTTCCTCTCAAGGCCAGCTCTCTAACGATGCATAACTCTACTATGAAGGTTCAGATATTTCCATGAGAGCTCAATCTTTTCTCATCAGATAGATCAGAGTTTTTGACTGCCTGGGTGGCTCAGTGGTGAGCATGTCAGACTCGTGACCTGGTGGTTATGAGTTCAATACCCCGTTGAGGCAAACTTTCTTTCAGGTGTATTTTCACATTTCACCACTGCTGAAGCATGTGAGAAAAGTAGTCTGTGGCTTTGGAAAGAAAGTTTTGTTAGTACTGGTGTGAGAAAGCTAGGAAAGATATGTGCAACACCAACCACCATGATATGACCTTAGCTGTTAAAATGGCCAACCAACAAAGATCAGAGTTTAAAAATTGTGTGGTGTTTGTGGTTGTGAAGTAGAGCGTTGGCCTCATAAACAATAGGTCCAGAGTTCGATAACCATGAACAGTTGTCAGCTATTGGATTTTTCATTTGGTGTGAATACTGGTGTAGTTTCCAGGAAGCATAATCAAGAGAGATTGGTTTAGGTTGTCAGAACTTTTTCTCAATTGATGTACAATAAAAATGTTTAACTCATTACCAAATAACAAAATTTTAGGTTTATCCAAATCGATGGTTGAAAACCAGACCCTCGTATATAGCAAAATAATCAAAATTTACTTTTTGCTATTTCTGGTTCTCTCATATTGAGATACAAATTGTGTCAAAATTTCAGCTCTGTAGCTTGAATAGTTTTGAAGATATCAATAAAAGATCAAACCTCGTACCTCGATATTGACAGTAGCTCACCAGCCAAAACAGTGTAATTTTACATACGACATATTTTTCACATTTATGCTATAATGTGTAGTGCCAGAATGTAACATTTAAGTAAAAAGTGTTGTGGCTTTTAACATTTAGGAACAAAAAATACCTATTTTTCCAACCAGAATCTTGTATTTAGTTATAGGATGTTCTGGTTTTGACCCAATTATGAGTAAAAATCTTCATTCACCTGCCACAATGTTGTATCTTAGGATACGAATTTTCATGTAGTTAAATGAGCTAGCTTGCATTCCGCCAGAAGGTTGTAGTAAACATTAACTTGTTCTAGTTTTGAACCATCTTTTAGTTAGATATGCCTATTGAAGGACTAGAACATCGTATCTGTACATAAGATTCTTTATGTGCTGTGTTTTGTCCCCTGATAGGGCTAATCGGTGTTGATAGCATGGTATATCAGATTTTGTCACATTGTTGTTTTATCATTTAGAATGAGTGATTTCAGGGGAAAATAGCAAATTTCATTGCAAACATTTTGAGAAAGTATTTGGTGTACTAAACGGGATAAATTATTGGATATAAATGCATGTATAAATCTTTATGCAACTTAACATTTTTAAGATTTGAAAATATTTTCAGTACAGAGGTCTAGTTAAGCATCACTGTAAAAACGTAGATACTTTTTGTCAAAAGCAATATATTAAAAGTTTTAACCTATACAAGACAGATATTTAAGTCTAAATAACATAGTATGAAGTGGATTTGAGCGGAGAATGACCAGGAAAAAAACTGAAAGTATTGCTGCATGAATTACCACAATAACTATACCGTCGTACGATTCAATTTTTCTGATGTGGTCTGACGAAAATGATGACGAGCTTGTTATTCGTGCCACACAAATAAAAGCATAAAAACAACACTAGAGAATTTAGAGAGCTTGGTAACCGAACAAAACAAGTAAATTACACGATACAAAACATCTTTAGTACATCAATCTCAAGAGAAATAAAAGAGTTCTACTCTTGAGAAAATGCCAAGATATACTAGTTGCAACAAAGAAACAACATCAGAAATACTAGACAAAAATCTTGAAAAAAACACTTGTAAATACGAGTTGAAACACAGAGAGCAATGAAACATTTCTTTCTCAAGAAAATGAAAAAGATGTGTACAAAACCAAACAACTTGCAACAAAACAAGTCCATTATCTTTGTCGATCCAATGACAACATTTCTCTTATTGTGTTCTCAAAGAGATACAACATAATGAAACTTACATACCCAATTCAGAGGATTTGAATTCTTCTAATTCAAAGTATTTTTCAGATTTGTCAGACTCAGCTATGAAAACATACAAACGGAATAAAAGATTTAAGCAAGTGTAGGATGAAACAGTAAAAACTATAACCAAAACAAATGGGGTTTGTCCAATTAAGAATCGAATATAAGGAATACCAACCATTGCAATAAGAAATAACCGAATTGAGCTATCATGAGGAATTGTTATGGAAACCACTGATGGCTGCAATTGAAGGAAGACTTGATAGACTTTTGTACAGTGAAGGTCTACAGCCCAAAAATGTCCCTCAATATGTCATTTTTTCTGTAACCAACCTGCTGTGCGGAACTGAGATCAGAGTCTCCAGCAGACCTTAGACAGTCATTGTGTACGCATTTACAAGATA
This sequence comes from Tridacna crocea, assembly GCA_943736015.1. Taxonomy (NCBI): domain Eukaryota; kingdom Metazoa; phylum Mollusca; class Bivalvia; order Cardiida; family Cardiidae; genus Tridacna; species Tridacna crocea. The sequence goes on from OX031066.1 coordinate 19,765,772, forward strand.
ATGCTGTTGAATACATGGGATTTTCCCAAAACCAGTATAGCCAGGAGAAAGAAGAAGAGTTTACAGAATATTCGGCAGAACTTTAATATCTGAAAAAAGATGGATATTGGTCAAACAAAGCTGCTGATCTACTACCACTTGCTTTGGCAAACTATGTTGACTGTTGTGTCACAATATATACAAGTAAACTAGATCAACAAAAAATAGTAGTAATGCTAGTATGAACAAGGAAATACGATTGGCATATCTCAATTCCAAATATTCTTTAATATTATGATGCATTATGATTATTATAATATTATTATCATGGTCCATACATTGCAAGCCCTGTACCTAGTACAACAAACATATCCCAATATTCCAACTTGTTCAACACTTCTAAGAAGGTTATTCAAACACCGAGTAAAGCTGCTAAATATGTTTCTCCAAACAGACAAAGAAAACAAAAAAAAAAGACTTTGGGAAGAGAAAGGTAACACTGAAAAATTGGGGAAAAAATTATCAGGAAAAGATAGCGGCTTAGTGGACAGGAATATGTATCAACTGCAGGAAAAGTTGTTAAAAAGAACAAGTATAAGAATGTGACTTCAAACTGTAGATATACTTGTAACAGTATCATTTGAACAAAGATGTGAAATCAGAGACTTTCATTTTAAATTTTATACATATGAAAGGCAAAAAGATTACATCTGTGCAAGAGTTCAGGAAAGAAACACAAGGACAGTTTTAGATGAGAATGGAAATGCAATAAAGAGGAAGAAAGGAAAAATGAGAATGTATACACTTGAAGTATGTAAAGAGCAACAAAGAGTCTGCAAGAAGTTCTTTTGAAAGACACTTGATATCAGCGAAGCAAACCAACAGTACACCAGCGCCTTTCTAAGAAATATTGTGATCATTTTCATGGAAGAGATGAGCGAGGAAGGCATAAGGCTCCAAACAAGACAAGTGAAGATCGTCTTCAGGAAATTAGAGATTACACTGAATCTTTTCCTACAGCAGAAGCTCACTATGTGAGGAAATCTTCTAACAGAATGTATCATGCAACCAATCTCAATATTAAGAGAATGTATGAGGAATATGTATCAAAATGTGAAAAGCAAGATACAGATGCTGTAACTGAACCGATTTACTGACATGGTTTCAATGAGGAGTACAACCTGTCATTCCATGTGCCAAAAAAAGACCAGTGTCAAGTTTGAAACAAATTTGATCATCAAAAAACAAATCGGACGCTTGATGAAAAGACAAAAGATGAGTTCACAATTTACTAGAAAATAAAAGTAGTAACCAGAGAACAAAAGCACACTGACAGTGATACAGCAAGGCAAAATAAGGCTGTACATACTTGCACTTGTGACTTACAGTCGGTTCTCTATATGCCCTGTTCTCTTGTTAGTTTGATGCATTACATGAGAAAACTTTGCTGTTATAATTTAAAAGTGCTAGAGACAAAAAAGCAACTTGTTTTTTGTTTTGGAAATGAAATTTCAACATGTCTTTCCTTATAACTGTCTAACTTTGATCACCAATTGAACATGTTATACTTTACTAAGACGCATGCACAGGTCAGAATAGAAACCAGATTGTTGCAGGGTGCCTTCTCCATTCTGTGGCAACAAGACCAAATATCAAAATAATTGACCACAAATTTCTTGAAAGTGGACACACACACACACATGGAATGTGATTCAATGCACACAGCCATAGAGTTTGCAAAATCTAAAACAAAAATATTTACACCAAGTCAATGGGAAACTATGGCATGGCAAAAAAGTCCTTACCATGTTGTTATGCTGAAACAATGATTTTAAAGATTTTAAAGGTATAAAATACAAGTCTTTAAAATAGTCTAAGATGGAAAGTGGGAAGAACCAGAGACTTGCTTCTTCAAGTATGAATTGGAAAACTCTGGAAAATTTCAGTGGATAAAACTAGTTGGAGGAAAGAGACCAACTGAAAAACCACTACCACTTAACAAGGGAAAATTACCAATATCAAAGAAAAAGGACCTGCTTTCATTATGCAAGCAAGGTGCGAATACCCTCAGAGTTTCATGAGTATAAAAGCAAGTCAGAATGTCAAGGAGCGTCTGCCAGAGCCAGATAGAGAGGAAAGTGATGGAGACAAAGATTGTGAATTGATTCATTGTTAAGATACAAATTTATTAGGGCTTTTTCTTCAGTTTTTCACTTATATCATGTGATATTTCTGTCGTATGCTTATGCAGAGAAGGTGAAAATGAGGTATATTACTTAAACATAACATGTTGTACATATATCTTATCAGTTATTCTCCATATTTGTGTTCAAATCAGAAATGCTTCAACCTATATACAGTATCATATCTTTGAACAAGAGCGGCAAATTGTCGCAAGATACGCCCGTCTTACCCCAAGTTGTAAAGCTGGGGCATGCACCGGACAAAATTCAAGTATGAAAAACAACAAAGGGCAATAACTCAAAAATTAAGCAAGCAAGAGTTGTGATTTCTGTGCACTGCACTCCCCCTCGGTGAGATCTATCCACCCATGAAATTTCATAACCCTAGCTAGTATCGTTTTGGAGATATTCACCGGACAAAATTCAAGTATAAAAAACGAGAAAGGGCAATAACTGAAAAATTAAGAAAGCAAGAGTTATGATTCTTGTGCACTGCACTCCCCCTCAGTGAGATCTATCCACCCATGAAATTTCATAACCCTAGCTACTATAGTTCTGAAGATATGCTCCGGACAAAATTCAAGTATGAAAAACAACAAAGGGCAATAACTCAAAAATTAAGCAAGCAAGAGTTGTGATTTCTGTGCACTGCACTCCCCATCGATGAGATCTATCCACCCATGAAATTTCATAACCCTAGCTAGTAGCTACTATAGTTTTGGAGATATGCTCCGGACAAAATTCAAGAATGAAAAACAACAAAGGGCAATAACTCAAAAATTAAGCAAGCAAGAGTTATGATTCTTGTGCACTGCACTCCCCCTCGATGAGATCTATCCACCCATGGAATTTCTTAACCCTAGCTAGTATAGTTTTGGAGATATGCTCCGGACAAAATTCAAGTATGAAAAACGACAAAGGGCAATAACTGAAAAATTAAGAAAGCAAGAGTTATGATTCTTGTGCACTGCACTACCCCTCAGTGAGATCTATCTATCCATGAAAATTCATAACCCTAGCTACTATAGTTCTGAAAATATGCTCCGGACAAAATTCAAGTATGAAAAACAACAAAGGGCAATAACTCAAAAATCAGGCAAGCAAGAGTTATGATTCTTGTGTACTGCACTCTCCCTCGATGAGATCTATCCACCCATAAAATTTCATAACCCTAGCTACTATAGTTTTGGAGATATGCTCCGGACAAAATTCAAGTATGAAAAACAACAAAGGGCAATAACTCAAAAATTAAGCAAGCAAGAGTTATGATTCTTGTGCACTGCACTCCGCCTCGATGAGATCTATCCACCCATGAAATTTCATAACCCTAGCTACTATAGTTTTGGAGATATGCTCCGGACAAAATTCAAGTATGAAAAACAACAAAGGGCAATAACTCAAAAATTAAGCAAGCAAGAGTTATGATTCCTGTGCACTGCACTCCGCCTCGATGAGATCTATCCACCCATGAAATTTCATAACCCTAGCTACTATAGTTTTGGAGATATGCTCCGGACAAAATTCAAGTATGAAAAAAAACAAAGGGCAATAACTCAAAATTAAGCAAGCAAGAGTTATGATTCTTGTGCACTGCACTCCGCCTCGATGAGATCTATCCACCCATGAAATTTCATAACCCTAGCTACTATAGTTTTGGAGATATGCTCCGGACAAAATTCAAGTATGAAAAACAACAAAGGGCAATAACTCAAAAATTAAGCAAGCAAGAGTTATGATTCCTGTGCACTGCACTCCGCCTCGATGAGATCTATCCACCCATGAAATTTCATAACCCTAGCTACTATAGTTTTGGAGATATGCTCCGGACAAAATTCAAGTATGAAAAACAACAAAGGGCAATAACTCAAAAATTAAGCAAGCAAGAGTTATGATTCCTGTGCACTGCACTCCGCCTCGATGAGATCTATCCACCCATGAAATTTCATAACCCTAGCTTGTATAGTTTTGGAGATATGCTCCGGACAAAGAACTGGACGCCGCCCGCCCGCCCGGACGCCCGCCACGGGTGATCCCATAATACGTCCCGTCTTCGACGGGCGTATAAAAACTGGGTTTTTGCTTTTAAATCGTGCTGCCAAAGTATTGCAATGGTATATACTATACTACAGCAGAATAAAACTGCTGTGAAAATGTTGCCTCTGTTAAAACCAGAATAGTGTTTTCTTATATGTAACACTCTGCCTCTAAAAATTTCATGAATTTTTGCATCATGCATAAAAACCAGACAATGTTATAGATATATACGATCTTCTGGCAGGTAGGATTTTGAAGTTGTTCAAAATCCTGTGCAGCCAATCCATTGTATCTGCATATACAAGGGTATGGCTGACAAAACCTGGTAGGATTTTCTTATTCTCAGAAAGCTAAAAGATAGTAACAGAAGTTACAACATTTTGGTTGAGAAAAACGAGTGTGTAATGATAACATTAGTTATGCCAGAACAAAAAAGGCATCTACTAGCCCTGTTTTCAAAGCAAAAGAATTTTCACCTCCTGCTGTGATTACGGAATGGGATTACGATCATTGTGTGAGAAAATTATACGAAAACACCAATTTTTAAATCTTTGAGACAGTTTTTTGGTCCCCCTGAAAAATTTCAAAAATAGCATATACTAGGTTCTGGTTTTCAACCGACGAAATCAAAAGCATAATTTTGCAAATGACAAATTGAAAGTGACTGAAAAGTTGAAATTTGTTTTGTGGATTAATTATCTCCTTTTCCAACAATGTTTTCTAAAGGCTTCTTTCTCAGGGTTGTCAAAAAGTATATGTGGTAATGGGTTAAAATATTGATTTAAACCTTGTTTGCATTGCAGAAAATCAGTTTTATTCCCCAGATATTACTAAAGTTGAAAGTAACACTCCTTCTGACTGACCACACCAAATGAGCCATGCTCCAGCAAAAGGAGGCTTAATGCATCTCTGTGATGCAGGATACCAAGTAAATCATCCCATAACTATGGATCCTTAACCTTTTACTCCATAGATACTCATTTCTACGCATTGCTTGTAGGCTGGGCTCCGGAAAACTGACAAAATGCCGGTCCAGACCAATTTTTGAGTAGCCAGACCAATTAGAATTCCGAAAATATACCTATAAATTGGTCTGAGTTTTTCAAAGCAGTTCATACATCTATATTCGCCTATAACACCAACTGTCAATAAAAATCCACAAAACACAGCTAGGGTCCAGCGTTTTCACAATTACATCCACGTGGCTATACAAGCGTGAAAAACATCTGATAAGTTTACCTGCAAGGCACAGATTAGGTGATTCCCCACACGTGGACTGGTTCTTAAGTTATAAGAGCCTTTGGAAAACATTGTGGCAAAAGGTGAAATTGCTCATGACGAGCAATTTCACCTTTTCTCACAATGTTTTCTATGCTATCACAAGGCTTCATATACACATAGGAAACGGCTTAATACAATGTTTTCAGAATGTTGTGGAAATACAGATAAACACCGGTTGGGGACAATGGAATGAGATTTAAAAAAAGAAGAAAGCTTTTATATATGAAAATGGAACTTACAGCCCTCAATTCCAAAAGCAGTCTGGTTCCTTCTGTCACCATGAATTTACACTGCTAGAAGCAAATGCTTTCTTTCAGGTTAATTTTGTCTGTGTTCAAACAATGTTCGCCCCATCAGGATCTCTTGGATACTTGAATCTGTATTGCCCGTATCAGGTCTTACACTACAAATCCAAAACAAGCACAATCCATTTGCTAGAAAGTCAGATGCATTTTCAAGTTTTTCCTAGCATTATGTGAAGAATAAATCAAGCTTAAGTTAAAAAATAAAACAATTTAAATAAGAATTAAACAATTTAAAAAGAAAATCAAATCACGTATCCAAGATGTACTATTTGGCATTTGAAAACTTGCAGATAAAGCATCCATAGATTTTTTTCACTGCAAAGAATTTTTCAACACAACTAAAAATACAGCTAAAAATATGTGAAATTTCCCTATTTCAAATTCTAAATTTAATTCTAAAAAAATATATTCAAAATACCTCAGCCTTGATAGGATCCCATTTCAAAGCCTCTCAGCTACTAACCCACAGAATATCAGCCGGCTATCCTCTGAAAATGATCATCCCACTGCCAAAATCTGAAACAAATTTGAATTATTTACCACCAACCCTCTCAGCTCCATGAAAAAGTGCATCAAAAGTGCTACAGCAAAATTTCACACGGCATTACTATTGATAATACCACCTGTAAGCAAACTCAGAGTAGTGCAACACAATAAGTAGGTTTACTTTCTTTGGAGAATTAACATTCACCTTGATTATAATGGTATGAAATTTCAGAATTTCACTTTTACAAAGAAGAGTTTCAAAAAGAAAAGAAACATTGACCTTACCATTGAATCTTTTTCGGTCAATTTTGCCCTGTGTTTCTCTGTATGTTCAAATCATTCTGGAAGAAGGCTTCCAATCTCATCTATCAGTTGAAGCACTTGTTATATCATATGAATCATTGGCATGATCATTATTTCAGTGCCATTAATGCAAATTACGTAACAGAAAAAAACATATGATAGCAGAAAGTAATCACATATATTGTATGATAAATGAGGTGTAAAATATGGTATAAATTTATTTCTTGAAAGCAATTGCTCCTTTTTCCCACATTATTTACTTAAAAAGCATTGCAGAAAACAACAAAATAACCAGCAATTCTTCATGGATAGCTTTTTTCACATTTATACATCTTTATTCATAAATCATATTTAAATGCCAATATACAGTCTGTCAAGAAGTCCAAACATTACGTTTTACACAGATTTTGTGGATTCTGCCTAGAGCTAGGAACATTTTTTCTGTGATTCCTTGGCTCCATAATATAGTATGGTGATAGAGGCTGACTTGGTGGACAGTGGTATGTACTGTAGAATCAATATGAAGACCCTTTACAGCAGCGGAGAGTGGCATGAACTGTAGAACCAATGTGTAAAGCTCTTTACAGCAGCGGAGAGTGGCATGTACTGTAGAATCAATGTGCAAAGCTCTTTACAGCAGCGGAGAGTGGCATGTACTGTAGAATCAATGTGCAAGGCTCTTTACAACAGCGGAGAGTGGCATGTACAGTAGAATCAATGTGAAGACCCTTTACAGCAGCGGAGAGTGGCATGTACTGTAGAATCAATGTGCAAGGCTCTTTACAGCAGCGGAGAGTGGCATGTACTGTAGAACCAATGTGCAAGGCTCTTTACAGCAGCGGAGAGTGGCATGTACTGTAGAACCAATGTGCAAGGCTCTTTACAGCAGCGGAGAGTGGCATGTACGGTAGAACCAATGTGCAAAGCTCTTTACAACAGTGGAGAGTGGCATGTACGGTAGAATCAATGTGAAGACCCTTTACAGCAGCGGAGAGTGGCATGTACTGTAGAACCAATGTGCAAAGCTCTTTACAACAGCGGAGAGTGGCATGTACGGTAGAATCAATGTGAAGACCCTTTACAGCAGCGGAGAGTGGCATGTACTGTAGAATCAATGTGCAAGGCTCTTTACAACAGCGGAGAGTAGCATGTACGGTAGAATCAATGTGAAGACCCTTTACAGCAGCGGAGAGTGGCATGTACTGTAGAATCAATGTGCAAGGCTCTTTACAGCAGCGGAGAGTGGCATGTACTGTAGAACCAATGTGCAAGGCTCTTTACAGCAGCGGAGAGTGGCATGTACTGTAGAATCAATGTGAAGACCCTTTACAACAGCGGAGAGTGGCATGTACTGTAGAATCAATGGGCAATATTCTTTACACTGGCAGACAGTGGCATGTACTGTAGGATCAATGTGCAAGACCCTTTACATTGGCAGACTGTGGCATGTACTGTAAATTCGATGGACAAGATTCTTTACACTGGCAGCCCGACACTGCACCATGTGGATACCACAGCAGATACATTTTGTATATTTCTCATCTAAAAAAGGCTTGGCTTTGAAAATTGAAAGGATCCAAATACTTTGCACAATAATGTCAGTAACAGCAACCACCATTGCTTTTTGATCCTAATCCCATTTCTGTATGTGTTTATGGTCTGATCCATACCAGTGCCAGATTCCTGATGTCAATCTTTTTTAGTCTGCTTATAAGGTCCATCCTCATCTCTGTCAGCTATGTTGATGACTGGCTCTGTTCCATGTCACAAAGAAACTGTACATCTGTGCTCATTAGATTGTTAACATTTTAACCGTTTATCAATACTTTCTTCATCACTTTCTGTAGCATCATCGGCTCTGTCATGGGCATATCAGTCTTGTAAGAGTCTGTCTTATTACTATAGATGCAACGCCTCATTTATGATGAACCTGTAAACATAAATTGTTATAAAATGTAAGCAAAATGCATACTAATTTGATACCAATACATGACAGACATTTCTCAAGGTAAACCACATTCTTTATATCCAACCGCTCAGTGTCCCAAGTTTGGGACATCATTCTGATGAATAAAAGTTCTGATGCTTAGTACAAAATATCTAAATTTTAAGTATCAATATTTGTTTTGAATAGACATAAAATCAGATTACAAATTACCGGCATTAGAATGGATTCTTTTCATAAACAGTAATAAAAAAGAATAAATAGCACAAACCTGTTCATCAATAATTTTTTATCCATAAAAACATTGTCCATTGAAGATATGACCAGTCTTGTGTTTGCATGACATCTGTTTCTGTTTCATCTCAATCTGGTGTTACCTGATACAATCGACTGTTGGCTTTCCAGCATTATAGACATTATAGCTAATTCATATTAGCTACAGTAGATAGGTACCCGAGTCCAAAAGCACCCAAAATATGGCACACCAGACATTAATGGGTTCAAGTATTTTTTGGAAAATCATTAGTCATATTGGCGTCAATACATGTTTCAGACTTACCGTGTAACACAGCACTGTGGCCCATGCAGAGTCATATAAAAATACCATCTTCTTCCCTACCTGTCACTGCTTATAATTCTAACATTCCAGCATATCTTTTATCAACCAATATTGAAGAAAGTTTACAAATATATATTTTTCTCATAATTTGTTTAAGGACACATCTTTACAGGTGGAAAGAAAAAAACACTGCAAAAAGCTGTTGAAAGTTAGCAAATTGCTCAGTTGTGTAAAGACAAATAAATTACCAAGTATATAGGGGTTAGAAAAACACATGGGATTTGTCTAAATTTACAACTGGAAATGACAGCAGTGTTTGGTTGGAAGGCCTTGGAAACCTGAAATGCATTTTTCATCTTTGTAATCCGTGCAATCTTGCATATAAATAGTAATAAACAGGTAAAGATGTATCTTCAATACCAAATCTATGTTATGACCTTTGATATATATCATTAGGGTATTGAGGTCAGGGGCTCAGGACTGTAGTTCTGAATGTATGACAGGTTGACATTCAAACCTGCAACACATGCTTGATGGTATTGATGTCAAGGGGACAATCTGGTAATTCCCAATGTATAAAAGTCTGGTATTCAAATCTGCAGCTCATGCTCAATTGTTACAAGGTCAGGGGATTTTTGATCTAATAATTCCATATGTGTGACAGGCTAAGATGTAAATCTGCAACTCATCTTCAATGGAATGAGGTTAGGAGGTCGAGCTGGCAATTCTAGATCTGAAGCTCTGATGGGTTAACATTCGAGGCTGCACCTATGCTTAATGGTATTGAGGTCAGGGTGTCACACTGGTAGTTGCAAACATCTGTTGGGCTGACATGCAAACTTAGAAGTGATGCTTTATTGTATTAAGGTCAGGAGGTTCCACCTGGCAATTCTGAACATCTGTAGGCTTACATTAGAAGCTAAAATTCATGCTCAATTAAATTCAGGTCAGAGGTCAAGCTTGCAAATTCAGAACATCTAACAGACTGAAAGTGGCAACTCATCCATGATGTTATTAGGATCAGATGATCCGGCTGAAACATTAAAAAGTCAGTGAGTTGAACTTGCAATTCCAAACATCTGACAGGCTAGCATTTCAATCTGTACCTCATGCTTGATGGAACTGATATCAGGTGATCTTGCTGGCAGTCATGAACTCCTGACAAGCTGACTTTGGAATCTATGACTCATGCTGGATGAAATTCAAGTCAGGGGGTTGGGTTGGCAATTCAAAACATCTGACTGGCTGACATTTGAACCTGCAACTAATGCTCCATGGTACTGAGGTCACTGGGTCAGGCTGGCAATTGTGAATGCCTGAAAGGCTCACGATCGACTCTGCAACTCATGCTTTATGATACTGAGGTGAGTGGGTCAGGCTGGCAAGTGTGAACTCCCGATGGGCTGATGATCGAATCTGCAACTCATGCTTTATGGTTTTAGGGGCATTTGGTCAGCCTGGAAGCAAACAACAGTGGACTGGCAGACATTTAACCTGCAACTTATGTTCAATGGTATTGAAGTCAGGTTGTCGGGATGGCATATGCAAACATCTGATTGGTAGACTGTCCAGCTTGCTTATCACGCTCGATGAAATGGAGGTCAGGGGATCAAGGTGGCAATGCTTATTGTCTGACAGACTGACATTCAATTCTGTACCTCATCAACTGCATTGAAACTGGGGGAAGGGGTAGGGTGGTAATAAAGAGCATCAGGCTGGCTGAATTTGATTCTGATGTTCAGTCTTTTTATAAATTTCATTAAAGTATTACAAGCAGGGCATCAGGGCAGCAATTTCAAACAAATTTGTTACTCACACTCAATGAGACTGAGGTGACAGGGTCGAGCTGGCAATTCTGAATGTCTGATGGGCTGACATTAGAATCTGCAACTCATGTTCAATACTTTTCAGGTCAGGGGTTGGTATGGCAATATTGAATGTAAGACTGTCTGACATTTTAACGTGCAACACATGCTCAATTGTACTAAGGCCAGGAGATATTAATTGGTAATTCTAAATGTCTGATTGGCTGAAATTAGAATCTGTGCACAACTCATTCTCGAGGAAATAGAGGCGAGGGAGTCGAGCTGGCAATTCTCAATTTCTGACGGGCAGACATTAGAATCTACAACTCATGCTCGATACTTTTCAGGTCAGGGGTTGGTATGGCAATATTGAATGTAAGACTGTCTGAAATTTTAACATGCAACTCAAGCTCAATTGTACTAAGGCCTGGGATATTACTTGGTAATTCTAAATGTCTGATTGGCTGACATTAGAATCTGCAAATCATGGTCGATGAAATTGAGGTGAGGGAGTCGAGCTGGCAATTCTCAATGTCTGAGGGGCAGACATTAGAATCTGCAACTCATGCACAACAAAATTGAGGGGAGGGAGTCAAGCTGGCAATTCTCAATGTCTGATGGTCAGACATTTGAATCTGCATCTCATGCTCGATGAAATTGAGGTGACGGGGTCGAGCTGGCAATTCTGAATGTCTGACAGGCTGACATTAGAATCTGCAACTCATGCTCGATAGTTATCAGGACAGGGACCATACTGAATGTAAAATTGTCAGAAATTTTCACTTGCAACTCATGCTCAATTGTACTAAGGCCAGGGGATTGAATTGGTAGTTTTCAATGTCTGACAGGCTAACATTTGAATCTGCGACTCATGCTCGATGAAATTGAGGTAAGGGAGTCAAGCTGGCAATTCTCAATGTCTGATGGGCTGACATTAGAATCTGCAACTCATGCTCGTTGAAATTGAGGAGAGGCAGTCGAGCTGGCAATTCTCTATGTCTGACAAGCTGACATTAGAATCTGCAACTCATGCTCGATTAAATTGAGGTGATGGGGTTGGTCTTGCAATTCTGAATGTCAGACTGTCTGACATTTGACATTAGAATCTACAACTCATGCTTAATAGTTATCAGGTCAGGAGTCAGTCTGATAATACTAAATGGCTGACTGTCTGAAATTCAAATCCGCAACTCATGCTCAATAGTAATCAGGTCAAGGATTTTTCTTGCAAAACTGATTGTCAAACTGTCTGGTATTTGAATTTGCTTCTCGTATTCAATTGTACTTAGGTCACGTGATCGAGCTGGCAATTCTGAATGTCTGACAGGCTGACATTAGAATCTGCAACTCATGCTCAATAGTAATCAGGTCAGGGGTCTGTCTGGCAAACCTGAATGCAAGACTCCGACATTTGAACAAATAACTCATGCTTAATTGTAGTAAGGTCAGGGGATCGAGCTCGCAATTCTGAACGTCTGACAGGCTGACATTACAATCTGCAACTCGTGCTCGATAGTAATCCGGTCAGGAAATACTGACTGTCTGACATTCAAACCTGCAACTCATGTTAAATTGTACTAAGATCAGGGGATTGAGCTGGCAATTCTGAAAGTCTGACAGGCTGACATTCGAACTTGCATCTCATGCTCGATTGTATTTAGTTCAGGTGATTGAGGTTGCAATTTGGAATGTCTGACAGGTTGACATTTGAACTTGCAACCATGCATGATGATACTACAGTCATATCATCATGCTGGCAATTTCAAACATCCGACTGGCTGACATCCAATTCTGCAACTCACGCCTGATGGAAATTCAGTCAGGAGGTGAGGGGTGGGTCATTCTTGCAATTCGGAGCATCAGAATTCAAACTTGCAACAAATGCTTGATTGTATTCAGTTCAAGGGATCAAGCTGTTAATTCTGGACATCTGATGGGCTGATATTCCGACTTTCACCTCATGCTAGAGATAATAAGGTCAGAAGATCGTGCTGGCAAATCCAAGTATCTCTCTAGCTGACATTGGAATCTGCAACTCATACTTGATAGAAATTAGGTTGATTGGGATGGGGAAGGTAGACTGGCTATTCTGTACGTCTGACAGGCTGACATATGTACCTACAACTTGTGAGAAAGTATGAGGTCAGGATAATTGGGCTTGCAATTCAAAACGTCTATCTGGTTGACATTCCACTTGTAACTCAGGCTCAGTGGAATTAAGCTCAGGAGTTCAGGCTGGCAATTCCGAATATAGGACTCGTTGTTATTTGAATCTGCAGTTTATGCAATCAATGCAAGATGGTTTTCAAAACATATCAAAGGAGTATTTATAAAAAAATCATGAATTCTCTCAATTTTGACCAAATATCAGGCTTCCTTCCTATTTTTAATAATATTTTACCATCGAAGACATGTCTGCCATATATTTCCTCACATATTCCCATAGTATACACACTGATACAGAATCCCTCTTTAACTTTCTATCCTCGGCTCGAAAGGTCTATTGCAGCAATCTAATTTCTTAAATTTTCTATCCACGGCTCAAAAGGTCTAGTGCAGTGATCTTACTCCCCTAAATAAATGAGTGAGTGAGTGTGGGAGTAACAGTGAAAGAGAGAGATTTATTGAGAGTTAAATTAGCTGGGTGGTGGGTGGGTGAGATGATGAGTTGGTGATGGGCTGGGTAAGTGTTTTGAGTTTTTGTGGGTGGATTTATAGGTGGGTGGATTTATGGATGCATGGGTGGGTGATTTAAATGAGTGAGTGGTTGGCTAGGTGGGTTAGTAAGTGAGTGAGAGTGAGTGAGTGAGCTTCTGTAGGTATGTGTGTGAGTGAAATGATGAGTGGATGGAATAAATTGCGTGAGTGAGTGAGTGAATGGGTTGGTGATTGGGTGAATTGGGTTGTGATAATAAGAATAGTGGTGTTTTGGGGCAAAATAGCACGGACGCGGGAGAGTGAGAGTGGAAGATAATGGTTGAATGAGTGAATGTGCGTTAAAGTGAAAAATACAGAAAAGGAAACAGGGACAGGGCACAGAGAGACAGACAAGACAGAAAACGGGCACCTATTTTTTGTGGGTTGTTGGATGGGTACTTGTGTGTGTGTGTTTTTTTTTTTGTAATTTAATGGACAAATTTAATGTGCTTGTGACAAGGAATATTGAGTCAGTGATTGAGAAAGAGGGTGAGTGAATGAGTCATAGAGAGAAAAAAATGGTGTAGTGAGTTAGTAGAATTGTTGGTAAGCATAATTTAGTGAATTTGTTGGTTAATAAGTAAACATGTTAGTAACTTGTGGAAAGGAGAGAGAGAGAGTAGTTGAGGGAGTGAAAGAGCATTTGATTAACGACGTTTGGTATAAATGTTCACGCGCATCCATACTGCGCATGTGTATTTCTCACAGATAGTAAAACTGTCAGCGCTATTTTCACACAAATGGCAGTAGTAACAGCAGACCGACGGTGCACTTTTACAAGTAGAACATTCTACGGATGGTAGCAGTACGGTTGCACCAGCCATAGTATTCAATGGCCGAAATAAAATGGGGGAAGTTTTCATCAAAACGAACGCTTATTTGTCGTTGAAAAAGGAAATTTTTACGCAATGTCAGCAATCAAACGGGGAAAATGATACAATTTCTGACATTTTCCGGACAATGGCAGGCCAGTTGTCATGCTATCCTTTCAGGAATAAGGTGATAGCATCAAAACTGGCCTGCCAGTGTAAGGATGATATGACTGGTGAAGAACTAGCTGTAAAAAAAAGTCCAGTTACACAGCAAACAATGAAACAGGCAGAAAATTGAAGCTGCTGAAGTATACCTATTTCTTGAAGTAAAACTATTTCCTCTTTGAAAAATACTGTGGGAAAAGGAGAAATTTCTTCTACTGAATATTTTTTCCTTTTTCCATGTCTGCCGAGCTTTTATCCCATTTTTTCCACAGACATTTCTTTTTGTATTTCTATGAGCCATATGGCCATAATCATGTATGCAAATTTATGGAAAAAAAAAGAACTACATGTAGATAATGAAGGGTTTGATATGAATTTGAGGTATATAGGCTATGTTCATTTTTTGAAGGAGTATAGGACCCCCCCTTTTTTTCCACTGTAATCTACAAGAGACATGATGAGCTTTGTATGTGCAAAGTTTAATAAAAATCTGTCCGCTGGAAGAATTTGTCATATTTTCTTGATTGGTGGTAATTTGAAAGAATGAGTAAGTGGCTGTTTAAATTGGTGAGTGTGAATAATTTAGCAAAAGGTTGATAGCTTGAATTAATGAGTAAGTAAAATTTGTGGTAAAAAGGATCGGGTGAAAATGTTGGTTAATAAGTAAACAAGTTAGGAACTTGGGAAATGGAGTGAATGAGAGAGAGAAAGCAAGAAAGAGTGAAGAAGGAAGAGAGAGAGATAACGTGAAAAATACAGAAAAAGGAAAAGAGACAGGACAAAGAGACAGACGAGAACGAAGACAGGCAGACTAACAAATATATATTACAGAAGAAAAAAAGACAGGGAAAGACAGACAAAACAGAAAATAAATAGGTGGAGGGACAGGAAGAAAGAGAGAGAATGAGTGAAAGTGGAAGAGAATAGATGAATGAGTGAATGCGTGATTGAACGAAATGGTAATGAACGAGAGTGGAAAAGAATGGTTGACTAATTGAACGTGTTATTTTGTAAAAAACAACAATACGGAAACAGATACGACGAGACCAAATATAGACCGACAAGACGAGTAGACTGGCAGATACATATTACACAGGAGAAAAGGATGATCAGACACAGGCAAAACAGAGAAAAAGATATATGGAAGTAAAGGGAGAGGAGGAGGAGGAGGAGGAGGAGGAGAGAGAGAGAGAGAGAGAGAGAGAGAGAGAGAGAACTAGAATTGATTCAGAAACGGCAAAAGGAAAGATACGATTTATTAAGTTAGTAAACAGCTTAACGAATTAGTGAGTTCTTGGTTTTGTTAATGATGGAGAAAAGGATGTGCTTTTTTTGAAGAAGTAAGTGGCTGCTTAAACTGGTGAGTGTGGATGATTTACTAAACGGTTTATACATGGATCTTGATTTAATGAGTTAGTAGGATTGCTGGTAAGTAGAATTGGGTGAATTGGTTGGTTAATAAGAAAACAAGTTAGTAACTTGTGGAAAAGAGTGAATGAGATAGATAGATGGAGAGAGAGAGAGAGAGAGAGAGAGAGAGAGAGAGCATTTGATTAAGTTATTAGGTACAGAGCTGTAAGAGACGTTAGAGAAGAATAGCAAGTAGATGAGTGAGCAGTAGTGGATATATAAAGCAACAGTTGGTTGAGTATTTAGATAAGTTAGTAGGTGAGTGTGTTGATGTGAGTGATATAGGTTTTGTGGGTTTCTGTGGTATTTGTCGAAGACAATACCACAATGAGTTCAAGATTGAATTTTGATAACCATGTATCTTATTTTGTACCGTGAATCTAATACTCCATCGCGTTTAGGTCAGACCTGGGGTCATTGTAATCTGTAATCGTGATTACATGTAATCGATTACAAAATCTGAGTAATCGCAATGTAATCTGTAATCGTGAGTTTTCATGATTACATGTAATCGTAATGTAATTGATTACATCGTAAAAATGCCTGTAATCATGAATACATTTCAATTACATTATGATTACAATGGGAAAATATTCTTTGCCACTTGTCAATTATTGTTAAGGAAAATACTAAATGGGAAAAGGCAGGCTATTTCTGATTTTTCCAAACAGTAATAAATTTGTTATTGTAAGGGCCACTGGTTGTTTAACCCATTACCACACAATCCCTACTTTTGACGCCCCTGAGAAAGAAGCCATTTGAAAACACTAACCATTTTCTCCTTTTCCCACAGTGTTTTGTACCCTTCCCAGAACAAATTTCTGTTTTTTAATCACCTTTATTTTGTCGTTTGCAAATGCTTTCAAATTGGACCGGTCTAAAACTTTCTCGTGTGGTAAAGAGTTAAACCCTTTTTCACACAATCTGGATTTTTGAGGACCTAACAGTTTCTTCTTGTCCCATGGTGTTTTCTACCCTTCCCATTCTGCAAGTTTTAATTTTTGATTCACATTTAAATGGTCGCTTGCAAATGCTTTCATTTTTTTTGGACTAGTCCAAAACTTTGTCACTTGTCACAGAGTTACAGTATTAACTAACTGTAGCTTTGATTTTGTTGCTTTGTTGCAATTATCTGAATTATTAGTCTGGAAAACAAAACAAAAAGAATATCTCCACTCTTGCAGAATCTAAATCAATCAAAGGCAATTAAAGGTAAAGAGATACAAATGTCTTTTACTTTGCCTGAGTAATGAATTCTTGAAATAGTATGTCATTTTTCCTTTTCCCACAATGGAAATAGTATGTTATTTTTCCTTTTCCCACAATGGTTTCTAATACAAGCATCCTCTTCTTTGCCCATTACCAACCCAATTCTGATTTTAACAAACAGCTTTAGAAAACCGTGGGAAAAGAAGGTTAGACAGCAATTAGCTTATGAAACAGTGTGATAAAAGGAGAAAGAGCTGGTCATCAGAAATACAGCCGATTTCTTTATCAACAATTTTTCAGTTATATTGCCTGGATAATAAATTTTGGAAACATTACAAGAAAAAGCAAGTGCTAGTTTATTAGTTTAAAGTATAAAGAGTTCAATTCTGTCATCTGTTAAAGTGTAATAATTTAAATCTCTATCACACAATCCCAACTTTCAACAACCCTTAAGAAGAAAGCTGTGGAAAAAACTTTTGGAAAAGGAGAAAATGCCCGTAACCAGCATTTTGTCCTTCTCCCACAGTGTTTTCTAATCCTTCAAAAAGAGAAATCATTTTAGCTGCTTTTAATTTGTTGTCTGCAAATGCTTTCAATTTGGTAACATAAAAAATTTTGTCGTTTGGTAAAGGAATTTATAATGTCTTAAAAATCAGTCATGTGATCAACAGTGATAAAGGGTGGAAGAGGTGTCAAACTGAGATAACAGTATACAGCCTCAAGCTTTCCATGCCCCCCCCCCCCTCTGCTTTTATCAAAGAAAGACTATTACCAGTACCATTTAGGACAGTATGAAATATGAACTTAAGTTGTATGATAGTCTACAAAAACTGAAAATGTTCCAGTGGAATTTAGGAAAACCCTTGGATACAAAAAAAATGTAGCTGGGTTAACTTCAGGTTAACTCTTTGCCAGACAACAAAATTCTACACCTGTACATACAGGAAAAGGGAGAAATGCCTTTTCTTCTTTTATCTGATTTTAATCATCAGAATATTCTCCTTTTCACTCAGTGTTTTCAAATGTTTTCAGATATTTAGTTACTGCTGTGATTAAGAGAGAAATTTTGGCTGAGTTAAGAGCAGTTGTATTCATAGAATGTTAATATGTTTTTGTATTTGACTATCACTCTTTCAGAGAGCTCTTTCGATCCAAGTGATATTGAAATTATCAGTACTCAGTAGACAAATACTTTCAAAATAGTCAAATCATAATTATGTCATTTGGTAAAGAATTAATCTCAAATTCTCAAATATTTTATAATATATTGTTGTGAAAATAAAAGAAACATCCTAAAAGAGTCTTTATTATCAGTCTGGATACTTTTCATGCATTTATGATTAACTAATAATATTTACAGATTGTAAAGTGAGAATATTACTAGTAATTATTAATTTCTCCTTTTATCATAATGTTAAAGAGTATTTCTCAACCTTTTATAATTATGGACTGCAGTTTATCATATTAATGTAAAAATCAGAATGTAATCACATGTAATCATAATGTAATCATGATTACAATGCAAAAGTAATTGTAATTGTAATCAATTACATTGAAAATTTGTGTAATCATAATGTAATCAGTAATCATAAAATTTGGGAGTAATTGTAATTGTAATCGATTACATTGGTATGTAATCAATCCCAGGTCTGGTTTAGGTACACAGCAGTAGAAAGAGATTGAGTTAAAATAGTTCCCGGTAAATTTTGCCGGAATATCCCGGATGTTTGTAGCTTGAAAATGCTTCAAACGCTTTGGAATATCAATACTACGTTCTCTGTCCTAACCTCATACAAACAAACAAAGCAATGATTATATGCTCTTTTATCGCAAAAAAAAGCCAGACGGGCTGAAAAACGTAATTTCAAGTGTAATAGCTCAGCCCTTTTAAAAAAAAGTCGGTCGTCAATGACACTGATAAATTAATCAACCTCCGAAAGATCCCGGGCTTTAGCGCAAGAATATAAAACTTGGCATAAAGTAGTTCAATTTAAATACATGAATATTGCAATTTTCTTCATAATTTGCAGCTATCTAGGACGACATTTCAATTAAAATTTTGATTTGCAGATCTTCTATATGATACATTCGTATCCATTTTGTCATAGCGTACCCAAACTCTTTAGAGTCTATACCTAGTCTATACCGAGACAGTGTACCCAAACTTTGTAGAGTTTTAGTTCAACCATTTTGTGCAAAACCGAAGGAAATAAACCCAGTTAAACTCATTTTTTCTCAGGCAATTGACTTTTACGGTGTCACTCAAATATGTAATTTGAAATGGCATATTAAAATACATTGGGCGAGGCTATCGATTGTAGAGATACTTATTTTTGATTGAAACTAGCTTCTTGCGAAATGATACAAATTTGCCAAATGACCTTGGGCTTTTTCGTTCCAAAACCAATTCGTTCCATGGCTTGTTGGTCCTATGATTGCACGCTACTCCATTTGATTGCTCATGAATATTTATAGATCGAGGTAATAGACCATTTGCCAAATACCGTTACTGACGCGTCACCACGAGTTACTTACCTTTCCACCCGACAATTTTTCCCAATCCTGTACATACCCGAATAGTGAAAGTGTCATATTTTTTAAATGGATTACACACTAAACGCGATAAATAAACAACCTAAAACGGCCGTGCCGTTAGTTCGTCAATTATCTTTTTCAAAGACACACACGAAAAAGAACGGTTATTTTATCAATTTTTCGGTAGACTTCAGAGAGTATAGCGGTATCACTTATAAGCGCTGTCTCCTGCCGGGCGCGTTGATAGAGCTTTTTGTATGCAGACTGCATTAACCCTTTGGCTACCAAGTGCGAATCAATGAACTTTTGCAGACAATATACATGTAGATTCAGATCACACCAGGAAGAACGTGCAGTCTGATCCTAGATCTACACTATCCGATCCGGAGATATTTTTCCTCGAGATATTCCTTTGAAATAACTTTTGAGGTTTTACTATCGGCTTTAAAAGTGGCATTTAATATATTTAGTAAGATAAGGTTTAACTTAAACAAATATCCCCCTCCATTCCTAAAGAAATTAGTGCAAATATACCGTTTAAAGTGGGACCTGTTAACCCAGGTTACATAATGCATTTGAAAAAAAAAAAAAAATTCAGGCAGAAAAATGCATCTTTTGGCACCAGTAATTAGAACAGACTTACCCTCCCTCACAGCTTTTAACAACTCCAAACCTTTACAAGTGATCTACGTAAGACTAAACGGGATAAACACTTATTTATGACTCGTGTGTATTAACTGGTCGGTGCCTAAAAAGAACACATTAACTTCTCAAATAGATCATCCACTTTGACGATGAAACACCGAGATCAAACGTACACCCAGCTAACCTATGACTAGCTTTTCAATGAAAATAAGTATAGCACGTATTTGCTTCCTGAAAATGAGTCTGTAACATCTTTTCTTCTAGAGGGAATGGAAGGTTTGAAATTTGAATTAAACTTTGTTATTACGATAGTCAACTTATAAGGTAGTTCAAACAGGAACATGGCAAACATGCAACTATACAGATTTTTAAAAATGTTATTTCAAAGTTAAGATTTTTGCAATGAATTCAAAATGTTTGATGTCCCAGTTTTTTGTTAGTAGACTGTCTCTGTCTTTTAGCAGATACTGGAACGATTTTTTGGAAAAATTATCACATTAATAGTTTAAATAAATCAAACCACAGATTCCTGGACTTCGAGCCTGTACGTTACAAACTTAGCTACAGAATTACGCAAACATTGGTTGAATAATCAGACATAAAATTAGGAAAGGTCTATTCCAGGTATATTGATGTTATTCCCCCACACCCCATTTTTTATAACACCGAATCTTTCACCAACTCTTTACGAAACAAAAATTTGAGACTTGCCCAAATTGGAAGTCTTTGCAGATAACAATTTGAATGTGGCTTAAAGGTGGGTATTTAGAATTTTCACCTCATACCAAATTTAAATATATATGTACCACAGAAATTTATGTGAAAAAACAATACAATTCATCAATAATCAAGAATCATAAAATTTCAAAAACAATTTTTTTGGGTGGTATTCCCCTAAAAGGCTACGTAGCCTCTTAAGCTATTTTCAGATTTCCCGCCAAAAATCAAAAAAACATTGTGGGAAGGCTAAGTGAGTAGCAGGTGACTAATGACTCTTAAATTCCATAATATAACAAACATGTAATTATTTTCCAAATGATTAGAACTATGTATGCTACGTTTGAATCTTCGTCTGTATATTTCCGGTATGTAAATGAGAGCGAGTAGCTGATGTAAAAATAGACGGTGTTTCCCTTCAGTGTCGACCGGTGTGTGGTAAAAATGTCAGAGGTAAAAATGCCATAGGTAAAAATGTCATAGGTAAAAATGTCAGAGTCAAAGTGGTAAATATGCCATAGGTAAAAATGTCATAGGTAAAAATGTCAGAGATACTAAGTACATGATATGAAAAAACGTGTGGCTCTGGCCTCTCACCAGATCCATTGAAGTAAAGCCATTCTTTGTAGATTTGATAATTTACCAGTTGTCCTTTACATTTATTTATATTCATTTACCTTCATTGTATCCGTGCTATACTGTGAAATAATTTTCTGTTTCATTCAGCAATGATAACATTACATGTTAATGCTGATTTAACCCTTCACCAAACAACCCCTGGTTTTAACGACCCTGAGATAGGAGACTAAAAAAACATTGTGGGAAAATGAGAAAATGCTGGTAACCAGCATTGTCTCCTTTTCCCGCACTGTTTCTGCCCTGCTGGAAACAAATTTCAGTTTTTGACTTAATTGCAAAGCTTGGTAAAAACATTTGTGAAAAAGTATCTTTGACAATAGTGTGTGATCTTAGTTCTTCTGTTAGTCCATATACCAATCTTGATTTTGACTGACTGCTATCTCAGATGATTCAGAGGCCAGAAATAAGTGAGCCCTGACAAGATTTCGAACTTGCTAAGCCTTGACCAACTGAGCTAACCCCATATATTTATACTACGATAAATACATCTGACATTTTTACCTATGACATTTTTACCTATGGCATATTTACCACTTTGACTCTGACATTTTTACCTATGACATTTTTTCCTATGGCATTTTTACCTCTGACATTTTTACCTTTCGACCTGGGCTGTAGTAAATCTCTAATTTCTCTTGTTGTCGGATGGTTTTCGACTACTGGGGTTTTATGAGTGAAAATTATAAGGCTTTGGGAGTATAAGGATAATTTTTTTGTATTTTTGTAAAATTTTCTGAAAGGCCACTTTTAAAAATGAAATTTTCTTTAGGAAGGATAGCAAGGGAAAAGGAGAAAAGGTTGGTTACTAGAATTTTAACCCTTTTCAACAACATTTTTAAAAAACTATTTTTCTAAGGGTCGTAAAAAACTTGGGTTATGTGGCATAGGGTTTTAAATAGTTACTGCGAATGTTTTCACCCGACGACAACACTTTGGACTCGTCCAAATACTTAGCATATGGAGACGATTGAATAAACGTGGGTCAAATGGTTGTAATTGTCTTTTAAAAAGTAAAAAAAAAATTGTTGAAACAGGAGAAAATGCATGTTGCAAGCCCTTCCTGTTTTCCTCAAATATTTTCGCTCACACTTTGAAAATTCGTTTTTTTCACAAATGTTTATGAACTACATATTGATTACTTTCAGTTTTCGGTTTTTTGAAAGTGTGTGTGTGTGGGGGGGGGATGTGTTAAGGTTGAGAAAGTGAGACAAATAACAGACAGTGGGACAAATCAGCACGTCTGCCCCCTTTTTACAGGGGTCGCTCGAAATACTTTGGTAAAAGGTTGATTAGCTGTTTAGTGTCTTCAGAAAGACAGGGACAGTCCATTTAGTGATTTTAAAGTACTATTATCAAACATCCTTGTTGCACTTTCAGGCATGTACCTATTGACGAATAACTTATGTTATTGATCATGAACAAAAGAAACGTGGCTTCAGATAAAAATTCAGATCGTCCATATCTTCTTTTAAGCTTCATTTTGAGTATAAAAAATATGGATCTAATGAAGCCTTACAAAAAAAAAATGGGTGAAGGGTTAAATCGGTGTTCCTTTGATCTCGGTATCGCACTGCAGAGTGGGTGACCTTTAGAACAGCTGTAATGTACTTGCTTCTTACAGATTAGCACACACGTGTTACATTAAATTGACTCTTCTTATCTTTTGTTTCATATTAATTTACCCCTGTGGTTATCATTAATGATCAGGATTATGAATTTTATACAGGTTTCAGAGGCTAAGTCCGTTCTTAGTCTCTACATGCTCTTTATTTAAATACGATTTCATAAAATGCATATTTTGTCTGTTTGTGATTTTCTTTTTCAAAGGCAATATCATGAAATATGTTTGAATTGTGTTAGAATTGATTTCATAGATTTCTTGCTATGTCATTTTCTTTTCAGTAATGAATTTGTCCAAATTTAAAGGATTTGCGAACGGGACATACGGCATTTGATACTGAAATAATGCTTTGATTGTCTGGTGTCACGTGATACTGCTGGTGCGCCACTTACGATAAAATGGAAATATTGCTTACCGTCTACTGATTGTAATGTTGGAAATTGAATGTAAAAGGCTAGAGATATTTGATAATTATAGTTTTCAGGAATAAACTTAATTTTGTTCGATATATCAACAGGATTTTTCTCTCTATTCGTCATGCATCCTACTGTAAAGGGTCGTTACTCCTGCTTCTTCCTCATGATCAAAAGGAGACCACTTATACAAAAATAAACCAACCTTTGTCATGAATATTCTCCCTTTAACCGAAAAGGTATTCATTTGCTTGGTGGGTTGACTTTTAAGTCAATATCTGAACAATATGTCTCAGTTTCTTTCAAACTATTAATTCCACACATGGATTTCCTTGACAAATACCACTTCAGCGTTTTCAACGCTTTGATTAGTCGGGTGTTTGTGTGATTTTCTTTTTGAGTTAAACATACAGAAATGGAAACAGAGTCAGGGGAGACAGAAGACGGGCAGACTGACATATATATCAGTCATTCTATAGAAAACGTACAGTGGTGTCCGGATTTTCATCGAAAAGACACATAAAGATATTTTGTTCAAAATAACTTTATTAAACAGGCCGATTTGTTACAATTTCATAATTAAGCAAGTTCTGAGTTAACTACCTTCGATTTTGGTAAAATTTCATCCTAATGACTTATCACTTTATAAAAATAGTACATACCGTTACGGATAAAAATCTTGATTTTTTACCTTTTGAGACTAATCACTTTATAAAAATAGTACATACCGTTACGGATAAAAATCTTGATTTTTTACCTTTTGAGACTAATTTGTTTAAAACGAAAAACGTTTGCATACATTCCGATCGACCTTATTTTCATAAGAAATGTAAAAGTATCGCACTAGAATATTTAATCTCTCTGCAAAGAGCATTCAAACTTTTGGAAAAAGGGAAAAACCTGAGAGTACGAGCCAAAACTTTCTTTAAATACCGTGCCTTTAATTTGAAAGAACGTGTATTGATATTTACCGTAACTATGTTTCTTTTACGCTGCTGATATACGTACCTTCAATGTAAGTGACATGCCTTTATAAAACCAAAAAAATGCCTTTTCAAGTCAATGTAACGGTAGAGATTTAACGTAATGGTAATGTTTATTGTAACGGTATGGTACTTTAATTAAGAACGTCTTTCGAAAACAGTTATGACTTAAGCAGATGAAAGATAAATCGAAGTGTAAGTGCAAGACTACTGTACGTGCAAATGAATTTTATAGTACACAAACAATATATTCTTGCGCTTTCACCTTGAAAGTTTCTGAAAATTGTATCCTTTTGCTTAGAACTTGAAACAAACAAACATCAACAACAAAATAGCAACATCACTATCCAAATAAGAGGCACCATAGACTGCTCCCTACAGGAACTTCAATATCTCGGACAGATTGATTGATTGAATGGTGTTTTATGCCGCTTTCAACATTATTTCAGTCATATCACGGCTACAGCGCACATTAATATCTTTCGTAGGTTTCACCAGTACTAGACTGGGGCTCTGAAGTGTCTTGCCCAAGGATACCGTAGGAACAGGGGGGGGGGGGGGGGCTGGGGGGGGGGGAGGCTCAGCCCCCCCCTCCCCCCAATAATTTTGAAAATCATAGTAACTAAAATATGAGTTTTTAGCGCATGCAACTACCACGCAAAAAATCTCAGTATTTTGAAGTTAGCGCCCCCAATCTTGAAATGCTTCCTACGTGGCTGATACGGATGGACATGGCGACGATATGCTCTGCCGAAATTCTTTCGGCGAGCATAAAAAGAAAGAAAGAAGAACTATGTTTTGTAGTATTTTTGAATAAGGAATCTTATGTGGAAAGTTCTTTTTCAATATGAGCTAGGCCATATTTTTGGATTTATTTGGCGATGTCCTGCCGTCACAGTGTGGGGTTCGTCAATTAAGCAGATGATGTCCTTCTCTCTGTACCATAAACTGTCTTCTATCATCGGCCAGAAATATCGAATGTAGGTAAAAATGTCATAGGTAAAAATGCCAGAGGAAAAAATGTCATAGGTAAAAATATGAGTCAAAGTGGTAAATATGCCATAGGTAATAATGTCATAGGTAAAAATGCCAGATGTTATTATCATAGTATAAATATATACGGTTAGCTCAGTTGGTCAATGCTTAGCAAGTTTGAAATCTTGTCGGGGTTCACTTACTTCTGGCCTCTGAATCATCTGAGAAAGTGTATAATATTATAGACTGGTAGAACAACTAAGATCACATACTATTGTCAAAGATACTTTTTCACAAATGTTTTTACCAAGGTTTGCAATTAACTCAAAATTTGAAATTTGTTTCCAGCAGGGCAAAAACAGTGCGGGAAAAGAAGACAATGCATTTCCAACAATGTTTTTATAGGCTCCTATCTCAGGGTGGTTAAAACCAGGGGTTGTTTGGTAAAGGTTCGGCAACATGTAATATTATCATTGTTGAATGAAACAGAAAATTATTTCACAGTATAGCATGGAACAATGAAGGTAAATAAATAAATAATAAATAAATGTATAGGACAACTGGTATATTATCAGATCTACAAAGAATGGCTTTACTTCAATGAATCTGGTGAGAGGCCAGAGTCACATGTTTTTTTCATATCATATACTTAGCAAAAAAGCCTCTGACATTTTAACCTATGACATTATTACCTATGGCATATTTACCACTTTGACTCTGACATTTTTACCTATGACATTTTTTCCTATGGCATTTTTACCTCTGACATTTTTACCGCACACCGAAATATCTGATTACCCCAATTCTGTGCATTACCTGCAAGGGGATTTTACCGATTTACTGAGTCTTGTATACCGCAGCCAGATGACAAAAGTATGGATATGTTAAAACTAAATGCCATTGCAAACCCTAAATAATAACGACTGTAATTATAAGTATTTGAATGTTTGAATTTGTATCATAAATGGTAGAAGAGAAAGTCTGTAATACTAGCATGTTTTTCTTCCAATCACTTCAATGACCATTTTTTCTGGGTCTTTAAAAATCGGGATGTGTGGTAATGGGTTAAAGTTGACAAATTGATTGTTTTACCTTTCTTTCTTTGTAGAAAAATGTTGTTGCTGCTATCTTAGAGCATGAACATTTAGTTTTGGATTACACATGTAGTACATGTACAATGAATAGCGTGAGACAGAAGATCATTAATTTCAGCAAATAGTCGCCTTAACCTCCACATCCTCTTCGTTGATATCTAAAACGATTCCAGGGTAAGCTACGTTACAATACACAGTTTGGTGTTTATGTTCTTCAAAAGCCGCTATTTATGTAGTACGCATATTTACATAATACCACTCATAAACTGAATGTAAAAGCTTAAATAATGATCTATCTATATGACTTAAATTTGAAGTAATTGAAGCGTTACAACCTTGATTAATAAATATCAAATTGACTTTCTTTTCACCCTGATTTTTGAGTTTTAATAGTCACCTCATTAATATTTTGATTTTGTTGAAATAAAACTTTAATGCTTCGAATAGTAATCTTTTGAAAATCCTAGCCGTACAATGAATAACATACAAAAACACTACCGTTACCCTTGCTGGACAATACAGTTACGAAATAGAATAGATACTTTGCTCGTGCAAAGCTTATATCTTACAGTGATAAACAAGCACGCCACAATAGCAAAGTATCAGTGCAGTAAAGTAAGTGAGTTCGTTATTCTGGTCATAAGTAAATAAAAGGAAATATAACTTTCTAATAGGATTTGACACTACCGTTACAAGCAAAATGACTATACCGTTAGAAGACTGTTATAAAATTGCATAACAGTAGTGTTTGTAATGGTAATGTTAAACACTCTGAATTTCTTTAACAATGGCTTTAATGTGGGAGGGGTACATTCATTTTGTTTGCTATCATAAAGAGAAACATGCAGAAAATATCCCTGCTGTAAAATAATTTAATGCAAATAATCATCAGCTGTTGAAAACGCATAACGGTAATGTTTACGGGAAAAAGAACTTTTGAATATGAACAACTTGCCGATAATTTTGTCAGCAAGCGAATCAGACATGACCACCTCAGAAACATTTGTATGACGTCATTTCATGACAAATTTCAGGGTTGACAACCCCCAATAACGGCAAAAACGTAATCGTAACAGTAATGTCAATTTTTGCCGGGACAAGGATTACAACTAAAAAGTATCAATGATAACATTTATGTTTGGCTTTCTTTTATATTTAATTTACATGAGCAAGATAATATTTTCCTTCAATAAACAATACATTGTTGATATTCCTTTAAAACGGCATTTAAAGTTCGAATGAATATGACTTGTCTAGCATCGGGACATTATAGAATTAGTGCATGTGCTTTATGTGTTCAGTATTTCGTAAGCGCTAGGTCTTCTGTTTAATCTTTCTCATTGTAAATTGGTGATCTATTATGAGAAATATAAAATTAACTCTTGAAAAAATGCAAAAATATCCTGTTTAAACAAAGAATTAATTAATTTTTTGACCGGGACAAGGGATGTACGTTTTCCATAGAATGACTGATATATACAGTACGTATATTACACAGGATGGAGGAAAGATTAGAGACAGACAAAACAGAGGAAAAATAGACGGAGGGAGAGGGGGAAGAAGAGGAGGGGGATTAAGGAGGAAGAGAGAGAGAGAGAGAGAGAGATCTAACTGAATAAGAAATGGAAAAAGGAAAGATACAATTTATTAGGCAAGTCCACAGCTTAACGATTAACTACGTTCACACATCTTGTAACTATCATGCTCACCTTTTACTCGAAAAAACGCCAGCATCTAAAACAATTGATCCTGCCACATTTGTCAATGTCTCCAGAATGGATAAACCAAGAACTAAAACGGATCGTTTCATGTCAGCAAAAAGTAGAAAAAACTATTTCAATCAAATGAGTATATGTGAAGCAAGAATCCAAAACCATGCTTTCAAAAGATCGGACTAAAAATCAAAGTGAATCACATAACTACGTCACCTAACAACAGAATGGACACAGATGCTACTACCAGCGCTCTATCCGGCAAATGTATCGTCGAGCTGAAACATCTTTTTAGATGCAGATACTTTCAGTTTGGTCTAGTCCAAAGTTATGGCATATGGTAAAGACTTGCAAAAAAAAGGTCTGCACATAACTCTTTCTCCTTTACCAGGTTGCCCTAAGGTTGATGAGTCTGCAGCAGACAACATTAGAAACCATCGATATCATAAAGAAAAACTGCTCCTAATAATTGATTCCTCTTTTTCGCACAATGATTTCTGACCCATCAAAGAACTGAGAAGAGTCTAAAATTAGTCGTTTGCAAATGGGTTAAATGCTAACATTAGTATTACATTTACATGCTATGAATCGGTTCATTATGACAAACACACTTGATTCTTATAAATATCGTTGTATTATTGAAAAAATGACTGATAATTTACCTCATATAATGTCTTTGTTTTTGACAAATCCTACATTTACTCATGCATTTTCTTAAAAGAAATAAGGCTGGTGACCAATTTATTTTAAGCCTGATTTTAGTTTAGTACCTGAATATTATTTATAGAAAAAATAAGACCAATCTGAGCGTTTGAACATTTAAAACAATAACTTTAAAAGATACTCTTTGTTTTTTTTTTAGCTTTTTCCCAAAATAGATGTGTTCTAGCCATAAGAGTTTTTTCTTTAAATATTGATACACAATATAGTCTAAATCATTTTTTTCATTAAATTTGATGTATCACCAATACAATGAGATAAAATGACCCCCTCTTTTTATCTCCTATTTTTGTAGATGAGTTATTAAGTTTGTGAGAAGGTAGGATTGGGTGAATTTGTTGGTTAATAAGTAAACAAATTAGTAGCTAAAATGGAGAGAGAGAGAGAGAGAGAGAGAGAGAGAGAGTGAAAGAGCATTTGAATAAAATAACGTACTGAGTTTTTAGGAGCGGTTGGAAAAGAAACGCAATTGAATCTGTCTGCAAGGTATTGGATTTATAAAGGGACAGGAGGTTAAGTGTTTAACTATGTGAGTGTATTGGTGGGTAAGAGAGTGAGTGAGTAAATACGTGAGTTAATGTGTGATCGAGTAATTTAATAGGTGGGTGAGTGAGTGAGGAGGTAAGTGAGTGTGAAAAGTGATTGAGTGAGTCAATAAGTGGGCGAGTGAGTGATCAGTGAGTGAGTGAGTTTATGTGTAAGTGAGTGAGTGAGTACTTGTGTAAGTAAGATAATGACTGGCTGAGTGACTGAATGAGTTAGGTGATGAGTGAGTGAATGAGTTTGTGAGTGATTAGCTGGTTGAGTAAGTTTGTGAGTGAGTGCATGGGTGAGCTGAGATAGTTGGTGGAAGAATGAGTAAGTTGCTTGTTGAATAGGTTAATATGAGACAGTAATAGGGTGTTTTAGTGATTTCAGTCAGCATGTATCCTTCTTTACTCTTGTTCCCATAGTTCCCTGAATGGTACCTGATATATGGCAATTTTCCGTTGGTCTTCTAATTTCTCAATGGCAACTGGATGCTTTTCGCCGTAGGGACCAGATCAAGCTTTGCTTTTATTTTTCCGAAATTTCAAATACTTTTGGAGAAATCTCTATGCTCAAGGCCAGCCAAGGAATGGTTGATAAGAGTCTGTGACCTAGAAAACTGAGATAAAACTACTGGGAAACTATTCGTATGCACCCCTTAATGCTTTTGGCTACTTCCTTGCTTCTATCTGATGATATAAGATGCTAAATCCTAAGCTGATCCGACATAGCAATATGTCTTCCATTTCTTAATTAAATAAGAGAGAGAGAGAGTATGAAATGCCTTCTTGAAGTTCATGAAGATACTGTTTTATTTTTTGAGGCATTATTGGGACTAATTTCAAGTCTTAAAGACATTCTTATAATTGAAGTTTACAAGATCTTCTAACAAATCCAAACTACGTGTATTCGACGGTTCTTTCAACACTGACTGCTATCGACATGTTGTTCCCGTGAATCATGAACAAATTCATAATGTGGTTGTCATTTTTTCTTCCATCACTACGACGCCTGACAATGATACGCAATGTTGAAAACTCACCCAAGCTCTGATGAAAGCAGTTTTTATACCCCAAAAGCACCACCAACCGCACGATGGGTAGCACCTTTCTCCAGTTTCCACACTGCCAGCAATAAAAGATATTCCTCGAAATCTAGGCACATGTTTGTGACAGAAATCAAAGGATTTAATACTCAAAAATCCCTCATAAGCCCAGAATTGATGACATTTCCACACTTTCTTTGATATATATATATATCAAATACTAAACTTCCTTTCCCGTGTATATCGTATTTTTCCTTTTTGACATCTCTGACGTATCCTTCCCTCATATTTTCCGAAACTGTACACGCTGCAATGCCTTACAATGATGCATGATCCTCCTTAAATCTAGTATCTTCCATTGCAAAGTCTAATGTAGCAGTCTTCTCTTTCTAAGTCAGGGAGAAAGCAAGTTATTGAGAGGGCGGGTAATTAAGTAATTTAGTGAGAGAAAGTGTAAGTGGACAAGTGGATGAGAAGTCGGATAGACTGATCTGAGTAAATGGGTGAGTAACGGGCGTGTGAACAAGTACGTAATGAGTGAGTTAGTTGGTGGGTGGAAGGGTGAGTGAGTGGTAAGTGAACAAGTGCGTGGTCAGTGAATGAATAAGTGAATGAGTGAGTTAATGAGTGAGTTTGTTGGTGGTGGAAGGGTGAGTGAGTGAGGTGTAAGTGATGAGTGAGTGATCGGGTGAGTTATCGAGTGAGTAATAGAGTGGGTGAGTGCGGGGGTGAGTGAGTAGGGGAGTGAATAAGTGTGTGTGGGTGAATGAGTGGCTGGGTGAGGGAGTGATTGAGCGCGTAAGTAAATGAGGAAATGAATTGGCGGGTTGGTGATGAACGGTTGGTTTGGTAGGAGGGGAGAGAGAGAGAGAGTGAATGATCTAGCATGGGGTACAGGTGGATAAGTGCAAACATGTTAGCATTTGTGGATAGTTGGTACAGTATATGCTTGTTGAGAGATATAGCGGGACAAACACAATGATAAATTAAATGGGAGAGGGACTGCAAAAGAGACAGACAGACAAACAGACTGACAAACGGACGGACAGACAGACAGAAAAACAAGAGGACCATGATGGTCCTATATCGCTCACCTGAGTATATCTGTAACTTATATGCTTGATCAAGGGCAGGCTATCAATTCTTTTCAAATAAGGCATACCCTGGGGTTTGTCACAAGAAGATGTTTACAGATTTTCTTCTTTGTCTTTGGCCAGTGGAGCTAAAAACTGCTGCTTATCATCAACTTTTCTCTTCACAGTGTCTTGTTCCCTTTTTGACTTGTAATTTAACCCATTTCCAGACGACAAAATTTTAGACCGGTCCAAATTGAAACAAATTGCAGACGATATTTTAAAGTGTATTTAAAATGAAAAATAAGTGATCTATATGGTAGAAAAGATTGTGAAAAAGGAGTTAGATGGAATTGATTTCAAAAGATTTCCTTCTATGATTCTATGTGAAATAGTGTGCACCAGGGCACAGAGCCCAAATATGACCCCAAGGGGATAATTTTGATTTTTTTTATAACGGGTCACTAGATGATGCTACAAGCAAAATAAAAATGCTCTAGCCCTTGTGGTTTGTCACAAGTAGATTTTAAAAGATTTCCTTCTTTGTTTCTATGTAAAATAGGGTGTGCCCGGGCAGAGCCCAAATATGATCGCAGAGGGATAATTCTAGCAATTTTGGTAGAAGATTATCAGATTATGCTACATACCAAATATGAATGCTCTAGCCATTACGTTTTGTTAGAAAAAGATTTATTAAAGGTTTCCTTCTTTGTTTCTATGTTAAATAGGGCGTTTCAGGCAAAGCCCATATATGACCCAAGGGGAATAATTTTAACAATTTTGGTAAGGTGTCACCAAATGATGCTTCGAACAAAAATATGAATACTCTCAGCATTATGGTTTGTCACAAGAAGATTTTTAAAGATTTTAAAATAGGGTGCACCTGGACAGAGCCCAAATATGACCGCAGAGGAATAATTCTAACAATTTTGGTAGAGGATCATCAGATAATGCTACACACTAAATAGGAATGTTCTAGCCATTATGACTTGTCAGAAGAAGATTTTTTAAAGATTTCCTTCTTTGTTAATATGCATAATAGGCTGTGCCCGGGCAAAGCCCAAATATGACCAAAAGGGAATAATTTTAACAATTTTGGTAAGGAGTCACCAAGTGATGTTTCAAACAAAATATAAATGCTCCCGGCCTTATGTTTTGTCATAAGAAGATTTTTAAAGATTTTAAAATACGGTACGCCTGGGGCCCCAGGTAGAGCCCAAATATGACCGCAGATGAATAATTTTAATACTTTTGATAGAGGATCATCAGATAATGCTGCATACCAAATATGAATGCTCTAACCATTATGGTTTGTCATCCGAAGATTTTTTAAAGATTTCCTTCTTTGTTTCTATGTATAATAGGGTGCGCCCGGGGGAAGCGCAAATATGACCCCAGGGGAATAGTTTTAACAATTTTGGTAAGGGGTCACCCAATGATGTTTCAAACAAAATATGAATGCTCCCTGCCTTATGTTTTGTCACAAGAAGATTTTTAAAGATTTTAAAATAGGGTGCCCCCGGGCAGAGCCCAAATATGACCGCAGAGAAATAATTTTAACAATTTTGGTAGAGGATCATCAGATAATGCTACATACCAAATATGAATGCTCTAACCATTATGGTTTGTCAGAAGAAGATTTTTTGAAGATTTCCTTCTTTGATTCTATGTAAAATTGGGTGCGCCCGTGCAAAGCCCAAATATGACCCCAGGGGAACAATTTTAACAATTTTGGTAAGGGGTCACCCAATGATGCTTTAAACAAAATATGAATGCTCTAGCTATTATGGTTTGTCACAAGAAGACTTTTAAAGATTTTAAAATAGGGTGCACCCGGGCAGAGCCCAAATATGACCGCAGAGGGATAATTTTAACAATTTTGGTAGCAAATCATCAGATAGTACTACATACCAAATATGAATGCTCTAGCCATTATGATTTCTCAGAAGAAGATTTTTTTAAAGATTTCCTTCTTTGTTTCTATGTAAAAAATAGTGCGCCCGGGCAAAGCCCAAATATGACCCCAGGAGAATAATTTCAACAATTTTTGTAAGGGGTCACCCAATGATGCTTCAAACAAAATATGAATGCCCTCCACCTTATTGTTTGTCACAAGAAGATTTTTAAAGATATTAAAATAAGGTGCGCCCGGGCAGAGCCCATATATGACTGCAGAAGGATAATTTTAATAATTTTGGTAGAAGATCATCAGATAATGCTACATACTAAATAGGAATGTTCTAGCCATTATAGTTTGTCATCAGAAGAAGTTTTAAAGATTTCCTTCTTTGTTTCTATGTAAAATAGAGTGCGCCCGGGCAAAGCCCAAATATGACCCCAGGGGAATGATTTTAACAATTTCGGTAAGGAGTCAGCCAATGATGTTTCAAACAAAATATGAATGCTCTCGGCCTTATGTTTTGTCACAAGAAGATTTTTTAATATTTTAAAATAGGGTGCGCCCAGGCAGAGCCCAAATATGACCGCAGAGGAATAATTTTAACAATTTTGGTAGAAGATCATCAGATAATGCTACATACCAAATATGAATGCTCTAGCCATTATGGTTTGTCAGAAGAAGATTTTTTAAAGATTTCCTTCTTTGTTTCTATGTAAAATAGGGTGCGCCCGTGCAAAGCCCAAATTTGAACCCAGGGGAATAATTTTAACAATTTTGGTAAAGGGTCACCCAATGATGCTTCATACAAAATATGAATGCTCTCGGCCTTATGGTTTGTCACAAGAAGATTTTTAAAGATTTTTTCCATTTTCAGCCATTTTGTTGCCATGGCAACCAGAGTTTTTGATGGAATTAAACTCTTTTAACAATTTATGTAGCGCTTCACCCAAGGAACATTCCTGCCAAGTTTTATCAAGATTGGACATCTGGTTTTGGAGGAGAAGATTTTTAAAGAAATTGTTAACGGACGGACGGACGGACGACGGACGATGACCGATCACAATATCTCCTCCTGAGCACGTTGTGCTCAGGTGAGCTAACAATGATTGAGTGCTTCAATCGGGTGATTAGAGATAGAGTATTATGTGAAGTGACTGAGCAATTATAATGATGGATGCATTGGTTGGTAAACAGATAAAATAGGTATTTGCACAGGTGTGTAAGTTATTGATTATGGGATGTATGTGTGATAAATTAATGAAATGAGAGAGAAAATAGGAGAGAGAGAGAGAGAGAGAGAGAGAGATAGAGACAGCGAGAGACAGAAAGACAGAGGGGAGTAAAAAAGACAGACAGACAGAGAGACAGACAGACAGACAGATGGACACAGAAAATGAAACACACATAAAGAAAAGGCATTTGTTGGTAGAAAGGTGGAAAAATGTAGTTAACTTAGTTCAACGTAGTAATAAACATACTTTAAACTTCAGTTTTCCCATACTAAGCCCAAAATTTCCAAACGTGTTCAAAAATTTGTTACGGTTACCTACGTTGTTGTGACTGTACTGTGAGCGTAGTTTGAAGGTAGTTAACTGTAGTTAATTATAATTGACCTTACTTAATCGCAGTGTGTTTAATATGTTAAACTACATGTACATTCAACTATGGTAATTTCCTAATACGGTCAACTACATGTACATAAAATGTGACCAGACTTGGATACAATTATTTGAAAAGTAATTAATAAATTACAATTAAATTAGGAGTATTTCAATTTAAGTATTTGCTTTTTATATAAGTAATGAAGCAATTTTTTTTCATTTGGAATTTTATTTATAAACAAACTATGAAACTTTAACACTAGCCCAACCTTTAATGATCCTGAAAGATATAGCCTCAGAAAACATTGCAAGGTAAGGAGAAAATTCCGGTTACCCATTTCCATGCAATGTTTTCTACTTTATCAAAGAGAAGTTTTCATTCGAGCTCCATTAGATCAATCATCTGCTTATACATGTACTTTAAGTTTGTTAGATTCCAAATTTTGTTAGTTTGGTAAAATAATTAAAGGGCGAAGTAGATCTTTTTATTCGATAAAATGAAACAAGAAAAAACACACACAGTTATGATGAATTCATCACTGGTTACTACGGAATCCTATTTCCGCCATCCACTTTTCGACCTACGAGGAACTCGAAAAGTAGAAATTAGGCACACCAACTTCCACTTTTCTAGCAAAAAAGTTACCTCGAAAAGTCGAAAAGTTGAAGTTTTTGACCTGACAATTGTCATAAAACTTGCCACTTTTCGACTTCACGTTTGTCTAGAAAAGTAGAAATTAGGAAGCACTAACTTCCACTTTTCGCGTTAAAATGCTAGGTCGAAAAGTAGAAAAGTGGAAGTTTTTCACATGACAATTGTCAAAAAAACTTCCACTTTTCGACCTAGAAAAGACAAAGTCGAAAAGTTGAAAAGCAGAAAAGTCGAAAAGTTGAAAAGTCGAAAAGTGGAAGTTAGCCGATTAAAACTTCCACTTTTCTAGTTAGGACTGATTTTTCGTAGGATAAATTAGCCGCGTTATTATTTTGAAATGTACACCGGAGAAAGGACGGATAGCGGGAGCGAATGGTAGAGGTTAAATGTACACCGAATTAGTCTGAATAAGATGTCAGCCATAATACGGCAACTCTCTAATTTTCATTTTAAATTCGCCCTTATCACATCGCTACGTCCTTCAGGGAACAGACTTTAATGGTGTACACATTATTAAATGTGTTGAAATCATGTGGCCTGCAACACGCTAAAAGGGGCATACGGACATTAGCGTAAAGTGTCGCTTCGCATCAGCCCTCCCAGTTCGACACTGTCCGTTTTATGTAATTTTCAATTTAGCGCAAGTCTACTGTGGCACAAAATCTAATGTGGTCTTAAAGAGCCGTGTCGGATCAGCCTGTATGATCTGCGCAGGCTGATCCGAGACGACACATTATGGAAAATGTGGGAATGCCCTTTTTCGCATATTGCACGCCATATATAGTTGATACTTTGGACACTGAATAGTCTTTAAAGTTCAATGGACCCATTTCACCGAAAAATATTCCCTGAAGATTGAGTTACGATCTCAAAATGTGGCTTGATCGCCGCTGATCGCAAGTAATCGGCGGTTGAACGCACCTTGGTCTTCTGTAGTCGCACAAGGTCGAGGGAAAGTATTCCCCCAAAAAAGATCAAAACTAGGTTTTTGACATGTCAAGAAACTAAGCTGCGACCTGTGCGATCTGGAAAATCGCATATAGATTGCCGAAAGATCGTCTGTTAAACCATTTTTTTAAAGGGATCTTATCCAATTCAGATTTACTTTGAGAAGACCTGCTATAGAACATTTTCAACATGGTTAGCCCGCACAATTCCTGCAGACTGACCAGATCGAGATGGTCCCTTTTCATGTGACGAGTTGCATATAATGAAATGATACTACTAGACATTACTCTACCGAAATACCAACGCGGCAGATTCGGGGAGGTCATATTGATGTTAATGTAACAATGGGGGAAATATCGAGTTCTGAGGACAGAAATCCGTAATCGAGTTTGGAAGACATAAATCCTTAATCGACTCCGATCAGCATCATAGATAGGCCTACATTGACATTTTTATTAACCTTGCAAAGATTATGAAGGATCCCGGTGCCCACCCCAATCCAAGTCAGTGTTCGAACCAGCGACCAAGATGTTGACAAGTCACACATTTTAACCCATTACCACTTGATTCCTGTTTTTGACACCTTTGCAAAATATTATCTAGGAAAACATTGTTAGAAAAGGAGAAATAGCTTTTTACAAACTATTTCTCTCACAATGTTGTCTACTCAATATTACACTTAGATTTCAATACACACTTTGAAATGTCGTTGGCAGTTTCTTTAAATTTGGACAGTCTTTAATTTTTTGTCATCTCGTAACGGGTTGAACGTGGTTTGAAAATGTCAAATTGGGCGCACGCGTAATGCGCAGTTCCTGACTAGATTTGTTATAAACTCGGCCCATCTATAGGCGGTATCGGATAAAGATAGACGTCCGATTTAAACAGTGTACTTACTCAGTGGACGTTTAACCTTCACCGGGACCAAATACGAAGGACCGGTTACACAGGAATTTTTACCCCTACACCGGCTCCAACATTATTCGGTGCTGATAAACAAACATCCCGTGATAACCAGTCCTAACTAGAAAAGTGGAAGTTTTAAGGCTAACTTCCACTTTTCAAATTTTCGACTTTTCAACTTTTCAACTTTTCGACTTTGTCTTTTCTAGGTCGAAAAGTGGAAATTTTTTTGACAATTGTCATGTGAAAAACTTCAACTTTTCTACTTTTCGACTTAACGCGAAAAGTGGAAGTTAGTGCTTCCTAATTTCTACTTTTCTAGACAAACGTGAGGTCGAAAAGTGGAAAGTTTTATGACAATTGTCAGGTCAAAAACTTCAACTTTTCAACTTTTCGAGGTAACTTTTTTGCTAAAAAAGTGGAAGTTAGAGAGCCTAATTTCCACTTTTCGAGTTCCTCGTAGGTCGAAAAGTGGATGGCGGAAACAGGATTCCGTAGGTTACTTCTTTACCATACAATCCTTTTCCATACAATCCTGGCTTTCATCGATTCCGAAACACACAGTTCTTGAAAAAACACGTGGGAAAAAGAGAAAGTATTGGCTTTTTCTTCTTTTTCCACAAGTTTTCTACCCTTTTACAGACAGATTCCAGCATTTGAGCAACATATAATTTGACCCCTGAAAGTTCTTACAATATGACAGTTTTGGTAGTGGGTTTTTCCATTTCAATAATTTATAATTCATGAATGGTCTGGTAACACCTTTTTAGGGGATGACCAAGGATAAATTTTATACTCAAAGATAAAAGTAATTACTGCATAAAAACTTTTTTTCTTTTGCCAAGGGTTTATTTGTTGTATTGTTTGCTGCATATAATTGAATAGCAATTTAATTATGTTAATTATTTACCTATTATATTCTTTCAATAATTAATTTCTATTAAAGTAATTCATTTTTACATCAAATACCAATTACTTTAAAATAACAGAAAGGCTACATTAATCACAATTGATTAAATTATGATTGTAATTTAACCAAGGTCTGGATGTGACAGTGCTTTTAAGTACAATGACTGCAGCCTACCCGTACTGACCACCACTACCATTACGTTTTACTGTAGCTTTACGCAGTTGACCTTAATTTATCATAGTTGTGCATTCTTAGGACGTAGTTTATGCATAGTTTAGCGTAGTTAATCTTAGTTAGATGTAGTAATACCCTAGTTTACCAGCCAATTTGCACATAGTTGAATGTAGATAGAAATACTTACATGTATTTCCTACATAGACTTTCTATATCGCCAAGCTTTAACCTTCTTTGAACTTACTTAACCCATTACCACACAATCCCTACTTTTGACTGAGAAAGAAACCTTTAGAAAACATTGTGGGAAAAGGAGAAAATGCCGGTAACCAGCATTTTCTCCTTTTCCAACAATGTTTTCTACACTTCACAAAACAAATTTCAAATTTTCAGTCCCTTTTATTTTGTTGTCTGCAAATGTTTTAGATTTGGACTAGCCTAAAATTTTGTTGTTTGGTAATGAGTTAAACGTAGTTGACCTTAGAGAAATGAAAGCTATGGTCACATTTACGGTCATGCACATAGTTGTCTGTATGTGGAAGTATGGTTAACTACATTTAAATATGTGTAAAGTGGCTGGGGTTAAGTAGGGTAGGGTGAGCGAATGAGTGATAAATAGAGGAAGATATGTTAAGATTCAATCCGGTAGGTAAAAAAGTAAGTTATTGAGTAAATGAACAAGCGAATGAGTGAATAAATGGTTAACTGAAACGGGGCAGTGGGGGGGGGGGGGGGTGGGGGGGTCAGAAAGAAAATGATTACCTAGTTAAGTGACAATATGGATGGGTGGGTTGGTATATGGGTAAAGTAAATGAGTAAGTGAATGAAATAATGGATGGGTGTGGGTTTATGATTAATTTGGTGGGAAAAAAAGGGGTGAAAGGTGTAATAATCGAGAAATTTATCGAGAAAGATTTTAAATGAAAAAGGGATTGACAGACAAATACAGAAAAAAAAAATGCACGAGCGACAGAGCCAGAGAGAGATAAGTGATTCGATGAAATAGTGAGAGTGTAGGTCTATGGGTAATTGGGCGATTTAATAAGTGACATGGTAATAAGTGACTAGTTGAGTTTTTCAATGAAGCAATGCGTGGGTGAGTGAATTGTAACGATGAGTGATAATATAAATTAGAGAGTTAGCGAATGGGTAAATGTTTAATCTTGTGGCTGTCAAGATACTATTTGAGTGTGTGAATTCGTCTGTGGGTATTGAGTGAGTGAGCTTTTATTAACCCATTACCACACAATCCCTTCTTCTGACGACCCTGAGAAAGAAGCCTTTAGAAAACATTGTGGGAAAAGGAGGAATGCTAGTAATCAGCATTTTCTACTTTTACCACAGTGTTTTCTTCCCTTCACAAAACAAATTTCATATTTTCATTCCCTTTAATTTTGTCATCTGCAAATGTTTTCGGTTTGGACAAACGTTTGGTAATGAGTTAAAGGAAAACGATAGATACAGAAACAGAGACAGAATGAGTGAGTGAGTGACTGAGTAAAAGCAGGGGTAACTGGGAGAGTTGATGATTGTCAGTGTATGGTGGAATAACTTAGTGAGTAAAAAATGAGACTGGGGGTTGGATTAATTGTTGGGTGAGTTTTGGAGTGTAAGTTAAAGTGAATTAGCTAAATTACTCAATAAAATAAGATTTAGTAAGTTTGTTGTTAATTAAGAAAACGTGGTTATGACTTAATGAATGTGTTGGTGAATTGTGGAAAGAGTAAACGAGGAAGTGAGTTGGATAGATGGTGACTTAGTGAATGACACAGTGTGAAAGTATGAAGTTAATCTGTTGAAATGATTGAATGGATGCACAAATGATTAACAGTAGATTGTTATATTGAGAGATTTATTGATATATTTATTGTTTGTAAGCGGATGGTTAAAGAATGACAGTGATTTGATGGATCAGAGGGTACAAAAAAAAGCACTGAGAACAGATAGATACAGAGACACAAAAACAATGAGAGCTACTGAGCTAAAAAGAGAAAGAGAGAGGGATACGAGGTGACTGATTTAATCGGTTAGTACCGTAAGTGAATAAGTTAATGACAGTCAAAACCAAATATCTGACCCATTCACGCTAAAGTAGCATCGCCTGTATTGCCGATCATCTTAAACTGCTAAAAATATGTTTATCAAAATATATATGTGAAATTAAAATTCAAAATAATACTTTTTACAGAGATGATCATCTATTTGCCAAAAACAAAGAAATATTAATTTTCACGAGTATCGAATTTTTGCATGTCTCCACAACTAACTGACATTATGTAGCTCTGAAATCTGAAACATCAAACGAATGCAGTTACTTTACTAAGGTAAAGACATCGTAGCTATCAGCTAATTAAAAACATTTTTGGGTACTAACTAACTTATTTTTTCGGTCCGGCAAAATTTTCGCTGTTGCCAAAGTAGACCTCACTTACAGTAACGATTTTTACGACCTCTGCAAATTGTGTTAATACATGTGCACAGTTTTAGAAAATGCGCTATTGTCTTCATAAATAGTGAAATTCCTTTGCTTTATACAAAAAAAATGTGAATCAATGTAAAGAACATATGAAAATCGCTGACTTCATTTTAAAACCTCATCTCCGTAACTAGAAATTTCCCTATTCAATGTGATTACATTTGTTTTCTATATCAAGTCACCAGATCTCCATGTTTTTTTTTCTTTTTTTGCATTTAGTCAAGTTTTTTTTTCACTCCATTCAGATAAAATCAATTGACATTCATTTTTTATTCTCCCCCTCCATAAGGAAGTAAAATTTTGAACAGAACCTCCGTAACTAGTGCGAATATGACGAAAAAGTGCTTCTCACAAAAGACGGTTACATAATGCAGATACAATGCTGTATATTATTATTTATCTGCCGATAACTCCAGCAATTTCTAGTCGATTGATTGAATGATTGTCCGGTTAATTCTTCTATAGATCTATCCGCTCATTCATTCAATCAATGGACTTATTCTAGGGGTCTGCTTCATTATTTATTTCCTAAATATTGTGTTGCTTTCCTAAATATTCTGTTGCCTAAGTTTGCCTTGTGTTTCGCTTTCTTTGCAAGGTCCCCTTACTTGACTCATGCTTTCCTTTTACCTATTTTTGTCTCGTTTCTCTTCTTTATTTTGTACTTTGAGTTTTTACAATGTGCTCCCGCATTCTGACCAGGGAAAGGGCTTTTGCATTTTCGTCCTTTTATTGTAAGGGTCTTTTTCGGGTCGGAGTCTGGCCGTACATTGATTTTCTTTCTTTATGACATGTACCTACTATTTTTTTTTGTTATTTCATTCTTACTGTTTCCTTGTATTTTATTGCATAATGCTCACCATTTTGGCGGAAAAACAGTAATAATAATAATGGTGTCAACTATGACCTGACTGACGAACAAAGTTTAGATTTACAAGAAAGAAAAATTGATAAAAAACAATGTTAAGTCTTGATATTTGTTCTTATTTTATCGTGCAGTATAAAATTTTATTCATTTCTTTTTTCTTGCGAAGACACAGTATACTGCAGTGGAAATGTTGTTTAAAAGTGAACAAGAATTGATTTAACGGTACTGCTTTAAAAAAATCCTCGACCTTTTACACTGTTACGGAGGTGATAATTTATATTTATA
Organism: Tridacna crocea; assembly: GCA_943736015.1. Taxonomy (NCBI): domain Eukaryota; kingdom Metazoa; phylum Mollusca; class Bivalvia; order Cardiida; family Cardiidae; genus Tridacna; species Tridacna crocea. The sequence goes on from OX031066.1 coordinate 19,808,362, forward strand.
ATACCATCTTTTATGTTAAGTTAACAAAATGGTGTCCAGGCTAAAAGAGGACATAGTAAAATTAATTCAGAATGTATCTGTTTATGTTTCTCTTCAACTTGTATACAGAAAAAGACATTGTAGTGATGTATTTTTTTTCACGAACCCGTAATGGAGGTGAGAAAACATTAAACAAGTGGTTGAATTACACTTTTACATTGTGAACTTTTATAAAACTCACAGAATGTGTCGGAATGTTGTAAAGTTGTTAATTTCAACCATTTTGTTGATCGATGCAAGTTCAATTACTCATCTAAAAACTGTTACGGTGGTGAGAAAATATGTTACGGATGGGCGAATGGAATATAGATGGCTGCTACGAAGACAGGGGTTATGATATACTCATTAACAAGATATAAGCATCAGTTTGATACATTTGCGGCCAATTTGATTTCAGAGAGAAAGTACAAATATACTATAAGAAAAAAAAACACTGTATGAATTCTTAACCAAATACCGAGTTTCAAATTGAGTGACACTGATCAAAAGAAAATCGAAGTTGCTCTTGAAGAAAAGGCTGTGGTGTGTGACCTACAGGCGATTGGAGATAATTTTACAATTATCACTGAGATTTTCATTACAGTATATTAATATAAAGGTTGGAAGCTCTTAAAGTAACAGACTGTTTGAGTTTAAAATTTTGAATTACACAACAGTAGAAAGTTTATCACCTCCATAACAGAAAAAGCATGCATTGTTCATGACTAGTGATTGCTCTCATCGTGACTTCATATTGCACAAGTTTTGCTTATAAGCCTTTCTCTATCAAATGAGTAACTGTTACCTTTTTAATGGCTGTAAATGCAATTCTGCTACACAATGAAGGTACAATTCAGTTATAACCTAGATTAAAGAAATGTACAGAGGAGATCAGAGATCAGACTGTACAGTCTGTGCAGTCTCATCTTGATCTGCATGATACCCAAAAGCTCATTATGTCGTAAACGGTGACGAAAGAGTTATCATACTACAAAGACTCAATTTAGAATTACCCACATTGATAGAGAGTAAATACAATCATGTATAAAGATTTAGTGAAGCACTGATAATATATGTACATGTTTCACTATTCACTGACAGTTTTGTATGTCTATTTGAATTTTTAAAAGTTCGAAATATCATCATCCCATTTCTTCGTCACTGCCTTAAAGCACTCTGTTCGCAAGCTGCCTCATAATAAAACATTTTTTAACTGTATTTAGGGTACGTACAGTATTCACCAAACATTCCCAAGAACATTCAAAATCTAATTCTCAACGATTTCACATCTACATTTGAATGTGACGGAAGATCTACATCTGATTGGCTAAACCATTTGGTATAGCCAACCAGCAGTTGAGTTGTATGACTTTCAAATGTAGAAAATTCTAGGAAATAAGACTAAGAATAGTTTTACGAATGGTTGATTAATACGTACCCTGATGTATCAAGTTGAGTTCACTTCCATAACGGACACGTACAGATAATTCATTCTTTATGACTAGATTTTGTTCCAGGGTTCAAAGCATGGGAAAGTTGATTAAAGCATGGCTTCTTGTTGTTTTTAGAACCTAAAAGTATAAACACATGTACTCTTCGAACAAAAAGATGACTCTTATTCTATTGAGTTCTATAAAGTTCAATGCTGATATTGAGAGAAATACATGTACTTTGTTGCTGTTATTGTAGCTCTTGTTTTACAGTTAATAATGCGTTTTAGGATGTACTTATAACTGAAAATGTAAAGGAAGATTTTTTTGGACAAGTTTCGGTTTATCGTATAAGTGTGATAGTCGGCTCACCTCTGTAACAGAAACATGTCATTTATGATTAATAATTGACCTACAGGCTTATTAACAAACAATTAGTTTAGTTTGAAATGTTATATGTTCAAACTTTGCACTCAAAAGTCTTATCTTCTAATCTGACATTGTTTTAAGTATCGAGAGTATACCAACCGTGTTTGTATAATGTTTCATTTGAAAAAGTTATAACCATCTTTTGCAACGATTTTTTACATGCATAATTTAGAACTACGGAATAAGTCAGTATGGACAGCTTTTGTATTTTATAATTGCTTTAGATATACAGAATTAGAAAGTTTCAAGTGTTCTTTGATTGCGTAGAAATTTTGATAATTGTCCATTCTTAAATGCAATCAGCATTAAAAACTCTCTTCTTTCGTATTTTCAAAACCGCTGATATGTTGTAGTAGCAATTTTATACTGATATGAAGAACATTCTGAACATTGCAATTCAACGAGTGAAAAAATGTTTTCTTGAGAAGAGTTTTTATCACATTTTTTTTCAATGAGTAATAAGTCAAATATTTAGTTTTGACTGATGAACGAAATTAAGACTAAATGTGTGACACATTTTATGAGTAATTAAATAATTTAGAACTTAAATGAATGATAAAGACAGTGATAAAGTAATGAGAAAGTGATACGGTTAATAAACTTTTGAGGTTAGTGGAAGGAATGCGTGCGTGAGAAAATTTTAGAGTGATTAAGTAAATGAGGGAATTTCGAGTGTGTAGATAAATAAGTTGGTGATTGGGTTAAATAGAGGATGGAATATGTGGGTGGGTGCAAGTTGGTCAAAGAGTGAATGAAAGTGATTCCGTAGGTGATGGTGGGTGGGTGGTTGAGAGTAAATGAGTGATTGAGTAAATAAGATGGTGATGGATGTGGGTGTGAGTGGATGAGTGATTGAGTAGGTGGGTGGGTGGGTCGGTGGATGGGTGAGTACTTGAGTGAGTGAATTAGTGAGTGGATGAGTAAGTGGGTGGGTGGGTTGGTGAGTGTCAAGTGGGTGGATGAGTGGGTAGGGTGCGACTGTGGGTGGTGAGTGGGTGGGATCAATGGTGGGTGAGTCAGTGATAGGAAGGGAAGACCTATTTGTGTATGGGTGGTTGGGTATACATGTTATAGAATGAAAGAATGGGCTTTTGTCCGATCGTCCAAATGGAACATCTTTCTCCGATCCACATCTCCCGAACCCTTGATCTACTTTGTTGTTTTTATCTTTTAGATTACGACGAATGATAGGCAGAGGCTTCAGACATCAGGTTCCTAGGTCAACGTCTCAGCAAGGGTTAATGGTCAAATATTCTTAAATTGTATCTGCTTCTAAACACTTTATCACCTGTGCGTATTGATGTATGGATTTGCAGTTAACATGTTTCAAATGCAAGACTCGAAGTTATGGCTTAATATCTTATGAATTTCTGACTTGATTTTCTAAATATTTCCCACAACCGTCAACCTTGATGACAAGATCACAGCGAATGTTTTAAATGCAAAGCTCCAAGGTAAAGGTCACAGCATATCTTTCGAACCCCTGGTTACGATTTGCACAGTTTTGATTTCAGATGTCAGGCTCCAAGTCAGGGTCACAACAGAGGTCATGGATCAGACACTCAAAATCATGTCTCCACGATCGCTCTTGAACTTTTATGCACCTTGATGTGGCTATGTGTATAGCGGAGGTTTCAGATGCCAAACACCAAATTCAAGGTCAAAACAGACAGGATACCAGGAATGTGATGCTCATTAATTCTGTCGGCTCGAAACCTTTTTAATCCCAGCCTAATAAGATATAAAAAACGAACCTCCAATTTGATGGATGATTTGCAGAGACAATGTTTCATCCAACAACTTGTCTGCTTCATACTTCCTGAAATTGTGGTATTTTTACAAATAAAATCTTACACAAGTTTGCACCTTGTAAAGGAAAAAAAAGCTGAAATTTCAAGCATCAGGCTTTAAGGTCGCCGTCACAGCACAGGAGTACTAGGTGAAATGCTCACACATCTTGTCCACTCTATAAATGTCAAATTTTTATACATGGTGTCTGCTTAATAACTTCCGAGCCCCTCTTCACCTGGACTAGATGAAATGCAGAAAAGAGGTTTCAGGCACCAGACTGTCTGTTCATGCATTCAGCAAGGGATAAAAGGTCAGATTGTCATAGATCATGTCAGTTCCACAGTTCTTCAAATCCTGATTTGTTTATAGTATTTTACCATGATGAGACGAGCTACGGGGCTTTTCTGGCCAGCAGTATTCAAGGTTAGCTGTATTCAGCACCCGTTTTTCTACTGTTGAGACGTCCAGTATACAAGTTTCAGGAGCCAGATTCTTACATCGAAGTTACAGCTGGGGCAAAAATTACAACTCTCTTAGATAATGGTCAAACAATCCGGCTAATGTCCGTAAGGACAGCAGTTATTTCTTTCACTCATAAATATGGTAGTTCATGTTTTTCTTGTATACCATGGATAACTGCATAGACAATCTGAATAAGATCGCTATGATCTTTTTGCTTGATTTTTCATAGCAGTCCACTTGTGACAAAAATGTTACCTACCTCATGCACATTCTAGTCAACAATTATGTTCTCTTACCTGTATATTAAAAAAGTATTTCCTTCCACATGACAACTTGAAGTTCTGAGTTCTGCTTCGGTAACCAAGCAACCTGGCTATAAAGTCCATAAGGACAACAACTGTTTATTTCATTGATAATCATTTGTTTACTTTTGAACAGCCTACAACCCCTGCATTCAAAATGATTGTATAGAAAGTTCTTCTCCTCCAAACTTACTTTTTGTCTCCCCGGTATAACGTATATCACTGTGCAGAAATGCTCCCAACATCCTCATACTTTTTCATTCTCCTTTTTTCTAACCGATGACTTGAAAAACGTATACTCACAAAAAGGAACGTAATTCATTCTTCGAAAAATGTGCACAGTTTCCGTTTGCACGCTGTATCAGTCCTTAAAATTATAGATTTATACAGACTGCTTCCTCACACACACTCTCTTCCTCTATGGATATGTATCACGACTAAAGTATCCATTATAGTTTCTACCACGTATTTTTCATGTTTGTTTCCACCCTTAGCTGAAAGGGAAATTATAATACACACCCATATGCCTTTCCATATTATATCCCGAAGCTCTTCAAAACAGTTAATGAAACTAAAATTACACCTGCAGCATTACTTTTCCCATCCTCCCTCCTACTTTCTTTCTTAGCACAAACTATCTTTAGCCTCCAAAAAATGTTATTGCAATTAATACTCACTATTACAACTTAAAATGACAGTCTGATCTGGGATCTCCATCCCCCGATATTGAGCTACATGTATTAAAAAAATACTTTGAAGGAGCAAAAATGGGACTTTGCTATCGGCTTGAAAGTTTCATTTCACTTATTAAGCAGATTAAGGTTTTATTTGTAAAGTTTCGATATGTCTCTATAATCATGAACCAATATGAAACAATTAGAAATACCTGTTGTATTAATACAAAAAGCCTGAAACGATAAATATAAAAATAACATTTACATTCATGAAAAGATACATAAAAGAAAACAAAAGGAGTAAAACATTATTTCGTCTATCTTATATTAACAACAAGTAAAAACGAATGTGTATATGACATATGAAAAAAATAAGTAAAAGTCCTGCATGCGTCTATTTAATCTTCTAACAATACATATAATGAGAAATATATATTAAATAGCATATTTCATACGCCCATGATGAAATCTGAAACAACACATACTATATGTCCCTTATCACTGGTGGAACATAAAACAGAAAAACAAGCATCACTTGCATGCTGAAACAAAGAACCACGATCAAATGTGCCTTATGGTTTAGTAAAACTAATTACAAATATTACATCAGTCACTCAAAAACTGTGTTACATTATATATATCAAGATTTTGTAGGTTTTAACTTAATACATTAAAAAATTATCCCTCTTTCCCTGATGCAACATAATATAATGTATTCCTACCTACCGTAATTAAACCTAAAATAAAACATAAAAATAAAGAAAAAATCATTTGTGTCCCTCTTACAATCATTTGTGTGCCTGTTATAGTCTGGTTCTATACGTCACAATAACAAACAGTAAATAGTTAAAATATCCTTTGCAACCAGATGCATTTCATGCATTGTGACACAGTTAGGAATATTTCTTATACAGCTTTACCCTCAAACAGAAATAATAAAAAATAAGAATGAAACGCATGTACGTTATCGTACATACTATTGCCCTTGTTATAAAAAAAATGTAATTATAAAGAATGCTATAGCCTGAAAAAGTGTACCATAGTATCTTTTTAGTGTCTGAAAAAATAAAAAGGATGCTTTGCATTAAACTAATATTCTTTTAAAAACGGTATTTTATTTTGTCACCTGAGACAAAACCAAAACGTACCTTGCTCCCATACACTAGAAATGACGTTTATAACAATATATTTACAATTTAAAAGAACAAAGACACAAAAAATACTCATATCCCTTTAACAGTATACCCCGATACAGCCTAAAATAATGAGCTTTGATACAACGATACAAATAAGAAAAAGTCAAACATACACAATTTCTCTCATACACCAACTGACACAATATGAATTTATGTAAAACATGTAATGCTTACAGCCTGAAAAAAATATCCTGATAAAACTTGAGACAATACAAAGTATACATGTAATAACATTGACAAATTTAGAATAAAAAATGCCCTTTGCAATGGAAAATAACACTCATATCCCTTGTTTCATGAGACAAATGAACTATATACATTATTCCATGCATACCAATTCCGTTTGTTACAATATACTAGTACTTAATATTTCTACATATGCTTCGGACATACATGTATGTGTTAATTTAGACAATAACATACATTTTCTTTAAACTAATTTCAAAATAAATCAATAAATGGACAAAAATTTCCTCTTCAGGAATAAAATGAATATACAGCTGTCTATAAATGGTCTTAATAACAAAATTCTGAAAGTGAAACCTTAATTCTATAAACCATGGCGATCTAAGCATTTAGTATCTTCAATTCCTGAAAAAGAAGTTTCAGCTGGGGAGGCAAGGGGCGCTACTCCCTTCAGTTTCTTCTCAAAGGAAATCTCGAAAAAGATAAATGTAATTAGCAATATGACGATTATCACTATAGCCAAATATGAAGAAACTGCCTTAGCCTTCATTTTGACTGTTTTATCATCTGTAGACTTGTAATTTAGAGATTCCCTGACTTTTAGCTTACATTCTAAAATTCTCTGACAAATTTCGAAATTTCCTGACAATTTCCCGTCCTTGAGAAAAACAAAACAAACTTTTTCTCTGACTGTGCACACCCCGACTTAATTAAGTCATAGGAAATCAATTATATATCCTTTATGAAACCCTAAGAAAAAAATGTTTCACCTTTAATACATGATACCTTGACAAAATGTGAAAAAGTTCCTTATGCCCTGATTCAATCTAAAGCTGTAAAGTTACATGTAAATGCATGCAATATTGTTTTGCTAAAAACATAGAAAACATCCCCTGTTCCCATAATTTTGATACTGAAACCGCACCTTTACCCTTGAATCACTTAAAAGAATTCGTCGGGCCCGTATATTGTACCTGAAAATTTCCTGAAAAAATAAAAAGAAGAAAAACGGAAAATTCTTAAATGCAGTGATACAAACTTTGAACAATACGTAGAATCTACATGTAATTTGAAAAATACATTGTAAAGCACATTCCTTAAGCCAATGATAAAACCTGAAACATACCTATCATATTCTCTTGTGTCACTGATAGAAGATGACACACTAAAAACATACCTTCCACGCTAACACAGCCTATTAAAAAAAAAAACTTGTATTTTAATATACAAACTTTCAAACTATCTCATGAATACCGTGTTACATTACATACGTCAAGATTTCTTATGTTATTATTATAACATAAAAAAACGTTTAAAAATATCCCTCGTTCCCCGATGCAGCATAAAATAATAAAATATAACCCTTACCTTTCGTTATCAAACCTGATATAAAAAGAAAAAGATAAAATACCTTTTGTGCGCCGTTACAGCCTGTAACAACGTAACATATTCTTTGTGTAATTATAATCAACAGTAAACAATGAAAATATTCCTAGAAACATTAGGCATTCCGACACATTAAAAAACTTTCTTGTACACCTAAACCAACAAAAAGCACACAGAATTTACCTTCAAAAACAGAATTAACCCAAAAAGCAATTTATCAAGATTAACACATGTTAACAATACATAATATTACCCTTTTTCAGAAACATGTAATTGTATGGTATGCTACAGCCAACAAAACTATATCCCAATGTCTGTTTCTCGCTTAAAATAGTAAAAAAAGATACCTTGCATCAAGTAATACTCCGAAACTTTATACTGTCACCTGAAACAAAACGAACTATACACAACAATCTGAAGGAATTCTTTGAGCCCTAATACTATACCTGAAAAGTACCTGAAAGTTCCTTTGTGCCATGAATTTCAAACTGCGAATTTTCTCGCTGTCATCTTAAGTCCCTAACCAATAGATATAAGAAATATAGAAAAGTCTCGCATACACTGACTAAAAAACATCAAACAAAATGTGGGAAAAGAAACATTGTATATGCCCATGATAAAACCAGAAATGGTGCAAGTGATATTTCCCCCGACCACAATAAAAATTTCTTGTCTTTTAACAAAAGTACAAACCATCCAATCATTGATTTAAACATTATGTTACACTGTATACATCAAGATTCATAATAAAATTTATCAAAAATATATCCTTGCTGAACCATTGTTACACCTGAAATAAGAGGAAGACAATACAATATCTTTTTTGTCCCTGTAACAGCATAACATGGTCATTATTACACGTAAACAGTAACACTATCGCTTGGAACCAGACACATCCCACACATAAAATAAACTATCCCTTGAAACCAAATACATTCAAATACATATAATAAATTATCTTGTACACCTTTATCCTCAAACCCAAAAATAATTAATAATAACTAATGCGTCACGATTCAGACCTGTTACAACACATAATATTTGACTTATTTCAATACAAGTAACTTTAGAGAATGACACAATCTGTCAAAATAAACATACATGTACCTTCTAGTGTTCCGTACAGCCTGAAACAAAAAAAAAAGATACATTACCTTTCATTTCATTCTTAAATAGTATACTTGGTCATCACCTGGAAAAAAATTCTAATCTATATACAAACTAACAGAATAAAAATGTATTTTGGTTAAAAGAAATGATACCCATATATAAAAAACAAAACCGGTTGGCAATACATGTTATTCATATATACCTCTATGTAATGTCATGCTAGTTTATCATATACAAAATATCCAATGGGTTCCTTTTACAATCTGAAAGAATAGTATTAACCCCTGTGTTCTTGCTATAAAATGACGCAGTAAAAATATATCCTTTATGCGGTATACCCTAGTAAAGTCTAAAAAATATTTGCCCTGACACAACTTCAAACAGCCAAAACATATACATCTATCAATAAACTATTACAATATTAACATATTCTAATTTCTTGTGTATACAACTTTAACAAGAAAAAAAAAAGAACCCTTTATATACCTGATACAACCTGAACCAATACATAATATCCCTGTTAGAAAAACTGACAGTAGAGAATTATCGTTTTTAATAAAAGAAAAAATACTAAACAATAAATATCCCTTGTATTTTAAAAACAATTAAGTGATAACTATTATCCAATTCATACCCATTTTGCTTGTTACAATAAACAAGTACATGATATTTCAATACATATATTGCTTATAAATGTGTGAATTAAAACATCTTTTGAACCCTTATAAAACCCGGTGAAATGTTAACTATAAAATATCTCTTATTCAACTTAAAAGTACATTACATAGCCTGTGACCATGTAAATATCCTCCCCCCCCTTTCCATCCAACAATATAAAAATATCTTTTAAGTCCTAAACAACTGAAATATTACAAAATACCACATGTGGTCCTTGTAAATATATTTTACAACATATCATATTATGCATGATCCTTTTACAACTTTTACAACAAAAACAAAAGATACCTGGTCACCAGATACAGCCTGGAAGATGAAAAGACAACCTTCTTGCCCTTAAACAACATCAAATACCCCTTGTGTCCATGATACAAGTAGATCTACATCATAAGACAGACTTTCTTTCTTTTCCCTCTGAAAAATGAAACCATGCAAAAGTTCCTTGTACCCTGATACAAATTGAAACAGTTAAAATGTCTTGTGTACATTGAACATAAAATATCCCTTGTATATGTCCTGCCATAATCTAAACAAAAAAGTATTACTTAATGTATTTTTCTTTAACCTGAAATTAGCAGTAAATGACAAAAAGACAGGACAACACAAAAAAATGAAATGAAAGTGATTTAGTAGTCTATAGCCATAATAATGACAGTCAATACATTTCAGCATTCAAAATATATAAGCTGACATACATATAATCAACATACAAAATTAATGCCTAACAGCCAAACAATTTTTAGCATATAATTATATACAAATACAAAGAACAGCAAGCAAAAAGCAGATTATAAATAAAGTTAATTTACACATAATAAAAAGGAAAATATACAAACCCACCAAAGTCAAGCCAAGAATTATTTAGATGCAACATATTTAAATATACATGTATATATTGTACAGTCAGTTTGCTTGATATATCTGAAACAATAAACATAGTATAGGGTACTGAATGATATCAGAAATGTTGATTTCAATTTTATGGACATATTGTGAGAATAGAAGATTAAAGATCCCCATCTGTAGCCTGTGAGAAAAAAACGCTGTAAAATTTTGAACAATTTAGAATGGTAAGGAAATCAGTCCTTTATGTAAACATGGATAAATTACTGACATACAGTATATGGTGTAATTGAGGAAAAGAAACACGGAGATGTGTTTCAGAAACTGAACATTGGTCAGAAGAAAACTGGTTGACGATCAAAGCTGTAAACAATGGCGTCATGGAAATTTATCGCCGGTTTCTGCCTAGAGTTGGATACGGTGTAATTTGCATATAGGCCGCGACCTCCGGTCTCAAAATCTAGGCTGCAACAGAGAAGGCTCCTTTGTTTACTTCATTAGACGCAGGGCGAAGGTCAAATATAGTCATGTGAAAGAATGCATGATCATCATAATCATGAATCTACCTGAATGTATAACGGTTATTTCGAAATCTTTGATTCAAAAACCGGAAACGACGAGTCTGTTTACATGCATGGAAGGCCGCAACTCAGCGAAATGCATTTTCTATCCAATGTAATCTAAGCAACCTTGCAACCATCAGGCGCAATATATGGCATGAAGATATGAGAATGACTAAAGTTTGATTATATAAAGACAAGCCTATTACATTCAGCTTTCTATAAATGGACTAAGTCACAAGATTCTGAAAGTGAAAACTTTATCAATGCTATACAGTGTGGTGATTAACACATCTAGTATCTTCCATTCCTGAAAAAGAAGTTCAACTGGGGAGGCACTACTCCAGAATATTTCTTCAGAATAACTTGAAAATGGTATCATCATTATCATAATTTTTAGTCAAACATGAAGAAACTGCCTCAGCCTATTCTTGGTAATATATATTTGGAGAATTCTTGTTTGCAACAACAGGAGGTTTGGTGGTATTTGCAAACAAAATTTTGCTGGTATAGACAGGCCTTTACTTTACAAGACTACTTTCCATAGATTTCTCATTCCAAGCTATATAACCTCCAGCAATCCAGCAACCATTTCTAATGTTAAGCGCTCTCTCTCTCTCTCCTCCACACCCCCTACTGAAAGTCCGAAGTATCAAGACCATACACTTTTGGTAGCATAGAAAACAGTCAAATTTTACTGTCTGGTAAAGACTACTAATAACTTCCATGAACTTGATATATATATATACATATATTTCAGCACTTGTCACAACTCAGACAATTTAATATCTCCATTTTTGATGCCTTGGTGGACTACACCTGCCTGTCTCTCTACCATATCTTTTTACCATATCTTTTTGCCACACAATGGCAACTTTTAATGACCCTGTAAAAGAAGGCTTTTGAAAACATAGGTAAAAGACAAAAATGCTGGTACCTACAATTTCTCCTTTTCCCGCAATGTCTTCTACCCTTTCTGATTCAAATTCCATAATTTGAGTATAATTCTACCTGCCAACTAGAAATAGTTTTAATCAGACCAGTCTCAAATATTGAGTAACACTCTTCAAAAATGTCAACTGTAACTTACTTTCCATTTTGCTTCTGTGCCTCGATCATCTTGCACTTCTAAATGTAGACATGTTTATAATTAACATTGATAATAAGATCCTTGCACATACTGTTTTGTGGACTCCTATTCTCAACCTAGGATCATTCTGGGACATTCAAAACATAGTATTTTCTACTACCTACCTTTTACAGTAGTTCTTTCAAATAAATATACATCCATATCGCGAGGGAGAAAAAAACACTGGCAAACCTTTATAGTATGTATAATTGTTCAGATATTTGTTAGCTGGTCAATAATTATATATACAGTGTACAGGATGAAGAAATGCACAGAATTTTTCCTCTTTTAAAACCTGAAACCTGCCTGAGTGACTATCACTAATCCACTAAAAGAAATTTGCAGAGCTGGGGATCCCAACCACAGAGATGTTGACTCTATTTAAACAACACTTATCCGGAAACTTAACGCTTTTTTTTTTTCAGGAATCGGAGGCCAATTTCTGGAAAAACAAATACTTCTACTTCAAATTTGATTTTATTTGTGGATATAAACTTAACAAAGAGACATGGCTAAAGAGCACGTACAGTACATACCAACTTCCTCCCTTTACTAGATGGCTTGAGAACAGGCCACAGATTGGTATATTTGCCGATAAATGTCTGCATGACGCGATGTTTCTTGGTTGGGGCAGCCAATTTGTCTATTGACTAGTCTGGTTTACAACTATTTTACTATTTACTATGAGTACATTGGGAACTTCTGGACAAAATACAGTAAACCAGTCTGTCAAAGGGAAGTTAACTCTAGATGATCAGTAATCAGGCTACTGTCCCGGCACTGTTGAAAATTGTTCTTTGTCGAAATTTATCAGAATTTTGATGCCAGAGATCATAATGCAGAAATTAGACTTAAACATAGGTATGATTCTGCAAAAATTGGAATGGTTGGCATATCTGCAACAATGACCCACCTAGTTTCAAGTCCTGTACACTATGACCTGCATTTTTGGGCTTGGCACCCTGTGTTGAAACATTGGATTTCCATTAAAACAAGGCAAATACCAGAAAACTAAACACAGTGAAAAAGAGTAATATTAGTTACATGTTACATTGGTTTCACAGTATCTGATACTTTACATATTTCTAAAGTGGTCTAGGTTTCCTTTTCGATGTTAATAATATAAATACTGTTGGTTTGACAAAGGAGTTGAAAATATAGCAGGTGCACGGGAGTTGCAGAAACATGAAATGCCAACAAGAATGTAATCAAACAGATACAGGTGTTTGCCATCTTGTCAATTTCAATTTTCAGTGTTTCCTCCATGCTATAGTGCATTTGTTAAGGATAAGAATAAAAATTAACATGCTTAAGTCTCATTATAAGCAATTTTTAGATCATGTTCTTTTCTGACTGTTCACCAAACCCTTCTAAGGTCTAACAGCCCTAAATATATAAGATGACAGTTTTTTTTCTATTTCAAAGATACATGTAATTGGGGGGCATACTTTCTTCTTTATCCAAGAGTGTAGATCCAAGATCAGACTGCACAAAATGTGCAGTCTAATCTTGGATCTATCCGACCACAGAAAGTCCCCAAGTCACGCATAGCAGCCTTAACAGGGTTAATGAAATATAGGATAAAGAGAACAGCCAGAGGGATGAAAAATTAATTCTGCATTTTAAATCTATTATGTTGTACATACAGTTTCTGCTTCAAGACTGTGAGGCGAGCACTTACTGCTTATCAACCGACAGTATGCAGTTCATTTTGTACGGAAATTTGCTTTATTTCAGCCTCAGAAAACTCATGCAGCTGTCTGCTTCAGAGAGGTTTGGGACCTTGAAGTTTGTGCATCTGTTCTCAACATGATAAAATCTGAAAGAAAAAGAGTTTTTGTAAGATCATAAAATAACACAACAGATGCCTTCCCTGTACAGATGCGCACATTAATTCTGAGGTGTTCACCCTCCTGTTAAAAACATTACACGACTTTCATGCCAGTTTATGCTGTTTAAAACTTTTTTAAAACTTTTTTTCTTGGTAGCATAATGGCAGCAGTTCAGACGATTAACACAATTGGAAAAAATCAGCCAAGGGCAGACAGAATTTTAACTTTTCCTTAAAACCTCAGCAGTGTCTAAAATGCCACCTGCCGATTGTGCCTGCCACTGAGCTGCCACCAGCCAAATTTGAGTGAAAACTGGAATTTACCATGCCGCCAGGTGTGATTTAGTGATTTGTGACTATAAGCACACCATATTGCTTTACCCATTAGTCAATAAAGAGGGCCGTGATGGCCCTGTATCGCTCCACTAGCTTTTTAACCTTTTACCACATAATTTGAAGTGTTCATGACCCTGAAGAAGACAGTTTATGAAAACAATGAACACTATCAGGCAATACAAAGCAGATTTATTCATTGGTATGAAAGGTAAAGTTCTTGGGGAAAAAACCTGAATGACAAAACCTTATTGAATTTAACATTCAACTCATGTGAGTGTAACTATTAGCATCAAAATGATTCAATTTCCCTGAAAACAATACTTTCTATCAAAAAACTTAAATGTCTGGCACCAATCATGTATCACTACCATTTGATAATCTACCGAGTTAAATAGTAACAAACTTTATACTTTATAACAAGAATTACTTCCTTTGATTAATGTTTAAAATGAAGTGACTATCGGTACATGGAAGCCAACGTTAAACTTGTGATCCCTGGAATAGAGCTAGTTTTGACCCCAGTCCTATAATATGAAGAAACTTGTTAAAAGTTCATTAGATATAGCTAAACGACAAATTCAGTATGCCTGGAACTTGTGATTTCAGAGAAAATGATTTTTAAAAATGTTAATTTCTTTTGAATTTTGTTGCCATGGCAACATTGAGGGAATCAAATTCTTTCAAGAAATTCTGAAGAGGACCATGGCAGGATAATTTCTCTAAAGTTCCATCAAATTTGATAGTTTCAGAGAAGATGTTTGAAATAAATGTTAATGCATAGATGGATGGATGGACACATGACAGACACCGGGCCATGACATAATGCCCCAGGCCTTTGGTCAGTGGAACTAAATAATTAAGAAAAATTGGGAAAATCTTACTTCAGATTATGTAACGAGAACCATACCCACTTGAAGGTTGTTGTATCTGTTCTGTCAAAGTTCAAAATACCATCTTCTGTAATATAAGAGAAATAACCTCAGTCAGAAACAGAAGTATATCTTCAAGTATAGTGTTACCAATCTTAAGCAAAATATTACAGAGGATAACTTTTCAAAACATTGGTTTAAAAGATGAAATTGCTTATGACAAGCAGTTTCTTCTTTAGCAACTTTTTTCTTCTCTTTCCGGGTGAAAAAAATTATCACTTTTTTATATGGATATTACCAAAGTTGTCTGCTAAAAATTGTTAATAAAATGAGGTAAATATTAACCCATTACCACACAATCCCTACTTTTGATGCCCCTGAGAAAGAAGCCTTTTGAAAACACTGTGGGAACAGGAGAAAATGCTGGTAACCAGCATTTTCTCCTTTTCCCACAGTGTTTTCTACCCTTCCCAGATTAAATTTCAATTTTTCAGTCACCTTTATTTTGTATGCTTCAAATGCTTTCAATTTGGACCAGTCTAAATTTTTCTCATGTGGTAATGGGTTAAAAGATATCTGTCACATGAACTATGTGCTCTTAGTATCAAATATATTTTCAACCTCTAAGTCTCTATGAAAGTATTGGTAGTTCAATGTTTCTCTTCATATGTTAAAATTACATATGATACATGAAAGATTGCCCACAACATAATGAAATTTTTGAAAAATACACCTACATCAGAAATAATCTAACAGGGCAATTAACAACCATATTATAAATGCCACTCTACGCTGCAACAAATCTTAGAGAGAAAGTTCTTAGGCTTGAACAATGTTTGAATCACACTATAAATCTTTACCGAATGACAAGATTTTAGACCTAACCATATACATCTGGAGACCACAAAATCAATTTGGTTCAAATTATGGTCTTTGTCTTTGGAAGGATACAAAACATGGTGGCAGCAAGAATTTTTTGCCTCACCCACAACATTTTCAGAATGTCTTCGCAATTGAATATTTTTTTGGTCATGGGATTCACATAATTATAAACCGATGATAAATATTTTGATTCCAGCATGCAGAGTATTTGCTTATGTAAATTTCAACAAGAGGGCCATGATGGCCCTGTACCAAATAGGACTCTCGCAGGATAATTTATGTAAAGTTTCTTCAAATTTGGATGGGCCGTTCGTCCTTACAAGCCCGACATTGTGGGGTTAGAAGTACATTTAGTCTCTATGGAGTTCATTCCGTCCATCTGGTAGGTATGGGGTTAGGGCTAGTGAGGTTAAAAAAGGTGCTCTTGTGGGGTTGATTGCGTTGCATTGAATAAAGAGCACTTCGACCTCACCGTCCGTTCGTCCGTGCGTGCGTCCGTAAACTTTTTCTTTAAAAAACTTTTTACCAAATTTTACAGGACTGTTCCTTAGGTGGTCCTCTTTCAAATTCCTTTAAATAATTGTGTTCCATGAATAATTCTGGTTGCCATGGCAACCAAAGTAAAAAACCTTTAAAAATCTTCTCCTCCCAAATCGCTAATTGGATAGCATTATTTTTTTGCAGAAATGTTCCTTAGATAGAGGTCTACAGAATTCCTTAAAAAAAAAAAGATCCGTCAAAAAACATGGCTTTCATGGGAGACTCATTTTCCTTTTATTGTATAAAGTAAAATCTTTGAAAAATTTCTTCTCTCAAACTACTCATTTTGATTTCATTGTTGTATCGCAGGTTAGTTCCAATGGTGGTAAGTCTTTACCTTACAATCCTGACTTTTAACGACCCTAAAGAAGAAGTCTTTGGAAAACACTCTTGGAAAAGGAGAAAATGCTGGTAATCAGCATTATCTCCTTTTCCCTCAGTGTTTTCTATTCTATCAAAGAGAGAAATCATCATTTCATCAATGTTTAATTTGTTGTCTGCAAATGCTTTCAGTTTGGTCACATCCCAAATTTTGTCGTTTGGTTTTAAGCGTTAAAGATGGTTGCTTAACATAATCTATAATCCTTTTCATATAAAACAGGAGAACCTCTGTACTTTGATTAGTTCTGGTAAAGGTTTGTTGACCTACTGGTGACTTAGTACAAAGAGGGACAGGGCTTCACTATTGTGATAAGGCATTTTGTTATCCAATCAAACTGATCCCTGACAAAGAAGACTTTCGAAAACATTGTGGGAAAAGGAGAAAATGCTGGTAACCTTTTCCTACAATGTTTCCTACCCTTCACAAAACAACTTTCAAATTTTCAGTCACTTTTATTTTTTCATCTACAAATGCTTTCCATTTGGAAAACCCTAAAATGTTGTCGTTTGGTAATGAGTTAACTATAACTAGAAGACAAAATTTTTATAACTGGCTATAATTGAAAGATGTTGCAGACAATATAATAAATCTTCAAATTAGTAAAACTTGTATCAAACAGGGTAGAAATTATTGTGTAAAACTAAGAAAATGCAGGTAACTTTTATTTTCTTCTTTTCTCAAAATGTTTTTCATAGCTTTTTTTCTTTAGTGACCTAAAATGCAGGAATGAATGGTAATTGTTAAAAACTTCTCTTCACCATTACAGAAAAATCAGGCCTGTGGAGCGATACAGGCGCTCAAGCGCCTCTAGTTGAGTAGCAGACCAATTAGAATTCCGAAAATATACCTATAAATCTGTCTGAGTTTTTCAAAGCAATTCAAACATCTATATCTGCGTATAACACCAACTGTCAATAAAAATCCACAAAACACAGCTAGGATCCAGGGTTTTCACAAATTACATCCATGTGGCTATACGAGCGTGGAGAATATCCAGTAATGAGTTTACCCGCAGGGCACAGATTAGGTGATTCCCTGCACGTGGACTGGTTCTTACGTCATTGTGTTCGCAGTTGGCTAATATTTTTGTTTCAGTTTGATGCTTGATCGAGCAAATGATGTCGAGTTTGCATAATGTACAATTTTTGCTTGCGAATAGGGTTTAGAACCGACAATAATTCTAAACATGTTTGAAGTTTGCATGAGGCCGCATCTTTAAAATAAAGGTCATCAAACATTGCGTCAATTTAAATTGCTGATACTCATGAAAGAAATTTGTATTACTCAAAAAAAGAGAAGCTTATAAAACGAGACGAGCATGGCTTTTTATTGCTGTTCGAATGAAATCGAAATGGCTCTACAACAGAATATCCTTGCAATGTTCAAAAAGTCAAATGACAAGCTTGGCAAACCTAGTCATCTTGACCAACAAATCCAGCCTGGGCAACTGGATGGATAAAAAAGTTGGACTGGGGACCCGACAGAGTCGCAGAGTTGTAGATCTAGTTAGCTATCAGCAGAATACTGCCTGCCAGTCCTGTAGAGTGTGAACGTGGGTTTTCAAAGCAGAACCTAATCAAGACACGACTGCCATGTAGTCTGAGCGTCGAAATGTTGGACAAATTGATGTGAATTTCTATCAACGGACTCACACTTCCTGAATTTGACCCGTTGCCAATATTTCACGTATGGTGTACTAAAATGAGTGCAGGTCGTCACATTTTCAAAAACACAAAAGGCCAGAACAAACTTTTTTATAAGTTTAAAGGTGGGTATTTAGAATTTTCACATCACTCCAAATTAAAAAATGTATATATCATTGAAATTTATATGAAAAAAGAATACAAATCATCAATAATTAAGAATTATAAAAATTACCGCAAAAAAATTTTTTGATGGTATTCCCTTAAAAGGCTACGTAGCCACTTAAGCTATTTTTAGATTTCGCGCCAAAAATCAATAAAGCATTGTGGGAATGTCTAGTGACTGGCACATGACTAATAACGCTTAAATTCCATTACATAACAAACATGTAATAATTATTTTCCATAATGTCTTCTTCGGACAGATGCTTGAAACTTTGTTTGTGTTTTCCTGTATTTAAATGAGAGAATTGATAATCTAAAAATAAAATGTGTCTCCCGTTCGTGTCAACCTGGTCCGTAATAAATCTCTAATTTCTCGTGTTATTGGATAGTTTTCGACTACTGGGGTTTTATGAACGAAAATTAAAGGCTATGGGAGTATAAGGATGATTTTTTTGCATTTTCGTCCAAAAATCTGAAGGGCCACCTTTAATCTGGACTTTGCTATATGGTAACATATATGTATTTTTCATTGTAAGAACTTAATCTGGATTTAATAAATAAATGAATAAATAAATAATATGAAAAAAAAAAAATTCTGCTGAAGACGGATTTGTTGGGCCTCGATGTGGCACAGGGACGAACACTGCATTTGAATTATGATTGTGATCAAGCAGTGGCTAACTGCAACACAATGCTATTGGATGTTTAAAATTGACAAAAGAAAAAACAAAAGAAAAACGTTGAATGAATGAATAATTTTAATTGTCAAATCGACGTCGATGGGCACCTTCTGCTATATTGCCGGAAGTGCAATTTTATACATAACCGGAACTGTTGGATGCAATGCGTAAACAAGGTACAATCTATCCATCAACTATGCTTTACTATTCAATATTCGTCTGTGTATGTCATTCTCAATCATGTAAACTTGAACAAAAATCTATCGCAAGAAAGAGAAACCTGTAACAGAAATTGGTATATAATATGACATTTAAACCAGGCAACAATCTGGGCTGGGGTAGGTCAGAGACATAACATAGACTTTATTTGATATGCCTCTGGATACTGAGTAGGGGTACAATTATTGGAGGAGGGGTTGGTACGGCCTGGACTGATTCAGATCGAAAAGTTTCCGAAGCCCTGCCGACAACAGTTACTTTTTTTATCGTTTTTTCTGTTCTGTTGACCCACATTTCCCTAACCATGTTTGTTAAGTTCAGTGATGAGCAGAAAAACATTGAGATCTCCAATCTGGACAATTTAACATTTTTCAACACAACCCCGATTTCTAATGACCCTGTTGTAGGGAGACTTTTGAAACAATTGTGAGAGAGATAGAAAATTCATGTAGGCAGACAACAAAATTAATGGCAATTTTGAGTCACATTTATAGCTTAAGTTTAGAATGTTTTTTTCTTAGTTCGGTAAAGAGTTAATTGTTAAAACCAGTAAGCTCAATCTGGTGTTAGACCACGCTTGTAGGGACTTGACCAATCAGTGTTATGTATTTCCATTGTATATATCGAAGATACAACTCCTGCAGTTGTATGTCTGGATATACTATGCTAGTATATCCCGCACGTGAATCCCGACAATTTTTGTTTGCAATGTCGAGTCAGGGCAAAATGTACCCTTCGCGGTAAAACAATTTTGAAATATGATTTGAACTGCGTATAACATTTTCATGTGTGAGTGCAATACTATTCAAAGTCTATACAAGAACAATCACTTTAAAATAGTATTGCCCTCAACTAGCGATTAAGTACAGCAACCTCTTGAATGGAGTGTTTTAGGCAGTAGAAAAAAAGGCTCCAGTCTGGTTAAAAGTGTAATGTTCACATTTTGGCTTTAAAGGTAGGTATTTAGAATTTTAATATCTTACCAAATTAAAAAATAAATATATCACTGAAATTCATATGAAAACTAAAACAAATCATCAATAATTAAGATTCATAAAATAACCAAAAAAAAAAAAAAAAAATGATGGCGTTCCCTTAAAAGGCTACATAGCCTCTTAAGGTATTTTGAGATTTCCCGCCAAAAATCAAAAAAGCATTTTGGGAATGTCAAGTGACTGGCACGTGACTCATAACACTTAAATTCCAGTACATAACAAACATGTAATAATTATTTTCCATAATGTCTTCTTCGAAAGCTATGTTTGAGACTTTGTCTGTATATTCCTGTATGTAAATGAGAGAATTGACAATCTAAAAATAGAACGTGTCTCCCGTTGGTGTCAACCTGGGCCGTAGTAAATCTGTTATTTCTCGTGTTGTCGGACGGTTTTCAACTACTGGGGTTTTATGAATGAAAATTAAAAGGTTTTGGGAGTATAAGGATGATATTTTTGTAAAGTTTCGTCCCAAAATCTGAAGGGCCACTTTTAAAACATGCCATTGTCTTTACAACCATTTTTCTGAAACTTCAATCTGAGAAGGATTAAACACTTATTTTCGCTAAGAAATTACAATAAATTCGACAGCTCTTTAGTTTGCATTGGCGTTAAACATGTGGGTGCACCTACACATGAATACTACGGGTTGGTTTAGGAACGTTTAACCCTTAACTGCTTAATAAGTGAAATGAAACCTTCAAGCCTATAATAAAAGCCCAAATTTGGCTATTTCAAAGATATCTAGGGGAAAATATCGCCTTATCGGAAAGTGTACATCCAAGATTAGATTGTACACGTTCTATGCTTTCTGATCTGTATCTAAATTGTCCACTAAAGGTCCTTGAGTCATGTTTAGCAGCTTACAGATTAAGCTCAATGGCTCTATGTACAAAGTTTACAAGGTTTTCATGTACTGCCTTGACATTGCTTACAAAAATTGCTCGAAATTTACGTATTAAACATAATTGCAAAAAAAAAATGAACAATACTTCTCAGCAACATTCCATGTGTTTCGTAATAAAATAGACTAGTACTGTCTAATTACAAGAGACACATAGTAAGTTCTAAACGATGAACGTCCCTATTGTCTTTGACAATCTACATCAATCGAAACATAACGTTTAACTTTTCAAAATTTTGCCGGCAAATACAATTTCGATCTTAACAATCCACAAATAGGTTAACTTTCATTAAAATCATAATAAATAATTTAACATTTTGATATAAATTAGTACCTTACTTTTGCCTCTTTTGAACCAGCTGCAAAACTTTCATTTTAACAATTACAACGACTCAGTTTTGTAACAAGCTTTTTATCTACTATAAATATGAGCATATGACGTAAAAAGCATGAATAAATAGTCACGCGGTCTAAGTAAGATAGAAAATCTCGGGCCGTGATATATGGGAAATATAAACTCGCTAACGCTCGTTGTATATTTCCCATATATCACGGCACTCGTTTTCTATCCCTTACTTGTTTGAGTATTAAAGAAAATATTACAAAACAGGTGGTTACAAAAAATGACATAAAATATATCATTTTTTTTTTTTTGCAGCAGCAGAAGAAATGATGTGTGCAGGATTATTTGAGTAATATTATTTGATAATTTGTTTGATTCAGGTATGTTAGATAATAGATCTAAGTTCATTTTGTGAGAAACCTGCTGAATTATGAGGTCTTTTGACATAGACGAACTTGACAATAAGCTAAGTATGATCCAGGTCAGTTGGTGGAAACTATTCAGGCTGGCCAGAATCAATATTTTGCAGGAATCAATCCCCTTTTCACAGAGCATGGCTCATGTGTTTTGCAGCTCAGTTGTTGTATTACCTAAACCCTTTACCCTATAAGGCATTTCTATGGTATCTCTAATTGACCATAAACAACAGCAAAAATGAAGCCATTTCTTATATGTACAGTATATGACACCTTTGATAGCATAGAAAACATTGTGGCAAAAGGTGAAATTGCTTGTCATGAGCAATTTCACTTTTTGCCACAATGTTTTCCATAGGCTCCTACAAGCAATGAGTAGCAATGAGTATCTATGGAGTAAAGGGTTACCTAGAAATGCATTTAACTCTTTGTCACACAGTCTTGACCTTTAAAAACCCGAGGCCTTAGAAAAGAAAGAAGCCATTTGAAAACATTGTGGGAAAAAGAGAAAATGGTGGTAACCTGCATTTTCTCCTTTAAACACAATAGTTTTTTTCTTTCCCAAACCAAATATCAATATTTCAGTCACATTTGTATTATTGCTTGCAAATGCTTTCAATTTGGACAAGTCTAAAATTTTTTTCATTTGGTAAAGAGTTAACTCTTTACCACACGAGAAAATTTTAGACTGGTCCAAATTGAAAGCATTTGCAGACGACAAAATAAAGATGACTGAAAAATTGGAATTTGTTCTGGGAAGGTTAGAAAACACTGTGGGAAAAGGAGAAAATGCTGGTTACCAGCATTTTCTCCTTTTCCCACAGTGTTTTCAAAAGGCTTCTTTCTCAGGGGCGTCAAAAGTAGGGATTGTGTGGTAATGGGTTAAAAAAAACCCCTAAAGATCCTGAGGAAGTAAAAACTTGAAAGACATTGTAGATGACAGTGTAACATTTTCCTTTTTTTAATCCAATCATGCAATCCTTAACCACGCACTCCTGAGTTTCAACAACCTTGTGAAAGAAGTCTTTTTTTTAAAACAAGAGAGCCATTATAGCCTTGAAATCGCTCACCTGAGTCTTTTGTCCAAACATGACCCATTTTCAATCTCTTTTGAGATATTATGACAAACATTCTACTGAGATTTTCCTGAGTTATTGACCCAAAATGACCCACTTGCAAACTGGTGCAAGACCAACATTCTGACCAAGTTTCATGGGTATTGCATTAAAGATGAGGTCTGTAGAAAGTAAACACGGTTTTCTAACATTTGACATTGTGACCTAGTTTTTGACCTGACATGACCCATTTACAAACTGTTTCAAGATATTATCTAGACAAACATTCTGACCAATTTTCAAGAGTTTGGACCAAAAATGTGGCCTGTAGAGCATACACAAGGTTTTTCTAACATTTGACCTAGTGACCTAGTTTTTGACCTGACATAATCCATTGTCAAACATGTATGAGATATCATCAAGACAAACATTCTGACCAAGTTTCAGAAGTTTTTTATTGTAAATGTGGCTTCTAGAACTTACACAAGGTTTTTTCTAGGATTTAACTCAATGACCTAGTTTTGACCCCACATAACCTATTATAGACCTAATCCAAGATATCATCCAGACAAACATTCTGACCAAAGTTCAAGAGTTTTGGACTGAAAATGTGGCTTCTTGAGTGTACACAAGGTTTTTCAGAGATTTGATCCAGTGACCTGGTTTTTTGACCCCACATGGCCCATTTTCACATTTTTTTGAGATACATGTATCATCAAGACTAACATTCTGACCAACTTTCAAGAGTGTTGGACTGAAAATGTGGCCTCTAGAGCATACACAAGCGTTTTCTAAGATTTGACCTGGTGATCTAGTTTTAGACCTGACATGACCCATTTTTAAACTCATCTAAGATATCATCAAGGCAAACATTCTGAAAACCTTTCAGGAGTATTTGACAGGAAATATAGCCTCAAAAGCTTACACAAGATTTTCATAAGATTTGACCTGACCAGACATAACCCATTTTCCAACTCTTCCGAGATTTTAGGGAGACAACATTCTGACCAAGTTTCATGAGTATTTGACTAAAATTGTGGCCTCTAGAGTGTAAAAAAGTGAAAAAGTTGAAGACGGACGACACACAACGGTCACAGCAAAATCAAAATAGCTCCCCATGAGCACTGCATGCTCAAGTGAGCTTAAAAAAAAAAAAAATGGAAAATGACAAATGCTGGTAACCACCATTTCTTCTTTTCCCACAGTGTTTTCTACACAGAAAAAATTTTATTAAATCTTTTGAGCCTCAATCAAATTGCTGTCTGCAAACACTTTTTTATGCAATTTTGACAGATCCACATGTTTGGTGTATGGTATCAAGTTTAGTCACAAATAAAATGTTGGCAGCAACAGGCCTGCTTTAAATGTACCCTGCTTTTTGAGACCTCAAATTTCAGTTGCTGACAGAGAAGAACAAGATCAGTCCAGTAGCCATGCAGTCTTATTTTGGGCTACTCAGATGGATACCTTACCATTAATATATGTTTCTTTATGCCCATTTAGAATTAAAGGCTCAGTAAAGTCCATCTGTAAATGATGGGTAGTATCAAGATGCATTTAATTTATACTATTTAACCCATAACCACACAATTACTTTTTTGACAACCCTGAGAAAGAAGCCTTTAGAAAACATTGTAGGAAAAGGAGAAAATGCAGGTAATCAGCATTTTTTCCTTTTCCCACAATGTTTTCTACCTTTCACAAAACAAATTTCAAATTTTCAGTCACTTTTATTTTGTCGTCTGCAAATGCTTTCAAATTGGACAAGCCTAAAATATTGTTGTTTGGTAAAGAGTTAAATGTATGTAAACTAATATGATGCTGAAAGAGTAGAAAAAGATCAGTCTAATAACCTTGCAGTCTTATTTTGGGCTTCTCACATGGATATATAACCATTTACATAAGTTTCCTAATGCCAATTTAGAATATTTAAAAGCTCAGTAAATTCCAACTGTTGCTGGTAATCAGCATTTTCTCCTTTGCCCACAATGTTTTCTATTCTTCCCAGCACAAATTTCAATTTTTTGAGACAAGTTTATTTTGTCGTCTGCAAATGCTTGTAATTTCAAGAAGTCTAAAATGTCGTCATTTGGCAAATATTTAAATGTGCATGGACATAGTCTAACCGTTGGGTATATACAAAACACATATTTATTGAGAATGTAACCATTTACCTTGTAATCCCTTGTTTTAATGGCAAAAAAAAGGGGTTTAAAAACATTTGTGGAAATGGGAGAAAATGTTGGTAACAAGCATTTTGTCATATTTTCACAATATTTTGTATTGTATTCAATTTTTTATTGTTATTTTGCAGCAAATGAAACCAAAAGCAGACTTTTTATTGACTTGTACCAAACAACTTGGTTGACTGGGCTGCAATACGACAGAAATGTTGGGAGTGCTTGGCACCATTTGGTTTGTTTCATGGAGGCAACCTTAACCAAACTAGTTATTTTTTGTGCCTTATCACACTGCACATAGACCTTAGGTCATTTCCAAATTATTCAGCATTAAATCATTGACATGTTATATCACTTTTTTCCTTTCCTAAAAACTTACAGTTGATAAACAAGTTTTCTTAATCTAACACCATAGTACATAATTATTTAAATTATTTGGAAAAAATCAGGCTGTATACAAGTTAAACATATCAAAAAAAGGGAAATATTACAAAAATTTATTTTTAGTCAAGAGACCTGCAGACCAGGGCAAGGTAGCCTTTTCACATTTGGTGTAAAACAATAAATTCCTTGGCAGTCGCTCAACAGGTAATCAATCTCCGCGTATTGAGTCTCAACCTGAAGTGCCAGGTCTGTTAGACTTGCTGATGTTCTGTTTTCTGAAGACCAGACAATTATTACCATGATGCAAATTCTGCATACCCAGACATGATATCCAAGCCTAGCCCTTTAACTTACACTGATAATGATTTCTTTGAATCATGTAATGGACGAAAAGCAGTTTTGCTTAACTCTTTAACAAATGACAAATCTATAGACAGGTCCAAATTGAAAGTATTTGTAGACAACAAAATAAATGTGACTGAAAAATTGTAATTTGATTTGGGAAGGGTAGAAAATATTGAGGGAAGAGGAGAAAATGTTGGTTACCAGCATTTTCTCTTTTTCCCACAATGTTTTCAAATGACCTTTTTTCTCAGGGTCGTTAAAAGTCGGGATTGTGTAGTAAAGAGTTAAGTATGAACCCCAGAACCCATGGGTGCACATGTGCCAAAGTAGTATTATAATGGACTGTAAGCATATCTGTGTAAATACTATGAGATATTTGGTCATAGGGCATTTCAAGTTAAACGGTTAAATGTGTTTCAATCATTAAATTGTTGAACTTTCTGTTTACTCTTTGATTGTACACTACCATCAATTTGTTCATTGATCTATCTTGAAAGTCAGTCTACTTTTTTCCAATTTGGCAAAAAATCTGTGCTTGAATTTCCAAATTTGACAGGCTAAGAACCTTTCCTAATTTTTGGAGAAACAGAAGCCCTGGACAAAATTCTGGACTCCTAAATATATTGAAGGCTTTTTTCAGATGACAAAGCTTGTATTAAATCTGCATGATTACTATCTGAAATGGGAGAAAATATTGGTGACCAGCAGCATATTCCCTCAATGTTTCAAAAGCTTTATGCCTATGGATCATTACAGCACTGGATTGCATGGTGTTGAAGAATTATGCACATTACTTTTTGCAATCCAAAGGCTATGTATCAAAGCAAAATTTGTTGGGAAAAGAAACGCTACAATTTCTTGGGTTTCTAGGATAGAAATAATAGGGTCAGTACTTAGCAAAGTTTGTCCTAACGGAGTTCAACCGTATATCAACAGAATGGGTTATTATATAAACAAATACAAAGTTTTGCAAAATTCCATCCTATGGTATTGGAGATATTGTCATGGACAGACACAAGGATGGATGAAATTTGAACCAAAAATGGGATTTTTTTTTCAGAAAACTGGTGAAACGAAAGTTCATATCACTAAATGTTTTCATTTTACCTATTTGCCCATTTGTGAATCTAACATTTTAGAGTCACAAAGAACTTCTCAATTTTGTCCAAATATATGTCAAGGAAATGAAACCTAGTAAGAAAGTGACTTTAAATGCTGCATTATAATGAGTTTTACTCATATCAAAATTATTATCAGAACTTTTACAATTTACATCTGATCCTGTGTGGCTCAGCTGTTAGGGTGTTAGACTTGTAATCTATGACTTGGATGGTGTGATGGATCAAGGATTCAAGAC
The DNA here is from genome assembly GCA_943736015.1 of Tridacna crocea. Classification (NCBI taxonomy): domain Eukaryota; kingdom Metazoa; phylum Mollusca; class Bivalvia; order Cardiida; family Cardiidae; genus Tridacna; species Tridacna crocea. The sequence goes on from OX031066.1 coordinate 19,836,082, forward strand.
CCAACCTCAACCACTGGTCACATGGGTATATCCTTGCTCCATTTCAGAGCCCAAGCCTGGTACTGGTGAAACCAGACAAATGCATGAATAAGCAAACATTGCTGAGATATAGTTGAACAATAATCATTGTTGAAAGCCACATAAAACAACTGAAAAACAAATGAACATCTGCTTTAGTAGTTTAATCATTAATCAAATCAGTAGCCTTTTCTAGAGACTTTTGTTACATCTTCTGATGTCCATTTGTAAGAGGGAGCAAGATAAAACCTCCGAAACTTTTCTGTGATCTTAGGCATATCAACAGCATCAGCATTTCCCTTAAAAAAATATATATAAAACAATGTAAAGACCGATTAATCATTTACCACATTTCCAAGTTTTAGTAAATCTAAGGAAAAGGCCTTTAACCCATTACTTCACAATCCCTACTTCTGACGACCCTAAGAAGCTGTTAGAAAACATGGGAACATGGGAAAAGGAGAAAATGCCAATTACCAGCATTTTCTCCTTCACAAAATAACTTTAAAATTTTCAATCACTTTAATTTTGTCGTCTGCAATTGCTTTCAATTTGGACATGCCTAAATATTGTTGTTTGGTAATGAGTTAAAAAGATCTAAGGAAAAAAATGAAAATATTGATTTCACTGAGGTAATATGCTGGTCTTGAGCAGTATTTATTCTAGAAGTCCGAAAGTTAAGAGGTGAACGCCTGTTAACAAGGGTGCCATCGTCACAATATATGCTGCCAATCACTGCTATTTTAAGCAGCTACTTATAGAGAGTGAAGGGCTGGAATTTCTAGCACCTACCCTGTGTACAAAATACAGTCTGATCCTTCATCAAGACTGTCCTCTAACCCTTTATTCCATAGATACTCATTTCTACGCATTGCTTGTAGGAGTCTTTGGAAAGCATTGTGGCAAAAGGTGAAATTGCTTGTGATGAGCAATTTCACCTTTAGGCACAATGTTTTTTATACACTATCAAAAGGTGTCATATACACATAAGAAATGGCTTTATTCTTGCTGTTATTTAGGGTCAATTAGAGATACCATAGAAATGCCGTATTGGGTAAAGGGTTAAGGGAAATTTAGTTGTCAAAATCCTTTACCTTACAATCTCTTATTTTGAAGACCCTAAAAAAAGGAGCAATTAGAAATGTTGCTGGAAAAGAAGAAAATGAAACCAGCATTTCTTCCTCTTCCCACAATGTAATCCATTCTTAAAATGACAAATCTCACAATTCCAGCCACATGTAAATGTTAATCTGCAAAGGCTTTGAATTTGGACTTGTCCAAAATTTGTTTGGTAAAGATGTAAGGGTTAAGAATGAGTTGGTTTCATTACAATAAAAGCTTCTTCCATGGGATTGCTCAACCTCTGGCTTTTCAGGGTTAGCCCTGGCTTAAGTAACCCTACTCCTCTAAAGTCAAGTTTCAATTTTTGACTGAAGTTAATTCCATCGTCTGCAAATACTTTCAATTTGGATGAGTATACAATTTTGTCATTTGGTAAAGAGTTAAAAAATTGTTCCAGTCAGACCTTGTGCCTATTTTGATAAATTCTGAGCCAAACTTGGGCCACTTGAGCCATGAGAAGTTATGGCATTCAAAAGCATTTATATAAATCTATATGTTAACCTTTATCCTGCTAAATAATTAAGATGAAATTTTCAATTCAATAGTTTAACCCTTTCCCAAACAATCCCTCGTTTTTACGGGTCTGGAATAGTAGCCTTTTGAAAACATTGTGGGAAAAGGAGAAAATGCTGGTAACCAGCATTTTCTCCTTTTCCCACAATGTTTTCTATCCTATCATAGACAGAAATCATCTTTTCAGCAAGAGTTGAATTGTCGTCTGCAAATGCTTTCAATTTGTCTAGTCCAAAAATTTGTCGTTTGGGAAAGGGTTAAACCCAAATATCACAATCTCAAAGATTTGTTTTGAGAAATAATATCTCCTTATCAGACAGTGTAGATCAAAGATCAGACTGCATGTTCTGTGCAGTCTGATCTTGGTCTTTACTGTTTGCAATAGGTAAGTGAGTCACACTTAGCAGCCTAAGGGTTAAAGTTTCTTCATCTTCCTGCAAACATTTTTTCAGTTTAAGCCGCAATGCAAATGTTAAATTAGCACCTGAAGTCTGTATAGTTCCCATGCCATACTCATTTCAATTTTTGCATCTTCTTGGATCCTGTTTGTGTTAACCCTTTCCCAAACAAGCCCTGGTTTTTACATGTCTGCAGTAAGTCTTTTGAAAACACTGTGTGAAAGGAGAAATTGCTTGTTACGAGCAATTTCTCACTGCTAAGTGTGACTCACTTACCTGTTGCAAACATTTTTTCAGTTTAAGCCGCAATGCAAATGTTAAATTAGCACCTGAAGTCTGTATAGTTCCCATGCCATACTCATTTCAATTTTCGCATCTTCTTGGATCCTGTTTGTGTTAAATACACTAAAGCTGTAAAACTTTTCGAACACCCCTCATGCAATCTTGAGTTTAAATGACCCCGAGGAAAATGACATTTGAAAACATTTTGAGAAAATGCTGGTTACCAGCATTTTTCTCCTTCTCATACAATGTTTTTAACCTAAGGACTGATTTCATGATTTCTGAAATATTTAATTTGTGGGCTGCAAATGTTTTGAATATGGCCCAGTTTAAAATTTTGTCATTCAGTAAAGAATTAATGCACATATTGGCTTATGACAATTGAGTGCAAGAAGCTGACTCTTTCTCTCCACTTAATTCTTTCTGATCAAGTAGTTAAACTTAAATTCAACGGACTTCCACATTTTAACATTAACGTGTAATAGATGCAAATCTAAGTGTCACTCAAATACCTGTTATCGTGGACTGTGTTAAAATCTGCGAAAAAAAATGCAGCTGAGGTAAAACACTAGACTTGGATATGTTTTCATCAGTTAATAACCATCTTATCCACTCTGCATCACACCTTAAAAAGATACAATGTTTTAAGATTGGACAGAACAGTGATCAGTAAAAAAGACAAAGATATTTTTTCTTGACCCTTTCCCAAATGACAAACTTTTGGAGTAGACCAAATTGAAAGCATTTGCAGATGACAATTCAACTCTTGCTGAAAAGATGATTTCTGTCTATGATAGGGTAGAAAACATTGTTGGAAAAGGAGAAAATGCTGGTTACCAGCATTTTCTCCTTTTCCCACAATGTTTTCAAAAGGCTACTATTCTAGACCCGTAAAAACCAGGGATTGTTTGGAAAAGGGTTAAACACAGTATTTAACATTACTTGGGAACTAATGTTGTTGGTTTTAAGATTGTATATCACTAAGAAGTCTGACCTCCGATATAAAATGTCCACCCACTGATGGTAAACTCAAGTAAAAAATCCCCAACAATCATTGATAATGACAGAAAAAACTAGAGGCCCTTGGGGGCCTGAAATCGCTCTACTGGTAGTGATTTTTGCTTTTTTTTGCTAGCATACATCATGAATTCATGATGCAAACAGAAAAGAAGAGGGCAATGATGGCCCTGAAGTTGCTCACCTGAGTCTTTTGATCAAACATGGCCCATTTTGAATCTCTTTTGAGTTATTATGACAAACAATCTACAAAGTTTTCATCGTAATTTGATCTAGTGACCTAGTTGTTTATCATGACCTATTTTTAAACTCTACTGAGATATCATCAAGACATTTTAACACTCTGACTACTTTTAAAGAGTTTTGGACTCTAAATATGGTCTCTAGAGCGTACACAAGATTTGACCTAGTGACCTAGTTTTACACCCAACATGACCCATTTTCAAAGTCATCTGAGATATCATCAAGACACATTCTGACTAACTTTCATGAGAATGAGACTGAAAATGTGGCCTCTAGAGCTACACAAGGTTTTTGTAAGATTTGACCTTCTGACCCGACATGACCCATTTTCAAACTTATCTGAGATATCATCAAGACAAACATTCTGACCAACTCTTAAGAGTTTTGGATTAAAAATTGGACCTCCAGAGCGTTCACAAGGTTTTTCTAAGATTTGATCTAATGACCTAGTTTTGACCCAACATGACCCATTTTCAACGTTAACTGAGATATCATCAAGACAAACATTTTTACTAACTTCCATGAGAATTGGACTGAAAATGTGGCCTATTGAGCAAATATAAGGTAAAAGTTGATGACAAAAGAAATGTGACTGATGATGTGGACTTTGTTGAGTAAACGATACTAAGTCATCAAATGACTGCTTTTCCTGAACATTTTCTTCACTTTTGATATAATTCAATCCCTTGATGAATCAAATAATCTTTGCAAGTTTCACAAGATTTGGATCAACACTGGGAACTTGACTGCCTGAACAAGAAATAGAAATTTTTAACTTTGAATGATTACTTTTCTAATACTGATGGTCAGATTTTTTCCAAATTCAAAAAGTTCAAGCTGTTTATGATACAACTGAGTAAGTTTCATGAAAATCCATCCACGAATGCTGACTTCATTTGGTACATAGGAAATGGAGACTTTTACTTTTAAATGACTGCTTTTCCCATTCTGTTTGTTAGATATTTTTTAAAACTAATAGAGTTGAAGCTATTGATGAGATAAACAAATTGTAAAAGTTTCACCAAAAAAATCTGAAAACAAATGCAGACCCAATCACATTCACGAGAAATGGAAATTTTCATCTTGAAATGGCTACTTTTCCTATACTGTTTGTTGAATTTTTTTCACAATCAGTAGATGTGAAGCTGTTTCAGAGATAACGAACTGTTAAAGTTCTTTATGGAAATCTAACCACAAATGCTGACTTAATCTCAAAAACAAGACATTAAAATTTTCAACTTGAAATGGCTACTTTTCCAATACTGTTAGTTGGATTTTCTTTCAAAATAAATAGTTTTCCCATATTGTTTGTTGGATTTTTTTTGAAAACCAATATGGTTCAAGCTATTGATAAGACAGGCAAACAGTGCAAGTTTCAAAAAATCTAACCATGAATGCAGACTTTATCACGAAAACAAGAAATGGAACTATTCAACTTGAAATGGCTACTTTTCCCATACTGTTTGTTGAATTTTCTTTGCAATCAACTTGGTTGAAGCTATTGATGAGATAAACAAATTGTCATAGTTTCATGGAAATCTGATCACATTAGCAGACTTTATTGTGATAAAAAGAAATGGAACTTTTAAACATGAAATGGTTACTTTTCCCATTTTGTTGATTTTTTTTTCAAAATCAATAGGATTGAGCTACTGATAAGACAGACAAACTGTGCAAGTCTCACATAAATCTGACCATGAATACAGCTTCTATCTCGAAAACAAGAAATGCAAATTTTCAAATTTAAATGGCTACTTTTCCCACACTGTTTGTTGATTTTTTTTTTCAAAATCAATATGCTTCAAGCTGTTGATAAGATAACAAACTGTGAAAAGTTTATGAAAATCTGACTACAGATGCTGACTTTATCTTGGAAACAAGAAATTTAACTTTTCAATTTGAAATGGCTACTTTTCCCATACTGTTTGTTGAATTTTTTTTTGTGCAAAATTAGTAGGGCTGAAGCTTTTGATAAAATAGACAAACTGTGAGTTTCACAAAAATCTGACCATGAATGCAGCTTTTATCGCGAAAACAAGAAATGCAAATTTTCAACTTGAAATGGCTACTTTTCCCATACTATTTGTTGGATTTTTTTTTTCAAAGTCAATATAGTTTAACCTATTACCACACCATCCCTACTTTTGACGCCCCTGAGCAAGAAGCCTTTTGAAAACACTGTAGGAAAAGGAGAAAATGCTGGTAACCAGCATTTTCTCCTTTTCCCACAGTGTTTTCTACCCTTTCCAGAACAAATTTCAATTTTTCAGTCACCTTTGTTTTGTCATCTGCAAATGCTTTCAATTTGAACCAATTTAAAATTTTGTTGTTTGGTAATGAGTTAAGCTATTGATGAGATAAACAAACTTTGAAAGTTTTATGAAAATCTGACTATGCATACTCTATCGTGAATCAAGAAACTGAACTTTTCAATTTGAAATGGCTAGGTTTCCCATACTCTTTGTTGGATTTTTTTTTTCTTAAATCAATAGGATTGAAGCTGTTGATAAGATAAACAAAACAAATTAAGATTTTATTTCGTAAACAAGAAAAAGACTAGCAGACAGATTGACAGACAGATGCATCAGCAGGCAATGGAAACCATGCCCCAACATTTACATGTATATATTCTTTGCTGGCTTTCAGCCTGTAGAGTTAAAAAAAAAACAGTTCTAAACTCTTTCAGTACCTATGCAGAAAAACATCAGTTCCCATGTAGCTTGCATCATGTGAAAAGATGCATTTGGACAGTTTGTGTAAAATGTTATTTTGGACCAGCCTGCACAGTCTGCATAGGCTAATCTGTGACAGCACTTTACAACCACTGTACATTAGATTTTGCGCTACAGTAGTCTTTCGCAAAATAGAAAAATACATAGAAAGATAAGTTTTGCTTTCGAGGATTAGCCTGCGCTGACTGTGCAGGCTGATCCAAGACGATACTTTATGTAAATGTCTGAATGCCCCTTTTTGTGTGCTGCTAGCCATATAATGTAAAATCCAATCTTTGTCATCGATCATCCACCATTTCTTTCACTAGTTTTACTCGTATTACAAACTATGTACCCTTTGTACACATTAGATTTTGAATGTGCCGCATTTTTCACTGGTCGAGATTGTAATGGGCCAATATTGTTACCGGCAAAGATGTTAAACGATGTTGGGAAAACTCTGACAAAATACGGCATATATATAAAAGTTCATGATCAAATACAGAGTAATAACTTCAGATATAAGGGGCTAAGTAATTTTAAGAAAACTGTATAATTACCTAGGTTCTGCAGTAGATTCTATGGAGAGTGGGGTCCATCGTATATGACACATCATCATTATGTGTCAATCACATGCTGTCATAAGACTGGTCTCCAGAATGATTCCGAATAGTGCTTGCAACGCGGTTCAGTAGAATTGATAACAAATCCAAGCTTTTTTTGTACGGTTCTGTGACAAGAGCCAATGTTTAAATAAGGCCCCTATCCCCTTGCGAACAGAGAAAAAGTACATTTAGCTGATTATATGCCTTTGTTTCACCAATTTTCAAGCAGAAAAATTTAATTCTGGTCTTTACTGGGCCTTTAATGGTCAACAATAATTGATTATTGAAAAAAATAAAAATAATTGGTCAATTCAGCAGAAAAAACATTTAACCCTTTACCAGACAATCCCAGGTTTCACTATCCTGAGAGAGAAGCCTTCTGAAAACATGGTGGGAAAAGGAGAAAATGCTGGTGACCAGTATTTGCTCCTTTTCCCACATTATTTTCTATCCTTCTCAGACCAAATTTCAATTTTTGAGTCACATTTATTTTGTCATCTGCAAATGCTTCCCATTTGGGCAGGTCTAAAAATAGAATTATCGTAATGAGCAACCATATATTGAAAATGGTACTTTTGACCTCAGTTGATTTTGGCATTTGACATACATCTCTGTAATTCCGACTAGAACAAACAACTCATTGACTGTGACAGAAAATATGCCACACCTTTAAGAAAACTGTATTTCCCTACAACTAGTTCTACAATTGCTGCTGCTTTTTCTCTCTTTCTCTTTGCTTTGAGTTATCACAGTTTAATCACTTGGAGGTAGCATTGTTTCCTTTCTCATGAAAGCATGTGACGCAGCCTGTCATTTAACTCCACCCACTCTTGCCAGCAACATAGATTAATAAAGCGTTTTTCCTAAACCTTTGCTCCAAACATGACGACATGGATCGCTTTTCAATGACAAATTTACAATGGATACTTCTTTTAAGAAACAATGACTTTATCTCAATCATAAATTTCGGATAGACATTTCAAATGAACGAGAATTATGTGTTGTCGGCCATTTTTCCTCAAGAATTCAAGCCCTCTTTCAAGTTCAATTTTCACACAAAATTCACATCAAAAAGTTCAAAATTACCTTCGAATATAGTGCAAAATTCGCCTATATCTAGCTATCCATACCTGGAATAGCCTTTTTTCAACCCTAAATGAATAAAATTTGCTTAAAATACAGCGAACAACAGTCAGTTCCAACTTGTCAGCTCCCATTTTGCGAACGCTGCAGCCGACGTAATTATCTAAGCGTTGATTGGATATTCTCGACCATATGATCCGTATTAAACGCTGATTGGATATTCTGCAAAGGTGATCATTCTTATAACAAGTGACCGAAGTCTGCGCCTGTGTGAGAAAGGATTCTGGGAAAATGTGACGTCATTACAATGTTTACATGTTTCTTTCAGCTTTTTAAGGCTCTCTACAGGTGCTTTGTGTTTGTTGCGTTGCGCGGAAGTTTTCAAGAGGGAAATGCACGCGAACAGAATAAACTACAGACATCGTGCTATCTCGTATGCATGCTTGATTCTTTGAAGTATTATGTTTTATATTAACGTTTTATGGACAATGAACTTAAAATCGTCATGATGGCTGCGCAGATCTAGGACTATATCTTTAGGCTTTGGGTCATTTTTCTACGCAATTATCATTAACATCGTGGAAAACATACCTCGCAAAAATGTTACTCTGTTGTTTCATAATATTCATACTTTACGTTTATCCAGAATAAGGTGAATTTTTACCGATAAGGCGGGAATTTCAGCAAGGCTTCTTTCATTAAAGAACTCCGTGACCGAAAAGACTCACTGCGGTCTGCGCATGTGCCAAATTAGAGTTCTGGACCACGTGATCTGCACGTCATGTTTCTTTCAATTTATTTTGGGGAATGCTTAATGAAATAATGCTTGTTTCGTCAAGCAATTTGTTTCATCAAGCAAATGTTCTCAAAAACCCGGAGTTTTAAGAAATATCCATAAGAACAGATCTTTTAAACATTATAATTACTTAACCAAAGTAATAAATGAATAAATCATTTATTCAATCGTTCAATATGCATTTTAATGTTTATAACTTTCATGTTAGGGTCTACATAGGTCGGAATTTGACGTTGTCATTAGGCCTGTTGAGCGAATTTGTATGCAGGGAAGAATTGCCATACCATTTCTATTAACCATTGTCCAGCTAAATTACTACATGTAACTTGAAACCATCCATAGCAGGGGGTCACAAATTTAACAGTTGCTTGTATTTAGTGCCTGAAATTTACATAGTGATGAAGGGAAGCAACTCCTATTATGAGATATTTAGTTTGTCATTACATACCTCCCTTGATTATCAAACTGCACTATTTCATGATTGATGTTGGGCATTCATGATTTTTGGATACAAAATGTTCAGTGTTTCAAAGCAGTGATTTATTTTCATGCTTGGGGTTGTCCGCAAAATTTTTGGAATATTTAACATAATAAAGTAAGATTTCTATCCTTCAGTTTTTTGTTTCAGAACTCAACTGTTAGTGTCATTTTACTCTGTATAAAACAACAACAAAAAGAGAATGATGAAACCAAATTAAAAGCCATAGCAGATAACAGATTGAAAGTAGCTTTGATTATTTCTGTCTTTAAAAGGGTAGAATACATTGTGAGAAAAGAAGAGAATACTGGTTGAAAACAATTTTGAAAAATGATTATTTCAAGCAATTTCAAATTTTAGTAGTTTTAACATTTAGCTGGTTGACATGAAATATCTGGATCATTGTTGGTAAAGTGAAATAACGCTGATAATCTCATTATCACCCATTTTTCTTTCTTTCAGTTTTTAGAGATACTACTGCTCTACTGTATAAATGGAATTTGCATACTTTCCTGTTTGCATAACTAGAAGTGTACCAAAAAAATTACAAGACAGTGTCTTAAATTAAATTCCATCATTTCCATTGGTAATTGGCAAATTTTTGGACACATGTATATATCCAACTATACTGTATATTAAAAATCACTCCTCTAGACCTTTCAAACATTATACATAAAAGTTGTATACCTCAGGAAGGTAAAAACTTGTTTCGCCATGCCCAGGTAGCTCGGTCGGTAGAGTGCGGGACTTGAGAATAGTGGGTCGTGAGTTTGATCCTGGGCTCGGCCAATTTCTTTCCGGGGATTGATGATAGTCATTGCAACAGGATTTATTTCTCTCCCATTGCTGACGATTGTATTGATGATGATCATGTGGAAAAGCAGCCAGTGGCTTGAAAAGAAAATTATGTGGAGTGTTGGTAAAACAGACTCCAGGAAAGCATGGATAGGTGCACTGGCTGCAGCAGTAGAACTGAAATAATGTTGAAAATGGCATTAAACATCACGCAATCAATCAATCATAAAAACTTTTTTCGTGGAGTGCTAATTTAACTCTACAAAATTTTTAATGCTGAAACAGATTTAGGTGCTTATTCACAGAGTATGTATCAAGATCAAAGTGCACAAAAGGTACAGTCTAATCTGGCATCCACACTGTCTGCCAGATATCATGTTAACCCTCTCCAAAATGAAAAACTTTTGGACTAGACCTAATTGAGAGCATTTGCAGACGACAATTCAACTCTTGCTGAAAAGATGATTTCTGTCTATGATAGGGTAGAAAACATTGTGGGAAAAGGAGAAAATGCTGGTTACCAGCATTTTCTCCTTTTCCCACAATGTTTTCAAAAGGCTACTGTTCCAGACCCGTAAAAACCAGGGTTTATTTGGGAAAGGGTTAAAAAGGCCTTGAAACTGAATAATTTCTGTCTTTAGTAGTCACTGCAAATGTCTCTTTCATTCAATTTTGTTTATCTCCATAAGAGTGAACATGAATATTCTATACTGTCTCTTTGCTAGGGCTCTGGTCAGACATACACTATTTGGGGTGAAAGCATATCCCTAGTAACATAGGATTAAAATGGTATTATCCCTAGAGTTGTCAAACATATGTTTAATATTAGTGAATTTTACAACAATTTACTGTATTTTGACAAGATGCAAAATACAGGTCTTGAAATGATAGGCTCAATGATGGCTAAAAAATTCAACTCAAGTGTTTGCCCTTTACCAAACAATCCAAGACATTTTAAAACATTGTGGGAAAAGGACAAAATGCTGGTAACCAGTATTTTCTCTTTTTTTCCACAATGTTTTCTACTTTAGCAAAGCAAAATTTCACAATTTTAACCACATTGAAATTATTGTTCGCATAATTATGCTTTTAATTTGGGCAATGCTAACATTTTGTCATGTGCTAAAGGGTTTAATTGCATCTAAAATAAGATTATACCATTTAAAAGTATGAAAAATATTGTGAAGATGACAATCTTTTATTGTTTGGTTGGTAGAAGTGATAGTCACTGGCAGAAAAATGAGTATCAAAGTCAGGCAAAAAGTAAACAAATGATAGAATGATCTAGCATGTTTTAACCTAACTTTGAATTGACTCCTCTATAAGGGATTAAGAATGGGCACAATTGTACAATAACTGATTGTCATCTTTACCATGATTTGAGCCATGCTCTAGCAAAAGGGGGATTAATGTATCTCTACAATGCCTGATACCAAGCAACCCATCACATACACATGGATCCATCATAGCCACTATTCTAAATGAATGACCTAATCCTGAGGCATCAAGCCTCTTTTGCTAGAGCATGGCTCATCTCATCTCCTATTTTTAGCTCCACTGACTGAAGGCCGTGGCCTGGTGTCTGTTATGAGTGCCACCACCCATCCATCTGTTTGTCTGTGTATGTGTTAACAATTTTTTTTCAAACATCTTTTTCTCTGAAACAACCCATCCAAATTTGATGAAACTTCACAGAAATGATCCTGCTATAGTCTTCTTTAGAATCTTTTAAAAATGTTCGATTCCTTACAAAATTCTGGTTGCCATGGCAACATAAGTGAATAATGAAAATCTTTTTGTCTGAAACAATAAGGCCAATGGCTACCAAATTTAGCATGTAGCTTTATGCGATGGATCTCTAACAAATTTCATTATAATATATCCCTGCTGTCAAAATTGGCTCCACCGGGGATCACAAGTTCAACATAAGCTTATATAGTGTAGTGACTTCAAATTGGAATAATAATAAAGGGAAGTAACTGCTGTTCTAAGAGATAAAGTTCGTTACTATTTACCTCCCTTTGATTATCAAACGGCAGTAATACATTGTTGGAGTTTGATATCTCAGTTTTATAGATAAAAAATGTTCTGTTTTCAGTGGGAGTGATTTATTTTGATACATACAGTTATACTCACTGGAGTAGAATGTTAAATATAAAAGGTGTCTCTCATTCATTTTTTTCCTCAGAACTTTACCTTTCATGCCAATGAATAGACCTGCTTGTAATTACTGAAATTATCTTGCATTTCAAGATACAATTTGTTTTTGTTGCGAAGGGGGGTGGAGGACAGGATTATGTTTTCCTAGTAAGTTTATTACCATACAGTCTTTTTTCATACAATCTCTGTCAGTGCCATGATACATTTATTTTGCTCTTTAAGAAACAACAATTATTCTTTTCACTGGACCAAGTTAAAAGCCATTGCAAAAGACAAATTGAGTGTAGCTTATGAATGATTATATCTGTCCTTGATAGAGTAGGAAAAATTATGGCAAAGGAAGAAAATACTGGCTGACAACATTTCATTTTCTCACAATGTTTTGGAAAGCCTTCTCATTCAGGGTCTTTAGTTCTTTACCAAACGACAAATTTTTGGACTGGACTAAATTCAAAGCATTGGTAATATGATGATTTCTAAATTGAAAAGGGTATAAAATATTGAGGGAAAAGGAGAAAATGCTGGTTACCAGCATTTTAACCTTTTCCCACAATCTTTTCCATAGGTTTTTTTCTCAGGGTCCTAAAAAGTCAGGATTGTGTGGTAAAAATTAACACTTAGATTTATGCGGTAAAGGGTTAAAAAGTCGAGCAACACATGGCCATTATGGCCCTTTTGTTTAATATGGTATGATCTAAATGCATTTCAAAAACAAGCTTTGTTTACATTTAGTAGCTATTGTTACTCTAACATCAGCCTTTACTCAAAGAAATGCTTATCACACCTTTTCAGTCGATAGCTTTCAAAATATGATTAATCAGGATTTCAAATAATGCATAATCAGTGCATTCTGATCTTGATCTACTCTGTCCCCAAAAGGTCAGTAAGTCATGCTTAGCAGCCTGGTGTTTAATTCATATAAAAATCATTTTGAAAAGTGGACTTTGTTAAATACAACTTTTGGAAACATTTTTTTGTAATTCAAATAAGGTATGCTTCTGAAAGAACTACATATATTTGAACTATCAATGATGTTACAAATTAATCATTTACTGTATGTTATTTTATATCCCTACTAGAGATAAACTTTGAAAATATTGCAGGAAAATGAGCTTAAAAGCAACTACTCCCCCCTTTTGTATGGAATGTGCTACATCTATGTCACTCAGAAAAAGCATCTTCCCTTTCTTCAGTTATTTCTGCATACTTTATCATGGGAAAATGCTCTTTCCATTACTTTCCATTATTTTCACTTGTTTCAGTTTTTGTCTAGAAGTGGCATGTCAAAGCTTGAAGAATACATACAAATTCTGTTTTCATTTGTAATCGTATATCTTGAAGTGATTTGTGACAGTCTTGATGAAGTGATGTCACTAATAGGATCTAGGTTGGCAGTGGGACACACAGGGGGCCACTCCATTATATCTCACTCTGTCTTTACAATAACTGTTGGTAAGTTTTTTGAGAGCTGCTTTATTCACCATCCATTTGAAATTCATTTCTAATTTTCAGATTAGAATTCTAAATCTGAACTTCGAGGCAAGTTATCTAATTGACCTAAATATCATGTCTCCAAGAATTAGTTGTTTTAAAGTCACAGAATGTAGAACTGAACATTTTCAAAATTTCTACCAAAATTACAGTTTATGTCAAAATATCTGTTCACTTTTCTTTCCTATCTTAATCTTTTATTTTTGATTTCTGTTTGTTGGGGGAAGGACAAGTTGCTCAAGCTGTTTAACCCATTACTAAACAATCTCTACTTTTGACGACCCTTAGAAAGAAGCCTGTAGAAAACATAGTTGGATAAGGGGAAAATCCTGGTAACCAGGATTTTTCTCTTTTCCCATAATGTTTTCTACCTTTCACAAAACAAATGTCAAATTTTCAGTCACTTTTATTTTGTAATCTGCAAATTTATGCTTTCAATTTGGACAAGCCCAAAATATTGTCGTTTGGTAATGAGTAAAACCTGTCTGAAGTCTTGATAAGACAAGCAATCAAGCTTTAGGCTATGGGACAGTGCTTCAACATACGGTGTAAAAAAAAATTCATCAAAACCTTTTTGATTTTTTTTTATCTTTTAAAAAAGGGGATATCACCACCAAATAGTAAGCTCTGAAAATGGTAGAAGTCTTGGTTTAAAATCAAATGCATGTATACATCAACATTATTTAATCTTTTACCACACAATCCAGACTCTTAACACCCCTGTGAAAAAAGCCTTTTGAAAACACTGTGGTAAAAGGAGAAAATGCCTGTAACTGGCATTTTCACTTTTTCCAACAATGTTTTCTTCCCTTCCTAAAACAAATTTTAATTCTTTAGTCACATCCATTTATCGTCTGCAAATGTTTCAATTTTGACCAGTCTAAAATTTTGTTGTTTGGTAAAGGGTTATGTTGGCTTCTTTAGGAAAACTTGAAAAAAAAAAAGTTATTTTCTTTAAAGGTGGCCCTTCAGAATTTGGGAGAAGAAAATTGTACAAAAATGCAAAAAAATCATCCTTATACTCCCAAAGCCTTTTAATTTTCATTCATAAAACCCCAGTAGTCGAACACCGTCCAACAACACGAGAAATTAGAGATTTACTACAGCCCAGGTGGACACCGACGGGAGACATGTTCTATTTTTAGATGATCAATTCGCTCATTTACATACAGGAATACACAGACAAAGTTTCAAACATAGCGTCCGAAGAAGACATTATGGAAAATAATTATTACATGTTTGTTATGTAATGGAATTTAAGCGTTATGAGTCACGTGTCAGTCACTAGGCATTCCCGAAATGCTTTATTGATTTTTGGCGCGAAATCTAAAAATACCTTAAGAGGCTACGTAGCCTTTTAAGGGAATACCATCAAAAAAATTTTTTTTTTTGTAATTTTATGACTCTTAATTATTGATGATTTGTATTACTTTTTCATTTGAATTTCAGTGATATATATTTTTTCTAATTTGGTGAGATGTAAAAATTCTAAATACCCACCTTTAAATTTGGCCATCCTATATAATCAATACTAAACATACACTGTGCCACCTTTACTTACTTCAACCAAGAACAAGAAAAGTACTTAGCAATTGCTTCCTTTCCAACAATGTTTGGCAAACAAATGAAGGAATTATTTCTCCCACTTTATGCATTTCTGATACTGTTTGTTATTAGTTCAATGTTCTGTCTTTCTTTTTTCAGGGTTTTGGCATGGCTCAGTGGTGAAGCTTAGAATTTGAGCACCTCTGGAAAGACTGGGTTTTATGTGGAAGTGTCTTTGGGTAAGGCACTTCAATGATGTTGAAAGTGGCATTACACACCATGTAATTGCTTTGATTTATTGCCCTTTCTTTTAAGGTCTCTTTTTGATCACTGGATTCACCATGTACATCAACAAAGTGTTCAGGCTTGCTATAGATCTCAACAAACTCCTTGGTGGACCAACAGAGACTCTACACACTGGTTTTGCATGCTGTATTATGGGCTGGCTGGCATCATAGATAGCATCCAGACTGTTTGTGGTAGTGACCATGATTGCAAAGGAGTAACACTGGCCAACAGTTGTGTTAACCCATTACCACACAATCCTTACTTTTGCTGACCCTGAAAAAGAAGCCTTTAGAAAACAATGTGGGAAAAGGAGAAAATGCTGGTTACCAGCATTTTCTCTTTTTCTCACAATGCTTTCTACCCTTCACTAGACAAATTCCAAATTTTCAGTCACTTTTATTTTGTCGCCTGCAAATGCTTTTGATTTGGACAAACCTAAAATTTTCAAACAGGGTTGGAGCAGAAGTCAGGGAAAAATAGAATTTATACATGTCTCAGATATTGTTTAACCAAATTCAACATTTTGATGTGTCCAATTTAAAAATAACTGCAGGCAACTAAATAGATATGTTTCAAGTGAAAGTTTTGTCCACGAAAATAAAAAAAAAAAGTAGGGAGAAGAAGAACAGCATATTCTGCTTTTCGCACCATATTTTTAAAAGCTTTCTTCCTCAAGGTCATTTGTTGAAAAACCCAGTATCTCCTTTTTGAAAATTAATTCTGAACTTTTGTGTTACAAGACAAATAAAGAGCTTGTCAGGATATATACCTGTTGAGCTTAGTGATATTCATTGAAATAGTACTCCATTGTTATTTAGCTTTTTCAGGGTCATTTATGACCATGAGATAGAAGTCTTTTGAAAACATTATGGGAAAAGGAGAAAATGCTGGTAACCAGCATTTTTCCTTTTTCCAGAATGCTTTCTACCCTGCTGAAAACAAATTTCAATTTCTGAGTTAGGTTTTGTTTGTCGTCTGCAAGTGTTTTCAATTTGGACCCGTCTAAAATTTTGCTGTTTGGTAAAGAGTTAAACCAGATGTTTTGGTGAATGAGGTTGATCTTTTGTAAGTAAAAATCATGCTGTTTTCTTCAACTTGTTGAAACAATTGCAGGGGAAAAAAATCCTCTCGTGGGACTGGAACATACGACTTTCAAAGCGAGAAAGTGTGACTTTACCATCCAAGCTGAGCTAACTGTTATGTTTTATTGTCAACCACTGGAAAGGAAAATTTTACGTAAAAATTTCCAAATGCAAACGTAGATTAATCCCTCGTACTTACTACATGTTAAATTATGCTATCTTTGACGATTTTGAAAATGGGTCATGTCAGGTCAAAAACTGGGTCATTCGGTCAAATCATAGAAAACCCTTGTGTCCTCTCTAGAGGGCACATTTTTTGTCTGATACTCAGGAATCTTGGCCTAAATGTTTGTCTCAGTGATATCTCGGAGTAGCTTGAAAAATGGAGTATGTCTGGTCAAAAACTAGGTCACTAAGTAAAATCTGACAAAAACCTTGTTTACCCTCCAGTTTCCACATTTGAGTCCAATACCAATGAAACTTCATCAGATATATTGTCTTGATGATATCTGAGATGAGAGTAAAAATGGGTCATGTCTGGCCAATCCTAGGTCACTAGGTAATATCTTAGGAAACCTTGTGTAAATACCACATTTTGAGTCCAATACTCTAGAAAATTGATCAGAATGTTTCTCTTTATGAAATCACTGATGAGATAGATTATTGGTTGTGTCTGGTCGTAAACTAGGTCACTGTGTCAAATCTTTGAAAAATCTTCCAAGAACCATGTCTATGGATACACTTGAGGGCACATTTTCAGTCCAATAATCATTAAAATTGCAGAATCTCTGCATTGATGATATCCTAGTAGATTTGAAAATGGGTCATGTCAAGTCAAAAACTCCGTCACTTGGTAAAAAATCAAAAAGAAGAAAACTTGGTGCACATTCTTAGAGGCCACATTTTGCGTCTGATACTCTTGAAAGTTGGTAAGAAGGTTTGTCATCAAATCTTGCAAAAGATTTGAAATGAGTCATGTATGTCAAATGGCTCAGGTAAGTGACTTCAGGGCCATCATGGCCTTATTGTTTGCTGATGATAAAATTGAGTAATATTAGACTGCACTGAACATGTCTGGTCTTAAATTAATGTCACCAGATACTTCTTATTCCCAATTCATATTCACAAAATCCATTTTTATGAACAAAACACTGGTTTTCATTTACGAGATATTCTACATTTTGCGAGAAGAGTTAAAAAGCATCTTTATAGTTCTGTGGTAAAAGAATGAAAGCTAAATAAACATAAATCAAAAGTGAAATAAATGGTACCAGAGGTCTTTACCAGACAATCCCCAGTTTTAATGACCCTGTAGGAGAAGGCTTTTGAAAACATTGTGGGAAAAGGAGAAAATGCTGGTAACCACAACGTTTTCTTCCCCATCCAAAACAAAAATTATCATTTCAGTTACATTTAATTTGTCGTCTGCAAATCCTTTGAATTTGGACCAGTCCAAATTTTTGTCGCTTGGTAAAGAGTTAAATGGTCATAAAAGATGGTTATGTTCATGTCAATTTATTTGAGTAATGCTTTAAGTCATGTCCTAATATACGAAAGGAAGAGTCAAAACTACTTTCAGTCATACACCAGTTCATTACCATTTTACATGGGTGCCTAATAAAAAAGACCATTGAGTGAAAAGATGTAGATAAAGATCAGATTACATGGATATCTATGCAAATCATTGTCTCCCTTTTCTGCAATTTTTGGTTGGAAACGGAATTATATTTTGAACTATAGTGAAGAGTAGCAATTTAAAGTAAAGTACTGTTTAGGGAGAAAAGTTTTAAAGTCAAATCCTCCTGGTACTTGTGTTTCAAAGTTCTGCACTAGCCATATGACATTCTAAAAGAAATAAGCCCCAATCACCTTGATCTTTGCATTTGGAATTAATTAGTTAACACTATTATGAACAATACAGTGTTTTAATACCCAATGGAGAAAGGCTGTTTGAAGACATTTTGGGAAAAAAAAAACTAGTGACCAGCATTTTCTCCTTTTACCATTATGTTTCTTATGCGTTCATAACCACCTATGTACAACTTGTCATGTGCTTTGAATTTGGAGTGGTCTAAATTATTGTCATATGAGTTAATGTGTGCCAGTAGATTGTCTGCCTATAGACAGTCTGGTCCAGGTTGAAAACATTTGCAAATTAAACATTGCTTAAAATATAAAATTTGTCTTTTATGGGAGAAGAAAACATTGTAGGGATAGGAGAAAATGCTGGTTACCAACAGTTTTTCTTTTCCCCTACTGTAACCAAAGGCTTTCTGTCTCAGGTTGGTACAAGCTTTGGGCTGTTTTGTAAAAAATGTAAAATTTGATATATCAAATCATACCTCAATTATTTTAACTAAAGATAATTTTTACCAAGATATATAAAGCTAAGGAATTTTGAAATAAAATAGAATGAACATGATGTTGCTGAATATACTGTAGATGTATTTCAATGGGTGTTGCAGAAAAATAAAAAAAAAAAGCTACATATGTACATACATGTAACATGTGTTGAGCATTCTCCATGTTATTTCTTCCAACAGATTTTTTTTTCAATAGGTCTTGAAAAATTTAAACTATTATCATGCCCATTCTCGTCTCTTAAGTCTTGAATTGGTACTATAGGGCTGCATCAAGGTAGAATGGGTCCAAATTTGTCTACATAAATCCTTTTAATGGAAACTTAAATTTGTTGAAACCTTACGAACCTAATCCTGCAAAAAGAAACCCAAGCCGTCAATCCTTCTGTCCAATTTGTTTCCCTACTGTTATCAAAAGCTGTTTAATCTTTGACCATTAAACTTTAGACAAGTCTTGCCCGTGGACCTAGGAAGTACACTCTTCTTGAGTCTCATGGAGCAAAGGTCAAGGTCACTGATGAACCTTGTTTTAGAACTGTTTCCTTGTTCTGACTCAAAACTGTTTGATTTTTATTACAAAACTTTAGACAAGTCTTATCCATGGTCCAAAAAGGGTGAAATGTGTTTGGATATTATTTCCATGCACTAACTAATCAAAGCCTTCAGAATGCTGAAGTGGAATTTGTTGAGGAAGTCGTTGTTTGGAATTGATATGTAATTTGAAAGAAAAAGAGAAATAGTATTCAACTATTGGCTTGAAAATCAATCAACTAATCAAATGAATATCAGTTTTGGTTGAAGGGAGAGTAGTCATGACAATGTTAGGATTGTTTGTGTAATGGTGGTCTCCCTTTTATCACTAGGAAGGGTCAGGAACCTCGACAGTACGATAAGTGATGGATAGAGAAAGAATATATCGAATGAAATTTATTTTGTACCTGAAAACCATGGGTTTGAAATATCTTTGGCCGTTTAGATTTAATGCACAACACACATGTAACAATCAATTATTTCGATCTATAAGTATTCAAGTGCAATCAAATGGAGTAGCGCACAATCATGGGATGGACAAGCTATGGAACGGACTTATTTTAGAACGAAACGGCCCAGGACCAAGCGATAAATTTTGCATCATTTCGCCAATAAATGGCTAAGAGCGAGTGAAGCTATTTTAAATGAAAAACTAGAAGGGCAGAAGGCCCTGAAGGGCCTGATATCGCTCTACTGGCAGAGATTTTGCTTTTATTCTAGCATACACTATGAATTCATGATGCAAAAAGAAAAAAAAAATTACAATGATTAAAACCAGAAGTGCCGACTTCAACAGATTAAATAAGAAATCAAATTTTTCAACTTGAAATGGCTTCTTTTCCCATACTGATTGTCGGATTTTTTTCAGAATCGATAGGGTTGAAGATATTGATAAGATAAACAAACTCTGCAAGTTTCACAAAAATCTGATAACAAATGCAGACTTTATCACGTACACAAGAAATAAACAAGAAATGCATATTTTAATGCGTAAACAAGAATTAGTAATTTTTAACTTGAAATGGCTACTTTTCCCATACTGTTTGTTGGATTTATTTCAAAATCGATACTGTTTCGAGAAGCTTTTGGCGAGATAAAAAAAAAACCGTGCAAGTTTCACAAAAATCTAATAACAAATGCACATTTTATCCCGTAAACAAAAATTTGAAATTTTCAACTTGAAATGGCTCCTTTTCCCATACTGTTGGTTGGATTTTTCTCAAAATGAATTGGGTTGAAGCCACTGATAAGATAAAAATAATATGTGATTTTCATGAAAATCTGACAAGAAAGACCGACTTTATTGTGTAAACATGAATTAGAAATTTTCAACTTGAAAGGGCTACTTTTCCCATACCATTTGTTGGATTTTTTTCAAAATCAATAGCGTTGAAGCTATTGATGAGATAAACAAACTGTGCAAGTTTCACAAAAATTGGGCAACAATTGCCGACTTTATCGCGTAAACAAGAATTAGAAATTTTCAACTTGAAATGGCTGCTTTTCCCACACTGTTTGTTGGATTTTTCTCAAAATCAATAAGGTTGAAGCTATTGATGAGATTAACAAACTGTGCAAGTTTCACAAAAAACTGACCACAAATGCAGACTTTATCGCATAAACAAGAATTAGAAATTTTCAACTTGAAATGACTACTTTTCCCACACTGTTTGTTGGATTTTTCTCAATTTCAATAAGGTTGAAGCTATTGATGAGATAAACAAACTGTGCAAGTTTCACAAAAAATCTGACCACAAATGCAGACTTTATCGCGTAAACAAGAATTTGAAATTTTTTTAACTTGAAATGGCTACTTTTCCCATACTGTTTGTTGAATTTTTCTCAATATCAATAGGGTTGAAGCTATTGATGAGATAAACAAACTGTGCAAGTTTCATGAAAATCTGATCACAAATGCAGACTTTATCGCGTAAACAAGAATTTGAAAATTTTTTAACTTGAAATGGCTACTTTTCCCATACTGTTTGTTGGATTTTTCTCAAAATCAATAGGGTTGAAGCTATTTATCAGGTAAACAAACTGTGCAAGTTTCATGAAAATCGGGCTACAAATACAGACTTTATCGCGTAAGCAAGAAAAAGATAAACGGACGGACAGACGGACGGACGGACAGACGGACGGACGACGGAAAGCCAGTAGAGCTAAAAAAACAGTACTTTCACGATCGATGGCCTCACCAAGTATATTTTAACATGCCGTTTCCAATTACATATCTGAGTGTTACTAAAAAACTCATTTGCCTGATAAATGTTGAATTTATTGGGTTTATTTCCTTCGGCTTTGCACAAAATACGATACATGGTTTTCAAAATTCAATATTGAACGCATTGTGGTATTGTCTACGACAATTACCACAAAAAGCAGGTTGACAAAGGATTTAGTAACCGTATACATGTGTATGCCTTGCCACTGGCCTAGGAAGGTGATCAATTTTTGTGGTATTTGTCGAAGACAATACCACAATGAGTTCAAGATTGAATTTTGATGACCATGTATCTTATTTTGTACCGTGAATCTAATACTCCATCGCGTTTAGGTACACAGCAGTAGAAAGATATTGAGTTCAAGTAGTTCCAGCTTACATTTTGCCGGAATATCCCGGATGTTTGTAGCTTGAAAATGCTTCAAACGCTTTAGAATATCATTACTACGTTCTCTGTCCTAATCACATACAAAAAGACAAAGCAATGATTATATGCTCTTTTATCGCAAACAAACTAGACGGGCTGAAAACGTAATTTCAAGAGTAACAACTCGGCCCTTTTCAAAAAAAGTCGGTCGTCAATGACACTGATAAATTAATCAACCTCCGAAAGGTCCCGGGCTTTAGCGCAAAAATATAATACTTGGCATAAAGTAGTTCAATTTAAATACATGAATATTGCCATTTTCTTCATAATTTGCAGCTATCTAGGACGACATTTCAATTTAAATCTTGATTTGCAGATCTTCTATATGATACACATTTCTACATATGCCAGCGTATCCATTTTGTCATGGCGTACCCAAACTCTTTAGAGTCTATACCGAGTCTATACTGAGACAGCGTGCCCAAACTTTGTAGAGTTTTATTCAGCCATTTTGTGCAAAGCCGAAGGAAATAAACCCAGTTAAACTCATTTTTTCTCAGGCAAATGACTTTTACAGTGGCACTCAAATATGTAATTTGAAATGGCATATTAAAATACATTTGGCGAGGCCATCGATCGTTGAGATACTTATTTTTTATTGAAACTAGCTTCGCTCGCTCATAGCCTTCTATTGGCGAAATGATACAAATTTGCCAAATGACCTTGTGCTTTTTCGTTCCAAAACGAATTCGTTCCATGGCTTGTACGTCCTATGATTACACGCTATACTCCATTTGATTGCTCATGAATATTTATAGATCGAGGTAATAGACCATTTGCCAAATACCGTTACTGACGCGTCACCACGAGTTACTTCCCTTTCCACCCGACAATTTTTCCCAATCCTGTATATACCCAAATAGTGAAAGTGTCATATTTCTTAAATGGATTACACACTAAACGCGATGAATAAACAACCTAAAACGGCCGTGCCGTTAGTTTCATCAATCATCTTTTTCGAAGAAACACACAAAAAAGAACTGTTGTTTTATCAATTTTTCGGTAGACTTCAGAGAGTAAAGCGTTATCATAAGCGCTGTCTCCTGCCGGGCGTGTTGATAGAGCTTTTTGTATGCAGACTGCATTAACCCTTTGGCTACTAAGTGCGACTCAATGACCTTTTTTGCAGACAATATAGATTCGGATCACACCAGGAAGAACGCGCAGTCTGATCCTAGATCTACACTATCCGATACGGAGATATATTTTTCCTCGAGATATTCCTTTGAAATAACTTTTGAGGTTTTACTATCGGCTTTAAAAGTGGCATTTAATTTATTTAGTAAGATAAGGTTTAACTTAAATTAAACAAATACTCCCCCCTCCATTTCTAAAGAAATTAGTGCAAATATACCATTTAAAGTGGGACCTGTTAACCCAGGTTACATAATGCATTTGAAAAAAAAAATGTTCGGGCAGAAAAATGCATCTTTTGGCGCAAGTAATTAGAACAGACTTACACTCCATCACAGCTTTTAACAATTCCAAACCTTTACAAGTGATCAACGTAAGACTAAACGGGATAAACACTTAATTATGACACGTGTGTGTTAAATACTCGATATAGATCATCCACTTTGACGGTGAAACACCAAGATCAAACGTACACCCAGCTAACCCTTGACTAGCTTTTCAATGAAAACAAGTAAAGCAAGTATTCGCTTCCTGAAAATGAATCTGTAACTTCTTTTCTTCTAGAGGGAATGGAAGAAATTAAACTTTGTTATTATGAGTTCAAACAAGAACATAGCAAACATGCAACTCTACAGATTTTTAAAAATGTTATTTCAAAGTTAAGATCTTTGCTATAAATTCAAAATGTTTGATGTCCCAGTTTTTTGTTAGTAGACTGTCTCTGTCTTTTAGAAGATACTGGAACGATTTTTTGGAAAAATTATCACATTAATAGTTTAAATAAATCAAACCACAGATTCCTGGTCTTCGAGCCTGTACGTTACAAACTTATCTACAGAATTACGCAAACATTTGTTGAATAATCAGACATAAAATTAGGAAAGGTCTACTGCAGGTATATTGATGTTGTCCCCCCACACTCCATTTTTTTATAACACTGAATCTTTCACCAACTCTTTACGAAACAAAAATTTGAGACTTGCCCAAATTGGAAGTCTTCGCAGATAACAATTTGAATATGGCTTAAAAATGAAATTTTCTTTAGGAAGGATAGCAAGGGAAAAGGAGAAAAGGTTGGTTACTAGAACTTTAGCCCTTTTCAACAACATTTTTAAAAAACTATATTTCTAAGGGCCTTAAAAAACTTGGGTTATGTGGCATAGGGTTTTAAATAGTTACTGCGAATGTTTTCACCCAACGACAACACTTTGGACTCGTCCAGATACTTAGCATATGGAGACGATTGAATAAACGTGGGTCAAATGGTTGTAATTGTCTTTGAAAAAGTAGAAGAAAAACCTTTTGTTGAAACAGGAGAAGATGTATGTTGCAAGCCCTTCCTTTTTTCCTCAAATATTTTCTCTCACACTTTGAAAATTCGTTTTTTCACAGATGTTTATGAACTACATATTAATTACATTCAGTTTTCGGTTTTTTGAAAGTGTGTGGTGTGGGG
The DNA here is from genome assembly GCA_943736015.1 of Tridacna crocea. Taxonomy (NCBI): domain Eukaryota; kingdom Metazoa; phylum Mollusca; class Bivalvia; order Cardiida; family Cardiidae; genus Tridacna; species Tridacna crocea. Next base: position 19,860,841 of record OX031066.1, read on the forward strand.
GGGGGGAATGTGTTAAGGTTGAGAAAGTGAGACAAATAACAGACAGTGGGGCAAATCAGCAGTGATTTAAAGCACCATTATCAAACATCTTTGTTGCACTTTCAGGCATGTACCTATTGACGAATAACTTCATGTTATCGATCATGAACAAAAGAAACGTGTCTGCAGATCAAATTTCAGACCTTCCATAACTTCTTTTAAGCTTCATTTTGAGTATAAAAAATATGTATCTAATGAAGTCTTACAAAAAAAATGGGTGAAGGGTTAAATCAGTGTTCCTTTGATCTGGGTATCGCACTGCAGAATGGGTGACCTTTAGTACAGCTGTAATGTACTTGCTTCTTACAGATTAGCACACACGTGTCACATTAATTTGACTCTTCTTATCTTTTGTTTCATATAAATTTACTCCTTTGGTGATCATTAATGGTCAGGATTATGAAGTTTATACAGTTTTTAGAGGCTAAGTCCGTTCTTAGTCTCTACATGCTCTTTATTTAAATACGATTTTATAAAATGCATATTTTGTCTGTTTGTGATTTTCTTTTTCAAAGGCAATATCATGAAATATGTTTGAATTGTGTTAGAATTGATTTCCATAGATTTCTTGCTATGTCATTTTCTTTTCAGTTATAAATTTGTCCAAATTTAAAGGATATGCGAACGGAACATACGGCATTTGTTACTGAAATAATGCTTTGATTGTCCGGTGTCACGTGATACTACTGGTGTGCCGCTTACGATAAAAAGGAAATATTTGCTTACCATCTATTGATTGTAATGTTGGAAATGGAATGTAAAAGGCTAGAGATACTTCAAAATTATAGTTTTCTAGGAACAAACTTACTTTTGTTCGATATATAACAGGATTTTTCTCCCTACTGTCAAGGGGCGTTACTCCTGCTTCTTCCTCATAATCAAAAGGAGACCACTTATACAAAAATAAACCAAACTTTGTCATGAATACTCTCCCTTCAACCGAAAAGGTATTCATTTGCTTAGTGGGTTGACTTTTAAGCCAATATCTGAACAATATGTCTCTGTTTCTTTCAAACTATTAATTCCACACAATGGATTTCTTTGACAAATACCACTTCAGCGTTTTCAACGCTTTGATTTTTGGTCACATGGTTTGAATATCAAGGTCAGTGATGAATGTCGTTTGAATAATCTCTCTGTCTCTGGTAAACTTTGTGAGATACACGTAGCTGTGTATAAAGAAAAAAAGTTGAGTTATTAGCATAGCCTTGTTGTCGTTGTCTTCATTATGAGAACACTTTGACATTTTGTAATATCTCGATATCTGTTGTTCCTCAAGATATTTAACTAAAATCAGGGTAGTAATTACCATCAAAGGGGGAACTCATACAACAAGGGCAGGTAACTCTTAGGATAGTTTTAACAGAATCATGCCCCCTTTTTGACTTAGAATTTTCACTTAAAACCAAGCGTCTGCAACCAAGCGCCTGCAACCAAGCGCAGGCGATACTCTTGATTTAAAGACTTTTGTTTGTTTGGTTAAAGGCTAAAGCTTATTGTTTCAAAGATCAAGATCATTGGTAGTGTCGCTTCAGTTACAAGGTGCTGTTTGGGGGGGGGGGTATTAATACACTTTGCAACAGTTGTATATTTTTTTCTATTCTAAATTCAAGTCCACCAATGAAATTTGTCGAAACATTCCTATGATCAATTCAAACTGCTTGCCTTGTAATTCAGAGTAAGAATTGAGATTAGAATCATTGGTGAATTTCAGCCCAGATCTTTTTAAGCATATAAGTTATTATTCACAAATACATGTAAATGCCAAATTCATTTCTTATTCTAAATTCACTCTTTTGCCTTACGACCTTTTATTTATGACCTCTTCCATGTCTTCAGGTCAAGGTCATTAAGTCATGCTGGCAGTCCTTTTCCAACCCTGACCTTCTCTATAGATATAACTGTTTCAGTTTACAAAAGTGTGCATAAAAGAACTAAGAATTTGTGTCTCTGAAAAACTCATTTTTAGCTCGCCTGAGCTAACGTGCCCAAGGGGAGCTTTTAGGACCACGCTGTGGTTGTATTGCGATTGTGCATCGTCCGTTGTGTGGTGTCAATAATTCTTTAAACATCTTTTCCTAAAGTGCTTGGCCGATTTGGACCAAACTTGGCTGGAATGTTTCTTGGGAGGTCCTCTTTAAAAGGTGTTCACAGAATTTGATTCCTTCAAAAGCTTTGGTTGCCATGGCAACCTAATGGACTTTTCCAAGAAACTCTTTAAAATAAAAATCTTCTCGTCTGAAACCGATGGTCAGATTTTGAAACGATTTGACAGATATGTTCCTTGGGTGACCCTTTTCAAAAATTGTTCGCAAAATTTTGATCGGTCGAGAAACATGACCAAAGTGAGGCTAAAGGTCCAGTGGACTCAACAGTTCTTTAAACATTTTCTTCTCCCAAACCACTTGACCAATTTGGACCAAACTTGGCTGAAATGTTTCTTGGAAGGTTTTCTTTAAACAATGTTCACAAATTTGATTCCATCAAAAACTCTGGTAGCCGTGGCAACCAAGTGAAAAAATCTTTCCTGAAACCACTATTTAGATTTTGAAATTATTTCACAGAAACGATCCTTATATTTTACCCCTTATTTAGCTTAGTTGTTTTCTAAGAAAACATCAACGTAGAGACATAGCCTTGCATTGTTGTCGTTGTGCAAAAACTTTGATATTTTGTTATATCTCAGCTTCTACTCAATAAATGTACTTGAAACTTAGAATAATTGTTCACTAGTAAAAAAGCAACTCGTATGACAAGGACAGATAAGTCCAAAATTGTTTTGTCCAAATCATGCCCCTTTTGCGACTTGGAATTTTAACTTACTATCCAGCACCCAACAGCCAATCATTGGCACCCTCATGAGGTGCTCTTGTTCAACTTAATAGTTTTAGCTACTATCGAGCATGTGCTCGTGTTCATGAAACGGTTTTTGGATGACCTATCCGAAAATTTATTTGCAGAATTCTGATTCTTCAAAAACATGGCTGAGATGATGATTGTAGGGGTGGTGACAGATTTTGAAATGATATGACTTTTATAGGTGACCTTTTCATAAATTGCTTGGCAAAATGTTTATCCCCAAATTTCAATTCTTTAAAAAAAGTCGGTTATGGTTATCTCAAAAATTCAGGTGAGCGATCCAGGGTCATCTTGGTCCTCTTGTTTTCTTTTTTTTTTACTCGGGACTGTCATGCATTGGGTCTGAATGTATGCTTGGTCTGAAAAAAAGGAGTGTGAACCCATCAATCGCTCAGCCAAGCATAGAAAGTGCCAACAGTGGTATGCATCAGTTTTTGGCATGAGTAAATGGATTGACGATAGTCATGGCAACAGGATTTTCTTTTACTGGACGAAGAACAGTGAACTGACTTTACCTCTAGGAGTGAACACCAGCACTTGCCATGATAACAGGGTTGATCATAATGATGGAAATAGGGTGAGAATGCACCAGAGCTCTGCCTACATAAAAGGTTCGATGGTCATGGAAGATAATAGTTAATGGTAACAGATTTTTTTCTCACTCACTCTCTGAACAGTGAATTGACTTAAAGGTGGGTATTTAGAATTTCATCTCACCAAATTAAAAAAATAAATATATCACTGAACTTTATATGAAAAAATAATACAAATCATCAATAACTAAGAATCATAAAATTACAAATAAAAAAGAAATTGATGGTATTCCCTCAAAAGGCTACGTAGCCTCGTAAGCTATTTTTAGATTTCGCGCCAAAAGTCAAAATAGCATTGTGGGAATGTCAAGTGACTGGCAGGTGACTAATAACACTTAAATTCCATCACAAAAGAAACATGTAATAATTATTTTCAATAATGTCTTCTTCGGACACTATGTTTAAACTTTGTCTGTGTATTTCTGTATGTAAATGAGAGAATTGATCATCTAAAAATAGAACGTGTCTCCCGTTGGTGTAAATCAGGGCTGTAGTAAATCTCTAATTTCTCGTGTTGTCGGATGGTTTTGGACTACTGGGGTTTTATCAATGCAAATTAAAAGGCTTTGGGAGTATAAGAATGATTTTTTTTTTTGCTTTTTTGTAAAATTTTTTCGTCTCAAAATCTGAAGGGCCACCTTTAACCTATATGGCCTGCACCATATAAACAAGGGCATATGTACGTTATTTTGTGTAAATTGTCAGCTCGGATCAGCATGCGCTGGCTCTGACACGACACTTCCCATTCTTATGTAATTTTTTGTTTTGTGCAAGTCTGCTGAAAGAAAAAAATATTTTTGTACGAGTAGTTGTAAAGTACTATCTCGGATTAGCATGCATGGACTCCGCAGTTGATCCGAGATGATACTGTACGCAAATGTCCAAATGCCCCTTTTCGCATGTTATAGGCCATATAAGAAGGCTTTACTAGCTGAAGGCACACAATTTTCAATACAATTATACGGAATTTCTATTGTAAAAGGGTATGAAACACCATACGTAAGTGTCGAGGTGTCCTTCGTTATGTATTTTTAACACAGGGGACCTTATCATGCCTTTTATTTTGTTTTAATAGCTAGCTTAAAGAAAACACTTTAGGGTTGCATGGGAACTGTAGAAGTCGGTATAGACTAAAGTCTTGACAGAAAAAATGGTACTTGAAGAAAAACAAATATGGCTGTGTAGTTTTACGTGATATCTCGATGTGTCCATGAATAGGCATTAAACAATGGACGACTGTATAACACTTATTCAGGGTTATTTGTGGTAATGAAGAAAAAGCTTTTTAATACATTGTGGGCAAGAGAGAATAATGCTGGTTACAAGTGTTTTCTTTCTTTGCACAGTCTGCTTTTTCCCTTTAGAAAACATCGTTTAAGCAGTTTTTAATTTATTGTCTGCAAATGTTTCCAGTGTAGAAAAGTCCAAAATTTTGTAGTCTGGTAAGGAGTATTACTGCTCTCTTCAAATACAATACAGTCTGCTTTGAATATAACATTAAATAATCAAAAGTGGGCTTTCTTTGATAAGATTTGTTTTTAATGTCATGCTGTGAAACTCCTTAATTACCTCATCCTATCATTAAGTTGACATACTTGTTACGAGTCAGGCGTAACTAGAAAGAAGAAGCCAGCAACAAACGATAACAATTAACAGAATTTATTAACAAAAATATCAAATAAACAGTTACAATAGTACAAAACAATACCTTAAACGTTAAATTCAGAAGACAAACTATTCCAGTCTTAATTCCAATGTGATCCTGATCCAAACTGAATGTAATCTAAGCACACAAAGTAATCCTCACTTTAGTCTAGTCTGATCCAAATCCAAACTGAATATAATCCAAGCACTAATTATAGGACACAAACACAAGATAATCCCCACTGTAGTCTGGCAATCATGTATTAACTAGTGAACACTGAGATGTAAAAAGCTTTTCCTTTTATAATAACAGGGAAACTTCCAGAAAATTCATGTTAAAATCAGTTGCATAACTTCTAGTAAACAGATTGTATAAAGGCCTGGAAACTTCCAGCACAATATTCCACAAGAGAGAATCCAGTTCTAAAAATAGCAACAGGGGAAAACCATTCAAAAATAGATACACACATAAACAAAGCTAATAATAACTGGGCATGTACATAACACTTCCCCCCTTGAAAAGAAAAAGAAAGGTTTATGAAATAAATCTTTCTTTTTTGCAATATTATTTATATACATGTATATGATACTTTAACTGAAGTATTACAGAGGAAATAACAAACACAAATATTAATTATTTAAGACAAATGAAAATAATCAAGGTAATGAAAGTACAATTTAAAAATTGAGTTTGAACATGATTTAGGGAAAATGACTATTTGAATTTCAAACTCTTGAAAGAGCATCTGGTATAATGTTATCTTTCCCTTTTATGTGTCTTATGTCAAGATTAAACTCTTGAAGCAATAAACTCCACCTCAGTAATCTTTGATTCTTATTCTTAAGTTTGTGTAGAAAACTTAAAGGGTTATGATCACTGAATACAACAATTGGTGAAGTTGAAGAGGTTAAATAAACTTCAAACTGCTGGATTGCCAGAATAAGGCAAGACACTCTTTTTCTATGGTAGAGTAATTTTTCTGATGTTTGTTAAATTTCTTAGAAAAGTAACAAACTGGGTGATCAATACCATTATTATCTTCTTGTAAAAGAACAGCACCAATACCAACATCACTTGCATCAACAGCTAATTTGAAACATTTGTCAAAATCAGGTGCCAAGAGAACTGGTGCGCTCTTTAGTATGGCTTTCAGACGATCAAATGCATCTTGACATTTGTCATTCCATTTGAACTTTGTGCTTTTCTTAAGTAAATTTGTTAGAGGTTCAGCAATACCTGAGAAATTTTTACAGAATTTCCTATAGTAGCCAGCCATACCCAGAAATCGCATCAGCTGTCTTTTACATTTAGGCACAGGAAACTCAGAGATAGCATTGACTTTAGCTTCTAAAGGTTTAACTTGACCCTGTCCCACAAGATGTCCTAGAAATGTTACAGTAGCATGACAAAATTCAGTTTTTGCAAGATTCACAGTCAGTTTCGCTTTACTGAGTCTGTCGAAGAACTTCCTGATTCTTTGAAGGTGGTCACTCCAACAGTCTGAGTAGATGATGACGTCGTCAATATATGCATCACAGCCATCTAATCCACATATAACGTTGTTTACAAGTCGCTGAAACGTTGCAGGAGAATTTTTCATCCCAAACGGCATAACTTTGTATTGGTACAGACCGTTTGGAGTAGCAAAGGCTGATACTTCTTTTGCTTTATCAGTCAGTGGAACTTGCCAGAATCCTTTTAGCAGGTCGAATTTGGTGACATATTTAGAATTTCCAACTTTGTCAATACAGTCATCAATTCTTGGTATTGGAAAAGAGTCTGTTTTTGTCACAGAGTTCACTTTACGATAGTCAGTACACATTCTATAAGTTCCATTTGATTTAGGTACTAATATACATGGTGAACTGTAATTACTCTGGCTAGGTTCAATAAAGTCATTTTCCAGTAAGTATTTTACTTCATCTTGGAGGTATTTCTGTTTCAAAGGATTCATTCTATATGGATGTTGCTTTATTGGTGTAGAATCTTCCACAATGACATCATGATAGATTTTATCTGTTCTTGTGGGGATATCAGGAAATAAATGTTCATATTCATGTATCAACTGTTTCAGCTCTTCCTGCTGCGATGGTTCCAAGTGAGAAAGTTTGTTGTCGAGGTTTCTCAAAATATCAGAATTCTCAAGTTTAGATGGACCAGGATCAGATTTATCAATGAAGTCCGAATTTACTTCAAGATCAGATACATTTGATTCTTGTGGGACAGTGTTTACAACTGTAATTGGTTTTGAAATAGAGCTATCTCTGTCAAAGTATTCCTTTAACATATTTATATGACACATTTGTTTGTTTTTACGCCTTCCTGGAGTATTAATTATATAGTTTAAATCACTTGTTTTCTTGTCAATAGTGTAGGGTCCAAAATATCTTGCCTGTAAAGGTCTGCCAGGTATTGGCAAAAGAGCAAGGACTTTGTCACCTGGTTTAAATTTTCTATCTATAACATGGTTGTCATATCTTGCTTTCATTTTGCCCTGAGACATTTTAAGATTGGACCTAGCAACCTCACATGCCCTAGACAGTCTATTTCTGAAGTCAGAAACATACTGTAGTAAATTCAAAGGTGTTTCATCATTTGAGAGAAATTTCTCCTTCAAAAGTTTTAAAGGTCCACGAACAGAATGGCCAAAAACTAATTCAAAAGGACTGAAACCAAGAGATTCTTGTACAGATTCTCTGGCTGCAAATAGTAACAAATGGATGCCCTCATCCCAATCTTTTTCAGTGTCAAAGCAATATGATCTTATCATATTTTTTTAATGTCTGATGAAATCTTTCTAAAGCACCTTGACTTTCAGGGTGATAGGCGGATGACCTATATTGCTTGATTCCTAATTCATGCATAACCTGTTGGAATATACCAGACATAAAATTTGACCCTTGATCAGACTGAACTGATTTTGGAAGACCAACAAATGTGAAAAACTTTATAAGAGCTTTGACTATTGACTTTGTTTTGATGTTCCTTAAAGGAATAGCTTCAGGAAAACGTGTAGAAGTACACATAATTGTTAAGAGATACTCATTTCCTGACTTGGTTCGAGGTAAAGGACCAACACAATCTATAAGTATCCTACTGAAAGGTTCATCAAAAGCAGGAATAGGTTGTAATTGAGCTTTGGGAATGGTTTGGTTGGGCTTACCTACCATTTGACATGTATGGCAAGTTTTACAATATTTAGAGACATCTGCTTTGAGACCAGGCCAATAAAAATGAGTAATAATTTTGTGATAGGTCTTGTTTATACCTAGATGACCTGACATAGGACTTTCATGAGCTATACTTAGTATTTCATGACGATATGACTTTGGAACCACAATTTGGTGGTAAACAGCCCATTCATCATCAGCTGGGACATCAAATGGTCGCCATTTTCTCATAAGAATCCCATTCTTTATATAGTAACACATTGGGACTTGAGAAATTTCATCTTCAGGTAAAGCCCTAAAAATTAATTTTGAAATCTCAGGATCAGTTTGCTGTTCCTGGATAAGCTGTGACTTTGACAGCGTGTCGTGACCTTGGTCAATAGACCGTGGTGGTAAATGACAAGACATTGACGAGTCTGTCTGAGTATCGGACAAACTGGGATCAAGAGACTTTTTAATCTCATTATTAAAATATTGACCGATAAAAGTATCCGTCAAGTCAATGTCAGAGTTTGAGTTTTTCAAAATGGCCTTTTTAGCCATAGCTCGGGTAACTGCACAAGAAGGATACAAGTCAGGAATTTCCTGCTCGATAGGGTCATCTGTTTGACCTATATTTGGTGTGTCAGTTACAAGTGGATTAACCACAACCTTATCTCCAGCTAAGTCATTGCCTAGCAGTAAATGGACACCTTTAAATGGTAAGGAAGGTTTAATACCAATAACCACAGGCCCAGTAACCAAATCTGATGACAAATTAACGTGATGGAGAGGAATATTAACAGTTCCACACTCTACACCCTGAATAAGGACACTAGTACCGGAAGAAGTCTTCTCAGAAAAAGGCAGTATATCTGCTAAAATAAGAGATTGAGAAGCTCCTGTGTCTCTTAAAATTTTAATAGGGGTAGGTAGGCAATTATCACCTGAAAGTGATACAAAACCATTCAACATAAATGGTTCAAAAATCTCCATAGTAGAATCAGACTTTGGTTTTGTGACTATGTCAATTGTATTGGATTTAATAGAAGACTGTGGCCTTGGTCTAAGAGTGGTGAGCCCTGTTGGTTTGGCTTCATCACTTTCTAACTTCCTTTTTAATTTCAAACATTCAGAAACAAGGTGACCAGGTTTCTTACAATAGTTACAAGTGGGTCGAGATAAGGGATATTGACTTTTGGTTTCACTAGTAGAATTGGGTTTGGGTGTATTGGATTGACTGGGCATGCCAGATGAATTACCAGACATAAATTTATTTTGGGAATGTGAGGAAGTAGGTTTGGGTTTATTAATAAAAGAAACTTTATGTGTAAGGTAGTAATCATCAGCCAGATGAGCTGCTTCTTCTAAAGTTTCAACTTGTTTTTCGTCTAAGAATGTCTTAACATCAAATTGAATACAACGTTTGAATTCTTCAACTAACATAAGTTGTCTGAGTTTATCAAAATTTTGGTCTATTTTCTTAGAACAGCACCATCTATCAAATAACTGTTCTTTGTTTCTAGCAAATTCAACATGAGTCTGGTTAGAATCTTTTTTACAATTTCTAAATTTTTGTCTGTATGCTTCTGGGACCAGCTCATAACCTTTGAGAATAAGTTCTTTAACAGTCTCATAATGATGACATTGTTCAACACCTAATTGTGTATAAATTTCACGAGCTTTGCCTATAAAAACACTTTGCAGAAGCAAAGTCCAGTGCTCTCTTGGCCAATTTAAGTTTTCTGCAACTTTTTCAAAGTGTAGGAAGTATTTATCAACTTCTTTTTCTTGAAATGGAGGAACAAGCCTAATATGTTTTGTAACATCAAAATTGTATTCAATCTTTTGCTTCGGCTGATTTGCTCTTTCTTGCATTTCTATTTCCCTCATTCTTAATTGAAATTCTCTCTCCTTCTCTCTCTCTTCCCTTTCTCTTTCCTTCTCTCTCTCTTCCCTTTCTCTTTCTTCTCTCTCCCTTTCTCTTTCCCTTTCTCTTTCTTCTCTCTCCCTTTCTCTTTCCCTTTCTCTTTCCTTCTCTCTCTCTTTCCATTCTCTTTCTTTCTCTCTTTCCTGAATTTCTAATTGTCTGATCTGAAGTTTTAATTCAAGTTCTTTCGAACTTGAAACTGACTGAACGTCAACTATCAGGGAAAGAGCATTTTCATTAAAAATTTCCTCATCAACAAAATATTGTACCAAAATGTTCTTAATTTCATGTTTACGCATTGAAGATTTTATTTCAGACAATTTATAGTGCTTAGCAAGATTAAGCAAATCAGTCTTTTTACCCAAATTCAATAACTCCACAGATGGTTCAGCCGTAAATTTATCTAAGTCAAAAGACATGTTTGTTTGTTGCTGGATTCAAGTACAAAATTATTATAATTACTGATTAGTAAACGAATGCGTTAGTCTTATTTTCCAATCGATGGTTAATCCCAAAAGGAAAACGAATGCGTTAGTCTAGTTTCCAATCCCGGACGAGCCCCCAATTTCTGTTACGAGTCAGGCGTAACTAGAAAGAAGAAGCCAGCAACAAACGATAACAATTAACAGAATTTATTAACAAAAATATCAAATAAACAGTTACAATAGTACAAAACAATACCTTAAACGTTAAATTCAGAAGACAAACTATTCCAGTCTTAATTCCAATGTGATCCTGATCCAAACTGAATGTAATCTAAGCACACAAAGTAATCCTCACTTTAGTCTAGTCTGATCCAAATCCAAACTGAATATAATCCAAGCACTAATTATAGGACACAAACACAAGATAATCCCCACTGTAGTCTGGCAATCATGTATTAACTAGTGAACACTGAGATGTAAAAAGCTTTTCCTTTTATAATAACAGGGAAACTTCCAGAAAATTCATGTTAAAATCAGTTGCATAACTTCTAGTAAACAGATTGTATAAAGGCCTGGAAACTTCCAGCACAATATTCCACAAGAGAGAATCCAGTTCTAAAAATAGCAACAGGGGAAAACCATTCAAAAATAGATACACACATAAACAAAGCTAATAATAACTGGGCATGTACATAACATACTTAATAATGTTAAAATGGCATGTATGTTGAACCATTTGTACGCGTGTGTTGGTTTTCTTTCGTGGAATGGGGTTATCCTTGTAATTATCCCTTGGATAAACCACTTCATTTCAATTTTTTTCATCGCATTTGATTGAGTACTTAATTCATTGCCTCCTGTAACAAATTAGCAAGTGACTGTCAGAGTATCCATGTCGAATATGGACAGTCCTATAGACTAATGTTTAATACCTGATTGCTTGACATCACTTGGTATCCTATCCAAATAAATGTTTGTTAGGGTTATAAGGCATAATTGGCCTGTCTGTTCGTGTACATACACATAGGTACATGTATATAATTTTTTAGCCTTACGGCCAGCTAGCAAATATCATGGCATTGTGTCCATTGTATGCTTGTCCACATTACATGTGCTGTTTTTTTTTTTTTTCAAAAGTAATCTCTGACAAGTGTTTACACCCTCTAACGTCCAATGTTACACCAGTTTTACCTTTGTTAAGAAGCCAGATGGTATAGCATGATCACAACTTATCCAAGTTTAGACCTGGGACCATGCTTATAAAATGCTTATAAAACTTGAGCTTATGCCCAGCTAAGTTTGTGTTCGGATCATTTTTAGCTCCACTGGCTAAATGCCAGCATGTCATGTCTTTTGCGTGTGCGTCTATGTGTGCATGTTTTAGCTTTTAATTCAAATATCTTCTCTGAAACCAGCCATCTAGTTTTTACCAAACTTCACAGAAATTATCTGAGACAAATGATTCATTTCAAATAAAGTTATTTTCAATCCAAACACTCATAAGAAAAGACAGTTTAATTTATCTGTCAATTGACATGTTTATACACAAAATGGCTACCAAACACAAAAAAAAAATATTTATTTTATTTTTTGTACATGTTATCAATGACTTCTTGTCATTAGGTCTAATAGTTGAAAAACCTTGTGCTCACTTTAGAGGCTGCATTTTCAGTCCAATAATCTTGAAATATGGTCAGAATATATGTCTTGATGATGTTTTGGATAAGTTTGAAAATGGGTCACATTGGGTCAAAAACTTGGCCACCAGGTAAAATCTTTGATAAACCTTATCTATATTCGAGAGACTATATTTTAAGTCCAATATAAATGAATGTTTTTAAGAATGTTTGTCGTGATATCCTGGAAGAGATTAGAAAAGAGTCACGTATAATCAAAAGGCTCAGGTGTGCGACTGCAGGGCTATCGTTACCCTCTTGTTTTAGTGTAGTGTTTCAGAAAGACACCTTGAATTAAAACATAATGTTTGCAACTCTACAGAATCTTCCACTATAATGGTTGTACAGCAACTTGGCTCCGGGTTCTGCTTGCCCACAATGAAACATGAAACATTCATTCAATTGCTATGGTTTCATTCAGCTTCATTTCTAATATGTAAAATTAATACGTGGAAACTGAAGAGCAATCTTTTCAAGGGTAAAAAAGGACATCTTTACTGTAGTGTTTTTGCCATGACTATTCTAGTCTTATTAAGGTAATATCACTGATACCATGCTGTATATATAGTTGAGTGCGACCATCCATATTTATGATTTAATCAGACTGAATTTTCATTCGTTACTTAATGCACTTTTTAAATACTCAGGGGTCCTTGTAATGTGATGCACTTGTGACCAGGGCAGCTTTGAGCCTCAATGGATCCTCTGTGTTTTTCATGGGAGTGTCCTTAGGCCAGACACTTCAAAGCTCCAGCCATAAAGCACATACATTCTATGTACCATCATAGAAAACACACATTCTGTAACACCAAACAATTTTCAAATTCTTTGAAGTGCCAGAAAGCACATTTAAACCAAAACACGTGGTTTTTAGCACTAGGAACACACACATTCTTTGTAGCACAATAGTTCTAACTTCGCATTCTTTGTACCACCTGGCAAAACACACATACTATGTAGCACAGCGGAACGTACTCCCTATGTAGCATGATAAAACACATGTACTGTAGAAATATGACTGTCTGGACCAGAATTTATTCCCAAACTGCATTCCTGCAACCCCTTAAGTCATAACCAGAAGAAAAAGGCATTTGCAGACAACAGAATAATGGTGGGTCAAATGATGCAATTGTCTTTGATGGAGCAGAAAAGATTTGGGGAATCGGAGAAAATGATAGATACCAGCATTTTCTTTTTTTTCCACAATGTTTTCAAAAGCTTTAATTCCTTCTTAGGTACTTGAAACTCGGGATTGCGTGGTAAATGGTCAGGACCTTTCGGCCATCCTCATTATCCAAAAGAGTTCTGTGAATGACAGATTCCTAAATGTCTATCCGACATCAGTGATTATAATGTTTGCTGATTACAACTCTACCTTTTGCACAATAAGAACTTTTACGGTCGCCACTGTCTTTTTTTTAATTCGCCTGAGCACAAACTGCTTGGGGTAAGCTATTCTAATTGATGATTGTCTGTCTGTCCGTCTATGAACAATTCTTTAAAGTAAAAGTCATCTCCTGAACTAATATGCCGATTTATATGAGACCTCACAGAAATTATCCTTTCAAAACACTGCTTCATTTTTTTTCAAAGAATTTAATTCCATACCGTCGTTGATTTCTATGAGTTTTAGGCGCCCAATACATCAAGGACACACAAAAGTGCAAATACTTTGATACTAATCTGTATAACCTAAGCTTGCCTTTTATCCTTTTCCTGAGGATTGATATTTCTTAGGCATTATCTCTGTTATTTGATAGTTGTATTGTTTTATCTCTGTGTATAACTCACACTGATAAACCTTTCATTATCAGTTATACTGTTGTTAGTGCCTGGGATGACTGGTTTAACATCCTTTACCGCGACAAGATAATTTTTAAAAAACCCACACGATGTTCATGTTACCTCGACACAGTTCGTGATTTTCAACATGTAGAAAAACAAACAACAATATAAACGCTTAATAAAAGGCATATCGAATTAGAGTTATACTGCATTGCAGATCAATACAAATATTATCATTTTTGTCCACCGAATAGGCCAGATTATAATATAATTTAAGTAAAATAACCAAATTAGAAATGTAGGAAAAAGCGAGAAAGAGAGCGAATGTTTTACCAAATTCCAACCCGAAAAAAAAAACTCTTGCATTAAAGAAGAAGAAAGTGCAGAAGTCCGTTCATTGGTCAGAAATAGGGAACTAACATTTGTCCGACTCCAATTATTTCCGAACACCATATCTAAGTGGTTTATCTATTAGTCAGCCTCTTAAGTCTCCTTGATGAAAAATGGACCTTTGCTGATAACTATCGAGATCAGACTGCAAAGAAGAATCTGTAGTGTCTGTTTGTTCAAAGATACACATATACTTGTTTTCAGCCAGTTGTCAGTCAGAATATCAACCAATTCCATTCTTACTTTATAAAACTAGAATCATTCTTGTGTCTTCACGCCAAAAGCAAGGTTGCACAGATTTCGACAGTCGGAAAATGCATTCTATGTTTTGGAGGCCATCCAACCTAGACCGCTGTTGACATTTTTTTTTTTGTTTTATCTCAATGGCTTTAGGGATGTGCTTTTAAATGCAATTTAGGCCTATAAGATGAAAATCGTTAAGAGTTTTTGACGGGTAGTATTTTAGCTGTTGAAAATGTTCGACCATGAAGAAGCTTATAATTATGATTTATTGGTTTATCTATTACTAGGTCTATGTACATTTTAGAGCTCTAATAATTAATCATTGATCGACGCTTCAAACGAACTTGCAGGGGACGACATTGACATCCTTGTTCATTAATTTTTCACAATACAATCTCGAAATTTAACGATTCTGAAATACTTATAAGCCTTTTGAAAAATATATGAGAAAGGAGAAAATGCTGGTAACCAGCATTTTCTCCTTCTCTCAGTTTTTTTTTTTTCCTATTTTCAAAAGTTATCCCGCCATCAAATTCGTTCTTTGTAAATGCGTTGGATTTGGACAAGTAAACTTTCTGGCTTGGTAGGCAAAAAAAAAAACGTGTGAAAAGGAGAAAAATGCAGGTTACAACGGTTGTTGAACGAAAGATCGTTTGGTAAATGTTGATTGATTGATTGATTGTATGGTGTTTTTATACCGTCTACAACATTATTTTGGTTATATCTTCAAACTGATCAACGTGAGCCGCGGACACCATAATTATGTTCTTAATACACCAGATCGGATTTTCTATGGAAGAACCGGAGGTTATGTAAGTATTTTCATTTTTTATGGACCATATTCACCTAGATAGAAATGTTGATTTACAGCAATGTCAAGGCGAATGATTGATCTGTTCACAGACATACTATGGAATAATGATACCATCATATAAGCGAGCTGTGGCTTTATGAGCAACTGGGATTTTATTTTTTTGAAGTTTGTTGCCGATTTTCGGACAAAATCCCTATCATTGTTCATTTTACAAGTTTGTATAATAAGATAAAGGCATCTCATAAAAGAACACAAAATTTCAATTCGTATACAGTCCATACATCGAGTTTCAAGCAGAAATATTAATGATTTAAAGGTTGGTGTCCAGTTACCGCAAACTTTTTCTGATCTGGTATTCACGTGCATACACTGAAAATGAAATTGGTGTCTTGTTAGCATATTTTCCTCTACCCAGGTCCATTCAAAAACGTATATCTTCGCTTTTGATGGACATTTCTGAGTGAAATTTTGTATTCTGTTAGGGGATGCATTTATCTTATTATACAAACTTGTAAAATGTACAATGGTAAGGGGATTTTGTCCGAAAATCGGCAACAAACTTAAAAAAATCCCAGTTGCTCATAAAGCCACAGGTCGCTGATATGATGGTATTATTCTTCCCTTGTATGTCTGTAAACAGATCAATTATTCGCCTTGACATTGCTGTAAATCAACATTTCTTTCTAGGTTGATCAGGTCCATTAAAAAAATGAAAATACTTACACCACCTCCGGTTCTTCCGTGGAAAATCCGATCTGGTGTATTAAGAACATATGGTGTCCGCGGCTCACGTTGATCAGTGTGATCTTGGCGGCCAGTGCAACTATCCATGCTTTCCTTGATTTTCTTTTACCATTACTCCGCACATGATTCTTTCCAAGCCAGTGGCTTCACACATAACCATCGTTGAAACAATTGTCAGCGGTGTGAGAGGAATGAATTCCGACGAAATCGCTATCCCCAATTCTCGGAAAGAAATTGGGCGAGCCGGGGGATCGAACCAGCGAGCCCCTTTTTTGAGTGCTGTGCTTGGTAAAAGTTACCGGTAATTAAGAAATCAAGGATAAGACGAAAACATTATGACCAGAGGGTCATTTCCCCTAAGAGTAATTTACGTATTTTTTGTTTCCTACAATCTCTGTCAAAATATGCAAAAAAAACTTTATTTAGGAGGAATGACCATTGGACTTCAACAACATCATAGCAATTAGAAGTTTTTGTGTTTCGGTTTGAAAATCCCATTCGATCAACAAACCCCCTTCGTTACCCCATAGCTCTATATAAAGAACACCTCAGTTATAGGCTTGTCGGAACTGAAGGCACTTTGTGGGACGAGCTCCCATAGCTCAGGTGGTAGAACATATATGACTTGTAAACACAAAGTTTTATGTGTGGGTTCGAGCCCCACGACTTGCCATCTGAAATTGCTAGAAGTCCTTCGGTAAAGACGTTAAACTGAGGTCCCGTGCGACGGTGTTATACGACCAGCGTGTTAAAGAACCAGGGGTAACTTTGGATGGGTTTAGTACTGTATCTGCACCATTCCCCTTAACAATACTAGCAGACTTTATAGAGTGTCACCCATATGGGCAACCGGTGGCGATGATGAATAAACACGAGTTCAATCATTTAAGTATTTTTGCAAGCCAACAGCAAAATAATTATGGCTCAAATGAGAAGACAGAAAACACTATGTAGGCATAGCAGGAGTTTTATTCACGGCGGGGAATCACGTGACACAACAACAACAAAAATGACCCGACATTTGAAAAAATTCTCCAACTTGAGGTAAGAAAATCTTCAATAATTCCGTTAATACATGACCGATTGGAATTTGGTTTGAAGCAGAGAAGGTGGAAGGACTCCAGAGATTTGCTTGATGTGCTAGATTTTTTAAACAACACCCGATAAAAAAGTTATTGACGAGCAAACAAATTTTTTACCCAGGATAATTTGTTTGCTCGTCAATACCTTTTTTATCAGGTGTTGTTTAAAAAATCTAACACATCAAGCAAATCCCCGGAGTCCTTCCGCCTTCTCTGCTTCAAACCAAATTCCAATCGGTCATGTATTAACGGAATTATTGAAGATTTTCTTACCTGAAGTGGGGGAATTTCTTCAAATGTCGGTCATTCTTTTTGTTGTTGTGTCACGTGATTTCCCGCCGTGTTTATTGTAAGTATTCTATTTTTGGTTCAAAATCAAGTTTCGTAGAACCTAATTGAATTCCGATAAGCATTCAATCATGCTGTAAATTTATTGGAATAGATCTGCGTATTCATCATCGCTTCAATAGACGCAATTCTTTTTATCAAAACCACTGATCTATAGATAAATAGCTGGTTATCGGTTCACATCGACATACAAAAAACAATATGAGTATCCTGTGCAGTTGTTTACAACTGAAGTGATTGACGTGAATTTGATATATACTCTAGCCTACATCTAAGCCATGCTATGTGAAAAGGGGCCGTAATGAATCTGCAAGAAGTATCGAACCTGGTCATCTTGCACAGCCCGTACAAACTGATCTGGATCAAAACTTTAACTCTTTACCACACGACAACATTTTAGACTGGTTCAAAATGAAAGCATTTGCAGACGACAATATAAAGGTGACTGAAAAATTGAAATTGGTTCTGGGAAGGGTAAAAAACACTGTGGGAAAAGGAGAAAATGCTGGTTACCAGCATTTTCTTCTTTACCTACAGTGTTTTTAAAAGGCTTCCTTTTTCAGGGGCGTCAAAAGTAGGGATTGTGTGGTAATGGGTCAAGCAATAAGTCAATTTTCTGATTATCCAAAGGCCATCTTTTTTTCAAATGTTAAAAAAAAGAATTTATGAATCCAAGATTTGTGATATTTTGGCACTGTGTATCACAGAGATGCATTTAGCTCCGATTGCCCGAGCATAGCTCACCTACTGCGGCAATGATCTTTATCTCTTAACAAAACTTAAAGTAGCCTTTTACCGGGCGACAAAACGGTATATAGATCCGCCTTTATTGAAAGCATATCGTTGGTTTACTTCAAAAAACTTCGTAACTATAGCTTGTTTCAAACTGTAGTTACGAGGTTTTTAAGTAAACCGACAATTTGCTCTCGCCGTGGCAGATGTCTCTCCAATAATAGATTATCTTTCAGTCTGAAAGGGTAGCGAACTTTGTGGAAAAAGGAGATAAACTCCTTCCCCCCCCCCCCAATGTTTTCAAAAGACTTTTCTATCAGTGTACTTATAAAAAGAATCATTGTGTTTAAGGATTAATTCTTTCACTGCAGAGTGAATGAACTCGACCAAGATCAGCCCACACATCGTTTTGCAAGAGCATGGTTCATATAGATTGTGACCAATCACACAAAAATGAGACCATCTAGAAATTCTGTACACCAATTAGATGTAAACAGATCAACGGTAGTGCAGGTCAGTTTAAGTTTATGATTAAAAAATGATTGAATAACATTGTAGAATGATCACTTTTCATACAGAAAATGTCAGTACAGCGAAAAGTGTCAACTCTGGTCAGCCATCGCAATTCGCACAGTCTGACCAGGGCTGACACTTTTCGCAGTTCCCAGAATGTCCCTTTTCGCGTGATGGGTCACATTTGATTCGAAGCCAAGTTATCGTTGTTGTCTGTTTATTTTGTTTCTAGGCAGTTTTTGCCTTTATAATATATATATAAAAATAAATTAAGGATAGATTGATATTCCACCCTTCAACGGAAAAAGAAAATGTCAAGGGAAAAGGAGCAATACATTACAGCCCATGAAGGCTGACCTGGGATAAAACCTTTAGCTTTTGGTCCATTACTTGCTTGTGAAAGAGTCAAACTACCCCATAATTCAGTCAGTTGTATGACAAATTGGATTTTCTGGATCCATAATCAAATTATTTCTTGCTTGTAACAGTGTATTAGGCTCAATTATACTATATTAAACACCTGCGAAATTACTGCAACAGTAATCCTTGAGACATGAAAGGGGAGGTTTGAATGTCTTCGGACAGGTGTCGGTGTAAATAGCAGACCAGGCTGCACTTTTTTACTTTACGATCTTAACGCACTCTTCCCACGGGAGCACATTCTATATTCGCAAGCATATTGCTCCTATTCCGTTGACATTTTTTCTTTTTTCGTTGAAGGGTGAAATATCAATCTCTCTTTAAAATTTTTAACATTTATGTATAAAGGCAAAAACTGCATACTAATAAACTAAACAGATGACAACATAACTTGGCATTGAAACAAAAGTGACCCATCACGCAAAAAGGAACTTTCTGTGAACTGCGAAAAGTGTCAGACTCCACGTTTCGCAGGCTGACCAGGGTTGACACTTTTCGCTTTAATGACATTTTCTGTATAAAAAGTGGTCATTCTACCTTGTTATACAATCATTTTTTTTAATTATCAGCTTAAACTGGCCTACACTATCGTTGATTTTTTTTATCTAATTGTACAGAATTCCCAGATGGTCCCTTTTTGCGTGATTGGTCACAAATCTATATGAACCATGCTCTTGCAAAAGGAGTCTTAATACACATCGTTTGATACCAAACAAGTCGTCTCTTAATTAAGAATCTATAAAGTCCATCTTATCTAACAATCGACCGAAGCAAGGGTTACACGGTCCTTTCACATTTAGAAAACTACATGACTAATATAGCATAAAGTGTCGGCTCAGATCAGCCCGCATAAACTAAACAGACTGACCTGGGCCTTAAACTTTTGCAGGAGTAAAAAAAACAAACCCTTTTCACAGAGAATTTACCTATTCAAAACTGCGCAAACCAGACCTTGGTTCGTTGCTTGCAGTAAAATATTTATTTGTTAATAATTCACCCCTGTCAGCACAATTGGCGAAAACAGTTTTGTGCATTCAGAGTAGATCAAGATAAGACTGCGGTCTGATATTTGATCTAACCCGCCTGCTTCTTTAGTCAAGCCTTTAGCACATAATACCGACTTTTGACGACCCCGAGAAAGAAGCCAGGTTTTCTCTTTTTCCGACAGTGTTTTCTCTCCTCTTCTATACAAGTTTCAAAATATTAATCACTTTTATTTTGAAGTCTGTTAATGCTTTCAATTTGGACAGGTCTAAAATTGTGTCGTTTGGTAAAGGGTTAATGAATTTCAGCAGATTGTATATTCAGTCATCGAAAAATGAGCTCAATACATTTGCGAAAAGTATCGAACAGGTCAGCCGGTGTAATGCAGAGAAATGACCTTCCCCTACAAAATGACCCATGGGTCATTTTTCTACGTAGAGGAATGACCCCTGGGTCATTATTCAACGCAGAGGAATGACCCGGGTCATTATTCTGCGTAGAGAAATTACCCTCTGGGTCATTTCTCTGCGTAGGGGAGGGTAATTTCTCTGCATTACCCCGGAGAATGGCTCATTAATGCATTTTGCGCTGCAAGGGACATTAAATCCATAATATGAAATTCGATCTTTATAGATTAAATGCGTTAAAAACTTGTATGTTATTTACTGTAATCGTTGGTAAATTTCAAAACATTTTGTTCAGTTTTAGGCGTAAGATCTGTCCATGGCTCTAATCTAGTGCAGAACATTTAACTCTAGACTTCTTCTAACTTCGAACGTCAATAAAATGACAAAAAAAAAAAGAATTAAAATCTCTGCTAGGGTAGAAGATAATTATGGTTGCGAAAATGCTGGCTACCAGTAATTAATCCGCGTTGTCAAAATCTTTTTCCCACATCGTTTAAGCAGGTGGGGATGGTTTGGTAAAATGTTAAATATACTTGTAGTAAGACATTCAAGAACCCCGAATGATGTCATTCTCTTCTCCTTTCGGGCAAATTTCAAAGGATTTGGTTGTGCTGTTTGTCGTACGTCAAAGTATGCTTTGACAGGTGGGCAATTCTAATTGTGTTCCAAGATTGTGTTTCTGTATGTACTCGTATATTGTCAATACAAGGTGCTATTGAAGTACTCTAGGGTTGGATCAAAGTAATTCAGAATTGGCCATAAAATCTACGAATGGGTCGATTTCTTTAATGGCAGGTTCAGGTTTATAAAGATGGATCACATCTTCTTTAGATGGACCAAAGTTTCATTTGGTTACTCAGAGCTTCTCGATTTGAATAGAATTATACTACGTTTTACCATCGGAACACGAAATTGTAAAGCTTGCAGTCCTAGATAGGATTAAAAAAATGCCGAAAGAATTTTAAAGCAGTTTTAATTTGCAAGGCTGCAATTAATAGTCCTACTGTGTGTTTTACGATGTAGGTAAAACAAATTCAAAGCCAATACCTGATACAGGTTACACGTTTTAAAAACTTTTGCGATAAAAAGAAAGAGAAGCGTTTCAAAAACTTATAAATAAGGATTAATTTTTTGCAACACGTAGTGTTTCCTTTTCTTAGTTTTTATCAATACAATTGGGCTCCTTTGACTGATGACCTTGTTCTTGGTAAGTCTGGAATGATTTATGTAGACCTGAGTCCGTTTTCACCAACCATTCTTAAGAACATTCTTAGTCTTATTCTCCAAGATTTTCTGACTCTGAAAGTAACAAAACATCTAATTGGCTAAACCAAACGGTTTAGCCAATCAGAAGTTATGTTACTTGCACATAGACGAATTTCTGAAGAATAAGACAAAGAATGTTCTTAAGAATGGTTGGTGAATACGGATCCAGGCTTGTTCATCACATCCTTCTGATTGTCTATATCTACATTATAAAAGTAACACAAATTCTGACTGCCTAAGCCATTTGGCTTACCAAATCAGAAATTTTCAATCGTTCTTGAGAATAAGACTAGGAGATCTTCTTATGAATGGTTAGTGAATGTTAACCCTGGCTTAATCAGCGGAATCCAAAAAAAAGAAATAAGATCTCCATAGGCCTAAATAAACACATGAGCCATGCTCTGTGAAAAGGGAACTTAATGTATCTGCTATAAGTATCGACCCAGTTCAGCTAGCGTAGTTTGCGCAGGCTGGCATGAACCAACAATTTTAACATAGCTTGGTATCATATATCACGGACAGGCATTATGCCTGCTTTTGCCAGAGTACTGTTGATGTTTCTCTTTCTTGTATCTATCTTTTATCTCCATTGAAGGTCTTACCTGGATATGTTCCAAGTTTTGTTTTACGCCTGATTTACAAACTTTATAAAGGATATGCGTTTAACCCTATACAAAACAATCCCGAGTTGTACAGATTTAAGCCTAAAAGGCTATTGAAAATACTGAGGAGGAAATGCTGATAACAAGCTTTTTTTCCCATATCCTATAATATTCCTCATCAGGAAAGAAATGACATTTAATGTGGCATCTTTAAATTCTTTGAGTCTTGACAAATCCCCAATTTTGTAATTTGGCAAAGAATTAAAGAATAACCTATAAATGTACACACACGTATAGGGTATATCTCTAAATGGTCTCATGATCGCCTTCCTTGTAATTATTTTGAAATGTTCATTTTGCAGCGAGGAGAGGTAGAATAGACAGGTTTTGGCAGATGATGGGTTTGAAATGGTTTCAACGGTGTTTGAGTTTGCTTTTTCTCGTCACCATATGTGGTAAGTTAAGAAAAAATAAACACTTAGATGAGAAAAAACTAATTTTAACATGTACTAAAATAACACTTGATTCTTATTTAACTGCGCTAAGTCACTTTTATAGTCGTTGATAGAGCTGATATAGCATTGGATTTAAAGGTGGCATTAAGTTTAATTATTTATATCAGCAACCAAGACTGTCGCTTTACTACTTTGCAAAGATAATTTACTCTTTCAGCATTCAAATGAACTTATTATCTCGACCTCTGGCTGAAAATTCAAGAACGATCCGCTGAAATTAATATCTTTTAATTTATCTTATAGGATTGATTAAGCCATTAGATGGTATAGATTTGGGATCACAGTCAGACTGCAAAATTTGATCTTAATCTATGTCGTCCGCAAAAGTTTGTGCTTTTGCTCAGGCGTTGAAAGGTTTAACTCGTTTCCGAACGACAAAATTTTAGATTTGTCTAATCAAAAGAATTTGCATACGACAAAATAAAAGTGACAGAAAATTCGAAATTTGTTTTGTGAAGGGTAGAAAACATTGTGTGAAAAGGAGAAAATAATGGTTACCAGCATTTTCTCCTTTTCCCACAATGTTTTCTAAAGGCTTCTTTCTCAGGGTCGTCAAAAGTAGGGATTATGTGGTAAGGGTTAAGGCTAAAAAGGCTTAAGGTCTACATATTTATTATCATTTTGTCCGACATTTTTTTTTTTCCATATTTTTCGAGAATTTAAAAAGCTTTAATTAATCACACTAATATTTTGTCCTTCTGATACTGACCCTATGCAGAATATATATTTATATCTTGCAGGCCAGATTGGAAATCTAGGCATATATATGATATAATTTTGTCTAGACCAAATTAGATTGTTTTCTAAAAAAAGAATCGATAATCATATTAATCCACATAATGTTATAACAGAGAGATATTCGTAATTAAAGCAATTTATTTTTCCGAATCTGCCTAGATTCCAGTTTGGACTACGACATACATGTATATAGATACTGTTAATATTTTCTGATGAAATAAATAATTCGTATTTTCATTAGTTTTTAAACTATTCAAAAAGCAGTAACAGTGCTTTGACATTCTTTTAAGACACTTATTATTTTCATTATTGATTTACTAATTCATTACAAATTTCTTTTTTTTTTTTCGTCTTTAGAATTTCATTTATCACCATCCCCAACGTTACTAAATGTATGTCTAGCTACAAAATGCATGTGGCACTACATACGGGGTACATGCAGAATGAAACTGTTTGGATGATATGAAACCGTCGTAATTAAACTCTCGAGGCATTTTTTGCTTGAATGACGTAATGTTGTCCTTAGCATTCAAAGCTTTATGAAAGATTAAGGAAAAAAACTTTGCTTGACAGATGTAGATGCATCGCTGATAGATCTATCATAGAGAAGCCATTTTTGTTTTAACGTCGTAAATCTATTGTTAATACATCTTTGATACAGTGTCTCCTTTGTTTGAAGAACGACTGTTCGTTCTATCTTTGATAGAGAAGCCACATTTACCTGAACAACGTGTATAAATCCACTGTAAAAAATCTCTGAAGTAGAAGCAATTTTTTTTTATAAACAACTAATATCTGAGTAGATCTTTAGCCTAAATCAATTCCAATTATTTTCTTGATAAAGAAGTCATTTTTTGCTTGCACTGCGTAAAACCCTCGTTAAAAGAACTTTGATATATTTTAGGAAACTATTTTTGCTTTAATACGTAACTGTATGCTTAAAATATCTTTAACTCGGAAGCCATATTTGTTTAAACGACGTAGATCCATCTTCATTAAATCCCTGATGCAGAAACAGCTTCTGCAAGAACGACATCAGTTCACCTTTAATATATATTTGACATGGAAGCAACTTTTGCTTGAATAAGTTAAATCAATCCATGATAAAACTTTAACATAAAAAAAAAAAATAGCTTGAACGATGTAAATGGATCGCCGATAAATCTTTGATGTAGATATAGGTAGTTTTTTTGTGAAGGAAATAAACTTATCGATAATAGATCTTTGATTAAAAAAAAAATATGGCCATTTGTGTTTGAACAACCAAAATCCATCTTTCAATAGATCCTTGAAACAAAGACACTTGCTGGAACGACGTAAATTCTTCAAAGCTTTCAAAAGCCCTCTTTGAAAGGGTCGTTAAAAAGGAATTGTTTGGGTAAAAAGTTTAATTTGAAACAGGAGGGAAATTATACCGGTCTGCAATATTGGTTATGTCTCCGTGCAATTTCATCGATGTGGAGTAAAGCAAAATTAGTTCCATTTTTGTGGTATTTGTCGAAAACAATACCACAATGAGTTCAAGATTGAATTTTGAAAACCATGTATCTTATTTTGTGCCGTGAATCTAATACTCCATCGCGTTTAGGTACACAACAGTAGAAAGAGATTGAGTTCAAGTAGTTCTCGCTTAAATTTTGCCGGAATATCCCGGATGTTTGTAGCTTGAAAATGTTTCAAACGCTTTGGAATATCATTACTACGCTCTCTGTCCTAACCACATACAAACAGACAAAGCAATGATTATATGCTCTTTTATCTCAAAAAAAGCCAGACGGGCTGAAAAACGTAATTTCAAGTGAAATAACTCAGCCCTTTTAAAAAAAAGTCGGTCGTCAATGACACTGATAAATTAATCAACCTCCGAAAGGTCCCGGGCTTTAGCGCAAGAATATAAAACTTGGCATAAAGTAGTTCAATTTAAATAGATGAATATTTCCATTTTCTTCATAATTTGCAGCTATCTAGGACGACATTTCACTTTAAATCTTGATTTGCAGATCTTCTATATGATACATATTTCTACATATGCCAGCGTATCCGTTTTGTCATAGCGTACCCAAACTCTTTAGAGTCGGTACCGAGTCTATACCGAGACAGCGTACCCAAACGTTGTAGAGTTTTAGTTCAACCATTTTGTGCAAAACCGAAAGAAATAAACCCAGTTAAACTCATTTTTTTCTCAGACAAATTACTTTTACGGTGTCACTAAAATATGTAATTTGAACTGGCATATTAAAATACATTGGGCGAGGCTATCAATCGTTGAGATACTTATTTTTGATTGAAATTAGCTTCTCGCGCAATGATACAAATTTGCCAACTGATCTTGGGCTTTTTCGTTCCAAAACCAATTCGTTCCATGGCTTGCTGGTCCTATGATTGCACGCTACTCCATTTGATTGCTCATGAACATTTATAGATCGAGGTAATAGACCATTTGCCAAATACCGTTACTGACGCGTCACCACGAGTTATTTCCCTTTCCACCCGACAATTTTTCCCAATCCTGTATATACCCGAATAGTGAAAGTGTCATATTTTTTAAATGGATTACACACTAAACGCGATAAATAAACAATCTAAACGGCCGTGCCGTTAGTTTCATCAATCATTTTTTTCGAAGACACACACAAAAAAGAACTGTTGTTTTATCAATTTTTCGGTAGACCAGAGAGTAAAGCGGTATCATTTATAAGCAGCTATCTCCTGCCTGGCGTGTTGATAGAGCCGCGAGTTTTTGTATGCCGTCTGCATTAACCCTTTGGCTACCAAGTGCGACTCAATGACCTGTTGCAGACAATATAGATTCAGATCACACCGGAAAGAACGTGCAGTCTGATCCTAGATCTACGCTATCCGATACGGAGATATTTTTCCTCGGGTGCATGGAAGTACCGAATTACACCTGATTTACCGAATTATACCGAATTACACATAGTGATACCGAATTATACATTCAAAACACTTATTTATTAAGTAATATATGAATTAAACTTTTAAAAATTATATTATTATGCTTTTTCTGGCCCTTAACTGTTTAATTCTGTAATTCACATTACCGAATTACACTATATACTATGATTGGTATCACACTATGTTTCACCGGATTTACCGAATTATACCGAATTACACATAGTGATACCGAATTATACATTCAAAACACTTATTTATTAAGTAATATATGAATTAAACTTATGAAAATTTTATTATTAGGCTATATCGTCGGTTGAAAACCAGAACCTAGTATATGCTATTTTTGAAATTTTTCAGGGGGACCAAAAAACTGTCTCAAAGATTTAAAAATTGGTGTTTTCGTATAATTTTCTCACACAATGATCGTAATCCCATTCTGTTATCACAACAGGAGGTGAAAATTCTTTTGCTTTGAAAACAGGGCTAGTAGATGCTTTTTTTGTTCTGGCATAACTTATTTTATCATTACACACTCGTTTTTCTCGACCAAAATGTTGTAACTTCTGATACTATCTTTTAGCTTTCTGAGAATAAGAAAATCCTACCAGGTTTTGTCAGCCATACCCTTGTATATGCAGATACAATGGATTGGCTGCACAGGATTTTGAACAACTTCAAAATCCTACCTGCCAGAAGATCGTATATATCTCTAACATTGTCTGGTTTTTATGCATGATGCAAAAATTCATGAAATTTTTAGAGGCAGAGTGTTACATATAAGAAAACACTATTCTGGTTTTAACAGAGGCAACATTTTCAAAGCTGTTTTATTCTGCTGTAGTATAGTATATACAGTTGCAATACTTTGGCAGCACGATTTAAAAGCAAAAACCCAGTTTTTCAAAGATATAATATTGTATATAGGTTGAAGCATTTCTGATTTGAACACAAATATGGAGAATAACTTATAAGATTTATGTTCAACATGTTATGTTTAAGTAATGTACCTCATTTCCACCTTCTCTGTGCACAACACATAAGCATTTGACAGAAGTATCACATGATATAAGTGAAAAACTGAAGAAAAAGCCCTAATAAGTGTGTATCTTAACAATGAATCAATTAACAATCTTTGTCTTCATCACTTTCCTCTCTATCTGGCTCTGGCAGATGCTCCTTTTCTGACTTAAAGATAGGCTTTTATAGTAGTCATGAAACTCTGACGGTATTGCACCTTGCTTGCATAATGAAAGCAGATACTTTTTCTTTGCATTTGATATTTGTAATTTTCCCTTGTAAAGTGGTAGTAGTTGTTCTGATTGTCTCTTTCTTCCAACTAGTTTTATCCTCTGAAATTTCCCAGAGTTTTCCTATTCATATTTGAAGAAGCAAGTCTCTGGTTCTTCCCACTTTCTGTCTTAGACTATTTTAAAGACTTGTATTTCATACCTTTAAAATCTTTGAAATCATCATGTTTCAGCATCACAGCATGGTAAGGACTTTTTTGCAGTGCCATAGTTTCCCATAGTTTGGTCTAAATATTTTTGTTTTAGATGTTGCAAACTCTATGGCTGCGTGCATTGAATCACATTCCATGTGTGTGTGTGTGTGTGTGTGTCCATTTTCAAGAAATTTATGGTCAATCATTTTGATATTTGGTATTGTTGCAACAGAATGAAGAAAGCACCCTGCAACAATATGGTTTCTATTCTGACCTGTGCATGCGTCTGGTTATCCCAAATTAGACAGATATAAAGAAAGACATGTTGAAATTTTATTTCGGATCACAAAAAAACAAGTGGCTTTTTTGTCTCTAGCACTTTTAAATTAGAACAGCAAAGTTTTCTCATGTAATGCATCAAACTTACAAGAGAACAGGGCGTATAGAGAACCGACTGTAAGTCAAAAGTGCAAGTATGTACATCCTTATTTTGCCTTGCTGTAACACTGTCAGTGTGCTTTTGTTCTCTGGCTACTACTTTTATTTTCTGTTAAATTGTGAACTCAACTTTTGTCTTTTCATTTAAGTGTCCGATTTGTTTTTGCATGATCAAATTTGTTTCAAACTTGACACTGGTCTTTTTTTGGTACATGGAATGACAGGTTGTACTCCATATTGAAAACATGTCAGTAAATTGGTTCAGTTACAGGATCTGTACCTTGCTTTTCACATTTTGATACATATTCCTCATACATTCTCTTAATATTGAGATTGGTTGCAAGGTACATTCTGTTAGAAGATTTCCTCACATAGTGAGCTTCTACTTTAGGAAAAGATTCAGTGTGATCTCTGATTTCCTGCAGACGATCTTCACTTGTCTTGTTCGGAGCCCTATGCCTTCCTCGCTCACCTCTTCCATGAAAATGACCACACTATTTCTTAGAGAGGGCCTGGTGTACTGTTGCTTCGCTTCGCTGATATCAAGTGTCTTTAAAAAGAACTTCTTGTAGACTCTTTAGTGCTTTTTACATACTTCAAGTGTATACATTCTCATTTTTCCTTTCTTCTTCTGTATTGCATTTCCATTCTCATCTATAAATGTCCTTGTGTTTCTTTCCTGAACTGTTGCACAGATGTAATCTTTTTGCCTTTCATATGTATCAAGTTTAAAATGAAAGTCTCTGATTTCACATCTTTGTCCAAATGATACTGTTACAATTATATTTACATTTTTAACAGTCACATTCTTGGACTTGTTCTTTTTTAACAACTTTTCCTGCAGTTGATACATATTCCTGTCCACTAAGCCGCTATCTTTATATTTTTTTTCCAATTTTTCAGTGTTGCCTTTCGCTTCTGATAAGTCTTTTTTTTTTTGTTAGGAGATACATAATTAGCAGCTTTACTCAGTGTTTGAATAACCTTTTTAGAAGTGTTGAACACGTTGGAATATTGGGATATGTTTGTTGTACTTGGTACAGGGCTTGCAATGTATGGACCATGATAATATATACATCATAATGTTCAAGGATATTTGGAATTGAGATATATGCCAATCGTATTTCCTTGTTCACACTAGCATTACTACTATTTTTTGTTGATCTGGTTTACTTGTATATCTGGTTACAAAACAGTCAACATAGTTTGCCAAAGCAAGTGGTAGAAGATCAGCAGCTTTGTTTGACCAATATTCGTTTTTTTCAGATATTAAAGTTCTGCCGAATGTTCTGTAAACTATTCTTCTTTCTCCTGGCTATTATAACTGACTTTGGGAAAATCCTTTATATTCAACAGCATTATCTTGTAAATGCGTACATAATGACTGTCTAAGGTGTGCTGGAGACTCTGATATCAGTTCCGCACAGCAAGTTGCTTACAAAAAATGACATATTGAGGGACAATTTTGGGCTGTAGACCTTCACTATGCAAAAGTCTATCAAGTCTCCCTTCAATTGCAGCTATCAGTGGTTTCCTTAACAATTCCTCATGATAGCTCAGTTTGGTTATTTCTTATTGCAATGAACATTCAACCCGATTGTTTTTGGTTGGTACTCTTTCTATTCGATTCCCAAATGGACAAACCCCATTTGTTTTGGTTATAGGTTTTACTGTTTCATCCCACACTTTCTTAAATCTTCTATTCCGTTTGTATGTTTTCATAGCCGAGTCTGACAAATCTGAAAAATACTCTGAATTAAAAGAATTCAAATCCTCTGGATTGGGTACGTAAGTTTCATCATCAGCACTATCACTTTGTTGTATCTCTTTGAGAACACAATAAAGAGGAATGTTGTCATTGGAGCAAGAAAGATAATGGACATGTTTTGTTGCAAGTTGTTTGGTTTTGTACACAACTTTTTCATTTTCTTGAGAAAGAAATGTTTCATTGCTCTCTGTATTGCAACTTGTATTTACAAGTGTTTTTTTCAAGATTTTTGTCTGGTATTTCTGATGTTATTTATTAGTTGCAACTAGTATATCTTGGCATTTCCTCAATAGTAGAACTCTTTGATTTCTCTTCAGATGTACTAAAGATGTTCTGCATTGTGTAATTTACTTGTTTTTGTTCAGTTACCAAACTTCTCTAAATTCTCTTGTGTTGTTTTTATGCCTTTAATTTCCTCTTTTGTTTTATTGGATAAAGATATCTCTGAGTATTCTTGGGTTGTTTCTGTGTTGCTAACATCGTGCTTCCTTTTATGTAATTCAGGGCTCTCAGATAATAACTCTTGTGTGGTTTATTTTCCTTGACATAATTTATGCTGTGCCTAAGGGACAGAACTTTCTTTCTTTGTATTCAGTCGGTCATGATAGATTTCTTCAGCTGATACTTTTTACTCAATTTGTGTGGCACGAATAACAAGCTCGTCATCATTTTCGTCCGACCACATCTGAAAAATTGAATCGTACGATGGTATAGTTATCGTGGTAATTCTTGCCAGTTCAGTTTTTTTCCTGGTCATTCTTTGGTCAAATCCACTTCATATAATGTCATTTAGACTTAAAATTTGTTTTGTATGAGTTAAAACTGTAATATATTACTTTTGACAAAAAGTATCTACATTTTTACAGTGTTGCTAAACTGCTCCTCTGTACTGAAAATATTGTACAATCTTGAAAAAAGTTAAATTGCAAAAAGATTTGTACATACCTTTATATCCAATAATTTATCCCGTTTAGTACACCAAATAGTTTCTCATAATGTTTGCAATGAAATTGACTATTTTCCCCTGAAATCACACATTCTAAATGATAAAACAACAATGTGACAAAATCTGATATACCATGTTATTAACACTAATTAGCCCTATCAGGGGACAAAATACAGCACATAAAGAATCTTATGTACAGATACGATGTTCTGGTTCTTCAATAGGCATATCTAACTGAAAGATAGTTCAAAACCAGAACAAGTTAATGTTTACTACAACATTCTGGCGGAATACAAGCTAGCTCATTTAACTACATGAAAATACGTATCCTAAGATACTACATTGTGGCAGGTGAATGAAGATTTTTACTCATAAATGGGTCAAAACCAGAACATCCTATAACTAAATACAAGATTCTGGTTGGAAAAATAGGTATTTTTTGTTCCTAAATGTTTAAAGCCACAACGTGTTTTACTTAAATGGTACATTCTGGCACTACACATTATAGCATATATGTGAAAAATATGTCGTATGTAAAATTACTCTGTTTTGGCTGGTGAGCTGCTGTCAATACCGAGATACGAGGTTTGATCTTTTATTGATATCTTCAAAACTATTCAAGCTACAGAGCTGAAATTTTGACACAATTTGTATCTCAATATGAGAGAATCAGAAATGCCAAAAAGTAAATTTTGGTAAATTTGCTATATACAAGGGTCTGGTTTTCAACCATCGATATACTATTATTGGTATCACACTATGTTTCACCGGATTTACCGAATTATACCGAATTACACATAGTGCTACCGAATTATACATTCAAAACACTTTTTTATTAAGTAATATATGAATTAAACTTATAAAAATTATATTAGTAGGCTTTTTCTGGCCCTTAACTGTTTAATTCGGTAATTCACATTACCGAATTACACATTGTGATACAGAATTATACATTCAAAACACTTATTTATTAAGTAATATATGAATTAAACTTATTAAAATTATATTATTAGGCTTTTTCTGCAGATAACAATTTGAATGTGGCTTAAAAATGAAATTTTCTTTAGGAAGGATAGCAAGGGAAAAGGACAAAAGGTTGTTTACTAGAATTTTAACCCTTTTCAACAACATTTTTAAAAAAACTATATTTCTATGGGTCGTAAAAAACTTGGGTTAAGTGGCATAGGGTTATAAATAATTACTGCGAATGTTTTCACCCGAAGACAACAATTTGGACAGATACTTAGCATATGGAGACGATTGAATAAACGTGGGTCAAATGGTTGTAATTGTCTTTTAAAAAGTAAAAAAAAAAAACTATTGTTGAAACAGGCATGAGAAAATGCATGTTGCAAGCCCTTCCTTTTTTCCTCAAATATTTTCGCTCACACTTTGAAAATTCGTTTTTTTCACAAATGTTTATGAACTACATATTGATTACTTTCAGTTTTCGGTTTTTTGAAAGTGTGTGTGTGTGGGGGGGGGGATGTGTTAAGGTTGAGGAAGTGAGACAAAAACAGACAGTGGGACAAATCAGCACGTCTGCCCCCTTTTTACATGGGTCGCTCGAAATACTTTGGTAAAAGGTTGATTAGCTGTTTAGTGTCTTCAGAAAGACAGGGACAGTCCATTTAGTGATTTTAAAGTACTATTATCAAACATCCTTGTTGCACTTTCAGGCATGTACCTATTGACGAATAACTTATGTTATCGATCATGAACAAAAGAAACGTGGCTTCAGATAAAAATTCAGACCTTCCAATCCATAACTTCTTTTAAGCTTCATTTTGAGTATAAAAAATGAAAGAAAAATGGGTGAAGGGTTAAATCGGTGTTCCTTTCATCTCGGTATCGCACCGCAGAGTGGGTGACCTTTAGAACAGCTGCAATGTACAAACTTAATTTTGTTCGATATATCAACAGGATTTTTCTCTCTATTCGTCATGCACTTTACTATCAAGGGGCGTTACTCCTGCTTCTTCCTCATGATCAAAAGGAGACCACTTATACAAAAATAAACCAAACTTTGTCATGAATACTCTCCCTTCAACCGAAAAGGTATTCATTTGCTTAGTGGGTGGACTTTTAAGCCAATATCTGAACAATATGTCTCTGTTTCTTTCAAACTATTAATTCCACACATGGATTTCCTTGACAAATACCACTTCAGCGTTTTCAACGCTTTGATATAAACTGTGTCTGGATGCTAATCGTAATTGAACTACCTACCATGTTAATATAGCTGCCATTTACTTTAAACAGCAGTACCATTATGTATGGTTGCATATTACTGCCACGAGATACGAGATAGCTATCATGTTAAATTTAGAAAACTATCGTGATAAATAAGACTATCCTGGAAATATAATCGAGATAAGAAAAAGTTTCCTGAAAAAAAAACTGTAAAAAAGAAAGTGTTAGGAGGAAAATATTTTGAAAAGGTGTACTCTTTAAATGTGCCGGACAGATTTTGCTGATGCTATATCCCCTCCAGAAGTAATGCCCCGCTTGACGTCACCCTACGTTACCATAGCTCTTGTAAATTATTAATTAGTGCTAATAGTAATTATAAGCATAATTCAACAAAGTTTCAGGGGTGAAAATTTTGATCAAGATAAGCATATAAATAAAAAAATATGGAATTTTTCCTGATACGACACCCTTCGTATTACTGTTTAAACATTTCTTTTTCATTCATGTACGTCATCAAAGTGCGCACTTCTGTAATAATAAGGCGTAATCTTTAACATAATTGAATCATTTATTTCATACTTTTCGGTAATTTGTCGCGAAATAGTGCTGGATTATAAGGTTTGATACTACATTGTTACCACCAGTGAAATTAACCGATTTCTTAGTAACAATTACTAAGTACATAGTTTCTTCCACTATGTTTAGAACTTCGTACTTTCATATCTCTTTCAGACAGTGATTAAAATCAATAATCTTTATAAAATAAACCTCCCTTCCTTTCGAACGTTTATCAATCCAGCTAAATCCATGGGTTTTCTTTTTAGTTTTGCTCATTTGTTGTGTCGCTTTGAACCTAAATAGATTTATGGGGGACGCTTATAAATGACACTAGCGCGGAAGGCGATATCTGACAATTGGAAGATTACAAATTGATAAAATGTCCATTTGAAAAACGATTTTTGTCTTTTCAAACAATCCATTTTGCGTGATTTTCTCTCAAATTGATGAAAACACAATTCTGTTAAAACTAATCGGTAAATACATTCCTGTTGTAATGCGTTCTTATGCGGGGGTATGCCAATGGGAGATGACAAAAACAACTATTCTGGATTTTGATGAAAGTCCCAACAAAAAGGGGTTAGAAAAATGCAATGAAAAGAGTTTTTCGGTGAGAGATCGCCACCCGCGAAAACATTGCCGATGATATTCGTTCGATGAATAAATTTCAACAATTTCACATTCAAAAAAGTATTCTATATCATCGGGCATTCATTTGTTTTTCTTTTACACATGTAACGTCCAATCATGTCCTATTCCATTCGAAATAGTAAATTCTCTTTTTGTGGAAATGAAGTTTATGTTCATAGTACTTAGACATGTAGATGCGTCGCAAAAACACTTCTATTAGCAGAATGGAAAGGAAAATGCATTTGTTCTCACCATAGATTGTTTCTTTTATGTTCAGCTCGTCATTTTGAAAACCATGAAAATTCGACAAAGCAATTTTTCATTCGTTTGAAAAAGACCCGTTAGATTAAAACAAAAATAAACATGACCACTCGTTTATGATCTTGTCATACATGTAAATTAAACTCATAAACCCCAAGTGAAGAGTATAACGGGTGAAATACGTTGCAAGATTTCGTTGCAAATATCAGCAAGCTGCCTCTTTACACTTTGCACGTGTTGAGCCCTATGCCAAACGATAGCATTCTTAGCTCATCAAGATTGAAAGCTTTTGCAGACTACAGAATAATTGTGGCAAAGAATAGATTTTTAAGGTAGAAACCGTTTTGGGAAAAAGAAAATTTTCTGGTTTTTAGCGTTTTCTCCATTTCCAACAAGAATCGTCAAAACTCGGGATCGTATGGTAGAGGATCATCAGTGCATAAACTATCTGTTTTACTAGGGTATCTTCAGTGTTGTCTGCTGTAAATTGCTCAAAGGA
This sequence comes from Tridacna crocea, assembly GCA_943736015.1. Lineage (NCBI taxonomy): Eukaryota > Metazoa > Mollusca > Bivalvia > Cardiida > Cardiidae > Tridacna > Tridacna crocea. The sequence goes on from OX031066.1 coordinate 19,896,390, forward strand.
TATAATATATTCATTCGTTTGTTTTTATTACAGATGCGTGTTTCACAGATGATGATTGCACTGGCGCTAACGAAATCTGTACACAAGGCTCGTGCGAATGTATCGATGGGTTTGAAATGAGGCTCGGAACATGCTCCCAAGGTAAATTGACATCCTGAAATGAGAGGTTCTCACAAACAGAAAAATACAATTAAAAATTACCTTAACGCACCTGTTGTAAACTTAAATTAAGTTTATAGATTGCACAAGATCATGACAGGAAAAGGGAATGTTATCCATTAGTGAGCTTAGCCATTTCCTTTCAAGTTTAACGGCCATACAAAATCTTCCTACTTAGTAAACCCCCATCTTTTTGTTTTACTTCAGTTTCCATTGAAAAAGTTTTAATTACCGTGGCTGGTATGTTGATACCGACATTAGCATTATATTGACTAGTAAGAGCCTATATATTCCTACAATGTTTCATATTCAGACAGTTTATTTTCAGTGCTTGGGAAATCCTGCTTTTCCTGGTTCGATTGCTCCAATATCAGCAACGCAGATTGTGTAAGCAGTACTTGTGTGTGTCAACAAAATCCTCCGTCCGTATCATACTATGACGTCAACGGTCTTTGTGTCTCGGGTAATATTGTTTGCAATTTTGATTTGTTTTATCTTCGGTTTCAACAATTTCAGGTATACAAAGGTTTGTGCTGTGAACCTTTGCGCGCCGCAAACTTATTTTTTGGAAATTGATCGATGAAATTCTTTTAAGCATCTGATTGCTTTTCCACGCTAATAATCAACACATTAGGTTAAAACGGTGATAAAACGGAGACAAATTCCTCTAATCCATATCGCTGTAACGATCCTCATACCCCGGAAGTCATTTTAACAGAACTGGAATTTGAACTAATTCATGAATCTCAAGTGATAAACAATTAATAAACTAGGTTCTACTTTACCATTGACGTTCCATGATCGGCTGTTTCATCTCTCTTTGTGGACTCGTGAACCCGTTTACGACAAGCAATCAGGGAACAGTAAAAACTGTTAAAGCACCAAAGTCAATATCAACTCTTTTTCAGATTGTGTAGATTAAGATTAAGACCAGACTGTACAGATAATGCATTCAGATTTTTGATTCCTCTTACCTAATGATTTATGAGATACCAGCTTTCCTGAAATTAGATTATTTGGATTGTTTTACTTTATTGGAAATATGCATGTCACTTAATTAGGATTCTATTTTTCTAGGCGAATCAATCAGTGCATTCCCTGTTAGTATTTCATGATTTCATAAAATAAACCAGTCAATTAATAATGCAGTTTAGAACAATCCGTACTTTCAATAATCTTATTCCTAAATCTACCATCCATATTTAAAATTACGAAACAGCTGACTTTCTTACTCCATCTTTGGGGCCACATCTGTACCCATCAAGTTCCCTAAAGCAGGATATCATCCCAAATTCTGTTTGCTGTGAACTCCCAAAATATACATCTTGTTGTATGGAAACAGATGTTTTACTACACCTTGACCTGATTTGCATTTTATTACAGAATGTTTTTCTGATTGTAGAAAGACTTCTTTCTTCTTTTAGGTGTAATGAATATACTTGATTCAATTTTAGGTGTGCCGTTATTTACATGTATGTAAAATGACTTTTTTTTTATACACTATGATTTTGACTGTCAGGCCCACAAAGCGTTACGAAAGTTTGCCGATTTGTGGAATTGATGTGTTCACTATTCCTATTTCACACAGATGTTTGAGATCTTTTGTTTGTTTTCTGGGAGTGCATAAACCTGCCTATAGCCTGTGCAATTCTCTTGCTGACCAGTCAAGCCATCACTATCACCTAAAATAGCCCGGCTATCGCAAACATCAATACCGTTTTCTGTTGTCTATTAAATGAAATAATAGAATGGGTTTAAAATGGGTTAAGCAGATGGGTCTGAAAACGTTTGGGGAAAAAGGAAGATTTGGGTTAATCAAGCAAATGCTCTTAAGCCACTGGAGTATTCAGAACCTAACCTGTCTACACCTGGAAAAAAAGGGGGTTCTTATCTAGGTATTTCCCTAAAGTACAAAGCTTTGTATAAAACTTTTGGCTATCATACTTTCTTTGCATTGTCATTCACCGTGCAGTGATAGGCAGGCCATGTACGGACAGTGTGGAATGTCTGGGATACTCTTCTGTCAGTTGTAGAGATGGAGAATGCAAATGTTCCGACGGATATTCAAAAAATGGGGACTTCTGCTCTCAAAGTGAGTATATATGCTTATTTGTCACAAAATTCTTAATTGAAAAGATTTTTTAATCGAATTTGAAGTTTGGTATTCCCGGCATTTTGACGGGCATCTCAAAGACGTCGTTTCGGTACTTATGGAGACGTGGAAAAATGGCTTGTCCCTGAACATCTTTACCGGCTGCAGGATCGTATGACAGATCCCAATGCAGCTGGATACGAGTAGTACCAGTTTCTATCGGTAGGAAATACATTCGGTAAATCCTCTATGCAGAACTAAATTAATTGAATGTTTCAGTCAGACATTCTAGGTTATCGGGTATATTGAGTAGGCTTCTGATTTAAATGATAATTTTGAAAAAAAAAAACAAAAAAAAAAAAACACAAATTCTGTGCTCTAACATAATTGTAGCTATCACACAGTCCATACACATACACGTTTATAAAACTTACATGTTGGAAATACTGTTTACCACTGATTTGACAACAACACTTATTTCATCTGCAGAATTTTCATGTTCACTGGTTCTTCATTTTTTGTGAGTATATAAGCCATCATGTTAAAGATCAACCACAATTTCATGGTGAACAGCTTTACAGCTTTAATCTAATTTGCAGCCCGGTGTTTTTCAAACGACACCTGCACAGATCAGAATACTGTTTGCCAGAACAGTTACTGCACATGTGCGGAGGGATACACGCTTTTAAACGGCAGTTGCACACCAGGTAATTTATCTCAGATTTAATCTGGTTGACATGGTATAGGAAAAGTTTTCAGTTACATGTCAGTAATTACAGAGGCTGTTCTACGCATCAAAATGATATCAGTCGGTGTCTGTATTTGGAGATGTGAACTGTGAAAAAAAAACGACTATTTCCAGGATAATAATAATAACTCTTGTTTTACAATATTTGATCACTATTTGTCAGTCTCGCTAACAATTGCGAACATTTTGAATTGTGATTTTTTTATATAATTATGTATTAATTGAAATAATTTTCTGATCTGGTTTGAAATAAATAGACTTGAGAGGAAAAAAAAAACAACATTTTTCCCTTTTCCTCAAAATCCCAAGTTGTAACAAACCTCTGGCAATAGGCATTTGAAAACATTTCGGGAAAAGAAGAATGCGCCGTTATCCAGCATTTTCTCCTATTCACACAATGTCATCTATCGCTTCTGAAAAAAGTCCCTCATTTGCATCTACATTCTTTGCTTCCATTTTTTCTAGTTCTTGGTAGGGCCTGTGGATGGTCTTCAAGCTACACGTATTATTGTGACTATAGTTTACATACATCCTGCAATGGTTCCATTTGTGTATGTTATTCCGGTTACTATGACAACAATGGAGTGTGCTCATCAGGTGCTAGTTGTTTTTATCCTTTTTTGTGGTATTTGTCGAAGGCAATACCACTATGAGTTCAAGATTGAATTTTGATAACCATGTATCTTATTTTGTGCAAAGCCGAAGGAAATAAACCCAGTTAAACTCATTTTTTCTCAGGCAAATGACTTTTACGTTGGCACTCAGATATGTAATTTGAAATGGCATATTAAAATACATTGGGCGAGGCCATCGATCGTTGAGATACTTATTTTTGATTGAAAATAGCATGTCTCGCTCATAGCCTTCTAATGGCGCAATGATACAAATTTGCCAACTAACCCTAGGCTTTTTTGTTCCAAATCCAATTCGCTCCATGGCTTGTTCGTCCTATAACTGCGCGCTACTCCATTTGATTGCTCATGAATATTTATAGATCGAGGTAATAGACCATTTGCCAAGTACCGTTACTGACTCGTCACCACGAGTTACTTCCCTTTCCACCCGACAATTTTTTCCCAATCCTGTATATACCCGAATGGTGAAAGTGTCATATTTTTTAAATGGATTACACCCTAAACGCGATAAGTAGGACAAACAACCTAAAACGGCCGTGCCGTTAGTTTTATCAATTATCTTTTACGAAGACACACACAAAAAAGAACTGTTGTTTTATCAATTTTTCGGTAGACTTCAGAGAGTAAAGCGGTATCATAAGCGCTGTCTCCTGCCTGGCGTGTTGATAGAGCTTTTTATATGCAGACTGCATTAACCCTTTGGCTACCAAGTGCGACTCAATGACCTTTTGCAGAAAATATAGATTCAGATCACACCAAGAAGAACGTGTAGTCTGATCCTAAATCTACACTATCCGATACGGGGAACTTTTTCCTCGAGATATTCCTTTGAAATAACTTTTGAGGTTGTACTATCGGCTTTAAAAGTGGCATTTAATTTATTTAGTAAGATAAGGTTTAACTTAAGATAAACAAATACCCCCTCCATTCCTAAAGAAATTAGTGCAAATATACCGTTAAAGTGGGACCTGTTAACACAGGTTACATAATAATGCATTTGAATAAAAAAGTTCGGACAGAAAAATGCATCGTTTGGCGCCAGTAATTAGAACCGTCACAGCTTTTAACAATTCCAAACCTTGATCACCAAGTGATCAACGTAAGACTAAACGGGATAAACACTTAATTATGACACGTGTGTATCAGTCGTTGCCTAAAAAGAACACAACAGCTTTTCATATAGATCATCCACTTTGACGATGAAAAACCGAGATCAAACGAACACCCAGCCAACCCTTGACTAGCTTTTCAATGAAAACAAGTATAGCACGTATTCGCTTCCTGAAAATGAATCTCTAACATCTTTTCTTTCTAGAGGGAATGGAAGGTTTGAAATTTGAATTAGACTTTGTTATTACGATAATCAACTTATAAGATAGTTCAAACAGGAACATGGCAAACATGCAACTATACCGATTTTTGAAAATGTCATTTCAAAGTTAGGATTTTCGCTATAAATTCAAAATGTATGATGTCCAGTTTTTTTTATTAGTAGACTGTCTCTGTCTTTTAACAGATTCTGGAACGATTTTTTGGAAAAATTATAACATTAATAGTTTAAATAAATTAAACAACAGATTCCTGGACTTCGAGCCTGTACGTTACAAAGTTAGCTACAAAATTCCGAAAACATTTGTCGAATAATCAGACATAAAAATAGGAAGGGTCTACTGCAGGTATATTGATGTTATCCCACCCACACCCCATTTTTTACAACACTGAATCTTTCACCAACTCTTTACGAAACAAAAATTTCAGACTTGCCCAAGTTGAAAGTCTTTGCAGATAACAATTTGAATATGGCTTAAAAATGAAATTTTCTTTAGGAAGGGTAGCAAGGGAAAAGGAGAAAAGGTTGATTAATAGAACTTTATCCCTTTTCAACAACATTTTCAAAAACTATATTTCTAAGGGTCCTAAAAAGCTTTCGGTATGTGGCATAGGATTTTAAATAGTTACTGCGAGTGTTTTCAGCCGACGACAACACTTTGGACTCGTCCATATACTTCGCATGTGGAGGCAATTGAATAAACGTGGGTCAAATGGTTGTAATTGTCTTTGAAAACGTAAAAAAAAAACATTGTTGAAACAGGAGAAAATGCATGTTGCAAGCCCTTCCTTTTTCCCCCAAATATTTCCTCTCACACTTTGAAAATTCGTTTTTCACAGATGTTTTTGAACTACATACATATACTTTCAGTTTTCGGTTTTTTGAAAGTGGGGGGTGGGGGTGTTGAGGTTGAGAAAGTGAGACAAATAACAGACAGTGGGACAAATCAGCACGTCTGCCCCCTTTATATACGGGTCGCTCGAAATACTTTGGTAAAAGGTTGATTAGCTGTTTAGTGTCTTCAAAAAGACAGGGACAGTCCATTACAGTGATTTTAAAGCACTATTATCAAACATCTTTGTTGCACTTTCAGGCATGTACCTATTGACGAATAACTTCATGTTATAGATCATGAACAAAAGAAACGTTGCTTCAGATCAAATTTCAAACCTTCCATAACTTCTTTTAAGCTTCATTTTGAGTATTAAAAATGTATCTAATGAAGTCTTACTAAAACAATGGGTGAAGGGTTAAATCTGTGTTCCTTTGATCTCGGTATCGCACTGCAGGGCGGGTGACCATTTGAAAAGCTGTAATGTACTTGGTTCTCACAGATTAGCACACACATGTCACATTAAATTGACTATTCTTATCTTTTGTTTCATATTAATTTACCCCTTTGGTCATCATTAATGGTCAGGATTATGAATTTTATACAGGTTTCAGAGGCTAAGTTCGTTCTTAGTCTCTACATGCTCTGTATTTAAATACGATTTTATAAAATGCATATTTTGTCTGTTTATGATCATTTTTTTCAAAGGCAATATCATGAAATACGTTTGAATTGTGTTAGAATTGATTTCCATAGATTTCTTGCTATGTCATGTTCTTTTCAGTTATGAATTTGTCCAAATTTAAAGGATTTGCGAACGGGACATACGGCATTTGTTACTGAAATAATGCTTTGATTGTCCGGTGTCACGTGATACAACTGATGCGCCGCTTATGATAAAATGGAAATATCGCTTATATCAAATCTAATTGGCAAATGGTCTATTGATTGTAATGTTGGAAATTGAATGTAAAAGGCTAGAGATATTTTAAAAATTATAGTTTTCGTAATTTTGTTCGATGTATCAACGGGATTTTTCTCCCTGTTTGTCATGCATCCTACTGTCAAGATGCGTTACTCTTGCTTCCTCCTCGTGATCAATGGGGGACCACTTATACAAAAAATAAACCCAACTTTGTCATGAATACTCTCCCTTCAACCGAAAAGGTATTCATTTGCTTAGTAGGTTGACTTTTAAGCCAATATTTGAACAATATGTCTCTGTTTCTCTCAAACTATTAATTCAACACAATGGGTTTCCTTGACAAATACCACTTCAGTGTTGTGTAACCATGCATATATATATGTTTTTAGGAGAGTATAGACCAAGATCAGAATGAACATACACACCGTCTGACCTTGGATTCAGTTCCCAAATATTTGAATAGGATTAGGCCGATTGTTATAAAATTTATTTAGTGCACAAAATATGTTTTGTGATGTTAGAAAATACAAATTCGACAGGATAAGGGATAAACAGGTTTGGTCCACATGTTTTAATGCATAATTTTCAGGGTGGCAGTGAAACTAGAGCTATCACTAAAACTGATTATACCCCGCCCCATCAGCTCCTTGTCACAAAAACGGGTTTTTGTCACAGAATGTAGAACTAAGCGCAGCAGGGTCATGAAAACTGCACGTACACAAGTTCATATATATAGGAACCCTGTGTGTGATTCGAGAACAGTGCGTGAAAAACCTGTTTGAGAATTGCTCCGGACAAATTTGTGTCTACGAAGAGACGGACGGACGGACAGACAGCCATAGCGATTACACTTCGTTTTAGGGGTTAAAAAACAGCCATGCCCCGTGTAAAGGGAGTTTATTGCATCAACGAGGGCCATTATATCACTTTTGTCTAACAATCAAATGAATCACCAGGTAAACTGGTCTCATAACATGCAGAAAGTTAGTTAGTTTTGTTTAAACATATTTTATTGTATATATAAACATACAAATGGATTGGGACGAAAGCTGATAAGAGCTTATAGAGTGCCTTTCCAAAGCAACAACATCCACATGACAGAAATAAAGAAAATGAGAAAAAAAACAAATACATACAAAAATTGGTGAGCAAGCTGGAGAGAGAGAGAGAGAGAGAGAGAGGGAGAGAGAGAGAGAGAGAGAGAGAGAGAGGGAGGGAGGTGGACCTTTTTGAAAATCATTCGTTAAAACGCTTACTTTCACTTATTTCTTCATTTTCCTGAAAAGTAAGAAAATCATTTCCAAAGAGGAGTGTTTGAAGGTCTATAGTAATTTCATAATACGATATGCAGCGAAAGTTGGTTATCCTGAACATAAGACAACACGGGTCAGATTACGACTTTTTTGTCGCAAGTTGATTTGATGTTTTTCGAGATGACTTCTGAAGGACAGACCTTTTTACTGATTTATCATTATTTTGATGTGTTATACGGCCTTTAAAAACAGCATGAGTTAGTTCCTTATGCTTGGCTAACGCAACAAGTCCCACTTGCTTCTGTCTGTTATCTGTCTGATATATTCAGTTACGAAGTAATTCTCTTCCACGTTATCAACTGATCATCTTAACATATTAAAAGTACCAAGGTGCAGCACGTGGAAGGTGGGCTGAACTGGACAGGCAAATAAATCACAGGGAGTCACTAAGGCCGTATGTTCTAAAACGCTCAAAACATTAACATTCTTTCACATTATTTCTTTAAAAAATGTATTTACGCCCATTTTGTTTTGCATGCAGAGATTCGGACTGCGTGCCAGTTTGCCAAGGATAACATATAAACTCTTAAAGTAGATCTTAAATTCATAAAACGTTTTCCAACATGCATTTTTTTTCAATACCAAAATCCATGCTCTGTATTAAAGGAAAATCAATAAATCTCCGTGATCCATTATACAAGGCAAGTCATCACATAACTATGGACGCATAGAACAAAAATCGTCTAACAATCAATGGATCATGATGGATCGTAGAGCGGCGCATATACGCCCAAAGAGGCTTGTCAGTGAAATGAGTTGAAATGACAGATGGGCCATGCATGAAGTAGTTATTCTCCATGATATGTGAAAAATATTAAATTTAAAGGGCAATAATTAAAAAAATAAGCGTGGCACGGTTACAAATTGTGTGAAATGCTCTTCTCCACAAAGTGTTCTATCAGTCTTTGAAGGTTCAAGATCATAGATTTTATATTTCAGAAATTATGGCCCAGACGAAAATTCAAAGTGAAACTAACAAAGGGCAGTAACTCAAAAAGAAGGATGGCAGAGTTATGGTTCTTGTGCAATGCACTTCTTCATAATGTATTCTATTAGTCTTTAAAGTTTCAAGATGGTGGATTTTAAAATTTGGAAGTTATGGTCTTTGCAACAACTTAAACTGAAAATTAACAAAGGGCAATAACTTAAAAATAAAGGTGGCAGAGTTATGGTTCAAGTGCACAACACGTCTCCATAATGTGTAATATCACTGTATTGAATTTACAAGTTAATAGCTTTTATAGTTTAGAAGTTATGGCCTGGACAAAAATTCAAACTGAAAATTAACAAAGGGCAATAGCTCAAAAAATAAAGGTAGCAGAGGTATGATTCATGTGCACTGCACTTTTCCACAATGTTTTCTATCAGTGTATGTAGCTTCAAGTTGATACCTTTTATGATATGGAAATTATGGCCTGAACAAAAAATCAAAGTGAAAAGTTGGTAATTTCAGAAATCAAGGGCAGATAATTTTAGAACGCAAACAGCGATCCGAATTCTAAAAGTCAGGTGCACAAGTAGACAACATGAAGATTCATTGTGGCAAGTTTCAAATAAATCCGATGGAAACTGTAGGAGAAGTTGCGCATAAAAGAAATTGCTAATGGACGGACGGACCTTGTGGGGTTGAATTGCTCCTTATTCAATGCAACCCCACAAGTTCATTTTTTAACACCACTAAGCCCTAACTCTAACCCCATACCTACCAGATGGACGGAATGAACCCCATAGAGACTAAATGCACACTTATCCTAACCTCACAATGTCGATTTCGTAAGGGTGGACGGACAGACAGAGAGAGGGACGACCGGGGGTATAACATAATACGACCTTTCAAGCGTATAAAAAGAAAGGTTTGGACAGATTGCAATTTTCTTTTGAAATGTGTAATTTTTTTGTACTGATAAGCAAATGTATCACGAGACTTTGTTTTGAACCAGTCATGTGCTGTATTTCACTATTCTGCGTGCGTACTGTTACGAGCCAGGCGTAACTAGAAAGTAGAAGCCAGCAACAAACGATAACAATTAACAGAATTTATTAACAATAATATCAAATAATTAGTGACAATATTACAATAGTACAAAACAATACCTTAGATGTTGAATACAAAAGACAAATTAATCCAGTTTATATTCCAGTCTGATCCTGATCCTAACCTACTCCAAGCACTAATTATATGACACAAACACAAAATAATCCCCACTTTAATCTGGCAATCATGTATTAACTAGTGAACCCCGAGATGTAAAGAGCTTTTCCTTTTAAAATAGCAAAGAAACTTCCAGAATATTTATGTTAAAATTAGTTGCATAATTTCTAGTAATCAGATTGTAAAAAGGCCCGGAAACTTCCAGAACAATATTCCACAAAAGAGAATCCAGTTCTAAAAATAGTCACAGGGGAAAACCATTCAAAATAAATACACACATGTACAAAGCTAGGAATAACTGGGTATGTACATAACAGTACGAAGTTCTCACATACAGCTTATATAAACAATTACTAAATCTAAATAAATGATTTCACTAAACTTCATAATCATACTTCTGCGATCTGAGTATATCTAAACAATCTGCGTAAATCAACGCAGTTTATTGAAATGCAGACCTGAAGACGTTTTTGGGCCATGATAATATCATATGTCAAGGGAATGCAACTTTTCTGTCCTATTGAATGTAGTTCTAGGGAAGGATTGCAAGACTGATGCTGATTGTGGCCAAAGCGCTGGACTCATCTGTAACTCTACAAATACCTGTGATTGCGCCGGCAGTTACATACAAAATGGCGATACGTGCAATAGACGTAAGTAGATAAATATATATAGGTCATTCACCGTTTTAAAAATAATTCAATTACTTTACTACCGCGAAGACTAAAATAGTCGAAAGTTGTTGGAGAGGAGGAAATGAGTAGCCAGCACTGCCTTTTAGTTTACTCACAGTCTTTTAACTCCAGTTTTTTTTTTTCTGACCGCGTTGAAAGTGTTTTTCAAAATTGATCTTTAATTGAATTTGTCTAAAAATGTGTCATCGGTGTACGAGTCGCTCAAATCTCGACAAACATTCGGAAAAAAACTGTAGGTTTTATGATGACTTGAAGTTTGTCGAGATCTTAGCCTAACCTTAATTCCCCCCTGAATTTCGATGAAAATCGTCACGAAGTGAATCACCCGTTTTATGAAAACATGTGGGAGGTAAATAGTAGTAGTGAGAAAGTATTATTGTTTTTAACTTCGTGAATAAGAATCTTACCAATGGTCAGAGCCTTGTCTTTCTGAAAATACTTATATCAAAAGTTAAATCCATACGTCAATGTCTTTGTCATTCTACTCATTTGGATGTCTTGCACCAGAGTCGGTGTCGACAATAATTTATGTAGAAATAATACAATTACAATTTCATGAACGAGAAGTTTGGCAAAACGATTGTAGCAAAACGTTATTTTCACTGTAAATGTCATAACTCGACTCTAACAGCGAGGATAACAACCGTATGATAAATTGATGTAAATAATCTCAGACACATGATATTATGAACTTGACAATCTCGCGGATCAGTTTTCAAATAATTATAACAGTAATAATAATACTATTAATAATAATAATAACAATAAAGCATACAAATGCTTATAATTGACATTTTTTTAAATTTCACTTATACATATCGGTAGACTGGATGAGGGTCAAAACTTCCAAAGCAGCCCGGAACCAAAACAATCAAAACGAACATATACCCACACTGTCTCTTTCCTTTTCCTTATGTGTAAGTTGTATCTAAAATAGGATAATCAGAGTTTTTGGGTAAGCTTGGGCGAAAAACGGAAATTAAAACCCGTGCCAGAAGGGTGGCCACTAACTCTAAACATGAGTTATCAAATGTATTTAAAAAAAAAGACTGGAATAATAACGTTAATAAATTCATTCTGATGAATCAGTAGCAACTCCATATTCAAATACAGGGCTAATTGGTACCTACATGCAGTAGGCTGCTTCGCTAAAGGTGAGTCAAGGTTTGAGACAAACGCATTCTGTTGTGCGCTAGAGCTTTCTACAGGGGCAAGTCTTAAATTTTGTCATCTGATAAAAGGTACTGCCTTTAGTCAGATAATTTCCGAAAATGCCAATAAACTTATTGAAATCTACAATTAGATTATAAATTGACATAAATTCGAAATACGAAATAAATTTGTATCTGTATGTCTTAAATTTCTAGAACATTTTGGATTCTTTATGTTAGGTATTGCGGGAACCTACAGAGCATTTTCTAGATATGCCTACGCTTCCCACCGCCTTTTGCTGCAGACACTTACATCAGTATTTCATTTTCTTTCTTATTCAAGTTTATGGATCATCGTGCACGTCGGATTCAGACTGTCCAATGCAGTATATGAATTGTAGCAATCGTTACTCTAGCTACACAAATAGTTATTGTTACTGTGTTGACGGAGCATATTTTGATTACAGTGATTCCTATTGTAAACCAGGTGAGAAGTTAAAATGGTTTGAAATTGTTTAAAACAATCGAATATAGTAATGACTGAGTGTTTTTTGAATGAGTTGTTCTTGTAATTATCTTTGAATGAAAACTTTCTTCTCTTCCTCTGCAATTTGCACTATCATTTAAGATTTCATCCAAATTTCGAATGCTTCAGTGTTTGAAGTGTTCAAACAATGTCTACCTACGCTGAATTCATACTCTGAAAAGAGTAAAGATTTACGTCCTTTTTTGGTGAGCGGAGCAATGCAAAAACTCTTTATAAGAACCCTAATTACACCAAGAGGGCCTTGGTGCCTCAGGATCACTAATCAGACCGTTTGTATTTTCGGGGAATATTTCAAAGTACCGTCATAAAAGCGAACCATGGTCCTTTCATGCTCTTTTAGCTCACCGGATCAGAACGGTTTCACCAATTTTAGTGTTGAGTCACCAATAGAACGTTCCTCTGAAATTGCATTTATTGAATGGTGTTTAACGCCGTTTCAACATTATTTAAGTTATATCGCGGCGGCCAGTGTACCAATCCGTGCGTTCCTGGAGTTTCTTTTACCAGTGCTCTGCACATTTTTTTTTCCAATCCATTGGCTGCTTTCCCACATGGTCATCGTCGAGAGGAATAAATCCGGTCTCAGTGACTATCATCACTCCTCGGAACGAAATTCTCCCTTCAGCACAAGGTCATGTGATGAGCCCCTGTGAGAGATGCATGTTGTGTCCAGGAGGTCAATTGCAGGTTAGTTCCAGAAAGGTCAAGACGTGTAACCATTTCACGTATTGAGAATACGTGTGAAAGTAATGGAAAGTTTTTCTTTAATGTTCTTTCTGTCTAATGCACAGTGGGATTGAAATCTAGTGTTTGATGTTATTAATAGTGTTAAGTTAAATTCAAAGTATCTTTTTAAGGTGTATTATTTGAAAAGTGATTTAGACTCTTGAAAATATCTATGAAAGTGTAACATTGAAGAACTGGATAGTAATTCAGTGAACAGTTGTTATTCAAACCGTAATACAGGGAGCACTATGGCTCTTGTAAGAAGCACTACAAAGATCTTGTTTCCAATGGCACGGAGCCTTCTGCATTTAGTTCAGACTGGAAAGAAAACAGGGGGCATTAAGACTCTCAAAAGGAACTAGGAGAGCTGTAAGCCTCTACAATTCATGCTAATAGAAGCACTAAGACGTAGAAGTGCATTTAGTTCAGACTGACAAGGAAACAAGTAGCAATAAAGATTCTCGCTAAATAGGGCACTACACAAATCCTGTTTCCAGTGGCACTAACCCATCTGCATTTAGTTCAGACTGAAAAGGAAGCAGAGAGCCAGGACTCTCAAAAGTGGCAAGGAGAACTGTTACGCCTCCAAAACCTTCATTTTGTAGATAGTACCAAACAAGACTCGCGTTAGCAACTACAGAAATCATGCTTCCAGAGGCACTAAACCCTCTGCATTGAGTTCAGACTAAAAAGGAAGCAAAGAGCATTACGACTGGCACAAGGGACAAGGAGAGCTGTTACGCCTCCAAAATTTGTAATTCCCAAAAGGGGCAAGGAGAGCTGTCACGCCTCCAAATTTCATGATTCTCTCAAGGGGCAAGGAGACCTGTCACGCCTCCAAAATTCACGCTTTTTGAAGCCTTAGGGCTTCTGTTTTCATCAGGTAAGTTATTTCATTGAAAAAAGCCCCAGTAGGCACTTAGGCCTACAAGAAGCCCCAGTAGGACACCAAGACCTACAAATGAAACTTCGGAGAAAGGAATTCATAATTAAACTTTCGTCATCTGTCTGAGGACAGCCAAAAGTATTATAAACCAACGAATTCTTCTCAACTTAAACTGCTGGTGGAACAAACTGTGAGTATATATTAAATATTTCATTGTCGTATAATACCAGTGCAATGCAGTCAATAATAAAACATACCTACAGCCTCGTTGGAATAATTGGACTGCTGTAATGAGCATCAGGGAAATTAGGTACCATGTCAGACTACCACCTATTGCATTATTTCATGTGCGATTTCGCCTGCATTGTCAGGGCATAACGAGCCTTTGCCATTTAAGGCAATGGCAAGCTTTCTCAATTCAATTTTTGTCATCTAAATTGCTTTCCTGTAAGACAGTATCTGCGGTAGAACAGAATCAGATACCAGAAAATTGAAAAAAAGGCGCTTTGAAATAGTGTGGCTTTTTCAATATGAGGCTCAGGAAAACGACCTGAAATTACTGAGAATAGTTTCAAACTTCTGAAAAAAAAGGCACATGTTTTGAATGCCCTTTACCAAAACCATAGGTAACTTGATTAGGTGAACATGAAGAAAACAGCTTCAGTGGTGGGCATTAGCAATGATTTCAAACTGCAGTATTAATGCGAAAAAAAAGCGGGGTGAGTGAAAATGACAAACCCCATACGGACAAACCACAGCAGAACCGTAATGTAACCATTTCCAAATGAGATAAGCTGGGAAAAATCTGTTTTCCGAGCAAGTTCTTTTGAAAACTGACAAAATTAGACCAGGGATATAATGATCAGATTTATGTGAAATGCATTATAATTCAATATCCCTCACTGCATTCACAAGGATGAAATGAACGTACAGTGATACGATAATTCACATGTGTGTTCACTAGCTAGGAAAAGCATTATTCAATAGCAGCATATTTCTGCATTAAAGAATGCAGGGATCCCTTTACATAATACAACAACAGCTGAGAGCTGGTCATCTTAGGGGACTTCGTGAAGGGTTTTAAAGCAACCCACACTGAAAAATGGCAAGGGTATTTCATGACTTCAAAGTAGTACATTCACGGAAGAAAAGTGACAATGCTTTCAAACAAATGCTTCGTAAATTACACTTATTCTATTGCATGTAGTGGATAACATGCATAGTTCGAAATCTGTTGTTCGTGAACACCTTTAAAACTCTCACATGACCTTGTGCTGAAGGAAGGATTGGAAAATTAAACAAGACTTACCTGTAAGTTGAAGTTGGATTTCAATTCTCCGAAGCACAAGGTCACCGTGATGAGCTCATGTGCCCACCGGTTTTTGCCCGCCCTTTGTGAAAAGTGGCTATATAAAAATACATACATGGGTACAAGATATATATATAAAAAAAATCCTACATACAAATATGGTAGATTTATTTGATGTTATTAAAAGTTAAAAAGTTAAGTGCAAATGTGAACAAATTCCGTTTGAAAAAGTGTTCGCATCACAAGTTGAATGATTGACCTTCTGGACACAACATGCATCTCTCACATGAGCTCATCACGGTGACCCTGTGCTTCGGAGAATTGAAATCCAACTTCAACTTACAGGTAAGTCTTGTTTACTTTTCCAATTATATGCATAGACTTTGAACCCCTTCTATTACTTCATAAGACTCCTAGCCAAAGAAGCCATCTTTTCAGAGGAGCAATATCAGCAATTTGGGACTAGGGCTATGCAAGGATCATTCCCATGGAATTGTTTCAGCCATGTTTATGAAAATGTGTTAAATGCTTAAAAATGACCTATATTTAGGTCAGCATGAGTTGAGTTGAGTTTTTATTTTTTTTTGTAAATAAGCTACATATCCAAAGACCAACCTAACTCAGGGCTCAGGAAAGGATTTTATGGATCCGTTACATATGATGACTTGCTTAGTTTGATGCATTATGGAATTACTTTAAACTCCCCTTTTACCTGAGCATGGCTCATGTCAAATTGACTTCAGGTGTGCGAGAAAATAAGTTGTTAAATGAAAATATAAGACAGTTGTAGGACACAGGCTCGATCACAATAGTTATATTTGGGCACTTCGTGCTCCCTTTAGCTTATAGCTATTTCTTTAAATATTCCATTACATGCAACACAATTTGTTTGCTATATTGAAATTTGTGATTTGTTTTACAAAATTCGAAAAGACTGCAATAGGGGTCATTAGTTTTCTAGAGTATTTTCGTCTTTCAGAAATCGGTTCGAACTGTTCATCCTTTACTTATCATTGCAACTCGATGCCAAATTACTGTGATGCAAGCGGCATTTGCAGTTGCGGGTTTGGTACTGTTAGCAGTGCGGACAATTTATTATGTGACCAAGGTAGGTGTCTCGATGTCATTTAACCAATTGAATAAATATATTTGTGGAAGACAGCTCATGTACTTGTAAATATTGTGTAAAAGGTAGCTGTTCAATGAAATCGCTTCTTATTTAACACTTTGAATTAACTTAAGAAGATATCATTGATCCGTGCATGAGTAGCCTGCCGTACCAAAACTTGCATAACTTAAGATGAGTTCTTGAGAACCTAAACAAGAACTAACGCTGCGATCATGGTAGTGATAGTTCCAAAGGTTTGTCCACGCTCATAGCCTAATGTTTATCCTTAGGCTGTTGAGTGCGACTCAAAAGCTCTTTGTGGACTGAATAGATATGCATAAATCGTGCAGTCTGCTCTTGTATTTATACTGTACGATAAATAGATAAAACAAAATAACTTTAAAATAGCATCATTGGGGGTTCTCCGCAGACTTGAAGGTTTTATTTAACTCACTTAGCGAGTTAAGGGTTAAATGTGAATCCCAATTGTACGATTCCGTTGTTTCTGTACGCTGTCTTTTACACATCACTCTTCGTCTGTAGCCATTTTTAAACCGGTGTAATGCAAGTATTAAAATGCAAATGAGAGTTCAATAAAATATAACTGCCTGTAAAAAAAAAACATCGGTGATTATCCACATAATCCAATGAATCTCTATACGATCTTACAACTTACCATACTTGAAAACGACAAGTAGATATATTTGTCTTTCTCTATATAGAGGCAGGTTAACATGTTTTTTTTTTCTTTTCATTTTTAATCAATACCATCTTTTTTTTTCTTCAACACGATAAACTATGAGTTTATGTTTATATGCAATCTGGTATGAGTCTTTACCTGATTAGAAGTTTAATGTGTTCATAAAGGACATTGGCAATAATGTCAAAAGATGTCGCTTATGGACATCAAAATGATACTTGCTAAAACAAATAGATAGGCTGCTGTCTTAGATCCAGAGGTTAGAACAAAAAAAGGAAATTCAGACAAATTTCGGGTTTGTTTTTCTAGCGTCTAAAAAGGTCCACGTAACTAGGGGATTATCTATAATTGTCAAGCGGTAATACAAAGGTATTGACGTGTTTGGTTTACCTTGAATCTGTGCTCCTCTCTTCGAAAAACTCAAACATAACCATAAATTTACAAATATCAATGATATCTTGCAACTAAATAAATAAACAGCACAGATTCATCTTTCCACATAAAACTTATCTGAATTATCTAATACCGTACATTCTATTGTGAAACTTTTTCAGTATATAACAAGACCTGCAACGTCTCCAGAGATTGTGTCGATACGGATATGTATAAATGCAATGAAGGACTTTGTATTTGCTCTGACGCCTACATTGAACAGGGTTATCACGATTTCTGGATGTACAACATCCCATGCATAAAAGGTATTTTATGAATAGTTCATTGCATGGTCTTATTTAGTTCTATAGCAGTCTACTAAATGACATTATTACAAGGTCGGTCAAAATTGATCTTACGCTGAAATAGTTAGGACTACATTTATTGTAACGTGTTCTGCAAGGTTCCATTAAGCCAAATAGATTACAAAGTATACAAATCGTGCTCTGGAATAGGTGGTTTTATTTACATGTATCTCTCGACGTAGGTGTGCGCAGGCTGATTTAGTCGAAGCTTTTTGCATTGTGTGATTATACTGTATGTTATTTTTCTAGATGCACAGGTAATTTATATACCATTTATTTTGTATCCTGTGCTCAGAACGTATTTCTTACGAATTACATTTTTTTTTATAAATTTCAACTCAAATAAGATTTTTAATGTCATCAAACATAGATGCCTTCAGAAATCAGTATAGGAGAGTCTGCTTGTTACAAAAAAAAGGTGTCATTTGAATGAACTGTTTTTTTTAGCTCACCTGAGCACGAAGTGCTCATGGTGAGCTATTGTGATCGTGCTGTGTTCGGCGTCCGTCGTCCGTCGTGCGTCGTCAACTTTTTACCTTGTGTACGCTCTAGAGGCCACAGTTTTGGTCGGATACTCATGAAAGTTGGTCAGGATGTTTGTCTCGATAAAATCTCGGACGAGTTCGAAAATGGGTCATGTGGGGTAAAAAACTAGGTCACTAGGTCAAATCTTAGAAAAACCTTGTGTACGCTCTAGAGGCCACATTTTCAGTCCGATACTCATGAAAATTGGTCAGGATGTTTGTCTCGATGATATCTCGGACGATTTCGAAAATGGGTCAGGTGGGGTCAAAAACTAGGTCACTAGGTCAAATCTTAGAAAAACCTTGTGTACGCTCTAGAGACCACATTTTGAGTCGGATATTCATGAAAGTTGGTCAGGATGTTTGTCTCGATGATATCTCGGACGAGTTCGAAAATGGGTCACGTGGGGTCAAAAACTAGGTCACCAGGTCAAATCTTAGAAAAACATTTTGTACTCTCTGGAGGCCACATTTTCAGTCGGATACTCATGAAAGTTAGTCAGAATGTTTATCTGGACGATATCTCGAACGAGTTTGAAAATGGGTCACATGGGGTCAAAAACTAGGTCACCAGGTCAAATCTTAGAAAAACCTTTTGTACGCTCTGGAGGCCACATTTTCAGTTGGATACTCATGAAAGTTGATCGGGATATTTGTCTGGATGATATCTCGGACGAGTTTGAAAATGGGTCACGTGGGGTCAAAAACTAGGTCACCAGGTCAAATCTTAGAAAAACCTTTTGCACGCTCTGGAGGCCACATTTTCAGTCGGATACTCATGAAAATTGGTCAGGATGTTTGTCTTGATGATATCTCGAAGAAGTACGAAAATGGGTCACGTGAGGTCAAAAACTAGGTCACCAGGTCAAATCTTAGAAAAACCTTTTGTACGCTCTAGAGGCCACATGTTGAGTCGGATATTCATGAAAGTTGGTCAGGATGTTTGTCTGGATGATATCTCGGACGAGTTCGAAAATGGGTCACGTGGGGTCAAAAACTAGGTCACCAGGTCAAATCTTAGAAAAACCTTTTGTACTCTCTGGAGGCCACATTTTCAGTCGGATACTCATGAAAGTTGGTCAGGATGTTTATCTGAACGATATCTCGGAAAAGTACATAAATGGGTCACATGGGGTCAAAAACTAGGTCACCAGGTCAAATCTTAGAAAAACCTTGTGTACGCTCTAGAGGCCACATTTTCAGTCGGATATTCATTAAACTTGGTCAGGATGTTTGTCTGGATGATATCTCGAACGAGTTTGAAAATGGGTCACGTGGGGTCAAAAACTAGGTCACCAGGTCAAATCTTAGAAAAACCTTTTGTACGCTCTGGAGGCCACATTTTCAGTTGGATACTCATAAAAGTTGGTCAGGATGTTTGTCTGGATGATATCTCGGACGAGTTTGAAAATGGGTCACGTGGGGTCAAAAACTAGGTCACCAGGTCAAATCTTAGAAAAACCTTTTGTACGCTCTGGAGGCCACATTTTCAGTCGGATACTCCTGAAAATTGGACAGGATGTTTGTCTTGATGATATCTCGGAGAAGTACGAAAATGGGTCACGTGAGGTCAAAAACTAGGTCACCAGGTCAAATCTTAGAAAAACCTTTTGTACGCTCTAGAGGCCACATGTTGAGTCGGATATTCATGAAAGTTGGTCAGGATGTTTGTCTAGATGATATCTCGGACGAGTTCGAAAATGGGTCACGTGGGGTCAAAAACTAGGTCACCAGGTCAAATCTTAGAAAAACATTTTGTACTCTCTGGAGGCCACATTTTCAGTCGGATACTCATGAAAGTTGGTCAGGATGTTTATCTGGACGATATCTCGGACAAGTACATAAATGGGTCACATGGGGTCAAAAACTAGGTCGCCAGGTCAAATCTTAGAAAAAACTTTGTGTACGCTCTGGAGGCCACATTTTCAGTCGGATACTCATGAAAGTTGGTCAGGATGTTTGTCTGGATGATATCTCGAACAAGTTCGAAAATGGGTCACGTGGGGTCAAAAACTAGGTCACCAGGTCAAATCTTAGAAAAACCTTTTGTACGCTCTGGAGGCCACATTTTCAGTCGGATACTCATGAAAGTTGGTCTGGATGTTTGTCTGGATGATATCTCGGACGAGTTTGAAAATGGGTCACGTGGAGTCAAAAACTAGGTCACCAGCTCAAATCTTAGAAAAACCTTTTGTACGCTCTGGAGGCCACATTTTCAGTCGGATACTCATGAAAGTTGGTCAGGATGTTTGTCTTGATGATATCTCGGACAAGTACGAAAATGGGTCACGTGAGGTCAAAAACTAGGTCACCAGGTCAAATTTTAGAAAAACCTTGTGTACGCTCTAGAGGCCACATTTTCAGTCGGATACTCATGAAAGTTGGTCAGGATGTTTGTCTGGATGATATCTCGGACGAGTTCGAAAACGGGTCACTTGGGGTCAAAAACTAGGTCACCAGGTCAAATCTTAGAAAAACCTTTTGTACGCTCTAGAGGCCACATTTTCAGTTGGATACTCATGAAAATTGGTCAGGATGTTTGTCTCGATGATATCTCGAACGAGTTTGAAAATGGGTCATGTTGGGTCAAAAACTAGGTCACCAGGTCAAATCTTAGAAAAACCTTTTGTACGCTCTAGAGGCCACATTTTCAGTCGGATACTCATGAAAGTTGGTCAGGATGTTTGTTTAGATGATATCTCGAAAAAAAACGGAAATGGATCATGTGGGGTCAAAAACTAGGTCACTAGGTCAAATGTTAGAAAAACCTTTTGTAGGCTCTAGAGGCCACATTTTCAGTCCGAAACTCTTGTTACTTGGTCAGAATGTTTGTCTTGATGATATCTCAGACAGGTTTGAAAATGGGTCATTGGGGGTTAAAAACTAGGTCACCAGGTCAAATCTTAGAAAAACCTTGTATATGCTCTGGATGCCACATTTTCAGTCGGATACTCATGAAAGTTGGTCAGGATGTTTGTCTTGATGATATCTCGGACAAGTACGAAAATGGGTCATGTTGGATCAAAAACTGGGTCAATAGGTCAAATGTTATAAACACCTTTTGTATGCTCTGGAGGACACATTTTCAGTCTGATACTCCTAAAACTTGTTCATAATATTTGTCCTGGTGATACCTTGAATGAGTTTGAAAATGGGTCATGTGGAGTCAAAAACTAGGTCAATGGGTCAAATATTAGAAAAACCTTGTGTACACTCCAGAGGCTACATTTTCTGCCTGATAGTCTTCAGACTTGGTCAGAATGTTTGTTTTGATGATGTCTCAAAAGAGTTTGATAATGGGTAATTGTCGGGTCCAAAACTAGGTCACTTGATGAAATCTTAGAAAAACCTTTTGTACACTGTAGAGGCCACATTTTCAGTCCAATACTCATGAAACTTAGCCAGAATGTTTGTCTGATTGATATCTCAAAAGTGTTTGATGATGGGTAATGTCTGATAAAAAACTAGGTCACTGGGAAACTAGATGGTGCATGTTTGGTCAATAAACTCAGGTGAGCGATTTCAGGGCCATCATGGCCCTCTTGTTTATTATTATTATCATGTCTTTGTGATTATTATCTCCCGCCGAAGGCGGAGGGATATATAGTTTTAGCGTTGTCCGTCCTTCCGTCTGTCTGTCCGTCCGTCCATCCGTCTCGGCAAGTATCTCCAATACCATTGGACGGAATTTCGTGAAACTTTATACATGTGTACAATAACCTATTCTGCCGAGACCCTTTTTTTTTATTCGATGCGAATTGGCCGACTGAGAGCGATTTTAAGTTTCACTTAAGTTACACATAAGTACACTTTTGGTGTTTGGAGTCTTGTCTTCAAAACTATTCTTAGTTTTTACATTGAACTTGTCACATCTGCCAACCTCCATTACCAAATGCAGGAAAAAAAGGTTCACCTAGATTGACCGTGGAACACCAGAGATATATACCCTTGTTTTTGTAATAAGGTGTCATGGGAAAATGGGGCTTCATGTTTTATTTCAATCCATTTCTTGTGAAGGTAACTTCTCCCACATTTCTAGACGGAATTGAATAGAATTTTCATAGAATATTTCTCGTCATGTGACCTATTGCATATTGTCAACATTTTCCGATTTGTAGCCGCGTCATGAAAAATAAGGTGCTTCATCTTTTGTTTCATTTTAGTTCTTGTGAACGCAACTCGACCCATATTTCTTGACAGAATTGAATAGAATTTTCATAGAATGTTTCTCGTCATCTGACCTATCTTATATTCTCGAGGTTTTGCAATTTGTAGCAGCGTCATGAAAAAAAGGGGGGCTTCATGTTTTATTTAATTTTTTTTTTGTTTTTTTTTGTGAGAGCAACTCGTCCCATATTTCTTGACGGAATTGAATAGAAATTTCACAGAATATTTCTCGTCATCTGACCTATCGCATATTCTCAAAGTTTTGCGATTTGTAGCTGTGTCATGAAAAAAGGGGCTTCGTGTTTTATTTCACTCTATTTCTTGTAAAGGCAACTCCTCCCACATTTCTTGGCAGATTTGGTTGGATTTTCACATTATCACTTGACCTAACGCACCGCCTCCCACCTTTTCGGCAGATTTGGATGGAATTTTCTCCTGATCATGTGATCTACGGCATATTGTCAAGATTTTGGGATTTGTGGCTGCATCATGGAATAAGGGGTCTCATGTTATAAATTCATTTTTTTTCACCAGTATCTCTTTAATTACTGGACATATCTCAACAGATTTGTATGATGTTTTCACAAATCATACGACCTTGCGCATGTTGTCAGGGTTTTGCAATTAATCACTGTATCATGGAAAAAGGGGGCTTTAGGTCAAATTTAATTTTTTAACAATGTATCTCCAACTTTTGCACATAGTTTCATAGAACTTCATATTTGTATTGGTTGATCAAACCCCGTGACCAATGAGTGCATTGTACATCCGTCTCTCCATGCATCAGTCTGTTCTTAAACCTTTTAGATCACAAGTAATACCATATATCCATTCAGCTACCCAGGCAGGTGCTGCAAATTTCAATACTTTAGTGTCTAGCTACCTGCTTGAAATGGCAGCAGTGTTTCGGCTTATATTGTGAGAGGGATATCTTCTAAAGTCCTTGACAAAAATTGATGAAACTTCTTTCATCTTTTCCATTGGGTGGTCCGTTGATACATTTTTTATCATAATTATATATATGATGACATGTCATGGAAAAAGGGGGGTTTTATGTATATTTCCTTTATTTGTTTTCATTTTATGAAATGCCAAGTTCGGCAAAAACGGTACTAAATGTATAATTCTATCATGGACCTCTTACATAATTTTTATGTAATAAAATGCTGTGCCATGGAACAAGGGA
Source organism: Tridacna crocea (assembly GCA_943736015.1). NCBI lineage: Eukaryota > Metazoa > Mollusca > Bivalvia > Cardiida > Cardiidae > Tridacna > Tridacna crocea. Next base: position 19,920,312 of record OX031066.1, read on the forward strand.
GCTTAATGTATAATTCCACCATGGACCAATAACAAAAAGTCCACATGTACATGCAAAACACAATACCTCTTATGTGTTTGTATCAAAAAAGGTCTTTTTCGGCGGGGGATATCATTTCAACGAAATTGCTTGTTGAACTAGGATTAGTGCACATTTAGACTGGATTGTGTTTTATACATAGTTTACATCGTTAATCTTCTGCTTTTGCAGCCATTGGCCAGTCATGCAATTTTACAAGCTGTAACATCGATAATGCAGAATGCAATGCCCAAAATATATGTGTGTGCAATGCGGGGTTTTTGGAAATCAACGGTTTATGTCAAAAAGGTATACTATACATAGTGCCATTTAACCCTTATCCAAACGACAAACTTTTGGACTAGACCAAATTGAAAGCATTTGCAGACGACAATTCAACTCTTGCTGAAAAGATGATTTCTGTCTATGATAGGGTAGAAAACATCGTGAGAAAAAGAGAAAATGCTGGTTACCAGCATTTTCTCCTTTTCCCACGATGTTTTCAAAAGGCTATTATTCCAGGCCCGTAAAAACCAGCATTGTTTGGGAAAGGGTTAAGTATCATTAGCTGATGATGATACTACATGTAAATAGTTAAAATATTCAGAGTATCGTGCGATTTTCTTTGGCATGAAGCCAAAACAGAGTGTAAACTATTGCAAAAAATGCTGAAAGTCTGAACATACTTTTGTCTAGTTGCAAACTTGTAATAATAGTTTCTGGACTTATATTATAAGCCGTTGACTTAAAAATAACAATTTTGTCTCTGCAAAAATAATGACTTAAACCTTATTTAGGACAAATGCAAAGATTTTACTTTGGTTAATCACCAGCTTTCCCCAACAAGGTCCCTTACAAAAAATGACTGCATTACTTGTGACTTTGTTGTGTTTGAACAACCAGAAGTACAGTACTCAGTCTATCTTTTAGAATCAATATGGCGGACTTGGTTATTGGTGTCCCCATCCGTAATAATTTTACAGTAAATATTATGCTTTTACCACCCAATTGAGAGTTTAAATTGCTCTTGCAAGAAAGACTTCTGTAAACTTTGTGTGAAAAAGGATATACTGGTAACTAGCATTTTCTCCGTTTCGCAAAATTGATTTTACAATTGCAAAGAGATATTGCATCGTCTTCTGCCAATGTTTTTACTTTGTACAAGTCTTCAGTTTTACTTTGTCGTTTATTGGCGTACTTTTTTTTCCAAGGTCTTGGAAATAGCTGCTATCATGATCTAGTATGCCAGAGTTTCGATTCCAATACCAAATGCGATATTGACAATACCTGCCAATGTTTGGACGGTTATACAGAGTCTGATAATCTCTGTACCAAAGGTGAGCAGTTTGAAACGATTATTTATATTTCCTGTCTTTAACTGCACAATAGAGATATAGATATTCTGGCACAGGGCTCGAAGAGTTCAATCATACCTTCCGTCTGTCAGTCTGTCCATTCGACGTTTCCTTGATAACGTGAAGAAGTCTATACTTTTCTGGGATTTCTGTGAAACACGTACTTCATTGAAAGCTTAGTGCATGTTTCTTAAAAGTGACTAAAATCTGACAATAATATAGAAAAATGTAGAATTTCAAATCAAATAAAAACATCTTGTTTCGTGATAAAGTTCACATTTCTGATCTAAGTGTTTTGAAAGTTGCAAAGACCTATAATCAAGGTGTGGAATAAATGAAGAAGATCTGATTAACCATTCAGTGAAGGAGGCCTTCAATCAAATCGGTGGTAAATAAAAATTCTAATATAGGTATACCACAAAATATGTGAAACAAAAATGAAATAAAGAACACATTTATATCAATTTCTTTTTAGCTTTTTCTCACCTCGAATAAAATCCAGGGCATGTACATGTCAGTCTAGTTTTGTCTGTCAGTGATATTTTTTGACATGAATCAGTCAGGATTACTGACAAAACGCATTGTACATCACAACAAAAGAAATGTATTGTTAACAATATGCTGTTTAGAAGAATGTCGAATTTAGCAGGTCGTTATTCCACTTCTTTTTTTATGACTGGTTAACAATGTCAGTATCTCTCGTTGATATTACAAGCAGGTGATGCTCACCCAAACCCTGATCCGCTGTGGAATGAGTCCTCTGGCAGCGTTTCTACTACGTCTGATGTTTACAATTTTCTTTATTTACGCAATCACATGTCCACCGTCCATTATAATTTGCAAGGTATCGGTGAAAAGCTTGATACCTTGATTGCAGAGTTCTCGTTTTTTTTAATAGTTTGTCATTCTCTGACACTTGGTTGCATAATTAATATTTATCAGATGATCTGATTTTCCTTTCTTTTCATACACCTAAACGGAAAGATAGAATCGATCACAGATAAAGAGGTGTAATCTTATATGTTAAAAATACCTTGTCATATATCCGAATAATTAATTTTCGAATCTACACTATAATTGACTCGAGTGTATTTGGATACAAATCAAGTTTAGCAATTATTGTGGCGCCGCTTGAGCGGCGGCACTATATTTTTATTCGGTTTTGTAAAGTGCCTATGAAGGCAGCCATATTGAACTGGTTCCATGCTTTGTTTTAACATCCATCCATATCTACTGTACTTTGATTACCAGACCGGGGTCCATATTAACTTTTTTATTTATTTGTGGGATTTTTTTAAAATATATAATATATTGTATTTTCACTGTTAGATGGATAAAAACCCGGATCGTAGACATATCAACATTTTCCTTTCGAAAAATAATAACAAATAAAGATCCATTTCGAAAAGTAAGTCACGTGTTAAAGAATTATATGCTACAAATTTTCGAAGCCGCCATTTTAAATATCTTACGTTGGAAAAAGGTTAAGAGGTATTTTCAAGCTCTTTGACCCTAGAGCATCCTATGTGGTACTTGTGACCCCCGTTATATTTTTGTTCCAGTGTTGTATGGATTGTAGAAATATTGTTTTCCTATCGCGATCGTGTTTTTAAGACCAGCTAACTGTTACTAGGCCAATGTTGGAGCGGGTGACAGATGTTTCGGTAACAAACAAGTTCCGTAACATAGACTTATAGAGTAAATCGATTGGATGTTTCGGTAATTATGTTTTTGTTCTGTGACGTTCTTTATACCTAATGTATGGCTTTGTTTTGTTCAAACCTTTTACTTTTGCACTTTTCAACAATTTATCCCTTGAAAAGATAGGTTCAAATCCTTTAGTTTTTTCATTTTCAACCCTTTTCGCTTGATAGATAGCAAATCCACATGGCCAATACATACAGCATTGAATGAGGTTCATAACAAAAAATTATTTATAAAACATAGTGCAAATTACAAATTCTTTTCGTTACTAAAAAAAATCAATACTAGCAACTAGCATTGGGGATCCTAGTCTCGGTCTCACAATGCATTATCGCTGCCCAGTTTTTGTTGTTTTGTTGGTTGGTTGGTTGGTTGTATCGTGGTTTAACGCCACTTTAACAGCTAAGGTCATATCATGGCGGTCGGTGACGCACATGTGTTTCCTGGCTTTCTCACACCGGTACTTACACTACTTTCTTTCCAAAGCCACCGACTACTTTTCTCACATGCTTTAGCAGAGGTGAGAGGCGAAAATACGCCGGAAAGAAAGTTCGCCTCAACCGGGTATCGAACTCACAACCACCAGGTCATGAGTCCGACACGCTCACCACTGAGCCACCCGGGCGGGCTGTTGTTTTGTATTTCCTGAAATCAAAGTTTAAAAATATCTAACGTAACACTCGGAAATACCAACAACAAAATTATATTGAGTTCAGAACCAGTATCTCAAATCTTAATGGGGACTCTATACATAATGGTAACATTGATAACTTTGCTGAAAGATTGACATATGTCATTACTGATAATGCAAGCAGGTTCACTCCTAGTGAGAGGGTTATCATAACTGGAAACTCGATTGTATAGAAAAGCAAAACTATCAAACAATGTTAATCACTGGTCAAAATTCAGGTCTGTCAGAAAAAATGTGATGTTTTTAATTGGGCAGATTAATTAAGCTATAATAAACGACTGCATTTGAGGTTAAAATGTGGTTCTCTGTTTCTTCGTGATCCTCGTGATCAGTGGAAAACCCCCAAGTCAGTGATGTCGACAGAATCTTCAAACATCCACCCCAATCCCCATCTCTTTGACATTTTTAGATATTCATTGATTATCGACGAAAATAAGAAAGCAACTACACTGAATAATTAATTTACTAATCAGTCTTGTGTAGATGTTGTTCCTGATGATCCTTTCTACTTCATAAATATTACTTTAGATTCAGTGAATATCATGCTTTCTGAAGTACTGTGTGTTCTTAAAACACTCAGATCTCTGGCCGTTACGGCATGAATAATAAGGTTCTTATTGAAGCAGCTTGTCAGCTGGCACCACATCTATGATCTACTTAATAACTCACTAAATACCAGTACTGCTCCATCTTCGTGGAAAGTATCTAATGTATGTCGCATATTTATATCGGGTGACACTGCACTGACTTTTAGCTACAGACCCGTTTCATTACTAAATAACATTGAAAAAATCTTAGCACAAATCATATTCAAATATGTCTTTAACCATCCAAAGGATACAGATAATCTTACTCAATATCATCTGGTTCTATGCTAGGGGATTCTACTGGTAATCAAGTAACATGTTTCATAACACTATATGTAAAGCTTTAGATGATGGATTGGAATTTGGAGCAGTTATCATTGACATAAGCAAAGTGTTTAGCAAAGTCGGGCATAAGAGATTGCTTTTCAAGTTGAGAAAAGTAGGTTTTAAAGGTTGGTTGTCGTTCTGGTTGTCTTTCTAATAGCGTTCAGCGAGTTATTATACTAGGTGGTATCTCAAACCTACGTCACGTACAGGTAGGTATGCCCCAGGGATCTACATGAGGACCTCTCTTGTTTTTAATATATATTAATGATATTGTTAATAACATTTAGGCAAACTTTTATCTGTTTTCTGATGATACCAGTCTATCAATGGTTGTATCTGATCTAGATAGCTGCCACTGGAACTGTATTGAAAACATATCGCTAGAATTACTTGTTGGGCAGAGGGAGTGGTTGGTTAAGTTCAATCCAACAAAATCCTAGTCCTTAGTTGTAACTCGTAAACGTTTCAAGACTATTCACCCTTGTCATTTTATGTACAAAACTGAAATTTCATCTAGCACAAGTCAGGGTCTTGGAACTTCCATATTGGTAAATATATCGAAAAAGCATGAAAAGAATTGAAGTCATGCGTCTTCTTTCCGGAAACCCCGCCTTGATCGCCTTTCGCTCAAAATCATTTACTTTTCTTTTACAAGACATATTCTTCAATGTTACATAGGACATTTTCTCTCCAGGGCTGAGAGAGCAACTGGATAGAGTACAAAAGGAAGCATCACTATGGTGGCACACTTTAGCCGCGAGATACAAGATAATGATTGCAACAATTTAAGAGAACTTTCGTTTTTCTCTGGCAATATTATATAGATAATAAGATAATAAAAATATCGCGCTATTTCTGTTTTTTTTTTTTTGGCTTTCGTGCCGATAATTCATGGTATCCATAACTAGATACAGTTTCGGAACATCTTCCTTTACAACCTTATGTATTCTACTTTTCCCTGAATTGTTCATAGGAGGCATTTCGAGTCTTCTTTCTGATTTTGCAGACTTAGGATTCAAATTAAGCTACAATATTAAATATTCGTGCTTTTACCCGATGCAATCTTGAGAAATTGAAAACTGTCGAGTTCATCCAAATGATAAATTTTAGCTTTGTAAGCTTATCATGGTAGCTGTCTCGTATCTCGAGGCAGAAATATGCCACCAAACAGCACGGATTTGTTTCCGGTTGTACTAAATTAGTCTCTATCGTTGATCAACACCAGGGGTCTGGTTAGAAAACTTTAAGCCAAAACACATCGTTTTGTATAAACTGGTAAACGGACTCGCTCCAAAAAGGCTTAAAACTCTTGTTCCATCAACGGTTGACATTTTTTGCAGTTACAATTTTCGTGGGCCAAACAATTTGAGATACATTACTTGTAGAATCACCTTGTACAGTGCTTCCTTTTTGCAAGTTGTGATTAGTGATTGGAATTCACTACCAGACGATACAAAGAATGAAGAATCATTGTTAGCCTTTAAATACCTCTTAAACATCGACATCATTGTCCACGGAGGCTTTACCTTTTTAGCGATAGGAAAATTCAAAGTTTACATGCTAGATGACGGAAAAGATGCAGCGTTCTCAATGAACATCTGCACTTATAAAATTAGTAGAATCACCATTTTGTGGATGGTGTGGGAATGAATCGACCAATCACTTTTTTAGAATGTCCGTGTTATGATAACCACAGAATAAGTCTAAGTTAAAGTGTAAACGGTATAACAAGCTTAACACTCCAAATAATTCTATATGTTGGAACGAAAATCTTGACTTGGTTGATAACCAAAGAATATTTGCTACCGTGCACATCTATATCTGTGATAGTAAAATAGTTACCAAGTAATATCTAATTCTGATGTTTACTTGGTAACAGTTGATCCCATACCCGATCTATGGTATATATTATATACATGTATATTAAAATCCTTTTCTTTCCTTTTCTTTTAAACTTGAATCATTGTTTGGATCCTTTGAGAACGGTATGCTATTATCCTTATACCATTTTTGTTGCCATAGTGTAAGCAATCACTTGTTTCATCCACTGTGATGTTCAAGATTGAGGTTTCTACAGCCATTAGATAGGTGTCTTCAACCGAAATCTTCACCAATAACACTCCACACCCTTCCGGGTTTCTGTTTTAGCAACTTTTTTCTTTAAATTAACTTTCTTTATCAGTAAAAAGTAAGGATATTATCATGTAATAACCGTTAACCGAATTTCGGTGAAGAACTGTATAAGCTTAGCTTACGTTCTTATCCTTTTCTTTAGTGTATTTGTCATATGATTGTATTTCCTTTTGTCTTATTCAACTTGAACGTATCTCATACTGGTGAATAAATATGGTTCAACTAATCATACACAGAAAAATGCATTGAGTGCAAAAAGCACGTCAATACGTCAAAGGTCAAGGCAATGTTAAATGTGTGTTAAAAGTTTTTTTTTCAGGGGGCGCTATGTTAGTGTCCGGCCTGTTACTATTTTGATGATGAATGGATCTCTGTATAACTTTGTCGAATGATCAGTCACGTTTAGACTAGGTGTCTTGCGAAAGAACTATGTTCGAAGGTCAAAGTTCTGGGCCACAACATGTTGAAATGGGTTAATTTTTTTTTTATCTTTGGGAAGCGAGTATATTCATGTAAGGCTCACAGTGCTTTAGACAACAGATGAATTTTAGTATTACTGTGATAATGTCAACCACATAAAGAAAGTGTGTTTGCACCAAGAAATCACGTCTACATGTTAAAGGAAAAGGGCAAGGTAAAGTCAAATAAGTTTAAGAAAAAATGAAATTTGAGGGTGTTCTGTTTGTGTTCGACACACACTTTTTTACTACCTGCACAGATGTATCAACCACTTAAAAATCATTTGTAATATGTGTGCACGAATTATGTCCGTAGATCAAAGATTTAGGTCAAGACGACCTCAGAAGTGTCTGTTGGAGCATGTCCATTATCAACATCAACATTCATAGCGCAAAGGAAAAGGATATATGAACTTCGCCGGCATCAGTCAATTCTCAGTGACAAGTCTTGTTCAAGACTATAGTTTAATACAAATTTTACACACTCATTTTGCAGTGCTTGGTTCATCATGTCTGAATGATGCACATTGTGATGTTGTCGGTGCAGTGTGCTCAAACGTTGATTTGTGCGCATGTCCAAGCGGATATTCAGAAGTCTACAATCAGTGTTTTGGTAAGCATCTATATATAGTTTACTGCTTATTTGAAAACGACACTGGTTCATTCCATGCTTTCATTCATAGTTAAAGATAATCAAAATGAAATAGGTAGGTTAAGCGATTTTTTTCTTTTTTCCTGATTGAACTTAATTTTCGAGGTTTAGTGCTTTTCTACATATCTATTTTCTTTACTAAAGAATTCCCGGAGGCTGGATTCTGTTCTAAATTAGAAGGTAAATTCTTTAATTATTCCGTATCAACAAAAGTTAACTATGCAGATTTTTTTAACGCTGTCGTTATCATGAAATTAATTGTATGTCAAGATACTTCATTAGAGATGTAGAGTTGTTATTTTTTGCGATGTGAAAATATACCCGTTTTATCTTTTTTCATTACATGAAATGGATATAAATCAGATTTAATTTAGAAAAGGTATTATTTACACAGTTATCATTTTTAACAAAAGAAATGTGTATGATTTTTTTTGCGAGTAAGTTTTTATTTTATTGTTTTATAAGTAGACTTGGTTAGTCAGTATGAAATGACAATTTAATATATGAGTCTGTGCAAGTATTTTGTGTCAAGGTGTAAATCTTTACCACATAATCCCAAATTTAAACGACCCTGACTATGAAGGATTTAAAAAAATCGGGAAAAGGTGAAAAAAGATAGTCATCAGCATTTTCTCCTTTTCCTAAAATGCTTTCTACAATGTCAAGGACTATCAGTGCAGTCTGATCTTGAACTACCTCTTCAACAAAAGCCTATTTAGATGTATGTTCAAGTGAACGTTATAGAATCGGGATCAGAGTGCACGATATATGCGGTATTTTCTTGGTCTTTGTCTTCCGCAAAAAAAAAAAAACCCTATGTTTACTTGTGTACATTCCGTGCAGTCTGATCTTGAACTATGCCTTTTACAAAAACCTATTTATATGTATGTTCATGCGAACGTTATTGATTCGGGATCAGAGTACACGATATATGCGGTCTTTTCTTGGTCTTTGTCTTCCGCAAAAACCTATGTTTACTTGTGTACATTCAGTGAAGTCTGATCTTGAACTATGCCTTCAACAAAAGCCTATTTATATGTATGTTCATGCGAACGTTATTGATTCGGGATCAGAGTGCACGATATATGCGGTCTTTTCTTGATCAATGTCTTCCGCAAAAACCTATGTTTACTTGTGTACATTCAGTGCAGTCTGATCTTGAACTATGCCTTCAACAAAAGCCTTTTTATATGTATGTTCAAGTGAACGTTATAGAATCGGGATCAGAGTGCACGATATATGCGGTCTTTTCTTGGTCTTTGTCTTCCGCAAAAACCTATCTTTACTTGTGTACATTCCGTGCAGTCTGATCTTGAACTATGCCTTTTACAAAAGCCTATTAATATGAATGTTCAAGCGTAGGTTAGTTTTTTCGGGATCAGAGTGCACGATATATGCGGTGTTTCTTCATTTATGTCTTCCGCAAAAAACCTATGTTTGCTTGTGTACATTCAGTGCAGTCTGATCTTGAACTATGCCTTTTCCAAAAGCCTATTTATATGTATGTTCAACCGTAGGATATTGATTCGGGATCAGAATGCACGATATATGCAGTCTTTCCTTGGTCTACGTCTTCTGTAAAAACCTACGTTTACTCATGTACATCAAGTGCAGTCTGATCTTGAACTATGCCTTCTACAAAAACCCATTTATAAGTATGTTCAAGTGAGCTTTAAAGTCACTCTAAATATATGTCTTTTCAGATTATTTTGTATTTTGGGCCGGTGGCCTTCTATATGTTGAATAAACTATTTGTATTTATTTGTATTTGTATCAGTTCAGTTGTTTCACTTCGAATTTGTTTTAAACTTTAAAATTTTCGCATTTCAAGGGACCTGTCTATCTCATGACCTCAGTCGATTATTAAACAAAATGGATTTGATGGATCCATAACTATGTCATGACTTTATTGGTATAGTGCATTGCAGATTGTATTAAACCTTTTTGCCATGCTGTGATCAGTGTTTTTTTTTTTTTTTTTCTAAACTCTACCTTAAGCCGGTGGTTGTGCTGAGCCTATACCAGTGTTGCCCGATCTAATGCGGCGGCTCCTTTCGTATGGTTTGGATCATCCTTACGAAGAAATACTCAATGATGCTAATCGAGAAGAAAAGTGGTATTCAATTGGGCAAAATCTACCTGTACCAACTTCTGACATACCATCCACTGGAAATTGTGGAACAATGTATCCCATATATGTGGGTGAGACTATACTTCTTCTACCAGTAAATAGCAGTCGTACAATGATAGATCATAATCTTAGTATCGATTAGATACTCAAAGTTTTATGAAAAAAAAAATGCAAATTTTGACACCTAACGAAAAACTACGATAACAGAGAAACAGACAGAATCGAGGCATACACTTGAATGACTAAATCTGCATCTTATATTTGTAAGGTGCAAATATATGTTCTTTTTCTTGAAGAGACAGTGAAATAGATGTTCAAAATGATATTGGCAATGACTAAGCAGATCTAGCAAATATTGCAAGGAATGCAAACAGGATGTTACATGTACATAGATTGTTACCCGAAATGCTGGAACTCTTCAAGAAAACAACTTTGGTTTACTAGGCATCGACTTAACTCTTTACCACACGACAAAGTTTAAGACTGGTTCAAATTGAAAGCATTTGCAGATGACAAAATAAAGGTTACTGAAAAATTGAAATTTGATCTGGGAAGGGTAGAAAACACTGTGGGAAAAGGAGAAAATGCTGGTTACCAGCATTTTCTCCTTTTCCTACAGTGTTTTCAGAAGGCTTCTTTCTCAGAGGCGTCAAAAGTAGGGATTGAGTGGTAATGGGTTAAAAGGGAAAAAAATAATAAGAAGAGCTTCATCCTTTAAATTCAATTAAGTTGATTGTTCAATTTATCAGTGTTCAGATTTATCGTATGTTCAGTTTATGGGTCGTTTATGCCGATTGCAAATAACTCCAAATGTCTTTGCTTTCACCTAAAAAAAACTAAATTACGCTGAACATGATAGCTATTTTGTATTTAGCTTTCAAACTACGCACAGAGATAGATACATTACGCAGTAGACTCGTAATTTTCGTAAGTAAATATCTTACTTTCATACATAACTAGTTTTTTCAAAGCTATATTTGAAGCAAACACGTGCAGGATAATCTTTTCATCAAGATTGTGTTAATTTCTCCCAGAAAATCTGAGCACTGAACAGTTAAATCTTATGACCCAAGGAGAAATAGAAGTCGAAGCCACAGTTGGAGGGCTAAGTCAGTATGGAATGACGGAAACCTTGAATGTGAAACTAAGGCAGTGTGGAGGGGATTATCACTTGTTCTTGAAACGACCGGCAACGAAAGGAGCAGCCTATTGTTTAGGTAAAATACAAAGTCGATACTTTTTTTATGTTCGTAGACTAGGGCGGTGTTTTGTTCGCGATTGTAATCCCTGGTCTGCATAGCGCGACTCGAGCTGCTGTTGTAGACACTGTAGTTCACGATCATACTGCGTTTTATGCAGTCAGATCTTGGATCTACATTGTCCGATACGGTATTTTGTTCGGTGAGATCAACTAGTTATCGACTTGAAATTTCTTTTCATTTATTTTCACAAATTTTCTTTACTCAAACCCTTCAGGGTATGCCCCATCTGCCTCCAAAAACGTTTTTACTACGATCTACTCACTTCCGGAATGCTGTGAAATATTATCTAGGTCGTTAATGCTGATAGACGTCACTTCCTATATCACTTAGGGATTCCAACCAGCGTCCTGCAACCATTTTGTACAACTGAAAGCCACAAGGTAACAGGTTAGGGCTTTGTGGAGTTTGTAGCATCACGCATAGATTCTTTCAAACCTTTTTGTTCCATGGCGGATTAATATGTCTTTACGTTAACATGCAGCAATTTCATGCCCCGAACACCAACGACTTTCGATAAAGAAAAAAAATAGCCCTTGTACTTGGTAAGAAAAATTTACACTGTCAAAGAATTGTATTACATATTTTCGGTCAAGAGGAAAGAACATAATAATTCAAATATAAGGTTTGTATTTACTGGATAGTTTTCTTAAAAGAGAACATGAAAATATAGGTCTGTCATAAACTTCATAATTTTTACAGTATGGTTCTTATCTAAACTGTCTGGAACAAAACACTTAGATCCGTATTGATCAGATATGTATAATCGTGGCCTTTATATCTGAGATTTACATTTGAAAGTAACATAAGTTATGATTGGCATAACCGAATTGTTTGGCCAATCAGAAATTTTGTTACTTTCAAATTTAGAAAATCTTTAGAATAAGACTGAAAATTTTCTTAAGAATGGTTGGTGAATACAGATTCAAGTGTTCTCCTAGGTTATCTTAAGGCCCAAAAAGGTTCCGAAATAAAGATGTTTCTGTCTTGAAGATCTGTGAAGAAACAATTTAAAAAAAATCCTACGAACCCTATTGTAAGAAGCACAGAAGCACAAATATCACGTAATAACATCACTGAAAGACAGAATGTTACTTTACAAAAAGACTGTGCTTTTTTTTGTGATATTATATATAATGAAAACAAAGTTGGATCTTTTATGTTTTTTCTTAAGTATCGTCTAAGTGAACCTCAATAGAATACATCATTCTTGTAATGAAGTGCATTATTTTGTTGTGTCCTGTGAAAACTACGTGGTAAGGTCATTTTTTATCACCCTGATGTATGCTTAAATCGAATTTATGATGAATATTTGACCCCAGGAACACTTTTTGAAAGATTCTAAAGATCTTTACCAGACAGTGCTAAATATATTAAGATTCTAAACACCGTGTTTCGCTACCTCAAGATCATCGATGCTTTCCGTCGATAACCCCAAAACCATGACCAATGCCAATCTGAAGACATCATTCTAAAAGCCTTTATGCAAAACATCTTAAACACAAGATATGCTTCAATACCGTCTAATTCCATTTCTGGAGAACTATAATTTTAAGTCCTTTCTGCTGTATTGACAACTGACACAGACCATTCATTTTGAACATTTTTCTCTAATGCCTTCGGGCTTGTACGAGTATCAAATTCAAATAAATGAGGTTATAAGAAGTCGTTTGAGACTTTGGGTAGACAACAAGGGACGCCGACTTATTGGAAACGATTGAAATTCCTGAATATATTATGCTCAGCGGAGCAAGTGGCAAAGCACAATGCATTTGATGTCGCGATACTATTTACTCGATAAAAAACTGCTTTGTCATCAATAAGAGAAACGCCGAAAGATAAATGTGAAGAATAATATCAAAGATGTCTCGAGATCATGCACGTGTGTGTGCGATCAAAGATGTCTCGAGATAATGCTCGTGTGTGTGTGTGTGGAGGGGGGGGGGTGTGCGTGTGTGTGTATCGAGTATTTCACCTGTGTTTATTCTATCGATTTTGAACATTTGTTGGAAAAATGGCGGAATTAGAATATTACCTCTCAAAGTAAATGAACTCATTTAACTTTCATTTCAGGAGGTCAGGGCAAAGAGCTAAATAATAGACCTATAGTTGTCCCGTCTGTCAAGAGTGAACTGTTCTTTGACGAAACTGTGACCGACAATGTCACTCGTTTTGAACCGTTCATTGTATTTCAATGTGATTTTGTCAAAAATTACCAGTATAACATGGACATGTATTACTACGGTAACCAGAATTATCACAATTATGAAAACTACTACATAGTGAACTGGTAAGTATTTATGAAAATACGCATAAGCAGTGCTCTGGCAAAAGTTAGCTTGTTGCATCTCCGCCATGCATCTTATAAAGCAAATCATCACATAATTATGGATTCGTGAAATATATTTAGTCAAACAATTGATTGAATCTAGAGGTAGAACGATCCTTTAACATGCTGACAATTTACAAATAGTAAAGATTTTCGACTCTAGTCAGTCTGCGCAGGCTTACATGAGTCGATATTTTTTTGCAGATGCATGGAGCTTCCTTTTCATAGAGCATCGCTAAAATAGATTGTGCCTAACATCTCTTCAGTAACAGTCTAGAAATTATCAAAAAAGTTATGATGGCAGCATGATTACTTCTCTCCGATTGAAGACATGGATAGCTTTTTGGTCGAAATAGTTTTATCTTGAATCAACACTGTCCGTCATCTCGGGTACAAAGACCTATTCTTTTACAATAGAACTGTGTTTCTTGAAAATGTTCTTTCCTGGCGTAACCGAACGCTCTGGCTTTTGATCTACTTCTTGGTACTGATACAGAATTAATAAATGGTAACTTTCCATTGGTAAAAAAAAAATGAACATGTTTATTCGGCGGGCACCTTCTTACATACCTGCTCTCAGATTTGTGACTATCAACAAGGATTGCTAGTTCGATATCGATATCCGGAGATTGATCCAAACCATAGCAAATTAATGTAATAGAGAATTGTCATTTTCTTTGCTCTTTTCGAAAATTTGATATTTCATAACTATTTCTCACTATCTCCGTACTACTGTTTAATAAAATGAAAACTGGTGAGAAAAAAAGAGGCAATTTTTGTACGGTTGCTTCCCATTCTTTTTTACGTCATCTTGAGCCACAGAAAATTTTTCAATATTCAAGTTCCAGTATATCTTACTATGTCAATCTTTTTAAAAGATATTTCTTGCTCAGTCTATGGTTAAGAGCTTCGAGACAGCTGATTGAGCATGATCTTTATATATACATGTATATCTAGGTATGTGAATGATGAACTTGTGATCTCTTACGGGCCAGCTACAGTTAATACTTTGAACAACACCAAATTGTCGGAGTCAACTCTACTGGATCTCAGCTTATCTATTGGATTTCAAGTAATATCTAAAATTGTTCATTGAGTGTCTGATCTTTTTACGACAGAGTAATTTTAAGCTTGTCAAAACTGAAAGCATTTGAATACATCACAATAAATATGATTCGTGTGATGGGGCTTATATCTGCTTGTTGCCGGCATTTACATCATTTCCACAATTTTTCAACAGCCTTTCTCTTAAGAGGGTCGTTTAAAACCCATCTTCGCAAGCCAAGGGTACTAGGGTAGTACCCTTGGCCGCTCGCCTCTTTAAAAATCGAAGCTCCCGCTGCGCCTTTTCATTGGATGCGATCAAAACCCATCGCGTCCAATCAAACCATCCGTAACATGAAATCTTTTGCAAAACAGAAAACAATAATGGCAGCGCCCATCAAAAACGAAAGTTGTCGTGTTTGTGACGAAATTTGCCGAAAAAGAGTGGACGATCGATATTTAGTGAGTTTTTTTTTTGTTTACGATCAATTATGTGAAGTATTAGGACGGGTTCCATAGCCAAATGATTGCGTCTGATCGTCTTGTTTTGGTGTGATGAATCCGAAAGCGCAGCCATATTTGATGCATAACCAACCAATTTTATTACGAGCATTTTGATTTGTCAGAAATAACATCAGCAAAGGTTACGCAACTCGTGATATTCGACAGGTGGCGCAGCGGGTGTTTCGATTTTTAAAGAGGCGAGCGGCCAAGGTACATAACGAACAAAGTGGAGTTAGTATCCTTGGTTTGCGAAGATGTTTAAAACCCGGCATTGTTGATTACTAAGAAAGTTTTTTGCTAATATTTTTTAACATTTTTTCAGAGTCAAATATGTTAAGCGGAATATGATAAGTGGTAACGTGTTATACGGATTTCATATCCTTTATACTAGAAGCAAAGATAACATCTATAGTTTTGATTATTATCCATTGCTTGATAAATTCAGACAGTTTTCATAAACAGGTTGTTTTTATCTAGTCCGATATTCTGGCATGTATCAAATGGCTTAAATATTGAACTGTTTTCCGAACGCAAGTGAGTCTATCACATTGTGCTGTGTCCGTATGCATCAATCCGTCAGTCTGTACGTCCATGTGTGCGATATTCCTTATAATTTCCTGAGCGTTTTTTAACATAATTAAATTCATAAAAAATGCTGATATGGCAGAGAACTAACCTGAAAAATATAGAAAATCTTCAGAAATATTCTCATTCTTGAAAGTTTGGAATTCCCTTAAAGTGTGCATAAATCATCTATTTGAGGAACTATTTCAGATTATTTTAATGATGTGATCTGGCAAAGAAGATGGCCGCTCTAGGCTTGTCTTATTATTCCTTCAAAACATACTCACATTACTGATCGAGAGAAATGAGTCCCGTCTTACTCATCAAAAATACGTTGTAATTTGTTACCATCTCAATATAATCAAACTATAATGTTACATTATTGTATATTGAAGGTTTTAGAATAGAAAATGTTCAGTGTTCATCAATAACGGTTTATTCCGAGGTTACTTGTTTTGATCAGGTGAATCATTACTTTGAACGAGGCCTGAATCATTCTATCTTTTGTTCCAATACTGTACCATTCATGCAACAGAAAAATGTATTTTCTGTAACCAAAACTTGAAAATCTTTAAGTTGTTTGATAGAGTTCAATGCTATTTGGCATGAATGATGCTTGAATAGAGCAGTGTTTTTACGTTTAATTTCTTTATATAGATTTACATTATGTTTAATTTCTACTGATCATTTATTTCGTTGTCAATGATCATGCTCAGATATATAACATGAAATGAGTTTAATATGATTCTATTTTTGTTTCGAAACATTCCTATTTATGCGATAAAGAAGACTTAATTTGCGTCTGAAATTTTGATTTTTAGCTCACCTGAGCACAACGTGCTCAAGGGGAGCTTTTAGGATCACCCGGTGTCCGGCGTCCGGCGTTCGACGTGCGTCGTGCGTCGTCAACAATTCTTTAAACATCAACTCCTCCTAAACCGCTGGGCTAATTTGGGACAAACTTGGCTGGGATGTTCCTTGGGGGTCCTCTTTAAAAATTGTCCACAAAATTTGATTCCATCAAAAGCTCTGGTTGCCATGGCAACGAAATGGAATTTTTTAGCAAATTCTTTAAAAATCCTCTTCTCTGAAACCGCTGGCCAGATTTTAAAATAATTCCACAGAGATGTTCCTTGGGTGACCCTTTTCAAAACTTGTTCGCGAAATTTTGATCCGTCAGAAAACATGGCTCTGGCGAATGGGGGCTTCCTGCACTATACAGGAATGAAGGAATTCTTAAAAATTCTTCTTCTCTGAAACCGCTGGCCAGATTTTAAAATAATTTCACAGGGATGTTCCTTGGGTGACCCTTTTAGAAAATTGTTCGTGAAATTGTGATCCGTCAAGAAACATGGCTCTGGTGAATGGGGGCTACTTGCGCTATATGGCAATGAAGAAATTCTTAAAAATTCTACTCTGAAACCGCTAGTCAGATTTTGAAATAATTTCACAGAGATGTTCTTGCGTGACTCTTTTCAAAAAGTGTTGGTGAAATTTTGATTCGTCAAGAAACATGGCTCTGGTGAATGGGGGCTACTTGCAATATATGGCAATGAAGACATTCTTGAAAATTCTTCTTCTCTGAAACGGTTGTTCACATTTTGGAAAATTTTCACAGAGATATTCCTTGGGTGATCCTTCTCAAAAATTGTTCGTGAAAGTTTGATTCGTCGAGAAACATTGCTCTGGTGAATGGGGGAAATGAAGTATTTCTTGAAAATTCTTCTTCTCTGAAACGGCTGGTCAGATTTTAAAATCATTTCACGGAAATATTTCTTGAATGACCTTTATCAAAATTCTTTCGCGAAATTTTGATAGGTCAAGAAACATGGCTCTGGTGAATGGGGGCTACTTGCACTGTACGGAAATTAAGAAACTCTGAAAAATTCTTCTTTTCTGAAACTGCTGGTCAGATTTTTAAAGGACTTTTACTGGTGACCTTTTAAAAATTGCTTGGCAAAATAATGATTTTGTTTCCAGTGTTTCAATACCTTCAAAAAACAATGGCTATGGTCCTCTCAAAAATTCAGGTGAACGATCCAGGGTCATCTTGGCCCTCTTGTTTTTCTTGTCAAAGTATTCCTTGTCAGAGCTCATTGATATATGATATGAGTAACACTTGATTAGCCCTTTTCCGACGTTCAGTCAGCATGACAAAAATATGTGCTCCTTTTTAGACGGGTTTCAATTAATTTTCTATGCAATCTTTATTGCCATATAGACTTATATAGATTTTTTGTGATTCAGTATCCCTGTCGATGCAATCTAAGTGCATGTCACATTTATCTGACAGGCAATGAAGCGATAGAAAGCAGTCATGGTATTCTCTTTGTCCAAATTCTACCTCTGGCTTATTGCACAGTTCTACATTTTATGTACCGTATTCTTATTCGATGCATTAGTTGTGATGCTACATAAACCTGTATAACAATGTTGACAAATATATATGATCTGTAGTTGAAGTTTCGAAACACAAATTTAATGAGGTACATTAAGTGGCTAAGATTAATCTCGTTCAGCATCCCCTTGTGATATGCGTTCCCTTGAGGATTTGACTGACCGATCTCATGTTATATGATGTACTTTGTTTGGACACTGACAAAAAAAAGCACTTTCCTGTATAAGGAGGCAAGATATTTCTTGCAACCACAGCGTCGGAAAGCTCCTGTAAAAGGAGGCATGATATTTCTTGCAACCACGGCGTCGGAAAGTGTTTTTTGTCAGCGTCCAAACAAAGTGAAAAGTAGGCATAATGCAGCTGAACTGGGTTAAAACCAATCACTTGCTTTTATTAAGTCTTTTGCATGTCAAAGGATGAGTCTAGCTCATGATTTAGTAAGTTTTTATATAGAATAGATTTTGTAGATGTACAATAATTTGATGATTTGCTAGGTATCATACTTAAAACCCTCTTTTGCATAAACATGGCTCATTAGTATGGGCAATATTTTTACGAATATACATGTGAATATGTCGGAGTACATGCTAGCACTACTTTTGTTATTTTCATCAATTGTTCCCTTTTATTTACTGTGTGTATATATATATGAAAAAATAAAAAAATATATATATCCTTGCCTTTTACAGATCCAATGTTCTTATCAGATAATGGAAAGTTTGTCAGGTCCCATTACTAAACCGAAATTTAGTGCCAAAGTGGATACAAACATCAAGACGGTAATATGGCACTTCTATTTTTATTGGTCTGTATCAATTCGGTACCATACAGAAACCTATCGGTAGACCCTGATTAGCGTCTTAAAGTATTACAAAAAGAAAAAGAAAAAGGTGCAAATCAGCATTTCCTCCACTTCTCAAAAGTTTTTCTGGCTTTTTAAAAATAAACCATATTATTTGATCCACTCACAATTTGTTTTGTCCAGGGATATGATTTCATTTTTGACAAGTCAAAATTTCATCGTCTTTTAAAGAGCTGAAGCATATCAACTACTTTTACGGAATGTATATATGGACAGATATCAGTCAACACTTATTGGTGTCTGATCTCTGTCTATACAGTCCACCTCATACAGTCCAATACTTACTGTAAATAAATGAGTCATTGTTCAGGCGAAGTAAGTCCACCTATAGGGGAGTCAAAACTCTTATCTCTGTACTAGTAATGAATTGGTCATTTCGTAAAGTATTATGCCTTTTTGCAATGTTTTACAAACTGAAAATTTATATTCCTAACGTTTTTGGCGTACACTTTTATTTAAATGTTTATGAACTTTGGGGTACGTTACTCTGTAAACATATTTTTGTATGTATGTATTGTATAATGGACCGAAGGCCTTTTATTACCAATAAAGATTTGAATTTGAATCTGAATTTGAAAAAGGCATCAGGAAAAATGTTGCAGCTGGTAGAATTCCTCTCATATTTCCTATAATTTGATTTCAATACCTAGAAACAAAAAGTTGGACCTGTACCGATGGAAATAAAAGGGTGTTTCTTATTTCACACTTTTCGTTAATTTATCGTAAAAAATGGTAGATTTTAAGTTTTGAAATTCATAGTTACTACCAATGAAATTTACGGTTAATGTTTCTGTCACTTTTCAATTGAGGCGGAAACAGCACTTTCCGCTCATCAGTAACTCAAGTAATCAATCCGTGTCATGCATCTAGGCTGAAATATGACGTATAGTTATACTGCAAAGAAATTTCTTGAGATCTGATTGGATAATATACCCCATACATACAAGTCATGTACACTGGCAAAATCCACGTAATGCAGTTTCCCTTTTGAAGGTCCCGTATGCAGGGGACTATGCTTTTGACACAAAATCTGAAATGGCAATGTCGACCGATAAGAGCCGCCCACAGGACAAACATATTGAGTAGCAAGCAACATATTATTTGTAGTTTCTCTTGGTGGTTGTCATTAAAGCGGAAAGAATGGATTATTTTTGAAAATGAATGAATTAGCAACAAAATTATCGTTTTGTCGTACAAAAAAATGCATGATTTAAAGAAATACATCCTTTTGTCAGGTAAGCACGTTGTGAAGTGTCTAAAGTCATTCACGATAACCACATTGTCGTTTGTTTGTGTGTGTGTGTGTGGGGTGTGTGTGTGTGTGTGTGTGTGTGTGTGGGGGGGGGTGTGTGTGGGGGTGTGTGTGTGTGTGTGTGTGTGTGTGTGTGTGATCTCTCTCTCTCTCTCTCTCTCTCTCTCTCACGGACACGCTATTCATTTTTTTTATAATACTTGTAAGTTTCGACTTGGATTCGAAACCATAGTCATATATACCGGCGGGGATTATTCAAATGAAACATAGGCATCCTTTAGACAGAAGTTATTTCCAAGACCAAAGTAGCAACTATTCATTTTCGTATCAAAGGTATATACATGTATTACTAAAGACTAAATGTAAAAGAAAGAAATGATAGCATTCTAATGGTTTAAGAGAAAGGTTGCTTTACATATGCAATTTTAACTGCAGACAGTTTTATACGCACTTCAATATTCATTGCAATGTCAAAAAGGAAAACTGTTAACATTGTCAATCCCCCTTCCATTTTATCATTCCTAATTTGTTTACAGAGAATTTCTGCGGTAGATTGGTACGGTTATATTTCTCCAGATATAAATGTTCCGCTCGGCTGTAGCACTATTAAGGGAGACCCAGCCAAGAAATGCAAATACAGATTCAAACCCTCCACTGACGGTTCTGTGTCAAATTGTAATGCTTCCACAAATATGCATGATCTGTGCGGGATTGTGATAAATGCAACCACATTCTATGGGAATCAAGATCAAATATTGAATACGTATTTCGATTTTTGGACTTTCGGATATACCATGGACCATATTGATACATACCAAGATGAACAGGGCAACACGTACAGGGAGTATATAAGAACTACTGTGGGTTTGCCCCCTGACTTCGACCAGCAAACAGAATATAGACGTTTAAAGGTCGCTTTCAACAATCCTGTGTTGAACACAGGTCACAGAATATGGGATGGATATAGACTTCGTGATATGCAGGTAATGTTATGTGTGCAGGGAGTATGTTTGATTTTTTCCTGACTATTTTGGGGGAAAGGATCTGTTCTAGCACCACTGGCCACATACCATAAAACTTATGCAATGACTTTTTGTTCGTTGTATGTGCATGTGTGCCGGAGTGTAGCTGTTCGTGCGTGCGTAAGCCTCTTTCAGGCGTTCTGTCTGAAACTACAGGTCCAATTTTAACAAAATTTGACAGAAATTGTCCTACCATGGTCATATTAGAATTCTTTTAAAGGCTATGATTACCTTAAAAAGTATCTGATCTGGTTGATGGGAGCAACAAAACTAAAAAGTTTGGGGAGAAAGAAAACTTTAAATCTTTTCTAAACCGGCGAATTGGAATTTTCTACAAAATAATATACATAATCAATTGGTGGATCTCTTTCATATTTCGCTAGAAAAAATGTTTTATGATATTCTTGATCGGATTTGCTTTTATTCACTTGCGTCATCAGGTCAAGTTTTATAAGATGACTTTGTATCTGTATGTGTGGGGGATGGGTAAGCTCATTTTGTCCGTGAAATTTTGATGCAATATATACAGTAAAATGCCTCTGTCCATGCATGACACATTTATTTAAAGGGAAATGGAGCAATACAGACCCATCATACAGTCTTGTCCTTCTTCTTCCCAGTGTCGACATCGATTTTAGTTTTCGAAATGCTGGCTTTTAAGTTATGATTATCTCAGCCATTTTCGAACAAAAAGTTGCGGCATTGTCATAGTTCTGCAGTAATCGTCTTCGTGCAAAAGCTTTAACATTTTATAATATCCCTGGTGTTTTTGAATATATTTACTCTGATCTGGTATAAGGTGTTACTATATGTATCAAAAAGGCAACCCATGCAAAAGGGACAAGCGACCATCAAAGTATTTTACCCCCTTTTTCGCCTTAAAACTTTTGATAGTTTATATATGTTATTAATGAAGCTGAGTTATTTACTTCAAAGTCGGACAATTTAATAACTACTTGTATCAAATTTAAAACCCGCACCACAAGGACTGATAAATGTCAAAGCCTATTTGACGAAGTAATGCACCTTTTTCAACGTAGCAGTATCACTGAAAATCAAGCAACTGCAGCCGAGCAATGGCACCTGCTTTCGGTGATCCTTTTATTTTCTTTTTTTTTTGTCTCATGGTGTTGCCTTTCTGAGGGCAAGGAATATACTAGAATTTCACATGCAAGACGGGGGTTGATTTAACTACAAAAAATAAAAATAATTACAAAGAACATCAGTAAAAACAGGAACGGCACCTTCTTTTAACCCATTACCACACAATCCCTACTTTTGACGCCCCTGAGAAAGAAGCCTTTAGAAAACATTGTGGGAAAAGGAGAAAATGCTGGTAACCAGCATTTTCCCCTTTTCCCACAATGTTTTCTACCCTTTACAAAACAAATTTCAAATTTTCAGTCACTTTTATTTGTCGTCTGCAAATGCTTTCGATTTGGACAACCCTAAAATAATGTCGTTTGGTAATGAGTTAAATCTCTGTGAGACTCTTTCAGTCTCGTTTTAATGCCTGACAGTTTGTAACGATTTCTGTAACGTTCTCCCTACTGCACAGTGTTGTAATGGCTATTGCTTGTTATGACTCTTGCTGCGATTATTTTGTGAAACAGGGTTTTTGTTTTGTTTCGATGAAAGCTAGCTAAGTGATCTAAATCTAATATTTACAAACACACATCGCGAACACATCGCTACAAACACACATCTCGAAGTCACAAGAGAAAGTGACCAGGTTTTATCTTTCGTCGCTAATAAAAACGTATCCGAGCCTCACACCGAAACAATTTATCATTTCTCACACTTGAGCAGTTTTATTCTTGATGGGATATCCTCATGCTAATTTAGTTATTACACATTCATGATGTCAACAGTTGGATGTCTTCATTATTTGGAAGTCAGCCTTGCAGTGTCTGGAGGCTTTGAAGGTAACACGACAGGGCGTGTAATCAATGGTTATGGGCTCTATTACAAGCTTGGCTACGTTCTTTCCGTAAATTGATGATAGTCATTGCAGGGGATTCATCCCTTCTTAACTATTAGAAATTGTTTCAACGATATTCCTGTCGAGCCCGCTTGCAGAGAGCAAAACATAGTCGGAGCTACTTTAACTCAGTCTTTGTTCTTCCGTCCAGATTTGTGCGGGCCATAACTCATATGGCTTTCAGAATAACTTAGTACAAACATTCTAGTTTACGAAAGGATGTGTCATTTAAAATATTTGATCCAATAAGTTCAAGGTTAAGGTCACAGTTGAAGGTCAAGCGATAATATTGTCATGAACAGAGATTGTCCGAGTCAGGACCTCTGTACTTAGGTAAAGATGTCAAGACGATTGGCCATAATTGTTCATTTTTACCTCACCTGAGCACAACTTGCTCAAGGGGAGCTTTTAGGATCACCCGGTGTCCGTCGTGCGTCGTCCGTCGTCAACAAATTTTTAAACATCAACTACTCCTAAACCGCTGGGCCAATTTGGACCAAACTTGGCTGGAATGTTCCTTGGGAGGTCATCTTTAAATGATGTTCACAGAATGACTCCTCCTAAACCGCTGAGCCAATTTGGACCAAACTTGGTTGGAATGTTCCTTTGGAGGTCATCTTTAAATGATTATCATATAATTTGATTCCGCCAAAAACTCTATTTGCCATGGCAACCAAATCGAATTTTCTAAGAAATTCTTTAAAAATCTTCTTCTCTGAAACCGCTAAACAGATTTTAAAATAATTTCAGAGAGATGTTCCTGGGGTGACCCTTTTCAAAAACTGTTCACGAAATTTTGATCTGTTTAGAAACATGGCTCTGGTGAATAGGGGCTACTTGCACAATACAGAAATGTAGAAATTCTTAAAAACTCTTCTTCTCTGAAACCACTGGTCAGATTTTGAAATAATTCCACAGGGATATTCTTTGGATGACCCTTTTCAAATGCTGTTCGTGAAATTCTGATCCGTCAAGAAACATGGCTCTGGTGAATGGGGGCTACTTGCACCATATGGAAATGAAGGAATTCTTCAAAACTCTTCTTCTCTGAAACCGCTTGCACATTAGGGAAATGAAGAAATTCTTAAAAATTCTTCTTCTCTGGAACGGCTGGTCAGATTTTGAAATAATTTCACGGAGATGTTCCTTGGGTGACCCTTTTCAAGAATTGTTAGCGAAATTTTGATTTCTGAAGAAACATGGCTCTGGTGAATGGGGGCTTCTTGCACCATATGGAAATGAAGAAATTCTTGATAATTCTTCTTCTCTGAAACCGCCGGTCAGCTTTTAAAATAATTTCACTGCAATGTTCCTTGGGTAACAGTTTTCAAAAATTGCTCGCGAAATTTTGATGCGTCAAGAATCATGGCTCTGGTGAATGGAGGCTACTTGCACTATATGGACATGAAGAAATTCTTGAAAATTTTTCTTCTCTGAAACGGCTGGTCAGATTTTAAAATAAATTCAAAGAAATTTTCCTTGAATGACCCTTTTCAAAAAGTGTGCGCGAAATTATGATATGTCAAAAAACATGGCTCTAGTGAATGGGGGCTACTTGCACGATACGGAAAATAAGAAATTCTTAAAAAGTCTTCTTTTCTGAAACTGCAGGTCAGATTTTTAAAGGACCTTTACAGGTGACCTTTTCAAAATTGCTTGGCAAAATAATGATTTTGTTTCCAGTGTTTCAATACCTCAAAAAAAAAAATAAAATTGGCAATGGTCCTCTCAAAAATTCAGGTGAGCGATCTAGGGCCATCTTGACCCTCTTGTTGTTATTAGGGGTGTCATTTGTAACACTTTGTTCGGGTAGGTATAGGGTCAAGATTATACTTTAACGTTGTGTGATAAAAATTGCCACCAATAGAGCTTGTTCGAGCCTTAACATTTATGTACAGTATACTGGATTTCAACACAGTATGGCACACATGTTCTCCTATACAAGTAGAAGTTTCAGTTATATAATATGGTCAGGTAGGTTCAAGTTCACCCGTAAATGATAGAAGTATCAAGCTAACATTTTTTCGGGAATATAACTTCCTTATCAATAAATGGACTTCAAACAATTATAGTAGTTCTTATATACCAGTAGAAGTGCCTCCTGTATCATTGTACCAGGTAGGTCCTATGTCAAGGTCACATTGAAAGTTCAAATGAAAAAATAATGTGATAAACCGTGAGTAAGTCCTAGTCATAACTTCTAAATTTATGAATGTACTCCAAACAAATTGGTCTTATAATTGAATAGATTTTGAAATATCGGATCTTGTAGGTCACACTTGGAAGTCAAGCGACATTTTTTTAACCATAAACAAACATTTACCCAGACATCTTCTGTGTTTCTGGATTGATTTTAAAAAATACCTTATGTACAATTGGTCTCTCTTGTGGGTAGATAAGTTATTTGAAAATATCTGGCAGCTTTGTCTAATATCACGGATACACTTGATGGTAAGATGGTACAATCTTTTATATTTCCAAGAACCTTACAACTTAAAGAGTTGTTCGAGTTGTTGGTGTCTCTTAACTGTTCATATCAATACTCGCAAAGTGTAGGACTTGTGACCTGGTGATCCCGTACTCAAGCCTCATCTTACTAGTGAAATCAAAGAAATGCATGAATATGTGAGATTTCGCCGTCATTTGACTGAAACTATGTTGAAAGTGATGTAAATCCCTATTTAGTCAATCATTCAATCTTGAAGGTCATTAATTAAACTGATACCTCCTCATGAATAGGCAATACTCCTATCCTCTTGTTAATTTGAAATAAAAGGGGTTTACATACAATAGATATGCGCTGGGGGGGGGGGTCATTACATTTTGTCCTGGGATAACAGGAATTTCTTTACTCTGTCCATACAGAATGGACATATTACCCCTGGGCAATCTCTAGAAGCTACCGGTAGTAACTTCGAATATTTTGAAAAGTACTATTACTGAAACCCTAAGAAAGCATTGGCACATGTAGATAGACTGCCATCTCGATGTAACTGACATAATGCTCAAAAGGCATTGAAAACTAAATAACAACAAAAATTCAAGTTCAAAAACAAATGCTACGATTGAATACAAACAAATGTATTGGTTTCAGTATTGATGATGACAACTCGAGCCATTCACCTTATTACATGGAAATGTTTTTGAAATGTATTGATTTCTGTCACATTCTAAAGAAGCCTTTTCCACTGTTTTCCAGATCTTTCCCACCTCAACAACGATAAATAGGCGGTCTGTGAGCACTTATTGGCACTCATCAGGCATCAGTCTGTATTGGTATGTATACCCATATTTAAGCGCAATCTTAAACATTTAAACAGCAGTAGTTCGGCTGGGTAGTGGGGAAAGAGACGACTTAGATATAACGCTATTAGTTATGGAACTTAGATTTTTGCATCGCAAATCTGAAGCCTCAATCACTTAGCCATAAGGACCCCATTAAAGCTGAATGGGTGTAAGTTACCTGGGCCCGCATAGGGTAATTGCTGTGTATGATACCGCGATCGCTCATAGAAAACTGGAACTGGTCAACTGTTAGATGAATAAAGTTATTTGCAGTTGTCTGCGCTGGAGCATTATATAAAGATTTTTGAGGGGCTGAGCTACGAGTATCTGAAAATATTACAGTATGATGTTCACGAAATGAAAAAAAAAATCGATCTTTACACCATAGAAAAAAAAATGTTTATTTCATGCTTCATACCCCCTTTTAAGTTTAGACTTGCGATGTACAGAGGAGCCCACAGTATTTCCGTGCCAGTCTATCAATAGATACGGATGCTTGATACGTTAAACCTTAATCAACATTTTTTTCCAAATAAACTACCGAAAAGCATGAAATAATTGGAATTTCTTACCGATGCATCTCACATTCAGTGTATCGATAATTTGCTTTAAAAGAAACATTAATTAGATCACGGACACAGAGCTTAGAGTTTTATTTCAAGTTTGTTTCATTGCCTAAAGTTAATAAACGAATATTTCCATCCACCACCATGTAATTGTTTATATTTCCTGACAGAGAATATGAATGATAAAACCACAAAAATGCAGTCTTGGTTTGGTTCAGACTCTTGCGATTTTCGACCAGTGTCTGCATTTGGGAAAAATTCAGAATTATTTAAGCGTCCCCAATTAAAGATGGTATCTTGTACGTATGTATGTTTTTATTGTTGTAAGTTTGTATAGAAGTCTTACTTTCACCTATACACAATTTTGATAAGAGAATAAGCAAAAGTGGAAGTGACTTGTACTCAAACTTATCTCTAGGAATGGTGCATTGGTGGAAATACCAGATATAGAAGCGGGAGAATACATCTTGTATAGGAGCACTTTGTTACCTGTTGAGGTAAGAATACATTATTGTGCATCACGTACCCCTTAAGGCCCGGTCACACTGAACTTTGCTGGAGCGTTCCTTCAACGGTAGGGAAGGGGGGCCGAATTTCAACAACGCTCGTCACCGCGCACAAAATGGGAAAAAAATCGAAAACAATGGCGTTGGCTTAGCGGTGCACCGCTGAAGCCGACGTTGCTTTAGTGTTGGTTTAGCGGTAGCGAGCGTTGGTTTAGCGGTGACGCGAGCGTTGGTATAACGGCATTATGTGCATGCGGGCTTTAGCTCGGCGGGTCTATAAAGTTGGTTTAGCGGCATACCGCTTGTGACTACGGAGCTGAACGGATCGTTTTCAGTATCCACTGTCTGACCCACACAACTCTGTCTTTCCTTCTTCTCTCTCTTCCCCTTCTGTCAACAGTTTGTTGCAATCTGAGGGGGTTCTGATTCTGCTGCTGGACTCGTGCACCAATCATAGCAAGTCTCTCGGCATCCATGGTGATACAGTTTTACTTTAAACGCCAAAACAAAGTTCATCGCCGCCATGGCTCGCTGCTTCAACGCCCGACACCGTTCCAGCAATCCAGTGTCCGCTCGTAAAACGCTTACAACCGCTCCACCGAAGTTTGTGCAACGTTAAATCGTCGCCCGGGCAACGCTGGTGAAGTAGCGGTGATCCAGCGTTCAAGATTTCTGCGTTGGCCTAGCGGAGCCAAGCATCCACGAACTTGCGTCTAGCGGTGCCAAACTTTGAATGGGCGTTGGTGGAGCGGGGATGAACTTTGCCGGGGCGGAAAATTGTCCCCTCCTCGACGTTCGCAATATTTTGTGCAGCTCAAAACTTTCGGAGCGGTAGGAGGGTCCCTCGAGAAACATCAGCGGTGGCTGAGCGTATACAGCGTTGCTTTAACGGGGGCCAACTTTTGTTAAACGGTGGTGAACGGATACGAGCGGTGATGATTTTTTTTCACCGCTCCAGGAACGCTCCAGCAAAGTTCGGGTGGTGTGACCGGGCCTTTACAACGGTACACGATAACGTCAAAGGTAAAGTGCTATTGTGCTCATCAGTTTCACACATGTAACACTTTACCTCTTAACCTGCTAGATTAACTTAATGATACCTCTTAGCCGATAGTAAAACGCCAAAACTGCCATTCCAAAGATATTTTATTGAAAAAATATTTCTACATCGGATGGTTTAGCCTCAAGATCAGTCTGCACATTCAGTTCATTGTCTGCAAAATGTAATTGAGTTGCGCTTGACATTTTAAGAATGGAGAAGAATACGAGTGGCAAACTAGCAAATGGGGATTCAATGCATTTCTATGATGCATTACATCAACCATATCATCATTTTGTCAGATAACCAACTGAATCACAAGACACACTGTTCCTTGTACATGCAGAAAACTGACGAAAAGTAGATTTTTTAGGCTGCCTTGGGTCAATATTTTTGTAGGTGCTATAAATTCCCTATTCACAGAGCCTGTGTCATATAGTTTACATCTAGCTGGGGGATACAATTTGTAAACTCCGTACATACTACTACCAAAACATTAATGGTAACGCTATCAAGTGCATTTCGCAAAATGTCATTATGGTATACTGTTTGCTATGAAGTACGGTTAAGTCAATTGCCTATGAATTTGTTGATTTTAAACGCTTATATCATCATTGTACTATAGCGTTATCGTAATCGTACTATCGTATTATCACCATCGCAATATCGCATAATCATCATTGTACTATCACATTATCATCATGATACTATCGCTTGATCGTCATCGTGCCATCCGGCTATCATGCTATCGCGTTATCATGATCGTACTATTTTCTTCAAGTGCACATGCATATACTCACAACTGTAAGATCTTTAGGACATACCATAAGACTTTGATCTATTGAAAAAAGAAAACAAACAGTGAATACATCGTAAAGTTTTTAAAAAAAGAGATTAATTGTCTAAATAATCAGAATTTATAATGTTTATGCCTACCGTTGTTATCCAACTTTGAATCCATCTTTTCGAATGGAGGAGAATTTTCTCTTTGTTCATGCGCACTTGAAGGTGGTAGTATGCTGACAATAACGCAATAGTACGATGACGATAACACTATAGTTCTTTATGATAACGCGACAGTACGATGATGATAACGCGACAGTGCAATGGGGATAATACGATAGTACAATAACGATAACGCGATAATATGATGAAGATAAAGCGATAGTGCGATGTTGATAATACGATACTTCGATGACGATAATACGATAGTGCGATGCTGATAATACGATAGAACACTGACGATAATACGATAGTTTATTAATTAACTACCTGATATATAGAAGTAATACATGGAAACCGGTCCACGCGATACCAGTCACATTTCTGACTTCGTATAGTACACAGGTCGTGACCTCTGCTTAATACGACTTGACCTCCGATCAATACAGTTGACCTCCTATGAATATTGATGACCCGCGACCAATACAGAAATCCTTGAACGTAATTGGTCAAAAGTTCAGTGGCGTGAGCGTCTGCGCTTACTTTTAGCCAATCACGTTCAAGGAGGCGGCAAAGTAAACGTAACCCAAAAAATGATATTTGTTTCCAGCAGGGTAGAAAACATTGTGGGAAAAAGGTTACCAGCATTTTCTCCTTTTCTCACAATGTTTTCAGAGGGCTTCTTTTTCAGGGTCGTAAGAACCAGGGATTAGTTGGTAAAGGGTTAATTAATAAAATACGGGCCAATACGGATGACCTCGGACCTGTAACTGGGCCAATACGAAATCACTTGATTAATAACATTATAATAATGGTGATACTTGCATTTAAAATCAACAAAGTCATAGGCGATGGCCCTAACAATATTTACGACTGTAGTGCTGTAATATAGGCAGCACATCTCTATTATATACCTACCGATGACTTACAAGGATTTATCAATGAACTAATTTTCGTAATAATCAAGAAATATACTGTAATTGGAGAAGCAATTAATATGCCATCTGAACTTATCTTCAATAGGGACAAATCATTAAATATATCGATAGGAAAAGGGTAAAGTTTTGTTTTTCCTGCAATGTAAGTAGATTGTTGATTTAGATTCAGGGCAAGTTCCAGGATGTATCAGGATATTTTCGACCTTGTGCTATCGCTATCCGAAACGGAAACAATATTCTACTTGAGGGAATTTGCGACGGGGCCAATATAACAGCGAGCATAGGTGATGCCACGACACGTTTACTGTGGGACGACGGTAGTTGGGTAACAGTTTATCCTTTACCTTATAGTACTGAGTTTTAATGACAATGAGGAAGGATGCTCTCAAAAGTAATGTGGTAAAAAAGAGAAAATGCAGTTAACCAGGATTTTGCTCCTTTTTTAATGATACTTCTGCACTTGCAAAGACATATTCATGCAATTGGCCCATCTGGTCGTTTGCAAATGCTTTTGATTTTGACAAATCCAAATTTTTGTCGTTTGGTAAAAAAGAACAACTATGATTGTTAAAGTTATTGCCTGCTCCGAAACTGAAAGGTGATATCAATTTGGTCTCAAGTATTAAAAAAAAAACAAAGGAACGCTTAGATCATTCCGTGGAAATTTTTTAATTTACCTTTGCACTCCCACTGTTAACTCAGTTGCCTTACAAGTGACACTTCACAAGAGTTTGTATTACTCTCAGACGATAGCAGTGTCTTTTTAGGGTCGATTGACTTCATAATTATAGGGGAAACAGGTATTCCTTTCAGCTTAACCCTTTACTCCATAGAAACTCATTTCTACGCATTGCCTGTAGGAGCCTTTGGAAAACATTGTGGCAAAAGGTGAAATTGCTCGTGACAAGCAATTTCACCGTTTGCCACAATGTTTTCTACACAATCAAAAGGCGTCATATACGGCTTTATCCTTGCTCTTATTTATGGTCAATTAGAGATACCATAGAAATGCCTTATGGGGTAAAGGGTTAAATACCCGCTGTACTGTCAATGTAATGAAGCGATGTATTTTACCTGTCTTACCTTTTATGTGTTTGTTTTGTTATGTTGTGTATGTCAACAAAGGTTTAAATTATCATCTGAGAGTAATACTGTACACATAAACCGTTTACTGTGATCGGTCCGGCCGATGTAATGCAGAGAAATGACCCCCATTACAAAATGACCCACGGTCATTTCTCGACGTAGAGGAATGACCCATGGGTCATTTCTCTACGTCGAGAAATGACCCATGGGTCATTCCTCTACGTCGAGAAATGACCCGGGGGTCATTTTGTAATGGGGGTCATTTTGCTGCACTACACCGGAACAAAATAACCTGGTTACACAAACGCTGAGCGCTTTCTACTTTCAGATTTTGCTATTAAGCATTCATAGTGTTCAACCCCAAAGATCGACTAGTTTTTCGTCCAAAAATAATCTGGCATTTAGCGAGTTTTCCAAAATATAAAACCCCGTAAAACTTCATTTGTCTAAAATAAAAAGAGCTATTCCGCATGTATGGATTGCACCAGCTTCTCCCAAGTTATCAGAAAGATATTGTGTTCGGCGGAATGCTTATGGACTTGTTGCTGTCTCGTGCATATACATGTAACTCGACATGGAAACTCTACTCAGTCAACATTTTCGGTGTAGCTGTATAAGCTGGCTTTTGCTCACTTCATGAGAGTTGTATGGAATAAAAAAGAATAAAAACTTGCAAGTGGCGAAAAGTGTTGACATATTTATTCTGAGGGCCTGTTGGCGGGACCCATTTATGATGCTGATAGACAAGGTTTGTTACCTTTGATTGATGCCTTGCTCACAAGTTAGCGAGAGGAAACGGCCTTGAAGAATGACTTATTTGCATTTAAGGTTTGGAGGAGTGATTATTTGCTTTTAAGGTCTGAATTAAGAAGTCAAAGCGCAGGCAGACAAAGCTAAAGGCGGGCAGGCATGCATGCAGACAGACAGGCTGGCAAATAGACAGACGAGCGGACGGACCCTTATATTTAATCTTGGTATATTTCAGTCGAAATCGATGTATCTAGACAACGGGTTACTTCTACGAATTTATTCATATTACGGTTTTGCCAGTTCCTTGTATGTTGAAGGATTAAACAGTGCTTTTGAAAACGCAGAGGGTGTGCATACATTAGGTGATGGCTACAGGAAACGCTCTGGTATCATATCATCATCCGTCAGTGATTTTGTCTCGAGCTGGAAGTAAGTTTTCATTCCTTTCAAAGCATGCTTTTCAAATCTACAAACTGTAATCATTCTGAAACAAACCAAATTTTTATGTTGTGGATACTTATTATACACTTTACAGAAAACTAGGAAACTATTGCAATAAATCAAAGTTTCCTGGAATTTTTTTTTTTTTTTTCAAATGAAATGTCCAGGGAATTATGATTTATCGCAATAGTTTTCTGAACTAATCATGATAATTATCTCGCATCTAATGGCACATACACACAACCATGCTACAGTCAGGTAAAACGTACGCAAATCTTGTTCGTAATACCCCAGTAAAACGGGCCCCAGGTGTTCAGGCTATTCATTTTCTGCTAGAAATATGCTCGATAGCATTAGAAAGGTAGTGACTTTAGTAGTTTCAGATGAGACCCACGTCTACAGACCTTATAGAATACACGATGTACATTTGGGTTTCCCCAGACCATCAAGATTCTCGTGATTTTTTAAAAAATATCTCCACTCTTTATTTCAGAATACCTATAGAAGAAAGCCTCTGGAATCCTGCAAACCATAAGACGTACACCTATACAAGAGAATACTACCTCTGTCAATGTCCTAATAGCACGGAGAACTTTTACAACAGGGAAAGCATGATGGGAAACGTAACCTATCTCAATTACAACGGTGTTTTGAACTGCACATTTGACTTTCCTTGTCAGGAAACTATCAGTGGTGCAGAAGGTAACTTCGTTCTCTTCCCTATTGAAAAACATTATGTTTGATTCTGACAATGGGTACTTTTGACTAACCCGCGTACGCATGAAATTTACGTACACAGTTTTTGCAGGCAAGTAACAAGTCTGTAAACAAGTTTAATTGAACTGCATAACTTTATGACTTGAGTAAATATTTGCATAGCT
Organism: Tridacna crocea; assembly: GCA_943736015.1. Lineage (NCBI taxonomy): Eukaryota > Metazoa > Mollusca > Bivalvia > Cardiida > Cardiidae > Tridacna > Tridacna crocea. Next base: position 19,954,017 of record OX031066.1, read on the forward strand.
TTATGCCAGTTCATATATTTTGGTAAAGCAGCAATCGGTCGGGTGCATATATTAACAAAATGTGTAAATCTACTTAGGTACCCTAGAAGATCAGTCAATAGGATTTTAACACAATATCGCACCGGTTAGAAAAAAAACTCGATTATGAAATGCAAACGGCTGAATACCAGAGAAGATCGCAAGCTCTTTACAGTTTGATCCTGATACTTTCCGTCCATAAAAAGGATATTTTCCTTCGGCATAATACAAAAGAATAACTTACATGTAAGTGCACAATTCAAAATAACATCCACCAATATTGGTTTCCGTGGGATTGTTTTTTGAATATAATGTTGTGGTGTATGAATTTTATGTATGTGTGAACTTATAAAATGATTTCAATAGATATAATGCATATGCCCCTCGGACTACTAGACTCGTGAAATTCATAGAGATAGTGGTGTATCTACAGGTTTTATGATACTGATACCGTTGCACATTTTTAGCTTCACTGACAGAAACCATAGCATTTTTTCCTGTCAAAAAGACACCAAATTGGGCTTATCTTATAACATTTCTTCAATCATTGAAATGTCGATGACCCTTTGGAAAATCTGGAATCAAATTAAGCATTCTTGTGAAGAAATGACCGTAAATGTTCATTAAAAGGTATAAAGCCTTGCAGAAAAGACATTCCATCAACAGTCAGTGACTCAAGATCAGATATCATATCACATCTAATTTAGTTTAGATGTCTTTAAAAGATGAAATGTTAAAATAGTATTGATTTGTTTTCTTTCATTTCTCTTAATTTGTCCGTGAGTACAACTATGCATATCATATGAATCTAACTCCCTCAAAACAGTTTTGTACAAATCATTAATCATTTGGACAACATCTAAGTTCCATTTGAACATATTTATTAAGGTTATTGATGGTTTTTCTATACGTGCGACAAATTTGTAAAATGAATTATGATACCTGCTTTGTGAGAAGGGGGCTTAGTGCATCTGCAAAAAAGTACTGATCCACGTCAGCCTGATCAGGACGCGCAAGCAGTCCTGGATTGAAACGTTTTGCTATTGGTTCATTACGCATCCATTACACAGTAATAGTTTGCTTGGTATTAACCCCCAATGCCCTGGAACCAAGTTAACTTGTTTATGTGGACAGTGTAGATCAAGATCAGACTGCACAGAACGTGCAGTCTGATCTTGGATCTACACTGTCCATGTTTTGTTACATATTCTGAAAAAAAAATGGTACAGCAATGCTTTAGATATTTTTCCTATTGAAAAATGTCTCTTGTATTAATTCAGCACGTTAAGGGTTAAGCATCAAGTAGATACATGTAGCCTTCCTTTGCAAGAGCATTGGTCAAATATTATCGTAGTCAACCTGCCATAATCCCAATTTATTTATACTTCGTCTTTTGTCCTCGCACGTTTTCTTTCAGAATGGCCAAGTACGCTCTTACCTTCCTATTACATTGAAGCCGTGAATATATTTGTCCAAGTCGAATACTCTGCCAGCGTGCCGATCCTTATGCTACGCTGCAACTTTACCACAGCTGATGGTTTTTACTACAAGGTACAGTGGTAAGTATCAGATGGTAGCCGTGAAAAGAGGGAGGGGGTATGTATCTGCAATAAGCATGGACCTACAGGTAGGCCAGCCTGGTCTGCAAAACAGGAGTCTAACATTTTGCTTTTTGTGAAGTTTCGGAATGTCTAAGTACATTTGACCTCATGGTTAAGTTAGACAAAATGGATTTTAGGGATCCATGATAATATAATGACTTGCTTGGTATCGTGGATCACAAAAATGCATTAAACCGGATGGTCTATAGCGAGCTACTCATTTTGTTTTCACCATCTAAAAGGAGGGGAGTCATGCTGAAAACTTCCATTATTTAGAACTCATCTATTCCAGATGCATCAAGCAATAAAGAAGTATCCTACATGGACATAAACAGAATCAAGAGTCGGGAAGCTTTAGTCGGAATTCTTTATTACTTATATGCGATCGGTACAACAATGATTTTACCTTACTTCAGATTCAAATTATGCTTAATAAAATGCATGCAATAAATAACTAGCAGAGACTGAAGATAAAAGAATGTCTATACCAATTACACAACAACAGCAAAGCAATCTAGTCCAAGAAAGGAAGTCCGCAATGTCAACAATTTTAGTCTAACCTCAAAATTGCTTTTGTGATGCAACATTTATATAAGATAACAAGGGTGTAGAAAATGGCTAAGACAGAAAAAGTGCATTCGAAAAGACAGCTGCAGATGTGCTGTTTCCTACACAATATCCTATACAATTTTCTGTCTAATTCTATCAACAGCTGGATGACGTGGCATTCAGCGGTACTGGGATTTTAAATATAATACTTTCGATATTTGATACTTTGTTCATCAACTTTTTAGGAAAGTCGATGGAAATCTAGCCATGGAGAGTGATTTCCTAGGGTACAGTGATATGACAGACTATTGGGTTAGCGATACGGAAATTCTAACAGCGGTCCCAGATATGTCCCTAAATAGTGAGGTAATACATTCTAACATGGCAGTTGGGGGTATACTGAACGGTATCCATCGTGATTTTAGTTACAATGCATGAAGAGTTTGTAATTGAATTGCATGATAATTATATTTACAGACATTTATTATTTAATTGATGATTTACCTGTTCATCCATTGTGGTTGAATTATTTTTTGAGTTGAATAATGACGCTCAATATTGAAATCATCAAAGTAAGATCTTCATATAAGATAGCCATACTTTGTGAAAAGGGGGTTCAACTCTTTCCCAAACAAGCCTTGGCTTTTACGTGTGCAGTAAAAGTCTTCTGAAAACACTGTGGGAAAAGGAGAAATTGCTCGTAACGAGCAATTTCTCCTTTTCCCACAGTGTTTTCTACCTTTTTGAGAACTTTCTGTCATTTTCTCCAAATATAAAATTGTCGTCTGCAAACTCTTTTGGTTTGGAAGAGTCCAAAATTTGTCGTTTGGGAAAGGGTTAGTGCGTCTGCAAAAAGTTTTGAATCAGGTCAACTTCGACCAAGGAGGATGACATAGGCCGACATTTGTGTCTATGGGTCAGTCTTCTGCATATCAAAGAAACAGCTTTCCAAACGGTCTATTAGGTAATTGTGAAATGGATTCTATGGACCATAATTATAACCTTAGTCTGCTTGGTATCATGTATCACGAATTTGCATTAAATCCCAGTGTATGGCTCAACAGGAACTTGTAGTATGCTGTGCACTTCTTTCAATAGTTCCACTATTTATTTGTTCGTTTGCGCTTATCTCCAATCCAGAGTTTTGTGATAAGTTCTTGTTGCAATGATACTCCTTTTTATACTTGAAATACGCAGAAATCATGGCAACAGCTTATTTATGAATTGTATGAATTGCAAATTTTAGAGGCAGGGACGTAGTAGTGTCTTTCCAACTTCTATGGCACTATGGCAGATAGCGGAAGTCAGATTGAATTTTTGATATCATTGATATCATGAATATATTCAGCAACGGGGGACCAACTTTGTGTTCACGACGGCTCTTAACCCATAAAAATGCCCTACGCAGTCTTTATCCTCAGATTTACCAGATATACGTTTTAAGTCTAATGTCCTAAAGTGGTGAAATTAGAGATTTATTCTAGAGCTGCCTTTCACTAACTATAGTTTGACGATCTCTACCGAAAGGTATGAGCTGCCGAACAATTATGCAAATATTCATTGAAAACATGAAGTTATGTAGTACGGGGAAATTTGTTTTTAAGCCTTATGTTTTCGTGTCTTTAGTGCATACGCAAAATTTGTGCCTACATACTTTAATGAAAGGCAGTCGAAGTCCCGTATTTACCAAGCACTATTTATATACATGTACATGTATATCATTCCTAGTGTGCTCTTAACAGTGTTCTTAGGTTCAAAGTAGCGCAGTTTCTCGTAGAATAAACAATTTGTTCAAACCAAACAGAAATTGTATTACTTTCTGAATCTTGGGTATAACGTGTAATGAAATTTCGAATGACTCGTAAATATGCGTCTAGGTATCATCAGCACGAATAAGAAATTTAAAGAAACGATTTTGAATACTTTTGGCGTAGCAGATATGATGACTTTATTGTATACCTAATGAAACCCTGTCATCAAGATTTCTAAGACTGAGAAGAGGCTAAAGGATAAATCTTTGTCGGAAAAAAGATAACTCTAGTAACCAGTATCTTGTCCTTTCAGCCATTTTCTACTGTTTCAGAGAGAAATCCTGTTTTAAGCTACAATTGATTTGTCACCTCCAAATGACCTTAAAACAGACAAGTCAAAACATCTATCCATTTATGTAAGAGCCATAATCTTGGGTTTTGATACAACTTCAAAAATATTTACCAATTTTGAAGTTTTTTGTTGTGGTAAATTTTCTTCGTGTCTATGAATCATTCTAAGAATCAATTATTCATTTGGTTGTGAGATAGAAATGGTATAAACGGATCCCTATTTACATGAATGTGATGACTTGCTTGGTATAAGGGAATACAGATGGACATTAAACCTTGTTTTTCGAGAGCATGTCTCATAAATAACTTTAAACTTCATGACTGGCAGCGATTACCTATGTTAGAAACGTTTTTGTAATCCTATGGCACGGATATGAAACTTCATATTCAGAGCCAATGGCTCCGACGAGAAAATGTTGTGTTGGTCTTCCGTTTCTGAAGATGTCGGCTGAAAAACAACCCTAAAACAGGTAGGCATGTCAGTATTTGTAATTACATGTTCTTTTGTCTTCGTCAAAAAAAGAGAATGTCATTCGATGCTCTGGTCATTCAGCGTGTTTTCTGCATTACGGAAAGTTGGAACAGGTGTACGATGTTGCTTGAATCATTTGTGGCGTCGGTTGACCGTAGCCACAATAATACGTCAAGGACCTAAATTCACTCTGTTATTTCTATCTAATTGGCAAATAAGAGAGTGTCTTGCTATCCCAAAACCGTGAATAAATGTCTTGAAATATCATATTCACTACTAGTCAAAAATAGAAAAAAAAGCACAAGAAATGATAAAAATAAAGAGGGACTCCGATTTGTGGACCGGCTCTGACTATGTTAGTCGGCACCGATTCATGAGGGCCCCTTTCCAAAAATTTAGTTTTATGTAAATAATTAACAAGGTAGTAAGTTTTGTTTTTCCATTAATATCTTTCAGTCCAAAATTTAGTTCTTTTCTTGTATGGAACATGACCACATTTATGAAAATACAAAGGACTGGTATTGTCACGTTAGAAAAATGCTGTTTGACGTTAGCCTATCTAGATTTGAAAATGCTTCTGCATAGCTTTTGATTAGACCGAATGGTCCATATATAAAACTTTTCGTGCTTTTGTGGTAAGTGCAGCCCACACATAAGCACAAATAATGAAAAATATTTCCTTTTAGAAATACGAGAATGATAAACGCGACAGGTGTTTGAATGGTCTAGATGTATGAATTTGCATTATGCAGTTTATGAATCATTATTCAGTCATCAACATAATTGTTTACACATGATTGAAACTTTGGAAACAAAATCATTATTTTGTCAAGCAATTTGAAAAATGTCACCTATCAAAGTCATTTTAAAATCTGTCACTACCCATGCAATCATCACCGCAGCAATGATTTTGATGAATCAGAATTCTTCAAATAAAGTTTTGGATAGATCACCCAAGGACAATTTCTTGGAGAAGAGCGCATATTCAAAAGTGACTAAACACATAAGTCGAACGAGAGGACCATATGCAGGTGCCAACATTAAGCTGTTGTTTTTCGACGGATTAAAAATTTCTCAAACAATTTTTGAAAAAGGTCACCCTAGGAACATATATGTGAAATTATTTCAAAATCTGACAAGCGGTTTCAGAGGAGAATATTTTTAAACAAATTTCTTAGAAAATTCCATTTGGTTGCCATGGCAACCACACTATTTGATGGAATTAAATTATGTAAACAATTTTAAAGAGGACCTCCCAAGGAACATTCCAGCCAAGTTTGGTCCAAATCGGCCCGGATGAGAAGATGTTTAAAGAAATAAAGAAATTGTTGACGACGCACGATGGACGATACACGACAGACACACCGTGATCCTATAAGCTCACCTTGTGCACGTTGTGCTCAGGTGAGCTAAAAACGGAATAAAGGCATCTTGTTACGTTTTCTGATTTTACATTCATATAAGCAAAATGCCATTTTGACAATATGTAAAATTGGTGAAATACTTCTCTTTGCTATTTCTATATATAAAACACAATGAGAAAATCAGCTTAAAATGAACTTGTTGCTTCACATTTAACTAGACGCACCTTATTATATACCCGGATATTAAAAAGAAAATAAAACTTAAACAAAATTCCCCATCCATCGGAGCCAACCAATATTTTCGTAGCCGACCTTCACAATTTCTTAAATTGCGCCCGTTTTGTGTAGTTTTCTGTCGATTCTTGCATTGAGCGAATGGAAGCGTGAAAGACAACTATGTAAGCCTGTAGACCGAGAAAAATTCTTTACTTTGCCTAATTAATGGACAGAAAGAGCCTGCATTTATCTCCGAGACGTATTATTTTGGCTACGGTCAACCCACTCCACAAATGATTCAGACAACGTCGTGCACCTGTTCCAATTTTCCGTAGTGCAGAAAACGCGTTGAAAGACCAGACATTCTCCTTTCTTGAATTTCGAAGACATAAGAACATATAATTACAAACACTGACATTCCTAGCTGTTTTTGGGTTGTTTTTCAGCCGACATCTTCAGAAACGGAAGACCAACACAACATTTTCTCGTCGGAGCATTGGCTCTGAATATGAAGTTTCCTACCCGTGAAGAGCTGAGTTTTTTTTTTTTTTCTCTTTTATTTGCAAAGATTGAATGTGCAGCTGCTGTGTATAGTAGCAATGTCGACTCCACTCCGTTATTTCCTTTTACGAGTAGCAGCGTGTTTATTCCATTTGCGGTAAGTAAAGAAACTCATTCTTCGTCCAGATAATAAAAGGTTCAGCCAGTCGTGTTTGATATTTCTACAAATCTATGCAGCCGTAAAATATGTAATGTTTCATTTGTGATCTATTTTGTACAGAGATGAAACTTAAGTCGCATCTCTGTGAAAATTTTAATAAGTAGAATCTTTGTTTATGATGATAATATTTCTTCCATCCTTGTCACCACTGTTAAGAAAATGCAACGTGAGAATTCTATCATGTTAGATTCATATTGCTTCTGCTACACATTACACTCTACCCTGGACGTATGAAAACAGTTTTGTTACCAGTGCTTTTAGCCTCAGGAGCCCTGATTGAATGGTTTTAAAGCGGTGTGAAGCAGATTAAAAACAGTCTGGTTTATTTTCACAAACTATGTCTTTGAGAAGGGTGAAAATTGTCTTTGACGGGGCTGAAGACATTGTGGGACAAAGGGAAAATGGATTTCGCCTGTTTCTCTTTCTATCTCTCTCACCGTCACCCTCTCTTCTTGAATGTTTTAGGAATCTACAATCATCCATACGGGGGTTGTTAAACACATGTTTGTTTAATAAAAGGTTTACTTACTGATATTTATTTTAATTTCTATAAGTTTGCAAAAGAAATCCCATAAGCTATGCTCTGTGAGGATTGGCGTAATGAATCTACAACAAGTATCAACCTAGGTCAGCCTGCGTAATTTGCACAAGCTGACAAGGGAGGACACTTTTTTCTATCGATCAATTTTCTAAATGTCAAAGTTTTCTCTATGATTCGTTCGATTTTTAGATAAAAAATGATCTAACTGGATATGTAATTATTGGATGTTTGGCATGGAACAAGAATAATGGAGAAACACAAAACCCCCTTTTGCCAGAGTGCCGCTCATAATTATGTTTCAGATTACATCAGACAGAGTTTATCTTACTCGCGGTGGCAAAGCAGCTATATCATTCAAGAGAAACATTCCATTGGCCTGTCATGCGGATAGCGGTTGTCACATCGACATCAAAGTGTATGACACGGGAGATGATCCTAGCGACTGCACTGACTCCGTTATAGGTGTCATCAGTCAGACCATGTGTGGCCATACTTTGTCTGGTACAACATCACCGTTAGCTAGCTTTGAGTCGGAGAACATTGATATCACCGTCACAACAACCAATGACAAGACGTATACATCTCGAGGATCGCACCGCCTTCATATTGACCTACAAATAGAAGGTCAAACCACTGGGTTATGGAATAGACTCTTTAACACGTCCATCTGGGTAAGTATGCATCTAGGCTAATAATTTTGATAGCAACAATAAATAAACTGACTTTTTCACCACCGTGACTCTCGAAAAACATTGCAATCAACTCATTATGTTACGTTAGTTCTTAACTACTCTTCTAAACAAACTAGTCGAGGGAGTCATCTGTAATGAAATTTCTAAGCCTTACATTTGTATGCTAAATAAAACTAATGGTACCAAAACAGACAATCGTAATGAAGACACACCTACACCCTGTGTTCTTGGTGTTATTTATTCTACGAATAATGTTACACTGTTTAAAAGGGATAGAGGTACTCTAACCCAAAACACCATGAAAACGAAATACTGTTGTTGTTATTATTATCATAATTATTCTGCAGGTAAGATATCCATTTAATCATTTTCATAGCCTAAAGATTCTTGGTGTTAAATTGTGATTGATGATTTCAGCGCTTTCAAAGCTTTCAAAAAGTTTATAAGAGCATAGCACATGACAAGTTTTAGGCGTATCCACATTGAAAAAGATTAGATATGAAGAATAAAAAGAAATAAAAGGGAAACGTGTAGTATTTGTCCATTATAGTTTATGAAACATAGTTGGGAGATAGAGAAAAAAGCTTATCATAAACTTTCTATCCTTTCCGAAAGTATAGCTTTCTATAGTCTTGTTGTCCTCGGGTTTACACTTTTTGGCAAAGAGTTAACTTTAGTACAACTAATCCATACACTTGAAGAAGGAGGTTTACTGCATGTCCGTGATTGCACCATACCGTGAAAGTTATCATATAATTATTGATCCATACTATCCATTTGGTTAAAAAAAGGGTTTGGATCTGGGGTTAAATAAGTCCTAGAGCCCACAGTTATATGATCAACAGCAAAAGGTTTACACCACGGTCAGCCTGCGCCGACTGCCAAGGCTGACCTAGGTCGATTTGTGTTTTGCATAAGCATTAAACCCCTTTTTACAGAACATGACTCAGTTATATTACGCAATAATATCGAATATCACTGTGATTTATAGAAACAGGCTTGTTTACCGAAAGTAGGCTTACATTCATTGATTTTGCCTAAAACCTTGGGAGACCTGTAAAGATGAAAATTCTAGTTCTATCCATTTTCAGGCTTACGTAACAGATACCACGTACTGGCAAAGACGTCGATGTTATGTTAATAACGACCCTCGTGTGTCTACATTTGATGGAATGTGAGTCTACATGCCACAACGTTAACGTGCGAACTATAAAATCGAATAATCTTTTAAATCGAACCCTGCCTGAGAACACCTTTCACTAGTGATTGATGAAGGCATTGTTTCAAGATTCTTTCTTCTCTTCTCAAAACTGCTTTTCAACTCGTCTGCTGTTTTAACTACTTAAATAGACAAGGGTTGGTACAGGTCTACATTTGAACGTAGTCGAAGGCTTTAAAAAGTATTTGGCTTCAGATACCCTTGGGATGCATGGCTAGGTACATTTGCTGCCGTGACACAATTTAAACATCTTTGAAAAGAGAAGATTTGTCACCCAAAAAACAACATTAACATAAATCCACCAAGATCCTGGGTATCTTTGGAATTTAGAGTGAGATCAATGATGAGTGATGAATATAGTTTCAGAATTCGCCAAACCCTTTATCACATAATTCCTTGTTTTAATGACTCTGTCAAAAGAAAGTATTTTGACATCCTTCTGAGGAAAGAATATTTTTTCCCACATGTTTTGTACACCTTCACATAAATCTACCATTTTTCAGTTAAGTTAAACATGACATAGCAAGTGCCATCAATTTGGACCAGTCGTTTGCTAAAGAGTGAAAAGAAAGTTTTTGTTCAATGACTTTTGTGGATTTCGTTATCAAACTGATGTTCTAGCATATATAGAGAGCGCATACACTTAAATGTTTGTCTTTCGAAAGGGCATCATCGGTGACCCGGTTTCGATTCGTTCTGTTATCGAACCATGGTTATTTCGCTGGAGTTTCCTCGTTTTCATGTATTATTCATCTAGCATTTTGATTGCTGATCTAAGTTTTTCCCTAAGAAAAATCAAACTATTTTATTACAGATACGCCGTCATTTCTTTTTCTTACCTGTCGCTATCTAATCACATCATTCGTTGGAAATTAAGCCCCGACCATGTGAATATTCATAAGAAACGATGATTTGCTAGTCAAGTTACCCAGGGGTAGATACATGGAGAGTGATGCTTCAAACCTGGGTTCTGAGGATGTCAAAATGGCATATCACCATAAACTGCCAATTAATTTGGGCCATGCCTGACAAAATGGGAATAATCCATCGCCTTGATTCATATATCTGGCACGTTGTTACTTATTCATGGTCCACAAAATCTTTTTTTTAAAATAAAGCTTAATCATGAGGTAGACGAGCCCCTTTACATGCAGATGATTGAACAATAGCAAAGGTGTTACGGGCCAAGTCAGTCTTTGCGAACTTCGAGACAATATATATTTGTCATTCATTTGTTTTATGCAATAGATAGAATCTCACATCCGCGTTTATGTTTTATATTTTTTTTTATCAAACTCGTTGACTAGATGAATAACCCTTGCCAACTCGTCCACAAAAAATGTTATTAAGCTCGCCAAAGGCTCGATCGCTTAAAGCTATATTGTTGCTCAAAATTCAATTGTATTTTACCCCGCGAAACTGATATATTACGAAAGTATATACAATATTAGAACTCTTCACTTAGTCACCAGTAATGGGAAGATTTATACAAGTGTAAAAATCTTCTAAATGTGTGATGGTCATCTCAACATCATTAATTTCCGACACTGCTTCGTGTATATTCGTCTGCAGTTATAGACAGCCTTTGGGCATGCGCTAGAAGTTGCAACGATCGATATAAGTTGCTAAGGACGCTGGATTCCTCGTTACATTTTTCAACTGTTTAATGATTTACAGCAATCAATGTCAATAAAACAAGTTAAGAACTAACAAAATGGATAAACTAAAAAGAAACTAGCAACCTTATGTACGAAGTCATTCATTGTTTGCATGGGCATGATTTCCGAGAGAGTGCAGACGATGACGGATATTTCGGTAACAGACAGGTTCAGCAAATTGGACTTCCATAGTAAATCTATGACTTGGTAACATAGTTATTATTCATGGTTGATACACTTTAACGTTTTTTTTAAATATCCGATACTTAAAATCGATTTGTTAAACTATTTGGTCTTTTTTTATTTCAACACATTTTAAGGCACATTTTTTTTCTGTTGCTGCTCAATTGGTATGCTAAATACTAGTACTACCCGGAATTAATAATTTTTGTCCACCACATCTCATTTTAGCTTTATTTTCCCCCAAAAGCTTGGTATACAGTGTGTAACCCTCACTCTTTTAAGAACTATTAAAAACTCTCAAGTTACATCAACTTTGGGAGATCCAGGATTAGGCTGCACTGTCTCTGTGTCTGCTAAGACACCAGATATTATGCGGAGGAGTTTGAGGTCTTACTTAAAGAAATTGCCTTAAGTACGTGGATCATCAATTGAATTCTTCTATACCTATTCTGATTAAAAAAAAGATAATTAATTTTAAAACCTTTATACCCTCTTGAATCAAATGATTTTAACCTGTGCCACACTTCCTGTGATTTCATAATCAGCAATTCAAGCTATTGTGAGAGATCTGCCTGTTAGAAAAATCTTGCTGTGGATATATAAATGCCAATTCATTTTTCTTAATTTGGTAATTTTAGATTTTACGTGTGTTAACATGTTTTGATTATACGATGCGACTGGTTTACTGAGGATTCAACAAAATGTCATGTAACATTAAGCTGTGAAAAGCAGATTAGTAGGAAAATTCTTTATCCTTCGTGTAATGTGGGGGGGGGTGAAAATAGATTATCGATAAAGAAATGCGTCCATACATATTCTCTTCAGCTTTGTAAGTATGAACAGGAACCATATGATTATTTACCAAATGAAGTTTGTGATATATTTATTAGCGCATTATAATCTGCTAGCGACGGTGTCTTGCACCAACCAGATTTGAAAAACAGTTGGAAAGAGGAAAGGGACAGAACATACATTTTATCTTATTATACAGGTTCAAATGTACAAAATGACAATTACAAGACATGCAACACAGTTTTTGTCAAGGTTTTTCCTCTATCTCTCACTTAATTTCTTCATTTGTGGCAATTTTTTTACCAGTATACTTTCACGTGAATTTCTGCTCTCAAGTTGATCATTTATAACTTTTAAGTTTTAACCTTGAAGGGCCACATAAATCCAACGGCTGTTTTCACTATACAAGTAGAACCTTGATATAAGCGATTTCAATGTTGACCTTGCTCAGAATGTCTCAGAAAAGCAGTAAGAATAGGTAAAAGATAAATTTGTGTGCTTTGTGCTATTTAATCTTTATCACCACCGGTGGCATGCAACAAAAGTAACGCTATGAATTCAAGGGTTTGTTTAGAAATATGGCAGTTTATTTCCGGAAGAAACTGTTAACTCTAATGTCCCTAAACTGGCCGAAAACATTTTTTTTCTTGGTGTCTAAGGGAACAAGAATAGGACTGTGTAATTAGTATTCAGTTCATCAGCTGTGGTTGAAAATCGAAAAAATGTTATGGTGATAAAAACAAAAAACAATCACCAATTTCAATTCACTCAACATGGAAGGAGCAATATAACAAAAATGTTATACCTCAAAACCAATAGAAATGACAAATTTAGAGAGTGAGAAATAATATTATTGAACAAAATCAGAGTCAAGTATTGGGTGTGGAATACGTCACGTTAACACTACGTGAATTTTACCCTGTAACCTAAATATCCAATAATAGATTTACCACACGGGTCTAATTTACCGAACTTGTCCGTTACCGAAAGGTGCGTAAATCTTTCGACGACATGGGGGTTCCATTGGGGAATTTGTGTATCATCCCTGATATATCGTAAATGCGTATTCATTATACACATCTCACAAAGCTTACTTTTTCCCAAATTGAAATCAGTCAAAATTGCTTTTTGTCTGTTTACTTTGCTTACATACAGCATACTTAATTTCATTTTCAGTCCAATAGGGAAAGGAGTAGATCTTGTTCTACGGGCGATATAGAAGTCAGAGTTGATAAGGATACATGTCGAAGTCAAAAGTGTCAACGAATGAGAGCTCTGTAGTAGAGAATAAGTTATAGGATCTACGTGATGCATTAGTTGGAGTAAGACTTCATCTGAATAGAGAAGAAATCACATCAATATTCATTTACTACAAAATTAAACCCAATCTGAAAGCTTGAATTTCATTGCAGATTTAAAATGAGGGCAGCTTTATGCCTGCAAATAGGTTGCTGGTCAAATACCTGCCTTTTGGGTTTTTCAGGATTAATGATCGTCATTCAGATAGGATTCATTCCTCTGTATCGCGTGATCATTTTTATGAAGATTATGACGTAAATGGTAAAAAAAGAAAAGCAAAATGGGGTCTGGCTGTGGCACTAGATCAATAACTGAAACAATGTTGAAAACTGTGTTTAATACCATTTAAACAATTTATTCACAAAACAGGGAACAAAATATTTATACTGATGTTTTAATTTTCACATGCATTCTTTTAATGAGTTTTTAACTTCTATAATCTGTGCAGTAAGGAACTTTGCGTTTAATCGATTCTTTATCAGATGACAAAATTCTAAAATTGTCCAAGAAAAAATAAAAAAAAATATCACATCCCCCTGTACCAGAAAATCAAAAATGAAAATAGTTGCAGATAACAAATCAAGTAAAACTACAATGATGGCAATTGTCTTAGAAAGGATAGAAAACATAAATGGAAAAGAGCTCATTACCAGCATTTTTGCTTTTGTCCACATCATTTTCAAAAGATTTTTTCCTGGTGGTCTTTAAAACTCATGATTGTTTAATAAGAAGTTAATTGATTAGGTTGGTTACTTTTCAAGTCTGAATAAAAGGATTTAAAAATAAGCTTTATAGACATTTCTCCCTTTTTTTTGCCCATCTTATATCAAAAGCTTTCCACCCTTGCTTTATAGGGCTTGACAAAAATCAATCTTTGATGCTAATGCAAATAATGAGGCTCGGTAACAAGCATGGATTTGGACCAATTCTTGCCACAGACCAATTTGAAAACAAAAAAATTACATTTCACTTGTAAGTTGAGAGAGTTTATATCTAAATCCATAAAATGTAACATGAAGACATAAAATAAATAATTAATACCAAATTCTGATGGCCAACAATATGTTGTCAGATCAGACTCTACATAATTTCAAGTTCACAAAGAGTTACCCTTTTTGTCAAAAATCAATACAGTGAAAGAATTCCTTTTGAAACTCAGAAGCAGAGAGGCCTTCTTAGCATTAATTTTACAGGTTAACCATACAAGTAGAGTTGTTCTTTCAACATATTTGATGCAAAGGTAGCCAGAATAAGAAGTTGAATACCTACACAGAAAACCATTTTGTAACACAAGTACACGTATACATGTATCTGGTTTGGAACATTACTACCACATTAGGATTCACTAGGCCAATCTATTGTAGTAACGTCCATAACAAATGCTCATTTTAGTTTGCTGAAAAACATGCATATTTTTGGCAGAAGTTGTCCATGTTTATCCTAAATATCTATGGAACTGCTTTGTGTTGAAATCACAATATGAACTTGATATCTTTACAACTATGGCCATCCTCAAATTTGGCCTTTGTTCACTTGGCAGGTTCTTGTATGGTTTTCATGCTTTCATGGGCCATAAGAGATGAGCATGCAGATCCTCTATCCAATATCCAAACAAGTGAAACTGGATTTCTGCCTAATACACTTGGATAATAAACCACATGTATTTTCAAAAGCATTGTGGTAAAAGGACAAATTACACATAATGAACAACTCCTTTTGTCAAAATGCCTTTTCTTTTATTTATGAAATCAAGCTGCTGATTACTAATATTTAATAAAAAATGCTTTCAATGTTTTTTGCTGTAAATTTGTTTCATGGTTTTATAGACTGATTGCAGGAAATAAAAATCCAGTTTTTTAAACTCTCTATATCTTTCCATGGAAGAGAACTGGATAGATATTGACAAACAATGGGAGAAAATATTCCTGGGTCACAGGCTTCATTAAAAACTTCCTCTTCATCCTCACTGTATCTTCAATTTTCCAATGAGCAGTCACATTTCCTGTTGTTGTAGATGTGGTATTTGAGACAAAGTTTCTAAGTGTCTTGCAGGTGTGGGCTGTGCACCTCTGTCTCTTTCTATTGTCAATCATCAGAAGGTCTACTTAAAAACAAAATAGTACAGTAATCTACATGTAAGTTATTGACCTATAACAAAATGAAAAAGATAATACCCACTAGGAAAAGGAAAGCAACTGCAGATAACTCAAGAATGAAATTTATCTAAGAAAAATTGAATAAAAAAAAAACATCACATGAGATGGAGACAATGCTTGTTTTTAGCTTGTATTTCTTTTCCAACCATGTTTTCATTTTTCTGTTAGGATTGTTAAGCCTCTTGATTGTGTGGTAGAGGTATGTAGTTGAACCTAAAAAGTTAGATCCTCAAAAAGTGCTGATAATCTGGATATATAATGTACATGTCAGTTAGAGACCCAAATAACGATGCTGTTTAAAACCTTGAACATTTGGCTAGGAATTTCATTTGTAAATCAACATCTCAAAGATCTGATCCTGGAACAATTTCTATGTAGAAACTTTTATTTACAATACACTATTCAAACTTAGAATCATTGATAATGGGTTTAATGCTGTAACAAAATGAAAGCATTTCTACCAGCTAACCAGCCACATTGATGACCTTGGTCTATTCTTTTCTATGAAAATGAATTTATCAAACAATTTTACCTTTCTTTGATCAGCAGGGGCTCATTATGGTCAAAAGAAGCCAAAAAGATCTTAGCATTGTACACTGGTGGGGTGAAAAAAACCTCCTAGAAGCTTACACCAACAGAAGCATTCCAGCTCTTATGTTGTTCTGAAAGAAAGAAAAGAGACTGTTGATATTTCACTCCAACAGAATAAACTGAATGTAATGTACCAGTCTCTATCATGACCATAAACGAGGAGATTATATGCAGCAGTATTGCGAGTAGTTGCTACTAAGTGAATCCCCCTTATGGGGCCCCACAAAATGCAGTCAAAATTGCTCATGTATATTCGTGCCGATTAAAAACATCCCATGAACAACAAGTCCAACTTATATATTAACTATACAAAATCAATAATCTGTGTGTGCAAAAAAACGTGCAAAAATCGACATACATGAGATCCTGCCATCATATTCAAAACACTCGTGAACCCGAGTCTCCGAGTCCTGTCAGTGACCGTCCAGCTCATTGTTGCAGCGTCTTTCCTTTCCCCTTTCGTGGTGATCTTTGAAAACACTCCATGTATTTACTTCGTTGCCGATGTAATTTCTTGGTCAAGATGTATTACACAGCTATTTCCCCAAAATAACTTCGTTCGAGACAGGTGTAATTATGGTCGGTCGCTTGACAATTTTCGTGGACTCCATTATTATTTACGTTCGGATAATGTTAATGCGCATGTGTAATACAGAGGTCGCGGTCCAGGTCATCTGAATATTCTAATTTCCCGAAGAAATTTTTTCGGGGCTCAAAAATTTATTTCTTTTCAGTTCTTTTCAGACGCTGTTTTTCAGCAATATCCTGACGTATTTTATCTTGGGTGAATAGGAATTAAAAGAAATTTTCCATTGAATCATATTAAAATAGTATTTCGGCTGAAAAGTTCAATTTTGAGCAATAATACTACTTTAATAACATTTTTTGTATACCTCGTTTAATATTTTCTTTATCTCACAAACCAACGAGTGTCAGATCCTATATATCTATGAAGATGACATCTACATCCGCTGTACCCAACATACATGCCTGTAGGCATGATCTAAGTTCCCCTTTGCCAATGTTGGATAATCAAAATTTTATCTTGAAATGCGTATTACAAGCGTTTTCGGTAATAAACGCGCATGTTAGATAACCATTCGGACTTCAAATTATGTTTACACGTTTATTTGTAGATACTATTACCATGGGCCTATTGGCGATTTCATCATGTATGAACATACTGTCCTACCCGTGCAGGTATGAACACATTGCTTTATTAAAGTGAGATTTCTTTGGCTTCCAGCTTCATACAATCAATTTTTAAACCTTGCATGTAAATTTTCACTACAATTGATTATGACTTGGTCAATAGTTTAATATTATGACAGCCGACAGCGTAATCTTAGATCTTAATCGATGCCCTTTGCCGTGACAGAGTTAATGAAAAGGATATATCGATGTTTGGTGACAGACAGTT
Source organism: Tridacna crocea (assembly GCA_943736015.1). NCBI lineage: Eukaryota > Metazoa > Mollusca > Bivalvia > Cardiida > Cardiidae > Tridacna > Tridacna crocea. Next base: position 19,971,611 of record OX031066.1, read on the forward strand.
TTGTATCAGGTTACGAAAGTATAGTTCGTTTGGTTGGTATAAAAAAATAATATTTTGCTCTTAATTATCATTACCATCTCTTTTTTTTTTTTGGGGGGGGGGGGGGGTCTTTGTACCTACTTGATCACTACACAAAATCATCGAGAGAAAAGATAATTCAAGAATTTCAAATCCCATTTGTACCAACTGTTCCGGTGAACAAGAATGATAAATTTGCTGATTGGTAAAGGTTAATGTATTTATAAAGGCGTATACTCGTACATACCCAAATTATTAATTTTCTTTGGCCTTAAATGAAAGATGAAATAAGTGTGTTTGTATTGTTATACTAATTGTGCGTACTTAAGATTACTATCAAATCTAAAAAAATAGAATTACTTCTAAAACGCATTTTTTTCTTATGATTTGTTTTATTTTTTGCGACTGTTCTCATAATGCTGATATAGTTAATCTTGATTTGAACAGTCGGCATAAAGGTCCTTTATTCGCCAATAGCGGAATGGGGGTTAACTAATGATAAATCAGACAGATAGGATACTGATGTCAAACTTAAAACATGATAATAAACTCACGTTTTGTTTGTTTTGATATCAAGTACATGAGATGAACTTTGCCATAATTTGATAGACCAGTGCATCGGAAATATTGTCTGTTCTGGGGATGAAATCGTTTTATTTAGTTAAGATCTTAACAATTTCTGGTTCATATTGGTAGATAGCACATCGATAAATTTTGACACGACCGAAAAGAAAACCTGTATCTTCATAGAGTTAAGTTTATTTCTTGATATGGTATGATGACCTAGCCCGTCAGTGGACAGGCTTGGGCTTATTTTCTGGTCTTATCGATCAAAATCTTTCATAATAATATTTGTCCGGCATTGATATAAATATGATTATAACTCTCTTAGCATGTGCTTACTTCTAATTTACTTTTTATCCATAAAGTTGTCAATAATACCTATAGATACTTTGCTGTTTAAGCTTTATAAGAGCCTGTTAAGGCTGTATGAAAGTAAAGAAAAAATATTATAGTAAATCATCGTGACTTCCGTTTAGCTTACATTTGTTTCTTGCGTTCAGACTTCTTGCTCGTCTGTTTCAGTGGGAAGACATAGAATTTTCCCTTCCAGCAACCCGATTGCATCATAATTGAATTTGTCCCTTAACACGCAGAATACTGACCAAAAGCAAAGAATTTCCGCTGGATCAGCCGGAGTAAATTGCGCAAGATAACCTTCCTCAGCATTTTTTGCTGATAAAAAAAAAACCCGTTTTCAGGAAGCATGGCTGACGTATATCTATTTCTTATCATAAGCAAGTTTGTGTTTCACTTTTAGATACAAGTCAAGACTATGTCGTGTAACAATGGATGGGCCACGTGCTCTTGTGGAGTGACAATCCGTGCAGGTGCCGAGGTTTATACTATAAACCACTGCAGTGGATATCATATTGAGACATTCTTGGTTCAAGAGGCTAAAAGTGTATTAGACGTGGAACAGATCCGTTCGTACAGAAGAAAGGTAATTCTAAACATATTTCTTTTACATCGATATGAGAAACAAGTTTTTGCAACTTATACTTATCTCTTTCAGTTCTGCTTTCTGGAAAATACACCAGCAATCACGCCGAATATGTTGGCTAATGAACGATCCCAAATTTGACTCCTCCCTGGTTAGGAACTCGGGACCTCATGGTTGCGAGGCCGACGTTCTACCTCACAATCATGGACTCACATGTTATTTTTGAGATACAGTGTATGATACTATCTATTACTCAGTCGGTTCCTAAAGAACTATATAACAAACGATGTATTTAGTCTTGTGAGGTTAAGTAGTAAATGTTGCCTCAAAGAGAAGAAAAGAAAGTTATTACAAACATTTTGTGATGTCCTGTATGGTTCACTGGAAAGGGTCGGCTGATTTTTATGAAACAAGAAAACTTTATTACAAATATTTTATAAAGTAATGTTAGGTTCAACAGAAAATATTGGCTCGTAGACAAATAATGAAAAATTTACAAAGGAGTTTATGTGATCTTGTTAGGTTCAGTGTTAAAGGATCCGGACTCATGAAGAAAAGATTATAGAGGATAATCAACTGGTTCTTTTTGATATGAAAAATATCTCACGAGATTGCGTTGTTGGGCGTTGAAAAAACGAGTGCGCAGCACGAGTTTTTTTAACGCCTTACGACCCATCCGAGTGAGATATTTTTCATATCAAAAATAACCAGCTGATTATTCTATAGAGGATAATTAACGGGTTCTTTTTTATATGAAAAATATCTCACGAGGATGCGTTGTTGGGCGTTGAAAAGACGAGTGCGCAGCACGAGTTTTTTTTTAACGCCTTACGACGCATCCGAGTGAGATATTTTTCATATCAAAAATAACCAGTTGATTATTCTATTTATCATATACCTTATTAACATTATTATTTTTAATTTTTCGTTTGAAAGTCGAAAAAAATGTAGTCAAAAAAAAAGTAGTTCCTAAATTACGGCAGGAAGTGAAAGTGAAAGTTGATATCGTCACTAGTGATGATATCAAAATTTATTACACTGGGGAATTCCAAGATTTCATTGCTAGGTATATAATAAAACACTTAAATAGAAAAAAGTTTTGGAGGTTCAGTAATAAGATTCTTGGCTCATAAAGAAGAAAGAAAACCTTACAACAAACGTTTAATGAGGTCCTGTGAGGTTTAATAGAAAAGGTCGGCTCACAGAGAAGAAGGGAACCCTTACATCAAGCATTTTATAGGATTCTGTTAGGTTCAGCGGAATGAGTAGGTTCAAACAGAAGAAATGTAACTTTATAACAAACAATTTTATGTGTTTCACTTAGGTTCGAGAAAAGTAATAACATTGCTACAAACATTTTATGAGGTCCTGAGAGGCTGAATGGCCAAGGTTTCGGACTTACCGTATTTTTAGAACATGTAGTTTTGAACCAAATATTTTGTGTGGCTCTTTGGAGTTAGATGGAAAAGATCGGCTCATACAGAATATAAGTATCTTTATAACAAGCAGCTTTTGGATATCCCGTGAGGATTAATGGAAAGTTCGAAACCAAATGCAGTCCTGTGAGGTTCAATGGAAAGGATTGGCTGATACAATATAAAGGTTATTTAATAACAAACATTTTTGAGGTTCTGAAAGGCTCAATAAAAAAGATGGCTTTATAGAAGAAAACTAACTGTGGAAGAAACGTTTTTAGCTCATCTGAGCACGGAGTGCTCATGGTGAGCTATTGTGATCGTGCTGTGTGTATGGTCCGTCGTTCGTCGTGCGTCGTCTGTCGTCAAGGTTTTACCACGTGTACGCTCTAGAGACCACATTTTTAATCCGATACTATGAAACTTAGAATATTTGTCTCAATAAAAGCTCGGACGAGTTCGAAGATGGGTCATGCCGGGTAAAAAGCTAGGTCACTAGCTCAAATCTTAGAAAAGTCTTGTATATGCCCTGAAGGCCACATTTCTGTTCAATACACCTGAAAGTTAATCAGAATGTTTGCCTTGACGATATCTGGGACGGCTTTGGAAATGGATCATGTTTGATCAAAAATAAGGTCACCAGGTCAAATCTTATAAAACTCTTGTGAACACTCTAGAGGTCACATTTTCAGTCCACTTGGTCAGAATGTTTGTCTGGATAATATTTTGGAAGAGTTCAAAAATGGATCGTTTCAGGTAAAAAACTAGGTAACTAGGTCAAATCATAGAAAAATCCTGTGTTCGCTCTCGAGGTAACATACATGTATATGATTATCAATTATATCTTGGACGAGTTTGAAAATGGGCCATGTGGGGTCAAAAACTAGGTAACTAGGACAGATCTTAGAAAAATCTTGTGTACGCTCTCAAGGCCACATTTTCAGTCCCAAACTCTAAAAAGTTGGTCAGAATGTTTGTGTGGATGATATCTCGGACAAGTTCAAAAATAGGTTATGTGGCGGTAAAAACTATGTAACTAGGTCAAATCTTAGAAAAAAACATTGTGTACGCTCCAGAGACCATATTTTCAGTCCAACGCTCTTGAAACTTGGTCAGAATTTTTGTCTGAATGATATCTCAGACGAATTCGAAAATGAGCCATGTTTGCTAAAAAACTACGTCACTAGGTAAAACATTAGAAAAACCTTGTGTACGCTTTAGAAACCACATTTTCAGTCTGATTTTCTTTTAATTTGGTCAGAATGTTTGTTTTAGTGATATCTCAAAAGAGATCAATGATGGGAAATATCGGGTCAAAAAGGTTTCTTGGTTAAATTTTAGAAAAACATTTTGTTCGCTCTAGAGGCCACATTTTCAGTCCAATGTTCATGAAACTTGGTCAAAATGTTTCTCTTAATATTATCTCAAAATCTTTAGATATTGGGTGATGTCTCATCAAAAACTAGGTCACTAGATCATATCTTAGAAAAATCCTACGTATGTTCTACAGACCACATTTTCAGTTCAACACTCTTGAAACTTGGTCAGAATGTTTGTCTTAATATATCTCAGACGAATTCGAAAATGAACCATGTTTGCTAAAAAACTAGGTCAAACCTTTGAAAAAAAACTTTTGTACGCTTTAGAAACCACATTTTCGGTCTGATTTTCTTCAAATTTGGTAAGAATGTTTGTTTTGGTGATATCTGAAAAGAGATCAATAATGGGTAATATCGGGTCAAAAGGGTTTTTTGGTCAAATTTTAGATATTTTTTTCGCTCTAGAGGCTACATTTTCAGTCCAATACTTATGAAACTTGGTCAGAATGTTTGTCTTAGTATTATATCAAAGCTTTAGATATTGGGTGATGTCTCATCAAAAACTAGGTCACTAAGCCAAATCTTAGAAAAATCTTGCATATGTTCTAGATTCCACATTTTAGTCCATAACTCTGTCTTGATAATATCTTGAAAGAGTTCGAAAATAGATAATATCGAATCAAAATCTAGGTCACTAGGTCAAATCTTCTAAAACCTTGTTTGCTTTCCAGAGGCCACATGTTCAATGCAATACTAATGAAACTTGGTCAGAATGTTGGTCTTTCACCAGTTTGCAAGTCGGTCATTTTGGGTCAATAACTCTTGAAAATCTTGGTAGAATGTTGGTCATAATATCCCAAAAGAGACTGAGAATGACTCATGTTTGGTCAAAAGACTTAGGTGGGCGATTTCAGGGCCATCATGACCCTCTTGTTTGAGGTGCTGAATGGCTTAGGTTTCGGGCTTTTTTTTTTTTTTTTTTTCTTCTCATAAATTCATGCACGAAATGTTAATCTTTACTTATAGTTCACATTTTTAGAGAAAGTTCTCAAAGAAATTCACAGTAAGCACGTTTCAAGAAGTAATACCTAAACATTTTTAACGTCACTGGTGAAACAAAAAACGCACACCCTGGTCTATGGTTTATACCGTCAGTTGGTTTAGTCAGGCGTATAAGTTTAAAATTTTTTTTTCTCTGTTATTCGTTTTAGTGGATTGTATTTCAAGCTGTCAAAAAAGGTCGACTTAAAGTATTTGACACCAAAAGATTAAAACCACTTGACTCTTTTAAAGATGCCCGTCTACAGCCGGTGAGGAGAAACACTTTTAGATTTAAAAAAAAAATAGAAAGGTACAGAAATCTGTCCTTTTTGTACACAAGGATAAATCACTGACCTATATGGTGTACCTGAAAAAGAGAAACACGGAGGTTTGTGTTAGAAACCGAAAATTGGCCAGAAGAAAAGTGGTCGACGATCAAAGCTGTAAACAATTGCGGTGCGTCACGGAAATTTACCATTGGTTTCTGCCTAGAGTCGGATACGGTGTACAACTTGCATGTTGGCCTCGACCTCCGTCTGAAAATCGCGGCTGCAACAGAGAAGCCTACATTTTCCTGTGTTTTCCTCAGTATACGCAGGATGAAGGTCAAAAAAGTCACGTGACAGAATGCATGATCATCATACGAATCTACCCGAGTGTATAACGTTTATCAAAAATCTTCGATTCAAAAACCGGAAATGACGAGTCTGTTTACATTGAAGGCCGCAACTCAGCGAAAGGCATTTTCTATCGACCGTAATCTAAGCAACCTTGCAACCGTCAGGCGCAATATTTGGCACAAAGATCTAAGAATGACTATAGTTTGATAAAATAAAAAACAAAATGAGTTAAAACTGGCTTAAAATGAGTATAAGGGCCTTTTTAAAGTCATCTTTCATGCCTATTTTCAGGCATCTGTAAAAGTTTGTCTCATGGCATCTTGTCAAATTTTCTTAAGGAAAAGCATTCCTGAGTTTCAACGACTTCGACATGATAATTTCCATTTTCATCATTTTTCTAACTATATGTACACTATGTCAGGCTACAATGTTTTAAAACTGTCATCGCCTCATCTACTGAATTCCTTGCAAATTCAAGAACGAAAATATTTTGGGTTACGATATTTTATCATTTTAGTTTGACTAATACTTTGCTGTTAACTAGAGAAATTTCTTTATATATATTTGTAGGCCTATTTCGACTAGTGTTCCCTTAAGGTATTTCACGACAATAGCGTACTACTTACGGTTTACACCTATGCTTCAGAAGAACCTGGCTTTGCCTCTACGGTGTGATACCGAAGGAAACCTCACTAAACCATCGAACCAGCTCCCCAGTAACACTTGTTGATTAGGAATTCAATATCTTATAATGTAAGACACGCATTATCCCATTGTCTCTTTAGATAATGATTTTGAAGACAATTTAAAAATAATAAGCACGTTTATTTTGTTAGAGCACGGTAAAAATAATTTACAAATTACTGACAGAGGGCTCACTCTGTCTCTTTATCTACTTTCAGGTCACGCTTCCACAAGGAACAGTAGTGGATATCCGAGTCTCGCCTTGGAGGTGGTACATGGTGAATGTCATGGTGTATCCATCACCGGCAGATGTAGGGAATGTTCAAGGTCTTTGTGGTAACTTTAATGGAGATAACACGGACGATTTCAAACACAGAGATGGAACTGTGGAAACTACGACTTGGTACTGGTACTATTACGCCTCGAATGATTTCATTGAATCGTGGAGGTAAATACTCAGGAAGCTTAACCATTGTTCAAGGGGGAAGTAAAAATCGGAATGATGCTATTTTAACCCATTACCACACAATCCCTACTTTTGACGCCCTTGAGAAAGAAGCCTTTAGAAAACATTGTGGAAAAAGGAGAAAATGCTGGAAACCAGCATTTTCTCCTTTTCCCACAATGTTTTCCATCCTTCACAAAACAAATTTCAAATTTTCAGTCACTTTCATTTTGTCGTCTGCAAATGCTTTCAATTTGGATCAGTCTAAAATAATGTCGTTTGGTAATGAGTTAATTTGTTTTTTGGGAAAAATATCTCTTTACCGGACAGTGTAGATCCAAGATCAAACTGCATGTACTCGTGCAGTCTGATCTTCACCTATAAAAAAGCCAAACATCAAATAACTATCTGCGTCTCTTAAACCAATACATTCATTCATGAAAACAAGATCACTTATTTTCCAAATAATTTTGATTAAACTCCGTCAGTATTTACAAAATGTGCTGGATACATCATGTTCATCGATAATGAAATTATCGAGGAAAAGAGAGAAATGTCGTCGTCATATTTGTTTAAATGTCCCTAGCAAAAGAGATGTAATCATTCATGCATAAATATCCTTTCAAGAATGGTGGTTAAATCAATCAAACTATTATTTTATCGTTGTTAGAATTGAAAACAAAATCGAAAAGTAACTGATTCAGGCGAAAAAGCTGTATAACTAAAAGAAGTGATATTAATGAAACCAAAGTAGATCCACATACTAATCGGTTAATGAGTTGTAGAGGAATATATTTGGGATTGTATACTTCTAGAATATTAATATGTTTATTTTAGTATGGCAAAAGTTTTGGACAAGTTGCCCTTGCAAGCTCTGGACACTCCACCAGAAAAAGAACTCGTCCGACACAATATCCAATAACCTATAAAGCTTTAGTATCCGTAAACCAGAATCCATCTGCATGCCACATGCGCGTCAGACATAACCATAAATGTCATAATGGTTCACTTCTTAGCATTAAGTCTTTTCTTCTTTCACACACCTTGTATGTGATAAGATATTTAAGCCATGCTCTTGCAAAAGGTGGCTTAAGGCACTTACGAAAAATATCGACCCAAGTCAATCTGCGAACACCGCGCAGGCTGAACTGGTTCGAGACTTATTGCTGTCTGTTAGTTTTCTGCATGTTAATTTATCATTAAGTACATTTGCAAGCACTATGGGCAATCCGCACAAGCTGTTCTGAGTCGAAAGATTTTGCTTTTTGTAAATTTCTTCATTCCCATGAACAGTACTGCCTCATGGTCCAGTAAAAGTTAGATTACATTAAATATATGAATCAATAATCAGGTTACGACTTGCTTAGTATAGTACATTTTGGAGACTCAAAAAGCCTACTTTTGACACATATATCTTTATACTTTAAAAAGGGCACCTTGGCATGTAGCATTACCTATTTGATTTACATTGGTTTTGAAGAGGATCTTGCAACTTATATTTAAAGGAATCTTGATACTTGCTTCCTAGAAACCAATAATCGCGTCGTGACCTTGGCTTTTCAAAAAATGACCTTGTTCATAAAGAAATTCATCCTCGGATACCCCGGGGTCTCCCTATTTGGTATGCTACATCGACCCTGGGACAATTGACAAATAAAACTTTGAATCAGCCGCCGAAAATCGATACGAAACGTCATAGCGTACAGTCCACTCGCCCTCACAAAATGATGATTGAACCAATGAAAAGCCAGCATTCGCCCAGCGGTAAAGCGAGGGAAATTCAATTTAATTGTCCCAGGGGTCGATGTAGCGTAGCAAATAGGAAGACCCCGGGGTATCCGAGGATGAAAGAAATTGTTGCGGGAGGTCACTTATTCTTTTACACATAGTCTCTAATATTGTTAAAAAAATCAAGGCTTAGCAACAGCGTGAAGGAGAATTCTTTTTATAACATAAAGCCGCCTCTTGCAGCGATTAAAAACATGACTTTTTTTTCGAAAATACACCGGTGTATTTCCGTTTTTTGGTTGGTTCCCGGTTCTCTTATTTTTGTATGAGCGCGATATGTCGGTGAAACAAACTGCAGAAACTGCAGGAATTTGTACTACTACGCCATTTCGCGGAAAAGTGACATTATTGATGCTATAACGTACACAAGCGGATAAAACTATAATTTTCATGTTCAATAAAAGTCATTCAAAGTGATTCAAAGTCGAGAAAAGTATGAAAACAATTTGATTCTACTCTGATTCATTCTACTTCGATGAATATGTCACAGAGTTCTCTTCCTATGCATGTACACGCTTAAACCATTACCACACAATTTCCTACTTTTGACGACCCTGAGAAAGAAACCTTTTGAAAACACTGATGGAAAAGAAGAAAATGCTGGTAACCAGCATTTTCTCCTTTTCCAACAGTGTTTTCTACCCTTCCCAAACCACATTTTAATTTTTCAGACACCTTTTTCTTTTGTCATCTGCAACTGCTTTCAATCTGGACAGTCTAAAATTTTCTCGTGTGGTAAAGAGTTAAACCGTACTAACGTTACAACTGTCAACATTGAAGCGTGAATTGTATACGGGTTGAATGTGATGATGTTTTTTTATTCGATTTACGTGATAAATTGAATCTCACATTCGTGTTTATGTATTATCATTCTCATCAAACTCGTTGAGTAAAATGTATATGACGCTCACCAAGGCTGACGTAATATAATTTTAGTCTACTAGTTTGGTAAAAGTGATAATAGATAAATACTCATGTAAGATCCTCTATTTAGCTCAGTGGTTAGTGTATTAGTCCTTTTTAAATAGTCTTATTGCTTAGGAAGGCTTTATTTCATAAAGATGATGGCCTTTAAACAGGAAGATATGCCGAAATGAATTTATTTTTACCGTGAAGCTTCCTAGTCCCCTCCGCGTCCTAGTGGACGCCAGGCATAAGCGGGGATGTGTTACGGAAGATTACTCCTTTTTTTCCCCACACAGTTTCTTCACGTTTAAAATCAATACCAAGCTATTGCTTTTGAGAGATACATGTATCTCATTACCTCAGTTGTTAGTATATTGGTCTTTTAAGTCCTTGAAAAATGAGGATCTTTGCTGCAGGGTTCGAATTATAGCCTGGCGGTTAGTATTTCAGCAGTGACATTGTTGAGAACTTTCATGCTCGTAAGAAGATTCAACCCGGAGCCTCTTATCTAAAAAAGCACTACGCTTTGCCCCTACACCACCTTCTTCAGGCAAGACAGACGGTCTGATACAAAAACCTAAAAAAGAAGTCAAGAATTTAAAAAGAAAATGTATTGAGGATTTTTTTTTATTCCTTAGAGTGGATTTTTCCGAGTCCCTATTAAATCCAGAAGTTTATCAGTCTCTTGGAAACTGGGCTCAGCAAGGCGAGAGCATATGTGTCTGTCAGGAGATCGTTGGCATCAGCGTTCTACAGTGCTCAGCGAATGAAAAATTTTTATGTTTGTCGTTCTCACCGAACTCATCTGGAAGGAAAAAACGTTCAGTAGCTTCGGAACTAGCACTGCGACAAAGTTTAGCTGATTTGCAGGCCAAAAGTCAAGTACATCCTTTAGTTAAGGTAAACGTTTTCACGTCTTTACAAGTTACTTTAGGAACGGGGCTTCCAATACCTGAGTGACTGCCTAAATTCTTGGCAGGGCTAATTTTCTTGCAAGATCTTCTTGATCAGGAAGTCAATGCAACAGGGGACATTACTTCTCAGAACTGCACATTTGTATTGACCTCATAAACCCTCGGAGTTTTCTTTATTTCTTTATGTAATAAGAAAGTTTTTGTTATTATCTATTTCATTGAGACTTCACAGTATACTTCTTTAACGTAGTGGAACCGTAATAGAAAGCAGATATTTCCACTATAATATAATCCTACAAAATTTGCTAAGGTTAAAAATGAGTACTTTTGTACTTCTTTCACCGAGCCACTTTTTTCCTTTTTGTCCTTCCTAGAATTATCATTTATAAATCTAAAACCGCTATATTCTCATGACAAAGGGATATGATAATTAACTCCCTTTTCTGAAAACTAACAAAAGTATCAACAAATAATTTCAAGAAAGACAACAAACGAATTTCTGGAAGGTTAAAAATGTGCAAAAATATTATATCTGTATAAATCTCTCTTTATCAACTGTCAAGAAATTTTATGCCATGCTGGCCCAGAAGTATATTACTGGTCCACTGCCTTAAAACGACAGAATATAAGTCCTATTCGTCTTTGCTGGCAATACATCAGATATGATTTGAAAGTGTCTTTACTGGGCTCGACAGAAAGTATGGTAGCCAAAATGAAAAGAAAAATGCCCATGAGGAGCATTTTCTTAACTTTCCGCATTATTTTCCAAAGAATTGCTCTAAAGAATGCCCCAAAACTTATGAACGATTATTGAAATTAAATATTTCTAAAACCAGAGATCAACCGATGATAACAACATAACCCTGGCAGACGCAATAGACATTTGCACTTCTCGACTAACCGAAGGTTGCGGCGCCCAAAACTTGTCGTATGTATTAACAGATAGCCAACAACTAATCGAGGATTGCGCTAGAGACCTACAGGTATGTAACACACGTTTTTGATCTCTATATCATGAGAAAATTTTACACTTTTCTAAAAATTAAAGTATACATGACCAGATGGCAAAATGTGTTTAATTGCGAAAACTTATGAGTTCTGAGTATGGAGATATCTTTTACAGTGTTTTCTAGGTAGTCCCCGGCATGTTTTAACCTTAAGGCTTCTAAGTGCTCCTCACCGACTTTTCGTAGACAGCGAAGATCAAGATCAGACTGCACAGAACGTTCAGTCTGATCTTGTATCCACACTTTCCGATAAGGAAATGTCATTCCCCAAAAGATACATTTGAAATAGCAAAAGATGGAAATTCGTCATTCTTCAGAAACCCTGCAATCCAAAAACCTTTGCTAGGTTCTAGCAGGCTGACCAAATCCAAATGTTTGACAAAAGACTGAATTTCAGAATGTTATGATAATGTCTATCAAAGTCTGACCCTCTATGCAATATGTCGGGATAACGCATGTTATCTATAACACATAAACTGAAAGTCACGTGAAATAAAGAATTTTTAAACAATCGTCTGCATATTGGATTATGAATTTGTACAAGGTCAATTAACAGTACACATTGCAATTTTCACCTGTGTTGATAGAATAAAAGTAATGGCAAAAGCAGAACTTAAAAGAATAGAAATGAGGTTTCTTGACACTGAAGGTTACATAGATCTTGATTATAATGGACTAAACAGGTAAAGAGATGTTTTAAATATTTCTGTACTACATTTCTCTCGTGTTTTTTTTTTTTTTTTTTTTTTTTTTTTAAGTTTTAAGGTAATAACAAAAAACAGTATTGTAAAAAAATAAAATGTGTTTCTGAAAGTTTTCAGAATACTTACCAGTCTTATATTGATTTTTGTTTATGAAAAAAAAAAAAACTTAATATCAAAAAATTGCCAGCGACAAATAATTACAAAAGAATCAACCCGGAAGAGTGTTACTCTCTTTTTCAATCCCTTGTCTTAAATGTGATATTCATTTTCTTTAAAGCATTCATTTTTCCCAAAAGATACAACGATTTATACGAGTTTAACTCGAAACACCCAAGACCAGCAAACTGGTGGCCATATGTCCGTTGGCCGTCGTCTGTCTGCCCGTGCATGCGAACAATTTTATTTCATAGTTCTTCTCTTGATGAAATTTTAAAGATGTCCATAGAAAATGAATCATCCTGGCATAACTTTTTTTTCAAGAACTTTTAAGAAAAAAATGACTGCAAAAAGACTTAAAAAATGATTGAAAACCTTTGAAAATATTCTTATATGAGACCAAAAAATATAATATTACCGAGAATGATACGAGCTTCTTCTAGTACACTTTCATAACCCTGTGGTATAAATCGGCCACACCCAAGGGGTCACAATTTTTACATAGTTTATAAAGTGAGCGAAAAGAATTTTCTTAATCCTAACCCAAGGTCTATGTTTTAACACTTTTTCATGTATAGTATGCTTTAATCTAGTGGACCTGCAGCAAGATTCTTGAAACTACAGCCCCTGGGTAACACGTTGCACGAAGGCTTACCAAGTGAAAAAGTGTATATTTTATTTTCGCACATGAAGTCAATATAATTTAAGCTTTAAACTGATCATGGATAATTACTGTTGTTCACTCCTAACAAATGTTGTCACCATTTTCTTACCCTGGCTTTCAGCTTGCAGTTTTTCATGATTAATGTTGGTTAGTCAAGGTTTTTTTGATAGAAAACGTTCAGTTTTTAGTGAGAGTGATTTATTGTGTTGTTCAATTTTATATGAAGTAAATTTTATGTCATCCATTTTTTTATTATCACCACAGCCTTACAACTCACGCTTTTTAAAAATGTGTTGTATGCTGTTATGATCGAAAATGTTGTTGTCGATGCACTCTTTGTTAAGGTTCGTTGACAGTTTGGACGAATATAAATTGATAAGACCCACTTATATCTATATACACAATCTTTGTATTTGGATAAAAATAGACATTCTTTGGAGGTATAGCACCTTTTATCCATGAAATCCTATTGCCATTCAGTCTCCATATAATTCATGTCTCTGTCAATGCCAACATGCTAACGCTAACTAATGATACATTTATTTTGAAAAAAAAATGTAATCGGGCGGAACAGGGCCATCATAATCGTGACTCATGTTATCAAAGGTGAGGTTCATTTTCTTTAAAAAACCGGTTTCATTAAATTTTATTTTTCAAGAAGTGTTATAAATTTTCTTCAGAAAGTTGTCGGTTTATAGAAAAATGTTACACCTTTAACACATTCTAAAAAAGTTCTTATCTTCATATTCTAAACGTGGTCATCATTTTTCCGATAGTGTTATTCGTTTTTCAAAAACTTTAGTTTTTGGACAGTGTCACTAGATTTCTAAGAAAAGTAATCATGTCTCTTTCCCACGTGTTTCAGCACATGCATTATATTCGATTGGTATTCCATCTTGATTTTTTGCCCTTGGAAACCAGCTAAGGTAATGGTAGCGCCAAGTATCCAATTGATGAATACTAGAGTTCCTAATGCTGATATTATCATACTAACAGTTTTAAATCTGTCCTTCTTAAAGCAACAAGTTTCAGTAGGTTACGCACTTTTTTTAAATTGTTTGCATTTCATTTATTGTGTTCACAGTAAGGGTTTAATCAGGATAGTAGAGATGCAAATTATGGAGTTATTTATCAAATTACCTTATGCTAGGCTGTCGATTATTGCATCTTTATTTGGTCTATACTTCCTTTTTTACTTGAACTAATTTTTTTACAGATAAATCCAAATGTTGATTGGGGAGGAGAGACATGTTCTGCAATAATGGCTGACATAGAAAATCAAGTAGGACAGGACAAAAACTTTACGGTGATTCCCCACTTTTCTATTCATATGTTTGTTTGTCTGTGTTTCCTCTCTTTCTCTCTCTCTCTCTCTCTCTCCCTCCCCCCTCATCCCATCATTCCAGGAAACACATTGAATGTTACCAGTAATTAATTCAACATTGGAGGGACACTCAGGGATGCATATATTTCTTATCAGCCACTTGCTCCTTCGCTTCTTTTGATGCAATGAACTGCACACTTTTCTTTCTTACATCACCTTCCTCTTTTCATTCTACATTTCTTGTCAGTGTTGACGCAGCCTTTTCAGAAATGTGCAAGAAAGGATATTCCCTTTACATAACACTTTTTATCGTGGGCAATTACAACATAGAAACGATTATTAACGCTTGCCTGGACGGTTATTAATTCATTGGTTTCAAACAAAATCGTCTGGCAATCATGGAAAAGATATTATAACAATGTGTCAAAACATTACTACTGAACAAAATTAAATGAAATCACCTGCACTGGAAATGTATTTCTGATACTATGATTGAACACATCCTATCTAAACGCAAGAAAAGAAAAGTAAGTTGAGTCACTTTTTTATCCGGAAAATTTCGCTTTTTTTTTTTCCGAAATCTAATTAAAACAAACTTCTTATTGAGCAAAATATGCAATGAGATGTATAGGCTTATAGTTGTATAAAATACTCACATGAACGGAAAGATGAAGGCTAACGCTGCTCAAATTCGATTATCATTTCGGTCATTGTTTATCTTCTTTATCCATGTTAGAGATGCTGGTAAGGAAGGTCTTTTCATATGCTAAACATCAATTTCGTTACTATTTCTTATTTGTCGAAGTCTTATGGACAGAAACAAATTTGTTGGAAATGAGTATTTCCTTGTTACAACCAAATTCCCCTTTTCCCGAAATATTTTCGATTTTTTTTTTTTTTTTTTTTTATTCACACTTATATCCTTCCACCACCCATGACTGTTTTTAAACTGAGTATAGATATATAAAATCAGTGTTATAGTGTAAGAGTCTGATATATCTCATCGATCATTTTGATGTAGATTATTAAATCTGTTCCATTCCGTTTTGAACACGATTTTGATCGTATCACATCGACAGGATGGTACTAAAATAGGACCGTGAAGTTTTTCTGTCGAAGAACGGGCTACTTTAAGCAAGGCTCGAGCCAGGGGCCCAAACTTTACCATTGAGCCACAGAGGTTCATCGAATGATCATCAAGCGGAAAAAAAATAAAGGGACAAAGAATTTTAGAATTTGCTTACGTAATTGCAGAGCTACGAAATATTTATCTACTGATAAAGTGTCCATACACTTGTAAATTGTCAAACCGCCCAGCAGTATTGCTTACAATTTTCAGTAGTAAGTAATAGGTTTTATTTTCCTTAACCCTTTCCCAAACGACAAATTCTTGGACTAGACCAAATTGAAAGCATTTGCAGACGACAATTCAACTCTTGCTGAAAAGATGATTTTTGTCTATGATAGGGTAGAAAACATTGTGGGAAAAGGAGAAAATGCTGATTACCAGCATTTTCTCCTTTTCCCACAATGTTTTCAAAAGGCTACTATTCCAGACCAGTAAAAACCAGGGATTGTTTGGGAAAGGGTTAAACACAGATAAGGATGCACTAAATGGCCTTCTCCTCGATCCTTGAGGTCATCCAAGTAGACATACCTTTTAATCAACTTCAAGTCTGCCTTGTTCGTTTGGATTGAGATAATGCCATAGCCCTTAAACCGCCTTTCACAAATGTTATTGTTACCTTTTTAGCCAGTGTACAAAAAGTGTAGTCTGTACAATGATTTTTGGGAAAAACACAGACATCAAAACCCATCGTGTCTTTTTTCAGCCTTTATTTACGTATCATAAATTTCACCTCTAAGTTCCACTTGGAAACTTCTGTAAATGTTTGATTGTGACGGTAAACGCTATAATTCATGTGCGATACGACATGCATCTTTGTCTGACTTTGATTTTGTAGGACCAAAATCCAGGTTTTCTTGTGGCATTCAATGCTATCAATTGTCAAGGGAATTCAAACTGCTCTGGGCATGGTGAATGTGTAAACGGTAAGTCATTCAGAGTTTCTTAGTTGATGGCGATAATCATAAGCTCATATGATTATAGCATTTGAGTGATATGTAATCTGATATACGTCGGCATTTGAGAAAAGATTTCGTTATATATTAAGAAAAACGCTATTAAGCTAGTTTTTGGCGAGCTTATTAACGTTTTTGTACACGAGTTCAGACATCATATATGCACATATTCCATATATATATATATGATCCCTGACGAATTTAATAAAATCCAGAATAAATGCCAAGGAATATACGATTCTTTATATCTACTAACGATATTCAACGAATTAAAGGCCAGAAAATATAAAATCATGAACGCACATGTGTTGATTTCCTTGAATAAATCCCCTCACTTGTATGAAAGAAGTATGAAAGAAGTATTTTTCTCAAATGGGTGTATGATATGAACATTGGCGATGCCTATATTGTAAATCGAACACTTTCATGAACATTTGGCTTGTCGTCTGCAAATGCTTTCAATTTGGAAAAATATACCATTTTATTGTATGTAAAGGGTCATAGTTTGTAAAGGTTCATAGCACTGTCTATATTAGATTAAGACTGTACAACAAGCCTAAAATATTGGCTACTTTCTAAAAATCATGATGGAATAGATATAAACAAAAAGACTGTAAAATCAGAATATCGTTGACAATTAGTTATGAACAGCTATGGTAACCAGCTTTTTGTCTCTCTCTCCTTTTTTTTCTTTTTATCCCCTATACGATCACAAACAAATGTCATCATTTTATTCATACTAAAGATCTTGTCTTCAAATGCTTTCGGGATCCTGTGTACCGCCATGATAAAATGTAGGACTGATAACCAGGTGGTCCCGTTTATGAGGCGCATGAGAAGCTCTGGGTTTTTCATTGCGTCTAGTACTTTAAGTGAAACAAAGTACACTCATGAATACAGGAGCAGTTACTGTGATAAAACTGAAATAATTGGAAGCGGCGTGAAACACTGTTCAATTCTAAACTGTTCATGGAAAAAATGCTAATTTTGCCAGCAAGCAAAGAGTTGAGACACATATTTTTCAAGGGGTAATTTACACAAGACATGGATTACTGCGATTTCATGGATGCCTTTTGCCTATAGTGTTTAAACGAACGGGACGATGTCTATCAAAGAATAGACTGTAGTCTTGATCTGCACTGACTGCAAAGGCATCTGCAGTCGTGAAAGATGTTTTAAAGATTATCATGAGCTTCGGTAAAGTGATAAATAGAGGATAATCAAATGGTTATTTTTATATGAATAATATCTCACGAGGATGCATTGTTAGGCGTTCAAAAAATGAGAGCGCAGCACGAGTTTTATTAACGCCTTACGACGCATCCGAGTGAGATATTTTTCATATAGAAAATAACCATTTGATTATTCTATTTAATATATACCTTATTAACATTATTGGTTTTTAATTTTTCCGTTTGAAAATCGAAAAAAAAAAAATGTAGTCGAAAAAAAGTACTTCCTGAATTACGCCAGGCAGTGAAACTGAAAGTTGATATCGTCACTAGTGATGATATCAAAATTTATTACACTTGGAAATTCCAGGATTTCGCTGCTAGGTATATAATAAAACTTTTTAAAAACTTTGGCTTATGTGGAAAGAAATTTTTATTAAGTAAACTCTATTCTCTTTTTGCATTAGTGATTTTAAATGTGATTTACTACAGCCCTTTAAAATCGTCAATGCATGCATGTAATATGTCAAGTTTGTTGCTGAGACATCTGTAGATGTTTTTGTTTATTACTATTGCTTTTAGTCCAGTCAAATTGTGAGAAGACCCAAAACTAATTGCAACACAAACACTTTTTTCATTTTCAACATCCTTAGGGACACCTTTTTAACATATGTAAAGTAGGACGAAATCGGAGGATATGAAATTTGAGTTTTTCAGCTTTTTTGAATTCGTATGAATTTTGCCATTTTAAACTTTATTACGGCTCAACTCGCAAGTTTTACATGTCATTCCTACTTGATTTTTCTCTTGAAAGTAACAGTAAAACCCACTAGCAACTTGTTACAACCTGCCCGCCATGATTTACATATAAGGCAGCATCCCTTCTCTCAATTTAGTTCTACACTGGAGTCGGTTTACCCCACCCACCAATACAAAGGGAGGTACCACTGTATATATACGGTAAACTAAGGTGGGATAGCTGAAATAGTTACATTTTTATTGTGAATAAATTTTTGTTTCTTGAAATACTGATTAGTACTTCAGACCATATTTTTCTCTTTAAATGTACAGAAACTTGTCAGTAACACTTTGTTAAGGTACATGTAGCGGACCCGTAATACTTCTAGTGCAGCATGGCATAAAATTTCTTGACCGTTGATAAAGACAAATTTATATAGATATAATACTTTTGCTCATTTTTAACTGACCAGAAATTCCTTTGATGTCTATCTTCAAATTATCTGTTGATACTTTTGTTATTAGTCTCCATAAAAGGGAGGTAATTATCACATCTCTTAGTAATGAGAATAGAGTGCTTTTAGATTTATAAATGATAATTCCAGGAAGGACAAAAAAGAAAAAGTGGCTCGGTGAAAGTTGTACAATAATACTCATTTTCAACATTAGCAAATTTTGTAGGATAATAATATAGTGGAAAGAGCTGTTTCTATTAAGGGTCCACTCCATTAAGTGGTATAAATTTGGTGTTGAAAAAGCGAGAAGGTAGTTTTGCGGTCTGAATATAATATACTCATTTGACTGCCATTCCACATAATTGTTTGCATGCTAATGATCATGTGACATTCCAACTTGCACTTGCAAATTGGCATGAAAACTAGATTTACAATAAATCATAGGCTACGTATCTGTGTAAGACAATACCGCAAGAGACCTCTTTTAGTATTCTTCCTACAAATGGATACGTTAGCAGATACTGTCTTACTCTTTACAGATATTAAGAACAGAGTTCCACGGAGATACACTGGGGATATTACCATTTATGTTGCATATAAAATTATCATCAAAATAATCTATAAATCTTTTTATATTTTAGCATTGTATGATAAAAAAAAAACTTGTAGAAATACTGGACTTGTAAATTCTACTTTTCTTCAGTGTCCTAAAGTTAGGTGAACCTTACATGGATCATTTAACTATTCAGGATTTTTTTCCCATCATCTCCACCTGCCATCCATGGTGATAACCTCAAAAAATTCACCCATTTTGTAACCATTCTGAAATTCCGCAGAACACCCCCTGTACAAGTTCAGATCCTCTGCCCTCTGTCCTGTTCACAAGACAGAGGGCTGAGGATCTGAACTTGCACTGACCTTACTCGTATACAAGTATATAATCCATCAGAATCCAATATACATGTACGTAGCGTTTTCCTATTTCCAAAGAGAGTGTACATGGTTCATGGGCCGTTTCTAATGCTACGGTCAAAAATTAGGAACTGCCAACGGACAGTGCGCCTTTATCCGGAATCAGGGCAGAGTGGGATTGCACCAGCCCAGCGGCAGTTGCAAATGAACAAGAACAGCTGAAAATTTTGTCAGTAGACAGAGTTTGTTGGATGTTAAGGTACAACTTAACAGTTAACGTCAACAACAACAACAAAACTCATCATCCTTGCATCTTTTCAAATAGGCACTGCCTTTTACTTATTGTCAGGGTATCGGGCGATTTCTGTGCAGGCAGCAGGCAGTAGAAGTCTTGTCTGACTGGAGCCGCCCGGCTTACATGTAACTAATGAAAGTTGAGATTCCAAATTCTCTATTGTCGGGATTTTGTTTGCATTATAATCAGAAGAAACATTCTTTTGAAACGGAGGCTGTGTGGAGTGTTTCTTCAGCAAAGAAGAAACATGCTTGTTGCCTTAGCAGTTTACATTGGGAAAGCTGGAGAAGCCCACGAAGAAAGCTCTGTTTAAGTGAAAGCCTTTCTCTAATGTGGGAGTCATGAGTAGATTCCAAGTCATAACTTCACCTGAAACTGGATAAGATTCTTGAGGTTCTAGAAAGGTTGGCCCCTGGTTTAAACTGGCCAAGAATCTGCTCTTCTTGGCAAATCATATTCTTACTGTAGTCTTGCCATTGGCTTTACCTTGTCCTTCTTTGCTGGCAATTTTATCATTAGCAGTCGATATAAAACTACTGATAGACTGAAGTCACCTAGATGGTCTCAGTGCAGTTCCTCCTGGTTCACGCACGGAGATCAACTAACATATTCACTACGCGGACATCATTCGATTGTCAGAAGGTCACCCATCCCAATACCACCTTGCTTGTTTCCAAACTTGGTTGAATATTATCCAACGATTCTTTTATTTGTAAACACGCGAAGAAATAATACTGGATCAAACTGCAACCTGTCCGAGTCCATAATTCGCTGATATCTATCCTACTTCATCATCAATGAACTAGATTTAGCTGTTTGCATGATATCTCTGTCTGAAATTATTAGAGCTTTAAGTTTCTCCTTGGTAACACTGTTGCAGATATTAACGTACCTCTGTAGACACTCTGCTTTCATAACACCAGCTTTCATGCAATGTACTTTAGCATTCATTGCATGGTTTGTAACTTATCAATTAGTCTTTTCTATATATAAGATACGTCCGAGGCATGTGTCTACTGGTTGGCTAGGGAACATTTTACCATAGTGCACACCTAAATTCAAAAGATGCGGTAGAACCTTAATTATTTTCAAAAAATGCCAGATGTCATTCAGTTATCATAAAAGACCTGTGTTGCATTTTCTATCAACAGTACATTTTGGACAACCCTTGCTTATGGCTTTTGAACACGTGCATGCGAATATCATTTGCTTAACTTCGAAAGTGAGTCCCTTATCAAGTTTGACAAACACCAATCACAAAACCAGTATTGTGGCTTTTTCGTAACTTAAAATGGCAACGAATTGGATAAAAAAAATTGTTGCTGGAATTCAAAATAGGATAAGAAAAAGGACATTATATGGTTGAATAACGAAACCTTACAAAGTTGGAACTTTGTATGTGTGGGTTACAAATCTAAGTTGTAAGACTTGCAATCATTGGTTCATATGACAGCTTTGCTTGAAAACATCTATGGGAGTACTTGTGTTTAACCTTTAATTGACTTAATATGCCCCTGCAGTTGATAGCGGTATGTTACCTTTTATTAAAATGGTGGTTCAAGGTTTGCTTATTTACAGAAAAAGCAATAGGGTAAGTATAAGACCAAAAAGATGTTGTAAATTTTTTAATTATCATAGGTTGAATTATTACCTGCATCTTGTCAAAAACATCCTAACACAGTTTTCTAAACTTAAAACACAATGATTCAAGTTTATTCCTATGTTTTTAGTGAGAGTGTTGTTTGGCAGGACACTTCAGATCCCAAGCCTATTACTGGTGAAAGCAAAGCAATACACCAATATATGAAATGTCACAGTGGTATGACTGAAACCAAGCTGATTGTTGCATAAAAAGTCATTCAACCAAACATTTAAGTTTATTCATAAACGATTTTGTTGTTTTACAAAATCTATGATAAGACCCAGATCCGGCATTCACGATTCCATCACAAGACATTGTGCCAGACTTTATCGAATGGCAGCCATTGAAAGAATGTGTGTAGGCTTTTAATAAGCAATTATTATCATATAGGGAATGATCATGCACATAGCAGTTCACTTCCCCCCAAAAATTGACCTGAAAATCTAATACAAAAAGTAGTGGGTGGGGTAAGTTCATATTGCCTCTATCATTATTTTAAGTAAAAAACCAGACAGAAGAAAGAAAAATATTTCAAATAACTAGATAATTCACTACCAGAGTTATCAGAAAATGTTACATGCAATATAGAAAGCTCAAAACAGTTCGAAGAATGTAAAATTTACACATAAGCTACTATTTGTACGCAAAGTTGCGGTTGGAAACGAAACGCACGAAAAAATCGAATTTCATATCTTCCGATTTCGTCCTACTTTTTGTATATTGTTTAGGGAGGGTAACCCCTCATAAAAATCAAAGAATGGCTTGTGTTGCAATTAGTTTTGGGTTAAGCCCTTTTTTTCATTATTTTGACTGGACTATTTCATTATAATCATAATTTAGCCATGCTATGTGAGCAGCAGGTTTAGTACATCTGTAAAGATTTTTCGACATATCAGCCTGTGCAGTCTGTGCAGAGTCACCTTTATCGAAGCCTGAGTGCGTTTGTTTGTTTGTTTGTTTGTTTTATTTTTGATTATTTATTTACGCGTTTATTTATCTATACAAAGAGATATACCGCAGGATTCAGCCGGTTGCTATACAAAACGGATCTCACTGAGATTCATTAAACCCCGTTTTGCCAGATCATTGCTCAGTTTTCGTTTCTAGCGTTTCAAGTATGTATTGAAAATGGATGTTTCAGTTGATGTAATTATGATACATGTAATTACTATTAGGTACCTGTATTTGTGAACCGGATTATGCGTTAGAGGATTGCTACTTGAAGAAAAGCGATGCACCAAAAATTTTCTCTGTAGAAGGGAACGGGACGTGTGACATCAGCGCCGGTGACACGTGTAATTGTTTTGAAGTCACAACAAATGGCACTTCTGATGATTCAGTTTGTGTTCTCATACTGGGCGTAGTACGTATTGATTATATTGCTGCCCAGGTTGCTGGGCCTCGTGCAGCATTCATTTAATCTATTGGCATGAACGACGTGATGTATATCTAGATAGGCCAATTACAATTACAATCTACATATACATAAAAACTTACAATAGACAGAATGGATTTTACGGAACCAAACTTATGTGATGACTTGCGTGGTATAGTACATCAGGCAAGATGTATTAAGTACTCATTTGTTACACCAAGGTTCAAATATGAATATAGATCAATCTTGTGGTTGCATATCAATAAACACAAAAGAATGGTTTTTAAACTACTCTGAAATGATAGCATTGTTTTACACCAAAAATTCTCAAACTGCTTAAAAACTTGGAATAAACGAGTGGCTACTCAATGTAAAAACTAGAAAGTGATATGGGGAAAGGTTAAATGCTACTACATGTATGTTACCAACATATTCTCCTTTTCCTACATTGATTTCAAAAGCCATCTTTCTAAGATTTATTAAGAGACAGGAATGTTTTTTAAATTATTATTTGTTCATAGTTGTGATGCTTAGAATTGCTTGTTTAATTCAAAGTCTTGATTGGAAAATTTTCTTTGTATAGGTAGTTTAATATATCTCCAAAAAGATTTTACTAACGGCAGCCTGCGCAATCTGCCCGTACTGACTTTGGTTGTTCAAATTTTGTACTATTATTTAATTTTCTGCATGTCAAAGCATTCTAATTCATGATTCAGCCATTGTTTAGATTGAATGGCTCCATATTAAGCAACGGTTTTCACAGTTAATGCATGACAAAGATGACGAAGAAGATAACTCTTCTATTGCTAATGCGCCGCTTATACTATTATGTCAGAGTTTGCCCACATTATTTTAACCATTTACAAACAGTGTCGACTTTTAACGACTTTAATGAAGGAGCATGTGGAAAACAATGTTGGAGAAGGAGAAAATGATGGTAAACAGTATTTTCTTCTTTTCCCACATTGTTTTCTGCTCTTCCCAGTACTATTTTTCATTTCTGACCCACAATTATTTTGCCTTCTGCAAATGTTTGCAATATGGACTAGTCTAAAATATTTTGTCGTCTGGTAAAGCGTTAAATCTTTATAGGATTATTATTCAAAGTATTGAAATTTATATTATTTTTTTCTATACTTTTTTCAAGTTTGTGGTGGAATATAACTTAACAGTAAAGGAGGAAACAGTCACCACATTTATTACCAAGGCTACGTTCATTAGTTTCAACGAAGTATTATGTTGTGTCCCAGAAGATCAACGAAGAAAACGCTCAACCCACACAAACAGTATTGCCCAGAAGTACAGCATTTCTGTGAGTAATGACGGTCAAAACTTTGGCGAAAGCTCACCTGTCTACATTCTGGACACCACGTGTCAGGAGACCAGGAATAATACCAACGGGACTACAGTTGTGGTCTTAAAGGTAAGTCATACATATGTATTAGCCAATAGGATAGAATAAGGATTGTTTTTGTTTTTAGCTCTACTGGCTTTCAGCCAGCAGAGCTTATGTCATGGCGTGGTTTCCGTCGTCCGTCCGTCCGTCTGTCTGTCCGTCCGTCAGTCCGTCTGTCCGTCCGTTAGTCTTTTTCTTGTTTACGCGATAAAGTCTTCATTTCTGGTCAGATTTTCGTGAAACTTACACAGTTTGTTTATCTCATCGACAGCTTTAACCCTATTGATTTTGAAAAAATTCCGAGAAACAATATGGGAAAAGTAGCCATTTCAAGTTTAAAATTTCCATTTCTTGTTTACGCGATAAAGTCTGTATTTTTGGTCAGATTTCCATGAAACTTGCAGAGTTTGTTTATCATATCAATAGCTTTAACCCTATTGATTTTGAAAAAAATCCAACAAATAGTATAGGAAAAGTAGCCATTTCAAATTGAAAACTTTCATTTCTTGTTTACGCAAAAAAGTCTTCATTTTTGGTCACATTTCTGTGAAACTTACACAGTTTGTTTATCTCATCGATAGCTTTAACCCTATTGATTTTGAAAAAAATCTGACAACTAGTATGGGAAAAGTAGCCATTTCAAGTTTAAAATTTCCATTTCTTGTTTACGCGATAAAGTCTGTATTTTTGGTCAGAATTCCATGAAACTTGCAGAGTTTGTTTATCTTATCAATAGCTTCAACCCTATTGATTTTGAAAAAAATCCAACAAGCAGTATAGGAAAAGTAGCCATTTCAAGTTGAAAATTTTCATTTCTTGTTTACGCGATAAAGTATTAATTTTTGGTCAGATTTCTGTGAAACTTACACAGCTTGTTTATCCCATCAATAGCTTTTTAATCCTTTTGAGTTAAAAAAAATCAACAAATAGTAATGGAAAAGTAGCCATTTTGAGTTGAAAATGTCAACTTTTTTGTCTTTTTGCGTAATGAATTCCTATGTATGCTTTGTTTAAAAGCAAATTCTCTGCCAGTAGAGCATATTCAGGCCCTTCAGGGCCTTCTAGTTTATTGTCAATGTGAAGCTCAACTCAGTTGAGCATGAAATTTCCAAGCTTCTGTAGATCTATCTACAAGTGTCATTCTTTTTACTATGCAATCATTTTCAGCTTATATGAAATTGCTTTCTTTGGAAAGGTAGAAAACTTGTTTGGAATATTATTATTTCATTTTCACCTATAAGTATAATTATATCAATTAAATTTTTCAATAGCCTTCTCTGTTGGGATCACTTAATCTCGGCATTGTGTGGTAAGAGCTAGAAGATTATTATTTCTACTTCAAACAGTTGAGTAGTTTGAGCGTGGACTCATTTAAGCTATAAATTTTGGTTTAACCTTTCCATCACCAAATGCAAACTCTACTTATTTCGATCACTGAAAAAACTCCCCAAAAACAGAAAAAAATGATATTATTTCAAATGGTTGACTACCAAGCCAATAATATGGCTCCAAGATCAGAATGCATGTTCCACGATGTCTAGTCTCTACGAAAGAAGACCGCAAAACCTGCCCCCTTCCAGGTTGTCGCCGTAGCTGTGTAACAAGTTTTTATTGTAGTTACTTGTATTTGCCTCAAAAACATAAACAGAAGGATTACAATGAGACTGGTAAAATTGTGGACTTGTTTATTCAGCGAACTGACCTGAAATGGCCTATTCTCTGACCTTTTCCAGCACCAATATTCATGCCCTGCTACCCTTTATAAATATTCTTAGGGGCCTTTTCACACTGTAATAAATGTGTGTCATAGGAGATAATTCCTTTCTTGCAATCATTGTAATTTAATACTTTCATGAGTTACCCTTTAACCGATTTGTTGTACAGTCTTATGTACTTTCTGACCAACCTTTATTACTAGCAACAGCTCCGTCTCCACGAATGAGTTTGATTAGCATCACCTTTTGAAAAAAATATATATCTGATTCTAAAGTACATTTTCAACAATGTTTAACACAATGAAAAAAAAAATAGAGGCAATTGCTTTGTGTATACTTTACATTATTCCTCATATTGAACCACAAAAATGGTTCAATGTTGATATCCGTCTGCCTCTTACGCCTTTTCTTTAACACTTTTTTTTGTTTAACCGCATGGCATAGTGATCCGTTTTCCTATACACCATCAACTTGCTATTGTTCTTGTTTGTATATTTTCCTAGGCCAGTCATCTAACTAATTACACAGCCTATACTAGTCATTCAGAAGGACAATACTGGAATATCTCAAATTAGTAAAATGATAGCGACCATTTCTAGCACCAATATACATGGCCTGCTACCCTTTATAAATATTTTTAGGGTCCTTTTCACACTGTAATGAATGGATATCATAGATCTCAAATTAGAGAAGTTTAAGTAAAGATTAATTTAAACATATATGTTTTACATCGATTGAGGAAGAAGTCCATACAACTATAACTAACATGTCTCGACTATGCAACCAATTGTCGGTGTTGTGCTGTCGAGAGTGAATAATCAAGTTACACAGATAGTTGTTGCTTCTGGGAAGTGCTTCAAATGATTTGGGATTAGGTTTGCTTCCCAGTGGTGTTATACTCTTGTTTTACTTAGACTCTTTCACTGAGCCAGCTCTTGCTCTTTTAGTTCAAGGAATGGGTTCTACACTGCCTCGCCGAAGATCACAAAAAATTAAAAAAAAAAAAGACATTTTCTTTTGGACAACAGCAATTCCCCTTAACAATTT
Organism: Tridacna crocea; assembly: GCA_943736015.1. Taxonomy (NCBI): domain Eukaryota; kingdom Metazoa; phylum Mollusca; class Bivalvia; order Cardiida; family Cardiidae; genus Tridacna; species Tridacna crocea. Next base: position 19,998,949 of record OX031066.1, read on the forward strand.
CCCATTGTTCACCCATCTATGAGTAACGTTATGTTGAAATGTAGTTTATCGTATCTGCAAAAAGTATCGACCCCAGCAAGCCTGCGCAGCTGCACAGTATGACATTGCCGGAGGCGATCTTCAGATTCTTTTCAGGGCCATTCTGCACTGTGATTCAGCCACTTCTTAAACAAGATTGATTTTGTGGATCCATTATAAATATTGACTTCCTTGGTGTAATGAATAACAGACAAACATTGCAGTCCCTTTTTTTCAAGAGCATTGCTCAGTGTTAGGCTTTGTTTCTTTACATATTCATGAACAGTTACTGAACAAATTAGTCTTGTGTGCTACATGTATATATTTCATTTTACCGAAGAAATCAGGTGTTTTACAACTCCAGAGTTTTCGTTTTGAAAGACAGTATTCTGATATGAGACATTTGAAATTTGTTTCCCGATAACACTTCCAGTACGGATGATTCTAAAATTTGTCAGGAGGACAGTTAAATGTCACTAATGATTGTAAAGAACATCATAGAAGACAATAGAAATAAAATTTTTAAAAAAGAGGTATTGGATTTCATGTAAACAGGGTTGCATAATAAAGCATATATATAGGATTCGTTATAATTTTATATTTGAGACAGAATTTTATCATACTTCAACGAGGCTAAAAAATGTTACTGAGCGAGCCTCTGAAGAGCTGAATATTTAACATTATTGTACGTGTATATAATTAAAGAAAGAAAGTTCTATCTCGAACGCCAACAAATGTCAGATTTTTTTCATCACATTGCTAAATCTTGCAAATTATTGTTCAGCACGTGTAAACCCATATATGCTGATGTTGTTGGTCCCATGAATAAAGTACGTTTCACTTCTGTGAACGTCACATGATTATGACATCACACAATGGTTATCTCATACGTGTGTAAGATAAAGGAAAAAAATCGTAATAAGAAGATTAAATTGAAAATAGTGCAAGATATGAGCTCATATGGATTTTTTTACCCCGACAGAGTGGTTATTGTTACATAGAGGGTGTTTGCAAGGAAAACTACACTCGCCATGCCACGGAATCGTGTCTAGTTTGTCTGCCCGATACTGCACCCTTCGAGTGGACGCAAGGTTTGAAACTGTCTTCCTGTGTTTAATTTTAGACCTAATAGTTTAACAGATAACATAATTTTAGACTTGTTGAAGACATTGCAAGAAATGAGAAATATGCTGGGTACCCGTTTTACGTACAATATTTTAGTTTAAACATATTTATTTTACATCGATGTAGAAACAAGTTCTAATACTGATCTCTCTCGATCCTGCTTCCTGGCAACTACATTAGTACTCGCGCTAAATCGGGCTAAATCCCCAAGTTGACACCTGTACAAATAGCCCCGTGTTAGGAAAGTTGGCAATATAGGCTCCGTGTATCATATATCAATCCATAGAGGAAGACTGATGTCAAGACACTAGACCCCTACCAACCAAAGTTTATCTTTAATCTACTGAAAAACTATATATCCCATTAGCTTAGTGTAGATTTAAGATCAGTGAAGTGCACGTTCTTTGAAGTCTGGTCTTGATCTACACGGCCCTCAAATAATCAGCGAGTCGCGCTTAGCAGCTTAACTCATTACCAAACGACAAAATTTAGACTGGTCCAAATTGAAAGCATTTGTAGATGACAAATTGAATGTGACTAAAGAGTTGAAATTTGTTTTAGGAAGGGAAGAAAACATTGTGGGAAAAGGAGAAAATGCTGGTTACCAGCATTTTCTCCTTTTCCCACAATGTTTTCTAAAGGCTTCTTTCTCAGGGTCTTCAAAAGTAGGGATTGTGTGGTAATGGGTTAAACAGCTTGCGAAATTAGAGATAATGCTCTAGAATAAAGATACAAGCTACATGTAGATACACTATTCTCAGGCTGACTGTAAAGATTATGGTATCGCTGCATGTAGATGGCAAACCAATTCCTTAAAAGGTAAACAAGGGTAAAAATTGCATTAAATAACATACAATTGTTGATTTCCAAATAGCTAATTTATGAAAATATATATGTGAATCGTCTACAGCCTAAGAAAGCGAATCTCTCTTTTCTATAAACAAACACAAACCTTTTCTTTTCGTTAGATGGATGTCCTGTGACAACAACAGTTACAGCCCGCAACACCAGCGAAGGTGACAGCGATAATACGATCTTGATAATCATTATTACGGTATCAATGGTCTGTGTTGTAGCCATAGCTATCGCACTCTCAGCTTTTGTGGCCTACTCAAAGAAGAAAAACAGGTATTCATTACACCATCTTTCTATTGTTTTCGACATTTTTTTTACCCGTTAAGTAACAGTTAACCTATAGTTGTGCTGATTGTGCCATTTGAAGAAAATGAGCCAAGCTCTCTATGATGCATTATACTGAGCAAGTCTTTACGTGATACTGGATCCATAAAATGCGTTTTCCATTCAAGTGGACAGAATCAGGAGGAACAGCTGTCCTTTGACATGCAGAAAATTTACAAATAGCTTAAAGATTCTTCTTTCAGATGCATTAACCCCCCTTTCCTGAGAACATGTCTTACATTTTTCTAACAGAGTTTACATTTACAAAAGTAGTGCTCTAAACCTGCATTCAAACGAGTGTTCACCATTATTTTTTGTCTAGTTTAGATGAGTTTCATAATTTGAAACAAGTACTCTATGTACAGTAAATTTGTATTACAAAACACTTAGAAATATACGTTGTAGTTTCTTTTCTATATGATACCATAGCTATCGAATCAGTCGTGATGCCATGTCTCAGACATTCAGATGGCTAGCCTTGGTATACGCAGATCAGTAAGCCAAATGAACACTTAGTAATTAGACTTTGTGATATGTATACATATGAGTTTTGATAGGTTATACAGAGGTAGATCTACAACTGTAGTTCTGTTCGTTTCTATTCCAGGTCGTATTTTATCAAAATGATGTAAACTTCATCTGTAATTCTACCTTCTTATTTAGTTCTTAAATGTTATAAATTGGGTGTATCCATATTGAAATTTGGCCAAAGACTGTCCTCTTTTTTTTATAGTCCTACGAGCTCGGTCTAATAAAAATGCAAAAATATTATAGCCATTGCGAAACCAATAGTTAAACATCATTCTAATTGATTGACCGAAAAATTATTATATATTTACCTTTAATCTATCATAAATTGCGAAATATATAGTATCGTCATTAATACGAGCGACGTTTCCTATTCGAACTGTGCAATAGTTTTTAAACATTTCAGGGCCAAAAATGTTTTCTGCTGTTTTAGTTGAAAAAACACCATAAGATTCTCTCACACCCTAGTTACCCTTATTTATGCTTTGCAATTATTCATCTTGTAAAACGGAACCGGTCTACGTCAGCCTTGCTATAGCAAAAAGATTGCTGAAAGATTTGCTCTGTTGGGACAAACATTTGCAGATCTATATAAATTCCTGACATTTCCTAAAAAGTGTCACTTTGATTTCTCATGAAATATTTAAGACAGAAGTCGGAAAAATAGATGTGTGAAGAATCTTTTATGAACCCGTTACCAAAGTGAGTGAGATCCATTTATTTACTTACCAACCTTATGGTTTTAAGCACTACTGGCCAAAGCGTGGTTTCCTTCGTGCGTCCGTTCGTGTTTTTCTCGTCGCATTTTCGTGAAACTTGCATCTTTACATTATCTTTCCCTTGAACCATAATTGATTTTAAAATGAATCCCACAATCGATACGGGATAAATAGTCATTTAAAGCTGAAACTTTACATTTCTGGGTGTATGATAAGTCCACATTTGTGGTAATCTTTTTTTTGTGAAAGTTGCACAATTACTCTATACTAAAAATTTTGGAATAAAAATCCAGTTCTTGGTGAAAAAAATAACAATTAGATATGACATTTTACTTATTTAAACGATAAAGTTCGTATCTATAGTACGATTTTTGTAAATCTCAGTACAGTTTCTATGTATTATTAAGGGACAAGCCTACTGATTTTGAGACAAATCTGACCAGTAGTAAAGGTAAAGTAGCCATTTAAAGTTAATAAAAAGTTAATAAAAGAAACTTATTCGCAAAAAAGTATCAATCCACGATAGCTTGCGCGAATTGCACAGGCTGACAGAGGTCGATACTTTTCGAAGACACATTAAATCAACTTTTCTTTGCATAGAGCATGACTTATGATTATATTTTTCTTACAGACTACACCCTAACATACAAATCTTTATGGTTCCTGAGCCTCAGTCAGGTCAACCAAAGAACGCTGGCGTAGATGGTCCAAAAAACAACAGATTTAAGTCAGAGATGGCACATAGGATGACAAAACAAAACGAGGCATGGTAGGCATTACTGTGTTTTACAGAGTTGACGGAGAGTAGTGTCCTTCAGCTCTAATACGATAAAATGGACATTAGAAGCCAAAGAGAGACGATTTATTTCAATATCTAGAAAAGACGATTTGTATCTAGAACTTTTGCCCATCATGTAACATCATATTGTACAAAGCTAGAGAGTGCCTTCTATCATTGCAGTAATATTATTGTAAACGTACTCTATTATTACAAACATACTAATAAGATTAGATCCATGCTCCATACTACTTCAAATTAATTTCCGTAACATTTCTTCTCCCAGTTGAAAAGGATTCGCAACGATCTAGACAAAAAAAATTTTCCTAGTCACGTCCCCGAAATAGCCTGTTTTTCGACAAAGTGCTTTCACAATAACTCGAAACTTGCATAAACATAGAAGAATAGAAACTGGTTTTCTTTTTTTGTTTTTCGGATCTTAGACACACAATGTCGGCAGCTGTGAATTCTACCGACGTAAGGACCTTGGAAACCGATATACTGTGTTACCATTAGTTGAAAATTCCAATTCAACTTAATTATAAGCCTAGGATCAATAATCTGTGATGAAGATGTGTTTTACATACAAAAAATAAAGATAATTACCATAATAGTTGTCAATAACGAGCGAGAACCAATTACAAGCACCAGGATAGATATAACAGTATTCTTACCTTATATCTACAAGTCGAAACAGCAAAATCTTTTAATTGTTACAAATGCTGAGAAATTTGATATTATATAAGAATTAAGAAACTACAAATTGTGGCACCTTCAAATTATAACGTAACACTTACATTTTGATAAATTAATCAGATAACTAAGTAGAAATGAGCCCACACTCGAATTAAGTCATCATACCATGCAATTCCGGATCGTATTTGACACTGTAGTTTTTAGGCCAGGGAATCCCTCTCAAGGGATTCCCTTGCCTATAGCGATCGTAAGCTGCCTTTTCAGACAAAAATGTTGGACGGTGTGTCCACTCTATATTACTGAGTGCGCCAAAACAACTAGTTTCCCAAGTATATACAGAGATTACTTATCACACGGTGTGAATGCTTTCCTATCCTCAAAGCTTTCATCTGCAAAATGCCATGGAATTGCAAGGCTATAACGACCCTTTAATAACTGAAGAGTGTGTGTTTTTTATTCCGTTTTTTGTAATAAAGTCGTAACCTAATAAACTTAGCTTTATCCAGCAGTTGTGTATTCCTACGCGCTATATACGGTTAATATCTATAACGCTCTCTCTTGCACTCCAGATCATTCACATTTATGTATAGTCAGAGTAACGAACGACAACTCTGCTCGGAGATTGTCTATAACGTTGTGTTGACATTTGAACCTATGTGTCACAAAACGCGTCTCCGCTAAAATGCAATTGTAAATAAAGCAAACTACATATAGAATATTGGCCCGTGTTATGTTTATCACTTTTTCTTATGTATATCGACTAAATCTAGGGTACTTCAGCGGAATGCAGGAGAAATCGGCCCCTGGAGAAATCATCCCCAAACTGCTTGGCCCGTGTTATGTTTATCACCCCGGAGAAATCGTCCCCTGGAGACGATTTCTTCGGCGAAATCGTCCCCAAATAAAATTTTAGAAAAATCGACCCCAACATCAAATTTCATCCATATCGTTAATCAAGTTGTCTATAGAAATATTTTTGAAAGTTCGTTGTCTTTAGTATGTACATTATGTGTATCAGTTACCTTTATCCAAGAGTTATTTGGTAGTTTTGTCATTGTTTATACTGCCTATTTCAGACTGATAGGATGTATTTCACACCTTTTACACATGTCACAAATACACCTGTGTGATTCTTAAAAATATGTCGTTGATTGACTTTGATTTGAAACCAAATAAATGCTTACAATTTTTTTCTGTAGTGGTTCGTTTGTCATTTAATGTATTTTTTTTATCTCTCTCTCTACTAGTGTCATATGACACAACTGTGACCAACAACATTTAGCAGGGGCATCAGTGTCTCTGACACACCTATTTCTAATGTTCACTAGGGCTTGTGTGCATCCGAATATTTCCGGTCCATAACTTCTACAATTGTGGATGGATTTCAAAATAATTTGGCACAATTAACCTCCATCGGGAATAGAGGTGCCATTTGAAACATCTGTTCAAGTAGGTTCAAGATCAAGGCCACATTGAAGGCCAATTTTTCGTCCGAACCATAACTCCTACATTTTTGGATAGATTCTGATATAAATTAGCATAATGCATTGTTCTCCATCATGGGCAGAAGTTCCCTTTGAAACATTTATTCAGGTCTAGGGTCTAGGTCAAGCTTGAGTGTCAAGGTGTTCTCGAGCTTGACACAAGTTGTCCCTGGACAACGATTATGAATTAGGATTAACGTCTTTTTTGTATAATGTAGATATAAGTATCGAAGCTCAAGTCACTGTGACTTGTCCGTAAAATAGGCAAGTAAAATAGGTAAACCGAGCCTAATCGTTTTCCCAAAACAATCCAACCTTATCACAGTATTTCATTGAGAAAATATTTTGGCTTAAAGAGAATTTGCTTGTAACAACCAATTCCTCCCAATTTCCCCAAAATCTTACTTTTCAATATACACGAAGAACTACTTTGGATTTTCATCTACAACTTCCTTCAAATATGACCAGTTCAAAATTTCGTCGACTTGTGGAGGGTAGAGACATCATGACCAACTGCCATATCACTCCAATCTTTATTATGCATTACATTTTACATTGATATCTATCTTACATGTATTTTCATTAAAATCAATAAAAATGAATATGTTTTGCATCATAAATCTAAAAAAAAAATAACGTCATTCAGGACTACAAGACATCACATGTCTCAGAAAATTTAGATAACCAAAGTTGGTATTGCACCGATTGAATAGTTCAATTTTGACTTGGGATTGTTTACAAGCGCGACAAATTACTAAGTATTGTAAGCCATTATCAAGCACCCCACAACTGTTAGCACATGGCTTAATCAGTTTCTGCCTGGTTCTTTCAAGTATCAGTTGAAAATTTCCCGTTAAAACCAATAATTCTAGGGGCTTAGTGGAATCCGCTTGTATCCCTGTCCGTCTACCTGTTTGTATTAAGTAAAATTGACCTCTTGTGTTGTGTCGTATCCTCAATTTCCTGGCCTTCAGTACTATCAGTACTTTGATTGTGGTATTTGTCGAAGACCATACCACTATGAGTTCAAGATTGAATTTTGATAACCATGTGTCTTATTTTGTGCAAAGCCGAAGGAAATAAATCCAGTTAAACTCATTCTTTCTCAGGCAAATGAGTTTTTTGGTGGCACACAGATATGTAATTTGAAATGGCATTTTAAAATACATTGGGCGAAGCCATCGATCGTTGAGATACTTATTTTTGATTGAAAATAGCTTCTCTCTCTCATAGCCTTTTATCGGCGCAATGATACAAATTTGCCTACTGGGCTTTTTCGTTCCAAAACCAATTCGTTCCATGGCTTGTTCGTCCTATGATTGGGCGCTACTCCATTTAATTGCTCATGAATATTTATAGATAGAAGTAATTGATTGTAATATTGGAAATGAAATGTAAAAGGCTAAAGATATTTCAAAATTATAGTTTAAACGTACATGAGTACTCTCCCTTCTACCAAAAAGGTATTCATTTGCTTTTAAACCAATATTTGAACAGTATGTCTCTTTTTCTTTCAAACTATTGATTCCACGCAATTGGTTTCCTTGACAAATACCACTTCAGCTTTATCAACCCTTTGATTAAGCAAGAAATTGACGGTAACTTAAATTAAGAAACTAATGATAATGATGTTGTCCAATTTTTTCCTACATACTGGTGTTTTTCTTTTTTTTTTTAGAGCGATGGGTACAGTAATATTATTAGTCACGTAATGTGGTTTTAAAACCTATTTTCTTTAGATTAAGCCAGCCATCCTCTTTTGTTAATAAAAGCAATCATGCATTATCCTATTTGACCTCATAGTGACAGAGAGGATTACTTCTTGTTTACTAAATATATTTGGTTGTTATTAGAGAGTCTGAAAGCTCAAAAGTATTCACCAATGTATGTCACATCTGACAAAAAGTTTCCACCTTGGATTAGTGTAATGAGTATAATTGTCACTAAAAAACTAATTCTATGAGTAAGCAACGGCAATAGCTCAGCAGGTTGTTCAGCCTAAGATTTGTTGACGTCAGATATCTCGCATTTTAATGGTCTGAGTTCGATTCCCACGGCTGCCCACCTACAATATCAAATATTTTATCGGGTGGGACATTAAATTAATGTCCTGAGTGACGTTGCTATTCACGTAGCTCATCAAAGAACTGGGCATAACTTTGGATGAGTTTCTTCCTGTATCCTGAAATATCCACACAAATAACAAAACTAACAGTTCTCGAGGCTATGCCCATGTAGACAACCGGTAGTGAAGAGAGCTAAATGGAAATCAAACAAGGACAAGAAAAAGTTGATGCAAAGCATCAAAGTCGCCGCAAAAAAAAATTGTTTCAGCCACAAGAATAGATGTTCAATGACCTGTTGCAGCTGTTACATATCTCCCCGTGTTTCATATTTGATATTGTCTTTTATTCTGGTCCGCCTTGATCACCGATTTCAACACTAACTTAAATAAACTACACTAAAATACCGCTTCACCCCTATCCTACTGTAATAAAAGAGCTGTGCAATACAGTCTGCTTGACTAGAACTAAAGACCCAAACAAAATGTGACACATAGTCCTTGTGACACGTAATCCTTCAACAAAACGTACAACGAATTGTGTTCAGAAATGGCACTGAGAATGACAAAAGAACAAAATAGTTGTTCCACTTTTATAATATAAGATAGCGTATTTCATATGTGGTGGTAGGAGGATAAGATTGTACACATGGTGGGTAGACGAGGGGTCGAATGGCTAGGTGAGAGATTATTCAGTGTCGACCGATTACAGTGCTGACAGCACTTTGATTTTTTATACGCTGGAAGGGTCGTATTATGTTATGGCCACGGTCGATCACCGTTAGCATTTCTTGTATGCGCCCACAGTTTCCATCGGAATGATTTGAAACTTACTACAATGAATCTCTATGATGTGTGGTTTTGCATGTGACTTTTCAAAATTGGATCTCTGTAGGGTTCTAGATTTTAACCCATTTCACTGACAAGCCCCTTTGGGCGTATATGCACTGCTGTGCGAAGCTCTTGTTTTTTTTCCAATGAGACAATGTCGTGTCATTTCGAACGTATACCTAGAAATGATTCACATATAATCACAGCTAATATTTTTTTTACTTGTGATATGTATATTAGATTTTATACAGCGTACAAAGCGTTGTGGCAAAGGGTGAAATTGCTTGTAAGGAGGAGTTCCACCTTTTGCCACAAAATTTCAAAGATTCTTCAGTACAACTGCAGTAAAATGACAATTTAAGGAATAAATTGCGAAACAAAGTTTGTATTGAGCACTCTAGTAACGTGTGTAATGGATGCTTCGCTCTTGTGTAGGTATAAAGCAATGGAAATCCCAGTGTGGTACTCGCAAGAATTCGTTCAGCCAACTCGCAAGTAATGTACAGATCTTTTACTTGACATTTGCAAGAAGGGTACAGTATCAAACCGTTCGCCATGCGGAATTTCCATACATTTTTAGGTAATTATAACTCATCATGTCGGCATATAGTGGCGGTTTTGTGAAGAGGATACATTTAGAAACAAGAAAATATTGATGCTGAACATCAATGGCGCCGCAAACCAGTTATTTCTGTAACAGGGCACAATGCATTGAGCCGTAATAACCGTTTATAGAAATCACGTGATCGTTTGACAGCTCAGTAGGAATCACATTGTTGATCACGTGACTCATTTTGTCACGTTTACCATCCAATATTTGCATATGTGGAGAAAACCGTCGCCCTTGTAAGATTTTGTCTACACAAACAAACATTTGTCGCCAATGAATTACCATACATTAAGGAAAGAAAAGGTCTTACCGGATTGTGCTAAATCTGACAATCTAACACATATATGTCTGGTATCATACAACGCCTCTTTAAAGATATAATTAAGACTTGAATGAAGTTCTTATTATATCTATATAGACTAGAGGAGTTCTATGATACCAGTCATGTCAGGCACTCCGGGACAACATTGACCAGTTACAGTTAGCTGGTCTTAAAAACACGATCGCGAAAGGAAAACAATATTTTTACAATCAATACAATTTATCACGTGACTTCTCGATATGCATCTTTATTATTTTTCGAAAGGAAAATGTTAATTTATCTACGATCCCGGTTTTCATCCATCTAACAATGAAAGTACAATATATTATATATGAAAAAAAATATCTCACAAATAAATAAAAAAGTTAATATGGACCCCGATCTGGTAATCAAAGTACAGTTGATAAAGATGGATGTTAAAACAAAGCATGGAACCAGTTCAATATGGCTGCCTCCATAGGCACTTCACAAAACCGAATAAAAATATAGTGGCACCGCTCAAGCGGCGCCACAACAAAACTTTACAAACGAGTATCGGATAAATAGACGGATTTATACATAAATTGCCGTGTGAAAACAGCATGTATAGTAGTGAGCAAAACAAGTGAAGACGAGTATTGCACTTTATTAGCAATTACACGGCCAAAGATGGTAAATGATGTATTTATTTGAAAGATACTTTATTTCATTCAATGATGCAAATATTTACAAGTTGCGTGAAAGTCACAACAACCTGTCGATCTCAATTATTCAAAGGCACCCATCTATTTTCACCAATCGACTCAGAGAATTTACTCGCAATATCCGGTTTGGGTACAGTTCGTTTATATACTGTGAATAAGCACCCTTCGTTACCCCATAGATTAAAACCTTGTCGGAATTGAAGGCATTTTTTGGGATCAGCTCCCATAGTTCAGGCGGTAGAACATATAAGACTTGTAAAGATCAAGTTTCATGTGTAGGTTGGACTATCGGCTGGCTATCTAAAATTGCTAGTTCTAAGTCCTTCGGACGAGACGTTAAACTGAGGTCCCGTGCGACGGTACTATAAATCCAGCGCTTTGAAGAACCTGGGATAACTTGAGATGGATTTCATACTGTATATGCACTATTCCCCGTAATAATACTAACAGACTTTAGAGGGTGCCGCCTATATGGGCAACTGATGGTGATGATAAATAAACGGCACAAATTCAGTCATTCAAGTATTTGTGCAAGCCAACGACAAAATAAATATGGCTGAAATGAAGATAGAAAACACTATGTAGAAATAACAAGAGTTTTATTTTAAGTAACCTATTTTCGGTTTAAAATTATATTTCGTAGAACCTAATTCAATTCCGATTAACTTTCAGCCATGCTGTAAATTAATTGAAATAGGTCTACATGTTTATCATAGCTTCAGTTGACACAATTCTTTTTATCAAAACCACTGATCTAAAGATCAATAGCTTGTTATCGGTTTACATCGATAGACAAAACAGTACGTGTATCCTGAACAGATTTATAGATGAAGTGATTGACGTGATTTGTTATAATTATACTTTAGCACGAACCTTAGTCATGCCATGTGAAAAGGGAGTTTAATGAATCTGCAAAAATTATCGAACCTGGTCATCTTGCACAGCCCTCGCAAGCTGATCTAGTTCAAAAGTTTTAGCAATTAGTCAATTTTCTGCTTATCCAAAGACCATTCCAGCACATCATTTAGTCAGATGTTAAAAAAAAAAATGGAATTTATGCATTCACGATTTTGTGATGTTTTAGTACAGTGTATCCCAGAGATGCATTTAGCCCCGATTGCAAGAGCATAGCTCACCTAGTGCGGCATGGATCTTTAACTCTTTACCAAACGACAATTTTTTAGACTGGTCCAAATTGGAAGTATTTGCAGACGACAAAATAAATGTAATTAAAAATCTGAAATTTGTTTCTAGCAGGGTAGAAAATATTGTGGGAAAAGGAGAAAATGCTGGTTACCAGCATTTTTCTCCTTTTTCCACAATGTTTTCAAAAGGCTTCTCCCTCAGAGTCGTCAAAAGTCGGGATTGTGTGGTAAAGAGTTTGACAAAACTTAAAGTAGCCCTTTACCGGGCGACAAAACGGTATAGATCAGCCCTAATTTTAAGCATATCGTCGGTTTACTTCAAAAACCTCGTAACTACAGCTTGTTTCAAACTGTAGTTACGAGGTTTTTGAAGTAAACAGACGATATGCACTCGGCATATCAGATGTACCTCCTATAATGGATTATATTTCTTTCTGAAAGGGTAGAGAACTTTGTGGAAAAAAGGGAAAAAAAAAACCTCCTTTTCTCCTCAATGTTTTCAAAAGCCCTCTCCATCAGTGTCTTTTAAAACGACACATTATGTTCAAGAATTAATTCTTTCACTGCAAAGTAAAATGAACTCGACCAAGATCAGCCCACACCTTCTTTTGCAAGAGCATGGTTCATAAAGATTTGTGACCAATAACGCAAAAAGGGACCATCTAGAAATTCTCTACATCAATTGGATAAAAGTAGATCAACGATAGTGCAGATCAGTTTAAGTTGATGATTAAAAAATGATTGTATAACAAGGTAGAATGACCACTTTTCATACAGAAAATGTCAGTACAGCGAAAAGTGTCAACGCTGGTCAGCTTGCCCAATTCGCAGCGTCTGACCAGGACTGACACTTTTCGCAGTTCCCAAAAGGTCTCCTTTCGCGTGATGGGTCACATTTGATTCGATGCCAAGTTATGTTGTTATCTGTTTACTTTATTACTATGCAGTTTTTGCCCTTGTACATAAATGTCAAAAGTTTTAAGGAGAGATTGATATTCCACCCTTCAACGGAAAAAGAAAAATGTCAAGGGAAAAGGAGCAATACAGTACAGTCCATGAAGGCTGACCTGGGATAAAACCTTTAGCTTTTGGTCCATTTCTTGCTTGTGAAAGAGCCAAACTACCCCATAATTCAGTCAGTTGTATGACAAATTGGATTTTCTGGATCCATAATCAAATTATTTCTTGCTTGTAACAGTACATTAGGCTCAATTATACTATATTAAACACCTGCGAAATTACTGCAACAGTAATCCTTTTGAGATGAAAGGAGAGGTTTGACTGTCTTCGGACAGCTGTCAGTGTAAATAACAGGCCAGCCTGCAGTTCGTTACTTTACGATCTTGACCTACTCCCTCTCCCACGGAAGCACATTCTATATTCGCAAGCATATTGCTCCTATTCCTTTGACATTTTTCATTTTCGTTGAAGGGTGAAATATCAGTCTCTCTTTAACTTTCTTGGCATTGATGTATAAAGGCAAACACTGCATAGTAATAAACTAAACAGATAACAACATAACTTGGCATCGAAACAAATGTGACCCATCATGCAAAAAGGAACTTTCTGTGAACTACGAAAAGTGTCAGCCCTGGTCAGACTCCACGTTTCGCAGGCTGACCAGGGTTGACACTTTTCGCTTTAATGACATTTTCTTTATAAAAAGTGGTCATTCTACCTTTTTATACAATCATTTTTTTTAATTATCAGCTTAAACTGGCCTACACTATCGTTGATCTTTTTTTATCTAATTGTACAGTATTCCCAGATGGTCCCTTTTTGCGTGATTGGTCACAACCTATATGAACCATGCTCTTGCAAAAGGAGTCTTAATACACTTCGTTTGATACGAAACAAGTCGTCTCTTAATTAAGAATCTATAAAGTCCATCTTCTCTAACAATCGACCGAAGCAAGGGTTACACGGTCCTTTCACATTTATAAAACTACATGACTAATAGCATAAAGTGTCGGCTCAGATCAGCCCGCATAAACTAAAGACTGACCTGGGCCTTAAAATTTTGCAGAAGCAAAAAAAAAAACCCTTTACACAGAGAATTTACCTATTCAAAACTGCGCAAATCAGACCTTGGTACGTTGGTACGTTGCTTGCAGTAAAATATTTATTTGTTAATAATTCACCCCTGTCTGTCAGCACAATTGGCGAAAACAGTTTTGTGCATTCAGCGTAGATCAAGATAAGACTGCGATCTGACATTTGATCTAACCCGCCTGCTTCTTTAGTCAAGCCTTTAGCACATAATACCGACTTTTGACGACCCCGAGAAAGAAGCCAGGTTTTCTCCTTTTCCAACAGTGTTTTCTCTCCTCTTCGATACAAGTTTCAAAATATCAATCACTTTTATTTTGAAGTCTGTTAATGCTTTCAATTTGGACGGGTCTGAAATTGTTTCGTTTGTTAAAGGGTTAATGAATTTCAGCAGATTGTATATTCTGTCATCGAAAAATGAGCTCAATACATTTGCGAAAAAGTATCGACCAGGTCAGCCGGTTTAATGCAGAGAAATGACCCTCCCCTACAAAATGACCCATGGGTCATTTTTTCTACGTAGAGGAATGACCCCTGGGTCATTTCTAAACGCAGAGGAATGACCCGGGTCATTATTCTACGTAGAGAAATTACCCTTTGGGTCATTTCTCTGCGTAGGGGAGGGTAATTTCTCTGCATTACACCGGAGAATGGCTCATTAATCATTTTGCGCTGCAAGGCCATTAAATCCATAATATGAAATTCGATCTTTATAGATTACATACGTTAAAAACTTGTATGTTATTTACTGTAATCTACGGAATACCGTTAGGGCCATCGCCTTTGAATGTGCTAATTTGAAACACGATACTCGACAGTACGATGACGATAACGCGAAACAACGAAACCACGATGGTGAAAACGCGATAGTATGATGATGATAACACGATACTACGATGGTGAAACCACGACAATACAATAGTACGATGATGATAGTGCGATATAGCATCGTGTTTTCACCATCGTACTGTCGCGATTTCACCATCGTAGAATCGTATTTTCGTGTTTTCACCATCGTGCTATCGTAGTATCGTCATCGTACTATCGTGTTTTCACCATCGCACTATCGTAGTTTCACCATCGCACTATCGTATTATCGTCATCGTACTATCGTGTTATCGTCATCGTACCATCGTGTTTTCATCATCGTACTATCGTGTTATCGTTATCGCACTATCGTGTTTTCACCATCGTGCTATCGTCGTTTCATCATCGTACTATCGTGTTTTCGTCATCGTACTATCGTGTTATCGTCATCGTACTATCGTGGTTTCAACATCGTGCTATCATCGTTTCATCATCGTACTATCGTATTATCGTCATCGTACTATCGTTTTATCATCATCGTAGTATCGCGTTTTCACCATCGTACTATCGCCTTCCGGTGCGTATGCGTACCCCAAAATATTCAAGACCTGCAGGACAACAGTACACATGGACGAGTTTATTCAAAGTCATTTTGAGCGAGGATATACTAGTCCATAGATATCCGATATTTTTCCAGTACCGAAGTTCTTTACCTCTTCCGCTGACCGTGGGGATTAAAATCGCTTTTGGACAGCTGAGACTGTGGATTAGAAAGTGCAGTCTGCTACCTGACGCCTTTTTCTTTTTAGCAAAACCATCTTACAGTACAAAAGTAATCTAATTTCAAGCTTTGAAATACCCGGCATTTATCATTATTTTTCTTTTTGGTGGCAAAAAAATTACAGAAAACATTAACCCAACTAGATTGTGGAACAACACATACCTGTAAATTATTAGAAAAACATTTTCCTGTTCTATAAGTATATACTAGTATCCTAAACATAAGGTAAAATGGGATTGGTAAATCTGAAAAATAGCTGGTTGAATATAGGTTTTATTTGTTTCTTGGAGAAAGACAAAATTTTATGAAAGGAATATACACATTATCTTTTAGTTGTATGGTTGTACGGTGTTTTACATCATAGTCAGTATTATTCTAGTTTTATCACTGCAGCCAGTCCACCTATCCATGCTTTCCAGTAAATTTTGTTTCCGGTACTCCCCACAATATTTTTTCTCGAGCTACTGGCTGCTTTCCCACATAACTATCATCATAGCAATGATCAGCAGAGAAAGAGGAATGAATCCTGTCACGATGACTATTATCAGTCCTCGGAAAGAAATTGGCCGAGGTGCGGATCAAACCAGTGACCTCTGTTCTCAAGTCTTGTACACTACCGACTGAGATACCAAGGCTTGGCAGATTATGCTCTAGACATTTAGTCGGACCCAATTATGGAAAAAACAAGAGAAGCCATTTTTTTTTGCCTAAATACCCCTTTCTGAAGTCACTGATACAAATTTGTTGAAGTCAAAGGCAAAAGTTCTTGATACAAATTATATTTTTGACTATATCAATGTTTAAAAAAAGTTTGGATACTGGAGAAAATCTAGTTGAAAAAAAGAGCTCTGTGTCGGATTTGAACCTTGGTCTATTTCACTCTGAGCAGGTGCTTTATCCATAAGGCCATTGAGTCTGCAATTGAAGCATAGCCTCTCTCAAAATGACTTTGAATAAACTCGTCCATGTGTACGATTGTCCTGTATATTGGAGGATGCGCATGCGCACCGGAAGGCGATAGTACGATGGTGAAAACGCGATACTACGATGATGATAATACGATAGTACGATGGTGAAAACACGAAAGTACGATGACGATAATACGATAGTACGATGACGATAATACGATAGTACGATGATGAAACAACGATAGCACGATGGTGAAACCACGATAGTACGATGACGATAACACGATAGTACGATGATGAAAACACGATAGTACGATGACGATAATACGATAATACGATGACGATGATACGATGGTGCGATGGTGAAACTACGATAGTGCGATGGTGAAAACACGATAGTACGATGACGATAACACGATAGTACGATAGCACGATGGTGAAAACACGAAAATACGATACTACGATGATGAAATCGCGACAGTACGATGGTGAAAACACGAAACTATATCGCACTATCATCATCGTACTATCGTATTGTCGTGGTTTCACCATCGTAGTATCGTGTTGTCGTCATCGTACTATCGCCTTTTCACCATCGTGGTTTCGCGTTATCGTCATCGTACTATCGAGTATCATGTTTCAAATTAGCACATTCGAAGGCGATGGCCCTAACGGTATTCCGTAGTAATCGTAGGTAAATTTCAAAACATTTTGTTCAGTTTTAGGCGTAAGATCTGTCCATGGCTCTAACCTTGTGCAGAACATTAAACTTTAGACTTCTTCCAACTTCGAAGGTCAATAAAAGGACAAAAAACTAAAAAAATTAAATTGAAATCTCTGCTAGGGTAGAAGATAATTATGATTGCGAAAATGCTGGCTACCGGTAATTAATCCGCGTTGTCAAAAGTTTTTTTCCTACATGGTTTAAGCAGCTGTGGATGGTTTGGTAAAATGTTAAAAATACTTGTAGTAAGACATTATTTTAGGTTCAAGAACCCCGAATGATGTCATTCTCTGCTCCTTTCGGGCAACTTTCAAAGGATTTGGTTGTGCTGTTTGTCGTACGTCAAAGTATGCTTTGACAGATGGGCAATTCTAATTGTGTTCCAAGATTGTGTTTCTGTATGTACTCTTATATTGTCAATACAAGGTGCTATTGAAGTACTCTAGGGTTGGATTAAAGTAATTCAGAATGGGCCAAAAAAATCTACGAATGGGTCGATTTCTTTAATGGCAGGTTCAGGTTTATAAAGATGGATCACATCTTCTTTAGATGGACCAAAGTTTCCTATGGTTACTCAGAGCTTCTCGATTTGAATAGAATTATACTACGTTTTACCATCGGAACAGGAAATTGTAAAGCTCGCAGTCCTAGATAGGATTAAAAAAT
Organism: Tridacna crocea; assembly: GCA_943736015.1. Lineage (NCBI taxonomy): Eukaryota > Metazoa > Mollusca > Bivalvia > Cardiida > Cardiidae > Tridacna > Tridacna crocea. The sequence goes on from OX031066.1 coordinate 20,017,064, forward strand.
GCCGAAAGAAATTTAAAGCAGCTTTGATATGCAAGGCTGCAATTAATAGTTCTACTGTATGTTTCAGAGTTTTACGATGTAGGAAAACAAATTCATAGCCAATACCTGGTATAGGTTACACGTTTTAAAAACCTTTGCGATAAAAAGAAAGAGAAGCGTTTCAAAAACTTATAAATAAGGATTATTTTTTTGCAACACCTAGTGTTTCCTTTTCTTAGTTTTTATCAATACAATTGGGCTCCTTTGACAGATGACCTTGTTCTTGGTAAGTCTGGAATGATTTATGAAGACCTGAGTCCGTTTTCACCAACCATTCTTAAGAACATTCTTAGTCTTATTCTCCAAGATTTTCTGACTCTGAAAGTAACAAAACATCTGATTGGCTAAACCAAACGGTTTAGCCAATCAGAAGTTCTGTTACTCGCACACAGACGAAATTCTGAAGAATAAAACAAAGAATATTCTTAAGAATGGTTGGTAAATACGGATCCAGGCCTGTTTATCACATCCTTCTGATTGTCTATATCTACATTATGAAAGTAACACAAATTCTGACTGCCTAAGCCATTTGGCTTACCAAATCAGAAATTTTCAATCGTTCTTGAGAATAAGACTAGGAGATCTTCTTATGAATGGTTAGTGAATGTTGACCCTGGCTTAATCAGCGGAATCCAAAAATAAGAAATAAAATCTCCATAGGCCTAAAATAAACACATGAGCCATGCTCTGTGAAAAGGGAGCTTAATGCATCTGCTATAAGTATCGACCCAGTCCAGCTTGCGTAGTTTGCGCAGGCTGGCATGGGCCAATAATTTTAGCATAGCTTGGTATCATGTATCACGGACAGGCATTATGCCTCCTTTTGCCAGAGTACTGTTAATGTTTCTCTTTCTTGTATCCGTCTTTTATCTCCATTGAGGGTCTTACCTGGATAAATTCCAAGTTTTGTTTTACGCATGATTTACAAACTTTATAAAGGATATGCGTTTAACCCTATACAAAACAATCCCGAGTTGTACAGATTTAGCCTAAAAGGATATTGCAAATATTGAGGAGGAAATGCTGATAACAAGCTTTTTTTCCCATATCCTATAATATTCCTCATCAGGAAAGAAATGACATTTAATTCTTTGAGTCTTGACAAATCCCAAATTTTGTAAGTTGGCAAAGAATTAAAGAATAACCTATAAATGTACACACACATATAGGGTATATCTCTAAACCGTCTCATGATCACCTTCCTTGTAATTATTTTGAAACGTTCATTTTGCAGCGAGGAGAGGTAGAATAGACAGGTTTTGGCAGATGATGGGTTTGAAATGGTTTCAACGGTGTTTGAGTTTGCTTTTTCTCGTCACCATATGTGGTAAGTTACAAAAAATAAACACTTAGATGAGAAAAAACTAATTTTAACATGTACTAAAATAACACTTGATTCTTATTTAACTGCGCTAAGGCACTTTTATAGTCGTTGATAGAGCTGATATAGCATCGTATTTAACCCATTACCACACAATCCCTACTTTTGACGCCCTTGAGAAAGAAGCCTTTAGAAAACATTGTGGGAAAAGGAGAAAATGCTGGTAACCAGCATTCTCTCCTTTTCCCACAATGTTTTCTACCCTTCAGAAAACAAGTTTAAATTTTTCAGTCACTCTTAATTTGTCGTCTGCAAATGCTTTTAATTTGGACCAGTCTAAAATATTGTCGTTTGGTAATGGGTTAAAGGTGGCATTAAGTTTAATTATTTATATCAGCAACCAAGACTGCCGCTTTACTACTTTGCAAAGATAATTTACTCTTTCAGCATTCAAATGAACTTATTATCTCGACCTCTGGCTGAAAATTCAAGAACGATCCGCTGAAATTTATATCTTTTAATTTATCTTATAGGATTGATTAAGCCATTAGATGGTATAGATTTGGGATCACAGTCAGACTGCATAATTTGATCTTAATCTTTGTCGTCCGCAAAAGTTTGTGCTTTTGCTCAGGCGCTGAAAGGTTTAACTCGTTAACCAAACGACAAAATTTTAGGTTTGTCTAATCAAAAGAATTTGCAGACGACAAAATAAAAGTGACAGAAAATTCGAAATTTGTTTTGTGAAGGGTAGAAAACATTGTGCGAAAAGGAGAAAATGTTGGTTACCAGCATTTTCTCCTTTTCCCACAATGTTTTCTAAAGGCTTCTTTCTCTGGGTCGTCAAAAGAAGGGATTGTGTGGTAATGGGTTAAGGCTAAAAAGGCTTAAGGTCTACATATTTTTTTCATCATTTTGTCCGACATTTTTTTCTTTCCATATTTTTCGAGAATTTAAAAAGCTTTAATTAATCACACTAATATTTTGTCCTTCTGATACTGACCCTATGCAGAATATATATTTATATCTTGCAGGCCAGATTGGAAATCTAGGCATACATGTATATATGATATAATTTTGTCTAGACCAAATTAGATTGTTTTCTAAAAAAAGAATCGATAATCATATTAATCCACATAATGTTATAACAGAGAGATATTCGTAATTAAAGCAATTTATTTTTCCGAATCTGCCTAGATTCCAGTTTGGACTACGACATACATGTATATAGATACTGTTAATATTTTCTGATGAAATAAATAATTCGTATTTTCATTAGTTTTTAAACTATTCAAAAAGCAGTAACAGTGCTTTGACATTCTTTTAAGACACTTATTATTTTCATTATTGATTTACTAATTCATTACAAATTTCTTTTTTTTTTTTCGTCTTTAGAATTTCATTTATCACCATCCCCAACGTTACTAAATGTATGTCTGGCTACAAAATGCATGTGGCACTACATACGGGGTACATGCAGAATGAAACTGTTTGGATGATATGAAACCGTCGTAATTAAACTCTCGAGGCATTTTTTGCTTGAATGACGTAATGTTGTCCTTAGCATTCAAAGCTTTATGAAAGGTTAAGGAAAAAAACTTTGCTTGACAGATGTAGATGCATCGCTGATAGATCTATCATACAGAAGCCATTTTTGTTTTAACGTCGTAAATCTATTGTTAATACATCTTTGATACAGTGTCTCCTTTGTTTGAAGAACGACTGTTCGTTCTATCTTTGATAGAGAAGCCACATTTACCTGAACAACGTGTATAAATCCACTGTAAAAAATCTCTGAAGTAGAAGCAATTTTTTTTTGATAAACAACTAATATCTGAGTAGATCTTTAGCCTAAATCAATTCCAATTATTTTCTTGATAAAGAAGTCATTTTTTGCTTGCACTGCGTAAAACCCTCGTTAAAAGAACTTTGATATATTTTAGGAAACTATTTTTGCTTTAATACGTAACTGTATGCTTAAAATATCTTTAACTCGGAAGCCATATTTGTTTAAACGACGTAGATCCATCTTCATTAAATCCCTGATGCAGAAACAGCTTCTGCTAGAACGACATCAGTTCACTTTTAATATATATTTGACATGGAAGCAACTTTTGCTTGAATAAGTTAAATCAATCCATGATAAAACTTTAACATAAAAAAAAAATAGCTTGAACGATGTAAATGGATCGCCGATAAATCTTTGATGTAGATATAGGTAGTTTTTTTGTGAAGGAAATAAACTTATCGATAATAGATCTTTGATTAAAAAAAAATATGGCCATTTGTGTTTGAACAACCAAAATCCATCTTTCAATAGATCCTTGAAACAAAGACACTTGCTGGAACGACGTAAATTCTTCAAAGCTTTCAAAAGCCCTCTTTGAAAGGGTCGTTAAAAAGGAACTGTTTGGGTAAAAAGTTTAATTTGAAACAGGAGGGAAATTATACCGGTCTGCAATATTGGTTATGTCTCCGTGCAATTTCATCGATGTGGAGTAAAGCAAAATTAGTTCCATTTTTGTGGTATTTGTCGAAGACAATACCACAATGAGTTCAAGATTGAATTTTGAAAACCATGTATTTTATTTTGTGCCGTGAATCTAATACTCCATCGCGTTTGGGTACACAACAGTAGAAAGAGATTGAGTTCAAGTAGTTCTCGCTTAAATTTTGCCGGAATATCCCGGATGTTTGTAGCTTGAAAATGTTTCAAACGCTTTGGAATATCATTACTACGCTCTCTGTCCTAACCACATACAAACAGACAAAGCAATGATTATATGCTCTTTTATCTCAAAAAAAGCCAGACGGGCTGAAAAACGTAATTTCAAGTGAAATAACTCAGCCTTTTTAAAAAAAAGTCGGTCGTCAATGACACTGATAAATTAATCAACCTCCGAAAGGTCCCGGGCTTTAGCGCAAGAATATAAAACTTGGCATAAAGTAGTTCAATTTAAATAGATGAATATTTCCATTTTCTTCATAATTTGCAGCTATCTAGGACGACATTTCACTTTAAATCTTGATTTGCAGATCTTCTATATGATACATATTTCTACATATGCCAGCGTATCCGTTTTGTCATAGCGTACCCAAACTCTTTAGAGTCGGTACCGAGTCTATACCGAGACAGCGTACCCAAACGTTGTAGAGTTTTAGTTCAACCATTTTGTGCAAAACCGAAAGAAATAAACCCAGTTAAACTCATTTTTTTCTCAGACAAATTACTTTTACGGTGTCACTAAAATATATAATTTGAACTGGCATATTAAAATACATTGGGCGAGGCTATCAATCGTTGAGATACTTATTTTTGATTGAAATTAGCTTCTCGCGCAATGATACAAATTTGCCAACTGATCTTGGGCTTTTTCGTTCCAAAACCAATTCGTTCCATGGCTTGCTGGTCCTATGATTGCACGCTACTCCATTTGATTGCTCATGAACATTTATAGATCGAGGTAATAGACCATTTGCCAAATACCGTTACTGACGCGTCACCACGAGTTATTTCCCTTTCCACCCGACAATTTTTCCCAATCCTGTATATACCCGAATAGTGAAAGTGTCATATTTTTTAAATGGATTACACACTAAACGCGATAAATAAACAATCTAAAACGGCCGTGCCGTTAGTTTCATCAATCATTTTTTTCGAAGACACACACAAAAAAGAACTGTTGTTTTATCAATTTTTCGGTAGACCAGAGAGTAAAGCGGTATCATTTATAAGCAGCTGTCTCCTGCCTGGCGTGTTGATAGAGCCGCGAGTTTTTGTATGCCGTCTGCATTAACCCTTTGGCTACCAAGTGCGACTCAATGACCTATTGCAGACAATATAGATTCAGATCACACCAGAAAGAACGTGCAGTCTGATCCTAGATCTACGCTATCCGATACGGAGATATTTTTCCTCGGGTGCATGGAAGTACCGAATTACACCTGATTTACCGAATTATACCGAATTACACATAGTGATACCGAATTATACATTCAAAACACTTATTTATTAAGTAGTATAATGATTAAACTTTTAAAAATTATATTATTATGCTTTTTCTGGCCCTTAACTGTTTAATTCTGTAATTCACATTACCGAATTACACTATATACTATGATTGGTATCACACTATGTTTCACCGGATTTACCGAATTATACCGAATTACACATAGTGATACCGAATTATACATTCAAAACACTTATTTATTAAGTAATATATGAATTAAACTTATGAAAATTTTATTATTAGGTTATATACTATTATTGGTATCACACTATGTTTCACCGGATTTACCGAATTATACCGAATTACACATAGTGATACCGAATTATACATTCAAAACACTTTTTTATTAAGTAATATATGAATTAAACTTATAAAAATTATATTATTAGGCTTTTTCTGGCCCTTAACTGTTTAATTCGGTAATTCACATTACCGAATTACACATTGTGATACAGAATTATACATTCAAAACACTTATTTATTAAGTAATATATGAATTAAACTTATTAAAATTATATTATTAGGCTTTTTCTGCAGATAACAATTTGAATGTGGCTTAAAAATGAAATTTTCTTTAGGAAGGATAGCAAGGGAAAAGGACAAAAGGTTGTTTACTAGAATTTTAACCCTTTTCAACAACATTTTTAAAAAAACTATATTTCTATGGGTCGTAAAAAACTTGGGTTAAGTGGCATAGGGTTTTAAATAGTTACTGCGAATGTTTTCACCCGAAGACAACAATTTGGAAAGATACTTAGCATATGGAGACGATTGAATAAACGTGGGTCAAATGGTTGTAATTGTCTTTTAAAAAGTAAAAAAAAAACTATTGTTGAAACAGGCATGAGAAAATGCATGTTGCAAGCCCTTCCTTTTTTCCTCAAATATTTTCGCTCACACTTTGAAAATTCGTTTTTTTCACAAATGTTTATGAACTACATATTGATTACTTTCAGTTTTCGGTTTTTTGAAAGTGTGTGTGTGTGGGGGGGGGATGTGTTAAGGTTGAGGAAGTGAGACAAAAACAGACAGTGGGACAAATCAGCACGTCTGCCCCCTTTTTACATGGGTCGCTCGAAATACTTTGGTAAAAGGTTGTTTAGCTGTTTAGTGTCTGCAGAAAGACAGGGACAGTCCATTTAGTGATTTTAAAGTACTATTATCAAACATCCTTGTTGCACTTTCAGGCATGTACCTATTGACGAATAACTTATGTTATCGATCATGAACAAAAGAAACGTGGCTTCAGATAAAAATTCAGACCTTCCAATCCATAACTTCTTTTAAGCTTCATTTTGAGTATAAAAAATGAAAGAAAAATGGGTGAAGGGTTAAATCGGTGTTCCTTTCATCTCGGTATCGCACTGCAGAGTGGGTGACCTTTAGAACAGCTGCAATGTACTTGCTTCTTACAGATTAGCACACACGAGTCACATTAAATTGACTCTTCTTATCTTTTGTTTCATATTAATTTACACCTTTGGTTATCATTAATGGTCAGGATTATGAATTTTATACAGGTTTCAGAGGCTTAGTCCATTCTTAGTCTCTACATGCTCTTTATTTAAATACGATTTTATAAAATGCATATTTTGTCTGTTTATGATTTTCTTTTTTAAAGGCAATATAATGAAATATGTTTGAATTGTGTTCGAATTGATTTCTATAGATTTCTTGCTATGTCATTTTCTTTTCAGTTATGAATTTGTCCAAATTTAAAGGATTTGCGAACGGGACATACGGCATTTGTTACTGAAATAATGCTTTGATTGTCTGGTGTCACGTGATACTGCTGGTGCGCCACTTACGATGAAATGGAAATATCGCTTACTGTCTATTGATTGTAATGTTGGAAATTGAATGTAAAAGGCTAGAGATATTTCATAATTATAGTTCTCAGGAACAAACTTAATTTTGTTCGATATATCAACAGGATTTTTCTCTCTATTCGTCATGCACTTTACTATCAAGGGGCGTTACTCCTGCTTCTTCGTCATGATCAAAAGGAGACCAGTTATACAAAAATAAACCAAACTTTGTCATGAATACTCTCCCTTCAACCGAAAAGGTATTCATTTGCTTAGTGGGTTCACTTTTAAGCCAATATCTGAACAGTATGTCTCTGTTTCTTTCAAACTATTAATTCCACACATGGATTTCCTTGACAAATACCACTTCAGCGTTTTCAACGCTTTGATATAAACTGTGTCTGGATGCTAATCGTAATTGAATTACCTACCATGTTAATATAGCTACCATTTACTTTAAACAGCAGTACCATTATGTATGGTGGCATATTACTGCCACGAGATACGAGATAGCTATCATGTTAACTTTAGAAAACTATCGTGATAAATAAGACTATCCTGGAAATATAATCGAGATAAGAAAAAGTTTCCTGAAAAAAAAAAAACTGTAAAAAAGAAAGTGTTAGGAGGAAAATATTTTGAAAAGGTGTACTCTTTAGATGTGCCGGACAGATTTTGCTGATGCTATATCCCCTCCAGAAGTAATGCCCCGCTTGACGTCACCCTACGTTACCATAGCTCTTGTAAATTATTAATTAGTGCTAATAGTAATTATAAGCATAATTCAACAAAGTTTCAGGGGTGAAAATTTTGATCAAGATAAGCATATAAATAAAAAAATATGGAATTTTTCCTGATACGACACCCTTCGTATTACTGTTTAAACATAAATTTTCTTTTTCATTCATGTACGTCATCAAAGTGCGCACTTCTGTAATAATAAGGCGTAATCTTTAACATAATTGAATCATTTATTTCATACTTTTCGGTAATTTGTCGCGAAATAGTGCTGGATTATAAGGTTTGATACTACATTGTTACCACCAGTGAAATTAACCGATTTCTTAGTAACAATTACTAAGTACATAGTTTCTTCCACTATGTTTAGAACTTCGTACTTTCATATCTCTTTCAGACAGTGATTAAAATCAATAATCTTTATAAAATAAACCTCCCTTCCTTTCGAACGTTTATCAATCCAGCTAAATCCATGGGTTTTCTTTTTAGTTTTGCTCATTTGTTGTGTCGCTTTGAACCTAAATAGATTTATGGGGGACGCTTATAAATGACACTAGCGCGGAAAGCGATATCTGACAATTGGAAGATTACAAATTGATAAAATGCCCATTTGAAAAACGATTTTTGTCTTTTCAAACAATCCATTTTGCGTGATTTTCTCTCAAATTGATGAAAACACAATTCTGTTAAAACTAATCGGTAAATACATTCCTGTTGTAATGCGTTCTTATGCGGGGGTATGCCAATGGGAGATGACAAAAACAACTATTCTGGATTTTGATGAAAGTCCCAACAAAAAGGGGTTAGAAAAATGCAATAAAAAAGAGTTTTTCGATGAGAGATCGCCACCCGCGAAAAAATTGCCGATGATATTCGTTCGATGAATAAATTTCAACTTTAACACTCAAAAAAGTATTCTATATCATCGGCCATTCATTTGTTTTTCTTTTACACATGTAACGTCCAATCATGTCCTATTCCATTCGAAATAGTTAATTCTCTTTTTGTGGAAATGAAGTTTATGTTCATAGTACTTAGACATGTAGATGCGTCGCAAAAACACTTCTATTAGCAGAATGGAAAGGAAAATGCATTTGTTCTCACCATAGATTCTTTCTTTTATGTTCAGCTCGTCATTTTGAAAACCATGAAAATTCGACAAAGCAATTTTTCATTCGTTTGAAAAAGACCCGTTAGATTAAAACAAAAATAAACATGACCACTCGTTTATGATCTTGTCATACATGTAAATTAAACTCATAAACCCCAAGTGAAGAGTATAACGGGTGAAATACGTTGCAAGATTTCGTTGCAAATATCAGCAAGCTGCCTCTTTACACTTTGCACGTGTTGAGCCCTATGCCAAACGATAGCATTCTTATAGCTCATTAAGATTGAAAGCTTTTGCAGACTACAGAATAATTGTGGCAAAGAATAGATTTTTAAGGTAGAAACCGTTTTGGGAAAAAGAAAATTTTCTGGTTTTTAGCGTTTTCTCCATTTCCAACAAGAATCGTCAAAACTCGGGATCGTATGGTAGAGGATCATCAGTGCATAAACTATCCGTTTTACTAGGATATCTTCAGTGTTGTCTGCTGTAAATTGCTCAAAGGATATAATATATTTATTCGTTTGTTTTTATTACAGACGCATGTTTCACAGATGATGATTGCACTGGCGCTAACGAAATCTGTACACAAGGCTCTTGCGAATGTATCGATGGGTTTGAAATGAGACTCGGAACATGCTCCCAAGGTAAATTGACATTCTGAAATGAGAGGTTCTCACAAACAGAAAAATACAATTAAAAATTACCTTAACGCACCTGTTGTAAACTTAAATACATGCAGGTTTATGATCTTGCTCTCCTTTAAGTTTATAGATTGCACAAGATCATGACAGGAAAAGGGAATGTTATCCATTAGTGAGCTTAGCCATTTCCTTTCAAGTTTAACAGCCATACAAAATCTTCCTACTTGGTAAACCCCCATCTTTTTGTTTTACTTAAGTTTCCATTGAAAAAGTTTTAATTACCGTGGCTGGTATGTCGATACCGACATTAGCATTATATTGACTAGTATGAGCCTCTATATTCCTACAATGTTTCATATTCAGACATTTATTTTCAGTGCTAGGGAAATCCTGCTTTTCCTGGTTCGATTGCTCCAATATCAGCAACGCAGATTGTGTAAGCAGTACTTGTGTGTGTCAACAAAATCCTCCGTCCGTTTCATACTATGACGTCAACGGACTTTGTGTCTCGGGTAATATTGTTTGCAATTTTGATTTAATTTGTTTTAACTTCGGTTTCAACAATTTCAGGTACATGTACATGTATATAAAGGTTCACTGTGAACCTTTGCGCGCCGCAAACTTATTTTTTGAAAATTGATTGATAAAATTCTTTTCAGCATCTGATTGCTTTTCCACGCTAATAATCAACACATTAGGTTAAAACGATAATAAAACGGAGACAAATTCCTCTTATCCATATCGCTGTAACGATCCTCATACCCCGGAAGTCATTTTAACAGAACTGGAATTTGAACTAATTCATGAATCTCAAGTGCTAAGCAATTAATTAACTAGGTTCTACTTTACCTATGACGTTCACTGATCGGCTGCTTCACCTCTCTTTGTGGACTCGTGAACCCGTTTACAACAAGCAATCAGGGAACAGTAAAAACTATTAAAGCACCAAAGTCAATATCAACCTTTTTTCTGATTGTGTAGATTAAGACCAGACTGTACAGATAATGCATTTAGATTTTTTATTCCTCTTACCTAATGATTTGTGAGATACCAGCTTTCCTGAAATTAGATTATTTGGATTGTTTTACTTTATTTGAAATATGCATGTCACTTAATTAGGATTCTATTTTTCTAGGCGAATCAATCATTGCATACCCTGTTAGAATTTCATGATTTCATGAAATAAACCAGTCAATTAATAATGCAGTTTAGAACAATCCGTACTTTCAATAATCTTATTCCTAAATCTACCATCCATATTTAAAATTACGAAACAGTTGACTTTCTTACTCCATCTTTGGGGCCACATCTGTACCCATCAAGTTCCCTAAAGCAGGATATCATTCCAAATTCTGTTTGCTGTGAACTCCCAAAATATACATCTTGTTGTATCGAAACTGATGTTTTGCTACACCTTGACTTGATTTGCGTTTTATTACAGAATGTTTTTCAGATTGTAGAAAGACTTCTTTCTTCTTTTAGGTGTAATGAATATACTTGATTCAATTTTAGGTGTGCCGTTAATTACATGTATATAAAATGACTTTTTTTATACACTATCTTTTTTGACTGTCAGGCCCACAAAGCGTTACGAAAGTTTGCCGATTGGCGGAATTGATGTGTTCACTATTCCTATTTCACACAGATGTTTGAGATCTTTTGTTTGTTTTCTGGGAGTGCATAAACCTGCCTATAGCCTGTGCAATTCTCTTGCTGACCAGTCAAGCCATCACTATCACCTAAAACAGCCCGGCTATCGCAAACATCAATACCGTTTTCTGTTGTCTATTAAATGAAATAATAGAATGGGTTTAAGATGGGTTTTGCAGATGGGTCTGAAAACGTTTGGGGAAAAAGGAAGATTCGAGTTAATCAAGCAAATGCTCTTAAGCCACTGGAGTATTCAGAACCTGTCTACATCTGGAAAAAAGGGGGTTCTTATCTAGGTATTTCCCCAAAGTACAAAGCTTTGTATAAAACTTTTGGCTATCATACTTTCTTTGCATTGTCATTCACCGTGCAGTGATAGGCAGGCCATGTACGGACAGTGTGGAATGTCTGGGATACTCTTCTGTCAGGTGTAGAGATGGAGAATGCAAATGTTCCGACGGATATTCAAAAAATGGGGACTTCTGCTCTCAAAGTGAGTATATATGCTTATTTGTCACAAAATTCTTAATTGAAAAGATTTTTTTAATCGAATTTGAAGTTTGGTATTCTCGGCATTTTGACGGGCATCTCAAAGACGTCGTTTCGGTACTTATGGAGACGTGGAAAAATGGCTTCTCCCTGAACATCTTTACCGGCTGCAGGATCGTATGACAGATCCCAATGCAGCTGGATACGATTAGTACCAGTTTCCATCGGTAGGAAATACATTCGGTAAATCTTCTATGCAGAATTAAATTAATTGAATGTTTCAGTCAGACATTCTAGGTTATCGGGTATAGGCTTCTGATTTAAATGATAATATCGGGGTTAATTCACGCTTTTGAGGTCGTTAACATTCGCAGAGACCCGAAAAATGCTTTAACGCCCGAGTGCGAAGCACGAGGGTGTTTAAGTATTTTGAGGGCCTCTGCGAATGTTAACGACCGAAAAAGACGTGAATTAACGCTGTTATTGCATAATGTAAAGGTATTTTAACAATAGTTTGCACAGATAGCAAAAATATTTCCATAGAAAAGCAAATAAGCGAACTTCAAATGTACTGTACGTAAATGGGTCAAAACCGGAAGTCGGCGAAGAAGTTTTTGTTACGATTAGAAAAGGGCCGTTAGTCCTGTATGCCAGTTTTGATTCTCTCGGTATAAATACACTTCTATTGATTTTTAATACACACGTACTTGACTTATGTGAAAAAAACTTGCACACGTTTGGAAGATTACAACTAGGATGAATGCGTGGATATAAATTTCTGTAACTGAAGGCGACAGAGGGTTCGATCTACATCAAGCGAGGCGGACCGGTCTCATTAAAAATTGGGTGGGATGTAGCTGGTTTAGAGTATATTTCACGGGTGAATTTTTGTTCAGATCTCGATTAAACTGAGATTCTATGCAAAGGTTTGTTTGTGGTGTACTAATATCATCAAAGACATGCCATGAAAAGGATCGAATATGGTACGAATTCCTACAGTTTGATGGTCGGAGTCTAGGGAAAATCTGACAAGGACAAACGTTGTTTACAAGGTAGGCCCGAATCGAGGATATTGATAGTACAAACCCGGGCGTTAACGGCGCGTGAATTTACTGATTAATACACGTTTTCTCCCGTTAACCGTCCGATTTTTACCCGTTAATACATGCTTATAACGGCCCGAAAAGACACGTTTTATGCAAAAATTTTGAAAAAAAACAAACAAAACACAAATTTTGTGCGCTAACATAAGTTTAGCTATCACACAGTCCATACACGTACACGTTTATAAAACTAACATGTTGGAAATACTGTTTACCACTGATTTGACAACAACAATTATTTCATCTGCAGAATTTTCATGTTCACTGGTTCTTCATTTTTTGTGGGTATATAAGCCATCATATCAAAGATCAACTAGAATTTCATGGTGAACAGCTTTACAGCTTTAATCTAATTTACAGCTCGGTGTTTTTCAAACGACACCTGCACAGATCAGAATACTGTTTGCCAGAACAGTTACTGCACATGTGCGGAGGGATACACGCTTTTAAACGGCAGTTGCACAGCAGGTAATTTATCTCAGATTTAATCTGGTTGACATGGTATAAAGTTTTCAGTTACATGTCAGTAATTACAGAGGCTGTTCTACGCATCAAAATGATATTAGTCGGTGTCTGTATTTGGAGGTGTGAACTGTGAAAAAAGAAAAAAAAAAACACGACTATTTCCAAGATAATTTGTGTAATAATATTAATAATAATAATAATAATAACTCTTTTTTTACAATATTTAATCACTATTTGTCAGTCTCGCTAACAACTGCGAACATTTTAAATTGTGATTTTTTTTTTTATATAATTATGTATTAATTGTAATAATTTTCTGATCTGGTTTGAAATAAATAGACTTGAGAGAAAAAAAAATTCCCTTTTCCTCAAAATCCCAAGTTGTAACAAACCTCTGGCAATAGGCATTTGAAAACATTCCGGGAAAAGAAGAATGCGCCGTTATCCAGCATTTTCTCCTATTCACACAATGTCATCTATCGCTTCTGAAAAAAAGTCCATCATTTGCATCTACATTCTTTGCTTCCATTTTTTCTAGTTCTTGGTAGGGCCTGTGGATGGTCTTCAAGCTACACGTATTATTGTGACTATAGTTTACATACATCCTGCAATGGTTCCATTTGTGTATGTTATTCCGGTTACTATGACAACAATGGAGTGTGCTCATCAGGTGCTAGTTGTTTTATCCTTTTTTTTGTGGTATTTGTCGAAAGCAATACCACCATGAGTTCAAGATTGAATTTTGATAACCATGTATCTTATTTTGTGCAAAGTCGAAGGAAATAAACCCAGTTAAACTCATTTTTTCTCAGGCAAATGACTTTTACGTTGGCACTCAGATATGTAATTTGAAATGGCATATTAAAATACATTGGGCGAGGCCATCGATCGTTGAGATACTTATTTTTGATTGAAAATAGCATGTCTCACTCATAGCCTTCTAATGGCGCTATGATACAAATTTGCCAACTAACCCTGGGCTTTTTTGTTCCAAAACCAATTCGTTCCATGGCTTGTTCGTCCTATAACTGCGCGCTACTCCATTTGATTGCTCATGAGTATTTATAGATCGAGGTAATAGAGCATTTGCCAAATACCGTTACTGACTCGTCACCACGAGTTACTTCCATTTCCACCCGACAATTTTTTTGTTCCAATCCTGTATATACCCGAATGGTGAAAGTGTCATATTTTTTAAATGGATCACACCCTAAACGCGATAAGTAAGACAAACAACCTAAAACGGCCGTGCCGTTAGTTTTTAGCTCACCTGAGCACAACGTGCTCAAGGGGAGCTTTTAGGGTCACTGGGTGTCCGTCGTCCGTCGTGCGTCGTGCGTCGTCCGTCGTCCGTCGTCCGTCGTGCGTCGTGCGTCAACAATTCTTTAAACATCAACTCCTCCTAAACCGCTGGGCCAATTTGGACCAAACTTGGCAGGAATGTTCTCTTTAAAAAATTGTTCACAGAATTTGATTCCGTCAAAAACTCTGGTTGCCATGGCAACGAAATGGAATTTTTTAGGAAATTCTTTAACAATCTTGTTCGCGAAATTTTGATCCGTCAAAAATTGTGGCTCTGGTGAATGGGGGCTACTTGCACTATACAGAAATCAAGGAATTCTTTAAAAATCTTCTCCTCTGAAACCGCTGGTCGGATTTTAAAATAATTTCACAGATATGATCCTTGGGTGACCCTTTTCAAAAAATGTTCGCAAAATTTTGATTGGTCAAGAAACATGGCTCTGGTGAATGGGGGCTACTTGCACTATAGGGAAATGAGGAAATTCTTAAAAAATTTTGTTCTCTGAAACCGATGGTCAGATTTTGAAATAATTTCTCAAGGATGTTCCTTGGGTGACCCTTTTCAAAAAGATTTCGCGAAATTTTGATTGGTCAAGAAACATGGCTCTGGTGAATGGTGGCTACTTGCACTATAGGGAAATGACGAAATTCTTAAAAATTCTTCTACTCTGAAACGGTTGGACAGATTTTGAAATGATTTCACAGGGATGATCCTTGGGTGACCCTTTTAAAAAACTGTTCAAAAATTTTTGATCCGTCAAGAAACATGGCTCTGGTGAATGGGGGCTACTTTCACTATATGGAAATGAAGAAATTCTTGAAAATTCTTCTTCTCTGAAACCCCTAGTCAGATTTTAAAATAATTTGACAGAGATGTTCCTTGGGTGATCCTTGCTCTTGTGAATGGGAGCTACTTGCACTATATGGACATGATGAAATTCTTGAAAATTCTCTTTCTCTGAAACCCCTGGTCAGATTTAAAAAAAAAAAAAAAATCCGAAATGTTCCTTGGGTGACCCTTTTGAAAACTTAAATTTTGATCCATCAAGAAACATGGCTCTCGTGGATGGGGGATTCTTGCTCTTATACAGAAATGAAGAATTCTGAAAAATTCTTCTTTTTGAAACTGATGGTCAGATTTCGAAATGACTTTTACAGGTGACCTTTTGAAAATTGCTTAGCAAAATTATAAATTTGGTTCCAATGTTTCAATACCTCAAAAAAAATAGGCTATAGTCATCTCAAAAATTCAGGTGAGCGATCCAGGGCCATCTTGGCCCTCTTGTTTCAATTATCTTTTACGAAGACACACACAAAAAAGAACTGTTGTTTTATCAATTTTTCGGTAGACTTCAGAGAGTAAAGCGGTATCACAAGCGCTGTCTCCTGCCGGGCGTGTTGATAGAGCTTTTTATATGCAGACTGCATTTACCCTTTGGCTACCAAGTGCGACTCAATGACCATTTGCAGAAAATATAGATTCAGATCACACCAAGAAGAACGTGCAGTCTGATCCTAGATCTACACTATCCGATACGGAGTACTTTTTCCTCGGGATATTCCTTTGAAATAACTTTTGAGGTTGTACTATCGGCTTTAAAAGTGGCATTTAATTTATTTAGTAAGATAAGGTTTAACTTAAGATAAACAAATACCCCCCCCCCTCCATTCCTAAAGAAATTAGTGCAAATATACCGTTAAAGTGGGACCTGTTCACACAGGTTACATGATAATGCATTTGAAAAAAAAAGTTCGGGCAGAAAAATGTATCTTTTGGCGCCAATAATTAGAACCGTCACAGCTTTTAACAATTCCAAACCTTGATCACCAAGTGATCAACGTAAGACTAAACGGGATAAACCCTTAATTATGACATGTGTGTGTTAGTCGTTGCCTAAAAAGAACACAACAGCTTTTCATATAGATTATCCACTTTGACGATGAAATACCGAGATCAAACGAACACCCAGCCAACCCTTGACTAGCTTTTCAATGAAAACAAGTATAGCACGTATTCGCTTCCTGAAAATGAATCTCTAACATCTTTTCTTTCTAGAGGGAATGGAAGGTTTGATATTTGAATTAGACTTTGTTATTACGATAGTCAACTTATAAGGTAATTCAAACAGGAACATGGCAAACATGCAACTATACCGATTTTTGAAAATGTCATTTCAAAGTTAGGATTTTCGCTATAAATTCAAATTTGTATGATGTCCAGTTTTTTTGTTAGTAGACTGTCTCTGTCTTTCAGCAGATACTGGAACGATTTTTTGGAAAAATTATCACATTAATAGTTTAGATAAATTAAACCACAGATTCCTGGACTTCGAGCCTGTACGTTACAAAGTTAGCTACAGAATTCCGCAAACATTGGTTGAATAATCAGAGATAAAAAAAGGAAAGGCCTACTGCAGGTATATTGATGTTATCCCACCCCCACACCCCATTTTTTACAACACTGAATCTTTCACCAACTCTTTACGAAACAAAAATTTCAGACTTGCCCAAGTTGAAAGTCTTTGCAGATAACAATTTGAATGTGGCTTAAAAATGATTTTTTTTTAGGAAGGGTAGCAAGGGAAAAGGAGAAAAGGTTGGTTACTAGAACTTTATCCCTTTTCAACAACATTTTTAAAAACAATATTTCTAAGGGTCCTAAAAAGCTTGGGTTATGTGGCATAGGATTTTAATTAGTTACTGCGAGTGTTTTCACCCGACGACAACACTTTGGACTTGTCCAGATACTTAGCATATGGAGGCAATTGAATAAATGTGGGTCAAATGGTTGTAATTGTCTTTGAAAACGTAAAAAAAACAAACTATTGTTGAAACAGGAGAAAATGCATGTTGCAAGCCCTTCCTTTTTCCCCAAAATATTTCCTCTCACAATTTGAAAATTCGTTTTTCACAGATGTTTTTGAACTACATATTGATTACTTTCAGTTTTCGGATTTTTGAAAGAGGGGGGTGAGGGTGTTGAGATTGAGAAAGTGAGACAAATAACGGACAGTGGGACAAATCAGCACGTCTGCCCCCTTTATATACGGGTCGCTCGAAATACTTTGGTAAAAGGTTGATTAGCTGTTTAGTGTCTTCAAAAAGACAGGGACAGTCCATTATAGTGATTTTAAAGCACTATTGTCAAACATCCTTGTTGCACTTTCAGGCATGTACCTATTGACGAATAACTTCATGTTATAGATCATGAACAAATGAAACGTGGCTTCAGATCAAATTTCAAACCTTCCATAACTTTTTTTAAGCTTCATTTTGAGTATTAAAAATGCATCTAATGAAGTCTTACTAAAAAAAAATGGGTGAAGGGTTAAATCTGTGTTCCTTTGATCTCGATATCGCACTGCAGGGTGGGTGACCATTAGAAAAGCTGTAATGTACTTGGTTCTCACAGATTAGCACACACATGTCACATTAAATTGACTCTTCTTATCTTTTGTTTCATATTAATTTACCCCTTTGATGATCATTAATGGTCAGGATTATGAATTTTATACAGGTTTCAGAGGCTAAGTCCGTTCTTAATCTCTACAGACTCTTTATTTAAATACAATTTTATAAAATGCATATTTTGTCTGTTTATGATTATTTTTTTCAAAGGCAATATCATGAAATATGTTTGAATTGTGTTAGAATTGATTTCCATAGATTTCTTGCTATGTCATTTTCTTTTCAGTTATGAATTTGTCCAAATTTAAAGGATTTCCGAACGGGACATACGGCATTTGTTACTGAAATAATGCTTTGATTGTCCGGTGTCACGTGATACAACTGATGCGCCGCTTACGATAAAATGGAAATATCGCTTATATCAAATCTAATTGGCAAATAGTCTATTGATTGTAATGTTGGAAATTAAATGTTAAAGGCTAGAGATATTTCAAAATTATAGTTTTCGTAATTTTGTTCGATATATCAACGGGATTTTTCTCCCTGTTCGTCATGCATCCCACTGTCAAGATGCGTTTCTCCTGCTTCCTCCTCTTGATCAATGGGAGACCACTTATACAAAAATAAACCCAACTTTGTCATGAATACTCTCCCTTCAACCGAAAAGGTATTCATTTGCTTAGTGGGTTGACTTTTAAGCCAATATTTGAACAATATGTCTCTGTTTCTCTCAAACTATTAATTCAACACAATGGGTTTCCTTGACAAATACCACTTAAGTGTTGTGTAACCATGCACACACACACACACACACACACCCACACACCCACACACACACATACATATATATATAAGTAAGACAAACAACCTAAAACGGCCGTGCCGTTAGTTTTTTCAATTATCTTTTACGAAGACACACACAAAAAAGAACTGTTGTATGTGTGTGGGTGTGTGTGTGTGTTTTTTTTTTTTTAGGAGGGTATAGACCAAGATCAGACTGAACATACACACCGTCTCTCCTTGGATTCAGTTCCCAAGTATTTGAATAGGATTAGGCCGATTGTTATAAAATTGATTCAGTGCACAAAATATGTTTTGTGATGTTAGAAACTTATATAAATTCGACAGGATAAGAGATAAACAGGTTTGGTCCACATGTTTTAATGCATGATTTTCAGGGTGGCGGTGAAACTAGAGCTATCACTAAACCTGATGATACCCTGCCCCACCAGCTCCTCCTTACAAAAACGGTCTTTGTCACAGAATGCAGAACTAAGCGCAGCAGTGTCATGAAAACTGCACATACACAACTTCATATATATAGGAACCCTTTGTGTGATTCGAGAACAGTGCGTGAAAAACCTGTTGGAGAATTGCTCCGGACAAATTTGTGTCTACGGACAGACGGACGGACGGACGGACAGACTGCCCTAGCGATTACATTTCGTTTTAGGGGTAAAAGAAAACCAGCCATGCTCTGTGTAAAGGGAGTTTATTGCATCTCCGAGGGCCATTATTCCAAGCAAGTCATAACATAATTTTGAATCCATTATATCACTTTTGTCTAACAATCAAATGAATCACCAGGTAAACTGGTCTCATAACATGCAGAAAGTTGGTTATCCTGAACACAAGACAACACGGGTCAGGTTACGACTTTTTTGTCGCAAGTTGATTTGATGTTTTTCGAGATGACTTCTGACGGACAGACTTTTTTACTGATTTATCATTATTTTGATGTGTTCTACGGCCTTTAAAAACAGCATGAGTTAGTTCCTTATGCTTGGCTAACGCAACAAGTTCCACTTGCTTCTGTCTGTTATCTGTCTGATATATTCAGTTACGAAGTAATTCTCTTCCACATTATCAACTGATCATCTTAACATATTCAAAGTACCAAGGTGCAGCACGTGGAAGGTGGGCTGAACTGGACAGGCAAATCAAATCACAGGGAGTCACTAAGGCCGTATGTTCTAAAACGCCCAAAACATTAACATTCTTTCACATTATTTCTTTAAAAAATGTATTTACGCCCATTTTGTTTTGCATGCAGAGATTCGGACTGCGTGCCAGTTTGCCAAGGATAACATATAAACTCTTAAAGTAGATCTTAAATTCATAAAACGTTTTCCAACATGCATTTTTTTTCAATACCAAAATCCATGCTCTGTATTAAAGGAAAATCAATAAATCTCCGTGATCCATTATACAAGGCAAGTCATCAAATAACTATGGACGCATAGAACAAAAATCGTCTAACAATCAATGGATCATGATGGATCGTAAAGCGGCGCATATACGCCCAAAGGGGCTTGTTAGTGAAATGAGTTGAAATGACAGATGGGCCATGAATGAAGTAGTTATTCTCCATGATATGTGAAAAATGTTAAATTTAAAGGGCAATAACTAAAAAAATAAGCGTGGCACGGTTACAAATTGTGTGAAATGCTCTTCTCCACAAAGAGTTCTGTCAGTCTTTGAAGGTTCAAGATCATAGATTTTATATTTCAGAAATTATGACCCAGACGAAAATTCAAAGTGAAAACTAACAAAGGGCAGTAACTCAAAAAGACGGATGGCAGAGTTATGGTTCTTGTGCAATGCACTTCTTCATAATGTATTCTATTAGTCTTTAAAGTTTCAAGATGGTGGATTTTAAAATTTGGAAGTTATGGTCTTTGCAGCAACTTAAACTGAAAATTAACAAAGGGCAATAACTCAAAAATAAAAGTGGCAGAGTTATGGTTCAAGTGCACAGCACTTCTCCATAATGTGTAATATCACTGTATTGAAGTTACAAGTTAATAGATTTTACAGTTTAGAAGTTATGGCCTGGACAAAAATTCAAACTGAAAATTAACAAAAGGCAATAACTCAAAAAATATAGGTAGCAGAGGTATGATTTATGTGCACTGCACTTTTCCACAATGTTTTCTATCAGTGTATGTAGCTTCAAGTTGATACCTTTTATGATATGTAAATTATGGCCTGAACAAAAAATCAAAGTGAAAAGTTGGTAATTTCAGAAATCAAGGGCAGATAATTTTAGAACGCAAACAGCGATCCGAATTCTAAAAGTCAGGTGCACAAGTAGACAACATGGAAATTTATTGTGGCAAGTTTCAAATAAATCCAATGGAAACTGTAGGAGGAGTTGCGCATAAAAGAAATTGCTAATGGACGGACGGACCTTGTGGGGTTGAATTGCTCCTTATTCAATGCAACCCCACAAGTTCATTTTTTAACACCACTAAGCTCTAACTCTAACCCCATACCTATCAGATGGACGGAATGAACCCCATAGAGACTAAATGTACACTTATCCTAACCTCACAATGTCGGCCTCGTAAGGGCGGACGGACAGACAGACGGACGTACGACCGGGGGTATAAGATAATACGACCCTTCGGGCGTATAAAAAGAAAGGTTTGGACAGATTGCAATTTTCTTTTGAAATGTGTGATTGTTCTGTACTGATAAGCAAATGTATCACGAGACTTTGTTTTGAACCAGTCATGTGCTGTATTTCACTATTCTGCGTGTGTACTGTTACGAGCCAGGCGTAACTAGAAAGTAGAAGCCAGCAACAAACGATAACAATTAACAGAATTTATTAACAATAATATCAAATAATCAGTGACAATATTACAATAGTACAAAACAATACCTTAGATGTTGAATACAAAAGACAAATTAATCCAGTTTTCATTCCAGTCTGATCCTGATCCTAACCGAATATACTCCAAGCACTAATTATATGACACAAACACAAAATAATCCCCACTTTAATCTGGCAATCATGTATTAACTAGTGAACCCCGAGATGTAAAGAGCTTTTCCTTTTAAAATAACAAAGAAACTTCCAGAATATTTATGTTAAAATTAGTTGCATAATTTCTAGAAATCAGATTGTAAAAAGGCCCGGAAACTGCCAGAACAATATTCCACAAAAGAGAATCCAGTTCTAAAAATAGCCACAGAGGAAAACCATTCAAAATAAATACACACATGAACAAAGCTAGGGATAACTGGGTATGTACATAACAGTACGAAGTTCTCACATACAGCTTATATAAACAATTACTAAATCTAAATCAATGATTTCACTAAACTTCATAATCATAATTCTGCGATCTGAGTATATCTAAATAATCTGCGTAAATCAACGCAGTTTATTGAAATGCAGCCCTGAAGACGTTTTTGGGCCATGATAATATCATATGTCAAGGGAATGCAACTTTTATGTCCTATTGATTGTAGTTCTAGGGAAGGATTGCCAGACTGATGCTGATTGTGGCCAAAGTGCTGGACTCATCTGTAACTCTACAAATACCTGTGATTGCGCCGGCAGTTACATACAGAATGGCGATACGTGCAATAGACGTAAGTAGATAAATATATATAGGTCATTCACCGTATTAAAAATAATTCAATTACTTTACTACCGCGAAGACTAAAATAGTCGGAAGTTGTTGGAGAGGAGGAAATAAGTAGCCAGCACTGCCTTTTAGTTTACTCACAGTCTTTTAACTCCAGTTTTTTTTTTTTTTTCTGACCCCGTTGAAAGTGTTTTTCAAAATTGATCTTTAATTGAATTTGTCTAAAAATGTGTCATCGGTGTACGAGTCGCTCAAATCTCGACAAACATTCAGAAAAAAACTGTAGGTTTTATGATGACTTGAAGTTTGTAGAGATCATAGCCTGACCTTAATTTCCCCCCCCCCCCCTGAATTTCGATGAAAATCGTCACGAAGTGAATCACCCGTTTTATGAAAACATGTGGGAGGTAAATAGTACTAGTGAGAAAGTAGTATTGTTTTTAACTTCTTGAATAAGTATCCTACCGATGGTCAGAGCCTTGTCTTTCTGAAAATACTTATCAAACGTTTAATCCATTATGTCAATGTCTTTGTCATTCTACTCATTTGGATGTCTTGCACCAGAGTCGATCTCGACAATAATTTATGTAGAAATAATACAATTACAATTTCATGAACGAGAAGTCTGGCAAAACGATTGAAGTAGAACGTTATTTTCACTGTAAATGTCATAACTGTAACAGCGAGGATGACAACCGTATGATAAATTGATGTAAATAATCTCAGACACACGATATTATGACGCGAATCAATTTTCAAATCATTATAATAGTAATAATAATACTATTAATAATAATAATAATAAAAAGCACAAAAATGCATATAATTGACATTTTTTTAAATTCACTTTATACATATCGGTAGACCGGATGAGGGTCAGAACAGCCCACTTCCAAAGCGGCCTGGAACCAAAACAAGCAAAACGAGCATATTCCCACACTGTCTTTTTCCTTTTCCTTACGTGTAAGTTGTTCCTAAAATAGGATAATCAGAGTTTGGGGAAGCTTGGGCAAAAAATGAAAATTAAAACCCGTACCAGAAGGGTGGCCACTAACTCTAAACATGAGTTATTAAATGTATCTAAAAAAGACTAGAATAATAACGTTAATGAATTCATTCTGATAAATCAGCAGTAACTCCTTATTCAAAAACAGGCCTTATTGGTACCTACATGCAGTAGGCTGCTTCGCTAAAGGGGACCTTTTTAGCTCCACTGGCCGAAGGCCAGCGAGCTATTGTCATGGCGTTGTGTCCGTCGTGCGTCCGTCCGTCCGTTCTTTCGTTCGTTCGTCCGTAAACTTTTTCTTTAAAAAACTTCTCCTCAGAAAATACTGACTGGATTTTTACCAAATTTCACAGGAATGTTCCTTAGGTGTTACTCTTCAAATTCCTTCAAATAATGGTGTTCCATGAAGAATTCTGGTTGTCATGGCAACCAAAGTAAAAAACCTTAAAACATCTTCTCCTCCCCAACCGCTAATTGGATAGGGTTATTATTTTGCAGGAATGTTCCTTAGGTAGAGGTTTACAGAATTCCTTAAAAAAATGATCCGTCGAAAAACATGGCTTTTATGGGAGACTCATTTTCCTTTTATGGTATAAAGTAAAATCTTTGAAAAAATTCTTCTCTCAAATTATTCATTGGATTTCATTGTTGCTTTCAATGTGGGAAAAGGTGAAATTACTCATAATCAACCAAAGACAAGAAGTCTTTGGAAAACACTGTTGGAAAAGGAGAAAATGCTAGTAATCAGCATTTTCGCCTTTTCCCCCAGTGTTTTCTACTCTATCAAAGAGAGAAATCATCATTTCATCAATGTTTAATTTGTCGTTTGCAAATGCTTTCAATTTGGTCTCATCCCAAATTTTGCTGTTTGGTAAAGGGTTAAAGAGGGTTGCTTTACATAATCCATAATCCTTTTCATATAAAACAAGAGAACCTCTGCACTTTTATTAGTTCTGGTAAAGGTTTGTTGACCTACTGGTGACCTACAAGTGAAAAGTGGACAGAAGGAGTGTTAATCCCGGTGACCTAGTTTTCTATATTTAGATGTTTCCCCACCCAAAATGGTTTGTGACAAGACCCTCTTTAACTATAACCAGATGAAAAAATTTTGTAACTGTTCATAATTGAAAGATGTTGCAGACAATATAATAAAGCTTCAGATTAGTAAAACTTGTATCAAAAAGGGTAGAAATTATTGTGGAAAACTAAGAACATGCTGGTGACCATTATTTTCTTCTTTTCTCAGAATCTTTTTCTTACCTTTTTCTCTTAAGTTGGTAGCTAAAATGAAGGATTGAATGGTAACCGTTAAAAATTTGTCTTCACCGTAACAGAAAAATCAGGCCTGTGGAGCGATACAGGCGCTCAAGCGCCTCTAGTTATAAAATATGAATGTCAAGGTTTGAGACAATCACATTCTGTTGTGCGCTAGAGCTTTCAATAGGGACAAGTCTTAAATTTTGTCATCTGATAAAAGGTACTGCCTTTAGTCAAATAATTTCCGAAAATGCTAATAAACTTGTTGAAATCTGCATTTAGATTGTAAATTGACATAAATTCGAAATACGAAATAAATTCGTAAATGTATGTATTAAACAGTTTGGATTCTTTACGTTAGGTAAAGGGTGAACCTCTGGGCTTTTACCTACTTAGCATTTTCTAGATATGCCTAGATACGCCCCCCCCCCCCCTACACACACCGTTTTCTGCAGACACCAACTTACATCAGTATTTCATTTTCTTTCTTATTCAAGTTTATGGATCATCGTGCACGTCGGATTCAGACTGTCCAATGCAGTATATGAATTGTAGCAATCGTTACTCTAGCAGCATATATGGTAACTGTTACTGTGTTGATGGAGCATATTTGGATTACAGTGATTCCTATTGCAAACCAGGTGAGAAGTTAAAATGGTTTGAAATTGTTGAAAACAATCGTATGTAGTATAGATTGAGTGCTTTTTGAATGGGTTGTTCTTGTAAGTATCTTTGAATGAAAACTTTCTTCTCTTCCTCTGCAATCTGCACTATTATTTAAGATTTCATCCAAATTTCGAAATCGTGCAAGGTATAGTGTTGATAAAATGGTCGCATAAATGTAAACCGTTTTTTTCATTTGATTCTGCAGCCATACTGTACTCATTTCTGTTAGTTTCTTTCATTGGGCTTTTTTTTCAATTCAAGTGGCTACAAATTGAAAAATACATCTAGCTGAACAATGTCTATCTACGCTGAATTCATACTCTGAAAAGAGTAAAGAGTTACGTCCTTTTTTGGTGAGCGAAGCAATGCAAAAACCCTTTATAAGAACTCTAATTACACCAAGAGGGCTTTGGTGCGATCACTAATCAGATTCTTTGTATTTTCGGGGAATATTTCTAAGTACCTTCATAAAAGCGTACCATGGTCCTTTCATGCTCTTTTACTATCTTCTTCACCGGATCAGAACGGTTTCATCAATTTTAGTGCTGAGAACGTTCCTCTGAAATTGCATTTATTGTATGGTGTTTAACGCCGTTTCAACATTATTTAAGTTATATCGCGGTGGCCATTATACCTATCCATGCGTTCTTGGAGTTTCTTTAACCAGTGCTCCGCACAATTTTCTTTCCAAGCCACTGGCTGCTTTCCCACATGGTCATCGTCGATGACAATGGTTAGTGGTAGGAGAGGAATGAATCCTGTCTCAGTGACTATCATCACTCCTCGGAACGAAATTATATGCATAGACTTTGAACCCCTTCTATTGCTTCATAAGATTCCTAGCCAAAGAGGTCATTTTTTCCGAGGAGTAATATCAGCATTTTGGGACTAGGGCTATGCAAGGATCATTCCCATGTAACTGTTTCAGCCATGTTTATGAAAATGTGTTAAATGCATAAAAATGACTTATATGTAGGTCAAAAAGAGCTGAGTTGACATTTTTGTTTTTTGTAAATAAGCTACGTATCCAAAGACCAACCTAACTCAGGGCTCAGGAGAGGATTTTATGGATCCCTTACATATGATGACTTGCTTAGTATGATGATGTAGAACTGTTTTAAACTCTCCTTCTACCTGAGTATGGCTCATGTCAAATTGACTCAAGGTGTGCTAGAAAATAAGTTGTTAAATGAAAATGTAAGACAGTTGTAGGACACAGGCCGATCATAATAGTTATATTTGGGCACTTCGTGATCCCTTTAGCTTTTAGCTATTCTTTTTAAATATTGCATTACATGCAACACAATTTGTTTGCAATATTGAAATTTGTGATTTGTTTTACAAAATTCGAAAAGACTACCATAGGGGTCATTAGTTTTCTAGAGTATTTTCGTCTTTCAGAAATCGGTTCGAACTGTTCATCCTTTACTTATCATTGCAACTCGTTGCCAAATTACTGTGATGCAAGCGGCATTTGCAGTTGCGGGTTTGGTACTGTTAACAGTGCGGACAATTTATCATGTGACCAAGGTAGGTGTATCGATGTCATTTAATCAATTCGAATAAATATATTTGTGGAAGACAGCTCATGTACTTGTAAACAGTGTGTAAAAGGTAGCAGTTCAATGAAATCGCTTCTTATTTAACACTTTGAATTAACTTAAGAAGATATCATTTTAAAGTTTGATCCGTGCATGAGTAGCCCGCCGTACCCCAACTTGCATTATTAAGATGAGTTCTTAAGAACCTTAGCCAGAACTAACGCTGCGATCATGGTAGTGATCGTTCCAAAGGTTTGTCTACGCTCATAACTTAATTTTTATCCGTAGGCTGGCTGCTGAGTGCGACTCAAAAGCTCTTTGCGGACTGAGTAGATATGCATTTAAATCTTGCAGTCTGCTCTTGTATCTATACTGTACGATAAACAAATAAAACAAAATAACATTAAAATAGCATCATTTGGTTCTCTGCAGACTTGAAGGATTTATTTAACTCATTTAGCAAGTTAAGGGTTAAATGTGAATCCCAGTTGTACGATTCCACTGTCTCTCTACGCTTTCTTTTATACCTCACTCTTCATGTAATGTAAGTCTTAAAATGCAAATGAGAGGTCAATAAAATAGAACGGCCTGTAAAAAAACATCTTTGATTATCCACATAATCCAATGAATCTCTTACACGATTTATAGACCGAACATGACCACAATCTTACAACTTACCATGCTTGAAAACGACATGTAGATATATTTGTCTTTCTCTATATAGAGGCAGGTTAACATTTTTTTTTTTCATTTTTAATCAATGTCATCTTTTTTTTCTTCAACACGATAAACCATGAGTTTATGCTCATATACAATCTTGTATGAGTCTCTACCTGATTAGAAGTTTAATGTGTTCATAAAGGACATTGGCAATAATGTCAAAAGATGTCGCATATGGACATCAAAAAGATACTTGCTAAAACAAATAGATAGGCTACTGTCTAAGACCTAGAGGTTAGAACAAAAAAAAAAAAAAGGAAATTCAGACAAATTCCAGGTTTCTTTTTCGAGCGTCTAAAAAAGTCCAGGTAACTAGTGGATTATCTATAATTGTCAAGCGGAAGTACAAAGGTATTGACGTGTTTGGTTTACCTTGAATCTGTGCTGCTCACTTCGAAAAACTCAAACATAACCGTAAAATTATAAATATCAATGATATCATGCAACTAAATAAATAAACAGCAAAGAATCATCTTTTCCACATAAAACTTATCAGAATTATCTAATACCGTACATCTATTGTGACACTCTTTCAGTATATAACAAGACCTGCAACGTCTCCAGAGATTGTGTTGATACGGATACGTATAAATGCGATGAAGGACTTTGTGTTTGCTCTGACGTGTACATTGAACAGGGTTATCACAATTTCTGGATGTACGACATCCCATGCATAAAAGGTATTTTATGAATAGATCATTGCATGGTCTTATTTAGTTCTATAGTAGTCTACTGAATGACATCATTACAGGGTTGGTCATAATTGATCTTATGCTGAAATAGTTAGGACTACATTTATTGTACGCGTTCTGCAAGGTCCCATTAAGCCAAATCAATTAGAAAGTATACAAATTGTGCTCTGTGACAGATGGTTTTATTTATGTCTCGACGCAGGTGTGCGTAGGCTGATTTGGTCGAAGCTTTTTGTTGTGTGTAATTATACTGTGTGTTATTTTTCTAGATGTACATGTAATTTATAATTTTATATACCATTTGTTTTCTATCCTGTGCTAAGAACGTATTTCTTACGAATTACAATCTGTTATAAATTTCAACTCAAATAAGATTTTTAATTTCATCAAACATGGATGCCTTCAGACAATGAGTGTAGGAGAGCCTGCTTGTTACAAAAAACTGTCATATGAATGAACTGGTTAATTTTTTGAATTTCTTTGTGATTATTGTACTAGGATCAGTGCATATTGAGAATAGATTGTATTTGATACATAGTTTACATCGTTAATCTTCTGCTTTTGCAGCCATTGGCCAGTCATGCAATTTTACAAGCTGTAACATCGATAATGCAGAATGCAATGACCAAAATATATGTGTGTGCAATGCGGGGTATTTGGAAATCAACGGTTTATGTCAAAAAGGTATATAATACATAGTGCCATTTAAGTATCAATATCCATCAGTCAAAAGCTGATGATGATAATACATGTAAGTACTTAAAATATTCAGAGTATCTGCGATTTTCTTTGGCATAAAGCCAAAACAGAGTGTAAACTTTCGCATAAAAATGCTGTCAGTTTGAACATACTTTTGTCTAGTTACAAACTTGTAATAACAGTTGCTGGACTTATATTTTAAGCCGTTGACTTAAAGATAACAATTTCGTCTCTGCAAAAATAATGACTTTAGCCTGATTTAGGACGAATGCAAAGATTTTACTATGGTTAATCGTCAGCCTTCCTCAACAAGGTTCCCTACAAAAAAATGACTGCATTTCTTGCGACTTCGTTGTGTTTGAACAGCCAATAGTGCAGTACCCAGTCTATCTTTTAGAATCAATATGGCGGACTTGGTTATTGGTGTCCACATCCTTTATAATTTTACAGTAAAAATTGTGCTTTTACCACCCAATCCAGAGTTTAAATTTCTCTGGCAAATTCTCCTTTTTGGCAAAATTGTTTTTACAATTGCAAAGAGAGATTGCATTGTCTTCTGCCATTTTTTTCACTTTGTACCGGTCTACAGTTTCCCTTGTATTATATTCAATTTCACTTTATGGTTTATTGGCGTACCTTTCTTTCCCAGGTCTTGGAAATAGCTGCTATCATGACCTAGTATGCCAGAGTTTCGATTCCAATAGCAAATGTGATATTGACAACACCTGCCGATGTTTGGACGGTTATACAGAGTCTGATAATCTCTGTACTAAGGGTGAGCAGTTTGAAACGATCATTTATTTTCTGTCTTTAACTCCACAACAGAGTTATAGATATTCTGGCACAGGGTTTGAAGAGCTCAATCATACCTTCCGTCTGTAAGTCCGTCCATTCGACGTTTCCTTGATAACGCGAAGAAGTCTATATTTTTCTGTGATTTCTGTGAAACGCATACTTCATTGATAACTTGGGTACAAGCTCCTTAAAAGTGACTAAAATCTGACAATAAGATAGGAAAATGTAGAATTTTGAATTAAATAAAAAATCTTGTTACGTGATAAAGTTCACATTTCTGATCTTACTGTTTTGAAAGTTGCAAAGATTTATAATCAAGGGGTAGAATAAATGAAGAAAATCCGATCAACCATTCATTGAAGAAGGCCTTCAATCAAATCGGTGGTAAATGAATATTCTGATATAGGACTACCACAAAAAATCTGAAAACAAAAATGAAACAAGAGGGCCATTGGCCCTGGAACGCTCACCTTAGACTATAGCTTATGAGTGAAATTCAATTCTTTGAGGGACTTTGGTAAAGCCCCCACCAAAGGAACATCCCTGCCAAGTTTCATCAAGATTGGCCCAGTGGGTTAGGAGAAGAAGATGTTTAAAGAAATTGTTGACGGGCGACAGACGCCGGACATAGGGCAATCAAATATCAAAGCTCTACACCTTCCAGTTTCAAAGAAGAATTTTAAATTTTCCTTCTTTGTTCTATGTTCGAACTTGTGGTCTCCGGGGCTGGATCAGTTTTAACCAAAGCAGCATCCTTGGAACAAACTTGGTAGAGGTCCACTCAAAGATGCTACATACCAAATATCAAAGCTCTATACCTTCCCGTTTAAGAGAAAAAGAAATTTAAAATTTTCCTTCTTTGTTCATAAGTTCCAACCTGTGACCTCCGGGGCATGGCCAGTTTTGACGCCAGGGACATCATATGACCAAACTTGGTAGAGGTCCACTAGAAGAATCTGCATACCAAATATCAAAGCTCTGCACCTTCAAGTTTCAGAGAGGATTTCTAAAGTTTTCCTTCTTTGTTGCTATGTTCGAACCTGTGACCCTCCGGGGCAGGGCCAGTTTTGACCCCAAGGGCATAATATGAACAAACTTGGTAGAGGTCCACTAGGAATTCCTACATGCCAAATATCATAGCTCTATGCCTTCTAGTTTAAGAGAAGAAGAATTTTAAAATTTTCTTTCTTTTTTCCTATGTTCGAACTTGTAACCCCCCGGGATGGGGCCAGTTTTGACCCCACGGGCATGATTTAAGCAAACTTGGTAGAAGTCCACTAGGAGATGCCACATACCAAATATCAAAGCTCTGCGCCATCTAGTTTCAGAGGAAAATAATTTTAAAGTTTTCCTTCTTCATTCCCATGCTCAAACTAGTGACCCCCGGGGTGGGGCCAGTTTTGACCCCAGGGACATCATTTGAATAAACTTAGTAGAGGTCCAATAGGGGATGCGACATACCAAATACCAAAGGTCTACGCTCTCTAGTTTCTGAGGAAAAGAAATCTAAAGTTTTCCTTCTTTGTTCCTATGCTCAAATTTGTGACCCCCGGCCAGCTTTGACCCCAGGGACATAATTTGAACAAACTTGGTAGAGGTCCACTAGGAGATGCCACATACCAAATATCAAAGCTATTTGCCTTCAAATTTCAGAGGAGAATATTTTTTTAGTTTTCCTTTTTTTTTCCTATGTTCAAACTTGTGACCCGCGGAGTGGGGCCAGTTTTGACCCCAGGGGCATACTTTGAACAAACTTGGTAGAGGAGATGCCACATACTAAATATCAAAGCTCTACGCCTTCGAGTTTCAGAGGAGAAGATTTTTAAAGTTTTCCTTCTTTGTTCCAATGCTCAAACTTGTGACCCCTAGGGTGGGGCAAGTTTTGACTTCAGGGATATAATTTTAACAAACTTTGTAGAGGTCCACTAGGAGATGCTAAATAACAAATATCAAAGCTCTACGCTCCCAAGTTTCAGAGGAGAAGATTTTTAAAATTTTCCTTCTTTTTTCCCATGTTGAAACTCGTTATCCCCCGGGATGGGGCCAGTTTTGACCCCAGGTATATAATGTTATCAAACTTGGTAGAGGTCCATTAGGAGATGCTAAATACCAAATATCAAAGCTCTACGCCTTCTAGTTTCAGAGAAGAAGATTTTCAAAGATTCCGGGATTTTTTGTTGCCATGGCAACTAGAGTTATGGGTGGAATTGAATTCTTTGAACAATTTTGGTAGAGCTTTACCCAAAGAACATTCTTACCAAGTTTCATGAAGACTGGCCCAGTGTTTAGGAGATGAAGATGTTTGAATAAATTGTTGACGGACGACGGACATAGGGCGATCACAATATCTCACCTTTAGCACTTTGTGCTAAGGTGAGCTAAAAAAGGACATATTTATATCATTTTTTTAAAAAAACCTTTTTGCACCTCGAATAAAATCCAGGGGCATGTACAGTCTTGTTTGGTCTGGTCATGCGTCCGTCTGTCTGTAAGTGATATTTTCTTTTCAAAGCCAGACATTTTTTCCAGCTTACTTTGCACAACTTTCAACCATACTGAAACAATGCTTCATAGGCAAGAGTTAACAATACGCTGTTTAGGAGAATGTCGAATTTTGTAGGTCGTTACTCCACTTCTTTTTTATGACTTGTTAACACTGTCATTAACTCTTGTTGATATTACAAGCAGGTGATGCTCAACCGAACCCTAATCCTCTATCGAATGAGTCTTCTGGCAGTGTTTCTACTACGTCTGATACTTACAAGTTTCTTAATCTCCGCAATCACCTGTCCACCGTCCATTATAACGTGCAAAGTAGCGCTGAAAAGCTTGATACTTTGATTGCAGAGTTCTCGTTTTTCGTGTTTCTCGTGTCATTCTCTGAGACTTGGTTGCATAATGAATATTTATCAGATGATCTGATTTTCCTTTCTTTTCATCCACCTGAACGGAAAGATAGAATTGGTCACAGATATAGATGTGTTATCTTATATGTTAAAAATACCTTGTCATCTATCCAAAGAATTGATTTCGAATCTAATTGACTTGGGTGTATTTGGATACAAATCAGGTCTAGCAATTATAGGAATATTTTGTACGGTATTTTCTGTACGCCACCGAACTCCAACTTCGCTTATTACTCAATTATTGAAGAGTTTATTGGTCTTGCTATCGATTTTGGTATTTCTGATGTCATCCTTACTGGACATTTTAACCTTAATGTAATGAACCAACATCAATTCCATAAAGTTGAATCCCTGTGTAAACGAACATAACATGATACAATGTACTGACGAACCCACTCATTTCACAGAAGATTCTATATCTACTATTGATCTTCTTTTTGTTATTAATAAGGACTTAATCCTAACAATTAGCGTTGGGGATCCTAGTCACGGTCTAATAGTGTCAAATCTTAATGGGAACTCTATATATGATAGTAATATTGATACCTTTGCTGAAAGAATTATTGATAATGTACGCAGGTTCATCCCCATTAAAAGGGTTATCGTTAATTCAAAAGACCCCCCCCCCCGGATGAATTGTTCGATCAAACTAGAAACTCGATTATAAAAAGAAACAAAACTATCAAACAATTTTAACTACTGGCCAATATTCAAGTCTGTCAGAAACAATGTGATGTCTTTAATTCGGCAGATTAATTAAGCTATAATGAACGACTGTCTTTGAGGTTAAAATCTAGTTCTCTGTGTCCTCGTGATTGGTAGAAAACCCTCAAGTGAGTGATGTCGACACAATATTCAAATTCCATCCCCCTCTCTTTGACATTTTTAGATATTCATTGATTATCGACGAACATGAGAAAGGAACTACATTGAATAATTAATTTTGTAATCAGTCTTGTATAGATGTTTCATTCAGTGTTGTCCATCATGATCCTTTCTACGTCATAAATGTTATGTTAGATTCAATCAATATCATGCTGTCTGAACTACTGGGTGTTCTTAAAACACTCAGACCTCTGGCCGTTAGAGCATGAATAATAAGGTTCTTATTGAAGCAGTTTGTCAGCTGGCACCGCATTTATGCGATCTACTTAATCACTCACTAAATACCAGAATTTTCCATCTTCATGGGAAGTATCTAATGCATGTCGCACATTTATATCGGGTGACCCTGTACTGCGTTCTAGCTACAGACCCGTTTCATTACTAAATAACACTGAAAAAATCTGAAAACATATATTCAAATAGGTCTATAACTATCCAAAGGATACAGATGTTTTTACTCCATATTAGTCTGGTTCTATGCTAGGTGATTCTAGTGTTAATCAAGTAACATGTTTTATAACACTATATGTGAAGCTTTAGATGATGGATTGGAATTTAGACCAGTTATCTTTGAAATAAGCAAAGTATTTAGCAAAGTCCAGCATAAGAGATTGCTTTTCAAGATTGCTAAGTGTAGGTATTAAAGATTAATTGTTGTTCTAGTTTTCTGATTATCTTTCTAATCGTTTTCAGCGAATTATTATACTAGGTGGTATCTCAAACTTATGTCACGTGCAGGTAGGTGCCCCAGGGATCTTTATAAAGACCTCTTTTGTTTGTAATATATATTAATGATATTGTTGATGATATTTAGGCAAACTTTAATCTGTTTGCTGATGATACCAGCCTATCAATGGTTATATCTGATCTAGACAGCTACCGCTGGAACTGTATGAAAAACAGATATCGCTAAAATTACTTGTTGGGCAGTGGCAGTGGTTGGTTAATACAACAAATTGGAATCCTTAGTTATAACTCGTAAACGTTTCAAGACTAACCACCGTGGTCTCTTTATGTCGAATACTGGAATTCCATCTGTCACCAGTCATCAACATTTAGGCATATTTCTCTCTAACGACGGTTCTTGGAATTTCCATATTGGTAAATCTATCGAAAAAGCATGGAAAGAATTGGAGCCATGCGTCTTCTGGAAACCCGCCTTGATCGCTAAAATAATTTACTTTTCTTATATAAGACCTATTCTTCAAAGGGACATTCTTTCTCTAGGGCTGAAAGATCAACTTGATAAGGTACAAAATAAAGCATCACTATGTTGGCACATTTCTGCTGCGAGATACAAAAGAGTTATTGCAATAATTTAAGAGACCTTTCGTGATAAAATAAGTTTTTGTCTGGCAGTATTATCTAGGTAATAAGAATATCACGATAATTCTGTTATCGATTGTTTTTTTTGCTTTCGTGCCCGCAACTGACATTCACCGTATCCATAACTAATTTTTCATTTTGTACTTCAACTTTTAAATACCAAACAAATTACTTGCTTTAGGAAAGTAAAATTTCACCATGTACCTTAAAACAATCATAATCGCATTCAGAGTACATTAAAACAACATAATATATGATACCAATGGTACTCAAAGTGTCTTGTATATCATTATATGCAATTGAACATGTACTTACTTCCTCCTGATGATTTTCTCCAAAGATAAATCTTCCATCAGGATTTACAACCGTCACAAGGGCTGGATCTTAAAGTACTCGACCAGGCAGGTTATTAATGATAACTTCTGAGTCTTCATATGCAGTGTCCTCATTTGTCAAAGCATCTACATGTGGTGGTTTTATGTGTAGGTCTACCCTCTAAAAGCTTGTCTTATCTTCAAGCATTGAAACAGCTTTATGTATGGTCAACGCCTGTGGAAGACAATAAATAGTACTAAGAAAAACTTGTACTAATTTAGTCCTAGCGTCCCCTAACGGGGACACCGTTACAAATGTGAAAAGAGTAAGGAAAAATGCATAAATTACCATACCAATCTAGATTTTCTAATCCAGTAATCAAAATGGAATAAGTTTTATTCAAGATGTTATTTCAAAATATGCACAAATTCAATAAAAACCCTTACCTCGTATTTCTTGCCATATTCCAGGGATTTCATACCTTCACTTTCAAAAACTGTCCTGTTTTTTACACAAACTATTAATGGAATGCCCATTGTCCTGGCTTTGCTGACACCAGATGGGGCTTATCAGACGTTCTCAAGATAAATAATTAACAGGAATGTTTATTGACAAAAGCCAGACACAGACATGTGAAACTTCCCCAAATGGGAACGCTACGTATAAATGGGTTAACACCCCAAACGAATTCATATAGGGATGAAAATCTTAACTTGGTTGATAGCCAAAGAATATTTGCTACCGTGTACATCTATACCTGTGATAGTAAATTATTTACCAAGTAATATCTAATTCTGATGTTTACTTGGTAACAGATGATCCTGTACCCGATCTATGGTATACATGGTGTACATGTATATTCAAATCCTTTCCTTTTCTTTTAAACTTGAATCATTGTTTGGATCCTTTGAGAACGGTATGCTACCATCCTTATACCAGTTTTGCTGCCATAGTGTAATCAATCACTTGTTTCATCGGCTGTGATGGTCAAGCTGGAGGTTTCTACAGCCACTAAATAGATGTCTTCAATTGAAATCTTCACCATTAACAATCCACACCCTTCTGAGTTTCTTTATTTAGCAACTTTTTCTTTAGATTAACTTTCTTTGTCAGTAAACAGAAAGGATATGATCATGTAATAAGCGTTAACCGAATTTCGGTGAGGAACTTTATAAGCTTAGCTTACGTTCTTGTCATTTTCTTCAGTCTATTTGTCATATGATTGTATTTCCTTTTGTCTTATTCAACTTGTACGTATCTCATACTGGTGAATAAAACTATCCACACACAAAAATGCATGGAGGGCAAAAACCAAGTCCATACGTCAAAGGTCAAGACAATGTTAAATATGTTTTAAAAGAGGTTTTATTAGGGGGCGCTATATTAGTGTCTCCGGCCTGTTACTATTTTGATGATGAATGAATATCTGTATAACTTTGTAGAATAATCAACCAAGTTAAGACGAGGTGTCTTGCGAAAGAACTATGTTCGTAGGTCAAAGTTCTGGGCCAAAACATGTTGAATGGATTAAAATTTTCTTTTTATCCTAGGGAAGGGAGTATATTCATGTAAGGCTCACAATGCTTTAGGCTACAAATGAATTTTAGTATTATTGTGATAATGACAACTACACAAAGACACTGTGTTTGCATCATGGAATCATGTTTACAGGTTAAAGGAAAAAGGCAAAGTAAAGTCAATTAAGTTAAAAAAAATGAAATTTGAGGGTGTTCTGTTTGTGTTAGCCTCACATTTTTTTTTTCAATAATTGCACAGATGTGTCAACCACTTAAAGATTATTTGTAGTATGTGTGCACGAATTATGTCAATAGATCAAAGATTTAGGTCAAGACGACGTCAGAAGTGTTTGTAAGAGCATGTACATTATCAGCGTCCACGTTCATAGTTCACAGGAAAAGGATATATGAATTTCGGGGGCATCAGTCACTTCTCAGTGACACATCTTGTTCAAGACTATATTCAAATACAAATTTTACACACTCAATTTGCAGTGCTTGGTTCATCATGTCGGAATGATGCAGATTGTGATGTTGTCGGTGCAGTATGCTCAAACGTTGATTTGTGCGAATGTCCAAAGGGATATTCAGAAGTCTACAATCAATGTTTTGGTAAGCATGTACATGTATATATAGTTTACTGCTTGTTTGAAAACGGCACTGGTTCATTCCATGATTTCATTTATAGTTTAAGAATGTTCAAATGAAATAGTTCAAGCCATTTTTTTCTTTCTTCCTGATTGAACTTAATTTTCGAGGTTTAGTGTTTTTTTCTACACATTTTCTTTACTAAAGAATTCCCGGAGGCTGGATTCTGTTCTAAATTAGAAAGTAAATTCTTTAATTTTTCCATATCAACAAAAGTTAAGTGCAGATTTTATGAACGCTGTTGTTATCAAGAAATTAATTATACGTCAAAGTACTTCATTAGAGACGTAGAGTTGATTTTTTTTGCTGTGTGAAATTGTACCAATTTTATCTCTTTTCGTTACATGAAACGGATATAAGCCACCTGCACTTAAAAAAAGGTATTATTTACGCAGTTATTATATCGTTTTTAACAAAAGAAATGTGTATTTTTTTTTATTTGCAAGTAAGTTTTTATTTTATTATTTTATAAGTAGATTTGGTTAGTCAGTAGGAAATAAGCATTTGATATAAGAATCTGTGCATGTATTTTGTGTCAAGGTGTAACTCTTTACCACATAATCCCAAATTAAGCCCTTTACCAAACGACAAAATTTTAGACTGGTCCGAATTGAAAGCACTTGCGGACGACAAAATAAATGTAACTCAAAAATTGTAATTGTTTCCAGCAGGATAGAAAACATTGTGGAAAAAGGAGAAAATGCTGATTACCAGCATTTTCTCATTTTCTCACAATGTTTTCAAAAGGCTTCTATCTAAGGGTCGTAAAAACTAGGGATTGTTTGGTAAAGAGTTAAACGACCCTGAAAGAGAAGTAAAGGAGAAAAAGTTTGTAATCAGCATTTTCTCCTTTTCCTAAAAATGCTTTCTTTACAATGTCAAAGAGCATCGGTTCATTAAAATATCACTTTGAATTTGGTTTACACTTTAAATTTTTCTCATTTCAAGGGACCAGACTATCTCATGACTTTAGTCGATTATCAAACAAATGGATTTGATGGATCCATAACTATGTCATGACTTTATTTGTATAGTGCATTGCAGATTGTATTAAGCCTTTTTGCCATGCTGTGATCATTTTTTTTTTCTAAAATCTACCTTAAGCCGGTGGTTGTGCTGAGCCTATACCTGTGTTGCCCGATCTAATGCGGCGGCTCCTTTCGTATGGTTTGGATTATCCTTACGAAGAAATACTCAATGATGACAACCGAGAAGAAAAGTGGTATTCAATTGGGCAAAATCTACCTGTACCAACTTCTGACATACCATCCACTGGAAATTGTGGAACACTGTATCCGATATATGTGGGTGAGGCTATACTTCTTCTACGAGAAAATAGCAGTCATACAATGATAGATCATAATCTTAGTATCGATTAGACACTCAAAGTTTTATGAAAAAAAAATGCACATTTTGACACCTAACGGAAAACTACGATAACAGAGAAACAGACAGAATCGAGGCACACGCTGGAATGACTAAATCTGCATCTTATATTTGTATGGGGCAAATATATGTTCTTTTTCTTGAAGAGACAGTGAAATAGATGTTCAAAATGATTTGCAATGACTAAGCAGATCTAGCAAATACTGCAAGGAATGCAAACAGGATGTTACATAGATTGTTACCCGAAATGCTGGAACTCTGCAAGGAAACCACTTTGGTTTACCAGGCATTGACTTAAAAGAAAAAAAAATGAATCAGAACAGCTTCATTCTTTAAATTCAATTACGTTGATTGTTCAATTTATAAGTGTTCAGATTTATCGTATGTTCAGTTTATGGGTCGTTTATGCCGAGTGCAAATAACTTCAATTGTCTTTGCTTTCACCTGATAAAAACTAAATTACGCTGAACATGATAGCTATTTTGTATTTAGCTTTCAAACTACGCACAGAGATACTTTGCGCACTAGATCCGTAATTTTTGTGAGTAAATATCTTACTTTCATAGATAAGTAGTTTTTTTCAAAGCTTTATTTCAAGCAAACACGTGCAGGATAATCTTTTCATCAAGATTGTGTTAATTTCTCCCAGAAAATCTGAGCACTGAACAGTTAGATCTTATGACCCACGGAGAAATAGAAGTCGAAGCCACAGTTGGAGGGCTAAGTCAGTATGGAATGACAGAAACCTTGAATGTGAAGCTGAGGCAGTGTGGAGGGGATTATCACTTGTTCTTGAAACGACCGGAAACGAAAGGAGCAGCCTATTGTTTAGGTAAAATACCAAGTCGATATTTTTTATGTTCTTAGGCTAGGGCGGTGTTTTGTTCGCGATTGTAATCCCTGGTCTGCATAGCGCGACTCAAGCTGCTGTTGTAGACACTGTAATGCAAGATCAGCCTGCGTTTTTTGCAGTTAGATCTTGGATCTACATTGTCCGATACGGTATTTTTTTCGGCGAGATCAACTTTGAAATCTCAATATTTGGGGTTTTACTATCGACTTGAAATTTCTGTTCATATATTTTCATAAATTTTCTTTACTCAAACACATCAGGGTATGCCCCATCTGCCTCCAAAAACTTTTTACTACGATC
Organism: Tridacna crocea; assembly: GCA_943736015.1. Lineage (NCBI taxonomy): Eukaryota > Metazoa > Mollusca > Bivalvia > Cardiida > Cardiidae > Tridacna > Tridacna crocea. The sequence goes on from OX031066.1 coordinate 20,057,040, forward strand.
TACTCACTTCCGGAATGCTGTGAAATATTTTTATTTAGGTATAGGTCGTTAATGCCGGTAGACGCCACTTCCTATATCACTTAGGGACTCCAACCAGTGTCCTAAAGGCCACAAGGTAACAGGTTAGGGCTTTGTGGAGTTTGTAACGTCACCCATAGATTCTTTCAGACCTTTGTGTTCCATTAATATGTCTGCATGTTATCATGTAGCAATTTCATGCCGCGGACACCAACGACTTTCGATAAAGATAAATTTACAATGTCAAAGAATTGTATTACATATTTCTGGTTAAGAGGAAAGAACAAACTACTTCAAATATAAGGTTAGTATTTACAGGATAGTTATCTTAAAGAGAACATGAAAATGTAGGTCTACCATAAACTTCATACTTTTTTACAGTATGATTCGTACTCGTATCTAAACTGTCTGGAACAAAACACTTAGGTCTGTATTTATCATAGATTCATAAGCATATTCGTGGCCTTTATATCTGAGATTTACATTTGAAAGTAACAAAAATTATGATTGGCTTAACCGAATTGTTTGGTCAATCAGAAATTTCGTTACTTTCAAATTTAGAAAATCTTTACTATAAGACTGGAATTTTTCTTAAGAATGGTTCGTGAGTACAGACTCAGGTGTTGTCCTAGGTTATCGTAAGGCCCAAAGTTGTTCTGGAGTTAAGATGTTTCTGCCTGACAGATCTGTGAAGAAATTATTTTTAAAAAAATAATCCTACGAACGCTATTTTAAGAACCACAGAAGCACAAATATCACCTATTATTACATTCTGTTACTAATAATAGTAACATTTTCCACTGAAATGGTGTAATATCAGTGTCACGCGAGGGCAGATATGGCGGGGCAACGGGCTGATATCTGATATCCTGCCCGTAAATACTTGATATTTGTTCTATATCTAACGTTCTTAAAACATCATTTTGAAAAAAAATGGCGGAATCGGTCCGTCAATCGCTAGCGAACAAATCTTCAGAACCACAGTCAACGTTGAATCGCTAAACCAACAAAGACGTGACAAATAGATAATGGATTGTTGTTGCCTTGGATTGGGAAATTTATCAGGCGATGTGTAGTGTCTATAGGCTAGTAGTTCTACGATTTTTATCCATTGATCCGGGAGAATCGAGCTTGACTCTTTAGTTTTATAATTCGAAGCACCAGCCATCAATTCTATTTATCCTGTTTCCTAGTTTTGATCTGTATCACGCTAAATTGGATACTTTGATGGAGAAACAACAATGGCAACATCTTTTTAACAATGAACAAACATAAGAATTGTGGATTTAAAGCGTCCTATACTGCACATAATGCAGCTCTACGATGGTAATGATGAATGACGTCATGAACGTGATGTTTACCCGCGGAAAAAAGTTGTGTCGAATGAAGATAAGACTTTTTATTTTTGTTGTTGTTTTAAGTATTAAACATGCTAGAAAACCAAAAACAATCGAGCAATTGGTCCATGGATGTGATAAAGAGGTTATTACACGGCTGATGAGGGCCGGAGAGTGATATCGGCCCTCCACCTCGAAATCTGCCCTCGGGGCAGATATCAATGTGGCAGGCCGATATCAATCTCCGGCCCCCATCAGCCATGTAATAACCTCTAAATATCATGTCAAGCAAGGGCCGATATGGTGGGGCAACGGACTGATATTCTGTTATCTGTCCGTTCACAAGCCTTTTTTGTTCTAAATCTATAGCAACAGAACACTCGCTCGTGAACTAACGTTCTCTGAACGTCTATTTCGAAAACAAAAGATGGCTGAAACCGTCCGTCAATCGCTAGTGAACAAACTTTTAGAAGTATAGTCAATGTTGAATCGTTAAACCAACAAAAACATGATAAATATAGATCAGGTTCTTGTTGTCTTCGATTTTGAAACTTATCAGGTAATGCGTTGTGCCTATAGGCTAGTAGTTCATCGAATTTTATCCATTTATCCGGGTGAACCGAGCCTGGTTAAGTTTCATAATTCGAAGCACCAACCATCTATCATATCCTGTTTCTCAGTATCACATTAAATTGAATATTTATTGATTTATTGATCGGAGAAACAATAATGGAAACATCTTTTTAACTATATCTGAAGATGAAGAACTGTTCGTTTAAAATGCACTATACTGCACATATATGCAGCTCTACGATAGTGATATTGAATGAACGTGACGTTTACCCGCGGAAAAAAAGTTGTGTCGGATGAAAAAAATAGTGCTGTTGTTTTAAGTCTTTAATTATGTAGGAATACCAAAAAATCGATCTATGAATGTAATAAAGAGGTTATTACATGGTTGATGAGGGCCAGAGAGTGATATCGGCCCTCCACCTCGAAATCTGCCTTCGGACTAAAGCCCTCGGGGCAGATATCAAGGTGGTCGGCCGATATCACTCTCCGGTCCTCATCAGCCGTGTAATAACCTCTATATATCGTCGCTGAAAGACATAATATTATTTTACAAAAAGACTGTGCGTTATTTGAGAACAAAGTGGACACTTTATATTTTTTTTATTTTCTGAAGTATCGTCTAAGTGAACCTCAAGAGAATATAATTATCATACTTGTAATGAAGTTTATTATTTTGTTGTGTCCAGTGAAAACTACGTGGTAAGGTCATTTTTCATCACCGTGGTGTATGCTTAAATCGAATTTATGTTCGATATTTGACCCCAGGAACACTTTCTGAAAGATTCTAAAAGATCTTTACCAGACAGTGCAAAATGTATTAAGATTCTAAACACTGTGTTTCGCTACCTCAAGATCATCGATGCTTTCCGTCGATAGCTCCAAAACCATACATAATGCCAATCTGAAGACATCTTTCTAAAAGCTTTTATGCAAAACATCTTTAACACAAGATATGTCTCAATACTTTGAGTTTATTACACGGCTGAGGAGGGCCGGAGAGTGATATCGGCCCGTCACCTTGATATCTGCCCTGAGGGTTTTAGCCTGAGGGCAGATTTCGAGATGGAGGGCGATTATTTATTACATTCATGGATCAATTGCTCGATTTTTTTGTTTTCTAGCATATTTAGATACTTAAAAACAAACAAACAAAAATCTTATCTTCATTCGACACAACTTTTTTTCCGCTGGTAAACGTCACGTTCATGACGTCATACATCATAACTACTGTAGAGCTGCATTAGGTGCAGTATAGGACGTTTTAAATAAACAGTTCTTCATGTTTGTTCATTGTTAAAAAGCTGTTGCCATTATTGTTTTTAAATCTAAATATTCAATTTAGTGTGATGCGGATCAGAACTGAGAAACAGGATAAAACGAATAGATTGTTGGTGGTTCGAATTATGAAACTTAAAAATCAAGCTCAGTTCACCCTGCTGAATGGATAAAAAATGTAGAACTACTAGCGTATAGATACTAATCATTGCCTAATAAGTTTCCCAATCCAAGAAAACTATTCCCTATTTATCACGTCTTTGTTAGTTTAACGATTCAACGTTGACTGTAATTCTGAAGATTTGTCCGCTAGCGATTGTTTTAAGAACGTAAGATATAGAACAAATATCTTATCAACGGGCAGGATATCAGATCACTCTCTTACACTCCGGATCATTCACATTAACCTCTGTAGTGGGCTCAGAAAGTAGTCCGTCATTACGTGATACTTTCATCAAATGACCAGAACTCAAAATGGCGGCACAACTGCCGGTGAAAGAAAGACCAATATCGGTGAAAGTAACGAACGACAACTCTGCTCGGAGATTGGATATCAGATATCAGCCCGTTGCCCCGCCATATCTGCCCTCGCGTGATTCTGATATTACACCATTTTCAGTGGAAAATGTTACTATTATCAGTAACAGAATGTAATAACGTCTAATATCCATTTATGAAGAAATATAATTTTAAGTCCTTTTTGCTGTATTGACAAGTGACACAGACCATTCATATAAAATATTTTTCCCTAATGCCTTCGGGCTTGTACAAGTATCAAAGTTAAATAAATGAGGTTATAAGAAGTCGTTTTAGACCTTGGGTGGACAACAACAGACGCCGACTTATTGAAAACGATTGAAATTCCTGGATATATTATGCTCAGCGGAACAAAGGGCAAAGCAAAATGCAACTGATGTCGCGATACTATTTATTCAATAAAAAACTTTGCCTTGTCTTAGACAAGAGAAACGCCGAAAGGTTAATGTGAAGAATCATACTCAAAGATGTCTCGAGATAATGCTCATATGTGTGTGTATGATCAAAGATACCTCGAGATAATGCTCGTGTGTGTGTGTGTGTGTGGGGGGGGGTGTTTGGGTGTACATGTGTGTGTGTATTCAGTATTTCACCTGTGTTTATTCTATCGATTTTGAACATTTGTCGGAAAACTAGTGGAATTAGACAATTACCGCTCAATGTAAATGAACTCATTTAACTTCATTTCAGGTGGTCAGGGCAAAGAGCTAAACAATAGACCTATAGTTGTCCCGTCTGTCAATAGTGAACTGTTCTTTGACGAAATTGTGACCGACAATGTCACTCGCTTTGAACCGTTCATTGTATTTCAATGTGATTTCGTCAGAAATTACATGTACTGGTATTATTACGGTAACCAGAATTATCACTATTATGAAAACTACTACATAGTAAACTGGTAAGTATTTATGAAAATACGCATAAGCTGTGTTCTGGCAAAAGTTAGCTTTGCGCATCTCCGTGATGCATCTTATAAAGCAAATCATCACATAATTATGGATTCGTGAAATATATTTAGTCAAACAATTGATTGAATCTAGAGGTAGAACGATCCTTTGACATGCAGAAAATTTACAAATAGTAAAGATTTTCGACTCAAGTCAGTCTTCTCAGGCTGACATGAGTAGATATTTTTTTGTAGATGCATGGAGCTTCCTTTCCATAGAGCAATGCTAAAATAGATTATGCCTAACTTCTCTTCAGTAACACTCTAGAAATTATCAACAACAGTAATGATGGCAGCATGATTACGTCTCTCCAATAGAAGACATGGATAGCTTTTCGGTCGAAATGATTTTATCCGGAATCAAGACTATCCGTCATCTCGGATACAAAGACTTATTCTTTTACAATAGAACTGTGTTTCTTGATTTTTTTTCCTGGGCCCGTATTCATCAATCATTCTTGATAATATTCTTGGTCTTATTCTCCAAGGTTTTCTAAATTTGTAAGGAACACAACTTCTGATTGGCTAAACCGAATGGTTTAGCCAATCAGAAGTTGTGTTACTTACAAATGTAGAAAATTCTGGAGAATAAGACAAAGAACGCTGTTAAGAATGGTTGGTGAATACCGGCACTGGCGTAGCCGAACGCTCTGACTTTTGATCTACTTCTTCTTGGTACTGATACAGAATTAATAGACGGTAACTTTTCATTGTTAAAAAAATGAACATGTTTATTCGGCAGGCACCTGCTTGCATACCTGCTCTCAGATTTGTGACTATCAACAAGGATTGCTAGCGCTAATCGATATCCGGAGATTGATCCAAACCATAGCAAATTAATGTAATAGAGAATTTACATTTTCTTTGCTCTTTTCGAAAATTTGATATCACATAACTATTTCTCATTTTCGCAGTACTTCTGTTTAATACAAGGAAAAACGGTGGGAAAAAAAGAGGCTTTTTTTGTACGGTTGCTTCTAATTTTTAGCTCACCTGAGCAGAAAGTGCTCAGAGTGAGCTAATATTGTGATCACTCACCATACGTCGGCGTCCGTCGTCCGTCCGGCGTCCGTCCGTCCGTCGTCCGTTCACATTTCCTTGTTTACACTATAGCATCTACAAATATCAACCAATCACCACCAAACTTGGTCAAGATGTATATGACCATAAGATCTCGGATGACTTGGATTATGGGTCAAATCGGACAAGAATGTCTTGAGTTATTTGCCTTTGAATTAAAAAAAATGCTATATTTCACTTTGTTTACATCTAGCATCTACAGATATCAACCAATCAGCACCAAACTTTGTCGAAATATATATGACTATAAGATCTCGGATGAGTTCGATTATGGGTCTAATCGATCGGAGTTATTTGCCCTTGAATTAGAAAAATCGCTATATTTGACTTTGTTTTCACTGTAGCATCTACAATTATTAAACCAATTGACACCAAACTTAGACAAAATATACATGACTATAAGATCTAGGATGATTTTGATTATGGTTATAATCGGACCAGAACAACCGGAGTTATTTGCCCTTGAATTAGAAAAATTGCTATATTTCACTTTGTGTACACTCTAGCATCTACAAATATCAACCAATTAGTTCCAAACTTGGTCAAAAGATATATGACTCTAAGGTCTCATATGGGTTCGATTATGGGTGTAATCAGACCAGAACAGCTGGAGTTATTTGCCCTTGAATTAGAAAGTTCTGTAGAATAGTTCTTATTCCGGAGCATAACTTTGTCATCTCCAGTCCAATTGACTTGAAACTTGGCATTTGTGTTTGTTGCAATAATAGGGAGTGCAGTGTGAAAGAACCATAACTTCTTCATACTGTCTATGAGTTATTTCCCTTTGATTGAAATTTCTATAGCATTTTCTGCTTATCTGGAATATAACTTTGTCATCTACAGCCTGAACATCTTCAAATTTGATAATTATGCATGATTGTTGAAAAAGTATGGAGTGCATTGCACAAGAACCATAATTTCCTAGCACAAATTTTGAGTTACTCCCCCTTTGACCTTCATTTTTATAGCATTTCTTGCTTGTCCTGAACAAAACTTTGTCATCTTTAGGAGGAATGACTTGAAATTTGGTATGCTTATTTGTTGCAATATTTGGAAGTGCAGTGCCCACGAATTGTAACTGTACCTTGTGCTGTCTTTAAGTTATTTCCCTTTGAATGTCATTTTTACAGCATTTAGTGCCTGCCCTGAATATAATTGTCATCTTAAGTCAGAACGACTTCAAACTTGGTATGCATGTTTGTTGCAATATTACGGAGTACAGTGCGCAAGAACAATAACTGTACCTAGTGCGAACTTTGAGTAATTCCACTTTGATCTTCCTTTTTACAGTATTTCTTGCTTGTATGGAATGGAACTTCAAAGTCTCAAGTTAAATTGCAACAATTTGCTGCTGTTGTTTCATTATCATTTGGCCTTGAAACTTGTTATCTGGTATATATCTTTATTTTAGACCTGTTCTGCTTGGTACTCAGGTGAGCGATATAGGACCATCATGGTCCTCTTGTTTTTAATTCATCTTGAGCCACAGAGAATTTTCAGTATTCATGTTCCAGTGTCTCTTTCTATGTCAATCTTTTTTAAAAGATATTTCTTACTCAGTCTATGGTTAAGAGCTTCGACAGCTGATTGATCATGATCTTTATATATATGTATATCTAGGTATGTGAATGATGAACATGTGATCTCTTACGGGCCAGCTACATTTAATACTTTGAACAACACCAAACTGTCGGAGTCAACTCTGCTGGATCTCGGCTTATCCATTGGATTTCAAGTAATTTCTAAAATTGTTCATTGAGTGTCTAATCTTTTTCCGACAGAGTAATTTTAAACTTGTCAAAATTAAAAGCATTTGCAGACATCACAATCGAAATGATTCATACGATGGGGCTTATATCTGCTTGTTGCCAGCGTTTCCTCCATTTCCACAATTTTTCAACTACCTATCTCTTATGGGGGTCGTTTAAAATCCGGCATTGTTGATTATTAAGAAAGTTTTTTTCTAACATTTGTTAACGTTTTTTTCCGAAACGAATATGATAAGTGGAATATGATAAGTGTTGTTAGGATATCATATCCATTTCACTATTTGCAGAGATAAAATCTATACTTTTGATTATAATCCATAGACTGCTTGATAGATTAAGACGGTTTTCATAAACAGGATGTTTTTTTATGTAGTCCGATATTCTGGCAATATATCAAATGGCTTAAATATTGCTCTGTTTTCCGAACGCAAGTGAGTCGATCACAAGGTCCTGTGTCTGTAATGCATCAATCCGTCAGTCTGTACGTCTATGTGTGCGATATTCCTTATACGTTCCTGAGAGTTTCTTAACATAATTGAATTCCATTAAAATGCATGTATATATGGCAGACAACTAACCTAAAAATAGAGCAGATCTTCAGAAATAGTCTCATTCATGACAGTTTGGAATTCTCTGAAAGTGTGCATAAATCATCTGTTGGGGGAACTATTTCAGATTTTTTTAAAATGATGTGATCTGGCAAAGAAGATGCACGCTCTGGGATTGTTTAAGTATTACTTTATAACATGCTCGCAATACTGTTCGAGAGAAAGGAGTCCTGTCTTACTCATCAAAAATACGTTTTAATATGTTACCGTCTACATGTACATGTATCTCAATATAATCAAACTGCAATGTTACATTATTGTATATTGAAGGTTTTAGGATAAAAATGTTCAGTGTTCATCAATAACGGTTTATTCCGAGGTTAATTGTTTTGAGGAGATGAATCGTTAACCTTGAACGAGGTCTGAATCATTCTATCTTTTGTTCCATTACTGTATCATTCATACAACAGAAAAATATATTTTCTGCAACCAAAATTTGAACATCTTTAAGTGTTTGACAGAGTTCAATGCTATTTCCCGTGAATGATGCTTGAATAGAGCAACGTTTTCACGTTCTTTTTCTTTGGATACATAATGTTTCGTTTTTACTAATTATTTATTTCATTATTAATGATCATGCTCAGATGTATAACATGAAATGAGTTTAATATGATTTTATATTTGTTACGAAACATTCCTATTTGTGCGTTAAAGATGACTTAACTTGCGACTGAATTTTTTATTTTTTTTTTTTTCTTGTTAAAGTGTTCTTTGTCAGAGCACATTGATTATATGATATGAGTAACACTTGGTTAGACCTTTTCTAACATCCTGTCAGCATGTCAAAGATATATGCCCCTTTTCAGACGGGTTTCAATTAATTTTCTATGCAATCTTTATTGCCATAAAGACTTATGACTTTTTGTGTGATTCAGTATCCCTGTCGATGCAATCCAAGTGCATGTTAAAGGCAATGAAGCGATAGAAAACCGTCATGGTCCTCTTTCTCCAAATCCTACCTCTTGCTTACTGCACAGTGTTACTATCTATTTGTTCTAATTCGATGCATTAGTTGTGATGCTACATAAATCTGCATAACAATGGAGGCATTCAAAAGTGAAACAAATAGTTTATCATAGACATGTTCGTACTGTGAAAACGATTTCTTAATAGCTTAATGTTGTTTGTTTCGACTACTATTCGTGCATCAGTCACATTTTAGTGCCTCATTTTGACTGGTTTACGATCTCTAGCTGAAGTTTCGAAACACAGATTTAATGTGGTACATGAAGTGGCTAAGATTAATCTCGTTCAGCATCCCCTTGTGATTTATCTTCCCTCGAGGATTTAAGTGACTGATCGCATGTTATATAATGTACTGGTTTATACTGCATACACATCCTTGTTATTTTGTTGTTTTTGTTTTGCACTACAGATTTTTGATTGGTTTGAAGTTTTTTTTACCTGTTTTTCCCCAAGAGGTTTTGTCATGTCACGGCTGATTGGTTTCGTTAGCTCTTTGTTTGGACGCTGACAAAAAGCACTTTCCGACGCCGTGGTTGCAAGAAATATCATGCCTCCAGTATAAAGAATTGAGTCGTGTTCCGTAAAAAATAGGCATAATGCATATGCTGGAATGTGTCGTCGAACTGGGTTAAAACCACTCACTTTGCGTTTAGTAAGTCTTTTGCATGTCAAAGGATGAGTCGAGCTCATGATTTAGTAAGTCTTTATATAGAAAAGATTTATAGATGTACAGTAATTTGATGACTTGCTAGGTATCATACTTAAAACCCCCATTTTGCATGCACATGGCTCATTTGTATGGACAATATTCTTATGAATATACATGTGAATATGTCAGAGAAGATGCTACTTTTAGTTTTTTAATTTTCATTATTTTTCCCTTTTATTTACTGTGTGTTTAGATATGAAAAATATATCCTTGCCTTTTACAGATCCAGTGTTCTTATCAGATAATGGAAAGCTTGTCAGGTCGCATTTCTAAACCGAAATTCAGTGTCAAAGTGGATACAAACATCAAGACGGTAATATGGCACTTCTATTTTTATTGGTCTGTATCTATTCGGTACCATACAGAAACTTATCGGTAAACCCTGATCAACGATAGCGTTTGAAAGTATTATAGAAAAAAAGTAAACCGTTGTAAATCATCATTTCCTCCACTTCTCAAAAGTTCTTCTGCCTTTTTAAAGATGAACCATATTATTTGAGCTACTCATATTTTGTTTCGTCCAGGGATATGATTTAATTTTTGACCAGTCAAAATTTCATCGTCTTTTAAAGAGCTAAAAAGGCATCACGAAAAATGTTGCAGCTGGTAGAATTCCTCTCATATTTCGCATAATTTGATTTCTTTACCTAGAAACTTAATGTTGTACCTGTACCGGTGGAAATAAAAGGATGATTCCTATTTCACACTTTTCGTTAATTCATTGGAAGAAAATGGTGGATTTTACTAATGAAATTTACGGTCAATGTTTCCGTCACTTTTCAATTGCTCTAGGCGGAAATAGCACTTGCTGCGCATTAGTAACTCAAGTAATCAATGCGTGTCATGCACCCAGGTGGAAATATGACGTATAGTTATACCGCAAAGAAATTTCTTGAGATCTGATTGGATAATATGCCCCCTACATACAAGTCATCTACACTGGTAAAATCTACGTAAAGCAGTTTCCCTCTTGAAGGTCCCTTATGCATGACTATGATTTTAACACAAAATCTGAAATGGCGGTGTCGACCAATAAGAATCGCCCACAGGACAAACATATTGAGTAGCATGCACCATATTATTCGTAGTTTCCCTTGATGGTTGTCATTGAAGCGGAAAGAATGGGTTATTTTTGAAAATAAATGAATTAGTAACAAAATTACCGTTCGTCGTTCGAAAACAAATGCATGAGTTAAAAAAAAAGACATCATTTTGTCAGGTAAGCACATTGTGAAGTGTCTAACGTCATTCATTGTAACATTTGAGGGATAACCACATTGTCGTTTGTGTGTGTGTGTGTGTCGGGGAGGTTTGTGGGTGTGTATGTGTGTGATCTCTCTCTATCTCTCTATCTCTCTCTCACAGACACGCAACTCATTATTTTCACAATACTTGTAAGCTTCGACTTGGATTCAAAACCATAGTCATATATACCGGCGGGGATTATTCGAATGAAACATAGGCATCCTTTAGACAGAAGTTCTTTCTAAGACCAAAGTACCAATTATTCATTTTTCTATCAAACGTATATACATGTATTATTAAAGACCAAATGTAAAAGAAAAAAAAATGATAACATTCTATTTGTTGAAGTAAAAGGTTGCTTTACATATGCAATTTATTTGCAGACAGTTTTATACCCACTTCAATATTCACTGCAACGTCAAAAAGGAAAACTGTTAACACTGTGAATCCCTCTTCCATTTTATCATTCCTAATATGTTTACAGAGAATTTCTGCGGTGGACTGGCACGATTATATTTCTCCAGATATAAATGTTCCGCTCGGCTGTAGCACTATTAAGGGAGACCCGGCCAAGAAATGCAAATACAGATTCAAACCCTCCACTGACGGTTCTGTGTCAAATTGTAATGCTTCCACAAATGTGCATGATCTGTGCGGGATTGTGATAAATGCAACCACCTTCTATGGGAATCAAGAACAAATATTCAATACGTATTTCGATTTTTGGACTTTCGGATATACCATGGACCATATTGATACATACCAAGATGAACAGGGCAACACGTACAGGGAGTATATAAGAACTACTGTGGGTTTGCCCCCTGACTTCGACCAGCAAACAGAATATAGACGTTTAAGGGTCACTTTCAACAATCCTGTGTTGAACACAGGTCACAGAATATGGGATGGATATAGACTTCGTGATATGCAGGTAATGTTATGTGTGCAGGGAGCATGTTTGATTTTTCTTCACTATTTTTGGGGGAAGGATCTATTCTAGCACCACTGGCCACATACCATAAAACTTATGCAATGACTTTTTGTTCGTTGTATGTGCATGTGTGCCGGCGCGTAGCTGTTCGTGCGTGCATCGGCCCCTTTCAGGCGCTCTGTCTGAAACTACAGGTCCAATTGTAACAAAATTTGACAGAAATTGTCCTACCATGGTCATTCTAGAATTTTTTTAAAGAATTTGATTACCTTAAAAAGTATCTGGTTGAAGGGGGCAACAAAACTAAAAAGTTTGGGGAAAAAACACAACTTTAATTTTTTTCTAAACTGGCAAATTGGAATTTTCTACAAACTGGTATACATAATCAATTGACGGATCTCTTTCAGATTTCTATGGAAAAAAATGTTTATGCTATTCTTGATCGGACTTGCTTTTATTCACTGGCGTCATCAGGTCAATTTTCATAAGATGACATTGTATCTGTGTGTGGGGGGGTGGGTAAGCTCATATTCTCTATGAAATTTTGATGCTGTACATAATTCTTATAATGAAATGTCTCTGTCCATGCATGACACATTTATCAAAAGGGACGTGGAGCAATACTGTCTTGTTCTTCTTCTTTCCAGTTTCGACATCGATTTAGGTTTCGAAATGCTGGCTTTTAAGTTATGATTAGCTCAGCCATTTTCGAACAAAACGTTGTGGTATTGTCATAGTTCTGCAGTAGACGTCTTCGTGCAAAAGCTTTGACAATTTATAATATCCCTGGTGTTTTTGATATACATGTATTTATTCTGATCTGGGATAAGGTGTTAACTACATGTATCAAAAAGACAACCCATGCAAAAGGGGAAAGCGACCATCAAAGTATTTTGCCCCCTTTTTCGACTTAGAACTTTTGATAGTTTTTATATGTTATTAATGAAGCTGAGCTATTTACTTTAAAGTCGGACAATTCAGTAACTACGTGTATCAAATTTGAAACTCGTACCACAAGGACAGATAACTATCAAAGCATGTTTGACATAGTAATGCCCCTTTTTCAACGTAGCAGTATCACTGAAAATCAGCAACTGCAGCCGAGCAATGGCACCGGTATGCGGCGATCTTTTTTTTTTCACGGTACTGCTTCTCTGAACAGGGCAAAGAATATGTTAGAATTTTACATACAAGACCGGAGGTGATTTAACTATAAAAAAACAAGCAATTTCGTTGAAATGATATCCCCCGCCGAAAAAGACCTTTTTTGATACAAACGTATAGGAGGTATTCTGTTTTGCATGTACATGTGGCCTTTTTGTTATTGGTCCATGATGAAATTATACATTAAGCTCCCTTTTTCCATGGCACAGGATTTCATTACATAAAAAATATAAAAGAGGTCCACAACAGGATTATACATTAAGTATCCTTTTGGCAGAACTTGGCATTTAATAAAAGTTGGAGATACACTGACAAAAAATTAAATGTGACATAAAGTCCCCCTTTTCCATGATACAGTGATAAATTGCAAAACCCTGACAACATGTGCTAGGTCGAATGATGTGTGAAAATCTCATCCAAATCTGTTGAGATATGTCCAGTAATTAAAGGTGAAAAATGAAATTATAACATGAAGCCCCCTTATTCCATGATGCAGCTACAAATCCCAAAACCTTGACAATATGGCGTAGGTCACATGATCATGTGAAAATCCATCCAAATCTGCCAAGAAATGTGGGAGGTGTTGTGTTAGGTCACATGATAATGTAAAAATTCCATTCAAATCTACCAATAAATGTGGGAGGAGTTGCCTTCACAAGAAATAGAATAAAATAAAACATGAAGCCTCCTTTTTTTCATGACGCAGCCACAAATTGCAAAACCTTGAGAATATGCGATAGCTCAGATGATATACATTCTGTGAAAATTCCATTGAATTCTGTCAAGAAATATGGGACTAGTTGCATTCACAAGAAATAAAATGAGATAAAACATGAAGCCCCCTTTTTTCATGACGCAGGTACAAATCGCAAATGTTGACAATATTCAATAGGTGACATAACAAGAAATATTCTGTCAAAATATGTTCAATTCCGTCAAGAAATGTGGAATGAGTTGCCTTCAAAAGAAATGGAATGAAATATAACATGAAACCCCCTTTTTCCATGACACCTTATTACAAAAACAAGGGCAAATAACTGTGGTGTTGCACGGTCAATGTACGTGAAACTTTTTTTCCTGCATTTCCTAATGGAGGTGACAAGTTCCATGTAAAAACTTTGTATAGTTTTGAAGAGAAAAATCCAAACATTAAAAGTGTACTTAAGTGTAACTTAAGAGAAACTTAAAATCGCTCTCAGTCGGCCATTTTTCATCGAATCAAAAATACAAAAAAAATGTCTCGGGAGAATGGGTCATTGTACATGTGTATTAAGTTTCACGAAATTCCGTCCAATGGTATTGGAGATATTTGCCGGGACGGACACACGGACGGACGGACGGACGGACGGACAACGCTAAAACTATATCACTCCGCCTACGGCGGGGGATAATAATAATTACAACAATGAACGTCAATAAAAACAGACAGCTGCTTTTTTAATCTCAGTGAAAGTCTTTTAATCTCGTTTTAACATCTGACAGATTGTAACGATTTCTTTAACGTTCTTCCTGCTGAACAGTTTCGTAAAAGCTATTGTTTGTTATGACTCTTTCTGAGACTATTTTGTTAAATAGAGAGGTTTGGTTTCGTTTTGATATAAGCTAGTTAAGTGATCTAAAACTAATACAAACACACATCGCGAAGCCACAAAGAGAAAGCGATCAGGGTCCGTATTCACCAACTGTTCTTAGAAATGTTCATGGTCTTATTCTGTAAGATTTCTGACTGTAAAATTAACAGAACTTCTGATAGGCTAAACCATTTTCTGATAGGGTAAACCAAATGGTCTAGCCTATCAGAAGATCTGTTATTTTCACACCGATAAATTTCTGAAAAATAAGGCTAAGAAAGTTCTTAAGAATGGTTGGTGAATACGAACCTAGGTTTTATCTTCTGTCGCTAATAAAAACGTATTCGAATCTTACACCGAAACAAACAATTTCTCATTTCTCACACGATAAAACAGTTATGTAAACGATTTTTTACCCGTGAAGTTTTATTGTCGGTGGGTTATCTTCACGCTAATTTGGTTATTATACATTCATGATATCTAAAGTTGGATGTCATCATTATTTAGAATTCAGCCTTGCAGAGCCTGGAGGCTTTGAAGGTAAAAAACCAGGGCTTGTAATCCAATGGTTATGGGCTCTTTTACCAGCTTGGCTACGTTCTTTCCGTGGATTGATGATAGTCATTGCAGGGGATTCATCTCTTCTTCACTGTTAGAAATTGTTTAAGAGCGCGAAACATAGTCGCTGCAAGTCCAACTCGTTGTTTGTTCTACCGCCAGGGTTTTTCCGGGCCATAACTAATATGGCATTCAAAATAACTTGGTACAAACCTTCTAGTTTATGAAGGGATGTTTCATTTAAAATATTTGATCAAACAGGTTCAAGATCTAGATCACAGTCGAAGGTCAAGCGATAATTTTGTCATAAACAGAGATTGTCTGAGTCAGAACCTCTGCACTCAGGTACACATGTCAAGATTATTCGGCATAATGTTATTTTTGTTATTAGGAGTGCCATTTGTAACACTGTGTTCGGGTAGGTATAAGGTCAAGATCATACTTTAACATCATGTGATAAAATTGCCATCAGTAGAGCTTGTTCGAGCCTTAACTTTTATATATATATTGGGTTTCAACACAATATGGCACACATGCTCTCCTTAACAAGTAGAAGTTTAGTCAAATGACGGCGACATCTCACATTTTCATGCATTTCCTTTGTTTCACTAGTTCCAGTGAGGCTTGAATACGGGATCACCAGGTCACAAGTCCTAAACTTTGCGACTACTGACATGAACAGTTACGAGACACTAACAGCTCAAACAACTCTTTAAGTTATAAAGTTGTTGAAAATATTTAAAAAAATTGTACCAATTTACCATCAAGTGTGTCCGTGATCTTGGACAAACATGCAATATATATCCATAAGGGAGACCAGTTTCACATACGGTATCTGTTTTGAAATCCATCCATAAACACAGAAGATTGTTGGGTAAAAAATTGTCGCTTGACTTTCAGGTGTGACCTGAAGATCCAATGTTTCAAAATATTTTCAATTATGGGACTCATTTGTTGGAATCCAATCATAAATTTAGGAATTATGACTCGGACCTACTCTTTTAATCACATTTATTTTCATTTGACCTTTCAATGTGACCTTGACATAGGACCTACCTAGCACAATGATACAGGAGGCACTTCTACAGGTAAATATATATTGTTTACAGTTCATTAATTGATAAGGAAGTTCTAATCCCGAAAAAATGTAAGCTTGATACTTCTATCATTTGACAATTACATTTGACCTTTACGAGTGAAACTGAACTTGAACCTACCTCACCACATTTTAAAGAAGCTATTTCCACTTTTTTTTTCAGATCTTTCCCACCTCAACAACGATAAATAGGCCATATGTCTACACTTATTGGTATTCGTTAGGCATTAGTCTGAGTTGGTATGTATATACACATATTAGATGCAATAATAATCATCTAAACAGCAGTAATTCGGCAAGGTAATGGAAAAGGAGACGACCTAGATATAACACTCAGATATGGAAGTTAAATTTCTGTATAGAAAAATCTAAAGCCCTGATCACTTAGCCGTGAGAACCCCATGAATTCAAACTGAATGGGTGTCAGTCACCTGGGTCCGCAAGAGGAATTGTTGTGTATGATACCGCGGCCGCTTATTGAAAATTGGTCAAATCGTATATGAATAAAGTTATCTGCAGTTGTCTGCGATGGACCATTAAACGGAGAATTTTTTTTCCGGTGAAAGATAGAACGTTTTTTAATCGAGGGGTTGAGCTACGTTTTCCTGAAAATATCACGAGATGAAATAGTTTCGATCTTTACGCGGGAAAAAATATTTATTTCGTGTTTCCAACCACTTTCTTGCGATGGACAGAGGAACCCTCGGTATTTCTGTACCAATTTATCAATAGATAATTCACTGCTTGATACGGTGAAACCTTAATCGACAAATTATTTCCACATAAACTACCAAAAAGCATGAAATAATTGGAATGTCTAACCGGTGCATGACGCATTTGGAGTATCGAGGGTTTGCTTTAAAAGAAACATCAGTTAGTTCACGGACACGAAGCTTAAAGTTTTATTTGATGTTTGTTTATCTGCTATCTGCCTAAAGTTAATAAACGAATGTTTCAATCCACAACCATGTATTTTTTTTAAATTTCCTGACAAAGAATATGAATATGAAAACTGCAGAAAACAAAAGCACTATTGGTTTAGTTCATGCTCTTGCGTTTTTCGATCAGTGTCTGCATTAGGAGAAAATTCAGAAATACTTACGCGTCACCAATTGTAGATGGTATCTTGCACATGTATGTTTTACAGTCGTCAATTTTTATATAAGCCTTAATCTCACCAATACACATGTTTTGATGAGAGAATAAGCCAAAGTGGAAGTGACTTGTACTCAAACTTATCTCTAGGAATGGTGGATGGGTGGAAATACCAGATATAGAAGCAGGGGAATACATCTTGTATAGGAGCACTTTGTTACCTGTTGAGGTAAGAATACATTATCGTGCATCACGTACCCCTTACAACGGTACACGATAACGTCAAAGGTAAAGTGTTATTGTGTTCATAAGTATTACACATGTAACACTTTACCTTTTAATCTGCAAGATTGAATTATTGACAACTCTTAGCCGATAGTAAAACCCAAAATCTGCCATTTCAAAGATATTTTAATGGAAAAATGTAATAGTGCGATGGTGATAATCGCGTTTGAAATCAACAAATTCATAGGCGATGGCCCTAACAGTATTCCGTATTTACGACTGTATTGCTGTAATATGGGCAGCACATCTCTTTTACATACTTACCCTTGATTTACAAGGATTCATTATTAAACTAATTATATAAGAAGCAGATCGATGGTAGCTCAATTGGTAGCGTACACGACTTGACAACAGGGGGTCGCTGGTTCGACCCCTGCTCGGCCAATTTCTTTCCAAGAATTAGTGGTGACATGGTTCATACCTCTCTCACTGCTGACCATTTGTTCAACAATACACCTTCGAATGTATTAATCTAATAAATTCTAAATAAAACCAAACATGTTCCGGCTAACGCCTCATCAGTAGGTAAGTAACTATACATATATATAAATAGCTTTGAGTACTGGCTAAAGAACTCCCAGGAAAGCATGGATTGATACTTTAGCTGCCTCGATATAAGTGACATAATGAAGAAATGGGCGTTTAACACGAAACAATCAATCAATCAATCGATCAAGAATTTTGTAGGTGCTATTATGTTTCATTGCCGTCCTTGAACATTTTAAGAATCTGAATGCCATCCATTAAGTCTGTAATAAAAGAAACCTACAGAATTGGTGTCATTGGTAGCCTCTCACTAAATCTATGATCAAAAGAGTGCTTTCATTTCGTTCATTATTTTTAAAGCGTTATTTAGATTCTGGCTGACAAAAAGATATTATTCAAAGATAACACCCAAATAAACCTTTTTTGTCGAATACACTTTATCTTTAACCCTTTATCAGTCATCCCGAGTTTTAACGACCCTGAGGAAAAAGACTTAAAACATTATGAGAAAAGAAGAAAAGGCTGTTTATAAGCATTTTTTTCCTTCTACAACAGGGTTTACGTCCTATTAAAGACATATATTGTAATTAGAGCAGCAACTAATATGCCATCTGAACTTGTTTACAATAAGGACATGTCATTAAATTTGTTGATAGGAAAAGAGTAAATTATTCTTTTTTCAGTAGTGTAAGTAAGTTGTTGATTTAGATTCAGGGCAAGTTCCAGGATGTATCAGGATTTATTCAGCCTTGTGCTATCGCTATCCGAAACGGAAACAATATTCTACTTGAGGGACTTTGTGACGGGGTCAATATAACGGCGAGCATAGGTGATGCCACGACACGTTTACTGTGGGACGATATAGATAGCTGGGTAACATTTCATTCTTTACTTCATAATACTTAGTTTTAACGACAATGAGGAAGGATGCTTTCGAAAGCAATATGGTAAAAACAGAAAATGCAGGTAAACCACGATTTTGCTCCTTTTTCAATAATATTTCTGCCCGTGCCAAGCAATTGGCCAATCTGGTCGTCTGCAAATGCTTTTGATTTAGACAAATCCAGAATTTTATCTTAAATGATAAAAGAGAAAACTATGATTGTCAAAGTTTTTGCCTTCTCCTAAACTGAAAAGTTTCATCAATTTGGTCTCAAGTACATAGAAAAAACAGAATACTTCGACCATTCCTGGGAAAATTGTTAATTCACCTTCGCACTCCCACTGTTAATGACACTTCACACTGTACTGTGATCGGTCCGCCCGAAACGAAATAGCCTTGATACAAAAAGCCTGAGTGCTTTCTACTTTCAGGTTTTGCTATTAAGCATTCATACTGTCCAACCCCAATGATCGACTAGTTCTTCGTTCGAAAACAGTCTAGCATTTAGCGAGATTTTCAATATCTAAAACCCCCATAAAACTTCGTTTGTCTAAAATAAAAAGCCATTCCGCATGTATGAATTGTACCAGCTTCTCCCAAATTATCAGAAACATATTGTGCTCGGCGGAATGCTTATGGTATTGTTCCTGTCTCTTGCATATAATTCAACATGTAAACCCTACTCGGATCACCATTTACGGCGTAGCTGTATAGGCTGGCTTTTGCAGTTCATGAGAGTTGTATCGAATGAAAAAATAAAAACTTGCAACTGGTGAAAAATGTGGACCTGTTTATTCTGAAAGCCTGTTGGCGGGACCCATTTATGATACTGATAGACAAGGTTTCCTTCCTTTGATTGATGCCTTGCTCACAAGTCGACGGAAAGAAAAGACCTTGAAGAATGACTATTTGCATTAAGGTTCGGAAGAGTGATTATTTGCATTTAAGCTCTGAATTAACCCATTACCACACAATCCCTAGTTTTGACGACCCTGAGAAAGAAGCCAATAGAAAGCATTTTGGGAAAAGGAGAAAATGCTGATAACCAGCATTTTCTCCTTTTCCCACAATGTTTTCTACCCTTCACAAAACAGTTTTCAAATTTTTAGTCACTTTTATTTTGTCGTCTGCAAATGCTTTCGATTTGGACAAGCCTAAAATATTGTCGTTTGGTAATGAGTTAAAAAGTCAAAGCATGCGGGCAGACAGAGCTAAAGAAGGCCAGGCAGGCGTTCAGACAGAGAGACATACTGGCTGGCAGAAAGATAGACGGGTGAACGGACTCTTATATTCAATCTTGCTATATTTCAGTCGAAATCGATGTATCTCGACAACGGTTTACTTCTACAAATACGTACATATCGCGGTATTGCCAGTTCCTTGCGCGTTCAAGGATTAAACAGTGCTTTTGAAAACGCAGAGGGTGTGTATACATTAGGTGATGGCTACAGGAAACGCTCTGGCATCATATCATCATCCGTCAGTGATTTCGTCTCGAGCTGGAAGTAAGTTTTCATTCCTTTCAAAGAATGCTTTTTCAAATCTACATACTGTAATCATTCTGAAGCAAACCAAATATCGTGGATACTAATTATGCGCTTTACAGAAAACTAGGAAACTATTGCGATGAATCAAAGTTTCCTGGATTTTTTTTTTTCAGATGAAATGTCTAGGAAATTTTTATTTATCGCAATAGTTTACTATAAACTAGTCATGATAATTGTCTCCTACCTAATGGCAGACATATACCACCATACTACAATCATGTTAAACTTATGCAAATTTTGTTTGTAACTACCTCGGTAAAACGGGCCCCAGTGTTCAGGCTATTCATTTTCTGCTAGAAATAGTTTCGATAGCATTAGAAAGGTAGTGATTTTAGTAGTTTCAGATGAGACCCACGTCTACAGACGTTAGAGAATAGACGATGTACATTTAGGTTTCCCCAGACCATCAAGATTCTTATGGGTTTTTTTTAAAGATCTCCACTATTTATTTCAGAATACCTATGGAAGAAAGCCTCTGGAATCCTACAAACCATAAGACGTACACCTATACAAGAGAATACTATCTCTGTCAATGTCCTAATAGCACTGAGAACTTTGACAACAGGGAAAGCATTATGGGAAACGTAACCTATCTCAATTACAACGGTGTTTTGAACTGCACATTTGATTTTCCTTGTCAGGAAACTATCAGTGGTGCAGAAGGTAACTTCTTCCCTATATTAAAAAACATTATGTTTGATTCTGACAATGGGTACTTTTGACTAACCCGCGTACCCATGAAATTTACGTACGCAGTTTTTGCAGGCAAGCAACAAGTCTGTAAACAATTTTAATTGAACTGCATTACTTTATGACTTAAGTAAATATTTGCATAGCTTTATGCCAGGTAATATATTTTGGTAAAGCAGCAATCGGCCGTGTGCATATATTAAAAAAATGTGTAAATCTACCCTAGAAGATCAGTCAATAGGATTTTCACAAAATATCGCACCGGTTAGAAAAAAAAGTCGATTATGAAATGCAAACGGCTGAATACCAGAGAAGATCGCAAGCTCTTTACAATTTGATCCTGATACTTTCCGTCCCAAAAAATGATATTTTCCTTCGGCATAATACAAAAGAATAACTAAAGTACACAATTCAAAATAACGTCCACCAATATTGGCTTCCGTGGGATTGTGATTGAATATAATTTTGTGGTGTATGAATTTTATGTATGTGAACTTATAAAATGATTTCAATAGATAATGCATATACCCCTCGGACTACTAGGCTCGTGAAATTCATAGAGATAGTGATGTATCTACATGTTATGAGACTGATACCGTTACACATTTTTAGCTTCACTAACAGAAACCATAGCATTTTTTTTCTGTCAAAAAGATATCAAATTGGGCTTATCTTATGACATTTCTTCAATCATTGAAATGTCGATGACCCTTTTGAAAATCTGGAATCAAATTAGGCACTATTGTTAAGAAATGACCGTAAATGTTCATTAAAAGGTATAAAGCTTTGCAGAAAAGACATTCCATCAACAGTCAGTGACTCAAGATCAGATATCATATCACATCTAATTTAGTTTAGATGTCTTTAAAAGATAAAATGTTAAAAAAGTATTGATTTGTTTTCTTTCATTTCTCTTAATTTGTCCGTGGGTACAACTATGCATATCATATGGATTTAACTCCTTCAAAACAGTTTTGTACAAATCATTAATCATTTGGACAACATCTAAGTTCTATTTGAACATATTTATTAAGGTTATTGATGGTTTTTCTGTACGTGCGACAAATTTGAAAAAATGAATTATGATACCTGCTTTGTGAGAAGGGGGCTTAGTGCATCTGCAAAAAAAGTATCAATCCACGCCAGCCTGAGCAGGACGTGCACGCTGACCTGGATTGAAACGTTTTGCTATTGGTTCATTACGCATCCATTACACAGTAATAGTTTGCTTGGTATTAACCCTCAAAGCCCTGGAACCAAGTTAACTTGTTTTTGTGGACAGTGTAGACCAAGATCAGACTGCACAGAACGTGCAGTTTGATCTTGGATCTACACTGTCCACTGTTTTGTTACATATTCTGAAAAAAATGGTACAGCAATGCTTTAGGTATTTTTCCTATTCAAAAATGTCTCTTGTATTAATTCAGCACGTTAAGGGTTAAGCATAATGTAGATACGTGTAGCTTTCCTTTGCAAGAGCATGGGTCAAATATTATCGTGGTCAACCTGCCTTAATCCCAATTTATTTATACTTCGTCTTTTGTCCTCGCACGTTTTCTTTCAGAATGGCCAAGTACGCTCTTACCTTCCTATTACATTGAAGCCGTGAATATATTTGTCCAAGTCGAATACTCTGCCAGCGTGCCGATCCTTATGCTACGCTGCAACTTTACCACAACTGATGGTTTTTACTACAAAGTACAGTGGTAAGTATCAGATGGTAGCCGTGAAAAGGAGGGGAGGGGGTATGCATCTGCAATAAGTATGGACCTACAGGTAGGCCAGCCTGGTCTGCAAAACAGGAGTCTAACATTTTGCTTTTTGTGAAGTTTCGGAATGTCAAAGGACATTTGACCTCATGTTTAAGTTGTTAGACAAAATGGATTTTAGGAATCCATGATAATATAATGACTTGCTTGGTATTGTGGATCACAAAAAATGCATTAAACTGGATTGTCTATAGCGAGCTACTCATTTTGTTTTCACCATCTTAAAGGAGGGAGTCATGCTGAAGACTTCCATTATGTAGCGCTCATCTATTCCGGATGCATCAAGCAATAAAGAAGTATCCTACATGGACATAAAAAGAATCAAGAGTCTGGAAGCTTTAGCCGGAATCCTTTATTACTTATACGCGATCCGTATAACGATGATTTTACATTACTTCAGATTCAAATTATGCTTGATAAAATGCATGCAATAAATGACTGGCAGAGACTGAAAATAAGAGAATGCCTATACCAATTACACAACAACAGCAAAGCAACTAGTCCAAGAAAGGCAGTCTGCAATGTCAACAATTTTAGTCTAACCTCAAAATTGCTTTTGTGATGTAACATTTATATAAGATAACAAGGGTGTAGAAAATGGCTAAGACAGAAAAAGTGCATTCGAAAAGACAGCTGCAGATGTGCTGTTTCCTACAAAATATCATATACAATTTTCTTTCTAATTCTATCAAAAGCTGGATGACGTGGCATTCAGCGGCACTGGAATTTTAAATATAATACTTTCGATATTTGATACTTTGTCCTTCAACTTTTTAGGAAAGTCGATGGAAATCTAGCCATGGAGAGTGATTTCCTAGGATTCAGTGATATGACAGACTATTGGGTTAGCGATGCAGAAATTCTAACAGCGGCCCCAGATATGTCCCTAAATAGCGAGGTAATCCATTCTAACATGGCAGGGGGGGTATACTCAACGGTGTCCATCGTGATTTTAGTTACAATGCATGCAGAGTTTGTTGGTTGGTTGGTTGTATTGGGGTTTAACTCCACTTTAACAGCTAAGGTCATATCATGGCGGCCGGTGACGCACATATGTTTCCTGGCTTTCTCATACCGGTACTAGCACTACTTTCCTTCCAAAGCCACCGACTACTTTTCTCACATGCTTCAGCAGAGATGAGAGGAGAAAATACGCCGGAAAGAAAGTTCGCCACAACCGGGTATCGAACTTACAACCACCAGGTCACGTGGCCACCCGGGCGGGCTTGCAGAGTTTGTAATTGAATTGCATGGTAATTATATACCGACATTTATCATTTAATTGTTGATTTACCTGTTCATCCATTGTGATTGAATTACTTTTTGAGTTGAATAATGACGTTCAATATTGAAATCATCAAAGTAAGATCTTCATATAAGTTAACCATACTCTGTGAAAAGGGAATTTAACCCTTTCCCAAACAAGCCTTGGCTTTTACGTGTCTGCAGTAAAAGTCTTTTGAAAACACTGTGGGAAAAGGAGAAATTGCTCGCAACGAGCAATTTCTCCTTTTCCCACTGTGTTTTCTACCCTTTTTGAGAACTTTCTGTCATTTTCTCCAAATATAAAATTGTCGCCTGCAAACTCATTTGGTTTGGAAGAGTCCAAAATTTGTCGTTTGGGAAAGGGTTAATGCGTCTGAAAAAAGTTTTGAATCGGGTCAACTTCGACCAAGGAGGATGACGACATGGGCCTATCTTCTGCATATCAAAGAAACAGCTTTCCAAACGGTCTATTAGGTAATTGTAAAATTGATTCCATGGACCATAATTATAACTTTAATCTGCTTGGTATCATGCATCACGAATTTGCATTAAATCCAAGTGTATGGCTCAACAGGAACGTGTAGTATGCTGTGCACTTCTTTCAATATTTCCACTATTCCCTTGTTCGTTTGCGCATACCTCTAATACAGAGTTTTCTGATAAGTGATTGTTGAAATGATATTCCTTTTTATACTTGAAATACGGAGACATATCATGGCAACAGTTTATTTATGAATTATATGAATTGCAAATTTTAGAGGCAGGGACATAGAACTGTCTTTCCAACCCCTATGGCACTATCGCAGATAGCGGAAGTCAGATTGAATTTCTCATATCATGAATATACTCAGCAAGGGGGGGACCAACTTTGTGTGCAAGACGGCTCTCATCCCATAAAAAATGCCCCTCTCAGCCTTTACCCTCAGATTTACCAGATATACGTTTTAAGTCTAATGTCCTAAAGTGGTGAAATTAGAGGTTTATTCTAGAGCTGCCTTTCACTAACTATAGTTTGACGATCTCTACCGAAAGGTATGAGCTGCTGAACAATTATGCAAATATTCATTGAAAACATGAAGTTATGTAGTACCGGGAAATTTGTTTTTAAGCCTGATGTTTTCGTGTCTTTAGTGCATAAGCAAAATTTGTGCCTACATACTTTCATGAAAGGCAGCAGAAGTCCCGTATTAATCAAGCACTATTTATATACATGTATATCATTCCTAGTGTGCTCTTAAGAGTGTTCTTAGGTTCAAAGTAGTGCAGTTTCTCGTAGACTAAACAATTTGTTTAAACCAAACAGAAGTTGTATTACTTTCTGAATCTTGGGTATAACGTGTAATGAAATTTCGAATGACTCGTAAATATGCGTCTAGGTATCATCAGCACGAATGAAAAATTTGAAGAAACGATTATGAATACCTTTGGCATAGCAGATATGATGACTGTATTGTATACCTAATGAAACCCTGTCATCAAGATTTCTAAGACTGAGAAGAGGCTAAACAATAAATCTTTGTCGGGAAAAAGATAACTCTAGTAACCACTATCTTCTCCTTTCAGCCATTTTCTATTGTTTCAGAGAGAAATCCTGTTTTAAGCTACAGTTGATTTGTCACCTCCAAATGACCTTAAAACGGACAAGTCAAAACATCTATCCATCTATGTAAGAGCCATAATCTTGGGTTTTGATACAACTTCAAAAATATTTACCATTTTTAAATTTTTTGTTGTGGTAAATTTTCTTTGTGTCTATGAATCATTCTAAGAATCAATTATTCATTTGGTTGTGAGATAGAAATGGTCTTAACGGATCCCTATTTACATGAATGTGATGACTTGCTTGGTATAAGGGAATACAGATGGACATTAAACCTTGTTTTTCCAGAGCATGTCTCATAAATAACTTTAAACTTCATGACTGGCAGCGATTACCTACGTTAGAAACATTTTTGTCCCCTATGGCACGGATATGAAACTTCATATTCAGAGCCAATGGCTCCGACGAGAAAATGTTGTGTTGGTCTTCCGTTTCTGAAGATGTCGGCTGAAAAACAACCCTAAAACAGGTAGGCATGTCAGTATTTGTGATTATATGTTCTTATGTCTTCGTCAAAAAAGGAGAATGTAATTCGATGTTCTGGTCTTTCAGCGTATTTTCTGCATTGCGGAAAGTTGGAACAGGTTTACGATGGTGCTTGAATCATTTGTGGCGTGGGTTGACCGTAGCCACAATAATACGTCAAGGACCTAAATTCAGTCTGTTATTGCTATCTAATTGGCAAATAAGAGAGTCTTGCTATCCCAAAACCGTGAATAAATGTCTTGAAATATATTCACTACTAGTCAAAAATTGAAAAGAGAAGCACAAGAAACGATAAAAATAAAGAAGGACTCCGATTTGTGGACTGGCTCTGACTATCTTAGTTGGCACCGATTCATGAGGACCCCTTTCAAAAATTTAGTTTTCTGTAAGTAATTAGCAAGGTAGTAAGTTTTGTTTTTCAATTAATATCTTTCAGTCCAAAATTTAGTTCTTTTCTTGGATGGAACATGACCACATTTATGAAAATACAAAGGACTGGTATTGTCACGTTAGAAAAATGCTGTTTAACGTTAGCCTATCTAGATTTTGAAAATACTTTTGCATAGCTTTTGATTAGGCCGAATGGTCCATATATAAAATTTTTCGTGCTTTTGTCGCAAATGCAGCCACACATAAGCACAAATAACGAAAAATATTTCGTTTTAGAAATACGAGAATGATAAACGCGTCAGGTGTTTGAATGGTCTAGATGCATGAATTTGCATTATGCAATTTATGAATCATTATTCAGTCATCAACGTAAGTGTTTACACATGCAGAAACTTTGGAAACAAAATTATTATTTTGCCAAGCAATTTGAAAAATGTCACCTATCAAAGTCATTTTAAAATCTGTCACTACGCATGCAATCATCACCACAGCAATGATTTTGATGAATCAGAATTCTGCAAATAAAGGTTTGAATAGATCACCCAAGGACAATTTCTTGGAGAAGAGCACATGCTCGAAAATGACTAAAAACATAAGTTGAACTACAGAACCACATGCAGGTGCCAACACTAAGCTGTTGTTTTTCGATGGATTAAAAATTTCTCAAACAATTTTTGTAAAGGGTCACCCTAGGAACATATCTTTGAAATTATTTCAAAATCTGACCAGCGGTTTCAGAGGAGAAGATTCTTAAAAAAATTCTTAAAAAAATCCATTTGGTTGTCATGGCAACCAGACTATTTGATGGAATCAAACTCTGTGAACAATTTTAAAGAGGACCTCCCAAGGAGCATTCCAGCGAAGTTTGGTTTAGGAGGAGATGTTTAAAGAAATTGTTGACGACGCACGACGGACACACCGTGATCCTAAAAGCTCCCCTTGTGCACGTTGTGCTCAGGTGAGCTAAAACTGGAATGAATGGCATCTTTTTACGTTTTCTGATTTTACATTCATATAAGCAAAATGCCATTTAGACAATATATAAAATTGGTGAAATACTTCTCTTTGCTATTTCTATATAAAACACAATGAGAAAATAGGCTTAAGATGTACTTGTTGCTTCACATTTAACTCGATGCACCTTCTTATATACCCGAAAATTAAAAAAAAAATAAACAAAATTTCCCATCCATCGCAGCCAACCAATATTTTCGTAGCCAACCTACACAATTTCTTAAAGTACACCCCTTTTGTGTAGTTTTCTGTCGATTCTTGCATTGAGCGAATGGAAACATGAAAGACAACTATCTAAGCCTGTAGAATAAGAAATTTTCTTTACTTTGCCTACTTAATGTACAGAAAGAGCCTGTATTTATATCCGAGACGTATTAATTTGGCTACGGTCAACCCACGCCATAAATGATTCAGACAACATCGTGCACCTGTTTCAACTTTCCGTAATGCAGAAAACACGAATGACATTCTCCTTTTTCGAATTTCGAAGACATAAGAACATTTAATTACAAATACTGACATTCCTAGCTGTTTTTGGGTTGTTTCTCAGCCGGCATCTTCAGAAACGGAAGACCAACAAAACATTTTCTCGTCGGAGCATTGGCTCTGAATATGAAGTTTCCAACCCGTGAAGAGCTGAGTTTTTTTTTTTCTCTCTTTTATTTGCAAAGATTGAATGTGCAGCTGCTGTGTATAGTAGCAATGTCGACTCCACTCCGCTATTTCCTTTTACGAGTAGCAGCGTGTTTATTCCATTTGCGGTAAGTAAAGAAACTCATTCTTCGTCCAGATAATAAAAAGTTCAGCCAGTCGTGTTAGATATTTCTACAAATCTATGCAGCCGTGAAATATGTAATGTTTCATTTATGATCTATTTTGTACAGAGATGAAACTTAAGTCGCATCTCGGTGAAAATTTTAATAAGTAGAATCTTTGTTTATGATGATAATATTTCTTCCATCCTTGTCACCACTGTTAAGAAAATGCAACGTGAGAATTCTATCATGTTAGATTCATATTACTTCTGCTACACATTACACTCTACCCTGGACGTATGAAAACAGTTTTCTTACCAGTGCTTTTAGCCTCAGGAGCCCTGATTGAACGGTTTTAAAGCGGTGTGAAGCAGATTAAAAACAGTCTGGTTTATTTTCACAAACTATGTCTTTGAGAAGGGTGAAAATTGTCTTTGACGGGGCTGAAGACATTGTGGGATAAAGGGAAAATGGATTTCGCCTGTTTCTCTCTCTATCTCTCTCACCGTCACCCTCTCTTCTTGAATGTTTTAGGAATCTACAATCATCCATACGGGGGTTGTTAAACACATGTTTGTTTAATAAAAGGTTTACTTACTGATATTTATTTAATTTCTACAAGTTTGCAAAAGAAATCCCATAAGCTATGCTCTGTGAGGATTGGCGTAATGAATCTACAACAAGTATCAACCTAGGTCAGCCTGCGTAATTTGCACAAGCTGACAAGGGAGGACATTTTTTTCTATCGATCAATTTTCTAAATGTCAAAGTTTTCTCTATGATTCGTTCGATTTTTAGATAAAAAAATGATCTAACTGGATCTGTAATTATTGGATGTTTGGCATGGAACAAGAATAATGGAGAAACACAAAACCTCCTTTTGCCAGAGTGCCGCTCATAATTATGTTTCAGATTACATCAGACAGAGTTTATCTTACTCGCGGTGGCAAAGCAGCTATATCATTCAAGAGAAACATTCCATTGGCCTGTCATGCGGATAGCGGTTGTCACATCGACATCAAAGTGTATGACACGGGAGATGATCCTAGCGACTGCACTGACTCCGTTATAGGTGTCATCAGTCAGACCATGTGTGGCCATACTTTGTCTGGTACAACATCACCGTTAGCTAGCTTTGAGTCGGAGAACATTGATATCACCGTCACAACAACCAATGACAAGACGTATACATCTCGAGGATCGCACCGTCTTCATATTGACCTACAAATAGAAGGTCAAACCATTGGGTTATGGAATAGACTCTTTAACACGTCCATCTGGGTAAGTATGCATCTAGGCTAATAATTTTGATAGCAACAATAAATAAACTGACATTTTCACCACCGTGACTCTCGAAAAACATTGCAATCAACTCATTATGTTACGTTAGTTCTTAACTACTCTTCTAAACAAACTAGTCGAGGGAGTCATCTGTAATGAAATTTCTAAGCCTTACATTTGCATGCTAAATAAAACTAATGGTACCAAAACAGACAATCGTAATGAAGACACACCTACACCCTGTGTTCTTGGTGTTATTTATTCTACGAGTAATGTTACACTGTTTAAAAGGGATAGAGGTACTCTAACCCAAAACACCATGAAAACGAAATACTGTTGTTGTTATTATTATCATAATTATTCTGCAGGTAAGATATCCATTTAATCATTTTCATAGCCTAAAGATTCTTGGTGTTAAGTTGTGATTGATGATTTCAGCGCTTTCAAAGCTTTCAAAAAGTTTATAATAGCATAGCACATGACAAGTTTTAGGCGTATCCACATTGAAAAAGATTAGATATGAAGAATAAAAAGAAATAAAAGGGAAACGTGTAGTATTTGTCCATTATAGTTTATGAAACATAGTTGGGAGATAGAGAAAAAAGCTTATCATAAACTTTCTATCCTTTCCGAAAGTATAGCTTTCTATAGTCTTGTTGTCCTCGGGTTTACACTTTTTGGCAAAGAGTTAACTTTAGTACAACTAATCCATACACTTGAAGAAGGAGGTTTACTACATGTCCGTGATTCCAGCATACCGTGCAAGTTATCATATAATTATTGATCCATACTATCCATTTGGTTAAAAAAAGGGTTTGGATCTGGGGTTAAATAAGTCCTAGAGCCCACAGTTATATGATCAACAGCAAAAGGTTTACACCACGGTCAGCCTGCACCGACTGCCAAGGCTGACCTAGGTCGATTTGTGTTTTGCATACGCATTAAACCCCTTTTTACAGAACATGACTCAGTTATATTATGCAATAATATCGAATATCACTGTGATTTATAGAAACAGGCTTATTTACCGAAAGTAGGCTTACATTTATTGATTTTGCCTAAAACCTTGGGAGACCTGTAAAGATGAAAATTCTAGTTCTATTTTAGGACCATTACTCTTTTTAATTTACATAAATGACATAGGCTTGCACGTCGGTAACTCAAATTTAGACCTTTATGCGGACGATTCGACCTTGTATACATCCGGAACAAACCTTATAGAAATACAAGCTGATCTACAGAATAGTCTAGAATGTATACTGAGTTGGTGCACTGTTAACAATATGCTTGTAAACCTAAATAAAACAAAATGTATGCTTATAGGACCTAAATATAAATTAAGATCTAGCAATCTAGATTTAAATGTTAATGATTTTTGCATTGAAAACGTTGAATCTCATAAAATATTAGGTGTATATGTTGATAAGCATTTATCCTGGAATTTTCATATTGATAAAACTGTTTCTAAGATTAACAGTAAGATAACATTGCTAAAAAGAATTTCCATGTATCTCACATTTGAAATGAAACAGTTATTTTACAACTCTTACATACTCCCTATCTTTGACTATTGTTGTACAGTATGGTGGAAGAACACCAAATGTAAATCCGCTAAGCTAACCGTCCTCCAGAAAAGAATCGCTCGCATTATTCTAGGCGTTACCCCAAGAACACCGTCGAAAAATCTTTTTTCCCAACTTAATTGGTTAACGTGCGATAATAGATGTAAGTATCACACCGGCGTTTTAATTTACAGATGTCGTAATAACCTATCGCCTAGATATATGAGTGACATTATTTCGTTTTCGAGTAACACGAATTATAATTTAAGGTCATCTGCTCGTAGTGACATCGTAAACTCTAGATTTAATACATCGTACAAGAAACGGGCATTCTCGTATTTCAGCATGGATGTGTGGAATGAAATTCCTACTTCCATCAGAGATGCGAAATCAATAATTAGCTTCAAAAAACAGTTCAAACAACATTTATTGAACGCACAGCCCTCGTTATAGTTACATTATCATACATCTATACGAAAAAACGTGTATCTGTCCGTATAACTCATATTCCAACATTATTTTGCTATTAACTCATCTTCTGTATTTTCAAACACTACAATCATCAGTATCACCAACCATTATCATCTTTATTATTATTATTATTATTATTATTATTATCCTAAATATTATCGTTACTGTCGTTGTTCCACTCATCTTGAAGGCAACATTGTAAAAAAGACTTTGTAATATGTCTTAATGTTTTAACCTTCACTAAATAAAGATGTTATTATTATTATTATTATTATTATTATTATTATCCATTTTCAGGCTTACGTAACAGACACCACGTACTGGCAAAGACGTCGATGTTATGTTAATAACGACCCTCGTGTGTCTACATTTGATGGAATGTGAGTCTAGATGCCACAACGTTAACGTGCGAACTATAAAATCGAATAATCTTTTAAATCGAACCCTGCCTGAGAACACCTTTCACTAGTGATTGATGAAGGCATTGTTTCAAGATTCTTTCTTCTCTTCTCAAAACTGCTTTTCAACTCGTCTGCTGTTTTAACTACTTAAATAGACAAGGGTTGGTACAGGTCTACATTTGAACGTAGTCGAAGGCTTTAAAAAGTATTTGGCTTCAGATACCCTTGGGATGCATGGCTAGGTACATTTGCTGCCGTGACACAATTTAAACATCTTTGAAAAGAGAAGATTTGTCACCCAAAAAACAACATTAACATAAATCCACCAAGATCCTGGGTATCTTTGGAATTTAGTGAGATCAATGATAAGTGATGAATATAGTTTCAGAATTCGCCAAACCCTTTATCACATAATTCCTTGTTTTAATGACTCTGTGAAAAGAAAGTATTTTGACATCCTTCTGAGGAAAGAATATTTTTTCCCACATGTTTTGTACACTTTCACATAAATCTACCATTTTTCAGTTAAGTTAAACATGACATAGCAAGTGCCATCAATTTGGACCAGTCGTTTGCTAAAGAGTGAAAAGAAAGTTTTTGTTCAATGACTTTTGTGGATTTCGTTATCAAACTGTTGTTCTAGCATATATAGAGAGCGCATACACTTAAATGTTTGTCTTTCGAAAGGGCATCATCGGTGACCCGGTTTCGATTCGTTCTGTTATCGAACCATGGTTATTTCGCTGGAGTTTCCTCGTTTTCATGTATTATTCATCTAGCATTTTGATTGGTGCTCTAAGTTTTTCCCTAAGAAAAATCAAACTATTTTATTACAGATACGCCGTCATTTCTTTTTCTTACCTGTCGCTATCTAATCACATCATTCGTTGGAAATTAAGCCCCGACGATTTGAATATTCATAAGAAACGATGATTTGCTAGTCAAGTTACCCAGGGGTAGATACATGGAGAGTGATGCTTCAAACCTGGGTTCTGAGGATGTCAAAATGGCATATCACCATAAACTGCCAATTAATTTGGGCCATGCCTGACAAAATGGGAATAATCCATCGCCTTGATTCATATATCTGGCACGTTGTTACTTATTCATAGGTCCACAAAATCTTTTTTTAAAATAAATCTTAATCATGAGGTAGACGAACCCCTTTACATGCAGATTATTGAACAATAGCAAAGGTGTTACGGGCCAAGTCAGTCTTTGCGAACTTCGAGACAATATATATTTGTCATTCATTTGTTTTATGCAATAGATAGAATCTCACATCCGCGTTTATGTTTTATATTTTTTTTATCAAACTCGTTGACTAGATGAATAACCCTTGCCAACTCGTCCACAAAAAATGTTATTAAGCTCGCCAAAGGCTCGATCGCTTAATAACATTTTTTTGTAGACCTCGTTTAATATTTTCTTTATCTCAAAAACCAACGAGTATCAGATCCTATATATATCTATGAAGATGACATCTACATCCGCTGTACCCAACATACATGCCTGTAGGCATGATCTAAGTTCCCCTTTGCCAATGTTGGATAATCAAAATTTTGTCTTGAAATGCGTATTACAAGCGTTTTCGGTAATAAACGCGCATGTTAGATAACCCATTCGGACTTCAAATTATGTTTACACGTTTATTTGTAGATACTATTACCATGGGCCTATTGGCGATTTCATCATGTATGAACATACTGTCCTACCCGTGCAGGTATGAACACATTGCTTTATTAAAGTGAGATTTCTTTGGCTTCCAGCTTCATACAATCAATTTTTAAACCTTGCATGTAAATTTTCACTACAATTGATTATGACTTGGTCAATAGTTTAATATTATGACAGCCGACAGCGTAATCTTAGATCTTAATCGATGCCCTTTGCCGTGACAGAGTTAATGAAAAGGATATATCGATGTTCGGTGACAGACAGTTTTGTATCAGGTTACGAAAGTATAGTTCGTTTGGTTGGTATAAAAAAATAATATTTTGCTCTTAATTAATTGTGCGTACTTAAGATTACTATCAAATCTAAAAAAATAGAATTACTTCTAAAACGCATTTTTTTCTTATGATTTGTTTTATTTTTTGCGACTGTTCTCATAATGCTGATATAGTTAATCTTGATTTGAACAGTCGGCATAAAGGTCCTTTATTCGCCAATAGCGGAATGGGGGTTAACTAATGATAAATCTGACAGATAGGATACTGATGGCAAACTTAAAACATGATAATAAACTCACATTTTGTTTGTTTTGATATCAAGTACATGAGATGAACTTTGCCATAATTTGATAGACCAGTGCATCGGAAATATGGGCTGTTCTGGGGATGAAATCGTTTTATTTAGTTAAGATCTTAACAATTTCTGGCTCATATTGGTAGATCGCACATCGATAAATTTTGACACGACCGAAAAGAAAACCTGTATCTTCATAGAGTTAAATTTGTTTCTTGATATGGTATAATGACCTAGCCCGTCAGTGGACAGGCTTGGGCTTATTTTCTGGTCTTATCGATCAAAGTCTTTCATAATGATATTTGTGCGGCATTGATATAAATATGATTATAACTCTCTTAGCATGTACTTACTTATAATTTACTTTTTATCCATAAAGTTGTCAATAATACCTATAGATACTTTGCTGTTTAAGCTTTATAAGAGCCTGTTAAGGCTGTATGAAAATAAAGAAAAAATATTATAGTAAATCATCGTGACTTCCGTTTAGCTTACATTTGTTTCTTGCGTTCAGACTTCTTGCTCGTCTGTTTCAGTAGGAAGACATAGAATTTTCCCTTCCAGCAACCCGATTGCATCATAATTGAATTTGTCCCTTAACACGCAGAATACTGACCAAAAGCAAAGAATTTCCGCTGGATCAGCCGGAGTAAATTGCGCAAGATAACCTTCTTCAGTATTTTTTGCTGATAAAAAAACCCTTTTTCAGGAAGCATGGCTGACTTATATCTATTTCTTATCATAAGCAAGTTTGTGTTTCACTTTTAGATACAAGTCAAGACTATGTCGTGTAACAATGGATGGGCCACGTGCTCTTGTGGAGTGACAATCCGTGCAGGTGCCGAGGTTTATACTGTAAACCACTGCAATGGATATCATATTGAGACATTCTTGGTTCAAGAGGCTAAAAGTGTATTAGACGTGGAACAGATCCGTTCGTACAGAAGAAAGGTAATTCTAAACATATTTCTTTTACATCGATATGAGAAACAAGTTTTTGCAACTTATACATATCTCTTTCAGTTCTGCTTTCTGGAAGATACACCAGCACTCACGCCGAATATGTTGGCTAATGAACGATCCCAAATTTGACACCTCCCTGGATAGGAACTTGGGACCTCATGGTTGCGAGGCCGACGTTCTACCTCACAATCATGGACTCACATGTTATTTTTGAGATATAGTGTATGAGATTCTCTACGACTCAGGGGGTTCCTAAAGAACTATATAAGAAACGATTTATTTAGTCTTGTGAGGTTAAATGGTAAATGTTGCCTCAAAGAGAAGAAAAGAAAGTTATTGCAAACATTTTGTGATGTCCTGTATGGTTCACTGGAAAGGGTTGGCTGATTTTTATGAATCAAGAAAACTTTATTACAAATATTTTATAAGTAAGTAATGTTAGGTTCAACAGAAAATGTTGGCTCGTAGACAAATAATGAAAAATTTACAAAGGAGTTTATGTGATCTTGTTAGATTCAGTGTTAAGGATCCGGGCTCATAAAGAAAAGATTATAGAGGATAATCAACTGGTTCTTTTTGATATGAAAAATATCTCACGAGGATGCGTTGTTGGGCGTTGAAAAAACGAGTGCGCAGCACGAGTTTTTTTAACGCCTTCCGACGATCCGAGTGAGATATTTTTCACATAAAAAATAACCAGTTTATTATTCTATTTATTATATACCTTATTAACTTTATTATCTTTAATTTTTCGTTGAAAGTCGAAAAAAATGTAGTCGGAAAAAAAGTAGTTCCTAAATTACGGCAGAAAGTGAAAGTTGATATCGTCACTATTGATGATATCAAAATTTATTACACTGGGGAATTCCAGGATTGCATTGCTAGGTATATAATAAAACATTTAAATAGAAAATAGGTTTGGAGGTTCAGTAATAAGATTCTTGGCTCATAAAGAAGAAAGAAACCCTTACAACAAATGTTTAATGAGGTCCTGTGAGGTTTAATAGAAAAGGTCGGCTCACAGAGAAGAAGGGAACCCTTACATCAAGCATTTTATAGGATTGTGTTAGGTTCAGCGGGATGAGTAGGTTCATAAAGAAGAAATGTAACTTTATAACAAACAATTTTATGGTTTCACTTAGGTTCGAGAAAAGTAATAACATTGCTACAAACATTTTATGAGGTCCTGAGAGGCTGAATGGCCATGGTTTCGGACTCACCGTATTTTTAGAACATGTAGCTTTGAACCAAATATTTTGTGTGGCTCTTTGGAGTTAGATGGAAAAGATCGGCTCATACAGAATATAAGTATCTTTGTAACAAGCAGCTTTTGGATATCCCGTGAGGATTAATGAAAAGTTCGAAACCAAATGAAGTCCTGTGAGGTTCAATGGAAAGGATTGGCTAATACAGTATAAAGGTTATTTAATAACAAACACTTTTGAGGTTCTGAAAGGCTCAATAAAAAAGATCGCTTTATAGAAGAAAACTAACTGTGGAAGAAACGTTTTTAGCTCATCTGAGCACGAAGTACTCATGGTGAGCTATTGTGATCGTGCTGTGTCTATCGTCCGTCGTTCGTCGTGTGTCGTCCGTCGTCAAGGTTTTACCATGTGTACGCTCTAGAGACCACATTTTTAATCCGATACTATGAAACTTAGTCAGAATATTTGTTTCAATAAAAGCTCGGACGAGTTCAAAGATGGGTCATGTCGGGTCAAAAACTAGATCACTAGCTCAAATCTTAGAAAAGTCTTGTATATGCTCTGAAGGCCACATTTCTGTTCAATACACCTGAAAGTTAATCAGAATGTTTGTCTTGACGATATCTGGGACGACTTTGGAAATGGATCATGTTTGATAAAAAATAACGTCACCAGGTCAAATCTTATAAAACTCTTGTGAACACTCTAGAGGCCACATTTTCAATCCACTTGGTCAGAATGTTTGTCTGGATAATATTTTGGAAGAGTTCAAAAGTGGATCGTTTCAGGTAAAAAACTAGGTAACTAGGTCAAATCATAGAAAAATCCTGTTTTCGCTCTCGAGGTCACATACATGTATATGATTATTAATTATATCTTGGACGAGTTTGAAAATGGGCCATGTGGGGTCAAAAACTAGGTCACTAGGACAGATCTTAGAAAAACCTTGTGTACGTTCTCAAGGCCACATTTTCAGTCCCAAACTCTAAAAAGTTGGTCAGAATGTTTGTGTGGATGATATCTCGGACAATTTCAAAAATAGGTTATGTGGTGGTAAAAACTATGTAACTAGGTCAAATCTTAGAAAAAAACATTGTGTACGCTCTAGAGACCACATTTTCAGTCCAACGCTCTTGAAACTTGGTCAGAATTTTTGTCTGAATGATATCTCAGACGAATTCGAAAATGAGCCATGTTTGCTAAAAAACTACGTCAATAGGTAAAACCTTAGAAAAACCTTGTGTACGCTTTAGAAACCACATTTTCAGTCTGATTTTCTTTAAATTTGGTCAGAATGTTTGTTTTAGTGATATCTCAAAAGAGATCAATAATGGGAAATATCGGGTCAAAAAGGTTTCTTGGTTAAATTTTAGAAAAACATTTTGTTCGCTCTAGAGGCCACATTTTCATTCCAATATTCATCAAACTTGGTCAAAATGTTCCTCTTAACATTATCTCAAAATCTTTAGATATTGAGTGATGTCTAATCAAAAACTAGATCACTAGATCATATCTTAGAAAAATCTTACGTATGTTCTACAGACCACATTTTCAGTTCAACACTCTTGAAACTTGGTCAGAATGTTTGTCTTAATGATATCTCAGACGAATTTGAAAATGAGCCATGTTTGCTAAAAAACTAGGTCAAACCTTTGAAAAAAAAACTTTTGTACGCTTTAGAAACCACATTTTCGGTCTGATTTTCTTCAAATTTGGTCAGAATGTTTGTTTTGGTGATATCTCAAAAGAGATCAATAATGGTTAATATCGGGTCAAAAGGGTCTTTTGGTCAAATTTTAGAATTTTTTTTTTCGCTCTACATGTAGAGGCTACATTTTCAGTCCAATACTCATGCAACTTGGTCAGAATGTTTGTCTTAGTATTATAGCAAAGCTTTAGGTATTGGGTGATGTCTCATCAAAAACTAGGCCACTAAGTCAAATCTTAGAAAAATCTTGCATATGTTCTAGATTCCACATTTTAGTCCAAAACTCTTCAAAGTTGGTCAGAATGTCTGTCTTGATAATATCTTGAAAGAGTTCGAAAATAGATAATATCGAAACAAAATCTAGGTCACTAGGTCAAATCTTCTAAAACTTTGTTTGCTTCCCAGAGGCCACATTTTTAATGCAATACTAATGAAACTTAGTCAGAATGTTGGTCTTTCACCAGTTTGCAAGTCGGTCATTTTAGGTCAATAACTCTTGAAAATCATGGTAGAATGTTTGTCATAATATCCCAAAAGAGACTGAGAATGACTCATGTTTGGTCAAAAGACTCAGCTGGGCGATTTCAGGGCCATCATGACCCTCTTGTTTGAGGTACTGTTGGGCTGAATGGCTTAGGTTTCGGGCTTTAGTTTATTTTTTTTTTCTCATAAATCCATGCACGAAATGTTAATCTTTACTTATAGTTCACATTTTTAGAGAAAGTTCTCAAAGAAATTCACAGTAAGCACGTTTCAAGAAGTAATACCTAAACATTTTTAACGTCACTGGTGAAACAAAAAACGCACACCCTGGTCTATGGTTTATACCGTCAGTTGGTTTAGTCAGGCGTAAAAGTTTAAAATCTTTCTCTGTTATTCGTTTTAGTGGATTGTATTTCAAGCTGTCGAAAAAGGTCGAGTTAAAGTATTTGACACCAAAAGATTAAAACCACTTGAGTCTTTTAAAGATGCCCGTCTACAGCCGGTTAGGAGAAACACTGTTAGATTTAAAAAAAAATAGAAAGGTACAGAAATCTGTCCTTTTTGTACACAAGGATAAATCACTGACCTATATGGTGTATCTGAAAAAGAGAAACACGGAGGTTTGTGTTAGAAACCGAAAATTGGCCAGAAGAAAAGTGGTCGACGATCGAAGCTGTAAACAATAGCGGTGCGTCAGGGAAATTTACCATTGGTTTCTGCCTAGAGTCGGATACGGTGTACAACTTGCATGTTGGCCTCGACCTCCGTCTGAAAATCGCGCCTGCAACAGAGAAGCCTACATTTTCCTGTTTTCCTCAGTATACGCAGGGTGAAGGTCAAAAAAAGTCACGTGACAGAATACATGATCATCATACGAATCTACCCGAGTGTATAACGGTTATCAAAAATCTTCGATTCAAAAACCGGAAATGACGAGTCTGTTTACATTGAAGGCCGCAACTCAGCGAAAGGCATTTTCTACCGACCGTAATCTAAGCAACCTTGCAACCGTCAGGCGCAATATTTGGCACAAAGATATAAGAATGACTATAGTTTGATAAAATAAAAAACAAAACGAGTTAAAACTGGCTTAAAATGAGTATAAGGGCCTCTTTAAAGCCATCTTTCAGGCCTATTTTCAGGCATCTGTAAAAGTTTGTCTCATGGCATTTTGTCAAATTTTCTTAAGGAAAAGCATTCTTGAATTTCAACGACTTCGACATGATAATTTCCATTTTCATCATTTTTCTAACTATATGTACACTATGTCAGGCTACATGGGTACGCAGGATGTATTCGGTGGGAAGAACAAATAAAGATTTTTACAGTACTTTTATTTTGAAATTTCTTTGATCGGAATATTTTACAAAATATCGGACATGATATAACCATTTGTACCCTCTGGTGAATGCGATGCAGATGTAAGTTGCCGTAAATTGTAACTTATGGCCAATATGGATATGAAAGGAACTACAGAAATGTTTTAAAACTATGTCATCGCCTCATCTACTGAATTCCTTTGCAAATTCAAGAACGAAAATATTTTGGGTTACGACATTTTATCATTTTAGTTTGACTAATACTTTGCTGTTAACTAGAGAAACTTTTTTATATAGTATTTGTAGGCCTATTTCGACTAGTGTTCCCTTAAGGTATTTCACGACAATAGCGTACTACTTACGGTTTACACCTATGCTTCAGAAGAACCTGGCTTTGCCTCTACGGTGTGATACCGAAGGAAACCTCACTAAAGCATCGAACCAGCTCCCCAGGAACACTTGTTGATTAGGAATTCAATATCTTATAATGTAAGACACGCATTATCCCATTGTCTCTTTAGATAATGATTTTGAAGACAATTTAAAACTAATAAGCACGTTTATTTTGTTAAGAGCACGGTAAAAATAATTTACAGATTACTGACAGAGGGCTCACTCTGTCTCTTTATGTATCTACTGTCAGGTCACGCTTCCACAAGGAACAGTAGTGGATATCCGAGTCTCGCCTTGGAGGTGGTACATGGTGAATGTCATGGTGTATCCATCACCTGCAGATGTAGGGAATGTTCAAGGTCTTTGCGGTAACTTTAATGGAGATAACACGGACGATTTCAAACACAGAGATGGCACAGTGGAAACAACGACTTGGTACTGGTACTATTACGCCTCGAATGATTTCATTGAATCGTGGAGGTAAATATTCAGGAAGCTTAACCATTATTCAAGGGGGAAGTAAAAATCGGAATGATGCTATTTTAACCCATTACCACACAATCCTTACTTTTGACGCCCTTGAGAAAGAAGCCTTTAGAAAACATTGTGGAAAAAGGAGAAAATGCTGGAAACCAGCATTTTCTCCTTTTCCCACTATGTTTTCCATCCTTCACAAAACAAATTTCAAATTTTCAGTCACTTTTATTTTGTCATCTGCAAATGCTTTCAATTTGGATCAGTCTAAAATATTGTCGTTTGGTAATGAGTTAATTTGTTTTTTGGGAAAAATATCTCTTTACCGGACAGTGTAGATCCAAGATCAAACTGCATGTACTCGTGCAGTCTGATCTTCACCTATAAAAAAGCCAAACATTAGATAACCAATCTGTGTCTCTTAAACCAATACATTCATTCACGAAAACAAGATCACTTATTTTCCAAATAATTTTGATTAAACTCCGTCAGTATTTACAAAATGTGCTGGATACATCATGTTCATCGATAATGAAATTATCGAGGAAAAGAGAGAAATGTCGTCGTCATATTTGTTGAAATGTCCCTAGCAAAAGAGATGTAATCATTCATGCACAAATATCCTTTCAAAGGTGGTTAAATCAATCAAACTATTATTTTATCGTTGTTAGAATTGAAAACAAAATCGAAAAGTAACTGATTCAGGCGAAAAAGCTGTATAACTAAAAAAAGTTAATGAAACCAAAGTAGATCCACATACTAATCGGTTAATGAGTTGTAGAGGAATATAATTATTTGGGATTGTATATTTCTATAATATTAATATGTTTATTTTTGTATGGCAAAAGCTTTGGACAAGTTGCCCTTGCAAGCTCTGGACACTCCACCAGAAAAAGAACTCGTCCGACACAATATCCAATAACCTATAAAGCTTTAATATCCGTAAACCAGAATCCATCTGCATGCCACATGCGCGTCAGACATAACCATAAATGTCATACTGCTTCACTTCTTAGCATTAAGTCGTTTCTTCTTTCACACACCTTGTATGTGATAAGATATTTAAGCCATGCTCTTGCAAAAGGTGGCTTAAGGCAATTACGAAAAATATCGACCCAAGTCAATCTGCGAACACCGCGCAGGCTGAACTGGTTCGAGATTTATTGCTGTCTGTTAGTTTCCTGCATGTTAATTTATCATTAAGTACATTTGCAAGCACTATGGGAAATCCGCTCAAGCTGTTCTGAGTCGAAAGATTTTGCTTTTTATAAATTTTCTTCATTCCCAGGAACATTACTGCCTCATGGTCCAGTAAAAGTTAGATTACATTGACTATATGAATCAATAATCAGGTTACGACTTGCTTAGTATAGTACATTTTGGAGACTCATAAAGCCTCCTTTTGACACATATATCTTTATACTTTTAAAAGTGCACCTTGGCATGTAGCATTACCTATTTGATTTACATTGGTTTTGAAGAAGATCTTGCAACTTTTATTTAAAGGAATCTTGATACTTGCTTTCTAGAAACCAATAATCGCGTCGTGACCCTGGCTTTTCAAAAAATGACCTTGTTCATAAAGAAATTCATCCTCGGATACCCCGGGGTCTCCCAATTTGGTACGCTACATCGACTCTGGGACAATTGACTAATAAAACTTTGAATCAGCCGCCGAAAATCGATACGAAACGTCATAGCGTACAGTCCACTCGCCCTCACAAAATGATGATTGAACCAATGAAAAGCCAGCATTCGCCCAGCGGTAAAGCGAGGGAAATTCAATTTAATTGTCCCAGGGGTCGATGTAGCGTAGCAAATAGGAAGACCCCGGGGTATCCGAGGATGAAAGAAATTGTTGCGGGAGGTCACTTATTCTTTTACACATAGTCTCTTATATTGTGAAAAAAAAATCAAGGCTTAGCAACGGCGTGAAGGAGAATTCTCTTTATCACATAAAGCCGCCTCTTGCAGCGATTAAAGACATGACTTTTTTTTCGAAAATACACCGGTGCTTTACCGTTTTTTGGGTTGGGTCCCGGTTCTCTTATTTTTGTATTAGCGCGATATGTCGGTGAAACAAACTGCAGAAACTGCAGGAATTTGTACTACTACGCCATTTCGCGGAAAAGTGACATCATTGATGCTATAACGTACACATGCGGATAAAACTATAATTTTCATGTTCAATAAAAGTCATTCAAAGTGATTAAAAGTCGAGAAAAGTA
The DNA here is from genome assembly GCA_943736015.1 of Tridacna crocea. Lineage (NCBI taxonomy): Eukaryota > Metazoa > Mollusca > Bivalvia > Cardiida > Cardiidae > Tridacna > Tridacna crocea. Next base: position 20,100,424 of record OX031066.1, read on the forward strand.
TGAAAACAATTTGATTCTACTCTGATTCATTCTACTTCGATGAATATGTCACAGAGTTCTCTTCCTGTGCATGTACACGCTTAAACCATTACCACACAATTTCCTACTTTTGACGACCCTGAGAAAGAAACCTTTTGAAAACACTGATGGAAAAGGAGAAAAAGCTGGTAACCAGCATTTTCTTCTTTTCCAACAGTGTTTTCTACCCTTCCCAAACCACATTTTAATTTTTCAGACACCTTTATTTTGTCATCTGCAACTGCTTTCAATTTGGACCAGTCTAAAATTTTCTCGTGTGGTAAAGAGTTAAACCTTACTAACGTTACAACTGTCAACATGGACGCGTGAATTGTATACGGGTTGAATGTGATGATGTTTTTTATTCGATTTACGTGATAAATTGAATCTCACATTCGTGTTTATGTATTATCATTCTCATCAAACTCGTTGACTAAAATGTATATGACGCTCACCAAGGCTGACGTAATATAATTTTAGTCAACTTGTTTGGTAAAAGTGATAATAGATAAATACTCATGTAAGATCCTCTATTTAGCTCAGTGGTAAGTGTATTAGTCCTTTTTAAATAGTCTTATTGCTTAGGAAGGCTTTATTTCATAAAGATGATGGCCTTTAACAGGAAGATATGCCGAAATGAATTTATTTTTACCGTGAAGCTTCCTAGTCCCCTCCGCGTCCTAGTGGACGCCAGGCATAAGCAGGGATGTGTTACGTAAGATTACTCCTTTTTTCCCTCACAGTTTTTTCACGTTTAAAATCAATACCAAGCTATTGCTTTTGAGAGATACATGTATCTAATTACCTCAGTTGTTAGTGTATTGGTCTCTTAAGTCCTTGAAAAATGAGGATATTTGCTGCAGGGTTCGAATTATAGCCTGGCGGTTAGTATTTCAGCAGTGACATTGTTGAGAACTGTCATGCTCGTAAGAAGATTCAACGCGGAGCCTCTTATCTAAAAAAGCACTACGCTTTGCCCCTACACCACTTTCTTCAGGCAAGACAGACGGTCTGATACAAAAACCTAAAAAAGAAGTCAAGAATTTAAAAAGAAAATGTATTGAGGATTTTTTTTTTATTCCTTAGAGTGGATTTTTCCGAGTCCCTATTAAATCCAGAAGTTTATCAGTCTCTTGGAAACTGGGCTCAGCAAGGCGAGAGCATATGTGTCTGTCAGGAGATCGTTGGCATCAGCGTTCTACAGTGCTCAGCGAATGAAAAATTTTTATGTTTGTCGTTCTCACCGAACTCATCTGGAAGGAAAAAACGTTCAGTGGCTTCGGAACTAGCACTGCGACAAAGTTTAGCTGATTTGCAGGCCAAAAGTCAAGTACATCCTTTAGTTAAGGTAAACGTTTTCACGTCTTTACAAGTTACTTTAGGAACGGGGCTTCCAATATCTGAGTGACTGCCTAAAGTCTTGGCAGGGCTAATTTTCTTGCAAGATCTTCTTGATCAGGAAGTCAATGCAACAGGGGACATTACTTCTCAGAACTGCACATTTGTATTGACCTCACAAACCCTCGGAGTTTTCTTTATTTCTTTATGTTATAAGAAAGTTTTTGTTATGATCTATTTCATTGAGACTTCGCAGTATACTTCTTTAACGTAGTGGAACCGTAATAGAAAGCAGATATTTCCACTATAATATAATCCTACAAAATTTGCTAAGATTAAAAATGAGTACTTTTGTACTTCTTTCACCGAGCCACTTTTTTCCTTTTTGTCCTTCCTAGAATTATCATTTATAAATCTAAAACCGCTATATTCTCATGACAAAGGCATATGATTATTACCTCCCTTTTCTGAAAACTAACAAAAGTATCGACAAATAATTTCAAAAAAGACAACAAACGAATTTCTGGAAGGTTAAAAATGTGCAGAAATATTATATCTGTATAAATCTCTCTTTATCAACTGTCAAGAAATTTTATGCCATGCTGGACCAGAAGTATTACGGGTCCACTAACTTAACTCTTTACCACACGAGAAAATTTTAGGCTGGTCCAAATTGAAAGCATTTGCAAGCTACAAAATAAAGGTGACTGAAAAATTGAAATTTGTTCTTGAAAGGGTGGAAAACACTTTGGGAAAAGGAGAAAATGCTGATTACCAGCATTTTCTCCTTTTCCCACAGTGTTTTCTAAAGGCTTCTTTCTCAGGGGCGTCAAAAGTAGGGATTGTGTGTTAATGGGTTAAAACGACAGAATATAAGTCCTATTCGTCTTTGCAGGAAACACATCAGATATGATTTGAAAGTGTCTTTACTGGGCTCGAAAGAAAGTATGGTAGCCAAAAGGAAAAGAAAAATGCATGAGAAGCATTTTCTTAACTTTCCACATTATTTTCCAAAGAATTGCTCTAAAGAATGCCCCAAACCTTATGAACGATTATTGAAATTAAATATTTCTAAAACCAGAGATCAACCGATGATAACAACATAACCCTGGCAGACGCAATAGCCATTTGCACTTCTCGACTAACCGAAGGTTGCGGTGCCCAAAACTTGTCGTATGTATTAACAGATAGCCAACAACTAATCGAGGATTGCGCTAGAGACCTACAGGTATGTAACACACGTTTTTGATCTCTATATCATGAGAAAATTTTACACTTTTCTAAAAATTAAAGTATACATGACCAGATGGCAAAATGTGTTTAACTGCGAGAAATTATGAGCTCTGAGTATGGAGATATCTTTTACAGTGTTTTCTAGGTAGTCCCCGGCATGTTTTAACCTTAAGGCTTCTAAGCGCTCCTCACCGACTTTTCGTAGACAGCGAAGATCAAGATCAGACTGCACAGAACGTTCAGTCTGATCTTGTATCCACACTTTCCGATAAGGAAATGTCATTCCCCAAAAGGTACATATGAAATAGCAGAAGATGGAAATTCGTCATTCTACAGAAACCCTGCAATTCAAAAACCTTTGCTAGGTTCTAGCAGGCTGACCAAATCTAAATGTTTGGCAAAAGCAAAAGACTGAATTTCAGAATGTTATGATAATGTCTATCAAAGTCTGACCCTCTATGCAATATGTCGGGATAACGCATGTTATCTATAACACATAAACTGAAAGTCACGTGAAATAAAGAATTTTTAAACAATCGTCTGCATATTGGATTATGAATTTGTACAAGGTCAATTAACAGTACACATTGCAATTTTCACCTGTGTTGATAGAATAAAAGTAATGGCAAAAGCAGAACTTAAAAGAATAAAAATGAGGTTTCTTGACACTGAAGGTTACATAAATCTTGATTATAATGGACTAAACAGGTAAAGAGATGTTTTAAATATTTCTGTACTACATTTCTCTCGTGTTTTTTTGAAGTTTTACGGTAATAACAAAAAACAGTATTGTAAAAAAATAAAATGTGTTTCTGAAAGTTTTCAGAAAACTTACCAGTCTTATATTGATTTTTGTTTATGAAAAAAAAAAACTTAATGACAAAAACTTGCCAGCGACAAATAATTACAAAAGAATCAACCCGGAAGAGTGTTACCCTCTTTTTCAATCCCTTGTCTTAAATGTGATATTCATTTTCTTTAAAGTATTCATTTTTCCCAAAAGATACAACGATTTATACGACTTTAACTCGAAACGTCCAAGACCAGCAAACTGGTGGCCATATGTCCGTTGTCCGTCGTCTGTCTGCCCGTGCATGCGAACAGTTTTTTTCATAGTTCTTCTCTTGATGAAATTTTAAAGGTGTTCAAAGAAAATGAATCATCCTGGCATAACTTTTTTTTCAAGAACTTTTAAGAAAAAAAATTGACTGCAAAAAGACTTAAAAAATGATTGAAAATCTTTGAAAATATTCTTATATGAGACCAAAAAGTATAATATTACCGAGAATGATATGTGCTTCTTCTAGTACACTTTCATAACCCTGTGGTAAATCGGCCACACGCAAGGGGTCACAATTTTTACATAGTTTATAAAGTGAGCGAAAAGAATTTTCTTAATCGTAACCCAAGGTCTATGTTTTAACACTTTTTCATGTATAGTATGCTTTAATCTAGTGGACCTGCTGCAAGATTCTTGAAACTACAGCCCCTGGGTAACACGTTGCACGAAGGCTTACCAAGTGAAAAAGTGTATATTTTATTTTCGTACATGAAGTCAATATAATTTAAGCTTTAAACTGATCATGGATAATTACAGTTGTTCACTCCTAACAAATGTTGTCACCATTTTCTTACCCTGGCTATCAGCTTGCAGTTTTTCGTGATTAATGTTGGTTAGTCAAGGTTTTTTTGATAGAAAACGTTCAGTTTTCAGTGAGAGTGATTTATTGTGTTGTTCAATTTTATATGAAGTAAATTTTATGTCATCCATTTTTTTATTATCACCACAGCCTTACAACTCACGCTTTTTAAAAATGTGTTGTATGTTGTTATGATCGAAAATGTTGTTGTCGATGCACTCTTTGTTAAGGTTCGTTGACAGTTTGGACGAATATAAATTGATAAGACCCACTTATATCTATATACACAATCTTTGTATTTGGATAAAAATAGACATTCTTTGGAGGTATAGCACCTTTTATCCATGAAATCCTATTGCCATTCAGTCTCCATATAATTCATGTCTCTGTCAATGCCAACATGCAAACGCTAACTAATGATACATTTATTTTGAAAAAAAAAATGTAATCGGGCGAAACAGGGCCATCATAATCGTGACTCATGTTATTAAAGGTGAGGTTCATTTTCTTTAAAGACCGGTTTCATTAAATTTTATTTTGCAAGAAGTGTTATAAATTTTCTTCAGAAAGTTGTCGGTTTATAGAAAAATGTTACACCTTAAACACATTCTAAAAACATTCTTATCTTCATATTCTAAACGTGGTCATCATTTTTCCGATAGTGTTATTCGTTTTTCAAAAACTTTAGTTTTTGGACAGTGTCACTAGATTTCTAAGAAAAGTGTTCATGTCTCTTTCCCACGTGTTTCAACACATGCATTATATTCGATTGGTATTCCATCTTGATTTTTTGCCCTTCGAAACCAGCTAAGGTAATGGTAACGCCAAGTATCCAATTGATGAATACTAGAGTTCCTAATGCTGATATTATTATGCTAACAGTTTTAAATCTGTCCTTTTTAAAGCAACAAGTTTCAGTAGGTTACGCACTTTTTTTAAATGGTTTGCATTTCATTTATTGTGTTCACAGTAAGGGTTTAATCAGGATAGTAGAGATGCAAATCATGGAGTTATTTATCATATTACCTTATGCTAGGCTCAAAATTAAAAAGAAAATACATTGTCGCTTATACCGAAAAATAGTAACAATCTGTTTTGCCATGTATCAAAGCTGGGTTACCAAAGGTGGCCGATTGTATCCTTACATATAAATTGAATACTACACTGCATATAGTAACAAGGCTGCTGTCGATTATTGCATCTTTATTTGGTCTATACTTCCTTTTTTACTTGAACTAATTTTTTTTACAGATAAATCCAAATGTTGATTGGGGAGGAGAGACATGTTCTGCAATAATGGCTGACATAGAAAATCAAGTAGGACAGGACAAAAACTTTACGGTGATTCCCCCCTTTTCTATTCATATGTTTGTTTGTCTGTGTTTCCTCTCTCTCCCCTCATCCCATCATTCCAGGAAACACATTGAATGTTACCAGTAATTAATTCAACATTGGAGGGACACTCAGGGATGCATATATTTCTTATCAGCCACTTGCTCCTTCACTTCTTTTGATGCAATAAACTGGACACTTTTCTTTCTTATATCACCTTCCTCCGCTTTTCATTCTCCATTTCTTGTCAGTGTTGACGCAGCCTTTTCAGATATGTGCAAGAAAGGATATTCCCTTTACATAACAATTTTTATCGTGGGCAATTATAACATAGAAACGATTATCAACGCTTGCCTGGACGGTTATTTATTCATTGGTTTCAAACAAAATCGTCTGGCAATCATGGAAAAGATATTATAACAATGTGTCAAAACATTACTACCGAACAAAATTAAATGAAATCACCTGCACTGGAAATGTATTTCTGATACTATGATTGAACACGACCTATCTAAACGCAAGAAAAGAAAAGTAAGTTGAGTCACTTTTTTATCCGGAAAATTTCCCTTTTTTTTTCCCGAAATCTAATTAAAACAAACTTCTTATTGAGCAAAATATGCATTGAGATGTGTAGGCTTATAGATGTATAAAATACTCACATGAACGGAAAGATGAAGGCTAACGCTGCTCAAATTCGATTATCATTTCGGTCATTGTTTATCTTCTTTATCCATGTTAGAGATGCTGGTAAGGAAGGTCTTTTCATATGCTAAACATCGATTTGGTTACTATTTTTATTTGTCGGAGGCTTATGGACAGAAACAAATTTGTTGGAAATGAATATTTCCTCGTTACAACCAAATTACCCTTTTCCCGAAATATTTTCGATTTTTTTTTTTTACTCACACTCATATCCTTCCACCACCCATGACTGTTTTTAAACTGAGTTTAGATATATAAAATCAGTGTTATAGTGTTAGAGTCTGATATATCTCATCGATCATTTTGATGTAGATTATTAAATCTGTTCCATTCCGTTTTGAACACGATTTTGATCGTATCACAGCGATAGGATGGTACTAAAATAGGGCCGTGAAGTTTTTCTGTCGTAGAACGGGCTACTTTAAGCAAGGCTCGAGCCAGGGGCCCAAACTTTACCATTGAGCCACAGAGGTTCACCGAATGATCATGAAAAAATAAAGGGACAAAGAATTTGCTTACGTAATTGCAGAGCTACGAAATATTTATCTACGGATAAAGTGTCCATACACTTGTAAATTGTCAAACCGCCCAGCAGTATTGCTTACAATTTTCAGTAGTAAGTAATAGTTTTTATTTTCCTTAAACACCGATAAGGATGTACTAAGTGGCCTTCTCCTCGATCCTTGAGGTCATCCAAGTAGACATACCTTTTAATCAACTTCAAGTGTGCCTTGTTCGTTTGGATTGAGATAATGCCGTAGCCCTTAAACCGCCTTTCACAAATGTTATTGTTACCTTTTTAGCCAGTATACAAAAAGTGTAGTCTGCACAGTGATTTTGGGGAAAAACACAGACATCAAAACCCATTGTGTCTTTTTTCAGCCTTTATTTACGTATCATAAATTCCACCTCTAAGTTCCACTTTGAAAATTCTGTAAATGTTTGATTGTGACGGTAAACGCTATAATTCATGTACGATACGACATGCATCTTTGTCTGACTTTGATTTTGTAGGACCAAAATCCAGGTTTTCTTGTGGCATTCAATGCTATCAATTGTCAAGGGAATTCAAACTGCTCTGGGCATGGTGAATGTGTAAACGGTAAGTCATTCAGAGTTTCTTAGTTGATGGCGATAATCATAAGCAAGCTTGTGCTCATATGATTATAGCATTTGAGTGATATGTAATCTGATATACGTCGGCATTTGAGAAAAGATTTCATTAAATATCAAGAAAAACGCTATTAAGTGAGTTTTGGCAAGCTTAGTAACATTTTTGTACACGAGTTCAGACATCATATATGCACACACACACACACACACACACACACACACACACATATATATATATATATATATATATATATATATATATATATATATATAATCCCTGACGAATTTAATAAAATCCAGATTAAACGCCAAGGAATATACGATTCTTTATATCAACTAACGATATTCAACGAATTATGGGCCAGAAAATATAAAATCATGAACGCATATGTGGTGATTTCCTTGAATAAATCCCCTCACTTGTATGAAAGAAGTATGAAAGAAGTATTTTTCTAAAATGGGTGTATGATATGAACATTGGCGATGCCTACATTGTAAATCAAACACTTTCATGAACATTTGGCTTGTCGTCTGCAAATGCTTTCAATTTGGAAAAATATACCATTTTATTGTATGTAAAGGGTCATAGTTTGTAAAAAGTATACCTGTTAAGCAGTTTTACACAAGGACAACTTTAGATGACTTTTTTTAATCTGAGCCCTGTTTATATTAGACTAAGACTTTACAACAAGCCTAAAAGTTTGGCTACTTTCTAAAAATCATGATGAAATATATATAGACAAAAAGACAGTAAAATTAGAATATCGTTGACAATAAGTTATGAACAGCTATGGTAACCAGCTTTTTCTCTCTCTCCTTTTTTTTTTCTTTTTTATCCCCCATACGATCACAGACAAATGTCATCATTTTATTCATACCAAAGATCTTGTCTTCAAATGCTTTCGGGATCCTGTGTACCTCCGTGATAAAATGTAGGACTGATAACCAGGTGGTCCCGTTTATGAGCCGCATGAGAAGCTCTGGGTCTTTCATGGCGTCCTAGTACTATAAGTGAAACAAAGTACACCCATGAATACAGGAGCAGTTACCGTAATATGACAGAAATAATTGGAAGTGGCGTGAAACACTGTTCAGTTCTAAACTGTTCATGGAAAAATGCTAAAGAGTTGAGACACATATTTTTCAAGGGATAATTTACACAAGACATAGATAACTGCGCAGTCAAGTCTTGATCTGCACTGACTGCAAAAGGCAACTGCAGTCGTGAAAGGTGTTGTAAAGAATATCCTGAGCTTTGGTAAACTAATAAAACTTTTTAAAAACATCGGCTTATGTGGAGAGAAATTTTCTTTAAGTAAAATCTATCCATTTTGCATTAGTGATTTTAAGTGTGATATACTACAGCCTCTTAAAATCGTCAATACATGCATGTAATATGTCAAGTTTGTCGCTGAGACATCTGTAGTTGTTTTTGTTTATTACTATTGCTTTCATTATAATCATAATTTAGCCATGCTCTGTGAGCAGCAGGTTTAGTACATTTGTAAAAAAAATTCGACATATCAGCCTGAGCAGCCTTGCAGAGTCACGTTTAACGAAGCCTGAGGGCGTTTGTCTCTTTGTTTTATTTTTGATTATTTATTTACGTGTTTATTTCTCTATACAAAGAGATGTACCGCAGGATTCAGCCGGTTGCTAGACAAAACGGATCCCGCTGAGATTCATTAAACCCCATTTTGCCAGATCATTGCTCAGTTGTTCTTTCTAGTGTTTCAAGTATGTATTGAAAATGGATGTTTCAGTTGATGTAATTATGATACATGTAATTACTATTAGGTACCTGTATTTGTGAACCGGATTATGCGTTAGAGGATTGCTACTTGAAGAAAAGCGATGCACCAAAAATTTTCTCTGTAGAGGGGAATGGGACGTGTGACATCAGCGCCGGTGACACGTGTAATTGTTTTGAAGTCACAACAAATGGCACTTCTGATGATTCAGTTTGTGTCCTCATACTGGGGGTGGTACGTATTGATTATATTGCTGCCCTGGGTGCTGGGCCTCGTGCAGCATTCATTTAATTTATTGGCATGAACGACGTGATGTATATCTAGATAGGCCATGTATAATTACAATCTACATATACATAAAAACTTACAATAGACAGAATGGATTTTACGGAACCAAACTTATGTGATGACTTGCGTGGTATAGTACATTAGGCAAGATAAAAGTACTCATTTGTTATAGCATGGTTCAAATGTGAATACAGATCAATCTTGTGGTTGGATATTGATAAACACAAAAGAATGGTTTTTAAACTACTCTGAAATTATGCTATTGTTTTACACCAAAAATTATTAAACTGCTTAAAAACTTGGAATAAACGTGTGGCTTCTCAGTGTAAAAAACCAGAAAGTGATATGGGGAAAGGTTAAATGCAACTACATGTATGTTACCAGTATATTCTCCTTTTCCAACAGTGTTTTCAAAAGCTATCTTTCTAAGAAATATTAAGAGAGAGGATTGTTTTATAAATGATTATTTGTTCATAGTTGTGGTGCTTTGAATTGCTTGTTTAATTCAAAGTCTTGATTGGAAAATTCTCTCTGTATAGGTAGTTTAATGTATCTCCAAAAAGATTTTACTAACATCAGCCTGCGCAATCTGCCCATACTGACTTTGGTTGTTGAAATTTTGTACTATTATTTAATTTTCTGCATGTCAAAGCATTCTAATTCATGATTCAGCCATTGTTTAGATTGAATGGCTCCATATTAAGCATGTTAGTGCATGACAAAGATGACAAAGAAGATAACTCTTCTATTGCTAATGCGCCTCTTATACTATTATGTCAGAGTTTGCCCACATTATTTTAACCATTTACAAACAGTGTCGACTTTTAACGACTTTAATGAAGGAGCATATGGAAAACAATGTTGGAAAAGGAGAAAATGATGGTAAACAGTATTTTCTTCTTTTCCCACATTGTTTTATGCTTTTCCCAGTACTATTTTTCATTTCTGAGCCACAATTATTTTGCCTTCTGCAAATGATTGCAATATGTACTAGTCTAAAATATTTTGTCGTCTGGTAAAGCGTTAAATCTTTATAGGATTATTATTCAAAATATTGAAATTTATATTATTTTTTTTTTTACTTTTTTTCAAGTTTGTGGTGGAATATAACTTAACCGTAACGGAGGAAACAGTCACCACATTTATTACCAACGCTACGTTCATTAGTTTCAACGAAGTATTATGTTGTGTCCCAGAAGATCAACGAAGAAAACGCTCAACCCACACAAACAGTATTGCCCAGAAGTACAGCATTTCTGTGAGTAATGACGGTCAAAACTTTGGCGAAAGCTCACCTGTCTACATTCTGGACACCACGTGTCAGGAGACCAGGAATAATACCAACGGGACTACAGTTGTTGTCTTAAAGGTAAGTCATACATATGTATTAGCCAATAGGATAGAATAAGGATTGTTTTTGTTTTTTATTGTCAATGTGAAGCTCAACTCAGTTGAGCATGAAATTTCCAAGCTTCTGTAGATCTATCTACAAGTGTCATTCTTTTTACTATGCAATCATTTTCAGCTTATATGAAATTGCTTTCTTTGGAAAGGTAGAAAACTTGTTTGGAATATTATTATTTCATTTTCACCTATAAGTATAATTATATCAATTAAATTTTTCAATAGCCTTCTCTGTTGGGATCACTTAATCTCGGCAATGTGTGGTAAGAGCTAGAAGATTATTATTTCTACTTCAAACAGTTGAGTAGTTTGAGCGTGAACTCATTTAAGCTATAAATTTTGGTTTAACCTTTCCATCACCAAATGCAAACTCTACTTATTTCGATCACTGAAAAAAATCCCCAAAAACAGAAAAAAGTGATATTATTTCAAATGGTTGACTACCAAGCCAATAATATGGCTCCAAGATCAGAATGCATGTTCCACGATGTCTAGTCTCTACGAAAGAAGACCGCAAAACCCGCCCCCTTCCAGGTTGTCGCCATAGCTGTGTAACAAGTTTTTATTGTAGTTACTTGTATTTGCCTCAAAAACATAAACAGAAGGATTACAATGAGACTGGTAAAATTGTGGACTTGTTTATTCAGCGAGCTGACCTGAAATGGCCTATTCTCTGACCTTTTCCAGCACCAATATACATGCCCTGCTACCCTTTATAAATATTCTTAGGGGCCTTTTCACACTGTAATAAATGTGTGTCATAGGAGATAATTCCTTTCTTGCAATCATTGTAATTTAATACTTTCATGAGTTACCCTTTAACCGATTTGTTGTACAGTCTTATGTACTTTCTGACCAACCTTTATTACTAGCAACAGCTCCGTCTCCACGAAAGAGTTTGATTAGCATCACCTTTTGAAAAAAATATATATCTGATTCTAAAGTACATTTTCAACAATGTTTAACACAATGAAAAAAAAATAGAGGCAATTGCTTTGTGTATACTTTACATTATTCCTCATATTGAACCACAAAAATGGTTCAATGTTGATATCCGTCTGCCTCTTACGCCTTTTCTTTAACACTTTTTTTTGTTTAACCGCATGGCATAGTGATCCGTTTTCCTATACACCATCAACTTGCTATTGTTCTTGTTTGTATATTTTCCTAGGCCAGTCATCTAACTAATTACACAGCCTATACTAGTCATTCAGAAGGACAATATTGGAATATCTCAAATTAGTAAAATGATAGCGACCATTTCTAGCACCAGTATACATGGCCTGCTACCCTTTATAAATATTTTTAGGGTCCTTTTCACACTGCAATGAATGGATATCATAGATCTCAAATTAGAGAAATTTAAGTAAAGATTAATTTAAACATATATGTTTTACATCGATTGAGGAAGAAGTCCATACAACTATAACTAATATGTCTCGACTATGCAACCAATTGTCGGTGTTGTGCTGTCGAGAGTGAATAATCAAGTTACACAGATGGTTGTTGCTTCTGGGAAGTGCTTCAAATGATTTTGGATTAGGTTTGCTTCCCAGTGGTGTTATACTCTTGTTTTACTTAGACTCTTTCACTGAGCCAGCTCTTGCTGTTTTAGTTCAAGGAATGGGTTCTACAATGCCTCGCCGAAGATCACAAAAAATTAAAAAAAAAAAAAGACATTTTCTTTTGGACAACAGCAATTCCCCTTAACAATTTCCCATTGTTCACCCATCTATGAGTAACGTTATGTTGAAATGTAGTTTATCGTATCTGCACAAAGTATCGACCCAAGCAAGCCTGCGCAGCTGCACAGTATGACATTGCCGGAGGCGATCTTCAGATTCTTTTCAGGGCCATTCTGCACTGTGATTCAGCCACTTCTTAAACAAGATTGATTTTGTGGATCCATTATAAATATTGACTTCCTTGGTGTAATGAATCACAGACAAACATTGCAGTCCCTTTTTTTCAAGAGCATTGCTCAGTGTTAGGCTTTGTTTCTTTACATATTCATGAACAGTTACTGAACAAATTAGTCTTGTGTGCTACATGTATATATTTCATTTTACCGAAGAAATTAGGTGTTTTACAACTCCTGAGTTTTCGTTTTCAAAGACAGTATTCTGATATGAGACATTTGAAATTTGTTTCCCGATAACACTTCCAGTACGGATGATTCTAAAATTTGTCAGGAGGACAGTTAAATGTCACTAATGATTGTAAAGAACATCATAGAAGACAATAGAAATAAAATGTTTAAAAAAGAAGTATTGGATTTCACGTAAACAGGGTTGCATAATAAAGCATATATATAGGATTCGTTATAATTTTATATTTGAGACAGAATTTTATCATACTTCAACGAGGCTAAAAAATGTTACTGAGCGAGCCTCTGAAGAGCTGAATATTTAACATTATTGTACGTGTATATAATTAAAGAAAGAAAGTTCTATCTCGAACGCCAACAAATGTCAGATTTTTTTCATCAAATTGCTAAATCTTGCAAATTATTGTTCAGCACGTGTAAACCCATATATGCTGATGTTGTTGGTCGCATGAATGAAGTACGGTTCCCTTCTGTGAACGTCACATAATTATGAAATCACACAATGGTTATCTCATACGTGTGTAAGATAAAGGAAAAAAATCGTAATAAGAAGATTAAACTGAAAACAGTGGAAGATATATGTTCATATGGATTTTTTTTCCCCGACAGAGTGGTTATTGTTACATAGAGGGTGTTTGCAAGGAAAACTACACTCGCCATGCCACGGAATCGTGTCTAGTTTGTCTGCCCGATACTGCACCCTTCGAATGGACGCAAGGTTTGAAATTGTCTTCCTGTGTTTAATTTTAGATCTAATAGTTTACCAGATAACATAATTTTAGACTTGTTGAAGACATTGCAAGAAATGAAAAAATATGCTGGGTAACGTTTAACATACAATATTTTAGTTTAAACATATTTATGTTACATCGATTTAGAAACAGGTTCTAATACTGATCTCTCTCGATCCTGCTTCCTGGAAACTACATTAGTACTCGCGCTAAATCGGGCTAAATCCCCAAGTTGACACCTGTACAAATAGCCCCGTGTTAGGAAAGTTGGCAATATAGGCTCCGTATATCATATATCAATCCATAGGGGAGGACTTATGTCAAGACACTAGACCCCTACCAACTAAAGTTTATCTTTAATCTACTGAAAAACTATATGTCTGTATAGCTTAGTGTAGATTTAAGATCAATGGAGTGCACGTTCTTTGAAGTCTGGTCTTGATCTACACGGCCCTCAAATAGTCAGCGAGTCGCGCTTAGCAGCTTAACTCATTACCAAACGACAAAATTTAGACTGGTCCAAATTGAAAGCATTTGCAGATGACAAATTGAATGTGACTAAAGAGTTGAAATTTGTTTTAGGAAGGGAAGAAAACATTGTGGGAAAAGGAGAAAATGCTGGTTACCAGCATTTTCTCCTTTTCCCACAATGTTTTCCAAAGGCTTCTTTCTCAGGGTCGTAAAAAGCAGGGATTGTGTGGTAATAGGTTAAACAGCTTGTGAAATTAGAGATAATGCTCTAGAAATAAGGATACAAGCTACATGTAGATACACTATTCTCAGGGTGTACTGTAAAATTTATGGTATCGCTGCATGCAGATGGCAAACCAATTCCTTAAAAAGAAAACAAAGGTAAAAATTGCATTAAATAACATACATACAATTGTTGATTTCCAAATTGCTAATTTATGAAAATATATATGTGAATCGTCTACTGCCTAAAGAAGCGAATCTCTCTTTTCTATAAACACACACAAACCTTTTGTTTTCATTAGATGGATGTCCTGAGACAACAACAGTTACAGCCCTCAACACCAGCGAAGATGACAGCGATAATACGATCTTGATAATCATTATTACGGTATCAATGGTCTGTGTCGTAGCCATAGCTATCGCACTCACAACTGTTGTGGCCTACTCAAAGAAGAAAAACAGGTATTCATTACACCTTCATCTTTCCAGTGTTTTCGACATTTTCTTTTACCTGTTAACTAACAGTTAACCTATAGTTGTCGCTGGTTGTGCCATTCGAAAAAAATTAGCCGTGCTCTCTATGGCCCATTACACTGAGCAAGTTTTTACGTGATACTGGATCCATAAAATGCGTTCTTCATACCAGAGGACTGAATCAGGAAGAACGCCTGTCCTTTGACATGCAGAAAATTTACAAATAGCTCAAAGATTCTTGTTTCAGATGAATTAAGCCCCCTTTCCTAAGAACATGTCTTATATTTTTCTTACAGAGTTTGCATTTACCCGGATATTGCTCTAATCCTGCTTTCAAACGAGTGTCCACCATTAATTTTTATCTAGTTTAGACGAGTTTAATAATTTGAAATAAGTACTTCAGTCCAGTAAATTTGTAATACAAAACACTTATTGTAGTTTTTCTCTATACAGTACCATAGCTATCGAAACAGCCGTGATGCCATGTCTCAGACATTCAGATGGCTAGTCAGATCAGTATGCCGAATGAACTCTAAGTAATTAGACTTTGCGATATGTATACATATGAGTTTCGTTTAGTTATACAAAAGTAGATCTACACCTGTAGTTCTGTTCGTTTTATTTTAGGTCGTATTTTATCAAAATGATGTAAACTTCATCTGTAATTCTACCTTCTTATTTAGTTCTTTTATGATATAAATTGGATGTATTCATTTTGTCTCTGAAATCTAACCAAAGACTGTCCTACGACTTTTTAATTGTCCTACGGGCTCGGTCTAATAAGAAAGTAAGAATATCATAGCCATTGCAAAACCAATAGTTAAATACCATTCTAAGTGATTGACTGAAAAATTATTATATATTTACTTGTAGTCTACTATAATCTGCGAAATAGTGTCGTCATTAATACGAGTAAAGTTTCCTACTCGAACTGTGCAATAGCTTTTAAACAGTTTTTAAAGGCCAAAACAAAAATGTGATCTACTGATTTAGTTGAAAAATATCATAAGCTTCTCTCACATTCTAGTTATCCTTATTTATTATGCAATTATTCATCTTGTAAAACGGGACCGGTCTACGTCAGACTTGCCATAGCAAATTGATTGCTGAAAGATTTGCGCAGTGGAGACGTAGATACCGGTATTTGCAGATCTATATAAATTCCTGGCATTTTCCAAAAAGCGTCACTTGAATTCTAATGAAATATTTTATATCGTTTGTCGAGAAAAATAGATTTGTGAAGAATCTCTTTGACTCCGTGACCAAAGGAAATGAGATTCACTTATTTACCTACTAGCCTAGGGTTTTTGCGCTACTGGCCAAGGCCAGCAGAGTTTCCTTCGTCCGTCCGCTCGCATTTTTCTAGTCGCATTTTTTGTAAAACTTGCATCTTTATATTATTTATAGCTTGAACCATTATTGATTTTGAAATGAATCAGACAATCGATACGGAAAAAAAAAGAAGTTTAAAGCTGAAACTTTATAATTTTGTTTGTGCGATGAGTCCACATTTGTGGTCACACTTGCAGAGTTTGCACAGTTTCTCTATACTATTAATTTTGGAATAAATAATCCAATTCTTGGTGAAAAAAAAAATAAAGCAATTAAATGTGAAATTTATTTGTTTAAACGATAAAGTTCTTATTTATGTTTCGATTTTTGTAAATCTCGGTACAGTGTCTATGTATCATTAAGGAACAAGCCAAATGATTTTGAAACAAATCCGACCAGTAGTAAAGGTAAACTAGCCATTTAACCCATTACTACACAGTCCCTACTTTTGACACCCCAGAGAAAGAAGCCTTTAGAAAACATTGTGGGAAAAGGAGAAAATGCTGGTAAGCAGCATTTTCACCTTTTCCCACAATGTTTTCTACTCTTCACAAAACAAATTTCTATTTTCTCTCTCTCTCTCTCTCTCTCTCTCTCTATATATATATATATATATATATATATATATATATATTTTTTTTTTTTTTTTAATTTTTATTTTTTATTTATTTATTTATTTTATTTATTTATTTTTATTATTTTATTTTTTTTTTATTATTTTTTTTACAGACTCCACCCTGACATACATATCTTTATGGTTCCTGAGCCTCAGTCTGGTCAACCAAAGAACGCTGGCGTAGATGGTGAAAAAATCAACAGATTTAAGTCACAGATGGCACAATGGATGACAAACCAAAACGAGGCATGGTAGGCGTTACAGTGTTGTACAAAGTTGACGGAAAGTAGTGTCCTTCAGCTCTAATAAGATATAATGGATATTATAGAAGCCAAACCGAGACATTTTTTTATTTTTTTTTTCAATATCTAGAAAAGGCGATTTGTATCTAGAACTTTTGCCCATCCTGTAACATTATATTGTACAGAGCTAGAGAGTGCCTTTTATCATAGCAATAATGTTATTGTAAACATACTCTATTATTACAAACATACTAATAAGACTAGATCCATGCTCCATATTACTTCAACTTAATTTCCGTAACATTTCTTCTCTCAGTTGAAAAGGATTCGCAACGATCTAGACAAAACAAATTTTCCTAGTCACGTCCCCGAAATAGCCTGTTTTTCGACAAAGTGCTTTCACAATAACTCGAAACTTGCATAAACATAGAAGAATAGAAACTGGTTTTCTTTTTTTGTTTTTCGGATCTTAGACAGACAATGTCGGCAGATGTGAATTCTACCGACGTAAGGACCTTGGAAACCGATAAACTGAGTTACCATTAGTTGAAAATTCCAATTCAACTTAATTATCAGCTAAGGATCAATAATCTGTGATGAAAATGTGTTTTACATACAAAAAATAAAGATAATTATCAATATAGTTGTCAATAAGGAGCGAGAACCAATTACAAGCACTAGGATAGATATAACAGTATTACTTATATCTACAGGTCGAAACAGCAAAACCTTTTAATTGTTGCAAATGCTGAGGAATTTGATATTACATAAAAATTAAAAAAAGCTACAAATTATGGCGCCTTCAAATTATAATGTAACACTTACATTTTGACAAATTAATCAGATAACTAAGTAGAAATGAGACCGCACACGAATTAAGTCATCATACCATGCAATTCCGGATCGTGTTTGACACTGTAGTTTTTTATTAAACAAGAAATTGACGGTAACATAAATTAACCCTTTCCCAAACGACAAACTTTTGGATTAGACTAAATTGAAAGCATTTGCAGACGACAATTCAACTCTTGCTCAAAAGATGATTTCTGTCTATGATGAGGTAGGAAACATTGTGGGAAAAGGAGAAAGTGCTGGCTACCAGCATTTTCTCCTTTTCTCACAATGTTTTCAAAAAGGCTACTATCCAAGACCCGTAAAAACCAGGGATTGTTTGGGAAAGGGTTAAGAAACTAATGATAATGATGTTGTCCGTTTTTTTCCTGCATACTGGTGGTTTTTTTTTTTCAGAGTGATGGCTACAGTAACATTATCAGTAACGTAATGTGGTTTTAAAACCTATTTTCTTTAGATTAAGGTAAGACCTGTTTAATGCACTTCTGGTGAACATTTTGCAAAAATTCTAATTGGTTGTTAAATAAGGCTATATAAAGATTTATGCAGACATAATATTTTTGCACATTTCTAACGGATCAGAAATTCCGTTTATGTCTATCTTGAAATTATTTTTTGATCCTTTTGTTTGTTTTTAAAAAGGGAGGTAATTATTATCTCTTTTTCAATTGAGAATATAGTGGTTTTAGATTTATAAATGATAGTTCAAAGAAGGAAAAAATGGAAAAAATGAAAAGGTGAAAGTAGTTCAGTAATACTCATTTTTTAATTATAGCTAATTTTGCAGGATGATATTTTAGTGGAAATTGCTGTTTTCCATTACACAGGTCTTACCTTAAGCCAACCATCCTCTTTTGTGAATAAAAGCAATCATGCATTATCCTATTTGACCTCATTGTGACAGAGAGAATTACTTCTTGTTTACTAAATATATTTGGTTGTTATTAGAGAGTCTGAAAGTTCAAACTGTTTTTAAAGAATTTATACTCTTATTTGACAGTAACTTTAGGCCACACTTTTTTTTTCTCTTTTTTGGACCCATGAATAAATATCAAAGTTTTTTTTTTTGTTAAGTATTCACCCATGTATATCACATCTGGCAAAAAGTTTCCACCTGGGATTAGTGTAATGAGTATAATTGTCACTAAAAAAACTAATTCTATGAATAAGCAACTGCAATAGCTCAGGTTGTTCAGCCTGAGATTTGTGGACGTCAGACAGATATCTCGCATTTTGATGGTCTGAGTTCGATTCCCACGACTGCCCATCGGGTGGGATATTAACTCATTATCAAATGACAATATTTTAGGCTTGTCCAAATTGAAAGTATTTGCAGACGAAAAAATAAAAGTTACAGAAAATTTGAAATTTGTTTTGTAAAGGGTAGAAAACATTGTAGGAAAAGGAGGAAATGCTGGTAACCAGCATTTTCTTCTTTTCCCACAATGTTTCCTAAAGGCTTCTTTCTCAGGGGCGTCGAAAGTAGAGATTGTGTGGTAATTGGTTAAATCAAAGTCCTTAGTGACGTTGCTATTCACTTAGCTCATCAAAGAACTGGGCATAACTTTGGATGAGTTTCTTCCTTATATTCTGAAATATCCACACAAATAACAAAACTAACAGTTCTCGAGGCTATGCCCATGTAGACAACCGTTAGTGAAGATAGCTAAATGGAAATCAAACAAGGAAAAACCCTTACCTATGAAGAATAATTCGTTGAATAACTACTGTATCTTTTGTTACTGTTTCCAGGTGTTAACATTTATTGCCTTTTTTAAACTTAATTGTGTTAACTATATTTTTCTGAGGACATACTAGTATTTATCGCTTAAAGGTGACCCTTCAGGTTTTGAGATGAAATTTTTACAAAAATCCAAAAGTAAGATCATCTTTATATTCCCAAGGCCTTTAAACTTTCATTCATGAAACCAAGTAGTCGAAAACCATTCGGCAACAAGAGAAATTAGAGATTTACTACGGCCTAGGTCGAGATCGACGGGAACATGGTCTATTTTTACATGAACAACTCGCTCATTTACATACCGGAAATACACGGACGTTCAAAGAAGACACTATGGAAAATAATTACATCTTTGCTATATTATGGAATTTAGGCGTCATTAGTCACTTGCAGGTCACTTGACATTCCCACAATGTTTTTTTTTTTTTTTTTTCTGGCGCGAAATCATAGTTACTTTAAAAAGCTACGTAGCCTTTTAAGGGAACACCGTAAAAAAAATCCGGTAATTTTATGATTCTTCATTATTGATGATTTGTGTGTGCATGTTTTTTTTTTATATAAATTTCAGTGACATATGTTTTTGAATAGGTGAGATGTGAAAAATCTAGATACGCACCTGGTCACAAGAGAAACTTTGGATATTTATCTTACTTAGTTCGAAAGTATTTTTTGCAATAATAGGGACATTTGTTATCTAGAAATCGTTGGTGGATTATAGAACTGGTTGTGTGGAATTAAAACTTCATTTTTCTTTCTTTGTATATATTTTTGAAAATATTGGTAATTTACCCCATACTGCATTCTTAATTTTTGAAATGATGATGACATACATTTGAAACAGATACTGGTTGCATGAAAAGGTAGTTTAAACATACCTTTAAATTTCTTAGCTATTTAGAATTTCATGTTAAGTAATTAAATGCAAACCACAATACTTTTACAAAGAGATTTACTAAAACTTTTAATACTATAAGATATAGAAGGCCATTGTTTTATATCGACTTAATCTAATACATAGTTCTTATAGTATTGATTATTATCTTATGTTAATGTGTTAAGGTAGAAACCCCCCCCCCATACACACACACACACACGCGCGCGCGCGCTTCCGCGCGCTTATAGTGGACATGGAATAAAATTTCTTGCTGGTTGGTAAATAAGGATTTATACTGATATAGTACTTTTGCACTTTTAGACAAGAAATTCCTTTGATGTGTTTCTTGAAATTATTTGTTGATACTTTTGTTAATTTCTTGAAAAGGGAGGGTGGGGGTGGTAATTGTTCTCTGTCTTTGTAAAGCGAATATAGTAGTTTTTAAATTTATAAATGATAATTCTAGGAAGAAAAAAAAGGAAAAAGTGGATCGGTTAAAGTATTGCATGTACTATAATACTCATTATTAATAAAACAATTTTTAAGGATAATATTATGGTGGAAATAGCTGTTTTCAGTAAGGGGTCTCCGAACTTTACTGCACAATTTGGACAGTTATGATAAAAGTTGCTTTGAAGAAAGGATGACAATATCAGTATCACCAGTTTTAGAGTCTTATTGTCACTTTAGTGTAATTAAATTTGCAGTTTGATTTATTGCATATCTAACTCGTAAACTAACATTTATTTTGGGAAGTGTAGAAAAGATTTTGGAAAAAGGGCTGAAATGATGGTTACCGGCCTTTTTTCTTCTTTTCCCACAATGTCTTAAAAAGCTTTCTCATGGTCGGTATACCGCGGAAATGTGTAGTAGATTTGTTAGAGATACATTCTTACAATCAGGGAGAACAGGCGCGGTAAAGATTACCGATATCTTTAGATAAATTACTGATATCTATAACGTACGAGATACGTGAAGCGGAAATCTTCAATTTAAAACCAAAATAGTCAAATAAGTGTGCTTTGATCGCCCAAAGAAAATAAAATGCATCTTTCTATAACTCTTAATCCATGCAACTTTGAAACTGCCAGTGGCATGAAGATTCAAGAATTACTACAATACCAGTCTAACAATGTGTAGATGAAACGGGATAAAAAGTGGCCGAAAACGGGTTCAGTTTATAGGTAAAGATACAGTACTTAGCGCCCGAAAGTAATCAAATCTGGTGTTTAAATGCATTTATATTTAATTGATTCCGTTTGAAAGTACATGTATAGATATTATTGCAATCCTGACTATCTGTTATTGAACGGTCACTCAAAGTGGCAGTCGCTGGTAGAAAAGTAAATTCTAGATCTAGGTACAAAGATGCATTTCGCTGTCTTCTTATTTACTTCCAGCAACTAACCAATTTCCCTAATTCTAAACGGCGTGCTTTAGATTAAGATGTGCTGGACTGTTTAATTTTGGTCGCCTTGTTAGGGAAAATGATACGACCAAAATATTGTAAATCGAATGGCATTGATATTAAAATCACAGTGAAGTTATTCACATTTATCGATGGAAACTACAAACAAAAGATTTAAAACAGAAAATAAAATAGATTCTAAAGCATTTTGGGGAAAGGATAAAATACGGATCTCCATTGTCTGAATTTTATCTATCCTTTAACTCATTACCAAACGACAAAATTTTAGACTGGTCCAAATTGAAAGCATTTGCAGACGACAAAATTAAAGTGACTGAAAATTCGAAATTTGTTCTGTAAAGGGTAGAAAACATTGTGGGAAAAGGAGAAAATGCTGGTTACCAGCATTTTCTCCTTTTCCCACAATGTTTCCTAAAGGCTTCTTTCTCAGGGGCGTCAAAAGTAGGGATTGTGTGCTTCTAAGACAGGCGAAGGAGATGTTTCAAAGAGGGTCTCGTTGGCATCGTACATTTTATCGTGATTACTTTTTATCACGGTGTATTACAAAATTTCACAAGACATGCTTCTTAACCATTTCCTTGTTTTAGAAAAAAGTGAAATACGTCCCCCAAAGCATCATTTGGGAAAAAAAATCTTGTGACCAGTATTTTGTCCTTTTCTTGCAATGTTGTATTCTTGAAAAGTGTAAATTCAAAGCCGTTTTCATTTGAATTCCATGCTTGTAAGAAACTATTTGTTATTATATTCTTGTTTGTATTTAATTTCGAATTGGTCCAGTCTAAAATTTTATCGGCTGGTATTCAAGAATGAATTACTGCACCTGTAAATATTGGGTTGGTTTTTGTTGGTTTTTGTCTTTTTAGCTCACCTTTTTAGCTCACCTGAGCACAACGTGCTCAAGAGGAGCTTTTAGGATCACCCGGTTTCCGTCGTCAGTCGTTCGTCGTCCGTCGTCAACAATTCTTTAAACATCAACTCCTCCTAAAGCGCTAGGCCAATTTGGACCAAACTTGGCTGGAATTTTCCTTGGGAGGTCATCTTTAAAATTTGTTCACAGAATTTGATCTCGTCAAAAACTCTGGTTGTCATGGTAACAAAATGAAATTTTCAAAGAAATCTTCTTCTCTGAAACCGCTGGCCAGATTTTAAAATGATTTCACAGGGATGTTCCTTGAATAACCCTTTTCAAAAAGTGTTCCCGAAATTTTGATCCGTCAAGAAACATGGCTCTGGTGAATGGGGGCTTCTCACACTATACAGAAATGAAGAAATTCTTAAAAATTCTTCTTCTCTGAAACCGCTGGTCAGATTTTGAAATAATTTCCCAGGGATGTTCTTTGGGTAACCCTTTTCAAAAAGTGTTCGCAAAATTTTGATATGTCAAGAATCATGGCTCTGGTGAATGAGGGCTACTTGCACTATACAGAAATGAAGAAATTCTTGAAAATTCTTCTTCTCTGAAACAGCCGGTCAGATTTTAAAATAATTTCACAGAGATATTCCTTGGATGACCCTTTTCTAAAATTGTTCGTGAAATTTTGATCCCTTAAGAAACATGGCTCTGGTGAATGGGGGCTAATCGCACTATATGGAAATGAAGAAATTCTTGAAAATTCTTCTTCTCCGACACCGCTCGTCCGATTTTAGAATAATTTCACAGCAATGTTCCTTGGGTGACCCTTTTCAAAAATTGATCGCGAAATTTTGATCTGTCAAGAAACATAGCTCTGGTGAATGGGGGCTACTCGCACTATATAGACATGAAGAAATTATTGAAGATTCTTCTTCTCTGAAACCACTGACCGCATTTTTAAATATTTTCACAGGTATGTTACTTGAATGACCATTTTCAAAATCTGTTCGCTAAATTGTGATCCATCAAAAAACATGGCTCTGGTGAGTGGGGACTACTTGCACTATAGAGAAATGAAGAAATTCTTAAAAATTCTTCTTTTCTGAAACTCATGGTCAGTTTTTGAAATGAGTTTTACAGGTGACCTTTTGAAAATTGCGTGGAAAAATAATAATTTTGTTTCCAATGTTTCAATACCTAAAAAAAAAAAAAATAGGCTATGGTCCTCTCAAAAATTCAGGTGAGCGATCCAAGGTCATCTTGGCCCTCTTGTTCTTTGTATGCTGTGTTCTTGAAAATAAACTCATTGTAATCAAAATTGTGTCGATGTTTCATTGCAGTTTGATTTCAGATTTTAACTCTTTACCAAACGACAAATTTACAGACTAGTCCAAATTGAAAGCATTTACAGACGACAAAATAAAACGTGACTGAAGCATCAAACTTTGACTTAGGAAGGATAGAAAACTTTG
Source organism: Tridacna crocea (assembly GCA_943736015.1). Taxonomy (NCBI): domain Eukaryota; kingdom Metazoa; phylum Mollusca; class Bivalvia; order Cardiida; family Cardiidae; genus Tridacna; species Tridacna crocea. Next base: position 20,124,659 of record OX031066.1, read on the forward strand.
TAGGAAAAAGAGAAAATGCTGGTTACCAGCATTTTCTCCTTTTCCCACAAGCTTTTCTACTTCAGGGTCATCAAAAGTCGTCATTGTGTGGTAAAGGGTTAACTCTTTCAGCTGAGTCCCCCGGTAGCTCGGTCAGTTGCACAAAGTACTTCAGAACAGGGTGTTGCTGCTTCTTTCTCCTGAAGCATCAAATACACGTGCTATGCTCTATCTAAAATGAAAGTTTAATGCATCTGTAAAAAGGTATCGTCCCGTGGAAACTTTTGCAGTAGGCGCAGGCTGATAAGAGTCAAAGCTTTTTTTGCAGGGCAAATGATCATTCTACCTCTTGATTCAGTCATTGTAAAACAAAATCGATTTTAGGGATCTGTAATTAACCCTTTACTCCATAGATACTCATTTCTACTTATTGTTTGTAGGAGTCTTTGGAAAACGTTGTGGCAAAAGGTTAAATTGCTCATGACGAGCAATTTCACATTTTCTCACAATGTTTTCTATGGTATTAAAAGGTGTCATATACACACAAGAAACGGCATCATCCTCGCTGTTATTTAGGGTCAATTAGAGATACCATAGAAATGTCTTATGGGGTAAAGGGTTAAGTGATTATCTGCTTGGTATAATGTTTCATGGAGATGCAACTTAAAACTTTTTTCCCCGAGCGCAACTGTCATAACTTTTTTGATAGCTGAAGTTGCAAAAATAGACACCCAGAAAGACTTTTATTTTATAGCATGATTATACAAGTGGTTGATATGGATCAAGATCAGACTGTCCCATATTTGAAGTCCGTGAGGTCTGCAGCTAAAATAGAAAATCTATAATGATGGATTTTCTACCAGAGCCTTGATACAATTCTCCTGGTCTTATAAGACATGTACATGAATATGTCTTGGCGGGTCCATAACAATGTAAGAACAAAACAGTCCTCCGTTTTGTAACAGCGTAAAAAAAAATATTTGTATATATACGAATAAAAGGAAAACAACATTTTTCACATCTCAATACTTCCATTACTTGGATCTCGAGATTTGAAATGAAAGGGCAGAAATTGATGTTAAAATATTACGCCTCTTGCTCACTGTTTTATTGCAATAACGCTGTATAAATAGCTTATGTCATATCACAGCAGCCAGTGCACCTAAGCTGGTGTGTCCTAGCCTTCTCACACTAGTATTGGCAAGTATGCCACAATCTGGCTTACAAAAATTTCATATGGCAAGCTAGAAAAAATAAAAAAAAAATGGTTAACAGCATCCCACTTTTCCAACATTGTTTTCTGCTCTTTTAACCCATTACCACAAAATCCCTAATTTTGACGACCCTGAGAAAGAGACGTTTAGAAAACATTGTGGGAAAAGGAGAAAATGCTGGTAACCAGCATTTTCTCCCTTTTCCACATTGTTTTCTACCCTGCCGGAAACAAATTTCAAATTTTCAATCACTTTTAGTTTGTCGTCTGCAAATGCTTTCGATTTGGACAAACCTAAATTTTTGTCGTCTGGTAATGAGTTAATGTATATCCCTGACATCCAAGTTGTTATTTCATATTCAAACTTGATAGCCGTAAACATTTGTATCTGGAAGATACCATTGGAAGGGATACCACACAATGAAAGCCACAAATAAAAAACATGTAATGTTTACAAAGTTTTTAATAACTTAAAACAAATTTTCTCTTCTTGACAACACCATAAATTTGGCTTACAAACGTGCAAAATACATGTTTTTTTTTTCTGTTAATATACAAAATTTGTATATATTGACAACATATAAAAATATGTTGCTCAGATTTGTTGTATCTTTTTGTAGACTACATAAACACTATATTTATCACATAAAACCTTCAGCAAATTATTATCTTAATTACATGTACATATTTTAGATAATTTACAAAATTTATTTTCGATCCCTGTTCTGCATAACCAATTACAGCATAATGATTGCTGGAATTTGTAAGATGCTTCACCATTTAACCAAACAAGAGGGCCAGGATGGCCCTAGACCACTCACCTGAATTTTTGAGAGGACCATAGCCTATCTTTCGTTTTTGAGGTATTGAAACATGGGAAACAAAATTATTATATTGCCAAGCAATTTTCTAAAGGTCACCTGTAAAAGTCGTTTCAAAAACTGACCATCAGTTTCTTGACAGATCAAAATTTCGCGACCAATTTTTGAAAAGGGTCACCCAAGGAACATTGCTGTAAATTATTCTAAAATCTGATCAGCGGTTTCAGAGAAGAAGAATTTTCAAGAATTTCTTCATTTCCATATAGTGCGAGTAGCCCCCATTCACCACAGCCATGTTTCTTAACGGATCAAAATTTCACGAACATGTTTGAAAAGGGTCACCCAAGGAATATCTCTGTGAAATTATTTTAAAATCTGACCAGCCGTTTCAGAGAAGAAGGATTTTCAAGAATTTCTTCATTTCTGTATACTGCAAGAAGCTCCTATTCACTAGAGCCATGTTTCTTGACATATCAAAATTTTGCAAACAATTTTTTGAAAAAGGTCACCCAAAGAAAATCCCTGAGAAATTATTTCAAAATCTGACTAGGGGTTTCAGAGAAGAAGAATTTTTAAGAATTTCTTCATTTCTGTATAGTGCGAGTAGCCCCTATTCACCAGAGCCATGTTTCTTGACGGATCAAAATTTTGCGAACAGTTTTTGAAAAGGGTCACCCAAGGAACATCCCTGTGAAATAATCTTAAAGTCTGGCCAGCGGTTTTAGAGAATAAGATTTTTAAGGAATTTCTTTGAAAATTCCATTTGGTTGCCATGACAACCAGAGTTTTTGACGAAATCAAATTCTGCCAACAATTTTTAAAGAGGACCTCCCAAGGAACAATCCACTACAATGCTAGATATAAAACCCATCTAAGCTTCTCTAACTATGGACATCAAAATGTATCACTCCCACTGAAAACTGAACATCTACCTTGCAAAGACTTGTCCAAACTACCTGACACCAATTAAGTAACAATTCAGTTTGATAATAAGCTAGGTAAATGGTAACAAAATATGTATTTGTTTTCACACGAGTTATTTCCCTTATCCCTTACCAAACAATCCCTGGTTTTTTACGGCCCTGAGATAGACGCCTTTTGAAAACATTGCTAAGAAAGGAGACAAGAGGGCCATGATGGCCCTTAAATCACCCACCCGAGTCTATTGACCAAACATGAACCATTTTCAATCTAGTTTCCCAGTGACCTAATTTTTTTTTATCAGACATTACCCATTATCAAACACTTTTGAGATTTTAATAAGACAAATATTCTGACCAAGTTTCATGAGTATTGGACTAAAATGTGGTCTCTACAGCGTACAAAAGGTTTTTCTAAGATTTGACCAAGTGACCTAGTTTTGGATCCGACAATAACCCATTATCGAACTCTTTTGAGACATCACCAAAACAAACATTCTGACAGAGTTTGAAGAGTATCAGGCAGAAAATGTGGCCTCTAGAGAGTACACAAGGTTTTCTAATATTTAACCCAGTGACCTAGTTTTGGAGTCCACATGACCCATTTTCAAAATAATTCAAAATATCACCAAGACAAATATTATGAACAAGTTTCAGAAGTATCAGACTGAAAATGCTTCCTCCAGAGCATACACAAGATTTTTATAACATCTGACCTATTGACCTAGTTTTTAACCCAACATAACCCATTTTCAAAATCATCCAAGATATTATCAAGGTAAACATTCTAATCAATTTTCAAGAGTGTTGGACTGTGGCATCCAGAGGCTATACACGTTTTTTTTAAGATTTGACCTGGTAACCTAGTTTTTGACCTAACATGACCTATTTTCAAATTCATCCAAGATATCATCAAGACAAATTCTGACCAACTTTCAAGAGTTTTGGACTGAAAATATGGCCTCTACAGTGCACACAAGGTTTTTCTAAGATTTGACCTACTGACCTAGATTTTTACCAGATCTCACCCATTTTCAATTTGCCTGAGATATCATCAAGGCAAACATTCTGACCAAGTTTCGGACTCATAATTTGGCCTCTAGACCGTACACAACCGTTTTCTAAGATTTGACTTAGTGACCTAGTTTTTGACCCGACATGACCCATTTTTGAACTCCTTCGAGATAACATCAAGGCAAACATTCTGACCAAATTTCATAAGTATCGGACTAAAAAGGTGACCTATAGAGCGTACACAATGTTTTTTATAAGATTTGACCTAGTGACCTAGTTTTAAACCCGACATGACCCATTTTGAGAATGGTCCGAGATTTTATCAAGGCAAACATTCTGACTTAGTTCTATGGGTATTGTAGGAAAAATGTGGCCTCTAGAGAGTACACAAGGTAAAAAGTTGACCACAGACGATGGACGACGGACACAGCACTATCACAAAAACTCACTCTGAGCACTTCATGCTCAAGTGAGCTAAAAATGCTGGTAACCAGCATTTTCTCCTTTTCCCACAATGTTTTCTACCCTGCTGGAAATTAAATCTCAGTTTTTGAGTTATGTAAATTTTGTCTTCTGCAAGTCTTTTCAATTTGGACCAGTCTAGAATATTGTTGTTTGGTAAAGAGTTAATATGAATGAAGGCTTTTCAGCGTTTGTCGAAAGAGTTTCAACATTTTTCTATCTAGCTGCAACTATAAACAATTTCACTGGAATCAATTTATTTCACGAAATCTTGAGAGGACCATGACAGGACCTTTCTGTGAAGTTTCCTGGGTAGTTTCAGCGAAAAAGACTTTTTCAATAAAAGTTAATACACACACCCATGCACAGACACATGAATCAACACAAGTATGGTTGGGTGGACAAATGAATGGAATGACGCATTTCAGACACCAGGCCATGGGTTGAGCTAGGTGGCCTTTGGCCATTTAAGCCATAAAACATAGTGCACTGCAGATTGCTCACGCTCAGCTGCAGTTGCAGTTAAATTTCTGTCAACTGTTTCAAAAATACTCTGATAGTTACATGCCATTTTTGTATGGCTTCCCCTTTTCATAGTTTATAAGACTTTAGTAGTTTGAATGGTAAATAACTAGTCGGAATGGTGAAGTAAATAATTTCATTAATAACAGAGTCATCAAAAAATGTCACAGTAATGACAGAGATATTAAAAAGTGTCAAAGGTTTGCCCGACAACAATATAGCCGACGACAGGGCTATGGCAATACCTCAACATTTTCTTCCTGAACAATAAGAAATAGTGTGTAAATTGCTAAATAGTGTTTGTGATCATGTAATTACTCACTGTTTCATATGCTGATATTTATTTTCATCTGAAAACAGTTCACACATTTTGAAAGTATGAAGGGAAAGGGAACAATTTACTATTGAAAATTAAATTTAGGAGTGCATGCGAAACTGTTTCAGCTGCATTTTGGAAAATTCCACAGGAAAAAGAACACCCATTTCTGTGAAAAGCATTGTTAGGTTCTTAGATATGCTGTGTGTGAACGTCTTCAAAATATCTAAATAAGATGATCAAATATATGTTTACAGAAATGTCATGGATTTTTCTCTAACCTGTAAAAATCCCCAAGACACAGATGAAAAAGTTTTGCACTGAATACTTCACTCTCAATGTTTTCTAAATCATTTTATCATATAGCCTCTTTCGTAGTCAGTGTCTTACACTGGTATTTTTCATAGTAAACTTTGTTGAATCACACAAACATTATACGCCATTCAAGCAAATTCGGCCATCTTTATGGTATCCAAGTCTTGTATACTTAGTCCATTTAAATATATTTCGGCTATTTTTCAAATTTCTGTCCATATATCAGATCGACCAAAGGCAGGGGCTCTAACGCGAGCAAAGTTTGTTTCTGTGGTGTACTTCTGTGGTGATGATGAAGGGCTTCTGGAAGGGTGGGAGTGGTTCCCAATACCTATTGCAGACGGGTAGCCATCTATATTGGAAGAACTTGGTAAAGAACTAATTGCACTATCTAGTGAACGAAAACTTTGTGAAGCTGGTGACATCCCAAAGCCATTTCTGTTCATATTTGAAGAAGAAAACTGATTTTTTTTTACTGTGTATTTGGTGAAGAAGAGACTGTCGTTTGTCTGCCAGTTCCTTGTTTAACAGGAGATGAAGCTGGTGAATGTTTGTAATTTGGCCTGCTACCGACAGAGGCAGAATTGGTACCCTGTAAGTAAAAGAACTTCAGTTAGTATTAAGTTCACTTTGGTCTATTACTAGTATTTTAATGCATCCTTATTTGTGATTCAAACTTTTGATCCTGATCTTTTTTTTTTTAATTAGGTAAACCAAAGATATGATTTAATTGCTATATCATTATAGTACTCAAGCATCTTAATGATCTATGTGACGATTTGTTGCGTAACGTTTTTAAAAACAGGATCTATCTGTTTAAATTCAAATGCACAATGTTCAGGTGAGGTACATACCTTTCCTTTCTTAAAACAGATCAGTTAAAAAGAATACCAAAAACAAGAGGACCATTATGGTCCTATATCGCTCACCTGAGTACTAAGCAGTAAGGGTCTACAATAAAGATAAATACCAAATATCAAAGTTCAAGGCCAAATAATTCTGACAAGGTATGTAACTGTGCAAAAGGCATTTTCTTCTTTTCCGAAAATGTTTTCATAGCCTTTCTTATTCAGGGTCATTGAAAGTCAGGATTGTATGGTATGGAATTGAGTTAACCTGGAAGGCCAGGCATTAATTTCCTGGTCAAAATTGTGGTCGTATGACAGATTAAAACATCATTCACTCATTGGTAAGACACAAATGCGACTTGTCTTAGTAACTTTTGATCAAATGTCAAAGGATGTTGGCTGAGACAGTAATCAAGCCAGCCCAAACTGGGAACCCTAGACTAACAGCTCACAACATTACTAACTGATTTCAACAAGTCCAGTATGTGAAAGGTAACCCTTTTTTCTGTGACGCATCTTACAGAAGAAAATTGTATCAAAAGACTGTCCTATGGAAAACATGTTTGAAGTTTCATAAATGCCAAGATATCCGTCAAGATGGATGGATGGGCAAACTGACTATAATTGGTCCATAATGAAATTATACATTTAGTCCCCTTTTTTGATAACGTGTCGTGTCATGAAATAAAATCAAATAAATATTGTCGCTTAACAAGATGAAGTTTAATTTACATTTTGTCCTGTAGTGAAAGAGATATTGGTCCACAGTGAAAATTTACACCAAGCCCCCTTTTCCAATGACATGCCAGACTATCATAAGGGACACACCATGAAGTTTCCATCTTCATTCAGAACAGAGGAATCTAAAACTTTTCCTTCCTTGTTCCCTGGGCGTGGCCTGTTTGGACCCCAGGAACATCATTTGAACAAACTTGGTAGAGGTCATCTAGCAGATGCTACATACCAAATATCAAAGCTCTGCACCTTCTAGTTCCAGAAAAGACGATTTTTAAAGTTTTCCTTGTTCCTATGTTTCAAACTTGTGACCTCTGTGGCTAGGCTAGTTTTGTCCCCAGGGGCATCATATGAACAATCTTGGTAGAAGTCCACTAGGAGATGCTACATACGAAATATTAAAGCTCTGCACCTTCCGGTTTCAGAGAAGAAAATTTTAAAAGTTTTCCTTCTTTGTTCCTATGTTCTAAACTTGTGACCCCTGGGGAGGGGCCAGTTTTGACCCAAGGGACATCATATGAACGATCTTCGTAGAGGTCCAATAGGAGATGGTATATACCAAATATAAAAACTCTTCATCTTCTCATTTCAAAGAAGAAGAATTTTATAGTTTTCCTTTTTTGTTCCTATGTTTCAAACTTGTGACCCCAGGGGCGGAGCCAGTTTTAACCCCAGGGGCATCATACGAAAAATCTTGGTAGAGGTCTACTAGGAGATGCTACATACTCAGTATCAAAGCTCTGCACCCTCTAGTCTCAGGGAAGAAGAATTTTAAAGATTTCCTTCGATGTTCCTATGTTTCAAACTTGTGAATCCCGGGGCGGAGCTAGTTTCGACTCAAGGGACATATGAACAATCTTGGTAGAGGTCCAATAGGAAATGTTACATACCAAATATCAAAGCTCTGCACCTTCCAGTTTCAGAGAAGAAGAATTTTAAAGTTTTTTTTCCAAACTTGTGACCCCCGGGGTGGGGCCAGGTTTGACCCCAGGAGCATCATATGAATAATCTTGGTAGCGGTCTACTAGGAGATGCTACATACCAAATATCAAAGCTCTGCACCTTCTAGTTTCAGAGAAGAAAATTTCTAAAGTTGTCCTTCTTTCTTCCTATGTTTCAAACGTGTGACCCCCGTAGCAGGGCTATTTTTAACCCCAGGGGCATCATATGAAAAATCTTGGTAGAGGTTCACTAGGAGATGCTACATATGAAATATCAAATCTTTGCACCTTCTAGTATCAGAGAAGAAGATTTTTAAAGTTTTCCTTCTTTTTTCCTATGTTTCAAATTTGTGCCCCTCGGGGCGGGGCCAGTTTTGACCCCAAGGGCACCATATGAACAATCTTGGTAGAGGTCCAGTAGGAGATGCTAAATGCCAAATATCAAAGCTCTACACCTTCTAGTTTCAGAGAAAAAGATTTTCAAAGATTTCACTATTTTTTCCCTTTTAGTTGCCAACTTTGGTAGAGCTTTACCCAAGGAACATCCCTGCCAAGTTTCATCAACATTTGCCCAGCGGTTTAGGAGGAGGAGATGTTTTAAGAAATTGTGGACGACGGCCGACGCACACTGCATGACGGGCGACGGACACTGGGCTATCACAAAAGCTCACCATGAGCACTTCATGCTCAGATAAGCTAACAAGCGCAATACATGTTTCTGCCAACCCTCGGCCTCATTTGCTTGTTTTGCAGCTAAATTGTAAATTTTAATTGTAAATTCAATAAAGAATGGGACATTTATGTGTCAAAATACTTTAATGGTTACCTGTCCCTGTTGTTATAGGTTTCCCTTTTCATAGTTAACAACTAGTCCAATTGTAAAGTAACTGAAGTTTCTGAATGACAGTGACGCAGACTACGACACCAACAGGGCTACGATAACACCTTGGCATTTGCTTCTAAATAACCGAGCTAAAAATAATGCATTCATCTCTACAGCATAGTTGATGCTTACCCTCACTTTGAATAAGATCCATTAGAAATCTTTTTCATGCAATTCTATCTAAATTTGGCTACAACCATGAGAGGTCTGAATTGTTGTTTAGACTGAAGATGGTTCATTCCAGACAACATTTAATAGGTAGAAAGATTGCTCAAACTGAAGAAAGAAAAGCAGAATACTGATGCAACAAAATATACCTTTGAAATATAATATACACCAATTTGTTTCTTAACTTCCGACAGATTTCCTTCACTTTTCATACCAAAATTCATATTCTAGACTGATCCAAATTAAAAGGTATTTGCAGACAACCTATTGAATTTAGCTGAAACAATTGTATTTGTCTATGAATGTTAATTAATTACATTGTGTGATCAGTGTAAATGAGATGAGAGAGCATCAAGTGACCTAGTTTGATTTTTCACTGTTCCTAATGTTTTCCCATAATAGACTGGTGCAAGTAATCACTGATCATGGATTTTTGCTGCTGCTTTATTTCGTGTATATAATTATGTGAAGTCCAACTAAAATTTTATTATCATGCTCACTTTAATTTAGCAAAGCCTATCCACTCATTTAACTCTTTACCAGACAACCAAATTATAGACTTGTTCAACTTGAAAGCATTTGCAGACCACAAAATAGATATGTCTAAAAAATTGAAACTTGACTTTAAAAGAGTAGAAAACATTGTGGGAAAAGGAGAAAATGCTGGTTACTAGCATTTACTTCTTTTCCCACAATGTTTTGATAGCCCTTTTTCTCAGCGTTGTTAAAAATCTGGATTGTGTAGTAAAGAGTTAATAGGCTTAAAATGTAGAATTAGGCTCATCCTGAATAAAAGTTTTTCTAAAGTACTGCAAGAATTAATTGTAAATATAACCACAAGGCTTAGTTAAATTGTTGTGGCCTAAAAACCTCTGGAGAAAAAAAATCTTAAAAAAAAAAACTGTGACAAAAGATTTCAACATCTACTAGAAAGACAGTCTTGTATGTAACTCATAGCTTCTTTTACTCATTAACACATGAACAACCTTTAATAAAAATGATAGCATTTGCAGACAAGAAAATTATCTTAACTGTTAAGATTAGCCTTTGAAAGAGTGGAAAACATTGTGGGAAAAGGAGAAAATGCTTGTAACTAGTATTTCCTCTCTTTTCCCACTATATTCTTTAGGCTTTAATGAAATGGTCTTTATTAATTTGCGTTTATTGATCAAAGATTAATTCACAGTATATCGAACAATTTGAAAATACAGTCATACATCATGGCTAATCATCGTATTTACCATTATCTAAAAACATTAAACAGAAAAAAACTTGAAGGCCATTTTTTTCCTTGCAAGACTGTTTACAAACAAAATCAGATATACTAGGTGACAAAGAAGAGCAGTGAGTGCCAACACTTGGTGGCAGTTGCTTGAACTGAACATTCCAAACCAAAAAGGGGCATTGCTGTCTGAAAAAGTTTTAAGTTATCTACTCCTCTTGTATGGATTCATCTTACGATATTTAACTACTAGTTCAAGCTTAAAGTGTATACTTTTGAAACAGTAGATATGGAAGGGTCCGACGAATCACCGAAATACCACTATAAATAAAAAATACCCCAATTTTTTTTCTATCCAGTTTAGATAACTGATAACAGTATGACATATTTGTCTTCTTTCCTGATATCTGAGTGAACTACTGTTAATTGACGATAAGTTTAAAACATTATGACCGAAGAAAAAAAAAAAATGACCCTGGGAAAGAATCCTTTTGAAAATATTGTGGGAAAAGGAGAAAATGCTGGTAACAAGCATTTTCTCTTTTTTCCGCAATTTTCCATCCTATTATAGAGAAATTGCACCATTTGTACCACAATGAAATTGTTGTCTGCAAATGTTTTCAGTTCTGTCAAGGCTAAAATTTTGTGTAAAATATCACGAAAAAAGACAATTAATTCGGATTTTTACCAGTAATCTGAACTCGATAGCGAAAAAATTGGGGTATTTCGGTGTTTTGGTGGTATTTCGGTGATTCGCCGGACCAGGTATAGAATGCAGAAGTTTGTGTAAATTCTGAGAAAAAAGCAGAGGCATAACTTTGTCAAAAATATTTTCATGGTTACCTGCTCCCACTGTATGGGTGCCCCTTTTTGCATTTTGAAAGACAAAAACCTGTTCAAATTAACCCTTTACTCCATAGATACTCATTTCTATGCATTGCTTGTAAGAGCCGTTAGCAAAACATTGTGGCAAAAGGTGAAATTGCTCGTGACAAGCAATTTCACCTTTTGTAACAATGTGTTCTATGCTATCAAAAGGTGTCGTATACACATAAGAAACGGTTTCATCCTTGCTGTTATTTAGGGTCAATTAAAGATACCATAGAAATGCCTTATGGGGTAAAGGGTTAAAATCAAATTATGACAGAGATATCATAAAATGTAACAGATTTTGTACAATTATGCAGACGGTCATTTTGTAACAATGTGTTCTATGCTATCAAAAGGTGTCGTATACACATAAGAAACGGTTTCATCCTTGCTGTTATTTAGGGTCAATTAAAGATACCATAGAAATGCCTTATGGGGTAAAGGGTTAAAATGAAATTATGACAGAGATATCATAAAATGTAACAGATTTTGTACAATTATGCAGACGGTCATCTTGCAGGCGACATCAGGGCTCGTTCAATATCTCGTTCTTTCATCCCAAGTCAGCCAAGTCAAGAAGTAGCAAAGTAAGACGGTAAAGTTTTAAACAGAAGAATATTTAACTCCATACCAAATGACACAGTTTAAATATAGTACAAATTGATTGCATCTGCAGATGAAACAAGTCTAAATAATTAAAATTTGTCCTTACATGGGTAGAAACATTGTGGGAAGAGGGCAGAAGGGAGAAAATGCTGACACCATTATTTTCTTCTTTTCCCAGAATGTTTTAAGGTAAGACCTGTGTAATGGAAAACAGCTATTTTCACTAAAATATCACCTTGCAAAATTAGCTATAGTTAAAAATGAGTATTATTTAAGTACTTTGGCCTTTTCATTTTTTCCATTTTTTCCTTCTTTGAATTATCATTTAAAATCTAAAACCACTATATTCTCAATTCAAAAAGACAATAATTACCTCCCTTTTCTGAAAACTAACAAAAGTATCAAAAGATAATTTCAAGATAGACATAAACGGAATTTCTGATCCGTTAGAAATGTGCAAAAATATTATTTCTGCATAAATCCTTTTTTATCGATCTTATTTATCAACCAATTAGAATTTTCCCCGGAAGTGCATTACACAGGTCTTACCTTAAATAGCCTACTGTTTTAGGATCATTTGACATTTGTGCTATTTGGTAAGAGGTCAAATGACATACATTACAGTAACGATCATCTACAACAATATACTACTAACAATGTAAACTGGTACCATAGTGTTAAAGGGAACCATCATAATACTTGACACAGAAATTTGCAACCGAAGATGAATATTATAAATTGGCAAAGATATCAATAATCAAACACTTCATGACAATTTACAAACAGGCCAAAAACATTACCTCACATAGTAAATATCACATGAGGTTTTACCCAAAATACTTGCCAAAATTACAAAAATGTAGCCTGAATATCTTTCGTCTCCTGCCTAGTTAGGTTGAATCTTACTCTACAATACAAACACATCAAGAGAAAAGTGCACAATTATAATCATCATTCGTGATACTGGCTTTTTACCTCATTCAGTCTTCTTGTTCGACAAAATGGATCCATACAATGCTTGTACTTGTAAAATTGCTGTAAGATGCATAACCCCGCTTTTCTCAGATTGCTACTCATCATGATGATATTACTCTTTACTAAACAACAATTTGTGGAATCTTTCAAGCTGAATGAGTTTGTAGACGACAATTTTAGATTTTGAGAAAATGACATAAATTTCTCAAAAAGGGTAGAAAAGGTTTATTTCTTAGGGTCTTTAAAAGTCGGGATTGTGTGGTAAAGGGTTAAAATGTAAACAGACATGTACATGTTGGTACTTTGAAGCTTTTGCTCAGTGCTGTAACAAGCTGAATGAAATGTAGACAACTTATGTAACTATTTTGATTACCAAATCCAATAAATCTATCAGCTATAATCAGAATGTTTCTAAAATGTAATCATGATCTAAAAATGTCTATTTCGACCTCTTTAAACCTGTTCTGTGTTCTTGAAAATAAACTGTTTGTCATCAAAATTGTGTCGATGTTACATTGCAGTTTTGTTACCGAGTTTAACTCTTTACCAAACGACAAATTTACAGACTAGTCCAAATTGAAAGCATTTACAGACGACAAAATAAAACGTGACTGAAGCATCAAAATTTGACTTACAAGCATTTTCTCTTTTTTCCACAATGTTATCAAAAGGTTTCTACTTCAGGGTCATCAAAAGTCGTCATTGCGTGGTAAAATGTTAACTATTTCAGCTGAGCCTCCTCCCCCCCCCCCCCCCGTAGCTCAGTCACTTGCACAAAGTACTTGAGGACAGGGTGTTGCTGTTTCGATCGCCGGCTTAGCAATAGGTGCATATAGCAGTGGTGATTGGTTGGTTTGTTGGTTGTATTGGGGTTTAACGCCACTTTAACATGTCAGGTCATATCATTTTTTCCCGGAGCGCAACTGTCATAACTTCAACTTCTTTTGATAGCTGAAATTACAATAATAGACACCCAGAAAGACTTTTACCTTGTAGCATGACTATACAAGAGGTTGATATCGATCAAAATCAGACTGTCCCATATATGACGTCCATGAGGTCTGCAGATAAAATAAAAAATCTATGATGATGCATGTACATTAATATATCTAGGCGGGTCCATAACAATATAAGAACAAAAAAGTCCTCCGTATTGTTACAACGTAAACGGAATAATATTTGTACATATAAAAGGAACGCATTTTTCACATCTCAATACTTCCAGTACTTTGATCTCGAGATTTGAAATTAAAGGGCAGAAATCTATATTAAAATATTACGCCTCTTTCTCACCATTGTAGTGCCATTTAACGCTGTATACAGCTGTGTCATATAACGGCAGCCAGAGAACCTATGCTGGTGTTTCCTAGCCTTCTCACTCTAGTATTGACAAGTTTGCCACAACCTGGCTTACAAATATTTTCAAACTCTAGGCTAGAAAAGTTTGAAAGAAATGGTTAACAGCATCCCACCTTTCCAACATTGTTTTCTGCTCTTTTAATGTATATCCCTGCCATTTGAGTCGTTTTTTCCAAATTTGACAGCCGTAATCATTTGTATCTGGATGATACAATTGGAAGGGATACCACACAATGAAAGCCACAAATAAAAAACATGTAATGTTTACAAAGTTTTTAATAACTTAAAACAAATTTTCTCTTCTTGACAACACCATAAATTTGGCTTACAAACGTGCAAAATACATGTTTTTTTTCTGTTAATATACAAATTTTGTATATATTGACAACATAATTATATAAATATGTTGCTCAAATTTGTTCTATCTTTTTGTAGACTACATAAACACTATATTTATCACATAAAACACTCAGCAGATTATTATCTTAATTACATGTACATATTTCAGATAATTTACAAAATTGAATTATAATTTTTTTTTCGATCCCTGTTCTGCATAACTAATTGCAGCAAATGATTGCTGGAATTTGTAAGATACTTTGCCATTTAACCCATTACCACACAATCCCAACTTTTGACGCCATTGAGAAAGAAGCCTTTTGAAAACACTGTGGGAAAAGGAGAAAATGCTGGTAACCAGCATTTTCTCCTTTTCCCACAGTGTTCTCTACCCTTCCCAGAACAAATTTCTATTTTTAAGTCACCCTCATTTGGTCGTCTGCAAATGCTTTCAATTTGGACCAGTTTAAAATTTTCTCGTGTGGTAAAGAGTTAACCAAAGAAAGGACTCCATCATTTTATAGACATTTTATAGTACATATGCTAGGCAGTTGCTATAATTTCAATGTTGGTAACAACTATAAATATAGCCATATTTAAGTAAAATCTACCAAAATGCTGAAACATTTTAGTTCGCTACCTCTATGAACTGTTTCATTTGTCTCCTTTTGATGTAAATGCCACAGAACTATCTGTTTTAATACCTTGTAAGTACACAATTCAAACCAAACTACATCTTTTAAACATGGACTTTTGAACAACATACATTGTAGGTTTATAGGACATGATCAAGAATACTTGTTTGGCAGTCATTCGTTTTATGTGATAAACAGAATCTCACAGTCCAGTTTACATATTACCATGAGAGTTTGTACACAAAACATTTTTACATGGCATGCAAGGAAAAATTTTGGATTCAAAAAATGAATGATATTAATCCACCACAATGCTAGATATCAAACCCATCTAAGCTTAACTATGGACATCAAAATGTGTCACTCTCACTGAAAACTAAACATTTACCTTGCAAAGACTTGTCCAAACTACCTGACACCAATTAAGTAACAATTCAGTTTGAAAATAAGGTAGGTAAATGATAATGAAATATGTATTTGTTTTCACACGAGATATTTCCCTTATCCCTTTACCAAACAATCCCTGGTTTTTACGGCCCTGAGATAGAAGCCTTTTGAAAATATTGCAGGAAAAGGAGAAAATGCTGGTAACCAGCATTTTCTCCTTTTCCCACAATGTTTTCTACCCTGCTGGAAGCAATCTTCAATTTTTGAATTACATTAATTTTGTCGCCTGCAAGTCCTTTCAATTTGGACCAGTCTAAAATATTGTCGTTTGGTAAACAGTTAATATGAATGAAGGCTTCAGTGAATCTATGTACAACAAAAAGACTTTTCAACTTTTCGCTTTTTCAGCATTTGTAGAAAGAGTTTTCAATATTTTTTCTAACTAGCTGCAACTATAAATAGTTTCATTGGAATCAATTTATTTCACGAAATTTTGAGAGGACCATGGCAGGATCTTTCTGTAGTTTGCTGGGTAGTTTCAGTGAAGAAGACTTTTTCAATAAAAGTTAGTACACATACAAGCACACACACCTATGCCTCGACACATGTATGGTTGGTTGGACAAATGAATGGAAAGACGCATTTCAGACACCAGGCCATGGGTTAAGCTAGCTTTTGAAGCCAAACAAGAGGACCATGATGGTCCTATATCACTCACCTGAGTACTAAGTAGTAAAGGTCTACAATGAAGATAAATATCTAATATCAAAGTTCAAGGCCAAATAATTCTGACAGGCTATGTAACTGTGCAAAAAACATTTTCTTCTTTTTCGAAAATGCTTTCACAACCTTTCTTATTCAGAGTCATTGAAAGTAAGGATTGTATGGTAAGGGATTGAATTAACCTGAAAGGCCAGGCATTAATTTCCTGGTCAAAATAGTGGTCGAATGAGAGATTAAAACATCATTCGCTCATTGGTAAGACACAAATGCGACTTGTCTCAATAACTTTTGATCAAATGTCAAAGGATTTTTTTTTTCAATGACATGACATTTATGAAAAAAAGGTAAAATAATGTTATTGGCAGACTATCATATGGAACACACATACGAAGTTTACAATTTCTTTCAAAACAGAAATTTCCAAATTTTCCTTCTTTGTTCCGATGTTCAAACTTGTGACCACCAGGGCAGGGCCAGTTCGGACTCCAGGATCACCGTATCGTGTTTGGTAAAGGTCCACTAGAAGATGCTACATATGAAAGCTCTACGACCTCCAGTTTCAGAGAATTTTTTTTTTTAAGTTTTCCTTTTTTGTTCCTATGTTTCAAACTTGTGACCCCCGTGGCTGGGCCAGTTTGGACCCGAGGGAAATCATTCGACCAAACTTGGTAGAAGTCAACTTGCAGATGCTACATAACAAATATCAAAGCTCTACTCCTTCTTGTTTCAGAGAATTTTTTTTAAAAGTTTTCCTTCTTTGTTCCTATGTCTCAAACTTGTGACCCCCGAGGCAGGGCCAGTTTTGACCCCAGGGGCATCATATGAACAATCTTGGTAGAGGTCCACTAGGAGATGCTACATACCAAATATCAAAGCTCTGCACCCTCTAGTTTCAGACAAAAAAAAATTAAAGTTTTCCTTCTTTGTTCCTAAAATAGAATTTGTGACCCCGGGGGCAGGGCCAGTTTTGACCCAAGGGGCATCATATAAACATTCTTTTTAGAGGTCAACTAGCAGATGCTACATACCAAATATCAAAGCTCTCCACCTTCTAGTTTCAGAGAAGAAGATTTTTAAAGTTTCCCTCTTTGTTCCAAAGTTTCACAATTGTGAATCCCGGGGCGGGGCCAGTTTTGACCCCAGGGGCATCATATGAACAATCTTGGTAGAGGTTAACTAGGAGATGCCACATACCAAATATCAAAGCTCTACGCCTTCTATTTTCAGAGAAGAAGAATTTTTAAGTTTTCCCTCTTTGTTCCTAAGTTTCAAACTTGTAACCCCCGGGGCGGGACCAGTTTTGATCCCAGGAACATCATATGAACAATCTTGGTAGAAGTCTACTAGGAGATGCTACATACCAAATATCAAAGCTCTGCGCCTTCTAGTTCCAGAGAAGAAGATTTATAAAGTTTTCCTTTTTTGTTCCCATGCACGTGCACGTCCTAGTTTCAGAGAAGAAGAATTTTAAAGTTTTCCTTATTTGTTCCTATGTTTCAAACTTGTGACCCCGGGGCGGGGCCAGTTTTGACCCCAGGGGCATGATATGCACAATATTGGTAGAGGTCCACTAGGAGATACTACATATCAAATATCAAAGCTCTACACCTTCTAGTTTCAGAGAAGAATTTCAAAGATTTTGCTACTTTTTTCCTTTTGGTTGCCATGGCAACCAGAGTTATGGCTGGAATTCAATCTCTTGATTAACTTTGGTAGAGCTCTACCCAAGAAACATCCCTGCCAAGTTTCATCAAGATTGGCCCAGTGGTTTAGGAGGAGATGTTTAAAGAAATTGTGGACGAAGGACGATGCACGACGGACGATGGACATTGTGTGATCACAAAAGCTCACTATGAGCACTTCGTACTCAGGTGAGTTAAAAACAAAGAGCACTTCAGGATGGCAATGCTCAGCTGGAGTTGCAGTTAAATTTCTGTCAACTGTGTCAAATATAATCTGATAGTTACATGGCATTTTTGTTTGGCTTCCCCTTTTCATAGTTTACAAGACTTTAGTAGTCTGAATGGTTAATAACTAGTCGGAATGGTGAAATAGATAATTTCATTAATAACAGAGTTATCAAAAATGTCAATGTAAAAGAGATATTAACAAGAGGACCATGATAGTCCTATATCGCTGACTTGAGAACTAAGCTGTAAAATCGAACATGTGACCCCTGGGGCGGGGCCAGTTTTGACCCCAGGGGCATCGTATGAAGAAACTTTGTAGAAGTCCACTAAGAGATGCTATATACCAAATATCAAAGCTCTACGCCTTCTAGTTTCAGAGAAGAAAAAATTTAATCTTTTCCTTCTTTTTTCCTATGTTTCGAAATTCGGACCCACGGGGCAGGGCAATTTTTGACCCCCCAAGGACATCATATGAACAAAAATTGCAGAAGTCAACTAGGAGATCCTACTTACCAAATATCAAAGCTCTACATCTTCTAGTTTCAGAGAAGAAGAATTTTAAAATTTTCCTTCTTTATTTTTTTGTTTTAAACTTGTGACCCTCGGGGCGGAGCCAGTTTTGAAACCAGGGACATCATATGAACAATCTTGGCAGAGGTCCATTAGGAGATGTTACATACCAAATATCAAAGCTCTATACCTTCTAGTTTCCGAGCAGAAATTTTTTTTAAAGTTTTCCTTCTTTGTTCCTATGTTTCAAACTTGGGACCCGCAGGGCGGGACCAGTTTTGACCCAAGAGGAATCATATGAACAATCTTGGTAGAAGTCAACTAGAAGATGCTACATACCAAATATCAAAGCTCTGCACCTTCTACTTTCAGCGAAGAAGAATTTTAAAGTTTTCCTTCTTTGTTCCTATATTTCAAACTTGTGACCCCCGGGACGGGGCCAGTTTTGACCCCAGGGGCATCAAATGAACAACTTTGGTAGAGGTTCTGAGGGAGGCGCTACATACTAAATATCAAAGCTTCTAGTTTCAGAGAAGAAGAATTTTGAAGTTTTCCTTCTTTGTTCCTATAATACAAAAATGTGAGCCCCGGGGCAGGGCCAGTTTTGACCCCAAGGACATCATATGAACAATCTTGGTAGAGGTCCACTAGGAGATGCTACATACCAAATATCAAAGCTCTGCAACCTCTAGTTTCCGAGAAGAAAAAAATTAAAGTTTTCCTTCTTTGTTCCTATCTTTCGAACTTGTGACCCCCCCGGGGCGGGGCCAGTTTTGACCCCAGGGGCATCATATGAACAACCTTGGTAGAGGTCCACTAGGAGATTCTACATATCAAATTTCAAAGGTTTACGCCTTCTAGTTTCAGAGGCGAAGATTTCCAAAGATTTTGCTATTTTTTTTTTTCCTTTTGGTTGCCATGGCAACCAGAGTTATAGCTGGAATTCAATCTCTTGAACAACTTTGGTAGAACTTCACACAAGGAACATCCCTGCCAAGTTTCATCGGGATTGGCCCAGTGGTTTAGGAGGAGAAGATGTTTAAAGAAATTGTGGACGACGCACGACGAACGACGGACATTGGGCGATCACAAAAGCTCAGCTTGAGTGCTTCTTGCTCAGGTGAGCTAAAAAGTGTCAAAGGTTTGAGCGACAACAACACAGCCGATGACAGGGCTATGGTAATACCTAAACATGTTCTTCCTGAACAATAAGAAAGAGTGTGTAAATTGCTAAACAGTGTGATCTTGTAATTACTCACTGTTTCATATGCTGATGTTTATTTTCATCTGCATGCAGTTCACACATTTTGAAAGTATGAAGGATGGGAACAATTTACTATTGAAAATTGAATTTAAGGAGTGCATGCGAAACCGTTTCGCCTGCATTTTGGAAAATTCCACAGGAAAAAAGAACACTCATTTCTGTGAAAAGCATTGTTAGATTATATTTTTTAGATATGCTGTGTGTGAACGTCTTCAAAATATCTAAATAAGAGGATCAAATATCTATTTACAGAAATGTCATGGATTTTTCTCTAAAAGTTCCCAAGACACAGATGAAAAAGTTTAGCACTTAATCCTTCAATCTCAAATCTCTCAAATTTCTAAATAATTTTATCATATAGCCTCTTTCGTACTCAGTGTCTTATACTGGTATTTCATAGTAAACTTTGTTGAATCATACGAACATTATAAGCCATTCCTGCACATTCGGCAATCTTTGTGGTACCCAAGTCTTGTGACATATATGTATACTAAGTCCATTTAAATATATTTCGGCTATTTTTCAAATTTCTGTCCATATATCAGATCGACCAAAAGCAGGGGCTCTAACGCGAGCAAAGTTTGTTTCTGTGGTGTACTTCTGTGGTGATGATGAAGGGCTTCTGGAAGGGTGGGAGTGGTTCCCAATACCTATTGCAGACGGGTAGCCATCTATATTGGAAGAACTTGGTAAAGAACTAATTGCACTATCTGGTGAACGAAAACTTTGTGAAGCTGGTGACATCCCAAAGCCATTTCTGTTCATATTTGAAGAAGATAACTGATTTCTTGACTGTGTATTTGGTGAAGAAGAGACTGTCGTTTGTCTGTCATTTCCTTGTTTAACAGGAGACGAAGCTGGAGAATGTTTGTAATTTGGCCTGCTACCAACAGAGGCAGAATTGGTACCCTGTAAGTAAAAGAACTTCAGTTAATATTAAGTTCACTTTGGTCTATTAGTAGTATTTTAATGCATCCTTATTTTGTGATTCAAACTTTTGATCCTTATCTTTTTTCTTTTTTTCAATAAGGTAAACCAAAGATATGATTTAACCCAATACCACACAATCCCTACTTTTGACGCTCCCGAGAAAGAAGCCTTTAGAAAACATTGTGGGAAAAGAAGAAAATGCTGGTTACCAGCATTTTCTCCTTTTCCCACAATGTTTTCTACCCTTCACAAAAAAAAATTCAATTTTTCAGTCACTTTTATTTTGTCGTCTGCAAATGCTTTCGATGTGGACAAGCCTCAAATTTTGTCGTTTGGTAATGAGTTAAATGCTAAATAATTATAGTACACAAGCATCTCAATGATCTATGTGATGATTTGTTGCATAACGTTTTTAAAAACAGGATCTATCTGTTTAAATTCAAATGCACAATATTCAGGTGAGGTACATACCTTTCCTTTTCATTCTTAAAACAGATTGGTTAACAAGAATACAAAAACAAGCGCAATGCATGTTTCTGCAAACCCTCAGCTGCATTTGCTTGTTTTTCAGATAATTTGTAAATTTTAATTGTAAACTCAGTAAAGAAAGGGACATATATGTGTCAAAGTACTTTAATGGTTACCTGCCCCTGTTTTTATGCATTTCTCTTTTCATAGTTAACAACTAGTCGAAGTGTAAAGTAACTGAAATTTCTGAATGACAGTGATGCAGACTACAACACCAGACAACATTTAACAGGTTGAGAGATTGCTCAAACTGAAGAAAAGAAAGCAGAATACTGATGCAACAAAATATACATTTGAAATATAATATAGATCAATTCGTTTCTTAACTTCCAACAGATTTCCTTCACTCTTCATACCACAGGACATATTCCAGACTGATCCAAATTAACTCATTACCAAACGAAAACATTTTAGGTTTGTCCAAATTGAAAGAATTTGCAGATGACAAAATAAAAGTGACTGAAAATTTGAAATCTGTTTTGTGAAGGGTAGAAAACATTGTGGGAAAAGGACAAAATGCTGGTTACAAGCATTTTCTCCTTTTCCAACAATGTTTTCTAAAAGCTTCTTTCTCAGGGTCATCAAAAGTAGGGACTGTGTGGTAATGGGTTAAAAGGTATTTGCAGACAACATATTGAATTTAGCTGAAACAACTGCATTTGTCTATGAATGTATGGCAAACCTTATGGGAAAGGAGAGAATGCTAGTTACCCTCATTTCTCAGCACTGACAAAATTCAGGATTTTGCGGAGGATTAGGTATATTGTGTGTAAATGAGATGAGACAGCATCAAGTGACCTAGTTTGAGTTTTCACTGTTTACTGTTTTCCCATGATAGACTGGTGCAAATAATCACTGATCATGGATCTTTGCTGTTGCTTTATTTTGTTAATATAACTATGTGAAGTCCAACTAAAGTTTTATCATTCTGCCGACTTTAATTCAGCAAAGCCTATCCACTCATTTGATAGGCTTAAAATGTAGAATTAGGCTCATCCTGAATAAAGTTTTTCTAAAGTACTGCAAGAATTAATTGCAAATACAACCACAAGGCTAAGTTGCTCTGGAGAAAAAAAAATCTTAAAAAACTGTGACAAATGATTTCAACATCTACTAGAAAGACAGTCTTGTATGTAACTCATAGCTTCTTTTACTCATTTACACATGAGCAACCTTTGCTAAAAATGATAGCATTTGCAGACAACAAGAAAATTATCTTAGTCTTTGAAAGAGTGGAAGACATTCTGGGAAAAGGAGAAAATGCTTGTAACCACTATTTTCTCTCTTTTTCCACTATTTTCTTAAGGCTTTGAATGTTGCAGTGGTCTTTATTACCTTGGATTTATTGGTCAAAGATTAATTCACAATATATCGCCAAATTTGAAAATACAATCATACATCATGGCTAATCATCGTATTTACCATTACCTACAAATATTGAACAGGAAAACTTGGGGTTTTTTACATGCCATTTTGTCCTTGCAATACTGTTTGCAAACAAAAACAGATATAGTAGGTGACAAAGAAGAGCACTGGGTGCCAACAGTTGGTGGCAGTTGCTTGAAGTGAAAATTCCAAACCAAAAAGGGACATTGCCGTCTTAAAAAGTTTCAAGTTATCTACTCCTGTTATTGGATTCACCCTATGATAGTTAACAATTAGTTCAGGTTTAACGTATATATGTTTTGAAACAACAGATACAGAATGCAGAAGTTTGTGTAAATTCTGAGAAAAAAGCAGAGGCATAACTTTGTCAAAAATATTTTGATGGTTAACTGCTACCCCTGTTTAGGTGTCCCTTTTTGCATTTTGAAAGACAAAAACCAGTTCAAGTTAACCTTTTACTCCATAGATACTCATTTCTATGCATTGGTTGTAAGAGCCGTTAGCAAATCATTGTGGCAAAAGGTGAAATTGCTCGTGACAAGCGAATTCAGCTTTTGAAAAATGTTTTCTTTGCTATCAAAAGGTGTCACATACACATAAGAAACAGCCTCATCCTTGCTGTTATTTAGGGTCAATCAAAGATACCATAGAAATGCCTCATGAAGTAAAGGGTTAAAATGAGGTTTTGACAGAGATATCATAAAATGTAACAGATTTTGTACAATTATGCAGGCGGTCATCTTGCAGGCGACATCAGGGCTATGACAATATCTCGTTCTTTTATCCCAAATCAGTCAAAAAGTAGCAAGGTAAGAAGGTAAAGTTTTAAACAGAAGAATGTTTAACTCTATACCAAATGACACCACTTAAACATTGTACAAATTGATTACATTTGCAGATGACAAAAAAGTCTAAATAATTAAAATTTGTCCTTACAAGGTAGAAGCATTGTGGGAAGAGAGCTGAAAGGAGAAAATGCTGACACCATCATTTTCTGCTTTTCCCAGAATGTTTTAAATAGCTTACTTTTTAAGGATCATTTGACATTTGTGTTATTTGGTAAGAGGTCAACTGACATACATTACAGTAACGATCATCTACAACAATATACTACTAACAATATAAACTGGTACCATAGTGTTAAAGGGAACCATCATAATACTTGACACAGAAATTTGCAACCGAAAATGAAAATTATAAATTGGCAAAGATATCAATAATCAAACACTTCATGACAATTTACAAGCAGGCCAAAAACAACAATATCTCACATAGCAAATATCACAAGAGGTTTACCCCAAAATACTTGCCAAAGTTACAAAAATGTAGCCTAAATATCATATTATCTCCTGCCTAGTCAGGTTGAATCTTACTCTCTACAATACAAACACATCAAGAGAAAAGTGCACAATTATAATCATCATACATCCTACTGGCTTTTTACCTCATTCAATGTGCTGTTTGTTGAAATGGATCCATATAATGCTCATACATGTAAACTTTGTGTAAGATGCATAAACCCCGCTTTTCTCAGATGGCTACTCACCATGATGATTTAACCCATTACCACACAATCCCTACTTTTGACGCCCCTGAGAAAGAGGCCTTTTGAAAACACTGTGGGAAAAGGAGAAAATGCTGGTAACCAGCATTTTCTTCTTTTCCCCCAGTGTTTTCTACCCTTCCCAGAACAATTTTCAATTTTTCATTCACCTTTATTTTGTTGTCTGCAAATGCTTTCAATTTGGACCAGTCTAAAATTTTCTCGTGTGGTAAAGAGTTAAAATGTCAACAGACATGTACATGTAGGTACTTTGAAACTTTTGCTCAGTGCAGTAACAAGCTGAATTAAATGTAGATAACTTATGAAGCTATTTTGATTACTAAAACCAATAAATCTATCAGCTCTAATCACAATGTTTCTAAAATGTAATAATATCTAAAAATGGCTTTCTATTTCGACCCCTTTAACCCTACTTAATTTAAGCTGATGAAATTCCGCATGAGAGCAAGAGGACATTACCAATAATGATTAAAAAATTAATTTTATAAAAAAAATAACATGGAGTTAATTAAATTAGCTGCAAACATTGACACAAAATTAGTAAACTGTCTTCATTACTTTTAAAGTTAAATACTAGGATATCATCACAGCTTTAAATCTTGAAGCACCATTTAAAAGTAAAGTTTCAGTCTGAAAAATGGGAAAACCTTTATTATTGTCGTATCAGGCTTACATTTGATCTGAACGTTTTAAATAGCAAAGTGTACAATTTTGATCAAAGATCAGATTAGTTTTTTCTGTTCTTGATGGATGGATATTGTTATGAGTCTGACAATATGTTTCATAACTGCTTGTGATGGTAAAGCATGTGACAAAAAACGCATTGGCTTTAAAGGAGAGTTGTGTTGTTAATAGTAAAAGAAAGCCAGGAAACACATGTGTAGATGGACTGGGTGCCATTATATGACCTAAGCTGTAAAAAGAAGGATTGGATACAATTCCAAACAAACTAGTTACGATACATTCTTCTACAGTGACTGGAACTTTAACAGACTGCACTGTAACACACTATCAGACTCATAGTAACATCCATACTTTCCAATATTATTGAATAAATTTGCCTGAAATGTGACCTCCAAACAGTTTAGTGGGCCTCTAAATTACTTTTACAGACAGATACTGAATAACTGACAGTGTCCATATTGTTAATTGATTTACCTCTTTACAGACTATTTATGATGGCCCTGTATATGGGAAACAAAATCTAAAAATAGTCCAAAGAATGGTAGTAATATCACAGTATAAGAAAGAAGGGGACAAAGTGTTGAGATTTAGTGTAGGTTGGAGCATTTGAGGGTCTTCAGTATCTAGGGAAACATGTTAATAGCACACAGATTAATTCAATCTTTTTACCAGACAACAAGGTTTTAGACTCTTCAAAACTGAATGCTTTTGCAAACAACAAATTGAATGTAGCTCAAATAGTGGAAGTTGCTTTTGAAAGGGTAGGAGACATTGTGGAAAAAGGAAAAATTTACAAACAACTTCTTCATTTCCCACAAGCACAAATATTCCTCTGGGTCTTCAAATGACAAAGGTAAAAGGTATAGGGTTAGAAAGGTCGGAAAATGATATCATCAAAAGGAAAAGTTGCATCATAAAAATCACCTTGAAATATATTTCCTGAACTCTTTACGAAAACAAAAGGGTAAAAAATACTGTTGGACAAGGAGAGAATGATGATTGAGCTTTCTCCTTTTCCAACAATGTTTATAGGAGGCTCTTTTGTCAGGGTCGTATTGTGTTGTGCAGTAATGAGTCAACATTTTTAGCGCAGCTGAATTATTAACAGATATATTGACAGAAATATGCACCATACTCTTGCAAAAGAGGCCTTGACTCTTTACCAAACAATACTATTTTAGATGAGTCCAAATTTGAGGCATTTGCAGACGACAGAATTGATGTGACTCAAAAGTTAAAATTTGTATTTGAAAGCTCAGGTAACATTGTGGGAAAAGGAAAAAAATGCTGGTTACCAGCATTTTCCCCTTCTCCCACAATGTTTTCAAAGGGCTTCTTTCTCAAAGTCATTGAAACCTGTGATTGTTTGATAAAGGTTTAAATTAATGCATCTTCATGACCCATTGTATCGAGCAATTATCATAAAATTAGAAGATCCATTTTGTCTTAACCCTTTCTTAAACAATCCCTGGTTTTTATGACCTGGAGCAAGAAGCATTTTGAAAACATTGTGGGAAAAGGAGAAAATGCTGGTAACCAGCATTTTCTCCTTTTCCCACAATGTTTTCTACCCTGCTGTAAACAAATTTCAATTTTTGAGTTGGGTTTAGCAAGAGCTTTCAATCTGGATCAGTCTAAAATCTTGTCCTTTGGTAATGAGTTTAGACACTTAATCCTGAGGTGGATTTGTCCTTTGACACGCTGACAGTTCACCAAAGGCAAAAAAATATTGAATCATATCAGCCTGCAAAGTCCAAACAGGCTGACACGAGTTTATACGTTTTACAGATACATTAAATCCCCTTTTCAAAGAGAATGATCCATAAATTTGCATGTTTTCCATTGCTCCTTCCTACTCATTTCAGTATATTTTTGTTAAAAAAGGAGGCAGTTTTCCTGTCTCTAAATTGGACGAGTCACTGTCTTTTCCATTCAAAATCACATAATTCTATAACAAGAGGGCCATGATGGCCCTGAAATCGCTCGCCTGAGTTTATTGACCAAACATGCACCATCTAGTTTCCCAGTGACCTAGTTTTTTATCAGACATTACCCATCATCAAACACTTTTGAGATATCAATAAGACAAACATTCTGGCCAAGTTTCATGAGTATTAGACTGAAAATGTGGCCTCTACAGTGTACAAAAGGTTTTTCTAAGATTTCATCAAGTGACCTAGTTTTGGAGCTGACAATTACCCATTATCAAACTCTTTTGAGACATCACCAAAACAAACATTCTGACCAAGTCTGAAGAGTATCAGGCAGAAAATGTAGCCTCTAGATTGTACACAAGGTTTTTCTAATATTTGACCCATTGACCTAGTTTTTGACTCCACATGACCCATTTTCAAACTCATTCAAGGTATCACCAGAACAAATATTATGAACAAGTTTTAGGAGTATCAGACTGAAAATGTGTCCTCCAGAGCATACAAAAGGTGTTTATAACATTTGACCTATTGACCCATTTTTTGACCCAACATGACCCATTTTCAAACTCATCCAAGATATTATAAAGGCAAACATTCTGACAAATTTTCAAGAGTGTTGGACTGAAAATGTGGCATCCAGAGCATATACAAGGTTTTTCTAAGATTTGACCTGGTAACCTAGTTTTTAACCCCCAATGACCCACTTTCAAACCTGTCTGAGATATCATCAAGACAAACATTCTGACCAACTTACAAGAGTTTCGGACTGAAAATGTGTCCTCTAGAGCCTACAAAAGGTTTTTCTAAGATTTGACCTAGTGACCTAGTTTTTGACCCCATATGACCCATTTTCGATCTTGTCCGAGATATGATCCAGGCAAACATCCTGACCAACTTTCATGAGTATCCGACTGAAAATGTGGCCTCTAAAGCGTACAAAAGGTTTTTCTAAGATTTGACCTAGTGACCTAGTTTTTGACCCCACATGATCCATTTTCAAACTCGTCCGAGATATCATCAAGACAAACATCCTGACCAACTTTCATGAGTATCCGACTGAAAATGTGGCCTCTAGAGCGTACAAAAGGTTTTTCTAAGATTTGACCTAGTGACCTAGTTTTTACCCCGCATGACCCATTTTCGAAATCCTCCAAGACATCATCCAGACAAACATCCTGACCAACTTTCATGAGTATCCGACTGAAAATGTGGCCTCTAGAGCCTACAAAAGGTTTTTCTAAGATTTGACCTGGTGACCTAGTTTTTGACCCCACGTGACCCACTTTCGAACACGTCCAAGATATCATCCTGACCAACTTTCATGAGTATCTGACTGAAAATGTGGCCTCTAGAGCGTACACAAGGTTTTTCTAAGATTTGACCTGGTGACCTAGTTTTTGACCCCACGTGACCCATTTTCGAACTCATCCGAGATATCATCCAGACAAACATCCTGACCAACTTTCATGAGTATCCGACTGAAAATGTGGCCTCTAGAGCGTACACAACGTTTTTCTAAGATTATAGCTGGTGACCTAGTTTTTGACCCCGCATGACCCATTTTCAATCTCGTCCCAGATATCATCCAAACATCCTGACCAACTTTCATGAGTATCCGACTGAAAATGTGGCCTCTAGAGCGTACACAACGTTTTTCTAAGATTTGACCTGGTGACCTAGTTTTTGACCCCACGTGACCCATTTTCGAACTTGTCCGAGATATCATCCAGATAAACATCCTGACCAACTCTCATGAGTATCCGACTGAAAATGTGGCCTCTGGAGCATACACAAAGTTTTTCTAAGATTTGACCTGGTGACCTAGTTTTTGACCCCACATGACCCATTTTCAAACTCGTCCCAGATATCATCAAGACAAACAACCTGACCAAATTTCACGAGTATCCGATTCAAAATGTGGCCTCTAGAGCGTACACAAGGTTTTTCTAAGATTTGACCTAGTGACCTAGTTTTTGACCCCACATGACCCATTTTCAAACTTGTTCGAGATATCATCAAGACAAACATCCTGACCAACTTTCACGAGTATCCGACTGAAAATGTGGCCTCTAGAGCGTACACAAGGTTTTTCTAAGATTTGAACTAGTGACCTAGTTTTTGACCCCACATGACCCATTTTCGAACTCGTCCGAGATTTTATCGAGACAAACATCCTGACCAACTGTCATGAGTATCCGACCAAAACTGTGGCCTCTAGAGCGTACACAAGGTAAAAAGTTGACGACGGACGACGCACGATGGACGCCGGACACAGCACGATCACAATAGCTCACCATGAGCACTTCGTGCTCAGGTGAGCTAAAAACAAGAAAGCAGGCTTTTACAGAAGAACTTATCTTCAATGCCTTTTTTTTAACTGCTGAAAAATGTGTATATCAAAACTCACATTAACTAAGGTGATTATTATGATGAATTTGAAAACCACACATACATAATTGAAATATAAAATATTTCACAAAACCTCAAGTTCATATCAAAATTGGACTGGAGTCATATTCTGCCCTTTTCATGCGGTCCTAAAAACAATACAATAATATCATGCATAATTATCTTTAAGTCTGAATCAAACAACATAATTTTATACTTGTCCAAATCACCGCATCTGCAAGCAAAATTAAATGTTGATGAAATGACGGGATTTGTCTTTGATTTTCTCCCTTAACCACTGTGTTTTCAAAAGGCCTTCAACCTCAAGGTTGTTGAAACTCAGAATTGTACAGTAAAATGGGTATTACTACATTTTCTGAAAAAAAAAAAAGTTACTTTTTTGTCTTCCAGCAGATACCTCTATAAGTAAGCCATTTAAAAAAAATCGTGATTTTAGGAAGAATTTGTTAAAGTAAGATATCAGGTGCTCAGAATTACTTTTAATTCAAATGTAGATACCTTTTTCTGATTTTCGTTAAGGATACAAACATATATAAACTTATTTTGTAATTTTCAGTAAAAAACCTTAACAATATGGGATCTGTTTATATGAACTGTTTACATGTTTTAAGATCTTCATTTTGAACCTGCTTTATTGTGAAAAAAATGAATTACCTGTTGTGAGTAAACACTAGGCACATAGCCAGACTGTGATATTCCAATCTCTCCATTCCTAACATATTTCCAATCATTTTGCATGTCTAGTCTATAACTTGACTGGTTCTGGGTATATTGCTGTGGTAAATCTGTAGACTGATATGCATTCATGGATCCATTCTGGTCATATCGCTGTCTATTGCCTGAGTAATTAGATCCTGAGTTGTTAGTTCTGTAGAAATTATTATTTTGACTGTTTTGAGACCTATAATCCTGACCTGATGACGTCAAGTACTTTGAAGTAGAGTTTGACTGAGTATAGAACATATCACTTGAAGTACTATTAAATCCATTTTGTTTCACAAATTCACTTTGACCATGATCACGCTGACGTGAATATGAATTATCTCCAGAATGACTTGTCTGTTTACTTTGAGAAACATTTTGCAGTTGCCTTCCGTAGTTGTTATTGCCTTGATGTGAATGATAATAATTTTGGAAACTAGATAAGTTGGAAGGTCTGGTATCAGATATATTGTGTGTTGAAGGTGGCACTTGGTTGTAAGACACACTTTGATTAGTGGATCCAGCCTTATTGTTAGTCATGGTTCTATTGGTTGATGCTGGTGACTGATTCATTTGTGGGTTTGAACTACGTCTGGTACCAGAAGGACTGCTATATAATCTTGCAATTGCATCCTGGGTACCATACATTCGACTAGCTGTTCTTGGAGTTGTATTCAGAGGTGTTGAACTGCTTCCCTGTGAACTGTTCAGTCCCGAGTCACGATTCCTTAGAAAACAACAATAAAAAAGCATTGTTAAATGCACATTTTGAGTCCATAACCATGATTGTCATCTACAATTTGTAAGGGTTAACAAAAAATCACATGGTGACATGAATATTCTAATATTTTGCTATAGTGTTAAACATCATTATTTAACCCTTTCCCAAACAATCCCTGGTTTTTACGGGTCTGGAATAGTAGCCTTTTGAAAACATTGTGGTAAAAGGAGAAAATGCTGGTAACCTACCCTATCATAGACAGATATCATCTTTTCAGCAACAGTTGAATTGTCGTCTTCATATGTTTTCAATTTGGTCTAGTCCAAAAGTTTGTTGTTTGGAAAAGGGTTAAATCAAACATTAACAGAACTATGTACAATTTTTCAACTCTGTATTAAACAACAAAATTTTAAGTTTATCCAATTGCGCCTGTAAAAAACAAAATATAATTGATGTGACTAAAAAATAAAAATGTGTGTTTGGCTAGGAAGAAAAAGTGCTAAAAAGAGAAAATATTAGTTGATTGCATTTTCTCCTTTTATCACAATGTTTTGAAAAGCCTTTTGCTTCAGGGTTGTTGAAACACTGGATTATATGGTAAAGGATTACATAGTTCATGTTATCTAAAATCTAGTAAGTATGAACACAAACAAACACAAAAAACTATGTGCCTACTTTACTACTAATGACATACATATAGTTGATCTATGTCACACAGCATGGGTGTCCAGAACAAATGTTCATATTTTCTATATATAGGATCTGATATGAGTTGGCTTTTGAGGTAAAGTTTTAGTAAATGAGTCCAGGAAAATGTTAAGTTAAGCAAGCCTTTGTTGAGCTAAATAACATTTCCCCCCCCCCACAAGTTATATAAAGTTTTATTGTAAACGCCATTGAAAGTCAGATTCTTTATATCACAAAACGTTGTTACATCAATTTTAAATCATAAGACGCACACATGGTAATATCCATAAAATCCATTCATTTCTTTAAAATAATTACAAAATAACTTCAAAAATGACATCATACAAATATGGTATCAGGTGTTTATACATGTACATGTACATTTATATCACACTGAAAACAAGGGAGGTTATGCGATAAACTGTTTTATAAGTACTGACAGTTTTTGAATGGCTTGCTATTATCATCACTTATCAGACAACAAGATAAGGAAGTTGTAGATTGGTTGGTTGGTTGTATTGGGGTTTAATGCCACTTTAATAGCTAACGTCATATCATGGCGGTAGGTGACCCACATGCATTTCCTGGCTTTCTCATACTAGTGCTAACAACTTTCTTTCCAAAGCCACCGACTGCTTTTCTCCCATGCTTCAGCAGAGGTGAGGGGCGAAAATACGCCAGGAAGAAAGTTCACCTCAACCGGCTATCAAACTTGCAACTTGTCTTTTTTTTTTTCATCACTGGGATATTTTCAGGTTCAGGAATCTATCTACCCATAACAAAATACCAGGATTCTACCACATACAAAAACCAACCATGTAATACATGCAAGACAAACCAAATGCCAACACCTATAATGTATATACGAACCTTTTACCCAACAATTTGATGTTTTGATAAAGAAAGGGCTTTAATAAGCATAAAAAGGAAAGGGAAACAATTTGATTGTACTATGTAACTGACATTTTCTCCTTTGTTCAAAATACTTTATACTTTCAAAATTTCAGCATTTAGTTTATTGTCTATAATTAGTAGGTGACTTTGTGGCATGTGTAAGTCAAAATCAGCTAAGCTGCACAAAATGTCCAGCCTGATCTTTGACTCACACTGTCATTTTAATTTGCTGAAACACTGTATACAAACGATACTATAAAATTGGAGTTATTTAGGCACTATGCATAAAAAGAAGATGCCTGAAAGGTTTATTTGGGCTTCAATGGTTTACATGGCTTGCAGCATGCCAAAAGGGGCATTCAGACATTTGCATAAATCTTTGGTTTGGATTAGATTACGCAGTCCCAAAGGTTTATCCTAGACAGCACTATATTAGTACATTACATTTTGTGCCACAGTAGACTTGCAAAAAAAAGAAAATCACAAAAAAAACAGAAAGTGTTGTTTCGGATTAGCCTGCACCAGGTGTGTAGGCTGATCTGAGATGACACTGCACACAAAAGTTCGAATGCCCCTTTTCATGTGTTGCAAGCCAATTTTCATCTAAACATACATTCAATATGGATGAGTCTAACATTAAGTCATGCGGAAAAGAAAAGGCATACCACTTGAGCCCCTAACATCATTTACGCATGGTGAGTGCTCCAAGCTTTAGCTATACACATGTTCTGATTGATGGACATGTTTGTATGTGTGGAGCTATGCTTTCGTCAATATTTTAGTCGTATTACAGCATCCACTTGTTCTTTACTTTCAAACGTTTAACCCTTTACTGGACAACAAAAGTTTATCCCCATCCAAATTGAAAGCATTTGCAGACAATAGTTTCAGTGTGGCTAAAATGGTGTAGTTGTTTAGTGATAGGGTAGAAAACATTGTGGGAAAAGGAGAAAATGCTGGTTACCAGCATTTTCTCCTTTTCCCACAATGTTTTTCAAAAGGCTTCTTTATCAAGGTCGTCAAAAGTTGTCATTGTGTGGTAAAGGGTTAACTTCCTCTGAGATGATCCTCTACTGTGCTTTGCCCAATAAATGAACTCCAATAACAACATAAGGATGCTATCAGTATTGAACTCTTTACTAAGCAACAAGTTTCTGATTAGACCAAATTGTAAACACTTGTAGAAGACAAACGTGACTCAAATCGTTATTTCTGTCTAAAGTAGGTTAGAAAACTTTGTGGGAAAAGGTGAAAATGCTGCTCTTTTTCCCGCACTGATTTCAGAGGCCCTAACCTTTGGGGATTGTTAAAACTAGGGGTGCAGTAAAGGGTTAACAGCACCAAGAGAAGTGCTGCTTTGCCTT
Source organism: Tridacna crocea (assembly GCA_943736015.1). Classification (NCBI taxonomy): domain Eukaryota; kingdom Metazoa; phylum Mollusca; class Bivalvia; order Cardiida; family Cardiidae; genus Tridacna; species Tridacna crocea. The sequence continues at coordinate 20,158,399 of OX031066.1, forward strand.
GCTAATGAAAATTCACAAAAAAAAAAACCATAGAGATAATACTGTCAGTTTTCAAATGAACAAATACTAGTCATTACCTATCATCATCAGGTTCATGACCTTCACCTCCACCAAACTGACCCCTAAGGTCAAGGTTCAAGTCTTGACCACCAGGTATCCCAAACCCACTCGATCCTTGACGAGGTTGCACACTGTCAGTAAGTAAAGATCAATCTAAGTTAAGGATAGGCAAGCTATTCTAAGGTGCATGCAAACAGAAATATTATCTAACAAAATTACTGAAAATTCTCCAGAAAATGAATAATACAGCGAAATAACTATTTTCATTTATCAACTAACTAATTCACTGCTTCAACGTTTTTGGCAAGAGGATTGTGTTAACTAAACACCTGGAGGAGGATACATGCTAAAACATTAACCCTTTCCCTAACAACAAACTTTTTACTCTTCCAAACCGAAACAGTTTGCAGACGACAATTTCAGATTTTGAGAAAATGGCAGAAAGTTCTCAAAAAGGTTAGAAAACACTGTGGGAAAAGGAGAAATTGCTCGTTACGAGCAATTTCTCCTTTCCCCATAGTGTTTTCAAAAGACACGTAAAAACCAGGGCTTGTTTGGGAAAGGGTTAAAAGAGAAATCAGCTTTATAGTAATCCTCTACTACTTTCACCTTAAACAACCCTGGGGAAAAAGGCCCTTGAAAACATTAATTTTTTGGGGAAAAAATGCTGGTAACCTGTTTTTTTTTTCCTCCTTTTTCAACAATGCCTCCTACCTTTCTGGAAACAAATATTTTTTGCAACATTTATTGCACTGTCTGCAATCTTTGATCAACTTTCATTCGTCCTTTTCCCTGGATGTTTTCAAAAGACTTGATGCCTCCCAACAATAAAGCATAGGATATTACTGAAGTAAAAGAGTTAGACCTTGTCTAAAGTTCTAGCAAGATTCAAATTATCAGATGATCTGAAAAATGATAACAAATCTCTAGGTTCTATGTGTATTTCAATTATGGAAGTTTGATAAAATAGCTCATTGCTCTTTTTAATTTTCTGACATGCCTGAAATTTTGAAATCTGGGTATTAGCTCTGAAAGAGTAAAAAATGTTAGAATCGCTGTTTTTTTCCAGACATGGTATTATTACTATTAACTGGACTAAATAATGTAAGGTAATGTAAATTGAAAACAACAGGGCTATTGCCCCTGGAACGCTCACCTTAGACTATAGCTTATGAGTAAAATTCAATTCTTTGAACAACTTTGGTAAAGCTTCACCCAAGAAACATCCCTGCCAAGTTTCATCAAGATTGGCCCAGTGGGTTAGGAGAAGATGTTGAAAGAAATTGTTGACGAACGACAGGCGACAGACGCCGGACATAGGGCAATCAAATATCAAAGCTCTACACCTGCCAGTTTCAAAGAAGAATTTTAAATTTTACTTCTTTGTCCTATGTTCGAACTTGTGGTCCCTGGGGCTGGGTGAGTTTTAACCAAAGCAGCATCCTTGGAACAAACTTGGTAGAGGTCCACTCAAAGACGCTACATACCAAATATAAAAGCTCTACACCTTCCCGTTTAAGAGGAAAAGAAATGTAAAATTTTCCTTCTTTGTTCATACACGTATGTTCCAACCTGTGACCTCCGGGTCATGGCAAGTTTTGACGCCAGGGACATCATATGACCAAACTTGGTAGAGGTCCACTAGAAGATTCTGCATACCAAATATCAAAGCTCTGCACCTTCAAGTTTCAGAGAAGAAGATTTATAAATTTTTCCTTATCTACTGCTCTGTTTGAACCTGTGACCCCCCGGGGCAGAGCAAGTTTTGACCGCAAGGGCTTAATATGAACTTGTAGAGGTCCACTAGGAATTGCTACACGCCAAATATCGTAACTCTATGCCTTCTAGTTCTAAAGAAGAAGAATTTTGAAATTTTCTTTCTTTGTTCCTATGTTCGAACTTGTGACCCCCCCAGGGTGGGGCCAGTTTTGACCCCACGAGCATGATCTAATCAAGTTTGTAGAGGTCCACAAGGAGATGCCTCATACCAAATAGCAAAGCTCTAAGCCATCTATTTTCAGAGGAGGAGAATTTTTAAGTTTTCCTTCTTTGTTCCATGCTCAAACTAGTGAGCCCCGGGGTTGGGCCAGTTTTGACCCCAGGGACGACATGTGTACAAACTAGGTAGATGTCCACTAGGAGATGCAACAGACCAAATATCAAAGCTCTATGCCTTCAAGTTTCTGAGAAAAAGAATTTTAAAGTTTTCCGTCTTTGTTCCTATGCTCAAACTTGTGACACCCGGGATGGGGCCATTTTTGACCCCAGGGGCATAATTTGAACAAACTTGGTAGAGGTCCACTAGGAGATACAACATACTTAATATCAAAGTTCTATGCCTTCAAGTTTCAGAGTAGAAGATTTTTAAAGTTTTCCTTCTTTGTTCCTATGCTCAAACTAGTGAGCCCCGGGGTTGGGCCAGTTTTGACCCCAGGGGCATAATTTGAACAAACTTGGTAGAGGTCCACTAGGAGATGTTACATACTTAATATCAAAGCTTTACGCCTTCAAGTTTCAGAGGAGAAGATCTTTAAAGTTTTCCTTCTTAGTTCCTATGCTAAATCTTGTTATACCCTGGGGTGAGGCCAGTTTTGACCCTAGGGGCATAATTTGAACAAACTTGGTAGAGGTCTGTTAGGAGATGCTACATACCAAATATCAAAGCTCTACGCCTTCTAGTTTCAGAGAAGAAGATTTTCAAAGATTTCTTTTTCTTTTTTCTTTTTGTTGCCATGGCAACCAAAGTTATGGGTGGAATTAAATTCTATGAACAATTTTGGTAGTGCTTCACCCAAGGAACATCCCTGCCAAGTTTCATAAAGATTGGCCCTGTGGTTTAGGAGAAGATGTTTAAAGACATTGTTGGCGGACGCCTGACATAGGCCAATCACAATAGCTCACCTTTAACACTTTATGCTATGGTGAGCTAAAAAAAAAAAAAGCTACATTATTTTTCAACTTAAAGATTTTAAAGATGAACAGATCCATAAAAAAAAACCCTAACACAGAACTAGTCTGATAGTTATGCTCCTAAACGTTGAATGGGACATTAAACAAGATAGTCACTTACAAAAAAAAATATGTTTATACGATTACAGAATATGAAAACATGTAAGTACACCTACTACAATCATGCAAAATGAAGAGTAAATGTATAAATGTTATTGTTATATATGTACAAGTATTGTTAAAACATCAAAACCATATGCACATAGATAAACATACACATAGAACTACAGATGCTAATTAAAAATCTAAATAAAAACTATATCAAAAAGTAAGTAAGTGTTCCAAATTTAGCACAAAGTAATCAATTTATTATAGACATGTGTTTTCCTTTTATGCAACAACACTAAATCCCTTATTTCATGCCTTGTAGTGGGCTGCATTTTAACTCTTTCCCAAACGACAAATTTTAGACTCCTCCAAACTGAAAGAGATTGCAGACAACAATTTTAAACTTGATGAAAATGACTGAAAGTTCTCCAAAAGGGTACAAAACACTGTGGGAAAAGGAGAAATTGCTCATTAGGAGCAATTTCTCCTTTTCCCACAGTGTTTTAAAAAGATTTCTATTGCAGACATGTAAAAACCAGGGCTTGTTTGGGAAAGGGTTAAAATAATGTAGCAAATGGGGGAAAACCAAGTTTTTGAAAGCTGTACATCTTTCTTATGTTTTACTTAACAGTATTAGGGTTTTCCATATCTAGATCTACTTTTAAATATTGCATGTAATAGCAACTCTTTTTCAAATGAAAATCATTACACATACCAACTTTGATAAAATCCACAAATGGGAGGTAAGTCACCTTTACAAATTCTCCACCAAATATACAAGTATAGACAATACCCACTAATCATCATTACTACACAATATTCCTTCATCATTAAAACAAGTTAATATGTATATCCAAAAGCACAATAGCCTTTTTAAAATTTCACAACCATTACATGGTGAACCAACCTCCATTTTGACAGAAAATCCTTTTTTATGCTTTACTGCACAAGCTTTTTCTTGACAAGTCCAAAAACTGGTGCAAGTGACAGACAGGAGATATTCGTAAAACTCCAATCACAACTGTAGTCACTTTTTCATTCAATGTAGTAATAGATCAGTGTGCAAGGGTAGATTGAAATTTCATCTGCACTGTCTGCTTAGCAATAACATTCTTGACAAAAGCAACCTTGAAACTACAATTTGAGGTTTCCATTTTGATCAATTCTGCAGTGTTAGGGTTAACCCATTAACGCACAATGCTAACTTTTAAAACAATGATGTCTAACCCACCAAAGAAAAATTGCAGCATTTTAGCCACAATGAACCTTTTGTCTGCAGATGCTTTGAATTCGGATGTCTTCATCTTTGTCGTTGGTAAAAGGTTAATTCTTGTAGTGCTAAGTAAATGAATAGATTTTCAGTTAGTTGTAAAGATGCAAATAATATTCAAGGCTGGTTTGTTAGAATATATTGAATTAGGCAAAACATGTAGATGCAAATGGTCAAATGGCACATTGTTTGCACCCTGATCTTATTCTCCACTGCCTGCACTTTACATTTTAAAAAGACAGGAAAATGTCAAAAACATTGAGTTAAAAGAAGTCAATGCACATAAAAAGCAATTGCTTCTTTTTGACAATATTTTCAAAAGCTGTGCCAAGTGGTATGAATGTTTTGAGAAATATATTTTTAATTCTGGGTTAAATCAAATTTCACACCCCTCAAATATCATGCTGTACAACAAACCTTTCAGCCACCCAAGTAACCATTTCTACAAACCCAATGTCAAGGTCACACATACCTCACAGTTGTGATGACAGAAAATTGAGGTAGGCATAAATTCCATCCAATATTAGTATCGCCTATACTAAATGCAGGATGTCTATGGTGTTTGAAAAATTTAAATTAAAAACATAACATTCAATCTTCCAAGAATCCGAAGTAAAGGACTACTATATATATCAATATATGCACGGCTACAGAAATTTTGTATTCTCAATTGGCCTGGCAGATCGAAAGCTGTCAGTTTACACTGCCCTACCACCTTCTTTGTCACAATCTATGTCAGAACTGATCAGAGACTGTCTCATCTGAAATTTTGAGAGAACCATAGCCGATCTTTTTTGAGGAATTGAAATTTTCGAAACAAAATCATTATTTTGCCAAGCAATTTTGAAAAGGTCACCTGTAAAAGTCTTTTCAAAATCTGTCACTACCCTACAATCATCACCACAGCACTGATTTTGCTGAATCAGAATTCTGCAAATAAATTTTTGGATAAGTCAACCAAGGACAATTTTGTGGAGAAGAGCACATGTTCGATACTGACTAAAAATGTAAGTCGAACAACAGCACCACTTGCAGGTGGCAGCAATTAGCTGTTATAAAAATTTTCAGAACAATTTTTGAAAAGGGTCAACCTAGGAACACTGCTGTGAAATTATTTCAAAATCTGACCATCCATTCCAGACAAGAAGAATTAAGAAATTCCTCTTCATGTCCCTGTATTGCAAATAGCCCCCACCACCAGCACCATGTTGCTTGACATACCACAATTTTGTGAACAAATTTTGAAAAAAGTCAGCCAAGGAACATTGCTGTCAAATTATATCAAAATCTGACCTGCAGTTTCAGAGAAGACGAATTTTTAAAAATCTCTTCATGTCGGTATAGTGTAAATAGTCCACAGCCATCAGAGCCAAGTTTCTGGATGAATCAAAATTACTTGAACAATTTGCAACGAGGTCACTCAAGATACATTTCTGTGAAATTATTTGAAAATCTGACTTGCTGTTTCTGAGAAGAAGAATTTTTTAGAATTTCTTCATGTCCATACAGTGCAAGGATGCCCCCTCCCCCATCAGAGCTATGTTTGTTTACAAATTAGCATTTTGCGAAATATTTTTTAAAGGATCACCAAAGGAACATTCCTCTGAAATTATTTCGAAAACTGATTGGCCGTTTCAGAAAAGAAGAATTTTTAAGATTTTTTTCATTTCTGTATAGATCTAGTGCAAGTAGCCCTTAATCACCAATCATGTTTCTTGATGGATCAAAATTTCACAATTTTCGAAAAAGGTCACCCAAGGAACATTTCTGTGAAACTATTTCAAAACCTGACCAGCAGTTTCACAGGTTCCATTCTGTTATCATGGTAACCAGGGTATTTGATGGAATCAAATTCTGTGAATAATTTTTGAAGAGGACCTCAGAAGAACATTCCAGCCAAATCTGGTTCAAATTGGCCCAGCGGTTTAGGAGGAGTTGATGTTTAAAGAATTGTTGGCGACGCACGATTCACGATGGGCGACGGACACTGGGTGATCCTAAAAGCTCCCCTTGAGCATGTGAAAACCAGGCAAATATCTTTGGAAACTGCAGGGCACCGACATAAATTGTTTTTAGCACTGACAGGTGAGATTGTGCACTGCAATTTATGTCCGCCCTTACTAGAAAAAGGGTTACTGAAGACTGCAAGAAGGGACTTATCTCACGTTAGGCCATGATGCATGAAGATACCTCTATAACCTCAGTTCTTGAAACAATTAAAGGTTTGACACTTGATATGTTTAATATCAATACAAGCCTACAGCCATGATTAAGGGTTTGTTAGTTTGCTTGTGACTGGCCCCATCCTGGCTTTCAGACCGATTATAAGAAGGAAGATTTTAAAAGTAATTTGGTTTTCAGTGTTATGAATCGGTCTGATCCGACAAATTTTGCATTTCTGTAGCCCTGAATACGTAATATATCTATGTATGCCCACTGACTATCTACTTGCTCTGATATCAACATAGCAGTGAACAAAAAGTAAGCTGCAAAGAACATGTTGCCAAAACTTAGTTACAGAGTAATCTTTCAAACCCAAATCAACCATAAATGTGGATTATTTATTCGTTTTAACCCTTGAGCAAATAATCCCATGATTTATGACCCCTGGGCATAATGGTATTTGAAAACATGATGGAAAAACCAGGAAATTCTGATGAGCATTTCCTTCTGTTTGAATGATGTTTTAAGCTTTTCAAACAGAAATTTCATCATTTCTAGACGTCACATTAAACATGACCAAAACTATGAAATAAGTCTTCAGAAGGGTAGAAAACATTATGGGAAAAGGACCAGAATTTTCCAAACATGAGATTTTTCCTCAAGGTTGTTAAAACTCTAGGTTGCTTGGTAAACGGTTAGAAGGCTAACTTGTGTCATTGCAGAGATGTGCAATAAAGAATAAAAAGGAAAGATTCAAAAACCCAAAAACAGTACAGTTTCATAATACAAAATAAGAATATGGAATTGTGTACATTAGCCCACATCTCTACACACTTTACCAAACAATCCTAAGCTGTATAATCACCCTGAGGAGGCATTTGAAAATGTTTAAAAAGAAATGTGCTGACTTAGAAGGTTTCCTCCTTTACGAATATTTTCTATCCTTTTGATGACAAATTCCATCACTTTAGCCATAATGTTATTTCTAGTCTGCAAGTTTCCTTCAATATAGACAGGTCTATCACTTTGTAAAGAACTTGACGTTACTTTTAAAGCACACACACACTCAAAGATGAGTGATTCTATAGCATTGTGCTTGACATAGAAATAGTTTGGTGATGAAGAACATGTATATCAGCCTTTTTCAATTATTTTCCACAATAACAGACTTTTGATTTTTTTTTCCAGTTGTCTCGTAAGTGTCTTCAATTAACTACTTAGCCAGGTGAAGCTATCATGTTCTAGAAACATAGAATCTATAGAAAGAGAGTGCAAAGTCAAGGTTTAAATACAATATGTCTATATTCAAACTATCATGTAGAAGATAGAAAAGAAAATATGTAGGACTACCCTCTAGAAATTGATACAACAAATTATAAAGGAGGTTACCTATTTTGGTTGTCGACAAGTAGAGTTCTGTTGTCATGGCTTTCAATGGGCTACAAAATAAAAGAAACATATTTACAGCCACTACTGATAGTCTTGGGTTTTAGTGCATTTGTTGAAAGAGACTGAAAGCATGCCACTAGAATGAGATTCTACTAACTCCCAGTTACTGACTAACATCTAAAATGTAAACATCAAAAAGTTGAGCACTATCTGCATAAATGGTCCACGTAGAAAATCTCTACACTTTCTTACCATGCCCATGACTCTAGACACTGATTAATTAAATGGTCATTTCCAGTCAAAAGTAAAAATCCAGGTATTGTTATCTTAAAGATGATTTCACTCTACAGGGCTCATTGTAGCCTCAGGCAATACTGTGAAGTGACTTCTTCATCAGTTCATTAAGAAGAAAAATCGGACATACTTCAAGGAAAAGTTTTATTTGGGCATAACAACAAACTTTACAAATTAAGTGTACATAATTTTCTTGGCACTTTCCAGTAATTTACTACTCTCTAACAATGAATTACATTTTCATAATTCACTCATGATGTAATATTCACTCATGAATGTTGTAACTCTTATCTTTGATATTACCACAGAAATTTATAGCGCAAGAATGAATTTTGAGTGGGGGAATGTCAACTTCTATAAAGAAGTCAACATCACTTATGACATTATGATAACATGTAGTACATATCCAACTACATTGAAAAGTTGTATTTGCTTGAAAAACGCTCATATTTTTCATGATGAGCAAAATGTAGACATGAAAAGTTAAAGTGAAAAGCATTAAATAACTACATGTATCAGTTATGGTTCCTGTGCATGACACTTCATTCCATGGTGCTTTACAAATGGATAAAGCTTAAGTAAAATATCTAAAAAAATGTTGAGTTACAGAGCATACATAAAATGAGTGAAGAATTAATCAAAGGGAAATATCTAGAAAAATAAACAAGCCAGAGTTATGGTTCTTCAATAGGACACTTTTTCTCATGGTGCTTTAAAAATGTGTAAAGTTTTATTAAAATATCTTAAAAGGTCATCAGGTTATAGAGCCGACACAATTTGTGATGGAAAATAATGAAAGGGGAATAACTCGCCCAAAGGACAAGCCAGAGTAACGGTTCTTGTGCATGACAGTTGTTCATATAATGCTCGACAAAGATGTGAAATTTTATCAAAATATCTTGAAAGATTTCTGTGTTACAGAGCAGACATCATTTGTGACGGAAAGTAATCAAAGGGAAATAATCCAAAAAATAGACAGGCTAGAAAAAGTTCTTCGGAATGACACTCTGTCTTGTTGTGCTTTTCAAATGTGTGAAGTTTATCAAACTATCTTAAAAGCTTTTCTAGTAATAAGAGTTTACATGATTTATAGCAGAAAATAATAAAAAAAAATAGACAAGTGAGAGTTACGTTTCTTGGGCACAACCCTTCATCTCATAATGCTCTGCAACTGTGTGAAGTTTTATCAAAACATCTTAAAAAGGTTTTCGAATTAAAAGCTGACATGATGTTTGACGGAAAGCAATCAAAGGGAAATAACTAAAAAAAATAGACAAGCAAGAATAACAGTTCTTGAGCATGACACTTTGTACCATGGTGCTCTACAAATGTGTGAAGTTTTATCAAAATATCTTGAAATTTGTTTTTAATTTATAGAACCAACACGATTTGTGGTGGAAAATAATGCAACGGGAATAACTCAAAAAAAGACTAGCTAGCCTTATGTTTCTTGTGCATGACACTTCGTCTCATAATGCTCTACAAATGTGTTAAGTTTTATCAAAAAACCATAAAACTCTTCAAGCTAAAGAATGAATACCATTTGTGACAGAAAATATTTAAAGGGCAATAAACTCAAACATTAGACAAGCCAGAGTAACAGTTCTTGTGCATGACACTTTATCTCAGAGTGCTGTACAAATTTGTGTTGCTTTATCAAAAAAAATCTCAAAAGGTTTTAAGTAATAGAGCAGACATCATCTGTAACAGGAAATATATCAAAGGGAAATAACTTGAAAAAAAAAACAGAAAAGCCAGAATTACTGTTCATGTGTATGACACTTTGTCTCATGGTATACTACAATTGTGTGAAGTTTTATCAATATATCTTAAAATGCTTTTGAGTTATAGGGCCGACACTATTTGTGTTGGAAAATCATAGGGGAAAAACTTACAAAGAAAGGCCAGAGTTACAGTTCTTGTGCATGACACTTCATATCATACCTGCTCTACAAATATGTGAAGTTTTATCAAAATAGATGTACCTTGATTTCCAAGTTATAATTTGGACACGATTTGTGTTGGAAAATAATCATAGGGGAATATCTCGCAAAAAAAAAACAAGCCAGTGTTATGGTTCCAGCGCATGACACTTCATACCATACTATTCTACAAATGTGCAAAAATTATCAAAATATCTGAAAAGGTTTTCCAGTTATACAGAAGACATGATTTTTGTTGGAAAATCAACGTAGTGAAATAACTCGCAAAACAACAAACCAAAGTCACAGTTTCTATGCATTACACTTCATGTCATACTGCTCTACAAATATGTGAAGTTTTACCAAATATCTTGAAAGATTTTTGACTTAAAAAGTGGACATGATTTTTGATGGGAAATAATCAAAGGAGAATTACTCGCTCATAAGACAAGCCAGAATTACTGTTCATGTGCATGACACATCATCTCATACAGCTCTACAAATGTGTGAAGTTTTATCAAAATACCTTGAAAGATTTTCGAGTTATAGAGCTGACATGATTTGTGTTGGAATATAATCATGGGGAATAACTTTCATAATAGACAAGCCAGAATTACTGTTTTTGTGAATGACACTTCATATCATGCTCCTCTACTTGTGGTGGAAAATAATCAAAGGGTATTAACTCTCATAATAGACAAGCCAGAGTTATGGTTCTTGTGCATGACACTTCATCTCATACTGCTCTAAAAGTGCGTGAAATTTTATCAAAATACCTTTAAAGATTTTCGAGTTAAAGAGCTGACATGACTTGTGTTTGAAGATAATCAAAGGGGAAGAACTTGCACAAAAGACAAGCCATGATTCTTGTGCATGACACTTCATCTCATACTGCTCTACAAATGTGTGAAGTTTTATCAAATACCTTGAAAGATTTATGAGTTATAGAGGGGACACAATTCAATTTCTCTATTTTGAATTTTTTTCTTTCCTATCGTAGACAAATTCTATCATTTGGGCCAAATATAAATTGTCATCTGCAACTGCTTTGGGTTTGACATGTGTACAACTTTTATCATGTGATTAAGTGTTTTAAAACATACATTTATATGAAAAATGAAAGAAAATGAGGTAGAAAGTCACTAAAATTAGAAATGTGAATTATAAGTGGCAAACAATCTGTCTACATTACAACCTTTTCACCTGTACTGATAGACATAAAATGCAACAAGAAGTATCTTTCAAATATATAGATGGGATACTTTTGCCTGCAAAGAGACAGGAGACCTTAGAATAAACATGTATACATTTATTTATCAATCACAAATTTCTGTTAACAATCTTTATATCAACAAGTCAAAAGCCAGCACATTCAGCCATCCCGAAAAAGGTTGGGGTAAAAATTCAGGACAATCACAATTCAATCTCTGCCACGCAAACTGGGGCAGCTATATATTTTTTTCCTTGATCTGTTTGGTATGGATAATCTGCATATTTAACAATAAATGCAGGGTTAGGTATAAAAAGGAAACTTGAATCAGTTTTCAAGATATAAAAATTACAACGCAAAAATAGAATGTGATTAATAAAAAGTATTTGCTAATAAAATGTAAACTTAATAATCACGTAAGTATGACTTCAATCCTTTCCAAACAATATTTTCATACAATTACAACTCATTTTCTCTCTTTGTACCCAGCCCTTTGTTTGTCTGTTGTTGTTTTCTATGGATTTAACCACATATTTTACAGAAAGATAAAAAGGTTGATATTAAACTGTGGTTAAGTTCCACCTTGATTTTTCCACCACATCACCGATAACCATTCTTAATAACAGTGTGTGTGCACAGGTTCCAATATTTCCATAGACCAGAAGAGTGATAAGGCCTTTGAGATGTTATTCATGAAACACATGTTATTCAAAATCAGCACAAAAAGTAATCACACTATTACCACGCAACACTCCAGGGTTACAGATATTTAAAGCACACCATTCTGACACTGTGTGAAATATACCTTGAACACAGCAGTAGATGGGGGATGATATCCATGGTAACCATGTACCACAGCATGGCGTTGATAGCGAGGGGAAATATTAGGTTCATAAAACAGAAAATTTTGATGAAATTGTGGGGCAGTCCTAATATCAGTCAATCTTGGCTGAAACATGAAATCAAATTGTTTTGATGTCAGTAAATGTTTGAAATTATACAATGAGCATGTCTCTCTTTTTTTTAAAACATATAAGTTTTACAATACTACAGGATTAAATGGTAGGGAGCTATTGGTGCCCTGCCAAAATGTTAATTTTAATTTTGAGTACATGTATATTGTCATACCATGACAGAAATACAACTTCAACAAAGTGCATTCAAATTAGCCACAACTGGAACATGAGACAAATTAAGAAACCATTTACTATGATAACACCCTCGATTTCAGAAATATTTTAGAATCACTATAATGACAGGATATTCATAACCCAGAAACATATAGGCTATGTTCTGGCATGGGTTAAAGCGAATCATCACCATGATGCATCATTCCAAGCCAGTTATCACAATATAATGGATCCATAAAACCTATCATGCTTACCAACCACCTGAATCATGAGACAGATTGGTCTACGAAGACCGACTCAAGTGGTATACTTTTTGCAGATGCATTAAATCCCCTTTTCATAGAGTATTTGTTAAGAAAACTCTGCTGTACTCTTTTGTCATTTGGTGAGGAATCAAATGTCAATGAATTTTTTTTCAATACACAAAAAGTTTCATTTCAATTCTCTTAAAAAATTTACATCTTGGATAGAGACTTCAACTGACTAAATTGGCATGTCTGTGTTGATACTAACCTTTGACTGTTTAGATAAACTGTTGACGTTATTTGGTTGTGTGGGATTATTATTGTGAACAGTTCCATTCTTTGTCCTGGGTAAACTAAACCACAAAATAAAAATTAGATTTGTTAATCTTTTAAGCAGCATAGACAACATTCAGTCTCATCGTGAATCTACACCAACAATTTGTACAGTCAAGCTTACAGAGTAGAAATTTCCGAGTTGCAGCAGGTTGTATTTTCAGCCATCAAACCAACAGATAAACAATTATACTTGAATAAAATATCTGTATAAGTGTCCCACATTCAATCTGATAACTTGAACTGCTTTCAGGGTTTCTATACATTGATATAGAGTTAACAGATTGTTTAAATCAGAAAACAAGAGGGCCATTGGCCCTGAAACGCTCACCTTAGGCTATAGCTTATGAGAGAAATTCAATTCTTTGAGTAACTTTAGTAAAGCTTCACCCAGTGAACATCCCTGCCAAGTTTCATCAAGATTGGCCTCACTGGGTTAGGAGAAGATGATGTTGAAAGAAATTGTTGACGGGCGACAGACCCCGGGCATAGGGCAATCAAATATCAAAGCTCTACACCTTCCAGTTTCAAAGAAGAATTTAAAATTTTCCTTCTTTGTCCTATGCTCGAACTTGTGGTCCCTGGGGCTGGGTCAGTTTTTACCAAAGCAGCATCCTTGGAACAAACTTGGTAGAGGTCCATTCAAAGATTCTACATACCAAATATCAAAGCTTTACACCTTCCCGTTTAAGAAAAAAAGAAATTTAAATTTTTCCTTATTTGTTCCTATGTTCAAACCTGTGACCTACAAGGCATTACCAGTTTTCAGGCCAGGGACATCATATGACCAAACTTGGTAGACGTCCACTTGAAGATTCTGCATACCAAATATCAAAGCTATGCACCTTCAAGTTTCTGAGAAGATTAAAATTTTCTAAAGTTTTCCTTCTTTGTTGCTATGTTTGATCCTGTGATACAGTGCCAGTTTTAACCACAAGGGCATAAGATGAACAAACTTGGTAGAGGTCCATTAGGACTTGCTACATGCAAAATATCATAGCTCTATGCCTTCTAGTTTTAGAGAAGAAGAATTTTAAATTTTTTTTCTTTGTTCCTTTATTTGAACTTGTGACACCCGGGGTGGGGCCAGTTTTGACCCCACGGGCATGATTGGTAGAGGTCCACTAGGAAATGCCACATACCAAATATGAAAGCTCTACGCCATCTAGTTTCAGAGGAGAAGGATTTTAAAGTTTTCCTTCTTTGTTCCTATGCTCAAACTAGTGCCCCAGGGGTGGGGCCAGCTTTGACCCCACGGACATCATTTGAACAAACTTGGTAGAGGTCCACTTGGAGATGCAACAGACCAAATATCAAAGCTCTGTGCTTTCTAGTTTCAGAGGAAAAGAATTTTAAAGTTTTCTTTCTTTGTTCCAGTGCTCAAACTTGTGACCCCAGTGACATAGTTTGAACAAACTCGGTGGAGGTCCACTAGGAGATGCCACATACCAAATATCAAAGCTCTAGTTCTCTAGGAGAAGATTTTTAAAGTTTTCCTTCTTTGCTCCTATGCTCAATTTTGTGACCCCCGGGGTGGGGCCAGTTTTGACTCCAGGACCATAATTCGAACAAACCTGGTAGAGGTCCTCTAGGAGATGCAACATCCTAAATATCAAAGCTCTACGCCTTCAAGGTTCAGAAGAGAGGATTTTTAAAGTTTTCCTTCTTTGTTACTATGCTCAAAATTGTGACCCGTGGGGTGGGGCCAGTTTTGACCCCAGGGATATAATTTGAACAAACTTGGTAGAGGTCCATTAGGAGAAGCTACATACCAAATATTAAAGCTCTACGCATTCTAGTTTCAGAGAAGATTTTCAAAGATTTCGTTTTTTTTCTTCTTTTTGTTGCCATGGCAACCAGAGTTATAGGTGGAATTAAATTCTTTGAATAGTTTTGGTAGAGCTTCACCCAAGGAACATTCCTGCCAAGTTTCAAGAAGATTGACCCAGTGGTTTAGGAGGAAAAGATGTTTAAACAATTAATGACAGACGACGGACTACAGACTCTGGACTCCCGACAAAGGGCGATGACAATAGCTCACCTTTAGCACTTTGTGGTAAGGCGAGCTAACAAGAGGGCCGTTGGCCATGGAATGCTCACCTTAGACTGTAGCTTATAAGTGAAATTCAATCTTTGAGCAACTTTGGTAAAGCTTCACTCAAGGAACATCTGTGCCAAGTTTCATCAAGATTGGCCCAGTGGTTTAGGAGAAGATGTTTAAAGAAATTGTTGATGGGCGACAGACGCTGGACAAAGGGGAATCAAATATAAAAACTCTACACATTCCAGTTTCAAAGAAGAATTTTAAATTTCCCTTCTTTGTCCAATGTTCGAATTTGTGGTCCCCGAGGAAGCAGCACCCTGGGAACAAACTTGGTAGAGGTCCACTCAAAGATGCTACATACCAAATATCAAAGCTCTACGCCTTCCCGTTTAAGAAAAAAAGAAATTTAAAATTTTCCTTATTTGTTCCTATGTTCCAACCTGTGACCTACGGGGCATTGCCAGTTTTCAGGTCAGGGACATCATATGACCAAATTTGGTAGAGGTCCACTCTAAGATTCTGCGTTCTCTAGTAGTTATAAATACAGTAATAAATTATTTTCATGAGAAATATACCTGTATACAGATTTAACTACATTTATGTATAACAAGTTTCTATAATCCCCATCCTGTTTCTGCCATTTCATCAGAGAAAATTTTTAAAGTTGTCCTTCTTTTTCCTATGCTCAAACGTGTGACTCCTAGAGTGGGGCCAGTTTTGACCCCAGGGATATAATTTGAACAAACTTGGTAGAGGTCTACTAGGAGATGCTACATAACAAATATCAAAGGTCTACGCCTTCAAGTTTCAGAGGAGAAGATTTCTAAAAGTTTTCTTCTTTGTTCCTATGCTCAAAACCGTTATCACCAGGGGCGGGGCCAGTTTTGACCCTAGGGGCATAATTTGAACAAACTTGGTAGAGGTCCATTAGGAGAAGCTACATACCAAATATCAAAGCTCTATGCCTTCTAGTTTCAGAGGAGAAGATTTTCAAAGATTTCGTTTTTTTTTGTTGCCATGACAACCAGAGTTATTGGTGGAATTCAATTATTTGTACAATTTTGGTAGAGCTTCACCCAAGGAACATTCCTGCCAAGTTTCATTAAGATTGGCCCAGTGGTTTAGGAGGAGGAGATGTTTAAAGAAATTGTTGATGGACGCCGGACATAGGGCGATCACAATAGCTCACCTTTAGCACTTAGTGCTAAGGTGAGCTAAAAAGGTAAAATACACAGTACTACTGCATACAGACCTTCCTGGGTATGATCCTGTGTCAGAATAGTAGCCAACAGTTTTGGGCATGACTTTATGGGTAGGTTCTGGGGTTCTTTCTGGGGTTTTGTAAGGGGCTGGTCCATCATCTGATATGTATCCACCAGTCCCTTTGTTAAGAATTTCCAACTCACTGAAAACATAGAATGTTAGCATTTTATCTGCTTACGGCATTCTTTGAAAGAGAAACCTTAAAAGACATTAAAAACACATAAATTGATCATGTACATTTGACATCATTTCTATTAACTTTTATCTATTCAATTTTCTTTGTGAGAGAAAATTTCAAACTGAAAAAAAATTCCATGAATGTCATTTATCGTCGTTTTCAATGGCAACATAATCATAATGGACAACAGCAGCTTTTGAAAATACTGGCAAGAAAAGGTGCTGAATTTTCTACACTTCTTGAAATAATATTCTTCCTTTCCATTGAATGTGTGTCCTTTTTATCAGTAGCAACAGTTTTCAGTATGTCTATGAAATTTTCTGTACATTACTACATTGACAGAAACTCCATGAAGCTCTATTGCATGTTAAACCTGTACCAAACGACAAAATCTTAGACTAGCCCAAACTAAAAGCATTTACATATGATAAGCTCAGCGTGGCTTAAATGATGATGATGAAAACAATGTTTTCAATAGGTCTCTTTCTTTGGGGGGGAGGGGGGGGGGGCAGTCATTAAACCTTGCGATTGCGAAGTAAAAGTTAATTGAACTTACTTGAAACCTTTTCTTTTCGGAGATCTGTATCTGTGCCTAGTTTTTGGAGAGTATTTGATCTTGAACGGCTCAGCTTTAGTTCTATAGACAAAGAGGTTATAATCAGCTGCCATAGTAACAACCTATTCTTGAACTTGTCCTTATTGAATATTGCATTACAGCCTTTTATGTTAATTAGATGAACAGTCGAGAAATTTAGGTTTGAAAATCTGACTAATAATGACTGGTGAATACGGCATCAATGTCAAGAATAATTCCAATTATACAAGTTATTTCAAGGCAAATCTGTCAAAGCTGTGATTCAGTTGTAAAATTCAAGAAATCTTGCAAACAGTTTGTCTGAAATAAAGTAATTTCACCAATAGTACATAGGCAAAAAAAAAGGATGTAATCACATAATCAACTATTGCATAATCTTAGAATGTTATAATTATTATTCAATTATTATCCATAACATCACAATATTTTAATATTCAATCAGCAATACTCACTCAACATTAACATAGGGAATGTCCCTGAGCTGTTCCTCATCTACTGGGTCTACAAGATCAAATTCAATATACTGACGGAGTTCCTCTGGTGGATGTTTATTACCTGGTGATTTACTTCTTTTTCGACGCATCTTTTTCTGACGAGCTTCTCCTCCAGGGGCAGAATGCAGTGTCGGACCAACACTGTAACAATTGAAAGATGTATTTACTCTTCAAAAATAAGTCTTGTTCGTACTGAAAGCATATGCAGAGGACAAAAATGACGAAAGTGAAAGGTCAGAGAATAGTGTGAGATAAGGAAAAATGCTTGTCATCCACATGCTGGTTAATCACAATGTTTCCCTCCTCTTTCTTACGGTCATTAAACATTGAATCATTTTGTAAACAGTTGTATTGCTCACTTTTTGATTTTCAAACGTTCATTGAACTTCAATCTCATTTTTCATTCACTCTAAGGAAGACAGTTTTGAAAGCATTGTTGACAAAAAAATGTAGTGTCGGAAATAAGCATTTCTTCATCTCCATAAATTTTTAGAAACCACTCTGACAAATTCTATTATGCTCAATGAATTTTGTTAAAATATGGAAAATAAATAAAAATTTAAATAGACTATTGAAAATGAGATGGACAAAAGGAAAACTTGCTCACATCAAGCTAAATATGTTTATCAATCACGAGCAGTTAATGAAAACAGAAGGACTATAAACAGTTCAACTAACCCATTCAGTCTATCTTCTTTCTCTGGTATGTACATCCTGTAAAGAGAGTAACTGAGCATGATGAAGGTAACTGATGAATTGTATGGATGCTAAGGGGTTAAACAAAAAGTAAAATATTTCACAGTTGTTCTGTTGAGAACATAAAAATGATCAAACATGTCAGATCTTAGTTTTAGATCTGTTCTACTTTACAGGGTTAGTAACACTCAACCAAACAATTCTGTGTCTTAAAAAGCCAGAGGAAAAACCGCTTTGGAAAACATTGTGACCAGTATTTTCTCTTTTTACCCAAGTTTTTAACTTTTTGCAGACAAACCAAGGTATATCAGCATAATTCAATTTGGATTTAGACAAATGCTTTAATTTTTAGTTCTAAATTGATTTGAAAAACTTTATTGAACTGCATTTAAGTAAATGAAAAAAAAAATAATAAAACTAGTCCCAATTAAAAATAATTAAAAAAATTTGCAGATGACACAAAGATTGATACTCAAATGACTCAAGATCACTGAAACTTAGGATCATGTGGTAAAGATTTAAGTTTGAAATCAAACAAATGTAAAATTTGTATGTTGGTCATATAAAAGAAAGGTACCATAGTTTTGTAAGGGAGATTTTTACATGTGATTGTAAACATGAACAGTAAGGAGTATTTGAGGACAAGAGGGCCAAGATGGTTTCATAGGAGGTTTTTAAAGAATGTGAAGACCCCCCCCACCAGCCATGGTTTTAGACAGATCAAAATTTCACAAACAAGTTTTGAAAAAGGTCACCCAAGAAACATTTCTGTGAATTTATTACAAAATCTGACCAGCAGTTTCAGAAGAGAAGAGAAGATTTTAAAGAACTTTCATAGAAAATTAGTTTTGGTTGCCATGTTGGTTTGGTTGCCAGTTTTTGATAAAAATCATTTTCTGTATGTTTACAATTTTTAAAGGGGACCTCTCACGGAACATTCCTGCCAAGGCTGGTCCGAATTGGCCCCGTGGTTAAGGAGGAGAAGATGTTTAAAGGATTGTTGACGACGCACAACAGACGACACACAACTGACACAAAGTGACCCTAAATGTTCACCTCGAGCATGTTGTGCCTAGGTGAGCTAAAAAAATTGCTTGCATGTTTGATGATGTATTGCCCTAGTGATCCTTTTGTAATGAAAATCATGCAAAAATAACCAGTATAAAAACCAGTCCTGACCTTGAAGCATTGGATATGCTGACAGCAGCTAAATAAATAGTGATAGACTCCACATAAATCTTTACCACTAAATTCGGAGTTTAAACAGCCTTTAGAGAGAAGCCTTTTGAAAACACTGAGGGAAATGGAGTTCACCTTCAAAAGGCAACTTTCTTCTTTTACATTCCAATTATTTTGTCATCTGCGAAAGCTTTCCCTTTTGGCGAATCTAAATTATTATCATAATTATTATGGTCAAAGGGTCAACAAGTTTCTGCGATAAATCAACAAGTTTCTGTGATAAATTTCAATCAGCTTACCCTTCCATGGCTTTGTTCCAGTCTTTTTCAAAGTTGTCTGAGCCCATACTTTTGGCCTTTCTCTGTCGTGCTGTGTATTTTGGTGAGACATCAGATTCACTGCCAGAATCTAACTCTTTTCTGGAAACAAAAAATGCTTGTTTGTTGTTTTCCTTTAGTTTGACACGGCTTTAACAGCTTACAATAAAACGGTGGTCAGTTCACCTTTGAATGTGTTACCTGGTTTCCTCAAACTGACACAACTTTCATTTCACTCCAATGACTACTTTTATCATATGCATGAGAGGTGTGAGGTGAAAAATTGGCAGAAAGAAAAGTTACTTCATCTAGGTATCAAAAAGTAAAGACCAAGTCATACAGTGTATGAATTGTAATGAAATTGTCTCATTTGAACACTGAAAACCGTATCAGAAAAGAGCCATTCCTTGCCCCAGCAGCTGTTCCCTTACTATGAATATAAACTTTCAAAAATTTGTAAATTGAAGTGGCAAAAAAAAAGTATTAATGTTTTGACTGAAAAATGTTACTGTTGTTATTAACCTAGTATGCTTAGCATTGATAACCCTGCACAACGGGGGGGGGGGGGGGGGGGGGGGGGGGGGGGGGGGGGGCCTTCTGAAATCAATGTGGGAACATGAGTAAATAGTGGTAATCTGCTTTTTCTCCTGTTCTCACAATTATTTTCTATCCTATCAATGAGAGGAATCATCTTTTGAACAACATTTAATTTGTTGTCTGTAAGTGCTTCAAGTTAGTTGCATGAAAAATTCGATATTTTGGTATGGGGTTAAAGAGACATGAATTGTTACCGTCTTCTTCTGGTAAATGACACATCGCTTTCATTGTCTGAACCTTTTCTACTGCTTGGAAAATATCTGGAAAAAAAAAAAATCCAACAGATTATGCTACAATTTCAACAGTATATGTATCAAACATATGTGCAAGAGAATGGTTCTTCTTCAATGAAATAAAAGCAAAAGTGAAAACTGGTCAAGATAATTAATTCATTAGTATGGATCGAGATCAACATGCACAGAAAGTGTGGGTTTATCATTCCTCTACAGCATACACTGTTTAATGTTATTCATGTCCAATAAGTCTCTTTATTTGAAAAGGTTTCATCATTAGAGCTTGAAAAACTCCAAAGGGTAACCCTATCAGAGTCTTAACCCATTACCAAATAATCCCTACTTTTGACGACTCCGAAAAAGAAGCCTTTGGAAAACAATGTAACCAGCATTTTCTCCTTTTCCCACATTGTTTTCTACCCTTCACAAAACAACTTTCAAATTCTAAGTTACTTTTGTCGTCCACACATGCTTTTGATTTGGACAAACCTGAAATTTTGTCGTTTGGTAATGAGTTAAGCAAAATCAGTGTTTTTGCTAATGTTACACTGTATAAATCTATATACATGTTTAATTTTGCTAATAACTGATTACATACAATTTGCATACAGAAATTGTTTAGTCAAAATTTTACAATAACAAAAATTCTTAATTTCAATGTAATGTTTTTCAGCCTTTAAGAGAATGAGTCTATAGATTTGTCATTGACAGATATAATTAGACCTTTTTGATGGTCTGTAGTGAAAGGGCTTTCTGGTATAACAGGTGTCGAAGGGAAAAAATGTTTTTACAGCACATATGAAAGCATTGTTATGCTAGATCTCCTTATTACACACGAAGAAGTTGCCGATTCTTAGATTATTTTTCTTTAAGTCACAGTAATTAGTTCAGTACTTCAAGCATTTCACAAAGTGCCAACCCCAAAAAGGACTATAAATGACAACTGTTACCAAGGAAATTTGTTAGGCATCCCATTACAATGATGAACAGTATTTTTTAGTTAGTGTGATTAGTATTTTAAAAAAATGTGAGTAATTAGTGATCTCATCAGCAATTAAGTGATTTTTTACACTCAAAAAATTTCAATAAGGAATGAAAAGTATGAAATATATTTTGAAAATTTCTGAAGAATCAACAAAAAATGAAACATACCACCATCCTACTTAAATGAAAATTCCTGCATCATACATGAATATTCAAACAAAATAAATAGAAGGTACCGTAAAATATAAAACTCATTATGAAATTATAAAGTGTATTCATGCATGAATGTGCAACTGAATCCAAATTGTCTATAACATCTTAAACATGCACATTTCACACATTTTACACTAAAAAGATCTAGTAATATACATTCACAGCAAGCCAATCATATGGTTTCTTTTTAGACTTACTTTCTCCTATGAGAGCTTGATTGTGGTTCGCTATCATAGCCTGACCTTCTTGATGAATGCTGTGGATAAGCCATATTATAATGGCTATGGCTACCATAAGGCTGATGATGATGTCTGAATTACAATGAGATGATTGGTTGAAAATATGTAAAAATAGCATCTAATGAATAGACACAAGAGTGAATTAATCATTATCTTATATTAATATCCTTCCACAGCCATCCCTGGAATTGTTGTGAGGAATTAGATCCAATAATGTCATCTTGAACAATTGTCTGGTTGATACAGAATGGTCATCTATCCAAAATATTTTAAACAAAATATTTTATTCTATGATCATCTATCCAAAATATTTTATACAAAACAATTTTTTTATGATCAAACAGTTTTGCTCATCATTTCAATAAAACTGTTTATAAAGTAATGGTTAAAATGTAATTATGTACCGACTGAAAAGGTACTTGACCTTTTACCAAGTGACAAAGTTTTAAATTTGCCCATTTTGACAACTTTTGCAAATGACATTGATTGTGATTCATAAATACAAATTTACCAGTAGAAGGATAGAAAACATTGTGGGAATGGGAGTAAATGGTCAAGAGGCAAGTTTTCTTTTGGTTTGAGTGGTAAAGAGTTAAAAGCTAAGATAAATACATGTAACTGTATGAACAAATATCATTTCACAACTAGAAAGCTTGACAACTTTATGGTTTATGTGGCAGAATGGAATAAATATTTATAATATTTCACATCTGTATAATAAGTACTTTTTTATACCACATGAGACTCTGTCATTGTCAAACATGTACATAAATGTTCTTGTTCTTCTTCTCAGACATATACATTTTAATTCTTTACCGGAAAATCCCGAATTTGAAGAGCCCTGACAGAGAAGGCTTTTGAAAAACATTCAAATTACTTTTCCCACAAAGTTTTCCACCCTAACTAACAGAGTCATTATCATTCATTTTGTCAACTGCAGAAAATATTACTTTACATGTAGCTATTGTAACTTGGTAAGAGTTGAATTCTTTTTTTTGTCTTGACTATAGGCCAACATTATACACATAATCACCGTGAAAATAAAATGACAATCTAAATGAGGTCCAAATGATGAAATTAGTCTTTAGAAGGATAGAAAACATGATGGGAAACTTAGACAATGCTTGTACCCAGCATTTTCTCTCTCTGCAATGTTTCAAACAGACAACCATTTGCCACAAAATCCCAGGTTTTGACAAACTTCAGGAAAAAGGTTTGTGAAACCCAAAGGGGGGGAGGGGGAGGAAATGCTTGTAACCAGCATTATTTTCTTTTCAAACAATATTTTCCACCCTACCTCAAACAATTATCAATTTTTGACATACACTTATTTTGTTCTATGCAAAATGTTTTTTGATGTGGACAAGTCTAAAATTTCATTGTGAGAAAGAGGGTTAAGAAGAGGTTATGAAGATACCATATATTATTCAAAGCAGATTCACCTACAGTATACCTATAGTGGCTGGCTGATTTTTCCATGAAATCAGGCATCTCATTTACAAGAATGATACAAATCTAAAATGCAATTACACTCTAAAACATTAATAGGCTTCTCTCCATAACTTCACTCTTACCAATAGAATGGACAATATATATAGCCTACGCTATTTTCAGAAATAAAGATCAGACTGCACAGGATGTGCAGCTTGATCTGGAATTGCCTATGTCATTTCAAAATAGGCCCAGAGCGGCTTTGCATTTTAGAATAGTATCCTCAACCATAAAAAGAAAAAGATGAATTCATCTATTTGTGTCAACAGGCTTTGCCCATCATTGCCTGAAGCCATCAACATTCCTCTCCTGCCTTTACACCCTGTTCATGCTCCATATCTCTATTCATATGTCAAACACAGATCCTGGATAGACATTGCATATTGCAGCACCTGCTTGTAAGGTTCTAAAGTGCTTGTCACTGTCCAATCTTGAGGGTACAAATTTTACAAATTGGTACAAATTGGTGAAGCCTTTTAGAATCATTGGTGAAAACATGAGGCTTTGCAGATGACTGAGATCAGATCAAATTTTATTGAAGGTGCAGACTGATCCTTGATCTATACCATCTGCTTGGATAGTCAAGCCTTTCAGATAACAAGCTTTCTGAGCTTCCGTGGATTGTATTTCAGTCGTAGACCCTAGAGGTAAAGTCTATACAATAATCATTTAACGCAAAAAGAGTTAATCATTTACCAATCAACAAAATTTTGGACTGGTCCACATCTTCTGCAGACAATTGACTGAAATTTCTCCTGTGACATGAAAAAAGTCTGTGTGGGAAAAGGACACATTCTCCTTTTCAAAGAAATGTTTTCAAATGCCATTTTCTCAGGAGGATTAACCATGTTAACATTTGGAAAGTTTGAAAAGTTCCATAGACCAACTTTTACCAATATCTGGCATGCTATTGTAGCAAAGTACCTTTATAAAGCCAACTACTTTCAAAATGTCCATGTTATTTAATATTTATCAAGCCCTTTAACCCTTGAAAGTAATAAAAAATGAGTATTTGTAGCAGTAGGAAAGACCTAAAGCTTGAAAATTTTACACTGTTTTAACAGTTACACACTTGTTTCAACAACATTATAAAACTTATTTATCCAAAATCATACTGCACAGAATGTGCAGCCAGCTTTTAATCACTACAGAACATGGAGATTGATTTTAATCACGACTGAATTTGCAGTCTGATTCTTATCACAAATATTTGTAAAAGCACTATTTATAGCCATAATGTGAGGTTAACAGCAAAAAGAAAGAGAAAAGCTCATCATACTTATCAAACATATAACTACAATAAATTTAAGGTGAAAGTTTTAAAACCATTGTACTTTTGGTATTTTACAATCAGAAGAAATTACCCTATCTTATTGTTGTCAAAATGCAGTGCCATATTCTCCTTTCAATAATTTCTTTCAGTTCATTGCTTTGAAGCACAATTTGTTGAAATGGGCAGAAAAGTGAAAAGAAAACTGTTTATTCCTTATAACAAATACTTTCTCCATGAATATTTAGCAAATACAAATTTCTAACTTCTATTCTTTCAGTCTATGAAAAGACAAGACCATGTTAACCACAGCACAAAACACCCTATCAAGCCACTTACTTTGTGACAGGACCACCATCACTATCATAGCCACGCCTGCTAGAAAACAAAAAACGAGTTTAACTCCTCACCAAACAACAAAACATAAGACACATCCAAATTGAGAGCATTTTGTGGAGGACAAATCAAATGTGGCTCAAATTTTGGAATTTTATTCTGAAAAGATAGAAAACCTTGTGAGAAAAGGAGAAATTGCTGCCTACCAGCATTTTTTTTCTTTTCCCCACAGTGTTTTCAGAAGCTTCCTTCCTCCAAGTCCTTAAAAACTAATGATTGCATTAAAACTTCAATGTTCAAAAGACCATTTTTGTTGATTTAGCAGACCATACAGATCCAGATCAGACTGTGGAAAATCAGCAGTCTTGACAAGTTTTCTATTCTGTTTACTTCAGACTCAAAAAGGTCTAACAAAGTAAAAATGTGAGTAAAAGGTCCTCTTCTTATTAGTAAAAGACTCACTATCAATATTTGATGAAGATGAAAAGAAAATTAATGTACCAAGTAGTCCTTAGCACATAGAAGAAGATTGTGGCTGAAAGAAATATAGTTTATAGAAGAAAATGAAGGTATGGTCTATGATATGAACAATTTAGTTCTCTGGTAGATTAGCATTTTAGTAATATTTTGTCCTAGTGTTTTCTTGACAGCAAAAATCACACTAAAATGGTTTCATAAGTAGTAATTCTACAAAAATCTAATATCTAACTTCAGCCACTTGACAAAGAGAAAAGGCCTCAATTTTCATTTTTACTTATCTGCTTCCAAGCTAATGACAATAATAATAGAAATATTTAGAAATGCTTTGACAGAGTGATTTTTTTATTTCACTTTTGAAATTTTCAAATTTAGATTTATACTCAAAAGACTATGTACTGGCTTCAAAGTTTGGAATATCTGAACAAAAAGTGGCTGAATGCTAGAAAATATCTTTTAATAGAACAATGTGTTATCAATCAATGATGTTAGTATATTTAGCAGGATGTGTATATTTATATGATACAGTGTGATTATTAGTCAACACAAGAGATTTATAACTTAAAAACAAATATAAAATCTACAAGATGATATAAAGTATATGGTCATTCCTGGCCCAAAGAGTTATTTCTATGATAAGACCTCTTTGTTGTATTTATTACTGGACCAAAACAATTTGACTCCTTTTCTGAAGGTACCATTTGACATTGTTCCCATAATTCTAATCATGATCTTTTAATCAAAATCAACAGTGAATGGACTTCACAATCTGAAGAAAGCTTTAAAAATATTTATTTTATGTCCAATGAGAAGCAAGATCTTAACATATTATAATAGTCTCTCTTGGTTCTGCTTCCTGGGAACTACACCCGTTCTTGGGCCAATGAATGGTTGCAAAGTTGATACCCAAACCCTGAACCTTCTGGTTACAAGGCAAACACTCTACCTTACAACCACAGACACCACATAAAAGTTCCGCTGAACATTAGCTAAAGAAGTTCTTCATCTAAATAATGCAGGGTGTCAATATAAAGCCTATGACAAATTGAGCAGATACGCTGTGTAATGCATGGCAGACATAATAATCATACAAGTAACAAACTTCTTCAGCATTTTCCCCTTTTCTCACAATTCTTTTTTTTTTAATATAAAAAAGTCAAGTCTCCTTACTTAGGTCATGTTAAGTTTTCCTCTAAAAGTGCTTTTAATATGGATGAATCTTAAATTTTGCGATGTGGTATAAGGTTAAGCCTGGGTTTGTATGGAAGAAAAGTTACTATAGGGCTTGTATCCATACTCATACTTTAACCCTTTCCCAAACAAGCCCTTACGTGTCTGCAGTAAAATTCTTTTGAAAACACTGTGGGAAAAGGAGAAATTGCTCGTAATGAGCAATTTCTCCTTTTCCCGCAGTGTTTTTTACCCTTTTTTGAGAACTTTCTGCCATTTTCTCAAAATCTAAAATTGTCATCTGCAAACTTTTTCGGCTTGGAAGAGTCGAAAATTTGTCATTTGGGAAAGGTTTAAGCCAAGTCTCTTCTTAACAAGTATGAAGTTTCATGAAAATAATCATTATATTCAAGGGGTTCTTACTTTTTTCTGTATGCAGCTTCACTGTCACTCTCTCTGCGCCGCCGATAGTGGTTCACATTCTCACTTTGAGTGACAGAAACAGGAGATTCTCGTCCAGAGGTATATAGGCCACTGAAGTGATAAAATGTAGTATGGTTACACACTTGTTTCTTGCTACATACATATAGATAGGATATAACTTCAATCTACATTCTTCATCACATCAAATTTTATTAATTTACCCACATGAAATTCTGTACCACACACTTTGGAGTTTTAACAACCCTACTGAACAAAACTTTTGTAAACACTGTGAGAAAAGGAGAAACAGATTGTAACCAGTATTTTCTGTTTCTCCCATGATGTTTACTACTTGTTCAGATACACATTCTATTATCTGAGCCAAATTCGATATAGAAACTGCAAATGCTTGGAAATCAGAAGAGTCTAAATTCTATAGTTTGATCAAGAGTTAAAGCATAACTCATACTAGTTTTGTAAGTGATGTAAATCACAACAGTTACCGATCACGCGATTTACTGATTTATTGACTGGTTGTACGCAGGGCCCACAAAAAGTGACCCCTGAATTAATAGAGAATATTCAGATCAGTGTAACAAAAGAAGCAAAGGAAAATAACCATTAACTCTTTACCAAACAACAAGGTTTAAGACTAGTCAAAACTGAAATCATTTGCAGATGACAAGATAAATTAATGTGACTCAAATTTCATGATTTTGTTTCAGGAAGGGTAGAAAACATTGTGGGCAGTGTTTTCAAAAGGCTTCTATTTCAGGGTTGTTTAAAGTCGGGATCGTATGGTAAAGGGTTAACTGAGTTTCACTGTAATAATAACAATTGATCCTCTCTGTCACAGCTTAACTTTAGACTGGGACATATTGATAGTACTTTAAGATGAAAATCTCAACATGGCACATAATAAAGAAACCTGTTTTTTTTAAGATTGATGGAAAAATGGTTTTTAAATTGTGGGGAAAAAAATAAGTTGGTTACAAGCACTTTCTCCTTTTCCCTCAATTCTTCAATAGACAAATATCCTGGGATCATTAAAACTTGGGATAGTGTGATAAAAGGTTGAAGATATCTCAGACTTACGTATCCATGTTTGTTTCCCAGGGGGCTGATTTGGTACTTGTAGGAGACTCTCTCCCTTTCAAATCTGGTAAGCTTCTGTGTTTTGGGCTGAAAAATAAATAATTCATTTTGCACAAAAATATTACTAAAAATACACGAAAAAAAAAAAAACAGTATACTTTATGCATTGCAGACTTTATCACATAAACAAGAAATGTAAGTTTTTACTTGAAAAGCTACTTTTTGTCTCACTGATTGTCAAAACCTTTTCAACATTGTTAGTGCTCAAGCTGTTGATGATATAAACAAACCGTGAAAGTGTCACAAAAATGTTACCACAAATGCAGACTCTATTGCATAAACAAGAAAAAAACTAAAAGATGGATGACATAAGCTCTGCTGGTTTCAAGCCAGTACAGCTAAAAATGCAATAATGACAGTCTGTATTTTCTAAATCCTTACTTTTTTAGGATATCTCCTAAGTCATTTAAAACACTCAAAAAATTGTACATTGATGTTTCTGATATCATTAAAAAATCCATTTTGTGTCCTTGCTGAGGATAGCTTGTGTAAACTGAGAATATGATATAATTGCTCCTCATTGCAAAATACTAAATATTTACCAAGCCATGTTGGATGGGGTTTCTTATGATAATTGATTAGTTGTATTGTGTTCAACACTATATCCATACTTTCCTGGAGTTTCTTTAACCAGTACTCCTGACAATATTCTTTTAATAAGTACAAACTAATACACATTTCAAGTAAATTCTTCATAAAGATAATAAGATATTGATTTCTTTTGCACAATGACAATACAGACAACAAAGAGCTATGACAGTACCTCAACGTTTTCTTTGGAAAAAAAAGCCAAGCTAAAAAACGTGACATGCTTACCCTTTTACATGTTCAGGGGTGACTACCATGGTAACATGTCCTTCAGAGTATTGAATCCCTGTTGTCATCATGTCAGCTGAAACACAAACATTAGGCTGATACCACACAAATCATATTTTGTTGCACACATACAGGAATGAATCCTGAGAGGAACACATTCTGAATAAAGACTTTCTTCAATTTTCCAATAAAGTTCGAAAGAGCTAGGAATTTACCTCATAAATACATAAACCCAACAGTCATTTTTTATTAACTGTGGATGAGCCAGGAATTGATCTCATTACCAGTGGTTTATTTGCTCTGGGTTGTGCTGCCCCAGCCAGCGGATTCCACAAATGCAATTGTCAAACTCTTGACCAAATCAGAAGTAGGTGAAATGTCCATTAACCCATAACCAATCAGTCCCTCCTTTTGACGACCCTGAGAAAGAAGCCTTAAGAAAACATTGTGGAAAAAGGAGAAAATACTGGTAACATTTTTCGTTTTCCCACAATGTTTTCTACACTTCACAAAACAAATTTATAATTTTCAGATACTTTTATTTTATCTTCTGCAAATGCTTTCGATTTGGACAAGCATAAAATATTGTCTTTTGGTAATGATTTAACCCATTACCACTCAATCCCTACTTTTGACGCCCCTGAGAAAGAAGCCTTTTGAAAACACTGTGGGAAAAGGAGAAAATGCTGGTAACCAGCATTTTCTCCTTTTTCCACAGTGTTTTCTACCCTTTCCAGAACAAATTTCTATTTTTCAGTCACCTTTATTTTGTCGTCTGCAAATGCTTTCAATTTGGACCAGTCCAAATTTGTCTCGTGTGGTAATGAGTTAAGAGTTATCTTTTCAACAATGTTACAGACCCAGTAGAGGCTCAATTACAGCTCCACTCCTAAATACATAGAGGCCAAAAACATCCTATAAGTAATTTGTTAGCAAAGAGAGGTAAAAATTGTTTGATTGAAAAAAAAAAAACAGATAGGAAAAAAGTACTTGATGAATTACCTTGATTGAGTCTAGTATCTGACATGGCCCTTCTTGCTTGCCGACGACTTTGCACACGAATAACATGTGGCTGTTCTCTTGTCTGACCACTTGTACCATTTTGTCGTTCATGTCGTCCACTAAGAATGCACAACAGAAGAAGTGGGCATAACAGGTTTAACTCTAATCAAATGACAACATTTTCCAACTAGTCCAAAATAAAGCCAAAACAAGTTAACAGTGACCCAAAAACTTATTTATTTTGGAAAGAAAGATTTTGCAAACATTGTAGGAAAATGGGAAAATGCTGAACATCTGCATTTTCTCACCACGTTTTCTGAAAGCTTTCTTGCCTAAGGTTGTAAAAACTCAGGGTTTTGTATATCCATATCAGATGTTCATGATCAACAACTTATCTGTTTAATGACAATTATACTTTTCCAAAGTCATTCCAACTTTGCCTAAAGACACTGAGTATCAACCTTGAATCTCATTATCAAATAACCTGGCTCTTGAAGGTAATAGTAATCTCAGATATGAAACCAAAGCCACAAAAATTGCAAAACAAATTTAGCTATCCAGTGTGAAAAGAGAGTTTATGGCATCTGAAAAAAAAATATCCATCCATCTAAGCCTGTGCAGCCATTGGTCGAAACTCTTTGCTTTTCGCAACTTTTTCTGCATATTCAGGACTTCTATCTCAGGCTTCAGTTAGTAGCTAGAAAATGGATTTTATAGATTCATCATTATGTGATGACCTGCTTGGTATATTCCATCACGTTGATGCATTAATGCCCTTTTTGAAAAAGTATAGTCCAATAATTTTATGTGTTTACTTCAAAAATAAACTTTATAATAAATCAAACATTACTGTCTCTGAATTAAATATGACTACCCTGATGCACTCTGTATGGGAAAAATGCCAAGGAACTCCAATTTGAATTGAAAATAGGGCATTTATTATAGTGCCAAAGTTATGCATTAATAAAAACAATTAAAATTCCTATGTTATCATCGGGGTTGAACACTTCAATCCCCTACTCTAAAATGTCTGTATTGATATTGACTGTTTCACTGAATGAACATGAAAAATAACAGAAAGTGAAAGAACAGAAATGATCTCACTAGGTCTATAAATCTAGGACACAGAACTTGTAATCAAAACCTAAAGAATCTCTATGATCACTTTAGCACTATAGCTACTACTACTGCTAACTTAAATCCAATCAGTGATTGATACAGAAAATGAAAAATGAATGAGAAAATTGAAAAAAACTGCCAAATCCACTGTCTCGAAAACGATATACATGTTAACCCTTTACTCCATAAGACATTTCTATGGTATCTCTAATGGACCCAAAATAACAGCAATGATGAAGCCATTTTTTATGTGTATAATTATGACACCTTTTGATAGCACAGAAAACATTGTGACAAAAGGTGAAATTCTTCATGAGCAATTTCACCTTTTGCCACAATGTTTTCCAAAGGCTCCTACAAGTAATACATAAAAATGAGTATCTATGGAGTAAAGGGTTAAAATAGTACTGTTGAAAGTGGACCTACATTTCCAAGTAAAATTATTCACAGCCAGGTATTTCCATAACGACCATGACCTGTAGAATCCTAAGTACTCCTATGCACCTTTACAGACCATAGAATTTAACAATGTTTTTATCACAAATTTTTTTAAAGGAATGATTCTTTTAAAACTTTTGCATCTGCAATGCTGATCGTACCTCTACGAGATTATGGTAAAAAACAATATGGGTCACCATGCTCATTTCTGAAAAATTTGCCTATGAAAAAGGTATACACAATCCCAAAATTAAGGTGATACCGATTTGACCTGCTAGTCAGTTAAACAAGAAAATTATTGGAAGAAAAATAAAAATGGCATCCATTTGTGCTTATTACAGAAACAGGGTAAGGTCATGGTGGAAGTTTTTTTTTTCAAGGAAAAGTAGGATAAACAAGAGCGGCAAATTGTCGCAAGATACGCCCGTCTTACCCCAAGTTGTAAAGGTGGGGCATGCACTGGACAAAATTCAAGTATGAAAAACAAAAATAAAGCGAGCAAGAGTTATGATTCCTGTGCACTGCGCTCCCCCTTGATGAGATCTATCCACCTATGAAATTTCATAACCCTAGCTAGTATAGTTTTGGAGATATGCTCCGGACAAAATTCAAGTATGAAAAACAACAAAGGGCAATAACCCATAAAATTAAGCAAGCAAGGGTTATGATTCCTGTGCACTGCACTGCCCCTATGTGAGATCTATCCACCCATGAAATTTCATAAGCCTAGGTAGTATAGTTTTGGAGATATGCTCCGGACAAAATTCAAGTATGAAAAAAAACAAAGGGCAATAACTCAAAAATTAAGCAAGCTAGATTTATGATTCCTGAGCACTGCACTCCCCCTCGATGAGATGTATCCACCCATGAAATTTCATAACCCTAGCTAGTATAGTTTTGGAGATATGCTCCGGACAAAATTCAAGTATGAAAAACAACAAAGGGCAATAACTCAAAAATTAAGCAAGCAAGAGTTATGATTCCTGCGCACTGCACTCCCCCTTGATGAGATGTATCCACCCATGAAATTTCATAACCCTAGCTAGAATAGTTTTGGAGATATGCTCCGGACAAAGAACTGGACGCCGCCCGCCCGCCCGCCCGGACGTCCGCCCGCCCGCCCGCCACGGGTGATCCCATAATACGTCCCGTCTTCGACGGGCGTATAACAATCAGCAGATATAGTCAGAAAATAAGAAATTGTGCATTTGGAGCCTTCTTCTCCTTTTCCAACAATTATTTTCAAAATGGGAACAGCTCTACTTCAATAGCTTTAAACTTCCAGCTTTTGTTTTCTTTTGATTGCATGTCAACAGTATTTTAATTATTTGATGGTGACAGTTTACAGATCTATTTTTCTCTCTTTACTAATACTACCTGAAGGAAGTGTTACTTGTTTCAATTTGCCAACAGTAGTATCATGGGTATGAAAAATATAGTAAATAACTGTGCTTTTGAATCACTTTTCATGACAACATCACATCTGCAGTATGGATGCTCACAAACATTTGTGATAAACATGGATTTTGCTCAAACATTAGATCAAAAGATTCATTTACCATATTTTCCTTTAAATGTTCTCAAGGCTATAGATTTTCAAAGAATGGGGCATTAAATAGAGCTAAAACATAGTAGAATTTTCCAATGACAATTATAACACTGTTATCCTTTCTTTACTCAGTGCTGATGGTGGAGCGATTGCTTTGTGAAAAGGCATCCATATTAAAAGTAGATTATCGATTTTACTGCCAATCAATTTTGAAAGAAAATGGCACACAAGGAATTGGGGACAATAATACCCAAAGTTTTCTCTTTGAAGAAATTCTTCTAAGTTTGATTTGACATAATTTAAATAGAAACACTTTCTCGTATTATCCAAAGTAAATGTATAATCAGATTTAGAGATGTTAACCATATTGATTTTTTAAATAACTTGCATGATATCTACATGTATGTCTTGTGTTCATTCCAGCTGATTTATTTCAACTTGATCCACATTTTGACAATTTGTTAAGTCTGTATCAGAAAAAACTAGGGAAAGTGTTCATAAGAGTGGGCATGTTAATAAGATTTGTTGTGGTTAGTGAGAATAAAGAAACATAAGTAAATGGAGGCAATTGTTGTGATATACTAGACTTTGGCAAAAAGTATACCGAGTATATATACATACATGTCTACTGAGTATATGTACATACATGTCACCCTATCATGTAATGCTGGTACTAAGACAACTTTTTCCCTTCTGGGTAAATTTTTTTTTTGTGTGTAGCTGTAGATCAGTTATGAAACCATTCAAACCATAGTGAGATAAAAAATGCTCATAACAAGCTATATAATTTCTCCTTTAGCCAATATTCTTTTCTGATAAGCCTGTGTCTGAACCTTTACACTTTATCAGCTGAAGAAAACTGTAGACTTGTCAAAATGAATTAATGTACAGACAACAAATTAATGTCACTCAAAAATTGAAATTTGTCTTGAGAAGGGTTGAAAACTGATCATTGGTATTTTTTCTCTTCCCCACGATATTCTGGAAAGACTTTTTCCACAGGATTGTAATAACTTGGCTTTTTTTTTGTAACAGGTTCATCCAAATTAGAAAAATTCCTACCATATTTCACCTAATGAACATGCGGTGGGAGGGGCATGCAAAACCTAGACATTGGACTCTCATTGTACCTGCTGTATTAATACAGAATATCAATTTTCCTGCTGATCATGACTCATTTGGACATTAAACAGCATTCATGAGTAATATGGGACACTGTTCTTCTATATTTCACTTTGTGAAAGTTTTTCCAAGTTTTTTGAAAAAAATTGTGATAACAGAGATTTGTGTATGTATATTTGGAAAGTCAGGTGTTCATGGCATTAATTGTTGCAGTAATTAGATCTTGTTCATTTAA
Source organism: Tridacna crocea (assembly GCA_943736015.1). NCBI lineage: Eukaryota > Metazoa > Mollusca > Bivalvia > Cardiida > Cardiidae > Tridacna > Tridacna crocea. The sequence continues at coordinate 20,193,107 of OX031066.1, forward strand.
TACCATTAAGATACATGTATATATAAAATATTAGTCATGAATTCATTTCTTCAGTCTGCCATTACCAAGTTTCATTGACATTATCTTGCATGTGGAAGTTTGTCACTCTCATCACTAATTTGAAGGTAAGGTTGGATGAAGGTTGGGAGTTGGTTGGGGTTGTCTGTAGGCCTCTAGAGTAAGAAATATAGTGGATAGCATTACTATTAAGAAGGGAGCATTAATTAGGTGAAATGTGGTATTTCAGGCGCAATATTTTCCTAGTTTCCTACTGTTTATCTGCTTAACCCTTTACCAAACAATCCATGGTTTTTACGACCCTGAGACAGAAGCCTTTTGAAAACATTGTGGGAAAAGGAGACAATGCTGGTAACCAGCATTGTCTCCTTTTCCCAGTGTTTTCTGCCCAGCTGGAAATAAATTTCAATTCTTGAGTTGCATTTATTTTGTAGCCTGCAAGTTCTTTCAACTTGGACCAGTCTTAAATTTTGTTGTTTGGGAAAGGGTTAACAGAAGTGGGGGGGGGGAGGTGAGTAAAGCATGGTTACAACTTACCTATTGCGGTGTTTAGCAGTGGATCTATAAGGCTTACTAGTTCTACTTGCGGCGTCGCCCAGCTGACAGAGTCTAGTAATGAAAAGAGGGGAGTAATATGATGCTAAAATGTATAGAAAGTGAACTGAAATCCCACTAAGTATGGCAGATGTGATACATTTAGGCTTAACTCCTTATTACTCTATATGTACATGTATATCATGCCTAATTCACACCAACAAAATCTACATCAATGATTATCTATTTTGCTATAAACAGTGAATATAGACATACATGTAGTATTAGTATAATTATTCTACATTCATGCTAAATGAACAAAAAACAAGAGATGTTTGTAAAACATGTATGCCCCCCTAATGGCATCCAATGTGATTATAAACTCTTACGTTCAAAATGTAAAAACGAACAAAGGGTAATTACTCAAAAATTATTAATGATAAATTAACAATTCTTGGGCACTGTACTTCCCATTTAAGTGAACTATCAACTTTTAAAGTTTCATGATTTTACCTCACATACTTTTTGAGTTATGCTCCGGAAAAAAAATAAGTATGAAAATCAACAAAGGGCAGTAATTGCAAAAATATAATGGGCAGAGTTATGGTTCTTGTGCAATGCACTTCTCCTGAATAAGATCTATCCACATATATGGTTTCAAGATGATACCTGAAAAACCTTTTGAGTTATGCTCTGGACAAAAATTAAGTATGAAAATCAACAAAGGGCAAAAGCTCCAAAAATATAATGGGCAGAGTTATGGTTCTTGTGCACTGCACTTCTCCTTAATAAGGTTAATCCACCTATAAGATTTCAAGGTGATACCTGAAATACTTTTTGAGTTATGCTCCAGACAAAAATTAACTATGAAAATCAACAAAGGGCAATAACTCCAAAAATATGATGGGCAGAGTTATGGTACTTGTGCACTGCACTTCTCCTTAGTATAATCTATCCACCTATGAGGTTTTAGGATAATACCTGAAACACTTTTAGAGTTATGCTCAGGACAAAAATTAAGTATGAAAATCAACAAAGGGCAATAACTCCATAAATATGATGGGCAGAGTTGTTGTTCTTGTGCACTGCACTTCTCCTTAATGAGATCTATCCACCTATGTAGTTTCAAGATGATACCTGAAATACTTTTTGAGTTATGCTCTGGACAAAAATTAACTATGAAAATCAACAAAGAGCAATAACTCCAAAAATATGATACGCAGAGTTATGGTTCTTGGGCATTGCACTTCCCCTTAATAAGATCTTTTCACATATAAGGTTTCAAGGTGATACCTGAAATACTTTTAGAGTTATGCTACGGACAAAAATTAAATATGAAAATCAACAAAGGGCAATAACTCCAAAAATATGATGGGCAGAGTTATGGTACTTGTGCACTGCACTTCTCCTTAATGAGATCTATCCACCTATGAAGTTTCAAGGTGATACCTAAAATACTTTTTGAGTTATGCTCTGGACAAAAATTAAGTATGAAAATCAACAAAGGGCAATAACTCCAAAAATATGATGGGCAGAGTTATGGTTCTTGTGCACTGCACTTCTCCTTAATAAGGTTAATCCACCTATAAGATTTCAAGGTGATACCTGAAATACTTTTTGAGTTATGCTCCAGACAAAAATTAACTATGAAAATCAACAAAGGGCAATAACTCCAAAAATATGATGGGCAGAGTTATGGTACTTGTGCACTGCACTTCACCTTAGTATAATCTATCCACCTATGAGGTTTTAGGATAATACCTGAAACACTTTTAGAGTTATGCTCAGGACAAAAATTAAGTATGAAAATCAACAAAGGGCAATAACTCCATAAATATGATGGGCAGAGTTGTTGTTCTTATGCACTGCACTTCTCCTTAATGAGATCTATCCACCTATGTAGTTTCAAGATGATACCTGAAATACTTTTTGAGTTATGCTCTGGACAAAAATTAACTATGAAAATCAACAAAGAGCAATAACTCCAAAAATATGATAGGCAGAGTTATGGTTCTTGTGCATTGCACTTCCCCTTAATAAGATCTTTTCACATATAAGGTTTCAAGGTGATACCTGAAATACTTTTAGAGTTATGCTACGGACAAAAATTAAATATGAAAATCAACAAAGGGCAATAACTCCAAAAATATGATGGGCAGAGTTATGGTTCTTGTGCACTGCACTTCTCCTTAATGAGATCTATCCACCTATGAAGTTTCAAGATGATACCTTAAATAGTTTTTGAGTTATGCTCCGGACAAACTTGGTCTACGGACAGACGGACGGACCGACAGACGGACCGACCAATCGACCGACAAGTGCAAAGCAATATACCCCCATTTCTTCGAAAGGGGGGCATAATTAGATTTACACTGATAAGTCTTGTTTCAACATATGTGCTTGAAAATATGATATGCACCAATTGATAGAATACTTTGAAAATAGGACATTCAGAGAGGGTAGAGTGAGATCAAATGGTAACACTACGAACACTTTCTCAGGGTTGTCAAAAGTAGGGATTGAATGGTAATGGGTTAAATCAATACATTTCTACTTCATCCAAGAGGTTCAAAAGCACCAAGTTGGACCTTTAACGTACTGTACTATAACATTCTGTCAGGCCCATAAAAATATCCATACTTTCAAATGTTAAGAATCACTTTTGCTTATATTTTGACTTCTGAAGTGTTTACTTTTAGTCATGAGTGGGCCATTAAAGTTTGTATCTGTTTTCTAACTGTTTGCTGTTTTTAAAACTTTCACTGTTTTCTCCATCTGCCATACCATATTTAACCCTTTACCACATAATCCTGATCTTTAACAACCCTAAGAAAGAAGGCTTTTAAAACATTGTGGACAAAGGAGAAAATACTGGTTGCTAGCATTTTCTCCTTTTCCCACAATGCTTTCTATCCATTTCCAGAACAAATTTCAATTAAAGAGTAAGTTTAGTTCTTTCGTCTACTAATGCTTTCAATTTGGAACAGTCTAAAATCTTGTTGTCTGCTAAAGAGTTAAGGATTCAAATGATGACACCAAAAACACTGACCTCTCATGATAATACATGTACTACAGTTTATAAACACTCTTAGCATGCTAAATACAATGTTAGGTGTTTTTGTGGACAGAGTACACTTAAGGTCAGATTACACAGCCTGGGGCCATATTCACTTAACATCCTTTCAGTCTTTTTCTTGAGATTTTCTAAATTTGAACTGAATGAGGCAACCTCTGATTGCCTATAATGTATGGTTTGGCCAATCATAAGTTGTTCCTTTCATATACAGAAAATCACAAAGAATTTATAAGACTGTGAATGGTTGGTGAATACAAACCCTGACCTCAGCTCTAAACCATCCATTATTTAATGAAATCTTCTGTCTAAAACACCCTTGATATTGCACCAACAGTGTCTTTGCCACAAAAAAATGTAAATGTATTTTTCATTTATTTAGCATGCTATAGATTAAGATCTATATACAGAATATAAAGTAAACAGAAGATATATCTTCTAACAATAAAATTCGGAGTAAAATATGACATGGTAAAATGTACATGTAATTTGACATCGGTTTCCACCTTTTTAGGACCTAAAAGGACTGCAGTAGCTTCAATTATTTCCATATGATGCACAAAGAGGCAGTCTCATCTTTGACCTGATATACGTATTTTGTGATACAGTTCTGCCAAAAGCAGATAAGTACAACAATTTTTACATTGCTTTACCTTTCTGAGAAAAAAAATTCCTATCTTTATTTATCTAAAAGTGATGTCTTATCATTCTGTACTTGTCTGAAAATGCCCATTCTATTTGTACCTATCTGAGATGATAATCATCCTGTCTGTACCTATCTGAAAATGCCCACCCATCTATACCTAGATGAAAATGACCATGCCATCTGTATCGATCTGAAAATGTCCAAGTTATCTGTACGTATCTGAAAAGCATAACCTATCTGTACCTATACGAAAATGTCCAACTCTATCAGTACCTATAGCAAAATGACCATCCCATCCATACCTACCTGAGAGTACCCAACCTTTCTGTACCTACATGTATCTGAAAATTCTAACCCTGTCTGTACCTATTTGAAAAATGTTTTTCATATCTATACCTATATGAAAATGTACCTTACTAAATATGCCTACCCTTTCTGTACCTATCTGAAAATAACCATTCTAACTTTATCTGTCTGAGAATCCCCAACCTAAGAGTACAATCTTAAGCAAACCCATGACTTATTGACTTGGAGAGGGATTGCTTTTGAAAAAAAATAGTTTGTGGGAGAAAATGTTGTATTCAGCATTTTTGCCTTTTCCAACAATGTTCTGTTCCCTATCCTTTTAAATTATCACTTGAACAATACATGGAAATGTTTTGTGCAAATGCTTTGAAATAGGACAAGTCCAAAAATTTGCTGTTTGGTAAAGAGTTTAGCTATTGCTGATATAGGGGAAAAAATCCATGATATTTCATTTAAGTGGTTGTTTGGTAATTGGTTCTAATGAAGCCATTATAATGGGATGTACCTACTCCATGAACTAGAACAACGAAGGAGACAAATGAATAAGGCTTACCTAAGTCTGTGATGCATGCAATATTTAAAAAGCAATATAATAAGCAATATAGCACAAATCTATTCAATACCTGTACATATTGATGTCATTTAGGTATGGTTTCAAGAAACAGAGATACAAGTTAAAGCATAGATATATTATTTTTATTACAAAAAAAAATATAAAAAAAAAAAGAATCCCATAATATTTAATATTTTCACTGCCAACATGAAATACACTGACACAATGAAAGAGTTTAATGTTACAGGTTGACTAAAATAGTTGATAGTATAGATCAAAGATACGACTGATCTATGCAGGGTTCCCACAACTTTCTGCTTGCAAAATTCCAGACTTTTTCCAGACTTTTTCCAGGATTTTTTTTTCAAAATTCAAGGTTTTTTCCATCGAAAAACAGGAAATGCAAAACCTTTTGAAAGCTTCTTTCTTACATATATTCCTTGTTTTAATGAAAAATTAAGATTTAAAGAACGTTCTAACTGCATTATAGTTATTTCATTTCTTTACCTGGCCAATTAAAAAAACTACAAATGACCGAATATAGATTCAAATCAGCCTATCCATACAGGCAGTTTAATAAGGATCCATGCTGTTCACTTACAGTTCCTACAAGTAATGAAGTATTTGAAGGCAAATAGTATAGATCCTTATAAGACTACATACCGGTAACCAGACAAATTGGGAACAATAGGACCATGATGGTCCTATATCACTAACCTGAGTACAAAGCAGTAAAGGTCTACAGTGAAGATAAATACCAAATATCGAAGTTCAAGTCCAAATAATTATGACAGGGTATATAACTGTGCAAAAAGCATTTTCTTCTTTTCCCAAAATGCCTTCACAACCCTTCTTCTTCAGGGTCATTGAAAGTCGGGATTGTATAGTAAGGGATTGAATTAACTTTCAGAGGCATGGCGTTTATTTCCTTGTCAAAATGGTGGTTGAATGACAGATTAAAAAACATCATTCGCTCATTGTTAAGACACAAATGAGATTTGTCTCAATAACTTTTTTATCAAGTTTCAAAGGATGTTGGCTGAGACAGTAATCAAGCCAGCGCAAACTGGGAACCCTAAACTAACAGCCCACAGCATTACTAATTTATTGGAGCTCGATAAGTCCAGTATGTGAAAGGTAACCCCTTTTCCAAGACGCATCTTACAGAAGTAAATTGTAACACAAGACTATCCTAAGGAAGACAAGTATGAAGTTTCATAAATGCCAAGGACTTTAGAAGATAACTGTCAATGTGGATGGATGGGCCAACTGACTGTAATTGGTCCGTAATGAAATTATACATTTAGGCCCCTTTTTTGATAACATGTCGTTTCATGAAATAAAATCAAATAACTATTGTCTGTGGCTCAACAAGATGAACTTTAATTACATTTTGGCCTGTAATGAAAAAGATATTGGTCCACAGTGAAAATATACAACAAGCCCCCTTTTTCCATGACATGACATTTAATGAAAAAATGTAAAATGTTGTTATTGGCAAACTATCATATGTACATAAAATCCATCTTGTTTCAGAGCAGAAGAATTTTAAAGTCTTCCTTCTTTGTTCCCATGCTCAAACTTGTGACCACCAGGGCTGGGCCAGCTTGAACCCGAGGGCATCATATGAACAAACTTGGTAAAGGTCCTCTAGAAGTTAGTACATACAAAATATCAAAGCTCTAGGACTTCCAGTTTCAGAGGAAAAAAAAAAGTTTTCTGTCTTTGTTCCTATATTTCAAATTTGTGACCCCTGGGGCAGGGCCAGTTTGAAACCCGGGGGCATCATATGAGCAATCTTGGTAGAGGTCTAATAGAAGATGCTGCACACCAAATATCAAAGCTCTACCCCTTCTTGTTTCAGAGAAAAAGATTTTTTTCAAAGTTTTCTTTTATTATTCCCATGTTCGAACGTGTGACCCCCGGGTTGGGGCCAGTTTTGACACCAGGGGCATTATATGAACAATCTTTGTAGAAGTCTACTAGGAGATCCTACATACCAATTATCAAAGCTCCATGCCTTCTTGTTTCAGACAAGAAGATTTTCAAAGATTTTGCTTTTTTTTTTCTTTGGTTGCCATGGCAACCAGCATTATTGGTGGAATTTAATCTCTTGAACAACTTTAGTAGCGATTCGAATGAGGAACATCCCTGCCAAGTTTCATCAAGATTGGCCCAGTGGTTTAGGAGGATAAGATGTTAAGAAATTGTGGACGATGCACGACAGCCATAGGGCGATCACAAAGCTCACCTTGGGCACTTTGTGCTCAGGTGAGCTAAAAAGGTGTTGTTTTTTCTTATATTGGGAATCATTTTCTTTATGATTTAAGACACCGAATCAAGTCCTTGCATATCATTTACTATCATTGTGCACGACAGTTTTGTTGTAAGCCTTCAAATAGAGGTTCTTTTCCCTCTTCAGTCATTGAAACTAAAACCTAATTCAAAAGTACCATGTTTTACTTTCACTTTAACTGTTCAGTTTTCATGACCTGAAATACATGAATAAATAAATTGGTCTTTTCAAAGGCAATATCCCTGCTTTTAAAGTTTCTAAAAATACGAAAAATCGTAACTTTGTTAGATTTAATACTTGAAGTGTTTTGATCCATGATTGCAGACAGGCGCTTACTTTCAGTTTCCTCTGACTCGTCAACCTCATTCCGACTAGAATCATAACGTGGCTTCATAAATATAAAGTCTGTTAACCTTTCAGACCCTATGGATTTAAATTTTCAGTAATATTTACTGTTGTAGCTCATTTTCACGTCAATTCACATCAGCTCGTCTCCCGGAAAATACAAAGCGCAACTACATTGTATTTTAGGGTAAGTACCGAGTTCTCCGAAATCAATACACTGGATCCCGGTTTGTTTAAATATTAGAATAACTATTCCAGGACCAGTGAACCTAAAAAAAAGACCCTCATGTAGATTTGGGAAATTCACCTTCTTCGACCAATGACGGTCTATATATTATACAAAATATTGGATCTTTATCCGAAAAATGGAGGACGCAGACCGGAGAATAATATTATCGTCCTGAATTCTTGTTTCACATCCAAAACGTTTCGTACTTTTCCCGGTTTTTTCCCGATTTTTCAGAGATATAACAAAAATCAAGACTTTTTCAAGACCGGGAACGGGTATTCCGAAATTCCCGACTTTTTCCCGTTTTCCCGACTGCGTGGGAACCCTGTCTATGCTATCTGTAAAGGCCCCAGATTTTGCCCACTATGCTGAAATGGTTAAGACATCCAAAATTTAAAAAACAAATATCAATGAAAGCAAGGGTAGCTCATACAAAAATAACGAGTACAACTATTTATGAAAATCTTTCACTGACTAGATATTAAGCAATCCAAAATAGCTAGAGGCAAGTTTTTAAGCTCAGTCTAGTTACAGTGCACTTTGTTATAGATTTTGTTAGTAACCTAAGATAAAAACCAGTGCAGCATTAAATGCTCAATATTTAAAGATGACTTCAAGCACACGAATGATTTATTTCCCATTAAGTTTTACATTTTTTCCCCCTCATGACTTTGTATGAAATATGCACAATATGCTACTTGATGAAAATGGGTATTTTTCCACGGTTAACTCTTTCACTTCCAATGGCAGATTGAAAAATTATGCTCACAGTGTAGATCAAGATCAAACTACACAAAACCTGCAGTCTAATCTTAGATCCACTACCCAATGCTCAATGTAATCAAAACTATCTTCAATTAGAGAAAAAATCTAACTTCATACCTTGTAAAAAGTTCAATTAATTTAATCTAATTGGCAGCAACAGACTCAGCAAGACTACTGACAGTTGTCTTTACCCTAAGCTCAAAGATTCAAAAGAAAGTCCAATGGATGACTGAGAAGCAAAAGCAAAACTCTCCGCCACTTAGACTGCAAATCTTTCAACTATTAAAGGGTGTACAGTTTGAAATTGTTGCTATATCCTGCCTTTGATATATGCATGAGATCACAAAGCAAAGAACACAACTACTGACACTTACCCTGCCAATCATGACCAAAGTTGTGTTTTTAAGATAAAGCAACATCACTCTGCACATACATGCAGTCTGCTATATACATCTCTCTTGTCAATTACCTACACAAAATCTTACTTTAAAATGAGCGAAAATTTAAAATAAGCAGAATAAGGTTTCACAGAAGACATTTCTGAATCACATTTCAAAGCTGCATAAACGAGGAATAAATAAATAACAATACATGATGTCTACCTGAAGAAGGCATGATGCTCCACACAACATTTCCACAAATGTTTGCATGCTGCTCTTGTCATTAACTCAAATGCATAGGTATGTTCATCATTCTAAACAGAAAAAGAAATTTCACTGGCTTCTTATGAATATGAATGTTGACAACAAATGCGCAGTTGAAATACAAATCCCACCTGTTGCAATTCGAACCTGTGCAGACAAATATCCTAGTTCTTTGAGGCTTAAAAGACAATACCATAACCACTAAGCTAAAGAGATATCTCCCTATCGCAGTTGTTAGGTATTGTATATAAACCCAGGAGAAGCCATGCATGAAGGCATAGTCTCCTATAACAGGCTTAACAAATACATTTTCAGTACTAGATTTATTAACTCTACCACACAATCTTGATTTCTAATGACCCTGGCAGGGAAGGCCTTTTAAAAAGAAACTTTTGGAGAAGAAGAACATGCTTTTCTATCCTTTTCAGCAATGTTTTCTATTCAGTCAAGGACAAATTCCTTGTCTTAAGCCACATTTAATTTGTGCTTTGTGAAAGCTTTAAAATTGGATTAGTCTGGTATTTCGTCATTTGGTAAAGAGTTAAGTATATCAACCAAACGGCTTACAGAAAAAGATGCAAAGCCCAAGTCCGACCAATACAATATTGGAGGACTGGAAGTATACCATGTTTGGGACTGTATAGGACTTCAGATTCTGTACAGTAAATACAAGGGGCAGATTTAACCCTAAGGCATTTCTATGGCATCTCTAACTGACCCTTAATAACAGCAAGGATGAAGCTGTTTCTTATGTGTAAATGACACCTTTTGATAGCGTAGAAAACATTGTGACAAAAGGTGAAATTGCTCGTCACGAGCAATTTCACCTTTTGCCACAATGTTTTCCAAAGTCTCCTACAAGCAATGTCTTGAAATGAGTATCTTTGTAATAAAAGGTTAATATCTGTAATGAATTAACTTACTATCTTGTCTCTGACTTTCACAATGAAAACTTTAGCTTTATAGTTGACCTTCGTCACTCTTGGCCTGAAATTATGAATACATAAAATTTAAATAATACTGATAATTTTCTCACCATAATATCATATAACTAACCATGTTTTTAGAACAAGAGATCCATAATGGAGTCTTTTTACCTTACACAGTCATGTTTGAGGTGGATGCTATGTAATGCCATGATATTATGTGACATCAGTAGTTTCAGAAAAACCAGTCTGACTTTACCCATGGAAATTCATATGATGCTTATATGGTTTTGTAAATTCTGGGCCGTAATTCGTGAAACAGTTACCATGTGATGAAAATAAGCTGGTATTTGTTGGCTTTTGATATAAACCTTTATCCAGAACTGTTTACAGATGCTTTTCACCGCAGCAAGTACATATAAAAATGCCATACATGTATTTGCCCTGTTAAGGGTAAAGAGTTCATACATTTATCTCCAGTCTTTAGAGTACAGAACTTTAAATCGATGGACTTCTAGATATTTGAGAGTGTGGGTTTTATTCTCTTGAAACATCCAAATATGGGCAACCAGTGGTAAATACAAGTTACAGTGAAAATTAATCATAACTTGTATAAAGATACATGGAATTTTCGTGGGACAATGGTAGTTTAAAAATCAAGGTAAACAATTAACATTCATATTCAATTGCAAATGACTTACCAGAAATAATTGCCGACTTTGGTTTTGTTTTTGTACACAACAATACCAGTTGGTGTTAAACCTAGGAAATACTCTGTGTTGCCATCTCCCTGAAAGTAATGAAATTTCACATATATACATTTAAACAAAATATTGCATCTAACAACAATAACTACTTCTAGCATTACTTCAGACATCTAAGAGGCTAGGAATCTGATGATTATTATTGTGATAATTCCTTACCAAGACAGGATGCAAATCTACCCCATACATATCCAGCCATTTCACCTTGTCCAAGAACTTAAGCTCTGCAGTTGCAGGGACAGTTCCACTGAAAGAGAAGATTAAAACTATGCATACAGCAACTATAACTGAAATTTTAACTACTTTTTCCTTAACCTTTTACCCCATAAAGCATTTCCATCGTATCTCTTAATGACCCTAAATGAGAGCAAGGATGAAGCAGTTTCTTATGTGTATATGACACCTTTGATAGCATAGAACACATTGCGACAAAAGGTGAAATTGCTCGTTTGTGACGAGCAATTTCACCTTTTGCCACAATGTTTTCCAAAGGCTCCTACAAGCCATACGTAGAAACAAGTATCTATGGAGTAAAGGGTTAAAGTGTCTTCAACAACTACAGCTGCCTTTTCGGTCACTGTAAATCAAGATCAGGCTGGATAAAAAATGCAGCCTGATGGCTGCGCAAAACATGCAGCCTGATCTTTTATCTACACTCTCTGCTTTGCTGAAACACTGTAGAACAACGCATTTATGATACTGTACTTATTTGGGTTGTATTTCAAGAATGAAATTGTTAGATAATGTTATATTGATGCTTTAACCCTTTCCCATATGGCAAATTTTGGACCAACTCAAATTGAAAGCATTTTGCAGATGACAACAGTCGCTAAAAAGATGATTTTTCTATATAATAGAGTAGAAAACAGCGTGGGAAAAGGAAAAAATGCTCATTACCAGCATTTTCTCCTTTTCCCATACTGTTTTCAAAAGGCTTATATTCCTGACCTGTAAAAACCAAGGATTGTTTGGGAAAAGGTCAAGGGTTAACCTTCAGACAGTTCCATGAATGACATGGACATTTCAGTCTTTGAAACAGTTTAACTCTTTAAAACAACAAAACTGTATGGTAAAGGATTAAGTACATGCATATTATGTAAACTGAAGCAAAACTTTAACATAAGACATTGTTTTTCACCTTTATCAGGGCTCTCTTTTCTTACAGCCTGCATGGTCAAATATCAAATAAGAATTTGCGAAGCTGATTCATGTAACAAATTTTGACTTTACTTGCCTCCATTGTATGAGAAATTGGTCCTTGAACATCCTTGTGCATATTTGATGAGAAAATGTGCAAGTCTCACAAGTCAGCATAATATCAGGTCATATACATGGACTTAACCATAACAAAATGTTAGTATAAATGTAAGAACTTGAATGTAATTGATAGTTACATGTAATTGATTTCCTTTAGCACATGATCCTATGTATATGTCTAAACATGCCTTTACTTGAAAGGTCCTACTTATTAAAACAAAAAAAAGAAAAAGATTTCTCCAACTTTTTACCACAGGAGACAATTTTAGACCTGTCCAAATTGAAAGCATTTGCAGAAGAAAAAATAAACCCCAAAATTGAAATATGGTTTGGGAAAGGTAGAAAACATTGTGGGAAAAAGAGAAGATGCTGGTTACCGACATTTTCTTTTTTTTCCCACAATGATTTCAAAATGCTTCTTTCTCAGGATCATCAAAAGTCGAGATTGTGCGGTAAAAAGTTAAGTGGTAATGCACCAGAAAAAACTTACCCGAGACGTCGATGTAATAAAGCAATCTGTTCCTCTAACTGCTCTGTCTGGCTGGGAACAAACTGGAATTCAGACACGTAACCTGGGGGTAACTGTTGTGAGTCATAATCTCCTAATTCAGCTGCAGTAGATAAAAAAAATTTAATTGCATGAACCAACATTTCCTTGTGTATAATATCTATGCTTGGTTTTGCCTCATTGGTTGAAAAGCATTTTAAGCTGCTTTCTACATTATTTCAGATGTATTAGGGCATCAGTTTATATATTCATATATGTTAATCCTTTACCGAACAATCCCTGGTTTTCACAAACCTGATACAGATATCTTTTAAAAACATTGTGGGAAAAGGAGAAAATGCTGGTAACCAGCATTTTCTCCTTTACCCACAATGTTTTTCACTCTGCTGGAAACAAATTGCAATTTTTGAGTTAGAGTTTCTCCTCCACTAGGTATTTTGTCCTACAAAAAAATCGGCACTTTGAGTAAGAATTGTTATGGATCCTAAACTTTACCACTGAGCCATGAAGGAACCTTCAGGCAGGGACTCAGAAATTCCTAGCCCATGGACATTCACATAAGAAATTGAGTAAGGATCAGCCAGGAAAGTGGTTGTTTTCCCAAGGAATGAATCCTGATGCAACGACTGTGATCAAACCATTTGAAATCCTTTACCCTTTACCAAACAATCCCTGATTTTCATGACTCTGGGACCGAAGGCTTTTGAAAACATTGGGGGAAAAGGAGAAAATGCTGGTAACCAGCATTTTCTCCTTTTCCAATGATGTTTTCTAACCAATCAAAGACAGAAATTGTCCACAGAGCTCCATTTAAATTTTTGACTTCAAATGCTTTCAGTTTGGTCCGGTCCAAAATTTTTTTGTGTGGTAAAGGGTTCAGAAATAGCCCAGTTGAGGATCTGAAACAGAGAGCCCCTTGTACTGACTACACTAACCTGCTACATGTTGATTGTTGATGATAGTGCTGTATATCCTGTACAGTCTCGGCTTATTCTACAATATATTATCTGCAGAAGACTGCTTTAAATCTACTATACGACAAAACTGCATCCAAAATGAAAGTATTTGCAGACTGAAAATTAAAGGTGGTTCAAATGTTGATATTTGGCGTTGATAGGGTGGAAAACAGTATAGAAAAAGGAGAAAATGCTGGTAACCAGCATTTTCTCCTTTTCCCACAATGTTTCTCTAAAAGTCTGCTTACTAAGGGTCATTGAAGTCAGGGTTGTTACAGAACTTACATTGCACAGCATAAGCAAACAATTCCGATGCTTCATCAAAAGTGACTGGTAGTCGACCCTGGAGAATATCCCTTTTTACTTGAAGAAAGAACTGGTATCTGAAAGATCAATGAAATATTTGTAATAATGTACAATCATGTGCAGTAACTGACTTGTTATTTGTATGGTGCTTTATGTCATTTCAACATTATTTCAGCTATATTGCAGCAGCCAGTGCACCTATCCACGCTTTCTTAAAGACCCTTTTACCAGTATTCTGCACAATTTTTTTCCAAGCCACTGGCTGCTTTCCCATGTACCAATCATGGAAACAACGGTCAGCTGTGAGAGAGGAATGAATCCTGTCACAATGTCTATGTTCAATTCTCAGAAAAATTGGTCAAGTCGGGGATTGAATCAGCAACCTTCTGTTCCCAATTCCTGTATGCTACTGGCTGAGATATTGGGCCAATTCACATGCACAGTACTTAGATCTTTATGACGATTTATTGATCTAATAATAGTGATAACAAGGAAAGTTAAATCCAGTCTGATTGGTAATTTACTTGAAACATAGAATGCACAGTAAAGAGTTCATAAATAGCTTCAAGTGCTCATAAAAAAGCTAACTAGTGAGGATTTTTGTCCACATATGCAGTCTGTCAACAGCATAATGTAGCAGTATTTTTTACCCTTTTGCACACCATTCAGAGTTCAAAGCCTTTTGAAAAAATTGTGGAGAAAGATTGTTAAACTTTGGATTGTTTGTTACATGGTTAACTCTTTACCAAAAGACAAATTTTTGTACTGAACCAAATTCAAAGCAATAGCAGACAACAAATTAAATCTTGGTAATTATAATGGTGATTTCTGACATTGATAAGGTAGACAATATTGTGGGAAAAGGAGAAAATGCTGGTTTCCAGCATTTTCTCCTTTTCTCACAATGTTTTCCACAGGCTTCTTTCTGAGGGTCATAAAAAAGTCAGGACTGTATGGTAAGGAGTTAAACTACCACAAACATCTCCAAGCGAATCAAACCTTCATCATAAAAGTTGAAAGATCAAGGGGTTTGAACCATATATGTACACTATTTCACAACAAAACTTGATAAGCCATAATTTCCAATCATATAAAACATTTTATTGAAGATATTTTATTGGGGTCCCTACCTTGTAATTTCTTCCTTCAATTTGCATGGATCTGCAGGATAGAATTTCACACCAAAATACAGGGTGTAGGGTAAACTACAAGCTGTAAATATATGACAAAAAATAATTAAAATTTTCAACTCTTTACACTAAAAATTGAAAGCATTTCCAGATGCAAGAGAAGAACTGATGAAAATTGTCTTTGATAGGGTTGAAAGCATTGTGGAAAAGAGAATGCTACTATCCAGTATTTTCTCCTTTTCTCACAATGCTTTTTACCCTACCCAAAATTAATTTCAATTTTCAGTCAAATTTATTTTGTTGTCTGCAAATGCTTTCAATCTGGACAAGTCAACTTTTGTTAGCCATCACACAAAGATAATATGTTCGCAAAGGAGAATATGCTGGTAACCAGCATTTTCTCCTTTACCCATGACATTTTCTCTATTTCTAAACAAGCAAACTTATTTATTTTAGCGGAATTTCATTTGTCATCTGCAAATGTTCTCAAATCCAACAATGAGAAAAATTTTGTCGTCTGCTAATGAGATATTCAGCCTTGGCTACAGGGTTGCCTCACATTCTATCTATAAAAGGGATACTACTTATCTATCAATTTGTTTGCATGATCTACAAATTAGAAAACTACTCAAATATCCTTAAGAAGCTAATAGATAACAGAAATAAATAACACACTCTCTGATCATGACTACCACCCCGTCTACTACCAAACTTTATAACTCTTCAACAAATGACAAAATTTCAGACCCGTTTCAAATTGAAAGCATTTGCAGACAACAAATTTAAAGTTACTAAAAACCTGAAG
Organism: Tridacna crocea; assembly: GCA_943736015.1. Classification (NCBI taxonomy): domain Eukaryota; kingdom Metazoa; phylum Mollusca; class Bivalvia; order Cardiida; family Cardiidae; genus Tridacna; species Tridacna crocea. Next base: position 20,209,168 of record OX031066.1, read on the forward strand.
TTTTTCCATAAGACTGTAGAAAATACTGTAGGAAAAGAAGAAAATGCTGTTTACTAGCATTTTCTCCATTTATCACAATATTTTTGACAGGCTTAAATCTTACGGCCATTTAAACCTGTAAACAGTATAAGTCTATACCAAACCATCCTGTGTTTTAACAACCACAGAGAAGAAATATTTTGGGCGAGGTAGAAAATTGGCTGAATGGTGTCTCAACATCATTTTACTCATATCGCAGCAACTGGTCACATATTCATGTCAGTCTTGGGTTTATCAGTTCTTGTCTAGGGCCGAAAAAAAATCTGTTTTTAGGGTTTCAGTCTGAGATACTCTGGAAACGGTAGGTAGAAATTTTCTTTTCCAAAAAAAACTTTTTTACATGAAACATATAGTGAAATCATACCCAATGGATAATTTTTTTTCAACCATAGCAAAAAAGGTTTAGGGTCGGCAGCAATAAATAGGTAGGGCAGGGAAACCCTAAACATAGATTTTTTTTTAGGTCTCGGGCTCTGAAGTGTCTTGCTCGAGGAATAACCGACAAAAAGCCAAAAGTGCATCCAGACAGACTCGAACCCTGAGCATCCAGGTTGCAACTATTACACTTTAGCACTGAGCCACACAGAACCCTGAAGAGGAGTAAACCTGGCTGGTGACCAGCATTTTCTCCTTTCTCCAAACCATCCTGTGTTTCAGCAATCCTGGAGAAAAAAGTCTTTTGAAACACTTCTGTTAGTGTTCAGCATTTGCATTTTCAATTTACAGAGATAAGTCACCACATACAGTTTTTTCCTGTGCAAAATTTTCAATTTGGACAGGTCAAAATATTTGTTGTACAATACAGAGTCTACTAGATCTACATACAAAAATCATTTAGAATCTATATTTCCTGATTGTCCCCTTAATTTCAGTTTATTTGGATATTTAGATCTCTGTGAAAGTCATACTTATATCTCAGATTTCTCTTATTTCCATCATGGTTATGGAGTGAAAAAAGAAAGAACAGATCTGAAAAGGGTACACTGTTAAAATTCTTTGTTGATAGAATAGTCTCTGGTCATTTTCAATTTATTGATCTTAACAGGTTTTCTATTGAGGACCTGATTTAAAATTAATAGATCTCTCCACCCTTTATGTGTCTGTACAAAATTTTTACACCCTTAACCCTTTCCCAAACAAGCCTTGGTTTTTATGAGTCTGCAGTGAAAGTTTTTTGAAAACACTGTGGGAAAAGGAGAAATTGCTCGTAACGAGCAATTTCTCCTTTCCCCACAGTATTTTCTACCCTTTTTGTAAACTTTCTGCCATTTTCTCCAAATCAAAAATTGTCGTCTGCAAAATCTTTCGGTTTGGTAGGGTCCAAAATTTGTCATTTGGGAAAGGGTTTACCCTTATTCCCATCAGCAGGAGCAGTTCAACTGATAATACTGCATAGAAACTTCTTGTGATCTGCTTAATATGCCCCGAACATAATTGTAATCCTGTATACTGGTAAAACCCACATATAAGTAGTTGCCCTTTCAAAACCTAATGTATGCATAACTACACTTTCAACATAACATTAGAAATGGCAGCGTCAGTCAGTACAAGATGTCCACAAGATGAACATCTCAAATAGCCTACACCATACTTTTGACTGGTTTTCCTTGATGGTTGTCACTAAAGCTGAAAGAATGGATTATTGTTTGAAATACAGGCCCGTCGGAAGGAAATTTCATTTGGTCCGGCCAGTATGGCGAGCGACGAAGTTGTCAAGCCATGCTTGGGGGGTCCGGGGGGCATGCTCCCCCGGAAAAATATTACGCATTTAACCCATTACCACACAACCCTTACTTTTGATGCCCCTGAGAAAGAAGCCTTTTGAAATCATTGTGGGAAAAGGAGAAAATGCTGGTAACCAGCATTTTCTCCTTTCCCCACAATGTTTTCTACCCTTCACAAAACAGATTTTCAGTCACTTTTTATTTTGCCGTCTGCAAATGCTTACAAATTGGACTAGTCTAAAATGTTGTCGTTAGGTAATGAGTTAAGCCATGCTAGGGGGGTTCGGGGGCATGCTCCCCCGGAAAAAAAATTTGAAAATAAGACGCTCTCTGGTGCATTCTGGCGCATTTTTTGAGGTTTATATTGCGCATATCTTTTTCGAAAATTGGTCTGGCCATTTTTCATTTTCGGCCGAAAATTTGGTCCGCCCATGGCCGGACCGGCCGGACCGCTTCCGACGGCCTTGAAATAAATGGATTATAGTTATATTTATTATTGTTTGTTGCCCGTCCCCTTTCCCCCAAAAGAAAAACTGCTTTTACCTGTATTTTGCAAGTGTACAAGAATATACTTTGGGGGTATTTGATACAATGAGGTTGCAAGAAATTTCTGTACAGTTAAATATAAATAAATCATATCATACAAATCATAATTATGTGATCAGTATCTTCTTATTTCTCATGAAAAGATCAAATTATGCACCTACCTTTGAACTGTGAGGACAATGTCTTGTTCACATCTAACCAATGCTGAAATATGTAAAAATATTACATAACATTTCAAACAAATAAATTCTTCCCATTCAGCTGTCTACCAAAATCATATTTTTGAGACAACAAATTGCCACATTTGTCAAAATTAAAAGCAGTTACAAAAATCCAATCTGATGTAACGAAACTGATGCAAATTGCCCTTAAACGGGTATAAAACAATGTTGGAAAAGAAGACATTTCTCATTGTCCCACCATGTTTTTGTGGTTGCAAAACCCAGGACTGTTTGATAAAGGGTTAAGTATCTTGAGGTGCATAATTCTCTGCCACACAATGCCAACTTTTAACAGCTTTTAGCAAGAAGCCTTTTGAAAACATTGTGGGAAAAGGAGAAAATGCTGGTAACCAGCATTTTCTCCTTTTCTTACAATGTTTTCTACCCTTCAGAAAATATAATTAAAATTCAAGTCACATTTTATATGTTGTTTGCAAAAGCTTTCAACTAGGACAAGTGAAAACTTCGTTCCTTTGGTAAAAAAGTGAAGTCCCTACTTCCTTAAAAACCATTAATATTGCACAATGACAAGTTTGAAAATATCCTTGTAAAATACCAATTAGGTTTAAACTTTGAAAGACATTCCACAATCTTCAACAAAAGTGAGATAAATACCATTCCAAACTCTTTTAGAATAGAGTAAAAGGAGGTAAGCAGTATTTTCTCCATTTTCTACGTGTTCTTCTCTTTTGTATTTATTTACTTCACATTTAACTTGCCTTTCAAAACTGAAAGGTTCAAAATCTTCCATTAGCTTTTTATCAAACGACAAAATTTTCGGTTTGTTCAACTCAAAAGTATTTGCAGATGACAAAATAAAAATGACTGGAAATTTGAAATTTGTCTGATTACCAGCAATTTCCCCTTTTCCCACAATGTTTTCGAAAGGTTTCTTTCTCAGGGTCATCAAAAGTTGAGATTGTGTGGTAAAGAGTTTAAAAAATAGTATATCAAAACGAAATTGTTTTTGGATTTATGTTTTACCACAATCTTTTCATATCCCATGAAACATTAACCAGCTTTCACCACATAATCCCAAGTTTTAAGAACCAAAGAAAAGGGTAAATGGTATCGTTTCCTTTAGCCACAATGTTTTCAAACACATTTCTATCTCAGGGTTATCAAAAAACAGAGGACTGTTTGGTTATCAAAAAACAGAGGACTGTTTGGTAAAGGGTTTTAAACATTTCTGTGTTCTAACATAATACATGTACATGTACACCTACCGTTTGTTCACTCTGGTCAACAAAGCGAAGCCCAAAAAAATCTTTTTCGAACAGATTGAGTTGTTCAAATACCTTCTCAAGTAAATACTGTCCTTTTAATCCTCCCTGAAAATAATAACAAAAGAAATATTTGTCTTATTTGTGTTCCTGCAAAGCTTACCTTTTTACCAGATGACCAAAGTTTGGGCTGGTCCATTTCCAAATGCATTTACTGACAGAATTAACCCTTTCCCAAACGACAAATTTTAGACACTTCCAAACTGGAAGAGTTTGCAGACAACAATATTAAATGATGAAAATAGTAGAAAGTTCTCCTAGAGGGTAGAAAACACTGTGGGAAAAGGAGAAATTACTCTTTATGAGCAATTTCTCATTTTTCCCATAGTGTTTTCAAAGGACTTGTACTGCAGACACGTAAAAACCAGGGCTTGTTTGGGAAAGGGTTAATAAACTGAATGAATGGTGTGTTACGGCTCTCACTGTAAGCCTTGGAATATAATAAAACAAAGTTTCAGTAGAATGCTGAAGCTATAGAAATCAATTTACAATAGAATGACAAGAATTTAACCCTTATACCCCATATGGTATTTCTATGATATCACTAATTATTGATCCTAAATAACAGCAAGGAATCTTTCTTATGTGTATATGACACCTTTTGATAGCATAGAAAACATTGTGACAAAAGGAGAAATTGCTCATGACGAGCAATTTCACCTTTTGACACAATGTTTTCCAAAGGCTCCTACAAGCAATGTGTAGAAATGAGTATCTATGGAGTAAAGGGTTAAACACTAACACTTTACCTCACAATTCTGATTTTTAACAATCCTGAGGAAGATGAAGTCTTTTCAAAGCTGTGTGGGAGAAAGAGAATATGCTTGTACAGGTCAAATATTTTCTCTTTACCCACGATATTTTCTAGTATCTAAGAGAATTTAAATACCCATCATTTTAGCCACATATAATTTCTTGTTTGTAAGTGATGTCAATCTGGGCCTGTCTAAAATTTCGTCATTTGGTAATGAGTTGATAGACTATTTGTACTGAAGCAAGTTCTACTCCTCTGATTTCCAGACATCAAGTGCACGAAAAAAAATATGTGACTGTTTTTACAAAACAAAGGGATAACTTCATGAAAAGGTCTGACACAGTTTAGGAACAGCATGTGGTTTAAAGTTATTAAACTGCTAATCTATTGGGAATTTCATATTATCCATGTATCATAATTTTGTTATCCTAAATCCTTCTATAATCTTCCTTTTTCAACCCTTTCAGAACCTATCATAAATTATACAACTTTTTCAAATACTGTAACACATTTAGATCATACTGCACAAAAAACAAGCTCGAACTTGGATTTCTACTGTCTGCTATTTTGATAACCAGCAATTTCTTTCTATTTCCACAATCTTCTTTACCCTTTAACCACACAATCCCTACTTTTACGCCCCTAAGAAAGAAGCCTTTTGAAAACACTATGGGAAAAGGAGAAAATGCTGGTAACCAGCATTTTCTCCTTTTCCCACAGTGTTATCTACCCTTCCCAGAACAAATTTCTATGTTTTAGTCACCTTTACTTTGTCGTCTGCAAATGCTTCCAATTTGGACAAGTCTAAAATTTTCTTGTGTGGTAAAGAGTTAAGGGACATAAATATTATCGATTGAGTCATATTTAGCATGCCAAATACAAATAATTTTAAATTGGACCAGTAATCAATAATGAGGAAGAAGCTTTTCAAAAAATGAAAATAGTTAGAAAGGGAGAAAATGCTAATGACAGTTTGTAACTCTTCCATGATGTTGTCTAATGTCTACCCTTTCTCATGCAATTCCATGATTTGTACCACATGACATAAATTTTGTCTTCTGGAAATGCTGTCAGTTTGGAATTCTGTTTGATAAAAAGGTTAAAGGGTTCAATTTACATAATTTATTGATGGAAATTTAAGATTAACTTCATAAATTATCAATAAAACCAATTTCCCCATCATCTTTTTTTCTATGTAACTTCTTTTTCTGCACTGATTTGCTGAAAAAAAACTAATAACAAGAGCACCTTGTACTTTGTAATCAACAAAATTGATGTTTCCAATTTGGGCGAAAGTAAAACTTTGTTCCTAGTAGACAGTTATAAGTCACAAAACAGATGAACACTTCCTCAGTTTTTTAAAATAATTTTTTTTATTCAAAAATAGTTTTCCATAAAAAAAGTACATAATTATTCAGATACATAGAAATGTCCATTTCAGAGTTGTTCATTTTATTTCTTTTACTTCATTGTACTAGACATGAAAATGGTTTTTAACTTGTTCAAATTGGAACCATTTTGTAACTGAAAAATCAAAAACTGACTCCAATCTTCAAACTCAGTGTAGTAAGAAAACTTGAATGACAGAAAAAGGGTTAACCTTGATTTTTTCACCTGCTTGTGTTCTGCTCTAAATAATGTCCAAAGGAAAAAGCGGGAAAATGGATATAATATATTAACCCTTGATCAGGTGATCCTGGGTTTTATGAACTTCAGGAAAGAAATTGGTGACCAGGATTTTCTCCATTTCCCACAATATTTTCTACTTTATCAGAAACAAATCAAGATAATAAAAATGCTAAGTGTCTCCCCTACAAGTCCTTTCTGAATATGGCTAAGTCTACTTAGAGTTTAAGTCTCTCAAAATTGAAAGCATTTGCAGCGAGACAAACTCAAGTGATTCAAATTATTAGATTTTTCTCAGAATGGGTTGAAAACATTGCTGGTTATAAGTATTTTCTCCTTTTCCCACAATGTTTTCAAATGCACTTTTCCTCAGGGTTGTTTTAATTAGGGAACAGGGCTATTGTAGTAAAGAGTTAAAATAAGTGTTTTTATTTGCAATTAGATGACTACATTAGTTCCATATTACAGAGCCAACTTAGAGTTTGCAACCCTGGTTTTGTGCAAAGCTGTGTACTTTTCTACAAATGTTACTTGTCTCTTTCCCAAATGACAAGAAATAAACAAAACAGTACATAAACAAAACTTTCAATGAAATCATGATGTAAAAAAAATTGCAATGACAATATTAAATCAAACTCTATTAATGTCCTCTGAACATTGACAATTTTAGTTTAGATTTGTCACTTTTTATTGCTATTATCCCATTCTTTAAACACCATTGATTAACATTACAGAGCGACCACATGTGGAGATCTACATACAAATAATCTAACGATTTATTATCAAAACCTGAAGGTATTAATTTCCTTTATGCCCTTTTTTTTCAAATTTTTTATTACATATCAGAATGCCAAACCCAAAATTCTTTATACCAATGCTTTGATATTTCATTGACAACAGTAACGACAGAGATGAGGTTGCTTATCTGCAAAGTGTGATCATCATCCGGTCTCAAAAATAGACTAGACTGGAAATTTGAGTATTAATGAATCTATTGTCAATGATGGCTATATATACATATTAAATTTGACTTCTGAACAAAAAAAGCCAGAAGAGGTCAGCATTTATGTTTTCAAATAGTTTATTAGCTTTTAACTTCAATATTTTTTGATACATGTAAACAAGTAAGTAAAAAAGCATTCGTGTAGAAACCTAATATGCTTTACATGATGGTCATTTGACATTCTTGCTGCGTTTTCAAGTCACATGATCTTGTCCATCAAATTCTTATTTAAACTTCTGCTTATATTTATTTGTTGAACGAAAAATTGCAATCATTTGAGGTCATTCTTTATCCCATAAAGAATTTCTATGGTATCTCTAATTGACCCTAAATATTAGCAAGGACGAAGCCACTTCTTATGAGTATATGACACCTTTTGATAGCATAGAAAATATTGTGACAAAAGGTGAAATTGCAATTTCACCTTTTGCCACAATGTTTTCCAAAGGCTCTTACAAGCAATGCGTAGAAATGAGTATCTATGGAGTAAAGGGTTAAAAAGAATTGTTAGAAATTTTATAAAGCACTGAAATTTGATAACCCTTATACACCCTTCACATCATGTAGTACTTGCTTTTACTGCTATTGTTGATCAATACCAGACAGCATATAGCCTGCAGTCTGATCTTGTGTCTACACTTTCTGGGATGGAAACACATTCTGCCCACTAGAAGCCAATGAAACAAGAACTATATTGGCGTTTTGTCCAGAAGAAACAATGTTCATGAGACATAATGACAGCTTATATACAACTGCTGTCAGTGGGAAAATAACTTAATTCAATAATGAGACCATCTGAAACTACTAATTTACACCCCTTTAAAAGGGCCATTTGTAAGTCATAGTGACGCCCACAAAAGGCAATAAAGGTCAAATAACTCTAGTTGCCCTAGCAATCTACATGGTCATGACCCAATAAATTACAATAATTTGCTAAATAATATTATCCTCAAACCAGAAATACCACACATCCCTACACCAACCAACAAAATTGAGACAATTTTATCAATGTTGTCAGAAAAGGAGAATGCACAGAATATCCATAATAACTGTTATTTCTTTTAGTAACAAGTACCAAGCAAGCACATAAGAAATGAAAGAAAAGAAACGGAAAAAATATTGAAAAATAGTATCTTTTGCATAGCAATGTTATCACAATATTATCAAGAAATCATGTCCATAGTGTTACATGAAAATCATGTTTGCATAATAATGGGTTATTCACCATTCAACCGATATCTTCAAAAAGTTGTGGGTACCAACAATTTTGTGCCACTCCGTATTCTGACAATAATCTTATATCAGTGTATATTTAGCATTCACAGTTCTCCACTTGCAACTCTGGTACATAATTCTTTCACCTTCTGCATCTGAATACAAAGTCTTTTCATTTTGTAACTTATTTTTCAAGAACTAATATGGCCAAACAACAGGCTTGCATTGCTTTCTGTTTTCCTTTGCAAATGGTTAAGATCACTACATTGCTGTATTCACCTTTGGCTGTACGAGCCAAAATTTGCAAACCCCTAGATATGCTTAACTATTGGTTGCAGTCTATTCTGAAAACATCAATGAAGTTGTGTGTTACATTCTGCTACATGGATCTATCATCAGAGATAATTATCGGATAATAATGCCCTGAATCAGTACCAAAAAACATGGACAAACAATATTTACTTAGAAATGTACTCTAACAAACCGTTTTAATGAAGTTTTAGGACATACTCCTTCATCTGGTGATGGACTTTCAATATATGTTGTTACAGGAGACCACTCCTTCCTACAAGGCTTTGTCCCGATTTGAATACAATATCTAACAACTGCTTTAGGGCGACATCTCTTTAGCTCAGTGGTTATGGTCTTTTAAACTTCCATAAACAAGGATAATTGTAGTCGTGGGTTTGAATCCCACCAGTTGTGGTTTGTACTTCAGCTATGCATTTGTTGCGAACTTGCACATTCAAAAGAACATGATTGTGTGAATTTTGCCAAAACTGTTATGTTATGCAACATTTGATGAGTTTTCAATGATTTAATTCTACAGGTTACTATCAAAATCCAGTTGGTGGCATATTGCAGGGATAATAAATTTCTGCACTGTCAGCAAAGAGTAGATAGAGCAAAGTGGTGATTGTCAATCTCGGCTATCAGAGATGCTGCTCTTTGGTCTCTTTCCTCTTTCCTTTTAGAATCTGATTTACTTACTATTTCCAGAAGTGTTTGACTAAGCTGTTTTGGTGGGGGTCTTTTTGAGCACATAATTATTAGATCACCAGTATAAATTTCTGAATAAAAAGTTATCATTTATCCTTTAATTCTTTTCCAAATGACACAATTTCAGATTGATCAAGCTGACTAGATAGACTGAATGTTGCTCAAATGATGGACTTTTTCTCCGAAAGATTATGGGAAAACATTAGAGGAAAGGGAGGTTTTTAGCATTTTCTTTTACTGTTTTACACAATGTTTTCAACATAAAGTCTCTGAAGAGTTGACTTGTTAGCTCGAGATTGTTTGTTCAAGTCTAGAGACTTAAAGCATCTTCACAATCAAAGGTCACATGCTTTGATCCATACTGCATTTTAGAGAAACACAACCTTGAAACTGGAATTAGTTGGGTTTATTCCAATTCTCAAGGCCTACAAGAAGCCAACACTCATGCCACTGCTGTGCAAAAAGTAAAATAATTGACAGTGCATGTGCCTAATTCAGTGTTGTCCATTTTCAGAAGAAAAATTTCTAGATTAGCCAAAGGTGACAGGTAACTGAAGATAGAAGTATCCATTACTCTGACATTAATGGATTTATGAGAGAGGATAATACATGTCATCTCATATAAACAAAAATTATTATCTCTGTAACACATGACAAAACTTTAGACTTGTTCATGGCAAATGGGTCCATATACCAACCATTCTTAAGAAAAATTTCAGTCTTATTCTCCATAATTTTCTAACTTTGAAAGCAACTTAACTTCTGATTCGGTTTAGCTTAAATCAGAAGTTGTGCTATTTTCAAGTTTGGACAAACTGGTGAATAAGACTGAAAATGTTCTTAAGAATAGTTGGTGAATACAAACCCTGGAGATGAATTTTGGGAGGAACTTCATCCTAAAACTGCAAAGTGTGACTCAAGGCCATTTTTTGTGAATGGTGTAGTTTAGATCAGGCTGCACAGAATGGTTCTACACTGTCCCTGTCTCACACGGAGATAGTATTCCACAAAAAATACATTGAAATAGCAATATTATTTACTGTCAGCTTTTAACAATAAATTTCCACAGATAATGCCTAGGTCACAAACAAAACTGGCACTGGACGATTTCATCCAACTTCGCCTATTCAAAGATCTGAGACATCGTCCAGGCGCTGTACTATTTTAAGACATTTTGCTCAAGCAGTCACAAATCAAATGTGCATCTGACGGCAGTTGCTTTGGAAATGCTGTGTGTGCACTTTTCAGTTCAGAAAGGCACCGTATGGTAACCTGACTGTCATCTGGCTGCGACCGGACGGCGACCGGATGGATATCTTTCAAACTTTGTGCCTCTGTCCGGTTAAGCTACAGAGGCAATTGTCATAATGTCCGAGAATGACACATGTCTGTAGACACATTTTGACCCACACTGTTTTCACTCTGCGGCCGCACCAAGCATGGTAATCAGCATTTTCTTCTTTTCCCACAATGTTTTCTACCCTGCTGGAAACAAATTTCAATTTTTGAGTTACGTTTATTTTCTCGTCTGCAAGAGCTTTCATTTTGGACAAGTCTAAAATTTTGTTGTTTGATAAAGGGTTACAACAGTACTTTTATTATGGAAAGATCTTAAATGTGGTTAGCAGGCATATTTCAAGTTAATTCCTCACCAAATCATAAAATTTCAGACTTTTCCAATGGTAAAAGATATTGGAACATCATAATAAATGATCATAATTTATGAAATTGAAAGTTAAACTTTGTCTTTGGAATGGTATAAAACATTGTAGGAAAAGGAGAAAATGATGATTAACAATGTTTTGTCATTTTCCCAAAAAAGTTTTCATAACCTTCCTCTCTCAGGTTGGTTAAAACTCAGGAAAATGGAATAAAGGGTTAACAAAGGTAACAGTTGACAAAGTGTTATCTATGTTATTTTTTTATCTGTTGAACTATACAAAAAGGATCAATTCTGAACCAAATATTGTGAGTTTTAACAACCCCAAGAAAGAAGTGTTATGAAAACATTGTGCAAGAAAGAGAATATATTAGAATTAGAAGCCAATATAATTCTCAGTTTCCCACAACATGTTTTATCCTATCAAACAAATTTGGCTGTCTGAGGCACGTTTAGGTTGTACTCTGAAAATACTCTGGATGAGTTTTGTGGTCAGATAAAGAGTTAACAAAACTTTGAGCTTGACATAGTTGAAGGCATTAGCAGACAAATTAAATATACATGTAACTCCAAAGATGTTTTTTTTCTTTAATAGGGTAGACAACATTGTTGGAAATGGAGAAAGTGCTGGTTACCAGAATTTTCTCTCTGTTTGAAAAAAAAACAACTTTTCCCCCATACTCATAAATACACAGTACTATGTTGTAAAGGATTAAAAAGTAGAGGCTAGAGTTGACAAGTGATTGAACCCATGCACTACAATGGAATGTGAACAGACTGCAGATAAAATCTGCGATCATATTGTCATCTATTGGTCCACAGTCAATTTGAACTGAAGTTTTTCATAAAGATTAATATCACTGTACATACCAAGATATGTATCTACATGTGTGGCTAAACCTTGTTAACCCTTTACCGCAGTTACAAGTTTTGACGCTCCTCGAAAAGAAGCCTTTTGAAAAAATTGTGGCCAAAGGAGAAAATGCTGATAACCAGCATTTTCTCCTTTTCCCACAATGTTTTCTAATCTATCAAAGAACAATCGCAGCATTTGATCAAGACTGAAACTGTCTCCTGCAATGTTGCTTTCAATTTACATAAGGCTAGAATCTCTTCCTCTGGTAAAGTGTTAGATCGCAACTCGATCACGAAATATTATTTTCTTTGACATTAGAAAAACTTAACAAAACAAATTAAATATGATTCGGGCAATGATATATTTGTCACTGAGATAGTAGAAACATTGTGAGAAAAGGATAAAAAGCTGATAAACAGCATTTTCTCCTTTTCTCAGTGTTTTCACAGGAAATCTTTCTTTGGGTTGTGAAAGCTGTAGATATTTTAGTTCAGGATTAAACTAAAGCCTTTTCTGAATATTTCGACAGATAAATGAATAAAACAGACATTTATATCTTTGTTGCAAGTTAAGATAAGAATCTTAACACTGCAATTTCAAGGTTTTTGTTACTTTAGTTTGCTGAGATTTCTTACAAAGAATTCATGAGAACATTTATCAAGATCAGACCATACAGCCTGTGCAGACTTATCTTGATCTACAAGGTCTCAAAAAGCACCTAATGTTTGACTAGGTATTCATGTGATTAAGCGTTACACATTTACATAGAATGTAAATTTAGGGCTAGGAATTTCCTGCGAGAACCTTCATGGTCAGTGTAGAAATTAACCCTTTTCCCACACGACAAACTTTCAGACCTGTCCAAATTGAAAGCATTTGCAGACCACATGGTAAACTTTACTAAAAAATTGAAATATGTTTCCGGCGGGGTAGAAAACATAATGGGAAAAGGAGAAAATGCTGGTTACCAGCATTTTCTCCTTTTCCCATAATGTTTTTGAAAGACATCTATCTGGGGGTCGTAAAAACCAGGGATTGTTTGGTAATGAGTTAAGGAGGATTTACAATCTTGAAGCCCAATGTTCAATTACTCACTTAGGACATTGGGTATGAATTCTCTAAGGCTCTCGAAAAATTAGGATTGTATCATGGGTAAAGTCACTAAGTGTTTAAAATTTCTCACAAAGAAACCTTTCTGAAATATTTTATACAAGCTGTAACTTAATCTTGACTAAATTACAGTCACATTTCACTCAAAATATTCAACTTAAAGGCATTGAGAAAATTTTACTTCAAAGCTTAATTAGGGACAATCAAAAAGATAGTTACAAAGTGTCAATTTTCAAAACAAATTGTCTTGTTCCAACGTAAATGTAGTGATGCATGGAATTGAGTACCAGTATTACCCATAATGATAGCACTTAACTCACTACCAAACGACAATATTCTAGATATGTCCAAATTGAAAGCATTTACAGATGACAAAATAAAAGTGACTGAAAATCTGAAATTTGTTTTGTGAAGGGTAGAAAACATTGTGGGAAAAGGAGAAAATGCTGGTTACCAGCATTTTCTCCTTTTCCCACAATGTTTTCTCAAGGCTTCTTTCTCACGGTCGTCAGAAGTAGGGATTGTGTGTTGATGGGTTAACCCATAGAAAGTGCTGCCCTTTTGCAAAAAGGATAGATCATGATCACACTGCAAAGAATGTGCAGTCTGATCTTGGATCTACACTGTATGACAAGGAGATAATTTCTCTTGAACATAGATTCTGAAATACGAAAATTTGGGTTTTTACTATCAGCTTTAAAGGTTCATTTCTTTTATTTAGCAGGATATGGGTTAAATTTCAGTGAAGCCAGTGAAAACTCAATGTATTTTAACCCTTTACCACACAATGGCCAATTTTGAAGACCTTTGGAAAGAAGCCTTTTGAAAACATTATGGAAAAAGGAGAAAATGCTGGTAACCAGCATTTTCTCCTTTTCCCATAATGTTTTCTACTCTATCAACAAACAATTGCACAATTTGAGCCACAATGGAACTGTCGTCTGCAAATGCTTTCAATTTGGATGGGGCAAAAAATTTGTCGTCTGGTAAAGGGTTAATGTTTGATATTACACATTTTTCAATGATATGTAACTTAAAATCACTGTAGCAAGTACTTTTCTGACAATGTTTTCTACCCTCAAAACAGATTTCAATTTTCAAGTTACCATTAATTTTCATTTTGTCCTCTGCAAATGCTTTCAATCCAAAAAATTTAATATGAAATGTTTTTGTTTGGTAAAGAGTTTATAAAGTCCTTTCCTTATCCTTGACTATGACTCAGAACCATAATTTTTAAAGTTAATCCTTTCCCAAACAAGCCCTGGTTTTTATGTGTCTACAGTACAAGTCTTTTGAAAACACTGTGGGAAAAGGAGAAATTGCTTGTAACGAGCAAACATTGTGGGAAAAGGAGAAAATGCTGGTAACCAGCATTTTCTCCTTTTCCCACAATGTTTTCTACCCTTCACAGAAAAATTTCAAATTTTCAGTCACTTTTATTTTGTCGTCTGCAAATGCTTTCAATTTGGACAAGTCTAAAATATTGTGGTTTGGTAATGGGTTAACCCTTTACTTCACCACAAAATTTTAGACCTGTCCTTATTGAAAGCATTTTCAGATCACAGTTTTAATATTGCTCATACGAAATAATTTTTCTTTGATGGGTCGGAAAGTGTGGGAAAACAGGAAAAGAAGAAAATGATGATTACCAGCATTTTTCCTTCTCTCACAATGTTTTCAAAAGGTTTCTTTCTCGAGGCTGTTACAAGTCAGGATTGTGTGGTAAAGAGTTAAACTTTTACTAAATGACAACAATGTAAACTTGTTCAAATGCAAGGCAACTTAGCAGAAAAAAACAATGATGTGTCTCAAGTGTAAATCATTAAGCGGGCAATGTGAGAACTGGAGAAAATACTCGAAATTAGCAATTTCTTATTTTCCTACAATGTTTTTCAAAATATTCTTCTTCCTCACAGCTGTCAAACTCAAGATAACCAGGGTATGTAGTGGTCGGTTAACTCTTAACCAAACGCCAAAATATAGGACTAGTCCAAGTTGAAAGCACTTGCAGATGACAAAATGAACACAAGTAACTGAAAAAATTAAATTTGTTTCGAGCAGGGTAGAAAACATTGTGGGAAAGGGAGAAAATGACAGTTACTGTCTTTTTCTTTTTCTCCTTTTCCAACTGTGTTTTCAAAAGGCTTCTTTCTTGGGGTTGTGAAAACCAGGGATTGTTTGGGAAAAAATTAAGGGTGGTGTAATGTAAATATCTACACATCAATGAAATTGATTTCAGTCTGGTATCAAAATTGCACTTTAAAATCTTTACAAAAAACTGAAATAATTAAACTTGTCCATTTAATGAAAACAACTGCAAACTACAAATCAAATGAAGCTAAAACAATGAGTTTTGGCCCATAGAAAAAAATGTTGGAAAGGCAGAAAATGTCGATTACAAATGGTTTACCTTTATAACTTTGAATCACAAAGTCATATACGGTAAGATTACTGAAGAAAATGTTTCCGTAAGACTACTCTTTTTTAAGTTGACTGAACTTAACTCTTTACCAAATGACAAAATTTTAGACTGGTCCTAATTGAAAACACTTGTTGACAACAAAATAAAAGAATTCAAAAATTGAAATGTATTCCCAGTAGGATATGAAACATTGTGGAAAATGCAGAAAATGCTGGTAACCAGCATTTTCTCCATTTCCCACCATGTTTTCAAAAGGCTTCTATCTCAGGGTCATAAAAACCAGGGACGGTATGGTAAAGGATAGGCTCGTTACCAAACAAAAAAAAGAAGACTTGTTAGAATTAGGTGTATTAATTTTTTGTTAGCAGACGAAAATTTATATTCAATTCAAATACTAGAACTTGTCTTTGATAGGAAAGAAAATGTGAAAAAAGGAGGAAATGGTGGTTACCAACCTGAATTTTCGCTTTTTTTTTCAAAAGGCTTTTATCAGGAAGGTTGTTTTAACTTGAGATTGTGTGGTAAAGAGTTAACCCTTTATCACACAATGCCGACTTTCAAAGACCCTGAGAAAGAGGCCCTCTGAAAACATTATGCAATAGAAGATAAAATACTAGTAACCAGCATTTACTCCTTTTCCCAAAACATTTTCTACCCATCGAAAAAAGAAATCACCATTTTAACAACATCTAATTTGTTGTCTGCAAATGCTTTCATTTTCGACCAGTGTAAAACTCTTATCGTTTGGTAAAGAGTTAAAGGAACCAACTCATTACATCATATCTTCTTGGTCATGTTAATACCTCTCCAACAAGAAGAAAAAAGAAATTGTCTACAATCACCATGGGCAGATATTTAACAGGTATTGCTGCCAGAAATTACCCTTGAAATAGCAACAATAGTTACTGGACATTGGACTGTTTGGAAATGCCTTCGCCAATAGGTTGAAACCATGAAAACTGAAAGGCAGCTAGTCCACCTAGAATCTGTTGTAGGCACAGATGTTAACACAGAATTGAAGCTTCAAGCCAATAAGAAAAACTGAAATATCTTAGTTCTGAAATTCTGTTAGTTGTAAAGATTTAACTTATTTTACAATTGGGATTACAGATCAGACTACACATTACTAGAAGTCTGACAAAAAGCACCAGTTATATCTGTCAACAAATAATGTGAGATATGTCCAGCAGCAAGAGCTTATGGGTTAACCCTCAACTCTTTACCTAGCAAGAGAAGTTAAGACTTGTCCATTTTGAAAGCATTAGTGCACAACAAATAAAAGGACAGGTCTCTGAAATAATGGTTTGTCTGCCATATGGTAGAAAACATTGTGGAAAAAGGATAGAACCCAGATTCCCCAGCTTTTTTTTCCCCTGGGTCATTAAAAGTTGGGACTGTGCAGGGCTCCCGCTGTCGATCGCCAGTGGCGCCAAATGCGAAAATTTAGAAAAAATGGCACCAAAAATGAAGCACTGGCGAATGTATTGGCGACAAGTAAATGTCTATAAACTCTCCTCTGACATACACAGTATGTATCAAGTGTAAAGGAAGCCCGCGTAACTGTTTATCACACCTTATCAGGCTGACATTCATTAACGGTCTTGTCTAAATTACACACCATATTTGCATACACACCACTGCTAAACAATCAAATATCAATATTTCGTCACGCCCCTTTGAGCACCCTATATCAAACCAATTAGTTATCACATACAAGATTTAGTCGCCGCCCATAATTTCTAAAGCCACGCCTTCAGTATGCCTTACCTGGTTACCTAGTCTACATCCTTTCAGTGGCTAGAAATTAATCATATGTATTTATCGATGTTGTTAATGAAAAACATGATAATGGTATTGATCTGCTCATCTAGCGTAAAAATGACAGATTTTTGAGTTAGTTGCTACATATTCCGTAAATTTTATGCACAATAATGCCGAAAACAATTTCTGAAAATTAACTGATATGAAAAAATGGATTGTCGAAAAAGTGCGAAAACCCATGACACAACAACATGTATGTTTGACGTTGCCTGATCAAAAGCATTTCAGACTGTCTTTAGCTTTGATGATGACTTTAACAGTAAGTTTACACAAATGCTGAAATATGCCTTATAATGAGGAAAAACACGGATGATTTTATGATGTGAAAATGCTGAATGAATGGGGGTGGGGGGGGGGATTACACTTCGTAGGCCACTTTGTCTTAGTGATAGCACAGGAAGAAGTAACTATATAGGACACTCATACTGAGAGAAAAGACCAGAATAAAGGACCATTTAAAAATTAAACTTGATAATCTTTTAGGATAAAAGAAATGATGTTCCAATCCCAATCCCAAATCCCAAATTTCTTCCTGAATTTCTTAAAAACTGACGGAATTCTAACATATTGGCAGTCATAGAATTAAGGAGCTGTATTAGGCCTACTTTTAAAATATAAATTGTATGTCCCTGCAGCTCAAAACCTTGAAACCATTGGTGAAAAAGAAACATAAGTAAGCTTGTACAGCACTATTGAGCAATGTATTTAGAAGCTTTAGCATTGGCCAATAAACTGAAGTATCTAAAGCACTATATGGCTACCTCAGATGGCTCCTACTGGCCCCAATTTTTATGAAGTGGCGAATTTGATGGCACAAATATTAAAACTTGCAGGGGAAGCCCTGACTGTGTGGTAAAGGATTGACTCTAATGACACAATCCCTCATCTTAAAGCCTATAGCAAAAGGACTATTGAAACACTGTTGGGAAAGAAGATGCCATGAAACCAGCATTTACCCCTTTTCCTGTTTTTCTCTCAACTGTCGTTGTCTGCGCATGTCATATTCTTCGAAGATTCGACTGTCTTATATGACGCATCACTACTAGCCCCAAAAGCAGGCTGACTGTAATATTACGCTCTATAAATTAGCAATGTTGAAAATAGTTTTTACGTATTGATACGTTTGAGGTGAAATGAGACCTTCTTTAGCAACAGATTTCTCTAAACTGGTGATCATAGTTGAGTGAATTGCAGGAGGTATCGTTTTATTGGGTAAACCTTTATTTCAGTTTGAAATTCAAAGTAACGGTTGTCGCGTATGAAAGTGGTTCGGCTCTGTACCCAGGATGCCCATATCAGATAGATGAGTATTTATAGAATGCCATCTAGCGGGAGATAATGCCCAACTGTTTTTTCCCTCAACAACAAAACCCATTTTTTACAAGTACATTTAATTTTAATTTGTTGCCTGCATGCACTGTCAACCATGACAGGTCGTGAAATTTTATTGTCTGATTAAGAGTTAACCCTTACACTGCATAGTGCTACTCACTGACCTTTAGCTGACAGTGTAGATCAAGATCAGGTTGCACAGAATTTGCAATCTGATCTTGAATCAAGACTGACCAATACGAAGACAGACTATTATTCTCAAAAAAAAAAAAAATAAGTTTGAAACAATATTTTTTGGGTTTCTATATCAGCTGGAAAGTTACATTTAACTTTCTAGCAGGATTAGTCAATGGTTTGACTGCAGATCTCTATCAACCTTTGAACATTTCTGCTATATGCTTCAAACTGGAGAATTGTAGTCTATCAACAACAAAAAAATACAAGCTGATCTATATTTCTGTGGTATACCTTGTATGGCACATAATACACTGTATCATCCAGTAGAAGAATTTTACAGCTTGACTTATCCCCTGCTTGTGCACTGTTTCTAGCCTTGTCTTTATCCCCTCTAAGAAACTTCGGCAAAAAGCGGGATAATCGAGACATGACTGTGTTTTACAGGCGTAAAATCTACACATGCAGATTAACTCATACAGCAGCGTAGGCTATTTATTGTTTCTCTATTATGTCTCTAGCAATAATGTAAACAAAGAGCTGGGCTTTGAACTTTCATTTTCGTTCCCGCCGTTCACTTGCAATCATGTTAGTCAGGTAGCATCCATAGTAACAAAATTCGTGTAACATAAAATTCACTGAATAAGTTATTTATCGAATGTCGGCCAAGTTCTACACACAAAAACACGGGACTAATCCTTCTTTGATCCACATGTCCACCTGTCACTTAACTTCTCAAACTAATTAAGGTCAAGGTAGGTAAATTCGTTCGCACCTGTCCGGTAAAGGGAATTATGGGATTGCAATGAGCGCGTTTGTTTTGTAAATATTGCATTAGAAAACAGGGAAGGTGAAATATTACACAGATAACGTAAACAGGTGTATCAAAACTATCTTGCTGTTGTTTCTGTCGGTCTTTTGTCCTTAACCCAATTTAGAAAGAAAAACAATGATTCAATGACATTAGCAGACATAATATCAATCGATTAACCATTTCCCCAATCATGGATTGATGGTCAATGGGAGGTAACTGCAACAAAGGCAAGGTATCGAATAAGTACTCTCCCTTGGATTTTGTAGGTAAATTGCGGGAAAAACTAATTATGAACGCTAGAGATAAATCCTCGGTTTACTTAAAAAACCTCGTAACTGCAGCTTGTTTCAAGTTGTAGTTACTATAAATTTTTTTTTAAGTAGACCGACGTTATTCGGATTAGCAAAAATGCCGATCGGTCCAAGATTGTTGACCAAGTGTTTGCTGATCACGCAGAATGGCTGCAGTTCACTTGCAGAACATACAGAAGCGTTTAAGAATCAATGCCGACATGTTGGCGATGTGAATGCCAAGGTATATATAGGCGAGTTATCTTTCCTGAACCGCTCGGGGTGACACAGTGAATAAGAAACCTCGCAGAATGCTGCCAGATTATGAGCGATCTGTTTCAGAACGTCCGGAATGATCGCTGAAGGTTTCCCAAAGGGATGCCGACCGTCCCGACGCTTCCCCGAACTCAACGATCGGCGTCCAAATTCTAAAACTTTTAAAATTTGGATCCCGAAGCTTTTTTTTTTTATCCCGAATCGGCCCCGACACACTAAGAATGTTTCCAGATGGGTTTAAGAAACACCAAGAACGGTTCCCGATCATTGCGAAGATGTGCCGAAGCATCCAGTTCCTGTCATTTCTACGATCGGGAACCTTTCGGGGTCCTAGTGGAGGGCTGGTCTTATCAGCATGTTTTTAAAGAAAGAACTTCTTTCTTAACTCATTACCAAATGACATTAATTTTAAGCTTGTCCAAATCCAAAGCATTTGCCAACGACAAAATGACTGAAATTTTGAAATTTGTTTGTTGGAGAATAGAAAACATTGTGGGAAAAGGAGAAAATGCTAGCTACCAGCATTTTCTCCTGTTTCCCACAATGTTTTCCAAAGGCTTCTTTCTCAGGGTCGTCAAAAGTAGGGATTGTGTGGTAATGGGTTAAAACCGTTTCTTGGTGGGCGGGATTGTTTGGGAAAGGGCTGTGGTTTGATTAATTTCTGAAGTAAAAAACGCTGTGACGAAAGTAGGGAAAACTATTTATCATATACCTAGCCGAGTGAAATCCTGGAATTTCCCAATAATTTTTTGTCGCCGGTTTTCTGCAAGCAAACTTGCCATTTATCTTCGAATCATTCTGGCAGAGTATTTAGCCATAATTTCATAAGTGAACCAAGCTCTTTGAAAAAGCGGGTATAATATATTTACAAAATATATCGACCATGTCAGCCTGCACAGACCAGGCAGGCTAACCTGTGCCGAAACGATTTCCTATTTGTCCATTTTCTGCAAGACCAAGGACCAGTCTTCCTCATGATTCAATCGTTTGTTAGACAAAATGGAGTGCAACACGCGAAAAGGTACATTCGGACATTTGCGTAAACTGTCGTCTCGGATTAGCCTGCGCAGTCCGCGCAGGCTAATCCGATACGGCACTTTACGACTACATTAGATCTTGTGTTACAGTAGAGTTGCGTAAAACAGAAAATCACATAAAATCGGAAAGTGTCGTTTCGGATTTGCCTGTGCGGAGTGCAAACGCTGATCAGAGACGACACTTTACGCAAATGTCCGAATGACCCTTTTCGCGTGTTGCACTCCATTAATGGACTTTATGGATCCATGACTATGTAATAAATGCTTGTATAATGTATCACGGAATTGCAAAAAGACCCTTGTCAGAGCAGAGCCCAAACTTTTATATGATATAGTATTTGGCTCTATAGTACAATACCCGAACAGTGATTCTAATCGCTATTGAATACTAGACTCTAAAGGAAAATAGAGTATGTATTTCATTTGTGTTTTTGTATAGGCTTAACCCTTTGCGACAAAATTTTACAGCCTGCCCAAAATTAAAGTATTTGCAGACAACAATCTCTTTTTAACTAAATGATTGGGTTTGTCTTGAAAAGGGAGGAGAAAACATTGTGGGACAAGGACAAAATGCTGGTTACCAGCATTTTCTCCTTTTTCCACAATGTTTTCAAACGACCTCTTTCCCAGGGTTGTTAAATCCTGGAATTGCATGGTGAAGGATTAATTGAGGATTATTGAATACACAAACGGGGTAGTTGAGTTCGTATAGGTTTTGTTGTAGACATTTTATTTCAATACCTTTATTCGGATATTGAAAGGAATCTTTTTTTAAACGATATAGCTAGTGGTATCATATAGAAAGAGACTCTTTCATGAAGAACAACATTGATGTACTACAGTGATCTTATTTTGATAGTGAAAATAATGTTGGTACACATTTTTTGGGGTTGACTTTACTATCAGATTTTTTTAGACGTGAATATGAAGATTTGAAATATGGTAAGAAGGGAATATCTACTGTAATAGGTAACTACATTTGTATAATTTATATTGTACGATTATGTATGTTACTCTTTGCTTGATAAAAGAATTTTAGACTCGCCCATATTGAAAGTACTGTGAGATGACAAATTAAAATGAGGCTCATGTGATGAAATTTGTATTTTATAGGGAAGAAAACATGGCTAGAGAGAGAGAAAATGTTGATATCCAGCATTTCCGTCTTTTTCCACAAAATGTTTGCAGAATCCCCTTCAATTCTCTCAATGTTTTCAAATTCCATCTTCCTCTGGGTCCTCAAAAGCTAGGATTGTTTGACTAAGGATTAGGTAGAGAGAGAGAGAGAGAGAGAGAGAGATTATTTGACAATTTGAACGAGAGAGACAGAGACAGAGGGTGAGAGCAGATAGTGAAAACAGACATTGTATAAAAGAACGGACATCGTATCTATAGTATATGATAAATGCCATTTTGATCATGATGTGTTCTACAGCTCGCAATCATCTAAAACCTAGAAGAAAATTTCTTTAACACGCACGAACCACCATACTCTAAAACTATACTGTGCGATAACCGAAAAAAAAAACAAACTTTTCGCAGACCGTGAGTTTAAATCAAAGATCTGAGACTACGCTCTGTGCAGTCTGATCTTGATCTACATGGTGTCTGCAAATATCTCCATGTTGGCCTATAGCACCGAAAGGGTCAAGCCTAAAATAGACTGTAACCTGATATGTCCTTCGTCTTTTGTTATTGATAGTAAATAAACACATTAACGCCTTACTTTAATTCAAACGTTCGGGTGGTGATATTGTATGAAAATTGATCCCGAAGTAACTCATAATAGACGTAAAAGAACTGTAAGTTGTAGTGTAGCTCATTGGTTTTTACGATCGTCTAGCTTGTAGTATACTTTTCAATACACTGAATTATAGTTTGATGACAGATTTCTAATCGAAGGAGACCTTCAGTGGAACCTTTGCCTTTAAAACCTTTGAAATCTTTTAAAGTCTTGCTTTGCTTTTAAAATCTTCGGAACCATAGCTGTTGAAATAATTAGTGAGGGAAAAGTCATTGGAGATATGCCTATTTATTCTGTTCAGCTTCAAAGATGAAAGCAGGGGCTTCTGCAGACAGCATAGATCAAGATCTGACTGCATAGTACTGATCTCGTATCTTTACAGTCCGTTTATTTGTCAATATGTTACACTACAATATATTAAATGCTTCTGATTTTAAAGTATGGTATTTCAATGGTCGAAAGAAACTGAGTTTCGGGAAAACAGAATCCTGCTACAATGTAAATACCCCCATATGAATGAAATTAGTTTTCAACATTTGACGAAAACTAAATAAACTCTTTTGAAGCTGGATCTTCTCTTGTAAACACAGTTTACCCTCGCAAAGTACATGGTAGAACCTTTCTGGTACTGTACTGATCTGTCGATCTGATTGTCTGTCCATCTGCCTGCCACCCCGATTGTTCGCTCTCTCTCTCTCTCTCTCTCTCTCTCTCTCTCTCTTTCTCTTTCTTCTCTCTCTGGGTATTTCAACAACATCGGGATATCTGCTTCATTTTCAAATGCCAAAGTTACTGAAAGGTCCTTGGCAAACACCGTCAAAAGTTATTCATTCGTCAAGGGCAGACTAGAAATCAAATATCAATCTACATATTAGATCAGAGATAAGAAATTTTCAACTCGACCCTTCTTTTGACCGTAGATACACATGTTTACCCTTTACCAAGGTATTTTAAGTTTCAACGAAAAAACTGTCCAAACATTATGAGAAAAGGAGAAAATGGTATTCCTGTTTTTTTTCTAAAATGTTTTTTTTACTTGTCTAGGACAAACTCCACCATTTAAGGCACATTCAATCAGTTTTTAATTTTGTTTGGCTTAAGATGTTCCTTGTCTGGTAAAAAGAGTATAGACTCTTTTACTCTTAACCAGACGACAAAATTTCAATCTTGTACAATTGAAAGCATTTGCAGACAAAAATATCAACGTGACCCAAATGGTTCAATTTTTAGCTCTACTGGCTTTCAGCCAGCAGAGCTTATGTCATGGCGTGGTTTCCGTCGTCCGTCTGTCCGTCCGTCCGTCTGTCTGTCTGTCCGTCCGTCTGTCCGTCCGTCCGTCCGTCCGTCCGTTAGTCTTTTTCTTGTTTACGCGATAAAGTCTTCATTTTTGGTCAGATTTTCATGAAACTTACACAGTTTGTTTATCTCATCAATAGCTTTAAGCCTATTGATTTTGAAAAAAATCCAACCAACAGTTTTGGAAAAGTAGCCATTTCAGATTTAAAATTTCCATTTCTTGTTTACACGATAAAGTCTGTATTTGTGGTCAGATTTCCATGAAACTTGCAGAGTTTGTTTATCTTATCAATAGCTTCAACCCTATTGATTTTGAAAAAAATCCAATAAATAGTATGGGAAAAGTAGCCATTTCAAGTTTAAAACCTTCATTTCTTGTTTACGCGATAAAGTCTTCATTTTTGGTCAGATTTTCGAGAAACTTACACAGTTTGTTTATCTCATCAATAGCTTTAACCCTATTGATTTTGAAAAAAAATCTGACAAACAGTATTGGAAAAGTAGCCATTTCAGGTTTAAAATTTCCATTTCTTGTTTATGCAATAAAGTTTGTATTTGTGGTCAGATTTCCATGAAACTTGCAGAGATTGTTTGTCTTATCAATAGCTTCAACCCTATTGATTTTGAAAAAAAATCTGACAAACAGTATGGGAAAAGCAGCCATTTCAAGTTTAAAACCTTAATTTCTTGTTTACGTGATAAAGTCTTCATTTTTGGTCAGATTTTCATGAAACTTACACAGTTTGTTTATCTCATCAATAGCTTTAACCCCATTGATTTTGAAAAACATCCAACAAAAAGTATGGGAAAAGTAGCCATTTCAAGTTTAAAATTTCTATTTCTTATTTATGGGATAAAGTCTGTATTTGTGGTCAGATTTCCATGAAACTTGCAGAGTCTCTTTATCTTATCAATAGCTCCAACCCTATGAATTTTGAAAAAAAAAACATAAAACAGTATGGGAAAAGTAGCCATTTGAACTTGAAAACTTTCATTTCTTGTTTATGCGATAAAGTCTGCATTTGAGGTCAGATTTTCATGAAATTTGCATAGCTTGTTTATATAATCAATAGGTTAAACCCTATTGATTTTGAAAAACATCCAACAAACAGTATGGGAAAAGTAGTCATTTCAAGTTGAACAATTTCATTGCTTGTTTACATGGTAAAGTATTTATTTGTGATCAGATTTTTGTGAATTTTTCAGCTTATTTATCCCATCAATAGCTTTTTAACCCTGTTGAGTTTGAAAAAAATCAACAAACAGAAATGGAAAAGTAGCCATTTTGAGTTGAAAATGTCAATTTTTTGTCCCTTTGCATAATGAATTCATAATGTGTGCTTGATTTAAAAGCAAAATCTCTGCCAGTAGAGCATATTCAGGCCTTTCAGGGCCTTCTAGTTCTTTGATATGGTAGTAAACATTGTGGAAAAAAGACAAAATGCTGTTTACCAGCATTTTCTCCTTTTCCCACAATGCTTTCAAAATGCTTCGTTTCCAGGGTCGTTAAAAGTTGACATTGTGCGGTAAAGAGTTAACACACAACAAGATTTCAGACTTGTCTATATCCAAAGCATTTGCAGACAATGAATTAAAAGTTGCCGAAATGGTGGAATTCGCTTTTGAAGAAGATGTGGGAAAACGAGAAACTGCCTGTTACTAGCACTTCTTTAGTCCTCCCAAGTCAAAAGGCTTCTTTCTCGGTGTTGTTAAAAACTCGAGATTGTGTCTTAAAGGGTTAAATCTTTCCTTTTCGCTCTATTCTAGACTTTTTAGTCGTGACGGTTCATTCAGCTTCTTTGTCTTCTTATTTTGCCTTTTGGCTCTTTCAATCAACTCTTCATCAAAGGAGAAAATTTCAGACTTGTGCAAACTGAAGGTATTTGTAGACGGCAAAATAAATGCACATTACAAATGCAGAACTTTGTTCTTGGAAAGTAGGGCAACACTTTGGGAAAAGGAGAAAATCCTAGTTACCTGCGTTCTCTCCTTTTCCCTTACTGTTTCCAAAAGGCTTCTTTATCAAGTTCTTTAAAACTCGAAAATTATCCATCACCGAACGACACACCTTCCTCTTTTTCAAAATGATCTGAGAGCATCTGCAGACGACAATTTCAAAAGTAGACAGATGAGCTGAATATTTCTAGTATTGTACAAAATAAACGTGGAAAAGGAGAAAATGCTAGCCATTAGCATTTCCTCCTTTTCTCAACAATGTTTTCAGAAGCCTTCTCGCCAATCATCATCGTCATCATCATCATCATCATCATCATCAGTTTATCAGATACTCCGTATTCTTGATTAATTTCCTTATCATTATAATTTCCTTGGTAAAACATAGCCTCGGTGACTCAGTCGGTTAGGTCTTAACTCTTTACCACACGAGAAAATTTTAGACTGGTCCAAATTGAAAGCATTTGCAGACGACAAAATAAAGGTGACTGAAAAATTGAAATTTCTTCTGGGAAGGGTAGAAAACACTGTGGGAAAAGGAGAAAATGCTGGTTACCAGCATTTTCTCCTTTTCCCACAGTGTTTTCAAAAGGCTTCTTTCTCAGGGGCGTCAAAAGTAGGGATTGTGTGGTAATGGGTTAAAGCAGAAAGAAGTTATTAGAATGGTTTGACTTTTGTGTGAAGCACTGCAAAAAATCAGGAATAGACGCTCTGGTCGCTGCAATAGGCCTATAGCCGTAATAATGTTGAAAACCGATGTAATGCTAAATAAATAAATAAATAAATAAATAAATAAATTGATTAATTAATGACGTTTTACGCCGCTGTAAATATTATTTCAGTCATACCAAGTGACAACTCACAAATTCATGCTTTCCTGGATTTTACCAGTACCAGACTCGGGTACTTGGATGTCTTTCACAAGGACACTCCAACGAAAAGGCCCAGGAAATCCGGTGCGGCCCGGGCCTGGGGCCTCCAAGCAAAACAGGACTCCTAATGAAATACGTACATATATAAATAGTCATGCTATAGCAGGCTTAACCCGTTACCACAAACACAATTTCAGATCTATCCAGATTGAAAGCATATGCAGACGACAATTTCAAAGTGGCTCAAATGGTGCAATTTTGCCATTATAGGATAGAAAACGTTGTGGGAAAAGGAGAAAATGCTGGTTACCAGCATTTTCTCCTTTTCCCACAATGTTTTCAAAAGACTTCTTTCTCAGGGGCGTTAAAAGTCGACATTGTGTGGTTAAAGGTTAATATGTTTTATACGCTAGATTACACAACAAGTAGACATCTAAATTTGTAGATTAGCGGATTAAACTCTTTTTGCACCAGATATATCAATTCGAAGTCTTGCACCGTCTTAAAATACTATAAAGCAGAGAGATTATAAGCCTATTAAGTTTGACTGAACTATGATCAGACTGCACGTTCTATGCAGTCTGATCTTTGATCTATACATTATGCAATGGCCTTTTGTTTTCTCCTATTGCACTTGATGATTAATTTCATTGCCACCAATCCTTTGAAACTAATTTGTCTTCGAAAATTATATTTCAGAAAAAATATCCAGCAGAAAAACAAGGAAACGCGTTACCAGCATTTTCTCCTCTCTCCACACTGTTTTCAAAAGGGTTTGTTTCCTAGGGTCCTAAAACCCGTCGTGGGTGTTTTTTTTTCATAAAGGGCTAAACAATATGGTGGAAGGATAACGTACTCGACATTTATAAACGGATTAACGATACCTGTTGGTATTTTATTCCTTTTCATTGTACATTCGATCAGCTTGCTGCATGTAGAGGTAGTATGGATAGTTTAACAGACAGTACGAGATCAAGATCGGACTGCACCAAACTTACAGCCTGGTCTAAAATCCCAGTCATCGATAATGCACTAGGACACCCTGGAGAAACTAAGTAATACTCCGTTACTTTTGGGGAACTGAATGGGACTTCAGTGTTATCTACAGAAGGTTAAAGGCCATAACTTTAACATTTTGCTAAACAATCGCGTTTTGAAGGAACCTAAAAAAGAAGACTGTTGAAATATTGTAGGAAAAGTGGAGTGGTAACCAATACTAGGTACGTTTCCTTACAATTTTTCCTATTCCAATTCAGACACATTCCTGTACATTTGAACCACAGTAAAATTGTCTTCTGCAAATCCTTTCAGTTTTGACTAGTAGTTATCATTTTAAGTAAAGCGTTATATTTTTTTTTTTCATTTTCACGAAGAGCGTTAAAGAAGAACTAGGTCGACACTCATACACCATCTATATAGTGCTACATGTATATACATGCACCCACACCGTTCCCCCATTTTCCTTATCCTGCTAAATAAATACAATGCAATTTTCAGTGGGTAGTTAAAAACCTTAAAGGTGGGTATTTAGAATTTTTACATCTCACCAAATTAAAAAATATATATATCACTGAAATTCATATGAACAAGTAATACAAATCATCAATAAATAAGTTTCATAAAATTACTAAAAAAAATATTTTTGATGGTATTCCCTTAAAAGGCTACGTAGCCTCTTAAGGTATTTTTAGATTTCGCGCCAAAAATCAATAAAGCATATCGGGAATGCCTAGTGACTAGCACGTGACTCACAACACTTAAATTCCATTACATAACAAACATGTAATAATTATTTTCCATAATTTCTTCTTCGGACGCTATGTTTGAAACTTTGTCTGTGTATTTCTGTATGTAAATGAGCGAATTGATCATCTAAAAATAGAATTTGTCTCCCGTCGGTGTCGACCTGGGCTGTAGTAAATCTCCAATTTCTCGTGTT
The DNA here is from genome assembly GCA_943736015.1 of Tridacna crocea. Classification (NCBI taxonomy): domain Eukaryota; kingdom Metazoa; phylum Mollusca; class Bivalvia; order Cardiida; family Cardiidae; genus Tridacna; species Tridacna crocea. Next base: position 20,238,174 of record OX031066.1, read on the forward strand.
GTTGGACGGTGTTCGACTACTGGGGTTTTATGAATGAAAATTAAAAGTTTTTGGGAGTATAAGGATGCTTTTTTTGCATTTTTGTACAATTTTCGTCCCAAAATCTGAAGGGCCACCTTTAATACAACAATCTTTATAATTATGTTTTGGGAAATAACATCACCTATTAGATAGTGTCCGTAAAAAGCTCAGTGAGTTGCGATTAGTATCCAAGGGATTTAAATGTATCTTTTTTATCTATCTATCTTTAAAACAAAAAAGCGCGTCAGTAAATTATTTACCACTATCAAGACGCCTACAGAGCTTTAAAGTATAAGGAATAATGATGTTGACATAAGAAACGCCATGATGTAGATAAATATTAGACAGTACAGAAACCGTGTACTCTGGTATTGGATCCAGGCTTTCTGGCACTGTTTAAGTAAGGCGTGCCAAACAGCCGTTTGACTGTGCACAATGTTTTGTTCTTTTCCTTGACTGAAAAAGTCTATTCATTACTTATCTCCAAAACAGGGTAAAGCCTTCTCTGTTTGCTTGTATTGGTATTCAATGCAGCTTATTAACAGCTTAGGTCATACCACGGCGACCAGAGCACCTGCGGATCTGTTTCCTGACTTACTCACACAACTGTCTTTACAAGTTACTGACTTTTTCTCCTCTCATGCATCTGAGGTGAGAGGCGAAAATTCGCCGGAAAGAAAGTTTGCCTCAACCGAGAATCAAACCCACAACCACCAGATCACGGGTTAGATTCGCTGACAATCGAGAAATCCGGCCGGGCAAGTAAGGCTTTGAGACTATAAATACTAGTAACCGTAGGGTAAAGGGACCCTCAAGCACTTTACTATACAAATATTTGATAAAATGCAATCTGTTATATTTGACCCTTTCTGTGCTAAATGCGAGGACGAGGGGCCTTTTGCAGATGGTATAGATCAAGACCAGGGCCCGTATTCACCAACCATTCTTAAGAATACTCGTAGTCTTATTCTCCAAAGTGTTTCTACCTTTGTAAGTAACACAAATTCTGATTGGCTAAACCATTCGGTTTAGCCAATCAGAAGTTGTGTTCCTTACAAATGTAGAAAATTCTGGAGAATAAGACAAAGAACGTTCTTAAGAATGGTTGGTGAATACGGACCCAGACTGCACAGAATGTGCACAGAATGTGCAGTCTGCTCTTGAATCTCTACCATACGCTTTTTTCTAGGCAAGCCTATGAGGTAGCAATCTTTCTGGGCTATTTTTTTTTTCAATTTTGGACAGAGGTCTAGTTAATATATTGAGGCGCGAAAGAGGCGGACTTAAGGGTTGTGATAAACGAATCATCCAAAAAAAAAAGTCAATCAGTCAATAGTTTTGTTAGGTATATTTATGCATAACCTACGTGGGTTTCTATTTTCTGTGTCGGATATGGAATATTGTAGCTTTTACTCTTTAAATGGTAAGCTCTTATACCCTATATCGTACATTAAACAAGAACTATCTTTGAAAGAGATAAACGGCGTAAAAGGTACTGAAGTATGAATATTAAAACTATACTGTAGCTAAACATAAATTATGTACAATAGTTTTAAGTAATCTCGGCGAGTATCTGCCTCTTTTTCTACGTTTTTCATTTTGTCGTATTTTGTATCATTTTGGCTATTATAAAAAAATATCTAACCGTTGGTTTGGGCGGGATAAGCTGAGATGGACGAACTGACCTGATTGTGCTCGATCGAGGCACATTGACTGCCCAGCGGTATCAAGATGAAATTCTTAACACACATATAAGATGCTGGTGCTGTTTGGGATGGGTTGATTTCAATAATAGATGATAATGGTCGTCCCAGCAGGGCCCATGTTGTCCAAGACTACTTTCAAAGGGAGTGTATCCAGCGTATGGACTGGCCATCCTGTTCACCCTACTTAAATCTAATTATGGAATGACTTACACATCCGCACCTCAGCCCGACAGGTCCAGCCACAAAGCATTCAGCAACTTGGCCCATTCTTTGTCGAGGAATGGAATTGCATTCCACAAATGGTTATCCAGAACCTAACTGGGGGCATGCTGAGACGATACAAAGCCCTCATTGATAGCAGCAGGTCGCAACCTCATTTTAAGGCCCTTTCCAAATTAATCGCTGGTTTTTTTTCGCAAGTTTGGGGTTTTAATGGTTTTTGGAATAACAACCGTTTTTGTAACCATCCAATTAAGAATGAAGATGGATCAAAAGTGTGCGTAACAAGAGTAAAATCTTTATTTTGAATAAAGCACAAGATACATGTATAACAAGCAAACATTCTAACATTCAATTGCAACCTTAGATATGTACAAAAATGTTCTCAGTGCTGAGCAAACTTTGAGTAGTAATATACGAGTGTTGAAGCAGTACCATTCATAGTGCTGTACAATGGACGCAGTTACCTATCGACATCTGATGGGTTGGTTGGTTGGTCGTATTGGGGTTTAACGCCACTTTAACAGCTATGGTCATATCATGACGGTCGGTGACCCACATGTGTTTCCTGGCTGTCTCATACCAGTACTTACACAACTTTCTTTCCAAAGCCACCAACTTCGTTTCTCACATGCTTCAGCAGAGGTGATGGCCGCAGTTACCTATCGACAGCTGATGGGAGTTACCTAGGGATTCCAACTGGAGATTAGACTGACCGGGTCCGTATTCACCAATCATTCTTAAGAGCATTCTTTGTCTAGTACTTTACTATTTTCTAACTGTGAAAGTAACAGAACTTCTGATTGGCTAAACCAAAAGGTTTAGCCAATCAGAAGTACTGTTTTTTTCACATTGATAAACTTCTGAAGAATAGGACTAAGAATGTTCTTAAGAATTGTTGGTGAATACGAACCCCGCGGATCCTGTTCAGTATGTGTCTGGTTTACCTCTTAGGTTATTTCCTTATTTGTTCTATACTGGGGTCCGCCTCCCTGAGACAATGTTAACTTTTATCCTGCTAATTAAGTTAAACACAACTTTCAAGTCGATAGTAAAAAACCTAAACGATATTATTTCATTTTTCTTCTGTATTGAATCAAGTCTCAAGTCTGATCTTGAATCTACACTGTCCGATAAGGAGATACATGTATATTTACAAAAAAGTAGCATCATTCGAGTCTTTACTACCTGTCTTGAAAGTTAGCAAGACAAGGGTTAAGAATAATTGATGAATATGGATCATAATCTTTGTCTATACTGTCTGTAAATGTATAGAAAGTCGTGTATAGCTTATTAGCCTGTTCCTAAATACCCCCTGTTATAACGACTCGGAAGTGGGGTTTGGTTGAAAAGATTTTGGGATAAGAAGAAAATGCTGATAAAGTAGTGCTTTTCTACAATGCTTTCGTCCCTTTTAAGGACAAATTGTTATCACTTGAGCAACATTTATTTAGTAGTCTGCAACTATGTTAAATTTCGACAGTTTTTTTCGTCTGGTGAACCCTTATCCTGCTTAATAACTTAATAACTTCAAAATAAATAGGCTTGCTATTTCAGAAGTTTTTTTTTGGGGAAAGATATCTGCTTTTCAGACAGTGTAGATCCAAGATCAGACTGCAAGTTATTTTGCAGTCTGCTCTTGACTACACTGTCAGCAAAAGGTCAGTTGGTCGCACTTAGTAGTCTAATGGTTAAGAGTTCCGTTTTCTTTATCGGTAAATTATACTGCTTATACTTGGGTAATCGGATAAGTCAAATACGTTTGCCCTAGTAAAATAAACAAAATATTAGCGTAAACAAAATGTTTTGTTTTCTGTCGCGAAATAGGGTGAAAAAAGAGAATGTCATTTATTTTTGGAAGATAAAACCGTAAGTAACTCTGATTTTTTAAAAATCTTTTAATTAATCCTGTCAGCGACATAACAGGGGGATTTCTGCATGACTTAGATCAAGATTAGATTGTACAGAATGTGAAGTGTGATCTTGGATCTATCCTGCTTGCTTGTTTAGTCAGGTCTACAGGATAAAAATGAGCTAAGCTTTTTTTTTCAAAAGAGACTCAAAACATCAACCCAGGTCACTCTGCAGAATCCGTGCAGGCTGACTCGGGTCATAGATTTTTGCTTATGATGAATTTTTATATATGTTCAAAAAACATTTTACCTGATTAGTCTCTTGGTTATTAGCATTTTACAGATCCAAACAAACTTGTTGACCTGCTTGCCATGATGCACCTTGGAGATGCATTGACTCTTTACCAAACATACCCTTGTTTTCACGACCCTTGGAAGAAAATCCTAAGAAAAGCTTGTGGGAAATGAAGAAAATACTGGTAACTAGTATTTTCTCCTTTTCCTAGAAGGTTTTCTATCCTTTCAGAGACAAATTCAATAAATTTATACACTTTTAATTAGTCGTCTGCAACCGCTTTGAATTTTGACAAGTTTAACATTTTGTCGTTGGTAAAGAGTTAAGCTCTTTTCCCTGAGTATGGCTTGAATATGTTGGACATAACAAACGAATATGCAGACCATTATTGTCCATGGCGTAAGCGTACATGATAAGACTTTCCTTTATCATTGTAGTAGGTTGACAAAAAATGCTTATTTATTTTCCTTCAGTATGTATCTCCGCATTTGACCCTCTGTCATACAAATATTAAGCAGGTTATTTTCTTTCTCTGTGAAAATTCATTAAATGATACGTTTATTAAAGTAGTCTAGCTACTTGACTGAACAATCGGATGGTATAGATCGAAATTCTGTGCCTTCCGTATAGACGAAAGCTGTAATTTATTTAAATGATACGTTTATTGAAGTAGTCTAGCTACTTGACTGAACAATCGGATGGTATAGATCGAAATTCTGTCACGTCAGTATAGACGAAAGCTGTAATTTATTTAATCGATACGTTTATTAAAGTAGTCTAGCTACTTGACTGAACAATCGGATGGTATAGATCGAAATTCTGTCACGTCAGTGTAGACGAAAGCCTTAATTTATTTTATTTTTTTATTTATTTATTTACTTATTTATAATTTTTCCCAAACGGCAAATTTTTGACTCTTCCAAATTCACACAATTTGCAGACGACAATTTCAAATTTGATAGAAATGGCAGAAAGTTCTCCAAATGAGTTGAAAACACTATTGGAAAAGGAGAAATTGCTCGTGACGAGCAATTTCTCCTTTTCCTACAGTGTTTTCAAAAGACTTGTACTGCAGACACGTAAAAACAATGTCTTGTTTGGGAAAGGGTTAATGCTGATTTAAGTGCTTTATTTCTTTTCTTCAAAATATCTTAAAAGATATCGAACAGCGTGTATCAAAACCAGACAGCTTGTTTATAAGAATCTGTTCCTAATTCAAGCTGCTAATTCCAGCTATCTGAAAATTCACAATAGTGATCAACACAATAGGGTTTAGATATAAATGGGCCTTAGTGCGGTAGAGTTTGCAAGTAATAACGTAGATTATAAGTATAATAGTTATGTATTGACAGTAGAATCTCCAAGTCAATTTAAACGTAATTAGCGAGGTTTTAAAATTTAGTTTCTATTTTATAACAATGACAATTTACCTGACCTTTTCTTTCAGACCTTGAGTTGTACCGAAAAAAAAAATCTCGCGATTTGATCAAATAATATGCCCGGAACATCTATTAATGTACACTGGCATGGCCAAGGGAAAAGTAATTTCCATTTTTGGAACCACGCATGTATGGCTTCACTTTGAACATAACATCCGAAATGGGTGCGTGGATCGATATGAGCCGCCTGCAAGACAAAGTTCTATACTGGGTAGCCTGCACCATATCATTACTTGTTCCCCTTGATGGTTGCTTTTAAAGTGGAGAGAATGGGTTATCTTTGAAACTTAATGAATATGGTTGCATTATATCATCGTTTGTTGTCATTCTTAAATAAACGGGGTTAACGAGTCATCCAAAGAGTAAAAAGTGTCAAAACTCATAATATGGAACTTTAAAAGGATAGCCAAAAGATCGTTTAAGGCAACTAATGACCGTTTACTTTTGCTGACAGATTATTAAATTACATGAAGTTATTTACCTTGAAATGGTTAACATCCATGTTTAGATAAAATATACGTCGAATTTTATCGCAGTGACGTCATCAAGGTTATGTGCCACACTTCACGTTTTACCAAGGTTTTAGTGACGCCAGGTCTCAGTAATGTCAGTTTTCATTGAATATGGGCACACAGACGGGAAATTAGGTTTCGTCAGAGAATTCGTTAGACCATAAAAACGCGAAATTTCGCTGAGTTCACACTGGAATGGTAAAACTTTGCTGTACAATAAATTTGTTGTACGGTCAGGTGGCAGGGAAATTGGAAACTTGTTCACAGCTGACGCTAATCATGTCACTACCTTCGACTCCGCAGCTGTGAACAAGTTTCCAAGTCCCATGTCACCTGACTGTACAACTAATAAAGTTTCACGCGCTTAAAATAGAAAACATTACGACAAAATAAAGCGAGAAGCTTTATCGAACCGGCAATCTCCACTGTGTAACCTTGTTTCAAGAAAAAGGTGTCTTGAATGAAACTATCGAGTTGTAAGGAAAATGGGTCACAAGGTAAAACGGAGTAAAACAAAGAAAATGTCTTTCTTTTTCAAATTTGGAAAATGGTTTGGTCAGAGAGTTCATCGATTAATCTGACAATATAAATAAAACATCAGAATAGTGACGATCAAAAGTGACTGACAAGGTTGTCACAAACCATGTTATGTTGCCCTTCTCAATGCGCTGAGGGCTAACTCTTTCATCGTTTTATATATATAAACTCGATCACTTTAACCTTTAGGCTGCAAATCCCGACTCACTGACCTTTCGCAGATAGTGTAGATCATGATCAGACTGAACAGAATGTGCAGTTTGATCCTGGATCCACACTGTCCGATGACGAGAGACTTTCTCCTAAACATAACTTTAGTTTGAAACAGCAATATTTGGGTTCTATCATCGGATTTAATATTTTTAGGTAAATCAGCAGGATAAAGGTTAAGCGGCTGGAAATACATTGTACAATTCACTGAAATTTAAAAAGGTATACATCGTATAGGCTCATCATAAAAAACGGACATCATATATTAAAGATCAGGCTGCATGTTCCGTGCAGTCTGCTTTTGATCTTTGCAGTCCGCAAAAGTCCCCTGTTTTTGTCAATTGCACCTACTAGGTTAAAGAAACCCGTCTATAAATATCTTAACAGGTGCTAAATGGCTATCAGCTGTGCTTTATCAATATCGCATTATACTATACTTGTCAAAGGAGACATTGAGTTTTAGTGAGCAGTTGGAATTTGTTTACTTACAAAATATTTGGTTTCATTTTTTTCTTTCTCAGGTATGTTGGTGAATTTGTGTCGAAAGGTCTCTTTCATGTTTGTCTTCTCACCTTTCTATCTCTAGACACACTACCTCTGTCTTTTTATTTCTTCACATCATTTCTGGATTTTCACACGCACAGAGGGAAAAAGATTTTCTGTGTTTGACTCCCTCTGATTTTCTTTCTCCTACCAGTTTCTGTCTCTTGGTTTACGTTCTCTCAAGTTCTTCCTTGGTCTTTACTTTGGGTATTTCTTATATTTGTGATGATCTCATGTGTTACTCTCTAGAGATGTTCAAGACTGTGAATAACGGAACATCTACAACTTTCTTTCTGCCAGTGATAAACTCTGCAGATGTTGGACAATTCTCTATTCTGCCATATCTTTGGCTGGAAATTAAGTCATCTAGTCGAAAAGTTTGGCAGTCAGCCTGAGACTCAGTATATCTAGTAGTTTTGTAGGGCCAGACGTTTCTATTAAAAGCAAAAAGGTACAAAACCAGGACTAGAGCATAACTTATATATGGATTATAATAAAAACAATAACTTACGGTGAACATAAAAACAGTGTTATCTGAAAATATCTTGGTTTTCTTGTAAGCTATACTGGTACAAACTAGGGCTTTCACTGAATGTGACTTAATACCACTGCCGCGCTTTGATAGAAACGGGCAATTACTGGTATTTTGTACACAGACGGACACACGGGCGGAAAGACAGGCTGATTCCACTATACCCCCGAAAACATTTGTTTGGCGGGAGTATAAATAGAATCAGCCACTAGGTCAACTAGCCAGTCAGTTGATCTGTCAGTAATTTTGAGCAAACTGGGTCTGTATTCACCATACATTCAGAAGAACGTTCTTTGACTCATTCTTGAGAATTTTCTAATCATGAACGCAATGTAACTTGTGACAGGATAAACCATTCGGTTGAGCCCATCAGGAGTTTTGTTGCTTTCAAGCACAGAACATTCTGGAGAATAAGACAAAGAGCATTCTGAAGAAATGGATCCAGTTTTCACATGAAAACCAGTGCTGAACAACAACACTATGCCGAGGAGATATTTGGCATCCTGTATTAAACTTTTTACCAAAAAATAAAATGTTAGCCTTGGCCAAATTGACAGTACTTGAAGAGAACTTCTCAATAGATGAAGTCGGTCTCTCAAAGAGTGTAACACATTGTAGGAAAATGGGGAAGAGTTGATTACTACCATTTTTCGTCCTTTTCTCACAATGAATCAGAAGTCAGGATTGTCTGTTGAACGTTTTAAATATAACCGATACTGGATTAACATTAATGGATGTGTAATCGGTCACTTAAATATAAAGGTTTACAAGCTGCATTTGTGAAAACTAGAACTGCACAACATTATGCGAAGGGTATTGTTGATATCAACGGGCTCATTAATAACGGATATTGATCAAACAGGAGAAGTGTTTATTAGAAATCAATCGAACATGGTGAGAGATAAACGGTAGTAGCTATATGACTAGCCAGCAAACCGCTAGAGGGAATCCGTCATGTTCTCTTGTTTCAAAACACTTAAAACATTATGGAAAAAGGACAAAATGCTGGTTAACAGCGTTTTCTTCTTTTTCCGACAATGGTTTCCTCCTTTTCAAATACAAATTTCATAATTCGAGAACATTTAATTTGTCCCATGCAAATACTTTCAATTGGGACAAGTTTGACAAATACCAACATTTGGTTCATTTAGTATGGAATGGAGATAGTCATTTAGTTATTCTGGTGTAACCAGAAGTGTACAAACTGACAAAGGGTACATTTAATATTGACCCGATTACGACCGATACTGAACAAACAGAATAGGTGTTCACCGGAAATCAATCTTTCATCGTGATACCCCATTCCACTGGCCGGTGATTCCTCTGTACTCATGGCGATCATGGCGCTTTTCCAAAATCTTCTGAATCGCTGAAGAAGCGCCGACATATGCGTTAGACATGGACTTACGCCTTTCCAGTTTGCTTTTTGAGCGCTTTAATCACGGCTTTGGGTTTCTGGTTTACCAAGTTGCTGCTGCGGCCTTGTGTTCCTGCTTGCAGTTATGAACTATATACGCGTAGATCGATAGAGTTGGGTGTTGCTTTTGTTTGGATGCATTGCACTTGCGCTACGTTACTCACATTCACAAATTTCTTGCAACATGTTTATTACTCTTTTGTTACGTTTCGAGCCTACGGCGATCCCGCTACGTAAATCATAAGAAAGGTCAAAACAAGCTCCATGAACCGTTTCTACTTTACTGTTGCCGTTAACTGCTATTCTTTGCGTCATTTTTACTAAAATTTCGAAGCGTAGCGGAATCTCCGTTCTGTGGAATGGAATTTTAAAGTGACGATCATGAAGCGTCCGATACACTTCTACTTCGATCAAGATGTTTCTAAGTACTAGGCTATTGCCCTTTCTCCTACGATTCGCGGGGTTTTAAACAAAATTTTGAAGCGTAGCATAATCGCCACCCAGTGGAATGGGGTTATAAGATATATACCTTTATTAGGGCTGTTACTCTCGCATTTGCTTATACTTTTTGTCGATAACCAAAAAGCTAATTCCAAAGACTAGAGAAGTCAGGGTGTTATAGTCATCTTCTGTCGTCTAATATGTTTGAGGGGCTCTCTTCGACAAGGTGTTCCCTAGATCAAATAGAGGTTTTAGTATCTGCGTAGTGAATTTTACCAAGCAAGTTTGATAGAGTTTCTCTAAAGACAAGCTGAATCATGGAATAGCATTATCCTTTGACAAACAAAAAAATACTGATAGCAAATAGTTTCTTCTTAAGTCAGCCTGCGCAGTTCCTGCAGGCTGACATGGGTCGATACGTCTTGCAGATATATTTGGACGTCGTTCGCAGAGCATGGCTCATTTATTCTCTTTCTGCAGACAGCCTTTGAAGCCTGTGCTTGTCTCTTATGCAATTAAGCACTTTGGTCGATGAATAAATTTTCTTGAATTCAGTTCTTTCTCTTTTTGTAGGTAGGTCACGAATCTGCTGATTTCGGAATGGCTATTAACAGACATAGACATTTTGACACTTATGGAACAAATACTATTGACAATTTTCACCGTGTAACAGAGATTAATGATACTAATTGGCACGTCACTAGAGGAATAGACCAACTTTGCATGTTTAACTGAGGTCAGTGTAACTATTTCGTATTGTGTGTGTTCAAACTATAAGAACAAAGGATGGCAGACAAGACGAAAAGAACGCTAGAATTTCGAATGTCGAAGAAGGTGGCAGAGTTGACACAAGTTGTTCATATGTTATTCACAAGAAACCACGAGAAAGAAGTGGAAGTAGATGCTCTAAAAGAAGCATACGAGTACGAAATATCGCTGGTTATAGATGATGCGAGAGAAAAAATCACAAAACTTGATAACAGAGTGGTAGAACTGGAAAGGAAACTTGAACGTGAAAAGAATCGACAGACAGAGGTGATAAAAGAAGCTGTTATACAAGAAACGTCTGATAAAGAGGATGAGTGGAGAAGAAAGCTTGTTGCAGCTGAAAAGGCACTGAATGACGAAAAACTTGAAACACAGCATTTAAGAGATTTGTTGATAAATGCTCAGAAAGACATAGAAAAACTTAGGCAGCGAGTAGAAGAGCAACTCAATTCAAAGACTGATGAAATTCAAAGACGTGAAGTAGAATTATCTAAATTACGAAAAAATGTTTCAGATTTAGAGAAAACAATGCAGACTAAAGAGATTAGAGCCAATGAGACAATAAAAAATCTCGAAAAGAGTAACGAAAAGTTAGAAAAAGAGTGTTATGAGACACAAGAACTGTTAGAAGAAACTCACAAAGTGAAGGAAAACTTGATAGCCAGAGTTAAACAATTAGAGAGCGAGCTAAAGACTTTAAAAAGAGATTTTCAAAAGAAAGTCTCCGATGTGTTTCAAAAGAATCACGTGGTTCATGTACCAAGAAGTGCTCCTGTTCCAACAACAAATAATTTTACGGTAAGTTCTTTGCTTACCGTAAGAAAACCCAGGGCTCAAATTCACCAACCATTGTTAGTCTTGTTCTTAAGAACTTGAAAGAAACACAACCTCTGATTGGCTAAACCAAATGGTTTTGTCAACAAGAAGTTGTGTTATTTTCTAAATACTGGTATGGAATTGGAATGAGAATGAAATTAAGAATAATCGGTAAATATGGACCATAATCGCTTGATTCATCATCCACCTGTTGAAAGTTTGAGATCCACCAGAGTTGGCATAAGTTTTCTTTTCCTTACGTTAGTGACAATCATTTCGTAATAAGACATTCTTCTCTGAACGTAGATAAGTGTTGTCACCAAGCTTTGGGTACTTTTCATGGAGAAAATAGATCAAGGTCAGGGTTCATAAAGCAAACATTCTGAATTTCGGTCCTGACATCCCGATGCTTCGTGCAATGTTCTGTTCGAATCCTCAAAATACCCCTTGTAGTTGCAACAATTTGGTATTTACTATGGACTACAATGCGTTTTCCCTTTCATAAGCAATCTACGGATGAATACTGAAGAGGACGGTGGTCCTTGAACTAATATGAACATTATCACGCTTATATATTCAAGGCTACTTAGTCCTTTTTTAAAGACAAAACTACTCCTAAATGGCTTGTTTTGTTTGAAATCAGTGATAGAAGCAAATTTTTATTCTTCTTAACGAGCAGTTATTTCTGTGTCGATTTTTCTTACTTAGTTTATTCATGTATGAAACTGTTATATTGGCTATATTCTAGTGTATATAATGTGCTAAGAAGTCTTTAAATCCGTTTACTACAAGTGTCTAATACTGACAATGCTTGAGTTTGCAAGGTTCCATATAATATACTAGTATGGCTTGTTATCGTTTCGAATGAGGGCGGAGCACTAATGTAAAAAAATAGTCACTGAAGAGTGAACTTCTTTCATCCTGCTTATTCGAGATAATCTGTTTTCAGTTACGTGCCGCCATCTACCAAATGTTCCTCTCAATTGTCACAGTTATCTTATGATTTTCCATCATTTTATTTATCCAATAGATGAAAGAAGTGAAATATCATAAGATCTGTTACATGCCAAAGGTATAGATCTGCCTGTACATATAAATAAATTTGCAAGATGGCAACACGTCACGGTATACAGATTGTTTTAAATGGGCTTCTTAATATTTAGTACTAGATCTTTTGTCTTATCCAAAGGTATCGAATATTACTTTCAAAGCATTTTTAGTCCCTATTTTCATATTCGGAAAAATAAGAAACTTACCTCCATTACAGGATTACAACGACGAGCTGGAGAAACTTCGAGCTGAAGTTCGACGTTACCGACTAGAACTTTACAACAGGGACAACAATTTTAACCGGGTTTTCTCCGAACGTACTCTAAAAATAGACCCGAACGCGGGGCTTATCGGTGTTAGTTCCAGTCACTTGTTACGTCAGTCAACACCCAACACCCCTACCCACACACAAATATCTTCGCTGGCAGTTCAAGGACGGGAAAAGTCATTTACATATGATATTGTTCAGGGTTTCGAAGAATCGGTATGTAATGTAAACTTCAGTCATATAATCTAGAGTTTTAACTGATTTTTTATACTTTTTAACACCATGGAAATAGAATGGCTTTGAAAAAAACTGCGGGAAAAGGAGAATATGCTAAGATTTTGGAAAGTCCACTGCCTTTTATCGGTTTTAAACCTTGTGGGAAAATTCTGGTAACCAACATTTTCTCTCTTTTCCCCTACAATGTTTTCTTCCTTTTCATAAACAAATCCTACAATTTGAGCTACTGATTTCATTTGTCGTCTGGTAGGAATGTGGATCTGAATAAGTCATTTATTTGGTCGTGTGGGAAAAATTTCAACCGTAACTCTTTAGTGAACGAAAAACAACCCAAGCTTTGTCTAATTTGAAAGCATTTGTAAACAGGAAAACAAATGTTACTAAAACATATACTTTGTCTTTTAAAAGAAAAGTGGAAAACACTGGAGAAAAAAAGGAGAAAATGCTCGTAACCAGTATGTTCTACACTTCCCAAGATGGATTCAGAAGTCTGTAAGGGCATTAAAAGTCTGAAATGTGTGGTTAGGATTCTTTTCACCTTTTACAACTCATAATTACTCAGGATAATTATAGAAGAAATACCTAATTAATATGACCCATCACGCAAAAAGGGAATTCTGTGAATCAATCGGATGAAAACAGATCAACGATAGTGCAGATCAATTTCAGTTGATAATTCAAAAATCATTGTATAACAAGGTACCATGACCACTTTTCATACAGAAAATGTCATTAAAGCGAAAAGTGTCAATACTGGTCGGCCGACGCAATTAGCGCAGTCTGACTAGGGTTGACATATTTCGCAGTTCACAGACAGTCCCCTTTTGCTTGCTGGGTCATATTTATAAAAGAAATACATTCCTTCTCTCTTTATCACAAGAATTTTCTAGATTTGAAAATAAGGTAACTTTTGATTGGCTAAAGCATTTGTTTAAGCCAATCAGGAGTTGTGGTACTTTCAAATTTAAAGATGAAGAACAAAGTATTCTTCAGAATGGTTGACGAGCTCAGGGTATAGCAGAATCGATTGTCCCAGTTTGGCCAATTTCTTTCCGAGGCGTGATGACAGTCATTTCGACAAGATTCATTGTTCTCTCATTCTTGGCCATTGTTTCTACAATAGTGATGTGTGAAAAGCAACCAGTGGCTTCGAAAAATATTTTATGAAGATCTGGCAAAAGAAACTCTAGGACAGCATTGACAGGTGCATCGGTCACCGCAGTGTTAAGTGAAAAACGACACGAGCACACGACAATCTACAGTGAAAGTCCATAACGTATTCATACGACAGAAATAAAAAAAAACTGTTAAAACCGATATATTCTAACTGCCACACATTAAGAATAAAGCACTTGCTACTTTCTTCTCAGAAAATTACACTTAAACCCGTTCAAAGGTTGATTCACGTCATTTTACAGAAGGTGAACAGATAACGATTGAATCAATAATTCAGTTTTGTCTTTTACAGAAGCGACCTAACTCCAGAGTGTCTTCATCGTCGTCAGCATCCTCGGCACGGTTACCTACCTTGTCCTCGGATCAGAGGGCACGCCTTACCAAACTTATGAAACCCAGGCCCTTACCAAAGGAAATGCTGTATACCAAATGAACTGATTGTATTTTTATAAATTTTCATAACCGCAAAAACTAACCCATGTCGTAGTGTCCCACTTGCTTCGTCGCTCTGAGACTGGAAATGTCTCCAAAATTCCTTCAACACATTATTTTCAACTGAATACGTAAAGGGGGACGTCGATATAAGAAAATTTGACCATATTCCTACATGTCTCGGCCTTTTTCTTCAAAATCCTGTGTTTGAAAAATTAGGCTTTTTAAGGCATCGTGGGAAAAGGAGAAAATGCTGTTAAATAGCAATATCTCCTTTTTCTTCAACGTCTTTTACCATTTCCAAATCAGAACTCATCCTTTAGGATACATTATTCCCTTAACCTACTTCCATGTCCGTAACAAACTAAACAACAACAAGTTCAATAAATGTTTTATTGAAATGCCTGGTAGCACCTGGACTAGTGGCCCGTGAATTGCAAGGGTTTTGAATGAATTTGGAATGTATCTTTATATGTCCCGAACCATCGATGCTTTTTCTTATATCGAGAAATGAGTGAATTTTGCCACGTCCACAGAGGCCAGTCGTCCAGAGCTGAATGACAACGCGTAAGCAAGAAACACGTAAAGCACGTGCACTAACTACAACCCGGACATTACATGCACAGTGAAGGGAAATAAATTTCCTTCTAATTCATACCCAATCAACCGAAGAAAATTATATTTCCCTTAACCTACTTCCATGTCCGTAACAAACTAAACAACAACAAGTTCAATAAATGTTTTATTGAAATGCCTGGTAGCACCTGGACTAGTGGCCCGTGAAAACAAAGAACGGGGAATGTAGAAAGCATCGATGGATCGTTTTCACTGAACTATACAAATAATTCGAAGAATAAATGTAATAACGACAAAATAAAAAACAAATGTTTACAGTCCCAAATTAAGAGAAACTTGTAACCTATCATCAACACTGTCTTTAACATAACCGTCCTTTGCACTTTCACTAATCCAACGACCATGTCTTTTGAACATTCGATCTTTGACACCTTTGTTTGCTGCTGCTGTTGCGCCACCTGATCTTAGAGAATGCAATGAATATTTCTTTATATCTGTAACATGAGGAGATAAAGCCTCAAGAAATAATTCTCTTAAGTTCGTATAAGACATTTGTTTGTTTGTTTTTCTAACAACATAGCCTGTTTTAGTTGCACAAATATTACAAAACAAGAAATCATTACCGGACAGCTTAGTCCATGATAAATACTTAGATACATTTTCAACTGGGCATAATTCGGTTCCCGTTTTGGCAATCATAATCCATGCACCGTCTCTATATTTGTCTGTTTTGCTGCTTTCAACAAAAATCGACATATAAGTTGGATTAAAGACAATATCCGAGACTTTGATATTCAGTAATTCTGCACTTCTCATGAAACCAGAAAACCCAACTAAAATAGCACAAATGATGCGCTGAGATTTTATGTTTCCATACTCATACAAAGTTTTATATACAGAAGATATTATTTCTATTGTCACTGGCTGTTTCTTTATCGTCTCCTTTCCCAAAATGCGTTTTCCAGACTCCAGTACATTTACTACAAGCTTTGAATCAGTAGGTGAAAACAAGCCATTTATATCATGATACCACTTAATGGCGTAAAAAGCGGAGATAACCGGACTAGCAGAATTTGACTCTTGAATTAAAGAAGCCAAATAGGTTGCAACCATAAAAGCTTTGGCAGGCAAAGCATCACTGCTCCCTAAACCGTTACAAATTACCCATTTACGGAACTTTTCAAAAGCGTGTCCATATTTCTTAACAGTGCTGTCCGCTCTTGATTTCTGTAACAGCTCCGGGAGAAGACACGCTCCACCAACCATAGCTTCCGGTAGCATCTTGATATCATTCTCGTGAATCTGGAAAAACACATGTATACAACATATTAAATAGAGCAATCCTGCTTCATATGTATAAACAACATAGTCTAACAAAACCAAAGATTTCTAACAAAAACGATCTGTGCACTATACAATGAGATCTAGCAATCCTGCTTTCAGAACCACAATACTGTGACTGAACTGAAGCAATGCTGCTTCTTCTATAACTTTTTGTGCAATCCTGCAACATTTAACCACATACAAATCTGCTTTCATACTGCAAAGCTATGAATAAATTGGAGCAATACTGCCTTGTCAAAAAATGTTTATACAAAAATGGAAATCGTGCACAGTTATAGCAATCCTGCTTTCAAACCACAAAGCTGAGATATAACTGACGCAATACTGCTAGACAACAAGGGAGACAACTAGTACCATACTAACTTTTTCACGGTAAGAGTCGTTTCCCTTCTACTGCAGGGAGAAATCTAAAAACATCGCCAACATACGGAATTGTAAATCTTCATTACCAAAAATGCCTTTACCACTTCTACACTTAACATAAAATTCCTTCTGTGTTGGTAAATCTATCCAATGTTTTACAGGGTCAATGAAAAAACCCTTCTCACATACTAATGGCCAGAAAGAAGCCGACCTCCAGCATGGCAGCACCAAAACCCCTTTTGCTGCATCTACTCGCATTTTTCTAATCACCCGAGCGATAATTGAAATAGGGGGAACAAATAAACCATTTTTACCACCCCAATTTTCTGAAAAAGCATCCATCCCCGTTGAGTGAGGATTCCAAAATCTTGAATAAAA
Organism: Tridacna crocea; assembly: GCA_943736015.1. Taxonomy (NCBI): domain Eukaryota; kingdom Metazoa; phylum Mollusca; class Bivalvia; order Cardiida; family Cardiidae; genus Tridacna; species Tridacna crocea. The sequence continues at coordinate 20,255,307 of OX031066.1, forward strand.
AACTTTAAGTTTTGCATTAGTAGAAGAAGCAAACCAGTCTACTTCTAAATGGCCAAATTCATTTATCAGAATCTGTAAAATATCAAATGATATTCCCCAATCATCTGAATCTTGTATTTTAGATAGATAATCTGCTTTTTCATTTTCCGACCTAGGAATCCATTCTACCTCCATACGGATGGAATTTTGCATACATAACTTGAATATGTCTATGGCAACAACCTGTAAGTCAGGCTTCATAGAACCCTTTGAAATAATAGATTTTGTACCCTGATTATCTGTGTACCACTTAATGCTGTGTTTTTTCAAAAAGGGCAACAATGATTGCAGTACTCTATAAATACCAACCATCTCTCTCCACGTAGAGGAACGTTTAGCCTCATCTGCTGTCCAAATACCATGACTGATACCGAACAGTGTATTTACTACATAACCTGCATAGCCAGTGCTACTGGCATCCGAATAGACCACTTTTGTACATTTAAATGACTCACATATGTCTCTAGAATTAATTGAGGCCAAGTTAGACTTCCAAAAGTGAAGCTGCTGGACGCTCTCATCCGAGAGCGGTATGAACTGATCCCAGTGCTTAGCAGACAGTACATCCATGCTCAGACTGCGTGTCATAATCTGTGCTATATGACCAATAACAACACTCATAGATATGATCTGACCTACAAGACTTGCGACTGTCCTCACATGAACACGTCGGTGCCCTTTTAGGCTTGAAAAAATGTTTTCAATTGTACTTAATACCTTTTCCACCCTTCTGTCAGGTATATAAATTCTGTTATGCATTGAATCTAGCAAAATGCCTAAAAATTCTAATAACTGGACTGGAACCCAAATACATTTTGAAATATTCGGTATAAAACCTGACAGAAGTAAATCCGATTTGACTTCTTGACTTAGTAAAGCCGTGTTTTCGAAATCTTTTGCGCATCCGTAACCATCATCTAAAAACATTGTGACTAATTTACCTTCTCCTCGCCATTTGTTGATAAGCGGCCTCATAAGCTTCGTAAATAAATAGCATGCAGTAGAAATACCGAAAGGAAGTACCAAGAACTTGTAATATATAATATTACCCGATTTATCGGGCCAAGAAAACCCTAAGAATTCTGTATGAGGCTTATAAATTTCTACGAAATGGTAAGCACTAGTGAGATCAAATTTTATTTGATAAAACCCCTTTTCCAAGTAGGACAATGCTATTCTAATATCCTCGAACCGAACTTTTTGTTTCCAAAGATGTTTATTAACAACCCTAAGATCTAAGATCAATCTCTTTTTGCCGCAATGTTGAACTGAAACCGTCAATGGATTAACAACCAAAGGAGAATAATTACATTTTTCTATCAAAGCTCTATCCAAAAGGTCTTGGATGGCTTCACTAACGAAGTCTGCATTTAAAATAGCCGACCTATTATTACAACAAAATGTTATACTTGGAGTTGTTATTAATGGGAGCTTATATCCATTACCTATAACATCTAAAATGAAATCACTGGCCCCTATAGTACGCCAGAAACTAATATTGTCTTTTAATCTATTTCTGACAATAATACTTTTCTGACCTTGTTCATACTCATAAAAGTCATGGGTAAATCTGTTTAAATCAAAATACTCATCTTTCGTTGAATCACTTGCTAGTGTGCTGCGCTGCGGGCTGTTCCGTTGCGCATCCTGTTGGTCTGGTATAGGGACAGTTTCTCCGGTAGTGAGAATATTCTCCACATGCGAAGCAAGGACCTGGTGCTGCTCCAAAGCCCCCGATGTTACCGTAGCTACTGGTTTGGCTGTGTTGGCCACGAAAAAAACGCCCACGGCCAAAAGACTGTGGAAATCCTGCACCGAGAGATGGAATCGCAGGAGTACTGGATGTAGAAGTGCCAGCCACAGAAACACTAGTACTGCTCCTAGTACGAGAAGACTTCTTCTTCTTGAGCGCTCTATTCTCTGCTTTGAAAATTTTGGACTCATCCTCGCTGTTACTGGCAATGGGATTGGATTCGTACTGCCTCACGGTTTCCCAACCTCCGGCTGAAGTGTCAGCTATACGAATGTGTTTGTTCCGGGTATGTAGCTTATCCAGAGCCTCCTTTAACTGGTCAGAGCAATGTTCGAGCTTGTGGTTTTCAATCGCCCACTCCGCTTGTTTGAGAGTGTCCACAATATCACAATTGAAGTCGTATTGCGACTTATTTCCTTGAAATTTCCAACGCAAATCTTTTTCTGTTTTAAGCTTTTTCACCTCGGTGGCAACATTCTGATTTGTACCATGCACCTCTCGTTTTAAACTGGTTAACTCCGAAAGAATTGTGCTAAGCTGAAGCCGTAATTCGCCATTATCTTCAGCCATAATTTTGCCACGTCCACAGAGGCCAGTCGTCCAGAGCTGAATGACAACGCGTAAGCAAGAAACACGTAAAGCACGTGCACTAACTACAACCCGGACATTACATGCACAGTGAAGGGAAATAAATTTCCTTCTAATTCATACCCAATCAACCGAAGAAAATTATATAATTTGTCACCTGCATACGCTTCATCTGAAATTGTCTTGTCTGTTAAAAAGTTAACTAGGACTTAAATGCAAGACACTGAGATCGGTTCTGGAAGTCATGGATACAGATGCCTGTTTCATCGGATGACACCTTAGACCACCAATAAATATTAGGAAACGCTTCCTTTGTGAGTGTGTCCAGGACATATTGGGTGTTTAACATTCTGATTGATGCCAATGTTTAATGTAGGTTTCAAATATTTCAGGCAAACTTGATTTTGATCATCACATTGTACTTACGGCGTCAGATATAAAAAAGGTTTTCAAGAGGATGCAATATACTGGTATCTTACCCTAACAAGATGTATTTTTTGTTGTTGTTTTAACACTGCCAAAATATGCTAAAATATTTGACTCCTTGTTTATATTCTCGTTTATAAAGAAGCGTCCCCCATTACTATCTTAAATCAGGGCGAAGCTGTAAATCTCTTATTACTTTCCAAAAATCATTTTCTTAAAGGCACGAACCTATTAGATGATTTTACAAAATATGAAATTTAGCGCCTAGAGTCTTGCATATAATGTTTCGATACAGCAGGAGAAACAGGAGACATGCATTTTTCTTTCCTTAAAAGTATAAGGACATGTGAAAAAAGACTATTTTAGTGTTTCACCCTTTACCTCATGACTTTTGCCATGTCCGAATTGAAAGCATTTGCAGTCGTCAACAAAATAGTAGGACTTAAATGATAGAAACCACTTTTTATAGGAAAAAGAAAATATTGTTGGAAGAGGAGAGAATGTTGGATACTAGCGATTTCTCTTTTCTTACAATGATTTAAAAAAAAATATTTTGTTTTCTTATCAGGGTCATTAAAGAACTGGATTGTGTTTCAAAAGATGAACAAAAAGACATTTAAACTAAAATTTCAGACTATTTAAAGATTATGAAATTCCAACTTAAGAAAGGGTAGTATAGATTTTTTATCGTTGTGCACGAATTATGCCGCCTAATTTTAATCTACATCATCTGCCAAATGTTGTCTAGCGCTATAAGATTAATAGAGTATGTCAAGAAAAAAAATTTTGTCTGTAGCGCTAAAAGTGTACTAGAGTATATTATGAAATGAGTACCTTATTTGTGAAATAAACTGTTAATTTTGATTATCTTTATGGCTGTCTTTTGTTCAGATTGAATGATACTTGATGTAAATATACCCGCATCAGCAATCACAGAAAGTGATAATAAGTAAAACGATCTAAAGGTAAAAGAGCGAAAACATTGTTTTTTTAATTTTTCTGGCCCATATGATCGTCAATGACAGAATTTGAACTTGTCGTGCCAATGACGCTTTACAAATCTAAACAAGGGAGATAACTGCAGTGCACTTTATGAACAAAGAAATCAAGGGAGTGAAGTACAGAGTTGTCTTTTGACAGCTCTATTTTGAAGAGGAGGACAGAGCTTAGTTAAAAAACACGTAACTCAAATGATGCACAACAAATTCATTTTGTTCAGCAATATAGAATCTAGTATGAATTTCGATCAAGCGTAGGTATAACATTAGCTTTACGGTCAGGTGGCAGGGGGACTTTGAAACTTGTTCACGGCTCTGGTGAATCATGTCGCCACCTCGACTTCAGGTCTGGGCGACATGATTCACCCGAGCCGTGAACATTTTTTCTAAGTCCCCTGCCACCTGACCATACGACGAATTCATTATAAATTTCTCTGTTTTTGGTCTCATGGTTTCAGCACGCTGTAGGATTCCCTTCAAAGTGCCTCAATTCAATGAAAAATAACGTCACTGAAAACTGACGTCACTGAAACCTTGGTAAAACGTACCTTTTGATGCATAAACTTGATGATATCACTGCAACAGACATTCAACTTTTTTTTTTACAAAACTTAAACAACTTTAGGATAAGTAAGAATGCATTATTTCTCCTTTTTCAAAAACACTTTTCATCTTCTGCATCGATAAGTTCCACAATTTCAGCCACATTTAATTTATCGTCTGCAAGTTGTTTTACATTTTGAAAAGTCGCAAAGGGTTAATACTAGATACCACACAATACCAACTTTCAACGACCTAAAGGCAGAAGCCTTTCCCTTGTGGGAAAAGGACAATGTTTTCTGCGTTTTCAAAGAACAATTTCCTAATTTGTGCAACATTTAGTTTGTTGTTAGCAAATGCTTTCAACATGGACGAGTTTTAATTGTTATCGTTTGGTAAAGAGTTTTAAGGGAATAATGCTCTAGCAGCAATTAATCGATTTCCAACAAGTTTTCTCGTAAGATTAAACGGCGTGATCAAATTCATCGGTGTCCATTATTTTCTCTTTCAACTAGCACTAATGTAAAATAGAGCAAAATTAGCTGACAAAAGGAACAATGGTTTACAGAAAGAAAAAAACACAAATCCTCCATAGACAGAAATTTATTTTATTCTTATTTCAGTCCCCATACATTTTCATTCTCTTGATACACGTTAACGATTTTAACCAACAATAGCTGATCCACCGTGATTCGAGCCCCCGCTGACCTTGGTAAATCTAGGCGGCGCTTTTGGCTCGAAGTTGGGCACGTCGACGGTGTCAGCTGACTGAGTGTGCATGGTGAACTGCACGTGTCGAAGATCATACAGCCTGTACATGATACCGAAGGCTTCGCCGGCAAACCTATCTTTGGTAAGTTCCGGGTATAAGATCCAGTGACCAGCACCATAGTCCATCTGTAATATTTTTTGGCTTGGCTTAACCCTAAACTCTTCACCAGACAACACAATTCCAGACTTATCCCAGTCCGAAGTAGATCTATTTACTGTCTAAAAATACGATACGACTTAACCCATTACCAAACGACAATATTTTAGACGGACCAAATTGAAAGCATTTGCAGACGACAAAATAAAAGTGACAGAAAATTTGAAATTTGTTTTGTGAAGGGTAGAAAACATTATGGGAAATGGAGAAAATGCTAATTATCAGCATTTTCTCCTTTTCCCACAATCTTTTCTAAAGATTCTTTCTCAGGGGCGTCAAAAGTAGGGGTTGTGTGGTAATGGGTTAAATGATGAACACTGTCTATGAGCCGAAGGCAAGGTAGCGACAAGGTGAGCCGTGAACAAGTTTTCAAGTCCACTGCCACCTGAGCATACAAGGAATTATTAATCAGCAAAGTTTCGCCATCCTAACTGGTGTTAGCGAAATTTCCCTGTTGTAGTTTCACAACTTGAGTACGCTGATGACATTGCCTCAATCCAATGAAAACTGATGTCACTGGGAACTGAGGACACTGAAACCTTGGTTAAACGTGCAGTTTGGTGGATTAACTTGATGATGTCAATACGATAGACACGCGACGTATGTATATTAAAATGTCGATTTAAAAACTTCCAGGTAAGTAACTATGAATTCTAATGATTTGTTAGCTAAGATAAACGATCATCAATTGCCTCGAACGACCATTAGGTTATCCTTTTAACTCTATGCACCATGTATGAATTGGGGCACTTCACAATTTGTTTACGTGACGAAGGGGATGGCTCGTTTATTTGTCTGGGGTTCAACGTATCTCCGTGACACATGATACCACGTCGGTTATCACATAAAAATGGGTCAACAATAACCACTTTGTGTACCAGCAGACTGAATCACATGGTACATTTTTTTTACATTCAGTCTGACATTCAGAAAATTTACCAATAGCAAAAAGGTTCGACTCAAGGTAGCCTGCGGTGTCCGTTTGCTAACCTTGGTAGATACCTTGCAGATGCTTTAAACGTGCTTTTTCACTGAGCTTGGCATATATACTTGTACAAGTACATATCGTTGGTTTACTTCGAAAACCTCGTAACTACAGCTTGTTACAAGCTGTAGTTACGGGGTTTTCGAAGTAAACCGACGAGATATTATAGCAAAAATGCCTGCAAGCAATACCTGAAGTTTATGGACTGTAGTGTTGATACTGATGACAAGCTTGCCGTATGCAGCATGATTGTAGACGCCGAGGTATTCTGATAAACTTCTAGACGCCGTGTGCGTCTTTGCAATCGGTTTGTAGGTGGGTTGACTGGAAGAGAACCAAGGTTGTGGGTATGTGCAGACTGTGGTCTCGTTGATCGTCTGTTCTTCTCCTAGAAACATGTCACCTAGGAAACTGAATGGAAAAAAAGTTACTGCAACACTCCGTTTGCTTTTATGTTTTGTACAAGAATATGAATTCTGTTTTAAACAAGGAGACGTAACGCATCTGCGAAAGTGTCGACCCAATTCAGCCTATGCAATCCGGGCTGGCTAACCTCCGTCAAAACCTTTTTGCTACTAGTCAATTTTTTTGCATGCCAAAGGTTCATTCCACACCAAGATTCTTCCGATTGTTACACAAAGTGGATTTTATGGATCCCAAATTATGTGATGACGCGACTGTGCAGGCTGACACGGGCGGATAATTTTTGCAAATGCATTTAGCCCATCTTGTTACAGAGAACTGCAAAATGTTGGGCTATCTTACCTGTGTAAGAGCATCCTCGTGACGTAACCTTCGTCTTCTCCGGTCATGCTGGTAAAAATACCGAGGTTTGCATCCGGAAACAGCGTTACTAGTGACGAGTACCCGTATGTAGTTCCGGTGTGCCGAACCACTTTCCAATCTTAAACAGACAAGGGTTTGAACAATGTTCAATAAACATTTACTTTCAACTGGTGAAAGGCTTTTCCATGCAAAGGGAAGGTGCATTTATGTGGGTTTTGCAAGTGTTCATTGTATTTATGTTCGGGGCATATAATCCAATTAGATCACCATAAATTTCTTTGCAGCATAATTAAGAAAAAAAAAACTTTTCTATCGTGGTTCATCGTTTAATAAACCGCAGTTGTGAGTTATGAGGCACAATGAATAATCCACGAGGGCGATAGCCTGAGAGGTTTATTCATTGCGCCTCATAACTCACTACGTGGTTCATTGAACGATGAACCATGGTAGAAATAAGATTATTTCGGTTCTAACATGACTGATTCTTTATGAAAGGAAGGCAAGTTCATCCTTTGGGTAAAAATGCGGATTAAGATAATGATGCATTGAATAGCCCATTAACTTACTTTAAACAGAATGACATCACTCTTCATGAAATATTGCAGATTTTACCACTAAATTAATAGACCCGAATTTGCGTGTCATGCTAAAATAAATATGTTTGCTCCATGTAATTCATATATGACCCATGAACTGTAAAATAGGCTTTAATGGATCTGCAAAAATACATTAACTCATGTGAGCCTTCGCAGTCCGAGCAGGGTAATTGGAGTGGAAAGATTTTGCTATTTGTAAATTTTCTGCATGTCAAAGGGCCTTTCTACCTCAAGATCCAGTTGATTGCTTGGCTAAAGAATTTTATGGATCCATAATCATGTGATGACAAGCTTGATATAATGCATCTCAGAATTGTAATACATGTCAGTACATGATTTATATTTCATTGAACGGTGTTTTAGGACCCTTTCAACATTATTTCAGTCATATCACGGGGTCAGATAACATATTCATGTTTTTTTCTGGGTTTCTCCAGCACCAGACTGGGGCTCTGAGGTGTCTTGCCCAAAGACATTCCCGCGACAAGCCTGGGGCATCCAGGTTACGAGTCCTACACTTTACCACTGAGCCTCGCAGGACCACACTCATATTTCATAAATCGTCCGTTTACTTCCAAAACCTCGTAACTACAGCTTGTAAGAAGCTGCAGTTCTGAGATTTGGGAAGTGAACCGACGAAATGACAACGAAAAGCTCAATTGCAAGATTCAATTCAATTCAGTTCTTTATTAGTAATCTAAGGCCCCCGGTCCATTATAAGAGTACCTTTATAAATCCCATTTTTCCAGCCCATTGCGTAGTTGGTATCTGTCACAAGGAAAGGAGCTTTTGGTTTGTGGAACATTTTCTCCACAGAAGCAGATCGGATGGCTGTTTGTGGTGAGTGAGTTTGCTGAAGATCAGCAGAGCGAATCACCTGATGACCTTTGTCATTTTTACCGTCGTTCAACTGCATTAACATCCATTTTGTAATGTCTGTAGATGTTGACATAATGCCAGTCGATCCGCCATACACGCCCCATAGCCTGTAACGAATTCCTTGATAACTCCATTCAAGCCGTATGGAAAAATGCATTTTCTTAGATATGCAAATACATGTTAATGTCGCTATAATTTTCTATAAGTTTTAAAAATACATATGTACTCCTTTTCAGCCAGTATCAAGCCAGTTTTTAATCCATTTCATCTTCTTTACGCAACAATTACTTATCATTATCGTATTTTCTTGTCAAAATTTTCCTCTGATGGCAGCAAGGCTGCACTGATTACGACGGGTAGAAAATTCATTTCGTGCTTTGGGGACCTTCCAAACTATCACTGTTGTCGTTTCTGGTTTTAGATGAGGACAAATCCACTGAGTTTCTTTGCCTAGGTACACCATGGACCCCGTTTCACTATCATGACAGTTCTCATGTATCTCGTGGCAGATTATTACCAATATACTATAGTTACGTAAAACTTACGCAACTTTTGTTTCGTAATTACCTTGCTGAAACGGGGCCAATATTCATTGATGGTTTACCTATTTTACACTGCCGAGTAACATCTAAATCACTAGACAATACTAAGTTTAAACTGTGCTTTTTTTTTCTCGCTTTCTTTCAATTGGGTTCACGTGTACTTTTTTCCCGTTGCCTCTAGAAATGTATCTTTGATAATTTTCACCGAGGCTAGATTCAGTTATGAAATAATTCAGTGAACAACAGTCTTCATAGGAAATAGAACATAGTATCACATCAGTAACTTGCAGCCGAGCGACAAGGTGAGCCGTGAACAAGTTTTCAAGTCCACTGCCACCTGAGAGTATAAGGAATTATTAATCAGTAAAGTTTCGCCATCCTAACTGGTGTTAGCGAAATTTCCCCGTTGTACAGTTTCACAACTTGAGTACGCTGATGAATTTGCCTAAATACAATGAAAACTGACGTCACTGGGAACTGAGGACACTGAAACCTTGTTAAAACGTGCAGTTTGGTGCATTAACTTGATGATGGCAATACGATAGACATCCGACGTACTTATATTGTAACGTCGATTTAAAAACTTCAAGGTAAGTAACTATGAATTCTAATGATTTGTTAGCTAAAATAAACGATCATCAATTGCCTCGAACGACCATTAGGTTATCCTTTTAACTCTATGCACCATGTATGAATTGTGGACTATACGTGACTGATCATGTTATATGACATACTTGTTGACCTCCTCTGGTACTGCCACCAAACCGCCTGTCATTTCATCATCAGCGTATCCCTGGGCAACATCTTTTGTTGATCTGTCAGCTCGGGTCATAAAGTCTGAGTCAGTCATTCCTCAGTGAAACAATATATAAACAGTTTAATCAAAATACGTGTCCGATTCGATCCTTATGTATAATCTACCTTTTTCTTGAAATATGCTTTCTTTAAAGACAGCGGGGGAATGAATGAATGAATGAATGAATGTTGTTTTATGGCGCATCGACAGCTTTGGTCATTTCTATGTTAAAAGATAATAAACGAAGATTTGTTTAAACTGAATAAAGTTTGAATGACAATAAAAGAATTGAAATAAGAAAATTTAATGCATAAAGGGCATCATCGAGTTACAGGGCAATCCCTATATACTCAAAAGTTTTAAATGATAAGATTTAAGAATGTGATAAAAAGATTTAAACTCAATGCTGGTTTGATAAAAAGAAGATTTTAAATGAAAAAAAAAATATGTGTCATTTATAACGTGTATAAAATATGATATTGAGTGGCTGGGCGTCCCTGCCTACTCCAAAGCTTTAGGTTAAAAGGTAAGACTGATAATATTGTTTTTTCTTCGAAATGAGGTTAAAACTGGTAAAGATTGGAGCCTCCAATGGGATCAAATACTCCCATTAAAGAGGTCCTGTCTCCAATGTGATAAGATGTCTCCAAGAGAGTCAATCCTCCCATTAAGGAGATGCAAACTGAATATTAATGAAGTAAAGAATGTTGTAAAAAGATGGGTAAGAAACTCAAGAGTAAATATCACAGTTTATTGTAAATGCCAATCTCCTTTATGAAAGAGATAATAGATTCAATGCTGACAGAATCAAAAAAGATTTTTCAAACTATCGACGTTGAAATATTTTGAACGAACTGGCTGAAAGTCAATGCAATCTAGTAGGATATGTTTTACAGAAAAGGTTGCATTTCATGGTATACATTCAGGGGCATCATCTCTTGTCAAGAGCCAGGAATGTGTGATGCGTGAATGGCCAATTCGAAGTCGTGCAATTATCACTTCTTCTCGACGAACAGATCTGTAAACGGGATACCATTCACCAAGGGATGGTTTAACTGAATGCAGTTTATTGAAAACATCAGCATCCCACTGAGATTGCCAAGAAGATTGGATATGTGATAAAACGGAGGATTTAAAATCAGTGTGTGGAACTTTAAAATCTGAAATGGGAAGGTTAAGTGCAGATTTGGCAGACCTATCGGTATTTTCATTGCCTTTGCTGCCTACATGGCTTGGAAGCCAGCAGAACACCAATCTATTCCTAGAAGAAATTTGTGATATCCTTTCAAGTAAACCACAGATTAAGGGATTCTCAAGTCGTTGATTTGAAAGTGCCTGTAATGCTGACAAAGAGTCCAAAAAGATTATAAAACGGTTGGAATTAGAACTTTCAGCTAGATTAAGGGCAAGATTAATTACTTTGATTTCAGCAGAGAAGATAGAGGAGTTGTTTGGAAGGCGGCACTTTAAGCTCCTTTGTCCATAAACAGCGGCAGCTGCTACAGAATTGCCGTCTTTAGATCCATCTGTATAGATGGGTTTGAAGGAAAAATAATGCTCCTTTATCTCGTTGTATCTAGCATGAAACACAGTTCTATCCGTGACAGACTTTTTGTCAGATGCAAGGTCAAATCTGAAATCTGCACTGTTTAGTGTCCATGGAGGGATTTCAGAGGTTTTATAGTCGGCAATAGACTCAGTGTCTATGCCAAGGTTATCTACAATGGGCTCCATGCGGATATCAAATGGAGGAATAACATTTGGTTTCCTTTCAAAAAGACATTTATAATCAGGTTTAAAGACAACGTTATGAGTTGGATTAAATCAATTCGACTTAAGTTTTAAAATATATTGAAGTGAGAGTTTTTCTCTCCTGTAAGAAAGGGAAGGTTCATTAGCCTCAACATAGAGACTATTGACGGGAGAAGTTCTGAAAGCTCCAAATACGAGACGCAGACCTTCGTGGTGTACAGAATCGAGAATTTTCAGATAGGATTTACGGGCTAATCCATATACATGTACAACAGATCCATAGTCTAACTTGGAGCGAACTAAAGACCGATAAAGCTGCAAGAGGACTTTACGGTCTGCTCCCCATTCAGAATGAGCCACAACCTTAAGAAGATTAAGAGCCTTCTTGCACTTCTTTTTAAGTGCAGTGATGTGAGGAAGGAAGGAAGGAAAGCTTTCTGTCAAAGATGGCTCCAAGAAATTTAAACACAGAAACGACTTCAGTTTTAATTTTGTCCAAATACAGGTCAGAATCTGGATGAACACCTCGTAGATTACAAAGGTGCATGCACTTAGTTTTGGACTTTGAAAATTTGAAGCCATTTTCATCAGACCATGTTTGCAGTTTGTTGAGACACTGTTGAAGTTGTCTCTCAATAATATTCATATTTCGAGATCTGAAGCATATAACAAAGTCATCAACATAGAGGGAACAGTCTACACCAGGACAGATAGCTTTGACTATACTGTTTATTTTTACACTGAAAAGTGTAACAGAGAGAATACATCCTTGGGGTACACCCATCTCCTGTTCATGGGCTCCCGAGACAGTATTACCAACTCGGACGCGGAAAAGACGTTCATCCAAGAAGGCTGAAATAAAAAGAGGAAGACGGCCTCGAAGACCAAAGGCATGCAAGTCTTTCAGAATTCCGTATTTCCAAGTTGTATCGTAAGCGCTTTAAAGGTCGAAAAAGACAGATACTACATGCTGTCTATTAATAAAGGCTTCTCTGACAAAGGTTTCAAAGCGGACAAGATGATCTATGGTGCCGTGCTGGCGACGAAATCCACTCTATACATCAACGATGAGGTTGTTTTTCTCTAAAGACCAGACAAGCCTGTCGTTGACCATACGTTCTAGGATCTTGCAGAGACAACTAGTAAGAGCTATTGGCCGATAGTAAGCCGGGTCACTAGCATCTTTGCCAGGTTTTGGGATAGGAATGACTAGTGCCTCCCGCCAGGATGCAGGAAAATCACCTGGCTGCCAGATATCATTAAAAATATCAAGTAAAACTGAGAGGGAAGTAAAAGGTAAGTGTTTTAAAAACTGGTAATGAACTTTATCTGGGCCAGGAGAAGAATCGTGAGCTTTATTCAGAGCAGATTTTAATTCTTTAAAAGTGAAGAGTTTATTATAATGCTCTGAATTCGAAGACTTGAAATTAAGCTTTTTCTTTTTTTCTCTAGCTTTATTCCTCTGAAACTTTTCTGAATAGTTTGCAGAGGAAGACTTTTTGCAAAAGGTGTCAGCAAGAGCATCAGCTATATCATGGGGATATTCCAACGAAGTATTGTTAACTTCAAGGTGACTAAGAGGGGACTGGCCTTTGCCATTGATCTTTCTGATCATGTCCCAAGTTTTTTTAGTAGTAGTTCTAAATTTAATTTAGAGACATACTGTCTCCAAGCCTTGCGCTTACTTTCTTTAATAGTACGACGGGCTTTTGTCCTGGAAATACGGAATAAGTTAAGATTTTCTTTGGTAGGCTTGAGGTTAAATTTTCTAAGGGCCTGTTTTCTGTCTCTGACAGCCTGTTTACAATCATCATTGTACCAAGGCTTTTCAGGTCGTTTTGAGTTTGTCGAGGTCTGAGGGACGGACTGTTCAGCTGCATCAATTAATAGGGAAGTGAAAAGTTTTGCAGGATCATCGCAATTTCCAAATTTATCATGTGTAATGGTCTGTTCACATAGGGTTTCAAATTTATTCCAATTGGCTTTGGAAAGCTTCCATTTCTGCGGTCGTACACTGCTGGACGGTTGTGTAGATGAAATGATAATGGGGAAGTGATCACTTCCACACAAATCCTCAGTCACTTTCCAAGTAAAATTGGGAAGTAAGACTGTGCTGCATAATGTTAAATCAATGGAAGAGTAAGATCTAGTTGCCAGATGCAAGTAGGTTTTGGACTTGTTATCATTCATGAAAGACAAAGAGTTGTTCGAAATGAAGTTCTCCAACTGTAGACCTCTCTGGTTGGTGTCATTACAACCCCACATAACATTGTGACCATTAAAGTCCCCAGCAAGAATATAGGGGGATGGCAATTGTGAAATGAGATCATTCAGATTGGTCTCATTGATAGGTGTGCTTGGGGGAAGATATAAAGAACACAGTGTAACAGAACTGTGTAAAGATAATCTGACAGCAACAGCTTGCAAGTTTGTATTTAAAGAGATAACTTTGTGAGGAATGTTGTTGTTAACAATCATGGAAACACCACCTCTGGCTTTTTCACCTTCGGTAAAGATCGTGTTGTAAATAGAATGATATTTGATAGAGATATCATCCCCCCGTTTAAGGAAGGTTTCTTGCAAACAAACAGCAACTGGTTTGTTATCATTGATTAAAAGGGAAAGTTCGTCAAAGTTTGACTTCAGACCTCGATAGTTCCATTGGATTATGGTATCCATAATGCATGAGGAAAGTATAAAAGCTAAAGTAAAACATGAGGCCGTAAACCAATGCATTTTAAAATAAATTGGTTAAGAATTAATTACAGATGTCTCGGGTTTGGTCGTGTGCCAAGAGTCAGCATCCTTGTTCCAAGGATCTTTGGAAGTGGACCAAAGAGAGGCTTCTGAATCTGAAGCCTCACCTTCCGGATTTTCTGTATCTGCATCCATGTCCTCTAATCTGTTGGAGGTAGGGACAGGATCATTTACTTTGACTGTGATTTGACAAGATCCTTGGATATCTTTAGATTGTGGTTTAGATTTGGAAGAAGACCTTTTAGGAGGTCGGGGTGTATGATTAGGATTGTCTTTAGATGAGACGTTGGATTTGGTTGTAGACTGTGAAGATGGAGTTTGTGGTTTCTTTGGTGTCTGTTGCGAAGGGGGTTTTGAAGCTTTTTGTGAGATGTTTTGCACAGAGGTAGATGTCTTTGAAGGTTTTTTTTTTTGAAGAAATACTTTGAGAAGGGGTAGATAGTGTTTTTAGTGTAGTGGATGAAGTTGGGAGTAGGCTGTGTCTGTTTTGGAGGCTTTGGAGGTACGGAAGGTTGAATATCAGGGACTAAGCTCTTTAACTCATTGGCCATTTCTGGAAACTTTTGAAGAAGTTTCTTTGCCAAGAGTTCACAAGTAGAGCAATGTTCCTTTCCAGATGTTGCAGAAGACACTTTTGCATAGGATGTTGAAAAATTCAACAATGTTTTGTCATTTCTGCGTTTTTCAATGATCTTTCGTGCTTCCACAAAAGGAATATTTTCTTTATAGTTTATAGATAGGATTTTTTTCATCCTTCCAGACTGAACACTCTTTCGAAAAGACTGGATGATTGGACTTGCAATTAAAACAGAGAACAGGGTTATTGCAAGTATTACGCTCATGGTCAGGGCCCTCAAAAGCACATTTTGGACAGACAGGAGTGCTTTTGCAATTAATTCGTGATGACCGTACCTCTGGCATTCATAACAGCGCAGAGGGTTAGGCACATACACATCAACCTTCACAGATTGAAATCCTGTTTTGATGGAAGCTGGAAGAACTGGGGTACAAAAGGTAAGGATATAGGTATTTGTATCTCTACGCATACCGTTCCTGAAAATAGAGATCCAGACACAGCCTGAGATTTCAGGTTACTTTTAATCTCTTCCACCGAGTCACAGTAGGATAGTTCCTTACAGCTAATGACTCCTTTACTGGTGTTAAGAGTTTTGTACACTTTTACATCCAAATTGTGAAATCTTTTATGACCTAGGAGATTTTTGGCTTGCTGTTAAGAATGACATTCAACAAGCAGAGTGTCATTTTTTAGTTTTTTCACAGATTTTGGTGTGCCTAAAATGGAAGAAACTGTCTTCTCTATAACAAATGGAGAAAGTTTTGAGATGGGCTTGGTTGGATCAACTGCCTCTACTACAATAAAACGAGCAAATGTTGTGTTTGTATTGAATGATATGCCTGACTCTGAATCAGAGTCAGAAAGAACACGCTTGGCTTTCTTTTGTGTTGCCATGTTTATTTGATAGGGTTCATCACCGATGTTCCTCACCCGCCCCGGAGCCCAACAAGGGGACATGATCTGGGGAAACCCAACTCAGATCATGACAAGGATACATCGGTGACATACTCGAAGTGAAAGGGCTAGACTGGACAATTGTAGGCCTGCAGAATGTCACACCAAGCATTGACCGTCTTTGGGCATTTACAAGTGTCAACCAAACACCATTCTTTCACCCTATTAGCCCATGAGCCACCGCCTTATAGGGTTTTGACATACAGCTACTGATGGTAGAGAAGAGACATGAATTTTTTTATCATGTGTATGTACTTCTAAAAGAAAACAGAGACAGAGAAACACCCTAGGGCTCGGCGTGACCAGCCGATTGATCAGGATGGGCCTTCCCGACCCCTCGTTTAGTTCAGTTCAAGGCCAAAGTGGTGTGTTGCAAAAACAGAGCTATCAAAGGGCCATACTCTGAATCCACTCAACCACCTTTGTCAGTATCCTGTACAAAGAACCCAACGGTATCGAAATGTGTGTAACAGGATATCGTAACACACTGGGCATGGATTTCTGCCGGAGCATTACGTTTTGAAAACTAATCAAGCGTCTTATTAACTCTTAGGCTGTTTAGAGCGACTCACTGACCTTTTGCCAGCAGTGTAGATCAAGATCAGACAGCATAACACATGTAGACTGATCTTTAATCTACACTGTCCGATGAGGAGATTTTTTTCTTTAAAAATGATTTTAAAATAGCAACATTCAGGTTCTTGCTATCGGCTTAAAAATTTAGCAGATTTAGTGTCAATAATGGAAGACTTCTCTCCATGGGTGTACAAAAAGAGCGATACTGTCAATGATACCATGAATGAACTCAGCAAGGAAGCTTCTAGAGTTAGATTTTTGTTGAACATTTGACCAATTTAGGGTCTCATTGTATTGAAATTTATTACCGTTGGTCAGCATACGAAATAACTATAGGCCTACTTATTATGAAGATGATAACACTTGTTTTAAACCACTTACCAAGGGGGCCATAGATATACTTGGAGATGAGGTCCTCCCAAGGTTTTCCTCCAATGACCTCAGAGAGATAAGAAAGAATGCCAAAGTGCATGTTACTGTAGAGATAGTGGATCCGAAACTTGTACACCGGGTCAAAGTAGCGAATCCTCCTGTAATAGGAAAGAAAGCATGACCTGTCTTCCAAGTAAGTAATGCTTCTCTTGTTCTAGTACTGCAATAGCATTATAAAGCATATTGAAAAATTTCTAAACGAACCACTAATGGACTATACAACAATTCACAAACCTGGCAGCATCTTTCCTTGTCATAGTTGTGTCCATTCGCATACCCTGATTGGTTGGTACTCCGAGACAATGCGTCATCAGGTCCCTAATAGTTGCATACTGGGTGAATTCTGGATCTGCATACTGGTACCCCTCATGCAAAACGTCTCCAGGCTTTGTGTAGATAGACATACTGAAAGGTAAACCTTGCGACCGTGAGATCTGTGTAGTGGATATTCCTTGACCGAGTATTATTGTGGCACTATATTTTTATTCACTTTTGAAAAGTGCCTGTGGAGGTAGCCATATGCTTTTACTGTATGGGGTGGTATATTTTTTCAACAGATTCACGTGTAAAAGTACGATACTTTCATTAACAGATCAAGCCTTTACTAATTATGTGTTTCTATTTGGACTGATTTGTTTTTTCTTTAACATGTAAAATGCTATACTTTCCTTGTCTGTTCGATAAAAATCATATTCCAGATGGCACAGAGTTTAAATATTTGTCATGTAGAATTACTAAGTGGACCTTTACGAAGTTTGTTCAAGTGATGCCCTTGGCGTGAAAAATTAACCCGCTGTAATATGCCTTATTTCAGAAACGACTGATTTTCGGCGTCATTGATGTTATGCATCAACACTTTCTTGTATAAGTTAATGTTTTGTTTGATTGCTTGAATGTTCTCATACGTCCTTTTTTCAAAATCTTCCAGTTCGGTAGTTTCAAATCACTGTCTATGCTAGGTATCACAAGTAATAATGCTAGTGCTCTAGAAATACTGACGTTTCTGCATGAGGTAAAAGCTTGTACTGACGAATACAAGTTGCGCAAGGAACATATATCACATTTCTTATGCCCAAATTTAGCGATAACTACTTTAACCCTTTACACCATAAGGCATTTCTATGGTATCTTTAATTGACCCTAAATAACAGCAAGGATAAAGCCGTTTTTATGTGTATATGACACTTTTTGATTGCATAGAAAACATTGTGGCAAAAGGTGAAATTGCTCGTCAAGAGCAATTTCACCTTTTGCCACAATGTTTTCCAAATGGTTCCTACAAGCAATGTGTAGAAATGAGTATCTATGGAGTAGAAGGTTAAAGAAAAAACAATATGAATTATACTAGTAATTATGGAAATATTTGGTGCATGTCTGAAAAGGTTTATCCGATAAGAGAAGGAAATATTATCTGTTACGAGTATGAAGAATCTCAAAATGGTGCAACGAAACTTGTGTACTGCTTTTTAACTGAAGGAGCTTTGTTTACATTGTGTTACATTAGGGTAATAAACAATGCATAAAGGTTGCTCTAAAAAAAAAAACACTGCGTCTTATTCAAAGTTGAAGCAGATTTATACATAAATACATACTTCCTGTCGTGCAACAGTTTAACCATCAAGGTTGCAGCAAAAGCTTTCGACATTGATGCCAGACCAAACAAGGTTCGATTTGTGACCTTACGACCTGTCCTCAAGTCAGCAATGCCATATCCTTTAGCAAACACCACTTGTCCATCCTTTACTACAGCCGCTGTAAGACCAGGGTTTTTGTTCTGGCGACATGCAAGAGCCTGATGATGGAATAGGAAAAAAACAATATGATGACCGTCAGGTCTTCACCATATTGTCTGCTGATTAAAGGTAGTCTGGACAATTGTCTTCTATGAACTACTGTGCTTGTCAGACAATGATCGCTTTGTAGAAACAAAGTCCATGACTCTTTCATGACATTTTACACATAAAGCGATGTACGAATAATAAAACAATGATCCTCTTAGCCAGATTTTTATCTTATGAACGTTCTGACCACAACAGTCGCCAAAGATCTTCGGTGTCTGGAAACAGAAATGAGTCATTGTCTTAGAAAGAAGTGTTTAGTGCATCTCCGTGTTGCATTAAACCAACTATGGCATCACATAGTTATGGATATACTTAATCACATGTATTTAACAGTCACACGAAGTACATGTATAAGGTAGAATGGTCCTTGGACATGAAGAAAATTGAACAAGACCAACAAGCGACGAAGTGTACTGATTGCGCACGCTGAACTGGGTCGATACTTTTTTCAGATGCATTGACCCTTTTTACAAAACATGACTCAACTGAAGCCTTATCGAACGGAAGGTTAATTTTGGGAACTTTGATGACACTGAGTCCTCTACACGTCAACAAATTACTCCCACACTGTAGCTAACTACAAACAGAAGGAAGACATGATACATACTGCATTCATAAACGAATCAACTTTAGTTTGGTCATAGTCGACTCCGAAGACGTGCCCTTCATGTACACAACACAGCAGAATAAGCCTAAGATACATGACAGCTGTCCGTGTTTATATGTCCATGTAGATATGAGATGACTAGACTTCATGACATAATAGCAAAATATCGTGGCTTATCTCTATTTTCCTTTCATCTGTTTAACCCTTAAGTGGCCGTGGGACATTATTTTGCTTGGAAACAGTTTTATGTGGCTTTTACCAGTTTTATTGCTTATTCAAATCTTTTCAAACGTGTTCATCCGTAATGTTTGTCCGAGTCTGTACTCTCACAATCAGCGCCACGGCGGAAAATTGAGTCAGAACCTTCGAATTACATATTCAACATTTTAGATACTGAAGCACAAGGGACTCCTCTGAAGAACGTGAGACTTTGGACAACAGACAATCAATAGACAAAACAATAAGCAATGATGATGATAGAAATAACACAAATAACATGACCGGCAACAATATCAATGAACAGCACAGTAATAAAAACGACAAACATATTAACAAAAATCACTATACACTATGCTAGGAGTGTGGGTAGGTGTATTGCTTGAGTTGAAGCAGTGTTGCAAATCTCTTTAATACCATACAGATATACTATTGGCATAAAGATAAGTAGAGATAATTCTTTACACTATATAGCAGGTGCAACATTTGAGGGGTTTCAGGCAATTGGCCATTCTCTCCATCATGAAGACGGCTCACAGCCGACATCTTGAAGCAAGCCTGCGTTTGAGGCAACTAGTAAAACGACTTAGCAATCTGCATTACAAGAGCGAATGGCTGAGTAGGACGAGACAGCGAAAGCCATGTAATCTTCGTAACATGGAAAAGCATTTGTGGACAGACGATTTCGGTGGCTTCTTTTATGCAGCAAACAGATAGAAGATCCAGTATTCGCTGCTTTAAGAGTGAGTATTACATTAACCAATATGTTGAAGACAATGTAGCTGTAGGCGGAAGAAGTGTTATTAGCTCATCTGAGCACAACGTGCTCAAGGAGAGCGTTAAGGATCACCCGGTGTCCGTCGTCCGTCGTGCGTCGTCAACAATTCTTTAAACATTAACTCCTAAACTGGGCCAATTTGGATGAAACTTGGTAGATTGTTTCTTTGGGAGGTCCTCCTTAAATTTTTTTCCAAGAATTTGATTCCGTCACAAACTGTGGTTGCCATGGCAACCAAATTGAATTTTCTTCTACGAAATTCTTTAAAAACCTTCTTCTCTGAAACCGCTGGAGTGATTTTTAAGATAATTTCGCGGAGATGTTCCTTGGGTGACCCTTTTCAGAAACTGTTCGTGAAATTTTGATCTGTCAAGAAACATGGCTCTGGTAAATGGGGGCTATTTGCATCATTCAGAAATAAAGTCTATTTGTGAAATATAACAACAGTTACATCAGTCATTAATAACTGACCAATGCTCTGACAAAAGGTGGTTTCATGTGTTTCATTGATGCATTATCCCAAACAAGGCAACATAAAATTAATTACATGTTTCAATCCATAAAAATTCAATTTGTCTATCAAACGTCTGAATCCTAAAGCTGCAGAACATTTTACAAAGTTTCGATCCATGTCAACCTGAATTTACTAAAAAATCATTTACAAAATGCATTTTACACAACACAATGTATTTTAAAGTATTTAAGGAAATATGTCAGAAATTTTTTAATATTTTTTATTTTTAATAAGGAACGCGCTACCAGCAGATGGTCCCTTTTTTTCAAATTATTTAAGTCTCGTTGCTCAGAAAATTAATTAGTTAGGCTAAAATTAAGATTAAATATTTGTTATCTATTATTGAAAAAAAAAATTAGATTCGATATTTACCCTGTTATACGCCAAGAATTTTCCACATTTTCCTTTGTTCCCCAGTTGTGACTAATTGTTATGTAATCAATAATAGCGTCAAATTTCTTGAATGTTTACAAAATCATTGATGGTATATTTGAAAAGCATATTCAAGTTTATGCCTTTGTCCTATGATTGCCAAGAGCATACTTTACGACGATCGTACAGGTTTTAATTGATTAAGCATATATAGGTTTAAACGAATTCGTATTTATCAACCGGTCACGAAAACATTCTCATTCTAATTCTCCAAGATTTTCCAAATTCGAAAGTAACAGAAACTCCTAATTTGCTTAACCAAATGGTTAGGCCACCTAGGAGTTTTGTTACTTTCACATGTAGAAAAACATCAGGGGAACATTAGGACAAAGACCGTTCTACAGAATGGAACCTTGGTAAATACGGATTTAGGTTTCATACCCACCAACCATTCAAAAAAACGTTTACAGTCTTATTCTAAAAAAAAAAGATTTGTAAATTTCCTTGTTGCACAAGTTTCGATTAATCAGATCCAAATGGTATGGCCAAACAGAAGTTGTGCCACTTTCCAACTCAAGAAGGGGCATCAGAGTTTAATTCAAAATAAGTCATAATTAGACAAAGAATTATTGAATTAGTCGGTAAGTATGCTGCTGTTAACAATTCACTCTCAAAGCGCTGACTGAATGAAAAATCGGTTTGTCTGTAAACAATATTGATACTTATATTTAATTATTAATTTTTGGTACGCATATAACAGTCTCTATTGCCTTTTGCTATTCGCTATCCGAAAAGTAATTGGCTTTACTTGTATTCGAGGAAAATTATTCTCTCCGTTGCATGAGCTGTGATACATATTTCTGGTTGCTAGCTACGGTGGCGGAAATCAATTGAATACAGTTTTCTATCAATAACAGGTAATCCTCCTATTGTTTATTTGTGATCACCGAATTGTGAAAAATAGAAATCTTATAAAAAATGGGTAGAGTATCGACCAAAGGTCTAACTAATGATTCCCCTAATGGTCTGGTGAAGCACTCTTTTGTTTTCGCATACAGTTTGCGGAAGTTTATACCTCTTTCATATAAGGCAATCTGATCCACTGTTTGATTGACCACTAAATGAGTGCTATAATAAAATGAACAATGATGCTTAGATTTCGTTACAAATGACGTAGTGTGTGCCATTTACAATATTCTATTCATCTGTATTTTGTCTTGTGTGTGTGGTAATTTGTTCAATACTGTAGGCACCGCGCTTTTCTAATGTCCGAGCACCGTATCAGTGAAATGGATATATAAATATATAGACATATTATATTTTTTTAGTAAGAACGATAATATTCTTTCAGTAAAGAATGTCTTTGAATTCCAATTTTCATATCTTTTGATGTTTTGAGTATTTCACAACAGATTGGAAGATGTACGTGACTTTGGTCTTTAAAGAAAACTGCACCAGAAAGGGTTTGGCCGAAAGCTGCAAAAGTCATACAAGCAACTCTATCTCTTCAGCAATGGGAAATTCCTTGATCTAGAACTTACAAGGATTACAGTAGAAACTTTATACAGAGGTGAACGTAGCGGAAACACCATATGAAGAAGAATAAAATATTCCAAATAAGACGACTGACTTTATGTATCTATACTATTTGTCATTGTTTGTCATCTATAAGCCATGCTGCATTCATTTACTGGAATTTCTAGTTTTTTTACTTTCTTCATAATACAAATCGAACACGGCGGACTTATACAGGGATCATCTACATTATTTAATAAGCATGCCAATACAAAGTTTTCAGGAGTGATTGGATACACTATTAATGCACGATCGGGACTCGAATGCTGCATTGCATGTTTGAATAGCCAGACGGTCGACTGTAAGGCTGTGAATTATGACAAAACTGAGGGAACGTGTGAGTTGCTTCAAGACATGACTGGAACACAGGAAGGTTATTTTGCATGGAGCAGAATTATGGCAGGTTAGTATATACATTACATTTTTAAAACGCCTCGTTTTTCTCAGGGTTGTTAAACACAAGATGGTTGATTAGAGGGTTTACTCTTTCAGTGATCATCATTACAAAGATTTCACAAGCGCGTGTTAGAAATAGTTTTCAAACGCTGTACTTATATTCCTAAAGAAAGAAAGAAAAAAAATATGGCGATAACTTTTCATTTTCTGGTGATTTTTGGGGGGGGGGGGTCATTTCATTGTTATACTGTCATCTCAGATAATCAAATCATGAAAGCCGAGTTGGGAAAAAATATAAATAAAAAAATGTTTACATATCAATCATTTCAGAACAAGCAGAATGCCCTGACGGATGGCTTCAGTTTGAAACGAAATGTTACATACCGTACAAAACGTCAAGGAATTGGGACAGCGCCCTGGTAATGCTGAGTTTGAGCAATGCTCTGTGAAATGGGGGTATAATGCATCTACAAAAATTATTGACTCATGTCAGCCTATTGACTCATGTCAGCCTGTGCAGTGGGTCAAAACCTTTTACTATTTGTTAGTATTCTGCATGTCCAAGGATCGTTCTACTACATGGCTCAGTCGGTTGTCAAACTTAATGAGATTCATGGGGATGATGCATTATAGTCCATTTCCCAGAGCATGGCTTATTCATTTTTGATCATTTCAAAATTCGTTAGTGCACCATAGAATTCGTTTGTGCACCATAGAAAAAGGAAACGTTTATTCTGAGCTTGTAATAGTTCAAGATAGGATTAAAAGATTGATCATTTTCAAAATTATTTTAGTACAATCACGGCGACAGCTCATATACATGTATTTGTGTCATAGGTTTTACAAGTACAAGGCTTAGAGCTCTGAAGTGTTCTGCCCAAGCACACCAAGAAAAAACGTCCAAATCCGTCAGGCGTGGATTAAACCTAGGACTTCCAGATTAAGGGCACTATACTTTGCCACTGTCAGTGCAGGACCCCAAATCAACCACAAATTACCACAGGGTCGTTTAATGTCAGGATTGTATGATAAGGCTCAAAATTGTCAAAAATAAATTATAAAATACGGTTTTCTTTTAAGAACAAAGTCAGGCACATTTTCCAATCAGTTGTGAAATACTCCGATAATCAAAAGATATGAAAATTGGAATTCAAAGATATTCTTTACTGAAAGAACATTATCGTTCTTTGCTAAAAATAATATATTTATGCAAATGATTCAGAGAATAAAACAACCTCTGAATGGTTAAACCATTTTAGTAATTCTCTGTGGTAAGGTGGTTTCATTCATTTGCAAAAAGTGTCGAAGCATATCAACCTGTGCAATCTGCCCAGCCTCACATGGGTTGAAATTTTTTTGTTAATTTTTCGCATAGCGAAGGACCATTCTACATTGTACTTTGTGGGTCAAAATGGATCATAGGGGTCCATCATGTGATGACTTGCTTTTTATAATGTATCATGGATATGCATTCCCAGTTGCCAGAACATTGCTATTTTTTGTGAAGTTTTGTTGCCATGAAATTTAGAAAAATCTTGAAAACTAGACCAAATATATCATTTCACTCTTTACCAAACGACAAAATTTTACACTGGTCCAAATTGAGAGCCCTGAAAGACAACAAAATAAATATTCTCAAAAGTGAAATATCGTTCCAGCAGGTTAGAAAACGTTGTGGGAAAAGGAGAAAATGCTGGTTACCAGCATTTTCTCCATTTTCCACAATGTTTTCAGAAGGCTTTCATCTCAGGGTCGTAAAAACCAGGTATTGTTTGGTATAGGGTTAAAATGGTATATGAATTCATACGGGGCCAGTTCCTTTAATAAAACCGATTCTAGGACAATTGTCCCCTGTACAATTGCCCCTCGGACTATTGGCCCCTGAGGACAGTTCCCCCGGACCATTGGTCCCCGAGGACAATTCCCCCGGGAATATTGCTCCCCGAGGACAATTCCCCTACCGGACTATTGCCCCCCCCCACGAGGACAATTCCTCTCGGACCATTGCCCCCGAGGACGATCCCCCCGGACTATTACCCGGGAATAGGCAACGTGAGAGGCAACTTGGTTTATGTAATTTCGAGCATTATCTATGTCAAGTAACTGCAGACATTGATTGTTGTCAATGTCAAATCAACGCCGGTCACAGTTTTCCATATTATCATTTCAAACGTATCAGGGCAATTCCTCCTGGGACTATTGCCCCCTGAAGACAATTCCCCCGGACCAATGCCCCCCCCCCCAAGGACAATGTACCCCCGGACCATTGCCACCCGAGGACAATTCTCCCCGGACAATTGCCCTCCGAAGGACAATTCCCCCCTAGACAATTGTACACTTTCCCCCGGACTATTGCACCCCCCTCTCCCCCCCCCCCCCCCCGGAAAAATGTAATTGCTCCCGAAGCGGGACTTTTGCCCCGGGAAACAACAAAAAGAACATGAAAGCACACGTCTTTCTTTTGTTGTTGGTATTCGCTGGACTGTACTTTCCATCAATCGTACATTATTTGAAATGATAAAATGGAAAACTGCGACCGGCGTTGACTTGACATTGACAACAATCAATATCTGCATTGAGCAATATTCTATATTACAGTAGTTTCACTTGACATAGATAATGCTCGAAATTACATGAACTAAATTGCCTCTCACGTTGCCTATTCCCGGGTAATAGTGCGGGGAGGAATTGTCCTTGGGGGACAATGGTCCGGGGGGAATTGTCCTCGGGGGGCAATAGTCCAGGAGGGAATGTCCTCGGGGGGGCAACAGTCCGAGGGGAATTGTCCTGGGGGCAATAGTCCGGGGGTGGAAATTGTCCGCGGGGGGGGGGGGGGGGCAATGGTCCGGGGGGAATTCTCCTGGGCGCAATAGTCCGGGAGGGAATTGTCCTCGGGGGCAACAGTCCGGGGGAAATTGTCCTGGGGGCAATATTCCGGGGGGTGGGAATTGTCCTGGGGGGGGGCAATGGTCCGGGGGGAATTCTCCTGGGGGAAATAGTCCGGGAGGGAATTGTCTTCGGGGGCATTTTTCCGGGGGGGGGGGATTGTCCTGGGGGCAATAGTCCGGGGAGAATTGTCCTGGGGGGGGGCAATGGTCCGGAGGGAATTGTCCTGGCGGGGGGGGGGGGGCAATGGTCTGGGGGGCAATTATGCTGATACGAATAAAACCATACCTTTATCGAAAGAAAAACTATTTGCATTGAGATTTATAAAAAGAAAAAGGTCATGAACCAATTCTTTAACCTTCCTGATAATCAATGTATTTCCTTTATTTAATGAAATACAGGTCAAAAGGTTCTTTTTTATATTTTCACAGTTAATTAACCCTTAACCAAACCACAAATTTCTAGACATTTCCAAAATGAAACTATTTGCAGACGAGAAATTAAATGTGGCAATTCTTCTGATAAAAAATGTTACGGAAAAGTTAGAAAAAGTGATAAGGAAAAGTAGAAAAAAAATCCTGATGACCAAAACTTTTCTCCTTTTCCTGCAAGTTTTTTTTTTTTTTTTTTTTTTCAAAATCATTCATTCTCAGTGTTGTTACAGCACAACATTGTTTAGTAAAGGATTAAAGTCTGCCGTATAGGGTTATTGTTGATTTTCTATCCTATAACAAAAGCTATCCTGATTGTAGCGAGAAATCCTCAAAGTCTGTTGTTAAAAGACCATAGTTATTTAAGTCATGTTCAGGCAATACGGGCCTTAATGCATCTTCATGATCCAGCAAGTCGTTACATAGCTTTGGTTCTATAAAACCTATTTTGTGTAATTAACCCATTACCACACGATCCCTACTTTTGACGACCCTGAGAAAGAAGCCTTTTGAAAACATTGTGGGAAAAGGAGAAAATGCTGGTAACCAGCATTTTCTCCTTTTCCCACAATGTTTTCTAACTTTCACAAAACAAATTTCAAATTTTCAGTCACTTTTATTTTGTCGTCTGCAAATGCTACCAATTTGGACCATTAGATAATGGTTGTCGTTTGGTAAAGACTTTATGCAACTCCGTGATCCAGCTAGTCATTACATACATGTAACTATGGTGCCATAAAACCAATTTCATTTAACAAACAACTGAACCATAAGACTTATCCTGCTGAATTACTAAAATGAAATTTAATTTTCAATTGGACAGAAAACCCCCAAATATTGTTCTTTTTAAAGTTATGCTTTGGGTAATAATATCTCCTTATCGGACAGTATAGATTCATGATCAGACTGCACGTTCTGTGCAGTCTGATCTTGATCTACATGTACACTGTTCGCAAAAGGTCAATGGGTCGCGCTTTGCAGTCTAAGGTTTAAAGTATGTCGGTTCTTTGACACGCAGAAAAGAAATACGAAAAGCAAAAGGTTTCGGCCCTGGTCAGCCTGCAGAATTGGTTAATACTTAATACTTTTTGCAGATGCAGTAAGCCCCATTTCCACAGAGCATGTCATTTGGAGTGCAACACGCGAAAAGGTGCATGCGGACATTTGCGTAAAGTGTCATCTCGGATTAGCCTGCGCAGTCTGCGCAGGCTAATCCGAGACGACACTTTACGTCTACATTAGATGTTGTGCTACAGTAAACTTGCGTAAAACAGAAAATCACATAAAATCGGAAAGTGTCGTTTCGGATTAGCCTGTGCAGACGGCACAAGCTGATCCGAGACGACACTTTACGCAAATATCCGAATGCACCTTTTCGCGTGTTGCACTCCATTTAGATTTAAACATCAAAAGAAATCATGACAGAAAAATCCGTGTCTTGTCTCGAGTCCATCGATATAACGGATTTCTACACAAAAGCCAGAAAATTGCACTTCCTTTACCCTGATCTGATACATATTTCTAAAACTGGTCTGATATTTGGCATTTTGGAATTTTTTTCCCTTTAAAAGATACCATCTATACGGGATAAAAATCACAAAAAATAGGTTTGCCTAAGGCCGGTGCGTCGGTAAATGGTGTTGGTAATCACTTTCGATGCACTCAGCAAACAAATCTTACCCTTACTACTAGTTACAAGGATACAGGATCTGTCCGGGATTGTCCTGGAAAAGGTAATTTCTTGATGACGTTACGTAAAGACGACCGCGCTATCGTATTGACAAAGTAGCATGCCCGTTTCATGCCGGCAATTGTTGCTGCTTGGATCAGTTAAGTAGTATCGCACAAGGTCGATATTGCATTCCAGAAAGGGATAGGTTGTGCTTAGATAGCCTTGTAGTCCGAGCTGGGGTTATGGGTAATATTAAGATAGACCGCGTGTTTATTGATGGTAATCTCAGGGACGACAGATATGTTGATATTGTCACAAAAATCCCCTAGCCTATAGGCAAACTTATGACCTTGGGAACTTTTTTCAGCATGGTAATGTACGCCTCAATACTGCAAGATTTAAAGCAGAAGTCATGGCCCATAATAACGCCAATGCCTAGGCTTGCCTTGATCTGAACCCAATAGAGCAAGTGTAAGATTAACTAAGGGAATGGTTCGGAGGAGTCACTTGACACTATTTACGACCTCAGAAGTAGTGTATGTATGAAAGATCGAGGCCAGATGTGCAGCACCGCCGTAAAAAAATTCTAAAGGCCTCACACCGCCTAAACATTTTATAACTCTTTAGACCGAGTCATAAAATGGGGATTTCCCCGACTGAAAACGCGTAGTAAAATGCCTCAAGGCTAGGGTACGTATGTCGTCCTCTCAAACGACCCGTTTGTCATTCCCGCGCTCAAACGCCACCTTGTTAGCCTCTTCCGCGTACACATCATGTTTGTGACTTCTGAAAACGTTCATCCTTTTAAGTTTTTCCTCTTTTGAGAACAAGCATTTCTTGGAATCCTCATTGTTAATATTATTTTTACAGCACAGTTATTAACCCCCTCACAGTTTACTTTCCTCCCCTTCTAGCATTTTGCAAGAGTACAGTTTAGCTCTAAGTCCGACAACCTCCACTAAAATAGTCCCGCTAGCCTCATCTTTAAACGTTCCAATTACTTTCTTGTAGCACCCAATTTGAATGCCGGATGAATGATCTTTAGGAAAATTACTCGTATCGAACTTGCTCGTTACATCACTGGATATATCCTCTCGGTCTCAATCTCGTACATGAAAATGTCCGTATTTGTTAATAAAAGCTTAGCTTTTAGCCTATATTTCAGCTTAATATAGTTGTAATTGAATTCATACATCAAGGTCTTACTTAAATTGAGAATGCACATTCCAAAAAATAAATCGGCATTCTAAATATTAGCTTCGTCTTTTTCATGCGCATGGCGATTAAAGTTTCACTAAAATGTTACGATGGTAGAAATTTGGTTTTGCGGCCAACTTTACTGCCTTTGCTTCATCGGTGACTTATCGGACATCCACCCGTTTTCTAGTGTTTTCCGTGTTTTTTTTTTCAAAGGCTGAGTTGTTCATCAACTTGAAAAGGTCTTCCTCAAACTCGTTGGTTGCCTTTTGTTCTCAGATTCGTATTAAGATCGATGTAAGGCTTAAGCCACATCCTTTTCGCAAACTTAATACCTCTATGGGTTGCCTTGGTTCTTAAGCCGAGGCCCTCGTACAGCTTGACACTTCCGTAGTGAAGCACATACTTTGTCCTATTACACAGGTTTTGAATGAGTTTATCGACGTTATTTATTTTTATACTTTCTGGGGTAAAAGGATAATCATTGTGTAAATCGTGTAATTTTTCGGGGTATTCTAAATCAACCTCTAAAATATACAGAATTTTCTCTCACGCCTGTAACTCTCCCTTACTCATCCATTTAAAACCATGCGCAGGAAGAGGTTTAGTCGTTGTCCAACCGTAAAGGTTGTTGACATCTAAGGAAGTTATACTTGGAGGGTTTATCTCAATCGTATTGGTTACCCATGTAAAGGTTGTTAGCTTTTCCGTGCCGGGTGCTAATCCGGGTGCTAATCATCGATACTCCGCCTCTAACACCCTTTTCTAACATAAGTAGTATATCTGGGTCCGATGGCAACTCTAACTTTGCTTTAGTGGACTTTAAGCGGCGTCCCAAGCTAACACCGTGTAATACTAAGCGGGGTCTAAACCATAATTTTCACAACAAATGTTTCTGAAGTTCTCAAAGATATCTGCCAAGAGTAAAACGTCAGTCAGAAGATACAAGACGTGGTAGCCCTTTATAGTTTTTATCCCAAATTTTTTCCAACATTTTGCACGCAAGCATATCAACACTAACAGACTCGTCATAATGTCTAGAGTAAAACGCCTCTATAGGCGGCAGAGGAGGGGTTTTTTTGCGAATCCATATAGATCCACATCTGTTTTGGTGAGCAAGTCCAACTGCTCTCTTTGAAGTATTTTACCAAGTTTTTAAATTGTTTTTTTTTTTTCTAAATTATTCGCTAAATTTTCTAACTTCGCGGACATAAACTTTAAGCTGTCGATAAATCTAATCTGACGGGTTTTAGTTTTAGTTTATCCATTTTTGCAAGTATAACTTCCGATAGATATATGTTTGGTGAAAGTAATATACTTTTCTTCGTTGTTAGAAATTATGCTGATATTTCTGTCAGTCGCCCGAGAGGTTTTATTATTAAATGGATATCATATTTAGACCAAGTATGTACAAAATGATTGAACTTGTCAGATCAAATTCAAAAAAAGATATTGTCGATTTGTGTAGGTATTTAAAACATGCATTTGATAAACGCAAACGTACATTTATTACATAAGTCTTTTATTATATCTTGTTGTGTTGTTTTCCACAGGAGTTACCGTTTCTTTTGTAGCTGAATAGTTAACCAATTATCATTTACATGTATGTAACTTCAACCAGAAGTCTAAAACTGATTAATAGTGGTGTGCTCGGCCGCAAGGAAAATACAAATGGTTCTGCAATATTTATAGCATTTATTGGTCATACATATACGGTCAACGTACCGAATACGATTTCCTTTATGAGTAGAATGAGTCGAGATCAGACTGCTCAAACACGTAGTCGGATCTCGGATACACGCTGCTTATTAAGGTATTGCATACATGTTTCTCCTCATGAATATCTTTTCAAATTTTTTCCTTTTCTGTTTTCTTTTTCCTTTTATATATGGGTAGAATGAGTCGAGAGCTGACTGCACAAATATGTTTTTTTTCCACTCTTCTTTTTCTTTTTATATCTGGGTAGAATGAGCCGAGATCAGACTGCACAAATATGCGGTCGGATCTCAGATACACGCCGCGTATTATTATTGTATTGTACATAAGTTTTTCCGAATGAATCCCTGTTCACATTTTTCGGTTTTTTTTTTTTTCCTTTCCTTTCTTTTTCTTTTTCTTTTCTTTATATGGGTAGAATGAGTAGAGATCAGATAGAGCATGTACGCGTAGGATCTCGAATACACGTTGCTTATCAATGTATTGTACACAAGTTTCTCTTTTGTTCTTTTTCTTTTTATATATAAGTAGAATGAGTCGAGATCAGAATGCACATATGCGCTGTCGGATCTCGGATAAATGCTGCTTATAAAAAAAAGAAAAATTGTTTTGTTTTGTTTTGTTGTTTTGTTTTGTTTTGTTTGTATTTATGAGAAGATATATATATATATACTTGTACACAAGTTCATCCTTATGAATCCCTTTCACACTCTGTACACAAGTTCCTCCTTACGAATTTACCCTTTTTACATCAATAATTACATCAATAATTCTAGTCTTTACAGGATTGTCAACACAACTTTATTTTTGTGAATCAACTTTCTATTCTATATTTGATTAAGAAATATGTACCTCTATGATTTTGATTGCTCTTCTATTTTCTATTTTCACGAATCGAGATCAAACTGCAAGTCATGCTGGAGCATTGTTGGGGAGGAGCAATTGTTTGAAATATACACTGCTGCTCTCGGCAATGTTTTTCCCGGCTGCAAACAGTTGTTTTGGCTGATCCTCCAACAAAAAAAAAAAAATTTTCCTCTTAAATTTTCAGTTTTTTTTTTCATCTCTTACAATTTTCTATGTAGTTAAATTGATGTCTTTATCAATCATATACTCCTGTTTGGCAACAAGATATAAGCTATTTCCTTATATTTATATATATATATATATTTTTTTTTTCTAGCTACAGCATGATGATCTTTATATTGTGTATTTTTCATATTTGTAATGACTATAAAACTATGTACGTTTTTGTCATTAAAGTAATTCGTTCGTTCGTTCGTTCGTTCGTTGATATTTAAGTAGTTATGAAAATGGGGATTCCGGGCCATCAATCATAGTATACTTAGACTTTAAGGTGTGGTTAAATGTGTGGTTGATGTGTTATGTGGTCTAATGTGTGGTTAATTCAATTGTCTTATTAAAAAGAAAGGCCAGATTTGCAGCTGTACGGTTTTCCCAAACCGCTCGGGATAAAGCATTGTGATATCGTGAAATTTGTCTCAAGATCACACAACAGAAACGTAACGCATGCTTATATATCTATCTTGACCAAGATGGACTTGTAAATTATAACTTTGGAAAGTTGTGGTTTAGTTTTTTTCCTCTATGTCTAAGTCAATACCCGAGCTTTCTTCGTTGTCAGAACCTGATCCCCTGTTGAAAATGCGGTCCCTTCCTCTAACCACTTTTCTTACTGGCAGGGGATTTGCAAAATTCTTTATGACTGGCGAATGCTCGGGCGACATCATTCGCCATGGCCATGAAAACTTTTCAAAAAGTCCCATTGACCGAACAACTAATAATGTAATACTCTGCTTTACTTAACATTTTTTCTCTAGAGCTTCTGCCAAACTTTGGGCGGTACGCTAGCCAGTCTTCACTCACGTGAGATATTTGACTTTCTGACGTATGAACTGCGAACCACTGTTTGTAAGTATATAAACGCCTTTTTGTACACAAACAAATGGGAAAGAAAAAAGGAACTTTTTATACAGTTTCTTAAACTATATGTTAGTATAGCAAACGCAGTGTTGTAAAGTACACGTTCAAATTAGAACGAAATACAATAAGAGAGAAAGAAAGAGAGAGTGAGGGAGAGAGAGAAAGGTACGTTGACAGAATGGAAAAACTCGACCCATAATCTAAACATGACCTTTTTACAGTAAAAAATTATAGTTTATGTAGATAAATGCTGAATGAATTCTCCTCTCTCTCTCTCTCTCTCTCTCTCTCTCTCTCTCTCTTTCTCTCTCTCTCTCTCTCTCTCTCTCTCTCTCTTGTTATATTATTCATTATGTTACTTTTAAACAAAAATGTACCTTCCATCTCTCACAAATCTTCGTTCCTCTACGATTCAAATACCAATGTTCCGCTGTAATTGCATTTCAGCCTTTACAAGGTACTGGATCGGAGCGAGGGATTATAACGGGGACAACCTGCAGTATCAGTGGATGGATGGGTCTACACTAGTTGATTATGGTGGCTGGTATCCGAATGAACCAAATGGTCTCTCGGAACGGTGTGTTGAATTGAAGAACTTGAATGGAGTTTATAATTTTAATGACCAAAGTTGTTCAAAAAGTTATAATTTTATATGCGAATCTAGTTTAAACTGAAAACTATGTACGTTTCAATATTTGTATAACAATATGATAAGTAGAACTTCTTAATCTGCTGGCGCATGAACATATCGGAGACCTATTGCATGTTATAATAAATGACACAAATAAGATACATCCAATGAAAACAAATTCTTTCGAAACTTGAATGTTTTATAAAGCTTAAGAGCCAAATCCCCTTCTTTGAGTCACATTGAATTTGTCTTCTGTAAATATTTGAACTTTGAATCGTCTAAATTTTTGTGGTCCGTTGAAGAATTAAATGTAAGAAGGTAAAGGCGGATATGTTTGTTCCAAGCAATCGTACATGTTCGTCAAGGTTGTCGAGAACTTCATATAGAATCACGACAAAATAAAATTTTACACTGGACAAATTTAAATTAAAGGCATTTACAGACGACATATGTTGCTAAAATTATGATTTCTGTACTTAATAGAGTAGAAAACATTGTGGGAAAAGAAGAAAATGCTGGTTACCAGCATTTTCTCCTTTTCCCATGATGTTTTCGAAAGCTTTATCCTTCACGGTCTTTAAAACCATGTTTGGTAAAGGTTAAACATGGACCGAGCTCGGATATAGGGAGGTTTAATTAATCTCACTGATGCATTACATAAAGGAAGTCATTATACGATTATGGATCGAGATATGGATAAGTATATTTAGTCTGACTTCCGAAAGTAGACTGGTCATTTAATATGCAGAAAAAAATGACTGATAGCAAAACATTTCGGCTCTTGTCAGCCTGTGTGGAACTGAGTCAATACTCTTTGAAGATAAATAAAACTGTTTTGTGTATTGACTTGTTACATTATTAGTTGTACGGTAAGGTGACAAGGGGCTTGAAAAATTGTTCACGGCTGTGGATTCTTGTCACGCTGAGACGAAACTTCACCTGAGTGATTTGCAACAGCCGTGAACAAGGTTCCAAGTTCCCTGCCACCTGACTGTACAAAGAAATTTATTGTTCTACAAAGTTCTACCATTCCATTTTTTTAGATAAATGTCCCAGTTTAATGGTTTCAGGAATTGAATACGCAGGCGACTAGGAATTTTCCCTCTGAGTGCCAAAATTCAATGAATACTGACGTCTCTGAGAACTGAGATCACCTTGTAACCTTGGTAAAACTTGCATTTTGATGGATGGGCTTGATGATGTCGCTGCGATAGACATTCGTCACGTTTTAAAAAACTTCATTATAAGATTTTATGCATTTGAATGATTTGTTGTCATGAAGTAAATGACCATTAAGTTCCTCAAAGACCATTAGGTTATCCTTTTAAAATTACCATGAATGAGTTTCGACACTTCACAATATGCATACCTGACCAAGGGGTTGCTCATTATAACCCCGTGCGTTTGTTTTAGAGTAACAACAAACGATAAACCTGTGTACCTATTTTCATTAATTTCAAAAAATCCATGCTTTTCAACCATTAGATATGATACTCAGTGTGTTTTCTTGTCGACGCCGCCATTTTGGATGTTGTGTTGAAGGTGTAGTCATGTATTCGAGGCTCCAAAAAGGCACATTTCCTTTATGTGGATTTTGCCGGGGTACATGGCTATATGTACTAGGCATATTATCCAATGTGATTGCGAGCAATTTCTTTGCAGTATTACTTTAGTTTATCGGTCAGATGGCAGGAGACTTCGAAACCTGTTCACGGCTATGGTGAATCATGCCACCCCGAACCGAATTGTACACAACTGTAGCAATCATTTCGTACAAAATCCAAGTCAAAGCCATTTCCCCTTGCTGGAGCCCGTAATAACTATACGTACAACAAAACATCAAAATGGCAGAATCGATCGATACAAGTCGGAGTCACATCAAGTTCATGCATCAAGCTTCACGTTTTAGTTAGGTTTCAGTGATATTAGTATTCACTCGCATCAGTTTTCATTTAAATGAGATTTTAAGAAGGGTAATTAGATTTGGCGGTATACTCAATTCGTGGGAACAGGGATTTACGCCGAATTCACGTTGGAATAGTAAAACTTATCAGTATAATAAATTTTATAGACCAGTGATGTTCTAAGAGAAGGAAGATAAAAAGTTGAGAATTTGTTTGTTATAGATTTATCAATTAAGTACTGTCATTTACCTATCATTAATTATTGTTGACATTCATCGTGTGCGAGTGTTCAAAATAGATCATTCATGAAGCGAAGTTTTGTGGCCTTGAAAACTATAGACACATGTCATTCAAATGAGCGTTTTGCTCAGTATAACAAAGACCGCACATTAAGCTGACACCGCTGTTATTGACCCTGGAAAACTTTTCTTTATTCTATAGTTGTCAGGAACAAATACTTGTGACTAGCTATGGTTAGTATCAGTTGTCTAACTCGTATTTCTTTCCTGACTGTCAATTGCTGATGATACATTCTTCAGCTGCAATACAAAAAATAAAAAGGAAATGAACCGTGCTTTCTGAAAAGGGGCTTAGTGCAACCGTAACTACCCATGTCAGCCTGCACCGTACACGCAAGCTGGTCAATACTTTCTGCTATTCTTCTGCATGTTAAGGCCCGGTCCCACTGGCCGATGAACACAATACGTATACAAAAATGACACTGTGGACGAGCAAAATTTCGAGGATGGCTCCATCCATTTTCATCCGCTCTTTGAAACGGACAAAAATAGCGAAAATTTAGGAAAATAGGGCGAAAAAACGGACGTGGGTAGTATGTAGCATGGATGTAAGAGGATATTCATGGGAAACCTGGTGGAGGTATCTGGAACTGTACGACTTCACAGGGTAGGTTCTGAGGAAGAATGCGTCATCACAAACGATGAGATAGGGCACATCATGTGTGTCATTGGGCAGGAGTTCTGGACCTGGAAAACCCATGAGGAGGTTGCGTTCCAGTCCATCCTTGAGGTCAATTGCGTTGTATATCTGGGCATCTTAAGGTGATACGTTGCCTGAAGCATCGATGTATAAGAACTTGTTGTCAGCATCAACCATGGCAAAGAGGGTGATACTGAAGAAGCCCTTGTAGATGTAATAAGTGGACCTTGAGTTGGCTGGAGCTTTGCAAACCACGTGTTTCCCATCTATGGCTTCGACAGTGTTGCGAAAGTTCTACTTCTGATACCAATTTTCAGCAAGTTGTCTCCAGCATACTGCATGTTTCTGTATATGTTTCCAGGGGCCAGGTGCCGCAGAGTCAGTGCCACCTTTAGTAAAGGGTCCAGCTTGGGACAGTAGTTGGTGCTAGGCTTAGTCATCCTGGGTTTCAGACGCTCTACAATTTCGTCAAACATAGCTTGTGGCATCTTCATGAAGTGATGAAATGCACGAGGGTCTTTATTCCTCAGCTCCACCATCAATTGGTCATACAGCCCAAACTCAATTCTTCTCACTATCCATCCTCGGACCCACACAGCTCGTGGGAGTTTCCTTCTTCGTCTTCTTTTCTTCCTGTCTGAAACTTGATACAGGTTGAACAAGTTGTGGTTCTGCTGTTGAATGAGTACAGCTATTATACGGACTCTTTGATCATCCATGGAGAACAAATGATGATCTTGAAGACCAAGACCAGGGCAAAAGGTTGCACACTACGACAGCTCAACTCATACTGAGATCTAGATATTTTCTACCCCTTTTCATACAAAATATCAGTTGTCCGCTAGGTGTCCATCAACATACTCTAGACATACTACAGACATCCTAGATATAAGAGATACCTCCCAGATACAAACGCTTTGTCCGTTTTGAATACTCTATATACGAGGTGCATAAGCCTATATCCTTTCTATTTCCTTGCTACTAACGATGTTCAGACGTTCCATATACCTTATCTTTTCCCCCATTTCTTTTATTCAGCTGCAGCAGATATGAGTTGTAAGGATGCCCAGAGGATGCAGAGAGGTTAAACGGATGATAACGGACATAGAACGTTAGTTGCTCGCACATGTTGCGGATTTACATTGTACACGGTGGAAAGTTCATCCGTTCTAAAAGTTTTGTGCAGCTCAAATCTTTTGGCGCGGATGAAATAACGATGAACGGATGCTCAATGGATAGAGCGTATGAAGCAGGTATGAAAGAAGTACACAAGGGATGGATGGCAATTTCTTTTACGTTTTTACATCCTCTTTGCGTCCGTAAGTGCAGTGGGATCGGACCTTTAAAGGACCATTATTCCTCCCAATCTAATCTATTGTTATGCTAAATGGATTTTATGGATACATGATTATGTGATGACTTGTTTGGCATAAAGCACTAAGGAGATTCATCAAGCCCTCCTTTGCTAGATCATTGTTCAAATACACGTGCAAGGAACACTTATAGTTATTCTCCTATACTTATTCTTCTACGTTACAAAAATAATATCACGTCAATATGAAAGACCCCAAAATAAAATTCGTACGTCTGATGTTTTCAAACGCCTATACCGCGAGTCCTTTGCAGTCGGCTTCTGAAAGCAGTTCTAAACTGGCATCATAGTTAATAAAGTGATAACGAAATAATTAGGTTCAAAGAGGAGGAATAAGTGGCAAAATACAATTTAGAAAAGTAAAGCATTTGGTGAGATATGTATATCCTGGTATAGACAAGACAACGAGTTCACAAAATTAATTAAAACATTCATCTTATTAGTATTTTCAGTATCTATCAGTTACCGGCAAAACACAGTCAAACAACGCGGGCAGAAAGTTTGTACTAAGCTCACCCATCTATAGAAGGTCCCTGCCCCGGCACTGGCTAGACATACATCCGTTTCTTCGTAATCCGTGGTAAGTTTATTGGTATAGTACACTGCTTCGGGTTCCACGTGTACCGTGTCGAACTCTCGTACTCGTCGCAACATGCTTCGTTTGCCAGTCTTTCTCATCAAACTCGTCAAATTTTCCCAGTCCTGTGAATTGAAATATTTAAACAGTTATGTATTAAAACATCATTAAAGAAAGCATCTTAAGATTTGCCACAGTACATTTGAATTAAGGTAAAAAAATGGATGAAATATATTACACCGTATACCATCACTCTAAACAATTAGATCGACTAGAGAATGTGCGAAAACCCGGTTTTATCGAAAATAGCTTCGTGCTGGTGTAGTTGAAAATTATAAGAGGGGTGCTCTGTGAAAACAGGATTTAATGCGTCTGCAACAAATTTGGACCAATGACAGCTGGACCTTGATTTGCCTTGCAAAACTTACTACCTTGGTGAACTCTCGGATTTTCAAGGAGCTAAAATGTACCTATACTTAGCACCACATATCTCTGGAAAGCCCTGTATATCGCCATTACTAGAACCTTATCATACTGCAAAAGAATTTCTCTAGATCCAAGTGAATATACTCGGAACATATAGTTATGCACACATGCAAAAACACGAAAACACAGTTTCCCTTTCGGGAGCCCTGTATACTTGTATACTTTCAACATTTTTCCAAAATGGCAGCGTCGATCGATAAAAACCGCCCTGCATGATAAAAGTACTGAGAGGCCTGCAGTATATAATTACTAGTTTCCCTTGATGGCTGTCATTAAAGCTGAGATAATGGTTTA
Organism: Tridacna crocea; assembly: GCA_943736015.1. NCBI lineage: Eukaryota > Metazoa > Mollusca > Bivalvia > Cardiida > Cardiidae > Tridacna > Tridacna crocea. Next base: position 20,294,559 of record OX031066.1, read on the forward strand.
CTTTTGAAAGTATATGAATATATTTACATATATTATCGGTTGTTGCATTTTAAAACAAATACACGGAAATTAAACGCGCCATCCCTCCGTCAGGTAAGCAACTTCTGAAGTATCAAAATTCATACAACATAATGTTAAGAGATAGCCTAATGATCGTTTGAGGCAACTATTGAAGATCGTTGCCGCAAAATCATTAAAATATATAGCTACTTACCTTGACATTGTTTAAATCCATGCTTAGATAAAGATACGTCGAATGTTTATCACAGTGACATCATATAGTTTTTGCACAAAACTTTATTGGTTGTACGGTCAGGTGGAAGGGGACAAGGAAACGTATTCACGGCTGTGGTGAATCATGTCGCTTCGAACCGAAGTCTCTTGCCACCTGACCGTATACCAAATTTATTATAGCCCTACTGCAAAATTTTACCATTCCAAGGTGTAATATACAAAATGTCCCCATATTATGGTCTCACGGATTGAGTACGCTAACGACACGGGGATACGTTCTGACTGCCAAAATTCATAAAAAAAACTGACGTCACTGAAAACTATTACCATTAATACCTCGGTAAAACGTGCAAATCGGCGTATTGTTATTTAAACATGGATTTAAGTAACTCTAAGGTAAGTAATTGTGCATTTTAAATGATTTGTTGGCAAAAGTAAACGATCATTATTTGCCCAGAACGATCATTAGTTGCCCCAACGACCATTAGATTAGATTATCCTTAAAACATTACAAGGTACGAGTTTCGACACTTCACAGTTCTTAACCTCACCGCGGGATTATTCGTTTTAACCCCGCGTGTTTGTTTTAAATTGACGTCATATGATAATACGTCTTACTATTTTCTTTAATCCATTCTTTCCGTTTTAATACAACCATCAAGGGTAACTAGTGATAATGTGGTACAGGTGATTCGGTATAACTGTGTTGTGGGCCACTCGTATGGATTGACGCCGCCATTTTGGATGCTGCTAGGAAAGTACAGACATACATGTATATCCGGGGCTCCCAGAAGGGAAACTGCTTTTACGTGTATTTTGACAGTGCACATGAATATTTATTTGAGACATCCTATCCAACCGGATTGCGAGAAATTTCTTTGCAGTAGAATAAGACGTTTTACCGGGACTTAGTGACGCTTTGCAGTAGAATAAGACGTTTTACCGGGACATAGTTACGCTGGTTCTCAGTGAGGTCTGTATCATTAAATTTGGACACTCAGAAGGAAAATTCTTATTCGTAAGCATTCTCCATTCGAGAGACCACAAAAACAGCGAAATTCCGCTGAATATACTTTGGAATTGTATTTGCAGTATAAAGAAAACAAATCCTTGTATGGTCAAGCTTGTTCACGAATGTAGACATGATTCGCCACAGCCGTGAACAAGTTTCCAAGTACCCTGCCACCTGACTATACAACAACTCTTTTACTCCTAAGGCAAAGTAATACAGGTACGCCGATAAATACAAAAGAAACATGCTCCGGCAAGAGGAATTAATGCATTTGAGTGACGCACTAGACCATTGGCCTGCAACACGCGAAAAGGTGCATTTTGACATTTGCGTAAAGTGTCGTCTCGGATCAGCCTGCGCAGTCCGCGCAGGCTAATCCGAGACGGCACTTTACGACTACATTACATTTTGTGCTACAGTAGACTTGTGAAAAATAGAAATTTTCATTGAAACGGAAAGTGCCGTCTCGGATTAGCCGGCACGGACCTCGCAGGCTAATCCGAGACGACACTTTACGCACTTGTCCGAATGCCCCTTTTCGCATGTTGCAAGCCAATTATATCATATACATGTAATTATTAACCTATTAAATCTATTTGTATCACAACAGACTGGGACACGAGATAGAATGGCCTTTTTGAGATGCAGAAAATTTACAAAAAAAGCAATTATTTTAAAGCGATGTCAGCCTGAACGGATTGCACAGGCCGTCTTGGGTAGATAAATAAAAATTTTGTTTACGAATTAGACTCCCTTGTCACAGATTATAGCTCAAGTATGTATACCTGTATATCAGAAGGGTTTTCTCCAAGCATGAGGAATGTGGTATGCATGACGTCAAAAATAATAGTGTGTGGTGTTTTATAACTGTACAGTTCAGCTATCGTTGTCTGTTTCATTTCAAGTACATCATGGGCGATTTTGTTCAACAGTCTAAGATGGTCCCTGATTTCTTCGGCATCTCTGATTTCGCTCTGAAGCTTGTTACTAAATCTGGATTCTTGACCTTGTAGTATTGCTTTGTCCAGCGTTTCTAAATGGCGTCTCTTTATTGCGTCATCGAGGTCTTCAAAAACGTGAAATGCCAAAGAGAAGAAAAAAATACAAATGTGACCCTACATTACAAAACATGCAGTCATTCAAATTTATCAAATGTTCATAATACACGGTTTCTCAGTCAGCGTGTAAGCTTTTGAAAAACTTAAACATTGTCCGTTTGAATTGGTTGTGTTTGAGAGTAGCTATTTATGCTTATACGAATCTCAAACATCGATCCGAGGACCTCCGGTACAAAAGCTTGGTTTCAGTCCTTTTCCACCTGGTTAAACATATGAGTTATCATCAAAATAATCAGGTCCTTTGAATCATCAATTTAAAACAATCTAAAAGCTGGTAATATCTCCGTGTATCTTGTAATTTCTGAGACGATATAAGTTTTTTCATTAGTTTCACTGAAATCCTCTTTGTTTAAACATTTAAGGTATATTGGTCTTATATACTTACAATATCTTAACTTTTTTTGTAATTATTCATTAGAAATTCTGCTACTAGAGAAAGTGTTCTAAGCTGTGAAAAGTAATACATGCGTATATCAAAGGACATATGAAAATATTAACAAGATTAATTAGAAGATTTTATCTCTTCATTAGCAAATTATCTTTCTGTGTATTTCACTCAAGCTGTCCGATCTTTTATCGTCGTTTTTCAGGATAGAACATATTCACTTTATTTAGTCATATATAGATCTGTCGCTTAGCGGCAATAGACGCTTTTATTTTGTTATGGCTTCAACAGAATCTTTCGGTTTACTGCTCCTCAGGACAGTATGAAGCAAAGACTCAGTCTACATGATATTAGGACAAAACTTTTTCTTACAATATTGGAGTCAGAACCGAAAAGGGCATTAATAAGCAACGTCTTTCCGTCCAGCTTTGCTTCCTTTTTCACAAGTAGTACACGACATTTGAAACAAGTCAGTGAAGTGAACCTTGTACAAGTACAATGTTCATGGTACCATCCATGTAAGTAAGAATGGCCTAAATGAAATATATATGTATAAATCTATAAAAGAATCCGAAAGATATTATTGTAAACGTAATGGACCTTCGGTGAAATTCGATTTGAAAAATAGAGGTGGAAAGGAGAATCTTGTAGCAAAGAGGAAGCCTATTAAAGCGGTGTATTGATATTTTTGAAAAAGATGTACAATCAAAACTGTCATTTCGTAATCGCTGTTTTATAAATGTTGAGTACAAAGTTTCGTTCACTAACTTTGCCTGCTTTCCTCCAAGGCGAAAATTACAGGAGGCAATTTACATCTAGAGTGCATATTCTCCTCTGATACTCGATCCTGAAAATAGGCAATTACCTCTCTTCACTTGCTTGTACTCTAAAGCACTACGCGCCTTTTGTAGGTCACCTTTGTCCTCTAGATCCAGTTTTTCAAACCTTTCTATGGCTTTTTCGAGTTCTTCGATATCTTTTGTAGTTTTCGTCTTTGAACTATTCTGTAGCTGAGATCTAGTGTTTTTCTCTGTCGGGTTCTGTCAAAAGAAATAATTGCTCTCATAATGTAAATCGGGTTTTTTTTTTATTGGTCGAAATTAAGGTAAGTGACGAAATAAAATACGTCATACCATTTTTCGATGAACGCAATGGAACTACCTCTAGGTTTTCCAAGTTGAAGTGTATTATCTATTTTTAGATTTCATGCAAGCTGTTTATGTTCCATTTTAAGATATCTATCACTGAATCAGCCCAATGCTGAAAGACTGATTTCGTTTGCTAAACAACTTGGGGAAAACATCCCGAACAAACCTGTACAAATGAAGGAATATGGATTATCTTTATTTGCACCCTAAACATGAAATTACACCGTGCCAAAGGTGAGTCAAGTATTTACATGGTTGACGTCTTCAGTTTCATCATTCAGTACGTCAGCGGCCAATTTCTGGGTAAACCATGTCACTAAGTTAAATAAAGTGAACTGTGTGTTTAAATGTTCAGAGTTGATTTCTTGTTTTACGAGTTTGTTTATCGCTCATGGTGGATTTGATAGAAAGTGAAGTGAGAGCTAGGAATATTACAGAAAGGATTGGAAAAAGGAAATGCACACTGCCAAAAAATTTAAAATGAGATATTTAAAACAAGTCTAGTGCGATACCAAAGAAATGACTAAGATCTAGAAGTGATTTGGTTCCTGTAACAATTGTCAATTTTAATCAAACAGACGACATAGAAAGAAATAACTTGATAGGTGAATTGTAGCTGCAATTGTGAAAATGTCCTGTAGAACCTTTTGGTGAAGCTTACATAAATTTAAGTAGAGAGGAGTATTGTCATCATATTATTCCGGTTTGTAAATAAAAAACAATGATATCCCTGTTCACATTCAAAGCAGCGGTTCTCAAATGGTGGCGTCAACTTCGTGGGTTACAAGAAAACGTGGATAATCTTATGTCGGCCACAGGTAGATACACCTCGAGAGCTGACAGTCTAGATCTGCCGACGGTATGTAGACCTGTTCTTTACGACTGATAAAAATATGTCGCAAAACAAAATATAGACTGATTGTGGGATTGATGCTTCCGCCACCAAGTATCCGTCATGTTAATTTAACTTGCATAAATCAGCTGTCTTATTTGTCTGTGTTTTATTCCCATTATCATTTTCGGAAATTGATTTAAGTGAACAGGGAGTATATATATAAGAACTGAATACATATTTTTGTGTTGTAGTCAAGAAATAAAGGGCTATTCCTTTATTACATCCCTTAACATAAGAAAGCCGTAGTTTTTTCGAAAGAAGAAAACAAACCAAATTTGTATGAGAAAAGATTATCAAATGCAAGTAGAAACCTTCTTTTTGCCTGTTTCAAACTAGCCCATGTTTTACGTCATGTAGAGGCAGTCCCTTAAATTCTCTTTGTTGTTTTCTTTAGAAGATAAATCTCATCGTCATGAAAGATATCCTCTTTTAAAGTCTGCAGTACATTCAATGTTGGCAATTATTTGTCTAAGTTGTCTCATTTTTACTTAGTTTTGAGTTGCTTAGGTAACATGTTTTAAGATAGGTGAAAAGAAAATGACTCACCTCGTAATTCCTTTTTCTCTTCTTTTTGTTCTCTTCCGACGTCAGTAAGTAATTACACACGTTCTTGAACCCGGTTTGCCCTTGCTCTTGTGTATGTACACGTAATGCATATTCTCCTTTGTCAGGTACTGAGACTATCACGTTTACGTTTCTGTTCTTGTGAACTTGTTTCACATATTGCTGCAATTCTTCCTCGGCTATTGTATGATGAACTAACGTTGTTTTAATATTCAGAGACCTTGACAAAGTAAATTTGAACTCATTCTGTTTATGCGCTGTAACCTTTACCAGTCCATTATGATGGGATATTGCTTTCACACCAGCTAACTCTGTATCCAGATTGGGACCAAATCCAATACTGCCAGGATTCACAGGTAATGGTTTGCAGTCTTCTTTCGCATCATCGCAAAATATTTTGAAAGAACAAAGTTCGTGCTCAAAACCATGACCCCCTGTAATCTGCAGTTTGTAAATACCTACCTCGGGGAATCTGATCCCGAAATTCCACTTTGTCTCTGTTCTGTTTAAGAAAACAAAGTTGTTTAGTTGCAATGTAGGCGAGATATCCTTTCCCGATTCTTTATGATTGTAATAAAGCTCATAATCCATGTTCATGCCTGCTGGCTTTTCGCAAGTCAGTTCTACGTTGCAGGTCCCATCTACTGTCTTCAATCGGCAACTGAACTTACTTGTGATCTCAACCTTTTGACTAAAATAGCTCTGAGAGCAAAATGGAACGTCGCAAAATTTTTGAAAGCTCCAAGGTTTGGCTAACAGCTGGTATTTAGGGTCTTCCGGGCAAGCGTCAAAAATGAATACATCTGGATCCGTCAAAAAATAAAATTCGTTCAAGTGCATGATTGTTTCGCCTGCCGCTGCATCCTCTTTTTCACGAACTGCTTGACCTGTTTGAATACATTAAACTATCTTTTCTTTCTTATCTTTTTTCTGTTCATTTATTTTTTTAAATAATTACGAAACCTTAAAACATAAATAAACAGTAAAAAAAGTATGATTTATTCGAACGTGATTTCAAAAGCACATTTCAGCAATCTTTCTAAACGATTTACACCTAGTCTTTAACCTCTTGTCAGAAACAGGACAGAATACTACTGCAACAATTCCCCTGGTTTAACCCTTGGAGGTTCGAATAAACCCATGGGATATTTTCAGTGTTGAAATGCACATTAGTGCAATATTGAAGTTGTTTTCATCTAAGTTTTAAGTTTTCGTTACAAAGTAGCAAAATTTCATGTGCGTTATGTCTTTAGTTTTAACTTTCTTTCGACTTTATTTCCATTTAGGTATACTTTGTACCTTACAAATTACAGTGAATGTAAACAACTGTAATACATATCGAAAATAACGTTTTACATATTATGTAGAAAAAATAAATAAAGTTGTAAGAAAAGGTTCCAATAGTTTTCGAAGCTATTTGTTCCATGCATGCTGATCAGCGTCGAATTTTATTTTGGCTTTTGTGAATTGTTCGTACACCATTCAGTCCCATGATTCAGTCAAATGTTATACAAAATGGATTCTATGTATCCATAATATTGTGATGACTTGCATGGTATAATGGTGTCATGGTAATGTCACGATGGAGATTCAACAAACTTGCCTATCTAAGAGTACTGCATATATATAAATATAGGTTGAAACATCGAGGAAAAAGGAGCAATTCATGGTTCTGATCCGTCAAAAGACGATTTACCTTATTTTAGCTTGTTTAGACAGGTTTGCAGGCGGATATTTTAATTTATCAGAAGGCATTTTAACAGTATTTTCTTCCTCTCTCAAGACGTTTCTACAGCCTTCTTTCAAAGTGTCATGAAAAGACGTGTTTGTCTGGAAAAGGGTTTAAGATGCATGAATCATTTGAAGATTTTCAGTCATCTTATTTATATATTTAGTATTTTTACTTCTTATTTCCATTAGTTGAACTCTCAAGTTAAAGGCTTGTTTTAACCAACCACTGGGACAACGCGTTAACAAAATTCAATGGCATCATATTTGAGGTACAAACGTACACCAGGCCCGTAGGAAAAGGGGGGGGGGCTAAGCGCCCTCCCCCACCCCCAATCTTGAATTGCTTCCTACGTGCGTGTACACGGCCACCTGTACTAACGGAGGCACATGTCATAGCATAGCCGTGTCTCATGTGTAAACTACGGCTTTCATTTCTCATTTTCGTTTCTTGTTTTGGGTAAATGAACGATTTTGCTACGCTATGAACTCAGTTCAGGGTCCGTATTCACCAACCATTCTTAAGAACATTCTGTGTCTAGTTAAATGGTTTAGCAAATCACAAGTTCTGTTACTTTTACACTGACAATATTCTGAAGAATGTTCTTGAGGTAGTACCATTCTAATGGAAAACAGCTATTTCCACTATGATAATTATTATCTTAAAAAAAGTTGCCTTGATTGAAAACGGGTATTATTGTATTACTTTGATCTTGCCACTTTTTTTCCATCTTTTCCTTTTTAGAATTATCATTTATAAATCTAAGACCACTCTGTTCTCATTACAAAAGGATATGATAATTACCTCCCTTTTCTGAAAACTAGCAAAAATATCAACAATTTAATTTAAAGATGGTCATCAAAGGAATTTCTTGCCGGTTAGAAATATGCAAAAAAATTAGATCCGTATTAATACTTATTTATCATCTAATAAGAGATTTCATTCATTGATGCACTTGAAGCGTTAGGATGGTAATACCGTAAGAATGGTTGGTGAATACGGACCCAGGTTTCTATAATATCGCACTATCTCGCGTAGAGACTGGTTCATTTTCTTACCATATATGCACAAGAGTGCTTAGAGAGAGATGACTCTATCGGGCTGGCGATCATTAGTATTGGGAAGAAGAGACGGAGACCTAAAGCCAGACAGCGAATAAACATGTAACTCATAGATGTATATATATGTGACTCCAGGTCCTATATTCACAAACCATTCTTACGAACATTCTTAGTCTAATTCTTCATAATTTCGTCAGTGTGAAAGTAAAAGGAAATCTGACTGGCTAAACCATATAGCCAATCAGAAGTTCTGTTACTTTCATACTGACGAAATTCTGAAGAATTAGACTACGAATGTTCTTAAGAATGGTTGGTGAATACGGACCCAGGTCAAGAACAACACACATGTATAAGTCCCTACCTTTGGTTTCCACTTTAGTGTACATTCCGGACTTGTGACCTGAGATGGCTTGACACGCCCACAGCGGGAACACAATTCTCCACCCACCTGACACATAAACCAAGTTCCAGGAGTTGTGCATAAATTTGACTTTGTCTTCCTCGTCTCCGACCTCGTAACTGACAGCTTTGCCATAACCATGTACGATGACACATGGCAAACCTGCGTGGCTGTATTAAAATAGAAAATATTGAGACTTCAAGTATGCTTATTTTGTATTTCGTTTCAAAACTGCCTTACGTAACGTTTGGTAGTGCTTTACTCATACCAAGACCGCAATATAAAAATAAGCCGTTCTCTTTAAAAAGGGGTTTCATGGATTGGAAAAAAATGTCGTGCGTAGTCAGCCTGCACAGTACGCCCAGGGAGACCTGGTTCGTTACACAGATGAAAGGCGAGCGATGTTGTCTTAATACTTATACAAGTTGGCTTCTTTAAAAAAAGAAGCCAGGAGAGGTTTTCAAATAGATCATTGGCTTTTAATTTCAATACCGTTTGGTACATGTAAACAAACAAATGAAAAAGCCGCAGCGTAGAAACGTCATATGCTTTAATTGGCGTTTATTTGGCCTTCTTGTCGCGTTTTCAAGTCGCATGATCTTGTCCAGCAGTCTTCTTTCTCTTTTTCAACGAAATTATTCTTGTTTTTTCTGCTTAGATTCATTTACTTAATGAAAAATTACAATTATTTTAGGGGTCATGGCAGCCATGGCAAATTAATGTAACAATTTTTTTTCTGAAATTCGTCATACAAAAATAAACCACGTCCATTTCCTGTTTCGGTTTTTTTATTTCGGTTTACAAAACAAGGAATAGACAGACTGTGTATCAGGACAATTTCGCAAGAAAAATGGATTTAGACAAATTCTGTGACAGTCTGCCTTTTACAGTCACCACTGTTGGAGAGATCTGTTGACCTCTCCAATTACACTCTCATACACTGAAAGGTAAACAACTCGTAATGTATTTTCGATACCCTTGTCACGGATTTCACGCCATTTACAAGTCATTTTACCACAATATTGTAATCCATAGTACCAACCGATAGCGGAAGTATCATTCTACACGAACACCACATCACAACGTCAGACATTTCTAACTGCTAACAAATATCCGGCTTGAAAGTGTCAAACAACCTAGCTCGGAAGAGATCTGATTGCACTGATTGGATTGAATGTCAATATTGGTAGTAAAATGACAAGTTGGTAAGTTTTCTACTTTACATAGGACCAGTGTACGTCCTGATTCAACATCGATATTATAGATCGATAATCTATAACATCTGAACTGCGACTATTGAAAAGATGAAAATCATATCTTTGGCTGCTTAGGACCTTCTGTGGGCAATTTATATCAAGATAAGGCTGCACAGAGCGTGAAGTATGAGCGATATACACTTTCCGACAAGGCAATATTTTTCTTGCTTTGAAAAACCAACATCTAAGTTTTTTTTATCGGCTTAAAAGTTTCATCAAACTTATTTATCAGCTCACAGTTTAAACCACCTACCGACACAGAACAGGGAAAAATGACGAATATGCGGCTCTGGATTTCTGCATCAGTTTCAGAAACCCGCGCGGTGTGTCGCTGTCAGATGCGTCTGAATAATTTCCCTTTTTCACATCCTGGTTACCGAGCCAAACGAATATGGCGCGTAGTTTTTCAAGATCTGTCGAACACACAGAAGTTAAGTGACTGATAAGCCCTGAATATGAGTTGCTCTTTTCTACTGGCGTCTGAAAGCAAATTATAACACGACTGATTGTAAATTTGGAAATTTTTTTATGTATTAAACACACAAAAATCAAAGCCTGGCTACGATAAGCTAAGTTCTAGCAACATACACAACCAAAAGTGGTACAAAGAAAATCAAGGATTACACGCAAAAAAACCCTAATGCATATAAGAAGAATAAGAAGAATGAAACACTTAAGATCATAACCATTGCAGATCGGAGAAAGAAATGTAAATAAACCTCTTTTTTTATTTTAATGTTTAAAAGAAGCAGAATAAATTCGGTGCTGTCTTTTGCCGTTACATCCGATCTTTTTGAACATGCTTAAAATTACAAATCGTCGGATTACTTCAAAATATCGTAACTACAGCTTGAAACAAGCTTGAAACGAGGTTTTTGAAATAAACCGACGAAAGAGCAAAACAGTTTCGACTCGGGACAGCCTATGCGAACTGCGCACGCACGTTGACATGACTCGATACCGTTTTGCAGATGCATTTATTCTCCTTTTCACATGGCATCCATGGCTCCTATCTATACGAAGCTTTGAAGTTGTGATGTAGATTACCTCCCTGGCATGTTTATCTATGTCCTTCATTTTTTGTGGGTTAAAGATATCGGATTTTTTGTTCATGGCAGGTTTCAAAGGTGGGTAACCCGGCACCGTGTTTGGTACGTCGACCTAAATAAGAGATGAAATATATTTCACATTTGTCATTTGCTACAAATATTGATATAGTCACTTTGAATTCCTTTTTATTCAATATGTTAATATCTCCTCTCCAGATTGGGGCCTTTTCAGGGAATAAATCATTATTTCACTGTTATTTTAAAAATGACTTCGACATACAGCATGAACTCTAAAGAGATACCACCCTTAAAGGTGGGTATTTAGAATTTTTACATCTCACCAAATTAAAAAATATATATATCAATGAAATTCCAATGAAAAAATAATACAAATCATCAATAATTAAGATTTATAATTTCACAAAAAAATTTTTTTTTGGTGGTATTCCCTTAAAAGGCTACGTAGCCTCTTAAGGTATTTTTAGATTTCGCGCCAAAAATCAATAAAGCATTGTGGGAATGTCAAGTGACTGGCACCTGACTCATAACGCTTAAATTCCCTATCATAACAAACATGTAATAATTATTTTCCATAATGTCTTCTTTTGATGCTATGTTTGAAGCTTCTTCTGTAAGTAAATGAGCGTATTGATCATCTAAAAATAGAACGTGTCTCCCGTTGGTGTCAACCTGGGCCGTAGTAAATCTCTAATTTCTCATGCTGTCAGAGGGTTTTCGACTGCTGGGGTTTAATGAATGAAAATTAAAAGGCGTTGGGAGTATAAGGATGATTTTTTTGCATTTTTGTAAAATTTTCGTCCCAAAAACTGAAGGGCCACCTTTAAAATGGTAAATAAAACGCACAATCTCATCTGCAGGCCCCTACAATATTCGGTACAAATGAACTTCTGCCTATGCCTGACATATCCGCTAAGGTTCAGCCATGAATGTCCAACAGTGATTGTTTTATCGCCGTTTCACATTATGCTCTAAATATTCATATTCATGTCTGGAACTTGGTGGACACATCAGACACGGACTGAAGTTCATTTGTACCAAATATGGTTGGATTGCAGGAGGGGTTGTGAATTTTATTAATGATTAAGTGGATGGTATTTGTTTGGGTTCAGCTGTATTTCATAATCAAGGAGCATACAGATATAAACTAAAAATGAAACTAATCTCTGTGCAGTCTGATATGATTTCAAGGGCTTCTTCATCACAGTGTCGTAAAGATTTGTTCGAAATATTTACTTTGGTATTAAAATTTACATTTTACGGTATGGAATGAAAATTATATTCGAACTTCAATATTTCGACATTTATAAGTGTATCAATAATTATCAATTGTTCAAATCTCTGCTACGGATCAAAGATAAATTACCACAGAACATGATATTTGGCCGTGAGTCGTATCTAGCTGGTTATACAGTACGACAGAATGTCATATGATTATTAGGTTAGAAACGGCAAAAACTGTACGTGTATGTTTGATAAAAAATCGGACTGCATGTTTTTTTTTTTAGTGGGATCTTAGTCTACATTTTCCCTAATAGTGCACTGTCTTACTTAGCAGCTTTATTGTTAATACAACTCTACCTATCTGTGCAATCTACATGTATAAAATTGTACTCTGCAGTTTTTGCGAACCGAGTAAGCTAAATGAACAGATATCCTTTGTGCAGACCAATCTAACAACCAGTTCTACAAACCCAAGCCAAAATTCACACCTATAATCAGATGGTTGAGATCGAAACTTTGTTTGCTATGTAAGGTTAACCCATTACCACATGACAATATTTTAGACTGGTCCAAATTGAAAGCGTTTGCAGATGACAAAATAAAAGTGACTGAAGATTTGAAATTTGTTTTATGAAGGGTAGAAAACATTATGGGAAAAGGAGAAAATGCTGGTTATCAGCATTTTCTCCTTTTCCCACAATGTTTTCTAAATGCTTCTTTCTCGGGGGGGTGTCAAAAGTAGGAATTGTGTGGTAATGGGTTAAAGGAAAGTTAAAAAAGGTTGAAAATTATTGCCCAATTACTATGTCAATAAAGTCTGTTCAAATATTCGTTCTTCCACGAAGTCGACTAGGATGTTATTTGACAGGATCACACTATATCCTTTGTCCTGTCTTTTGTCAAATTAGATGTTATCTTTTTTTTTCATTTTTTATCCTTACGGTGCAATCAGGGTGTTTCTTCAGCATACATTCTTTCTTTTTTTTTATGTCTAATTCTAGATTAAGAAATTAACACAAATTCTGATTGGCTAAACTATTTGGTTTAGCAAATCTGAAGTTTTGTAACTCTCAAATTCAGAAAATTTTTCAGAAAAAGACTAGGAATGTTATTAAGAATGATTGATTGATTTTTACGTCTCAGGTTATTAAAAAGTAAATGGAGAAAATGATTTTATGTATCCGCTGTAAAATCCACATGAGTAATAGCATTCCTGCATTGGTATGAGGCCCGTATTCACTAACCCTAATTTTGGTTGCTTAAAGTACTTGGTTTTTGTTAATCAAAACTTATGTTTCTCTAACGTTTAGGAAATTATTGAGGTTTGAAATGTAACAGACAATGGTTTATTGTGTGTGATACCCGGAACTGGTCATGCACAATTATTGGACATGTTCAGTTCTCATACTAGGAGGAAGCAATAGCGTACACGCGTATTTCTTCTTACACTCATTATCCCTGCCGAAACAAAATTCCAAAAGGTGAATATAGAAACATTCCTGTAAAACAGAAATTGTTATAAAGTTAGACACATATTAAGTGTACAAACAGAATGCATTTAACTCTTTACCAAACGACAAAATTTTAGACCAGACCAAATTGAAAGCACCTGTAGACGACAAAATAAATGTAACTCAAAATTGAATTTATTTCCCAGCAAGGTAGAAAACATTATTGGAAAAGGAGCATTTTCTTCTTTTCTTCTTTTCCCTCAATGTTTTCAAAAGGCTTCTATCTCGGGGTCGTAAAAACCAGGGATTGTTTAGTAAAGGGTGAAAGGAGAAATTGCAATCTTTGCCTGAAACATTCTTGTTCCATGCTGGAAAAGTCGCCTATTAGTGATTACATGTCATATTAGATTTTATTATTTGTGAAAAGAAAAAGAAATCAATACGTGCTAAGAAAGCGAAATAAAACGATAAAATACCTAAAGTTTTCTTTACTTTCTCTTATTCCTTGTGGAGACTTTATCTGGCAGATTTTTCTTTACCGCAATGTTTCCAAAAGTGGTGTACAGAGGGACAGAAGAAAAAAAAACGAGTACAGAATGAACTGAAGTCCTAGAGTGTTTAGCAAATATTGACTCTTTACTATCTTACATCTTGTATCTGTGGTTCTTCTTCAAGCTCTGGATCTTGGTTTTTCTTTTTCTTCTCGTTTTCGGTGACATCAGTGCTTTGATTCTTTGCCGATTTTGTCAGATTGTTGTTGCCATCTGCAGCTGTCGTCGGCGTCGATCCGCCACACCCCATGCTTGAAAAACAGCAATAAGGTTTAATGCATCTCTTTTATCTCCTTTCCCTTTACCACACAATCCCAACTTTTAACGACCCTGAGAAAGAAGCCTTCTGAAAACATTGTGGTAAAAGGAGAAAATGCTGGGTAACCAGCATTTTCTCCTTTTTCCACAGTGTTTACAACCCTCTCAGATCAATTTTTAATTATTGAGTTTCGTTAATTTTGTGGTCTACTAACGCTTTTAATTTGGACCCGTCTAAAATTTTGTTGTTTGGTAAAGAGTTAAATCAAACATGGTGTCACATTTTTAACTATGGATCCACGAAATCAATTCAGTCTAAAAATCAACAGGGTCTGGAGGGTATAATGGTCCTGTGACAGAAAGAGGGGGAAAATTTTAAAAAATAGCAGTATGTTTAGAATTTTGTCATCCTACACAGACTGTGCCGGGCGACATGGAGCGATGCATTTTGCAGATGCAGAAAGCCACCTTTTCATATAAGATAAATATCGTTTTATTCTCAAAACCTTACAATTTGCATGAGAAGTATAGCATGATAATACATTTGTTGAAATAATCAGATCTGTTGTCACGTGACGTAAAAAAGAGAGAAGAAAGAAAAGAAAAAGACAATGGTCGATGTTAAATTAGGCTCTAAACGAGTGGGGAAAATTTAAACATAGATATAATTCGAAAGATTTTATAATTAAGAAAAAGTAGAACAGGCATAAAAAGGTCATGTGAATGGATGGGTATTTGTAATGAGATGTCGAAAATTATACACCGTTATTAAAATGTATATATTTTGTTGTTTCACGTGCCAAATGTGTTTCTTGAATTATGTTGTTTTTCATAGCCGTACGCCAGCATTTTTGTACCTTTTATGATTGACTCTTAGATTGTATACAGTTGCTAATTTGATGAAAGGATAAAGGGTTTCACTGATGAATTATACAGTGATAGTATTTATGTGTTCTGGAACATTTATTCTTCAATAGGTTTCCCACAGGAGTTTGATGAGTCTTGTAATACTTTGAGTTATTACAATAATTATTATCCTTTTTGTTTTGTCTTTTCTGTATGTATTGTTAGTAGTTATTATTTTGTTTTTCTTATAAAATAACTTGTACGCTTCTTTTCAGGCTTAAACTCTGTTCGCAGAGAGAGAGAGAGAGAGAGAGAGAGAGAGAGAGGATGGAAAATGGAGATGAGGTTAGTAATGAAGGAAAGAGGGAGAGAAGCTCACCAATGGTATAAACTTTGTAGAGATGAAATACAGTCATTAACAAGCCTAACTGGTGGGGTGAAGATAGATAGATCGAGAGAGAACAGAGAAAACAAAAATGCAAGTTCTAGGATGCGGTTTTCACACACACGCTCTCACAAAATACAATTAACAAATCGTCGATTTACTTTGAAAACCTCGTAACTACAGCTTGTTTTATGCTGTAGTTACGAGGTTTTTGAAGTAAACCGGCGAAAAAGTATATCCATGTTAACCTTTATCATTGTAACGACTGCAAAGGATGACGGTTATGCATGAATATTGTTATTTTTTTCTTTTTTGATCAGTCTGCACAGAGCATGTAGTCTATTCAAGGATTTACTCTGTCCAAAATGGACAATAATGGCTATATAACAATGGGAACGAGGTGAATTATGTAAAATGAAAGAGTAAACAAAAAAAGAAAACACAAAGCATTGGAAACAGGAAGTTTATGCTTGGACAAAAAAGTACAGTTGTCTCCCGTTGTATCCAAGTAACCGTTTATGTCTTTCTTTCGGTTATGTCTTTCTCTGTTCGCCTGTACTGTAAACCCAAGACATGAATAATTCAATTTATCATGCTTACGGACCTCTTCAATTCATTTTATATAACAGATGACACATTTTGACAGCGTCAAATGTTGCAGGTTAGAGTACGGATTTCACTTACCTAGAACGTCAGCTACCTCCACAATATGACGTCGTTTGCTTCAAGAAAAAAAAGAACTCTTCACTAAACGACGCAGACGACCGCAGACGACTGCATACTAAGTCAAAAGTAATATAAATGGAAACATGTTTTCTTTAAGGATACAAAACTTTGCGGAAAAAGGAGAAAATACTGGTTGCCAGCTTTATTTCCTTTTCTCACAATGTTTTCAAAAATCATCTTGGAGATCGTTTATACTCCGAATTGTTTAGTACACTATAATTCCGTTCACTTGTTTCTTATTTCAATTTTCGTTGAAGTATGTGTGTGTGTGGGGGGGGGGGTGTTAATCACTATATAGCTATTTCTATACAGCAGACAATGTCGAGGTAATTAGCTTCCACAAAAAAGCTTGAAATATGTATTTGGCGTAAATTGAAGACCTGTCTATTTGAAATCTGTTATTTTCTCATAGACTTGTTTGATTTTTTTTTTGTTCGTATTGTAGTAAGTGTGAAAGAGTGTTATACTTCAACATCGTTGAACACGAAGAATTAGTCGTGTATAGAGCTAACATTTTCCAAACCACCAGGTGCTTTTCAGACCTCACAGAATTTTGAAACGACTCACGAAGAGAAAAACAGGAAGGCGCTTGTGGCAAGCATATTTTCGAAGTCAAACATTGCTTCCCAACTTTTTATCTATTAATCCTTTACCAAACAAGTCCTGGTTTTTACGACCGAGAGGAAGAACCATTCTGAAAACATTGTGGGAAAAAGGAGAAAATGCTGGTTACCAGCATTTTCTCCTTTTCCCACGATGTTTTCAAAAGGCCTCTTTTTCAGCGCCGTGAAAACCAGGGATTGTTTGGGAAAGGGTTAAGACAGTAGGCACGTAACAGAGAGACACGGAGTGCAGAGGAGAAACTGTTCATTAACGAGCAGCATCTCCTCCTCACACTAATTCACTCTTGATACAGAATTTCTAGATGTCTGTCTGATGATATGTTGAAATTATTCATATACCTTTTACTTGTAATTGTCTGCGTTATCATTTTACTTATTATGATCCATTGGAATTGGGTAAAAAGCGGCTTATGAATTCGAATAGCATAAAAAACGTTATACAGCTTCGTTATAACAAACAATGGCCCCGGACGAGATAAGATTAACTTTAAATGTGAAAAAAAAACCTGAAGGTAAACTTACCCGAGGTGTGCAGTTATTCCGTGTAATAAACAACCCCCAGATGGATAGAGGAGACGGCACAGTCGATATCGTAATGTTTACTTAACCCTTTACCATACAATTTTGTTTTCAAAGGACCCCGACCAGAAGACTTTATATTTGAAAACATTCTAATAAAACGAGAAAATGCTGTTAACCAGCATTTTTCCCTTTTCCCATAATGTTTTCTACTGTTTGGAAACATATCACAGTACATGAACCACATTTTCATTGTCGTTTGTAAATGCTTTCAATTTGATATTGTAATTTTCTTTTTTTTTGTAAAAGGTTAAATAGTACTCTAAACTTTAACTCTGAAAGCATCTTACGAGAACCTTTGCAAAAGGCACCGATCAAGATCAGCAGCTGAAAAAATGCTGTCTGATCTTCGACCTACACCTTCCGCATGATGCAAAACAAAAAATCCATAACATAATCCTTAACTACAGCGGAATTCTGGGAGACCCCTAAAAAGCCTTATCTTTTTTTTTATGAAGTGTAAAATATGTAGCAGTAGTGTCAATTGTTCATGATAAGAAAGCCTACAGGGGAACATCAAGCGATTTTGAGGACGGTATTGATGTGTATGTTAATGCACAATATAGATCTATACAGTCTTTGTGTTCTACTATGTATACACTATTTTGCTGTAATCTAAAATTGCTATAATTTCTCTAGACACGTTTCAGGGACACTCCGTATCAGATAAACACGTGATAAATATGGTTCCAAACAGGCTGACATAGACAATACAAAAAATCTCCTTTTGTTTTAAATCTAAAGATAAAAGACAGTTAAAACTTTCTACGATATTCAATTTTAATAGTTGAATTGGCAAGGTAGTTTGTGTCTAACTTTGTTTTGAAATAAAGGGCTGGAATACAATATTAGTTATGCGGTCAGGTGGCAGGGAACATGGAAACTGTTCAAGGCTGTAGTGAATCATGTCGCCCCGTGCCGAAGGCTAGGTTACGACATTATTCGCCATAGCAGTAAACAAAATAGTCAGGGCAACATGAATCACCAAAGCCGTGAACAACTTTCCAAATCACCTGCCATTTGGTCGTACATGCAATTTATTATATCGCAAAGTTTTACCATTACAATGTGTAATAAGCGAAATTCCCATGATTTATGGTCTTGAAATTGAGTACCCTGACAAATAGAATTTCCCGCCTGAGTTCCCCAATTCAATTAAGAATGACGCCACTAGGAACTGACGCAATTTAAACCTTGGTAAAACGTGTAGTTTCGTGCATTATCTTGATGGTTTCACTGCGATAGACTTCTGTCGTATCTTTATTTAAACATGGATCTAACAACTTCAAGGTAAGTATCTATTCATTTGAATGATTTGTTGGCAAAAATAAATGACCGTTAGTTGCATCAAACCACCATTAGGTTATCCTTTTAACATTATGAACAATGTATACGAGTTTCGACACCTCACAAGTTGCTTACCTGACGAAGGGCTCTCGTGTTTCTTCCATGTATTTGTTTTAGAATGACATCAAACTGTATTGCTTGTAAAATTCTATATACGTTTATTTTCAAATACAATCCATTCTTTTCGTTTGAATGACAACTATTAAGGGAACGTTGTAATAATATGTGCAGGCTCTTTAGTATGTTTGTCTTGTGTGCAGTTCGTATCGACCGATCGACCCCTCCATTCTGGATGTTGTGTTGAAGTGTAGACATGTATACGGGGCTCCCGAAAGGGAAACTTTTTTTACGTGGGTTTTACCGGTGTACACTATATTTATTTTCTGGCATATTATCCAATCAAATCACGAAACATTTCTATGTAGTAAATAAAAGCTCTTTGATAATTTTAAGACGTCAGGTAATACTATCATGACGTCACAGGGCCCTACCCCAAACGTGTGAAAGATAAGAAAAAATCTTAATGGTTACATTACCCTTGGAACGAGGTAAATTATGTAATTGAAAGGGTAAACAAATAAAAAAGAAACAACACAAAGCATTGGAAACAGAAAGTGCTTGGACAAAAAAGTACAGTTGTCTCCCTTGCAAGTACTTGTATTATAATGTAGATCTTTATAATATATAATTTACAAAAAGCGTTGTATCCAAGTAACCGATTATGTCTTTCTTTTGGTTATGTCTTTCTCTGTTCACCTTTACTGTAAACCCAAGACATAAATAAGTCAATGTATCATGCTTACGGACCTCTTCAATGCATTTTATATTACAGATGACATACATTTGACAGCTTCAAATGTTGCAGGTTAGAGTACGGATTTCACTTACCTAGTAAATCAGCTACCTCCGCTATATGACGTCGCTTGCTTCAAGAAAAAAAATCTCTTTACTAAAAGAAAACTTCTATGCTATTACAAATCGTAAGCGCCTGCAGACGACTAGTTCAAAAGTGATATAAATTGATAAAATGTGCTTTAAAGGATACACTGTTTGCCAGCAATTTCTCCCTTTTCTCAAATGTTTTCAAAAATCATCTTAGAGATCGTTAATACTCAGAATTGTTTAGTAAATTATAATTCCGTTCACTTGTTCCTATTTCAGTTTCACTTGTTCCTATTTCAAGTTTTCGTTGAAGTGTGTAGTGTATGTGTGTGTGTGGGGGGGGGGGGGGATTTACCATAATGCTATTTCTAGGCAGCAGACAATCTCGACGTAATTAGCTTCCACAAAAAAAGCTTTAAATATGTATTTGGCGGAAATTGAAGACCTGTCTATTTGAAATCTGTTTTTTTTTTTTTTTATTTTCCTCATAGACTTGTGTCTTTTTGTAACGTAGTAAGGTAGTAAGTATGAAAGAGTATTATACTTCAACATCATTGAACACGAAGAATTAGTCGTGTATAGATCTAACATTTTCCAAACCACCAAGTGCCTTTCAGACCTCACAGAATTTTGAAACGACTCACGAAGAGAAAAACAGGAAAGCGCTGGTGGCACGCATATTTTCGAAGTCAAACATTGCTTCCCAACTTTTTATCTATTAATCCTTTACCAAACAATCCCTGTTTTTTACGACCCAGACGAAGAACCATTCTGAAAACATTGTGGGAAAAGGAGAAAATGCTGTCTCCTTTTCTGACAATGTTTTCAACTTTTCTAAGGTCCATTTTGAATTCTTGAGTCACATTAACTTTCTTGTCTACATATGCTTTTAATTTTGATAGGTCTAGAATATTGTCGTTTGGTTAAGAGTTAAACTTGTCATGAGCATTTAACTCTTTCAAATATTGATGAGACGTGCCCTAACAAGAGGGGGTTTAACGAATCTCTACGATATTTTGTACCAAGCAAATTGTCCTAGAAATATGGATCAACAAATCCACAACATGGATCCACAATTCCATTCACAACCTGTATAACAATCGACAGACCATGTGGTAGGATGATCATTGGATGTGCAGAAAATTTTCAAAATCCGTAATTTCTCTTCCAAACCCTATGTTGAAGGTACTCATTAGAATCGTTTCGATGAGACGATTCTAATGATTACCCATAACATATCTTTTAGTGTAGAGTTATCATTATTTTCAATTTTGTAATCAAAATCACTTCCTCTATCTGGAGCTCTGACTAAATTAGTAATCAAATGAAAAGTTTAGATCCAAGATTAAATGGTGCTGTCTGATCTTGATCTATGCCATCCGCTAAAGCCGTTGTTTAGTTTAAAAGTATTTATTTTACATATATTGAGAAAGAAGGTTTTGCAACTTTATAAACTACTCTTTTCGATCATGTTTCCATGAAACTACTCCAGTACTTACGCCGAATGTATTGGCCAATGGACAGTCCCAAAGTTGACATCTACTTCCGGATTTCAACCGAGTACCTTTTGGTTAAAGGCTGACGCTTTAAAAGCTCTTTTTTCATATGTAGCGTTGAAAGGGCCATACACGTAATATATTCATGCCTCATTTTTATTGAAAATGGAAATTTGATGCCCATTTTGATTACATGGACCCTAACTGATTATGTATTTTCAAAATATAAAGATTAAGTTACAGTGTACGCTTGTCGACAAAAACCTCGTGTCATTGTTGAAGAGATAAAGTTAATCCCATCGTTTCCATATTTGGATATAACATTTAGAGTGACTTTTGTGAACAATCTTTACTTTATAGATCAGTTCGTACCCTGGATGTTTTGCTAGATATATAGCCTTCTGATTTCGAAAGAACAATTTTGGCTCGGCTCGATTTTTTCCTACGAGGAATGTTTTTGTACTACTCTAGCAGGAGTTTAAACAATCAACTGCTTGGCACAGCTCATTACTGGCTGGAAGTTTCCATTTGTAAAGAATTTTTACCCTTTATCAAACAATCCCGAGTTTTATCAGAGATAGTAGTCTTTAAAAAACATTATTGGAAAAGGAGAAAATCCTGAGAATCAGCATTTTCTTCTTTTCCCACAATGTTTAATATCCCATAAAAGACAGTTTCCATCACTTGAACTATATTTTAAATCTTGTCTACAAATGCTTTCAGTTTGGACAAGTCAACATTTTTGTCGTACGGTAAAGAGTTAAGAAATAATAAAATGCATGCTCAAATTTACAAAAAAATAAATACACATGTTTAAATGCTGTCTTGTGGAAATAAACTGAATAACAAACACGAGAAATATTCAAAATATATTGAATTCATTTCCATAAATCAAACAAGAAATATTTTTGAAAAAAAGAAATATACAGCGTCAATTTACCACAAATTGGTCCGCAGGGAACCGTACACCCCGTGTCTGTATTTTTGATCAATCACACGTTTCTATTGATTCATTCGAATATAATACCAAAATTTAGGTCTAAAAGTCAGCGCATTTAACTACGCTGATATACAAGATATGCAAATACTAACTAATATCCAGACAGGCGAAAGAAAAAAAAACAGCTTTATTGCCATTTATAGGGCATTATATGCCTGAAATCACTGACAAAAACGGGATACAGACATGTTGATTAGGATCTCGACGCATTTACTGTGCAAAAGCAATGTAAACTTGTACAGGGGTGGTGTACATGTAAATCTAATATTGACATTTATTTGACGAGGAAAGCTTGTACCCTTCACAAAATTGTCAGATTTTCACAGTCCTTTAAGACCAAAGCTTCTGAAAACACTTTTTGAAAAGGAGAAAATGCAGTTAAGCATCGTTTTCTCCTTTTCCCACAGAATGTTTTCTAGTTTATTATATAATCATCAAACCACAAATTTCAACATTTTGCTCACGCTTAAAGTGTCGTCAGCCAGTAAAGAGTTTTAAACTCTTTTTTTTTTCAGTGAAATATTGGTGAGTCATGCAGAAAGGGCTGAAGCATCTCGGTTATCCATTGAACCAAGCAAGTAATCATTGAGTGGACGGAGCAGGCTGACATGAGTCGATATTGTTTACAGTTGTTAAGAGTTCTCAAAAAGGCATTATTTCAAATTGTCGCCATTATCCAAACTAAGGGTAAACAGTTACGTCCTCCTGGTATTTTTTTTGAAAAAAAAAATCAACTTACCCCGTTAAAAAAAAATAGAGTCCAAATCTGGTTAAATCCCTCTTTAACCCTATACCATACAATGCCGAATTTTGACGCTGCTGGAAAAGAAGCCTTTTGAAAAATTGTGGGAAAAGAAGAAAATGCTGGTAACCAGCATTTTCTCCTTTTCCCTTGATGTTTTCTACTGTATCAAAGAAAAATTACACCGTTTGAGCCGAACTGAAATTGGCGTCTACAAATGTTTTTATTTTGGACAAGGCTTAAAATTTTGCCGTCCGGTAAAGGGTTAAAGGCCGTTTTCAAAGTAAAGTGGTTTGACAAGGTATCAGTTTATCACCCTCAGCCCACACACAATCATAATCGATACAATATTATTATCTAAACTACCAGCTTATCATGACTCAAGTGATGGGACTTGTCTTAAAAAAAAACAGTACAAAACACTGTGGGAAAAGGAGAAAAGTCCTGGTTACAAGTATTTTGTCCTCTTCCTACGATGTTTTCAAACGCCATTTTCTTGTGGATCGTTTTTACTCTATTTTTTTATAAAGAAACGTGGAAAGGTTTCACTGAAAGGCAATTGAAAATAAACGTAGACGTTTTTATTTCAGGACAGTTATTAAAGTTCTTCATAATATTACACTCTGTAGACCAAAGGCCAATTGTCATAATTCTGGGCAGTATGATATTGATCTACATACCAAAAGCATCAAATGCATTACCCAATTTGCTAAAGTTTAACTCTTTACCTCACGAGAAAATTTTAGACTGGTCCAAACTGAAAGCATTTGCAGATGACAAAATAACGGTGACTAAAAATTAGAAATTTGTTCTGGGAAGTGTAGAAAACACTATGGAAATAGGAGAAAATGCTGGTTACCAGCATTTTCTCCTTTTCCCATAGTGTTTTCAAAATGCTTCTTTCTTAGGGGCGTCAAAAGGAGGGATTGAGTGGTAATGGGTTAAAAAAAGAAAAGGATTCATTCTTCTCTCACCGCTGATAATCGACGATGATTATGTGGGAAAGCAGCCAGTGGCTTAGAAAGAATATCTTGCGGACTATTGGTGAAAAAAAAAAGGAAAGTATGGGTAAGTGCACTAGCCGCCGCGATTTAACTGAAATAATGTTGTAAACGGTGTTCAACACAAAACAATACAACCAATCAATCAATTGATAAAGAGTTAATGCAGTGTAATCTGTAACAAACAAGCAGCAACGGGACAGTCTAACGGCGATTGCTTAACGCCGGTCATTGCTTAGCACAGGTGCATTTTTTACCCAACATTACACGGTGAGGAAACTACATAGACGGAGCCATTGGCTCTGTTAAGGAAATCTTGTGTGGGTTTTTCCGGTCACGTGCGGCGCCGTCAATATCGGCTGTTTCGGTGGACACGAAAACGTAAGTCTCCCATTTATTGTCAAAATTTGATTTTATACTGAACACTAGCGAGAAAAGTGGAATTGTATGAGGGACCTATGACTTTCAACTTACTTCCTTGTCCGTTGCGAGTTCCAAGTCGGCGCGGTTTTGTCTGAAACACTTTTGCCGTGAGCCACGGTGAGGTAAACAAAGGTCATTTTCTATAATGACCACAGGCTTTCTATTGCTCTTTCTGCATAAAAATTACTTATCTAAATGTTTACACCGTCCGAATGTATGAATTGATTATCTAATCCTTCCCCACTCACGAAAAACAAAATTTGAATCAAAATAAATAAAATTGAGAAAAAATAAACAATGGCTCTGTCCATATCGGCCGGCTCTGTCTATATCGGCTGGCTCCGCTGTATGAGGGCGAGTTTTAGAAGCGATAGGTTTTTTTCGCTATTGGGTTTACCAGTCAAAAGTTAGATTTTTTAAAAGTTATTTTTGGAATGGTGATGCTTTTCTCGAACCATCTATCATTTCAAAAAGGGCGGTCACGTGGTTGAGTGGTTAAAGTGGTTGACTTCAGTGCTCTTGATCATTCGACCATATCACCCTGTGGGTACAGGGCACTCTCGGACAACGTGGACAAGCCAAGTTCTGCTTGCGGGTGTGTCGGGTGTTTTTCCCGTGATACTCCCGGGGTACTCCCGTTTCCTCCCACTTACCGATCCATTCGTCTCAATACCAGTTTAACAGCTTGGGGGACGCAAAACTGAATAAAACCAATATTTGAGAATAACCTTTGTAAAAGTTTTGCAGGTATGTCTGAAGTTGACACTCCAGACTTGAGTACTTACTTTTAGCTTGACTGCACGAAGTGCGAAGAGCTATTGTAGTCACCTCGGTCGTCCGCGTTCCCGTGCGAAAGAAAATAAAGCGAATTGTGTGTGTGTGGGTGGGGGGGGGTGTGTATGAGTTTTGTTTCAATTGTGCATATACGTCGCTTCTAAAACTCACCCTCATACAGCGGAGCCAGCCGATATAGACAGAGCCGGCAGATATGGACGGAGCCATTGTTTATTTTTTCTCAATTTTTTTTATTTTGATTCAAATTTTGTTTTTCGTGAGTGGGGAAGGATTAGATAATCACTTCATACATTCGGACGGTGTAAACATTTAGATAAGTAATATTTATGCAGAAAGAGCAATAGAAAGCCTGTGGTCATTATAGAAAATGACCTTTGTTTACCTCGCCGTGGCTCACGGCAAAAGTGTTTCAGACAAAACCGCGCCGACTTGGAACTCCCTACGGACAAGGAAGTAAGTTGAAAGTCATGGGCCCCTCATACAATTCCCCTTTTCTCGCTAGTGTTCGGTATAAAATCAAATTTTGACAATAAATGGAAAACTTACGTTTTCGTGTCCACCGAAACAGCCGATATTGACGGCGCCGCACGTGACCGGAAAAACCCACACAAGATTTCTTTAACAGAGCCAATGGCTCCGTCTATGTAGTTTCCTCACCGTGCATTATATGCCTTCCGTCTTGGAACTCGGTTTATGGTTGCTAATACAGGTTGGTTGCTTCATGTTAGTGTTTACCAAGACAGATTTTACCGTAAATGAATTGATGTGGAGGCATTAAGATAGAAGAGAAACTGCTTATTGATATCATTTTGCTTCAGTGTCCACCGGGAGACGTCAAGAAACGGTCTACAGCAGGCTGGTGCTGTACAAAATGATCAAAGAGTTCCAGGGTTTATATACACCAATTATGTGACACTGCGTTTCAGTCAAATTAGAAAATTTGAATGTAACTCAATTTCTGATTGGCTAAACCAAATGGTTTAGCCAATCAGAAATATGGTTACTTTGAACCACTTAAATTACGACCGCACATGTATCTGAGAATTTTAAAGAATCACACCATGTTTCCTTTATCCTGCTTTTTTCCCAATCTCCTCTATCATGGTGCTAGCCTGAAATAGATTAATAAATGAAAAATGGAAGACCACTAGGTTCCACTCACATACTACCAGTGTCACTGACACTCATTGCATTACCTTTTTGGCATTCTGTAAACGTACTCACGTTTGCATTATTAGTTGTACGGTCTAGCAAATCATGTCGTCCGGAGCCGACTTGTCCACGCCTCTGGCGAATCATGTCGCTTGCCACCTGACCGGACATCGAATCGATTATACTGCAGTATTACCATTCCCACGTGTATTTGAAGCGAAATTTTTCCGTTTTATTGTCTTGCAAAGTAAATACGCTGACGAAATAGAATTTTTTTCTGAGTGCTCCCATTTCAATGAAAACCAACGTCACCGAGACCTGACGTCACTGAAGCCTTTCTAAAGCGTGCAGTTTGATCCACTGACTTGATGATGTCACAAGCATCAAGGGAAACTAGTAATGGTATGATGCAGGCTGCTTTATTATACTGCAAAGAAAATGCCCCGAACATATATCCCTGTGCATTGGCAAAACCCGAGTAATTTTAGCACTTTCCCTGTTGGAAGCCCCGTTTATGTAACTACACTTTCAAAACAAAATGGCGACATCGATCGATACGAGCCGCCCACAAAATAAACATTCTGAGTAGCCTGTACAAAATCATTGCCTGTTTACCCTGATAGTTATACTTAAACTGGAAAGAATGAAAATAAACGAATATGGTTGCATGCATTACATTTTGTTGTCATTCTAAATCATATACATGTAGTGAAAACGAGATATCCCTTCGTCAGGTAAGGAAATTTTGTGGTGTCAAAACTTATGCACTATTACATTAAAAAGGATAACCTAAAGGTCGTTTGAGGCAAGTTAATTTGCCAACAAATAATTAAAATGCATAGACATTACTTACCTTGAAGCTATTTAAATCTTTGTTTAGATAAAAAAAAAAAAGTACTTCGAATGTCATTCGCAGAGACATAAATCAGGTTATACACCAAACTACACGTTTTACCTAAGTTTCAGTGACATCAGTTCTCAAAGACGTCAGTTTTTATCATGGCACTCAGACAGAAAGTTTGTCAGCGTACTATTTAAAATTCGTAAGACCATAAAACGGAAATTGCGCTTAGTTGGAACAAGTTGGAATAGTAAAAGTTTACAGTATAAAAAATTCGTTCACCACAGCCGTGAACAAGTTTCCAGGTCCCCTGCCACCTTACCGCACAAATAATACAGTATGTTTGTCTTATGAGTAGCTCGTATGGATTAACCCCGCCATTTAGGATATTGTATTGAAAGTAACAGGAAAACTGGTTTAAACGTAGATTTTGTCAGTGTAGAAAAAAGTATACTAAATGTTCGGGACATGTAATCTAATCATATCACGAGAAATTTCTTTGCAGTATAATAAGTAGAAATGTTCTGGAGTAAATTCAGGTAGTTAGAAGGTCGAAGCGGTGTATGGCAAGGCATGCGCACAATAACTCCTCGAGAAATGAAGACGACTTGGAATATCTGCAAAAATGTGGGCAATAAGCATCTGCTCTGTCCTTATTCACCAACTATGATTACTTTCACTCTCAATGATTTTCTACATTTGAAAATAATATAAAAAATCCAGTTAAGCAAATCAAAAGTTGTGCTTCTTTTTAAATCTATGATTAGACCGAGACTTTTATTCAGAATGCTTGAAAAATACGATCCCTGGAGGAAGGTAAGAAAACATTTTTCCTTAACTGTGCAATTCTAATTTTTTGAGAAAATGAGCAACGGCTTCTGAAAAGCAATGTTTTCTTTTTGATCCGAAGTCTTCAGAAGCAATCGTAGCAGAAAACGCTATTAGCCAGCATTTCCTCCTTCTTCCAGAGTTTATTTATTTTTTATTTTAAAATCAAGTTCAATGATTTTATGGTCTTTTGCCGTGTGCAAATGCTTTCAAATTGGACAAGTCTAGAATTTTGCCGTCTAATAAAGATTTAGATAGACGTAGAGTATCTACTTGTAAATGAACGGATTACCCTGATCTCAAAATGATTATCTACTGTGCTTAACCTAGTTTAAATTACAATGTTTCAACTAATCAACTAAATTCAATGATAATACTCAATTCATCGAACTTTGAACCGCTCACATATCAAACTTCAGTATCTGAAATATTGAATCTTCACTTCATGAAAGACACCACTGTTCCACTGAAAAATGAAACAGCATACGAAAAGGACAATTAAAGCTGTGCTGACTGCTAAACATCAGTTTCCCAGAATTATTTAAAAGATTTAAACCTTTAGTTTAAAGAAAAAGCAATAGTCCTGTTTATTTTTCATGATACATGATCTTTGATGATAAACTGCTTTTGAATTCGTCTCAAATCTGACTATATATACGTCAAGGAATGTACATGTATATTGCCTCATTTCTTCTCTATCCTTCTCTCTTGAAGTGTCTATCTTATTATTTAGAGTCTCATCCACTATTTTATCTTCGCTTATCGTCATAGAATGTTTTAGGTAGTCAAATAGTTGGTGGGTCTGTCTTGTAATTACAAAGTATATTTAGTGTTTAACCTCATTTGCTGGCCAATCAAATGACCCGATATTTTGGGAAAAAAATGTCCGTTTTATTTATTAAACCAGCTCCCTGAACAATTAATTATTAAGAGTTCGCCACTTAATCATTAAGTGTTTAAGTGAATTGTGGAAACCCCGCCCTACTGTCCTGTAAGGCTGACACGTGCTGTACTACATGCACAAGAGTCTATTCAACCCTTTCAGCACAGCATTTGGAATATTTGACAGTTCCATTTTGATCACTGGACCACTTCATTTTTGTATCATAGGGTTTAAGTATCAGTTGTATATCTTAGCGACAAACAATGCAGAATTCAAATGATCCAACTCATCGTGCTGCCTCGTCTGAATCGGAACAGTTTATAATTGTCAATATTGGTTTTGGGGACGCAGGGTTAATTGACATGGCATGATAACAATGAATTGAACAGAACTCTAACAAAAACTCCCTTTATTGGATCCTAGAAATCAATTCCAATTCATTGAGTCAGGGACGGATTGATCGAATCCCTCATCCAAAAAGTCGAAATCCTACAAGCACGAATTCATATCAGCTTCTTTCATCGCCGAGGCCTACTTATGATTTTTATAAGAAATGGGACACGCGGTACATTGCATCAAGCGGGAAAATGAAATTTCATGACGTAAATTGTTTCGTCACAAGATTAACTCTTACCCCGCTGTATAACTAATAGCAAATTTTAACTTTGATATTAATAACCTAAATATTACTACTTCAAAGTTAAGTTTTGGGGAATAATATCTCCTTATCGGACAGTGTAGATCAAAGATCAGACTGCACGTTCTGTGAAGTCAGATCGTGACCTACACTGTCCGCAAAAGGCCAGCGAGTCACGCTTAGCAGCCAAAGGGAAAAATGAAGGCGCCACCTAAAAAGGGATTTCATTGGCTGTCGTACTGAAGTCAATCATTCTGTTTTGACATTTGCCACACCACAAAAGGATTTCACTGGCTGTCGCAATACAGGTCAAAGGTTACACACTAAGTTAGTGTTTATAAATGGAAAATTTAACAATTAAGACACCCCGGTCGCTCACTACGTTCGCTCTCATAGGGTGTCTTAGTTATTAAATTTTCAATTAATAAACACTAACTACATGTATTACGTGTGGCACGTTTTTATTATTTATGGTATTATTAATTTATTTGATTGCTTTATTATATATAGATGTACATTTAAAAAAAAAATGAAAATAAGTAATGAATGATATAAAATATATGTCAGGCCCTTCATGTCATGTAATTAAGATTTTGTTTTATTGAGTACTGCGTAAGTTCGCCCAAATCATTAAATAGTTGCTAGGTAAGTAAAATTTATTGGCCTTTTTAGCTCACCTTAGCACAAAGTGCTTGAGGTAAGCAATTGTGATCGCCCTATGTCGGTCGTCCGTCGTCCGTCCACAATTTCTTTAAACATCTTCTCCTCCTAAACCACTGGGCCAATCTTCATAAAACTTGGCAGGAATGTTTCTTGGGTGAAGCTATGCCACCAATGATCAAAGAATTTAATTCCAGCCATAACCCTGGTCACCATGGCAACAAAAAGACAAGAGGGCCATTGGCCCTTGACCGCTCACCTTCGACTAAAGCTTATGAGTGAAAGTCAATTCTTTGAGCAACTTTGGTAAAGCTTCACCCAAGGAACATCCCTGCCAAGTTTCATCAAGATTGGCCCAGTGGGTTAGGAGAAGAAGATGTTTAAAGAAATTGTTGATGGGCGACAGACACTGGACATAGGGCAATCAAATATCAAAGCTCTACACCTTCCAGTTTCAAAGAAGAATTTCAAATTTTCCTTCTTTGTCCTATGTTCGAACTTGTGGTCCCCAAGGCTGGGTCAGTTTTAATCAAAGCAGCATCATTGGAACAAACTTGGTAGAGGTCCACTCAAAGATGCTACATACCAAATATCAAAGCTCTACACCTTCCCGTTTAAAAGAAAAAGAAATTTAAAATTTTCCATCTTTGTTCCTATGTTCCAACCTGTGACCTCCGGGGGATGGCCAGTTTTGACGCCATGGCATCGTGTGACCAAACTTGGTAGAGGTCCACTAGAAGATTCTGCATACCAAATACCAAGCTCTGCACCTTCAAGTTTCAGAGAAGATTTCTAAAGTTTTCCTTCTTTGTTGCTATGTTCGAACCTGTAACTCCCGAGGCAGGGCCTGTTTTGACCCCAAAGGCATAATATGAACAAACTTGGTAGAGGTCCACTCGGAATTGCTACATGCCAAATATCATAGTCCTATGCCTTCTAATTTAGAGAAGAAGAATTTTAAAATTTTCTTTCTTTGCTCCTATGTTCGAACTTGTGACCCCCGCGATAGGGCCAGTTTTGACCCCATTGGCATGATTTAAAAAAACTTGGTAGAGGTCCACTAGGAGATGCCATATACAAAATATCAAAGCTTTATGCCATCTAGTTTCTGAGGAGAAGAATTTTAAAGTTTTCCTTCTTTGTTTCTAGGCTCAAACTATTGACCCCCGGGGTGGTGCCAGTTTTGACCCCAGGGACATCATTTGAATAAACTTGGTATAGGTCCACTAGGAGATGCAACAGACCAAATATCAAAGCTCTACGCTTTCTAGTATCTGAGGAAAACAATTTTAAAGTTTTCCTTCTTTGTTCCTATGCTCAAATTTGTGACCCCCGGGGTGGGGCCAGTTTTGACCCCAGGGACATAATTTGAACAAACTTGGTAGAGGTCCACTAGGAGATGCCACAAACAAAATATCAAAGCTCTACGCCTTCAAGTTTCAGAGGAGAAGATTTTTAAAGCTTTCCTTCTTTATTCCTATGCTCAAACTTGTGACCCCCGAGGTTGGGTCAGTTTTGACTCCAGGGATATAATTTGAACAAACTTGGTAGAGGTCTACTAGGAGATGCCACATACTAAATATCAAAGCTCTACGCCTTCAAGTTTCAGAGGAGAAGATTTTTAAAGTTTTTCTTCTTTGTTCCTATGTTCAAAGTCGTTATTCCCCGGGGCGGGACCCGTTTTGAACCTAGGAGCATAATTTGAACAAACTTGGACGAGGTCCATTAAGAGAGGCTACATACCAAATATCAAAGCTATACCCCTTCTAGTTTCAGAGAAGAAGATTTTCAAAGAATTCCTCTCTCTCTCTCTCTCTCTCTCTCTCTCTCTTGCCATTGCAACCAGAGTTTCGGGTGGAATTAAATTCTTTGAAGAATTTTGGTAGAACTTCACGCAAAAAACATTCCTGCCAAGTTTTATGAAGATTGGCCCGGTGGTTTAGGAGGAGAAAATGTTTAACCCTTTCCCAAACGACAAACTTTTGGACTAGACCAAATTGAAGGCATTTGCAGACGACAATTCAACTCTTGCTGAAAAGATGATTTAGACTGTCTATGATAGGGTAGAAAACATCGTGGGAAAAGGAAAACATGCTGGTTACCAGCATTTTCTCCTTTTCCCACAACGTTTTCAAAAGGCTACTAATCCAAACCCGTAAAAACCAGGGATTGTTTGGGAAAAGATGAAAGAAATTGTTGACGGACGACGGACATAGGGGGATCACAATAGCTCACCTTTAGCACTTTGTGCTAAGGTGAGCTAAAAAAAAATGAAATATTTGAAAATCTACTTCTCTAAAACTAGATGGCGTAGAGCTTTGATATTTTGTATGTAGCATCTCTTCCAGGTTTGTTCAAATTATGCCCCTAGGTTCAAAACGGGTCCCGCCCCGGGGAATAACGACCTTGAACATTGGAACAGAGAAGGAAAACTTTAAAAATCTTCTCTTCTGAAACTTGAAGGCATAGAGCTTTGATATTTAGTATGTAGTATCTCCTAGTGGACCTCTACCAATTTTGTTCAAATTATATCCCTTGGGTCAAAACTGGCCCCACCCTAGGGGTCACAAGTTTGAGCATAGGAACACAGAAAGAAAACTTTAAAAATCTTCTCCTCTGAAACTTGAAGGCGTAGAGCTTTGATATTTTGTATGTGGCATCTCCTAGTGGACCTCTACCAATTTTGTTCAAATTATGCCCCGGGGTCAAAACTAGCCCCACCCCGGGGGACACAACTTTGAGCATAGGAACAAAGAAGGAAAACTTTAAAAATCTTCTCCTCTGAAACTTGAAGGCGTAGAGCTTTGATATTTGGTATGTGGCATCTCCTAGTGGACCTCTACCAATTTTGTTCAAATTATGTCCCTGGTGTTTAAACTGGCCCCACCCCGGGGGTCACAAATTTGAGTATAGGAACAAAGAAGGAAAACTTTAAAATTATTTTCCTCAGAAATTAAAAAGGATAAAGCTTCGATATTTGGTCTGTTGCATCTCCTAGTGGACCTCCATCAAATGTGTTCAAATTATGTCCCTGGGGTTAAAACTGGTCCAACCCCGGGGGTCACTAGTTTGAACATAGGAACAAAGAAGGAAAACTTTAAAATTCTTCTCCTCTGAAACTAGATGGCGTAGAGCTTTGATATTTGGTATGTGGCATCTCCTAGTGGACCTCTACCACGTTTCTTTACATCATGCCAGTAGGGTGAAAACTGGCCCCGCCCCGGGGGTCACAAGTTCGAAAAGAAAGAAAATCTTAAAATTCCTCTCCTCAGAAACTAAAAGGCATAGAGCTATGATATTTAGCATGTAGCAATTCCTAGTGGATCTCTACCAAATTTGTTCATATTATGCCTTTGGGGTCAAAACTGGCCCTGCCCCGGAAGGTCACAGGTTCGAACATAGCAACAAAGAAGGAAAACGTTAGAAATCTTCTCTGAAACTTGAAGGTGCAGAGCTTTGATATTTGGTATGCAGAATCTTCTAGTGGGCCTCTACCAAGTTTGGTCATAGATGTCTCTGGCGTCAAAACTGACCATGCCCCGGAGGTCACGGGTTGGAACATAGGAACAAAGAAGGAAGATTAAAAAAATTCTTTTTCTCTTAAACGGGAAGGTGTAGAGCTTTGATATTTGGTATGTAGCATCTTTGAGTGGACTTCTACTAAGTTTGTTCCAAGAATGATGCTTTGGTTAAAAACTGACCCAGCCCCGGAGACCACAAGTTCAAACATAGGACAAAGAAGGAAAATTTGAAATTCTTCTTTGAAACTGGAAGGTGTAGAGCTTTGATATTTGATTGCCCTATGTCCGGCGTTTATCGCCCGTCAACAATTTCTTTAAACATCTTCTTCTCCTAACCCACTGGGCCAATCTTGATGAAACTTGGCAGGGATGTTCCTTGGGTGAAGCTTTACCAAAGTTGCTCAAAGAGTTGAATTTCACTCATAAGCTATAATCTAAGGTGAGCGTTCCAGGGTAAATGGCCCTCTTGTTTTATTTTGACAGTGAGTTAATCTCTCTAAACCCAGTTGGTAAGATAGAAGTACTACAAAGTAACATTTGTCAGTTAGTCATGATTCTGCTGAACTGAGTTATGTTTAAAAAATAATCAAAACAACACATACCTTAGAATTTGAACAAATACGTACCCACTTATAAAATGTTCCAGCCCCTGCACTCGCAGCCCGGGCTGCATCTTCGTCTGTAGCCGCAAGCAAAACTTTTACTTCTCCTAGAACGCCTGGAGGCACACTAGATATGTCAAATCCCCTGACTTTTCTCAAAATGTTATCTTTGCCCGTGCCTTTCATGATAATTTTTACCTGGTCCCATGTCTAAAAAGATGCATATTTTTTTCTGATAAGCCATGGACTGTGAAAAGAGGGTTAAATGAATCTGCAAAATGTTTTGAACAATGCCAGCCTGTTCAATCCACAAAGGCTAACATGGGACGAAACGTTTTGTCTTATTCATGAAGCTTGGTGTGTATTTCTGTCAAACAAAATCATCTACATGTAACTACAAATTCTGGTTAGCACCACTAATGTCGTGGCGCACAGTTGCTAGAAAATATTTGCTATAAAACATTCGAATATATTCGTAAGTCCTAGTACAAATCATATCATCATTCTGCTCAGCATCATAACATTCAGTCCTACCCTTTTATTAACTACTGTCTCGATACACATACTGAAAGGAGATATGTTTGCACCTCTAATATTCATCCCGTGTATGAACAGTTAAAGATACATAAGAATCGACCGTTTTCAACGAGCACATTATCTTCAAAATAATACCATCCCTAAAGCTTTACATAACTGCGAGGATATTCATAAAACGATTTGCTGTACATAAAACGTAAGCACTACCAAAACAAAAACAAACCCGTCGAATAATACTGGTTTTCATTACCTCTATTAGTTCTTTATTGATGCCAAGCAGTAACAGTGTGGCTTTAAGTGTATCATGTACAGCTGGTGGAGGTTTGAGATAGCTCGTCATCTCGGATATCGTGGACTGTTTCATGTCCAGAATGTCATGCATAAATTTCTTCAATTGTAGCAGATTGTCTCGCTCTGTCCGAGCAGCCAGGAGCAGGACCTCCACTCTACTTGCATACTCAGATTCTTCTGCTCTGTTAATTGCTTTGTTTAAAAGGTCAAGGTTTCTGCGGTTTGTTGCATCCTTTAGATCTGAAATTGCAAAATTAAAACTCAATATAAATTGAAAACGTCGTTTATCAAGGGAAATTCTGGAACGCTAGTCGTGGTAATTCAAAATTAAACAAAGATTTGCCTATAGAGGGAATTCAAAACAAAAAATTCCTACAAGAAACACTTTGTTCATCGTTAAGTTGTACATGTTTATAACTCTTAACACTTACACTCTGGAGATTCATTTAATGAAGGAATCTCAACAAATATGAACTGAAAGGTCTTTATATTTAGAATAAATTGGTCATTTTTTGCCAGTTTTCAATCAATGGGATGTTCACATTTTGAAGGTTGAGATAAGCATTTGGGTGCCATCAAAGGAAGAAGGTTCACCAACAGTTATTTTCAAACTGCACAAAACTTCTGTCTAATCTTTGATATTTTCCACACTTAACCACACCTACGGGTTCTCAGGCAAACTGTTTACGAAATTTATACAGTTGTATTTTAATTGCAGCTGCAGACCGATATATTTGTACAACATGTATATAATGGTATGACCAAAGAGGAGCTAATGCAAAAGTTCACAAACCTTTAACCATCTCCAGATATCCAATTTTTTGGGAGGCTTTTCCAAAGGATCCATCAACCTCATGCAATCCCTGTTTTTCAAAATTCCCCACCGCGTCTTTCAGCTCGGCTAGATCTTTGCCTCTGTAAGCTTCTTCCAGGGCTTTACGTGTGTTTATCTCTTTTGCTGTCTGAAAGTTAAAAAAACGTGAATTAATGATTCATTATTTTATGCTTTTCGGTAGTTTATCGGTAAATAATGGTGGATTATGTGTCTTATTTCATAGTATACCAGTGTAATTTCATATTATCTAACTCTTCAATAGAAGGCAGAAAAGCAGTTCCCACGCACTAGTTATCTATACTCGTATAAGCAGCGCCTGCCATTCAAGAAGGGGGGAATATGATGTAATTTACTAGCATTTACATTACAATTTTCGGAGTTAACGTAATATTGTAATTCGCTGCATGCGTGGCGGAGGGGTCGCTTTGGGGGATTACCATAAAGTTAACGAAATAAAGTGGTTACGTTTCACACTCGTTAGATTACAGTTTACATCTTTTGTCCCCAGTAAAAGAAAAACGAAGTAAATCAAAAAACATATGTAGGTTCTTCTTATAACGTGTTTCAGCTTTTACTTGTAAGGCCAAATGCAACCCAAATGCATCTTAGACAAACGCAAATCTTGGATCTATAGATACCGTCAGACATGTTGAGGCACTCTTTCAACGAATGATTGAAGCTGCAGTATTTAGATCTTAAACTCAAGTACATAAAGGGAGCATACATGTATATCGCTTGAGACTAGATACGAAGCCGAAGGTTATTTATCGAAAGCTCTGAGTGCTGTGCTGTATCAAGCAAGGAAATTCTGCGCATGGTCAAAGTAACATGTGCTTTGCAAACTCGGCTTCCACTATAGATTAGTCTCTTTTTAGGCCTATGAAGATGAATTAGTCAGGCACCAAGTTACCATTTTTGTTGAGTGATTCATTTGATGGATAACTTGTTATTACCTTATGAAACGAAACAGCGTATCTGAAATGATTAGACTAGATAAAAACGCAATATAACAAATACTAAGACATTACATTTACCTTATATCCCTTGTCCTTTACAACGACTCCGCTACCTCGTGGTGGATCTGTACTCAAGTAATAGTTGCAAGTATTCTTGTATGGTACTTTTAGATCTCGTGGCTTGGTGGAAATTTTCACGGCATACTCTCCTTCCTTCAACAAAGTGACGACTACATCTAATATCTGAAGGACTGACTGATTGTTTATTGTACTTTGAACCCACTTTTCTTTTTCATTTTCTAGAATACCATCTCCAACGATATCAACCTTGACTGATATAGTCTTAGTCAGTTTAAATGTAATATGGACGGTCTGGCGAGGTTTGATAAACAACACGCCATTGGGGTGAGAAGGTTCTGTCAGTCCTAATCTTGTTGTCATATCGACGGGACCATAACCTATAGCTGGCGTGAATGGATACGGTTTTACTGATTTGTCCGGCTCGTCGCTCATAATTCCAACGTCACAAATCCATGGGAGCTTGACCTGGGTACTTGGACCACCATATACAGTAATTCTGTACTTTCCAGGTATTGGCATTCGCAGTTCAAAGTTCCATCTTTTCTCTTGTGAATCACGTGACATTAGAACATATTTACGCAATATAATTGGTTCGTCTATCTCTGGTCTAGACAAGCCAAATGAAAAACAAAAGTCATACGCCAGCTGATATTCATTATCTCTGTTTGATGGCTGTTTTATATGTAGACTTGCAACACCTTTAGTGGCAGTTAATACAGATGTAAATTGACTCGTCAGTTTAAAACCATCCATGTGGTAACGTTTCTGGAGATGAGGGATTTCAGTCCAACGTTTGAAGGACATGTATGAAGGGACCAGCTGCCACTTGTCTCTATCCGGATAACATACAGTAATTAACTCTGAAGGGTCCACAATGAAATAGTACTCGTTAAAGTCATGTCGTATGACACCGTACTCATCAGTGACATCGGCAAGTTTTAACTGATGTTTGATGTCTGTTTCCGGTACCCATTTACCATATTTGTAGCTTATGACAGACTTGTATGCCCAGAGAGGATGGATAAGTCTCCAGCCGTCTATGAAGACGGCGACCCAGCGGTCTCTCAGATGTTCATAATTTGACTCACCGACCTCATAGCCATAGCCTTTTGAAAGTCCGTTCACTATTGCACATCTTATACCTGCTTTCCTGAGAATAAGAAAAACACACATGGGTAAATTAAGATCATCAGTCAGATGACCTCGTTAACATGGAGGCTGCTAAGCCCGACTGGATGATCTTTTAAAGAATGTGTACATAAAGATCAGACTGCACAGCATAAGTTAACAATTAACATGTTTGAAAAATGAGCGAGAAATGATTTTTTAATATCGGCTTGAAAGTTTCATTTCACTTATTTAGCAGGTTGGAAGTTAATGTTTAACAGATTTGAAAAATAAGCGGAAAACGCGTATCCGTATATTTTGGTCAGTAGGTAAGGCTCGAAATGTTCAGGAATCATAGCTGTATTGGAATATCTTACGAACATCAACCAATATAGACCGAAAATGTAGCTGCACACTAATTCATTTCAATAGTAATTCACGAAAATTACCCTCACAGTTCACGGCATTTACCACTTGATAACTGTAGAAATGATATTCATAAAGGCATTCGAATCAATAACGTTTCATCACTTTAATGTCGCGTAAATTACTAAAGAAAAGTGTCGTCCCAGCATTATGAGTAAATTCACTAAATTGTAATTGGTGCCTGCAACGAAGTGAAGAAAAAAAGCTTAAAAGTCTATCAACCTCTGATTAATACATTTTATATTTGAACCCGATCGTTAAAAGGGGCTCAATATATCTGCAAAAAGTATCGACTCATGTCAGCCTACGCAATCTGCCCAAGCTGACCTGGGTCGAGGTTTTGGCTATAGTTTAATTTTCCGAATGTCATGTGACTAGTCTTTCTCATTATCTTATTCTTAGTTAGACGAAATACATTTCAGAGATCCATAACAAGTACTTGCGTGATATCATGCATCACAAAGCTGCATTTCGCCTAATTTAGTTTAAATTTTTACATCGATTCAGAAACAAATTATTTTAAGTTATTCTAATCTCTCTCGATTCTGCTTCCTGGGAACTACATCAGTACTCAGGCCGATTTTGTGAGCAATCCCGGAGTTGATACCTGCTCCAGGATTTCGAACGCAGGACCTTTTGTTACGAGGTTGACGCTCTATCTCAACACCACTTGAACCCCCGCCCCTTTGTCAGAACATGGCTCATAGGTATGTACTTTGTTTTTACCTGCACATTATTGCAAACATACTCGCATAGGAGGCTTGCCTCTTCTTTATTAATTTTTTGTAACCCCTTGGAGTCGTTTCATCAAGGCTTGCAGGTGTTGATACGAAGAAGAAGCTTTCGTCCTCGATATTTTGCGTTCCTAACCACGCGAAGATAGATCTCACCTTCATCATATCTGTACGATATATATTGGTTAAATATCCCATCAACTCTTCCCAGGTATTTTCAATGTTCTTCGGCGCCTAAAATATCAGTAAACTCTGATTAAAACTACGATCTTCTTATACATATATCTGACTTAGACTGCAACATTTCTTTAGAAACAACACTTTGTGTGGGAGGGGATCACGCTCACCGTAGAAGAGGACAGTCTTAGAATCACTTTATGTGCATCACTAGAACCATTTATCTTCAGACAACTAGATAGAGGATATTTGGTTTTTTCGGTGAAAGATCGAAATTTATTTCATCGAGTGGACACCATCGGTAATATTTTCACGAGTGGCTTTTCACCGAAAAGAACAAATATTCTATTTATTTCATGCTTTTTACCCTTTCTGGGAGCAGCTTTATCAAACCTCATTCAATTTATTCAAAATTTCTTTTCCCTTATTCCCCGTGGCGTACCCCTCCCGCATAGCAACGTTACGTCAAGCGCGAGAAATATAAGGTATATGACGTCATATTTCCCATCTGGTTGTTAGGCACGCGCAATTTACCTAGACAACAAGAACGTGAAAATCGGTATTTTCACTGGTGGTACCAGTGTAAGATCGAAAAATACTTTCACTGCTATTTCTCGATATCCTACCGGAAAGCATGAAATAAAGGCAGCTCTTTGTCGCATGATCTAATTGTAAAGGAAATTTATGGGTGATAAAACAAATAGAATTAGCTTCCTCTCTCTCTCTCTCTCTCTCTCTCTCTCTCTCTCTCTCTCTCTCTCTCTCTCTCGTTAACCTGAACGTATAAAGCACTTATTCCTTTTAAAGACATCAGTAAATGTGGAATAACCGATACAAGTTGCAGGGTAGCGTCCTCTTTTTCCACTATGAGTCGTTTCATATTTATAAAGAAGTTGGTTTGTAACTGCTGAACACCAAAAAGGTTTGCTGTATGTATGAGAAGGTCATATATCTATATTTCGTAACAACATATAAAAACAATCTAGATTGAAAATATTAATATATATGTTAAATTAGAAAAATAGTTCTTGTAATGTGAAACAATTTGAAAGTCAATTGTCAACATGAGATACCTATGTAATTTACCCTTAGAACATTGAAGTATACATCTGTATTTTAATTGGGACTGTAGATATTCGTTTTTACCTGCCGAGCATGGAAGTATGATAGATCTGTTTTTACACTGGGATTGTAAATATTCGTATTTACCTGCCTAGCATGGAAGTCTATATCTGTGTTTTCATTGGAGTTGTATACACTCGTATTTACGTGCAGAGTATGGAAGAATATATCTGTGTATTCATTTGAAATTGAAGATATTCGTATTCACCTGCAGAATATGGAAGTACATGTCTTTGTTTTCATTGGAATTGTTAATATTCGTATGTACATGTACCTGCAGAGCATGGAAGTATATTCGATTGTAAATATTCGTATTTACCTGCAGAGCATGGAAGTATATATCTCTGTTTTCATTGGGATTGTAGATATCTTTTTTGGAAGTGCTCGGTATTCTTGCTGCAGGGTAACCTGGCTCTTCGTCTGGGACATAAATCTACAAATGTTCAATTATCTATCACAGCTGAATAAATAAAATGCATTTTCTAAAGGGCTAAAACAATAAATTTCTCAGCAAGATCAAGAGACGCTTCGGCCATAATCTATTATATAGCAATGTACAGTGATCAGACTGCACGTTCTGTGGTATGGAAATAGTTAAATCTGTATAAAACAATTACCTCTTGACTAGTCCACTATTATTAAGTTTACTGAAAACAGATAAAATACTACTCAAAAATAGTGTCCTAAAAACACACAGACATCCTTAGAAAAGACGAGAATGATGGTTACTATGCTCATCATCGCTTTTGATACTATGTTTCTTTTTCAATGGCTAGACAATAAATGCGGCGAAAAGAAATGTAACAAAGCCAGGCTCTGTGAAAAGGGGGCTTTATACATTTGCAAAAAGCTAGCGACCCATGTCAGCAAGCGCATCCCACGCAGGTTGACACGGTCAAAATTTTTGCTATTTTCGAATTTCCTACATGTCAAAGGGAATTGTACTTAATAATTCAGTCATTTGTTTGACAAAATTGAATTTACAGAAATTAGGTGATATCTTGCATGGTAAAAGCATCATAGAGATACATTAGGCCCCCTTTTGTCAGAGTATGGCTAAACATTTTATTATTATACCACAGTTATCAACACATACCACTTCCTGGACAGGTTCTCTAGGAATCAGTCTTAGTGCAGAGTTAGTGTGTTTAGATTTCGAGCCACCCATGATTTTAAAATTACAAAGGCATATTTCATCACAAAATTACGCCTGCTTCCTCCAGTTTTCCTCTGTAATGTCACTCTTTCTCATAAGTATGATATTTGAAGCACTTTGATTACTCAGCACTTTTATCAAATCTCTTTTTCAAAACTGCTATTTTCGTGTGTTCATGTCCGCTGCGAATGCACAGTCTTAGGCATACCGTACCACATTGATAAAATCTGCGATGAATAAATGCTAAACGATAATTTCACTTTGTCGTAAATTTTGTTTTGTATCAAATGCTTGTTACTCGTTTTCCTAGGACCTTTATACGTTATTGTTCTTGAAGACAGATGAACTGGTTCCCCATGCTAACGTTTTGTTTTGTCGACACATAAATGAATTTCACCTTGTTTCAAACGAGCGAAAAGTTTTGTACTCTCATAAAAAGGCACAATCAAACAATTTCAAGCATGTCCATTTTTGTTATACTCTTTTAACATTGTCCCTTATGCAATCTATAGTCAAAGAAAAACACAAAGCTCGACCTTCTAAAAATCTAGAACAACCATGCCAGATTTCGGTAAATTCAATTGACGGAACTGAACGCGATATTACCAGGACAGACAATGTAACTATCTTACCTTATTTTATAATTGGAATGCGTAACTAACCCTTCACCGCACACTGTCGTGTTTGTACAATGCTGAAGAAGAAGGCTTTGAAAACATTATGCGAAAAGGTAAAATTCAGGTATTTTCTCTTTTCCCACACTGCTTTCTACCCTATCAAAGAGTAATCATGATTTAAACTACATTTGTTTTGTTGTCTGCAAATACTTTTCAATGTGGTCTGGTTGAAAATATTGTCGTTTGGTAAAGAGTTAAAGACTAAACTAGAACAGAAAGACAATAGAATCATTCACGGTAGAATTCCCCAACACCTTTGAAGTGCTGAAATTGTAAAAGGTCTTCCTTTCTAATACGTACATGTATTTAACTGCAAAGCGTATTAACCCTGTGCTGCAGTTTTAAAAACTCTGACAGAGTTTATTAGAGGAAGGAATATAAACTCACACTTTTAATTGTGTCAGGATCAGCAGAGTTCGTATTCCCCAACCAGTCCTAAGAATATTCTTTGCCTTACTTTCCAAGATTTTCTAACCATGAAAGTAACAAGACTTCAGATTGGCTAAACCGAATGGTTAAGCTAGTCAGAAGTTCTGTTACTTTCACATTGACAAAATTCTGAAGAATAAGACCAAGAATGTTCTTAAGAATGGTTGGTGAATAGGGACCCAGCTTACCAAAAAAAAATATATATATATATCGAATTCTCCAAGTCTAATATCAGATTCAACAATGGCCGCAAAAGACAGCTAAGGTGTACTTTCACGCCAAATCAATTGTGATCATTTGTGGACACCAGCCAATTTCTAGATTGAAAAAAAGACCTCAGTAAAATATTCAGAACCTTTTACCCTTTAACACAAAATCCCATTTATTAGCTCACCTTAGCACAAAGTGCTAAAGGTGAGCTATTGTGATCGCCCTATGTCCGGCGTCCGTTGTCGTCCGTCAAAAATTTCTTTAAACATCTTCTTCTCCTAAACCACATGGCCAATCTTCATGAAACTTGGCAGGAATGTTCCTTATGTGACGTTCTACCAAAATTGTTCAAAGAATTTAATTCCATCCATAAATTGTTTGCCATGGCAACAAAAAAAAAAACACGAAATCTTTGAAAATCTTCTCTGAAACTAGAAGAGCTTTGATATTTAGTATGTAGCATCTCCTAATGGACCTCTACCAAGTTTATTCAAATTATGTCCCTAAGGTCAAAACTTGCCCCACCCTGGGGGATAACAAGTTTGAGTATAGGAACAAAGAAGGAAAACTTTGAAAAATCTTCCCTCTGAAATTTGAGGGCGGAGAGCTTTAATATTTGTTATGTAACGTCTACAAGTAGACCTCTATTAAGGTTGTTCAAATTTTGCCCCTGGGGTCAAAACTGGCCCCCACCCCGGGGGGGTCACAATTTGAGCATAGTAACAAAAAAGGGAAAACTTTAAAATCTTCTTCTCTGAAACTTGAAGGCATTTAGTATGTGGCATCTCCTAGTGGACCTCTACTAAGTTTGTTCAAATTATGTCCCTGGGGTCAAAACTGACCCCACCCCGGAGGTCACAGGTTTAAGCATAGGAACAAAGAAGGAAGACTTTAAAAATCTTTTCCTCTGAAATTTGAAGGCGTAGAGCTTTGATATTTGGTATGTGGCATCTCCT
This sequence comes from Tridacna crocea, assembly GCA_943736015.1. Taxonomy (NCBI): domain Eukaryota; kingdom Metazoa; phylum Mollusca; class Bivalvia; order Cardiida; family Cardiidae; genus Tridacna; species Tridacna crocea. The sequence continues at coordinate 20,338,575 of OX031066.1, forward strand.
AGTGGACCTCTACCAAGTTTATTTAAATCATGACCATGGGGGCCAAAACTGGCACCACCCGGGGGGGTCACAAGTTCTAACATAGGAACAAAGAAAGAAAATTTTAAAATTCTTCTTCTTGAAAACTAGAAAGAGCTATGATATTTGGCATGTAGCAATTCCTAGTGGACCTCTACAAAGTTTGCTCATATTATGCCCTTGGGGTCAAAACTGGCCCTGCTCCGGGAGGTCACAGGTTCGATCATAGCAACAAAGAAGGAAAACTTTAGAAATCGTCTTCTCTGAAACTTGAAGGTGCAGAGCTTTGATATTTGGTATGTAGAATCTTCTAGTGGACCTCTACCAAGTTTGGTCATATTATGTCCTTAGCGTCAAAACTGGCTATGCCCCGGAGGTCACAGTTTGGAACATAGGAACAAAGAAGGAAAATTTTAAATTTCGTTTTCTCTTAAACCGGAAGGTGTAGAGCTTTGATATTTGGTATGTAGCATCTTTGAGTGGACCTCTACCTCTACCAAGTTTGTTCCAAAGATGCTGCTTTGGTTAAAACTGACCGTGCCCCTGGGACCACAAGTTCGAACATAGGACAAAGAAGGAAAATTTAAAAATCTTCTTTGAAACTGGAACGTGTACAGCTTTGATATTTGATTGCACTATGTCCGGCGTCTGTCGCCCGTCGTCCGTCAACAATTTCTTTCAACATCTTCTTCTAACCCACTTGGCCAATCTTGATGAAACTTGGCAGGGATGTTTCTTGTGTGAAGCTTTACCAAAGTTGTTCAAAGAATTGAATTTCACTCATAAGCTATAGTCTAAGGTGAGTGTTCCAGGGCCAATAGCCCTCTTGTTTTTTAAAAGAAAACAAGATTACATGTCTTTGAAAAACTGTAAAAAAAACTGGATCGGACTTTGAAGAATACAGTCCTAGAATTACCCCAAAGGATTACAGAACTGGAATAAAACATAATTTGTTTTCTGAAATGGTAAGAAACTGGATCTGTCTTATATGTACAAAGCTGCATTAGTCTTTGACAAGTTACAAATTCACACTCCTCAAAAGTTCGAATCGACTACCGAATGTTTTCAGTTTAAAACGGTATGTGATATCAGTTTGAAATTATATATCACTTTCCGTCTTCTCCGGGAGACTCTACTCTAGCAAAAAGAAAAAAGTTCATCGGCAACAGAGGTTGGGACACAAGAAAAGCATAAAACCTGGCGAGAATGACTCTACGGGATCGCATAGATGAAGTCAGTACAATGAAATCTGCAACATCAATTAGACAGGTACGAACAAGTTCTCTTTACTGTACAGTTTAAGCTCTTCACCATTCTTTACAACCTCTGGCTTAGGTTCTTAAATGTTTCAAAGTACATTTCAGGTGGAAGAACATTCAACAGACACCACTTGACCATCTTAACTCATGGAAAAGTTTCCACAAACTGGAAGTGTTTCAGCCCAAGCTAATTAATTAATGAAATAAAGAAAATACATAAAAAAGTAAATTTTTGCCGTTATATAACTGAAATTAGGATGGAAAGGTACAGTGCAGCATTAAGCCAAAGAAGTTTATACATGCAAGTTATCCAAAGAAAACAAAATTAATCCAAGCTTCTTTTTTCACATTTATTCAAAAATCTTTATTTTCATCCATCAAAAACCAACCGTCTGGTATCAGAATAAAGAGATTGTTTGAAATAATTTTCTGCTTAAATTAATATATTTTAACTATTTGTCTTGTAAGTACAATGCTTGGTCTGGCAAGAAACCAGACATTTAGCACTGTGTTTATCTTTTTCTACCTTAATACTTTATACGGCTTTGTAGAAGAACGGCCCTGGAATATTTCACCAATGGAGCTGCTGGTGATAAGCAATTTTGCAAGATTTGTTCAAAGGCCTTTCTTCCACACGTTGCATCATCTTGGCCATAATTAATTAGTCGTCTTTGCAAGCTTTCATTTTGAGCCAGTTCTCTGGTACAGCGATAGAACAATTATCCAAGAAAACTAAATAAAATTCTAACTGCTTTTGCAGACAGTATAGATTTTGCTCTAATATATGGTCGCGACTTATTTTAAATTTTACACTGTTCAGTGTGCATACTTATCATTATTGTTGGGTCAGATACTCAAATATGCTTTATCAGTGATCAGCAGCCTATACGTTAATAGAAATTTTCATATTCCTCAAATGAAATATTCTCAGGCAAAATTCGTTTAATATCATGACGTTTGATCAAGCCAGAAACATGCAATAATCTGATGATAATTGGTTTTCATCGAAACAACGACACGAGATCAGCCAATGATATCAATAAATAGCCTGCAAAACACACATACATAGATCTACTAACACAATACAAACACATTACACATTCAATATCACAGACTGCTTCTAGTGCTGAATGATGCCAACTGTTGCTGAAATACTGTACAGTTAAAATCAACTTAGCCTTGAAATACGAAAATACTTTAACGCTCAGGATACTAGGAGCGACTCGGGACCTTTTAGTGTACATTAAGATCTACACTGTCCGAAAAGGACATTATTTTTTTCTACTAAAAACACTTTGAAACAGCAACATTTTGGTTTTCTAGTATGGACTTGAATGCTCCGTTTTGGTTATTTCGCAGACTGACAATCAAATTATAGCCGATCTTTCACAGGCGAGATTTCCCTTATTAGAAAGCAAAGCTACCTGTATATGACTGTTGACGATGACCTGTCACCTTTTATCTGTACAATGTTTCTGCATCAAACCCTTCTTACATATTCCTACAGTGTTAACTCAATTTTTATGGGTTGAAAAGTTTCAAAATGATAATTGTGAGTATCACATTTGGATGGAAAAAGTACTCCCTTAAACTTGCAGTTTTTTTTTTTTTTAGAAAATTGATACCGTGTTATATTCACAATTTGATACTGGTCTAGCTAACCGAGACTCCATATCTACTAATAATGGTAAAAACCGTTGATATGAAAACAGATATCTGAAAGTTCGCAAACACAAAATGACCTGGTTTTTTCTGCCTGCAAGATCATTTTAAACTTTTATCTCATTGGCATATAGGTAAACAGAGCTCCAGATAAGAGTCAGTGATGGTATTCTCAATCCATTATTTCGTCAAACCCGATGTTGTGGGTACTCATTAGATTCGTCTCGACGAGAGATTGTAATGAGTGCCCATAACATAGGGTTTAGTGGAGAATAATTGATATTTTCAATTTTGAAATCAAAATCAATCGCTCTATCCGGGGCTCTGGTAAAATAAAAAAAAGAAATAACTGTGTACTGGACCAATCAGGAAAGAGTGCACAGAACATAATTTCCGGTTATGAAGTTTTACTTCCAAATATCAAAACTGAAATTCTGATACCGAAACTTCACATGCTACAATACTTGGCATTACGTATCCTTAAAGCGTAACAATGTGCTCAGGTTAAACTGCTTTACAGGAGGGATTTCATCACGAAAACTTTCAAAGGCGCGGCTTGCTTCCTGGACTGTGAGCACTGCACTTTGTTTTCCTGTAAGCCAGATGCCCCAAAGTTCATAAATCAGATACGGGGTTTCTTTATAAAGGCAAGAATATCTGTTATATTGTACGATTATTTACCGAATGTTGCAAGGTGCAAGTCCTGCCCGAATATGAAATTGATTCTACCTCAGCATTTAAAATTAGCTTGACAGAAAGTGCGTATTACATTTTCAAAATAATCCGTATCTTTACTTATTCATTCACTGTCTTTTTTGTTAGCTTAATGCTGGTTGACTTTCATTTAAAACAAAAATATCAGAATCCGGATGAAATTGTAGCGCATTTTTTTAAACAAAACGGATATGACAAAATAGTTTGACTTTAAGGTGCGGTTATATAAATGTGAGTGTACGTTTCACACCCCACAAACGACTTTAGAAAAACGGTATCGTTAAAAGACAAAATACAAAGAAATCGAGGAAATGCAATAAATAGTTAACTGAAAGCATTTAGCTTGTTTTGTCTTTCGAATGAATCACAGAAGAAAAAATATCATTTTAATGCCTTTTGTTAGGATTTTTTTTTCTTCAAGTTGTCGAATGTTATGTAAATAGATCTATAATTCTGTCGAAAAGCAACTTCATCAGTTGTTTTTAGATATATTTAAACTATGTCGATATACCATTGCTAACTTAATCATTATAACTCAGTTATGGCACACGATATCTTTATCATAAGGGTGACTTAAATCGATGACGTTTACTGGGTAGGTCGGGACATATTATTAATTATGGAATTGTTTCGTTTTCTTGTTAGTTATTTCTTAGAACTGTTTTGCTGTTTGGCTGTATTCTGTTTCTGGCCTTTGGAATTTTTAACACTGTTTGCTGGTGTTACAGGTTTGGACTGGTTATCGGATCGATTTTGTCCCCCTCCACGACTGTTTGTCAATTGCTTTGAGTTGGCAGTGGTGGACTTCTTATCGACATCATGTTTGCCCACCATTCGTGAAGACTGTCGAGAAAAAGATGTTTGAAATCATTCGCTACAAAAGGTTATGTTTTCAATACAACAAAACCAGCTTTTAGAAACTACACAACGGTTTTAACCGTTTGAATACTAAACAAACGAAATGGATAGTTTAAGTCGGTATAAGTGCCAATAGTTCACAATACATCAGCCAGTGTCGATCAAAGACCGGATTGCGCAGAACCTTTAGTCTGATCATGGATCTATGTTTTCCAATAAGGTGATATTTTGCCCCTAAAATAACTTTGAAATAACATTTTTAGAATTTTACGAAATTGACGTTTAGATTAAAAAACTGCTATCAATAGATACAGATCAGTGACAGCATAGAGGATCGGCTTAATGTTGATAAACTTTCTCCATTAAAAACAAAACTGGCCCCACCCCGGGGGTCACGAGTTTGAGCAAAAGAACAAAGAAAGAAAACTTTAAAAATATTCTCCTCTGAAATTTAAGGGCGTAGAGCTTTGATATTTGGTATGTGGAATCTCCTAGTGAACATCTACCAAGTTTGTTTAAATTATGCCCCTGGAGTCAAAACTGGCCCTACCTCAGGTGTCACAAGTTTGAGCATAGGAACAAAGAAAGAAAACTTTAAAATTCTTCTTCTCAGAAACCAGAAAGCGTAGAGCTTTGATATTTGGTCTGTTGCATCTCCTAGTAGACCTCTACCTAATTTGTTCAAATGATGCCCTTAGGGTCAAAACTGGCCCTGCCACGGGGGTCACAAGTTTGAGCATAGGAACAAAGGAAAACTTTAAAATTCTTCTCCTCTGAAACTAGAGGGCGTAGAGCTTTGATATTTGGTATGTGGCATCTCTTAGTGAACCTCTATCAAGTCCGTTCAAATCATGCCCGTGGGGTCAAAACTGGCCGGCCCCGGGGGTAAAATTTTAAGCATAGGAACAAAGAAGGACAACTTTAAAATTCTTCTTCTCAGAGCTTTGATATTTGGTGTGTGGCATTTCCTAGTAGACCCCTACCAAGTTTGTTCATATGGTGTCCTTAGGGTCAAAACTGGCCCCGCCCCGGGGGTCATAAGTTCGAACACAGGAACAAAGAAGGAAATCTTTAAAAAAAGTTTCTTCTCTTAAATTTGATGGTAAAGAGCTTTGATATTTGGTATATAGCATGTTCTAGTAGATCTACACCAAGTTTGTTCATATGATGCCCTTGGGGTCAAAACTGGCCCTGCCAAGGGGGTCACAAATTCGAACATAGGAGCAAAAAAAGAAAATTTTAAAATTCTTCTCTAAAACTAGAAGGCATAGAGCTATGGTATTTGTCATGTAGCAATTCCTAGTGGACGTCTACCAAGTTTGTTCATATTATGCCCTTGGAGTCAAAACTGGCCCTGCCCCGGGGTTCGAACATAGCAACAAAGAAGGAAAAATTTAGAAATCTTCTTCTCTGAAACTTGAAGGTACAGAGGTTTGATATTTAGTATGCAGACTCTTCTCGTGGACCTCTACCAAGTTTGGTCATATGGTGTCCTTGGAGCCAAACCTGGCCCTGCCCCGGAGGTCACAGTTTGGAACATAGGAACAAAGAAGGAAAAATTTAAATTTCTTTTTTCTCTTAAACTGGAAGGTGTAGCATCTTTGAGTAGACCTCTACCAAGGTTATTCCACGGATGCTGCTTTGGTCAAAACTGGCCCAGCTCCGGGGACCACAAATTCGAACACAGGACAATGAAGGAAAATTTAAAATTCTTCTTTGAAACTGGAAGGTCTAGATCTTTGATATTTGATTGCACTATGTCCGGCGTCTGTCGTCCGTCAACAATTTCTTTCAACATCTTCTCCTCCTAAACCATTGGGCCAATCTTGATGAAACTTGGCAGGGATGTTCCTTAGGTGAAGCTTTACCAAAGTTGTTCAAAGAATTGAATTTCACTCATAAGCTATAGTCTAAGGTGAGCGTTCCAGGGTCAATGGCCCTCTTGTTTAAACTTTTATATCCAGTTGTATTTGGGTGCCCATTATCTAGCAGGTAAATTACTCGTCACTGGCAAGTTTCTCTTTTAGCCAACTGTTTTCAGAAAAGCAAGATTTATGAAGTCATCTGATTTTAGCACTGTGATCATTGATCAAATTATTTTGATGCATTGCGCTGACTCCCTTGCTGCACACATACATATGGCTTGCAACACGCGAAAAAAAGCATTCGGACAATAGCGTAAGGTGTCGTCTCGGATCAGCCTGCGCAGTCCGCGCAGGTTATTCCAAGACGGCACTTTACGACAACATTAGATTTTGTTTTTCATTATAGACTTGCGCAACACAGAAAATTTCATAAAAACGGAAATTTTCGTGTCGGATTAGGCTGCGCAGACTGCGCAGCCTGATCCAAATCGACGTTTTACGCAGATGTCCGAATGCCCCTTTTGGTGTGTTGGTGGCCAATTATCATTTTACCACGTTCATGATCATCAGGATGACACCACAGACTGTACAAGCCAAACAAATCGCTATACATTACCCAAACATAAAAAGCTGCTGCACCGTTGCTAACTATTCTCACTTCATCTAAAGTGTGCATCCCTAGATAATGTCTGGCCCTTAGTGCCGTGTTTTTGTCAATGTTCTTCTGGTCGGCGTTTTGAATCTCTCGAAGCAGACTGTCCTTCCCTATTCGGTTCATAAGGGCTGTAATTTCTGTCCAGTCCTTGTGAAACAAAACAATATCATCACTTGCATATTTTGAAGTCGATAACGATCAACGGCAATAAAAATAACAATTTAACTTTTTAGATGCGTTTGTGATGTATGAGATACGTTATTTGTTGTAAGGTCAGCTAGCAGGAGTTTTGGAATTTTTATTACGGTTGTCGCGAATAATGTTTCAAGTTTCCAAATCCCCTGCCACCTGACCGCACAGCGAATTTACATGTATTATACAGCAAAGTTTTACCATTCCAACGTATATTCAGCTACATTTCATGATCTCCCATATTGAATACACTGACGAAATAAAATTTTGCTTCTGAGCACCCAAATTCAATGAAAACTGGCATCGGTGAAAAAAGATGTCAATGAAACCATGCTAAAACGTGCAGTTTGACTTATTGACTTGATGGTGTCACTGTGATAGACATTCAACGTATTTCTATTTAAACATGGATGCAATCGACTTCAGTGCAAGAAACTATGGATTTTAATAAATTGTTGACAAAAGTAAACGACGGCAATTAAGTTATCCTCTTCGTGTTATCATGTTTGAGTTTCGACACTTCACATTGCTTACCTTACGAAGGAATGGCTCGTTTTAAACACGGGTCCTTGTTTTTGAGAATTACAATAAACGATGCTACATGTAACTATACATATATTCATTTATTTTCAAAAACAGTCTATTCTTTCTGTCTTAATGACAACCATCAACCGAAACTGGTATGGTGCAGGCTACTCAGAATGTTTGTCGTGTGGGCAGCCCATATGAATTGACGACGCTATTCTGGATATTGTATTGAATGTGTAAAAAACTTTATTCATACGGAGCTCCCGAAAGGGAATCTGCTTTTAAGTTGATTTCGCCAGTGTACAAGAATATATGTACGGGGAATTTTTTCCGATCAGATCACGAGAAATTTCTTTGCGGTATGATAAATGGTATTGTATATTAACCAATCTGTTCAATCTTATCATTATGTCGTAAAATTTATCTACAGTGTACATGTTTCTCCAGAATTACGTGATAAGTTGCTGGTAATAATCCATCACGGGGAATTATTGGTCGTGATATCTATAAGATTTTTAGTTAGTTGGCATCTAGTACAAAATTAGATGAAACCATATTTCACCAAAAACAAGGGAGGTTATTTGTTGAAATATTTTTATTTAATTCCTATTGTAGCAGGGATGCTTGTAAAAGTTTAATGAAAAACAAAACATTTTAATTGCTGGAGTGAATTTACCAGATCTTCATGTTGCTTATCTTCATTTTTTTCATTGTCTCATATTCAACTGTTGCGAAACTTGTTTCAAGAATAACGGAAATGCAGACGTGAATATGCAATGTAAAATACACATTTTCAGTCTGAAATAGACTCATAACTACAAGATGATCTTTGCAAAAATATTTCATAATATAAAACAGCGCTTTAAAAATATAAATAAACCCACATGATCTAACTGTGGGTGCAGTCTCATTTTGATCCTAACTGTCCACATAATCTCTTTCGAATATGCTATTTTTTTTATTTCCTATAAGATAGTTGAAGGGAGGTAACTCCAAAAGGATTGCAATCAATAAAAAGTAACAGCCTGAAATAGCAAAGCAAACATTCCTAGCAATAACTACTTTTATCGGATACTTAGATCAAAATCAAGCTGTATTTTGCAGTTTGATGTTTATTTCTGTGAGATTTAAAATAAAAGAATATTAAGTCGCACACAAATACATTTATATATGTATGGTATTTCAGAGATGAATGAAAGGTTGATCAGGCATGCTTTCATAATAATAATAATTACAATAGTGATAATGATAAAAATGATTATGATGATGGTAATGATAATAATGATATTAATGATGATGGTGTTAAACATTGAAAATATTCAAAAGACTACTGCAGCTATTTCATGCAAGCTGAAAACTACAAAGATTATTATCAAATCTAATTCACAGACCATCATCCGAACCGAACGCCAATAATCTATCACCACCCCTACCGTTTTGTGTCCTGCTATCTGCTTGATTGAATGATCTTTTACGCAGCATTCAATATTATCTTTAGTCATATCACGGGAACGGCTCACATGATTTATGGATTTGCTGGGTTTCACAGTTACAAGGCTAGAACTGTAAAGTATCTTGCTCAAGGACACTCCCGCAAAAAAAAAAAAACCGCTTTACAACCGAGCCACACGTGACCACTCCTACTATCTGCCCAAGAACGAATTTTACTAGTGAATGAAATGCCAAAATAAATAGTCAGTCGCAAAACAACAAGAGACGTCCGAAACACGGACACAAATTATTTTTGTCAGCTTCTTGCATATAAATAATCACGTTTTTGGCATTTATTGTCCTCAGTATTTCATGTGGAATAAATAGAAATATTATTTTTTTAGTGGAAAATCGAAATTCATTTCATCGACGGAACATCGCTGGCAATATTTTCACAAGTGGCTGCGCTTGTGAAATATTACCGATGATATTCAGTCGATGAAATAAATCTCGATATTTCACAAACACAAACCTTAAAATATATTCTCTAAATTCTATGTTTCTGACCCCCTTTTTTTCTTGGGAATGGAGGGTTACATCAAAACCCAGTACAGTTGCTTTCGGCTATTTCCCCTGGCGTACGTCTTCGTATAATAAAACATTGCAATATTACTGAGAGCGCGAGATTTGTAGGGTAAATAAGGTCACATTTTTATATGCTTAAATGGCATCAATATTTAACCTACGTTACAGGTACTACTGTTTCGGCTTTCAATTGAAGAGTTAGAAAACGAAATCGATATTTTTCACTTATCGTTATCCATGAAGTAACGAACATGGCACGTGAATTTGGCTTCATAAACACAGTGCAACAAAAGACGTCATTCTATATGAAGTGACTTCATTACATAGATGTAAAGTAAGTCGTCCGTTACTGTCGTCTGTGACTCCACCCTACCATATCCCTCTGATATTTTATCAATTAAAGTCATTTAACTTAAAATCAATAAAGCTAGGAAGAAGGAATAACTCAAGGATTTATAGACAGACAGTAACTGATTTTGTTTTAAAAAAAAAAACTGACAACGATGAAAGTATTCATGTCAAAATTGTACGGTGTTGCACTGGAAATACGACTGGGAGTGAGAGGAATAATATTCAGAGCGTTCGAATCGAATGCCGCTCTAATGTTTTATGATACGTTTATTCTTCTTTGTCATTTGGAGAGGAGAAAATATAACAGTAGAAAATATAATAGTTTATTGTGTTTCATGCCTAAGCTTTCATTGAATTTTGATCCTTTTTTATATATACCGGCAGTGGGGTTTTGTTTCGGTGATTAACTGGAGCAGCCAAGGGAATGTTGTCAATATCCGCTCTTGTAACTATCAAAAGCTGGTCATATTGAAATAGAATTAATCTATTTCTATTGTGATAATTCGTTCAATAATCCACAAAGTGAGTTATGAGGAGCAAGGAGTTACCACTCCGACTATGGCACTTGTGGATTAATTATTGTGCCTCATAATACACAATGGTGGTTTATTGAACGATAAAGAAAGAAACTTATTTCTTACATATTCCGGCCTATATTCTTGATAACCTACTTAAAAGCATGAAATAAAATAGCATAACGAAAAAGCATGTAGGGAAAAAGACTAGGAGCTGAAAGTAGAAAATAAACATGAGGGCCATTGGCCCTGGAACGCTCACCTTAGACTATAGCTTATGAGTGAAATTCAATTCTTTGAGCAACTTTGGTAAAGCTTTACCCAAGGAACATCCCTGCTAAGGTTCATCAAGATTGGCCCAGTGGGTTAGAAGAAGGAGATGTTTAAAGAAATTATTGACGGGCGACAGACGCCGAACATAGGGCAATCAAATATCAAAGCTCCACACCTTCCAGTTTCAAAGAATTTTAAATTTTCCTTCTTTGTCCTATGTTCGAACTTGTGGTCCCCGGGGCAGGGTCAGTTTTAACCAAAGCAGCATCCTTGGAACAAACTTGGTAGAGGTCCACTCAAAGATGCTACATACCAAATATCAAAGCTCTACACCTTCCCGTTTAAAAGAAAAAAAAATTAAAAATTTTCCTTCTTTGTTCCTATGTTCCAACCTGTGACCTCCGGGGCAGGGCAAGTTTTGACGCAAGGGACAACCTATGACCAAACTTGGTAGAGGTCCACTAGAAGATTCTGCATACCAAATATCAAAGTTCTGCACCTTCAAGTTTCAGAGAAGATTTCTAAAGTTTTCCTTCTTTTTTGCTATGTTCGAACCTGTGACCCCCCGAGGCAGGACCAATTTTGACTCCAAGGGCACAATATGAACAAACTTGGTAGATATCCACTAGGAATTGCTACATGCCAAATATCATAGCTGTATGCCTTCTAGTTTTAGAGAAGACGAATTTTAAAATTTTCTTTCTTTGTTCCTACATGTATGTTGCAATTTGTGGCCCCCGGGACGGGGCCAGTTTTGAACCCATGGGCATGCTTTAAACAAACTTGGTAGAGGTCCACTAGGAGATGCCACATACCAAATATCAAAGCTCTACGCCATCTAGTTTCAGAGAAGAAGATTTTTAAAGTTTTCCTTCTTTGTTCCTATGTTCAAACTTGTGACCCCCGGGGCGGGACCAGTTTTGACCCCAGGTACATAATTTGAACAAACTTGGTAGAGGTCCACTAGGAGATGTCACATACCAAACATCAAAGCTCTACCCCTTCTAGTTTCAGAGAAGATTTTCAAAGATTTCGTTTTTTTTCTTTTTTTTTGTTTTTAAATTCTTTGAAAAATTTTGGTAGAGCTTTACCCAAGGAATAATCCTGCCAAGTTTCATGAAGATTGTCCCAGTGGTTTAGGAAGAGACGGTGTTTAAAGAAACTGTTGACGGACAACGGATGACGGACATTAGGCGATCACAATAGCTCACCTTTAGCACTTCATGCTAAGGTGAGCTTAAAAGAAGAAAAACAGACTAAACTAAGAAGCAAGACTTGTAAGTACTTGGCATATAAAGAATGTCTTACCTTCTTCATATCAGGATGAGAGAGATAGAGAACAAACATTAAACATTTGGCATTAAAAAAGTGGCAACTCAGAAAACAAATCAATCGCCTCCTTATAAACCAATGTATACGACACTATTATGTCTTATTGTACACGCACTAAATGTATAAGTAGTATACTTTTTTTTTTTTGTTAAAGGATGTGTCGTTTTCAATTTTGCGAGTGAGAAATGTAGACCAGATATTTTCAGTCGAAGAAGAATCAATCCGCGGATTCGGAGGCTTACAACACTAAAAATGATCTGAATAGACATCGGACGCCCTAGATCATGATCCAAATGCTCTTTCGCAATTAAGGAAAGTATCCTCAGATATTTCTTTCTGTTGCACGAATCTGTAAAACTCAGGTTAAGATTGAAATCTACACTATTTAGCAAATAATTATCCCTTAACAGTAAGACGGGTGATGCTACTATGCTAAGGATTGAAAAACACAGTATTAAGAAAAGGTATTGAACTAAAATTAATCCTTTAGATAATTTGGTGGTAGTGCGCACATAGCAATGCAAAGTGCGCCTATTTTCAATTTTTCACTTTTTCCGTTACAAGCATCCAATACGATAGCGAATGTATGACCAGACGAAAACGATTAACTTCAGCATTGGATGACTAGGGCACCCTTCATCTAAAGTTATCACTTTTCTTTACATATCGCTACTCCAACACTTGAGACACGCTTACCTGCTTTTGGTTTACAAAGGGGTAAAACTATACAGGTATATATACTTACAACTAAATGTTGTTCGGGGTATCCAAGGATCATGTACGTTGCTATCATAGTTTCATGAACGCCTTCTGGTGGACTGTTGTAGCTTTTGACTTCTGAGACGGTCGATTGGTCCATATTTGAAATGTCGTGTCGAAACCTACAGATAAATAACCACAAGTCGATAGTTTGACAACTAGGATGCTGAGAACGTCATATGGAAATTATTTGATGATTCGAAAAAACTAAAGATAGAATTTGCCTGTTTAATGAACTAAACATTATACTGAAAGTAATAAACAAAGACACAATACATACGTGTCCAACTCATTTTGGTGCTGTTTCAGATAATATGCTCTATTTAAATACGGTTGTAGATTTCTTTTATACGGTGAAGCTTCTACTCTTTGTATCGCCTTGTCCAGAACAACAGGGTGGTTCCTTAAACATGCATCCTTGATTTCTGTAATACGAAAAGGTAATATCACTGTAAAATAACCAAGCGCAATACATTATTTTAATGACTGTGGTCAATGCCCTCGAACATAACTCGCATATTCTAGGATTCGGGAGCCATTTAACCCTTCACCACGCAATCAGAGACTGCGGTAAAATGATTTTAACAAAGAAGACTTTTGCAATCGTTGTTGGCAAGGAGAAAATATTTTCTACCCTGTCAAGGGCGATTTCAGTTTCTAGGTCTCCTTGAATATTTTGTCTGCAAATGTTTTGTCTATTTTTTTTCTTTTTGTGTATGGTTACTGGTGCTATATTTAATGATGCCAAAAAAGAAAAATGAGCGATTAGTTAAAATAAAAAACAATACTATTGTTGTCCAATTCTAACATAGTTTTATGAACAAATCTACTTTAGTGCTAATAGGCGTCGAACAAACGTTCTTTTTTTTTTCGAAAAATACAATTTTAATACAAACAAATACACCTTGATCTTGTGCTGCAAAATTGTTTTTCTTTTTTTAAGATCTGAAAAAAAAAAGCCGAATTGTTTCATTTGAGCTCAAAAAAGTACATTTAGAGCGTATTGGCCTTGCAATTAAAAAAGGTTTAAGGCAATTTGATGCACGGTATTAATCAAGTCATCACATTATAATGGGCTCATGTAGACCAGTTTGTCTGACAACCAGCAGAATCATGAGGTAAAATAATGATTTAAAATTGCAGAAAATTTATGAAAAGCAAAAACTTGCGACACAGGTCAGCCTGCGCAGTACCTGTGTCGAAGCTTTTTGCAGATGCGAAAAAGCCCCATTAACATAGCATGACTCATATATAAAACCTACTGTAGACTCCATACCTTTCCGGACCAAAAGAAAGCTTAATCTATCCTGTGCCTCAGAGTAATCTCCCCCGTCTTCAAGTTTGTTATTTACAAAGATTTCCATACATTTTTCTAGATGTTCTATGTCGGTCCCTGCGCATGCATTGCGTAGGTTCTCCCGAATACGTTTCTGAAAACAAAATGACAAACCTGATATAAGTAATAAATTGTGACAAAGTTACTCATATCTAACCTTTAGAACTATCAGTATTCTATCTCTTTGCCATTGTTTTATTTGTTGATGTTTTACTACATAATTTCTGTTAATCACAGCAACAAGAGCAGGTATCCATACATTTCTCGTAATTTTAATTTTCTATCCACATCTTAGCAAAAAGAAGCGAAATGATATTCAACGACGAAGCTTGGCTTAAGATACATGTATGTTGTAACCTTTGATCAAAAAGTAGCCATAAATTATTCAACCTTGGCAACAATAATCTGTAAATTGTACTTTCAGGGGACAAGAGACTTGAAAACTTGTTCGCGGCTGTGTCGAATCATGGCATTATGGCGCCCAAGCCAAAAGCAAGTCCCCTATCACCTGATCGCACGACGAATTTGTTTTTACACTGCAAAGTTTATAATGTTTCAACGTGTGTTCAGCAAAAATTCCTTGTTTTAGGATCTCCCGAATCAAGAAGGCTGACGAAATAGAATTTCCTCAGTTCAATGAAAACTGACGTCATTTAGAACTGACGTCACTGAAACCTTGGTAAAGCGTGCCCTTCGTGCATAAACTCGATGATGTCACTGTGATAGACATTCCATGTATTTTTATTAAACTATGGATTAACGATTCTAAGGTAAGTAACTAAGCATTTTAATAATTTGTCGGCAAAAGTAAACGACCATTAATTGCCCCAAACGACCATTAGTGAACGTTTTACCAAAGTTGCAGTAACGTTAGTTGTCAGTGACGTCAATTTTCATTGAATAGAGGAACTCAGAAGTGAAATTCTAATTTGTCAGTGTAATCAATTCTCAAGAACGTAATACTCGGAAATTTGGCTTTAATACACGATGGAATGGTAAAGGTTTGCAGTATAATGAATTCATTGTACGGTCCGGTGGCAGGAAAGAAAGTTGTTTTCAACACTGTACCTGTGGTTTTTGTCCCAGATGACCTTATAAACCCGAAATTGATTTATCACAAGCGTTCAATAGACGATATTTACGGTATGTTTTATTCTTTTTTTCGAAAACGGTATTCACTCTTTCAGTGCGATATGAATGAATTTGACCTTTATCGGCGGTATACCCTAAACTCTTTACCAAAATACAAAATTTTAGACAACCTAAATTGAAGGTTTTTGTAAACGACAAAATAATTCTTGCACAAGTAAAGAAATTCGCCTTTCGAAGAGTAGAAAATTTTGTTGGAAAAAGAGTAAATGCTGAATACCTGCATTTTTCCTTTATCCGCCATGTTTTCAAAAGACGTTTCAGTAAAGCTGTTAAAACTTGGAATCATGAGTTTAACCCAATACCACGCAATCCCTACTGAGAAAGAAGCCTTTTGAAAACATTGTGGGAAAAGGAGAAAATGCTGGTAACCAGCATTTTCTCCTTTTCCCACAGTGTGTTCTACCTTTCTCAGAACAAATTTCAATTTTTCAGTCACCTTTATTTTGTCGTCTGCAAATGTGTTCAATTTGGACCAGTCTAAAATTTTCTCGTGTGGTAAAGAGTTAAGAGTGAAACCGCTTTATGAATAAAAAAAATGTTGGAATTTCTAAGTATCTTTCACCAAAAAAATCTTATTGCATCGGCCCGTGTTGGTCAAAGATCTGACTCAGATTTTGTGCTAATTGATCTTGATCTAGAGATTGAAAAAGATATCCTTGAGCTGCATTTAGCATCCCAAGATTTCTGTGGGAGATTGTATAATCTATAACCAAGGTTTTGAATGAGGTAGCAGCAAACCTAGATTCATATCAGACTATTCGTTCTATGCAGCGTAAGCGTAGTCTTCATTGTCCATACTATGGTAGAATTTTCTAATTTGAGTTTAAAATAACTTTTGTCGTTAACCTTGAATTGGCATTTCAGCAATTCTGGGGTATCAAAAAATGAGCTGATAATAATGTAAGTTAAGAGGCAAAACACTATGTCTTCTTTATCGTTGTTCATGACACAAAGCCAGTTTTCAAACATACAAAAAATGAATTGTAAAAAATTTGCGCCGCCTGGGAATCGAACCCGGGTCTCAATAATAGGAATATTGCATGATTCCACTACACCGGACGGACGAGGTTAACATTTAGTCACTGAAGTTGTTTAGTTGTGACAAAAGAGTCGAAGAGATGCAAAGAATGTTGAAATATGCTCGTATTAAGCAAGAGAAGAAGCATTTGTAGTACCCTTTGGCGTTTGCTTAAAGCAGGTTAGGTTGGACATTTCTGCGCTGAAGTTTTTGTATTTGAGCGTTGCAACTTACCGAGTTTGTCAATGCACAATAATAGATCCATAAAATTCATTTTGTCCAAAAGCAAAACTGACTCACGAGTTTATTGGCATGACCAATTGATAAAAACACTTCGGCCCAGGTTTTCCGGCGCGTACTAGAAAGGCTGACATCGATTGATATTCTTCGGATATGCATTAAACCCTTTTTGACATAGAACGTTTCACTTAGTTCTTACAATCACACCGATGCAATAATTTTATATTCCTTTTGGGAAAAAAACTTTTGATATTTTGACACAGACAGCCGAAGTGAAGTTTCAATGACTAATGATCCGAAACTTATTCGATATTTACTATGCATCGTCTATGTCAACTTACAGTTTATAATCGGAAGATTATACCAAATAAAACTGCTCTGTAGAAGAGGATTTCGCCCTGTGGGATTAACGTTTGCTCCTTTAATGTGTTTTGTCATCATAGGGTATTCCGTTTATCATGGGCAAGATTCAGACAACAAAAAGGGATTTTAGAACCGTACAGATCAAAACCAGCCTGCACAGAATGTGCAGGCTGGTCTTGATCTGAACGGTTGATAATTCTAATTGATTTTTTTTCTTATGACAGTCTCAAATTTCCGATATTTAACGACGTTTGGTATAAATGTTTACGCGCATCCATACTTCGCATGTATATTTCTCACAGAAAGTAAAACTATAAGCGCTATTGTGTATTTTTTGCACATATGGCAATAGTAACAGCGAACCGAACATTCTACGGGTAGTACTAGCACGGTTTCACTAGCCATGGTATTCTATGATCGAAATAAAAAGGGGAAGTTTTCATCAAAACGAATGCTTATTTGTCGTGGAAAAAGACAATTTTTACTCAATGTCAGCCATCCAACGCCGAAAATGATACAGCTTCTGACGTTTCCGACACTGGCAGGCCAGTTGTCATGCTATCCTTTCAGGATGAAGGTGATAGCATCAAAACTGTCCTGCCAGTGTAAGGATGATATGACTGGTAAAGAACTAGCTGGAAAAAAGTCCAGTTACACAGCAAACAATGAAACAGGCAGAAAATTGAAACTGTTGAAGTATACCTATTTCTGGAAGTATGGCTATTTCCTCTTTGAAATATACTGTGGGAAAAGGAGAAATTTCTTCTACTGAATAATTTTTCCTTTTTCCATCATGTCTGCCTAGCTTTTATCCCATTTTTTCCAGAGACATTTCTTATTTTTGCATTTCTATGAGCCGTAATCATGTATGCAAATTTATATATATATAAAAAAAAATGTAGATAATGAAGGATTTGATATAATTTTGAGGTATATAGGCTATGTTCATTTTTTGACGGGGTATATGATCCAAAATTAATATGGGAAAAGGAGAAATCACTTTCAATGAGCATGAGCTATTTTTCTTCCCCACTATGTCTGCTGAGCTTCTATTATATAGTTTTCCTTGGAAAAAATTAACGTCCAACGTGACCTTCATCCCTGTTTTCTGGGGAAAAAAGCACGGGTAGGTGCCATTTTTATTTTTTCTTATTGTCAAGATTTATAAGTACTATGATTGTGGAAATTTAAAAAAAAAACTGTCCGTTAGAAAAGTATGTTTTTATTGAAAATTAACCCTTAACCCGGTCCAATTATCTCCCTTTTTAACTCAATGGTCCATATATAAAATGCATATTGGTACATTTACCATGCTCAGAACCAGGCTTTTTCTTGTTTTTTGTGCAAAACTGATTTATTTTTCTTTAAAGTGATGTATATTTGTATATCCTTCTGGCAATTTTCGTGTTTAATTGACTATTCAAGGAAAGTGTGTTAAATCCAGTATATGCTGAATTTTGGAACTGTATATACCTTTTTCAAAAGCGAATTCCTCAGAAACAAGCACGGGGACCCCCTTTTTCCATCATTATAATCTACAAGAGACATGATGAGCTTTGTATGTGCAAAGTTTTAAAAAAATCTGTCCGTTGGAAGAATTAGTCATAAACGTCTTTAAGCCGAAGTGTATTGACCCTTTGTATTAACCCAGAGCAATTAACTCGTACCAAACGACAAAAAAATAGGCTAGTCCAAACTGTAAGCATGTGGAGACGTTAAGCCAAATTTGTGACCCAAAACAATTATTTTGGGAAGAATGGACAACATAAAGGGGAAAGCATAAAAATGCTGGTTATCTTTCTCTCTTATTTTTTTTTTTTTTTTTTTTCATAAGTCGGATTTGTGGTAACGGACTTTCAAATGATGTATACTTTTCGTTCTTAAGGTCTGGTGGCAGGGAAAATGGGACGTTTTCACCCCGAGCCGAAGCTTACGACAAATTTATCATACCTCAACATTTCAATGTATACACGTACTCGGCGAAATTTCACTGTTTTATGGTCTCACGATTAAGTACGCTGTCGAAATAGAATTTCCCTTCTGAATGCCTCAATTCAATGAAAACTGACGTCACTGAAAAGCGACGTAACTAAATCCTCGGTAAAACTTGCAGTTTGGTGCATAAACTTGGTGATGTCACTGCGATAGACATTCAACATATTTTTATTTAAACATGGACTTAAACAACACGGTCAAGGTAAATAACTATGCAAGTGAACGATTTTGGCAAAAGTAAACGAGAATTAGTTGCCCTAAGCAACAATTTGATTATCCTTTAGATGTTATAATATATGAGTTTCGACACTTCACAATTTGCTTACCTGACGAAGGAATGGCTGGTTTTTACCCCTTGTATTTGCTTAAGAATGACAATAAACGATAATACATGTAATTATATTCATATATTTCAAGCATATTGTGTTAAAAGTGTAGTTTATTATATTGCAGAGAAAGTTTCTCGCCATCCGATTGGATAATATGTCCCGTATTCCTATACACTGGTAAAAACCACTTAAAAGCAATTTCCGTTTTGGGAGCCCAGTATACATAACTACATTTTCGTCACAACATCTGAAATACCGACAGCATTTTTCCTTTCCTCCCTAAGATTTGTAAAAGTCGAGATTTTATGGTGATGGGATAAATAAACTGTAACTGCTCTAACTTTAAGATCTTACAGGACGGTTAAATTTACGCCTTTCATTTAAGCATTTGCCAAAGACTATAAAACGTGACTCTTTTCATGGGATTTGTCTATGAGGGGTTGAAAACATTGATAGAAACGGAATTTTCCCCTTTTCCCACAATGTTTTCATAAGCCTTCACAGTCAAAATCGTGAAAACTCGGGATTGTGTGATAGCGTTAAGCCACAGTTTGCTCTGAGACACCGCCTCCCCTGTTTCCACTGCGTGGTATTTGACATTATATATTGACTGCATTTGCAGAATAAAATAAATTTAATTTACTTACTTTATAACCTTTCTCGTTAACTGCAACTTTGGTTCTTTTTCTCTGAAATACAAATATAAAATTAACCCATGCATGTGCAGGTTTACAGTGGGCTTCGTTTCACCTGTTACTTTATATTTTGAATAATCAACTGAGTGCTAAGCACAGCTGTGGTTATTTATGGACGCGATGCTGCCTATTGTGGCCACTGTATATCTAACATCAAACTGAACAGTCCGATAAAAAAGATCTATTTCGTGAAATTATCTACCAAAAAGATCCTCGTCTTCACACTACTTGGATTTTTTCCAGCACTGAAGACGTCCATTTGATTATTTCTTGGCGTCTAGGGTTTATCCATAATTATGATCAATTCTTTATCCAACGACAAAATTTTGAAATAGTCCAAATTGAAAGCATTTGCAGACAACAAAATGAATGTGACTACAATTTGAAATTTGATTTTGGAACGATAAAAAATATTGTGGGAAAAGGAGAAAATGCTGGTTACCAGCATTTTCTCCTTTTCCTACAATATTTTCAAAAGCTTTCTTTCTTAGGTTCGTTAAAAGTCGAGATTATGTGGTAAAGGGTTAAATTATTTTTACATCCTGTTTTTTATTCAATGTGCATGCTTTAGATTCAAAGGTCATTGACAAATTCATGATATTACACAATTTTTTAAAGAAATATTCTAATTTAGATTATACAGGTACTGATTAACCAGTTATCCTTAGGGAGCTACTCAAGACTTGCCATTGCCTTCACTTACAGTGAAGATCTAAGATCAGACTTTTTAAATTTTCTTATCTTAAATTTATACTGTTTGATATTTTTCAGAAAATACACACAGAATGGTGGTATATTTTGGATCCCAAATACCGACAGAAAATATGGGTGCCATCTTAAGGTTTTAGATCTACTGTACAGTAATATTAACATGATATAAACACAAGTAGTTAAAGCAATCTACCTTTCTAGAAAGAATCAAAACTATTGTCATTATTTTGTTCGTCTATTTAAAGTCGAGAGAAACTATTTCAAACATAACAATCTTAATTTGTAATTTTCTGAAAAAAAAAACTGTCGTTCAGGAGAAAGACACTGAATTCCTCAGGGAATTAATGAAACACTATGAAAAACAACACTCTATACTTTATAATAGTTCTGCTAGATCTATTGCTTGATGCTAACATTTGAAACACATTTTGATTAAAACATTACAAAAATCATATTGTTGATTATCTACGAGACCATTAATGCATCACAGTTCAGAAAAGAGATGTTTTATTCCGTTTAATTTTTTGCAGAATGATTGTTCAGTATCAAAAAAACACTCGTCGACCTCTGTCTGAAAAGAATCTACTGACTTAAAAGTTCTTGCTAAAGGAACATACTAGTATATGATATCCATTCACTGAAGTGGCAAAACTGAAAAATCAAGGTCTTGCAAACTTCTTAATCAATTTATTTGTAATATGTTTGTTTTCATGATTGTTGACAAAATTATAGTAATTTAAGTTTGTTTTTTTAGCTCACCTTACCAGAAAGTGCTAAAGGTGAGCTAATGTGATCACCATATGTCCGTCATCCGTCATTCGTCAACAATTTCTTTTAACATCTTCTCCTCCTAAACCACAGGGCCAATCTTCATGAGACTTGGCAGAAATGTTCCTTGAGTGAAACTCTACCAAAATTTTTCAAAGACTTTAATTCCACCCTTAACTCTGGTTGCCATGGCAACAAAAAAAAACGAAATCTTTGAAAATCGTCTTCTCTGAAAGTAGAAGGCGTACAGCTTTGATACTTGGTATGTAGCATCTCCTAATGGACATCTACCACGTTTGTTCAAATTATGCCCCTAGGGTGAAAACTGGCCCCGCCTCGGGGATAACGAGTTTGAGCATAGGAACAAAGTAGGAAAAAAATTAAAAACTCCTCCTCTGAAACTTCAAGGCGTAGAGTTTTGATATTTGGTATCTAGCATCTCCTACAAGACCTCTACCAAGTTTGTTCAAATTATATCCCTGTGCTCAAAACTGGCCCCACGCCAGGGTTCACAAGTTTGAGCATTGGAACAAAAAAGGAAAACTTTAAAAATCTTCTCCTCTGAAACTTGAAGGCGTAAAGCTTTGATATTTGGTATGTGGCATCTCCTAGTAGACCTATACCAAGTTTGTTCAAATTCTGCCCCTGGGGTCAAAACTGGCCCCAACCCGGGGGTCACAAATTTGAGCATTGGAACAAAGAAGGAAAACTTTAAAAATCTTCTCCTATGACATCTGAAGGCGTAGAGCTTTGATATTTGGTATGTTGCATCTCCTAGTGGACCTCTACCACTTTTGTTCAAATTATGTCCCTGGGGTCAAAACTGGCCCGACTCCAAAGGTCACAAATTTGAGCATAGGAACAAAGAAGGAAAACTTTAAGATTCATTTCCTCAGAAACTAGAAAGCGTAGGGCTTTGATATTTGCATCTCCTAGTGGACCTTTAACAAGTTTATTCAAATAATGTCCCTGGGGTCAAAACCGGCCCCACCCCGGGGGTCAATAGTTTGAGCATAGGAACAAAGAAGGAAAACTTTAAAATTCATCTCCTCTGAAAGTAGATGGCGTAGAGCTTTGATATTTGGTATGTGGCATCTCCTAGTGGACCTCTACCAAGTTTGTTTAAGTCATGCCCATGGGGTCAAAACTGGCCCCGTCCCGGGGGTCACAAGTTCGAACATAGGAACAAAGAAAGAAAATTTTAAAATTCTTCCTCTCTAAAACTAGAAGGCATAGAGCTATGATATTTGGCATGTGGCATTTCCTAGTGGACCTCTACCAAGTTTATTCATATAATGCCCTTGGGGTCAAAACCCAGCCCCGGGAGGTCACAGGTTCGAACATAGCAACAAAGAAGGAAAACTTTACAAATCTCCTCTGAAACTTGAAGGTGTAGAGCTTTGATATTTGGTATGCAGAATCTTCTAGTAGACCTCTATCAAGTTTGGTCATATGATATCCCTGGCGCCAAAACTGTCCATGCCCCGGAGGTCACAGATTGGAACATAGGAACAAAGAAGGAATTTTTTTTTAATTTCTTTTTCTCTTAAACAGGAAGGTGTAGAGCTTTGATATTTGGTATGTAATATCTTTGAGTGGACCTCTACCAAGTTTGTTCCAAGGATGCGGCTTTGATTAAAATTGACCCAACCCCGGGGACCACAAGTTCGAACATAGGACAAAGAAGGAAAATTTAAAATTCTTCTTTAAAACTGGAAGGTGTAGAGCTTTGATATTTGATTGCCCTATGTTCGGCGTCTGTCGCCCGTCAACAATTTCTTTAAACATCTTCTTCTCCTAACCCACTGGGCCAATCTTGATGAAACTTGGCAGGGATGTTCCATGGGTGAAGCTTTACCATAGTTGCTCAAAGAATTGAATTTCACTCATAAGCTATAGTCTAAGGTGAGCGTTCCAGGGCCACTGGCCCTCTTGTTTAAATTTGTTTTGCCCCATAGATGTAAGTTGGTGTTTGAGATAGAATCTATTAACCCATCACCAAACAAACAAAAAACTTAAACTAATCCGAACTAAAACTAATTGCAGACGGCAAATTAAGGGTGATTAAAATAACGACATTTGTACTTGGTAGGGCAGAAAATATTGTTGGAAAAGGGAAAAAATGCTTGTTACCTGTTTTCAAAAATGTTAAAGTGTTTCAAATCAGAACATTTAAAACTCGTTATTATGTTGATAGGTCCTAACGAATCTTGAAAAAATGTTATTAACTCATTACCAAGTGACAATAGTTTAGGTTTGTCCAAATCGAAAGCATTTGCAGATGACAAAATTAAGGTGACTGAAAATTTGAAATTCGTTTTGTGAAGGCTAGAAAACATTTTGGGAAAAGGAGAAAATGCTGGTAACCAGCATTTTCTCTTTTTCCCACAATGTTTTCTAAAGGCTTCTTTCTCAGGGTCGTCAAAAGTAGGAATTGTGTGGTAATGGGTTACTCGAGCCTTCGATGAGATGGATGGACAGTATTTCTTTCTAGTGGGGATTCATTAAATCCGCTTTTGCCATTGCTCATATATGCAAGTTTTGCATAGAATTTTAATGATTATTCAGATAGACACTCTTCAAGAGAGAAATGTTATCCATCATTATTTGATGACTTGCTTGTTATGACGGATTAAGGAAATGTGGCGATCAGTAGTTCTGACAGTTGAATCGACCGCTTTAAAAACAAACTAATAATCCTATGAACGTCACAGAATCTGTTATCAAATTTGTGTAAGATAAAAAAATCAGTAATGGTTACATTACACTGAAAGGAAGGTAGATTAAGTGATAGCAAAAGAAAATTCGAGTAATCTGATATCAAACGGGTGCAAAATAAGAAAATTAATGGTGGCTATAATATACATTATTTAGTAACAAAAACTGTGAGAATGGCTAAAGAGAAAATGCACAACAAAGATAATGCAGCTATAGTGTAATACAAAGGAGAATGGTTTGTGGAGTTTAATCCAAATTTACGTAGTCTATAAGAAAAAGACAAAATATTGTTCTGAAACAGAACAGTGAAGATAAAATATTATAACATAAAACGGAAAACAACACACTGCATTCAATGGAGGCGCATGCATATGAAGCATTTCGAAATGAAATCAACGATTTGAATAGAATGTCATTTTAGCTCACCTTAGCACAAAATGATAAAGGTGAGCTATTGTGATCGCCCTAGGTCCGTCGTCTGTCGTCCGTCAAAAATTTCTTTAAACATCTTCTTCTCCTAAACCACTGGGCCAATCTTCATGAAACTTGGCAGGATTGTTTCTTGGGTGAAGCTCTACCAAAATTGTTCAAGGAATTTAATTCCACTCATAACTCTGGTTAGCATGGCAACAAAAAAAAAACGAAACTTTGAAGGCGTAGAGCTTTGATATTTGGTATGTAGCATCTCCTAATGAACATCTACCAACTTTGTTCAAATTATGTACCTGGGGTCAAAACTGGCCCCACCCCGGGGGTCACTAGTTTGAGCATAGGAACAAAAAAGGAAAATTTTAAAATTCTTCTCCTCCGAAAGTAGATGGCATAGAGCTTTGATATTTGGTATGTGGCATCTCCTAGTAGACCTCTACCAAGTTTGTTTAAATCATGCCCATGGGGTCAAAACTGGTCCCGCCCCAGGGGTCACAAGTTCGAACATAGGAACAAAGAAAGAAAATTTTTAAATTCTTCTTTTCTAAAACTAGAAGGCATAGAGCTATGATACTTGGCATGTGGCAATTCCTAGTGGACCTCTATCAAGTTTGTTCATATTATGCCCTTGGCCCTGCCCCGGGGGGTTACAGGTCCGAACAAAGCAACAAAGAAGGAAAACTTCAGAAATCTTCTCTGAAGCTTGAAGGTGCAGAGCTTTGATATTTGGTATGCAAAATCTTCTAGTGAACCTCTACCATGTTTGGTCATATGATGTCCATGGCGTCAAAACTGGCCATGCCCATGAGGTCACAGGTTTGAACATAGGAATAAAGAAGGAAAATTCTAAATTTCTTTTTCTCTTAAGCGGGAAGGTGTAGAGCTTTGATATTTGGTACGTAGCATCTTTGAGTGGACCTCTACCAAGTTGCTTCCAAGGATGCTGCTTTGGTTAAAATTGACCCAGCCCCGGGGACCACAAGTTCGAAACTAGAAACAAAGATGGAAAATTTAAAATTTTTCTTTGAACTGAAAAGTGTAGAGCTTTGATATTTGATTGCCCTATGTCCGGCGTCAGTCGCCCGTTAACAATTTCTTTCAACATCTTCTTCTCCTAACCCACTGGGCCAATCTTGATGAAACTTGGCAGGGATGTTCCTTGGTTGAAGCTTTACCAAAGCTGTTCAAAGAATTGAATTTCACTCATAAGCTATAGTCTAAGGTGAGCGTTCCAAAGTCGCTCAAAGAATTGAATATCACTCATAAGTTATAGTCTAAGGTGAGCGTTCCAGGGCCAATGGCCCTCTTGTTAAGAGATAATTATTGCAACACACTGTACTGCTAATTAATGCAGAATGTTTACTTTGGCAATCCACGGTCCATACTTTGACTTTATGGAAGAATATATTTCAGAGCCGTAGTGTGGGGAAGCTAAATTTTCAAATAGCCTCTTACTTCTCTTGCGCATTTTGTCGAAATTTCTGGTCCCTTTCTTTGTCGCCTAAACAGCTTTTTTTAGTATTTTGTATTACTTTTTAGCTCACCTTAGCACAAAGTTTGTTCAAATTATGTCCCTGGGGTCAAAACTGGCCCGACCCCGAAGGTCACAAATTTGAGCATAGGAACAAAGAAGGAAAACTTTAAAATTCTTTTTCTCAGAAACTAGAAAGCGTTGAGCTTTGATATTTGCATCTCCAAATGGACCTTTAACAAGTTTATTCAAATGATGTCCCTCGGGTCAAACCCGGCCCCACCCCGGGGGTCACTAGTTTGAGCATAGGAACAAAGAAGAAAAATTTTTAAAATTCTTCTCCTCTGAAAGTAGATGGCGTAGAGCTTTGATATTTGGTATGTGGCATCTCCTATGGGACCTCTACCAAGTTTAAATCATGCCCGTGGGGTCAAAACTGGCCCCGCCCCGGGGGTCACAGGTTCAAACATAGGAACAAAGAAAGAATATTTTAAAATTCTTCTTCTCTAAAACTAGAAGGCATAGAGCTATGATATTTGCCATGTAGCAATTCCTAGTAGACCTCTACCAGGTTTGTTTATATTATGTCCTTGGGGTCAAAACTGGCCTTGCTCGTGGGGGGGGGTCACAGGTTCGAAAATGGCAAAAAAGATGGAAAACTTTAGAAATCTTCTTCTCTGAAACTTGAAGGTGCAGAGCTTTGATATTTGGTTTAGAGAATCTTCTAGTGGACCTCTACCAAAGTTGTTCATATGATGTCCATGGCGTCAAAAACTGGCCATGCCCCGGTGGTCACAGATTGGAACATAGGAACAAAGAAGGAAATTTTTTTTTCTCTGAAACGGGAAGGTGTAGAGCTTTGATATTTGGTATGTAGCATCTTTGAGTGGACCTCTACCAAGTTTGTTCCAAGGATGCTGCTTTGGTTAAAATTGACGCAGCTCCGGGGACCACAAGTTCGAACATAGGACAAAGGAGGAAAATTTAAAATTTTTCTTTGAAACTGAAAGGTGTAGAGCTTTGATATTTGATTGCCCTATGTCCAGCGTCTGTCGCCCGTCGTCCGTCAACAATTTCTTTCAACATCTTCTCCTAACCCACAGGGCCAATCTTGGTGAAACTTGGCAGGGATGTTCCTTGGGTGAAGCTTTACCAAAGCTGTTCAAAGAATTGAATTTCACTCATAAGCTATAGTCTAAGGTGAGCGTTCCAGGGCCAATGGCCCTCTTGTATGCTTTTATTGTAGTGTGTTTACTATGTCGATCGGCAATAAATTTAAACATATGATTAAACAATGTTTTCTGCATTGACATCATGTAGTTGTGTTCAAAGTGTTTCCAACATCTCTAATTTCGTTAATATTTCCTCACTTCCAGGGACTATACAACATGAAATAATTCTCTGACCTACATGTAAAAGCAGGAAACTACACAGAAATCCTACTAATTGCATTAATGACCAAAAAGAGACTATACATTCTGATTATACACTGTATACATTTTCAATATATATCTGTAATACAACCTCACTGACGTCATTCTCTTCGTCATATCCGGCATTCTGTTTATTTTCCTGGTTCGACTGCCAAGTCTGATTTAACTGTGATTAAAAGACCCAAAAGTTGCAAAATGTTCAGTGGTGTTCGGAGCAAACTATCCCAACAACCTATAAACAATGTGAATAGCAAGGTGCAAACATTTTGCACTACGAGTGAAAAGTTATTCTGTCCTACAAAAAATGCTACTTTTCTCAACTATCTAGAATATAGTGAAGATTAAAGAGCATAGTCCATATGACATTAACAACATAAACTAGTAACAGAAACACATGCATAAGGAATATTTCAAAGTAATAAAATTATATAAACGAATTGATATGAGATTTTTCTGACTTCATTATTGCAAAATACCAAGAAAGACATAAAAATGAATAATGAATTATTATTATCGTCTGGATTTTCTTGGCTCCTTGCACATTTTTATGCTTTTATTTGCCTTTTCTCTAACGTGCTAATTCTATCAACATTTATAAAAGCTATACAATTAATCAATCCAGCTTTTTCAACATTTGTTTAATGGTTTTGTGCATTTATAATATTTCTAAAGGTTTCTATGAGTCTAGGTCTATACGCGCACTACTGTTGCCATTAACAATTGATAATTATGACATTAATCTACATAAATCTAGAGAGAAAACTGTGTATTAATGCATGCATTAGTGACCGCTAAGTCCGGTTCATACTCAGATATATTGTAATACAACCTCATTGGCGTCATTCTCGTCGTCATATCCGGTGTTGTTTTTAGTTTTCTGGTTTGACTGGCGGGTCCGAGTTGACTGTGATTTAGACTGTGGTTTCTTGGTAGTTTCATTATTATTTTTATCATTTTCACCGTCGTCCTGGTATGCATGGTTTTAAAAAACAGATGAAAATTATTCAACAGAAAATGTGTCTAGTTTAAAAACAATACTCATTGAAATTAACCAGGAATCTACATTAGCTTCTATCATTTTCTCATGGCATAAAAGGATAGAAATCAGGAGCTTAATCTATCTAAATAAACAAAGACTGATACTTATATCACATACCCCCTTTCGTGTAATTTATAGGTCCATTACCTGGTGCCAGTCATTTGAAACACAGTGCAACAACCGTCTTCCATCCCAAATAACTAAACGCTTTCAGCACTTTAGGAAAGACAGTAACTTTTGCTGACAGCATAAATCAAGATCAGAATGTATAGAACGTTAGGTCTGGTATCTGATCTATGCTGTACGCTTGGTTAACCCCGCTTGACATGTTTCTCAGTCAGTTTTGGTAAATTGGATTTTCAGTTGTCAAAATAGCTCGATTATAAATTATTTTTTGTGCTGAAAGAGTTAAAATAATCAAAAGCCGACCTTGCATATAAACAAATACCTGGCGTTCCTGTGAGGTTTTGATTCCCTTCTTGTTGCCACCTTGCTGCTGTCTACGAGGTGGGGGCTATTCGAGAAATACATTCTTCATTTTTCAATTAATTAACCGTGCCCTGCGTATCACGACCTAATGTATCTTATGTGAAAAGTGTAGACCAAAATCAACCTACAGCCCATGTAGTCTAGTCTTTAATTTTACTTTTCGATACCTCAAAATCGTAGTAAAGTGCATCTGCAGCTGCTTATACCCATCTAAGTATTTTTTCTTCGTCGATCTTTCGTCAAAGACATAAGTCTTGACTGCCAAGTTTAAAGAACTACTCTGCAGCGTTTCTTTTGTAAAGGTAATCTAGCTTATAATAATCAAATGAGTCAACTTTCGATTCTCCATAAAACGGGATTTGGGAATTAAAACTTTGAACGTAAGTGAATTTCTCTAAATGAAAAAGAAGGGTGGATTGTCTAAAGTTATATCAGTGTTCATATGAATTTCATTTTTAAAAAAAATAACCAACAACGTTTCGCAATTTACTGAAAGACCTTAGGGGAAGATTGTTTTCTTTATCTCTTGATCGACCGCAACTGTTGAATGTCAAATTGATGATTTGAAATAAAACTCTAAGATGTAGCAAATCATACCTAGCTGTCTACGCAACTTATTACAAGCAACTGAAAACATTTTGAATTATCTCAGTGATACCAGTTCGAGTAAATAGCAATCAATTCTGTAACCAAACCCTTTAATTACGAACTGAAAAATCAGCTCATAATTTTTCCTGGTGCATAAAGGGACATTAAACCAGACTTTGATTCCAAAGTGTCTTTACTTTTCGGAAAACTTTGACACGACGGCTAATTTTCATTTTGTTTGCAAAAATGGCATAAAAAAGACACATAGATGGTAGACTTCTTTCAAAATATCAACTCCCAAACTCAAAAAATGTTTGTCAAAATCTGTTTTAATGCCCCATTAAGCTTATCGATTTATTCTCGCTTCTGCATATCTGGAGTAATTGTTATTCTAAAACAAAACGGTATTAAGATGTGAACCACACTCTGTGAAAAAGGGGGCTTTATGCATTTGCGAAAAGTATCGACCCAGGTCAGTCTGTGCAATTCGCACA
This sequence comes from Tridacna crocea, assembly GCA_943736015.1. Taxonomy (NCBI): domain Eukaryota; kingdom Metazoa; phylum Mollusca; class Bivalvia; order Cardiida; family Cardiidae; genus Tridacna; species Tridacna crocea. The sequence continues at coordinate 20,368,840 of OX031066.1, forward strand.
GGCTGACCTGGGCCGAAACTTTTCTCGATTGGTCAATTTTTTGTATGTCCAAGGACCAGTCTACCCGGTAATTAAGTCGGTTGTCAAAGAAGGTGGCTTTTATGGGTCCATAACTATGTGAAGGCTTGCTTGATATGATGCATCACGGAGATGACGCATTTTTGCCAGAGTGTGGATCATGCATTAACTCGTTACCCAACGACAATATTTCAGGTTTGTCCAAATCAGAAGCATTTGCAGACGACAAAATAAAAGTGACTGAAAATTTGAAATTTGTTTTGTGAAGGGTAGAAAACATTCTGGGAAAAGGAGAAAACGCTGGTTACCAGCATTTTCTCCTTTTCCCACAATGTTTTCTATAGGCCTCTTTATCAGGGGCGTCAGAAGTAGGGATAGTGTGGTAATGGGTTAAACCCCCTTTTTTCAGAGCACCGCTCATTTCTAATGCTTAATTCTAAGGCCAGCTATCCAATTTGCTGAGGTAGGCTATCTCAACCAAACAGATGGCTAGCTTTGAAATCAGCTCTCAGGAAAGCTGTCAATCGTGGTCAAAGACGTCCAATTGGCTTTATTCCATATTTCTTGCCTTCAATATTGCTTGAAATAAACATGTTTTTTTTTTCATTATATAAAGAATACTTACCCTTCGGGCGCTGTTATCTACTTTAGAGTTACCACACCCCATTGGTGTCAGGGACCTATGTCAGTTAGTCAATCAATATTCAGTGCCGTTCATCTATTGAGACTTCATCTTGAGAATTCCCAAACCAACATCTACCAAAACAGTTATAATACATTTAAGCCATTGTGTCGTTATAGAATAGAAATTTCTTTCTGGGTACCCCTACTCACTGAAAACTGACGTTACTGAAACCGTGGTAAAACGAGCATTTGGTGCATAATCTTGATGGTGTCATTGCGATAGACATTCGATGTATATTCATTTAAACATGGATTTTAATAACTGCGAGGAACCTAACTATGAAAATTTTAATGATTTATTGGCAGAAGTAAACGCCACACTTTCAACACAACATCTAAAATGGCGGCGTTGATAGAAACGAGCCACCTACAAGAAAAACATACTTAGTAGCTTGTACCATACTTTTACCAATTTCCCTTGATGGTTATCATGATTAAAATCGAAAAGTATTGTTTTTGAAATTAAATGATATAGTTACAAACAGTAACGGTTGTTGTCATTCTAAAACAAATACACTGGTAAGCAAAGTTTGACGTGTCGAAACTCATAACCTAATGGTCGTTTGTGGCAGCCCATGGTCGTCTAATCTTGCCAAAAAATCATTTAAATGCATAGTTTGTTACCTTGGAGTTGCTTAAGCAATGATAAGATTAAAGAACGTCGAATGTCTATCGCAGTGACGTTATGAAATTTATGCAATAACTGCACGTTTTAACAATGTTTCAGTGATGTCAGTTCTGAGTGACGTCAGTTTTCATTGGATTGGGGCCCCCTGATGGAAAATTCTATTTCATCAGATTACTCATTTCGTGAGACCATAAAACAAAGAAATTCAACACACACTAGAAGTATGAAACTTTGCGGTATAATAAATTTGTTGTCCGGTCAGTTGGTCTTCGGCTCGGAACATAATTCGCCACAACCGTGAACAAATTTCCAAGTCCCCAGCCACCTGACAGTACAACTAATGCTATTCTTGCAGTAGCTGTCTTCTATCCCTGCAGTGGCTTTCAGACCATCTTATCAATAAAATTTCCCCGTTTCACCAAATATTAATCACGGTCATGATTTATTCAAATCAGTGGTTGGAATCCATTATTGTGCCTTTAACATAATCTGTAGATATTCCTTTGAGGGCATTTTCAGTTTGTTCGAAGGCATCAAGTATAAAGCATCTGATCTAAGTTGGCATTTAGGATTTATTCAAATGAGTCCAGAAAAATATTATTAAGCAAGCCCCTGGCGAATTTAATCAATTTTTTACTAATAGAATTTTATCCCAATGGCCAACGAATTTTAGAATTTTTTTAACAACATAAGAAATTTTCTTGAATTTGTGTCAGAATATGCATAACCACACATTCGTCCGCGGTGATTTCCATAAATAAAATCCAATTTACCTCCTTGAAAGACATATATAGTAACTTTACATAATGCTAAACTCAAGGGTGTGTAAGATAAGGAAATTCGTGGGTATATTACGAAGAAAATGAGGGAGATTATGTGAAAGAAAATGCATCCTGCATTTTCTTTCACATAATCTCCCTCATTTTCTGTGTTGATTTTGTCAAAATATCGTATCTAATTTAGCACACAGTTAAGGTCAACGGTCAGGGCCGGTATTTACTATCATTATTTAAAGTATTCTTTTCAATAATTATTATTTTCAAGAATTTCTGAATTTGAAACCGAACAGTGTTTTCACCAACCAGAAGTTTCGTTATTGTCTAAATCTTGAATAGAACTTGAAATTAGATAAAGAGTGGTTGGTGAATAAGGTCCCAAACCGGACCTTGAAGTCATAGTCTAAAATAAAGAGAGGCATGTCGGCGTTGCTGGATTTTTTTTTCTTTGAATTTGCATAGATCTAATCATGAAGGTCATATTGAACATTTGCAGGAAAAACAATCATATTTAAATACATCAAACGCCCTTATCACAATCCCCCCTAGTCGTTTCTCTCTTAACTGCAGTAGTATACGTTATGGGAGACTCTGATTTAAAGATGCTTGTTTTGTAACACAGTTTTATACCATTCCAAAGACAACTACCATCACTAGGTCCGTCTTCATACTGTAGTCTGCAATCTTTAGTTTGGATATCTTTAAGTATTTTTTTTCAACAAAGTCAACTGTGATTATTAAGGTCTTAATAAGACAGGCCTTTATCAAAGGCTAAATTATGCCTTCATTTTGTATCGAATAGAGCATAAATGCATAACAATTTTCATCAAATATATTACATTAGCGATGTATCACAATGTCATTACATAATCGACCATTTTATGAAAGGTAACCAGTGTTCAGTCAGAATCAATCAAAGTTTAACCCTTAGCCACACAAACCTGAAATTTCATAAAAGAATAAGTCTTTTTGTAAACATTGTCGGAAATAGAAAAAATCTTGGTAAGCATTTTCCCCTTTCCGAAAATGTTTTCTAGCCCTTCCACAATTTAAGCGATAATTTGTTGTTTGCAAAAACTTTTTATTTTGACGATTTTTTTTTCTTTGAAGAGTTGAGTTCGTACCCTACTTAGCGCTAAAATTGTTTAAATTTTTAAAGTGTAGATCAAGAGCAGGCTATACTTACTGTGCTTCTCTTTAGATACTTCGACCCGAATGAAATACACTTTAAAGACGCAAAAATTGAAATGGATAAGATAAAGTCCATTTTGATCTACCGATTTCACTGAAATTTAGCAACAATTCACATCAGTATGTATCTAAAACATTATCTAAATTTCAGTTGGAAAATATTGTTTAAAGTTCTAAAAGTAAACCCTATCACATCGCAATACACGTCTTCGTTGAAGTTGAAATTAATATCGAGTTTGATGCAATGCATGCAGAACATTTTCTCCTCACTGAAAGCACAATGTTTCCCATCACTGGTTGCGCAAGGAATGATGCTTTATTCATCTATCAAAGCATTCTATCAAAGTACGTGTAATTTCATTTACGTCCCTTGGCGATTCACGACAATTTCGCAAGAAATATGGATTTAGACAGCAAATTCTGTGGCAGTCTGCCTTTTAAACCAACCTATGTTGGATATAGGATAGATATTTTGATACGCGTATCTGTTACAAAATACTGTTTTGTTTAAAAATATATATTTTCTCAGATGTTTTGTTCCACTATTGTGACAATGTTATAAATTGAAAAATCATACCTGATGTATGCCACACATATTTATCGGCTGAAGGTAGCATGTGATCCCTAGCAAATTTTGAAAAGAATATATGCATGGCATATTAAACTATCAACGAAAACAAGTGTATAAGTTTACTCTGTCATAAACCTGTCATTTTAAACTACAGCCTGAAATTAACAACCTTGCTCAAACAAACATCCTCTCACATTATAATATGAATTAGATTATGTAAATCTCCATGGACTGATAGACAAATATTTGTATTTGCTTCTACATCCGTTTCTATATTTAGATATCGACCATTATGTAACATTCTTTAGCCTTTCAGTCACTTTTTTAAACAAAATACAGGAACTTAAAGGATATTTCATTACATATACCATTGAAATCGTTTTCGTAACGAAATCCAGCTGATAGCGAACTATTGTAATATGTAAATACTTTTGCAAGTGGTTGTTTTGGTAATTGGGCGATGTAAGTTGCATTTGCAACCGATCAACCGTTTACCCCATAAGGCATTTCTATGGTATCTCTAAATGACGCTAAATAACAGCAAGGATGAAGCCGTTTCTTATGTGTATATGACACCTTTTGATAGTGTAGAAAACATTGTGGCAAATGGTGAAATTGCTCGTCACGGGCAATTTCACCTTTTCCCACAATATTTTCCAAAGACTCCTACAAGCACTGCGTAGAAATGAGAATCTATGGAGTAAAGGGTTGAGATTAAGGCTATTGAGTCCATATTCAAATTGAGTTTTTGTTGAACTTGAAGTCTCATTTATGCTTTAAGATAGTATGAAAGTATGACATAAAGACTTTGATTTAATGGACGGAGACAAAGAAACGCTCTAAGGATAAGCATTAACTCTTTACAACACGAGAAAATCGTAGACTCGTCTAAATTGAAAGCATTTGCAGGCGACAAAATAAAGGTGACTGAAAAATTGAAATTTGTTCTGGGAAGGGTAGAAAACACTGTGGGAAAAGGAGAAAATGCTGGTCACCAGCATTTTCTCCTTTTCCCACAGTGTTTTCAAAAAGCTTCTTTCTCCGGGGCGTCAAAAGTAGGGATTGTGTGGTAATGGGTTAAACAAGTAAAAAACCGATTGAAAACTGCCTGGAAATGAGTGAAAATGTATCTTCGTTCCTATTGTTGTCCTACAAAATAAAATATATATGAAGCTGGTTTCAGACCATAACCTCAATGTACATCTAGTGCATTTGATCACTTTCTATTCACCCTCGCTGCTCATTGTTGACACTCATTGACTAGGATTCTTTCAAATGCTGATAGCCAGCGTTTTTCTCCTTTTCCAACAAATGTTTTCTTCTCTGTCTAAAACAGGAATCATTTGTACAGTTATATTTAATTTGTCGTCTGCAAGTCCTTTCAATTTTGTCAGAAAATCACGCAAGATTACCATTCTTTTGATGTGCATTTGAGATTTTTTTTTTTTGAACTCTTAGTGTGACTTTTGTCCTGCCCAATACGATGTTGATATGCATCGCAGACAATGTGATTGATCAACATGTGCTGTGGTCAATCGCAATCTCTGTGGTTGATTTGATGTACAATTGAAGTACAATTGGGTTCCATTAACGCCTTACGACACAATCACGACTTTTGGCCCTTTCCCAAACGACACACTTTAGTACTGCACCAAATTGAAGGCATTTGCAGTCGACAATTCAACTCTTGCTGAGGGGATGATCTCTACCCTATGATAGGGTGGAGGGCATTGTGGGAAAGGGAGAGAATGCTGGTTGCCAGCATTTTCTCCTTGTCCCACAGTGTTTTTTGAAGGGCTACTATTCCGGGCCCGTAAAAACCAGGGATTGTTTCGGAAAGGGTTAACACCCCTGTATAAGAGGCCTATTGGGGGCATTGTGGGAGAGGGAGAAAATGCTGATAGCCAGCGTATTTCTCCTTTTCCCACAATGTTTTTTTTCTTTATCTAAAACAAAAATCACTTGTACAGTTAATTTGATCTGTCGTCTGCAGGTCCTTTCACATTTGACCAGTCTAAAGTTTTGTCGTTTGGTAAAGAATTAACTGTGTGTTATACTCATTACCATTCTACACATATCCTTTTTACATGCTTTTGTGGACAGTGTGAGCTATGGATCGGGCTGCATGTACGTGTGGGCCGACTTGTGTTCATGTTCTTGCTTTCATTTTCTTCAGTTTATGTTTTTACATGCAAATAAGTCCCATTCACGGTCAATTACACCCATGTTTTTTTTTTTAGCGTACAGATTCATTTAAAAATATCTGGGAGACGGGATATGCCGTGTTCGGCCAAGTTTATGTATGGGGTCTGATCCTGTTTGACATTCTCCCTTTTTATGTCTATTTGAAATTCACCCAATTTTTTTTGGAAATTATATTTTGACATAAAGATTGACTTATATTTTAATACTTTTCATCGGACAGTGTGGCCCATGATCGGCCTGTATGTAAGTGCAGTCTGATCTTGGCTCAATTTGACCGATTATAATTTACGTGCATTTGAGTTCCATTTACCGTTACTGTACCATTCATTCTGCTATGAAGAGTTTATCTATAGACAATGTGGATCATGGCCTGCATATTCATGTAGTTTGATTTTGAATCACTGTCTTAGTTAATGTATATGAATTCAAATTACTGTCACCTTCACTCAGCCATTTAGAGATATATTTTCTTTTTTTCGGAAAATATAACCTATGATCGGCCTGCATGTCGGTGTAGCCTGACCTCTGTTGACTTCTCTCGTTTTCGTTTTATATACATTTGAATGTTATTAAGTTGTTTATTGTAATCCTTATTCTGCTATGTTGAACTACTTTGTTATGATTGTAAAAGATCGGGCTGCGTATACTTGCGGTCTGATTCTGTCGCACCATATTCATTCTTTGAATATTTAGGCTTCATTCATTGCAAGTCTTACTCTACCATACAGAGCTATAATTACTTTTTGTTAATGAGCAATGTGTGATATGATTGGCCTGCATAGGGGTGCATTCCGATCTCTATTCTATATCTCCGTTTTTGTTTTATGTACATAATAGTTTCATTCACTGTTCATTGTTTTTTCTTACTCTGTCATGTAACTATTTTGACATTTTCTTGTGGACAAGGTGTGGCGTGGTCGACCGATACATACGGACAGGATGACCCCGGCTCATTTTCTCCGTACTTTGTCTTATGTACATACGACTTCCATTCATTGTTCATTGTTTCCATTATTTTTGTTTCCATTATTTTTCTATGCAGAATTACTTTTTTTTTTTACGGACAACGTGTGCCGTGGTCGACCAGTAGTACCTACATGCAGGTTGACCTCGGCTCTTTGTTTTTTTACGTTTTTGTTTTATGTACATGTAATTTCCATTCAATGTTTTTTGTTCCCCTTGATTCGCTATGCAGAACTATTTTGACATCTTTTGAGGACACTGTGTTTGGCATACATGTTTACTCCTACCGCTTTCCTGAACTAGTTACAGACCGAAGGTCAAACCCAATTTTTGGGTGGCGGCCCGGTTTTTTAGGTTTCAAATTTACGATTGAGATCCGCTAATAATGTATTGTGTAAAAAAAAAAAACGTGTATACAGAAATATCCACTCTCGCACAATGTACACAAATTCTCTTTCAGTTTTTTTATCCTTTCTACTAAAACATTACTCAGAACACCCGAACATAGCATTCACCCATACAATGCATTTAGCGGTAAACTATACTGGTTACAATGGAGAAATTAAAAATGATGATATATTAATAACTCCGATGCTTTTGATGACCGAATATAGGTAGTTTGAAAATTTGTTCCTACAATTGTCGTGGACTGAACAATACTAAAAAACGATTTGATATATTCACACTCTTTAAAGAAAAGAACGTTGATATTTTATGTTTACAAGAGACTCACTTTTTTGAAGAAATTGAAAATAAAATTTATCAAGAATGGGAAGGAAATTGTTTCTTTAGTCATGGTAGTTCAAATTCAAAAGGAGTAGCTGTTTTGATAAAAAAAGGTACAGATCTCAAAGTTTTGGCATGCAGAAAAGATACTAATGGACAGTTTATTGCTCTCAATATATCTTACAGCGACAAACAAATTATACTCGCAAATATATATGCACCAAATACTGATAACCCTGGATTTTTTATAAATGCTTTTAGTCATATTGATTCTTTTGGAAAAATGGATAATATCATTGTATGTGGTGACTTTAATCTTGTTCTTGATAGCTCAATTGACTATGAAAACTACAAAGATTCGAATCATAACATCAATTCGAGAAAACTTTTAATTAAGACAATTAGTGAAAGAGAACTTATGGACCCATTTAGACATTTGCATGGGGAGACTCGGAAGTATACCTGGAAACGCTTTTCATCTTTACAGAGAGGAAGATTGGATTTCTTTTTAACGACAAAAAGTTTAATTCCTTTACTCAGAAATTGTGATATAGACATAAGCTATAGATCGGATCACTCTATAATTGTACTTGAACTACAGTTTTCTAATCAAAAACATGGGAAAGGATATTGGAAATTTAATAATTCATTATTAAATGACATAGAATATGTTAATCTCATTAATAAAAAAATAACTAATGTTATCCTGCAATACTCTTTACCAGTTTATAATAGAGAAAATATTATCAATATTGATCGCTCAGAGTTACAATTCATAATAGATGATCAACTTTTTATGGAAACTTTGTTAATGGAAATACGGGGGGAAACAATCTCATTTTCTAGTTATAAAACAAAAGCAAAAAACCAGAGAGAAAAACATATTGAAAACGAAATTTCTTTTTTAGAAACAAATTTAAATGAAACGAATAAAGATAGGTTATTTTCATTACAATCAGAGTTAGAAAACTTACGAAAAGAAAAACTACATGGCTCTTTTATTAGGTCTAGAGCATACTGGGTCGACAGTGGAGAAAAAGTGACGAAATATTTCTGTAATTTGGAAAAACAAAATATTGCATCAAAAACTATTCCCTTTATAGAAACAGAGGATGGCAATCACTTATTTGACCAAAGGGAAATCCTTAAAGAAGCAAAACATTATTATGAAACTTTATATAATGAATCAAATAATTTGATTGACGTCAATTTAGAGGATGACTTAAAAAACTGTACTTCAAATAAGCTAGACGAAAAGCAGAAGAAGGAACTTGAAGGACTATTACAATACAATGAGGTAACACATACACTCAAAAACATGAAAAATGACAAAAGCCCAGGAGGGGATGGTTTTACTTCCAATTTTTATAAGGTGTTCTGGAATAAGATAGGTCATTTTGTTGTAAGAGCATTAAATCACGCATTTATTTCTAGATCCTTTTCACCAAACGTTAAATTAGGAACTATAACTTGCATACCAAAAGATAATAAACCAAAAAAGTTTTTAAAAACTGGAGACCTATCACTCTTTTAAATGTTCTGTATAAGCTTGCATCTGGGAGTATTGCAAATAGGATGAAACACGTTTTGGATCATATCATATCAAGCGACCAAACTGGGTTCTTAAGAGACAGGTTTATAGGTGAAAACACAAGACTAGTCTATGACATTATGCAATATTGTGAAGAACATAGAATACCTGAACTTTTAATGTTAATAGATTTTGAAAAGGCCTTTGATTCTCTATCATTTAATTTTATTGAAAAGACGCTTGAATATTTTAATTTCGGTGTAATGTTCAAAGAATGGATTAAATTATTTCTACACAATACTGAGGTATGCGTACAAATAAATGGTTTTCTTTCAGATTATTTCAAAGTCAGAAGGGGATGTCGACAAGGTGATCCCATATCCGCTTATATTTTCATCCTCTGCACCGAAATTCTTAACATTAAATTAAAGCACGATAGAAATATAACAGGACTAAAAATAAAAAAAGAAGAATATATCATATCACAATTTGCTGATGACACAACACTCTTTTTAGACGGTTCTGAAAAATCAATTAAAAGTACTCTTGAATTACTAGAAAAATTTTCACATATTTCTGGCTTGAAAGTTAATTTCGACAAAACAAAACTTACATGGATTGGCAGTTTGAAGTATAGTACAAGATCTATCAAGACGAAATGGAAATTAACATGGGGGGAAATAAAATTTAAACTTCTTGGACTGGAATTCCATGTCGATCTAGATAAAATGATAAAGTTAAATTTTGAAAGCAAATTCAAAAGCATTAATAACACTATAAATTATTGGAAGAAAAGAAAACTAACACCAATTGGAAGAATAACTGTAGTCAAAAGTCTTTTATTACCTTTACTCACACATCTATTTATTAGTTTACCATCACCAACGAATGAATTTATGAAACAACTGAACAATACACTTTACGAATTTGTATGGGACGGTTCTGCTAAAATTAAACAAACTGTCTTCACAAAAAATTATATGGAAGGAGGTCTAAACATGATTGATGTCAATAACTATAATAAAAGTATGAAAATTAAATGGATAAGAAAACTAGTTGCTTGCGGTACAAGTTGTCATAAATTCATGAATAATGTAATTGACACACACAAACTATTTAATTTTGGAATGATGTACTGTGAAAAAATTATTACCAATATAAGAAATGATTTCTGGATCGATGTTTTAAAATCTTTTATGGTATTTATCTCTAAATGTAGTTTTACAAAATTGCTGGATGTAGTTAACATGCCTCTGTTTTTTAATAGCAATATTTTGGTAGATTCTAAGCATACTTATAACAAAATATTATACGATTGTGGTATAAGATATGTAAAGGACTTGTTAAATGTAGATGGAAGTTTTAAAAATTGGTTGGACATAAAAACAATGACTAGAAACAAAGTGAATTTTTTAAATTTCTATAGCATTACAACATCAGTTAAAACTTTCCTTTCAAAAAATCACATTTTGATTAAAAAGGATGCTTTAAAAGGATGTCATAATCCTTCTATTAGTTGCTATTTCTTTCATATGCTTACTAAAAGTAACATAAATAAACATGTTTATAACACTTTGACACACAACGATGAAATACCTTCGAGCAGAGTTAAGTGGGACTCATTATATAACAACATAAATATAGATTGGAAACAAGTTCATAGAAATGTGTTTAAATGCACAAAAGACACTTATACACAGTGGTTTCAAACAAGAATAATACATAGAATAATTCCAACAAATTCTCTGCTTTTTAAAATGAAATTGATAGATACTAACTCATGTACATTTTGTAAACGATATGAAGAAACTATTCTACATTTATTTCATGACTGTGAACACACCAAATCATTAATTAATAATATAGCAACAATTTTAAGTACTTTTGACCATACACTGCAAATTGATAGCCGAACTTTACTTTTAGGCACACGTACATCAAACGTACCATTAGACAGGCTACTTTTAGAACTTAAGAAATATATTTATCACTGTAGGAATAAACAAAAAATACCTTCAATGATCGGGTTTAAAAATACTTTAAACTTAACTTTGAATATTCATAAATACACAAACACACATGAAATTGACAAATGTCACATGACAATTGTAGAACATGTTTATCAAAGTCTCCTATTGCCAGTATAGTGTACAGGTAGTAAATATTAACAAATTTCTATAAAATTTCTGAAAGATTCCAGTTTCTTTACTCCATAGTCGCATATCCACTCACCCACCCACACACACACACACACCCACACACACATACTTACATCTATTTCATGTTTTTCTAGCCTGATTTCAGATTTTCTCTCTCTCTCTCTCTCTCTCTCTCTCTCTCTCTCATTCTTAATAAGGCCACATTCAAGTGATGGAACAACTTTACAAAAAATACAATTTTTGTTAGGCATATGAAACATCTTTTGTTTAAGAGTACTAAAAAATTATTTAGAAACTACTAACATTGAATTGTAAGGTATGGTGGGAGATGGCCACGACTCCCATCATACCAGTTGACGTGGCTAATAAAAGTCTAAAAAAAAAAAAGGATTCTTTCAACACTTTACCCTATAAAAAAACTTTTCACTATTCAATTCTGAAGTAATTTGCAGGAAACATTAAATGTGATTGGAGTGAGCAAATTTGTTTTTAAAAGGGTATTAGATATTTGGGGAAAAGGAGACACTGCTGGTTTGCCTTTCATGTGGAAAGCTAACCAAGACCATTCTTAAGAATATTCTCGGTCTTATTCTCCAGATTTTTCTCTAACTTTGAAAGTAACACAACTTCTGATTGGCTGAACCATTTAGTGTAACCAATCATAAGTTTTGTTACTTTCAAATTTGGAATTTTCTGAGAATAAAACAATGAAAATTCCTAAAAATAAAAAGTTGGTAAGTACGGATCCTGACTGCACTGGTCACCTCTCTTTGTTGTTGAGTAAGGTTTAATATATCCACTTTAACCCATTTCCTAATATACCATTTTGAGACCGTCCCAAATTCAAAGAAGCTGCAGACAATAACTGAAATGTGGCTAATGAGGGATCTTAAGATACAGATTCCATAGAAATTATTGTGGAAAAAGGTGAAATTGCTCATTTGAGCAATTTCACCTTTTTCGACAATGTTTTCCTACAGCTTTTTTCTTCACTGTGCTAAAATGGATAAAATGGTTAAATCAATTATAGATTGATATTTAAATATGGTGAACTTCGTCGATGATAATTTTTCAACCCACAACGTGAAGATTAAGTACAGAATAAACATTCAGAACAAACTGGTCAATGTCAACCCTGTGATTTTCGAGTATCTAGTAATATAGACTTTTCCCAAAAATGGCTGAAGTAATGTTAGTGTTGATATAGTGTTAACTTTGTTCCCACAAAGTCAGTTTTTGCCTCAACAAAATTTTAGAATTTCATTTTTTTGTTATTTTTCTCTAGACGGTAACGATTGGCTACAGAGCTAGCCATAAAAAAAAAGAAAAATAATAGAAAACAACTCATTTACATCAAGTGCTTTGGATGGAAAAAAAAGGTATTCGGTTTGAGAAATATCAGTATGTATGTACATCCAGAAAGGATCAGGGATTAATCTATTCAGCTAATAAACCTGTCATTTTTAATGGAATGGATATTTTATTGGCGCGATTATCGATTATTCAAAATACTCGAGGCTTATGTCCAGTCAAATGTATATATGATCAATGGTCGATGTATTGAAAAGGACAACATGGTCTCTATTAGCATGCGTCACCTTGTTTATATAGTTTTCATTTGACTGGTTAAGTATTCTAATGTATTAGTAGATTGCCTCATCCACCTCCCTTTTCCCAAATTGGAAAATGAATTAAAGCGGTTTCAAAATCTAGAATTAAAATTCATCTTAATATGAAGAAAGAATTTGTTCAAGTTTGGATTTCAGTCGAGTAGGTTGTGAACCTCAGCTTAGACTGCACGTTTGATCTTGATCAACGCATAATTGAAAAGCTATTTCGATCGTCTTTGATACGCCAAAGATCTAAAGACGGAGTATATAAATCTTTCACCATATACTGAATAGATAAAATGCACTTTTTGAAAAGCTAAAAATACAGCTGTATTTCAAGATCAAGACACGTCTTGATCATAATCTAGAATACAGCAGTGGACAGTGTAGATCTAAGATCAGACTGCACGTTCTGTGCAGTCGGATCTTGATCTAAACTCTCCCACAAAAGCTTCTGGTGTTGTCTATGGTGTGGAAAGAGATAAAGAAAGAAAGGCGGCTTATTGTTATAAACACAGTTAATTAAACAACCTTGACCTTTTATATCCTCAAAATTTTAATAAAGAAGGCGACACCTTTAGACTTTTAACTGTAACAGCTTGTTATAAACCTTCTCTTTTTCGACTAATGAAAAAAAAAAAAATCTGTGAAGTTCTTCAACATTTTACTTCATAATGGATACAAGTTCCTCCTGCAGCAGAAAACCGCTATTGAAAACGCTGCGGCAACATTTTACCAATAACTTTCAGAGTTGCATTGGCTTTGGCATTGCAAAATAACTTTTGATATCAACTGCTAGAACAGCATTTTCTCCTTTTCCCAGAATGTTTTCTAGCCTTCCCAAAACAAATTTCAACTTTCGAGTCACATTAATTTTGTCGCTCGCAAATGCTTCCAATATGGGCCAGTCTAAAATTATGTTGTTTGGTAAAGAGTTAAACTTATTTAGTAATGAGCTTGTCCTATATCTGAGGTTACAACTCCATTCAACTCAAATGACTTTATTTGGTATTTGGCAAATAAGATTTTGCCATTGACCATTTACAAAAATATAACACATTCATGTAAATATACAGAAGGTGAAGCATGTCAAAAACTAAGCCCCAGTGGTCCCTACCAACTGTGTGTGTGTCTCTTTTTTTATTTCCAGTGCAGTTTTTAATCAAAATACATCAATAGAATTGTTTATGGGAAAAGTTCGTATTTTTATGGTACTACAAACTTTTCATTCTGGTCCCCTGTCAAACATTAATTGAATGTCTAACTTTGACATGAATCCAATATCTAAAACATTAATATATGGCCATGGTTCCCCCTTTCCCTCCCTCTAAATCGCACTGAAAACAAGGTTGCCAGTCCAACCTAACTTTTACACCTCTTCGTGAACGAAAACATAAATGAGTCATGTTCTGTAAACGGTTGTAAAAAGAATCTATAGATGCATGTCAGCCTGCGCACAAAACATTATTTATTGGAGACACAAAAACTCTCAGGTCACAGAAAAATATTTATTTCATGGCTATCGTTAGTTTATGGAAGAATATTGGTGGAATATGGTTTGATATTTCATGCTTAAGGCCAGTGAAAAATACCGATTTTATTTTCCAACTCTTCAATTGAAGGTGAAAACAGTAATTCTCGCTCTCTGGTTACCTAGGTAAACAGCGCGCGCCATTAAACCAGAGGGAAATATGACGTAATTTACCCGCATTTACCCTACATTTCTCGCACTTTACGTAATATTGTAATGCGTTCTTATGGAGGGGTACGCCACAGGGAATTACAAAAAAAATACAACTGCACTGGATAGACTATAGACCAATACATAACTGGTTATAAGCCTGGAAAAAAACAGAATATTTTTCGGTGAAAGATCGAAATTATTTTCATCGAGTGAAAATCATCATCTATAATATGTTTATGAGAGGTGACAAACTTCTTCTCTTTATGAATTAACCGTACTCTATGAAAAGGGGGAGGACTTAAAGTAGTAGACCCCCTAATACCTCTAGTTCTGCATTGCATAGTTTTCTTGATAGGTGATAAATACGGATTTATACAGGTATAAAACTTTTGCACATTTTTTAATCGACTAGAAATTTCTTTTTGCCTATCTTGAAATTATTTGTAGATACTTTTGTAAGTTTTCAGAAAAGGGAGGTAATTACTATCTCTCTTTGTAATGAAAATATAGTGGTTTTAGATTCATAAATGATAATTCTAGAAAAGATACAAAGGGAAAAGTGGCTTGGTTAAAGAATTACAATAGCACTCTTTTTTAGTAAATTTTGTAGGATAATATTATTGTGGAAATAGCTGTTTTCTATCAGGGGTCTACTTCGTTCATGCATCTTTGTCGTCCATGATACTAAGCAAGCCATCACGTACTGATGGATCTTTGACAACCACTCTTTTAACTACCGCCATAACCCTCCCCCAAACTCCAAATGTTAGACTGTCCCAAACTCAAAGTTTTTGCAGATGACAAGTTTTGAATTTGATGAGAATGGCTGGCAAAAAGTTTTCCGATAGGCTTGAAAGCACTGTGGGAAAAGGAGAAATTGCTCGTTACGAGCAATTTCTCCTTTTCCCACAGTGTTTTCTAAAGACTTGTACTGCAGACTCGTAAAACCAGGGCTTGTTTGGGAAAGAGTTAAATATGAGGTAGACTTGAGTCCTTCGACATACAGATAACTGACCAATAGCGAATAGTTTTGGCCCAGGTCAGCCTGCCGGGACTGCGAAGACTGACCTGGGCCGATACTTTTCGCAGATGTATTTTGGTCCCGTTTAACAGAAAATGGATCATATATAACTCACAAAAAAGGGGGGGTGTTATTTCATTTCAGTGGAATAAATCTGAAAGATATGAACTTTTACCTTTTAACCGTAATATATAATATCCGTAGTTACAGTTGAAAGTAATCAATATTTGCTGGAGTCTGTACTCCATGTATCGCTGTTTACTCGTGTAACTCTTTACTTAAAGACAAAACTTTCAACTGGTACAAATTCCAAGTATTTGTCGACGACAAAAAAAAAATATGTATTTTAAAGTATTTCAAATGATCAATTCTGCCATTGACACGGTAGAGAATATTGTGGGAAAAAGGAGAACATGCAGGTGAACAGCACTTTCTCCTTTCCTTACAGTGCTTTCAAGAGGTTTCGAGTTCGATACCCGCGACCGGGTATCAATTCTAGGATTGCTCACTAGCCCACGCATTAGGTGCAAGTACTGGTATAGTTCCAAGGAAGCAGAATTGAAAGAGATTGGTATAAGTTGAAAGAACTTGAAAGAACTTGTTTTTCAATCTATGTAAAGTAAGTATGTTTAAACTAAAAGGTTTCTTTCTTAGGGTTGTTAAACTACGGAATCGATTTTTATATGTTAATTACAACTGAGGAATACGTAACATCAACATTTTTTAAATGGTATCTCTGCAGGAGTGGGGTTAGTTAACCCTTTCCCAAACAATCCCTGGTTTTTACGGGAAAGGAATAGAAGCCTTTTGAAAACATTATGGGAAAAGGAGAAAATGCTGGTAACCAGCATTTTCTCCTTTTCCCACAATGTTTTCTACCCTATCGTATAGAAAAATCATCTTTTAAGCAACTGTTAATTTGTCATCAGCAAAATGCTTTGAATTTGGTCTGGTCCAAAATTTGCCGTCTGGGAAAGGGTTAAAAGTGTCTTTAAAATCCCTTTACGCAAAGATCGTAATACACGTTACTGTTTGGGAAAGGTTTAAATACATGTATTTAAGCAATTATGTCGTAACTAAATTACAGTAATTTCAGCGTTTACTTCTTTCAAGAAGTTATTTTTTATAAATCTCGCTATAACTGTTTGGCTTAAGAAATAAATAGAATTAACTCATTCGTATATTGCATATACTTTTTCCAGTAAAACCCCGAAATGTTAAATACTGGAAAAACACTTTCCTGAAGATCTTTTCAACTGACAATATTTCGTTGATACAAGTATAATTGTTAAAAGGTTATGTATCTCTATAATGACAGCAAACATATAGAAAGAGGACAGAACGAAGTATTGACTAACCGATTGCGACCGACCAACCGACCAATCGACAGACAGACATATAGTGTGCAAGATGCAGCCAGGGTCAGAAAGAGACACAAAACTTAGACATGCAGGGGCAAATAGACCACAGACATATAGTCACACAAACTTTTCCTTCAGGGCCTTCGTTGCAGGCTAAAAGCGCAGTCACATGTATATTCCACAACACCCAATATCTCCACCTATTGACATAAACGGCTCATATTTCAAAAAAAAAAATGAATAAGAAACTCACTATACACGACACTGAAATCAAAAACACATACACTTTTATTTTCTTGTATTATGATTAATTGATTAAATCAGTTACGTACCATCAATAAACAGAAAAGTAGTCCAGGATTTAATCGATGGTCCTTTATTGGGTATTGACTTGCGCGTTTGTTTCCTATGTTTGTTTATGAAAGATAATTTTCACTCCAAATGAAAGGGCGCTCTATTTTCCGTATCGTGGGCAAACATTCCATAAACGTACCCCCTCGCAACGCTACACCATTCAATACAGAGTTACTTACCGTGACGTTGTATGAAAGCGCGAGGAGATCTATTTTCATTGCCTTTTACTCTTTGCATAAACCTGCATATGATATGTCATACTTAAAACACAATTTTCTCTTTCTTTAATTTTACTTGACATTCCTTTTTTCAGCTATCATTTCTAAAATATTATTTGAAACTACAAAAACTTTCTCGCCGTCTCGCTCTTAAAATTCCAACTAAAAACAACACAAATTGAAATATTTGTTCAATTAAAGATGACTGAATCAATGAACAAATTAATAAATAGAAGAATAAACCAAAGCAATTAATAAAAATGAATTGATAAACAAATACCTTTGTTAATCATAATCACAGCTTCTTGTTTCTATGCGAACCTATTTCGTTGCATTTTCAAAATAAAAAAAGCTTTAGATATGAAGCAAAAGAAAAAAAGAAGAGCAAAATCACTGTAAAATTGTGCCTTCTTGAAGTGTATAATTTCATAAAGCTATTAACTGTTTACCACAAGACAAAATCTAAGACTTGCCAAAACTGGAAGCAGTTGCAGACGACAATATAAAAGTGCCTTAAATGATGAAATTTGTCTTTGATAGAATAGAAAACATCGTGGGAAAAGGAGAACATGCTGGTTACCAGCATTTTCTTCTTTTCCCACAATGTTTTCTACCCTGCTGGAAACAAATTGCATTTTTTAATTACATTTATTTTGTCGTCTGCAAGTTCTTTCAATTTGGACCAGTCTAAAATTTTGTCGTTTGGTAAAGGGTTAATCCTTATCGTGTTGAATAACTGACATGAAACTTTGAAGCCGATGGTAAAACCCAAACTTTATTATTTGAAAGATATGTGACCTAAGATATGTGGTTCGAGGTTGCAGTCTAAATTTTAAATTACAATATATAGGGGTTTTTTACTTTAAATTACAATTTATAGGTTTTTTACTATTTAGCTAGAAAGCTTCATTTAACTTATTCAGCAAGTTACGAGTTAAGGTAAAGATATAAAAATCAATAGTTGCTGTGGAACCAATAAAAACAAGCTTGTTCGTTCATCTGATCAAACATGCAATGCATCAATTCAGCCTTCTCCCTACATTTAACCTATTATCTCTGATTGGCAACTCATATCGACACAAGGTCTGTATCTACAGAGGCACTGGGATCGAGTCAAGTGCAAAGAATCACGCATCCTTGTCCCCAAGTCGCCACCTCAATATATACATGTATGTATCAATATCGGGTTAAACTTTTATACATAAAATTCAATAGTTGCTTTGGAACCCATAGAAACAAGCTTGTTGGTTCATCTGATCAAACATGCATTAATTCCGGCCTCTCACATTGTCTAACCTATTACCTTTGACTGTCAAGTCATAAGGACATGTACTGAGTTCGAGAAAAGTCCAAAGACTCACGTGTCTTCGATCTCCCAAGTCACTGCATGTAGTTTCATAATTTTTGGCCAAAAAAACAACTTAAAAACTTCACATAATTTGGACTGTATTCTCATAGGACTATAGGCTTAATTCCACTGTAAATGGATATACTGCTTGGTAATAGATCCACGGGAGCAAGAAACTACAAAGCCCGACCGCCGGACTACTAGAAATCCAGAACATACATGAATATGTCGGCGCGATATGACTGAAAAGATGCAGAAAGTTGCATTAACCCTTATCCTGGTAAGTAACCGTAATGCAATTTTCAATTCGATATCAATAACATAAATATTGCTATTTCAAATTTATGTTTTGTAGAAAGACATCTCCTTAACGGACAGTGTAGATCCAAGATCAGACTGCACGTTTTGTGCAGTCTGATCTTGAATCTACACCGTCCGCCAAAGGTCAGCAAGTCGCGGTTAGCAGCCAAAGGGTTAAAGACCATTTATTCAGTTATAGCTCAAGACCATCAAAACGGCTACGTAAATCCAAGATCGATCTTCTGTTCTATGCAGTCTGATCTTAATCTTCGCCATCCATCAAGCTACATTTTAACTTCCGTAGGAGGGGAAAGGACTTTATAAAACATTAAAGCAATAAACGATGAGTTAGACGGAATCAATAAAGACGTAAAATTATGATAAGATCTGTCTGAACCCCGTACAAAACAATCCCGTGTTTGAATAACTTGAGGGAACGAAGCGTTTGGAAACATCGTTAGAAAATGAGAAAGTATTGGTAACCAGCATTTTCTACTTTTCCAACGATGTTACAACAATGCATTTCATCATTAGAGTTGCTTTCAGTTTGAGCAAAGCCTACGAGTTTGTCAGTTTGTCGTCTGGTAAAGAGGTTTAAGCAATTGAATTTTCTGAAGCGGCATAAGTAATTGTATTCAAGTCGTCCCTCATGAAAAAGGAAATAAATGCATCCGCGTAAAGTATGGACCCAGGTCTTGGCAGGCTGACCTGTGTCGATAGTGTTTGCTTTTTTTTGTGAATATTATTTCATGTCGAGAGAATATTTTCCTTCATGATGTAGTAAGTAGTTTGACAAAATGGATTTTACTCAACTAACGTCATAATTTTGTGACCGAGTGCTTCGAATATTGCATCACATACATTATTAGTTGTACGGTCAGATGGCAGGGGACTTGGAAACCTGTTCACGGCTGTGGTGAATCATGTCGCCCTGAGCCTAAGGCGAGGTGGCGACATGATTTGACACAGCCGTGAACAAGTTTCCAAGTCCCCTGCCACCTGACCGTACAAGGAATTTATGATACTGCAAAGTTTTACCCTTTTAAAAAAAAACGTCAAGCCAAATTTTCTTGCATTATAATCTCACGAATCGATCATGCCCACGAAAAAGAAATCCCTTCTAAGTGTCCCAATTCAATGAAAACTGACGTCACTTGCAACTGGCGTCACTAAAATGTGCAGTTTAGTGCATAAATGTGCAGTATGGTGATTGATCGAAGCCGCCATTTTAGATGTTGTGTCGCACTGGTACTGATGAACGAGAAATTTCTTTGCAGTTTAATAAGTATATTTATTTTACTGCAAAGAAAAAGAACATGCCGGGAACATATATCATGTACCCTGGCAAAAACCACGTAAAGTCAGTTTCTCTTTTGAGTGACCGACCCGTAAACTTCACTACACGTGCAACACAATATCCAAAATGGCGGGGTCGATCGATCACCAGACCGCACATTTATGCACTAAACTGAACTTGTAAGTGCTGTCAGTTTCCTGTGATGTCAGATTTCATTGAATTGGGGCACTCAGACGGGAATTTCTGTTTCGTCAGCCTACTTGATTCGTGAGATTATAAAACAGGAAAATTTCGCTTAACGCGCTTTGAAAAGGTAAAACTTTGCAGTATAATAAATTCGTTGTACCGTCAGGTGGCAGGGGACTTGGAAACTTGTTCACGGCTACGGTGAATCATGTCACCACGAGCCGAAGGCGAGGTGGCGACATGATTCGACATAGCCGTGAACAACTTTCCAAGTCTCTTGCCAACTGACCGTGCAACTAATATTGTAACCAAGTTTTGCCAGACTATGTCTCATTTGTGTGCGCTCTTTTTTAACCATTTTTGATACTGCCCTTTAAACGAATAATTTCGTTTGTTTTTTATTTCAGTCACATACATTTTGTCGTTTGCAAATGCTTTCCATTCTTACCTGTCTAAAATATTGCTTTCACGAAAAGATTTGAGATAAGATCAAGGGCTGCAATCAACCATTCTCAAAATCAAGTCAAAAAAATAAATTCCAAGTTTGACCGTTTGGTTGGTCTAATATCTCTGAATATAGTCAATTGTTACGTTGATAGAAAACCCCTTTTTTGTTTGTTACTTTGCTCGGTGACTTGACCACGATAATCAGCATTTTCTCCTTTTCCAACTTTGTGTTCGAAGGTTTACTGTCTTTGAGCCGTTAAAATCGGGAATGTGTGGTAAAGACTTAAAGGTGGTCATTCAGATTTGGGGACAAATAATTTACAAAATTACAAAACAATAACCCTTTTCTCCCAAAGCCTTATAATTTTCATTTATAAAAGCCCAGTGGTCGAAAGCTATTCGACAACAAGATAAATTAGATATTTATGACAGCTCAGGTCGATCCCGACGGGAAACACGGTCAATTTTTACATGAGCAACTTGCTAATTTACATACTGGAATTGCACAATAAAGCTTTAAACATAGCGCCCGAAGAAGACATTATGAACAATAATGTACATGTTTGTAATGTTATGGAATTTAAGCTTCATTAGTCACGTGTCAGTCACTTAAAATTTCCACAATGCCTATTTGATTTTTGGCGCAAAATCTAAAAATAGCTTAAAGGGCTACGTAGCCTTTTAAGGGAATATCACCCAAAAAAGTTTTTTGGTAATATCATGCTTCTTAATTATTTATGGTTAGTGTTTGTTTTTTCATATAAATTTCAGTGATACATAATTCTTTTTAATTTGGTGTGATGTGAAAAACCTAAATACCTACCTTTAAAGTGACGAAGTGCCTGTGTTAATATATCTATTCAGACTTGAAAAGAAATAATCGATCCAAAACGAAAGTCACCGAAGTGACTGCACTCAAATCAATGACACACTGTTCAACGCTTTACCAAACGACAAAATTTTAGACTGGTCCAAATTCAAAGCGCTTGCAGACGACAATTTTAGTGTGGCTCAGTTAGTGCACTTTTTCTTTGACAGGAAATGAAACATTATTGGAAAAGGAGAAAATGCTGGTTACCAGCATTTTCTCCTTTTCCCACAATGTTTTCAAAAGGCTTCATACCGTGGGGTGTTAAAAGTCGGGATTGTGTGGTAAAGAGTTAAACGCTCTACCAAAACAGTCCCGAGTATTGACAACTTTGTGAGCGACTGCTTTTGAAAACATTGTAGGAAAAGAAGAAAATGCCAGTGAACAAAATTTCCTTCTTTTCATACCATGTTTCCGAAGTAAAACTCAGATCGTTTGCCTTCTCAAGGTAATATTCTCATATTTCGTTTGTCGCCTCTGGTTGCTTTCGATTTGGACAAGGGACATTCAAAGTGTTGACGTTTGGTAAAAAATTTAGCTCTTTACCTTCTGGGATTTATTTTATCTGCTCTTTACTGACACAAATTGTGCTGTCTGATCTTTGATGTACAGTGTCATATATTTTAGTATCAACATATTTATTTTACATTGGTTGGGAAAGAAGTTCTTACGCCTTATATCAATCTCTCTCCATTTACTTCCTGGGAACTACACCAGACTTACTCGGGCCGAAAGTATGGGCCAGTGAAAAATTCCAAAGTTGACACCCGATCCCCGGGTGTCGAACTCGGGACCTTATAATTACGAGGCCGACGCTTTGCCTAACAAACATGAACACAATATATTTTGAGTCACTGTAGTCAAAACGGTTAGAAATGTGTATCTTTTGTTTATTATAATTATTATCATTATCATATCAAGGTGAGGTCTTCTAAAAAAATCATTTTTTTATTAAAGAAATCATTGGAGCTAAACACCTTGTGATGGTTTATATGATATAATTTTGTTCTGTTAGTAAGATATATGTGCCAATATGTGAAAAGAACATCTGGTCAAATAAAAATGCTCGTAACAAAAACACTTTTTCTCCACATTGTGTCAAATTTATTATGGTACAATAACTCATTTAAATAAGCTAGGCTTTAAGGCATTCAAGATTTTTCTTACGTTTGATTGACTTTTACTCCTTTTTCACTTCTTTTGTTTATTTTATTCTCATTGCCAACCCTATTAACCCTTGAATTAGTATTTGTGTAGCAATGGGTTCAAAATCAGATAACTTCATGACTGTACTTCAAAATGGAACAGTGTAATTGATAATCGTGATCGATACTGAATTGAGAACGAGCGTGGAAGAGAACAAAAGTCTTTATTATCATGTACTAGTATTTGATGTGCAGTCATATGCAAAAAGTATTGGTGAGAAGGGCTGCCAGCTTTGGTTGACTTGAATAACTATGTAGAAGTTATAGTCTCCCTTTGATAACTGGGCCTGTCAGGATAGCAACGCGCCCCAAAACATCAAGAATACAAGGCAGTTAACAGCCTTAAACGTTAGGCTGCTCAGCTTGACTCAAAGACCTTTGAAGACAGTTAAGATCAAGCAAACACGTCTGCCGATCTGCTTTATGATAAATCAAAGATGGGCACCCTTTTCACAAACACTTTTTTTGCATGTGACTCTACTTACTGTATTATTTGTGGCAAGTGGCAGGAGCTTTCAAACTTGATTACGTCTGTAGTGAATAATGTCGCAACCTCGCCAACTTGGACACTAAGTCTTGTTCACGGCTGCACATGGCGAATCATGACGTCCTGATCCGAAGGCGAAGTGGTGGCATAATTCGCTAGAGCCGTGAACCAGTTTCCAAGTCCCTTGCCACCTGACCGTACAACGAATTTATCATACGGCAAAATTTAACCACTTCAGCTTGTATTCAGAGAAATTTCCCTGTTTTATGGTCTCACGAATTGGATATACTGACGAAAGACCAAATCCCTTTTGAGTGCCCCTGTTCAATAAAAATGGCGTCACCGAGAAATGACGTCATTGAAAGCGTGATTGAACGTGCAGTTTGATGTATGAGCTAAATGATGTCACTGATATAGACTATCTTTATTCAAAGACGGATTTAAATAATTTCAACATAACTAACTATGCATTTTAACGATTCTTAGGCAAGAGTAACGACCAATAGTTGCCTTACATTGGGTCATTCTTTTAAATTTGCAATGTTTGAGTTTCGAAACTTCACAACTGGTTTACCTGAGGTGGGCACGGCTCGTTTTAACCTCGTGTATTTGTTTTAGAATTACAACTAAAGATAATATATGTAGCCTTGTGGTTTATTGGTTCATAGTAGCTACAGTCCGATAAGAGAACGTCAAAATTTTATCAGATAATAGAATCAATCAACAAATAATTTTCTTATTCTATCTTTTATTCAGTGTCATAGAAAATATCATTCACTTTCAGCCAAACATTTGATAGAAGATTTACCTTGACTTTCACCAATGTCTCGCCTCTATTTTGAAATTGTTTCGTGTGACTTCGATGGTTTTCTTCAAAAAATCGTTGCAACTTGATAAATTTGGCGCCAGTTTATAGTCACATGATTTGAAAATATATACCATATGTACTAGCAGATGATCTAAATACGCCGTCATGTATGTTTTTAGCAAGACTACTTGAAATAATGATGTTGGAAGGTCTGGTAAATAGTGGTAAGCATGTAACTGCCACTGATAGGAACATTTATAATACTATAAGGAAATTTCTCGCCATCTCCTTGGATCATATACCCCATGCAAGTATTCTTGTCCACTGGCAAAAACGTAAAAGTAATTTCCCTTTTGGGGGCGCCTTATACATAACTCAACTTTCAACATAACATCCAAACTGGCGTGTTCGATCGATATGAGCCGCCCTCAAGATAAACCTGCTGAGCAACCCGCACCATATTATTAGTTTGATGGTTGTCATTAGGCTGACAGAATGGTTTATTTTTTTAAATAAGTAATGCACTATCATTTGTTGTTACTCTTAAACAAACATACGGCGTAAAAGCGAGCTATCCCTTCGTCAGATAACCGAATTGTGAAGTGTCGAAACTCATATATTGTAATGTTAATGTGATAACCTAATCGTCGATTTACTTCCAAAACCTCGTAACTACAGCTTGTAACAAGATGTAGTTACGAGGTTTTCGAAGTAAACCGATGTAATGGTCTTTTGAGGCAACTAATGCTCGCTTACTTTCTCCAAAAAAACATTGAAATCTATAGATACTTGCCTTGAAGATGTTTAAATCCATGTTTGACTAAGAATACTGTAAAAGTCTATCGCAGTGACATCCTCAACTTTATGCAGCAAACTGCATATTAACCAAGGTTTCAGTGACTTCAGTTCAAAGTGACTTCAGTTTTCATGCAATTGGGACACTCAGAAGGGAAATTCCATGTCGTCAGCATACTTAACTCGTGACACCATAAAGCAGGAAAATTTAGCTAAATACAGGTTGAAATGGTAAAAGTTTGCAGTATTAAACATTTGTTGTACGATCAGGCGACAGGGGACAATATTTGTTGTATTGTCAAGTGACAGGGGACATGGAGCCGAAGGTGGCGACATGATTCGCCACAGCCAGGAAATTTCCTTGCAGTATAATGAAGAAATTTATTCACGGCTGTGGCGAATCATGTCGCCACATTCGGCTCTATGTCCCCTGCCACCTGACTATACAACTAATAATGTTCGTTCTGGACATACTATCATTTCAGATCGACAGACATTTCTTAGCAGTATAATTAAATTATTTTGACTTTGTTCAAGAACTGTCATATACAAGTTTATGAGTAAACGCATTGCCTGTCGTTAACACGTCACGACGAACTCTTTCTAAATTGATCGACTGAATGGCGTTTCAAGGTGCTTCCATATTGTAATATGAAAATGCAAAATTGGTGAAAAGTTTTGTGAATATCACACGAAAAAGATTGCGATTGCTTTATTTGCCGTGCAATGACCTTTTTTTCTTTATGCATCGATCTGAGTCTGTGGTGATCGGATTATGTACAAGTCTCTTTCTCTCTCTTTCTGTCTCTTCTCTCTCTTCTTCTTCTTCTCTCTGTCCTTCTTTTTGCGCTTTGCACAAAATGTTCTTTTAAATACCCCGTTTATAGGGGCTGTTAATTCTACCTCCTCTCTCACCTACCAGCGTAGATTGTTCTCATTGATATATACAAGACAGCCATCCTTTTACCCTTCCAGAACACTCAGCGGAAATCAAATCTATTGCGTAAGGTATTCGTATCTCGAATCTGGTATGAGTTGGTGATTTAGATGAAAGTCTTTTAAACGAATGTACAAAGATTGTTCTTGAGCGAGCCTTTGGTGAGCTTTTTCTCGGCAAGTTTACTTAGCTTTACCCCAAAAGCCAACGAATATCAGATTTTCTTTATCATATTACTATATCTCAAGAATTATAGTTCATTACGTGTTAAAACATGGACCTACATGTGCATGTGTACTTAAATTTACGTGAAGCCTATTTGTATCTACGACTACACTGGCTGATCATCACTCATTCATTTATCATCAATACAGGACGAGTTTACTACATCTAAATATGAAAACAATTTCAGAATGAGCAATCATGATCTCCAATGACATGCTATTGGAAGTGTTTAAACAGTAGTCATGTGTTGCCCTAATGAGATGCAATGGTATCACGTGACGTTCTCTAAGGCCTAGTTCAAATATACAAGAACGATAATTAGGGTTATCTCGATCAATGGCGTTCCTGAAACCGACGGGCTTCTCCATGCATTTTCGCACCTGTATTATCACTTCAACCAGTGCAGTAAATGACACGTTCGAGTTTTCTCCGATCTTATATGTGTGTGTTTTGGTGGGTTATCCGATATATTTTCGAGTTATAGACGGTGAAATTACCTATTTTTGGATTTTACATGGGCTTTAAGTCAACCACACCGTCCCGAGATTTAACGACCCAAAGCAAAAGGCCTTTCAAAAACATGGCGGGAAAAAGAGAAAATGCTGGTCACCAGCATTTTCTCCTTTTCTCACAACGTTTTCTTAGCTTGAGAACCCAGACAATCTTATTACTTTGGCAATATTTGTGACTTGCATTTGCTTTGATTTTGGATATGTATTAAATTTTGTCGTGTGAAAAAGTGTAATCTATTTACTGAATGACAAAACTTCAGACTCCATCAAATTAATAATATTTTCAGACGACAAAAACACTGTAGCTCAAATAATTAATTCTATCTTTGACAAGTAGAAAACATTGTTGGACCAAAAAGGCATTCTTCTTCCGAGTCGAAAAAAACTCGGGATTGTGTACTAAAGGTTTAACTTAGCTTGTAGGGTAATGGCCTAACCCAGATGCCCTTGACAATCAAAAGGATCGATAATGACGCAGTTTCAAATATCAAATCACCCGTTATAAGTGGATGAGGACACTGAAGAGATAACGGGAGATAACCCTTTACATATTTTATAGCTAGATAATGCGACATAACACGGTCTGCCACTGTGTTGCTCTCGGCCCTCAATCTTAGGACAGATCTTCTGTTTTCAAAGGTCTGAAAAATTAGTCTGAGATGACAAAAGTATTTAACGGCGTAGATTCACAAATTTTCAAGCCTATCCATAATGTGCATGCGTTTTTGTCATGTAAAGTGAACTATTGGTGCACCAAAGCAAGAAGCACTTTCACTGGGTAGTGTTAGTAAAGATTAAAAGATGGATCTTTCAACTATCACCGTGAGTTGATTAGAATACTGTTGACATGGCATTACAAGACAAACAAGCAAACAACACCAGGAATTTGAAGCTGTTGAAGTAAAGCTGTTTCCACTCAAAAAATTATTGTAGAAAAATGAAAACCTGCTCCTCATGAGCAATTTCTCATTTTCCCACTATGCCTGCTGAGTTTTATCCTGATTTTTCACCTTTACGAAATTAACTTCAACAGCGACTTTCATCACTGTGTCAGACAAAATAAGCACGGAAAGGTACCATTTTTATTTTTTCTTATTGTTTAGAATTATGAATATTACTAATGTGGAAATTCTGAGAAAAAAATGTCCGTAAAAAAGTATATAATTATTAAGGATACTACTTAACTTAGTTAAAGTATATCCCCTCTTAACCATAATTTTTAAGGTCTATATATGATATGCAAACTTGTATATTTATCATGCTCAAAACCAGACTATTACATATTTTTTGTGCAAAACTAAATGAATTGTTATTTAAATGATGTATATTTTTTTATTCTACTAATAATTTTCCTGTTAAACTGGCTATTTCAGAAAAGCATTTTAAATCAAATATAAGCTGAATTTTAGAACTATATATATTTATGGGTGCTGTAATCACTCTTAACATCAAAAGTGTATTTAACACCTACCTTTACTTTTGATCAGAAGTCGTGTTGCATTTTAAATCTACAATAAAACCAAAAATGAGAATTGGGATGGTTGGTGAACAGGGTCTTATGAATATTCATCAACAATTTTGATCAGGAAACAAGTCTCTAGTGACACGTAAGAAGATTTCCAATTGCTACTGTAATTTGTCTGGTATCTGTAGCATTTCTTTATTCTTCCGCTTTATCATATTTCCTTTTGGCAAACATCAGATTTCTTAAAGTAAGTATTGGGTTCTCTCCATTAACTTCTTCAGTTCTGTTGGATGAAGTTTACTAAGTACAAGTACCGTACAGCATCATAATTCCTAATGTCTCCTGGACAAGAATTCTGAAGAACTCTCGAAAGATAACGTTGCTAGGGATGCTTAAAATGATTAAATCTTCGTGCTTTTGTACACCAATCTATTTTCTTTCAATTCTGAGTGGAATCTGTTGTTCCTTTGCTTATCCTGTCTGACAATATATCAGGAAGTGTATGTTGACCTCGCAAAAGAGGGACAGTGGAGAATTATGCATCGTCGAGATTGCAAGGAGACCTATGCCCTGGGTCAGTATTCACCAACCATTCTTAAGAACGTTCTTTATCTTATTCTTATTCTGTCTTTAAAAGTAAAACAACATTCGGTTTAGCCAATCAGAAGTTGTGTTACTTACAGATACAAAAAATCTTGGAGAATAAGACTAAGAATATTCTCAAGAATGGTTGGTGAATACGGACCCTTATCTTATTCCCCTCCTGTCCGATGTCTTAAAAGGATCTAACTAATGGAGTCTTGACAATTTCAGTATCTCTGATTCTGCTCTACAAATTGGCCCTTTGCCTACTAAAGGCGACTCAGAGACCTTTTGTGGACGGTGTAAATCAAGATCAGAGTGCACAGAACGTTCATTCTAATCTTGAAGCTATACTTTCCTATGAGGAGATTTTTCTCCAAATTTAACTTTAAACGAGCAATACTTGTGTTCTTTTTTCTATCAATTTATAGGTATCATTTCACTTTCTCATCAGGATAAGGATTGAAAACAACACTTTGATTTGTTTTAATAATAATGATAATAAATATAATAATAATGATAATAGCTGACTGTTCGAAACTTTGTACAACATCACCTTCAAAGGGAAATACATAAAAACAAAGAGCAATTAACAAACACACTTATATTTTTATCTACCTATTCAGCTGTTCATCTCCAAAAGTTTACCAGACATTGTGATCCTGAGAAAGAATGCTTTTGATAAACTTGGAGAAAATCGAGAAACTGCTGTGCTTTTTATTTTACTACTTTTCCTACAATTATTTCTGTGCGTTCATAGACGCATGCGAAAAATTGAGCCGAATTTAATCATTTATCTGCATGGGATTTTAATGTCGAAGATTTTAGATCGTTGTCTTCTGGTAAAGAGTTATTCCAGTCTTCTTTAGGGACTCGGTCCTTTTCTAATTCTATTATAATTGGGGAGCATCCCTCATAAATATGATATTATGCTCTTTCTACAAAAGATAACAATCATGGCCTGCTTTTATACCGTAAGGGCACGTCCAGTTCGACCACACGTAGCTATCACTAGTAATCCCCAAATTGGACTTAATATACGGCAAACATGTAATAGATATGTACAATGGACAGCGTTAGGTACAAAAAGAGCAGAAGTTCATTATTATAAGTAGCATGCCTCTTCTCTCACAAAGCAGTAACTAGCTTTGGAAGAACATTGTACGAAGTACTTGAAAAAGGTACAAAATGGATAGGTACACTGGCCGTCGCAATACAACTGATATAGAGTTGAAAATGGTTTTAAACAACAAAAAGACATTCAATCAAAGAGTCTTTCCATATCGTTGAAAGAGGGAAATTTTATTTATGTCTTTTGTTGTCTATCCCTTTTGTTGTCTGTACAGGTCAGTGGTCTGCGTATATAAATAACAAACACCATACACATATCTTAAAGATTTGTTCTCTCAATGTCACTGACTGATTCTGAGTGCTTTGGTGATACAGTGTTATGCCCATTTTCAACAATAATAGCGTCACGCACACTATGTTCGTTAAGTTTACCACTTGTAATGTATGTTTCACTATTTAGAACCCCATTTTGTTCAATATCTGTCGGCAAAACAGTCTTTCCAACAGCCGATGTCTGAGACATATCAAAAAACCCACCATTGTCTTTCACACTCTTGTGATGATGCCTTTTCAAAGACGATCTTTGTCTGATTGATTGACGTTTATTTCTCACATACTGGTGGACGAAATAGATCGCTACTGCGATGACAGTTACAAAGACAAGACCACCAACACTATAACCAATTACGGTTGGTGAATTTCTAAAGCGATGGCCACTTTGCCCAGCTGTATTGTTTATTGAAGATTTCGCCCTCTTTGTTGTTTGGGATGGTTTCTTTGTGTTTTTGTACTTTACTGTTGTTGATTTAATATGACCATGTGATCTAGTTGTCAATGTTTTCTGTTCCACCGACATGCTCCTTGAATTGAATAAGTCTGTTCTCGGTATTTCTCTTGTTTGATACAGAACGTAGTCACTGGTTGAAAGTGTTGACAATTTTGTTGTTTCATGGTTTTTGTTTTTATCTGACACTGTTTTGGTTGTCTCCGAAGTACTGTGCCCTATGTACATGTTATTTGTCGATTGCCCAGCTGATGATACTGTTATTTGTTGTGGCGTTAGTTTACTAGCAGTTGGCACTCGTATAGAGCCTAGCAAAGTAGTCTTATAAGGTGTAGAAGTTTGTTCGTTAGTTGTTAGATTGTTCGAGTATGCTCCAACTGTTGTACTTGATCCTCTGTTTGTTGTCCCAGTTCCTGGCGATTCGGTGGGTGTATTAAGAGTTTTGCTTTGAGCATAAAGAGATGTTGTGAAAGGACCTGCTTCTCTTGTAATTAATATGTCGTCTAGACCTATTTTGGCATTGTAGTTTTTATTTCTGGACTGAAATACGATCTGGAAAAAAGTAAAGGTGAGGTCACTTTATCAGTTCAATCATTCAAAAACGGTGAAACCTAGCAAGACGTAGATTTTACAACGACTTGCTAAAGACAGATTGAGAATTCATATGCTTGCAGACACTTTCCAATATGCTTCTATGTATGCCACATTTGAAACTGTCATATCTGAATTTAATAGATAGATGTATGAAACTTTTTCCCTGTTAATTAAAAGGTCTAAAATGGGGTTACAATGTATCAACTCTGACGCTTTGAAAGCTTTTAGTTCGGACAAAAAAAACACAGAGGTATGATCTAAAATGCGCGTCTCCTTATTGAAAATAGCTCCCCGCCCATTTTGATATATTTTCTGAACCTGTCGAACGCTTATTTACAAACAAAGAAAAGAAGAAAATAAAATGTTTGGAGTTTACCTTAAAAGGTTTGCCATGTTTAACGGGTAATACTGTGTTGCTCCAATGCGGTGTGACGTTGTTCGATTGCCACAGATCTTTGACGGTATTATCAACGTCTTTGATATAGACCAGTAAGTTGGCCTCTTTAGTCGGCATGATATACCAGAAACTTAGGCATACAGATGTACTTGTTAAAACAGGGGTTTCCA
Organism: Tridacna crocea; assembly: GCA_943736015.1. Classification (NCBI taxonomy): domain Eukaryota; kingdom Metazoa; phylum Mollusca; class Bivalvia; order Cardiida; family Cardiidae; genus Tridacna; species Tridacna crocea. The sequence goes on from OX031066.1 coordinate 20,401,018, forward strand.
CACTAGCAATCTTACCATTTGGATTTTTGGCGAATTTTAACCAAACTTTATTTTGAAAGTTCAGGTAATGTCCATGCCTTGTGCCTGAAATGAAGTAAATAACGAATTTTAACCCACATTTAATGAAAACCTATTTACATATTTAGCCTAGATTGCCGTACTAACTGGATCCATTTTTCCTTAGATATTTGTGTTGGTGCCTTAATCGTATCAATTTCATCCAATTCTGGAGATCATCTAAGCTAAACCGTGGGCTCGCAGAAGATTACTGATGTATTTCACTTGATACAGTTTTTTAAAAATTTGAAGAAATAAGTTTCGAAATGGAAAAGGAGAACTAATCATTAGGGCATCTTTCAAGAGGGTCAACGAGATATTATTATATCATGAGGCGCATCGGCGGCAACTGAATAGATAAATGATAGAAATGTGTGTCACAGGAAAGAGTGAGCAGCGTTAAATTGCACTTAAACATAATTATGTTAAAACCCTTTATTTCATATTTGATCAATAATAATTTTCTGTGCTAGTTAAAAATAGCCAGAAGAAAAATAATGTGTAACAAAGTATTGCCATATACAATATGGTAAAACATCAAAATGAACCTATGACTAAGTATTACCCCCAGTTTTACACTATATAGACAATAATTGAAATGAAGGAACTATAATAGAGTAACAAAACTTTCAATTTTTAAACAAGAAAATATGAAGATTGAACACTGTTTTCACCAGTCTCTCATTTGAATTGAATGCATCTAACAAGGATAAAATGACATGTGAAATTGTCTTTAAGTACCGGAGAAGGTAGCATTTCTTTTAGAAATGATTGTGTAAAACTCCAAAAGAAAATACGAAAAACAATGATATAATGTTTTTGTCTCTATTTTTTGATGAACGGCAAGTAGCAGTCTTTCTACCTTTGCATGTTCAAGCATAGATGCCTTATCCACGCATTCGGGTATTTCTAGGCCTCAAAATGCGTTTACCACACTATCCTGAGTTTTAACCCTTTCCCAAACAATCCCTGGTTTTTACGGATCTGGGATAGTAGCCTTTTGGAAACATTGTAGGAAAAGGAGAAAATGCTGGTAACCAGCATTTTTCCTTTTTCACAATGTTTTCTACCCTATCATAGCCAGAAATCATCTTTTCAGCAAGAGTCGAATTGTCGTCTGCAAATGCTTTCAATTTGATTTAGTCCAAAAGTTTGTCATTTGGGAAAGGGTTAAAGACCCTGGAGAAACCATTGAAAGTAGCGCTGGAAAAGAAGAAATGTTGGTAACGAGCATTTCCTACTCTTCCCGTATGTTTCTACTCTATCAAAGACAAATTCCATCATTTGAGCCTAATCTAAACCTGTTATTTGAAAATGCTTTGAATTTGGCCTTGTCTAAGATTGTGTTGTGTGGTAAAGAGTTAACTGACCATCGGGCTTCGCTAAGTCAAAATCGAATCTGTAAAACATACCATTTTTATACGTGTGGTCCCATCTTATAGGGGCTGTGAAATAATAAGGGTCTCTGCGATCCGATATCTTCCAAACTACGTCATGATCTTCCATGTTGGCACGAACTGTAAGATTACATAGGCCATTTTCAAAGTCACATGACCCTAGAAGAGCTGGATTTAAAGCGTTGCCTGCTCGACATGAAGATATATCACCAGACGCCATTGTTAGACCTGGTTGTGTTGTTTTCATTGTTGTAGTTGTTTGATCGTGTTTGACAGTATTTGACTTAGATGTTGGTAGTTCTGCTGTTGTGTCGATCGTTTGCACGATAGGTCTTCTTGTCGCTGTCAAACAGTGAGATGTGTTGAAAGCTGGTACAAAAAAGACAATTAATATTCAGTTAATAACAGCTTGAAGTAGATAGAGTGTTTGCTTATGACAAGATATTTTGCATGATGTTAAACAGGGCAATTGTCAAGTATTCATGTAACTTTGTAATCTGTTTGTTAGTTTTAGTGGTTTTAAATGCATTGTTCAATATTATCTCGGTAATAAAGTGGTTCACATGTCAATGCTTTATGGAGCTTCTTTTACAAGTACTTTGCACATTGTTCTTCCCAACTTTCCCATGTTTAACTACTGTAAAGACAATGAAAAATACTGAGAAAGGATTGAATCCTTTGGCAATGACTACGATCAATCCTTGGAAAGAAAGTGGTCGATTCGAACTAGTGACCCCCCTGATCTAACGTCCTGAATGGCAACGGCTAGCTCCGATTTAACTTTTCATCAAACTATGCATATTAGAACAGTTCAAAATAAAAGCAACAGCAAACGACAAATCAGTATGGCTCAAGCGTCCACATTTGCCTTTAAAAGGAAAATAGGGAATTGGAGAAAATGCTTGTTACTATTAGTTTCTCATTTTCCCAGTTAGTTTTCAAGAGTATTCTCTGTAGGTGCTGTTAAAATTAGAATTATTTGGATAAAGGTTAACAAATAGTAAATTCTGCTTTTTTTTTTGGTTGTCCCATATTTATTAATTATTTCTTTTACGACAGAAAAGCCTTGGTGTCACTAAAGCGATGCTTCTTTTAATACTCCTTTGCCGCATAAGGCATTTCTGTGGGATCTCTAATTGACCCTAAATAACAGCAATGATGTAGCTGTTTCTTATGTGTATATGACACCTTTTGATAGTGTAGGAAACATTGTGGTATTGTGTTAAAGATGGCAAAGGTGACATTGTGGCAAAGGTGAAATTCGTGACGAGCAATTTCACCTTTTGTCACAATGTTTTCCAAAGGCTCCTACAAGCAGTGCGTAGAAATGTGTCTATGTAGTAAAGGGATACACGATAATCGTCTCGATCGTACATGTAATCACATAAATACAGATGTGGACCTGTTTTTTTTTTAAGTAATTGAATAGACTGTTTGCCTCCTCTCTCAAAGTCTTGCTTGTCAAGCTCGTCTTTTTTCGACTCAGTTGAGACTACTGCGTGAAATGAAAATCCGTCATTGTCCAAAAGAAATACCTATTGATTCGTTTTCCAGATTGAACACTTATTCACTATGTTTAATGTTTTCTAACGAAACAGAAAAAAAATAAGATGTTTTACGCTACCCATATTTTCAGATTTAAGCATGACGTCATCAATGGCCATGTCACTCCCGTACGGAAGATTGACCGATCCTTTAAACCAAATCTTGAATACGCCTGGGCCAATTTTCACATGCACCCTTTGCCAGCCCGTATCTTGTTCTCCTTGACGTGACCAGATTGTCACATTTGTTCCGTTCATAAAGCTCTGAAGAACTTCCATTGAGCCTATCCCAACACCTTTCATTGAAATCCAAAACCTGAAATCGGCCTGCCTCTTCAGATCGACCAGTTCACTTTCGAGTAATGCTTCTTCCCCTCTCTTGCTGAATGATCCTGGCAGGTATGCATATTTGCCATTTAAATCTACAAGAAGATATTAGGGAAATAATATTTATCGTCCTTCCGTCTCAAAATATTGCCATATTTTATCAAAATGCTATGGCCTTCCCAGTATCACGATCTGCGGTACGATACAAATCGGTTTTATACTAACCGTTATGGTCATGCTGATCTTGTCAGATCCTGAAGTCAGTCGTGCTGGTCGTAGATCTTATTGTTTTGAATGGTTTAATCTTATTCTTCGATCAACACGGTTAACCCTTTACCCCATAGAGCATTTCTATGGTATCTCTAATTGACCCGAAATAACAGCAAGGATGAAGCCGTTTTTTTATGTGTTTAGGAGACCTTTTGATAGCACAGAAAACATTGTGATAACAGGTGAAATTGCTCGTCACGAGCAATTTCACCTTTTGCCACATTGTTTTCCAAAGGCTCCTCCAAACAATGCGTAGAAATGAGTATCTATAGAGTAAAGGGTTAACCAAACTTTTTAATCTGGAGTGTAGTAGCAACAAACCGTAACAGAACGTGACCTATGAATTTGACCAAAAAAATAACCAAAGCTCGTATTCACTCACCTGCAAGACTTATTTGCTATTTGCGAATTGCATAAAACACATTATCTACGATGTCCACAATTTCAGAAACATTGCGGAACTCCACGATTTAAAACATTAATTTTACTTTCCAGCGCTTTCTTTGGCTCCTCGCTCATTTGCGTTTTGTTACGAGTGTAAGTGATATGTTATGAAACAAAATGATTCTGGCCAAGAAATGCCTCAATTTTCATTACAATCATTCTCTCAAGTTCTACGGCATCACTATTATCTATCACCACTTTTTGTCTCGGTACGTTCAGATCCCTCACGTTATCAAGTTTTGTTAAGCTCTGCTTCTATAAATGTACTTCTGATTCGAACGAGATTGCGTTGTGCGAATTATTTGGAGACAGTTAAATTAAATATCTATGGCAACGATAAATGATATACTTTTGCATGTGACGTCATTCATCGGACCGGAAGTTCTGTCCATGGTTTGACCGGAATTTGTCCGCCAAGAATACATCGAAGTTCCCTGGGCTCTCCAACCACAAAATCCAAAATCGAACTGACAGGATACAGAGCATCTTATTTGACCTGGAAACAGAGAAATGTTTCACGTGGAGTAAGACTTCCTGTTAGTTAAACGGAAACCTTTTATTACTTATATTAGATTATCCTGTTCATTTTCGAATGATAATCAAATACCTATAAAAAAAATGTTTACTTTAGCATTGTAAGCACGTTTGGCAACACTTGAGGAAATAGTTGTATCTGCATGACTGCTGCTTTTCTTGAGTTTCAGAGAGAAGACCTAGCCCTGAATGCAGATCAGTTTAGTCTTATCTTTTTCCCTGTTCAAATTATTAAGCTGTGCTACTAAGTTCTGATAGGTCACAATATAAATTGCAAATAATGATTTATTTTAGGCTGGTATTTAAACTCACCAAAACAAAATGATGAGTAGGTCTAATTTTTTACTTTTTTTTTTACAAAAAAGTCAATTAATTCTGCAGCTACCACATGACTTGTATAGCAAGAATTCTTCCGTTCTAGAAAAAAAGAGGTAATTATACACAAGTACACCCTTATAGATTGTTGACCTTTGATATTATAGACCATGTTTCTATGAAAAAAGAAAACAGAAATACCCACCGAAACAATTAATAAAGAATCCGAAATACAGGATCAGTCTACTTAAATCCATTGTAATCACAAAACACCACAAAAGACCTCAATCAGACAGTAACTGTGTTTTCTCTGTTTAAAAGAACACCCGCAGAACAGTCAGTCTTCCATCCAACATTTTCATCAACTGCTTGAATAACTCAATGGCTCAAGTTCAGCGACCAAGGTCCTTTTCCTGACAAGCACCGCGCCACGCGAGTTCTCCACATGCGCATTGACCTTGAATCTGTTTATCTGAACTCTTTCAGAGCGAAAACTAGAGCGAAAACTTGTGTTTTTGTGTGTTTGTGTGGACGGCAAAGATCAAGATCAGACTGCACAGAACGTGCAGCCTGATCTTTGATCTATGGCATCCACTTGTTTAGTTAAACCTTGATATGGATTCTGCTCACTTTCATTTGGAAAATACATTTAAGCCCTAGAAAGAGTAGGAGTTACGGCTATAACACTTTACCGCGCAAACCCGACTAATAACAATCCTGTGGAAGAAGTCTTTTGAAAACATTTTGGGAAAAGGATAAAATGCTAGTAACCAGCTCATGTATGTTGCCTCCGACCTACGATGGTTCTACTACATTGCAATGGAAAGACCTGTCCGTAGATCGTTATTATAAGACATCTCTAGTCCTCATATCGGGTTAACCATAACTCTTTCACAAACGACAAACAATTTAGACTCATCAAAAATGAAAGCATTCGTAGACGAAAAACTGAATTGTTATGCAAATCATAAATTTTGTTCATGGCCAAAAGAAATTTGGACAAAGGGTGAAAATGCTGGTATCCAGACTTATCTCCTTTTTCCTGCAATATTTCCAACAGCATTCTTCATAAATGGCGCTTGATTAAACTAAGGATTGTTTGGTACAGGGTTGAACCTGGTTATCTCGGGACAATCCTGGTGATAAAGCCCATTGAGCTCGTCAGGACACGGCCTGACGGTGCTCGATTTAGGTGACCGTGCCTGATGACTGCTTTGATAATGTGACTGTGCGTACGCATAGTTGTTTTGCTTCTTATTAACTACTGTTTATCACTGATAGCTTGTTATTTGCTGCGGGTCTAACTAAATGGTTTTGTAGTCGTAATTACAGTATATGGAGTGCAACACGCGAAAAGGGTCATTCGGACATTTGCGTAAAGCGTCGTCTCTGATCAGCGTGTGCAGTCCGCACAGGCTAATCCGAAACGACACTTTCCGATTTTATATGATTTTCTGTTTAACGAAAGTCTACTGTAGCACAAAATCTAATGTAGTCGTAAAGTGCCGTCTCGGATTAGCCTGCGCGGACTGCGCAGGCTAATCCGGGACGACACTTTACGCAAATGTCCGAATGCACCTGTTCGCATGTTGCACTCCATATAGTACTAGAATTGTCGCAAAGCGGTCAAAATGCCTCCCACCAAAACCTTGTCAATGAAGCTGCACAATCAGAGAATGGAAAGATTTTCAAAATAGAGTTGACTCAGTTGACATTTGACCCATGTGGCCTAAAACAAGTATGGTATCCCTATGGTCTTCAGAAGAAGTTGAATAAAATTTCAGGGCCCTAGGTCAAACGGCTTTTCAGTAAGAGTAGGAAACGAAAAAGTATAAAGACAGAAAGTTGGATGGACAGTCAGACAGACATGAAGAAAGCAGTATAACCTTCGCAACTTCGTAGGCGGAGTGTATAATAAGCCTTATATAAATCTTAGAAAATAGTGGATTTTGGATGGTACATACACGTGACACAAAGTAGACGTTGAAATATAGATCTAGGATAGTTACTGCTCAGAGTGTCCTTCATAGCTTTTATTTTTCGTTATTGTAATATGTGCAATTTCCGAACATTCTCCGATCATGCTTCTTTTCTTCATTGGCCGACATGAGTAAAACTAACATGAAAAATATTTTTCTTAAAACAGATAGATGTTGTACGAAGTACTGGAATAGAAATACTAAATTTTGTTTGGGTTCAGTATGAAGAGATAAAATGAAAATTATTTCATGATTTTTAGTAGATTATCGAAGAAAAGATGGAATAATCTTCGATGTTCCTAATTCATGGCTAGGACCGGTGAAAATACTGGTGTTATTTTCTACCTCTTCAATTTAAGGCAGAAACGGCAGTTCCTGCGCACTGGTTACCTAGGTAAACAGCGCCTGCCATTTAACCAGATGGAAATATGGCATAATTTACCCTACATATCTCAGGCTTTACGTAACATTGTAATGCGTTTTTATGCGGAGGGGGTACGCAACGGGGAATTACCGAAAACGAATGTACTGGATTCTGATGTATGTCCCCTCAAATAACGTTTAGAAGCCTGAATCTTTTGGTTCTCTTTTTTCTGTGAAAGATCAAAATTTATTTCTGCTCGTGAACTTCATCGATAATATTTTCGAAATAAATTTCGATATTAAGCCGAAAAAAAAAAACAAGTATTCCTCTATATAACTTCGCCAGCAATTGACAGTCTGCATATCGTTTAAAGGTTAAGAATTATTTTTAAGAGATAAGATGTTATCCACATATCGTAGGAAAAGGATCTGTAGCTGCCAAAAAAATGGTTTACATTTATCTAAAAGTACATGTAGACTTTAGCATTATGTTTTTGGTAATGCATAAATAGCATGAAAGAACAGAAAAGGGTTGTCCCCTATCATATTCACAGCTAAAGTATAAATTTGTCCCAAAGGAGGCCTATCATTTAGCGTCAGTAACACCGGTATACTGGTGTCATAAATGGGTTCTCAAATAGAAAGAGCTCATAGGTGTTTTGTTGTCGCGATCTATGACCTAAAAGCTGTTATATTTTTTACGAGTATAACGTCTATGTCGAAGCGTCTGTACAACTTGTTTATTCCACAGTCAGTGTTCATAATTATGCCAATGTAAAAAAGGCGTCCACAAGTTTATCAGAAATGTTGATATATATTAGGTGTGGAATTCATATAAACCAGTGTAGCTTTTGCTGATTATTCCTCTGAAATACTTCCAAGTCAAATGTATTTCATCACTCTGCACGTAGATTGACCTTAATCCTTTCCCATACAATATACCAGAGACTCTTCCAAATTCGAGGCATTTGCAATGCAACCAAATAGAAAGTGTAATAACTGAACTCAAGTTCTTAGGCAGTGTAGAAAATATGTTGGAAAAGAAGAGAATGGTGATTATCAGCGTTTTCTAATTTTCCCCTCAAGGTTTTTAAGAAGTTGTTTTTTTTTCTATGGTCGTCAAAATACAAGTTTATTTGATGAATGATAAGATCGATAAGAACAACCTTTCGATGGCAAAAAAAGACGAATTCGACAGCTGAGTAAGCTTTTTGTGAAAAGAAAGTACTATAAACTGCGTTTTAATACTTTTTCTTTGCCAAATTAGGTCACAAAGTATCAGACAGTGTTGGTTTAGGAGCGGATTGCAGTACTATGCAGTCTGATTTGATCTACTTTGTTCGAAAATGATATAGAGGTCAGACCGTTGCAGGGTAATCGGATAAAAAAGGAGCTTTTACAGACGTCACAGATCAAGACCAGACGGCACGGAACGTGCAGTCTGATCTTAGATCTATACCATCTGGTTGTGTAGAGAAGCCTGGAAGTTAAAAATTCATTTCGAATTTCAGTAGATTATATTTTCAACCGTCGATGATGTAGAGTTAACATGTTTGGAACAGAAATGAATTGAGTCAGGTTTTTATAATTTGTTCCTTACTTTGCTTGATATTTTAAGGGTAACGAGTCTCTCCAAAAACAGACTTATTTGATTTTCCAACAGCATTAGTCACATGAGAATATACACTGAAGTTATCTTATCTCTTCTTGGGAAGGGTTATTCTGCATGTTGACTTCAGTATTGTTTGGGCTCCCATTGACAGGTCGTCAGATTTGGAAATGTTAAGATATAAAGGGTTACTCACGATAAATCCTTAAATGACACGAAAACGAACCTGAAAGAAGGTGTGGCTGTCTGCCAGTGTTTAAGGTCACGCTGACCTTAATATCGGTCGACTTTTTATCTTACGTTGTAAAGGGAGGGGTGAGGAAGGGTCGAAGTTAGAGGTGAGGTTCGGCCAAATTTGTTTGTGAGTGTTGACAAGTTTTGCAACGAGAACCTTTTCTTTTTCATTTTTGGACATCTTGCGAGTGAAAGCAAACTTTGCAAAACAGAGATAAAGAACCACTGGAGTGCATGGATAAGTTAACAGGTTTGCCATCCTGAACATCAAAATACATTGATATATGCACTGGCAAAAGGGGATTTAATCCTTTACTCCATAGATACTCATTTCTACAAATTGCTTGTAGGAGCCTTTAGAAAACATTGTGGCAAAAGGTGAAATTGCTCGTGACGAGCAATTTCACCTTTTGTCACAATGTTTTCTATGCTATCAAAAGTTGTCATATACACATAAGGAACGCCTTCATCCATGCTACTATTTTGGGTCGATTACAGATACCATAGAACTGCCTTATGGTGTAAAAGGTTAATGCAGTTCTGTGTTGCATGATCAACACCAGGCATGTCATATTACACAACTATTGATCCATAAAATCGTGTGAGAAAAGTAGTCGGTAGCTTTGGAAAGAAAGTTGTGTTAGTACCGGTGTGCAAAAGCCAGGAAACACATGTGCGCCAACGACCGCCATGATATGACCTTAGCTGTTAAAATGGCGTTAAACCCAATTCAACAAAACAACAACAACAACATGATTCATAAAATCCATTTTATAGGTATCTAAAGACGGAATTGATTATGTGCCACATTGATCCTTTGATGTACAGAAAATTTACCACTGCAAAATGGTTCGGCCAAGGTCAGGCTGCGTGGACTGCGCATGGTCATCTTTGGTGATGCATTCATCCCTTTTTCAAAGTGTATGGCTCATTTCAAGACGGCGTTTAACACAAAGATTAATTTCGGCAACCAGAATTTTGACATGTTTCTGCCAAAATTGAGAATAAGAAATATACTAAGTAAACTGTAAGTCAGTTTTAATCTGCTTGTGAAAATAATCCTTCTCGGACAGTCTAAATCGAAGATCAGAATGCACGTTCTGTGCCCTACACCTCCTGCGAAAGGTCGGTAAACCTTGCGGTTATCAGCCGGAGGGTTAACAATCGGCAGTTAAGGGTAATAAAAAATTTACGGACGGCGCACTATTATTGCATGTGTTGTGGAGAATAAAAATGTAGAGATTTCTTGTTGTACCTGTTTTATTAACACGTCATCACTAATTACTGTGAATGGTGCAAAATTAAAGACTTGTCTTAACCCTTTACCAAACGACAAAATTTTCGACTGGTCCAAACTGAAAGCACTTGCAGACGACAAAATAAACGTAACTAGAAATTGGAATTTGTTTCCAGCGGGGTAGAAAACATTGTGGGAAAAGGAGAAAAGGCTTCTATTTCAGGGTCGTAAAAGCCTGGGATTGTTTGGTAAAGGGTTGAAATGAAAAGGTGATTCTTAACATTTTGGAAAAGATTCATTTGCTTGCCTAAAACAATCACTTGCTGCTTTACACAAAGTATTTCTAAAAATTATCAACTGCATGGGTCTATAAAATCGTTTATTATATACCAGTAAAGTTTGATGGATTAAATGCATGCGTCGAATTGGATGAAATCACACACACACACTCGGCAGAAGAAAAAAGATCCGTATCTACACACGGTGCATTGCGGTCCCAACTATGGTATTATGACGTATGTCAAGTACGGACTAAGCATGCATTGGTCTGCAATTTGATTGGTCAAAATATTACCCTTTAATATTGATCTGCCATTCACGAAAATAGAGTTGTTATCATCCGCACTATTAATTGCCTCATTTTGATTGCCTTTGTCAAATAAAATGCCAATAATTGCAAAATGTTTTCATTGAAAATTGTAGGTATATAATAATAATGAAAGGAATATCATATTGTAGTAACTTTCCTGGTGCTTGTATTTACTTCTCGCTGCGCAAGAAAATTCTGACGTCTCGCTCGACCTTCGGTCTCTCGCGCTATCAAATATTCTCACCCTGCTGAAATTAAATACAAGCACCAGGAAAGTTACTATAATAAATAATACGCATACACTAGTAGTAGTAGATAAGGTCTTCACTGATCAATGAAGTGTGTCATTTCGTATATGAAAATATTAACATGCGGGTTAATGACGTTTGGTATAAATGTTCACGCGCATCCATACTGCGCATGTGTATTTCTCACAGATAGTAAAACTATCAGCGCTATTGCATATTTTTCACTCAAATGGCAATAGTAACAGCGGACCGACGGTGCACTTTTACAAGAAGAACATTCTATGGATGGTACTAGTACGGTTGCACCAGCCATGGTATACTTTGGTTAAAATAAAATGGGGAAGTTTTCATCAAAACGAATGTTTATTTGTCGTGGAAAAAGGGAATTGTCAGTCATCCAACGGGGAAAACGATACCGCTTCTGACGTTTCCTGACAATGGCAGGCCAGTTGTCATACTATCTTTTCAGGAATAAGGTGATAGCATCAAAACTGGCCTGCCAGTGTAAGGATGATATGACTGGTAAAGAACTAGCTGGAAAAAAAAGTCCAGTTACACAATGAAACAGGCAGAAAATTGAAGCTGTTGAAGTATAGTTATTTCTTGAAGTATAGCTGTTTCCTTTTGAAAAATACTGTGGGAAAAAGGAGTAATTTCTTCTACTCAATAATTTTTCCTTTTTCCATCATGTCTGCCGAGCTTTTATCTCATTTTTTCCACAGACATTTCTCTTTTTTTTGTATTTCTATGAGCCGTATGGCCATAATCGTGTATGCAAATTTATAAAAAAAAGAACTACATGTAGACAATGAAGGGTTTGATACGAATTTGAGGTATATATGTTCATTTTTTGAAGGAGTATAGGATCCAAAATTAATGTGGGAAAAGGAGAAGTCACTTTTAATGAGCATGAACAATTTCTTCTTTCCCTCTATGTCTGCTGAGCTTCTATTATATAGTTTTCCTTGGAAAAAATTAACTTCCAACGTGACCTTTCATCCCTGTTTCCTGGGGAAAGAAGCACGGGTAGGTGCCATTCTTATTTTTTCTTATTGTCAAGATTTATAAGTACTATGATTGTGGAAATTTTGAAAAAAATCTGTCCGTTAGAAAGTATGTTTTTATTGAAGATTAACCCTTAACCCGGTCAAATTATCTCCCTTTTTAACTCAATGGTCTATATATAAAATGCATATTGGTACAGTTGCCATGCTCAGAACCAGGCTTTTTCTTGTTTTTTGTGCAAAACTGAAATATTTTTCTTTAAAGTGATGTAAATTTATATATTCTTCTGGTAATTTTCCTGTTTAATTGACTATCAAAGGATAGTGTGTTAAATCCAGTATATGCTGAATTTTGGAACTGTATATACCTTTTTCAGGAGTGAATTTCTCGGAAATGAGCACGGGGACCCCCCTTTTTTTCATTGTAATCTACAAGAGACATGATGAGCTTTGTATGTGCAAAGTTTACAAAAATCTGTCCGTTGGAAGAATTTGTCATAAACGTCCTTAAAAAAAGGAAATGCAACTTCCAGCTTCAATATCATAAAACTAGCTTTAGATTTGAAATTGGTCTCGTTTTGCAGTTTTGACATTGCCTAGTTAATGAAATATTTATTGAGGATGAACAAGAATGCCCCAAACTACTCAAAACCACCCCAAAACCACTGTCATTATACTCCAACTTCCCTAATACATTGAACCGCATGAAAAACGCTGTGATACACGATTATATAGAAAATAGCCATCAAATACTGCTATCAGTCTTTGAAAAAAAATTGCGGCAAGCCGTCAGGTGAATGAGTTTCTAATGAAATGGTCCACTATTGTAATATGTTTCAACTTTCTACCATCACCTTTATCAGTACTTTCAGTACTTTGATTTTAAGACGGCCCGATTCCGTGACCGACCTCTATGGTACTAAGTCAGACGACAGAGTACTATTGAAATGCTGATAACTTCAACAATCACATCTGGTCTGCTGTTAGATTAGCCCTTTCGGCCCTACCAATTTCGTGTTTTCAACTAACTTTGGGAAAGGGGGCTTTTGGAAACATAGTGGGATAAGGAGAAAATGTTGGGAATCAGCGTCTTCTTTTTCTATTCACAATCTTTTCTGCCTTTTTCAAAGATAAATATTATAGGTGTTTTCAAATTGGACCTGTCTTAAATTTTGATACATAATTAAAGGCTACATTGGTTGCCTTTCCAGATAGTCTATCACAAGATCAAACTATACAAAACGTGCCGGTCGTCTGATCTTGAATCTACATTGTTCGATATCTCTAGAGCTGTCCTATTTTACACTTACCAAAAAGTACTAAAAGGACAATATTTTAGACTATTCCAAATAAAAAGTATAAATTTACAGGCGACATATTCATATAAGCTACTCAAAAAAATCAAAACAATGATTCAAAGAGCAGAGAGCATCGTGGGTAAAAGGGAAAATGCTAGTCAATCTTTTCTAAGCAGCTTTCAAAAGATTTCTTCTCGGGGTAGTTTAAACCCAGGGACGTTTGGTAAAGATTGTCTTAAATGGCCTCTATTTTGTTTGTAATATTTAAGAACGGTGATTTTTGGCAGTATTTCATGTGCTTCGATATCTAGAGGTTTATCAGAAGGGCATATCATTAGACTTTCTCGTCAAATTCGGTCAAACACGGAGGAGGCGAGATGTCAAGGTCATACGAAACTACCGTTAACTACAGTTGCATTGAACTTGTCCGGCACTTTATTGAAATTTAATTTTCAAATACTTTATGTAAGCTACAATTGGTTCGTTCTTTAATTCAACAATCTTTACCAAACAATCCCTGCTTTTTATGACCCTGAGAAAAAAACCTTTTGAAAACTTTGTATGAAAAGGAGAAAATGCTGGTAACCAGCATTTTCTCCTTTTCCCACAATGTTTTCTACTCTTCCCAAAGCAAGTTTCTGTTTATTTTGTCGTCCTCAATTGCTATCAACTTGGACAGGTCTTGGTAAAGAGTTTTAAAAATTGTGGCGTGTTTCAGCCCGACTACTGTAGCACAGTATTTTAAGGACAACTTACAAATAATGAGATTTACAAGCTTTTCGGTAGTTTATCGAGAAATAATGGTGGATTATAGTTGATATTTTATGGTTACGACCAGTGAAATTTACCTTTTTTTATATACAACTCGCCAATTAATGGCGGAAACAGTAGTTCATGCGCACTACTTACCTAGGTTAACAAGTGCGCACCATTTAGCCAGATTGAAATATGACGTAATATACGCGCATTTACCCTACATTTCTTGGGCTTTACGTAATATTGTATCGTGTTTTTATGAAGAGGCATACAACAGGGAATTACCAAAAATAGATGTATTGTATTTTCCGAACAATAGGCCGCTGCACTGTATAGGACGCACCCTTCTGTTTTATTCATTTTGAAAATTAAAACTATTGGATAGGCTGCACCAGCTGCGGCCGATACGGTAGGTTTCTTTACATTGTCATCCCTCTTTAGATACATGCATTTGTACCGGTATATTTATTATACATGTTTAAGATACGAAACAAATTTGTCCTCTTTTTTTTCATTTCTTTCGAGAGATTTCCCCTTCTACAGATCAAATCACTCATAACACTGGAGACCGTTATCATTCGTTCATTCATTGTCAAATAATTTAAGTTTTCAAGCGGATTAATTTATCTAGGTCCAACAAAATGAAAGGTGTATATGTACGTGGACGTGAACCCTGGTGGAACCCACATGGGGAATCGTAAACTGGTTTTCCTTTATAGCCCGCACAAACAGGTCATTAAGAAAAAAAATAGTATTTATAAGCCGCTTCGTCTTACAGGCCGCACCAGTGAATTTTTTCCCTTTTTTTACAGATAAGCCGCAGCCTATTAACCGGTAAATACGTTACTGAAATTGATCGAAAGTTCCAACAAGAAATAGTTCAACATGCATGAACTAAACCAAGTTGTTTTTTTTTCAGTGAAAGATCGAAATTTATTCTATCTCGAGAACATCGTCGGTAATATTTTCACCCGTGGCTGCGCCACTCTTGAACGATGATGTTCACTCAATGAAGTAAATTTTGGTCATTAACCGAAATGAGCAAATATGGCTTGCGACGCACAAAAAGGGATATTCGGACATGTGGGTAAAGTGTCGTCTCGGATAAGCCTGTGCAGTTTGCGCAGGCTAATCCGAGACGTCACTTTTCGACTACATTAGATTTTGTGCTATAGCAGACTTGCGCAAAACAGAAAATTACATAAAAACGGAAAGTGTCGTTTCTGATAAGCCTGTGCGGACTGCGCGGGCTGCTTCGAGACGACATTTCACGCAAATTTCTAAATGCCCCTTTTTGTGCGTTGCAGGTCATATCATCTATATAGTTTTCGATTATATACGTCTTTACTAGATTGACTTTTTTTTTTAATTTCTTAAGAATGTCAATTTCATATTTGGGTTGATGCACTCACCTATGAACACACACTTGTGTAAAAGATTAAAAGAAATACGCCTTCTTAAACACAAGTGTAAAATCCAAAAAAGTCAGTAAAGTGTCTGTTATAATTATGATCTTTTTTTACAAGTTAGTTGTACAGTTTTCCAACGAACATATATATACGAAATAAGGAGACCAGATCTTAAACAATTAGGGGAAAAAAGCCTAAAGTTACGGAATACTTATCCAACAATGAATGTCGTGTAACTATATTCTGATTCAACAGAAGCATTAGCTCTGCCAGTTTTACATTTGTAATTGCCGGTGTACTCCTTTCTGTATGCGAACATTCCACAGTCAGCATGACTGCTACACAGCTGTACGCAGGATCGAACATCTTCCGTCACTTTGACAAGCAGCGCATCTGAGCTGGTGATAGTGACGCCATTACTATATTTCCGAAATTTCTTGCAAGTTGGTGTGATTGTATAATCTGACTCTGTTATGTAGATTCCTGGAAATCCAACAATGGCATACAAAGTCACCTCAGATGATCAAGCATACGGTCATTAGAATGTACCATTTGTCCATAAATGAGAAATTTGTATTTCTGATAAACTCTTCACAGCTCCTTATGAATTTACACTTTTACCCTACTTATGAGCACTTGTTTCCATGCAAGTAACCAAATTCTATATGTGTATGGCATATTATGGCCATAAACGCTATGTACAGACGTTGTGTATCATTGATATACATTTTTTTTACCTTGGTGTTTGTATTCTTCGTTACATTTAAAAAAAAATGAGTATTTTATACAGACTTTAAAATGAAAAAGTGATCTTTGTACATTTTCTTGCTTTCTTAAGCTTATAGCAAACGAATTAGTTCAATTTCAAATTCTCTATCATGAGAAGGTTAAGAGATAGATTAAATAACACCTACCTGGAACTAATTTTAGATTGTTCTCTGTGCCATTGCTACGTAAATGCTCGGGTGTCACCTGACTCACTGTAGTGGGTTGACTGGTGCTCATACTTTGACTGTTTGTCGATTTTCGGCTTGTTAAGTTGTAGTGGTTAACTGTTGGTGAAAGGTTCGATGGCATTGCAGTTGCTGAAGCCGTTATGTTAGGCTTTAAGGGTGAACTATTCGCCACAGAATATGGAATGATTGAAACTGTGGAGGACTTTGAAACTGAGGCGCTGGAGGCCGTTACAGGTTTGTTGGCTGACGTATGCCTAGCAGATGACGTTAAAGGTATGGTTGAAGTGATCGTTGTTGGCGGAGAAGTGCCTTTAGAAATGGTTGTGCGAGATATTGTTGCTGAGGTCACCGACGGTGACGTATATGGAGTAAGAACGGTCGTAGTTGGCGATGTTTGTGAAGAAGACGAGGTTAGTGCCGCAGATGTGGTCGTTGACGTCGTTGATGAAGTGGTTGTTGAAGTTGTCGTAGGTTTGTTTGTGGTCGGTGTTGTTGTAAATGCACTCGGAAATGTTGTTCTTGTTGATGTAGTTTGAGGTTTTGTTGTTGTTGAGATAGATATTGTAGTTGTTGTAGATATTGTCGAGGGCTTTTTTGTAGTTGTTGTAGTTATTGTGGATGTTGTTGGATAGGTGGTTGTTGTAGTTGTTGTTGGTTTATTAGTGGTAGTTGAAGTCGTTGTTGAAGTAGTTGTTGAAGTTGTTGCTGAAGTTGTTGCTGAGGATGTTGTTGAAGTTGTTGTGGTCGTGGGTTTGTTTGTGGTTGTTGTTAATGTAGTGGCCGTATCAGTAGTAGATGTTGTGTTTCCTAAACCATTTCCACTGCAATAATCATCGTAAGACGAAAACAGGAAGGATTCGTCTCCAGGTATAATTTGTAGACAAGTGAAAGAACCGAAGAAATGCGGCAAGGTAGTTGCTGTTCCTGCAATATCACCTTTCCCAATGTTAGCAACACCTGGTACTGGAATGTGTCCGGCATGAAAAGGTATTGACACTCTTTCGACATCTTCCGATTCGTTAAGGTTTAGCAGAATTCTGTTGTGTTGATACGCAACAGTGAGAAGTGACCACTGGTACTTCGGAATTTCTGTATGGGACGGGAGGAGTGTGTAATAGAGTCCAACACGTAGAATAAAATACAGAATTCCACTCGACAAATATGTAACAATATCAAATGTTTCGGTCGTAGCGGCATAATGAAAAATTGCTCCAGAGTCTGTCAGCGGAAATACATAAAACCTAAAACTAATATCATTGTCCAAACTTGTTGATTCAGGTACGGTCAGTTCAAAGTACGAATTTTCCGTTCCGTACAACATATAAGGCTTTTGTAAGGGAAATGGTCCCGCTCCCTCGTGCAGATAAATCTGATCGCCCATCTCTCCATATGTCTGATGAATGAGTTCTAGCGTCCCTATATCTCGATGTAACGGCCAGATCAAGACTGGGGCTTCCAGTTTACTACTATGCGTCATACATGGAATCACGCAGAGTTCTAGAAACATATAGATATTAAAAGACCCGTTTCTTTATTTTGTTTTGTGTACTTAACTTGTTACTTTTTTGTAATTACTGAAGGAAGTTATTATCTCTTAACCAAATCTTAGACTTGTCCAATTTTAAAGCAGCTGCAGACGAAACCCCAAATGTAGCTTAAATGGTATGATTTGTCTATGATGAGCTGAAGAACATTGTTGCTGTTAATCAGCAATTTTTCTTTTTGTTGTTTTTTTTTAAGGCTTGTGTTTAGCGTCGTTACAACTTGAGATTTGGTTAAGTGTTTATCCCATTTGCCTAGAAGATTTCCGACTTGGTTACAACATTAAACATTCTAACAGAAATAAATATTGAGCTTGGTGGTTTTACATGCAAATCACAAAGTGTCTAAGAACAGGTGGACCCATAGAAAATACTTACAGTTCAGTAAAAAAAATGATAAAATCCATTCCTTTTGATCTAATTAGATTAGGTCTAGCTCCAATATTTGAATCTTAACAGACAGACAGAAAGACAGACAGACTACCGGAGAAAGATTTACCCAATATGATAAGCACAGGTAGTGAGGTCAGTGTCATCTTAGCGCTTTAAATACCTGAAACAGAGAAAACACTTCGTGTATCTGATAACAAAATCCCTTGAATAACGCATTAAACCGAAACTTATTTAGAACCCAAGACACGTGTATAAGTATCGAGTTGTGACCCAAATATGACTGAAAAATGTTGAAAGTGGTGTGAAACGCTCTGTGCAGTCCTATCTTGATCTATTCCTAAACAAAACAGAGTTTTACGACCCTGTGGAAGAAGCCTTTTGAAAACACTGTGCAAAAAAAAAAGAGAAAATGGTGGTGACTAGCACTTTCTCCTTTTTCCTAAAATGGTTTCTATCTTTTCATAGACACGTTTCGTTATTTGAGTCACGTTTGTTTTGTGATTTGAAAATGCCTTCAATTTGGGACAAATCCAAAATTCTATCACTTGGTAAAAAGTTAAAGGCTATTTCCAATAGTATTTACTACCTTGTATATTCCACGCCCACCGCTAAAAAAAATGCAAATTTCCTATTTCCACGACTAGATTTCCTTCCGATTGTTCGCCTTTTTAGGGGGAAAATCCCTTTTCTATTACCGTATTACGGCTGGAATACTTTTTATGTCCACTCTAGACAAAACTTTTGAAGAGAAAACAAAATAAAAATTATTATTTCCGTACAAATAAGCTAGGTTATGAAAATCCAGCAGCCAGCGATAGTTTCTCGTTCCAGCGGCACTCTGACTAAATTTACATGGACTATTGTGACATCTCTAATTATACGGTAATTTGGAAAAGCATCAATTGTTATTTCCAATACAAATTTATATCTAAAGCAAACAGAAACTCGGTACAGCGTGATTATTGCTAGTAACTCTTTACCAAATGATAATCTTTCAGACTGGTCTAAATTGAAATAAGTTTTATTAAATTTTATGCCTCTAAAATGATAAAATATATCTTGCATAAAAAAAGAGAGTATTTTAGAGAAAAAGGAGAAAATGCTGGTTATCAGCAATTTCTCTTTCTTCTTAACGTTTTCAAAAGCATTCTTCTTCAAGTTCCTTTAAACTATGTTTTGTTTTTTTTTTTTTTTTTTTGTAAACTAATGAAAAAAAGCTTGTTAAGATAATTGGGAATGGCTTTTATTTATTTGTAATTATTTTTTTCCCATTGTACATGAGAGTCGCAATCTTTTCTCGTTATGTTTACCTATATCTAAAGCTAAACCACTATGTCTCATTAATGGTAACATTTAAAATGCCACTAAAACTTTTACATCTAAAAATACACAAAGAAAAATGACTAACCAAGCAATTAAGATTAGAATAAACATTTGCTGACAAATGAATGAAAAGGTTTCGACGGTTAAAGAATGGTCATAATGATAAGTTCGGTTGACCGCAGCAATATGTTTTTATATAAGACAGATATTTAGATTGTGGAAAAAAATATTCGATTTATCTGTAGAATAAATCAATCAATTACGCAAAACAGCTTGATTAACTAGAAAATAGGGGATAGATAAATGTGGAATACATCTTTACACAAATTAAATAATCGATTGACTAATCTAACACATGGCATGCCACATACAGACTATTCTGGGGCTAATCCCAAAAATAAGTGGACAATAAACCCTAACCCTCCCACCCGCCTACATTTGATAAGATCGGTAGCTGATATTTTTTATTAATTTTTTATAGAATATCAACAACCTAATTTTTCGACATGTAGCCCTTCATAATATTTAGTGGATGAACATATTTTGAAAAATCTTTAATTCAAATTAAATCTGTGGGTTTTGGACCCATCGTATGTACATGTATGTAGAGCTGAACAGATTTTAACCCCATCTGTAGGCTCCATGTTCATGATGTCATTATAATCGTTAAAACCCGTTTCACAATAGCTTTATTTGTAGCTCTTGTATTTCAAGATCAGATAGTACAAAAGAAAAATATGATCGTTCATCAACACATTCCGCTTTGCTTAGACATTTTGGTAAAGGCCAACTTTTTATTTCATTCTCTAATTTCTTAGAGAGTCTTGTTGAAAATACACGATTGGTGTACTCGGCGCAATTAGTAAACATGATTTTAAGTCATGTTAATATCACCGAAAAAAAAGCGTTCAGAACCACACCGTCTTTGAGAATCTGCTTGAATTTTACGTGAACCTGGTTCTTCTCAATCTCTTATCATAGCAGATGTCCAGCCTTTTTTTATAAGACTTCTTCTGGGACAAGTGTCCTTATTCAGTGTGTAGAATGTGGATTTGTTAATGCTCCGCTTCATAACATTTATTTGTCTTAATTAATGATCTAGTGACTGTTGGAATTAGAAAAAAAAGTACCTACTATATGTGTTCATTTGTTATTGGGCAATGATTTAGCCGGAGATAAGGTAAATGTTAATTCACTTGTAACTTACACACCGTGCATCGGTCAATCACTCGATCCGATTAAGGAAGAAATTCCTGACCTTTACCCTTCATGTGCAGTTACTAGAGCTATGGCGAAGAAAGTCATTTTTACTGTAAATCAGTCTGATATTGACTTATCTGATTCTTTGTTAAGTCATCTATTTAAAAATGAAATTAACAGATTTATTTCACAAAACCCGTCAGAAAGTCGGACAAATTCTAAACATAATTCATCACTCTTGGATAACGCATCTTCACTTTTAATTAACGAAGGACACTATAGAAGGTCAAGATCAAAACTAAGTGAAAAGCAACTCAATGATCCAGAAATATAACTTTCATTTCAACAAGAGGGCCATGATGGCCCTGGATCGCTCACCTGAATTTTTGAGATGACCATAGTCTTTTTTTTTTTTTTTTTTAGGTATTGAAACATTGGAACCAAATTTATAATTTTGCCAAGCATTTTCAAAAGGTCACCTGTAAAAGTCATTTCGAAATCTGACCATCAGTTTCAAAAAGAAGAATTTTTAAGAATTCTTCATTTCTGTATAAGAGCAAGTAGCCCCCATCCACAAGAGCCATGTTTCTTGATGGAGTTTTGAAAAGGGTCACCCAAGGAACATCTCTCTGAAATTATTTCAAAATCTGACCAGGGGTTTCAGAGAAAGAGAATTTTAAAGAATTTCATCATGTCCGTATAGTGCAAGTAGCCCCCATTTACAAGAGCCATGTTTCTTGACGGATCAAAATTATATGTACAGCTTTTGGAAAGGATCACCCAAGGCACATCTCTGTCAGATTATTTTAAAATCTGACCACGGGTTTCAGAGAAGAAGAATTTTCAAGAATTTCTTCATTTCCATATAGTGCAAGTTGTCCCCCATTCACTAGAGCCATGTTTCTTGGCCAATCAAAATTTCGCGAACAGTTTTAGAAAAGGGTCACCCAAGGAACATCTCTGTGAAATTATTTCAAAATCTGTCCAGCCATTTCAGAGAAGAAGAATTTTGAAGAATTTCTTCATTTCTGTAAAGTGCAAGAAGCCCCCATTCACCAGAGCCATGTTTCTTGACCAATCAAAATTTCGCGAACAATTCTTTAAAAGGGTCACCCAAGGAACAAGTCTGTTAAATTATTTCAAAATCTGACCAGCTGTTTCAGAGGATAAGAATTTTTAAGAATTTCTTCATTTCTGTATAGTGCAAGAAGCCCCTATTCACCAGAGCCGTGTTTCTTGACCAATCAAAATTTCGCGAACAATTCTTTAAAAGGGTCACCCAAGGAACAAGTCTGTAAAATTATTTAAAAATCTGACCAGCGGTTTCAGAGAAGAAGATTTTTTAAGAATTCCTTCATTTCTGTATAGTGCAAGAAGCCCCCATTCGCCAGAGCCACATTTTTTGACGGATCAAAATTTCAAAACAAATTTTGAAAAGGGTCACCCAAGGAACATATTTGTGAAATTATTTCAAAATCCGACCAGCGGTTTCAGAGGAGAAGATTTTTAAAGAATTCCTTCATTTCTGTATAGTGCAAGAAGCCCCCATTCACCAGAGCCACATTTTTTGACGAATCAAAATTTCACGAGCAATTTTTGAAAAGGGTCACCCAAGAAACATATCTGTGAATTTTTTTCAAAATCTGACCAGCGGTTTCAGAGGAGAAGAATTTTAAAGAATTTGCTAAAAAAATCCATTTCGTTGCCATGGCAACCAGAGTTTTTGATGGAATCAAATTCTGTGAACAGCTTTTAAAGAGAACCTCCTAAGGAACATTCCTGCCAAGTTTGGTCCAAATCCGCCCAGCGGTTTAGGAGGAGTTGATGTTTAAAGAATTGTTGACGACGGACGACGCACGACGGACGACGCACGACGGACGACTGACACCGGGTGATCCCAAAAGCTCCCCTTGAGCACGTTGTGCTCAGGTGAGCTAAAAAGCTGTTAACATTAGTGAAACTGGTCTTACACAGAAACCTGTCTGTTTTTATATAAAAAAAATAGGATATTTACGAGAAAGTGGCGCCCTCCTGAAGTCTCTGTTGGTGATGAGTGGACTGTCTATCATCAAGTCGCCGCTCCTAAATCTTAAAGATCAGAAATATTAAGCTTAGCTAATGTCAGGTCATTTAGGTATCAATAAGACCTACCCCCAAAATTCTTAATCATTTAGAGAGAACTCAATGTAAAATGAAAGAAAGATATCTTAGTTCTTATACCAGCACGATATTTTGGTCCCTATTCTGTGGAGAAAAAGGTCAGTGACGTGACTTATGTAATAACAACTCCGGACAGGCGAAAGCAAAAGCAATTATGTCATATTAATATGTTAAAAGAATATGCTGATTGGGATAATTCAAAATATTTCACCAATAAATGTTGTTTTCTCAGTCCCTCAAAATCAAATCACATCAATAATGAAGACATAAATCGTGAAGAACAGAGCTTTGACAAGTCTAACCCTATTTGTTCAAAACTTGAAAATTCTGACATTCTAAGAAATTTAGATAAAACAAACTTTCGCATTTAGATATAATAATCAAAAAGATTAATTAAAAGTATGAATATGAGCACCTTTTCCATGATATTCCAACACGGAAAAATATAATATACCATGTGGACATTGAAAATTAAAAAACCAGTACAACAAGATCCATATCGAATAAATCCCAAGAATTAGGAGCATCTTAGAGAGGAAATCAAGTATCTGTCGGACGATGAATTTATTGAACCTAGCCAAAGTGAATGGATTTCTCTCTGTATTCTTGTACCAAAGCCAGATGAAACTTTTCGTATGTGCACTGACTATAGAAAAGTTAATACTGTGACAAAGACTGATTCGTTTCCAGTGCCAAGAGCAGATGACTGCATTGACGATATTGGTCTCGCTAAATATGTTATCAAATTTGATCTTCTAAAAAGGTTTTGGCAAAATTCTCTCACTGAAAGAGCTAAAGAGACCTCGGCATTTTTAAGTCCTGATGGACTTTATCAGTGCAAAGTTATGCCGTTTTGGGGATGAAAAACTAACCGACAACATTTCAATGCCTTATCAACATGATGATATCTGAATTGGACAAATGAAGGGTCTACATGTATATCGATGACTTCATCATTCACAGCGATGATTTGGATGAACATCAGAAGACTATCTGAGAAGTTTTTGACCGACTGACTAAAGCCAATTAACAGTTAATCTTGTTAAATTTAAGCGAATTTTGTCTTGAGATTAATTGTAACGCTGGTCCTTATGATTAATGTATTTTCATGTGCAGTTAAGTGTAATGATATGTCTTATATTCTAACAAAAGAAGGTATTAATTCTTTAAACTTTCTTTTCATTAAGGAGGGGAAGTGCCATGTAGATGGGATATACAGAGACCTGTTTTCAGAATATTCTAGAAACATGAGGAACGTTAATTTTCCACTGTGGTTATTTTTAAAAACAGGTTATTAGTAAACAAGCTGTTTACTAGCTGATACAAATAGGAGTGACTTACTTGGTGATTAGGGAGTTTGAAGTTAGAATTGTGGCTTTGAGGATACAGAATTAGGGAAAAGTGTTGGATTTCATTTGAAATGTACATGTTATAAGTTGGACTTACTTTACTTTTAAACAGGTTGCACATATCTGTTTGCAAGTTAAGCTATTGTTAATTTAGGTTGCAAGAACATGGAACTTGATACGTTTTGTAGTCTGAACATAATTCTTAATTTTGAGGGATTTATTTTATTTCTTCTTCTAAGATTAAAAATGTCAAAATTTCATTCAAACTTAACTCTTATTGTACTCTTCTGTCTTTAGTCATTGATAACTATTGTTAATTGTTAAAGGTTTGTCGTTGGTTTTCTTTCTTGCTATTTTTGGCGCGTAACAGTGTCGTAAATTGCCGGCGCACGACATGTGTTCGTTTTTGTATGAACTCCGATTATGTACTAATATCTTTGATGTTTTATATCAATTCTGCTTCATTTTGTATAGACGCTTTCTTCTGAAACTTTGATGTCATCAGAGAAAATTTGGACGTGATCGAGTAAACAACCGTTGAGACGGTCTACAAACAAACGTAAAAGATCAGTACAAAATAGGAAATTGGAAATGACGAGATGCGGTCAAAACGTATCCAAACCAAAACGTACTCGCAAAGTAAGTCAAAATGTACCCAAAAATAGTCAAAACGTAACCAAAATTTAAGTCAAAACTTACCCTGTGTAAAATTTTCTTTGCACCAATTTCAATGTTAGATATAAATTTACCTTTCTAGGGTGGTTTAACTCCAAACTCACTTTATATGTTTTTTTCTTTAAAAGGAAGCATGCTTTCAGTCCCAAGGTACACTCAATTATGGGTGATGTGTATTGTCAGGACTGATAGGTGTAACAAACTAGTGATCATGTAACAGTTTTATTTTCATATTGTTGCATAGTATTATGTATATTTAAACTCCTCCTTTTTTAAAGGTTAACAAAAAATAACTTAGATCTAGTCAATTTAAGTTTGAAATGGATACAATGAATTAAACTTTTTTCCCCCACTAAAAGCAGGGGTTACCTTTAATTACACTATCCATAGTATCAACAATCCTTCTGAAAATGTCTTTTAAAAATACTGTGGAAAAGAGGAAAATGTTGGTAACAATATTCTACATTTCTCACAATATACATGTGTATTTTATCCTTTCCAAGCCTTATCTAGTATGTAATTTGCAAATGTTTTCAAACTGGAAGAGTCAAAGATGTTATTGTTTGGCAAAGAGTTAAAGTTCAAAATGTTCTCAGTGCAGAATATATCATAAAATGTCACCCCCTCCAAAAGAATTAACATTTTAATCTAGTGAAAAAAATGGTATATAAATGACACAGGTAATAATATGTACATGTAGGTGTAATTGAGTCACTGGTCTTACACCACCAAATCTTTCACTTTACCAAATTCAAAGAACTTCCAAATTATAAAAATGTTACAAAAAATCAAAAGGGTAGAAATGGAAAATATTAAAAAAGTTTCCATCAGATCGTTTACTGAATTTCACAAAAAAAAAAATCAATCCTTCGATTTTTCATCTGAACCAAACTGTCCCTCAAATTATAAAAATAGTTTGCAAAGTAATTCAATCACCATGCAATCTGCAACAGGTTAAAGACCAATGTGAATGACTAGTTTAATTACCACATTTAATTTGTAACACTCTAACTGAGTGTTGAAATTGCACTCTTTGCTATCCAATCAATGTGATTAATGTATCGCATTTGTTTAACTGTTATATCATTTCTTTAAATGCGTTGATGCTTTTTTTTTTTTTTTTTTTAACAAAACATATTTTCATAATGATGGATAAATATATCAAAGTATCTAATATGCTTTTTTCGTTAATAGCAACTTTATCTTCCTGAAAAAAAAAGAAAAACATGGTTTTATCACTAAGCATTTGCTTGTCTTCGCTATGTAATATGTATCATCATTGGTTTTAATCATGTACTTAATGCAATTTTTTAAAAAGAGAAAAAGCAGAAATAAAAATCATCGACATCAAGATAGTAAATACGTAATTTCTGTTAATTTGTACAACTAGAGGCGCTTGAGCGCCTGTATCGCGCCATAGGCCTGATTTTTCTGTAACGGTGAAGAGAAGCTTTAAACAATTACCATTCATTCCTGCATTTTAGGTCACTGAAGAAAAAAAGCTATGAAAACATGTGAGAAAAGAAGAAAATAATAGTAACCTACATTTTCTTAGTTTTACACAATAATATCTACCCTTTTTGATAAAAGTTTTACTAATTTGAAGATTTATTATGTTGTCTGCAACATCTTTCAATTATGACCAGTTATAAAAATTTTGTCTTCTGGTTATAGTTAAAGAGGGTCTTGTTACAAACCATTTTGGGTGGGGAAACATCAAAATACAGAAAAAATATGCATTGTGGCAATTGTTTTATTGAAGCTGCAGGATCAGTTTGATTGGATAACAAAATGCCTGATCACAACAGTAAAGCCCTGTCCCTCTTTGTATAAGGTCACCAGTAGGTCAACAAATCTTTACCAGAACTAATAAAAGTGCAGAGGTTCTTTTGTTTATATGAATGAGATTATAGATTATGTAAAGCAACTATCTTTAACTCTTTACCAAACAACAAAATTTGGGATGTGACCAAACTAAAAGCATTTGCAGACAACAAATTAAACATTGATGAAATGATGATTTCTATCTTTGATGAAAACACTGAGAGAAAAGGAGAAAATGCTGATTACCAGCATTTTCTCCTTTTCCAAGAGTGTTTTCCAAAGACTTCTTCTTTAGGGACGTTATTAAAAGTCAGGATTGTATGGTAAAGACTTATCACCATAGGAACTAACCTGCAATACAACAATGATATCCAACGAATAGTTTGAGAGAAGAAATTTTTCAAAGATTGTACTTTATACCATAAAAGGAAAATGAGTCTCCCATAAAACCCATGTTTTTTTACGGATCCTTTTTTTTTTTTAAGGAATTCTTTAGACCTCTACCAAAGGAACATTCCTGCAAAATGATAATGCTATCCAATTAGCGGTTCTGGAGAAGAAGATTTTTTAAAGGTTTTTTACTTTGGTTGCCATGGCAACCAGAATTATCCATGGAACACAATTATTTGAAGGAATTTGAAAGAGGACTACCTAAGGAACATTCCTGTGAAATTTGGTAAAAATCCAGTCAATAGTTTCTGAGGAGAAGTTTTTTAAAGAAAAAGTTTACGGACGCACGCACGGACGAACTGACGAACGAACGGACGGACGCACGACGGACACAACGCCATGACAATAGCTCGCTGGCCTTCGGCCAGTGGAGCTAAAAATTGAAGATAAAAATACCATAAAAATCATCGGTATATTTTGACTGCATATCAGGCATTTTTTGACTTCACTTGGGTACGTTTTGACACTACTTGGGTACGCTTTTAGTTTTTGTTTGGGAACATTTTGGCTGTAATCTGAAATGGCGACGTCATTACGCGGCGCAGCCAACAGTTAATAAATTTTGTGTCGATCTCGGTATTACATTCGACTAGACTGTTAAACAAATTTGACGTTCTGAAAAGTTTAAAAACATTACTCAAGCACAGTTGGCTTACAGGTGCCATGGCAGTAAAACAGACCTAAGGGCAGGTGAACGCTGGAAAGAGGGGGAAGCAAGAAAGGGTTGGCCGATTTCTTTAGATAAAGAGTCGTGTAATTTTGCGACGAGATACATTTTTGCAGATCGGAAAGTAACAGAGAGATATCAGCGTCAACCGGCATATCAAGGTCTGCTTTTCATAGAATGTTTAAGGACAAACTTAACATGATACAAGTCCGCTAGAGCTGGGTTCCACGTCTGACGTTCACACTTTCCTAGAATTTCATGCTCGACTTGAAGCAAACGACCCTGTGTTGAATCCTCTATGATAGCAGATCATTGGAGACGGTTGGTTTAACTACTTCAAACCCGGAGGAAAGCGACAGGTCAGTATATGGAAGACACATCGGATCAATCCATGGAAGAAGGCAAAAATTTCTACTTGGGCTTACAACTTTGCCTGCTTTCCATAGCTTTTAAGGCGGATTTACGAGGTTGCAAGTTCGATTCCAGCAATTAGCTGGTGTCTGCTATATTTGCTTATAACAGCTAGAAGTCTGACACAAATTTAAAACAGTTTTTGACGAGCCATTGATTAAATGACATGGCAAATGCTTAACGGCTCTTTTATAAACTTACCATTGACGCCGTTAATGAACTTTGACGTGAACCGCGGTGTGCGTACTTGTTGTGGTATTTATGCTATAACTTTCTTATTTGTTAAGATTGTTATGTGATTTTCTATATACATGTTTGGTATGTATATATAATTAAAACATATCAAAAAATTGCATTTGTAGCGTTTTATTTTCTTTTGCTATTGAAATTGTCACGGAATTTTGGGACAACCCTCGGCCGGATTTGTCTACTCTACCAACCCTTCTTCTCAATATCTGAATTCTTTTCTATAGTCTATAACTCTAAATATGTCCTTTTTAGCGAAATAAGAACGAAATGTGCCAAATTTTGCTCTGTGTGATACAAAAGAAGATCCTTTTGAGACACAAATGCCCGTGCAAGTAAGTTAAATAAGGCTTTGTTATGTAGCTAAATTTGCTAACTTTTTGTCCTTGGAACTTATGACACCAACTTGAATGAACAAAAAGTATTATTAAGAATATGCAGATAGTTATTTCATATATATATCGTAGCTTTATTTTACCCCTCCCCCTCCCCCCCCCCTTTTCCAAAAAAAAAAAAAAACGCATACACACATACACACACAAACGAGTTATTTTGGTGGTTCTTCACTCAGAAGACGAAAGCGCTGTGTAAGTCATCGCTCAATGTAGACTGGTTACCGCCCCTGATACTACTACGTGTATAGGTAAGACACGGTATACAACGGTGGCCAGTTCACGCTCAATGTTAGACTGGTTACCGCCCCTGATACTACTACGTGTATAGGTAATACACGGTATACAACGGTGGCCAGTTCAGCTCAATGTTTACCCATAACCGGAGAGGTTCTGGGACGTTTCGCCCCAAAACCATTTCCTCCCCAAGTCGTTTCGCCCCCAAGACGTTTCCCCCCAGGTCGTTTTCCCCCCTGGTCGTTTCGCCCCCACTGGTCGTTTCGCCCCCCCTGGTTGTTTCCCCACTAGTCGTTTCGCCCCCTGCTCAAGAAAAGCTGAATTGCACCTTAGAACTTTAATGAATTTTAATAGGTGGACAATGTTAAGAAACACAATATGAATTTTTTTGTTTGGCATTTGCATAATTTAGACAATGAGACCCTTATCAAATGAAATTCTTATTCGTGTGGTTAAAGGGTAAAAAATGTTACATTGAAAAGAAAGCTTCTATTAATGAAAGAAACTTATCACTCTAGCTTTACAACGGCCAATTTTTCGATTACTGACAGAAACAAAAGGAAATATCAAGAGTTGCTCAAATTGTGATGTTAGTGTCGGAATAGTCTAATTCAATGAAAAGAGGAGTAAATACTGGTAACCAGCATTTACCTTTTTTCCCACATTGTTTTAAATTACTTTCTTTCAAGTACCAGACTATCAACGGTTATTGCATTTTACCAAAACACATCCCCTTTTTGTGTTATTTGTACATGGAAATAATAAAGAGTAAAACAAGAGCCATCGTAGACGGATTGTACTCCCCGAACAGGTCTCTGTTTAGGAAAGTGAAGGCTGTCGATGAGTAGTTGGTCACAGGAGAGGTGGGTGGGGGTGAAACAGGCTTCTTGTGTTTGGTCCCGTCTGCCAAACAACATTTTCCAATTTTCAATTTACTAAGGGCAATAAGAGCAACAACTTCTCAGACATTTAGCACCCTTTTCCCGTAACATGGTTTGGCATAGATTAAAAAGGGGGGGCCCATTTTGAAACTTTTCATAAACAATATGAATGCGAAGATTCATGAAATTTTGACGAAAACTGACGGAGTTATTAGTAGAAAATTTATTTTTTTTTTTTTACAAGAAACCCCCTTTTTCCATTACACAGCGTCAAACTGGAAAACCGAGAAAAGTACATCGGCGCAATATCCTTCATATATGAAGTTTCATCCAATTTAGTCCAGGGGTTGTGGAGAAATGGCTTCGGACGAACGGAGAGACGGACAGAAGGACGCAATCTGAATTGAAGTTCACAACTTTTCTGTAAAATATCAACCCTTTTTCCGATGAACCTCAAAAGTATAAATGATAAATCAAGACAGTGAAATCTCTTTACACACTTGTATTTCTACATAATGATATATAAACCCATTTATACCTTTTGATTAAAAAATTGGTGCCGACAATATTGAAAGTAATGCTTGATGTGACAAAGGATTACGTAATCAATTAAGCGACTTCACAGTAGCAAAGTCAAAATGACAGATATTGCGTAATTTACGTAATTAACGAGTTTATAATTAGGCCAAATAGGATTATGACGGCAAGTGACAGCCTTTTGACCAGCAACACGGTGGACTCTTACAAGCAGTAAACAATTTTGGGTATCATTAATCTTTTAAAAGATAACACAGAAGGTGAAAGAAAGGTAAAGACCGGGATCAGGTCGGCGTCATGTGGTGCATCATCTTTGTCTGCTATGCGTAGGTGATCAGCATCGTGACAAAAGGAGATACAGTTCTTTTTTTGTTCTGAATTTTAACCTTAATCTAGGATTGGCTTTTTTATATATACATGTACATATTAACTATTGACGGACATTCAAGTTTCCTTTGGATATGATGATACTATAAATTAACTATACAACGGCAGTTATATCAGTATATTTATGTAATTCAGTTTTTTTTTTGGTCATGATTTTTCATTTTACTTTTTGGGTAAAAAAAAAAATCTAGCTGATGTAATTAAAGAAGTTTAATTTTGCATAAAGCATGCGTTTTCACACCTCAGAATTAGTCGCATTCATTGCGCGAAAAACTTTGCGTGATTAATAACTCAACCAAATAAACAAGGTGATCAGTATCGATGAAAAACCTTTATACTTCAATTTATTGTATCAAAAGACTATCAAGGACACTTACATCGGAAAACATGTATGTATATACAATATATTTTCTTTCTTCCTCTTTTCAGAAAATTATGATTTGAATTAATATACACTATCATTCAAGAATCTTTTAACCATCATTGTATCTCTACTTCTCTTTTTAAAATAAATTATCTTGAGGGCGAAACGACTAGGGGAGGAAATGGTTTGGGGGCGAAACGACTAGGGTCCGGGGGGCGAAACGACAAGGGGTGAAAAATAGAGGCGAAACGACCAGGGGGAGAAACGTCTTGGGGGCGAAACGTCCTGTTACCACCGGAAAAGATTGGATTGGTCTCCTGCAATCAAGCTACTGCGCGGTACCAGGCCAGAAACTGATATCGCTTGGCACAAAAGTAAACAAACGTAAGATACTCTGGCTAGCCTCCGTTAAATTTCATATAAGCATGAAGGGGGAGAAGCAAGATTATTGGATTGCCGAAAGCATCAAAGACCGACTTTTTGAAGACACCTATTCTTCCACCAAAGAACTTGGAAGGTTTGTAAATTCAAGGTTGGCTCTGCTTAGTTACCGAAGTTATTTACATTGGATTCAACATGGATGATAGGAGCGAAAACCATGTAATAACTTCACAAACATCAGAACAGTGGTTGAAAATATCCGAATGTCTTCCTTGTATATTATTCAAATTTTATCTCCCGATATGCTCAGATCACGCTCAGTGTCAATGGTTGTACATTTACAACAATCCACCATACTGTCCACAGATGAAAATTTACCTGCAAACGACATATTTATTTTTAAATCTCCATATACATCCAGAATACAATTACAGACAAAAAATTAGATGCACATGATTGCATTTCCTTGATTGCTTTGGTCCTAACCCTAATACCACACAATCCCTGCTTTTGATGCCCCTGAGAAAGAATCCTTTAGAAGACATTGTGGGGAAAAGGAGAAAATGCTGGTAACCAGCATTTTCTCCTTTTCCCACGATGTTTTCTGTCCTTCACAAAACAAATTTCAAATTTTCAGTCACTGTTATTTTGTCATCTGCAATGCTTTCAATTTGGACAAACCAGAAATTTTGTCGTTTGGTAATGAGTTAAGAAGATTTAGCAAAGCTGATCTACATTAAAACACATTTTGTGCAATCCCATCTTAAACATTGCTTGCCATGGATAACCCTTTCCTAAACAATCCCCGGTTTTCACTACCCTGAAAAAGAAGCCTTTTTGAAATGTCATGGTTAAAGGAGATAATGCTAATGACCAGCATTTTCTTTTTTTCACACAATGTTTTCTACCTTCCCAAAACGAAATTAATATCTATTTTTTAGTCATGTTAATTTTGTCATCAGCAAATGCATTCAATTTGGCAGTCTTAAATTTTGTCATTTAGTAAAGAGTTAAATCACACAAAAAAGGCATTCCAACATTCACATATAAAGTATCGTCTCAGATCAGCCTGCGCAGTCCATGCAGGCTAATCTGAGATGGCAATCTATGATTATATTGGATTTTGTTCTTCAGCAGACTTACACAAAACAGAAAATTATGTAAAAATGGAATGTTTTGTTTCGGGTTGACCTGCAGAGACTGCACAGGCTGATCTGTAGGGTTGGGAAGCATGCTCATGTAGAAATGAAACTGCATGAAATAAATGTTTCTAAAAAAAGGGTATCAAACAGATTGAAGGATTTTTTTTCAAATATTTACTGTCTCAATTCTTTGGAACAAAAAGAAACTGATCTAGCTCTGCAATTTTTACTTTGACCGGGCCACCCAAAGGTCATGAAAAATAATTATATTTCCGCAGTTTTTGATGATGTCCCAATACTATGCCCAGTTTGGTTGTCCCAAAATTTAAGCAAAATATGGTAAGTGATAAATTGATCTTTTTCTACAATTTTTTTTTTCATTTTGTATTGTTTCTCACCTTTCTTTTCTAAGCTATCAAAGAAAGAAATCATCATTTTAGCAACATTTGATATGTCATCTGGAAAACTTTTAATAATAAAAGTATTGTCCATTCCAAATTTTATGGGTTGGTAAGGAGTTAATAGTGTTCTGGAGTCTTCTTTCTCTTTATTTTTTGGTGAAGGGCTCATAAATACAAAGTTTCTGCAATGATGTTACTGTTTCTTTACTCTTTGATTTCAGTGGTGCTACATCTAAAGTCTTCAAATGCATACATAAGGGCACAGGTCAAGCTTGGGCAGCCAAAGTCATCAACAAAAAGGTATCACAGCTATTTATTATCAATCTGACTTTTTTCTTTCCCACTGAATATATTATAATTTTTATTGACCATAAGAGTGCTAGTTTTAACAGTTTGCATTTATGTACAGTATAGAATACTACTAGGCTGTATAGAACATGCAGTCTGAATTTATAACTCTTTACCAAACGACAAAATTTTGGACTGGTCCAAATTAAAAGCACTTGCAGGCAACAAAATAAAAGTAACTCAAAAGTGTATATTTGTTTCCAGCAGGGTAGAAAACATGATAGGAAAAGGAGAAAATGATAGTTACTACCATTTTCTCCTTCTCCCACAGTGTTTTCAAAAGGCTTCTATGCAAAGGTCGTAAAAACCAGGGATTGTTTTGTAAAGGGTTAAAGTGCACCATGAATGATCATATGATTAACATCTGCTTGTGATGGTCCTTTTTTTTTTTCATTAGTATTTATGTACATGATATTCTTTAGCATAGTGGGTTATGCATGTTGTATTGCTTTTCATTTGCAAGGTTGACAAAAAAGTTGTTGTAACAGAAGCAGGGATTCTATTGAAAGTTAAACATGAAAATGTGGTAAGTGGAAAACAGTTTCATTATTCTTGTCATAATTTTATAGAATTTTTACTCATTTCACGCCAAATAAATAGCCATGCTCTGGCAAAATGTGGCTTAACCCTTTACCAGACAATGCCAACTTTTAACACCCCAGATAAAGAAAGCTTTTGAAAACATTGTGGGAAAAGGAGAAAATGCTGGTTACCAGCATTTTCTCCTTTACCCAAAATGTTTTCTATCCTTTTCATATCAAATTTCAAATTTTTGATTCACATTTAATTTGTTGTCTGCAAATGCTTTCAATTTGGACCAGTCTAAAATTTTGTCATTTGGTAAAGGGTTAATACATCTGAGTAATGTATTGTACAAAGCAAGATTTCATATGATTTTTTATCCAAAATATTCATTTACTAGTAATCTGACAGGCTACTGGGTCTGTAGCTTGAATAGTCTGTATAAATTCAGAAAATTAAACTAAAGTAAATATTTCAACCCATGTCAGCTTCACAGGCTGACAGATGCATTAATCCCCCTTTTCTGTTATCCTTTTACTGACCAATTCTGTGTTTCCTGGAACCTAACAACAATGTGAGAGAGGGAAAACAAGCTATTGAACCACTTTTTTTTTTTAACCCTTTTAATTACGAATCAGTGGATTTGAGATACATTTCCTTTTTTGTCCACAAAAGTTTTCGATACATGTGATATGATTGAAAGAATCAGTAATCTTTTAACAAAAATGGAATGCTAAAAATAATGAAATAAGATGTTAATAATATTCTACATTAAGTTATGCAACATACTAGTTAATGTACATATGGCATAAAAATATGCTTATATTTCTACAATTTTATCAAAATCTATTTTAAACAGATTTTTTTTTCAGACCTCAAAAGAATTTGAGATGACTGATTAATTAAAAGAAAGAGTTGTTGAAAGCAACATTTCATTTGCATTGAACAGACATAACTTTTAATTTATACAGTATCCTAAAATTCTAAAGTTATGATTATCTATACTTTTCAGATTAGAATGAAGGAAATTTATGAGACACCAACACAAATTATTCTTATTCTAGAGTTAGTCACTGGTGGAGAGTTGTTTGAAAGGTTTGTAAAGTAATATCTATTTTGAATGTGTTTAGAAAATGTATTGTGATTAGCTGATATAGTAAATCTCAGCCGAGTAAAAAGGTGGTTTATTGGTAGTATTTTCTCTTTTTTTTTTTTTTTTTTTTCTCCATGATGTTTTTTTTTTATCAAAATCCTATTAATTAGATCACACATTTGTCTGATCTGCAAATCATTTCAGTTAGGATTACTGTATTTTTCCATTTTGTTTGGCAAAGAATTATTGGCACAATTACAGCTGTAGTAATTTATCACTCATTCCATTCATCTAAAAGTAGCATTTTGTACTCTTTAGCTGTATATCTGTAAGTCTCTATAACCTTGCCTTTGTAGAATTGTGAGCAGAGGACATTACTGTGAGAAAGATGCTGCAGAAGCGGTGAGGGAAATGCTTGTTGCAGTTAAGGTATGTAAAAGAAAAGAAGACAGAAACTGTGATGTAAATCTGTCTCCATCTACAGTCCAGCCTTTATTATTCATTAGAATGGATATCTATTGCCAAATGTTTTTTAAATGAGATTCTACATCAGGATTTTATAAGTTCAATTCATGCTGCAGTCAGTCCTCTCCACAAAACTGTTATTTGGAGGATAGTTTTCTTAGTTTTTCAGTGCTGATAGACCTACATGTACATGTTTCAAGGATCAATGTGCTATTCCTATGATGAGTCTGAAATTACTTTGAAAACTCTTTAGTCTTAACCAAACATTTCTATATTTTAACTCTTTACCATACGATAAAACTTTGGACCAGTCAAAATTCAAACCATTTGCAGATGACAAATAAAATAAATGTGAATCAAAATTGAAACTAGTATTGGGAAGGATAGAAAACATTGTGGGAAAAGGAGAGAATGCTAGTTTCCTTCAATATACAAAAATGGGCATATCTGACTTTTTTTTATTTACATGTAAAGAATTTAAATTTAATGTTTTTTCCCCTTGTATTCTTTCAGTATCTTCATGATAGTGGTATAATTCACAGAGATTTAAAAGTAAGTTTCTATCATCAGTAAAATAAAGCTACATGTTTGTTGTATAAATTCCAAGGCTTCTTTTTCCACACTTTCTCTAAAATATCAGACAAAATTGATCAGATGATACACTCTGTTGAGTCTGATCAAGATCTACACTGCAAAGAAGCATAGTGTTCCAAGAAGCCAGTTAACCATTAAAGGCTGAATAGCCAGTGGCTTGGAAAGAATATTGTGCGAAGTACTGGTAACAGAAACTCCAGGAAAGCATGGATAGGTGCACTGGCCACGCGATATAACTGAAATAATGTTGACAACAGCGTTAAACACAATACAATCAATTGAAGGCTTAATAAATGGAAACATATTTTTAGCGAGTACAAAGAATGCATTTACTGTAATGTAAAGCTTGGTTAATCAAAACTATTTTACAAACTGACAAACTGTGCAGATTTATGATGAGATAACACATTCTGTGAAAGCTTGTCTAGATCTATGTTTTCTGCTAAAATCAAAAATACTAAATTCTGCACTTTGAGGGGAGACTAATACTTGGTGCTCAAAGCATTTATTTTTGCCTTTATACCGTATGGTATCTGGACAGACTTGCCTCTTGATGCTCTATAAAGAAAACATCTGTGTGTGAAGAAGCTAACCATACCGAACACAAGTGAAAATCAACAGGTTAAAACAGATATTACATTACATCTTATTCA
Source organism: Tridacna crocea (assembly GCA_943736015.1). Lineage (NCBI taxonomy): Eukaryota > Metazoa > Mollusca > Bivalvia > Cardiida > Cardiidae > Tridacna > Tridacna crocea. The sequence goes on from OX031066.1 coordinate 20,438,224, forward strand.
TGCTTGACACTTTTAAATTCCTTACGGAATAATCAAAACACTATGAAAAATAAATCTCTGATGTTCAATATTTCAGGTATTTCTTTTTTCAAGAGTTAGAAACACTTTACCCTTCTAGAACATTTTTTCAGCATGTATCATGCAGCCATATAGTTATAATATTATTGCTTGATTTTTATTTTCCACAGCCTGAAAACTTGCTGTATGAAAATCTTTCCCCAGATGCTAAGCTCAAAGTTGGTAAGTCTTTATTTTCTTAACTCATTCAGCATTAGCTTGCATGTCATCACACAAGTAAAGCAAATACATAGCCATCCATCTCAACTTGGTCTGACACTAAGAAAGTCATAGAGTGCTTTTTTTTTTCATCCAGAATATGGAAAAATTCTTACAAATGGACAATCACAAAGCAATAAAGAGATATTTTCAGCATACTCAAAGGGGTACTTTAAACTTCAAAGTTATGTTCCTTGGGCTTATAGCAAGTACTGTGTCCCTTTGGTCAAAAGAAGCTCCTCCCAGATGGCCAGGTTTACAAATGTAATTAACACTCATGCTGACAGTGACCTATTCAGGGTAAAAAATGTCCTCCTTTTTTTTCATTTCAGCTGATTTTGGTTTATCAAAGATTATTGATCCACAAGTACAGACAAACACTGTGTGTGGGACGCCAGGATACTGTGGTAAGTAGGTATGCTAACTTACCTCATTACCAGGCAACACCATTTAAGCAATGTCCAAATTGAAAGCGTTTGCAGACGACAGTCTCTATGCTCATATGGTGTAGTATTTCTTTGATAGGGTAGAAAAGATTATGGGAAAAGGAGAAAATGTTGGATACCATCATTTTCTCCTTTTTCAACAAAATTTTCAATACAATTCTTTCCCAGAGTTGTTAAAAGTTGCCATTGTGAAGAAAAGGGTTAGAGGAAACTCTCTACCACACGATCCCATATTTTAACGATATTTATGGAACAGGCTTTTGTGGACAGCATATCATTTGTGACTAAAATGATGAAATCTCATATTGAAAAGGGTAGAGAATATTACACGACAAACAGAAAATGCTGGCTATCTTGGCTTCTTTCCCAAGGGTTGTTCAAACTCAAAATTTTTTGTTAAAGGGCGTAGTAGCATTCCTAAACAGTCCCTGGTTTTTACGACCCTTGGATAGAAGCCTTTAGAAAACATTGTGGAAAAAGGAGAAAATGCTGGTAACCAGCATTTTCTCCTTTTCCCACAATGTTTTCTACCCTGCTGGATACAAAGTTCACTTTTTGAGTTGTGTTTATTTTGTGATCTGCAAGTGCTTTCAGTTTGGACCTGTCTGAATGGGTAGAAAAGAATGCAGGAAAAGGAGAAAATGCCTGTAACCAGCCTTTTTGTATGTCTGAAGGGTTGTATTGTTATTGTTGTCTGTCCATATGTCTGTCTGCCTGTTCGTCCATCTGTCTGTCTGTTAGCTGTTTCTTGTGTGTGCAACTCGTTCAGCTTTCATTGGAATAAGATCAAACTTACCACAATGAATTTCTGTGATGTTTAGATGTACATATGACTTTAAGAATTTGCAGATCTGCAGGAACAACATTTAATTTTTTTCCTTCAGCTCCTGAGGTTGTGAGAGGCCACTTCTACAATGAATGTGTTGACATGTGGAGCATTGGTGTTATAGCTTATATACTGTAAGTACATGCAAAAACACAGCTTTCTCATTACCAACTGTAAATTACTTTCCTTCTACCATTGTACTTCAATGGTTTTAAATAGAATTTTCAAAAATAGAAAACAGATAAATCATAGGCTCTGAATCTACATTGGTCTGTTAGGGAATACAGAAATTCTCATTGGTCGATCATCTGACCACAGATACAGAAAATAGTATAGAGCTGCGTCGCCTCTGTATCATATATAATAGCACAAATTTTTACAATAAAATCAACAGATTGAAATCATTTGCAGACAACAAAATAAATGTGAATCAGAAATTGAAATTTGATTTGGAAAAGGTTGAAAATATTTTGGGAAAAAGAGAAATGCTGGTACCAGCATTTTCTCCTTTTCCAACAATGTTTTCATGAGGATTCTTCTTCTGGGTCATTAAAAGGTGTTATTGTGTGGTAAAGGGTTATACATTTGATTTTCGAGTGGTCGCCTTGTATGGTGCGCAATAAAGGTCCAAATATGATATTTTCTACCCTTTTTTAAATAAAACAAATCATGTTTTGTGCTCTACAATTTTATAGTCTTGTGTCGCATTTTAACATTACAAAAAACACTTTCTTCTGTTCATGTTTTCAGATTGTGTGGGTATGAGCCGTTCTATGATGACAATGAAAAATTAATGTACAAGAAAATTCTCAAGGCTGAATTTGAATTTGACTCGCCATTTTGGGATGATATTACAGAAAACGCTAAAGTAAGAATTTAAATGTTATGAATAGAGCTGTAGTGCTTATGAAAGATGGGAGCAAATCTTCAAGGAAAGTGACGTTTCTTCAAGGAAAGTGACGTTATATGTTAGAAATAGAGCCATGATGGTTATGGGAGATCATAACAATACAAAATTTGAGAAATGCAGACTTTGAGATTTACCATGGAAAGGGTAGAAAACATGGTGGGAAAAGGAGAAAATGCTGGTTAACAGCATTTTTTTTTTTCCTTTTTCCATGTTATTCAAATATTTCAACAAAAGAATGTTTATGCAAAAAAAAAGAAAACATACTTAATGGATATTGGTTTAAAATAGAAGATTATCTTTTTGAATTGTTGGTGGAAAATGGTCAGAGGAATTTTCTTAACATGCTTTAGTTTGTTTAGATGTGATCCAGGCTGCATTAAACAAGCTGATTGTGACTCAACCCAATCTTCAAAATCAGTTTATCAGTTTTATGAATATTCAACTGCAATTTTACCTCAGTAAGTTTGAGCTATGCATGGAATATGATGATTGAAAAAGGCAAAAATGGGAATTAAACCTTGAAACTGTTAAATATTCAGCATTCCAAGCATTTATGCTTTGAACAGTCATTTGTTTACATTCAGGGCTCGTATTCACCATCAGTTCTTGACATTATTTTTAGTCTTATTCTCCAAGGTTTTATAAATTTGTAAACCATTTGGTATAGCCAATCAGAAGTTGTGTTACTTACAAACGTAGAAAATTCTGTAAAATAAGTCAAAGAACATTCTTAAGAATGGTTGGTGAATACGGGCCCAGGTCTCCATCCAACGTATCTAATAAGAATACCATCATTATACCCTCGTAAAATGAATGTTTTTAGGGGTATATTGGAATCAGCCTGTGGATCGTCTATGTGTCTGTGTACAAAATCAGAGGGCTGGCCGGGATATTAAGTCACATTTAGTGACAGATCTGCATGTAGTTGATGCATGGCTAGAGCTCTGTTTTTGAGAGCTAACAGGCATGCACATAGAAGAATATCAGTTTAAGGGAGGAAGCATTGACTGGCTTAGAAAAAATTTTGAGCAAAGGAATGTAAAACACAAGGCGTGCATCCATATATATGTACACTGGTTAATTGTAATGTAAGTGAAAACTGTTCATTTTTTACCAAATGACAAAATTTTAGACTGGTCTAAATTGAAATCATTTGCAGACGACAAAATGTATGTGGCTCAAATATTGAAATTTGTTTTGAGAAGAGTAGAAAACATTGTGGGAAAAGTAGAAAATGCTGGTTACCAGCATTTTCTCCTTTTCTCTCAACATCGTCAGAAGGCTTCTTTCCAATTGGTGTTAAAAGTCGGGATTATGTGGTAAAGAATTAAAAAAAGGTGTGAACAGCAATAAATAAACACATTATTTTACCATAGGATCTGATCAGGAAGTTGTTGAAGGTAAATGTGAAAGAGAGACTTACAGAAACAGAAGCCCTCAATCACCCTTGGGTTAAAGGTGTTGCTGCTAAAGCAGATCACTTGGAGGAAACTCAGACCAACATCAAGAAATTCAATGCAAAGAGGAAAATGAAGGTAACTGAACATTCTGAAGTGTTTACATCCTATCTGTCAGTATAGTGTAGTGTAGTCACAGCAAAAGCTAACACAATACAATTTGTTGTGGCTTAACCCTTTACCAAATGCCAAAATTTTAGACTGGTCCAAATTGAAAGCACTTTCAGACGTCAAAATTAACCTTACTCAAAAACTGAAATTTGTTTCCAGTATGGTATAAAACATTGTGGGAAAAGGAGAAAATGCTGGTTACCAGCATTTTCTCCTTTTCCCACAATGTTTTCAAAAGGCTTCTATCCTAGGGTGATAAAAACCAGGGATTGTTTGGTAAAGGATTAAAAGTTTCAACTTAAAACTTTGTTAAAAATTTGACCCATTACTCTTAAAATATATATTTCAGGCCAGTGCTTTTTTCCTAGAGTTCTTGAAATGAATCTGTTTATTTTGTTGAGATGCAGCGTTGTCGATGATGACTATAGGATTAAGGTCCCTTCATGCTCTAGGCATATATGGTATGGGCCATTAGAGAGAAAGAATCGGATACAAGGAAAACCGGGTACAAGCCCCTAGCTCTTCTTCGAATAGACCTCCCTGGTTCTTTAACATGCCCAGTGTAAAGCACTGATACATGAGAGGCTAACTGTGGGTTCCAAACCAGTTCATCTCTTGTTGGGTGGGAAACACAAGGTGTCTCAGAAAGGTCCTGGTTTGGCCGAATATCGAACCTTAAGCCTCAGGATTGATAGTTCAGTGCTTCACCACTGCACTACCATGCCACACATATTCAGCGTTGTTATTTGTGAACATGATAGTACATTGTATCTTTCTGAAGTTGGGGATCTAAATACAGATTTACTATTTTAAGTAGATATGCTGGTTCTGGGTTACCTGTATGCTGTTGAAACTTTTGTATTTGTAACCCATTACACAAAGAGGAACCTTCTGGGAACTGCAAAAATTTTAACCCTGGTCAAGACTGCGCAAATTGCGCAGTCTAACCAGGGTTGACACTTTTCACTGTTACGATATTCTCTGTATGAAAAGTGGTCATTCAGCCTTGTTATGCAATTGTTTTTGAACTATCAATTTAAATTGACCTTCACTATTGTTGATCTGTTTTCATCTAATTGATGTGCGGAATTCCCAGATTGTCCTTTTTTCCATGACAGGACACATTTATGCCAGTGAAAATCCTTATCTTTTTACTAGACATCATAATTTTAGACTTGTCTGAACTGAAAACATATTGTATGACAAGTTTAACCCTTTCCCAAACAACAAACTTTTGGACTACACCAAATTGAAAACATTTGCAGACGACAATTTAACTCTTGCTGAAAAGATGATTTCTGTCTATGATAGGGTATAAACATTGTGGGAAAAGGAGAAAATGCTGGTTACCAGCATTTTCTCCTTTTCCCACAATGATTTCAAAAGGCTACTGTTCCAGACCCGTATAAACCAGGGATTGTTTGGGAAAAGGTTAATGTGAAAAAAAGCATTTAATTTATCTTTGTGCCTTACAAAACATTGTTGGAAAAGGAGAAAATGCTTGTTATGAGAGACAACACCTCATGTATAGCTTCTTCCCGATTTAAATGCAATGCCTGACCACTGCGTCAAAGAGATATCTCTTTGGCTCAGTGGCTATAGTATTGGTCTTTTAACGCATTACCACACAATCCCTACTTTTGATGCCCCTTAGAAAGAAGCCTTTAGAAAACATTGTGGGAAAAGGAGAAAATGCTGGTAACCAACATTTTCTCCTTTTCCCACAATGTTTTTTTACCTTCACAAAACAAATTTCAAATTTTCAGTCACTGTTATTTTGTAGTCTGCAAATGCTTTCAATTTGGACCAGTCTGAAATAGTGTCGTTTGGTAATGGGTTAAACCTCGAAAAATGAGGATAATAGTCCTTCAGGGGTTCGAATCTCATCAGAGGCAGATGTATTTGAGGTATGCAATTGTTGCAAACTGTCATTTTTGTAAGATGCTTGTTACTGGCACTTTCTCCTTCCACCATGATTTTGAAAGCCTTCTTAGAATTTCAGGTGGTTAAGTCAAGGGAATGCCTAGAAAAGGATTATCTCACTCTTCATGAAGACAGCTGTTTAGATACCAGTAGATCACTCTTATTTACCACAATGTTTTCGCATGTGTCACCAACAGGGAATTTTTCAATGTAGTCCCTTGGAAGTTAACCCTTTACCTCACAACCTCCACTTGTAACAACCCTGGAAAAGAAGCCTTTTGAAAACATTGTAGGAAAAGGAGAAAATACTGGCAACCAGTGTTTTCTCTTTCTCACACAGTGTTTTCTACACAGTCAAAGAATTACTGCAGCATTTCAGCCACATTGGAATTGCGATCTGCAAAAGCTTTTCATTTAAACAAGGTTAAAATTCTGTCATCTAGTAAAGGGTTAAAGATAAAGAAAGGGCTTTAGATTAACCCTTTCCCAAACAAGCCCTGGTTTTTATGTGTCTGCAGTAAAAGTCTTTTGAAAACACTGTGGGAAAAGGAGAAATTGCTCATAACGAGCAATTTCTCCTTTTCCCAGAGTGTTTTCTACCCTGTTTGAGAACTTTCTGCCTCTTTCTCAAAATCTGAAATTGTCGTCTGCAAACTCTTTCAGTTTGGGACAGTCCAGAATTTGTTGTTTAGGAAAGGGTTAAGTCAGGATCCTGTTAACTGTCATGTACCAGTTTACAATGTAAAACCTTTACCACACAATCCCAGATTTCAAAATAAGCTAGGAAAGAGGCTTTTCGAAAAACGTTTTGGGAAAAGGATAAGTAACTGGTAACCAGCATTTTTTTCTTCTAACACCATGTTTTCTAACCGTTTGAAAGACAAACCTAATGGTTTTAATTTATTTTCAGCAAATGCAGTGAATTTGGATCAAATCTCAAATTGTCTTGTTTGGTAAAGAGTTAAGATTTACTACTTAAAAACTTTGTATTAATCTCTTGGCAGCTAAGTGCTACTCAAGGACAGTTTTCATCAAGATCATATTGCATGGAAAATGCAGTCTGATCTTTGATCTACTCTGTTTGATGCAGAGATGCTCTCCCCTCCAAAAAAAAACCCATTGAAGAGCAAAATAAAGGGTTTTACTATCAGCTTGAAAGTTTCGTTTCATTTATTTAGCAGAGTAAGGGTCAACCCATTACCACACAATTCCTACTTTTGACAACCTTGAGAAAGAAGCCTTTAGAAAACATTGTGGGAAAGGAAAAAATGCTGGTAACCAGCATTTTCTCCTTTTCCCACAATGTTTCTTCTCTTCACAGAACAAATTTCGAATTCTCAGTCAGTTTTATTTTTGTCAAATGCAAATGCTTTCAATTTGGACAAACCTAACAAATTGTTGTTTGGTAATGAGTTAAATTCAATCTGAGCATTTTGCATAGATATGATCGTAACTTCTAAATATGTGTTATATATAGATATATCTAGCACATAGTCTGGTTCAAGAGATCTATCTGGAATTGTAGAATGCAGCTTATAATCCTGATGTTGGCCAGTTTCTGGTTAACTACAATGAAGACATAGCTGAAGAGGAATTTGATGCTGATGAAGCTGCACCTGTGTTAGATAGTAACAATCCAGTACCAGACACTGAAGCAACACAGGAGGTTGTTGAAATGGAAAATAATGTTGAACAAGAGATGGAAATTGAAAAGAAAGAGGAAAATGAACAAGCATTGGATAGTGAATCAAAGATGGAAAATGAACAAATATTGGATAATGACCCTGGGATAGAAAATGAACAAAATAGTGAAGTCCCTGCTGAAACTGAGGTTGAGCAAGCTATTGATCAGCCAGAGCTATAGATTCTAGGTGAAACATGTGTGGCATCCATTCATACCCCTGTCCCTCCCTTGCGTGATTTTTTCTTTGTGCTAGTCTCACATACATTTATGTCTACCATCACATAGTAGTGAGCAGTGTATGATTCGTTCACATTAATATTTAGGATTTTTTTTCTATTAATTATTATTTTCTTTTTTTAGGTCAGATATTACTCTTTTAAAAAGAATAAAAAAATTTATGTGAACAAACTCACAACTTGGAATTTATGAGCTATAGGCTGAACCCATCGTGTACATGTATCTATCAAGTATACTTGAGAGGTATTGATAACATACAGTATCTTGTAAAGGCTGTTATCTTTTAATGAAAATATAAAAACCTTCAAAGAAAAATATAAAAGTTTGACACTTTATTTCCAACATTTAACCATGATTAATACCCTTGGTAAGAGTAGGGAATTCATAATAATAGGTGTGTTTGTACATACAACCCATGGTTAGAGGCAAAGATAAAAAGTAGTTTCTGAATCTGTTTTTAGGTCAATTTGATAAATCTATATTTCTTTTAACAACAGTAATAAATGTCTACTGTACACATGTATTGACATTCATGATCATCCAAGAAAGAAGGTAATAGGTATTGTGAGCCTAAAATTATAATGCAAAGTCAGTAATGCCAACATTTATGCTTGGATCCAATGAGTTGCACATGTGTTTTTCTTTTCTTGTTCCTGTTTTTTTGGTGTAGTTAAAAAGTGTTTCAGAAGAATTGCATGAATCGCTTGTTTTAGAACTGTTCTGTCAGAAATGTATTTGTCCTTACTCTTGAAAGAATTCCAGTATAAAATAAAAAGCATAGTCAGCCATTTTTGAACTCAATTGTTTTGAAACAGTATGATGTTGAATATGTACAGTAGATCTTCCAGTATGTTTTACTGGTCGCCAATACCATTTCTTTTTTTTTTCTCTTCATATTTGAGCTCAAAGAACTACATGTAATACATGTACTTTTCATTCAGGTTAAAAAGTAGTTACATGTTAATGTTACTTTTTTAATTTCATTTGCTAGAATTTGCAGATACATGTTTTTTTCACATGTCGTGGTAAGATGGCATGCTTAAATGCTTTCTCATAGAGTTGCAGCTGTGGCTGATCATTCGCAAGCTTGGCTTTCAGATCAAGAGACCTCTTTTGAAATACTGGTACCAGACTGCACTACTGTTTATCTGAAGCTTTGTAAACTTTTTATCAAACATTTTTGTGTTTAACTCTTTTCCATACATCAAAATTTTAGGGTAGTCCAAATTGAAAGCAATAAATATACACAACATCTTGAAATTTGATAGGGGAAGGATAGAAAATGTTGTGAAAAAGGAAAAGATGTTGGTTTCCAGCGTTTTCTCTTTTTCCTACAATGTTTTCAAAAGGCTTCTAGATCATGTTAAAAGTCAGGACTGTGTGGTAAAGGGTCAAACAACCCCGAAGAAAAAGGTTCTGATAATATTGTAAGAAAAAGAGAAAATGTGTATTATATCAATGTTGTTACAGGAGACCTCTCCTTCATGCATGACTTCATCCCAGTTTAACCCTTTCCCAAACAATCCCTGGTTTTTGCGGGTCAGAAATAGAAGCCTTTTCAAAACATTGTGTGAAAAGGAGAAAATGCTGGTAACCAGCATTTTCTCCTTTTCCCACAATGTTTTCTACCCTATCATATAGAAAAATAATCTTTTTAGCAACTGTTAATTTGTCATCTGCAAATTGCTTTGAATTTGGTCTGGTCAAATATTTGCTGTTTGGGAAAGGGTTAAATACATGTAAAATACGTAACAACCAAGTTAGGGAAAATTCTCTTTAGCTTGGTGGTTAGGGTGTTGGCCTTTCATCCAGGCATTCTCCTGCCCAGTGCCTGAATTTCTGCTATGCATTTGTTCATTTGTTTCTTTGTTATAGACTTTGTTGGTAAGATGGGGGCTCGTCCAGGATTGGCCATTGAGCCAGTAAACCTCATCCAAAAACAGATTGCCTCCCTAATATGGCTTTGTTTCATGCTTGGCTTCATCCCAATTTAAATACAATACCTAACAACTGTGTTGGGGAGAATTCTCTTTAGATCAGTGGTTATGGTATTTGCCTTTCATCCGTGCAGTCTAGGTTCAAATCCTGCCTGGTCCCTGTATTGCTGCCATGCATTTGTTCATTTGTTTCTTTGTTATGGAACTTGTTCATAAGAATGTTTTCTACCTATCCAATTACAAATTTCATAATTTGACGGCACCTTGTATCTGCAAATACTTTCATGATGGACATATTTAACATTTTGCCATTCCTAAAGTGTAAAACTTTTGATGGATACCAAACATAACAGTTACTGTGATTGTTATCTCAGACAAGTAGATTAACAACAAATTGCACGCAATGTATAGCCAGACTAATCTTGCGTGTATGCTTTATTAACTCTTTACCACACAATTCTGAATTTTAACGACCATGCGAAAAGAGCCATTTGAAAGCAATGTGAAAAAGGAGAAAATGCTGGTTACCAACATTTTCTCCTTTTCCCCAGTGTTTTCTACCCTTTCCAAAACAAATTTCAATCTTTTAGCCATATTTATTTTGTCGTCTGCAAGTGCTTTCAATTTTGACCAGTCTTAAACTGTTGTTTGGTAAAAGGTTGAATCACATGAGATATGCTGAAACATCCATGACTTTATATCATAGCCTTTTACTTGCTAAAAAATTATTATATTCATCTTGCATTCAAGAGATAACAGTATTTTTGAAATAATAGTTTCCTTTTTGATCTGCTAAATAAATGAATTTGTCATCTGTTTTCGAAAAACATACAACGCAAGGTGCCAAGGATACACTCTTAGGGGTATTTTTGGTACAGAATGACTACTACCAGTCTGGGTCTGAATTGTTTTTTGACCAAAGTTTTTGGATCATCAGTAATGACATGTACCCCTTAACTCATTACCAAACGACAATATTTTAGACCGGTCCAAATTGAAAGCATTTGCCGACGGCAAAAGAAAAGTGACTGAAAATTTGAAATTTGTTTTGTGAAGGGTAGAAAACATACTCTTTTGTTACTCAACAAAGTTGAGGCCAGTCCTCCATCTGATTTTGCTTTGCCCCTTTTACTTGATAATGGGCTAAAATCCTGTTCAATAAACCTACTTGTTGATATTTGTTTCTTTTATAGCCAGAGATAGTTGTTATTTAGTTATTCTTTGACTGATGTTGATTATCCTTTTACCACATGATCTACAGATATAGACCTGGAAAGAGACGGTTGAAAATCTTGTGGGAAAAGGAGAAAATACTGGTAACCATCATTTTCTCCCTTTCCCACAAGATTTTCTAACCTTTACAAGTCCCACCTTTTCGTTGTCTGTTAATGCTATTGGGATGTGTAGGTCAAAATTTTACAGTTTGGTAATAGGTCACTTTATAGCATAGCAAGGGCAGATATTTGTGACCCATCTTGCAAAAAGGGACCATCTGGGAATTCTGTACACCAATTAGATGAAAACAGAGTAACAACAGTTTTGATAATTCAAAAATGATTGTACAATGACCACTTTTCATACAGAAAATGTCATTAAAGTGAAAGGTTCAACCCTGGTCAGCCTGCACAATTCGAGCAGTCTGACCAGTGTTGACTTTTTTTGCAGTAACCAGAAGGTCCCTTTTTGCATGACAGGTCTTATTTTTGAAAGAGGCTTGCCTCAATGCCAGACTCTTAACACTGTTCCGAGATGAAAAATTTTTAGACCTGTTCACATTAAAAGGTTTTTGAAACAACACATCAAAATATGGTTGAATTTATGGGATTTGTCTTGAAAAGGGTAGAAAAAAGAGAGAAATTATTGCTAATTATAACTTTCATCTTATCCCATATTAATTTAAAAGCATTCTGTAACATGGGAAAAATATGGTTAAGGTTTTAAAACGCCATTAATTTTATTTCAACATTGCAGAAGAATGCGAAATCTAAGTATATATGCTATATAGATTTCTGAATAGCTTTAACTCTGTTTACTAACTGTGATTCCCCCTAACATTAGTAAGATTTTGATCATTTATCCCTTTACCACACAACGACGACTTTTAACAACCCTGGGAGAGAAGACTTTTGAAATATTTTGGAAAAAGGAGAAAATGCTGGTAACCAGCATTTTCTCCTTTTCCCAAAATGTTTTCTTCTCCGTCTACAATGATTCGACTGTTTGAGCCACACTGAAATTGTTGTCTACAAACACTTCAATTCGGACAAGGCTTAAATTTTGTTGTCTGGTCAAGGGTTAAATCTTACAGATACATCTTTACAGCCAGAGATTAAACAAAAAAAAAAGCTGTTAAAGTAGATATGTAGAATCTATTCAGCTGTGTATACATAGATTGAAAATAGATATAAGGTGTATTGAACAAAGGAACCCAGGGGGTTTGTCATTGATTTAAGACTGGAAACAACCACAATGTCTTAGATAGCTTAGAAACTGGAATGCATTTTCTGTATGTCATAATCAGTACAACATTGCCAGGGGCAACCGCAACTGTCAGGGGCAACATGAATGTACAAAAAAAATTATGATTTTATTTAACCCATTACCAAGCGACAATATTTCAGACTGGTCCAAATTGAAAGCATATGCAGACGACAAAATAAAAGTGATTGAAAATTTGAAATTTATTTTGTGAAGGGTAAAAAACATTGTTGGAAAAGGAGAAAATGCTGGTTACCAGCATTTTCTCCTTTTCCCACAATGTTTTCTAAAGGCTTCTTTCTCAGCGGCGTCAAAAGTAGGGATTGTGTGGTAATGGGTTAATAAAGATTATAAAATTGGATGAAATAGAGTGAAGCTATACCTTTAAACATTGCAAGTACATCTTATATCAGTATACTGAATACATAAATGTACCTTATGTTTATTCTTGAACCTTTTCAAAATAATCCTGTAAAATCTGTGCCACATAATGCAGGATTTTAACAACCCTGATACAGACGGCTGTTAGGCATGACTCGATGACTTACAGCCAGAGCGTAAACAAATGTTGGTAAGACTTTATGATGTGTAGTATCTAGATAGCCATGTAAACATGGATAAAAGATCAATATAAGGTGAATGGGATAAAGAGATGCGAGGGATTTATCTTTGGTTTAAACCAGAAACTGTGGTTGTAAAGTCTATGGCTAGCCGTAATAGAATAAAATTCATTTTCTATCCTTCAAAATCTATGCAATCTTGCACAGATCGTCAGGTGCAACATTTGGCACAAAGGTACAAGAATGATTATAATTTCATAAAATATAGATAAAACTGGTGACAAAACTGGATGAAAATGAATAATGATGCATCATAATCATTTACTACGCAATAACGACATGTAACACCCTTTATGAAAGAAGCCTTTTGAAAACATTGTGGAAAAAGGAGAAAATGCTGGTAACCAGCATTTTCTCCTTTTCCCACAATGTTTTATAGCCTGTTTTCTGAGTCACATTTAAATTGATGTCTGCAAGTGCTCTCAATTAGACAAGGCTAGAATTTTTTTGTCTGGTAATGATTGAGGTTTAACACCACTTTAACAGCTATGATCATATCAGGGCGGTCGATGACGCACATGTGTCTCCTGGCTTTCTCATACCAGTACTAACACAGCTTTCTTTTCAAACCACCGACTACTTTTCTCACATGCTTCAGCAGTAAACTTTTGTAGTAGCACAAGGGTTATTAATACAAGTTTTTGTCTATTTCAGGCTTTAACAGAAATTGGACTGATCCTCGGTCAACATTTCCAGGGAGCCTTGCAAGTGACACAGAACACTTCTACATCAGACATTTCAATGCAGATTCCTCAGTGATTTTTTTTTTTATAATATACAGTTTACTCTATAATATTATCTCACATTCCAATGACTTTGTGATGCTGACGTAGAAGGCTTTTGAAAACAATGTTGCAGCACTTTCTCCTTCTTTAACTCTTTACCACACAATCCCGCCTTTTAATGACCCTGAGAAAGAAGCCTATTGAAAACATTGTTGGAAATGCAGAAAATGCTGAAAACCAGAATTTTCTCTTTTTTCCAACAATGTTTTCTATGTTTCCGAAATTCAAATTTCAGTATTTCAGTCACATTTATTTTGTCGTCTGCAAATGTTTTCAATTTGGAATAGACCAAAATGTTGTTGTTTGGTAATGAGATAAATATGTTATGTACTTTTTTAAGGACAATACCCATCATTTTTGCAATGTTTGACTGGTTACTTCTAATTGCTTTCAACTTGGACAGGCCAAGATATTCCTATCTAGTAAAGATGTCAACCTCATTGAGTTACCTTAACTCTTAACCAAAGAACAATATTTTAGACTGGTCCGAAAAGATTTGCAGAGAGCAGTTTAAATGTGACTACACTGATGTGACTTGTTGCTGAAAGGTATGAAAACACTGTGGGGAAAGGAGAAAATGCTGGTTACCAGATACTTTTAAAAGGCTTCTTGGGATTGTGTGGTAAGAGAAAATTTTATGATAGAATAGATTATTTTTGGACTGGACCAAATTCAAGAGTTAAGGCCCTTGGCATATTTTGAACATCTACTGTTTGCTACCAATATAACCATGAAAATGTTATTCATCTTTCTCTTCGTGTATGTATTTTAAACTTTATAAAAAATTTTAGGTTCATCCACCATGGTACAGTGGCTAGGCATAAAACTTGCAACCTGGAAATCATGGTTGAATGCTTGGTGTTTGGGCTGGCTGCTTTAGATTTTCCATATGTTATGCACTGAATAGATAAGCCTAGCATTTTTGAAATCTGGAAAACTTGTAAATTTATGAGCAGTGCTGTGAGCAAATTTAATCTATCTTCTTAACCCTTTACCAAACAACACTGGTCCATATTGAAAGTACTTGCAGATGACAAAATAAATGTGACTCAAAATTTGAAATTTGTTTTCAGCAGTGTAGAAAACATTGTGGGAAAAGGAGAAAATGCTGGTTTACCAGCATTTTCTCCATATCTCACAATGTTTTCAAAAGGCTTCTATCTCAGGGTCGTAAAAACAAGGGATTGTTTGGAAAAGGGTTAAGCTTTATACCATGCAAACTACCAGGTAATATGGATACATGTCTCACAAACATCTGAATGATATGTTAAAACGGTCCTTAAACATGCAAAAAGGTTATTATTTAGCGCAAGGTTTAAAATCGAGCTTGTGTGAGATACCGGTATGTTGGCCGACACAGGTCAATGCTTTCTGGAGATGCACTTACCCTTTACCACATGGCAAAATCTCAGACCTATCCAAAATTGAAAGCATATGCAGACAAAAAATTCATAGTGGCTAAAATAACACAATTTTTCTTTGATAGGGTACAAAACTTTGTGGGAAAAGGAGAAAATGCTAGTTACCAGAAGTTTCTTCTTTTCCTACAATGTTTTTTTTTTTTTTTTTGACTGTCCTTTTCCTTGGGGGGTCGTAAAAAGGAATCATTGTGTGGTAAAGGATTAAACTTCCTCTATACAGAACATGACACATATTTATCAGCTGTTGTAGCTAAGGAAATGAAATGCATTTAAAAACTCAAAAGTACCATTGAAACAAACTAAAACCATGTTTTTGTTTGTTTCCTTTTATTATTTTATTTACTTGACTATTTTTCAATGACCAAAGGCAAAAGAAATTTTAATTTGTTCACATACTTTGACCGAAGAGTTTTTTATTATACCTTCAGTTATTATTCTATTTTTAGAGTCTTAACATTTATTTGTTTAATTCAATGTTTATATTTGAAGATTGTAAAGTTTCTAATAAACATTTTTGGCTTTACATTTCATTGGTGATGCTTTTTTTAGGAAGAGTATGTCTTTCTGGAAGAGCTACTTTGAGACTATGACAAACTTTTAATTTTCAACATGAAAATTTAAGCTACAAGCATCTCTTTGTGACAAGACGGATTCATTCCGCAACTCGCAATTAATTCATACATCAGTCCCTCGGCTGTATCATGCAGGGTGATGGTACATGGTACATTTCATCACCTGAAATAACTGCTTTACCATTCTTAAGCCTTTGCCTGCTAAGTGCCATTCACTGACCTTTTGCGGACAGTGCAGATCAAGATCAGACTGCATAGAACGTGCAGTCTGATCTTTGATCTACACTGTCCCATAAAGAGATACTATTCCCCTGAAGATAACTTTCACAGAGCAATATTTGGGTTCTTACTGTAGGATTGAAAATTTGATTTTAGTTATTTAGCAGGATATAGCTTAGAAATTGTTACACTCAACTTGGAAAGCAGACACTAGTCACTATTTTCCATGGGAATCTTTCTAAATACATTTCCCATTACAAGCAGTGTATGTTTATTTTCTAACTAGGTCTATCAATTATATTGAGATTTCAGCGATACATGTACGCTGCTTATCACCATGGCTGCTCTTGCCATTGTTAATCGATTTACAGGGTACTGCCATGTTCAAGATCATATGGCTGGCAGCATTTTAAAATGGAAGCTACCTTGATACGGCAAAGGTAAAGAATCGGCCAAATTGTGATGAGTGTAGATAGGGTAGACCTTAGATAAGAGTGTACAGTATGTAGGATGTTTTTGATCAACATGTATAATAATATGATTGACAAAAGCACTTGCAGTTATGCATAGAGCTATTGGAATTCACTCTTAGGCTGGTAAGTGCGACTCGGGCAGCTTTTTGCAAACTGTACCAAAGCAGCATCCTTGGAACAAACTTAGTAGAGATCCACTCAAAGATGCTACACACCAAATATCAAAGCTCTACACCTTCCCGCTTAAGAGAAAAAAAAATTTAAAATTTTTCTTCTTTGTTCCTATGTTCCAACCTGTGACCTCCAGGGCATGGCCAGTTTTGACACCAGGGACATCATATTACCAAACTTGGTAGAGGTCCACTAGAAGATTCTGCATACCAAATATCAAAGCTCTGCACCTTCAAGTTTAAGAGATGATTTCTAAAGTTTTCCTTCTTTGTTGCTATGTTTGAACCTGTGACCCCCCGGGGCAGGGCCAGTTTTGACCCCCAAGGACATATGAACAAACTTGGTAGAGGTCCACTAGGAATTGCTACATGCCAAATATCATAGCTCTATGCCTTCTAGTTTTAGAGAAGAAGAATTTTAAAATTTCCTTTCTTTGTTTCTATGTTCAAACTTGTGACCCCCGGGGCGGGGCCAGTTTTGACTCCACGGGCATGATTTAAACAAACTTTGTGGAGGTCCACTAGGAGATGCCACATACCAAATATCAAAGCTCTACGCCATCTAGTTTCAGAGGAGAAGAATTTTAAAGTTTTCCTTTGTGCCTATGCTCAAACTAGTGACCCCCGGGGTGGGGCCAGTTTTGACCCCAGGGACATCATTTGAATAAACTTGGTAGAGATCCACTAGGAGATGGAACAGACCAAATATCAAAGCTCTACGCTTTCTAGTTTCTGAGGAAATGGCCAGTTCTGACCCTAGGGTCATAAGTTTGGAACATAGGAACAAAAAAGGAAAACTTTAAAATTCCTCTTCTCTAAAACGAGAAGGTGCAGGGCTTTGATATTTGGTATGTAGCATCTCCTAGTGGACCTCTACCAAAATTTTTCATATGATGTCCCTGGGGTCAAAACTGGCCCCGCCCAGGGGGTCACAAGTTTGAAACATAGGAACAAAGAAGGAAAACTTTAAAATTCTCCTTCTCTGAAACTAGAAGGTGCAGGGCTTTGATATTTGGTATGTACATGTAGCATCTCCTAGTGGACCTCTACCAAGATTGTACATATGATGTCCCTGGGGTCAAAACTGCCCCCCCCCCCCCCGGGGGTCACAAGTTTGGAACATAGGAACAAAGAAGGAAAACTTTAAAATTCTTCTTCTCTGAAACTGGTAGGCTTAGAGCTTTTAAATTTTGTATGAAGCATCTTCTAGTAAACCTCTACCAAGTTTGTTCATATGATGCCCCTGGGTTCCAAACTGGCCCTGCCCTGGGGGTCACAAGTTTGAACATGGGAAAAAAAGGAAAACTTTAAAATTCTTCTTCTTTGAAACCAGAAGGTTTTGAGCTTTGATATTTGGTATAAAGCATCTCCTAGTGGACCTCTGCCAAGTTTATTCATATGATGCCCCTTGGGTCATAATTGGCCCAGCCTCTGGGGTCACAAGTTTAAACATGGGAACTAAAAAGGAAAAATTTAAATTCTTCTCTGAAACTAGAAGGTGTAGAGCTTTGATATTTGGTATGTAGCATCTACTAGTGGATCACTACCAAGTTTGTTCATAAGATGCCCCAGGGATCAAACTGGCCCTGCCCAGGGGGTCACAAATTCTAAACCTAGGAACAAAAAAGGAAACTTTAAAATTCTTCGGAGACCTTTGATATTTGGTATGTCAAATTGACTTGAGACTTGGTGAACATGTTTGTTGTATTGCATGCCCTTTGCAACTATTATACCTCCTTGACAACTGCCGGTGGGATGGGCATATGTTGTGATAATTTGCCACTCTTGTTTCAATATCATTTGGCCTTGAACCTCAATATTTGGTATTTATCTTCATTGTAGACCTTTACTGCTTAGTGCTCAGGTGAGCGATATAGGACCATCATGGTCCTCTTGTTCACATTTCCTACCACTTAGTCTGATTGGCAAGATGCTGTGTGAACAGCACACAAAATAATCGATATTGGTCTTTCTTTCACCGGCATTTGTGTTCCCATTTTGAGTTCTGGTCATGTGACAAAAGTATCATGTAATGACGGACTACTTTCTGAGCCCACTAAAGAGGTGAATGTGAATGATCCAGAGTGCAAGAGAGTTGTTTCCAACAATGTTTTCAAAATATTTTTCTTAAAAACTTGTGTGGTACAGGATTAAATGCAACTCAAATCATGAGATGAGTCTGATAAAAGTTAAAAACTGGGGAAACAGGAAGCACTTGTATGATAGGAAAATAAGAAAATGCCTATATTAACTTGTATTTTCTCCTTTGCCCAGTATTTTTTTCTACCCAATTAAAAGACAGTAATCATTATTTAGCAACATTAAATTTGACCCCTTTGAATGGCTTGAACTTGTTCCAGTCCAAAATGTTTTTTTTTTTTAAGTCAAAAGTTGTCAAGCAGTTTCTCCTATGAAACAATATTCACATTTGTATGAATTCATCCTATATCAAACTTCTGAAGTTTTAATGAATTGGAAGAAAAGGCCATAGTTACTAGCATTTTCTACTTTCCCTCACTGTTTTCCACTCTATCAATGACAGCAATCATCTTTTGAGCTACATTTATTTTGTTGTCTACAAGTGCTTTAACTAATTTCCAAACAGCAATATTTTTGGCTTGTCCAAATCAAAAGCATTTCCAAACAACAAAATAAAAATGACTGAAAATTTGAAATTTGTTTTGTGAAGGATAGAAAACAGTGTGGGGAAAGGAGAAAATGCTGTTTACCAGCATTTTCTCCTTTTCCCACAATGTTTCTAAAGGCTTCGTTCTCAGGGGCATCAAAAGTAGGGATTGTGTGGTAATGGGTTACATTCCTTATCATCTAAAGTTTTTTCCTTTGATGGAAAATCAAAGTGAAAGTCATCTTAAACATCATTATTTTACGCACACTTTTTTCTCCTTTTTTCCAAAATTTGCTTTTAGAGATTACGATTAAAAGGAATCATACAGAAATATTTAGACATAAAGACATGAAATGAGCACAGCTTTCAAACAAAAAAAAGTTTAATTTTCATACCGTAATATTACAAAATGTTCATTTCAGAGCAAGAAATGTTAGAATCAAATAGATTTATCTACAGCACTTCACAACACCCAAGCCTGTTGAAGTCCACGAGAGGCATGATACAAATAATGATTCATTAAAGTGGTTGTGTTCAAAGTATTACCTCTTTGCCAAATGACAAAATGTTAGACTCGTCCAAGTTGAAAGCATTTTGCAGTTCTAAGGCAAATGTGACTCAAAAATCTAAATTATGGGAAAGGTTATAAAACATCATAGGAAAAGGTGGAAAAGATGGTTACCAGCATTTCGTTCATTTACCAAAATTTTTTCTACATTTTTCCTTCTCAGGGTCCCTAAAGTCAGGATTGTGTAGGAAAGGCTACACAATCACACACAAAATCCCTGATGTTAGTATCAGTCTATTGAACAGGTAACATAATAATCCAGACTTTCAGACAGGAGTTGAAAAACATGCATACAAATGACAAAATTACTTTTTTAAGAACAATTTCACTAATTTGCTATTATGTTTTCAAAAACTGCCTGTTGCAGGAACTTCAAAAGATGCATCACAAATAAAGAACTAAATGTCTGTATCTTGATTTTACTTTGTTGATACTCTTGTCCTTTTATTCCAGCTGAAATTCGCTCCGTATGATTTCTTTTTGAATGTAGGTACTTTAGCTTCTTCAACATAGCACTCCCAGCCTGATGGAAAAAGTACATGGAAATGCTTTTAAGTTAAATATTCAAGCTTATAACTACATGTATAACAAAAAAACAAGTTATTGGTTGAATGGTTGAATGTTCACTTTCAACTTTATCCAAGCCATATTGTGATCACAGCTAACTTATTCATCTACGTACTGAGTCTCACCAGTACTTGGCCTCTAATGCAAAATACTGCAGTCTGCCATGTTGATAGCAATCTTTGATAAAAGACTATGATATGTACATGTAGCTCTAAAATACATACCATTTCTGGTGCAGAAATCTATAGCATCCTCTTTGGAAGAGAACTCTACGTGTGTGTTTCCCTGTGGGTCTGCACTGTGAAAACAGAATTTAATATTCTGGAAAGGGTTAATACTTTACCACATGAGAAACTTTTAGACTGATCCAAATTGAATGCATTTGCAGACGACAAAATAAAGGTGAATGAAAGATTAAAATTTGGTTTGGGACAGCTTAAAAACACTGTGGGAAAAGGAGAAAATGCTGGTTACCAGCATTTTCTCCTTTTCCCACATTGTTTTCAAAAGCCTTCTTTCTCAGGGTCGTGAAAAGTCGGGTTTAAGTGGTAATGAGTTAAACCATTCTAAACAGAATCTCAGACCTGTCAAAATGGCCAGTGAAGGCTACTTCACAAATAAGCAAAAAGAAAATAACTTGACCAACAACAGAGTAACTTGTCAAGATGAATTTATCAATCAAAGAATAAAGCTTTGGCTTGGAACTGATTGGAATAAATAATCATCTGGATAAAAGGTATTAGCTGGAACAAAAATTTCCTTTGCTTCCTTCTTTTTTTTTTTCCTTTAGCTTCCTACCCTTTTTGTATAACCCTTTACCAAAAAAAACCCTGGTTTTTACGACCCAGAGGAAGAAGCCTTCTGAAACATTGTGGAAACAAGAGAAAATACTGGAAACCAGAATTTTCTCCTTTTCCCACAATGTTTTTTACTCTTCTTAAGTCAACTGTCAAATTTTGAGTAACGTTTGTCTTCTGCAAATGCTTTCGATTTGGACGAGTATAAAATTTTGTCATTTGGTAAAGAGTTAAACTGCCAGTTAACAAGCCTATAACATGTTCAATCCATTTATCAAGAATCTTCATGATAAACCATTATGATGAATCTGATGCACTGGTCATTGTCTTGATTACATCATAAAACCAGTTTTAATTCTCAATTTTTTCTCTGCGTCCATCTCCTTTCTGAGGTAAAGATAAAAAGAGCAAATTGCCCACCTAATCATACCTTGCAGCAATGTCCCATACTATCAATGATGAAGGATAAATTAGTAAAATGTGTCTTTTTTTATATTAAAGAGCAGTTGTCTGACAAAACAATTTCTTCATGATCAATTATATCTGACATCCAGGAAGGAATATTAAATGCCTCTCACACAAGCAGCTGTAAGTTTACAATTCCCTTTGCATCCAGTTGTAAGGTGCTATCAGTATCTTTAATGTAGTGTTTGATCTATTACTTAATGAAAACAGGTTAGTTAGTCTTGTACATAGTAAGTTAGAGTGTAATTATGGATATAAACTATTCGGTTCGAATGACAGAATCTATTCCCTGAAAGGATACAAAATATTGACAGAAATGGGGAAAATCATGGTTATACTTACGTAGATTGCCAGCCCATTGTAGGATTTTCCCATCTCTCTCTTACATCAAAATCCATTCTCCATTTATTCGAACCAAATGTTCCACTTTGCATAGCGTTTCTAGCAGGAACATAAATTCTTACACGCCTAGTTTTCACATCTTCAATTGGATGGCCAGTAATTGCAGTCATATCAGGCTAAATAACAGAAAAAAGAAAAAAATATTAACCCTTCACCAAATGACACAATTTTAGCCTTGTGCATGTTTAACTCTTTACCACACGACAAAATTTTAGACTGGTTCAAATTGAAAGCATTTGCAGACGACAAAATAAAGGTGAATGAAAAATTGAAAATTGTTCTGAGAAGGGTAGAAAACACTGTGGGAAAAGGAGAAAATGCTGGTCACCAGCATTTTCTCCTTTTCCCACAGTGTTTTCAAAAGGCTTCTTTTTCAGGGGCGTCAAAAGTAGGGATTGTGTGGTAATGGGTTAAAGGAGGGAAGGGCGTAAAAACTCCATAGGGAAAAGTTATTAAAATGCTAGATTTATCCTTGACAGGGTAGAAAGAGTTGTTGGAAAAGGAGAAAGTACCTGTACCAAGCATTTTCCACTTTTCACAAAGTGGTTTCAAAAGCTGCTCTCTAGAGGCGACAAAAGCACAAAATATATCTGAGACATAAAAATTAAAAAATCATTGCCTAACATTAAAGCGATCATTGACCCTCACATACCCAAAAATGTTTATTCAAGAAATAATACTGAGATCTTTTATGATAAGAGATGAGAGCTGACAGGGAAGCTCAGTGGTAAGCCAGGAGCACTAGGGCTGAGTTCCTTACTGTTAGGAGGCACATTTCTCCCTTGAAAAGTATCACAATGGTCTTGGAGTGGTCAGAAATAACTGAAAAGACAATCCTGGAAGCATTTATAGCTGACTCAAGATGACTGAGTCTTTGGAAGTAAGAAAGAAAGAAGGTTGCTCCCAAAATTGCAGATGGAAAAAGTGTAAGAATTATGTGAAGTACCCATGTCCGGGGTGTCTCAATAGCTCAATGATAAGCTGTTTCACACTCACTCTGTGGCAAGGAAAGATCCTAGAATCAAGTCCTGCACCTGCTGCACCATTTTACCTTTGAAATTAGCATAGATCTGAAGAAAATGACTTTTTTACTCAATAAAACATTACTCAACAAACATACTACTCTTTCTGCAAGAATGGTTTCACCATCTGTATGGCTAGGAGTAATATCTAATTCTTTCTCAATGTCCTGTAAACTTTGGCCTTTGTCAGCAAAAGTCCTGAAATAAAAAAAAAAAAAAATGGTAAATGTTAAAATGCCTACTGCCGTAGCATGACAGGTTTTATTTTATCTGTGTAGCGGTATTACAAGAGGTATCTGTATTAATATGTGCTATAGGTGTCCTCACTGGTGGTGCATCATCTATAATACCACGGTAATCTTGAAAAATGCCTAAATTGCATACACAGTGCCACCCGACCACTGTCAAATCAAAAACATCTGTTAAAAAAATAATAGATGTATCTTCCTTAGTGATTAGTCACTTTCAATACTCACAAATTGCAATAATAAAACAGAGTTTTTTCCCACGTTTTGAATATTTACCCCATAATCTACATAAAAACATTTATTCATGTTTGACAAGTGAAGGTCATCTGCTGTGATGTCATAGTCCTTACCAGAAACAAAAACAAATTACTATGGTATTTAAATCATTTTTTTTTTAAACATAAGTTATATAATTTATGATTTTCCAAATTACAGAATTAGACAAAATACCATAGTGGACTCCCACCGGAGCACGCTTAGTCAACATGGTAGACTAACTTACTTAGATATTTTTGTCTGAAAAACACAACTTAAAGGTGGGTATTTAGAATTTTTACATCTCACTAAATAAATATATCACTGAAATTTATATGAAAAAATAATAAAAATCATCAATAATTAAGACTTCTAAAATTACAAAAAAAAAAATAATTTATTGATGGTGTTCCTTTAAAAGGCTACGTAGCCTCTTAAGGTATTTTTAGATTTCGCGCCAAAATCAATAAAGCATTGTGGGAATGTTAAGTGACTGGCACGTGACTTAAATTCCATTACGTAACAAACACGTAATAGTTACTTTCCATAATGTCTTCTTCGGACGCTATGTTTGAAACTTTGTCTGTGTATTCCTGTTTGTAAATGAGCAAACTGATCATCTAAAAATAGGACATGTCTCCCGTTGGTGTCAACCTGGGCCGTAGTCAAGGTTGGGCGGTCAAAACCAGGGGTGGTTTTAACCGGCGGTTTTAACCGGTTAAAACCGCCCCGGTCAATACTCCCAAAGTGGTCAATACTGGTCGATTGGATATTTGTAGTGGTCATTTGGAAATTTTACCGGTCAGATGCATTTTAAGTGGACAGTCATGCTATTTAGTGGATGATTTATTACAGGTTTTTTTTCTTTTTTGGTTCCAAGTTTGGTTAAATTCACCAATATGAGACTGAGAGAGTTGACTTTAGTGGAAAGAATATTTTTGTTTCTGCCAAGGCTACTTATCAGCTGGCTTTAGCCAGTTTTCCAAAACTCTATGTAAGTTCCTAATCAGGTCTTTAGGTTTCATTTTTGACACCTTAAGTAACTGCTTGATGATAAGATATTAATTTGACTGCATATAAGTCAGTATTTCACACTTAGGAATAAGGCCTGATGTCAAGTATTCTACCCCAAATAGGGATACATGATTGGTTCCTTATGTAATTTAAGCCACTCCCATTGGGATAGAAAGGAGCAACTTTTACACCTTTTGTGCTTTGACAACAATGTAAAGGTGTGGGTAGACACTTGAATATGCTTCAGACATTGATGCATCCCTAATTATTGTTTAGTTAATCAGTCACAGCCTTCTTTATTATGGGTAGTAATGCCTTTAGATTTAATGACTGGTAAATTTCACAGTGGTTTACACATGGGTGACACTTTCTTCTGCAATTTTACATGAAAGTTTCAAATTAGCTGCTTTTTGATGCTATATTTGAACTTTTAAATAATCTAATTTTTTAAAAACCTAAACTTGTACATTTGTGGTGAGAGGGGCAAAGAGAGAGAAAAAAGATGCAGTGCTATAAATGGTTATCTAACCTATAAGGAATGATGATAGATAAAACTGCATGTAAGTTCAAATAGGAAGGTCAATCCAACCAACCTCTTCAGGTGACCAGCAGATGATACTGATGATGATATGTAATATATCTTCAGTACAGGGTTTAGGAGAGCTTTTAAGACTAGCATAGAAACAGGACAGGTATATCAGTCAGGAATTTAATCGACCCAATCAACCACTTCAGTTGACCACCAATCGACCACTATTGACCGGTTTTAACCGGTTAAAACCGCCGGCCCGGTCAATATGAGTATTGGCCGGCTTTTTGCCAACCTTGGCCGTAGTAAATCTCTAATGTCTCGTGTTATCAGATGATTTTCGACTACTGGGATTTATGAACGCAAATTAAAAGGCTTTGGGACTATAAGGATGATTTTTTTTGCTTTTTTGTAAAATTTCATCCCAAAATCTGAAGGGCCACCTTTAAGCTTTGATAGTAACATTTATTGTAACTTTACATGCCACAGTGCATCACAGTGTTTAGTGATTATTCTAGACCAGGCAAAAGGGCAGGGAGGCAGGAAAAAGGGACAGGGAGGTAGGAAAAAGGGGCAGGGAGGAACATTGCCTGGTTGAATGACTTCTCATATCAGATAAAGGCAAATCAGTTTCCTTCACTCTTTTCGAAACAAGTTCTAACTATAACTTTGGATATGAATTGCATATTAAAGAAAAGAATAAGAAAAGATTCTTATCAACTCATAGACTCAAAGCAACACAATCTGACTAAACAGGTTTTGATTGCCATTGTAATTTATGATCCCATGATGCACTGTCACACTTAGCTTTAATGTAGTAGACCCGTAACACTTCTGGTGTAGCATTGTTCTTGATAGTTGATAAATACAGATTTATACAGATAAAATACGCCCTGCTATTCCGCTCTAGAATAAACACTAGTGTTGCACAGCAATACACCCGAGTTCTCTCTTTCATTTTAAATTTTTGGCGAAATTAAGTACAGTGTTACAATAGAGAACCATCCTACTTAAGTTGAATAAAGGCTGCATTGAAATAACTGTAACATCATGATCTTAGTTGACGCCAGAATAAAATTGGGCTTGTTAAGGAAACACCTCAAATAAAGAATATTACCCGGTACATCTGAGAAGCAAACCAGGAGCTAAACGGTACAGTATTACCTTCAGTCTGAAGGTGTCTGCTCCGATGCTATTTTTGTTACTGTTCTTCGCATACCCCTTCAGGCCAACCTTCATTTAAGGTATCTGGAAAAAATATGATTTTACCTGCATCTTTTCGAACGGCTCTATGCGACAAAATTTCCAATGACAGCTAATAAAATGGGCATGAATCGTTAGATAAATTATTAATCTTTACAAAAAAAACTGGTGTTAGTTAATATCCAACTCTTACCTTAGTGCAAATCTGTACTTTTTAGTGTAAATAACCATTGACCTACTTTACCAGAAAGCAAAACATGGTGATCTTATCAATGCGCATGTCTCGACAGAAATCGAAGTATCTCTGACATGCTACAGAACGGTTAAGTTGCGAATTTTGCCGTGAACAAACAAACCTTGATCGAACTTGGCTGTATAGGGTTTGGGAACCAGACTGTCAAAATTCAAATTCCATTGAGTGCGCATGCCTGACTAACAGAAGTCGCCATGTTACTGTTAGTTGTTTACAAATTATGCTGGATTTATTTAAGTTGGGAAAAAAGGTAAATTCCTATTGATTTAATTGGTATTTTGCAGCATATTTTGTGTGCTCTTAAAGATTAATCATTTATCTAACGCTTCATGCCCATTTTATTAGCTGTCACTGGAAACTTTGTCGCATAGAGCCGTTCGAAAAGATGCGAGTAAAAACGTATTTTTTCCAGATACCTGAAATGAAGGTTGGCCTGAAGGGGTATGCGAAGAACAGTAACAAAAATAGCATCGGAGCAGACACCTTCAGAATGAAGGTAGGTACAGTATATGCACCGAGATCGTCGATTCGTCCTTGAACTGACTTCTGAAGTTGTTGAATGCGTAAGTTCTCTTTACGAAACTATTGACAGACTGACATATATATTTTTTTTCAATAAGTATGAATCATGTTCAGTAAAAGATAAGAATATATTAGCCCCTCCAAGGACTATGGAATTTCCATTTAAATGTTACCTTGTGAGTGCTCTATTAATTAAAAGACCCCGACATCGTAGTAGCTTGCTTGTCAACGCCATTTTTTTGCCGGTGTAACGTTCAATGTGCCATACCATAAAAAGTACATTTTCCTACACCATAATACCATAGGCCTTTGAAGCTCTATTGGTCTATCAAGCCCCGGTCACATATTCACGGAAGACCACCACGGAAGAGCTACGGTCTAATCGCTCACGGATGACTACGGAAATGACAAATTCCGTTGTCCGCTACGGTTCCAATACGGATACACAACGGTGTGAGTACGGAGTTCGACGGATCTACAGCCAAAATGTAGGTCACAGTTCCAGGAGTGATACGGACTGTTACGGTTGGATACGGTTTAATACGGAGCGACACGAATCAGGACGATTGTAGTACGGATACACTACGATTTGATACGGTACAGGTACGGATTAGTACGAATAAGAACGATCCTATACGTAGTAGTACGAATCGTTACGGATCGATACGGACCTACCACGATTTAGCATTCCGTCCAAATGCTCTAGCCTGCTCACTTTCAAAATGCAACAAGTTCGGCCATGAGAGCCTCATACTGGCCATAGACGGGTCTTCGTAAAAGCCAATCTCTAGTCCATATATTCTCTGTCTTTTATTGCCTGATTATTATAATCAATAACCCATCACAAGTTGACAAAACTTTGCCTCCATGAAATTGAAAGTATCTGTAAACAACAACTGTAAATTTGGTACAAATGAGCTTCAGTTCTACAATAAGGTAGAAAGCATTGTGGGAAATGGAGAAAAAATTGCCCATTTTGAGCATTTTTTCGATTTCCTAAATCAGAACGTTTTCTTGACTTGTCTGTTGCAGACCCATAAAAAGAAGGGATCGAATGGCAAAAGGTTCAATGAAAATATTGATCAATAACGTTTCTCTTATGTTCATAAAATCTGCTGTTTATTTCACAATTACACTGATTATAGTGAATGTTTATGTTTTAAAAGTAAAGTGCTTGTCTTTATAGTCAGTATCACTCATTTCGAAAGGGCCAGCCTGGCACCAAGCAGGTAACCAGTAACCATACATTTAATAAGCTGGCGGTTCACCAACCAGCAATATCAGAACAAGCTCCTGGCGGGGCTCGAACCTTTGACCTCCCGTTTCGTTGGCGGTTGCCTGAAGCACCATTTTATGTACTCGTACTATTTGATCGTTTTACTTGCATGTTTAGCATCGTTGTTTGGATAGAATGTCACATTATAATACTGATGTTTATTCATTTTCGTGCAATGTTTTGTAAAATATGTAACCTTAAATTAAAGGTATTAGTACTGGTAAGATGAAAATATAATTATTACATCTATGTATGTCATCAAGCTGCTGGACCAGTGCCTTGACATTTTGTGCCATACCAATATCCAGTTGCAGTCAATTTATTGCAAACATCATTTGTTGACAGTTCATGATTGTGAACTCAACAACAAAGCGCAATTGCGTTGTATTCTTGTTGAAGTACATGATTCTGAATTTATCCTACCAAATAATAGTGTTCCGTACAATTCCGTACTGAGTCATGTTGCAACGTATATAGTAAACCGTAAAAGACCGTGCGAATCCTTACTTCTCCGTAGTACAACGTATTAAGGTCGTGACTTTCCGTGACAAATCCGTATCATAACGTAACTAAAACGTAGTGTAACCGTGCTAATACGTAGTTCTCCGTATCAAATCCTGAAAAGAATTTTTGGCCTACGGATAAGTACGGACTCATACGGTTTTAATACGGACCAGAACGTATCAGTACGGTCTAATACGGACTAGTAAGGATACGCTACGGTCGTTTGATCCGTAGCGAATTTTTGTGCATGTTCAAAAATTGTCAAGGACCGCTACGGATATACAAGGACTACTACGAATGACTACGGTTACAATACGGAGAGCTACAGACTAGTACGAGTTGTCACGGACAATGCCGGAACGAATCCGTAGCTCTTCCGTGGCGGCCTTCCGTGAATATGTGACCGGGGTATCACAGAACACTTAAATTGTCCTCGGTCGATCATTGACATATTGGTGCATCGCTGAACATATTTACAAACTTTCATCAACACTGTTACTATAAATAGGGCATTGGGGATACCCTCTGCAATATATTTAAGCACTCTCTTGCACTCCGGATCATTACATTCACCTCTGTAGTGGGCTCAGAAAGTAGACCGTCATTACGTCATATTTTTGTCACATGACCATAACTCAAAATAGCTACACAAACGCCGGTGAAAGAAAGACCAATACCGATCGTTTCGTGTGCTGTTTAAACAGCATGGGACCAATCAGACACAAACGATAGTTAATGAACACAAGAGGGATTTTCTGAAAAGCCTAAATATCTTTATAGGACGATAACTTGATTTTTAATCGTACAAACTTAGATCCAGCGGTGTGTCAAATCAGTTGTCATCATTGATGGGCGCAGCTATTTTTGTTACAATCGGCGTAAGATTCTTAAAAGTGAAGAGGCTAAAAGAAAAATAGTTCCATTTAATACAGGTAAATTCATCAGTTTGAATGCACCTATAATGTACCCAGAATCATATTTCCTTTGTCTAACTTACAATTTTACACATGAAACAGTTAAACAGTAACAAAACATCTTTTCCTCGGTTTGACAAGATTCTTGTCATTTAGCCCATCGCAGAGATGTATGTGAGGTAACGAACGACAACTCTGCTCGGAGATTGATATTTAAGACTTATTATTGTAACGTGCAACGACCTGGTCACCCACCCAGGCACTAACCTAATGCACGTTGCTTAACTATCACGGAGAGAAATGCACCAAACCGAACCGCATCGCTGTAAAACCTAGCTCAACAGCAAGGCTGGTTTTAAGTGCTTATATATATAACCTCTCTCCGTAACATTATATACAATAGTGAGAGGGAATCCCCATTGTGCTATTTATAGTAAAAGTGTCCGATAATGAAAATTTCTTCATCCTTTTATAGACCAATGGAGTTTCAGAGGCCTATACATGTACATGTATCTAGGCATTTTTAAAGCCAGAGATATTCTAATATACGATCCCTGGTTAAACACATAGTTTGGGCTCAAAATATCACAAACGGTTCTCTTTTCAGAGAATGAGATGGAAATGCGGTAAATATACATGATGTTTTTGTGCGTCAGCAAAACACATTAGATCTAGGTCGGTTTAGTTTTTTTATATGTATTTATAAATGAGATGGAAAATAAAGTTTTATCAAAGCTTTTCTACTGATTGCGAATGTAGGAATGAATAAATGATCCTGTCTGCTTTAATGTTTTCTTTCCTTCTGATTCAAACAGACTTGAATTTTTTATACTATGAGAGTAATATTTCCTTTCAAACAAACTTTTTAGCGTGTTGAAATTCTATATTTCGGTGATTAACCGCCCTTTTTAAGAGATAAGAAAAAATCTGGGAACTGTGAAATCAGTGCTGCGAGGAATGCTTGGTGTAAATTGAAGACCTGACATTAGTTTAGAATTAATTATGGACCTTCCCAAAATAAAACATGATATGCATACAAGATGACAATTTATATTTTAACAAGATAAGGGATCGTTTATATAGATCTACATATTTAAGAGTCATTATCTGCGAATAAGGGGATTAATTCATCAGTGATTATGTGATGTCTTGCTCGGTACGATACATCACGGAGGTGCTTTAAGCCCCGTTGATAGGGCCTACGCCGCTTCAACACTCTAATGAAAAAGAAAGTTTCTTCGTTCTTCGGAAGCGCCTGAAGCTGCAAGTCTGTACTAGGGTTAAGAACGATATGCTATCAAATTCTCAAGAATAGATCTAGATCAATGTAAAATTTATAAAATGCGAATTCCTTCAGAAATCATTAAATAAGCGAATTCACATACAAGTTTACGGTTTCGTTTCAACACAAGAAAAAAGTAGGCTTAAATGTCAGGCTTGTAGGCCTAAAGTTTTTTAAACACAGGCAAAGAATTATTTGAGCCTTAACCTTTAGGATGCTCTAAGGAATAGGATGTCTAAACGAAAGCCTATGTTCACATATGTGGTAAAAATTCTCATAATGAGTATCTGTAATTTATACATGCACGCATCATTGTTTTTCCTTTCTTACAAGACCATGTATGCATTTTGCGGAGAATGTCGATTAATTTGGATCACTGATTTTGATTGAAGCTTAACACTAACACGATACGATTCACCAACCATTCTTGAGAATATTCTTAGACTTATTTTTCAATATTTTCTAAATTTGTAAGTAACACAACTTCCGATTGGCTAAACCGAATGGTTTAGCCAATCAGAAGTTATGTTTCTTTCAAATAACCAGTGGCTGCATGTTCGAATCTCCAACTCGGAAAATTTCTTTCCGAGGATCGATGATGGTCATTTCAATCATTCCTCTCTTACCTTACGTAATTGTTGGAAAGTAGCCGTTAGCTTGGGAAGAATATTGAATAAAGTACTTGTAAAAGAAAGTTTAGAAAAAGCAAGAACAGACAGAGTGGTAGCCATGATATAACTGAAATAATGTTGCAAGTGGCGTTAGGTACCATAAAATCAAAACAGATCATGTCAACTTCTTTGATGATATCTATTTTTCAATCAGCAAACAAAATCCATTAGGTAGGATGATGGTTTAATCCTTTACCAAACAAAAAAGAAAAATTAGACCTGTCCAAACTGAAAGCACTTGCAGAAGACAAAATAAAGGTAACTCGACAACTGAAATTTGTTTCAAGACGGGTAGAAACATTGTGGGAAAAGGCCTTCTTCTCGGGATCGTAAAAACCAGGGATGGGTTGTTAAAGGGTTAACCTACACAATCCCTACTTTTGACGACCCTGAGAAAGAAGCCTTTAGAAAACATTGTGGGAAAAGGAGAAAATGCTGGTAACCAGCATTTTCTCCTTTTCCCACAATGCTTTCTACCCTTCACAAGACAAATTTCAAATTTTCAGTCACTTTGATTTTATCGTCTGCAAATGCTTTTGATTTTGACAACCTAAAATTTTGTCGTCTGGTAATGAGTTAAAAAAAGCTGACTGAAGCTGATAGTGTAATTAGGATACACTCAAGGTCGCCTGCCATAAAAAGAATGCCAGTCTCCGATGTAGCTTTGAGCCGTCTTATCTTGATCTATGCCGATGAATCATCCGAACAGTACAAACACATACTAGTGTATTGCTTTGTTTCATTAATTGTTTGAGACAGGAACATGCCACAAATCCTTGGTCAGCGATAGGTATCTTTGACTGTAAATAATCACCGTATGGAATACACACTGTCCAGAGAAAGGAACATAAAGTAGTATGAAGTAATATAAAGTATAATAAGTAGTATTTATTTATTTACTTATTTATCTATCTATTTATTGTTTTATAGTTTTATCTATGGTTTAATTATGTATATTTATGTATATTATGTATATTCATTTATTCATTTATTGGTTCGTTTATTTATTTATTTATTCATTCATTTATTCAATCATTTAGAAAATGATAATTACAAGTGTTATTTCGTGCTCGTTTCTCTCATGCAAGCTGTGGAGTGTTAAACCTATACCACATAATCCAGAATTTAAACTACCCTGAGGTAAAAGACATTTGAAAACAGTGTCTAAAGGATAAAGTGCTGGTTGACAGAATTTTCTTTTTTACCTGCAATGTTTTCTTCCCTTTGTGATACAAAATCCATCATATGAATGATAATTTTTGTCGTCTACAAATGCTTTGTTACGTCAGCAAAAACAGTTTATAATTCTTTTGTTTGTTAAAAAATGAAATTTTAAGCGAATGTCAGATTTTCACTACAATACAATTTATATGTACATATTTAAATACTTTTAAGCTAATTCATGAATAAGGACTATGCATGAATTAAATAAGTTAACCCAGCACAGCTTCTATTCAACTGTGTCGAATAGATTAACATGTTTAAACACAGTATTTTTGCAAGATCTTCAGACAAAATGCGTTGGTGCCAGCAGTGCTTAATGACATATCATAAGTCATACGAAAATCCCATAGCGGTGCTCTATACTACATATAGCCCAGTATAATATAAAATTGTAAATGGCACGCTATTGTTGGCTTACAAATGCTTATATTGTTATATTACTTTTTATTTGTGTTGTTCCGTTCTTAAAGTTAGAAGAGACTTCACGCTAAACTCGTCGCATAACTGATATTGATCCATTTTGACAAAAACTGACTGGATTATTAGGTAAAATTGTCATCTGAGATGCAAAAAATTTACCGGTAGTGAAATGTTTAGACTAGGGTCAGCCTATGCGAACTTCATATTCTAACAAGGTTATATAACTATATACACCTTGAATTTTGAAAAAAAAATAACACACCTACACATCCTGAAAACCAATCAACCAAACAATTACCATTAATAATCACTTTGAACTAAACTGTCAGTCTAACTTACTGTCCGACCGACCGTTTGATTGGTTGATGCACCGTCAGTGTCCGATCTATACTAACGGATCATCTGACCCACTGTCTGACTGGTTGAACAGAAACACGGAATGAGCTACTATTCATTCTGATTTAGGCATTTTGATAGATCCAGGTGTCTGTGCGTATGCTACACGGTGAGTTTTCACCATTGGCACAGGTGAATAAGCAGAAAAAGCTCTGCCCATTAAATCCTAAACAATCTTCACATACGTCGATGTCTGGACGTTTTCCAGATAAATAACTTCCTCTCTTACATACTTTCATTATACTGCAACTGTTATACTTAACTTCAAACAATTCGAAACTCTCTTGATTGTCGGACCAGTTCCGGTAATATTTTAAAAGGTGTTATTTTGGATCTGATTTCATTGTCTTGTATTTACGGATAACAAAATGTCATCGAAAACAACAACAACGACGACTACTACCACCACCACAAGAAAATGGACGGTACCTGTACTTCAAAAAGATTGTGGATATTTCGATAGTCAGAAAAATAACTTTTCAAATTGGATTACGAAATTCGACGACTCCTACAAAGACACAGATATAAATACTGCCGAAAAGAAATTCGATCTACAGTTACAGAAAGTTCGAGGGGATCTTTTCAAAGTCGATAGCGGATCCGGAAGCTTACAAGTAGAAAACCCATTTGTAACTGATGCGTCGGGCAAACAGAAACTGACGTTACGTTATGACGTCAGCAAATATAAACCCGAAGAGATCACGGTCACCACGGCTGATAACCGACTCGGCGTTCATGCGAAGCACGTTGAAGAGGTTCCTGGTAAAACAATAAGATCCGAGTTCACCCGGGAATATATTCTCCCAGACAATGTCGACCCGAAGTTAGTTACGTCAACTTTGACAGCCGATGGCGTTCTTCTAATAGAGGCTCCGGTGAAAACGGCGATCAAAGCACCGAAAGAAAATTTGGTTCCCATAGAACATTTGTAAATTATGAGCTGAGAAAGTCTGCTGTGAGAGTTTTCGCGAGTTTCTCTAATCTGTGCTTAACATGTGACGTGAAAGTGTCTACGTAGTGGTTTCAAAGTGATATCAAACTGTATGAGGTATTTACTGCAAATGAAACATTCTAGATATCGAGAAGAACAGAGAGACATATCTTCAAGTTGAAGTCATGCTGATTTTGAAAATTGACGGTAGATGTAGTGACCGTCAATCGACCAACAATAAGATTTTTTTTTTTGACAAAAACTGTCGGACATCACGCTAGCGGCATCTGTTACGCGAAATACGCTCATAGACGTACAGAGATGTATGTGTAAATGCGTTTTCAAAAAAAAATATTTGAATGCCATGGTCCATATGCATTGACAATTCCGATAATTACATCTATCGTTGTTCTTCATTTCAAGTCTGATATTTTTTTTCCAGCCAATAAGATAAGAAGTCTTGAAATTTAGAATGGAAATACTTTGTGATCACTGCCTTAGCTAGCTATCTGGTGAACTCGGTATACGTTGTGTTTCGTGTTTCATTGTATATAATTTTTTACGATGTCGAAAACTAATGTCAAAGAACATTTAGTTACCATCAATGAAACCAGCAATGTTCAGATTTTGTATCTATTTAACCCATTACCACACAATCCCTACTTTTGATGATCCTGAGGAAGAATCCTTTAGAAACCATTGCGGGAAAAGGAGAAAATGCTGTTAACCAGCATTTTCTCCTTTTTCCCACAATGTTTTCTAACCTTCACAAAACAAACTCCAAATTTTCAGTCACTTTTATTTTATAGTCTGCAAATGCTTTCGATTTGGACAAGTCTAAAGTATTGTCGTTGTGTGTAATGAGTAAGTCTCAAACTATGTCAGAGGTCAAATTCGTCAACTGATCATAATGTTATGTTGACTGTCAATTTAGAAAGGAAAATTGAAAACAATGTGTTGACAAGAGATTAATTCTGATGTGCTAATTTGAAAAGCGTAGATATAAGAAGACTGATAGTATCGAAATTTTAAATATTCGTTGTTAACAAATACTATTCATAAAGGTCTAAATTGTGTATTTAGATTCTGTTAATTGTTTGTATTAAATCGCAAGCTTATTTGCAAATTATATTGGAATTTTATTTTCTTCATCAAACAAAAGGCTGGTTATTTGGCGTTCAAACCGACTTGTGGGAATGCCGCATCATTGGCGATGATGAAATTTCAGAAATATTAACCCTATCGCAAGAGAAGAGGAAGTAAAATTAGAAAAAAAAAAGAAAATGCTGGTAACGGGCATTTTCTCCCCTAATCACAATGCTTTTCTGATCTTTCACGGACATATTTCATAAATTTAGCAATTTTTAGACTTATTTTTTTTCTGCACAATACTTTCTGTTTCGACCAGTCTAAAAGTTTTTTATCGGTCAAAGACTTAGTTGTTTTGTTTTCTTAATATTCAAGCCCTCCTCTGACCCTTTCCCCGACTTACCTACCCTTTCTCTCCCTTCCCCTACTGCGCTGTGCCTTCGTGCGTTTGTTCGTCCCATTCTGCTCTCCTTTTCCTTTTTCACCCCCCCCCCTTTTTTTCCTGCTCTGACTCTCGAGTCTCTTACTTTAAACCCACCCTTCATTTGATATTCCTTTCAAGTTCTTTCATTCTCTCTGTCAATCTTAACGGTTTTCCTCCGTTCCTTTTCTCATCTATTATTCACCTCTGTCTTCCACAGTTCTCTCCTTCGTTCGTTTATCCACCGTCTGTCCTTCCATCGTTTATTCATCCGTTCAATTTTTTTTGCGTTTGTTTATTACTTCTATCGGTTGATTGATAGATCAACTGATCAGTAAATTAACCGATCATTCAACCAATCAGTTGATCAAACGATCAATCAAACAACGATCGATCTACCACTTAATCAATCAATCCATCAATCGATTATCTATCCATCCATCAACCTGTCAATCAATCAGTCGATCGATCGATCGATCAATCAATCAGTAAATTAATCAATCAATCAATCAATCAGTAAATCAATCAATCAGAAATATCGTGACAATCGGCCCTTTAATAGATAGGCCCTATCTGCCACTTTTGAAATGCCATTTACGATTGTTACTGCAGCGAGCCAAACTTCTATAAAAATCTGGAACATCTCCCAACATTCCTGCAGCAAAAATTCACATTTCCTGTCTCTTAAAGACTCAAAAACCTGGCTTTACCCTGCATATCGTGAGAAATAAATGTCTCGCTGTCTGGTCGTTAATTATTGCTAATGAGCACATATATACGGGAAGAGCAAATAGCAGAACAGAGCAGAACCGCCAAAACCCTTTACCAGAAAACAAAACTTTAGATTCCTGTAAATTGAAAGCCTTCGCATATGACAAGTTGAATGTGACTCATTGTGACACAATTGCAGTTTGTTTTTAAAAAGGGTAGAAAATATCATGGAAAAAAGAAAAAATGTTGGAAGCCAGCATTTGCTCCTTTTCCTACAATGTTTTCAAAAGTTTTTTTTCCTCCAGGTCTTTGAAATTCAGGATTGTAAACATTTAACTCATTACCAAACGACAATAGTTTTGGCTTGCCCAAATCCAAAGCATTTGCAGACGACAAAATAAAAGTGACTGAATTTTTGAAAATTGTTTTGTGAAAGGTACAAAACATTGTGGGAAAAGTAAAAAATGCTGGTTACCAGCATTTTTTTCCTTTTCCCACAATTCTTTCTAAAGGCTTCTTTCTCGGGGTGGTCAAACGTAGGGTTTGAATGGTAATAGGTTAAACAAAGTGAAACATTGACATACAATAGAAAAGCAGGCTGGAATTCTTGTAATATTTTCATCCAACAACAAATTTTCGGACTTGTTCAAACTGCAGACAAAAAAAAACAAAGATGTGGCGCAAATTATAAGCATTTGTCCTGAAAAGGAAAGAAAACAGAGGAAACAACGAGGAAGTGCATTATTTCCACATTGTTTTCAAAAGCTTTTGGTCCCAGAGTCTTAAACCCTTTACCAAACAATCCCTGGTTTTTACGACCCTGAGACAGAAGCCTTTTGAAAACAATGAGGTAACCAGCATTTTCTCCTTTTTCTACAATGTTTTCTGTCCTGCTGGGAACACATTTCAATTTTTGAGTTACGTTTATTTTCTTTTTCGACAATGGTTTCTGTCCTACTGGAAACAAATTTCAATTTTTGAGTAACGGTTATTTTGTCGTCTGCAAGTGCTTTCAATTTAGACCAGTCTGAAATTTTGTGGTTTGGAAACAGGTTAAACACGGGATTGTTTCCTTGAAACGTTAGAAATTATCTGGAGAGACGGTTAAGTAGACAAGATTGAACTTAAAGCCCCAACAGCAGCAAACATTAAACAATGCATGACTTAAAATGCATGAAAATCATTCTACTGAAAACCATGAAAATTACCATGAGGAAGATAATCTGTTATAGTAAAGTCGGTTCAAGCGTCAATGGCAAGCTAAAAATGAATTTCAAAAGTAGGTCAAAATTTGCCCAAGTTGTTATTATTTTTCTCCCTTCAAAATTCACTTTCTCTGCTAGCACCTTGGATGATTTTTCACATAATCTTCACAATAGTTTCGATACTTGCCAAAGATATTTCTTAAATCCAAATGCATTTCAACGCCCTCAAAGTCAACTTTTGGCCCGGCGCTATTGAGACTTTAAACCCTTTATCAGACGAGAAAATAATAGCGCCGTCCAAATTGAAAGCATTTGCAGACGACAATTTCCGTATGGCTCAAATGATCCATTGTTTATTGATAGGGTAGAAAACATTGTTGGAAAAGGAGAAAATGCTAGTTATTAGTATGGCTCAAATGGTGCATTGTTTATTGATAGGGTAGAAAACATTGTGGGGAAGGGAGGAAATGCTGATTACCAGTATGGCTCAAATAGTGCATTGTTTATTGATAGGGTAGAAAACATTGTTGGAAAAGGAGAAAATGCTGGTTACCAGTATGGCTCAAATGGTGCATTGTTTATTGATAGGGTAGAAAACAGTGTAGGGAAAGGAGAAAATGCTGGTTACCAGTATGGCTCGTTGGTGCATTGCTTATTGATAGCGTAGAAAACATTGTGGGAAAAGGAGAAAATGCTGGTTACCAGTATGGCTCAAATGGTGCATTGTTTATTGATAGGGTAGAAAACATTGTGGGGAAGGGAGAAAATGCTGATTACCAGTATGGCTCAAATAGTGCATTGTTTATCGATAGGGCAGAAAACATTGTGGGAAAAGGAGAAAATGCTGGTTACCAGCATTTTCTCCTTTTCCTACAGTGTTTTCAAAAGGTTTCTTTCAAAGGATCGTGAAAAGTCGGAATGTGTGGTAAAGCGTTAAGATGTTTGTTAATGAACTAATATTTTATCAGTCTCTCTCTCTTCCCCTTTTTTTTTTGGGGGGGGGGGGGGGGGCAGGGGGTTCGTATTTTTACACAACTCCAATAGTGCATTGTAGAGGCACAGAGGCCAAATACTTGTAACAAAGGTATATTGCATCATCTGCCCTATCAATTAACCCATTACCACACAATAGATCTACTTTTGACGCCCCTGAGAAAGAAGCCTTTTGAAAACACTGTAGGAAAAGGAGAAAATGCTGGTAACCAGCATTTTCTCCTTTTCCCACAGTGTTTTCTACCCTTCCCAGAACAAATTTCAATTTTTCAGTCACCTTTATTTTGTCGTCTGCAAATGCACTCAATTTGAACCAGTCTAAAATGTACTCGTTTGGTAATGGGTTAACTCTTTCTCCTACAATCCCGAATTTTCATGATCCTGAGAGAGAGAGAGAGAGAGAGAGAGGGCGTTGGAAAACATCATGGAAAAAGCAGAAAATGCTTTCCCTCCCCTTCCCCCCTCCCGCAAAGTTTTCTAAAAGACTTCTTACTTAGGGTCGTTTCCACAATGCTATAAACTTCTATCTATTGCCAGCATTTTCCCATTTTCACGCAATGTTTTCAAAAAACTTTCTAAGGTTAGTTTAACAACTAGATTAGTTTTGTATATGGTATGCACAGTTTTACCAACATATTTGTATCTTTTCCCGCAATGTTCTAAAAGGCTATTTTTAAAGGTTGTAAAACTATGCAAAAGTCTGTTGGTAGGTTTTCTTAACCCTATGCCAACGACCATTAAAAAGAAAACCTTTGAAAACATTTCGGGAAATGGAGAAAATGCTGGAATCCAGCATTTTCTCCTTTTCCTACGATGTTTTTACCCCCCCCCCCCCCTAAAAAATCGATCTTTCCGTCACACAATCCCTACTTTTAACCACCCTGAGAAAGAAAGTCTTTGAAAACATTTTGGGAAACCGAATGAAAAATGCTGGTTACCAGTATTTTCTCCTTTTCTCACAGTGTTTTCTACCCTTTCTAATTCAAAATTTCAAGTTTTGATTAATATTTATTTTGTCGTCTGCAAATACTTTCAATCTGGACCAGTCCAATTTTTTGTCGTTTGGTAAAGAGTTAATAGCCTGCAAATGCTTTCAATTTGGAATCGTAAGAAGTTTTGTTATTTGTAAGGAGTTGAGGTATCGAGTTAAAATTTTGCTTCGATGTCTACTTGAGATTACTTCCTCGGGAATGCTGATTAGCTTCTCGGGAATTCAAACAAATTAACTTTCATGTGTTAATTCGTTTTTCATTGGAAAGAAAGTTTTTTTTCGTAAGGTTTACCTGCTTTACGCAGATTCATAAATGTGTTTTAAATAAAAACCTAGGATTTACGGAGGCACGTGGGCTTAGAAATTACTTTTCTAAAGCCGAGTTGTTTCCTCGTTAATCTTTTGGCTGCTAATCGCGACTCACTGACCTTTTGCGGACACTGTAGATCAAGATCAGACTGCACAGAACGTGCAGTCTGATCTTGGATCTACACTGTCCGATAAGGAGATATTGTTTCCCAAAACATTATTTTGATACAGCAATATTTGGGTTTTTACTGTCGAATTGAAAATTTCTTTTGAGTTATTTAGTAGTATAAGAGTTAAATAGACTACTTTTAAAAAGCACTCAGGCATTTACTCATTACCAAACGACAAAAATTTTAGGATTGTCCAAATTGAAAGCATTTGCAGACGCCAAAATAAAAGTGACTGAAAATTTGAAATTTGTCTTGTGAAGGGTAGAAAACATTGTGGGAAAAGGAGAAAATGCTGGTAACCAGCATTTTCTCCTTTTCCCACAATGTTTTGTAGTGGCTTCTTTTTCAGGGTCGTCAAAGTAGGGATTGTGTGGTAATGGGTTAAGAGGAAGCGCTATAGTTACGAGCAATTTATCCTTTTGCTAAAATATGCACGTAATTTCATGCAAAAGTATTGGACGAATAATCCTTATTTATGTAGTTTCCTAGTTTTGTAATAAACGTCGTTTTCAACATTATTTTAATTATATCGCTGCAACCAGATCTTACGAACAAAGTCCGTAACAAAGGAACAAATGAACAAAACCATGGCAGATATATAGGAACCGGGCAGTATTCGAACTCTAGATCGCCCAGACCCAAAGGCCAATACCTTAACAACTGAGTTAACCCATTACCACACAATCCCTACTTTTGAGAAAGAAGCCTTTTGAAAACACTTTTGGTAACCAGCATTTTCTCCTTTTCCCACAGTGTTTTCTACCCTACCCAGATTAAATTTCAATGTTTTAGTCACCTTTATTTTGTCGTCTGCAAATGCTTTCAATTTGAACCAGTCTAAAATTTTGTCGTGTGGTAATGAGTTAAAGAGATCTCTCCGTAACGCAGTTGTTTGGTATTGTATTTAAATAGGGACTATAAATGGGATTAATGGCTCGATGGCCAATCCTGGACGAGTCCCCATCCTTCGAACAAAGTCCGTAACAAAGACACTCGTGAAAATATTACCGATGGTGTCCACTCGATAAAATAAATTTCGATCTTTCACCGAAAAAAAAAACAAATATCCTCTATATCATACGCATAAAGATCTGACCACGGGCCTTTGAGGCTCTAATGGTCTATCGCATCGCGAAATACTAAACTTTTCTTTGTTCGATCATCACTTATAGCACATTGGTGCATCGGCTGTTTATCACTAAATATATATTCAAATGTTCATTATTTTAAGGTTTGAGACTATATTTTATTTACTATATTGAGGATGATTTTCGTAACAGGTAACAGATAACGGACGCTGTGGATATGTTCATTGCAGTCTGATCTTTATCTGTTCTGTCCACGAAAGATGTTTTAGTAGGAACCAGCGACGATGCCTTTTATAATTGTAATTCGGAGAAACCAACATAAAGTCGTCGGTTTACTTCAAAAACCTCGTAACTTGTTTCAAGCTGTAGCTACGAGGTTTTTAGGATAAACCGAGGAAATGCAGTAAGTCAAATGTAAATGTTTCATATCTGGGGAATGGCCAGCAATGTGTCCAAATGTTTCCAAGCGGGAGATAAATATTTAGAGATGGAAAATAACTTCCTGTAACAACATTCTTTTATTTATTTTTTTATCATGGCAGATGAGTTTCATGCAAATAGCGAAAGGCTCTGCCTTACTCTCCCCGGCCCCCCGGTCTCCGCCCCCCCCACGCCCCCGTCCTCTCCTCTCGCTCTCCCCTCTCTTTGTCTATCTGTCTACCCCCTTAATGTCTATATATATTTTAAGAATTTAAAGTATGTGTATATAGAATAGTTATTTACAGCTCATTCTTTTATGTACAGTTACAAATAGAACACTTTAGATGCCAGAACATTACGTCATGCTATTGACGATAGGATAGCACATGGTAGTCCATGGTAATTCTTATTTATCAACTGTCGATTCTGGTTACTTATCGCAATAATTCTGTATCGATAGCATCTTTAGCATTTAATTCTGTACATGCTCTTTAGAACAGTTAATCGAGAAATAACAGTACAGAACGTTACTTTGTTAAACCAAGTATAACACGTAAGTACAATAAGGGTGCGTAACTAAGTATTTAAAGAATTAGGCATAAAAATATAGACCATAACCCATGGGCGGATCCAGAGGAGGGGACCGGGGGTCCGGACCCTCCCTGGAATTTTGGCAAAAATGTGGTTATCGGATTTATGAAATGGTACTAGTTTGATATTGCACAGCATTTATGTATACAGTCATAAATTTAAAAATATAAGTTCTAAATGTGGAGACCTCCTCATGGTTAGAACTGGAAACATTGACTTTTCTTGTAAACAGATCCACTGAAATCGGGAAATCAAAGTATTATATAATAAGACGAGTGCGTTTTCGGTGGAACCCACCCTGAGAAAAATGTCTGGATCAGCGCATGTAATTGGTATGTGGCCATGTCTAGGAATGAATCTTTTAGTATACATGTGACCAATTATGCAGAAAGGAACTTCTGGGAACTCCGAAAAGTGTCGACCCTGGTCAGACTGCACGGATGCGCAGGCTGACCAGGGTTGACACTTTTCACTTTAATAATGACGAGTTTCTGTATGAAAAGTCATGGGCGGATGGAGGGGGGGGGAGGGGACCGGGGGTCCAGACACCCCCCTCCCCTCCCTGGAATTTTGGCAAAAATGCGATTATCGGATTTGTGAAATGGTACTGGTTTGATATTGCACAGCATTTATGTAAAATACAGTCATAACTTTAAAAAAAATGTTCTAAATGTGGAGATCTCCTCATGGTTAGAACTGGAAACGTTGATTTATCTTGTAAACGGCTTACATCCACTGAAATCCGGAAACCATAGTATCATATAATAAGACGAGTGCGTTGTCGGTGGGCCCCGCGAGAAAGATATCTGGATCCGCACATGAAAGTGGTCATTGTACCTTGTTATACAATCATTTTTGACTTACCAACTTAAACTGACTTGCGTTATAGTTGATATGTTTTCATATACTTGATTTTCAGAATTCCCAGATGGTCCCTTTTTATGTGATTGGTCACATGTCTCAAACTACAGCAGTGCAACCCGAACATGATCCACAGCGACTCAAAAGAAATCACTTGATAATATTCAAGTATAATTGTATTTGGGGAATGAATCTAGCTTGATAATATTCAAGTATAATTGTAATTAGGCAAAGAATCGTTCATTTGATAAGAACATTTTGGAAGGAGAAAATAATAATAAAATAAAAGTACTTCGTGATGCACGCCCCACACTGTGCCTGACAAGGTCAATAAACTAGGTCATGTGCGGTGAAGGCGTGGAACTACTAATTTAATACCCGAATATGTATAAAAACAATATCAGTCGACTGCGGAATAGCCGACATGAAATGGAAGTTGTCGACAGGGGCGTGTGGCTTTGGGATTATCTTTCTACTGGTAAGCACTCAGAATTCTATTTGTATTCAAGTAAATAAATAGGGAAACCTGATAATTCACTTCTTTCTTGGGATGTACTTTTTTGGTTAACCACAGGCAGCCTTATCTCCCATTTTCTGCTATGATTCCCAATGCATCAGAGTTTCAACAGTTTCGGTACCTAGATTCGATACTGTCTCGACAAAAGTTTTCAGAGA
The DNA here is from genome assembly GCA_943736015.1 of Tridacna crocea. Lineage (NCBI taxonomy): Eukaryota > Metazoa > Mollusca > Bivalvia > Cardiida > Cardiidae > Tridacna > Tridacna crocea. The sequence goes on from OX031066.1 coordinate 20,482,382, forward strand.
AGGACTTGATCAGCTTCATTGAACTTCGTTATCACCATGGTCACAAAACGGCTTATTCTTTTAATCTTTGGAACGTTTGATATCGCCGTTACTTATCCAACATTAATTTCGTTTTGACATACAATGTCCGATAGATAAAACATTTATGTCTGTCGTTTTCAAAGTAGCTACATTCCAATAAATAACGACTTTCAGAATCCAAACGGTCTAATGTGCACAAAGGACAATTCCTGTCATCAAAAGGGGCTCCATCGTATCGACCTGTCTCAAGCGGGAAGGAATGGTTAGCGGTACGAAAAGAGGTAAGTAGTCCTTTTTAGTCATTATTTTCGTGGGGTTTGATCGTGTAATTTCCAAAACTATCTCTGATGATGAGCGAAGCTCGCCTGACGGTAACACCGTTCTAGATTTTATGAGTAAAATTCTGACTTCGAACTTGGTCTTAGCCTGAATCTAGATGGGAATGACTTTTTAAAAAATGATTGTTTTCCGTTTGATCGCACAGCGTTATACGTATCGCAATCTTTTGCAAATTTACTTAATTGTTCAAAATTATAACAAATGATTTGCCGATCGGATGGTTATTTAAAAATCATCGATTATTTATTTTCCAACATATTTTTAGTCTAAAAAGCTTCTATTTACTGTGACGGTTTGGCCGTAAAACAAATACATCATTCGAGACGGCGCATGCGTTCACCTTCAGTTCTGCATGGCTGGCGTAGTGACGAACAACACAGATCTACAAAATGTTAATGATATTCAGCTCTGACTTTGAACAAATCATGCAATTATGCTTGATTTCTCAATCGATATTGCGTCAAAACTACAAAAAGTGTCTGTCTGAAATACTCGTAATACTTAAACAAAGTCTGTTCTTTTTTTTTTTTTGCCATTACATGGTGCCATATTTGTATGAATATTATTTAGACAGACTGCTCCTATTTTCATTCAAGAAATGTTCATTCACAACTTGTGTCGTCCGCTGTCTAAATAAGCAAGGATATTCAGCAATAATTCCCTATTGAAATTACATTTTTTTAAATTCTGTTTTAAATCAAATATCTTTAAATGTTCAGATAGCTAGCTAGAATTTAAAACCCTTGCGATAATGAATACACAGAACCCGTAAAGTCGATTCGGTACCTTGTTAGCTAAACCCTCACCCCCACCCCTCCACCACCCCTCCTTTTTTCGTATAGCATTAACGATACACATTGTACACTGTCTGCTAAAAGTCCTTGGGTAGCACTTAGCAGCCTAATGGTTAGAGGAATTGGTCCCTCTACATTAGAATTAAAATAAAAACAAGAGGACCATGATGGTCCTATATCGCTCACCTGAGTACCAAGCTGTAAAATCAAACTTGTGACCCCTGGATAGGGCCAGTTTTGACCCCAGGGGTATCCTAAGAAAAAGACTTGGTAGAGGTCCACTAGGAGATGCTACTTACAAAATATCAAAGCTCTACGCCTTCTAGTTTCAGAGAAGTAGAATTTTAAAGTTGTCCTTCTTTGTTCCTATGTTTCGAACTTGTGACCCTGGGGGAGGGCAAGTTTTGACCCCAGGGGCATAGTATGAAGAGACTTTGCAGAAGTCCACTAAGAGATGCTACATACCAAATACCAAAGCTCTTCGCCTTCTAGTTCCAGAGGAGTAGAAATTTAAAGTTTTCCTTCTTTGTTCCTATGTTACGAACTTGTGATTCCCGGGGCGGAACCAGTTTTAACCCAAGGGGCATCATATGAAAAATCTTGGTAAAGGGCCACTAGGAGATGCAACATACCAAATATCAAAGCTCTGCGCCTTTTAGTTTCAGAGAAGATGATTTTTGAAGTATTCCTTCTTTATTTCTATGTTTCAAAATTGTGACTCCCGGGGCGGGGCCAGTTTTGACCCCAAGGACACCATATGAACAATCTTGGTAGAGATATACTAGGAGATGCTACATACCAATTACCAAAGCTCTGCACCACCTAGTTTCAGAGAAGAAGAATTTTAAGTTTTCCTTCTTTGTTCCCAAGTTTCAAACTTGTGACCCCCGGGCTGGGCCAGTTTTGACCCTAGGGACATCATATGAAAAGTTTTCGTAGAAGTCAACTAGCAAATGGTACATACCAAATATCAAAGCTCTGCACCGTCTAGTTTCAGAGAAGAAGAATTTTAAAGTTTTTCTTCTTTGTTCCTAAGTTTCAAACTTGTGGCCCCCGGGCTGGGCCAGTTTTGACCCAAGGGGTATCATAGAGGTCCACTAGGAGATGCTACATACCAAATATCAAAGCTCTGCACCTTCTAGTTTCAAAGATTTTTTAAAGTTTTCCTTCTTTGGTCCTATGCTTCAAACTTGTGACATCCTAAGAAAAAACTTGGTAGAGGTCCACTAGGAGATGCTACTTACAAAATATCGAAGCTCTACGCCTTCTAGTTTCAGAGAAGTAGAATTTTAAAGTTGTCCTTCTTTGTTCCTATGTTTCGAACTTGTGACCCCAGGGGCAAGTTTTGACCCCAGGGGCATAGTATGAAGAAACTTTGTAGAAGTCCACTAAGAGATGCTACATACCAAATATCAAAGCTCTTCACCTTCTAGTTTCAGAGAAGTAGAATTTTAAAGTTTTCCTTCTTTGTTCTGTTGTTTCGAACTTGTGACCCCCAGGGCAGGGCAAGTTTTGACCCCAGGGGCATCATATGAAGAGACTTTGTAGGAGTCCACTAAGAGATGCTACATACCAAATATCAAAGCTCTTCACCTTCTACTTTCAGAGAAGAAGAATTTTAAAGTTTTCCTTCTTTGTTCCTATAATACAAACGTGTGACCCCCGGAGCGGGGCCAGTTTTAACCCCAGGGGCATCATACGAACAATCTTGGTAGAGGTCCACTAGGAGATGCAACACACCAAATATCAAAGCTCTGCGCCTTTCAGTTTCAGAGAAGAAGATTTTTTAAGTATTCCTTCTTTGTTTCTATGTTTCAAACTTGTGACCCTCGGGGCGGGGCCAGTTTTGACCCCAGGGACATCATATGAACAATCTTGGTAGAGGTCTACTATGAGATGCTACATACCAAATATCAAAGCTCTGCGCCTTCTAGTTTCAGAGAGGCAGATTTTTAAAGTTTTTCTTCTTTGTTCCTAAGTTTCAAACTTTTGACCCCCAGAGCGGGGCCAGTTTTGACCCCAGGGGCATCATATGAACAATCTTGGTAGAGGTACACTAGGAAATGCTACATACCAAATATCAAAGTTCTCCACCACCTAGTTTCAGAGAAGAAGAATTTTAAAGTTTTCCTTCCTTTTCCCTATAATACAAACTTGTGACCCCGGGGCAGGGCCAGTTTTGACCCCAGGGGCATCATATGAACAATCTTAGTAGAGGTCTACTAGGAAATGCTACATACCAAATATCAAAGCTCTACGCCTTCTAGTTTCAGAGTAGAAAATTTTCAAAGATTTTGCTCTTTTTTTTCCTTTTGGTTGCCATGGCAACCAGAATTATTTTTGGAATTCAATCTCTTGAACAACTTTGGTAGAGGTTCACCCAAGGAACATCGCTGCCAAGTTTTATCAAGATTGGCCCAGTGGTGTAGGAGGAGAAGATGTTTAAAGAAATTGTGGACGACGCACGACGGACGACGGACATTGGGCGATCACAAAAGCTCACCATGAGCACTTCACTATAGGCATACTTTCATTCTGAGGTTTAAAATTATACTACTTGCTGTTTTATGAAGCACAGTCTTTACCGTCCCGAGTATGCTTTTTGTTTGCAAGGGCTGCCATGTTCATCAAATTAAATAAAAATTGAAGAAGTAGTTGACATTATTTTTTTATTTTAAATGACACTGATTAATTAACGTTAGATTTACATTAATACATACAATTCTGAAAAAGGTTGGTTAGTTCGTTTCGTAATACCCGTTCACTGCCGTCGAAAGAAACCAGGAGATATACGGTATTGCTTTTGGTTACCAGATCTCTCTGATTACTTATAATGGACTCTGGAGCTCCAAGATCAGACTGTTATTCTGCTCCAAAGGGCTTCCGAGTAACATCGCCAGAGCTGAAAATGCAGCTAAAGTCAACAAAACCTAAAAAAATTTAGCTAGTCATTCAGTGTAGCTTTAACTCCTTACTGTTCGATAAAAGTTTTAGCCTAGTCCATATTGAAAGCATTTGTAGAGGACAGACGACTCAAAAGAAATTAAAATACGCCTTTTAAAGCACGGCAAAAAATAGGAAAAGAAGAAAGTGCTGGTTATCAACATTTTCTTCTTTTCCCGCATTTTTTTTCAAAAACCATCTTCCTCGGTGGCATTAAAACTTCGTGAGTGTGCGGTAAAGAGTTAAGATCAACAAGCTGTCTGTCTCCTATTTCTAAGTGTCAGAACTTTTAAAGTGTCTATGAGACTAGTTGTAGGTGCGTAGTTATACAGTGCGGCCGGGGACTGAATCCTGGACCTATAGCACAACAGTTCGTAGTCATCTGTGATGATTTCCTTACCCTTCCAGGGTACATAACACAGCCCGGTAGATGGGTGGTAGGTTCCTGGAAAACACACATAAAAAACTTGTTTATATAAATTTGTTTACTGGAGAACATCTGCTAGAGAAATGTGCAATGACTATGAAAAAATAGTAATAAAGAACGTGTAGTTTTACGAGAGAGGCTGTTGGACGTGTCCTCGGTGCATATTCGGTTAACTCCGTACGCAATTACTATCATAGCCGAAAACCGTTACGAAATCAAATGAAGGGCAACTTGAATTTTGATTAATAATACAAACAACCTACCAATACATTTATTTTTGTCAGGTGTTAGAGCTCTGGCTATATACAAGGGCTCTCCTGACCTGGTATGGCCACCCTCCACGGCTCGACTGCACATCTCGCCCCCGGCACAGTTGATCCAGTGTAACCCTTGCGTACTCCACATATTTGTCAGCTTTTCATACTCCTTGGTTGTCGCTTCGTGCCCATTCCAAGTCGTCAAGTTTGTGGCGTATTTTATCTTTACTTTGGGTTGACCTGGATATCAGTGAACAGAATCTCAAAAATCTCTCAGCACCAGATACATGTATACAGACACGAATGAACATTTTAAATGTTAAAGCCTTGACTTAGCAAGCGAACAGCGCAGATCAGTGATCTCAATCTATTCCGTCAGCAAAAGGACATGCTTTTGCCTTTGGAACTGAAACGGATCACCCCTATGAACTTAATGCAGTAATGAAAGATTCACAATTTAAAAATATTTTTTTCTGCTTTCAGTATTTCGGCTGATCAATGCCTTTATCATGAAATTTCGACCTGAAATTTGTTTTTCCGTTCTGATACACTATTGCGAATGCTTCCTTCGTAACCATAGGGGACATTGAAATAACTTTATGAATGTCAATACTTTGCCACGATAAGTCTTAAAATAAAGCTAGGGACAACACGTCGAGCCTATTACTACAGTACAGTAAAGATCATCACACTGCAATTCGAAGAAAAGTTACTTGTTAATCAGTATATATCTATTTCATTTCAGACCCCTTTGTTGTCAAATAATTCACGTGAGGATTAGACTATTTCCTATTCACGAGCAGGTAGATTCTCAACTTATGACCCTCAAGAATGACCTTTACCTTAAAACCTAGGCCCGTATTCACCAACCATTCTTAAGAACGTTCTTTGTCTTATTCTTCAGAATTTTCTACATTTGTAAGTAACTCAACTTCTCATTGGCTAAACCGAATGGTTTAGGCAATCAGAAGTTGTGTTACTTACAAATTTAGAAAACCTTGGTGAACAAGACTAGCAATATTCTCAAGAATGATTGGTGAATACGGGCCCTACTGAATGAATAATTCAAAGACGCTTCTACTCATATTGTAGAGAAAAAGTCTGTCGACCTTCCAGTGTAACTTCATAATGGATCAGCTCTCACAATCGTTTCAAAAAAAGAGAAACGAAGGAAAAAAATGCGCTAGATTATTTTGAAATCTGTCAATAGTTGTAGAAGTGGTTCGCCAAAGCATTTATCATTTAACCCTCGAATGTGACCTCGACCTTGGATCTTCCTGAACATTGGATGTTTCAAATTACATTGAGAGCAACTCGTGCTGGAGAACTATTGGGCAATACTGAAATCCATCTGAAACTGTAGAAGCTTTAGCTCAGGAAAGTCCGGACAGACACATGTCGCACGCATTACTTAACGCACGCACGCTTAAATCATACCGAATTTAAGTTGTGGCTACTCTCAAACCAAGCTGTCTCATCACTAATAACAGATTTTTTTTTTGTTGGCTGAAAAATGCGCATTATATGTACACAGTGCATTCGGCACTAACCAAATATATTGATTATGTCTTATCATATTGATTTTTATCGGATATTGACTAATCAATATCATTTGAAATCATTGAGCTGATTAAGAAATTTATCATGGTAATTTATCAGCTATTCGTTTCCAAATACATTCAACCGATGTATTTTTTTTTTATTTGGGGGGGGGGGGGAGGGAGGGGGGTACATGTACATATATCTTGGAGACATTTTGTCGCTAGGTCCAGATCTGAACAAAATATTTATCGCTTTATCTGTTTATCTATCGAAGGATCTTCTAATTCCATGATGCCATAAATAACACTGCCTTTTTTAATGAAACCAAACGAGGATTGTCCATAAAGTAGACTTTTGCCTGTGTTACTTTTTTTAACCCAAGGAATAAGACTAATTGAACTTTCCCATGTGGCAATTGTGTATGACAAAACGGATATCTCAGTGACGTATGATACCAAGCCCGTAAGTAATCACATTATCATGGATCCATAAAATCTGGTTTGTCCAAGAATCGAGTTAATCATGAGGCAGACGTCTCCTTTGACATGCACAAAATTGACCCAAAAAAAAAACATAGTTTCGGCTCAGATCAGCTAGCGCTGTCAGCAGGCTGACCTGGTCGATTTTTTTTCAAGATTCATTTAGCCCCCTTTTGACTGTGAATCGCTAAAACTTTCATGCCCAGTAATTTAAAAATGATAGAATCATAGTTGACCGTGCTGGCGGCAAAATCACAGTAGACCTACCTGCCGGACAATTACAGAATAGTTCCTTCGTCGATTTAGGTCTTGGTGTGGATGACTGCCGTTGAGTACTTGTAGTACTTTGACTAGCGGCTGGCGTCGAGGCAAACGTCCTTGACACCATCATTCTGTCAGTAGGTGTGTTCGAGTTCGATCTTGGCTTGTACAAGTCTTGGAGAGAATCCTCATCGGATTTTGATCTGCTAGTTTTGGGTTTGAAGGCATTGAACACAGGTCGCGGAGTTTCTGTGTTCAATTTTGGTTTCAAATCTCTACACTTTGTTAATCTTGGAGTGACAGTTTTAGGAGTCAAGATCATTGAGCTTGGTCGAGGAGTAGGTGTTATTGTTTGAGGTGTAACCGACCTTGAAAATGGAAGGGTCGACTTCGATCTCTGTTTCGGGAAATGCGCTGTAGCTGATCTCCTGCTTAGTTTAGCAGACTTTGGTCGTCTTTTAGATTCGAATAATGAATAATGAGCATCAAGGTCATTACTCTGTGATGGTGCCCGCGTACTAGTCCTTTGAAAATTATTCGTTTTACGATAAAAAGTTCCCTTAGTTGGCAACAATGTTCGGGTACCATGACGTTGTTTTTGTGACTTTATATGATGTGCCTCTGAATATGAGTTAGAGATGTCAGCACAGGCGTCTTGTGATAATTCAAACTGGGCTTCAATAGCTGTAGATGACGGTGGGCGCTGACGCACCATGGTCTGGCTTACAGCTTTCAATACAAACAGTCGAAATCCGCTGATAATTTACATTTCGTACTTACATCTTTGAAAACTAATTTGTCTTGCCTTGTTTTTTAAAAAACACAATAAACACAAAAGTATCACAATTTAAATATTATTCACAGTCAACCTGTTTATAGTGTGTCAACGATACTGTTGCGTTTACGGATATAACTCACGATGCTATCACCTCAACTGATATTCCGATCCATGGCACACATAGACTGTTCTGTTTGGCCTGTCCTATCTAAAATAGTTTTTTTCCCCCAATGGATAGAATTCACCTCTTTTTCGATGATAACGTCACATCAAGATATCTACAATCTTAGTAGAAAAAGAGAGAAAGGTTTAAAGTAAAATACAATTTCGCAAAAAGATTTATCACCTAGGCAGTAGCTGTTCAGATTTTGGATGTCCAGCTTGAGATCTAAAAATTTAATCAGAAGTTTGATCCCTTAAGGACGTATATGACAAATATTTCTACCGGACAGAATTTTTTTAATACTTTGCACAAGCAAAGCTCATCATGTCTGTAGGAGATAACAATAAAAAGATTTGGGTACACGTGATAATTTTAGAGAAATATGCCTTTGAATAAGGTATATACCGTCCCAAAATTCGGTTCATATTGGATTTAACATAGCGTTTTTTCTTTAATTGTCAATTAAAGGAAAAGTGGGGGAAAATATACAATCGTACATCAATTAAATGAAAACCCATATACATTGCACAAAAGTATATGAAAGCCTGGTTTTGAGCATGATAAATGTACAAATACGCATGTTTTATATAGACCCTTGAATAAAAAAGGAAATAATTTGATCGAATTAAGGGTTAATCTTACACACACACAAATACATACCTTCTAACGACAGGATTTTCTTAAATTTCCACACTTATAATATTTATAATTCTAAACAATAAGAAAAAATAAAAATGGCCCCTACCCATGTTAATTTTGTCAGTGAACAAGGCTGAAGGTCACTGTGGAAATTATTTTTTTAAAGGAAAAAAATGGATAAAAGCTTAACAGATATGGTGGGAAAATGAGAAATTGCTCAACAAGAGCGATTTATCCTTTTCCAACAATAGTTTTCAAAGTGGAAACATCTGTACTTCCACAGATTGAAATATCCTGCCTTGTTTCCTTGCTAGGTGTGTAACCCTGTGTAAGCAGCATTTTAATCATTTCTCGGAGACAGTTCAAAGATACATCTTTTTTTTTTTTACAAACACTACCCGAAGAAAGTGCTACTTGTCTCAGTGCACAAATAGTAATACCATTATGTGCAAAAAATGCATAGGTGCACTTCTGATTCAATATCCACCACAAAAATACATGCGCAGTAGGATGCGCACAAACATTTGTCATATACGTCGTTAACGTGGTAATTCTCATTCCACTTTCTTCATAAGAATGGTACAAAAAAATCGTATCCGGTTTTTATGGAATCTTTCATTCTAAGATAAATCACATAAGTAAATATAAACCTAGAGGTATTAACTACTGTAGTACAGCTTAAAAACACTGTCGAAAGAGAAAATAGGTGAAAAAGTAAATGGAAGCCGATAGACTTTAATTAAGCTCTTTCAATGTCACGGTCAGAAAGGGTGCTTAAAATTGCGAACGATGTAGGTTAAGATCGGACTGCACAGTGAAGTCTTTGCAGGGATTTTTTCTCTTTCAGTTGTAGTTGATAGTATTTTTAGCCTTGGAAAGAGGGGTTTACTTGTATTTATTTGCTGATAGAATTAGACATTGAAAAGTCTACGTCCAAATTTTATGGCATTAGTTTTACTTCGCTCTCAATTACATTTAGTTAATAATGATAAAGACTATTGTCTTTGCACTTCAATTTTATAAATGATAGTTATAATAGTAATAGTTATAACAATGATAGTCCTCATAGCCATTTATTAGATGACTTTACCCCCATTTTACCTCATTTGCCGCGAAAGAGAGAAAAAGAGAGAACGCCCAGAGAGAGAGAGAGAGAGATCCTAGAGATAGAGCCCAGAAATAGAGCCCGGAAAGAGAGAGAGCCAGAAGAAAGAGGCTGGAAAGAGAGAGAGAGAGAGCCCGGAAGGAGAGAGAGTCCGGAAAGACTCCGGAAAGACAGAGGGCCCGGAGAAAGAGTCCGGAAAGAGAGAGAGCCTGGAGAAAGAGAGATGCCATCTTGTGATCAAAAAGAACTTATTTATTACCTGGTCTGACTACGTAATCCATACTGTTGTTAAAACTCAGCACCGTTTCAACCAAATAAAAAGAAAAAAAATATAAGTTCTATACAATCTGGCAAAGATTTATTTATTCAGACAGTTTGTCATTTAAGTGCTATATATCTATAATGTATATCCGCTATAAACTACTGTAAAGTTTATTTAACCCTTTGCCAAACAATTCTGTGTATAAATGCCCCTAATGAAAGAAATCCTTTTGAAAAAAAAAAAAATGTGGGAAAATTTTGGGAAAATGCTACAGCATTTTCTCCTTTTTTTAAACAATGTTTTCAAGTCTTTCAAGACCAGATTCCATCATGTAACCACATGCAAATTGTTGTCTGCAAATGTTTTTTTTTTTTAATGGACAAGTCTGAAAAGTTGTAAGGTAAAGAGTTAGCGTATAACCCATTTCAAAATCGATACGGCTTTCGTCTCTTTACTAAACAATCCCTGGTTTTAACGACCCTTTGAATGACGCCTTTTAAAAAACCTTGCGGGAAAAGGAGAAAATGCTGGTAACCAGCTTTTTCTCCTTTTCCCACAGGGTTTTCCACTCTATCAAGAATAAATCATGCCATATGAGCCATCTTTAGTTTGTCGTCTGCAACTACTTTCAGTTTGGGACCAGTCTAAAATTTTGTCGTATGGTAAAGAATTAATGTCTGTGAAGTAGTGCGCTTTTGAAATTATTACTGGGAAGATTTAAATATCTATTACTAGCCTTTGCTCAAATTTTACACACTTTTAGTCGTATAACACTCGCAAAAATACATTTTTCTGTCAAAAAAAAAAAACAGACAAAAAAAACCATATTTTTCAATTTTGTTACAATGAATATAGGCTGTATTAAACTCTTTACCAGCCATCAAAGTTTCAAAATGAAAAAGAAAAAATGCAGACGACGACATAATTATCGCTCAATTGCTGGGACGTGTATTCAGTTTTGGAAGGGGAGGAAATGTCGTTAAAAAAGAAGAAAATACTGGTCATCAGTATTTTCTCTATTGTCCTAGAATGTTTTCATAAGATTTTTTTTCCTTTGGGTGGTCAAAATGAGATTTCTATGGTAATGGATAAAGTTCAGAACCCTTTCGTCGTTATAGACTACTTTATAGCACTTGCAGAAGGCACACATCAAAGCCGGTAGGCTGATCAAAACGTGGAGTCTAGATAGCTCTAGATAGATAGAAGGAGTAATTTTGATTTCAAAGTTGAAAATATGAATTATTCCTGACTAAACCCTATGTTAAGGGTACTCATTAGGATCGTCTCATCGAGACAATTCTAATGAGTACCCACAACATAGGGTTTGGAAGATAAATAATGGATTTAGAATACCATAACTCCCTCTTATCTGGAGCGCTGGACTGTAGGAGCGAATCCTCAATTTACGTGACTTGATTGCATAAAACGTTTTTTCGTTAACTATATAAATGAGCCATACTCTGTGAAAAGGGGGTTTAGTGAATCCTCGGAAAGTATCGACCCATGTCAGCCTGCGCAGTTCGCGCAGGCTGACATGGGTCGAAACTTTTCGCTATAATGTTCCATTTTCTGAATCTCCAGGGCCCAGTCTACCTCATAACTAAGTCGGCTGTTAAAAAAAATGTGACTAATATGGAGCCATAAGTATGTTATCATTCGTTTGGTTATCATAAATCATTAAGACCCCTTTTGCCAGAGCAAGGATCAAACGTAGTTTAAGACTACACATAACGTTAATATTGAATAGGGTCAATTCGTTTTGCGGTAAAAGAGTTCAAATCAAATAGACTTTGTTTAAATGCTATTGATTTTACGTATTATACATATATACGTATAATAGCCAATGGTTTACATTAGTTTTTTTTTTTTATGTCATTGCGCATGTTGAATTATTGTTATTATTACAATTAACTTGATAGATTATTGCCACTGAACGGGAGCCAATATTTTAAATCCGTTTGGCTGCCAAGTGCTATTCAAGGACCTTTTAAATATAAGACGGACATTCTAAATTATTCCTCTCGTAAAACATTATTTATTCATCCAATTCTATTTCCTTTCGTCCAGTTCGTTTTCAATAGTTGAAATGTATTAAATGTAATAAACAAACCAGGACAATAATAGAGGTATGATAAAGAGAGAATTGACATTAAGTTTTACTTATGGGCCATTTCGAATTAACCCATTACCACACAATCCCTACTTTTGACGCCCCTGAAAAAGAAGCCTTTAGAAAACATCGTGGGAAAAGGAGAAAATGCTGGTAACCAGCATTTTCTCCTTTTCCCACAATTTTTTCTACTCTTCACAAAACAAATTTCAAATTTTCAGTCACTTTTATTTTGTCGTCTGCAAATGCTTTCAATTTGGACAAGCCTAAAATATTGTCGTTTGGTAATGAGTTAACCCCACCCCCCTTCCAAGTATTTCTTTATTATTGACTGACGACACCAGGAGCTTTTGTGGACAGTGTAGATCAGAGATCAGACTGCTCATTCTGTGCAGTCTGATCTCTGATATACACTGTCCACTACTTTATTTCATATTAGTGTAAAACTGTTTCTTTATCTTGCATTGAAATTATACTTGTAGCCAATGAAAGACTGCAAATAATTTACATGGCAGTGAAAGATTTTATCCTTATCTTGCTTTATAAGTGAAATGAAACTTCCAAGCTGACAGTAACAACCCTGATTTCGCTATTCTATAGGTAATTTTTGGGGAGAAATATATCTTTCTTATCAAAAAGTGTAGATCCAAGATCAGACTGGGCCAATCTTTTTGAAACTTGGCAGGAATCTTCCTGGGATGAAGCTCTACCAAACTTTTTCAAAGAATTTAATTCCACCCATAACTCTGGTTGCCATGGCAACAAAAAGAAGAAAAAAACGAAATCTTTGAAAATCCGCTTCTCTGAAAGTAGAAGGCGAAGAGCTTCGATATTTGGTATGTAACATCTCCTAATGGACCTCTACCAAGTTCGTTCAAATTGTGTCCCTAGGGTCAAAACTGGCTCCGCCCCGGGGGATAACAAGTTTGAGCATAGGAACAAAGAAGGAAAACTTTAAAAATCTTCTCCTCTGACACTTGAAGGCATAGAGCTTTGATATTTGGTTTGTAGCATCTCCTAATGGACCTCTACCAAGTTTGTATAAATTATATCCCTGGGGTCAAAACTGGTCCCACCCTGGGGGTCACAAGTTTGAGCATAGGAACAAAGAAGGAAAACTTGAAAAATCCTCTCCTCTGAAATTTGAAGGCGTAGAGCTTTGATATTTAGTATGTGGCATCTCCTAATGAACCTCTACCAAGTGTGTTCACATTATGCCCCTAGGGTCAAAACTGGCTCCACACCGGGGGTCACAAGTTTGAGCATATGAACAAAGAAGGAAAACTTTAAAAATCTTCTCCTCTGAAATTTGAAGGCGTAGAGCTTTGATATTTGGTCTGTTGCATCTCCTAGTGGACCTCTACCAAGTTCGTTCAAATTGTGTCCCTTGGGTCAAAAATGGCCCCACACCGGGGGTCACTAGTTTGAGCATAGGAACAAAGAAGGAAAACGTTAAAATTCTTCTCCTCTGAAACTAGATGGCGTAGAGCTTTGATATTTGGTATGCGACACGTCCTAGTGACGTCTACCGAGTTTGTTTAAATCATGCCCGTGGGGTCAAAACTGGCCCCGCCCAGGAGTTCATAAGTTCGAACATAGGAACAAAGAAAGAAAATTATAAAATTCTTCTTCTATAAAACAAGAAGGCATAGAGCTATGATATTTGGCATGTAGCAATTCCTAGTGAACCTCTACCAAGTTTGTTCATATTATGCCCTTGGGGTCAACACTGGCCCTGCCCCGGGAGGGGGGGGGTCATAGGTTCGATTATAGCAACAAAGAAGGAAAACTTTAGAAATCTTCTCTGAAACTTGAAGGTGCAGAGCTTTAATATTTGGTATGCAGAATCTTCTAGTGGACCTCCATCAAGTTTGGTTATATGACGTCCCTGGCGTCAAAACTGGCCATGCCCCGGAGGTCACAGGTTGGAACATAGGAACAAAGAAGGAAAATTTTAAATTTCTTTTTCTCTTAAACGGGAAGGTGTAGAGCTTTGATATTTGGTATGTAGCATCTTTGAGTGGACCTCTACCAAGTTTGTTCCAAGGATGCTGCTTTGCTTAAAACTGACCCAACCCCTGGGACCACAAGTTCGACAATAGGACAAAGAAAGAAAATTTAAAATTCTTCTTTGAAACTGGAAGGTGTAGAGCTTTGATATTTGATTGCCCTATGTCCGGCGTCTGTTGCCTATCAACAATTTCTTTTAGACATCTTCTTCTCCTAACCCACTGGGCTAATCTTGATGAATCTTGGCAGGGATGTTCCTTGGGTGAAGCTTTACTAAAGTTGCTCAAAGAATTGAATTTCACTCATAAGCTATAGTCTAAGGTGAGCGTTCCAGGGCCAATGGCCCTCTTGTTTTATAACGCTGTCAGCACTATCGCTCAATCAAACGGTCCAGTGTTATGCCCATCCTAAGGAAAAAAATCTCTTGTAAACATTCTGGCAAAAAGAGGAAAAGCGTGGAAGCAGCATTTTCTCCTTTTTCAACAATGTTTTCTTTCTCTTTGAAAGACAGATCTTATCATTCAAGCCATGTTTTATATTGTCGTTTGCATATGCTTTCAGTCGGGAAAAGTTTGTCCCACTGTTTCTTCGTTTGTTAAATAATGGTTTCAAAGCTCATTGATTTTATTTATGCTTATTTTGAGTTTATTGAGAAATTTTCTATAGATCAGCAGTGTTCAGCTCAAGGAAACTAGTGTGACCGGTACCAACCGAGATTTACCGAACAAAGTGATTTCACTTTTTTGGGGGATTTGTCATAGACACTACCACTATGGGTTCAGTGACTGAATTTTGAAGACCATGTATCGTATTTTGTGCAAAGCCGAAGGAAATAAACCCAGTTTAAATCAATTTTTCTAAAGCAAATGTTTTTTTTTTATTTTTTTCGTTAGCTCTAATTTACTTAATTGGAAATAGCATGTTGAAATACATTGGCTGAGACCATCGATCGTGGAAATACTAATTTTTGGTTGAAAATAGCTTAACTTGCTCACAGTCTTCTATTGGTGCAAACTTCGCAAAGATGCAAACTTTGTCTACCGATCTCTTGGAACTGGGCTTTTTCGTTCCAAAACAAGTTCCTCCCATGGCGTGTTCATCTTATAATAACTAATACACAAATAATCTTAACTTCGTCGTGACTGCTCTCCCTTCAACCGAAAAGGTATTCATTTGCTTTTAAAAGTAGGTTGACTTTTAAGCCAATATTTGAACAATGTGTCTCTTTTTCAAATTATTAATTCCACATTGGGTTCCTTGACAAATACCACCTCAGCCTTCTCAACTCTTTGATTCAAAACCGATGTCCTTTACTATGAGCCATAGAGAAACACACAGACTACTGCATTTAGAGTTAAGTCTAGGAATCAACTTCTTAGTGGTAATAGTGAACAAAATAAGTGAACCGTTTTTCGGCTCCACTAGCCAAAGTCCAGCGGGCTTATGTCATGGCCCGGTGTCCGTCGTGCGTCGATCTGTGCGTGCGTCCGTCCGTCCGTGCGTTAACTTTTATTTCAAACATCTCCTCTGAAACTACCTATCCAAATTTGATGAACTCCACAGAAATTATCCTGCTATAGTCCTCTTCAGAATTCCTTGAAAGAATTTGATTCCTTCAAAAACTCTGGTTGCCATGGCGACAAAATTGAAAGAAAAATAACATTTTCAAAAATCTTCTTCTCTGAAATCATAAGGCCCAGGGCCACTGAATTTGGCATGTAGCTTTATCTATCTTTTAACAAGTTTCTTCATATTATAGGCCTGGGGTCAAAATTCGCTCCATTCCAGGGATCAGAAGTTTAACATGGGCTTCAAAATATAGTCACTTCTATTTAAACATTAATCAAGGGAAATAATTCTATTTAGAAAAAGGATAAACTTTGTAACTATTTACCTCCCTTGATTATCAAACTGCAGTGAAACATAATTGGTGCTAGATATTAAGTTTTTTGATAGAAAATATTCTGTTTCCAGGGAGAGTGATGAATTTTTATGCTAACAGTTATGCTCACATGAGTGAATAATAAATTTATAGTAAGATTTCTGTCATACGTTTTTAGCTCACCTTAGCACAAAGTGCTAAAGGTGAGCTTTTGTGATCGCCCTATGTCCGGCGTCCGTCGTACGTCAACAATTTCTTTAAACATCTTCTCTTCTAAACCACTGGGCCAATCTTCATGAAAATTGGCAGGAATGTTCCTTGGGTGAAGCTCTACCAAAACTCTTCAGAGAATTAAATTCCACTCATAACTCTGGTTGTCATGGCAACAAACAGAAGATAAAAAAAAAAAACGAAATCTTTGAAAATCTTCTTCTCTGAAAGTAGAAGGCGTAGAGCTTTGATATTTGGAATGTAGCATCTCCTAATGGACCTCTACCAAGTTTGTTCAAATTATGCACCTGGGGTCAAAACTGGCCCCAACAAAGCATTTACAAGTTTCAGCGTAGGAACAAAGAAGGAAAACTTCAAAAATCCTCTCCTCTAAAATTTGAAGGCGTAGAGCTTTGATATTTAGTATGTGGCATCTCCTAATGAACCTCTACCAAGTGTGTTCACATTATGCCCCTAGGGTCAAAACTGGCTCCACACCGGGGGTCACAAATTTGAGCATAGGAACAAAGATGGAAAACATTTAAAGTTCATTTCCAGGTTTGGTCATATGATGTCCCTGGCGTTAAAACTGGCCATGCCCCGGAGGTCACAGGTTGGAACATAGAAGGAAATTTTTAAATTTCTTTTTCTCTTACAGGTTGGAACATAGGAACAACGAAGGAAAATTTTAAATTTCTTTTTCTCTTAAACGGGAAGGTGTAGAGCTTTGATATTTGGTATGTAGCATCTTTGAGTGGACCTCTACCAAGTTTGTTCCAAGGATGCTGCTTTGCTTAAAACTGACCCAACCCCTGGGACCACAAGTTCGACAATAGGACAAAGAAAGAAAATTTAAAATTCTTCTTTGAAACAGGAAGGTGTAGAGCTTTGATATTTGATTGCCCTATGTCCGGCGTCTGTTGTCTGTCAACAATTTCTTTTAGACATCTTCTTCTCCTAACCCACTGGGCTAATCTTGATGAATCTTGGCAGGGATGTTCCTTGGGTGAAACTTTACTAAAGTTGCTCAAAGAATTGAATTTCACTCATAAGCTATAGTCTAAGGTGAGCGTTCCAGGGCCAATGGCCCTCTTGTTTTATAACGCTGTCAGCACTATCGCTTAATCAAACGGTCCAGTGTTATGCCCATCCTAAGGAAAAAAAATCCCTTGTAAAAATTCTGGCAAAAAGAGGAAAAGCGTGGAAGCAGCATTTTCTCCTTTTTCAACAATGTTTCCTTTCTCTTTGAAAGACAGATCTTATCATTCAAGCGACGTTTTATCTTGTCGTTTGCATATGCTTTCAATCGGGAAAAATTTGTCCCACGGTTTCGTCGTTTGTTAAATAATGGTCTCGAAGCTCATTGATTTTATTTATGCTTATTTTGAGTTTATTGAGAAATTTTCTATAGATCAGCAGTGTTCAGCTCAAGGAAACTAGTGTGACCGGTACCAACCGAGATTTACCGAACAAAGTGATTTCACTTTTTTGGGGGATTTGTCATAGACACTACCACTATGGGTTCAGTGACTGAATTTTGAAGACCATGTATCGTATTTTGTGCAAAGCCGAAGGAAATAAACCCAGTTTAAATCAATTTTTCTAAAGCAAATGTTTTTTTTTTTTTTCGTTAGCTCTAATTCACTTAGTTGGAAATAGCATTTTAAAATACATTGGCTGTAACCATCGATCGTGGAAATACCAATTTTTGGTTGAAAATAGCCTAACTTGCTCTCAGTCTTCTATTGGTGCAAACTTCACAAAGATGCAAACTTTGTCTACCGATCTCTTGGAACTGGGCTTTTTCGTTCCAAAACAAGTTTTGGTATGTGGTATCTCCTAGTGGACCTCTACCAAGTTTGTTCAAATTATATCCCTGGGGTCAAAACTTGCCCCACCCCGGGGGTCACAAATTTGAGCATAGGGACAAAGAAGGAAAACTTTAAAATTCTTTTTCTCAGAAACTAGAAAGCGTAGAGCTTTGATATTTGGTCTGTTGCATCTCCTAATGGACCATTACCAACTTTATTCAAATGATGTCCCTGGGGTCCAAACTGGCCCCATCCCGGGGGTCACTAGTTTGAGCCTAGGAACAAAGAAGGTAAACTTTAAAATTCTTCTCTTCTGAAACTAGATGGCGTAGAGCTTTGATATTTAGTATTTGGCATCACCAAGCGGACCTCTACCAAGTTTGTTTAAATTATGCCGTAGGGTCAAAACTGGCCCCGCCCCAGGGGTCACAAGTTCGAACATAAGACCATAGAAAGAACATTTAAGAATTCTTCTCTAAAACAAGGAGGCATAGAGCTATGATATTTGGCGTGTAGCAATTCCTAGTGAACCTCTACCAAGTTAGTAATATTATACCCTTGGAGTCAACACTTGCCCTGCCCCGGGGAGGGGGGGTCACAGGTTCGAACATAGGAACAAAGAAGGAAAACATTAGAAATTTCCTTTGAAACTTGAAGGTGCAGAGCTTTGATATTCGGTAAGCAGAATCTTCGAGTGGACTTCTACCAGGTTTGGTCATATGATGTCCCTGGCGTTAAAACTGACCATGCCCCGGAGGTCACAGGTTGGAACATAGAAGGAAATTTTTAAATTTCTTTTTCTCTTAAACGGGAAGGTGTAGAGCTTTGATATTTGGTGTGTAGCATCTTTGATTGGACCTCTACCAAGTTTGTTCCAAAGATGCTGCTTTGGTTAAAACTGACCCAGCCCCGGGGACCACAAGTTCGAACATAGGACAAAGAAGGAAAATTTAAAATTCTTCTTTGAAACTGGAAGGTGTAGATCTTTGATATTTGATTAACCTATGTCCGGCGTCTGTGGCCCGTCAACAAATTCTTTAAACATCTTCTCCTAACCCACTGGGCCAATCTTGATGAAACTTGACAGGGATGTTCCTTGGGTAAAGCTTTACCGAAGTTGCTCAAAGAATTGAATTTCACTCATAAGTTATAGTCTAAGGTGAGCGTTCCAGGGCCAATGGCCCTCTTATTAGCTCACCTTAGCACAAAGTGCTAAAGGTGAGCTATTCTGATCGCCCTATGTCCGGCGTCAGTCGTCCGTCAACAATTTCTTTAAACATCTCCTCCTAAACCACTTGGCCATTCTTCGTGAAACTTGGCAGGAATGTTCCTTTGGTAAAGCTGTCCCGAAATTGTTCAAAGCATTTAATTCCACCCTTAACTCTGGTTGACATGGCAACAAAAAGAAAAAAAACCGAAATCTTTCAAAATCTTCTTCTCTGAAACTAGAAGGCGTAGAGATTTGGTATGTGGCATCTCTTAATGGACCTCTAACAAGTGTGTTCAAATTCTGCCCCTAGGGTCAAAACTGGCCCCAGCCCGGGGGATACCAACTTTTAGCATAGAAACAAAGAATGAAAACTTTAAAAATCTTCTTTTCTAAAACTTGAAGGCGTAGAGCTTTGATATTTGGTATGTGGCATCTCATAGTCCACCAAGTGTGTTCAACTTATGCCCCTGGGGTCAAAACTGGCCCCACCCCGGGGGTCACAAATTTGAGCATAGGAACAAAGAAGGAAAACTTTAAAGTTCTTTTCCTCAGAAACTAGAAAGCGTAGAGCTTTGATATTTAGTATGTTGCATCACATAGTGGTATGTAGCATCACTTAGTGGACCTCTACCAAGTTTTTTTCAAATTATGCCCCTGGAGTCAAAACTGGCCCCGCCCCGGGCGTCACAAATTTGAGCATAGGAACAAAGAAGGAAAACTTTAAAGTTCTTTTCCTAGAAACTAGAAAGCGTAGGGCTTTGATATCTAGTATGTAGCATCACCTAAAGGACCTCTACCAAATTAGTTCAAATTATGCCCCTTGGGTCAAAACTGGCTCCACCCCGGGGGTCACAAATTTGAGCATAGGAACAAAGATGGAAAACTTTAAAGTTCGTTTCCTCAGAAACTAGAAAGCGTAGAGCTTTGATATTTGGTCTGTTGCATCTCCTAGTGGACCTCTACAAAGTGTATTCAAATGATATGTCCCTTGGGTCAAAACTGGCCCCACAGCGGGGGTCACTATTTTGAGCATAGGAACAAAGAAGGAAAACTTTAAAATTCTTCTACTCTGAAACTAGAGGGCGTAGAGCTTTGATATTTGGTATTTGGCATCTCCTATTGGACTTCTACCAAGTTTCTTTAAATCATTCCCATGGGGTCAAAACTGGCCTCGCCCCGGGGGTCACAAGTTCGAACATAGGAACAACGAAAGAAAATTTTAAAATTCTTCTTCTCAAAAACTAGAAGGCATAGAGCTATGATGTTTGGCATGTAGCAATTCCTAGTGGACCTCTACCAAGTTTGTTCATATTAGGCCCTTGGGGTCAACACTGGCCCTGCCCCAGGGGGTCAAAGGTTCGAACATAGCAACAAAAAAGGAAAACTTTAGAAATCTTCTCTGAAACTTGAAGGTGCAGAGCTTTGATATTTTGTATGCAGACCATGCCCCGGAGGTCACAGTTTGGAACATAGGAACAAAGAAGGAAAATTTCAAATTTCTTTTTCTCTTAAACGGGAAGGTGTAGAGCTTTGACATTTGGTATGTAGCATCTTTGAGTGGACCTCTACCAAGTTTGTTCCAAGGATACTGCTTCGGTTAAAACTGACCCAACCCCGGGGAATACAATTTCAAGGACAAAGAAGGAAAATTTAAAATTCTCCTTTGAAACTGGAAGGTGTAGAGCTTTGATATTTGATTGCCCTATGTCCGGCGTCTGTCGCCAGTCAACAATTTCTTTAAACATCTTCTTCTCCTAACCCACTGGGCCAATCTTGATGAAACTTAGCAGGATGTTCCTTGGGTGAAGCTTTACTAAAGTTGCTCAAAGAATTGAATTTCACTCATAAGCTATATAGTCTAAAGTGAGGATTCCAGGGCCAATGGCCCTCTTGTTGTTCTTTCCTGGAACTTTACCTTTCATACCAATGAATTAACCTGCTTGTATTGCCTGGTAGTGTTGTTTTCGAAGGCCGTCTATTTCAGGGTCATGAACACTTCAATTTGCATGGTAAAGGGTTAAAAAGCCAGTGGAGCGATACATGGCCATCATGGCCCTCTCGTTACATACAAAACAGTGGACACCAGGTCGAGTTCATGTTTTCTTCTTTTTTTAACTACAGAAGTTTTCAAAAGCAAAAATTTGTTTTATTTGTGATAGTGTAGATCAAGATTGACTACACATGTAGTCAGGTTCATATAGAAGCTACTCTTATGGTCTCTGTTTTGACTATATGTGTGTCTTATTACGTATACAAATCATATGCATAAAAGATTATTAACATAGTATTTCATATCCAAAAACAAAGAAAAAAAGATAAAGAAAAATAATGCTAATTAAAAGATCAATGGTATGTTAGGGATAGCCTATCTATTTGTATAAATCCGATCCTTGTCTGGATAAATAACACTTAAAAGTTCAATTAAAGTGAAACCTGATACTATACAGTGACCTTTAACTCTTGACCAAACAACAAAATTTTAGACATTTGTCCAAGTTAAAAACATTAATTTTGCAGACGACGAAATAAACATGATTGAAAAATTTAAATTTGACTTTTAAAGGGAAAAAAACATTGGGGGGAAAAGGAGAAAATGCTGGTTACCAGCATTTTCTCCTTTTCCCACAATGTTTTCAGGCCTTTTCCTTCGGGTCCCAAACACCAGGGATTGATTGCTTGCATTGTTGGCAAGCAGGCAATGTAGTCACGATATATCTTTACTTTATCTTCGGAATTAGGTCTGTAGTAATTGGCCCTGTAAGGGAAAACTTTCGTTTCAGATTTGTATTATCACATGTAAATAATTATAAAATAAACGCAAGCTTTCGGCGGTACAACCGCCTTCTTCAAGTGTGATCCTGTGATAAAATGCCTGCAGTCGAAATATTACTGCAGGCATTTTATCACAGGATCACACTTGAAGAAGGCGGTTGTACCGCCAAAAGCTTGTGTTTATTTTATAATTAAACGTTACATATCTCAAGAAGAGGTTATATCATGGTTTGTAAAACATGTAAATAAGTGTACTTTTTTGTCAAAATAAAATTTGAGGTCTAACCTTTTATGGGTTAAATTGAGAGAAACATCTTAAGGTCTAAATCTTCAAATTTATAATTAAGACTTGAAAATTTCCAAAAGATCATTGAAATATCAAGATTGAGTATCAAAGTTCCTTAAGTCGGAAATTCGTCACAGAATGGGCCTAATTAAACCATTACTACATAATTCCTACTTTTGACAACCTTGAGAAAGATGCCTATAGAAAGCATTGTAGGATAAGGAGAAAATGCTGGTAACCAGCATTTTCTTTTTTTTCCACTATGTTTTCTACCCTTCACAAAACAAATTTCAAATTTTTAGTAACTGTTATCTGTCGTCTGCAAAAGCTTTCGATTTGGACAAACTTAAAATATTGTTGTTTGGTAACGACTTAAAAGACACTAGGAAGCGCATTTTAGGGACACAACGTAAAACTCACTCAAAATTCACATGCAGGGACTCATAACTTGGTCAAAATACAAGGCAGTGACATGTAAATTTATCAAAATACACTCTTCTTAATTTTTTTTTCTATTTTTATTTTGTTCTGTGTTTTTTTGGTTTTTTTTTGGGGGGGGGGGGGGGCCAAGCTATACAACTAAGTGTTCTTCAGAATAACTTGTTGGAAATCTCTGGTCAAATATTTTGATTTTAATTCCATAAGAAATCACATAAATATAACAAAAACACATGGACATGTATTAGAACTACACATAAACAATATCTAATATCAACTTTAAAGCAAGTCAAAAACATGACTTAACTAATAGCTTAGAAAACACAAACTATTTATATAAACTTACTAACACAAATCTATTAAATATATCTGTACAACAAATCGTCGCTTGACTTTGAAAACCTCGAAACTACAGCTTGTGACAAGCTGTAGTTACGAGGTTTTTTAAGTAAACCAACAATATATTATGGTTTTAATACCTTTCTCTATATTTAGTTAATTCTAAATTCCGAACTCAAATACAATTGTTTTCTTCTCTCTTTTAGAGTAAGAAATGAAATGAACATTCTCAGTCAAAAGTAGGATGCATTTATTGCAATACCAATGCTGTTGTTTTTTTATTCTTTTTCAAAGAAGTATAAAGACTTGATTCAAGATCAGACTGCGCATTCTGTAAACTGGGGGAAACAAGCCCCTTTCCAATGGTACAGATCAAAGATCTAACTGCATGTTCTGTGCAGTCTAATCTAGACCTACACTATCTGCAAAAGGTCAGAGAGTCACACTTAGCTGCTTAAGGGTTAAAAGCATGATGAATGTGTACCTGTGACAACATCTTGATAGACAGAGGTCATGGTTGCTACCAGCAATTTTCTTCTTTATTCACAACACTGTCCACAATGGGCTGCTGGGAAATGCAAATATTGTTCTTAGAAAATAAAATGCCAATTGCATTTTGTCATTTTATTAGTAAAATCAAAATGGAATTCTTTTATATGGAATGCAAAAGCAAATATCACAAACAAGAGGAAAAAAAAGAACGAACAAGAGGACCATGATGGTCCTATATCGCTCACCTGAGTACTAAGCAGTAGAGGTCTACAATGAATATAAATACCAAATATTGAGGTTCTAGGCCAAATGATAATGAAACAAGAGTGGCAAATTGTCGCAAAATATGCCCATCCCACCGGGATATCAAGTTATATTCAAGACAAGCACTAAATGCAGTCTCATGTGAGATTTTATCAAGACAAACATTCTGACTAATTTTCAAGTCAACTGAGCAAGAAAATGTGGCCTCTACAGTGCCCACAAGGTATTTCTTTAATATAACACAGTGACCTAGTTTATGACCCAAAGTGACTCAATTTTGACCTCACTGAACATGATGTG
The DNA here is from genome assembly GCA_943736015.1 of Tridacna crocea. Taxonomy (NCBI): domain Eukaryota; kingdom Metazoa; phylum Mollusca; class Bivalvia; order Cardiida; family Cardiidae; genus Tridacna; species Tridacna crocea. Next base: position 20,506,516 of record OX031066.1, read on the forward strand.
CTCAAGAGGGCTAACAAACTTAGAACAGGTTCACTACATACCAAATATCAAAGCTCTAAGAAGAATTTTAAAGTTTTCCTTGTTTGTTCCTATGTTTAGAACTTGTGACCCCTTGGGCGGGGCCAGTTTTGACCCCTAGGGCATCTTATGAACAGACTTGTTAGAGGTCCACCAGTAGTTGCTACATACCAAATATCAAAGCTTTACACCTTCTTATTTCAGAGAAGAAAAATTTTAAATTTTTCCTTTTTAGTTCTCATGTTTAAACTTGTGACCCCGGGGCATCATATGAATAAACTTGGCAGAGATCCACTAGGAGATGCTTTATACCAAATATCAAAGCTCAACACCTTCTGGTATCAAAGAAGAAGAATTTTAAAGTTTTCCTTTTTTTCCCCCATGTTCAAAATTGTGACCCTTGGGGTGGGGATAGTTTGGACCCCAGGGACATTATATAAACAAACTTGGAAGAGGTTTACTAGGAGATGGTTCATACAAAGAATCAAAGCTCTAAGCTTTCCAATTTCAGAGAAGAAGAATCTTAACATTTTCCTTCTTTGTTCCTATGTTCAAACTTGTGACCCCCATGGCAGAGCCAGTTTGGACCCCTTAGGCATCCTATGAACAAACTTGGTAGAGGTTTACTAGAAGATGCTTCATACAAAAAATCAAAGCTCTAAGCTTTCCGATTTCAGAGAAGAAGAATTTTAACATTTTCCTTCTTTGTTCCTATGTTCAAACTTGTGACCCCCATGGCAGAGCCAGTTTGGACCCCTTAGGCATCCTATGAACAAACTTGGTAGAGGTCAACAAGAAGATGCTTCATACCATATATCAAAGCTGTACTCCTTCCAGTTTCAGGGAAGAAGATTTTTAAAGTTTTCCTTCTTTGTTCCTATGTTTCCCATGGCAGAGCCAGTTTTGACCCCAGGGGCATCACATGAGCAATCTTGGTAGAGGTCCACGAGGAGATCCTACTTACCAAATATCGAAGCTCTACATCTTCTAGTTTCAGATTAGAAGATTTTTAAAGTCTTTCATCCTTATTTCTATGTTTCAAACATCGGAGCCAGTTTTGACTTCAGGGGCTGCATATGAACACTCTTGGTAGAGGTCCACTAGGAGATGCTACATACCAATATCAAAGCTCTAAGCTTTCCAGTTTCAGAGAAGAATAATTTTAACATTTTCCTTCTTTGTTCCTATGTTCAAACTTGTGAACCCCCATGGCAGAGCTAGTTTTGACCCCAGGGGCATCATATGAACAATCTTGGTAGAGGTCCACAAGGAGATCCTACTAACCAAATATCAAAGCTCTACATCTTCTAGCTTCAGATAAGAAGATTTTTAAAGTTTTCCTTCCTTATTTCTATGTTTCAACAGCGGGGCCAGTTTTGACCTCAGGGGCTGCATTTGAACACTCTTGGAAGAGGTCCACTAGGAGATGCTACATACCAATAGCAAAGCTCTACACCTTCTAGTTTGAGAGAAGATTTTTAAACATTTTGCCATTTTTTTCCTTTTGGTTGCCATGGCATCCAGAGTTATGGGTGGAATTCAATCTCTTTAATAAGTTTGGTAGAGCTTCACCCAAGAAACATCCCTGCCAAGTTTCATCAAGATTGGCCAATTGATTTAGGAGGAGATGTTTAAAGAAATTGTGGACGTCACACAACGCACGATGGACGACGGACATTGGGCGATCACAAAAGCTCACCATCAGCACTTCGTGCTCAGGTGAGGTAAAAACAAGTACTTAACATGTTACAAGTAAAGCTCATAATCAAATAGTAAATAGTAGTCCAACTACAACAGAAGCACTTCTAAGACTTCACCCTTTACCACACCAACCAGAGTTTTTACAGATCCTGACCGAGAATGCTTTTGAAAACATTGTGAGAAAAGGGCAAAATTCTAGTTACCAACATTTTATATTTTCCAACAATGTTTTCAAAAGACCCCTTTCTAAGGGTCATGGAAGTTGGCATTGTTTTATCATGGGTTAAGAGTATAGACACAAAGATAGTAGAAGTAACTGTAAAATGGCACAAAAGACAAATGAATGTAGACCTAAATACAGTACTCAATCTACATTGAAAAGAAACAGAAATTTAGTTAAAAAAGAACTGATTACATGCCATTAAAATACTGAGAAAATTGAAGGTGAGGCAATTTACCTGACTTTGTACTTCATAACTTGATAATAACAAGAATTAGTTTAATAATAATTATCATGTGCCATTAAAAATATTGAGATTCATGGAATAAATGGACGGTTTCTGATATGACTAAAACAGGATATCTGTGATTCAAAATAGGGAATCAGAGAAATCTATATAGCCTTCAACAAGTGAAAAGGGGCATTCTGACATTGGTGTAAAGTGTGGTCTTGGATCAGCCTGGCCATTCCATACAGGCTAATCTGAGACAGCACCTTACAACTACATTACATTTTGTCCCACCATAAACTTGTCTAAAATAGAAAATTACATAGACACAGAAGTTGTCATTTTGGGACTAGCGTGTGCAGAGTACGCAGGCTGATACAAGAAGACACTTTACGAATGTCACTTTTCATATGTTGCAGGCCAAATTTTAACCCTTTACCAAACAACAGAATTTTAGGTTTGCCCAAATCAAAAGCATTTCCAGATGACAAAATAAAATAAAAGTGACTAAAAATTTGAAATTTGTTTTGTGAAGGGTAGAAAACTGTGGGAAAAGGAGAAAATGCTGGTTACCAGCATTTTCTCCTTTTCCCACAATGTTTTCTAAAGGCTTCTTTCTCAGGGTCATTAAAAGTAGGGATTGTGTGGTAATGGGTTAATGTGAATACAAAATGTGCAGTCTGATCTTGGATATACACTGTCAAACGAGGAGATATATCCCCCCCCAAAAAAATAATTATGAAATTGCAATATTTGCTTTTGTTACTTTTGACCGTAAAGTTTAACTTAACCTTTCCAGTTAGTTAACTCTTTACCACACAATCCCGACTTTTAACGACCCTGAGAAAGAAGCCCTTTGAAAACAATGTGGGAAAAGGAGAAAATGCTGGTAACCAGCATTTTCTCCTTTTACCACAATGTTTTCTACCCTTTCCAAATCTAAGTTCAATTTTTGAATCACGTTTATTTTGTTGTCTGCAAATGCTTTCAATTTAGACAAGTCCAAAATTTTCTCGTTTGGTAAAGAGTTAAAGACTGATTGGCGTAAACCACACAAAATAATTCCGAGACCATTTGGTACATATGCCAAGGGTAAAAATAGAATAAAAATACATGTAAATGATTTTGACTTGGGTCAGGTTACAAGATGCAGATATTACAACCAGCTAAATAATGAGGTACTCCAGTCATTTGACATGCAGAAAATTGACCAACAGCAAAAAGGGTCAGTCTGAGTGGACTGCACAGGCTGACCAGTCATTACTTTTCGGCAGATACATTAACCCATTACCACACAATCCCTACTTTTGACACCCCTGAGTAAGAAGGCTTTAGAAAGTTTTCTCCTTTTCCCACAATGTTTTCTACCCTTTACAAAACAAATTTCAAATTTTCAGACACTTTTATTTTGTCGTCTGCAAATGCCTTCAATTTGGACCAGTCTAAAATTTTGTCGTTTGGTAATGAGTTAAGCCTCCTTTTCACAAAGCATGGCTCATTATCTATGTCAAATGACAGGACAAAGACAGAAAAAAAAAGATCTGTACGACTCAGATCTAAAACATAAAATAATTCCTTTCCTCTTTCAGATGTATCATTTTATCACAAGTAAATTTGGCAATGCTTAACCGTTTACAAACAATCCCTGGTTTTTATGACCTTGATGAAGAAGCCACCTGAAAACATTATGGGAAAAAGAGAAAAATGCTGGTACCCAGCATTGCTGGTACCCAGCATTTTCTGCTTTTCCCATTATGTTTTCTAGTCTTTTATAGTAAACTTTAAACTTTTAGTCACATTTATTTTATCGACAGCAAATGCTTTAAATTTTAACAAGTCTAAAATCTTGTCGTTTGGTAAAGAGTTTAAAGTCTCATTATTAACACATAAAAAAATTATGGGCTTATATCAGCTTTATAAACAGATTTCATAAAGTAAGACAATGCTAAAAACCAAGTTTATAAATTGTAATTATTTTCAAATAAAAATTTAGGTGGGTTTCAGATAATCAGAAGTTCAAAAAGGTTTTATCACTGAGTTTAAAAGGCAAAACCATAAGAGAAAAAAAATTTAATTTAACCCTTTCTCAAACAAACCCTGGTTTTTACGTGTCTGCAGTAAAAGTCTTTTGAAAACACTGGGGAAAGTAAAGAGCAATTTCTCCTTTTTTTCTCCCATTTTGAGAACTTTCTGCTTTTTTCTCCAAATCTAAAATTGTAGTCTGCTAACACTTTTGGTTTGGAAATGTCCAAAATTTATCTTTTGGGAAAGGGTTAAAGAAGGAATTCATAGCTGTCAAACCGTAAGAGAGAAAGAGTTACAAAAGATAATTTTTCTAGTGGCATTTCCATAGCGAAAATACATAGCCTTGAAAGTACATGTACAGTTTGCCCCCAGAATTTCACAAAAAGCAGTGGAAATTTTACAGGTTTAATTACAAAAGTCAAAATGTAGGATGTCATTCAAGGTAGTAAAATGATGTCATGTATGATTCAATAAAAATGGACGGAGTGAGCGATTGCACAAAGACCAACCTTGTCATTCAGATGCCATAACTGTACCTTTAGACTGAATGTAACCTTTCAGTTTCTTGATGCAGGAAGAGAGGCATATATTGTTCTGTTTGTCACTGCTTTAACCCTTTACTCCATAGATACTCATTTCTACACATTGCTTGTAGGAGCCTTTGGAAAACATCGTGGCAAAAGGTGAAATTGCTCGTGACATTTCACCTTTTGCCATAATGTTTTCTATGCTATCAAAAGTTGTCATATACACATAAGAAATGGCTTCATCCTTGCTGTTATTTAGGGTCAATTAGAGATACCACAGAAATGCCTTATGGGGTAAAGGGTTAACTCTTTACCATAGAGCAAAACTTTTTACATGTCCAAACTGAAAGCATATACAGGCAATTATGATATTAAAATAAGGCAGGCTGTTGTTTGAAAAAGATTAGAAAATATTTAGGGATAGAAGAAAATTCTGCTTACCAGAATTTTCTTCTTCTCCCATATTTTTCATCAAAGTCATCTGTATAAGGGCTGTTAAAAGTCAGAATTGGGAAGTAAAGGGTTAAAAGAAAGACAGTACAAGGAACACTGGTTCAACATTTGTGACTATTTAACACGGTGACCAGATTTTCTTTCCGATGGGACCCTTCAGTGTACTAACTGTAGTTTTATAGCAAAATTTAGACAAAACAAAGCCCAAGTTCTAGATTTTAACAAACTCTTGTTCTAAATCAAGAATGATTAATTAACTCCTCACGAAACTACAAAATTTTGGACCATTCCAAATTGAAACTACTTGCTGATGACAAAATAAATGTGAATCAAAAAATAAAATTTGATTTGGAAAAGGTAGAAAACATTGTGGGAAAAGCAGAAAATGCTGGTTACCAGCATTTTCTCCTTTTCTCTCAATGTTTTCAAAGGCTTTCTTTCTCAGGGTTGTTAAAAGTCGGGATTGTATGGTAAATAGTTAAGACAATACTGTTCTAGCAAATGATTTTTCCACAAATGTTTTAAAATCTAGTCTATAAAAGGGCAAATCAGTGAAAAGTTTACAACTCTGACATTACATAAACAGCAATTACAACAATTTACATTGGGCACAGCTGAGCTAAAGTTGCAACACTGACAATAGCATGACAGAATCCATTATACCTGGATGTATTAATAACGTTGTCAACCTACAAGAAATTTTGTGCTTAGAGGCTGAGCCCCAGATAAGAGGGAGTGATGGTTTTCTAAACCTGTAATTTCTCTTCCAAACCCTATGTTGTGGATACTCATTAGAATTGTCTAGATGATAACCATAATGTTTAGTGGAAAATTACTTTTTTAAATTTTGAAATCAAAATCACCCCCTCTATCTAGAGCTCTGCTTATAGGGTTACCATTTAAAGCTTCAGAAATTCTAGACAAGTCCAAATTGAAAGCATTTGTTTTTGTCAAAATAGATGTAAATGAAAAATTGAAATTTGTTTTTGGAAGGATAAAAAATACTGTGGGACAAGGAACATGCAGGTAACCAGCATTTTCTCCTTTTCCCTCAATATTTTCATAAGGCTTCAATTTCAGGGTCATTAAAAGCTGGGATAACGTTCCAAAGGGCCATTAATAACACATTTCATGCATTGTCAAATTGTTGTATGGCTTATCACAGGAAGCTAAATATACTCATTGCAAGTACAGATATATATGTATCAACTTTTGTAAATACCATGACCACAACAGTAACTATTATTTTCTCCTTTACCCGCAATATTTTCTACCCTGTCAAGCATTTCATTCTTTGAATCACCTGCAATCTGCTGTCTGCAAACACTTTCGATTCAGACAAGTCCAAAATTTGTTCTTGGGTACAGAGCAATGCTTCATTGAAGCTGTCAAGTGCAACTGCCATGAATAATTTATACGTTCACGATTTTGTTGTTTGCTGAAGAGATTTAACCTCTTTACCACATCTAAAAAACATACACTTTCCCAAACTGACAGCATTTGCAGTTGACAATTTAAATGAAGTTTAAAAAATAGATTTTTTCTTTTCATTGGATAGAAAACATTGTGGAAAAAGGAGAAAACACTGGTTACCAGTGTTTTCTCCTTTTCCCACAATGTTTTAAAAAGGCATTAATTTCTGGGTTGTTAAAGATCGGGATTGTTTGCTATACAATACTAATATCAATTCAAATCTGAGCAAATTCTCCAGTGGCACCTGCATTGTGTGGGGCAAGTAAGAGTTTGTTGAATTTTTCAAAACCACTCTGTATACTGGATTTATCAGACGCTGTGCAGGAGTGGAGCACCCACTGACGATTTTGTTCTCCAAGTTTCAGTAGCTCTCGTATCTGTATAGAAAAACAGTGAAATCTGAATAATTCTGAAGGAAAGAAGAAAAGCTATTTCAAATTACCAAGCCAATTAAATCTGTATGGGCAATGCTCTGGTAAAAGGCAGTTTAACGCATCTCTCTGATGCATCATGCCAAGCTAGTCATTATGTAATTATGTATCCATGTCTATTTTGTCCATCAACCTTCCAAATCATGAGGTAGACTGGTCCTTGGCAAGCACAAAACTAGTCAATAGCAAAATATTTCAACCAAGGTCAGCCTGCTCAGGCTAATCTAGTTCGATACTTTTATCGAATGCATCAAACTCCCGTTTTATATAGAGTATGGCTCATATTTCATAACCTGAATTACCTTACGAAATCCACTATTTAAATGCGACCCATGATGTGACCCTCAGAGTGCCCCAAACTGAAAGCATTTGCAGGTGACAAATTAAGGTGGCTTTAATGAAAAATTTGTCCTTGATAGGTTAGAAAACATTGTAGGACAAGAGGGCCATGATGGCCCTGTATCGCTCCACTGGCTTTTTAACCCTTTACCACACAAATTGAAGTGTTCATGACCATGAAAAAGAGGGCCTTCAAAAACAATGAATGCTGTCAGGCAGTACAAGCAGGTTCATTCATTAGCATGAAAGGTAAAATCCTTGGAAAAATAAGCTGAATGATAGAAACCTAACTCTGAATTTATTATTCATCTCATGTGAGCATAACTATTAGCATCAAAAAAATGAATAACACTTGAAAACAGAATATTTTCTATCAAAAAACTTGATGTCTAGCATCAATCATTTATCAATGCAGTTTGATAATCAAGGGAGGTAAATAGTACCAAACTTTATCTTTCATAAAAAGTTATTTCCCTTGATTAATGTTTAAATTAAAGTGACTATATCTTGAGGCCCATGTTAAACTTGTGATCCCTGGATGGAGCCAATTTTGACCCCAGACCTACAATATGACATTAGAATGTGTGGTTATAAACACGAAGATTTTTTAATCTTGCCCAATAAAAAGCCCTGTAAAACAAGTTTGCTCAATAAAAGGCCCTGTAAAATATGTGACCCATGAGACAGGTTTATAAAGCTAATGTAGAACTTGTGACCCCTGGGATGGGGTCAAACTTGACCTCCAAAGTTAAAATTTTGGCCCTCTTGGTAGAAGCCCATTAGATAAAGCTACATGCCTTATGGCTATGTACAAGTAGATTATTAAAGTTTCCCTATATAAGCCAATGCAAAACTTGTGATCACCTGTGACGGGGGCTAAATTCAACCCAGGGCTATACTTTTGGGCACCCTTGGTAGAGACCCCCTAAATAAAGCTACATGCAAAATTTGATAGCCCTAGTCCTTATAGCTAGGTGCAACAAGATTTTGAAAGTCTTCCCTATATAAGCCCATGTAAAATTTGTTACCCCCCCCCAGGGGCTGGGCCAAATTTGACCCCTGGGCTATAAGTTGGAAACCCTTGGTAGAGGTCCACTAGATAAAGCTACATGCCAAATTTGATAGCCCTAGGCCCTATGGCTAGGTGGAAGAAGAATTTTGAAGTTCTCCCTATATAAGCCCATGTAAAACTTGTTACCCCCGGGGAGGGGCCAATTTTGACCCCAGGGCTATAATTTAAACACTCTTGGTAGAGGTCCAGTAAATAAAACAACATCCCAAATTCGGTAGCCCTAGGCCCTATGCCTAGGTAGAAGAGGAGTTTTAAAGTTCTCCCTAAATAAGCCCATGTAAAACTTGTGACCCCAGGGGCGGGGCCAATTTTGACCCCAGGGCTATAATTTGAAGAAACTTGGTAGAGGTCCACTAGATAAAGCTACGTGCCAAATTTGGTAGCTCTAGGCCTTACGGTTTTAGTCAAAAAGATTTTCAAAGATTTTCAAAATTTTTCAGTTTTGTTGCCATGGCAACCAGAGTTTTTGAAGGAATTAAATTCTTTCAAGAAATTCTGAAAAGGACCATGGCAGGATCATTTCTGTGAAGTTTCATCAAAATTGGATGGGTAGTTTCAGAGAAGAAGATGTTTAAAGAAAAAGTTGACGGACGGACGGACGCACGACGGACAATGGGCCATTATATAAGCCCGCTGGCCTTCAGCCAGTGGAGCTAAAAAGGAGAAAATGCTGGTTATCAGCATTTTCTCCTTTCCCCACAATATTTTCAAAAGCCTTCTTCCTCAGGGTTGTTAAAAGTTGGAATTGTATGGCAAGGGATTAAGGTCGTTAGAATTCAGGATTATGTGGTAAGGAGTTAAATAAAAGTAACTTAAAACTAATTCAATCTGAAGTAAAGGTTTCCCAGAAAAACTACTCACATCATTTGCTGATCTGGCACCAGGTACATCTTGGAAGTTTGCCAACACAAACAAAGGAAGTCCCTCTAATTCATCATTATCGAGTGCATTGTGGAATTCTTCAATAGTTGTTTCCATAGTTTTTGCGTCACATGAGCTGTCTACCACAAATATTACTCCTTGTGCTCCCCCATAATATCTGTCCCAATATGGTCGAACATTGTCACCACCTAATTTCCAACGATAATCAGAAGTTTAATAAAATGCTTTTAAGGAGTTTATAGGGAAATAACTGGATTATAGTACATTTTCAGTCATAAAATTTACTGTTAATAACAGTCAGTTTATCTTAAGCACTGCATGCTCATGTTAGCTTTTGAGCACTTCAACTTGAGGTGAAAAAAAAAAATGCAATAAAAAGCAAAAAAATTGACTCAGTCATCTTCTCTCTCCACCAACCTGATGGTTGATTGATTGATGTGATTAATGCCATTTTTAACATTATTTCAGTAATATTGCAGTGACCAGTGCACCTATTCATGCTGCCTGCGTACTTCACACAATTTTCTTTCCAAGCCACTGGCTGCTTTCCAATGTTGTAATTGTTATGTTGATGACAATGATTTATGGTGAGGGAAAAATTATTCCTTTCACAATGACTATCATAAATCCTAGGTTCATTAAAACATGGGGATTGCTTGGTGATTGTCAGTGCTCAAGTTTTTAATTTTTATGCATGGTGCTTTAAGAGACTTACCTCCAAGTTCTTTAACATCAACAAAACAATCAGAAAACATCAGTGCTTTGATACTAAAACCTAAAGAAAGATTAAAAAAAAAAACTTCATTCAGTAAATCTTTGCCATACAAGGTTGTGTTTTGTTCACCCAGAAAATAGTGGTTAGTTGGTTGTATTGAGTACAGTATAGGGCTGTTTTCAACTTTCCTTTTACTGATATTGTGGATTCCTGTGCACCTATTCATGCTTTCTTGAAGCTCCTGTAACCAGAGTTGCAACAATATTCTTCCAAAGCCATTGGCTGCATTCCCACATAGCCATCATCGAAGAAATTATCAGGGGTAAGAGAGGAATGAATCTTGTTACAATGATTGCCATCAATCCTTGACAGATATTGACTGACACTCTAAAAAAGACCGTATTCAAACAAATTGTGAGAAATGGTGAAAATGCTGTAAAAATCATTTATCAGTCTCTTCGGGTTTTAGGTCTTAAAGAATTAATTTTAAAACTAAGTCAAAAGTTGCCATATTACTCTATCTTTTTAGTTCCTTTTTTCCTGTCTACAAAAATCTATTTTTCTGCCTACCACGTGGACCAACTGTAAACAGATTGTCATTTTCATAATAATTTCCTTTTTTTTTTGAGTGGTAAAAGTTCAATTCGAATGCGTCAATATTTAATACTGAAGATCCATATTGTCTAATTTTGGGGCTTTAATTGTTGAACATTTTGTTACCTCTATTATCCACAATGTATTCAAAAGCTTTCTTTCACAGAGTCATTAAAAGTCAAAATTGTTTGGTAAACTCTTTACCAAACAATCCCTAGTTTTTGACCCCAAGGAAGAAGCCTTCTGAAAACACTAGGGGGCAAAGGAGAAAATGCTTTTAAACAGCATTTTCTCCTTTTCCCACAATGTTTTCTACTCTTCCATTTAAGTTTCAATATTTAAGTCATGTTTATTTTGTTGTCTGCAAATGCTTTCAATTAAGACCAGACTAAAATTTTGTCGTTTGGTAAAGACTTAAGTATATGAACCTGTTCAAAGAATGATTTTTTACACAAATTTTTAGTCTTTCAACTTACCTATTGTAGGCTCAATTTCATTTGTTGATTCTCCACTTACTTTAGCAAGCAATGTGCTTTTACCGCTACCACCTACTCCCAAACACAGAACAGAAAAGCTGGGTTTAACAGGCGGTGGTCCAAGACAGCATATTCTTCTAAACAGCTATCAAACATAAAAGTTTGCAATATTATTTAAAATAAAAGGAAAGTAATGTTTTACACAGTTGAAAAAATTGCTGCTTACAGACTTATGGAGCACCCATAAAGCACAAGACCAAAGTGATTCATGGAGAAAAAGTAGGTATTCCTTGAATAAATTGACCTGAAAGTGACCTTTATGCAACAAATAATTAAAAGTGAATATTCATATCCACCAGTATAATCAGACAGTATAGAAATTCTGTTAACAGTAAATGTCAGTTTTGACCCTTACTGTGCCATAGTAAAAATAAGAAGCATTAATTTTGCGCATGACATAGATCAAGATCAGACTGTACAGAAATTGCATCTTAGATCTATGTCATCCGCCCTGTATTACCAATTTAATCCAACAAATTTGTGCTTATTTCAAGGGTTTTACGTATTCATTATAGACATGATGAATCGAAAAGCAGCATAAAGTATTGCAAAACTTTTACATAGTTCCACATGCAGACGACACTAGCCATGGAAAAATGAAGACTGACCAATTTTCAAAAGGAAATCTATCCATGGGATCATTTAAAAATGTAATGCACCAAAAATATTTTTTAAAAAAGTACATTATTAACCTTTAATAACATTACTCAACACAAACACATTGGTGAACTTCATTGTACTTAAATGTCACCAGCAGAAAATAGAATGCAAGTCATTGGTAAACTACAAGTCTCCCAAAATAAAGATATTTTTAACTATTAACCAAACGAGAAATTTATAGACTGGTCCAAATTGAAAGCATTTGCAGATGACAAAATAAATGTGATAAAAAATCGAAATTTGAATACCCTGGGATCAAGCTAGCCCAGAAATTTAGGGAGAAGTGACTTCTCCCTCCTGAGAATTTAGGGAGAAGTTTTGTGGAGCAAGGGAGAAGTTTTTTCGCTAACCTAAATTCTTCTTCTGACAACAAAATTTTTTGTTGTTTGTACGTTGTTCTTGGAGTTTGCCATTGTGTGTTTAGACGAAACTATCGGTTTCGTACGATCGCCTTCATACGCTGTATTTCATGGTTGTGCCAAGTGATGTGGTTGTTAAAAAAGGTTCATTAAACGGTCAAAAGCCGGTCAACGGTTCCAACTGTTATACCAATTGGTCAACGGTTCCAACTGCTATACCAAAAAATATGTTAGTGTTGTATTGATTGTAAGAGGAGTGTGAGTTTGCAACGGAAATTCAATTTCTTTAGCTTACTGTACAGTAGGCTTGAGTTTGATAACACAACCGGTTTCAAATAGAAAAACAGATTACTGACAGAATAGATGGCCATTCGAAAAACTGTGAACACAGAACTTACAGAATAAATGCCTATTCGCAAAACTGCGAACATGAGTTGTATATTCTCACACATATCGAATAGCCTTCCTGCTTATTCTGTTCTTGTGAATTTTTCTGCAAGTCTGAGCGAAAAAATACCGGAAATGTGTAAACGTCATCAAGTACGGGTTATTTTCGACTGGTTTACGGTCTTGGGGAAAAAATGATATTCGGACCCAAGAAAATTCGACCCTAAGAAAAAAGTTGAGAAGATTCGGACCCATGAAGATACGGCCCATACAGGTTGAGATTGGGGCCGATTCAGAAGAAGATTCGACTCCAGTGTTGGACTATGTTGATTGTGCTGATATTGTTGTTGTCACTTTATGTTGCATAACAGTTGCACATTAATTTTCATATAACATAAAAATTAATTACTAAAACATTTTTTTTTTAACCCATTACCAAACGACAATATATTATAGACTGGTCCAAATTGAAAGCATTTGCAGACGACAAAATCAAAGTGACTGAAAACATGAAATTTGTTCTGTGAAGGGTAGAAAACATTGTGGGAAAAGGAGAAAATGCTGGTTACCAGCATTTTCTCCTTTTTCCACAATGTTTTCTAAAGGCTTCTTTCTCAGGGGCGTCAAAAGTAGGGATTGTGTAGTAATGGGTTAACAAATTCTGGGTATTACGCAAACCTTCGGTTGTCATTAAAGACTTGTGATAAATTTTAATAAATTTTTTAATTGATCTTATCCTTAAACTGTACATAGAATATTACTTGAATTAATTTTTTAAATCCATTGCAAATTGAAAAAAAAAAATCACAATCGAAGAGAAAATTAGATTCTTTTCCCTTATGTCCTCTAGATTGTGACTATTAGTGAATTATTTAAATCTTTTTACTATTTATGAAATGACTTCTGATTCTATATTTCATTTTTGTCAAACTTTGAAACTGTTTGATATAATTACGTGAGGCATGGTAGCAATGGGATAGGCTGAAAAACAGCTGAGTTCAGCAGCTACTTTTTACTAGTTTAGTTTAAACATATTTATTTTACACAGGTTGAGAAACAAGCTGAAACAACTTCTACTAATCTCTCTCAATTCTGCCTGCTGGAAACTACACCAAAACTTGTGCCGAATGTGTTGGCCAATGAAAAATCCCAAAGTTGACACTCGCTCCCAGATATTGAACACAGGACCTAATGGTTATGAGGGCAAAGCTCTACCTCACGACTACAGACACAACAAAACTCTACTAAACATCAATAAATGCACAATGAAATATTTAATTAAATGATTTATTCATCAGGGCCCTGTTTCACCAAGGCAGTTATGAACAAAATTTGCCACGAGACACATGAAAACTATCATGATCATTTCACCCATTACCACACAATCCCAACTTTTAATGACCCTGAGAAAGAAGCCTTTTCAAAACACTGTGGGAAAAGGAGAAAATGCTGGTAACCAGCATTTTCTCCTTTTTCCACAGTGTTTTCTACCCTCCCAAACAAAATTTAAATTTTTGGGTCACCTTCATTTTGTCGTGTTCAAATGCTTTCAATTTGGACCAGACTGAATTTTTCTTGTGTGGTAAAGAGTGAAGAAAAACTATTGCAATACATCAAAGTTTCCCGGAAATCTTATTCATTTAAAATGATAGAGATAAAATTCCCAGGAAACTGAGATGCATCACAATAGTTTTTTCTGAAATTTTTGTGATAGTTTTCATGTATCTCGTAGCAGATTAATGCCACTATACTATAGTTACATAGAACTTATGAAAATTTTGTTCAAAACTACCTTAACCCATTACCACACAATCCCTACTTTTGACACCCCTGAGAAAGAACCCTTTAGAAAACATTGTGGGAAAAGGAGAAAATGCTGGTAACCAGCATTTTCTCCTTTTCCCACACTGTTTTCTATCCTTCACAAAACAAATTTCAAATTTTCAGTCACTTTTATTTTGTCGTCTGCAAATGCTTTGAATTTGGACCAGTCTAAAATATTGTCGTTTGGTAAAGGGTTAATAAAATGGGTCCCAGGTCTCCACAAAGCTTCATTTCTAGGGGAGGCAGGGGTATGGTAAATATAAAGTTCCATTACCCCTTACCACACAATCCAAAGTTTCAGTGACTGAGCAAAGGGAATTTTGAAAACATCAAGGGAAAAGGAAAAAGTGTTGCTAAACATCATTTTCTCCTTTTCAAACAAAGTTTTCTAGATTTTTTGGGACAAGACCGCACCATTCAAACCACAACTAATTCAGCTTTTGCAGCTTTGACAGTCTAAATTTTTCCATATCTGGTAAAGGGTATAAAGGACGTGAAGGGTAAAATGTTTTGAGGTTCTCTAAAAAATAATGTAAAACATTGTTGGCCAAATCTTCTGAACCTAGGGGCTGAATCTGCTCAACTTTGGAGAAAATAGCTGATCAACCTTTAGCGAAATATTTTTGAGTCTGAATCATCTGAAATCTTAAGGTCTTTATTCATTTACTCTTTTACGGTCTTTATTCATTTACTCTTAAGATGAACTTCTGGAAAAGTAGACCTAAAATACAAAATGGATTTTCTTTGTGAAATAGACAAAATGGAAATCGCTTTCACCAAATAGAAATCATCTCTGACTTACATTTTTTAACTCCTTACCAAACGACAAAATTTTAGGTTTGTTCAAATCGAAAGCATTTGCAGACGACAAAAGAAAAGTAATTGAAAATTTGAAATTTGTTTTATGAAGGATAGAAAACATTGTGGGAAAAGGAGAAAATGCTAGTTACCAGCATTTTCTGCTTTTCCAACAATGTTTTCTGAAGGCTATATCACGGTCGTCAAAAGTAGGGATTGTGTGGTAATGGGTTAATGAATATTGCATGATTTATGCGCTTTTTCATCATCATAATTTAGCTTTTCAATGTTAGGTGATGAAAAAGGCAGGTGAAATGAAAGTGTTTGATAAAATCGAAAAGAAATTGAACTTGATGAAAAGAAATAAAAATGAAATAAAAATGGGTAGATTCAATATTTTCAATAAATTTCAAAAGAATATTACACATACCTTTGGTATTCGGACATTTTTTTGTTTGTACATTGTTCTTAATGGAAATTTTGATATGAAATATACGAAACAGAAATTGATCAAGGAAATCTGGGATCAGAGATACATATAGATGATTCGTTACAAAGTGAAAATCTTCACATCTTGAATTTCGTACTGACGGTACTAGAGGGAAAAATATTTTTTTAAAAATAGAGAGTACTATACAACATATGCAATTTTCTGCACAATGTTCATATTTCACTGTCAAAATTGTCTTTTATCCAATGGCATTAGCGGCAATAAATTTTTATGATCATACCCAGATGAAACTTGTTAACCCATTACAAAACGACAATATTTTAGGCTTGTCCAAATCGAAAGCATTTGCAGACGACAAATAAAAGTGACCCAAAATTTGAAATTTGTTTTGTGAAAGGTAGAAAACATTGTGGGAAAAGGAGAAAATGCTGGTTACCAGCATTTTCTCCTTTTCCCACAATGTTTTCAAAAGGCTTCTTTCTCAGAAGCATCAAAAGTAGGGATTGTGTGGTAATGGGTTAAACCTCTGACTTTTTACCAAATGACAAAATGTAAAACTTGACCAAATTGACAGCTGTTGCAAACAACAAACTACTTGTTGCTCTAGTATTGAAATTTGCATGAGGAAAGGTAGAAAATATTTTGAAAAAGAAATGAAGAAATTTTGGTAACCAGAATTTTCTCCATTTCCTCAATCCAAAAGGCTTTTTCTTGTAGGTCTTAGAACTTGCGATTATGAAAATTGCTCACATATTTATTATTTCCAAAGTATATAAAGGAAATATTGACAAATCGATGAACCCATGCGGCAGATAAAAATCCTTACCAAATGACAAAATGTAATACTTTTCTAAGCTGAAAGCAGCTGCAGATGACATGTGTCTTTAACATTGAATTTTGTTTGTGGAAAGGTAGATAACCTTGTGGGAAGGAGAAATTACTTATATTTTTTTGTTCAACAATGTTTTTTAAAGCCTTTTACTATAGCCTTAGGGTAGTTAAATCTAGGGATTTTTAATGTTACTCAATTACTGTATTTCTTTATTCCATAGTTTATCAAGGAATTATAAACAAAACAATGAACACACCAAAATTAAACTCTTTACATAATGTAAGACTTTTTCAACTTAATTCTATCTTTTAAAATCTCAAACAGGATTGGAAATACCTGTAGGTTGATAAAACTAGCTATGACAAACGAGTACTATTAAAAATTAGTTTCTAAAAAAGATTCAAAATTATTGCAATATTTCTCTTTACATGACTATTTTCTACCCCATTTTTAATCTAAAATTAATGCCCCTATAAATTCCATTTCGTCAAGCCATTTCACTTTTATGATTTGGGAGCATACATATAAAATTTCCATATGGGGTATGAACGCAAATATGACAAGTTTGTGTCTTATTCTTTTAACTCTTAACCAAACAACAATATGTTGGCAGGGCCCAATTTGAAAGTATTTGCAGACAACAAAATAAATATGACCTGAAAATTGAAACTTGTTATGAGAAGGGTAGAAAACATTGTGGGAAAAGAAGAAAATGCTGTTTACCAGCATTTTCTTCTTTTCCCACAATGTTTTCTAAAGCTTCCTTTCTCAGGGTCATTAAAAGTCAGGATTGTGTTGTTAAGAATTCAGATTTGCAGAGAATAAAATATATTTTCTTTTTTTTTCTTTTGTTTCAACTTAAATGACCTTTATCAACTGGATCCACCGGTCCCTTTTTGCCAGGAAAACGGCATAAGTTATAACACAAACAAGATTCTTCCTGAAACTAAGGCAGCCAATGGTGGTCTAGAACATCCTGTTTATTCACTCATTTTCCAGTAATATGTGTGTTTTTTACAAGTTCCTGTATTTCATGAGAACTTTTATACTCAGTCGACTCTGTTTACATTAATTTTCGTCAGTTGGAAGTTCTGTATAGCACTGAATAGGAATGTAGCCAAATTTAGGATAAATTTATGGTCAAAGGGAGAAAACTCGTACATACTTAAATAACTTTCTTCATGGTAGAGTTACGTCCCTTATATTTGTGGATAGCATAAAACCGAAGACGAATAAACATGATTGCCGTTTGTGAAGACGATCTATATTGAAAAAAAATATATCTGTTTGTTGAGCTGTTATTATTTCTGCTATGGTTTAAGATAGGGTTGTATATGCTGTTACTTCTGAAAATATGATGACAACAGACGAAAAAAAAAACAACTGCGGACGTGGGTTACTATTTTGTAAATAGGTAGTAGTCTCCCTTGTTTTTCGTTACATTTGTAAACAAGGTGACCGCCAAAATTTAAATTGGAAGTAACTATTCTTTTATTAAAGTAAGTGCTCACGTGGAATCTAAATATAATTTTTGTAACAAAAAAATATTGATTTATTGAATGTAAACGATGAATAAGCTTTATGTTACAATTGAAACCTACAACTCAACGACATGTTTTCGTTAAACTAGGTCAACGAGGTTATTAATAAATATCATGGGCTGAATATTTTCAAATTCCAAACATTTCTTTGATCAGTAGCCGTACGAAAAAGGTGGCAGAAAGTGAACGCATACCTTAATCTTCCAAGGTAATAAATGGAGATGAAAGCTACATGTACATGTATATGTCTTTTCCC
Source organism: Tridacna crocea (assembly GCA_943736015.1). Classification (NCBI taxonomy): domain Eukaryota; kingdom Metazoa; phylum Mollusca; class Bivalvia; order Cardiida; family Cardiidae; genus Tridacna; species Tridacna crocea. Next base: position 20,524,839 of record OX031066.1, read on the forward strand.
GGTATTATTAATTGAGCTTGAACTAAAATAGTTGTACAGTTTTAACTATAGATGGCAGTGAGGTTGACGTCAAAGTAGTTCCGGCCACTCAAATGTACCGGTGTATATACGGTGATACCGGAGTCTATGGATATCAGTACATAGTAAAAAATATTTTAAACGCTTTGCCTTTTTAGTTCAACCATGACCCAGACAGTGTGAATCCCCATTTACTTTATAAATATTTAAGTTTACGTGCAATAATCTATTAGATAGAATTTCGTCTTCCGATTTACATGTTGTTTGAATGTTTAATAATCCGATTTATGTTTACATTCTGCTTAACAGTATAAATAAATCGGCACTTACAACTTCGAATTGTAGCGGTTGTTGCGTTTACAAACGAGATGACATGCAATGGAGACTACCGACTGGTTTAAAATATTATTATCATTCTTTTACGCCTCTCTTGATTTAGGATTATACAGCAATCCTTCAGAAACGTAAATATTTACGTTACCATCGCGAAAACATTATATAATCCATTATAAGTAAGCGTGAGAGCTTTTTTTATGCCGATCGTCTCCACAAACTATGAGCGTGTACCATATTTTATTCGTCTTTGGTTTTAGGCGGCTCAGAATTGTAAGGGAGACGACTCTGGGACTTACGAAGATTTAAGAAAGTACGAGTTTTCTCCCTTAGACCATTAAATGTTTGCAATTTTGCCAGTCTTCAGTATAATGAAACATAGAACTTGATTCGGGTTTTATTCGAATGAAGAGCGCAAAGGGAAGCAAATACGTGAGAAAATATGGAGAAAAAGAAATAAATATTTGTAAATAAATAGGTAAATGGATGTGTTTTGCTTCACGTGGGTGCACAATTTCCTCATTACATTTTCAATTTTGGTTGCTATTCAAACAGCAGGAACAAAACTACTGGAAACAAATGAAATGACTCAAATCCATAATAAGCATTAACTCCATAAACAGTATCAGAAACCATCTTACCAAAATATTTTCACTAAAATGGTAAAGATTTTTGAAATCCATTTTTTTTTTTTTTTTTTTTTTACTGTTTTACCCTATTGTTTGAAAGATCTTTTTTCCTCAGTGTTTATAGTACTTAGCAATGCATCCTGTTATATTATATTGCAGTTTCAAGACATAAAAAAGCAAATGAGCAGAAACTCCCAACCACTTTAGCACAAAAAAAATTTCTAAAATGGGAAAGAGTTTTGAAATTCATTTTTTTTTTTTTGTACTGCTTTACCCTATTGTTTGAAAGATTTTTTTCCTCAGTGTCTATAGTACTCAGCAATGCATGCTGTTACATTATATTGCAATTTCAAGACATCAAAATGCAAATTGAGTAGAAACTCCCAACCATTTTACCAAAATATTTTCATTAAAATGGTAAAGTGTTTTGAAAAAAAAAATCCTTTTTCATCTCTTCGTCTTTGAGAAAGAATAAGAAGAAGTAGATACTCTGTACCATCTTACATGCACACAAATCACTGTTGGATAAAGTTTCAGTTTCTTGAGCATAAAGGTAGAAATTCTTTACCATCTTACAAAAAAAATGAAGCTTACATGCTAAACAGTTTCGAGAAAAGCAAATAATTACTTTTCCCGCAATGCTTGCAACAGCTTGCTTCCTGAGTGACCGTATGATTTAACACCGTATGCTGTAGATAAAGTTCAAGTTTTTCAGACACTGAAAAACAAATAAGTAGAAACTCTTTCCCATCTTTTAATATAAAATGGTAAAGAGTTTTGGAAAATTTGCTATTAATTCAAAGTCAAAGGGCTTGTGAAAAAGGTTTGATTTTTTTTTTGCACATATACGAAAGAAATAATTCGATATGTATCAACACAGAGTTTTTAGAAACATTTTCATGATCAAACTTTTGAAAAGATCAGATTTCACGGCCTTGTGAGATTCCCCTGCTAGAAATTCCCGGGATTTTTTGGTAGCGGACGAAAAATAGTTCGCATGTTGAACATGTGTTTTGATGTTTCCAAGATGAAAAACAGTTTGCATGACCTCTTGAAATTAAAACTATAAGGAAATATATTACACTGTATACTTTTAACAATATTGAATGGCCGTTTTCAATTTCTTTCAAACCGTACAACCATCGAAAAATAAATAAATCGCCTGACCATTTTAGTTCGACCTATTATTGATTCTGATTCCAGTTTAGATCCCGGCTTTTTTTCTTATTAATTAGTGGAACGGGGTTATAAGAGGGGAGGTCACTCTCTATCAATTTGAACTCATTATCCCTTAACTCATTACCACACGAGAAAATTTTAGACTGGTCCAAATTTAAAACATCAGCAGACGACAAAATTAAGGTGACTGAAAATTTGAAATTTGTTCTGAGAAGGGTATAAAAAAAAACTGTGGGAAAAGGAGAAAATGCTGGTAACCAGCATTTACTCCTTTTCCCACAGTGTTTTCAAAAGGCTTCTTTCTCAGGGGCGTCAAAAGTAGGGATTGTGTGGTAACGGGTTAAACTAAACAATGAAATATTGATTTAAAATATTTTACAGCAATAGCATCCTGTCTTTGACAGAAAACTACGAGCAGGCACACCATTAAACTTTAAAACTCAGCACAGTCTAAACTTAATTATGAACATATGCAGCCTGCTCTTGAATCTGAGCATGCTAATCAGAACATTTTTCCAACAGAATAGTGCTTTGAAATAGAAAAGATTGGGTTTTTAAAATCGTCTTGAAGTTCCATTTTACTTTTTCAGCCGGATAAGGGTTAACAGAGGGTCCCTGATTTTTGGTAGACTGTAAAGGTATAAATTAACCTTCCACCGGTTCTCGAAGATTAGGTGTGACTGTTTCTAGTAGTTGAAAAAAAAAGACTATGCCGAGAGGGGGGGTAACAATAAGGGAGAGTACTCTTCATAACTAATTGATTGACGGATTGTGCGAGTTGTTTCCCTTTGACCATACAATCACCATGGAATCTGACGGTGACTTTTTCCAGACCTGAAACCGATCAACAATGGTATCTTACACAAAGAAAACTGCATTTGTTGTCAGATTTTCGCAAAACTTGCAGTTTTTTGATCTTAGTAGTGGCTTAAACCTTAAAGATTTTGTTAGAAGTCAACAAACAGTGTGGGAAAAGTAGGCCCTCAAGAGCCTCTAGTTGGATCAATGGATTGAGGATGGATGTACGATTTTAATATAAGAGAAGAAGAGATTGTTTTTCTAGTGTTTTTAACGCTTTCAACATTGTTTTGATTACACCAGTAATTTTAAAAGGGAATAGAATGTTTTCCGCAGGAGTGTTCAGTTAAGAAGAGTGTAGAATTTGTCTCCTGGTAACGCCAAGACAGTAATTATCTACAGCCATAAAAAACCTTCTGGACAGTGTCAAACATATCTGCAAAGATTCGTTTTTGCATGGATATATGATCGAATATGTCTGAATAAAAAGTCTCTTTCGCCCGGTTTTTTTTTTTTTTTTTTTTTTTTTTATGCCTATTTTCATATTAGATTGTTATTTGTTATATGTTAATTTTTCTATCAAAGTTGTAGCAGGTATTAAACTAAAACAGAGATGATTTCCATTTCGTGGGAAAGATTTCCATTTCGTCCATGTCGTGAAAAAAGTTACATATTGCCTATTTTAGGCCCACCGCCCTCGGAAAAAAATGTGTACCAGTCTGCTGAACGGAAATTTTGATTACGTCATCAAATTATACACAAGAAGATGGCGGAAGCTGCAATCCTAGACGGTTCGGGTCGACAAGAAAATAACAAATTCTTTTGTCATCAGTGCGCTATTGAAATTAAACCAAAATTACCCGTAAGAAATTTCTTCAATTCGATAGTTGCAGTACTTAAATAGCTTTTTAAATTTTGTTATCTTCCGGAACCTTAGTCCTATTTACAAGACCCTACGTACATTATTTCATATTTTGACATTCGTTGAGTACGTAAGGTCTTATCTGTTCCTCTAAATGTTTCTTTAGCAAAAGCCGACATCGCATTTTGCCACTGTTGAACAACGAATCCAGACTCGTAGAATACTTCTAGCGTGCCGTCTGTTTATGGCTTATCAGTTCTCCTACCTTCAGTCTGAAAGTATCTGCTCCGATGCTATTTTTATTACAGGTCTTCGCACATACCTTCAGAGCAACATTCATTCTAAGTATCTGGTTCAAATACAATTTTACCTGCATCTTTTCGAACGGCTTTAAACGACCAAATTTCCAATGACAGCTATTAAAATGGGCAAGGGTTATTAGTACCTTCAGTTTGAAGGTGTCTGCTTCGATGCTGTTTTTGTTACTGGTCTTCACATACACCTTCAGACCAACCTTCATTTAAAATATCTGGAACAAATATGATTTTACCTGCATCTTTTCGAATGGCTTTATGCGACTAAATTTCCAATGACAGCTAATAAAATGGGCATGGATCATTAGATAAATTATTAATCTCTACAAAAAACTGATGTTAGTTTATATCTTACCTTCGTGCAAATCTTTTCTCCTCAAAGTAAGTATTAAACCGTTGACCTATTTCACCAGAAATCAAAACATGGTGATATAATCAGTGTGCATGCTTTGGCAGAAATCGCAGTATCTCTGGCATGCTACAGGACGGTTAAGTTGAGATTTTTGCTGTAAACAAACGCACCTTGAACAAACTTGGTTATCTAGGGTAAGAGAACCAGACTGCAAAATTCAAATTCTGTTGAGTATGCATGCCTGTGTAACGGAAGTCACCATGTTAGTTGTTTACAAATTATACTGTATTTACGGGAAAAAACATGAATTTCCATTGGTTTAATTCTTATGTTGCAGCACAGTTTGTGTGATGATAAAGATTAATCATTTATCTAACGATCCATGCCCATTTTATTAATTGTCATTGGAAATATTGTGGCATATAGTTGTTTGAAAAGATGCGGGTAAAATTGTATTTGTTCCAGATACTTTAAATGAAGGTTGGTCTAAAGGTGTATGCAAAGACCAGTAACAAAAATAACATTGGAGCAGACACCTTCAAACTGAAGTTAGGGTCATTAGATACATGATTAATCTTTACAAAACAAACTGATGTTAGTTAATATCTAAATCTTACCTTCATGCAAATATGTACTCTTTAACTTAAATACGTAAAAATGACCCACTTAACCAGAAATCAAAACATGGTATCATCAGTGTGCATGTCTCGGCAGAAATTGTAGTACCTCTGACACGCTACAGGACTGTTTAGTCAATGCTTGAATTGGTAGTAAATATTCCAGCACTAGGAGAACTGTACCTTCAGTCTGAAGGTCTGCTCTGATGCTGTTTTTGTTTCTGGTCTTCACATGACCTTTGGAGCAACATTCAGTCAAAGTATTTGTAATTAATAAACTGTTCTTGGTTTACCCTTACAAAATGCAGATGACTGTTAACTTTTTGGCAACTGCCACGCATGCATGCAGCCAAGCAGAGTTTCCTCTCTCCAACTAATTTTCTATGAGTTTTTTCAATACTGTACTAGGTCTACCACAGAAAATGACAATTTTTTCAATCTTTCTGTTGATATCAAAGTGTGAAAAGTCAAAATTGGTCATTTCTACCTTGTTATACATATATTTTTTAACTTTCAACTAAAATTGACCTGCACTTTTATTGATCTGTTTTCATCTAATCGATGTACGGAATTCCAAGATTGTCCCGTTTCGTGTCACAGATCACGTATATCAAAAAAGTAGTGTGCAGCTGACTGCAAGCATGAATGTTATGAAAGTATTAAATGATTGCATCCTGATTTAAGTTCTTTATTTTCTTCTTGCAGGATTACACTTGTCCAGAATGTGACTCAGGTTTTATTGAAGAAATTTCAGAGTAAGTCTGATACATGTACTTTTTTTGCACAAGGAATCTGGATGTACTGTAGTTTTTTCTTTAACTCTTTACCATAAGACAAAATTGTAGACTGGCCAAAGTTGAATGCATTTGTGGACGACAAAAAAAATGTTACTGAAAATATTTAAACTTGGTTTGGGAAGGGTAGAAAACATTATGAGAAAAGGAGAAAATGCTGGTTACCAGCATTTTCTCCTTTTCCCACAATGTCTTCAAAAGGCTTCCTTCCCAGGGTAGTCAAAAGTTGGGAAAATTTGCTCTTAACCCTTTACCACCAAACCCTAAAATGGTGTTTTTGTCTTTAACTCTGTGCCACACAATCCAGACTTTTAACTACCCTGCAGATGAAGGCATTTTCAAACATTGAGAAGATAGGAGACAATGATGGAAACTAGCATTTTCTCCCTTTCCAACAATGTTTTTTTTTTTTGACAATGTTTTCTGTCCTATCTAAGTCAGAAATTATCATTTATACTACATTAAATTTGCCATTTGTCAATTCTTTCAGTTTGGTCGAGTCCTAAATTTTATCGTTTGATAAAGAGTTTATGTTTAGAAAACATTGTTAATATTATTTTTTGAAATTTTTTTAGGACTCAAGAAAGTCCACCTCCGGTACAACCACAACAAGTGAGAGATCCTGCAGCTGAATTTGCTGAGGTTAAGTTTTGTTACTTCCTTGTTAAACCCTTCACTAGACTATTTGTAATTATAATAACTTTTCGTCAGAAACTTCTGAAAACATTATGGAGAGGGAAGAAAAGGTCTGTAGCTATTGTAGCATTTTCTACTGCACGGTATACCGGTACTCAATATGTAACTTTATCCTTTCCATGTAAATCCCACTTTAAACCCTTTCATCCATTACCACACAGTGGAGTTTTAGACCTAACCAATTTGAAAGCATTTGCAGACGACAATTTCAGAGTGGCTCATATATGGTACAATTTTGCTTTGGTAGAGTAGAAAACTTTGTGGGTAAAGAAGAAAATGCTGGTTACCAGCATTTTCTCCTTTTCCCACAATGTTTTCAAAAGGCTTCTTCCTCGGGGTCATTAAAAGTTGTCATTGTGTGGTAAAGGCTTAAACCAGTTAGTGAAATATTTCATGTTGAAAGCATGAGCAGACGTCATGTAAAATGTGTCCGAAGTGGTATTGTTATACCTTCAAAGAGAAGAAATGTGGGAAACGGAGGAAATTTTGTTAACTCTTTACCACACAATCCCCACAGGCCACTTTTCACAACCCTGAGAAAGAAGCCTTTTGAAAACATTGTTGGAATAGCAGAAAATGCTGCTATCCAGCATTTTCGTCTCTTCCTACAAAGTTTTCTTACCTTCCCATAACAAAGTTCAACTTTTGAGCCACAGTTATTTTATCATCTGTAAATGCTTTCAATTTGGACATGTCTACAATGTTGTCGCGATTTAAATAGGCATTTGCTCTATTAGCACATTGTTTTCAAAAGCCTTATTTGTCGGTGTCTATCAGTAAAACTCTGGATTATTTGTTGAAGGTTAATTGTTGACCCTAAATACTTTAATATTCTGACATTTAAAGATACCTTTTAATGATCTTTTTTTTATGCTCCCCGAAGGGCGAGCATATAGTCGCCGCTTCGTCTGTCCGTCCGGCCGTCCGTCTGTCCGTCCGTCCGTCCGAAGCGATTTCTCCACAACCCTTGGACCAAATTGGATGAAACTTCATATATGAACTCCTTAGGGTAATGCGCCGATACACTTTTCTCGGATTTTCAATTTGACCCCGTTTCATGGAAAAAAGGGGCTTAATGCTAAATGGCAATTTTTACCAATATCTCATTCAGTTTTTGTCAGAATATCATGAAACTTCATGGTTATATTGCTTATGGAAAGTTTTAGCATGTGCCCTTGCTATTTTTAATCTGGGCATTTTTTAAGTTGACGTTCTGTCATAGAAAAAGGGGGCTTCTTGCAAAATTCCAATTTTTACTAATATTTCATTCAGTTTTGGTCAAAATTTCATTACACTTCATGGTTATATTGTTTTTTCAAAGTTTCACCATGTGCTCTTGTTTTTTTATCTATGTGTTTTTCAATTTGACCCTCTGTCATGGAAAAAGGGGGTTTCTTGTAAAATGAAAAAGGGGCCCAATGACTGCTCAAAATTTTATGAAATTTCAAATTTTGAATTATTATTAAAAAATGCCACAAACCACACACCTGTTGTATTTATAGCAATGATCCAATATTGTCTTATGGGAAAAGGGGGCTTAAAGGAGGCTTAATGGGCTTATTATCCTCTACAAGTTTGTTATTTGGCTATCTGTAAGATAGTAATTGCCTTTTCACTTCAAATTATGGGGGGCATGAACAGGTTCTTCTAGGATAAAAGAAGTGAATTTATATCAATTTCTTACATTTTATGACAAGCACTTGTTCGGGGAGCATAACCCGTCTCTGACGGCTCTTGTTTTTTTCAAAACTTTACCATTAATGATTCCAAGCAGAGTAAAACTTTACTCAACTGAAAATGATTGGAAATTGTCTTGAAAAAAGTTGTCTGTTATACTTTTGATATGGAAGGATGGAGAGGGCTTTTGTAGGCTTGGCTTATTTTCCCTTTGGAGAATATTTTATTATACATTTTTTAACTCTTTTACCAAACGACAAAAATTTAGACGTGTCAAAATTGAAAGCACTTGGACGAAATAAAAGTGACTCGAAATTTGAAATTTGTTCTGTGAAGGGGAGAAAACATTGTCGGAAAAGGACATTTTCTCCTTTTCCCATGATGTTTTCAAAAGGCTTCTTTCACAGGGCTGTAAAAACCAGAGATTGTTTGGGAAAGGGTAGAAAACATTGTGGGGGGGAAAAAAGGAGAAAATGTTGGTTACCAGCATTTTCTCCTTTTCCCACAATGTTTTCTAAAGGCTGTCTTCTTCAGTGTGATTAAAACTTTAGACTGTGTGGTTAAGAGTTAAGCAAATAGTCTCATGTTATAATGACCCAGAGGAAAAAGAAAAGGCTTTTAAAAATCATGTGGGAAAACAAATAGCTGTTGATAGATAACACTTTCTCTCTTTTCTAACACTGTTTGTATGCAATGAAAGACATGTGTTCTATAACTACATGTAAACTGTGCAAGCTGAGGCTTGCAAATGCAAGTATGCATAGGTTGTCTGTATCGGCTGTTGCTCATGTTTGTAGGGTTTTTGTTTCTATTTTCAGAAAAGCGATAAATGCTTTTACTGTGTAATTCTTTCCTAGTATTGCATATTAACCCTTTACCAAACATTCCTAAGTTTCAACAACCCTAAGAAACGATGCCATTCAAATGTTATGGGAATTCTTATCCTCCGGAAAGGCTTTCAGTTTTGATGTCTAGAACTTCGTCATTTTTGTAAAGAGTTAAAAAATCTTCTACAGGCAAGTAAGATGATTGACTTTTATTGTATATTGATAGATATGGGGACGGGCGTTTCTAGAAAGTTTTGGAGATCATAGGGTGGAAAGAGACGAGGGTATGGCTTGGGCTAGAGACAGAGATACAGATGATGAGGATGAAGGCTCCACAAGGAGACAACACAGGGCATTTCAGCCAGCTAGGGTAGCATTTCGTAGAACTAGACCAATTAGAAACCAATATTTACAAGGGTGTGTTCTTCGACTATTTGTTGCCTTTGCGCCAGATTATCATAATACAAAGAAGTACATGACCAGTTTTTCTAGCTGTCTTGATAATGCCTATGGGTTGATTAGGTCACATCAGTCACTCAGAGCTGGTTTTTTTCCACAGGCACTGTTTTAAAAAACAGAAATGGATAACCAAATAAAAGTTCAGTAGTAAAACCTTTAACTTGAATGAATATTGATGGGGGATGAACCATACCTAGTGACTTGGTGTCTTATACCCTTTACCAAACAATAACAATGTCAATGTTTTTGAGTAAATATTTGAAAACATCATGCAAAAAGTAGAGAATGTTGGTGGAGTATATACTGGTATATAGCACTTTTCTTTTCCGACATTTTTTTCAAAAGCATCATCAACATTTGCCTTATGTGTGCTCCAGAGGCCATATTTTCAATTAGTGAGCCATGAAACTTTTCTAAATGGAAGGTTTGTCTTGATTGTATCTTGGAAAAGTTAGAAAGGTCCAGAATTGGGTCACAACAGGACAAAAAGTTGGTCATTAGACTAATTCTTAGAAAAATGTGCACACTCTAGAGGTCACATTTCAGCCAAAACTTGATCAGCATATTTCTCTTCATAATTATTTGAGACGAATTTGAAATTCAGTCAAAAAGTAAGTCAGTGGGCCAAATTTTAGAAAATTCTTGAGGGCACTCTAGAGGCCATAATTATTTCAGCCTGATAGTCATGAAACTAGGTCAGAATATTTGTCTCGATAATATTTAATACCTGTTTTAAATTGGTTTGTGTCTGGCCAAAAAGTGGATCACTGTGCCAAATCTAAGAAAAACCTAGTGTACACTCTAAAGGACACATTTTCAGCCTGATACTCATGTCACTATATCAGAAGGTTTATCTTGATGATATCTCCTTCAAGTTTGATACTGGGGCCCTTCCATTCTAAAAGTAGGTCACAGGACCAAATATTACAGAGGCCACATTTTCTCTAAAGGCAATGAACCTGTTTATGTTAATTTTTATATCCCCACAAAAGGAATGTTTTTGGGGGTATACTAGAATCAGCCTGTGTGTCCATCCATGTGTCCATCTGTGTGTCCATTTGTGTACAAAATACTTGCAATTGCCTGTTTCTGTCAATGCGTTGGCGGGGGTATTAAGTCACATTCAGTAACAGCTCTAGTTTTACAATAGTTTGTTTCTGCCTTCTGTCACTATATTCCCTCTGTTTTTTTACAGGTTATTTCAGTACTTCTCAGACAGAATAGATTCAGAAGTTGGTGGTGGTGGTGGAGGGGGTACTGCTGGATTAACAATGGGAGGAATACCAATGTGAGTTCATCCTTATCTTGTGGTACAATATGGATTCATTAGAGTGCTTTCACTTTGAATGCTATGCCTTTATACAGAGCTCCAGATATGAGGGAGTGGTGGTATTCTAAACTTCTAAAGTCATTATTTTACTTTGAAACCCTATGTTGTGGGTACTCACTAGAATCATCTCGATGAGACAATTCTAATGAGTACCCACAACATAGGGTTTATTGGAGAAGAATTGATATTTTCAATTCTGAAATTAAAATCACTCCCTATATCTGGAGTTCTGTTTGTATTTTGTATTTAACAACATTTCTTTAGGACATTTCTAGGCTTATTCTCAATGGTTTTCTAAATTCGGAAGAAACATAACATCTGAATGGCTGGACAAAATAGTTAAACCAATCAGAATTTGTTTTACTTTCTAATTTGGAATAAAATAAAAAATGTCCTTGAGAATGGTTGATGAGAATAAACCCTGATCTCATAGATTTATGTGTGGTGTTTTTGGTTGTGAAGTAGAGCATTGGCCTTCTAACCATAAGGTCCTGAATTCGGTACCCAGGAGTGGGTTTAAGCTCTGAGATTTTTCATTGACCCAAACAGTCGGCTCAAGGACTGGTGTAGTTCCAAGGAAGCAGAATCAAGAGAGATTAGTATAAGTTGTAAAAACTTTTTTCTCAATTGGTGTAAAATAAATACGTTTAAAGGTAAACTTAGATTTATATGCCATAGACCATGGCAGGAATAAACCCTTTCTTACAGCTATTTCTGACAGTGTTTGAAAATAATTTTTATATTTGTTTCAGAAATATAGTACCATTGCATGGTAATCCTGAAGATTATGCTTGGGGAGCAGGAGGTTTAGATTCCATAATAACACAGGTAAGTGTCGATTCATTTTTAAACCTTAGAAAAAAAACCTCATTATTGAACTACCAACATGACATACATGTATACAGGTTGAGCTGTAAACCTGTCATATTTCTTAACCCTTTCCCAAACGACAAATTTTTGAACAAGACCAAATTGAAAGCATTTGCAGACGACAATTCAACTCTTGCTGAAAAGATGATTTCTATCTATGATAGGGTAGAAATCATTGTGGGAAAAGGAGAAAATGCTGGTTACCAGCATTTTCTCCTTTTCCCACAATGCTTTCAAAAGACCACTATTCCAGACTTGTAAAAACCAGGGATTGTTTGGGAAGGGTTAACCATTTACCAAACAATCCCTAGTTTTTAAGACCCAGTGCAAGAACCCTTCTGAAAACATTGTGGTGAAAAGGAGAAAATATTCTGGTAACCAGCATTTTCTCCTTTTCCCACATCCCACAATGTTTTCTAGTCTTCTCCAGTTTCAATTTTTTAGCCATGTTTATTTTGTCATCTGCAAGTGCTTTCAGTGTAGAGAAGTCTAAAATTTTTGTTGTTTGGTAAAGACTTGATGAGCTGAAAGTGAAGATCATTACTTACCGTATTTCTTGAATTCTCTACAGACAGTAGAAAAAAAATCAAACCTATCTACACTGAAAGCATTTGTATATGACTACGAATAGGCTCAATGATGACATTTGTGCTGGAAAGGGTAGAAACATGCAAAAACGAGAAAATGTTAGCTACCAGTATTTCCTCCTTTTTCCATACTGATTTAATTACCCATCATCTTCAGTCATTTAAATTTTGGATTGTTTAGTGGAGGATTAAAAGATAAAACATTGCATATAACTTTAGGTCTTGCATAAGACTTCTTTTGATTACATTGTTCCACAAGAAGACAATCTTTTGTATTTGTCTGTAAATCAACTCTTTCCCACACAATCTCGACTTTTAACGACCCTGAGAAATAGGCCTTCTGAAAACATTGTGGGAAAAGGAGAAAATGCTGGTAACCAGCATTTTCTCCTTTTTCCACAATGTTTTCTACCCTATCAAAGACTAATTGCATCATTTTAGCCACATTGAAATTGTCGTCTGCAAATGCTTTCAATTTGGACAAATCTAAAATTTTGTTGTTTTGTAAAGGGTTATAGCTAGTGTTCAGAAATAGAGGATAATCAACTGGTTGTGTGTGATATTAAATATCTGTCACTAGAATGGGGTAAAATGTGGTTGAAAAAACAAGTTCAGTGGATGAGTTTTTAACAGTATATAACCACATTGAACCCCATTAGAGTAACAAATTTTTAACATCAAGAAAAATCATTTGATTTTTCCTATTCATTTTTTTGCTAATACACCTTTTTTTATGCTTACAAACATGAAGAATGTTACAATATGAGCAAAAGAGGAAAACATTTGTTCTGGCAAACATTATAAAACTTTTTCCTTACTTTAGTGATGATACCAGATTTATCATCACTAATTGCTTTTTTATTGTGAAAAATAAGTAATTCGCTGCTAAAAATATAATAAAGAGCATTTTTTTTTTTTTTAACTCTCAACAGTTACTTAATCAATTGGAAGGATCAGGAGCACCACCAGCTCAACCAGAAAAAATAGAATCACTACCTGTTGTTCATATTTCACAAACACAGATAGGTAAGGTTATGTATATTTATATTTAGAACGGAAACCACACCAGCATTATTTCTTTCCATACCATGTTCAACAAAAAAAAACGTGTGGACACTTTGCATCAAGATCAGAATGTGCACTCTGATCTTGATATACACTGTACACAACTTAATTCTAGATTTCAGCAAATCAGTCTTTTCATTTTGTACCAAAGTTGTATCTGTAGCCATTGAAAAACTGTATTTTTTAGCAGTGAAAAAAATGACTGCTGTTTGAAATTGGCAATACCATTGTAATACAATCATTCTACAGTATTTTCAGCTAACTTTAGTTTGGCGTAGTAAATAATCATGGCTATAAGATATTGTAGGTTTAGAGTCTTATTTTCGATGGCTTTCTCAGTGCCTCAGTCAAAACCCTGTACCAAAACAAAATAATATTTTAATGACCCAGAGAAAGAAGCTTTTTGAAAACATTTTGGGAAAGTAGAAAATAATAGAAAGACCAGATTACTTTGTAAAGGTTAAGATATGCCCATAGAAATAGCCTGTATGGTAAACAGTTTATTGGAAACCAGTCATTTCAACATAGGTATGTGATAGTATGTTATTTAACACCTTTTTCACATTATTTTAGTTATATCACTACAGCCATTGCACCTATCTGTGATTCCCTGGAATTTCTTCTTATAATTACTCCTAGCTACTTTCCCACATAATCATTGTGAAAACACTGGTCAGCAGTAACAGAGGAATGAATTCTGCTGCATTGACAATCGTCAATCTTTGAAAAGAAATTGGCTGAGCCAGGAATCAAATCAAACCAGCAACCCCCAGTCCTGAAGTCCTGTATGCTACCAACTGAACTACTAGGGGCTTGGCTCATTTCTATACAGATCCATCCAATGTTAATGTTAACAGCAAACAAGGCTCGAAAAAAGATTTTTATCTCAATTGATTTTTGAAGATAATGTCCCCTGCAATAGCCATATCTTTGTCTCTGTTGTTTCTGTGTTTAAAAAAAAAGAACAACATAGATATTTCCTGGTATTTCTGTTTTTTTCTGACAGTATTCCCTTCGAATATGTACGCTTGATTAACTATCAAAAGGAGGAACTCATACTGGAAGGGCACTTTCCGGATGAAAGCTTTCGAAAAGATTGTTGGAAAAGAAGAAAATGCTGGTAACCAGCAGTTTGTTAGTATGTCATTCATGCCAAATTGAACTTGTCTGCAAATGGTATGATTTTGGACCAGTCTAAAACTTTGACAGTTTGTAGATTTTCTTCCCGTTTCAACATAAAATTTTCATTGAAAAAGCCCCTGAAATGAGCCTTTTGCACCTTCTGGCAGTGTGGTTGATGTACAATTTAATTTTTCTATTTCAGACAATGTTTTGCAATGTTCTGTATGTATGGAAGATTTTAAATTGGATGAGAAAGCAAATAAGCTACCCTGTGATCATCATTTTCATAGAGACTGTATAGTTCCATGGCTGAAGCTGGTAAGAGTAATTGTGCAGACTCTATAGATGAGCCATGCTCTGGCAAAAAGGAATTAAACCTTTAGGCTGCTAAACGCTACTCGCTGACCTTTTGCGGACAGTATAGATCAAGATCAGACTGCACAGAACGTGCAGTCTCATCTTGGATCTACACTGTCTGATTAGGATATGTTGTTCCCCAAAGCATAACTTTGAAATAGTGATATTTAGGTTTTTACTATCGAATTGAAAATTTTATTTTAGTTATTTAGCAGAATAAGGGTTAATGCATCTCTGTGATGTACTGTACCAGGCTAGTCATCAATGAACCCTTTACCACACAATCCCGACTTTTAACAACCCTGAGTAAGAATTCTAGAAAGCAAATTTTAATCTTTCAGCTGCATTTATTTTTTCATTTGCAACTGCTCTCAATTTGCATGAATGGTATATAGATTGTTGTCTGGTAAAGGGCCAGATGAGAAAATTTTTGCTCTATCCAACTATTTTTTTTTACTAACAGACCCAAATTTCATATTCAGAGGTGTAGGATTCTGATCAAACGCTTATACTGACAAGTAACATTTGGCTTCGGGCAAGTAGAAAAAATGCCAAGCTTTCCTGTTGGAGGAATTCAATTTCCAAAACTAATGAATTCTAAATTTTTCAAGTAAAATTCAAATTGGAGGATATTTCACGAGGAACACAAAACAAAAGTAAAACTGAAATTCCAGAGCATCTCTTCGATCACAATACAGGATGTTTATGTTTATATTTGTTATGCATCCCATCTGTAAAGTGCTTGACAGGTTATTTTTTTAACTGGGTCCGATAGACTTGCATACCTGTACAATTGTTAGAACAGGTTTACCAGTCAAGCTACCGGAAAATATAAGTATTAAACACCGTCTACTTTATTTATATGGACATCGTTTGCAACCACTGTAATTTTTCCTTTGATCATTCAAGTCAGAAAGTTGGGATAAGTGATGGTGCCATAAAGACATGTAACTTTTTCTACCCACTTGTCATACAGGACAAGTAGACAACGAAAAAATTTGAAACCCCTGATATTGATACAGTTTCTGATAAGTATCTTCAGGATTTTATGTATCACTCTGCCACTTGTTATATAACTCTTTACCACACAATCTGACTTTTTACGATCTTGAGAAAACAGCCTTTTGAAAACATAGTGGGAAAAGTAGAAAATGCTGGTAACCAGCATCTTTTACCATGTACCACAATTTTTTCAATACGTTCCAAAAATTTCAATTTTTCAATCACATCCAGTTGGTCTTTGTAAATTCTTTCAATCTGGACCAGTGTATAATTTTGTTGTTTTGTAAAGAGTAAATGCCTTGTCTTTGTTATAGGTGCAGTATCTAGTCTTACATTGTGGGAAAAGGAGAATATGCTGGTATCCAGGATTTTCTTCTTTTCCCACAATGTATTCTACCCTTCACAGAACAAATTTAAAAATTTCATTCCCTTTTATTTTGTCATCTGCAAATGCTTTCAATGTGGACAAACCTAAAATTTTGTTGTTTTGTAACAAATTAAGCAACAAAACCCTGTCATAATTGCTATAATAAGTACTGTGCCAGAGTAGAACAATGTATTTGAAAGGACTTGGTGTAACTAACAGATTATTTCTTACTTTCAGCATGGAACTTGCCCAGTCTGTAGAAAAGATTTGAATGGTGAAGATACCTCGCTTAAAGACGAAATATCTCCCCTCTTCGACCCCAATGCGGGTAGTGATTCCTCGAGTGACATGACTTAGGATTATTTTTAGAATTGTGGTAGTTTGGATAAATAGAATATGAAAAGATTATAGAAAAAGATTTCAATATGATGTTTTGATATTATACATATAGTGATGTTTCGGAGTAATGTATTTGTTATTTTAACCCAATACTGTATAAATATTAGTCCCCAATTTTAACCTTTTACCACACGTTCTGGACTTTTAACAAACCTGAGGAAGAAGCCTTTTGAAAACTTTGTGGGAAAAGGAGAAAATGATCATAACTAGCATTTCCTGTTCAGCCCACAATTTTTTTTTTTTTGGCTTCTTCCTATCAAAGACAAATTCTATTTAATTTAAGCCACTATTGAATTGTCATCTGAAAACACTTTCAATTTGGACAAGTCTACACTTTGGTTGTCTGGTAGAGAGTTAAGGTTTGGAAAACATGAAAGAAAAGAGCAATTGCTCATATTTCCATACTTTTTTTTTGTCATGTTTGAAAGAAAATTTATATTTCTTCAAAAGTTTGTCCTTGGGTGTTTTGAAATTAGCCAGTACAGTGAACGGAAAACAAGAGCTAAATTTTTTGGTATTTGTTATCAGTGCATTGCTTGCATTCTACTCAATGTGTTATCAAGGTAGAAGGAGTGATTTTGGTTTCAAAATGGAAAATATTGATTATTCTCCACTAAACCCTATGTTGTGGGTACTCATTAGAATCATCTCATTGAGACGATTCTAATGAGTACCCTAATGAGTTCCCATAACATAGGGTTTTGAACAGGAATAATGACTTTAGAATACCATCTCTCCCTCTTCTCTGGAGCTCTGACATGTTCTGTAAAAAAGTAGTTTTATGCGTCCACCAAAAGTATAGACTCATGACAGAATGTATAGTCTCCACAAAACACACTGGCTGTCATCCATAAACAATTCTTGCCTGTAGTAAATTTTCTCCATATCAGAGGACCATTCTAGTTAGTGATTCAGACAAAGTAGGTCCAAACATTCTGACAGTTTGCTTGGTATTATGCATCGTGAAGATGCTTAACTCTTTACCACACAATCCCGACTTTTAATGACCTTGAGATAGAAGCCCATAGAAAACTTTAAGGGAAAAGGAGAAAATGCTGGTAACCAGCATTTTCTGGTAACCAGTATTTTCTCCTTTTCCCACAATGTTTTCTAGGTTCTTGCCTTCTAAGGTGAAGTTTAAATTTTTGACTCACTTTTTTTTTTTTGTTGTCTGTTAATGCTTTCAATTTAGAGACGAGTCTAAAATTTTGTCATTTGATAAAGAGTTGATTGCTCAAATAATAGGATTATTTAGTGAAAGATGCAATACATAGTTGAGAAGTAAAAAGGAGATGCTGGTTGTCAGCATTTTCTTCTTTGTCACAATGTTTTCAAAAGTCAGAAATCATCATATTAACAAGATATGATTTGTTGTCTGCAGATGCTTTGAATTTTGTCCAGTCCTAAAAGTTGTTGTGTGGTAAAGAGTTAACTCTTTACCACACGAGAAAATTTTGGACTGGTCCAAATTGAAAGCATTTGCAGACGACAAAATAAAGGTGACTGAAAAATAGAAATTTGTTCTGGAAAGGGTAGAAAACTGTGTGAAAAGGAGAAAATGCTGGTTAACCAGCATTTTCTCCTTTTCCCACAGTGTTTTCAAAAGGCTTCTTTCTCAGGGGCGTCAAAAGTAGGGATTGTGTGGTAATGGGTTAAATCCGCCTTTTTTTCCCAGAGGGTAGCTCATGTAATATCTGATCATTGCAGAAAACTACTGTTATACATGAATATAAGAAAGAGATTAATTGTAACATTGTAAGGCTCCTTTTCCTCCATTTTAAATTTTACCTCATTGATAGCTAATTTTATGTCACTGCAGCTGTCTGCTTTCATTGAGTCATGCTCTGTGAAAAGGGGGCTTAATACATCTGCAGAAAGTATTGATCCAGGTCAGCCTGCACAGTTCATGCAGGCTGACCCGGGCTGAAATACTTTGCCATTGGTCAATTTCTTGTATATCTAAGGACCAGTGTACCTGGTGATTAACCCTGTAACCACACAATCCCTACTTTTGATGACCCTGAGAAAGAAGCCTGTAGAAAACATTGTAGGAAAAGGAGAAAATGCTGGTAACCATCATTTTCTCCTTTTCCCACAATGTTTTCTACTCTTCACAATACAAATTTAAAATTTTCAGTCACTTTTATTTTAGGTTTGCAAATGCTTTCGATTTGGACAAGCCTAAAATATCGTTGTTTCGGTAAAGAGTTAAGTTGGTTATTTAAAAAAAAAACTGGCTATTATGGATTCATAAATATTTGAAAACTTGCTTGGTGTAATAAGTCATAGAGATGTATTAAGCCCCCTTTTGCCAGAGCTAGGCTTATATATTATTGTCGATGTTTCTTTTTACCACAGTGTATATGATTGTTAATAAACTGCCTGTTTGCCCTGGCCAATGATTTTATGTGACTTAAACTAGGACTTGAAGAATGCTTTACTGGCTTATTTATATATCATTGAATCCAGATTATTTTTACTGGATTTTCACTGGAGACATGAGTTTGATAAGTGGATAAACTATGAATTACTTGGAAAATAATAGCCCTCAACCTTTAACTAAACAATCTCTGATGGTTTTATGAGACAGAAAGCTATTGAAAACGATGGAAAAAGTCATATTTAGTCATACACCCTTTTCCATTTAGTCATATACTTTTGCAAACCAATGGAAAAAGAAAAGACAATGCTGTTCACTAGCATTTTCCATTTTCCCTACAATTTTGTTCTGCTACTTTGAAAGAGAAATCCCAATTGTCGAACCAGTTTTAATCTTTGTTCTTCAAAAGTTTTCATTGTAGACAAGTTTTACTTTCTGTAGCCTGAGAGTAGAAAAGCGCATATGTTGTACTTGTATGGCTGTTTGCTAGAAACATCAAGGAAAAAATACCATAGATTCGTAAACCAAGATCAGGCTTCAGAGAAAGTACTGTGTTACGGTGATTCATACTGTCTGATAAGCAAATTTAGTGTTTTCTTAGGCACTCAAAGGGTCAAAGGCCTTTTTAAAACATGGCCCTGGGGTTAAAGGCTTTTGAGAATATTTTGAGAAAAGGAGCAAATCAGCATTTTCTCTTTGTCCCACAATGTTTTCTGCCCTTTCAGTGGCAAGTCATGGTTTGAGGCACATTTGAGTTGTGGTTTACAAATGCTTTCCCTTTTGATGGGTAAATTTTGACTTTTATCAAACCCTTCCCCAAACAATCCCTGGTTTTTTACGGATCAGGAATAGAAGCCTTTTGAAAACGTTGTTGGAAAAGGAGAAAATGCTGGTAACCAGCATTTTATCCTTTTCTACAAAATTTTTACCCTACTATATAGAAAAATCATCTTTTTAGCAACTTTAATTTGTCATTTGCAAAATGCTTTCAATTTGGTCTGGTCAAAAATTTGCTGTTTGGGAAAGAGTTAAGTAAGGAGTTACTGGGTAAAAACTTATTTTCCACTCAAAAGCTAAACAAACACTTTTTTTCCATGTTTTAGCTTGGATGTTTCTGAAGAAAAAGTCTAAGTGTTGTCATAGCCATAGAGTTGTCTAAGCTTCTATGGTTGTTGTGCAAAAATTTGAGACGGTTTATAATATCCTTGTCATTACTGCAGATATCTTCTGCAAACTCTGAATAGTTATAAACCAGCAAGGGGGGAAACTGAAAAAGCAGGGGGCAGATACCCTCAAAATCTTTTTAGCCCTGTGATGCCACTTTTTTTACGATATTTACCTCAAACAGCTTGTTAACCCTTTCCAAATGACAAATTTAGACTGTCCCATACTCAAAATGTTTGCAGATGACAATTTTGAATTTGATGAGAATGGCAGAAAGTTTTCCTATAGGCTAGAAAACACTGTGGGAAACGGAGAAATTGCTCTTTACGAGCAATTTCTCCTTTTCCCAGTGCTTTCTAAAGACTTGCACTGCAGACAGGTAAACCAGGGCTTGTTTGGGAAAGAGTTAACTATCATAACTGGAACCCGAATGATAAGGGCAGATAATCATCAAGTAATTTTTTTTGACATTCTTATGTCCCTTTTTTTTTACTCATGGTTTTCATTTAAAACAACTGCAGCCAAGTGTTGGTACCTGCATACTTTGTTCTTTGTTTTTTCTTTTTGTAATTTTAAGAGGCCTATTTTAGGGTTCCAAAACAGTGAACTAGTGCCCAGTGCATGCCACATACATTACTCATATTAATACATTGCAATCAGTTTTTTGTTACATATTTAAACCGTTCATGTCAGGGATGCTAAGAAATGGTTTTATGGGGTAAAAATTTTGAATCCATGTGTCTGTGGTCAGTAAATAGCATAGAGAACTTCTGTCTCACTTATGACTTGATAATGACCTCAGACCAGGGAGAAACCAAATCACAGTTTCAACAAGTCTAAAATTTTACTGTTAGGTAATGAGTTGACCTTAATGTATTAATACATATTTAATGTCCCTCCATTGTTGCATGCAGGATTTTCTTTCCATTTAATTTGTCGATTGTGCGGTGTTTGACGCTGTTTTCGACATTATTTCAGTTATATCGCAGCAATCAGTGCACCTGTTCATGCTTTCCTTGAATTATTTCTACCAGCGCTCTGCACAATTTTCTTTCCAAGCCTCTGGCAATGACTATCATCAATCCTCGTAAAGAAATTGGCCCAGCCATAGATCGAACCCAACATACGCTGTTCTCAACTGTTCTCAAGTCCTGCAAACTAGTGGTTGAGCTACTGGGACTTGGCTTTTTCGTCTGAAAAGACCTTTTCTAAATGTTATAAGGAACAAACGTTTTGGTTGAGAACAATGCATTAAAGCATAATTCTCAGCAATTTGTGCTGTCTGCCCTGCTGTGGATATATTCTGGAAACAATTAGGGGAAAGGAGAAAGGCTTTAGAGAAACCATACTCCTCTTTCCATCAATGTTTGTGATATAATGTTTTTCAAAATATTGTACATGTACCTTTGTTTCTTCTTCCTACATGTGCTAGTTTATAGTAGATATAGAAATGGATTCTATAATAATCAAGTTGCTCTTTACCGGACATTAAAACTTAGGACTTGTCCAAATTCAGATTCTTTTCAGATGAAGAATTTAACTCTTCACCAAACAATGCCAGGTGTTTATGACCCAGAGGAAGGAGCCGTCTGAAAACATTTTGGAAAAAGGAGCAAATGCTGGTAAGCAGCATTTTCTCCTTTTCCAACAACGTTTTTTACTCTTCTAAAGTCAATTTTCAATTTTTTTACTGGCATTTATTTTTTGTTGTTGTTGTTGTTGTCTGCAAATGCTTTCAATTCGGATGTCTACAATTTTGTCGTTTGGTGAATAATGGGATTATCGAGGGAAGGGCACAATACATAGTTGAGAAAAAGAAAGAAGATGCTAGGTGGCAATAGTAGCTACCCCCGAGAAGATGGTGATAACCTCTACCACACAATGCAGACTTTAAACAACCCTATTGAAACCTCTTGAAAAGCATTGTGGGAAAAGGAGAAAATGCTGATAACCAGCATTTTCTCCTTTTCCCACAAAGATTTCTTCTCTATTAACCCATTACCACACAATCCCTACTTTTGATAACCCTGAGAAAGAAGCCTTTAGAAAACATTGTGGGAAAACGAGAAAATGCTGGTAACCAGCATTTTCTCCTTTTCCCACCATGTTTTCTACTCATCACAAAGTAACTTTTTCAAATTTTCAGTCACTTTTATTTTGGCGTCTGCAAATGCTTTTGATTTGGACAAGCCTGAAATTTTGTCCTCTGGTAATGAGTTTAAAGATATATGTGTCCTTTGAGTCACTAAAACTATCATCTGCAAATGCTTTCAATTTGAATATGTCTAAAATTCTCGTGTGTGATGAAGGGTTAATAGAATTCTAACGCTATAGTACATACAGTTATTACACAGCTTGCCACCTTATTTTACTTTTTACCATACCATTCTGTGTCTCATAATCGTGTGAAAGATGCTTTGTGAAAAATAAGTGTGGGAAAAGAAATCAATGCATCCAATTTGGACCAGTGTGATTTTTGTTGGTGTGGTAAAAAGGTGAAACAATACTTAATTAAGGAATCAGAAGAAAAGGGCTGATGTTGAGTAAAGCTTATTTTCAAATGGAGTCGGGTCAATATGTCATTTTAAGCGGTTTTATTTATGAAAGTTAGTAGCTATCTGGGAGAAGATGGTTTGACCCTTTACCACACTTTGCCTACTTTTGACAACCCTGAAAGAAGCCTTTTGAAAACATTGTGGGAAAAAGGAGAAAATGCTGGTATTCAGCATTTTCTCCTTTTCCCACATTGTTTTCTATCCTTCTAAAACCAAATTTCAGTTCTTTCATTATATTCGTTTATCTTTCAAATGCTTTCAATTTGGACCAGTCTAAAATTTAGTCGTTTGGTTAAGGGTTTATGCATCATTTTCATACATTATTTATGATTAGTTGTCACTTAGCATTGTTCCATTTTTGTCAAAAAAACAGGTGAACTACAAGGTAGAATGTTCATTTTATTTGTGTAAAAATGAACAAAAGCAAAAGTTTTTGTGTCGGATAAGCCTGCACACACTGACATGAATTGATAATTATTACGGATGCATTGAACCATCTTTTTGACAGAGCACTAATCGTAAATATTATAAATATTAAAAATGACAGAAGACGTCATTGTTGCTTTCTTTAAAAGTAAAAAAGAATGAATTCACTTGACTTTTGTCTTTTAGTTTCTTTAACCCTAACTCTGCTTAGCAAGATTCACCAACATATTATATGCATGCAGTGAAGATTAAGATCAGATTGCACAGGATGTGCAGCCTGGTCTTGGATCTACACTGTCCAATGAGGAGATAACTTTTCCCCAAAATATACCTTTGAAATAGAGAAATTTGGCTTTTAACTCATTACCACACAACACAATTTTAGGTATGTCCAAATCGAAAGCATTTGCAGATGACAAAATTAATGTGACTAAAAATTTGTAATTTGTTTTGTGAAGGATAGAAAACATTGTGGGAAAAGGAGAAAATGCTGGTTACCAGCATTTTCTCCTTTTCCCACAATGTTTTCTAAAGGCTTCTTTCTCAGAGGCGTCAAAAGTAGGGATTGTGTGGTAATGGGTTCACTATTGACTTGAAAGTTTCATTTCTCTTTCTTAGTAGGATAAGGGTCCATGACCTATTGATAAGGACTCATTGTGTAGAAATTGTCAACTATGTTGGTCGACAACAGGATACAGAGTTTCAGAGTTCGAAACCCAACCCAGTTAGTATTCTGTCAGAGGCCTGAGTAACCTGCCAGTGCCTTTGGCGATTGCTGGAGCTTTTGCATTCAGCATATATCAAGATCAGACTGCAAGGAACTAAAGCTCTTGGATCTCTACTGTCCGCTTATTTGGTCAAGCCAGTAAGACATGAATCTTCCTTAGGTTGACATAGGGGTCCATAGTTTGACTCCTGTCGCCCATAGACTACATATTATAAACAAGGGATTAAATTGAATGCAGCCAGTTACTCGCCCCTACTGTAGTCATATGCTGCTCATGGGGTCAAAAGTTGCTTAGCCCCAGGGGTCACAAGTTTGAACATAAGAACAAAGAAGGAAAGCTTTCAAGTTCTTCTCTGAATCTGGAAGGTGTAGAGCTTTGATATTTGGCATCTAGCTTCTCCTAGTGGACCCCTACCAAATGTACTCATATTATGCCTCTGAGTTAAAAAGGTCAAACATAGGAACATCGATGTAAACTTTAAAACTCTACTTCTCTAAAACTGGAATAGCAGAGCTTTTATAATTGGTATGCAGCATTTCCTAGTGGACCTTAACAAAGTTCGTTCATATGATGTTGCTGGGGTCAAAACTGGCCCAGCCCCAGGGCCCCAAGTTCGAACATAGGAACAAAGAAGAAAAACTTTAAAATTCTTACTTTCTGAAATGGAAGATGTACAGCTTTGATACTTGGTATGTAATGAACCTGTTCTTAGTCTGTTAGCCGCCTGTGCACAAAGTGTTCAGTGAGTTCGAAATTGGGTAACCTTGGGTCATAAACTAGGTCACTGGGTCACTTGAAAGAAATACCGTTAGGGCACTCCAAAGGCTACATTTATTGCTCAAATGAACTGAAATTTGATCAAAATGTTTGTTTTGAAATCTCAGATTAGTTTGAATTTGGGTCACCAGAGATCATAAACTACGTCACTAGATCAAATTATGGAAATACATTAGTGGCACTTTTGAGGCCACATTTTTCGCTCTATTGACGTAAAAATTAGTCTATGTTTGTCTTGATAAAATCTAACCCGAGTCTGGATGTGATTAACCTGAGGTCATAATCTTGGTCAATAGATCAAATGAAAGAAATACCTTTAGGGCTCTCTTGAGCCAACATTTATTGCTGAATTGAGTTGAAATTCGGTAAGGATGTTTGTCTTGATAAAATATCGGATAGGTTTGGAATTGGATTACCTGTGGTCATAATCTAGGTCCTTGGTAATTAGAGCAAACTACAGAAATGCCTTGTGGACACACTTGAGGCCACATTTTTTTGTTTAATTGACTGGAAAATTAGCCATTATGTATATTTTGATATAATCTCATACGAGTTTGAATTTGGGTAATAAGTAAGGTCACTAGGTTAAAAAAAAAAAGAAAAGAAATACGTTGTGGGCACACTAGAGGCCATATTTATTGCTCAAATTACCTGAAAGTTATTTAGATTCTGTGTTTTGATGAAATCTCAGATGACTTTGGATTTGGGTGATCCGGAATAAAAAAAACTAGGTCACTGGATCAAATTAAAGAAATACCTTGTGGAAACTCCTGATGCACATTTCTTTGCTCAGTTGACTTGAAAATTGATCATAATGTTTGTCTTGATAAAATCTCTTATAGAAGTCTGAATTTGGGTCAACTAGGGTCATAAACTAGGTCAAATTAAAGAAATACATTGTGGGCACTCTTGAGACCACATTTACTGTTCAATTGATTTGAAAATTGATGGAAATGTTTCTCTTGATGAAATCTGAGATGACTTCAATATTGGGTTACCTAGGCTCATAATCTTGGTCACTTTGTCAACTTAAAGAAAAAGAAATACCTTCAGGGCTCTATAGAGGTCACATTTCTCCTCGGGTCACTTGAAAATTAGTCAGAATGTTTGTCTTGATAAACTATCCGATGAGGTTGAAGTTGGGTAACCTGGGGTCACAAACTAGGTCACTTAGTCAAATTAAAGAAATACCTTGTAGGAACTCTGGGGGCCACATTCATAGCTCAAATGATCTGAAATTTGGTCAGAATGCTTATCTTGATACATTTTGGATGAATTTTGAATTTTGTCAGTTGGGGTGATAAACTAGGTCATCAGGTCAACTAATGGTTGAAATTCCTTGTGGACGCTTTTGATGCCATATTTTAAAAGCTCAATTAACCGAACAATAAGTCAGAAATTGAATTATGCATGTGAAGTGAAATAGCCTCAGCTGAGCGATTCAGGGCCATCATGGCCCTCTTGTTTTGTTATTGTTGGAGGCCACCCAGACTCTACTCGGAAAGGGAATATCTGTATTTCTGACCAGTCACACAATCACAAGACATTGTTCAGTCATTTTATATCGTTCCAAGAAGGAATTCAATAGCCAGCGCATTCAGCCACGCCGGAAAATGAGAGACCTCACCAAAGGCCACAAAATAGGTTGCATAATTCTCCTTTTTGAGAGTCCATCTAGACCTTCCACGGAAACCCCCACCTCCGTC
Organism: Tridacna crocea; assembly: GCA_943736015.1. Classification (NCBI taxonomy): domain Eukaryota; kingdom Metazoa; phylum Mollusca; class Bivalvia; order Cardiida; family Cardiidae; genus Tridacna; species Tridacna crocea. Next base: position 20,551,229 of record OX031066.1, read on the forward strand.
CCCACTTTTCTGTGCATTGCGCGCTTCGGATATCACCGGCGATATAACTTTCCGTATAGTTTATATAAGCTACCTATACGCTGCTACTTTTTCTGATGCCTGAACGGATGTATGTTTGATAAAGCGAAGAAAACACCGGAAACCGGAAACGAACAAAAAATTGATTCTTTTCATACAAAAAAGTACAATTTCAGCATTTGAAATGTTGTTCGGAACTGCAGCGAATCGTTCAAGATGTCTTGGCAAGATTTTAAAAATCTTAAGAAAGGGCTTTAATACCAGAAAGAAGCAATTCACTTTAGATCTCCTTTTGTGGTGTCGCGATTAATTTGTCTAAAAGCGCTCGCATGGCCCGTGCAAATCTAATAGCGGCATGACAATAGGTACCCGATAAAATGTTACACGGAAGCGCGACAAGGAGAATACCCCTTTTCTGCTGTTATGAAAGTTTTAGCCCATGGCCGGCCATTTTGAAGTAAAACTTTTGCAGCACCAAAAGAGGTACCACATGGAAAAATCTCAATTTGCAAGCACACGAGCTGCAACTCTTGCAGTTTCATGGTCCCAAAAGAAAATTGGAATTGCTCTGGATCACACAGCAAGCTTTTGATGCCCCAAAATGATTTAAAGTAGTCGAAATCATGTGTTAAACTTTCGGTCCCTTTTTCTGGTGGCTTGTTTTTTGTGCTCGAAATCAAGAAATTTTTTGTGAAAGCAGTTCGGCCCCTGATTAATTGTACCCTAGGTAAAACTAAAGTGTGTTTATAATAATGGTCCTGTTCATGTTTTTTTTTTCGTATGGATCATTTGGTCTTAGACTCTATTTATCTAGAATTTGAGTATTTTTTATAATCACACCAGTCCTATCCAAATGTTTCTAATACCGCTTTACCAGTCAAAAGGCACATATTTCATTCAGACTGCTGACTATTATTGTAGGCAACGATTTTACTGATCAACTTGTCCGTTAGCAGACGATAAACTGGATGGCTCAAAAAGATTTTTCTTTCAAAAGGTGGCAAAAACTTGTGGAAAAGGAGAAAATGTTGGTATACGGCATTTTCTCCTTTTCCAACAACATTGAAATATAATTTTATAAAGCATTATTTCACGTTGTTATAAAGCGGGATTTCCAAGAACGGATTTAACAAGCTCAACACAATGTTTCGGGTAGGAGATACGTTTGTCTTCGAAATGGATATCCGACCCATTTATTGCCGAGCAACGATTTGGACTTGCAACTGTTGCAAAAAATCATTTGGCTCAGCCCCTTCCAAGGCATTTTCAATTTTTGCCCCAAACTCAACCATATGGAATGTTTCTGTATGCTCGATTTCGTTCTCGCCGTTTCTAAACAGTATTTTAGTTATATTTAAAAAAAGCGTCAATTCACCTTTTCACATGTTTCCTTTGTTTTAGAGAATTATTCCTTCGATATATGATTTATTTAATTGTTTTTGTGATAACCTTACGGGAAGTTTCATGTTAAATGCGTTACCATTCGACAAAAACATTCAACCTGTACGAATTTAAACTACTTCGAGACAACAACAACAACAAAAAAGTCTAGTTAAAAAGGTGGTAAAAGCAAAGTTGGATATATGTTACCCGTACGGGACTCGAACCCGGGACCCCTTGCTTAGAGGGAGTCTGCTCTACCACTAAGCTACACATTCAGTTAGAGTGTAAATAACTCAGTTACTAATATATTTTAGTGAAAATGTAGAGCAATAAAATAACATGGAAAGTTGTTGGTTATCAGATATTCATGAAAACTGGTGAGAATGATTGCTTTGTTGATATCTTTGAAAAGTTCGAAATTGGGTCATTTAGACAATCGAAAAAAAAATGCTTTTCTTTTTTCAAAACCAAGATGTAGGTCCTAAGCCAGCGCATCAGCTTCGCCGAAATATATAGACGTCAACAGACATTTTCTATTCTATATTCTTTTTTGAAGGCCATCAAGACCCTACAAAGAAAGACCGTCAAGCTCTGTATTTCGCACTTTGGAAATATTAATAGTATTACTTTTGCGTTTATGTTATTTTGGGCTAGCAATACCGGTCTGCTTTTTCTGGTGCCTCGAGTGTTATAAGTTTATTGACGAAGAAAACTTTGGCAACACGAGACACGGGTAATGATAGGGCATTTGAGTTTTTCATGCAGAAAAATATAATTTCAGCATTTAGAATGCTGCAAGAGTTGGGACAAACCGTGTAAAATGTCTGAAAAGCAGGCCCTGAAAGTTCTAAAAAAGGGTTTTAATTCCGGACAGAAGCAATACATTTTTCGATCCCCTTTTGTAGTGTTGCAGTTAATTTGTCCAAAAGCGCTCGTGTGGCCCGTGCAAATCTAATAACGGCATAACAATAGGTACCCGATAAAATGTTACACGGAAGCGCGACAAGGAGAATACCCCTTTTCTGCTGCTGCGAAAGTTTTAGCCCATGGCCGGCCATTTTGAAGTAAAACTTTTGCAGCACGGGAAGAGAGACCACATGGAAAATTCTCAATTTGCAAGTACACGAGCTGCAATTCTTGTATTTTCATGCTGCCAAAAGAAAATTGGAATTGCTCTGGATCACACTGCAAGCTTTTGATGCCATTAAAATAATTCAATGTAGTCGAAATATTGAGTTAAACTTTGGGTCCCCTTTTCTGGTGGCTTGTTTTTTATACCCGAAGTCGAGAAATTTGTTGTGAAAGCAGTTCGGCCCCTGGATAATCGTACTCTTGGTAAATTCAAAAAGTGTTTATATGACAAACGCCCCTGTTCGTGTTTTTTTTTTTATGGTTCGTTTGGTCTTTGACTCTATTTTTTTTCTAGAATTTGAGTATTTTTTATAATCACACCTTTCCAAATGTTTCTAATACTGCTTTACCAGTCAAAAGACACATATTTCATTCAGACTGCTGGCTATTATTCTAGACAACGATTTTACTTTTCAACATGTCCGTCAGCAGACGACAAACTGGATGGCTCAATAAGGTTTTTTTTTTTTTTTGCAAAGGGTGGGAAAAATTTGTGGAAAAGGAGAAAATACTGGTATTAGGCATTTTCTCCTTTTCCAACAATATCCCTCTATATATTTAAAAAGCATTCTTTCTTGTGGTGGTAATAACGCGAGATTTTTAAGTAAAGATTCATCAAGTTCACCACGGTGTTTCCAGTAGGAGATGCATGTTTTCATCGAAATGGATTTCCGACCAATTTATTGCTGAGCAATGATTTGAACTTGCAACTCTTGACTTTACAACCTGTTGCAAAAGATGATTCGGCTTAACCCTTTTCATAGTGTTACCGATTTTAGTCCAAACTCAATTAAATTCAATTATTTTACATGAGATTGATTTATTTCTAGTCGTTTCTAAACAGTATTTCAATAATAAAAAGTGACAATTTACCTTTTCATATGTATCCTTTGTTTCACAGACTTTATTCCCTCGATAAATGAAATATATATATTTTTTTTTTGTAAGAACCTAACGAAAAGTTTGGTATATACTAAATGCATTACCAGTCGACAAAAAATTCAACCTTTCCAAATTGAAAGCACTTAGAGACAACAACAACAACAACAACAAATGGTTCAGAAGATGGCAAAAGAAAGGTAAGATACATGTAGATGTGACCCGTACAGGACTCGAACTCGAGACCCCTTACTTAGAAGGACACTGCTCTACCACTGTGCTACGGATTCATTTGGGTTGTAATTCATTCAGTTACTAGCCTATTTTTGTGAGAAAAAAAAACATGTAAAGTTGTTAGTTATCAGATACAATGTAATTTTGAAAACTGGTCAGAATGATTGCTTTGTTGATATCTTTAACAAGTTCAAGCACTTCATTAACTTCACTTTGCACTTTGGAAATATTTCTGGTATTATATTTGCGTTTATTTTATTTTGGGCTAGCAATACCGATCTGCATTTTCTCATGCCTCGACTGTTATAAGTGTGCTGAAGCATCTAGGAATCTTTCGCAACACCAACGATGGGCAATAATAACAAAAAATTGAGTTTTTTCATGAAGTAAAATATAATTTCAGAATTTAAAATGCTGCTAGAATTGGGGGCAAACTATGCCAGATGTCGTAGTAGCAAGCTTTTAAAGCTCTGAAAAAGGGTCAAATACCAGAAAGAAGCAGTTCAATTTAGATCTCCTTTTGTGGTGACGCGATTAATTTGTCTAAAAGCGCTCGCATGGCCCGTGCAAATCTAATAGCGGCATGACAATAGGTACCCGATAAAATGTTACACGGAAGCGCGACAAGGAGAATACCCCTTTTCTGCTGTTACGAAAGTTTTAGCCCATGGCCGGCCATTTTGAAGTAAAACTTTTGCAGCACGGGAAGAGAGACCACATGGAAAAATCTCAATTTGCAAGCACACGAGCTGCAACTCTTGCAGTTTCATGGTCCCAAAGGAAAATTGGAATTGCTATGGATCACACAGCAAGCTTTTGATGCCCCAAAAATGATTTAAAGTAGTCGAAATAATGTGTTAAACTTTGGGTCCTCTTTTCTGGTGGCTTGTTTTTTGTGCTCGAAATCAAGAAATTTTTTGTGAAAGCTGTTCGGCCCCTGATTAATCGTACTCTAGGTAAAATTAAAGAGTGTTTATGTGTGACAAATGGTCCTGTTCATGTTTTTTTTCGTATGGATCGTTTGGTCTTTGACTGTATATATCTAGAATTTGAGTATTTTTTATAATCACACCAGTCCTATCCAAATGTTTCTAACACCGCTTTACCAGTCAAAAGGCACATTATTTCATTCAGACTGCTGGCTGTTATTCTAGGCAACGATTTTGCTTATCAATCTGTCCGTTAGCAGACGATAAACTAGATGGCACAAAAAGAGTTTTCTTTCTCGCCATGCCTTATCAGTATCTCAGTTTTAAAATGTGATAATTCACCATTTCACGAGCTCTTTTTCTTTCATCGATTTGTATGCCCCCAATATATAATTCCATATTTTTCTGTTTTTGCGACACGCCAATGAGAATTTGTGTGTGTGTGTGTGTGTGTACTAAATCAATCGATCAAAAATTCAACCTGTCCAAATTGAAAGCATTTTGAGACAGCAAAATAAAATATGGTTCAAAAGACGTAGTAAGCATAGTTGGAATGATGTGACCCATACAAGATTCAAACTCGGACCCGTTTGCTTAGAGAACCAGTGCTCCACTGAGCGACTCATTTCGCTGAATAATGCTGTTAACAGTTCGTTTAAACTTTTGTGAATTAGACAAAAATCGAAAGTTGTTGGTTATCAGCATTTCCCATAGTGCTTTGTGTGGCCATGTTATGTAGACTCGTTACAACTAGGAATTGTTGGGTAAAAGGTTAAGTAAAAATGCAACAAGACATTTGAAGATGCAGGTGGTTTATATTTGTGCTTCAGATATTTTGCTTTGGCCAGTGCACCTATCCAAGAATTCCTTCACATGTTGGCAAAATTCACTAATATCGTTAATAAAATTCAGTGCGACATGATTCATTCGTCTCACACTGTTGAACTTTGCGTCGGTCTTGTTGAAATATAGCCATTGGCTTGGAATGAACAATAGGAACGTATGCTAAAGGTGCAATGTTCTTTTTAACTTTACTGAAATGACGGAAACAGCATAACATGTATCTCCTAACAAAATGACAAAAAACCTTGAACAAGGCCAAATTTCAACATTTGCAGATGTCAACTGGAATAGAAATAAGCTATATAATGAATTACTGTTTGAAATGGTATAATTTTTGGCGGGACTTGAAGGGCAAGGGGATCTCATTCTTGTTCCGGGTCCACTTACCTGTTATCTGGGGCCCGTTCTGTCTGCATTTCCTGCAAATTCTCTATTCCACTCTTTTTCCAGCGAACCGGATTTATTTTTCGTGAGTCTCAATGTACAACTAGGGTATTATTGCGTTTGATTTGACATTAATTTTACCAGTTTTTGGTGACCAATGCTTCTGTGTGTGAATGTAAAGGGGTTTTCCTTGTTTTGTTTTCAAATTTTCACGCCCGAAACATCTAAAAACACCTCTTTCTAATATCAATTTTGAATCTTTATAAGATTACTGAATTTCAGACTTGTCCGAAGTAAAAACATTTTCAGATGACAAAGAGAATGAATTTACTCTTGAAAAACGGGGTTTAATGCATCAAAGTGATGATTTATACTGAGCAAGCCATTACATAGTTCTTGATCCATCAAATCCACCTTGTTTTATCAAACCAACTGAAACATGTTATCAGCTGATCCTTTGATCAAGGAAAATTGACCAATAGCAAAATATTTCCATCCAGGTCTACTAGAACAGCCTGTGTTCACTTCTTGATCCAAAGCTTTATTAGAAAAGAAGCAGTTGCTGCGCAGAAACATTTGTCAAAAATAAAGTCCACATCCAGCAATGGTTTATGTGGTAGCACTAAATAATAAATAATGATAAATAAATAAACAATATTAAATAACCAGTTTTTTTTTTTTTTTTTTTTTTTTTTTTTTTTTTAAGAAAACGGTTATCTCCTTTCATATTCATTTGCTATTCCATACCCCGAAGTATCAGTTGGCAATAGCAATACCTGTAGGGCTGCAGGGGCCCGTAGAATAGACATACCCATAATTTTGACCAATCACAAAACACTGTTCATTTATTTTTCAATAAAACCAAGTTTTTGTTAAAAAATATCATCTCCTTTCATATTCATTTGCTATTCCATACCCCGAAATATCAGTTGGCAACAGCAACACCTGTAGGGCTGCAGGGGCCCGTAGAATAGACATACCTATAATTTTGACCAATCACAAAACACTGTTCATTTATTCTTCATTAAAACCAAGTTCTTTGTTAAAAAATATCATCTCCTTTCATATCCATTTGCTACTCCATACCCCGAAGTATCAGTTGGCAATAGCAGTTTATTCAGAAATAGTGGCAGAATATACAAAGAATTTTTTTTCAGTGAACGATCAAAATTTCTTCATCGAGTGAACATCATCGGTTATATTTTCACTGGTTGCACAGTCATGAGCAAAAATATTCCCGATGATCTTAACGAGATGAAATGAATTTTGGTCTTTCATCGGAAAAAATGTGGTTTTTTTTTCTTCTGCACTCCCTATTGTGTACCTCCTCAGAGTATCAACAGTTTGTTCTGTAATTCTGATCATTTTCAATTTCCAGTAACTGTTGGCGGCATGAAAATACAAGAATTGCATGAATTTGCATCTCGTGTGCATCCCTCCAGTCAGGTAACTGATCAGATAAGAGAACGTGACGCCCCTATCGCTGTCATCCAAGTCTTCCGTGATGTCATCTCTCACGATATGCCATCAATCGACGACGTCGTCAATTACTGTCAACTTGAAATTTACTTATATGTAAACAATCCAATTTATCAACGTGATGGATTCTTAGCTTTTGTTTATGCATGAGGTGGTCAGCTACTGCGAATAAATGGCTTATGGTTAGTTCATTCTGCAAGCAAGAAACATGAATAAAAAGATTTGTGTAGTAAAACCATTTATTGTGTATAAGAAATGCGTTCGTTGTAACGGTTATACTTTGAATGACTTATGCGACCAGTGTGAACAGAAATTAAATGCTGAAACCGAATGCGGGAAAAAACCAATAGACAAACAGAATAGTTGTCCGCCAATGCACCGAAAGCGACGGTGGAAACATCATAGCAAGTTAAGGTTCAGGATTTAAAAAAAACACAGAAGAAAAAGGAGAAATAGGTACGAAACCGACCAAACTTTGACTTCATCAGGGGCAGCAGAAGTAATAACAAGCAGTGATACGGAACAGGAAGAAACCAATATTGATATAATCATCATGAGTGATACAGAAGAAACAAAAGACCGACAGACATAACAGGTAACTGATGTAAGTACATACCTTTCTTTTGTTCCCCCATTTTATTATATTCCATTGTAGTAGAAACATGTAGGCCTAAATTGATTTGATCTTTTGATATTGAACATAAATACAGTGTTACTATAACAAGTGTTGTGAGGCAGAAGATAGAAATAAAAACTAAAGTGAAACCTACCATTGTAAGCCTATTAATGATAAAAAGCAAAACGTTAAAATTTCAACTACGTCATAGCATAAGCTGCTTTGGCCACTTCGCAGATGAGCTAGAAATTGAGGGATCCAATTTCAGAATAAAGTCGGACCAGACAAATTAACTTTAAATTCGGAACATTGCCAAGTTCCAAATTTTCGCAAAGTCTGCTAGTTTCTCAAGTTCTGGTTTTTGCCCAGTAGTCCTAAATATTGAGGGATGTAATTTCGAAAAAGATTTCGAACCAAGATTGTAGTAAATTTGGAAGTACATGTGGTTTAGAATTGCAAGATTCCAAACTTTGTGCAACTGCTAGTAAAACCGAAAAGGTATTGTACCATACATGGATATCGGAATGACCGTCATCTTTTGGCACCAAAGTATGAGCTAATTCATGAATCAAGATATGTGAAAGATATTTACAAAGCATGAAACTCTTGTAAAGTTTGATAATCAAAAAAATGAAGATTAGTTTTTCGGTTCTTTAAAACACGGAGAAAAAAGCCTTAACCAATGAACAACGAGATTTTCAAGAGTTCGGTAACACTGACGTTACCCTTAGTCTCTAACGTAACCCTACTGTTGTGTAGAGGGGCCGAAATGGGAATAGTTTTGTCAAAAGAAAAAACTACTGGTGGAAAAATAAGCCATTTGGATACTTTAAGTCATTACATCCGTATTTTTGGCTAGATTTCTTTTTTACACTTGCAACAAATTCTGGTATTTTGTTCTTTCAGGTCTTATCTATAGAGCCTAGAGCTCAGCAATATGAAGAGTGCAACAAAAATAGTGTACGTCTAAAAAACTCACTCACTCGTTATTTAAAAGCAGATCATTTGAACAAAAGCTAAGTACTGCTATTTTACGTGCAATAAGCTCTTTAAATACAAAAATGATAAACAACGTCACGGAAACTCATGCGTTAAAACAAGCTATCTCTGTCCTAAGTGTGATGAGCGTTGTTCTTCCGTTCATGGTCTCAAAAGGTATCCATGACAGACAATCCATGAAACAAAGAAATGAGTACAACAACTACGTCAGTCACATCCCCTTACCAATACAGCTGGCCATTTCCGTTGTTCTCGAGTCTCTCCAGGAATCATACCTTCATTTTATAATGGAGCATCATCAGACTGGAGGCGACTTGCGACAATAACTTTGTAACAACGACAACGCTCCATGAACCCGTGAAGGAGAGGATGATTACATGTGACAAGTCAATGACGCTAATTCTCCGTTAATTCCAGAATCCAAGACCTCGGGATGTTTCTATCAGTGCACAGTTAGCCCTTAAGCAATATTGTTACGCTGGCACAGCTTTCTGATTTAGCCAATGAAAATTACAGAAATGGATAACAAGCACTTTGGCTAATAATCGTGTTTGACAGAGCTGGTAGTTATTTTTACAGCACAAAGAATCAGGGTGATAGTTCGTTCTGTACAACAACAATGCGATATTTGAATGTCCAATTTGCATCTCACAAAGAGCAGATTTAAATCATCTGAGTCCTCGCCTGCGCAGAATAGACATTCTAGGGGAACTCTTGCGCCCATACCAAGTGTATACCAGTATCAGTAACGAACGTTAGTTACATCGTCTTCAACGCAAATTATCCCTTGGGCAAAGGATGTTTGCCAGAATACCTTCTTCAAAAAGACGGTATATAGTCATTAGTGAAAGCTCGACAAACTGAAGAGTGTATGGATAACCTCTATGGCTGTCGCCGTCTTACTCTCCACTTAGGCTATAATACCAACTCTCTCAAAGGTCCCAGACATGACCTTTACAATCAGTGGACTAAGGACCCAGTAAAATCTTCCAAAGGCCTCAGTTTTGAAAGCTGTCCTTTTTTTAAAAAAAACTTCTTCAATGTTAATTTGGAGGTTTACAGTTAGTTTGTCGGAAGACGGTTTTGCTCGGTCTATTCACAAGTCTCGGGTTCTGCAAGAAACAGAAATGTACATTTACTTATCTCACAATCATCTGTCTTATAATCATAAGTTTTCAATGTATGCAAATGATCCGCTACAGACATTTTAAACAAACAGGCGATCTGCACAGACATTGATCAACGTTCATGTGCAAACCAATTCCAATACATATATCCAAGCGAGTTCTATAAACGCACAAAATCTGTTTTGAGGTACTGAATTCGTTTGATATTAATGTTCCGGAAAACGAATGCATCTTTCCTTCGGTTGTGTGCTATGACTTCGAGATAATGATAAAACCAGTCAATGACAATCCACTTAACTATTTCAATGGGTTCAAAGGCAGGACCCTATCTGTGTGTCAAATCGGCAGCAACCATATGGGATATACCAAGTCGGTCTAAATGTATTGTAGAAGCTGATCAGGAAGTGTTAGAGGGAAAAATGGAGGGTGCCTTGACAGTAATTGCAGATTGGGTCTAGGAATTGGCCTAAGATAAATGGGGTTGGGTACTAGAAGTCATTAACGAACAATTACCTCACAATGACTTGAACAACGCGGATATAGAAATAGACACAAATGAAAACTATTTTGAGAAAAAAGACGACGGAAAGCTATACATTAAAGGGTGACCCTATATGGTCAGGTTGAAGGATACATGACAATGTGATCCTGTATTGGGTTTTAATTTTCCCATGTATGACTTTAATTTGATTAATAAAAGTATTGCTATACACCTGAACATGCACGACACGGAGGAGAGAGGTACTTTTGTCGTAAAAAGCTGCAATGGATATGTAAGGAAAGCATGTAATATCAGTATAGAGGACTACCAGTTCTATAAAAAAAAGTATGGTTTGACAACGAGATGTCCGCTTTTCAAAATTTTCGGATTTCGCACAGTAATCTTGACGTTGGTCCTTTCGTCACCGCAATCTACTTTGGCAAATTCACTGATGTTGTCAAGATGGTTATTTCAACACCAAGGATTGCCAGATAGCTGTTGTTTAAGTCAGCTCGTCCAACGAGCGAAATTTGCCCTGTTTGTTGAAAGCAGCAGTGGCCTTTACCAAACTATCAAATACAACACTGTCGTCGAAACCCTGCAAACCTACTTATTCATCGATGTCAGGCTTTTTTCTAAAGCATAAAGGTAAAATCACGGAAAATGTCCCCCGAAAAGGTTTCATCAAAGAAGAACTGTTGGACATGGTTGTGTTTAGATTGGGGTCCGAAAGCGATGGTCGTGGTATTTAAAAGACTCAACTTGACTCCCCTCCAATAGTTCAGAGAAATGTCGGTTTCATCAAATTGTTGATGCATCTTTTCAAATAGAGTCACTGTTGTCCTTTTTTTCGAAAGTGTCAAACACGTACGGTCCGTTTGTCCCATATGACGGTCTCGCATAACCTACTTATCGTTCCTTCATTTCGTTGTTGACAATCATTTTCTTCACTCATGTTTAACGTAGTATGCCCAAAAAACTAAATCGAATACTATTATTTCTATAAATTTAATCGCAGGCAGACGCTGCTTCTATACAACCTTGAAATGTTATGCGATGTAGGCCTATTTCACATTCTGGGTTTACCTTGAATCTTGATACTTCCTGTGAAAATTTTCCTCCGCGAAATATCTTTGATGGCATTCAGTTACCTCCAAAAGTAGGAAAGAAACTTCTAAAAGCAACTTCAGATTATCCCTTTCGAAATATAGGTCGATATCGTATTCATCATATATAGTAAGATATCCATTTGCACGTATAAGTTCGCTTGGCAGCTTTTAGTTTTTGTCGGCTATATCTTAAGTGTTTCATGTTTACTGGCTATCTGTACAGAGTTCTCTAGAAGAGATCAATATTTCCTCAAGTGATCAATAATTTCTTTCCACATTTACGTACGTGAGGTAAATTATTATAATTGCCTGCATTGCTAGTTGATTTTGTATTACAAACACATATCAAGTTTTTTCAATACATAATTATATTTATAATAAAAGGCGCTGTTCTATTATATTCAATTTTCTAAACAGTATATCAGATCAAAGGGTCACATTCTGCACAGATAAGAGCTCCCAGGTGATTAATGCGATAATCTCGAAAGGCACAATGAATAACACCATCAAATTCAGATAGGATCTGTGCTCTTTCTGACGCGAGGCTTTTTAAGGCTCCGTACTCTAATGCTGTGCTCTTTCTGACGCGAGGCTTTTTAAGGCTCCGTACTCTAATGGTCTTAAGCAGAGTCCCTTTTTACGCGTCACCAAGTAATTTTCTGGTTTCCAGAGCTGCCTTATATCCACACAGGTGTTAAGGTCCTTTACCGTGCGGAATACATTTCCGTCTAAATGGCTTTGATAAGCATTGCCAGTCTTCATCAAGCTGCCAACATCGTCCAAGTGACCCACTAGGCACTTCAAACGCATCAGCGGGATTGTAACTTATACTCGTCTTCGTTGGCATATTTCTATCCCATTCTGTCAGATCAACAAATTTCTTTTTCCATAAGCAAATATTATAAATATTTTTGGTCTCCAAAGTCGAACGTATTGTTTCTCATTTTCGATTTCTGTCGAGTTTAGCCCTTTCTGATGTACGTTTCTTTAGGGTCTACTTTGCCACTTGCGTCCCCGAAATGACAATGATTGACACGGGCGGTAATTTCTAGTAATGGTTAAAAACCATCCATCGACGTCACAAAAATTATGTGGCTGTGTGGCAAGCCCAAAAGTATTTTCTTTGTTCATAAATGATCTTGTAGACTACTTGAATATCAAAAATGAACGTGGAATTTTCGTAACACAAGATATAAATGAATTAAATGTTCTAATGTTCGCTGACGACGTATCAAGTTTTGCAGACACGGTTGTTCAACTTCAACGACAAATTAATAGGATAGAACAATTTACTAAAGGGGTCGGGCTAGAAATTAATTTAGAAAAAACTAAAATTATGGTGTTTAGAAATGGAGGTGTGGTTAAAAAAAACAGAAAAATGGTTTTACGATAAAAACATGATAGAAATAGTACCTTTCTACAATATATGGGTGTTTATCTCGCAAGCCGTATGACATGGTCAAAAACTCATTTGATGTTATCTTTACAATCTCAAAAAGTAATTAGTTATATTTTTCGTTTACGTAAACATTTTGGGACTATTTCAACTACCGATATGTTCAAAATATTTGATGCAACTGTAAAACCAGTATTGTGCTATGGATCTCAGCTTTGGGGATATCAATGTATTGAGAAAATTGAAAAGATTCATGTCCAGTTTTGTAAGAGATTATGTTTTTTATCCCAAAATACATGTGATGTTCTAGCACTTGGAGAGTGTGGTCGATTACCTTTATGTACGACCTACATCCCAAATTGTGTTAAATACTGGTTAAGTATTATTCGTATGAACAATATTAGGTACCCAAAACAGTGCTATTATATGTTATTGCAACAAGATGAAGCAGGTAGAACAAATTGGACAACACATATAAAGAATTTATTGTTTTCGTACTGATTTGGTCATGTTTGGATTTTTCATGATGTAGGTGATGATAAGGAGTTTCTGCGTATCTTTAAAAAAAGAATAATAGATTGTTTTACTCAAAAGTGGTATAGTGAAATTGACGTTTCTTCTAAAGCTTTACACTATAAAAATTTCAAAACGCTGCTAGATCCAGAATTTTATCTCAATACTGGCCTTTCTTATATACTTCAGAAAACTTTGGCGAATTTCAGGTGTTCGGCACATGATTTGATGATTGAAAAGGGTAGGCATTTGTCAATTGATAGGGAGTATAGATTTTGTTCTATATGTAAATCTAAAGATATCTATACTGTAGAGGATGAGTTCCATTTTTTCTTTCATTGTTCTGTATATGAAGATCTCAGAATAAAATACTTTAGGCCATACTGGTTAAGAAATAGAAACCTTAGCACGTTTTACGCTATTCTAAAACTAAATAAGAAAGATACAGTATATAAGGTTGCAAAATACCTGTCGGAATCCTTTGCTTTGCGAAAAGAAATTTTAAACGAACTCGCATAGGGCATAAAGCATAAGAATGATGTTATTTCCTCATATATGATTTTATTTTCATTCAATTATAGTAGTCATTATTGTACTTTTAAAATATAGTTTATATAAATTTTGTTTCAATTCTGAGTATTACTCCTTTTTGCGACTGTGCATTTATGTTAAAGGGTTATGTCATTATACTTAATCTTATCTAAAATTATCTCTGTAATTATCAAATTTAATTAGATAAGTAGAGGACATTGTGAAAGGAAAAACATGCTGATTACTAGCTTCTATACTTTTTCCACAATGTTTTATAATGCACCCAAACTAGTTGTTGAAAAACAGGATTGATGGAGTAGTGATTTTAAAGGTTCTTAAATTATGATTGTAGGAGTAATGCTGTCATTTGTCATAATATTTTTGTTTCTTTGTTTCTCCTTCTTTTCCAAAAATGTTCATATGGGATGAAAATTAAATATCGTGTTCTTAAGGTAAGCGTGTTCTTGGTGAGCGTATCGGACTCATGACCTGGTGGTTGAGAGTTCGATACCCGGTTGAGGCAAACTTTCTTTCTGGCGTATTTTGGCCTCTTACCTCTGCCGAAGCATGTGAGAAAAGTAGTCGGTGGTTTTGGAAAGAAAGTTGTGTAAGTACCGGTATGAGAAAGCCAGGAATCACATGTGCGTCACCGACCGCCATGATATGACCTAATCTGTTAAAGTGGTGTTGAACCCCAATACAACCTTCTAAAGGTAATGGTTAGACAATTAAACCTAATCATTCAATTTTCATTTGCGCTTTTATTAGTGCTATGTCCGTCGAAGTTATTTTGACGTATTGTGTTTGTCAAAATGTCATTTTTTCGCTGTCCTATTTTTTCTTATAATGTTTTCAATGCACCCTATCGAGACTTTAGAATATACGATTGTTTTTTAAGTAGTGTCTTTATAGTCTTTTGAATGAATATTAAGTGTTGGCACAATGTTTTCAAAAGATTAAAATGTTGCATTGATATTATATTTAGTAAATGTCTTGGTTAAATGTATAAACAATTATTATCTTGCACAATGTTTTCAAAAGCTTAAACCACATGAACGTGAAATTTGGAATTAATATTATTTTATAGTAATTGTCTAAGTTAATGTAATAATCTATAGATGAGACAAGGTCTTCCAACAAATGTTTTCAAAAGTTTCTACAATTCAACATATGACCTCTAATTTTCAGATAACTAAATCTTTACATAACTGTTAACTTTAACTTTGATTGTAAATTTATTATATTTATCTAACGTCACTCTGTAAATAATTTATATGGTATGATATGGTATAAGGGCCAGTGGCCTAAATACTTCGATAAAATATTGTATTGTATTGTATTGTCATTTTACATCTCAGTAATGACAGGGGCAGAAATAGATATAGTCGTTTGTGCGGAAAAAAACATCCATTATGGCCAAAGACCCCATACAATGCTGATACCAGTATTTGTGAAGAACGTCAATTACATAGTCTTCTACATAAATTATCTGTCCCTTGGGCAGAAGGTTTCTTCCATCATTTCGTTCTTGACACTAGTTTTCATCACTCGTGTTTAACGTTGTATAACCGATAAAACTTAATCAAATACAATTATTTCTATAAATTCAATCGAAGGTGTATGCTACTGCTTTACAACCCTGAAATGTTACACGATGTATTTCACATTCTGGGTTTAGTTTGGATGTTGAGATTTCCTGCAAAAATTCTCTTCCGCGAGATTTCTGTGATGCCATCCGGTTATCTCCGATAGCGGAAACGCAGCTGCTAAAAGTTACTTCAGGTTTTCCTTTTCGAAATTTACGACGATATCGTACCATTCTTTAATCATCATATACATGTATAGTAAAATATCCAGTTTGCACGGGTAAGTTGGCTTCACAGCTTCTAAGTTTTGTCTCCTATTTCCTATATGTGTGATAAACAATTGCCAGTCTCTATAGAGTTCTCTAGAGTAGGTCAATATTTCCTCAACTGATACATTATTTCTTTCCACATTTATGAATCTGAAGTAAATTATTATAAAGGCCTAAGTTTGAAATTGATTTTATATTATGATCACATATCAAGTCTTTTTAATATATATTATTTCTATAATTAAACATGTTGTTCTATTATATTCAAGTTTCTAACCAGTACATCAGATCATTTTGGTCACATGCTGCACAGATAAATGCTCCCAGTTGATTCATGTGATCATCTCGAAACGCGCAATGTACGACACTGTCCAGTCTCTATAGAGTTCTCTAGAGTAGGTCAATATTTCCTCAACTGATACATTATTTCTTTCCACATTTATGAATCTGAAGTAAATTATTATAATGGCCTAAGTTTGAAATTGATTTTATATTATGATCACATATCAAGTCTTTTTGATATATATTATTTCTATAATTAAACATGTTGTTCTATTATATTCAAGTTTCCAACCAGTACATCACATCATTTTGGTCACATGCCGCACAGATAAATGCTCCCAGGTGATTCATGTGATCATCTCGAAACGCGCAATGTACGACACTGTCCAGTCTCTAGAGAGTTCTCTAGAGTAGGTCAATATTTCCTCAACTGATACATTATTTCTTTCCACATTTATGAATCTGAAGTAAATTATTATAAAGGCCTAAGTTTGAAATTGATTTTATATTATGATCACATATCAAGTCTTTTTGATATATATTATTTCTATAATTAAACATGTTGTTCTATTATATTCAAGTTTCTAACCAGTACATCAGATCATTTTGGTCACATGCTGCACAGATAAATGCTCCCAGGTGATTCATGTGATAATCTCGAAACGCGCAATGTACGACACTGTCAAGTTCAGGTAGGATCTGTGCTATTTCTGACGCAAGGCTTTTTAAGGCTCCGTACTCTAATGGTCTTAAGCGGAGTCCCTTTTTACTCGTCACTAAGTAATTTTCTGGTTTGCAGAACTGCCATATACCCACACAGGCGTTACGTTCCTTTATCTTACTGAATATATTTCTGTCTAAATGGCTTTGATAAGCATTGCCAGACTTAATCAGGCTGCCAACATCGTCCAAGGAACCCACTTGGCACTTCCAACGCATCAGCAGTAAACAAAACACTGCTCCTTTTCCATTCTTTTCTTTTAGATCAACATTTTTTCCATACGCAAATATTAAAGTATCTTTGGTCTTCAAAGTCTCCGAAGTCAGATGTATTGTTGCTCATTTTCGATTTCTGTTGAGATTGTGGAAAGTCATTTCTTAAGTAAGTTTCGTTAGGGTCGACTCTGCCGCTGAAACTCACGATTTGTCACGACTTGCATCCCCGAGATGACAGTGATTGACAGATCAGAGAAATAGTGTCGACTTACATCACAGAGATGACAGAGGCAGAAATAGATATGGCCGTTTGTGAGACAAAAACATCCATCATCGTCATGGTACATAACCAGAGAGTGATTGATGAAGTCAAAAGGATTAATGGATTTCCTTACCGTACGGAAAAAGCTGAGGTCATGCTATTACGTCAACATTATACTGACGTGGCTTGACGTTGATTCATCAATATTAGCGAGGACACCTGGCGCAGCGTGCAAAAATAGCTGAAGATGAGTAAAAAGAAACACAGGCTAATCGCCAGTTATTCTATAACTACTCATAGGTCTCACAAAATCTATCGTGCTAACCTCAGAAATTTCGCACATAATGCCAAATGACGCCATCCATTTTTTTATTGTAATTTCAGAAAGATTCGCACCGAACGATTTTGAAATATGATCGATTTTGACAGTTCGACAACAAAATTTTACATCTTAGTCTGGGGCGGCAAACCTTCTGCTTTTTAGGGTAAAAATAAATGTATACATGAAGTAAAATGAATTTTTAGTAAGAAATTGATCTAAGGCCATAAAATTACACAAGTGAAAATATGTAAACAGCTGGAAATCAAATTAAAAAGTTAAAAACAATTTCCACGACCTTTTTGTCCAAGAATCAAAGAATCAAAGTTCACGATGTGTTAAAATATAGGCCTATAAGTACATGTGTATTGAAATTTACATGAAGCCTCCTCCTATATCATGGACGAGAAATAGTTTCAAAAAACTTGGCTTAGATCTATAAAAACTTTGTTTTCGATCAAACATAAAATTCGTAATTTCGTTTTGGTCACTAATTTTGAAATTTACTTCACTATAATTTTAGAGTCAACACTGATTAGGAAATGGGGTGAATGATTATAAAGCGTTTTGAAATACCAAATATTAATCTCAATGTGTGGAACAAGTTCGTAATGGCTTTCTCTAAGTGAAAATATGGAAAATTATGTGGTAAACGATGACACTTGTTTGATCACGTGACAAATATGGGTACTTGCAAAAGAGGCAAGCTCTACCTTTTGTAGTAGGATATAGAGGACATTTGTTTGTTTGTTTTTTGGTGGAAGATCGAAATTTATTTCAGCGGGTGATTTAAAAGTTCCTTGGGAGGTACTCTTTGATAAAAAAAAAACACATTTGATTCCATCAAAAGCTCTGGTGATGAAACCGCTTGTCAGATTTTGAAATAATTTCTCAGCAATCTTCCTGTGGAGACCCTCTTCAAACACTGTTCGCGAAATTGTGATCCGTCTAGATACATGGCTCTGGTGACTGGGGGCTACATGCACTATACGGAAACGAGGACATTCTTAAATCTTTTTTTCTCTCTGCAACGACAGGTCAGATTTTGAAATAATTTCACAGATACGTTCCTTGGGTGACCCTTTCCATGTTCGCGAATTTTTTATCCGTCGAGAAACATGGCTCTAGTGACTAGGGCCTATTTGCACCATACGACCTTGAAGAAATTCTTTAAAAGAAATCTTCTTCTCTGGAACAGCTGGTCAGAATTTTAAATAATTTCACAAAAATGTTCCTTTGATGACCCTTTTAAAAAAATGTTCGCAAAATTTCGATTCTTCGAGTAAAATGGCTCTGATTGGGAGAGGTGAGCTTCCTTCTTGCACTGTACGGACATGAAGAAATTCTTAAATATTCTTCTTCTCTGAAACGGCTGGTCAACTTCTTAAATGATTTCACAGAAAAGTTCCTTGGGTCACCCTTTTCACAAAGTACTGCTGTGGTGATTATTTTAGGGGTGGTGACAGATTTTGAAATAACTTTTATAGGTGACCTTTTCAAAATTGCTTGGCAAAATAATGATTTTGTTTCCAAAGTTTAATACCTCAAAAAACAATTGACTATGGTCCTCTCAAACATTCAGGTGAGCGATTCTTATTGGCCCTATTGTTTTCAAATTTGTCCAGTTTTCATCGAAAAATTGACAGATGGGAATGACTTTATAGTGGCTGTTGATGTCGATACTAAACGAATTTCAAGGACGTCGCCATGTTTACGATCATGTGACATGGATAAAACTAACATCGTTGATATGAACGAGGTCATTCGGCAAGCTACGCATTTTTCAAGGTTTAATATGAGTATGAAATCGGGATAAGTGGGACAAGGTTAGATGTACTGACGGAATTAGCCAAGTTCTTACAAGTGGATCTGGTTTGACTCAAGGATGAAAAGTTTTTGGGTTTTTTTTGTTTGTTTGTTATTATTAGTACTTTTACCATGAAAGAACTGTTTTTCCTCGATAGTTTTGTTGACAAAAAAGGGTTACATAACAAACAAGAGGGCTAAGACGGTCCTGAATGCTCACTTGAATTTTTGAGAGGACCCTAGCAATTTCTTTTTCCAGATAGTGGAACTTTGGAAACGAAATCATTATTTTTGGAAAGGTCACGTGTAAGAGTCATTTCAATCATCACCACAATAATGAATTTGATGAATCATAATTCTGCAAATAAATTTTTGGATAGATTACCCAAGGACAATTTCTTGAAGAACAGCATATGCCCGATATTGACTAAAAACATAAGTCGAACAAGAGCACCACATGCAGGTGCCAACAACTGACTCTTCTTTTTCGAGGAATAAAAATTTCGCTAACAATTTTTGAAAAAGTTCAGCCTAGGAACATTTCTGTGAAATTATTTTAAAATCCATCCAGCCATTCCAGAGAAGAAGAATTGAGAAAATTCCTCCTCATGTCCCTGTAGTGCAAAAAGCCCTCACCATCGGAGCCATATTTCTTGACAGATCACAGATTTGTGAACAATTTTTGAAAACAGTCACCAAAGGAACATTGCTGAGAAACTGTATCATAATCTGTATCATAATCTGACCAGCGGTTTCAGAGAGGAAGAATTTTTAAGAATTTCTTCATGTCTGTACGGTGTAAATAGCCCACAGCCATCAAAGCGATGTTTCTTGATGGATCAAAATTTCTGGAACAATTTGCTAAAAGGGTCATCCAAGAAAGGTTGTAGTAAAATTCTTTCAAAAGCTGACCAGTCGTTTCAGAGAAGAATTTTCTTTAAGAATTTCTTCATTTCTGTAAAGTGCAAGTAGCCCCCATTTACCAGAGCCATGTTTCTTGACTGATCAATATCATGCGAACACTTTTTGAAAAGGGTCACCCATGGAACATTGCTGAGAAATTATTTCAAAATCTGATCAGCGGTTTCAGAGGAGAATATTTTTGATAAATTTCTTAGAAAATTCCATTTGGTTGCCATGACAACCACAATTTTTGATGGAATCAAATTCTGTGAGCAGGTTATTAAGAGGATCTCCTAAGGAACACTCCAGCCAAGTTTGTTCCAAATTGGCCCAGCGGTTTAGGATGAGTTGATCTTTAAAGAATTGTTGACGATGCACTAACGCACTTTCGCACGATGGACACCAGGTGATCCTAAAAGCTCCCATTTAGCACTTTGTGCTCTGGTTAGCTAAAACTAGAAATTCTCTGTCAGAAAAATTCGATACTCCCTTGAAAAAAGCCTATCTTTTTAGCTGGCGTACGTCAGATCCAATATATTTCAAATCATACGCGGTGAGTCTGGTGTTGAATCTAAGTTAAGTGGAAAAAAAATATGACATACAAAATAAGTCTTTTTTATAGAGACCAAATTTACAAATTACTAAATTGCTATTTACACTTCTAATTATAATTTTCGGAACGTTGTTAGATACAAATTATTGTCTCGTTTACTTTAATGTCTTCCATCAAATTTGTCTCTACTGTGATGTTTGGACTAAGTCAGCGGTATGCTTTGAATTGTCCGTATACGGTAGGGGGATAGATCTCCGTACCCAGAGAAATATTGAAAATTGATAAAACAGAGAACCCTCAGTGGACATCATGACTATTGAACGTCCATAATGGAACAGAGCTGCGCGGATTGGTCGACATCAATAATCAAGGGAATATAATCCGGACTTGTTGGACAAATGCGGTAACTCACCGGCCCTTCAATTTCTGTAGTTATGTTAAAACGAGTGCTTGATAAATCGGAATTATAGAGACTTAGGTGATATTAAATAAAAATGGGGTTTAAGAAATTGCACGGTGTTATGCTGGTGCTGCTGATCTTCTGTGCAGGTTAGCTTATTATCTGCTTATCTCTATGTATACTTAAGTTCTTTGTTTCTTTCAATTTTTGTTTCCTTGATTTTTGTTATTGTGTGTGTGAGAGATTTTTTTTTCTTTATTTGTTTTTTATCCTTCGTTTATTTACCTCTCTCTCTCTCTCTCTCTCTCTCTCTCTCTCTCTCTCTCTTTTCTGTAGAGCCTACACGACTTGCTGTTATTCTGGCAACAAATCAAATGTGATTCAAAACGGTGTAGTTGTCTGTGAGAGGAAAGAAAACATTGAGGGAAAAAGGAGAACATGCTAGTTTACCAGCATTTTCTCCTTTTCATAAAAACTTTTCAAAGGTCCTTTTCGCCAATGTCGTTAAAACTTGGGTTGGCGTGGTAAAATGTCTTTTTATTGGTCACATGAAATAAACAAAGACCAGCTGTAAATGCTCTCAGAATCATTTTCCTATAACTTTATTTACTGAAAATCTGTTGCCTTTTTGGCTGAGCTTTGATCTAGATGCATTATTGGATTTTTACACATTACATTACAAAAAAAGGACTAAATCATCCAATGATATGGACTTATCTATACTAATGTTGTTTGTAGAACGGCACGAGCCCTGATGAAAGTGATGGACGCTGCACCAGACAACACTATTTTCAAAATTGAAAGCGTTTGCTGACAATAAATTTAGTACGATTCAAATGGTGGGATGTTTCTTTGCAAGGGCCGAAATAATTCTGAAAATACTAGCAATTTCACTTTCTCCTTCATGTCTTTTTCACATCGTTTTAAATGATCATAATGGTAGCTGTTTGTTAAACCCTGTCTTTACAATTGTTCGAAAGTAATAAAATGTTTTTTACAAGCATTCCTCCTTTTTTTCCACATTGTTTTGAATTGCTCCCCGAGGCTCCTCGGGGTCGATTAAACACGAGATCGTTTAATAAAAAGCTAATGATGCTTAGACCTCTTAGGTCATAAAGCTCGCAAGAAAGTTAATGTAGTGGATAATTATTATTAACGTAGTGGACCCGTAATAAAAAACAGCTATATCCGCTGTATTATTATCCTACAAAATTTGCTAAGATTAAAAATTAGTATTATTGTACTTCTTTCACCTAGCCACTTTTTTTCTTTTTTGCCTTTCCTAGAATTATCATTTATAAATCTAAATCCACTATATTCTCATTTCAAAGGAATATGATAATTACCTCCCTTTTCTGGGAATTAACAAAAGTATCCACAAATGACTTCAAGACAGACATCAACGAAATTTCTGGTCGGTTAAAAGTGGACAAAAGTATTATTATATCTGAATAAATCTGTCTTTATCAACTGCGAAGAAATTTTATGCCATGCTGCACTAGAAGTATTACGGGTCCACTACCTTAAGTCCTTAACAGTCGACAAAATATTAGACTTGTCCAGTTGAAAAGCAGTTGAAGACGGCAAAGTATGGTTCAAGTTTTTGGATCTGTCTTCGAAAGGTTAGAAAACATGGTGAGAAAAGGAAAAAATTCTGGTTATCAGCATTTTCTCCTTGTCTCAACATGTATTCAATACTATCTTTTTCAGGATCGTCAATAGTCGGAATAATTTTGCAAAGGGTTAACCCATTACCACACAATCCCTACTTTTGACGACCCTGAGAAATAACCCTTTAGAAAACATTCTGGGAAAAGGAGAAAATGCTGGTAACCCTTCCCAAGACAAATTTCAACTTTTGAGCCTCGTTATTTTTGTCGTCTGCAAATGCTTTTAATTTGGACCAGTCTAAAATTTCGTCCTTTGGTAAAGAATTAAGAGAAATTGCAAAGGTAAAGCAAAATGTTCAAAGTCAAAAAGATGAAATACAAAGTAAGATAAGGAAAATAGAAAAAAAATATTATGGGTTATCATGTAATTTAGTCGACTGAATATACACAAAAGACTGGTATTTGCAAGTAAAAAGGATTGAATGCTTTGTCGGCAACGTACAGCAAGAATTGGCAATAGTCACTGCGGTAGGATTCAGTCTTCTCTCAACCCTGAAAATATTGTTTCGATTATGGTTTTGTGTGAAAGCAGCCTGTGGCTTGAGATGAATATTGTGAAAAGTACTGCAAAAGGACATTCCAGGCGAACATAAATAGGTGCATGGACCACCGTTATGTAAGTAAAATTAAAATGTCAAACCCATAGTAAAAACCCAGCTGTTTCAATTGCAATTGATTGGTTCTATTGTGTTTAACATTATATTAGTTATATCGCAGAGGCCAGTGCACCTATCCATGCGTTCCTGGAGTTCCTTTTACCAGTACTTTGCGCAATTTTCTTTCTAAGCCCTTCACTCCTTTCCCAAATGATCATCGTCGAAAGAATTGGCAGCGGTGTCAGAGGAATTAATCCTGTCGCAGTGATTATCATCAATCATCGGAATAAAACTGGCCGAGCCACGGGTCGTAGCCAGGGATCGAACCCTAGACCCTGTGTTCACAAGTCCTACAACACGCTACCAGGGTACAAGGTTTCTACTTCAAATATACATGTATATTTTCAGGCCAAAATATCAGCGTATTGGACAGTAGATCCAAGATCGGACTGCACCTTCTGTGCAGACAGACCTTGATCTACATTGTTCGCAAAAGTCCTTGAGTCCCAACTGTTTCTATTTCAAAGGTACTTGTATATTTCAGGACAATATATCCGTATCGGACAGTGTTGATCCAAGATCAGACTGCACGTTCTGTGCAGTCTGATCTTGATCTACACTGTCCGCAAAAGGTCTTTGAATTGCGCTTAGTTCCCTAAGAGTATCATCGACACATTCGAATACTGAACTTAACTGTTCAAAACATTTTGCTATGATTTTAGTATCAGACAGTTTCAGGAAAAATCTCTACTGGGTAGAATTTGTTTCAAATACAAAGAGATCTGTGGAAACTGTTCAATAACAGTTACCGTTATCAATAGTATCTGCTCCTAATAAATAAAATAAACATTTTCTATTTACGATTTTAGATTTATAATCCAGCTATTTTAAGTTATTTTGAATTTCATATCGATTTGAGGTATTTCAAACCTCTCTCTCTCTCTCTTTCTCTCTCTTAAAGTTATTTTAAATTTCATATCGATTTAAGGTGTTTCAAACCTTTACCAATCTCTCTCTCTCTCTCTCTCTCTCTCTCCCCCTCTCTCTATAAATTATTTTAAATTTCATATCGATTTAAGGTGTTTCAAACCTTTCCTAAACTCTCTCTCTCTCTCTCTCTCTCTCTCTCTCTCTCTCCCTCTGTCTCTCTCTCTCTCTCTCTCTTTTCCCTTCCTCACACCAATCTTACACACGTACATCATAAAATAATATGGCACTTGTGCCATGGTATTATTTTTGTTTATTGTACTGTTTTAAAATTCAATATAATAAGTCTTTATATTCGTAGAGTATTAGGGGATAAGATAAAACTAAACAATTATTTTAAAGGTTTAAGTTTCTGTAAGAAACTATTGCAGTGTGAAATTAATTAAATAGTACATCAGAGGATTATTTGATCGCTATGTATTTAAATTCTTTACTACAGGATAAAAATACAGAATTATCTAATAAAAACGGCAGTTTGAATGCTAGAATTAGTCTTTGATAGGTTAGAAAACGTTCTTGGAAAATTAGAAAATGATGATCACCAGCATTTCTCCTTTTCCAACTATGTTTTTACAGGGCTTTTCCAAAAAGTCGGGACTGTGTTTTGGAAGGTTGAATCTCCAAAAAGCAATACGCTGTAGGAATTTGCTAGGCTAGGAACGTTAGCACGAATATTATATCAATCAATTTACAAAATGTTTTACAAAAATAACTACTATCAAACGATAGGGGCGGGGAGGGGGGGGGGGGCTTTGCAGTTTACTCACGGTCCAAGTGGTGGAATTTGTCCTGATAGGATAGGAAATATTTTGGGAAAAAATGGGAAATGCTTGTTACTAGTCATTTCATTCATTTATTCACACATCTACCATTTCTTCCATCTATCATCCGTCCGTCAGTCAGTCCGTCCGTTCTTTTGTTCATTCGTTCCTTTGCTCCC
Organism: Tridacna crocea; assembly: GCA_943736015.1. Taxonomy (NCBI): domain Eukaryota; kingdom Metazoa; phylum Mollusca; class Bivalvia; order Cardiida; family Cardiidae; genus Tridacna; species Tridacna crocea. The sequence continues at coordinate 20,576,790 of OX031066.1, forward strand.
TCGCTCCTTCCCTCCTTCCCTCCCTACCTCACTCACTCATTCACTTACCCACACACCCATCCACTCACTCACTCACTCACTCACTCACTCACTCACTCACTCACCCATTCATCCATTCATCTGAGCTATTCTTCTTTAGACCTGTGCTTCACAAGCTCTAGAAGGTAAATAAAAGAGAAGCAGTCTAGTCAATATAACTTAACCTGCTAGATATGTAAAACGAAACCTTTAAATCAGTAATGAAAACCCCAAATTTTGCTGTTTCAAAACTTTTTTTTTTATTTTGGGCGTGGGGGGATCTCCTCATCTTACATTGTAGAACCAGGGTCAGACTCCACGTTCTCTCGCAGTCTGATCTTAATCTATACCGTCCGCAAAAGGTCCTTCAGTCGAGCTAAGCAGCCCAAAAGTTAATACCAACTTCAACTACAAACGCTAATGGTGCAGTCATAAATTTTGCAGCAGAAAGGTGTTGGATTCTTTTGTTTTCATCGTATTATTTATGCATGGAGAATATTAAACCTTATTCATTATAGGACACATTATACGGAAATCCTAGAGTCAGATACTGAAATTCCTACAGAACGCAAACTCTTGCACCTTGCCCGAGAGAATTTTGAATGGGATGTTTTAATAATTCATGTTTGGTTCCGAATCAGCTACACATCCATAGATATATGGCTTACAACACACGAAAAGGTATATTCGACATTTGCGTAAAATATCGTCTAGGATCAGCCGGCGCAGTCCGCGCAGGCTAATCCGAGACGGCACTTTACGACTACATTAGATTTTGTGCCACAGTAGATATGCGCAAAATAGAAAATTGCATAAAAACGGAAAGTGTCGTCTCGGATCAGCCTGCGCAGGCTGATCCGAGACGACACTTTACGCAGATGTCTGAATGCCCCTTTTCGCGTGTTGCAGGCCAAGATTATTTAACTTTGAGTATTCGACACTCTCTTTCTTACTTGTAAATCAGCAAACAAAGACAGTTCTTTATTTCACACTTTCTGGCAGGTTATCGAGAAATATCTGTGAATATTTTTCGATATTTCATGGTTACGACCAGTAAAAATACCGATTTTAATATTCTACTTACCAAGGTAAAACGCGCGTCACTCACAACCAGATGGAAATATGACGTCATTTACCTTATATTACTTGCGCTTGACGTAATATTGTAATGCGTTGCTATGCGGAAGGGGTACGCCACGGGGAATAACTGAAAATAACTGTACTGGATTTGATATAAAGTTCCTCCCAGAAAGGGTTAAAAGCATGAAATAAACAGAATTACCCCTCTCGTGAAAATATTACCGATGATATTCACTCGATGAAATAAATAGAGGATAATCAACTGGTTATTTTTTATATGAAAAATATCTTACGAGGATGCGTTGTTAGGCGTTGAAAAAACGAGTGCGCAGCACGAGTTTTTTTTAACGCCTTACGACGCATCCTTATTATATCAAAAATAACCAGTTGATTATTCTATTTATTATATACCTTACCAACATTATATTTTTTTAAATAACACTATAGATAAGTGCTTAATGAAAAAAAGTAGTTCCTAAATTACGACAGGAAGCGAAAGTGAAAGTTGATATCGTCACTAGTGATGATATCAAAATTTATTACACTGGGAAATTCCAGGATTTCACTGCTAGGTATATTTATAATAAAGTTCTAACTTTAACCGAAAAAAAAAACAAATATCCTCTATTTCTTATAATTGAGTCATGTTCTGGCAAATGGGGTTTAATGTATCTCCGTGCAGGACATCACATAATTACGGATCCAAACAATCCATTTTTCCAATTAACCGATCAAAATTGTCTTCCGAAATGCAAAAAAAAGGACCACTAGCAAAAAGGTTTTGACACAGGTCAGCCTGCGTGGACTGCGCAGGCTACTTGGATCGATAATTTTTGCAGATGCATTACATCCCATTTTCACAGAGCATAGCTCATTCGTGAATGAAAGAAAAAAATGCGGGTTTTTACATTATCATTAAATTTTATCCGAAATGTAAATTTTTGTGAATGTAAAGCACCATACAAAAGTGCTGTGCCAACTATGATATGGGCAGCAACACGCGAAAAGGGACATTCGGACATTTGCGTAAATTGTCGTCTCGGATCAGCCTGCGCACTCCGCGCAGGCTAATCCGAGACGGCACTTTACGTTTTTATGTGATTTTCTGTTTAGCGCAAGTCTTCTGTTGCACAAAATCTAATGTAGTCGTAAAGTGCCGTCTCGGATTAGCCTGCGCGGACTGCGCAGGCTGATCCGGGACGACACTTTACGCAAATGTCCGAATGCCCCTTTTTGGGTGTTACTAGCCATATTCGAAGGTGCAGACCACTATCCAGTTAAAGGTCATTTTCGAAATGACAGCGATTATTTTGTGCCGTGTGTAAAATTTTCTCTCGCCAAAGAAATGATTTTTTTTATTTTGTAATTAAAGCGCTAAGCATAACTTTGATTGCTATACAGGACAGTCTGTTTCATGACAAAACGAGTGCTGGTTAGTCTTCGATCTACTGTATAAGGCAGATTTCTAGGGTATTTTTTGCCAGGCAACAACAAATCGTACACATAGGATCTGACATAAGTTGGCGTTTGTGGTAAAATTGTCTCAAACGAGTCTAGGTAAAATGTTATTAAGTAAGCCTCTTGTGAGCTTAACGTTTTATCTTGACGATTTATTGAATTTTTTCTCAAACGCCAAAGAATGTCAGATACTTTGTTTTTTTAATCACATAACGATATTTCATAATTTATATATCAGAATATGTAGAACCATCTGTAGATGCACCCGATGTAATGTCCATAAAACCCATTCACTTCAATGAAATACATGTATGAGCAAAATGACGTCAAAATGACGTCAAAAAATTGTGATATGAAACATGTTTAAGATAAGAAAATTCATAATGTGTGCATTACACTGAAAACTGGGGAGGTTATGTGATAAATATATCTGACATTAGTTAGTATTTGAGATATAGAGGATAATCAGCTGGTTATTTCTGATATGAAAAATATCTCACGAGGATGTGTTGTTAGGCGTTGAAAAAAACGAGTGCGCAGCACGAATTTTTTTTATCGCATTACGACGCATCCGAGTGAGATATATTTCATATCAAAAATAACCAGTTGATTATTCTATTTATTATATACCTTATTAGCATTATTATTTTTAATTAGACTGAGAAAAAAAGTTGGATTGTCTGGCTGAAAATATAGAACTTGCAATTAACACTATCTATAAGTGATTAATGAAAAAAAAAGTAGTTCCTAAATCACGGCAGGAAGTGAAAGTGAAAGTTGATATCGTCACTAGTGTTGATATCAAAATTTATTACACTGGAAAATTCCAGGATTTCACTGCTAGGTATATAATAAAAGATTTTATTAAACGAGTCTAGGGAATTGTTATCAAGCGAGCCTTTGGCGAACTTAATAACATTTTCCTTGAAGAGTTAAATAAAATTTAAAATTTTATCTCAAACACCCATGAATGTCACATTCTTTTTATCACATAACGATATTTTACAAAATATAGATCAAATCATGCAAAAATATTCATAAATGCAGCCGCGGTATTTTCCATGAGAACCATTCACTTGTATGTCAAAAATGACGTCACACATATGTGATATCAAACGTAAATAAAATAAGAAAATTCGTACTAGGTATATTACTCAGAAAACAAAAGAAGTAATGTGATAAAATCTTTTATCAAAAATTGGAAAAAGAAAGACATATCATGATAATATGAGTATCCTATGTGACTTCCACGATATTCAAGAAAAAACGTCAAGAGAAAAACAAAATATTGTTGTTCGTATGTTTAAAAAGTCTTTAAGTTGAAAACCCATGTTTACCTTTATATAAGAAACAAATGATTTTGTAAAATTCTGACTTTGTGGAGCTTTACGACTTTAACACTCAACAAAGACTTAGAGTTATCGAAACTGAAAGCATTTGCAGACGATAAATTAAATGTTGAGCAAATGATGGAATTCGTGTCTGAAAGAGCGTGAAACGTTGTTGAAAAAAGAGAAAGATGCTGGCTCCCGGGATTTTCTCCTTTTCCCACATTACCTTTCAAATTATTCTTCAGGGAAGTTAGGACAAGAGATTATGTTGCCACGTATTATGTCTCACGAATTGAATACGCTGACAGAATAGGAATTCCCGTCTGAGTGCCTCAATTTAATGAAAACTAACGTCACTGAAACGTGCAGTTTGGTGCATAAACTTGTTGATGTCACTGTAGTAGACTTTCGATGTATTTAAATTTAAACTTATATTTAAATAACTTTAATGTAAATAACGATGCATTTTTATGATTTTTGGTTAAAGTAAACAACCAATAAGTGCCTCGAGCAACCATTAGGTTGTCCTTTTTAATTTTGAGATTAATGAACATATATTATATGTTTTTGTCATTCTTCAACAAATAGCCCACATAGGGTCAAACGAGCCATCCCTTAGTCAGGTAAGCAAATAATATTATATGTTTTTGTCATTCTTCAACAAATAGCCCACATAGGGTCAAACGAGCCATCCCTTAGTCAGGTAAGCAAATTGTAAAGTGTCAAAACTCAAAAATAGTTTATGAAAAGAAAACTTAATATTGGTCGTTTGAAGCAAGTAATGGCCGTTTACTTACCAACAAATTATCAACGCCCATAGTTACTTACCCTGAAGATGTATAAATCCATATTGGAATAAAAGTACAAAGAAAGTCGCAATGACATCATCAAATTCATGCACCAAATTGCACGTTTACGTTTTGTCAAGGTTTCAGTGACGTCAGTGACGTCACAGTTTCAATCGAATTTGGGCACTCGGAAAGGGAATTCAATTTGCTCAGCCTACTCAATTCGTGAGACCGTAAAACAGAGAAAGTTCGCTGAATACATGATGGAATGGTAAAACTTTACAGTATAATAAATTCGTTGTACGGAGAGGTGGCCTGCCACCTGACCATACAGCTAATACCATCATACAGGCGTATTAGTGACGATAGGATTAGACATGAAAGGTCAAACTTTTCAAAACAATGTAGGAAAGAAACATACTGGCACTGGTTACTAGCACATTTCCCCTTTCCAACATTCTACATATCTTTGGAAAAACAAATTATTTTGCTTGAAAAGTCGAATTCGTCGTCAGCAAATACATGTACTTTGAACTTGAAAAAAAAAAATCTTCAATTTTGTCGTCTTGTACGTATAATACCTCATTGATTCTTACATAACGTATCTGAATATATATTATACTGTTCAAGTGCAGTGTAAATTATATTACTGAACGTATACATGGCCGTCTGTTTTTCAGATCTAGTCCTATTTACATACCTGTATAGTACCACTATTGTTCTCTCGGAATAGTATTACGTATACTTTGCTTGGCATGCTCTGCCAACCTTTCAATCGCTAAATAAATCAACCTGGAGGATGCTGAGCGGAACGCTGACCTTTTGCGGACCGTGTAGATCAAGATCAGACTGCACAAAACGTGCAGTGTAGATCAAGATCAGACTGCACAAAACGTGCAGTCTGATCTTTGATCAACACTGTCCGATATAGGCATACCCCCTCCTTTTCAAACATAACTTTGAAAAAGCAAAATTTACATCTTTACTATCAGCTTCCAAGTTTCATTTCACTTAGATATCTCTTCGGTTTACTTCGAAAATGTCGTAACTACAGATTGTAGCTGTAGTTAAGATTTTTTTTTAAGTAAACCGGCGATGTAGGATAAGGGTAAACTCTCTACTGAAACGACACGCCTTCAGACTGGTCCAAATTCAAAGCATTTACACACAACAAATTGAATAACTCATGATATTTGTCTTTGAACTGGTAGAAAACACTGTGGGAAAAAGAGAAAATACTGGTAATCAACATTTTCTCCTTATCTCACAATGTTTTCTACCCTTTCAAAGACAACTACGACCACTCGAACCACATTTAATTTGTTGTCTGCTAGTACTTAGAAGTTGGACAAGTCTAAAATTCTGTCGTTTGGTAAAGAGTTAAGGGACGTTAAAACATGTCCCGATATGTTGGTAAAGGCTTAACGTATACCCGGCGTATCGCGACCTCTAGTGACCTTTATGGTAGAAGACCCCTAACGGAAAACAGCTATTTCGTCTACAATAATATCCTACAAAAATGGGTTAGATTAAAATGAGTACACATGTAATTGTATTACCTTAACTGAGCTACTTGTTGCTTTGTACCCGGCGTATCGCGACCTCTGGTGACCTTTATGGTAGTCGACCCCTAATAGAAAACAGCTATTTCATCTATAATAATATCCTACAAAATTTGTTACGATTAAAATGAGTACACTTGTAATTGTATTACTTTAACTGAGCTACTTTTTCCCTTTTTTCCTCCTTAGAACTATCATTTATAAATCTAAAACATCTGTTCTCGTTACAAAGGGAGATAATAATTACCTATCTTTTCAGGAAAGTAACAAAATATCAGCAAATAATTTCAAGATAGACATCAAAAGAATATCTGGTCGGTTAAGAATAAGCAAAAGTATAATATCAGTATAAATCCTTATTCATTAACCAACAATAAATGTTATTCCATGTTGCAGTACATGCATGAGGGATCTACTAGCTGAAGGAGAGAGTTGTTTCAGATATGGCTAAGTGTCTTGACAGACTGATCTTCATCTGCCTGTCAAGTTTTCTAAGGTTTCTCGTATGATATTATTCTGATCAGAACGGTCTGTAAATTCGAAGAACTTATCTATGCCTAACCTCTTTACGCCTGAAGTATACGTGCAGTGTACATCGGTCTATAACAAACATGTGCAGTACTTAGCAGTTATGACTACTAGTATGGTAAAAAAAAAAAGCAGCAATGACACAATTTTCAAAATTCATGACATTAGCTCCAGCAAGTACATCGAACAATCCGTTGTATTCGAGATACTGCGTGTTCGAATGATCCAGATTTGCTATATTTATAAACATTGAAACGAGGTTATTGATCGGCACTTTGACACCATTGTTTACCTGTAATGCAGTCAATGTCACGCTGACTGGCTCAGCAACTTTAATTCTGTTTGCCTATAGGGTGTTTGTCTAACTAGACCTAATGAAATTAAACCTTTCCCAAACGACAAAATTTCAAACTTGTCTAAATTGAGAGTTTTGCAGACGTCAATATAAATGGGATTCAGGAATGGAATTTTTTTCCTAGAAAGTTAGAAAACGTTGTGGAAAAAAAGGAGACGATGCTGATTACCAGCATTTTCTCCTTTTCCTTAACCCTTTACCCCATAAGGCATTTCCATAGTATCTGTAATTGACCCTAAATAACAGCAAGGATGAAGCCGTTTTTTATGGGTATATGACACCTGTTGATAGCCTAGAAAACATTGTGACAAAAGGTGAAATTGCTCGTCACGAGCAATTTCACCTTTTGCCACAATGTTTTCCAAAGGCTCATACAAGCAATGCGTAGAAACGAGTATCTATGGAGTTAAGGAATAATGTTCTTGAAATGCTTCCTCGTTAAAACTTGGGATCACGTGATAAAGGGTTAAGAGTAGATACATTTAAACCAATAGAACGCTCCATTATTGAATCAAATTTGTTAAAGGGTGAAAATTGACTATAGTATTGCTACATCAAGGCTGTTTAGGCCAGAATAAGTATGAAAGCATTGAACAGTGTGACTCTAGGCAAGATCAGACAGCACGTATGTATAATGTGCAATGCTCCTCAAGATATAGTAAGTGATACATTCTAGAATTATCCTGGAAAAAGATTTACTTACCGAATTATGGAATCAAGCCCGTTTTAATTTTTTTTTTTTTTTTCAACGACAAAAACCTTAGTCTGGTCCAAACTGAAAGTATTCGCAGACGACAAGTTAAATGTAATCCAAAACATAAAATTTATCTTTCAAACAATAGACAACATTGCGGAAAAGGAGACAATGTTGGTTATTAGCATTTTCTCTTTTTTCAACAACGTTTTAAAGTCTTCTTCCTCAAGGCAGTTAAGTGAGGGACTCGTTTGGCACAGTATTGAACCAGTTCTTGGTACTAACATCTTAACAAGGGTTGCAATTCATATCTCGACTGACCTTGTTGACGTGCTACAGATGCAAAAATATTGTAATAGACTGAACAATACATGTCGTTGATTTTTTTCTCAGTTAGTCTGTTGACGGAATCGAAAATTTGAAATTTGCTTTGTAAAGGGTAGAAAACATTGTGGGAAATGGAGAAAATGCTGGTTACCAGCATTTTCTCCTTTTCCCACAATGTTTTCTAAAGGCTTCTTTCTCAGAGTCTTCAAAAGTAGGGATTGTGTGGTAATGGATTAACAAGAGTTGCAATCCATATTTCGACTGACCTCGTTGGCGTGCCAGAGATGCAAAAATATTGTACTAAGTAGAGGACATTACATTGTTTCTCAGTTTGTATGTTGACAGAATTGAAAAGCCGTCACATTTGATGTATTACATTCTCACCTTTCTTCGGTATTCCTATCAATGCAACAAGAAACCCGCAGCCGCAGGTATCGGCGACCCTCCCAAGTATGATAAAAATTAAGTTTTGGTGTTGAATTAAAAACTTCAAGTTAACAGATGTGGAATCATGCTGATAGAGTCAATAAAATCTTGTGAAAGGTAGATCTATAGTATATTTCTTACCACATTCGTAATTTATGACATTTTTAATGATTTTCCCGTCATTAACATCAAACAGTGCCTTAATACTTGTGCAGGATAAGATCCGAAGAAGTGTTACTCGTATATTTATGGTTGGTTATTGTATTGCATGTCAAGAGGTAAGAAAATGAATTAAATAAATAGACAACGTCGAAACAGCTGTGCGCAGATTTTGCAGAACCTTTGAAGTAATATCTACCGTTACTATTAAAGAGGTTTAACTTCGATTTTCTCTTTTCTTCACAAACGCTTTACGGACATTCGGCATACCTCGGGTGATGGGAGCCATCGTATCCCTCGGCTGTAACTGGTGCATTGATATGCGTCAGATCGGTACATTCATCGCCCGGAAATACCGTTCTGAAAAGAGTGTGGCTCCTCTTACAAAAGAAAACCAGAGTTGTAATTTTTTGTCAAAATCTTTATAACTATATTTCAGTTGACAGAAAGTTCGTACATTCATTTTTTTAACGTGGTTTATCAATATCGATTGAAGTTTTCACCGACAAAAAGACAAATATGAAGAACTTAATCGAGGTTGTTTATGTCGATGCTAAACAACTGTCAGTGGCGCGCTATATACACGTATATAGAGTCACGTGATTCTCATTTCAAAATGAAAATCTCCTTGATAAGGACGAAGTTAGATGTAGGTACGGAATCGGCCGAGTGGTGACGAGTGGCTTTACGAATTGACAAACTTTAACTCATTACCAAACGACAAAATTTTAGGTTTGTCTAAATCGAAAGTATTTGCTGACGACAAAATAAAAATGACTGAAAATATAAAACCTGTTTTGTGAAGGGTAGAAAACATTGTGGGAAAAGGAGAAAATGCTGGTTACCAGCATTTTCTCCTTTTCCCATAATGTTTTCTAAAGGCTTCTTTCTCAGGATCGTCAAAAGTAGGGATTGTGTGGTTATGGGTTAATTGGTCCAGACTGAAAGCACTTTCAGATGATAAAGTAAAGTTCGCCGAAATTAGGAAATTTGTGCCTGATAGGATGTATTGAAAGCGTGGTGGGAAAAGGAGAAAGTGCAGCTTGTCTACATCACGGACACTTCTCGCGAGGCTCATTTTTCATCTTTTTACCAAATATGCAGAATAGCTCTCAGGGAGGGATAACTCTACCGGACTAGTGATAAAAAGTATCGTCTAGATCTAAACCATTTGAGTTTTCCTATCCCCTGTCGTGTAAAGTTCCAGAAGTTTTAATTTGGCTATTAGTTATGGCTTTGAATTTGTATTTCATTAGTACAAGGTTTAGCTACCAGATGGACAGCGTGGTCGTGGTACACTGGCTTTGGCAGACATGATAGGACTGAATGACTGTTTATTTAAAGTTTCATATCATTTCTGGGGGTTTTTTTTCCAACTTTTTCTCACAGAAGGTGAATCCTTATTCAGATATTGGGTTCATGCTTCAAGGAAACCGGTATTATATAACTGATAAGAATAGAAATATTTCCTAGCGGATGTATAAATCATGCTAGGAAAGACCCTCGTTAACCCTTAGTACGCTCTCTCGTCTACGACCCAGGAGGAGAAGAACGCCTCTAAAAAAAAGGAAAAGGGAGACGATGTTGCAAACCTGCATTTCCAACAACATTTCTACCATAGTAAAGACAAATTCTGTCACGTGAGCACATTTAATGTGTTGTTTCCAAATGTTTTCAAGTTGGACCAGTCTGAAATTTTTGTTGCTTGGTAAGAGTAAAGGTAAGGATCTAAGTATAGTACAGCAGAATCCGGATAATATCAACATAATAAGTGAGTATTGTCATGGCTATGTACTACTTGTGCCTAGCAACACGGCATTAACACAGAACAAAACATCACAAATTAGTAATAATACTTTCATCTGTAATATTATTTCCCTACGATATAATTTTAAATATACAAAAAAATATACAATTAGCAAAACCTCTACGATTTTTTATGTACACTAAGAATTTTAAAAAGGCTTTTGGGCGACTGAACTTTTGACCAAACCACAATTTATCTTAAACTCGACATCTGCAGACCATAATTTAATATATCTTGGTAATATGACGATTTCTGACTTTGATAAGGTAGAAAATATAGCGGGAAAAGGAAAAAATGCTGGTTACCGTTAAAAGTCGGGACTGAATGGAAAAGAGTTAATCATAAAAAAAAAATTACAATTAGCAAAACTTGTACGATTTTTGATATACAGGAAACTTTAAGGCAGTGGACCTGCAATACATCTAGCGCAGCATAGCATAAATTTGACAGTTAATAAAGACAGATTTATACTGATATAATACTTTTGCACATTTTTAATCGACTAGAAATTCCTTTGATGTCTATCTTGATATTATTTGTGGATGCTTTTGTTAGTTTCCAGAAAAGGGAGGTAATTATCATATTCCTTTGTAATGAGAATAATTATAGTGGTTTTATATTTATAAATGATAATTCAAGGAAGGACAAAAAGGAAAAAAGTGGCTCGGTGAAAGTAGTACAATAATACTCATTTTTAATCTAAGCAAATTTTGTAGGATGATATTATAGTGGAAATAGCTGTTTTCTATTACGGGTCCACTACGTTAAAAAGGTTTTTGGACGTCCGATATATTACATTTAACCCATTACCACACAATCCCTACTTTTGACGCCCCTGAGAAAGAAGCCTTTAGAAAACATTTTGGGAAAAGGAGAAAATGCTGGTAACCAGCATTTTCTCCTTTTCCCACAATGTTTTCTACCCTTTCCAAATCAAATTTCATTTTCTGATTGACATTTATTTGGTCGTCTGCAAGTGCTTTCAATTTGAACTGGTCCAAAATTTTGTTGTTTGGTAAAGAGTTAAGAGAGAGAGAGAATAAATTGCATTCACGGGGAAGGCTACTCTAGTACAGGTATTATAGATCCAAGATCATACTGGACGTCCTGTGCAGTGTGACTTTGATCTCCAGCATCCGCAAAAGCATGGTTCCCAGTCCTCCTCTAGCAGTACGAAGGTTAAACCAACTTTGTTTACGTGGGAAAAACGGTAAGTGGCTTGGAAAGAGGGAAAATTCAACACTGTTTTCCGTAATGATATCAAACCGTGATAATCTAATATCAGGACGCATTTTCCTGAAGTCTGATCTCGATCTATAGTGTCCGAAACAACGGACAAACACACTAAGATTAAACGTGAATCTCTCAAAGTGAACCAAACGTTCGTCTTTCACTTTCTCTTTCATAAAGTGGGAGTAATGAAATAACTATTAGAACAACCGCTGCGAGTTAGATTGACTCTCTAAAAACCGCTCAACAAGTCATGGTGAAATAATTGGTGACTTGGGAAAGGCACCTGTTGTCGGGTTGACAGTGCGACGTAATTTTAGTTGATTATATTTTATTGATTTGCATAATCATTATCAGTGTTCTTTGTTCCTAATGCTATTTATAAATATATAAAATCAAAAAAACTGGAAAAATCCTGGTGCCAGGTAATAGGTGTTAACATCGGTGTATAAGAGTTGCGTTAAAAATAGACATCCACTTTTGATTAAGAAATAATTTCATTCATTCATGCTTATTTCCATCGATTCGTCGACCAAGTCGTAGACTTGCAATTTTAGTGATCTGATGATCAAATTTTCAAATGAATGGTTAAATCTTTACTTCGATATAAGCATCGGCTGTTTGTCGGTTGCGTTCCTATCTTTGCTTTTCTATTTTCTATTACAATTCGATTTGTAGGTCAATTCGGCGACAGATGTCTAATCCATCACTTGCTTGTATGACCTCAACTATGTATGGGAACGACTACAGGAAAAGTTACTAGAGTAATCGTTATTAATTTTCGTAAATCTTCGTTTTATAACTAACTCCAGGAGTTACAAGTCCCGAGTGTCCGAAATTTGAATATTCGAATAGTGGTATTCTTACAACCAGAAGTTAATCTATTATCAAATAGAATCTGAGCATTGGAAGCATTTTAATAACGAATATTCTACCGTGACTTCAGGCGGAGAAAGATCTCCAGCGAATGCAGAAATGTACCGGTCAAATGTCCCAATATAACTGACCTTTCTTCTGACGAGTAGGCCTACAATATCGTCTTTCGTTTGAAACAGCATGGCGAGATCAAAGTACGCCGATTACAGCAACGTCTTAATGCAATCGATATGAATGATTTAAAGCCGAAAAAAATCAAGTTTAAATTGTAGTATTTAAATAGTTGGATATCACTATTTATAAAGTAGTAAACGAATCTATTACAACAAAAGAAACAAAATAAGAACTCCGATGCTCATGTTACCGTGTTTCAAAGGCTTATCTGCGCATGTCATATTTTTCAAAGATTAGACAGATTCCAACAGTTGTCAGCTATGACGCATCACTATCCTGTACATGATGAATATCAATACAGAGTGCCTAAACCAAAAATCCCTGCCGCTCAAAAAAGTAATAAGCCGAAAATGAATATTATTAATATGTATGTGGAAAGTTCAAGCCGATTAATCGCTCCAAATTTCCTTCGTTTGTCTTTGGAAAAAAATGCCACCTAGCGGAAGATAATGGGTTTCAAAGTCCTCCACCTTTGATCGATTAGTTCACTTTGCCTAAAAGGAGTGCTAGACACGAAAAATTTGAGCACGCAATCGTTTGATTTGTTATGTCTTGTTTCTAAGCTAACACCGTGTCAATGTTTAAGACAAATTAATAACTGTGCGTGCAAAAAATGACAGTTGGGTAACAGCAAGTCTGGTCAAATGATCACCTTTTATTGCAATATTGAAAGTTTATAAATATGGTGACTCACATGGGAGAGGCACCAGCATGAAAGCTTGTGAAAATGTACTTTAAAGGCTACTCTTGTAACAAATGCTTGTAAAGACAGCTTATTTCGTTTCTGCGTGAAGATTTGCAGGCTACTTGAGATTGCACTGTTATTTCAACTTTTCGCCTTGCACACAAAAGATTCTAGGTTCGAATCACCCTATGACGGGGTCAACATTTTGGAACTACCCACATATCAGAGCAAGTACCGGTAAGGTATCTAGGAAGCAGTTTTAATGTATCAATGGTTTCCAGCATTTACTCCAAATATTTCTTAAAGTTTTAAAATGCCTTCCTCTTTAGAATCTCTTATCAACTCTTTACAAACGACGAAATTAGACTTGTTCAAATTGAAAGCAGTTGCGGACGACAAAACAAAAGTGACTGAAAATTTGTTTGGAAAGGGTAGAAAGCAATGAGCAAAAAGATTAATATGCTGGTTAGCGACATTTTCTTCTTTTCCCACAATGTCTTTTAAAAGACTTCTTTCTTAGTGTCGTAAAAAGTCGGGATTGCGTGGAATAGGGCTAACTACGCGATTGTTTGGCAAAGTGTTACCTGCCAAGCTATAGTTGTAAAAACACTTTTAAACCATATCAATAACACGAATGAATTAGGACTTAATAAAATATGCGAGAATCAAAGGGATATAAAGTACACTGGCCTGATTACACAATATTCAAGGTTGGTGTCAAGCCTTTATTTCTACATATGGAGTGCAACACGCGAAAAGGTGCATTCGGACATTTGCGTAAAGTGTCGTCCCGGATTAGCCTGCGCAGTCCGCGCAGGCTAATCCGAGACGGCACTTTACGACTACATTAGATTTTGTGCTATAGTAGACTTGCGTAAAACAGAAAATCACATAAAATCGGAAAGTGTCCTTTTGGACTAGCCTGTGCGGATTGCATACGCTGATCAGAGACAACATTTTACGCAAATGTCCGAATGACCCTTTTCGCGTGTTGCACTCCATATCGGTCTGTATTCGTCTCACTAATACAGACCGATATGTAGAAATAAAGGCTTGACACCAACCACACATGGGATATTACAACAGTCTTCATTCTTTTCCTTCATCGTATCATGTTGAGTTGCGTCGAGGTGTAAAGAGATGCATACCGGATGAGACCGAGAATCACCCAGTCGATCTGAGTTTGTAATGAATCAATCAGAAACAAACTAGATATTATCTGTAATAGATGGAATTGCCTCTATTCCTTTACAGCATCAGGAAAAGGACAAACCGCAAATTCAGTAATTAATTATATTGATTGGATTCTCGAGTTGTATACATCTATGAATGAAATTCTTCTTGTCGAAAAAAAAAATAATGTCGTCCTATTCTGACTGGTTACGGTATGCAAAATTAAATAGCGCTTAAGCAAGCTCATTTATAAGTGATTTTCATATACATAGAAATAATTGTTTAACTAGTTACCAAACATTGATACAAAAAGAGCATTATACAAACAATGACATACTAAAACAATTTCTACAAAAATATCCGTGGTTTACACGTCCTGATGCTGCTGCCGTTTGTTGTGGTCGTCATTATTGTTAGCTTTGATGTTTTCCACTTCTGTTTCCGACAACTATTCAGCTCTTTCGAAATGACACATCACCTAATCCACGCCTTTGTAGTTTTCATCACACAAAGAAATTGTGCTTTGCCTATCGACAGTCCGACCAAGAGTCTTGACCAACCGCATACCCATAGGCCCATTCCACTCGGCCAGGCTTGGTAAGATATACAACGAAATGAACGACGTTCAATCGACACGAATTTCGCAAGATAAAAAACAAAAAGAAATGATTCATTAGATTTTGTCATCTTTCGGCCATTGTTTGCTCTTTCAGTTACTTCATATCATCACGCACCTTACCTAAACGTACTTTCCTAACGTGTGCCGGGCGGGCTCTTCTTATTTATGCGACGAAGAAGGCACTAAATGAAATGATTGAATGCATTGCCCGTAACAGGAACAAAATTTGCCGAATACGACCAGGAATCAACAGATGTAGTCACTGTTCGCCACCGTTTGGAATTCGCTGGGGACCTCGTATAAGTAATCTTGATGCGGATCTGGATACCATTGCTCAGCATAGGATCCAGACATTCCAACATCGACCATGAGAACAACAGGGTTTCGTTTTGATCCTACTCCTGACACTGAATCAGAATCAAACCAATGTATGGTTATAGAGTCCGGTACAACGAGATCAAGGAACAGTACTTCTCTTTCAAGCCTGTTTACAGGATAGCTCTAAAGATGGTGATTCAGCTGCAGCTGTATACGGAACTAAAGTTTTTTTTTTAATGTCGCCTTCCTAATACACATTCTGTCTTTTCGGCAGAAGTGAAAGACATTGACCTAGTCCTTGATCTTGTTGACGCATTCTTGGCTGTTAACTCGTGATGAAGCACATAGTGCATTTTCTAAAAAGTATCCTTCTATGTGGAATACTTTTCCCCTGACTGTGTGGATATTCATTCAGTTCGTTCAAAACACTTCAGTGTTGACCGTATAAGAGCTCTCTTTGATAATGTCAACACTGACACAATAATTACCTTCCCCGAGGGTATTGGACTCTACACAAAACTTGTTGGATTCTGTATTAAAATCCTTTTCACTTTATTCAGATTTTTTTTCTAACAGTCACCATATAGTTACTTCATTTTATTTCCATTACAGAATCATTTCATTACACATCTGTCATAATGAATTCATTATTCTTATTTTTACATTATCTTTAATCATATCCTCAAATTTATATTTTATCTTGCACGAATAACGATCTTGGATATAAATGAATCAAAGGTTCTGCTAAAGGTCACTCCAGCTTAGATGCTGGTATTTGAGAATACAAGGTACGTCTGTTTGAAAATTTCATCTAGACAGCGTATACAGTATCTAACATTTCAATGGATCAGTCTAATGAAATACAGATATATTCCAGCAAAATTGTTTCCAAGGACGAATCAAGGCATTCCAGAAAGGTAGTTGATCTATTCAGGGTCATTGCTTTTCTCAAGGAGATTGGACCTCATACAAATTGTGTAATTCATATTCGGATTATTTTATTATCACTTTATATCTATTTTATTCTTATTACAATATCATTTCATACCACATCTTCATCCTGTGCTCATGACTCACATTCTTACATGTTATTTTTTCCATTCATTACTTTTTTTTTTTGAGAGCTAAATGACCCTAGTTGCCGATGCGCCATAAAACCCATGCATACATTTAATGTCATCATTCGCAGGGCACTTGGACTTTGGCAAACTTCTCCGTATAGTACTTGCTATATAAGGCTGGTGTCAAAATCTGTATCGGGCGCCATTCATAGCCTCCTATCATTGTCAATAGTTTTTACTTATTACTAAACCATAATGCTAAGGGTCTTTGGTTGTATTGTTTTCTATGGTAATTCGTCTTCGATCTTCTACATGAAATGGATCTAACATTCGGTTCGAAACTTTGAAAGTGGGCATTTATTTTTTCTACCTACCTGTTTAAGTGGAAACCTTAGTACCGCATACACCAAATGAATCTACTTGGTAGAATTCCATTTTCAACTTTGAGATAAAGGTCTGAAGCTAAAAGTAGTATTCAACAAGTAAAACATATCTACACTGTCTGAAAATATACACTGAGTTTCACTTAAGCAGCCTAAGTTCTGAATAAAAGTGTTCCTCAAAATAATGAGCTAATTCCTCAGAAAACATTTTCTGGTTGCAAATATGTATGTAATACAATGATCAATTAAATTATTAATACTGTTGACAAAAATCAGAATGCATGGACGTGCAGTATGATCTTGGTCTACTGTCAGTGCAAAAGACGCGAAAGCTCGACAAATGGGAGGTGTCGTTCAAAGCAAGAAATCATGAATCATCATCTTATCTTATTTATTTAGTTGGATTGTGTTTTGTTTATATAATTGATTCGTGTTAATCCCATCAATATCATTGATTGCTGGCTCAAATTAATGTGTTTGCTCATGATAATTCTGGCTAAGTCAACAGACTATGGTATTATGTTCACGATCTTATTCAGTCCTAATTAACACGGCTCGTTAATGTTTCGTTCCTTTAAGTACCCCTGACTTTATTTATTGATTCTCAGAGTGTGAAGAAGCCATACTGCAGCCACTCCGTTGAACGTTGTTAAATTAAAGATTAGCCTTGCACAGCGTGTTAACTGGTTTTGATCTACAATGAACACCTAACTGATATATTCTGATCTAATTCCTATCTGCTAAACACGATATTTAAATTTTCTGCATGTCCAAGGACCATTCTACATCACTATTCAGTCGGTTGGTAAATAAAATTAACTCCCCCTTGCAAGAACGCCGGTTCTTTCTTTCTTCTGCGAAGGCTGAGATTGGTTGATACTTTGTCAAATTATATTTTTAATTTCATTACTTATTTCATAAATCTAAACGATATTACACAGGAACCGTGCGATGGGAAAAAGGGTATAATTCTTTAGTCCATGCGCATTTATACTATACATGTGATTTTTATAAGACTTAATGAAAAGCCTGTTTGTTATAGAAATACTTACTTTCCCATGTCATTATTTTCAATCTCCTCGAAGCAGTTCGTGCAGTATTTTGTCTTTTTTAGGATTAAATCCATTGCCAGTGACTTGGAACAAATATGACCAGTAGATCTAGTACTGTTAAAACTAAATCTAACTCCAAGAAAGTATGAATATGTGCACTGGCCGCAGCGAGATATTCTAAGCAATATTAGAAACAGTATTAGGCACATACACAACTAGTGAACATATATCCATTTGCAACCTGCTTATCAAACAAAACACCGTATCTTTAATGTCGAAAGTCCAAATATTTATCAATGCAACACATCAAGTTTTTTTTCTTTATTTTCCGGTTGAAATTTCAAAATGTCATTTTTCATCAATACAATCAAATTCAGTATTGCATTCACGAGTTCACTACATGGCCTTCTTGCAGTAAGTAAGCCAGCCACATGTGTCATAGTATCGTCTTGTTGTATATGTTGTTGCATGCGTACTTACATTTTCCCGTGCGTCAATCTATTCGTTCTGCTGTGTTCGTATCAAGAGCTTCTACAAGTACAAAATAATTTGCGTGGCACCTACCTCTTTTTCATTTTTGGTAGAAATATCACATTGAACACTGACCGATTTTAAAGGTCAAGGCAATATTTAAGAATTTGTGAAGCCGTTCTGAAATATCTTCTAAACGAAGCATGATATTTCACCACGATTAATTTGTCGCGTTATTTCTCCCAAACAACTAGAAGTGTCAAGTGAAACATTTGTTAAGAATGGTTAAACATCAAGGTAACACTTCAATTAAGAAATAATCTTCTTTCTATCGTGGTATATCGTTCAATAAACCACAGTTGTGAGTTATGAGGCGCAATAAATAATCCACGAGGGCGATAGCCCGAGTGGGTTATTCATTGCGCCTCATAACTCACAACGTGGTTTATTGAACGATATACCACGATAGAAAGAAGATTATTTCGATTCTAACGTGACTAATTCTTAATGAAAGGAAAACAAGTTCAAACTTAGAGTAAAAACGCGGATGAAGATTATGTTCCATTGAATAACTCACTCATTGAATGACGTCACTCGCTATATGATGACGTCACTCTACATGGATTGTCGCAGATTTTACCACGTTTTCCATGCACTGTATTTATGGAGCCAAAGTCGCGTGTCATGTTAGAATGTACAATAATCATTTAGTGGTGTCCGTGGTCGTGAGGTAGAGCGTCGGCCTCATAACCTAAGGGTCCTGAGTACGATACCTGGGAGCGGGTGTCAACTTTGGGATTTTTCATTGGCCCACACGTTCGGCGCGAGTACTGGTGTAGTTCCCAGGAAGCAGAATCGTGAGAGATTAATATAAGTTGTAAGAACTTGTTCCTCAATCGATGTAAAATAAATATGTTTAAACTAATAATCATTGTCTTGAATGGAGTTTTTGTCGGACTTTTTGTGTCGGACTATTACATGAACCGATTCATAGCAAAATAACCTAACACAATTGTTCAGTTCAGGTTAAGAAATGTCTGTCATGCGAAAAGTTTCTTCAGGCGAGATCAAGATCGTCTTGTTCTTCATTATTTCATCCTTTTCAGTAGTTTATCGAGAAATAACGGTGGGATTTTGTTCGATATTTCATGGTTACGACCGGTAACACATACCGATTTCATTTTGTAACATTATCTCCCGCTAGATGACATTCTACGAATACTCATCGAATCTTCGAAGAATATGACATGCGCAGACAAAGTATTTTGTAATTCTTCAACAGAAGTTCCCGCGTACTGGTTAGTCATCTCCTTAACCCTTTCCCAAACAAAAAAATGTAGACTCTTTCAATGCCAAAGACTTTGCAGACAACAATTTTAGATTTGGAGAAAATGGCAGAAAGTTCTCATAAAGAGTAGAAAACACTGTGGGAAAAGGAGAAATTACTCATTACGAGCAACTTCTCCTTTTCCCACAATGTTTTCCAAAGACTTTCACTGCAGACGCGTACAAACCAGGGCTTGTTTGGGAAAGGGTTAAAGACCGTTTCAACCAGATTGAAATATGACGTAATTTACCCTGAATTTCTCGCGCTTTACAATATTGTAATGCGTTGTGAGGGGGAGGTGCACCACGAGTAATTACAAAAAAGAATTGTACTCCATTTTGATGCAAGTCTAGCCAAAAAAGGGGTTTGAAACATGGAAAAAATAGATTTTTTTTTTTCGGTAAAAGATCGAAATTTATTTCATCTTGTGAAAATGATGACATTGTATACATTCCCTTTTCACTGTTGATGTCTTCGGTCAAAATACTAGCAACAATTTAACTTTTTATCAAGTGACAAGATTTTCGTCTAATTCTAACTGGAAGTAATTGCAGACGGCAAACCGATGTATTTAAAGTCAGAGCTCCAGATAGAGGGAGTGATTTTGACTTAAAAATTGAAAATATTACGTTTTCTCAATTAAACTCTATGTTATGTGTACTCATTAGAATCGTCTCATCGAGACGATTCTAATGAGTACCCACAACATAGGGTTTTGAAGAGAAATAATGGATTAGAATACCATTACTCCCTGCTATCTGGAGCACTGTAAAGTGGGTTTTTTAGCGGTAGAAATTACCATCGGAACAGGAGTGAGTGTTGATAATCGGCATTTTCTCCTCTTCCTACAGTGTGTTTAAAAAAATCTCGTCTAAGTGGCAAAACTTCTGGATTCTGTAAGGGTTAATTAGATACAAATCGGTCAAAAAGAACAAAAAGGAATACGTCAACATATCGATCTGTTGAAAAAGTTTATATATCTGGGTAGGAATGACAAAGACGAAAGGATCCCCTGAAAATATTAATTTACTTTTTATTGACGAGAATAATTCAATAACTAGTTTCAAATTTAGCCCTTAATCTGTCCGGTCCATTGTCATGTAAACGAATGAGTGTGTCGATGTAACATTAAAAAGTATAAAACATGTTGTCTGGTTTTAGATCCACATTTTCAGACTGTTGTTCTATATATTACAGTTCACGAAAGCCCGGAACTTTGCAATATTTAAACAATTTTGTTGCCTGTTAAATGCCCATCTATTCTATTTTGCTGTTAAAGGATTAACCCATTACCACACATTCCCTACTTTTGACGCCTCTGAGAAAGAAGCCTTTTGAAAACACTGTGGGAAAAGGAGAAAATGCTGGTAACCAGCATTTTCTCCTTTTCCCACAGTGTTTTCTACCCTTCCCAGCACAAATTTCAATTTTTCAATCACCTTTATTTTGTTGTCTGCAAATGCTTTCAATTTGGACCAGTCTAAAATTTTGTCCTGTGGTAATGAGTTAAGCAAACAATGTATTGACAATTAGACTCACAATTGACGTTATTACTCGAGAAATGATATTTTTTGTGTTCTAATTAGATTAACAAGCTATTGTCCAAAGTTGCTCCCGTGTATTTGTTACCCTTCTCCCTACCACGCCCTATAACAAAGGGCACAATAATGTAGTACACAGAGGCTATTTGTCTATTTCGGTAAAAGATCGAAATTTGCTTCACCAGGTGAAGTTCATCGGGAATATTTTTACGAGTGACGCTTCCATGGTGTTCACGAGATGAAATTAATTTCGATATTTCACCAGGGAAAAGAAACGTATTCTTTTACATGAGCCACGCTCTATGAAACATGCATTTGCGAAAAGTATCATTCCAGGATTTTCATCAAAATCCGGTTCAGTTGTTTTCGGTTATTCACCGTGGCATACCCCATGCACATAATGTAACGCGTCACAATATTACGTAAAGCGCGAGAAATGTAGCATAGAAATTAATGGGCGTGAAATACGTCATGTTTCAGTCTTGCGCATTGGCACGCACTGTTTACCTAGGTAACTGGTACGTGGAAACTACTATTTCCCCCTTCAATGGAAACGTTAGAAAATATGAAATCGGTATTTTCACTGGTTGTAACTATGAATATAACGTTTTAACCTTTTCCCAAACAATCCCTGGTTTTCACAGCCCTATAATAGAAGCTTTTGGAAAACATTGTTTGAAAAAGGAAAAATGTTGGTAAACAGCATTTTCTCCTTTTCACACAATATGTTCTACCCTCCCACAACAAATTTAATTTTTGAGTCACATTTAATTTTGTCATCTACAAATGCTTTCAATTTGGACCGGTCTAAAATTTGTCGTTTGGTAAAGAGTCATCTCTCTACCCACACAACAAAATTTCAGACAGGTAAAGATTGAAAGTCTTTCAAGACGGCAAAGCAGATGTGGCACAAGTAATGAGACTTTCTGTCAAAGGTTAGAAAACATTGCGTGAATAGGAGGAAACGGTGGTAACCAGCACTTTGTCCTTTTCACGCGGTGTTTTTCGAGGCTTTCTTTCTCCGAGTCATTAAAACTCGAAACTGTGTGGTGAAGCGTTAAGTCGGGAAAAAAACGTAAATAAGGTATCAAGCTTTTTTTTTTTAAATGTTTTTGTTGCTGTTTTTGTTATTTCACTTCTCGATCAGGGTATCCCACAGAATGCTGGACTGTGTAGATCCGAGATCAGACTGTCCTGTATATATACTGTCTCCAAAAGTATTAAGTCATCATTTGCCAAAAACGCTTTAAACAATCGAGGTCCTATGGTTTGGTTTTTTTATGGCGTCCATGTGTGCAGCTTGTTCCTGTTGCCAATGCGGTTTTTTCTTTGGTTAAAATCGGTATGCTGAGCAACAAAACTTTAGTTAGGCTTTGCAACAAAAGTAGTCATATCAGCTAATTACCTTGAATGTTAAGCTCTGAATGCAAACATGCGCGCTGTCTCCATCGCATACACCTTCATCATACGGTATGTTTACAAAGTTACACTTGTTTCAAATAAAGTAAGGCATTTCCAACCAGATGTCACATCGTGACACCAATTTTGTTATCTGAATTCGATTTCGTCAATCAACGCGTGCGTCGTTGGATAAATAAATCACAGCTCTCTGTGCTATAGTGTCACTGTCTAGGTGAAGATTAGGAAACAAGCTAGTCTACCTACATGTAGGTCAACCCAGGTCGGTCTAGACCCAGTTTTGAATTCGGTGACGCAAATGGCATCCAAGTACAGATGTGAAAAATTCTTTATCGATGTCTCATGAAAGTAATTGCTACAGTCCATTGTCTTGATGTACATAATCCTTTAATTATTCACTATGGACTTTTGAATTTTTACTAAGGCATTACCAGGATTCGGGTTCACCAACCATTCTATAGACACCTCTAAGTCTTGCTCTCCAGAAATTTCTATTAATGTACAAATTAGTCGTGCTCTGTGAAAAGCGAGACTAAACACATGTACATATGCAAAAAGTATCGGCCAAGGTCGAAACCTCGCAGTCAACACAGGCTGACCTAGGTCGAAACTTTTTACTATTTGTCAATTTTCTTCAAGTCAAATGATTCGTTTGATTGTTATCAAAAAAAGCTTTTATGAGAACATGGCTCAAATATGTAAATGTCCGTCTGTGTAACTGAGATCTTAGTATAGCATTACAATTTCAGTAAGCGGGAAAAATCACGTGAGTCAGCAACGCCGGGGGGTTGGTCTTCATGAATGTTGGAAAAAAAGTATACCTTTGTATACCAATTCGATTAGTCAAACAAATTAATGTGTTTACGTGCACACTTAACCTAATCTCGCAACAGAGTGAAATTACATACATCCATCCAGCGACGAATGACGTGCGACTTCAATCAATTCTTGCGCGTCCGCGTCGCGCAGTTACGTCGTTGATTGTATTAGAAGATTCTATTCTAAGCCTGTGTCACTCCGTTATTGGATTGGGAATATGATTTATAACTTTACCATACAATTCTTGCGCGTCCGCGTCGCGCAGTTACGTCGTTGATTGTATTAGAAGATTCTATTCTAAGCCTGTGTCACTCCGTTATTGGATTGGGAATATGATTTATAACTTTACCATACAATCCTAAGTTTCAATGACTATGAAAGAAAGGGCGTGTAGAAAACTTTTTTGGAAAAAGAAAAAATGCTCTTAACCACATTTTTTTCCTTTTTCATCGTTATCTATCCCAAGTAAGACAGAAATCATTATTTGAATTACATCAAACTTGCCCTCTGCAAATGCTCTGAATTTGGTCCAGTAAAAGATTTTTTTCGTTTTGTTACGAGTTTATTAGTGTAAGGAAATATAACGCAAATTGCAAATTGTCGACCATGACCAGTAATTGTAAAGAAGAATGTATACACGAATACATTTTGGTTCGGTTACACAAATAAAATTTCATCCGTTCTTATTACAGTCTAATTACTTCTGTACTGTATTGTCCCGGCTTCGAGCTTAGCTGCCTGACCTCATTCTTTGAAAGCAAATTTCAACACACGGAGATAATTTCGATCGAGAATTTTAATGTCACGTTTTTCCCTGCCCGACCTTGACTTCATTTTCTACAAAACGCACATTCTGCTTTTCAAACATCATAAAACGCTATGAGGAATTGCATACAAAATGTTTCCTGTAGCGGAAACAAGAAATGGAATCAATAAACTATTGAGTAATACAGGAATATAAGAACATTTACAATAATTCATTCGAGTGTATGATTTATGCCATTCCATATTCATATGACAACAGAAATTCAAAGCAAACAGATGGATGGAGCATTTGTCCCATTCCTAGATGAACGCTTTCTTTGTCTCCGCTTTCTTTTTTGCTCGCTTTTACGTACAGTACTCGTGTGTCTTACTTGGTTCACATTGAATCAATGTAACTACTTTCGAATAAT
The DNA here is from genome assembly GCA_943736015.1 of Tridacna crocea. Taxonomy (NCBI): domain Eukaryota; kingdom Metazoa; phylum Mollusca; class Bivalvia; order Cardiida; family Cardiidae; genus Tridacna; species Tridacna crocea. The sequence continues at coordinate 20,601,646 of OX031066.1, forward strand.
TGATAACAAGTGTTTTATCAGAAGAAAGAAATTTAAAGAACTGATCACTTTTGCAGCTTAAAGATTACAAGAAGTGAAGGCAAACTGCCAGATATTAGGCTGTCATACTGTATTAATTTGTCAATGTGTTAAAATAAATGCTTCTCCTTTCTTGGAGGAAAATCTTTTGGGAATGCTATAGTAGTTTCTCGACGAGACTTTAAATGAATACCCATCTTTAATGTTTAATTGGCGAAGAAATTTGAATTCGTTCTAAAATAGACAAGCGAAACAATTGCTGTAAAACAATAAATGAACTGAAGGAAAATATATGTAAGCATATTTATGTCATTATTCAAGTAACATTTCAAGTTCTATTGGTGACTAAATGATTGCTCTCTCGAGGCTCTGTGCATTGATCAGACAGGTAGCACGCAAGTTTTCTATTGAAACCATATAACCACATAAATAACTGCCCAGACATTTCCGGCTTTAAATAGCACCTTTATCCTCACCGCCATATGATACATATATTGGTATAGTTTGCAGATGTATCGTTCAAACTGCACATAACGTCTGATTTTGGATCTGCGCCAGTCTGAGGCAGTCAATCATTTGCAGTGAGCTTTCAGGCCGGTAGAGAAATACGAAGCTACTCACATGACAACCATGGAATTAATTCAAATGTTTAGGATTAACAATTCATTGACATTTATAATGATCCTTAAAATCTGAAATAGCAATCTACAGTTAAAAAAAACTTGTTTTAAGTCTACATTCAAAACTTTAATGTATGTCAAGCAGTTAAATCATCAAATATTGCATCAAAAAATAAAGCAGGACATAAGTTCAAACTGTCAGTCTATCCGGTTTATTTAAAACCAGGCAGGAGTTAGATATACCTTTTTTGCACGTAGATCTGGAAAAGAATAGGTATTCCTTTAATATTTGAATACTAAGAGTTTAGCCTATGTCGTGAAATGCTGGAGAGAATAACTACTGTAAAAAAAATACGTTGTAGTAAGATATATACGAAAGTGGTAAAAAGCATGAAATTAATTAGAATATTTGTCTTTTTCCATCAAAGATCGAAATTTATTTAATCCCAAGAGTATCATCGTTAATTTTTCACTCTTGGATGCGCCTCGTCTGGAAATATAACATGTTTCTCACTCGATGAAATGAATTTCTGTCTTTCTCCGGATAAAAATATCGTCTTCAGATTAGTTATCTTTATGTTATTTCTTAAGTTTGGATATCTTATTTAACACACAGTCTTTTGTTTCTTAATTTTATTCTTTTTAATATATTTATATATTTAAGGTAGAAGGAACGTGAGTCAGAATATTTATGAGAAAGTGTTATGTTAGTTATGAAGTGATTAAGAAATGAAGATTGAGAGGAGATGGAATGAGATTGAATCTGAAATAATTTTATTTACTATAGACTTTAACTAATGTAGATTATAGTCTCCTGTAACACTGGCATTGTATACAGGTTTTAACTGGATACCTCATCATGTACTTGTTTTTTTAAAATTCATCTCTTAAGCCAAATGTGCAATGATTAGACTTGGGTAAATAATTGTACTGAAATTCACATGTAGCCTTGTTTGGTAGGTGTGTACAGCATAGACGAAACCGAGAAGCTTGCATCTAATGATTTTGTTTTGTAACTAAAAGTGATAACATTCGTCGTTTTGTCACGATCAATAGGCCTAATTTTGACACATTATTTCAAAAAGCAAAGGAATCTGTGTCAGCAATCTTTAAGAAGTAAAGCATAATGATTGCACAGCGTTGACCAAATACAGCACTATTTGCATATCTCAATGTGTAGGGGTTTTCTTTTGATTACATTTCATCGTGCAGACCCACTGTGCACAACTTGATTACCGGGATTGAACTAGTACATGACTTAATTAATCGAATGACGCACTTGAACTTCAAAGAACTGCTATTTTATGTCAAATTTATTGTTTGAACGCCTACTCAACAGTGGAATTGTTCTGCTAGGTACTTGTGGACTTTTTTTACGAGGATGTTTTGTGACAGGAATGCATCCTCTTGGGTAAAAAACTATCATCATCGGAATATTAGTTCATGGCTTTGGTTCGGTGGTTGTATAAGTTCACTGAGTTTACTCACTGATTTATAAATTTGACCATACAACATACTGCACTGTTTCTCAAAGTCTTTGAATCTCATATTCACAAAAATCTCTTCATTCAAAAACTATGGTTTGTAGATTTATAATGATTTCTAAAATCTAAAATTCAAAGACTTACCATCTGTTTGGCTACGACAAAAGGATATCTGAGATGATTCTTGAGCTTTAGTTCCTGGACATAATAATCGACACACTCCTCTTAAAGCTATCACTACAGGAGTTTTGAAAGACCGCATACAGTGGTTTGAACAACACTTGAAACGCTCATAGTTCGAGTGCCATACATCTTGTGGACATTTGTTGGATTAGGTTTTTTTTAAATGCTTGACGCCACGTTCTTATCTTTCAACTGTTTTACACGAGACTCTCTTACAGCCATAATCAGGAACCATGCTCGTTTAGCACCTGAAAAAAAAAGTTTCGACTCAGATCAGCCTGCGCAGGGTCAATTTCCTCTGTATGTCAGATTATTTCTACCTTATGTTTCAGTCGGTTGTTAAACAAAATTGATTTTAAGGATCCATAATTTTCACATAATTCCCCTTGTTTTAAGTTACATACCCATTACGAATTTACTTATAAATAAATCTTATTGGTATAAGAACATTTACAATAATTCTTTCGAGTGTATGATTTATGATATCATTTTCACATAATTCTCCTTGTTTTAAGTTACATACCCATTACGAATTTACTTATAAATCTTATTGGTTTAAGAAGATTTACAACAATTCATTCGAGTGTATGATTTATGCAATTCTATATTCATATGACAACAGAAATTCAAAGCAAACAGATGGATGGAGCATTTGTCCCACTCCTAGCTGAACGCTTTCTTTTTCTCCGTTTTCTTTTTTGCTCGCTTTCAGGTACAGTACTCGTATGTCTTACTTGGTTCACACTGAATCAGTGTAACTACTTTTGATATCACGATCAATTGAAAATTGAATTTTAAAACCTCCGATTTGATGTTACTTCCGTAGATCGAACCAAATTTTTCTTTCCTTTCAAAATCTATTATGCCATTGTTGCATGTATGCTTCTTTGTCATTTGTATATAACGATGAACTGCTATGTAGTTCAAGTTGAAACAATAAAGTTCTGATCTGTGATGTCATCTTGACGTCATTTTGTATTATTTCATAGAAGTGAAGGGTTTTATGGGTTTTACTGCAGATGCAACTATAGGTGGTTTTGCATCTTCTAATATTCAATTTGTGAAATATCGTTATATGATAAAATTTGAGATGAGTTGGAGTTTGAGACAAAATTTCATCAAGCTCGACTAGAAAAAAAGGTTATAAACCCTTTCCCAAAAAATCCCTTGCTTTTACGGGTCAGGAATAGAAGCCTTTTGAAAACATTGTGGGAAAAGGAGAAAATGCTGGTAACCAGCATTTTCTCCTTTTCCCACAATGTTTTCAACCCTGTCATATAGAAAAATCATCTTTTTAGCAACTGTTAATTTGTCGCCTGCAAAATGCTTTTAATTTTGTCTGGTCCAAAAATTTGCCATTTGGGAAAGGGTTAAGCTCGCTAAGGCTCGGCTCTGAATATTTTCCTGAGACTCGTTCAATAAAATTTTATCTCATGTCGGATCCTAAAATTGTATTAATAAGATAACATGTTTGGTATAGTGTATTACAGAAATGCATTGCTTACAAAGAGCATAACACACGTGTAAGATGCTACTCTTTAGTGAACAGATCTTGTACCACAGCATCGCTTTGTTTTTCAGTATGCGAAGGGAGAACAAACATTTCTACGCTTTATGACCAGCTGTTTTCCAACTACCAGTCTGACGTATTACCCAAGTGTGACAGTTCTGCTGTACAGGTCAAGGTCGGCATGGCACTAAGACAGATCATTGATTTGGTGAGCATCAGTTTTTTAGCCCTAGAATTATTGTAGGTTATTAATCCATTATCCTGCCTTTTATGTTCTTTATGTTCCTAAAGGTATTGAAAATCAGAATATGAGTGATGGCTTGAATGATGCTATATAGATCTATAGGCCTCTGTAGATTAACCCATTAGATCTACCACACAATCCCTACTTTTGACGCCTCTGAGAAAGAAGCCTTCAGAAAGCATTGTGGGAAAAGGAGAAAATGCTGGTAACCAGCATTTTCTCCTTTTCCTACAATGCTTTCTACCCTTCACAAAACAAATTTCAAATTTTCATTCACTTTTATTTTGTCGTCTGCAAATGCTTTCAATTTGGACCAGTCTAAAATACTGTCGTTTGGTAATGAGTTAACGCTATTGAAGTCATGTAACAGCTACAGGTCACTTTTTTTAACGTATTCTAATATGTCTGATCGGAATTGGACTGGTCCTCTGCTGTAGTCTGTTGTCTGATCTTGACCTACATTCTCTGCCTGCTAAATAATGGTAAATATTTGGCAAGATTCCTTTGATAAATCATGTCGCATTTAATGTGTTGTGCGCAAAAGTTTCCAATATAGAAAGGTATTTAGCATCTTATCGTTCAGTAGAATTAACTCTGTGCTAGAGGACAAAATTTTAGAATGATCAAAAATGAAATTTTACAGACGACAAATTAAATGTATCTCGGATTAAGTTTTTTTTCCAAGAAAGGCTAGAAAACATTGTGGGGGAAAAGGGAGGAAATGCAGGTTACCAGCATTCTCTCCCTTCCCCACAATATTAACTAAAGCCCTCCCAGTCTGGGTCGTTAAAACTCTGTATTCTCGATCGTTAGAACTCAGGATTGTTTGGTAAAGGGTGTACAAATTGGCCCTTGGGTGGAATATTGTTTGAGTAGAATCATAGTGACTGTCTGATTTGAATGTAGTCTTTTTACCTGAGATTTCTTTTTCTGGTGATTCATAGATCTATCCAAAGGTCATTGGTATATCACATAACACCAAAATATTCTTTGCTCGATCATCGGACACCGGAACTAAATATAACATCGCCTCTTACACTACTTTATAGAGACGATGTGCAAAAGAGCTATTTTTAGTTACGGTGCTCGGTAATCAAGCAATGAAAATTTTGATCTTTCGTGAAAGACCAATGGAGTTTCAAATACTTGTGATAAATTTTTATCTTTAAATATCTTACAGAATGAACCAACCCAAATTCTACAGACAAACGCCTGGATTAGATTGGTAAGTAAGGATGTACTTATCTATAGGAGGTTCCTCTTTATTATTACTTTTTCACCTCATGACACCAATAGCAAATTAACTCGACCTAGCGACACACTTTTAGACTAGACCAAAATTTGCAGATTACAATTTAAACGAAACTCAAAAGATTATTTCTGTCTTAAGTAGAACAAAAAAAGCTTAGGGAGAAAAGCTCAGGGTTCTATTTTAGGACCATTACTCTTTTTAATTTACATAAATGACATAGGTTTGCACGTCGGTAGCTCAAATTTAGAGCTTTATGCGGACGATTCGACCTTGTATACATCCGGAACAAACCTTATAGAAATACAAGCTAATCTCCAGAATAGTCTAGAATGTATACTGAGTTGGTGCACTGCTAAAAATATGCTTGTAAACCCAAATAAAACAAAATGTATACTTATAGGACCTAAATATAAATTAAGATCTACCAATCTAGATTTAAATGTTAATGATTTTTGCATTGAAAACGTTGAATCTCATAAAACATTAGGTGTATATGTTGATAAGCATTTATCCTGGAATTTTCATATTGATAAAACTGTTTCTAAGATTAACAGTAAGATAACATTGCTAAAAAGAGTTTCCATGTATCTCACATTTGAAATGAAACAGTTATTTTACAACTCTTACATACTCCCAATCTTTTACTACTGTTGTACAGTATGGTGGAAGAACACGAAATGGAAATCCGCAAAGCTAACCGTCCTCCAGAAAAGAATCGCTCGCATTATTCTAGGCATTACCCCAAGAACACCGTCGAAACATCTTTTTCCCCAACTTAACTGGTTAACATGCGATAATAGATGTAAGTATCATACCGGCGTTTTAATTTACAGATGTCGTAATAACCTATCGCCTAGATATATGAGTGACATTATTTCGTTTTCGAGTAACAAAAATTATAATTTAAGGTCATCTGCTCGTAGTGACATCGTAAACTCTAGATTCAATACATCGTACAAGAAACGGGCATTCTCGTATTTCAGTATGGATGCTTGGAATGAAATTCCTACTTCCATCAGAGATGCGAAATCAATAATTAGCTTCAAAAAACAGTTCAAACAACATTTATTGAATGTCCTCGTTATATTTACATTATCATACATCTATACGAAAAAACGTGTGTCTGTCCGTATAACTCGTATTCCAACATTATTTTATTATGAATTAATCTTCTGTATTTTCAAACACTACAATCATCAGTATCACCAACCATTATCATCTTTATTATTATCATTATTATCATTATTATCCTAATTATTATCGTTACTATCGTTGTTCCACTCATCTTGAAGGCAACATTGTAAAAAAGACTTTGAAATATGTCTTAATGTTTTAACCTTCACTAAATAAAGATATTATTATTATTATAATTATTCATTATTATTAAAAGGAGAACAAGCAGAAGATGATATAAATCTGGCTCAAATCTTGAAATTTGTCTTAATTTTAAAGAGCCGAAAACCTTGTATGAAAAGAAAAAAGTTCTGGCTTCTTTTCCCACAATTCTTTAAAACACATTCTCTTTCAGGGTTGTTATAAATCGGGATTGTATGGTAAAGAGATACTAGTAACTCCTCTTGCAGACAGTATAGATCAAGAGTAGACTTCAAGATTGCGGAGAAATTGTGCAGTCTGAGTTTATATCTTTGTACAGTGTTTGATGTTTTGTGAGTAATTCAGACAAATGAAAAACTACCACGCGAAACCAATATACTGGTGTTCTTAACCACAAAAAATTTTCATTTCCTTGATTCATTGCTCAAGGGATTAATTTCTTACAACAAGAAATAGTTCAGACTCTTCTAAATTAAAAGCAACAGCTGATGATGAATTCGATAGTAATGCAAGTAATGCAATTGAACCGAAGTTCTTTGACTGGATAGAAAACACTGTAAGAAAAGGACAAAATGCGGCAACCATCATTTTCTCCTGTTCTTACAATGTTTGCAAAAGCCGTCTTTTTCAAAGTCGTTCAATCAAAGGATTGTGTGGTACAGGATTAGACTAGAGATGTCAAATTACTCTCTGATTCTGACTAGCGTAAACGTGATCTCAATTTTCCTAAATAATAGGGGAAAAAAACGGATTCTAATTATCTTATTCGTTTGAAGTGTGGAATATGGAAATAAAACAACAACTTAGATCAGACCGCATAATTGTTTATGATAAATATTGCTTTTACAATCCGCAACAACCAAATAAATGTGTCAGAGGCATGTAATAGGGTTAAACATTTACCATACCAAAAAAGTTTAGCCTTGTCCAAATTGAAAGTATTTGCAGACGGCAAACTCATTTTGGCTTAAATGTTGGAATTTATGTTGAAATGATCCAAACGTTTTCTCCCTTTTTTTTTAAACCCTTCATTTTCAGGGCCATTAAGATTCTTGATCTGGCCAAGACTTAATTTCATTATTTAGCAGAATCTACAAAAGGGATAATTTATTCCTAAACCTATATTCCTGCGGGAATAGTGACGAGCAAAAACGAAATCAAAGATCAAAAAGAGAACCTTAGAACCTGATAAACTCTGCCCGCTTTTATCATTGCAATCTTTGACTTACAACCGATTTTATTTGTTTTGGTAGACACTGTAGTCCTAAGTTACAGAGTCCGACCTCGGATCTACACCAAGAGGTACTCTGTTAGATATCCAAAAATACAGAGACGAGTAGTGGCTCCGAAGTTTTAAAGGGTGCCTTTAATTGTGACTGAAAATTCTGTAATAATTCCATGCTTTTCTGTACTTTATCGAGGAAAAACGGTGGAATAATGTTCAGTATATATTTCATGGCTACGTCACGCGTAGGGCACCGATTTCATTTCAAAACTCTTCAAATGAAGACGGAAACAATAGGTAAACAGCGCGTGCCACTCAACTAGAGGCATATTTGACGTATACTAACGTTACCCTACATAAATCGCGCTTTACGTAGTATTGTAGTGCGTTGTTATGTGGAGGTGAACTACGCATGGGGAATTACCGAAAGCAACGGAACTGGATTTGGATGTGAAAAAAGGGGTTAGAGGCTTGAAAAATTAAATCCGGTAACAGATCGATTTTCATGCAGTGAACACTATCGGTAATATTTTAACGAGTGGTGTACCTGACATGATGATTCCTGTCTATGAAAGGGTCAGAAACATTACGGGAAAAAGAGGACATGCTTGTAACCAGCATTGTTTCCAGTTCCGATTTTTTTTTTCTATTTTATTTTTAATCGTCTTAATCCTTAGACTGCTAAGCGCGATTTACCGACCTTTTGCAGGCCTCATGCTGACAGTGAAGATCAAGGTCAGGCTGCACAAACGTGCAGTTGAATCTACACCGTCCGATAAGGCTTTCTTTCCCCAAAAAATATCTTTGAAATAGCAAATTTGAGTCTTTCCAATCGACTCAAAAGTTTCATGCTAGTTATTCAGCAGGATAAGGATGATGTTCGCAATGTTTCTGGACTGTTTTGTACAGAAAAATCTTGACATCTTTGGACAGGCACATGTGAACCAGTGACTTTTACAAAAGTGTCTGATAACCTTATCGTCGGAAAAAAATGGTACTATTCCTCTCGGTATAACCCTGATGAGTGATAATGATAAATGCTCAAAATGATATCTTCACTTCAGAGGAAAAAAAGGAACCATTTGGCTTACGGAAAAAGCGGCGTTGACATGCGATGAAAACCAGCTTGGTTCGTATTCACCAACCATTCTTAGAACGTTCTTAGTCTTATTCTTCAAGATTTTCTGACTGTGAAAGTAAAAGAACCCCTGATTGGCTAAACCAATCAGAGGTTCTGCTACTTTTACATTGACGAAATTCTGAAGAATAACACAAGGAACGTTCTTAAGAATGGTTGGTGAATACGGACCCAGAACACGTGAAGTGAAAGTGTATCGCTATAATCAAGTTGTATATCTTCGCCCATAGTCTTTATAATCTTTGCTAAATAGGCTACTTAAACAAATCACGAATAATTTGCCTACTGGTAAGACACTAGGGAAATACTTTAGTAAAGACAGAAAAAGATGATAAAATATGGTCACAATTTGCCCTACTGTGAGATACATTAACATCGTCAATAGAGGTTTTGGGTTCGATTTTGGATCTACCCGCAGCAAGGCGTCGTAGAACTCTCAGGAGCAAATATAAAGGGTCGGTGATACGATGAGCAGCAGTTGTTCATTGTAGATGAGTTTAGAAAGGATTTTCGTACTTGTATTGTGTTCTTATATTGTAACTCATTTTAAGGTATTCAAAATATGTGATCATCAGTAAACAAGCTATGGTCGAAAAAAAGGACAATATTAAATTGCCGTTGTAGTTGTTGTTGTTGTTGTTGTTGATAATGATGATGATGATGATGATGATGATGATCTGTGGCCAGACAAAACGACATACCAAAGTAGCTTTGCGAATAGTGTGGGGCATCCACATTAGTCGATGTAGAATGAGAAAAATGCTTCTAAACTATTACTTAAAAGTAAGAGAGAGACACACACACAGAGGCGGGCAAATACTAGTGACAGCATAATCCATTTAATTCAAATAATGGTTCTAATTCATTTAGTGAGTGTCGTCTTATTTATCTTTGTGTTGTTTCAATTCTAGTTTTTGCTTGAGTTAACTGATTTGAAAAAGCTTTTTATACTGACACAATTGACTGTTCCCAAGTGTTTTGTTTAATCACTTAGGTTTAAATCCCAGACTGATTCGTCACCGTACTTCTAAGGCGATTGCGTTTTTAGCGACATCATCAATTAAAACGATCACGCACACTCTAAATTGAACTTTTAAACTTTGACCTGGCGTACCGGAATATAAGCATTACATTAGTCTACCTCAGTTTTAATGACTTAGAAATGATATATGAATTTGTGTTAATGTGGTACATGATACTTTCATTTGATGTATGTTATGACTTCATCTTATGATATGGTAGATATTTGTTTTTCGACGAAAGATGTAGACTTATTTCATCGAGCGAAGATCATCGATAACATTTTTATGAGTGGCGCAGCCACGAGTGAAGATATCAATGATCATGTTCATGAAATGAAATAAATTTCGATCTTTCACAAAAAAAGTTCTGTCTACCTCATGGCTCCAATCCCTATTTTGTTCGAGCTTTCTCCAAAATCCAGTTCAGTAATTGTTTTCGATCATTCTCCATACCGTTTCCCTCCACATAAGAACGCATGGCAATATAACGTAAAACGCGAACCTCATATTCCCCCCCACCCACACACTCCCAACCCACCACCACCCTGGTTTCCGCCCCCCCCCCCGGTTGTACTTCATGTACTGTTTACCTAGTGCGCCTGAACTATTGTTTATATATCATTATCATTTCATGTAATATTAGTAGTTTATTATGATACATTATGATTATTTCACATGTCATAATTTATTATTTTACGTTCTGATCATCACGCATGTCATAGTTTATAACTTCACCATATTATATTACCCTTCCATTCATAGCTCTTTTTTTTTTTGTTTTCTTTGCCTTTCATTTACAACAACGATTCGACTTATTCCTTTTGTCTCTAGTGTATACAAAAATTCGGACTTGTAAGCATCCAAAGCGTTTGCAAAGGCCATAGTAAACGTGGGTTAGGTGGCAAGATTTGTCTTTGAAAAAGTAGAAACCATTGCAAAAAAAAAGAAGAAAATGCTTGTAACTAGCATATTCTCCAATTACCTCGAGGCTTTCAAATGCCTCCGCTAGGATCGTTAAACCTTAGGATTCTGTGAAAAAGGGTAAACCTGCTAAATGAACCAAGTTGAAATACCTTTTCCTGCCAGAAAAGTCAAATATTGCGATACCATATTTCTTCTCGTCAGAAAAAAATCTTATCGTGGATAGTTTAGATTAGACTGCACTGTCTGTGCAAGCTCACCTTAAGTAATCTAGCTTGTAAGGGTAATTTGAGTTGATCAGGATTAATAGGAATAGAGAATATCATCAGAATCCCCTGTTGCAGGGAAATGGTATCTATTGAAATTCTATTTTTAAAAGCGTCTTTTGTTTCCTGTCTTTGACTCTATCATTCTCTCACAAATGTTATACGCGTGTATTCATGAACAGCAATAAAGCAACAACCTGGTGATAAAAAGAGAGATGAAGATCATTAGGAATTGTATTGCTTTGATTTTCATGTCACCCTGAATAGCCTGCAAATATTGACATAGGATAGTTTCTCTTTTCCTACACAATGAGCTATGGAACTTCATTAATAGAAACGAGCTGAGCTCTGGCAAAAGATGGTTTGGTGCATCTCTGTAAAGCATTATCTGAACCATGTCAATATACATGTATAATGAATGATAATAAAATCACCAGGTCCATTTAGTGCAACAATCGACAGAATTCTATAGTAGAAATTGCGAATTGCACAAGCTGACCTGAAACTCACTACCAAACGACAAAATTTTAGGTTTGTCTAAATTGAAAGCATTTGCAGATGACAAAATAAAAGTGACTCAAAATTTGAAATTTGTTTTGTGAAGATAGAAAAAAAATGTGGGAAAAGGAGAAAATTCTGGTTACCAGCATTTTCTCATATTCCGAAATGTTTTCTAAAGGCTTCTTTGTCAGGGATTGTGTGGTAATGGCTTACCCCCTTTCACAGACCAAACAGAAACTCGAATATTTAATTATCCCAAAGTTTTACGCCATGGATCATCTAACGTCTGTCAAAATGAACTATGAATTCAGATGATAAGTTGTTTAAGATTTCCTTCTCCAAAAAGTTGTGTAGAGACACAACATTTTCCAGAAAGAAATCTTAAAATACATTTTTTAGTTCTCTCTCTGTATCAATGTTGACGTCGCAGTATACGTACATGTAACTGAATACTTTCTCGATTTTTGAAATAACACTACTTAATATTCCATAAGTCGTCAAAGGTGAAGGTTTTATGATTGAAATAATCTTTTGAAAATTTCAGTTTTAAACGCCCAATATAGGATAGAAATGGAAAGAAATAATGATAATAGCCGTGCAAATTTAACGCCCTTTCGACAGCTGTGTTTACGTTAATGAAATATATACACTGTAACAGATTGAAGTATTACGATTGTCGTATGCATTACCTAATGAGTATTTAAAGAGCACGAGATGTAAAAAGATAATATATATAGGGAATATCGTGTTAAAGTAACTTTCCTAATTCTTGTATTTGCTTCGAGCTTCAGAAAATTTAATCCTGCTAGACCGAATGTCGAGCGATATGTCAAAATTTTCAGCTGTGTCGAAGCAAATTTATTCAAGCAACAGGAAAGTTAAAACGAAATAATATTTACTCCTTTGATAATATAATTAATATTTCTAACAATCTAACAATTGAAAACGACATTGCAAAACGAAAAAAACTTAATTAAAGAAAAAAAGTTTTGTTGGCAATAAGTTATTGTTATTAACGATAGACGTATTTTGAAACGTAACCTTTAGACGCATAGATCTAATTAGAAGCCAGGCTGCGTGCGAGTTATGTCATCATACCGTTTTTGAAATAGTATTTGACCCTGTGTAGGCACGAATGTCTGGTGCATGTGCTGGATTGAGTTAGAATATTTGTTATGAAGTAATATACTACATGTTATGAATCATTGGAATGCATGTCCCTTCTATATTTGCTTTCATGGAAATCATATATCAATTCCAAAAGACAAAAACACGCCGTTTAGTCCGATTATCAAACTGTACTTGAAAAAGAAAAGTAATAGAAGAAAAAGTACGGAAATTTCTGGCTTCAGCTAGAAAAAGTGTGACAGAAAAAATAGCATTTCATAAAGTTTTTATACGATATTGACGTTTTGGGGTGATGTATGAATACAGTAAGGTACATATTTACGTGACAAGAAAAAAAGTATGCATGTCATCAATGGCGCCCTGAATTTCAAGCTTTAAAAACATCACATCCCTGATAAAATAGTCATAACACCACAAAAACCGGGTACACAATGAAACTTGTTCTTTTAACTTGTAACAGAGTGGATAGAGTGACCTCATGAATACAGACAGTCTTTTCACATGATGGCTTGATCCAAATTTCCGATGCGTTGAGGCTGTTGTATAATAAACTCTTTTTATAAGTCTCATTTATCTCATTCTCTTCCTAAATATTAACTATTGTTAATTATGTTAACCTACAAGCAGTAACATGTTTTGAATTCACTTGAAAATTACTACATTTTTTCCCATATTTCAAAATATGTATTACAGATATTGTTATGTAAGACTAGATGCTGGGTATCGTATAAGCATAATAATGTCAGATAAAATTTGTCTTGTCTTGTCTAAATAGCTCGTATGGGGAAACATATTAGAATATGTATGGTAATGGCCTTTAAACATACATAATCTTTAAATATGCATACCGTCATTTAATCTTAAAGAGACAGTCATCACGTATTATCAGCAGAAATTATGACTTGATTTAACGCTTGATTTGATCAACACTACCCTGTGTGTAGTTCCAACATTTATATTCTGACAAAACAAATGTACTGTTTGTGTTTATTTGCTAACTAAAAACGTGCCTATGTCTTTTTTAGCATTCCAGTACTTCATCATGAAAGTGCACGTCAAACTTAAATCTAAAATATATATCCTTGAAATATTAACCTACCAAAAACCTAAATAAGTTAAAAGCCTTCGGCTTGGGGCGACATGACTAACCACAGCCGTGAACAAGTTTCCAAGTCCCCTGCTACCTCATCGTACTACTAATAATGGCTGGTAACCAATAATATTTTCTCACCTCGCCGGAGACAAATCCTACCCATTGAACTACAATTTTTTTTTTTGTCGGCAAGAACTTCTAAAATTAACAAGTCTCAAGTTCAAACGTTTGGTGAAAAGTTAATCAGAGAAAGAATATTGTGTATATTGAAACGATCGGTCGGAATGACCTGTCTGAACACGAGATTCCAGTAATTAATTACCTCGAAGGAAGAATGAAAAATAGTTTGTAACTGATGGAAAAGAGTTGTTTTTTTCTATTATTTTGTATTGGCCATTAACTAGTACGCGCAGTTTCTTTTTAATCTTTTTTTGCTCTCGATTCGATCATTGACTAGTTTTACTTGTTTTTTTACAGTTTATTCCGTTCTTTACACATAATGGGACTTTCCTCTTCGATATCTCATCAGTCCTTTAATTGCTAAATGAATCGAATCAGTTTACCAGTCAATATGATGATTGCGCAGTTTCAAAAATCTTTTTATCCTGTAAATTCTCATCGTATTGGACACTGTTGACCAAAAATTAACAAGTCTCAAGTTCAAATGTTTGGTAAAGAGTTAATCAGAACAAGAAATATAGTTCTTATTTTCCCCGATGAAATAAATTTTGATCTTTCGCTGAAAAGAACAAATGTTTTATTTACTAAGTGCTTCTAGCCCCTTTGTTGGGGAGACTTGCATCAAAATCCAGCACAGTTGTATCCAGCAATTCCCCGTGGTGTACCCCGTCAGCATAGAAACGTATTACAATATGTAAAGCGCGATAAGTGAAGGGTAAATTACGCCATAAATCCATCTGGTTGAATGGCATGCGTTTTTTACCTAGGGAACTTGTGCGCGGGTAGCTACTGTTTCGATCTTGAATTGAAGAATTAGAAAATGAAATCGATTTTTTTCACTGGTCGCAACCATGAAATATCGAACAAAGAATGTTCAAAATAATGGTGTGCATATTGAAACGATCGGTCGGAATGACCTGTCTTAACTCTAGCATCCCGTCATTGATTACCACGAAGGATGGATTGCACAAATTGTTTTTCATTACAGGAAGAGTGCTTTACAAAATATGCAATGTATAGTTTCTGTCCCTTTTTCTTTTGTTTCTTTTGTTTCCGAATTGATCATGGAGTAGTTTGAATTTTTATTTTACAGTTTCGTCAAGTGTCTTTTTTTTTTTTGTTGACTTAGTTGAACTCTCTGGATATCTTAACTGTTCTTTAACTGCTACATAACATTAATGAAACTCTTTTAGTCAGTATCGAAACCAAACTTCTGTGGTTTCATAGATCTCTCTCTTTTGCCTGAAAAACCGTAGCAGATCCAAGACCACACAGAATGCTGCACACTGTCCACAAAATTTTGAGGAGCCTGGATATGCGCTTGTAAAACTAGAGGTTGACGCTGTCTCTTCCAACTAAATGAGCAATCCTCCAGCATAAGCGGAATTAGTCCATATCCATGACATATTTTACTGAACAAAAACATCACATAGTCATAGATCTACGAAAAGGAGAAAATAGCATTTTCTCCTTTTCTCACAATGTTTTCTACCCTGTTGGAAACAAATTTCAATTTTTGAGTTACGTTCATTTTGTTGTCTGCAAGTGCTTCCAATTTGAACCAGTCTAAAATTTTGTCGTTTGGTAAAGGTTTAAGCTATATAGAATGGTTTCACAATAAAAAAAAAAAGTTACCAATAGCAGAAAGTTTCGACTCAAGTCAGCTTGAGTGGACTACACTTTGCAGATGCATTTATTGCCGTTTTTTTTTTTCACATTGCAAGACTTAAATGAATTCGGCTTTTCTTGAGGTATAAAAGTATATTTTGTTTCATTCGTAGCAGATTGATCATTGAGGTTGGTTGAAGATTAGCATCAGGCTAGGGATGTTGTAGATCCAAGAGCAAACTACACATTTTTGTGCTGTCTGCTGTTTGTCTATGCCGTCCACAAAAGCCATTCGAGGCGACATTGGCAGCGTAGAGGTTTGAATGAATTCGGGTACTATCAAGATAATTAGGATCGTGAATAGCTGTCGGCTTAGAAGTTCATTTAAGGCTTATTTGATGAAAACTTTGACATCTCCATCCATCAAAAAAAGGTACAGGTGCACAGCATATCACCACATTGACGACGCGTAGCTGTCGTTTCCGGACATCAAATCAGGACCGAATGAAAATAAGCAGTATTATATACTTATCACTCTTATCAATAGAGCTTAACCCATTACCACACAATCCCTACTTTTGACATCCTTGAGAAAGAAACCTTTAGAAAACATTGTGGGAAAAGGAGAAAATGCTGGTAACCAGCATTTTCTCCTTTTCCCACAAAGTTTTCTACCCTAAGAAAGTAAAATTGAACCATTTGAGCCACTCTGAAATTGTCATCTGCATATGCTTTCAATTTCGATAGGTCTAAAATTTTTCCGTGTGGTAATGGGTTAAAGTACTTCGCAAAAAGTCTACCTCTCTCTCTCTCTCTCTGTGTAACCCGTCTATGTCTTTTACGTGCAGGTATTCAGTTTATAGCACATTGATCAAAGAGATACCAAATTCCGTCGCCACAACATCAGTTCAAAGGATAGGCCAAGAATATAATGAAAGGAAAGGTCCAGGCGCAATGAAATTAATTACTGGCCGATAAAACAGAACCAGTGTAAACATTATGACCGCTGTAATCCGATGCTATGTGACGGGTTTATTCTCGAAACGACATCAAATGATATTTGATCATCACTAACAAACAAATCAATCCGGTTAACCCATATCCGACATAGCGTTTTATCTAATGTTGATTGCCAGGTCAGTCGATCATACTTCACGTTTGTACAGTCTCATCAGGGTATTTTCTTTCCGGTGAATCTTTGAACTGCGGCTGAAAAGAAAATGAAATAGCATGAGACACAGATTCTTCTACCTAAAGATATCAGCGGTTTTGTTTTAAAAACTAGGTTAACTGAGAAGAAAAATGGAAAACAGGAACACACCTTTTGTTCATGAACAAAGAAAACAGTTCTGAAAATTGCAAGTTATTGCTCAATAATATTCGATACCTCATTTTCGCACAAAGTTTTCAAAAGCAGGGACATAAAAATTATTTTAGTATGAAGGTATACTTTCTTATGTGTTGTTTACTATCTACGGCAGATTCATGTTCTTACTCTGTTGCACAGAAAAGCAGGGATATCCAAAATGACGTTGGAAGTAGAACTAGGTCAGGACATATATAGTTACAGCGAAACATTTTAAACTGGTCAATTACCGTAATCTGAGATCTAATGACCTTTTGTTATGAATACAATTAACAAACCAGTTGGTAACCCTGACAAAGCTATTGCAATACAAAGGCTGATTCTCGGTTAAAAGTATCTGCAAAGTACATGTATATCAAATGGTATATCAATCTATACTCTCTCTGTTCTTGTTTGATGTTAAAAACCACATACCAGCTATTTTATACACACGAAAGGACCGTACGTTAAAGTAAACACAAACAGTTTACTGTTTAACGGAGGCATGAAGCAGTTATATTAGAAGTGAACATCGTCTATCACTGAATCCTTTCACCAAGAAATACAGCATAAGTATCATTACCGACAACTCAAACTAAGAGCCCGCTTATATTAGCTCTTTATCGAACAGTAATATTTTATAGACTGCCACCTACAGACGACAAAATGAATATAACTCAAAAATTGAAACTTGTTTCTATTAGGGTAGAAAACATTGTGGGAAAAAGGAGAAAATGCTGGTTACCAGCATTTTCTTCTTTTCCCACAATGTTTTCAAAAGGATTCTATCTCAGGTTCGTAAAAAACAGGAAATGTTTGGAAAAGAGTTAATGTCTATTTCATTACCCATAGAATCCTGTTTATCATATGTTTATATTCACGCACGTGAATAAATTCAAATACGATAGGTTAAAATTCCTTATCAGGGCAGTTTCAAATACAGTTTCAAATATGGCAAGAATATAGGTTTTAACCATTTGGTTTACAAGGGCAACTTTTGCGGACAGAGTAGGTCAACCCCAAACTGCAACGAATTGTGGTGTCAAATCTCGAGTCTACACTGTATTTTAAAGTTAGATTTTTGTGGCGAAAAGATTTTAAAATTCGCAACATTCTGTGTTTCAATGATTAAATTTTCATTTAACCCTTTTCATTAAATTCCGAGCTTTAACTAACCTAAAGAATAAAGTTTTTGCAAAAAATATGGATAAGGGAGAAAATGAAATGCAGGTATCCAGAACTTTTGTCCTATTCCGACAATGTTTTCTACCCTTTTAAAAACAAATTAAATCCGACCTTTAACTAGCCTAAAAAATAATGCATTTGAAAAAAAATATGGGTTAGGGAGAAAATGCAGGTATCCAGAACTTTGTCCTTTTCCGACAATGTTTTCTAACTTTTTCAAAACAAATTCCACAATTTCACCAAATATGTGATACAATCTGGAAATCGTGACAATAGATTTGGAATAGCCCAAAGACTTGTGTTTTGGTGAAGAGTTAATTCAGTTAGAAGTTTCAGAATTAAATCATTTTCACTGTAGACTAGAGATTTGAAGGGACTAGCATGTTTATGTCATTATTTTTGCCCCATTTGTTGTATTATAGTGCCGTTTATGTGATAAGCTGATGGGTTTTAAAAAAACACGATTATTGCATCAGTTATCGTTAGATTATGATTTCCCGTGACACAATATCGGAAATGATAATGGATCAGTAGCCGCGCAATAAAAATTCAGTGAAAGCGTTTGGTCGTTTTAAGGCCAATGAACACATGCACGTAAATGAATTTCATTTTTTGAAAACAAGTGCTTTTTGCCAACCTCAAATCACATTACACTTAACAATTTGGCATACAAGTCATATATATATATATATTACTCTGTGAACAGGGGACTTTATGCATCTCCGCAATGCATGATGCCTACTAAGTAATTACTTAATTATAGACCCACGATTCTTTTTTAATTTTTCAAAAACCTGCCGAATCATAGAAGGTAGAAGAATGATCAGTTGACATGCAGGAAATTTGAAAATAGCGAAAATTTCCCACCCATGTCCTCACAGGATGACACGAGTCGATATTTTTTGCTAATCCGTTAAGTCCCTTTTTTTAAGGCTATGGGTCATTTGTAGTCCTTCAATAATTAAAGCAAATGTTTCAGCCAATAAATTCCATCAAACGAGTAGATTCGCCCTATTTCTTCTATTTGTTTACTATCATCTCCAGTCTAGCCTGGGTTTAGTCCTTTCGGTTTTTTTCCTTTTCTATCATTCCGACGTTACTTTGTCATGTGTTATTTTCACCGGTTTATTTCTTGAAGTGTAAGGCCGGAGATAGCCTGGCTCCTGGCTATCTCCGGCCTTACACTGCAAGAAATAAACTGGTGAAAATAACACATGACTTTTCACCGGTTTATTTCTAGCACTGTAAGGCCGGAGATAGCAGGCTGGGTCCAGGCTATCTCTGGCCTTACACTGCAAGAAATAAACCGGTGAAAAGTCATGTGTTATATTCACCGGTTTATTTCTTGCAGTGTAAAGCCGGAAATAGCCTGGTTTCAGGTTATCTCCGGCCTTACACTGCAAGAAATAAACCAATGAAAATAAGACATGGCGTTAAACGTATCGGAGACTGACGACCATCTGGCACATTTAACTTAACCCATTACCACACAATCCCT
Source organism: Tridacna crocea (assembly GCA_943736015.1). Classification (NCBI taxonomy): domain Eukaryota; kingdom Metazoa; phylum Mollusca; class Bivalvia; order Cardiida; family Cardiidae; genus Tridacna; species Tridacna crocea. The sequence goes on from OX031066.1 coordinate 20,621,402, forward strand.
ACTTTTGACGCACCTGAGAAAGAAGCCTTTAGAAAACATTGTGGGAAAAAGAGAAAATGCTGGTAACCAGCATTTTCTCCTTTTTCCACGATGTTTTCTACCCTTCACAAAACAAATTTCACATTTTCAGTCACTTTTATTTTGTCGTCTGCAAATGCTTTCAATTTGGACCAGTCTAAAATATTGTCGTTTGGTAATGGGTTAAGTATTTAGAGTTTTTTTATGTGTTAAAGATCGAAATTTATTTCATCGAGTGAACATCATCGGTAATATTTTCACAGCCACGCAGCCACGAATTGAAATGCATGTGTAGTACTAATGATATTCACAAGATACTAGTAGTATACATTTCCATCTTTCACCGAAAAAAAAATTTACTATTTATACCATGCAACTAACCTACGTTTTATTTAGACTTTGGTCAAAATCCAGTGCAGTTGTTTTCGGTAATTCCCCATGGCGTCCCTCTCCACATATCAACGCAATACAATATTATGTCAAGCGCAAGAAATCTACGGCAAATTTCGTCATATTTCCATCTAGTCGAATGGCACACGCTGTTTTCCAAGGTAACTTGTGCACGAGGAACTACTGTTTCCGCTTTCAACCGAACAGTTAGATTTTTTTTTAAATGGCATTTTTCACAGGTCCTAACCATGAAATACCAAATCATATTTCTCCATAAACTACCGAAGAGCATTAAATAATAAATATCATTAAATTAAGAAGACGAGCGTTTTCGAATTAGATAGCAAAGTACAAGACCCAGCGTTGAATTTGGAAACTGATCAAGGTCATCTAACATGATTATTAAAAAAAGCAGAACTTTGCTTTTTCGAACATTGTCGGACAAGGGACAAGGCTAGATTGCATAAATCGTGTATTCTAGTCACGTGTGTTTCTTTGCATTTTTTTTCACCTGCATGCAATGATGACATTCTAGTATACGAGTACTTTGTACCAAGTCATAAGTTACGCTTGAATATGTTGCAACGATCTTCGCAAAGGCCCCCATGAGTATGACACTATGTACTGCTTTCAGTGTTATATAACGTTACCAGGCTGCGTCTTTGAAGAGTCTTTCCCAGTGACTTTCCCACGAAACGCAAAATGTCTCGGATTAGAGTCCCTGGGATTGGTAGATTACACATCCTACATCTTGCCACTAAGCCATACAGGACCTCCTGTATATCAACAAGTCCTGAACCCTTTCCCAAACGACAAACTTTTGGACTAGACCAAATTGAAAGCGTTTGCAGACGACAATTCAACTCTTGCTGAAAAGATGATTTCTGTCTATGATAGGGTAGAAAACATTGTGGGAAAAGGAGAAAATGCTGGTTACCAGCATTTTCTCCTTTTCCCACAATGTTTTCAAAGGCTACTTTTCCAGTCCCGTAAAAACCAGGGATTGTTTGGGAAAGGGTTAAATTGAAGACCAGTCTGTAACCAACTCGGCTTGTTCTGTCTGACTGTTACGGGCCAGTCTGAATGATATACATTGTAATCCATAGCTTGCTTTGATAAATATCATAAAGATTTTCTGTCCCTTGGAAAGATCGATGCTTCGATGTTACTTACCCAGACGACATTCGTGTTTGCTTCTCTAACTATGCACGTATAGTAGAGGCCGGGTGCAAACGAAAATATTGTTATTGTCATGCATTGTAATTCAAAGTATTTTCTCGGCAAAAAATAGGTCAAACAACACTAAAGATACAAAATATGACTGCACCTAATATGTTTAATGTACATTTTTCATTCAAGCATCTGTAGCTTGATACCATCATTCAAAGGGCGTATAAGACTGATCAATTACAGGGGTTTTATATTCTGTCAGTGACATGTTTAACGGCCAACATGAACAAGGATATCATCTAGTTTTTCTATTAGAAATGCTGTCATGATAGTTCACTATTTGATATGTTGTTTCCGTAACTGAGCACGAGAGCGCGCCCAGATGACAATTGACATGGTAACCGCATATACATGTTCAGATTTTCTGTAACCTAATTTCATTTCAAGCCGTTAGTGAGGCCCAATGGGTCCGTATTCACCAACCATATTAAAAAAACGTTTAAGGCCTTATTCTCAGAAATTTTCTAAATACGAAAGTAATGCAACCTCTGATTGGCTAAAGCATTTGGTTTCGCCAATCAGAAGTTTTATTACTTTTAAATTTAGAAAATCTTGGAGAGTAAGATTAAGAATTGTAACAAAGATGCTGTTCTTGTATCATTATTTACATCAATGGTGGTAGCCCATCGGAGTAGACAATAAGGTCGAGCTTTGACAAATGGTGGTATCGTTGTAGACCCGGATCCTTTCAAACAGTCTTGAGGATATTCTTAGTCTACAAGGTTTTCTAAATTTGAGTATAAGACAGCTTATGAATGGCTAAACGAAGTGCAGAGCTCCAGATAAGAGGGAGTGATGGTATTTTAAATCCATTTTTTATCTTCCAAACGCTATGTGATGGGTACTCATTGGAATCGTCTCAATGAGACGATTCAATAAGTACCCATCACATAGAATTTAGTGGATAATTGTTAATATTTTCAATTTTGAAATAAAAATCACTCCCACTATCTGGAGCTATGGAAGTGGTTTAGCCAATCAGAAGTTGTGTGTGTGTGTTGTTGTTTTTTTTCTTTTGAATCTAGAACTATACTATGAACGTTCTTTGAGAATGGCCAGTGAATACGGCCACCGGTTTTCTCTTATGTATATTCAACTCTGTGGCTCTTATGTATATTCAACTCTGTGGCTTTCAATTAGAAAAAAAAGAGACTTTTAAGCATCCAAATATAATTCTACAAAATTAAATTATGGCTTTGGTCCAAAGCTTAATATATGGCAGCAGACAGTGTTGATCCGAAATCAAATTGTCCGTCTATTTTGTTTGTAAGCTGATTCTACGTGGTCTGCAAAATACATGAAACTCGCAATTCGCAGTGAAAGTGTTAAAAAGTTCATTACTATTACTTTATTTCACTTGTATAGTCGTTCGGGGTTTAACAAAGACTAGACCGGGGACATGCAGTGTCTCTGTCAAGGACATTGCCGCATGATCATTGCTAATTGATCAAAAGCAAAATGAGTTTTTGTCCTTCCTGGTAAATCCCAAAATAGTTGTCTTGTTTCTATGGTAGAAATTATGGATTTTAGGTAGGGCTTTTTTCTGCTATAGCGACAGGAAAATTATTTTGGAATTGATCAGTATGAATAAAGGCAATCCACGAATAACTTTTTTTTCCAACTGACTGGTCTAATAGAGCTATGGAACATTTCTGGGCTTAGCCTTTCTGATTAAATAAACCATTCGAACGCTGAATACCTAACTTGTTGTTCACAAATGCATATATTTTGTTATTAGTAGGAGTCCAGGGCTTAAGTATTCGCCAACCAATCTTAAGAAGGTTCTTTGTCAAGTTCTTGACTTAGTAATACAAGATCTGATTGGCTAAACCATTTAGAACTTGTGTCACTGCAAGAATATCTTAATCGTGTGAGGGGCAAAATCTAGCATCATACAACATACTCTTGATGTATCCCTGTCAGAAAATTACGGGACATGATATCCCACACTGACCAGACACAGATTTTATTTATTTTATACTGGAGCGATCCGGAAATTGTGGTTGATTATCAAGTAGGCGTAATCAAATTTACCACTCCTCTTTAATTGTACGAGATCTGGGTGCGTAGTTTCAACCATTCAAAAGAATGTTTTCAGTCTTATACTCTAGAGTTTGCTAAATTTGACCATGACACAATTTCTCATTGCCTAAATCGAATTGCTAAACCAAAATCTACAGAACAAAATTAAAGAAATTAAGACTTGTAAATGAATACGGACCCTGTTGTCTGCCTACTCTCTTCCAATCTCGGAATTTTCCGACAACCTATAATTGTCCAATTCCCTTTATTTCATGCTTTTTAGTAGTTTATAGAGAAGTAACGGTGAAATATCGTTTGATATTTCATGGAAACAGCCAGTGAAAAATACCGATTTTATTTTCCAACTCTTCAATTAAGAAGGAAACAGTAGTTCCTGTACACCAGTTACCTATGTAAACAGAGCGTGCTATTAAACCAGATGGAATTATTTCGAAATTTTATTGTACATTTCTCATAGCTTACGTAATATTGTAATACGTTGTTATGCTGAGGGGGACGCAACGGGGAATGACCACAAACGAACATGGTGGGTCTGTGTTTTGATGCAAGCCTCCCCCAAAAAAGGGTAAACCCTTTACCACACGACAAAATTTTAGACTTGGCTGCATTGAAAGCATTTGTAGATGTCAGTTTCATTGTGGCTCATACCAAATTAATTTTCTTTGATAGGGTAGGGGAGAAAATGCTGGTTCTCCTTTTCCCACAGTGTTTTCAAAAACCTTCTCTTTTAGGGGCGGTAAAAGTCGTCATTGTGTGGTAAAGGGATAGACCATGAAATAATACTTTTTTTCCGATGATAGATGGAAATTTATTTCATCGGGTAAACATCATCGGTTGTAAGTTTATCTGTGGCTGTGCAACTAGTGAAAATATTACGTTCAACCGATGAAATAAATTTCGATATTCAACCGAAAAGAAAGCTAATATCCTCTATTTTTATTAATGAAATTGTAGAGCTCGTTACAGGTATGTCATGACGCTGGAAATTAGGATTATCTATTATCCCTTAGTTTAACACAGAAACATCATAATTAAAGTATTGAGGATCACAATTTTCTCTATCAGTAACAGCATTTTAGGTCATTCTACTATTGATCTTGTTTTCTTCTTTATTTGACAATTCTTCCATAACATTTTTTCCACATACGAGATATATGTAGAGTCTATACATTTTTTTAATGAAGACTCGACCAATATGTCACCAAATGGGGTTAAGGATAACTTATTTGTCCATATAATCAATACGGATGAGTGTATTAATTAACACAATTCATCCACATATTTACTAATACAATTTCCGACCGTAACTCCTCAACGAATCATTCATTTCATATTTACATTTTCGAAAAAAATCCAAATAAGGTTGTTTTTTCTGTAATTACCTTCCGCCACTCCCTGGAAAAAAACTAGTAAATGATGAAGTATAATTGATACGATGTCATAATCATTTTTCCTGACAGTTCGAATATGGACTTAGTCAATTTCAAACCGTGAATGGTATTCAACCATTCTTAATCTGAACGTTCTTTATTTTATTCTCCAGAATTTTCTATATTTAAAAGTAACACAACATCTGATTGGCTAAACCAAATGGTTTAGCCAATCAGAAGTTGTCTTACTTTCAAACTTTAGATACCTTGCAGAATGAGACTATGAATATTCTGCAGAATGGTTGGTGAATACAGACCCGTATTTAGTTGACGAGTTCTCTAACTTTTTTTTTTTTTTTTTGAGCTCTGCTCTGGCAAAAGGGGAACTAAATCATCTTCGTAATTCATTATACTAAGAAGAAGTCACATCACATGAATCCATTTTTATCCAGAAACCTACAGAATCGTCAAGTATCTTTGGCATGAATAAAATCAACTGATAGTAAAAATTTCAAATAAAGTAAGCCTGCGTGGAAAAGGCAGGAGGCTTAAGTTGATACCTTTTGCTGATCCATTAAACTTGCTTTCAGGGAGCATGACTCGTTTCCATTTAAAGGTGGGTATCTCGAATTTTCACACACCACCAAATTAAAAAATATATATATATATCACAGCATTTATATGAAAAAAAAAATACAAATCACCAATAATTAAGAATCATAAAATTACAGAAAAAAAATTTTTGATGGTATTCCCTTAAAAGGCTACGTAGCCTCTTAAGCTATTTTTAGATTTCCCGCCAATAATAAAAAAAAGGGATTTGTGGGAATGTTAAGAGACTAACACATGACTAATGACGGTGAAATTCCATAACATAACAAACATGTAATTATTTTCCATAATGTCTTCTTCGGACGGTATATTTGAAGCTTCGTTTGTATATTTACGGTTTGTAAATGAGCGAGGTGCTCATGCAAAAATAGACCGTATATCCCGTCGGTGTCGACCTGGGCTGTAGTAGTTTTCGTCTACTGGGGTTTTATGAATCAATATTATAAGGCTTTTGGAGTACAAGGATGATTTTTTGTATTCTTGTAAAATTTTCGCGCCAAAATCTGAAGGGCACTTGGTATCCAAAGACATCACCAAAACAGCATAATTGTTTTTTATTCAACTTGTTCACCTCCGCTTTAAAAAGAAAAAACCAAACTTAACAGCATGTTATACACGTGTAATTTTGCCTTTATTGAGGAAATAATTGAACAAAGTTTAAATAAAGAAACACTTGAAAACAAAATGATTGTCAAAGAGTGATTTGACGTATTTAATGCATTTTATCGGTAATCAATGGATCATTCTGCAAAATCGTCTTTTTACTCTGCATGAGTAGTACAATTAAAGAAACGCTTGTTTAAGTGTGGAACCTAATGCATTTTCATGATCATATAAAAATCCTCTCACAAAAGCAATGTAAACCCGAGAAAGAATTGTAAAAGAAATTCTAAGGTTGCCTCAAAAGATTATTTGCATGTTGCCAGTCACCATGGTAGGGACGAAAACGGGTCTGCAAACACGGTATATGTATTCTTTTCATCGACAAGCTTTCAATCCCATGTTACACCATCCTTAATCTGCTAATCAAACCTTTATTACCTTTCGTGGATAATGTAGATCAGAGCACGTAGTCTGACTTTGGACCTACACTGGCTGTTTGTTTTTTGCTGAAACCAACACAGGCACGTAGGAAGCATCTCAAGATGGGGGGAAGCGAAGGGGGTGGGGGGGGGGGGGGCTAATTTCGAAATACTGAGATTTTTTGTGTGGTTGTTGCGTTGCACTAAAAACTCTTATTTTAGTTACTATGATTTTCAACATGATTGGGGGTGGCCTCCCCCGGCCCCGTTCCTACGGGCCTGCAACGCAATCACAATATTTAGCCCCCACCTCTTGTTCCTATGGGCTTCCCCCCCCCCCCCGTTCTTACGGGCCTACAACGCAATCACAATATCTAGGCATTTTTGAGCGCCGATAGGTAAGTTGTAAGTTGTCAACCCTCATTTGCAGGAGTTAAGTAGAGATGTCATTTTTTTCAGCCATATTTAAGACTATTTAAGGCTCAGTACCCGAAGACTGGTGTTATTGGTCAGTTTAAAGGTAGCGTCTTAAATAAACAAGGGAAGTGAATTTTGCACGATTGATAACATCGCTGAAGAAGCAATGATTTATTATTTGCATAAGGAAGGTATAAACACTTAAGGATATTCATATTGATATGGTAGAAACACCAGGGCTCGTATTCACCAACCATTCTTAAGAACGATATTTGTCTTATTCTCCAGAATTTTCTATATTGGTTTAGCCAATCAGAAGTGGTGTTACTTACAAATTTAGAAAACCTTGGAGAATAAGACTGAGAATATTCGCAAGAATGGTTGGTGAATACGGGCCCTGGAAATGATGACCCATACACTACAATGAAAATGTGAATGGCAGAATCCATTGGTAGTAGACGTGCCTTTAGGTTGACACACATTCTAAAAAGTTCTGTCACTACCCCAGAAACGGCCAATAAAGTCCATGAATTTATTTTGCTGAAAAGCTAGTTACAGAAAGATATATTGCCAGCTCAGCTTCAATGATGAGATTCCATTCTCAGTACAGATTTTATAATGAGAAAGTTCTCTGCCTATTGAATACCAAGATCTACCAGGTGATCAGAAACACACCAGGCGGACTTTGTCGTGTGCTAGTCTGGATGATCAGAGGCAGATCTTGAAGATTAATTATGAAAAACTGTTGTCTTCTCAGGCTTATCAGGTCCTTTCTGTATCCGAACTGGCTTAAACCCCGGAATCGCTTGTTCGATTTCCTACCCGCCTGAATTCTTCTTGAGGGTTGATAACTGACACAGCGATAGCATTTATTCCTCTGTACCCAATACATGGATCCGTGGAAATCGATATTTGACCAATCAGGACATCGCATTTATTCTACCCGATGTCCTACCTTGGTTTCTGCTATTTCGGCTCACAAATAAACGACTGCTAACGTTGGAAGAATGCAATTCTCTTTATTTATCTTGTGTTTTTAACGTTTGAATTTTAAAAAAAGCTTTAAAAATGTGCTTTGCGAACGTGTACCGATGACGTGAGATCATGCAGAGGCTATAGACAAATTTAAATTGTGATGATTACTGAAAATTTGAACTTATGCAAAGAGCTGATCAGCGCTGGATAATGGATTAATTCAAAGTATTCTATGATTTTTCCTCTCTGAAAGAGAAAACTGGAAAACAAAGGCAAAAATAGACCTATATGAAGTATTAATAAAAAGAAAATACTTTTACTTGAATATCTAATCTTGTTCAATAACCTATGCACATCCAAAAAGTGGCCGCGTAACTTGTCACCAATTGTTTCAATTTGACATTAATCTTAAAGAATATGCTGAATGTGTACTGGGATCGTATATAAGATCTCTGATGTGTAGATATAGATCAGATTGCAAATTACATGATGATTAGTCTTGGATTTAAAGAGCCTGCTGATTACAATAAGCACTTTGACGTGTAGTTCTTCCTTACTAGGAGTATATTTCAATTCTAAAAAAAGTCTAACTTCTGATCTGGTGGAACTTGGAAATTTTTCTCTTGACTTATCTGTTTTAACCGTTTACAACATGACGGGTTTTAACGACCCGTAGAAAGCTTTTAAAAGCATTGTGGAGAAAGGAGAAAATGCTTGTAACTTTCATTTTAACTTTTTCTCACTGTGTTTTGCGCTCTTTCAAAAACAAATTTTTTTTTTGAATCATTTATTTTGTGGTCTGCGAATATTTGAGTTTGGATTGCTCTAAAAATTTTGTCATTTGGTGATGAGTTTAAATGGATAAGCACATCTGCACATTAGCACAAAGGGTGTGTTGGTAAACTGTTAATTTGATAGGAAGTGTGTTTGGTTGCAAAGCAAATTACCGCTCTAATCAACTTGACCACCCGTTGTTATCAGTATATCATATACTACCGTCAATGATATTAATATTTTCTTAATTGACAACACACTTAACGCATTTTATAATCCACCAGACAACCCTTTTCCCCTGAAACTGATATTAAAATTTTTCATTAACTTAAACCTCTCTGCACATGTAGAATCAGACATTCTATAAACTTCCCTAAAGGTTTGTAATTCAGCGTTATTTAATTTGGTATGATGCTGAAATGACTTTACTAGCCCAACGAAAGCAATAAGTATCGTTAATTCTATTACCCTGCGGAGATTTGTTGATGTTTTTTTCTATGTACAAATTTCTGTTTAAACATGTAAATCTGTTACATTGTATGTCGCTCTCGTAATTCACCCTTTTAATATATCTCCGTATGTAAATTAGTTAAGCATCTTTAAATTGTTTACTGAGAATTTATCATCGATAGAAATATACGATTAAAATACTTTTTCCGGAATTTTATTGAGAGAAACAGTCATCACAGCACGATTTAAGTAGCCTATCTGCTATACTGTATATGTACTGACCACGTTTGTTTGTGAGACCTTGGCAACAGTAACTAAGGTAGTTGGTTTATCTTATCACCACGGATCCATGTATAGACATTGTCTCAACACGTTCACGATGGAAAGCAACTGGTTTCAAAAGAATGTGTCCACAGTAAAGGTATACGGCCTAACCCCCCCCCCCCAAAAAAAAAAAAAATGGAGGCATTTAAAACTATCGTAGGAGTAGCAGAAAACTAGTACTTTCTTCCTTTAACTCTTTACCAAACGACAACAATTTAAACTGGTCCAAATTGAAAACATTTGTAGAGGACAAAATAAATGTAACTCAAAAATTGAAATTTGTTTCCAGCAGGGTAGAAAACATTGTTGGAAAAGGAGAAAATGCTAGTTACCAGCATTTTCTCCTTTTCCCACAATGTTTTTAATAGACTTCTATCTCAGGGTCGTTAAAACCAAGGAATTTTTGGTAAAGGGTTAACACATAGCGTTATCCCAGATTAGAGGCAGATCCAGTTGTTCAACTGGTCTTCTGCAAATGCTTCAGGTTTGCACAGGTCGAAATCTTTGTAGTTTAGTACAGAGTTATGACGTAAGCTACTAATGTTTATATTCACAGGTATGGACCGACTGTCAGCTCACCTGGAACGCCACAGAAACTGGGATAGATAACATTGTGGTCCCTTACAATGCTATATGGGTGCCAGATATAACTCTTTATGATAAGTATGTTTCGTTTATTTAGAGGATAAATAGATGTTATCGACTGGTTGTGTGTGATTTTAAAAATCTGTCACTAGAATGGGGAAAAACGGGTCCTTTGGATTCAATCTTTAACCGCATCTAACCCAATTCGAGTGCCAGGTTTTTTAATACCACATAAAACCAGTGGATTATTATAATTAGTATATTCCTAATTCACTTTTTTTTACTTTCACTATTATCATGAATGGTGCAACATTAGCAATATGGGAAAAAAGTAATTCCGGCAAATATTCTTAAACTTTATTTTAAATAGTGATGATACCGTATTGATTATCACTAGTGGTGTTGTATACTGTGAAATCTCAGTAATTCGCTGATAAGAATATAATAAAACTTCTCATTTACATAACAGGAACATTCTTCAAGTTGAAGGAGCGTTAAGAGCTATTACCAGGACCACGCGGAAACAAAAATTATGTATCAAATACAATAAAATGTTTTGTAGCACTGAAGACTGAAATCTTATTTCACTGAGTGAAAGCCAAATTTGATAGTTTCATGTTTGCCGAGGCCACGTGTGAAAATCTCGAATTTTGATATTTCATGAAATCATCTTCGTCTTACATCAAAAGAAACAATTTTCCTTCTACATTAATAGTAAAAACTGCCAAAGGTGAACATTGTATCTCGTGTTTTTATGGGAGATTAACGTCAAGTTTATTATGATATACTGTTACAGAAATAACAAAATTAAATAGCGTAGACAATACCTGTGTTCTGTATGTAAAGTTGGATTTGAAATACCTTATCCGCTTAGTCATATATACTTTTACAATAGTAATTTGCTTATTTTTGAAGTCTTCAGTTTTAGAACTTTCATGAACATGCTTCAAGTTGCATTTTTGTTAAATTCTCGGTTTAAAAAGAATCACAACTTGTTTGTTTGGCCTTATTCCTCTGATTTTCTCGAATGCCACGATGTAAATGCACTACGACTGCAACTTTCCCTATTCTTTGCACCTTGATATCTGATTCGTTTATTTTCCAAACCTACAGTTTTAGAACTAATGATAATAGCCACACTTCATTTTTGCATGTGTGTGTCTTTTTTTACATTATTGTTTACAAAAAAATACAACTTGTTTCTTTGGCCTTATTTCTCTATTTTTTTCCTAGTGATGATGCACTACGCTTGTAACTTTCCCTATTTTTTGCATCTTGGTTTGTTATTCATGCATTATATGGTATGGTATAGTATGGTATAGTATGTTAATAGTATGCCTCAATGAAAAAGAAATATATGAAGAGAAAAGTAAATACATATCGTAGGTTAACTTCAAAAATCTCGTAACTACAGCTTGTTACAAGCTGTAGTTACGAGGTTTTTATATTAAACGGACGATATATGGTATACATTTAAAGGTTAAAGTAGTGAAACTACTAAGGGGAAGTAGAAGTTTACTTGCAAATAAGTCTTTATACTGGACCATTTCATGAAAAAAAAATCGTTCTTCTGAAGGTTGGCAGCATTTTTTCGGTATGATTGGTGGCATTTTTTTATGGCTGGTTTTCATAATATCGTGTATAATGTTTTCCATGCGTTTTTAAGCATAAAGAAAGTGGTTTGAGAGTGGCCGTGGCTTTTGGGATAATTTGAGGTATTCCTTTTACTTTTTCATCCGCGATGTACATAGACATTATAAACTTGGCCTTGTCAAAGCTATGACACGAGGCAAATTTCAAATCTAGACGTAACTATATGACATTCAACTCTCAAGTACATTGTCTGTCTAACTGGCCGGTGCAGTTTTCAATTCGCATGTCATTTTCAATTATATGATGATACAGACGTGTCTATTCATTGATCTATTAGGAACTTTTTTTTATTGAAACAGAGGAGTGATTCGCCGTCACACGAATTCAGTTTGACGGTTGGTATAAGAAGTTGAGACTTAAAAGGTCACTATGTGTTACATATGGCTGGTTGCAAGGCACTTTGGTGTAATTCTGTAACACTAATACAGAAATTTATGCTACGCAATGGTCTTTTCTGCTTCACGGTTATGCGAAGAAACTTGAGAGCACTAAAAAAGAAATAATGATGATGTTCATAATAAACAGTTCCCAACTTAACGAAAACTGATGTGGCCAGCTCATTCTTTCATGACCTATAATTATGTACCTACGTAAAAGGCGTCACGCCGGAGCTAATGTAAGTGTTTGAATTGGAAGAATGTAATTTTTTCTTTGATATGAACTTCAGACAATTTATAGGTAAAATAGAAGTAAAAAAAGAAAGTGGCGTCATCACAATAAGATCATCCGTTAACGAAAACCAGTTAGTTCATTCATGACCTATATGAACTTACGTAAAAGGCATCAAGTCGGAGTTAATGTGAGTCTTTAAATTGGAAGAATGCATTTTTTTTCTGTGATGTGAACATCAGACTATTTAGAGGTAAAACAAAGGTAAAATACGAAAGTGGCTTCATCATTACACAATCTGTAGCATTGTTTTTCTTTGATATGAACACCGGACTGTTCAAAGGTATGTTATAGGTAAGATACGGAAGTGACGTCACCTCTAAAACCTAGATACTGTTGAACAAAATTAAAGCAATTCAATTCTTTACCGAGCAATCTCGACTTTTAACGGTCATGAGGAAGAAGGCTTTTGAAAACATTTTGAAAAAAAAAAAGAGAAAATGCTGGTAACCAGTATTTTCTCCTTTTTCCCCACGATATATTCTAACCATTAACAGATAAATCCCGCCCTTTAAGCCAAATTTGATTTGTCGTGTGCAAATGCTTTGAATTTGGACAAGGATAAGATTTTTTTCTCGTTTGATACAATGTAAAGTGTTGATTAGTCGTAACACTAAAATCCCTACCTGTCATTTTATCATATCTGAGTGGTTAGAAATATCAGATTTCAGTCCATAGGGAATAAAGCTGATGATCATCGTTAAAATGTCATTAATGATAAAATGCCCGCATGGTACAATAAGGCCACGAAACTTTTGCCGATAAAAGTTTTTGCTTTAAATATGAACAAGTAGCCAAATCCTTTCGAAAGTGAAGAAGTATTTCTGCAAAATATCTTTCATTACATTATTTTCAGTGTAATAACGTGCGAAGCTCTTTTGCGGTAACACTATTTTAGACTTTGTGGTGGGTTTTAGTCCGAATCTAGATGGGAATAACTAAATAAAGATTGTCTTCCGGTTGATCGGACAGGGTCACGCGTATCGCAATCTTTTACATAATTTTTTTATCTGATCGGTCAAAAATACAACAAATGATCAATCGATCGGACAGTAACATAAAAATTGTCGTCAGTTAAATCTGTTTAGATTATATTTCTAACTTAGTTTAAGCCTATTGAACTTCTATTCATGTATCATCCTCGGGTACCCAAATCAGGGCCATCTAAGCTTTATCTAGGAACGGAACTATTAATAGATAATATACAATAAGAAAAATAAATGCACAAGCCAATAACTTTCTGTGTCCATCAGTCTTCATCAAAAGCCGTGTGGACATTGATTTCAAACTTTCAAAAATTGATAAAAACTTTCAAACTTTCAAAAATTGATAAAAACTAACTGCATGTCAACAAACAACCGCCTATTTTTGTGTGCCTAAATCCGCCCCAGAGTGATGTCACCAATTCTTCTAAGTGTAGAAAATTAAGGCAAACTTAGCAATGTTTTTGTTTTTTTTAACAAATGTAACTTGAGCTGTTTTAAAATAAATAACTGCAAGAGTTTGTCATTATATTTCATGTGATCCACTAGTTCCCGTAGCGTCAATAAAGGCGGTTTACTTGTGGATACAATATAATGATGCACCTTTCCTGGTTACCTATACCTATATATGGTGTAAAGTACATGAATATTTAGCAGCTGCTCTTCTCTACGATTTCTTATTAAGCTTTCAAAAGTGCATCACAAAAAAATATTGATGCATATAACATTAAAGCCGCCGCAAATCAGTTGTTTCTTAAAAAAACAGCATCTTAAATTGACCAATTTACAGAACTTGGTGAGAAATGAAGTGAGAAGTCCTAAACAATCATTACAATGCAAATGAAAACTTAGAAAAATGAACCAATAATGGTCAGACATAATCATAGCCATTCTTCGGCGAAATTTAGCATAATTTCAGTAAAATCACCAGTAGCAATAAGTTAAGACCTGCGTCAGTCTGCTAGGTCTGTGCAAGCTAACCTGAGTCGATACCTTTTGCAGACGCATTAAACTTCCTTTTAAAAGAGCATGACTCACTTTGTGTTCTGCATTCCATCGTTAGTTTTGTTTTGTTGTCGTGGGTTTTATCGGCAGTTGTGTGTTGCTGGATGTGTGTTTTGGTTCCGTGATGTTCTTTTTGCATTTTATCGGTAAATGTTTGTTGTCGTGGGTGTTATCCAGGGGAGAGAGGGCATCGGATGTGTATTGCTGTTGTGCGTCTTATAGACGGCTCTGTGTTGCCAGATGTGTGTTTTGGTCCCGTATTGTCCTTGTGCATTTTATCACATAGATGTTTGTTGTCGGGTGTAATGTGTTGTATCAACTTCACCTTTTTCTCCTACACGTTTTCTCACATATGCGTGTTGTTTCGTAACTCATGGTATTTATTAATTCTAGTTCACTTGATTCTAGTGCCCAGAACGAGCTGGGTGGTTTGGATGGTTACCGCCCGAACATCTATCCAGACGGCAGCGTGTACTACAATTTTCCCAGCATCATTAAAAGCCTGTGCAAAGTTGACGTGACCTACTTTCCGTTTGATACACAAACATGTAAGTATACATTTGGAATGTGGTTGATCGTTGTAAAATTTATGTTTCAAATTATTCATTGTTTAAATAAGCTGTAATTACACATATAGAATAGCCTAAACATCATCTTGAAATTTCAAGGACAAGATGCAACCCTGTAATAAGAGACCAGCGGCTGTAAGAAACCGCTTTTAGGTCTACCTTGGGTAGTCTATTAGACCGGGTTCGACTATAGGCCTACTAATATTTCTAGTTTTTGTTCACACTCCTGTAATAAGAGACCAGCGGCTCTAAGAGGCCAGTTTAAGGTTTCCCTTGGGTAGTCTCCGGTCGGTCGGTCGGGCGGTCGGTCTGTCCGCAAAATCTTGTCCGGACAACTCTCCCTACAGTTTCAGTCCAATTCGCTTGATACTTGGCAGAAGTGTTCATTAGGAGCTGTAGATGTGCAAGACGCAAATTTTGTGAACATTCAATCAAGAATTATTGAGTTATTGCCCCTGATTTGACTAAACAAGCTTGTCCGTACAACTCCTCCTACATTTTCTGTCTGATCTACTTTAAACTTGGCAGAAGTGTTCATTAGGAGTTGAAAATGTGCAAGACGCAACTTTCGTGAAAATCCTATGAAGAATTAATGAGTTATTGCCCCCTGATTCACATTGAAAATGCTTGTCTGGACAACTCCTCCTACAATTTCAGTACGATTCGCTTTATACTTGGCAGAAGTGTTCATTTGGAGTTGTAGATGTACAAGACGCAAATTTTGTGAAAATTCCATCAAGAATTGCTGAGTTATTGCCCCTGGTTTGACTTGAAAATGCTTGTCCGGACAACTCCTCCTACATTTTCTGTCTGATTCACTTTAAACTTTGCAGAAGTATTCATTAGGAGTTCTAGATGTGCAAGAAGCAATTTTCGTGAAAATTCTATAGAGAAATAATGAGTTATCGCACCTGATTCACATTTAAAATACTTGTTCGGACAACTCCTCCTACAATTTCAGTCCGATTCGCTTTATACTTGGTAGAAGTGTCCATTTTGAGTTGTAGATGTGTAACACGCAAATTTTGTGAAAATTTCATCAAGAACTACTGAGTTATTGCCCCTGATTTGACTTAAGAATGCTTGGCCGGACAACTCCTGCTACATTTTCTGTCTGATTCACTTTTAACTTGGCAGAAGTGTTCTTTATGAGTTTTAGATGTGCAAGACGTAAATTTCGTGAAAATTCTATGAAGAATTAATGAGTTATTACGCCTGTGACATGAAATATAGGATCGGGGGTATTTATCACTTTTAGTGATAGTTATTCTAGTTAGGTCTCCCTTGGGTAGTCTCTTAGACCAGGTTCGACGATAGGCCTACTTTATTTCTCGTTTTTGTTCAAATCCTAAATTTACAAAACTAGTCATACGGTTACTTTTGGCTCTCAGTCTACCAATCAGGTGACTTTTCATATAGCTTGTACTATGCAGATACAATAAACCTCCTTTAGCCAGAGCTTGGCTCCTTTGTTTACACCAGTGTCTGATACAAACCTAAGCTTTGGCTCGTATTCACCAACCATTCTTAAGAATATTCTTTGTCGTACTCTCCGAAGTTTTCTAAATTTCTATACCGGATGGTTTAGCCAATCAGAAGTTGCGTTACTTACAAATGTGGAAATTCTTGTGAATAAGGCAAAGAACATTCTTAAGGATGGTTAGTGAATACAACCCTTGTTTTGGTAGGTAAGATGCAGTTTGGTTCCTGGTCCTATCACGGCTATGATCTTAACGTTACACAAAGAGCTGGAGCTGGGGACACATCGTCTTACGTTTCTAATGGCGAATGGCACATAGTCGGTAAGTATGACAATATTAGTTTTACAGTCAGGTGGCAGTGGACTTGGAAACTAAGGCGAGGTGGTGAAATGATTCACCACAACCATGAACAAGTTTCCAAGTCCCCTGCAACCTCACGGTATAACGAATTTAGTATATTGCAAAGTGTGATCATTCCAACGTTTGTTTAGCGAACTTTACTTGTTTTCGGTTAAAAAAACTGAGTACGATGACGAAATAGAATTTTCTTCCTGAGTGCCCCATTTGAACGAAAACTAATGTCAATGGGAACTGACGTCACTAAAACCTTGGTAATAGGCCTACGTGCAAAAACAAGCAGTTTGGTGCATTATCTTGATTATAATTTTGATCGACGCCGCCATTTTGGATGGTATGTTGATGTTGTTGTCATGTTTACGGGGCTCCCGAAAGGAAAACTGCTTTTACCTTTGTTGTGCCAGTGTACATGATAAATACGTTACAGGCATACTATCCAATCAGACCACGAGAAATTCCTTTGCAGTATTAAAATGTCATTTCTTTGGCGGTGCCCAGGCCTAAGTATCTGTGGAAGCTTATTAAACTCTTGATCTGCTAGAAGAGACTATTAGTAGTATGTTATGCTTTTTTCACACCTTTCTTGCTGAGCCTGAGCCATCCACGTGACCGGAAATGACCACGTGACCGTAAATGGGCACCGCCATCTTGGATGACCTTGACCAGCGCCATTTTGGATGTCCTTCACGTGATGTTACGACTAAAAGTAGGGGCTAAAAACGGGTCAAAGCATGTTTTCGTCGTGTCATTACTAAAAATAGGTCTAGTCAGAAACAAGTCGATGTTAATGGAATCTCTCTTTCTCTCAAGGACACTCTCACGAAAACCCAACTAGATCAGGTTACTGATTCCACTCTTTTTCACTGAGCCATGAAGGGATGGAGAAAAGATAGAAACAGAAACGCACACAGAGAGAGCGAAAGAGAGAGAAAGAGAGATTCCATTAACCAAAGGAGAGTTTATTTCTTTTGTGTAAAACTAATTTTATTCACGGGGTTATTGAGATCAGGGTGGTTTAAACCTGATGCCGCTTAAACGTCAAGTTTTTTATATGGAAGAGAAGTGTTTAACGCTGTGTAAGGGGATGGTAGGTAGGTGTCACGGTATGGTACACAAGAAATGGGCTTATATGCAAGCTACAAAATGAGCACTAAATTTGAAATGAGAGGACGTTTACCTCTGACGTGTGTTTACCCAATCACGTATGACCCCGTTCTGTCACGCGGTAATAGGTAATCTATTTCAAGAATCAACCGAAAACATCATCAACCCAGGGGCGGATCCAGGATTTCTTCAGAGGGGGTTCAATTCGGTCATCCAAGATGGCGGTGCCCATTTTACGGTCACGTGGTCATTTCCGGTCACGTGGATGGCTCAGGCTCAGCAAGAAAGGTGTGAAAAAAGTATAACATACTACTACTATTTTGAAGCAGTGATGGAAACCAAAGCTCCGCGATCGCAAAGCGGTTTTTACCACACAGGTAAACCGTATCGGAAAAAATGTTGATTAAAGACAGATCGAACGTTTTCTGTAGTCAATCTGAATCTACGAAATCCGTAAAAGGTCCGAAATGAGGTTCGGTAGCGTAAAGGCTAAGCGACCATAGATAAATAGGGTTTATGTTCATATGGTCAGTTATATGATGCTACTCGATTTCAAGAGAAACAATAGCGCAGATCGTTCACCTTTGCATTTGTATTTATCTTAACCCCCTTAAACCACAAAAAAATCATAAAAGACGTTTTCATTCGAGAAATAAGACCCAAAAAAATTCAGATTTGTCAGTGTTCTTATACACAATGTCTCAGTGAAGCGTTCTGGTCTTGGTTTACACTACCAGCAAAAAGCAACTGAAGATATGAAAGGCGCTTAAAGGGTTAATCACTTAATCAATGCCAGTGCCATCGACTTGTGACTGGCCTCTTGGTCCTTTGATGTAACCAGATAAGCAACTACACCCCATTCCTCTTCAAGAACAATTGTAACTTCAATGTCCGCTAGGTCTCCATATCTCTTTCAGCGCCAAATATGTAAACCCGAACACCGAGGTGGTGTCTGTGGTTGTGAGGTACGGCGTCGGCCTCGTAACTATAAGGTCCCGTGTTCGAAACCCGGGAGCACATGTCAACTGTGGTATTTTTCATTGGCCCACACTTTCGGTGGGAGTACTGGTGTAGTTTCCAGGAAGCCGAATCGAGAAAGATTAGTATATTTGTTTCTTTATCGATGTAAAATAAATATGTTTAAACTAATATCTACACTCGCCCTTTATCGAACGTCAGCCGGCACGGCTCAGACAGTAAAGTGAGGACTTGTAAACATCAGTCTTGGGTCTCTTGAGAGTGTGTTACTGAGGCCCCCGGCTGGCCATCCAAAATTACTGATAGTCTTTCGGATAAGACACCAAACCGAGGTCCCATGTGACGGTGTTATACACTGAGCATGTCAAAGATTCAGGCGATGGGTTTCGTCCTGTCGTCCTGTAGATCTTGTGCTATCCCCCTTAATAAAATTTACAGTCTTCAGGGTGCGTCGCCCACCTGGCCAACCGGTGGCGACGATAAATAAACGGAAAATCAATCAATCACATTCAATCTGTATCGAAGGATGAAAATTCAAACCGTTTCATCTCAGCAGGTTTTTACCTTACAGGCTTGACTAAAGAAATTGCCACCAAAGCTCCTATATCTGGCTGTATCTTCTGAGCAGTCTGATTCTGGTATCTGTCGTCTGTAACAGCCCGTATTTTCACCGACGGCGCTGAAAGGTTTAACGATAATATATGGCTTGCAACATGGGAAAAGGGGCATTCGGACATTTGCGTAAAGTGTCGTCTCGGATCAGCTTGCGCAGTTCGCGCAGGCTAATCCAAGACGGCACTTTATGATTGCATTTGTTTTTGTGCTACAGTACACTTGTGCAAAACAGAAAATTGTATTAAAACGGAAAGTGTTGTTTCGGATTAGCCTGCACTGACTGCGCAGGCTGCTCCGAAACGACACTTTACGCAAATGTCCGAGTGCCCCTTTTCGCGTATTGCAAGCCATATTGAAGCTAATAAAGGGTTTTTTTAGCGTAAATGAATGTGCTGGCTTTTGGCCAACTTTTGGCACTGATAACAAATGAATAAATGGAAATTTCTGATTGGTCAAAATATAGACATGTTTATCCCAAGAGCCCCTACCTTTGCAGGCAAAATTACGTCCTCTATTCTTTTGTGGATAATTCTTGTTATAAAATGCTACAGACACTTTTCCCCAACGATCTGAAAACCTGAAAAACAAAGCATTTCCTGTCATTGGATTTTCCATAGTTTTTATAGTTCAGATTTTGAATAAGATCTATTGTACACTGGAAAGGATTAAGAATTGATCAAATAAATCAGATCAGAAATCAGATTCAATATTGACTGCATAATAAATGATCATTCACTTCATCACAAACGACATAATTCTAAGCCAGTCCAAACTGAAGGCATTTCCAGAGGACAAATGAAAGCTGGCTCAAATGACGAAATTTGCCCATGATAAGGTAAAAATCATTGGGGAAAGGAGGGGAAATACTGGATAACGAGCGACATGTCCCTTTTCCTTACATATTTTCAAATATTTCTACCTCAGTATTGTTGAAACAAAGGAATGTGTGCTTAACGGTAACGGATTTCTTTTCAAGATTGATTATACTAATTTGGAAAAAAAGGGGAGCTGCCGATATGGAAAATTATCCTGAATGAGCAAGTGTGTGTTATATATATATGGAAAGTATTTTCTAGATGACGAATATAAAAAATGTTGGATTTGTCTTTAAAAGAGTGAAAGCTTTGTTGGACAAGGAGAAAATGATGCATTTTCTCCTTTTCCCACAATAATTTGAAAAGTCGACTTTCCTAAATTCGTTGAGATAAGGGATTGTCCGGTAAAGGTGTAATCCGAATATGCATAAATAATGCTTTTAATGGCGGCTGGGAAACTACAACTCCCGGATGAATTCAAACGACTTTTGATCCTGTATGGATTTCTAAACACATGAGTAACTGTGAAGAATTAGTCGCTTCAAACCGTATCTCTTCAAGCACAGCTTTCGATTAAACAATCTATCATTATCTTTGCAAATCTATAACTTTTCTGACACACTTTGTAATATACAAAAGATAAAATAGGATGTTTTTCATTTGAATTGAATTGAAAGAATCCTAGGTCCATCTACACTAACCATTCTTTAGACTTATAAAGTTTTATGTCCAAGATTTTCTCAGTTTGAAAGTAACAAGTTGTCTGATAGGCTAAACCAAATGGTCTCGCCAATCAGAGGTTTTGTTACTTTCATTTAGAAACTTTCAGGGAACAACACTGAGAAGATTCTCCAGAATGGTTTGTAAATACGGTCTCTAGACTCGTATTCACCAAATTTTCCAGCTTGCTTTCTTGTATAGTGTAAATGTAGATTTTGAAAGTAATAGAATTTCCGATTGGCTGAAACCTGGGTTGGTCTTATACTATGTTGGACAGTAAACTGGTACCATCGGATATCAGGTAACTTACATAGAGTCGACATAGCTTAAACCACAAACCTTCAATAAAACCTGTTACACAAAAGCAGTCGATGAATGAGCCATAAAATTATGTCAGAGCATCTAGATTCAAAAGAACGATGCTTTCAATCGAAATGACGCATTCATTATCAATCATTAGGCTGCGATGCATGACTCAGAGACCTTCTGAAGATAATGTAGATCGAGATCAGATTGCACTGAACGTGCAGTCTGGTCTTGGATCTTGCCTATCCGGTAAGAAAATATTTTCAACCAAAAATAGTTTTGAAGTACCAAATTTTTTTATTTTTGATATCGGCTTTTAAGTTTCATTTGTCTTATTTTAAGTTACTTTCAGTCTTTTTCTAAAGGTCATTCATTGTATTTTCCTTCCATTCCTAGGTATGCCTGTGATTCGACACGAGCTATTTTACGGGTGTTGCCCAGAGCCCTATCCAGACGTCACCTTCTACATACAGCTCCAACGCAAACCGCTCTTCTATCTTCTAAATCTTCTGTTTCCATGTACGTTAATATCCACGATAGCTATTCTGGGATTTCTACTTCCTCCCGATTCGGGAGAAAAGGTGTCTTTGGAGATCACCGTGCTCTTGTCACTGGCAGTGTTTTTACTGGTTGTATCAGAAACAATGCCGCCTACTTCAGAGACCTTTCCATTTATCGGTAAGTAAGCCTACTTTATACAAAAAGAACAATGATTAACTTTCACGGAGCTGTCTTGTAGCCTTGTTACGATGTTGTCAAACACTTCGCTTGTACAGTTGGTTGAAACTGCGATTTTCCTGTAAAAAGGACAGTATCGTTCATGCACTTGAAATTGTTAAATCTGCTACCTCTGGTAATTCTGAAACAATCTGTAATGGGTTGTTTTGTCAAGATTATTTTTAATGTTGTTGATACAGTCAGCGAAACAGGAAAGCATTTCATTAGAAAAAAAAAGATAGAATATTAGTCAGTGTCTAGACTATTGCGACTCATTCCATAGTATTCCTTGTGTTTTCTTTTTTTGCAGGTCTATATTTTGCGTTGGCAATGCTTTTGGTGTCTTTTTCGTGTCTGATGACGGTAACAGTGTTAAACCTTCACTTTCAAGGTCATTTCGGAAAGAAAATGCCAAATTGGGTTCGCCGAGTATTCTTAAACTGTCTGGGACGATTTCTCAAGGTAAAAACGAGGGCGATGTATCGAGACAGCGAAAGACTAGCATCAAATGTACGTATCCTTACATCTTTCTCTCTGTAGCAGAGGCCAAAATTTTATGACTTGTCGAAAACTGGAAGCACTGGCCGACAATAATTTAAATTGACTCAAGTGATATAATTTGTCCTCGCAAGGACAGCAGACATATGGTGTAAAAAAGAAAATGTTAATTACTGGCATTTTCTTCTTTTCCCACAATTCATTGAAAACATTAGTTATTCCTCGTGGTCATTAAAACTCTAGGGTTTGTATAATACATGGTCAACTCGTGTCCGGAACAAATTTGCTGAAGCAAACTGCGTGAACACTGTTGTAGAAATTGCTGAAGCAACATAGCCTAAATTTAGGTTTTAAACATTGGTCAATTTGTGACTGTTTCATCTGATCTCTCCTTTAGCACTAATTTTCTCAAAAAAAGGGTCTCATCATCAGGGTCCGTATTTTACAATTATCATTCTTAAAAACATTTTTTGTCTTATTTGCCAAGATTTTCAACATTTGAAAATAAGACATCCTCTCATTGGCTATAGCAAATAGTTAGGCCAATCAGAAGTTGTGTTATTTTCAAATTTTAGAAAGTTCTGGAGAATAAGACTGAGAAGGTTCTTGAGAATGTTTGAATGAGGACGACAAAAGTAATCTACATTTGGTATTTGGATAAACAGTAGTCTACACTACGTAAGGTTCTTTTTCAGGACCAGTCTAGAAAAAATTATCAAGCCAAAGAACATGTGATATTCAAAGGTCAATTTTTTGTAGCTGTTTCAGTTATATCATATCATGTATCATATTGCAGTGATTATAGCTGTTATGGTAAATGCAGCTTATCGTTTCATTGGATGGTAATTGTGATATTAGATCAGTCTTTGAATCAACAATCATACAAATGTTAGACTTTGACATGTTATTCTATATTGAAATCTATTTATCTATCTATCTATCTATAGATCTATAGATCTAAGACTACCTAATTAAACTAGAGCTGTCACTGGATGTGACTTAATACCCCCGAAAGGGCTTTGATAGAAACAGACAATTACTAATATTTTGTACACAGACGGACACTAGGACAGACGGACACAGGGACATACGGACGGACACACGGACGGACAGGATGGTTCCAGTATACCCCCGAAAACATTTTTGCGTGGGTATAAACACAGCTCATAAAGGGGTAGATCTACACTGTGTGAGGAAACAAAATTAATCATATATTCATGTAGGTTTTCATTTTCGTCAGTTGAACATGCTGTTGCTACAACTTAGCCAAATTTTGCTGGTTTCCATTTTGCAGAAAGTGTCAGATATCGGGGTACATGACAACCATGCCTTTGTGTCCGTTAACGAAAACGGGGACCATCGTCATCAAAATGGAAGTTTTGAAGTGCGGGAAAACAACCTGAACAATCGGAAACACGTGACAGAAATCAAGGAAATAAAACAGTTAAACATTACAGACCTAGATATGCCGGATTACGATAAACCGCCGAATGAAGTGATCGCTGTTCTGAAGAAACAATTGGACAGTCTTACCGAAATAAAGGAATATATGGAAACGAAAAAACGCATGGAAGAGAACATTGAGGAATGGCAAAAGTTGGCCCAGGTTGTCGACAGACTGTTTATGGTCATGTTCTTGTTATTCCAAGTGGCAACGACTCTTGGGATCATAGTTCGGATCTCCATCGGGGAACCAATACCGCCTGTGTCTTAGATATTATTTACAAAGTTTAACTTAACTATGAGTACATCTGGGAAAGCTATGGGATACCCATTACTGAATGATTTTTATGCAGTGTGACTGTAGTCTGCAATCGATGCCATCACTATAGTATGATAAAGGAATAAAACAATAACGATGTTTTGTGAACAGCTAATCCATAGACTGGTGCAGTGATGGGCACTAAATGTATGAATATATCCCATTTTTACATTTGGGCTAATTTAATGGACTTACACAAGTTGACATTGATTGATGTGGAACTTAACCAGTTCCCATCATCATCATCTTCATCATCTTCATGATTATCATTAACTAGTTTGTTTCAATGTTAATAATCATCTATCCATTGCATCGGAAAAATAATGTAAATAATGTGTCTCCTGAGCCACATATCGAAGTGAGTCTAGGAAATAAGCATGTGATGAGCATAAGTGTAGATTCATGTATAGAAAAGAAACCTGTATGTGATGTGGCAGAGTACTTTTCTTCGGATTTGAATGATGAGATAGAACTCCTATAATGAGCATATTCATCTTCTTCCAATATACATATACTCATAATACTCTCATGACATTCGGTAATACATTGACCCACATTAAAAACGTTTCCATATGGTACCGGTATAATGTAGAGAAATTACCCTCCCCCCATACAAAATGACCCATGGGTCATTTCTCTACGTAAAGGAATGACCCGGATCATTATTCTACCTAGAGAAATGACCCCAGAGGGTCATTTCTCTACGTAGAATAATGACACATGTCATTTTCCTACGTAGTGAAATGACTTCTTCGGTCATTTCTCTGCGTAGAATAATGACCCGGATAATTTTGTAGGGGAGGGTCATTTCTCTACATTACAGCGGCCTTCTCAAGACAATTTCATAGTAAAGCTACAGAAGGAGAGAAGCATGTACAAGAGGATGGGACCGTATCTATTTGAAAAAATATGAAACTGTTAATCTGAATTCCAAGACTAAGCAACTGATTTGCTGGCAACTTCCTTCTCAGCAAATCAGATTGCTAGATTTAAAGTTCAGGATGAGAACTGGATGTAAAGAAGCTGGTACATATAGCCCCTGGTACCTAAATCAGATAGCACATGCTCTTCCTATCTGTAGAGTTGTTTAATTTTTGTCTGACTGACCGGAAAGATTGCCCAGTCAAACGAATTATTGACATTGTTAAATTTCTATTATCTACCAAATGTAAACAATTCTTGGACTAGATTGCATTCAAATTTTATTCCAACTATCTAAACTTGCAGATATTATTTGGAGTCTAATGAACCGCAGTGAAATCTGTAAAAGTTACAACAAAAGTTGCAGCCACTAATAGAAAAATGCATTGTAGAACTACAACAAAAGTTGCTAACTTTTGTTCTGGTTTTACAATATTTTTTTCCGCTAGTAGTTTGAACTATTACAAGATCAGCTGTAGTTTATAATGACTCACGATGATATCAATAGTTTGAAAAGGTATTCTGAACCAAATTTGTCAGCAATTTGACCCAAAGTTATTGACAACTGACAGCCAGTGTACCTTTAAGATGCTGTTATTTGACTTTACTTGGCACTCATTTCGTAATCTTTCATTCTTGAACAGTGAACGTATCGTGAGAAAAAAATGCTGTCAAATTGAATAAGTCTAAAACTGTGTCGTTCGGTAAAGGTTAAAACAGTTCGAGAATTTTAAGTTAAATGCACAAAAAACAGTGTACTTCCTTCTTCAGACATTGTTAATAACTTGGACGTTGAGTGTTTTCTTTTTTAACAAAGATTTTAAAGCTATGGGAAATTATTGTAAAGATTTTAAAGCTATGGGAAATTATTGTATTTTCCCCAATCTTTGGTTTTTACATAAATGTAAATAGTATATATCTTTTAAAGAATGTCTCATTAAATATCTACTTTTTGTTTTTTGTCGTAGTTTTTAACAACATTCCTCCAAAGCATAGTACCTGCCAGATTTGAGTCAAAAAAAGACATGTTGTGCCCTTTACCTATGATAACGCTGACAACAATAAAACAGGGGCCAACTGGGATCTGTATTCACCAACCGTTCTAAAGAACGTTCATAGTCTTTCTCAAAGATTTTCTAGATTTAAATGTAACGCGACTTATGGTTGTGCCATTCAGAATAAATGTTATTTTCAAATGTAGAATATTTTTGAGAATAAGACAAAGAACGTTCCAAGTTCTGTTCCACTGACGGTGACCCACCTTACATCGCATTTCACGCACACGCAAAAAAGATAAACTTAAGTATGAGTTTGCGTAAAGTTTGCCATACCAGTTTGTTACTACTCATCTATCTGTCTTATGACAAATATTTTGTCATTCTGATTTGCAGCCGATTCCAGAAGCAGAGGGCGTGATCTACTGTATGTGTGCTTTTTTAAATAGAGGGGAATTTGGTGTCTTCAGTCAAAGTCATGTTTTAGCCTGGAAGTAAATGCACTACATAAGTGCAACAGATTAACATGGCCAACAGCATTATGGGACTAATCCGACGGACATTCACCTTCCTTAATGAACAAAACTTTAAATATATGTTTCAAGCGCCAGTTAGACCACACCTAGAATATGCCCATACAGCATGGTCACCCCACAACAAAGGAGAAGTTGATAAATTAGAAAGCGTACAAAGACACGCTACAAAACAAATTCCTTTAATTAGAAACCTTGATTACAAAGATCGTCTCAAACAATTAAAACTACCAACCCTGAAATATAGACGAACAGTGGGGCACATGATTAAAGTATTTAAAATATTATCTGGGATTTATGACAAGGAGGTATCATAGAATCTATTAGATAAAAACTGCAAAGAATTAAAAAGAGGGCACAGTAAAAAAAATAAACAAAAGCTCCTGCCATTCAAATCTTAAACCATTACCACACAATCCCTACTTTTGACGCCCCTGAGAAAGAAGCCTTTTGAAAACACTGTGGGAAAAGGAGAAAATGCTGGTAACCAGCATTTTCTCCTTTTCCCACAGTGTTTTCTACCCTTCCCAGAACAAGTTTCAATTTTTCAGTCACCTTTATTTTGTCGTCTGCAAATGCTTTCAATTTGGACCAGTCTAAATTTTTCTCGTATGGTAATGGGTTAAGAAATACTCACTCAGCCAAAGAGTAGTTGATGTATGGAATAGCCGCCCAGAAGATATGGTATCATGCACTGCAGTCAAAGATTTTGAAGTAAAATTAGACAGATACTGGTGTGACAAGGAGGTAAAGTATAACTTCAAGGCTGAGATTAATTTGAAAGCAAAAACCGGAAGTCACATAGAAATGTAAACAAATTTCAGAAATAATGAAGAGGTGGATATAGTGACACAACAGCCAGCGTCCATTGAAGATCTTAAGGTAAGTAGATCATCAAGAAACCAGATTCAGAATCCACTTTTCGTACAACTGTTGCGGGCGTTCTACATTTGTTTTCTTACCCTTTAACAACAATTTTCAGTCATATGTATTTTTTCATAATTGACCTGTCTGTAAAGGAGAGAGTGGCACGCCCCCTTAGTAACGGGATATTTCGGTTGTCAAGCCTGACAAACATACCAGAAAATGGCGTCGAGTACAAAGAGAATGAGCGTTTATTTCAGTTTTATTCTAGCTTATATTTTGCTCTAGGTTAATTATACCAAATTTTTTCCTGAACTTTCCTATCAATTCGAATAGTATCGGCAGCGTAACCAGAAAAAAAATACATAAAACAAGTTGGCTTCTATAGAAAAGAAGCCAGGAGAGGTCAGCATCAATGTTTTCAAATTGGTCATTGGCTTTTAATTTCAATACATTTTGGTACATGTAAACAAACAAGTGAAAAGCCGCAGCGTAGAAACGTCATATGCTTTACATGACAGCCTTCTTGTCGCGTTTTCAAGTTGCATGATCTTGTCCAGCGGTCTTCTTTCTCTTTTTTTAACGAAATTATTCTTATTTTTCTTCTGCTTAGTTTTATTTACTTAATGAGAAATTACAAGTATTATAGGGGTCATTTGCAGCCATGGCAAATTAATGTAACAAATGTATTTTTCTGAAATTCGTCACATAAAAAATAAACCACGTCTATGTCCTGTTTTGGTTTTCGGATTTATTTACAAAACCATGACGAAACAGACTGTGCATCAGAACAATTTCGCAAGAAACTGGATTTAGACAGCAAATATTGTGACAGTCTTCCTTTTAAACTCACCACTGTTGGATAGGTCTGATGACCTCTCCAATAACGTCATATTTATGAGAAATCGAGAAGTAAAACTGATACAAAATTGTTCGTTATTCCATGTTCGGTCACAGCATTTCAGATAAAAATACACTGTAAGCTACTGTCCGCAACATTTATGATAAAAAAGGGGTATAAGTTTTTAAATATATTTTGTCAGTATATTACATAATTTGACGGTAAAAAAATAGGAAAATGATTTACAATTTAACCTTTTATGACACAGTCTGAATCTCTTCCTCTTTCGACCTTGAACAGCAATTTTCTTCTCTTAGTGGGGGGTTTCTGTGTGCCTTTTCTTTTTGCAAATACTTCATATAAAATGACATTTATACATACTTTTGTGCATATATTACGATTTTTACTGATCCATGATGGATTTAGCATTTTACAAGATCTTCCACATAGTTTTAACCACAGAAGACATATTTTCCCGATATGTCTTCGGCTTTGGAATTTGCAGGAAATTAACTCCCTTCTGCAGTCTTTCTTGAAAACCATTATCAGTGTCACATAATCTGTAACTACACCTTTTCACCATTTCACACATTTTAATTGATTGATAAAACAATAGCTGATTTGGTAATAACATAGATACGATCAAATTATCTCAGGTCTATGACAAATTGCGTCCTACTTTTTGTTAACATCACGCCCAATGCTGCGTTTTCATTGGCCGGTAAGACGTTGGAAGAACTGTCAATCAAAATCAGCAGAACGGGTCTATTACATTTTGTGCATAAGAGATACACTTCAGCAAGGGAAATATTCTGGGTTCGAGCCCTGCCTAGCCGTTTCATTTGAAGCAGGCAATACGGACCTTTGAATTTTCTCTTAGCAGCTCTACATTTATTGATTAAAACTTCAAAACTACCAGGTTATCCAAAACCAGAGCAGGGATCTTATATATGTTTTATCTGTGTATATAAGATCCCTGGCCAGAGTTAAACCAGACTGTACAAAGCACTGGTCAATGTAGTAAAACAAATGGTGTGACACCATAACCGGAACCGGAAACCCGATAATTTCCCGGCAAATGTCATGCTATGCACTTTGAACCGTTTCATCCTAATAGATAAGGCAGCTAAATTACTGAATGGAGAAATCACCAATCAAGCAAAATGGGTTGTCACACAATCGAAAGAGATCCGACAAGTTTACTGGACCCTTCGTGATTTTTTTGATGTCGTTGATACCTTTTCCGCTGTGTTTAATTTTAAATACCCAGTCATGTATGCAAGATGCTCATTTGATCCCCATTGTAGGCATTCTTGTGTTGACATTATTGTTGATAATGCCATACATGGCGGTCAGAAAAATGGACAACCCAGACTTCATCCTTTATGGTAAGAGCCTGAGAACCTCTTGTCCCGTTATTTTTCATTTTGACAAGCACTGAAGCAATACGAAAAATGAAATAAGCAATGTCCAGTAAGATACATTTTGAATGGTAAATATACATGTATACGTCGATATAGGCTAGAGACAGATAAATAGTACAGATAAATGTCCCTAAAAGGCCGTTGTCTGCACATATTATATTCTTCGAAGATTCGACCTTTCTTATATGACTCGTCACTAGCCCCGAAAACGGGCATACTGTAATATTACGCGTTGCTTATAGGAGCCTTTGTAAAATATTGTGGCAAAATCTGAAATTGCTCATGACGAGCAATTTCACATTTTGCAACAATCTTTTCTATGCTATCAAGAGGTATACACATAAGAAACAGCTTCATCCTTGCTGTTATTGTGGTCATTTAGAGATACCATAGAAATGCCTTGTGAGGTAAAGGGTAAATCACAACATACTTGAGACACTTCCTTGCATAATAAATGTCCAAATATGAACAGGAGTACTGTAACAGGCTCATTATTAGGACTACTCTATCCCCTGATTTCGAGGATAGTTCTGATGTAATGTGTGTAATTGGTCTCTTCCAACTGATACATAATCTGAAAATAACATTAGAGCTTTCATCTGAATTAGCTAAAGTATAACTCTTTACCACATAATGACAACTTATAATGACCCTGAGGAAGATGCCTTTTTTAAAACATTGCAAGAAAAGGAGAAAATGGTGGTTACCAGCATTTTCTCCTTTTCCCACAGTTTTCTAGCCTATTAATTCATTACCTCATGATCCCTACTTTTGATGCCCCTGAGAAAGAAACCTTTAGAAAATACTGTGAGAAAAGGAGAAAATGCTGGTAACCAGCATTTTCTCCTTTTCCCAAAATGTTTTCTACTCTTTACAAAAAAAGTTTCAAATTTTCAGTCACTTTTATTTTGTTGTCAGCAAATGCTTTCAAGTTGGAAAAGCCCAAAATTTTGTCGTTTGGTAATGAGTTAAAGAAAAATTGTGTCTTTTGAGCCAGTATGAAATTGTCATCTGTTAATGCTTTAAAATCTGATAGGTGTAAAATTTGCCATGTGGTAAGGGTTAAAGGTAAAAACTGTGTCCGATCCTGAATGCAAACATAGAACCCTTAGCTTACAAGATGAGCGCTCTAACCACAGGAATACCTGGACTTCTGAACATCTACGCTACACATTGCCACTACACTCTCTCCCTTCTTGAATTTTTGGAGTGCTATCCCACTCCTGTGGACTCTTCAGACTTCTTTTATCCTTTCAACTACTTTTGACACCATTGAAGCAATTCCCTCAGGGAAAAAGTGCAACTGACATGGGATTCAAACCTGGAATGCCAGCTTTACAGGCAAGTGCACTAACTACGTGTACAGAGCCACCAGGATTGCTCAATATCTATGCAACATGCAACTTATAATCACAACTCCAAATTGAAAGTAGTTGCAAAGTAAATTATTTTTTTCAAATAATGATATCCTAAAGGGTTGAAAATACTTTAAGAATAAAAGAAATACTTATACAGTTATAACACAAATTTCTGCTTTTTTAACCCTTTACCAAACAGAGAAATTGTGGACTGGTCCAAATTGAAAGCACTTGCAGTCAACACAATGAATGTAACTCAAAAATTGAAATTTGTTCCGAGCAGGGTAGAAAACATGGTGGGAAAAGGAGAAAATGCTGGTTACCAGCATTTTCTCCATTTCCCACAATGTTTTCTAAAGGCTTCTATCCTAGGATCGTAAAAACCAGGGATTGTTTGGCATGGTCTTTGAATCAGACCACAAGTTGGGCCTTTCAGCCTGTCTCCGCTTCACTGAATAAGCAAGGAGATGA
The DNA here is from genome assembly GCA_943736015.1 of Tridacna crocea. NCBI lineage: Eukaryota > Metazoa > Mollusca > Bivalvia > Cardiida > Cardiidae > Tridacna > Tridacna crocea. Next base: position 20,653,251 of record OX031066.1, read on the forward strand.
TCGGATTTTAATTCAACTTATATAAATATCCTTGTTAACTCTTTAACAACTAATGAAATTTTAGACTTGTCCAAATTGAAAGCATTTGCAGACAACAATAATTATATTAAACATGACTCAAAAAATTAAAATTTGTTTTGGGAAGGGTAGAAAGCATTGTAAGAAAAGGAGAAAATGCTCTTTAGAAGCATTTTCTCCTTTTCCCACAATGTTCTTAAAAGGTTTCTTTCTCAAGGTTGTTAAAAGTAGGTATTGTGTGGTAAAGGTTAACCCATGCTTTTACCCTAATCCCTACTTTTGACGCCCCTGCATAAGAAACCTATAGAAAACATTGTGGGAAAAGGAGAAAATGCTCTTTACCAGCATTTTCTCCTTCTCACACAATGCTTTCCACCCTTCACAAGACAAATTTCAAATTTTCATTGACTTTTATTTTGTCATCTGCGAATACTTTCGATTTGGACAAGTCTAAAATTTTGTTGTTTGGTAATGAGTTAAGAAAAAGTCATCAAAGTTTTGAAGTCACTTCATATTTTACAGTCATGAGCCTATTCATGTTCAGCAGTATGATTGATTTAATCATCGCTCTGGAGGCTGACCACATCCTGTCAGAGTTCATGACCTTTTACCTAAAGGAAGGGGAACCCTATTTATGGACAGCCTATGGCACCATGATAAATTATTGGGATGGAATCATTCATTATGGGATGTGCTTATGGATGTTGTATTCTGTTTATAGAAGGTAAGATATGGTATACTAGATAGAGGAGAGTATTTTTAACTCTTTACCAAACAACAGAATTTTAGACTGGTCCAGATTCAAAGCATTTGCAGACGAAAAAATAAAAGTAACTGAAAATTTGAAATTTGTTTTGGGAAGGGTAGAAAACATTATGGGAAAAGGAGAAAATGCTAATTACCAGCATTTTCTCCTTTTCACTCAATGTTTTCAAAAGGATTTTTTCTCAAGGTCGTTAAAACTCAGGATTGTGTGATAAAGGGTTAAACTTTACCAAACAACAAAATCTTAGACTGATGCCATTGGAAAGCATTTGCAGATGACAAAACTAAAACTTGACTTTGGAAAATTAGAAAACATCGTGGTAAAAGGAGAAAATGCTGGTTACTTATTCAGTACCTCCTTAAATAAAATTTCAGAAGACCCCTTTTTTTTTGTCTGATGCCAAGGGCCGATATTTATCAATTGTTCATTCATAAATTTGTCAGTCTTAAGAAAGTAACATGAGCTTTCATGAAAATGAGCTTTCAAAGACAAATCCAATCCTTAGAGCTTTAACTACTAGAATTGTCATCTCAAGTTGCTGTCAATTTAGACAAGTTGTACATTTCCTAAAAAGTTAATGTTTCCTTTTTTTACAGCCAAAGTTATCGTAAAGTTGGACTTTACTGGGTAGGATCCATCACAAACAGTTTATTAGTCCTAGTTCCTGGGAGTGTTCTAGGTAAGTTATGCAAATATACAGTAAATGCAATCCTTATGATTGATGTTAACTCTTTCCCAAGCGGCAAAATTTTAGACTGGTCCAAATTTAAAGCATTTGCAGACAACAAATGAATGTGACTAAAGAATTGAAATTTGTTTTAAGGAAGGTAGGAAAACATTGTGGGAAAAGGAGAAAATGCTGGTTACCAGCATTTTCTTCTTTTCCCACAATGTTTTCAAAAGGCTTCTTTCACAGGGGTGTTGAAAGTAGGGATTTTACGTGGTAAAAGGCTGGGATAGGATAGGATGGGATGGGAAGGGACAAACTGTCAGTTGGTCAGTCAGTGTATAAATTGAAGCTTTGCACTTATAATGGAGTTTACAAAAACCCTAAAAGTTTATCATCCATAGAGCATGTAGATGTCTACCTGAAGACAAAACTGTAGACTTGTCCAGCATTTTGTATCTATAGCACAAAATTTGAAATGTTGCTGAAGTTAAGGGATTGATATTTGTTAAAGTAGAAAGCAACTTGGGAAAAGGAGAAAACGCTGGTTCCACAATGTTTTCGACAGCATTCAGCCTCAGAGTCATGAAAACATGGCTTACCGTAATTGGAAGGGAGTAGCCTGGCATTCAGGCCCTGCATTTAAGTCATTCTAATAATCAAGGTACACAACTACAGAAAAGTCAAAGAAATATGTGCTGTTACTTGCCCTTCTTCTGAAATACACGTTAAATCAGACATTCAGAACATTGAGAACACAGAGTTTTTGTTTTGCAGTTTTACTTGAAGATTTTGTTTCAATGAAAAGGCTCTATTTAACGTACTGACACCAGTCTAGGAAGGGAGTTGCCGTAAGTATTTTTCAATGAAGGCTAATACATCAGCTATATTTTTTGCAAAGATATGGATAACTTCTAATTTTCCACAGGTGGTCTTTTTTTCAAGATTGATTGTGAAAATAAATGCTATCTTCTGGAATTTGTAAGTTTTAAAATTCATTGCGTCTTTTTCAGGTAAATTTGGAGTAAAACCAGCTATTTTGTTGAACCTGCCATACCTCATTGTGCCTGTATTTGTTGGGTATAAGCTTCTTACAAGTACTAAACCACCGTTTTACATCAGGAGAAAGGTTTCTTTATTTTTCTAATAATTCCTTTTTAACCCTTAACCAAACAACAAAATTTTAGACTGGTCTAAATTGAAAGCACTTGCAGACCACAAAATAAATGTAACTATTAAATTTAAATTTGTTTCTAGCAGGATAGAAAACATTGCTGGAATAGGAGAAAATGCTAGTTAAAGCATTTTCTCCTTTACCCCACAATGTTTTCAAAAGGCTTCTATCTCAGGGTTGTAACCAGCATTTTGTACTTTTCCCACAATGTTTTCTACCCTTCACAAAACAAATTTAAAATTTTCAGTCACTTTTATTTTGTCATCTGCAAATGCTTTCAATTTGGACCAGTCTAAAATATTGTCGTTTGGTAATGGGTTAAAAAAAACATCGAGGTATTGTGCCCAGCCTATAAGCCAAGTCAGGAGTATATAGGACTTGAGCATTGAGGTCGCTAGATCAAGTCTACTTTCTTTCCCGGGGATTTTTATCTTGCTCTTCATTATGTTGATGATTGTTATTTGGTACAATAGCCAATGAGTTTGACAGAATGTTCTGCAAACTACTGGTAACAGAAATTCAGGAAAGGATAGATAGGTGCATTGACCACCAGTATAAGTTAAATAATGTTGAAATCAATGATAAACAACATAATATCAATCAGTTGGTCAGTTTGTCGTTCAATGTTCATTCATTGGACCAAACCATTAGTTTTTTTGACAGACCAAATGGTCTATACACACAGCTAGTAATGTAAGATTGGTGAGTTCTTGACCTAGATTTAAGTGCAGTTTTCAAGGATTGACTGCTAGTGGTTATGACAGAACTAATTTCTTTCCAAATACATGTATTGTTTTGCCAGTGTTTCTGTTAAAAAGCAGCCAGTTGTTTCAAGAGTGTGATGTAGGAAATGATTATAAATGAAGAAAGAGATTGGCGGATCTTTTTGTAATATTCAAATAAAGAACAATCCAACTGAAATGTCTGCAGACTACAATTGAACTGTGGTTCATAATGATGAAACTTGTGTTTGAAGTAGAATTTTTTTACTCTTTACCAAAAGAGAAAATTTTAAACTGATCCAGATTGAAAGCAATTGCAGATGACAAAATAAATGTGACTCAAAAATTGACTCTAGAAGAGTAGAAAAATTATGGGAAAAGAAGAAAATTTTGGTTACCAGCATTTTCTTCTTTTCCTATAATGTTTTCAGAAGGCTTCTCCCTGGGTTATAAATACCAGGGATTGTTTGGTAGAGGGCGAGGCAAATGGATTTTCTTACATGATGAATGTTAATATTTTTCTAAATGCATTTCCAGACTAGAAGCCAAGAGGGGAGCCAAGAGAGTATCTTCAAACGACCTTTTGACCTTTTATTTGTGGTTTATTTCTTGTTTGCAGCAGGGGTAGACTTGTTCAGAGGATTTGTAAGTTATGTTTCTTTATCTACATATGAGTGCATTTGCCAGATTAATCCAGTTTTTTACGAAGGCATTTTTTTTCAATTTAATGGCTTTTTAGCTCACCTGAGAACAACATGCTCAAAGGGAGCTTTTAGGATCACCCGGTGTCCATCTTCCTTTATCCGTCTTGTGTCGTCAACAATTCCTTAAACATCAACTCCTCCTAAACTGCTGGGCTGATTTGGACCAAACTTGGCTGGAATGTTCTTTGGGAGGTCCCCTTTAAAAAGTAAACTCTGGTTGCAATGGCAACCAAATGGAATTTTCTAAGAAATTCTCTAAAAATCTTCTTCTCTGAAACTGCTGGCCGGATTTTAGAATAATTTCACAGAGATGTTCCTTGGGTGACCCTTTTCAAAAAGTGTTCGCGAAATTTTGATCCATCAAGAAACATGGCTCTGGTGAATGGGGGCTACTTGCACTATAAGGAAATTAAGAAATTCTTGAAAATTCTTCTTCTCTGAAACGGCTGATCAGATTTTGAAATAATTTTACCCAGATGTTCCTTGGAAGACCCTTTCCAAAAATTGTTTGTGAAATTTTGATTCTGCTGGTCAGATTTTGAAATAATTTCACAGAGAGGTTCCTTGGGTGACCCTTTTAAAAATTTGTTTTTGAAATTTTGATTCATCAAGAAACATGGCTCTGGTGAATGGGGGCTACTTGCACTATAGGGAATGAAGAAATTCTTGAAAATTCTTCTTCTCCGGAACGGTTGGTCAGATTTTGAAATAATTTCACAGAGATGTTCTTTGGGTGACCCTTTTAAAAAAATTGTTTGCGTAATTTTGATAGGTCAAGAAACATGGCTCTGGTGAATGGGGGCTTTTTGCACTATACTGACATGAAGAAATTCTTGAAAATTCTTTTCTCTGAAACGGCTGGTCAGATTTTAAAACAATTTCACAGAAATGTTCCTTTACTGGCTCTTTTTGAAAAATTGTTTGCAAAATTTTGATAGGTCAAGAAACATGGCTCTGGTGAATGAGGGCTACTTGCACTGTACGGAAATTAAGAAACAGGTGACCTTTTAAAAATTCCTGGGCAAAATAATGGTTTTGTTTACAGTGTTTCAATACCTCAAAAAAAATGGCTATGGTCCTCTCAAAAAAAATTCAGGTAATCAATCCAGGGCCATCTTGGCCCTCTTGTTTGATAGTTTCTTTGTTCTAAATAAAAAACTTTGATATCAAATATTAAGGTAAGTGTTTTTGGTCATTGTCCAGAAATTTTCATTCATTTCACTTAGCGTTTCAACTATTTACCAAATGGCTAATATTTTTAACTTGACCAACTGTAAGCATTGCAGGCGGGAAAATGAAATGCAGCAGGAGTGATTATTTCTTGACATGAAAGCCCTTGGTTTCAACCTCACTGGACCTGCTGGGTTTTCTGTGGGAGGGTCTTGTTGGGCAACACACTTCAGGATCCCAGCTTAGTACTGGTGAAACCCAGGAAATATGTGAGTATGTGAGCTTTTGTCATGACATGACTGAAATGATGTTGAAAGCAGAGTAAAAAAACCATACAATCAGCCATTCAATCTGGCCTCTTACCTTTGTTAATCCCCTCTGTTGTAAATTTCAGATAGCTCTAGGATGTCAGGAGCCACTCATGTTAGAATATTTAGAAGATCATGAGCCATACATCATGGACCCCCTAGCATATCCCAAAGTACAGGTACAGGCTTGTTTCACTTACCCAGTTACCATACGTCAACATTTTAGACCTATCGAAATTGAAAGCAATTACAGACGACAATTTTTAAAGTGGCTGAAATGGTGCAATTTCGCTTTGATACGAAAGAAAACTTTGTTGGAAAAGGAGAAAATGCTGGTTACCAGCATTTTCTCCTTTTCCCAACAATGTTTTCAAAAGGCTTCTTCCACAGGGTCGTTAAAAATCGGCAATGTGTGGTAAAGGGTTAAGAAATAGTCTTCTTTCTTTTGTGCTTTATGGTACAGTAAACCACACTTGTAAGTTATGAGGCACAATAAATAATCCATGAGGGCAGTAGCACCTCATACACTCAACAACATGGTTTATTGAACAATAAACCACGATAGAATGAAGATTATTTCGATTCAAACATTACCAACTCTTAATTAAATAACTGAATAGGCCACATTGCACAATTATTACCCTTAACCCTGAAGAAGCCTTTTGAAAATATGGTGGCAAAAGAGAGAAAATGCTGGTGACCAGCATTTTTTCCCTATCCAAACATTTACTACCCTTTCGTAGACAGAAGTCATCAGTCATGCTACTTCTTATTTCTCGTCTGCAAGTGCTTTGAATTGGACAAGTCTAGAATTTCATTGTTGGTAAAAGGTTTAAAGCAACTTGCTGTTTTGTTTGGGACATTCTTGACCAAAGTAACTTCGAAACTCCAATTATTAAGGTCTTACTTCTAGACTTAGAATATCTGCTGGGTTTATGAGGCACTTCAGAGGGCTTGTAAGAGAAAGGAGAAAGGGCTTTCTCCTTTCATCACAACGTTTTGAAAGGTGGCATGCTACAAGACTCAGTGAGTCATCTGCTATTTATTTTCCAAATGGTAATATTATAGACTTGCCAAAATTGAAAGCATTTGCACATGACACATTAAATTTGTCTCAAAGGTTAGCACTCATCTTTAGTATGGTAGAAAACAATATAGAAAATGGAGAAATTCTGGTTACCAGCATTTTCTCCTTTTCACATGATGTTTTCAAAAGCTTCATTCTCTAGGGTCATTAAAGCACAGGATTGTTATACATCTGAAGGATCCTGTTATGTTATGGCCCTGTTGTCTGTCTGTCCTTCTGTCTGGCCGTCCGTCTGCCCGTCCATTAGAAATTTCTTGTGTGCATAACTCATCCTATCGTCTAAACCCACCTGAATGAATCTCTGTGATGTTTAGTTGTGCATGTGACAATTAATATTTTGATCTCTTGATTTTAACCTATTCTACTAACAAGCCCCTTCGGGCATATATGCCCCACTCTACGAAGCTCTGATTGCCTAAATTTTAATTTCAGATGCTGATATACATGTTTTACTTTGTGCCATACTATAGCTGTGCAATCTATGGGCTGTTTAACCCTGGACAGGAATGGATGTCAGACTGGGCTCTTATTTATGCTGGAGCTGCAGCACAGGTATACACCCCTAAAAGTCAATTGGTGTGTTAAACTCTTCTTGTACGTAGTTGTTTATCACATGAGCAAAATATAGACTTGTCTAAATTAAAAGCATTTGCAGACCACAATTTAAATAAGATTGAAATAATGTAATTTGTCTTCAATAGGGTAGAAAACATTGTAGGAAAAATGTTGGTTACTGGCATCTTCTCCTGTTCCTTCAATTTTTTCAAAGGTTTGTCATCTGATAAAAAGCTAAGCATCATTTGAGGATAGGCACAACATTGTAGGGGCAGGAGTAGTTGCTTGTTACCAGAAATTGCTCAATTCCTCTTATGTTTTCAAAATGTTTACAACAGGAATCCAAATTGTTTTTCAATGACTGTAAGGATAATATGTATTATAGTGATTCATACTGTGCTATGTTTCAGGGACAGTTCTCCCACATTGGTGGATCATTTCACAGAAGAACAGAGCTTCAGTTTCACGTCCCTCCAGGTGATCATTCCCGCCAAATATTCTGGTTGCTCAACCTCAGTTTGTTTGTTTTTCCCCAACTTTTTGCCTTGTCACAAAATTTGAAACTTAGTAAGGGGAAGAGAGAGTAGAGCTTTTCCACCATATAACCTACAACCAGCTCAAAATTGTCATTAGCAACATCCGTCAGTAGTTAATTTGAATCATTTCACTTCACCACTCAGTCACAATATTTAACAACCCAAAGGAAAGCTCTTTAGAAAACGTAGTGAGAAAAGATGGAAATGCTGGTAACCAGCAATTTCTCCTTTTCACAAAGTGTTTTCATCCGTTGTTAAAATGAATTTCAATTTTTGAGACACATTTAACACTTTATCAAACGACAAAATATTGGACCAGTCCAAATTGAAAGCATTTGCAGATGACAAAATAAATGTGAATCAAAAAAAGAAACTTGATTTGGAAAGGGTAGAAAACATTGTGGGAAAAGGAGAAAATGCTGTTTACCAGCATTTTCTCCTTTTCTCACATTGTTTTCAAAGGCTTTCTTTTTCAGGTTCATTAAAAGTCGGGATTGTATGGTAAAGAGTTAATAATTATGTTGACTGCAAATGGTTTGAATTTGTACAAGTCGAAAATGTCATCAATGGTAAAGGTTTAGCCAAAGCCTTTGAGTCTTCATCATACAACAAGATGATAGACAAGTAGGGGACCAGGAGAAAGCAGTTGCAGATAATTTCAAAATGGTTGAAATGACAGGATGAAATATACTGTGAGGAAAAGGAGAAAATGCAGGTTACCAGTCTTTTCTTTTTTTTTCCCACAATGAATTCAAATGCATGTTGCTGAGAGTTCTTACAACTTTCAGTTGTTGTTAACTCTTTACCAAACGACAAAACTTTTGGCATTTCCAAATCAAAAACATTTACAGGAGACAAAACAAAAGTGACTAAAATTTTGAAATTTGTTTTGTGAAGGGTAGAAAACATTGTGGGAAAAGGAAAAAATGCTGATTACCAACATTTCCTCCTTTTCCCACAATGTTTTCTAATGGCTTCTTTCTCAGGGTCGTCAAAAGTAGGGGTTGTGTGGTAATGGGTTAAAGGGTTAAAAAATTGTTGAGTAGATCTAAGATACAAAATATTCTGGTTTTGTGTATTAGTGTTCAAAAGTTGTTTTGCTGCCCTTATTTTCTTATAAACTAGAATGCCTCGGGTTTGTGCAATAGAATATCTAAAATTGACCTTAAAACCAAAGAAAAACAGAGCTCCAGATAAGAGGGAGTAATGGCATTCTGAATCCATTATTTCTCTTTCAAACCCTATGTTGTGAGTACTCATTAGAATCATCTCGATGAGAATAATTAATAATTTCAACTTTGAAATCAAAATTACTCCCTCAATCTGGAGCTCTGTTAAAGCATATTCCTTAGCATACGAAGTTGTGATGTCAATGTGTAATGCATGTCATTTTTTTTTCTACAGCTTTATTAGAGTTATTTGATTGACCTGGAAGGTTGCTAGTATTATAAAGATTTGTTTTTTATTCAAATTTGTTTATAAAATGGTGCAATATAAAGATGGTGCTTTTTTTCTGCTCACAGCTTTTTAATGTTATATCTTTTTTTCCAACTATAAGATCTTCTCCAGTTTGTAAGCACTTGCAGATGATACATTACCTCTTTACTGGGAAATACTGACTTTTTACCACCCTGAGAAAGAAGCCTATAGAAAACACACAGGGAAAAATAGAAAAATGCTGGTAACTTTCCTTTTCCCATATTATTTTCTAACCCAATCAAAGTCACAAATCATCATTTTAACAAGATTAAATTTGTTGTATGCAGATCTTTGAATATGGTCCGGTTGAAAATTTCATTGTTTGGTAAAGTTAAATGTGGCCTAGCCCTTTAACAGGCAACAAAGTTTTAGCCTCGACCAAATTCAAAGCATTTTGCAGAAATCAAACGAATTGTTACTTAAAAAGTTGAAATTCATCATTCAAAGGATTGAAACTGGGGAAAAAGAGACAAAATTAATGTTGCAAAAGTGATGACTTCTGTCTTTGGTGGGATAGGAAACAGTTTGGGAAAGGATTTACCAATATTTTCTCCTCTTCCCAATTTGTTTTTTTAACCCTTAACCATTCAGTGCCGCCTTTTAACAACCTTGGAAAATGAAACCTTTTAAAAACATTGTGGGAAAAGGAGAAAATGCTGCTGGTAACCAGCATTTTCTCCTTTTCCCACAATGTTTTCTAACCTACCAAACTTTCTATCATTTGGTAAAGGGTTAAAGGCAAAAGAGTAATCGCTGACTAGCATCAAATGTCCTTTTTCTTTGCATAATAACATATTTTCCCTCTAGGTGGTAAAATGATGAGATTGTTTGTTAATCCTTTACTACATGATCCTGACTTTAACAACCTTGAAAAAAAAAAAAGAAAGGTTTAGAAGCCATTGATGAAAAAAGGAGGAAATGCTGATAACCGCATTTTTTTCTTTTTCCACAATTTGTTCTACCCTATCAAAGATAGACATCATCATTTAGCGACATTTATTTTGTCGTCTGCAAGTGCTTTTAATTTGGTCCAGACCAAAAAAGTTAAGTTTGATCATTCCATCACACATCAACTTTTGATTCATTAAACAATCCCCTGTTTTAACAACCCTGTTGAAGAAGGCTTTTGAATACATTGATGGAAATTAAGAAAATGCTCGTTATCAGAATTTTCTCCTTTTATTACATTGTTCAATGTTTTCTTTTTGTTCATGGACAAATCCTATCATTATATGGTATCTACCTTTTACCACACAATGATGACTTTTGACAACCTTTGGAAAGAAGCCTTTTGAAAACACTGAGGGAAAAGGAGAAAATGCTTGTAACCGGCATTTTCTCCTTTTTCCCACAACGTTTTCTTCTTTCTTCTTTCTCAGGTTCATCAAAAGTCAGGATGGTGTGGTAAAGATTTAAAGAAGTCTGTTTGGTAATGGGTTATATTAAGTTCTCATGAAAGACTTTACCAAATGCCAAAATTTTGTGACAAACTTGAAGGATTCACAGACAATCATTTGAAAAAGTTGACCATAAGCTGAAATGATTTCTGGCTTTGATGGGGTAAAAATCATTGTGGAAAAGAAAAAAATCCTGGTTACCAGCATTTTCTCCTGTTCCCACGATGTTTTTAATAGCTTTCCCTTTTAGGCTCACTAAAACTCGGAATTGTGTAGTAAAAGGTTCAAAGTTTTTGACATTGTTCATGAGGGAAAGCAACTTGTGCATGGTTACAATTTAAAAGAAACATCAGGAACAGCTGAATTGGTGAACTGGCTATGTGAAACATCAATAACTGTTGAAAATAGTGTTAAACCTCAACCAAATCGTCATCAGTATTTTAGGAGTGAATAAGAAGACAATATATCAAATTCATTTTTTTTACTATTTTTTCTTCATAAACACTGATACATAATTTAGCATTTCTCAACCACTCTGATTTGACTATCTGACAAAACAGGATCCATTTGAAAGTTGTGCAACTTCTGATTGGCTAAATGATTTGGTTTAGCCAATCAGAGGTTGTGTAAACTCTTTACCAAACAACAAAATTTTAGACTGGTTCCAAATTGAAAGCATTTGCAGACGACAAAATGAGCACGACTCAAAAATTAAAATCTGCTCTAGGAGCGTAGAAAACATTGTGAGAACAGGAGAAAATGTTGGTTACCAGCATTTTCTCCTTTTCTCATGATGTTTTCAAAAGACTTCTTTATCAGGATTGTGAAAACCAGGGATTGTTTGGGAAAGGGTTAACTTGCTAAATCTAGAGTCAGAATTAGAATGACACTGAGAACGATTGATGAAGATGGGTACAGCAGATAGTTGACTCTTTACAAAACAAGAAAATTTTAGACTTGTCAGTGTTGGGCGAAAAATGCTCATCTGAGGTAGTATGATACATGTACTCTAATTTCATGGGGGGTTTTTTGGACTGAAATTCTAAATAAAATAACAATCCAACAGTGTAGATCAACAAATGACTGTATTGAACATACAAAACACCCGAAGTTGCTAAATGGACAGAAAAACCCATGCTCATCCAAATGCACAATCTGTAAAATTCAGTTCATGCTTAAAAGCCTCTGATATTTCTTTGGTTAAAAGTTCATGCAGAGTTTTACCATCATGTGAATAAACCCACTTGTTGTCGATCAGATCGTACCTTTTTGGTCCACTGAAATACAACACAAAACACTGGCTGAGACAATAAAGGCTTTTTAACTCTTTCCTAAAAGACATTTTTATCTGAGACAAAGTAATTTCTATTCTAATAAATAAAGAGTAGTCTTCCACTTCATTTTGGTATAGAATAGTGATAGATAGTGGTAGCATAGAAATTGCTGATCTTCAGGTACCATGAAATAGTGTTACATCATAACGTAAATGCAAGAATTGATAACCTTTTGCAACTGATCTAAATACTATGCTGGCAGGTTACTGACTGAATCTGTAACAAATTGTTTTCTGCTCGTAAAGTTCAACTGTACTAACCCTTTCCAAACGACAAAAATTTAAGACAGGTCCAAGATGAAAGAACCTGCAGGCTGTAAAATAAACGCAACTCAAGAATTGAAATTTATTTCCAGCAGGGCAGAAAACATTCTGGGGAAAGGGGACAATGCTGGTTACCAGCACTGTCTCCTTTTCCAATAATGTTTTCAAAGGCTTCTATCTTAGGGTCATAAAAACCAAGGATTGTTTGGTAAAGGGTTAAACAGATGATACCTTAAATTTTCATGCCAAACTATTTATAGATGAAAGTTAACCCATCACCACACAATCGTGGAGTTTAACAACTCTGGCTGAGGAAGAGGCCTTTTGAAAACACTGAAATGTGGGAAAGGGTGAAAATGCAGGTAACTAGCATTTTCTCCCTTTTCATCGATGTTTTTGTACCCTTTTTAAAGATAAAAATAATCATTTGAATTACTTATAATTTATTTTCTGCAAATCCTCTCAAATTGAACTGGTCTATACTTTTTTGTTTTGATAAAGATTTCAATGTTTTTTTTAGGTACAAGGACAAAATAGATTTCTCTATCTCTGTCTCTATCGCTTTTTCATTTTCCTTTCTTTTTACCTAATGAAAAATATAATCTATTAGAGTAAAGGTTACATAGCATACCTTATTGGTGAGGACAGCCATATCTGTCTGTTTGGGGTTTGTTTGTTGATCACGTAAGTTCCCCATGATTTGCTTATTACTACTGTTAAAACTCCATTCTGCAAAAATTTCATGTCATAAATAATTCAAGGGGGGTCTGTATTAACTTTGACTCTTAGCTTTGCTGTTAAAACTTTGTTGAAGTTGATAATTTTTAATTCTAATGGCTACTTTGACCTTCACCCTTCACCATATAATCTTGAGTTTTAATAACCTTAAGAAGATGGCTTTAGAAAAATAAAAAAAAAATATTCTTAACCAGCATTTTGTTCATTTCGCACAATGTTTCCTATGCTGCCAAAGAACTATGATTCATTACCACTTTTGACCTTGTTGTTTACATTCGCATTCAATTTCATAGCATCTATAATCTGTCATTAGTAAACAGTTAACCTGTTACCAGACAAAAAAGTTACAGATTTGCCAATATCGAAAGCATTTTCAGGTGACAAATTACATGTTTCTTTCACAAGGCATTTGTTTCTTTTGACTGGTAGAAAATATTGTAGAAAGAAGAGAAAATTCTGGTTTTCCCATGGCCCCAAGTTGTAGCTAAACTGAAAACACTGGATTTTACATGTGAGTTTCCTTGGGCAAGATACTTTAAGGCTCTAGTCTGGTACTGGTAAAACCCAGGACATATACGGTATTAGTTGTCTTTGTGATATAAATGTAATAGTATTGAAATAGCTGTAAAACACCATTCCATCAAACAATCTTTAGCCTCATTAAATCATTAACCCTTTACTCCATAGATACTCATTTTGATGTATCAACAACAGACAGCTTTTGAAAACATTGTGGGAAAAGGAGAAATTGCTCGTAACAAGCAATTTCTCCTTTTCCTACAATGTTTTCCACTCAACCAGATATTCATCCACATTTGTCCATATTTTTAACATCATATCTTTATTTGCTGCTGAAATGGAAGAGCCTCAAATTGGTATATCAGGTAAAGGGTTAAAGCACATGACTGTCTGGTAAAAGGTAACACTGTTTCTAAAGTAATTGATTTATTGTTTACTCTTCACAAAACAACAAAATGTAAGACTAGTCTAAATGAAACCATTTGCAGACGACAAATTACATGTGGTTCAAAAGTTGGGAATTGTTGCTGAAATGGTAAAAAACATTTTGGGAAAAAGAGAAAATGATAGTTATCAGCACTTTTTCCTTTTTCCACAATGTTTTCAAAAGCTTTTCTTTATCAGAGGCTATAAATACAGATTGTGTGGGGAAAAAGATTTATAACCATTGGCGAAATAATGAGGAGTTGGCATTAGTTTATAACTACATTGCATTTATAAATGTTAGAATATGGCGATGGGTGAGTGCAACACTATCCTAAGTGCCTATACTTTGTATAGGCATTTAGGATAGTGTTGCATTCAGTCATCGTTGGGATTGTGTGACGAAGGGTGAAGTTTTGAGAACTATTTTACCTCAAAAGATACATCATAATCTTCATCCACATTTAATGTTTCTGCAATATCTTCAAACATATCTGTCAGGGATATCAAAGTTTCATTTGCGGCATTGTCATACTCTTGAAACAATCTGAAAGTAGAAATAGTAAACAGTAGGACCAAAACGGTCTTTTATCACTAACATCAGCCGATACAATAAATTTGTGAGTGATTCATTGACCCTACTTAATCATCCCTAGAATCGCATCACCAAAAGCCAATCAAATCTTGCAAAAATTATTCTTATGGCAAAATCAAGAACGCATTTTGGTGCAAGAATGTATCCTAAAACATGATTTAACAATTTTATTTACTCATTATAAGGAATGTTCAAGAAATATTCATTTTCTAATATTCATTTGGTAATGATTCCCAGCATTTCCAAAATGCCTCTCTTGTTGTTGCTATCTTTATTTATAGTTAGCTGATAATAGATAATGAGTGAAACACACTATTGGACTAGTGCTTATAAAACTGGCTACAACCAATAACTATGCCATCTTGGCTTTACAAATTTCACCTTAATCAGCAAAATGTGAATACAGTCATGTACTTTATGTCACCCATGGCTAGCAAAGATACTTGTACTTTGATTAGCTTTCTAAATAGAGAACAGCAGATTATATCCTCTGTATGTTGTCAGCAACAGTATCAGGCCTGGCTTCTTTAACTATACAAAAGTATCCAGTAATACAAACTAGAGTTACCTGCTATCTTCTTTTTCATTGCTGCAGTACGACCTGGATACAAAATTCAACATTCCACTGGTATAATCTGTCCCAGAAAATGTCATTATACCATTTCCAGCACAGGTCTGATGTGTCTTGGTCTAGATATAAAACAAGAAAAGAAAAGAAGTCAACCCTTTGCCACACAATACCAAGTTTTAAGGACCTAGTAGAAGGGTAAAGCTACTAGAATTTCATCAGACCTTAAACCATTTACCAAACAACAAAATTTTAGACTGGTCCAAATTAAGAGCACTTGCAGACGAGATAATAAGTGTAACTCAAAAACTGAAACTTGTCTCCAGCAGGCTAGAAAACATTGTGGGAAAAGGAGAAAATGCTGGTTACTAGCATTTTCTCCTTTTCCCACAATGTTTTCAAAAGGCTTCAAGGGGTTGTAATTACCTGGGGTTGTTTGGTAAAGTGTTAACTGTAGCTCTTTTCAAAATGTGAAACATGACTTTTATTGACTAGCACATTACCAGGCCATTGTGAAAGCTGAGCCTTGTTGCAGTCGGTAACATATAAAGGGTAGCTGGTTGGAATCCCCAGCTCAGTGAAACTTTTTTCCTGGGAAAGGATTCATTCCTCTCACAGGTGATCATTGTTTTGATGACATTTTTTTGGGAAAGCAGCCTGAGGATTTGGAGGAATATTATACAAAGTAATGGTATCAAACCCCAAGGAAAACATGCACAGGTGCATCAGCTGCCGTTATATCACTGTAATGATGTTGAAAACTGCTTTCACACACACAAAAAAACAAAAATGACAGTAACCTTAATGCTAGAATTCTAGAGGATCATAAATTAGTGTCTAGCGGCTGGTGCTTGATTACCACAATTCAGGGACCAGCTCTGGTGTTTTTTTGTGATTGTTCCTCCACTAGTCGTGGGGGCCCAATTACAAAAATAACATAGGAGCAAACCTTCAGACTGAAGGTAATGCTAGATTACTTTCAGTTTGAAGAATTGCCCTGATGTTATTTTTGTGATTTTGTCCCTGTGCCACAATCACAAAAATAATATCGGAGCTAGTCAATAAGAGGTATAGCTCAATGTGCCCTGTAGAAGAAATATGTCCAGGATGTCAATTGGTGGACAACTGACTGATCCAAGGGAGTCTTGGTCAAAAAGTCACAAAGATGTTCAATTGAATTGAGGAAGGAGAAGACGAAGTGGAAAAGGAATAAAGAACAAGAAGACGACAATAGAGAGAGAGAGTTTATGGTTGAAACTGTCCGCCAAAAAAAAAAAAAAATCAACGTAGTTGCAAATATTAACAACGACCTAGGAAGACGTCTCAAAAACAAACGCGAATTAACATGACGGAAGAGCATACACCTGTCAAATGACCGTGTAAAACCATTCTTACAATATTATTCCTCGAAAAAGTCGTTGATCTTAATTTAAGCAGTCTCGACCATGAATAAAAACGATTTATATGTCTGAAATGAGACATTTTGAATGATTTATTTATCATTGAATCCGCCGATGCCGATATCTGTGTCAACTGCGTTTTATACCCGTCTCTTTTGTATTTCTCACGTTTTGTGTCATTCTAATAGTAAACGGTGTTAGAGTAACGTGAAAAAACAAAAACAAACTGGAAAATTCGAAAAATACCGGCCTCGTTTTTTCACTCTTTTTAAGACAACGTTTTCATATTTATCGGGTTGGCTGTAAGAAAACACGAAAATGCCTCTTACTGTCAAAGATTACACGTGGGAAGAAACCGAAAAAATGGTTTTCATCACGGTACCACTTAAGGGTGTAAAAACGAACAAAGTGGACGTTCTTTCCACTGACGAATACATCAAGGTAAGATCATTTGAAAAAACAGCACCATATAATCGGAAATAGGTACCGAGTACGAATCCTCTTAACCCTTTCCCAAATGACGAACTTTTGAACTAGACCAAATTGAAAGCATTTGCGGAGGACAATTCAACTCTTGCTGAAAAGATGATTTCTGTCTCTGATAGGGTATAGAAACATTGCGTGAAAAGGAGAAAATGCTGGTTACCAGCATTTTCTCCTTTTTCTGCAATGTTTTCAAAAGGCTACAATTCTATACTCGTAAAAACCAGGGATTATTTTGGAAAGGGTTAACTATTTACCAAAAAACAAATTTTAGACTCGACCAGATGGAAATCATTTGCAGACGACAAAATTATTGTAGCTTTAAAGTTTACTGCACTCTTTGATAGCACAGAATCCATTGTGGGAAAAGGAGAAAATGCTGGATTCCAGCATTTTTTCCTTTTCCCAGAGAATTTTCAAAAGCCTTCCTTTTCCTGGGTTGTTAAAACTCTTGATTGTGTGGAGAAGAGTTAAATGAAACACATATCAACAGCACTTTAGCAATTACATAAATAAGGAGAACTTAATTATTTCTTGACGGTTACTACCCTATGGTCATTTTCAGGTTAAAAGGCATTTGTCAAACTGAATTGGTATAACAAATAATGGGCATCTGTTATTGATAAAATAATCAAATGCTCCAAATGTGTCCGCTAAAGTGCATTTTACCCTGAATTACACCCAGTATATTTTAGTTTCATTTTCCATGCCAACACTGATAAAACAGATATGTTGTAGAAGAAAAAAGAACTTTACTTGAAATGACTTCTGGAACAGGCGCAGTAAATGTTAAGCCTAGGTTGGATTTCCATCGATGTAGATCAAGGATATGTACATTTCAAACTTTGTAAAGATTAATGTTTTATCAAACAATCTGTGCCCATATTATTAATGGTCAAGAAATGTACTGCCAAACAGGGCCTTTCAAAACATGGCTCTTGAAGTATGGCTGACATGGCAGTCTGGTTGCTGAGACACAATTAAAAAAAACACACAGACTAACATCAGAGTAAGCCTCAATCAGTGGTAGGGACATCTCCCTTAATCCTTTATCAGACAACAAAATTTTAGCCTTGTTCAAATTGAAAGCATTAAATTTTGCAGACAACAATTTCAATATGGCTCAAATGATGCATCTGTTTGTTGGTAGGTTAGAAAACCTTGTGGGAAAAGGAGAAAATGCTCGTTACCTGCATTTTCTTCTTTTTCCACAATGTTTTCAAAAAGCTTCTTTCCAAGGGTCGTCAAATCTTGTCATTGTGTGGTAAAGGTTTAAGAGACAACCTGGTTGCTTGACATTCACTCCTACTGTGGTTCTTAAAGGTGGCCCTTCAGAATTTGGGACGAAAATTTTACAAAAATACAAAAATATCATCCTTATACTCCCAAAGCATTATAATCGTCATTCATAAAACCCCAGTTGTCGAAAACCATCCGACAACACGAGAAATTAGAGATTTTACTACGGCCAAGGTCGACATCGACGGGAAACACGTTCTATTTTTACATGAACAACTCGCTCATTTACATACCAGAAATACACAGACGAAGCTTCAAACATAGCGTCCGAAGAAGATATTATGAAAAATAATTACATGTTTATTATGTAACGGAATTTAAGCGTCATTAGTCACGTGCCAGTCACTTAACATTCCCACAATGCATTTTTTTTTATATTTGGCGCGAAATCTAAAAATAGCTTAAATGGCTACATAGCCTTTTAAGGGAATACCACCAAAAAAAATTTTTTTTGGTAATTTTATGATTCTTAATTATTGATGATTTGTATTGTTTTTTCATATAAATTTGAGTGATGTATATATTTTTTGATTTGGTGTGATGTGAAAATTCTAAGTACCCACCTTTAAGACCCTCACATTTGGTCATTCACATGATCACTTACCTTTTGCACCCACCACGAAACTATGTAAAGATAACCTGTAGAGGCATAAGAATGGGCCTAGATCATTTTATTATGATCTGTTTACCTTCTCTAGAAATTGGAATAGTATCTGATATGGAGGGCTAATACGCAGCCAGTTGTAGTGTGATCTTGCACTTTAATTTTCCAGAAGACTGGCTGTTGTAGCTACATGATAGAGTTCTTATGGACCTGGAGTTTTTAGATTAGATACCTGAGATGGTCAGGCTATGTATACCCTGTTACATGCATGATACGGTAAATTTGGACAAGAGTAATTGCTTGATACTAGCTTTCTTCCCATTTTTCTTCTTTTTTTTTTCAAAAAGTGTGGAGTTCGCCAAAGCAGATCTTTACATTACAAATTCATGATGTGCACTCAAAAATTCATTAATGTTTTGGAAAAAGAAAAGGAGTTTCTCAATGAGACTGCCAGTTAAGATTTTTATACACTTGATAACTGGGTAGTTTCAAAAAAAATGAGGGTTTATCAAAATTTACTTCTATATGAAATAACACAATATTTATAGAAAATTTGAGTCCTAAAATTTGTATTTCTGTATTGTTCAATTAATTGTAAAAAATGTTGCATTTTGAATGAATTATATGCAAATGGTGTAAGAAAAACGTGTAAAAAAAACAGGAGTGTAACACTTTTTGCCTGAATTTTTTCTAAAAGTCTTTTTTCAGGAATGTATTATTACAAAACCACTGCATAAAAAGTGTTTAATTTTTTACCAGAACAAAATTTGATATCTAAGGTCAACTCTTAACATATTAGTTTCATCTTGGAAGATATATATTTTAAGAAATACTCATTTGTTAAGCATGACTCATCTGCAAATTTTTCTTGAAAATAAGCCATACCTTGGATTGATTTGTAGAAATTTGCATGAAATACTAACATTATCTACAATTATATGCTAGAAACTAGTTAACTAACATGTTTGGCTGTTGTAGCTGTAATCTTCATTTATGTTTATGTCATAAAATTCATTTGGCTATTTCATATTTATCACAACCCATGTTTAACAGGAGTGTAACACTTTTTACACAAATCAATTTCTCTAATATATTTAACAACATATTGACTTTTTCTGGCTATTTTTCAAGAAAGAATATGTCATGAATATTATCAGAGAAGAAAGTCTTAGTGCCAGGAGCCACATGTTTGTCACATGTGATCATAAGTGAAAACAGGAGTGTAACAGTAAATTCAATTTTGAGATGTCACTTCCTTTCAGATTAGAAAACTTTATTTTATTATTTTGATTCATTGAAGTTTCAACATTTGCAGAGGGAATAGGTTTTTTTTTTTTAATTAATATTAAGTTTAATGTGTTTACATGTATTAAATTTCAAATTCAATACGTCATTTTAAAAAAAAAATTCCTATTTTGTAGATGTTACTGAATTTAGAAAATAAAACACAAGTCATTATTGCCATTATTGATATTTTTTAACATACCTCTATATATAGCATCACTCTGAGAATTAAAATTGGAAGAGCTAGACAAGTTAACGTTAATAACCAGGAGGTTTTATGAAGAGATGTGAAAAGTGTTACACTCCTGTAAAAAATTTGATTCTAAAAATCATGGGTTTTGTATTTCACTTACAGATAATATATGAACAGTCATAAGTTACACTTATCATGGAAAAGTTATGTGACCTTGCCTCCAATCAAAAGAGCATTAAGTTCTATGCGTGTCACCTAATGTCTCAAACAATGACCCTAAACCAAAATCTTCACGAGATAAAGTAAGAAAATACCATGAGAAGCATAAGGACAACCAAAAATATCAAACAAAATTACAAGATCTGAAAAAGAAAGCAGAAAATTAGGCTAACAAAGATAAGATATGAACATTAAGATAATTGATAAATTAGTGGGTTAAGGGTGAAGAACTTATGAACTGAACAGGAGTGTAACATCTTGTTCTACATTTTTGTCCTACAGTTTTGCTTATCTTGCTGCAGTTGAATATTGTTCCTACTTTCTATATACTTGTTTGGTCACATCAAGAGTTAACTGAGCTTGAGTTTATATATTAAGTCTCCACCTGTTTTATTTTTCTATGTTTAACTTTCAAGAAACACTGTATTTGAAAACAGTTTAATCTGATAATAAAGTTTAACTCTACTACAGTATTCTTTGATTTTAAGCCGATGTTCATTTAAAACAATTGGTATTTCTTAAATTTATCAAATGGTTGTGATGATATTCTATGTGATCACTCAGTAAGATGAAATATGATCTAAAGTATTTTTAACAGGAGTGTAACGTATTTCTGCAATAATTATTACGCATATGTTAAATGCAATATTGCTATTAAGATGTGTTAGTTTTATCTGACATGACATGATAAAAGTTCTAAGTCATAATGTGTTATATTTTCATCAATTTTGTTAAATGATGTTATGGACAACAATTGCTTTGAAATAGTAAACAGATCTTAATTTAACAAAAAAGGCATCTTTTTGTAAAATATTTTTATATGTAAGCAAAGAATCTTCAAATCTCCTGTACTCAATTTAATTCTGTATCTGTTTAACTTTATGAAACTAAATTTTGGCCTATAGATAGAGCAATACCAATTTTTTTTTTGATAGAACTAAATTCTAACAGGAGTGTTACATTTTCTTGCAATTTTAAGCAAAATTTTGACGCTCCATAGTTTTGTAACCAATAATGATAAAGATGCAGAGTTTGTTACTGCATATTGAATAGCATTTGGTTATTTATTACAAGAAATGTCATGCACTTGCAGTGAAAAGAGACTATGTAGTAAGAACTTTTTGAGTCAGATCTGGATTTTTCTGTATAAATCGCAAACAAAATACTGACTTTTTCTCACATTACAGGTGTACCAAAGCTTTTTTGGGTTTCATTATGTAGTATAATGACTATAGTCACTGTATCAATTCATTTATGAGAAATATTATGATCTTAGAAACATGTAAATGGTATTATTAAATGTTCAGTTATTGCGATATTTTTCAATCAATTGTTGGAATAAAAACTGAATAAAAGAAATACTGTTCATAATATACCTAACAACCTCAAGAAATCTTGAAATTCAATGTGTTTCCTATAAAGTGACATAAAAAATATGTAAATTAAATCAATTATATTTCTGACCCCTAATTTCACACTTTTGCCTCATTTTTTTTGAAACTACCCAACTAGAGACAAATGAACTGAGACAGTTTACAATATTTAAATCCCATACTGCACACCTATAGTTGATGGCCCTCCTAAAAATGGCTTTTGAAAATGTGGAAAAAAAATGAGAAAATGCTGCTAACATGCTGTTTTTGCTTTTTCCACAACATTTCTATCCTTTCAAAGGAAAATTGGATTATTTACACAACATTTGATTTGTTGCCAGCAAATAGTGTAGCATCTACTGACCAAAGATTTTGTGGTTTGGTAAAATCCTAACACTTGAAAAGAGATGTACTTGATAACAACCCACAACAGCAATGCAAATGAAAGACAGAACACCTGTTTATCACTTGTAATTTCCCTGTTTTTCAAGACTACAAAATCATACGTCCTTTCACTTTGATAGCATTTACAGACAACAAATTAACTCTCTACCACACGACAAAGTTTTAGACTGGTCCAAATTGAAAGCACTTGCAAAAGACAAGTAAAAGTAACTCAAAAATTAGAACTGTTTCCAGCAGGGTAGAAAACATTCTTGGAAAAGGAGAAAATGCTGGTTACCAGCATTTTCACCTTTTCCCACAATGTTAAGTTTTCAAAAAGCTTCTATCTCAGGGTTGTAAAAACCAGGGATTGTTTGGTAAAGGAATAAATGTAGCTAAAATAATATGATTTGCCGTTGAAAATATAGAAACATTGTGGGAAAAGGAGAAAGCGTTGGTTACTGGCAGAAATTATATTAAATCTAAATATGTACATGTATCTTTTTTATTTTGTATAGGTCAGTTATCCCCCATACTTGTTTGAATGTTTTTTGTATGGACCTGTAAATGATACAAACAGTACAGCACAAGTTGGAAATGGAGCAGTTTTGTTTAAACTGTTTAAAATGGAAGTTGGAAAATGGGGACAGCTGCAATCAGATATAATAGGTAAGGAACAGTATATCACTCTGAACATTTATTTTTCATTTGTTGCAATTTCTTGTTGTTCTTTTGATTGTCCTATTTTTTGAGTGAAAATGGATGATTTGGAACCCAGATAAAACATTCCTGCCTGAGCCTGAGGGACAGCAATTTACCCCCTGATGCCTAGATTTTAATCACATGCCTGATAGTGAATGTATTGAACTCTTTACCAACCACAAAATTTTGGACTTGTCGAAATTAAAAGCATTTGTATGTCACAATTTAAATGTGGTTGAATTAGTGGCCTTTATTTTTGAATGGGTAGAAGACAATTAGGAAATAAGAAAAAATTATTGTTACCACCACCTTTTTCTCCTTTTCTCGCAATCTTTTCAAAAGAGTTTTTCGTCTTGATCCTAAAACTCAGAATTTTGTGATACAGGGTTAAAGAGAAGAGAAGTGTATAGTGAAAAAATCATTTATATTAATTTTTATACAGATGACAAAGACGCAATGAAGAAGAAAAGAGAAGACGCTGTTTTGAAAGTACAGGAGAGAGCTAAGGAAGATGACAAGGCAAAGGCTGAGATGAAACGAGAAAGAGAAAAATTTGCTTTAAAGGAACTCATGAAGGTTATTTTTATTTTTACTTTAGGTTTAAAAATTACCAGAGCCCAAACAGGACAACTATATAGGAGACTTATCCATATTGAAAGAAGCCTTTTATGCATATGAAGATTACACATAATAATTCTTAATTCAATTCTTTTATTGTCATTAATGTATTCAAACTTTATTCAGTTTAATCAACTCCACTTTTATTGTCAGTTAACACAGATATGCACCATAAAACAACATTCATTCATTAATTCCATGTTGAAAGAATCTGTAGACAATAATTTGAATTTGTTTAAAATGATATGATTTCTTTTTTCAAAGGGTTGAAAACTGTTTGAGAAAACATAACATGACATAAAGTTTATTTGACATAGAATATATACATATTTAGAGCCATCTAAATACAAATAAGTGTCAAAGTGAAAATGTTTACAGCATTTTCTTCTTTTCCCACAATGTTGAAATGGGGGATGGGGGGAAATCTAACTCATTATGGTATAGGGTTAACTCTAGACTTCCTAAGAAACTTTCATTTTTTGTGGTAAACAGCTTACAATAAAAAAAATTATGGCAAATTCTGAAAGTGGTCATAATAAAAGATTCCCCTTGGCAGCCATGATGATTTTTCTACAAATTTGTTTTAAAAAGTATTTAGTTCACCCTTTACCACACAATGCCAACTTTTGATCCCCCTGGGTAAAGAAACCTTTTGAAAAGATTGTGGGAAAAGAAGAAAATGCTGGAAAACAGCATTTTCTCCTTTTCCCACAAAGTTTTCTTCTCTATCAAAGAAAAATTACACCATTTGAGCCACACCAAAAATGTCGTCTGCAATTGCTTTCAATTTGCATAGGTCTAATATTTTGCCATGTGGTAATGGGTTAATTCTTTACCACATTACAAAAATATAGACTTGTCCAGATAAGATGCAGTTGCTGATGAAAATTTAAATATGTTCCAGATAATGGAATTAGTATTTCACGGAGGAGAAAACAGTATAGGGAATGTAGAAAGTGTTGTTTACAACCATTTCTCCTTTTCCTACAATGTTTTCAAATGGCTTCTTCCTTTAAAACACCTGATTATGTGGTAGAAGAGTTAACTCTTTACCAAACAACAAAATTTTGTCTGGTCCAAATTGAAAGCACATGCAGACAACAAATTCAGAGTAACTCAGAAATTGAAATTTTTCTCCAGCAGGGTAGAAAACATTGTGGGAAAAGGAGAAAATGCTGGTTACCAGCATTTTCTTCTTTTCCAGCACGGTTTTCAAAAGGCTTCCATCTTAGGGTCGTAAAAACCAGGGATTGTTTGGTAAAGAGTTATGTGTTCTTACGAACGATGTCCGTAACAAAGAAACAAATGAATAAATGCATGGCAGAAATATGGATCGGAGCGGGATTCGAACTCCGAACTCCCGGACGCAAAGCCAATACCCTAACCACTGAGCCAAAGAGATATCTCCCTGACGCAGTAGCCAGGTATTGTATTTAAATCGGGAGTATGCCATGCAGGAAGGAGTGGTCTCCCATAACAGTGTATAGCCCGCTTAGAAAATGTAGAGCCAAGTCAATTTAATGAACACACTGCAGAGAATGAAGGAAATAAATTTTGTGTGTCTTCTACCAAATAATCCATTCTTTTGGGAACTGTGCAGAAGAAGGCTTTTTTAGTCATTGTTGGAAAAGGAGAAAATGTTGGAACAGTATATTCTCTGTTTTCTACAATGTTTTCTACCATTTAGACATATCCCATCATTTAAACCATCCTGTTAGAGAAAACTTTTCAAAATATTGAGAGAAAAGGGGAAATTGTTCGTAAACAGCCATTTTTGCCACAATGTATAGTACCCTATCACGGAACTTCAGTATGTTTCTGCCAATTTTGAATTCATTGCTTGCTGATGTTTTGCATTTTAAAAAGTCCTGGTTTTTACGTGTCTGGAGTACAAGCCATTAAACCTTTTGGAGAACTTTCTGCCATTTTTATCAAATTTAAAACTGTCATCCTCAAACTCTTTGAATATGGAAGAGTCTAAAATTTATCGTTTGGGAAAGGGTTAGGCCATATTAGATTTGTGTTCTGCTAATAGTTTCTTTTTGGATTGATCTAGAATTTTATGGTTTAATGAAGAGTCAGAGGTTCATAATTATTTCCATTTAGGCAGAAGATGCAGAGAGAGCCAGAATTGAACAACAGAAAGAAAGTGAAAGAAACAGAGCCACAGAAGATTTAGAGAAATGGAAAGAAGAACAAAGACAAGCAGCAGAGATGGTGAGAATTGTATATTTTATTAGTTAAAGGAAATGCTATTATTTCTTTACCACCCAATTCCAAGTTTTAATGACCCAGACAGAAACGGCTTCTAAGAATGTGGTGGGGAAAGAAGAAAGTGCTTGTTACCAGATTTTTGTTTTTCTGGCTAATGGAATTGTTCACCTTTTCCTACAATGCTTTTGATAGCATTTTTCATCAAAACTCAGATTTGGTAAGACCTCTGTTAGTTGTATTGAATCAAAAAGAACTATGCTCTCTTTGTGCTATTTCTTTTTACTCTTTATAAAGACAGTAATGTCTTCTACTTGTATATCATTAGGAAAAACAGAGACTGTTTGAAGAAAGAAGAAAGGCCGATGCAGAAGAAAGAGAAAAGAGAAAACAAAAAGAGAAAGAGGAGCGTCGAAAAACAAGAGGTAACTTGTAGACTTGCATGGCTTGAAAATGTCTTCAAAGGTAAAGAGATGGTGAAAGAATTGCAGCTCCATTGGGTGGGGGGAGGGGGGGTTCTTTTGCTTTCAAAAGCTCTTTTTTCTCTTTCATAAGTTATATGTGTAAGTGGTATCAGATTTGTTTCAAGTTAAAATTTGAAGGGGGTCAATCCATTGTATGAAAAAGAGCAATATATGTATTTTGTTACTTGCAACTGCTAATTTATTTTAGCGCTTTTTGCATTAATGGGGAATTTTCACTTTTGTACATGTAAATACTTCAGACTTCATCTTCAGACATTGGGGGGAGGAGGGGTATTAACTTTTTACCGCTCAATCTCGACTGTTGACGACCCTGAGAAAGACAGCTTTTGAAAACATTGTGGGAAAAGGAGAAAATGCTGGTAACCAGTATTTTCTCCATTTCCTTCAATTTTTTCTACCCTTCTCAGACCATATTTCAGTTTTTCAGTCAGATTTGTTTTTGTCATCTGGAAATGCTTTCAATTTGGACCAGCCTAAAATGTTGTCGTTTGGAAAGGGGTAAAAACATATTTCCATTTTGTGAAAGATTTCAAAACTTATGTGTGAAATAACTTGTGTATTTTAGGAAAAAAGGCTAGCATATTTGAAGAAGCCTCCAGTGGGGTTCCAAAGCGAGAAGTTGGTAAAATAATGGTGACTCATACCGAGAGAGTATTTCCAACACCAGAGAGAGAATCTGTCAAACCAATGGAGGAAGAGGTAATGTTTAGTTGTTAAAATAAAATGTTTTTGTCAGGTAGAAAGGTTCAAAAAGTGTTCGACATTGTAAGCTTTTCCTCTGCTGACAATGTTGTACCATTGAGGGCTAAATGAATCTTTATCAAACTCTTTACCACAAAATAAATTTTAAGCCCTATCAAAATTGAAAGCGTTTGCAGATGACAACTTCATTGTGACTCAAATGATGCAATTTCTCTTGGATAGGGTAGAAAACTTTGTGAGAAACCAGTATTTTCTCCTTTTCCAATAATGTTTTCAAAAGGTTTCTTACTCAGGGTCGTCAGAAGTCATAAATGTGTGGTACCCTTAAATCACCTTTTATGAAGATAATTGTCTTTTCAATCAATGAAGATCATGATCAGGCTGCACGTTGCACATAACATGCAGCCTGATCTTTGATCTACACTGTTGGCTTTACTGAAACATAATTGAAAAAAAAAAAACAACCATGAAATTTCAATTATTTGGGTTGTAATTCTAGGATAAAAATGTCTGAGAGGTGTATTATTGCACTTTATGGGCTAACACACTTGAGGAGGAAGACTTTTGAAAACAATGTAGAGTAAAAAAATGTTGTAACGGAAATTATCCCCAGTTCACATAATGTTTTTGCCTTAAAGTTCAGAGACAAGATGTATCATTTGAACCAAAGGTTCCTGACATGTCTGGTATCATACAACTCCTCTATATAGATGTAATAAAGACTTTATAATATCTATATATAGGGGTTGTATGATACCGTACATGTCAGGCACCTGTGATTTGAACTACCTTCAATTTCCCTCCTTCAGATATTTTATGCAGGTTAACCTTTAACCAGATGCCCAAATTCTAGACTCATCCATAATTATTAAAAGCATTTTTAGAGGAGAAACTTAACATACTCATATAATAAATTTGTTTTTCACAAAGAAAAAAAACATTTTGGGAAAAGGAGAAAATGCTGGTTACCAGCATTTTCTCTTTTTCCCACAATGTTTTCAAATGCCTTCTTTTTCAAAGTTGTGAAAACTTGGAATTGTGTGGTAAAGGGTTAAACACCCAACAAAGTACTGCAATTGATCTACATGTATGATATTATTTGATTCTTTTCCAAATGACAAAATTTTAGACTTGCCAAATTGAAGATACTTGCAGACAACAAACATTGAAACTTGTTACCCAGTATGTTAGAAAACTGTGGGAAAAGGAGAAAATACTGGTTACCTGCATTTTCTCAATTTCCAACAATGTTTTTAAAAGTCTTCTTTCTAAGGGTCATTAAAAGCTTGATTTTGTGGTAATGGGTTAATAGAAGTGTTATATCATTTGGGATATTTTAGTGGCTTAAGAAGCAAGCTGAGGCAAGACGAACGATAGAATTGGAAGATTCTAACCTATCTGAAGAAGAGAGAAATCCAATCTGGTTACGGGACAAAGGAAAGTGAGTACCCTTTCTTGTATGTATTTGGTTTGTGTCAGGAATCTTATTCTATTTGAGCAAAAGGGATAATTCTTTGATTTTAAATGGGCATTAGAAGCTGCAATTTTAGATTTACAACAAAATAACAGTTAGTATTATTCAAAAGCATATTTGTTGTTTGTGGTATTATAATGAATGAAGAGAATTTCATTGTTTTCAATGAGGCATCACAACCTATAGGCACAATTTTCATATAGTGATATTCGGTTTTTTGTTGTCATACTGCCATAAAAACAAATTCAAAGCATTTGCAGATGACAAAATATTATATATGACTCAGACAGTGAAACTTATCTTTAGAAAGTAAGAAAACACTATGGTATGAGAAAAGAATGCTGGTTTACAGCATTTCCTCCCTTTTCCATGATCTTGTTTTTAACTCTTTACCCTAGGCCTACAATCCTGACTTATAACAACCCTGATTAAAAAAAGCCTTTGAAAGCATAGAAGGAAAAGGAGAAAATGTTGGTAACTAGCATTTTCTCCTTTTCCCATAATGTTTTCTACCCTGTTTGATTCACATTTATTTTCTCATCTGCAAATGCTTTCAATTTTGACAGGTCCAAAATTTTGTTGTTTGGTTAAGATTTAAAGGCTTATGCTCACAATGTCATTAAAACTTGTGATTGTGTGGTAAAGGTTAACATATTTGGTTTGTTGTCTTCAGAGACTTTCAAACTTAAACTGAATCTGGTAAAGAGTAAATGGATATTTCAGCTATTCAGCACTCTAAGGTTTGAGTATACACATTCAGTGGAATAAATGTTTATTCAGTGATTTCCATCCTCTTTCTTTACAGTGAATTTTTCAAGGCAGGGAATCTTGAGGCAGCCATCAATGCTTATTCTCATGGGATTAGACTCAACAATGCCATTCCTGCGTATCCTTTTATACAACATTACTATGCTTTTGAGATGCTAATAGTTGGCCCTGGTTTGATCTTTGTCAGCCATTCAAACCAATATCACCTTCTTCAGAACACTTTTCTGGTATTTTCTGGCAGTACAGTAGGCTATTTTTGAAAACATTATGGTTGATGTAGAATATTCTCACAGGAATTTCTCAAATGCAACAATGGTTTCACTCAAATTCAAAGATCATGTTGACTTTTATTTCATAATTTAAATCCCCTTCACAAAACAAATTCCAAATTTTCAATTCACTTGTATTTTGTCATCTGCAAATGCTTTAAATTGGACAAACCGAAACTTTTGTCATTTGGTAATGAGTTAAACCGTTGAGTCATGTTCTGGCTAAAGGGGGCTTGATGCATCTCCCCGACACCAAGCGAGTCTTCACGGTAATATTGGTCAATAAAACCCATTTTCTATAATAACAGAATGACCAATGAGTTAGACTGGTCTACTGACATGCAGAAAATAGAGTAGCGGCTAAAGGTTTTAGTTCAGGTCAGCTTGCACTAAATGTGCAGGCTAATCTAGTTCAGTATTTTTCTGCAGATGCATGAAGCCTTTGCCACACAATCCCGAGTTTTAATGACCCTGTGACAGAAGCCTTTTCAAAAACATTGTTGGAAAAGGAGAAAATGCTAGTTATCCCAAAATGTTTTATACCCTTCCCAAATCATATCTCAATTTTTCATTCACATTTTTTTTTCGTCTGCATATGCTTTGAAATCGGACTGGTCCAAAATTTTGTCTTTTGGTAAAGAGTTAAGCCCCCGTTCACAGAGCAATTCTCAAGTTTATCCACAGTTATAATTCCTTAATGTTTGTCTCAGCCTGTATTCCAATAGAGCAGCATGTCACTTGAAGAAAAGGAATTTCTTCAAATGTATAGAGGATTGTTCAAAGGTAAGTGTTTTTATACACCTGTAATAAACATTCAAGTTAAACTAGATTTTGACCAAAATTATTAGGGATGAGAAAGTTGATAAATCAAAACAACTTCCTTTATTTGGAGCCCTGCAAGTATACTACTTCTGTAAAGGGGGAAATTTCTTGGGGAATGTTTTTATGTTGAGGATTGGCTAATATAGGTAGTCATGATAATAGTTAGCATGCTTTTGGACCTTGTAGCCTGGACTGTTTTGAATCCATTTGTTGGTACTTCAAATTTTTTTACCATAAAACTTTTCACAATATCCGACAATATGGTTCGGTGATCAGACTGTCACTGTACATTCTTAGAATATTCAGTCTGATCTTGGTTTAGACTCTATACAGAAGCATTATTTTCGTTCATGGTATGACAAGACTCAATTTAAAACAGCCTTTTAAATAAAAGTTGGCAAGAGCCAGCTGTCAGGAATTGTTTCCAAACCCAAAACTGCTAGATCCTACTTACAAGGTAGTGCCTAAATGAATCAAAACTGGAGTAAAACTGACACATATAGTGGCCTTTTAGATTTTTTCAATTCCTAAGAAGAACTAAAAAATTCTTTTGAGAAGTGTTTTGGGGAACATCTTTTTCACTTTCAGGCTTTAGAATTGTTAGTGCCACCAGTACCCCAGAATGCATCTAGTCGAAGTAAATGCCATGTACGTAGAGGTACAGCATACTGTGAGCTACAGATGTATGTGGAAGGTAAAGATTTCTTTATTGTGATGATTTGAAATTGTCCTACATTCAATTCAAAAGTTTCCAATATTGTGAAAATACCCAATCATAAAACGGTTTCCTCTCTAGATTTAGAATATGAGTAGGAGAGCAGATTACCGGTAGGTTGGTTGCTGAAAACAAGCCTAGATTTACAGGAACTTAAAAACCATGCAAACCACTGTCAGAAACCTTCACTTGGGGATAGATGACATCAAACAGATATTGTAAGCTCTTTTGTATTTAAGCTAAGGTCTTGGTCACTGTTGTGGTCTGATATTGTCTTCAACTCTATGATCTTCTGTAGTGATATTGGTAAGGACTGACCTAGACAATATTTTGAAACAAATAATTGAGCATTTGAAAAGCATTTTTCATGTTAGTCCTTTCCTTTTTCACTGCAAGGGATTATGCATTTGCCATCAGTGTCTAGGATGGTTCTACTGTTCATCCCACTAGATGGGGGAGGGGTGGAGAGGGGTTTCATTTTATGAATTTTCAAACCATTCAAGTGACACAATTTCTGATTAGCTGAACCAATTGGTTAAGCTAATTAGAAACTCTGTTACTTCAAAACAATGAATAAAAAAATAGCAGTGAGCAGAACACATTGTTTGGCAAATACAAGTCCATGTTTGCAGTAATTCAAAACACCATAGGTCCACCATCATGAACTTTCACTTGGGGATGGATGATGAGGGCATTTGAATTTGTAGATGCTGCATGTACTGTAAATTTCTTAGCTAAGGGCAAGTTCAAGGATATCAGTACCAGAAATAGTAAACAAAAAATACTGGTAATCTACTGTAACTTGAAAAGTTTTTTTCTGTTATGTTCATGAAACTTCACATGTTGATAGATGATGATATGCAGATTATGTGAAAAATATCATTTTACTTTGTTTTGCATAGCTGAATGTGCTGTCTTTTGACCTATTTTTTTGGTAATTGAAAACAAATGAATAAATAGAACCTTATGGTCAAAAAATGTAGACATGTCTAATTAAGGGTCTCTGCCATATTATAGAGGCAATTTTACACAGTCTATCTTTTTTGTTTTTAATCTTACAGGACTTCAGGACTATGAGGCTGCTCTGAAGATAGATCCTAATAACAATGAAGTTAGAGAAGATGCTGACAAAATTAGGGATGTCATACAAAAGGAAACATACTCTTGATAACATTTATTGTAGCTATACATTTTGGCTGCCTCTGTTGATCTCATTTATCTTGCATTACATTTAATCCTTTACCACACAATCCTGACTTTTAACACCCCTGTGAAAGAAGCCTTTTGAAAACATTGTGAGAAAAGGAGAAAATGCTTTCAATTTGGACCAGTCTAACATTTTGTCATTTGGTTAAGTATTTACAAATTGTAGACCGTTTGTGTAAAACAGGGATTATGAACAATGTCATCTTTTGTCATGTTCAGGAGACATAAACAAACTGAAGTTCAGCTTTATTGATTCTTTGCTATTTTATTTCTATGTCATCATAATGTGATTTAAAAAGCACATGTGAAATAGATTTCTGTTTAACATCCGAGGTGAATGAAAATCACAGCCCGATGAAAAATTTTGACTCCAGAATAGTAACAATAGATAGCACCATGAAGTCATATATCAATACCTAACTGTAAAGTGAACCAAACATCGATGGGTGAGTGCAACACTATCCTAAGTGCCTATACTTTGTATAGGCACTTAGGATAGTGTTGCACTCAGCCATCGACATGTATGTGGGCCATTCTCAGGAAAGAAGAGGTTTAACTCTTTACCACACAATGACAGCTTTTGACGACCCTGAGGTAGATGTCTTTTGAAAACATTCTGGGAAAAGAAGAAAATGCTGGTAACCAGCATTTTCTCCTTTTCCCAAATGTTTCTTACTCCATTAAAAAAAGTGATTGTCCTGTTTAAGCCACATTGAAAGTGTCGTCTGCAAATGCTTTCAATTTGGACAATGCTTAAATTTCATCATCTGGTAAAGGGTTTTAACCCTTTATCCCATGGCGAAATTTTAGACCCATCCAAATTGAAGCATTTCCAGAAACAATTCAAAAGTGACTCAAATGATGCAATTTTTCTTTGACAAGGTTGAAAACTTTGTAGGAAAAGGAGAAACTGCTGGTTGCTGGCATCTCTTTTACAGAGTATACCAAACAATTCACCATATATTTAAGGATCCAAGACATCCATTTTGGTCTAATGGTTGGCAGGATTATGACTTGCACTGGTCTTAAAGTAAAGTGAAAAACATTTGAAAACATTGTGGGAAAAGGAGAAAATGCTGGTAACCAGCATTTTCTCCTTTTCCCACAGTGTTTTTCTACCCTTCCCAGAACAAATTTCAATTTTTTAGTTACCTTTATTTTGTTGTCTGCAAATGCTTTCAATATGGACCAGTCTAAAATTTTCTCATGTGGTAAAGAGTTAATAGTAATAAAAAGATGTTGGTAAAATCACTTGTGACAAGCAATAGATAATTTTCCACAATTTTTCAATACCTGTCTTCCTTAAGGTTGTAACAAAAAAAGTCATGCTTGTAAGGTAGAAGATTAAATCTCAGATAACTATAAGGTCCCGAGTTTGAGACCCAGAAGCAGATTTCAACTTTGGAATTACATATTCATCAGCCCACACATTCAGTGTGAGTACTGGTGAAGCTCCCTGGAAGCAGAATCACAAGTCGGAGTTTACTATAAAGTGCAAACCTTGTTTCTTAATCAATGTAAAATAAATATATTTAAACTAAATCTCATATGCCACGATTTTGCAGAATGAATCATTTCCTCTTTTGCCGCTGATTATTCACTAACATTGCTTTATGTGCAAAAAACAGCATGTGACACAGTCAGACAATTATTGTGTGCATTTCTCATGTGATAACAAAGTATACTCCTGCTCGATATTGAAGCTTTAACCCTTTATCACATAATGACAACATTTAGTGACTCTGAAGAAGCCTTTTGAAAACATTGTGGGAAAAGGAGAAAATGCTGGTAACATTGCACCATTTGAGCCATTTTGAAATTGTTGTCTGCAAATGCTTTCAATTTGGATAAGTCTAAAATTTTGCCGTGTGGTTAATGGGTTTAACTCTTTACCAAACAACATTTTGGACTCCAACAAATTCAAAACATTTGCAGACAAAACATCAAATATATATCTTTGTTTTTCGTCTTTGATATGGCAGGAACAATTTTACAGATAACATTGGGAAAAGGAGAAAATGCTGGTTACCTGCATTTCCTCCTATTCCCACAGTGCTTTCAAAAGCCTTCTGGTACAGGGTCATTAAAACATGAGATTGTTTGGTTAAAGTTTACTAGCATCTTCTCCTTTTCCCACAAAGTACATTGTATTCAAAAGGCTTTTTCCTCAGGGTTGTCTAAACACAAGATTTTTCGGTAAAGTTTTAATATCAGTACTTCATCTCTTCCAAACTGGATATAATCTCTGAAACTAAATCCTCTCGTTTCTTATCAATATCCATTGTAAAGCCTTCTTCATCAGAACCAAGTGGCTCAAGGGCATCAAGCTGAGACTGTAACAATGATTTAGGCATAAAATGTCCCTTTCTATTGGATAACCTCTCTTCTAAAACAGCTGGAGAACCAGTCAAGTGAACAAAAACTGGACTTATTCTATCTTTTGCTTCAGTTTTGTCTGGCTTTTCATTACTCTTTTTATATGTTTCAGCACTTTGTACTACTTCTGTGTTATTATGAGCCTTGTTTGTTTCTTCTGTTTTCTGTTTAAAATGATTCGAGCTATTATTTACAGAATAGACATCATTCTTGTCTATGCTTTTTTCATGCTTTTGAATATTTCTATTTGAACTATCTTCATTTGGTCCCTGCTCAGCATTTGAATAGTTTTTTAATCCTGTTTCCTCTTGTACTTCAAAACTACTGTTCAGTCCAGTTAATGCCTGTACACTTTCTATATGTCCAGACATTGGCTGTGTATGGAATGTATTTTCTGTAGATTGAGCAGCATCATCAAAATTGAATGCCCTTGATGTTTTTTGGTTTAATTCAATAGAACCTGACTTTTCCATGCTCTGCATGCAGCTATCTGTGTGTCCTCCATATTTCAGAATATCTCTGTAGGATTTTTTCAAAGCAGAACAGGTAACTACTAGTGTTTGTCCCTCTCTTTGCTTCCTGAAATATCAACATTGACATTCTTCTATATTTTCTCAAATCCTTACCACATAATTCTGTGTATGAAAAATCTTAAGAAAGAAGACTTCTGAAAACTGGTGGAAAAGGAGGAACTGATTGTAACTAGTAATACCGGTCTTTTTTTTCCTTTTATCAGAAAAACTTGCTTTGTTTTTTTGTTAACCAGCATTTTCTCCTTATCCTTCTGCGATGGTTTAGAAAACATTGTGGGAAAAGGAGAAAACAATGTTTTCTATAGGCCTCTATCTCAAAGTCGTCAAAAGTAATGGGTTAAACTTCATGATTGTGCAGTAAAGGGTCACAAATTAAAAGCATTGAATTTTGAGGATGACAAATTATATGTGGCTCAAACGATGGAACTCAACAAGATTGATAAAACAAGAGCTTACTTGCTTTAGGGTTACTAGAAGGCTGACAGTCTAGAATTTGCAATGTTTTCATCATCCCTGCTGATTGGAATTTTATGTTTTATTTTCTTATCTTGTTGGTGTATTTTGGTTTATCACAATAATTTAACTCTTTACCAAACAACAAAATTTTAGATTGGTCCAAACTGAAAGCATTTGCAGACAACAAAAAAATGTGAATTGCAATTCATTTTAGGAAGGGAAGAAAACACTCAGGGAAAAGGAGAAAATGATAGTTACCAGCATTTGCTCCTTTTCCCACAATGTTTTTAAAAGGCTTCTTCCACAGAGGTGTTGAAAGTTGGGATTGTGTTTGTGATTGGGATTGTGGTAATGGGTTCAGTTGTAACATGGTGGCCAGTGCACCTATCTGTGCTTTCCAGATCTTTTTACCCGTACTTTGCACAGTATTCTACGTAACTGACTGCTTTCTACATATCCATCATTGAAACAAGCATCAAGGGTGAGAGAGGGTTGCAATGATTATCATCAATTCAATCTTTGGAGAGGAATTGGCCCAGATGGCCACTGGAATATTTTCACATACGATCAACTGTATGATGAACAAAGTTGTTTACGCGAGTTATGTAGCACAATTGACCGAACTGGATTAAAATAACTCACTTTGACATGAATTCGTGAATGGATAATAGCCATGGAAATCTATCCTGCAAAAAAAAAAATAAAATTATTTCACCTCTTTACCAAAGGACAAAATTTTAGACTGATCCAAATTCATAGCACTTGCAGACAACATTAAATGTAACTCGAAATTTGGTTCCAGCAGCATAGAAAACATTGTGGTAAAAGGAGAAAATGCTGGTTACCAGCATTTTCTCCTTTTTCAACAATGTTTTCAAAAGGCGGTTAAAGGTATAATTAGCAACAGTCTGGCATCCTTGTGATGTATTATACCCGTAAAGTCATCACATAATTTTGGATCCATAAAATCCATTTTCTGTTACCCTTTACCACACAACAAAATTTTAGACTTGCACAAATTGAAATCATTTGCTGATGACAGTTTCAATGTAACTCCTATGAAATGTTTTTTTTTCTTTGATATGGTAGATAACATTGTGGGACGAGGAGAAAAGACTAGTTACCAGCATTTTCTCCTTTTCCCACAATTGTTTTCAGATGCCTTCTCTTTCAGAGGCGTTAAAAGTCATCATTGTGTGGTAAAGGGTTAATAACTGACTTAATCATGAGGAAGAATACAACTTTGACTCACAGAAAATATGTATACCAAATGCAAGATGTTTTGACCTAGGTCTTCCATGTAGATTGATAGAAGACCTCATTCAGGCATTCAAGATCAGGTGTTGGAACTTTAATACTGAATTTTTTTTAAGTCTAAAAGGGCCATAACTGTGTTAAAAGAGTGTTGGGAGTTACCTGCCCCTCTGGTATAGGTCTCCCCTTTTATTGATAAAGAACTAGTCCATGTTAGAAATAAAATATTTAGTAATAACTGACAATGTGTGAAAATCAAAACATCTTGCTTGACTGTGATGAGGCAGACAATGATTTGGCTACAACAATACCTTGAGTATCCATGTATGCCTTGCAACATGCGAAAGGGGGCATTCATACATTTGTGTCTACGCAGGCTAATCCGACACACCACTTTACGACTGCATTAGATTTTGTGCTTCAGCAGATTTGCTCAAAATAGAAAAGTACACAAAATTGGAAAGTGTTGTTTCTGATTAGCCTGCGTAGACTGCACAGGCTGATCTGAGAAGACGCCTTACGCAAATCTCCGAATACCCATTTTCATGAATGTGTTGTAGGCCATACGCTTCAGGGAGTCTCTGTATTAACCCTTTACTCCATAGATACTCATTTCTACGCATTGCTTGTAGGAGCCTTTGGAAAATCATTGTGGCAAAAGGTGAAATTGACGAGCAATTTCACCTTTTGCCACTATGTTTTCTATGCTACAGGCCCGTAGGAACAGGGGGGGCTAGGGGGGGCTCAGCCCCCCCAATAATTTTGAAAATCATAGTAACTAGAATATGAGATTTTAGCGCAATGCAACAACAATGCAAAAAACCTCAATATTTCGAAGTTAGCCCCCCCAATCTTGAAATGCTTCCTACGTGACTGTGCTATCAAAAGGTGTCATATACACATAAGAAACCACTACATCCTTGCTATTATTTAGGGTCAATTAGAGATACCATAGAAATGCCTCATGGGGTAAGGGTTAAGTATTTGCTGATAATAGATGATGAAATATTGGTATCTTCCATCAAAAGGTTAGTATCCATGAAGGAAAATGATAAATGCTGGTTACCAGCAGTTTCTCCTTTTTCCATGTTTTCAAAAGCTTTCCTCTTCTCTGGTATGTTAAAACATTAGATTGATTGGTACAGGGTTATACAAGAGATCTTGTATCTATATACATATGCTTCTATATCATCCTTGATTCCACTAGTTTAAAATGAGCCATGCTTTGTAAAAAGGGGGTTAGATGCATTTGCAGAAAGTGTCAACCAAGGTCATCCTACACAATCTGTGCAGGCTTACCTGGGTTTAAACTTTTAGCTTTTTGTCAATTTTCTTAACAGTAAAAAACCATTCTACCATTCAACTTTGTTGGCTTTGTCACAATAAAATAATTTTACTTTTGGCTGCTAAGCATGACTTACTGACCTTTTATGGTCAATGTAGACCAAGATCAGAATGTGCTGTCTGATCTTGGATCTACACAGTCAGATAAGGAGATAACCCCAAGACATAATTTTGAAATTGCAATACATGCATTTGGGTTCTTCATATCAAAATGAAAATTTTGTTTTAGTTACTTAGCAGGGTATGGGCTAACTCTATTGAACAACAAAATTTAGGACGAGTCCAAATTGAAAGTATTCGTGGACAACAACAAAAATTTGGCTCAAAAATTGAAATTTGTTTTGGGAAGGGTAGAAAACATTGTGGGAACAGGAGGAAATGCTGGTAACCTCCCAACGATTTTTATTAGTGCATTGCTCATATATTTTTTGCCATGAGATACAAACCTGATCAGTAAGGGGCTGACCATTACTCATCTTAGTTTTATTTGCATCTGAATGGAACTCATCTGCATCCGAAAAACTGCACCCTATCTGAAAATAAAAGAGGTACCATAATTTGCCAGTATATAGAGATACCCAGAAATGTATTCAAGGCTGCACATTTCTGCATCTTGAAGTCATTATGAATATTAACCCTTTTACACACAATGTTGATTTTTAACGACTGAGGTAGAAAGAAGCCATTTAAAAACATTGTGGGAAAAGCAGAAAAAGGTGGTTACCAGCATTTTCTCCTTTTCTCACAATGCTCTCTTCCCTGCCTAAAACAAATGTCAATTCTTTAGTCACATTTATTGTGGCATCTGCAAATGCTTCCAATTTGGACCATTCTAAAAAATTTTTGTTTGATAAAGAATTAAGGGTACCAACAGAAATGTAAAATGTATTTGCCTACCTTCTCAGCAAGGGAGGAACCTACGGTGGTCCTAAAATGGAAAGAGAAGGTAACTCAACAAATCTATCACAAGAGTTTACTCTTTACACTGTTGTTGGATCTACCAAGGCATTGGCCTCAGGGACCTGTTTTCATAAGTTTTTTCCCTTATCTCTTTACCACACAATCCAGACTTTTAACAATCCTGGGAAAGAAGCCTTTTGAAAACATTGTAGGAAAAGGAGAAAATGCTGGTTACCAGCATTTCTTTCTTTTCCCACAATGTTTTCTCCGTCAAAAAAAAAAAATTGCACCATTTGAGTCACACTGAAATTGTCATCTACAATTGCTTTCAAATACGGACTAGGCTAAAATTTTGTTGTCTGGTACAGAGTCAATGATTGTACCAATCAAAATTTTAGACTGCACCAAAATATAAGTAATAGCAGACAAATAAAGTGGGGCTCAAATAATTGGATTTGTAATGAATGAATAGAATGAATAGTTCTAGTTGGCCCGTCGACAACTTAGGTCATATTGGATGCACTTACTTAGTAAACAATAATGCGAGGTGAAAATAACATACATGTACATAAGACAAACATGATAAATGAGGAATGGATGAAACACAAAATGATGCCCCTTTTGTCGCCTTTTACGACATGCATGCTGTCACTTTTGTTCCGCCAGATGAAATGGCAGATGTGACGATCGCGGGACTGCAGTGGTTTATTCTTATACCCCCGATTAAACCACACGGGGTCCCACAGGCCAACTGTTCCCATTCCAAACCCTATTTACATCAAGAAAAAAAAAAAAATATAGGATTTGGAATAAGAACTACCCAGCCTGCTGCAATCCTACGAATTACGAGGAAAGCAGCCGTTTGTCTCTAATTTTAGTTGCCTTCTACGACATGCCATAGAGAAAGGCCGAGGTCCTATTCTATAAAGTAAAAAAAAAAACGGGACCCCACGGGGAAAATTGGATTTGTCGGAGAAAAGCTGGAAAACAATGTGGAAAAAGCATAAAATGCTGGATACCAGCATTTTCTCCTTTTCCCACGATGTCTTCAAACATTTTTTCCCCCTGGGTTTTTAAAACTCGTAATTTGGTGGCAACAATCCTGATGGAGAAGGGTTTTTTTGGATTAGAGAAAACTCTATAATTATTTATTGCATGATTTAACCCATTACCATGCAATCTCTACTTTTGATGATCCCGAGAAAGAAGCCTATAGAAAACAGTGGGAAAATGCTGGTAACCAGCATTTTTCTCCTTTCCTACAGTGTTTTCTGCCCTTCCATTGTTGCCCTTCCCAAAACAGACTGGTTTTTTCAGTTTTGTTTTCTGCAAATGTCACTTTCGACCAGTCATAGATTTTGCCGTTCGGTAAAGAATTAACCAACACAGATCTTCAGCCACTTACAAGTCCTACTCATGAACCCATGTTACTATAAATCAGGGATCGTACATGTATGTAAGATCCCTGTCTACAACCTACAGTCTGAAAGGTGTGCTCCGATGCTATTTTTGTGACTGGTCTTCGCATTATTGAATGCGAAGACCAGTCACAAAAATAGCATCGGAGCAGACACCTTCAGACTGAAGGTACCTGTGCACGTGTATCTCCCGAACCTCAATTTTGACCTCTGATAAGTCAAAGATCCACATCAGTGCAAAAGACGTAAAGAACATATGCAGGCTGTAAGTATGATCAGGATCTAACTTTTTCTTCAAGGCTGATATAGTAAAAATCTCTAACAAAGTACATCAAATTATAGATCCAAGAGTAAACTCTCCAATAAATGTGCAGTCTGATCCTACTCGTCAATGACTGAAAATGATTGCCACGCTGAGAATTCCGTCGTATCGGTAAGAAGACAATAAAATAACAAAAAATATCTTAGAATCACATTACAAAAGCATACTACACACTTCCCACTGCCACAGACGCCCATAATGACAATTTGCATGTCTGTTAACTTGGTGCAAGAGTTACTGCAAACCGAAAGTACGTGATTCGTTATTTACTTTTCAAAACGAGGCAACGCGGAAGTGCGTTCTAGAAAGCGCGTGCATGCATCGCATTAACATAATAAATGCGAAGTCTAAACTATGTGTTTTCACTAAAATCAATTCATCGATTTATCATCTTCATTGTCCTCGGTAAAGAACGCAATTTACAGCCTTTAATTAACCTAATTGGCATATCTCGCACCTGCGTTGGCCTTGACCTTTGTCTGCAAGTCATGTGATCTCAACTTCTATTTAGCGGCTAGCCAACAAACGTTGTTCTGAGCGTCTCTTTACCGGTGCCTTTTCAAAGGATTTAACTATGACCCTTTTTCGGAAATCTAAGAGCAAAGGGGATTTGCAACAGGAGTTCCAGACGACAGTTCGTTTTCTGGACGATTCGGAGCCAATCCAGTTACAGTTTACGGTAAGAAGTTAAGAAATATTAACGAAAATTCACCTGTCAAATTTCGTGTATTGAAAAGTTTGACGCAGTGAAGCATGAAAGCGATAACGAGGTTGAAAATATCATCCTGTGTTGATCGGAATGTTTTTTTACCCTATCGTAACCCGTTTGGCATAACAGGAGGCATCTCTGATAATAACAGCGTTCCTGATGATAGTGCGAATTTAAAGTGGATGTCGAGTTTTCGGGGGTACTTTTTGGAGGGGCTGGGGGAGAAGTTTGAAGGGGGTGGGGGCGTTTACACTAGACCGTTTAGTAAACGAATATATTCATATTTACAATGCAGTAGACCAAGTAGGGTTCTTCTGTATCAACTGATAATTAGAAATGATGACAAAGTTTTAACCCATAAAGTGCTGATTTAAAACCAGAGACATTTTTAAGTTGTAAAAACATCTCAAATATTGCTCTACCAAGGTTTTATTAGCCAGAATGTGTAACAAAATAGTGGACTGTGTAGATTTTAGATCTTGATCTACACTGTCCACAAAAAAAAAACAAGTTAGGTCGGTTGCAGCACTCTAAGGATTAAATAGCACTAGCAACGTAAGACTAAAAAAGTTCTTGGATTAATTTACTATTTGCAACATGTCCACGTGACATACATAAATACATCTATGTGAAAAGGCCGAAAAATAAAACTTTACCCTTTGCCAGACAGCAAAATTTTAGAAACATCCAAATATTGAAAGCATTTGCAGACAACAGGATAACAGTTGCTCACTAAATGAAATATGTTTCTCTCAGACTGTTAACTATCATTTTGTCCTTATTACACAATGGCTTTAAAAGCCTACCACCACAAGATTGTTAGAAATCAGTTTGGTAGAGAGTCAGCCCATTAGCAATCCAGAATTTTAACTATTGAGAAAATTTAAGTATTGAGAAAGTACTTGCCTTTTAACTCTTTACCACACGACAAAATTTTAGACTGGTTCAAATTGAAAGCATTTGCAGATGACAAAATAAAGATGACTGAAAAATTGAATTTTGTTCTGAGAAGGGTAGAAAACACTGTGGGAAAAGGAGAAAATGCTGGTCACCAGCATTTTCTCCTTTTCCTACAGTGTTTTCTAAAGGCTTCTTTCTCAGGGGCGTCAAAAGTAGGGATTTTGTGGTAATGGGTTAAACATCTATGGGGAAAAAGAGAAACTGCTAGTAACTAGTATTTTCTTTATTTCCTTCAATGTTTTCTGGACTATCAAAGACGTACCATGATATCAGCTACATTTTGTCTGTCATTTGCAATTGCTTTAGATTTGGAGTAGTCTGAAATTTTTCTTGGGGGGGGGGGGGGGGGGGGGGGGGGGTGTTGGTAAAGAGTTGAAGCACATAAGACCAAAAGAATAGGAAAAAACAAACCTCTGTACAAACATTAGTCAAAGAGTGCATGGAAAAATGAAATTTCACGCAGGAACAGGTTTCAGGGAATTAACCCAGGGTTTTTGCTGTACTTTCTAATGTGGATGTCATGCGACCCCCTTCAAATGAATAAAAGAAGGCACATAATGTAAATTTTTGGGATCATTTAGATAAGTTGAAGGTCCAAAATGAAAGAAACAGGGAGTCGTGGCAAACCCAGTTTACTTTTTCACAATGACAGTTGGTCAATCAATGAAAAAAGTCGGGTAAAAAGAGACATCTGTTACATTGTGGAGCATGTTTTTCAGGACGATTTCGTAAAACATGGGGAAACTACAGGTCCAAGATGATCAGATCACACCCAAGGTTCTGTAGAGTCTTGACCTTGATTTAAGTAAAGACATCAAGAAAAGACAGTCTGATCTTAGTCACTTTTCTTGCTTTTACAAATTATTCTTAGTGTTCCAGGGCTTAACCCTTTACCAAACAATCCCTGGTTTTAATGATCCTGAAAAAGAATCCATTTAAAAACATTTTGGGAAAAGGAGAAAATGCTGGTAACCAGCATATTCTCCTTTTGCAACAATATTTTTTACCTTACCGGAAACGAATTCTAAATTTTGGGTTACATTTTTTTTGTAATATGTAAGTTCTTTCAATTTGGACTGGTCTAAAATTTTGTTGTTTGGTAAAGAGTTAATAGTCTGACCCAGTGTAAATTATTGCTGTATGGTGACCACACAGCAAAAGTTTAGACTGGGTCAGACTGAAAGCTGGGTACCTCATTAGTTGCTAGTGTATCTAACCCATGATCTGGTGGATGCAGGTTCAATAACCAGTTGAGGCAAACTTTCATGCTTGCAATTTATCATCTCACCTTTGATGCGTATGAGAAAAGTAGTCTATGACTTGGAAAGAAAGTAGTTTCAGTACTGGTTAGAGAAAGTTTGAGAAAGCCAGGAAACACATGGGTAGGTGCACTGAAGGTGATGATAAGACAACAAATTAGATGAGGCTTAAATTATGGGGTTTGTATGGGATATTGTAGAAAATATTGTGAGAAAAGGTGTAAATGCTGATAATGTTCTCTACCTCTTCAGACAAATGTGATATTAATTTCCCAAGAAAGGGAAAAAAATGTCTAGTTGCACATGCTTAATAATATTAACCGTTTACCAAATGACAAAAATTGTAGACCTGTCCAAATTGAAAGCATTTCCAGATGACAACATAAGTATGGCTCAAAAATTGAAATTTGTCTTGGAAAGAGTAGAAAACATTGTGGGAAAAGAAGAAAATGCTGGTAACTAGCATTTTCTCCTTTTCCTACAATGTTATCAAAAGGCTTCTTTCTCAGGGTTGTTAAAACTCGGAATTGTTTGGTAAAGAGTTAAGAATAAATACACCACAGAACAACAGTATTTCATTCATGAAAAAATAGCCAGAAAATTAAAGTTTGAAGAAAAGCTTTGGTTTTATAGTCTACTGCAATAATGCTCCGAGGTATTTTGATCAACTTGTTTACCTAATGGATATAAATACCTTAGTTATTGATGCATACATACAACACAGCTTAATTTTCCAGCTGATTCAATTCATCAAGGCCTCCTATATATCAATTTTCAAAACTTAACCCATAACCATACAAACCCTTCTTTTGACGACCCTAAGAAAGAAGCTTTTGGAAAGCATTGTGGGAAAAGAAGAAAATGCTGGTAGCTAGGATTTTCTCCTTTTCCCACAATGTTTTTTACACTTCTCAAAACAAATTTAAAATTTTCAGTCACTTTTATTATGTGTTCTACGAAAGTATTTGATTTGTCAAGGCTAAAATATTGTCATTTTGGAATGAATTAAAATCTTTACT
The DNA here is from genome assembly GCA_943736015.1 of Tridacna crocea. Lineage (NCBI taxonomy): Eukaryota > Metazoa > Mollusca > Bivalvia > Cardiida > Cardiidae > Tridacna > Tridacna crocea. The sequence goes on from OX031066.1 coordinate 20,698,035, forward strand.
AGACGAAAAATTTTGGATTGAATTGGCTCAAATGACAAAAGTACTTAGTCCTTGATAGGATAGAAAACATTATGGGGGGTGGGGGGAAAGAGAAAATTGTGGTTACCAGCCTTTTCTCCTTTTCCCATAATGTTTTCCAAAGCCTTCTCTGTTGCGGTCATGGAAACTTGGGATTGTGTGGTTAAACTCCTTATTACAGGATCCAGATAGATCCTTAAGGAAGAAGGTTTTCAAAAACATTGTGGGAAAAGAATAAAATGCTGAGAGCCAGCATTTCATGTTGTAAACACTATTTTTTCAACTTTTCAAAGAACACTAATTTGAGAGATTAGAGGCTTTTTTTCAAATTTTGCAAAATATGCTAACTTGATGAAGTTTATATTTCAAAAGATAAAACCTCTAAGGAAAATGCTGGTTACAAGTTTTTCTGCCTATATCTCACAATATTTTCAAAGGTTTTAATCCTTTAGGTCATTAAAAGGGTTTTAACTCTTTACCACATGACAAAATTTTAGACTGGTCCAAACTGAAAGCATTTGCAGACGACAAAATAAAGGTGACTGAAAAATTGAAATTTTTTCTGGGAAGGGTAGAAAACACTGTGGGAAAAGGAGAAAATGCTGGTTACCAGCATTTTCTCCTTTTCCCACACTGTTTTCAAAAGGCTTCTTTCTCAGGGGCGTCAAAAGTAGGGATTTTGTGGTAAGGGGTTAAACAACCGTGAGAAAAGAAAGCTATGGGAAACATTGTGAAAAAAGGAGAAATGCTGGTTACCAGCTTTTTTCTCTTTTTTCCACAATGTTTTCAACCCTTTCCAAAACAAACAGATTTTTCAGTCACTTTTGTTTTGTAGTCTGCAGTTGCTTTTAATTTGGACCAGTCTAAAATTGTATTGTTTGATAAACAGCTAAGATGTAAGCATGATAATGATTCATTCACTGTATGAGTCTGACTGTAACAAAGTGGGATGTGACATAGTATATTACCTCCCACATGTTTCAAGGCTGCCAAATAAAAAAAGATTTTTTTCCTTATTTCTCATTAGGGCTGTAAAATTTGTAATAAAGTGCAAATGAAGTAACTTTTTGCCATAGGTTTGAATCAAGTCGTGCATCATGGTGTATACAATCAACATATGACTATATTTTACATATATGACTTGCAACAGGGGAAAAGGGGCATTTGGATATTTGCGTAAAGCGTCGTCTCGGATCAGCCTGTGCAGTCCGCACAGGCTAATCTGAGACGGCACTTTACGACTACATTAGATTTTGTGCTACAGTAGACTTGTGTGAAACAGAAAATTACATAAAAACGGAAAGTGCCGTCTTGGATTAGCCTGTGCCGGCTGTGCAGGCTGATCTGAGACAATGCTTTACACAAATATCCGAATGCCCCTTTTCCTGTGTTGCAGGCCATAGTATGTATACTGCCCATGACTGCCTCTTATGTATACTACTCAAAATTTGCTAGGGGTCACCATGTTTCCCTCCATCCCCTACAATTTCAGTAAACCTGTTTTGATACAAAAACGAACTAGTCAGTATATTTCAAATATGCTGTTTTGGATACTTAAATTTTTCACTATAACACTTCTATCTGCATGTTTTTAAAAGTGCCTCTTCCAATGCAGGATTATTTCAGCATGTTCTCTTCTGAAAATTATGACACAAGTGATATATATAGGGTGGCAGTGGTATAAATTCACATTGCTCATATATTACAGATGTTACGTGTATTGATTCAATTCTTTGCTTGGATCTTACCCAATACTTTATATCTGAATTTTTATGACCCTTTGCCAAAAACATTTTTAAAAATATGGTGGGAATAGGCATGTGCTTGGCAGTATTCTTTCCTTTACCTACATTTGAAATTACGAATTTTTATCTTAGTCTGAAGTTCTTCATATTTATCACTAATACACCAGTTCTGATGTTAGCCAGAGCTCCAGATAAGAGGGAGTGATGGTATTCCAAATCATTTACGTCTCTTCCAAACCTTATATCGTGGGTACTCATCCAAATCATCTCGATGAGAAGATTCTAATGAGTACCCATTACATAGGGTTTAGTGGACAATAATTAATATTTCAAATTTGAAATCAAAATCACTCCCTCGATCTGGAAATCTGGTTAGCTCAGAGTTTAGGATTAATCAATGCAATTGACTTCTCAGGCAACATTTAGAGTTCTGATGATATTTGAAGACTAAAATTCCTTCAGTTGATGTTGTTCCTACTTTTTAAAAAAATATGATCATCAGAGATGTAAAAATCCATATTTGTGCAGCAATAAGTCATGCTTTGCCACTTGGCAGTCATTTTTACAGTAGATGTTGACTGAGATCAGACTAAGATAAAAATACTTAATGTAGGACTATGGGTCAACTTGTATTTAAACTCTTGACTAGTACAAAACAAAATTTTTAGACTAATCCAAATGGAAAGCATTTGCGGACAATGAAATAAACATGACTCAAAAATGAAACTTGACTTTCCAAGAGTAGAAAACATTGAGGGAAAAGAAGAAAATGCCAGCATTTTTTCCTTTTACCACATTGTTTTTAAAAGGCTTTATTCCTCAGGGTTGTGAAAACCAGGGATTTTATGGTAAAGGGTTAATTAAATTAATATACTCACAAAACTCTTCACCACGTGTCAAAATTTTACAGTTTCCTGAATTGAAAGCATTTGCAGACGACATTTATTTTATTAAATATCTTACGAACGAAGTCCGTAACAAAGAAACAAATGAATAAATGCATGGTAGAAATAAGGATCGGAGCGGGATTCGAATTCTGAACTCCCGGACGCAAAGCCAACACCCTAACCACTGAGCCAAAGAGATATCTCCCCGACGCAGTAGCCAGGTATTGTATTTAAATCGGGAGTATATGCCATGCAGGAAGGAGTGGTCTCCCGTAACAAATACAAAAAGTCAATGTGACTCAAACATTTCTTTTTTAAAGGGTAGAAAACATTGGGAGAATGAGAGAATGCTGGTGACCAGCATCTTTTTCATTCCCCACAATGTTTTTCTAAAGACTCCTTTCTCAGGGTGATTAAAGTGGGGATTGTGTGATGTAGCGTTTAGAAAAAGGACTTGACGAATTTCAGTGGGCGTGAAAAAACATATCAGGAAGGATGCATAATGACTATATCAGAGAAAGTGGGTTGAACCCATTATCAGACAATCCCATTTTTTACAAGACATGAGGAAGGATTTTTTTTTAAACATTGTAGGAAAAGAGAAAAATGTTGGTGGCCAGGTTTCTTCTGTTTTCCACAATATTTTATTCAGTATCCTGGTCAGAAAACGCCAGTTTCCTTGTACTTATTTTGAATTTGCCGTCTACTCATGTTACCAGTTTTGAAGAGTCCTGAATTCATTTTTAGGGAAGGGGTCAAGTGGATAGGACTGGAGTAAAAATAGCATATTTTGTTTGCATAATTTTCATTATATGGATTTTTTTTTAAAACTCTTTAACTCTTTACCACACAAGAAAATTTTAGACTGGTCCAAATTGAAAGCATTTGCAGAGGACAAAATAAAGGTGACTAAAAAATAGAAATTTGTTCTGGGAAGGGTAGAAAACACTGTGGGAAAAGGAGAAAATGCTGGTTACCAGCATTTTCTCCTTTTCCCATTGTGTTTTCAAAAGGCTTCTCTCTCAGGGGTGTCAAAAGTAGGGATTGTGTGGTAATGGGTTAATACTGTTACGGGAGACCACTCCTTCCTGCATGGCATTCTCCCGATTTAAATACAATGCCTGGCTACTGCGTCAGGGAGATATCTCTTTGGCTCAGTGGTTATGGTATTGGCCTTGCGTCCGGGAGTTCGGGGTTCGAATCCCGCTCGGTACCTTATTTCTGCCATGCATTTATTCATTTGTTTCTTTGTTACGGACTTTGTTCGTAGGATGGGGGCTCGTCCGGGATTGGCCATTGGGCCATTGGTCCCATTTGTTGTCCAAAATCGGACTTCCTGCCTAATAAGGCTTTGAGTCATCAATAAATGATGACTTTAAGAGGGGGTGTGTTACGGCAGACCACTCCTTCCTGCATGGCATACTCCCGATTTAAATACAATACCTGGCTACTGCGTCAGAGAGATATCTCTTTGAGATATCTCTTTGGCTCAGTGGTTAGGGTATTGGCTTTGCGTCCGGGAGTTCGGAGTTCGAATCCCGCTCCGATCCTTATTTCTGCCATGCATTTATTCATTTGTTTCTTTGTTACGGACTTCGTTCGTAAGATGGGGGCTCGTCCGGGATTGGCCATTGAGCCATTAATCCCATTTGTTGTCCAAAATCGGACTTCCTGCCTAATAAGGCTTTGAGTCATCAATAAATGATGACTTTAAGAGGGGGTGTGTTACGGGAGACCACTCCTTCCTGCATGGCATTCTCCCGATTTAAATACAATGCCTGGCTACTGCGTCAGGGAGATATCTCTTTGGCTCAGTGGTTATGGTATTGGCCTTGCGTCCGGGAGTTCGGGGTTCGAATCCCGCTCGGTACCTTATTTCTGCCATGCATTTATTCATTTGTTTCTTTGTTACGGACTTTGTTCGTAGGATGGGGGCTCGTCCGGGATTGGCCATTGGGCCATTGGTCCCATTTGTTGTCCAAAATCGGACTTCCTGCCTAATAAGGCTTTGAGTCATCAATAAATGATGACTTTAAGAGGGGGTGTGTTATGGGAGACCACTCCTTCCTGCATGGCATATACTCCCGATTTAAATACAATACCTGATTACTGCGTCAGGGAGATATCTCTTTGGCTCAGTGGTTAGGGTATTGGCTTTGCGTCCGGGAGTTCGGAGTTCGAATCCCGCTCCGATCCTTATTTCTGCCATGCATTTATTCATCTGTTTCTTTGTTACGGACTTCGTTCGTAAGAATACGATAGGTCAAAAGTTTTCACTTGACCAAATTAAAAGCATTTTGCAGACGAATAAATCAATGAGACCTAGAAATTTGTGTTGGGGAGGGTAGAAATCATTTTCGGAAAAGAAAATGTTGGGTACTAGTATTTTCTTTTTTTTCCCACAGTATTTGCAAGAGCTTTCTTTCTCAAGGTCATTAAAAGACGGGATTGTGTGATAAAGGGTTAACCCATTACCACACAATCCATACTTTGATGCCCCTGAGAAAGAAGCCTTTAGAAAACATTTTGGGAAAAGGAGAAAATGCTGGTAACCAGCATTTTTTCCATTTCCCACAATGTTTTCTACCCTTCACAAAACAGATTTCAAATTTTCGGTCACTTTTATTTTGTCGTCTGCAAATGCTTTTGATTTGGACAAATCTAAAATTTTGTCGTTCGGTAATGAGTTAGAGGGGGGCTGTTTGGACTGGGATGAGACATCTGTCAATGATTTTATTCTAATATTGAACTGATTGTGATCTTGACCTGTAAATATCAGAAGAGTTCAATTAATGCACATGTATAAAGCCATTCCTACAGAATGAAAGGTGAAAATATGAAACCTGGTATAATTATTCAGATGTAGGAAATTGCCTTTTAAAATATAGCATAAGACGTACCATGATCAAACTTAGGTACTTCCCTGGAAAGTGTTATCCAGGATCAGACTTACACAAAGCAAGCTGTTTGATCTTAGATCTACACCCATATTTTACCTATAGAATAATGGCGTACCAAAACATTGAGTACTCTTTTATCCAAAAAACACAACCTGAAAGATCTTAATTTTTATGTTATCATTGTTTAGAATTTGTCACGCAGACATGTTCAGATCAAAGATTAGACTACATGTTTTGTGCGGTCTGATCTTGATCAACATTGGCCATAAAGCCATGAAAGGTACAAATCAAGGGTAAGATAGGTACGCTGATTGATCAGAACGTTCTTGTTCGAGTTCGCATCATGCTGTTCCCTTTTAGCATGACTCGGCACATTTCTAGATAAGTGGTATTTCTGAAACACCTATGTAAATGTGAAATTATTCCCCAGGTAGGAGTCAGCTTCCATAGGTATGATACTGCAGGAAGGTTGAGTAATGTAAACATCTGATTGGTTTATAAATAATGTATTTTCATGTTAACTCTTTACCACACAATCCTGAGGAGGAAAGCTGTTGAAAACATTGTGAGAAAAGGAGAAAATGCTGGTAACCAGCATTTTCTCCTATTCCCACAATGTTTTCTACCCTCCCAAACTAAAAATGAAGTTTTTGATTTACATTTATTTTGTTGTCTGCAAATGCTTTCAATTTGGACTATTCCAAAATTGTGTCATTTGGTAAAGAGTTAACTCTACCAAACAGAGAAATTTTAGAGCAGTCAAAATTGGAAGCACTTACACAAAAAAACTCTGAAATTCCGGCTGAATCGATAAATTTTTGTCCCGGAAGAGTAGAAAGCATGGTTAGAAAGAGTTACCAGCATTTTCTCCTTTTCTTAACAAAAGGCTTCTTTTCCCAGGGTCATTAAAACACAGGATTGTAAACTTTGCTAAAGGATAAAGCCCATTCATACAAAGTGTGGTTTTTATACCCCAGTAAAGACAGCCTCTGTAAACTCTGTTTGGAAACAGGGGTGATTTTTCCTCCTTTCTCAAAATTTTCCTCATTTGAACCTTAAACAGGGAATTCAAAAAATACCTGTCTTATATTCATCTCTGAATTTTGAAGCCATATTTGCATGAAAATAAAATTTAGCAGTTCTTTTGAAGTTTTTCCAAAATTACAATACAAAACATTGTTTAACCCTTTACTCCATAGATACTCATTCCTTAGGCATTGCTTGTAGGAGCCTTTGGAAAACATAGTGGCATAAGGTGAAATTGCTCATGACAAGCAATTTCACCTTTTGCCATGATGTTTTCAACACTATCAAAAAGTGTCATATACAAATAAGAAACAGCTTCATCCTTGCTGTTATATAGGGTCAACTAGAGATACCATAGAAATGCCTTATGGTGTAAGGAGTAAAGGCTTCCTGAAAAAATCTACTTGGAAATTATGAAAAATTTTGCTAAAAAATATAATTATGGGGGAAGTCTTGGCATATTGTTCCCCTATCAACATTTAAAAATCAATCACACCCCAGGAAAAGAAGACGCTTTATTTAACCCTTTATCTGACACAACATTAAGTTTGAACGACCTTGAGAAGAAAGCTTTTGAAAACGCTATGGGTTAGTGAAAAGATGCTGGTAACAAGCATTTTTTCCTTCTCCCACAATGTTTTTGCTTTATTCATTTGAAAAACATTGACATTCTCATCTATAAATTACCAGTACCAGTACTTTAACCCTTTACTCCATAGATACTGATTTCTAAGCATTGTTTGTAGGAGCCTTTAGAAAACATTGTGGCAAAAGGTGAAATTGCTTGTCACGAGCAATTTTACTTTTTGCTAAAATGTTTTCTATGCTATCAAAAGGTGTCATATAATCATAGGAAACAGCTTCATCCATGTTGTTATGTAGGGTTATTTAGAGATACCATAGAAATGCTGTATAGGGTAAAGGTTTAAAATGTTCGAGTCTAAAATTTTTCATTTGGTAAACAGTTAAAATGCATCTATCCCTCTTTCCACAGTGTTTCTCCTACAATTGAAAGTAATGCTGTACAGCTTTTACCTTGCTTTGAAAATGTACTATTAGCAGAAGGAAAAAGTAGCAGAATGCTTGGTAACTTGTCACATTGTTTTCAAATGCTGCCTATTGACTGTGTCAAAATAAGACCAACAAGACATTTTCTGCTCATGTCCTACCAACAGACTGCTGCCAACATTGGCAGTGTATCAGAATCATGTATGTCTCTCTCTTATATTGCCGGATGAAGCATATAACATGGTTTTAACCCTTTTCTCGTGCATTCAAGTTTTAACCACCCTCAGGAAGAATTGCCTTTTGAAAACATTATGGTTATGAGAGAAAATGCTAGAAACCAGCATTTTCTCCTTTTACCACCATTTTCTAACCTATCAAAGATGCATTTTACCATTTAGATTACCATACATTCAAATAAATTCTGCAAAAGCTTTTAAGTTTGGACAGGTCTAAGATTCTGTTGTATAGGAAAAAGTTAAGTGGGTGGCAGTGTTTATGGATGATCAATTAGATGATAATTCTGTGTCAGTTTCCATAGAATGATTGATTTCTGCATGTCTTCATTGAGTCCTCTTGTGATTGGCTGACATGGATGCAGTACAGTTCTTATGAGTTTAATACCCCTTTGTACTGAAATATTTCTTTATCATCACCTCAAATATCTTTTGAAAAGAACACATAAAGCATTGACCAATGTCAGCCTGCCCAGACCATGCAGACTTACCAGCATTTTCTCCCTTTACCACAATATTTTCAAAAGGCCTACTTCTCAGGGTCATTAAAATTAAGAATTGTGTGGTTGAGGGCTAAAGGGCTTAGTTATGTATTCATAGTAAAGTAGTGAAGGCGTTTATATACATACATAATAGTAAATAGAGTCTGGGGAAGAGCAGATTAAAGACAAAATCACAGTTGGATTTGAATTCAAAGTAATCTCTAAACTAAAGTGGCCCTTTGATGTGTCAATATGGGTTTTATTTCACATTAACCCTTTGTTCAAACAATCCTATAGATTGAAGTCTTTTGAAAAAACTGTGGGATAAGGAGAAAATTCTGGTAACCAGCATTTTCTCCTTTTCCCTCAATCTTTCCTACCCTACTTGGTCCTTTAGCTATACATATATTTAAGATGAACAAGCTCTGTGAAAAGGAGGCTTAATGCATTAGCAAAAAAAAAAGTATCAACCCATGCAGAGTTAAGCCCCCTACTCACAGAATATGGCTCAGATATCAATATAGTTTATACAGTCTGTTTTTCTTGAATGAAAAGATCCAAGTTTGTAGGTTCAGCGTTCAAAGGGTTTACCTAAATGAAACAGACATTCTTTGTCAGTACTAAAGACCAAAGATATTATGTTGTTAAGCTTAGCGTCTGAAGTGTTACAAACTCAGTATGAACCAGACAATGGATCCAACTAACGTCCCTCAGCTCCGCATGCACATACTGGATCACAGCACAAAGTTAAGGACCCACTGAGCCGTCTGATACAGTATATTGTATGGCAGTTGTAAGGCCTTGCAAAGACTAACTCATAGAGCACTCAACCAAGATTGGATTGCTTTTGTTTTGACAAAAACTTTCTCGAAATTGTAATATCCAGCCTTTTATCGTTTTCCAATGTTTTCTATGTTATCAAACACAGAAGACATCATTATACCCCCGCAAAACAAATGTTTTCGGGGGTATACTGGAATCAGCCCGTCACCCTGGGTGTCTGTCCATCCGTGTGTCCATTTGTACAAAATACTAGTAATTGCCTGTTTCTGTCAAAGCGCTGGCAGGGGATTTAACCCTTTACCAAACAATCCCTGGTTTTTACGACCTTGAGATAGTAGCCTTGTAAAAACATTGTGGGAAAAGGAGAAAATGCTGGTAACCAGCATTTTCTCCTTTTCCCGCAATGTTTTCTACCCTGCTAGAAACAATTTTCAATTTTTACGTTCTGTTTATTTTATCGTCTGCAAATGCTTCCAATTTGGACCAGTCTAAAATATTGTTGTTTGGTAATGAGTTAAGTCACATTCAAATGCCAACTCTAGTTTTGGCTACATTCAATTTGGCGCTTGCAAGTTCTTTCAATTTGATTTAGTCTAAAAGTTTGTTTTGTGGTGAAAGGATAAGAAATTTACAGACTTTCAATTCTTATTTCCTCAACTGTTCTTTCTTACAGCAATTTTGGAGCAGGAAATGTCTTCCTGGTAAAATAGCTGAATAAAAACCCTTTAAACTCTGCACAAAATTGAAAACCATTTACCAGTAATCAGCCTCTGTAATGACTTGTTACCCATAAGGCTTTGCAGAAATCTGACTACCCAGCTTCCTGTTTGCCCCAGCAACATTTAACTCTTAAAAAAAAAACGTTCAAATTGTTGTACTTGTCCAAATTCAAGGGGCCGTTTACAGATGACAAATTAAACATGGCCAAAGTGATTATTACAATCTTTGAAATGGTAGAAAAAATTGTGGGAAAAGGAGTAACCAGCATTTTCTCCTTTTCTCACAATGTTTTCCTCGGGCCATTGAAATACAAGATTGTTTAGTAAAGGGTTAACTGTTTACTAAACAGTCCTGCACTTGATGACCTTAAGCTCTTTTTCTTTGATGCCTTATACGCTTCAGTTTGAAGAGAAAATACTGTAGGAAAAAGAGAAAATGCTGTGTTTTCTCCTTTTCTCACAATTTTTTCCTCCCTGTAACAGAAAAATTCTTGCATTTGAGTCATCTTGACTATTTTCTTCTGCCAAATCTAAATTTTTCTGTCTGGTAAATTATCTTTACAACACGACAAACTTTTTTACTTGTCCAGATTCAAAGCAGTTGCAGTCTACAAGATTAACGTCACTCTTATCCTGGAATTGCGATTGGAAGGGTAGAAAACATTGTCAGAAAAGGAGAAAATGCTTGGTACCAGCATTTTCTCCTTTTCCTAAAAATATTTTCTAAAGCCTTCGTCGTTCAAGGTTGGTAGAACTGGGGATCATGTAGTAAAGGAATATAAGTAATGATCTACAGTTATTTTTGTGAAACTGAGCATATTATTTGGCATGATAGTGCCAAGTATTTTATCAGGTATGAGGGGGTTGGGTGGTGGTGTTTTGAATTCTTGCCATGTCTGCTGTTGTGGTTTGAAACTTCTTGTATTTGCCGCAGTATTTTTTTGGAGAGCTGTAGAAACTTTTACAGTGTTATTTTTTATGGAAGAAATGCATCACACCGAGCCAGTGTTTCTGGTTTCTTTCCCACTTGCACTTAGTCGAGACGACATTTGCCTTTAACCCTTTCCCAAACAATCCCTGGTTTTTACGGGTCTGGAATAGTAGCCTTTTGAAAACATTGTGGGAAAAGGAGAAAATGCTGGTAACCAGCATTTTCTCCTTTTCCCACAATGTTTTCTACCCTATCATACACAGAAATCATCTTTTCAGCAAGAGTTGAATTGTTGTCTGCAAATGCTTTCAATTTGGTCTAGTCCAAAAGTTTGTCGTTTGGGAAAGGGTTAATCTGTTACCAAACAATACCTTATATTAACCCTTTACCCCATACGGCATTTCTATGGTATCTCTAATTGACCCTAAATAACAGCAAGTATGAGGTTGTTTCTTAAGTGTATATGACACCATCTGATAGTGTAGAACATATGTGGCAAAAGGTGAAATTGCTCGTTATGAGCAATTTCGCCTTCTGCCACAATGTTTTCCAAAGGCTCATACAAGCAATGCGTAGCAATGAATATCTGTGAAGTAAAGGGTTAACGACCCTGAGGAAGAAGCCTTTTATAAACTTGGTGGGAAAAAGAGAAAATGCTGGCAACCAGCAATTTTATTTTCTCACAATGTTTTCTACACGGCTGAAAACAAATTTCAAGTTTTGAGTTACTGGTATGTTTATATGGGCATCTGGAAGTGCTTTCAATTTTCACCAAAAATTTTGGCATTACGTTTCTTTGTATCAGAGTTTACCGCTATTTTAACAGGCTAGGTCATATCATGGCGGTCAGTAAGGCACCCATGTGTTTACTGGCTTTCATAAACCAACAATGACAGAACTTTCTTTCCAAAGCCACTGACTACTTTTCTCACATGCATCAGAGGTGAGAGGCAAAAAGATAGCCAGATAGAAAGTTCCCTGCAACAGGGTATCAAACCCACAACCTACAGGTCACAAGTCAGATACACTAACCACTGAGCTACACGGCAATGCTTGTCGTTTGGTAAAAACTTAACTTTTTACCAGATAATCCCAACTTTTAACGACCCTGAGAAATAAAAGAAAGCCTTTGAAAATATTGTGGGAAAAGGAGAAAATGCTGTTAACCACATGTTTTCTATTCTTTCCAAATCAAATTCCAATTTTTTATTCATATTTATTTTGTAGTTTGCAAATGCTTTCAGTCTGGACTAGTCCAAAATTTTGTTGTTTGGTAAAGAGTTATTTTGCATGGACACGGCTTCATTCTAAACAGGTCCTGCAGGGCTCAGTGTAATACTACTAAAGTGTAAGACTTATAACATGGAGGTCCTGGGTTCTTGCCTCACTAGAAGAACAATGTTTTTTGTTGGGGTTTCTTTGGGTGAGACACATCAGAACACTTTGGGCTAGTAAGGATGAAAACCAGAAAATACATGAATAATGTGAATTGTTGGCGTGATATCGCTGAATTAACCCAATACCACACAATCCCTACTCTTGACGACCCTGAGTAAGAAGCCTTTAGAAAATATTTTGGAAATAAGGAGGTTACCAGCATTTTCTCCTTTTCACACAATGTTTTCTGCCCTTCACAAAACCAGTTTCAAATTTCCAGTCACTTTTATTTTGTCATCTGCAAATGCTTTCAATTGTTTGGATAAGTGAGTTAATATTGAAAGTGGCATTCACCATTCAGTAAATCAGTACTTCTACGTTCTGAACAAGAGTAGCCTCTAAATAGAATTTATTTAGTTCTCTTTTTTCTGGACATAGAACGTCTGTGAGGTAACAGGAAAGTTGGCTAACAGGCATTTTCTCCTTTTCCCACAAAATTTTCCTACCACAATAACAGGAGTTCATTCATTTCAGCCACTTTTAACTTATTACCAAACGACAGTATTTTAGGCTTGTCCAAATCGAAATCATTTACAGACGACAAAATAAAACTGACCGAAAATTTGAAATTTGTGTTGTGAAGGGTAAAAAACCTTGTGGGAAAAGGAGGAAAAGCTGGTTACCAGTATTTTCTCCTTTTCCCACAATGTTTTCTAAGACTTCTTTCTCTGGGTTGTCAAAAGTAGGGATTGTGTGGTAATGGGTTAAATTGTGGTCTGCTTTGAATTTGGACCAGTCTAAAATTTTGGCATTTGGTAAAGGGTTAAGGAGTTATTTTAGTGCTTTAACTCCTTACCACACAACAAAATGTTAGACTGGTTCAAATTAAAAGCATTTGCAGACAACAAAATAAAGGTGACTGAAAAATTGAATTTTGTTCTGGGAAGGGTAGAAAACACTGTGGGAAAAGGAGAAAATGCTGGTTACCAGCATTTTCTTCTTTTCCTACAGTGTTTTCAAAAGGCTTCTTTCTTAGGGGCGTCAAAAGTAGGGATTGTGTGGTAATGGGTTTAAATGAACAACAGGGTTGTATTCTCCTCAGCTAGGGCGGAAAAAGCAATAATAGTGTTTTGTGCATCAAGCTTGAGGCATTTTCACAGCAAAAACACATCATTTAGATGAAATATGAATTGGTTCTCGTATGTATATTCATTTACATAAAATACTGCCTTTCTTCTCTGAATCATTCGATTATTGTTCTTTCAGAGGTTCTGTATGAAGAATGAAGTGATGCACCAAGATAGAATTGAACCATGCTCTTTGCACAGGGGGTTTAGTGTACCTTCAAAAGGTATTGACCCAGGTCAGCCTGCGCAGTCGGCGCAGGCTGACCTGGGCCAAAACCTTTTGCTATTTATCAATTTTAAGTATGTACAAGGACTATTCTACCTAATGATATAGTGGGTTGTTAAAAAGGTGGCTATTATGGGTGAATAAGTATGTGAAGGCTTGCTTGGTACCGTGGATCATGAAGACTCAACAAGCCCCCTTTTCACAAAGCATGGTTCAGATATAAGTTATTTTTTCAAGTCAGAAACCACAGTTACAGTGGTTGTTTAAAGGTCCTTATCTGATAAAGTGTCTATTTTCTCTAACATTGATGCACAGACAGGGAGATAGGCAATTTTATTTCTTATTTTACCGTTAGACTGCTGCTTTTGATTTTCTGACCTTTTGTCAATGTAGATCAAGATCAGTCTGCATAGAACATGCAGTCTGATCTTAGAAACTACATCGTCCGTTAAGGACATGTGTTCCCCCCCCCTCCCTATAAAAAAAACAAGTTTAATGTTACTTATTTTGCAGGATAAGGGTTAAGTCTTTGATGCCTGAATTAAAAGATCCATGCTTTCTGAGAACATAGGAATGGAGAAATTATTTAAAATCAGCAATGATTTTTCTGCTGGTGGTAGCGTTCTTTAACACATTCACAAAACGACAAATTTTTAGGTTTGTCCGAATAAAAAGCATTTGCAGATGACAACATAAAAGTAACTGAAAATTTGAATTTTTTTTGTGAAGGGTAGAAAACATTGTGGGAAAAGGAGAAAATGCTGGTTATATTCAAGCATTTTCTCCTTTTCCCTTATTGTTTTCTAAAGGCTTCTTTCTCAGGGGCGTCAAAAGTAGGGATTGAGTGGTACTTGGTTAAAAAAGTGTCTTTAGAATAACATACTTTGTGAATTTTGGGAAGCTTCCCTAGATACTAATTCACTACTAAATAAATAAATTGTATTTTCTCAAAGGCAACAAATATAATAATACCCCCACAAGATCAGAAGAAATTGATTCGTTCATAACCTAGACATAGCAGTGGACAATGTAAATCAGGGATCAGATTGTACGTTCTGTGCAGTCTGATGTTGATCTTTACATTGCCCACAAAAGCTTCTGTTGGTATGGAAAGAGTTAACCCTTTACCAAACAATCCCTGGTTTTTAGGGCCCCAAGATAATAGCCTTTTGAAAACATTGTGGGAAAAGGAGAAAATGCTGCTAACCAGCATTTTCTCCTTTCCCCACAATGTTTTCTACCCTGCGCCGGGAAACAAATTTTAATTTTTGAGTAACGTTTATTTTGTCGTATGCGAGTGCTTTCAATTTGGACCAGTCTAAAAGTTTGTTGTTTGGTAAAGAGTTAAAATGTCTTTCATATTGAATATTTTTACATTGGGCTTCCGGTGTACTTCAGGGCATTGGACAAGAAAAGGATTATGTACAGTGAGATGTAATAGTCTCCACCCAAATTTAACTCTTTACCAAACAATCCCGAGTTTTTACGACCTTGTGAAAGAAGGCTTTTGAAAACATTGTGGAAAAAGGAGAAAATGCTGGTTACCAGCATTTTCTCCGAATCCCAGAATGTTTTCTACCCTGCTGGAAACTAATTGCAATTTTCAGTCACATCTATTTTATTATGGGCAATTTGGACCAGTTTAAAATTTTGTTATTTGGTAAAAAGTTGAATTGTAATATTGCATTTGCAGACAACGTTGGGCAAAATCAGAAAGCACAAAATGTGGTTTATGCTCCAGCAAAATAAGTTTAACCCATTAAAACATAATCCCTACCTTAAATGAGCCTGAGAAAGCAGCCTTTTTAAAAACATTGTTGGAAAAGAAGAAAATGCTGGTAACCAACATTTTCTCCTTTTCCCACAATGTTTTCTACCCTTCACAAAACAAATTTCAAATTTTCAGTCACTCTTTCCTAATGTCGTCTGCAAATGCTTTCGATTTAGACAAGCCTAAAATATTGTTGATTGGTAATGAGTTAATACACCTCTGTAATACATTTTATCATAACCATAGACCCTGAAACCCTTACTGACTATCAGAAATGGCAGGATCATGAGGTAGACTGGTCCTTTGATATGCAGAAAATTAACCAATAGCTAAAAGTTAAGACCTATATCAGCCTGTGCTGATTATGCAGGCAGACAGGGATCAAAACTTTTTAACAGATGTATTAAGCCCTCTTTTCACAGGGCAGTTGACTCATAATTATTTAGTAGTGTATATTTGGTATGGGTGAAATATGCTGCAGGTGAAATATGTTGCTATGATATGATGGAAATAATGTTGAAGTGGATTAGAATACGAATGCATATTTAGTCAAAGCATTAAAATTTTGACAACTGATATTCAGTAGTCCTTGTTCTGATGAACTGATACATAAATAAATGCATTTTATACTGAACTCTGCACCAAACAACAGATCTTTAGCCTTATCCATATTTGAAGCATTTGCAGATGGCCAGCATTTTTTTCTACTCCCACAATACTTTTTCTTTTTTTTTAAAGGCATATCCTATCTTTCTGAAAAAAGTCATTATTGACTGGTTGAAATAACTGTCTGGTAAACAGTTAACCCTTTACCATATGACAAATTTTCGGAATGGTCCAAATTGGAAGCTTTTGCAGATGACGAAATAAACATGACTGAAAACCTGAAATCTGCCAATCAAAGGGTACCATTTTCATCTTTTCCCACAATGTTTTCCTAAACCTTATCTTTCAGCATCATCAAAGTCGTCATTGTGTCACACAGGGTTAACAAGATTGAGGCAAAACTATGCAATATATACAAGTTGAAGGTCATAGAAAATACCACAGTTATGATTAATAACTTGATGCTTGGCCTAGTGGATGATGGCAGACGTAACAGCTGGTTCATCTGTCAAATCTAAAGGCTTTTTATCCTCCGAATGTCAAGGAACACAATTAACTCAAAGTAACTTTGGTGACCATAGATTATGAAAAGATGGCATGTCCTGTACTGTCTCATCTTTTAATGATAGATGTATGCTGTGTCTTACCTCTGCTCCCTTTTTCTACAATTTTTTCAAAAGCAGTCCAAGGTAGGTATAGAAACTGGTAAACCTTTTCCCAAACGACAAATTTTAGACTCAAAGAGTTTACAGACGACAATTTCGAATTTGATAAAAATGGCAGAAAGTTCTCCGAATGGGTAGAAAACACTGTGGGAAAAGGAGGAATTGCTCGTTACGAGCAATTTCTTCTTTTTCCACAGTGTTTTCAAAAGACTTATACTGCAGACACATAAAAACAAGGGCTTGTTTGGGAAAGGGTTAATTAAAAAAGCTTCCATGCTTTATGGACCAATATTGGTTTCACTAGGTGACATTAGAAAGAAGTAAGCTTTTAAAAATATTGTGAGAAAAGGAAAAACAATGTGAAAAGTATTTTCTGTATTTTCCAGGATGATTTCTTACTATAATCCTTCAAATTAAAATATAAATTCATCTTCATTTGATGTCTGGAAAACAGTTAAAGAAAGATAAAATTCATCGAGTTGGAAAAAATGGGCATACCTGTTTTTTTACCTGCTTTTTTTTCTAAAAAAAAAAAGGCAATGATTTATTAGTAAATTCAGCAATAAATAAAGTTTAAGTCCCATATAAGTACTATATATTATATTTTAACACAGGAAAAAATTATTGAACACAGTTAAGTGTAATCAAAAAAAGTTTTATGTGTTAAAAAATGAATCATTGTTACCTGTAAAGAGATATCCTTATAGCCTTAGAGAGAAAAATGTGTTAAAATTAGATTGACTATAGAATGGTGCAAAATTAAGTCAGCTGTGCATAGGTAGATATCTAGCGTAATATATGGTGTCATGGATGTATACTTACTATCCATGCCCTGTAAAATGCGTCTAAGAAAAGTATTGACGGCAGGTCAGCCGGCGCAGTCCAAAATCTTTTCTCTATTGCTCAATTTTCTGTTTGTTCAAGGACCAGTTTACATCAAAATTAACTCTACCACAGGACAAAATTCTAGACTGGTTCAAATTCAAAGCATTTGCAGACGACAAAATAAAGGTGACTGAAAATTTGAAATTTATTCTGGGAAGGGTAGAAAACACTGTGGGAAAAGGAGAAAATGCTGGTTACCAGCATTTTCTCCTTTTCCTACAGTGTTTTCAAAAGGCTTCTTTCTCAGGGGCATCAAAAGTAGGGATTGTGTGGTAATGGGTTAAATCAGCTGTTGAAAAATGTGACTGGTTTTGATCATGATTACGTGATTCCTTGCCTCAGGTATCGTGCATCACAGAGATGCAGTAAGCCCCCTTTTGCCAGAGCATGGCTCATCCTTGCATCTAAAATTTTTTATTCAAAACTAGAAATTTTAACATCACAACAGTTTTCTTCCAGTCTTAATCTATGTAACCTTGCAATTGTCAGAGGCAACATCTCACATGAAGACACAAGAATCGGGTCATAGTTCGATAGAATAAAGATCATTCCCCCTCCTAGTAACCAGCATTTTCTCCTTTTCCCACAATGTTTTCTGATCCATCAAAAACAGAAATTATCATTCAGAGCTGCATCTAATCTGTCATCTGCAAAAGCTTTCAAATTGGTTGAGTTCAAATTTGATCTTTTTGTGAAAGAGAGAGAGTTAAATCTTTACCATACAATCCCGACTTTTAACAACCCTGAGAAAGAAGCCTTTTGAATACATTGTAGGAAAAGTAACCAGCATTTTCTCCTTTTCCCACAATGTTTTCTACCGTTTCCAAGTCAAATTTCAGTTTTTGAGCTAGTAACTAATAGGTTTTCGTCTGCAAATGCTTTCAATTTGGACTGGTCTACAAGTTTCTTGTTTGATGAAGAGTTAACCTGGAAGTTGTAAATCTGACTGGTTTGTCAAATTTTATATAGATCTATGTCTGCTCATATATCCCTTTTCCAAACGACAAATTTTAGACTCTTCCAAACTGAAAGAGTTTGCAGGCAACAATTTTAAATTTGATGAAAATGGTAGAAAGCTCTCCTAAAGGGTAGAAAACACTGTGGGAAAAGACGAAATTGCTCATTATGAGCAATTTCTCCTTTTCCCACAGTGTTTTCAAAAGACTTGTACTGCAGACATGTAAAAACCAGGATTTGTTTGGGAAAGGGATATCATAAATTTTACATATTTAAACATCATGGCCGTTTTACCCTATACTAAACAATCTGATATTTTTACAATCTTGAGAAAGAAGACTTTTAACCCTTTGCCACACAATGACGACTTTTGACAACCCTGAGGAAGAAGCCTTTTGAAAATATTGTGGGAAAAAAAAGAAAATGCCAGGAACCAGCATTTTCTCCGTTCCCACAAAAGTTTTCTAGCCTATCAAAGAAAAGGTTTGTCATTTCAGTCAAAATGAAATTTGTCTCTGCAAATGTGTTCAGTTTGGATAAGTCTTAAATTTTGCCATGTGGTAAAGGGTTTTAACTCTTTACCACACAATCCTGACTTTTAATGACTCTGAGAAAGGAGGCCTTTGAAAACATTGTGAGAAAAGGAGAAAATGCCGGTAACCAGCATTTTCTCCTTTTCCTACCATGTTTTCTACCCTTTCTAAATCAATTTTCAATTTGTGATACACATTTATTTTGTCTGCAAATGCTTTCAATTTGGACAACTCTTAAATTTTGCCATGTGGTAAAGGGTTTCACACATTTGTCACTATCACTTTTCCTTTTTCTGCAATATTTCCGACCCATTTTAAATCAGATTCTGTCATTCGGACCACATTTTATTCGTTGTCTGCAAATACTAAAGTTCCATTTGGATGAGTACTGTGAATTTCATCAACTTGGGAACTTAGTTTAGGCTTGTTTATATGTTACTTGATAAGGAAAACATCCTTCATGTAATCCAATGCTGTACAGACATTTTTTGAAAAGTTTAGTTTAAGTTGGTTCACTTGATTAATATTTTGCCTAGTCTCTCAATTATATACAGGGCTTGAAAATAGTGGGTTGAAGGTTCGATCCCAAGCACGATGCCTGGCTTAGCCAATTTCTTTCTAAGGATTGATGATTCCTCTCTCACCACTGACCATTTTTACAACAATGATTATGTGGGAAGGCAGCCAGTGGCTTGGAAAGGAAATTTTGCAGAGTACTGGTAAACGAGACTCCAGGAAAGCATGGATAGGTGCACTGGGTACCACGATATAACTGAAATGATATTGAAAATGGCGTTTACTCTGTACCACACTATCCCGACTTTTAGCGACCTGGAGAAAGAAGCCTTTTGAAAACATTGTAGAAAAAGGAGAAAATGCTGGTAACCAGCATTTTCTCCTTTTCCCACAATATTTTTTACCCTTCACAAAACAAATTTAAAATTTTCAGTCACTTTTATTTTGTTGTCTGCAAATCCTTCCGATTTCGACAACGCTAAAATATTGTCGTTTGGTAATGAGTTAAACACCATAGAATCGAACAATCAATGAAACATAATTATCTTATACCCATACAAACATGTTTGTGTGAGCGATTCATACAGCACAATTTAAAAGGCTTGGAATAATACACGACTACAATTGGCAAAAGAGTCTGGCCACAAGTTCTCACAGCTTAAGTTTTGGCCATTCCCCTAATCTCCAGTCACATGTTATAGGAAATAACAGCTTCAGAAAAAGACCAAAAATCAGTGTAATAATAGAATTTTCATATCTTTCCTCTCATAGACTACCAGAAAAATGCTGCCTATTACTGTTGCAATCCTACTGGCTATTTTTTTTTTCCATTGATGTAGGACAAATTCTTATGAAAACCATTCTTTTCCCTTTCCACAATGTTTTCCAAGGCTCTCTACTTCAGGGCTTCTCACTATATGGTGTAAAACTTGTCACATGTTAAAAGTGGTTCAATCTTAAAAACTTAATGGTCCTTCAAAGTGATGACTGTGAAATGTCCCAAATAAGTGGGGATGAAATTTTATCTGACCACACATGGCTTGAAAAAATTGAAATACAGAGAGGAATATTTAAACCTAGATAGAACTTTTTAAATAACAGCATGAATATTATTATCACTGAAGATACCCAACGTCCAGGCTGTTTTTTTCAAGTTATATACATAGGATTAAAATCAGCAATATTTTAAATGAAAGATAGTGATATATTTACCGAACGATGAAATTTTAGGCTTGTCTGAATTTGAAGCATTTGCTAACAACACATAATATGTGGTACCAAAGATTCATGTACGATTTGACTTTTATAAAATAAAAATCATGGTCAGGAGATGGAGAAAAGTCACTCAGATTACTGGCCGTCTCTGCCTTTCTTACAATGTTTTCTAATAGCCTTCTTTAACCCATTACAACACAATCCCTACTTTTGACGACCCTGAAAAAGAGGCCTTTAGAAAACATTGTGGGAAAAGGAGAAAATGCTGGTAACCAGCATTTTCTCCTTTTCCCACAATGTTTTCTACCCTTCACAATACAAATTTCAAAATTTCAGTCACATTTATTTGTCGTCTGCAAATGCATTCGATTTGGACAATCCTAAAATTTTGTTGCTTGGTAATGATGGAGTTAACTCTTTACCAAACAACATAATTCTAGGCTTGTTCAAATTGGAGGCATTTGCAGATGACAAAATTAATGTAACTCAAAAGTTGAATTCATCATGATAGTTTTCATGTGTCTCGTAGTAGGTAAAACTTACACAAATTTTATTCGTAACTACCTGAGTGAAAGGGGCCCAGGTGAGAACTGTTTCTCTTTTCAAATCCTGCTAGTGTTCGTTATGGACAGTTGCTATGTTGCTCCTAAGTGTTTTCAGATTGTTCAGGCGAGCCAGAATTGATAACTTGCCACAGAGACAAAACTATGTCAACAATTAAGACAAGAATGTACCATTAAACTATCAGAAAGGTATTCATCAAAATTGCACTAAGACTTTTTAATCTGTGATAGACATCAAATAGTCATTATTACCTGTAAACATTTGACAGGTAAGTACTTAATGAGACTGGCCTAGACATAGTGACCTTTGGTGACCTTTATCAAATGTGAAAGTACACCCCTCACAGTCCTCTCTTCCTTTGCTGTGACTTAACAGTACTTAAACTCTTACTCAAACAACATAAATTAAGACTAGTCCAAACTGACAGCATTTTCAGACAAAATAAATGCATGGGCGGATCCAGAGGGGTCCAGACCCCCCCTGGAATTGTGGCAAAAATGAGGTTATCAAATTCCTGAAATGGTACTGGTTTGATATTGCACAGCATTTATGTAAAATACAGTCTTAAATCTTAAAAAAAAAAGTTCTAAATGTGGAGACCTCCTAATGGTAAGAACCAGAAACGTTGACTTTTCTTGTAAACAGCTTACATCCACTGAAATCTGGAAATCAAAGTAACATATACTAAGATGAGTGCGTTTTGGGTGGGATCCCCCCCAAGAAATATATCTGGATCCGCGCATGAAATGTAACCAAAAAAAAATGAAGTTTGTATTAAAATGGGTAGAAAACGTTGGAAAAGGAAAAAATGTTGGTTTAAATCTATCTCAATTGTATACTGATTATGAATTTGTCATCTGCAGATCTTTTGAATATGAAAGAGTCTATAATTTGTTGCTTGGGAAAGGGATAATATATCACAGAGCTACCTTTAACCTGTTACCAGACAACAATTTCATTTTGGCTAAAATGGTGTAATTTTTCTTTGATAGAGAAGAAAACATTGTGGGGAAAGGAGAAAATGCTGGTTACCAGCATTTTCTTCTTTTCCCACAATGTTTTCTAAAGGCTTCTTTTCCAAGAGACTGTCAAAAGTCAGGATTGTGTGGTACAGTAAACCTCCTTTTGCCAGGTTACCACTGGCATCTATGATAAGTATATGAGATCAAGTTTACATACCCTGAATGCCTTGACCTGAATAGAAATTATTCTTTTTATTACCTAATTCCATGGTGGCTTCTATTGAGATAACATATTTACTTTTAATTATTTTTGCTTTACCATACAAATCCGGTTTTACACAACTCTGAGAAAAAAGTCTTTTGAAAATATTGTGAAAAAGGTGGCCAGCATTTTCCCTTATTTCCCAACTATGTTTTCTGCACTATTTTGGACAAATTTCATTATTTGATCCTCATTAAGCCTTTCCCACAGTTACAACTTCTAAGGATCCCGGGAGAGGAGCCATTTAAGAATATTGTGGGAAAAGGAGAAAATGTTGGTAACCAGCATTTTCTCCTTTTCCCTCAATGTTTTCTACCCTATCAAAGCAAAATTGTACCATTTGAGCCACATTGAAATTGTGGTCTGCAGTGCATTCAATTTGGACAAGGCTAAGTTTTTTTTGTCTGGTAATGGGTTTATTTGCTAGTTGTGAGTGCCCTCACAACCCTGAAAGAAAATGCCTTTGAAGTAATTGTGGGGAAAGGGTGAAAATACTGGTAACTAGCATTTCATCTTTTTCCTACTATGTTTTTCAACTCTGAGACAAACAGAAATCATCATAAATATGTGCTACATTTGATTTGTCATCAGGAAATACTTTCAGTTTAGTCCAGTTGAATATTTTGTCTTGGGAGTAGAGAGTTTGATAACATACTTGTAAGATAAATGAACATTTGTATGACTAGCTTCCCTTTCTCATTGTGAATTTCTTCTCATCGAATTTCATTTTGTTGTTACATGCATATTGAATGTACAAAGCATCAGGAGTCAGGCTATATTGGGAGGTTATTAGCTTTTCGATGATCGATAGAAGATCAAAAAGGTCCTGCCTTTTATGTGAACTCTTTTCTTACTGTGCACATCACAAAAAAAGTTTTTGTGGACAATTGTATTTGTATATGAAGATGAGACTGCACAGGATGTGTAGTCTGATCTCTGTCCTACTCTGTCCACTAGTTTGTTATAGGTTATAAGAGGAAGGTGTATTAGAGGCCTTTGAAATAGTGTAACTAATTTATTCAGAATAAAGTTAAGCCTTTACCAATTGACAAAATTTTAGACTGGTCCAAATTGAAAGCACTTGCAGATGACAAACATAACTCAAAACTTGAAAGTTGTTTCCAACAGGGTAGAAAACATTGTGGGAAAAGGAGAAAATGCTGGTTACCAGCATTTTCTCCTTTTCCCACAATGTTTTCAAAAGGTTTCTGGCTCGGGATCATGTAAACCAGGGATTGTTTGGTAAAGGGTTAAATCAAGCACTGTTTTTCCCCAAAATTGATATGAAGAAACCAGTTAACTGTACATAAATTCTTGAAGCAATGAATCGGCATCATAATGCAAGTTAACGAAACCTTTTTATCAATGAGTCTGGGTGTTGAATACCATGAAGTTTCCTATTGCATCAATGTTTTTGTACTCTGTCCAAAAAAAGTCTCATAATGGTTTCTTGAAGTGTCTGGTTGGAGAAAAAGCAAAGTCCTACTGGCTTAGCGCTTAACCCTTTACCCCAAACCATTCCTATGGCATCTCTAATTGAGCCTAAATAACAGCAAGGATGAAGCCGTTTTTTTATGTGTAAATGACAACTTTTGATAGCTTAGAAAACATCGTGACAAAAGGTGAAATTGCTCATCTCGAGCAATTTCACCTTTTGCCACAATGTTTTCCAAAGGCTCCTACAAGCAATGTGTAGAAATGAGTATCTATGGAGTAAGGGGTTGATCATTTCATAGGCATAAATAAGGGCTATTCAGATGACATAGTACAAGAACAGACAGCACAGAACATTCAGTCTAATCTAACGGATCAACATTGGCCATCTGTCTGGTCAAGCTTACACTGTACAAGCTAACTCTTGATTGTAAAAATGGTGAAGAAACACAATGATAGGTGCATGATGCAAATGAAATATGTATTGTTGAAATGGTAGTTTTTAAATGATTTTTGTGTAAATGTAAGAAATCATTCAGAAACACAAGATATGCCTGTAGGCTGTCAGAAAATCTTGAATTATTGACACACTGTAGTCTGTAGAAAAAAGGCAGGGGAAAAAAGTAATAACCATTAGTTCTACTTCATTGCCTTTGATCTTATTAAAATTCCATACATCATGATGGAACAACAGTATATTGGATAAATGTATTGACTGGTTATATACTATAGCAAAATTACACAGTCCAAACTCCTACCTCCAGGTGCCTTCTGTAGAATTGGTTGTTTATATTTGGCAGACACTGGGCCTTTAACTCATTACCAAGCAACAAAATTTTAGGTTTGTCCTAATCGAAAGCATTTGCAGACGACAAAATAAAAGTGACTCAAAGTTGGAATTTGTTTTGTGAAGAGTAGAAAACATTGTTGGAAAAAAGAGAAAATGCAGATTACCAGCATTTTTTCCTTTTCCCACGATGTTTTCTAAAGGCTTCTTTCTCAGGGTCGTCAAAAGTAGGGATTGTGTGGTAATGGGTTAATAATGCTGTATAAAGGTCAATCAGTATGTCTGTTTTACTAATATTGCTTACTCTTATTCAGAATTAAGTAATATTTTAACTCTTTACCAAACAGTCCCAGGTTTTTACCACCCTAGAAAGCCTTTTGAAAACAATGTGGGAAGAAGAGAAAATGCTGGTAGCCAGCATTTTCTCTTTTTCCCACAATGTTTTCTAATCTTTCAGAGGCAAATCCCAGTATTTTAGCCACATTTCATTTGTTGTCTGCAAATGCTTTGAATTTGGGTCCATTAGTAACTGTTTAAAAAAATTTCGTTTGGTGAAGAGTCTAGGTCTAGACTGAACATAAAAAGATTATTATGTCTTGTTATATCAGTTTTAATCCTTGAAGTATTTAACCCTGGATTTGAATGTTTATGTAGACAGATTACAACAAGATCAGATTCACAGAAAGTGAAGTATGATATGCAGTCTTTATAGTCTGCTATTTCTCTGTGTTTTCTGCCAACCTTGGTTTTGCAATTATTTTCATCTTCAGTTCTTCAGTCTATTTCTCCACTGTTTTGCTCTACAACTGTTCATCCAAGTCGGATGGCACAGTAACATACAGGACTTATACCAAGAAGAAGCAACGCCCCATTTTGCCTATTTCTTTCAGTCAGCATCGATGATCGTCATGTGAAAGGATTCTCACCTCTGACCATTGTTCGGAAGATAGTTATGTGGGAAAGTTGCTGGAAAATTGTTGGAAGTATTTCTTGTGAAAGAAACTCGAGGAAAGCACGGACAGGTGTGCTCAGCTCTGTGAAAAAAAACTAAGAAGAAAATGGCATTAACTCTGCCATACAATCCCAACTTTTAATGACCCTGAGAAAGAAGTCTTTTAAAAACATTGTGGGAAAAGGAGAAAATGCTAGTATCCAGCATTTTCTCCTTTTCCTGCAACATTTTCTACCCTTCCCAAACAAATTTCAATTTTTCAGTCACATTTTATTGTCTGCAAATGCTTTCAATTTGGACCAGTTTACAATTTTGTCGTTCCGTGAAGAGTTAACCCATTATCATCAATCCTACTTTTGACGACCCTGTGAAAGAAGCCTTTTGAAAAAGTTTTAGGAAAAGGAGAAAATGCTGGTACATAGCATTTTCTCCTTTTCCCACAATGTTTTCTATTTTTCACAAAACAATTTTCAAATTTTCAGGCACTTTCATTTTGTTGTCTGCAAATGCTTTCAACTTGAACAAACCTAAAATTTTGTCGTTTAGTAATGAGACAAATACATACAAACAAAATAACTACATGCTGTCTTTCTCAAGGTTGTTAAAACTACAGATTGTTAAGGATAAGGGTGAATTGGCCAATAAGTGCATAGACTGGATTATCATGGGAAAAACTGTTATTGAGAGCGAAATACAAAAGATCAACTCTTTACCAGACAAGTACAATTCTAAATATAGCAAAATGATTGGATTTCTCTTTTAACTCGTTACCAAATGACAAAATTTTAGGCTTGTCCAAATTGAAAGCATCTGCTGACGACAAAGTAAAAGGGACTGAAAATCTGAAATTTGTTTTGTGAAGGGTAGAAAACATTGTGGAAAAAGGAGAAAATGCTGGTTACCGGCATTTTCTCCTTTTCCCACAACGTTTTCCAAAGGCTTCTTTCTCTGAGGAGCGTCAAAAGTAGGGATTGTGTGGTAATAGGTTAACTCATTACCAGATGACAAAATTTTAGTTTTGTCCAAATCAAAATCACTTGCAGATAACAAAATAAAAGTGACTGAAAATTTGAAATTCGTTTTGTGAAGGGTAGAAAACATTGTTGGAAAAGGAGAAAATGCTGGTTACCTTTTCCCACAATGTTTTCTATTTAGGCTTCTCCCTCAGGGTCATCAATAGTAGGGATTATGTGGTAAGGAGACAACTCTTTAGCAAACCATAAAATTTTAGACTAGTCCAAATTGAAACCACTCGTAGACAACAAAATAAGCGTAAATCAAAAACTGAAATTCGTTTCCAGCAATAAATGCAATATGGCCCACAACACAGAACTTTGAGTATTCAGACATTTGCATAAAATGTCACCTTGGATCAGCCTGCGCAGGCTGATCGGAAATGACACACTTTCCGTTTTATGTAACTTTTTCATTTTTGTTCAAGTCTATTGTAGTACAGAATTTAATGCATTTGTAAAGACAACTTAAGAGCTGTCTCAGATTAACTCATTACCACATGACAATATTTTAGGCTTGTCCAACTTGAAAGCACTAATGCTGAAGACAAAATTAAAGGTACTGAAAATTCTGAATTTGTTTTGTGAACGGTAGAAAACATTGTGGGAAAAGGAGAAAATGCTGGTTACCAGCATTTTCTCCTTTTCCCACAATGTATTCAAAAGGCTTCTTTAACAGTGCCATTAAAAGTTGGGATTGTGTGGTAAATGGTTAACCTACCCAGACCACACAGTCTGATTCCAGACGACACTGCACAAATGTCCCTTTTTGTGTGATGCAGGCTGCAAATGTCCCTTTTCGTGTGATGCAGGCTGCAAATGTCCCTTTTTGTGTGATGCAGACTGCAAATGTCCCTTTTCGTGTGATCCAGGCTGCAAATGTCCCTTTTCGTGTGATGCAGGCTGCAAATGTCCCTTTTCGTGTGATGCAGGCCATATAATACACACATAATAGAAATGTACCCTTTGATGGTGGGTTATATGTTACATTACATCAAACATGTTTATAAGCATTTTATCAGACAATTTAAAAAGATTTAAAGTAAAAAGGAGCAAATGCCTTGTGTTCAATTTAAAAAATACAAGAAAGACCACTTCTTGTATGTCCCTTTCTGTTTCAATCCCAATAGATATGGCCTGTATATTTAAAGATATATGTACAGCATGACAGGATATGCAAATGGTGGAAATTGTAATACAATGATATTTGCATACAAAGATAGCTTAAATATATGATACCTATCTCCATAACACGCAATAAAATTTTAGACTTGTCCAAATCAAATTATCAGCAAGCAACAAAAGGTGAAATGAGTATTTTTGATTGTTTATATTGGTTAAAAAACTTTGTGGAAGAGGAGAAAATGCTGGTTACCAGCATTCCCCCCTTTTCCCACAGTGTTTTCAAAAGCTTTCTTTTTCATAAAGATCCAGATTTGTGTAGGAAAAGGCTATTCACAGAGAAAGACAATATCATTGACTGTCTCTTAGGATCTAAACTCTTTACTAAGCAACAACAATTTGGACAATTCTATATCGAAAGGTTTAGTCAAGGACCGAGCTGACAGATGTCAGTAACGGATAAAAAAATAATTTTATCTGTTTTATATCCATGTTATGTTTGTTGTTTATCCGTTGAATCTAGTGCTTGTCTGGCGATGTCTGCTGATGTCTGTTTCGTCCCGATGAGAAGTTTGGAGCTTGTTAAAAAATTTACACCGGACAAAACGGAAAGAGACATGCAAATCTGACTTTTTATGGTGTTGGCATGTCATATCACTGGTACGTTCCGCAACAAGTTAGTGAAAATATTGTCGAAAACATGTCGCATATGAAAAAAAAACCCAATCTAACCTAATGTTTTATAATGCTTGCAAACATACAAGAAGTGAAAATACAAGTTTTATCTCTACACCTTTACCACACTATTCCAACTTTCAACAACCTTTAGGAAGGAGAAGTTTAAAACCTTGAGGGAAAAGGAGAAAATGCTGGTAACCAGTATTTTCTCCTTTCCCCCACAATATTTTCTAACCCTATCTGAAACAAATTTTGATTTTTCAGTCTCTTTTATATTGGTGTCTGCAAATGCTTTCGCTATGGACAAGTCTATAAGTCTTTTCACTTGGTGAAGAGTTATACCCAAGGAACACAGATAAAAACCAAACCAGTCAAAGCCCCCATAATTCTTGTCACTGTCAAAATATTTTCTTTAATTATTGGTGCAAATAATATTTTATCCAGCCTGGGGGTGAGCTTTTATCCTTTTCAGAACTGTCATATTTGTAAGTATGATAAATATAGAAAGAAAGAAGCCAGTGAGCTCTTTATCAATCAACAAATTTATAGAGAGATCCAAATTGAAAGCATTTGTAGACAACAAAATAAATGTGACGGAAAAATTGAAATTTGATTTGGGAAGGGTCACAGAAAACATTGTTGGAAAAGGAGAAAATACTGGTTACCAGCATTTTCTCCTTTTCCAACAATGTTTTTACAGGCATTTTCCTCATGGTTGTTAAACATCGGGATTGTGTGATAAAGAGTTAAGGGCGTGCAGCTAAGGTGTTCAATGGGAAAAGGACTGGATGCTGGTATGCTTGCAGGCAGAGCTGGTATGTGTGAAGGCCGGGTGAGGTGCACATGGTTGCTGCATTCTAAACCCTTTGCCAAGTCATTTTATGACCTGAAGATAAATGCTTTTGAAAACAATGGGGGAAAGGAGAAAATGCAGCATTTTCTCCACTTTCTGTAATGTTTTCTAGCATTTCAAATTCAGGAATAACCATGTAAGAAATGTTATGTCATTCTAAGTTGTCAACCATAAATGGTTTCACTATTTAAAAAGTCTTGAATTTTGTTGTCTGGTTTAGTCCTCTCCAATTTGATAGCCCTTGATGACGAAAAATAAATGATCAAGTAAACAAAAGGATTTATCTTTGAAAGTATAGAAAACATTGTAGGAAAAGGAGAAAATGCTGGTTTCCTCTTTTTCCACAGTGTTTTCAAAAGCATGTTTTTACAGGGAAGGTAAAACTAGCATTATTTGGTAAAGGACCGAGAAGGTCCGAGTTTTTATCTCCTTGGTAACATTCCCATTTTGTGGTAAGTATTTAACTTTTTTTCAAACCCCCTCCCCCTCCTTTTTTGACTGAAATATAAAATATTCATGTCTAAATGATAGTCTTCTTCACCAAAATATCAAATTTCCAGATGTAAGTGGGTCAAAGTCAAGATATACCACGCAACAAAAATTTAGACTGGTTCAAATTGAAAGCATTTGCAGACGACAAAATAAAAGTGACTGAAAAATTGAAATTTGTCCTGGGAAGGGTAGGAAACACTGTTAGAAAAGGAGAAAATGCTGGTTACCAGCATTTTCTCCTTTTCCTACAGTGTTTTCAAATGGCTTCTTTCTCAGGGGCGTCAAAAGTAGGGATTGTGTGGTAATCAATGGGTTAAACTGAATAATAAACCTGTGGTGAGGAACTTGGAAGGTCAGCATTTTTTCCTAAACCAATTCTAGACTTCTATAGCAAACAAGTTAAATTTAATGCAGATCATGACAGATTCCCTTTTTAGATCAGAAGAAACGGTATGGAAAAGGAGAAAATGCCATTTTAGTCTTTGCCCGTAGTTTTCAAAAGCCTTTTCCTTCAAGGTTGTTAAACCAATATTGTTTGGTAAAAGTTTAATTTAGATTCAGATATAAAGGCAACCAGTGCACTAGGACATACATTCCTTGTTGTTTTGTTATCAGCGCAACATAAAAACATGCATGATGTCTGCCTGAACTCTATACCACACAACAAAGTTTTAGACTGAAAGCATTCACAGACAACAAAATGGTTGAAAAACTGATTTGTTGTTGGGAGGGTAGAAAACATTGTGGGAAAAGGACAAAATCTTGGTTACCAGCATTTTCTTCTATTTCCGCAATGTTTTCAAAAGACTGCTTTCATAGGGTCATTAAAATTAAGGAGTGTATGGTAAAGGGTTAAATATACTGTAAATACTAGGGCATAGAGGGGGGAATGGAAATTGTATAAATGAAAAACTCTTCTCTCTTGACACAGAATTCTCATATACAGAGCAATACGGTGAAAACCCTGGAGTATCGATCCAAATAAAAACAATGATAGATTAGAGGGCAGATTAAGGTACTAATTTCTAATGAGTTCTCTATTTATTTCTGGTGTCAGGAATGGTTACAGCTCAATTCTAACCCGTTACAAAATGAGCTTAGGTCTTTACAGCTCTTGGAGGTACAGGCAACTGGTATACTTTCTTGTACAAGGTTTTCTGCTCTTTCACAAACAAAGTTGGTCATCAGAGCAACATCTTATTTGTGATCTTGGAATGCTGTCAATTTCTGACAAGTTAACATTTTGTCTATTGAAGAGTTATGTTTGTTAACCTCATTAACCCTTTACCACTCAATGACGACTTTTGATGACTTTGAGGTAGAAGCCTTTGAAAATATTGCGGGAAAAGGTGAAAATGCTGGGAGCCAGCATTTTTTTCCTTTTTATACGCCCGTCGAAGACGGGACGTATTATGGGATCGTCCGTGACGGGCGGGCGGGTGGGCGGCGTCCAGTTCTTTGTCTGGAGCATATCTCCAAAACTATTCTACCTAGGGTTATGAAATTTCATGGGTGGATAGATCTCATCAAGGGGGAGTGCAGTGCACAGGAACCATAACTCTTGCTTGCTTAATTTTTGAGTTATTGCCCTTTGTCATTTTTCATACTTGAATTTTGTCCGGAGCATATCTCCAAAACTATACTAGCTAGGGTTATGAAATTTCATGGGTGGATAGATCTCACTAAGGGGGAGTGCAGTGCAGAGGAAACATAACTCTTGCTTGCTTAATTTTTGAGTTATTGCCCTTTGTCGTTTTTCATACTTGAATTTTGTCCGGAGCATATCTCCAAAACTATACTAGCTAGGGTTCTGAAATTTCTTGGGTGAATAGATCTCACTAATGGGGAGTGCAGTGCACAGGATCCATAACTCTTGCTCGCTTAATTTTTGAGTTATTGCCCTTTGTCGTTTTTCATACTTGACTTTTGTCCGGAGCATATCTCCAAAACTATACTAGCTAGGGTTATGAAATTTCATGGGTGGATAGATCTCATCAAGGGAGAGTGCAGTGCATAAGAACCATAACTCTTGCTTGCTTAATTTTTGAGTTATTGCCCTTTGTCTTTTTTCATACTTGATTTTTGTCCGGAGCATATCTCCAAAACTATACTAGCTAGGGTTATGAAAATTCTTGGGTGAATAGATCTCACTAAGGGGGAGTGCAGTGCAGAGAAACCATAACTCTTGCTCGCTTAATTTTTGAGTTATTGCCCTTTGTCCTTTTTTCATACTTGAATTTTGTCCGGTGAATATCTCCAAAACTATACTACCTAGGGTTATGAAATTTCATGGGTGGATAGATCTTAGCAAGGGGGAGTGCAATGCACAGAAATCATAACTCTTGCTCGCTTAATTTTTTAATTATTGCCCTTTGTCGTTTTTCATACTTGAATTTTGTCCAGTGAATATCTCCAAAACTGTACTAGCTAGGGTTATGAAATTTCATAGGTGGATAGATCTCATCAAGGGAGAGTGCAGTGCATAAGAACCATAACTCTTGCTTGCTTAATTTTTGAGTTATTGCCCTTTGTCGTTTTTCATACTTGATTTTTGTCCGGAGCATATCTCCAAAACTATACTAGGTAGGGTTATGAAATTTCATGGGTGGATAGATCTCATCAAGGGGGAGTGCAATGCATAGGAATCATAACTCTTGCTTGCTTAATTATTGAGTTATTGCCCTTTGTTGTTTTTCATACTAGAATTTTGTCTGGTGAATATCTCCAAAACTATACTAGCTAGGGTTATGAAATTTCATGGGTGGATAGATCTCATCAAGGGGGAGTGCAGTGCGCAGGAATCATAACTCTTGCTCGCTTAATTTTTGAGTTACTGCCCTTTGTCGTTTTTCATACTTGAATTTAGTCTGGTGCATGCCCCAGCTTTACAACTTGGGGTAAGACGGGCGTATCTTGCGACAGTTTGCCGCTCTTGTTCTGCAATGTTTTCTACCCTACTCATAGCAAATTTTAACTTTTCAATCACATTTATTTGTCACCTGCAAATGCTTTAAATTTGGACCAGCCTATAATGTGCCATTTTGTAAAGAGTTAAAAGATGTTTACATGTAAAATCGGCATCCATAGTTTTAACCAATTACAATCCAGCTTCTTTTTGAAAATTCCACTTTGAATACAAAGATTCTATAGCTTAAAGCCCTTTCCACAATTTTCATGACCATGAACCAGCTTCTTCTTACTGTCATAGGTGACTTGAATGTCAATTTTCTATTGGAGTCCTTTTAACTAAATTTCAATTGACATAGAGTTTTTACATTTATCTATGATGTTTCATCAATTCCGACTAAGTTTTCACTGACAGATAGATAGATTTGAATAACTTCATTTAGGTTGTTTATGTTGTTGCTAAACACCTTACATATGCACCGCCTTGTATAAGATCACATGACTAGCCGTTCAAATGGAAACAACATTTATACGGATAAAGTTAGACGCACGGAATCGACATCCTCGTTGACACAGATTCAATTTATACAGTAATTGACCCTTGGTTATTGGCTGGCGTTTCCTCATTCTCATAAATTATTCATGAAGCATTTTGATTGGCAATCTCAGTTTTTCTTTGTGAAAATTCAAACTATTTTTATCACAAATATGATTTCTATTTTTAGTAACTGAAGAAATGAAATTGCCCCGTTGTCTGCACATGTCATATTCTTCAAAGATTCAACTGTCTTATATGACGCATCACTAGCCCCGAAAGCAGGCAGACTGTAACATTACGCTCTATAAAGTAGCAAGGTAGAAAATAGCTGAGTGAATTGCATAAGGTAGCGTTTTATTGAGTAAACATTTATTTTAGTTTGAAATTCAAAGTAACGGTTGTCGCGTAGAAAAGTGGTTCGGTTCTGCCTAAGTTAGATAGAGTATTTATGGAATGCCATCTAGCGGGAGATAATGGAAATTGTCCTCCCTACAAGAGAGAATGAATATGTTATCGATCTTTCAATTGGCTCTTCAGGTAGTTTCCAAAACCATATGAATATTCATAAGATATGATGATTTGCTAGTCAATTTTCCTAGCGGTGTGCATGGAGAGTAACGTAAAAATTTAAAACAGCAACCAGGATTTCACCAGGATTTCACAAATTATTTCATACATAGAGGATGTTTGGTTTTTTCAGTGAAAGATCGAAATTTATTTCATTGAGTGAACATCATCAGAAATACTTTCATTAGTGATACAGGCAAAAGTGGAAATACATGTATTACCAATAGTGTTCACAAGATGAAATAAATTTTTCATCTTTCTCAAAAAAAAAAATTCTATTTATTTCACGCTTTTAACCCTTTCTGGAAGAAGCTTTATCAAAATCCAGTACA
This sequence comes from Tridacna crocea, assembly GCA_943736015.1. Taxonomy (NCBI): domain Eukaryota; kingdom Metazoa; phylum Mollusca; class Bivalvia; order Cardiida; family Cardiidae; genus Tridacna; species Tridacna crocea. Next base: position 20,732,108 of record OX031066.1, read on the forward strand.
GTTCTTTTCAGTTATTCTCTGTGGCGTACCCACTCCGCATAGCAACGCATTACAATATTATGTCAAGCGCAAGAAATTTAAGGTAAATGACATCATATTTATACCCCCGCAAACGAAGTTTGTGCGGGATATGCTGGAATCAGCCTGGCGGTCGGTCAGGCGGTCAGTCTGTCCGCAAAATCTTGTCTGGACAACAACTATTACAGTTTCAATCCAGTTCGCTTGATACTTGGCAGAAGTGTTTATAAGGAGCTGTAGATGTGCAAGACGAAAATTTTGTGAAAATTCCATCAAGAATTACTGAGTTATTGTCCATGATTTGACTTGTAAATGCTTATCCAGACAACTCCTCCTACAGTTTCTGTCTGATTCACTTTAAACTTGGCAGAAGTGTTCATTAAGAGTTGTAGATGTGCAAGATGCAACTATCATGAAAATTCTATGAAGAATTAATGAGTTATTGCCCCTGATTCCCATTTGAAATGCTTGTCCAGACAACTCGTACTACAATTTCAGTCTGATTTGCTTTATACTTGGAGAAATGTCCATTTGGAGTTGTAGATGTGCAAGACGCAAATTTTGTGAAAATTCCATCAAGAATTACTGAGTTATTGCTCCTGATTTGACTTAAAAATGCTTGTCCGGACAACTCCTCCTATAGTTTCTGTCTGATTCACCTTAAACTTAGCAGAAGTGTTCATTAGGAGTTGTAGATGTGCAAGACGCAACTTTCATGAAAATTCTATGAAGAATTAATGAGTTATTGCCTCTGTGACATGAAATATAGGGGCGGGGGTATTTATCACCTTTAGTGATAATTATTCTAGTTCCATCAGGTTGTGAGTCTCGTGCATTTTACCTAGGTAACTAGAAAATAAAAAATCGGTAATATCGAAAAATATTTTCAATGCTATTTCTCAGTATCCTACTGGTAAGCATGAAATAACAGCCTTATATTGTAATACTTGAAAGCGAACACAGATTTTTTGACAGATAAGAGTTATAATGAGCACTCAGCCGTGAAGTTTCAACCCAATCTTTCCCTGCTTTGAATTTGGATTTACATTTCTTTTATCAGTTTTCTGAATTACTTTCCTCTGAACTGTTGGCCTGATAAGTTTGCTTAGTGGTTAGCATAATTATCAGACTTGTGACTTGCAGATAGTGGATTTCATATGCTGTTTTGGCGAACTTTCTTTCTGGCAATTTTTTTGTCTCTCACATCTGATGTAGGTGAGGATTTTCAAGTAGTCAGTGGCTTTGGAAGGACAGTTTTGTCAGTACTGGTGCGAAAAAAACAGGAAACATAGCGTGTCACTGACTGCCATGATATGACCTAAACTGTTAAAATGTCACTCAAATCCAGTACAAACCAGGCCTCTTGAGTGTTTACCCAGGGTCAAGTTAACTGATCTGTGACATGAAGTAGCAACCAAGGCAAGGGAGAAGTAAAGACCAAAGCATTAGTGATTTCAAGGTGTCTTTGACCATGTAAAACTCTGCATATTGGGGACTAGAGATCAAAGATCAGATGGCTAATCAGATCACAGAATTTTAGGCCAGTCCATGCTATAGTAATAACATAATTGTAAAGTAAATGTGACTCATAATTGCCTTGATTTGTCTTTGAAAAGAGGTAGACTCGTAACTGGTATTTTCTCTTATTTCCACAATGTTTTTGAAAGTCTGCATCCCTAATCGGCCCCTATACACAATGTTGCTTGTGATAGGATCCAGAAAAGAAAATGGCTTATGACTCAAATGTAAAAATAACCATCAAAGCTGATACTAACATTTTAACCCTACTTTATGAAAAGGGGCTTAATGCATTATTTCTGCGAAAGGAATCGGCCCATATTAGCTAGCGCAGTTTGCAATGCATGTGAATCAATCTACCTCATGATTCATCTGGTTGTTAGACCCTGAGAAAGATTAGGCTTTTGAAAATATTGCAGAAAACAGAAAATGGTGGTAACCAATATTTTGTCCTTTTTTGACAGTTGATTTCTGCCTATGAAAAAACACTTCTTGTCATCAACTAAATGTTGTCATCTGGTAAAGATTTATGATACAATATCATGTTTTTACTGTATATCTCTTTACCACATGATCCATAGAAAGCAGACCTTTCAGAACATCATGGACAAAGGAGAAAGTGCTGATTACAAGGATTTTCTCTTTTTCCCAAGATGTTTTCTATACTTTACAAGAGGTATCTCACCATTTGAACCCCACATAATTTGTTGTCGACAAAATCAATCCTTTGAATTTGGACAAATCAAAAGATGCTGCACTGTAAAATCTTCAGATCAATCATCGTGTCTCATTAGTATTCATGATGTAATTTAACAAGTTATGCACATGGTTATTTACTCTATAAATTTATTTTACATATTACACATTACATGAACATATCTCTGTACCACACAATCCCTACTTTTAACGACCCTAAGAAAGAAGCCTTTTGAAAACATTGTAGGAAAAGGAGAAATGCTGGTAACCAGCATTTTCTCCTTTTCCCACAATGTTTTCTACCTATTCCCCAACTAAATTACAGTTTTTCGGTCACATATTTGTTTTGTAGTCTGCAAATTAATGCTTTCAGTTTGGTCTGGTCCAAAATTTTGTCTTCTGGTAAAGAGTTATACCACACAATCTCAAGTTTTAGCTATCCTGAGGTAAGAGGCTTCTGAAAACATTGTGGGATATGGATAAAATCCTGATAACCAGTATTTTCTCCTTTTCCTACAATGTTTTCTACTTTTTCAGACATTAATTCCAACATTTGAGCTACAATTAATACAACAGGTAATTCAGACTGCATCCTTGTAAAAAGGTATTTTTCGATGTTCGGTGGTTAATCTTACAGAATTCAGCCCACAAAGTATATTTGTAACCTTGGTAACATATACAAGATTTCATGATCGGCCTCAATTTTTTGCTACTGCAGAGACTTTCATTTGTTTTTCTGTTTTGGGTGAATGATTATGATAGTTGTTGTAGGCTATGGGTCTGCTATTACCTTTTACTTCAAGGAGTGTTGTAGAATTTGAGAAAGTACTGGTAACAAGGATTTTCTCCTTTTCCCACAATGATTTCTACCCTATCAAGGACAGAAGTCATAATATACCCACGCAAACGAAGTTTGTGGGGGGTATACTGGAATCAGCCTGTCGGTCGGTCCTGCGGTCAGGCAGTTGGTCTGTCCGTAAAATCTTGTCTGGACAACCCCTCCTACAATTTCAGTCCGATTCGCTTTATACATAGCACAAATGTCCATTTGGAGTTATAGATGTGCAAGACGCAAATTTTGTGAAAATTCCATCAAGAATTACTGAGTTAATGCCCCTGATTTGACTTAAAAATGCTTGTCCGGACAACTCTTCTACAGTTTCTGTCTGATTCACTTTAAACTTTGCAGAAGTCTTCATTAGGAGTTGTAGATGTGCAAGACGCAATTTTCATGAAAATTCTATGAAGAATTAATGAGTTATTGCCACTGATTCACATTTAAAATGCTTAAACGGACAACTCCTCCTACAATTTCAGTCCAATTCGCTTTATACTTGGCAGAAGTGTCCATTTGGAGTTGTAGATGTGCAAGACGCAAATTCTGTGAAAATTCCATAAAAAATTACTGAGTTATTGCCCCTGATTTGACTTAAAAATGCTTGTCCGGACAACTCCTCCTATAATTTGTCTTATTCACTTTAAACTTAGCAGAAGTGTTCATTAGGAGTTGTAGATGTGCAAGACGCAGTTTTCATGAAAATTCTATGAAGAATGAGTTATTGCCCCTGTGACATGAAATATAAGGGGGGGGGGGTATTTATCACCTTTAGTGATAGTTATTCTAGTTTGAACTAAATGTAAACTAAATTACAAATTATTTGAATGCAGTCTTGTTCAAAATCTTGGTTAACCCTTTACCACACAATGGTAACTTTTCAAGACCTTAAATGGAAAGAAGCCTTTTGAAAACATTGTGGGAAAAGGAGAAAATGCTGGTAACCAGCATTTTCAGCTTTTCCCACAATGTTTCCTACCCTATCACTAAACAGTTGCACAGTGAGCCACATTGAAATTATCATCTGCAAATGCTTTCAATTTGGACAGGGCTAAAATTTTGTCATCTGGTAAAGGGTTAATTAATGACCCTTTTCCAAACAATCCCTTGTTTTTTACAACCCTGATATAGTTAATAACCCCTTTCCAAACAATTTCTTGTTTTTTGCAACCCTGAAATAGAGTCCTTTCGAAAATACAGTGGGAAGAGGAGAAAATGCTGGTGACCAACATTTTCTCCCTTCCCATATATTTTCTACCCTGTTCAAAACAAATTTCAATTTTTGAGTTACATTTATTTTGTTGTCTGCAAGTGCTTTCAATTTGAACCAGTCTAAAATTTTGTTGTTTGGTAAAGATTTAACCCTTTCCCAAACAAGCCCTGATTTTATGTGTCTGCAGTAAAAGTCTTTTGAAAACACTGTGAGAAAAAGAGATATTGCTCGTAACGAGCAATTTCTCTTTTTCCCACAGCATTTTCTACCCATTTGGAGAACTTTCTGCCATTTTTATCAAATTCGAAATTGTAGTCTGCAAACTCTTTGAGACTGGAAGAATCCAAAAATTGTCGTTTTGGAAAGGGTTAAGAGATGATGAGATGCAGAATATAAAATTGAAATCGCCACGAAAGAGTTTTTCCTATGGGTTTGAATGAACTCTTCAGTTTCTGTTTTATGGATGGAAAATTGCAGGACTCTGTATCAAAATCTTAAATTGTTTGTCCAAATAAATTCAGCTTGTTAACTCTGTATCAGACGACAATATTTGAGGCTGGTCCAAATTGAAAGCATTTGCAGACAACAAATTAAAGGTGGTTTATATGTCGAAATTTATCCATGAAACAATAGAAAACTTTGTGGAAAAAGGAGGAGATGCTGATTACCAGCACTATATTTTCAGAAGCCTTCCTGCTCAGGGACGTTAAAACATTGTAGGCATAGGAGAATATGCTGGTAACTAGCAGTATTTTTTCCTTTTCCTTCAGTGTTTTCTTACCTTTCAAAAACAAATCTTTAGATTTGAGGCACAAATGGTTTCTCGTCTGCAAATTATTTCACTTTGGACCTGTCTAAAAATCAGGAACTTGTGGTAAAGAGTTAAACGTAAAATGTCAACATCAAGTATTTTGGTGTACTCTGACAAGAGTGATGAAGACCTATTGAACCTTTACCAGCTTTTTTCTTTTTCCTGCAATGTTTTGAAAAGGCTTTTTCCTCAGGGTTCTTAAAACTCAGGAATGTGTGGTATAGGGTTAAATGTAAAATGTCAAAATCAAGTATTTTGGTGTGCTGTCACAGGAGTGATGAAAACTTGTTGAGGCATCAATAATGAATACATGCTACAAATATATCAATATGAAAGGTTGGCGGATGACTCACACCCAACCATGGCAGCTGTTGCTTTTTGTCGTACTGTATATTCTTTTTATACCATATATGGAGTAGAAATTGTATATCTATATTTCACATGAAATAATTTGAATGATGTTTTTTGCCACTTTCGACATTGTTGTGCTGTCGTATCACAGTGATAGCTGACATATTCATGCATTTCCTGGGTTTCACCAGTGCTAGGCTAAGGCTTTGAAGCTTCTTGCCCAAGGATACTTCCACATAAATATCCCAGCAGAGCAGGTCGGGCTTTAACTCATTACCAAACGACAAAATTTTGGACTTGTCCAAATTGAAAGCATTTGCAGAAGACTAAATAAATGTGGATCAAAAATTGAAAATTGATTTGAAAAGGGTAGAAAACTTTGTGGGAAAAGGAGAAAATGCTGGTTACCAGCATTTTCTTCTTTTTCCACAATGTTTTCAAAGGCTTTCTTTCTCGTGGTCGTCAAAAGTCAGGATTGTGTGGTAAAGAGTTAAGCCGGTGGATGGAACCTCCAGGTTACAAGGTCCATACTATTTCACTAGGTCATGCACATGATTTTTTCACTCCATTTTCAACATAATTGAAGTCATATCACGCCAACACCTCACACATTAATTTATTTCCAAGTTTCGCTAATGCTAGGCTGGGGCTTTGAAGTTTCTTGCCAAAGGACACTCCCACAAAAAATCCCAGCAACACTTAGTGAGGGACTTGTAACCTGGCCCCTGGAACCTCCAGGTTACAAGTCCCTCACTAAGTGTTGCAATAATAGTAGCCTATGCCTTTAAAAGGCTTGAAAATATGTTGTTAAGAGGCATTGCTGATTTCCAGCATTTTCTCCTTTGTTCACAATATTTCAAAAGCAGGGTTCTTAGTGTTAAGAACTAACCCTTTCTCAAACAATCCCTGGTTTTTTACAATGCTGGAAAGGAAGGCTTTTGAAAACACTGTTGGAAAAAGAGAAAATGCTTTTAACCAGGATTTTATCTTTTACCCGCAATGTTTTCTACCCTTTCTTAGAAAAAAATCATCATTTGTATTACATTTAGTGCATCGTCTGCAACTGCTTTCAGTTTGGTCTTGACACAATTTTGTTGTTTGGGAAATAGTTAAATGGTAAAGGTGTTTATCAGAAATCGGGATTTTTAATCACTCTTGAGATAGAAGTCGTAGTTTGAATACATTGTGGAAAAAGGAGTAAATGCTGGAGACCAATATTTTCTCCTTTCACACAATGTTTTCTGTCCTATCAAAGTCAAATCCCATTATTTAAGCCACATTTCAGTTACCTTCTGAAGATGCTACTGATTTGGACAAGTTTTCATTTATATATCCCTGCAAAAGGAATGTTTTCGGGGGTATACTGGAATCAGCCTGTGTGGCAGTCCGTGTGTCTGTCCATCTGTATGTCTGTGTGTCCTTCTGTGAACAAAATACTAATTATTTTGTGGCTCTAACTTTTCCTTCATTTGTATTGAAAATTGCACATATACTGAACATAATATTGAAGATTAGCAAGACGCAACTTTCAAGTATCCACTCTTCCTGGTCGAGAAAATATCTCCCTTTTAGCTGAACACTTTCTTTTCTTTCAAAGCGCTGGCAGGGGTATCAAGTATTATTTGTTTTGGGAAGGTTAGAAAACATTGTGTGAAAAAGGAAAATTACCAGCATTTTCTCCTTCTCCCACAATGTTTTCAGAAGGCTTCTTTCTCGGGGCTATGAAAACTGGTCCCCATGGGGTCTTTGGGTTTTTTTTACTGTATAGAATAGGACTTCGGCCTTTCTCTATGGCATGTCGTAGAAGGAGACTAAAATTAGAGACAAGCTGCTGCTTTCCTTGTAATTCATAGGATTGCAGCAGGCTGGGTAGTTCTTATTCCAAATCCTATATTTTTTTCTCGATGTAAATAGGGTTTGGAATGGGAATCAGTTAGCCTGTGGGACCCTGTGTGGTATACCCGTGGGGGTATAAGAATAAACCACTGCAGTCCCGTGATCTTCACATCTGCCATTTCATCTGGCGGAACAAAAATGACAGCATGCATGTCGTAAAAGGCGACAAAAGGGGCATCATTTTGTGTTTCGTCCATTCCTCATTTATCATGTTTGTCTTATGTTGTTGCACATGTATGTTATTTTCACTTCACATTTTTCTATGTTTACTAAGTAAGTGCGCCCAATATGACCTAAGTTGTCGACGGGCCTTAAAACGCTATTCATTATGAAAACTTGGAATACTATGTAAAGGGTCAAACATAAGGCTACATAAAGGTATGAAAGCCGTTAAGAAGTATTGAACTACAAGTGTGAAAAACTACTGTAACTGTTAACCTAACGACAAAATTCAAGACTTGTCCAAATTGAAAGCATTTGCAGATGACAACATCAGTGTGACTCATAAATCGAAACTTGACTGAAAGAGTAGAAAACTGGTTACCGGCATTTTCTTCTTTTCCCGCAATGTTTTCAGAAGGATTTTTCATGGGATTGTTACAAACAGGGATTGTTTGGTAAAGAATTAAGGAAAAACTCTAGAGGAAAATACTTAAACTTATGTTCCTGATAGTGTTTTAGTTGACTGGCATGTGATACAATACACTGATTCATATCTTTTAACCCTTTACCACATAAGGCATTTCTATAGTATCTCTAATTGACCCTAATTAACAGCAAAAATGAAGCCGTTTCTTATGTCTATATGGCACCTTTTGATAGTGTAGAAAACATTGTGGCAAAAGGTGAAATTGCTCGTCATGAGCAATTTCACCTTTTGCCACAATGTTTTCCAAAGGCTCCTACAAGCAATGCGTAGAAATGAGTATTTATGGAGTAAAGGGTTAACTGTAGGGGGATACCCCAACCTTCTATATTTGTTACAGAGGGAGATTCCCTGTTTGACCTTGTACCATATGTTATGGATTTAAAAACCCTGACAAAGCTTTTTAAAACATTTTCAGAAGTTATTAGTTCTGTATCAAATGGTTTTTGAAAACCCCTGCTGCGGTCTACTCATAGATTCAGCATTTTTATAAGGTTTGAATCTCTACTAAACTACAAAATTTTAGACTTGTCCAAATTGAAAGCATTTGCAGATGACAAAGTAAATGTGACTGGAAAATTGACGTAATTTTGTTAGGGAAAGGGTAGCTAACCAGCATTTTCTCCTTTTCTCACAATGTTTTCAAAAAGCCTTTTTTCTCAGTGTCTGTAAAAGTTGGAATTATGTAGAAAGGGGTTTAGTCGTATGCTTCTGGAGAGAAGAGTCTCTGTTTCATGATTCAGCCATTCCAAGTACATGTATTATTTGGAAGCAATTTGAAGAAGGGAGATGACTAGGTACAAACCATATGGATAGGATGCAGTTGTTTCCCTGTATTTTTGGGACAACCACAGTTGAGATAAGGGAAATAACAAGTTTATCTGAAGAACTTGTGATATAAGAGTTATACTTCTTTTTCAATGGCGTTGTATTTGCTGATTGATAGTGTGGTAATATCGTTTCAGTAATTTTGCTGCAACCAGTGCACCTATTCATGTTCTCCAACATAAGCCCACCCAGGTGGCTCTATGGTGCGCATGTCGGACTCATGACCAAAGGCAAACTTACTTTCTGGCGTATTTTCGCCTGTCACCTCTGCTGAAGCATGTGAGAAAAGTAGTCAGTGGCTTTGGAAAGAAAGTTGTGTAAGTTCTGGTATGAGAAAGAAGGAAACACATGCGTGTCACCAACCGGCATTCTATGACTTTAGCTGTTAAAGTGGCATTAAACCCCAATACAACCAAACATTTTCACAAAAACTGGTAGCTGTTAGAAAAGAAAAAGGGTTGTAGCAATGACCACTGTATACTTGTGTTGAAAAATTTGTGAATTACCGATCACTGACATTTTGGGTATGGATATACTTGCGAATTCAAGACAGTCTTTATTTGTTAGTATACATGTGCTTAATTACGCAAACAGAAAAGTTTGTGAATTTTTCAAATTTGCAAAATTGCAAAAAATTTCAATGTCGCAAAATTTTCCCTTTTTAAAGTATCAACAGTCCTCAGCAGAAATAGCTTAGCGGGGAATTAAAAACCAGACCTCTTAGGTTCCACTTCAGTTGATTAACCGTTTTACTACACAATCCTGACTTTTAACACCTCAGAGGAAGAAGCCTTTTGAAAACATTGTGGGAAAAGGAGAAAATGCTGGTAACCAGCATTTTCTCCTTTTCCCACAATGTTTTCTATCCTATCAAAGACAAATTTTATCGTTTAAGGCACTTTTATATTGTCATCTGCAAATGCTTTGAGTTCGGACAAGTCTAAGATTCTGCCGTGTGGTAAAGAGTTAACCAGCATTTTTTTTTCCAACACTGTTTTCTACCCTTTTAAAAATAAATTCCAGCCAAATTAGCCACATTTTGACTTGTCATCTACAAATGCGTTTGGTCAAGACAAGTCTAAAATTCTATCCGTTGGTGAAGTGTAAAGGTCTGTCTGCCATTGGGATACAGTTCCTCATAGCTAGTAATTCATTAAAAATGTATGAACTAGGATCATGAAATATCCCACTCAAGAAGTTGGGACCAAGGCATCTATCCCTTTCCCAAAAGACAAACTTTAGACCCCACCATGATGAAAATAATCCTCTAGCAAAAAATCCAAAAGTAGTACAGATGAATTGAAATTCTTTGGATTGAAAACATTGTGGTAAAAGGAGAAAATGCTGGTTACCAGCATTTTCTCCTTTTCTCACAATGTTTTCAAAAGACACTCTCCTCTAAGAATTGTCTGGTTAAAGGCTATTTACAACATCTAGAGGTATCCTTGTAAAACAGAAACTGTCGCTTGTCATGCCATTCTGGTCGTGTGTCTATTATTGCTGTCTGTCAGTTATTGGCTGGGAATTACAATACCAGTGTCTTTTTCTGGGAAATAATCATCATTGGTCATTGTCCGACATACTCATTTGCATTCAAATATTACTTTTTGTGCATAGTCCAGTACATGGCTATTGAAAACATTGCAGGAAAAAAAAGCAATTGTTGCTTCTAACAAGTGGGCAGTGTTTCCAAAAGCTAATCGTTTTTAGCCCATAAAAAGGCTGCTTCAATTTTCACCACACATTCAAAGACCCAAGGAAAAGACCTTTTGAAAACATTTTGAGAAAAGGAGAAAATTCTGTTTTCTACCTTTAAAGGACAAAATTCATAATTTATGTAACATTTCTTGTCTTGAAACAGTTTCAATTTCAACTCGTCTAACGTTTTTGCGTCTTGTAAAGAGTTAACAAAATGAACTTGGTCAATTAGGAAAAAACAAGAAAAAGTATTGCTATTTCAAGGTAGTTCTTGGCCATAGGATGTGACACAGTAATGGACACAGAGTACCATTGGAGCCAAGACCAGACTGCACCACCCATGCTGGATCTGTAGTGTCTCAGAAATTTCTTCCAGTCTTTATTGTATTATGGTATAAGTCAGCTATGAATTAAAATTGCCTATGACATGATTTCCAGATTGAAATAATTTGCCAAAGACATTCTAAGTATGGCTTAAGAATGATTTGTCCTTGAAAAGGCAGAAAGCATTGTTGGAAAAGGAGTCCATGCAGGCTGACCTTGGTCCAACTTTTATGCTTATGTTCAACTTTGTGCATGTTAGATGACCATTCTATCCCAGGACTCAGCAAAATCGATTTTTTGGATCCATGATTGTATTGTAACATGCTTGGTGAAATGCAACATAGTGATGCATTAAAACTCCAGAGTATAGCTCATAGTGCACTTATATACATAAGTGTATATACTTACTGTAGTCTTGCGCTAACCCCTTTGTTTGATCACCTGAGCACAAAGTCCTGATGGTGAGCTATTATGATTGTGTTTTGTCCGGCGTGCATCATCCGTCGGACATCGTCAACTTTTACCTTGTGTGCACTCTAGAGGCCACATCTTTAGTCTGATTCTTGTGACACTTGGTCAGAATGTTTTGGTCGTATAGGGTCAAAAACTAAGTCACTGAAGCAAATGATAGAAAAACCTTGTATATACTGGAGGCAATATTTTTAGTCCAGTACTCCTTACAGTTGGTCAGAATATTTGTCTTGACAATATCTCGGACGAATTCAATAATAGGTTATATCTGGTGTAAAACTAGGTCACCAAGACAAATTCTATTAAACCTTGTATATGCGCCAGAGGCCACATTTTTCAGTCCAAAACTCTTGAAAATTGAACAGAATGTATGTCTTGAAGATATCTCTGACAAATTTGTGAACGGGCCATATTGATCTTTTGCCATATTTGTCTTGATAATATCATATATGAGTATGAAAATGGGCCATGTGTGGTCAAAAACTAGATAAAATCTTTGAAAAACCTTGTGTACACTCAAAAAGCCACATTTTCTGTCCAATACTCTTGAAATTTGCTGTGAATGTTTGTCTTGATAATATCTTAGACTGGTATAAATGTAGGTCATGTTGGATAATAAAAAAACTAGGTCACTAGGTCAAATTTGGAAAAAAAAAAAACCTTTTATACACCCTACAGGACACATTTTCTCTCAAATACCCATGAAAGTTTGTTGGAATGTATGTCTGGATAATTTCTACATGTCAAGTAGGCTGCTGAGACAAATTACAGAAAAAGCTTTTCTGCACTGTACAGGCCATATCTGTAAGCCCAATACTAATGAGTGTTTGTCAAAGTGTTTGTCTTATTGTCTCTGAAGAGATTGGAAATGGGTCATGTTCGATCAAAAGGCTCAGATGAGCAACTTCAAGGTCATCATGGCCCTCTTGTATTATGTTAACATTGATTTGTGATCTCAACAGGCACAGGCACCATGCACCAAGAAGACTGTGTCAATCAAGGTTAAAATCAGTCAAAAAAAAAACTTCAAATAAGAATCATTAGGGACCTTGTTAAAATTCTGATCTTCCCTCAGAAAGCTCAATAAATGAGATTGACATTTGCAATTTGTTGTTGCTTTCAATTAGCAGAAAGGATTTAACTTGATACCAAACAATTCTATGTTTGCTTGGAAATAAGCCTTTTGAAAACATTATGGGAAAAGGAGAAAATGCTGGTGACCAGCATTTTTCCCTTTTCCCTCAATGTTTTCTGCCCTTCTAGAATAAATTCAAACTTTTGAGTAGCATTGATTTTGTTGTCTGCCATCCAATGCTTTCATTTTGAACCAATCTAAAAGTGTTAACTTTTTTTGACTTGCATGCAGAAAGTATTAGTTGTATCTAGACTATAATCTGACTACTGTTGGAAAAGTCCATTTGTAAAGTCTGGCAGCAAGCTTATATGGTCTTACCCTTAACTCTCTACCACACAATGTCCGATTTTTAGAATCCTAAAGAAGACTTTCAAAAACATTGTGAGAAGAAGGGATGATGCTGGTAACCAGCATTTTCTCTTTTTGCCTTATTGTTTTATATCTTTTTAGAAACATTTTAATTTTTTAGCAACATTTATTTTGTTGTCTATATTTTTTTTATTTGAATATTTCAAATTCTTTATTTTAGTGTAAAGGGTTGACTCTTCACCAAATGACAAAATTTTAGGCAAGTCAATCTTGAAAGCATAATTGCTGACAACAAATTAATAATGACTCAAAAATTGAAATTTGTTTTTGGAAGGATTGAAAACATTCAGGAAAAAGGATAAAATACCGCTTAAATTAAATTTGTTGTCTACAAATGCCTTCAATTTGGTGGAAATTGTTTACTTATTGTCTTTGGTAATGAATTAGGAGATCATCTTTTGTATTTACGACCAAGAGAGAGAGCTTTTGCAAACGTCATGGCAATAGGACAAAACACTGGTGACCAAAATTTTTTCCTTTTCGTACAATGTTTTCAACCCACTCAAAAATGAATCACATCATAAAGGTGCTTTGAGTTTTTCATCTGCTAAAACTCTCATTATAGATATGCTAGGATCTAAAGTATGTCATATGGTAAAGGGTTATTCCAGAAAAAAAAACTGAACTAAAGTTTCCATGACAATACTAGATCAGGTGGAGAACACATTTAATTAACCTTTCAAGTACTCTATTAACCCTTTACCACACAACCCCGACTTCAAATGACCCTGTGAAAGAAGCCTTTTGAAAACATTGTGGGAAAAGGAGAAAATGCTGGTTTCCAGCATTTTCTCCTTTTCCCACAATGTTTTCAAAAGGCTTCTGTCTCAGGGTTGTAAAAAGTAGGGAATGTTTGTTAAGGGGTAAACAAAGCATCAGAAAAAAAAAATAAGGTTTCCTGTGTCATTTTTTTTCCTCTAAGATGGATTACACAGCAGCCAGAAGTATAGTAGTATGTAAACTATCTTCTTTACTTTTCTGTTATGTAACAAGACAAAATTTTAGGCTCGTTCTAATTCAAAGCATTTGCAGATGACAAAGTTCATATGTATTAATTCTACCAGATGACAACATTTTAATCACATAATTATTAAAAGCATTTGCAGACAAATTAAATGTTGGTCAAATGGTGAAACTTTCTGTGAAAAGGTGGAAAACATTTGGAAAAAGGAAAAAAATGCTTAGTACTGGATTATTTTGCTTTTCCCTCAATCTTTTTCAAAATCTTTTTTCTCAGGGTCATTGAAACTCAGGGTCATTTGGTAAATGCTTAAAGGCAAAATCTGCCTTGAAGAGAAGGAAAAAAAAATGTTGAAAAAGGAAGAAATATGAGATGACAGTTTAATGAATTACACTTTGATGTCGGGGTAATAGATTGTTGTTAGATGACAGATTTACTGTTGAAAGTGGCACAAAATGAATCCGAAGAATCTCTTGCGTAGAAGGGGGGTAACTACATAAATGTTTAAGAGGGGAGGTAACAAGGTTACTTCTGCAAGGTGTAATTGTAGAAGTATTATAGTGCTAATTTACCTCCAAGAAAAACCTGTATTGTTATACATAATTGATTGACAGATTCTCAGGTTACCCTTGTCAGGGAAGACTTAATACTACACATATATCATGGCAACTTAGAGTGCCTTCTCGGACAGTATAGATCAAAGATCAGACTACACATTCTGTGCAGTCTGATCTCTGATCTATACTATCAGATATATATAGAGATATCCGGGATCAAACTTTCCTGACCTTGTCATAAATTGGTTATGTCAGCTCCTCTCAGATTCTTCATAGAAGTTGTTGTAGCCTAAGACGGGATTGGCAAGAATATCACACAAAATAATCATTAGTACTATCTTACAATGTAGATGCAAGATAAAGCAGTGTGTTCAGCAGAGTCTGATCTTAGTCTTTCCTGTAAAACTGACAATAATTACAAATTGTATACTTTGCTTAACCCATTACCAAACAACAGTATTTTAGACTGATCCAAATTGAAAGCATTTGCAGACAACAAAATAAAATTGACTTAAAATTTTAAATTTGTTTTGTGAAGGGTAGAAAACATTGTGGGAAAAGGAGAAAATGCTGGTTACCAGCATTTTCTCCTTTTCCCACAATGTTTTCTAAAGGTTTCTTTCTCAGGGGCGTCAAAAGTAGGGATTGTGTGGTAATGGGTTAATTTTGCACCTTTTTAGCTCTATACCATACTACAAATTCCTGCTCTTGTTCATATTGAAATGATTGATTTTTGCAGATGACAGATTATTTGTGGCTAATTTAATAACAGGATTTGTCTCAAATGGGTTGAAACGTTGGTTACCAGGATTTGCTTCTTTTACCGCTTTGTTGTCATTAACCTTCTTCCAAAGAGTATTAAAAACATGGAATCATTTGGAATGGGGGATAAATGTTTGATAATGGGCAGGGATGTGAGGGGAACTAGAAATGAGGGACTATTTATTCACCTTGTCTGATTATCGAACTAGTTTGTTCAGACAGTTGGTACAACACTTTATCCCTTTACCATACATCAAAATCTTAGACTCGTCCCAAGTTCAAAACATTAGCAGATGACTTGCAAATGTTACTCATACGAAAGGGTACTGTATGTCTGACTAAGGTTGTGGAAAATGGAGATAATGTTGTTTACCAAGCATTTTCTCCTCTTTCCACAGTGATTCCAAAGCCTTTTTCCAAAGGGATAACCATTGTTAAATCAGGGAATTAATCAGTAAAGGGTTATCAGGCAGATCAAACTCCACCCACACTCTGCTTTACAAAATGGCCATTACAGAAATGGCTAAGTCTGAAAGCTGAGATTGAGTCCTGGTTGTTTGAATTATTTAAATCCCCTTTCAGTGGACGAAATTTTAGCCTTATCCACAAAGACAACATTTGCAGAAGGCAATTTCAGTGTCTTTCAGATGGTGCAATTTTCCTTTGATAGGTCAGAAAACATTGTGGGAAAAAGAGAAAATGCTGGTTATCAGCATTTTCTCCTTTTCCCACAATGTCTTCTGAAGGCTTCATTCCCAGGTTGTCACCATTGAAAGGAGGAAATTCTAGACAGGTGTCCTAACTAAAAGGACTCAAAGTTTGATGAAGAATTACAGGTGGCTTTGTCTGGATTGGAGGTATTTGCAGGTACAAATTGAATAATTATAGATCAAGCTCACATAATAGAATTGGCTTTTTAACCCTTTACCACACAATCACGACTTTTGACGACCCGGAGGTTGAAGCCTATTGAAAACATTGTGGGAAAATGAGAAAATGCTGGTAACCATCTGCAAAACATTGCTAAGATAAACCACAAAGTTAGTAGTAATTAGAAATTTTTCACTGTTACAACAACTACAACCTTTTACTCATCTGAAAGATAGTATTTGTAGATATGTTTGACAGGTTTCTTAACACATTACCACACAATCCCTTCTTTTGACGACCCTGAGAAAGAAGTCGTTAAAAAACATTGTGGGAGAAGTAGAAAATGCTGGTAAACAGCATTTTCTCCTTCTCCCCCAATGTTTTCTACCCTTCACAAGACAAATTTCAAATTTTCAGTCACTTAGTTTTTCGTCTGCAAATGCTTTCGATTTGGACATGCCTACAAGTTTGTTGTTTGGTAATGAGTTAAATTGAAAGTTTGAGAAAGATAAGCTAAGCTCTAGGACATTGTTAAGTGAGCAAAAAAACTTTCCAATAAATACAGATCTGGACAAATATACAAGCATTTATCCTCAGACCTGACCTCACAGCCTAAGTACTAATTGAAGAATGCTCCTGAAAATACTTGCAATTTTGTGGAACTCTAACAATACTTGTATCAGTAATTGAAGATTTATTACAGGAAAAATAGGATAGAGAAATAGATTGCCAGTTTTTCACATGGAATTGAAATATAAGCAGATTGTTGCTCGATAGCTCAGTAGATAACTGAGTGTAGAGTCACTAGGCAGGATTGACTGGGAACGAAAGCATTGATTTAAATGATCTGTGAATTCGAAAAAAAAAAGATGGATTTTGTGAATCATTTATCTGGATGAAATAGTCTGGGATTAGGTTTTTTCTTTTTTTCCTTCAGCAGTGTTTTGTATGTGTCAGTAAGCTGTGATGAAATGATTGATTGAATTTTGCTGTGAATGGATGTACAAAGTTCTAGTGTTTATAGATGTGTTTGCGTTCTGCCTGCTCTTCTCTTTTGGGTTCACTTTTTGTTTTTTTGCGTTCAGATTTTTTTTTTTATTTCTTTACCACTCAATACTGATCTTCATTAAACCGGAGGAAAACAACTTTTCAAAATGCTGTAGGAAATGGAGAAAATGCTGTTAACTCATTACTAAACGACAATATTTTAGGTTTTTCCGAATCGAAGGCATTTGCAGACATCAAAATAAAAGTGACTGAAAATTCGAAATTTGTTTTGTGAAGGGTAGAAAACATTGTGGGAAAATGAGAAAATTCTGGTTACCAGCATTTTCTCCTTTTCCCACAATGTTTCCTAAAGGCTTATTTCTCAGGGGCATCAAAAGTACGGACTGTGTGGTAATGGGTTAACCAGCATTTTCTCTTTTCCCCACAATGTTTTCGTACCTTTTAAATATCAATTTCAATTTTTGACTTGCGTTTATTTTCTCATCTGCAAAAAGTTTTCGATTTGGATAAATCTTAAATGTTGTTGTCCATTTAAGCATTTGCAGACAACAAAAGTAATGTGACTCAAAAATTTAAATTTGGTTTGGGAAGGGTAGAAAATATTGTGGGAAAAGGAGAAAGGTTCAAGTTGACAGCATTTTCAGACCCATTTCTGTATGACTGGAATGATTGGATTTGATTTTGAAAAGTTATGAATCATTGTGGTAAAATGAGAAAATGCTGGTTACCAGCATTTTGCCTCGATGTTTTCAAAATTTTTTTTTTTCTTAGTCTCTGACAACAGAATTGTTTGGTATGGGGATTAACCCTTTACTCAATAAGGCACTTCTACGGTATCTCCAATTGACCCAAAATAACAGCAAGGATGAAGGCATTTCTTATGTGTATATGACACCTTTTGATAGCATAGAAAACATTGTGACAAAAGGTGAAATTGCTCGTGACGAACAATTTCACCTTTTGCCACAATGTTTTCCAAAGGCTCTTACCAGCAATGGGTAGAAATGAGTATGGAGTAGAGGGTTAATTGTTTTATGTCTTTCACATCATAACTTGTCCTTGCAGCCGCAGAATATGTAGTCTGATCTATGATGTACACAGTCTGCTTCTTGTATATATTCTGAGCAAAAGCAACCTTGAAATTGCAATTATTTGGCTAAGTAAAATGTCTGTTAGATGTTTTTTACTGTCCTAAATTTCTAAAATTCTGGCATTGCCATAGAATGTTATGGCATTGCTATAGAACAATGTCCTTTTGACACTAGTATTTTCTCCTTTTCACAAAATGTTTCTAAAGCCATCATCCATAGTCTTTACTACTAAGGACTACTTAGTAAAGAATTCAACCTTTTACCAAATGACAAATTTTAGCCGTCTCCAAATTAAAAGCATTAAATTTTGCAGATGTCAGTGCACCTCAAATGGTGCTTTTTTCTTTGATAGGGTAGAAAACATTGTGGGAAAAGGAGAAAATCCTCATTATCAGCATTTTCTGCTTTTTTCCCACTATGTTTTCAGATGGCTTTTTTCCTAGGGTCATTTGGAATCTATATTGTGCAGTAAAGAGTATTAAGACGAAATGATAGTGCAACACCAAATTCTATGAAGGAATGGGTTTGACTTCATTTATTGTAATCAGAAAGAAGACTGTCAAGGCTTGCTGCAGAAGCAATAAATTTGGTGTGGAGGGGAATCACATTCTCATTATCTCGAGTGACCAGTGTCCAGGAAAACAAGTATCCCAATGTCTCATGTTTTACAAGAAAATAAGTGATCATCATTGTAAGTCTTTTCCTAGCTACAATTTAAGTGCCTTTTGATACCTGTTTTCGGGAAATTGGAAGGCTTTGTATGAAATAGTTAAAACTCTGGTTACCAGCATTTTACCTTTCTTCTGAAATCTTTTTTTAAAGGCTTTCAAACACGGGATCAGAGTTTTTGTGGTATTTGTTGAAGACAATACCACTATGAGTTCAGTACTGAATTTTGAAGACCTTGTATCGTTTTTTGTGCAAAGCCATAAGAAATAAACCAATTAAATTTAATTTTTCTCTGGTAAATGATTTTTTTCAGCTGCACTTGGATATGTAATTCAAAATGTCAGGGTAAAATACACTGGGTGAAGCCATAGATCATGGAAATACTAATTTTTGACTGAAAATAGCTTCACTTGCTCATAACCTATTTTTGGCGCAATGATAAAAAAATTGTCTATCGATCGCTATGTTCTGAACTTTTTCATTGAAAAACCAATTCATCCCATGATTTGTTCATCCCATGATTGCATGTTACTCCATTTGATTGGGCATGGATATTTATAGATCGAAATAATTTATGGTAATGTTGGGAATTAAATGTTAATGGCCAAAGATATTTCAAAATTATAGTTTTCGGGTACAACTTAATTTTATTCTATTATTCATATAGTTTCTCTATCTATCCATCATGTATCATACTGTCAAGGGATGTTACTCCTGACTCCGAATGATCAATGAGAGACATTCAATACATTAATAATTCTGACTTTGTCATGAGTACTCTCCCTTTAACCAAAAAGGTATTCATTTACTTAGTTGGTTGACTTTCAAGCCAATGTTGTAGTAATATTTCTCCTTTTCTTTGGAACTGTTAATTACGCATGACAGCTTCCATGACGAATACCACTTCAGCATTCTCAGTGCTTTGATTCTATTGAGCAGTGTTTGATGTTCAAGCAGAACTATAATGCTGTAAACCTTACAGTAGGAAAGACTTATTTCACTTTTTGCCAAATATTCTGTGTTCTAACAACCATAATGAGGAAGATGCTCGAAAATATTCAGCTCCTTTTCCAAAATGTTTTCTACCCTGACAAGGACAAGAACGAAATTCAAGCTGCGTTCCTAGTCCATAAATGCTCTCCAATTGGTCTAGTCTATTGAACTTTGGTTGCCTGATATAAAGAGTTGATGAAACAAATGAGCCTACTGTAATGAAATAATCATCAAACAAGTTGTAAACCGTAGATTGTGTACATTTTTAGCAGAGGAAATAAAATTGTGCAGTATGTTGTGCAGGAGTATAACAATGGACACAAGCCAATGTTGATGACATTCCGTTGATGAAATTGTCTGGGCAATCCAGATTTCCAAAACTAATCACATTTTCCCATTCAATGTGAGTTTTAATTTATTAGATTCTTAGAAATGGGCTAGAACCAACCCTTGTCCTGCTAAATAAGTGGTGTGAAACTTTCAGTCGGACAATAAAAACACAAAGGGGGGGTCTCATTTGCGCCCACGCATGGATTTTCTTGATACTTTGCAAGCGAATTGCCTTTGGCCTATGAACTGCAAAAATGTATTTATCTACTTCAAATAAGACATGTAGGTCTCAGGAGGGCACCTTGGGGTACTCCTTAGTTTTGGCTGGTACCTGCCTTGAAAAAACTAAGTCCAAAGTTATCGAAATTCATTATTTTCCTAAAACTTTAACATGAATAGTAAAGGTACACCTTATAGAGATATTAGATACAAATTGTGCTATTATAGGTATTGACTTGACTGTTTTTTAAAAACTTGTATGTAAAAAGTATGGATAAAATTGACACTGAAATTTTCCAAACACAAAGTTCAACAAAACATTTATGGTAGTTCTAGTCTTTGTCAACCTATGAAATTGCTAGGAAAGTAGGCCCTGTATGTCTACATAATACACACAAAATTTTATAAAATTTGAAAACCGGTAACAATCTCATATTATGCATGATATGAGCAAAGGTGGTGTTTTGGACAAAAATCTAATGTCCATCTAAAATGTGTTATGGTTACCAAAACACTTTCTAATGCAATAATATCGATATTTTTGCATAACTAACTATGATAAATGAAAGATTCACATACAGAAACAGACTTCTGTAAAGGTATAGCAGTAATTATACAGATATTTTCCTAAGAAAGTAGCATGTATGAAAATAAACCCCAAAAAACACCAATTCACAAATTATTTTTATTTAATAAATATTCCTTTCATCCCAAAATATATTCTACACTTCTAATTTTCAATAGGACAATCATCTGAAGAAGGTGGCTTATCATTAAAAGAGTATTAGACAGGGTGCTCCACTTTTACCATAGATATATGCATGTCTTAACAAAGACATTCAGATGACAACCAGTAAATCAATTATTATACTAATAGCAATATTGTTAACACCATCTAGATGCAACTCGTGCATACGTTAATGGTCTGGCAGTACCTGGCAATTAGTAAGGTTACCTATATCAACAACTTTGAAGTTTGAATTAAAAAACTGTCAGCAAAACATACTTGTGTCTGAAAACATATTTTATATTTTTTTATATATTTGAACATCCTTAATGACGTTTGGTATAAATGTTCACGCGCATCCATACTGCGCATGTGTATTTCTCACAGATAGTAAAGCTATCACTGCTATTGCATATTTTTCACTCAAATGGCAACAGTAACAGCGGACCGACGGTGCACTTTAACAAGTCGAGCATTCTACGGATGGTACTTGTACGGTATTTTATGGTCGAAATGAAATAGGGAAGTTTTCATCAAAACATACGCTTATTTGTCGTGGAAAAAGGAAATTGTCAGCCATCCAATGGGGAAAACGATACAGCTTCTGACGTTTTCCTGACAATGGCAGGCCAGTCGTCATGCTATCCTTTTAGGAATAAGGTGATTGCATCAAAACTGGCCTGCCAGTGTAAGGATGATATGACTGGTAAAGAACTAGCTGGAAAAAAAGTCCAGTTACACAATGAAACAGGCAGAAAATTTAAGCTGTTGAAGTATACCTATTTCCTTTTGAAAAATACTGTGGGAAAAGGAGAAATTTCTTCTACTGAATAATTTTTCCTTTTTCCATCATGTCTGCCGAGCTTTTATCTCATTTTTTCCACAGACGTTTCTTTTCTTATTTTGTATTTCTATGAGCAGTATGGCCATAATCATGTATGCAAATTTATAAAAAAAAAAGAACTACATGTAGACAATGAAGGGTTTGATACGAATTTGAGGTATATGTGTTAATTTTTTGAAGGAGTATAGGATCCAAAATTAATGTGGGAAAAGGAGAAATCACTTTTAATGAGCATGAGCAATTTCTTCTTTCCCTCTTTGTCTGCTGAGCTTCTATTATATAGTTTCCTTGGAAAAAATTAACTTCCAACGTGACCTTCATCCCTGTTTCCTGGGGAAAGAAGCACGGGTTGGTGTCATTTTCATTTTTTCTTATTGTCAAGATTTATAAGTACTATGATTGTGGAAATTTAAAAAAAAATCTGTCCGTTAGAAAGTATGTTTTTATTGAAGATTAACCCTTAACCCAGTCAAATTATCTCCCTTTTTAACTCAATGGTCTATATATAAAATGCCTATTGGTACATTTACCATGCTCAGAACCAGGATTTTTCTTGTTTTTTGTGCAAAACTGAATTATTTTTCTTTAAAGTGATGTTTATTTGTATATTCTTCTAGTAATTTTCCTGTTCAATTGACTGTTAAAGGAAAGTGTGTTAAATCCAGTATATGCTGAATTTTGGAACTGTATATACCTTTTTCAAAAGTGAATTTCTCGGAAACGAGCACGGGGACCCCCATTTTTTTTCATTGTAATCTACAAGAGACATGATGAGCTTTGTATGTGCAAAGTTTTAAAAAAATCTGTCCGTTGGAAGAATTTGTCATAAACGTCCTTAATGATGATTTTCTTTATACATATGAATGGTTTTAACAAGAGTCATCGTGATATCAACAAATTGTTTTTCCTTGAGGTTGATACTGGCTACAAAGACTAAAAGTGATTATCAATTACATTCACTTTCCACTAAACAGAAAAGAACAAGAAAACACTTCTACATCATTATACAATACTCCTATATTTGTTAACCGTTTTCTGCAGTCATACACAATTCATTTCTTTGAACAAAGTCTAACTGTATAGCTTTTCAAAAAGTACATGTACTCATACTGGTATTTCATTGAAACTGCTTTCTTCTGTAACTCCAAAAGTCACATTTTAAACGCTAGTGTAACACTCATGCCTAAACTACTTTCTAATTGAAACATTTCATTCTGCCTTGTTGCACTTCATCAGCTAAGAGAGTAGTTTACTTATTACATGTATTTTAGTCTATGTTTTGTCATATTTGATACTAGCTTTTGTAGTTGCCAATAACTGAAAAAACATAGCTACATTAATACAGACTTAATTCTATTAAAAGTTGTTTATACATTTTTGACTTCAGCAATTTGCAGTCAAGGCTGAAGTTCACAAAAGGGTGACAGAAAAGATTAAGCATTATTTAGCTGTATTCCACTCTCTTTGGTTCTCTGAGCTTTGGTTATTCTCCTCTTGTTTATATCAGTGTTTCTTTTTCATATCAATTTACACTTTGTATTATTTATACATCAATTGGGTAATTCCATTGTGGTTTTCACACATTTTACTTTTTGTAAAACTTAGGACAAGAAGTCTAATTATTTACACCTTAGTAGGTTGTTCATAGGACATCATATGGTATCATATGGAAAAGATGTATAGAATTGGCTTAATGAGAGTGAAACAAAATAAAAATCATTAATAAGTAGTGTTAAATTATCTGTTTGCACTGAGTAATAGTAAACTCCTCAGAAGTCCGCATAGGAGCAGTTTTAATAGATAACATCTGATCTATTTTCATTATCAGACTTTCAATTGAGTTTTAATATTGCTATTTTTTATTTTCTTTATGGTGTTCAACAAGGTGCTATTATTTCTGCAAAAACTCTTTTTGGTAAATAAAGCATTATCTTTTGATTGTATGCGAAGTTTCTTATACCAGAACATCGCACAAATCATAAACATGCGTAAATAAACAATAATAAAAACCCTAAAACAAAACTAAAAAAAAATGTGAATTTTACATTTTGAGAAAATTTGACCATTAAGACTAAAATTAAAAAAAGACTATGTTACCGGTTTTATTTTTTCTTGATATTTTAGGATAAGAACAAGCATATTTGTGGTCAAATTCAATATCAATTTCATAGGTTGACAAGAACTGTAACATGGTGAAAATAACAATTCAATTTGTTCAAAATATTTTACAAATGTGAAATTTGGGGGTCACTTCAATCAAAAATTGATATGGTCAATTTTGTTCAATATAACAATATAAACTAAAGGTTCATACATGATTGGAGATTAATAAGCATTATTTTAGGAACAAATTTGGTCAGCAAATCAAAAATCAGAAGGACTGTGGGCTCCTTTAATTGAGGCACACCCATTTTTTATCAAAAATTCTAAAAAATTCAAAAAATCAAAAACTGTGGTAGATGGAAGAAATTTCTTTTTAGTAATATAATCCTCATGTAATACACTACCTTCACATAAATTTTCATAAAATTCTGGGCGTGGGCAGGTCCCTATGTAAATTTCATATAGGGTGAGACCCCCCCTTTGACCAATTCTATTATGTTTATGGGTGAGGGATATCGTTGAATTTGACAGTTTGGATCCAAGGACAGACTGCACATTCTGAGCAGTCTTATCTTGATGGACGCTTGTCATTATCTCCCGCTAGATGGCATTCTATAAATACTCATCTATCTAGTTTGGGCAACCTGGGTACAGAACCTAACCACTTTCCTATGTGACAACGGTTACTTTGAATTTCAAACTAAAATGAACGTTTACTAAAAAAAATGCTACCTCGTGCAATTCACTTAGCTATGATCAGCAGTCTAGAGAAATTTGGAGCTAAAGCAGGTCTCATTTCTCCTCAAACGTATTGATAAAAGCTATTTTCTACTTTACTACTTTATAGAGCGTAATATTACAGTCAGCCTGCTTTTGGGGCTTGTGATGCGTCATGTAAGACAGTCAAATCTTGGAAGAATATGACATGTGTAGACAACGGATGCTTGTCTGCAAAAGGTCCTTTGGTAGTGCTCTGCAGCCTTTAGAGTTGGTAACCAGCATTTTATCCTTTTCCTTTAATGTTTTCTACCTTTCACAAAACAAATTTCCAATTTTCAGTCACTTTTATTTTGTAGTCTGCAAATGCTCTCAATTTGGACCAGCCTAAAATATTGTTGTTTGGTAATGAATTAACCTGTTACCACATGACAGTATTGTCAACCTGCCCAAACCTATAAGCACAAGTGGATGCCAAGTAAAATGTGGTTTGAAGTTATCTTTGGTAAAGTAGAAAACATTCTGGGAAAAGGACAAAATGGTGATTACCAGCATCTATACCATCCTCTTTATCAATTTAACCATTTACCACACAATCCTGACCTTTGTCGACTCTGAGGTAGAAGCCTTTTGAAAACATTGTTGGAACAGGAGAAAATGCTGGTAACCAGTATTTTCTCCTTTTCCAGCAAAGTTTCCTACCCTTCCCAAATCAAATTTTTATTCTTAGTTACGTTTATTTTGTCGTCTGCAAATACTTTCAATCTGGACCAGTCCATAAATTTGTCATTTGGTAAAGAGTTAAGTACAAGATGAAAACTTTTTGGGTTTTCCATGGTCAAAAGAGGTTGAATTGGTATATATGTTGCTGACAGAGTTAAAAGGATGGTTGTACAAAGGGAGACTATACTGTTATTTATTAAAGACAGAGAGCTCATTGATTAGAAATGTGGGGAATAATCATTCTGTCATAAAGAAAAATAGACTTCTATGAGGAAAATAAGCTCATGAAAGTGCTATGGCGTGACAAAAAACTTTCATAGTTAATGGAAAATGGCTGACGCTATTTCTCCTGGTGTCGCTGTGAATATTCCCAATGGACATGACGGAAATTATATAACAGAGCCCAAATTTATGCCTTACTGTAATGGTAGACCAGGACTTTCTGGGCCCACCCAAGATCCTGGGACTAAATATGTCACTTCTATGGAGGAAGTGACTTGTAAATTAAAAGGGATTAGAGTAAGTATTTCTTGTATCTTGTATAACCTTTCTTATATTGCTGGTCTTTGAAAACAGTGTGACAAAAGGAGAAATTTATGTAACTCTTTTTTAATAGTTATCTATGTGATAAAGTTGTGTTCAATAATTTTGGTATTTTTGGTGTTTAGTTACGATACATCCTCGGTGACCCAGATTCAATTTATTCCATAATCAAGCCTGGTGTATTTTGCTGGTGTTTTCTGGTTCTGATGAATTATTCATGAAGCATTTTGATTGGTGATCTCGGTTTTTCTTTGAGAAAATTTAAACTATTTTTATGACAGATATGCCGTCATTTCTATTTTTTACTTGTTGATATCCAATCACATTGTTGATTTTGCCCTAAGTATTGATACATGACTATGAAAAGTGCACTGCAGCCATCTCATGAAATGTATCCTTTTATCACGAAATTTTAGACTTGACCAAATTAAAGGTATTTGCAGACACCAAATTATATGTGACTCAAATGTTGAACATTGTTTTGGAAAGAGTAGAAAGTATTGTTGGTATACCAGAAAATGCCACCTAACAACATTTGCTCCTTTTTCCATGAAGTGTTCAAAGGCATTCTTTTTACAAGTCATTTAGGTAAGGGCAAGAGGTCATTTTACACAAGGATACCATCACTTCAGATCAGCAGTAACAAGAAATATCATTAAACATGATAAATTGCAAAAATATGCCCCACAAATAAGCTTGGGTCCTTACAATAAACATATCTACATCTTTTTTTTTTACCACAGAGGCCTTAGAACAAACTTGTCTACATTTTCGACCAATCACAAATTGATACTTATTCATTTGTTTTTAGTACGAAAGACAAGATCAAAAGGCTGCACATTCAGTTGGGCCCAAAAATAGCAAAAAATAAATTTGGGAAAAAAATGCATCTCCTTGTACCTCTATAATATTTAATGGGTACAATTTCATTTATTTCTATCAAAAGGAAAAACAAATGTAAAAATTCCACGCTGCTGGAGCAGATCCTTTGATGACATTGTGGAGCTATACCACAATGCCTCAGATCAATGAGATTATGTGTTCTGTCACATTTAGTTACTGACCCAGTAAAAATATTTGGATCTGGAATGGAACATTTTTATTTTGGCTGAGAATGGAATGGTCAATGAATCCTTTTATTCCTGAACTTTCCAGATTTGTCTTGATGGCTCTGCATTTTTAGAAGAAAATGAATGACAAGTTATTTTTGTAGACTTGGCATCATCTGTGTTGTCTTTGCTGTTGTTGTCGAGCAAAAATTTTGACATTTTATAATATCTCTGTTAATGCTGAACATATTTACTAAAAACTTGGACATTTTTTTTTTTAACTCTTTACCACACAATCCCGACTTTTAACAACCCTGGGAAAAAAGCCTTTTGAAAACATTGTAGGAAAAGGAGAAAATGCTGGTAACAGAAAATGCTGGTAACCAGCATTTTCTCCTTTTCCCACAATGTTTTCTACCCTTCCCAAACCAAATTTTAATTTTTCAGTTGCTTTTTAATTTGTCTTCTGCAAATGCTTTCAATTTGGACCAGTCGTTCATTTTGTCGTTTGGTAAAGAGTTAAACTATGAAAAGGCGAACTTGTGCAACAGGGGTAGTTAACAGTCTAAGTATATTGACAAAGCTATTCCCCTTTTCGACATAAAATTTCACTGAAAATCAAGCACTTGCAGCTGTGCATTTACAAGAATGGAGTGCTATTGTCTTTAGTCTTTACTACACAATCTCAACTTTTAACGGCCCTGAGAAAGTAAGCTTTTAAAACATTGTAGGAAAAGGAGAAAATGCTGGTAACCAGCATTTTCTCCTTTTCCCACAATGTTTTCTACCTTTTATACATCAAATTTTAATTTTTGATTCACATTTATTTTTGTCATTTGCAAATACTTTCAATTTGGAATAGTCCAAAATTTTGTCATTTGATTAAGTGTTAAATAGCACTGCCAGTGGGCCTGCAAGGATCAAAGATGAAGGTGTATGCTTGTAACCCAGAGTGCCTGGGCTTGATACTCATTTGAGGTTCATGTTCTATGGTTGGAAGTGTCCTTGGGTCACGGAGAGACCTCAGAGCTCTTGCTTAAAACTGGTGAAACCCATGATAAACATCCGAGTGAGTGAGCTGTTAATGTCAAAGTACTACATAATGTTGAAAGCAGCTATTACACCTATCAAGCAAATAATCCCACCTTTTAACAACCCAGAATCTGATGAAGTAGGCTTTTTAACCCCTTACCACACAATGCCTACTTTTGACGATCCTGAGAAAGAAACCTTTAGAAAACATTGTTGGAAAAGAAGATGTGGTAACCAGCATTTTCTCCTTTTCCCACAATTTTCTCTACCCTTCACAAAATAAATTTCAAATTTTCAACCACTTTTGTTTTGTTGTCTGCAAGTGCTCTGATTTGGACAAGCCTAAAATATTTTCATTTAGTAAAGAGTTAAAGTACTGTGGGAAAAAGAGAACATGCTGCAGTTATCAGCAGTTTCCCTTTTTTCATAATTTTTTTTAATATAAATATCTGAGACAAATCCCTTTATATGCACGACATTTCACCACATTTGTTGTCAACGAGTACTTTCAAATCTAACTAGTCTAAACTTTTGTTGTCTCATACAAAGTTAAGACATCACCACCTGCAGTAAACCATTTCTGATGTGCAGAAGAGAATTTTAAATTCATTGTTACAAAAAGAAATTTCTCCTAACCCTTTATCAAACAATTCCTGGGTTTTAATTCATTGTTACAAACAAATGTCTCTTAATCCTTTAACAATTAAATCATAGTTTTTAAGACCTTTAGATAGAGGCCTTTTGAAAACCTTGTAGGTAAAAGAGAAAATGCTGATAACCAGCATTTTCTCCTTTTCCTACAAGGTTTTCTGCCATGCTGGAAGCATATTTCAATTTTTCAGTTAGGCTTATTTCATTGTCTGCAAGTGCTTCCAGTTTGAACCTACATGAAATTTTATCATTTGCCTTTAGCTAGAATGCTCTTACATACATCCAATGCTTGTTGTTGTCTTTGGCAAGAACTGCAATACATGGCAGAACCTAAGCTCATTGTTGGTTTAAAACTTGGAACATAAGAGCTTGTATGTGAATATGTGAACTGTTGCAGTGATATGACTGCAATAATGTTGAAAGCAGTGAGAAACAGTTCAATCAACCCGTCATGTATTCAGAATATTTAACCTTGCGTCATCTTGATAAATGGTCAAACCAGTAAGAGGTTGATTGAACTGGTCAATACGGCTTATCTAATAAATACAATGTCTGGCCATGGAAAATGATCTTATTGGCTGTCTTTTCAATTATCAAATCTTTCTGTATCCTTTTACTCTTTGCCACACAACAAAATTAGAGACTTGTTCAGAATGACAGCATTTGTAGAGAACTATTAAAACTCAGATGATGGAATTTGTCATTGTTAGAGAAGAAAATACATGTACTGTAATTACATTGGTCCAAACAGCAGTTTAATAAAGCATAGAAAATTTCGTAAAGAACTGACAGATTTAATCCTTTATTCTAACAACTGGTAGAAAAAGTGCATTTGAAAATGCTGTGAGAAAGGAAAAGATAGTAGTTACCAGCTTTTTCTCCTTTTCTCACCATACAACAATATTTTAGACTAGTGCAAATTGGGAGAATTTTCAGATGATGAAATTAATGCAACTCAAAAATGGAAATTCATTTTGGGAAGGGAAGAAAACATTGTAGGAAAAAGAGAAAATAGAAAATGCTGGTTACCAGCATTTACTCCTTTTTCCCACAATGATTTCAGAAGGTTTCCTCCTCAGGATGGTGAAAACCAGGGATTGTTTGGGAAAGGTTTAAAACAGGAATCCCATCAGTTGGTGCCACAACTGTAGCAATGCTTTGAATACGAGTCCGCCTATTTATACTATTAGTACTACAGAAATAGGACAGCAATTTATAGTAGACATTGAGGTTTCCATATTATTCAGATGATGTCTTTTATTTCATACATATTGATGTTACTTAATTATGGGAAGAACAATCATAAAAGAATAGTGTTATATAATTATATATCTATGAATTTCCATGGGAAATCATCTTTTGTAACTTAGCTCTTTACCACACAATCCCAACTTTTAATACTTTACCACATGGGAAAATTTTAGACTGGTCCAAGTTGGAAGCATTTGCAGATGACAAAATAAAGGTGACTGAAAATTAAAAATTTGTGGGGGAAGGGAGGAAAACAGTGTGGGAAAAGGAGAAAATGCTAGTTACCAGCTTTTCTCCTTTTCCCAGTTTTTTTCAAAATGCTTCTCTCTCAAGCTCGTTATAAGTCGGGATTGTGTGGTAATGGGTTAAACCTTAGAAATAAAGCTTTTGAAATCATTGTTGGAAAAGGAGAAAATGCTGGTTACCACTATTTTCTCTTTTTCCCACAATTTTTTCTACCTTTCCCAAATCCATTTTCACTATTTGATTCACACTTATTTTGTTGTCTGAAAATGCTTTGAATTTGGACTAGTCCAACATTTTGTTGTTTGCTAAAGAGGTAAGTGAATAATAACCTTCCTTTTGGGTTGCACCAATACCGGACAGCACCATAATGGAGCCATGCTGGCATTTTCCTGATTGTTTACCCTTTACTACACAATCCTGAGTTTAACCCTTTACTAAACAATCCCTGGTTTTAGTAGAAGCCTTTGGAAAACATTGTGGGAAAAGGAGAAAATGCTAGTAACCAGCATTTTCTCCTTTTCCCACAATGTTTTCTACCCTGCTGGAAACAAATTCCAATTTTTGAAAGATATTTATTTTTTTGTCTTCTAGTGTTGTCAATTTGTCATTTGGTAAATGGTTTACTAAACAATGTGTATCAGCATCTCAGATTTGACTGTACGTCCTGTGTAACCTGATCCTGATCTATGCCGTTCAGAAAAACACCTTGTTTTTGTTTTGCCTACAAGAATACAAGGGTCAAATAATGTTATTGAACCAAACTTTAACCCTTTACTTCACAATCCCGACTTTTAATGATCCTAAAGAAAAAGCCTTTTGAAAAAATCGTTGGAAAAAGAAAAAAAATGCTGGGTACCAGCATTTTAGCATTTTTTTCCTTTTCCCACGTTTTCTATCTTTGCCATAACAAATTTTAACATTTCAGTCACATTTATTTTGTCTTCTGCAAATGCTTTAAATTAGGACAAGTCCGAAATTCTGCCATTTGGTAAACAGTTAATTGTTGAAAGATCGACTGGCAGACACGTAAAGTCTGTTCACACTATTAGTGCCACTTTCATACCAATGGACATAGAAGGAAATTTGGAGTGTCTGTTTTAACTTGTGAGAAGTCTGAATTTTGTGTTAATCTCCTAGCCCCCTGTCTCTGAATTTGAATTTTCCAGTGTGAGTAGGGAGCAATTTGAACAAACATCATTTAAAATTCTCTTTGTGCATTTTAACTATATCATTAGATTTGTAGATTTGTCTAACCTACCTGCTTGGATACTTATTTAGGCATTTGTGACTAATCCATGAAAGTGTTTCCGTCCTTTTGGCAGACATTTGTACCTTTGACTTTTCCTAATTGAATGTGTTATTGGAAAGGGAAAACATGAGGTTTCTAATTTGATTGTTCTAAAAAAAGAAATAAAAACCAGTGATAAGAAGCAAGTGGGAGAAAAGGTTGTCAAGAAATATGTTTTAAATCGTGACCAAAACACAAAATATTTTACTCAAAAGTCTGTGCAGAAGTCAGATTAAAATATTACTCAAATGGTGGGAGTTGTCTTTGAAAGGCTATAAAATATTGTTGGAAATGGAAAAATAATATTATGTTGTGTACCAACATTTTTCATTTTCCCACAATAATTTCAATGCCTTATTCCATAAGGTTTTCTTAAGTTGAGGTTTTCATGTGAAAATGGAATTGCTTTATCACATAACCTCCCTTGTTTTCAGTGTAATATACCCGTTACGAATTTTCTTATCTTACACACATTTTATATCAGATTTGTGTGACATCATTTTTGATGTCATTTTGTACACATTCCATGCAAGTGAATAGGTCTCATGTAAAATACCATGCATGCATTTATGAATGCTTTTGCATCATCTGATCTATATTTCAGGGTTCCCACGCAGTCGGGAAAACGGGAAAAAGTCGGGAATTTCGTAAAACACGTTCCCGGTCTTGAAAAAGTCTTGAATTTTGTTATATCTATGAAAAGTCGGGAAAAACCCGGGAAAAGTACGAAACGTTTTGGGTATGAAACAAGAATTCAGGACCATATTAATCTGCGGTCTGCGTCCTCCTTTTTTTTGATAAAGGTCTAATGTTTTCTACAATAGATATATAGACCGAAGAAGGTGAATTTCCCAAATACATACGGTCTTTTTGTAGGTTCACTGGTTATTCTAACATTTAAACAAACCGGGATCCAGCGTATTGATTTCGGAGAACTCGGTACTTATCCTAAAATACAATGCAGCTGTGCTTTGTATTTTCCGGGAGACGAGCTGGAGTGAATTGACGTGAAAATGAGCTACAACAGTAAATGTTACTGAAAATTTAAATCCATAGGGGTCTAAAAGGTTAAAAGACTATATCTTTATGAATGATTGTAGTCGGAATGAGGTTGACGAGTGTCACGAGTCAGAGGAAACTGAAAGTAAGCGCTCGTCTGCAATCATGGATCAAAACACTTCAAGTATTAAATCTAACAAAGTTACGATTATTCGTATTATCAGAAACTTTAAAAGCAAGGATATTGCCCTTTGAAACGACCACTTTATTTATTCATGTATTTCAGGTCATGAAAACTGAACTATTAAAGTGAAAGTAAAATATGGTACTTTTGAATTGGGTTTTAGTTTCATTGACTGAAGAGGGAAAAGAACCTCTATTTGAAGGCTTGCAACAAAACTGTCGTGCACTATGATAGTAAATGATATGCAAATACTTGATTCTGTGTCTTAAATCATAAAGAAAACAATACCCAATATTGGAAAAAACAACACATTTTTAGCTCACCTGAGCACAAAGTGCTCAAGGTGAGCTTTTGTGATCGCCATATAGATGTCTGTCGTGCATCGTCCACAATTTCTTAACATATTCTCCTCCTAAACCACTAGGCCAGTCGTGATGAAACTTGGCAGGGATGTCCCTTATTTGAATCTCTACCAAAGTTATTCCACCCATAACGCTGGTTGCTATGGCAACCAAAGAAAAAAAAGAGCAAAATCATTGAAAATCTTCTCTGAAACTAGAAGGCATAGAGCTGTGATAATTGGTACATGTATGTAGCATCTCCTAGTGGACTTCTACAAAGATTGTTCATATAATACCCCTGGGGGTCAAAACTGGTCCCACCGTGGGGGTCACAAGTTTGAACATGGGAATAATAAAAGAAAACTTTGAAAAATCTATTCTCTGAAACACAAAGTTGTAGAGCTTTGATATTTGGTATGCAATATCTGCTATTGGACCTCTACCAAGATTGCTCATATGATGCCCTCGTGTTTCAAACTGGCCTCGCCCCAGGGGTCACAAATTTGAAACATTGGAACAAAGACAGAAAACTTTTTTTTTCTCTGAAACTGGAAGTCCTAGAGCTTTGATATTTTGTCTGTACTATCTTCTAGGGGACCTCTACCAAGTTTGTTCATATGTTGTCCCAGGGGTTCAAACTGGCCCAGCCCTGGTGGTCACAAGTTTGAGCATGGGAACAAAGAGGGAAATCTTTAAAATTCTTCTGCACTGAAACAATATGGAATTTATGTACATGTGTTCCTTATGTCATTAAATGTCATGTCATGGAAAAAGGGGGCTTGGTGTATATTTCTACTATGGACCAATATCTCTTTCATTACAGGACAAAATGTAATTAAAGTTCATCTTGTTAAGCCACAGACAATAGTTACTTGATTTTATTTCATGAAACAACATATTATCAAAAAAGGGGACTAAATGTATAATTTCATTACGGACCAATTACAGTCAGTTGGCCCATCCATCTACATTGACCGTTATCTTCTAAAGTCCTTGGCATACATGTCTTTTGTGTCTTAACAATGAACGAGTGATGTTTTTTAATCTGTCATTCGACCACCATTTTGACCAGGAAATGAATGCCTTACCTCTGAAAGTTAATTCAATCCCTTACTATACAATCTTGACTTTCAATGACCGTGAAGAAGAAGGGTTGTGAAAGCATTTTGGGAAAAGAAGAAAATGCTTTTTGCACAGTTACATACCCTGTCAGAATTATTTGGCCTTGAACTTTAATATTTGGTATTTATCTTCACTGTAGACCTTTACTGCTTTGTACTCAGGTGAATGATATAGGACCATCATGGTCTTATTGTTCCCAATTTGCCTGGTTATGTAGTCTTATAAGGATCTATACTATTTGCTTTCAAATTCTTCATTACTTGTAGGAACTCTAAAAGAACAGCATGGATCCTTATTAACTGCCTGTATGGATAGGCTGATCTGAATCTATATTTGGTCCTTTGTAGTTTTGTAACTGGCCAAGCAAAGAAATGAAATAACTATCATGCTGTTAGAATGTTCTTTAAATCTCAATTTTTCATTAAAACAAGGAATGTATGAAAGAAAGTAACTTTCAAAAGATTTTGAAGTTCCAGTTCTTCTATCGCAAAAAACCTTGAATTTTGAAAAAAAATCCTGGAAAAAGTCTGGAAAAAGTCTGGAATTTTGCAAGCAGAAAGTTGTGGGAACCCTGATATTTTGTGATATATAGTTATGTGATAAAAAGAATCTGACATTCGTGGGCGTTTTAGATAAAATTTTATTAACTTGTCAAGGAAAATCTTATTAAGCTCGCCAAAGGCTCACTTAATAACATTTCCCTAGACTCGTTTAATAAAAACTTATCTCAAAAGCCAACTCATGTCAGATCCAATGTCACTGTCTAAATTTTCTTTTTTGCATAAACAATTATTTCAGAAGCCATCTCTTAAAGATGTGAGTGTGTATGAAAAGTTGAAAAAGTGTTTTGTTTGAAACTATTAGAAGTTATCAGAGACTTGCTTTTTCTAAGGCTTCTTTTACATCTGAACACTGGATAGAAGCTCTGAGTTTTAGTTTTTGTCTGTAAACTTTCCTATATTACATGTAGCTATACATGCTTATGTTTCCTTTCCTTTTTCTATTTGCAGAAGGAGACCAATGGTCAGTTCGTGTTTGACAAAGTCTGTGACAGCCTGAACCTTGTGGAAAAGGATTACTTTGGCTTGAGATTTGTTGATGGAGAAAAACAAAGGGTAAGTGGTCTCCGAGAGTTGTTTTGAATGTCTGTTTACATGTGTGGGAAAGCAGCCAATAGAGAATATTGTGCAGAGTACTGGAAAAAAAGAAATCTGGGAAAGCAAAAGTAGGTGCACTGGCTAATGAGATAATAACTGAAATAATGTCTGAAATAATGTTGAAAAAGGCTTCATCTGGTTAAGCATGGATAGGCGCACTGGCTTCCAGGATAAAAACTAAAGTATTTCTAAAACGACTTACCTCTTTACCAAACGAAAACATTTTGGACTAGCCCAAATTGAAAGCATTTGCAGACGTCAAAATAAATGTGAATCAAAAATTGAATTCTGAATTGGAAAAGGTAGGAAACATTTTGGGAAAAGGAGAAAATGCTGGTTACCAGCATTTTCACCTGTTCCCATAATGTTTTCAAAGGCTTTCCTTCTCAGGGTCGTTAAAAGTCGGGATTGTGTGGTAATGAGTTAAAACATCTAGTAATTAAAGAATCTGTACACGTGCAATGGCTTATTCATGTCTGGCTTCTTCCATGAGTCTTACATCACTATGCTGGAACCTATTGTATTGCATACAACACTACATGTCAAATTTGTATGACATAATGATCTCGTATTTTTGTTGAATTGGCATATATGGCCTGCAACACATTAAAAGAGGCATTCAGATGTTTGCATAAAAATGTCGTCCTGGAACAGCCTGTGCATAATCTGCCCAGACCAATCCAAGAAGATACTTTCTGTTCTTATGTAATTTTCATTTTTGTGCAAAACCACTGAAAGACAAAATCACATGTAGTCATAAAGTGTTGTCTCACATTGGTCTGCACAGATTGCGCAGGCTGATCCATGTTGACCCTCTATGCAAATGTTGGAATGCCCCTTTTTGCATGGATAAGGCCATATTATGTTGTATGACTTGATAGCTACCAGCAGGAATAAAGCCCACTTCACTGTCACCTAATTTTTATACGCCCGTCGAAGACGGGACGTATTATGGGATCACCCGTGGCGGGCGGGCGGGCGGGCGGGCGGGCGGCGTCCAGTTCTTTGTCCGGAGCATATCTCCAAAACTATACAACCTAGGGTTATGAAATTTCATGGGTGGATAGATCTCATCGAGGCGGAGTGCAGTGCACAGGAATCATAACTCTTGCTCGCTTAATTTTTGAGTTATTGCCCTTTGTTGTTTTTCATACTTGAATTTTGTCCGGAGCATATCTCCAAAACTATACTAGCTAGGGTTATGAAATTTCATGGGTGGATAGATCTCATCCAGGGGGAGTGCAGTGCACAAGAATCATAACTCTTGCTTGCTTAATTTTTGAGTTATTGCCCTTTGTTGTTTTTCATACTTGAATTTTGTCCGGTGCATATCTCCAAAACTATAGTAGCTAGGGTTATGAAATTTCATGGGTGGATAGATCTCACTGAGGGGGAGTGCAGTGCACAAGAATCATAACTCTTGCTCGCTTAATTTTTGAGTTATTGCCCTTTGTCGTTTTTTATACTTGAATTTTGTCCGGTGAATATCTCCAAAACTATACTAGCTAGGGTTATGAAATTTCATGGGTGGATAGATCTCACCAAGGCAGAGTGCAGTGCACAGGAATCATAACTCTTGCTTGCTTAATTTTTGAGTTATTGCCCTTTGTCGTTTTTCATACTTGATTTTTGTCCGAAGCATATCACCAATACTATACTACCTAGGATTATGAAATTTCATGGGTGGATAAATCTCATGGATTGGGGGTGCAGTGCACTTAAATCACAACTCTTGCTTACTTAATTTTTGAGTTATTGCCCTTTGTTGTTTTTCATACTTGAATTTTGTCCGGAGCATATCTCCAAAACTATAGTAGCTAGGGTTATGAAATTTCATGGGTGGATAGATCTCACTGAGGGGGAGTGCAGTGCACAAGAATCATAACTCTTGCTTTCTTAATTTTTCAGTTATTGCCCTTTGTCATTTTTTATACTTGAATTTTGTCCGGTGAATATCTCCAAAACTATACTAGCTAGGGTTATGAAATTTCATGGGTGGATAGATCTCACTGAGGCGGAGTGCAGTGCACAGGAATCATAACTCTTGCTTGCTTAATTTTTGAGTTATTGCCCTTTGTTGTTTTTCATACTTGAATTTTGTCTGGTGCATGCCCCAGCTTTACAACTTGGGGTAAGACGGGCGTATCTTGCGACAATTTGCCGCTCTTGTTCTGTATAATATGTGTATTTTAGAATATGGAAATCTAGCTTGAAGAAATGATAACTTTAAAATCTTTTAGCACATTGTATAAGTTCATCTTAATATTATTGATGCGATGTTCTTTATACGGTTTTACCTTTTACCACACTATACCGACTTAATTCTTTACCAAACGACAAAATCTTAGCCTGGTCCAAATTGAAAGCATTTCCATACTATAAAACAAATTGAGTGAAGAACTGAAATTTATTTTGGGAAGGGTAGAAAATGTTGAGGGAAAAGAAGAAAATGCTGGTTACTGGCATTTTCTTCTATCCCACGTTTTCAAAAGGCTTCTTTCACAGGGTCATTAAAAGTCGTGATTGTGTAGTAAAGGGTAAATGATCCTGAGAAAAAAGCCTACAGAAATTATTGTGGCAAAAGGAGAAAATGCTGGTTACTTTGAAAAATCTATATTTGAGTTTTCACCAGAAATGAAAAAAAAATATTCTAGTTATTGAGCAGGATAGGGATTAACTCTTTACCACACAATCCCAACTTTTAACGCCCCTGAGAAAGAAGGCTTTTGAAAACACTGTGAGAAAAGGAGAAAATGCTGGTAACCAGCATTTTCTCCTTTTCCCAAAGTGTTTTCTACCCTTTCCAAGCCAAATCTGAATTTTTCAGTCACAATTATTTTGTCATCTGCAAATGCTTTCAATTTTGACCAGTCTTAAATTTGCTTGTGTGGTAAAGAGTTAACCTGCTGTTTTCAGACTTTGCTGCTTTACCAGCTACCACACAATTCCTACTTTTTAGGGCCCTGAGAAAGAAGCCTTTTGAAAACATTGTGGGAAAAGGAGAAAATGCTGGTAACCAGCATTTTCTCCTTTTCCTACAATGTTTTCTACCCTTCACAAAACAAATGTCAAATTTTCAGTCACTTTTATTTTGTTGTCTGCAAATGCTTTTGATTTGGACAGGCCTAAAATATTGTCATTTGTTAATGAGTTAAATGAATTTGATTTTACATTTTCTTCTTTTTATGTACAAAAAAAAAACAGATTTCTGGTCATAATGACATCTTTTTCCAACATTTCAGCACTGGTTGGACCCCACGAAGACAGTCTATAAGCAGCTGAAAGGTAAACATAACAGTGTTAGAATGTCTCTGCATAGCATCATTTGTCAGGTCTCAGACAATACTTTTCTGACCTTGTCTCATAGAATTGCTGCATTATTGGCGTGCAACACATTAAAAGGAGCATTCGGATGTTCTTTAAATATTTAAGTTCCCCACCCATTTCATTGGAGGGACCATAGTTCGCCCTCTTTCCATCTTTTAGTTTGTCTGTCAGGCCTTCCTGTTTGTCTGTCCATCCCATTAAGTCCATGTCATGCAGTAACTGAAGGGCCACCCTCATGAAATCTAACTTTGGGGTTAAGATGACCTTGTACAAGTGCTGCTTTTTCTTTCAGTTTAATCTTTTACCAAACAAATATGTGTTTTAACAACCCTCAGGAAGAAATCTTTGAAATTGGTCTGAGAAAAGCTTTTAAGCAGCATTTTTAGCTCACCTGAGCACGAAGTGCTCATGGTGAGCTATTGTGATCGTGCTGTGTCCGGCGTCCGTCGTCCGTCGTGCGTCGTGCGTCGTCCGTCGTCAACTTTTTACCTTGTGTACGCTCTACAGGCCACAGTTTTGGTCGGATACTCATGAAAGTTGGTCAGGATGTTTGTCTCAATGAAATCTCGGACGAGTTCGAAAATGGGTCATGTGGGGTCAAAAACTAGGTCACTAGGTCAAATCTTAGAAAAACCTTGTGTACGCTCTAGAGGCCGCATTTTTAGTCGGATACTCATGAAAGTTGGTCAGGATGTTTGTCTCGATGATATCTCGGATGAGTTCGAAAATGAGTCATGTGGGGTCAAAAACTAGGTCACTAGGTCAAATCTTAGAAAAACCTTGTGTACGCTCTAGAGGCCGCATTTTGAGTCCGATACTCATGAAAGTTGGTCAGGATGTTTGTCTCGATGATATCTCGGACGAGTTCGAAAATGGGTCACGTGGGGTCAAAAACTAGGTCACCAGGTCAAATCTTAGAAAAACCTTGTGTACGCTCTAGAGGCCGCATTTTCAGTCGGATACTCATGAAAGTTGGTCAGGATGTTTGTCTCGATGATATCTCGGACGAGTTCGAAAGTGGGTCACGTGGGGTCAAAAACTAGGTCACCAGGTCAAATCTTAGAAAAACCTTGTGTACGCTCTAGAGGCCACATTTTCAGTCGGATACTCATAAAAGTTGGTCAGGATGTTTGTCTCGATGATATCTCGGACGAGTTCGAAAATGGGTCACGTGGGGTCAAAAACTAGGTCACCAGGTCAAATCTTAGAAAAACCTTGTGTACGCTCTAGAGGCCACATTTTCAGTCGGATACTCATGAAAGTTGGTCAGGATGTTTGTCTGGATGATATCTCGGACGAGTTCGAAAATGGGTCACGTGGGGTCAAAAACTAGGTCACCAGGTCAAATCTTAGAAAAACCTTTTGTACGCTCTAGAGGCCACATTTTCAGTCGGATACTCATGAAAGTTGGTCAGGATGTTTGTCTGGATGATTTCTCGGACGAGTTCGAAAAGGGGTCACGTGGGGTCAAAAACTAGGTCACCAGGTCAAATCTTAGAAAAACCTTTTGTACGCTCTAGAGGCCACATTTTCAGTCGGATACTCATGAAAGTTGGTCAGGATGTTTGTCTGGATGATTTCTCGGACGAGTTCGAAAAGGGGTCACGTGGGGTCAAAAACTAGGTCACCAGGTCAAATCTTAGAAAAACCTTTTGTACGCTCTAGAGGCCACATTTTTAGTTGGATACTCATGAAAGTTGGTCAGGATGTTTGTCTGGATGATATCTCGGACGAGTTTGAAAATGGGTCACGTGGGGTCAAAAACTAGGTCACCAGGTCAAATCTTAGAAAAACCTTTTGTACGCTCTAGAGGCCACATTTATAGTCGGATACTCATGAAAGTTGGTCAGGATGTTTGTCTGGATGATATCTCGGATGAGTTTGAAAATGGGTCACATGGGGTCAAAAACTAGGTCACTAGGTCAAATCTCAGAAAAACCTTTTGTACGCTCTAGAGGCCACATTTTCGGTTGGATACTCATGAAAGTTGGTCAGGATGTTTGCCTGGATGATATCTCGGACAAGAACGAAAATGGGTCATGTGGGGTCAAAAACTAGGTCACTAGGTCAAATGTTAGAAAAACCTTTTGTAGGCTCTAGAGGCCACATTTTCAGTCCGAAACTCTTGTTAGTTGGTCAGAATGTTTGTCTTGATGATATCTCAGACAGGTTTGAAAATGGGTCATTGGGGGTTAAAAACTAGGTCACCAGGTCAAATCTTAGAAAAACCTTGTATATGCTCTGGATGCCACATTTTCAGTCCAACACTCTTGAAAATTAGTCAGAATGTTTGCCTTTATAATATCTTGGATGAGTTTGAAAATGGGTCATGTTGGGTCAAAAACTGGGTCAATAGGTCAAATGTTATAAACACCTTTTGTATGCTCTGGAGGACACATTTTCAGTCTGATACTCCTAAAACTTGTTCATAATATTTGTCCTGGTGATACCTTGAATGAGTTTGAAAATGGGTCATGTGGAGTCAAAAACTAGGTCAATGGGTCAAATATTAGAAAAACCTTGTGTACACTCCAGAGGCTACATTTTCTGCCTGATACTCTTCAGACTTGGTCAGAATGTTTGTTTTGGTGATGTCTCAAAAGAGTTTGATAATGGGTATTTGTCGGGTCCAAAACTAGGTCACTTGATGAAATCTTAGAAAAACCTTTTGTACACTGTAGAGGCCACATTTTCAGTCCAATACTCATGAAACTTGGCCAGAATGTTTGTCTTATTGATATCTCAAAAGTGTTTGATGATGGGTAATGTCTGATAAAAAAACTAGGTCACTGGGAAACTAGATGGTGCATGTTTGGTCAATAAACTCAGGTGAGCGATTTCAGGGCCATCATGGCCCTCTTGTTGCCTTTTCCCAAAATGTTTTCTTCCATTTTAAAGACAAATCCTGTCATTTAAGCCACATTTGGGATTTCCTTCAGATTGAAATAGCATAAAACTTTTGGAAAAGTGTAAAACTTTGGCATTTGGTAAAGATTTTAAGCAAAATTCAAGGTCATCAGTGTTTCTAGAGTAGCAAAACTTGAATCTGAAATCACTTCTACAAGCTATGAACTACCTTTATGAAATGACGCATGATGATATATTTGTTACTGGTAGATAGGTTATAAACACACTTTCGGTTCACCACCAAGGTGAAGGTCAAGATGTTAATTTGACCTCTGAGCAACAACTATAATTTTCATAAAAGCTTTGAAATTACATGATACATTTATTTTGGTCATGTTCACTGACTGAAATGTCAGTTTTGTTCATTTCACCTGTAAAAGTTAACCCTGTGCGAAACAGTAACCCATTGTTTTACAACTCTGAAAAGAAGTCTTTCAAAAACATTGCTGAAAAAAAGAAAATGATTTCCTCCTTTCCAAAAATGTTTTGTACCCTTTTAAAGACAAAATCTTTACAACACAAATTTGCATAATATGAGATAAAATTTGATCAATCAAATCTGCCTCTTGCTAGCTTAACTCATTACCAAACAACAATATTTTAGGCTTGTCCAAATCGAAAGTATTTGCAGACGACAAAATAGAAATGACAGAAAATTTGAAATTTGTTTTGTGAAGCGTAGAAAACATTGTGGGGAAAGGAGAAAATGCTGGTTACCAGCATTTTCTCCTTTTCCTGCAATGTTTTCTAAAGGCTTCTTTCACAGGGTTGTCAAAAGTAGGGATTGTGCGGTAATGGGTTAATAACATTTTTACCGATAAGTTTATTGAAATTTTATCTGATATGCCAACTTATGTCAGTTTCTTTGTATCCTCATAATGATATCTTGCAAGGATTAAATCAGAATATACAAAGCTATAGACCTTATTATGGGAGTGTTTGATAAATAAGGTCCGGTTCACCCCTTCGACATTCGTATGAAATGATGTCACATGTGATGTTACATAATGCCTGTCTCAAATTTGTACAAGATAAGAAAATTTGTGATTGCGGTATTACAATGAAAAACAAGGGAGGTTATGGACCTTATTATGGGAGTGTTTGATGAATAAGACACGGTTCACCCCTTTGACTTGCGTGTGAAATGATGTCACATGTGATGTTGCCTGTCTCAAATTTGTGTAAGATAAGAAAGTTTGTGATGGCGGTATTAAAATGAAAAACAAGGAAGGTTATGAGGTAAAATGTTGTCCCAAGCATTGCATTTATAGGTTACAAATTTCAAACAGTAACAGGAATAAGTCTAAATTTACATATTGCTGATATCAATATGATAATACCGGAATGAAATATGACCAAAAAATGAGAGATCAAAAATAGAAGCTGATGGATTGAATTTCCTGGCTCTGATTCTGGGAACAGTTGTCAGGCCCAGCCAATTTTCATGTCCAATAGAACCCTCCAATTATATGGTGCATGGATATTTTGTGCTTGATTACGTTCCTATTGGTTCATCATGTACTGCCTGACAGAATTTTGGACTTGCCCATATTGAAAGGCTATAATGCAGAAGATAATTTAAGTATGGTTCAGTTTATGCATTTCTTCTTTGATTGAGTAGAAAACATATTGGGAAAAGGAGAAAATGCTGGTTAGCAGCATTTTCTCTGACTCCCACAATGTTTTCAAAGGGCTTGTTTCTTAGGGTCATTAAAAGTCGGCATGGTATGCTTAATCCTTGAGAATGCCTGACTTAACCCTTTCCCAAACGACAAAATTTTAGGCTGAATTTAAAGCACTCACAGACGACAAAATAAATGTAACTCAAAAACTGAAATTTGTTTCCAGGGTAGAAAACATTGTGGGAAAAGGAGAAAATGCTGGTTACCAGCATTTTCTTCTTTTCCCACAAAGGTTTTCAAAAGGCTTCGATCTCAGGGTCGTAAAAACCAGGGATTGTTTGGTAAAGGGTTAAACATGGTTGTTCTTGTGGCCACTGTAGATCAAGATCAGACTTCACAAAACATAGAGTTTTATATCAGATCTACACTTTTCTCCTTCCTTTGATGTTCTGGACAAAACAATCTTGAAATTGCAATTACTGGAACGTAATGTTTTTTGCTTGGAGTTTATTTTG
The DNA here is from genome assembly GCA_943736015.1 of Tridacna crocea. NCBI lineage: Eukaryota > Metazoa > Mollusca > Bivalvia > Cardiida > Cardiidae > Tridacna > Tridacna crocea. The sequence continues at coordinate 20,775,725 of OX031066.1, forward strand.
TACTTTAAAGGTTAACAATGACCATTCATAGTAGTCAGACGATTATTATACCCCCGCAAAAGGAATGTTTTTTGGGGTAAACTGGAATCTGTCTGTCCGTGTGTCTGTCTGTGTACAAAATACTAGTAATTGCATGTGTCTGTCAAAGCGCTGGCGGGGGTACACACATTCAGTGACGCTAGTTAAACCTACAAGAACTCATGAAAGTGGCAAAGAGGATAAATATTTGACCTAAAGGAAAGTACAATTGTTAGATTGCTTTTGCTCTCCAAGTATCTAGAACTACATTTTAACAGCAGATGCTGCAGTTGTGCTTTGTGCTTTAACAGGTCAGTACTCTGGGAAACATTTAACCCTTTACCAAACAACAAAATTTTAGACTGGTCCAAATTGAAAGCACTTGCAGACGATGAAAAAAACTTAACTCATTACCACACGACAATATTTTAGACTGGTCCAAATTGAAAGCATTTGCAGACGACAAAATAAAGGCGACTGAAAAATGGAAATTTGTTCTGGTAAGGGTTGGAAAACACTGTGGGAAAAGGAGAAAATGCTGGTTACCAGCATTTTCGCCTCTTCCCACAGTGTTTTCAAAAGGCTTCTTTCTCAGGGGTGTCAAAAGTAGGGATTGTGTGGTAATGGGTTAATTCAAAAAATTAAATCTGTTTCCAGCAGGGTAGAAAACATTGCGGGAAAAGGAGAAAATGCTGGTTACCAGCATTTTCTCCTTTTCCCACAATGTTTTCTAAAGGCTTCTATCCCAGGGTCGTAAATACCAAGGATTGTTTGGTAAAGGGTTAATCCTTTATCCAACAATCCCTTGTTTTGATTGCCCTATGCAAAAAGGCTTTTGAACCATTGTGGTAAAAGAAGAAAATCTGCTATCCAGTATTTTGCCTTTTATACCCTGTTTGCCTCCATTTCTGAGGAAAGTCACATTATTTGCACCATCTTAAATGTGCCACCTCCAAATACTCTCAATTCAGATATTTCTGATACTTTTTTCATGGTGTGAAAAGTTAAGTGGATGAAGCAATAGCTACCTAAATTGGATTGTGATGTTCCTGTCTTTGGCCTTTTGTCCACAGTGAATGCATGGCCAAGTTCTAGGCACTCAATATTGGGGTTTGATCACAGTTGGGATATAGGTCAATGACCCCCAAATCTCTATAATTAATGGGGAAATGCCCACATCAATATATTGATGTCTCATAAAAGCATTGTTGAACCATTAACACCATGTCAGCAATGGCACTATTGTCTTCAATCTTTACCAAGCGCCATAATTTTAGACTGGTCAAAATTGAAAGTAATTGCAGATGACAGTGTAAAAGTAGCTCAAAGAATGGAATTTTTGATTGAGGCGAGAATTTTTTTATTAGTTGATTTACAAACCCGCCGACTGCAATTTTCCCAAAACCAGAAAAAAAATATAAGAAGGTTCTAAAAGATTTTTTATTTTTTTTTCCGCCGACCCTAACCATTATTCGTTTCGTCAAAAAAAATCTGTATTTAAAGCGAACGTCAACCCAAACTTTTAAACTGGTACCTGTCTTGTCTCCTATATAACCTTCCGATACGAAGATCAATAACATGCAGCAGCGGGACCCACGCTGCTTATCGCCATTTTCGCCAGTTGTAGTTTTTCTTTAACTGGCGAAAATAAGTGTCGAAAGGATTTTTTATTGACATTTTTGTCTCAACTCACGAGATAAGTGGAGAAAGACTGAAGCAGGAACTTGAGGAAGTATGGTACAGGGTGAAAAAGTCGTCTTCAATGACCCAAATTTGCATCATCAAGCTTTCACAGCGAAAAAACTTCGCCTAACAAACAGTCCCGACCAGGCCTATATTCATGAAATATCCGCTATCAAAGACAAAGGATGACAGGTTATCACTAATTAACTTTATCAATTTGGACAAGACAGCAGAGTGTTATGATCCTTACCTGTTACTAACTCCTAAATCCACCCCTTTATCCTACGAAAATCACACTTTTTTCCCCACAGGTAAAGCGTCTGCATATTTGTTTAAATGACGTCACACTATCAATCATTACTGATTCTCAAAACATGAATAGTCATAAAATAAACTTGAATTACCACTTCTTACAGCTGGAGATATTTTTTCCAAACATATTTTAAATAAATTATAATGGTAAAGTGAAGGATTAGAAAAATCTTGAAGACGATCTTTTGCCTTCCTCATGTCGGCAACTCGAGCAAAATATGCAGTGGAGTGTTCTATTTTTAGAATACTCTTCACCTTTTCCTCCTTATCAGCTAGTTTATTGACTAATAGATTACATCTCTATAGATCTTGTTAACTTTCTTTTAAACTTTAACAAGTCATTATCATGTTTTTGAATCAAGATTGTGGTCCCCATCACAGGCATAAAGAAGTTTTTTTTTTCTCTCTTCTTACCAGTCTGGACACTATTTGCAATCTGATGAGAAATGTTAAAGTTTTGAGTTAAGTGTAACTCTGCATCAGTGGGGTCATAGGCAATCAAAAACAAAATGGTTTGATGATGTTCTTTTGAGTCAACAAATACGCCAGGATAGAAATCCTTACTTATTGTCTTTCTTTGATATAGCAAATCATATCCAAAAGAGATAGTTCAACTTCTTTTCTTCCATGGAAGGCATACAGAAATTCTCTCATCACATACTTTCTTTTGTTAGGTTCAAGAAAGGGATACTGTCTACTTGCAGCACAAGTCTGCTTCTAGATTCAAACAAATTTAACTACATTATGTGTTTTTATCATGCTTATACCCCCTATAAACAAAGTATGGGGGATGTATACTGGAGTCACCGTGTCTGTCCATCCATGTGTCACAAAAAGCTTGGCATAACTTTTCAAAGTAGAACAGCTAGTGACTTCAAACTTTGGATTTTTGTTTGAGGCTTAACTTCCAAAATAAAACAGCTAGAACCAAAAACTTCATGTACAGATCGGCCACATTAAAGAGTAGTGCAGTGTACAAGAAGCATAACTTTTTCCACTATTTTAACGTTTATATCTTTTTGTATATTTAACTTTGGATTTTTATCTGGGGCTTAATTTCCAAAGTACAAAAGCTAGTGACTTCAAGCTTCATATATAATTAGATCACCATAAAGCAAAGAGCACTTTACCAGTACTATAACTATATTCCCACTATTTTCACATTTATTTCCCTTTGTAAATTTTAATTTAGATTTTTGTCTGGGGCATAACTTTCCAAGTGTAAAAGCTAGTACCTTCAAACTTCATATACAGATGGACCACATTAACAAGAAGTGCAGTTTTCAAAACTATATCTCTGTTCCTGCTACGTTTAGAGTTATTGCCCTTTGTTAATTGTAACTTTGGATTTTTAAAATGGGGCATAACTTTCAAAGAACAAAAGCTAGTCACTTCAAACTTCATATGATTTTGAATCACATCAAAGTAAAGTGCACTGTGCAAGAACCATAAATCTTTTCCCACTATTTTTAGAGTTATAGCCTTTTCTAATATAAAATTTTTTTAAACTCTTTTGTACTAAACCATTCTGCATTCTGTGACAAAGAGCTGTTTAGTGACAAGGAGCTGGTTTGGGGTCACATTTAGTGATAGCTCAATTATTTTTGTTTTGTTTTGGGAGCTCAAACAATGCCAACTTCATAACGACCTCAATAGAGGCGACTTAGGAAAACATTATGAGAAAAAAAATGTCTGTTTTTTGTAGATTCACTGCAATGAATTTCCAGAACTGTTTCTGTAAAATTGTGCTAAATTTATTGGAACTTCAGAACTTCTTAGCTAATGTTGTGGTTTGTGAAAGAGCGACTTTCTGTTTCTTTTCTTGTCAGACAATCATAAAGAGCCTTAAAGTTTTAAGAATTCATTTGGCAGCAAATGTCGTAGAGCCAGATCAGACTTCTCATAAAGGAGCAAATTCAATCAGAATCTTCAATGTTTGCTAAATTCTGAATGTGTCTTTGGACCTCATTGATCTGTGCCATGACACTATTAAAGCTGGTCATTACAGTTTTTAAGGTATCCAGAATAGATTTTTAGGAAAATTATGGTACCTTGAAAGATGTAACTATAATACAGACTGTTGGTTTACTTCACAAGTTATATTTTTAGTTTCTTGCGGTATTGGTAGGAAAAAAAAATAATGAAAAGAAAAATCTCTTTTTTTTATATTTTTTTATCGACTGAACATTTTTAGAACTTTTTTTTAAATTTTTTTTTCGTCCCCCCGACCCTAAATTTGAAAAAAAGATCCCGTAAATCAACTAATAAAAAAATTCTGGCCTGATGGGATGGAAAATATAATGGGAAAAGGAGAAAATGCTGATTAACACCATTATAATTTCATCAGCCTTTTTAATAGGTTCATTAAAACTTGGGATTGTCTGGTAAAGAGTTAACCCTTTACCAAACAACCCCTGGTTTTTACGACCATGAGATAGAAGCCTTTTGAAAACATTTTTGGAAAAGGAGAAAATGCTGGTAACCAGCATTTTCTTCTTTTCCCACAATGTTTTCTATCCTGTTGGAAACAAATTTCAATTTTGAGTTAAGTTTATTTTGTTGTCTGCAAGTGCTTTCAATTTGGACCAGGCTAAAATTTTGTTGTTTTGGAAAGGGTTAAACTTTTACCAGACAACAATATGTTTACAATCCTTCACATTGAATGCATTTGCAGACAATATTGAATTATAATACAGCTCATACGTATGATGAAACTTCCTTTTGAACAGGTAGAAAGCATTGTGGAAAAATGTCAGAAGGTTCCTCACAAGGACTTTCTTCTTTTACTAGGATAGTCTTTTAAGTTTCTAATGGTTAGTTATCTCCTTATCACACAATGAGGACTTTTTATGGAATGTAGGTAAAAAAGCCAGAGGTAAAAAAGCCATAGGTAAAAAGGCCATAGGTAAAAAGGCCATAGGTAAAAAAGCCAGAAGTAAAACGGTAAAAAAGCCATAGGTAATAAGGCCATAGGTAAAAAAGCCAGAGCTAATTTAGTACATGTATATATGATTTATTAAGAAAATACCAAATGTTTTAAATATAATATTAATATGTATAAATATTCAATGAAAATTATTTATGATGATTTCTGCATTAATTTTACCATTTATATTTGTGCATAATTTTTTACATTTATTATGTAAATTAAAAGAATTAACCATGTAAAGCATATGTGGTATCTAAATAAAGATTGATTTTATATTATCAAAAAGGATGGGTAACAAGATAATTTGAATTTAATAGAAATTTGTTTATCTGTCTACAAGTACTTGTTGATAATTTAAATGAAACCAATAATACGTGCAGGAAATGGCCTATTACATAATTTAACAGTATTATTTCAAACTGTTACTGACCATTTGCATAATTATGATTAAAACTTTGACTTGTGAAATGACAGTTTGCACGTCATGTTTTAAATTAGTTTGTTTCTTGTATTGAAAGTTTGTTCCATGGAAACTTTGAAGTATGAGATAATGGTATGCAATAATTGCAAACATTGTAGGAAATTGCTTCCTTTGAGGAGTTTCTCCTTTTTCCCGAAATGTTTTCTAAAGTCATCTCCTGCAACTGCAAAAGTGTAAAGTATGACCAGTTTCACTTATCAAACAACTAATTTTAGACTCTGTCATATTGAAAGAGGATACATAAAACACATCAAGATAGGATATAAAACATTGTAAGAAAAGGAGAAATTGTTTGTTATGAGCAAAAAAAGTAAAGGGAGGTCCATCTTAAATTGCATTGTATGGGAATTTAGAAAAGGGATAAATATTGAAGAAATCTGCATACAACACATCAATATAGGGTATTGGCAGTTTCTCCTTTTCCTTAAATGTTTTCAAAAGTCAGTAGCTGAAGACCTGAGAAGTTCCCCTTATCAAACAAATAATTTCAGACTCTTACATATTGAAATAATCTGCATACAACACATCAAGATAGGAGATAACACATTGTGTGAAAAGGAAAAATTAGCTTCTCCTTTTCCAAAAATACTTCTAAAAATTTTCTGAAACAAAAAGCTTTCTTTACATCATATACTTCTAAATTAGCCCTTTTTGTTTTGCTTAATAAACCATATATACTAAATTAGCTCTGGCTTTTTTACCTATGGCCTTATTACCTATGGCCTTTTTACCGTTTTACTTCTGGCTTTTTTACCTATGGCCTTTTTACCTATGGCCTTTTTACCTATGGCTTTTTTACCTCTGGCTTTTTTACCGCACACCCTTTTTACGACCTCTAAGTAGGAACCTTTTGAAAACATTGTAGGAAAAGGAGAAAATGCCGGTGAACAGCATTTTCTCCTTTTCCCACAATGTTTTCTACCCTTCCCAAGACAAATTTCAATTCTACATTTACTTTGTTGTCTGCAAATGCTTTCAATGTGCACAAGTCTACAATTTTGTTGCTTGGTAAAGAATTAACCCTTTACCCCATAAGGCTTTTCTATGGTATCTCTAATTGACCCTAAATAACAGCAAGGATGAAGCTGTTGCTTATGTGTATATGATACCTTTTGATAGCATAGAAAACATTGTGGCAAAAGGTAAAACTGCTCGTCACGAGCAATTTCACCTTTTGCCACAATGTTTTCCAAATTGTCCTACAAGCAATGTGTTGAAATGAGTATCTGTGGAGTAAAGAATTATGAGTGAAGCAGAGTGTATTTATCTGGAGTGTTTGGAAACTGCAGTCTCTTGATGAAAGCACACTTTGCTGGAAAACTAAGAAACATCGGGATTTACTGATCTGTGTACTTGCTATGAGTGACTAAACCATTAGCCTTTATTGTCCTATTCCTCATAATGATATATTCAAATCAGCAGATGGCTCTTTCTGGTCCTATTCCTCAAAATGATTATATTCAAAGCTGCAGATTGATTTTTGGGGTTCTATTCCTCATAACGATTATATCCAAAGCTACAGATGGCTTTTTGGGGCTCTATTCCTCAAAAGTATTATATTCAAAGCTGCAGATGGTTTTTTCGGGTCCTAATCCTCATAAAGATTATATCCAAAGCTGCAGATGGCTTTTTGGGGTCCTAATCCTCATAATGATAATATTTAAGGCTGCAGATGGATTTTGAGGGTTCTGTTCCTCATAATGATTATATTCAAAGCTGCAGATGGCTTTTTGGGGACCTAATCCTCATAACAATTATATCCAAAGCTGCAGATGGCTTTTTGGGGACCTAATCCTCATAACAATTATATCCAAAGCTGCAGATGGCTTTTTGGGGACCTAATCCTCATAACAATTATATCCAAAGCTGCAGATGGCTTTTTGGGGTCCTAATCCTCATAATGATAATATTTAAGGCTGCAGATGGATTTTGAGGGTTCTGTTCCTCATAATGATTATATTCAAAGCTGCAGATGGCTTTTTGGGGACCTAATCCTCATAATGATTATATTTAAGGCTGCAGATGGCTTCTTTGGGGCTTCTTTGGTTTCTATTCCTCATATCGATTATATCAAAACGGTAGATGGCTTTTTCTGGTCCTATTCCTCATAACGATTATATTCAAAGCTGCAGATGGCTTTTTTAGTCAAGCAACAACCAGTCTTGAGAATGATGCCATGCTCTTGGCTTTTTTTCAAGCAACAAAGCTTGAGATTAATCCAAATTGAAAGTGTAAGCAGATGTCAAGTGAAATGTAGTTCAAATCAGATTTCTGTCTTTGTTAGGGTAGAAAACAAAGTGATAATGCTACTAGATGTAGATAATGCTGGTTACCAACATTTTCTTTTTTACTAACAATGTACATCATTTTGAATCAAGTTTAACTAACTTAGCAAAAAAGCCCTTGTTTTCACGACTCTGGGAAGAAAACCTTGTGGGAAAAGGAGGTAATCAGCATTTTCTGCTTTTCCTACAAGGTCTTCTATCTGTTCAAAAGCAAATTTCATAAATTGAGACACTTTTAATTAGTCATCTGCGAATGCTGTCAATATGGACCAGTCTAGCATTTTGTTGTTTGGAAATGAGTTAAACACAGTAGAAACAATGCAGATGTTAAAGGTGGGTATTTAGAATTTTTACATCTCACCAAATTAAAGAATATATATATCACTGAAATTCATATGAAAAAATAACATAAACCATCAATAATTAAGATTCATGAAATTACAAGAAAAAAAAAAATTGATGGTATTCCCTTAAAAGGCTACATAGCCTCTTAAGCTATTTTTAGATTTCGCGCCAAAAATCAATAAAGTGAATTAAATAAGCAATGTGGGAATGTCAAGTGACTGGCACATGACTCATAACGCTTAAATTCCCTATCTGACAAACATGTAATAATTATTTTCCATAATGTCTTCTTCGGACACTATGTTTGAAGCTTCTTCTGTGTATTCCTGTAAGTAAATGAGCAAATTGATCATCTAAAAATAGAATGTGTCTCCCGTCGGTGTCAACCTGGGCCGTGGTAAATCTCTGATTTCTCATGTTGTTGGACGGTTTTCGACTATTCGGGTTTTATGAATGAAAATTAAAAGGCTTTGGGAGTACAGTATAAGGATGATTTTTTTGCACTCTTGTAAAATTTTCGTCCCAAAATCTGAAGGGCCACATTTAAGAGAAGGAATAAACATCAGAGTTGGTATTTCTGACAAATATGGAAATATTTTGTATAAATCTGTCAAGGCTGCCACATCTTTATGATTTTAGGAGAAATTTCTTGGGAATTTTTATGGTATTTACATTGGGTATCTTGCCAGGTCTGTGCAAATATTTGTGGCTATATCATGAGTGGTATGGTACAGGCAGTTTCTCTAATATGGAGTTGTACATATGTTATGACCAGTAAGTTTTGCAGTTACTGAACAACACGATTTGACAGCCCTGAAGAAGACGGCCTTTTTTGAAAATATCGTCCAGCATAATGTACCTGCGTTTTATTCTTTTCCCCTGATGACTTCAAAGCTCTCACAGCCAAGTTCAGTAATGTTGAGGCACTTTTTATTATGTCATCTGCAAATGTGCTCATTTTGGACAAGTCTTTGCCATTTCGGAAATTTGTTAACCAAAAGTCATAATCTTAGAAATGAGATAATTGAACTCATTTATAGATGAGGTATTAAGTATAACTAAAAGGATATGATTTTTCCCAGTGTGGGAAAAGGTGAAAATGCTGGTCACCAGAATTTTCTCCTATTCCCAAAATGTATTCAAAAGCCTTTTGCCTTTGGGTTGTGAATACTCCAGATTACTGGGAACGGAGTAGAAGAGCAAGTAAGCTTATTCTGATAGTAATTTATCATATTCACTGACCATTTTGGAGAACAGTTTAGTCTTATTCTCCAAGATTTTCAAAACCTGAAAATAACACAACTTTTTATTGGCTAAACCATTTGGTTCAGCCAATCAGAAGTCATTTTACTTTCAAATTTAGAAAATGCTGAGAATAAAATTTAAAATGTTTTGAAGAATGATTGGTGAATACGGACCCAGATGAAAGCTTCTTTATATACATACCATATTTAGATATCCTGAAGTAGATTTATTTTCTTGATAGATAAATATTCATATGGCTTCCTCTGTCTGATTCTCTTGGGAGGCAAATAAAAGAAAAAATTTATACATATCCCTAAGGATCTTGTGCTGCATAGTGAATTAATTGGACGTTTTTATACCCCGTGAAATGAATGTTTTCGGGGATATACTGGAATCGGCCTGTCTGTTTGTCCGTCCCAATGTCTTTCTGTGTGTCTGTCTGTATACAAGTAATTGCCTGTTTCTATCAAAGTGCTGGTGGGGGTATTAAGTCACATTCGGTGACAGCAGTATGTAGAGTAGAGAACTTTGTTGGAAAAGGAGAAAATGGAACAATCAGCATTTTCTTCTAGTCCAACATTGTTTTCAAAAGCTGTCTTCCTCAAGGTTGGTAAAACTTCAGATTGTGTGTGGAAAAAAGGTTACTTGATGGTATTTGTCTTTGAAAGGATTATAAGAGCTAGAAAACCTTCTGAGAAAATGGAGGAAATGCAGAGTTCCAGTATTTTCTTCTTTTGGGAATATGGAAAAAACATGACACCTTTTTGTTGTTGCTGGCACATTTTTATGGTAGCCTCAAAGTTAGTAAATTGCATAGATCAAAGATTTTACTTATCAGCATTTTTCTCCTTTTCCAAAAATGTTTTTGAATGGAAACACTCTGGATAGGTAAAAATCAGGTCCCCACTATCAAACAGTAAAAGTTCAGAAGGAAGATAGACTGCCAAAAATGAGGCTGTAGATAGCAGACAGAGGCAGTTTTCCCAACCTGTCAAAATGTCCAACAGGGTAAAATATGGCCCTTAATTAGGAGGAAAAAAGTTCTGAGCTCAAATATTTGCTCTGTCTGAGTTGATGCTTAACAAGGCAGCTCTTTCTCCCAGAATTTATCATTCTGAGTGTGAGATACATCCTTTACTCGCAACAGAATTTTAGACTGGCCCAAATTGAAAGCACTTGCAGATGACAATACATAATTATGCAACTCAAAAATTTAAATTTGTTAGTAGCAGGATGGAAAACACTGTGGGAAAAGGAGAAAATGCTGGTTACCAGCATTTTCTCTTTTTTCCCACAATGTTTTCAAAAGGCTTCTGTCTCGGGTCGTGAAAACCAGGGATTGTTTGGTAAAGGGTTAAACCTTTCCATACATGCCAAGGTTTTAACAACCCTGAGAAAAATAGTGTTTGAAAACATTGTAAACAGGAGAAAAAATGGTGGTAACCAGCATTTTCTCCTTTTCCAACAGTTTTCTACCCTTCCTAATACAAATTCCAATTTTTGAGTAGCACAAAATTATCATCTTTCAATTTGGACAAGTCTTAAATTTTTTAACTTGCTTCTGAAAGGTTGGAAAAAATTTTGGGAAAAGGAGAAAATGCTGGTTACCAGCATTTTTTCCTTTTCCCACAATATTTTCAAACACCTTCTTCTGCTGGATTAACTCTTTACTCTATAGATACTCATTTCTATGCATTGCTAGTAGGAGCCTTTGGAAAACACTGTGACAAAAGGTGAAATTGCTCATGACGAGCAATTTCACCTTTTGCCGCAATGTTTTCCACACTATCAAAAGGTGTCGTGTACACATGAGAAAGGGCTTCATCCTTGCTGTTATTTAGGGTCAATTAGAGATATCATAGAAATGCCTTATGGGGTAAAGGGTTAAAATGTGAGATTGTGCAGTAAAGGGTCAAATACCATTAGCTTCTGTCATTTGATTAGTGAAACCCTGATTAGATTTAGGCTGGAGTAGCATACCAAACATAATTCCAGTTTGATTTTTGAGTTCAGCATAAATCAAGATCATATTAAACAAAATATGCTGTCTGATCTTTAATCCATGCTTTCCTAAATTGTATGAGATATATAGGATCTGACATGAGTTGGCTTTTGAGATAAGATTTTATTAAACAAGTCAAGGGAAATGTTATTAAGCGAGCTTTCGCTTATAACATTTTTACTTGATGAGTTTAATAAAATCTTTTATTATATACCTAGCAGTGAAATCCTGGAATTTCCCAGTGTAATAAATCTTGATATCGTCACTAGTGACGATATCAACTTTCACTTTCACTTCCTGCCGTAATTTAGGAACTACTTTTTTTTTTCATTAAGCACTTATAGATAGCTTTTGTTGTTTTTCAAACGAAAAATTAAAAGCAATAATGTTAATAAGGTATATAATAAATAGAATAATCAACTGGTTATTTTTGATATGAAAAATATCTCACTCGGATGTGTCGTTAGGCGCACTCGTTTTTTCAACGCCTAACAACACATCCTCATGAGATATTTTTCATATCAAAAATTACCAGTTGATTATCCTCTGTATCACAAACGTCCACAAATTTCAGATTCTTTTTATCACATAACATTTTACAAAATAGAGAGCAGATGGTGCAAAAAAATTCATAAGTGCACCCAAGGTAATATCCATAAGACCCATTCACTTCTTTGGAATACATACAAAATGACATCAAAAATGACATCACACAAATGGGATATCAAACAAGTATAAGATAAGAAAATTCGTAATTGGTATATTACACTGAAAGCAAGGGAGGTTATGTGATAAAATTCTGTAATGGTGGAATAAGTCTTGAGATGGCAATAATGGGGTAACTGAAAAAGCTCATTTTACTTGTTTGGCAAATCAAGGTTGCAGGGCTTCCCCTGCAAGTTTCAATTTTTGCGCCATCAAATTCACCACTTCATAAAAATTGGGGCCAGTAGGAGCCAACTGAGGTAGCCACATAATGCTTTAGATACTTCAGTTTATTGGCAAATGCTAAAGCTTCTAAATACATTGCTTAATAGTGCTGTATAAGCTTACTTATGTTTCTTTTTCCCCAATGGTTTAAAGGTTTTGAGCTGCAGGGACATAGAAATTGTATTTTAAAAGTAATACAGCTCCTTAATTCTATGACTGCCAATCTGTTACAATTCCGTCAGTTTTTAAGAAATTCAGGAAGAAATTTAGGATTGTGTGGTGAAGGGTTACAACATCATTTCTTTTATCCTGAAAAATACTTATGTTTAATTTTTTAAAAGGTCCTTTTATTCTGGTCTTTTCTCTCAGTATGAGTGTCCTATATAGTAACTCGTTCCTGTGCTATCACTAAGACAAAGTGGCCTATAAAGTGTAATTCCCCCCCGCATTCATTCAGCATTTTCACATCATAAAATCATCCGTGTTTTTCCTCATTATAAGACATATTTTAGCACCTACTTTAGAGTTTTATACATATATTTGTGTAAACTTACATTTTAAAGTCATCATCAAAGCTAAAGACAGTCTGAAATGCTTTTGATCGGACAACGTCAAACTGACATGTTGTTGTGTCATGGGTTTTCACGCTTTTTCGACGATCCAATTTTTCATATCACTTAATTTTCAGAAATTGTTTTCGGCATTTTTGTGCATAAAATTTTCGGTATATGTAGCAATTTACTCCGAAATCTGTTATTTTTACGCTAGATAAGCAGATCAATACCATTATCATGTTTTTCATTAACAACATCGATAAATACAAGCGATAAATCTCTAGCCAGTGAAAGGATGTAGACCAGGTAACCAGGTAAGGCATATTGAAGGCGTGGCTTTAGAAATTATGGGTGGCGACTAAATCTTGTATCTGATAACTGATTGGTTTGATATAGAGTGCTCAAAGGGGCGTGACGAAATATTGATATTTGATTGTTTAGCAGTGGTGTGTATGCAAGTATGGTGTGTAATTTAGACAAGACCGTTAATGAATGCCAGCCTGATAAGGTGTGATAAACAGTTACGAGGGCTTCCTTTACACTTGATACATACTTTGTATGTCAGAGGATAGTTTATAGACATTAACTTGTCGCCAATACATTCGCCAGTGCTACAATTTTGTTGCCATTTTTTCTAAATTTTCGCATTTGGCGCCACTGGCGATCGACAGCGGGAGCCCTGGGTTGAACAAGTTATAAACTGAAGACTTTACCAAAAACTGACAAAATTATGGGTAATGGGCTCAAATAACAGAATTAATCTTTGAAAGAGTACATTGTATAGGAGTAAATGCTGGTTACCATTTGTTTCCAACAATGTTTCAAAAGTTTTTTCCTTATGTTTGTAAGAATTACTCTTTAACAAACGACAAGATCTTAGACTGGTCCAAATTGAAAGCAAATTCAGGCGACGAGATTGTCTTAATTCAAAAACTGAAATTTGTTTTGAGCAGGGTAGAAAACAATGTGGGAAAAGGGAAAAAATGCTGGTTAATAGCATTTTCTCCTTTTCCCACACTGTTTTCAAAAGGCTTCTATCATAGGGTCTTAAAAACCATGGAATGTTTTGTAGAGGGATAAACGAGTAAATGGGTAAGAACCTGCGGAACTTAGAAGTTGAATTCAAAAGGATGGATTGCATCCCCTGAGGAATTATTTACTTTTGGAGCACACTTTAATAGTGCAAGTATACCAAAGGCTTGTAATTAAGTTTTGGGGTCTATCTGTTTCCATACTTTAACTATCCACCTATCAGTCTTGAATACTCTTGGTAGCATTGCTGTTGAAAACATAGAGAGAAAAGGAGATAATGCTGGTAACCAGTGTTTTATACCTTTAACCCATTACCACACAATCCCTACTTTTGACGCCCCTGAGAAAGAAGCCTTTTGAAAACACTGTGGGAAAAGGAGAAAATGCTGGTAACCAGCATTTTCTCCTTTTCCAACAGTGTTTTCTACCCTTCCCAGAAAAAAATTCAATTTTTCAGTCACCTTTATTTTGTCGTCTGCAAATGCTTTCAATTTGAACCAGTCTAAAATATTGTCGTGTGGTAATGAGTTAAAGAATAAATCTTATCATTTGAATTATGTTTTATTTGTGGATCCTATACTTCTTTCTGTAAGGAAGGTTGTTTTTCATGTCAGATAAAGTGTTAGGAAATGGCATTCAAAGGGATGAAAGTCAATCAGTCAATGATCAGTGAATTGTGAAGCACTATGTTCATCATCCTGGGGGTGTAGTAGCATCAAAAAATTCTAGCTTTGTGGCAAAGCCTTAGAGCCTACCGGTATTCAGATACATTCTTTTAGGCTTAACCTATCAACTTCGCGTTTTAACAACACTGGAGAAGAAAGGCCTTTAAAAACATTGTGAGAAAAGGAGAAAATGCTTATAACCAGCATTTTCTCCTTTTACCCACATTGTTTTTTACCACATCAGGAACAAGTTTCATTTGAGCCATATACAATTTGTCATCAGTAAAATGCTTCCAGTCTAAAATATTGTCATTTGATAAAGAAGTAAATGTCACAAGGCAATTTAAGACGGAATGCTGATGTTGAATAGTTTCTGATTGATCAAAGCTGCCTTTTTCCGGCCCTTTAGTATTCCATAATTAATCAAATGTGTCTGTTGAAAGATTGGTGCCATTTTCGGATTTGTGAAAGTGTCAAATAAGACTAAAAGTTGCTGATCTAAGTAAGGATATTGTGAGTTCTTGCCAGACATAATAATTCTCGCAAGTCCCTGTTTAACCCAACCTATCGATAGGAAGTGTAATGCCCCAGTCACAAATAAGGAACTGCTGCTGGACAGCTAGTCTTTCAGGAGATTTTGACACAATTGTACGGGGACCGCACGGCAACCAGACAGCAAGCATGTAATGGCAGTTCAATTTCAACGGCAGCAGTTCAATTATGAGACCCCATCCGGCACCTGTTCAAGGTTTAGAAAAAAATTATAGTTGGACAGCAACCAAACTATTTTTGGACCATCAGAGAGCCCGTTAACTAAAAGTCCGGGCTCTGTCATCATAATGCGACCACTTGATGACTTGGGAAACAGTCTGAAAGATGTCCGTACAGGCTCCGTTGTCCGTTCAGTGGCCGCCTGGTGCCTTTCTGAACTGAAAAGTGCATGCACGGCATTTCCACAGAAACTGCCATCCAGTGCCTGTTTGATTTGGGACTGCTTGAGCAAAATTTCATAAAATGGTACGGCACCTGGATGATGACTCCAATCTTTGAATCGATGAAGTTGGAAGAAATCATCCAGCGCCCATTTTATTTGTGACCTAGGCCTTAACCAGGTCAAAGAAGGGCTGCAGTCAGGATAGGACATGTAATGTTGATTGGTACAATGCAAATGCACTGCAAAAATTATGCGTCTCTTGTGGAATCAATGAATTGCAGTTCAGTTTGTAGTAGGTCCATCTTAACTCATTACCAAACAACAACATTTTGGACTTGTCCAAATTGAAAGCATTTGCAGATGACAAAATAAAAGTGACTGAAAATTTGAAATTTGTTTTGTGAAGGGTAGAAAACATTGTGGGAAAAAGAGAAAATGCTGTTTACTTGCATTTTCTCCTTTTCCCACAATGGTTTTGAAAGGCTTCTTTCTCAGGGGCGTCAAAAGTAGGTATTGTGTGGTAATGGGTTAATTATATTGTCACTGTGTCTTATTACATGACGTGATGGACAACAAAAAATTTGTTTATTGTAAAGTATAGAAAAATTTTCCATATCATCATTGCATCAATTTTATCTATTTAGTTTAAAAAAAGGCATGCAGATGTAGAGAAAAATGAAAACAGTACAACTATGATATTGACGATATAGAACATTTGTTGCAGAACTTTTTCATATTTTTTTGCATGCTTGTATTATGCATATATAGAGGGCATTAGTCCCTTGCTAAAACAAGACTAAATTGGAACTGAAGCTGTCCAAAGCTGAGTGTAGAAAGGTTTTGGTAAATTTTCCTGTAATAACATCATTAATCAAGCTTCTGTCAGTAAATTCATGCATATTCAGTGTCATTATAGTTTGGGTCTCCCGGGTCATGGTATAGTCTGGGTACGTTGTTTGTTGGAGGAAGATATTTTCATTTTTCACAAGAGACAGGAATAGTTATTTTGTCCAACAGTCAATTAAGTAGAAAGCATCCCAAGACTTGCTCTAAATAATTCTTAAAAACACTACAAAAATTTGGACAAGCCAATATTGACAGCATAAATTGATAGAAAACATGTTAAATATGGTTAAAATTATCCAATTTAGTCTTGAAAGGGGAGAAAATTCTGGAAGAGAGTAACAATTGATAGAAAATCCTTTTTCATCAGGGTCGAAAATTAAACACCTGATTGTTTGATAGGGTAACCCATTTTGTAAAATCAGGTGTGAAATTGGTTATAATTGAGGATTTCTATGTTTCTAAATTCTTCATAGGCTATTGCTTTGTCCAGGATATAGACAGACAATTTCTGCAGTGTAGTCATCCAGTAGAAGCATGTTTAACCCTTTCCAAAACGACAAATTTTAGACTCTTCCAAACTGAAAGAGTTTGCAGTGGACAATTTTAACTTTCATAACAATGGCAGAAAATTATCTGAACAGGCAGAAAACACTGTGGGAAAAGGAGAAATTGCTCATTACGAGCAATTTCTCCTTTTCCCACATTGTTTGCAAAAGACTTGTACTGCAGACACGTAAAAACAAGGGCTTGTTTGGGAAAGGGTTAATGCAGGAAAGAAAATCTAGTTGGATGGATTATAAACAGTCAACAAAGACTTTTCAACCCATGCGTAAAGATAATTAATCCCCTAAAAACCAAATATTTCAAGGAAGGGAGTTAAAAAAGTAACAGCTCTTTTTTCAAATGTATGGAAACATGTGAAAAGGAGCAGCCATTACTGTTAAAAGCAATTGCTCCTTTCCTAGAACAATTTTTTGTCCAATATTTCTTGTCTGCTAGGGCATAAAGAAAACTTTATTCGATTGATATAGGGATAATGCAGTGATGATGTGTGACAGATATCAAAAATACAACTCAATTTGTCATATTGGATTTTCAGGACATGGTAGGCTGTTATCTGTGGAAGATGCTTGTCATTATTTCCTAGAATAACCATAGAGACGTTCTGAAGTATCCATCCTTGTCTTTGACATGGGAAATATCTATAATTTTCCTGACAACGTCCCCCTCAAAAGTGCAAATGCTCTTTAATTATGCTAGTCTCTTCATTGATCTTGTTGGCTTCTCTTGCCACTTTAACTCCTTATTTGGCATCAAAACTTGGACTTGTCTGCATTGAAAATAGTCATAGCCAACAAAGTGAACTGGCATAGCGACTTGCTTTTTTGGCATTGTAGATCAAGATCAGACCACACAAAGCAGGAAGTTTAATATTTTGGCTACAGAGGATCCCAAGATATTTACTTTGCTGAAGTACACTGGACAAAAGCAACCTTGTGATTATTTTGGTTATAGACTAAAACTATCTGGTAGGTTTATACCGTGCTCTAGTAAGGTCATAATGCTGCCCAATGTTGTAGTCAGAAACACACTGGGCAAAAGCAACCTTGTAATTATTTTGGTTATAGACTAAAACTGTCTGGTAGGTTTATAGCATGCTCTAGTAAGGTCATAATGCTGTCCAATGTTGTGGTTACATTGTCTAATCTTCAAATTATTTATTATGTAATTACCAGTTGCACTGTCTTTCTGTACAAGAAGATCACAATTATAATTGATTCTCACTGATTCAGAATTGTGCTCTGTTAACTTTTTACTGAACAATGAAATTTTAGACATGTCTGAATTCAAAACATTTGCAGACAACAAAATAAATGTCTCAAAATATTGAAGTTCCTTTTTTGAATTTGACAAGTAGTAAACATGCCAAGGAGAGAAAATGCTGTTAACCAGCTTATCACCTTTTCTGACAATTTTTTTAAAAGCCTCCTTCCTCTGGGTACTGAAAAGCTGTGATCTTAACCCATTACCACACAATCCCTACTTTTGACGCCCCTGAGAAAGAAGCCTTTTGAAAACACTGTGGGAAAAGGAGAAAATGCTGGTAACCAGCATTTTCTCCTTTTCCCACAGTGTTTTCTACCCTTCCCAGAACAAATTTCAATTTTTCAGTCACCTTTATTTTGTCATCTGCAAATGCTTTCAATTTGGACCAGTCTGAATTTTTCTCGTGTGGTAATGGGTTAAGTTATCAGGTGAACCAATGTTTAAAATTGGTTACCTATATATCCAAGGTCCAGAATGTTTAGATTTGGTGAAATCAGCTAACTCTATTCCAAATAACAAAATCTGGAACTTAAACAAACTGAAAAAAGCATTTGCATAGGACAAATCAAATGTTGCACAAAAGATGAATCCGATATGTTAGAAAACATTTAAGTTAAAAGTGAAAATGCAGATTGCCAGCATATCCTTCTTTTCTCACAATTTCTTTATAAAGCTCTCTGCATCGGGATCATAAAAACACTGGATTTTGGGGTGGAGGGTTAAAATAAAATTTGAGAAGATGAGTGATAGATATCACTAAATCCTGACCATGTCATTGATACCGAGGAGTTTGTTGCTCTGCAGATCATTTCCATGTAGGTGGATACATTATTGACTTGTAACCAGTTTGACATTTTGATATATTGACATTGTATTGAGGATGTATACATGTCGTTTTCTGCTGAAGTGCTGCTGTGGGTAACCGTCATTTGAGCAACACTGAATTTCGATAGGTGAGTGCAACACTATTCTAAGTGCCTGTACAATTTACAGGCACTTAGAATAGTGTTGCATTCACCTATCGATGTGTTGTCTGCAAATGCTGTAAATTGGATCCAGTCAGAGCTTTTGCATTTGGTAAAGATGTTGGTTGGTTGTGTTTGGGTTTAATGCCAAAATTAACGGTTAAGGTCATATCATGGTGGTCGGTGACACACATGTGTTTCCTGGCTTTCTCTTACCAGTACTAATGTAGTTTTCTTCCAAAGCCACGACTACTTTTCTCACATGCTTCTGCAGAAGTGAGAGGCGAAAACTTGCCGGAAAGGAAGTTTGCCTGAACCGGGTATCAAGCTCACACTGCTGTGGGTAACCATCATTTGAGCAACATTGAATTTCGATTGGTGACTGCAACACTACTCTAAGTGCCTGTACAATGCACAGGCACTTAGAATACTGTTGCACACACCTATCGATTTGTTGTCTGCAAATGCTGTAAATTGGATCCAGTCAGAACTTTTGCATTTTGTAAAGAGAAAAGAGTCCAAAGGAAGAAGGCTCCTAAAAGCAATGTTTTCTACCTTCACATAGACAAATTATACAGTTTATATTTGATCAGTCTAGAATACTGTTGTCTGGTTAATTGATTGATTGTGTTGTGCTTAATCCTTTACCAAACAACAAAATTTTAGACTGGTCCAAATTGAACGCACTAAGTCTTGCAGACGATGAAATAAACTTGATTCAAAAATTGAAATCTGTTTCCAGCAGGGTAGAAAACATTGCGGGAAAAGGAGAAAATGCTGGTTACCAGCATTTTCTCCTTTTCCCACAATGTTTTCCAAAGGCTTCTATCCCAGGGTCATAAAAACCAGGGATTGTTTGGTAAAGGGTTAACACCGTTTTCCAACATTAGGATATATCACAGCAGTCAGTACACCTGTCCATGTTTTCCTGGAGTTTCTTCTACCACTACTCTGCACAATATTATTTCTAATTCGCTGACTGCTTTCCCACATAATCAGTGTCCAACAATGTTCAGTGGGGAAAGAAGCATATATCCTTTCTCAGGGACTATCATCAGTCATCTGAAAGAAATTGGCTGTGCTAGAAATCAAACCAGCAAGCCCCTTTCCTTGAGTCCTTGAGTCTTGCCAGGGTCTGTATTCACCAACCATTCTTTAGAATATTTTCAGTCTTATTCTTCAGAATTTCATGACAGTGAAAGAAACAGAACTTATGATTGGCTAAACCAAATGGTCAAGCCAATCAGAAGTTCTGTTACTTTCACATTTATTAAAAAATCTTTAATGATAAGACAAAGAACATTCTTAAGAATGGTTGGTGAAGACAGCTTGGCTGTATACCACTGGCTGCATTACAGCTGGACTTGGCTGTCAGTAGTAAAGCTTTGAAACACAGGATACTTTGTTAAAGAATTATGTTTCATAAAATGTACTTGAATGCAGGCAAAAACAGTGTGGTCTCTTTGAAGCGAACAATAAGAGGATTTACAAAGCAAATCAGCTAGAAAGTAAACTGCAAAAACTAGATTTCTAGTTGGCATGATTTACTCTTTACAAAACAACAAAGCTTTAACCCATTACCACACAATCCCGACTTTTAACATCCCTGTGAAAGAAGCCTTTTGAAAACATTGTGGGTGAAGGAGAAAATGCTGGTAACCAGCATTTTCTCTATTCCCCACAATGTTTTCTTCCCTTCCATAAACAAATTTCAATTCTTTATTCACATTCATTTTGTCGTCTGCAAATGCTTTCAATTTGGACCAGTCTATAATTTTGTCATTTGGTAAAGAGTTAAACTTGTCCAAATTGAAAGCATTTGCAGGCATTTAAATCTGACTGCAAAAAATGAAATTTGCTGTGGGAAGGGTAGAAAGCATGGTGGGAAAATGAGAAGTTTTCAAAAGGCTTCTTTCTGGGGGTTGTTAAAAATCAGGATTATGTGGTAAATGCTTGATATGTTTTGTTTGTTACCTTGTCTTAAAGGTGGGTATTTAGAATTTTCACATCTCACCAAATTAAAAATATATATATCACTGAAATTCATATGAAAAAATAATACCAATCATCAATAATTAAGATTCATAAAATAATTTTTTTTTCCAATGGTATTCACTTAAAAGGGTATGTAGCCTCTTAAAGTATTTTTAGATTTCGCACGTAAAATCAATAAAGCATTTCGGGAATGCCTAGTGACTGGCACGTGACTCATAACGCTTAAATTCCATTACATAGCAAACATGTAATAATTATTTTCCATAATGTCTTCTTCAGACGCTATGTTTGAAACTTTGTCTGCGTATTCCTGTATGTAAATGAGCAAATAGATCATCTAAAAATAGAATGTGTCCCCTGTCGGTGTCGACCTGGGCTGTAGTAAATCTCTAAATTCTCGTGTTGTTGGACAGTGTTCAACTACTGGGGTTTTATGAATGAAAATTAAAAGGCTTTGGGAGTGTAAGGATGATTTTTTTTGCATTTTTGTACAATTTTCGTCCCAAAATTTGAAGGGCCACCTTTAAACCTTCATCATACATCATGTTTTAATAGCCTTGAAGAAGAAAGCTTTTGAAAATATTGTGGAGAAAAAAAAATTGCTTTTAACCCATTACCACACAATCCCTACTTTTGACGCCCCTGAGAAAGAAGCCTTTTGAAAACACTGGGAAAAGGAGAAAATGCTGGTAACCAGCATTTTCTCCTTTTCCCACAGTGTTTTCTACTCTTCCCAGAACAAATTTCAATTTCTCAGTCACCTTTATTTTGTCGTCTGCAAATGCTTTCAATTTGGACCAGTCTAAAATTTTCTCATGTGGTAAAGAGTTAACAAGACATTTCTTGTTGTTGAACAATGATAACTACCCTGGAGAATTTCGACTCATTTCCACATTCATAAGCTATTATGTTTTCTGTTTGAAAGAGTTGAAAATACAATGTTTGGGAAAAGGGTTATTTCTGTTTTAGGAACTTTGATTACAGGTATTTCTGTACATACTCTTTTGTTCTTGAACGAAAACAGAGTATTTTCAAATGCATTTTTAAAGCTGTTAGACCCTTTTCCAAACAGTCTTCAGTTTAAGTCTGTACCAATTAACCCTGTACCAATTAACCCTTTCCCAAACAATCCCTGGTTTTTACATGTCAGGAATAGAAGCCTTTTGAAAACATTGTACGAAAAGGAGAAAATGCTGGTAACCAGCATTTTCTCCTTTTCCCACAATTTTTTCTACCCTATCATTTAGAAAAATCATCTTTTTAGCAACTACTAATTTGTCATCTGCAAAATGCTTTGAATTTGGTCTGGTAACCAGCATTTTCTCCTTTTCCCACAATTTTTTCTACCCTATCATTTAGAAAAATCATCTTTTTAGCAACTACTAATTTGTCATCTGCAAAATGCTTTGAATTTGGTCTGGTCCAAAATTTGTCGTTTGGGAAAGGGTTAAAAAAATTTTAGACCAGTTCAAAACAACAAAATCTAAGACCAATCCAATTTAAGAGCATTTGCCCACAGTAAAAATAATTTACTCAAAAATTGGAATTTGTGCTAGGAAGGGTGGGAACCATTATGGGGAAAGGAGAAAATGCTGGTTAACGGCTAATGGATATGTAGAGGGAAAGCTGACATACATGCAGAATCCGGTGACAAAATTCATTGCGTCTGCAGCTCAGGCTCACACGATCAGTGTGTGGAGGAAAGAAGTCACTGATTGACCACAAGAGTATCGCCCATGTAACAGAAAAACACACATTTACTGGATATGTACTGGATATAAATGGTCTGTTAATGAATATCACCATCCTCGGATACCCCGGGGTCTCCCTATTTGCTACGCTACATCGACCCCTGGGACAATTGACTAATAAAACTTTGAGTCAGCCGCCGAAAATCGATACGAAACGTCATAGCGTACAGTCCACTCGCCCATCACAAAATGATGATTGAACGAATGAAAAGCCAGCATTCAGCCAGCGGTAAAGCGAGGGAAATTCAATTTATTGTCTCGGGTCAATGTAGCGTAGCAAATAGGGAGACCCCGGGGTATCCGAGGATGGAATATCACTATACAAGTAACAGGCTTGTAGCGTGTAAAATAGAAGTGCAGTGCATAAGAACCAAACAAATGTTTTTCCAATGTAAGATGAATGCAAATGTACAGAACACCAGTATACAAGGATGATATGAACATTCAGATGCATCCAAAGCCTGTCATTTGCATGTATCTGCCTGTTTTGTTCAGTGGAAATTTTTTAACATGCTCAAAATCGCCAATGGAACAAACTCACTGGACGATCATGCCAGATTAACCCTTTCCCAAACAAGCCCTGGTTTTTACGTGTCTGCGGTAAAAGTCTTTTGAAAACACTGTGGGAAAAGGAGAAATTGCTCATAACAAGCAATTTGTCCTTTTCCCACAGTGTTTTCTACCCTTTTTGAAAACTTTCTGGCATTTTCTCCATTTCTAAAATCGTCGTCTGCAAACTCTTTTGGTTTGGAAGAGTCCAAAATTTGTCGTTTGGGAAAGGGTTAAAGGAGTGGATTCACTGAAAAAGAAACATAGTTAAGTGAAACAGATACAAACAGACATGAACGGATTAAAAGGATTCTGCTGCATATAGAATATTTCACACGATATGACTGCAGTCAACTTATTCAACCCTTATCCTGTTAAAGAAATGAAACTTTCATGCTGATAGTATAAACCTAAATTTTTTTTGTTGAAAGTATTTCTTTAGGACAGGCATCATGTTATAGTATAAACCTAAAGTTTTTTTGTTGAAAGTATTTCGTTAGGACAGGTATCACGTTATCGAGATTAACCCTTTCCCAAACAACAAATTTTAGACCCTTCCAAACTGAAAGAGTTTGCAGACAACAATTTTAACCTTCATAACAATAGCAGAAACTGCAGACACGTAACAACAAGGGATTGTTTGGGAAAGGGTTAAAATTGAACCAATAGATCAAACTAAAAGTCTGGACATTTTCAAATATAAAGCAATGATGGACCACGAATCAAAATTAATGTTGCTCAAGTTTTCAAATTTGCCTTTAGAAGGGAAGGAAAAGGAGATTCCCACAATGTTTTAAAAAGCAGTCTTCCTTAGGGTTGTTATAATAATGCAGAACTGTTTGATAACGGGGTTAATTTGTTATTTGTTTCAGGTGTGAGCCCATGTGTGCTGTGTTTTCGAGTCAAATTCTACCCTGCAGATCCTATGAAACTTCATGAAGAGATAACCAGGTGAGTGTACGCCTCCCACAGGTTCAATCATACATTTTCTTTTTATTCCCTGCTGAAGGCAGAGGGATATAGTTTTAGCCTTGCATGGCCAGCCATCCATCCATCAGTCCTTCCTTCTGCCTATGTCTGTATGGGACAATATCTATGGAATAGTCTGTGATTTAAACTGAAACCCCTACTTCAAATTATGGCCCTGGTGTTGAAAATGGCCCTTAGGTTGTGGGTTCTTGGATTTCACATAGAGATAAAGAAGGAAATTTTTAGAAATCTTCTTGTCCCAAACCTTAAGTACTAGAGCTTTCATATTTGGCATGTAGCATCATCTAGTGGCCCTCTACTAAAGTACTTCAAATTATAGGCCTAGTGTTGAAAATGATCTTATGTTGTGGGGTCACGGATTTCACAAAGAGATAAAGAAGGAAATCTTTAAAAATCCTCTTGTCCCGAACCGTATGGGCTAGAGCTTTTATATTTGGCATGCACCATCATCTAATGGCTCTCAACTAAAATACTTCAAATTATGGCCCAGGTATGAAAGTTAGCCCTATGTTGTTGGTCACAGATTTCACAGATAAGGAGGGAAATCTTTAAAAATCTTCTTGTGAGCATTCTAGGGACCACATTTCTTACTAAGCTGAATTGAAAATTAGTTGGAATGTTTGTCTCAATAAAATCTCACATGAGTCTGCATTTAGTGCTTGTCAGGAATAGAACTTTGTCATCTCAAATCAAAACGACTTCAAAATTGGTATGCATCTTTGTTGCAATATTACCGAGTACTGTGTGCAAGAACAATAATTCTACCTAGCACGGATTTTGAATAATTTCACTTTGATCTTCATTCTTACAGTAGTTTTTGCTTGTCCATTGTGGAATTTTGAAGTCTCAAGTCAAATTAACTTTAGACTTGGTAAACATGTTTGTTACATTGCCTGCTCTTTGCAACTATCATACCTCCTTGACAGCTGGCAATGGGATTGCATATCTTGCTAGAATTTTCTGTTCTTGTTTCATTATCATTTGCCCTTGAACCTCAATATTTGATAATTATCTTCGTTGTAGACCTTTAATGCTTAGTACCCAGGTGAGTGATATAGGACCATCATGGTCCTCTTGTTCTTACAATGTTTTTATAAGGCCTCTTTTTCAGCATTGTTAAAAATCAACATTGTGCTGTAAAGATTTGATAAATTTGGACAGCAATGACTGCTATAACAGTTGCATGTCTATAAAACTGCTAATAAAATTTTTAAATATACACATTGTGTAGTCCTTTGAGAAATGTTGTTTTTTCTGGGAAAGAACCTGATTGAAACAACATATTTCCAGATGTAAGAGTTGGTACTCTCCTAGGCTTTGTGTGCGTTGAATAAACCTGTGTACACTTTTCTATGTATCTGTAATGGAAACACCTTAAATTTGATGGAAAAAATGTTAATGAAATCAGACTTATTTGCACACAGGTCAAAAGTGAAAGCATCTGCAGACTACAAACATAACTCAAAAATTGAAATTTGTTTCTTGCAGGATAGAAAACATTGTGGTAAAAGCGGAAAATGCTGGTTAGCAGCATTTTCTTGTTCTCAATTTTTCAGATCTCAGGGTCGAAAAGTAAAAACCAGGGATTGTTTGGTAAAGGGTTTTCTCTTTAACCAAACTGCAAAATTTGGGCTTGTCCAAATTCCAAGTGTTTGCAGACAACATATTAAAATGTGGCTTAACTCATTACCAAACGACAAAATTTTAGGTTTGTCCAAATCGAAAGCATTTGCAGATGACAAAATAAAAGTGACTGAAAATTTGAAATTTGTTTTGTGAAGGATAGAAAACATTGTGGGAAAAGGAGAAAATGCTGGTTACCAGCATTTTCTCCTTTCCCACAATGTTTTCTACAGGCTTCTATCTCGGAGTTGTCAGAGTAGGGATTGTGTGGTAATGGGTTAAATGATGCAAATTATGTTTGAAAGGGTAGAAAACATTAGGGGAAAAGGTAACAATACTTTCCTCATTTTCTACATTGTTTTTAAAAGATTTCATCCACTAAGATGTTGAAAGCTGGGATTGTGTAAAACAATCAGTTCTTAAGAACTTTTTCAGGCTATCTTTGTAATGAAATTTTATTGCCATACAAATGTCTTTTGGCCTATTGTCTGTGTTGATGCCCACTGAGTGTATGACACATTTATTTAACTGCCTACTGAGTGTATGACACATTTATTTAACTCTTTATCACACAAGAAAAATTTTAGGCTGGTAAATAAATGTCAATGAAAAATTGGAATTTGCCCTGGGAAGGGTAGAAAATATTGGAAAAGGAGAAAATTCTGGTTACCAGCATTTTCTCTTTTTCTAACAATGTTTTCAAAAGGCTTCTTTCTCAAGGAAGTCAAAAGTAGGGATTGTGTGGTAAAGGGTTAAAAAACAGTAGAACAATACAGGTCAATCATGGCCCTCTTGTCTTAAAAGTGCTGATGATACAGAGGAGATCAATATAAGACCAGCTGCAGCTGACATGTTACTTCAAATTCTTGACAATGGCATAAAATGTGGTTCAAATGAAATTGTTGTTGTAATTTATGTCCAGGAATGTCTGGGAATGAATGTAAGTCTTGTCGTACCTTCAGGAAAACTCCAAGGTTGTTTCCCTCAGAAAATATATAAACCATACTCTGGCAAAAGGGGGGTTAATGCATCTCTGATCAGAGCTCCAGATAGGAGTGATTTTGATTTTAGAATTGAAAACATTAAATATTCTCCTCTAAACCCTATGTTGTAGGTACTCATTAGAATCGTCTCGTTGAGACGATTCTGATGAGTACCCACAACATAGGGTTTTGAAGAGAGATAATGACTTTAGAATACCATCACTCTGTCTTATCTTGAGCCCAGTCTTATTTGCATTATACTAAGCAGTTAACCATATGATAATGTATCCATACTTTCCATTTTGTTCATCAACTAGCTGAATCAGGAGGCGCACTGGTCCTTTGACATTTATAAAATTGACCAATAGCAAAAGGTTTCAGGCCAGGTTCACTTGTGTGGACTGCAAGGTGACTTGAAGGTATACTTTTTAAACCTTTACCAAACGACAAAATTTCATACTGGTCCAAATTAGGATGGGTAGAAAACATTGTGGGAATAGGAGGAAATGCTGGTTACCAGCATCTTCTCCTTTTCCCACAATGTTTTCTAAAGGCATCTTTCTCAGGGTCGTCAAAAGTCGGCGTTGCGCGGTTAAAGCTTATAAAATGCATTAAACCCCTTTTCACAGAGCATGGCTCACATCTGTATACCTCAGAGGCTCTCTTTGCATGATGAATTCTCATAAAACAGTCAGATATAGGAACTCTTTATGGAATATGTTTCCCTATATGGTAATAAATATGTTTTGTGTTTCTATAGGATATATCAGAAGAAACAAAGAAAACAGTATAACACTTCCCTTACAAAAATGTACATAATTTTCTTATCCTTATGCCACACAATCCCAATTTTGCTGGGAAACACTGAGAAAGAAGGCGTATGAAAACACTGTGGGAAGTAGAGAAAAAGTTTGTAACCAGGGTCTGTCTTCACCAACCATTCTAAAGAATATTCTTTGTTTTGTTCTGTGAAAGTAGCAGAACTTCTGATTGGCTAAACCAAGTCTGATTGACTGAACTACTTGGTTTAGCCAATCAGATGTTTTGTTACTTTCACAATGACGAGCATCTTGAAGAATAAGACTATGAATGTTCTTAAGAATGGGTGGTGAATACAGGCCTAACATTTTGTCTATTTACCACAATGTTTTCTACCCTTTCTTAGAAAACTTTTGACCTAATGTTAATTTGTTGCCTGTAAATGCTTTCACTTTGGACAAGTCTGAAATTTCATTTGATAAAGAGTTAGCTTTTGAATTTTGTTCAACACATTTGTTGCAGGATCTTGCTGTCACTTGAAGAAAAGATGAATTTTATCCAATACACCAGGCTTATTGTTTTAACATTTTTCAAGTTGTAACAGGAACTGACTGCTGACCTCCTAAAAAACTTAAGCTCTCAACTCCTTTTACTCTACGGCAAAACTTTTAAAAGAACAGTGCACATAGCAGATCTGGTGCTTAATTTTTGTAGGCTAACATAATCTGCAAAAAAAGCAAAATGACGAATGTTCAAATCAGTACTAAATGCTTCAGGTTTCTATACAAATGAATCAGTTTGAAATATTCCTTGAAGGGTTTTGGATTGATAACAGTTTTGATGAAAATACCTTTTATATAATTGCAGGTACTATTTATTTCTGCAGCTTAGAAGAGAATAATGATGTTTGATGACTTTTTCTTTGATATTTGTTCAGTTACTACTTATTTCTGCATGAGAGAAGAGATGTTTTGACTTTTTCTGATATTTTTTGCAGTTACTACTTACTTCTGCAGGAGAGAAGAGATTTTTGACGTCTTTTTCTTTGATATTTATGCTGTTACTACTTATTTCTGCAGCTTAGATGAGATGTTTTGATAACTTTTCCTTTTATATTTTTACAGTTACTACCGGTACTTATTTCTGCAGAAGAGAAGAGATGTTTTAACAATTTTTTTTTCATATTTATTTTATATTTATGCAGTTACTTCTTATTTCTGCAAAAGAGAAGAATTGTTTTGATGACTTTTCATTGATATTTATGCAGTAACTCCTTATTTCTGCAGGAGAGAAGAGATGTTTTGATGACTTTTCCTTTGATATTTTTGCAGGTACTACTTATTTCTGCAGCTAAGAAGAGATCTCCACCATGGTCGGTTGCTGTGTTCTGCACAAGATGCCAATCTTCTGGCTGCATATATTATACAATGTAAGTAAAAACGTGAAGTCTTTGAAAAAAATTGTTTAACCCATTACCACACAATCCCTACTTTCGACGACCCTGAGAAAGAAGCCCTTACAAAACACTGTTGGTAAAGGAGAAAATGCTGGTAACCAGCATTTTCTCCTTTTCCCATTCCTAAGAAAAATGGCACCATTTGAGCCATATTGAATTTGTCGAATGCTTTCAATTTGGACAGACTAAAATTTTGGACAAGTGGAAAATTTTGTCGTTTGGTAAAGGGTTAAGTTCCCCAATTTGGTGGAAAAACACTATGAGTAAATGAGAAAAGGCTGGTTACCACAATGTTTTGAAAAGCTTTCTTTGTTGGGTTTTTTAAAAAAAACTCCGGATCGTATAGTAAAGGGCTAATCCCTAGTGTATCAAATTATTGAAAGATACATTGGCAGTTTAGCCCTTTCCCAAACAATCCCTAGTTTTTACGTCTCCAGTAAAGAAGCTTTTAGAAAACATTGCGGGAAAAGGAGAAAATACTGGTTACCATTTACATTTTCTCCATTTCTCACAATGTTTTTACCCTTCCCAAGAAAAATTTCAGTGTTTCAGTTGCATTTATTTTAGTCTGCCAATGCTTTCAATTTAGACAAGTAAAAAATTTTGTCTTGTAGTAAAGAGTTAAATAAAAAGACCTGCTTATTACTGGTATCATTCAATTTAAAAATCTCTTGCAATATGACTCGATATAAATCATTGGTTATTTTTTTGCCTCTCACCCCTGATGAATGTAAGAAAAGTAGTGAGTGGCTTTTGAAAGGAAGTTGTGTCGGTACTCAGGTGTGAGAAAGCCAGGAAACATACGGGTGCATCACATGACTCAAGCTGTTAACTCTTTACCACACAATCCAGACTTTTAACGACCCTTAGAAAGTTCAAGCCTTTTGAAAACATTGTAGAAAAAGGAGAAAATGCTGGTTTTTTCTGGTTACCAGCATTTTCTCCTTTCACCATAATGTTTTCTACCTTTCCAAGACCAAATTTCAATTTTTGAGGCACTTTTATTCTGTCCTCTGCAAATGCTTTCTGTCTAGAATTTTGTCGTGTGGTATAGAGTTAAAATGGGGTAATGAGGTTAAGCACTAATACAAACCAAACCAAAGCAAACTGCTCATATTGCATGTACCAGTCAGCTTGGTTTCAATCTAAAAGTGCCTGTAAAAGTAAATTGTGTAGTGCATGGCACTCTAAAGTTCACAGAGCCGGAAACATGACTTATGCTAGCTTGAAAATAGCTACAGAAGATGGATATTGTTCAGAGAAGAATTTGTTACCAAAGTAACAATTTTGTTGTCATGTAGAACGCTATTTATTTGATTAGAGACTGATGAATTGAACATTGTTGAAAATTCAGTGGGCTTTCATGCATATTTTTGGGGGGGTTTCCTGTGCACATCTGCAATGCAAATTTTCAAAGGACTGAAATTTCTGAAGAGTGTAATATTTGCAGCTCTGGACAAACCATGTAATTCAGGACCTTATGTGAGAACTATATTACAATGATACAAGAGAAAAAGAAGACGCAAGAGCGTCAAAGGTCACCCGAAAATGATTTTTTTTTTTCTTTCCATTATTAAACAAATATGCAGACAACAGAATATATCCGACTTCAATTTCTTCAGTTATTTTTCACTTGAGAAAAAAATAGATATTGTTTTCCAATAAATTGACATGATAATAGTGACCTACAATGTCATATAACCAACTGTCAAGATAAAGCATGGGTTTTCGGGCAGGAAAACGTTCAAATGCCCGATTTACATTTTATGCTACTTTTATGTCTATTTTCAATTTCGCCATCTGAGAATAACTGCATAATGAAAAAAAAAAATGCTACAAATATGTTTGTTCAGCCATGATTACAAAAATATTGTATTTCGTTTATTACTGGAGATATAATTGGTCAATGACTACAAATAAAATAAACGCATTTGAAACCATACGTGGTTACCAAATACTTTACTTTACAACTTATATTATAGAAACATTATATTTCCAATGCGAATTTTGTTTTTCCATTGCGCCTATCCCGCGCAATGGAAATTTGAAATGAAGTTTTATCATCTGGGTACTCAATAGGTATTGGGAAAAAAGTTTCAGTTTATTTAACTTATAACTTATAACTTAACACATAATCTTTATTTTGCACACCAAATGACAAAACTTTTAGAACAATCCGAAATATCTGAGGACGGTGTAGATCAAGATCAGACTTACCAAAATTACAATCTGATCCTAGATTCACGCAATGTAATGTGCCAGTATATAAGATGATACATGTAACCAAAGCCGATCAGTGAAATATCTGAAGAGGGTGTAGATCAAGATCAGACTTACCAAAACTGAAGTCTGATCCTAGATTCACGCAGTCTAATGCATGTTAGCTGATATATAAATCAAGTTATTATCTATTTTAAAATTCAATCTGAACTTTAAGACCTGTGTTGGGTGCATTATATTGTACTTATTCCAACTTGGTAATTTTTCCATTTCCCCTTCTGAGATTACCTGCTTAAAGAAGGAAATATTGCTACAAATATATTTTTTTAACAATAAAAACTTTATTTTTCAATATTCCTGTAGATATACCCTAGGAAAGATATACGAGTACAAATACACACGTTTGAAATCATACATATTTACTTTATATAGTAACAAATGTATAATGTCTATTGCATACAAGTTTTCTTTTCCATTGCACCAGTCCCGCACAAAGGAAATTTAACCCTTTCCCAAACAATCCCTGGTTTTTACGGATCTAGAATAGTAGCCTTTTGAATACATGGTGGGAAAAGAAGAAAATGCTGGTAACCGTTTTCTGCTTTTCCCACAAAGTTTTCTACCCTATCATAGACAGAAATCATCTTTTCAGCAAGAGTTTAAATTTCGTCTTCCAATGCTTTCAATTTGGTCCAGTCCAAAAGTTTGTCGTTTGGAAAGGGTTAAGAGGTTTTAACATTTGTACTTATAAGCATAAAGAAATTCTAATCATTTTCTTCAATTAACTACCCATAAGAAAATACATTAAAGACCTGTAACACTTTAGGTACAGTATACTGTTGGTAAATTTTTCATTTCGCCATCTAGGAATACGTTCATAAAGGAAAAATATCACTACAAGTACATTTTTTTCAATGGTACAAAAACATAATTTTTGGTTTTTACTTGTAAATTACCTTTAATAGGTAGAAAAAATCAAATCATTATTGTTATTCTATTTGATAAACAGGCATGATATATTTCCATGCGTATTTTCTTTTCCATTCTGTCCATTGTTCTAGAATGTTTCCATTCTGCTCTTTAGGCCTACCGGTAAAGAGTCATTATCTCCCGCTAGATGGCATTCTATAAATACTCGAATCATCGAAGAATATGACATGCACAGACCACGGTAAAGAGTAGGAGCAGTTCTGCATTTCCATTGGTTCCTAAGATCATGTGACTGGACGAGTTCATTTGCGTTAAAAATAGATGCATTCTGCACAAGAACATTAATTGTTTCACAAAATGTTGCGCAGCAGACCGTTAATAACTCCTTCACGATTCTTTATCGGTTTAAAAACAAGTAAACAACCTCAAAAAAGGTGAAGAAAACCCCACACAACAATTTCACAAACATTCACACCTATTTTACCAGATTAAACCTGGCAAATATCATGAAAGATTTCAACCGGAAGTACCTACACTCTCCATGAACATCTCTTCTGAACTATATTAAATATAAGGTCGCCGGCTTCTGCCGGGCGACCAACAATAGAGAAATGTTTGGATTGAAGAAATCTTTTCAACTTTTGTTATAAACATGGAGGAGCAAGGACTAATTTCTACTGGAATCATGTACAGTAAAACATCTCCCAACCACTCCGGCAGTACGAGCAACCCGCTATTAAGAACGATTTTTGTCAGAACGGAATATTTCCTTCTTAAAGATCAATGATAATAAACCTGTAAATACGAGAACCCCGTTATTCCGAAATTACGACCACCATTTTCAGTATAAGTAAGAATTTACCTGTGGATTTTAACCCCGAGAAACGACCGCTCGATTTTCATAATACAATGTATTCTTTACAACCAGCTAATTTTCACGCGTCCGTAATTGTGAACCATACACTGTGCCATATGTACGAATATTCTTGGGTCCGATTGAATAGACAATCAATTATCGATCTGTTGTTTGTCCACTGACCGTTGATTGTACATAACATGATTGTGTTAATTAATCAGGATGTTACTTAACATAATGAAATGACTTGGGAATGGATTTTTAAACCATTGATTTGTCTTCCACATGGCAATCAAGCGTTTATCACACCTCGCTTACCCGGATGACAAACATGTCTACATCCGGGTGATCAGGATTTATTGTTCATAGCTGACTGATGTATTTTAGGCATTTGGGTTTAGATGTGATCGAGATGGGATTATCATCTTGAATTTGGCACTTTACATTCTGTAATTATTCCGTAACGATTATGTTATTGTTAACAAATGAACACGAAGACTGAGATCGACGATTAGCAGGCCTGTTCGAATGATCTACTCGGATGAAAAAAAAGGGGGGTCCGTGATGTCAAAGGTTCAAAGATCAGCACGTATTTGAAAATCTTTGTTTTAGAATGAAATTCTGGGTTGGAATATGAGTTCTTAAGACTACACGAAGTGAAAAAGCAGAAATGTTGTCAGTACTAACATAAGATCCTTTAGTCTTCGATTTAGCTAATTAATGTACATACCTATGATTGTTTTAACTCTTTCCCAAACAATCCCTGCTTTTTACGACCCTAAGATAGAAGCCTTAAGAAAACATCATGGGAAAAGGGGAAAATGCTGGAAACCAGCATTTTTCCCATTTCCCACAATGTTTTCCAACCAGCTGGAAACAATTATTGAGTTACATTTATTTTTTCATCTGCAAGTGCTTTCAATTTTGGACCAATCTGAAATTTGGTTGTTTTGTAAAGAGGTAACTAGGCAATTATGAATAAGCATGCTTTTACAGCATTAGTCATTTATTTAATAAATTCAAGAAAAAATAAAACTTTTCAGTGAATATTTCATTTGTTTACTTAGGCTTCCCTAAATCAAATGCATTTGCTATTCACATCATTTAGTCCTGAAAAAGTCTACTCAGAGCCTGGGTTTATATCAAAATGTAGGCGTGTGAAACCCGGAAATCAGACCACCCCACTAATAAGACCAAATTTTAAAAGTACAGTGAGTGGTCTTAATAGAGGAGTTTTACTGTAGTAGACAATGCTAAAATGTCTACAGTAATTATATTGATAAGGCTTACATAATATCCCCACAAAACTTACAAGAAGACATTGTGTAAAATTTTTAACCATACAAGATCATAAGATATATAAAGTTTTCTTTCACCTTCCTTCCAACAGTATCTTTAATTTTTCTTGTAAATAGGAACCAATGTTTTCTATATGTTATTTTGTACTTTTAATTGGCCCTAGCTTTGTAAAAGATTTGGAAATGGGATTAATTTAAGGTGTGCCCTAGAAGAATCAGTGAAAAAAGTGACATTTTTAATGTCTTGTATTTTCTAATAGTATCCTAGTTCAAAGGCATACAAAGCCTAACAAGTTACAACTTTAATCAGTCTTGTAAGGATCCCCCCCCCCCCCCCCCCCCCCAATCGTCCTACAAAAACCAGTGTGAAGCAACATTAATGTCAGTAGGAATAAAATATTTTGACATAAAAGCCATAACTTGAGTGTTGCCAACGTTTTTTTAATACAGAAGAGTGTGGGAATAGGACTTCATGAAGCTGGGTATGACTGATAGGTGATCATCTGTCCACTGTTTCATGATGTATTGATTCCCAATAGACTTCAGCTTATTTCTGGCATTGTTATTAACTCTTTACCAAACGACAAAATTATACACTGGTCCAAACTGAAAGCATTTGCAGACGACAAAATAAATGTGACTAAAAAATTGGAATTTGGTTTGGGAAGGGTAGAAAACATTGTGGGAAAAGGAGAAAATGCTGGTAACCAGCATTTTCTCCTTTTCCCACAATGTTTTCAAAAGGCTTCTTTCTCAGGGTCGTTAAAAGTCGGGATTGTGTGGTATAGAGTTAACCCTTCAGACTGTAAGTACTATTTATCTGCATTTGCACACGGTGTAGATAAAGATCAAAAAGCACAAAATGTTGCAAGACGTGAAAATGTGCATTTGGACATTTGTGTAGAGTTTTGTCTTGGATCAGTCTGTGCAGTCTGCGCAGGCTAATCCGAGATGGCACTTTACAACTACATTAGATTTTGTCCTACAATAGATTTGCCTGAAACAGAAAATAACATAGAAAGAGAAAGTGTTGTTTCAGATAGGCCTGCGCAGGCTGATCCGAAATGACACTGTACGCAAATGTCCGAATGTTCCTTTTCACATGTTACAGGCTATGTACTGTCTAATATCTTGCTTTGATTGGGCAGAAAATATATTATTTTTAAACTTACATGGTTTATTCAAATTATTTAGAGCTCTTGGGCAGACTTGTCCTAATAAAAAAGTAGGTGCACTTCATAGACTCATAAAATATGGCTCACATGATGGATTTGTCTTTAAAGGGGAGAAAAACAATGTGGAGGAAGAAGAAAATGATGGTAAACAGCATTCTCTTCCTTTCCTTTGGAAATAACTTTTCTTGGGATAATTAAAGCATAGGATTGTAAAATAAAGGGTTAGCTAGTAGTAAGATTAGAATACTAAGCCATATTAAGTGCCTTAGCACTTGGTAACCCAATAGTATACTTGGTGAACGAAATGGCCATTATGTTTAATTCTTCTTCAAGAACCTTTGAAATGAAGCCTTCTGAAAACATGCTGAGAAAAGGAGAAAATGCTTGCAACCAACATATTCTACTTTTATCAGCACTATTTTTTTTTTACTATTCAAAACAAGTTCCACTAACTACAGTAGAGTATATTGTGTAGTATCATCTGCAGACTCTTTCGACTTGGACTGAAATTTAGTGTGGAAAGGAATTAAACAGACTGTAATAGGTTTTATGCCATATATCAAATGTTCTTGCTGACAAATAGAACTAGATATTTTATCCTTATCAATTGTATGCATTTGATGCAAAGATGAAACTATGCACATTTGCTTAAAGGGATAATCAATTTGCAATCTGGAACTCGGTCTATTTAATTTAATCCTTTCCCAAACAATCCCAGGTTTTCAAGACCCTGAGAAAGAGGTCCTTTGAAAACATTTCCCACAGTGCTTTCTTCTTTCCCAAAACAAGTCCTTTTTTTTTTCATTACATCAATTTTGTTGTCTTCAGTTGCTTTACATTCATATGAGTCTAAAATTTTGTTGTTTGGGAAAGGGTAAAGAGGCTGGAAGCTTTATAGCTAACATAAGGAAATCCCACTGAAAAACAATTTTTCTTGCATTTTTTTCTTTCTTTTTCTCTGAAGATTTGCCCGCTAGGACTTGCCATCTTACTTAATTCAGTTATAAATCATTTCGTACTTATAACGAGATTATAAAATATGAGTAGCTCACTTTAAGACCTAAGCACAGCCATTTCAAGGCTATTTTAGTAAATATTCCACATGAAATATCAAACAAGTAACATGGAAAGTAGATTCAAATTCAGATTTCAAATGCTGTGCAGTCTGATCCTTGTCATTGTCCACTGTCTTGATAAAGCTCATCCCTTGCTCTTTTGTTACCTATAACAACTGAAGCAGAACAATGCTGTCTGATCTAAGAGCTATCCATGACAATATTCATCTTCAAAAGCAATGGAAAACTACATTTACCACCAAATAAAGATCAAAGTGTTGAGAACTGTAAGGTGGTATTTGTCAAGAAGTCATTGTGTGGAATTAATAATTTGAAAAAAAGGGAAATATTATTCAAATACCTACTAAGTAAATGAATACCTTTTTGGGTGAAGGGTAAGCACTCATGACAAAGTTAGAATTATTGGTGTATTGGTGGTCTCCTTTTAATTATTAGTTTGAGTCAGGAGTAACATCCCTTGACAGTAGGATGCATGATGAATAGAGACAAAAACCATATGAATATATCAAATAAACTTAACCCATTACCACACAATCCCTACTTTTGACACCCCTGAGAAAGAAGCCGTTTGAAAACACTGTGGGAAAAGGAGAAAATGCTGGTAACCAGCATTTTCTCCTTTTCCCACAGTGTTTTCTACCCTTCCCAGAACAAATTTCAATTTTTCAGTCACCTTTATTTTGTCGTCTGCAAATGCTTTCAATTTGGACCGGTCTAAAATTTTCTCGTGTGGCAAAGAGTTGTACCTGAGAACTATGATTTGAAATATGTTTGGCTGTTAACATTTAATTCCTAGCATTACAATCAACTATGTCGACCTATAAATATTCATGCCAAATCAAATGGGGTAGCATGCAATCGTGGAATGAACAAAACTTTTTTCTATCAAAACTTAGTATTTCCACAATTGATGGCCTCGCCCCATTTATTTTAACATTCCATTTCCAATGCTATCAAAAAACTCATTTGCCTGAGAAAAATTGAGTTTAACTGGGTTTACTTCCTTTGACTTTGCACAAAATATGATACATGGTCATCAAAATTCAATATTGAACTCGAAGTGTTACTGTCTTCAACAAATACCACAAAAATGGAACTTACAGAGTTGATAGTGAGTTAATCCTTTACCAAACAATCCCAAGTTATGACAACCCTGAGAAAGAAGGTTTTTGAAAAAAATGTGGGAATAGGAGAAAATGCTGGTAACCAGCATTTTCTCCTTTTCCTATAATGTTTTCTACTCTTAACCCATTACCACACGAGAAAAATTTAGACCGGTCCAAATTGAAAGCATTTGCAGACGATAAAATAAAGGTGACAGAAAAATTGAAATTTGTTCTGGGAAGGGTAGAAAACACTGTGGGAAAAGGAGAAAATGCTGGTTACCAGCATTTTCTCCTTTTCCCAGTGTTTTCAAAAGGCTTCTTTCTCAGGGGCGTCAAAAGTAGGGATTGTGTGGTAATGGGTTAAACCAAATGCCATGATTTGGCTCACAACAAATGCAAATGCTGTCAATTTGGATGAGGCTTAAGATTTTGTTGTTTGGAAAAGAGTTCAAGTTACTGCAAGTGGTGTTTGTTGACCAAAGGTGAAAGTAAACTTTACTTAGAGGCCTGAGCATTGAGAACATATTAAAGGCTCAAGTGACATTAAATGATATTTCTGAAATACTTAATTTGAGGCTTTATTTGGAATTTATGGTCTCTTGGGTATTGTAGAGGATGTTTGACATCTATTTTCAGATATGAAATAATGATTTCCGTGAAAAAATCTTACGCTAGAAAGGAAACTATTTAGACATTGTATCTGATTGAATTTTGATCTAAAGAGATAACTTGATAACCTAGGCAAACCCTTTTTGTGATGTCTGTGCTCATGAGGTAGAGCGGCTTCCTTGTACCATTAGGGTCCGGAGTTCCATTCCTGGGAGCAGATGTCGGGTTTGGGATTTTGATTGGCCCACACATTTGATGCAAGCACTGGTGTAGCACTGGTGTAGTTCCCAGGAAGCAGAATTAACCCTTTACCAGATGACAAAATTTCAGCCTTGTCCAAATTGAATGCATTTGCAGACAACAATTTCAGCTTTGCTCAAATGGTGAAAATTGTCTTTGATAGAGTAAAAAACATTGTGTGAAAGGGAGAAAATGCAGGTTACCAGCATTTTCTTCTTTTCTCACAATGTTTCAAAAGGCTTCTTTTCCAGGGGCGTCAAAAGTCAGCATTGTGTGGTAAATGGTTAAGAGAGATTAATATAAAATGTAAGAACTTGTTTCTCAATTGATGTTAAAAGAAATATCTTTAAATTAAGTCCTTCATGAAACAAGCCATTTTTTTAATGACCCTGATGAAGAGCATTTTTTGAAAACGTTGAATGTGAAGGAGAAAATGCTGGTTACCAGCAGTTTCTCTTTTATAGGCACAGTGTTTCTCACCCTTTCAAAAACTAACTATTTCCAGCACAAAATAATGCTTGCAAATATCTTAAGTTCAGACATGTGTTAAGTTTTTTCCCAGTTTGGTAAAGACTTAAAGTTTTTATTATAGTGATATACATGTACTCTGAAAATTGTTGAGACATTCCTCTTGCAGAAGTTTGCAAAAGACAAATAGGTAATTTTTGTAAACATTGTTGAAGGAGAACTTCCTGTAATGATTTCCCCTTCTACCTCAATTTTCATAAGTTTGAAGTCATGTTGATTAACAACATTTGACATTTAGAATGTTTTCAAAGTGGTGAGCTATAAATGAGTACTAGGATAATGAATCAAACAGGGAAACCAACTTGATGCACTTTGATAAATGCATGAAATTATCATCAAATAACTGTTATTAGTGATTACATGTGGTGCATTCATTTCTATTTTGGGATACTCAACCCTTAACTCTTTACACCATAAAGCATATCTAAGGTATCTCTAATTGATCCTAAATAACAGCAAGGATGAAGGCGTTTCTTATGTGTATATGACACCTTTTGATAACATAGAAAACATTGTGACAAAAGGTGAAACTGCTCGTCAAGAGCAATTTCACCTTTTGCCACAATGTTTTCCAAAGCCTCCTACAAGCAATGCATAGAAATGAGTATCTATGGAGTAAAGGGTTAACCAAAGGTTCTAAATTTAAAGACCCCTAGAAAAAAAATATTTTGAATGTATTGGAAATGGAGAAAATGATGGTTACCAGCATTTTTTTCATATTTGAAAAATGTTTTCTATCCTATTATTCAACTTAACCCTTTACCAGACGACAAGATTTTAGTCTTGTCCAGATTGAAAGCATTAAAATGCAGACGACATTTTCAGTGTGGCTCAAATGGTGTATTTTTTCTTTGATGTAGTAGAAAACATTGTGGGAAAAGGAGAAAATGCTGGTTACCAGCATTTTCTTCTTTTCTCACAATGTTTTCAAAAGGCTTCTTATCAAGGAGCGTCAAAAGTCGGCATTGTGGGTTAAGCTCATTTGTATGAGATGTAAATGAAGGATTTGTTTGCAGATGTTTCCAAATTGTTTTTGTACAATTTCAAAGACGAATTTAATCATGTGATTGTATTGACTTCAAAAGCATTTAACGCTGACTCATGAAAAAGGTTTGTTGACTGGTAAAAAGTTAACCTTTTAGACCAGGCGTCCACTTGGGCTAAGACAATAAGCGGATAGCATGCGGACAGTGAATTTGATATTCAGCAAAGCTTCCGCATGTTCCTGATGGCTTCTCATTGTTGACCTAGATGCTTCCACCTGATTTGGGGCCTTTCGGATCAGCAATTTTGTCTTCGTCGAAATTTGGACGCAGAAATGAATTTCCTTACACCTTGGGCATCTTGTCTGCATTGTCGTCAAGATATCGTCGGGTTATCCTGAGTCCTCCGCATATATTCCCAAAAGCTTCAGTGACGCAGACAGCTTGCGGACACTCAGAGAAATGTACTGAAGCCAAGAGGAATCAATACAGAAGGTTTGCAGAACCTTTCCTGAACGTTTAGAGTGGTCGCGGTATGCTCTCTGAACACGGGTAAATTGTCACATGACTTTCGTATCAAAGGGGAAGGCAACCTACTCCCTTGACATATCAAATCAGAGTTCTGTCGCTTACAGTTTGACTTTACACAGGGCGGATGTGTTTTTAATCTCTCCAAACCTGCACACAATATACCAAGACAAAAAGTAAACAAAAGTCGACGGTGGGGGGGGGGGGGGGGAAAGGCAACTGGAGTTGCTGTAATCTTTTAAGAGTTTGTGCGAGACCCATCTGAATATCCCTTTCAGCTTCTTTTTGCAGCAATATAGCTACATGTATTCGGCGGACCTCCATGATTGAACTTTCTTGAATGTAAACAAATTCGGTTTACATTTCCGTACTGTCATCGTCTAGTGTCATGCATTGAAACTGGTTGTCCCAAACTTTCCTGGTGTAATCCTAAATGTGACCATGTTGTCCTGAAAGGGTCCTCTTTCAAGCCTGAATATTCGGTACCATTCCGGATTGTTAACACAGACAATCCTAAGTATGCCAGCAAGAAGTCCACGGACATTCTGGGGATAAATACATTTCTGTACTGAATAGGCATTTTCTCAGAGGAAGGTATGCCGAAATCAGTTTATTTTTACCACGAAGTTTCCGTGCTCCCTCCACGTCTTAGCGGACGCCAGGCATTACCAAACAATCCCTGGTTTTTACGAACCAGAAGAAGAAGCTTTCTGAAAACCTTGTGGGTAAAGGAGAAAATGCTGGTTACCAACATTTTCTTCTTTTTGCACATTGTTTTCTATTCTTCTAAAGTCAGGTTTCAATTTTTCAATCACATTTATTTTGTCTTCTGCATATGCTGTGGATTTGGACAAGTCTAAAAGTTTGTCGTATTGTAAATACGATAACACAAGTTTTATGCAGCCCTATCTTGTTTAAACCCCTGCAAAATGAATGTTTTCAGGGGTATACTGGAATCAGCCTGTCTGTCCTTGAGTCCGTCCGTGTGTCAATCTGTGTACAAAATACTAGTAATTTTGTGTTGTGCACTTCTCCTACAGTTTTCCTTCAATTGTATTGAAACTTTGCACATATACTTATATATTGAAGATTTGCAGGACATAATTTTCGAGTGTCAACTCTATCTGGTTGAGGAGTTATCTCCCCTTGAACTTGACACTTTTTTCTGTCAAAGCGCTGGCGAGGTATTAAGTCACATTCAGTGACAGCTCTAGTTTACATTGTCTGCAAAGCAAGTTATAGTTATTAAAGGGACTTTAACAACCCAGAAGAAAGAAGCTTTTGTAAACATTGTTGGAAAAAGAAGAAATTCCTGTTTTCTCTCTTTCCCACTATGTTTTCAACCATTTTGAAGACAACTATCATTATCATTATTTTCTGTAACATTTGATTTGACATCTGCAAATGCTGTCAGTTACCAGTGACAAGAGTAAAAAAATTTGCGTGGGATAAAAAGTTATCTAAGCTTATAGCACAATTTCTGTATTTTTATCTTGATTTACACTGCAGAAAAAAAGGTTTGCTTTGCTTAACAAAAGTCGATATTTTTGTTATGATAAATGAAAACACTTTGTTGCTATAAAACAATTACAGACTAGTATACCCATAGACCTATCATTATTTAGACCTATCATTATTCTACCTTAAACCTTTACATCATGATCCCAACTCTAACCCTTTACCACACGACAAAATTTTAGACTGGTTCAAATTGAAGGCATTTGCAGATGACAAAATAAAGGTGACTGAAAAATTGAAATTTGTTCTGGGAAGGGTAGAAAACACTGTGGGAATAGGAGAAGATGCTTGTGACCAACACTTTCTCCTTTTCCCACAGTGTTTTCAAAAGGCTTTTTTCCCAGGGGCGTCAAAAGTAGGGATTGTGCGGTAATGGGTTAATTAAACATCATAGCAGAAGACGGCTTTTGAAAATGGTGTGGGGACAAAAAGAAAATGCTAGTTACCAGCACTTTCTCCTTTTCCCACAATGTTTCTACCCTATCAAAGACTTACACCTTGATTTTACCCACCTGTGATTTGCAAGGGGTTCCAGATTCAAAAGTACTGTAGTTTTGTGAAGAGTTTATGCCATAACAAATTTCTTTTAAGACTCCAAGAAAAATTTGGCCTCATGGAGAGAGAGAATTAACCCTTTACTCCATAGATACTCATTTCTACGCATTGCTTGTAGGAGCCTATGGAAAACATTGTGGCAAAAGGTGAAATTGCTTGTGACGAGCAATTTCACCTATTGCAACAATGTTTTCTACACTATCAAAAGGTGTCATATACACATAAGAAACTGCTTCATCCATGCTGTTATTCAGGGTCATTTAGAGATACCATAGAAATGCCTTATGGGGTAAAAGGTTAATCTGCAACCCTTTGTTCTGTAAAAGTGCGTGTAACCCATTACCAGAAAGTATTGTGATGAGATAAAGTTGTTAGGATGCTGTAATTATTGGTGTTTCTTCAGTTGTTACATACTGTCAAAGGTTGATACATTCATTGGTTTCTTCCTTTTCTCCCTGAGGACTTTCAGAAAGGTCGTAAAGTCTGATTTATTTGGTAGTATCTTCATATTTTACCAAAAATTACTGACATTTAACCCTTAACCCATTACCACACAATCCCTACTTTTGACGCCCCTGAGAAAGAAGCCTTTTGAAAACCCTGTGGGAAAAGGAGAAAATGCTGGTAACCAGCATTTTCTCCTTTTCCCACAGTGTTTTCTACCCTTCCCAGAACAAATTTCAATTTTTCAGTCACTTTTATTTTGTCGTCTGCAAATGCTTTCAATTTGGACCAGTCTAAATTTTGCTTGTGTGGTAATGGGTTAAAGCACTGGAACCAACATAACTTGTTTTTTGTGGACAGTTTAGATCAAGATCAGACTGCACAGAATGTGCAGTCTGATCTTAGATCTACACTGTCCACTATTTTGTTACATATTCTGGCCCAAAAAACCTTGGTACAGCAATATTTCAGATGTTGTTCCTATTTAAAAATGTTTCTTTAGCACATTAAGGGTTAATGTAGTAGACCCATAATAGAAAACAGCTATTTCCACTTTGATATTATCCTACAGAATTTGCTATAAAAAATGTTGCTATAGAAAAAATGAGTATCCTTTTACTACTTTATCCAAGCCACTTTTTCCTTTTTGTCCTTCTTATAATTATCATTTATAAATCTAAAACCACTATGTTCTCATTACAAAGGGAGATAATAATTACCTGACCTGCCTTTTCTGGAAA
Organism: Tridacna crocea; assembly: GCA_943736015.1. Classification (NCBI taxonomy): domain Eukaryota; kingdom Metazoa; phylum Mollusca; class Bivalvia; order Cardiida; family Cardiidae; genus Tridacna; species Tridacna crocea. Next base: position 20,819,690 of record OX031066.1, read on the forward strand.
TTTACAAAAGTTTCAACAAATAACTTCAAGAAAGACATGAAAGGAATTTCTGGTTGGTTAAAAATGTGCAAAAGTATTACAGTGTATCTGTATGAATCCGTATTTGTGAACGATAAAGACATGTGATGCTATACTGCACTAGAAGTATTATAGGTCCACTACCTTAACCCATTACCAGGCAATCCCTACTTTTGATACCCCTGAGAAAGAAGTCGTTAGAAAACATTGTGGGAAAAGCAGAAAATGCTGGTTACCAGCATTTTCTCCTTTTCCAACAATGTTTTCTACCCTTCACAAAACAAATTTCAAATTTTCAGTCATTTTTATTTTGTCGTCTGCAAATGCTTTCAATTTTGACCAGTCTAAAATATTGTGGTTTGGTAATGGGTTAATGACCTTGTAGGAGATGGCCCTTGAAAACCTTGTAGGAGAAAGAGAAAATATTAGCAGCCAGTTTTTCAGCCCTCCAGAGATATGCTTCAATTTGGATACACATTTGTGACCCATCATGCAAAATGGGACGGGGGAACTGTAAAAAGTGTCAGCCCTGGTCAGACTGCACAAAATTGCCCAGGCTGACCAGGGTTGACACTTTTGGCTTTGAAGATATTTTCTGTATGAAAAGTGGTCATTGTACCTTGTTATACAATCATTTTTTAATTATCAACTTAAACTTACCTGCACTATCGTTGATCTGTTTTCATCTAACTGATGTACAGAATTCTCCAGATGATCCCTTTTTGCATGATGGGTCACATTTGTCATCTACTAATGCTTTTATTTTGAACAAGTCTGAAATTAAGTTCTTTGTTAAAAAGTCAACTCTTTCGACTTAAGCTCTGTACCAAACCACAAATTTTTGGACTGAATCAAATTCGAAGCATCTGCAGACAACAAATTAAATCTTGTTAATATTATGATTTCTGACCTAGAAAATATTGAGGGAAAAATAGAAAATGCTGGTAACCAGCATTTTCTCCTTTTCCCACCCTTTTTTCTACAGGCTTCTTTCTCAGGGCAGTTGAAAGTCAGGATTTTGTGGTAAAGTGATAAACTCTGGTCTCTGGTAAAGGGTTCGTGTGTCTACATGACCAGAAGAACAGAAATAGGTCAAGGTCACAGTTCTTATGTTCTACCAGACATTGAAGTCTAGCCTGGTTTCATCTTCCAGGAATCTTTATGACCAATTTATGTATTTACTTTGTTTTTAGACTCATAAAATGCCCAGCCCTATCATTTGTTTTACATTTGGAGTGTTTGGTGGCTGGTGATGTATATAAGTTTCCTTCAGTTAACTCTTTACCATCCGAAAAAATTTTTGACTGGTCCAATTTGAGGGCATTTGCAGACAACAAAATAGAAGTGACTAAAAATTTGAAATTTGTTTTGTGAAGGTTAGAGAACATTGTGGGAAAAGGAGAAAATGCTGGTTACCAGCATTTTCTTATTTTCCCCACAAAGTTTTCATAAGGCTTCTCAGGGTAGTTACAAGTAGGGGTTGTGTGGTAATGGGTTAACATCCCTTGGTAAGAAGCCTTTTGAAAACATTGTTGGAAAAGGAGAAAATGCTGGTTACAAGCATTTTCTTCTTTTCCCACAACATTTTCTTTCCTTTCAAAGAAAAATTGCACCAGCTGAGCTACACTGGAATTGTCATCTACCAACATTTTCTCTCTCTGCAACTATGTTTTAACCCTTTTCCACACAATAATAGCTTTTGACACCCTGAGATAGAATTCTTGTAAAAACATCGTGGGAAAAAGAGAAAACACTGGTTACCAGCATTTTTTCCTTTTCCCACAGAGCTTTGTCGTCTGCAAATGCTTTCCGTTTGGACCTGAGTCATGTCATTTGGTAAAGAGTTAAAAGGCCTTCTCCATTTTGGTAGTTGAAACTTAGGATTGTGTTGAAATGGATTAACTTTTCATCTATTTCTGCATTAGAATTACAAAGCATGATAAAGCATGACAAAGAATGTATTGCTCAAATGAATGACAGGTAAGCTGTTGTAATGCAGAGAAATTACCCTCCCCTACAAAATGACCCATCTGTCATTTCTCTAGGTAGAGGAATGACCCATGGGTTCATTCCTCTACATAGAGAAATAACTTCTGGATTCATTTCTTTATGTAGAATAATGACCAGGGTCATTCCTCTACGTAGTGAAATGACTTCTGGGGTCATTTCTTTATGTAGTATCAATAATGACCCAGGTCATTCCTCTACGTTGTGAAATGACTTCTGGGGTCATTGCTCTACGTAGAATAATGACCCAGGTCATTTTTTAGGGGAGGGTCATTTCTCTGCATTACACCAGCTTTGAAATTGTAAACATTGTGAGAAAATAATGATTTCTGAAATTTTTCGAATTTCCCAAGGAATTAAAAGAAATCCGTAAATGTTAATTTGATTAGTAAAGAGGCAACAAATTAAAAAACAAAAATCTTTTTGGGACTTAAGTCTTTCCCAAATGACAACATTTTGGACTAGTCCAAATTGACAGCATTTGCAGACTTCAAAGTAGATGTAAATCAAAACTTGAAATTTGACTTGGAAAGGGTAGAAAACATTGTGGCACTTTCTCCTTTTTTCAATGTTTTCATAGGCTTTCTTTCTCAGGGTGGTCAAAAGTTGGGATTGTGTGGTAAAGGGTTAAGTATGACTAAATGTCCCAGGCAAAATTTTACTATCTGCATGTCAAAGGATCAGTGTACCTCATGATTAACCCTTTTCCTAACGACAAAATTTTCGATTGGTCCAAATCTATAGCACCTGCAAACTATAAAATATACGTAACTGAAAAATTGAAAATTGTTTTCCGCAAAGTAGAAAACATTGTGGGACAAGGAGAAAATGCTTCTTACCAGCATTTTCTCCTTTTCCTACAATGTTTTCAAAAGTCCTTTTTCTTTGGGTCATTAAAACTCGGGTTTTTGTGGTAGAGGGATAAAAAGTGGCTGTTATGAGCCCGTAGTAATGTGATGACTTAGGCCTGTATTGCAGAACAAGAGTGTGGCACAAATAAGCATCATGACTTTCATGTTTTTTTTTTTATCATTACAGCTGAGGTTGGTGATTATGACCCCCAGGACCATCCCCAGGGGTATGTGGCAGAATTCAAAATGTTACCCAACCAAAAACCTGAACAAGAGCAGCAGATTCAGGAACTTCACAAATCCCTTGTGTAAGTACAGACAGTATGGTGAAAGTTAAGGGCCATCTACAGAAGCAACCTTTACTTTACAAACACCACCAAAAACCATGTTTTCTGACGTTGGCAAACTAAAGTTTGCTGTCATAGAACAGTCAGCAAACACAAGCAAATATCACCAAACAGAGACCAGTCACAAGCTGTCTTTTTATTATGTGATAAATACATCACATGATCTTCAAACATTACCAAAAATTGTTATAGTGAAGACACTGTATGGACAAACATGAAGAAATATCGCCACACAAACAAACAAAAATTACTGTGCCTTAGTTTTTTCAAAAGTAAAGTACTTTCAGAATTAAATACAAAATTTTGGGATGGTCGTATGAATTGACAATTTTATTCGCTAACGATGAAACTTCTTTTTACATCATTACTGAGGGCTATGCTTTCAGTGATTTACCGTAGACCATTGTAAAAAAAGCCCATAATTTTTCTGCTTTATGATTGGTAGATGAAAGAACACATGGTCATAGTTTTCACTAATTAGTCATATTTCTTGTCCAGAATTTCAATAATTGCTTTAATAAAGGAATGGGCCAACTCATTTGTTTCTCCTGGCAAATAAGTTATTTCATTATTCCTCTGCCTTCATAGTGTTGTCTTTTAACTCTTTACCACACAAGCAAATTTTAGACTGGTCTAAATTATAAGCATTTGCAGACGATAAAATAATTGTGACTGAAAATTAAAATTTGGTTTGGAAAGGGTAGAAAACACTGTGGGAAAAGGAAAAATGCTGGTGACCAGCATTTTCTCACAGTGTTTCTAAAGGCTTCTTTCTCAGTGTCATAAAAAGTCGGGATTGTGTGGTAAAGAGTTAACCGTATACCTCAAAGTCCGCAGGTTTTGACAAGCCTGATGAAAAAGCCTTTTGAAAACTCTGTGGGAAATGGAGAAAATGCTGGTAACCAGCATTTTCTCCTTTTCTAACAATATTTTCAAACCTATCAAAGACAAATTCCATGGTTTAAGCCAAATCTAATTTGTCATCTGCAAATGCTTTCAATTTTGACAAGCCTACAATTTTGTTGTGAGGTTAAGAGTTAACCCTCCACCAAACAAATCCATGACTATAAAGAGAAAGGCCTCTGAAAACATTAATGAAAAGGAGAAATGTCATCAACCAATATTTTATCCATTTCCCAAAACTGAAACTGGTCTCATCATTTGTGCGACAGGTGAGTATTGTCAGCAACAGCTCTGCTATGTTCAAATGTAAATATTCGTCTTTTTGAAAATGGCAAATTATTTATATAATAACTACAGAGCAGAAGACATTGTGGGAAAAGGAGAAAATGGTGGTTACCAACATTTTCTCCTTTTCTCACAATGTTTTCAAAAGGCTTCTTTCACAGGGTGGTAAGAAGTTAGGATTGTGTGGTAAAGAGTTAAGATGAACTATCCAAGAATGTTGACATAAATTAGAATTGACGCAGGTCTAAATTGGTCTGGTCAGACCAAACAGACGGTAAACTAGATATATATGCCTCACTGATCTATAACTAATTGTTCATTAGTCTGTGATACTGACTCTTCCACTTGGATATCTTGTAATATCTCCAAATTGATCAAGTGATAGTTTCAAAGCATTGTAACTTTCTCTGCATGGAAAATCCATATAGCGGCAAACTGAAAAAATAAATCAAACTGGAAACAGCTTAGTTTGTTTGTATCGGAGTTTATTTCTGTTGTAACAGCTTTGGTCATATCAAGACAGCCAGTGCCCCGTATGCATATGTTTTCTGGCTTTCCTAAATTAGTATTGACATAATTTTCTTTCCAAGCCCAACTTTCAGATATCAACATTGACTGATGAATGTTCTGGTCTGTAATAGAGTTACTATACCCCCGCCCCCCCCCCCCCCCCCCCCCCCCCACCCACGAAGTGGAGGAGGATATAGTAGAATTGCCATGGGTCTGTTCTTCCGTCTGCCTATGCGTAGATGCATATTTGTATTTTGCAATGCTCCTACAGTTTTTCACTTATTGAACTCGGATTTACACACAGGGTTCCTATATATATGTCGTAGGCCAGATTGGGATCTACGCAGATCCGGAATCTGCCTTGACCAAATTAGAATTCAAATTTTGTGTACACCAAACTGCATTGTTTTCTAATACTTTTTTTTAAAAAAATATATTGATTTAATTATGTTTACAATTGAGAGGTATTTTTATTTCAAGCATTTTATATGATTTTTCCACAATCGCTCTTTTTTCCACCTTTTTTATTAGTACAATACATTCAAAATTTATATTTACTCTGAATTTCTGACTAAAACTTCTTTTATTTTGGGGTTTACATTTGAAAGTAAGATGATTCATATGTAGACGCCCAGTATTCAACGAGAAATTATTAAAATTTGGTTTAGGCAGTTTGTAGAGCTGCAAAGCTAAACTGGAATCCTGATTTGTTATAGACAAATTCCAGTTTGGTCTAGGCAGATTCCGGATCTGCCTGGATTCCAGTTTGGACTACGACATATATATGAAGTTGTGCAATTTTCATGACGCTGCTGTGATTTGTTGCAAAATTATCTCCACTTAACCCTTTTTCAACTTTTACTTTTGCACTAAACCATTCTGCATTTTGTGACAAAGAGCTATTTTGTGACAAGGAGCTGTTGGGGGGTATAATCATGTTTAGTAATAGCTCTAGTTTATACTTTTTTATACGCCCGTCGAAGACGGGACGTATTATGGGATCACCCGTGACGGGCGGGCGGGCGGGCGGCGTCCAGTTCTTTGTCCGGAGCATATCTCCAAAACTATTCTACCTAGGGTTATGAAATTTCATGGGTGGATAGATCTCATCAAGGGGGAGTGCAGTGCACAGGAACCATAACTCTTGCTTGCTTAATTTTTGAGTTATTGCCCTTTGTCGTTTTTCATACTTGAATTTTGTCCGGAGCATATCTCCAAAACTATACTAGCTAGGGTTATGAAATTTCTTGGGTGAATAGATCTCACTAAGGGGGAGTGCAGTGCACAGGAACCATAACTCTTGCTTGCTTAATTTTTGAGTTATTGCCCATTGTCCTTTTTTCATACTTGAATTTTGTCCGGTGAATATCTCCAAAACTATACTACCTAGGGTTATGAAATTTCATGGGTGGATAGATCTTATCAAGGGGGAATGCAGTGCACAGAAATCATAACTCTTGCTTGCTTAATTTTTGAGTTATTGCCCTTTGTTGTTTTTCATACTTGAATTTTGTCCGGAGCATATCTCCAGAACTATACTACCTAGGGTTATGAAATTTCATGGGTGGATAGATCTTTCAGGGGGAGTGCAGTGCACAGAAATCATAACTCTTGCTTGCTTAACTTTTGAGTTATTGCCCTTTGTCGTTTTTCATACTTGAATTTTGTCCGGTGAATATCTCCAAAACTATACTAGCTACGGTTATGAAAATTCATAGGTGGATAGATCTCATCAAGGGGGAGTGCAGTGCATAAGAACCATAACTCTTGCTTGCTTAATTTTTGAGTTATTGCCCTTTGTCGTTTTTCATACTTGATTTTTGTCCGGAGCATATCTCCAAAACTATACTAGCTAGGGTTATGAAATTTCATAGGTAGATAGATCTCATCAAGGGGGAGTGCAATGCATAGGAATCATAACTCTTGCTTGCTTAATTTTTGAGTTATTGCCCTTTGTTGTTTTTCATACTTGATTTTTGTCTGGTGAATATCTCCAAAACTATACTAGCTAGGGTTATGAAATTTCATGGGTGGATAGATCTCATCAAGGGGGAGTGCAGTGCACAGGAATCATAACTCTTGCTTGCTTTATTTTTGAGTTACTGCCCTTTGTCGTTTTTCATACTTGAATTTAGTCTGGTGCATGCCCCAGCTTTACAACTAGGGGTAAGACAGGCGTATCTTGCGACAGTTTGCCGCTCTTGTTCTAAAATCTATTTTTGTTCTATACAATAGGGGTCAGGTACCAGCAGAAGCTGAAGCAAACTTTCTGAAGAAGGCTGCATCTTTAGACACATATGGTGTTGATCCTCACAAGGTCAAGGTTAGTATGTCAAGGTGAAAGTCAGAACCAGTTGTCAGAGGATACTTCCTGCAAAAACTGAATGAGATATATGGTCTGACATTAGTTTGTATACGAGATAAGATTTTGTTAAATGAATGTAGGAAAAATATTATTAACGCTTTACCACACAATCCCAACTTTTAATGACCCTGAGAAAGAAGCCTTTTCAGAAAACATTGTTGTAAAAGGAGGAAATGCTCATAACCAGCTTCTGGAAACCAATCTCAATTTTCGAGTTAGGTTTTGTCGTCTGCAAGTGCTTTCAGTTTGGGCCAGTCTAAAATTTTGTTGTTTGGTAACAAGTCAAGCAAGCTTTTGGCAAGCTGACTACCATACTTTCTGGATATCTTCATACTGTCTGCAGGAGTTAACCCTTTACCAGACTACAAAATTTTAGCCTTGTCCAAAGTGAAAGCATTTGCAGACGACAATTTCAGTGTGGCTCAAATGGTGTAATTTTTCTTTGATAGAGTAGAAAACATTGTGGGAAAAGGAGAAAATGCTGGTTACCAGCATTTTCTTCTTTTCCCACAATTTTTTCAAAAGCCTTCTTTTCCAGGAGCGTCAAAGGTAGGCATTGTGAGGTAAAGAGTTAACCAATGTTTTAGGCTAGTTGTTTTTACATGAAGTATGCCGAAGTGATTGGCATGGTTAAAGACTGAGACACAGCCATAAATTGAATCAATACTCTTGCTTTACCATTACTGTCTGACTGTCTGGAATTTGTGAATCTGGGTTTTTTATGCAACCCCTTCCCCATTTTTTGAAGCTGGAAAAAAAAACCGGTTTGTGTGTACACGCCCGTGGTGGGTGGGGGGTGTGTTAGGCTGGAATAAAGTTGTCGGTCAGTTTTCTCTATCTGTTTTTCAGTAGATGCCATTTATGCTGAAATATTTTATTTCAAGCCCCATATCATACAAATTATGTACCTGTTTTTTTTTCATTTTGATCGATTAGTAGTGTTACATGAGTTATGGCCCTTTGATGTAGTTGCTTGATCACATGCCATAACAACTACTTCAGGGTGTTCACTGACATGCAACAGTTTGGGTTTGCCTCCTACTCCAACTCTGATTGTCCTTTCTTTACCAAATATTTGGTATATATAGAAAAGGTAATGGACCACTTGTACTTTTATTGATGGCCTTAGTACCAGTATCTGTTCGGATCCTCTTGGGGTCAACAACTTGAGACATTAAAGTTGTAAACATGGAATCCCTTCTTGCAAACTGGATTAACCCTTTACCAAACAATTCATAGATCTCATGACCCACAGGAAGAAAGCTTTCGAAAACATTGTAGGCAAAGGAAAAACTGCTTGTTATAGTAAATAGCCAATGGCTAAAGTTTCAACCCAGGTTAGCCTGTGCAGACTTCACAGGTTGGCCTCATTGATACATTGTACTATTTGTAGATGCATTAACTCTTTGCCAAACTTGAAAATTTTAGACTAGTTCAAACAGAAGGCTTTTGCAGACACTAATCAGATGTTGCTTAAATCATGAAATTTGTCATTAAAAAGGTAGAAAACATTATGGGAAAAGGAGAAAATACTGGTTACCGGCATTTTCTCCTTTTACCCAAGATGTTTTCAAAAGCTCTTCCAGCAGGGTTATTAAAACCCAGGATTAAACCCTTTACCAAAAAACGAAATTTAAGCTGTGCCCAAATTCAAAGCATTTGCAAATGACAGTTTCAATGTGGCTCAAATGGTGAAATATTTCTTTGATAGAGTAGGAAACATTGTGAGAAAAGGAGAAAATGTTGGTTACCAGCATTTTCTTCTTTTCCTACAATGTTTTTAAAAGGCTTCTTTTCCAGGAGCGTCAAAAATCGGCATTGTGTGGTAAAGGGTTAAATGGCCTTGTCGCACAGCATGACGCAATGTATTTATTACTTTCATCTTTGTATTATGATATTGCAATATGATCTGTTCAAAGATCTGTATTTTGTATTATGTATTACACAGGACCAGAAGGGGAACCAAATGTATCTAGGTGTCACTCATCAGGGAATCATGACATTTTATGGTAGCCGACGTACACAGATATATAACTGGTAAATTTTTCTTTACCCTCCTCAAGATGGCATTTTTCAAATACACATTCTATCTGATTTTGGAATTCTGAGTACAGAGCCGAACTGCTTTTCGAATCGAAAACAGTTACTTTGAACTTAAAAATAAAATAAATACAATCATGTTTATTCAATAAAATCCTGCATTCAGCTATGATCAGCTAGCATGTAAGCTATGCACTGGCCATTTATTGTCCCTTTACCACACAATGCTGAGTTTTGACCCTGAGAAAGAAGCCTTTTGAAAACATTGTGGGAAAAGGAGAAAATGCTAACCAGGATTTTTCTCCTTTTTATACGCCCGTCGAAGACGGGACGTATTATGGGATCACCCGTGGCAGGCGGGCGGGCGGGCGGGCGGGCGTCCGGGCGGGCGGGCGGGCGGGCGGGCGGGCGGCGTCCAGTTCTTTGTCCGGAGCATATCTCCAAAACTATACAAGCTAGGGTTATGAAATTTCATGGGTGGATAGATCTCATAGAGGCGGAGTGCAGTGCACAGGAATCATAACTCTTGCTCGCTTAATTTTTGAGTTATTGCCCTTTGTTGTTTTTCATACTTGAATTTTGTCCGGAGCATATCTCCAAAACTATACTAGCTAGGGTTATGAAATTTCATGGGTGGATAGATCTCATCGAGGGGGAGTGCAGTGCACAAGAATCACAACTCTTGCTTGCTTAATTTATGAGTTATTGCCCTTTGTTGTTTTTCATACTTGAATTTTGTCCGGAGCATATCTCCAAAACTATACTAGCTAGGGTTATGAAATTTCATGGGTGGATAGATCTCATCAAGGGGGAGTGCAGTGCACAAGAATCATAACTCTTGCTTGCTTAATTTTTGAGTTATTGCCCTTTGTTGTTTTTCATACTTGAATTTTGTCCGGTGAATATCTCCAAAACTATACTACCTAGGGTTATGAAATTTCATGGGTGGATAGATCTCACCGAGGCTGGGTGCAGTGCACAGGAATCATAACTCTTGCTTGCTTAATTTTTGAGTTATTGCCCTTTGTCGTTTTTCATACTTGATTTTTGTCCGAAGCATATCACCAATACTATACTACCTAGGGTTATGAAATTTCATGGGTGGATAGATCTCATGAATGGGGGGTGCAGTGCACACAAATCACAACTCTTGCTCGCTTAATTTTTGAGTTATTGCCCTTTGTTGTTTTTCATACTTGAATTTTGTCCGGAGCATATCTCCAAAACTATACTAGCTAGGGTTATGAAATTTCATGGGTGGATAGATCTCACTGAGGGGGAGTGCAGTGCACAAGAATCATAACTCTTGCTTTCTTAATTTTTCAGTTATTGCCCTTTGTCATTTTTTATACTTGAATTTTGTCCGGTGAATATCTCCAAAACTATACTAGCTAGGGTTATGAAATTTCATGGGTGGATAGATCTCACCGAGGCGGAGTGCAGTGCACAGGAATCATAACTCTTGCTTGCTTAATTTTTGAGTTATTGCCCTTTGTCGTTTTTCATACTTGATTTTTGTCCGAAGCATATCTCTAAAACTTTACTAGCTAGGGTTATGAAATTTCATTGGTGGATAGATCTCATCAAGGGGGAGTGCAGTGCACCGAAATCACAACTCTTGCTTGCTTAATTTTTGAGTTATTGCCCTTTGTTGTTTTTCATACTTGAATTTTGTCTGGTGCATGCCCCAGCTTTACAACTTGGGGTAAGACGGGCGTATCTTGCGACAATTTGCCGCTCTTGTTCCCACAATGTTTTCTCTCCTCTATGATACACATTTTAAAGTTTCAGTCACTTTTATATTGTCGTCTGCAAATGCTTTCAATTTGGACCAATCTAAAATTTTGTCATTTAGTAAAAAGTTAATACAGCCCCTACAGGCTTGGGTAATAGCTTCGATATAAGCCCTACTTTTCCCCTGTATACGAGATAAGTGATGTGTCATAGATGACAGGTCAAAATTTTAATCTTCAAAGAATATGATCACTAATAATGGTAATATTTTCTTTTCTATGCGTAAATTTTTTCATACTTTTTTACCTGACAATTTTGAGTTTTAATGACCCTTTTGAAAAGTGCCTTTTGAAAATCTTGTGAGAAACTGCTGGTAACCAGCATTTTCTCCCACAGCGTTGTATACTCTTGCAAATTATATCATTTGAATGCAGTTGAATTTGATGTCTGCAGATGCTTCAAATTCTGACCAGGCATAAATTTTGTTGTTTGGTAAAGTTGAACATCTACTAGCTGGCAACATTTTAAGACTCCTCAAGTTTTAACCCTTTACCAGACGACAAAATCTTAACCCTGTCCAAATTGAAAGGATTTGCAGACAACAATTTCATTGTGGCTCAAATGGTGCAATTGTTTATTGATAGGGTAGAAAACAGTGTGGAAAAAGGAGAAAATGCTGATTACCAGCATTTTCTCCTTTTGCCACAATGTTTTCGAAAGGCTTCTTTCCAAGGGTCGTTAAAAGTCGTAATTGTGCGGGAAAAGGTTAAAGCATTTGTCCTAGGAGAGAGGCAAAATATCACAACTTGGTATCAAACACGCAACCTCCAGATCACAAGTCAGATATGCCAACTTGCTATGTGGCTGACCAGAGAATTTTCTAAATTTTAGACTGAAACAAATAGGTTAACCAATCAGAAATTGTGTTTCTTTCTTAATCTAAAAATAATGCTAGAATGTGTCTAACTCTTTACCAAAAGACAACATTTTAGACAGATCCAAATTGAAAGCACTTGCAGACAACAAAATACAGGTAACTCAAATAATGAAATTTATTTTCAATAGGGTATAAAACATTGTGGGAAAAGGAGAAAATGCTGGTTACCAGCATTTTCTCCTTTTCCCACAATGTTTTCAAAAGGCTTCTATCTCAGGGTCGTAAAAACTAGGGATTGTTTGGTAAAGGGTTAAACTCTTTACCAAAAGACAACATTTTAGACTGATCCAAATTGAAAGCATTTGCAGACAACAGAATAAAATGTGATTCAAAAATTGAAATTTGTTGTTAGAAGGGTAGAAAAAATTGTGGGAAAAGGAGGAAATGCTGGTTACCAGCATTTTCTCCATTTCCCACAATGTTTCTTTAAAGGCTTCTTGCATAGGGTCATTACAAGGATTTTGTAGTAAAGGGTTAAGAATGGTTGTGTTGATAATTCTAAGCCTTGGATTACTAGGTCTATGATGATGGTTGTATGTTTCAGGTCCCAGATCAAGAAGCTAGCATTTGAGGGAAAGACGTTTATTATTCATGTGAATATAAATGAGGTATGTATTTTATATGCTCTGAAAAGTTTGACAGAATCAGATTTTTTTATGTCTATAGATATCATGAATATTTTTCAAGCAAAGAATGTTCACTTTTACGAAGGGTTTGTATCATTATGGCAAAATTATCTAGGTAAGGCAATATCCTCTGGCTGAATTTCAAAAAGAAAAAAGCTTTTCTTGAACTCATTATATATAAAAAAAAATCTGTTATGTTTTTGGGAAAATTTCATTCTTCTTTGTCCCATTTCATATAGGGTGTCCAGAAAGTAAGGTAACACTTTCGTACATTTATATTTTGGCATAAAATATAAAATAAAGAGATAAAAATATATATACAGTGCACTCCGGATACAGCGAGATCGCGGGGACAAGAAGTATTATCTCGTTGTAACCGGGTTTCGTTATAACCAAATCGGAAATCAAACATCGTAAAGATACGTAAGGATACAGACTTTCATACTGTTTACTTTCGTTTACACCGGAAGTAGCTAATTACCTTCTTTCTGAAGAGTATACAAAGACAGATAACTCTGTCGATTTACTGTACAATGTATTATATGTATTTACGAGATATTTACACGAATGTTAGCATTTTAAAAATTAGATATGCATTTATTTGAAGAATGCTGTTATGTTAGATAGCCTTTTTTGTTTTTGATTTTATCCTCCAGTAATTGTTCAATACTCGCTAAGTTTGAAAATGTGCTCTGATCAATGTCCGACTCGCACTCAAAGAACCGGCGTAAAGTTTTCATTTAATCCATCAGAACTGGTCAGTCATAAGCTACATGTATAAACTGCTAAAAAAATGTGTGATAACATTTAATCACCTACGGATCAATTTAGCCCGTGGCGCAAACATATCCAAAACGTGACAATAGTTTAATGTTAGAAAGTTAATCCGATAATTATTCAATAATTGCGTTGCATGGTGACAAACTAATGCAGATGACGTATTTTATCAATAGACCTCGTTGTAATGTGGGAAATTTACATTGGGGGCCTTGACTATTTTTACGTTGTAGCCGATATCTCGCCGTAACCGATCTCGTTCTATGCGGTATGAAATAAAAGAAAAAAAGAAGGGATTCTGCCGGGACTCAGCAAGATTTACGTTATAAGCGGTATCTCGTTGAAACCGATCTCGTAATATGTGGAGCGGACTGTACATGTAAACAAAGACATGTAAGTAGTGTGATAATTTAATCCAATTTCAATTACATTTTGTGTCTTTATACAGATTTTAATTCAAAGGTGCTTTTTTGGTCTTTGGCATCATTTTAATAATTAATGACATTTTCACAGTGACAACTGATTATGCTCTTCCCTTGCCGAACATACAGGATAAAATTGTTAATAATTTTAGCGCAGCCATCAATATCAATCCTCTTGATTTCACTTTGAGTGTCCTTTAAAAACATGTTTGTGCTGTGTGGTTGGGATTATCAACCTTTGACTTCACATAACCCCGCAGAAAGAAGTCACACAGGTCAAGGTCAGGATGAAGGATGGTTCATGCTGGATGGTGCTAAAGCACACACATCTAAATCTGTGACAGACTTTTTATATGATACATTTGGTGATAGGATAATGTCAAAACGATATTCTGGAGATCACAGATTGCTGAACATTGTGGCCTGCACACAATCCCAACCTCAAGCTGGGTAATTTCTTCATATACATTATTTAGGGGTCGAAGGTTTACGATCTCTACCCAGATAACACAGTCATGTTGTTTACTCTTTACCACACGACACTATTTTAGACTCGTTCAAATTGAAAGCATTTGCAGACGACAAAATAAAGGTAACTGAAAAAATGAAATTTGTTCTGGGAAGTGTAGAAAACATTGTGGGAAAAGGAGAAAATGCTGGTTACCAGCATTTTCTCCTTTTCCCACAATGTTTTCTAAAGGCTTCTGTCTCAGGGGCGTCAAAAGTAGGGATTGTGTGGTAATGGGTTAAAAGTCTTTCAAGTGAACTCAATATCATTGATATTTGAATGTGTCTTAAAGTGATAGACAATTTCATCGTGTGTTTTTGGAAAATAGAGAGCATAAAAGGCTGTCAAACTGAAAACAAGATTGATTACTAAAATGATGCAAATGACAACAAGGTACTTCTGATTTGAAATCTGTATAGAAGTGCCTATTATTAAGAAAATTAAATGAAATTACCACACAAAAAAACTTACATATTTTGTTATACATATACGATTATTTTTGCCTCTTTATATAATTTTTAAAGCCATATTATAGATATACAAAAGTGTTACCTTACTTTCCGGACACCCTGTATTTTATCAATTTAAATCTGAAAGCCATTAACAATAATTATCCTCCTTGACTACACAGTCTATGGAGAACAAAATTTAATGTACAAGTATAATCTTGCAAGACATTTTGTGACAACTTCTGGTTGAAAAGACCTGGATATTTTGATGTATTTTCACAGACTTAACATTTAATTTTTATGTTATAGGGCTTCTAATTGGGTTTTATGTAAGCTGCTAGAAAATGTAAAATAGGTAAAATTTTATGTTAGCACAGAAGTGTTTGTACTTTGGTGAAACTTGAAAGGAATATCTGGTAGTTTTATGATCACATCATTGATCAAAATAAAGTAAGGAAATTATCAAGTGATAGTTTAGATATATTTAAAGAAATATGTTTATATTCTTAATGCTTGCCAGGACCCCCAGGTTTCTTCTAAAAAGGTGAGAGAAAAAGAAGTTTATGAGAATTCCAATCATCATCATGATCAATATCAGCAACTGCTTTCTATTTGCAACATCACTTTAATTTCATTTTTACACTTATAACATGAGTGATGGCTAACATACATTAACCCTTTACCAGACGACAAAATTTTAGCCTTGTCCAAATTGAAAGCATTTGCAGACGACAATTTCATTGTGGCTCAAATGGTGTAATTTTCCTTTGATAGAGTAGAAAACATTGTGGGAAAAGGAGAAAATGCTGGTTACCAGCATTTTCTTCTTTGCCACAATGTTTTCAAAAGGCTTCTTTTTCCAGGAGCATCAAAAGTCGGCTTTGTGTGGTAAAGGGTTAAACTAATACACCCATGCAAATAGATTGCAGTAACAGCAGCAAAACTATTAGCAGATAATCTGGATGCAAAGTACTGCTTTAGCTCTGTACCAAACGACAGTATTTTAGTCTCATGCATATACAAACCATTTACATTGTGTTCAAAGGTGAACTCTCCTTTTGCGACAGAATTTATATAAAATGGTCTACCTGAAGAGTAATCAAGTTGTCTGCTAGTGATAATACAATGTTCATAAAGATTTTTCATGTCATGCATTTGATGCAATATTTGTGTATCAGTGAATTTCTGTATTTGGAGTTGGTTTTGCACATACATAAGTTTATCAGTAAGTTGAGAGCCTTGTATTGATGGAATAACAAATTTGATGTCCTTTTTAAGCCCTACTACTTCCTGACTATATAAGGCTGTTTACACAAATACCAGTGTCATTGTTGTCCTGGAAGGGTCTTTTTCTGCCTACTGGTTTATTCTTTTAGCCTCTTTTTGTTATCATACAATTTTAAACTGTGGAGTGTTACCATCTGATTAATTTAAGAATAACATAATTGTCTACAAAATTTATAGATCAAAAATGAATACCTGCTGGCCACATGGCTTTATGTCACATGGGGTAGAAAACATTGTAGGAAAAGGAGAAAATGCTGGTTACCAGCATTTTCTCCTTTTCCCACAATGCTCTCAAAAGGCTTCTATCTCGGGGTCATAAAAACCAGGAATTGTTTGGTAAAGGGTTAAGGTAAACAAGGCCCTTAGCTTTAGAAAAAAATGCTGAAAGGGCTATGATTTTCATAAGAAAGGTCTAGCACCCAAAGATTCCATACTGATATTGTGGCAACACTAGAAAATGATGCTCCTTCATATGCTACAGTAAAAATGTGGATTGCAGAACTTAACTCTTTACTAAACTACAAAATTTTAGACTGGTCCAAATTGAAAGAACTTGCAGACTACAACATAAACACTACTGATATATTGAACTTTGTTTCCAGCAGATTAGAAAACATTGTGGCAAAAAGAGAAAACACTGGTTACCAGCATTTTCTCCTTTTCCCACAGTGTTTTCAAAAGGCTTCTATCTCAGGATTGTAAAAAACCAGGGATTGTATGGTACAGGGTTAAAAAATTAAGTATGGCAGGCAGAACCATGATGATGATACCCACTCTTGAAGGCCCGTCACTTTCAAAACTCCGTCACTTTCAAAACCCAAGAGATAGTCATTAAAGTCCATGATAATGTTATGGCTGATAGGCCAGAGAATATATAGCCACTACAGTTGGAATTTTACAGGAAAGAGTGTGTTCCATTCTTATGGTAGATCCTGCAATAAGAAAGCTTTCAGCCCATTTCCCAGACGTCTAGCAGTTCATCAGAAGCACACACTTTGCATACTAACCTGAGCCTTTTGGAGATGACTTCTTCTAATTTTTTGAAAAGGTTTATGGCAATGGTTGAAACTTGGGTCAATCTTTTCACCCCAGAGGCCAAACAACAGTCTAAAGAATTGAAATACCCTGGTTCACTCACACCAATGAGGGCAAAGTTAAGCGAAAATATTAAAGTCGGGCACTGTAGAAAACTAAGTAAAGGGGTGTTGTTTCACCAGGACAGTGCATCTGTTCACAAATTTGTTAGCAGGAGTGGCTTTCATCTGTTTCCATGATTAAAAAGAGCCATGTCTGGAGTCCACTTTCGGTCAGATGATAACATCATACATTATGTGGAGGAGGACTTTCTAAATAGTCAAGAAAAGTGCTTCTTTATATGTGGCATTGAAAAATACTGTAAGATGTCCGTCCACCAAAAGGTCAAACCATATAGTATATAAGGCTCACAACTTACTAATGATCCCTTGTTGTATAAGAATTAATTGCCAACAAAAGGTAATAACATGTAAATTCTCAGTCATGTTTTGGAGCTTTATTATTCTTTGATTTTAACCCTTTACCACACAATCCCGACTTTTGACGACCCCAAGAAAGAGGCCTTTAGAAAACATTGCGGGAAAAGGAGAAAATCCTGGTCACCAGCATTTTCTCCTTTTCCCACATTGTTTTCTACCCTTCCAACAACAAATTCCATTTTTTTCAGCCACATATTTTGGTCATCTTCTATTTACGCTTTCTATTTGGACCATTCTAAAATTTTGTCATTTGGTAAAGAGTAAAGTGAATATACGCAATAGCTTTCGGTAAACAGATAGGGGGATACACGTACAGTCTGCAGCATTGTGGCATTTTAGGATGTCTATCTTTTTAGACTGGTTGTCAAATCTGTGAAATTGAAGTTTTTATTAACATCTTGATGAAATGTTTTTAAAAAAGAGAAGTTTGAGTAATTCATGGCAATTGAATTATTTCTTACTTTGAACTGCATTTTGATATGATAATGGAAGACATTTTCAATACTTGTGTCAATACATGTATATATGAAGCAGATGAGATAGCTCTTTGGTTAGCTCTTTTCCACACAGCCCAAGTTTTGATGATCCTGACGAAAACACCTTTTGAAGACAGTGTGGGAAAAAGAGAAATTCTGGTAACCAGCATTTTTTCCATTTTCCACATTGTTTTCTTCCCTGTCAAGGACAAATTCCATTTTTAGAGACACACTAAAATTGTTGTCTGCAAATGCTTTCTTATTGGACCAAATTGGTAAAGAGTTCTGCTATATGTATATGTCCTACATTGTTATTGCCCTTCTAAAAGAACTTAACATTCCCAGTGATTAACCCAGTATCATTGGATCCTGTGTGTTTTTACCCTAGGGAATAGTTATAGTAAAACTTCTGCTATTAAATGGCATTTTTCTTCTTTTGCTACTTTCCTTTCATTCTTTTCAAGGATTGATGATAGTCATTGCAACAGGACTCATTTCTCTCCGACCATTGACCATTGGCTTAATGATGATGATGTGGGAAAGAGCCAGTGGCTTGTGAAAAAAAATGACCAGATTACTGGTAAAAGAGACTACAGGAAAGCAACACCCACATCCCTTTGAAAAACAAATACTTTACATTTTTTTTTTTTGCCATTGCTAGGTTTGAGATTTAGCTTTTTCAACAATAAAATTGCCTGTAGCTAAAATCTGCTAATTATAAGGCATTACTTTAATGACATCTAAAACTGTATAATTGTATGTAATTTCTTAACTCTTTACCACACGAGAAAATTTTAGACTGGTCCAAATTGAAAGCATTTGCAGACGACAAAATAAAGGTGACTGAAAAATTGAAATTTCTTCTGGGAAGGGTAGAAAACACTGTGGGAAAAGGAGAAAATGCTGGTTACCAGCATTTTCTCCTTTTCCCACAGTGTTTTCAAAAGGCTTCTTTCTCAGGGGCGTCAAAAATAGGGATTGTGTGGTAATGGGTTAAAAGATATGAGTGATAGATTCCTGCCCTTGTCCAGCCGGAATAACTCAAGTCATTGAGCCTAGGACTTGTAAAATGTCAAGTCTCTTGCCAACTGAGGTTTTGGGTTTTAGCCCCACAGCTTACTGTCTGAAATAAGTTACAATTTTTCCAATGAGACATTAAGAGGAGGTCCTGTTTGATAGTACTATACAGTAAACATACTATAGAACTAGGCATAAAAAGGATGGGTTTTGTCGTGTATCTATCCCCAAAAAATAAGTAATAGTGGGCATTGTTCCATAGGGGCAACTGGTGGGGGTAACAAATAAACAGAAAATCATACATTTCTTGCTATTGTATCATTTTATTAATGGATGAGATTCGTAACCGAATTCTATTGTTAAACACAATAGAAAAAAGAACATTTCATTATTTGAGGCAAAAGTTGAGGGAAAAAGAGGAAATGCTGAAAACCAGTATATTGTCCTTTTTCCCTACAGTGAATTTTATCCTGTAACTCTTTACCAAACGACAAAATTTAAGACATACCCAAATTGAAAACTTTTACAGACAATGAATTAAATATGACTCATATGATGAAATTTACCTGTGATAGAGTAGAAAACATTGTGGGAAAAGAAAGAAATGCTGGTAACCAGCATTTTCTCCTGTTCCCACAATGTGTCCTAGTCCTCACAACACAAATTTCAATTTTTCATTCACTTATATTTTCTCGTCTGCACTTATTTTGATTTGGACAAGTCTGAAATATTGTTGTCTGGTAATGAGTTAATTGTTGTGGTGTGCAAATGCTTTCAGTTTGGACAAAGTCTAGAATTTTCGCGAGTTAACCCATTACCACTCAATCCCTACTTTTGACGCCCCTGAGAAAGAAGCCTTTTGAAAACACTGTGGGAAAAGGAGAAAATGCTGGTAACCAGCATTTCTTTCTTTTCCCACAATGTTTTCTACTCTATCACAGGTAAATTTCAGTGTTTTCTACCCTTTCCAAAACAATTTTCTATTTTTCAGTCACCTTTATTTTGTTGTCTGCAAATGCTTTCAATTTGGACCAGTCCAAAATTTTCTCGTGTGGTAATGAGTTAAAGAATGTATACAGCTGTGCATACAAAGAATATGTTTGTAGATAGAAAGCATGCAGAGCTTTATTTTATACAGCTTATTAACCTGTTACAATACAGCTCGCTTTTAATCCAGCTGCAGTAGACAGCTTTTGAAAACATGGCGGTAAAAGGTCTGAATGCATGTAATGGGAAATTGTTCCTATTCCCATTTGGTTTTCTGCATTATTCAAGAAAATAACCTTTTGTTTTTCCAATAGAGTGATATATAGATACATGTATATACAGCAGATGGTCAATGTGTGTTTCAGCTCAACCCTGTACAAAACAAATTAATAGCATGTACATATATCATATGTAGCTTCAAAGATGATTTCTGTCTTTGAAATTATTGTAAACCTTGTGAGAAAAAGAGGAAATGCTGGTTACCAGCATTTTCTCCATTTTCCCCAATGTTTTCAAAAGCTTTCTACCACATGATCAGATGTAAGAGGTTAAATTAATAGATACAATTATGTCACAATATTAGCATCTTCTTCAGATTGAACTGTTATACCGTTACTTATGTTCTTTTTATTGACAGGCAATGAAGTTGCGCTATCACTTGACCAAATGATAAAATTTTAGACTTGTCCAAGTTGAAAGCTCTTTCAGACAGCAAAAAAAATATAGTTAAAATAATGTCTGTCTCTGAAAGTGTATAAAACTTTCTTTTAAAGAGAAACAATGCAGGAGAGAATGGACCTTTTTCCCACTTTTCTCTCAAGGTTTTCTATGACTTCCTTAGTGTTGTTAAAACTTGGGATTGTAAGCTAAGGAATTACGGAATGTGTGTCCCACAAGTCTGGTTGTAGTCTTGCCATTTGACTATTAATTTTACAGGTATAAAAGTAATGGACCAGAGATTATTAGAAAATTCTGTTACAAAGAATTATAATTTTTGGAATTGAAATACAAACAAACCTAGGTCATATCTGTATTCACTACCAAGTTTAAATACTGTTACTTGAAATTCTAGGACAAGTCATTTGATTGGATGAGATGTTCTGTCTCAGCTAATTATATAGATGGTCTTAGAATTTAGATTTTAGTAGTGACTCTTAACCCTTTGCTCCACAGATACTCATTTCTACGCATTGCTTGTAGGAGCCTTTGGAAAACATTGTGGCAAAAGGTGAAATTGCTCGTGACGAGCAATTTCACCTTTTGCCACAATGTTTTCTATGTTATCAAAAGGTGTCATATACACAAAAGAAACAGCTTCATCCTTGCTGTTATTTAGGGTCAATTAGAGATACCATGGAAATGCCTTATGGGGTAAAGGGTTAAAACCTCTATAAGAACAGATCCTTATGTAGGAAACTTAATATTTAGCTCTTTACAGCACAATCCGAAGTTGTAACAACCCTTACAGAAAGGGCGTTTTAAAATAGATGGAAAAAGAGAACATGCTAGTTACCAGCATTTTCTCCTTTTCCCACAATGTTATCAAAAGGCTTTTTCATCAGGGTTGTTGATTCATGGGACTGTCTGGCAAAGGGTTGTATGTGTTTTCCAGACAATACATTGAATCATCCATTTATCTTTATTTGACAGCAGTAAGTTTCAAGTTTTCTTCAGCAAATTGGTTCTAGGAGACTATGACATAGCTCTTTACCAAACAATACAAATTCATACTCCAAAACCAATTTTGAAAGCATTTGTGCATGATACATTAAATGTTGGTCACAGGATGATTTCTGTCTTGGATAGGTCAGTAAACATTGTATGAAAAGGAGAAAATGCTGGTAACCAGTATTTTCTCATTTTCCCAAAATGTTTTCACAAGCCATTTCTTTCTGGGTCATTCAGTCTTGGGATTGTGTGGTAAAGAGTTTAACTGTATATAATCATTCATAGATAGCTCTTTTTTTTATAGAAATTGATCATTTATTGTTACCTATATGCTACAGTCACATACGGCCAGGTCACAAACCAGATTTGCCTTGAGAAAATGAGTCGGATTAGTACCAGAATGGAGGGTATATATACTGGTGGGGTAGAATCAGCCAGATGCATTTTTGTATGCTGATTTAAAAGTTGGCCACAAGGATAGGGAAATTATGGATCAGTGGGGGTTGATGTCGTTTTACACTGTGGGCTGAAGGGATTCGATGAGGGTCAGTGCGGTTTGAACCAGGTCAATACGGATATCAATAAGGAATTGAAATCTGTGCAAAAATTTTGACCGTAATCTAAAATTTTTCTCCGCTGTATCCCCCAGAATCCATAAGGAATAGTATTGACACAGGTTATGATGCTGTTCTATATGGATGGAACCGGGTTGATGCGGTTTTAATTCAGTATGGACCCTGTTCAAAATATGGCCATGTGTGACTGTAACAGAAATAGGTATTTGTGGTCAAGTTATGTTTGCAAAATATCTTGTAATGGTCTTTAAAGCCAAGTACATGTAAACAGTCATCAGAGCTTCTTTCTTTTCGCAGAAACACCAACCTATTGGATACAAGTGTTTCACAGTTGCAGGTTGCAAGTATCTGTGGAAATGTGCAGTGGAGCAGCAGTTCTTTTTCACGTATGTCTTTTTGTTTTGTTTTGGTCATCGGTTAACCCATTACCAAACGACAACATTTTAGACTGGTCCAAATTGAAAGCATTTGCAGACAACAAAATGAAAGTGACTGAAAATTTGAAATTTGTTTTGTGAAGGGTAGAAAACATTGTGGGAAAAGGAGAAAATGCTGGTTACCAGCATTTTCTCCTTTTCCCACAAAGTTTTCTAAAGGCTTTTTTGTCAGGGGCGTCAAAAGTAGGGATTGTGTGGTAATGGGTTAAAGCATCTCTGTCTTATTTCATCTATCTATCACATTTCTAGCTCAGCTGTTTTGAAGAAAAAGAAAAGTGCAGGTATTGTTATAGCTCTATTGTCGCCTGCTTTGTTGTCATGCAAAATCTTTGACATTTTTAAATATTTTACATCTAAATGAGGACCTTTACCAACACAGCAAGTAACCATCAGATTTTTTTGCAACAGTTATTCCCCTTTTTTATTATACCCCTGCAAAACAAAATATTTTGGGGGGTGTACTGGAATCATCCTGTGTGTCCATCTGTGTGTTCATCTGTGTACAAAATACAAGTAATTGCCTGTTTCTATCAAAGCAGTGGCTGGGGTATCGAGTGACATTCAGTGACAGCTCTAGTTTTTAAAAGCAACTGTAGCCAAGCTCTGGCATCCACATACAGTGCTCTTGTTTTATAGTGTCCTAAAAGTGAATATGACTTTGATCTTTGTATTAATGACAAAATAAAAAGAATATGCAGAAAGTGATGGTTAACTCTTTACCACACGACAAAATTTTAGACTGGTTCAAATTGAAAGCATTTGCAGACGACAAAATAAAGGTGACTGAAAAATTGAAATTTGATCTGGGAAGGGTAGAAAACATTGTGGGAAAAGGAGAAAATGCTGGTTACCAGTATTTTCTCCTTTTCCTACAGTGTTTTCAAAAGGCTTCTTTCTCAGGGGCGTCAAAAGTAGGGATTGTGTGGTAATGGGTTAAGTGAATTTTTTTAGCAAAAAAGATTTTTAAAAAATGGTAGCAATAAAAAGGATTGAATTTTGAAGGACTATGTGTGATCTTAATTAAATTTTTGACCAAATGACAAGATTTTAGATTTGTTCAAGTTGAATGCATATGCAGACAATGAATCAAATGTAGCTTAACTCTTAACTACACAATCCCTGCTTTTAACAACCCTACTAAAGACGCTCTTTTAAAAACATCATAGGAAAAGGAGAAAATGTGGGTCACAGCATTTTCTCCTTTTCCCACACTGTTTTCTACGCTCCTCAGTACAAATTTCAGATTTTAGTCTCTTCTATTTTGTCGTCTGCAAATACTTTCAATCTGGATTAGTCTAAAATTTTGTCGTTTGGTAATGAGTTAAATGATGTTAAATGTCTGTGAAATTCTAGAAAACCTTGCGGGAAAGGGAGAAAATCCTGGTAACCAGCATTTTCTTCTTTTTCCACAAGGTTTTCAAAGGGCTGTTTTCTACAGGTATTAAAACACAGGGTTGTATAGAGAAGAATTAATAAGACACAGAAACATTTCTTTATTTATCTTTTTACAATTGATAATTTCCATTAGAACATGAGGGATCATTGCAGATAAATTGACAGTATAATAATTAGTAGATGATAATATGAAATATTTCTTCCTTTATTTCATTTCAGATTAAACAACTCAACAAGTGTGAACAAGGTGAGATCTGGAGGAAGTTTGTTTTCAAGGGGCTCCAAGTTTAGATTCAGGTATGAAACACTGGCTTGCCAGCTTACTGAATTAAGTGTTGTTCCTAGGGCAAAAATTTTGGGGGACACCAGTGTCCCCCAGGGTAAAATCTTGGGGGACATTCTGTAAAACAGAGGAACAAAGGCCACTTCACATGAATTTGACTTCATGCATGTAAAGTATACTTGCATGTATATTAGTAACCCTCGTTCCAAACAAATGGCTTGAAAGTTTTGAAGCAGGCTGGCATCAAATCTGACAGTTCCCGTCGGAATCATTCCCTCATAACCATGGAAATTTTGGGAGCTTTACTTTCGTTATTGTTGTTGATATTGGTTGAATTTGTCCACTCACTAACTTTCCTAAATTAGCAAATTCGTAGCTAAAGACGTTTACATGCTGAATGTATTTAAAATGCTTAATAAAATTTTTTTAACTGCTTCGCGTCAAGAATTTGAAAAAAAAAATGGAGTCTTGTAATTTTACATATCTCTTCAGACTAGTCACCAATATTGTTCTTAACAGTACACAACAACTAGAAGAAAAAAGTGAGACACATTCTATGATAAACACACTGTCTCTCTCTCTCTCTCCACTTTAGAACAAAACAGAAAGGATTTAACTTTTTCCCAAACAATCCCTAGTTTTTACAGGTCAGGAATAGAAGCCTTTTGAAAACATTGTGGGAAAAGGAGAAAATGCTGATAACCAGTATTTTCTCCGTTTCCCACAATGTTTTTTACCATATCATATACAAATAACATCTTTTTAGCAACTGTTAATTGTCATCTGCAAAATGCTTTCAATTTGGTCTGGTCCAGAATGCTTTCAATTTGGGCCGTTTGAGAAAGGGTTAATATTGGAAAATTAAGAACTAGAGCATGCTTGATGTGACACTTAGGCCCACGCTATTTTTTTTTTTTTTTTTTTTTTTTTTTTTTTGATGGGGGGGGGGGGGGGAGGACATTTTCAAAAATCATGCTGGAATCCCACGACGGCCACGCCTAGGCACAACAGTGTCAATTATAAACTTGTTCCCAAATAATGTAGAATTTTATAAAACTCGGGGAAAGAAGAATTTTGTGTTAAGACTGTACCAGAAGTTTTACAGGTCTGATACATAGCCTTTTGAAAAAACTTGGGAAAAGGAGAAAATGCTGGACAGCAGTATTTCTGCTAGTAAATAACAGTTGGGCTGAATGTACAATAAAAGGTTGTCACGCTCATGATAATTTTTCGTACCTTTTATTGGTATGATTGAACTCTAAATGCATTTTTTACGACCTGCATTGTTTATTTTTGGCCTGTCTTAAACCCTGCCCTGCACAATCCCATCTTTGAATGACCCTGAGAAAGGAAGCTTTTGAAAACATTGTGGAAAAAAGAGAAAATGATGGTTACTAGCATTTTCTCTTTTTCCCAGGATGTTTTCTTCCCTTCAAAAAACTAATGTCAATTTTTGTGTCACATTTATTTTGTCATCTGCAGATGCTTTGTATTCAAACTAGCCTTAAATTTTGTTATTCAGTAAAGATTTAATTATTCTGTTTTCAGTGGGAGATGTCAGAACGAGGCTTACATGGCTAGTGAGGAGATAAACAGAAAAGAACCAGACTTCCAAAGGTAGTTTCTCGGTCATAGTTATAGGTTTTGATAAACATCTCTTTCAACAGCTAAAAATTTCAATCCAATGACAGTTGACATAGCATTTTGTCGGAACCACATATTTCTGAGTTTTAACAACCCACAGGAAGAAGACTTGAAAACATTGCGGGAAAAGGAGGAAATGCTGGTTACCAGCATTTTCTCACAAGGCTTTGGAAGTGCAATTTTCTCCAAGGGTCGTTAAACTTATGATTGTGAGGTAAGAGGTAAGAAATAATTTATGCATAGTGCCAAAAGGGTTAGAATTATCACTTTGAGATTCTAATGAGTGCCCACATCACAGGTTTGATAGGTTTGATAGGTGAAGTAAGGAGAAGTTACGCTTTGAATCCAAATTGAGCCATGCTCTGGCAAAAGGGGGCTTAATGCATCTGTGTGATGCGTTTTATGACGCAAGTCATCACGTTATAATGGATCTGTAAAATATGTTTAGTTTATTAAGTCTTTACCACAAGAGAAAATTTTAGACTAGTCCAAATAGAAAACATTTGCAGACAAGAAATTAAATGTGACTGAAAAGTTGACATATGTTTTGTGAAGGATAGAAAACAATGTGGGAAAAGAAGAAAATGTTGGTTACCAGCATTTTCTCCTCCTCCCACAATGATTTCTAAAGGCTTCTTTCTCAGGGTTGGGATTGTGTGGTAAAGGGTTAATAATCAACTGAATCAACTGAATCTTCAGGTAAATTGATCATTTGACATACAGAAAATTGACATATACTGTAGCAAAAAAGTTTTGACCTTCGAACGTTTTGCTATAGGTCAGTTTTCTGCGTGTCCAATGATCACTGTGCAGGCTGAGTTGTGTCTGTACTTTCAGCAAATGCAGTAACCTACTTGTCACAAAGTGTCACTGATATCTATATTGCTCTCACTTGCAATGCGCTTAGCCTAGAGTCGCTTCAGCATATGCTTAAACTCACAGCCCAATAGTAGGCAAAATAGCTTGATAGTATAGTTGGCAAAATTGTGGAACTCTTTACCAGCTGACAGGAGACAGGTTGAAAGTGGCTTAACCCTTTTCCAAATAATCCCAACTTTTAACAACCTTACTTAGGAAGCCTTTGTGGGAAAAGGAGAAAATGCTGCTAGCCACAAAGGTTTCTATGCTATCAAGGAAAGATTGCGTCATTTTAACCACTATGAAATTGTCGTCTGCAAATACTTTCAATTTGGATAGGTCTAAAATTTTATCGTGTGGTAAAGAGTTAAAGGTGGGATTTGTCTTAGAAAGGGCATGAAACATTATATGTAAAGGAGAAATTATTTTTTACCAGCATTTTCTGTAAAGAAAACTTTCTCAAAAGCTTTATCAAAAAGATAATGATTTGGTACATGATTAACTACTTGGACTAGGTCACATTTGAAAGAAATTGAAAACAACAATTCATATGTTGCTCAATGATAAGTTTTGTCCTTGATAGGGTAGAAAACACTGTAGGAAAAGGAGAAAATGCTGGTTACCTCCTTTTCCCTTTTCCAGTGATGTTTTCTAAAGCTTCCTGTCCTGTGGTCATTATTTGGTAAAGAGTTCATACTGTACCCATAGAGAGCAAAAAATGTAGAAGGGATTTTCCATCAATCAAGGTTAGCAAGTATTGTAAGTTGAAGGCAGTTATGACCAAAAGTCTCTCATGTTGAATTTGACAGTGTAGATATAAGATCAGACTGTCAGTTTTTGTGTTCAGACCTTGATTTGCGCCATCAACAAAAGTACTTTTTTCGCTCTCAAAAGGTCGTAAGCTTATTAGGCAAAGCAGCTTTATAGTTATGTAGGCTTAACTCTTTACCAAACAAAAAAATTTGGACTGGACCAAATTGAAAGCATTTACAGATGACACAATAAATGTGACTGAAAAATTGAAAGTTGGTTTGGGAAGGGTAAAAAACATTGTGGGAAAAGGAGAAAATGCTGGTAACCAGCATTTTCCTCCTTTTCCCACAATGTTTTCAAAAGGCTTCTTTTACAGGATCGTTAAAAGTAGGGATTGTGTGGTAAAGGTTAATTGATCACTAGTCTTATATAAATAGAAGATTTTTTGTTGCTTATGAATGCTTTTAAGCCTCATCTATAGAAACATCTAGAAAAATGTCTTGATCTGAGAGATGTGTGAAATTACTTTTTAATTCTTTACCAACCAGCAAATTGCTTATGCTTGCTCTGAATGAAAGCATTTGCAGACAACAAAATGCATATGATTCAAAAATTGAAAGCTGTTTGTGAAAGGATAGAAAACATTGTGGCAAAAGGAGAAAAAGCTGGTGACCAAACTTTTTACTTTTTTCCACACTGTTATCAAAAGCCGATGTCAGGTTAATTAAACTTCAGGATTTTGTGGTAAAGGGTTTACTCTAAGAATAATCAAAGTTTTATATGCTTTTTCTGGCATAGTAGATCAAGATCAACTTCTATATTTTGTAATATCTGATTTTTGAAGCACAGGCTAAAGTAACAAACAGTTGCATAGAAATTGAATTTCAAAAATTTAGCATTTAGAGCCAGTGATTAACAAAAGTATAGTTTAAATAAAATCATTATTTTGTTTAGACTTGAAAATGCATTTTATGTATAATTGAATAAATGTACCTGTTAAATCTGAAATTGCTATGTTTGATGTAAGTTGGTCGACAATGCAGATCAAGATCTGACTCTATGAAAATTTATTCTGGCAAGGCTTAACTCATTACCAAACGACAAAATTTAAGACTGGTTCAAATTGAAAGCATTTGCAGACGACAAAATAAATGTGACTGAAAAACTAGAATTGTGTTTGGGACGAGTAGAAAACATTGTGGGAAAAGGAGAAAATGCTGGTTACCAGCATTTTCTCGTTTTCCCACAATGTTTTCAAATGGCTTCTTTTTCAGGGTCGTTAAAGCAGGGATTGTGTGGTAAAGGATTAATTTGTCAGACCAGCTGACCAGATATCAAATAGTTTTATTTCAATACAACTTTACATTCTGTGCTGTATGATCTTGATCTACCCTGCCAGCAAAAATGACCAAAGATTTGACTGATAAACTAGGGATAAATTCTTAAATATATTATCCGTATTTTCAGATATAGTGTAGAAAGTTTTATAAAACATGTTCATGGGAAAAAACTTGTTAAAGCGTGAGGATTTTTTTTAAACTTGGTGTTATTTTACTTTTTTACAACACTCTAGTTGACAAAAAGCAAAGTGTTATTATTTTTAGACTAGATTAACAGATTGGTCTTCTGGAAATTTTAATTGAACCACATTTCATTTCAAACCTCAATTGAGTTTTTCTGGACAATTCTTGTTCTTTGACCCCATTTCTGTTCCCATTTTGTTTGGTAGAGAACAAGCTCATGAAACATTAAGTAATGACTTAAAATAAATTCTTATATCAACTTATGCTTAAGATATTTCTTTTTTCATTATAGCATTATTCCTAACACACCTTTCATCATAATTATACTCATGACTCACATTCTTACATCCTATCCTTCCCTTTCACTTGAAAATTTGAATGTGAGACTGAATGTCAAGCAAGATGTCGAAATTTTTTTTACGCACCATGCAGAATACAAGCACAGGGCAAGTTACTTCAGCATAATTTTCATTTCATTATATACCTATGGCTTTCAAAGACAAAATTTTGTAATCATTGACATTTCATTTGAAAAAGGTAAGCAATTTATGGTATGGAGGTTAGTAGGTCTAACTTTATTTTTATGAATGGCAGTTGAATATTAGTAAGTAATATTTTGACATGTCAAATAGCAAAGCAGTGCGTGCTTAGTCTGTGCCCTAGTTATACAGTCTGTAGATGCAGAATTTTTGTCTCTGTTACATGTGTTATTTTATCTGGTTGGGACATTTGTATTTTAAGGCAGAAAATTTACTTGTATATAATGACAGACACCAGCAATCTTTGTTAAGAAAACAAATGAGGAATAAATCCCGAAATATGCTAGTTAACTCTTTACTGCATGATGCTGACTTTTAACAATCCTGGGAAAGAAGTCTTTTAAAAACATTTCGAGAAAAGGAGAAAATGTTGGTAACCCGCATTTTCTCCTTTTTCCACAAAATGTTTTCTCCTTTTTCAACAAAATGTTTTCTACCCTGTCATAGCAAAATTGCACCATTATTACATTTTAATTGTAGTCTGCCAATACTTTTAATATGGACAAGGCTAAAATTTTGTCGCCTGGTAAAAGGTTATAAACACAACACTGCAAGGCAGTGAAATGTTCCATTAGTGTAGGTGTTTGCACTTGATTGTAAGTAATGTATGAACCCATTGATTTTTATTAACACCATGTCACAGTAGTAGTAAGTCTAAAAACACCTTTGATTTGAAGAGTACGCCTTCACATATTTTCTTTTTTGTTAAAAAATCTTGTTTTTATCACCAATCTGATACACCTTAAGAATTTAAGCAAAGTTTTGCAGCAAAAATGACCTACATTACTTCTTTTAATTCTTTACCACACAATCACGAGTTTTAACGACCCTGAGGAAAAAGACTTCTGAAAGCATTGTGAGAAAAGGAAAAAATACTGGTAACCAGCATTTTTTCCCTTTTCCGACAAAGTTTTCTAACCCATCTATTACAAAACACCCATCTTATCTTGTTGCCTGCAAACACATTTAATTTGGACCATTGTAAATTTTTCGCTTGGTGAAGAGATAACTAGCTTTTGTTCCATGTGTGATACTCAATATTCTTCCAAACTAACAAGCTACTCATCCTCGGATACCCCGGGGTCTCCCTATTTGCTACGCTACATCGACCCCTGGGACAACTGACTAATAAAACTTTGAATCAGCCGCCGAAAATCGATACGAAACGTCATAGCGTACAGTCCATTCGCCCATGACAAAATGATGATGGAACCAATGAAAAGCCAGCATTCGGCCAGCGGTAGAGCGAGGGAAATTCAATTAATTGTCCCAGGGGTCGATGTAGCGTAGCAAATAGGGAGACCCTGGGGTATCCGAGGATGCAAGCTACTCACTTAACATCAACTTGGTATCTGAAACACAGTACCTTGCTAATGTGCACGAGGCTGACATGGAATATCATAAAGCAAAATGTGTATACCAGTATTACCGGTACATTTACTTTACTTTGCTTTTTGTCCATTTTGTCCCAGTGTGTGCCTTTCGCCCTTTACCAGATGACAAAAACCTCAGACTTGCTTGGATTCAAAGAAGTTGCAGACAACTAATCAAATATGCCTAAAAGGATGGGTTTGTGTGTTGAAATAGCAGATAAACATCGTTGGAAAAGGGAGAAAATGCTGGTTGCCAGCATTTTCTCCTTTTCCAACAATGTTTTCAAAGACTGCCTGACATAGGGTCATTAGAATTTAGGATCTTGTGGTAGTGGGTTCAATATTTCCAGCCTCCTTTGTTTTTCCATTACATGCTTTACAATGGTGTTGTCCAACCAGTGACTAGAAAACTTGCGAAATATTTTCTAAACTGGCTTAACTCTTTACCACACGAGAAAATTTTAGACTAGTCGGAATTGAAAGCATTTGCAGATGACAAATGTGACTGAAGAATTGAAATTTGTTCTGGGAAGGGTAGAAAACATTGTGGGAAAAGGAGAAAATGCTGGTTACCAGCATTTTCTCCTTTTCTCACAATGTTTTCAAAAGGCTTCTTTATCAGGGTCGTTAAAAGTCGGGGTTGTGTGGTAAAGGGTTAAATTTTTCCCTTAGAACAAGCTTTTACTCCAATTCTGTAAAAGGGTAGAAAACATTGTTGGAAAAGGAGAAAAACTGGCAAGTGGCATTTTCTCCTTTTAACATGTTGTTTTCTTCCTTTTCAAGGACAAGTCATGATTTTGAGCTACATTTATTTTGATATCTGCACATGGTCCTAGTTTAATCAAGTCCAAATTTTTGGGGGTTACTAGCATTTTCTTTTACCATAATGTTTTGAATATCTTGCTTCCTCATATTTATGAAAACTTGGGATTGTCTGATAGAAAACAAAACAAATTTCTTTTTGAACCCCATTCATTTTGTCATCTGCAAGTGCTTTCAATATGAGCAAGTCTAGAATTTTATGGTCTTGTAAGGAGTTAAATTGTGGTTGGCTGGGACTCTCAAAGTGGACAAGTCTAAATTTTTGTCTTGAGGTAAAGGGTTTATGTTTTATATGTTCTTTGCATGTCGGACTTTGCCATCAAGAACCTCATTTGTGAAACAAGCTTCTTTCTTTGGCTAACTTCTATCTTTCCTCTTTCCCAACTTGCATGACTTTATTTAACTCATTACTTTCTACATTTTTGGGATCTTGGGGCAGAGAACAGCTCCAGCTGTAAATATTACAGAAAAAGAAATTGTGAATAAGTTGAATGCATCTACTTGATTTGTTATACAAGACAAGTTATAATGGATAATGAATGTAATAATGGATCTAGAAAATCCATTGGTTGTACATTCAACTGGATCTGGAAGTAGAACTGTCCTTTGGCATGCAGAAAATTTACCCGTAGCAAAATGCTTCAATACATGTCAGCCTACATAGACTGCAAAGCCTGATATGGATGGATAACCCTTTACCCTATAAGGCATTTCTATGGTATCTCTAATTGACCCTAAACAACAGCTACGATGAAGCTGTTTCTTATGTGTATATGAGACCTTTTGATAGCATAGAAAACATTGTGGCAAAAGGTGAAATTGCTCATCATGAGCAATTTCACCTTTTGCCACAATGTTTTCCAAACGCTCCTACTAGTAATGCATAGAAATGATTATCTATGGAGTAAAGGGATAATTTCTGCAGATGCAGCAAGCCTCTTTTCAGAGAGCCTTACTTACATGTATTTTACATGGATGTTTTCAGAGTTCAAAGTTTTCTGCTGCAACCTTGTTTCCAAAGACAATGAGTTGAGGAAATTTTAGGTTACATATCTTCTTTCTGAATGGCTTAATTCTCTTCCTTTATTTTACTCCCAGAAAACGAATGTTTTCGGGGGTATACTGGAATCAGCCCGTGTGTCTGTCCTTTGATGTATAAAATACTAGTAATTCTGTGTTGCAAACTCCTCCTACAGTTTTCCTTCAATTGTTTTGAAACTTTGCACATATATTGATCATATATTGAAGATTTGCAAGATACAATTTTTAAGCGTCAACTCTTCCTGGTCAAGGAATTATCTCCCCTTGAACTTGAAACTTTTTTTCGGTCAGAGCGCTGGCAAGGGTATTAAGTCACATTCAGTGACAGCTCTAGTTGTTTCTAGCAAAAGAAAGGCAATTTTAGTTTCATTTTATGTTACGGAGTAAAATCGTTTAGTATTGTATTGTTTTCATCTTCAACTTTTGCCTTCATGTGGGCCTTTTTTTTTAACATTTTACGTATTGCACAGGACATGTTTGTTCATGTTGAATTTGTTCAGACGAAGAATATGAAAGTGATTAAGAATTGATATAATGTTCCAATATAGAGTGACAAATTAGCAGAAAGAATGCCAATCAGAATAAAAACAAGAAATATTTTCCAAAAAGATGGGCACCGTAAATGCCTGCAAATGGGCTAGGGCCCTTGGAATAAACATGTCTACATTTTTAACCAATCACAAATTTCAATTTATTCATTTGTTTTCAAAACCAATAAAGTAAGTAAAAAGCCATCACATTCAGGTACGGGAAAGAAAATAAGTTTTTAATTTTTCGAATGTGTTCTGCAGAGCCATCTTTTATAAAATCTGATCATGATATACACAGCTTTTAACCCTTTACCATATGACAAAATTTGAGCCTTGTTCAAATGTTGAAAGCATTTGCAGAAGACAAATTCTGTGTGGCTCATATGGTGCAATTTGTCTTCGATAAGATAGAAAACATTGTGGAAAAAAGAGAAAATGCTGGTAACCTTCAACGCTTTCAAAAGTAATTTTCCTGAGGGTGGTTAAAACTCAGGATTGTGTGGTAAAGGATTAAAAGTCTAAAGTTTTGATAGCCATGGTACCGTTTAACCCTTTTCCAAATAATCCTGACTTATAATGACTTTGAAAAAAGAAGGCTTTTGAAGATATTGTTGGTAAAAAGTAAAATGGTGGTAACCAGCATTTTCTCCTTTTCCCTTTACACATTAACATCTTCAAATACTTTTTGAAAGGTCCAATATTTTGTATTCAGGTAAAAAGTTAATGGGAAAAAATAAGTGGAAGAAAGTTGAGAGTTTTCTATGCAAAAATTTAAGATACCAGTACTTGAAATCATGCACATTCTTTTCAAGTAATCTATGCTAGTCTGTGCTTCTTTTCCCCCTCTTCCTGAGGTCATAATGTAGGGTCTATAGATCTACTGTTATTAGATGTATCTTTCATTGTAAAAATTTTCTATTGTGTACAATTCTCAGTAATGTAATCACATATGTGGAATGAAATCACAGGAATATCACAGATTCCTAAAAAAGTAATTTATGGAAAATCAAATGTATTTGAGCAGAAGTCCTGTACGTAAAATAACTCTGTACCACACAACAAATTTTACACTAGTCCAAATTGAAAGCTTTTGCAGACAACAAATATAACCTTTACCACACAATGACGATCTTTAAAGCACCTGAGAATGAAGCCTTTTGAAAACATTTGTGAGAAAAGGAGAAAATGCTGGTAACCAGCATTTTCCCCTTTTCCCACAAATGTTTTTTATATAAAAGAAAAGTTGCACCTTTTGAGCCACAGTGAAATTGTCATCTTCAAATGCTTTCTTTTTCTAAAAGGCTGAAATTTTGTCATCTGGTAGAGTGTTAAATGTGACACAAAAGACAGAGCTTTATGTAATAGAATACAAACTTTGTTGGAAAAGAAGAAAATGCTGATTACCAGCATTATCTTCTTTTCCAATAATGCTTTGAAATGGCCTCTTCTTCAAAGTTGTTAAAATTTACATGGTACAGGGATATAAATGGATTAGTATTTGGGAATGTTGTCAGTTAGACAAAAACAATGTACATAGATTGTATATTTAGTCTACAAGAATCATAATTTTAAATGTGATTTCTTTTTCAGGACATGTTCATTGCCCAATTTTGCCAGAAGGTCAGACTCGAGGATGAATGCTCGAAACATAGCATCATTATCCCAGTCTATAACTGAAGGTAAGTCAAGGTCACTAAATACCGAAGAGCTGAGTCATTATATAGGAAAGTGCACTGTACAGTCATAGGACCTGTTGTTATACATTGCATGACAGCTGTAATATCTTTTCTCGTCTTTTTCAATATTCGTAACATTTTCTCTTCAACTCTACTCGAGTCATGCTCTGGTGAAAGGAACATTTATGCATCTCTTTGATGCATGGAGCCAAGAAAGTCATTTCATAGTTACGAGTACAGAAAATCAGTTTTTTATCACAACCAACTGAATTATGAAGTAGACCTACCCTAAACTCTGTACCAAACGACAAATTTTGGACATGGCCAAATTGAAAGCATCTGCAGACGACAAAATAAATGTGAATCAAAATTTGAATTTTGAATTATAAAGGGTAGAAAACATTGTGGTTACCAGCATTTACACCTTTTCCCATAATGTTTTCAAAGGCTTTCTTTCTCAGGGTCTTTAAAAGTCGGAATTCTGTAGTAAAGAGTTAACCCTTTATCAAACAACCCTAGATTTTATGACCCAAAGAAAGAAACCTTCTGAAAACATTGTGAGTAAAGGAGAAAATGCTGGTAACCAGCATTTTCTCCTTTTCCCAGTGTTTTCTACTCTTTTAAAGTCAAGTTTGAAATCTTGAGCCACATTAATTCAGTGCTTTCAAATGCTTTCAATTTGGACAAGTCTAAAATTGTGTCACTTGGTACAGAGTTAAATGATCAGAAAATAAATGAATAGCAAAAACTTTGGCCTAGGTCAGCCTGCACCATCCTGGGAACCCAGGTTTACGCATTACGTTACTCTCCATGCATTACAGAATGAATCGAAACCTGGGCCCGTATTCACCAATCATTCTTAAGAATGTTCTTTGTCTTATTCTCCAGAATTTTCTACATTTGTAAGTAACAAGACTTCTGATTGGATAAATCGAATGGTTTAGCCAATCAAAAGTTGTGTTACTTACAAATTTAGAAAACCTTGGAGAATAAGACTAAGAATATTCTCAAGAATGGTTAGTGAATACGGGCCCGGGTCAACGAGGATGGCCTGTACGGACTTCACATGTTGACCTTGGTTGATTTTTGTGTTGCAGATGCATTAAACCCCCTTTTCACAGGGCATGGCACATAATTATTTATTGTTCTCACTAGAACTATGGCTTCTCTGTTATTTTGCTGCATAAATCAGTAGAGATATACTGTATCATCATTTTGTTTGTGACTTTCTTGAAATACTTGTAAATAAGAAGAAATTGATGTCTCTAGCATGCAATATCTCCATCTGTCATCATATTTTCTTAATTTTATTTTGCCTGCGAATTCAATTTACTTTCCAATCTAGTCTTCCAAGTGTATTTACTGAAGAATGCTGAATCAGTAGTGTCACATGTTTGCATGCCCCTGCGTCCTGCTAGAATATAAATAAGAATAGGTTCAAGTCGCATTTCTTTACTGTAAATGGCAAGTGATGCAGTGCTGAAGAAAAGAAATAAACACATTTAAAGTCAGAAAAAAAAAATCTGGATATTGTTGTTTCAAAGCTGCTTTCTCCTGATGGAAAAAAAAAAAGATGCACTGCATGGATCAAGATAAGATGATAGTTGTAGGTCTGTATTCACCAACCATTCATACAAATGTTCTTGGTCTTATTCTCCAAGATATTCAAAGTTTGAAAGTAACACAATTTCTGATTGGCTAAACCATTTGGTTTAGCCAATCAGAAATTGTGTTACTTTCAAATATAGAAAATTCTAGAGAATAAGACATATATGTTCTTAAGAATGGTTGATGAATAGTGACCCTGGTCTTGATCTGTGTTGTTAGATCAAACCAAATAAATTTTAGCTTAGTGTTGTTGAAGTTATGGTAAGCAATGAGCTGCTTGTCCACTGTCTAGAAATAGAACCCTCTGGTAGTTAATTTTGTTAGGTGAACTCTTTGCCACACAATGCCACCTTGATACAATCCTGAGATAGAAGGCTTTTGGTCACATAGTTGGAAAAGGAAATAATGCTGGTAGCCTACATTTCCTTGTTTTTTCACAATGTTTTTTTCATTGCTACACCCTGATCAGTTGAGCCACATGTCATTTACAAATGCTGTTAATTTGAACAGTTCCAAAATTGTTTCATTTGGTAAAGAGTATATTCTTAACAACAGAGCTCTAAATAGAGAGAATGATTTTGATTTCAAAATTGAAAATATTAATAATTTTTCACAAAACCCTGTGTTAG
The DNA here is from genome assembly GCA_943736015.1 of Tridacna crocea. Lineage (NCBI taxonomy): Eukaryota > Metazoa > Mollusca > Bivalvia > Cardiida > Cardiidae > Tridacna > Tridacna crocea. The sequence goes on from OX031066.1 coordinate 20,857,104, forward strand.
GGCTACCATTAGAATCGTCTCATGGAGACATTTCTAATGAGTTCCCACATTATAGGGTTTAGAAGAGAAATAATGGATTTGTAATACCATCACTCCCTCCTGTCTGGAGCTCTGTTAACAACCTATAAAACATGTCTCAAATGATGAAGATTGTCTGGGAAAGGGCAGAAAACATTGTGGGGGAAATAGGAGAAGGTGCTTCTTGCACCACAATGTTCTCCAGGGTTGTTAAAAGTCAGGATTTTGTCATCAAGGGTTAGCTGATAGGTAATATCTATAGCACATACTTTCACTTCTGTCTTGCTCTTTATCTTATGTTTTATTCATTGTATTACATGTACCAGTATTTATTATTAGCTTTCATCTTTAGATCACTAAGTAAATTAAAATGAATATTTTAATGTTGAAAAGCAACCTAATGCCTGCCATGGCTGAAAATACCAAACAGTATTCATCGAAGATCAGAATGCAGGTTTGGTGCAGTCTGATCTTGATTTACATTGTCTATGAAAAGTTGAAAATGGACTACATTAGTGATATATAGATGAAAATTTCTGTACCAAATACTCTCATGTTTACAAGACTGTAGAGATTGCCTTTGAAAACATTATTGGAAAAGGAAAAAATGCTTAATCCATTACCAAACGACAAAATTTTAGATTTGATTAAATTGAAAGCATTTGCAGACAACAAAATAAAAGTGATTGAAAATTTGAAATTTGTTATGTGAAGAGTAGAAAACATTTTGGGAAAAGGAGAAAATGCTGGTTACCAGCATTTTCTCCTTTTTCCACAATGTTTTCTAAAGGCTTCTTTCTCGGGGGCGTCAAAAGTAGGGATTGTGTGGTAATGGATTAAAACAAGCATTTTCTCCTTTTCCCGCAATGTTTACTATTCTGAGGACACTTTATGTCATTTGAATAATACAAGTATTTTAGTTGTTGTCTTCATATGCTTTTTGTATGAGCAAGTCTAAATTTTTACTAAATGTTGTACCAACTGTTTTCTTTTCCTTTTACTCTTTCCCTCATGGCTGAAAAATTTCATAGCTTCAACAGTACAAAAAATAGGAAACATCTCAAGTCAGCAAAATGCTTTCCTCTTGTACTGCTTTTAAATGCTTTGTCACTTGAAATAGGTAAATGTAAACAGGTTGCTAGATGCTTTGTATATGATCCTATGTAAGTTTATAGCTCCACTGGCCAAAAGCCAGTGAACTTATGTCATGGCACATGGTCCATCGTGCAACCGTGTGTCCGTGTGCATGCACGGGATGCTTGTGTTAGTTGTGTTAACTTTTATTTCAGATATCTCTGAAACTTAACAGAAATTATACCACCATGGCCCTCTTCAGAAATTCTTCAAAGAATTTGATTCTAATAAAAACTGGTTGCCATGGCAACAAAACTACGAAAAAGATCATTCAACAGCTTCTTGTCCAAAACTATAAGACCTAGGGTTAACAAATTTGGCATGAAGCATCATCCAATTGACTTTCTAGAATTCCATGGAAATCTTCTTGTCAGAGCATTCTTTGTTAGAGTTCATTGATCTTTGGTATGTACGGCACTTGATTAACCCATTACCACACAATCCCTACTTTTGATGCCCTTGAGAAAGAAGCCTTTTGTAAACACTGTAGGAAAAGGAGAAAATGCTGGTAACCAGCATTTTCTCCTTTTCCCACAGTGTTTTCTACCCTTCCCAGAACAAATTTTAATTTTTCAGTCACCTTTATTTTGTCATCTGCAAATGCTTTCAATTTGGACCAGTCCAAAATTTTGTCATGTGGTAAAGATTTAAACCTGCTTGTAATTGATGACATATTAATCTTTGCAATCAGGTATTGAAAATGATACAACCTTCTTAATGGCAGGCCTTTTTCTCAATATATTTTTATTACCATATGAAGTTCTTACCATGCATTTATGTCTCTGTTAATTCCAGTTTAGTCTGTAACTCAACTTCTAAAAGGTAGTGGAGTAATACAGGGTCATCATGGCCCTCTTATTTGTGGAATCCTTGCAAGTCGTGAGCCTGTTGTTTAGGTGCCTGTCTGTCATACTGTTCTGAATATTAATATTTAAGTAATGAGCATTCCAATTCGTTAATGTCTTGGTTAAATAATAGTCTCCTGTATCAGGTTTTTGAGAAATGTATATTTCAGGTATCCCTCACCCATTGATCAATCAAATGAATTGTATCTTATATTAGATGCAAAGTTACTGATACACTTGTCATAAGGAAATTCTTTTTTTTTTTTAAACTCTTTACCAAAAGACAAATTTCCCACCAGTCCAAATTGAAAGCATTTGCAGACAACTAAATAAATGTGAATCAAAAATTGAAATTTGGTTTTGACAGGGTAGAAAATATCGTGGGAACAGGAGAAAATGCTGGTTACCAGCATTTTCTCCTTTTTCCACAATATTTTCAAATGCTTTCTTTCTCAAGGTTGTTTAAAGTCGGGATTATGTGGTAAAGAGTTAAAGGTTGAAGAGATGTGAATGGACAGGTTTAAACTGGAATTGAGTTGTGTGTCTGTTGCTCAGTAGAGGTCTTGTGTCATTTTCTTCTACAGTTTTCAACCAATTTGACAAAAGTTTAAAGAGTCTTCCCACTATAGGAACTTGTTCACCAGCAGTTTTGATATGATTTTATGAATAAATTGATGTCTATGAGGGAAAGAGATTAGGTAATTCTAGTAAATCTTATATAGATAGATATCCTTTTTTATGTTGCATGTATTTGTTAATGTATATTTGTATTCACTTGTATATTGTAGATAAAAGTGGGCAAAGATACAAGGGTAAGTCTCGAGAGCTTCTGCTGCAATATTTTAACCCGGCTACAAATCTGTTTTGTGTTAAAAAGTTGGGGTTTTTTTTTAGCTTACCTGAGCACATAGTGCTCAGGGTGAGCTATTGTGATCGATCATTGTCCGGCGTCTGTCCGTCCGTCCGTCCGTCCGTGAACAATTACTTAAAAATTCTTCTCCTCTGAAACCGCCCAACAGATTTCAGTGAAACTTCACAGAAATGATCCTTAGGTGATGCACTTTCAAAATACTTCAAAGATTTGAATTCCATGGAGAACTCTGGTTGCCATGGCAACCGAGAGAAAAAAACTTTAAAAATCTTCTTGTCCCAAACCGTAAGGGCTAGAGCTCTCATATTTTGCATGTAGCATCATCTAGTGACCCTCTACCAAAATACTTCAAATTATGGCCCTAGTGTTGAAAATGGCCCTATGTTGTGGGTTCTTGGATTTCACATGGAGATAAAGAAGGAATCTTTAAAAATTTTCTTGTCCCAAACCATAAAGGCTAGAGCTCTCATATATGGCATGTAGTATCATCTAGTGGCCCTCTATTAAAATACTTCAAATATCGGCCCTAGTGTAGAAATTGGCCCTATGTTGTGGGTTCTCGGATTTCACATAGAGATAAAGAAGGAAATCTTTAAAAATCTTCTTGTCCCAAACCGTAAGGGCTAGAGCTTTCATATTTGGCATGTAGCATCATCTAGTGACCCTCTACCAAACACTTCAAATTATGGCCCTAGTTTGAAAATGGCCCTATGTTGTGGGTTCTCGGATTTCACATAGAGATAAAGAAGGAAATCTTTAAAAATCTTCTTGTCCCAAACCATAAGGGCTAGAGCTCTCATATATGGCATGTAGTATCATCTAGTGGCCCTCTACCAAAATACTTCAAATAATGGCCCTAGTGTGGAAATTGGCCCTATGTTGTGGGTTCTCCGATTCCACATAGAGATAAAGAAGGAAATCTGTAAAAAACTTTATGTCCCAAACCTTAACAGCTAGAGCTTTCATATTTGGCATGCAGCATCATCTAGTGGCCCTCTACCAAAATACTTCAAATTATGGCCCTAGTGTTGAAAATGGCCCTATGTTGTGGGTTCTTGGATTTCACATGGAGATAAAGAAGGAAATCTTTAAAAATCTTCTTGTCCCAAACCATAAAGGCTAGAGCTCTCATATATGGCATGTAGTATCATCTAGTGGCCCCCTATTAAAATACTTCAAATAATGGCCCTAGTATGGAAATTGGCCCTATGTTGTGGGTTCTCGGATTTCACATAGAGATAAAGAAGGAAATCTTCAAAAATCTTCTTGTCCCAAACCTTAAGGGCTAGAGGTTTCATATTTGGCATGTAGCATCATCTAGTGACCCTCTACCAAAATACTTCAAATTATGGCCCTAGTGTTGAAAACAGCCCTATGTTGTGGGTTCTCGGATTTCACATAGAGATAAAGAAGGAAATCTTCAAAAATCTTCTTGTCCCAAACCTTAAGGGCTAGAGGTTTCATATTTGGCATGTAGCATCATCTAGTGGCCCTCTACCAAAATACTTCAAATTATGGCCCTAGTGTTGAAAATAGCCCTATGTTGTGGGTTCTCGGATTTCACATAGAGATAAAGAAGGAAATCTTTAAAAATCTTCTTGTCCCAAACCTTAAGGGCTAGAGCTTTCATATTTGGCATGTAGCATCATCTAGTGACCCTCTACCAAAATACTTCAAATTATGGCCCTAGTGTTGAAAACAGCCCTATGTTGTGGGTTCTCGGATTTCACATAGAGATAAAGAAGGAAATCTTCAAAAATCTTCTTGTCCCAAACCTTAAGGGCTAGAGGTTTCATATTTGGCATGTAGCATCATCTAGTGGCCCTCTACCAAAATACTTCAAATTATGGCCCTAGTGTTGAAAATAGCCCTATGTTGTGGGTTCTCGGATTTCACATAGAGATAAAGAAGGAAATCTTTAAAAATCTTCTTGTCCCAAACCTTAAGGGCTAGAGCTTTCATATTTGGCATGTAGCATCATCTAGTGACCCTCTACCAAAATACTTCAAATTATGGCCCTAGTGTTGAAAATGGCCTTATGTTGTGGGTCCTCAGATTTCACATAATGATAAAGAAGGAAATCTTTAAAAATCTTCTTGTCCCAAACCTTAAGGGCTAGAGCTTTCATATTTGGCATGTAGCATCATCTAGTGACCCTCTACCAAAATACTTCAAATTATGGCCCTAGTGTGGAAAATGGTCCTATGTTGTGGGTTCTCGGATTTCACATAGAGATAAAGAAGGAAATCTTTAAATATCTTCTTGTCCCAAACCATAAGGGCTAGAGCTCTCATATATGGCATGTAGTATCATTTAGTGGCCCTCTACCAAAATACTTCAAATAATGGCCCTAGTGTGGAAATTGGCCCTATGTTGTGGGTTCTCAGATTTCACATAGAGATAAAGAAGGAAATCTTCAAAAATCTTCTTGTCCCAAACCTTAAGGGCTAGAGCTTTCATATTTGGCATGTAGCATCATCTAGTGGCCCTCTACCAAAATACTTCAAATTAAGGCTCTAGTTAGCTCACCTGAGCACTTTCAAACTTCTCTTAAATATTTATATAACCGGGTTTGGTTATGAAAGATTATCTTCTTATCTAAACCAAGAAGACCTAAAGCTTTGGCCTTGCACTTCGATATTTGGTATTTATCTTCATTGTAAATCTTTACTGCTTGGTACTCAGGTGAGCAATATAGGACCATCATGGTCCTCTTGTATTGGCAAAGATACATGTAAACATTGATGTTTTTGATTCCATGTGATTTTTCCTGAACAGAGCACTAAGTGCTCAAGATGAGCTTCTGTGATTATAGTGTGTCCATTGTACAAGGCAACTTTGCCTTGTGTACATTGGGTTGAATGCTTGTTTTGAAGGCATCTTGGACAAGTATAGAAAAGAAGTCATTTCTAGCTACAAAATGGGTCACACTCAATGTTTCAAAAAATCATGTGTATGCTTTGGGCCACATTTTCCACCCTTTGTACATGGAATGAAACTTTCATAGAATGACTGTTTTGATCACATACGGAATGAGTTTGAGCAGTAGCCCATCAGGTCAAATCCATTAAAATTTGTCAGTCTGTCACAGGTTTGTTTGAAAATTAGCTTAGCTTGGCTCAAAAAGTAGGTTACCATATAAAATATTGCAATAACCTTGTATAAGCCGTCAAGAGGTTACATAAAGCTTGATCAAAATGTTAAAATTTATGGTATATGTGATCAGTCAGTGGGAAAAAATAACATTGTTCTGTAGATGCTACGCTTTTAGTCAAATGATCATGGAACTAGGTTTAAGAATGTCTTTGAGGAATTTGAAAATAGGTCATGTCAGGTTAACAAGTCACTGTGTCAAAGTTTCAGAAATAAGTGTAGGCTGCATAGAAGTAATGTTAGAAATGAAATTGGAAATCGGTCATAATGTTTATCATAGCAATATCTAATACACATAAAAACAAAGGTATGTTATTCAAGAAAAGTAGGTCAATAGGTCAAATATAATGTCTATGTTATGTACACTCATGAGACCTCACTTTTGGTCCAGTGTGTATGAATGTTTGTCATATATCATTTCTGAGACATGTAGAAACTTTGGCATCTTATGCAAAAAAAAGTAGGTCACTAGATCAATTCTAGTATTAACTTTGCACATTTTTAATCCAGTGTTCATGAAACTTTTTGCCTGGACACTGAGTGTGATAAGGTTGTATATGAATACTCTCTACATAAAAGTAGGTTATATTCAATATATAGAAAAAGCAAGGGGCCATTATAAAGAAACTTTATTTTTGGTCTTTGGTTCATGGTACTTGCTTACAATGCTTTCCTTTGTGATAACTTCTTTTATTTTCTCAAAAATATGGACAAGTCCATGTGATCGATCCAGGACCACTATAGTTCTGATGTTCTATGCATTCTATAGACATGTTTTATTCCATTTGAATTTTCATGCCATAGCTACATGTATTTGCACCATTAAAATTAAGGAGAATAAAAAGGTTAACATTGCTGAGAATCACGACAGACAGCATTTTTTTGTTCTAAAATTTGAAACAGGACAACAAAGTAGGTATGAAAACAAAGAATTCAAAATTCTTACAAATTTTACCTTTTAACACAAGGATCTTAACTTAAAATGTAGTAATTTATGACATTCCATCATCTAAGTTGTTAGTGAATGAGGAGCAAAATATTCCAATCTTTTTGCAGATGATCTCATTTTCGGTGGTTCTTTGAGAGGGGAGATACTTCCTTCCAGTAAGAGTAAGCAAATAATTGTAGGATGTGCATTGTTAAATTATTGGCAGCTACCACACTAATGCAAAGCTTAACTAGAGATTGCTAATTTTTAGGGCGTTGTTTGGTGCACATTGATTGCATTTTTTTTTTTATTTAGTTACTTTGCACCATGAAGCACACATGCCATTGAAAACCTACATATACAGTGGAACCCCATTAGAACGAACTGCGCTATAGCGCCGATTGCATTATAACGCGGGTGTCCTTTGGCTCCCAAAATTTTGGGAGTTGACCATTTTCGAGTCTGATCCAAATCCACCGTTGCTCTCACAAGAATCTTCGATGTAAAAAAAAAAAACACCACTCGGTCAAATAAAAAATCGATACCGTGCACATAATATGACAATTTTTCACACCTTTACCTTGTTGTTAACATTTATCGCTTTGCACAATTACTTTGACAAATACACGCACAGTAGGTAACAAAAGGACTTCGTCCCATAATTGTCTTTGCACACAATCTTGCATTATACAAACTTTACGTCAATATGTTCTGTCTCTATGTAGATCGTAACGGCAATATCGAATGTTCCGTAACTCGCAAATGCATTCAGACTCCCTATATGTTCGGACACGTTATATTTTTTGTCAAAAAAATTCTATTTCAAGTTCAATCTTAAGATAGTCTGAATATTAAAAAATACTTGGACAGGCTGAAAAATATATTTTCCAAAACACGTGACATTAAATTTTTGGAAAATACTCTAGATAGGATGATCGGCTGCATGGTGAACGCAGAGTTGTACATCTTGCATAATAGTGTCATGCACATGAAACCTTCGAGAGTCGAGTCGACCAACAGTAATTCTCAGTCTTGAAATTACAAACACACACAAAAAAATGAGACTCTCAGTATTTTTTTTATGTAAGAAATACCTCTTCACAGCGGAAAGAGAAGATTACGATCAGAGGTCAGATACAACATTTAGTCCATAGTGTGATCTTGATCAACAGAGACCTCTAAGTTCAGCAACTTAAGGCCTGAATGAAGCGTAAGGGTTAAATGTTTCCTGACTTTGCGATGTTATGTAAGCAGTTTTGCCATTTTTCACAACTTTTTCTGAATGCATCTGCTGCAGTTCAAGCATGAAAAGTCGTTCCATAGAAGAAAATGGTTGAAGTCCTGTTAGTGTTGTCCCCATGAATACAAAAATACAGCATTATTGAATACAAAACCTTGTTTTTCTTCTCCATTTATCGGCAACTAATCCGTTTAACTTAAGCATCAAATCACAAATTTCTTTTTAATCTTGGTCTCAACAAAATTTTCAGAAATTAGCCGTATGACTCTCTTTCTACCAAATACACAACATACATGTGACACAACTGTATGTTATAAACTTAACCCTAGATATAACACTGTTGACGATCATGGCTCTCACCGACAGCGTTATAACGGGGCTCCACTGTAGTTCTTATTCCTTATTCTAGTTACCGTATTCTAAGAGGAGGGAATTGAGGGTAGAGGCACAAATGTAAGACATTTTAAGGGTGTTTCCAAATGAAATTTGACCTGTATGACATGATTGTTCATGAATATTTCTATTTTGAAACATAACATTTTTACTTCTCATTAAGTTTATATTCTCATTACTAGTGACAATAATGTTACATGGAAAGGGTAAGAACATTTGTAAATGATAATTACCAAGCTGGTATGATGGAACATGCTCAATTTATTTCTCATGCTTGTTTCCTCAAGCATTCTCTGATGAAGGCATGTAGTATCCAACCTGTCCAGCATGCCCTACAACATGCTCTGATATTCTTTGTACCAAACTACAAATTTTGAGACTTTTCCAACTTGAAAGCACTTGTAGGTGACAAATTAAATGTGGTTTGATTGGTGAGATTTATCTTTGAAAAGGTAGAAAACATTGTGAAAAAAAAAAAAGAAAATGCTGTTTGCCAGCATTCCTCCTTTTTCAACCATGTTTTCAAATCCATCTTCCTTTGGGTCCATGAAACTCATGATTATTTGTTAATAGGATAGCCAATTTTTTACCATACACCTGTTGATGTGGTTGGCACTCCTCAAAAAAATAGATTTGAGTTATATGATACTTTTCTCATATTTTCTATCAAAACAAATTTGATGTAAATTACATACTATGAATTGCTTCATAAATTTTGGTGGGGTTGGGGAGGGGGCAATACTAGCAAAGTGATGGTCAAGGTTCTGGAATAAGTATATAAAAGAAGTAAGCATTGCAATGTCATGTAGATAGCTAAAGATAGTTTTTTTCATGTTACAAGATTTACATGTATTTTGATAAAATGCTTAGTGTTAAAAAATATCATGGAATTCTGAAAATTGCTTATTTTCAAGACGTATCAGATTCAATATCAAGAATACAAATAAATGAAATGATAAAATTACAGCATCATGGATTGTGTATTTTTACATCAAGAAATATCTTTTGCTTTTTGTTGTTTTTTTCCTTTGTTTGGGATCTACTTATTCTTATGTAATCTAAAATTGGCTGTACTATACCGTGTAACAGTTGAATCAGCAGGAAGGTTAACCCATTACCAAATGACAATATTTTAGACTGGTCCAAATTAAAAGCATTTGTAGACAACGAAATAAAAGTGACTGAAAACTTGAATTTTTTTTTTTGTGAAGGGTAGAAAACATTGTGGAAAAAGGAGAAAATGCTGGTAACCAGCATTTTCTCCTTTTTCCACAAAGTTTTCTAAAGGCTTCTGTCTCAGGGGCGTCAAAAGTAGGGATTGTGTGGTTGAGAAGTAGGCTTTTCACAATGTCTTCTCTTCTTTCACAATATTTTCTACTATTGGAAAGACAGAAATAAACCTTTTTGCAAAATTGAATTTGTCCTCTGCTAATGCCATGGATTTGGACAAGTGTAAAATTTTGTGTGGTACAAAGCATTGTGGGATTTGGTGAATATCCTGGTTTGGTAAAATTTGGAATTGTGTGGTAAAAAGTTAACCTTCTACCAAACAATCCCTGGCTTTTATGACCCTGGGATAGAAGCTTTTTGAAATGTTGTCGTAAAAGAAGAAAATGCTGATAACCACCATTTTCTCCATTTCCCACAATGTTTTCTACCCTGCTGGAAACAAATTTAATTTTTGAGTTATGTGTTTTCTAACCTGCTTGAAACAAATTTCAAATTTGAGTGACGTTTATTATGTTGTCTGCAAGTGCTTTCAGTTTGAACCAGTCTAAAATTTTATTGTGTGGTAAAGAGTTAAAAAGCCTTTGCAGATGGCACATGGAATGTGATTGAAATGGAGGGATTTTTGTCTTGTAAAGGGTAAGAAACATGGTGTGAAAGGGAGAAAATGCATACCATTTTCTCCAATACCCTAAAATTGTTTCATAAACCTATGCCTCTGCCTCACAGGGGTGAAAAGATATGGGTAAAATCTTTATGCTAACATGACTCGTGAATTCTGAAATATAAACATGGTGACACGAAGCATGGATAAATCTATGTTATTCTCTATAGAGTGACGTCATTCTGTATAAAGTCAGCAAGTTATTAAATGGAATGTACTCTGCATTTTTACTCTAAGTATAAACTTGTTTTCCTTTCTTTAAGAGTTAGTCATGTTGGAATGCAAAGGCTTTCAGTTTGGACAAGCCTAAAATGTGGTCGTCTGGTAAAAGACTAAAATGATGACAGAGTTTTGGACTTGTCCAAATTTGAAGAATTTACAAACTACAAATTAAATATGACTTTAATGGTGCAAATCATTTTATAGAAAACAACTTGGGAAAAAAGGAGAAAATGCTTGATTCTCCTTTCCCCAAAATGTTTCCCACAGCCTTTTCCTTAAAGTCATGGTATTCAATTAGTTTGGTTTAAGTTTAGATCAGGAATAAATAATTTACTGGAAAATAAAAGATTCAGTCGCAAATTACATAAAAATGAATACGCATCTTTGAACATGTCAGCAGGAGACTAGAATATTTTGCTCCATTAAATCATTATCTTAAATGACTGATATATCAGAGAAAAGCAGAAAAGAAATCAGTAATTTGATAATAATCTGTAAAGATTTTTTTTGAGGTGACAGTTCACCTATAGGATCTTTGCCCCGAAATGTTATGCTAGATAATTCTTTGCTTCCATACCATTTAGTAAACTAAGGGCCACCTTCTAATTATTATGTACAATTATTATCACATATGATACTTTTATAATATGTTTATAAATGTAAATTAATAAATCTTTATAACTAATTTACTCACAGTGTGATCATGGAATGAATAGAATAGCCCAACTATATACCTGCATGTTTGAATACATGTCTATGTTTGTATGTTACCCTAGTTAATTAACAATGGTTTAACTTTCATTATTTGAAATTTTTCTCAAGGAGAAATCATACAGAGGAAGACAACGAGAAAAAAAACTCATGATGCTTCCATGCAACATTACTATAAGGATATAAGATATAGGTTGACCTGGGCCGAAACTTTTTTTGCCATTGGTGGATCTTTCTGGATGTTAGAGGACAAGTCTACTTCATGACACTGTCTGTTGTTAGACAAAGTATTTTTATAGCTAAAAAATTATCAGATGAGTAACTTGGTACAATGCATCACCAAGATGGATTATTTCCCTTTCCTCAGAGCATGGTTCATGAATAATTACGTACAAACGGAGGACAGACCATAAACAGACTGCTGTTAGCTGATCTGAGTACATGGAATTTATCAAAAATATACTTTGCATACCAATGATATTTACCTGTTTCACTCCATGAGAGGGTATAAGTTTGAAATATCTAGACCATAATGAAATTTAAAAAATCTTACATATATACCCTCCCTATTGTGGGATAATTTTTAACATGCAAAATGTTAGAACACCAATGTGGCACATACACTACGACTGTGTCAGGCCTTTACCATACAATCCAGTGTTTAAACAACCCTGGCATAGAATGTATTTAAAAACACCATGGGAGGAGGACAAAATCCTATTTTTCAGGATATTCTCCTTTTCCTACCATGTCTGCCACTATTTTAAAGTTTGAAGTAATCTTTTGAGTTTAGTTAATTTTTTGTCTGGTATTGCTTTTCATTTAGATCAGTCTAAAGAATTTTTGTTTGATAAAGGGTTAAAAAGCCATTGTCTTTGATAGGACACAGAAGATACAATGCCATCAACCCTTTGCCAAGAGTGACATTTTTGGCTGCCAAATTCAAAGCAATGATGGATAAGGAATTAATTTATGCTCATATGATTTGATTTGCCTGCGTTAGTGTATAGACAACATACTGGAAGAAAAAGATTTGGGTTGCCAGCAATTTCTGCTTTCTTATAGTGTTTTCACAAAGTTTTAAAACAATGTCGTTGAACTCTTTTACCAAACAACAAATTTTTGGACTGGTCCAAATTCAAAGCATCTGCAGCCAACAAATTAAATCTTGTTAATATGATGATTTCTGACTTTGGTAGGGTAGAAAATATTGTGGGAAAAGGAGAAAATGCTGGTTACCAGCATTTTCTCCTTTTCCCGCATTTTCTAAAGGCTTCTTTCTCAGGGTCGTTAAAAGTTGGGATTGTGTGGTAGAGAGTTAAACTCTGGATCCGTTTAGTAGAAGGTGAAATGTGGGAAGATTTTTATTGCAGCACTCAGGCAGATCTTTTGCCCGTTTTTAGTTGTTGTTGTTGTTATGCATGTCAACATTTGGAACTAACCTTGTTTTTACAGCTTCCACTTTACCACATAAAACAAGCATGCCTTCTGTCTCTGTTGAACCTTCCGTTAGTCAGCCCGTGCGTCGTGACTCTCGGGGCAGTGGCGAGAGAAGACGCAGCTCTTCAAGGGAGCGTGAAGAGAAGAGACCTGGCTCCAGAGAACGCAAAAGCTCTGTGGAAGAAAAACGCAGAGAAAGTAAAGGTGAACCTAAACCGAGACTGGTGGACATGACACGCCAAAGGTCACTAAGTGACGAAGGGCCAGTGGAGGTTGAACAGAGACAGAAGGTTCTTGTGGATGAGCGTCCCATAGTAGCGGAAATTAAACTGGAAACTAAATCTGTAAGACCCGTTGAGGTGCCCCCTCCAGACAGGAGTGAGATGCCACGTCAAGGTATAGAGATGACAAAACACATCATCCCATACCTCACTAGTTACCTCATCTCACCTTTATCAAACCTATAACCCTTTACCTCACAAACCAAAAATATTAAAAACCACTGACAGAGACAGCTTTGGAAAAAATTGTGAGAAAAAGGAAAATGCTGCTGAGCAGCATTTTTCCCTTTTCCCACAATTTTTATACATCTTTCAAAACAAATTTCATAGTTTGTGCCAATATTAACCCATTACCACACAATCCCTACTTTTGACGCCCCTGAGAAAGAAGCCTTTAGAAAACATTTTGGGAAAAGAAGAAAATGCTGGTTTCCAGCATTTTCTCCTTTTCCCACAATGTTTTCTACCCTTCACACTATTATTTTGTCGTCTGCAAATGCATTCATTTTGGACCAGTCTAAAATATTGTCGTTTGGTAATGAGTTAATTTGTCATCTGCAAGTGCTTTCACTGAGGTTGGAAGTCAGATTTTGTTGTCTGGAAAAGTTATGTCATTTACAAAGCTTGGACTCTTCAAATTTCAAATTGAAGACATCTTTGGGAAAGATCTGTTTTGGAACTTGAAGTATGCTAACTGAATCTTGTGTATATTTCCTATGAAAGAAATTACATATGGAATTATACAAATGGTCAGTTGCACTCTGTCAATGCAATCTCTTTGATGCATACTTATGATTTTATTGCAAAGAAAATCATGAGGGAGAGGGACATATTGGTTTGGATTGGTATACAGTGTTCACCCATTCTATGACAGAATCTTATGTGCTGAAATATAACCAAATTTCCACTTTTGGCTGTTAACAGAAAATGTTTTGTCATTATTGAAGATGCTATTGCACCCTTCACCCTTTCTACACACAGTCCTGAGTTTTGATGACCCTGAAGAAGAAACCCTTTGGAAACATTGTCAGTAAAAAGGAGAAAATGTTGGTGTACAGCATTTTCTCTTTGTCCCACAATGTTTTCCAGTCCATTTTGGGCAGGTTCCATCTTGTTAGCCACCTGTTTGATTTTTCTGCAAATGCTTTGATTTTGGAAAAGTTTAAAATCACATCTTGCGATAAAGAGTAAAATTTATGCAGTTCTTGTTCTCAAACCATGATCATCAGAAGCTCTTTTAACTTTTTAGCAAACAACATTTTAGACTTGCCCAAAATGTAAGCCTTTGCAGATGACAAAATAAATGTGATTGAAAAATTGAAACTTTTCTAGTCTTCTTAAGAGCTGGTTACCAGCATCTTATCCTTTTCCCACAATGTATTCAGAAGACTTCTTCTTTTGGGTCGTAAAACCCAGGGATTGTTTGGTAAAGGGTTAAGACATGCTTTAGAAATAGCTATTGCAATCTCATAGCCAAGTCTTCGATTGGAGTCCCTCATGACTCAGTGGTAAGGTGTAGACTTGTTACCTGCAGGCCAAGGTTTGACCTTCACTGGGTCCACTAGGTCTTTCATTTGCACTGTCTTTGGGCAAGAGCTTTCAGAGCCCTAGCCTAGAACTGGAAGAACCAAGGAAATACACAAAGATGTGAGCTGTTGCCAAGATACCGCTGAAATAACTTTTAAAGTGGCGTAAAACACTGTTCAATCAATCAAATCTTAGAAAAATGAAGCAAAATGGGTGAATTACTTTCATACTAGTTGGTCTTTTTGCAACAAAAAATCATTTTGTCATTAGAGTTATGTTTCTGGGGGAGGTACTTTTGATATTTGTCAAAGTAGATTTGGGCTTTTCTTGTTGCTTATTTTATCAATGAACTTTAGATTGCTTTTATAAACCCTTATTATTATCTGCATTTCTGTAGACCTTCATTTATCCTCTCCATTGGAAAATGACCATCTTCATTATCCTTTCAATATATAAACATAGATTTCTGTTTTTATTTTCCCTTTCCAAGATATACACATAGGCTTACATTTTCATTTATTCATTCCAATATAAAGATATTGTTTCACATTTTCAGCTCCACTGGCCGAAGGCCAGCGGGCTTATGTCATGGCCCGGTATCCATCGTGCGTCCGTCCGTCTGTGCGTGTGTCCGTCCGTCCGTCCGTGCGTGCGTTAACTTTTATTTCAAACATCTTCTTCTCTGAAACTACCCATCCAATTTTGATGAAACTTCACAGAAATGATCCTGCCATGGTCCTCTTCAGAATTCCTTGAAAGAATTTTATTCCTTCAAAAACTCTGGTTGCCATGGCAACAAAACTGAAAAATATTGAAAATTTTAAAAATCTTCTTCTCTGAAACCATAAGGCCTAGGGCTATAAAATTTGGCATGTAGCTTTATCTAGTGGACCTCTACCAAGTTCCTTCAAAAATTAGCCCTGGGGTCAAAATTGGCCCCACCCCGGGAGTCACAAGTTTTATATGGGCTTATATAGGGAAAACTTTAAAATCCTTCTGGTACCTAGCCATAGGGCCTAGGGCTACCAAATTTGGCATGTAGCTTTATCTAGTAGACCTCTACCTAGAGTGCCCAAATGATAGCCCAGAGGTCAAATTTGGCCCGGCCCCGGGGGTCACAAGATTTATATGGGCTTAATATAGTGAAAACTTTAAAAATCTTTTCATACCAAGCCATAAGGCCTAGGGCTACTCAATTTTGCATCTAGCTTTATCAAGTGGTTGTCTACCAAAGGTGCCCAAATTGTAGCCCTGGGGTCAAATTTGGCCCTGTCCTGGGGGTCACAAGTTTTAAATGGGCTCATATTGGGAATTCTTTAAAAATCTACTTGTACCTAGCTATAAGGTCTAGGGCTACCAAATTTTGCATGTAGCTTTATCTTGTGGGCCTCTACCAAGGAGGTGGTGTCCGTGGTCGTGAGGTAGAGCGTCGGCCTCATAACCTAAAGGTCCTGAGTTCGATAACCGGGAGCGGGTGTCAACTTTGGGATTTTTCATTGGCCCACACATTCGGCGCGAGTACTCGTGTAGTTCCCAGGAAGCAGAATAGAGAGCGATTAGTATAAGTTGTAAGAACTTGTTTCTCAATCGATGTAAAACAAATATGTTTAAACTAGGAGGGCCCAAATTATAGCCTTAGGGTCAAGTTTGTCTCCACACCAGGGGTCACAAGTTTTACATGGGCTTTTGTGATGAAGACTTTCTAAATCATCTTGTTACTAACCATAATAAAGACTAGGACCACTAAATTTAGCCCTGTCTCATAGATTTTATGTTTTACAGGGCCTTTTATTGAGAAAACTTTGAAAATCTTCTTGTTTATAACCACACATTCTAGACCTGTATTATTTGGTATGGGGCTTTATCTTGTAGACCTCCACCTGGATTCAAGTAATTATAGCTTTGTGGTCAAAACTGGATTTGCCCAGGGGTCACAACTTTTTTGTTGGTTTTTATGGAAAAAAAATTGTATGCCCTCAAGTTTGAAACCAGTTGGCCAAATAATGTAATGTTTGGCTTGTAGTGTTTTTAGCTCACCTGAGCACGAAGTGCTCATGGTGAGCTATTGTGATCGTGCTGTGTCCGGCGTCCGGCATCCGTCGTCCGTCGTCCGTCGTCAACTTTTTACCTTGTGTACGCTCTAGAGGCCACAGTTTTGGTCGGATACTCATGAAAGTTGGTCAGGATGTTTGTCTCGATGATATCTCGGAAGAGTTCGAAAATGGGTCATGTGGGGTCAAAACCTAGGTCACTAGGTCAAATCTTAGAAAAACCTTGTGTACGCTCTAGAGGCCGCATTTTGAGTCGGATACTCATGAAAGTTGGTCAGGATGTTTGTCTCGATGATATCTCGGACGAGTTCGAAAATGGGTCACGTGGGGTCAAAAACTAGGTCACTAGGTCAAATCTTAGAAAAACCTTGTGTACGCTCTAGAGGCCGCATTTTGAGTCGGATACTCATGAAAGTCGGTCAGGATGTTTGTCTCGATGATATCTCGGACGAGTTTGAAAATGGGTCACGTGGGGTCAAAAACTAGGTCACCAGGTCAAATCTTAAAAAAACCTTGTGTACGCTCTAGAGGCCGCATTTTCAGTTGGAAACTCATGAAAGTTGGTCAGGATGTTTGTCTCTATGATATCTCGGATGAGTTCGAAAGTGAATCACGTGGGGTCAAAAACTAGGTCACCAGGTCAAATCTTAGAAAAACCTTGTGTACGCTCTAGAGGCCACATTTTCAGTCGGATACTCATGAAAGTTGGTCAGGATGTTTGTCTGGATGATATCTCGGACGAGATTGAAAGTGGGTCACGTGGGGTCAAAAACTAGGTCACCAGGTCAAATCTTAGAAAAACCTTTTGTATGCTCTAGAGGCCACATTTTCAGTCGGATACTCATGCAAGTTGGTCAGGATGTTTGTCTGGATGATATCTCGGACGAGTTTGAAAATCGGTCACGTGGGGTCAAAAACTAGGTCACTAGGTCAAATCTTATAAAAACCTTTTGTACGCTCTAGAGGCCACATTTTCAGTTGGAAACTCATGACAGTTGGTCAGGATGTTTGTCTGGATAATATCTCAGACGAGTTTGAAAATGGGTCACGTGGGGTCAAAAACTAGGTCACCAGGTCAAATCTTAGAAAAACCTTTTGTACGGTCTAGAGGCCACATTTTCAGTTGGATACTCATGAAAGTTGGTCAGGATGTTTGCCTGGATGATATCTCGGACAAGAACGAAAATGGGTTATGTGGGGTCAAAAACTAGGTCACTAGGTCAAATCTTAGAAAAACCTTTTGTAGGCTCTAGAGGCCATATTTTGAGTCCGAAACTCTTGTAAGTTGGTCAGAATGTTTGTCTTGATGTTATCTCAGACAGGTTTGAAAATGGGTCATTGGGGGTTAAAAACTAGGTCACCAGGTCAAATCTTAGAAAAACCGTGTATATGCTCTGGATGCCACATTTTCAGTCCAACATTCTTGAAAATTAGTCAGAATGTTTGCCTTTATAATATCTTGGATGAGTTTGAAAATGGGTCATGTTGAGTCAAAAACTGGGTCAATAGGTCAAATGTTATAAACACCTTTTGTATGCTCTGGAGGACACATTTTCAGTCTGATACTCCTAAAACTTGTTCATAATATTTGTCCTGGTGATACCTTGAATGAGTTTGAAAATGGGTCATGTGGAGTCAAAAACTAGGTCAATGGGTCAAATATTAGAAAAACCTTGTGTACACTCCAGAGGCTACATTTTCTGCCTGATACTCTTCAGACTTGGTCAGAATGTTTGTTTTGGTGATGTCTCAAAAGAGTTTGATAATGGGCATTTGTCGGGTCCAAAACTAGGTCACTTGATGAAATCTTAGAAAAACCTTTTGTACACTGTAGAGGCTACATTTTCAGTCCATTACTCATGAAACTTGGCCAGAATGTTTGTCTTATTGATATCTCAAAAGTGTTTGATGATGGGTAATGTCTGATAAAAAAACTAGGTCAATGGGAAACTAGATGGTGCATGTTTGGTCAATAAACTCAGGTGAGCGATTTCAGGGCCATCATGGCCCTCTTGTTACGAATTAGCCAGTGGAGCGATACAGGGCCATCATGGCCCTCTTGTTTTGTTTTTAGGGGGAAACCCATTACCCATTAATTAACCCATTACCAAATGACAATATTTTAGACTGGTCCAAATTGAAAGCATTTGCAGATAACAAAATAAAAGTGACTGAAAATTTGTTCTGTGAAGGGTAGAAAACTTTGTGAGAAAAGGAGAAAATGCTGGTTACCAGCATTTTCTCCTTTTCCCACAATGTTTTCCAAAGGCTTCCATCTCGGGGGCATCAAAAGTAGGGATTGTGTGGTAAAGAATTAAGAGAGAAATTCAGAGATTCCTTTCTTTCCTACCAGCAACTCCTTTATTTACAACCTTACTAGGTTTACCCACATTTACCCAAAGTTTTGACCCCTTTCCAAGCCTATTCAAACCCCTCAGAATTTAGTAAAAGAAATAAATACCTTATTAAGATATCTCAGTTTTAATATTTTGGCATACGGTACTACTGTTATAAAGAAGCACAAATTTCAGTCATTCTTTCTTCCAACAGATACACAGGTTCTTTGTTCTGTTTCCCAAAGATAAGAAGATAAGCAGAATCACAGTATCCGTTTAAGTTGATTGCACAGAAAATTCCGTTTGTCAAAGTTACTTCTGCATTGAAAAACCATCTGTCAGAGTTCCTTGCACCGAACTTTCCATCTGTCAAAATCCATTCTGCATTGAAAATTCCAACTATGTTCCATGCAAGGAGAATTCCAACTGTCAAATTTCCTTACAAGGAAATTTTCAATCGTCAAAGTTCATTGGCATTGAAAATTCAATCTCTCATGCTGTGTTACGGCATATGCTTTTATTTCTGTAAGATATAGCTTTGCATATTTGAGTTATCTGGAAAGTCATTGGAGAGAAGCCATTATACATGTATATACATGCAAAACAAATTTGATGTGTCTCGCTGCTGGAAATAGGGCATTGTGCTCCAATACTGTTCACAGATAAAAAAGCAAAGATCTTGTAAGGCATGATTGGTCATGTTGTCAGAATGTTCTCCATGTAATTGAAGATGTGCAATAAAACTTTCAAATGGTTGGTCATTTTGTCACAATATGAAACCAACACAAGTTTTTAGTCTGAAATAAAAACCCTGTTATACCAATGCATGTTCCCATTAACCCTTTACCGGAAGACAAAATTTAAGCCTTGACCAAATTAAGAGCATTTGCTGACCAAAATTGCTATGTGACTCAAATGGTGCAATTTTTCTTTTGTAGGGAAGAAAACATTGTGGGAAAAGTAGAAAATGCTGGTCACCAGCATTTTCTCCTTTTCCCACAATGCTTTCAAAACGCTTCTTTCCCAGGGTCGTTAAAAGTTGGCATTGTGTGGTATAAGTTGACCCTTTCCCAAACAATCCCTGGTTTTTACGACTCTGAGATGAAAGCCTTTTGAAAACATGGGAAAAGGAGAAAATGCTGGTAACCAGCGTTTTCTCCTTTTCCCACAATGTTTTCTACCCTGCTGGAAACAAATTTTAATTTTTGAGTAACGTCTATTTTGTTGTCTGCAAGTGCTTTCAATTTGGACTAGTCTGAAATTTTGCAGTGTGGTAAAGGGTTAAGCAGACGGTATAGATAAAAACATCGGACTGTACATTTCCATACAATCTGGTCTTAATACAGTAACTTAATAACTTAACTTAATACAGTAACTTAATAACTTAACTTAATACAGTAACTTAATAACTCAACTTTATACAGTAACTTAGTTGCAGATGCGACACAGTAGTGAAAGACACTTCAAGATATTTGAAATTTCTATTTATGGCCTGCCTTAATGGCTTAAGATTGAGAGACCATGACCTCATGACTCTAATGTTGTCCTTTTGTGATACTAACAAACATATAAATAAAAATAGACTGACAGGAATATTTCTGTGACTTAACTATTTTCCCACATGCTGAACAAATTCTGTCTTTATCTGCACCATTCAGCTTGGCCATTGATGACTGAACCATTCATTCATTTGTTCGTTCATTAGTTTGTTCATTCATTCATTCATTCACTCACTCACCCACCCAGCCACCCACCTACTCACTGACTCACTCACTCACAGAGTGAAGAACAATACATGTAACATACTTGGCTTGCTTTTGCATGATATAATATGCCATCAACATAATATA
Organism: Tridacna crocea; assembly: GCA_943736015.1. NCBI lineage: Eukaryota > Metazoa > Mollusca > Bivalvia > Cardiida > Cardiidae > Tridacna > Tridacna crocea. The sequence goes on from OX031066.1 coordinate 20,877,995, forward strand.
TGCTATGTATAAACTGCCTAACTTGTTGAAATATTTTAAAGAGCAGTTTTAACCATTAGAATGCATATAAGATCTAAACAGACTTTTTAAGAGGAGAAATGAGCATAGGCTAACTCCAATTCTGAATATCTTGGCAAAACTGACAGTGTAGATCAAGGTTCAGACTGCATGTTTTTTGCAGACTGAACTTTAACTACATTTGCTTGAAAGGCAACTCAAGTTACAAAAGGGGCTGTAAGAGTGAAACACATTGCCTTCTGAAACAAATGTGAAGTAGAAGACTAAAAACATGTGTGTAAAACTTGATGAGTACTTTTCTGAAAATATGAGAAATGACTGATTGAAAAGTAATTTTTAGCTCAGAAGAAAACAGAGAATTTATGGTTTAGTCATTAATTTGTGTAATGCACTTTGACATATCCTATCTGTCCTATTTCTGGTGAAATTTACTCAAAACTTGGGTTAGTTTTTTACTATTTTAAGAGAACCAGGTACCAGATGGACACTTGACCCTGAATTTTGTTTTTCTACTCATGTTCTGGCATTTGCATGTGTTTCTTGTGTTTGTTGTGCCAAAATGTTTGAAAGAATGCTGTGCATTGTTTTAGCTGTTTACCAGCTGACAAAAAAATTTGGACGAGACTAAATTGAAAGCATTTGCAGATGACAAAAGAAGCTGAAATGAGTACATGTATTTGAAATGTCAGGAAGATTTTGGAAAAAGTTGGTAACCAGCATTTTCTTTTTTTTTCCCAACAACTTTTTAAAAATGCCTCTTTGTGAGGGGCCATTAAATTCATAACAGTAACTTGACTCTTTTAGGCATTGCCTCTATACTACACTATTATCATATTGCTAGCATTACAAACTATTTTACATTTTATCAGAGCTCCATATAAGAGGGAGTGATGGTATTCTAAATCCATTGTTTCTCTTCCAAAGTCTATGTTGTGTGTATTTATTAGAATTGTCTGGATGAGACGATTCTAATGAGTACCCGTAATATAGGGTTTAGTGGAGAATAATTCATATTTCCAATTTTGAAATCAAAATCACTTCATCCATCTGGCCCTTACTGATGTATGGATGTTAGTATTTAACCCATTACCACACAATCCCTATTTTTGATGCCCTTAAGAAAGAAGCCTTTTGAAAACACTATGGGAAAAGGAGAAAATGCTAGTAACCAGCATTTTCACCTTTTCCCACAGTGTTTTCTACCCTTCCCAGAACAATTTTATATTTTTAAGTCACCTTTATTTTGCCGTCTGCTTTTCTTATGTGGTAAAGAGTTAACAGACATCACCTCTTCTTTTTCTGTTGAAATGGTTATACTACTTGTAACAGTATACTCTTTATGTATGTAAATGACTAAAAATTGCAATCGATGATAATTATCCTGTGGTGAAGAGAACATGCCTCAACTTTTTTTTACTTAACCTTGTCCCAAACAAGCCCTGGTATTTACGTGTCTGCAGTAAAAGTCTTGGAAAACACTGTAGGAAAAGGAGAAATTGCTCATAACGAGCAATTTCTCCTTTTCCCACATTGTTTTCTACCCTTTTTGAGAACTTTCTGCAACTTTCTCCAAATCGAAAATTGTCATCTGCAAACTTTTCCGGTTTAGAAGGGTCCAAAAGTTTAACTCTTTTAGGGCTAAATATTTAAACTCAGCCTTTTTTTGAGGATGAAAAATATAATCCTGTGAGTCTCGTAAAGATTATCTTACAGCCTTGACTACTAAAGGAGATGCCATAGATTCAAGATCAGACTGCACGTTCTGGTCCATGCCATTCATGATTTTGCCTATTGCGCCGAAAGGGTCAAAACAATAAGAACAGTAGCAATCGCTGTTATTAGTAATCAAAATCTATGTTTTTGTGCCATTCATGTTCACCCTCAACCATACAATTTCTACTTTTAAAAACCTTGAAAACAGTGGGGAACCTTTTTTACCGACCCTCTGAAAACAGTCTGGGAAAAGGTGCTCAGTCCATCTGTTTACATTTCTTTGTTTGCACTCTAGTATCTACAAATACTAACCAGTCAGCTGCAAACTTGGATAACGGTGACCAGTATTTAACCTTTTTCACACAGTTTTCAAAAACTGTCCTTTTCAGGGTTACAATTTTGTAGATTGGTAGGAAGTTCATAAGTTTTCTCTATTGAATGCTTACTGGTACATAAATCTATTTTTGTTCACTTTTAGAAAATGCAGTTGATGTACCAAAGTCAACAGGGGAAGTGCCAACTGGTCCATTTATAAAGGCTCCTATTGCACAGGAAGAGGATACAATTGTAGCTGAGGAGATGACACAAGTCCAGTCTAGCCAGGTCCAGTCTACAAAACAGAATGGTTCTATACCTGTTATCATAACATCCCCAGCAGAGGATGTTCCCCCAATTGAGTCCAGTCTACTGTATGAGCCAGATGAAACAGTTATGGATCAGGATGATGAGAAGAATGCAAAGAGTCTAGAAGAGCAAGTTCTAGAGTTAGAAAAGGAGTATGAAAAAATGCAGCAAGAAAACCATATCGAGGACACTGTGCAACCTACGAAAGTTGCAAATACAGAATCCACGCCCACAATGCCTTCCCAGAGTTCAAGTGAAGCACCCAGAAAAGGAGGTTCTTGTGGGAAAATTCTGGCATTTACATTTTTTTCAATTTTTGTTACGTTGACTGTTACAGTTTGTGTTGTCATGTTTTCGGACATTCAGCATCCCATCATGCAACAGCTTCGCTCACATTTAACCTTCCTCGAACCAACCCGAGATTTTATTTTGGATAAGTACCAGGAAATTTTCAAGAAATCATAAACCTACAATAGCCAACTCCCAATTCAGCAATCTTAACTAGTGAACAATCTATCTCTCTATTTTGCTTTTTTTAAGCCTACAACCAAATGAATACAGCAATAATGTACCTGCATTGCACAGCTGTTTAAAATATTTAGGGAAAGGAGAAATTGGTGTGTTAGCTCATTACCAAACGACAGTATTTTAGGTTTGTTCAAATTGGAAGCATTTGCAGATGACACAATGAAAGTGACTCAAAATTTGAAATTAGTTCGGTGAAAGGTAGAAAACATTGTGGGAAAAGGAGAAAATGCTGGTTACCAGCATTTTCTCCTTTTCCCACTATGTTTTCAAAAGGGTTCTTTTCGCGGGGCATCAAAAGTATGGATTGTGTGGTAATGGGTTAAATGCATTTGCTCCTGTATCCCACAATGCTTTACCTATCTATCTGTTTATCATAGAACAAAATTTAAGACTTTTCCCGTTGGAAAGCTCTTCAGATGACTAATGTGGATCAAATGGTAGGGTCTGTCCTGAAAAGGAATTGAAAAGAATTATGGAAATGAGGAATTGTTTGCTCACATGGTTCTCTCATTTCCCTAAACATTTTTCTTTTCTATTAACCCTTTCCCAAACGACAAACTTTTAGACCAGACCAAATTGAAAGCATTTGCAGATGACGATTCAACACATGCTGAAAAGATGATTTCTATCTATGATAGGGTAGAAAACATGGTGAGAAAAGGAGAAAATGCTGGTTACCAGCATTTTCTCCTTTTCCCACAATGTTTTTTAAAGGCTACTAATCCAGACCCGTAAAAACCAGGGATTATTTGGGAAAGGGTTAATGGTTTCTTCTATTCTATTTATTTTTTTTTTTTATCTCCTTTGGTTTATCTGCAGCTGCTTTAATTTTGGATATGTCTAAATTGTTGTTTGATAAAAAAAAACTGACATGTCTAAAAAGACGGTGTATTGGGTTCAACCCTGTACAACACCATATCTGTTTAAAAATATTGTGGGAAAAGGAGATAATGATGGTACCAGCATTTTCTCCTTTTCCCACAATGTTTTCTTCTTTTCCTTTTTCAGAAATGAATCCCACCCTTTTAGCCATGTTTATTTTGCTGTCTGCAAATGCTTTGATTTTGGACAAGCCTAAAATTTTATTTGATAGAGTTGATCGACCAGTTTTCAAGTGACATATCAGCTGTGATTACAAGTGACATGTACTCTTGGATACTGTTTTTATGCTTTTATAGATTCTATGTACAGGATATATTTGGTTGTGTCATCATATTGATCATGTGTTGAGAGGGTATCAACTTATTCAAATAATGCCAACACTCTGTTTATTGCAAGTAAATGAAACTTGTTGCTCTTAAAAAGGAAATATGTTGCTTTTAACAGGAAACTTTTTGATTTTATCTCTTTGCCAAACAGTTCCAAGTTTTATGAGAAGGAGTGGAAGGCTTTTGGAAATATTGTAAGAAAAAGGAAAACATGCTGGTAACCAGCATGATGTTCTTTTCTTGATGTATCTTCTGCCTTTTTAAAGATGGTTCTCATTATTTTAGTCACATGTTGTCGTTTTACTTCTAAAACATCATAACTACAGCTTGTAACAAGCTGTAGTTATGAGGTTTTTGAAGTAAACCAACAATATACATCGTCGGCTACAAATGCTTTCATCATGGACAGCTCCAAAATTTTGTAGTTTTGTAGAGGATACATACTATGTTATGCAAGCACAACGCAGGAATTTCTTAACTCTTTACCACACAGTCCCGACTTTTAACGACCCTGAGAAGGAAAGCGTTTGAAAACATTGTGGGAAAAGGAGAAAATGCTGGTAACCAGCATTTTCTCCTTTTCCCACAATGTTTTCTACCCAGCTGGAAACAAATTTCAGTTTTTGAGTTACATTTATTTTGTCGTCAGCAAATGCTTTCAATTTGAACCAGTCTAAAATTTTGTCGTTTGGTAAAGAGTTAAATATACATTTTTTATTTATATGAAACATGGTTAACCAGGATGAAAATAGTATTGCAGTATCTCAATCTTGTATCTACCAAAATAGACATTGTGATTGGTCAAAGAGTCTGAACCCATTTTCTGATAGATACTTAACTTTGAGATCAAGTAGATCTTTTTCTGAGAGGAGGGCTTTTACAGGAATTTCTTGAAACCTGTGTGCTGCAAACTGTTTGAAATGGCTTCTTTTACTTCATGCTTTAGAAAGCTTTCGATGGCTAAGACGTACCAGGTCTTATTTATGTTGTTGTTGTTAAAGACAAAAAAGACTTCGTAAAGGTGCTTCATTAATGAAAGGGTTGAAAATTAACCTTTTACCAAACAAACCAGTGTTTTAGCAACATTGTTGAAAACATGATGGACAACCAGCATTTTCTGCCTTTGTATACCATGTTTTTTTACCCTGTCAGAACTTCAACATGATTTTACCACTATGAAATCTGCCATCTACAGACACTTTCATTTTGGAGGGGGTTTGAAATTTTTCACGGGAATGAGGAGTATGAAATGCATTGATGTATTTTACACTTTGATCACCCTATACTGAATTTTAACAACTGTGAGGAAAAAGGCTTAAAATGTATGATGTTTGGTAAAGGGTTTTTAGCCTTGTCCAAATAGAAAGCAATCGCAGATGACAATTTCAGTGTGGTTCATATGCTGCAATCTTTCTTTAACAGGGTAGAAAACGTGGGAAAAGGAAAAAATGCTGGTCACCAGCATTTTCTCCTTATCCCATTTTTTTTTTTTTTTTTTTGTAAAAGCCTTCTTTACAAGGGTTGTTATCAGTCAGGACTGTGTGGTGAAGGGTTAAAGCAAATTTTCAACATGTACGCTTGCTTTACATCAAAACTTTGTCAATTTTTTTTCTGTACCAAAAGATAAATTTTTGACTGGTCAATGAAAGCTTGTGCAGATTTATTATGCTAATAAAATAAATTGTTTCTGGAAGGGTAGTAGATATTGTTTGGAAATGAGAAAATGATGGCTTTTCCAGGTGAGGTTGTTTGGTAAAAGGTTAAAAATTGATATTATGACAGATGAATAATTTCTTGTAAAACTTGATGCAATAGATTTTTTTTTACATAAAAATGTCGAATTTAACTGAATGTCTGGGTTTGTATAATTTTTATTGTTTTTATACATGGACATAGTTATATGGTATTCTTGAATTTTTATGACTGTTTTCTGTCTTTTATCTTGAAACTAGACTTGCCTGATTTAATGCAATAGTACTAGAAATTATATTCCCCAGACTCTTTACTTCTCCATAAAGTTTCTGATATGTCCAATTTGAAATATTACTCAAATGACTACAATTTCTTTGCAAGATTAAAAAATATTTTCGGAAAAGATGGAAATCCTGGTAACCGGCATTTTCTCCTTTTCCTAAAATATTTACAAAATTTCCCTTTTCCAGGGTGGTTGAAATACATAATTATGTGGTAAAAGGGTTAACACTTTATCGCTAATTCCAGGCCAAGCCCTCTGATTTGTCAGAGACAAAATGTCCAAATCATTGGAATGGCTAGTTTTCAAGTGTTAATTTGAATATGATTTCAAAGAATTGATGGATATTGTCCCAAATTTTTGTCTCATTTTTAGACAGAGGAGCCATAATATGCCAGAGATACTCATTTTGTTGCACAACTGTAATTCTATGTGAGATCAGGTTGTTAGATGATAGTTCCTGTCATCTGCACATAGCTATCTTGATAAATCCCACATCAGCGTTCTCAATGTTTTGATTATTGTAAAGTCATGTAGTAGAGTTTAACCCATTACCACACAATCCCTACTTTTGACGCCCCTGAGAAAGAAGCCTTTTGAAAACACTGTGGGAAAAGGAGAAAATGCTGGTAACCAGCATTTTCTCCTTTTCCCACTGTGTTTTCTACTCTTCCCAGAACAAATTTTAATTTGTCAGCCACCTTTTATTTGTCGTCTGCAAATGCTTTCAATTTGGACCAGTCTAAAATTTTCACGTGTGGTAAAGAGTTAAAGGTTATTAAAATTTGATAATTATTTTTCTTTATTCTTTTTTTTTTATATTGGCTTAGAAAAAACACATAGAAATGCTTTTAAAGCACAAAAACAGTCATCTCTGTAATAAGTATGCAATAAGTTTTGTTAACCCTTTACCACAAGACAAAATTTTGGACTAATCCAAAATGAAACATTTGCAGACGACAAAATAAATGTGGCTCAAAAATTGAAATTTGTTTTGGGAAGGGTGGAAAACATTCTGGGAAAAGGATAAATGCTAGTTACCAGCATTTTGTCCTTTTCCCATGTCTTCTAAAGGCTTCATTCCCAGGATCATTAAAAGTTAGGATTGTTTGGTGAAGGGTTAATGAAGAAATTTTTACCAACTTCACAAAACCTTCTTGTTTTTTTAGCTTCATTCTTTAACTCTGTACCAGACAATCCCTGGTTTTTACGACCCCGAGATGGAAGCCTTTGAAAAACATTGTGGGAAAAGGAGAAAATGCTGCTAACCAGCATTTTCTCCTTTTCCCACAATGTTTTCCACCCTGTTGGAAACAACTTTTAATTTTTGACTTACATTCATATTGTCATCTGCAAGTGCTTTCAATTAGTTCCAGTCTAAAATTTTGTCGTTTGTACTTCTAGATTGGACTGCTATGTGCAGGTACATTCAATGCAGTCTGATCCACGACCTACACTGTCATCTTAACTCTTTACCACATAATTTCGACTTAAAACAACAGGGAGAAAGAAGCCTTTTGAAAAAATTGTTTCCTGCAATGTTTTCTATGCTCCCCAAAACGGATTTTAGTATTTTAGTATTTTGTAGTCTGCAAATACTTTCAGTTTGGACCTCTCCAAAATTTTGTTGTCTGGTAAGATGATAAAAGCAGTTGTTGTGCTGGTCAATTCAAACATAAATCTTTACTAAACAGATTTATATTAAACCCTTTACTACACAATGAGTTTTGACCACCTGTAGAAAAGGCTTTTTAAACATTGTGGTAAAAGGAGAATATGCTAGTTAGTAACCAGCATTTTCTCCTTTTTCCGCAATGTTTTCAGCCCTTTTAAATACAATTCTCAATTTTTGAATCACTTCAATTTTGTCATCTGCAAATGCTTTCTGTTTGGAAGAGTCTGGAAATACATGTATGTCGTTTGGTAAAGAGTAATGTGATGACCTCTTGTTATTTATAAGTCAGATGGCCATTAGAGTTCTTTCTTTCAAAAATGTTGCATGTTTGAAAGCATATTTGGAGTTTTATTTGTGTCTTTCGAATCTCTCATTCCTATTTTGATAGAATGAGGGAGTAACATTTGAAGGGGAAGATCAATGAAGTTACCTCTTTTGTTTTCAGCTTGAGTTGCTTTGCTTTTGTTCAGTTTCAAACCCAAATCTACTTGCTATGTCTTTTATAATTGTTGCACTAAACTTGTATTGATTGAGCCCATAATGTTCACCCGCAAGGTTTGTGGAGTTCAACTCCTTGTCCCCACCAAAATTTGCATTCCATGTTCAGATGAAGGTGCTTGTTTGGAGCCTTATTACTTGTTACTAACCACATTGCATCATAGCCGAATGAACACACAGAATTGCGAAAGTTGACAAAGAATAGCCACTGATTGCAGTTTCAATCCAGAAAACATTATGGAAGAAGGAAATTATGCTAGTAACTTAGTTTTTGTTTTCTTTTTCCAACAAAGTTTTCTAACTTATATCAACAAGTTTATGAGTTGAGCCACAGCAAATTTGTTGTAAATAATAATAGAGTAAATACTTCACTTTACCCTTTACCAAAACATCCCACAATTTAACAACCTTTGGAAAGAAGCCTTTTGAAAACATTGTGGGAAAAGGAGAAAATGCTGGTAGTCAGGATTTTCTCCTTTTACCACAATCTTTTCCACTCCTGTAAAGTTCTGCCATTTGTGGCATCTTGGTCATCTGCAGATGGACAATTTGTAAAATTTCGTTTTGGTAAAGATTTAAATTTTCAGGAGTAACATTTGGTCATCTGGTAAGGAGTTGAATAATTCCGATATACTGTGCAAGCTTATTCTACACAAACCTAAGCAAATGCTTTCAGTTTGGACAAGTCCAAATTTTAGTTGTTTGGGAAAGAGTTGAACTCATTACCACACGAGAAAATTTTGGACTGGTCCAAATTGAAAGCATTTGCAGATGACAAAATAAAGGCGACTGAAAAATAGAAATTTGTTCTGGAAAGGGTAGAAAACACTGTGGAAAAAGGAGAAAATGCTGGTTACCAGCATTTTCTCCTTTTCCCACAGTGTTTTCAAAAGGCTTCTTTCTCAGGGGCGTCAAAAGTAGGGATTGAAAGGTAATGGGTTAAGTGAAACCTTGAAACACTGTTTTGTTGTTTATCATTCATGTACTGGATGTAGCAAGAAGCATAATGGAGTTGAAATTGATATACATGTATGCATTGCTCATGTTTCATTATTTTTTTGTGTGGATGTTTTTCATGTTGCAATTATTGTTTATTTTTACCCCTTTTTGTTTGTTTCACTGTTTTATGTAGTTATATTTTCACACTGGAAAGTGAGTTCAAATTTTAGACTTGTATTTCCATATTTTTTATTTCTTTTATCAACTATTGTTTAGATGCGTGTTCTCAGCCTCAATCCGTATTCCCCTGACCCGAACCTCATGTTTTGACCTACCAGGCCTCTTTCTTTATTTGTCCCTTTCAAAGATGTGTTTGATACTGTCATAGGATTTGACCAGTTTGCTTTCGAAGGACAGGTGAATCTAAGCCTTTCTCTGATTTAACATTTCATCCCAGGTTTTCCTAGTTACATTGCTCAATGAATTAACTGCTGTTTAACTCTTTACCAAGCGACAAATTGTTGGACTGGACAAAGTCAAAGCACCTGCAGACAACAAACTGAATCTTGCTAATATGATGATATCTGACTTTGATAGGATGTAAATTATTGTGGAAAAAGGAAAAAAATGCTGGTTATCACCATTTTCTCCTTTTCTAACAATGTTTTCGATAAACTTCCTTCTCGGGGTCATTAAAAGTCAGGATTGTGTGGTAAAGAGTTGAGATAATTCATATATATTTAATCAAAATAAAAGTTTTGATCTTGTAGTAGAATTCAATTATTGCAAAGAGAAACTTCAAAATCTAAAAGTATGATAAGCTGGAGGATGAAGTAATCATTTTTCCAGACAGTTTAGGTCAAGATCAGATTGTACAGAATTTACTGTCCAATCTTCCATAGAAACTTTTCAAATGTTTAGTGAGGTACTCCTTTAAAACAAACCATGAAATTTTGACAATTTTAGTAACTTTTTAGGAATTGAATTAACTCAATTCATACTGTTTTTACAGGTTTAACCCTTTGCCACATGATAAAATTTAAGTTTTGTTCAACATGAAATTAGATCTGCTTGAAGATGACCAGTTATCTCTTTATCACACAATCCTGACTTTTAACAACCATGAGAAGGAAAGCTTCTGGGCACATTGTAGGAAAAGGAGAAAATGCTGGTTACCAGCATTTTCTCCTTTTTCCACAAGTTTTCTACCCTTCCCAAATCAATTTTCAATTTTTGATTCGTAATTATCTTGTCTTCAAATGCTTTCAATTTGGACTCATTCAAAATTTTGCAGTATGGTGAAACATTAACTGTCCGCCACACTGTAAAATTTAAGTTGTGTTCAATTGAAGCTAGATCTACTTGCAGATGACGAATTCAAGTTTGCTCAAATGATAGAATTTGCTTTGGATACAGAAGGAAACATGGTGGGAAAAGGCGAGAATTCTGGTGACCAGTACTCTCCCCTTCTCACATTTTCAAAATCTGTTTTGGTCAAATCTCGGAAATTGTATGGTAAGGGGTTAAGATGCTATGCATGATTTCATTGCTTGTCTCTAGTGCATGCTTTCTGTAGGTGCATCCTTTTCTTTTCTGTTATTTTTTTCCCTTAAACTGAGTTCATTTGATCTCCCTTTGAAAATGTCTGTCTGCTGCTTTGCGTGATACCATTAATTTAGTGTGATCCTTTTTATGCTTTCTCTTTTTACTACACAGTGCTGCTTTCAATGACCCTGAGTAAGAAGGCTTTTGAGAACATGGTGGGAAAAGGAGAAAATGCTGGTAACCAGCATTTCCTACTTTTTACTCAATGTTTTTTATCCTTTTGAATTGAAGACAAACTTCACCTGTCACTTGCAATTCCTTCAGCACTCACAAATCCAAAATGTTCTTGTTTGGTAAAGAGCAAATTCATTTGTTGCAGTTAGCATTTTTAAGTAATATTTTTGCCTTGTGTCATGCTAATCCTGTACCAAATAACTCCAGTTTGAACAGCCTACAGAAAGAAAGCTTCTGAAAACATTGTAGGTAGAGGAAATGCTGGTAACCCTTGAAAAGCAAAATCAGCTTCTGAATCACATTTGATTTCTTGTCAGCAAATGCTTTCAGTACAGACTTAAGACTGCTGGGTAAAGAAATACTGCTTTCATTTTAGACTTTAGGTTGTTTGGTAAAGAAATAACCATGCTGAAATAAAGAGTCAAATGTTGTTGAATTTACTCATTACCACACAATCCCTACTTTTGACGACCCTGAGAAAGAAGTCTTTTGAAAACTTTGTGGCAAAAATGCTGGTAACCAGCATTTTCTCCTTTTAACACAATGTTTTCTACCCTTCCCAAAACAAATTTCAAATTTTCAGTCACTTATATTTTGCAAATGCTTTCGTTTTGGACTAGCCTAAAATATTAAAAATAAAAGAAGAAAGTGAAGTCATTTCAAATTCACATTTAACAACAAACATGTAAATTTTCACCAGATGACAGAAATTTTGACTTGTATAACAAGAATTTGTAGACAAAAAGTTATGTAGGGTTAACAGGATTAAATTTGTATTCAAAAGGCTAGAAATGATTGAGAGAAATGTAGAATGATGCTGTTAGCCAACTTTTTCATTTCTCAGATATGTTTTCAAAACTGTTTCTCTTGAGCTGGCAAAACAAGACTGTATGGTGGTATAGAGCCAATAATTATGTTTATCTCTTTACCGAACGACAAATTTATAGAGTGGTCCAAATTGAAAGCATTTGCAGACGACAAAATTTTCAAAAGGCATCTACCACAGGGTCATCATAAGTCATTATTGTGTGGTAATACCGTAAAAAGGTTATCTTCCAATCACAAATTTTTGATAACATAGTAATTATGTGAACTGTGTGAAAGGGTAAAGTTAGAATGAGAAGTTAGTTTTGAAAGACAAATCCACACTCATGCCGAATACCCAAAGATTTCATCGTTAGAAAGGCAACAGATACATTTTTTTATTTTGACGATTTAGATTATCATGCATAGAATTTACCGTCCCATTTCGAATCTATGCCAAAGGCCATTTTCTTATAGATTCTGGCAGAATAACCAGTCCATTTTTGAATATTTTTATTGTGCACAAAACCAGGAGACTTTCAACAAAGGTTAACTTCTAACTATTCAAACATGTAAAATATGTATGTTATGTTCGAACAGAGAGCAAAATATTTTTCAGTTGCTTTGATCTCCTAAAGTTACATCGTTGCTTCATATACATGTGCATCTATGCAAGGGGGATGGTTTGCTTGACTTTAAAATCTTTTGATTGTTCAAATACCTTTTGGTTAGGTTACCAACCATTGCTTTAACATTGCTTCATTTTTTATGTGTTAAAATTAAAATGAGACATGCTGTGTGAAACGGGAGGGTGGGGGGGGGAGGGGGGGCTTAATGAATACATTAGCAAAAAGTTTCGATTCATGTCAGCCTGCGCAGTCTGGGCAAGCTGACTTGGGCAGAAACTTTTCACCATCTTCAAGTTTCCTGCATTTTAAAGGATAACTCTACCTCATGATTCCATCTTTTTGTTTGACAAAGCAAATTTTTATGGATCCATAATTAGGTGATGTCTTGCTTAGTATAATTAATCGGGGAGATGCATTAAGGCCCCTTTTGCGGGAGCATGGTTAAAATGTTTTAGGAAACGATGAGTACTGCAAGAAATAGAATTGTGTAAACCTGTTACCCTTTACAACACAATGACGACTTTTAACACCCCTGAGCTGTGTGGTAATGGGTTAAACAAATATGTTACATGAGCATTATCCTGAAATTTATAGTTTTAAATGTTTAATGGGTATTAATACAACTCTGTCTAGGAGATCTCGAGAATAGGCCTGTATGCCTTCAATATGAAGCTCCAAATGGAAATCTCTCTTGACACAATTATTATTATGGTTTTTATTGTTTATTGTTTAACTGCATCACTACTATACAAATGATCCCATGTTTCAACCTCGAGTTTGAAGAACTTTGTGGTAGCAAATATTTTCTCGTTTGCCCACAATATTGTAACTTCTCCAGATAAAAGTTCTATCATTTCAACTATAATTGATTGGTGTTCAGGAAATTTTTATCAATACCTTACAGCATCAGTTTTTATATTTCAGTTGCTTATAACCTCTTAACCCATGGCCACTCAGTAACACCATTAACGCCCCTGGGGAAGAAGCCTTATAAAAACATTGTGGGAAAAGGAGAAAATGCTGGTAACCAGCTTTTTCTCCTTTTCCGACAAAGTTTTCTACCCTATCAAAGCAAAATTGCATCATTTGAGCCACTTTGAAATTGTTGTATGCAAATGCTTTCAATTCGAAAAGGTCTAAAATTTTGCCATGTGGTAACAGGTTAAAACATTTTAACTCTTTACTAAAAGACCAAATTTTTGACTTGTCCGAATTTTCTGGCATTTGGGGTCAATAAATCTGATGTGTCTATTACAGTGGAAATTTTCTCTGAAAGGATAGAAAGCATTGTGAAAAAGAAGAATACGCTAGATACCAGCATCTTCATCTTTTTCCCACAATGTTTTCTAAATTCTCTTAAAGTTCATTTCCCATATGTTTTCAAAAGCCATTTTTGAAAGCCTTTTTCTTCAAGGATGTAAAACTCAGGATCATGTGGTAAAGAGTTAATGTTACTAACGAGGACATTTTGAAAGTCTTTTACTCGAAAGTGGGGCAGAATTTCCTTTTATCCATATTGCTTTTTCTTAGCAAATCGGCTTGAATAAAATAGTACCCAAATGTGAAATTGTCTCAACTCTTTTTATGCATGTATACAAACTAGCATATCAGATTTTTTATTTTTTACCTGTAATCTTATGTAAATATGTCAAATGTAGTAATAGAAACTTAAAAAATCCTTGTTTGCAAGGAGAAATCTTTTGAACAATACTGTAAAACACATGTAACGGTAAAATTTGTAAGTAACATATAATTTGAACTATAATATATTACTGTATAGAAATTGTATTCAGTTTAATGCTGTTGTATTGGTATAGTACAGATTCTAAACCATGTACCAAACAGTCCAATGCTTTGATTACCATAAAGTTAAAGACTTTAGAAAATATTGTGGGAAAAGGAGAAAATGCTGGTTACCAGCATTTTCTCCTTTTCACACAATATCTTCTACCCTTTTCAGAAATAAATCCTACAATCCTTTAACCCTTTACCAAAGAGTCCCTGGTGTTTACTACCCTGAGATAGAAGCCTTTGAAAACATTGTGGGAAAAGGAGAAAATTTTAGTAACTAGCATTTTCTCCTTTTCCCACAATTTTTTCTACCCTGCTGGAAACAAATTTCAATTTTTGAGTTACATTATTTTGTCGTCTGCAGGTGCTTTTAATTTGGACCAGTCTAAAAATTTGTTGTTTGGTAAAGGGTTAATTTTAGCCTCATTTTTATTTCTGTCTGTAAATGCTTTGAGTATGAATTACTCGGAGATTTTGTCACCTTGTGGAGTTAACTTATACTAAGGCTTGAGAACTTTCCAGCTTTGATTACGTCTTGCCCTGTATTTGTTTTTCTTTTGTTGAGAGTGTAGTGCATATAGAATACATTGCTCATTGTTTGGTATAGGCTACCTCCTATTTTATTTGTTTCTGTTTTTGCTTAAAGCACCTTGTTCAGTGATAGTCTCTGAAAATTCAAAATGATAAATTGGGCTCACATATACATATTAACTTTTACTCATTACCATGCGACCCCGACTTTTAACAATCCCTAGAAAGAAGCCTTTTGAAAACATCGTGGGAAAAGGAGAAAATGCTGGTAACCAGCATTTTCTTCTTTTCCCAAAATGTTTACTACTCTATCAAGGACGAATTTCATCATTTTAGCTATGTTTAAATTGTTTTCTGCAAATGCTTTCAGTTTAGACAAGCCTATGATTTGCTTATGTGGTAAAGATTAAGGGATGGAAGCAAACTTAAACATATTTGCAGGCAGTGTAAATGAAGATCAGAATGTATAAAAAACATGCAATCTGATCTTAACATTTATCTCACAATCCAAACTTCTAATAACCCTAACATAAAGTTGATTGAAATCATTGAGAGAACAGAAGAAGAAAAAATTGCTGGTAACCAGCATTTTTCATGTTCTCATGATGTTTTCTAGCTTTTCACAGTTGGATCCCATCATTTTTACCAAAATTTAAGAAACTGTCTGCAAAAAGTTTCAGTGAAGTTTTGTGCCGTGATAAGGGATCAAATCTATGCTGCTACTGAGTGATATAACCAAGCAAAAAAAAAAAGTTAAATTTCCATGATTTTTACTGCTTTTCCTGACAAGATCCTTTACAGAGATTCTGGCTATTTGGAGTAATTTCAAGCACATTTTGGATTAATCATCTGAAAAAATGTCGGATGATTCAGGTTTCTTTGTTTCATTCAGTACTCTAAAGCTTATAAAGTAGTAACTGATCTTTTTTTTTTTTAAAAAGTCAATATTCTAATAAATCTGTTCTGCATCTCGTACATGTGTGTTTGAGAGCAGGGGAAAAGGGGTTAAAAAGGCTTGGAAAGGGTTACCTATGCTTTTTATATTCAAATCATTGTGGTGTAAGGTAAAATGTATGTTTTATTCGTGTATAAAGTAGATACCTGTTCAACATGTATGAATGTGTACCTATTCTATTTTGCTGTAGCAAAATGTTATAAAATGCTATCTACATACATGAGAAATAAAAGACATTTCATGCACATAGTTTTTATGATTTATGTGGTTTGTTCTATTTCAGTGCACCACTCATGAAAATGTTACCCATGATACTCAATAAAAAATCTCAACTATGAAAGTCACTGAAATCTTCATACAAACTTGACTGGTTCCCCTAAACCCCATCAAATGCTCAAGTAACTTCACCACACTACCAAGCATGGTGACTGAGTCAGTAACTTACAGGGCTTTAACTCTGTACCACGAAGTCCCTATCACATAATCCAGAGTTTTAACGACCCTGAAGAAGAAGGCCTTTTGAAAACATTATGGGAAAAGGGGAAAATGCTGGTAACCAGTGTTTTCTCCTTTTTCCCACAATGTTTTCTACCCTATCTTAATTCTCTCTATTTGAGTAACATTAAAATTGTCATCGGCAACTGCTTTCAATTTAGACCAGCCTCACATTTTGTTTTTTGGTAAAGGGTTAAAGCGTTGGGTAGTTGGTTGGATCCCAGCTGAGTAATTTTCTATCAGATTATTGATGATAAATATTGCAATAGGATTCAGTCTCTAACTGCTAATCACTTTTTCCATGACAGTTACATATTTGGGAGAGCAGCAAGTAGCCCAAGAAGAAAATTGTGCACTGATAAATGAAACTCCAGAAAAACATGGACAGGTGCACTGGTTGTTGAGCTGTAAATGACATAATGTTGGAAAGGCTTTTGACAATTCAAACAAGTAAATCACAACACTGACGATTTCTTTTACAGTGTTGATTTAACCTTTTACCACACTATCTTAAGTGTTGGTGATCTCGGCTTAAAGGCTTTTCAAAACATTGTAGGAAAGGGAGAGAATGCCTGGAACCAGCATGTTGTCCTTTTCCCACAAAGCTTTCTAACCTTTCAAAGACAAAGCATTATCGATTTGTTTGTCATTTGCAAATGCTATAATTTCAGACAAGTCTAAAATTTTTTTGTTTGGTAAAGAGTTAAGAGAAAAAGTGTACTTTGTCTGGAATCACAACAACAATATGATAGCGTTGCTAATATTTATTTCCCTATACAAAAATCCTTGAAAATTACATCAAGAATTTCCTCTGCAGAAATAGTTCCTGTAATTTTCCCTATCTCTCTCAAGGCACATCTTAAATACTCTGATGCTAGAACAATGTCATCTGCTGTGATCATATCATCAAATTTATCAAGGTTTTCGAGGCACATGATGAGATGAGATCTGTGTCGTGTCTGTGTAATGCTGGGATGACCAACTAGTGGGTCTCCACACCTATAAGAAACAAGCAAGGTTTAACTTTTTACCACACAATTCAGACTTTACCAAACAACAATATCTTGGGCTTGTCTAAATCATAAGCATTTGCAGATAAAAGTGACTGAAAATTTGAAATTTGCTTTCTGAAGGGTAGAAAACATTGTGGGAAAAGGAGAAAATGCTGGTTACCAGCATTTTCTCCTTTTCCCTCGATGTTTTCTAAAGGCATCTGTCTAAGGGTCAAAAGTAGGGATTGTGTGATAATGGCTTAAGCCTTTCCAAAGCTATCATCTTTACAAGTAAAGTGTAGTAAGCACTACCTTACTGTACATGTATTTGCCTTTGGTTGATCAAGTTGAAATTAGCGATCCCATGATACACCACTTACCTGAATTTGATACTGTAACTTACCATCCCTAAAATATATCATTGAAAACCTAATTGAACCTCATGTAACAAAAACCTTGCAGCCAAATCTCGATGCATATTCTTAGTCCATTGTCTGGTGTTGGAGGGTTTCCCAACATTCATTTAACTTGCCGTATTTTACCTAACTAATGTGCTTTGGTGCAATACAAAAAAACCAACAAGGTGCTCCTATTTCATTGCCAATGTTTCGAAATTTTACATCTATCACTTACAGTAAGTAAAGTACTTTGATCCCTAGGTTTTAGTGCCATGTGCAAAGTGATTGCCATTCAGAAGATGCTCTGTATTATACAGAAAACGGATGATTCATTCGGACGTGAAATAGCAATCATGATTAATATGAGACGTTTGCATTTGACACTTAAATTTTTTAAAAGCTAGTTGACAAACCTTGTGTAACCGGAAGTTCATAATGTTGTTGGAAGTGTATGTATATTCGGATAGTCAGGAGCTCAACTAAATTTATTTGTGATGTAATTACGATTATGTAGAAGTACCATCGGTAAGTTTATCATGAAATACCCGTAATCAACAAGTTTCATCAGTCTGTATGTTTTAAAAGTTTTAGCAAAGTTATCTGTCACTCTAGTCGCCAACTTTCACGGAAATTGGGGGTGGGTGGGGGTTCTCCAGAGGTCTGTGGAGTAAGTAATATTGCAGGAAGCACTACAATTTTTTTTCCCTATGATTCCCAGCACCTCTTCTGTGGTTGGCATATTTATTTTTACTGATTATGGATAGAAATTGAAGCAAGCTATTTGACCAGATGATTTCTGTCTATGATAGGGTAGAAAACATTGTGGGAAAAGGAGAAAATGCTGGTTACCAGCATTTTCTCCTTTTTCCACAATGTTTTCAAAAGGCTACTATTTCAGACCCGTAAAAACCAGGGATTGTTTGGGAAAGGTTAACTCTTTACAAAATAATCCCTGGTTTTCACAACCCAAAAAAAAGAAGTCTTCTGAAAACATTGTGGGTATAGGAGAAAATGCTGGTAACCAGCATAATTTCCTTTTCCCCAAATGTTTTCTACTCTCCTAAAATCATGTTTAAATATTTCAATTGCATTTATTTTGTCGTCTATATTTGCGTTCAATTTGGACAAGTCTTAAAATTTTGTCATTTGGTAAAAAGTAATATTGTTACGGTAGAAACTGATTTAGAAAAAAAACTTACAAAACATGTTGTCTGATATCTGATTTACACAGTCTGCCAATGTTTGTAATATTTTGGCTTATTCAGTCTTGACTTTATAATACATCCTTTCTAGGGATTGAATTATGATGGCACTCTATGATTACAATCCCCGAGTTTTAATGATCTTAACAGAAAAAGGATTGAGTTACGGAAGATCATTCCTTCCTTACTGCATAGCTTTACCGTATAAAAGCAATGCCGGACAACTGCATTGGAGAGAATTCACTAGCTCAGTGGTTATGGTGTTGGTCTTTTAACCCTTTCCCAAACAAGCCCTGGTTTTTACGTGTCTGCAGTGAAAATCTTTTGAAAACACTGTGGGAAAAGGAGAAATTGCTCGTAACGAGCAATTTCTCCTTTTCCCACAGTGTTTTCTACCCTTTTTTGAGAACTTTCTGCCAATTTCTCCAAATCTAGAATTGTCCTCTGCAAATTCTTTCAGTTTGGAAGGGTCCAAAATCTATCGTTTGGGAAAGGGTTAAACCTCAAAAAACAAAGCTTTTTGTCCACACAGGTTCAAATCCTGCTAAGTGCAGTTTGTATTTCAGCTATTATATTTGCTGTGAACTTTATTTGTAAGAATTGGAAAACACTGTAAAAAAAAAAAGAAGCACTCTCTCTTTTTTCCACCATGTTTTCTGCCTCCTGAAAGACAAGTCCTTCCGTTATATGCCTTTATCACAGACAAGTCAAAAATTCTGTTATCCAATACTTGAAAAGGCTTCAAAACAGAACAGTTTAGGAGAAAGTAGCTTACATGTTGGCCACTTTTTCTCCTAGTACATTGATGAAGTCCTCCATTCCTTCGCCAGTCACACAGGATATGCAGCAGACAGTCAGTTTGTCTGTAAAAGACTTGGCAAATCTCAAATCTTTGATGGTATCTGAATTGAAGCTGTCAGACAACTTATCACACTTTTCAATAACACTTTTTCCCTGACTATGTTCTTTTCTATGAGAATGTTTTGTTTCCTCTTTACAAACACTTTCATAGGCAAAATTTACACCTATTTGCATTTTCAAAGAATCCAAGACATTTGTTTGAAGAAGATCTACCTTGTTCAACAAAATTATAGTGTTATCATGCTGAATCTTAATATCCTCAGAAATATCACTTTCTAAATCTGACTGTGTGAGCTGGTTGTTACTAGTTCTGTTGTTGTTAGTATCTATGCCCTGTCCATTGTATATGAGTCTGTTTGCACGCAAAACTCTGTTTAAAGATGTCCAAATGTCGTTTCTGAAGTCCATGTTTTGATTTTGTAAGTCAATGTGATAAATGTATTGGGCACAGTCTATCATGAAGATTCTTAAATCAGACCTTTTGGCTCTGAAATACAAAGTACAAGTATTGTTACTGTAAAATGTTGGGTTTTTTTTAATCTTTATAAAAATTATTCATTGTTTCCCTTACCCTAAGAAAGATGGCTTTTTGAAAAGATGGCTTCTTGAAAAAATTGAGGGAAAACAAAAGTAGAAAATGCTTAAAAACCAGCATTTTATACTTTTCCCTCAATGTTTCCTACCCTATCAGAGAGATTCTATCATTAAACCCTTTACCAAACAATCCCGACTTTTAAAGACCCTAACAAAGGTAGCCTTTTGACAACATTAGTGGGAAAAGGAGAAAATGCTGGTAACCAGCATTTTCTCCTTTTCCCACAATGCTTTCTACCCTTCCCAAATCAAATTTCAATTTTTGATTTACATTTATTTTGTCATCTGCAAAGGCTTTGAATTTGGACTAGTCCAAAATTTTGTCATTTGGTTAAGAGTTAAGGCACATTTAATTAGTTGTTACTAATCGCTTTCAATTTAGATATGTCTTACTCCTTATAGACTTGACCAACTTTACAGCTGTAGCTGACAACAAACATGGCTTAATTTGAGAAACACAGATTATGGACATTTTGCGTTCAGAGGTTTTTTTGCAAATTAAGGACACCCATTATTTGTTGTTTAACTTATAGTAAAATTTGCAAAAAGAAATGTTTGCAAATTTTTCAAATTCGTGAAATTGCACAAATTTCCACCTATACAGTATTTACCTGTTTATAGCTCTAACAACACCCTCTTTTTCTACTAGGTCCTGGGTTTCCCGAAGCCCAGCTGTGTCACTTAGCAACACTGGGTACCCGTCTATGTTGACTGGGGTCTCTATAACATCTCTAGTTGTACCCGCTATCTCAGTTACAATGGCAGCTGGTCTCTGACCTTCAACATAAAATTGTTAACCCTTTACCACAAAGTCTGGACTTTAAATGGTCCTAGGAAAAAATGCTGTTGAAAACATTGTGAAAAAAGGAAATACTGCAAACCAGTATTTTCTCCTTTCCAAACTGTTTTCTACCCGTCCAAAGACAAGTTCAAATTTCTGAGTGGTATGTATATTGTGTTCAGCGAATGCTTTCAATTTGGACAAGCCTACAGTTTTGTGGTTTGGAAAAGAATTGTTCAACAATCCAAATTCTTTTTTACTCTAGCGAAAAAGACTTTGATTATGTGATGTTAAATACCATTTTCAACATTATTTCAATGATAGTGCTGCAGCCAGTGCATCTATCCATGCTTTCCTGTTGTTTCTTTAACCAGTACTCAATTCTTTCCTGGCCCCTGGCCTCTTTCCCTTTCCCACATTAGATTTGTCAAAACCATCAATGGTAGTGAGAGAGAAATGAATCCTGTCGCATTGGCTATCATCAATCCCCAGAGCCAAGGGTCAAACAAGTGATTCCCTGTTCTCAAGTCCTATACCCTAACGAGTGAGCTATCTGTGCTCTGCAAAAAAGACTTAGAAAAGCATTTAAGTTTATGAAAACCATCAGTTTGCTTTTTTCAACAATGTTTTCTTCTCTTTTAACTCATTACCAAACGGCAATATTTTAGGCTTGTTCAAAACTGCCTTTGCCAAACGCAGTTTTGAACAAGCCTGCTCTCGAGATAAATTTCAGAGGACTGAAATGTGTGTATAAAAGGACCTATGTACTTACATATAGCATTCAAGAGGCTACTTTTCCCAACATTTGGTTCTCCCAGTATGGTGACATGCACACCTTCACGTAATCTCTCGCCTTGCCTTTTATCGTATATGTGACTTCGGATTTCCTCTTTCAGTGTCTGAACCATGTTGAGCACTGGACGAATGAAAGCAGTAATAACTTTTCTCTGGTTAACTGTTTACCACACCATCCAGACTTTTAATGACCCCCAAAAAAAGAAAGCTTTTGAAAACTTTGTTGAAAAAAGGAGAAAATGCTGGTAACCAGCATTTTCTCCTTTTTCCACAATGTTTCCTAACCTGCCCAAATCAAATTTCAGTTTTGGAATCGCATTTATTTTGTCATCTGCAAATGCTTTCAATGCTTTCCAAAATTTTGTCGTTTGATAGAGTTAATCAAGGTAATACATGATCTTGAGTCACCCTCTGAGAAAAAGAGGGTTAATGCATCTTTGTGATGCTTTTACCAAGCAGGTCTTCACATGATAATGTAGCCATGGAATCCATTTTTCTAACAGCCGACTAAATGTACTTCTGATCCCTGGCCTGGAGCCAATTTTGATCCCAGGCCTATAATATGAAGAAACTTGTTAAAGGCCCTTTAAATAATGCTACATGCCAAATACAGTGCCCCTGGGTCTTGTGGTTTCAGAGAAGAAGATTTTTAAATATTTTTTTTTTTCAGTTTTGTTGCCATGGCAACAAGAGTTTTTGAAGGAATCAAATTATTTCAAGAAATTCTGAAGAGGACCATGGCAGGATCATTTCTGTGAAGTTTCATCAAATTTGGATGGGTAGTTTCAGAGAAGAAGAAAATAAAAGTTAATGCATGCACACATGGATGGATGGACTGACGCACAACGGGCCATGACATAAGCCCACTTACACCTCTTTTAGGATCGTAATAAGTAAGGATTAAGTGGTGATGGGTTAAGGTTTAACCCATTACCACGCAATCCCTACTTTTGATGACCGGGAAAGAAGCCTTCATAAAACATTGTGGGAAAAGGAGACATTGCTGGTAACCAGCATTTTCTCCTTTTCCCACAATGTTTTCTACTTTTCACAAAACAAATTTCAAGTTCTCAGTTACTTTTACTATACATTGTACCTCCGTCTCTGCATGAATAGGATCACCTAGACCCTCCACCTCTGTTAAATCAAGTTTTCCATTCAAAAAGGCTATGTTAAAACAAGAGGACCATGATGGCCCTGTATCGCTCCTCTGGCTTTTTTGTCATCTGCAAATGCTTTCAATTTGGACAAGCCTAAAATATTGATGTTCGGTAATGAGTTAAGTGGTAAAGGGGTTAATGTTTAACTTGAGAATCTCTCACCTCTGTCAATAACTTCTTCCTCAATGTGCTGATCTTCACTAAAGTCTATGAAAGCTTCCAAATCTGCAACACACTGATCAGTCATTGTTTGGATTAGGGACAGATTTCTCCCATAATATTAACCCTTTACCAAACGACAAAATTTTAGACTGGTCCAAGTTGAAAACACTTGCAAACGATAAAATAAATGTAACTCAAAAATTGAAATCCGTTTTGAGCTGGGTAGAAACATTGTTGGACAAGGAGAAAATGCTGGTTACCAGCATTTTCTCCTTGTCCAACAATGATTTCAAAAGGCTACTATCTCAAGAGTCGTAAAAACCAGGGATTGTTTGGGAAAGGGTTAAATTAAATATATAACATTGAATTTTGCATTTTAGAAAAATGCAGTTTTTTAAAAAAATTGTGGAAAAAGAAGAGCCACTTGTACCAAGCAACTCTCTATGTTTCCAAATTTGATTTTGTTACAATTTCACAAGGAAATCTTGATTGCCAATGACATCTCACTTGATTGCCGATGTCATTCCAGTCAGTGTTTTCTTGTTCTCAGCCGTAATATTTTTTTCTACCGTCTGTATTTTCATCACAGCTACCTTCTAGTCATTTGCATTACCAAACCATTGGTCTAAGATAGCCTTACAGTTATGGCAAAGCATAGTTACTCATGCGTGATCTGGTCTCTCTCTCAAGTTTTAATTTTTTCTGAAAGAAACTACACCAATCTTAATCCTACTTCATGATAAAAATTCTATTTATTCCAAGAAAAAGTCAGGACCTAAATCTTAAAAATACTAAGTTCCAATCTTATGATACTAGCATAGGCATGATCCATACTGATGGAAAAGATATATAGAGGATATTTGTTTTTTTCGGTGAAAGTTCGAAATCTATTTCATCAAGTGGACACCATTGGTAATATTTTCACCAGTGGCACAGCCACAAGTGAAAATATAGCAGTTGGTGTTCATGAGATGAAATAAATTTTGATCTTTCACCCAAAAAAAACAAATATTCTATTTATTTCATGCTTTTAACCCTTTCTGGGAGGAGCTTTATCAAAATCAGTACAGTTCTTTTCCGTTATTCCCTGTGGCCTACCCCTCCTGCATAGCAAACGCATTACAATATTACGTCAATTGCGAGAAATCTAAGGTAAATGATGTCATATTTCCATCTGGTTGTGAGGCACACACAATTAAACTAGGCAACAAGAACATGAAATTCGGTATTTTCACTGGTCGCACCAGTGTAAGATCAAAAAATATTTTCACTGCTATTTCTCAATATCCTATCAGAAAGCATGAAATAACTGTAATCCTTCTCCATACTAGATCTACAAAATAAAAGGTTCAGTCCGTACTTTAATAAAATATACACGTACACCTTAAAATCTTTACCAAACGACACAATCGTAGACTAGTCTAAAGTGAAAGCATTTGCAGACCACATTTTCAACGTGGCTGAAAAGGTGCAATTTTTGTTTGATAGGGTAGAAAACACTGTGGGAAAAGGTGAAAATGTTGGATACCAGCATTTTCTCCTTTTCCTACAATGTTTTGTCAAGGCTTCTTTCTAAGGGTCGTTAAAAGTCAGGATTGTGTGATAAACAGTTAATGTACATTGTTCGCTTCTTAAAAAGATCTATACAGCTTTATGGTAAAGTCCATATTTTTGTAAAAAAGTCCATGAGAAAAAACCTGCACACCCTACTTTTATAAAAGCCTGTCTCCAGTGAGAATAAAGTTGACTCAGATCTCCCTCCATCTGCCTCAATGCTTGTTTACGTTGTACCTCGGTCTCTGCATGAATAAGATCACCTAAACCCTCCACCTCTGTTAAATCAAGTTTTCCATTCAAAAAGGCTCTGTTAAAAAAAAAATATGATAAATATATGGCAAAGCAGCAAAGTGGGTAGATCTATGATCAGACATCACATTATGTTCCATCTGATCTTAACCAAACTGTATAGTCAATCAGAAATAGTGTTATCTTCTTAACCCTTTACAAAACAATCCCAGAATTTCACGAACCCAAGAAAGAAGCCTTCTGAAAACATTGTGGGAAAAGGAGAAAATGCTGGTAACCAGCATTTTCTCCTTTTCTCACAATGTTTTCTACCCTTTCCAAAACAAATTTCAACATTCGAGTCACATAAATTTTGTCATCTGCAAATGCTTCCAATTTGGACTGGTCTAAAATAATATTGTTTGGTAAAGGTTTAATTAAGAAATAATCTTTCTATCATGGTATATTGTTCAATAAACCACAGTTATGAGTTATGAAGCACAATAAATAGTCCATGTGGGCGATAGCCCAAGTGGTTTATATATTGTACCTCATAACTCACTTGGTTTATTGAACGATAAACCACGATAGAAATAAGATTATTTCAATTCTAATATGACCAATTCTAAATGAAAGGAAAACATGTTCAAACTTGGAGTAAACACGCAGATGAAGACTATGCTACATTGAATAATCCACTCATTTAATGACATCACTCGATACAGAATGACGTCACTCAGCATGGATTGTCGCAGATTTTACCAGGCTTTCCTTGCACTGTGTTAATAGAGCAAAATTTGCATGTCATGTTAGAATCTAGAATAAAGACTAGAAATGTAATTTAGAAAGGTTGTTGAATATAGCCTAGTCATGATATATTATCATAAAAGGTAACTAAGCCTGTGAAAAGCACTTTAGAAATAAATATTTCATACCTTTTGGTAAACTCGCCTGGTTCAGCTTGCCTACAGTCTGGTATTTTATAGAGAGCTGACAAGACTGCAGATATTACAGCTGGACCCCCATGGACTTGAAATTCTAAACAGTCTTCACCAGTAAAACTGCTAGGACCTGTTTTAATAAAACTTGTTTAGAATGAGCTCCATTTACTCCCTAGTGTTAAATTTTCACCAAACAATCTGTTGTTTTAATGACCAGCAGGTAGATGCGTTTTGAAAATATTGTAGGAAAAGGAGAAAATGCTGGTAACCAGTGTGTTCTCCTTTTTCTACTATATTTTCTATCCTTGCAACAATAAATTTCAAGTCAAATTCATTTTGTTCTCTGCAAATGCTTTAACTCTTTATCACACAATCCCTACTTTTAATGACCTTGAAAAAGAAGCCTTTTGAAAACATTGTAGGAAAAGGAGAAAATGCTGGTAACCAGCGTTTTCTCCTTTTCCTACAATGTTTTCCACCCTTCCCAAAACAAATTTCAATTTTTCAGTTTAATATATATTGTTGTCTGCAAATGCTTTCAATCTGCATCTTTGCTAGCCAAGGGTAGAGTAGCATAGTGAATCGTCAGCCTTGGCTTGCAAAGATGTCAATCTGGACCAGTCTAAAAATTTGTTGTATGGTAAAGAGTTAAATTTGGTTGTTCAAAATTTAAGCAAAGAAATATGTTAACAGTTAATGAAACTTTTTGCTCAAGAAAACTGTCCAAATTGTAAATTGTTACAAAAGATAAATAAACTAAAACTCAAATAACGGAGTTTGTTGTTAATAGATACCCTGCCTTTTTCCCTTTTCTAACATAACTTTTTCTACCCTTTCAAATACAAGTCCTTTGAGTAATAGCTGATATGTTGTTTGCTACTGCTTTCAAATTTGGATAAGTCAAAAAATTTTTGTTTGATAAAAAGTAAATGAAATAGAAAAAGCTAGCAGCGACTATTATCTGTTGGTCATACCTGGAAAATAAAGGACTAAGCCTTTATCGATGGATAGCTTGGTCTTTGGGTCTATGATTTTACTCAGAACAGCTTTCCTTGGAAGGATTTTGACATTTACTGGAATCATCATGTTAATCACATCCTTGACCTTTGACCCAGATATCCGTATCACAGCAACTCCACTCTTTCCATGTCCAGATGAAAGAGAAAAGATTGTTGTTGGAGAAGATCCTGGAGTAACACTTTTACTATAATGTCTTTTCTGTAAATGCAGTCTTAGCTTTCTGTGGAGCATATGTCCACCTCCCACATTTTGATGAATGTTGAATCTTTGCTTTAATGTCAAGGTTGATGCCCTCGGATGACTAAAACCATTACAAGGCACACCTTCCTGTATAAGAAAATATCTGGACAGAAAATTCATGAGGCCATTTTGACATCTTGTTACATTCAAGTTGATAGGAGACTTCATCTGATTGCCAGAACTTCGGTCCTTCTTTGATGTCCGTAATAGTTGTAACTCTGAAAATACTAGAACTATCACTAAATGTGATCATACCCTTACCCTCCAGGTCCTCGTCACAAAACAGGTCTTTGTCAAAGACTGCTGAACGGTTTAGTACAAAAGTAAGTGTTGAAAAAAGTTCAAGGGAAGATAATTCTGCAACAAATTGCAGCAGGATCATTAAAATTGAACATGCAGAACTTCATATACATTGGAACACTCTGTGTGAATTTGAGTTCAGTAGATCTATTTGAAAAAAAAAAATGTCAGAGTATTTTGCCAGACAAATTTGTGTCTTCGGACAGACAGACAGCTATGGCGATTCCAGTATATCTCCTCCACTTTGTTGTGGGTGTATAAAAATATCAACTGAAAAAGCTATAGTTAAGTATGTATAAATTGAACCTTTTCTACGTAATTAATGTTACTGTATAAAGGCCTCCCAATAAAACCAGGGAAAGATATGACAGTAAGTAAAGCAACTATAACATGGCAGGTGTTATGTCACATACAATGTGCCTGGTTATACATTGCTTTACTATCACACAGAAAAATACACCAAACTGCAAAGCTGGTTAATCCTTTTACAGAATACAAAATTTTAGCCTTCAATCTTGTCCAAATTGAAACCATGTGCAAGCCACAAATTAAATGTTACTTAAAAAATTACCGTTGTACTTCACACATTGTGAGAAAAAGGGAAAATCCTGGTTACCAAAATTTTCTCCTTTTCCCATGATGTTTTCAAAAGGCTTCTTGTTCAAGACTGTTAAAATTTGTGATTGCAAAAAGGTTACATATCAAACCATTCATGACATGGAGTAACCACAATGCTTCCTTAAAAAGTTAACTTAATACATTTACCCCAAAAATAAATCTGTAACATACAACTTTGACAACAGACTTGTTTCCCTCATGAAAAAAGCTTTTGAAATCATTATAGGAAAACTAGAAAATGCTGGTAACACACATTTTTATACATTTCCCACAATATTTTCTACCCTTGACCCTTTTCCACACAACCCCTATTTTTAACGACCCTGGAGATGGCTTAAGGAAACATTGTGTAACCAGCATTTATTTCTTTTTCCTGAAGTTTTCTATCCTATCAAAAACACAAAACATCACGTAGTCGTCTGCAATTACTTTCAATTTGGCGGAGTCCCAAAATTTGTCGTTTGGTAAATCGTAAAACAACATTCTCATTGGAACAACGCTGCCCAGAACTTTTACCCATCTTCCACAATGCAATCTCAACAACAAATCTGATCATTTGAACCACATGCAAATAATCTTAATTTGGACAGGTCTAAAAAGTAAAATCATAATGATGTCATCAGTAGCCTTAGGATGGAGCTGTCTGTTACAAGACAAAATAAAAAGCCAGCTTCTGCAAGTAGATCTAATGAGTAGGATCTCAATTTTTTTTCAATCGGACGGACAGATACTGCGACAGACAGGTGGACACTTTTATCAATCAATTTTTTATGTACAGCAACATTGGCAAAGAAATGCAGCTTCTTCCTCCCTTAGGTACTATTCTACGAGTTATATTCTACCGTTACACCGTTTATTGCAGAAAAAGGCGATTATAATTGACCAAATATACCATAAAATGTAGAATATCTATATACACACACGCAACATAATGGCATTTCGAATTCCTTTGGAGATTTAAGAGCATGGGTTAAAAGGAAAATGGTTAATTTTCAATTTGAAATTTTTTCTCCACAAGAAATACTTTTTTTTTATTTTTTGAACATGGTACTTAATCTAGAGAGATTAAATAATGTAATTTTTTTTTCATGTTCAAAACACCACCCCCTTATCAATGCTTTTCACAGTCAGTTTTCTCTCTTTTCTTTTATCACTATTGTCAACCATCTCTTCTAGTCGTATGGTTTCACAAGAGGTAAATGTAAAACAGCAATAGCTTATTGAAATCTTGGCCATCAATTTGTATACCACCAAACATATTTTAGACTATGTCAGTACAGAACTAGAGCATCTTTGCTCTCTGACCTGCATGTCATACCTGAGCGATCGAAAATCAGCCAATCATACAAGCATATTGCAAAATTGTGTTACCGTGGATCATTTACAGGTATGTAATTATCTAAACATTCTAATTAATTACAGATAGATCGTTCTGAAACCGATATGAAATTATTGTATTTTGCACATTTTGTTATATGGAAGAAGTCAACATATTTTATCAATATTGACAACATGTGTTTACACACAGGGAATATAGTCTAGTTGGGTTGCCTACATGGGTCGGACCCTATAATGTTTTTCATTATGAAAGGTGTAAAAATTTTTCTGATTTGAAACAATGATTTGACTGTTTGTTTGAAATGGAAAAGGGCTGAGGAAAAATGCAAGCATTGTTAATCAAGAATAAGATTTAGACTGATGTCAACAGTACCTGGGTATGAACCCTTTACCAGATGTTAGCCTTGTCCAAATTTAAAAAACTTGCATACATCAAATTCAGTATGGTTCATTTATAAAGTACAAATATGCATTGATAGGGTAGAAAACACTGTGGTTACTAGCATTTCTCCTTTTCCCACAATATTTCAAAAAGGCCTCTTCTACAGGATTGTGAAAACCTGGAATTGTTTGCTAGGGGGTTAAAGAGCAACTATACTCTAAGAAGAATGAGTATACCATACACCAGAGTTCACTCTTTACAATGCAATCCCGACTTTTAACGACCCTGAGAAAGAAGGGGTACGGACAATTGCCCCTGCAGACAATTGCCCCTGGGACAATTGCCCCTGCGGACAATTGCCCCTGCGGACATTCCCCCCTGCAAAATTTGTTCACCTGGACATTTCCCCCTGAATTTTTAAAAAGCTTAAAATGTTTTTTTATTTTAATCGGAAATATTTCTCTTTCCTTAAATCTTTAAATTTATAGCAATTTCATTATTATTTTGTCTTATTTTAACAATATAACATGTGTTTTTTTTTCTTTGAAATAAGTCTGTTTTATGGCATTTTTTATATAGATTTTATATAGCACTTTCTTTATGATTTTTATATAAGATGTGCAAAATGTTAGCTCTAACATAGAAATAACAAGCGTATCTTTGTTTCTTTGGTTCATAGAAACAAGCATGTGAATTTCATCATTTTGGGGGTTAAGATATCATTTTCTATAAAAACTTGAACACTAAAGGTTAAAATATGTGAAAGACAACATATATAATCATGTTATGCATATGACCTGCCTGAAAATAAAATAAATGTATTTCATACAATAGGTTTCTACTTTTCTTTGATACTTCAAAGTGAAAAATTAACATTTAACATTTAAACTACCCAGTAAACTGTATATACATTCAGGGATCTCCTTTGACCCGGGACCTCGGGTTTTGACGCTTGAAAATCTTTAGTGACCCCGATTTGACGCTCGAAAAAAATACCTCATACGTCAAATTGACGCACGCGAATTCTGGCCTAAGCGTCAACCATATAAGCCGTAGGCGTGATTAAATTTTATTGCTGGCGATTAAAAACAAAAGTGCCGATATTGGCGATTGGAAAAAACGTAATCAGATAATATGGCCGACAGTCAAATTCTTATCAGTATTGCATAATGAACACTTGCTAAACTGTGAAATCGGCCTACGCCAACTTGATTGTCGTATATCGGGTATCCTAAGCTGTTAACCCTTGCATCTCCCTTAAGTTAACTATCAATAGACGAAGATTCGTTAACAGTGGCACATTGGCCAGATACCGGGTACGCCTGTTCTATTTATAGAATACATTCATGAACAATCGCAATTTTTTGGACACTGTGGTGCAGAACGAATTACATGTAAGCGAAGTTTTACTTTCGTTTATCAAGTAATTTGACAGCGTCAAACGCGATTTTTTTTTAAATAGCTCTACTTGACCTTTTAAATTTGTGTGGCCTTACAGAATTCTTTTCTCATAAATTTCTTTTTCTTCTGAAGAATACTAAGGTCTATATTTCGCCAAATGGGAGCTAGACAAAGTTGTTGCCTGATCATTTTCGGAGATCGGCATCTTCAAAAAAGGTTAAGTGTGAAACGATATTTCTTAGATCATTTGAAAGACAAAACAGATATTCTGCGATGAATTTAACCAAATATTTCTTGCAATGCATGAATTCATGACTGGTATGCAGAAATAGAAATAGCTGTTGAGCAGATGGCACATTTTCAGATTTGAACAGATTGAAATAATTTGCAGACAATTTAATTGTTGACTATGAGAAAGTGTTTAGCCTTTTCAAAGGTAGAAAACACTGTTGGAAAAAGAAAAAAAATGCTGGTTTCCACTATTTTCACCTCTTTTGCCATTAATAATAGCCTTCTTTCTCAGGATTGTTCAAACTGGGGATAGTGTGGTCAGGGATCTTACATAAGATCCCTAGTGTGGTGAAAGGTTAAGCCTGATTAACTTTTTTTATTGAACCTTTAGATCATTCACCAGCCTACAAGCACAGGAATTTGAAGCTGACTTTCAATACTTGGCTCTCTAATGTATGTAATGTCAATGAAACCATCAAAAATAGTTAAATGAACTGAACGACTTACAAATTATATCAGTGATGCAAAGCTGTAGATCTAGATTTATATTGATCTTACAGGACTCACAGTCATGAAATACTTAGAAAATGACACTAAGACCAAGTGACAGTGACTAGGCTCATTGACTGATCCTGGGTTTTGACGGATCAACCTTTTGGCTACTAAAACTCTTTGACTGGCACCAACCTAGCTCTTGAATTGAAAATTTTGACTCTTGAAAATTTCAATTTGACTCTTGAAATTTGTGGCCCAAGAGTCAATGACTCTTGAGTTTCAGATGCTAGGGAGATCCCTGTACATTGAAATGAAACCTTAGCAGGTCAATGTCCATTCTGAAACATAAACACAATTAACAGAAAAAAATGATTGTTAATAGATATTCATTTTGAAAAACTGAAACGGCGAAAAAATTCATTTACTTATAACTTATTAACTCTAAATTTCTGAGATTACAAATGATATCACTCAAAATCAAATGTAAGTTACAATTTGAAAAAAAAAACAACATCAATTAAAGTAAAAAAATAATGAATCAGGGGGAATTGTCCGCAGGGGCAGTTGTCTGCAGGGGGAATCGTCCGCAGGGGCAATTGTCCGCAGGGGCAATTGTCCCAGGGGCAATTGTCCGCAGGGGCAATTGTCCTACACTCGAGAAAGAAAGCCTTTGAAAACATTGTGGGAAAAGGAGAAAATGCTGGTAACCAGCATTTTCTCCATTTCCCACAATGTTTTCTGCCCTTTCCAAATTAAATTTCAATTTTTGATTCACAATTATTTTGTTGTCTGCAAATGCGTTCAATTTGGACTAGTCCAAAGTTTTCTTGTTTGGTAAAGGGTTAAGTGTTACAGTAAAGTCCACTGTTTAGTTTTACTATGCAATAAATTTTAGACTTTTTCAAATTAAAAAATTCTGCAGCCATTGAAGGTTGAAATTTGTACATGAAGAAATGTATCTATACACATGTAAAGGAGGTAAGGCTCTCTGAGAAGGTGATCGGAAAAAAAGTCACAGGAAAACATACTGGTAAGGTAGAAAACAGTGCAAAAAGAAGAAAACATTGCTTAACATTTTCTACCACAATGTTTTCAACAGCTTTCTCACAGAGAGTAAGCCCAGTACTGTTAACTGTGTACTAAACAACAAAATTTTGGTCCTGTCAGATTGAAGGCATTTTCAGACAACAAAATAAATATTACTCAAAAAATACAATTTGTTCTTAAAAGAACAAATTTTAGAATTATGGAAAAAAGAGTTGGGGGGAAAAAGAGAAAATGGTGGTTTCTATTCGTATAGGAGCTACCCAACATCTAAATTTACAAAGCGCTGATCTATGACTTGGCACTAGAATCGATTTACAATATTCTTCTGTTTTAATTTGAATTTTACTACTTTTGTAATTTGTTGTCTGCTTCCTCTTTTAATTAGTCTAAAATTTTGTCCTGTAGTAAAGAGTTCAAACATCAGAATATCTGGAAAAATTTAATTGTTACCACACATCAAAAATGTAGATTTATCCTGATAAAAGCATTTTGCAGATGACAGAAAAAAATGTTTGAATTTGTGCTAGGGTTGAAAAATTCTGGGGAAATAAGAAAATGCAGGCTTTTTCCCTGGGGTCATTAAAACCTACTACTGTTTGTTTAACCCTTTACCACACAATAACAACTATTGATGACGCAGAAAAGGAAAGCTTTTGAAAACATTGTCGGAAAAGGAGAAAATACTGGTAACCAGCATTTTGTCCTTTTTCCCCACAATGTTTTCTACCCTTTCCAAATCAGTTTGTTTAATTTTTGATTCTCATTTCCAAAAAAAAAATTTTTGATTCACATTTTATTTTGTTGCCTGCAAATACTTTCAATCTGGACAAGCCCAAAATTTTGTCTTTTGGTAAAGAGTTAGGTTTATGTTAACTGGATGAGATAATTTCTAGAGTTGTAGTAGAGAAGCAATACAATCTGTTATAAATTGTCAGAATGTACAGGATTACAGACTGCTGTTGATAGGCCATACCTCAGTCATTTCCTTGTAATGATTATATATGAATAACCATGTTCTCTATGGAATACTGTACATTGTATACATGTAGATAGTGGGCGTGTGACCCAGGATTTACAGCTGTTCGACATAGTAAATTATGTACTGGGTTATGTTCAAGGTAGATAGTTTATTTTTCCTTCTGATGCTGATATAAATATGGGAACACATTCCTTGATTCTTTTGTTTTTTCGCCAAGCTATATACATGTACAAATACATGTACATATATGTTAATTAGATTTCATGTAGAAAGAGTTTCTGAAAATTTCAAAGTGCAATGGTTATTTTGTACATTCTGTTAGGTTTAATCCTTTACCACACAATCTCTACTCTTAACAACCGTGGAAAAGAAGCCTTTTAATTAAAGACATTGCGGGAAAAGGAGAAAATGCTGTGTTAACCGTCTGCAAATGCCTTAACCCTTTACCATATAATCCCGACTTTTAACGACCCTGAGAAAGAAGCCTTTTGAAAACATTGTAGGAAAAGGAGAAAATGCTGGTAACCAGCATTTTCTCCTTTTTCCACAAAGTTTTTTTCCCTATCAAATCCCGATTTTTAACTTTAACGACCCTGAGAAAGAAGCCTTTTGAAAACATTGTAGGAAAAGGAGAAAATGCTGGTAACCAGCATTTTCTCCTTTTTCCACAAAGTTTTCTTCCCTACCAAATCAAATTTGTACTATTTTAGCCGCTTTGAAATTGTCGTCTGCAAATGGTTTAAATTTAGATAGGTCTACCATTTTGCCATTTGGTAATGGGTTAAAGTTTGACAAGACTTTTAGTCTATACTAAGAATTTGTTGTTTTGTAAAGAGTTAACCCTGCACCAGAGAACTTGATGAATTTAAGACCCAGAAAAAGAGTGTTAGAATGATATTGTTGAGAAGGAGATATTGATGATTGACCAAAGCTGTGCATTAAATGTTTAGAACTGAAAACTGGAAAATCAAAAAGTAATTCTCTAACAAGTAAAATTTTTGACTGGACCAAATTGAAAGCATTATCAGACAACTAATTGAATGTAATTCAAATCATCAAATGATGATTTCTGTCTTTGATAGGGTAGAAAAAGTTATATGAAAAAAAGGAGAAATGCTGGTTACTAGTATTTCTCCCTTTGCAGTGATGTTTTCAAAAGTACTCTCCTACATGTTCAGAAAACTCCTGAATTAATATTTTGTGAAGATTTAACCCATTACCACACAATCCCTACTTTTGACGCCCCTGAGAAAGAAGCCTTTAGAAAACATTGTGGGAAAAGGAGAAAATGCTGGTAAGCAGCATTTTCTCACAATGTTTTCTACTCTTCAAAAAACAAATTTCAAATTTTCAGTCACTTTTATTTTGTCGTCTGTAAAATGCTTTTGATTTGGCTTAAAACTAAAATTCTGTCGTTTGTTAATGAATTAATGGTTTGTTATAGTTAAAACTGTCAATACAACACCAGAGGTCAGACAATGTAAACACAGGCACTCAGTTTCTCCCATCATTTATTAGCCTGTGGCCCAATAATTGGCTCAAAATGGCTTGATTTATGAATGACCCAGATATGTTTTGGCGTGTGCAAGGTCAGTGAGAGGTTATTGATTGATTTGTAGTTTTATAAGGTCCCTCCATGCTCCAGGCATGTTTGGTATGCAACCCATCATCCCGTTAAAATGTAATTTAGATTTGTCGAAAAGGGTTAATTGATTTTTTTTTGGGGGGGGAGTGGAGTGTGCATGTATTTTCTCTTCAATCAAGATCAAAACTCTAAATTTTGGTTCCAAATATTATGTGCACCAATGATAATTTCGCCAAAAAAATGGTGCACCTAAGACAGTGATAGGTGCAAGAGTTGAAAGCCTATTAGTATAGGGGCGGAGCCCCAGGAGCTCAATTGGTTGTGTAGAGGACTTGAGAACAGGGGGGGGGTCGAACTCAGCTCGGCCCGCCTATTTCTTTCTGAGGATTGATGATATTTATCGCGACAGGATTCATTCCTCTCTCACCGCTGATCATTGTTTTGAGGATGGGTATGTGGGAAAGCAGCCAGTGGCTTGGAAAGAATATTGTGCAGAGTTCTGGTAACAGAAACTCCAGGAAAGCAACGGATAGGTGCACTGCCTGCCCTGATATAACTTATCCCGTTACCACACAATTCCTACTTTTGACGACCCTGAGAAAGAAACCTTTATAAAACATTGTAGAAAAAGAAGAAAATGCTGGTAACCAGCATTTTCTCCTTTTCCCACAATCTTTTCTCTTCTTCACAAAACAAATTTCAAATTTTCAGTGACTTTTATTTTGTCATCTGAAATGCTTTTGATTTGGACAAGCCTAAAATATTGTCATTTGGTAATGTGTTAAGTAGTGTTGAAAACGGCATTAACCCATTACCACACAATCCCTACTTTTGACGCCCCTGAGAAAGAAGCCTTTAGAAAACATTGTGGGAAAAGGAGAAAATGCTGGTAACCAGCATTTTCTCCTTTTTCCACAATATTTTCTACCCTTCACAAAACAAATTTCAAATTTTCAGTCACTTTCATTTTGTCGTCTGCAAATGCTTTCAATTTGGACCAGTCTAAAATATTGTCATGTGGTAATGGGTTAAACTCCATGCAATCAATCAATTAATACCTTTTAACCTCTGTGCCACATTCATATTTAACTCTTTAGCAGATGACAAAATTTTAGCCCGGTCCAAATTGAAAGCATCTGCAGGAGACCATTTCAGTGTGATTCAAATAATGCAACTATTTATTGATAGGGTAGAAAACATTGTGGGAAAAGGAGAAAATGCTGATCACCAGCATTATCTCCTTTTCTCGTAATGTTTTAAAAAAGGCTTCTTTTCAAGGGTCGTCAAAAGTTGTCATTGTGTGGTAAAGGGTTAAAGTGCTTTACAGACAATAGAGTACATTGTGGTTAAAGTCAGGAAGTCGTCTCTGAAACTCAGTGTTCTCACTAGGATTTGTATAAAATTGTGACAAAAAGTTAAAAATCTGGTGGACTTCACATTTTTCTAGTATATGGGTGTGTACCATCCTCGGATACCCCGGGGTCTCCCTATTTGCTACGCTACATCGACCCCTGGGACAATTAGTTTGCTTTACCGCTGGCCGAATGCTGGCTTTTCATTGGTTCCATCATCATTTTGTGATGGGCGAGTGTACTGTACGCTATGACGTTTCGTATCGATTTTCGGCGGCTCACTTTACCGCTGGCCGAATGCTGGCTTTTCATTGGTTCTATCATCATTTTGTGATGGGCGAGTGGACTGTACGGTATGACGTTTCGTATCGATTTTCGGCGGCTGATTCAAAGTTTTATTAGTCAATTGTCCCAGGGTCGATGTAGCGTAGCAAATAGGGAGACCCTGGGGTATCCGAGGATGGGTGTGTACTTGTGCAAGACGGAGCTTAACCTTTAACATACCAAAAGTATTTTGGCCATGTCCAAATTGAAAGAATTTGTGGACAACAATTTTATGGTTGTTCAAATGGTACAATTTTCAATTGAAAGGATAGACAACATTGTGGAAAAAAGGAGAAAATTTTGCTTACAAGCAATTTGTCCTTTTTCCACAATGTTTCAAGAAGCTGAATCCTTTCCAGGAGCATTTCAAGTCTGACAGCATTGTGGTATAAAAGGTGAATAATAATTATGTGATATGTCACTGTGATATGACATGAATATTGTTGAAAGAGGTGTAAAAGTCACCTTTCAAACAGCATTAATCCATTACTGCCTAATTCAGAGTTTTAAAGACCCTTTTGTTAACCAGCATTTTCTCCTTTTTCCACAATGCTTTCTAGTTTCTACACTAATAAGGACAAATTTCACTATTTGAACTGTATTTAACCCTTTACCAAACAAGCCCTGGTTTCACAAGTCTGGGAAGGAGAGCTTTTGAAAACCTTGTGGGAAAAGGAGAAAATGCTGGTAACCAGCATTTTGCTGGTAACCCGCATTTTCTTCTTTTCCCCCAAGGTTT
Organism: Tridacna crocea; assembly: GCA_943736015.1. NCBI lineage: Eukaryota > Metazoa > Mollusca > Bivalvia > Cardiida > Cardiidae > Tridacna > Tridacna crocea. The sequence continues at coordinate 20,915,876 of OX031066.1, forward strand.
TCTACCCTTTCAGAGACAAATTTCATTAACGATTAAACTGTTTTCTGCAAATTGATTAAATTCAGAGTTTTCAGACCGATCTATTTTTACTGTGTGGTAAAGGGTAATAATCATGTGATAGTGATGGGAAGACCTTAAATTAGTTTATTGACTGGGATGAAATATACAGGTATTGGTAAAATAGAAAGTCTAGAGGAATGTAGACAATCCTAGATATTTTATATATTTATAGGATATCAAATTTACTTTGATTTATACCTTATTTTAGCCTTCAAAGAACATTCAGAAAAACCAACTCAAAACAACATTGATAAAAATTATTTTTTGTTATTTTTGAATGGTATTTAACCCATTACCACACAATCCCTACTTTTGACGCTCCTAGAAAATAAGCCTTTTGAAAACATTGTGGGAAAAGGAGAAAATGCTGGTAACCAGCATTTTCTCCTTTTTCCCACAGTATTTTCTACCCTTCACAAAACAAAGTTTAAAATTTAAGTCTCTTATTTTGTCGTCTGCAAATGCTTTTGATTTGGACAAGTCTAAAATAATGTCGTCTGGTAATGAGTCAAGCCATTTTCCACATTATTTCTGTCTGGTATCATGGATGGCCTATACACATTTCCCTACTTTCCTGTAGATGTTCTATTACAAATACTTTGTACAATATTCTTTCTAAGCCAGGGTCCAAAGAAAATCCGAAATTTTCTTACTTGTCCTCATGCCATTTTGCACTTGTCCTACAGGTTGACAAAGAAGGAAAATCCACTTGCCTTCACCAAATTTTTATGAAATTTCAAATCTGAACTTGTTGGATTGTTGCCCAGGTATCTCTCTTCCGGTTTCTCAATTTCAGGCTGCGTCACGGAAAAAGGGGGCTTCATGTAAAAAATCGTTTCATGTAATATTTACTATATGACTGCTCAAAATTTTATGAAATTTCAAATTTTGAATTATTATCAAAAAATGCCACAAATCACACACCAGTTGTATTTATTTCAATGATGCAATATTGCCTTATGGGAAAAGAGGGCTTAAAGGGGGCTTAGTGGGCTTATTGTCCTCTACAAGTTTGTGTTGGCTATCTCTAAGATAGTAATTGTCTTTTCACTTAAATTTTTGGGGAGCATGAACTGGTCCTTTTAGGATAAAAGACGTAAATTTATATCAATTTCATATATTTTATGATAAGCACTTGTTTGGGGAGCATAACCCGTCTCTGACGGCTCTTGTTACTAATAATGATGAGTGGACAAGTGGATTTTTTTTACCCTGCAAGCTACTGGCTGATGAGACTCTCACAAAATCATCGTTGAAATACTGAACAGCTGTGAGAGAGAGAGAGAATTGAATCACATTGAACTGTCATCAATTCCTGGAAAGAAATTGCCCAAGCTGGATATCAGATGAGAATTTCGCCTTTTTCCACAATGTTATCTACCCACATAAAACTTGTCGTCTACGAATCATAGAGATGACACTATCCAGAGAAGAAAAATTTTACACTGTTCCAAATTGAAAGCATTTGCAGACAACAAATTTATTGTGGTTTATTCGTTTATCATTTATTGTTTTGGCTTATTACATATTTATGTTTTTTTTGGACAGGTTAATTAAACATTATGAAGAAATGAGAATTTTTTTATTTTCAGCTTTCTTTGAATAATGCCTGATGTTTTCAAAATGTCAATCTTAGGGTCGTAAAATCCATTACTGGTATCTCCCGCGAGATGGCATTCTACAAAATACTCATCTATCTAATTTGGGCATCCTGGGTACAGAACAAGGCTACTTTTCTACATGACAACCTTTACTTTGAATTTCAAACTAATATAAAGGTTTACTGAATAAAACGCTACCTGGTGCAATTCATTCAGCTATGATCAGCACTTCAGAGAAATTTATCCAGTGCTAAGACAGGCCTAATTTCTCTTCGAACGCCTTGATAAACGCCATTTTCTCCATTGCTACTTTATGATGCGTAATACTACAGTCTTCCCGGCAATATGTGGGAGAGTCATGCATCCTTAGACAGGTCGAATGTTCGAAGAATATGACATGTGCACAAAACGCGTAAAATCCCAATTGATTGGTTAACTCTTTACTTTATGACAACATTTAACAATGGTCAAATTTTAGAGCATGTGCAAATGACTGATCAAAAGTGGTTCAAGTGTATCAGTTTACTCTAAAAGAGTAGAAAATATTGTAGAGATTAAAGGTGGGTATTTAGAATTTTCACATCACACCAAATTAAAAAATATATATATCAATGAAATTTATATGAAAAAATAATACAAATCATCCATAATTAAGAATCATAAAATTACAAAAAAATTTTTTTTGGTGGTATTTCCTTAAAAGGCTACGTAGCCTCTTAACCCATTACCACACAATCCCTACTTTTAACGCCCCTGAGAAAGAAGCCTTTAGAAAACATTGTGGGAAAAGGAGAAAATGCTGGTAACCAGCATTTTCTCCTTTTCCCACAATATTTTCTACTCTTCACTAAACAATTTTCAAATTTTCAGTCACTTTTATTTTGTCGTCTGCAAATGCTTTCAATTTGGACCAGTCTAAAATTTTCTCGTGTGGTAAAGAGTTAAGCTATTTTTAGATTTCGCGCCAAAAATCAATAAAGCATTTTGGGAATGCCAAATGACTGGCACGTGACTGATAATGCTTAAATTCCATTACATAACAAACATGTAATAATTATTTTCCATAATGTCTCCTTGGGAAGGATGTTTGAAACTTTGTCTGTGTTTTTCTGTATTTAAACGAGAGAATTGATTATCTAAAAATAGAACGTGTCTCACGTTGGTGTCATTCTAGTCCATAATAAATCTCTAATTTCTCGTGTTACCCGATGGTTTTCGACCACTGCGGTTTCAGGAAGGCAAATTAAAAGGCTATGGGAGTATAAAGATTATTTTTTTGCATTTTGGTAAAATTTTCATCCCACAATCTGAAGGGCCACCTTTAAAGTAAAGAAGGTCACTAGCATTTTCTCCTTTTTCTGCAATATTTTCAAAAGATTTCATGTCCATCGTGAAAACTCAGGATTGTGTGTGAAAGATTAAGCGACTTTGTTGACAGTCAGGGTTAACCTTTACCACACAATAAAAATTTTAGCCATGGTGAGGTCAAAAGCACTTGCAGATGACAATTTCAATATGGGTCAAATGGTGCAATTCTTCTTTAATAGGGTATCAAACATTGTGGGAAAAGGAGAAAATGCTGGTTACCAGCATTTTCTCCTTTTCCCACAATGTTTTCAATAGGCCTCTTTTCTAGGTTGGTTAGTCGGTATTGTGGGGTAAAGGGTTAAGTTATGTGACCGTTATGAACCCCCTGGAGGCAAAAGAAACAAGGATGATTGTCATATGTTACAGCATCTGTCACATTGTTTTTTAAAGGTTGTTGGTCATCTTTTCTTGACTAAACATATGTATTCATCAAGAGACCTGGAATGGGCTTCTTGTCTCGTACCATTGTTGACATTGTTGACATTTCTTTAACCAAAGATGATTAGGAATGGTGGTCATTCTTCGTAGTTATGCTACCTAACCTTACTGTAAACTGTTATACATGTATACTTCATAATGTTAACATGTTTAACTTTTACAATGACAGTATGCTGTACTATGTTGCCACTTTTTTTGTAACTTTGGCATACATTTTCTTTTTGGTCCACTTTGTGCTGTTGCCATACTTAGTTACAATGTAGTCATAGCTTTACTTTACAATACTGCGATACTTTATTTGCACGCTGTACAATGATTGCCTACTTTACAAGGTAGTCATAACTCGCAAAGCTGCCGTAACAGACCAGGTTAGCTTTGTTGGCTGACTTCACAGTGGTATGCTAGCATGTCTAACAGTGTTGGCGCAGTTTGCAATGGCATACTTCACAATATTGCCATTTTTATATACTTCCATACTTTACAATATTGCAATACTTTACTAAATTGCCATTCTATACAATAATGGCTTACTTTACAATGATGATGTGCTATACAGTACCTTGTCGGCTTAATTTGCGATTACAACATGCTTTACAGAGTTGACACACTTTACAATGGCATACATGTACTTTACAGTATTACCATACTTGGGAATAATTGATTGGCACACTGTTCAATGTTGCTGTTGACAGTTTTGCTTCGAATGCCATTGAATTAGAATCGGCCTTCCATTGACAGGCCCGTAGGAACAGGGGAGGCTAGGGGGGGCTCAGCCCCCCCAATAATTTTGAAAATCATAGTAACTAAAATACGAGTTCTTAGCGCAATTAAACAACCACGTAAAAGATCTCAGTATGTCGAAGTTAGCCCCCCCAATCTTGAAATCCTTCCTAAGTCGCTGATTTAATGTACACATGATGCTGGTTTTTGCAAAAAAATAAAATGCATCAAAATACAGATCACTAAATTTAATGTGGGACTTACATTGTTATCTAGCAAGTATGTTTGTCAACTAAGGGACTCCCCAATGATAAGCTATGGCTCCCAAAACAGTAGTTGATGTCCAAGGATACAAGTATATTAACATGGAAAAAACTGTGCTTGCAGTAGTTTTGAAATCATCTAAGCAGAGATCCAGGTAGAGGGAGTGATTTTGATTTCAAAATTGGAAATATCAGTTATTCTCCACTAAACCATATGTTATTGGTACTCATTAGAATTGTTCCAATGAGACGATTCGAATGAGTACCCACAACATACGGTTTGGACGAGAAACAAAAGACTTTGAATACCATCACTCCCTCTTATCAGGAGCTCTGAACTACATTAAACGAAAACAGCAATTAATAAGCAGTGTAATCTGGTTCTATGTTCATGGGTATGTCACCCAAGGCATATTGCAGTCATTGTTTGTTAAAATATTTAATTAATAATTATAGTTGAAAATGAGTTTTAATAATCTATGTTCAAGTTTTACTTAGTAATCTGTCTATATGAAGGGTTTGCTAGTTGTCTAAGCTTGAACATATGGATATGCAACATTTGGTAGCATTTGGAACCTTATCAGAAAGTCATTGCAGTAATCTAGTGGAACTATTACATTAGACCCCTATTGGTAATCCATGTTGGTAATAAATTTCAAGTAGGTGCTATACTCCTTTGATGTTGATGATCTGGTAAGAAAAGGCGGGAAAATGAGTGAGTGAGCAATTGACCAATGAGACAGAGAGAAACAAATAAATTAAGATGAGTGAGTGTAAGAATGATTATGATTGGATGTAGGATGGATGAGGATCATGGGAAGTATGAGATTTGGATAGAAAGATTATAGGATGAGAGAGACAGAAATAATTTTGGCTTTGAAGAATTTAGACCTTTGGAATATTTGGACATTATAGAAATTAATTTGGCTTTGATGACTTTGGACGTATTTTAGAATTTTTGGATATATGAAATTAGAAGAAATTGAAAGTTTGAAAACGAAACATTTGTCTTGTTGACTTATTCTATTATTCCCCTCAGTGATAAAATGGTGAAGAAGTAATAAATAAATGATGTAGAATTCCCCTCCCGGTTATATACAACACTCTGTGGCAAGCCCCTGTTCTACTTGTGAAGAAAAAGAATGGAGAGTACCGTTTTGCAGTAGACTTTCGAGGCCTAAATAAAGTGACCCATCCAATCAACTTCCCTATCACCCATTTCCAAGATGTGGTTGACTGCTTAGGACAAGCCAAAGCCAGCATTTACTCTGTTCTCGACATGGCTCAAGGATTCTTTCAAATACCATTGGACCCAGAGACGAAGCATAAGACCGGATTTGTGACACACCAAGGCGTCTGGGAATTTAATCGGTTACCATTTGGGCTCATGAATTCACCAATGGCATTTTCCATGGTAATGACAGAAGTACTGCGAGGTTTTAGCTACAAATTTGCTCTCATATATATAGATGATTGTCTCATTTTCAGCCAGGACTTTGATGAGCATCTTTCCCATCTATCCCAGGTTTTTGATAGATTTAGACAGGCAAATCTGAAGCTGAAACCAAATAAATGTCACTTGGCAGCAAAGGAGGTCAAGTATCTTGGGCATCGCTTTACTCAAGAGGGAATAGGTGTGGATCAGGAGAAGATAACTGCTGTCATCAGTTTTCCCACTCCAAAGAATCAAACTGAAGTAAGAGCTTTTCTTGGACTTTCGGGCTACTACCGTCGTTTCGTTAAAGGTTATGCTGCTATTGCTAGACCCTTGAACCAATTACTAGGGAAAGATTCAAAGTTCATTTGGACAGATGACTGTGATGCCGCCTTCAATAATCTGAAACAGAAGCTAACATCCCCACCAATATTAGCCCTTCCAGACTTCTCTGAAGAGTCTAAGTTCCTTTTGTATACAGATGCCAGTAACCAATCCATCGGCTATGTGCTTGGACAGAAGGATAAAGATGGAAGAGAAGTGGTTATAGGCTATGCAGGTAGATCTCTCAGACCAGCAGAAAAGAATTGGGGAATCAGCGACCTAGAAGGACTTGCTCTTGTCGAAGGTATACGGTATTTTCACACCTATTTAGCCAACAGACCCTTCACTGTCTTCACAGACCATATTGCTTTGCAAACGCTAAAGGAAAACAGATCCACAGGAAGATTAGGCAGATGGGCAGTGTTTCTTCAAGGATACCAATATGAAGTGGTTTACAAAAGTGGAAAGCACCATGGAAATGCAGATGCTCTTAGCCGTAGAAAATATACAAGCCAAGATCCAGATCAGCAAACTTTAGATGCAGATGACCCTAAAATTGATCCCCAAGTTTGTGCAGTAAATATTTTCTCACCAAAAATCTACAAGGAATACACCTTACACTTTTCGGAAACAGATAAAGCAAAAATTAATTCCCTAACAACTGAACCAAAACTTAATTCCCTTTCAACAATGATTAACGCCATTGATACCTACAACACCATGGATCCTATCGACCATCTGTCAGAAATACGCAACATGACACCAGAGAAACTTAGGCAGGCCCAGATTGCAGACAGCGATTTTACGGCAATGTTTGCCTACAAAGAAGAGGATAAAGTTCCAGAGCAGAGAGATCAAGCACACAGACTAGTTGCAGAATCCCAGTTTTATGAGGTAGATGCTGGTGTACTGTACCATCTTTATTATCCTCGCACAAAGGGGCATAAATGGACAGATGTGAAGAAACAGCTAGCTGTTCCACACACACTGAGAGATGCCGTCCTGAAGTCTTACCATGATTCACTGTATGGAGGTCACTATGGCATTGAGAGGACCTATGAAGCAATCAGGATGAAGTATTTTTGGCCATCAATGTACAAGGACATCAAACTGTACTGCCAGACTTGCGAACCTTGCCAACGTACCAAAAGATACATACATCCACAGAAAGCACAGCTTCAGCCATTACCCATAGGTGACGTCTTCTCCCGAGTACATATGGACTTACTAGGACCCCTACCTACTAGTGAGCATAAATACAAGTATGTCTTTCTTGTGTGTGACTCCTTTTCCAAATGGTGTGAGGCATACCCACTGTATTCCTTGGAAGCAAAAGAAGTAGCCTGGAAACTATATGATGAATGGATATGCAGATATGGCTGTATGAATTCCATATTGACAGACAGGGGAAGTAACTTCATGTCAGCTCTTATGAAGGAACTCTGCAGTATATTCAGAATCAACAAGATCAGCACCAGTTCATACCATGCAGCTACCAATTCAGCAGCGGAAAAGATGAACAGTGTCATTCTACAGAAGATCAGAATATACTGCAACAAAAAGCAGACTGACTGGCCACAACTACTTCCCAGCATCATGATGAGCTATAGAATGTCTCCAGCTATAGACTCAACCCAGTACTCACCATACTACATTCTATTTGGCCAAGAATGCAGACTTCCGCTTGATACAGCGCTCATTCCAACAGAAACAGCAGGAACAACAGCAGAAGAACACTTGCGCAGGATAATAGAACACCAAACTGTGTGCAGGGAACTCGTGAAGGAAAACATAAAAACTGCTCAAGAAAAATACAAGAAAAACTATGATCGGAAAGCCGGTATACCAGACTTCAAAGTGAGAGACAGTGTATGGCTGTATAACCCAAGAACACAACCAGGTTTAGCACCTAAATTAACAGCGAAATGGTATGGACCCTACTACATTACAGAGAAAACAGGACCTACCAATTACAGGCTGAGGGACCAGAAAACCCATAGAGTATTAAAGAGTGTTGTCCATTCAGATAGGTTAAAGCCATATCACAATCCTGCTCTCAGACCAACAAACATTCCAGAGGCATATAGATGGCAACAGCCAGAGCCAATCGAACTGGAAGAAGATGAGCAGATAAACGAAGAAAATCAAGAGAGTAACTCATCGAAAACTTCAAGCAAGGAGAATCAGAGAAAAGACGAAAGTGAGATCAGACAATCACAAAGTACCACAACTCCTGACAGTGACCCTAAAGACTTGGATATTGAGAAAATCCTAAAGGCCTCACATTATAAAGGACGAATGGTATACAGAGTAAAATTCAGAGAAAAGAACGGTGAAAACTGCAAGACAGAATGGATATATGCTGAGGAATTACCACTAAGCCTATGCAAAGACTTCCACATCAAGTACACATTTTCTGGGAAGAGGCGCAAGAAGATCACCCCCAAACCCTCAGCATAACATGCACATCCAAACACACAAATTGCAGATATAACAGAAATCAATACACAATATCCACAAGTAAGGTGCTAAATGGCTCAAGTAAGGTTAGACAGGAATTTTGAATTTGTTTTGAGACAAAATTCAAAATTAAATCGTATATACGTACAGTCATTTCTACGTTTTGGGCGGTTGGGTCAAAACATTTCAAAATTCCAAAATTTAACCTTTCTTAATTATTTTCAACTTTGCAAGGTGGACAAATTGTATTTTGTATAACCTATGTTACTATCAAGATTCTTCAGGGAGAGATAATAAGTTTGGAGATAACAGTGAATAAGTGTAACATGTGTATGTAAAAGAGTCCGAGAAAAAATTAATTTAAGGCAGTATGTGTAAGTCCAGTGTTTGACTATCATGCATACTGATCTTAATCTGCACTCCCTGAAAATAAGTACTTAGGTCAGATTTCTGTATAGGAGATAAGGTTTAGAAATATGGGCATTGCAAAAGACCCTAAATTGTTCAAAGTGAATGCACAAAAAAGTATTTAGTGTGCACAGGGCATTTTTGAAGTTACAACATAGAAAATGTGATTGTACAATCCATTGTTGTAAATAGACAATTAATTAACACAAAAAAAAAAATGGAAAAACTATTAATAAGAAGCAAAAGAAAACATGTGAACAAAGGAGAAGAAAAGAAAATGAATGTTTTGTAAATTCTATATGTAATTATTTAATGTATTTACATTGACACTGTCCATGGAAGAGAGAGCATGATTTTTATTACCGTCTATGGAAAATTTACTTCAGTTTACTTGTTTAAAATGTTTAATTCCAGTTTGCGGAGCAAACTTGTTGGGGGCGGTTGCATGTGTCACCCAAGGCATATTGCAGTCATTGTTTGTTAAAATATTTAATTAATAATTATAGTTGAAAATGAGTTTTAATAATCTATGTTCAAGTTTTACTTAGTAATCTGTGTATATGAAGGGTTTGCTAGTTGTCTAAGCTTGAACATATGGATATGCAACATTTGGTAGCATTTGGAACCTTATCAGAAAGTCATTGCAGTAATCTAGTGGAACTATTACATTAGACCCCTATTGGTAATCCATGTTGGTAATAAATTTCAAGTAGGTGCTATACTCCTTTGATGTTGATGATCTGGTAAGAAAAGGCGGGAAAATGAGTGAGTGAGCAATTGACCAATGAGACAGAGAGAAACAAATAAATTAAGATGAGTGAGTGTAAGAATGATTATGATTGGATGTAGGATGGATGAGGATCATGGGAAGTATGAGATTTGGATAGAAAGATTATAGGATGAGAGAGACAGAAATAATTTTGGCTTTGAAGAATTTAGACCTTTGGAATATTTGGACATTATAGAAATTAATTTGGCTTTGATGACTTTGGACGTATTTTAGAATTTTTGGATATATGAAATTAGAAGAAATTGAAAGTTTGAAAACGAAACATTTGTCTTGTTGACTTATTCTATTATTCCCCTCAGTGATAAAATGGTGAAGAAGTAATAAATAAATGATGTAGAATTCCCCTCCCGGTTATAGGTATTCTGTGATAAACCATGGAAAAAACAAGAACCTTGCATTCTGAAAAGTCAGGTCTTTTTTACACTGATTGGATATATTATTTATATTTTATATAATAAGCATAATACTGAAAGGTCAACCCTTAACCTTTTCCCAAACAAGCCCTGATTTTTACGGGTCAGGAATGGAAGCCTTTTGAAAACATTGTGGGAAAAGGAGAAAATGCTGGTAACCAGCATTTTCTCCTTTTCCCACAATGTTTTCTACCTTACCATATAGAAAAATCATCTTTTTAGCAACTGTTAATTTGTCATTTGCAAAAAGCTTTCAATTTGGTCTGGTCCAAAATTTGCTGTTTGGGAAAGAGTTATACAAATGATAAAATTTTGAACCCAAACAAATTGAAAATATTTGCACAAGACAAATTAAATGTATCTCAAATGATAGCTTTTGTCTTTGACAGGGCGGAAAACATTGTGGTAAAAGGAGAAAGTGCTTGTTATCATGATCAAAACCATCTCCCACAGGATCGTCAAAACTCAGGATTTGGTAAAGGGTTAAATTAGGGCATACAGCTTCACTCTTTCTTACACTTGTGGTCTTACATATAATTAAGGTAATTTATAGTGTTCATTATACTGTAGAATGTAATGAAATTAAGGCTTTACCAAATACTGCATATTCTTACAGTCCTGAAGAAAGTGGCTTGTGATAAACATTGTGGAATTGGAAGAATGTTAGTAACAAATGTTTTCTTTAACCCTTTACCACACAATCCCAACTTTTAACGACCCTAGGAAAGAAGCCTTCTGAAAACAGTGTGGGAAAAGGAGAAAATGCTGGTAACCAGCATTTTCTCCTTTTCCCACAATGTTTTCTTCCCTTTCCACTAGAAATTTCAAATTTTCATTCACTTTTATTCTTTTGCCTGCAAATGTTTTCAATTTGGACCAGTCTAAAATTTTGTCATTAGGTAAAGAGTTAAAATTCAAAAATGTTTCTTACAATGAACAGGACATTCTTCTAGCATATTAGTGACATTAAAGTTGTCATCTGTAACTTAAGTGCCTTCAAGAATGATGAGTCTGAAATTGTGTCCGCTGGAGTTGAGATCTAAAGGTTCAGTCTATTGCATACAAGACTTGAGAAAAGAGGGTCATTGGCTCGGCCCACATCTCCACCAATTTCTTTCCAAGAATTGATAATAGTTGTTGGAATACATGTAGGATTCATTTCACTCTCACTGCTGACCATTTGTTTTGATAATGGTCAGGAAGGAAGGCAAGCAGCCAGTGGCTTGGAAAGAAGATAGTGTGCAAAGCAGTGGTAAAAGAAACTCCTTAAAGTATGGAAAGGTGCACTCAGGCTACTGCGACATAAATGATATTGAAAACGGTCTTTACCAAACGAAAAAATTTTGGACTAGCTTAAATTCAAAGAATTTGCAGACGACAAAATAAATATCAATCAAAAATTGAAATTTGATTTGGAAAGGGGAGAACATATTGTGGGATAAGGAGAAAATGCTGGTTACCAGCACTTTCTCCTGTTCTCACAATGTTTTCAAAGGCTTTCTTTCTCGGGGCATTAAAAGTCGAGAGTGTGTGGTAAAGAGTTTAAACACCACACAATTGGTCAATCAATCCATTTCAAAGACACCTTGGACCCATTACAGCTCTATCTGAAGTCCTTATGACCCAGAGAAAGAAGCCTTTTGACAACATTAGGGGAAAAGAGGAAAAACTGTAACCATCATTATCTCGTTTTCCCACAGTTTTTTCCATCAAAACAAATTCCTTCAATTAACCATGTTAGAATTTGTGTGTGCAAATTCAGTTTGGACTAGTCTAAAGAATTTTTTATTGTGGCCAAGAGACTAGTTTTATTTGCAAAATAATTAGAATTTGGACAAGTCCAGAATTTCATCAGTTTGTAAAGAGAGAAAGGATTTAGAATGAACATTTTACCAAATTTTAAAATTTTAATGGCTGTCTGGAAGACAGCTTTTTAAAACATGTAGGGAAAAGCAGGAAATGCTGGTAACACACTATGATACTCAAGTTCCATTATTTGCACCACTTTTTATTTGTCGTTTGCAAATGCTTTCAATTTAGACAAATCTAAGATTTTGTTGTTTGGTAACTGGTTAATGTATAAATTGTCCGCATAGTTATCATTCAAAGATGAGCTGCAGCTTGCCTCTTTTCAGTACTGACAATAATTATTTTGCTATGTTTAAAAATATATGATGGCCTAAAGAGACAAGCTTACTTTTTGGGTGTAAATAAGTTGTTTTGACAGTCTGGAAATGTCAGTTCCATTTGTAGTAGAAAGATGGTGGTAGTCACATGGTTTCACATTACAATATTCTGCACACGGCCTGATTGTTTCTCCTTTTGCTGCAGACCAGTTGTGTAAATCCATATGGCCAGAAAGAGTTGTTTGTTACTAATCAGCGATTTTGTCTTTTGTAACAAAGTTTTCACTAGTATTTAGGCCCCTTTATCTAAACTTGATTTAAATTGATATTTCCATATTGTACAAAATTTAATGCTTTTTAAGTGGTCCCACGCCAATAAAAATGTCTGAAATTGTGTCGTCTGGGAAAAGGGTAGTGAAAAGTTTTTGATATGTTGTGGAAAGGGAGCAGCTATCAGACTCGGACATATAAAAGAGTAGAAGTGTCAAGGTTGAATGCCAGGGCAGACAATCAAACTTGGTGACAAAAAAACATTTGTATAACTGTTTGCATTCCAGCTTACTTTGTAGTGTTTCACCATTCTTATATCTCTTTACAACAATACAAAATTTTAGACTTTGTCCAAATTGAAAGTATTTGCAGACAACAAAGTAGAGATGACTCAAAAACTGAAAATTTTGGGGGAATGGTAGAAAATATGATGGGAAAAGGAGAAAATGCTGGTTACCAGCATTTTCTCCTTTTCCCACCATGTTTTCAAAGGGCCTCTATCTCTTGGTCTTTAGAATTTAGTATTGGGTGTTAAGGGTCATCTCTCTACCAGAATTCACAAATTTAACAAAAGTCTAAATTGAAAGTTCTTCGCAGATGACACACAGATTGGCAACTCAAGGAATGGGATCTACATCTATGTATGTAATAGTTCAGAAAACATTATAGATGAAGAAGAAAATGCTGGGTACCAGTATATCTCCCCTTTTCTTACAGTGTTTTTAAAAGCAGTCTTTTTAATTCTGGGGATTATAATCTGGTAAAGGGTTAATCCCCAGTAATACAAAGTAAAATGTTACAAGGAGTGGATAACGTTGGGTGTTAATTTATCTTTCATAATGTTGAGGTGTTAACTCTAAAGATTTTCTAAATTTTTAAGTAACTCTTCTGATTCAGTTTAGCCAATCAGAAGTTGTGTTACTTTCAAATATATAAAATCCCAGAGGATAAGACAAAGAACATTCTTATGAACAGTTGGTAAATACGAGCCCAGTGAGAACCAAAAATATAATACATGTAATTCATTAGTACATGTATATTATGGAATTATAAGTCATGGGTTGAATACACTGCCAGAGAAGGTTTTATGTGATGAAACACAGGATTGTTTGGTGAAAGCAGAGAACCTTTTTGGTGTATGACCAAGAACCATTGCTTTTAGGGATTATGTCAAAATTATTTCTAGACAGTATATATGAATACCAACAAAAACGCTTTCGTTATCTATATATATTGTTCAATATCCTTTGGTCAACGTTTCGGCATTGAAGCCTTCATCAGGACATATTAAAAAATACTGACGGAAATGAAGTTACGATTTAGCTACGATGGCGCTTACAACTTCCGCTAAACCAAACAACAGCTGATTTTGCAGGAAGAGTCAATTTCACGCAGAAATGCATAAAAGAGCAAAAGCGTATCCAGAGCATGCTATAGGATTTGCTAATTGTAACAGTTCCTATAGTATTGTATTTTATCTTTATAAAAAAATCAATTTTTGTTTTGGATGAAATTTTTTCCAGTAACAATTTGTAAAAAGTTATATTTGTTCAGTCTAGAATGCACAGTTTTAAATGTACCAAATCAGGGTTCGAAATTCCCATATATTTACTCGCAAAATGCAAGCCAGAATTGGAAAATGCGAGTTGAAATTTCAAGCACTTGCAAAAAAATGCGAGTGCAAATTATTGAAGAACAGTTACCAAATGTACTAAATTTCATATGTGAATACAAAAAAAAGGGTAATTCTTTTTGTTCTGGATAAACATCGGTCATATCGCACTGAGAACACCATTCGACGGATGTCGATAATTTTACAAGTCGCCATTGAAGCCTCCGAGTTGTTGTTCGTTACCCGAGTTTCATGAGGCAATTGCATTCGTCTGCACTCACAGCCGATACTGAGGTTTTGCGTTTTTTATACGGAAAAACCGGTAGGCGAATTCAATCTCTGATTTGAAACAAAAACATTTGTCAATCTTTCATGAAAAGATAAATTAATGCACACAAATAGCAACGAGAAGCAAGTCGGACTTGGTGGACTCGCTAAACCAGTTACCGGACACGCAGATATTCGGATGTGACACATCCGTTTTTCATTTACAAAATCGTCCATCGGTGTAAGTTTTGTAGAAATTTAACCTCGCATTAGAACAGAAATTCAACTGAAATTGAATTGATTGTTAAGTGAGGGTTTTGATGTCAATTAACGTTCCTTTTGTTTGGTTGTTGTCTCGGGTTGACAGATTACGTAATAGAATAGAATTGAATAGTTTTTACCCGCCATTCGTTCTTTACAATTGGTAGGCAAGCTGAGCTTCAAAAAAAAAAAATGCGAGTCCAGTTTTAATTTTGCAAGTGGAAATAAAAGCTACTATCTAAAATTTGCAAGTGGATAAAAAAATGAAATTCGAACCCTGCCAAATGGCAAAACACCTACTTTTAATGACCCTGAGATAGAAGCCTATTGAAAATACTTTTGGAAAAGGAGGAAATGGTAACCAGCATTTTCTCCTTTTCCAACAATATTTTCTAACCTATTAAAGAAACCTTAGGGAAACATTGCACCATTTGAGCCACATTGAAATTGTCATCTAAATGCTTTCAGTTTGGAAAACGCTAACATTTCATCTTGTGGTAAAGAGTTAAGATTACAAAAAACAGACAGCAAAATGTTTAAAATGATCAAAATGATTTAAATTTTGACAAAATCAACAAATTTTATCACTGTTTTCTCAACTGAAACTGAAATTGCATTTTGTAGTGCACTATGGGTTGAAAATCAGGACCAACAACTTCCGTCACATGTTATTCAATGATTTTTGTAATAGGTCCTATTGATCGGAGAAATAGATTAGCTGGCAATGTTACCATAAAAATTTGTCCTCGTGGTATTGATTCCACTTTAACTGCAGGACGATAAACTATTTTTAGCCTATTTGTGAGTCACTATTACCCACCCATAATGACACTATTTAATTGTATAGCAAGATTACAAAACAAGGTATGGTGGTTTGTCTTAACCCTACAGGACAACTGACCTCGCACTGTTGTTGAGTCATAGGCTTGGTTTGTTTATCACTGTTCGATGTTTAGTCATAATTCTATCAAGTTTTATAATTATGTCCCAATTTTTCTAGAGACAAAATATAAGGCAGAAGAACTCAACACTTAAAAACACTTTAACGTGTGAACGATTTCTCCATTTGTAAGAAAGGTTTCAATTTTTATAATTTTATCTATATTCATCCAGATTATTATCGATTACATTTTACCATACTTTTCTTATCTCATTACCAAACAACAAGATTTTGGACTGGTCCAAATTGAAAGCAGTTGCAGACGACAAAATAAAAATAACTCAAAAATTGAAATTTTTTTCTGGATTCCCCCAGAGTAGAAAACATTGTGGGAAAAGAAGAAAATGCTGGTTGCCAGCATTTTCTCCTTTTCCCACAATGTTTTCAGAAGGCTTCTTTCTCAGGGTTGTAAAAACCAGGGATTCTCTTGTAAAGGGTTAAAAAGCCATCTTTACAGCCAGGGAGTAAACAAACACTATTAAAACTTGGCGGTGTTATAATCTAGTCAGCTGTGTAAACGTAGATCAAAAATCAATATAAGGTGTATGGAGGTAAAGAAACGTAAGAAATTTGTAAAGGGTAATTAGCTTTTGCTCCATTTCAAACAAAAAATGCCTTGTGGTAACCAACAATTTTTAATTTCTCAATATTGCTTTCTACCATTCTTAACTCTTTACTACATGAGAAAAATTTAGACTGGTTGGGACTGAAAGCATTTGCAGATGACAAAATAAAGGTGACTGAAAAATTGAAATTTGTTCTGGGAAGGGTAGAAAACACTGTAGGAAAAGAGGAAAATGCTGGTTACCAGCATTTTCTCCTTTTCCCACAGTGTTTTCAAAAGGCCTCTTTCTCAGGGGCGTCAAAAGTAGGGATTGTGTGGTAATGTGTTAAGACAAATTCTTTAAGTTGAACCACACTCAGTTTGTAGTTTGCAATTGTTACCAAACACACTTAAAGGGACCATTTGGGAAGTGCAGAAAGTGTGAAACCTCGTCAGACTGTACAGATTGCACAGGCTGGTCAGGGTTGACACTTTTTAGCTCACCTGAGCACAACGTGCTCAAGGGGAGCTTTTAGGATCACCCGGTGTGCATCAGTGCGTCGTCAGCAATTCTTTAAACATCAACTCCTCCTAAACCGCTGGGCGGATTTGGACCAAACTTGGCTGGAATGTTTCTTGGGAGATCCTCTTCAAAAAGTGTTCACAGAATTTGATTCCGTCAAAAACTCTGGTTGCCATGGCAACGAAATAGAATTTTGTAGGAAATTCTTTAAAAATCTTCTTCTCTGAAACCGCTGACCAGATTTTAAAATAATTTCACACAGATGTTCCTTGGGTGACCCCTTTCAAAAATTGTTCGTGAAATTTTGATCCGTCAAGAAACATGGCTCTGGTGAATGGGGGCTTCTTGCACTATACAGAAATGATGAAATTCTTAAAAATTCTTCTTCTCAGAAACCGCTGGCCAGATTTTAAAATAATTTCACAGAGATGTTCCTTGGGTGACCCTTTTCAAAAATTGTTTGCGAAATTTTGATCCGTCAAGAAACATGGCTCTGGTGAATGGGGGCTTCTTGCACTATACAGAAATGAAGAAATTCTTAAAAATTCTTCTTCTCTGAAACCGCTGGCCAGATTTTAAAATAATTTCACATAGATGTTCCTTGGGTGACCCTTTTCAAAAATTGTTTGCGAAATTTTGATCCGTCAAGAAACATGGCTCTGGTGAATGGGGGCTTCTTGCACTATACAGAAATGAAGAAATTCTTAAAAATTCTTCTTCTCTGTAACCCCTGGTCAGATTTTAAAATAATTTCACAGAGATGTTCCTTGGATGACCCTTTTCAAAACCTGTTCGCGAAATTTTGATCTGTCGAGAAACATGGCTCTGGTGAATGGGGGCTTCTTGCACTATACAGAAAAGAAGAAATTCTTAAAAATTCTTCTTCTCAGAAACCGCTGGCCAGATTTTAAAATAATTTCACAGAAATGTTCCTTGGATGACCCTTTTCAAAAATTGTTCGCGAAATTTTGATTCGTCTAGAAACATGGCTCTGGTGAATGGGGGCTACTTGCGCTATAGGGAAATGAAGAAATTCTTAAAAATTCTTCTTCTCTCGAACGGCTGGTCAGATTTTAAAATAATTTCACACAGATGTTCCTTGGGTGACCCTTTTCAAAAATTGTTCGCGAAATTTTGATTCATCAAGAAACATGGCTCTGGTGAATGGGGGCTACTTGCACTATAGGGCAATGAAGAAATTCTTTAAAATTCTTCTTCTCTGAAATGGCTGGTCAGATTTTGTAAAATTTTCACAGAGATATTCATTGGGTGACCCTTTTCGAAAATTGTTCATGAAAGTTTGATTTGTCAAGAAACATGGCTCTGGTGAATGGGGGCTACTTGCACTATATGGAAATGGAGAAATTTTTGAAAATTCTTCTTCTCTGAAACGGCTGGTCAGATTTGAAAATTGGTTCACGGAAATATTCCTTGAATGGCCTTTTTCAAAATGTGTTCTCAAAATTTTGATAGGTCAAGAAACATGGCTCTAGAGAATGGGGGCTACTTGCACTGTACGGAAATTAAGAAACTCCTAAAAATTCTTCTTTTTTGAAACTGCTGGTCAGATTTTGAGAGGACTTTTACAGGTGATCTTTTAAAAATTGCTTGGCAAAATAATGATTTTGTTTCCAGTGTTTCAATACCTTCAAAAAAAAAAAAGGCTATGGTCCTCTCAAAAATTCAGGTGAGCGATCCAGGGCCATCTTGGCCTTCTTGTTGCTTTTATGATATTTCCTGTATGAAAAGAGGTCATTCTACCAGACTATAGAATCATTTCTAAACTATCAACTTAACCTTTTCCCAAACAATCCCTGGTTTTTACAGGTCTGGAATAGTAACCTTTTAAAAAAAATGTGGGAAAAGGAGAAAATGCTGGTAACCAGCATTTTCTCCTTTTCCCACAATGTTTTCTACCCTATCATGGACAGAAATCATCTTTTTAGCAAGATTGAATTGTCATCTGCAAATTCTTTCAATTTAGTCCAGTCCAAAAGTTTGTCGTTGGGGAAAGGTTTAAATTGACTTGCACTATCTCTAACATGGTTTCATCTAGTTGATGTTTGGGATTCCCAGATTGTCTCTTTTTGTGTGAGGGGTTCACAATTGCTTTCAGTTTGCAAAGATGAAGATTTTGTTAACTCTGTGCCACACAATCAAATCATTTAACAACCCTGAGAAAGAAGCCAGTGTTTGAAAGATTGTGGGAAAAGGAGAAAATGCTGTTTACCAGCATTTTCTTCTGTTCCCACAATATTTTCTATTCTTTCCAGTATGAGGTTCAATTTCTGAGTTCTGTTTATTGTGTCTTTTTACAAGTGCCTTCAATTTGGACTTGTCTAAATTTCCTCATTTGGTAAAGGGTTAAGTAAAGAGTTACATATGAAGTCATAGAAGAGCTATTGTAGGGGTGGGATCAAAATAATGTTGAAAGCAACTAGAAATACCATTCAATCTATCTCATACTAACAACCTAAGGATAAAGAATGTTCTCTTGTTTTCTTAAGAACTTGTGAAGTTAATCCCATACCTCACCATAACTCCAGGTAAGAGGGAGAGATGGAATTCTAGTCATTATTTCTCTTGGAAACCCTATGTTGTGTGTACTAATTGAAATTGCCTCAATGAGATGATTCTATTGAGTACCCACAACATAGGGTTTAGTGGGAGAATAATTGAAATCAAAATCCCTCCATCAATCTGGAGCTCTGCTCTCAATGCTGATTTTTAGTGATCTGTGGGAGAAAAAAACCTGTTGAAAACTAAGTGGGAAAAAGAGAAAATGCTAGTAACCAACAAAATTTTAGACTGGCTCAAATTGAAAACATTTGCAGACGACAAAATAAAGGTGACTGAAGAATTGAAATTTGTTCTGTGAAGGGTAGAAAACACTGTCGGAAAAGGAGAAAATGCTGGTTACCAGCATTTTCTCCTTTTCCCACAGTGTTTTCAAAAGGCTTCTTTTATCAGGGGCGTCAAAAGTATGTATTGTATGGTGATGGGTTAAAGACATCATGTGAATCACATTTAACTTGTTGTGTGCAAAAGCCTCAAAATGTGTACGGTTATAAAATCTTGTTGTTAGGTAAAGGGTTATATACTTGTAAATTAGCTAGACAGGGTCATGTGACGAAATTTTGGAATTGCATCATTATTCAGGAAAAGTATACTGACGAGTATCCCCAGACACATGCTTGTGACAAAATTGTGATGGCCGACACTTCACTGCTGATAGCAGGAAAACCGTTCATGTCTATTTTTAGCATTTCCTCTGCCAACAAGTTTCTGTTGTATAGCATGTTAGAATCTGTAAAGTTTATTACTCCTCGTGCAGACCTAGTTTTCATTGGACACCATTGGAAACATCGTTGTGAAAGTAAGAATTGTCTCTTGCAAGTAATTTCTCCTCTGGTAAGATGACTGATTGGAATTTATGGCTCAGAGTGCATTATAAACCTTTAACATATTACCAAACGACAATATTTTAGGCATGTCCAAATTGAAGCATTTGCAGAAGACAAAAGTGACTAAAAATGTGTAATTTGTTCTGTGAAGGGTAGAAAACATTGTGGGAAAAGGAGAAATTGCTGGTTACCACCATTTTTAGCTCACCTGAGCACAACGTGCTCAAGGGGAGCTTTTAGGATCACCCGGTGTCCGTCGTCCGTCGTGCGTCGTGCGTCGTCAGTCGTGCGTCGTCAACAATTCTTTAAACATCAACTCCTCCTAAACCGCTGGGCGGATTTGGACCAAACTTGGCAGGAATGTTCCTTGGGAGGTCCTCTTTAAAAATTGTTCACAGAATTTGATTCCATCAAAAACTCTGGTTGCCATGGCAACAAAATAGAATTTTTTAGCAAATTCTTTAAAAATCTTCTCCTCTGAAACCGCTGGTCGGATTTTGAAATAATTTCACAGATGTGTTCCTTGGGTGACCCTTTTCAAAAATTGTTCATGAAATTTTGATTCGTCAAAAATTGTGGCTCTGGTGAATGGGGGCTTCTTGCACTATACAGAAATGAAGGAATTCTTTAAAAATCTTCTCCTCTGAAACCGCTGGTCGGATTTTGAAATGATTTCACAGATATGTTCCTTGGGTGACCCTTTTCAAAAATTGTTCGTGAAATTTTGATCCATCAAAAAATGTGGCTCTGGTGAATGGGGGCTTCTTGCACTATACAGAAATGAAGGAATTCTTAAAAAATCTTCTTCTCTGAAACCGCTGGTCAGATTTTGAAATAATTTCACAGAGTTGTTCCATGGGTGACCCTTTTAAAAAATTGTTCGCGAAATTTTGATTGGTCAAGAAACATGGCTCTGGTGAATGGGGGCTTCTTGCACTATACAGAAATGAAGAAATTCTTAAAAATTCTTCTTCTCTGAAACAGCTGGTTAGATTTTGAAATAATTTCACAGAGTTGTTCCTCGGGTTACCCTTTTCAAAAATTGTTCGCGAAATTTTGATTGGTGAAGAAACATGGCTCTGGTGAATGGGGGCTACCTGCACTATACAGAAATGAAGAAATTCTTGAAAATTCTTCTTCTCTGAAATGGCTGGACAGATTTTGAAATAATTTCACAGAGATGTTCCTTGGGTGACCTTTTTCTAAAAATGTTCGCGAAATTTTGATTGGCCAAGAAACATAGCTCTAGTGAATGGGGGCTACTTGCACTATATGGAAATGAAGAAATTCTTGAAAATTCTTCTTCTCTGAAACCCGTGGTCAGATTTTAAAATAATCTGACAGAGATGTTGTTTGGGTGACCCTTTCCAAAAGCTGTACATATAATTTTGATCCGTCAAGAAATATGGCTCTTGTGAATGGGGGCTACTTGCACTATACGGACATGATGAAATTCTTAAAAATTCTCTCTTCTCTGAAACCCCTGGTCAGATTTTAAAATAATTTCAGAGAGATGTTCCTTGGGTGACCCTTTTCAAAACTTGTTTGTAAATTTTGATCCATCAAGAAACATGGCTCTCTTGGATAGGGGCTACTTGCTCTTATACAGAAAAGAATTCTTAAAAATTCTTCTTTTTGAAACTGATGGTCAGATTTCGAAATGACTTTTACAGGTGACCTTTTGAAAATTGCTTGGCAAAATTATAAATTTGGTTCCAATGTTTCAGTACTTCAAAAAAAAAAATAGACTATGGTCATCTCAAAAATTCAGGTGAGCGATCCAGGGCCATCTTGGCCCTCTTGTCTCCTTTTTTCCATGATGTTTTTTATAGGCTTCTTTCTCAGGGTCATCAAAAGTAGGGATCGTGTGGTACTGGGTCAACCTTCAGAAGAAAGCTTTTGAAAACATTGTGGAAAAAGGAGAAATAGTTGAAATCCAATATTTCCTCCTTTTCTTAAAATGTGGTTGAAACTTTGGGTTTCTTGGTTATCTACTGAAAGCCAGTACAAGTATTTGGAAAACACTGAGGAAAAAAAGGGTCATGACTGCAGCTGCTGATTGTTTAAAAAAAGGTTATCGGTGTCTGTAATTTAATTTTGTGGAGAAAGGGAGCAAAGATACTGAAATTTAGCCCCAGACATATTTAATTAATCCATTACCACACAATCCCTACTTTTGATGCCCCTGAGAAAGAAGCCTTTTGAAAACGCTGTTGGAAAAGAAGAAAATGCTGGTAACCAGCATTTTCTCCTTTTCCCACATTGTTTTCTACACTTCCCGGAACAAAATTTAATTCTTCAGTCACCTTTATGATGTCGTCTGCAAAATTGCTTTCAATTTGAACCAGTCTAAAATTTTGTCGTTTGGTAATGAGTTAACCATTCTCAAAAATCCCTGGTCTTAAAGGATTAAGATACTTGCCTCTTTTGTTTCTCTTGCAAAGGTCTGTAAAGTGATAACTAGCTATTTTTCCTTTCCACACAATATTTACTCTGATAAAAGGAAATCCTATCAGATATGCCACCTTTAACTCTTTACCACACGAAAAAATTTTAGACTGGTCCAAATTGAAAGCATTTGCACATGACAAAATAAAGGTGGCTGAAAAATTGAAATTTGTTCTGGGAAGGGTGGAAAACACAGTGGAAAAAGGAGAAAATGCTGGTGACCAGCATTTTCACCTTTTCCCTCTGTGTTTTCGAAAGGCTTCTTTCTCAGGGAAATGTAGGGATTGTGTGGTAATGGGTTAATAAGTCATGTCCTGGAAATTTTGTCATTTTGTAAGGAGTTGAGAACTGTGCATGGCTGATCCCTGTGCAAAAAAATCCAAAGTTTTAATGACCTTTAGGATAAAGGCTTTTTTGAAAACATTGTTGGAAAAGGAGAAAATGCTCGTCTGCAAAAGCCTTCAGTTTTGATGAGTCTAAGATATTGTCATTTGGTGAAGAGTGAAATTGGCAAAGCTATACACCTAACATAGAAAAATATAATTGGAATTATAATTGGCATATTGTGTATTTTATTTATTGCTGTGAAGTGGAATGTTGTTATAAAACTTGGCATTCTCATAGGAAATATAACATTGTAGAGGATTAACTCTGTATGTTTGGAAATCAACTTGCATGTATAATTTGTGATAAGATTTTTGAAAGGTAAGCAGATTTATTTTTTATTCGTGTGTTCAGTTTTATGGCATCTGACAATAATTTTTAAGAACTATCTAGCATAATCTGAATACTGTAACTGAATTGGTTTCCCATGGAGTGCCAAATAAACTTGACAGATATTTATAGAATCACAAAAAATACCAGAATAATGCAGTTTTAAGTTTGCTTTTCTCTTTAATGTTTGAGTCAAGTGGATGGTATAGGTCAGAGATCAAACTGCATCTTTTGTGCAGGCTGATATTGATATGCACTAGCCACAATGGTAACTTAAGTTGCAAAAGGTGTTTGCAGCGTTGAAAGTACATATCACATTTTCACAGTGTATAAACGAACTGTACCCAAACCGGATCTTGCGAGTAAATTTCAGTGATGTCCACTTTGCATTAGAGACAGCCGAGATAAAAATTGTTGCATCTTTCATACTGCTGAATGTAAACTATGTGAATCTTTATTTATAGTTTATGCCAAACCTTTATTGTTAATACATAAACTGCTACATAATCATTCTTAGCTTTAAAACATTGAAATTCTCAATACTCACCGCAGGCTACAGCGTCATTTGCAGTAGACCCGATCTTAAATCAGCTTTTATCATGTTAAGGCTGGCTTAAGGTTCATGTAAAGTGTTTATTTTGCTTAATTTCATACGTCAATAATTCTGTAATTATTAAAATTTGTCCAGGAAAACCATATATCAAATTAAAGCTCTGGATGAGTACAAGCTGTTTTACATAATTATACCTACTGGCCTTGCATAATAAAACTAAAACATTGCAGAAAAAGATGACATCGTTTAAAACCTACAAAATAATAATGACATAACAAAATTGCTTAAGTTTTGGAGAAAACATAGGCTATGGTACATACCAGGTACTGCTACTACCAAAAATCCTATAGTTTCTTTAAAAAGGCACATATTTAAGTCAGAAAGTTTGACATTTTTCCCTTATTGAATTGTCAACCATGTTTGACCTACTTTGTTTTAGTAACAGGTATGGTGTCTCCACAGGATCAAAATGTACAAGTGGTTGTGTGTAATAAACTTTCATTAGTATTACCTGAACAAATTGACATGAAATAAATGACCTCAATTACCATATATTACACGCTTGATTTATTGTTCTAACTTGGCTCCGGCTAATGTCGTCTGCATGCGGAACTATGTGCATGTTTCTAAACTCTTTATGCTGCTAATAGATTTAACGGGTATAGTGTTTTCAAAGAATACTTGAAATACCTGAAATAACCATTATATTGTTGGTTTAAATTGGTAATACATGGTGGGTGACTTAGATCTATGATGTGCTTTCTGTGCAGCCTGATTTTAATTTATGCCTTCCGCAAAACCTTTTTATTTTGACTAAGGCGCAGTAAGGGTCAAACCCGACATTTACCGATAACAGTTTCCGTACAGTCCGGTTATACCCGATGGTTTAAATATTCACGTTTTAATTACTATTTGCATAAAGGTCAATTTCAGGTCAATTTATTCCAGTAATAATTTTAGATAAAAAAAGAATAAAAATGACCTGTACAAGTGAAATTTCCATGTCCACTTACAAACCCTTTCTCAAAAACAGCACCCCACTACCCCATCACACACACAAAAAGAACAATGAAAAAAATGCTTATGTCAAAAATTGATTCTAAATCCTATCTACCAGACTGGTGACACCTTAATCCTATCTACCAGACTGGTGACACCTTTTGTAACTGCTGTTTTTGAGAAAGGGTTTGGACGTAGACATGGAAATTTCACTTGTACAGGTCATTTTTATTTGTTTTATTATCTAAAATTACTAATGAAAGTTTATCATGCACAACCACTTGTACATTTTGATCCTGTGGAGACACCATACCTGTTACTAAAACAAAGTAGGTCAAACATGGTTGACAATTCAATAAGGGAAAAATGTCAAGCTTTCTGACTTAAATATGTGCCTTTTTAAAGAAACTATAGGATTTTTGGTAGTAGCAGTACCTGGTATGTACCATAGCCTATGTTTTCTCCAAAACTTAAGCAATTTTGTTATGTCATTATTATTTTGTAGGTTTTAAACGATGTCATCTTTTTCTGCAATGTTTTAGTTTTATTATGCAAGGCCAGTAGGTATAATTATGTAAAACAGCTTGTACTCATCCAGAGCTTTAATTTGATATATGGTTTTCCTGGACAAATTTTAATAATTACAGAATTATTGACGTATGAAATTAAGCAAAATAAACACTTTACATGAACCTTAAACACGTTTTCTGAGTTTGAACCGGTGCAATTAATTAATTAAAAAAGACATTTGCGGCATTGGGCATTTTAAAGTTCGATTTTGAACATAAAAAATAAGAATTAATGCCTCTATGTAAAGTAGGTCAACTGTACGTTTCTTGCTGGTGATTCGTACCCTTACTTGCGAGTTTACGAAATCTATCTGTACGATGTCTTGGGAGTTTTTTTTTTTTTTTTCCCCGTGGGGTCCCGGGGGTTTTTTACTTTATAGAATAGGACCTCGGCCTTTCTCTATGGCATGTCGTAGAAGGCGACTAAAATTAGAGACAAACGGCTGCTTTCCTCGTAATTCGTAGGATTGCAGCAGGCTGGGTAGTTCTTATTCCAAATCCTATATTTTTTTTTCTTGATGTAAATAGGGTTTGGAGTGGGAATCAGTTGGCCTGTGGGACCCCGTGTGGTTTAATCGGGGGTATAAGAATAAACCACTGCAGTCCCGCGATCGTCACATCTGCCATTTCATCTGGCGGAACAAAAGTGACAGCATGCATGTCGTAAAAGGCGACAAAAGGGGCATCATTTTGTGTTTCATCCATTCCTCATTTATCATGTTTGTCTTATGTTGTTGCACATGTATGTTATTTTCACCTCGCATTATTGTTTACTAAGTAAGTGCGCCCAATATGACCCAAGTTGTTGACGGGCCATAAAACACTATTCATTCATTCATTCTTGGGAGTTTTTTCAAATATTCTGTACGGTTCTTGGGATAACAAATCTGATGCCTGATGGTATAAATCTGTATAAAATGGAGTAATTCAGATGCCTTTACAGCAAACTGTAAACCACAAGCTTTTGTGATATAAATAAATCATAATTTGGAAATCCATAAAGGAAAAACCTCAAGATCAAAATTTCAGAATTTGACTCACAAAGAAAAGAAACAATTTCGTATAAAAAAAAACTTCAAAAGTATTTCAAAAGATTTGAAGCTATGGAACAGGCCTCTGCAACCTAATGGTGATACTAAGACAGTGAGTTTGAAGGCTTGTTTATGTGTCACCATTTAAAAAAAGCCCCATAAAGAAAGACACCAGTGAGGGATGTTCACAAGTTTCTTGAAGAATCTGAATGTTTTATGCGAAATACTGTTTTATAGTGGTTATTCCTATTCCTCATAGAAATGAGTCATCAGTCAATGACTTAAGAAAATATTGTAAGAATTTGAGAAGAAATTACAGTAAAACCTCTCCTCCCGACCACCCCGACAGTACGAGCAACCCGCTATTAAGAACGATTTTTGCCAGAACGGAATTTTTCCTTCTTCAAGATCAATGATCATAACCCCGGAAATACGAAAACCCGCTATTCCGAAATTACGACCACCGTTTTCAGTACCAATATGAATTTACCTGTTGATTTTCACCCCGAGAAACGACCGCTCGATTTCCATAACATCTTTACAAGCAGCTAATTTTCACGCGTCCGTAATCGCGAACCATAGACTGTGCCACATGTACGAATATTCTTGGGTCCGATGGAAATCACAATCAATTATCGGTCTGTTGTTTGTCCACTGACAATTGATTGTAACGTGATTGTGTTAATTAATCAGGATGTTACGTAACATAATCAAATGACCTGTGAATGGATATGTTTAATCCATCGATTTGGCTTTCACACGGCAATCAAGCGTTTATCACACGTCTCTGACCCGGATAACAAACATGTCTACATCCGGGTGACCAGGTTTATTGTTTATAGCTGACTGATGTAATTTACGAAATTTGGGTTTAGCGGTGATCGATATGGGATTATCATTTTGAATTTGGAACTTTACATACTGTAATTATACCGTAACGAATATGCGATTGTTAACAAGTGAACACGAAGACAGTAAGAGCGACGATTAGGAGGCCTGTTCGAATTTTCAACTCGGATGAAAAAATGGAGGGGTGGGGAGTCCCGTTCAAAGATCGGCCCGTATTCGAAAATCTTTTAGAATGAAATTCGGCAGTTGGAGTATGAGTTTTATAGACTACACGAAGTGAAAAAGCATAAATTCTATCAGAGCAAACATAAGATCCTTTAGTCTTCAGATGCATTTAGTTAATGTACATACCTAGTTTTGATTGTTTTAAATAGGCAATTATGAATTGACATGCTTTTACAGGTGGATTTATTTCACAAATTTAAGGAAAAATAATACTTTCAGTGAACATGAAAATGTTGTTGTCATTTTCATTTGTATACTTCCCTACGTCAAATGCATTTACTACTCGCGTCATTTAGCCCTGCACAAGTCTACTCAGAGCCTGGGTTTATATCAAAATGTAGGCGTGTGAAACCCGGAAATCAGACCACCCCACTAATAAGACCAAATTTTAAAAGTACCGTGAGTGGTCTTAATAGAGGAGTTTTACTGTACACTCAACGAACAATTTCTTCCTTTCTCGTTACATGTTCTATTCTTTTTCAAAATTATACTTTTATTAAGCAGATCTGTAAATTTTCCCCTAAATTCTCCCAAGTTGGATGAGTTCAGGAAATGGTAATTCCTCTTTTTATCTATTTAAGCAGATGAATCCCTCTTTTTATCTATTAGCAGATGAATACGAATTGTGAAATTTTATTGCATGAATTCGTTCTGTTCCTTAAAGGTGGGTATATAGGTTTTTCACATCACACAAAATTAAATAATATATATATCACTGAAATTAATATGAAAAAACAATACGAATTATCAATAATTAAGAATCATAATATTACAAAAAATTAGGGGTGGTATTTCCTTAAAAGGCTATGTTGCCCGTTAGGCTATTTTTAGATTTCGCGCAAAAAAAAAAAAAAAGCATGGTGGGAATGTTAATTTTAAATAGATGACTGGCATGTGACTAATGACGCTTAAATTCCATAAGAAACATGTATTTACTTTCCATAATGTCTTCTTCGGACGCTACGTTTGAAGCTTCGTCTGTGTATTTTCCAGTATGTAAATGAGCAAATTGTAAAAAGAGACAGTGTGTCCCGTCGGTGTCGACCTGGGCTGTAGTAAATCTCTTATTTCTCTTGTTTTCGGATGGTTTTCGACTACTGGGGTTTAATGAAAGAAAATTATACGGCTTTGGGAGTATAAAGATTTTTTTTTTTTGTATTTTGTAAAATTTTTGTCCCAAAATCTGAAGGGCCTCCTGTAGTTCATGAAAAGGAAGCAGAATAAAAACCGAGTCTTTTTATATTATTATGTTTGGCTGCTTTTCTCTCAAAAACCTGATCTTCAGTGACTGTTTACAGCCACAAGAATAGATGTTCAATGACCTGTCGCAGCTGTTACATATCTCCCCGTATTTCATATTTGATATTGTCTTTTATTCTGGTCCGCCTTGATCAGCTCCACCCATACCCTGCTGTAATAAAAGAGCTGGGCAGTACACTCTGCATGAACTAAAGACGCAAATAAAATGTGACACATAGTCCTTGTGACACGTAATCCTTCAACAAAACATACAACAAATGGTGTTCAGAAATGGCACTGATAATGACAAAAGAACAAAATCATTGTTCCACTTTTATAATATAAAATAGCGTATTTCATATGTGGTGGTACAAGGATAAGGTTGTACACATGATGGGTAGACGAGGGGTCGAATGGCTAGGTTTGAGATTATTCAGTGTCGACCGATTACAGTGCTGACAGCACTTTGATTTTTTTTATACGATGGAAGGGTTGTATTATGTTATGGCCACGGTCGGTCACCGTTAGCATTTTTTGTATGCACCCACAGTTTCCATCGGAATGATTTGAAACTTACTACAATGAATCTCTATGATGTGTGGTTTTGCATGTGACTTTTCAAATTTGGATCTCTGTAGGGTTCTAGATTTTAACCCATTTCACTGACAAGCCCCTGTGGGCGTATATGCGGCACTGCTGTGCGAAGCTCATGTTATTTTTTTGCCAATGAGACAAAGTCGTGTTATTTTGAACGTATACTTAGAAATGATTCACATATAATCACAGCTAATATTTTTTTACTTGTGATATGTATATTAGATTTTATACAGCATACAAAGTGTTGTGGCAAAGGTTGAAATTGCTTGTAACGAGGAGTTCTACCTTTTGCCACAAAAATTTCAAAGATTCTTCAGTACAACTGCATTGAAATGACATTGTAAGGA
The DNA here is from genome assembly GCA_943736015.1 of Tridacna crocea. NCBI lineage: Eukaryota > Metazoa > Mollusca > Bivalvia > Cardiida > Cardiidae > Tridacna > Tridacna crocea. The sequence continues at coordinate 20,945,674 of OX031066.1, forward strand.
ATAAATTGCGAAACAAAGTTTGTATTGAGCACTCTAGTAACATGCGTAATGGATGCTTCGCTCTTGTGTAGGTATAAAGCAATGGAAATCCCTGTATGGTACTCGCAAGAATTCGTTTAGCCAACTCACAAGTAATGTACAGATCATTTACTTGATATTTGCAAGAAGTGTACAGTATCAAATCGTTCGCCATGCAGAATTTCCATACATTTTCAGGTAATTTTGACAATTTTGTCGGCATATATTGGCTGTTTTGTGAAGAGCATACATTTAGAAACAAAACTTTACAAATGGGCATCGGATAAATAGACGGAATTATACATAAATTGCCTTGTGAAAACAGCATGTATAGTAGTGAGCAAAAGAAGTGAAGACGAGTTTTGCACTTTATCAGCAATTACACGGCCAAAGATGGTAAATGATGCATTTATTTGAAAGATACATTATTTCATTCAATGATGCAAATGTTTGCAAGTTGCATGAAAGTCACAACAACCTGTCGATCTCAATTATTCAAAGGTACCCATCTGTTTTCACCAATCGATTCATGGAATTTACTCGCAAGATCCGGTTTGGGTACAGTTCGTTTATATACTGTGATTTTGGTATGTACTGTTATCATATTCCTTGTCAGCTCATCCGATTCTGAAGAAAACACATAGGTATTGTCGTAGCCCTGTTAAGGTCCATTTATACAGAGCGCGAACGCGTCCAACGCGAACACGAACGCGAACGCGACTTTTGAGAAGTTTTGTCGTTCAAATAGAGAGGAACCCGAACGCGGAAAACCGTCGACGGCTTTCGAGGCGGCTCGTCTTTTTCTCGCTGTGAGAGATAAAATTTGATCATTTGGAATCATGGCGCAGATAGAGTCAGACACGGAGGAGATCATAGTACTGTATTTGTACGCAAAACAACAAAGGAAGAGAAAGAGGTGTGTGTCAGTGTACGAACTTTTTCAATTTCAAGAATCATGGCTTCTGTCTTGTCCATTGTCTTGTCCATTCTTCTCCAAACTTCACAAGCAAAGTAGACTGATGCTAGTGCCTAGCTTTTTCTTGGAACGGTCAGGCGTGCAAGTTTCTATTTGTGGAAATGATGCAAGGGAAGTACCTACTGATTGGCTGATAGCAAAAAAGTCGCGCGACCTTCTCAAAAAATTTGCTCTGGGGGCAATCAAGGCAGTCGTTCGCGCGAACAACTATTTGTTCGCGTTCGCACTCTATTTGAACGGTTCCTCTACAAATGACTAAACTATTCCAGGACGAAAAACTGCGTTCGCTTTTGCGTTCGCACTCAGTATAAACGGACCTTTATAGTAATCACATATATGTTACCATGCAAAAACTGTAACATTTTGTAGCTTCTTTGTCATTGAAGGTGTTTGCCTTGGCCATGGATTACCACACAATCCTTTTGTGAAAAAGAAACCTTTTGAAAACATCGTGGGAAAAGGAGAAAATGCTGGTTACCAGCATTTTTTCCTTTTCCCACAATGTTTTCTACACTTCCCCAAACAAATTTCAATTTTTCAGTCACTTGTATTTTGTTGTCTGCAAATGCTCTCAATTTGGACCAGTCTAAAATTTTATTGTTTGGTAAGGAATTAACTAAGGAAGGGGGATACCACTTCACAGAGTCAGGTTTATCATCAAGATGTTTTTGACAGTTCTGCCCCTTTCCAGACTCACAATTTTCATTGAAAATTAAGAAACTATGGCAGAGCTTTTGCACCGTTAGGTGGTAATCATGAATGAAGACCGTGTTCATTTCTGTTTTTTATCAGCAAATTCATAGCCACTCAATGTCTCCAAAGCTAGTTGTCTAGCTGGCTTGTGTGCGTCTTGTTGATACAACTTGCAGAGCTGAGAATTTAGAAACCCCGCCCCAAGGTCAAAGTCACAGGATGGGCTCAGAAGTCACATGCTTTAACATTTCTCCAAATGATGTAATTCTAGACTTATCCAAATTCATTTCAACCTTTACCTCATAAGGCATTTCTATGGTATCTCTATCTATCTAATTGACCCTAAACCGTGCTAGCTCTGGCCCAAGTAAAATAATGGCCAACAACTTTTTCTTACAAGAAATAATAGACAAAATTAGCGTGTGAAGTTGGTTTAAAAAAAAATGCACATGTACCATTTTACTGTTAACTCATAGTTTCAAACTTTCATTTACATTTTATTAGATCTGTGTCAATAATAATAATAAATCCTCTATATATTTAATCTTATATTCTAGAAATATTGGGGGAAAGGGAACATTTGCTCTATACTATTTCCTGGGATAGTGCTCATTTTCCCACAAGATTTGCATAAAAGCACAAAGTCTGATTTCTTGGCTTCCTTTTAGCTCACCTGAGCACAACGTGCTCAAGGGGAGCTTTTAGGATCACCCGGTGTCCGTCGTGCGTTGTCCGTCGTCCGTCGTGCGTCGTCAACAATTCTTTAAACATCAACTCTTCCTAAACCGCTGGGTGGATTTGGACCAAACTTGGCAGGAATGTTCCTTGGGAGGTCCTCTTTAAAAATTGTTCACAGAATTTGATTCCATCAAAAACTCTGGTTGCCATGGCAACCAAATGGAATTTTTTAGCAAATTCTTTAAAAATCTTCTCCTCTGAAACCGCTGGTCGGATTTTGAAATAATTTCACAGATATGTTCCTTGGGTGACCCTTTTCAAAAATTGTTCGTGAAATTTTGATCCGTCAAAAAATGTGGCTCTGGTGAATGGGGGCTACTTGCACTATACAGAAATGAAGGAATTCTTTAAAAATCTTCTCCTCTGAAACCGCTGGTCGGATTTTGAAATAATTTCACAGATATGTTCCTTGGGTGACCCTTTTCAAAAATTGTTCGTGAAATTTTGATCCGTCAAAAAATGTGGCTCTGGTGAATGGGGGCTACTTGCACTATACAGAAATGAAGGAATTCTTAAAAAATCTTCTTCTCTGAAACCACTGGTCAGATTTTGAAATAATTTCACAGAGTTGTTCCTTGGGTGACCCTTTTCAAAAATTGTTTGCGAAATTTTGATTGATCAAGAAACATGGCTCTGGTGAATAGGGGCTTCTTGCACTATACAGAAATGAAGAAATTCTTAAAAATTCTTCTTCTCTGAAACAGCTGGTTAGATTTTGAAATAATTTCACAGAGTTGTTCCTTTGGTGACCCTTTTCAAAAAGTGTTCGCGAAATTTTGATTGATCAAGAAACATGGCTCTGGTGAATGGGGGCTTCTTGCACTATACAGAAATGAAGAAATTCTTGAAAATTCTTCTTCTCTGAAATGGCTGGACAGATTTTGAAATAATTTCACAGAGATGTTCCTTGGGTGATCCTTTTCTAAAATTGTTTGCGAAATTTTGATTGGCCGAGAAACATGGCTCTGGTGAATGGGGGCTACTTGCACTATATGGAAATGAAGAAATTCTTGAAAATTCTTCTTCTCTGAAACCCGTTGTCAGATTTTAAAATAATCTGACAGAGATGTTCCTTGGGTGACCCTTTCAAAAGCTGTACATATAATTTTGATCCGTCAAGAAACATGGCTCTTGTGAATGGGGGCTACTTGCACTATACGGACATGATGAAATTGTTGAAAATTCTCTTTCTCTGAAAACCCTGGTCAGATTTTAAAAGAAATTTTCCAAAATGTTCCTTGGGTGACCCTTTTCAAAACTTGTTCATAAATTTTGATCCATCAAGAAACATGGCTCTCGTGGATGGGGGCTACTTGCTCTTATACAGAAATGAAGAATTCTTAAAAATTCTTCTTTTTGAAACTGATGGTCAGATTTCGAAATGACTTTTACAGGTGACCTTTTGAAAATTGCTTGGCAAAATTATAAATTTGGTTCCAATGTTTCAATTTCCGTCCCCCCCCCCCCTCCCAAAAAAAAATAGACTATGGTCATCTCAAAAATTCAGGTGAGCGATCCAGGGCCATCTTGGCCCTCTTGTATGAAAGATTACTCTTTTAACCCTTTCCCAAACGGCGAATTTTGGACCACACCAAACTGAAAGCATTCTGCAGATGACAACTTAATAGTTGCTGAAAAGATGATTTTTCTATATGATTGGGTAGAAAACGTTGTGGGAAAAGGAGAAAATGCTGGTTACCAGCATTTTCTCCTTTTCCCACAATGTTTTCAAAAGGCTTCTATTCCTGACCCGTAAAAACCAGGGATTGTTTGGGAAAGGGTTAACATACAACACAATTTTGTTTTAATCTTAGAATGCTTAAAAATGTTGAGGGGAAAAAAGGAAAATTTGTTAAGCACTACTTCCTGGGATCGTGCTCCTTTTACCACAATATTGCCTAAAAGCATAAGGACTTTCGAGAGTACTTCTTTACCAAACAACATTTTTATGTTCATAATAAATGATATGCACAATTAAATGGAGAAAAATTTCTATTACATGATTACCTCCCTTTATTATGTTTTAACCTCAATTATTTTCAAATTAAGTCGGTGTGATAGGCGAGTCAGACCATGTAAAGAAAAAGTTATTCACTCTATAGTACCTAAACAGCGAGGGAGACTTATATAAGTGAACAGTTATCCCAGTGGCTTTTTCTGTTTCAAGGATACACTTAACCCCCGGAACTGTAAATCTTGGGGTAAGATGTCATAATATGGTATGACAATAATTGTCCACAGCTAGAGGTAGTCAATATTGATGATTTGCTGTACAAAACTCTGTTTAAGTAAGATACCTATGGAAATTTACTGCTTAAAGTCATTAAAAAGCTGAAAAGACGGTCTAAAGTGACACTGATCAGGCAATGTCACAAAGAACATTTTGTTGTGTCATGGGTTTCCGTGTTTTTTGCATCGAGCATTTTTTCACGTGTGTTGATTTGTGGATAGATATTTCCGCGTGATTTGACTATAATTATCAATAAGGGTAGCAAATAACTTGAAATCTTGTCATTTTACACAAGTTAAGCGGATAATGTTTTTTTTTTCTTCTTTTCTTACGTGAGGTCTCGCACGTAACCAAAATTTGTTACTTGAATTTCAATTCTATAATGTCAGCGTAGTAACACCTAACTGGTTCCCTTCTATCACCGCGTCAGTTAAAGTTTTCGATCAAAATTTAAGAAGAAACAAACAATAATGGCCAATTAGCGGCTTAGAGTAATATGACAGGTGTTGTTTAATAAACCAGCCCATTGTGACCTGTTGATTGCCAAATTCTGCGTTCGCCGAGGTGTGAAACAAACGATTACCACACATTTCCGGCGCAAATTACCTGTGATCCAGGCATGTAAAGGAAATTTTACCTGACTTTTTTTGGGAATAAATTAATCGACAATTTTTATCGACAATTGGAAGAATTAATCGACATCTGAATTAATTAATCGACAAATGTCGATAATGTCGATTGGCAGCGCGAGCACTGCCTAAATAACAGCAATGATGAAGCTGTTTCTTATGTGTATATGACACCTTTTGATAGCATAGAAAACATTGTGACAAAAGGTGAAATTGCTCGTCACGAGCAATTTCACCTTTTGCCACAATGTTTTCCAAAGGCTCCTACAAGCAATGTATAGAAATGAGTATCTATGTAGTAAAGGGTTAAAGCATTTGCAGTCATTAGAATTTATGTTGCAAAAATAATGAAAATTGTATAAATAATTAACCCTTTCCCAGGTGACAAAATTTTAGCCCTGTCCAAACTGAAAGCATTTAACTCTTTACCACACGACAAAATTTTAGACCAGTTCAAATTGAAAGCATTTGCAGACGACAAAATAAAGGTGACTGAAAAATTGAACTTTGTTCTAGGAAGGGTAGAAAATACTGTGGGAAAAGGAGAAAATGCTGGTTACCAGCATTTTCTCCTTTTCCCACAGTGTTTTCAAAAGGCTTCTTTCTCAGGGGTGTCAAAAGTAGGGATTGTGTGGTAATGGGTTAACCCATTACTAAACGACCATTTTTTGGACTTGTCCACATTGAAAGCATTTGCAGACGACAAAATAAAGGGACTGAAAATTGGAAATTTGTTTTGTGAAGGACAGAAAACATTGTGGGAAAAGGAGAAAATGCTGGTTACTAGCAATTTCTCCTTTTCCCACAATGTTTTCCAAAGGTTGCTTTCTCAGGGGCGTCAAAAGTAGGGATTGTGTGGTAATGGGTTAATTTGCAAATGGCAATTTCAGTGTGGCTCAAAATTTTTATGGTGCTGTTTTTTATTGATGAGTAGAAAACATTGTGAGAAAAGGAGGAAATGCTGGTTACCAGCATTTTCTCCTTTTTGCAACTATTTTTTCAAAAGGCTTCTTTCCAAGGGTTGTCAAAAAGTGTAGAAAACCTTATGAAAAAAGGAGAAAGTGCTGGGGGTGGGGGGGAACCAGTATAAAATTCTGTCATTTGGTAAAGAGTGGAAAGCTCAAGTAAAGATATAACACAAAGTTGTGTGAGTTTCAACTCTTTGCTTAACCCATTACCACACAATCCCTGCTTTTGACGCCCCTGAGAAAGAAGCCTTTAGAAAACATTGTGGGAAAAGGAGAAAATGCTGGTAACCAGCATTTTCTCCTCTTCCCAAAATGTTTTCTACCCTTCACAAAACAAATTTCAAATTTTCAGTCACTTTTATTTTGTTGTCTGCAAATGCTTTCGGTTTGGACAAACCTAAAATATTGTTGTTTGGTAATGGGTTAATAATATATCGCTAGTATCAAAAAAGTCAAGGGATATGTTTGTAAAAGGGTAGGAAGAATTGCTAGAAAAAAAGAAAATGCTGTTTACCACCATTTTCTCCTTTTCTCCACAATGATTTTCAAAAAGGGCCTTTTTGAGGGTCATTAAAACTCGTGCAGTCGGTGTTAAAGGGTAAATATCAGTGTAGTTTATTGCCTTAACCCTTTACCAAACAACAGTATTTTAGACTGGTCCAAATTGAAAGCATTTGCAGATGACAAAATAGAAGTGACTGAAAATTTGAAATTTGTTTTGTGAAAGGTTTCTCCTTTTCTCCACAATGATTTTCAAAAGGGCCTTTTTGAAGGTCATTAACCCATTACCACACAATCCCTACTTTTGACGCCCCTGAGAAAGAAGTCTTTGAAAACACTGTAGGAAAAGAAGAAAATGCTGGTAACCAGCATTTTCTCCTTTTCCCGCAGTGTTTTCTACCCTTTCCAGAACAAATCTTAATTTTTCAGTCACCTTTATTTTGTTGTCTGCAAATGCTGTTAATTTGAACCAGTCTAACATTTTGTCATGTGGTAATGAGTTAAAACTCGTGCACACGGTGTTAAAGGGTAAATAGCAGTGTAGTTTATTACCTTGAAAAGGATGAGTAAGTTTTAGGATAGGCAGAATGATTGCCAAATATTGCTGACTGAGAAATACAAAGATGGTTTTTGAAAATCCTGTGGGAAAAAAAGAAAAAAAATATTACCTCTTCCCACATTGCTTAACTCTTTACCACACAATCCTGACTTTTAAAGACCCTGAGAAAGAAGCCTTTGGAAAACATTATGGGAAAAGGAGAAAATGATGGTAACCAGCATTTTCTCCTTTTCCCGCAATGTTTTCTACCCTTCCCAAAACAAATTTCAATTTTTTAGCCATGTTTATTTCGTCGTCTGCACATGCTTTCAATTTGGAAATGTGGACAATTTTGTTGTTTGGTAAAGAGTTGACATTATCCAACACTAATTTGTACCTATGGGTAAGGTTTATTTGATGACTTTCAAAACCAGTGTGAGAAAAGGAACTCTTGTTATTAAGTAAAGAATTGTTTCTTGGTTGTCCTGATAGCATTAGCCTTTTTAGCCCTTTACCACACAATCCATATTTTTAACTCTTTCCCAAATGACAAACTTTTGGACTAGACCAAATTCAAAGCATTTTGCAGATGACAATTCAACTCTTCCTGAAAAGATGATTTCTGTCTATGATAGGGTAGAAAACATTGTGGGAAAAGGAGAAAATACTGGTTACCAGCATTTTCTCCTTTTCCCACAATGTTTTCAAAAGTCTACAATTCCAGACCCGTGAAAACCAGGGATTGTTTGGGAAAGGGTTAAGGAGCGTGAAAGAGAAGCCCTTTGAAAACATTATGTGAAAAGGAGAAAATTCTGGTAACCAGCATTTTCTGCATTTCCTAGAGTGTTTTCTACCCTTCCTAAAGCAAATCTCAATTTTTCTGTCACATTTATATTGTCGTCTGCAAATGCTTTGAGTTTGGACATGTCTGAAATTTTATCCTTTAGGAAAGAGTTAACCCATTACCAAATCGAAAGCACTTGCAGACGACAAACCAAATTAAACTCGAAAATTGAAATTTGTTTCTAGCAGGGTTGAAAACATTGGGGCAAAGGAGAAAAAGCTGGTTAACCAGCATTTTCTCCTTTTCCCACAATGTTTTCAAAAGGCATCTATTTCAGGGTTGTAAAAATCAGGGATTGTATGGTAAAGGGTTAATACAGTGTGTTCATTAACTAATCCGTTATCGGCAAACGACAAAATTTTAGATTGGTCCAAACAGTTGGCAAAAAAAAGCAACTTAAAAATTGACATTTTTTTCCAGCAGGGTAGAAAACATGGTTGGAAAAGGAGAAAATGCTTGTTTTCGTTCTCTGGGTTTTCTGGGTTTTCTTCGTTCTCTGGGTTTATGTTGTAAAGAGTTCAGGCTTGCCATTTTATTAGAATCCCAAGCTTCGCAAATTTCTTTTCGAGAATTGGTGATTAGACATAAGTACAGGATTCATTCTTTTCTTGCTACTGATCATTATTTCGACAAGATTTTAGGGAAAGCAGTCAGTTGATTAGGAAATAGACTATGCTTAGTGTGACTTCAAGAAAATGCGTGGATAGGTGCCCTGGCTGCCTTGATATAACTGAAATAATGTTGCAAATGGCGTAAAAACCCAACAATCAATCAGTGTTGTCATGTATATAATTTATATTCATGCTACAAGTTCATGGGGAAATCCATGACATATGGCGAGATCCTCTTTAACCCCTTGACAAAGCAACGTAGCTGTTGACTTCTGGGATCTTTTCTTATGTATGCTAAGGACAAATTCAATACCAAACAATAGTATTTTAGGCTTGTCCAAATTGAAAGTTTTTGCAGACGACAAGATAAAAGTGACTGAAAATTTGAAATCTGTTTTATGAAGGGTAGAAAACATTGTGGGAAAAGGAGAAAATGCTGGTTACCAGCATTTTCTCGTTTTCCAACGATGTTTTCTAAAGGCTTCTTTGTCAGGGTCGTCAAAAGTAGGGATTGTGTGGTAATGGGTTAAATGATTGACATTGTGTCCAAAAGGATAGAAAACATGGGGGGAAAGGGGAAAAATGCTGATTACCAGCATTTTCTCCATTTTCCACAGTATTTTCGAAAGCTTGTTTTTCCTAGCATTTGTTGGAGCTCTGGAATGTTCAGCAAAGGGTTTAACCCTTTCCCATATAATCCCGAGTTTTGACAAGTAAGGACAGCTTTGAAGACATTGTGGGGGAAAAAGAGAAATGCTGGTAACAGGTATTTTCACCTTTTCCTACAATGTTTTTTCATGGACACATTCAGTCAGCTCATTAATTTTTATTTCATGTCTGCAATTGCTTTTAATTTTAACAAATCTTAAAATTTGTCTGTTGGTAAAGAGATAAGTTCAAAATGGTGTGTTTCAGATCGAATCATCTTCATAGGATGTTTTTCAATTGTCTTTGCAGGATATAATGCACTGCTGAGAGGAAACAAGAAGATTTGACCTTTATATCTGGATGTAAGTTCCTTTATCTCTTTAACTCATTACCAGACGACAAAATTTTAGACTGGTTCAAATTGAAAGCATTTGCAGACGAAAAAATAAAGGTGACTGAAAAATTGAAATTTGTTCTGGGAAGGGTAGAAAACACTGTTGGAAAAGGAGAAAATGCTGGTTACCAGCATTTTCACCTTTTCCTACAGTGTTTTCAAAAGGGTCCTTTCTCATGTGCGTCAGAAGTAGGGATTGTGTGGTAATGGGTTAATCTTCCTCTGAAATTTTGACTCTTTTAACTGACCTTACCAAACTACAATATTTTAAACTGGTCCAAATTGAAAGCGTTTGCAAACAACAAAATAGATATGACTGAAAAAATTAAATTTAGTTGAGGGAGGGTGGAAAACATTGTGGGAAAAGGAGAAAATGCTGGTTACCTTGCAGAGGACGAAATAAACATACCTCAAAAATTGAGCTTTGTTCACAGCAGGGCAGAAAACATTGTGGGAAAATGAGAAAATGCTGATAATCACCAACCTTTAACATTGTTAACTCTTTACCATACAATCACAACTTTTAATGACCCAGAGAAAGAAGCCTTTTGAAAACATTGTAGGAAAAAGAGAAAATGCTGGTAACCAGCATTTTCTTCTTTTCCCACAATGTTTTTCCTACCCTTCCCAAAATAATATTCAAGTTTTGAGCCATATTTACTTTGTCATCTGCCAATGCTTTCAGTTTGGACTGGTCTACAATTTTTTCATAAATTTGTAAAAGAGTTAAACCGTGGATTGTTTGACACAAGGTTTTGTATTCCTCCTGCTTCAGCAGAGGAGAACATTAAAGATTTTATCTGTAAAAAGCATAGAATCAATTCCTACTGGATCCTGGAAAAAAATTAGGTTGTCTGCTATTGAAATTCGGCTCACATTGCAATTTTTTTTTGATCTGTTGGAATCTTTCTCTGATGCAGACAACTTCTGAACTTTCTGCACTTAAATTTTCCCTAGAGTACACCCTTTGAAGCCATGCAGAATGACAGCTATCACAAAATGGCAACTTTTGATGACACTGTGATAGAAGCCAAGCAGAATGACACTATCACAAAATAGCAACTTTTGATGACCCTGTGATATCTGAAGCCTTTTCCCACAATGTTTTCTATCTTTCCCCCTATCAAATTTCGATTTTTCAGTCACATTTATTTTGTCATCTGCAAATGCTTTGAATTTGGACAAGCCTACAATTTTGTAGTTTTGTAAAGAGTTTAAAAAATACTGAATTAACTTATATCCTGCTAAATAACTGAAATGAAGCTTTTATGTCGATAGTTAGATCCCAAATTTTACCATTTCAAAGGTACTAGTTTTCTACAGATAGAAATATCTCCAGATGTAAGATGAGAATGCATGCTTTATGTACTCTGATCTTAATCAACACTGTATGTATGACTGCGCCAAGGAGTGCTTAAAAAGGTTGGGGTTAATTGGGGCTTTAACTCTTTACCACACGAGAAAGTTTTAGATTGGTCCAAATTGAAAGCATTTGCAGACGACAAAATAAAGGTGACTGAAAAATAGAAATTTGTTCTGGGAAGGGTAGAAAACACTGTGGGAAAAGGAGAAAATGCTGGTTACCAGCATTTTCTCCTTTTCCTACAGTGCTTTCTAAAGGCTTCTTTCTCAGGGGCGTCAAAAGTAGGGGTTGTGTGGTAATGGGTTGAAATTCCACTCGTCATGTACAAGTGAATTCTTGGTCAGGATGAGTGGCAGCTTGTCGTTGGTTCTTGTGTCAGATTTGTAAAAAGTAGTGATACATTATGAGTTAAACGCTTTACAAAACAATCCCTTGTTTAACGACCTTGAAGAAGAAGCCTTTTGAAAACCTTTTGGGAAAGGGAGATAATGCTGGATACCAGCATTTTCTCCTTTTCCCACAATGTTTTCTACTCTTTCACTGCCATTTTACAACATTTCAGCTACACTTGATACTTCGTCTGCCAATGCTCTCACTTTGGACCAGTCTAAAATTTTGTTGTTTGGTAAAAAGTTAAGAAATTATGGCAACCACAAATTAAATTCTTTAACCCTTTACCACACAATCCAGACTTTTAACATAGCTGTGAAAGAAGCCTTTTGAAAACATTGTGCAAAAAAGGAGAAAATGCTGGTAACCAGCATTTTCTCCTTTTCCTACTATGTTTTCTTTCCTTCCTAAAACAAGTTTCAATATTTTAGTCACATTTATTTTGTCGTCTGCAAATGCTTTGAACTTGGACCAGTATAAAATTTTGTTTGGTTAAGGGTTAAATTGTAGACTTGTCCAGATTGAAAGTATTTGCAGAGGACAATTTAAATGTGGCTCAAATAATGGAATAGGTCTTTGCTTGTTACCAGCATTTCCTCCTTTTTCCACTATATTTTCTAAAGGCTTAAGACTTCTTTTTCAGGATTGTTAAAACTTGGGATTGTGTTGTGAAAGGTTAATGGAATTAAAACATTACAATTCACGTATGATAGAAAAACTACTACAGTGGACAGTTTGATCTGCTGATATGTATGGAATGCAAGAAGTCTTCAGCTAACAGCATAATTATATTGATATAGTTTTTGTCGTCTATCCATTTGTTTTACTCATTACCAAACGACAAATTTTTAGACTGGTCCAAATTGCAGACGACAAACTAAAGGTGACTCAAAAGTTAAAATCTGGTCTGGGAAAAGTATAGAAAACATTGTGGGAAAATGAGAAAATGCTGGTTACCAGCATTTTCTCCTGATCCCACAGTGTTTTCAACAGGCTTCTTTCTCAGGGTCGTCAAAAGTCGGGATTGTGTGATAAAGGGTTAACTCATTACCAGACGACAGAATTTTAGACTGGTCCAAACTTAAAGCGTTCGCAAACGAAAAAATCAAAGTGACTCAAAAATTGAAATTAATGTTAGGAGAAGGGTAGAAAAAATTGTAGGAAAAGGAGAAAATGCTGGTTACCAGCATTTTCTCCTTTTTCCACATTGTTTTTAAAAGGCTTCTTTACCAGAGTCGTGAAAACCTGGTATTATTTAGTAAAGAGTTAACTCTTCACCAAATAATTCTGAGCATTATGACCCTGAAAGAGAGGGCTTTTGAAAATGTTGTTGGAAAAAGGGGGAAATTTTTCTTTCTCTAGTAATGTTTTCTACTCTTTCTTATGGAAGTTCCATACTATGAGCCACAATAAATTTGTTTTCTGCAAATGTTTTCAATGGAATAGTATGAAAGCTTTCTTTATCACAAGTATTTTCCCAAGTTACAGTCCTATGTACAAGCCCACTTTCTCTGAAAATCCCAGATTCTTGTGAAATGACAGTATTAACCATGTTCTTTACCCTTTGAAAGACCAATAGGTGTTTCGAGTCACATCTATTTTGTTAGCTGAAAGTGCTGTCAATTTTGATAAGTCTAAAATAGTGACATCTGATAAACAAGTTACCAAACTGAGGCTGGTTGTCCTTTTATCTTATCTCCCCCCTTCAAATGTAACCTAACTCTTTACCAGACAACAAAATTTTAGCCTTGTCCAAATTGAAAGCATTTGCAGACGACAATTTCAGTTTGGTTCAAATGGTGTAATTCTTCTTTGATAGGGTAGAAGACATTATGGGAAAAGAAGAAAATGCTGGTTACCAGCATTTTCTCCTTTTCCCACAATGTTTTCAGAACGTTTCTGTCCCAGGGTCATTAAAAGTCGTCATTATGGGGTAAAGGGTTAATTAAGATAATCGGTTAAGAACAGGATAATTATTCAAGATGATTTACTTGTTGGTTGTATGCCACACACCAAAATTTATAGACTTGTACAAAATGAATCTTAACCCATTACCACACAATCCCTACTTTTGACGCCCCTGAAAAAGAAGCCTTTAGAAAACATTGTTGGAAAAGGAGAAAATGCTGGTAACCAGCATTTTCTCCTTTTCCTACAATGTTTTCTACCCTTCACAAAACAAATTTCAAATTTTCAGTCACTTTCATTTTGTTGTCTGCAAATGCTTTCAATTTGGACCAGTGTAAAATATTGTTGTGTGGTAATGGTTTAATTGACTGATTGATCGTAATTATGCCGTTTGATACCATTTTGAATATTACTTTTATCATTGCAGCCTGTGCATCTATCCATGCTTTCCTGGAGTTTCTTTTACCCGTGAGTAATCAGGAGAGTGTTCCTTTGTTCGGCCACAGGCTGTTTTCCCTCATAACCATAATAGAAACAAAATCTTGGCTTTAAAATGTATCAGATCCAATATACCTTAACTCATTACCAAACGACAAAATTTTACACTGGTCCAAATCGAAAGCATTTGCAGATGACAAAATAAAGGTGACTAAAAAATTGAAATTTGTTCTGGGAAGGGTAGAAAACACTGGGGGAAAAGGAGAAAATGCTGGTTACCAGCATTTTCTCCTTTTCCCACAGTGTTTTCAAAAGGCTTCTTTCTCAGGGGCGTCAAAAGTAGGAATTATGTCGTAATGGGTTAAATGTCTGCATTAACAACTTAACTCTTTATCAAACGGCCAAATTCTAGACCGATCCAAAATGAAAGCATTTGCAGACGACAAAACAAATGTGACTGAAAAACTGAAATTCGGTTTGGGAAGGGTAGAAAACATTGTTGGAAAAGGAGAAATGCTGGCATTTTCTTCTTTTCCCACAATGTTTTCAAAAGTTCAAAAGGCTTCTTTCTAAGGGTCGTTAAAAGTCTAGATTATATGATGAAGAGTTAATAACTAAAGCAATTGAGGTAAAATTTCATAAACTTTTTATCAGTTGACATCATTTTGGACTCCTCTGAACAGAAGGATTTGTCTTATAAAGGGTATAAAGCATTGTGGGAAAAGGAGAAAATGAAGAGTTAGCAAGTCCAGAAAAGTCCAGAAAATGTTACTAAGCATGCCTTATGTGCCCTTGATAAATTTTTTAGCAAATGTGTGAAAGACAAGAAAATTTGTAATGCTATATTACTCTGATAGCAATTGAGGTTACATGTATGTTATAAAAAGTTGACATAGTATAGAGTTGACAAAAGATCAAACTACAGGTTTTGTGAAATCTGATCTTGATCTAAATTGACAGCAGTAGCAACAACAGTCATGAAATATGCTCTAGGGGTCAATTCAGTAGTCAGCACTCAAAATGGCTTAAGCAGTGAGCATTATCTCTGACTAGATGGCATTCTACAAATACTCTTCTATCTAATTTGGACATCCTGGGTATAGAATCGGACCACATTTCTACCCGACAACCGTTACTTTGAATTTCAATCGAAAATAAACTCAATTTACTTAATAAAACTCTAGCTGGTGCACGATTCACTCAGCAGCTATGATCAGCAGTTTAGAGAAATCTGGACCTAAAACAGGTCTGATTTTTCCTCAAAGGTATTGATGAAAGCTATTTTCTCCATTGCTACTTTATAGCACGTATTACTACGGTCTCCCCGATATTGGGGTATAAGACAGGTTTAATCTTCGAAGAATATGACATGCACAGACAATGAAGTGGTGAGAAACATGACAGACCTGTATATGAGGATTGACGCAAAATGTTGTAGATAACAATATTCTTTATGGAACCCAACTTCACATTTCAGTAAAATTTGCATGTTGTAGCTCTTAGTCACTTGTGCGTATTTCTGTGTGAAATTCTTATGTTATGTAGTTTATATTTCACACACATTTGCGCAAAGACCTTGTGTTAAAGATGTCCGTCTACAACCGTTGAGCAGAAATGCTGTTGAATTTAAACAAATTTAGAATGGTACAGAAATCAGTCCTTCCTATACACAAGGACAAGTTACCGACATACATGTATATGGTGTACCTGAAAAAAAAAGAAACACAGAGGTTCTGTTCATATGAGAAACCGAACGGGTCATAAGAGAACTGTCTGACGATGGAAGCTGTAAACAAAGACAGAAATGTATTGTTAGTTTCCGCCTAAAGTCGGATATTATGTAACATGCATATAGGCCGTGACCTCTCTCTGAAAATCGAGGCTGTAACAGAGAAGCCTACATTTTCCTTTGTTTTCCTCAGTATACACAGGGTAAAGGTTAAATATAGTCATGTGACAGAATGCATGATCATCATACGAGTCTACCCGAGTGTATAACAGATATCAAAAATCTTCAATTCAAAAACTGCAAACAACAAGTCTTTTTACATAGAAGGCCGCAACTCAGCGAAGTGCATTTTCTGTTGACTGTAATCTAAGCAACCTTGCAACATTCAGGTGCAAAATTTGGCATAAAGATATAAGAATGACTACATTTTGATAAAATAAAAACAAAACTAGTTAAAACTGACTTAAAATGAGTACAAGGGCCTCTTTAACACTGATTGTCTAATAGCCTTTGTCTATTCTATTTTTGGAAGAACCGACGTTTAATAGACAAGTTCAGACACAGTAGAGAAGAGGGTAAATCATGAAAATGCAAATGAAGGTCGAGATCTAGAAGGAATTATGCCCCAGATTCTTATCCATTATTCAACAGATGATTCTTAGAAATCCACCATTTTCTTTTGTTGCAAATGAGCCTACCCTTCATACAGAATTAACTCCCTACCAAACGACAAAATTTTTGACTGGTCCAAATTGAAAGCATTTGCAGACAACAAAATAAACGTAACTAAAGAATTGAAATTTATTTCCAGCAAGGTAAAAAACATTGTGGGAAA
Source organism: Tridacna crocea (assembly GCA_943736015.1). Lineage (NCBI taxonomy): Eukaryota > Metazoa > Mollusca > Bivalvia > Cardiida > Cardiidae > Tridacna > Tridacna crocea. The sequence goes on from OX031066.1 coordinate 20,962,125, forward strand.
AGGAGAAAATGCTGGTTACCAGCATTTTCTCCTTTTCCCACAGTGTTTTCAAAAGGCTTCCATCACAGGAACGTTAAAACATGGGATTGTGCAGTAAAGGGTTAAATTCATTAACTCTTTACCAAACGACAAAATTTTGGACCTGTCCAAATTGAAAGCATTTGCAGACGACAAAATAAATGTGATTCAAAAATTGTAATTTGGTTTGGGAAGGGTAGAAAACATTGTTGGAGAAGGAGAAAATGCATGTTACCAGCATTTTCTCCTTTTCCAGCAATGTTTTCAAAAGGCTTCTTTCTTAGGATCGTGAAAAGTCGGGATTGTGTGGTAAAGAGTTAAAACTCAGAATTGTATTTTATAGGGTTAAGATCTATGGCCTATTCCTATAAGTAAGCATTGATGCTTTTGTAAAGGCCATTCGTCGAATCTTGGCATGGCAGCTTCCGTCTTTTAACATAAGAGTTAGAGCTGTAGTCTTATTAACTCTTCAGTAATTATTGTGCAACATCAATGGTTGGGTAAAGAATATTCGGCCAGTCTTGGTAGCCTCCATCTTTTAATATGAGAGTTAAGGGCAGTAGACAATATATACTGGGGTCTTGGGTAGTTCAGTGATAACATGAGTATATTAGACTGTCAATCCAGAAGTCCCAGGTTAGATCCACGATGGGGCATATTTTGTTGGGACTACCATTGGGCATCATACTTTTGAGCGCTGGCTTCAGCTAAATTCAGCATGAACTTTTATGAATTGATCAGCTGTTATGTCATTATGTAAAATGGGTTAACTCTTTACCACACAATTCCGACATTTAACGATTCTGAGAAAGAAGTCTTTTGAAAGCATCGTGGGAAAAGTAGAAACATGCTCCTTATCCCACAATGTTTTCTATTTTTCCAGAAACAAATTTCAATTCTTTTCAGCAGCATTTATTTTGTCGTCTGCAATTGCTTTTGATTTGGACAAGTCTACAATTTTGTCATTTGGTAGAGAGTTAACCCATTACCACACAATCCCTACTTTTGACGCCCCTGAGAAAGAAGCCTTTTGAAAACACTGTGGGAAAAGGAGAAAATGCTGGTAACCAGCATTTTCTCCTTTTCCCACAGTGTTTTTTACACTTCCCAGAACAAATTTCAATTTTTCAGTCAACTTTATTTTGTCATCTGCAAATCCTTTCAATTTGGACCAGTCCAAAATTTTCTCGTGTGGTAATGGGTTAACCTATTTTGTGATACAGTCCTCAATTCAATCGGCACACAGACTGAGAAAAGCACTTTGGATTTGTACAGTCATTCAACAAATTTTTGTGGAATTTTCATCTGTGACCACCTTTATTCATCTTACTCAGGTGTCCCACATTTTGTATCGGGCAAAAATATCTGTTTTCCAAACAACAAACTATATTTAGACTACTGATAGTTTATAGATGACATTTAAGTGGTTCAAGTTATTAAAGGTTAGAAAACATTGTAGGAAAATGAGATAAATTACGCTTGCACCTATCCATTTTTTCCTGTAGTTTCTTTCACCAGTACTCCACACAATATTCACTCCAAGCCACAGGCTGCTTTCCCACATAAACCATCATTTAAAAAAATGGTCAGCAGTGAGAGAGGAATGAAACTTGTCACAAAGAGGTAATATTCAAACAGCAGGATCTGTGTGGTCAAAGGTTGAGCTCTTTTTCCATACAACCCGGGCCAGTTGCCGCAGTGGTAAGCGTATCTGACTCATGACCTGAAGGTCGGTTGGAGGATGCCATGTTATTTCCTATATATTACAAAAAGCCTTCTGTCTAAGGGTCCCTAACTCATTATCAAACGTCAAGATTTTGGGTTTGTCCCAATCGAAACCATTTGCAGACTACAAAATAAAAGTGACTGAAAAATTAAAATTTGTTTTGTGAAGGGTAGAAAACATGGGAAAAGGAGAAAATGCTGGTTACCAGCATTTTCTTCTTTTCCCATAATGTTTTCTGCAGGCTTCTTTCTCAGGGTCATCAAAAGTAGGGATTGTGTAGTAATGGGTTAAACTCAGTGATTGTTTAACCCTTTAACCCAAACAATCCCTGATTTTCATGGCCCTGAGATAGAAGCCTTTTGAAAACATTGTGGGAAAAGGAGAAAATGCTGATAACTAGCATTTTCTCCTTTTCCCACAATGTTTTCTACCCTGCTGGAAACACATTTCAGTTTTTAAGTGGAATTAATTTTGTTATCTGCAAAGGCTTTCAATCTGGACCAGTCTAAAAGTTTGTCCTTTGGTAAAGAGTTAAGGCTTTATCCCTTAGTACCATGCTTTTCAGACATTTAACAGTCTTATGAAAAACATAATGGGAAAAGGAGAAAATGCTGGTAACTAGCATTTTATCATTTTTCCCAAAATATTTTCTACCCTTCCATAAAAGCATTTCAGTGTTAGCGCCATGTTTATTCTGTTGCCTGCAAATGCTTTGAATTTTGACCAGTTCAAATCTTTTTTTTTTTTCATTTTATAAGGGGTTTGATATTTCTCTGTGGGGATGTAGGAAGTTCTAAAGAACTGCAATGTTATTCTTTTATGATGATATCAAGACCAGTCAAGTAGAAAGGTATCCTGAGGCACTGTTGAAAGGGTCAGGAAGAGTGCCAATGCTTTCCAATATGTGTTTGTCAATTGATCATAAGTGAATCATATCGAGGGGTTAGTGCAAGAACGTGCTATCTTCACATTTTGAGATTTTTCAGGAGAAGCGTTTTTCTGTCTCAATTCTATAATAAAACATACACATGATCCAAACTTGGACAGTTTATTTATGTTAGTGTACTTGATAATGCTAAATATACCCCACAGTCAAATAAACATTAATACAGCTTGAAATTGATAAAACTTATATAGCCATTAAAAATTGCCAAATTGAGCACAAAGTCCGTTATGCCAAAACAGTCTATCATGAAATAGCTGGTTTCAACACTCATTATTTTGATGTTTGGTTGATATTAATTTGTGCAAGAACGGGCTATAACTAGATAGCCAGCAGGAACCTAATGAAAAGTTTGTGCCAAAACATGCTATCTTTTGATAGCACTTTTTGGCAGCAACAAATGTGGTTAAAGCTGGAATAATTCTCAATGCCAGAACAATCCATCAAAAGATGGCTGGTTATGGCAGAAGCATTTTTTGTTGTAAGTTTATAAAAACTACTTACCATTTAAGGCTAATCCTTTCATAGCTCTTTCTTGCACAAAAATCATGTGTGTAAAAACATTTTGGGAAAAGGAGAAACTGCTTGCAATGGGCAGTTTCTCCTTTTCTCAACAAGTATTCTATTATCTCAGTAAACTCTCTTTCATTTTAATCATGTTTAAAACTATTATCTTCAAACTGGTTTGGATAAGAGACAGTCCACTTTGTCATCTGCTAATGTGTTACAATAATTGTTATTGTGATTTGGATAATTGTATTACACTTAACTTGTATTGTTCTATATTACTGTTGGTTCTGTTCTAATTTTAAAACATCTTTTCTTTATTTATTCTTCTGACTCATCACTAGAATCTTCCAGCGCATCTTACTCTGGCAAACAGTCTTTGGTGTTGTTAACTTGAAGGCAGGCTTTTTTTTTTAAAAATAAGGAACTTGTGATACTCAGGAGGAATAACGCCACTTTTGTAAAGATTCAGGTCTTTTTTTTTTTGCTGATAGAATTGGCTGATTTTTCTGGTATTTGATTATTTGAATGACACATTGTCATCAGGGGTGTGTTGTTTCTTTGATACGGCTATTTTAACTTTTTGGAACTTGGTATACACTGCATACTTAAAATAGCATGCATCAGGCTCTGACTTCAAGTACTGCACCCATTTCATTTTATTTAAAAACATCTTTTTGAAGAAGGAAATCTGAAGATAATACAACCCTTCTTTTTGTCATCACATGTATGTGAAACTCAGGTATTTGTGATTTATCCAGAAATACCATTTTTATTGACTTCTAGTGTTGTCTCATTGACGGGTTACACTGTTCAATATAAGTAGAATATTTTACTCTTGTCCCTTCTACTGTCATCGTTGTCAGATTTTTCATTCGTGTTATCCACTATCTGTGGTCCATTGGTAGACTCCTTACAATGGTCCTCGCTCGACTTGGTATTGCAGGCCAAGGCACCACAGCAGTCCACTTCTCAGAATTCTCTAAATTCTTCTTTTAATAATCTTTTGTCATTAAAACCATAACTTCTTCCTCCAACCATTTGCTTTGGAAATCACTTTCTATCTAGAGATTTCAAAAAAATAACAGAAGATGAAAATGTGCATTTTAAGAGCTTCTATTTGTCAAAACCACACAATCTGAATTAAGGAATATTATGATTACAATTTGTCTTAAATGTAATTGAATAACAGTTTATTGGTACTGAAAATGAGATGAAAAAAGGAAGGCTTTAAACCTTTTCCTGACAGAGGCAACTATTGGCAGGTATGCAATGGACCTCTTATGAAAACATTGTGGGAAAAAAGAAATTTCTCATTAGGAGCAATTTCTCCTTTTTCCACTTGTGCTGTCCACCAGATATGTTATTTTCTTTCTTAAGGTAAGACCTGTGTAATACACTTCCGATGAAAATTCTAATCGGTTGATAACTAAGGATAAATAAGGATTTATGCAGAAATAATATTTTTGCACATTTTTAACTGATCAGAAATTTCGTTTATGTCTATCTTGAAATTATTTTTTGATACTTTTGCTTGTTTTCTGAAAAGGGAGGTAATTATTATGTCTTTTTGAATTGAGAATATAGTGGTTTTAGATTTATAAATGATTATTCAAAGAAGGAAAAAATGAAAAGGTTAACGTAGTTCAATTATTATACTAATTTTTAATTATAGCTGATTTTGAAGGATATTTTAGTGGAAAAATCTTTTTTCAATTACATAGGTCTTACCTTAAGAACTTTTGAATTGGAGCAGCTTAAGATTGTGTATCAGGAATAACATACGTATAATAGAACAACACTGTTAGCACAAATACTAATCCAAGTTTCATCACAAAACTACATAACCAAGACCCTTCTGATGCGCCAGTTCCATTTTACTCTCAATACAATTGTATAACGGAAAAAAAATAATTCTCTGTAAAATGCAATTTCTTTCTCCAGAATATTTCAAATAGATCTATATTAGAAAATTATATTTAAAGTTCCTTCAAGCATTCAGATGCTTTATATATTTGTTATGATAAAAAGTTCTAAACAAAGATGTCTTCATGTATAGCCTATGTAATTTATCCAAAAAGCGTCAAATGGACGAAAACAACTTTTCCAGTAAATGAAAAATACAAGAAAGTACAATTTAGAATTATTGGAAAAAAAAAACACCTGAAGTATTTCATTTCAAGGCTGGTTCAATTTTACCTGACAACAAAATTTTAGGCTGATTTAAATTAAAAGCATAAATCATGCAGATGCAAATCATGAGCAATTCTATTGAGAAAATTTATTTTGTTCCTCTTAGAGTGGAAAACATTGTGGGAAAATAAGAAAATGCTGGTAAGTAGCCATTTTCGCATTTTCTTTCTATTTTCCTAAAGGCCATTTCTATCAGGGTTGCTATAAATCGAAACTTCGTAGTAAAGCTTTAGGTAGAACATCTCAACATAGCAGGCAATAGAGAACCAAGATCAGACTGCATGTTTTATGTGGTCTGGTCTTGATCTATACTATCAGCTTAAAATCTAAAGTGGTGCCCTAGGATTCATATCATAATGAAATTACTTTCTGAAACTGGTTTACACTTTACCAAATGTCACCACTTTTTACAGGTCAAAATGGAAAACATTTGCAGACGAAAGCATAAAGGTCTAAAAGCTGAAATTTGTCTCTGAAAACAGTGTGGGGAGAGGGGAAATTGCCAGTTAAAGCTATTTTCTCCTTTTCCCATATTGTTTTCAAAAGCTCAAGCAGGGTCTTGAAAAGCAGGGATTGTGTGGTAAAGAGTTAATGGTAGTATTACATTTTTACGGGGAAAGAGAAAATATACATACCTTATTGTTGTTCAGTGAGGTAGAGATCTTGATAAAACAGACTTATTCCATTGAAATGAAATACAGATTAGTGGAAGAAAACTTAACCATTCCTCTTGCAGGGAAATTTCATAGCTCGTTATTATCACATAATTAGGCTAATGTCATGCTGATTTTGTCCGTGCAAAACCAGGCTTTGTTTCAATAGCTCATTATTGATACTGTAATCACACATTAAGATACCATGGAGGCGTCTGCAAAATGCAGCTATGTTGACATAACCTCATCTTGTAGAAAGCAAGTATTCCATTATATCAAATTGAAAGAGGCTATCTTTACATAGCCTATTTTAGCACACTTTTTTCCCCTTCAAATTTCTGATTTAGATTGTGCAAGAAACAGCTATTTCACGTTAGCTGCTTCTTGCATTATAAAGATCCCAATGATGTTGGTATTTTAGTCCTGCCAAAACATGCTATCTTTTGATAGAATGTTTTGGCATGATTTCAACCTGTATGACCTGAAAAATATAGCAGTTATCTTTAGATAGCTCATTCTTGCTGAAATGACCAGTTGCTTTATACTCAACTTCAAAGATAGCTGGTTTGGTTTCTGTGGTATATCTTGGAAAAGAAGCTACATATTGATCCGGGGATGAGGAGGAAATGTGAGAAATGGAAAGCTGCATCATATTTTGTAAAAAAACAAAAAACGCAATTTTAGTAGATAGCATGTTCTTGCACTAACCCCTCGATATGACGGGATTACTTATGCGGAATAAGTTTCACCAAATACGCAGTATTTGGGTATCCAGGGTTCAGTCCATCGCACAGGATTGACTATTGATTATTTTGAAGGCGTATAAATATGGCACTATTGAAATACTATCCACAGTTTAATTGAAATTCGGTCAAAAGTAACCCTCTGCAAAAGACATCCTCACTCTTGCGGTAGAAAGGTTTGTAAGTATGGAAGAAGAGAAATTGCCAAGGCATGTGCCATATGTTGAATGAGACTGAATGCATATTAATAGTTAACCACTTACCACATAATTCCAAATTTTAACAACCTTAAAAAAGAAAGCTTTTTGAAACATGGGAAATGGAGAAAATATTTACTGATTTTTTGAGAGGACAAATAAAATAAGTCTGTGAAGATTAAATTAGTCTGCAAGGTGGAAAATAGAATAATTGCTCAAGTGACCCAAAAGATATCTTTCTTAAAAAGCCCTTGTTCCAGTAAGTCTTGACCAAACAAGCAAACATGCCAGTATTTTAACAAAGCTAAAGATAAAAGCTTATGAAAACATGATGGGATAAGTAGAAAATGCCGATGGCCAGCATCGTATCTTTTCCTCCAGTGTTTTATTACTTTGCTGATGTGAAGCCCATGATCTGTGTCTATATCTTCTGCTGATGTTTTCAAGTTGGATCAGTCGAAAATTTCGTTATGTGATAAAGTATTAATTTAACCCTGTACCAAACAATCCGTTGTTTTTACGACCCTGAGATAGAAGTCTTATGAAAACATTGTGGGAAAAAGAGAAAATGCTGGTAACCAGCATTTTCTCCTTTTTCCCACAAAGTTTTCTACACTGCTAGAAACAAATTATGATTTTTGAGCTATATTCATATTGTCGTCTGCAGGTGCTTTCAATTTGGACCAGTCTTAAATTCTGTCGTTTGGTAAAGAGTTAGAATATGTAGCTTGGCTCAGTAGTAAAGTGTAGAACTTGCTGCCTTGTTACACTTGGTTCAAGCCTGAATTATTAACACTTTACCAATCGATAAAATTTTACCAATCAACATTTATTTTGTTGTCTGCAAAAGGCTTTCAGTTTGAACAAATGAAGAATTTTGTCGTATGGTAATGAGTTAAAACTTTTTACGCTATGCTATGATTAGAAAAAATTCTGTCTGTGATTTCGATACATGGTCAACGTAAAAAGTTTATGGAAAAAATAAATCCCTTCCTACCCTACCTACAGCATCTTGGACCGAATCCCTAAAAACAGATATATTATTTTTCTAGGCCAAATGAAATAAAGATTGGATAAGGATTAAATCAGACAGTACATTTTGTATTGTTCGATCCTGATCTTGATCTACGTTGGCAAAAATTAACCAAAAGTTCTGCATAGGACCTTCATTATCCCATTACCACACAATCCCTACTTTTGACGCCCCTGAGAAAGAAGACTTTAGAAAACATTGTGGGAAAAGGAGAAAATGCTGGTTACCAGCATTTTCTCCTGTTCCCACAGTGTTTTCAAAAGGCTTCTTTCTCAGGGGTGTCAAAAGTAGGGAATTGTGTGGTAATGGGTTAAGGCACAGAAATTGTGCTGTTCACAGAAATTAGGTCAGGATTCTCAATTGGATTTCATTCATCATGTGAAACTTCTCTGTAACCCTGTCTCTTGTATGTTGAGGTCTCACCAAAATGAGGCATTTGAAAACATTGTGATAAAAGGGGGACTCTGAATTAGCATTTTGGTTGTGTGTAGCAATGTTCCTTGATTGTCTGATTGTCTAAGTTTTACTCCGAACAGTCTTCAAATTGTCAAAAACTGTCCTGCCAGTTGATGAGTAGATAGTGGCTTAACCCTTTGCTCCATAGATACTCATTTCTACGCATTGCTTGAAGGAGCCTTTGGAAAACATTGTGGCAAAAGGTGAAATTGCTCGTGGCGAGCAATTTCACCTTTTGCCACAATGTTTTCAACACTATCAAAAGGTGTCATATACACACAAGAAACACCTTCATCCTTGCATTTAGGGTCAATTACAGATACCATAGAAATGCCTTATGGGGTAAAGGGTTAATAAATTATGTGTGTATTGGAATAGAAAAGTGTAAGTAAAAAGATTGATCTTCTTTTTGCTTGAACAAACATTAAAATCTCTGTAGACTCTTTTAGCTCTTTACCCATTGACAAATTAATAGACTGTCAAAATCGAAAGCATTTGCAGACCATAAAATCACTTCAACTGAAAAATTGAAATATAATTTTGGAAGGGTAGAAAACATTGTGGGAAAAGGAGAAAATGCTGGTTATCAGTGTTTTCTCTTTTTCCTGCAATGTTTTCAAAAGCTTTTCTCTTAGGGTCGTTAAAAGTTGGGGTTGTTTGGTAAAGGGTTAATTTGTAAGTTACACAATCCTTACTTTCTATGACCCTGGAAAAGAAGTCTTTTGAAAACTTTGTGAGAAAAGGAGAAAATGCTGCAAATCCTTTCTATTTGAAAGGTCAAAAAGTTTGTCTGGTAAAGGGTTAACTGGTACCACACACAACAAAATTTTAGTTATGTTTAGTTTTGTTTACCAGCATTTTCTCCATTTCCCACAATGTTTTCAACACAGTGAAAAAAAGTTCCATTTTTTGTGTCACATTTTATTAGCTCCACTGGCCGAAGGCCAGCTGGCTTATGTCATGGCCTGTTGTCCGTCGTGCGTCCGTCCGTCCGTCAGTGCGTTCGTCCGTCCGCCCGTCCGTGTGTTAACTTTTTCTTTAAACATCTTCTTCTCTGAAACTACTCATCCAATTTTGATGAAACTTCACAGAAATGATCCTGCCATGGTCCTTTTCAGAATTTCTTGAAAGAATTTAATTCCTTCAAAAACTCTGGTTGCCATGGCAACAAAACTGAAAAATTGTGAAAATCTTTGAAAATCTTCTTGTCTGAAACCGTAAGGCCTAGAGCTACCAAATTTGGCATGTAGCTTTATCTAGTGGACCTCTACCAAGTTTCTTCAAATTATAGCCCTGGGGTCAAAATTGGCCCCGCCCCGGGGGTCACAAGTTTTACATGGGCTTATTTAGGGAGAACTTTAAAACTCCTCTTCTACCTAGGCATAGGGCCTAGGGCTACCAAATTTGGGATGTTGTTTCATTTAGTGGACCTCTACCAAGAGTGTCTAAATTATAGCCCTGGGGTCAAAATTGGCCCGGCCCCGGGGGTAACAAGTTTTACATGGGCTTATATAGGGAGAACTTCAAAATTCTTCTTCCACCTAGCCATAGGGCCTAGGGCTACCAAATTTGGCATGTTACTTTATCTAGTGGACCTGTACCAATACCAAGGGTTTCCAACTTATAGCCCAGGGGTCAAATTTGGCCCCGCCCCGGGGGGGGGGGGGGGGGGGGGGGTTAACAAATTTTACATGGGCTTAGATAGGGAAAACTTTCAAAATCTTGTCGCACCTAGCTATAAGGACTAGGGCTATCAAATTTTGCATGTAGCTTTATCTAGGGCGTCTCTACCAAGGGTGCCCAAAAGTATAGCCCTGGGGTCAAATTTAGCCCCCATCACAGGGGATCACAAGTTTTGCATTGGCTTACATAGGGAAACTTTAATAATCTACTTGTACATAGCCATAAGGCCTAGGGCTACCAAAATTTGCATGTAGCTTTATCTAATGGGCTTCTACCAAGAGGGCCAAAATTTTTACTTTGGGGGGTCAAGTTTGACCCCATCCCAGGGGTCACAAGTTTTACATTGGCTTTATAAACCTGTCTCATGGGTCACATATTTTACAGGGCCTTTCATTGAGCAAACTTGTTGTACAGGGCTTTTTATATGGCAAGATTAAAAAATCTGGGGTCAAAATTGGCTCCATCCAGGGATCACAAGTTTAACATGGGCCTCACTTTAATTTATACATTAATCAAGGGAAATAACTCTTTTTTTATGAAAGATAAAGTTTGGTACTATTTACCTCCCTGGATTATCAAACTGCATTGATACATGATTGGTGCTAGACATTAAGTTTTTTGATAGAAACTATTCTGTTTTCAAGTGTTATTCATTTTTTTGATGCTAATAGTTATGCTCACATGAGGTGAATAATAAATTCAGAGTAAGGTTTCTATCATTCAGCTTATTTTTCCAAGGATTTTACCTTTCATGCTAATGAATTAACCTGCTTGTACTGCCTGACAGCCTTCATTGTTTTTGAAGGCCCTCTTTTTCATGGTCATGAATACTTCAATTTGTGTGGTAAAGGGTTAAAAAGCCAGTGGAGCGATACAGGGCCATCATGGCCCTCTTGTTTTGTCTTCTGCAATTACTTAACCCTGTAGTCCATAGATATTCATGTTCATGTATCAACAACAGACAGCTTTGGAAAACATAGTGGGAAAAGGAGAAATTGCTCATAACAAGCAATTTCTTCTTTTCCCACAATGTTCTGCAAGTGCTTAACCCTTTACTCCATAGATATTCATGTTGACATATCAACAACAGACAGCTTTTGTAAACATTGTGGGAAAAGGAGAAATTGCTCATAACGAGCAATTTCTCCTTTTCCCACAATGTTTACCACTCATTCAGATATTTGTATCATCATTTGTCCATATTTTTGACATCATATCTTTATTTGCTGCTGAAATTGAAGAGCCTCAAATTGGCATATCAGGTAAAGGGTTAACCCTTTTCCAAATGACAAATTTTGGACTCTTCCAAACCGAACGAGTTTGCAGACGACAATTTTAGATTTTGAGAAAAATGACAATAGTTCTCAAAAAGGGTAGAAAACACTATGGGAAAAGGAGAAATTGCTCGTCATGAGCAATTTCTCCTTTTCCCACAGTGTTTTCAAAAGACTTTTACTGCTGACAGGTAAAAACCAGGGCTTGTTTGGGAAAGGGTTAAACTATGCTTTCTGTTTGGACGTGTCTAAATCTACATTTTTTGCCATTAGGTATAGATTGAAGTATTAATTTTGCAGTAATTAGCAGAAAAATGCTATAATCTCTGGACCTCAAACTGTTTTGTAATTGTGTTTTTTCCATACCACCATTCGGCTCTCCTTTGTGTAAATATGACCAAGTCGCATTTTACGGCTCATTGATTTTAGTCGGGTAGCGGTGTTACTGTCTATAGGTGTTCAATAAATTCCCTGAAAGGCTGGCAAATTTGCAAAAACATTTTTTTCAATATTTTGATTGATCAACTGAGAACCCAGAGCTTTTAGTAAATATCATGTGACCTAGCATATTGGGCGTTGGAGTATACTGAATAATTATTTTTGGTCTCTTATAATAATCTTCTGACTGTGTCATGTAAGTTCTGACTTGACCTTATAGGGATTGTCAAAAATTATTTGGCACTTGATAGGTGGTCTTACAGGACTATAAGTCATTTGGTTCACAAAGGTTTTAAGACAGAGAATAATGTGTCAACATAGAGGTATAATGGTGAGTTTTTTTTAGCATTTTTGAATTTACCTGTAATGCTTCTTTTAACTCTTTACCAAACAACAAAATTTTGGACCAGTCCAAATTGAAAGCATTTTCAGACGACAAAATGAATGGGAATCAAAAATTGAAATTTGATTTGGAAAGGGTAGAAAACATTGTGGGAAAAGGAGAAAATGCTGGTAAACCAGCATTTTCTCCTTTTCCCACAAAGTTTTCAACAGCTTTTTCTATCAAGGTCGTTGAAAGTTGGGATTGTGTGGTAATGGATTATTGACTTTTTACCACACAACAAAATTTAAGACATGTCCAGACTGAAGGTAGTGGATGACAAGTTGGATATGGCTAAATACTTAAATTTGTATTTGACAGAGAAGTAAACATTTGGAAAGAGGAGAAAATGTGGGTTACCAGCATTTTCTCCCTTTTTCAGCAATTTCTAAAAGCCTTCTTTTCAAGTTCTAAAAACTTGGAGTAGTGGAGTAATGGATAAAAGTGTGTGCAAAGACTTCTGTACCCAAACAACCATGAGGCAGAAGGCTTTGGAAATGAATTCGAAAGGGAGAAAATACTGGTTTCCAGAAAATAGTTTAACATTTTTGTACAGTTTTGTATGCTCTGTTAAAAAACCTTCATGTGAGTAGAGAGAGTGTCAGATCTTTCACCTCATTAAATAATCTGAAAGTTTTAATGACCCTGGGTGAAAAGGACTTTTGAAAAAAAAAATAGTAAATGAAGAAAATGCTAGTAACAAGCAATTTCTGCTTTTCCAGTAGTGTTTTCTAGCCGTTTAAAGAAAAATCTTATAGTTTGAGCTGTAGTTTTTTGCTGTCTGCATTTAATTGAACAAGGCTAAAACTGCAATGTGGTAAAGAGGAAAGCATAGTCATTACAATCACATGAATGTTGTTGGACCTAATTGACTGATCCTTGAAGATCCAGGGTCCATATTTACCAACTATTCTTAAGAACCTCATTTCTATTTTTAAAGATTTGTTAGATTCAAAAGTAACACAACTTCTGATTGGCTAAACCATCTGGTTTAGCCAATCAGAAGATGTGCTACTTTCTTAAATCTGGAAGAGGACCAAGAATTTTCTTCAGGATGTTGAGTGTAGACCCTGCTGGTGTCCAACTGTGAATATAACTGCAGAGGTAGGGCCAAACCTTGATAAAACAGGATGATCTCATGTTTTATCGGGCTTGTTTGGTAATTATTTACCCTCACAGTGCCAAATAACCCTTGCCAAAACAACAAAGTTAACCCTTGAAGCACCTTCCACTACAATATCTGCCTTTACCGCCAGTGCGGTTCAAGATCAGACTGCACAAAACATGCAGTCCAATCTTTGATTTACATTGACTGATTTCCTGAAACACTGTAGGTAAAAGTGACCATGATGTTGTAATTATTTGGTTCTTATTTCTTGACTTAGCTGAGCCCTGGTCACACGGTAGCGTACAGGACATTACTGAACAGGCAGTGACTGGTTCTATCCCAGGCTCGACCAATTTCTTTACAAGGCTGTTCCGACACCTCTGCTATGACGTAGGTTGTCACTCATGACTGTGCTAGTATAGAAGACCCAGGGTTTACCAGCATCATCTCAATTTTCAACAATGCAATAATATTTTTACAAGTATTCTTTTTCAGTCACCAAAAAAATAGGACTGTGTTTAGAAGGGATAAACAAAATCAAGGGTGGCAACCTACGTCATAGCAGAGGTGTCGGAACAGCCGCCATTTTGTGCGCAAAGTGCAGATTAATTACTCTAAAAAGATACATGTATCTAAAATTTACCTAGAATACCTACTTCATCTGGTGACGATAAATATATTTGTCCTTTTCATGAAATCAAAATACCATGACTCAATGTTGTAGTTCTAAACACTTCTACACAATTATTCTTAACGGCATTGTATACGACATCTATTTTTAAATCGCACATGTATCACCAGCTTCAAAAATTGTGTGGAGGTACATGTAATTGCAAAATCAACGAAACTGATGAACAAAATATTAATGTATATTAACGAAGAAAAATGTTAGGTACCATATGCACTGCTTTGTTTGGACAGATCTTTAATAACAATAATGCACAAGCTGAAAAACTTACCTTTTTAAAATGAAAATGGCGGATTTTAAATGTCTCCTATGACTTCAATCTCCGAGCAGAGTTGTCGTTCGTTACCTCACATACATCTCTGCGATGGGCTAAATGACAAGAATCTTGTCAAACCGAAGAAAAGATGTTTTGTTACTGTTTAGCTGTTTCATATGTAAAATTGTAAGTTAGACAAAGGAAATATGATTCTGGATACATTATGGGTGCGTTCAAACTGATGAATTTACCTGTATAAAATGGAACTAATTTTTTCGAGCCTCTTCACTTTTCAGAATCTTACGCCGATTTTAACAAAAATGGCTGCGCCCATGAATGATGACAACTGATTTGACACACCGCTGGATCTAAGTTTGTACGATTAAAAGTCAAGTTATCGTCCTTTAAAGATATTTAGGCTTTTCAGAAAATCCCTCTTTTGTTCATTTCCTATCACTAAATCTGATTGGTCCCATGCTGTTTGAACAGCACACGAAACAATCGATATTGGTCTTTCTCTTACCGGCGTTTGTGTAGCCATTTTGAGTTATGGTCATGTGACAAAAATATGATGTAATGACGGGCTACTTTCTGAGCCCACTACAGAGGTAAATGTAATGATCCGGAGTGCAAGAGAGTGCTATGACTTATGCTATGATACAGATTGTTAAACCCCTGAAAATGTATATGACAAATCTTGCGGTGTCAAGCCTGTGCTCATCCAGATTATTTAACCTATTACCACAAGAGAAAATTTAGACGGGTCCAAATTGAAAACATTTGCAGACAACAAAATGAAGGTGACTTAAAAATTGAAATTTGTTCCGGGAAGGGTAGAAAACACTGTGGGAAATGGAGAAAATGCTGGTTACCAGCATTTTCTCCTTTTCCCACAGTGTTTTCAAAAATGCTTGTTTCTCAGGGGCGTCAAAAGTAGGGATTGTGTGGTAACAGGTTAACATGTGGTAGACACTAGATTTTTGTTGTCGAACAGCAAGTTTTGAGTTGGCAGACCTTGATCTATGCTAAGTTTACTGGTTATCATTATTTTCTCCTTTTTCCTGCAATGTTTTTCAAAAGGCTCCTTGGTCAGGAAAAGTTGGCCATTTTGCATTAACCCATTACCACACACACAACCCATACTTTTGATGCCCCTAAGAAAGAAGCCTTTAGAAAACATTGTGGGAAAAGGAAAAAATGCTGGTAACCAGCATTTTCTCTTTTTCCCACAATGTTTTCTACCCTTCACAAAACAAAAATTCAAATTTTCAGTCGCTTTTATTTTGTCGTCTGCAAATGCTTTCAATTTAGACCAGTCTAAAATATTGTCGTTTGGTAATGGGTTAATAGGTTAAAAAGGGCAACATCTGGTATATTAGAGTGAATACGACTTGTTGCATACATTTTTTGTTGTCAAAGATTATCCCTGTATGCCACAAGTAACAGTTCTTTGACAAATTTTGTCCACCATTACTTGCTGAAAAATATCTCATGGTAAATAATGCAGTAGGGCTCCGTACCGGTACTCGATATATATCGAAAACCGGTATTTTACGTTCGATAGATATATCGGATCGAACGTTTCTGTATCGAACAAAATATCGATCATCAAAAGAAAATAAAGGTAAAGCATATAGATACCCAGTTTAGTTGTTTTTAACGGCGAAATTCATTACAAGTTTACTTTAGGTAATCTCTAAAGTTGAGTAGTCGTAGAGGTAGGTGTGGCTACCTGGGAAACTTACAACCAATCGAAATGCGTCATTCTTTATTACTCGCCCTGTACCCGTTACACAATGGATGACAATTAGCTAATACCCCTATTCTCGTTCCCCCGTCATGTTGTTTGAAATCTGCAAATTATGCATCAATCGGCAGATTGCAGACAAATTTAAGCTGATAATTGGTCAATATAGTTGATTAAAGAAAGGTAATGAACATCTCGTGATGTGATCAAGAGGTAGCGATGGAAATAATTGAAACCGTGACCTTTCAACCTTCCTAAGATTTTATTTGGTCGATCTTTTAATATTGCCGAAAAATGTGGCTTGAAAATCAAATCTCTTTTTCCATTAGATTATCTGAAATCGGTGTTCCGACTCGCGTAAATTATTGTGTAAATCATTTTATAGACTTGAAATTTGCATAACAAATGTTAATCACATGCGAGACCTCACATAAGAAAAAACATGGACAAAAAAGGCCATTATCTGTTTATCGTGAGTAAAATAACAGGTTTTGATGCTAGTTCTAATCCTTTTTGAGAAATCTTTGTCGAATAATGCGAACATACATATCCAGAAATTAACACGCATGAAAAATTGTTCGGTGAAAAAAAAACAAAAAAAAACACGGAAACCCATAACACAACAAAAATGTCTCCTTGACATTATCCGATCAGACTCTTAGACTGTTTTTTCAGCTTTTTAATGAGTAGTAAATGTAGATCTAGTTAGAATTCATATTAATTTAGGTCTACATAATTATGAAATTTCAATACAATCTGGAAGTGTTAAATTTGTGGTATTTTGTTTTTCAGGTATGCTGAAAAAAGAACAAACACAATTTTCGCCTTTTTTTCTTTCTTTTCTTGAAAATTGAAATATCATATGATATATCGAATATCGATCATTTTGTATCGAAACAAATATCGTATCGATCAAACTGACCGATACGGAGCCCTATAATGCAGGTGTTTAAATGCACTTAAATTTGAGCATTTACCTCACAATCCTGAATTTTAACAACTTTGAGAAAGAGGCCTTTTGAAAACATTGTCGGAAAAGGAGAAAATGCTGGTAACCAGCATTTTCTCCTTTACCCATGTTTTCTACCCTACCCCAACCAACTTTCTATTTTTCTGTCACCTTTATTTTGTCTTATGCAAATGCTTTCAATTTGGACTAGTCCAAAGTTTTGTCGTTTGGTAAAGAGTTAAAGGCCCTGTAGCTGCCAAATGTAAACAATCCAGGTGTTGAAATGCACTTAAATTTAAAATCATGTTCTGCAAATACCTTCAATTTGGACTTGTCCAAAGTTTTGTCGTTTGGTAAAGAGTTAAAGGCACTGTGGCTGCCAATTGTAAACAATCCAGGTGTTGATCGAAATGCACGTCAATTTAGATCATGATGTTCAAAAGGTTTGAAAAACTGGTAGTCCATGGCAGAAAAATGGTTTTTAAAACCAGATAAAAAGTAAACAAAGATAGAGGATCCTGGGACCTTGCAATGTTTGACCTACAATTCATTTTTCTGCCAGCAACGAACAGTTTAACTCAATGAACAATAACAGGTTGTCACCTGCACAATAATTTTCAAACTTTTATTTACATGGTATGGTTAAATTTTAGATATATTGAAATACAAGGGTTGTTCACTTTTGATGGCTATTGAGACTTTAAAAACAAAATTGACCAATCAAATGGTTGAGAAATATTGACTGTGGCATAAAATTTCCAGAAAGGTCAGCAAAGGAAATGTATTAAAAAAGGGTTATTTATTATGGAACAAGTACATTGTATATTAGGGAAACCGGAAAGTTGTAAGTTCTCAAACAGGAACCATAGATAAACTTGGTCGAGTTCCAATGTCTTGATTGGTTCAACCTGACTAAATCTTTATATTAATCCCTTAGCCAAACAACCCAGATTTTTGACGACCTCGAAAGAGAGACAATTTTGGAAAACATGGTGTGACAGGGAGAAAATGCTTGTAACCAGCATTTTTTCTCCTTTTCCCACAATATTTTCTAGCCCCTTGACGGCCAATGTTAGTTTTTAGGGTAATATCTAATTTGTCATCTGCAAATGGTTTGAATTTGGAACAGTTAAATATTTTGTCGATTGGTAAAGAATTAAGCAAACAACCCTCAACCTAGTGGATTTTTTTACGACCTGATTGATATAAAAGACTTTCAAAAACATTTTGGGATAAGGTAAAAAATCAGTTTCTCTTTTATGACTATAATATTTTTTTATCATTTCTTCGATAATTTCATGTCAAATTTTATATTTTGATGGCAATTATTTTCTTTTAACTCTTTACCAAGCGGAAAAATATAAGATTGGTCCAAATTGAAAGTATTTGCAGGCGACAAATTAAAGGTGACTAAAAAATTGAAACTGGATTTGGGAAAGCTAGAAAACATTGTGGAAAAAGGAGAAAATGCTGGTTACCAGCATTTTCTCCTTTTCCTACAGTGTTTTCAAAAGCTTTCTTTCACAGAGTCGTTGAAAGTTGAGATTTTGTGGTAAAGAGCTAATAATGGACACATGATTGTAAAATTTTGTGATTCGTAAGAGAGATAACTCTTTACCAGACCACAAAAACCCTGACCAAATTCAAAGCGCTTACATATTATGATAAAATTTATTGCCTTTGGCTCATATAATGGGATTTGTCGTGAAGGGTGGGAAAAAGTTTTAAAAAAACAATTCATATTTTCTCCTTAACTCTTTACCACACGAGAAAATTTTAGACTGGTCCAAGTTGAAAGCATTTGCAGACGACAAAGGTGACTGAAAAATTGAAATTTGTTCTGAGAAGGATAGAAAACACTTTGGGAAAAAGAGAAAATGCTGGTTACCAGCATTTTCTCCTTTTCCCATAGTTTTTTCAAAAGGCTTCAGTGGCGTCAAAAGTAGGGATTGTGTGGTAATGGGTTAATCCATGATGTTTTTCCAAAGCATTTTTGCCTTGGTGTCATTTTCCCTTGTGGGTCATCATCATGGAAGATTATTTGGTGAAGAAGTAAACCAAAGAGCACTAAAGGATAACTATGAGACCATAGACATTGTTAGCATTTAAAGGTGGCCCTTCAGATTTTGGGACGAAAATTTTACAAAAATACAAAAAAATCATCCTTAAACTCCCAAAGCCGTATAATTTTCATTCATTAAACCCCAGTAGTCGAAAACCATCCAACAACCAGATAAATTAGAGATTTACTACAGCCCAGGTCGTCACTGAAGGGAAACACAGTCTATTTTTACATGAGCAACTTGCACATTTACATACCGGAAATACACAGACGAAGCTTCAAACAAGGCGTCCCAAGTTCTAGATATCATGGAAAAAAATTACATGTTTGTTACGTTATGGAATTTAATAGTCATTAGTCACATGCAAGTCACTTAACATTCCCACGATGCTTTTTTGATTTTGGCGGGAAATCTAAAAATAGCTTAACAGGCTACGTAGCCTTTTAAGGGAATACCACCCAAAAAAATTTTTTTTTGTAATTTTATGATTCTTAATTACTGATGATTTGTATTGTTTTTTCATAGAAATTTCATTGACATATAGATTTTTGAATTTGGTGTGATGTGAAAATTCGAAATACCCACCTTTAAGGACAAAAGACAGGATGTACTGCATGTTCAAGTTTGGTTTGAAATTTGCACAAACAAAGGATGTTTTGTGCAGTCTGCATTGTATGCTTAAAGATTTTTAACTGTTTACCACACAATCTCAGCTTATAACAACCTTGAGAAGGAATTTTTAAGTCTGTATTGTCGGAAAAGAAGATCTAAGTGCCGGTTAAATGGGATTTTCTTTTTTTCACCTAATGTTTTCTACCCTTTAACCCTTTACTCCATAAATACTCATTTCTACGCATTGCTTGTGGGAGCCTTTGGAAAACATTGTGGCAAAAGGTGAAATTGCTCTTGATGAGCAATTTCACCTTTTGCCACAATGTTTTCTACACTATCAAAAGGTGTCATATACACAGAAGAAAGGGCTCCAGTTTGACAGTTCATAGTTTTTACCATTTCATCACACAGTTTAACGAACCTCCTCCCTCAAGGCCTGCAACATGTTTGAAAACATTGTGGGAAGGAGAAAATGCTGGTAACCAGCATTTTCTCTGTTTCCCGCTGTATTTCATACCCTTTCAGAGAAAAATTTGAGCCAAATTGAAATTGTCATCAGCAAATGCTTTCAATTTTGACAAGGTTGAATTTAATTGCCTGGTAAAGGATTAAAGTTGAATGAAGATCAATTCAAAACATAAAGTGTGTTCTCTGTCAAATGATCTGATAAATGCTTTCTATGCATCAACCCTTTTCGCCAGAAGCACAAGTTTTAATGTCCATGGCAAGAAAGGCTTTTGAAATCATTACGGGAAAAGAAGAAAATGCTGGGTTACTCCTTTTCCTTCAATGATTTCAGACGGCTTCTTTCCCAGGGTCATTGAAATCTGGAATTGTAACAGTAAAGGGTTATCCCATTACCACATGGCCAAATATTAGACCTATCCAATTTGAAAGAATTTGCAATTTCAATGTGGTTCAAAATTCAATGGTGCAATTTTGCTTTTATAGCGTGGAAAACTTTGTGGGAAAAGGAGAAAATGCTGGTTACCAGCATTTTCTTCTTTTCCCACAATGTTTCCATAAGGCTTCTTTCTCAGGGTCTTTAAAAGTCGGGATTGTGTGGAAAAGAGTTAACCTTTTACCACACAGTGGCAACTTTTAACGACCCTGAGGAAGAAGCGTTTGAAAACATTGTGGGAAAAGGGGAAAATGCTGGTAACCAGCATTTTCTCTTTTTTCTACAAAGTTTTCTACCCTATCAAAGTAAACTTGCACCATTTGAGCCACTTTGAAATAATCATCTGCAAATGCTTTTAATTTGGATTGGTCTAAAATTTTGCCATGTGGTAATGGGTTAAGGAACTGGAAAATAAAATGACAACAGAGCGTCCTTAATTTAAATTGATGATCCCACGAGAATGAATAGCCTAAAATTTGCTTATGGTCATTATTTATGCCACCTTGTAACCTATCAGATAGGGTAGAAAACATTGTTGGAAAAGGAGAATATGCTGGTTACTAACATTTTCTCCTTTCCCCGCAATGTTAAGTTTGCAACAGCCATCTCCATTCGGGGTCATTAATTTTAGGAATTAAAGTTGACATTTCTTATCACTCAATGCTGACTTTTAATGACCCTTGGAAAGGAGCCTTTTGAGAACATTGTTGAAAACGGAGAAAATACTGGTAACCCTATCAATGAAAATTTATGCCATTTCAGCCACTGTGAAATTGTCATCTGGAAATGGCTTTCAATTTGGACAAGGCTAAAATTTTGTCAACTGGTAAAGGGTTAACCCATTACCACACAATCCCTACTTTTGACGCCCCTGAGAAAGAAGGCTTTTGAAAACACTGTAGGAAAAGGAGAAAATGCTGGAAACCAGCATTTTCTCCTTTTCCCACAGTGTTTTCTACCCTTCGCAGAACAAATTTCAATTTTTCAATCACCTTTATTTTGTCGTCTGCAAATGCTTTCAATTTGAACCAGTCTAAAATTTTGTCGTTTGGTAATCAGTTAAGGTTATAGCGAAATAAGTTCAGATTCTGAAAGAAAATGCAGTGAAAATATCAGTGTAGAACGTAGTATGTAAATACTAATACATACTGCATATATTTATGATGCAATTAGGTTTTCTAATAAGTTCCTGTACATATAGTTAACATTTACAAACATACAAACATGATGAATAAAACTGCTTAGCAGAGCAAAATTTTGACAACTTTCACTTATTTTCAGATAGTGAATACTAGTAACTCTTTATAAAAGGACAAAATGTGAGACTGGTCCATTGTGCAAACACATTCTATTGAAAAACCCCTGTGTGGCTATATGTGCTGCGCTGTGAAGCTCTTGTGGCACAATGTTTTCAAACTTCTTCCACCCTTGATTTGTTAAATCATTGGATTGTTTTGTAAGGACATAAGGATTTATTTTCTGGCCTCTCTTAGCAAAATTTTGAACTAAACTATATTGAAAGTATTTGCAGACTTCAAATTGAATGTTACCTAAAGGTCAGAAATGGGTTTTTTTTGAAGGCTAGAAAACCTTCCAGAAAAAGGAGAAAATGATCTTAGTGTGATCTTCGATTGATATTGACTTTGAAATAGTCTGTAAGACTTAACTCTTTACCACACAGTCCCTATTTTTAATGACCCTGAAA
Organism: Tridacna crocea; assembly: GCA_943736015.1. Classification (NCBI taxonomy): domain Eukaryota; kingdom Metazoa; phylum Mollusca; class Bivalvia; order Cardiida; family Cardiidae; genus Tridacna; species Tridacna crocea. The sequence goes on from OX031066.1 coordinate 20,984,400, forward strand.
AAGAAGCCTTTTGAAAGCATTGTAGGAAAAGGAGAAAATGCTGGTAACCAGCATTTTCTCCTATTTCCACAATGTTTTCAACCCTTCCCTAGACAAACTTCAATTTTTTAGCCATACTTATGTTGTCATCTGCAAATGCTTTGAATTTGGGCTGATGTACACTTTTGTCATTTGGTAAAGAGTTTACTAGACTGCCAATGTAAACCATGGCTTGAGGGGTTTCATATAATTATGTCATGTTTATAAATATGCACCCCACCCCCTTCATGAACTAAGTAAATGAAGAATGTCGATATTAGAGTGAATTCGCCTGTGGGACGGGGGGGGGGGAATATTTGGGGAACAATGGTGACAATGCCATCATCTACAGTGGGGCAGGATTTATCGTTTCATCTTCAATACCCGTTTATCTCTTTACCAAATACCAAAACTTTAGACCAGTCCAAATTGAAAGCATTTGCAGACCACAAAATTTAGGTGAGTCAAGAAGTGAAAAATCTTATTTTGGGTAAGGTAGTGAAAAGGAGAAAATGCTGGTTACCAGCATTTTCTCCTTTTTCCACCATGCTTTCTAAAGCCTTCTTTCTTAGGTTTGTTAAAACTCAACATAAAGTGACAAAGGGTTAAAACTCTCTACCAAACAATCCTGACTTTTTACGATCTTGAGAAAGAAAACCTTTCAAAACATAGTGGGAAAAGGAGAAAATGCTGGTAGCCAGCATTTTCTCCTTTTCTCACTATGTTTTAATATCTTATCGTATATCAATCACACCATTTAAGGTAATGAGTATTTTCTCCTTTTTCCACATTGGTTTTCTACCTTTTCATGTGCAAAAGGTAATATTTTAGCCACATCTAAATTGTCTCCTGCAAAATAATGCTTTCAGTTTTTTCTCTGGAGTTAAAAAGTTAAAAGTCTGACTTGTATTGATAAGGATACACTGACACATTATTTACTTAATGGAAAAAAACTTGTCTGGACCTTTCAGAAATACCAGTAAAATTACCTGTGATCAATAAGAATGAAATATTATGTAGGAGTTGCCAATACCCCTTTACCCACACTGTAAAAGCTAAAATTGTCAAAATTAGTCCTTTCATGCCGGGGTACGGACAATTGCCCCTGCGGACAATTGCCCCTGCGGACATTTCCCCCTGCAAAATTTGTTCACCTGGACATTTCCCCCTGAATTTTTAAAAAGCTTAAAAATGGTTTTTATTTTGATTGGAAATATTTCTGTTTGCTTTAATCTTTAAATTTATAGCAATTTCATTATTATTTTGAAAAATTTAGTCTTATTTTAACAATATAACATGTGTTTTTTTTTCTTTGAAATAAGTCTGTTTTATGGCATTTTTCATATAGATTTTCCGTTTGATTTTTAAATAGCTTCAAAATTGATGTTATTTAGGCTAAAAAGTTGACTTTTTTTTTTTTATGTGACTTTTTTTCATAGCATTTCATAGCATTTTCTTTATGATTTTTTATATAAGATGTGCAAAATGTTACCCAGTAAACTGTATATACATTGAAATGAAACTTTAGCAGGTCAATGTCCATTCTGAAACATAAACACAATTAACAGAAAAAAATGATTGTTAATAGATATTCATTTTGAAAAACTGAAAAGGCGAAAAAATTCATCTACTTATAACTTATTAACTCTAAATTTCTGAGATTACAAATGATATCACTCAAAATCAAATGTAAGTTACAATTTGAAAAAAAATAACATCAATTAAAGTAAAAAAATAATGAATCGGGGGAATTGTCCGCAGGGGCAATTGTCCGCAGGGGGAATCGTCCGCAGGGGCAATTGTCCTACACTCTTCATGCCATATATAAAGCTTCAGATAGAGGGAGTAATTTTAATTTCGAGACGATTCTAATGAGTACCCACAACATAGGGTTTGGAAAAGAAATAATGGATTTAGAAGGCCATCTCTCTCTTATCTGCAGCTCTGATAGTAATACAAATGGGCCTTGCCCTGTGCATTCTGTAACCATTTTCTCCTTCTCCCACAATGTTTTCTACCCTTCCCAAATCAAATTTTGATTTTTCAGTCACATTTATTTTGTTGTCCACAAATGGTTTCAATTTGGACCAGTCTACAAATTTGTCATTTGGTAAAGAGTAAAGGCAGAAGCTTTGATATTATTTTCTGTAATATTTTCACCTTGACCAATTTTACAGTTCATTAACCCATTACCAAACGACAATATTTTAGACTGGTCCAAATTGAAAGCATTTGAAGACGACAAAATAAAAGTGACTGAAATTTTGAAACTTGTTTTGTGAAAGGTAGAAAACATTGTTGGAAAAGGAGAAAATGCTGGTTACAAGCATTTTCTCCTTTTCCCACAATGTTTTCTAAAGGCTTCTTTCTCAGGGGCGTCAAAAGTAGGGATTGTGTGGTAATGGGTTAATATAGGTTTACATCCGGAAGAGTTACTCAATAACTTGACAGTGGCACTTAGGGTTTGATAGATTTTTAGTTTTTCCACTTCAAAGAGGTGTGAATGAAAGTCAGCTGTAATAAATCTATGTGCAAACTTGTTGCTACCAGTTGATGCTTGCCAGTTTTGTCAGGCTATTGATGTAATTTTGTTTGAAATATGTGCCCGATAATTGATATCTCGATATCTCTGTTGATAAACTTGTGGAGCTAGAACTGATATAAGATTATTATGTAATGTGCTTAAGTTGTGAAACAGGTGAGGGAAAATTAGTTTAACCCATTACCACACAATCGATACTTTTGACGACCCTCAGAAAAAGGTCGTTAGAAAACATCGTGGGAAAAGGAGAAAATGCTGGTTACCAGCATTTTCTCCTTTTCCAACAAGGTTTTCTACCCTTCAATAAACAAATTTTGAATTTTCAGTCACTTTTATTTTGTAGTCTGCAATTGCTTTCGATTTTGACAAACCTAAAATTTTGTCAGTTGGTAATGAGTTAAATATATTTATTTTACATTGATTGAGAAACAAGTTCTAACAACTTATACTAATCTCTCTCTATTCTGCTTCTCGGGAACTACACCAGTACTCGCGCCGAATGTATGGGCCAATGAAAAATCCAAAGTTGGCACCCGCTCCGGGGTATTGAACTGACAGGACCTTGTGGTTATGAGGCCGACGCTCTACCTCACATCCATGGACACCACGCAAGGAAGGAAAATTATATTGAAATATTTTGCTTTGAGGAAGAAGGTTATCTTTAGCCAAAAAATTTAAACATTAATTTTGAAGAAAACAAAATTTAACCTTTTACTCCATAGATACTCATTTTGACGCATCAACAGCAGACAGCTTTTGAAAACATTGTGGGAAAAGGAGAAATTGCTCACAACGAGCAATTTCTCCTTTTCCCACAATGTTTTCAATTCAATCAGATATTTGTATCCTCATTTGTTCATATTTTTGACATCATATCTTTATTTGCTGCTGATATGAAAGTGCCTAAAATTGGCATATAAACTGAAATGATTGTCCTTGAAATGGTATGAAAACAACAATATACTGTTACACTGTAATAAAATATTTCTTCTTTTCTGACCATTTTCATACTCTTTCAAGGATTTCTATTGTTTGGGTGGTCATTTAATATGTTGTATTCAGATGCTTTCAATTTAGCGTAGTGTAATAAAAGGGTTTCAATGTGGTCAAGATTGAGACTGTTCACCACACAAAATTTTAGACTTGTCCAAGTTCAAAGCACAAAGAATTAATTTTGTAGAAAACAACTCAAAGGTGGTTGAAAAAATTAAACTTGCCTCATTTTAACTCTTTACCACACAAGATAATTTTAACTCTTTACCACACAATCGCGACTTTTAAAGACCCTGAGATAAAAGACCTTTGAAAACATTGTGGGAAAAGGAGAAAATGCTGGTAACCAGCATTTTCTCCTTTTCCCACAATGTTTTCTACCCTTCATAAAACAAATTTTAATTTTTGACCCACATTTTATTTGTCTTCTGCAAATGCTTTCAATTTGAACTAGTCCAAAAAATTGTCGTTTGGTAAAGAGTAAGCAGGTCCAAATTGAAAGCATTTTGCAGACGACAAAATAAAGGTGAATTAAAAATTGAAATTTGATTTTGGAAGAGTAGAAAACACTATGGGAAAAGGAGAAAATGCTGGTTGCCAGCATTTTCTCCCTTTCCCACAATGTTTTCCAGAGGTTTCTTCCTCGGGGTCATCAAAAGTAGAGATAGTGTGGTAACGGGTTAATAGAAAACAATGTGGGAACAGGAGAAAATAATTGTTAAAGGTTTCTTTCTCAGTGTTACTAAAACTTGGGATTGTGTGGTAAAGAGTTAAATTTTACAAACAGTTTCGTTCAAAACAAGATTTACCTGAGGCTGAAGGTACCAAGAGTTTGACAAATGCTGGTTTTGGAGGTCTTGAAAAACTTTTGCTTAACCTTTTCTACACAATCCCAGCTTTTACTGTCACAGGTGAAAAAGTTGGGAGAACAGTGTGGGAAAAAAGTATATAGCGATTACCAAGTTTAACCATTTTTCAAGACATTTTATTCCAAACCCATAACTTGTTTCAACTGGTTACAAGCATTTTCTTCTTTTTCTACAATGTTTTCAAAAGCTGTCTTCCTCAGGGTCATTAAAACTCGAGATTGTGTGGTGAAGGGTTAAAATCAAAAAGTGTGCTTATCGATTTTCTGTTCAAGGTATTCCGGTTATGACTAAGCTATTTCAAAATCGATTACCGTGTACTTCTCCTAAGATTCAATAAGCATAAATTATTGATACAGCAGAGCGATAATTATTCATCCTGCTTTTCTTTTCAAATTGATTTTATATTCCAAGATAAGCCTTATGTATTGGTCATTGTGACCCAATATTTCATTCTCTACCCTATTCATTTTCAAGTTATCATAAAAAAAGTCTACAGTTTAAATTACCCTGAATAAAATACAACATTGGAAAACATTGTATGAAAAGCAGAGAATTTGATTTGAACTAGTCTTATTTTGTCATTTTCTAACCAGCATGTTCTTTTTTCCCCACCATTTTCAACCCTTTCAAAATCAAATTTAAATATTTAACTCTTTAACACACTGAATCCCGACTTTGAAGGACCCCGAGAAAGAAATCTTTTGAAAACATTTTGGGAAAAGGAGAAAATGCTGATAACCAGCATTTGCTCCTATTCCCACAATGTTTTCTGCTCTACTGGAAACAAATTTCAAATTTCTGAATTATTTTGTTGTCTACAACTGCCTTTATTTTGGACCGGTCTAAAAAATTCTGTCGTTTGGTAATGAGTTAAGCCACTAATATTTCCTACGCAAATGCTTTCAGTTGGGACTGGTCTAAAATTTTGTTGTTTGTTTTGTTTTGTTGTTGAGTTCACTCTTTACCAAGTGACAAAAAAGATAGACTTGTCTAAACTGAATGCAGATGTCAATTTAGATGTCAGCTAAGGGATGAAGTTTGCCTTTAAAAGCATGGAAAACATTGTGGGAAAAGTAAAAAAAAAAACTGATAACCAACATTTTTGCCTTATCCCACAATGTATAAAGAAGGCTTTTCCTTCATGGTCTTTAAAACTCTGAATTATGTGGTGCAGAATTACAATACTGACCCCTCGAAGAGGCGTATAATGCGCAATCATGCAGCGATGGTTTGGCTTTCATGGTTAGCAACTGAAATCATGTGAGAGCCAACAATAGGCATCAGGGTGGTGCAAGGAGAATGGTGGACATTATATCTGATTGACATTCTGTTTGGAGTCGCTCAAGCCTGTGGTCATTATTGTAGAACCGGTCAGAGAAATCCATATTGATCCGCTTGAAGCAGTCATCTTCTGTCCTAGTTGTAACTCCTTACCATTTCTTTATAAACAATTCCTGGTTTAAACAACCCTTAGAGAGGCACCTTTTGAAAACATTGTGGGAAAAGGAGAAAATGCTGGTAACCAGCATTTTCCCCATTTCACACAAGGTTTACTGTTCAATTCTGCCATTTGAACCATCTTTAATTTCTGTCATTGTTGTCTCCAAATGGTTTGAATTGGGTCACCTGTCTTAAATTTTGTCGCTTGGTAAAGTGTTAAAGGATAAGACAGAATGGACACTAAAGTTGAAAGATAAAGTTTTAGAATTCCACATTAGATCATTACCACATATTAGAGAGTTTAACCCATTACCACACAATCCCTATTTTTGACGTCCCTGAGAAAGAAGCCTTTTGAAAACACTGTGGGAAAAGGAGAAAATGCAGGTAACCAGCATTTTCTCCTTTTCCCACAGTGTTTTCTTCCCTTCCCAGAACGAATTTCAATTTTTCAGTCACCTCTATTTTGTCGTCTGCAAATGCTTTCGATTTGGACAAGCCTAAAATATTGTTGTTTGGTAATGGGTTAAACAGCTCTGACAGAAAAAGCTTTTGAAAGCATTGTTGGTAAAATAAAATGTTGGTTACTGGCATTTCCTCCTATTCCCACAATGTTTTTCCCTAAGGCAAAGATGGTCATTTGATCTACATTTCAGCTATCAGCTGACATAATAGATGTGGCTCAAAAGTTGAAATTTGTTTTTGGAAGGATAAAAAACATTATGGGAAAAGAAGAAAATGCTGATAACCAGAATTGTCTCCTTTTCACACGATATTTTGAAAAGGCCTCTTTCTGAGGATCGTTAAAAGCCCTGATTGTGTGGTAAAGAGTTAACCCATTACCACACAATCCCTACTTTTGACGCCCATGAGAAAGAAGCCTTTTGAAAACACTGTGGGAAAAGGAGAAAATGCTGGTGACCAGCATTTTCTCCTTTTCCCACAGTGTTTTCTACCATTCCCAGAACAAATTTCAATTTTTCAGTCACCTTTATTTTGTCGTCTGCAAATGCTTTCAATTTGGACCAGTCTAAAATTTTCCCTTGTGGTAAAGAGTTAACAGCATTTTTGTCTCTTTCTTTCCCATAATTTTTTCAAAATATTTTTTCTGTCGGGTAGTACAATTTGTGATCATGTGGTGTTGGATTTATAGAGATACCAGAGATTGCATGGACACTAAAATTGAAAGACCAAGTTTTAGACTTGCCCTCATTTACCCATTACCAAACAACAATATTTTAGACTGGTACAAATTGAAAGCATGTGCAGACGACAGAATAAAAGTGACTGAAAATTTGAAATTTGTTTTGTGAAGGGTAGAAAACATTGTGGGAAAAGGAGAAAATGCTGGTTACCAGCATTTTCTCCTTTTCCCACAATGTTTTCAAAAGGCTTCTATCTCAGGGTCGTAAAACCAGGGATTGTGTGGTAAACGGTTAAAATTGCAGCAAATGACAAAATTTTTGGACCAGGCTTACTTGAGAGAATTTGCAGACAACAAATTTAATATTGCTAAAATTATGATTTCTATCAGAGAGGACAGAAAACATTTTGGGAGATGGATACAGAGCTGGTTTGATAGAATAGAAATGTAACAGTATTTTCTAAAGCTTTTCTCTCAGGCACCTGGTTGAGGCAATCTTTCTTGCTAGTAATTTTTTGTTGACTCTCACATCTAAGGCATGTGGGAAAGCAGTCGGTGGCTTTGAAAGAAAGTTGTGTCAGTACTTGTGCAAGAAAGCAAAACAAACACATGGTTAGGTAGACTGGTCACTGTGATTAGACCTAAGTTCTTGAATTAGAGTTTACCTCTTTACCAAACAACAACATTTTAGACTGGGTCCAAATTGAAAGCAACTGCAGACAACATATTAAATTTTGCTGAAAAAATGGAAATTTTCCGTGAAAGTGTAGAAAACCTTGTGGGAAAAGGAGAAAATACTGTTTACCAACCTATTCTCCTTTTCCCGCGATGTTTTCAAAAGGCTTCTATCTCGTTCATAAAAACCAGGGATTGTTTGGCTGAGGGATAAGAGTTAGTTCTGTGAAAAACATGATTGTAGTGTCAGAAGTGTTTTAATGGCGTATTTTTTTGTACTTCAGATAAACCATTAACTAAGTCATAGGAGCAAGAAGACCAGAACAAGACTGGACGTGCCTCTCCCGTAGATCCCCGTCTCCCATCCCCAGTCTCACATCACCTGACCTAGTCTCTCGCTCAATGTTTGAACTGTATACCCTGACCAGTTGACAATTACTGTACACCCATACAGAAAATGTAAGTAGCACTTTTCGGGCTTTGACTATTTATCCTTTCAACAAACAATCCGGTGTTTTTATGACTTGGCATCTTTGCGAGCCAAGGTTACGATCACTATGTGGATCTTAGCTTGGCAGATCAAGCCGGATTTTGATATTCACGGAATACACCCCCCCCCCCCCCCCCACCCCCCATTGGATGCTTGTTATTATCCCCCTCTACATCTCATTTCTGATAGCCAATAAAATGTTGCTTCACAAACCAGTTACGAATACAATAATTCCACATGAAGCAATAACCACAAATATAGTTCGACATTCCATGTTTAGGTGCTGGGGTATAGCCTAAAACCTCTGATCATTGATTGGTCATACTGAAACTTTCTGTAAATATATGTTTTTCCTTTAATGAATCATTACATATCGTGCAAACATCCATGGAGGTATCCATGTTTACCTTTGACTTTTATTCGAAAGGTCACAACCTTGTTCTATTCTTATCAAAGATGAAATGCCACGAGCGATTTGATTCGTGCAGTTAGAGCTGGCTGTAACCATTGAAAATTAGTATTGCGGGAATGTAAAAAATCAAGCTCGATCCACCAAGGGTAGAATAGTGTAGTGGATCGTCGCCCTTGGCTTGCGAAGATGCTGACTTTGAAGAAGGCCTTTTAACCCTTTACCACACAGTGACGACTTTTGACAACCCTAAGAAAGAAGCCCCTCGAAAACATTGTGGAAAAAGAAGAAAATGCTGGTAACCAGCTTTTTCTCCTTTTCCCACCATTCACAAAAAGAATTTAAAATTTTCAGTACCTTTTATTTTGTCGTCTGCAAATGCTTTCAATTTGGACCACTCTATAAATCTGTTCTTTGGCAAAAAGTCAAAACATTATGGTGAAAGGAAAGAATGAAAGGTTTGTGGGAAGATGAGAAAATGAGGAAAAATAACCAGGATATTCTCCCCCTCTCCATCATCTTATATACCTTTGTAAGAAAAATTAATTAAGTTGTTTGATCCATATTTAACCCATTACCACACAATCCCTACTTTTGATGACCCTGAGAAAAAAAACTTTAGAAAACATTATGGGAAAAGGAGAAAATGCTGGTAACCAGCATTTTCTTCTTTTCCCACAATGTATTCTACCATTCACGAAACAAATTTCTAATCACTTTTATTTTGTTATCTTCAAATGCTTTCAATTTGGACTACTCTATAATTTTGTCATTTGGTAAAGAGTTAATTCAAAATGGGATGGCATCATCAAAGCCACAAGTCACCCTTTAACAGAAAATCCCTGACTTTTAATTACCCTGAGAAAGACAGGGCAAAAAACATTGTAGGAAAGTGAAGAAATGCTGGTAACTAGCATTTCACCATTTCCCATAACATTTTCTTGTCGACCCTTTCTGATATGAATTCGACAATTCAAGTATCATTTCATTTGTGGTCTGTAAATGCTTTGAATTAAGGCTAATCACAAATTTTGTTCTTTACAGGAAGAGGAGGCATAATTTAATGCTGGTTAATCCAGCATTTTCTCCTTTTCCCACAATGTTTTCAAAAGGTTTCTTAAACAGTGTTGTTAAATTCTGGATTGTGCGGTAAATTAAGGGTTAAATTATTGCATCAGTGCACTTTATTGATACTTCCTTGGCCACATAACAGCACATGGTAGACGGTTTCATCCTGACAAGCCCTAATGGGGAAACAAACTCAGGACACACAGATCTTACAGTCTTAACCCTTTACCACACAATCCTGATTATTAAGAGCCTTGAGGAAGTAGACTTTGGAAAAAACCTTGTGGGGAAAAAGAGAAAATGCTGGTAACCAGCATTTTCTCCTTTTTCCACAATGTTTTCTATGCTATCAAAGACACATTTCACAATGAGAGTCACATTTTATTTGTCTGCAAATGCCTTGGAATTGGAGTAGTCTAAAATTTTGTTGTGTGGTAAAGAGGTAACAATGAGCTGTTTTCTATGCTTCTTTCTCATACTTGGACATTTATTGTAATATAACTCAAATCCAACATGAATTTTCTGATAGAAAAGTTACTGGGCTGTACTTTTTCTGTATCCTTGTTTAACTCTTTATCAAACAACAAAATGTCAGACTTGTCCAAACTGAAAGTACTTGCAGACGACAAAATAAAGATAACTAAAAAATTATATTAAAATTTGTTTCCGGCAGGGTAAAAAATAATGTGGGAAAGGGAGAAAATGCTGTTCACAGCAGTTTCTCCTTTTCCCACAATGTTTTTCCAAGGCTTCTGACTCAGGGTCGTGAAAAGCAGGGATTGTTTGATATAGGAATACCGGTAATCTATATTGTTGTAAAATCCGGTTAATTTATAGTGACGCACCAGATCAAAGCCAAAATATTAAATGTTTTATCACCTAAAGAGCTTTTTGAAGTTGTTATAACAAGTGAATCTGAAAAAAATATTATGAAATATATCTTGTTTTGCAGCCACTTTGTGTCTGTTTTTGGAAATTAAAACATCTAGAATGAGAGATGGATGAAACTTTTTTGTTATATGTTTAACACATAAATCTGAAATATTTGTATTTGAAATTGAGGATTATTCAATAGGCAAACAAAAAGTATGTTCAAATTCAAGATTTTTTTTATCAATTTGTTAATCTATGAGAGTTTAAATGTGTTTATGCAATCTATGCGGAGGTTTATACCATTTTTTTAAGCAATCATCTCTGTACCTGGATAAGTCCTGTTAAAAATGTAAGATTGCATTTGGGGACAGTGATCTATTCTACTTTTGTATTCACCAAATGTTCTCGAAAATATTCTTCGTCTTATTCTCCAAGATTTTCTATATTTGTAAGTGGCACAATTTCTGATTGGCTAAACCAAATGGTTTAGCCAGTCAGAAGTTGTGTTACTGACAAGTACATGTATAGAAAATTCTGGAGAATAAGATCAGGGATGTTCTTAAGTATGGTTGGTGAATATAGATCCACATCTTATATGCCATGCTTTCATCATTATGGCCTTGATTGACCGACCCTGTTATACTAATAAAGTCTTGATAAAGTGATAGGAAAATTCAATATTCAGATCACCTCTAGGAAGTTAAAGTACTTTACCATGAATTATAGATGTATCCGCTAAATCATCTAGATTACACATGTATGTAGGCACATCAACAGCCTAGAAGTTGTTTTAAACTTTTTGCCAAAAGAAAAAGTTGCTTTTATGCTTTCAACTTTTCCATTTGTCATAGTTTTTGGTACGAATTTTGTATAACTGTAATAGTTATTTCTTTACCAAATGACAAAAATCTAGACTTGTTCTGTTGAGGAAAAATGAGTGAAGATGCAACTTTAACACTTTGGCTGCTTATCGCGTCTCACTGACCTTTTGCAGACAGTGTAGATCAAGATCAGACTGCACAGAACGTGCAGTCTGATCTTGGATCTACACTGTCCGATGAGGAGATATTATTACCAAAATCATAGCTTTGAAATGACAGTATTTTGGGTTTTACTATCGAAATGAAAAATTTTATTTTAGTTATTTATCAGGATAAGAGTTAAAGGTTATAATTGTGTGGCTAAGGTAATGCACCTTGTTCAACATTGAAAATCAAGCAACTGTGGCTGAGTGTTAGCACCTGCATTTGATGCTTTTGTATCTTGGCTACTAGTGCTTTAGACTTAAAGGTGGCCCTTCAGATTTTGAGACGAAAATTTTACAAGAATACAAAAAAATCATCCTTATAATCCAAAAGCCTTATAATTTTCATTCATAAAACCCCAGTAGTCGAAAACCATCCGAAAACAAGAGAAATTAGAGATTTACTACAGCCCAGGTTGACACCGACGGGAAACATGATCTATTTTTACATGAGCAACTCGCTCATTTACACACCAGAAATATACAGACCAAGCTTCAAACATAACATGCGAAGAAGACATTATGGAAAATAATTACATGTTTGTTATGTTATGGAATTTCAGGGTCATTAGTCACGTGCCAGTCACTTAACATTCCCACAAAACATTTTTTTATTTTTGGCGGGAAATCTAAAAATAGCTTAAGAGGCTACTAGCCTTTTAACCCTTTACCACACAACAAAATTTTAGACTGGTCCAAATTGAAAGCATTTGCAAACGGCAAAGTGAAAGTGACAGAAAATTCAAAATTTGATTTGGGAAGGGAAGAAAAAATTGTGGGAAAAGGAGAAAATGCTGGTTACCATCATTTTCTCATTTTCCCAGTGTTTTCAGAAGACTTCTATCTCTGGGTCGTTAAAAGTCAGGATTGTGTGGTAAAGGGTTAAGGAAATACCATCAAAAAATCTTAATTTTGTAATCTTGTGATTCTTAATTATTGATGATTTGTATTGTTTTTTCATATAAATTTCAGTGATATATATATTTTTTAATTTGGTGGGATGTGAAAATTCTAGATACCCACCTTTAAGGTACAGTATTACCATCCTAAAGCTTCTGGTGCAACATGGAATGAAATTTCTTATTACTTGATCAATAAGGATATATACTGATACAAGTTGGCTTCTTTAAAAAAAAAAGCCAGGAGAGGTCCGCATCAATGTTTACAAATAGATTACTGGCTTTTAATTTCTATACATTTTGGTACATGCAAACAAACAACTGAAAAAGCTGTGTTGTAGAAACGTCACAATATTATGCTTCACTTGATGGTAATTTGGTCTTCTTGTCACATTTTCAAGTTGCTTGATCTTTTTTTTTGACGAAATTATGCTTATTTTTTTCTTCTGCTTAGATTTATGTAGTAAATGAAATTTACAATTATTTTAGGGGTTATTTGCAGCCATGGCAAATTAATGTAACAAATATTTTTCTGAAATTTGTCATATGAAAATAAACCAGGTCTTTTTCCTGTTATAGTTTTTTAATTTCGATTTATTTACAAAACCATGATGAAACAGACCGTGTATCAGAACAATTTCACAAGAAAAATGGATTTAGACAACAAATTCTGTGACAGTCTGCATTTTAACCCATTACCACACAAGAAAAATTCAGACTGGTCCAAATTGAAAGCATTTGCAGACGACAAAATAAAGGTGACTGAAAGATTGGAATTTGTTCTGGAAAGGTTAGAAAACACTGTGGGAAAAGGAGAAAATGCTGGTTACCAGCATTTTCTCCTTTTCTCACAGTGTTTTTAAAAGGCTTCTTTCTCAGGGGCGTCAAAAGTAGGGACTGTGTGGTAATGGGTTAACTCTTTACCACACGAGAAAATTTTAGACTGGTCCAAATTGAAAGCATTTGCAGACGACAAAATAAAGGTGACTGAAAAATTGAAATCTGTTTGGGGAAGGGTAGGAAACACTGTGGGAAAAGGAAAAAATGCTGGTTACCAGCATTTTTTCCTTTTCCCACAGTGTTTTCAAAAGGCTTCTTTCTCACGGACGTCAAAAGTAGGGATTGTGTGGTAATGGGTTAAACTCACCACTGTTGGAGAGGTCTGATGACCTCTCCAATAATATGTTGCATATTTCTAATTGACCAGAAATTCATATGATGTCTATCTTTAAATTATTTCCAGATCTATGGTTTTGTTCATCCTCGGATACCCCAGGGTCTCCCTATTTGCTACGCTACATCGACCCCTGGGACAACTGACTAATAAAACTTTGAACCAGCCGCCGAAAATCGATACGAAACGTCATAGCATACAGTCCACTCGCCCATCACAAAATGATGATGGAACCAATGAAAAGCCAGCATTCGGCCAGCGGTAAAGAGAGGGAAATTCAATTAATTGTCCCAGGGGTCGATGTAGCGTAGCAAATAGGGAGACCCCGGGGTATCCGAGGATGGGTTTTGTTAGTTTCCTGAAAAGGGAGGGTAATTATTATTTCCCTTTGTAATGAGGAAATACTGGTTTCAGATTTATAAATGATAATTCTAAAAAGGAAAAAAAACAGGAAACACTAGCTCAGTTGTGCAAGTAGTCCAATAATACTCATTTTTAATCATAGCAAATTTTGTGGAATAGTAATATAATTATTAACCCATTACCACACAATCCCTATTTTAGACTATAGCTGAGAAAGAAGCCTTTTGAAAACACTGTGGGAAAAGGAGAAAATGCTGATAACCAGCATTTTCTCCTTTTCCCACAGTGTTTTCTACCCTTCCCAGAACAAATTTCTATTTTTTAGTCAGCTTTATTTTGTCGCCTGCAAATGCTTTCAATTTGGACCAGTCTAAAATTTTCTCATGTGGTAAAGACTTAGGTAGAAAAAGCGGTTTTCCAATAGGAGGATACTACTCTTAATGCATCTAAAATGTGCTGGGCTGGGTGGCTCAGTGGTTAGTGTTTCTAACTCACTGCATAGGGGAGAAGGCTTGATGCCCGGTTGCAACACTTTCTTTCTCTTCTTCTTTTGGCCTCTCACCTCTTAAGCGTGTGAGTGGAGCACTCAGTGGTTTAGACAAAACATTGTGTCAGTATTGGTGTGAGAAAGCCGGAAACACATGTGTAGGTGCATAAACTGCCATGATATGTTACCTCCGCATTAAACATCAATACAAACAAAAGAATCTAAATTTTTGCTGATGAAGTGCTTATCCTTAACTCTTTACCAAACGACAAAAAATTAGACTGGTCCAAATTGAAAGGATTTGCAGACGACAAATTAAACATAACTGAAATAACGATTGAAACAGCATTTTCTCCTTTTCCCACTATGTTTTTAAAAGGCTTTTTATACATGGGTGTTAACAGTTGTAAAGAGTTAACCACACATCTCAAATTGTGTGCTCATTGGCTGTCAGACCCTATAGGAAAAGACTTTTGAAAACAATGTTTGAAAAGGAGTTTTTCCTTTTCCAACAACATTTCCTACTCTGTCAAAGAACTTTGGTTGATTTTGATCGCTTTAATTTTTTTTTTGTCCACAAGTGCTGTCAAATTAGACAAGTCTAAAATTTGGTTGTTTGGTAAAGGGTTGTTAACTCATTACCAGATGACATTATTTTAGACTTGTCCAAATCAAAAGCATTTGCAGACGACGAAATTAAAGTGACTGAAATTTTAAAAGTTGTTTTGTGAAGGGTAGAAAACTTTGTGGGAAAAGGAGAAAATGCTGGTTACCAGCATTTTCTCCTTTTTCCACAATGTTTTCAAAAGGCTTCTTTTCCAGGAGCGTCAAAAGTAGAGATAGTGTTGTAATGGGTTAATTGGTAATTTCCTAGCCGTAATGGCTTGGCCCTCTGTAAGGTAATTTAGTGCAGGGAACCGAAATTAGGTTTTCCAGACTCTTTACCATATCATCCCAGTTTTCCACAACCCTGATAGACAAAGGTTTTGAAAACATGGTCAGAACCGGAGAAATATTGGGAACTGGAAAGAAACCTGCATTTTCTATTTTTCTCACAATGTTTTTTATCATTTTCTAGAGAGAAAATATCATTTGAGCTATGTTTATTTTGTCGTCTGCAATTGCTTTGAATTTCGTCTACTATAGAAAATAGTCGTCTGGTAAAGAGTTATCGGAGTAGTAGTAACCTAAAAGGAAGTTCTTGGTGTAGGATTTCTTTGGATCAATTAACTTGTTACCACCTTGAAGAAATTCCAGTAGACATGCAGGAGAAAATATGGATGTTAAGCAGGGAAGGTGGTGTTTAGCTGATTACCAAACAACAATATTTTAGGCTTATCGAAAGTGTTTGCAGACAACAAAATAAAAGTGACTGAAAATTTGAAATTTGTTTTGTGAAGAGTAGAAAACATTGTAGAAAATGGAGAAAATGCTGGTTTCCAGCATTTTCTCCATTTCCCACAATGTTTTCTAAAGGCTTCTTTTTCAAGGTCAAAAGTAGGGATCATATGGTAATGGGTTAATCCTTTACCTAACAATTCCATATTTTTTGTGGAAGAAGACTTCAGAAATCATTGTGGGAAAAAGAGAAAATGCTGATAACCAGCATTTCCTCTTTTTCCTACAATGTTTTTGTACTTGGAAAGCAAATCCCATAAATGGTCATATTTAGTTTGTCATCTTTTTATGGTATATTAGTACATTTTAACCCTTTACCAAACAATCCCTCGTTTTTTACAAACCAGGGGAAGAAGTCGTCTGGAAACATTGTAGGAAAAGGAGTCTCAAGTGCTGATAACCAGCATTTCTCCTTTTCCCACTATGTTTTTCTTCTCTTCTAAAGTTTCAATTTTTGAGTCACGTTTATTTTGTAGTCTGCAAGTGCTTTCAATTTGGACAAGACTAAAATTTTGTTGTTTGGTAAAGAGTTGGTAAAAAAGAAGTTGCAGACAACAAATATACCTCAGATGATACGATTTTTCTTTGAAAGGGTAGGAAACATTTTGAGGAAAAGGAGAAAATACTGGTTTTAATGTTTCCAAAAGCGTTCATTCAAATCTGATTGAATGGCAAAGGACAAATATACAAAATATTACAATATCATTGGCAAAAAGAGAAATAACTGGCTGATCTTGACCTGCAAAAGCCAGTTAGGTTCTGCTTTTTGTGCTCAAGATTAATATTTTCTTGTTTTCTTTTTTTCTTTTTAGAAAATGGGTCTATACAGTTTGCTGGATGAACAGACATGGTCGTACATCATCTTCTTCCTAGGTGTTTTAGCCCTTGTGTTGTATGGCATGGCTACCTTCTTTACATTGGTGTCTCATACATGCGGGTTAGTATTCATATATAATACACTAATCCTTTACCACACAATCCTGACTTTGGCGACCCTGAAAAAGAAGCCTTCTGAAAACACTGTGGGAAAAGGAGAAAATGCTGGTAACCAGCATTTTCTCCCTGTCCCACAATGTTTTCTACCCTTTCCAGAGCAATCTTCAAACTTTGAGTCACATGTAAGGTAGAAGACCCCTAATACCTCTAGTGTTGCATTGCATAAAGTTTTCTTGATAGTTGATAGATAAGGATTTATACAGGTATACTACTTTCGTACATTTTTAACTGACCAGAATTTTTTTTATGCCTGTCATGAAATTATTTGTAGATACTTTTGTTAGTTTCCAGAAAAGGGAGGTAATTACTATCTCTCTTTGTAATGAATATATAGTGGTTTTAGATTTATTAATAATAATTCTAGAAAAGACAAAAAGGGAAAAGTGGCTTGGTTAAAGCAGTACATTAACACTCTTTTTAGCTCACCTGAGCACAACGTGCTCAGGGGGAGCTATTGTGACCGGTCATCATCCGTCCGTCCGTCCGTCCGTCCATCTGTCCGTCCGTCCGTTAACAATTTCTTTAAAAATCTTCTCCTCCAAAACCAGAAGGCCAATCTTGATAAAACTTGGCAGGAATGTTCCTTGGGTGAAGCTCTACAAAAATTGTTAAAAGAATTTAATTCCAACAAAAACTCTGGTTGCCATGGCAACAAAATGGCTGAAAATGGAAAAAATCTTTGAAAATCTTCTTGTGACAAACCATAAGGCTGGGAGCATTCATATTTTGTATGAAGCATCATTGGGTGACCCTTTACCAAAATTGTTAAAATTATTCCCCTGGGGTCATATTTGGGCTTTGCCCGGACGCACCCTATTTTACATAGAAACAAAGAAGGAAAGCTTTAAAAAATCTTCTTCTGACAAACCATAATGGCTAGAGCATTCATATTTGGTATGTAGCATTATCTGATGATCCTCTTCCAAAATTGTTAAAATTATTCTTCTGCTGTCATATTTGGGCTCTGCCCGGGCGCACCCTATTTTAAAATCTTTTAAAATCTTCTTGTGACAAAACATAAGGTTGGGAGCATTCATATTTTGTATGAAACATCATTGGGTGACCCCTTACCAAAATTGTTAAAATCATTCCCATGGTGTTAAATTTGGGCTTTGCCCGGGCGCACTCTATTTTACATAGAAATTTAGAAGGAAATCTTTAAAACTTCTTCTGGTGACAAATCATAATGGCTAGAACATTCCTATTTAGTGTGTAGCATTAACTGATGATCTTCTACCAAAATTGTTGAAATTATCCTTCTGCGGTCATATTTGGGCTCTGCCCGGGCGCACCCTATTTTACAATCTTTAAAAATCTTCTTGTGACAAACCATAAGGCGGAGGGCATTCATATTTTGTTTGAAGCATTATTGGGTGACCCCTTACCAAAATTATTAAAATTATTCCCCTTGGGTCATATTTGGGCTTTGCCCGGGCACACCCTATTTTACATAGAAACAAAGAAGGAAACCTTTAATAGATCTTTTTCTGACAAACCGTAATGGCTAGAGCATTCATATTTGCTATGTAGCAAAATCTGATAATCTTCTACCAAAATTGCTAGAATTATCCCTCTGCGGTCATAATTGAGCTCTGCCCGGGCGCACCCTATTTTACATAGAAACAAAGAAGGAAATCTTTTAAAAATCTACTTGTGACAAACCATAAAGGCCAGAGCATTCATATTTTGCATGTAGCATCATCTAGTGACCCTTTATAAAAATAATTAAAATTATCCCCTTGGGGTCGTATTTTAGCTCTGTGCCCTGGTGCACACTATTTCACATAGCATCATAGAAGGAAATCTTTTAAAATCAATTCCATCTAAAAAGGAGAAATTGTTTGTAACAAGCAATTTCTCCTTTCTCACAATCTTTTCTACCATATAGATCACTTATTTTTCATTTTAGATACATTTTAAAATGTCGTCTGCAATTTGTTTCAATTTGGATCGGTCTAAAATTTTGTCGTCTGGTAATGGCTAAACTACAAGTCAAAAAGGGAACAAGACACTGTGAAGAGAAAAATTGATGATAAGCAGCAGCTTTTAGCTCCACTGGCCAAAGACAAAGAAGAAAATCTGTAAACACATTTTTGTGACAAACCCCAGGGTATGCCTTATTGGAAAAGAATTAATAGCCTGCCCTTGATAAACCATATAAGTTACAAATATACTCAGGTGAGCGATATAGGACCATCATGGTCCTCTTGTTTAATCATAGCAAATTTTGTAGGATAATATTATTGTGCAAATAGCTATTTTCTATGAGGGGTCTACTACGTTGTCGTCTGCAAATGCTTTTAATTTGGACTTGTTACAAATTTTGTTGGTTTGTAGACTATCCTTAATTTTAACAACCCCACCTGAGCCCATGTAGTGCAGTCAGTAGGGGCACAGCTCTTGAGAACAGGGGGGTTGCTGGTTTGAATCTTGGCATGGCCCAATTCTTTTTGTGGTGTAACTCTTTACCAAATGACAAAATTTTAGACTGGTCCAGATTGAAAGCAATTGCAGACAATAAAATAAACACAACTCAAAAATTGAAATTTGTTTCCAGCTGGGTAGAAAACATTGTGGGAAAAGGAGAAAATGCTGGTTACCAGCATTTTCTCCTTTTCCCGCAATGTTTTCAAAAGCATTCTATCTCAGGTTTTTAAAAATTGGGGATGGTTTGGTAAAGTATTAATGGTAGTCAATTTGAAAAAATTCATTCCTCTCTCATTGCTGATCATTGTTTCAATGATGGTTAGCCATATGTAGAAAAGCAGCCAGTGGCTTAGAAAGAATAATGTGCAAAGTATTGATAAAAGAAACTAGAGGGAAGCATGCATAGGTGCACTGGCACCATGATATAACTTGACCAAGATGTAAGATGGACAGGACTGATAAGAAGTCTTGTCCAATTCATGTATTGGTGAAATCCATTACACACTATTGAAATATTGTGGAAAGTGGCATAAAGCACCATTAACTCATTACCAGACGACAATATTTTAGGCTTGTCCAACTCGAAAGCATTTGCAGACGACAATGTAAAAGTGATTGAAAATGTGAAATTTGTTTTGTGAAGGGTAGAAAACATTATGGGAAAAGGAGAAAATGCTGGTTACCAGCATTTTCTCCTTTTTCCACAATGTTTTCTAAAGGATCCTTTCTCAGGTTCATCAAAAGCAGGGATTGTGTGGTAATGGGTTAAATCGAACTATCAAGCTTGCAGTATGAAATGCAGTTTTGGGGTCTCCTTTCAAAAGCTAAAGGGGTCCTGTCTGGCATAGGGGTACAGTGTAGAATTTGTTTCCTGAAGACCTTTGATGTCACCCTTACTCTAAAGCATGATTTTTAGCTCACAATTTGCTGCTCTTGTTTCATTATAATTTGGCCTTTAACTCGATATTTGGTATTTATCTTCATTGTTGACCTTTACTGCTTAGTACTCAGGTGAGCGATATAGGACCATCATGGTCCTCTTGTTTTTTCCATGAGAGAGCTTTTGGGCAAGACACCTGAGTGCCCCATTGTCATAATGGTAAAATCTAGAACAAACAGTATTGGAATAAAAGTGTGAAAAGGACATAAAACACCAATGGATCAATAATTCAGTCAATCAGTAGCAAAATTTCCATTTCATTCACTTAACCCATTTCCACACAATCCATACTTTTGACGACCCTGAGAAAGAAGCCATTAGAAAACATTGTTGGAAAAGGAGAAAATGCTGGTAACCAGCATTTTCTCCTTTTCCCACAATGTTTTCTACCCTTCACCAATCAAATTTCAGATTTTAGTCACTTTTATTTTGTCGTCTGCAAGTGCTTTCGATTTGGACTAGTCTAAAATTTTGTCGTTTGGTAAAGAGTTAAACTTTATTTACTATTTCAGGCGGTTTGTTCTGTACTCAAAAGAAGACCCTATCTTATTGACGGACAATCTACCTGGAGTTTCCATCATTAAACCATTAATGGGCGTCGATGCCTTTCTAGAGACCAATTTAGAAAGCCATTTTCTTATGAACTATCCCAAAGTAAGTGCATCACACATGCGATCAAACCTGCATTTAGCATGCAGTGATAACATAAATGAATAGTGCTTGTCACTAGCAGGTGCTAGCTTTAACGCTATATTTAACTCTTAATCACATGGCAAAATTTTAGACCTATCCAAATTGAAAGTATTTGCAGACAACAATTTCATAATTTAGCTCAAATAACACACTTTTACTCTGATAGGGTTGAAAACTTCATGGAAAAAGGAGAAAATGCTGGTTACCAGCATTTTCTCCGATACCCACAAAGTTTTCAAAAGGCCTCCTACTTCTACAATAAAATTGTTGGCTTTAAATTTTGAACAAGTTTTGTATTTTGCTCCTGTGGTAGGGAGTTGCTCATTGCCAAACGACAAAATTGCAGACTAGTCCAAATTCAAACTATTTACAGACAACAAACTAAAGATGACTCAAAAATTGAAACTCGTTTTGGGAAGGGTAGAAAACATTGTGGGTAAAGAAGAAAATGCTGGTTTACTTGCATTTTCTTCTTTACCCACAATGTTTTCGAAAGCTTTTTCTTTTAGAGTTGTTAAAAGTCAGGAGTGTGTGGTAAAGAGTTGCTATGCACAAAAAATGCTTAACAAGAAGAAAATGGCTGGTATAGCTGAATTTATCTATATATAGTTTCATCTAAACTGATAGTGGGATCCTGAAATAGTCACACAGAAATGTTTTCCTGTACTTTTGTTACTGAAGATAATCAAGTTATTTCATGTTCTGAACAAGGACCATTCAATGCACCATTTAAGATATCTGTCTTTTCAACTTTGATTAGATTATCAACCCAGGGCCCGTATTCACCTACCATTCTTGAGAATATTTGTATGTCTTATTCTCCAAGGTTTTCTAAATTTGTAAGTAACATGACTTCTGATTGGCTGAACCATTCGGTTTAGCCAATCAGAGGTTGTGTTACATACAAATGTAGAAACCTCTGAAGAATAAGACAAAGAACATTCTTAAGAATTGTTGGTAAATACGGGCCTCTATTACCCTCTTGGTTCAGCATATTTGACTGCAATGTTCTTCTTGCAAACAATTTTACACACAATTATGTATCAGAACAAGGAAGAAGCGTTTTGAAAACATGCTAGGGAAAGGAGATTATTTTCTACCCCCCCTCCCCATTTTGTCATCTGCAAATTCTTTGATTTGGATTAGTCTAAATTTTTGTTGTTTAAGTGTTAAAGTTTACCAAATACCGGTATTTTGTGGGAGAGGGTTCAGCGTAAAAAAACTAAGGTCTAATTGCTCTGTCCTCAGAAAAGGATATCCTGTAATCAAAATAACGAATCGTTATTGCCAGTCAGATCGATGAAGATTGACGGCAGAGATTTATTTTCTCTTAAATCTTAACCCTTTACCATACAAATTCATATTTCAAGAGGCCATTTGAGAAGATTGTAGGAAAAGGAGAAAATGCTGAAAACCAGCATTTTCTCCTTTTCCCACAGTGTTTTCTACCCTATCAAAGAAAAAAATGCCCAATTTGAGCCACTTTAAAATTGTCATCTGTAAATCATTCAATTTGGACAAAGTTAAAATTTTGTTGTCTGTTAAAGGGAAAACCAGACAAAAAAATTTAAGACTTGTGCAAATCAAATCATTTACTATCACTGAATGAATTGTTGTGAAAATAATGGAATTTACCATTAAAAGGGTAGAAATCAGTGAGGGAAAAGGAGAAAAAGCTGGTTACTAGCAATTTTGCCTTTTCCCACCATGTTTTCAAAAGCCTGCCTCGGGAACAAAATAAAAATAAAATTCGGAATTATTTTGGTAAAGGTTTAATTCATTACCACACAGCAAAATTTTAAGACTGGTCCAAATTGAAGGCATATGCAGACAACATATTAAAATTTACTATAAATCTTTTTTTTTCGTAAGATTAGAAAACATTGCAGGGAAAGGAGAAAATGCTGGTTACCAGCAAAAGGTTTTTTCTTAAGGGTTGTTAAAAGTCAGGATTGTGTGGTAAAGGGTTAACTCTTTACCACACGTCATTATTTTAGAACAGTTCATACAAAAGTTTTCTTTCAATTAGAACTGTTTGAAAATTGTCATCTGGTAAAGAGTCAGCCCTTTACTCCAAGATCCTGACAAATTTAGTATTGCTCAAATGATTGGACTATGATCAGAAGAGTAGGAAACATTGTTGGAAAAGGAGAAAATGCTTATAAACACTTGATATTCAGAACATTGATAGGTAATACATACCATACTTTTCATAATAAAGGCTCCCTCAGCGATACAAAACTTAGAGAGCTTTTATTTTGTACCCAATTTGCAAAGCAAAAAGTCTATCCAATTTTATATTTCTTCGTTTTTCCGTGATTAGAGGAAATGCTCATACATAAAGTTCTTGAAAAGTGTCATTTTAACTCTTGACCAAATGCCAAAATTTGGACCAGTCCAAATTGAAAGCATTTGTAGACGACAAAATAAATGTGTAAACTTGAAATCTTGATTTGGAAAGGGTAGAAAACATTGTGGAGAAAGAAGAAAATGTTGGTTACCAACATTTTTTCTCCTTTTTCCACAATGTTTTCTAAGGCGTTCTTTCTCTAGGTCGTTAAAAGTTGGGATTGTGTGGTAAAGAAGTGTTATTGAACTAATGTACAATACAATGTACATTAGTTGACTTTTTTTTTTTTTTTTTTTTTGGGGGGGGGGGGGGGGTGTTTTTATCAGGAGAAATACGGTATTCATAAACATAGTGCCGGGTAGCTCAGTGGTTAGCTTGTCTGACTCATGACCTGGTGGTTGCAAGTTTGATAACTTGTTGATGCAAACATTAATTTGTTCGGATGATTTTTCACCAGTGGCGTGGAAAGAAAGAATGGGAAATACATGCATAGGAGCACTGAATCCGGCCAATAACAATTGTTAAAAGTACAAATAGATATAAATACTGCATGTTTTTTTTTTCGCCTCCACAGTTTGAGTTACTATGCTGTGTACAAGATGACCAGGATTCTGCGATAAATGTAGTTCACCAGCTCATGGAAAGATATCCAAAAGTAGATTGCAAGCTTTTTGTGGGTAGGTAATATTCCAGAGGCTGTTTAAAAAATGGCCTTGAAAACATTGTGGGAAAAGGAGAAAATGCTGGTAACCAGCATTTTCTCTATTACCCTGTCAAAGAACTTGATATTGTTTCACCTACCCCTTCACTAAACAATCCTTGGTTTTCTTGACCCCGAGATAGAAGACTTTTGAAAATATTGTTGGAAAAGGAGAAAATGCTGTTTACCAGCATTGTCTCCTTTTCCCACAATGTTTTCTACACTGCTGGAAAAAAAATTCAATTTTTGGGTTACATTTGTTTTGTTGACTGCAAGTGCTTTCAATTTGGACAAGTCCAAAATTTTGTTGTATGGTAAAGAGTTAATATTAGCCACCTGCTGATGCTCTCATCTAGGCAGTCTAAACTTCTTCACTTGAAAAAGGGTCAATCTACTGTTTACAAGTTTATAAAAGCTTTTTGTGGAAAATAGTGCAATTGCTGTTAAATATTAATTATTTTCTTTTCTGTAAAAATAAAAATATCATTTTAGCCTCTGCTGAATGAGTGAGTCAAAAATTTCGTGCTCTGGTGAAAGCTTAACCCTTTACCACACAATCCCGACTTTTAAAAAATGTGTGGAAAAAAAAGAAAATGCTGTTAACCAGCATTTTCTCCTTTTCCCACAATATTTTCTACCCTATCAGAAATTATCATATTACCCAGATTCAATTTGTTTCTGTAGATGCTTTGAATTTGGTTCAGCCCAAAAAATTGTCGTTTGGTAAAGAGTTCAACCCACCCATTATATTCAAACAAGTTTTCAGGGCCATGCAGCAAGTAGGCAATGAAATAATTGGTGGAAAGAAGCAGTTACTTTCAAGGAAAAAAAAGAGAGAGTATGTTTTCCTAAACATTTCCTAGGCTTGCAACACAGATATTTTGTATGGAATATGATGCTGTTGTTCCAGCAGAAATACAGACAAACCATACAATGTCTAGAAAAATGAGGATACAAAGAAAAAAAAAAGACCCTGTTTTGTTGTTTAACTCATTACCAAATGACAATATTTTAGGCTTATCCAAATCGAAAGCATTTGCAGACGACAAAATAAAAGTGACTAAAAATTTGAAATTTATTTTGTGAAGAGTAGAAAACATTGTGGGAAAAGGAGAAAATGCTGGTTACCAGCATTTTCTCCTTTTCCCACAATGTTTTCTAAAGGCTTCTTTCTTAAGGTCGTCAAAAGTAGGGATTGTGTGGTAATGGGTTAACTGTTTTGATTTATCATGATTTAACTCTTTACCAAACAACAAATTTGTAGACTGGTCCAAATTGAAAGCATTTGCAGACAACAAAACAAATGTGACTGAAAAATTGAAATTTGGTTTGGGAAGGCTAGAAAACATTGTGTTCCCAGCATTTTCTTCTTTTCCCACAATGTCTTCAAAAAGTTTCGTATTCAGGGTCGTTAAAAGTCGGGATTGTGTGGTAAAGAGTTATTAGGCAGTCAAGGTGTTAATGTGTCAGATGGGATTGATTTTACTTATACCCCCACAAAACAAATATTTTCGGGGGTATACTGCAATCTGTATGTCCGTCTGTGCACAAAATACTAGTAATTACCCGTTTCTGTCAAAGCGCTGGCAGAGATATTAAGTCACATTCAGTAACAGCTCTAGTTCTGATCTAGGTTTAGAAAGACAACATAAACTGAGGCTTTGAAAATATCTTAATAATAAACTTCCCATTTGATCACCTCCTGTTTTACTTTCTTTGCAGGTGGAAAAGATGGTATTATCAATCCAATGGTAAACAATATGGCTCCAGCCTATGAAAAAGCACAGTATGAATATGTATGGATCAGTACGAGTAGGATTAGAGGTAGGGTTTTTTCTATTTTTGGAAACAAGAAACTTCATTCTGATGGTGAACAACAATTTAGCACACATACTGGCGAAGGCTATTGAATAGATAAGCACATCTCTACCAGTATTTTGTGATTTTTCCCCAATGCTTTCATACGCCTTCTTCATCAAGATCTTTTAACTTAGGAAATGGGTTGTTAAAAGGTCATCATTTTTAGCTGGGTCATTTTAGAGGAAAACATTTTGGTTTTGGCTCAGCCCTGGCAATGTTGGCATCCTTGTGTAAAAATCTTTGGCAGTATAAATTCTAGGTATTAATTGAAGATATTTCCTTTAAACTGAGACAAGTTGTTTACTATCAAAGCAAACCTATACCAGAAGGACAGGTAACCATGCATTTTTGTCACAGTTATGCCCCTTTTATACCCCCACAAAACAAATGTTTACAGGGGTATACTGGAATCAGCCTGTCTGTGTGTGTGTCCATCTGTGTGTTTGTGTACAAAATGCTGGTAATTTTGTGTCGTGAACTCCTACAGTTTTGCTTCAATTCTATTGAAACTTTGCACATATATTGATCATATATTGAAGATTTGCAAGACGTAATTTTCAAGTGTCAGCTCTTCCTG
The DNA here is from genome assembly GCA_943736015.1 of Tridacna crocea. Classification (NCBI taxonomy): domain Eukaryota; kingdom Metazoa; phylum Mollusca; class Bivalvia; order Cardiida; family Cardiidae; genus Tridacna; species Tridacna crocea. The sequence goes on from OX031066.1 coordinate 21,010,809, forward strand.
GTTGAGGAATTATCCCCCCTTGAACTTGACACTTTTTTCTGTCAAAGGGCTGGTGGGGGTATAAGTCATATTCAGTGACAGCTCTAGTTTGACTAAGAATTTTCCCTACCTACAACACCTTATACAACAGTAAAAACTTTTCTTTTGTAAATCTTACTGGGAAAGGAATTAATATCAGCCACAAGCTTGTTTTCCAGTCCGATCTTATTTGTTTCATGTTATATGGTACTGTGTATGACAAATTTTTGCAATGAAATAAAGTTTAAACTAATTACTTTGATGTAACAGGATCATATTGTTTCTGTTTTCAGCCAACTCCGATATAATACAAGACATGGTATGCAAGCTACAGAAGCCCAATGTTGCCTTGTGCCACCAAATGCCCTTTTGCACAGACCAAAAAGGTTTTGCTCAGACTTTTGAAAAGGTCAGTAGTGGGAGAAAACAATGTGCTCAGTTTGGCCGACATACATTTTGTTGTCTAATAATTATTGGTTTGCTGTTGTTGAACTGATTATTAGAGCATAAAATGTATGGCTTGGCCAAACTGAGCATTGCAGTCACAAATAAGATGTGCTCAAGTGATTTAATCCTTTACCAAACAATCCCTGGTTTTCATGACCCTGAAATAGAAGCCTTTTGAAAACATTGTGAGAAAAGGAGAAAATGCTGGTAACCAGCATTTTCTCTTTTTCACACAATGTTTTCTTCCCTGCTAGACACAAATTTCAATTTTTGAGTTTAATTTGTTTTCAGCAAGTGCTTTCAATTTGGGCCAGTCTGAAATTTTGCTGTTTGGTAAAGGGTTAAGTTTTCTTTTGGAGGGTAGAAAAACAGTGCTTGCAGAGGAGAAAATTCAGGTTACCAGAATGATGTGTCAAAAAGGATGAGATTTGTCTTTAAAATAATGGAAAATATTGTGAGAAAAAGATGAAAATGCTGCTTTTCAACATCATTTCCTTTCCTCATATTGTTTTCAGAAGCATTCTTTATAGGGTAATTGCCCTTAACCCTTTCCCAAATAATTCCTGGTTTTTATGGGTCTGGAATAGTAGCCTTTCGAAAAAACTGAGGGAAAAGGAGAAAATTCTAGAAATCAGCATTTTCTCCCTTTCCCCCAATGGTTTCTACCCTGTCATAGACAGAAATCATCTTTTCATCAAGAGTTGAATTGTCATCTGCAAAAATGCTTTCAATTTGGTGTAGTCCTAAAGTTTGTCGTTTTGGAAAGGGTTAAAAGTCCTTTTCTCAACTACAGTTGCTGTTGCTGTAAGTGTAAATCAAGATTAGACTGTACAGAATGTGCAATCTGATCTTTGATTTACACTATCTGCTTTGTTAAGACATTATGGGTAAAACTGACGTTAAAATCTCATTTATTTTGCTCTTATTTCTAGATTTAACCCTTTACTCCATAGATGATCATTTCTACGCATTGCTTGTAGGGGCCTTTGGAAAACATTGTGGCAAAAGGTGAAATTGCTCATGACGAGCAATTTCACCATTTGCACAATGTTTTCAGTTATATCAAAAGGTGTCATATACACATGAAAAACAGCTTCACCCTTGCAGTTATTTAGGGTCAGTTAGAGATACCATAGAAATGCCTTATGAGGTAAAGGGTTAAAAGGTCTGTTTGGATTATTCAGCAATCTAAGAGTTCAAATTTTGGTTTATATAGTAAGAGATTACCATCATCTATTGTAATTTTTTTTTTTTTCTCCAACAGGTATATTTTGGTGGCGCCTTTGCACGTTATTATTTAGCCTTTAACATTCTTGGCCTTTGTTGTACAACAGGGATGTCTTACATGTTTAAAAAAGTTCTGCTTGACGAACTGAATGGGTTGGTTTGGTATGGCAGATATTTAGCGGAAGATTTCTTTCTTACGCAAGCTCTTCATTCAAAGTAAGTATTTTTTGGAATCTATTTCAAAGTACACAAAGTTAAAAGCTGCTGAAAGCTTTGGAAATCATTCTGGGGAAAGGGATAATTGCATCATACAAGCTTTTTCTCCTTTTACCACAATTTAAAAGACAGTGTTTTACACTCCTTTCAGGTGTTTGTGAATTGTGAAATAGTTTATGGAAGATCTGAATCCTCTCCAAACAATCCTAAGTTTTTAAGTTTTTTATGACCTAAATATTTTCAAACTTTTTAGGAAAAAGAGAAATGTTGGTATCTAGGGACCTTATTCACCAACTAGTTTGAAGAAAATACCCAGTCTGATTCTCAAGAATTTTCTGTAGGTGAAAGTAACACAACTTCTGACTGGCTAAACCATTTGGTTTAGCCAATCAGAAATAATGTTACTTTCTCAGTTCAGAATTAGAGTAAGAAAATTCTTGAGGATGGTTGTTAAATATGGTCCCAGACCATCATTCCTCTGAAAGTGTTTAGGTCAAGTTAAACCCTTAATATATCACCCTTCATAACTTGAATTGCACTTTATTCAAGTGTAGATCAAGATAGGAGAGCACAAAATGTGTGGTCTGATCAGAAATCTACCATGTGCATTATATAGAGAAAAAACCACCTCCTGATTGAAAAATATGTTTAACTAATTTTACTGATCTTATGTGATAGTTAATTGTTTCATAACCACACTAGTTTTAAGACTGCTTCAAGTTGAAGGCACTTTTAGACGACAAAGCAGATATTATTCAAATAATGAGATTGTTTTTTAATTGAGATAAAAACAATATGGGAAAAGGAGAAAATGCTGATACCTGGCATTTTCTTCTTTCTCCACAATGTCCCAAAAGCCTTAAAACATGGGATTGCTTGATAAGGGCTTAACTCTTTACCATACAACAAAATTTTGGGCTGGTCCAACTTGAAAGCATTTCCAGTCAAAAAGATAAATGGTACTAAAAAATTGAAATTTGATTTTGGAAGGGAAGAAAATGTTGTGGGAAAAGGAGAAAATGCTGGTTACCAGCATTTTCTGCTTTTCCTACAATATTTTCAAAAGCTTTCCTTCTCAAGGTCGTTTAAAAGCCAGGATTGTGTGGCAAAGTGTTAGCTTGAACATGAATGTAATACACTTATAGAGTGTTTGCAAATGTCAGAAGGTTATTCTGTATGTTATAAGATATGAGACAGATACTATAGAGGTTGCTGATGTATATTACAGGGGTCATAGGCTGGTTCTCTCCTCATACCCAGCTCAGCAATGTATAGCTCAGACCTCGGTCCTCGGCTACAAGGACAGGATGGTCAGGTAAGATATATACAGACAAATATAAAAAATTCTGGAAACCATGAATTTTTAAAAATACTGGAAACCAGGAATGTTAAAAAATGCTGGAAACCAGGAATGTTAAAAAATACTGGAAACCATGATTGTTTAAAAATACTGGAAACCACAAATGTTAAAAAATACTGGAGACCACGAATGTTAAAAAAATACTGGAAACCTTGAATGTTCAAAAATACTGGAAACCATGAATGTTAAAATACACTGGAACCACAAATGTTAAAATACACTGAAACTATGAATGTTAAAATATACTGAAACCATGAATGTTCATTGCATTGACTTTAACCCCTTTACGACACAGTCCCAAATTTGAAACTTGTTACCAAACAATCCCTGGTTTTTACGCTTCTGAGATAGAGGCCTTTTAAAACTGCTGTGGGTTACCAGCATTTTCTCCTTTTCCCACAATGTTTTTTATCCTTCCCAAAACAAATTTCAATTTTTGAGCCACATTTATTTTGTCATCTGCAAGTACTTACAATTTGGACCAGTTTGAAGTTTTGTTGTTTGGTAAAAAGTAAATGACCTCAAGGAAATATGGATATCAAGGAAATCTCAGATGCACTTTAGTTGCTTATAGAGATCTTTAGAAATCTATTTGATTTATATCCTGAAAATTCACTGTGAATTTTTATAATTCATCAGTGAATTTATGACTTCTATTTATGATATACTAAAGATATTTTTAGACTATGAATTAATTTTTAGCTGGTGAATGTTATGCTGTATGATCACACATCATACATGACATCTTTGATCCGGCTAGTCCATATCCTACTAGACTGAATATATGTTTTGCTTAGCCCTTTACAAAACAACAAAGTTTTAGACTAGTCAAAATTATAAGCACTGTAAGACAGCAAAATAAAGGTAACTCAAAAACTGAAATTTGTTTCCAGCAGGGTAGAAAACATTGAGGGAAAAGGAGAAAATGCTGATTACCAGCATTTTCTCCTTTTACCACAATGTTTTCAAAAGGCTTCTATCTCCAGGTCGTAAAAACCAGTGGTTGTCTGGTAAAGGGTTAAATAGAAAACACATATTTTTCACAATGATAAAGAATTAGACATGAAAAGAAAAGTTAAAGTGAAGAGCATGCAAAAAATGAAATGGGATAAAATTCTGTTCATCAAATAGATAGGAAAGGCCTTTATTTTCACTCGGGGCTTTGCCACTTATGAAAATGTAGTCCTTACTTTTCTTATGATAAAAGGCATTTCGATCATACAGTGAAACAGACAATTATCCGATATTGCAAGACCCAAAAAGGCGCGTTCAGACATATGTGTAAAGTGTCCTTTCGGATCAGCCTGCATAGGCTGTGCAGGCTAATCCAATACAGCACTGTACGACTAAATTAGATTTTGTTCCTCAATAGACTTGCGGGATCCATATTACATAATATGGATTAGTCTACGCTGACTGCAGACTGATCCGAGACAATAGGCAAATGTCTGAATGCCCCTTTTCGTGTGTTGCAAGCCATATACAATTTTGGATGTCAAATTGTTTAACTCTTTATCAAATAATAAATTTTTGACTCTGCCTAATTGAAAGCATCTGCAGCAGACCTTACCATCTTTGAACAGAGATACAAATCAGATTAGCTTCTTTGACATGGTAGCAAACATGGTGGAAAAAAGAGGTTATCATCAATTTCACATTTCCTAATAAGAAGTTATTGTTAATTTCACTTTTCCTATCATTTTTTCAAAAGCATTCTCCTCCCAGGTCATGAAAGCTTAGGTTTGTGTTGTTAAAAGTCAAACATCCCAAAAACAAATAATTAGTGTATTGGTCAATGAAAGTCCAATCAACATATTCATGCATGAATACATGAATGTCTCTTATACAGATGTATTTATTTAATGTATGCCTACTGTGATTCTTACGATAACCATTTCATTGTTTTGTATTTTCAGGTGGTTGCGACTACGATTGAACATGATGCCACTTGTCAGTGGATTTCTAGAACCTCTTTCAGAATTGGTTCCACTGGGCCTGTACGCAGCTTGGGCCTTCCACCATTTCTTTGGGATCAATCCTTATATATTTTTTTCCGTCCATATGGCCGCTTGGCTTGTGTCAGATTATTTACTGATGCGTATGGTGCAGGTTGGTTTTCCTTAATTATTAGATATATTATTTTTAACACAACTCTTTACAAAATATTAAAATTTTGGACCCTTCCAAATCCAGTGCATTCATTTGCAGAAGACATATTAATTCTTTGCTAAATGAAAAAAAAAACTTTTTGGCTGGTCCAAATTGAAAGTAAATGCAGACTACATATTAAATCATTACCATGTGACAAAATCTTAGGCTTGTTCAAATGGAAAGCATTTGCAGACGACAAAATAAAGTGACTGAAAATTTGACATTTGTTTTGTGAAGGGGAGAAAACATTGGGGGAAAAGGAGAAAATGCTGGTTACCAGCATTTTCTCCTTTTCCCGCAATGTTTTCTTATGGTTTCTTTCTCAGGGTCGTCAATGTGGTAATGGGTTAAATCTAGCTGAAATGGTGGTAATTGTCTTAAAAAGTAAAGAAAACGTGAGAAAAGGAGAAACATTTTTTATCACATAACCTCCCTTGTTTTAGTGTAATATACCCATTAAGAATTTTCTTATCTTATACATGTTTGATATCACATTTGTGTGAGGTCATTTTGTACGCATTTCATACAAGTGAATGGGTCTCATGGAGAATACCTCGGGTGCATTTATGAATGTTTTTGCATCATTTGATCTTTATTTTGTGAAATATTGTTACGTGATAAAAAGAATCTGACATTTGTGGATGTTTGAGATAAGGTTTTATTAAACATGTCAAGGAAAATGTTATTAAGCTCACCAAAGCCTTGCTTAATAACATTTCCCTGGACTCATTTAATAAAATCTTATCTCAAAAGTCCACTCATGTCAGATCCTATATTTATCACATAATCTCCCTTGTTTTCTGTGCAATATACCCATTACGAATTTTCTTATCTTAAACACACATTTGATATCATATTTGTGTGATGTCATTTTTGACGTCATTTAGTATGCATTTCATACCAGTGAATGGGTTTTATGGAAAATTATGCGGGTGTATTTATGAATGTTTTTGCATCATCTGATCTATATTTTGTGAAATATCATTATGTGATAAAAAAGAATCTGATGTCTGTGGGCGTTTGAGGCAAGATTTTATTAAACTTTTCAAGGAAAATGTTATTAGGCTCGCTTAGTAACGTTTCCCAAGACTCGTTTAACCCATTACCACACAATCCCTACTTTTGACGCCCCTGAGAAAGAAGCCTTTTGAAAACACTGTAGGAAAAGGAGAAAATGCTGGTAACCAGCATTTTCTCCTTTTCCACAGTGTTTTCCACCCTACCAAGAACGAATTTCAATTTTTCAGTCCCCTTTATTTTGTCGTCGGCAAATGCTTTCAATTTGAACCAGTCTAAAATTTTGTCGTGCGGTAAAGAGTTAATAAAATTTATCTCAAAAGCCCACTCATGTCAGATCCTATATATATTATATCTTACCATTGAATTTCACTTATTTCTTTGTAGTTTTCGTTATTGGCAAATCTGAATTTTAATCATCTGATAAAGATTTAAGTGAACTTGCAGACCTACCAAAAAAGTGATTTCGCATTGTTGGAATAGAATGAACTTTTAGAAATTTGTTTTTAACTTGTTATGAGTTTAATGGCAATAAATTTTTTATCTTTTACAGGGTGGTGGGGTACCATTTTCAAAATGTGAATACATGATCGCGTGGCTAATCAGAGAATCTTTAGCAGTTGTTATATATTTTCAAGCTATAGTGGCCCCACGAACAATAAAATGGGGCAAAAGGACCTATAGACTCTCTCTTGGAGGACACACAGAAATAAAATCAGACAAATCATTAAAGTTGTAGCAGTTATCCAAATTTAAAAAGAAACAAACAGACATCATAGAAAACCATACCAACAACCATCTATATATACACACCATCGTGAATATGGACTCAATATGGAGTTTTATGAAAGAATAGCTGACCTTGTCCCTTGTGTTGGGGGCATATTTGAGCATTTGCAGCAGATCACAATTGACATTTGGTAACCATGGTGACAAATTTAGAAATTGCTCATATTGAGCAAAATTTCAATTTTTTACATATTTGTTTTGTTTAGGCTTTTTGTCTATATTCATTTTCCTGTATTATTTCTTTACCAAGCACTTACATTTTACACTTGTCCAGTTAGAAGGCTATTAGCCCTTTACCAAACAATCTCAACTTTTAACTCCCCTGAGAAAGATAGCTTTTGAAAACATTGTTGGAAAAGGAGAAAATGCTGGTAACCGGCATTTTCTCCTTTTCCCACAATGTCTTCTACTCCTTCCAGAACAATTTTAAACTTCTCATTCATATTTATTTGCTGTCTGCAAATGCTTTCAATTTGGACCAGGCTAAACTTTGTTGTTTGGTAAAGAGTTAAGGACAACAAAATAAATGTGTGCCAAAAGGTAGTATTTGTCTAGGAAAAGATAGGAAACATTGTGGGTAAAGGAGAAAATGCTGGTTACAAATATTTTCTCCTTTTACCATAATGTTTTCAAAAGCTCATGGTTGTTAAAACTCAAAAATGGCAAGTCAGTTTTTCCTTAACTATGTAGTAGAAAGCGAGGTGTTTTAATTTCCAGGAGGAATTAAGTTTTTTAATTGAACAACGTTTTTGGAAGAGGAAAAAGTGCCAGTCGCTCTATTTCTCCTTTCCCCAGTGGTCTCTACTCATTTAAAGGTGCATGCATGTTACATATTTGTTTTGTGGTCTGCAAATGCTTTCAATTTGGAGAGGTCCGAAATTTTGTTGCTTGGTGAAGAGTAAAATATTTGTCTATGAAACAGTTTAATCCATTACCACACAATCCCCACTTTTGACGCCCCTAAGAAAGAAGCCTTTTGAAAACACTGTAGGAAAAGGAGAAAATGCTGGTAAGCAGCATTTCTCCTTTTACCACAGTTTTTCTACCCTTCCCAGAGCAAATTTCAATTATTCAGTAACATTTATTTTGTCTGCAAATACTTTCAATTTGAACCAGTCTAAAATTCTGTTGTGTGGTAAAGAGTTAAGAGAGAAATGTGAGCTAATGGGTTAGTGAGATTTTGAAGCTTTGGTACTAAAAAGTCATTATTTTAAAACTCACACTTTTTATGGGTAAGAATCGTCATTAAATATTTTGTAGGAATTTTTCATGTTTAAGCGTAGAATCGTGCTGGCAACAATAATTTCATATATTTACTAAATAAGATTTATGTGATTCGACAATTTCCCTCCATAATGTATTTATCCATTTGCCGTATTAGTTTCTTACCTATCTACTATTAAGATTTTATTTAGCTTTTTTTTTTTTTTAAATCTTGTATATGTTTACAAAATTAAATCTTTGCCACACAACCCCAAGTTCTAACGACCTGCATTTTTTGGTTGTGTGGTAAAGAGTTCAGATTTGCTGCATTATAGTATAATTGAGTTTGAAGGTTTTTATTACAGATTGTGTCTTGTCAATTGTATTTATGTTCCATAGTTCCATACAGGTTTCCCTGTGTAGGCCTCTGAATTGTAACTTTAACGATACACCAAAGTATTTGAATCATTCACATTGAAAGCAGTGGCAGACGAGAAATGAAATACAGTTCTAATTATGTGATTTTCCTTCGATGGTGTTGATAACGTTATGGAAAAGCAGAAAGGTTGCTAACCATCAGTTCGTTCTTTTTCCTGAATGCCTCCTTCATCAGGGTAGTTACAAAGTTGGATTATTTGGTTTTATGTTAAGGTTAACCCAGTCCCATATGACAAATTTTAGACTCTTCCAAACTCAAAGAGTTTGCAGACAACAATTTCAAATTTGATAAAAATGGCAGGAAGTTCTCCAAATAGGTAGAAAACACTGTGGGAAAAGGAGAAATTGCTCGTTGCGAGCAATTTTTCCTTTTCCCTCGGTGTTTTCAAAAGACTAGCACTGCTGACACGTAAAAACAAAGGCTTGTTTTGGAAAGGGTTAAAGCTTATTAAATCATCATCACAATTAGGAAATGTTTTCCCTTTCTAGATACAAAATATATTTCTTCCTCTGTTGATAATAATGATTATGCCAAAGAGTTGTGTAAAACATATGGGGGTATTGTCATGAAAATCTTTTACGATGGAATATAGTTGTGAATTAACAGTAGCACTTGGCAAAAATATACAGAATTGTGTTGTGATTTAAGTTATTAGAAACTTGCAAAGGAGTTGTGCTATGAATATTTTCTCTGTATTATGTTTAACCACAATTTTGATAATGTAATAGGAATATAACCCTTCACCAATAACCCCATGTTTTAACCACTCTGTTGAAGATGGCTTTTGGAAGCATTGTTGGAAAAGAAGAAAATTCTTGTAACCCAGTATTTTCTCCTTTTCCCACAATTTTTTTTGCACCACCAAAGAAAAGTTCCAGTTTTTGGTTCACAGTTAATCTGTTGTCAGGAAATGCTTTCATTTTTGACAAGCCGTTATTTTTTGTCACCTGTTAACCCTTTACCAAACGACAAAATTTTAGACTTGTTCAAATTTGCAGACGACAAAATAAAATGTTGCTCAAAAATTGAAATTTGTTTCCAACTAGGCAGAAAACCATTGTGGGAAAAGGAGAAAATGCTGGTGACCAGCATTTTCTCCGTTTCCCACAATGTTTTCAAAAGCTTTCCTTCTCAGGGTGGTCAAAAGTCGGGATTGTGTGGTAACGTGTTAAAGAGTTAGTGGAAGATAGTTTATTAAGGATGTAATGAGCTATATATAGGCTCATGAAACCTTTCATGCTGTAAGCAAAAGTTAGTGTTTGTTTCTGTATAGGTGATTGTAAATAGACATGTTTATCTCCTTTAACGCCAAAGTTGGACCAACATGCGTTAGTTGTCAGCATAGATCAAGATCTGACTTCCCAATACTGCAGTCTAATCTTTGATGTACATTGTAAAATCTGCTTTGTGATATTTATTTAACTTATTACCAAATGACAATATTTTAGGCTTGTCCAAATCGAAAGCATCTGCAGACCACAAAATAAAACTGACTGAAAATTTGAAATTTGTTATGTGAAGGGTGGAAAACATTGTGGAAAAAGGAGAAAATGCTGGTTACCAGCATTTTCTCCTTTTCCTACAATATTTTCAAAAAGGCCTCTTTCTCAGGGTTGTTAAAACTCGGCCTGGTGTTGTCAGTGGGTTAAACGAGTGTAGAGAAAACGTTACTAAGCAAGGTTTTGACGAGCTTAATCACATTTTTTTCTTTACAAGTTTAAAAAGAAACAAAATCAATATCCCTAAAACCAATGCCCTTCTATGAAATTCATATGAGATAATGTCAAAAAGTGATGGCACACAATTGGTACTTATACCTAAACAGGTGTAAGATAAGAAAATTTGTAATGGATATCATCTGTTTACTTCAAAAACCTGGTAACTACAGCTTGTTTCAAGCTGTAGTTTTGAGGTTTTTGAAGTAAACAGACAATAAATTACACTGAAAACAAGGGAGGTTGTACGATAAAAAGAGATAAGCCCAGCGTGTGCATGGTTACAAGGTATAATTGTATGTTGTGAGTTTTTAGAATAAACCAACTATTAGTCATAATATATCTTATCTATATAAACCTTCTGCTCTTTAATTTTAGTTTTTCTGTATAACCCTTTACCAATGAATCCCGATTTTTAAGGAACCTGAGAAAGAAAACTATCGAAAACATTGCAGGAAAAGGAGAAAATGCTGGTGACCAACATTTTCTCCCTTTCCCATAATGTTTTCTATGTTTGGAAGAACAAGTTATAAGTTTTAAGCCACTTTAAATTGATCATCCGCAAATGCCTTGGATTTGGACTAGTCTAGAATTTTGGAGTGTGGTAAAGAGCTAAAAGTAGTCAAGCTGTTGTCTCAGGGTTAACCCTCTGCCTGATATGGCAATTTGAGGCTCTTCCATTTCAGCAGCAAATAAAGATACGATGTCAAAAATATGGACAAATGAGGATATAAATATCTGATTAAGTGGAAAACATTGTGGGAAAATGAGAAATTGCTCGTTACGAGCAATTTCTCCTTTTCCCACAATGTTTTCAGAAGCTGTCTGTTGTTGATAGGTCAAAATGAGTATCTATGGGGTAAAGGGTTAAGACTTTTTTATACAGGAAACATCTGGTAGTTATAGAAACAAGAAACTGAAAGTGCATGTGAAGCTTTAGTTTAGGATCCCTAACCAGTGTTGGAGGGCGACATTCGAAATTTTGGATCGATGAATGTGTAACTGATTTACCAAAGTTGAATATTTCTCAACCAAAATTGTAACATGTACCAAATATTCCAATGATTTCTGTGAAATCACAGTGTTGATTGTTGTGAGATTCCTACATTTGATTTCATCACATTATTAACTCGTTACAAACAACAAAATTTTGGACTTGCCCAAATTCAAAGCATCTGCAGACAACAAATGAAATCATGTTAATATGGTGATTTCTGACTTTCATAGGGTAGAAAATTTTGTGGGAAAAAATGAGAAAATGCTGCCAACCAGCATTTTTGTCCTTTCCTCACGATATTTTCAAAATGCTTCTACCTTAGGGTTGTTAAAAGTTGGGACTGTGTGGTAAAGAGTTAAATTTTTCACATATACAGAAATGTTTAGCATTTTCATTTGGATTAAAGTTGGATGAAAAAGGAAAGAAGCAGAAAAAGTCCAGTGAAGACATTTTATCATTTTGCCACTCTGTTTGTACACTGTATGATAAAGTTCCATTCTAGGCACTGCTGGATTATCCAGGAAAGGTGAATAGATGAACTTTTGCTGTTAATTAAACAAAACCTCAAATGCAAATAGCAGAAACCATCTCATCAAACCATACCTATTCATAATGTGTTCTACGCAAGAGATTTGTGTTTTAGATGTCAAAAACCTTGAATGTTGAACAAATTCATCAAACTCTTAACCCATTACCACACAATCCCTACTTTTGATAACCCTGAGAAAGAAGCCTGTAGAAAACATTGTGGGAAAAGGAGAAAATGCTGGTAACCAGCATTTTCTCCTTTTCCCACAATGTTTTCTACCCTTCACAAAGCAAATTTCAAATTTTCAGTCACTTTTATTTTGTCGTCTGCAAATGCTTTCGATTTGGACAAGCCTTAAATTGTTGTTTGGTAATGAGTTAACTGCTCATCATTATATTATGAAAACTCTTGAGCTCGACTCTAGGAAAAAGGGGTTATATGCACCTACAAAAAGTTTCGACCCAGTTCAGCCTCTGCAGTTTTTGCAGGCTGACCAGGGTTGAAACATTTTGCTTTTGGTAATATTTCTGCATGTCCTAGGACCAAACTACATCCAGATTTAGACGTCTTATAATGGATTTTATGGATCCATTATTGCTTGGTTTAACTCTTTACCAAACGACAAAATTTTAGGCTATGCCAAATTGAAAGCACTAGCAGATGACAAATGTGGCTGAAAAAGTAAAACATGCTGTGAGAAGGGTAAAAACATTGTGAGAAAAGGAGAAAATGCTGGGTACCAGCATTTTCTCCTTTTCCCACAGTATTTTCAAAAGGCTTTCTTTCTCAGGGTTGTTAAAACTTGGGATTGTGTGGTAAAGGGTTAATTCCTCACAGAGATGCATTACTGGTAACCCCCTTTTGCCACAGTATGGGAAGGGTCCGTATTCACCAAGCCATTCTTAAGAACATTCTTTGTCTTACTCTCCAGAATTTTCTACATTTGTAAGTAACACAACTTCTGATTGGCTAAACCATTTGGTTTAGCCAATCAGAAGTTGTGTAACTTACAAATTTAGAAAACCTTGGAGAATAAGACTGAGAATATTCTCAAGAATGGTTGGTGAATACGGGCCCTGGTCTTCTAATTAGGAAAAGGAACAAAAAATATTGAAGAATTTGGTTGTGTTTTATGTTACAGATACCTCAGGCATACATTTGTATATTTTATCATGGAGTAAACCACTTTTCTAACAATTGTAACGTAGAGAGAAGTTGCTTGTAACTAGCTGTTTCTCCTTTTGCTTCAATGTTTATGATTTGATAGCAATAAATGATGAAGAGGTATGCATTCCATATGTGGATTTGTTGTGAAGCTTTTTATACCCCTGCAAAACGAATGTTTTCGGGCTATACTGGAAACAGCCTGTTTGTCCGTGTGTCAGTCTGTGTATAAAATCAAAGCGCTGGTGGGGGTATTAAGTCACATTCAGTTACAGCTCTAGTTTATGGTTGTTTTCGTGGATTCTGGAATAAAATGTTACCTTGTATTGACCCATCAGCCCTTGATTGAAATATAGACTAGTCCAAATTTAAGGTATTTGCAAATGACAAAAGAAATATGGATCAAATGATGAACGAGACTTTTGACAATGAAGAAAACATTGTAGGAAAATGAGAAAATAGCAGCATCTCTCAGATCCTACAATTTAATTGGATCTGAGGTTTGAATGAGCTTTGACTGCAAAAGGTGACCAATTGCAAAGAGTTTTGACCCATATCTGCCTGCGTAGGCTGAGATGAGTCGATGCTTTCTTGTATATGGATTAACTCTTTGCCACACAATCACAACCTGAGAAACAATGCTTTTGAAAACATTGTGGGAAAAAGAGAAAATGCTAACCAGCATTTTCTCCTTTTCCCACAATGTTTTCTATCCTGCTTGAAATCAGGTTTCAGTTTATGAGTCACATCTATTTTGTCGTTTGCAAATGCTTTCAGTTTAGATTAGTCCAAAATTTTGTTGTTTGGTGAAGAGTTAAACCTTTTTTCATAGAGCATTGCTCATGGTTTCTTTGATTGGTTTCTAAATGTGTCCGACTGAAATTCTGTCATTTTGTTAAGTGTTGGGGTAGTTTGTGCTAGAGAATAATGGTAAATATTGTTCATGAAATACTAATGTACACAGTTTATATGATACTGCTGAAGTAGGGTGTTGTATGTCATTTGTAAATGTTTGTGTGTTTTTTATATGCAATAGACTATAGAATAGTGTTGATCATAAAGATGTATGTAGTAGTTGTCATGTGTTTTTAAGTTTTTCATGTTTTTGTACTATTCATATTTTGTTTTTCCTCAAAATCCCTGATTTTGACGTTTTTGTTCAGCTGGAGAAATAGTAGCAAAATTAATCCATTACCACACAATCCCATTTTTTGATGACCTTTGGAAAGAAGCCTTTTGAAACATTATGGGCAAAAGGCAGAAAATGCTGGTAACCAGCAATTTCTCTCGTAACCTACATTTTCTCCTTTTTCCACAATGTTTTCTACCCTTCCTAATACAAATTTTAATTTTTAAATCATGTTTTATTTGTCGTCTGCAAATACTTTCAATTTGGACAAGTCTAAAATTTTGTTGTTTTGTAAAGAGTTAAGAAAAAGCTTTTGATCAGTAACGGTTTGAGCTTAGTGTACAAATCCTCTCTCTAGGCATGGAATAACTTAAGTGGGGATTAGTGAAACACTTAAATTCTTTACCAAAAGACAGAAATTTGGACTTGCCAAAATTGAAAGCATTTGCAGATGACAAAAAAGTTCATGATTAAAAGATGGAAATTTATTTAAATTGGTATTAGGAAGGGCAGAAGTACCATTTAGAGAAAAGGGTAAACTGCTGGTTACCAAATTTTCTATTTCCCGCTGAGTTTTCAAAAGCTTTGTATGTCAGGAATGTGTGATAAGTTGTTAAATTTTTACCCAAAATCCTGTGTGTTAACTCTTTACCACACGACAAAATTTTCGACTGGTCCAAATTGAAAGCAGTTGCAGACGACAAAATAAGGTAACTGAAAAATTGAAATTTGTTCTGGGAAGGGTAGAAAACACTGTGGGAAAAGGAGAAAATGCTGGTTACCAGCATTTTCTCCTTTTCCTACAGTGTTTTCAAAAGGCTTATTTCTCAGGGGCGTCAAAAGTAGGGATTGTGTGGTAATGGGTTAACTCTTTACCAAATGACCAAAATTTTAGACTGGTCCAAATTGAAGGCACTTGCAGATGACAAAATGAATGTGACTAAAGAATTTAAATTTGTTTCAGGAAGGGAAGAAAACATTGTAGGATATGGAGAAAATGCTGTTACCAGCATTTGCTCCTTTCATCTTAATATTTTCAAAAAGGTTTTTTGTTGTTTTTTTTCATCAGAGATGTTAAAGGTTGATATTGTGTGGTAAAGGGTTAAAAGACTCTAAGAAAGAAGGCTTTTGAAAACTTTGCAGATAGGAGAAATATCTGGTAACCAATATTTTCTCCTCTTCATATCATATTTTTGTCTTTAAAGGCATATAAAATGATTTGTGTTACATTAGTCATCGCAGGTGCATTCAATTTTGACAAGTCTAAGATGTGTGTCATCTGGTTAAGAGGTAACTGAGGAGGTAGGTAGCTCTTGTGACAATGTTAGTAAAATATTAGCTGCTTGTTTTCATTATTTGTACAGGAAACATTCCCATAAACAACTACAACGTTTACCAAGCAAATGACCCTTGGGAGAAAGGCTTTTGAAAACATGGTGGGAAAAGGAGAAAATGCTGGTAACCAGCATTTCTCCTTTTTCCACCATGTTTTCATCTATTTTTGGGCAAATCCTATCATATGCGTTCATTTTTGGACAGGTCTGAAATAGAGTTTTCTGGTAAATTGTTAACCTATCTCACTACATGCTATTTTTCCAAATGCAATTATTTTTTTTTTTTGACACAAATGAGAATGATCTCAAGGAAAGGAATTTTTCTTGTCAATTCCTCACAAAACAATCTTGTCTTTCAACACTGAAGAAAAAGACTGTTGAAAAAATTTGAAAAAAGGAAAAAAATACTGGAAACATTTTTTTTGTCCTATCAAAGCCAAATTCCACATCACCTCTGGAGATATGTCAATTTTAACATCTGCAAAAGCTATTTGTTTATTATATTGCAGAGATTTAACTCATACAAATGACAGAAACATGGACTGGACCAAATTGAAAGCATTAGCAATTGACAAATTAAATGTAGCGAAAATGATGATTTCTGTGTTTGATAGGATAGAAAACTATGCGTGATTGGGTAGGAAACATTGTGGTTTTAAACATTATCTTTTTACCACAATTATTTCAAAGTAATTCTTCCTATGGATTGTTAGAAATGCTTAAATCATCATAGCTGCAGTAAGGAAACATGTTCTTCGTGAAATAGAGACAAAGTCCAACAGTCTAAAGTTTTCCTTGTATGAAGTTTTAGCACAAAGACACACATTTTGGCAAAAGGATGCTTGGTAACCAAAAGTTTTCCTTTTGCCACAGTGTTCCCCAATTGGAGGACAAAATATATGTTTAATAGGTTTTGAGATTCTTTAAAACTAGCTTTAGAAGATCAGGGTATGAAGTTAGATATTCATAAAGAACACATGACTATATTATTATGTATCACAAATTTATAAATGGCAATATAGTTTGTTTATTTTTGGTCTCATTCCATTTAAAAAAAAAGGTACAGTATATAGATAATGTATGTCCCTCTGCCAAAAAGGGGTCTAATGGATTTCTGTGATGTGTTATACCTAGCAAGTCATCCTAGAAATACAGATCCATAAAATTCATTTTGTTTAACTCTTTACCACATTATGATAAGTTTTAACGACCCTGAGAAAGAAGCCTTTTAAAGACCTCATGGGGAAAGGAGAAAATGTTGGTAATCAACATTTTCTCCTTTTCCCACAATTTTTTCCATAACATTGATGGCAAATCCCATCATTCGAGCCACATGTAATTTATGCCTGCAAATGCTTTTAACCTGAACAAGTCTATATTTCTGTTGTGTGATTGTAGGGTCATTGTACATTGCCTAAATTTACCCATGGCAGAATGTATATATCCAAAATTTACCCATGGCAGAAGTTCCAGGTTGGCCACAGCTGATTATGTAAGCTGATATGATCTATACTTTTCCACAGTTGCATGAAACGCTGTTGTCCCAGAGTATGGACTGTCATGTTTTATGATGAAGTGGGTTGAGTTCTTAACTTTTCATTGAGGTATCTTGTATATTATGCCGTTAAAGATCAAGTCACAAATTTTGTACAGCCTGATCTTGATCTACACTGACTCCAAAGGCAACAGTAGTCATGAATTTTTAGTGTAGAAATAAGACCCAACTAATCCCAATTTCATGGTTGCTGTTGTTAAAGTATTTCAGCAGAGTGGACAATGTAGAACAAAGATCAGGCTGCACATTTTGTGCGGCCTGATTTTGATCTATACTGGCCACAAAGGGAACTCAAATTGTGAAAGCCACATTGTGGGTTGATACCTTTTTGATGTATCATCTCACTAGTTTAGTTGTCTATTGGAACCATATAGGACCATCATGACACTTCTGTTATCATAGGCTTTAGGTATATTATACCATGCCCGATCTTTACCATACAATCCTGTACTTTTTGATGATCCATAAAGAAGAAGTCCATTTGAAAACATGGTGGAAAAAGGAGAAAATACTAATACAGTGTAATCAGCATTTTTCATCTTTGCCAAAAATGGTTTCTGTCCTTTCAGAGACTTATCCCATTGTTAAAGCTACTTTTATTTGAAATTTTCGACTGCAAAAGCTTTTAACTCATTTCCAAACAACAAAATTGTAGGTTTGTCCAAATGAAAAGCATTTGCAGATGACAAAATAAAAGTGACTGAAAATTTGAAAATTGTTTTGGGAAGGATGGAAAACATTGTGGTAAAAAGGAGAAAATGCTGGTTACCAGCGTTTTCTCTTTTTCCCGCAAATGCTTTCTAAAGGCTTCTTTCTGAAGGTCGTCAAAAGTAGTGGTAACGAGTTAAAACTATTTCATTTCAAATTTTGTCAGCAAAAGCATTTACTATAAGGGAGTCTAAAGTTTTGACTTGGTAAAGAATTATAGTGAATTAAGAATACATGTTTGTGTTATAGTATTTGCTCAAAGTAGGCCCATATGTACTGTAGAATATTCCAAGCTTGCATGAAACAATCAAACTGCTGTTAAATTGCTTCCTGATGTAAATATATTTGAGCCATACTGCGGCAAGAGAGGGTTTAACCCTTTACCAAACAATCCCTGAGGTAGAAGCCTTTTGAAAACATTGCGGGAAAAGGAGAACACTCAAAAATTGAAATTTGTTCTAGCAGGTTGGAAAACTTTGTTGGATAAAGGAACAAATGCTGGTTACCAGCATTTTCTTCTTTTCACAATGTTTTCAAAAGGCCTCTTTTCTCAGAGGATGGCTCATTTATTTATCCTACTTTAAGTCACATTAGTGAAAGAAATTAGTGTAATGCCAAGATTCATATAATCTTGAAAGTTACTGTACGGGAGGAGACGACCGACAGTAACTGTGTCCTTTGCCAGACATTTTGCTAAGCCAATCAGAATTTGTATACTTTTCAAATTTATGAAATCTTGGAGTATAAGACTAAGAGCATTCTTAAGAATGGTTGGTGAATATAGACCCTGGCTTCATGTATAACCCATTACCACTCAATCCCTACTTTTGACGCCCCTGAGAAAGAAGCCTTTTGAAAACACTGTGGGAAAAGGAGAAAATGCTGGTAACCAGCATTTTCTCCTTTTCCCACAGTGTTTTCTACCCTTTCCAGAACAAATTTCTATTTTTCAGTCACCTTTATTTTGTCGTCTGCAAATGCTTTCAATTTGGACCAGTCTAAATTTTTCTCGTGTGGTAATGGGTTAATTCTTTATCATACTACAGAATCTTAGACTTGTCCAAATTTAACCATGTACCAGATAATAGAATTTTAGCCTTGTCCAAGCACTGGCAGACAACCTATTTCAGTGTGGCTCAAATGTTACGTGATAAGAATTGACCTGGCAGAATGTGGCTAACCTTTAACTCTTTACCACACGAGGAAAATTTAGATTGGTCCAAAATGAAAGCATTCGCAGATGACAAAATAAAGATGGCTGAAAAATTGAAATTTGTTTTGGGAAGGGTAGAAAACACTGTGGGAAAAGGAGAAAATGCTGGTTACCAGCATTTTCTCCTTTTCCCACGATGTTTTCAAAAGGCTTATTTCTCAGGGGTGTCAAAGTAGGGATTGTGTGGTAATGGGTTAACATAAGCTAACATTTTTATTTTCCACTGTCGTGGCTTTTGGCCATTTCGAAATTATTAGTCATATATGCACCTAAACACATGCATCATAATGTTACTTTATCAATCTTTTGCTTTATTGAATACAGCTATACTCATGAGGATTTCCAAATTACCTAATTTACCTCAATCTAAAACACAAATGAGTTGTACCATAGCTCTGCCCTGCCAGGTCGATTCTTACAACCTGTATATGATCTTTGTTGTTGTTGTCCAAAGCTTGCATTAGTGATGGGAACTGCTCTGGTATTACTCAGGCTTCAGCTCAATACATTCCAGTAGTGTTGAAGTGTTAGGGCTAGCATATGGTATAAGTTCCTTCATTAAATTAATTCCGTATCATACAAGTTTAGTCTTTTTCAAATCAAAAGCATTTTCTATTTGACAAGTTAGATGGGAGTCGTATTATTGAATTTGTTTTAGATATGATAGAAAGATCTTGTTGAAAAAGCAAAAAAAAGTTACCTACTATATTGATGTGTTAGGACTAACATAGCTTCTTCCATTTGTACAAAAAGACCAAATTTTTTTCTTTTAACGAGAGTTGAAAGCATTGTCGAAAGAGGTGAAAATGCTGGTTGCCAGCACTTTCTCCTTTTCGTACAAGGTTTACAAAGGGTGTCTTTCTCAGGGTTATTAAAAGTAGGGGTTGTGAAGTTAAGGGTTACTCAAAAAATGAAACTTGTCTTTTACAGAACTTCTGATATATAGGATCTGACATGAGTTGGCTTTTGAGATGGAATTTTATTAAACGAGTCTAGGGAAAATGTTATTAAGCGAGCCTTTGGCAAGCTTAATAACATTTTTTCTTGACGAATTTAATAAAATTTCATCTTAAATGCCACCGATTGTCAGATTCTTTTTATCACATAACGATTTTTCACTAATGATAGATAAGAAGATGCAAAAACATCTATAGATGCACCCGCAGTTCTATCCGTAAACCCTGTTCACTTCTATGAAAAACATTCAAAATGACGTCAAAAATGACATCACATAATTGTGATATTACATGTGTATAAGATAAGAAAATTTGTTATGGGTATATTACACTGAAAACAAGGGAGGTTGTGCGATAAAAGCTTATACTAAAGAAGAAAATGCGTTGTTTAGAATTTAAGACTATGGATTCATGGGGAAAAAACAAAGTGCTGGTTGTGTGATGTAATTACAGATATATATTAAACATGTATATGAGCCTTTCTATGGCAAAAGAGGGTTTAATGCATCTCTGCAAGACTATTGTAAGTGCATTTACTTTTTATGTGCACTTACAATAGTCTTGCACTTACCCCTTGATCTGTTGTCTGATACTGGCCTATTACTTGGGCAGAGTGGTTTTGGACACGCAGAAAATTTACCAATAGCAAAAAGTGTTGATTCAGATCAGCCTGTGCAGTCTGCAGAGGCTGATCTGAATCAACACTTTTTGCAGATGCATTAAAACCTCTTTTTACAGAGCATGGGTCATAATTATGAAGTTGATATGGTTATGAATAATGTTTACAGAAAAAAATATGTGTATTTTTGTTGTGAATCATGTTATATATATTTGTGTTGTAGTAAATGATTTACTGTAAGGATTGACCATTTTTTTATATACGTACATACATATTATAAATTATATTTATAGAGTTACATTTATAAATTGAAAGGATCCATGAAATTCTGTGCCTGTCTTCATTAGTCATTCTCAATTCATTCCTACCAGGAATTTCAATTTCCAGTCTCGTGCTTTCTGATTGGTTGAAAGTTTTTGTAAAGGCCAATCACAGGACCAGTCTTTAACTCTTTACCAGTCGAAAGAGTTTTAGACTTGTCCAAATTCTCCACTTTTCACAGACAACACAAGATAAATGTGACTCAAAAAAATCAGAATTGTTCATGATAGGGTACAAAACGTTGAGAGAAAAAGGACCAGTGTTTCCTCCTTTCTCACAATGTTTTAAAAGCCATTGAAGTTGTTAAAATATACATTGCTGGGAAAAAGGTTACATTGGAATATTGAAGCAAATCTTAATGCTATTGGTATGTGCAAGACTATTGTAAGTGCATATACATGTACATTGTATATGCACTTACAATAGTCTTGCACTAGCCCATTGTTATGGTGATTAGTGAATGTAGATCCTGTATCACTATACTTTAACCCTTTATCAAACAGTCCCTGGTGTTTATGACCCTGAGATAGAAGCCTTTTGAAAACTTTGTGAGAACAGGAGAAAATGCTGCTGAGCAGCATTTTCTCCGTTTCCTTCAATGTTTTCTACCCTGCTGGAAACCAATTTCAATTTTTGAGTTGCATATGATTTGTCGTCTTCAACTGCTTTCAATTTGGACCAGTCTAAAATTTGTTGTTTGGTAATAAGTTAAGATCAAGATTACACATGAGCAATGCTGAAGTAAAAGGGGATATAATAAGTCTTTGTGCAGCATTATTCCAGCAAGATAATTACGAATGCATTAAGTCCAGTTTCTGAAGCAAACTGACAGGGTCACAAAATCAATTTATCCTTTTTGTACTAACAGAAAATTGACCAACAGTTAAAAGGTTTCAGCCTAGGTCAGCCTGCGCAAGACTGCACAGACTGGCCTGGGTTGATACTTTTTAAAGATTTACAAAACCCCCTTTTTACAGGGCATGGCTTAAATGGTGATATAGTCTTATTATTAGAGTTATTGTATGACATTGTATTGTTCAAGTTACTGATTCATTATGTAACCTCATTTCATGTTGTAGAAATGTTTTTATCTCTCTGCTAATGATTCAATACAATGTGGTATAACATATATTTGTTTGTTTTCATTTGTCTAGAGGCGGGCTATCAATGACTCTGTATCAACAGCTATGTTGGGGTATCAGCAGCTATGTTAGGCTATCACTGACTCTGTACCAACAGCTATGTTGGGGTATCAACAACTATGTTGGGGTATCAGTGATTTTGTACCAACAGCTATGTTAGGCAATCAATGACTGTATCATCAGTTATGTTTGGGTATCAATGACTCTGTACCAACAGCTATGTTGGGGTATCAATAGCTATGTTAAAGTATCAGCAACAATGTTGGGTATACGTAGCTATGTTGGGGTATTAGCAGCTATGTTAGGCTATCAATGACTCTGTACCACAACTATGTTGCGGTATCAATAACTATGTTGGGGTATCAATAGCTATGTTAAAGTATCAGCAACTATGTTGGGGTATCAACAGCTATGTTGGGGTATTAATAACTATGTTGCAATGTCAATAACTATTTTCGGGTATCAACAGCTATGTTTTGGTATCAACAACGATGTTGGGGTATCAACAGCCATGTTGGGGTATTAATAGCTATGTTGGGGTATCAATGACTCTTTATAAGCAGCCTTGTTGGATCATTAACCATTATGTTGGGGTATTGTTAGCTATATTGAAGTATCAAGAGCTATGTTGGGGTATCAAGTTTTATTGGCTTATCAAAATTTTTCTATCAATAGCTCTGTTTACATATTCTCGTATTCCTTCCTGTTATTCTATTAAACTGGCATGTGTTGACGACATTTGTCAATAAGTCTCCAAATACAAGTGAAGGAACCATGCCCTAGATATTTACATATTGTTTGTAAGGGTTCGTTTGGTGATCTTAACTCTACCAAATGACTATTTTAGACTTGTCCAAATCGAAAGCATTTACAGACGACAAAATAAAAGTAACTGGAAATTTCAAATTTGTTTTGTGAAGGGTAGAAAACATTGTGGGAAAAGGAGAAAATGCTGGTTACCAGCATTTTCTCCTTTTCCCACACTGTTTTCTAAAGGCGTATTTTTCTGGGTCGTCAAAAGTCGGGATTGTGTAGTAAAGGGTTAAGTAATTATAACATACAATCTAGGGCCTACTCATTGATTAGTTCAATGTTTTATTACCTTAATTAAATTTGTTTACCACTTGAGATCTATATCTCGAAAATCAAACCGTCATGTCCGCAATTTGAATTTTGGCGGATGTTGTGTTTTTAAAGTTGATGAAAAGGGAGACCCTACCGTCCAGTAAAAAAATAGTCGATCATAATCTGTTCTTCTTTCTATTTTTTGATGTGTCTTAGGAACTGTAGATATTCAAAATAGTCATAGAAATATCTCATTAATCATTATAACTGGGTGGAAATATTCATTTTTAAACCGATCGAGCCTATTACTTATTCTCCTTTACTTTTAGGCTGTGCCCTGGCTTCACAACAGGGGATGCAACTCTGATATAAAAAGAGGACATAGATTAATACGAGTTTTCTCCCATAGACCATTGATCTTTCACAATCTCGCCATTTTTTCCCCCCCTGTAGGCCTATCATGAAACATTAAATTTAAAATTCCTGATTCTCCTTTTTTCGTAAATCAGCATATGAAAGAATGCCATGCAAAGTCATATACAATATTGAAAATGAGGCACAAATCAATAATATATTAATGGGCGAGTAGAAAGACGGATGGATTAATGGATGGTAAGCAAGGGTATGCAGTCTCTTCGTACCATAACCATTTCGTACCATAGATTAACCATTTTGCACCATGGCGTTGCCACTTTGTGTCATGATAACACCATGTTGGACCATGACCAAACATCAATAAATATGACAAAAGTACTTTTTAATACATTTACTTCGTAACAACAAATGTTTATGGATGTAGTCATAAATCGATCAACTTTTTACCAAATGGCAAAATTTCAGATTGGTCCGAAATTGAAAACAGTTGCAGAAGACAAAGTAAAAGTGACTAAAATTTTGAAATTTGTTTGTGAAAGGTAAAGAACATTGTGGGAAAAGGAACAAAAATACTGGTTACCAGTATTTTCTCCTTTACCTACAGTGTTTTCAAAAGGCTACTTTCTCAGGGCTGTTAAAAGTCGGGATTGTGTGGTAAAAGGAATCAGTAAGAATGTGACTGAGAAAACAGATTGATTTGATTGGTATGTTCATCTCAAATGTTTGTTGAAGGTCGAGTATATCTGCATGTAATTAGAGTTGGGAAAAAATTGATTAAGCCTACATTAATCTGGAGACATACAATACACTATTATCTATGTATCTGATTAAACTGAACATTTAATCAAGAAATCAAAAATGTTTGATTATCATTGACTGCATACTGTCTTCTGTCTTTTATTTCTGTCTTCCTATTTTATGCTTATTTAGGGAAATCAATGTTGCCAAGACAAGTACAACTGTCAAAGTCTATGTGATGATTTTTGTCTCTAGAAAAACCTAATGATTTCCATAACATCATTTGCATTTACTGCACACGTTAAAAAAGCAGTTTATTGACCCTCGGAGAGATTGCTGCAAAAATACAATTTTAAAAGGAGATAATCAGAAAGTTTTATTGAGTAAAATTTCTTGCATGAATGTTTAAAATGAATAAATAGCATCTTTTTTTCTTCTTTCTCATATTTTTGGCGGGCTTTTTGTGAGATGAATAACCCCGAGTTGGACAAGTTTTTGCCTTTTACCTGTGTTGTGAACAGTACCAAAGTGATTTTTCTACATTTATTCATTGACTGAAGTTTCATCCCAGGTTTTCATAACCGCTCAAAAAGAACCCTTTTTAAACTGTTGTTGGAAAAGGAGAAAATGCTGGTAACCAGCATTTTCTAGTTTTCCCACAATGTTTTCTATCCCTCCCAAAACAAATTTCAAGTTTTGAATCCCATTTGTCATCAGCAAGTGCTTTCAATTTGGACAAGTCTAGAATTCTCTTGTTTGGTAAAGAGTTAATGTAAAGCTTGTTACATGCCTTCACTTCTTTACATTTGATGTTTTTCAGAAACATTCACACTTATAGTAATTGAAACACAAACTTATTTCGTAAAGGGTTAAGTGATAATCCCATGAAATGAGTTTTCAGCAAACAAATTTTTAGTTTTTGTCAGCTCGAAACAATCAATATAGATTTAGCTTAGTAACAAAAGGAAATTTATTAAAACTTCTCTCCGAAAGGAATAAATCTAAAGTACTTATTACAATAATACAAAGAATTTCATTTTTTGCCACAAAAGCCCTTAAGTAGTCTTCTTTTGTCTTGAGTGCTTTGCATTATAATGATCACCATGTATTAAGGATAAGTCGTGCAATTTCCCTTAAAAAGAAATAATGAACGTACTAGTGGTTTCCTTCTTTATTTTTATGGTCTAAGGGAGAAAACTCGTACAACCTTAAAGTCAAAATTATGAAGAGTGACCTCCCTTATTGTGACGATTTCACACACACCCACATCCGGCCTCTTTCTGACTTCCCCGCAGATAAATGATCGATTATACTGTGTTTAACGATGTTTTCCTGTTGCAGTGCCTATAATGAATCCCCGAAAAGAAAATAGTCAAGCCAGGGATCGAACCAGTGACCCCCTGTTCTCTTTTGAAACTTACTTTTACTACCGATTGAACAGCTACTCGGCCCCGTAGATAAAACACTAGTGAACGAATTGGAAACTTAAAGAAACACACACAATCGGTTCTTTCTCTTAAAAAGTAGAAGTATTTTCCTTATCTGAGGTTCAAGATTCGATAGTATAAGATATGTTACAACACTTTACTGATTTCCACCTATAGCTCAGTCTTATGGTATAAAATTAATCCTATTTTGGGGAATTTTATTTACAACTTTACTTCGGGTATACAGTCTACTATAATAGATATTCGCTGAGAAAGATTCGTTTATCGTTAAGATCAACACACGGGGCTCTGTTTACATAATTATTCTCGTGTTTCTCCTAGTTATTCTATTTGATTCGCAACAGTTGACGACATTTTTCGATTTGCTTCGAAATCAAAGGACTGAAAGTCCTGAAAAGCGGATTTGTTGAACAGTTTCCAGCTATTTGGTGTGATGTGAAAAATCTTTAAACTATTTTCTCCTATTCCAATAGTGTTTTCAATTATATGAGTAAACTTAAGTTCATTTACAGGTATCATTTTCTTTTGTCTGCAGATGCATTTAACTCTTTCCATATTATAGGCAGCACCAGAAGCTTTGATGGACAGTGTGGGTCAAGATCAGACTGCACAGAAAATGCAGTCTGATCTCTGATCTCCACTGTTCCCTGCGTCATTGTAGATTCATGACCGAATTGTTTCTTGATCTTGCAAGAAATGTATTTTTAGCCTTTGAGACAATGCAATTAATTTGTTCAGTAGTGAAAGCGTTAAAGTGCCTAAAACTTGTCATATGCGACAGTAATGAACAATGAAATGGCATTAATTTGATTACCATATTTGATTAAAAAACAAGAAGTACCGCAACTTATACATAGATGGTTGACGTAGACTAACCTGAACAAGCTTACAAAATTAACTCCCATCTAAATGTGGATCTGGGGTCATGCATGGCTCACTAGTAAAGTGTAGGACTTGTTACCTGATGGCCCAGCCTCATTGGATTCACAATGTTTTTTTCTGCAAGAGTGTCCTTAGGCAAGACAACGCAGTGCCCTAGCCTAGTACATGTGCTACTTAAAGCCAGACATACAGAAATAAGCTAGCTGTAGCAGTCATATGACCGAAATAATGTTGAGAATGACAGTAAACATCATTCAATTAATCAAATGTGGATCTAACATTGGCCTGCATGGTTAACTTTCATCTAACATTTCTGTCAGCCTCACAAAATGTAGCTGTTAACTCTTAGAAAACATTGGTAGACCAACATATTTTCAGTTTTCATTCTTACTTAGGTAAGACTTGTGTAATGGAAAACAGCTATGTCCACTAAATATCATCCTGCAAAATTAGCTATAGTTAAAAATAAGTATTATTGAACTACTTTCACAGATTCATTTTTGTCATTTTTTCCTTCTTTGAATTATCATTTGTAAATCTAAAACCACTATATTCTCAATTCAAAAAGAGATAATAATTACCTCCCTTTTCAGAAAACTAACAAAAGTATCAAAAATAATTTCAAGATAGGCATAAATGGAATTTCTGATCTGTTAGAAATGTGCAAAAATATCATTTCTGCATAAATCCTTATTTATCCTTATTTATCATCCAATTAGAATATTCACCGGAAATGCATTACACAGGTCTTACCTTAACTCTTTACAACACAATCCCGAATTAACAACTGTTAAGTCCTTTGAAAACAGTGTTGGAAATGGAGAATATGCTGGTAACCAGCATTTTCTCCTTTTCCCACAATGTTTTCTACCCAATTAAAGACATATTCCATCATTTGAGCGACATTAGAATTGTCGTCTGCAAATGCTTTCAGTTTGGACATGTCCAAAATTTCATTGTGTGGTAAAGAGTTAAGTCATTTTCCCCATCCCATTTCACCATTAAGGATACAAGGTAAGTGTGGCAATATTATCCTATTTTGAAGGATGTTCAGAAAAAAGAACTTTTGAAACAACTTATCCAATTGGCTGAGCTGTTTTTTGTCTGAGACATTGCTTTAAATCATATTAAAAATATTAAGAGCTCAGCCTAGGGTTTGTAAACATGTGAGCTTATATAGATACACTGGACATAATGATTCTATCATTCTTTTCTATAGCATTTTAAGCATTTCTAAATTCATCATTGTTCATCATTATGCAAGACTCTTTTAAAAGATTGAAACTTCTGTACTCAGACATTAAGGTTTTGATTTTTACAGTAGCATTTTACAATTCTAGCCTAAGCACAACAATTTCTAAATTTTTATATGGTTGGTATAATCATATAGACTGCAAACAATTCAAATCTAAAATAGTGAGCCAATGAGAATGGAATTTTACTATATTAGGCAGTCTGATCTTACTCTACCAGTACACCTGTTACAAACTATTACAGACTGTCTTCATTCTGAGGTATAAAGCATGCATTGTTTTGAAACTAGTATGGTTTAGTAAAAAAAAAAACAATACAGGAGTCCTTTCTGGGTAAAAGAAATAGTGGCATTTTGTATGCAAGTTCTTACTGAAAGCACATTGTCCTTTCCATGACTCTTAACTCATAGTATCCTTTCAAGGTTCCTCTTAATTACAACACAACTTCAAACTATAAATTTAAAAATGAAATACAACATCAAACTAGTAACAATAATTTGATTGTTCAGGTAGAGTAATTTCTTCTTTTCTTTCATAAGAATGTTCTTGGTTTCATTCCTGAACTCAAAAATGTTTTGTAATAGTCTGAGAGGTGAAAACTAAGTGATGTGTTCAGTAATTTCTAAGATTTAGACCATGTGCAATTCATAATTATTGAATGTACCTTTCTTCTTTAAATAAATGAAAATTTACCTTGTATCTTCATAAAGAAACAAGTCAAGAAAAGTAATGATTGTACAAAAGAAATTAAGTTCAACTCATGCAGTGCCACAAAATATTAACTTGAAACCTTCAAGAATAATTTGATGGGGACTATTTTCTCGTTATCAGTAACTATTAGTGTCAACACTGTTTCAGTCTTACAGTGACAACAATTCATCCATTTCTGTACCTTTTGGGTTTTACTAGGGCTAGGCTGGTTCTCTACGGTGTCTTGTCTATGGACATTCTACAAAATCCTAGCATCTAGAAGAGGATAGAACCTGTGATAATCCATAAGTGGTCAAAACTGGTCAATGGTGGTCGACTTGTAGAAGTCAATTGGAAATTTAAATGGTCAGATGAGTTTTAAAACGGCATTTAGGCTAATTTGTGGATGATTTGATGTGTGGATTTTTTCACTCAGATAAGTTGATTTCATCAATGTGAAAGAGAGGGGTGGAAAAACTGTTTTGTCCCTGCCAAGGATACTCATCAGCTGGCTTTTGCCACTTTTCCAAACTGTGTAGAAGTTCCTAATAAGGTCTTAAGTTTCATGTTTGACACCTAAGTAATTGCTTGATGATAAGATATTATCATGACTACTTACAACTCATTATTTCATGCTTTAGGAATAAAGCCTGGTGTCAAGGATAATACCCCAAAATAGGGACACATAATTTGTCCCTTTGGTAATTTGATTTAACTCTTTACTAAATGACAAAATTGTAGGCTGTTCCAAATTGAAAGCATTTGCAGACAACAGAATAAATGTGACTGAGAAATTAAAATTTGGTTCTGGATGGATACAAAAAAACATTGTGGGAAAAGCAGAAAACACATTTTCTCCTTTTCCCACAATGTTTTCAAAAGGCTTCTTACTCAGGGTCATTAAAAGTCGGGATTGTGTGGTAAAGAGTTAAGCCACACCCAACTGAGGTAGAAAGGATCAACTTTCAAACCTTTAACTGTTTTGATGGCACTTTACAGATGTAGGAAGACACTTAAATGTACTTCAAAGACATTGATGTATCCCAAACTATTGTTTATTTAATCAGTTAATGCCTTCTTCATGTGTACCACAAAATTCCTATACATTCCTATTAATAACAAACCTGCATATTTCACATGTTTGCCTATGAATGACTGCTTTTCTGCAATTTAACATGAGAGGTGGAGGGAGGGAGAGAGGGAGAGTGTGTGTGGAGAAACATTATCTAACCTGTAAGAAATGATAATCGACAAAAATTGTTTGCTTAAAAAAATGACCTCTATGCAGGTTCAATAAAGAGAGTCATTCTGACAACCTCTTCAGTTGACCAGCAATACTGTCTTTTGAATTATGAGCAAATAAAAAAGTGCCTTATTAATAAAAACTATGATACTGATGATAATATAATAATAAACCTTCATGAACAGGATATGTAAGAGGACAGCTTTTAATGTTAATTTAGAAACCAGACAGGTTTACATGTAAGCCAGTGATTTAATCAACTAAATCAACCTCCCCTATCTACCACAGCAATCGACCACTTGTGACCAGTATTGGCTGTTTATAACCGGTTAAAGCTGCCAGGCTGGTCAATACTCATATTGACCTGCTCTTTGCCAACCTTGCACACTATATATTAACTAAATCATTGCAAATATGTGCAAAAAATAACTGTTGTAGCATTATGAGCTACTTGAAATTAATATTTATACACTGGTATAACTGTTATTTATTACATCTAATGCATTTTTGAGAGAATCCATTTTCATGGTCTATAGGAAAGACTTAACCCTTTCCCAAATGACAAATTTTGGACCCTTCCAAACCAAAAGAGTTTGCAGAAGACAATATTAGATTTGGAAAAAAATGGCAGAAAGTTCTCAAAAAGGGTTGAAAACACTGTGGGAAAAGGAAAAATTGCTCATTACAAGCAATTTTTCCTTTTCCCACAGTGTTTTCAAAAGACTTTTACTGCAGACACGTAAAAACCAGGGCTTGTTTGGGAAAGGGTTAAAATCATCACACATCATTGGGCAGAAAATAGTCCTTTTTTTGAATATGTGAATCCAAGCCCTTGGTACAACTGAAGGTACTTTTGCAGCCAGAATGGATGAAGATCACACTCAGTGTGACATATTGCTATGCAGAGTAAAAAATGACTTTAATATAACTAAATTAAAACTTTCAAGTTGAATGTACAAATCCAATTATTGCTATTTTGAAGTTAATTCTTTTGGGAAAAATACTTTCTTACAAGGCAGCATGGATCAAAGATCAGACTGCACTTTGTTGCAATCTGATCATAATCAACACTGTCTGCAAAAGGTCCTTGAGTAGCACTTATCAGCCTAAGGGTTAATGGCATTGGATCACTCTATAAAAGTTTAAAAACTATATAGACATACTTTCACGCTAAGGTTTGAATTACATAAAACACAGTCACATAAAACACAGTCACTATCTTAAATATGGGCTGAGCTGCAGTTCATAATAAGAATTTAAATAAGTAAAGATAGTTATATAACTTGCTCTGTAAATGCACTTCTAATTCACAGGATCAGAAATATATCAAAGATGTCAAATCTATATGTCTAAAAGAAAGACGTATAGATGCATTTCTGTGCATCCTTTGTCATAAATTATGTACTAACTCGGCATTTTTTTTTTTTTTTTTTTTTGCCGAAATGTCACAAAATAAAATTCAAGGTATCAGAGGGACTAAAAATGGAGTTTTATATCTTGAAGACAAATTGGAAGCCTATCTGAGTCCTTTAGGATTCACGTTAGTGGATGTCTAGTTCACTGAGAAGGACACGATTTTCCATCAAAAACCTTCAGTTAAATTCGTGTCACGGGTTCGTACTTGGTCGGGGCCGTTTGTAAATAAAATATTTCTTACCGTCGATGACAAGAGAGAAATACTGGTTCCATGCTTTTATGCTACAGGATGCATATATATCAAACATTTTTTTTTATACACTGCACGATCTCCATACTGTCAAAAGTTCTGCAAAAATGTTTCAAACAATTCAGAAATTCATCGAGAGCGTCATATGAGTGGCGACAACTAGGTTAGGTCGACTGTATGGGTTCTGTATATTCGTTATCGATAGGGCTTTTAACTATTTATGGCCAAATTCTAGCTGGCGCTCTGAACAGTGAACATTTTTTAAACAAGACATGGTTGAAAATGTGATTTTTATCGGGGAAAAATTGCTTAATCTCCTTGTTTATATAGCAGCGGACGATACAAGTTGTGAATGAAAGTTCTTGAATGAAAACGAGGGCAGTGTAAATAATGTTCATACGCTACATTTTGAAAAATACATGAACAAACTTTGTTTTAGTATTTAAAGTAATTTAGATTGACAATTGCTGAGTTTTGATGAAATTTCGATAAAGAAATCAACCTTAATTTGTATGGTTTGTTCAGGGTCAGAATTGATCTAATTTGTAAATCTGCGTTATTAGCCTATAAATCAGCCATGCAAAACTGAAAGTAAGCGCGCATGCGTCGTTACGGATGATGTATTTGGTTCCGGTCAAAACGATCACAGTAAGCGGATTTGCTATAGCAAATCCGCTAAAAAGGAGTGAAGGAACCATGTCGTGAATCTAATACTCCATCGCGTTTAGGTACACAGCAGTAGAAAGAGATTGAGTTTAAGTAGTTCCGGCTTAAATTTTGTCGGAATATCCCGGATGTTTGTAGCTCGAAAGTGATTCAAACGCTTTGGAATTTTAGTTCAACTCACACGAGAACGCCAATACAACACCCGCCAAATTCAAAATGCGGAAATGACGGTTTGTTTTTCGAGATATTAGACCTAAAATGGTAAACAAAACACCCAACTAATCAATGAGTAGGCCGTAGATTGTATTTTATTACTAAAGATCACTTACCAAACCTTTAGAAATAAGCAATATATAAATATCTAGGACATGCTTCGGTTGAAGGGAGACTACCGTCTAGTTTAAAAAACATCGTGTTCATTACTTGTTTTTGTTATTTGTGATGTTATGATTTCTTAGGAACAGCAGATAATATACAAACTATCATATAAATATATCATTAATCATTATAACTGTGCGGAAATACTCGTCTTTATACCATTCTAGCCTGCAGACTAGATATTGTCTTATTCTTAGGCTGTGCACAGACAACAGGGGACGCGACTCTGATATAAAAAGCAAGACCAAGGTAAATACGAGTTTTCTCCCTTTGACCATTAATTTTCACGATCTTGCCATTTCCAGCCCCCGCGTCCTCTCTCTCTCCCCCCCCCCCCCCTTTCGTGAAACATTAAACTTGAAATTTTGATCCTCTTTTTCATGGAAATGAGCAAAGAAAGGAAAACAGGAAGATTAAATTACCTATCTAAATATAATATTGAAAATGGTGCATGAATAGATGATAAAATGAAGATAGAAAGATAGAGATGGATGGATTAGCAAGCAGGACCCAGTAAGCAAAGTTTATTTTGCAGGTTTGTGAAAAAAGTAATGTAAACTGGTGCTCGTTGTATCTCCCAAAAGCCGTCCGTTATGCAACAGGCAACACGCAATTTAACGACTGATCAATCGTCTTCATATTCTTACGAACGAAGTCCGTAACAAAGAAACAAATGAATAAATGCATGGCAGAAATAAGGATCGGAGCGGGATTCGAACTCCGAACTCCCGGACGCAAAGCCAATACCCTAACCACTGAGCCAAAGAGATATCTCCCTGACGCAGTAGCCAGGTATTGTATTTAAATCGGGAGAATGCCATGCAGGAAGGAGTGGTCTCCCGTAACACACCCCCTCTTAAAGTCATCATTTATTGATGACTCAAAGCCTTATTAGGCAGGAAGTCCAATTTTGGACAACAAATGGGATTAATGGCTCAATGGCCAATCCCGGACGAGCCCCCATCTTACGAACGAAGTCCGTAACAAAGAAACAAATGAATAAATGCATGGCAGAAATAAGGATCGGAGCGGGATTCGAACTCCGAACTCCCGGACGCAAAGCCAATACCCTAACCACTGAGCCAAAGAGATATCTCCCTGACGCAGTAGCCAGGTATTGTATTTAAATCGGGAGAATGCCATGCAGGAAGGAGTGGTCTCCCGTAACAATATACATGTACACTAAAACCATGCACCAATTAAATCAGATATGTTCCGTTACAGAATGCCTTACTTTCTGTTACATTTTAATATGTGCATTTTTCCGCATCAAGTATCACTGTATTACAAAAAGCAATTAATCAAGCAATATATAATAGGTATCACATGGGATTCTATATAACTGTTATGTATGATCCCAAGTATCACAGTTTAAAACTTAGAGTGTCTTGAAAACACCACATTCCTAACCCCACCGAAACTGAAAAAAAGACTGACCAGTACCACACTCTTTGTTAACCCTTTACTCCATAAATACTCATTTCTACACATTGCTTGTAGGAGCCTTTGGAAAACATTGTGGCAAAAGGTGAAATTGCTCGTGACGAGCAATTTCACCTTTTGCCACAATGTTTTCTATGCTATCAAAAGGCGTCATATACACATAAGAAACGGCTTCATCCTTGACATTATTTAGGGTCAATTAGAGATACCATAAAAATGCCTTATAAAGGGTTAATCAAACAATTATTCACAGTTTCATTGTTCTTTCATTAAAGTGAAAAACGGGAAATATTGAAAGGGCTGTAATGTACATATATAAAAAGATCTTCAGTGCAGCTTCTGAGTTTAGGTCAAATATGAAAGTGAAAGTAGGTTAGCTAATTATGAAAGCAGTGTATTTTCGTGTATTTCAGGGAGAAAAGAAAATAATCTGATAGATTATTTTACCACCGTGATACGTTCATTGATAGGGTAGAAAATATTGTTTGGTTACCAACATTTTCTCCTTTTTCCACAATGTTTACTGAAGGCTTCTTTCCAAGGGTCGTCAAAAGTCGTCATTGTGTGGTAAAGGGTTAATTACCGGTCGAACTAAAATGGTCAGGCGATTTATTTATTTCTTTATTTTTCGATGGTTGTACGGTTTGAAAGAAATTGAAAACGGCCATTCAATATTGTTAAAAGTATACAGTGTAATATATCTCCTTATAGTTTTAATTTCAAGAGGTCATGCAAACTGTTTTTCATCTTGGAAACATCAAAACACATGTTCAACATGCGAACTATTTTTCGTCTGCTACCAAAAAATCCCGGGAATTTCTAGCAGGGGAATCTCACAAGGCCGTGAAATCTGATCTTTTCAAAATTTTGATCATGAAAATGTTTCTAAAAACTCTATGTTGATACATATCGAATTATTTCTTTCGTATGCATGTACAAAAAAAATCAAACCTTTTTCACAAGCCCTTTGATTTTGAATTAATAGCAAATTTTCCGAAACTCCTTACCATTTTATATCAAAAGATGGGAAAGAGTGTCTACTTATTTGCTTTACAGTGTCTGAAAAACTTGAACTTTATCTACAGCATACGGTGTTAAATCTTACGGTCACTCAGGAAGCAAGCTGTTGCAAGCATTGCGGGAAAAGCAATTATTTTCTTTTCTCGAAACTCTTTAGCATGTAAGCTTCATTTTTTTCTTGTAAGATGGTAAAGAGTTTCTATCTTTATGTTCAAGAAACTGAAATTTTATCCAACAGTGATTTGTGTGCATGTAAGATGGTACAGAGTATCTACTTCTTATTCTTTCACAAAGATGAATTGTTGAAAAAGAATTTTTTTTTTTTTCAAAACACTTTACCATTTTAATGAAAATATTTTGGTAAAATGGTTGGGAGTTTCTACTCACTTTGCTTTTTGATGTCTTGAAATTGCAATATAATGTAACAGCATGCATTGCTGAGTACTATAGAGTACTGAGGAAAAAAGATCTTTCAAACAATAGGGTAAAACAGTCCAAAAAAAAAAAATGAATTTCAAAACTCTTTACCATTTTAGTAAAATTTCTTTGCTAAAATGGTTGGGAGTTTCTGCCCATTTGCTTTTTTATGTCTTGAAACTGCAATATAATGTAACAGGATGTATTGCTAAGTGCTATAAACACTGAAGAAAAAAGATCTTTCAAACAATAGGGTAAAACAGTACCAAAAAAAACCAATGGATTTCAAAACTCTTTACCATTTTAGTGAAAATATTTTGGTAAAATGGTTTCTGATACTGTTTATTGAGTTAATGCTTATTATGGATTTGAGACATTTCATTTGTTTCCAGTAGTTTTGTTCAGGACTGCTGTTTGAATAGCAACCAACATTGAAAATGTAAAGAGGAAATTGTGCAGCCACATGAAGCAAAACACATCCATTTACCTATTTATTTACAAATAGTTCTTTCTTTTTCTCCATATTTTCTCACGTATTTGCTTCCGTTTGCGCTCTTCATTCGAATAAAACCCGAATCAAGTTCTATGTTTCATTATACGGAAGACTGGCAAAATTGCAAACATTTAATGGTCTAAGGGAGAAAACTCGTACTTTCTTAAATCTTCGTAAGTCACAGAGTCGTCTCCCTTACAATTCTGAGCCGCCTAAAACCACAGACGAACAAAATGAGGTACACGCTCATAGTTTGTGGAGACGATCGGCATAAAAAAAAAAAAACTCTTACGCTTAATTATAATGGATTATATAATCTTTTCACGATGGTAACGTAAATATTTACGTTTCTGAAGGATTGCTGTAAAATCCTAAATCAAGAGAGGCGTAAAAGAATGATAATGATATTTTAAACCAGTCGGTAGTCTCCCTTGCATGTGATCTCGTTTGTAAATGCAACAACCGCTACAATTCGAAGTTGTAAGTGCCGATTTATTTATACTGTTAAGCAGAATGTAAACATAATTCGGATTATTAAACATTCAAACAACATATAAATCGGAAGACGAAATTCTATCTAACATATTATTGCACGTATACTTAAATATTTATAAAGTAAATGGGGATTCACATTGTCTAGGTCATGGTTGAACTAAAAGGGCAAAGCGTTTAAAATATTTTTTACTATGTACTGATATCCATAGACTCCGGTATCACCGTATATACACCGGTACATTTGAGTGGCCGGAACTACTTTGACGTCAACCTCACTTCAAGACTGGTTACCGCCCCTGATACTACTACGTGTATAGGTATACACGGTACCAGCCGATATAGCTCAGTAGGTAGAGCGTAGGACTTGTGAACACAATGTCCTACAGGTTGTGGGTTCGAATCCCCGGCTGGCCAACTAAAAATTACTAATAGTCTTTCGGATGAGACGTTAAACCGAGGTCCCGTGTGACGGTGCTACACACCGAGCACGTTAAAGAACCAGGCGGAATTCTCAGTAGGTTCGTCCTGTATCCTTGCACTATCCCCCGTAACAACTGGGCGTCACTCAGATGGGCAACCGGTAGCGACGATAAATAAACGAAAATAATCAATCAAAACCTGGTATCACAGTTGAAGACTTACAATGTCTTGAAAACACCACATCCCTAACCCCACCGAAACTGATAAAAAGACTGACCAGTACCACACTCTTTGTTAACCCTTTACTCCATAAATACTCATTTCTACACATTGCTTGTAGGAGCCTTTGGAAAACATTGTGGCAAAAGGTGAAATTGCTCGTCACGAGCAATTTCACCTTTTGCCACAATGTTTTCTGTGCTATCAAAAGGCGTCATATACACACATAAGAAATAGCTTCATCCTTGCCATTATTTAGGGTCAATTAGAGATACCATAAAAATGCCTTATGGGGTAAAGGGTTAATCAGACAATTATTCACAGTTTCATTGTTCTTTCATTAAAGTGAAAAACGGGAAATATTGAAAGGGCTGTAATGTACATATATAAAAAGATCTTCAGTGCAGCTTCTGAGTCTAGGTCAAATATGAAAGTGAAAGTAGGTTAGCTAATTATTAAAGCAGTACATTTTCGGGTATTTCAGGGAGAAAAGAAAATAATCTGAAAGATTATTTTACCACCGTGATACGTTCATTGATGGGGTAGAAAATATTGTTTGGTTACCAACATTTTCTCCTTTTTCCACAATGTTTACTGAAGGCTTCTTTCCAAGGGTCGTCAAAAGTCGTCATTGTGTGGTAAAGGGTTAATTACCGGTCGAACTAAAATGGTCAGGCGATTTCTTTATTTCTTTATTTTTCGATGGCTGTACGGTTTGAAAGAAATTGAAAACGGCCATTCAATATTGTTAAAAGTATACAGTGTAATATATTTCCTTATAGTTTTAATTTCAATAGGTCATGCAAACTGTTTTTCATCTTGGAAACATCAAAACACATGTTCAACATGCGAACTATTTTTCGTCTGCTACCAAAAAATCCCGGGAATTTCCAGCAGGGGAATCTCACAAGGCCGTGAAATCTGATCTTTTCAAAATTTTGATCATGAAAATGTTTCTAAAAACTCTATGTTGATACATATCGAATTATTTATTTCGTATGCATGTGCAAAAAAAATCAAACCTTTTTCACAAGCCCTTTGATTTTGAATTAATAGCAAATTTTCCGAAACTCCTTACCATTTTATATCAAAAGATGGGAAAGAGTGTCTACTTATTTGCTTTACAGTGTCTGAAAAACTTGAACTTTATCTACAGCATACGGTGTTAAATCTTACGGTCACTCAGGAAGCAAGCTGTTGCAAGCATTGCGGGAAAAGTAATTATTTTCTTTTCTCGAAACTCTTTAGCATGTAAGCTTCATTTTTTTTTGTAAGATGGTAAAGAGTTTCTACCTTTATGTTCAAGAAACTGAAATTTTATCCAACAGTGATTTGTGTGCATGTAAGATGGTACAGAGTATCTACTTCTTCTTATTCTTTCACAAAGACGAATTGTTGAAAATGATTTTTTTTTTTCAAAACACTTAACCATTTTAATGAAAATATTTTGGTAAAATGGTTGGGAGTTTCTACTCACTTTGCTTTTTGATGTCTTGAAATTGCAATATAATGTAACAGCATGCATTGCTGAGTACTATAGAGTACTGAGGAAAAAAGATCTTTCAAACAATAGGGTAAAACAGTCAAAAAAAAAATATGAATTTCAAAACTCTTTACCATTTTAGTAAAATTTCTTTGCTAAAATGGTTGGGAGTTTCTGCCCATTTGCTTTTTTATGTCTTGAAACTGCAATATAATGTAACAGGATGTATTGCTAAGTACTATAAACACTGAAGAAAAAAGATCTTTCAAACAATAGGGTAATAGAGTACCAAAAAAAAAAAAAAATTGGATTTCAAAACTCTTTACCATTTTAGTGAAAATATTTTGGTAAAATGGTTTCTGATACTGTTTATTGAGTTAATGCTTATTATGGATTTGAGACATTTCATTTGTTTCCAGTAGTTTTGTTCAGGACTGCTGTTTGAATAGCAACCAACATTGAAAATGTAAAGAGGAAATTGTGCAGCCACGTGAAGCAAAACACATCCATTTACCTATTTATTTACAAATAGTTCTTTCTTTTTCTCCATATTTTCTCATGTATTTGCTTCCATTTGCGCTCTTCATTCGAATAAAACCCGAATCAAGTTCTAAGTTTCATTATACGGAAGACTGGCAAAATTGCAAACATTTAATGGTCTAAGGGAGAAAACTCGTACTTTCTTAAATCTTCGTAAGTGACAGAGTCGTCTCCCTTACAATTCTGAGCCGCCTAAAATCACAGACGAACAAAATGAGGTACACGCTCATAGTTTGTGGAGACGATCAGCATAAAAAAAAAACTCTTACGCTTACTTATAATGGATTATATAATCTTTTCACGATGGTAACGTAAATATTTACGTTTGTGAAGGATTGCTGTAAAATCCTAAATCAAGAGAGGCGTAAAAGAATGATAATGATATTTTAAACCAGTCGGTAGTCTCCCTTGCATGTCATCTCGTTTGTAAACGCAACAACCGCTACAATTCGAAGTTGTAAGTGCCGATTTATTTATACTGTTCAGCAGAATGTAAACATAATTCGGATTATTAAACGTTCAAACAACATATAAATCGGAAGACGAAATTCTATCTAACATATTATTGCACGTATACTTAAATATTTATAAAGTAAATGGGGATTCACATTGTCTAGGTCATGGTTGAACTAAAAGGGCAAAGCGTTTAAAATATTTTTTACTATGTACTGATATCCATAGACTCCGGTATCACCGTATATACACCGGTACATTTGAGTGGCCGGAACTACTTTGACGTCAACCTCACTGCAAGACTGGTTACCGCCCCTGATACTACTACGTGTATAGGTTTACACGGTATACAACGGTGGCCAGTTCACCTCACTGCCATCTATAGTTAAAACTGTACAACCATTTTAGTTCAAGCTTAATTACCGGAATGGCTAATGAGTTTTTGACATGCGCACCTATAAGATTTGTTACGATATCAAATAAAAAGGATGATACTTCCGATATTTAGCGCCAGAATAAACACATCTGCAGATAAGCTGATTTTGCCATTTTCAAAAACATAATCACACTCACACTCGGGCTTATTTTTTTAATACATGTATATTTTTCACAGCCAAACTACATCCATAGATACTCGCGTAGTTATACATTATGGAGTTATTCGTCCCTAACCTGGCCGCCCAGTGTTGTTTTTGTAAGTTAAATTCGTTAGACAGAAATATGTATGCAAAATTTCTTGTTGTAAAGCGGTTGTAAGCTGCTTTTTTTATTCCTTCATTTTCCTTTGAAGTTTGATTGTTTTAATTTGACTTAAGAATTTTTCTTAGCCAGGTACAAAGTCCTAACCGATAAAATGTCAACACATCGACACGTTTGACTCTTCTTTTAAGTGCAGTTTTCTTTTGCCAAACACGAAACCCCACCACTTTGGCTGTGTTCATCACTCAGAGAATACATCATAAAGGATTTTTCTCACAAGCATTCTTTGGAGGTATCAATATTTATACACATCTGTAATGATCACGTTACCTTTTCATGGGATTCAGATGTAACCCAGTTTACCCTTTTCTGATGGGACCCTTACCACAAAACGAAACACATTTCTTTGTACGGATTACAAGTGGTCAAAGACACACTAGCTACATTGGTGCCCACACTTTAACAAAAAAAAAAAGCACTTCATTGAGCAATAGAGTACAGCACTAGAAGGATTTGGGTCCATAGAAATACCGAAACGCAGGAAACGCTGAAACGCAAAGTAATTACAGAAACGCACGCAAAAAGTAATCAGTTAATAGCATACCGTATAAATGCAATAAAAGCTTGTGTATTTTGATTTAACTTTAATTAAATGTTATGATCTGTATCATGTTCTTTTTCACCATTGTTGTTGTTGAAACGCACGTATACCTAAGCAGACGAAAACCGAAACGCACGGAGACATTGTACAAAACCCACCGACAGTTATTAGATTCGCCGAGGCTTACTGATCTAAAGCTTTAATTCTTTCTTTTCGGATAACTTACTTTTGTTTACTTATTTCATTTAGTTTGTGTGTGGGTGTGATTGACATATTCAAATCAGAAACCAAAAACTGAAACGCACGTTGATACATGTATTAAACCCATGAAAACCGAAACGCACGGTGATACTGACTTTTACAAAAAACCAAAACGCACGTTGATACCTGTATTAAACACCCTAAAATCGGAACGCGCCGTGATATTGAATACTTAAAAACACACGAAAACCGAAACGCACGGTGATACCGACTTCTACCAAAAACTGAAATGCACGTTGATACATGTATTAAACACCCGAAAACCGAAACGCACGGTGATATTGATTACTGAAACGCACACACAAACAGTTACCGACTTTTACCAAAAACTGAAGCGCACGTTGATACATGTATTAAACACCCGAAAAGCTGAAACGCACGTTGCTACATGTATTAAACACACGAAAACCGAAAAGCACGGCGATATTGAATACTGAAACGCACGCACAAACAGTTACCGACTTTTACGAAAAACTGAAACGCACGTTGATATATTAAACACTCGAAAAACTGA
Source organism: Tridacna crocea (assembly GCA_943736015.1). NCBI lineage: Eukaryota > Metazoa > Mollusca > Bivalvia > Cardiida > Cardiidae > Tridacna > Tridacna crocea. The sequence continues at coordinate 21,052,520 of OX031066.1, forward strand.
AACGCACGGAGATACTGATTACTGAAATGCACGCACAAACAGTTATTGACTTTTACCAAAAACTGAAACGCACGTTGATACATGTATTAAACACCCGAAAAACTGAAACACACGTTGATACATGTATTAAACATGAAAACCGAAACGCACGGAGATACTGATTACTGAAACGCGCGCACAAACAGTTATCGACTTTTACAAAAAAAACTGAAACGCACGTCGATACATGTATTAAACACCCGAAAACCGAAACGCACGGAGATACTGATCACTGAAATGCACGCACAAACAGTTACCGACTTTTACCAAAAACTGAAACGCACGTTGGTATATGTATTAAACACCCGAAAAACTGAAACGCACGTTGATACATGTATTAAACATGAAAACCGAAACGCACGGAGATACTGATTACTGAAACGCGCGCACAAACAGTTACCGACTTTTACAAAAAAAACTGAAACGCACGTTGATACATATATTAAAGACCCGAAAACCGAAACGCACGGAGATACTGATTACTGAAATGCACGCACAAACAGTTACCGACTTTTACCAAAAACTGAAACGCACGTTGGTATATGTATTAAATACTCGAAAAACTGAAACGCACATTGATACATGTATTTACACCCGAAAATCGAAACGCACGGAGATACTGATTACTGAAACGCGCACAAACAGTTACCGACTTTTACAAAAAAAAAAAAAAAAAATGAAACGCACGTTGATACATATACTAAACACACGAAAAACTGAAACGCACGTTGATACATGTATTAAACACACGAAAACCTAAACGCACGGTGATATTGAATACTGAAACGCACGCACAAACAGTTACCGACTTTTACCAAAAACTGAAGCGCACGTTGATACATGTATTAAACACACGAAAACCGAAACGCACGGTGATATTGAATACTGAAACGCACGCACAAACAGTTACCGACTTTTACGAAAAACTGAAACGCACGTTGATATATTAAACACTCGAAAAACTGAAACGCACGGAGATACTGATTACTGAAATGCACGCACAAACAGTTACCGACTTTGACCAAAAACTGAAACGCACGTTGATACATGTATTAAACACTCGAAAAACTGAAACACACGTTGATACATGTATTAAACACACGAAAACCTAAACGCACGGTGATATTGAATACTGAAACGCGCGCACAAACAGTTACCGACTTTTACCAAAAACTGAAGCGCACGTTGATACATGTATTAAACACACGAAAACCGAAACGCACGGTGATATTGAATACTGAAACACACGCACAAACTGTTACCGACTTTTACCAAAAACTGAAATGCACGTTGATACATGTATTAAACACTCGAAAAACTGAAACACACGTTGATACATGTATTAAACACACGAAAACCGAAACGCACGGTGATATTTAATACTGAAACGCACACACAAACAGTTACCGACTTTTACCAAAAACTGAAGCGCACGTTGATACATGTATTAAACACACGAAAACCGAAACGCACGGTGATATTGAATACTGAAACGCACGCACAAACAATTACTGACTTTTACGAAAAACTGAAACGCACGTTGATATATTAAACACTCGAAAAACTGAAACGCACGGAGATACTGATTACTGAAATGCACGCACAAATAGTTACCGACTTTTACCAAAAACTGAAACGCACGTTGATACATGTATTAAACACTTGAAAAACTGAAACACACATTGATACATGTATTAACACCCGAAAACCTAAACGCACGGAGATACTGATTACTAAAGCGCGCGCACAAACAGTTACCGACTTTTACACACAAAAAAAATGAAATGCACGGTGATACATATACTAAACACCCGAAAAACTGAAACGCACGTTGATACCTGTATTAACCCATTACCACACAATCCCTAATTTTGACGCCCCTGAGAAAGAAGCCTTTAGAAAACATTGTGGGAAAAGGAGAAAATGCTGGTAACCAGCATTTTCTCCTTTCCCACAATATTTTCTACCCTTTCCAAATCAAATTTGAATTTTTGATTCACATTTATTTTGTCATCTGTAAATGCTTTCAATTTGGACCAGTCTAAAATTTCTTGTGTGGTAAAGAGTTAAACACACGAAAACCGAAACGCACGGTGATATTGAATACTGAAACGCACGCACAAACAGTTACTCAGAAAGAAGCTCAGTATAATTATTTATCATCTATTTAAAAATTTCACATAACATATAACAGAATATATTCGAACAATATTGAACACATGTATATCAAATCTTAGTAATTTTAAAAGTAGAATATCACAGATACATTAAATACAAGAGGATAACACAAATTGTAAACATTGTCAAATTTGATATAATATATTCCATCAATTGAAAACATGTACATGAAATAATAGTAATTTTAGAAATAAAATATCACAATTATTTCAAATAGAAAGGATAACAAAATGTGCAGATATACAAAGTATAACAAAGTATAACAAAAACTTGTGTATATAATGAAAATAATATTGCTGAATATTCAATAATATACAGAAATAAAACAATGTTTGAATTTGAATAGAAACCCAATTCCATAACTGCGTTTCGGCATTTGCCTACAGGTAAAAGTAATCAATAAAACACCAATATTGTTAGTGCGTTTCGGTAATTACTTTGCGTTTCAGCGTTTCCTGCGTTTCAGTATTTCTATGGACCGAAGGATTTGTAGACAAATCTTCATGGTGTTTGGAAAATGTCGTACATTGGTCTATCCCATAGACTAAATAGTAAATTATGTATTAGGGGATGTTTACTCTGCTTTGTTATAGAGCTAGCTTTCATAGCCACGTAATTAAGCATTTACATTAAAACCCAGTGGTCCACTTCTGAGTCCAATCCGTCATAGGAGGCTAGTATTAGATTTTTGTCAGAACTGTTACAATATTTTGTAGATCTATATTTTACTTATTTATCATTTAAAATAGTAAATAGTCAATTTGTAAATTAGTTCTGTCTTTCATTAATGAAATAATGTATGCACTGTGTTCATTAATGAAATAATGTATGCACTGGAACTTTGACAGAATGCATTTCATTTCCAAATATAAATAAGAACCTGTTTATCTATGTTGTGTTATTTCCTCAAAATTCTTTGTCAGCTTTGAAGGGAAAGGTTCAAAACAGTAATTCTTTTTTTTTTAAGCATGGCAAAAGTCTCTCAAATTTGCTAATTTAATGGAAGCATCAACCAGAATTTAGGTCCTTGGCATTTTGTTTCGGCTATGGTCAAACCATGCCACAAATGATTAAGATAACACCACACATGCTACAATTTTCTGTCCTATATATGATAAACCCATTACCACACATTCCCTACTTCTGACGACCCTGAGAAAGAAGCCTTTAGAAAACATTGTGGGAAAAGAAGAAAATGCTGGTAACCAGCATTTTCTCCTTTTCTCACAATGTTTTCTACCCTTCACAAAACAGATTTCAAATTTTCAGTCACTTTAATTTCGTCATCTGCAAATGCTTTCGGTTTGGACAAATCTAAAATATTGTCGTTTGGTAATGGGTTAAGACCAGAACAAATGCACCGGCATTCTCCATTTTTTTTTTTTGCGAATTTTAAAGACATTGGAACACAGAAGTACAAAGAATGACGAGCTAAGCTGTTTCTTGGGTTGTTTTATGTTGGTAATTTTGGAGCCGGACGACTAACACAACAGTGTCTTACCAAAGCCATTGGCTCCAAATATGAAGTTTTCAACCCATTGTGGAAAGTTGGTCTGGGATTCTTTTTAGAAAAAAAAATGGAACCGATCTCTGAGATAAGGCTGTGTGTTCCTTGCAATCCAGTATAGTGCAATCTATTGCAAAAGTAGTGGTCAATTTTCAACCAATTTAAAAATGTTTACCTGTAGCCGTTTAATCATATCAGTTACTATTAGATCTCAACAATAATTTCCAAACTTTCAAATGGGGCATTATTATTATTAAGTCTTCATCCTTTGGGGTCATTCTAATTTACAATTTTGGTGAAAGATTGAGAGTAATTTCATCCTTTTACTGACCCTGAGAGTGAAGCCTTTTGAAAACATTGTGGAAAATGGGGAAAATGCAGGTAAACAGCATTTTCTTCTTTTCCCACAAGGTTTTCTACCCTTCTCAAAACAAATGTCAATTTGTTCAGTCACATTTATCATGTCCTCTGCCATTGGTTTCAATATTGCCAATTTGGGACAGATCTAAAATTTTGTTATGTGGTAAAGAGATAAGAGCAGACAATGTTTGTAGTTTTTCTCATGTTCAGGGTTAACTCTTTACCAAATGATTTTTTTTTTACTCTTCCAGAATGAAATATATAACAGTTAACTCAGGAAAACATGAAGAGAAAAGAATAAAGAAAATGCTGGTTACCAAATTTACTTGACCCCAATGGTTGGCTTGCCTTGGGTTTGTCTTCAAAATAATCAAAAACATTGTGGGAAAAACAGAAAATGCTGGTAACCATTTTTCAATTTAGTTGTTAAAACTCAGGGTTGAATGATTTACCCTTTACAAAAGAATCCCCAATTTCAATGATCCTGACAAAGAAGTCTTTTAAAGGTGGCCCTTCAGATTTTTGGACGAAAATGCAAAAAAAATCATCCTTATACTCCCATAGCCTTTTAATTTGCGTTCACAAAACCCCAGTTGTCGAAAACCATCCGATAACACGAAAAATTAGAGATTATTACGGACCAGGTTGACATCAACTGGAGACACGTTCTATTTTTAGATTATCAATTCTAACATTTAAATACAGGAAAACACAGACAAAATTTCAAACATCCGTCTGAAGAAGACATTATGAAAAATAATTATTACATGTTTGTTATGTAATAGAATTTAGGCATTATTAGTCATATGCCAGTCACTAGACATTCCCACATTGATTCTTTATTGACTTTTGGCGCGAAATCTAAAAAGAGCTTAAGAGGCAACATAGCCTTTTAAGGGAATACCATAAAAAAAATTGGGGGGGGGGGTAATTTTATGATTCTTAATTATTGATGATTTGTATTTTTTTTTTTCAAATAAATTTCAATGATATATATATTTTTTAATTTGGTGTGATGTGAACATTCTAAATACCCACCTTTAAAACATGTTGCGAAAAGAAGAAAATGCTGTTTACATCATTTTTCCTTACCTCACACTGTTTCCTAATAATTCAGTATAAGGAAGAATTCAGTTTCTAAGTCGCATTGTTTTATCAGTCATCTGCAGATACATGTACTTTCTATATTGACTAACAAAAATTTTTGTAGTTTGTAAAAGGGTGAATAATTAATTTCAATCTCTAAAAAGCAGCAAATTTCAAACTTTTATAAATATTTTCTTATGGCTAAATTATGATGCATAAAGAAAAGGGCACGGTTTCATACCATAAATATTTTAACTACTTACCACACAAATCCAACCTTTTTCCCCGAGAGAAAAGCTTTTTGAAAACAGTGAGGGAAATGGAGAAAATGCTGGTAACTAGCATTTTCTCCTTTTCCCACAATGTTTTCTACTCTGTCAACAATAGAAATCACTAGTTTAGCAACGTTTGATTTGTCATCTGCATATGCTTTTAATTTGGTCCCATCAAAAAATGTTGCCATTCAGTAAAGAGTTAGATCCTTAACTTTTTACCAAAACGACAAAATTTTGGACTGGTCCAAACTGAAATCACTTGCAGACGACAAATTAGATGTAATTAAAAAATTGAAAATTGTTTCCAACAGGATAGAAAACATTGTGGGAAATGGAGAAAATGCTGGTTACCAGCATTTTCTCCTTTTCCCACAATGTTTTTCAAAAGATTTTTATCTCGGGGACTGTGTGGTAAAGAGTTAACCAAAGGACAAAGTATCAGGCTTTCCTGAATTGAATTTGAAATTGTGACCCAAACAAATCAGTTCTTGCTCAGCTAGTGAGATACGTGTTAGTTAAGATAACAAACATTGTGGGAAAAGGAAAACATTCTGGCCACCAGCATCCCCCTTTTTTTAGCTCCACTGGCCGAAGGCCAGCGGGCTTATGTCATGGCCCGGTGTCCGTCGTGCGTGTGTCCGTGCGTGCGTTAACTTTTACTTCAAACGTCTTCTTCTCTGAAACTACCCATCCAATTTTTATGAAACTTCACAGAAATGATCTTGCCATGGTCCTCTTCAGAATTCCTTGAAAGAATTTTATTCCTTCAAAAACTCTGGTTGCCATAGCAACAAAACTGAAAAATATTGAAAATTTTTAAAAATCTTCTTCTCTGAAACTATAAGGCCTAGGGCTACCAAATTTGGCATGTAGCTTTATCTAGTGGACCTCTACCAAGTTCCTTCAAATATTAGCCCTGGGGTCAAAATTGCCCCCCCCCCCCCCCCCCCCCCCCCCCCCCCCCCGGGGTCACAAGTTTTATATGGGCTTATATAGGGAAAACTCTAAAATCCTTCTGGTACCTAGCCATAGGGCCTAGGGCTACCAAATTTGGCATGTAGCTTTATCTAGTAGACCTCTACCCACAGTGCCTAAATGATAGCCCAGAGGTCAAATTTGGCCAGGCCGCGGGGGTCACAAGTTTTATATGGACTTATATAGTGAAAATTTTAAAAATCTTTTCATACCAAGCCATAAGGCCTAGGGCTACTCAATTTTGCATCTAGCTTTATCAAGTGGTTGTCTACCAAAGGTGCCCAAATTGTAGCCCTGGGGTCAAATTTGGCCCTGTCCTGGGGGTCACAAGTTTTACATGGGCTCATATTGTTTTTAAAAATCTACTTGCACCTAGCTATAAGGCCTAGGGCTACCAAATTTTGCATCTAGCTTTATCTAGTGGGCCTCTACCAGGAGGGCCCAAATTATAGCCTTAGGGTCAAGTTTGTCCCCACACCAGGGGTCACAAGTTTTACATGGGCTTTTGTGATGACTTTCTAAGTCATCTTGTTACTAACCATAATAAAGACTGGGACCACTAAATTTAGCCCTGTCTCATGGATTTTATGTTTTACAGGGCCTTTTATTGAGAAAACTTTGAAAATCTTCTTGTTTATAACCACACATTCTAAACCTGTATTATTTGGTATGGGGCTTTATCTTGTAGACCTCCACCAGGATTCAAGTAATTATAGCTTTGTGGTCAAAACTGGATTTGCCCAGAGGTCACAACTTTTTTGTTGGTTTTTATGGAAAAAAAAATGTAAGCCCTCAAGTTTGAAACCAGTTGGCCAAATAATGTAATGTTTGGCTTGTAGTGTTTTTACGAATTAGCCAGTGGAGTGATACAGGGCCATCATGGCCCTCTTGTTTTAACATTGATTTCAAAATGCTTTTTATACACCCCAAAACTCTGTTTGGGGGGTATATAGGAGTCAGCTTGTTGGTCGGTCCGTCCGTCCGTCCGTCCGTCGGTCGGTCTGTAGCTTTTTGTCCACTCTATTTCTCATAAACTACTGGACGAATTTTATTCAAACTTCACAGGTAAACTCAGTATCAAGCAGAGATGTGCATATAAAATGTTGGTTTTTCACTGAGTTATGGCCCTTTCGTGAAATTTCTTGTCCGCTCTTTTTCTCATCAACTATTGGACAGATTTGGTTCAAACTACACAAATAGACTCAGTATAAAGCAGAGATGTGCATATCCTAATTTGGTTATGGTTTATTTAGGTTTCATTGAGTTATGGCCCTTTGATGATTCTGGACAAATTTCTTTTTCATACTTGAATTTTGTCCGGAGCATATCTCCAAAACTATACTAGCTAGGCTTATGAAATTTCATGGGTGGATAGATCTCATCGAGCGGGAGTGCAGTGCACAGGAATCATAACTCTTGCTAGCTTAATTTTTGAGTTATTGCCCTTTGTTGGTTTTTTATACTTGAATTTTGTCCGGAGCGCATCTCCAAAACTGTACTAGCTAGCATTATGAAATTTCATGGGTGGATAGATCTCACCAAGGGGGAGTGCAGTGCACAGAAATTATAACTCCTGCTTCCTTAATTTTTGAGTTACTGCCCTTTGTCGTTTTTAATACTTGAATTTGGTCCGGAGCGTATCTCCAAAACTATACTAGCTAGGGTTATGAAATTTCATGGGTGGATAGATCTCATCAAGGGGGAGTGCAGTGCTTAGGAATCATAACTTTTGCTCCCTTTATTTTTGAGTTATTGCCCTTTGTTTTTTTTCATACTTGAATTTTGTCCGGAGCGTATCCCCAAATTATACTAGCTATGGTTATGAAATTTCATGGATGGATAGATCTCATCAAGAGGGAGTGCAGTGCACAGGAATCATAACTCTTGCTCGCTTAATTTTTGAGTTATTGCCCTTTGTCGTTTTTCATATTTGAATTTGGTCCGGTGAATATCTCCAAAACTATACTAGCTAGGGTTATGAAATTTCATGGGTGGATAGATCTCATCAAGGAGGAGTGCAGTGCTTAGGAATCATAACTTTTGCTCCCTTTATTTTTGAGTTATTGCCCTTTGTCGTTTTTCATACTTGAATTTTGTCCGGAGCGTATCTCCAAAACTATACTAGCTCGGGTTATGAAATTTCATGGATGGATAGATCTCATCAAGGGGGAGTGCAGTGCACAGGAAGCATAACTCTTGCTCGCTTAATTTCTGAGTTATTGCCCTTTGTCGTTTTTCATACTTGAATTTGGTCCGGTGCATGCCCCAGCTTAACAACTTGGGGTAAGACGGGCGTATCTTGCGACAATTTGCCGCTCATGTTCAACTCTTACTTTTGTACTCAACAATTCTGCATTTTGTGACAAAGACCTGTTTGGTGGCAAGGAGCTGGTGGGGGGTATGATCACGTTAAGTGATAGCTCTAGTTTTCTTTAGGGTCCTATAAACACAAGATTGTTTGGTAAAGAGGAATATGGTGACTCTGTGAAAAGGGTAAAATAAAAATGGATTTCACAGCTTGTATTTTCAAGGAGAGGCAAAATGTAATGTAATTACATGTAATTTAAAACTTTACCAAACTACAAAATTTTAGTCTAGTCCATATTGAAAGCATTTGCAGACGACAAAATAAACCTTACTCAAAAATTAAAATTTGTTTTGAGAAGAGTAGAAAAGATCGTGGGAAAAGGAGCATTTGGTCCTTTTCTTTCAATGTTTTCAAAAGGTTTCTATCTCTATGTCGTAAAAACCAGGGATTGTTTAGTAAAGGGTTAACTTTTTTGCCAAAAAATCCAGAGTTTTAGAGACTGACATGAAGATGGCTTTTGAAAACATTATGGGAAAAGGAGAAAATATTCAGTTCTTGATGAGTTGCATTTTCTCCTTTTCTAATGGTGTTTTCAACCTTTCCAAACACATATTTTCTGGTCTGAAACATTTTAAAGTTCAATTTGGTGAATGATTTTAACTTTTACAGGTCTAACATTTGGCTATGTTGAAAAGAATTAACCCTGTACCACACAATCCCTACTTTTGACGACCCTGAGAAAGAGGCCTTTAGAAAACATTGTTGGAAAAGGAGAAAATTCTGGTAACCAGCATTTTCTCCTTTTCCCACAATGATTCTACCCTTCACAAAACAAATTTCAAATTATCAGTCACTTTTATTTTGTCATCTGCAAATGCTTTCAATTTGGACAAACCTAAAATTTTGTTGTTGGGTAATGACTTAAAGGTGGCCCTTCAGATTTTGGGACAAAAATTTTACATAAGTGCACAAAAATCATCCTTATACTCCCAAAGCCTTTTAATTTTCATTCATAAAACCCCAGTAGTCGAAATCCATCCGACAACACGAGAAATTCGAGATTTACTACGGTCCAGGTTGACACCAACGGGAGACACATTCTATTTTTAGATGATCAATTCGTTCATTTACTTACAGGAATACACAAAAGAAGCTTCAAACATAGCGTCCGAAGAAGAAATTATGGAAAATAATTATTACATGTTCATTACGATAGGAAATTTAGGCGTTATGAGTCACGTGGCAGTCACTTGACATTCCCACAATGCTTTATTGATTTTTGGCGCGAAATCTAAAAATAGCTTAAGAGGCTACGTAGCCTTTTAAGGGAATACGATCAAAAAAATTTTTTTTTGTAATTTTATGAATCTTAATTATTGATGATTTGTACTATTTTTTCATATGAATTTCAGTGATATATATATTTTTTAATTTGGTGAGATGTAAAAATTCTAAATACCCACCTTTAACCTTGAATCACATTATTATGACTTTTGATGTCCATATGGGAGAAGCCATTTGCAAAAATATTGTGTGGGGAAAAAGAGAAAATGCAGCAGTTTCTCCTTTTCTCAGCATGTTTTTTTCCCTTCCAAAGGCAAATATATTTTATTGAGACATATTTCATTTGTCGTCTGTAAATGCTCTCAATTTGGACCAGTACATAATTAAATTTGTTGTTTGCAAATAGCAAGATTTTAAACCAGTCAGGTCCACATTGATTGCAGGCATTTTCAGACTACAAAATATGATTAACATAATTAAATATTAACACTAGTCTTGTTTCCAGTAAGGTAGTAAACATTGTGGGAAAAGGAGAAAATGCTGATTACCAGCATTTTCTTCTTTTCCTACAATGTTTTCAAAAGGTTTGTAGCTTAGAGTTGAAAAAAAAAAAGGGATTGTTTGGTAAAGGGTGAAAACAGATTTTACTTTTGGTTTCAGGTTGATGTAATGTAAAGGTGAAACAGTTGTATAGTGGATGGTAATGTGTGAGAAAATGGATGACTTCGTCAACATCATGTGATGCTAATATACCTGTGTGAGTAGTCTGGTTTATTGTTTTTGTTTTCCGACAGACAGAAGTTGTAGGTGTCAAAACACTGTCTGATACAGAGACCACCCCAGTCTGACTCACTTTCTAATTATAGAACAGTAAACAACAAGATTGCTGGGAAAAATCAATATGTATGAAAACTAGAACTGTAGGGATTTCAGAAAGTGTGAGTCAGGTGTTGCGTTTTGTTAAGATGAAGCATGACTCGCTGACAGTTTGCAGACAGTGTAGATCAAGATCAGACTGCAGAGAGGATGCAGTCTCGTCTTGGACACACACCATCTGTGTGAAAGTATTTTTCTCACCTCTGGAGTCTACATGTGAAGAAGTAGACAGTGACTTCGAAAGTCAATCAATCATTAACAGTATGGCAGAATTTTAGATTTGTCCAGTTTTAAAGCATTAATTTGTAGGCACCAAATTAAACAGAACAAATAATGGGATTTGTGTGTAGGGGGTCAGAAAATGTTGCGGGAAAAGGAGAAAATGCTGGTTACCAGCATTTTCTCCTTTTCCCACAGCATTTTCAAAAGCTTTCATAGTTAGTGTCATTAAAATTCAGGATTATGTGGTAAAGGGTTAAACATACATGTGGGTCTCGCATCTGTCACAGTGTTTATTCCTAAGGAGACGGGACCTTTGTCCTAACCATGCTGGTCTTTTATTTCATTCACAGCAGCTTGTCCGATTGATCTTACAGTCAGTTGTTGAAAGATTTTTGATGTCTTTCTTTCCATATGAGCTATGCCCTTTGAAAAAGGGGGCGTTATGTATTTGCGAAAAGATTGACCCATGTCAGCCTGTGCAGTCCACGCAGGCTGACATGGGCCGAAACTTTTCGCTATCTTTAAATTTCCTGCATGTCAAGCGATTCTTCTGCCTCATATTGTTTTCTATTCTTTCTTCTCCTTCCACAATGTTTTCAAAAGTCTTTTATGCCAGGGTCATTAAAACCTGGGATTGTGGTATAAAAAGGATAATACATTCCGGTAAGTAATATTTAAAAAAAAAATGTCATGGCAAAATGCTTGTTTCAAGTTAGTCATTTTTTTGCCCTTATGTTTGTGAAAATTGTTTAGATAATGAAAGAGAGAATTAGCTAATTGCAATTGATTAATCTTAACTCTTTTCTTTAACCTTTTCCCAAACAATCCCTGGTTTTCATGATCCTGAATAAGAAGCCTTTTGAAAGCATTTTGGGAAAAGGAGAATGCTGGTAACCAGCATTTTCTCCTTTTCCCACCACGTTTTCTACCAGTCTCAAAACAAATTCTAATTTTTTTGTCACATTACTTTTTTGGTCTTGATGCTTCCAATTAGGACTGGTCTAAAATTTTGTCATTTTGGTAAAGAGTCAAATTTTAATTTTTAGAATGTTCCGAAAAAATATTCTTGGTTCACTCTGCAGTGGCATTTCTTACACTCTTTACAACACAATCCCACTTTTAATGACCCTGAGAAAAAAGCCATTTGAAAACATTATGGGAAAAGGAGAAAATGCTGGTAACCAGCATTTTCTCTTTTTCCCACTATGTTTTCTACCGTTCCCAAAATAATTTTAAAATTTTGAGACGTCATATCTCTTTTGTCATCTGAAAATGCTTTCAATTTGGACAAGTCCATAATTTTGTCATTTGGTAAAGAGTTAAGCCTCCTTTGGAATGCAGTTGCAGATTGAGCAGGTCAAAGATCGGACTGCACCTTTATGGTATTTACTTAAATCTGGCCTTGAAGGCGATAAATATGCGTGTTCACCACATCATGCAAGATAGTTTGTGCATTCTTTAGATCAAGATTAGATTGCAAAATAATGTATTGATGGTGCTGTGTCTGATCTTCAGATATACATGTACTGTGTGAGGTAATTAGGTATTTTTGACAGGACCTTGTCACAAAGTTGTAATGAAAATGTAACAGTATCATACATTGTTAGAAATTCTCTTATCTGCATCATTTAATAGATATATTAACCCATTACCAAACGACAATATTTTAGACTGGTCCAAATTGAAAGGATTTGCAGACGACAAAATAAAAGTGACTGAAAATTTGAAATTTGTTTTGTGAAGGGCAGAAAACACTGTGGGAAAAGGAGAAAATGCTGGTTACCAGCATTTTCTCCTTTTCCCACAATGTTTTCTAAGGGCTTCTTTTTCAGGGGCGTCAAAAGTAGGGATTGTGTGGTAATGGGTTAAGGGGTTGTTTAATAATAGAAAAGGTATGTGTGTGTGACTCAGTGCACTTCATTTCTTTTTCTTCATAGATTTATAATTTCTTTGTCATTTACTTTTGAAGATGTTGTGAGAAGAAAGGAAATAACTTGTATTGAGCGAAATTCTTCTTTTGTCATGATACTTTCTCATTATATACATTACAAAGATCTCAATTCATTATTGGTTATCCATATTTTCAGAGGCTCTTACCTATGGCAAATTTATTTAGGGAGCTAATTAGAAAGGAAAATAAAAAGAAGATGAAGAAAAAACTGTTAGTATTAGTAAAATGATATGTCAGTGTTGTTCAAAGTGAAATGCAAGACACTGTTGTTGAAAGTGGCAAACATACACTTTTAACTCTTTACCAAACAACAAAATTTTGGACTTGTCCAAATTCAAACCAATTTAAGATGCCAAAATAAATGTGACTCAAAAACTGAAATTTACTTGATTTTGGAAGGTTTGAAAACATTGTTGGACAAGGAGAAAATGCAGGTAACCAGCATTTTCTCCTTTTCCCACAATGTTTTCTACCCTGCTGGAAACAAGTTTCAATTTTTGACTTCTGTTTATAATTGATTTTGATATGGTAAAAGACATGAAAAAAATTCGAAAGTTCAAGAAAGTTGTTGGCCCTTGCTGTTTCAGTCCATACTGGATGTAAGATCTGTAATGATACCATCTGTTCACCACCAGTGATGTGGAAGTATCCTTGGCCAAGATGCCACAGGGTCATAGTCCAGTACTGGAAAACCCAGAAGTCATGCAAGAAATTAAACTTTTGTCTCATATATTGAAGAATTGCTAGAATTATTGTCGAAGGCCTTTAACTCTTTACCAAACAACAAAATTTTAGACTGGTCCAAATTGAAAGTATTTGCAGATGACAAGATAAATGTGACTGAAAAATTTAAACTTGGGTTGGGAAGGGCAGAAAACATTGTGGGAAAAGGAGAAAATGCTGGTTACCAGCATTTTCTCCTTTTCCCACAATGTTTTCAAAAGGCTTCTTTCCAAGGGTCGTTAAAAGTCGGGATTGTGTGGTAATGGGTTAAGATAATTAGAAGTGTATTATAGATGAAAAATCAGACTGCTTTTTCAGGCTGGTCTCATCTGAATCTAAATTTCCCAGAAAAGCAACTTGTGTTTTGGACTCAAGAGTGCTGGCAAATGTCATGCAATTTTGTTTTTTGACACCACCACAAACTGCAACCAACCAACATTGTTAGACATACTGCTCTGTTCCTGCTGAACCCCAGTAGGTTGCAGGATTTGAGAACACGCAGCCCAGGGTTCCATTTCTGGTTACGATCCCTGGCCAGTATCTTTCAGAGGATCGATGATAGTCACTGTGACAGGATTCATTATACTCCTACCATTATTTGGATGATGATCATGTGGGAAGGCAGCCAGTGGCTTGGAAAGAAAATTGTGCAAAGTAGTAGTAAAAGAAACTCCAGGAATGCATGGATAGGCGTACATGTACTGACCGCCACGATATATTTGAAATAATGTTGTAAATGGTGTAAAACATTGTACAATGAATGCACTGTCCCAATTTTAAAGACCTTCAGAAAAGAAGGCTTTTGAAAATATTGTGGGAAAAGGAGCAAACATTTTCTCCTTTTTGGACAGTGCTTTCTGTTCTGCTTATTTGTCATCTGCAAAATGCTTTCAGTTTAGAAATGTTTGCTGATAATTATTTTGTCATTTTGTAAAGAGTTAATGATATTAAGATAAAGCTTTGTAATGATACAGGAAGGTGACGTAATTGATAAATTTTGTATAATTTAGAACTTGAGAAAGATATGATCTCTGAGGTTATCATTATTTCAACATGTGATACATAGTCATCGGATTGGCTTGCAATAGTTAGGAGTGCTACCAAACTTGTGAACCTTTTATTAACCCTTTACACCTTAGATACTCATTTTGATGCATCAACAAGAGACAGCTTTTGAAAACATTGGGGGAAAAGGAGAAATTGCTCGTAACGAGCAATTTCTCCTTTTCCCACAATGTTTTCCACTCAGTCAGATATTTGTATCTTCATTTATGCATATTCTACCCTTCCAAAGTCAAATTTCAGTTTTTCAGTCACTATTGTTTTGTTGTCTGCAAACGCTTTCAATTTGGACTGGTACAAAATTTTGTCATTTGGTAAAGACTCAACTGTTTTTTTTTCTTTCTCTCTCTCATTGTTTTCAAAAATATTTTCCTCAAGGCTGTTAAAACTCTATGGTATGATAAAGGGTTAACTCTTTACCAAACAACAAAATTTCAAATAAGTTAAGATTGAAAGCATTGCAGATGACAACTAAAAAATTAATGTGGCTCAGATAATTTCAATTATCTGTAAAAGGGAAGAAAATATTGTGGGAAAAGGAGAAAATTCTGAAAACTAGCATTTTCTCCTTTTCCTTCGATGTTTTCAATAGTTGTCCTCCCCAGGGTTGTTAAAACTTTGGATTGTGTGGTAAAGGGCTAACTCTGTACCAAGCGAAAGAATTTTACATCTGTAACAAACTGAAACTTATTGCAGATTACAGAATAAATGCGTCTGAACATTGAAATTTGTTTTGGAAAGGGTAGAAAACATTATGGAAAAAGGAGAAAATGCTGGTTACCAGCATTTTCTCCTTTTTCCAGAATGATTTCAAAAGGCTTCCTTCTCAAAGTCATTTAAAGTCAGGATTATGTGGTAAAGAGAAAAGTATAACAACCTTTACATGTTGTGTTGAGTTTAACCCATTTTAACCCACCTCCAACAGAGCTATCCCAGCACCCAAATTCTTTTTATCGAAAAAAATGCTGAGCACAACTTCATGTGCTTTAACAATCAGAAATATATTGGCACAAAATATGCAGTCTGATCTTTCTGCTGCATTGAAGCATTTAACCCATTACCACACAATCCCTACTTTTGATGACCCAGAGAAAAAAGCATTTAGAAAACATTGTGGGAAAAGGAGAAAATGCAAGTTACCAGCGTTTTCTCCTTTTCCCACAATGTTTTCTACTCTTCCCAAGCCAAATTTTAACTTTTAAGTGGAATTGATTTTGTCGTCTGCAAATGTTTTCTATTTGGACCAGTCTCAAATTTCGTCATTTGGTAAAGAGTTAACTCTTCATCAAGTAACAAATTTTTAAGGTAGTCCAAATTGAAAGCATATGTAGGCAACAAACTAAGTTTTCTCAAAAGATAGAAAGTGACTTTCAAAGAGTAGAAACATAGAAAGAAAAAGACAAAGCACGAGTTTCAAGCTTTTATCTACCATTTCAACAAATTTGTTAAGTCTTTTTCACCATTGGGTTGTGCCTGCCTGTGTGGCTCAGTGGTGAGCGTGTCAGACTCATAACCTGGTGGTAGTGAGTTTGATACCCGGTTAAGGCAAACTTTCTTTCGTAGTGTATTTTTGCCTCTCACCTCTGTTGAAGAATGTGAGGTAGTCGGTGGCTTTGGAAAGAAAGTAGGGTAAGTACCGGTGTGAGAAAGCCAGGAAACACGTGTGAGTCACCGACCGCCATGATATGACCATAGCTGTTAACCCATTACCAAACGACAATATTTTAGACTGGTTCAAATTGAAAGCATTTGCAGAAGATGAAATAAAAATGACTGAAAATTTGAAATTTGTTTTGTGAAGGGTAGAAAACATTGTGGGAAAAGGAGAAAATGCTGGTTACCAGCATTTTCTCCTTTTCCCACAATGTTTTCTAAAGGCTTCTTTCTCAGGGGCGTCAAAAGTAGGGATTGTGTGGTAATGGGATAAAGTGGCGTTAAACCCCAATACAACCAACCAACCAGCCATAGGGTTGTTTTCAATGAAGATTGTTTGGTAAAGGGTTAAAACTTAAGGCAGCTTTCAGATTGCAGTGTTCTATTCTTATTTCTGTCTCTAGAAATCACATGTACATGATGTATATGGAGTTCCATCTTCCGATACCCCGGGGTCTCCCTATTTGCTACGCTACATCGACCCCTGGGACAATTAGTTGAATTTCCTTCGCTTTACCGCTGGCCGAATGCTGGCTTTTCATTGGTTCCATCATCATTTTGTGATGGGCAAGTGGATGTACGCTATGATGTTTCGTATCGATTTTCGGCGGCTCGCTTTACCGCTGGCCGAATGCTGGCTTTTTATTGGTTCTATCATCATTTTGTGATGGGCGAGTGGACTGTATGGTATGACGTTTCGTATCGATTTTTGGCGGCTGTTTCAACGTTTTATTAGTCAATTGTCCCAGGGTCGATGTAGCGTAGCAAATAGGGAGACCCCAGGGTATCCGAGGATGATGGAGTTCATACTAAATAATATTTGAACAATTCTTTTTTTATCCCTGAGCAAAACATCGTTACAGTTTCTAGACTATGAAGAGTAATGCAACTTCAAACTTTATGTAAATGATATTATGTTTTCAGGCATGGTAGAAAACATTGTGGGTACAGGATAAAATGTTGTTTACTCACCAGCATTTTCTCTTTTTCCCTAAAGGTTGTCAAAAGCCTTCTCATTTTAACCCTTTACCCAATAAGGCATTTCTATGGTATCTCTAATTGAACCTAAATAACAGCAAGGATGAAGCTGTTTCTTATGTGTATATGACACCTTTTTATAGCATAGAAAACATTGTGGCAAAAGATGAAACTGTTCGTCACGAGCAGTCTCAACTTTTTCCACAATGTTTTCCAAAGGCTCCTACAAGTAATGCATAAAAATGAGTATCTATGGAGCAAAGGGTTAAAAAGTTAGTGTCTTCTTTCTTGGGGGTCATTAGAACACAGGATATGCTATGGATTGTTGTTGTGAAGGATTAATCCATTCCCAAACAAGCCCTTGTTTTTATGTGTCTGCAGTACAAGTCTTTTGAAAACAGTGGGGGAAAAGGAGAAATTGCTCGTAATTTGTCGTTTGGGAAAGGGTTGAATTTGGACAGTTCTAAATTTTGTCAAATACCTCTTGATAAAACTTTATATACATGGAAATGTTTTTCTTTTTTCATTTCAGGTCTTTAGTCTTGTTTTTACTCTAGAAATGTATGCCAATGACAGAAGTATTGAACTTTTGACACTTTTGTAAACAAAACTGCAATCTACTCTTCAGTGTGGAGTTATATAATTAACTGTGACAATGGAGTGCATTTTATTTTTGTATGTGACCTAAACAAAGTGATGAAGTATGTAAACATGCACTATATACTGCATGTGAATGGTCCATGATGGGAAATACTTCGACTAGGAAGAGCGTCTGATTACCGGAAAACAACCATTATTGAATGTGAGTACCTCTTTATTGTGATACTTATTGTCAGTACAAGTAGAAAAAGATTCCAATTGATTGATTATTTTCGTTTATTTATCGTCGCTACCGGTTGCCCATCTGAGCGACGCCCCCAGGAGACGGTTAGTTGTTATGGGGGATAGTGCAAGGATACAGGACGAAACTACTGAGAATTCCGCCTGGTTCTTTAACATGCTCGGTTTATAGCACCGTCACACGGGACCTCGGTTTAACGTCTCATCCGAAAGACTATTAGTAATTTTTAGTTGGCCAGCCGGGGATTCGAACCCACAACCTGTAGGACATTGTGTTCACAAGTCCTACGCTCTACCTACTGAGCTATATCGGCTGGTGTAAAAAAAAAAAAGATTCCAATGGTATACATGTACAATAAAAGGTAGTTTATGACCAATCAAAAAGCTTGTTCACAAAATGCTAAGGTACTTGTAGTAAGGAGTAGAAATCTACTCTTATCCAAATTATGATATCCAAATTGAAAGCATTTCCAGACAACACATTTAGAGTGGTTCAAAAGTTGTGGTTCAAAAGTTGTGTTTTCCTGCAGTGCTTTTCACCCTTTACCACACAATGCTAACTTTTAACTTGTTACCAAATGATAAATTTTTGGACTGAAACAAGTTCAGAGTATCTGGAAATAACAAATCAAATGTTGGTAATATGATGATTTATGGCTTTGATAAGGTAGAAAATAATGCTGCTTACAACATTTTCTCCTTTTCTCACAATGTTTTCTATAGGTTTCTTTCCCGGGGTCGTTGAAATCATGATTTTGTGGTAAAAAGTTGACTCTTTACCACACAATGCTGACTTCTAAATGACACTGAGAAAGACAGCTTATGAAAACATTGTGGGGAAAAGGAGAAAATGCTGGTAAGAAGCATTTTCTCCTTTTCCCACAATGTTTTTTACCCTTCCCAAGTGGAATTTCAATTTCTGATTCACAATTATACTGTTATCTGCAAATGCTTTCAAATTGTCCTAGTCCAGTATTTTGTTGTTTGGTAAAGAATTATCAGGCTTAACCCTTTCCCAAACAACACTTTTGGACTAGACCAAATTGAAAGCATTTGCAGACGATAATTCAACTCTTGTTAAAAAGATGACTTCTGTCTATGACAGGGTAGAAAACATTGTGGGAAAAGGAGAAAATGCTGGTTACCAGCATTTTCTCCTTTTCCCACAATGTTTTCAAAAGGCTACTATTCCAGACCCATAAAAACCAGGGATTGTTTGGGAAAGAGTTAAAAGATTCATAGTTTCATTGAACTCTGGATTGATAGGATAGAAAACATTTTGGGAAAAGGATTACAATTACTGGCATGTTGTTGTCTGCAAATGCTTTCAAATTGTACTAGTCTAATATTTTGTTGTTTGGTAGAGAGTCACCAGGCCCAAAGATTCACAGATTCAATGAGCTGGATTGTTTAACCTAATTTCAAATGACAAAATTTTACTCTTGACCAAATTAAAAGCATTAAATTTTGCTTTCCACAAAACCAAATGTATCTCAAATGAAGGTTTCTGTATATGATAGAATAGAAAACATTTTGGGAAATGGAAAGAAATTTAAAAAAATGCATGTATAATGTATAAACGGGAAAACCAGCATTTTCTCCTTTTCCCACAATGTTTCCTACTCTGTCAAAGAAAGATTGCATCATTTGAGCCTCATTGAAATTATCGTCTGCAAATGTGTTCAATTTGAACCAGTCTAAAATTTTGTCATCTAGTAAAGTGTTAAGAGAACTGAAATTATGAAAAAAATGACTATAGATTCCAGCAGGGTAGAAAATATTGTGGGAAAAGGAGAAAATGCTGTTTACCAGCATTTTCTCCTTTTCACACAATGTTTTCAAAAGGCTTCTATCTCACGTGGTAAAAAACATCGACTGTTTGGTAAGGGGTTAACAGAACTGAAATTATAAAAAAAACATGCCTATAGATACAGCAGGGGAAGTACCGGTATAGGAACAAAGTGTTGAAGTGGTATTTGATAATAGCAAAGTGCAATCTATGGGCTGTTGCCAAATAATACAAAAAGTATACAAAAATCTCTCTGGACATTCATGAAAAGTCATAGTTCATTATCAGCACACCAGGATGTTCTCTTGTGAATGTTTTGTCTTTGGCAATTCATTGTCATTGCAACAGGATATTCTCTTATGAGTGTTTTGTCTTTTGCAATTGTTTTTTAGCTCAAGGGGAGCTTTTAGGATCATCCAGTGTCCGTCGTGTGTCGTCCGTCATGCGTTGTCAACTCCTCCTAAACCCCTAGGCTGATTTGGACCAAACTTGGCTGGAATGTTCCTTGGGAGGTCCTCTTTAAAACCTGTTCACAGAATTTGATTCCATAAAAAACTATGATTGCCATGGCAACCAAATGGAATTTTCTGATAAATTCTTTAAAAATCTTCTTCTCTGAAACCGATTTTAAGATAATTTCATGCAGATGTTCTTTGAGTGACCCTTTTCAAAATATGTTCACGAAATTTTGATCCGTCAAGAAACATGGCTCTGGTGAATGGGGGCTTCTTGGTCTATACGGAAATGAAGGAATTTCTAAAAATTCTTCTCTGAAACCCCAGGTCAGATTTTGAAATAATTTCACACAGATTTTCCATGGGTGGCCCTTTTAAAAAAATTGTGCATAAAAATTTTGATCTGTCAAGAAACATGGCACTGGTGAATGGGGGCTTCTTGCATTATACGGAAATAAAGAAATTCTTAAAGATTCTTCTCTGAAAGGACTGGTCAGATTTTGAAATAATTTCATAGAGATAATCACGAAATTTTGATGATCCCTCAAGAAACATGGCTCTGGTGACTGGGGGCACTTGCACTTAATGGAAATAGAGAAATTCTAAACAATTCTCTTTCTCTGAAACTGCTGGTCAGATTTTAAAATAATTTCACAGAATTGTTTCTTGGATGACCCTTTTCAAAAACTGTGATATTTTGATCCTTCAAAAAACAAAAGCGAAATTGTCCTTGGGTGATCTATCCAAAAATTTATTTGAAAAATTCTGATTCATTGCTGTGGTGATGATTGTAGGGGTGGTGACAGATTTTGAAATGACTTTTACAGGTGACCTTTTCGAAATCTCTTGGAAGTTTCAATACCTCCAAAAAAAATGGTTATGGTCCTCTCAAAAACTCAGTTGAGCAATCCAGGGGCATCTTGGCCCTCTTGTTAAGATTATTTGTGTTAGAAAGCACCTTGTGACTTCATAAGAATACAGTGTGTACTATTGGTTGAAGAATTATCAAGAATGGTTGGACATATAAAAACATTGATATACATGTACATGGAAATCCATGTAATGTTGAAAATGATGCAAAACATGAAAGAACATGTATTTCAAGTCTGGTAGCTTTGTTTCAAACTTTACATCAACTTTGTTTCTCCTCTCAATTGTTCAGTCACATTGAAAAGGGTAAACTTCAGACCAGATGCATGGAAGAATTTAACTCTGTACCAAGCGAAAAAAAGATTGGTCCAAATTGAATATTTTGTAGACAACAAATTTGTTGTTATTATGCAAATGGTGGGATTAGTCTATAGTATGGTATAGAACACTGTGGGAAAAGGACAAAATGCTGGTTTCCTTGGGGGACATTTACTTTTTTCCACATCAAACAACCTTGAGGAAGAAGGCTATTGAAAACATCGTGGTTAAAGGAGAGAATGCTGGTAATCATCATTTTCTCCTTTTCTAATGATATTTTCAAGCATTATAAAGAAAAAAAAAATGTTACTTGCTACATGCGTGTACTTAGTTTGTCATTTGCATAATTATGCCTTTGATATGGACTAATCTATGGTCTGCAATATGTGAAAAGGGACTTTTGGACATTTGTGTAAGGAACTGTCTCGGATCAGCTTACGCAGCCTGCAGGCTAATCCAACATGGCACTTTACATCAACAGTATTAGTTGTGCAGTCAGGTGGCAGGGGACTTGGAAACTTGTTCACAGCTGTGGTTAATCATGTTGCCTCGAGTCGAAGGCTAGGTGGCGACGTGATTCACCACAGCCATGAACAAGTTTCCAAGTCCCCTGCCACCTGACCGTACAACAAATTTATTATACTGCAAAGTTTTACCCTTTTAAAGCGTGTTAATGAAAATTTTCCTGTATTATAATCTCATGAATCAAGTTTCCTGATGAAATAGAAATTCCCTTCTGAGTGCCCCAATTCAGTGAAAACTGATGTCACTGGCAACCAACGTCACTAAAACGTGCAGTTTGGTGCGTAAATGTGCATCTGGTGATCGATTGACACCGCCATTTTGGATGTTGTGGTGCATGTGTAGTGATGTTCATGGGGCACTCAAATAATAATAATAGATTTTGTCTTACAGTAGACTTGCATGAAACAGAAAATCGCCCACAATCAGAGAGTGTCTTTTCCGATCAGCCAGCCCAGAGAGAGACTACACCTTACGCGCATGTCCAAATATCCCTTTTCGTGTGTTGTGTGCCAAATTTTGTTGTTTGTTAAAGAGCCAAAACACTGGATTTTTTGATAAATGGTTGGTGCTAGTCACTTATGTCACACCGATGTTGACTTAATGAAGCAGAAACTGTAAGCTGTTACCTAATGGTTATGTGTTTTTGTGACTATGATGAAAATATGGTTGAGAGAAAAAGGTGAAACTTGCTCGACTACTTTTCCAAAGGTGAATCAAATTTTCTACTCTCCCAGAGACAAGTGTATAGTATCACTGGAGCCGAATCATTTTGTTGTCTGAAAATGCTTTCAGTTTGGTCGAACCTTACTCTTTTTTTTTTGCAAGGAAAGGTATATGCGAAGTGGTAACATTTTGCACTGATAGCTTAGATTATGCAGAAATGTGTGACATCAGCTTAAAGCATATTTTTAAAACCTATTCTGCACAATAATGACTTTTAAGGACCTGAGAAAGAACCCCTTTAAAACATTGTGGGAAAAGGAGAAAATGCTGGTAACCAGCATTTTCACCTTTTCCCATAATGTTTTCTTTCCTATCGAAAAAATATTGCACCATTTGAGCCCCATTGAAATAGTCTGCAAATGCATTCAAGTTGGAGATGGCTAAAATTTTGTCACCTGGTAAAGGGTTAAAATGTGCAACAGCTGTTTTTTCAGAATATACATGTAGTCTTGTTCCCATGGTGTTTTCAACCGTCATCTATCTTGGAACTTTGATAAAAGATTAAACCCACAATAGATGTACTCACTACCAGCTTTTTACACCACTGTAGAGCCTTCATGAATTATCTGCAAGGGAGGAAATGTTGTCAGGTTTGGGAAAGAGAACATAATTATGGTCTTTTTTTTTTCTATAAAAATAGTTCTTGTAACTGAAAAACAGCTTAACTCTTAACCAAACAATCCCTGGTTTTTACGACACAGAGGAAAAAGACTTCTGAAAACATTGTTGGAAAAGGAGAATATGCTGGTAATTTCTCTTTTTCCCACATTGTTTTCTACTCTTCTAAAGTAAAGTGTCAATTTTTGACTTACCTTTTTTGTCATCTAAACATGCTTTCAATTTGGAAATGTTTAAAATTCTGTTGTTTGCTAAAGAGTTAACACTTAACTTAAGCAAACAAGAAGATTGTAGAAATGTCGTAGGTCTAATGGGATTGCATACTACTGGTACATAGAATTGTGACTGTAACTCATTACCAAATGACAAAATTTTGGACTGGTCCAAATTGAAGGAATTTGCAGATGACAAAATAAAAGTGACTGAAAATTTGAAATTTGTTTTGTAAAGGATAGAAAACATTGTGGGCAAAGTAGAAAATGCTGGTTACCAGCATTTCCTTGTTTTCCCACAATGCTTTCTAAGCATTCTTTCTCGGGGCGTAAAAATGAAGGGATTGTGTGGTAATGGGTTAATATGGCAATTTGCCTTCAAAAGGGTAGAAACATTGTTTGAAATGGAGAACATCCCTGTTACCATTTTCTCCTTTCCCTGCGATTTTTTTAAAAAGCCTTTTTTACCAGGGTCATAAATACTCAGTTTTGTGTGGTTAAAATGTTAAGACATGTGCATTATACTTAATGCACAGTTCTTATAGGTCAAGAATTGCTGCTTTCTTAGATGTACATGTAATTGTTTGCAAGATGTTCATATTATTAGATAAAAATGGCATACCAAAGTAGTACAGGAAGGAAAAACCCAATACCTTTTTGGGGATTTTTTAGGGGCTATAAATAATTAAATCCATGAATTTTCCACTGCTTTCAGTTGTACCTGACAATGTAATATTGATTTCTCATAGTTAACCAGTCATAGGATTTAGGCAAGCAGCCTTGGTAATTATGTGTTGTGTCTGGTTACATGGTATTTAGCCGTAGACTGATGTCAGTTTTATTAGGTCTTCTTAGCCTGAAAGGCCCAATTGTGGCCAAACACACAAAGCAGGTGTCAAAGATATTTTAGCCATTACCATGCAATCCCTACCTTTGACGACCCTGAGAAAGAAGCCTTTAATTAACACATTACTAAACAGCAATATTTTTAGACTGGTCCAAATTGAAAGCGTTTGCAGACAACAAAATAAACGTGACTGAAAATTTAAAATTTGTTTTGTGTAGGATAGAAAACATTGTGGGGAAAGGAGAAAATGCTGGTTACCAGCATTTTCTCCTTTTCCCACAATGTTTTCTAAAGCCTTCTTTCTCAGGGGCGTCAAAAGTAGGGGTCGAGTGGTAATGGGTTAAAAAACATTGTGGGAACCAGCATTTTCTCCTTTTCCCACAATGTTTTCTACCCTTCACAAAACAAACTTGAAATTTTCAGTCACTTTTATTTTGTCATCAGCAAAAGGCTTTCAATTTGGTCAAAATTTTGTCATTTGGTAATGACTTAAATTTAAATCAGACTTGTTAAAAGTAACAAAAATATCGCAGTAAAGATGACAGTCTGTATTTATGTGGTTGGTCCAAGTTGTAGTCACCAGCAGAAAAAAATAATTTTAAAATCATGCAGAAAGTGTATGTCAAAAGAAAACAGCAGAGAATGTGCAGTTTAATTTTTCATTTACACTACCTGATCAGTTTACACACTTTGGGAGTTTGGGCAAAAGCAACCTTTATCCTTTACTCACCAAGCCTGAGAAGGTCTTGGAGAGCAATGTGGGAAAAGGAGAAAATGCTGGAATCCAACATTTTCTCCTTTTCCCATAATGCTTTCTGTTATTTTACTACCAAATTCCATTATAGTATTTGAACCAAATTTAATTTGTTGTCTGCAAATGTTTTGAAATCAGACTAATCCAAAAATTTTGTGTGACGTAAAGGGTTAACCCTTTACTCCATAGATACTCATTTCTACACATTGCTTGTAGGAGCCTTTGGAAAACATTGTGGCAAAAGGTGAAATTGCTTGTGACAATGTTTTCTATGCTATCAAAAGGTGTCATTTACTCATGAGAAATGGCTTCATCCTTGCTGTAATTTAGGATCAATTAGAGATGCAATAGAAATGCCTTATGGGGTAAAGGGTTAAAATCATTAAATGCTTTTAATTTGGGTTTTAAATTTGAGCTGAAAATGTTTACATCGTTTTAATGCTCGACAGATTAAATGGCTATCACCTGAAATTTGTACTTATGTTGAAGCATATTTATCTCACATATCTATGAGAAAGAAGTTCTTATGATTTATAGTAATGTCTCACAATTCTGCTTCCTGGTAACCTTGTACAACACTTCTGGTGTCAAATTATGTTAGCCAATGAGCAATCCCAAAGTTGACACCCTCATTGAACCCTGGACCTCATGGTTATGAGGTTGATGCTCTACCGTACAACCACCGACACCACTGTCTTGTTAGAGTTACTATGTTTTCCTTTAACCCTTTACCTAACGACAAAATTTTAGGCTGGTCTAATTTGAAAGCATTAGCAGAGAACAAAAAAGTAACTCAAAATTTTAAATTTGTTTCCAGCAGGCTAGAAAACTTTATGGGAAAAGGAGAAAATGCTGGTTACCAGCATTTTCTCCTTTTCCCACAATTTTTTTCAAAAGGCCTCTATCTCAGGGTCGTAAAAAATCAGGGATTGTTTGGTAAAGACTTAAGGTTATTGGTTATCTGTTTCAGAGATTGGTGAAGCATGGATGACAGAAGGGTTGCAGACTACTTTGTGGTAGCAGGTCTGCCCAAGAATCCACTGCCGTTAGAGGAGTTTTCCAACGAGGCCGCAATAAAAGCGACCTACAAACAGGATCCTATCTCTGACATCACCATCATCAACAAAAGTGCTGGGGAAAAGATACCAAGGGGCTATGAGTGCCTGGACAAGACCCCAAATGATTTTTCTGCTGATTTAAACCATGGCAGTATTAGATGTCCAGAGATGTATATTTGTTATAGGAGAAGTCGTGACAAACCACCTTTGACTGATGTAGGGTAAGGCATGATTTAATTACACTGTTTACCCATTACCACACAATCCCTACTTTTGAGGCCCTCCGAAAAAGAAGCCTTTAGAAAACAGTGTGAGAAAAGGAGAAAATGCTGGTAACCAGCATTTTCTCCTTTTCCCACAATGTTTTCTACCCTTCACAAAACAAATTTCAAATTTTCAGTCACTTTTATTTTTTCGTCTGCAAATGCTTTGTATTTGGACAAGCCTAAAACCTTGTCGTTTGGTAATGAGTTAACCTTACACTATAAAATTATATTCTCCAAATACATGTAGAAGCTCCAGGAGCTATGCAAAACATGGATAGGGAGCCCTGACATGGTAGATGGAGCTAAAAAAAAAGAAATAGGGAGCCCTTACTTTGTTGTTTTAGTAATTGCTGAGGAAATATTAATCAAATTAGAGAATACAGTACAACCTGTATTCAAAGACCACTCAAGGGAAGTACTGAAATTGGTCTCTTATAGCAGGTGGTCTTTAAATACAGGTTAATGTAAGAAGGCTGTATCAGAACAGTGGTCTCTTGAAGCAGGTGGTTTCTTAATACAGGTGGTCTCTAACACAGGTTTAACTGTATATTCATCAAATTCTTCAGATATTGTCATTTTAATGAACTGATATACATCAGCTTATCATGATTTAACTCATTACCAAACGACAAAATTTTAGACTGGTCCAATTCAAAAACATTTGCAGACAACAAAAATAAAAGTGACTGAAAATTTGAAATTTGTTTACCAGCATTTTCTCCTTTTCCCACAATGTTTTTGAAAGGGTTCTTTCTCAAGGTCGTCAAAAGGAGGGATTGTGAGGTAATTGGTTAAGGGTTTTTTCAGGAAGAGGGGAGCTACTGTTCTATTAGGAAGGGAGGTTTTATTTGGAGAAATATGATACATTTTAACAACTTAAAAGGAGACATAAGTAGATTTAGAAGGAGAAGGCTTTTGAAAAGAATGTTAGAAGAGAAAATTCTTTAAATAGCAGTTACTCCTTTCCTTACCATATTTTCTACCCTTTCAAAAAAAAAAAAGATATAGGGAATTTATGGAAAATGATTATTTTTTCCTGACCAATGTTATGCTTGGACAACAAGGTTTGGGTGTCACAGTAACAGTTAATAGTACTATTCTCTTGCATGTTCTTGTGACCAACACAATCTTCACTTCTGTTAAGGCTAGCAAAATTTCCTCTCCTTTATTGTTGCAAACGAGGAGGTGTTTAGGCAAAATGTTGGGATGTTTTTTATAGGTGTATCAGCTAATGCTGAGGCATTACTAAGAAATGTCAGATGCCTCAGTTGAATTGCCAAGATGGCACTTTTGGTCAGTTTGTCTAATTGCTAATTAGTTGCCGTTTTATACGCATATTATGTTATGGTCCTGGTCATCCTCCTGTCTGTCCGTCCGTTAGCAATTTCTTATATGCACAACTCCTCCTACAGTTTCCAGCGGAATAGTTCAGACTTACCACGATGAATCTTTATGATGTGCATGTGACTCTTAAATTTGGATCTCTCTATGTGTTCTCTTTTTTAAGCCAATTGGCTAACAAGCCTCTTTGGGTGTATATCCAGCACTATATGAAACTGACACTGTCAACAGGCCCACCCTATCTACACTTGCAGAAGGGTCTACCCTTGGAGAAGTGTTTTTTTCACTGTCTTTGATCGTAAACTCTTCACCAAACGACAAAATTTTAGACTTGTCAAAATTGGAAACATTTGCAGGGGACAAACTATAGGTGGCTCAAATGGCAGAATTTGTCCTGGACAAGAAGAAAACTTGGTGGGAAAAGGAGAAAATGCTGGTTACCAGCATTTTCTCCTTTTCCCACTATGTTTTCAAAAGGCTTCTTTCTCAAAGTCATTAAAACTTGGGACTTTCTGTCAAGCCTTTGCTTGTTAGAACATTTATTTCATGAGGTGTCCTTGGTCTTGAGGTAGAGCATCGGCTTCATAGCCAAAAAGCCCCAAGTCCCAACAGGTGTCAACTTTGAGATTTTTTATTGGCCCACATGTGTGGCCTGATTACTGGCGTAGTTCCTTGGAAGCAGAATCAAGAGAGATTAGTCTAAGTTGTATGAACTTGTTTCTCAATTGATGTAAGTAAATATGATTAAACTAGCATTTATTTCTGTAATTGCCAGGGTTCTTTATGAGGGCAAAGAGAGACTGATGCCAGGTTGTGAGGTGGTCCATGCAACATATTTTGGAAGTCCAGCCAATGTGAACAATAGTAACAATAGTAGAACATACATCACTTACAGACGAGCTGCTGAAAATGCCCCCAGCGACATGCTTGCTGTCGTAGACTTATGTGTGATACTAGAGAACAAGGTAAATTGTGCAAACATTTTCAGTGGCCAAAATCCTTTACCACACAATGCTGACTTTTGATGACCCTAAGGAGGAAAGCCTTTGGTATCCAACATTTTCTCCTTTTCCCACAATGTTTTCTATTCTATCAAAGACATATTCCATCATTTGAGCCACATATAAATCTGCAAATGCTTACAAGATAGACAAGTTGAGATTGTTCTTATGTGGTAAATGTTTAAAAAAGGGTTAGGGTTTGCATGGCTCGGTGGTTAAGTGTGGGACTTGTAACCTGGAGGCCCTGGGTTCAAGTTACCCAGAATCTACTCGGGTTTTTTTTGTGGAACTTGTCCTTGGGCACCAAGGAAAACAGCTCCATTTTAGCTACACTTATTATATCCCGAACAGCGTAGTGGAGGGGGTTATACTGGAATCGCCATGGCTATCTGTGTAAACGTCTGTCTGTCTGAAGACACAAATTTGTCCGGAGCAATACTCCTACAGTTTTTCACGTTTTGAACTCAAATTAATACTCAGGGTTCCTATATACATTGTATATGAAGTTGTGCATGTGCAATTTTCATGACCCTGCTGCGATTTGTTATGGAATTATCTCCCCTTTAAATTTTTCCAACTCATGTACTAAACCATACTGCATTCTGTGTGACAAAGACCTGTTTTTGTGACAGGGAGCTGTGATAGCTCTAGTTTTGACAACTGTAAATGCTTCCAGTTTAGTCAAGTTTGAAAGTTTGCCCTGTGGTAAAGAATTAATTTCTTTTCTTTTGTAAACTTCTTGCAGGGAGAGAGTCCACCTCATTCATACAACCAGATACAGAAAAATCTGAACAAAGGTTTGGTAAGTATGTTTTGTCAGTGCAACAGACAATCTATATTTCAGTAATTTTAAACCTCGAAGTTCTTCTACCATGGTTACCTTGGCAGCCAGCATAGATCAAGGTTAGACTGTACAAATGTGCAGTCTGATCTTTGTTCTGAGTTGCTGGCTTTCTGGATATAAGCAACCTTTTAATGACCCTGAGAAAGAAGCCTTTTGAAAACATTGTGGAAAAAGGAAAAATGCTGGTAACCAGCATCTTCTCCTTTTCCAACAATGTTTTCTACACTTCTCAAACCAAATGTCAATTTTTCAGTCACATTTGTCTTCTGCAAATACTTTCAATTTGGACCAGTCCACAGTTTTGTAATTTAGTGAAGAGATTATTGCAATTATTTAGGTCTCATTTCTGAGTTAAAAACGTCAGATTGATTTATTTTGTGCTCCAAGGGTTATGTTCAAGTGTACATTGCTTGTTGCAAACTATTTTATAAATGAGCTGTTCTCTGTGCAAAAAAGTATTGACCTACATCAAAACCTTATGCTGAGTTAATCTTGTGCATGTACAAGGGCCACTCTTCCTCAAGATTCAGTATCATTAGACTAAATGGATTTTATAGATTCCTTACTATGTAATGAGTTGCTTCGTACATTAAATCACAGAGATGTATTAAGCCCCCCCCCCCCCTTTGGCAGTGTTGCTCATTTAAATTGGAGTAGCTTTATAATAGTGGCATTGATGTGTTCCTCCAGGAAATATCACACACAATTATTTTTACAAACAATTGCATAAACAAGTTGAAACACAGCTCAGCTGCAAAAGAGGAATTAATCTAGTTACAGTAATATCTGCAGAATGAGTTTTAGCGGAGTCCATGATTGAGCTTGCTTTTGATGGAGTACAGGCTTTCTTAGGTATGATTTGTCTTCAGAAAAAAAAAATACACTGATAATTTTTTTCAGGTTGGTTCTGATGTCTACTTATGCTACAAAAAAGCCATGACCAAGACAGATATTCTGGCATACAAACCTGGTATGTTTTAATGAAAGTTAAACACTGTTTGCTAAACTGTTTACCTAATGGCAGAAATTTTATATTTCTCCTTTGTCCACAATGTTTTCTACACTATCAAAAAATCATGAAAGTGCTCAATTAAACATCACTGAAATATTCATCTGCAAATGATTTCAATGTGGAAAGATCAAAAATTGTCATGTGGTAAAGGGTTAAATGGGTTTTTCATTTGCCTGAAATTAATGGTGATTGGTTATGCGAATTGATCTGTGATAGACATCTATAATTGTTGTAAAGAGATTATGCATCTGTTTTTTTTTTTCTAGCTATCCTTGATAGATACCCCAAAGAGGATTATGAGAACTTCCCTCTACCAGAATCTGTTGCCATGTTTTGTTTACCCATGGGAGCCACAGTGGAGTGCTGGTCTGCCAAGGCTCAACATCCATTTCCAGTGTTTTCTACCTTCATCCTGACTGGTATAGGTTGGAATAAGGTAAAATTTGATGTCCACCTGATATAATTACTTAACAGTGTATGACAAGGTAGTTTTTCAATGATACCCAGAGGTTAATTGTAAAATTAATTTTCTTTGGAGACACCTTTTTAAGTGGTAAACAGATTGCAGATGCTTTATCTGAAGGCCTGATTATTTTTTATTTTACCCATTACCATGCAATCTCTACATTTGATGACCCTGAGAAAGAAGCCTTTAGAAAACATTTTGGAAAAAGGAGAAAATGCTGGTAACCAGCATTTTCTCCTTTTACCACAATGTTTTTGACCCTTCAGAAAACAAATTTCAAATTTTCAGTAACCTTTTTTTTGTTGTCTGTGAATGCTTTCGATTTTAACCCTTTATTCCACAGATACTCATTTCTACACATTGCTTGTAGGAGCCTTTGGAAAACATTGTGGCAAAAGGTGAAATTGCTCGTGACAAGCAATTTCACCTTTTGCCACTATGTTTTCTACACAATCAAAAGGAGTCATATACACATAAGAAACGGCTTCATTCTTGCTGTTATTTTAGATCAATTAGAGATACCATAGAAATGCCTTATGGGGTAAAGGGTTAACAAACCATAGATTTTGTCATTTTGTAATGAGTTAAAGGTTGTGTTGGGCCAGAATGTATGGGCACAAGTAACTCTGATATCAGATGGTGCATAATACACAATGTGATCTTGAACTGCACTCTTTGTAGATGCTAATCTAGGTTGATGCTCTTTGCAGATGAATTTAACTCCCTTTTTACAGATTATTAACTACACATTAAGACGAGAGATGATAGTGACCTGTGCTTTATTGATAGTGGTTATATCCGTATCTTTTAGGTTTATGGTGCTGCTATCACATTTTATGAGGAATTCCCCGAAGACAAACTGACTGACCTCCAAATGCGTCATCTTGGATTGAAAAACAAACACATTCGCCAACAATACAGGATGATGAAAACTGTCCATTCCAATAAATGCATATGTCTTCTCTCTCACTGGCCATTCTTTGATGCCTTCAAGAAAATACTGAGTTATCTCTACAGGATATCAATCACAGGTCCACATACAGTGCCTCTTGAAAGGTAGGAGCTCTCTTCAGTATTAGGAATAATTTGTGCCTTTACTGCAATATTTTAATCCTTTACCACACAAGTTAGGGTTTTACTGACCTAAGAAAAAGGCTTTGGAAAATGTGGTGAGAAAAGAAGAAAATGCTAGTGACCAGCATTTTCTTCTTTTCCTACAATATTTTCCCTTTACCCCATTAGGCATTTCTATGGTATCTCTAATTGACCCTTAATAACAGCAAGGATGAAACCGATTCTTATGTGTATATGACACCTTTTGATAGCATAGAAAACATTGTGACAAAAGGTAAAATTGCTCGTCACGAGAGTAGAGTGGTATGGAGTTAACATTTATATGCATATAAGAATCAAGTCCAATTCATGTTGATAAGCCTTATTTTATACCTCTCTCTTCAAAGATGTCAGCTACAAATTGGCTTTAGAAGGTGATAATGTGTTATTTAACAATAAAATCTTGGTATCATTCTATTCTTGCTGTACTTCTGTGTGACTTAACATTTTCTTTGAACCATAGATGAAATGGACTATTGCAGTCAGGAAAAAGGATCTAGACGTATCTTAAAGGCATTTGATTAGACTTCATCCATCTTTGCAGTCTGAACATGATCTACATTGCAAAAACAACTAACAATATGCATTGCAATCAAAGGTGTAAGATTTATAGGCCTGCAATTAAATTGTTTTGGGCTACCAAAATGCCTGAAGACAATTTAAAAAAATCTACCAAGGTTTGTCTTGTTATCACATGGTAAAGACCAGTCCATATTGATGGAATGTATGGACCACCATTCAAATGTTAGGTAAATGATATTGTTTGTCCTTGAATAGGTTAAAAAACCTTGTGGGAAAAGGAGAAAATGCTTGTTACCAGCATTTTATCATTTTTTCCCCAAATGTTTCCATAAGCCATTTCCTCAGGGACATTGAAATTGTAAAAAGTGTAAGGATGATTTCTTCAACTGTTATTTCTAGATTCAAGTTTCTTCTCTTTCCAGGCATATATCACATTTTATGTATGATGTTCCCTATCCATCCCCCAAAAGGCCTAGGATTTTAGTACAAGTAGGTTCATTGTATTTCCATAAATAAGTCACTTTGATAATTTCCCTACTCTTTTCAACACTTTTATCTCAGACATGCTTAATTTATATCTGATTTTAAGTCAAAGGATAACCTGACTCAGAACCACTTACTGTTTTTGACCAGGCTTCAGAAATATGCAGGGTGATCTTGGTGCACCCATTCAAGTCATTAACATCAGAATTCATGATTTGAAAGACAATGCAAGTATGTTATTTTAAAAAAAAATGTCTAGACTATTTGAAAATTATTGATACCTGGTTTTTACAATGTTTTCATACATATGACTTTTTGAAACAGCACACTGTTGTGTACCGGTAGTTTTACTGCATGTCTGCTAATACTTTGATATTTAAATCTTCCACTGCCAAGTAAATGATTTAAACTTTTTCATTGGCTCTAAATATAGTTGCAAGATGAAGAGACAGTTTAGCCTCAATCTGAGATAAAGAAGTGGACAGTTTAGACCAGAGATCAGACTGCACAGAATGTGCAGTCTGATCTTGATCTACTCTGTCCAAAACAGCTTGTAATGTTATCAACATTATGGAAAGAGTTAAAAGTAATGTTTAAACAAGTGATACACATCATACTAAATCATTTATATTTATGTATTGTTTACAGTTGAGTCATGATTCCATTTCACTGTCTATGCCTGAAGACTCTCCATTACCACAGAGGTAAATAGCTTTTTCTTGTACATCTTAATATCAAAGTTCTGCAGATCATATATTGTACTGTCTCTGTGTCAGTTTACAAAATTTTACTCAGAAAACCAAGCAAGGAAGAGATAAGTAAAAGAGTGACAAATAAAGATGATCAAGAACAGTAGTACAGGACGAAGAATTTAACCCTTCATCAGACGACAAAATCTTAGCCCTGACCAAATTCAAAGCATTTGTAGACGACAATTTCATTGTGAATAAAATTTTGCATTTCTGCTTTGGTGGGAAAGAAAACCTTATGGAAAAAGAAGAAAATACTGGTTACCAGCATTTTCTCCTTTTCCCATAAGGTTTTCAAAAGGCTTCTTTCCCAGGGTCATTGAAATTCAACATTGTGCAGTAAAGAGTTAAGCATTTAAGCTATGGAGGTAGAATCCATCTTTCTGACATATCATACCAAGCATGTTACCACATATTTATGGACTGATGAAATTCATTTTATCTTACAAATAACAAGGAAGAATGGTCCTTAGACATGCAGCAAACTTAATTGTAGCAAAAGGTTCAACCCGTGTCAGCCTGCATAGGCTTACCTAGGTGGTTACTTTTTGCAGGTGCATGAACCCTGTAGCAAACAATCTCTGGTTTTCACAACCCTGCGGAAGAAGCCTTCTGAAAACATTGTGGGAAAAAAGGAGAAAATGCTGGTTACCAGCATTTTCTCCTTTTCCCGCAATGTTTTCTACCCCACTCTAAATAAACTTCATTTTTTGAGTTAACATTAAAATTGTTGTCTGCAAAGCTTTCAATTTTGACTAGTCTAAAAAAATTTTGTATACTAAAGATTTAAATCCCTTTTTCATTTAGCATAGGTAGCTTATTTGTTTTTCATTTTTTTAGTTGAGACAGAAAGTTGCTTGAAAAATTGAAATTAATTTTGTTTCCAGCAGGGCAGAAAACATTGTGTTAAAAGGAGAAAATGCTGGTAACCAGCATTTTCTCCTTTTCACACAATGTTTTCAAAAGGCTTCTATCTCAAGGTGGTAAAGAGTTAAATGTAGCAACAGATTAAAGGTACTTGGGGGCTTTTAAAAAAAAAAAGAAACAACCTTGATCATTATTTCAGCGGTGCTTCATTTGTGACAATGTTAAAGAACCTCAGTCCAGAGAACTGTATGACTATATTGCTGTATGTGTTACACGAGTATAAAATACTGATACACTCCCTTAGACCTGCTGTGTTAACCAGTGTTGCTGAAGCTGTTTCCACAGTAAGTGAAATATTTTTTCGTTTTTTGATACTTTTCTTTTGTTCCAGATGAACTTTGTACCATAGAACCTGTTTTCTAGAATTTACAGCAAATATGTTTGACCTGTTTGTTAACTCTTTACCACACAATCCTGACTTTTAACGGCCCTCAGAAAGAGGCCTTTTGAAAACATTGTGAGAAAAGGAGAAAATGGTGGTTACCAGCATTTTCTCCATTTCTCACAATGTTTTCTAACCTTCCCAAATCAAATTTCAATTATTGATTCAGATTTGATTTGTCGTCTGCAAATGCCTTTGATTTGGACTAATCCAAAATTTTGTTGTTTGGTAAAGAGTTAAAACAGCGCCACCCACCTGTGTGGCTCAGTGGTTAGCGTGTCTGACTCATAACCTAGTGGTTGTGAGTTCTATACCTGGTTGAGGCAAACTTTCTTTCCGGCATATTTTTTGCCTTTCACCTCTGCTGAAGTAAGTGAGAAAAGTAGTCGGTGGCTTTGGAAAGAAAGTAGTGTTAGTACTGGTATGAGAAAGCCAGGAAACACATGTGTATCACCGACCGCCATGATATGACCATAGCTGTTAAAGTGGCGTTGAACCCCAATACAACCAACTAAAACAGCGCTCAAGTTTAGACATTTCATCCAAGTAGAAGAGATTAGGAATGATAGCAAGACTTGGTATAATGTCTCAATACAATCAATCAATAAATTGGAGATTAATAATCTGATGCTTAGTGATACAAAGCTTCATTGCCAAAGTTTCATATATCTTAACATGTTATTAACCCATACCACGCAGCAAAAGTTTAGATCTATCTAAATTGAAAGCGTTTGCAGACGACAATTTCAGAGTGGCTCAAATGGTGCAATTTTGCTTTGATAGGGTAGAAAACTTTCTGGGAAAAGGAGAAAATGCTGGTTACCAGCATTTTCTCCTTTTCCCACAATGTTTTCAAAAGGCTTCTTTCTCAGGGGTGTTAAGTCGTCATTGTGTGTTAAAGGATTAAAACAGACAGAAATGCACACAGATTCAGATATACATCTTAGTTAAAAATTTCTTGTATTCTTATCCATCTGGAAGGTTTGCATTTAAATCAGGCATTGGAAATGAAATTAAAGATGTTTATTTAAGTTGGGCCTGCAGTGCTAGTGGGGTTTATTTCTCCTTGAGTTGAAAAAGGTAAAACCGAGCCTGGTATTGGGAAAACAAAGAAAAGACATGAATAAACAAGTAATTGCTGTGATAAGATTTGCTACTGCTGCAATAGGCATAAAAAATATGATTCAGAACAGAGAAAACATTGTGGATATTATGTTTCTATTGAAGCCCACGAAAACATTTAACCCTTTACTCCATAGATACTCATTTCTGCACATTGCTTGTTAGAGCCTTTAAAAAACATTGTGGCAAAGGGTGAAATTGCTCGTGACGAGCAATTTCACCTTTTGTCACAATGTTTTCTATGCTATCGAAAGGTGTCATATACACATAAGAAACGGCTTCATCCTTGCTGTTATTTAATGTCAATTAGAAATATAGAAATGCATTATGGGGTAAAGGGTTAACTTAGATTTGAGCCATGCTCTGTGAAAAGGGGGCTTACTGCATATGCGAAAATTTTCGACTCGGGTCAGCCTGCGCAGTCTGCTTTAAGCCACCTTTTGTCAGAGGATGGCTCATTTCTATGACACTTTGATTTCCTTTCAGTTAATATTTCCACTTCAATGGCAGTGCCCTTACATTCCTCTGTGTCCACTTGGTTTATCAGATGTCCTCAATGCACCAACTCCATACATTATAGGTAAGTAGTAAAATAGTAATGCTGTTATGTTGAAAGTTTTTATATAGAAAAAAAAAAATTGGCTTAAAATACATATAGGTAGGTTCTGGATGGATATTAGTTTTCTGGATTTGTTGAAGTACTCCGAACTCTTAGTGTGGCAAATAAACTCAGTCTTGTAGACTCACACTAAATCTCTATGACAACATTATGATAGGGTCCTAACTTTCAACTCGCATTAGAACAGTATACCTGAATAAGGGTATTTCACATAGTTGTTATTGTGAAACCCATATAATATAATCTTTTACCACACAGTTCCAAGTTATAAAAACTTTTGGAAAACATTTTGGGAAAAGTACAAAAGGCTGATAAACAGCATTTTCTCCTTTTGCAACTATATTTTGTACTATCTCAATTGTCATCTGCTATATGCTTCAAATTTGGACAAGTCTGCATTTTTGTCATTTTGTTGATTTAAGAAATAGTCTGGAATTAGGAGACAGTGGAGTAGAGGTAGAGCATATCAGCCTGTCTTATTGAAGAAGCTGAGTCAATGAGCCTACAACAGGACATGGATACTGGTTAAGGCTTTTAGACAGCAGTCATTGAGGATTATTAATAGACGTTGTAAAAGTGTTATTATGGGGTTAGTCAGTGATAAATTGTATACTTTTTTGTAGGTTTAGATTCACGATACTTTGATTTGTTTGACCCACCTCCAGATGTGATTTGTATTGACTTAGATACAGTAAGAATATGGCCGTAAGTATATGTCAGTTTTTAGCTCACCTGAGCACAACGTGCTCAAGGGGAGCTTTTAGGGTCACTGGGTGTCCGTTGTGCGTCGTCCGTCGTGCGTCGTGCGTCGTCAACAATTCTTTAAACATCAACTCCTCCTAAACCGCTGGGCCAATTTGGACCAAACTTGGCAGGAATGTTCCTTGGGAGGTCCTCTTTAAAAACTGTTCACAGAATTTGATTCCGTCAAAAAAAAAACTCTGGTTGCCATGGCAACGAAATGGAATTTTTTAGCAAATTCTTTAAAAATCTTCTCCTCTGAAACCGCTGGTCGGATTTTGAAATAATTCCACAGATATGTTCCTTGGGTGACCCTTTTCAAAAATTGTTCGTGAAATTTTGATCCGTCAAAAATTGTGGCTCTGGTGAATGGGGGCTACTTGCACTATACAGAAATGAAGGAATTCTTTAAAAATCTTCTCCTCTGAAACCGCTGGTTGGATTTTGAAATAATTTCACAGATATGTTCTTTGGGTGACCCTTTTCAAAAGTTGTTCGTGAAATTTTGATCCGTCAAAAAATGTGGCTCTGGTGAACGGGGGCTACTTGCACTATATATAGAAATGAAGGAATTCTTAAAAAATCTTCTTCTCCGAAACCGCTGGTCAGATTTTGAAATAATTTCACAGAGATGTCCCTTGGGTGACCCTTTTCAAAAATTGTTCGCGAAATTTTGATCCGTCTAGAAACATGGCTCTGGTGAATGGGGGCTTCTTGCACTATTGGGAAATGAGGAAATTCTTAAAATTTTTTCTTCTCTGAAACCACTGGTCAGATTTTGAAATAATTTCTCTGGGATATTCCTTGGGTGACCCTTTTCAAAAATTGTTCACAAAATTTTAATCCGTCAAGAAACATGGCTCTGGTGAATGGGGGCTACTTGCACTATAGGGAAATAAAGAAATTTTTAAAAATTCTTCTTCTCTGAAACGGCTGGACAGATTTTAAAATGATATCACAGTGATGATCCTTGGGTGACCCTTTTCAAAAACTGTTCACAAAATTTTGATCCATGAAGAAACATGGCTCTGGTGAATGGGGGCTACTTGCACTATATGGAAATGAAGAAATTCTTGAAAATTCTTTTTCTCTGAAACCCCTAGTCAGATTTTAAAATAATTTGACAGAGATGTTCCTTGGGTGATCCTTGCTCTTGTGAATGGGAGCTACTTGCACTATATGGACATGATGATATTCTTGAAAATTCTCTTTCTCTGAAACCCCTGGTCAGATTTTAAAAGAAATTTTTCGAAATGTTCCTTGGTTGACCCTTTTCAAAACTTGTTCGTAAATTTTGATCCATCAAGAAACATGGCTCTCGTGGATGGGGGATACTTGCTCTTATACAGAAATGAAGAATTCTTAAGAATTCTTCTTTTTGAAACTGATGGTCAGATTTGGAAATGAATTTTACAGGTGACCTTTTGAAAATTGCTTAGCAAAATTATAAATTTGGTTCCAATTTTTCAATACCTCAAAAAAAAAAATATAGGCTATGGTCATCTCAAAACTCAGGTGAGCGATCAAGGGCCATCTTGGCCTTCTTGTTTACCTGGAGTGAGCAAACAGTATGCAGTTGAGCTATTCTCCTCACTAACTTTTTTTATGCTCCCCGAAGGGCGAGCATATAGTCGCCGCTTCGTCTGTCTGTCCGTCCGTCCGTCCGAAGCGATTTCTCCACAACCCTTGGACCAAATTGGATGAAACTTCATATATGAACTCCTTGGGGTAATGCGCCAATATACTTTTCCCGGATTTTCAATTTGACCCCGTGTCATGGAAAAAAGGGGCTTAATGCAAAATTGCAATTTTTACCAATATCTCATTCAGTTTTTGTCAGAATATCATGAAACTTCATGGTTATATTGTTTATGGAAAGTCTTAGCATGTGCCCTTGCTATTTTTAATCTGGGCATTTTTTAAGTTGACGTTCTGTCATGGAAAAAGGGGGCTTCTTGCAAGATTCCAATTTTTACTAATATTTCATTCAGTTTTGGTCAAAATTTCATTAAACTTCATGGTTATATTGTTTTTTAAGAGTTTCATCATGTGCTCTTGTTTCTTTATCTATGTGTTTTTCAATTTGACCCTCTGTCATGGAAAAAGGGGGTTTCTTGTAAAATGAAAAAGGGGCCCTAATGCAAAATTGCAATTTTTACTATTATCTTGTTCAGTTTTTGTCAACATTTCATGGTTATATCTTGTTTTACAAGTTTCAACATGTGCCCTTTGTTTTTGCAATCTATGAATTATTAATGCGCAAATACATCTTTCCTGGTTTCTCAAATTAAGGCTGCATCATGGAAAAAGGGGACTTCCTGGAAAAAATTGTTTTTCACTGGGTTCTCCTTTATCAGTGCTCAAACCTTTGTGAAATTTCAAATCTGAACTTGTTGGAACGTTGCCCAGGTACCTCTCTTCCTTTTTTTCAATTTCAGGCTGCGTCTCGGAAAAAGGGGGCTTCATGCAAAAAATTGTTTTATGTAATATTTAATACATGACTGCTCAAAATTTTATGAAATTTCTAATTTTTAATTATTATTAAAAAATGCCACAAATCACACACCCGTTGTATTTATTGCAATGATCCAATACTGTCTCATGGGAAAAGGAGGCTTAAAGGGGGCTTATTGGGCTTTTTGTCCTCTACAAGTTTATGTTGGCTATCTCTAAGATAGTAATTGCCTTTTCACTTCAAATTTTGGGGGGCATGAACAGGTTCTTCTAGGATAAAAGAAGTGAATTTATATCAATTTCTTATATTTTATGACAAGCACTTGTTCGGGGAGCATAACCCGTCTCTGACGGCTCTTGTTTTTAATAAAAGAAAAAAAATGATAAGTTATCTTCTCAACAAGTACTTTGCTAATCAGGCTCAAATTTCAGGGTATCAAGTTTTTTTTAAAAAAAAAATATGCAAGTCATTTCAATACACCTTGCTCCTTGGAGATTTGCCCAGTAGCCTACAGCTCTTGAGAACAGGTGGTCACTGGTTCGATCCCTAGCTCAGCCAATTTCTTTCTGAGGATTGGTCATAGTCATTGCAACAGAATTAATTCCTTTCTCACAATTGATCATTGTTCTGACAATGGTAATGTGGAAAAGCAGCCAGTGGCTTGCAAAGAATATTGTATGGGATATTGTAAAAGAAACTCTAGGAAAGCATGTATGGGTACACTGGCCGCCGTGATACAACTGAAATAATGTAGAAAAAAGGTCTTCAGTGCCATTCAATCAAACACTAAACCCTTGGAGATTTAACTTCCATGTAATCAGAACTCATTATAGTGATATTTAGTTGTTTGCTTTTTATGTCCTTAGTTTTCTGTTGAGATAAATTGTGTAATGTATAACAGTTCTTGCTGGAAACCAGCGCACTACCTATCATCCTACGTAACAATCCCCTAAACAGCAAGCATGAATTCTTTCAAGTTTGAAACATCTGAAGACAACCTCTATAACTTGGTACAAATGAATTTAAGCTATCTGAAAGGATAGAAAACATTGAAAGACAAGGACAAAATGCTGGTTATCAGCAGTGTCTCCATTTTCCATGATGCAAAAACCTTTTCCAGGGACATGAAAACCTGGGATTGTATGGTACAGGGTTTACTCAGTCTTTTGTTGTAATTACAGTCCTGATGACAAAAAGCAGATATCTTACAAACTCCTTCCAAAGAAACCAACCAAGATCCTTCAGGAGACGTTACATAACTTGTATGATAGACTGGCAAAAGAAATGCCAAGACAAAACCATGATGAAGTCACTCTGGATATGGCACCAATAGACTTGGATTTTAAAAGAAAACAAAAAGAGGTATTAACATATATTAACCCATTACCACTCAATCCTTACTTTTGACAACCCTGAGAAAGAAGCCTTTTGAAAACATTGCAGGAAAAGGAGAAAACGCTGGTAACCAGCATTTTCTCCTTTTCCCACAATATTTTCTACCCTTCACAAAACAAATTTAAATTTTCAGTAACTTTTTTTTTGTTGCCTGCCAATGCTTTCAAATTGGACAAGCATAAAATAATGTTGTTTGGTAATGAGTTAACATGTATTGAGCTTTTTGTCACCTTAATGATGAAAACCATCAATTAGTGTCTCCAATTTTTTTTGTGTGTGTGATTTTTGTAAATACTTTTTGGTTGGTTAGGATGAAAGTTTTCAAAGAAAGAAAGAGAAAGGGGCGGGAGGGGGCTGAGCAATACAGTAAAGAAACAGAGAGAAATGGAAGGGGCTGTCATATGAGTGAATGGAAATGCACAAGTTGATGAAAAAGGCAAGAAACATAGACTTTAAAGTTAAAATGAAGGATTAAAGATGATGAAGAATGAGAGAGAGAGAGAGAGGGAAAGAGACACTTGAAGGGGAAGGGCTGTACTCTTTGTCAAGCCCATGAATCAAAGGAAATTTTATTGTATAGCTCTACCTTAACCCATTACCACACAATCCCTACTTTTGACGCCCCTGAGAAAGAAGCCTTTTGAAAACACTATGGGAAAAGGAGAAAATGCTGGTAACCAGCATTTTCTCCTTTTCCCACAGTGTTTTCTACCCTTCCCAGAACATATTTCCATTTTCTAGTCATCTTTATTTTGTCGTCTGCAAATGCTTTCATTTTGGACCAGTCTAAAATTTTCTTGTGTGGTAAAGTGTTAAGCTGCCTACAGTACTGAGCCAAGTTAACTTTTACTCTGTTATGTACAGTGAGTCTGATATGTGTTTTACAGATGATGTTAGAACTACAGATACAGGAGGCATTCTTGAGGTTCATGGCTTGTATCATGAAAGGTTACAAACAGTTCTTAAGACCAATAGAAAACGCTCCAGATCTAGATACAACTAATGCAGCTCATTTGTTTGACATGAATGGTAATTAAATTTTCCCTTCAAAGATAAATTTAAGTTATTTTCAAAATGTTAACCCTGCTATTAAGGCTGCTAAGGATAACTCGCTGATCTTTTGCTGACAGTGTAGATGAAGATCAGACTGCACAGAATGAGGGTCAAATCCCATTCCTTCATGCATAATAGCAAGCATGTGTTAATTTAAGGAAGTAGACCCCTAATACCTCTAGTGCTGCATTGCATAAAGTTTTCTTGATAGTTGATAAATACAGATTTATACAGGTATAATACTTTTGCACATTTTTAATTGACCAGAAATTTCTGTATGCCTGTCTTGAAATTATTTGTAGATACTTTTGTTAGTTTCCAGAAAAGGGAGGTAACTACTACCTCTCTTTGTGATGACAATACAGTGGTTTTAGATTTATAAATGATAATTCTAGTAAAGACAAAAATCATAGCAAATTTTGTAGGATAATGTTATTGTGGAAATAGCGGTTTTCTATTAGGGGTCTGTTGTTGTTGTATTGGGGTTTAATGCCACTTTAACTAAGCTAAGGTAATATCATGGGGGTCGGTGACGCACATGTGTTTTCCTGGCTTTCTCACACCGGTACTTACACTACTTTCTTTTCAAAGTCTCCGACTACTTTTCTCACATGCTTCAGCAGGGGTGAGAGGTGAAAATACGCCGGAAAGAAAGTTTGCCTCAAGCGGGTATCGAACTCACAACCACCAGGTCATGAATCTGACACGCCCACAACTGAGCCACCCAAGCGGGCTGTTAGGGCTCTACTAGGTTAATTATGGATCCATAAAATCCATGTTGTGTAACAATGGACTAAATCTTGATATACACTGGTCCTTTGACATGCAGAACATTGACCAATCGCAAAAAAATTTGATTTGACAAACTGTACAGGCTGACATGGTTCAAAACTTTTTGTGATGCATGAAGCCTCTTTTTCGCATCATGGGTCACATGTTTTTTGGACAAAATGACCTAATTAATGATTTTAACCCTTTACTCCATATATACTCATTTCGACGCACTGCTTGTAGGAGCTTTTGGAAAACATTGTGGCAAAAGGTGAAATTGCTCGTGACGAGCAATTTCACCTTTTGCCTCAATGTTTTCTATGCTATCAAAAGGTGTCATATACACATAAGAAACGGCTTCATCCTTGCTGTAATTTAGGGTCAATTACAGATACTATAGGTATGCCTTATGGGGTAAAGGGTTAAGTATACCAGTAAAGTATATTGGAAGTCAACAAATTAGTGTCCATATTGGTAACTTTAACAAATTTCTTGTACTGGAGTTTTAGACGATTTCACTCTTCAAGGCTGTATTTGAGTTTAGACGATTTCACTCTTCAAGGTCGTATGATTATTGTAGGTTTTCTGAAGACTCGAGATAAGGCTAATCACAAGTTTTTCCAGACTTTGTTGAAGACACAGTTGTTCATCAGATTCATTGAAGAGAGGTCCTTTGTATCAGATAAAGATGACAGTCTGGCCTTCTTTGACGAATGCACAGAAAAGGTGGGAAAGTCTACCTTAACCTTTTACCTCACAAACTAGAGGTTTTACGACCCTGAGAAAGAATCCATTTGAAAACATTATAGGGGAAAAGGAGAAAATGCTTTTCCCACAATGTTTTCTCTGCCATCAGAAACT
Source organism: Tridacna crocea (assembly GCA_943736015.1). Lineage (NCBI taxonomy): Eukaryota > Metazoa > Mollusca > Bivalvia > Cardiida > Cardiidae > Tridacna > Tridacna crocea. The sequence continues at coordinate 21,097,129 of OX031066.1, forward strand.
GATTTTATTGATTGAGTGACACATTATATGTTGTCGGCAATAGCTTAGGATCTGGACAAGTCTACTCTTTTGTTGGGTGGTAAAGGGTTAAATGTGAAAATATTATGATTAAATCTTTACCAGACCACAAAATTTTGGACTGGCTAAAATTAAAAGCACTTCCAGAGAGAAATTTGGTATAGGGTTAATTAGAAAAGCTGTAATTTTAATGCTCAAACAAATTTGCAGAAGACAACTCTGTGAAATTCTTGTTAACAACAGAAATTGAGGTTTGATAAAGGAATAGATTAGGTAAAAAGCACTCAGTCAGTCTGTTTTTGCCATAACGTGTAAAAAAAAAAAGGGGGGGGGGGTCTACATCAAAACAATAATGTTGTATGATTAATCAGGCAATGTTTGTAAGAATCAAAACATGATAGTGATGTTTATGTTTAAAGGCAAAATTTTACTAAAAATATACAAAAACTGTTTGAATGATGCAAAATGCCAGATCTTCCTATATTTTAGTACATGTGCACTATTTTTAATTTACTCTTCTTCTGATAACAAAAGCTATATGTCAGTTTATAAAAATGATAACATAGTGGAATTGTAAGCAGCTACATCAGTGAATGTTTCTGAGGTTGATTTTGAATGGATTACCATGCTGTATGAAACACATCATTCAAAATACAATATGGTAACAATCAATTTTGCTTTGTATTAAATTTTGGATGCAACTCAATGCTATATGTGATATTCTCCCATTTATAGGTAGATGAAAACAAAGATGAACCAAAGCTGATAGAACTTGATGATTCCAGTAAGAGGTAAATATCAGCAATATTTGCTTGCTTAACCCTTCACCACTTACTCTGGAATTTTAATGACCCTAATGGACAGGGCTTTTAAAAACGTTTTTGGAAAAGTGGAAAATGCTGGTAAACAGTATTTTCTCTTTTGCCAGCATTTTCTACCCTTTCAGATAACTTTTCCCTATTCAGCCACACTGTATTTGTCATCTGCAACATCTTAGAAGTAAGATGAGCATAAAATTTTGTTGATGGATAGAGGGTTATACTTTATGTTAGTTACCCAAAATAATCAACTCATCAGATTCATTTCAGTGACTTCATATAGCAAATTTTAGGAAAGAACTCAATCATGAACCAAATGATTCCCTGTTTTCATGAATCTGATGAAAACGATACAAGTATGACAACTTTTTAAGATCATTAAAGATTAAGTCAATCAATACATACATGATCCCTCAAAGCTTATGTTTTGATTTATTTTTCATTCAATAACCGCATTATTTGTGCTGTCCGTGGTCATGAGGTAGAGCGTCGGCCTCATAACCATAAGGTCCTGAGTTTGATACTCGGGAGCGGGTGTCAACTTTGGGATTTTTCATTGGCCCACACGCGAGTACAGGTGTAGTTCCCAGGAAGCAGAATCGAGAGAGATTAGTGTAAGTTGTAAGAACTTGTTTCGCAATCGATGTAAAATAAATATGTTCTAACTAACCACATTATTTATTTACCATTGTAGTGAAAGAACAATGTTCATACTGCCTCCTGAGCCTGTGGGCCTTCCAGAAGGAGTCAGTTACAGGTAAAATTTCCTCTCATTTAACTCTTTACCACACGAGAAAATTTTAGACTGGTCCATAGTGAAAGCATTTCCAGAAGACAAAATAAAAACTGAAAAATTGAAATTCGTTCTTGGAAGGGTAGAAAACACTGTGGCAAAAGGAGAAAATGCTGGTTACCAGCATTTTCTCTTTTTCCCACAGTGTTTTCAAAAGGCTTCTTTCTCAGGGGTGTCAAAAGTAGGGATTGTGTGGTAATGGGTTAAGATATGTGCTATGAAAATATAAAATGACATACATGATACATATAACTTTCAAAAGTAGTGCCCAGCCCTGGTAGCACAGTCAGTGATGTACAGGACTCAAGAATGGAGTTTGATTCCTATCTCATCCAGTTTCTTTCCCAGGATTGATGATAGACATTGCGATAATGCAGTGGTTACATTGGAAAGCAGCCAGTGACTTGGAAAGAATATTGTGCAGAGTACTGGTAAAACAAACTCTAGGAAAGCATTGATAGGTGCACTGGTTGACATGATTTAATTGACATAATGTTGAAAACAGCATTCAAACACAATACAGTCAATCCATCAATAGTACTGATGTCATAAACTAATTCAGTGCAGAACAATTTAACTTTCCACAACCTTGCCATGGCCAGCTTTTAAAAGCATGATAAGAGAGGTACTTGATGAACATGTTTTCCTCAAAATGTATTTTCCTTCGCTTCAAAGTTGTCTTCCTTTTCCAACACTGTTTTGTACCCTGCTCGAAACAAATTCCAAATTTTGAGTTACATTTATTTTTGTAGTCTGCAAGTGCTTTCAATTTGGACCAGTCTAAAATTCTGTTGTTTGGTAAAGACTTAAATTCAGGGACCTAAATATCTTTGAAATCTTTACACTGTGACACAGAAGAAAAAGTCCGCTTTATTTAGTATTTACCAAATGACAAATGACAAAATGTTATACGTACTTGAATTAAAAGCACTTGCATTGAACAAATAATAATCAGTTCCAGCAATTTTTCATTTCACACAGTGTGTTCATATGCCTTCTTTTGAAGCTTGGTTATTACTTATATAAGTAACCTTAGTATTCCCCTGACATGTAGCTCCAGATAGAGGGAGTGATTTTGATTTCAGAGTTGAAAATATTAATTATTCTCCACTTAACCCTATGGTGTGGGTACTCATTAGAATCAGCTCATCAAGACAATTCTAAAGAGTATCCACATCATAGGGTTTGGAAGAGAAGTAATTACTTTAGGAAGCCATCACTCCCTCCTATCTGGAGCTCTAAATTATGAACATTATCTAATTTTTTACTGGAGACAGAGAAGATAATCAGTTTACAATTACTTTTTTCAGTTAAACATGAAACATTAAGTACAAATAATGTCTGCAAATTTTTCTATTCATATAAGTGCCTTGATAATTAGCAGCACATAATCATATGTCTCTAAAATCTCTGAGAAAATCAAATAGATTGTTTTGTTTTAGTTGATGGAAAATTTAAGGCTATTTTTATCAGAAAATGTGTCCAAACAGCAAACTGCTTTGATCTATAAGATTAGACTGGCCATTTCGTGCAGTCAGATCTTGATTTACTTTGGCAAATTAAGTTATGCAAGGTCAAACTGTTAATGATAGTTTCTTTACTCCCTTGCAGTTATAATGGATTCCCAAAGCTGGAACCCGAGTTATTTTTGGAGAGAGAACAACCTATCACATCTAACATGGGCAAAAAGGTAACCACAGGTTCAGGAAGTCCTGTAGTGAGACGAACAAAGCAAGAGATAAAAACGGCTCAAAAAGCTGCACAGCAATACCTATCACAACCAAGCCTGTGGGCAAAATGTTTACTTAGTCATAGTTACAGGTAAGTGAAATATGAAATTTGTGTACCTCAATATCTGTTCTCTTTTAAGTCATTACCAAGACGACGAACTTTCAGGTTTGTCCAAATCGAAAGCATTTACAGACTGAAATTTGTTTTCTGAAGGGTAGAAAACAGTAGGAAAAGGAGAAAAAGCTGATTACCAACATTTTTTCCTTTACTCACACAATTTTCTAAAGGGTCCTATCTCAGGGTCATCAAAAGTAGGGATAATGTGGTAATGGGTTAACACTTTACCACATGTAAGTGAAATATGAAATTTTTGTATCTCGGTGTCTGTTCTCTTTTTAATTCTTTACTGAAAGATGTTGTGTTTTTACAGCAATGTTGAAGGAAGTTTAGAGAAACATTGTCACTTATTTCCCGCATTTTTTCCCATCCCTTGGTGGGCAAGTGTCATCATTTTTGTCAATTTTACTTTCCTCTAAAATTTCTTTCTTTACAGCTAAAAGTTTGTTGTTAGCTTTTCCCATAGTAAAGGGTTAAGAGAAAAGAGGAAGACCATAAATCAGTATTTTCTCCTCTTCCCACATTTTACACTTTTATGAAAATATGCCTCAACTGAGTTGCTTTTGACAGAACTGAAATTCATTGTCTGGTAAAGTATTTAATCATTTTTGTAATGTTTCAGTTTGTGGTTCATGGTCCTACCAGCCTATGTAAAGCAGTGTCAGTCAGTTATTAAAGCATTAAATGTGGCCTATGATGTCCTGAAAACAATGCAGAAACAAAACTTGAAGTCCCTGGATGAGGTAAAACACTTTAACTCTTGCAGCCAACTAAATGTTTTAGTCATTGTCTAAAAATATATTTGCACTGCAATTGCATTCTTTTTAGTGACATATAGTGGACATTGTTGGTCCAAGTTCAAACTGCACATTCTAAGCAATCTGGTATTGATCAATAGTGTCCACAAAAACTGTCTGATTTAATCTTGACAGTTAGAATTAATAAAATGAAATTAACCTTTGCTTGCTCCTGGCATATCTGTGTCACTTTTTTTTCCTCATTTGGTGATCCTAATGGATATCCTGTCAACTAGGTCCTAATACACTATTTTTGTGCGCACGTCCTTATTTAGCTCAGCAGCTTTAAAACTTTTTGAAACTGTCATCTGCTGCATTAACTCTTTGCCAAACAACAAAATTTTTGACCGGCCCAAATTAAAATATTTGTTGTTGGAAGGATAGAAAACATTGTGGGAAAAGGAGAAAATGCTGGTTACCAGCATTTTCTCCTCTTCCCACAATGCTTTCAAAAGGCTTCTTGCATAGGGTCGTGAAAAGTAGGGATTGTGTTTGTAAAGGGTTAAACTGGACAAGTAGAAGGTAACAGATAAATACCATTTTTTGTCAGGGCTTTCCATGACTCCCTATTTCTTTGAATCTGGATTACCAGTATTTCCAAATATTCCCTAAAACTTCAATATTTGTCCTAATATATTCTTCAGAACAGGGTCATTTTATCCCTTTATACAAAAGACCAGGAAAAACTCTTACCTATGCATGTATTCTGATCATTTCAGCTGTGTTATAGAGTGGTGCTACAGCTGTGTGGACAGTACAGTCAGCCTGTCCTAGCAGTTAAGGTATACTCGGAGATGAAGCATGCAGGTGTCCAACCTAATGCTATCACATATGGATACTACAATAAGGTAGGAAAAGTTTAGGTTTATTCTAGGATAGAAATTTTTTAGAATTTACAGCCAGCCTGTTCAAGCGGTAATTCATCATTTATGTGACAGCTATTTTGTTTTCTGCAGATGCTTTGGTCAAGCCCAAAATTTTAACGATTAGGAAAGATATGGGATATCTCCTTGGAATACCCATATAATAGCTTTTTGAAGAGAGTTAAGAGAGTTTAGAATTTGATAACATGTGTTTATATTGACCTCTGTTATCTAACATTATACTACACAGTTGGATTTTTGTTAGCCTGGGTTCCTGTCGGTTCATTCTTTTTCCTTTCTGTCATTCTGACTTTACATTGTCAAAAATGATGGCCTTGGGACATTCAAAATAGATCACAATGACGTCTACTATATTCCATCCATCAATGAGGTATGGTATATGTTGCTGCAATTGCTTTTCCAACGTTAATGACTAAAAATAGATACAGAAATTTCATAGCCTCAGTTGGGCTACTTACTGACTGGTTGAAGAACCATCTTGAGAAAATATATTGATTAAAAAATCCCTATTCAGGTTGCTGAAGATCACGATGTATTTTTGATTTCATAGACTTGTTTTGGAAAGTCACTATTTTTTTTTTTCCTTTTTTTTTTTCCAACGTTGTGATGTCACACGATAAACAAGTCTGTAATTAGATTATTTGCACAAAACATGATCACTGAGACCCTCGAATGTCCCCAGGCTGTAATACTAACATAAGCAAGAAACTGATAAGGTCTGCAAAAGGTCTATAACATGAGAGTTAAAAGAGTATGGTAGGGAATAATTACAGGCTACAATACGGCAACAATATGTACAGAGGTCCAGATAAGAGGGATTGATGATGTTCTAAATCCATTACTTCTCTTTCAAACCCTATGTTGTGGGTACTCATTAGAATCGTCTCGATGAGATGATTCTAATGAGTACCCATAACATAGGGTTTAGTGAAGAATTATTGAATTATTGATATTTTCAAGTCTGAAATCAAAATCACTCCCTCTATCTTGAGCTCTGTATGCATTGTCTTTATACAGGCTGTGTTGGAAGGAAAATGGCCAAGTAGCATCAGTAAAGGGAGAAAACTGTGGAGAAAACTCAGAAATGTCGTCATAGGAGTTGCCAAATTCAGGAGAGCTGTTCGACGTCGCAGTCTGTCTGTCAACTCTAATTCTGGAAGTGAATTTGATCAAACTAGTATTGACAGTTTTCTGGAAGATCAGTTCACAGATGGAAAACATGAATCAATTATCAGAAATGAAACTGCTGACATTGCCAATGGTTCACTTGTCATTAATCGTGGAAGAATTCCAGAGGAGAGTGAAAGTGCAGGTAAGTCTTGGAATATTACCTTGCAAGTGCTCAAACTATCATTCCCATCATAACACACAATTTACGTGCAGTTTGGATTTTAACATAAATGAGGTTCTTTGAGATCATTAACACCTCATTGCATTTTGAGGTAGTTTGTATTCAGAATAATCCTTCTTAAACTGACCTTAATCCTTTACTAAATGACAAAATTTTAGACTGGTCCATCTTGAAAGCTTTTGCAGACGACGAAATAAATGTAAGTCAATTGAAATTTGTTTCCAACAGGGTAGAAAACATGTCGGGTAAAGGAGAAAATGCTGGTTACCAGCATTTTCTCCTTTTCCCACGATGTTTTCAAAAGGCTCTATCTTTGGTTTGTAAAAACCAGGGATTGTTTGGTAAAGAATTTATGGCAGTTCAAGTTGTGCATGTTTCTCCAACCACATAAAAGTGGTATCTTGACATCATTCAAAATCTCCTTTATACAAAAAAAAATTGATAAGTAAAATAATGTAAAGAATGAAGTTTTTTCACAATCTGTAGAGCAAACTATAATTAAAGAAAAAGTATATAAGCAGTACTCTGTGAAAAGGGAGTTTAATGTACCTACAAAAAGTATAGACACAGATCAGCCCGAGCAGGCTGACCTGTGTTGACATTTCTTTGCCATTTGTAAATATTTTGCATGTCAAAGGACCAGTGTATCTTGTGAAATAGTGAGTTGTTTGACAAAATGAGCTTTATGGGTCTACAATTTTAACCCTTTCCCAAACAACAAATTTTAGACTCCTCCAAACTGAAAGACGACAATTTTAACTTTCATAACAATGACAGAAAATTATCTGAACAGGTAGAAAACACCGTGTGAAATGGAGAAATTGCTCGTTACGAGCAATTTCTCTTTTTCCCACAGTGTTTTCAAAAGACTTGTACTGCAGACATGTAAAAATAAGGGCTTGTTTGGGAAAGGGTTAATTATGTTGACTGGTCTGGTATAGCGAATCATGACATATGAAATTCCCTTTTACCAGAGTGTTGCTTGTATGATTGTGTTTGAAAACTGCTCGTAAATAAGCTTGCTTATATAAATGCTGTCTGCTGCGACTTTGCACATAATCAGACCTTTCCTAGCCTTGATACTGACTGCTGTGTAAATGGTTTGGACTCTTCATGGTATGATAGGCCTTAGGTACATTTACTGGTGAAAATACAGCAAGCAGTCTGGCTTGTCTCAAATTGACACACTTGACTCAGTAATTTGATAATATGTCAAGGAACATTCTGGAGATTCTATAGGCTAACAAGGAATTAATTTTAAATCCTTTGTACCTGCCTGGTCTTCAATATATATTGAAATGGAGCCAAACAATAATTGTTTTGTGGTGCTTAAATTTTTCTAGCTGTAGGCTCGTTGGTTGTTGAATGTGCTTTACATTTTCACTAAGACTCAAAATTTTTTTTTCTTAACTTTTCAGAAGTTTTTTTTTTTTGTAAAACTGGCATATGTTATTATGGATACTTTTGAACTTTTCAGTATTTTTTTATTGGGTCCACCTTTACCATACAGTCCCAAGTTTTAAAAACAGCATTTTCTCCTTTTCCTCAATGTTTTCTATCCTTCAAAAGACAAATATCATTATTTAAGCCCAGTGTTATTTGTCATTTGCAGATACTTTCAATTCGGACAAATCTAGAATTTTGTTGTTTAGTAAAGAGTCCAACACCTACTAACCAGGAAGTTCTCTATTCTTGTTTATTTATTCAGATACTGAAGACAACTAACCATGATGATTTCATTTATATTTCATTATATAATTTGCTGATCATTCTATAGATGTCTTACCTGTACATTATTATCTTAACTCTTACCAAACAACAAAATTTTGGACTAGCCCAAATTGAAAACATTGCAGATGACAAAATAGATGGATATCAAAAATAGAGATTTGATTTGTGAAGGGTAGAAAACATTTTGGGAAAAGGAAAAATGCTGGTCACCAGCATTTTGTCCTTTTCTCACAGTGTTTTTCAAAGACTTTCTTTCTCAGGGTGTTAAAAGTTGGCATTGTATGGTAAAATGTCATCATTTGACTTTGCAGAGAAATATTTTTCTTCCATGATAAGGGAGTGATAAACAATGTAGAAGTCAGCCACCTTTACATTAACACATTACCAAATGACAATATTATAGACTGGTCCAAATTGAAATCATTTGCAGACGACAAAATAAAAGTGAATGAAAATTTGAAATTTGTTTTGTGAAGGGTAGAAAACATTGTGGGAAAAGGAGAAAATGCTGGTTACCAGCATTTTCTCCTTTTCCCACAATGTTTTCTATAGGCTTCTTTCATATTTTCAGGAAGATTCAGACATTAATTTTTGTTGGCGTTTTAGATTAAATTTTATTAAACTCATCTAGAAAAAATATGAATAAGCTTTCCAAAAGCTCGCTTTTTACAAAGTTTTCCCTGGACTCCTTAGATTGATTTTAATCTCAAAAACCAACTCATGTTGAATCCTTTATATCTAGTAATATAGAAAAGAGTAAGGGAGTAAAATGTAACAAAAAACTATCTAGTGCTGTTAAAGAATTGTATTGTTATACTATGTAAATCCAAAATTTTCAAACAACAATCAACACAGGAACTGCATCAGACAGAGGTTATAACTCCATGACCCAAGAAGAGGCAAAAGAAATTTCTGAAATCATTGGTTCAGAGAATAAAGATGCTGGTCCAATGGAGTCCAAACTGAAGAAAGATATCAAGAATGTGTTGAGGTTCAGTTTTAGACGAAAACAGAAGAAGAAAGAGTCCCAGATTCAGGAAGAAAATCTGGCAGGTAGTAGAAAAAAATAAACAAAAAAATAACTGATTTGTGACTATTTTTAATGTTGATGACTATGATTACCCATTCTCTGTGAAAGGGTTTTTTTCAATCCATCTGCGAGAAATACCTGCAAATGTCAGCCAATGCAGTTTGTAAAGGCTGGCGAGGTTCAAAACTGTACTTTTAGTGAACATTTTTGCAAACTGTGAATTTTCTGCAAAGGACGATTTCACATCATGTTCATTCTGTCTTTAGAAAAATTAGTTCTCTCTTATGTAAAACTTCACTTGTTATAACTCACTAGGAAGATGCTAAATGCCCTTTATGCAGAGAAACTTATCAATTCTGTTTTTTTAGCTCACCTGAGCACAACGTGCTCAAGGGGAGCTTTTAGGATCACCCGGTGTCCGTCGTGCATCATCTGTCGTGCGTCAGTGCGTTGTGCGTCGTCAACAATTCTTTAAACATCAACTCCTCCTAAACTGCTGGGCGGATTTGGACCAAACTTGGCTGGAATGTTCCTTGGGAGGTCCTCTTTAAAAATTGATCACAGAATTTGATTCCGTCAAAAACTCTGGTTGCCATGGCAACAAAAAAGAATTTTTTAGGAAATTCTTTAAAAATCTACTTCTCTGAAACCGCTGGCCAGATTTTAAAATAATTTCACAGAGATGTCTTAGGTGACCCTTTTCAAAACTTGTTCGTGAAATTTTGATCCGTCAAGAAACATGGCTCTGGTGAATGGGGGCTTCTTGCACTATACAGAAATGATGAAATTCTTAAAAATTCTTCTTCTCTGAAACCGCTGGCCAGATTTAAAAATAATTTCACAAAGATGTTCCTTGGGTGACCCTTTTCAAAAATTGTTCGCGAAATTTTGATCCGTCAAGAAACATGGCTCTGGTGAATGGGGGCTTCTTGCACTATACAGAAATGAAGAAATTCTTAAAAATTCTTCTTCTCTGAAACCGCTGGCCAGATTTTAAAATAATTTCATACAGAAATGAAGAAATTCTTAAAAATTCCTCTTCTCTCGAACGGCTTGTCAGATTTTAAAATAATTTCACAGAGATGTTCCTTGGGTGACCCTTTTCAAAAATTGTTCGCGAAATTTTGATTCATCAAGAAACATGGCTCTGGTGAATGGGGGCTACTTGCACTATAGGGCAATGAAGAAATTCTTTAAAATTATTCTTCTCTGAAATGGCTGGTCAGATTTTGGAAAATTTTCACAGAGATATTCCTTGGGTGACGCTTTTCGAAAATTGTTCATGAAAGTTTGATTCGTAAAGAAACATTGCTCTGGTGAATGGGGGCTACTTGCACTATATGGAAATGAAGAAATTCTTGAAAATTCTTCTTCTCTGGAACGGCTGGTCAGATTTGAAAATTGTTTCATGGAAATATTCCTTGAATGGCCTTTTTCAAAATGTGTTCGCGAAATTTTGATAGGTCAAGAAACATGGCTCTAGTGAATGGGGGCTACTTGCACTGTACGGAAATAGACCATCTGCCAAATTCCATTCCCGACGCGTCACCATGAGTTACTTCCCTTGCGAGTACTCTCCACCGGACAATCTTTCCCAATCTTGAATATACTGAATAGTGAAAAGGTCATATTTTTTAAATGGAATTCACCCTATACGTGATAAATAAGACAACAAAAACCCTAAATCGGCCATGCCAGTAGTTTTATCAATTATCTTTTTTGAAAAAGAGAACTCGTTTTGTGAATCTTTCGGTAAATTTCAGAGATCATAAGCAGCGCTGTCTCCTGTCGGGCGTGTTGATAGAACTTTTTGTATGCAGGCTACATTAACCCTTATGCTGCGAAACGCGGCTCAACAACTTTTTGCAGATAATTTAGATCAAGATCAGACTACGAAAAACATGCAGTCTGATCCTAGATCTACACTGTCCGAAACGGAGATATTTTACCTGGAGATATTCCTTTGAAATAATATTTGGGATTTTACTGTCGACTTTAAAATTTGTGTCATATTATTATTTAGTAGGATAAGGTTTAATAAGGCCTGTTTCACATCAGCCTTGCGATTTTTTCGTCGTACGATTTCCGCTGCAAACACAATCGCTACCTATTCGTACCCGTCGCACATACTGCAAATTTGATAAGCGATCTCCGTACATTGTTCGTACGGTTGACTCACGAACTGTACGGTGTCCGCAGGTTGAACGTACGAAAAAAACAAAGCGACGTATTCGCACCACTGTCATGCGGTTATCTTAAGGCTGCCGCACAAATTCTCAAGGCACCCGCAAGACTGCCGTAAGAATTTTCAAAGTTTCTTACGACCACCGCACGGCAAGCACGAATTTGCAAGACAGCTGTATGGTGTTCGTGCGGTCCCCTTAAGGAGAAGGAATTATCTCCTCTTGTCCAGATTTAGATAAATATAGACACAATAGTATGCAGCAGCATCCTCATTCTGCAGAAGGCCTTCACAGAGTTATCCAGGCACAGAGGTTGCGTATTGCAGCCATGAACAGGATACTTGTAGATGAAGAACGGGACGACGCTATTTTATGTTAAAGGCATATTTGTCACTCTTGTACAAGCACATGCTTTCTTCATCTGAACCCTGGGTTGGTGGTACCTCGCTTTTATCGGGTTCAATGGGAGGTTCAGCAACCGTAACCTTCCTCTTTCCCTTTTGAGGTCTTTGTTTCTGAGGCATGGCCTTCTCTTCCTGAAATCTCGACAGCGACTGATGACGAACAAGATATAAAATTTTTTAAAAGGGGAGGGATGACGCTAAGTTTTCGCAAGGCATTTACGGGGCAGCCATGCGAATCAATACGTTGTTCGTATGTTCCGCAGTAGTCTTCAGACAGACTTTCACCAAACGCAAGGCGTACGTAAGACAGCCACAAGATGTTCATGCGATCATCGTGCAGTCTTCGCAAGACAAACTCAAGTATAAAACCGTACGATTGATATGCGATGGTCTTAAGGTTACCGTACGGCTGCCGTGTGGCAACCGTACAGTTGCCGTGCGAAGTCAAAAATCGCAAAGAAATCGCAAAGAAAATGAGCATGCTGAAAAACCAGCTTGCGACGTCTACGGCGTTGAGAATTCGTACGGCAGTCTTGTGGAGTCCGCGCGAAGTCCTGCGATGTGTTAAAAAATGTTCCCATACGGCTGTCGTAAGGCTGATGTGAAACAGGCTTAACTTGAAAATCAAATCCCCCTCCCATTCCGAAAGAAATGAGTGCAAATATACAGTTAAACTGAGACCAGTTAAATCAGGTTACATAATAATGCATTTGAAAACAAAAAATTGAAGGGGCCTATGATTAGAACAGACTTACCCCCTGTAACAGATTTAAACAATTCCAAACCTTTACATGTGATCAACGTCAGACTGAACGTAATAAACAATTATGACATGTGTGTGTTAGTCGGTACCTAAGAAGAGCATAACAGCTTTTCAAATAGATGCACCCACTTTGACGGTGAAATACCGAGATCAAAAGAACACCCACCTAACCCTTTACTAGCTTTTCAGTGAAAACAAATATAGCACGTATTTGCCCACTGAAAATGAATCCCATAAATTCAAACTGTATAATGTCCCAGTTTTTGGTAAATAGACTGTGTCTGTCTATTTGCAGATACTGGAACGATTAAAAAAAAAAAAGAATTGCTATCACTGTAATAGTTTAAATAATTCAAACCACCAACCCCTGGATTTCGAGCCTGTACCTTACAAACTTAGCTACGGAATTCGGCAAACAATAGTTGACGAATCAGACATAAAAATAGGAAAGGTCTATTGCAGTTATATAAATGTTATTTTTCCCCTTTTTTCGCTATTTTGGATAGCAAAGAAAAAGGAGAAAATGTTGGTTACCAGAACTTTATCCCTATTCAACAACATTTTCAAAAGCAATATTTCTCAGGGTCGTAAAAAGCTTGGGTTATGTGGTATAGGGTTTTAACTTTTTACCAAACATTTCCTGGTTTTTATAACCGTGAGATAGAAGCCTTTTGAAAACATTGTGGGAAAAGGAGAAAATGCTGGTAACAAGCATTTTTCTCCTTTTCCCACAATGTTTCATACCCTGCTGGAATCGAATGTCAATTTTTGACTAACGTATTTTGTCATCTGCAAGTGCTTTCTATTTTGTCCAGTCTAAAATTTTGTCGTCTGGTAAAAGGTTAAATAGTTACCGTGAATGTTTTCACCCGACGTCAACACCTTGAACTCGTCCAGATACTTAGCATATGGAGATGATCGAATAAAAAAAGGCCAAATGGTTGTAATTGTCCTTGAAAAAGTAAAAGAATTTTGTTGGGACAGGAGAAAGTGCTTGTTGCAATCCCCTCCTTTTTTCCCACAACATTTTCTCTCACACTTTGAAAATTCATTTTTCACAGATGTCTCTGAACAGTATATTGATTACTTTTTTTTTTTTTTTTTTTTTGTGTGGGGGGGGGGGGGATGTGTTAAGGTTGAGAAAGTGGGACAAATAACATAAAATGAGCAAAATCAGCACGTCTGCCCCCCTTTTTTCCGGATCCCCATAATTCGAAATACTTTGGTAAAAGGTTAAATAGCTGTCCAGTGTCTTCAGAAAGACAGGGACAGTCCATTTACTGGTATTATAGAACTTTAATCAAATGTCTTTGTTACTCTTTTAGGCATGTTCCTATAGACGAATAACTTCATATTATAGATCATGAACGAAAGAAACGTGGCTTCAAATTTCAAACCTTCCATACCTTCTTCACAAAATAATTATTCAAGCTTCATTTTGAGTATATGTATTTAAAAATATGCGTCTAATGAAGTTTTACACAAAAAAATAATGGGTAAAGGGTTAACTCGGCGTTCCTTTGATCTCGGTATCGCACTGTGCTGGACAGGGCAGAAGACCTTTAGAACAGCTGTAATGTACTTACTTCTTACAGATTAACACACACGTGTCACATTAAATTGACCCTTCTTATCTTTTGTTTCATATTTATTTACCCGTTTGGTGATCATTAGTGGACGCGATTATGAATTTTATACAGGTTACAGAGGGTAAGCTCATTCTTCTTTCTACATGCTCATTATTTCAATACGATCTCATAAAATGCGTACTTTTTTTCAGTGATGAATTTGTCCAAAATTAAAGGATTTGTGAACGGGACATACGGCATTTGTTATTGAAATAATACTTTGATTGTCCGGTGTCACGTGATACTTCCGGTGCGCCGCTTACGATAAAATGGAAATATCGCTTATATCAAATTTAATTGGCAAATCGTCTATTAAGAAACTCCTAAAAATTCTTCTTTTTTGAAACTGCTGGTCAGATTTTGAGAGGACTTTTACAGGTGACCTTTTAAAAAATTGCTTGGCAAAATAATGATTTTGTTTCCAGTGTTTCAATACCTTAAAAAAAAAAAAGGCTATGGTCCTCTCAAAAATTCAGGTGAGCGATCCAGGGCCATCTTGGCCCTCTTGTTTTTCTCTAATACCAAGTTCCAAGTGTTTAAGAGAATTGTCTCACCTTGAACTTAAGCATTTACATTCATAATGCAGTCTTTGTGTGAATATACAAAGAACCTTGAGGGGTATGGCACCATTTTGTGTGACCGTTTAAATTTGGCTTTTTCGCTTAATATCTTAGGTAGTGGTGTATGGTATCTAGATATCTGTCAGCTTTTTCGCATTGTTACTTGCCTACTTGACCCTTGATAAAACAATTCTGTGTTTTAACAACCTTGGCAAAGAAGCCTTTTGAAAACATTGTTGAAAAAAGAGAAAATGCTGGTAAGCATCCTTTTCTCCTTTTTCCACAATGTTTTCTACTCTTTATGAATATTCTGATAGTCTCATCATTTGAGCCATGTGTCTTTAACCTTTACCACACAATCCCGACTTTTAAAGACCCCGAGAAAGAAAGCATTTGAAAACATTGTAGGAAAAGGAGAAAATGCTGGTAACCAGCATTTTCTCCTTTTCCTACAATGTTTTCTACACTGCATAAATCAAATTTCAATTTTTGAATCACATTTATTATGTCTGCAAATGCTTTCAATTTGGACCATTCAAAATTTTGTCATTTGGTAAAGAGTTAAGGTAGTGTAAATCTCTTCAAAGGGGACAAGTCCAAAAATGTGTCATTTACCGAGGGTTGAGTGTAGTATTTTAGTGCAGTGAGTTAGGCTAGATCATTTCAAATGCTGTAGACGTAAAGGACACATATATTAGTAATTTTAGGAATGATTATATTGTTTGGAATTTACAATAAGAAATTGTCTTTAAAACACAAACATAATACATGTATTTTGCCGCACTTTCAACCACTTATTCATATGTAAAGATTTTCAAAAAATTGTAACACTTGGAAAGATATCTAATTTCCATAAATCTTCATGTTTGGAAGATTTTTTATCAATTATATCCTGTGGGGGTTAGTTATCAGTTACACTGATTCAGTATGGAACTCTATTTTTGTAATTTCGAATTATTTGCAAGTTGTTATTAGAGGGACGTTAACTATTGCAAGTAAGTTGAAAGCTGAAGGTTCTTGTTATGTTTTTTTTTTCCATTTGAAGCAGAGAGCATCCACAGATTTCTTTCACAACAGCTTTTATTTCCTGTCCTTTTGTTTTTTACAGTTGATGAATTATTTACTGGCAGTGTAAAAGGGTCATCACAGTTTACGAAACAAGTGCCGAGTATTGTCAGGCAGCGTTCTGTCAGTGGTAGCAGTAATCCCGACTCTGGCTATTACCATGGTAGTCTGTGTAAGTACAAAGATTCAGCACTTGCTAGAGGTCAACAATAAATATAAATTTGCTGCTTTTCTTAACCCTTTACCAAACAACAAAATTTTAGACTTGCCCACATTGAAAGCACTTACAGATAACAAAATAAAAGTAACTCAAAAATTGGAATTTGTTTCTAGCAAGGAAGAAAACATTGTGGGAAAAGGAGAAAATGCTGGTAACCAGTATTTTCTCCTTTGGGATTGTTCGGTAAGGGGTTAAAGGCCCATAGCAGCCAAACACAATGCAGGTGTTAATATGCATTTTAATTAATATCATACTGTTTTAAAGTGTATTGTGAGGATCTGTAAATGTGTGGTCAGTGCAAGTGATAGTTGATGGCAGAAAAATGAATGTTAAAATCAGGCAAAAAAATAAAGATAGAGTGATTGGAAAACTTTGATCTAGTTTTTAACCCATTACCACACAATCCCTAATTTTGACAATTCTGAGAAAGAAGCCTTAAGAAAACATTGTGGGAAAAGGAGAAAATGCTTGTAAGCAGCATTTTCTCCTTTTCCCACAATGTTTTCTACTCTTCACGAAACAAATTTCAAATTTTCAGTCACTTTTATTTTGTTATCTGCAAATGCTCTCGATTTAGACAGACCTAAAAGTTTGTCGTTTGGTAATGAGTTAAATAAATTTCTCTGCAAGCAACTAACACTTGAACAGACCATACAAGAATAGATTTTCATTGTCACCATAACTTCCTTACTTTTAAATCATTTGATTTAACCCATTACCACACAATCCCTACTTTTGACGCCCCTGAGAAAGAAGCCTTTTGAAAACCCTGTGGGAAAAGGAGAAAATGCTGGTAACCAGCATTTTCTCCTTTTCCCAGTGTTTTCTACCCTTCCCAGAACAAATTTCAATTTTTCAGTCACATTTATTTTGTCGTCTGCATATGCTTTGAATTTGGACCAGTCTAAATTTTTCTGATGTGGTAATGGGTTAAGCTTTAATGCATTTCAACAACAGCTTTGGGTTATTGTTGACAGCCATTGCTCCTGTTATCTTTTACCATTCATCTATTGATTAAGAAATAGTCTTTTTGCTATCATTTGTTTATCATGCAATAAACCACAGTTGTGAATTATGAGGCACAATAAATAATCCACATGGGCAATGGCCCAAGTGGTTTACTTATTGTGCCTCGTAACTGACAGGTGGTATATTGCACGATAAACCATGATAGAAAGAAGATTATTTCGACCAAGTCTTAATGAAAGGAAAACAAGTTCAAACTTGGTAAAAAACGCAGATGAAGATTATGCTCCTTTGAATAACTCGCGTGCTTTATGCAGAATGACATCACTCAATATAGAATGACATCACTCTACATGGAATGTTGCAGATTTCACCACGCTTTCATTGCACAGTGTTTATAGGGCCAAATTCACATGTCATGATAGAATGTTCAATTTATTACAGTACAGTGAATTCTTACGTGCCCATGCAGAAAGCTATTGAAATCATTTGCAGAAAAAAGTACATGCAACAATTCTGGGTAGGGCCAATTGCAAGAGTAATTGAGTATTCATTTTATACCTTTACCACACAATGATGACTCTTAACGCCCCTGAGGAAGAAGCCTTTTGAATTCTTGATAGGAAAAGAAGAAAATGCTGGTTGCATTATCTCCTTTTCCCACAAAGTTTTCTACCCTATCAAAACAAAATTGTACCATTTTAGCCACTTCTGCAAATACTTTCAACTTGGATAAATCTAAAATTCTCCTGTGTGGTAATGGGTTAAATACATATTATCAGTTACCAGAAATTGTTGTAATACATGTATTCACTTGTATTCTCTGAAAAAGTTTGCTTTTTGATGATTTGAATATTTTTTTTTAATTTTGAACTCTTAACAAAACAACTAATTTTGGAACTAGACCAAGTTCAAAGCATTTTGAAACTGACATGTTCAATACTGCTGAAATAATAATTTCTGTCTTTGGTAGAGCAAAAGACATCATGGTTCCAGCATTTTCTCCTTTTTCCCACAGTGTTTTCGAAAGCATCTCTCAAGGTTGTTAAAAATCAAGATCATGTAGCCAAGGTTAAAGTATCAATGAAGACTACAATTAAAGTAGAATGCAATGTCTATTTCGAAGGTTTAACCCATTACCACACAATCCCTACTTTTGACGCCCCTGAGAAAGAAGCCTTTTAAAAACACTGTGAGAAAAGGAGAAAATGCTGGTAACCAGCATTTTCTCCTTTTCCCACAGTGTTTTCTACCCTTCCCAGAACAAATTTCAAATTTTCAGTCACTTTTATTTTGTCATCTGCAAATGCTTTCAATTTGGACCAGTCTAAAATACTGTCGTTTGGTAATGGGTTAACCTTCTCTGCTATTACCTCTAGCTGTCTTTGCCTGATATTTGATATGTCTTGGCTTTACATAAACTTAAACCTTTAGCACACAATGATGACTTTTGACAACCCTTGGAAAGAAGCCTTTTGAAAACATTGTGAGAAAAGAAGAAAAAAATGGTTCTTTTTGAAACAGTGAGGGAAAAGCAGAAAATGCTGGTAACCAGCATTTTCTCCTTTTCCCACGATGTTTTCTATTCTATCAATAAAAAGTTGCACCATTTGAGCCATAATGAAATTGTCGTCTGCAAATGCTTTAAATTTGAAAATGGCCAAAATTTTATCGTCTTGTAAAGGGTTAAGCATTATGATGCATTTTCCACTGACATTCCACAGATGTCAGTCAATTGAAGCAAAACCTAATTCTTGTACATTGTTTATCTTTAGATGGTTCATCTGTCGGATTGATAATAGTCAGTGAGTCATTACAAAATGGAAGTCTATCACAGAGCATGGGTCCTACTTATGGAAGAACTGTTGGTAGGGATGATAGAAGAAAAAGACACAAAAGTGCTGGTGATCATTCAAAACCGAGATCTAACAGTCTGTTGAATAATTTTAAAGTTCGTTCTAGTGGTGGGAATGAAATGGAGAAGCAGTTTTCTGAGCTTCTGGACGGAGAACATCCACAGTGTATTGTTAATGCAACTGAAGGAAGGACGAATGTTTCTACTGATATTCAAGATCTATCAAAGGATATAAAAGATAGTGGTGTAGCACTAGATGAGAATGAAATAAATGGATCCTTTACTTGTGAGAGTCCATGTGAACTAATAGATTCAATGGAACAGTTTAAGAAATGCATTGATGGAGTTAAACCTGCTGATGTTAGTGTATCTAAAAACTTAAATGTAAGTGATAAGGTTTCAGATGGTACTGGACGATGTGTAAATGATTCAAATAGTGTTTTATCAGGTGCTGCTGGTGTGGAGAAAACAGTTAGGTCAGGTAGTTTGAAGTCAACAAAATCTAGTCCTCAACATTCCATAGCTACTCCTGTCACTGATAAAGACCCCCTTGGTCTTTTTGTTGATAGTAAGACTGCTAAACCTGAACGTGCTAAAACTGTTTCTCCTAAACATTCACCTCAAAAAGTGCGGGAAAAATTGATGGAAGCAAAGCCATTTCAGGGTGACATAAAGCCAAAACCAGGTAAACTGGACTTGGGGCAGTGCAATAAAACAAAATCCACAGGAAGTGATGAATTACAAACCACTGAAAATGTCACACACTCAGGACCTCTGTCACCTGTTGAAAAAGTTCACAGAAATTCTAGAATTGAACGAACAAGTAGTTTTCCTGAAAACTTGGGTAACCCACAAAAGGGAACTAATTCCTGGAGAGCTAAAAGAGAGCGCAGTGACTCTCAAACAGAGACTGTATCTTTAGGAAGGTCAAACACATCCCTGAATGAACCTAAATCTGAGTTGGCGGCAGTAACGCCTAGACATGACTTCCGCCTGTTTAGAACAGGGAGTTTTCGAAGACACAAAGAAAATTTTAGTGGAATGCTCAAATACGCGACTGGTGCTGTAGCCACAAAACTGACAGAAATAAAACAGTCTATGACTCCAAGTAAATTAGGTTCATCAACGTCGTCTCTAACCCCTTCCATTGATGAGGTTGAATCAGGTGATGAAAGTTCAAAGGAGTCGTATAGAAAGAAAGGCAGCATAGATTTCCTAACTAGAAGCCAAGATAAGCTGGATTGCACCAGTCTAAATGGAGGGCAAGGTAATAGCTCAATGCTTCATATACTCGCAGCCTGCTGTAGATGGCTATTTGGCCCTGTACAAAACTACAAGATGTTAGACCTGTCCGAATTGAAAGCATTTGCTGATGATAGTTCCATTGTGACTCATATGAAATTATTTTCCTTTGAAAGGGAAGAAAACATTGTGGGAAAAGGAGAAAATGCTGGTAACCAGTGTTTTCTCCATTTCCCACAATATTTTCAAAAGCCTTCTCTTTCAGGGGTGTGTTCAGTCTTTATTGTGTAGTAAAGGGTTAAGTAATGCAAAGACCACTTTCAAAAACATTGTGGTTAAAGGTGAAACTGATTATGGCGAGCAATAATCTCCTTTGACTGATATGTTTTCATTTCTATTCTTTTATTAAATTTAACTTATGGGGATCAGAGCCCAATTTACACAGATTTTCCATGAATGCTTGCAAATTTGTGCTATGCAAATTTGATTCAGAATATAATGATTTTTAAGAGTTTCTGTTGTTGGTATAAGTTAAAATGGTACTACGTCTTAACCCTTTACCACTCAATGACTTTTAACGTCCCTGAAGTAGGAAGCCATTTTAAAACATTGTGGGAAAATGAGAAAATGCTGGAAACCAGCATTTTCTCCTTTGCGCACAAGATTTTTTACCCTATCAAAGGAAAGTTGAGTCGTTTTAGCCACCATGAAATTGTTGTCCGCAAATGTTTTCAATTTGGATAGTTCTAAAATTTTGCCATGTGGTTAAGGATTAAATCATTGTGGGAAAATATAGTAGTTGCTTGTAACAAGCAACTTTTCCTTTATCCACAACTTTTTCAGCTTTGTTTTTAAAAAGGCATTTAAACTGCCTACCAAAACCTTTTCTGTCTGCAATGTGTATTAATCAGTACTCACTAGTCGTATGTCTATAAATAGCCCTATATATGATAATTGTTTAACTAGAGCTCCAGATAAGACAGAGTGACGATAATGCAAATTCATTATTTCTCTTCCAAACCCTATGTTGTGGGTACTCATTAATATTTGTTTCGATGAGACGATTCGAATGAGTAACCGTAACATTGCATTTAGTGGGTAGTAATTAATATTTTCAATTTTGAAATCAAAATCACTCCCTCTGTATGGAGCGCTGGTTTAACTCATGAAGTGCATGGTATTGCGGTAGGAATTGTATTTGAACGCATCCAAAAGCAATAATTATCTTTCATTTTGTCACTTTGATATTGTGCATGCCACTTATCTCTTTTGTAAGGAAAAAGTTTTTTATTTGAACAAATGATACATATTTTGTTTAGTTAAACTTCTGCCTACAGTCTTTATTTTGTAACCATTTCTATTAATTTGTTTTTTAATATCTAACAGCATGATTATAACTAAAAATTACATTCTGTACTTTTGATTTTCAAAAAATTGACTGTATTAGGCTATGATTTCAACTTATCATTTCTGTTTTGTGAATATGGTAGAAACATGTGTGATAAGATGTAGGAACCTCTCATCTTTGACCCTGTCTTAACCCTTTCCCAAACGACGAATTTTGGACTCTTCCAAACCAAAAGAGTTTGCAGACGTCTATATTAGATTCGGAGAAAACGGCAGAAAGTTCTCAAAAAGGATAGAAAACAGTGTGGAAAAAGGAGGAATTGCTCGTTACAAGCAATTTCTCCTTTTTCCACACTGTTTTCAAAAGACTTTTACTGCAGACATGTAAAAACCAGAGCTTGTTTGGGAAAGGGTTAAAAAACAAAAATGACAGAAATTGATGATAATACTTTTTGATCATTGGGTCATGTCCCCAGAAGGATACATGCAGAGCTCTAGATAGGAGGGAGTGATTTCTCTTTCAAACCCTTTGCTGTGGGTACTCATTAGAATCGTCTCAACAAGACGATTCTAATGAGTACCCACAGCATAGGGTTTAGCTAAGAATAATTCATATTTCCAACTTTGAAATCAAAATCAGTCTGGAGCACTGTACATGCATGCAAGATGTTTTAGTTCAAAGAGTTTTGTTGTAAATATTGTCTATAATATTTGTTCAGCTCCTTATTTCGTTTCCCGTAAGTACAGAGTGCTGTGAGTTTGCATCACCATCATCAACCTGCTCTACATATCAACACAAACATGCTGGGTTTATCTAAAACAGAAAGGGTTGGATTTTGAACAATTTTCATTAGTGTTTGAAGCCTGACTTTTAACTTTTTAACACATGACAAAACTTGAGACAAGTCCAAATTGAAACCATATGCAGGCGACAAATCAAAGATGGCACAGCTAATGAAATTTGTCTTTGTTAGGGTAGAAAACATTGCAGGAGAAAATGCTGGTAAGTAGCAGTTTCTCAATTTCGTACAATGTTTTTAAAAGCCTTCTTTCTTAGGGTTGTGAAAAGTTGGGATTGTGTGGTATAGGGTAAAATCAGCTTGTATCTGAGACAACAACAGAAGAATTATGTGAAACTGCATTGCTGTCTTTAAACAAAGAAGTATGGTCAGTATGAATGCTGAAATACTGCTAAGACTTACGTGTTTTATAATTAGATCAATTGATTCAAAAGTATGATTATACTTTGGGAGATTTTTTTCCTTCATTCACATTGTTTTACAACATTTGTTGATCATGAGCCCTTTACCAAATGACAGAATTTTAAAATTGTCAGTATTAAAAGCAATTGGATCAAGAGATGGAATTTGTGTTGAAAAAAATGCTAGTTATCAGACTACAGAATTTGAGCCTTGGAAATTGAAAGCAATGGCAGACAAAAGTTTCAGTATGGCTCATATGATGCAAACTTTCACTTGATAGGATAGAAAACATTGTGAGAAAAGGAGAAAATGCTGTTTACCAGCATTTTCTCCTTTTCCCACCATGTTTTCAATAGGCTTATTTTCCAGGGTCGTTAAAAGTTATCATTGTGTGGTAAAGGGTTAGATTTCACGATGGTTCATAGAAGGATTTAGACTTAAATTTTTTGACAACAAATTGAACCAGAAGTTGTTAAAAATCTTTAAAAAAGGAATATTTAAGTAATATTTAAGAAAAAATATATGTGACCCTTCACACAAAAAGGGACAATCTGGGAATTCCGTACATCAATTAGATGAAAACAGATCAAGGATAGTGCTGGTCAATTTAAGTGGATAGTTCAGAGGTGATTGTATAGTAAGATAGAATGACCACTTTTCATCCAGAAAATATAAAAGAGACAAGTGTCGACCTTAGTCAGCCTGAGCAATCTGCGCAGTCTGACCAGGGTCGATTTTTGTTGCAGTTCTCAGATGGTCCTTTTTGGGTGACAGGTCACTTTTTTTAAGGGGAAAAAAAAACAAATGCATTTTGTATACAGTTGCCTCTTTACCCTGAAAAATTCACCTGCACAAGGCATTTAGAAATTGTATCTTTCAAGATGAAAAGTTATGGTTGATACTCTTTTCATTTTTTTCACAATTTTTGTGGCTGCCTTTTTCGTGTGCTATTTGATGTGATATCATGATTCATGTAACTCATCAACTTGTGTAAGCTGTGTTACTCTTCAACCCTTTGCCAAATGATCCCTGGTTTCTACAACCCTGAGAAAGAAGCCTTCTGAAAACTGGTGGGAAAAGGAGAAAATACTGGTTACTACAATGTTTTCAAAAGGCCTTTTTTTTTTCTCAGGATCGTTACATGTCAGAGTTGTGGAGCAAAGGGTAAATTATTACGGTAGATTGCTAAATGTTTTAAGGTCAGCAAGAAAATTAAAATATTTTTCAGTTTCATGGCAAATTTTGCTTTGAGCTCAAATGATAAATGACAGAAAATTCTCTTTGCCTGAAGACAAAATTGTACATTTGTCTGTATTATAAGCAAGTGCAGATGACAAATTATGCTTTGATGATGATGTTTTCTTTACTATAGGGTTGTAAACTACTGAAAGAGGAGAAAGTCCTGGTCATAATTTTTTTCTCTTTTTCCTGTGGTGTTTGCAAAACAATGCTTTCCAAGGTTTTGAAGATGACAAATGTGTCTCGGATGATAAGGATTGTCATTGAAGATAGAAAACATTGTTGGAAATGGAGAAAGCATTGGTTGCCAGCACTGTTCTCTGTATTCCACATTGTTTTCAATAGCCTACATTTTTAGGTTGTATAAACAGAGAAAAGTTTTATTCAGATTTAAGCTACAAATTTTCTACTTTTATCTCGTTTTAATGCTGTTTATTTCCCTTATTTTCTGATTTGACGCAAAATCTCTATAATAAACTTTTTCAAGTTTTTGTTACACATAGGTGACTTGAATAAGTATCACTTATGAAATTAGGATAAATGTTTACTTTTTGCTATCTTCGATAGTATAGCACTTATTTCTTCTAAATTAAAATCTTAAGTTCTTTATTTAAAAGAAAGTGAAAAAGGAGTAGGCAAAGAGCATCACAGAACATTATTCCAACACAGTAGCAGTGGATATTTAGCTAGCACATGCCTTTTTCCCACTTTGTATTGACCTCACAGCACCTACAGAGAAATTTCCTTTCTATTATTTTTGTTAATCTTATACTGGAACTTGATCAAGGGAGACATACATATACCGGCATGGTTCCATTTCAGTGACATGAATATGTTTCTTCTGTTACACTGCATTGTAGGGGATATTACACTTTTGTCAGAGTCGGTCACTTTTACTATGAGTTGATCAAGGTTATCGTGCTCATGTTTTTTCTCTTTTTACTTTCGGAGAGAAAAAAACCCTGAAAGAAAATGCAATTAGAGTACTTGGCAAAAAAACTTATTTATATACTATGAATGTTTGCTTAAATCTTATAACTCTTTACCAAATTACATAAACTTGGAAGAGTCCAAATTGGAAGCATTTGCAGTCAACAAAATAAATGTGACTCAAAAATTGAAATTTGTTTTTGGAATGGAAGGAAAACATTGTGGGAAAAGGAGAATATGCTGGTTACCAGCATTTTCTCCTCTTCCCATGATGTTTTCAGAAGGCTCCTTTCACAGGGATGTGAAAACCTGGGATTGTTTGGTAAAGGGTTAATCGATTAATTCGTTTTTCAATATACACAATTTTACTATCTTGCAGAGTAGGCTTTTTTCGAACATAGTGTGCAGAGGAAATTCCCCATGTCTCCCAAAGTTTTCTTCCTTGAAAGATAGCATCTCATCATTTAAGCCCAATTTAAATATTAGATTGGCCAAAAGTAGCAGACAAATTTAACATGGCTGAAATAGTGTCATTTGTCTTTAACCCTTTACCAAACAACCCCAGGTTTTTACAACCCTGAGATAGAAGCCTTTTGAAAACAGTGTGGAAAAAGGAGAAAATGCTGGTAACCAGCATTTTCTCCTTTTCCCACAATGTTTTCTGAAATTTCCAAAATTAAATTTCAATTTTTCGTTACATTTATTTTGTCATGTGCAAATGCTTTAAGTTTGGACTAGTTCTAAACTTTGTCATTTGGTAAAGAGTTAAAGTGAAAGAAAACAATGTGGGAATAGTAGAGAGTGCTGGTAACCACCATTTTCTCCTTTTCCTACAATGTTTTCCACGCTTCCTGAACAAATTTCAATTTTTGAGTAATAGTAATTTTGCAGTTTATGCTTTCAATTTGGACTTGTTAAAAAATTTGTAGTTTGGTAAAGAGTTAACGATTGAATGAACTTCAATGAATTGCAGAGAGTGCCCCCGCCCATCCTTCCTTCATGGACCAGATGGACACCCTATGTCAAGGTGACTGTGCTAACTTCCAGCAGACCCATATTACAGTGATAGATCCTAAAGATGTTGCTATAGAAGTGGAAATGTGCAGCTGTTGTCGTTGTCCAAGATGTAAATGTCTGATATATGATGAAGAAGTCATGGCAGGATGGAATGCTGATGACTCGAATCTGAACACCAGGTACGAGAGCTTATAGTGCTTCTTTACCATAAATTTTTTCATCTTGATGTTTTTGCCTAAAGAAAA
The DNA here is from genome assembly GCA_943736015.1 of Tridacna crocea. Lineage (NCBI taxonomy): Eukaryota > Metazoa > Mollusca > Bivalvia > Cardiida > Cardiidae > Tridacna > Tridacna crocea. Next base: position 21,123,265 of record OX031066.1, read on the forward strand.
AGTCGAGTAATTGTCATAGGCCTGTCTTTGTTTCATTACTGTATTCATGGATATAGAGTTACAGGTGTTGAAAAATTCACGAAATGCCCATGGTATTAAGAACATTTTGTATTGGGAAATGATTGCAAATTTTAGGACACTTCTTATGTGTTGTTTTACTTCTTGGTAAAAATGCAAAACAGAAAAGTTTGCAATTTTTTCAAATCCAAGAAATTGCAAAAATTTCCACTTCGCAAACATTTCCACTTTTACAGCATCATGTGGAAATTTTGACATTTTTGAAAGCTCTGTCATCACTGTAGATATCTACTTCAACCTTAGGGCTTAAAGTGCTGGTTACCAGCATTTTCTCCTTTTCCCACAATTCAATCAAATCTTCGGGTTGTAAAAGCCAGGATTGTGTGGTAAAGAGTTACCTCACAAAATGAGCCCTTCCATGGCAAACTGGGGTTTACTGGTAATATTTACTGTAGAAAATGATGTAAAACGTAGGACAAACATTTTCATGTTACATTTTCAAAATTGTTAGTGTATTGAAACCTATATTGCTTATTATCCCTACTTTGTTATTTTTTTTCTTACAGCTGCAAAACTGTTATAGGAAGTTTAACTTTTTACCAAACAATAAAATTTTGTTCTGGACCAAATTGAAAACATTTCCATATGACAATTAAATATGACTTAAAAAAAATTAAAATGCATTTAAGGCAGGGAAGAAAACATTGTGGGAAAAAGAGAAAATACTGGTTTCCAGCATTTTGTTCTTTTCCCATGATGTTTTTAAAAGTTTGTCTTTCTCAAAGCTGTTAGATTCAGGACTGTGCGGTCAAAGGTTTAAGTAAATAACTGATTGATAAGTTTACACAGGCACTTGACGTTTTACTACTTTTTCTTTTCAGCTGTCAGTTTTGCAGTACTAAACTAGTCCCTCATCTTTTGATATACCTGAAGGTAAGCATAGAATTATTCACTCTTAGTTTTAGTTTATACAAGTTTATACTCTGTGTTCATCATTATTAAAGCCATGGCCACATATATGGTATTCAACGTAGTTGTTCATTGTTTCAAACGTAGTCTTCTATAGGTTACTATTAGGTTAATATACATTTGAAGTAGGCTCAAAATTAGCAAAAAGGGAAAATACAGGAAGTCTAAGTATATTGAACTATGTGTAAGTATGGTCATCTACATTCAGATGCAAGCAAAGTGGCTAGCGTAAACTAGGGTATATATCACTTCACCTAACTACAAGTGTTAAGGTACATATAAAATACGTCCTAGATATGTGGATCTACAGTTTGTTAGTGTCAACTGCTTCAACCCTTTCCCAAACAACAAATTTTGGACCCTTCCAAACCAAAAGTGTTTGCAGATGACAATTGTAGATTTGGAGAAAATTGCAGAAAGTTTTGCCCGCCTGGGTGGCTCAGTGGTGAGCATGTCGGACTCGTGACCTGGTGGTTGTGAGTTCGATACCCGGTAGAGGCAAACCTTCTTTCCGGTGTATTTTCGCCGCTCATCTCTGCTGAAGCATGTGAGAAAAGTAGTCGGTGGCTTTGGAAAGAAAGTAGTGTAAGTACCGGTGTGAGAAAGCCAGGAAACACATGTGCGTCACCGGCCACCATGATATGACCTTAGCTGTTAAAGTGGCGTTAAACCCCAATACAACTACAGCAGAAAGTTCTCAAAAAGGGTAGAAAACACTGTGGGAAAAGGAGAAATTGCTCATTAATTGCAATTTCTCCTTTTTCCCACAGTGTTTTCAAAGACTTCTACTGCAGACACGTAAAAACCAGGGCTTGTTTGGGAAAGGGTTTAGGTACAGTAAAAAAGATGTGGCTGCACCTGCTTAGTACAAGTAAGCTATAGTCTGTGTGCTGTTAGAAGTTGACGAGCCAGAAATTGCTGATCGCTTATTCTACCATGCTGCCTTTAGGAAAAAAAGATGTTCTTCCAAAACTATGGTCAGCTACAGTACACACATGGTTAAATGGGGTTAATTACAATTAAGGGTAACTACATTCAGACCACAGTCACATAAGGGTTAATTGTAACAAGTTTTTGAACATTTCCAAAAATTATATACTTACTGTTTGCAAAAATTTAGACTTGTCTAAATTCAAAGGATTTGCAGACGAAAAATTGAAAATACCTGAAATGGTGATTTTTGTTTCTGATAGGGTAGAAAGCATTGTGGGAAAAGGAGAAAATGCTGGTTACCAGCATTTTCTCCTTTTCCCACAATGTTTTCAAAAGCCTTCTCCTACAGGGTCATTAAAATTTGGGTTTGTGTGGTAATGGGTTAAAACCTGCAAAGGTGACTGTGTGTTTTCTTTACTCTTTGCCTGATTTTAAAATTCTTTTTTCTGCCAGTGACTCACACAAGGCCTAACCACATGACAACAGACTGTCATCTCCACAATATTATGCATAATCTTACATGGTATTATTTAAATTTAAATGTGTTATGACACCTGCTTTGATATTTTTGCCTTTTCTGGGCCTTTAACACATTACCCAAACGACAATATTTTAGACTGGTCCAAATTGAAAGCATTTGCAGACGACAAAATAAAAGTGACTGAAAATTGAAATTTGTTTTGTGAAGGGTAAAAAGCATTCTGGGAAAAGGAGAAAATGCTGGTTACCAGCATTTTCTCCTTTTCCCACAATGTTTTCTAAAGGCTTCTTTCTCAGGGGCGTCAAAAGTAGGGATTGTGTGGTAATTGCTATAATATTATCATTGAAGGACAACAGAGAGAAGGCCAAGTCAAACTTAACAGATACAAATCCTGAGGATAAGGCAAATGACCAACCCAAACAAAATGAAATTTCACCTAAAAGTGACAAATCCTATGGAAAAGACTCTGACATCTGTGGTCCCACTTCAAATGGAGACAGTGAACTTTTGTTTGGTGAGGATTTAGATGACAACAGTTCTCTTAGAAGTTTCGAGTCGTCACAAGATCCTTGGATGCGACAGTCGGGCCAGGCTGACACAGTAGACGGTCTAAATGGTGAACAAGATAGACAAACCACGGATTCCCCTACCCTAGCGGACATGGCAGCTACAGGACGACACAGACGAACCGCCAGTGAATGTTTGACAAGTGCCACAGAATTTATGTATAGTTCTTCTATTGATTCTGTGGACAGTTTCTCCTTTAGGAACTTGAGATCTCCTCCAAGTATCTCTATGGACGAGTCAGGAAGTTTTCCAGCCAAAGCTCCTTTAACTCCTGTGACAAAAAGGGCATTATTTGACATGTATGTATACTTTGAACTTTACTAAATAAAAGGAAAAACAGACCTCCAAATTCAAGCACATAATGTTTATTCACAAGTCATTATATCAAACATTAATTTCTGTTCTGTTGACCCAGAGGAGGAAAGGTTTTGAAAATATATTTGATATGGAGAAAATATTGTTTATGTTTTTACTCTTTACCAAACGACAAATTTATAGACTGGTCCAAATTGACAGCGTTTGCAGATGACAAAATAAATGTGACTGAAAAATCGAAATTTTCTACTTATTCAAAGGCAAACTTCATGATTTGTTGTCAAATTTGTTGTATGCAAATGTTGCGATTTGGATCAATCTAATATTTTGTTGTCTGGTAGAGAGTTGATACATTGCCTTAAAATTTTCAATTGTGGTCTTCTGGAAAACAGTGAAATTCATTTGCAGGTTGAATTGTATTAGTTAACCATTTACAAAACAATTCTAGATGTTAATGATCCTAAAGAAGAATGCATTTGAAAACAATCATGGAAAAAGGAGAATTCTGGTAACCAGCATTTTCTCCTTTCCCCATATTTTTTCTACTTTTCATTTTCAAAAGACAGAATGTCAATTTTTAAGTTAACCCTTCCCCAAACGACAAATGTTGTATACTTCCAAACCGAAAGAGTTTGCAGACGACTATTTTATATTTGGAGAAAATGGCAGAAAGTTCTCAAAAGGGGTAGAAAACACTGTGGGAAAAGGAGAAATTGCTCGTTACGAGCAATTTCTCCTTTTCCCACAGTGTTTTCAAGTCTTTTACTGCAGACACGTAAAAACCAGGGTTAACCCATTACCACACAATCCCTACTTTTGACACCCTTGAGAAAGAAGCCTTTAGAAAACATTGTGGGAGAAGGAGAAGGAGAAAATGCTGGTGACCAGAATTTTCTCCTTTTCCCACAAAGTTTTCTAACCTTCCCAACACATATTTCAAATTTTTAGTCACTTTTATTTTGTCATCTGCAAATGCTTTCGATTCGGACAAACCTAAAATATTGTTGTTTGGTAATGAGTTAAATCTGTTTTGTCATCTGCAAATTCTTCTAATTTGGACTAGTCTAAAATGTTGTTATGTAGTGAAGAGCCATATCATTTTTGTTTTCTTTTCAGGAATTCAAAGATGGACCAAGTATCCGTACCCTATCTAAGCCCCTTAGTTTTAAGGAAAAATTTGGAATCTATCATCGAGTCTGAAGGGAATTCCTCACTAGGCACAGATACCTTTGTAGATGAACATCCCATTATATATTGGAATTTGGTATGTTCTTCCAATAGAATTGTGCCATGCTTTGCAAAATGGGGGCTTAACCCTTAATCCATAGATACTCATTTCTACGCATTGTTTGTAGGAGCCTTTGGAAAAGGCTAATCCGAGACGGCACTTTCCGTTTTTATTTGATTTTCTGTTTTGCACAAGTCTGCTGTAGCACAAAATCTAATGTAGTCTTAAAGTGCCGTCTCACCGTGCAGGCTGATCCGGGACGACGCTTTATGCAAATGTCCAAATGCCCCTTTTCATGTGTTGCAGGGCATATAATGACTTGTTAGGTATAACACATGGCAGAGGTGCACTAAGTACCCTTTTGCCAAAGCATGGCTCAACTTGCTGGTCTTGACATCGCTTGATATATACGTCTCGTACAAGTTTCATTCAAGGGATATAGGATAGATGGTAATGTCCAAAGATCAGACTGCACATTTGGTGAAGTATGATCTTGTGTCACACAGGCAGTGATGGCAGCTTAACCCTTTCCCAAACAACAAAATTTTAGACTGGTCCAAATTGAAAGGACTTGCAGATGACAAAATAAACGCAAGTCAAAAAATAAAACTTGTTTCCAGTAGGGTAGAAAACATTGTGGAAAAGGAGAAAATGCTGGTAACCAGCATTTTCTCCTTTTACCACAATGTTTTTAAAAGGCTTCCTTTTCAGGGCCGTAAAAACTAGGGATTGTTTGGTAAAGGGTTAAGTTGTAAAAGACGCTATAATGTTAATGCTGTAGAGTCAGACTTGAAATAGAAAAGTTTCTGTATGTAGTGAAAAATTACTTGTTCATAGGAAACGTGGATGCTGTTAGTATAAATACATATGTGACCTGTCAGGAAAAAAGGGAACATGTGGGAACTGCAAAATGTGTCAACCCTGGTCAGACTGCACAAATTGCACAGGCTGACCAGAGTGGACTCTTTCACCTGCATGATGTTTTCTGTATGAAAAGTCAGTCTATGTTGTTATACAATCATGTAAGGACTATCAACTTACGGTAATTTGACCTGCAACTTGTTGATCTGTTTTCATCTTAATTGATGTATGGAATTCCCAGATTGTCCCTCTGTATGACAGGTCACATATTTATTTTATCACTACACAAGATGTGATTCTTAACTTCAGTAGATGGATTTCTATACTCCTCAGAATGATTGTTTTTCAAGTCCTCTTTGAAGCTTATTAACTCTTTACCACACGACAAAACTTTAGACTGGTTCAAATTGAAAACATATGCAGACGACAAAATAAAGGTGACTGAAAAATTGAAATTTGTTCTGGGAAGGGTAGAAAACACTGTGGGAAAAGGAGAAAATGCTGGTTACCAGCATTTTCTCCTTTTCCCACAGTGTTTTCTAAAGGCTTCTTTCTCAGGGGCATCAAAAGTAGGGATTGTGTGGTAATGGGTCAAGGTAATGTTATTCTTTGTTTTTGAGAATAAAAATTACTTGTGTTTCAGATTTGGTACTTTAGAAGGATTCAAGTCACTAGTCACTTAGCAGGCTTTCTCCTTACAACTAGGTCATATAACCTGAATACTGAGGTAAGTTTCAAACCTGGTGTTTTTGTTCATTCTTCGACACTGTAGTTTCTGATTTATAACGTTTGTCCATAGACACAAATTTGTTTGGCAAAATACTCAGACAGTTTTTCAGGTAATGATATCAAATTTACACACTGTGTTCCTTTATACATGAAGTTGTGCATGTGCAATTTCAATGACCCTGCTGTGATTTGTTGCGGAATTTTCTCCCCTTGAACTTTATTTCAGTCTCACTTTTGTACTAAACCATTCTGCATTCAATGACAAAGACCTGTTTTGTGACAAGGAGCTGGCTATTATCACATGTAGTGATAGGTTTAGTTTCCTCTGTTTTCATATCAATTAAAATGGAATGCATTTTTAGTTTGCAACAGACTGTAACATTTTCATGAAGGTAGAAACAACTGTTGTTGTTTTTTTATCAATTGGAAAAAAATGGTTTGAGGCAGTGCACGTCAAAGATCAAGTCCACATGCAATGTGCTATGTTGATCTCAATCAACTCTTTACCTGGACCAAATTGACTGGACCAAATTGAAAATGATGATATATATCTTTGATAGGGAAGAAAACATTGTTGGAAAAGGAGAAAATGCTGGTTACCAGCATTTCTCCTTTTCCCACAATGTTTTAACCCATTACCACACAATCCCTACTTTTGACGCCCCTGAGAAAGAAGCCTTTTGAAAACGCTATGGGAAAAGGAGAAAATGCTGGTAACCAGCATTTTCTCCTTTTCCCACAGTGTTTTCTACCCTTCCCAGAACAAATTTCGATTTTTGAGTTACGTTCATTTTGTCATCTGCAAATGCTTTCAATTTGGACTAGTCTAAAATTTTGTCGTGTGGTAAAGGGTTAAAAAGCCTTTTTCCATAGGGTTGTTAATAGTCAGGATTGTGTGGAAAAGGGTTAATTAACCACATGAGCACACAGTAATGTACATTGTAATCTTGTAAGTGAGTGCAAGTATCATTTTATATAAATTACAGGCCTCAAAGAATGAAAAATTTACCAGTGACAATGTACTTATTCGACCTAAATGGGACAATGTTCGAATCCACGAGGAGATTGGACAGTCAATGCACATTGCATGGAGCAAAGGTCAGGGGTCAATCATGGTGGATGCCCTTTTGACAGAGTCCCAACCCTTCAATAGACCGTAAGTGAAACTTAACCATTTACAAAACAAATTTTCGTTATTGACTTTGGAGAAAAAAGCATTTTCTTTTCCTTGAGTTTTTTCTACCTTTTCCATGAATAAATTCAAAAAGCCGCATTTAATTTGTACTCTACCAATAATTTTAAGTTGGGTAAGTCTAAAATTGTGTTTTCTAGTAAAGTGTCCACTCTTTACACAACAACAACTTTTCAGATTGATTGTATTGTGTTTTACGCCATTTTCAACATTATATCATTTATATTGTGGTGGCCAGCACAGCTTTCCGTACTTTCATGGAGTTTCTTATTCCAGTACTTTGCACTATATTCTTTCCAAATCACTGGCTACTTTCCCTCATAAACACCATGGAAACAATGATCAGGGGTGAGTGAGGAATGAATCCTGTCTCAATGACCATCATCAATCCTGAAGAAGAAATTGGCCAAACTGGAGTCCTGAGATCAAACCAGCAACTCCCTGTTTTTGAGTCTTGTGCCCTATCAGGGCTCAGAGCAATTTTTTAGGTCAGTCCATATTAAAAGAATTTGCAGACAACAAATCAAGTGAACTTGAGAACTTAACCCTTTACTTCACAGATACTCATTTCTTTGCATTGCTTGTAGGACCTTTGGAAAATATTGTGGCAAAAGGTGAAAGAGCCACAGTGTTTTCTATGCTATCAAAAGGTGTCATATACGCATTCGCAGAAACAGCTTCATCCTTGCTGTTATTCAGGGTCAATTAGAGATACCATAGAAATGCCTTATGGGGTAAAGGGGTAGACTTTCTTTTGGGGAAACGTTGAAAATATTTTCTTTTTTTCCCAGAATATTTTCTAAAGTTGTCTCTTTCAGGGTTGTGAAAAGTCTGAATAGTGTGATAAAGGGTTAACGCAGTTGTATTACATGTATTTTGCAGATTTATGCATCAAATTATAGACAATATCACGTGTAATGATGTTTTGAGTCCTATCAAAAAGATTATGAATGGACGGCGGAGATTTAGAAGGAAACAGTTTAGAAGTCTGTACAGAGAGGTTCTGTTTCTGTCCTTTACTGCACTTGGGAGAGAAAATATTGATCATGGTTTGTTTGCCTTTGATTGTTTCTGATTCTTGAAATACTTGTTTGTATTGGTTTGTATTGGATGGAGTAAGCGCCATTTAACCTCATTACCAAACAATATATTTTAGGCTTGTCCAAATTGAAAGCAATTGCAGATGACAAAATAAAGGTGACTGAAAATTTAAAATTTGTTTTTTGAAGAGTAGAAATTTTGTTTGGAAAAGGAGAAAATGCTGGTTTTTCGCATTTTCTTCATTTCCCACAATGTTTTCTAAAGGGTTCTTTCTCAGGGTTGTCAAAAGTTGGAATTATTTGGTAATGGGTTAACGGGTTAGATTATTAGTCAGTGTGTTTTCTGGTTTTTTCACACTAGTACTGACACAACTTTCTTTCCAAAGCCACTGACTACTTTCCTCATATGCATCAGAGGTTACTGGCAAAAATTGCTGAATAGAAAGTTCCCAGCAACCTGCAACCTCCAGTTAAATACTGAATAAAGGTAAAAGATATGAGACCTGCTCTGTGAAAAGATGTCTTAATGAATCTGGGAAAAGTATCAACCCAGGTCATTCTACACAGACTGACCATGGACAAAACATTTCCTTATTGTTCAGTTTTCTGTATGCACAAGGACCAGTCTTCCTCAGGATTAAGTTGGTTGTTAAGGGCAGGTATTTAGATTTTCACATCACACCACCTTGAAAGATATATATGTCACTGATATTTATATGAAAAAACAATACAAATCATCAATAGTTAAGAATCATGAAATTAGAAAAAAAAAAGTTTTTTGGTGATATTCCCTTAACCCATTACCACACACTCCCTACTTTTGATGCCCCTGAGAAAGAAGCCTTTAGAAAACGTGGGAAAAGGAGAAAATGCTGGTTACCAGCATTTTCTCCTTTCCTCAATGTTTTCTCCTCTTCTCAAAACAAATTTCAAATTTTCAGTCACTTATACTTTGTCGTCTGCAAGTGCTTTCAATTTGGACAAGTCGAAAATATTGTCGTTTGGTAAAAAGTTTAAAAAGCTACGTAGCCTCCTAAGCTATTTTTAGATTTTCTGCCACGGATAGGATAGAATTTTGTTTGGTAAAGAGTTAACCCTTTACCAAACAATCAGTGGTTTTTACCACCCTGGGAAAGAAGCCTTCTGAAAAAAGTATTGGAAATGGAGAAAATGCTGATAACCAGCATTTTCTCCTATTCCACAATGTTTTCTACTCTGGTGGAAAAAAAATAATTAATTTTTGAGTTATATTTTTTCTGTCGTCTGCGAATGCTTTATATTTATTTTGACGTCTGCGAATGCTTTCATTTTGGACTAGTCTAAAATTTTGTCATTTGGTAAAGAGTTGAGAAGGCTAATTAGAATAGTTGGTGAATAGTAAGCAGGACTCCTTCATCACGTGGGTTAATAGTTTCAGTAAGGAAACATTACCTTAGAAAAGTGAAGGGGGAAAAAAACAGATTTCTGACAAAAAAAAAATTAATTTTATACATTTTCCTTTACAGATGCATTTGATAGAGAATATAAACATGCCTATGAACATCTTACTGCTGGTGAGAAGAAACGCCTACAACGCGATGAAAAACCACGACTCCCAGCTGTTCAAGCTTGCCGTAAAGTGTTTAGTGACCTGGAAATATAAAATCCCCTACCTTTATGCTTTTTTCCTATTTTTTATTTCACATATTTTGCTACCTACTCTGTACGTTTATTTAATTAATTGGATAAAGAATAACAGGGGACAGCATTATGTTCTTTGCATTTAGTATAACTCTTGTCCAAGCAATCCCTGTTTTTAAGGACCATTGCAAAGATTGCTTTTGAAAACATTGTAGAAAAAGGAGAAAATGCTGGTAACCAGCATTTTCTCATTTTCCTATAATGTTTTCTCTCCTTCCCAAAACAAATTTAAATTTTTGATTCACATATTGTCGTTGCAAATGCTTCCTATTTGGACTAGTCTAAAATCTTGTTTTTTGGTTAAGAGTTATAACTCTGATATGTATTATTTTCTATAGTATAAACAGTCATTGCAGCAAATTTTTTTTTAGATGCTGAAGAATTTTAAAAGTACTCACAAAAGTCTTACAAACATTGAGGAAAAAGGCCTCAAAATCCTTACGGGAAATCAAAAGATGCTGGTAAGCATCATTACTCCTTTTTCCTTGTTGTCTGTACTCTACAAAGGCAAATCCTATCATTTTAGCCACATTTGTTGTTGGCATATCTTCAGCATTGTTATCTTTGTATTGTTATCTAGCTTTGTACGCATTACAATTGAAAAGTATGAAAATTGGCAAAGATAAACTTAAGAAAGATCTGAAGAAAAAGTTGTAATTTGGATGTCCTGTAAGTTGTAATAAAGAGCCTGGTTCACTAACCCCCAAAATTGGCCCAACCTCAGAATCTCACTATTTTTTGGAAATAATAGAAATGACATGTGTATAACCTGAGAATGACATTATTTGGTGAAAAAATTGAACAGAACATTGAAATTTAATAGGAAAAAAGGCCCACTGTAACGCAAAAAAACGACGTCTTTATTTACGTCGCCCATAAACAACGCGACGTTATGCGTGTGTGAAAAACAGAAAATCATGTCCAAACGTACATTTTCTCACGGTGTATCCTTCCGTTTCAGTGACAAACACTAACTTAATTAAGCCTTAACAACACAATGCCGACTTTTCACGACCCTGAAGAAGAGGACTTTTGAAAACATTGTGGAATAAGGAGAAAATGTTGGTAAACAGCATTCTCTCCTTTTCCTTCAATGCCTTTTACCCTTTTCAAATACAGAAATCTTTTTTTTTTTTTCAGGCACATCCTTGTTGCAAATTATTTCAGTTTTGTCTAGCCCAAAATTTTGTTGTATGGTAAAGGGTTAAGAATCATGGTTACTTACTCGTCTGCAAAGTCCTTAAATTACTATAACAATCTGTCGTTGACCAGTGGTCTAATTTGATTTCCCCGTTTCATTTCGAGCATAAGTATAGACATCAAATATTAACCTTTACCAAAAAATCTTTGGTTTTCACGACCCTGGGAAATATAGCTTTTGAAAACATTGTGGGAGAAGGAGAAATTGCTAGACACAATCATATTTTGCTTTTCGCTCAATTTGTTCTATCCTTTTATGAATAATTTTCAATTTTTGAGTCACATTTACTTTGTTGTCTGCAAATGTTTTTTTTTTTTTTAATTTGGACCAGTCTATAATTATGTTGTTTGATGAAAAAGTAAATATCAACACATTAACAAAAACATTTAAGCCATTTCACACTGGCAGCACTAGTTTGGTACGTAAAATCGGCGGGCTGGTGTATGAATTACACTTTCATGTTAATACTGACGCTGAACGGTCTTCAAAAGGTAAAGATAAACATGTAATTCACTGATCAATATCACTACTTGAATCTTCGATTTGAGCTTTAGGTCTCTGATAGGGGAGAAAGCATTATGGGGAAAAAGAGAAATTGCTGATTACCAACATTTTCTTATTTTCCCACAAAGCTTTCAAAAGCCTGCTTTGCCTGGGTCGGAAAAAAAACTAGGAATTGTTTGGTAAAGGGTTAAGCGAAGAAAGGCTTTCATTTCAACTTCATCCACTGGCCGCCATATTTTGATTTTACTTGCTATTCCTTTTTCCTCTATCATATCCTTCAATTCATTTCCTTTCCTAATGCGTTCTAGCACCCTTTTTGCACGCTCCTGATCCCCAGATGTAGAACTAAAGATTGGAAAATATTTGTTCGAAAGGGCACACGCCTATTCGAACAAAATTGCCAATAAGTTTCTTCTGTAGACATATGTCTGTGCTCTTTGGAAAGAATGCTTGGCATTTCAGTCTGAATACCAAGCTCCTCGAGAATTTGAGTCTCGAAAGCCCTGGTCCACCACAAATACATCGCCGTCCTTCAAAAAAGCCTCTGACGTCTTCCATATTTGACAGAAGCATGTGGTTAAGTATTGAAGCATTATCATTTGTCTGACAAATACGGTCCAACGATGGTTACGAAATAGCCAGTGGTTGTAACAACTACCATGGGGTTAACTAGCAGACGACCTTTGTGCATGCAGTCTGTTCATCGTTGAAATTGAAAGCTGTTCGACTTGTTAGTGTAAGTCCCATCAAAGACAAGGAACACGTGGTCGTTAGCTGTACCAATCAAGGTCTTTGCTATGTCACGGGTATGGTCTCTGATAATAGATTCCCTGGTTAGGCTATCTATTCCGAGGTAGAGACTAGAGAGGCACAAAACCACGCATAAATACTTGTCTCACTTTGGATACTGCATGAGACACTAGACTTGGTAATACCAAATATAGTACAGGGTGTCCGGAAAGTAAGATAACACTTTCGTATATTTAAAATATAGCTTTTAATTTCTGATAAGGAGATAAAAAATTATATGCAATAAATCTCCTTCATTGAAAAACACAAGGTTTATGCCGGATGTTGCTATGGCAAACTAATCTTATACTGGGATGGACTTTTTATAACATATGACCCGTGATAAGTTAATATCGGGACGATATTCGGAGGTAAAAGATTAAAAAATATCGTAGCCTGCGCTCAGTTTGGACCTCAATCGATGCAACATCTTCCTTTAGGGTTACTTAAAGTCAAATGTCTGCAATCCTGAGCTAGACACAGACATGTTGCAACAGAACATCACACGTGGAATTAAGAAGATTGAATGTAGAATGTGCTATTAAACTGATCGACAACTTTATCATGAATATTTGGCATGGAAAGAGCTTAAAAAAGCATTTTAACGAAAACGTCAGTTAACTACTAAAATTAATTCATAGACCAAAAGGTAATTCTGATATGAAATGTGTATAAAAGTTCTTCATGTGATGAAAATTGAGTAAAAATATCATACAAAAAATTACACATTTAATACACATGTATTTAAATTTTCATCTCTTTAATTGAAATGTAGAGCCATACTACGAATGTACAGAGGTGTTATCTTACTTTCCGGACACCCTGTAGATAATAGTCTAGTAGAGCGTAGCTTTACTAGAAAATTTCTAATAATTGTTCTGGAAGACCGGCTTGGTGAGTTTTTAACCTTATCAAAAAGATGGCGACATACATGAATGTCATGAAATTGTATATCGGTTTCAGTTTAGGCGGACATTTGGCACTTTTATAACACTGTATTCGAAAAGAACGGCAAACAACATCTCTTTTTTCTCAGTTTGTCTGTTACAGGACAACGATCATAAAGTTTTTACCCGTTTGTGACACACAATACATTGATAGCTTTTCAGCATTCTGAAAAATAAGTTGAAAGTGGTCTAAACTGTTAATTTATTTAATTTTCTATACCAGTATGCTGTACTCTAATCGTCATATGATATCTCTTCTGTATTCTGTATTAACGTCCTACAATAGGAACACCAAGACCTCCGATTTTATAGGCCTTGTAGAGTTACAGCAATCTTCTTTAGTATTTTAAAATACAATTTATTTACATTATACAATTTGTGTGTTAGCTAGGCGTGGTATTAAATTCTGATTTTTCAGACATAACTTTTGAAGTCTCTTCAAGTTCCTTGAAAGTTTTTCCAGTTCCAATTGACACGATTCTGTGTAATTTCAGAGAATTTTCCACTGTCCATATGCAATTGTATTATTTTATGGTCATCATCGCGGAACTGTTCCCAGGAGAATGTTTCATATTGGTTTGACACTAATGACTTAATTTGGTTTAGAACAGTTTTTCTTTGATATCTTGAAGGAAAAATTTGATGTAAGAAAAATTAATTTTAAAAAAAAATATATATTTATTAGTAGTAGGAATTGAACTTTGGTGCTCTTAGGCATGAGCGCACGTCATAAACCAATAGCCTACACACCCAACCGGTCGATTATCGGTTAAATAAAGTAGCAGTATCTAAAGCTAAGGTCTAAAAATAGAATTGTATCCTGCCAGACGAAAAAATGAAAAATCTTCTCAAATACCGCAAAAAAAAACTCTGTAGATATACATGTAGATCTATCTAATTGGTATTTTCTAAGTAATTGTGGCAAAAATATCGTAAAACGAAAGCGAAATACGACCTGCAATGTAGACTATCGTATTTCATTTTCTTCTTTACGAGATATTTCGGCTACTGTCTTCGATTTGTGTCCCCGAAAAATCTATAAATAGTTTGTAAAGATCAAAGTTTTCTGGACCCAATTTTTAAAAGAAAAAAGAAATAGTAAATGATAAATAATACTTAGATCTACTTAGAAATGCTAGGGGATCTAGTAGGCCTACCGATTGTATCGCTAAGAGCGTATAGTCTGCATTGTTTACATTGGAGACGGGCGAAAATCGTACTCAGTAATGTTCGTACATCGCGTTAATATTTTCGTTTTTCATTGCTATAAATTACAATGTTATAGTGAAATGCATTGACTGAAGTAGCAATTATTATTTCATTTAGCAATTGCACATGTAATGTATTCATAAAACAACAGTTTTGGACATATAAACCCGAAATGGCGTTCTCTGTTTGGATATATAGGGGCTACTCATCAGCGTCAAAGCCTACGCCTCGGGTACAATTTTATTTGAATTAGGACATGAGCGCATTTGAGTACCACAACGAAACATATATCATTTTGTTTGTATCTTAATTGTTAATACAAACATACTTGTTATTTTGTGGTACTCGCCTGCGCTGATAGTTTATTTTTAATATAATTGGACAAAAATGGTATGATTTTCCTGTTTTTTGGAAAATAGGGGGTTTTAAAACGTGAAATTAATCACCTACAAAATTATTTGAAATTATCAAAATAGCATTTTTATACAATTTAGAAGTTGTTCTGAATGAATATTGATCAATTGATGATATTTCTCATAGTTTACTTTTTTTGCATATTTTGGGCAAATTATGGGGGTTAGTGAACCAGGCCCTTTGGAAAAGTTTGGAAAAAGAAAGTTTATCAATCGATCCTCAAATAACATGATGTATAATCATGATCTTTCAGATGGTCATTACGAATTTAGAAGCATTTAATGACTTAGATTGTATCCATGTCATTGAGTGCTTGCATTTACAATGAAATCTTAATGACCTCTTGAAGGATCATGATGATATTTTAATGATAGATGGATTACCTTAACTCTTTACCAAACGACAAATTTTTGGACTGGACCAAAATCAAAGCATCTGCAGAAAACAAATACAGTCTTGTTAATATGATGATTTGTGACTTTGATAGGGTAGAAAATAATAGTTACCAGCATTTTTTCTCCTTTTCCCACAATGTTTTCTATAGGCTTCTTTCTCAGGGTCGCTAAAAAGTCGGGATTGTGTGGTAAAGAGTTAAGATAAATGAAGGACAAAGGCCACATGTCTACTAAGTAATTGTTAACAGACAAACAAAATCATTAATTAAATTTTTAAAAGTTGCCTTGTACAGGCTATTTTTCTCTCTCTATACTTTATGGTCCTAGCATTTTGTAACTGCAGAAGTATTCTTTGAGGGGGAAATGATTAGAACATGTCTCTGTGTTTAGTTAGGGTATTTCAACTTGTGTTCAGTGTCGTCAGCTGCTGGTAAAGTGCTGTGTTTACAGTTGTCAGCAACTTTAGGCAAATGCTAAATTAACTCTTTACCAAACAATCCCATTTTCTAATGGCTCTGTAGAAGAATGCTTTTGAAAATTTGAACTCACAATCTTTGCTTTGTGAGACCCTCTGCACTTTGCTATTATTTGGGTTTTCCTTAATCCTTTACTCCATAGATACTCATTTCTACGCATTGCTTGTAGGAGCCTTTGGAAAACATTGTGGCAAAAGGTGAAATTACTCGTGACGAGCAATTTCACCTTTTGTCACAATGTTTTGTATGCTATCAAAAGGTGTCATACACACATAAGAAACGGCATCATCCTTGCTGTTATTTAGGGTAAATTAGAGATACCATAGAAATGCCTTATGGGGTAAAGGGTTAAGACTAAAAATGTCTTGTTTCGTTCCTCTTAAGGTTAAATGCTGATACTGTGTAGAGATTTTAACTCTTTACCAAACGACAAAATTTTAGACTTGTCCAAATTAAAAGCATTTCCAGACGACAAAATGAATGTGACTCAAAAATAGGAACTTGACTTTAGAAGAGTAGAAAACAGTGGAGGAAAAGGAGAAAATGTTGGTTACTAGCATATTCTTCTTTTTCCACAATGTTTTCAGAAGGTTTCTTCCTCCTGGTCTTAAAAACCAGGTATTGTTGGGTAAAAGGTTAAGGGTAGAACACCCCAATAGGATTCTTGTTAACATCACTTTTCAATGCCAAAAATACGTACGGATTGAGCCAAGATTCAGGTAATTGATCCACCAAACATGCTTGTTCCCCACATTGATTACGTACTACCGGACTCTGAGCCAATCTGTATGCTTTTTAGGCGGTGAAAGGCGATGTGAAAAGAATCTGATTAAGGTGCCATATCCTGAATGAGCTGTTATTGTAAGAGCTAACTTATGGCACAGTACAATGGATAAAATGCTCAAATATTTCGAGATTAGATGATGTAATGGTTTGATGTTGTTGAATTTTGTGTCACAGAAATGTAGTTAGTTTTGACCTGGAATTCAGGATTTTTTTTGTACATTCCTGCCTTGCCGTGAGATAAAGATACTTGAATGTTAAACGTTTTGTACCCTTAACATGCATTGTATTTTGTTTGTTGATTTTTTCAGATGAATTTCTTTTGGCATAACTTAGGTGTCTTTTTTTCCTCATCATTTAAACCATTTTAGTTATAGTTCAGAATTTGTTGAAGGTTCAGTCAGATTTCTGTTTAAAATGATTCTGCAGCTGCCATGCTACTCTTAGAGTCACAGCCATAAAAAGCCGAAATCTTAAATCATTGAAGTAGACAGCTTTCTTAACTCTTAGGCTGCTAAGGGCAACTCACTGACCTTTTGTGGACAAAATGGGTCAAGATCAAAATATTCAGAACGTGCAGTCTGATCTTGGATCTATACTGTCCATTAACCCATTACCAAACGACAATATTTTAGACTGGTCCAAATTGAAAGCATTTGCAGACGACATAATAAAAGTGACCAAAAATTTGAAATTTGTTTTGTGAAGAGTAGAAAATATTGTGGGAAAAGGAGAAAATGCTGGTAACCAGCATTTTCTCCTTTTCCCACAATGTTTTCTAAAGGCTTCTTTCTCAGGGGCGTCAAAAGTAGGGATTGTGTGGTAATGGGTTAAGGAGATATCATTCCCCAAAACATAACTTTGAAATTGCAATATTTTGAATTTTACTAGCAAAGTGAAAACTTCATTTTAGTAATTTGGCAGGATAAGGGTTAAAGATTGAGGGGCAAAGAAGCAATTATAGATTACAAGCATTAATTTCATGGTCCTTTTCCTTGTAATGTTTTCCATCCAATAAAAGAAAGAACTTTTCTGTCTTTTGCTGTTGAACGTTCTGCAGACTGCACCATTTGTATATCTTCCAGAGCCCTAGCCTAATATTAGTGAAACACAAGAATCGCATGAATATGTAAGCTGTCACTGTGATATGACTTAACCCTTTACCAAATGACAAAATTTTAGATTGGTCCAAATTGAAAGCACTTGCAGACGACAATAAACATAACTCAAAAATTGAAATTTGCTTCCAGCAGGGTAGAAAAAATTGTGGGAAAAGTAGAAAATGCTGGTTACCAGCATTTTCTCCTTTTCCTACAATGTTTTCAAAAGGCTTCTATCTCAGGGTTGTAAAAACCAGGGATTGTTTGGTAAAGGGTTAAAAATTGTTGCAAGCAGCATAAAATGCCATGCAATGAACCATTTGTATATCTGTCTGTAAGATACTACACTCCAGAATAATTACTAAAATTTAGGTATTTCAGAATTTGTCTCTCTTATCTTTTTGGAATAGAGAAAATCTAGCTCAGAGAAAGAGCAGTCTGGTATCTTGCTTCATTGTCAGATCTCATAGACCATGCGTGTCTTTATTCCTTTAACTCTTTACCACACAATCCTGACTTTTAACAACCCTTAGAGGGAAAGCTTTTGAAAACATTATAGGAAAAGAAGAAAATGCTGGTAACCAGCATTTTCTTCTTTTCCTACAATGTTTTCTACCCTTACCAAAACTAATTTAAATTTTTGATTCACATTTGATTTGTGGTCTGCAGATGCTTTCAAATTGAACCAGTGTAAAATTTTGTTGTTTGGTAAAGAGTTAATGCCACATTTTCACATTGTTATCATTTTTCCCTTCAATATTTTTCTTCAGGTACATTTTCTTTTCCTTGCTTTCAAATATTTTTCCTGTTTATTACCAGCACTAGTCTTTAAAATATCTAACGCTAGCAGGTATTGTAAAAGGTTCAATTGATTAAGCCATACTCTGTGATAAGGGGATTTAATGCATCAGCAAAAAGTACTAACTCATGTAAGTTTGCACAAGCTGACCTACATTAAAACTTTTTGCTATTGGTAAATATTTTTGTAGGTCAAAGGACTCATTGGCCCATATTCAACAACCATTCTTAAGAATATTCTTATTCTTGTCTAAGGTTTTGTAAATTTGTAAGTAACACAGCTTCTGATTGGCTAAACCCAATGGTTTAGCCAATCAGAAGTTGTGTTACTTACAAATGTAGAAAATTCTGGAGAGTAAGACAATGAATGTTGTTAAGAATGATTGATGAATATGGGTCCAGATTCATACAGTTGTTCAAACAAAATGGACTTTATGGATCGACTATCATGTGATGACTTGATTGGTATTAAGTACCATGGCGATACATTAAACCCTCTTTGACTGGATCATGGCCCAAATATTGTATGTATAATGGTGCATAACTATTCAAAAGCTTGTATAACTATTCGAAAGCTTGTATGACAATTCGAAAGCTTGTATAACTATTTAAAAGCTTGTATAACTATTCAAAAGCTTGTATGTACTGAAATAAAGAAAGCTTTTGAAAACATATGAAATATGTAGAATGCTGATGACTGGTACTTTGTCCTTTTCCGGCAAGCCTAGTTTTTGTACATAACAATTCAAAAGCTTGTATCATGATGTAAAACTGTTGAACATGCAGAGTAGAGGTTTAACCCTGTACTGAAATAAAAAAAGCTTTTGAAAACAAATGAAAGATGTAGAATGCTGATGACCAGTACTTTGTCCTTTTCCAACTAACCTAGTTTATGTACATAATCTTAATTCTTCAAATTATACAAAATATCACAATTATAGATTCTGTCGAGTTTTTTGACTAGTGTGTAACATGAAGTATAGGATGGGAATTATACAATAAAATATCACAACTATAGATTCTATCAAGTTTATTGACCAGTATGTAACATGAAGTATAGGATGGGAACTATCGACAAAAAAGTGGAGAATTTAGACTCGGATCAGACAGCCGGTCTGGTCTTCATTCTCCACAAAAAATGTACATAGTTGCATTTTGCTGGTTAAGCATTGAAAAAAGTATAACCCATCCATGTATATGTATTTTAGAGGCTCTCTGGGAAAAATGGAATTAACTCTATATTATACAATCCCGACATTTGTAGACTCATAAGAAAGAAGCCTTTTTAAAACATTGTTGGAAAAGCAGAAAATGCTGGCAACCAGCATTTTCTCCTTTTCCCTCAATGTTTTCCACCCTTCCCAAAACAAATTTCAATTTTTGATTCACATTCATTTTGTTGTCTGCAAATGCTCTCAAATTGGACTAGTACAAAATTTTGTCATTTGGTAAAGGGTTAATGCATCTCCATGATGTATTAAACCTTTACCAAACAATAAATTTTGGACCCTTCCAAACCAAAGAGTTTGCAGACGACAATTTACGATTTGGAGAAAATGGCAGAAAGTTCTCAGAAAAGGTAGAAAACACTGTGGGGAAAGGAGAAATTGCTCGTTACGAGCAATTTCTCCTTTTCCCACAGTGTTTTCAAAAGACTTTTCCTGCAGACACGTAAAAGCCAGGGCATGTTTGGGAAAGGGTTAGCCATGCAAGTCATCACAAACTAGTAATTATACACCTAAATCAGTTTTGTCTAACATTAAATAAATCATGAGTTAGACTGGTCCCCTGATATACAGAAAAATTATCAGTAGCAAAAAATTTCGACCCAGATCAGCTGGTGTTGACTGCACAGGCTGACCTAGGAAGATACTTTTTGCAGATGCTTTAAACCCTTTTTTCACAGAGCATGGTTCATGTAATAAGGAAATTTTCTTTCCAGTTGTATCACATTTGTTGCTGTTATGTTAATGTGTATTAAAAACAACTATGTACAAAATGATTAAAAATAATAAATGTATTAAATACTGTGATTTAGTCATATCTTTACAGTCTATGTCCATTAACCCTTAACTCTTTACCAAACGACAAAATTTTAGACTGTTCCAAATTGAAAGCATTTGCAGACGACAAAATAAAAGAGACTAAAAAATTGAAATTTGTTTTGTAAAGTTTACAAAACATTGTGGGAAAAGGAGAAAATGCTGGTTACCAGCATTTTCTCCTTTTCCCACAATGTTTTCTAAAGGCTTCTTTCTCAGGGTCATCAAAAGTAGGGATTGTGTGGTAATGGGTTAACTTTTTCCATACCATAGATGACTCCTGAAGTTGTTGTGGACACTGTAGGTCAAGATCAGACTGCACAGTGTGTGCAGTCTGATCTCTGATCTACTTTGTCCACTGCTGTACTCTAGATTGTGACCAAACTCTCTTGATCTTGCAGGTGAAATTTTATTTGAAGCCTTTGAGAAAATGACATAATTTATTTTTTCAGTAATGGAAGAGTTAAGTGGTGCCAGAGGTATAGATGGTGCAATTTTGCTTTGATAGGCTAGAAAACTTTTTGGGAAAAGGAGAAAATGCAGGTTACCAGCATTTTCTCCTTTTCCCACAATGTTTTCAAAATTCTTCTTCCTCGGGGTCGTTTAAAAGTTGTCATTGCATCGATTGCACAATTGATAGGTGGTACCTACAATTGAAAATGGGTCCTTTGGGGTCAAAATCTAGGTCACTGGGTCAGAAATTAGAAAAACCTTTTGTACGCTCTAGAGGCCACATTTTCAGTCCAGTACTCATGAAACTTGGTCAGAATGTTTGTCTTATTGATATCTCAAAGGTGTTTTATAATTGGTAATGGCTAATAAAAACTAGGTCACTACATTGAAAATGGTTCATGTTTGGTCAATAGACTCGGGTGAATGTATTCAAGGCCATCATGACCCTCTTGTTTTCTGACACATAAATCTGAGCAGAAACTGATTCTTTTCTAAAAAAGATTCGCAATAAGATATGAGCACAGCCTGTTAAAGCAACAATAAATCCCAAAAGTAAACAAAGTGGGTGTTTAAATGCATTTGAATTTATATTGTACCAATTAATAGTATAGAAATTAGGGTGATGACAATCTGACCTTGTACTGTCAGTCCAAGTGTTAGTTGTTGACAGATAAATTGATTTCAAAACCAGGTTAACCCTTTACCCCATGAGGCATTTATATGGTACATATCTCTAATTGACCCTAAGTAACAGCAAGGATGAAGCTGTTTCTTATGTGTAAATGACACCTTTTGATAGTGTAGAAAACATTGTGGCAAAAGGTGAAATTGCTCATCACAAGCAATATCACCTTTTGACACAATGTTTTCAAAAGGTTCCGACAAGCAATACATAGAAATGAGTATCTATGGAGTAAAGGGTTGAAATGTGTCAGGTAGCTGTGTCTCTTGTTTCCTTTTTTTGCCTGATTTTAAAATACTTTTTTCTCAAACTAATATATTGCCCAACCACTCAATAACAGACAGTCATTTCCACAATATTTTTCATACTTTTACATGGTATGATTTAAATTTAACTCATTGCCACACAATCCCTACTTTTGATGCCCCTGAGAAAGAGGCCTTTTGAAAACACTGTGGGAAAAGGAGAAAATGCTGGTAATCAGCATTTTCTCCTTTTCCCACAGTGTTTTCTACCCTTCCAAGAACAAATTTCAATATTTCAGTCACTTTTATTTTGTTGTCTGCGAATGCTTTCAATTTGGACCAGCCTAAAATTTTCCCGTGTGGTAAAGCGTTCAATATATTATGTTACCTGCTTTGATATTTTGGCCTTTACTCAGTCTTTAAGGTAGACCTGGGTAGAAAGTTTTGCTGTTGGTCAATTTTCTACTCTTTGAAAAACCAGCTTTTCTCATTAAGTTAGTTTATCAGACAAAGCAGATGGTATGGATCAAGAATTATCTGATGGCTTGCTCAATAAAATGCATAATTGTGATCCATTAAAGTTACAGAAGAGGCCAAATGTTTAACAAAGCAGTGTTTAAATGCATTTGAATTTATATACCATTTAAAAGTATAAGAATTATTGTGAAGATGACTCTGTCATTGTAAAGTTGGTCCAAGTGTTAGTCCCTGACAGAAATATCAATTTCAAAACTAAATTAATTAAAACCTGCCAGGTAGCTGTGTCTTTTGTTTACTTTTTGCCTGATTTTTAAGTTTTTTATTTCTGCCAGCGATGAACATGTGGCCTGACCATATGATAACAAACGGTCATCTAAGGTATTTTCCATACTTTAAAATGGTATGATTTAAATCTCAATATATTATGACAACTGCTTCGATGTTTTGGTCTTAAATGGACCTTTAATGCAAGTTTTAAGCTCACCTAAGCACAAAGTGCTCAAGGTGAGCTTCTGTGATTGTACTGTGTCAGGCGTCATCTTCTACCTTGTGTACCCTCTAGAGCCACATTTTAAGTCCAATACTCATGAAACTCTGTTATAATTTTTGTCTTGATAATATTTCAGACAGGTTCCAAAAATGGGTCGTCTCGGATCAAAAACTAGGTCTCTAGGTCAAATCCTAGAAAAACCTTGTGTATGATCTAGAAGTCTCATTTACAGTCCAATACTATTGAAACTTGGTCAGAAAATTCGTTACCATATCACAAATGAGTTTGGTAAAGGGTCATGTTGGGTAAAAAACTAGGTCACTATGTCAAATCTTAGAAAAATTTTGTGTACTCTCTAGAAGCCACATTTTTGGTCCAAAGCTCCTGAAAGTTTGTCCGAGTGATTGTTTTGATGATATCTCGGGCGAGTTAAAAAATTTAAAAAATGGGTCATACCCTGTCAATAGGTGGGTCACTGGGACAATTGTTAGAAAAACCTTCTGTATGCTCTAGAACTTACAATTTCTTTGAAAACTAATCAGAATGTTTTCCTTCGAGATATCTCAGATTAGTTGAAAAATGGATCGTATTGGATCAAAAACTAGGTCATTTCGTAGAAAAACCATATATATGCTCTAGAGGCCACATTTTTAATCAAAATTCTTGTAAGTTGGTCAGAATGTGATTTGAAAATATCTCAGACAAGTCCAAAAATGGGTCATGTTAGGTTAAAAACTAGGTAAAATCTTAGAAAAATCTTGTGTTCGCTCTCGAGCCCACATCTTTAGTCCGAAATTCTTGGAAGTTTGTCAGAATGTTTCTCTGGATGATATCTTGGACAAGTTTAAATAGCTTATGTGGGGTCAAAAACAAGGCCATTAGGTCAAATCGTAGAAAAACCTTGTGTATGCTATAGAGGCGACATATAAAATTATAAACTCCTGAAAGTTGGTCAGAATGTTTGTCTTTAAGATATCTCACATGAGTTTGAGAATGGGTCATGTGGGATAAACAACTAGGTCACTATGTCAAATCTTAGAAAAGCCTAGAAACCTCTTTTTTTTGGTCAAAAACTCTTGAAACTTGGTCAGAATATTTGTCTTGATAATATCTCAAACGACTTTGATTTTGGGTCATGTCGGGTAAAAAACTAGGTCACTTGGTCAAATCTTTGAAAAACTTGTGTATGCTCTAGAGGACGCATTTTCAGTCCAGTACTCCAGAAACTTAGAATGTTTGTCTTGATGATACTTTGAATGAGTTTGAAAATGGGTCCTATGGGGTAAAAAACTAGGTCGCCTGGGTAAAAAATTTGAAAAAAAATGTGTACGCTCCAGAGTCCACATTTTCAGTCTGATACTCTTCAAACTTGGTCAGAATGTTTGTTTCGGTGATATCTCAAAAAAGTTTGATAATGGGTATTGTCGGGTAAAAAAATAGGGTCACTTGGTCAAATCTTAGAAAAACCTTTTGTACGATCTGGAGGCCTCATTTTCAGTCCAATACTCATGTAACTTGGTCAGAATGTTTGTCTTTGTGATATTTTTGATAATGGGTAATGTCTGATCAAAAACAAGATCACTAGGTCAAATCTTGGAAAAACCTTGTATATGCTGTAGAGGTCACATTGTCCAAAACTCTTGAACAACGACCAGAATGTTTGTCTCGATAATATCTTGAAAGAGTTTGAAAATGGGTAATATTAGATGAAAAATTAGGCCACAAGGTCAAATCTTCCAAAAAATCTTATGTTCTTTTTATAGACTACAGTTTTAGTGCAATACTAATGAAACTTGGTCAGAATGATGATTTTACGGACCAGTTTGCAAATGGGTCATGTTGGATCAATAACTAGGTCACCGAGTCAAATCTTCAAAACACGTTGTGCACACTTCAGGGTCCACATTTTAAGTCAAATACTCGTGAAAATCTTGGTAGAATGTTTGTCATAAGAGATTGAAAATGGGTCATGTTTGGTTAAAAGACTCAGGTGAGCGGTTGCAGGACCATCATGGCCCTGTTGGGTTTTTTTTTTTTCGTTTTTGTTATTAAGCACGGCTCGTTGTCTTTGTCATCTGCAAATGTTTTGGACAAATGAAACTTTGTCACCTGGTAAAGATTTAAAACTGAAATTATAAAAGGGTGTTTTAGATGTTTGGAGCACGAAAATTGAAAATAAAACAATTTCAAACCCTTTACATCCAAACACACAAGCACATATCTTGAAAAACAGGAAAAACTAATATAAAATAAAACGCAAAAAAAAAACCTCTTGCTGTACATCGGGACTCTCGCAAAATAAACTCTTTCGGTGGCTGCAAAAAAAAAACGTGTGTGATAGAAAATTGCAGGAAATGCAGACATGTATGACAGAATGGACCCCAGGCAACAGATAAGTACAGGTAAGTGGACCTGTTTCAAGGAAGAGATCACTCTTGGCTTTTAAGTGTCGCCATATATTAAATCATTGCAACATACAGATCTATTTCATTATGTTTGGTTTATAATTATTATACTTGCCGTCTACTAAAACTTTGATTTCGGACTTGTCCAATCTTTTGTCGTTGCATAGAAGAGTTCGTGCCCTTTCCCTCACTACAGTTCTTGGAAAAGTCAATACACACTATGCATACGTTCCTACTAGAATCATGTCGCACTGAATTTCATTAACGATACTTGAACGAGTTCTGCTAAATTGTGAAGGAATCATGGCCATATATAGGTGAACTGGCCAATGCAAAATTCTGAATCATAAATAATACAAACCACCTGCGTCTTCAAATGTCTATTTGCATTTTTTCTGAACCTTTTATCGAACAATTGTATTATAAAGTCTTAGAAAGCATTGTAAGAAAATTAGAAGCTAATAACATATCTTTCCATGTATTTTTTATTTTTTTCCTTCAATAACCCATTCACAAAAATCCATTGATAAAGGTTATTTGTATATATCAACAGAGCGCGTAGTTCAGTGGTAAAGCTCTTGCCTCCCGAACTAAGATTACTGAGTTCGAATCCTATTTTGCTTTTATTATCTTTTACAAACAAATTTTTTTTTGTCTCAACGGCTTCCACTTTGGACAAGTTGTTTTTTTTTTCTCGACCGGTAAAGGATTTAGTACATGAAACTTCTCGTTAGCTCATCACAAAAACAAAAATAGGAATCAGATATAGAGGAAATACAAGTCTGTGAAAAAAGGAAGCACGTGAAAAGGTGAACTGTCACATTTTTATAGTTGAAATATAGACTGTTCAGGAAAATTGAGAAAGAAATCAAGTATACAAACACTTCCAATTGTTTCAGTCAGGGGAAAAATGTCGCAGCGCCAAGGACGGGGTTGAGCTGAGAATCATTGATTGCACCAGGTTGTGAACACAAAGGTTGCAAGTTCAAATCGTTGCTCTGCAAATGATGGATCGGAATTCCATTTTTATGAATTTATGCATTTCTTACTCTAAAACATTGAGTTGACTTTCTTAACTCTTACCTAACAAGCACACGTAATAACCACCTCGGAAGAGAATGCTGTATATAATACATATATAAACATTGTTGGAAAAAGGATAAAATGTCCAAGACCAGAAGTCCCTTCTTTTCCGCAATGTTTTTTACCCTTTGAAAGATAAACCTTTCTTTTGCATTCAAGTTTATCATCTGCTAATGGACAAGCTTAAAAAGAATTGTCGACTGGGAAAACACCCCGCAGTGTGATGACACGACGTGTCTTGTAATAAATAAGGTAACATAAGAAACATTTGCAAAGGTGCACTGTTTGTTCTGATAAACATGACAAAAATTCTCAAAAAAATGGAGTCAAAGACCACAAAATCGATTAAAAAACCATGCAGACACATAAAAAGGCCTACCTGTTGCATAAAACCGCTTTAATTTTACCTAGGGTACGATTAGTCAGGGGCCGAACAGCTTTCACAAAAAATTTCTTGATTGCGAGCACAAAAAACAAGCCACCAGAAAAGGGGACCGAAAGTTTAACTCATTATTTCGACTACTTTAAATCATTTTTGGAGCTTCAAAAACTCGCAGTGTTATCCAGAGCAACTCCAATTATCTTTTGGCAGCATAAAAATACAAAAATTTAATTTTGTGTGCTTGCAAATTGAGATTTTTCCATGTGGTCCCTTTTTTCGTGCTGCAAAAGTTTTTCTTCAATATGGCCGTCTATCGGCCAAAACTTTCGCAGCAGCATAAAAGGGATATTTTCCTTGTCGCGCATCCGCCTATTTTTTTGTCGGGTACATTTTTTCATGCCACAACTGGATTTGCACGAGCAATTCAAGCTAGACCCCCCCCCTCCTTTTATCGAAAAGCGCCCGTGCAGCCCGTGCAAACCTAATCGCGGCATAACAAAAGTTACCCGACAAAAAAATAGGCGGATGCGCGACAAGGAAAATACCCCTTTTATGCTGCTGCGAAAGTTTTGGCCGATAGACGGCCATATTGAAGAAAAACTTTTGCAGCACGAAAAAAGGGACCACATGGAAAAATCTCAATTTGCAAGCACACAAAATTAAATTTTTGTATTTTTATGCTGCCAAAAGATAATTGGAGTTGCTCTGGATAACACTGCGAGTTTTTGAAGCTCCAAAAATGATTTAAAGTAGTCGAAATAATGAGTTAAACTTTCGGTCCCCTTTTCTGGTGGCTTGTTTTTTGTGCTCGCAATCAAGAAATTTTTTGTGAAAGCTGTTCGGCCCCTGACTAATCGTACCCTAGGTAAAATTAAAGCGGTTTTATGCAACAGGTAGGCCTTTTTATGTGTCTGCATGGTTTTTTAATCGATTTTGTGGTCTTTGACTCCATTGTTTTGAGGATTTTTGTCATGTTTATCAGAACAAACAGTGCACCTTTGCAAATGTTTCTTATGTTACCTTATTTATTACAAGACACGTCGTGTCATCACACTGCGGGGTGTTTTCCCAGTCGACAATTCTTTTTAAGCTTGTCCATTAGCAGATGATAAACTTGAATGCAAAAAAAAAAAAAGGTTTATCTTTCAAAGGGTAAAAAACATTGCGGAAAAGAAGAGACTACTAGTCTTGGACATTTTATCCTTTTTCCAACAATGTTTATACATGTATTATGTACAGCATTCTCTTCCGAGGTGGTCATTACGTGTGCTTGTTAGGTAAGAGTTAACAAAGTCAACACAATGTTTAAGAGTAAGAAATGCATAAATTCATAAAAATGGAATTCCGATCCATCATTTGCAGAGCAACGATTTGAACTTGCAACCCTTGTGTTCACAACCTGGTGCAATCAATGATTCTCAGCTCAACCCCGTCCTTGGCGCTGCGACATTTTTCCCCTGACTGAAACAATTGGAAGTGTTTGTATACTTGATTTCTTTCTCAATTTTCCTGAACAGTATATATTTCAACTATAAAAATGTGACAGTTCACCTTTTCACTTGCTTCCTTTTTCCACAGACTTGTATTTCCTCTATATATGATTCCTATTTTTTGTTTTTGTGATGAGCTAACGAGAAGTTTCATGTACTAAATCCTTTACCGGTCGAGAAAAAAATAAAATCAACTAGTCTAAACTGGAAGCTGTTGACACACACAAAAAAATCAAAAGGTAACAAAAAGTAAAATAAGATTGATAGGCCCGTATTGGACTCGAACTCTGAAACCTTTGTTCGGGAGGCGAGAGCGTTACCACTGAACTATGCGTAACGTTGTCTTTCATAGCAAACCTTTATCTACAGATTTTTGTGAAAGGGTAATTGAAGAAAAAAAAAATACATCAAATGATATGTTATCAGCTTCTCATTTTCTTACAATGCTTTCTAAGACTTTATAAGGTAGGGCTTTTACAATTGTTTGGTAAAAGGTCCAGAAAAAAAAGCAAATAGACATTTGAAGAGGCAGGTGGTTTAAAATATTTATGATTCAGAATTTTGCATTGGCCAGTTCACCTATATATGGCCACAATTTCTTCGCAATTTAGCAGAATTCGTTCAAATATCGTTAATGAAATTCAGTGCGACATGATTCTAATAGGAACGTATGCATAATGTGCATTGACTTTTCCAAGAATTGTAGTGAGGGAAACGGCGCTAACTCTTCAATAAAAAGACAAGGGATTGGACAAGTCCGAATTCAAAGCTTTAGTAGACGTCAAGTATAATATTTATAAACAAAACATAATGAAATAGATCTGTATTTTGCAATGATTCAATATATGGCGAGACTTAAAAGCCAAGATTGATCTCTTCCTTGAAACAGGTCCACTTACCTTACTTACCTGTTACCTCGGGTCCATTCTGTCGTATATGTCTGCATTTCCTGCAATTTTCTATGACACGCCTTTTTTTTTTTGCAGCCAGCGAAAGAATTTATTTTGCGAGAGTCCCGGTGTACAGCAAGATTTTTTTTGCCTTTAATTCTAAATTAGTTTTTCCTGTTCTTCAGCATCTATGCTTGTGTTGTTTGGGTGTTAAGGGTTTATAATTGGTTTACTTTAAATTTTCGTGCTCTAAAGATCAAAAACACCACTTTTTTTAATTTCAGTTTTAAAATCTTTACCAGATGACGAAATTTCATACTTGTCCAAAACATTTGGAGGTGACAAAGAAAATTGGCCGTGCTTAAAAACAAAAACGAAAAAAAAAACCCAACAGGGCCATGATGGACCTGCAGCCGCTCACCTGAGTCTTTTAACCAAACATGACCCATTTTCAATCTCTTATGACAAACATTCTACCAAGATTTTCACGAGTATTTGACTTAAAATGTGGCCCCTGGAGTGTGTACAACTTGTTTCGAAGATTTGACTCAGGGACCTTATTATTGATCCAACATCACTCATTTGCAAACTAGTCCATAAAATCATCAGTACAAACATTCTGACCAAGTTTCATGAGTATTGCACTAAAACTGTAGTCTAAAGAAAGTACATGAGTTTTTTTTTTTAGAAGATTTTTACCTAGTGACCTAATTTCTATCCTACATTACTCATTATCAAAACTCTCACTAAGACAAACATTCTTAACAAGTTTCATGAGTATTGGACTGAAAATAAGGCCTCCAGAGCGTACAAAAGGTTTTTTCTAAGATTTTACCAAGTGAACCTAATTTTTTACCCGACATTATCCATTATCAAATTCTTTTGAGAAATCACCAAAACAAAAATTCTAACCAAGTTTGAAGAGTATCAGATTGAAAATGTGGCCTCTAGAGCGTACATATTTTTTTTTTAATTTTTGACCAAGGTGACCAAGATTTGACAGAGTGACCCTAATTTATGACCCGACATTACCCATTATCAAACACTGAGGTATCACCAAAACAAACATTCTAACCAAGTTTGAAGAGTATCAGACTAAAGATGTGGCCTCTAGAGCGTACCCAAGTTTTTTTTCTAATTTTTTTAACCAGGGGACCTAATTTTTTACCCCACATGACCCATTTTTAAAGTCATTCAGGGTATCACCAAGACAAACATTCTGACCAAGTTTCAGGAGTATTGGACTGAAAATGTGTCCCTCTGAGCGTACACAATGATTTTTCTAAGATTTGACTTAGTGACCTAGTTTTTTACCCGACATGACCCATTATCAAACTTGTCTGATACATTATACAGACAATTATTCTGACCAAGTTTCAAGACTTTTTGACAAAAAAGAGGTTTCTAGGCTTTTCTAAGATTTGACCTAGTGACCTAGTTTTTGACCCCACATGGCCCATTTTCAAATTCATGAGAAATATTATAAAGAAAAACATTCTGACCAACTTCCAGGAGTTTTGGATGGTAAATCTGGCCTCTGGAGCATACACAAGATTTTTTCTATAAATTGACCCAATGACCTTGTTTTTTGACCCCGCTATTTTTGAACTTTTTTGAATTTTTGAACCAAGATATCATCCAGCAAAATATTCTGACCAACTTTCAAAAATTTTGGAGTAAAAACGTGGCCTCGAGAGCGAACACAAGTTTTTCTAAGATTTGACCTACTTTTTAACCCAACATGACCCATTTTTGGACTTGCGGTATTTTCAAAGCACATTCTGAACAGCTTTCAAGAGTTTTGGATTGAAAATGTGGCCTCTGGAGCATATACATTGTATATGGTTAGTTTTTGACCCAATACGATCGAGTTTTTTAACTAATCCGATATATCTCAAACACAAACATTCTGATTAATTTTCACAGAAAATGTAGCTTCTAGAACATGCACAAGGTTTTTATAAAATTTATTCCAGTGACCTAGTTACTGACTGGATATGACCCATTTTTTAACTCGTCTGAGATATCATCAAGACAAACATTCTGACAAACTTTCAGGAGTTTTGGATTGAAAATGTAGCTTCTATACAGTACACTAAGTTTTTCTAAGATTGGTATAGTGACCTAGTTTATGACCCGGCATGACCCATTATCAAACTCATTTTTGATATGAAGACAAATTTTCTTTCACTAGTGTCTAAATGAAGCTTCTAGAGCATACACTTCTAAGATTTTACCTAGTGACCAAGTTTTTGATCCGACATGGCCCATTTTTGGAACTGGTGTGAAGTATTATCAAGACAAAAATTATGTCCATGAGTATTGGTATTAAAATGTGGCTTCTAGAGGGTACACAAGGTAGAAGTTGACGCCAGGCATAGCACGATCACAAAAGCTTACCTAGGGCACTTTGTGCTTAGGTGAGCTAAAAACTTGCATGAAAGGTCCATTTAAGACATTAAAGAAGGCGTCATAATACATTTAGATTTAAAGGTGGCCCTTCAGATTTTGGGACAAAAATTCTGCAAAAATACAAAAAAATAATCTTTATTCCCCCAAAGCCTTATATTTTTCATTCATAAAACCCCAGTAGTCGAAAACCATCCAACAACAAGAGAAATTAGAGATTTACTACAGCCCAGGTCGACGCCGACGGGAAACAGTTTATTTTTACATGAGCAACTTGCTCATTAACATACTGGAAATACACAGACAAAGCTTCAAACATTGCATCCAAAGAAGAAATTATGGAAAATAATTACATATTTGTTATTTTATGAAATTTAAGTGTCATTAGTCACATGCCAGTCACTTAAAATTCCCACAATGCTTGTTTTGAATTTGGCGCGAAATCTAAAAATAGCTTAAGGGGCTACGTAGCCTTTTAAGGGAATACCACCCCCAAAAAATATTTTTTGTAATACAATGATTCTTAATTATTGATAATTTGTATTGTTTTTTCATATAAATTTCAGTGATATATATAGTTTTTGATTTGGTGTGATGTGAAAAACCTAAATACCCACCTTTAAATCGTACTGTTTTATAGTATGGAAAATACCTTAGATGACCATTTGTTATCATATGGTCAGGCCACATGTTCATCGCTGGCAGAAAGAAAAAACTTAAAAATCAGGCAAAAAGTAAACAAAAGACACAGCTACCTGGCAGGTTTTAATCGTTTTGAAATTTATATTTCTGTCAGGGACTAACACTTGGACCAACTTTACAATGACAAGAGTCATCTTCACAATAATTTCTATACTTTTAAATGGTATATAAATTCAAATGCATTTAAACACCTGCTTTGTTTACATTTGGCCTCTTCTGTTACTTTAATGCATTTTTTAAGCATTTTATTGAGGAAGCCATCACATAATTCTTGATCCATAACATCAACTTTGTCTGAAAAACTTAATGAGAAAAGCTGGTCTTTCAAAGAGCAGAAAATTGAACAACAGCAAAACTTTCTACCCAGGTCTACCTTAAAGACTGAGTAAAGTCCAAAATATCAAAGCAGGTAACATAATACATTTAAATCATACCATGTAAAAGTATGAATAATATTCTGGTGATATTAGAAAAAAAAAAAAAAAGAGGGCCATGATGGCCCTCCAAAGGCTTTTTAACCCTTAACAACACAAGTTGAAGCCTTCATGAACAAGGAATACTGTCAGGCCATACAAGCAAGTTAATTTATTGGCATGAAAGGTAAAGTTCTTGGGAAAAAAAACTGAATGGTAGAAACCTTACTCTGAATTTAATATTTCACATAAGAGCATAACTATTAGCATTAAAATGGATCACTCTTCCTGAAAACAGAATATTTTCAATAAAAAAACTTAATATCTAGTACCAATTATGTATCACTACAGTTTGATAATCAAGGGAAGTAAAAAGTAACAAACTTTATCCGTTATAAGAGTTATTTCCCTTGATTACTGCTCTTAGGTTGAAGTGATTATATATGTAGTCCATGTTAAACTTGTAATCCCTGGAATGGAGCCTTTGACCCTAGGCCTATAATGTGTTTTTTTTTGGTAAAGGTCCCTTAGATAGAGCTACATGCCAAATTCAGTAGCCCTGGGCCATTTGGTTTCAGAGAAGAATATTTTTAAAAATGTTACCGTTTTTTTTTTTCAGTTTTGTTGCCATGGCAACCAGAGTTTTAGAAGAAATCAAATTCCTCCAGAAATTCTGAAGATGGCAATCATTTCTGTGAAGTTTCATCAGATTTGGATGGGTAGTTTCAGAGATGAAGATGTTTGAAATAAAAGTCAACAGACAAACGACGATCACCGGGCCATGACAAAAGCCCGCTGGCCTTTGGCCAGTGGAGCTAAAAAACATTTTAAAATCCAGCAAAAAAAGGAAACAAAAGACACCGATACCTAGCAGGTTTTAACCTAGTTTTGAAATTAATTGCTTTAACAGCCTGTGCTCATATCAAAGCTCTACACCTTCCCGTTTAAGAGAAAAAGAAAATTTTCCTTCTTAGTTTCTATGTTCCAGCCTGTGACCTCTGGGGCTAGGCCAGTTTTGACACCAGGGACATCATATGACCATACTTGGTAGAGGTCTACTAGAAGATTCTGCATACCAAATATCAAAGCTCTGCACCTTCAAGTTTCAGAGAAGAAAATTTCTAAAGTTTTCCTTCTTTATTGCTAGGTTCGAACCTGTGACCCCCCAGGGCAGGGCCAGTTTTGACCCCAAGGGCATAATATGGACAAACTTGGTAGAGATCCACTAGGAATTGCTACATGCCAAATATCATAGCTCTATGCTTTCTAGTTTAAGAGAAGAAGAATTTTAAAATTTTCTTTCTTTGTTCCTATGTTCGAACTTGTGACCCCCGGTGCGGGGCCAATTTTGACCCCACAGCCATGCTTTACATAAACTTGGTAGAGGTTCACTAGGAGATGCCACATACCAAATATCAAAGCTCTACGGCATCTAGTTTCAGAGAACAATTTTAAAGTTTTCCTTCTTTGTACCTATGCTCAAACTAGTGACCCCTAGAGTGGGCCAGTTTTGATCCCAGGGACATCATTTGTACAAACTAAGTAGAGGTCCATTAGGAGATGCAACAGACCAAAAATCAAAGCTCTATGCCTTCCAATTTCCGAGGAAAAGAATTTTAAAGTTTTCCTTCTTTGTTCCTATGCTCAAATTTGTGACCCCTGTGGTGCAGCCAGTTCTCACCTGAGGGGCATAATTTGAACAAACTTGGTAGAGGTCCACTAGGAGATGCCATATACTAAATATCAAAGCTCTATGCCTTCAAGTTTCAGAGGAGAAAATTTTAAAGTTTTCCTTCTTTGTTCCTATGCTCAAACTTGTGACCCCTGGAGTGGGGCCAGTTTTGACCCCAGGGGCATAATTTGATCAAACTTGGTAGAGGTCCACTAGGAGATGCTACATACCAAATATCAAAGCTCTATGCCTTCAAATTTCAGAGGAGAAGATTTTTAAAGTTTTCTTTCTTTGTTCCTATGCTCAAAATTATGACCCCAGGATGGGGCCAGTTTTGACCCCAGGGGCATAATTTGAACAAACTTGGTGCAGGTCCACTAGGAGATGCTACATACCAAAAATCAAAGCTCTATGCCTTCAAGTTTCAGAGGAGAAGATTTTTAAAGTTTTCCTTCTTTGTTCCTATTCTCAAACTCGTTATCCCCCGGGTGGGGCCAGTTTTGAACCTAGGCGCATAATTTGAACAAACTTGGTAGAGATCCATTTAGAGATGCTACATACCAAATATCAAAGCTCTACGCCTTCTAGTTTCAGAGAAGAAAATTTTCAAAGATTTCATTTTTTGTTTTCTTTTTGTTGCCATGGCAACCAGAGTTATGGGTGGAATTACATTCTTTGAACACTTTTGGTAGAGCTTCACCCAAGGAACATTCCTGCCAAGTTTCATGAAGATTGGCCCTGTGGTTTAGGAGAAGATGTTTTAAGAAATTGTTGACTGACATAGGGCGATCACAACAGCTCACCTTTAGCACTTTGTGCTAAGCTGAGCTAAAAATGTACAGCAATGCCTTACATGGTAACCCCTAGAAGTATTAGATTACCAGTTTGTATAAGAGGATTATCTCCTTTCATATTAATTCTTTACCACACAAGCAAATAATAGACTTGTCCAAATTGAAAATATTTACAGGCAACATTTTAAACATAGTTCAAATGATGGATTTTGACTTTAATAATTAGAGTAGAAAACAATGTGGGAAATGGAGAAAATGCTGGTTACAAGTATTTTCTCCTTTTCCCACTATGTTTTCAAATGACTTTCTAAGGCTCACTAAAGTGGGGATTGTGTGGTATTTAGTTAATTTGCTATTCCATAATTCAGGGTACTGATTAGCAGTAGCAAAGCTTGTAGGTCTGCAAGGGCCCAGAGAATAGATATATCTGTATTTTTGACCAATCACAAAACACTGTTTATTCAGTCAATATCAAAAACTAAGAAGAAGGTTAAAATAAAAAGCTATGTTGAAAAATTCAAAATTGGTATAAATGGGCTTAGCTCTTTACCATATAATCCTGGGGTTTAACGACCCTGAAGAAAAGCACTTTAACATTAAGGGAAACGAAGAAAATGCTGGTAATCAGCAATTTCTCCTTTTCCCACAATGTTTTATACCCTAGTAAGGACAACAAGTTCCATCATCTATCTCCTTTAGAGTTGTTGCCTGCAAATACTTTCAGTTTGGAATGGTCTGTATTTTACATGTACTTGCGTAGCAGAGTTGATTTAAATGACAAGGTAGAAAACTTTGTGGGAAAAGGAGAAAATGCCATCCATTTTCTCCTTTTCCTAAAAATGTTTCAAAAAGCTTTCCTGCTCTAGATAGTCAAGACTCGAGACCGTTTTTAGCAAAGAATTAACCCTTTACAACACAATGACGCCTTTTAATTACCCTAAGGAAGAGGCCTTTTGA
This sequence comes from Tridacna crocea, assembly GCA_943736015.1. NCBI lineage: Eukaryota > Metazoa > Mollusca > Bivalvia > Cardiida > Cardiidae > Tridacna > Tridacna crocea. Next base: position 21,159,483 of record OX031066.1, read on the forward strand.
AAAGTTTGTGGGAAAAGGAGAAAATGCTGGTAACCAGCATCTTCTCCTTTTCCCAGTGTTTTCTACCCAATCGAAGAAGGTAACAAGCATTTTCTCTTTTTCCCACAAAGTTTTCTACCTACTTCATTTGAGCAACGTTGAATTTGTCGTCTGCAAATGATTTCAATTTGGATAGGTCTAAAATTTTACCGTGTAGTAAAGGATTAAATCATCAGTCAAGTGGCCCAGTCGCATCAACTACTTGTCAGGGTACTTAGCTCTTTATAAAACATGGGTCCTACATGGCTCAGTGGTAAAGTGAGAAACTTGTAACCTGGAGGCCATGGGTTCGAGCTGCATTAACTTGTTTTTTTATGGGAGTGTCCTTTGGCAAGACACTTCAGAGTCCTAGCCTAGTACTGGTAAAATCAAAGAAAAAATGAATAGATGAGCTATTGCCATGATATGACTGAAATAATGTTGATTGTGGCATAAAAAACGACATTGAATCTTTATCAAATAATATTTTAGACTAGCCCTGATTGAAGTTGTGGTAAAGTCTTGTCCAAATTATTGGCATGTGCAGACAACAAATTATATGCAACTGAAATATGTAAATTTGCTTTTGAAAATGGAGATAATATTGTGGGAGGAGGAGAAAATGCTGGTAACCAGCATTTTCATGTTTTAAATGATTTGTTGATGAGATTTGTCATTGAAACTCTGGAAAATGGAGAGTTCTTTCTCACCACTGATAACCACAGGATGGTTTGGTAAATGGTTTTCACTCATCAACTCTTTACCAGACAACAAAATTTAGACTTTGGAAAATTGAAAGCAATTGCAGACGAGAAAATAAACATGACTCAAAAATTGAAATTTGACTTCAGAGGGTAGAAAACATTTTGGGAAAAGGAAAAAAGCTGCTGACCAGCATTTTTTCCTTATCCCACAATTTTTCTTTCCATACAGCTTCTTCCTCTGGATCATAAAAACCAGGGATTGTTCTTCAAAGGGTTAAATCTTGCTTTAACCTAGACCTGCCAGCTGGCTTTTGCCAGTGGTGCTAGTAAAAGTAGACCAGATGTTAGTAAAATAATTTTATTATCAATATGATATCTCCACATAACATGATCTTACAAGATGAGCTTATTTTGCTGGTTATAGTATGGTGTAACTCTCAAACAATTTGTGCCATTTACATTTGAGCCATGCTCTGTGAAAAAAGGGGGTTTAATGCATCTGTAAAAAGCACAGATCCATGTCAGCATGCACAGTCTGAGCAAGGTGCCATAGGTTGATACTTTTTGCCATTCTGTAACTTGTCTGCATGTTCAAGGACCACTCTTCCTCATATTTCAGTCAGTTTTTAAATGAAATGAATTCAATGGATCCACAATTAAGTGACAAGTCAGTTGGTGTACTGAATCATGGAGATGCATTAACTCATTACCAAATAACACAATTTTAGGTTTGTGCAAATCTAAAGCATTTGCAGATGCCAGAAAAAAATGTGACTGAAAATTTGGAATTTGTTTCGTGAAGGGTAGAAAACATTGTGGTAAAGGGATAAAATGCTGATTACCAGCATTTTCTCCCTTTACCACAATGTTTTCTAAAGGCTTCTTTCTCGAGGTCGTCTGAAGTAGGGACTGTGTGGTAATGGGTTAACTCTTTACTACACAATCCCTGAGGAAGAAGCTTTTTGAAAACATTGTGGAAAAAGGAGAAACTGCTGGTAACCAGCATTTTCTCCTTTTCCCATAAAGTTTTCTGTTCTATCAAAGCAAAATTGCCCCATTTGAGCTTATCTGAAATTGTTGTCTGCAAATGCTTTGAATTTGGATAGGTCTAAAATTTCGCTGTGTGGTTACAGGTTAAGTAAAGAGTTAGTTGGTATATTGAATCAATGAGATGCATTGAACCCTTGTTCACTGAACAAGATTCATTTCAAACAAGTACCTCTGACAACTTATGTCTTTCATTTCATTAACCATTATTCCTCAAATGCAACTACACAGGTGTCTTTCGGCACAAAAAAAAAAAAAAAATCTCACAAAGTTAAATATCTGATAGAACAGATCAAGGGTCAGACTGCACATTTCATGACGTCTGATCATGATCTTCAATGGCTCAAACATTTTTTACTCTTTCCCAAACGACAATATTTTAGACAATCCAATTTTAAAGCACTTGCAGGCAACAAAATGTATATGGCACATATGACAAGATTTGCATCAGATAGGCTAGAAAACATTATGGAAAGCTGAGGAAATGCTAGTTACCAGCATTTTCTCCTTTTCCCACAATGTTTTCAAAAGGCTTCTTCCTCAGGGGCATTTCAAGTTGGGGATTTGTGGTAAAGGGTTAATGGATATAAAATACTCTCAAACTCTACCATACAACAAAATATTAGACTTGTACAAACTGAGAGCATGTGCAGAAAACAAATAAAATATGTTTAAATAGTGTAATTATTTGTTATATGATAGAACACATTTTGGGATCACCAACTCTTCTGTTAACCCTTTACCACACAGTGACGACTTTTGACGAACCAGAGGTAAAAGCTTTTGGAAAAAATTGTGGGAATAGGAGAAAATGCTAGTGACCCGCATTTTCTCATTTTTCTACAGTGTTTTCTAAAGGTTCCTTTCTCAGGGGCGTCAAAAGTAGGGATTGTGTGGTAATGGATTAACCCTTCTTTTCAAAGAACATAGCTAACTTGCTTTTGGCATATTGGATTTTTTTTCCATATTAACAAAAGACATGTACAACAACTGAAAAACTCTCTACCTTCCTTACCGATAACCTTACAATAGAAATCTGTAGAGCAAAATAAATGAATAAACTTCTTTTCCTCTTGCACCATAAACATAATTAAAAAAAAAAGAAATTGCTATAGTTTGGCCATGTCTTCACTTGACACAATGTTCTCTTGCAGACCTTTATTCTAAAACTAAAAACAAAGACGTGTTTCAATAATATTGACAATGATGACATTTTTGGAAAAAAAAAAAAAAAATATAGGAGTAGGAAAAAGTGCTAGAAACCTGTCTTTTTTTAAACTCTTTACCAGACGGCAAAATTTAAAACTGGTCAAAATAAAAGGCATTTGCAGACGTCCAATTTGTATCGGCATTTTCGCCTTGTCCCACAATGTTTTCAAATGGCTTCTTTCTCAGGATCGTCAAAAGTCGGCTTGTGTGGTAAAGGGCGAAATTTTTCTTTTTGACTAAAAATTCCAAAGATTGAAGTCACATGTAATGTAATGTATGCAAATGCTTTTAAGTTGTATGAATTAAAAATTTTGTAGTCAAATAGAGAGTTAAAAATTGGTCACAACCTTTACAGTAATAATAAGTGACTCGTATTTCAAAGTTTTGGCTATTTTACCAGTCATATCTTAACTAGCAGATGTGATAGATCAACGATTAGACACATTTTTGTTACATAATTATATTCTTGATCTAAAAAAACAAAAGTGAATAAATCTTGATCTTGAAACCTTTATCGCACAGTTCAGAGTTTTAACAACCCTGACAAAGAAAGCCTTTGAAAAATCCCATGAAAAGGAAAAATATGCTAGTTAGCAGCTTTTTTCTTCTTTTCCCTATATTTTCTAATCTATCAAAGGTAAATTCATGAAGTAGAGATAGATTTGAACTGCCTTCAACCAGTGGTTTTTATTTGGATGAGACTAAAACTTTGTCATCTGGTTAAGGGTTTATTCCAAATCTCATTCTACAACTGCCCAGTTATTATTATTATTCTTTTAAGAAAGAAGATCAAAAACATTTACGCAAGGCCATGATCGAACAAGTTTTTTCTGACAAAAACATTTTGTGAAAGCATGATAAAGAATTTTCATGGTACTCTCTCTCCCTCTCACACTGAATGATTGAATGTATTTTTTTTGCACCAATTTAACTCTTTACCACACAATCCCGACTTTTAACAACCCTGAGAAAGAAGTCTCTTGAAAACATTATGGAAAAGGAGAAAATGCTGGAAACCAGCATTTTCTCCTTTTCCCACAATGTTTTCTACCCTTCCCAAAGCAAATGTCAATTTTTTAGCCCATTTATTTTGTCATCTTCAAGTGCTTTCAATTTTGACAAATCTACAATTTTGTAGTTTGGTAAAGAGACAATATTATTATTTCAGTCATATGGCAACAGCTCACTGTCTCTTGAGCTTCACCACTACAAGGCTATATAGCACAATGACTTATCCAAGGTCACTTTAAGGAAAACCCAAGCATATCTCAGACAGGATGACACACAGGGATTGCAAATCCTAAATCATAACCTCTGAGCCAAGCTAGACCCCTCTCTCTAACTGAAAGTACCTTTCAAGTAACAAACATTTATACCTAGTGATAGTGCCTGCAGAATTTCAATTAATCCACCCTTTACCAAACAAACATGTTTTCTCGTCCCTTGTTGAGATGCTTTTAACAACATTGTGGGAAAAGGAGAAAATTCTGGTAACCAGCATTTTCTCCTTTTCCCACAGTGTTTTTTATTCTATCAAAGACAAATTCTGCCATTTGAGCATCCTTAATTTGTCATCTGCAAATCCTTTTATTATGAACCAGTCCAAAATTTCGTCGTCTGGAAAAGAATTAACAAATTCATATTTCTATTTTGTCAGTGATTATCCAACAAACACATACCAATAATTCCAAACCCACATGATACAATTTTTGAATGATTATTTACAACAGGTTCCCATCCACACTGATCCAAACACACTCACACTTAACCCTTAGAGCACTGATATAATGAGATGGACATTTTCAACTTGGGAAAAAATAGCCAAAATTTCGCAGTTTCAAGGTTGTTGATGTGAAAGTGAAAATGTTAGATAGAAAGTATACCACAGCGTAGATCAAAGGTCAGACTGCATAAGTTCTGAGCAGTCTGATCTTGATCTACACCATCTGTAAAAGCAAAATAATTTGTGCTCAGCACTCTAATGATTGACACATATCTCAGACGATGGTTGGTGTTTACAATTCTTGTTTCTGAGATTTCTTCTTCTTGCCATCTTTTGAATATTTTTCTAGTCCATCTGTACTCTCTTTTGCCAGGTATTTGATGAAGTCTTTGACTTCTCTGCCACCCTGTTGTAAAAGACATGTTTCTCATTAGCCAAGAAAAAAACTAATTTGGTGCATTTACAACAAAAATATATGTGAATTGCATTACATGAAAATGGGGCTTAACTCTTTACCATGATATTACAAAGGGATATAATAAATACCACCCTCTTCAGAAATGTAACAAACGTATCAATGGATAATTTCAAGATAGACATCAAAGGAATTCCTGTTTGGTTAGAAATGTGCTAAAATATTACATCAATATAAATCCCTATCAATCAACAAATAAGAAATTTTGTTCCATGTTGAACTAGAAGTGTCTGGATGGTAATACCTTAACAACCATTCTTAGTTAACCCATTACCACACAATCCCTACTTTTGACGCCCCTAAGAAAGAAGCCTTTTGGAAACACTATGGGAAAAGGAGAAAATGCTGGTAACCAGCATTTTCTCCTTTAACCACAGTGTTTTCTACCCTTCCCAGACAAATTTCTATTTTTTAGTCACCTTTATTTTGTCGTCTGCAAATGCTTTCAATTTGGACCAGTCTAAAATTTTCCCGTGTGGTAAAGAGTTAACCCTTATCCTGCCAAATAATTATATAAATATTTCCAACCCAATAGTAAAACCCCAAATTTTGTTATTTCAAAGCTGTATTTTTCGGGAATAATATCTTCTTGTTGGAAAGTGTATATTCAGTGCAGTCTGATCCTGATCTACACTGTCCGCAAAAGGTCAATGAGTCGCGCTTAGCAGCCTAAGGGTCAATATTAAACTAGAGCTGTCACTGAATGTGACTTTATGCCCCCGCCAGCGCTTTGACAGTATTTTGTACACAAATGAACACACAGACCGACAGGCTGATTCCAGTATACCCCTGAAAACATTCGTTTTGCGGGGGTATAATGATACCGTTTTTTTTTTTTAAATGCATTTAAGCTAAAAATACAACTTATTCTTTCCGAAAAAAAACTGCACTTACCTCATATCTCTTAGGCGAAGATCCTTTAGGCTTGAAATAAATAGTTGGGAATCTGTAACAGATAAGGTAGTATATTTAGATCTTTACCACAAAATCCTGACTTTTAACGATCCTGACAAAGAAGCCTTTAGAAAACATTGTGGAAAAAGGAGAAAATGCTGGCTACCAGCATTTTCTCCTTTTCTCGTAATATTTTCTACCTCATCAAAGTTAGAAATCATCATATTACCAAGATTTAATTTGTTGCCTGAAGATGCTTTGAATTTGGTCCAGTACAGAAATTTGTTTCAGTTTGGAAAAAAATTAAATCTTTACCAGAAAATTAAATCTTTCCCAGACAACACAGCTTCAGGCCTGACCACATTGCAACCATTTAAAAATGAAGGCCCAGGTGATGACCCTGATTGTCCTTGAAATTTCAGTGTTTTGTACATTTTAATCTATTCTCAGGAGAGATATATTAAAACCCAGTTCATAAAATCTTGGTCTAAATTCTGTCAGTGTCAAATTGATAAAAACCACCCCTTTCATTAGCTAAAAATTCAATCTCTGAAACTTAGAAAAATGTTTTCTCATAAACTCAGCTGTAAAAGTGACTGGCTACAAGATCAGAAAGTACATTGTAAAATCTCATACTGATCTATACCATTCACAAAAGCTAATTTTTACCTATGGCTCTGAAAAAGTTAAATATTCCTAAAAGTAACCTATTTCATACCCCATGGCTATTTTTACATTAACTACAATTCAAAACTTTTTTTGCAAAGCAATGACTATAGCAGTGACAAAATCTGCAGATAACTATGTAGGGGTGAAATATCCTCTTTTTAGACAGAAATTTTCGAAAAGAAAAGCAACAACTTTTATGGGGCATGAAAAGATCCACTTTCATCTTAACCCTTTACTCCATAGATACTCATTTCTACGCATTGCTTGTAGGAATCTTAGGAAAACATTGTGGCAAAAGGTGAAATTGCTCGTGACGAGCAATTTCACCTTTTGTCACAATGTTTTCTATGCTATCAAAAGGTGTCATGTACACATAAGAAATGGCTTCATCCTTGATGTTATTTAGTATCAATTACAGATACCATAGAAATGCCTTATGGGGTAAAGGGTTAATATGATCTACCTGAACCATTTTCCAGGCAATAATTTAAAGATATCCATTTGAAGATGATAAATGCAACTTCAATAGTAGGAGTTGTCATTGAAGTTGTTGAAAACATTGTGGAGGCAAAATGAGAAAATCCTACAGTCCAACATCTTCGAAATTTACCACAGTGCTTTTACAGGCTTTCTTCGTAGGGTCATAAGTAATACACGACAATTGGGAAACCAGCATAGACTGATCATGTTACTAACTCTCTACTAAACAACAAAATCTTAGACTGGTCCAAATGGAAAGCATTGGCAGATGACAAAATAAATATGACTCAAAAACTGAAACTTGACTTCGGAAGACTAGAAAACATAGTGGGATATGGAGAAAATACTGGTTACCAGCATTTTCTCCTTTTCCCACAGTGTTTTCAGAAGGTTTTTTTCCTTAAGATCGAAAGTAATTTAATCCTAAAAAATAATTCAAATGCTCCAGTAGAATAAGGAAATCACAACACAGTCCAGGGTCAGAACTTACCCTCGCACATCATATTGAGATGGCACATCGTTTGCTGTAGCATCCATCTTTGCAATAACTAAATTGGGTTCATCTTCTAACTGCAAAGAACAAAATTATTTGGACTGAGTATTTCTAGAAAAAAAATGACAGAGCCAATGATCTTTTGCGTTGGCTGCTGTAACAAGTTTATTATGTCTTTACAAGATGACAGAATTCCAGGCTTGTCTCTATTGAACATGTTTTCAGATGTGGCATCAGTGATAGACACTGTCTTTGTATGCATTGACAGCATTGTGTGAGGAGGAAATGCAAGTAAGTTTTAGAGGGCACCCTTTTTCTGCATCTTAAATACATCAGATCATTGTTGAAATATTACTGCAAGGAGGAAAAAGTTTTATATTAACAAGTCATTTCTTATTTTTCCAAACATATTTCCAAATTTTCATGTGTGCTTATGCAATAAAACTTAAATCATGCTTAGCATCTTTATTTTTACAAGAGCATTTTTAAAGTCTTTTGTTATATACTTGGTTAACTCTTTATCAGACACAATATTATAGACTTGTCCAAAATTAAAGTAGTTGCAGACAGCAACTTAAAAGTTGTCTGAATGATGAGTTTGTAACTGATTGGGTAGAAATCATTATGTGAAAAGGAGAAAATGCTGATGACCAGCATTTTCTCCATTTCGAACAATGTTTTCATACGCCTCCCTCCTCAGGGGCATTAAAACTTGGGTTTGTTTGGCAAGTCACAGTCATGTTTGATATCACACTTGTGCGACGTCATTCTTTATATCAATCTGTACGCATTACCTACAAGTGAATGGGTCTCAAAGAAAATACCAAGAGTGCATTTATGAATGTTTTTGCATCATCTGATCTATAGTTTGTGAAATATCATTATGTGATGAAACTGACATTTGTGTGCATTTGAGATAATATTTTATTAAACTTGTTAAGGAAAATGTTATTTAGCAAGCCTTTGGCGAGCTTAATAACATTTTCCTTAACAAGTTTAATAAAATCTTATCTCAAAAGCCAACTCATGTCAGATCCTATATTCCTGTAAGATCTGAGACAGTTTGACATCTCTTACCTTTTCAGCAAGTTCTTTATATTTGGGCTCTAGACTTTTACAGTGTCCACACCATGGTGCATAAAATTCTATTAAAACATCTTTCTCATCTGCAACAATTTCATCAAAATTCTTTGCCACTGCAACCTGTAAAATATTATGACTTGTTTATCACATATGTTTCCTTTTTTTCAGAATTTTGTGACGTGGAAATATTTGCAATTTCGCGAATGTGAAAAATTCTCAAATTTTTCTGTTTATGTATTTTCCATGTAAATAGTGTGTAATCATATACCTAACTTCTAAAACATCGCTGACCGAGATTTCTTAATGAAATTAACTGGCAACTTTCATGATTGTGATAAGCTGTTTGTTCGCTTGTATTGGAGTTTAATGCCTTTTCAATAGCTTGGGTAATATCAGGGATGTCAGCGCATTTAAGTCAGGATAATAATTGAAGAAGGGTATTTATAGGCTGCTGGAAAAAAGAAATTGAAATCTCACTTCTGAAAAATTCCCATGCAATATTTTGGCCAGCTTTTCTCAATATATCCGACTGTGTAGATCGAAAATGGCACACTTTGTACAAGACATAAATAGCAAACCACAAATATTAGAACTACCATTATTTGAAAGATTGGTCAGTTTGTCACACTGTAAGTCTTTACCACACAATCCCACATTTCAATAAACACCTAAGAAATAACATTTTTGAAAACATTGAGGGAAAAGGAGAAAATGCTGGTAAGCAGCATTTTCTCCTTTCCGCAATATGTTTTCTACCCTTCCAAAGTGGTTTTTTTTACTTATAATTTTATTTGTCCTCTCCAAACTCTTTCAATTTTGAGAATTTCAAAATGCTGTCATTAGGTAAAGACTTAACTCTTTACCAAATGACAAAAATCTAGACTGGTCCAAATTCAAAGTGTTTGCAGACAACAAATTAAATGTAATTGAAATGATGATTTCTGTTTTGGATTGGGAAGAAATCATTGTGGGAAAAGCAGAAAATGCTGGTAACCAGCATTTTCTCCTTTTCCCACAATGCTTTCAGAAGCCTTCTCTAGGGTTGTTAAAGCTTGGGATTGTGTGGTACAGGGTTAAAAGGAGATTTTCTTTCCATGCGTACTAGTTTATGTGGCAGAGATTAGAGAATCAACATATGGTAACATACCTTAACAGCCTCCTGGCTTGTTGGTACAGGCTCCGATTTCATGTATGGCTCAAGTTTGTCATCTAACAAATCATTGGCAAACTTTTCTAAAGCATCCATACTGAAAACAGACAACAGGTCCATGATCTTATACTTTTCAATATTATTTACAGACAAATTATAATGGACTGTTTAGAAACAATATAGGTGAAAGTGAGAATCTTCTCGTGGAGTTGGTAAAAAATATGAGACAAAAAAACTCAATGCTACATGATCCATATCAAAAGTTTGGGGAAACTGGAGACAATGAATCAATCAAAGATGGGAACAAAAGAAAATCATAACGAACACTGTGGCAAAAATTAAAATTACACCTTTTTTTTAAGATAATAATACTTTCTGGAACTTTTCTTTTGCAAACGTATTTGTAGAAAACCTTGTGGGAAAAGGAGAAAATGTTGGCAACCAGCATTTTCTCATTTTCTGACAAGCTTCTCAGAAGGAGACCAAAAATCACAGTCAGAGAGGCAGCAGTGCTTCTAGATTAGTACTTTTATGAGAGGATGACTTGGCTCACTTTTATTCATCATTTCATTTAACCTTTCACACAATAATACCATTTGCTAGTGACCAACCTGGAGAAAGATTATGAAACGACTGTTGGAGATTTATCATTTTCTGTAACACTTTCCACAATAGCATCATGCTCTGATGATCCTCATGGAGAAAAAAAGTTTGAGTCAGGAACAGAGGAAATAGTTACCAATATTTTCCCCTTTTCCTACATTGTTTTCTATCCATTTGAAAGCAATTTTCATTACTTTGGCCAAATTCAATTTGCCCTCATCAAACGCTTTCCATTTTGGATAACATAAAATTTGGTCAGCTGGTAAAGTCAAGTCATAACCTCGACACAGCCATATTTTTTTAACCTGCAGCAGACAAGTGAAAACATTGTGGAAAAGGAGAGGTTGCTTGTAACAACCAGCTTCTTCTTTTGCCTGACATTAAAATCTGTATTCTTGCAGTAAGCCTAATTTTATATAGATATCCTCTTTTGTTTAAAAGTTTTCAAACAAGGACTGTGGTAAAAAGTTCAGGAGTATAACCTACTGAAACAAGAAGTGTATGAGACGGATTATGCTCCCCGAACAAGTGCTTGTCATAAAACGTATGAAATTGAAATTGAGAGACTGGGGAAGAGGTATCTGGGCAATGTTCCAACGAGTTCAGATTTGAAATTTCATGAACTTTTGAGCACTAATGCAGATGTTAGAGAAAAACATTTTTTTACATGAAGCCTCTTTTTTCCGCGACACAGCCTGTAATTGAGAAACTGGGAAAGAGGCATCATAAAACGTTTTTTTACATAGAGCCCCCCTTTTCCATCACGCAGCCTGAAAATGGGAAAGCGGGGAAGAGGTATCTAGGCAATGCTACAACAAGTTCAGATTTGAAATTTCATTAACTTTTGAGCACTAACTTAGGAGATATTAGAGAAAAACAATTTATACATGAAGCCCTCTTGTTCCGCGACACAGCCTGTAATTGAGAAACTGGGAAACAGGTATCTGGGTGATGATCCAACGAGTTCAGATTTGAAATTTCACAAAGTCTTGAGCACTGATGTAGGAGATATTAGTGAAAAACAACATGAAGCCCCCCTTTTTCAGTGATGCTACCTCAAACTGAAAAACTGGGAAAGAAGTATTTGCACATTGTTCCAAGGAGTTTAGATATGAAGTTTCATAAAATTTGGTCCAGGGGTTGTGGAGAAATGGCTTCAGATGGAAGGACAAGCTGGCATACGCACAGTGCAGCCACTATATACTCCCTCCAAATGCTCTTTTTTTTTTCAGTTTAATAGACCCATTACCATTTATACACAATCGATATCACAATTTTGTGGCGCCTTTAGTATATATGAGAGAGGTGAATCGGCTTGGCTTGATGGATGGACGAGCGGACGTACACACAGTGTGGCAATTATATGCTCCCCACGAAATGTTTCGGGGAGCATAAAAAAAGGAATCCCTATTATACCAGAATTGTCTCTCTTTCCCATTATCACATAAGCTCGTTTCTTTTTTAGTTTAATAGACCCATTACGACTTATCCTATACATAATCGATATCACAATTTTGTATATATCAGAAATGTGAATCGGCTTGGCTTTATGCACATTATTGCAAACGCATCTAGAGATGGTTTTGCATCTTCTGATCTATCATGTGTGAAATCATGTTATTTCATGAAAAGAATCTGATATCAGTTATGTTTGAGATAAACTTTTGTTAACCCTTTACACCACAGCAAAATTTTAGACATATCCAAATTGAAAGCATTTGCAGACAACAATTTCAAAGTGGCTCAAATGGTGCAATTTTGCTTTGATAGGGTAGTAAGCTTTGTGGGAAAAGGAGAAAATGCTGTTTACCAGCATTTTCTCCTTTTCCTACAGTGTTTTCAAAAGGCTTTTTCCTCAGGGTCATTAAAAGTTGTCATTGTGTGGTAAAGGGTTGAACTTGTCTTGAAAAATGTTACTAAGCTTGCCACAGGCTCCCTTAGTAACATTTTTCCTAGACTTGTTTAATAAAATTTTATCCCAAATGCAAACTCATGTCAGATCCTATATATCTCCTGTAAACACAGGATTATTTTGGAAAGGATTAAGCTATACTATTTTTAACACTTAACATCTCTCATGAATATGTATAGACAAACAAGTGGTAATACATAAGTTTTTTATTGCAGAATGAAGAAGTACCTGAATTCTCCTTCCATAACAAATTTCTGATCTTTGGAGTTTCTACCAGTAACATGGAGCTTTTTCTGATCTGTTTGTTCCATACCAAATTCACTCATTTCATGACCAAAATCGGCAAAACTACTAATAGCAAACTGAATCTCTTTATCTGCTTCCTTAAACTTCTGGGCAACTTTCATAACTCTGAAATAGAAAACGATTGTTGAGCATGAAAGAATATTCCTTTTGATACATCCACTTATAATTTGTGACAATCAGTTTATTTGCAAGCTCAGTTCCATGCGATACAAGGTTTCCAAAACATTTATGATAGATGCATGTGGGCTCAATTTGTTTTTCCTATCCTTTTAACTCGTTACCAAACGACAATATTTTAGGCTTGTCCTAATCGAAAGCAATTGCAGACGACAAAATAAAAGTGACTGAAAAATTGAAATTTGGTTTGGGAAGGTTAGAAAACATTGTGGGAAAAGGAGAAAATGCTGGTTACCAGCAATTTCTTCTTTTTCCACAATGTTTTCAAAAGGCTTTTTTCTCAGGGTCGTCAAAAGTAGGGATTGTGTGGTAATGGGTTAATTGCAAATATTTTCTGGATGCCTGATTTAACAGCTTAGGTCATATCATGGCAGTCAGTGACGCACCCATGTGTTTCCTGGCTTTCTCACACAACTTTCTTTCTAAAGCCACTGACTTTTTTCTTTTGGTTCGTAATATACCTGTCAAAGTATGTGCACAGGCTTCAAGTAAATTTCACTTCAAATGATACATGTATGCCTGTGGTTTAACACATTTTGGACTATAATTCTTGTTATACAGTAATGTGATAAAACAAATCTGACACTTGTTGGTTTTTGAGGTAAAAATTTACTAAACTTGTCCACAAAAAAAAATGATATTAAGCTCTCCAAAGGCTCGCTTAACCCTTTCCCAAACAAACCCTTGTTTTTACATGTCTGCAGTATTAGTCTTTAGAAAACACTGTGGGAAAAGGAGAAATTGCTCGTAACAAGCAATTTCTCCTTTTCCCACAGTGTTTTCTACCTATTTGGAGAACTTTCTGCCATTCTTATAAAATTCGAAATTGTCGTCTGCAAACTCTTTGAGTTTGGAAGAGTCTAAAATTTGTCGTTTGGGAAAGGGTTAATAACAATTTTGTAGACTAGTTTCATAAATTTTTATCTCGACAATCAACTCATGTCAGATCCTATATATCTCATGCTGATCATGTCTGACAAATTTCTAGGATACAAACCTGTTTCTCCAGTAGTTGGTTCCCTTAACATTCTTTACATAGTCTACTTCATAGTAAACAACAACTAATGGTCTTGTCTTGATTTTGTCAGAGTTCTCTGCAGTTCTGTGTGGACAAAGACCAATCCTGAAAGACAAACAATTTAACTTTATTGACAATTGTTTTTGAAAATTATTTACAACAGTGCAAATTTTTATATTTGTCCAATTTGAAAGCATCTGCAGACAATCGATTAAAGATTGGAATCTTTCTAAAAAAGGGGTAAAACAGTCTCTGTAAAGAAAGAGACCCATCAAGAAATAACTTTTTTTTTTGTATGAGTCTTTCTATCAGGAACAGAACTATCTAGGCTCCTCAATAGAAGACCATATCCTATATATGATGTATGAAATACAGTGAAAATGATAATTTTTCGTAATTTTTCTTCATGATGGCAGGAAAACATTGGAAAAGGAGAACTATGCTGGTCATTCCAATTTTCTCTTTGTGTAAAAATCTTTTCAAAGACATTCTTCCTCAAGATCGTTAAACATTAGATTGTTTGGTGATTGGTCAACCAACAATTTGTAATTCCTCCGCCTACCGTAGTATTTTTTACTCCCTAATCCTTTACCTTTTTATTTCCATGTTAAACTCTTTACCAAATGATAAAATATTTTTACTTGTCTGAACTTAAAAGTACTTGCAGATGACAACATCAAAATTTGGTAGCCCTATGCCTTATAGGTACACATATAGATATGAGATTTCGCTTGAATTCTGGACACCCAAAGTATTGAGACACCGTCGTAAATCGCAAAAATAATTAATTTTCATGACCCAAAGATTTGGGCCATAACAAATTCTAACATGTTTTGGACAATTAAAAAAGTGATGAGCAATGTATAGCAGGTAAATGATATTCAGAAGAGAAGAAAAGAAGCCCTTACAAGCTACTTATTTCATACTTATTCTCTTCAATCCAGCTCTTGATCTTGGAGACTTTTACATCACCCTCATATTTAACTTCCTTTGGCTCAAATTTACTGTGAAGTCTCTTCGGTGGGTAGAACACTATTTCACTGTGGGGGGAAAAAGTATAAACATGCAGTTGTTTTCATAACAGTCAAGTTCTGCGTACGAGTCATTTATTTAACCCTTTACCAAACAATCCCTAGTTTTTACAACCTTGAAATAAAAGCCTTTTGAAAACAGTGAGAAAAGGAGAAAATGCTGGTAACCTGCATTTTCTCCTTTTCCCACGATGTTTTATACACTCCCAAAATCAAAATTCAATTTTTGATTCACAATTATTTTGTTGTCTGCGAATGCTTTGAATTTGGAGTAATCCAAAATTTTGTCGTTGGTAACAGGTTAATTAAAAGGACCAAACAATCCCTGGTTTTTATGACCCCGAGATAGAAGCCTTTTGAAAACATTGCGAGTAAAGGAGAAAATGCTGGTAACCAGCATTTTCTCCTTTTCTCACAATGTTTTCCACCCTGCTGGAAACAAATTTCAATTTAGGAGGTTTATTTTCTCATCTGCAACTGCTTTCAATTTGGCCCAGTGTAAAGTTTTGTCGTATGGTAAAGAGTTAAATATAAAGGTGGTAAAAAACATCATGTGCAAAAAAAAATAGGGTCAATTACATTCCTTTTGTGTACAATCAGCTTTCTCAAATTTTCACAAGTTTTTGTCATAGCATTTTAAATTCTCATCCAAAACGGTTATGAAAACAATTTTTCGTGAAGCACAAAAAGTAATTAACTGATTGATTGTATTGTGTATCAGCATTATTCAGTACTATTGCGGCTGACACATGCACCCATTCCTCGAGTTCCTATTACCCTTTACCAAACAATCCCTGGTTTTTACAACCCCTTGATAGAAGCCTTTTGAAAACATTGTGAGAAAAGCAGAAAATGCTGATAACCAGCATTTTCTCCTTTTCCCACAATGTTTTCTACCCTACTGGAAATAAATTTCACTGTTTGAGTTATTTTTATTTTGGCGTCTGCAAGTGCTTTCAATTTGGACCAGTCTAAAATTTTGTTGTTTGGTAAAAAATTTGGAGTATTCTGAACAATTCCTGTCTAAGCCACTGGCTACATAACTATTGTCTAAAAGGTCAAAGGTGGGAGAGGGACGATTCCTTTTTTAACCCTTTCCGAAAAAACAAACTTTTGGACTAGACCAAATTCAAAGAATTTGCAGACGACAATTCAACTCTTGCTGAAAAGATTGGTTCTGTCTACAATAGGGTAGAAAACACTGTGGGAAAAGGAGAAAATGCTGGCTACCAGCATTTTCTCCTTTTCCCACAATGTTTTCGAAATGCTAGTATTCCGGACTCGTAAAAACCCGGGATTGTTGGGGAAAGGGTTAATGACAATAATCAATCCTTGGAAAGAAATTGGCCGAGCCAGGAATCGAACCAGCCACCCGCTGTTCAAGCCCTATACACTGCCAGCTGAGAATCCGGGGCTCTGCTTGTAAAGCACTGACAGCTCCTGACACCATACATCAGTCCTATCATTACTTATCACAGAAAGCTCTCAGATGAGTAAGGAAATCTGTCGGCAGTAATCAATCATCACTTGTATGGTGGTCAGGTGCTGTTTAACTCTTTACCACACAATCCTGACTTTTAACGACCCTTAGAAAAAAAGACTTTTGAAAACATTGTGGGAAAAGGAGAAAATGCTGGTAACCAGCATTTTCTCCTTTTCCCACAATGTTTTCTACCCCTCCAAAATCAAATATCAATTTTTCAGTCACATTTATTTTGTCGTCTGCAAATGCTTTCAAATTTGACCAGTCCAAAATTTTTTCGTTTGGTAAAGAGTTAACATCACTGGGAAAATTCCAAAGACTTGTACATTCGTCGCTAGTAAGAGTTTCAAATGAACCATACTATGTAACAAGAGGGCCATGATGGCCCTGAAATCGCTCACCTGAGTTTATTGACCAAACATGCACCATCTAGTTTCCCAGTGACCTAGTTTTTTATCAGGCATTACCCATCATCAAACACTTTTGAGATATCAGTAAGACAAACATTCTGGCCAAGTTTCATGAGTATTGGACTGAAAATGTGGCCTCTACAGTGTACAAAAGGTTTTTCTAAGATTTCATCAAGTGACCTAGTTTTGGACCCGACAAATACCCATTATCAAACTCTTTTGAGACATCACCAAAACAAACATTCTGACCAAGTCTGAAGAGTATCAGGCAGAAAATGTAGCCTCTGGAGTGTACACAAGGTTTTTCTAATATTTGACCCATTGACCTAGTTTTTGACTCCACATGACCCATTTTCAAACTCATTCAAGGTATCACCAGGACTAATATTATGATCAAGTTTTAGGAGTATCAGACTGAAAATGTGTCCTCCAGAGCATACAAAAGGTGTTTATAACATTTGACCTATTGACCCAGTTTTTGACCCAACATGACCCATTTTCAAACTCATCCAAGATATTATAAAGGCAAATATTCTGACTAATTTTCAAGAGTGTTGGACTGAAAATGTGGCATCCAGAGCATATACAAGGTTTTTCTAAGATTTGACCTGGTGACCTAGTTTTTAACCACCAATGACCCATTTTCAAACCTGTCTGAGATATCATCAAGACAAACATTCTGACCAACTTACAAGAGTTTCGGACTGAAAATGTGGCCTCTAGAGCGTACACAAGGTTTTTCTAACATTTGACCTAGTGACCTAGTTTTTGACCCCACATGACCCATTTTCGTTTTGGTCTGAGATATCATCCAGGCAAACATCCTGAACAACTTTCATGAGTATCCGACTGAAAATGTGGCCTCTAGAGCGTACAAAAGGTTTTTCTAAGATTTGACCTAGTGACCTAGTATTTGACCCCACGTGACCCATTTTCGAACTCGTCCAAGATACTAACCAGACAAACATCCTGACCAACTTTCATGAGTATCCGACTGAAAATGTGGCCTCTAGAGCGTACAAAAGGTTTTTCTAAGATTTGACCTGGTGACCTAGTTTTTGACCCCACGTGACCCATTTTCGAACTCGTCCAAGATATCATCCAGACAAACATCCTGACCAACTTTCATGAGTATCCGACTGAAAATGTGGCCTCTAGTGCGTACAAAAGTTTTTTTTTAAGATTTGACCCGGTGACCTAGTTTTTGACCCCACGTGACCCATTTTCAAACTCGTCCGAGATATCATCCAGACAAACATCCTGACCAACTTTCATGAGTATCCGAGCAAAACTGTGGCCTCTAGAGCGTACACAAGGTAAAAAGTTGACGACGGACGACGCACGACGGACGCCGGACACAGCACGATCACAATAGCTCACCATGAGCACTTCGTGCTCAGGTGAGCTAAAAAGAGGGCTTAATGAGTCGGGGAAAAGCACCGACCCAGGTTGGCCCACGTGGACTGCGCAGGCTGACCTGGTCTGAAACTTTTCTCTTTTGGATAACTTCCAGTGTGCCCAAGGACAAACATGTATCATGATTAGATCAGTTGTTTAACTCTTTACCAAACAACACTATTTTAGGCTTGTCCATATCAAAAGCATTTGCAGACCACAAGATAAAAGTGACTGGAAAATTGATATTTGTTTTGTGAAGGGTAGAAAACGTTGTGGGAAAAAGACAAAATGCTGGTTACCAGCATTTTCTCCTTTTCCCACAATGTTTTCTAAGGACTTCTTTCTCAGGGTTGTCAAAAGTAGGGATTGTGTGGTAATGGGTTATAACTCTTTACCAAACAACAAAATTTTAGACTTGTCCAAATTGAAGGCATTTGCAGACCAACAAAATAAACGGGACACAAAAAATTAAACTTGACTTTAAAGGAGTAGAAAACATTATGGGAAAAGGAGAAAATGCTGGTTACCGGCATTTTCTCCTTTTCCCACAATGTTTTCCAAAGATTTCTGTCTCAGGGACGTACAAAACAGGAATTGTTTGGGAAAGGGTTAAGTAAGTAGCTATTATGGATCCACAATTACGTGAAGACTTGCTTGGTATTATGTATCATTCAAACTGCATTAAGCCCCCTTATGTCAGAACATAGCTCAAATCATTCAATGTCAGTATATGACTTACTCATTATAACCAAATTTTTCAGTGACCTCAGATGAAGTAGAATGGCCAAAGCGCATGTCTGTGCTCATAGAATCAGCTACTTTCTTGAATGTTTTCGCTACTTCACTGTCTTCTTTTGAAAGAAAACCTGGAGGAGAGAAATAATTAAAAAGTTACATTAACTTTTTACCCAAAATACAGGCATCTGTATGTGAAAACATCCAAAGAGAAGCAACAAATGGATGACTGTTTGATTGTATGGTGCTTTATGCAGTTTTCAACATTATTTCAGTTATATTTCAGCAGCCCGTTAACCTATCCATGCTTTCCTTGAGTCTCTTTTATCACTACTGTACTATGCACAATTTTCTTTCCAAGCCACTGGCTGCTTTCCACACAAGCATCATTGAAGCAATGGTCAGCGGTGAGAGAGGAATGAATCCTGTTGCAGTGACTTACCATCAATCCTCCCTAAGAAAGTGGCTGAGCTCAGGATTGAACCCACAACCCCTTGTTTTCAAGTCCTGAATGCTACTGACTGAGCCACCAGAGCTTGGTGGAACCAACAAATGAAGACATGCAAGTTCTCAATCTGTCATACTGCCTTTATTGCCAAGCTCTGAAACCCAAACTGACCACGCAACTATCAAACCTTAACCCTTTACCAAATGATCCCAACTTTTAACAGCCTAAAGGAAGAAAAGCCCATTGAAAACACTGTGGTAACCAGCATTTTCACCTTTTCCTACAATGTTTTCAATTCTGTGACAAATTTCATATTATGAGTTATATTTGCTTGGGTCAAGTCCAAATGTTGTTGTTTGGGAAAAATTTATTTAACTCTCCCAAACAAGCCTTGGTCTTTACGTGTCCGCAGTACAAGTCTTTAGAAAAAAACTGGGAAAAGGAGAAATTGCTCATAATGAACAATTTCTCCTTTCCCCCCCAGTGTTTTCTAGCCTATCAGAAAACTTCCTGCCATTTACATCAAATTCAAAATTGTCATCTGCAAACACTTTGAATTTGGGACAGTCTATAATCTGTCATTTGGTTAAAACACCTTTTATAACTTCATCTGCCTTTACTACCAATGCAGATCAAGAATAGTTTAATGATACCTATGGACTGTATGTATAAGTGAGCCGAACATGTGGTGTGACTGAAATGCACATGAAAGTGGAATAAAATATTCTTGAATGCTGCTTTGGAAAAGGGGGCTTAATGCATCTTAACCCTTTACCCCATAAGGCATTTCTATGGTATCTCAAACTGACCCTAAATAACAGCAAGGATGAAGCCATTTCTTATTTGTATATGACACCTTTCGATAGCATAGAAAACATTGTGACAAAAGGTGAAATTGCTCGTCACGAGCAATTTCACTTTTTGCCACAATGTTTTCCAAAGGCTCCTACAAGCAATGTGTAGAAATGAGTATCTATGGGGTAAAGGGTTAAGTGATTAACTATCCAAGCCCAGTCATCACATAATCATAGTTTCATAAAATTTATTTTGTCTTACAACTGGCCACGAGTTGGGCTGGCTCTTTGGCATGCAGAGTAATTGACCAACTGCGGAAAGTTTTGACCCTGTGCAGATGGCACATACTGACCTGGATGCATTAAACCCCTTTTTCAAACGGCATGGGTCATCTCAAATCATGAAGTCTAAAAGGCAGTTGGACAGATAAGAACACTTCACCACACAATCCCAAATTTTAACGACCCATCAAAAGAAAGCTTTTGAATCATTGTGGGTAAGAAAATGCTGGTCATCAACATTTTCTCCTTTTCCCCGCAGTGTTTTCCATCCTTTCCAAATCAAAATCTCAATTTTTAAGTCAGTCATATTGTTGTGTGCTAATGCTTCAAATTGGACCAATCAAAAACTAAAGATGTCATGTGGTAACAAAGCTCAAGATCGAGGGAGTGATTTTGATTTTAGATATAGGAATTATTATTCTCCACCAAACCCCATGTTATGGGTACTCATTAGAATCGTCTCAACGAGACGATTCTAATGAGTACCCACAACATAGGGTTTGAGAGAGAAACAATGGATTTAGAATCCCCCCCCCCCCCCCCTTATCTGGAGCTCTGTGGTAAAGTGTTCAAGATAGATGGGTACATACCAACACAAGCATGTTCAAATTTATCCAAGAAATCTTCCACATCTTTCACGGTCTTCAACTCCTTGGAGGCTGGTCCTGCTCTACCCTTCATATATTTAACAATGCCATCTACAATCAAACATTCAAGTGAAATCAGACCATATCAAGAATTTTTCTGAATAAGAAATTAATTCAACTTCTGAAAGGCTAAAATATTTGGTTTAGCCCAGCAGGAGTTGTGTTACTTTTACCAGCATTTTCTCATTTCCCTCTAACCCTTTACTAAACAGTCCCTGCCCGGGTAGCTCAGTGGTGAGCATGTCAGACTCATGAGGTGGTGGTTGTGAGTTTGATACCCGGTTGAGGCGAACTTCCTTTCCGGCATTTTTTGCCTCTCACCTCTCCTGAAGCAGGTGAGAAAAGTAGTTGGTGACTTTGGAAAGAAAGTTGTGTTAGTACTGGTATGAGAAAGCCAGGAAACACATGTGCTTCACCAAATGCCATGATATGACCTTAGCTGTTAATATTTGACTATGTACGCTTGTACTTGCCCAATAAAATATATGTTCTGTTCTGTTAAAGTGGCATTTAACCTCAATACAACCAACCAACCCTTTACTAAACAATTCAGACTTTTACCAACCTTAGGGAAAAAAAGACTGGTGGAAAAAATATTGTGGGAAAAGGAGAAAATGCTGGTTACCACACCTTTCATTCTTTCAGAGACAAACTAAGAGTTTGAGACACAGTAAAAGCAGGAAAGGAAAGACAGCAAATGCGTTTGTTCAAAATGAGCTATTGTTCAACTTTTTATATAGTTTCTAAAGGGAAAAAATAGTATCATCCTCTATTTTGAATCTATATTTCAACCTTTTATCACACAATCCCTGGTTTTTACGACCCTGAGATAGAAGCCTTTTGAAAACATTGTGGGGAAAGGAGAAAATGCTGGTAACCAGCATTTTCTCCTTTTCCCACAATGTTTTCTACCCTAATGGAAGCAAATTTCAATTTTTGAGTTACGTTAATTTTGTCGTCTGCAGGTGCTTTCAACTTGGACTGGTCTAAATTATTGTCGTTTGGTAAAGGGTTAAGATGCATTTGTCTCTTAGATCCTAAAGTTTGCTAAAAAAGTTTCCTTACACTTCACAAAAACTATTGTGTGTTTCTCTGACTGTGCTCTTCTTTTTAATATAAAAAAAAAAAATACCTGCTGACTTATAAAAGAGTTTTTCACTTTTTTTTTCTATCAAGGGATAAAAGGACATTAAGTATTGTTGTTTAACCCTTTTCCAAACAATCCCATGAGGTAGAGAAGCCTTTTGAAAAAATTGTGGGAAAAGGAGAAAATGCTGGTAACCAGCATCTACTCCATTTCCTACTGGTTAGCACAAGCATTTTCAGGAAGATGACTGTGTACAAATAAATATTAATTTTTGAAAGAAGAAAACAATTTCTCCTAACCCATCACTTGGTATGCAGTTCTTATTTTTGGTATCATTATGTATGGGCAATGAATTTAAGAAACACAGATAAGTAATAACTTTATATTATAGAGACAGTGAAGATACATATAATGGTAGGTACAATAATTTCCTAACATGCATTATAAGCTCTACTCAAAAAATGTTCCTTGTCAATATCAGGGGTGTGGAAATCCTACGTCCGACTCTGGTAAATTTGACGTCGGACAAGTGGCTTTTTGCAATCTACTCGTCCGCGGACAAGTAGAAAACGAGGGGGAAATTGGAAGAAAAGATCTATATTAAATAACATTATCCTTGTGAAATAGCAATGTTCTCCGTCATACTTCGTACACAAGAACATTTTTAAATTGAATTATGATAAACTATTCCCGATATCTTGAATAAAAGAAAAAAAAAAATCCAAACATTTGGCTGACTCCGATTTTATCTTTTACACAGGCTTTTATTTTGACTGCGCTGCAGTACGGCCGAAATGTTGTGGTTTCTTGGCGCCATTTGGTTTGTTTAATGGAGGCAACAATAACCGAATCGAATTAGCCTATTTTTTGTGCACCATAACAACGCACATACATGTAGATTAGACGCAGTTGTCATTCAATCTCTATCATTCAATACTAAATTCTGTTTTGTTGTTCGCAAGAATTTACGGTTGACAAAAGAAGTTGTCTCATTTTAACACTGTGGAACCCAATCTTACTCGGTCGCAGTAAACGTATTTGAAAGAAAACCAAACAAGCTGCATCCAAGTAAAACATGTCAAGAACCGGGAAACATTACAAACAGTTTGTTAAAAGGGCTGTAGACGATAAAGGCCAGTGCAGCCTATTTACTTTCAGCGTAAAACAGTCAAATTCTTTACAGATTGATCTGCAGGTAATCAAATCTCCGCTTACTTAATCTCAATCTGAAGTGCGGGGTCTGTCGGACATTGCCGATCTCCCGTTGTCTGAAAACTTGAGTTATTATCAGTGCGCATGATGCAAACTCTACATCTCCAGACAAAATAACCAAGCCACATTATAATATTTCCCTTGTATCATTATGACGGCTGGTAAGCAGTTCTGCTGTTGTATTAAATCTGGCACTCGTGGATATAAGACAGTAGTGTTAAAAATGGGCTGTAATTGCAAATTCGGAGATATTTGGTTTGATTTAAGTAGCTATATAGTGTAATTTGTGAAACTTTTTTAATTATTATTAAATTGTTACACCTTTCTATTTACTGTAATTACGTATGTACATTGCCATTATTTTGTTAAATTAATGTACCTTTAAATCAGCCTGCTTTTTTCCCCAATGGGCCAAAATTGCACTTGAATATCCCAAAGTGAAAGGCTTAGGCCCATTCCCAATTTTTGGGAAAAAAGCCTCATAAAGGTTTGCTTGATTTATTTTCGTCATTATCATTAAAATAAAGCAAATTTAAATGGTGAAAAGGAATATCATTATCTACAAACTACAATCAATTAGGTTGTTGTGTGCCATTTAAAATTGTTTTGTTTTGGACAAGTAAGTTTCTCTGACAGACAAGTAGATTTTTTAGATTTACTTGTCCATGGACAAGTAGAAAATTTCAATATTTCCACACCCCTGAATATCTAAATCCAGTTGGTTTTTTTTTAATCATCACTGGTTCATAAATTCTTTACCAAACGACAAAATTTTGGATTGTTTCAATTTGAAAGCATTTGCAGATAACAAAATAATGTGACTCAAATACTGAAATTTGTTTTCGGAAGCATTGAAAATATTGTGTGAATAGGAGAAAAATTCGCTGGTTCCCAGCAATTTCTCCCTTTCCCACTATGTTTTCAAAAGGCTTCTTTCTCAGGGGCGTCAACAGTCTGCATTATGTGGTAAAGAGTTAAGAGGCCACTGGTATTTTCAATTAGTAGAGAGTAGGAAAAAACAATTTTGTTACATACACATGCTTCTAGCTTGAACCTATACCTCAAATTTCTTTCAAGACCAACAGCAAAGAAAACAAGAGGCAAGTAATTGTGGAAATACAGAAAAAAAAAAGTTACAACTGTAACATAAAACTAAAGGTATTAAGCAAAAACATGCAGGTAAAAAAAGCAATCACTAGAAAGGTATTTTGTTTCCTTTCAAGAAGTGGTGCACCTATCCATGCATTCTTGGGGTTTCCTCAGCATTACCAACTAAAACAAAATATTAATCTTTACGAAACAACAAAATTTAGACAGGTCCAAATTGAACGTACTCACAGACGACAGAATAAACATAACTCAAAAATTTGAAATTTGATTCCACTAGGGTAGAAAACATTGTAGGAAAAGGAGAAAATGCTGGTACCAGCATTTTCTCCTTTTCCCACAATGTTTTCAAAAGGCTTCTTTCTCAGGGTGGTAAAAACCAGGGATTGTTTGGTAAAGTGTTAAATCATTGGATCTTCCCCTTCAAACAAGGGCCATTCAAAAAATATTACACACTTCTGATATTTACACTTTGATATAATGGAAATTTATAAGATTTGGTGCATGTACAGCCCATGTGTAACTTAACCCATTACCACTCAATCCCTACTTTTGACGCCCCTGAGAAAGAAGCCTTTTGAAAACCCTGTGGGAAAAGGAGAAAATGCTGGTAACCAGCATTTTCTCCTTTTCCCACAGTGTTTTCTACCCTACCCAGAACAAATTTCAATTTTTCAGTCACTTTTATTTTGTCGTCTGCAAACCCTTTCAATTTGGACCAGTCTAAAATTTTCTTGTGTGGTAATGGGTTAATTCCATTTCATTAATTAATATGGTTATGATATCCTTACATTTTACTCAAAACAATGGCTGTTATAGAAACGGAAGTATAGACACACGGCGCATGCCACAGAATGTCAACATCTTATTTTTTACATGGCATGACCAAGCTCACATCTACTAATATACACTGGCAAAACGTTGTAAAAATGCACATACATTTAGCATGATCTTACATCATTGTTTGTGTTGAATTTCAAGGTCAAATTCGCTAGGGGTTATTTGAAAACTTCTTATTGATCAAGGCAACTAGATTTGTTTTTTGAGAAAAATCATCATGTTTTCCAAAGCCACAGAACAACATCTGACCATAAGAGACATTGCACTCCAAAAAACACCAACTGAGATGAGAGAGATGCTGGAAAAAGCAAAGCCAAATGTGTGCTGAGCCTTAGTCTGCAAGCAGCACAGACATTTTCAGGGGGAAGAAAAACTGTAGATGATTTAGGCCAGAAATTTAAACTATGTTGTGGTCACTATGGTAATGAAACTTAACATGGTTTATCTAGACATACAGTAAACAGATGTCCAAGACATTTCAGACTGAATGTAAATATGTAAATATCACGTTAAATAGATTGTTAATTTAATTTGTCTATCTTATTTTTTAATAGCCCTCTCTTACAAACAAAGTCCGTAACAAAGAAACAAAAGAATAAATGCATGGCAGAAATAAGGGACCAGGCGGGATTCGAACCCCAGAACTCACAGACAAAAGGCCAATACCTTAACCACTGAGTCAAAGAGATATCTCCCCGACGTAGTAGCCGGGCGTTTTATTTAAATTAGGACAAAGCCATGCAGGAAGGAGTGGTCTCCTGTAACACCTCATACATAATTATAGCATACGTTATAAAGACTGGGGTCTGAAGATTTATAGAGGTTGGATTGAGCCCTGGAAAATTATACAGTTTATCAGCATGAAAATAATATCTACAAACATTCCTTGGTCCCTGTAGATCAAGATCATATTGTAGAGAATGTAATTGGACATACAATGTGAACTTCGTACTTTATAGAGATGATAACAGCAGCACGGACATTGCTACTTACCACTTGGCTGTCTATGACTACTTTACCAAACAATCAACTGTATTAATGACGCTGAGGAAGTGGGCTTTGAAAACATTGTTGGAAAGGGAGATAATGCTGGCATTTTTCCCTTTTCCTAACATCTTTTCACCGCTTTCATTAGCAAATACTATTTCTTTGGTCGTATTTGGTTTGCTGCCTTCAACATGGAAAACTCTTAAAGCTTGTTGCTTGATAAAGAGTGCACCGAAAGAAAACCATTCAGCTCATATAATTAATTTCAATCACTTGCAGCATTGGATCTAAATTCTTTTCAGTCAGAGATTATTTGTAACCAACATCTAACATTAATACATTCTCTCTTATCCAACAGAAAAAGCAAAACAAAAAAGAAAACAAAACTTATGCAAGGAGTGTACTTAAGGTGATTTTTTTTTTACTGAAATGGCCATGTCACCATGTCATTAATATGGGCAAAATATTGTAAGTTTAAATAATTAAGTCCAGGTTATCATTTTTGCTCAGATATTAATTTCTTAAAAAGAATGAAAAGTTAAAATGTATACAAGCTTTGATTGAAAGTAGGCGAGAAAAAGTTGCTTTAGAAAACTAAATTGCAAAATGAGTTTCTTTACAAGTGTATATTTTCTAACATTTTCCCTCTTATCATAAAGTTTTCCTCATTTTTAGATACAAATCTTATCATTAGAGCAATGTTCTCTTTCATATCTGCAAAATGCTTTCATTTTAGAATAGATAAGAATTTTTTCTGTAATAAAGAGCTAAGTTCAACTTGTATTGCTATGCACATTGCACACTTCTCAAAGATACAAAGTAGACACAACTTGTGGAAAGAATTCAAATTGTCATCAACAAAATGGAAAATATTGGTGGAGAAGAAACGATTGCTCCTCTACCCAGAATGTCTTGGGCAAAAATCTTTTCTCTGGACTGATGGTAAGGTAATATTTTTGAGGTATAAACGGTTTGGCATTTAAGGTTCAATTAATCTGTTTAATGGCTAATCAACAGCTCAAGTCATTAATTCAAACTGTAACATTTTAACACAAAATAAATCAATTTCTTATCTTTGAACCTTTCAGTTTGAGAATACTGTACAACTTCTTCAATAAACCAGAAGTTTTCATGAAAACCTGGACTTTAATCAACTCTGGACCAATGTACATGTTACATACTTGTTTCACGGCCGCCCTTATATTCTTCAGCTATAACTCCTTTACGAAATATTTTCAAAGTCGGGTAACCACCCACCCCGTATGACGTACAGGTTTTTTCAGCAACGGTACAATCAACCTGGTATAAACAGGACTTAAAAGTCAGGCAAAACTAACATTTCTTACTACTGTAACATTTAACCTCACTATTCTCTGATACATCAGCAGTAAAAATATTTTCTACATCTTAACCCTAAAAGCCCCTATCACGCTTTGATTGCCTTTGCAGCCAGCATAGATCAAGATCAGGCTGCACATAAAATGTCCAATCAATAATCCTTACAGTCCACTCTGCTGATATACTCTAGACAAAAACAACCATGAAATTGTGATTATTGGAGTCTTATTTCTACACCCAATATGAATGAAAGGCTTATTCCGGGCTCAAAGGGTTTTATGAACATTGAAGTTTATGTTTCAACCTCACACTTCTAACACAGTTCCACAGTATAGCTCGGGTACAGACTTTTACACTTTACCACATGGCAAAATTCTAGACCTACCCAAATTTAAAGTATTTGCAAACAACAATTTCATAGTGGCTCACTTGACACAAATTTACTTAGGGTAGAAAACTTTGTGGGAAAAGGAGAAAATGCTGACTATCAGCATTTTCTCCTTTTCCCACAATGTTTTCAAAAGACTTCTTCCTCAGGGACGTTAAAAGTCGTATTTGTGTGGTAAAGGGTTAATCCCATCTGATCCCAAATCACTTCTTTAATCTGTTGCTCTTGTTAAAGATAGTTATATTCTCTTTCCATCTAAAACCTCTTTCCTCCAATATTCATATTGAGTTGCAGGCTGTATCAGGTTTTAGGTTAAATGTCACAATACAGGAGGTTGTCTAAATCTACACTCTAACGCCAGCACTATCAACCTATGTCTACAGCAACTAACTATTAGGAAGCTACGGCTATGTCCCAGATGACGAAATTTTAGACTTAACCCTTTCCCAAACGACAAAGAGTTGGACTAGGCCAAATTTAAAACATTTGCAGACGACAATGCATCTTTTGCTGGAAAGATGATTTCTGTCTATGATAGGGTAGAAAACATTGTGGGAAAAGGAGAAAACGCTGGTTACCAGCATTTTCTCCTTTTCCCACTATGTTTTCAAAAGGCTATTATTCCTGACCCGTAAAAACCAGGGATTGTTTAGGAAAGGTTAATTGCAGACAATCATTGCAACCGTACTCATACAATAGTATTTGTCTTTGAAGAGATAAAAGGGCACTGCAGGGCAAGGTGAAAATACTGATTACCAGCATTTTCTCCTTTCTCTCCACAATGTTTTCGAAGGCCATATTCCTGGGGACATACAGAACATGGGATTGTTTGGTACAAGGCTAACAACTTTTGCAGTTCTTGTGGGCAGTGCAGATCAAGATCAGATAGTAAACCCTATATGGTCTGACCTTGTACTTAAAGCAGCATAACCAACATATCCTCAAGACAAAATGACTTGTTAGTGCAACACCTGGCTTCTGATGTCTATGCAGAAATGTGAAGTTCGTAATATATGTGAAGCACTCTACAGGGTCATCACATAACTTTGTACATGTATAAAATATGTGAAAGCATGCAGGGAAGCTATTCTAATAGAACTTAACATAAAGCAAGCAGGCAACTACAGTCTTAACTCATTACCAAGCGACAATATTTTAGGCGTGTCTAAATTGAAAGCATATGCAGATGACAAAATAAAAGTGACCAAAAATTTTATATTTGTTTTGTGAAGGGTAGAAAACTTTGTGGAAAAAAAAGATGCTGGTTACCACCAGCATTTTCTACTTTTCCCTCAATGTTTTCTAAAGGCTTCTTTCTCAGGGGCGTCAAAAGTAGGGATTGTGTGGTAATGGGTTAAAAGGTGCTTTAACTTATTACCATGCAATCCCTATTTTTGACGCCCCTGAGAAAGAAGCATTTTACCAACACTGTGGGAAAAGATGAAAATGCTGGTAAACAGCATTTTCTCCTTTTCCCCCAGTGTTTTCTACCCTTCACAGAACAAATTTCTATTTTTCAGTCACCTTTATTTTGTCGTCTGCAAATACTTTCACTATGGACAAACCTAAAATTTTGTCGTTTGGTAATGAGTTAACAGTTACAAGACTATTGATGGACCATTATAGTCTAAGCCTTTATTCAAAATGTCCCAACAGTCGAAACATTTTGAAAGCACTGAGGGAAAAAGGGGGGAAAATGCTTGCTAAATGATAATTATTCAACTGCTGGACTTGTTCAGTTTATGTCAAGGTAAACTTTGTAATTCCAAGTTTTTAACTAGACTGAAATAGAGTCTGTTAGGATAATTGTGGCCATCAATAGTCTGTCAATAGCAAAGTTACAATATGATTATGCATTTTGATGAGATCTTTTTTTATCTTGACCCTTTACCTCACCACAAAAAAATTAGCATTGACCAAACTGAAAGCATTTGCAGATGACAATTTAACTGTGACAAAAATGATGTTTTTTTTTTTTTAAATACTAGAGTAGAAAACATTGCTGGTTACCAGCCTTTTCTCCTTCTTCTGGATCGTCAACTTTTTACCAAAGAACAAAAAATTTTAGACAAATCGAAACTGAAAGCATTTGAAGATGACAAAATAAATGTCTGTTTGAATAATTAAAATTTGTTGTTGGAAGGGTAGAAAACATTGTGGGAAAAGGAGAAAATGCTGGTTGCCAGCATTTTCTCCTTTCCCTCAATGTTTTCAAAAGGCTTCTTGCATAGGGTCATTAAAAGTCTGGATTGTGTGGTAAAGTTTTAAAAGTTGGCATTGCGTGGGAGTGGTTAATCTGTATGAATATCCAATATGGAAAGAAAAGGCAAAATGCAGACAAAAGAAGTATATGGTGACTGAAAACATTGTATCAAACACTAGTAATAAAGTTGCTCATCAAATATTCTCCAACACTGTAACAGATAGTGTAAAAAAGGTTAAAGTTTAATCTATACATTTACAGGCAGGCGGTGCGATGTAAGACTAAGTGGTGAGTTTTAAGTAACACTAAACAGCACTAGCATGCAAGCTAAATCTACAAGAGTTCAGAATCCAAAAGACCTTAAGTTCTGAAATAGGAAGGAATAAAATACATGATAAAACAGACACAAAAAGCAAGAGTTAGCTAGCTAACAGACGTCACTTGACCAAACAGTCTAGGTTAGAACATGTAAAGGAATTCGTGCACAATTAAAATACCTGCTTCCCTTGGACCATTATAATCTTCAGTTGATTCTCCGCCTGCTATGAATATCTTAAGAGTGGGATATCCACTCACCCCATACTTGCCACAGACGTCTTTATTAGCTGTACAATCAACCTGATAAATGTCAATGTAACTTTAACACCATTGCCAAGTTCATCAAAATAACCAAATACTTTTCTATTATGGTCTAACTCTCAACATTTTTTCTTCCATAAATATGCTGCAAGCTCAATATGCACTTTTGCTTTGCTTGCTTTTCTTATTTCTTTACCAAACAATCCCTGCTTTTTACAACCTGGAGGCAGAAGCCTTCTGAAAACTTTGTGGAAAAAGGAGAAAATGCTGGTAACCAGCATTTTCTCCTTTTCCCACAACGTTTTCTACTCTTCTAAGGTCAAGTTCCAATTTTTGAGTCATGTTTATTTTGTCATCTGCAAATCCTTTCAATTTGGGCAAGTCTACAATTTTTGTTGTTTGGTAAAGAGCTAAACAATGAAACTTGGGCAATTCAAGCACGAGGGGATTTATGGTATCAGTTAAAACTAGAGCTGTCACTGAATGTGACTTAATACCCCTGCGAGTGCTTTGACAGATAAAAAGGGTAAAGTTCAAGGGGAGATAATTCCTCAACAAGAAAGAGTTGACAGTTACAAATTGCATCTTGCATATCTTCAATGTATGATCCATATATGTGCGAAGTTTCAATACAATTGCAGGAAAACTGTAGAAGTTCGCGACACAAAATTATTAGAATCTTGAACACAGACCGACACAAGGACGGACACATGGAAAGAAGGCTGATTCCATTATACCTATGAAAACATTCGTTTTGTGGGGGGTGTAACAATAAATCCAATTCATAAATCCAATCAGAAATATAAGGCATAGTGCCAAAGGTTCCCAATTATGAAATCTTTAGAGGAAAAAAAAGTTTGACAGTCAAAGGGAGATAACTTAAACAACTATAGCTATCACTAGATGTGATTATATCCCTCACCAGCTCCTTGTCATAAAAACAGGTCTTTGACGCAGAATGTGGAATGGTCTAGTTGAGATAACTCTATAACAAATCACAGCAGGGTCATGGAAATTACACAACTTCATATATATACTTTGGAACCCTGTGTGTTAATTCGAGTTCAGTATTTGAAAAACTGTAGGAGCATTGCTCTGGACAAATCTGTGTCTACAGACAGATGGACTGACAGACAGATGAATAGACAGCCATGGTGATTCCAGTATACCCACCTCCACTATGTGAAGGGAGGTATAATTAACCCTTTCCCAAACGACAAATTTTTGACTCTTCCAAACTGAAAGAGTTTGCAGACAATCATGTTAATTTTGATGAAAATAGTCGAACGTTCTCCTAAATGGGTAGAAAACACTGTGGGAAAAGGAGAAATTGGCAATTTCTCCTTTTCCCACAGTGTTTTCAAAAGACTTGTACTGCAGACACGTAAAAACCAGGGCTTGTTTGGGAAAGGGTTAAACATGCTACTGAAATTTATCAGTAACATCGATTTTATTGCATTATTTCTTTTTTCTAATACTGTACCACAGGAAATACTTCATTATCAAAATTGTATTTTTTCCCTCATACATACCAAATTCAGTCTGTACTCAGTAACTTTAAAATCCCTTACCTCACATCCAGAATTTAAAGACCCACATGAGTAAAGGCTGCAGAAAACACTTTGGGTAAAGGAAAACATATTAATGGTTGTCATTTTGTTTTTCTCACAAATTTTCAAACCTTTCAAAGACATAT
Organism: Tridacna crocea; assembly: GCA_943736015.1. Taxonomy (NCBI): domain Eukaryota; kingdom Metazoa; phylum Mollusca; class Bivalvia; order Cardiida; family Cardiidae; genus Tridacna; species Tridacna crocea. Next base: position 21,192,109 of record OX031066.1, read on the forward strand.
CCTTCCATTTAAGCCACATTTCTGGCTCCTGTTTCAACAGCCTACTTTCTCTGGGTTGTTAAAACTCTCCATTGTTTGACTAAGGGTTTAACATGCACTTTTTGTGAAAGGTGTGCTTATCTAATACGAGTGAAACACAGAGAGTACTCGGGGACAAAAAACAAACATACCAGACATATAAATTTTTTATTTGAAAGCTACTTTTTCAGCTTTGGATACAAAATGATGTCAGGAAAGGGGCAACGTCAGGTGAATACGGAGCTTGAGGGAGCTAAATGTGTTTTTCCTGCCTCAGAAAGTCTTGCACTCTAAATGCCTTGTGGGTAGATGCATTGTCATATGGCAGTCTTACATTGGCTAAATTGAAGAAGCACAACCAATATCTGGTATGTTTGTTTGAGACTTCTACTATATGATTCTGTTTTGACCTCATATATTTAAAAGCAGTGATCCCTTGTTCAAGATTTCAATTTTGGTGGGACTCTCAGTGAGGCTCTTAACTGTGTGGAACTGGATTAACTTTTTACCAAACGACAAACTTTTAGACTTGTCAAAATTGAAAGCATTTGCAGACGACAATATAAATGTGATTAAAATATTGAAACTTGACTTTAGCAGGGTCGAAAAACATTGTGGGAGTCCCTGTGAGTCCCACTATGTTTTTAGAATGCTTCTTCAACTAGATGGTAAAAACCAGGGATTGTTTGGTAAAGGGTTAAAAGGGAAATTATTGCCACAAATAATATCCAAAAAATAATAATAACATAATTATGACATTAGTGTTGGCACCCTCTTATGTCTCTTTCTGTGTAGCACTAGTATTATAACTTTCCACTTGTAGATTTTTTTCTACTACAAAGTACATGAATGAAAAAGCAGAAGTCTTAATTAAGCAAGACAACATTAATACAATTGATTATAAACAAACAAAAACTCTATATGATTGCAATTACCAGCTGTTCTCTCATCAGATAATTCTTCTACCCACTCGCCTTCTTTAAAAAAGCCTAGGGTTGGGTAAAGCTTTAATCCCAGCCTTCTACACAATTTTTTGTTTTCTACACAATCTACCTGGTGTTGTAATAAACTAGGTAAAGTCAAAATAATTCACATATTTTCCAGCAAATTTTACTGTTACTGACAAATGTAAGTGCATTGTAACATAATAAATCTAAGAAAAAAAAAAGCATCCCAAAATGCTTGAATGAACTTGGACATTTTTAACCCTTTCCCAAACGACAAATTTTTGGACTAGACCAAATTGAAAGCATTTGCAGACGACAATTCAACTCTTGCTGAAAAGATGATTTCTGTCTATGATAGGGTAGAAAACATTGTGGGAAAAGGAGAAAATGCTGGTTACCAGCATTTTCTCCTTTTCCCACAATGTTTTCAAAAGGCTACTATTTCAGACCCGTAAAAACCAGGGATTGTTTGGGAAAGGGTTAATCAACAGCAAACCATTCAATCTATGGCTTTTGAAAACAAAGAGAGAAGTACTGCATTTTCTGACAATGTTTTCTACCCATGCAAAGGCAAATACCATAATTTCAGTTAGGTTTACCATAATTATATACTTGACTACAAGACACATTTGCAAAATTTCTCATATGCACTCATGAGGCATTGGGAAAAGGTCATTAGGGTAGTCAGGAGTAACAACCTACGTCATAGTCTATGTCATCGGAGACATTTTAAATCTGCCATTTTCGGTTTAAAAGGTAAGTTTTTCAGTTTGTACATTATTGTTACTGAAGATCTGTCTAAACAAAGCAGTGCATATGGTACCTAACAACTTTGTTCATTAGTATACATTAATATTTTGTACATTAGTTTTGTTGATTTTTGCAATTACCTACGCACAATTTTCGAAGCCGGTGACACATGTGCGATTTAAAAATAGATGTTGTATACAATGCCATTAAGAATTATTATGTTGGAAGCGTTTAGAGCCACAACATTGTTTCACGGCATTTTGATTTCACGAATAGAACAAATATATTTACTGTTACCAGATGAAGTAGGTATTCTAAGTAAATTTTAGAAACATTTATTTTTTTAAAGTACCGTAATTCCCCCAAGTATTCGGACGGAAAAAAATAATTAATTTTTTTGGTGTCCGAAAACTTATTAAATTATTTGTGGGACTGTCCGAAAATTTCGGGAAATCTCTTTCCAACAACAACAACATATCCTTTAATAGACAACGTATGTACAACATACAGTAAGGCATATATTTCCCGAAAAGAACTGACATGAGATCGACCTTTATGGATTAATAAAACTTACTTGTAAAAAGAGTTCACACAATTACGTATTCGAACGCAAATAGCTACTTCGCTAAACAATCCTAAATTATGGTTGTGATAAGGGTTATTCTTGACCTGACTAAACCTGGTTACGTCACCCATACACATGCTTGTCTCCATGCCACATGTCTGTGTACAGGTCGTTACAACTAGCCATCCTGTTATGCATTGAAAGTGTATCTTATAGCGTTTATAGATAAGATTTACATCTTTAATGCGTCACGGGTATTGGACTAAATATACACAGTCTGTGTAACACAAATTAGCACCTGCATTCAGTCTACCGCAATCAATCAGATACCAAACTAAGGATTTAAGCTTAAAACATAGATCGATTTACTCTTCTCAGGTACTTGCTAATTAACTCTTTACCACACAATCACGACTTTAAACGATCCTGGGGTAAAACCTTTTGAAAACATTGTTGGAAAAGGAGAAAACGCTGAAATTAATTATTTTCTCCTCTTCCCCCACTGTTTTCTTCGTTATCCAGTCAAAAATCATTTTAGCAAAATGTAATTGTAGTCTGCGAATCCTTCGAATTTTATCTAGTCCAATAACATTTTCGTTTGGTAAAAGTTTACCACACCCCAAACAAGCCTTTGTCGTATGCAAACTCTTTCAGTTTGGAAGTCTTTAATTTGTTGTCTGGGAAAGAGTATTGCAGACCTTCGTCAATCTTCTGAATCATTTTAATTTGTTGTTTGGGAAAGAGTATAGCGGGTCTTCGTCAACTTCTAAACCATTTTAATTTGTTGTTTGGGAAAGATTGTAGCGGGTCTTCATCAACTTTTAAATCATTTTAACTTGTTGTTTGGTAGAGTACTGTGGGTCTTCTAAACCATCATAATTTCGTGTCCGAAAATTTAGGGACAATTATTTTACCAAGTGTCCGAACTTAGGGTCAAAAAATAAATTATTTCGGAAAATAATTAAGGGTGTCCGAAAATTTAGGGTGTCTGAATACTTAGGGGAATTACGGTAATTAATCTGCACTTTGCGCATAAAATGACGGCTATTCCAACGCCTCTGCTATGACGTAGGTTGTCACCCTTGGTAGTACAAGAACAAATATTTGCTTTTAGATGCAATGATAAAATTAAAATCTGTGGAGGTTACAGCAGTTTTCCCTTGTCCCCATAAATTTCTGTGATGGCTCCTGTTTTTCCTAATGATGGGGCTATGAGGCTACATACTGTTTTTACTTGGTGAAGAGTTAATGAATTTTGGTCTAAGAATATTAAGCATAATCTTCCATGAATGACAAGTGTAGATTCTTTTTACCCTTTCCCAAATAAGCCCTGGTATTTGTGTGTCTGCAGTACAAGTTTTTTGAAAACACTGTGGGAAAAGAAGAAATTGCTCATAACAAGTCAGTCATTTTCATCAAGTTTAAAATTGTCGTCTGCGATCTCTTTCAGTTTGGAAGAGTCAAAAATTTGTTGTCTGGGAAAGGGTTAAACTGTGACATCCTTTCCCGATAATATGAATAATAAGTTATTTGCTGCTTTGAACAATGTAACTTTGACTCTAAGATCATTATCATGATGATCTTCCACATCATACAGGCCTTCAGAAATGGCAATATCCATTCCATCCTTGTTGAAACATGTGTACATTTTTTTTAAACTTTGAAACAATAACAAAGTAGACAATTTATGAACAATGACTAAGATACCCAAGCTGTGGGACATAAGGAATATACAGGCATTCAATTTTAAGACCACTTATGATTTTGCATCTTTCATGGCATTATTGGTGTGCACCAACATATTTGTGGACTGATATTACAGAACTACTTTGTCTTATATGCTACATACTAAAATGCTGCCTGGAAGTATTCAATAAAGCAAGCAAATAATTTACCTTTGCTAGAGCTACTGGGGGATCATTAGATTTCAGTGTTGTGGCTGCCTTCTCATACTCTGGTGCAAGTCTTTTACAATGTCCACACCTGTGATCAAAGAAATTCACAGACTGTGATTGGTGCTGAAAAAAAGCTTCTAGGATATACATAAGAATAATCCCTGCGGATTCTATTCAGCATATGCTGTCAACAACTGAGTTAAGTGCAGGATTTCAAGAAAAGAAGTTGCATTCCACTTTTCAAATGTCCTAGATACTTGACACCTTTCTGCCTAGGTCTTGGCACACCTCATTCAGAGGCGTATTCTGATGTTATTTCTTTGATTGTGTCTCTGCTACCCCACATGTCAGTTATTCTACCAAAGTGAGACAAATGACCGAGATTAAGACAAACCACCGTGTCACTTGTCTGTGTATAAATTTGTCAGGCTTGAACCATAAATTAAAATGATTTAAGAGGTGAACTATGATTTTTGGCAGTAACAAATTTTGTTTTCACATAAGATATACCATTCAAAGCAATAAAGTAACAGTTTTCTCTAGTAAAAGCAAAACAATGTCGTCAGGCAAATGATAGAATCTGCAAATTGTTTAATGTTTATACTATTTTTAAATCTGCTAGACACTTATAGACGCATGTAGACACTTGTAGACACTCTTTAGGGAGACCCTACAATCACAAGAATTTTACATTCTATAACCAAAATAAATGATAAAATATGGGAAAAAACTCGCCCCTATATAATATAAACACAAGAAATGCAACATCTCGATTGCCGGCGCCAGCACAAGACAGCCTTACCCATCCAAAATCACCAACAAAACAAACATTGATCATAATTTCCTTTAGCCTAGCGATAGACAACATAATAATGTACCTGCGATATTTGGCGATACCTCAGTAGACACCTTTTAACCGGAGATATCCTTCATGTTTTACAATTTTTTTGGACAATTTTGATCTGTCGAGGAAGCCATTTGTTGTCATCACAGATTCCCAGGAAGTGTATTTTCTGATTACTTATTTAATACTATTATTTTTTCGTTTTTAAGATATATTTATGGACATCATATAATACTAAAGATTTCCCTAGGAGTAACTAACCAAAGTATTTGACTATTCTTTTTTACAGAAAAGATATTTGACTCTTGTAAATAGGGAAATCCCCCATCAAGCCAGGTAATTCTATTGACTTTAGCCCTATTCGACCGTTCATGGGAATCCTGTTAAGTCAGTGAATGGCTTCCTCGGTGGATCTTAATTGTCCAAAAAAATGTAAAACGTGACAGATATCTCTGGTTAAAAGGTGTCTACTGAGGTATCACCGAATGTCGCAAGTATATTTTTGTGTTTTCTATCGCTAGGCTAAAGGTACCTTCAGTCTGAAGGTGTCTGCTCCGATGGTATTTTTGTTACTGTTCTTCATACCCAGGGCTCCCGCTGTCGATCGCCAGTGGCGCCAAATGCGAAAATTTAGAAAAAAATGGCACCAAAAATGAAGCACTGGCGAATGTCTTGGCAACAAGTAAATGTCTATAAACTATCCTCTAACACACACAGTATGTATCAAGTGTAAAGGAAGCCCGCGTTTATCACACCTCATCAGGCTGGCATTCATTAATGGTCTTGTGTAAATTACACACCATACTTGAATACACACCACTGCTAAACAATCAAATATCAATATTTCGTCACGCCCCTTTGAGCACTCTATATCAAACCAATCAGTTATCAGATACAAGATTTAGTTGCCACCCATAATTTCTAAAGCCACGCCTTCAGTATGCCTTACCTGGTTACCTGGTCTACATCTTTTCACTGGCTAGAAATTTATCGTGTGTATTATCGATGTTGTTAATGATAAACATGATTAACTTACTGTAACTTACTGTTTAACTTACTGTATCCGGACCGATGGTAAGCGTAGTGCTTCTGGGGGTCCTCCTGTTTCTTAATTCATTTATGTTGTTATTTGGAGAGTAGCAGCTTGGGGTGAATTTCATTGGGTGATCTTTCCAATGTTTGTTGATTCTACTTTTAAAACTATTTACACTAGGCGACATTATGACCTCACTTGGTAGGCTATTCCATGGTTCAGTGACATGAATACTAAAACTATTTTTTCTGATTTCTGTTTTGGATGATTTCTTAAATAATTTTAAGTTGTTCCCTCGTGTTCTATTGTAGTTTGATAACTCTAGTAATTTAGCATTGGTAGTTTTTTCGTGATTGTGAAGAATCTTGTAGACTTGTATCATATCTGCTCGTAGTCTTCAGTATTCTAAAGATGGTAATCCTAAATATATTAATCTTTCTTCGTAAGAGAGATGGCCAATGGCAGGCAGTATTTTGGTTGCTCTTCTTTGAACGTTCTCGAGAATAATCTTGTGTTTTTTTAAATGAGGAGACCAGACGGAGCTAGCGAATTCAAGGTGGGGTCTGACTAAGGACTTGTATAAATGCAGAAATATTTCTTTGTCCAAGTAGGTAAGAGTTCGTCGTATTATTCCCAAATTTCTGTTAGCTATGTTGATTTTTGACGTTATATGCGATTCAAAAGTCAGGTTTTGATCTATTAATACCCCTAGGTCCTTTTCCTCATCTACATTTGAAATTTCACTTCTAAACTGTTTTGTTTCCATGAAGTATTTATAGTCAAAGAATTTTTTTCCAAGATGGAGTCTTTTGCATTTTTTTTCATTAAACTCTAAATTCCATTTCCTTGACCATTCAAGGAATTTATCTGTTGTCCTTTGTAATTTGGTTTGGTCTTCAACTTCTGTTATGACATCATAGGTTTTGGTATCGTCGGCGAATAATTTAACTGTTGTGTCTGCAACTTCTGGTAGATCATTTATATAAATTAAGAAAAGTGTCGGTCCTAAAACACTGCCTTGAGGGACACCACTAAGTACTGTTTTACTGCTAGAATGACTGTCATTTATCACAACTTCTTGAATTCTGTCCTTAAGTAAATTCTCAATCCAATCTTTGGTGTGACCAATAATGCCATAAGATTCCAGTTTTTGTAGTAATTTTGAGTGAGATAACGTATCAAAAGCTTTTTTAAAATCATAAAATATTATATCAACATCAGATCCACTGTGCAAGGCAGATGTCCAGTCTTCCAGCGATTCTAGTAGTTGAAGTTGGCAGGATTTTCCTTTTAAAAAACCAAACTGGTTTTCGGTGATTAGGTTGTTTGTTGTCAAATAATTCATAATTTTATTTCTGACTAGTTTTTGCATCACGTTGGAGCAGATTGGACTAATACTAATTGGTCTATAATTTTCTGGTAAGAGTTTGTCACCAGATTTAAAAATAGGGGTAACTAAGGATTCTTTCCAGGATTTTGGAACTGATGAGGTAACTAGTGACTTGTTGAATATAATGGATAGTGGTTTTGCTAAAAGTTCTTTACATTCTATAAGTAGTTTTGGATGAATTTGATCCAGGCCACCAGCTTTATTAGCTTTTAATTCTTTTAATGAATTTAAAACCTCTGCTTCTGTAATGGTAAAACTGTCTAGCTTTTCACTAGTTTTGGGTATGATTATTGGAATATCCATGTTGTCGTCAGATTTAAAGACACTTGCAAAATGATTGTTGAGAAGATTGGCTTTATCAGTATCTTCTGTTATGATAGATCCAAAACCATCTTTGAGTGATCCTATTATAGGTTTGGTTTTACTATTTTCCCTAACATACTTCCAAAATAACTTACTGTTGTTGTTGATGTTCCTGGCCAAATCTTTTTCATGAGTGAATTTTGCTTCTCTTATAGCTTTGGTTGCTAGGTTCCTTTGTTCTTTATAGTTTATGAAATTTGCTTCTGTTTTGCAATGGAGATATCGTATCCAAGCCTTCTTCTTATTAGTTAGCTTCTTTTTTGTCTCGTAGTTGATATAAGGGACTCTGCTGTTGAATCTGGGGGTATCTTTGTACACTGGTATGTATGCTTCAATTAATTTTCTAATTACATCGACAAAGAATTCCCAGGATTCATCTATAGTCCCTTCTTTGGCAGACAATTTGTTCCAATTCGTTTTACGTAGATCTTCTCTTATTCTCTCGTAGTCACCTTTGAAATAATTTCTTCGTGCTATATGTTTGTTGTTCACCCTTTTGGTATAACATTTGTATTCGAATTTCAGGACTTCATGATCACTTTTCCCTAGTCCAGGTAAATGAACAAGACTGCTGATCATATTTTCCTCGTTGGTTAAAATTAGATCCAGTAATGATGGTTTCATTCCTTGTCTGTAGTGAGTTGGTCTATTTACATGTTGAGTTAAAAAATTGTCCCTTACAATTTCTAAGAACAAGTGAGCAGGGTTTTTCTCATTTACCTTGGCTATACTATTTACCCAGTGATAATGGTATTGATCTGCTTATCTAGCGTATAAATGACAGATTTTGGAGTTAGTTGCTACATATACCAAAAATTTTATGCATAATAATGCCAAAAACAATTTCTGAAAATTAACTGATATGAAAAAATGGATCGTCGAAAAAGCGTGAAAACCCATGACACAACAACATGTCAGTTTGACGTTGTCCGATCAAAAGCATTTCAGACTGTCTTTAGCTTTGATGATGACTTTAAACAGTAAGTTTACACAAATATATGTATAAAACTCTAAAGTAGGTGCTAAAATATGTCTTATAATGAGGAAAAACTCGTATGATTTTATGATGTGAAAATGCTGAATGAATGGGGGGGGGGGGGGGGGATTACACTTTGTAGGCCGCTTTGTCTTAGTGATAGCACAGGAACAAGTACAGTGTACTATATAGGACACTCATACTAAGGGAAAAGACCACAATAACAGGACCTTTTGAAAAATTAAGCTTGAGTATTTTTTAGGATAAAAGAAATGTTGTAACCCTTCACCACACAATCCCAAATTTCTTCCTGAATTTCTTTAAAACTGACAGAATTCTAACAGATTGGCTGTCATAGAATTCAGGAGCTGTATTACTTGTAAAATACAAATTCTATGTCCCTGCAGCTCAAAACCTTGAAACCATTGGGGAAAAAGAAACATAAGTAAGCTTGTACAGCACTATTGAGCAATGTATTTAGAAGCTTTAGCATTGGCCAATAAACTGAAGTATCTAAAGCACTATGTGGCTACCTCTGTTGGCTCCTACTGGCCCCAATTTTTATGTAGTGGCGAATTTGATGGCACAAAAATTAAAACTTGCAGGGGAAGCCCTGCATACCCCTTCAGACCAACCTTCATTTAAGGTATCTGGAAAAAATATGATTTTACCTGCATCTTTTTGAACAGCTTTATGCGACAAAATTTCCAATGACAGCTTAGTAAAATGGGCATTCATGAATCGTTAGATAGATGATTAATCTTTACAAAAAAACTGGTGTTAGTTAATATCCAACTCTTACCTTTGTGCAAATCTACTTTTCAACATAAAGAACAGTTGACCTACTTCATCAGAAATCAAAACATGGTGATCTTATCAATGTGCATGTCTCGGCAGAAATCGCAGTATCTCTGACACACTACAGGACGTTTTAGTTGCAAATTTTGCTGTAAACAAAGACACCTTGTATAGGGTTAGGGAACCAGACTATAAAATTCAAATTCCGTTGAGTGCGCATGCCTGACTAATGGAAGTCGCCGTGTTAATTGTTTACAAATTACGTTGGATTTATTTACGTTGGGAAAAAAGGTAAATTCCCATTGATTTAATTGGTATTTTGTAGCATATTTTGTGTGTTCTTAAAGATTAATAATTTACCTAACGATCCATGCCCATTTTATTAGCTGTCACTGGAAACTTTGTCACATTGAGCCGGTCGAAAATATGTGGGTAAAATCATATTAATTCCAGAAGTGTTTAAAAAAGGCTGATATGAAGGCCTGCGGAGACCAGAAACATAGCATCGGAGCAGACCTTCAGACTGAAGGTAGGCTAAAGAAAATTATGTTCAATGTTTGTTTCGTGGGCGATTTTGGTTGGGAAAGGCTGTCCTGTGCTGGCGCCGGCAATCGAGACGTTGCATTCCTTGTGTTTATACTGTATAAGGGAGATTTTTTTTTCATACTTAGTCATTTATTTTAGATCTAGTTATAGAAATTGGAATGCCAAATTCCTGTGCTACAATTGTCATTCACTTTCATTTACTATTATTGTTTTACACTTGATTACCATGCTTCTTTGATGTTTCTTTCCTATTACTTAAGATCATTCTAACATGTATCGTTGACGACACTGTAAATACTGACTTTGTACACATGTGATCCAGTGAGCTATTACAAAATCTTACCCCACCCATAACATTTAAGATCTTACCAAGGTGCAAAGAATTCCACCAGTATAATGTCATGGTCAACGATTTTATCTTTAAAGTCTGCGTCGGTAAACTCAAGAACATCGCTGGCCGCTACACTTGAGAGAGACAGGACACAGAAAATTGTAAGTTTCAACAACATCTTTCTTCCTCTACTTGTCAAAATAAAATGTTGACTACAAAACGTGGACCGGCTAAGTGTGTTGTCGCGTTTTGATTGGTCCACGAAGTAACATGCCGTTTTACTTCCGGAATTCGCCGCCCGATAATCCGTAAACTAATATTTCCGTCTGCTAATTAATGTGAAGGTAAGACCCCGAGAAACCGTAAAACTTGTGGATTTTGTTATGCTCTGCAAAACAAACCTTACGAAAAATGATGTGCATGGACACGGCTCATGAATTTTTAGATAGACCTAGATAAATTTTATGGTGCATCAAAAATTAGATCTACATATAAAACCTCGAGCGCTAGATCTAGTCTAATCTATGGCAGTAGGCTATAGATCTACGTTGGTACTAGATCTGACTCTAGACAGAAGATCTATAGGGCTATAGACTAGATCTGTAACATTAGTAATTTCAAGTTTGGCTAGGTTGACAGGCCTAATTATATTGGAACACTTTTACAATATCATCCCGGCCTAAAGAGCCCAACATTTCGGTAAGTAATGTTCATTTATGCCAGGAGTGCAGAACGACTTAAGTATCGCCAACTTGAAAATATTCGCGGCGATAACAATTTTAATTTTTAAGCGAACCGGAGGGCCATATGCCTAACTTCTTACCCTGCGAGTCACAGCACTCTCTACCGCTTTCTAAAATTGAGACTGCAGTTTTCACTGCCTGTGCACAGCTTATCTGGTCTACAACCAGTCAGTGACGAACTGTTGTACATACAAGAATTCGTAACAGGTGCAGCAATCTGAACTTTGACCTTTTCTCGAATTATATATCTCAAAATGCAAGCTGTAGGTGCGGTTACGATCAAGAAGATGCTGAACATTATTTCTTTAGATGTACACAATACGCAATACAGAGAAATAATCTCTTTCAAACTTTACATCGATTTCATCCATTAAATATCAACATTCTATTGTATGGATCTGATAATCTCAGTTTCGAAAATAACTCATTGATATTTAGGACTGTACAAACTTATATAAAAGATACGGGACGATTCAAGTAATGCTGAAGCAGCAACAATCGATAATTTATTTGACCAATTCGCCCGGATCTTGGGACCCCACTGACTTACGATTAATCTACAGTAATCATTTAGTTAAAATCTGAAATCTGAGTGTTTTTTTTTTTTCCCTTCATTTTCCTTTATTTAAAAATGTCCTATTTTCTTTTCCAACTCGATTTATCAATTTGTCAATTGCCATTACGATGTTAGTGCGTAACTGGAACAAAATTGTCGTCAAAAATCAAATGAAAACTTAATGCATATTAAACAGCCAAAACCAAAAATGGGCGACTCTAAAAAAAATGTAATTTCATAAAGGGAATGACCGAATCTAAGTTGAGAGAACTTGTGGTCAGACCCTTTTGCCTTGTCCTTTGATTGTGTATATTGTTCTATGTTGTAAATTATATTCTTGTAAAATACTTGGCAATAAAATATGTTTAAACTAACAGTTATTAAAAATTTACTGGGAAAGCAGCCTATGGAATGCACTCGGGACATCCTACCATGGTATGGATAACCTACGTCACGGCGTTGTTGCATCGGCATCGCCGTGCACCTGATTTAGCGTCTTGCAAGCAGAAATTTCGATTCAGGACGCAGTATGAACAGGTATCCATGTTTTCAAAGAATCCCGTGTCCACTAGGGCACCAGGCCTACTTAGTGACAGCCGACGTCGTGTTTCTCAACGTCCAGGGCTGTGTTTGATTATCAGAAGCACGCGTGTCATCTAACACAAAGCCTTCTAGAGGAAGAAGTGTGATGGTTTGGGAATTAAAAAAAATGCAATTAATAGAACTGTGTCGTGCTTTGTCATGGCAAATTTAGAGGAATTACGGTATCTTGAAATTATCATCCCTTAATTTTTTGCCATTGCTTCAAGCACGACGCTGAAACAAAACGATCTAGATTGCGACACAAAGAAGAAGTATGAAGGTTTGGGAAAGAAAAACTGCAATTCACAGCAGAACCGTGCAGTGCATTGTCCATGGCAAATTTAGAGAAATTACGGAATCACTGCGAAATTAGTATCCCCTAGTTTTGCCTTTGCTTCAAGGGCGACGCTTAAAACAAAACGTTTTAGATAGCGACACAAAGCTCACATTGGTCGTGTTGTGTTGAATTCGCCGCGACGAATAATCCTCCCTGCCCTACCCTGTAGGGGACGAACTGGAATAACGGCTCTGACGTCATCCTTATCATTCGGTGACAGTGCTAGATCTCGTACGAACCCTTCTTTGGATGTGCACTGCTTTTCCACAGGCTACATTGATTAACTAATGGCGATCTGTGTGAAATCAGTGTATGGTAACCCTTTCCCAAATAAACCTTGGTTTTCACGACCTTGTACAGGAAAGCTTTTGAAAACATTACGGGAAAAGGAGAAAAATGGTGGTAACCAGCGTTTTCTCTTTTTTTCCCACAAGGTCTTCTACCCTTTCAGTGACAAATTTCATAAATCGAGACACTTCGTATTTGTCGACTACAAATGCACCAGTCCAAAATATTGTCGTTTGGTAAAGAGTTAAACATTGCAAAAAACTGCGGACACAACATACAGTATGGACTCAACGTTCTAGCGTCGCGTCACACAAAGGCGCCAGAGGATGGTATCTCAGTGGTATTTCTGCTTAATCCTTTCGCAAAAGGCAAATTTTGGACCATACCAAATTCAAAGCATTTTGCAGATGACCAATTAACAGTTGCTAAAAAGATGATTTTTCTATATGTTAGAATAGAAAACATTGTGGGAAAAGGAGAAAATGCTGGTTACCAGCATTTTCTCCTTTTCCCACAATGTTTTCAAAAGGCTTCTATTCCAGACCCATATAAACCTGGGATTGTTTGGGAAAGGGTCAAAGTAATTAGATGTCATAATGCCCAATTATTTATATTAAGATTCGAGAAATAATCACGACCCTCCCCCACTTGCACAGGAACGTTTTTCTGTGAAGAACTAATTTAGTGTCCATACAAATACCCGCACAACATTGGAACAGTTTTTTTCCACCCAGTCATTTATATAAGACTTGATCTAGATAAGTTTGATTTTTCGCATGCGAAAGTTTCTTTTTTTAAAAGATCGGAAATTGATGGACTGGTCCATATTCAATCTAATCTATTAACAGACGTGAAAAGTTGTATCAGTACAAACAAGTTGGCTTCTTTAAAAAAGAAACCAGGAGAGGTCAGCATCAATGTTTTCAAACAGTTTATTGGCTTTTAATTTCAATACATTTTGATACATGTAAACAAACAAGTAAAAAAGCCGCCGCGTAGAAACCTCATAAAATTTTATGCTTTTCATGACGGTCATTTGGCCTTCTTGTCGATTTTTCAAGTCGCATGATCTTGTTCAGCAGTATTCTTTCTCTTTATTAACGAAATTCTTCTTTTTTTCTGCTGTTTAGATTTGTTTGCTTAGTGAAAAATTACAATTATTTGAGGGGTAATTTGCAGACATGCCAAAGTGATTTAACAAATATTTTTTCTGATATTCGTCATATAAAGATAAACCACGCCTATTTCCTGTTTCGGTTTTTGGATTTCGCTTTATTTACAAAACCATGAAGAAACAGATTGTGTATCAATACAATTTCGCAAGCATGGATTTAGAAAGCGAATTCTATGGCAGTCTGCCTTTTAAACTGAACACTGTTGGAGAGGTCTGATGACCTCTCCATTTAACCCACAATCCCTACTTTTGACGACTCTAAGAAAGAAGCCTTTAGAAAACATTGTAGGAAAAAGAGAAAATGCTGGTAACCAGCATTTTCTCCTCTTTACAAAATGTTTTCTACTCTTCACAAAAACAATTTTCAAAATTTTCAGTCTAATAAAGAACAAAATCTGATGTAGTCCGTAAAGTGCCGTCTCTGATTCGTTGTCTGCGCATGTGATATTCTTCAAAGATTCGACTGTCTTATATGACGCATCACTAGCCCGGAAAGCGGGCTGACTAATATTACGCTCTATAAAGAAGCAATGTTGAAAATAGCTTTTAACATTACCTTTGAGGAGAAATGAGACATGCTTTAGCTCCAGATTTCTCTAAACTGCCGATCATAGCTGAGTGAATTACACCAGGTAGCGTTTTATTGAGTAAACGTTTATTTTAGTTTGAAATTGAAAGTAACGTTACGGTTGTCGAGTAAGAAAGTGGTTCGGTTCTGTACCCAGGATGCTCAAATTAGATAGATGAGTCTTTATAGAATGCCATCTAGCGGGAGATAATGGTCTCTGATTAGCCTGCGCAGACTGCGCAATCTGATCCGAGACGACATTTTACGTAAATGTCCGAATGCCCTTTCTCCCGTGGTGCAAGTCATTTTCGATATACATGTACACTCGGGAAAAACAGCGATTTAGTAACGTTTACCATCTGTTGTTTCTGCCAATATGTGTGATCATTGGTCACGTGATTTGACTCTTTACCAGCCAACAAAGTTATATGCCCGTCTAAATTCAAAGCAGTTGCCTACGTCAGGTTGAATATGGCTTAAATGATGAGAATTGTCTCTCATGGAAGATGACTGCGGAAAAATGATAAAACTCAGATGACCAGCACGTTATATCCATTCTCTTTACAACGTTTTTTTTTTTAAACTGATTTCCTTATGGTCATCAAACAAAAGACTGATTTCCATATGCAGATATAACTTACCACCTTTTTTTTTGCATTAGTCAACCACAGATAAAGTCGCCACTTTCTTTGCAGCGTCACTTTGCTTGGAGACTATAGGCCTATTGACTCCCAGCCGCTTTTTTCTTTATCCAGTGATATTATGCTACTCGACAGACTGTTTTTCCCTCACTGTAATAGTTGATAAGTGGAATGATCTAAATAAATGTACATTGAAACGTTCTGGAAACAATAAGGTAGGAAAGAGTCTAAATATTGAGTCGCGCATTTACTCGAATCTGGTGCGGTATTAACTGCGCCAATATAATCCTATTAGATTTCACGCGCCATGCTTTTAGACCACGTTCTTTGTCTCGTTTATTCCTCCAACTGTTGAATGTGTTACTCAATATTTTGAGCTGGTAATTTGACGTTTGGTGACGTGTACTAATCTCGGAGTACAAATCTATTTCAAAGTAGAAATAGCAGTTGTGAGACTTTGTATAGGACTGCATTTTTTGCTAGCATTTTAACTCCTATCCTTCTTAACCCTTTCCTCCATAGATACTCATTTCTACGCATTGCTTGTAGGAGCCTTTGGAAAACATTGTGGCAAAACGTGAAATTGCTTGTGACGAGTAATTTCACCTTTTGCTATAATATTTTCTGTGCTATCAACAGGTGTCATATACACATAAGAAACAGCTTCATCCTTAGTGTTGTTTAGGGTCAATTAGAGAGAGATACCATAGAAATGTCTTATGGGATAAAGGGTTAAAAAAAGGGGGGGGGGAATGAAACTTCTAGGCCGATTATAAACACCCAGATGTGCCTTTTCAAGTAAGGCTACTTTTTCTTGGAAAAAGTATCTCCTAATCGGGCAGTGTAGATCCAAGATCAGACAGCACGTTAAGCAGGATAGGAGTGGACAATGTAGGTCAAGATCAGTCTGCACAGAACGTGCTGTCTGTTGGATCTACACTTCCCGACTAGGAGATCTTCTCCCTCGGGCTGCTAACCGCGACTCACTGACCTTTTTGCGGACAATGTAGCTCAAGATCAGACTGCAAAATGACCAGTTTTCATACAGAAAATGTCATTAAAGCCAAAAGTGCCAACCCTGGTCAGCCTGCGAAATTCGCGCAGTCCGACAAGGGCTGACACTTTTCGCAGTTCCCAGAAGGTCTCCCTTTGCGTAATGGGTCACATTTGTAATTGTAGACGAATTGTAATGGGGTAAGAGGATATTAAATACTAGTATATTACAGATGTACACAGAAAAGACCAAACCACTGTACTTTCACATTAGACTTTTTTAATTACATTCACAATGATCAAATGTCATATTAAATCTTCAGCATCCTTTTAAAAAGCGAAAAAAATGTTTAACAAAGGCTATCTTACATAGACAAATATAGTAATTTTGTCGTTCTGATTTTTTATTGTCTTTTCCATCACACTAAATTACATTCTTATACTTGACAGATACTTGTTGAGTCCTTATGAACCTATTGAGCACAAAGTGGACACCATTTCATTCAATTTTTAACCCAAATAATTGCAAATTTTAGGCCAAATTTTCCAAAAGGTAGGAGCCAAGATGAATCAAAGATAAGATTGTATGTTTCGTGCAGTCTGACCTTGATCCATCCTTGACACAAAAAGTAATTTGAGTTTAGAAAGGCACTCCAAGGGAAAGATTGCTTTGTCTTGTGCTTGACTGCATTCACAGCAATATTTCTGTAATGTGAAGGTGGTTAGACCATACATATGTTCTTGCTATTTCCTGTGCTATACTAAACATTACAAAGCTTCCAACATGATTGAATCTTGTAACCCTTATAATACTTCATCACATACAGTGTTTTACAGCCACAAGAAAGACAGAATTCCCCACTTTGTTTAACCCTTTGCCAAACAATCCCTGGTTTTGACGACTCTGAGTTATAAGCCTTTTGAAAACATTGTGTGAAAAGGAGAAAATGCTGGTAACCAGCATTTTCTCCTTTTCTCACGTTTTCTACCCTGATTGAAACAAACTTCAATTTTTGAGATACGTTTATTTCATTGGCTGCAAGTGCTTTCAATTTTGACTAGTCTAAAAATTTTGTCATCGGGTAAAGGATTAAAACACGAAAGGCCATCTTCTAAGTCACAGTCTAAAATTTTGAGTTCTGGTAAATAGTTTCTTAGTGCTTGACAAGAAGTTAGACCAAGCCACATTTCAAACTTGAAACCTGTAGCTAAGAATCTGTGTGTGTTACTAATTCACGAAAGGGACCTGGTTGGTTCTTTGAGTCACTAGACTAAAATGATCCACATGTATACATGATTCAACAGGCAAAAAATAATCTGTTCTAAAAATGGCTCAAGTCTAGTAAGAGTCTCCATCATAAAACAGAAATGTAACCCCACGCTATGTGATAGTACCACCTAGAACGCAGTCAAAGAAGTCAAGATATGCAATCTTGCAGGTTATATACCTGTCCTTGCAGATAGTTTGAGAAGCTGTAATTAGTCACAAACAAAATCTAACCCAAGGTAGAGCTCCAGATAGAGGGAGGGAATTTGATTTTAAAACTATAAATGTTAATTTTTTTCCACTGAACCCTATGTTGTGGGTACCCATTAGAATCATCTCATTGATATGATTCTAATGAGTACCCACAACAGAGTTTGGAAGAGAAATAATGGATTTAGGATACCATCATTTGCTCTTATCTGGAGCTCTGCCCAAGGTATGGGAATTCTCAAATATTTCTGAACTAACCAGTTTACCATCTGCTGAAAACTTTGCATTCTGCATCCAATTACATTTTTTAAATATTGTAGTGACAGTAGAAAATGATTGAGACAAGCAATTTCTCTTTTTTCTTCCATGCTTCTGACACAATCTTTTCGCTTGCAATTCCGTACTTATTAAACTTGCCTATACGTTAAAATTATACCTGCTTCTAATTCATTTCAGGTACAATTGATTTATCCACAAATACTTGCATGCATGCAACACCTGATTAAAAATAAAGAAAGCATTTCATAAAGATACTTTCTTTTTTCCATTCTCTTTCAGAATCAAACACATTTATCAGTGTACAAAAGTCAATGCAACCATTTATAATACATGTATGCAAATATAAATGCATCACATTTACCAACTTCCAATGTACTCTTCAGATCACAAATATCTGTCAAGAATAGGCCTTATTTACGATGCATCACAAGTTACAATGTTACACACACAAAATATAAGTGAGAAAAAAAAAAGCCAACAAGTAGACTTTTTCATACAATTAAAAGTCCTCCATACCACAAAGTGACTATACAGTTTGATACAAGAAAAGATACAGCAGAGAAAATACGACAATGAATATACAATGATGAAAAAACAATAACGGAACTGCTATCAACCTTGACTCTACTGAAAAATATATATTTATATACATAGTAGACTTGACTGAAAAATAGAATATTACTGACTAACAAAAGTATTATATCATAGCTTTGTTCCTCTGTATACACCAAGTAGCATATTGATGTGTCATTTTTGAAAAAAAAAAAAAGAGGGGGAAGTGTACAAATATTTGTGTATCAGTATTTGCCCTTACCATGTGAAATTCATATTGTTGCAACTACAAAAATAGATCCTGCAAAGTATATTGGCTATGAATTAGTTTTATAGCACCCAAACTACTAATAAAGCTGCAGAAAGATTAGATCAAGATCAGACTGCATGTAATTGTGGGCTGATCTGGCTTTACATTCTCTGCAATATAAATCTATGGTAGAATAAGGGTTAAATGATATTAAGAATCTATTTTTTTCTTCCATGCTTCTGACACAATTTCTGCAAATATATATCTGATAGTTATGATTCAAACATTTTTTTAACTTGAAACTACATAGTTAACCAATAAATTACATATTTACTGTAATTGCCTCAAATGTCAATAGACAAGATAAATTACAGTATCATTCACACTGCTTATAGAACAAAATACTTTTTTTTTGAACCTTACAGACTTTATTTCCTTCATTGTTTCAACGAAAGGCATGCACTTAACTGTAATACATGCTGCTTATATGTACATAAATTTCATTCTCCTAAATTGTGTTCACATGAGGAAAAAAAATGATGCAAAAGATAATGAAAAATGGCCAGCCTCTGCCTTGGAATATAAATTACATTAAAAATGCAAGTAAATCCCCCCTCCCCCCAATAAACCTGGCATTATCGAAGCAGAGATTTATATTCAACATCTTATTTCTTTTAGTTCTTTTTTCTTCTGTTATCAATGTACCATAACAAGTTGCAAAATCCTTCCAAACTGAAGGGGTTGGTCAGAGAAAACTGCATCAAGGTTTTGAGAAGTCTTACAAAACAGTTTATAAATAGTTTATCACTGTCAGGTTGTTACAAAAATGCCCTATAATATCTTCAACATTTAATACATCTATCCCACAGACAACATGTTTGGTCTTGCAGCAAACCAGCTTCGGCAATATAGCCGTAAAAGGTGAAATTGCCCAAGAAAATCACCTCACCAGCCAATTCAGCTTTTACTAATAGTCTAATTGTGGAACTAGATACTTCGCAAAGTATCATGAAAGAAGTTGGTCTGCTGCAAATTGTCTGCAGAAGTTATCAGATAACTATAAAGGAACACCCCAAGAAAAGGGAGAAGCCAAAAACCTGAATGCTAACACATGCCATGGAAAGCCAATAAACTCTTTACTGGAGTGCAACACACGAAAATGGTCATTCGGACATTTGCGTAAAGGGTCGTCTCTGATCAGCGTGTGCAGTCCGCACAGGCTGATCCGAAACGACACTTTCCGATTTTATGTGATTTACTGTTTTACGCAAGTCTACTGTAGCACAAAATCTAATGTGGTCGTAAAGTGCCGTCTCGGATTAGCCTGCGTGGACTGCGCAGGCTAATCCGGGACGACACTTTACGCAAATGTCCGAATGTCCCTTTTCCCGTGTTGCACTCCAAATGATGAATTCAAGACCTGTTCAAATTGAAAATATTTGCAGACAACAAATTAAATGTCACAAAAAGCTAAAAGGTCCCTTTGGAAGCGTAGAAAACATTACAGGAAAAGGAGAAAATGGTGGTTACCAGCATTCTCTCCTTTTCCCATAATGTTATCAAAAGCCATCTTCCTCTTGGCCACAAAAAGTCAACGTTTGTTCTAATAATGCCACCTTTTTCCTATCAATGAAACAACCCCCCGTGATGACTGACTAAAACCATATAAAGCAAAATCCATGTGCAATCCCTCTGAAGTGAAAATAAAGTCACAGCAAACAGGTATAAAATTAACACATCACCACAGCGTAGAATTAGCCCTTCAATTCTAAAAGACGAAATTTTTTCACAGTTATGTTAACCCTTTACTCCATAGATACTCATTTCTACATATGGCTTGTAGGAGTCTTTGGAAAACATTGTGGTAAAAGGTGATTTGCTCGTCACGAGCAATTTCACCTTTTGTCACAGTGTTTTCAAAGGGTGTCATTTACACATAAGAAACAGTTTCATCCTTGCTGTTATTTAGCGTCAATTAGGGATGCCATAGAAATGCATTATGGGGTAAAGGGTTAAATAACTGTCGACACGTATGCAAAAGTTGAGAGCATTGCTCATAACGATCACTTTTTTTTTGGTCTCTCATTTCCTTCTCAAACCAACGTCTATAAAAGACATTTAATTCTGTACTAGATAGCAATTCTTAGATTTGATAAAACTTAAAACTATTTGTAGATGATAGATCAAATTAACTCAATTGATAAGATTTATCTTTGAAACAGTAGAAAAAGTTGTTGGAAAAGAATAAAAACCCAGTGCATGGTATCTTCTTTTTTTTTCCACACAAAGTTTTAGACAGCCTTCTCCTTCAAATCATGGAATCATTGAACATTTAGGAAAATGGTGAAGTGTTTAACAAATTTTGGAATGGACTAAACTGAATACATTTGCAGAGGACAATTGAAATGACTCATGGCTCCAGATAGTGGGAGTGATTCTTCTTTCAAAATTGAAAATGTTACTTGCTGTCCACTAAACCCTACGTTGTGGGTACTCATTAGAATTGTCTCATTGAGACGATTCTAATGAGTACCCACAACATAGGGTTTGTAAGAGAAATAATGGATTTAGAATACCATCACTCCCTCTTATCTGGAGCTCTGTAATATTGCTGAAATTGCACGTAAATACAATGTACATTCCCAAACCAGACAAAACATGTAGATATTGTCATTTTGCGGATGATACTGACAAAATGTCTGGCAAAAAAAGAAGCCGATAGTCTAGATTAAAGATCAAACTGCATGTTTTGTGCAGTCTGATCTTGATCTGCACTATTTGCACTAAGGTCTAGATCAAGATGCAGAGTTTTATGGGTAAATAATGTCAATGGTGGGTAAAAAACATGATTCCCATATTCAAATAGGGAAATTTCAGGCAATTGGGTGAGCAATTTTGTTGATTTAGGAAAAAAAAATTGTAGCTGTTTTAGGATCAAAAACTGCTGCAGCGAAATCATTGGGAAGCACAATAAGCTTGAAGTTCAATTGTTTGTGGGAATTCACATACTTTGTCTACTTTCCTCTCTGTTGCGAAATTCAATCAGGAATTGGTAAATAAGCAATCACCCTCCCATTCTTGTCCCTGTTATTTGCATGTATAAGAGCCATGCTCTGTGAAAAGTGGGTTTCATGTATATACAAAAGGTATTAACCCTTTCCCAAACAACAAATTTTGGACCCTCCCAAACCAAAAGAGTTTGCAGACAACAATTTCAGATTTGGAGAAAATTGCAGACAGTTCTCAAAAAGGGTAGAAAACACTGTGGGAAAAGGAGAAATTGCTCGTTACGAGCAATTTCTCCTTTTCCCACAGTGTTTTCAAAGACTTTTACTGCAGACACGTGAAAAACCAGAGCTTGTTTGGGAAAGGTATTAACCCATGTCAGACTGTGCTCGTGCTGTCCGCATAGGCTTCAAGTGCCTGACATAGGTTGAAACGTTATGCCTTTTGGACAATTTTCTTTATGTCAAGGACCATTTTACCTATGATTTAAAAAACTGTGTGACAAAAAAAGATTTTAAAGATTTGTAATTTTGTGATAAGTTATTTGGTACAATGCATGAAAGAAATTCATTAACCCTTTACCAAACAACACAATTTGTCCAAATTGAAAGCATTTGCAGACAACAAAAATAAACGTAACTCAAACATTGAAATTTCTTTCTAGCAGGGTAGAAAATGTTGTGGGAAAAGGAGAAAATGCTGGTTACCAACATTTTTCTCCTTTTCCCACAATGTTTTCAAAAAGGCTTCTATCTCAGGGTTGTAAAAAACAGGGATTGTTTGGTAAAGGGTTAACCCATTACCACACAATCCCTACTTTTGATGCCCCTGGAAAAGAAGCCTTTTGAAAACATTGTGGGAAAAGGAGAAAATGCTGGTAACCAGCATTTTCTCCTTTTCCCACAATGTTTTCTACCCTTCACAAAACTAATTTCAAATTTTAAATCACTTTCATTTTGTCGTCTGCAAATGCTTTTGATTTGGACAAGCCTAAAATATTGTCGTTTGGTAATGAGTTAAACCCCCATTTAACAGAGCAAAGCTTATATATATTGACTATTAACTTTTGAAAAGATTAAATCATTACCACTCAATTAAGGCTTTTAATGACCATAAGAAAGAAGCCTTTCCAAAACATTGTGGGAGAACGACTAAATGGGGGCAAACACCATTTTCTCCTTTCCCACAATGTTTTCTACCCTTCCCAAACAAATTTCACTTGTTCAGTCACATCTACTTTGTCATCTGCAAATGCTTTCAATTTGGATAAGCCAAAAATTCTGTCATTTGGTAATGAGTTAAACCGAAAGATTTTACTACAGGAAAAAAATCAAACACCAGGCAGTACTAACATGGAAAGCTTTCAACAAATACATAATTTGCACCAGATATTTAAGAAAATATAGAGTAAAATATTAAGCAAATAAATGAATAAACAAAATGACAAAAGAAATATGTACACTATTAAGTATTTTTCATCCCACTTTCATATTCCCTTCTTTAGTGTGGGACTGACCCAAACAGCACTAACAGACAATATCAGTTGCCTTCCAAAACAGTTTAGATGGAGTCCAGATAGCACAAAATGAGAATCTGGCTCCATATTCACTAACCATTCATAAAAATATTTTTGGTCTAATTCTAGATTTAGGGAGTAACACAACTTCCGATTGGCTAATCCACTTGGTTTAGCCAATCAGAAGTTGTGTTGCTTTCAAATTTAGAACATTCTTAATACTAAGACTAAGAATGTTCTTATGAACAGTTGGTAAATACAGACCTTAGTCTTAAATCTACTCTGTCCAATTATGGGATGTTCTACTATGAATATATATATATTTGACATGTTCAGCACTGTAGGGTCTCTAGCCTGTTTAAACACAGACTTTGTCAAGTAATATAATCCAAAATTGAATTTCCATTTACAGATAATTTGTCAAATTCTGGGAAAGAAAACATCAATAGGCAATTATCACAATTACATCCTCCATGCTATTTTTTATCAGTCCATTGCTTTTTTAAATGACTGTTTCTTTGCTCAGTGACAATCTTAACTAACAAAAGAAAAGCAACTACTCTAAGCAATACCAATGCTTAACTGTTACGAAAACATACCCAGTTGTAATGTCTGCACAGAGAGAGTCTTCTGAAAACATTGTGGGAAAAGGAATAATTGCCTATAAAAAAGTCTTATCTTCCCATAATTTTTTCTAACCTATCCAGGATTTTTCCCTCACCACCTTCAAATAAATTTAAAGGCTAAACATTTAAATCGAAGGATAATGGTATCAAGAAAAACCCTGCCATCAGAAAACATTCATTCACTTGAATGTATTTCAAATTGTTGTTACATGGTACTTTTCATTTTGAAGAGTCTAAAATTTTGACCAGCAAGGGTTTACAATTGTAAAGGTTTTTCTTGTTCTATACCCTACCCTCAAAAAAAAAAAGTATCCATGCCTCCACCAGAATGTATCAAGCAAAGTAGATTCCATACACATTCTTCAGTACTTGATACATATACATGTATACACTGAAAGGCCATTAGTTTGATTCTATGTTGGAAAACCTGAAACCCAAGAAAAAAATATATTGTAACATATAGATCAGCCTGTATTTGAAAGCAGTGCCAAAAACAACTACTCTATGAAAGATACTTTTTCCAATCTTAAAAATTAGCTATTAATTTTCATAACCTTCTCAAAATGTGCGAAAGCAGTAAATTAGATCCACATCTCTACAACTGGTCTTTACAAACATTACAACAGCTAAATATTTGATCGCAATTCCATAATCAAAGTCCATTTTCACCCATCATAAATTGAAAACTGTTCAAATTGAGCTCAGAGATAAGAGTAAGGGGAGAGATCAGTGATCCTAACTGGAAAAATATGTGAGCTATCACCCAATAAGGGACCCTCTGAGAACTGCAAAAACTGTCAACCCTGGTCATACTGTATGAATTGTGCAGGCTGACCATAGTTGACACTTTTTGCTTTTATATTTTCTGTATGAAAAGTGGTCATTATACCTTATTATAAAATCATTTTTGAACTATCAACTTAAACCGACCTGCACTCATCTTTGATCTATTTTCATGAAGTTGATGTATGGAATTCCCGGATTGTCCTCTTCCGAACGCCAGGCCACATATATATAATTATACTTCTTTCAGCTCTTAACCAAACAATCGTATGTTGGAAGCCATTTAGATTCATGAATGGTGAAGATAAATTGCTATTAACAAAAAACCATTTCTTCCCAGCTTTGATTTCTGTTTTATCTGAGATCCCTTCTTCTTTTTTTTTTTATTTGTTAGGATGCAAATACTTTCAAAATGAACACTTAGAAAGTTCTGCCACTTGGAAAAGGGTTCCGTATTTATGACTCTATGGAGAGAAGGCTTTACGAAACATTGTGGGGAAGGAGAAAATGCTGGCTGGCAGAAGTTTCTCCTTCACTAAAATATTTTTCATATTTTCAAAGTAAAATCCCATTATTGGATTCACATATATTGACATCTTTGTTTCATTCTTCATCAATATAAGCAAGTCCAAATTTGTCATCTGGTGAAGAGATAACCCTGTACACAGCTGATATTTTCAGACATGTTAAAGTTAACCCTTTAACACACAATCCCAACTTTTAATGGCCCTGAGACAGCAGGCCTTTTTGTGGAAAAAGGACAATATTCTTATTGGGTTATCAGGATTTCTCCTTTTCCCAAAATGTTTTCTACCCTTCTGAAAAAAAAAAAAAAGTTTTGAATTTTGAGTCACATCTGAATTGTCTCATGCAAAGAATAAATTTTGTTGTTTGGTAAAGAGTTAATGAGAAAATGCTGGTAACCAGAATTTTCTCCTTTTCCCACAATCATTCCTCAGTCCATTTGTACAGCTTTCTCAATTTTAAAGAGTGTAAAATTTATCATTTGGAAAAAAGGTTAAAGCCTTGTGTGTTGTCCATGCTTGTTGGAAAGTTTAAAGTTCATCAATACAAATCAACTCATTACCAGGTATTAATAACACTTGGATTTGCTTGTTTGAAACAACATGCAAACTATAAACTAAGCATAGCTAAAATGATGGGATTTGTCAGTAAACGGGCAGAAACATTCTATGAAAATGAGAAAAATATTAGCTATGATAAGCAGCTTCTCCTATTCTTGATTTTATTGTAAAAGTTCCTTCTTCAGAGTTGTCGAATTAAAGCCTTGTTTGATGTAATGTCAACCTCCCTTTACTAAAATCTCTGAGCAGTCAAATATCCATCAGGTCATGTTTAGTAGGTGGCCCAGCTTGCGGCGCTGTAGGATTTACTAGTTGTCTTGGACTGGTTGTGAGATCCTGTTTGTTGACTGCCTCGACTGGTCGACGATGTGTCCTGAAATAATAGGGTGAGAATGGATAATAGTAACTCTTTATTGAGCTACAAAATTTTAGACTCATGAAAACTGACACATCATGGGACACAGACAAAATGATGGTTTCAGCATTTACTGCTTTTACTAGAATATTTTCAAAGGTGCTCTTTCTTAACTGATTACCAAAGGACAAATTTTTAGGTTTGTCCAGATCCAAAGCATTTGCAGATGACAAAATAAAAGAGACTGAAAATTTGAAATTTGTTCTGTGAAGGTTAGAAAACATTGTGCGAAAAGAAGAAAATTCTGGTTACCAGCATTTTCTCCTTTTCCCACGTTTTCTAAAGGCTTCTTTCTTAGGGCCGTCAAAAGTAGGGATTTTGTGGAAATTGGTTAAATCTAACACTTACTTATTACCTTTTACGGCGGGAAGCCACTAATTAGAAATACTTTTGGACGGATTATCATCTATATGCTGAATCTTGGGTTTCCAATTTAAAAATTTCAAGTCCTTGGGAATAGAGCACTACATTAGCATAGAACTCTGAAAAGATGTGGTGTGTGCCAGACTTTAATACAAAAATTAACCTTTAAAATGATAAAAAATACTATATAACCCAATGTTTAATAGGGTTTTGTACACTCAAAAGTTAAACACAATCCAAGTCAAACCTGCAAGTGGTGGTGCAGCATCTGAGAGTGGGGCTGATGGGTCATCATTGGGACAAATGGGGCACCATATGGGGCAGCGGGGGCTCCAAGAGGGCCAGCTTGTGTTCCAGTGTTCAGCTGTCCAGCCATTTGTAAGTTGAAGGGAGGTGGAGTGCTTGCATGGAATCCTTGCTTGTCAAATGCCTTAAATAGAGAAAAAATCGTACAGCTGATTTTTTTCATAAAAAAATGTGACAAAAACACATTATCATCAAGTTCTTTTCTGATTTATCAAAATGCTACCTTGGTATCACTAATCATCTGTCTTTTTTACATGAAATGTTGTGCTTTTTAAGTCCATTTATTGTGTGCCGATTTCAGTCTGAAAGATTAAGTCAACTCAGGATTTGAGAATGTTGTAAGGTCTGTTAATGTTCGAAATGTTTCTCAAATAGAGGACTCCACTTTAGCCAGAAAATGAGTCTGTAAGTAGATTAGAGAAAAACTCATGGTTTCTTAATGAAATCAGGCCCCATTTATCACACATTTACATCAATTATTTCAAATAAAGGGTAATCAAAGAAAAAATAAATCTTTTCACTCTAATGAGGTTGGATAATACAATCTTTTTCTGTGTCTTGGGGGGGAAGGGGGAATTCGATGTAACTTAGTTGGGTATCCAATGGCATTTAACAACACCTATACACACCCTTATTACTGAGCCATCTTTTTTCATCTTTTATACACAACTTATTTTCTCCTTGAATAAAAGTTACAGCAAATGACCTCAAGGCATCCTTGATAATCACCTTCTCTCCATTACTGCTCTGTTGTAAGTTCACTGATTGATTGTATGGCATTTATCCCCATTTTTAACATTATTCAAGTTATATCGTGGCAGCCAGTGCACCTATCCAGGTTTTCCAGTGGTTTATTTTGCCAGTGCTCCACACAATTTTCTCTCCAAGCCGCTGGCTGCTTTTTCACATAACCATTATCGAAACAACGATCAAACGTGGGATAGGAATGAATCCTGTCTCAAGGACTATCATCAATCCTTGAAAAGAAATTTGCTTAGCCAGGGATTGAACTAACCACCCCTCGTTCTCAAATCCTGCACGCTACTGACCCAGCTGCCGGAGCTCAGTTCCAATGTAAGATGAAATAGTTGTCAACAGAGGGTACTTTATTAAGCAGAGGGCAGAACTCCAGGTAAGAGGCAGTGATGGTGTTTTAAGTTCGTTATTTCTCTTCTAAACCTTACAATGTGGGTACTCATTTGAATCGTCTCGACACAATTCTAATGATTACCCATCACATGGGCTTCAGTGGAAGGTAAATTCTTTTTTCAATTACAAAATCATTCCCCCTATCTGGAGCTCTGAGAAGGGTATACAGGATGATCAGCTGGTTGTGCATAATATTAATAATCTATCCCCACAAATGGGGTGTGACATAGTTGAACAAGAGCGGCAAATTGTCGCAAGATACGCCCGTCTTACCCCAAGTTGTAAAGCTGGGGCATGCACCGGACAAAATTCAAGTATGAAAAACAACAAAGAGCAATAACTCAAAAATTAAGCAAGCAAGAGTTGTGATTTCTGTGCACTGCACTCCCCCTTGATGAGATCTATCCACCCATGAAATTTCATAACCCTAGCTAGTATAGTTTTAGAGATATGGTCCGGACAAAATTCAAGTATGAAAAACAACAAAGGGCAATAACTCAAAAGTTAAGCAAGCAAGAGTTATGATTCCTATGCACTGCACTCCCCCTTGATGAGATCTATCCACCCATGAAATTTCATAACCCTAGCTAGTATAGTTTTGGAGATATTCACCGGACAAAATTCAAGTATAAAAAATGACAAAGGGCAATAACTGAAAAATTAAGAAAGCAAGAGTCATGATTCTTGTGCACTGCACTCGCCCTCAGTGAGATCTATCCACCCATGAAATTTCATAACCCCTAGATACTATAGTTCTGAAGATATGCTCCGGACAAAATTCAAGTATGAAAAACAACAAAGGGCAATAACTCAAAAATTAAGCAGGCAAGAGTTGTGATTTGTGTGCACTGCACTCCCCATCGATGAGATCTATCCACCCATGAAATTTCATAACCCTAGGTAGTATAGTATTGGAGATATGCTTCGGACAAAAATCAAGTATGAAAAACAACAAAGGGCAATAACTCAAAAATTAAGCAAGCAAGAGTTATGATTCCTGTGCACTGCACTCTGCCTCGGTGAGATCTATCCACCCATGAAATTTCATAACCCTAGCTAGTATAGTTTTGGAGATATTCACCGGACAAAATTCAAGTTAAAAAACGACAAAGGGCAATAACTCAAAAATTAAGCGAGCAAGAGTTATGATTCTTGTGCACTGCACTCCCCCTCAGTGAGATCTATCCACCCATGAAATTTCATAACCCTAGCTACTATAGTTCTGAAGATATGCTCCGGACAGAATTCAAGTATGAAAAAAAAACAAAGGGCAATAACTCAAAAATTAAGCAAGCAAGAGTTATGATTCTTGTGTACTGCACTCTCCCTCGATGAGATCTATCCACCCATAAAATTTCATAACCGTAGCTAGTATAGTTTTGGAGATATGCTCCGGACAAAATTCAAGTATGAAAAACAACAAAGGGCAATAACTCAGAAATTAAGCAAGCAAGAGTTATGATTCCTGTGCACTGCACTCCCCCTCAATAAGATCTATCCACCCATGAAATTTCATAACCCTAGGTAGTATAGTTTTGGAGATATGCTCCGGACAAAATTCAAGTATGAAAAACAACAAAGGGCAATAACTCAAAAATTAAGCAAGCAAGAGTTATGATTCTTGTGCACTGCACTCCCCCTCGATGCGATCTATCCACCCATGAAATTTCATAACCCTAGCTAGTATAGTTTTGGAGATATGCTCCGGACAAAATTTAAGTATGAAAAACAACAAAGGGCAATAACTCAAAAATTAAGCGAGCAAGAGTTATGATTCCTGTGCACTGCACTCCGCCTCGATGAGATCTATCCACCCATGAAATTTCATAACCCTAGCTTGTATAGTTTTGGAGATATGCTCCGGACAAAGAACTGGACGCCGCCCGGACGCCCGCCCGCCACGGGTGATCCCATAATACGTCCCGTCTTCGACAGGCGTATAAAAAAAAAAAAACTAGTCAAAAGGACAGAGTTTTTAAACCGCATCAAACCACATTCCAGTGACAGATTTTTACTATCACACACAACCAGTCAATTATCACATTTTATTTTCAATTCACCCTCTCTTACTCTAATAATTATCAAGAATGGTAAAACATGAGCAATATAGAAGATCCAACAAACATTTTAAAACTGTGACTCATCATGCAAAAAGGGACCATCTGGGAATGCTGTACATCAATTAGATGACAACAGCTCAACAGTTGTGCAGGTCAGTTTAACCCATTACCACACAATCCCTACTTTTGACGCCCCCAAGAAAGAAACCTTTTGAAAACACTCTTGGAAAAGGAGAAAATGCTGGTAACCAGCATTTTCTCCTTTTCCCACAGTGTTTTCTACCCTTCCCAGAGCAAATTTCAATTTTTCAGTCACCTTTATTTTGTTGTCTGCAAATGTTTTCAGTTTGGACTAGTCTAGAATTTACTCGTGTGGTAAAGAGTTAAGGTGATAATTCAAAAATGATTGTAAAACAAGGCACAATGACCACTTTCATACAAAAAATGTCACTAAACTGAAAAGTGTCAACCCTGGTCAGCCTGCGTAATTTGCATTGGTGGACCAGGGATGACACTTTTCGCAGTTCCCACAAGGTCCCTTTTTGCGTGATGGGTCACATTACTATATCTTCACTATTGATTCACTGATAAATCCCAGTGATTCACTGATAAGAATATAAATAAACTACTAACCTGTGCATGAGTCTTGCCATATCCAGGAACTTGAATATCTGATGCAGCTGATCCTGTAGAGACAGAACCTGGAATGTCAACTTTTTTATCAAGTCAACAACTACTTCTATCTTTTCTTTTAAGTTTTATAATCAAATAGATAATGCAGAGGATTTAACTCTTTATCACACAAGAAAATTTTAGACTGGTCCAAATAGAAAGGTGACTGAAAAATTGAAATTTGTTCTGGGAAGGGTAGAAAACACTGTAGGAAAAGGAGAAAATGCTGGTTACCAGCATTTTCTCCTTTTCTTACAGTGTTTTCAGAAGGCTTCTTTCTCGGGGGCGTTGAAAGTAGGGATTGTGTGGTAATTGGTTAAACCTGTCTGCATATTCACCACCCATTCTTAGGAACATTTTGTGTCCTATTCTCCAAGATTTTCTAAACTTGGAAGTATCACAACTACTGACTGGCAAAACCAAATGGAGTTGTGTCACTTTCAAACTAAATAATTCTGATAGTAAAATACATATAACATCATTAAGGTGCAAGGCTGAAAATCAAAATGGTATCACTTGAGGATTTTTAACCCATTACCACACAATCCCTACTTTTGATGACCCCGAGATAAAAGCCTTTAGAAAACATTGTGGGAAAAGGAGAAAATGCTGGTAACCAGCATTTTCTCCTTTTTCCACAATGTTTTCTACCCTTCACAAAACAAATTTCAAATTTTCAGTCACTTTTATTTTGTCGTCTGCAAATGCTTTCAATTTGGACCAGTCTAAAATACTGTTGTTTGGTAATGGGTTAAATTAATCTTTTTCTTCACAATTCATGGCAGCTCAGCTGGTAGCTGTTGAAATGATTGTGGTAAAAAATGGTTTTCATTTCATAAAAAGGCCACCAAATGCATCTGCAAAAAGTAAAGACAAATTTCAGCCTTTGCAGTCAGTACAGGCCGACATGGGTCGACACTTTTTGCTGTTTGTTAATTTTTCACATATCAAGGGACCATGCTACCTCTATACAGTCGATTGTTAGACAACATAGATTTCATGAATCCACTGTTACATGATAACTTAGCTTCGTA
The DNA here is from genome assembly GCA_943736015.1 of Tridacna crocea. Lineage (NCBI taxonomy): Eukaryota > Metazoa > Mollusca > Bivalvia > Cardiida > Cardiidae > Tridacna > Tridacna crocea. The sequence goes on from OX031066.1 coordinate 21,224,020, forward strand.
TAATGCATCAAGATGTTTAACCCTTTCCCAAACGACAAACTTTTGGACTAGACCAAATTGAAAGGATCTGTAGATGACAATTCAACTCTTGCTGAAAAGATGATTTCTGCCTCTGATAGGGTAAAAAACATTGCGGGAAAAGGAGAAAATGCTGGTTACCAGCATTTTCTCCTTTTCCCACAATGTTTTCAAAAGGCTACTATTCCAGACCTGTAAAAACCAGGGATTGTTTGGGAAAGGGTTAAACCCCTTCTGTCAGAATAGGGCATCATTTAAATTGTCACAATTCCATTCTAAAGCATAGAAATCATATTGAAGATAACACTCTGTCGGACTTGCAGATAGAGGGAGTGATTTGATTTCAAAATTGAAAATTAATGATTCTAAACTAAACCCTAAGCTGTGGGTACTCACAAGAATCATCTTGTCAAGAAAATTCTGAGTACCCACAACATAGTGTTTGGAAGAGAAACAATAGATTGAGAATACCATCACTCCATCTTATCTGGAGCTCTGATCTGTTGTTTTGTTATCAGTCCAACATTTATCTCCTAGCAGAATAATTAACTTTAAAATAAACCAGAGCTGTCGCTGAATGTGACTTAACAACCTCCCCCCCCCCCCCCCCCCCCCAAGCGCTGTGACAGAAAAAAGTGTCAAGTTCAAGGGGAGATAATTCCTCAACAAAGGAAGAGTTGACATTTGAAAATTGCGTATTGCAAATCCTCAGTATATGATCAATATAATTATGTGCAAAATTTCAATACAATTGAAGGAAAACTGTAGGATGAGTTTGCAACACAAAATTACTAATATTTTGTAGACAGACGGACACATGGACAGACATGTTGATTCCAGTATACCCCCGAAAATCGTTTTACAGGGGTATGATAAAAGGTAAACAAACCATAGTGCAACCTACAAACTTTGATCTTAATTTTAAAAACTCATTATTTCTGCCAGTGACTAACACTTAACCCTTTACCGTACAATGTTGACTTTCAACAACCTTGGGAAACAAGCCTTTTGAAAACATTATGGGAAAAGGAGAAAATGCTGGTTACCAGCATTTTATCCTTTTTCCACAATGTTTTCCACCCTATCATAAAAATCTTGTACCATTTAAGCCCTATTGAAATTGTCGTCTGCAAATGCATTCAGTCTGGACAATGCTAAAATTCTATTGTTTGGTAAAGGGTTAAAAAAACCCTTCAGTACAAGATTGTAATCTTCATAGCAATTTCAATACTAACATCCACATCGGTGAAGCTGTGAAAGGTTCTTTATGGATTAATACAAGCCTTCTATGAGCCTTGGAAGAGCTTTGCTAAAACAAGTCTTTCATATATGGAGTGCAACACACGAAAAGGTGCATTCGGACATTTGCGTAAAGTGATGTCTTGGATTAGCCTGCGCAGTCCGCACAGGCTAATCCGAGACGGCACTTTACGACTACATTAGATTTTGTGCTACAGTAGACTTGCATAAAACAGAAAATCACATAAAATCGGAAAGTGTCGTTTCGGATTGGCATGTGCAGACTGCACACGCTGATCAGAGACGACATTTTACGCAAATGTCCGAATGACCCTTTTCGCGTGTTGCACTCCATATATATGTCCTTCATACGGGTTTTCCCAAAGAAAAGAAAAACTACATAAACTGAACAAGCTCAGTATCCGGTTCTTATCTAACATTACTGTCTTCAGATAAGTTGAACGAATTCATCATTGCCAATTACAGAGCACAAATATGGAAGAAAACTCCAACATGTGGCATCTAAGCGTATTTTGAAAAAATCCCTGATCTTGCATAGGGTATAAACCAAAACACTGATTAAGAATTAAAAATGAAACTCAAATGTTGTTATAGATTTTTGAGGTAAAACTTCTATAATGGTCTATAATATGAAACAGAGTATACAATTCCAAACTGTCTATAATATGGTTTTAGTAACAGTCCTATAGGCCCATCACACCCAACTATTTCTAGAACGTCCTACCCCTTCCTTACATGATCCGAAAACAGGTTGGGTAGATAATGTAATTTTGGCCCGATGATATCTGAAGCCCCAGTCATGTCAGACCTATTCATAGATAGTCCTACCCCAGTCAACAAGATCCTAAAATTGGCTGTGGTCTGGTTAGAATGGGTAATTTTGTTCCGTAAAGTGCAAACACACTGCAACATGATCCCTGATTGCACTATGTCTCTATTGGGTTTGAAGCATAGGAGTTATGTTTGTAGAATGTCAGTCTCTTTTTAAGTACACTGTCGCTCCATCTAATTACAGGTCAGGGTGAATGACAAATAATTTTGAGCAGGTCTAATACAGAGAAATGACCCTCCCCTACAAAATGACCCATGGGCCATTTCACTTCGTAGAGGAATGACCAGGGTCATTATTCTATGTAGAGAAATAACCCTCTGGGGTCATTCCTCTATGTAGTGAAACGCCCCAAAGGCCATTTTGTAGGGGAGGTAATTTCTCTCTGCATTACACAGGCTCGAAGTCCTGGAGCACCCTTCCGTCTATTAAAGATCCTAAAAAGTTACCAATACGTCCAGGGCCCGTATTCACCAACTATTCTTAAAAACGTTCTTTGTCTTATTCTCCAGAACTTTGAACATTTGTAAGTAACACAACTTCTGATTGGCTAAACCATTCGGTTTAGCCAATCAGAAGTTGTGTTACTTACAAATCTAGAAAACCTTGGAGAATAAGACTGAGAATATTCTCAAGAATGGATGGTGAATACGGGCCCTGTTCGTCCAAACACAGTTTAAGTCTGTCTGACCACATTGGAACAGTGAGGATGAGTTTAGTGTGACAGGGGTACTACAGAGGAGCAGTATTTTTTCATTTTCCCACAATGTATTCTGAGCTATCACAGACTAATCTGATCTTTTTTACCACATTTAGTTTGTTGTTTTTCACTGGTCTAAAATTTTGTTGGTGAAGACCGTTAACCCTTTCCCAAACAATCCCTGGTTTTTACGGGTCTGGAATAGTAACCTTTTGAAAACATTGTGGGAAAAGGAGAAAATGCTGGTAACCAGCATTTTCTCCTTTTCCCACAATGTTTTCCACCCTATCATAGACAGAAATCATCTTTTCAGCAAGACTTGAATTGTCGTCTGCAAATGCTTTCAATTTGGTCTAGTCCAAAAGTTTGTCGTTTGGGAAAGGGTTAAGTACAGATGAAATATTCACTTGCTCAGTATCCGGTACGTTTCTAACATCTATAAATATTAGACAACTTATAACTTCATCACAGCAAGTAATTAGTGTTGGTACTGAACACCCATAGAGATCTGCTACATCACAGTCTTTTTGGCCATGCTACACTTGTTGACTCTACTACACAATCCTGACTTTTACAGATCCCGTGAAAGAAACCTCTTGAAATATTGTGGAAAAGGAGAAAATGCTAGTAACCAGAATTTTCTTCTATTCCCACAATGTTTTATACCCTTCCCAAAACAAATTTCAATCAGTCACTTTCGTTTTGTCGTCCGCAAATGCTTTAAATTTGGACTAGTCTAAACTTTTGTCGTTTGGTAAAGAGTTAAGTAAGAAGAAATGGATACTACCAACAGAAACTTATTGTCTTCATATTTCTCTCCAAATACAAGTTGGACAATATAAACTATAGGCACCTTAAGTCTAAGCCTACTTAAGCTATAAGAACACCATACATGGGCATGAAAAGAATACTTCAGTATTTCTGCATGTGTGATCATAATTTGAAACCTATATAAATGTTTTGCATGAGACCTCTACATAGTCAGAAAATGCAGGATTATCTGAAATCCATCCACAATGGAAGAACAGTTCTTGACAGAACCATGCACTCACGGCTACAATAACCAGTCAATGTGCTCACACACACATACAAAAAGTTGTGACAAGTATGTCGTGCTCATTGCATACAGACCAAACAACAAGAGACGCCATGAATGGATTATGTTCCCCAAACAGGTCTCTTTTTTTGAAGATGAAGGATGTCGGTAATGGTTGGTCACAGAAGAAATGCACAATAAACGCTTACTTTCCATGACACAAATTGGAAAACGGGAAAAGTATATTGGCGCAATATCCTAAAGAATTCATACATGAAGTTTCATCCAATTTGATCCAAATGATTGTGGAGAAATGGCTTCAGACGGACCGACGGTTGGAAGGATGGACAGAAGGGCAGACAAACAGACAATGCGGCCACATTATGCTTGGCCTTTGGGGAACATAAAAACAGGTCAACTTAACACAAATTGGCAATAATAATCAACTTACTGTTAACTTTTGGTTGTGTTGGTGCACTAGCATATGGAGTTTTTGAGAAGTCTGGAGTCTGTTGTCCTAATTCATCATAAACTGTTAAGAAAGACAGAATCCATAGATCAGTAAACACTGCAGAAACCTCTCATTGCACTGTTTAACAATAAAAACCCTGTCAGCTCTTCAAAATTTCTGAGTTAAGTTTATTTTATCATCTGCAAATACTTTCAATTTGGACCAGTCTAAAATTTTGTCATTTGGTAAAGGGTTAACCAATCAATCCTATGTCAAATAGCACAACATTATTAGTTGTACGGTCAGGTGGCAGGGGACTTGGGAACTTGTTCACGGCTGTGGTTAATCATGTCGCCCTGAGCCGAAGGCGAGCTGGTTACACGATTCACCACAGCCATGAACAAGTTTCCAAGTCCCCTGCCACCTGACCGTACAACTTTATTATACTGCAAAGTCTTACCCTTTCAAAGTGTGTTAAGCAAAATTTTCCTGTTTTATAATTTCAGGCAGGGGACTTGGGAACTTGTTCACGGCTGTGGTTAATCATGTCGCCCTGAGCCGAAGGCGAGCTGGTTACATGATTCACCACAGCCATGAACAAGTTTCCAAGTCCCCTGCCACCTGACCGTACAACTTTATTATACTGCAAAGTTTTACCCTTTCAAAGTGTGTTAAGCAAAATTTTCCTGTTTTATAATTTCACGAATCGAGTATGCTGACGAAATAGAAATTCCCATCTGTGTGCCCCAATTCATTGAAAACTGACGTCACTGGAAATTGGTGTCACTAAAAAGTGCAGTTTGGCGCATAAATGTGCAGTCTGGTGATCGATCGACGCCGCCATTTTGGATGATGTATTGCACCTGTAGTGATGTTTACGGGGCACTCAAAAGGGAAACTGGCTTTACGTGGTTTTTGCAAGGGCACATGATATTATGTTCCCTGCATGTTAACCAATCAGATCACGAGAAATTTCTTTGCAGTATAATAATTAGTTTTTCATTGCACTAGTATTAAATTCTGTTATCTGGTAAAGAGTGAAGATTATATGTGACATGTTCACTAGCTCAGTATCCGGTACATTTCTAACATCTGTAATTGTTAGATAATTTTGCATACTTCATCACAGCAAGTGATTGACATTGATACTACAGTCAATGAAATCTGCTTTATGATGCTACACTTGTTAAGTTTCCATTCTTAATTAGGACAATTCCGATGTACTTGAAACTACAAACCATGACATTATTGCCTTCATATTTTTTCTCCAAATACAAGTTTGACAGTACAACACTACAAGTACCTGAACTCTAGGCCTACTCTAGCTATTTATCACAATATCCTACCGTCTGACGACCCTTAGATGTAGGCCATTTGAAACATTGTGTGGGGGAAAAAAAAGCTGATGACCAGCATTTTTTTCTCTTCCAATAGTTTTCTATCCTTTGAAAGAGAAGTCCTGTATTTTGATTCAAATTTAACCCAATCCCAGGTTTTCACAACCCTGAGAAAGAAGCCCTCTGAAAACGTTGTGGGAAAAAAAAGAAAAAAATGCTGGTAACCAGCATTTTCTCCTTTTCCCACAATGTTTTCTACCCTTCCCAAACAAATTTCAATTTTTGAATCACCTTCAGTTTATCGTCTGCAAATACTTTAATTTGGAGCAGTCTAAAATTATGGTGCTTCGTAAAGAGTTATTAAGTCATAAGCAAATATTTTCAATTTGCTAAAAATTGTTATGTGGTAAAGAAAAACATATTTTGATCTTTTTTCACCAACTCTATTAATCAACCACACTGAGAAAGAGGGTGTTTCCAAACACTGTGAGAAAAACATAAAATGTTGTTAATCAGAGGCACCAAGAAGAGAAGCAATCGCTTATTCTTATAGAGTTTGGCATACACTGACTAAAGATAATGATTCAGTTGCTACTGCAGATTAAGTTCAAAACTGACACCCATCAACAGATCTACAAGTTATTTACCTTTATTTGTACCATATGGAACATGATGAGAGCTGTAACTTTTCTGTTGGTACTGGGTGTTAGCAGGGGTGCCTGTGTGGGCTGAATTTGTAACTTGAGGCATCTATCAAAGAAAAATTCACATGAACTCTTAGCTAAACAATAAAATTGCAGATTCATGTAGAATAACAGCATTTGCAAAGCACATATTAACCATTTAGTTTAGGCCTTTACCAAAACCAATGCCACGTTTTCATGAGCCCGAGGAAGAGACCTTTTGTTAACAGTATGGGAAAAAGGAGAAAATGCTGGTAAACATCATTTTCTCCTTTTCCCACAATTTTTCCTACACTGTCAAAAAAGTAAGTTCATTTGTAACTTTAAAATTTGTCATCTGCAGATGCCTTAACTTTGGATGAACTAAAATTTATTTGATGGGAAAGGTTAAAGGGGGCTGAAATGATTGGATTTGTTTCTGAAATGATGAAAAACCTTGTAGGGAAATTAGAACTGAATTAATGATGGACTTTTTGCTTGTTACCATTCCATTCCTGTCTATATTGAAGGCATTAGAAGACAACAAATTATTCATGATATTTTTTCTGAAAGGGTCGAAGACTTACAAGTCCAACAGGAAATACAGGCTGGTTACAAGCTTTTTCAACCTATTCCATGGAATTTTCAAAAGCTGTCCTTCAAGGTTTAAACATAAGATGATTTAGATAGGATCTATAAGGTACGGTATTGTAAGACATTGTGAGAAAGCCAGAAAAAGCTGGTAACCAGCATTTTCTCCTTTTCAACAATGTTTCCTACCCTGTAAGTAAGTTTCCTATTTGGAGTAACATATAATTTGTAGTTTGCATATGCTTTCTATTTGGACCAGTCTGAAATTTGTCAAATGGCAAAGAGTGGAATGCTTATGGGGAGAAAAAAAGCTTGATCTCTTTAATCCATGGTTACAAAAGCCTAAAGATTGTAAAACATACAATAATTTAACTGAGAGTTAGGTAAGGCATTAATTTTGTACCATAAAATCCCAGTTTTAATCTTCAATTTGGACCAGTCTAAAATCTTGTTGTTTGGTAAAGAGTTAAGTTATACCAAGGTTTACGTACTGGAATCATAGGAATCTGGAAACCAGCTCCAGGTATGATTGATGGAGGATAGATATAGCTGTAGAAGTACGGCTGTTGATGTGCCTGGCCTGTGGCCGACTGCTGAGACGTAGGAATAGACCCTGTGGGCGACTGGGCTTCTACCCTTGTCATCTTGGTACTGTCACCAGTGCCTATTAATTAAATTCATTGAGAAATTAAATTAATGATACAAATACATGTAGACTGCACATCTCTTTTATTAACCCTTCACCACACAGTGACAAGTTTTGATGCCTCTAAGGCAGTAAGGCCACATTCAAGTGATGGAATAAGTTCACAAAAAAATACCATTTTTGTTAGGCATATGAAACATCCTTTGTTTAAAATTACAAAGTATTATTGTCGTTGTATTGGAGTTTAAGGTTACTTTAACAGCTAATGTCATATCATGGCGGTCAGTGACGCACATGTGTTTCCTGGCTTTCTCACACTGGTACTAACACAACTTTTTTTCCAAAGCCACCGACTACTTTTCTCACATGCTTCACGCCTCAACTGAGTATCGAACTCAAACCACCAGGTCATGAGTCCCGTACGCTCACCACTAAGACACCTGGGCGGGCAACGAAGTATTAACAAAACTACTAACATTGAACTGTAAGGTATGATGGGAGATGGCCACAACTCCCATCATACCAGTTGGCGTGGCTAACAAAAAACCTTAGAAAAAAAGTTTTGATACCTCTGAGAAAAAAGCCTTTTTAAACATTGTTGGAAAAGGAGAAAATGCTAGTAACCAGCATTTTCTCCTTTTCCCAAAATGTTTTCTACACTTCTCAAACCAAATTTCAATTTTTCAGTCACATTTATTTTGTAGTCTGCAAATGCTTTCAATTTGGACCAGTCTAGAATTTCCAGTATGGTAAAGAGTTGAGTCTTTTTCTTTAACCCATTACCACACAATCCCTACTTTTGACGCCCCTGAAAAAGAAGCCTTTAGAAAACATTGTGGGAAAAGGAGAAAATGCTGGTAACCAGCATTTTCACCTTTTCCCACAATGTTTTCTACCCTTCACAAAACAAGTTTCAAAGTTTCAGTCACTTTTATTTTGTCGTCTGCAAATGCTTTCAATTTGGACAGACAAAAATATTGTCGTTTTGTAATGGGTTAACATGCATCTTCACTCGTTTTCATTAAGTTTTTTTTAACCATATTTTCTTTATTGTATGAAACTATAATCATACTTGTATCTTCATGCTATATAATGTCCTTGATGGTTCCTAGGATGGTTCCTAGGTTGCACAGATTACAGCAGCTAGAAAATGCATTTGTTTACCTCTCAAGAAAAAAAAAAAAATTTCAACCCCTTCAAAGACAAGTCCCATTATTTTGGCTGCAATGGTCATCTAGAATGCATTCAGAATCAACAGTCCAAAATTTTACTATCTGATTGAGAGTTAAAATTTTAAGTCTCCTGCTGCCCTCAACTACTGATATAAAGTTGAGGGGGGTGTAAAGCAAGATTATGCCCCAGTCACAAACTAGAGCTATCACTCAACGTGATCATACCCCCCACCAGCTCCTTGCCACCAAACAGGTCTTTGTCACAGAATGCAGAATGGTTGAGTACAAAAGTAAGAGTTGAACATGAGCGGCAAATTGTCGCAAGATACGCCCATCTTACCCCAGGTTGTTAAGCTGGGGCATGCACCGGACCAAATTCAAGTATGAAAAACGACCAAGGGCAATAACTCAAAAATTATGCGAGCAAGAGTTATGATTCCTGTGCACTGCACTCCCGCTTGATGAGATCTATCCATCCATAAAATTTCATAACCCTAGCTAGTCTAGTTTTGGAGATACACTCCGGACAAAATTCAACTATGAAAAACAACAAAGGGCAGTAACTCAAAAATTAAGGGAGCAGGAGTTATCATTCCTATGCACTGCACCCCCCCTTGATGAGATCTATCCACCCATGAAATTTCATAACCCTTGCTAGTATAGTTTTGGAGATATTCACCGGACCCAATTCAAGTATTAAAAACAACAAAGGGCAATAATTCAAAAATTAAACAAGCAGGAGTTATGATTCCTGTGCACTGCACTCACCCTTGGTGAGATCTATCCAACCATGAAATTTCATAACCCTAGCTAGTATAGTTTTGGAGATATGCTCCGGACCAAATTCAAGTATTAAAAACGACAAAGGGCAATAACTCAGAAATTAAGCGAGCAAGAGTTATAATTCCTGTGCACTGCATTCCCCGTTGGTGAGATCTATCCACCCATGAAATTTCATAACCCTAGCTAGTACAGTTTTGGAGATACGCTCCGGACAAAATTCAAGAATAAAAAAAACCAACAAAGGGCAATAACTCAAAAATTAAGCTAGCAAGAGTTATGATTTCTGTGCACTGCACTCCCCCTTGATGAGATCTATCCACCCATGAAATTTCATAACCCTAGCTAGTATAGTTTTGGAGATATGCTCTGGACAAAATTCAAGTATGAAAAAAAAATTTGTCCAGAATCATCAAAGGGCCATAACTCTGTGAAACCTACATAAACCATAACCAAAATAGGATATGTACATCTCTGCTTTATACTGAGTCTATTTGTGTAGTTTGAAGCAAATCTGTCCAATAGTTGATGAGAAAAAGAGCAGACAAGAAATTTCATGAAAGGACCATAACTCAGAGAAAAATCAATGAACCATAACCAACATTTCATATGCACATCTCTGCTTGATACTGAGTTTACCTGTGAAGTTTGAATAAAATTTGTCCAATAGTTTATGAGAAATAGAGCGGACAAAAAACTACAGACCGACTTATGAACATAACCTTCTTTTAAAAATTTAAATCGAAGATTTAGTCAATGTTATTACTTCTGCAGGATCAGATTTAACTAACTCTTTACCTAATAATAGGGCTCCGTATCGGTCAGTTTGATCGATACGATATTTGTATCAATACAAAATGATCGATATTCGATATATCATATGATATTTCAATTTTCAATAAAAGAAAGAAAAAAATGTGAAAATTGTGTTTGTTCTTTTTTCAGCATACCTGAAAAACAAAATACCGCAAATTTAACACTTCTAGATTGTATTGAAATTTCATAATTATGTAGGCCTGAATTAATATGAATTCTAACTAGATCTATATTTACTACTCATTAAAAAGCTGAAAAGAAAGTCTATGAGGACTCTGATCGGACAATGTCAAGGAGACATTTTGTTGTGTCATGGGTTTCCGTGTTTTTTTTTTTTTCACCGAACAATTTTTCATGCGTGTTAATTTCTTGATAGGTATGTTCGCATGATTCGACATAGATTTCTCAATAAGGATTAGAGCTACATGTAGCATCAAAACCTGTCATTTTACTCACGATAAACAGATAATGGCCTTTTTGTCCATGTTTTTTCTTACGTGAGGTCTCGCGTGTGATTAACATTTGTTATGCAAATTTCAAGTCTATAAAATGATTTACACAATAATTTACGCTAGTCGGAACACTGATTTCAGATAATCTAATGGAAAAAGAGATTTGATTTTTGAGCCACATTTTTCGGCAATATTAAAAGATCGACCAAATAAAATCTTAGGAAGGTTGAAAGGTCACGGTTTCAATTATTTCCATCGCTACCTCTCGATCACATCACGAGATGTTCATTACCTTTCTTTAATCAACTATATTGACCAATTATCAGCGTAAATTTGTCTGCAATCTGCTGATTGATGCATAATTTGCAGATTTCAAACAACATGACGGGGAAACGAGAATAGGGGTATTAGCTAATTGTCATCCATTGTGTAACGGGTACAGGGCGAGTAATAAAGAATGACGCATTTCGATTGGTTGTAAGTTTCCCAGGTAGCCACACCTACCTCTACGACTACTCGACTTTAGAGATTACCTAAAGTAAACTCGTAATGAATTTCGCCGTTAAAAACAACTAAATTGGGTATTTATATGCTTTACTTTTATTTTCTTTTGATGATCGATATTTTGTTCGATACAGAAATGTTCGATCCGATATATCTATCGAACGTAAAATACCGGTTTTCGATATATATCGAGTACCGGTACGGAGCCCTACCTAATAATCCTGAGATTATGAGATTTAACAACTCTGAGATAGAGGCTAGTAACCAGCATTTTCTCCTTTTCCCAAAATGTCTTCTACACTTCTCAAACCAAATTTCAGTTTTTCAGTCATTTATTTTGTCATCTGCAAATGCTTTCAATTTGGTAACCAGCATTTTCTCCTTTTCTCAAAATGTTTTCCACTCTATGAAAGATAGTTTTCCTGCAATAGCAAGTTTTATTTTCAGTCTGCAGATGCTTTGAAATTAGACAAGGCCAAGATTTTGTTTTGAGGTAAAGAGTAAAAAAACATGTTTTACCTGAGTAAGGTACACTTGGCATGGTTTGTTGATTACTGTTGGATGTTAGAGTTGTGGGTGGAATACCTAATCCTGCAGCAGCAGCTGCACTTGAGAAATCATAAACATTGTTGGCAGGCTGAAATATAAATATCAAAACTTTTTATTTCATCATCATATACCTCATACACATATACAAGACAAACAGAGAAAACAAAGATTGATGGTGAACTTTCAACCCTTTACAACTAAATTACCTATTACTCCAACCAACCTGAGCAAAAAAACCTCATTCAACAACTTGTAAAGACAAATTAGAGCTGTCACTGAATGTGACTTAATACCTCGGCCAGCGCTTTGACAGAAAAAAGTGTCAAGTTCAAGGGGAGATAATTCCTCAACCAAGAAGAATTGATATTTGAAAATTGCGTATTGCAAATCTTCAATATGGGCAACTTCAAAAAAAATGAAGCTTTTTCTATAACATAGGATTTTGTTAATTCAAAACACAAAATTCATATTTTTTTAATCTTATCATGTGTAGATTGTGGTTTTCCATAATCCTGCCAAGTTTCATTACTCTAACATTACGCGTTGCAGAGTTATGGACCAAAATGTATCAAAAAAAGTAACAAGTGTAACACTTTTAGTGTGACATTTTTAAAATACCCTGTTCTTCATTTGTTAATCTTGCTTACAGTTGTGAGTATATATTATCAAGGTTCACAGTATGTGTACTAAGGTATATTATTTTCAAGCTGACTTCATTTCCTCCCACTTTGGAATTGTTGGAACAAATATCCCAATAGTTATATACACCCACCCCTTGAGCTTAAGGGAACACAATTTTTCATGTGTTCTGATTTTCAAAAGCTACCATTGAGAATAGATGAAATTTAAGATTCTGGGTATGATTTTTTTATAAACAGCAATGTATTAGAAACAATAAAAAAATGTCTTTTCAACAGACAAATACAACACCTGTTGTATAGCCTGGCTTGATCAACATGACCTAAAAATGTCACAAGTGTAACATTTGATGTTTCAGACATCAGTATTTCTTTAATCTTTGAATAACATATCACTATTTGCTATTTTCCTGATCCAGGAAGTCAAAAGATGGCAGTGATGTCAATTTTATTCAAATGAGTGAGCAGCGGACCTCGCCAGCAGGTCTCAACTGATGTCACAAGTGTAACACATTTTGAACATGTATAACATACACATGTACAGGGCTAATTTAAATACCTACATTGCTTTAATAGTCATTGTAGTACTTATGAAGCATCACAGTTCTTTCATTATGCATAGTTATAGAGATTTTAGCACTTTTGTGAAAGAAATTTTAATAGATCTATAAAACTTAGATATAGCAGGAAAATGGCATCAGATATCTGTTTTATTATACAAATTCATTTCAGTTTTTTCAGTCACATATAATGTTTAATTATTTATGTACCTAAAAGTCAAAAGATTACAATTAATTTCAAAGGAAATCTGGTGGTTTTTGTCAAAATCAGTAAGATGCCCTAAAGTGTTACACTTGTGACAAAAATCATACATTTCAAGAATTAATCATTATAAATTTCTTAATTCCACAGCTAGTTAAAGAAACTGAAAAATGAACTTCAGACTTGTTGTTAAGTTACAATATAAAGGTAAATCCTTTGCCAAAACGCGTGAAAAGAGATTTTCAAGCTTCGAAGTATGTGTAAGAAAGTGTCGAGAGAGACTTAAAACTGACCCAGGACTAAAGCAGAAGTAAAAAATTAAGAAGGCTGTAATAAAAGCAAGAACTGTGAACAGAAAGTAAAACAGCAGAGAAAAAAAGGATCCATCATTTGATATAGAGGTTACTTCAAAAAGAAGGCAATGACAAAAGTCTTTCATAGAAGAAAACTCAAAAAAATTGCCAAACAAAAAAGACACTGTGTTGATTGGAGGCATTCCAGTTGTTAAATGGCATCTACTTTATTCAAAGCTTAAACTGTACAAGTAATTCATAAAGGCCAATCCTGACTTTCACAGAAAATTTATCACTTTATTGAAATTGATCCCAAAGAAATGTAAAAGCTTACATCTCACTTGCAGAAGGGTATTAACAAAAATCTTGAACAAAAATTAGGAGCCCTCAACAAGTTTGTTCAGAGTAAGAACATGCCAGAAAACTGAAAACTACTTTAAGAAACTCATCGAACATGATTGTATGCCCATTTGATGATTTCCCCTTTCATATTGTGTGTTGAGAGAAAAAGTAGTTGGTTTGTTACAGATTCCATTTAACCCATTACCACATAATCCCTACTTTTGATGACCCTGAGAATGAAGCCTTTGAAAAACATTGTGGGAAAAGGAGAAAATGCTGGTCACATTTATTAAAAATATTGTCTGCAAAGGCTTTCAATTTTGACAAGTCTAAAATGTTGTCTTTTGGCAAAGGGTTAAATCTCTTTCACTCCTCTACAAAGAGAGAAAATGGTACATACAGCATTTTATCCCTTTCCACCCAATGTTTTCTACCCTATCAATGCTCAATTCTACAATTTTACACACCTTAAATCTGTTGTAAGCAGTTTCTATTGGAGCAGGCCAAGAATTTTGTTGCATGGTAAAGAATATGAAAATAAAAACAGGTACTGAAGTAAAATATTTTTGTCATAACTGTAATTACTACTTTCGTCACAAGTGTAACATATAAGGTACCTTTAATTCTAGCCTACAGATTATGGCAGGGGCTTTAAACTTATAACAAATTGTTTTATTATGATTTGATAGTTTATAACTGTTTGCAGAATGAGAGATTCTACCACTTTCATGAGTCATTTGTGAAAAAAGTAAAACAATATTGCCAATTTAGATAAGAATAGCTTCCCTTATCATTTTTCTTCAATGTTCCTCCTAAAGTTGAAAGGTTACTTGCAAAGTGCTCTTTAATCATTTGTGATTACCAAAAGATTCTAAATGTGAAAAGAATTTGGTATTAGAATGCAAATTTTAAACAAAAACCCTTAGTTTTGAAAGTGTCACAAGTGTAACATTTTTTTCTGAATAATGTCATGTTTTTGACACAGACCTAACAACCCTGATATTCATCACAATCAATTAAAATTTTACATATGCTTTGGCAATACCTTCATTGATATTAACATATATGTTTTTTCACTTTAGCTTGCCCGTTTTCCCAGTGAAAAAAACTTTTGGATGTGTCGAATGAAAATATACGGCTCAAATACTAAAAAAAATCCTATAAGAAAAAAATAAATAGATATGTGTGAGAAAAAATGTGTTAAAATGGTGCCCTAAACACTTCCCCCTAAAGCTAAATGAAAAAGATTGAAATTTTTCTAAATGCCTTTGTGTAGTATCAATTCTTTTGTAAACTAATAAATTGAAAGAAATTGATGAAAAAATTATTAAAACATTGATTTTGGTCAAGTTCTACATTTTTTTTGCGTGTAGAAGTGTTTGTTTCTTGAACTTTGACGTCTCCTAGTCAAAAAAATAGAAAAAGCGCCATGATAAAACAGGTTTGAAATTTGACCCCCAATGTCACACTTTTGCTTCATTTTTTTTGAAGTTGCCCATATATGAACAAAATTTCAATACAATTGAAGGAGAACTGTAAGAGGTGTTTGCAACACAAAATTACTAGTGTTTTGTACACAGACTGACACACAGACAGATAGGCTGTCGTTTTGCGGGGCTGTAAAGACAGGCTGGTTCCAGTATTCCCCTGAAAACATTTGTTTTGTGGGGGTATAAACACGTTGGTAATGAGGGCTAGACACCAGTTTCTAAGACAGGTGTCCCAAAGCAGATACTAATAAAACTTTGTAAACTCTTGCTCTATTTAATGCTGATCTCATGCATCACTTTGATGTGTTAGGATGAAAGGAAACTAGTTAACCCTTTAATAAACAAGAGATGTTTGTAACACATGTATGCCCCCCTAATGGCATCCAATTCTAAATATAACGTGATTATAAACTGTGAAGTTCAAGGTGTAAAAACGAACAGAGGGTAGTTACTAAAAAGTTATTAATGAAAAATTAACAATTCTTGGGCACTGCACTTCCCATATATGTGAACTATCGGGCACTGCACTTCCCATTTATGTGAGCTATCAACTTTTAAAGTTTCATGATTTTACCTCACATACTTTTTGAGTTATGCTCCAGAAAAAAAAATTAAGTATGAAAATCAACAAAGAGCAATAACTGCAAAAATATAATGAGCAGAGTTATGGTTCTTGTGTAAAGCACTTCTCCTGAATAAGGTCTATCCACATATAAAGTTTCAAGATGATACCTGAAAAACCTTTTGAGTTATGCTGCGGACAACCGACAAGTGCAAAGCAATATACCCCTGCTTCTTCGAAGAAGGGCATAACAAATATAAAATCCATTTTCTATGCAGTCACCATTCACACTGTTAATATAAGCAACTAAACTTTAGACTGTTCTGAATGGAAAGAATTGGCTAACAACAAAATTAAATTGACTCATAAATTGAAATTTGTTTTGGGAAGGCATTTTCTTCTTTTCCCTTTTTAAAAGGCTTCTTTCACAGACTTGTGACAACCAGGGATTGTTTGGTAAAGAGTGAAGCATTGAACCCTTTCTATACAAATCATGGACTCTCAGAAAATTAATGCTTCTGCAGACAATGTATCAAAATTTGATACACATGGTTATTTGTGTAAGACAAGGATTACTAGCATTTTCTTTTTTTCCAAAATTGTTTTCATCAAGATCTTTTTTCTATGTGCCATTATACCACAGGATTGTTTGGTATGGGGTGAATAAAAAAATTGATCTGATTCCAGTTTAGCATCTGAGCCATGCTGTGAAAAGCGGGCTCAGTATATCTGCAAAAAGTATCGACCCAGGTCAGCCTGCACACAGTGTGCGCAGGCTGATCTGGGCCAAAACATTTTGCTCGTGGTCAGTTTTCAGTATGCCCAAGGACAAGTTCATCTCATAATTAAGATGATTGTTTTAAAAAAGAAGACATCATGGATCAGTTAGGTATGTGGTGGCTTGCTTTGTTCCTTGGATCAGTGATGTATTAACTCTTTACCACACAAGAAAATTTTAGACTGGTCCAAATTGAAAGCATTTGCAGACGACAAAATAAATGTGACTGAAAAATTGGAATTTGGTTTTGGAAGGGTAGAAAACATTGTGGGAAAGGGAGAAAATGCTGGTTACCAGCATTTTCTCCTTTTCCCACAATGTTTTCAAAAGGCCTCTTTCTCAGGGTCGTTAAAAGTCGGGATTGTGTGGTAATGGGTTAAGCCCCTTTTTGTCAGAGCATGGCTCATCACAAAGTACATAATAGAATTACTTACCAATGGAGGCATTCTTTGCTGAAAATACTGTAATTCTTCCAGATTGGCATATAGAGGCTGCTGTACCCCCTGTGTAATAAATAAGTATAATTGATGTACAGCTCAAAATAGAGCTTGCAAACTTTTATAATCGATAAATAAATTTTGCTTTTTCAAGAGACACTATTTATAAGCCTTTGCAGTAAAAAAGTGCAGGCTTGGCCCTATGATGGTTATGCACATTAAATTAAATCATGTGCCTACATTGCAAGGATGCATACTTGGCTTAAGTTAACCCTAGTGGCACTGCACTTTTGAAATAACTGTGAAAAAGAAGAAAATATAAAACTTGTGTTTATCAGTTCTGATTGTGGCAGTTGGAAAAATGGCAGATTAAAAAGGACTTTGGAATGGACACACACTAAGTCTTGTTTCCATATCACAAGATTAATCAAATCTAAATTTTTTCCAATGGTAAAATTTCAGACTTGTCCTTAAAGCACTTTGCAGACGACAGATCAAACATGGCTAAAACGATGGGGTTTGTAATTGAATGGGTCAAAAACACAAAAAGGGAAAATGGGGAAATGCTGGTTACCAGCAGCTTTTCCGAGAATGTTTTCGAAAGATTTCTTCGTCAGAGTTGTTAAAACATAGCATTATTTGTTAAACAGTTAAACATGTTGGGACCTTTAACCCTTTCTAGCACAATGACTACTTTTAACAACCCTGAGAAAGCTTTTGAAAACATAGTTGGAAAAGGAGAAAATGCTGGCAACCAGCATTTTCTCCTTTTCCCACAATGTTTTCTAGCCTTCCCAATACAGGTTTCAATTTTTGAGTCACCTTTATTTTGTCGTTTGCAATTGGTCAAAGTTTTAAAGGTGCATCTGTCACCGAGTGGTTCCCCTATTTACCTGCATAGTGTGCAAAAATCACATGACTTACATAGATAGGCAAAGTTCCAGCTTGTCCCATAATATACTGTTGAGTCATCAAAGGTACTCCAGGTGGTAAGTTTGGCGGTGCTTTGGATGCTGAAGGAGATAATAATATTATTGAACCTTGCTCGGGCAACAGGGAGATTGATGCATATTTTGTGGCACATGGTATCAGCCGAGCTCCGTTAGCTCAGTTAGTAGCAATGGGTCATTGGTTCGATCCCTGGCTCGGCCAATTTCCCTCCCAGGATTGATGGTAGTCATTGTGACAGGATTCATTCCTTTCCCACTGCTGACCATTGTTGCAACAATAGTTTTGTGGAAAGGTAGCCAGTGGCTTGGAAAGCGGACTACTGGTGACAGAGAGAGATCCAGGAAAGCATCGATAGGTGCAGTGGCCGCCACATTATAACAAATAATGTTGTAAACGGTTTTAAACTATTACCACACAGTCACTACTTTTGACTACCCTTAGAAAGAAGCCTTTAGAAAAAATTGTTGGAAAAGGAGAAAATGCTGGTAACCAGCATTTTCTCCTTTTCCCACAATGTTTTCTACCAATCACAAAACAAATTTTGAATTTTTTGCCACTTTTATTTTGTCTTCTGCGAATGCTTTCGATTTGGACAAGCCTAAAATATTGTTGTTTGGTAATGGGTTAAATACCATACAATCAGACAATACAATCAAGTTATCCCATAATCAGCTATCAATAAAATCCATTTTTGTCCAACAACTGGCTAAATCATGAGGTAGAACTGTCCTTGGCTATTCAGAAAATCAACAATTAGCAACAAATATCAATCCATGTCTGCTTGCACAGTGTGCCGACTTCAAATTTAGACCCTTGCCAAAACAATGAATTATAGATTCTTTCAAATTCAGAACATCAGCATAAAAAAAATTTAACATTGGTTCAAATGAGCTTAAGCTCTCTGATAGGACAGAAAACAGTGTGGGAAAAGGAGAAAATGCTGGTAACCAGCATTTTCTCCTTTTCCCACAATGTTTTCTTCTCCATCAAGAACAAATTCTGCCATTTGAGCCATCTTTAATTTGTTGTCTGCAAATTCTTTTAATCTAGACTATTCTAAATTTTTTTATTTTTGTAAAAGAGTTAATATTTAGTCAGTTACTTCATGAGATATGTAAAGAGTTTAAGATGTGAGATTTCAAGGAAAATTTTGGTGAACACTCTACCAAACTATCCTGACTTAAAAAAACTCTGTAGAAGATGACTTTTGAAAACATTTTGGGAACAGCTGCTGGTGGCGATTTTCCTATACCCTTTCCAGGATGGTTTCAATTTGGATAACTCTAGATTTTTGAATTTTGGAAAAGATTTAATCTACAAATTTCAAGCATTACTTGTACTAGACTAAAGTTAATTCTCGTAACAAATATTAAATAAGAATCTTATTTTCCATCTTCTCATTTCTACCCATGGTGACATCAAGTATGCTTTCCAAGTAGGTAAGACAACTTAGTCCATACTTACATGCAGCCGATATAGTTGGCAATGTTGAGATTTTTGTTGTGTTACTGCTTGTTACTGTGGTAACTGCAGAGACGGATGATGTTACAGTGGTCGTAATTGAAGATAATGATGACATCGAGGATGTGCTGGCAGTACTCTTTGAAGAACTTGTAGTTGTGACATCAAACTGTTCAAAGAAATGTGAGTAAGAGATCCTTTTACTCATCCACAAAAAAAACCTTTTCATTCCTTTGCTAGAGAAAAGATTTGGAAAAATTCAAATCTAAATAATATGTAGACAAGCTAACTGAAGTCGAAATAATAGGAATAATCTATTCAAGGGCAGAAGATACTGCCGGAAGAAAAGGAGAAAATGCTGGTTACCAGAATTTTCTGTAAGCAGCATTTTCTTCCTTTCCCAACAACTTTTTCAAAAGGACTTTTCCTTAAGGTTTATAAGACTGGCCATTTTGAGGTATAGTGCTAAAAGACCCTAAAAAAATGAATAGTAACCAGCATTTTCTCTTTTCCCTCAATATTTCCTACACTTTCCAGTGTAATTCACATTTGAGCAACATAAAATTAGTTCTATGCAAATAGTTTCAATCTGGGCAAGTCAAATATGGTGCTGTTTTGTGAACAACTTAAAATGAAATGATCAAAGTATCAAGTGGAAAGTTTCGAGATCTGCTAAAAACCTTGAACTGTAAAACAAAAAGACTACAAAATATGTATTCTGATTGGACTATACGCTCTCTTGGATTCTAAGAAGAACAAGAGGGCCAAGATGGCCCTGGACTGCTCACCTGAATTTTTGAGATGACCATAGTCCATTTTTTTTTTTTTTTTGAGGTATTGAAACATTGGAACCAAATTTATAATTTTGCCAAGCAATTTTCAAAAGGTCACCTGTAAAAGTCATTTCGAAATCTGACCATCAGTTTCAAAAAGAAGAATTTTTAAGAATTCTTCATTTCTGTATAAGAGCAAGTAGCCCCCATCCACGAGAGCCATGTTTCTTGATGGATCAAAATTTATGAACAAGTTTTGAAAAGGGTCACCCAAGGAACATCTCTCTGAAATCATTTCAAAATCTGACTAGGGGTTTCAGCAAAGAGAGAATTTTAAAGAATTTCATCATGTCCGTATAGTGCAAGTAGCCCCCAATCACAAGAGCCATGTTTCTTGACGGATCAAAATTATATGTACAGCTTTTGGAAAGGGTCACCCAAGGAACATCTCTGTCAGATTATTTTAAAATCTGACCACGGGTTTCAGAGAAGAAGAATTTTCAAGAATTTCTTCATTTCCATATAGTGCAAGTAGCCCCCATTCACTAGAGCCATGTTTCTTGGCCAATCAAAATTTCGCAAACAATTTTAGAAAAGGGTCACCCAAGGAACATCTCTATGAAATTATTTCAAAATCTGTCCAGCCATTTCAGAGAAGAAGAATTTTTGAGAATTTCTTCATTTCTGTATAGTGCAAGTAGCCCCCATTCACCAGAGCCATGTTTCTTGACGGATCAAAATTTCGCGAACAATTTTTGAAAAGGGTCACCCAAGGAATAAGTCTGTGAAATTATTTCAAAATCTAACCAGCTGTTTCAGAGAAGAAGAATTTTTAAGAATTTCTTCATTTCTGTATAGTGCAAGAAGCCCCCATTCACCAGAGCCATGTTTCTTGACCAATCAAAATTTCGCGAACAATTTTTTAAAAGGGTCACCCAAGGAACAACTCTGTGAAATTATTTCAAAATCTGACCAGCGGTTTCAGAGAAGAAGATTTTTTAAGAATTCCTTCATTTCTGTATAGTGCAAGAAGCCCCCATTCACCAGAGCCACATTTTTTGACGGATCAAAATTTCACGCACCATTTTTGAAAAGGGTCACCCAAGGAACATATCTGTGAAATTATTTCAAAATCCAACCAGCGGTTTCAGAGGAGAAGATTTTTAAAGAATTCCTTCATTTCTGTATGGTGCAAGAAGCCCCCATTCACCAGAGCCATGTTTCTTGACTAATCAAAATTTCGCGAACAATTTTTTAAAAGGGTCACCCAAGGAACAACTCTGTGAAATTATTTCAAAATCTGACCAGCTGTTTCAGAGAAGAAGATTTTTTAAGAATTCCTTCATTTCTGTATAGTGCAAGAAGCCCCCATTCACCAGAGCCACATTTTTTGACGGATCAAAATTTCACGAACAATTTTTGAAAAGGGTCACCCAAGGAACATATCTGTGAAATTATTTCAAAATCCAACCAGCGGTTTCAGAGGAGAAGATTTTTAAAGAATTCCTTCATTTCTGTATAGTGCAAGAAGCCCCCATTCACCAGAGCCACATTTTTTGACGAATCAAAATTTCACGAAAAATTTTTGAAAAGGGTCACCCAAGGAACATATCTGTGAAATTATTTCAAAATCCGACCAGCGGTTTCAGAGGAGAAGATTTTTAAAGAATTTGCTAAAAAATTCCATTTGGTTGCCATGGCAACCAGAGTTTTTGATGGAATCAAATTCTGTGAACAATTTTTAAAGAGGACCTCCCAAGGAACATTCCTGCCAAGTTTGGTCCAAATCCGCCCAGCGGTTTAGGAGGAGTTGATGTTTAAAGAATTGTTGACGACGGACGACGGACGACGGACACCGGGTGATCCTAAAAGCTCCCCTTGAGCACGTTGTGCTCAGGTGAGCTAAAAAAAAGCAACAGGTGTTTTATGATCAGTTGCCTATAAACGCTTTCAATTTTAAAGTTGTTTTTGTGGTCTGGTAGAGTTTGTTTGTATTGGGAGTTTAATGCCATTTTAACAGCTTAGGTAATATCATGGCGGTCAGTGACACACCCATTTGTTTCCTGGGTTTCCCACACCAGTGCTGACACAACTTTCTTTCCAAAGCCACTGACTACTTCTCTCACATGCATCAGAGGCAAAAAACTGCAGGAAAGAAAGTTTGCCTCAGCTGGGTATCAAACCCACGACCTCCAGGTTACGAGTCAGATATGCTAACCACTGAGCCATCAGGCCGGGGTGGTCTGGTAAAGAGTTATTGCATCACATGGCTTGCAACATTACATTTTGAGCTACAATAGACTAGTGCAAAACAGAAAATTACATAAAAACGGAAAGTGTCGTCCCAGATTCGCCTGTGCGTATTGGGCAGGCTGATCTGAGACGACACTTTATGCAAATGTCCGAATGCCCCTTTTCGCGTATTCCAGGCCATATACTAGACCTAGACATCACTTTAAATAATAAATGTTTACAATGATCAATTTACCAGATCTTTATAATGTATCTGATTCGATAATCGAAAGGCTGAGTACCTGTGTATATATATATCTTTACAAACAATCTAAACTAGACTTTTGGACAGTGAATTTTTATCAGGATATTTTTCAGTTACATAAAATATACTAATCTCAATCTTCCAGGTCATATGAATTTGATTTCAAGTGTATTTCGCTAGTTCTGCACATGAGGTCTAAACTGCCTGCAGTTTGATTACAAAATAAATTGCTTCAACACATAAATAAGCCATGCTCTGTGAAAAGGGGGCTTAATGCACCACCAAAAAGTATCAACCTGGACTGAAGTTTTACACTATCACTTAATATTCTCTGTATGCTCAAGGACCAGTCTATCTTATGATTAATTTGGCTGTTGAAAAAAGAAGACATTATGGATCAATAAGTATGTGATAGCTTGCCCAGTACAATGGATCATGGAAAACATCAAGCCCCCTATTGTCAGAGCATGGCTCAAATATACAAGAAAAGGGTCTATACTGAGGTTTTGGCAACTGCAGTGATGTAAAAATTTATGAACAGCCACCCGAGAATGACCCTTCCAGCAGAAGAGTTGTCTTACGTTCACAATGCCTTTTCAACACTACCATGACAGTTACTGTAATGCCTTTTCTGAGTGTCTTTCTGTTAAAACCATGGACCCGAGCTATTCTTACTTTGGTAACACAATTTAACTCTTTACCACACAATCCTGATTTTTAACGACCCCTGTAAAAGAAGCCTTTTGAAAACATTGTGGGAAAAGGAGAAAATGCTGGTAACCAGCATTTTCTCCTTTTCCCACAATATTTTCTACCCTATCAAGGTCAGAAATTAACATATTATTAAGGTTTAATTTGTTGCTGCAGACACTTTGAATGTGGTCAAGTCCAAAAAATTGCCATTTGATAGAGTTAAACAACTTTGTTCAAGACCACGTTATGATGCATTTAAAGCCACTTTCTCCTCCACCTTATGTAAACAGCACACAGTCTGATCATTTAATGCACTGCCTTGGGAGATATTCTAGGTGGAACAAAAACGAATGTTGCTAAAAGTAGAGCTTTCTCTGCTGACTGAAACTAGAGCTATCACTAAACGTGATCATACCCCCCAACAGCTCCTTGTCACATAACAGATTAATGTAACAGGAATGCAAAATAAGTGACTGGAGAGTCAATTATACCAGAGCTATCACCGAAAGTGATGAATATCCTGCAATGGCTTCTTGCCAAAGAATTACTCTGTGTTACAGACTGAAGACTTGGAGAGAATAAAACTTACTCATCAAAGGGCCATAACTCCATGAAACCTAAATAAACCATAACCAAAATAGGATATGCACATCTCTGCTTGATACTGAATCTATTTGTTTAGTTTGAACCAAATCTGTCCTATAGTTGATGAGAAAAAGAGCAGACAAGAAATTTCATGAAAGGGCCATAACTCAGTGAAAAATCAATGAACCATAACCAACATTTCATATGCACATCTCTGCTTGATACTGAGTCTACCTGTGAAGTTTGAATAAAATTCGTCCAATAGTTTATGAGAAATAGAGCGGACAAAAAGCTACAGACCGACGGACGGACAGTGGAAGGACGGACCGATCGACAAGCTGACTCCTATATACCCCCCAAACGGAGTTTTGGGGGGTATAAATACTATCATTAATCAATAAAGTTGTAAAAGTTTACTAAATGCCTTTTACCTGAGTTGACACAGTGGGCCTACTATCCAATGTTGGTTCCTTCACTGTCATTTTAGAAAAGTTATCTGCTAGCTTACTTCCTGACAAAGATGAAGTTTGCAGAGCAGAGGAGGTTAAATCCTGACTATTCCTAAAGTTTTTAGCACTATAACCAGTCTGTGTTTGGGATGCACCAGACGAAAGCCCAGTCTGGGGTGTTTCTCGTGTGTAAGAACTGGGCTGACTGCTGAAGGCCGAAGATCCAGACTGAGCATCTCTAAACCCAGATGCTGAGGCTGAGTCCTTGTACCCCTGGCTTTCACGCCCAGAGCTGTATGAACCACCACTAGACTGTGAGTCTCTTTTGTAAGAACTGTTCTCTATCACACTAGTTTGAGAATCTCTGGGATATGATCCACTTGCAGATTTAGTATCTCTTTTGTAAGAGCTATTTCCAGTATCACGAGTTGCAAATGTATCTCCCACAGACTGACTGTCTCTAGTATATGCCATTGACTGACTATCACTGAAGCTTGATGCTGATTGGCTGTCTCTGCTGTATGATGAAGATTCTGACTGGTTGTCATTTGTTTTACTTGAAGAGGACACATTTTCTCTGTAAGAACTGGCACCAGACTGGTTATCCTTGAAGGGAGAATTAGTCTGAGTCACTGTAGCTTGGTAGGCTGATCCTGCCCCACCCACATGTTCCCTGTTCAAGTAAGACTGATTTGAGTAAGAACCCGTATGAGATGAGCTTTGAGAATATAAAGAGTTAGACTGAGACTGACTGTTATAGGATGAAGAGGAGCTGGATCCTTGGTAAAGTGAATTCTGTGAGGGCTGACTTTGGGGAAAATTTGACTGGTTTTGGAATGTAGAACCAGACTGAAAATTCTGGAACTGATTTGGATTAGTTTGATACTGTGATTGATTTGACTGGTATGCACTCTGTGACGTCTGATAACCAGTTTGGGACTGATATCCACTTGGAGGAGTCTGATACTGAGAACCAGACTGGTACTGGTTGGTAGCAGCTGTATACTGATTCTGACTTGACTGCCTGTACTGACTAGAATATTGTGCAGAATTAGTCTGATTTGGATTGGGTCCAGTCTGATACTGACTCCCTGGATATGATCCTGGCTTTGTGGATGAAGGGTAACCAGCTGTTTGTTTGTGGGTCTGGTATCCAGCTGACTGATATGCTGTGCCAGAGGAGTAGTTATTAAGGCTAGAATCAATCTTTGTTGTTGGTAATGAGCCTAAACAAAACAAAAATGTAAATAGTTAATCTCCATCAGACAATATAACACATAGCCTGCTTTAACCCTTTATCAGACAAAGAAAAATTCAGACTTGCTCAATTGGATGTCTTTGTTGACAACAAAATAAAGTAACCCCCATGTTGGGAGTTCTCTCTATAAGGGTTAAAAACAATGTGGTGAAAGCAGAAAATGCTAAATACCAGCATGTTCTTCATTTCCAAAAATTTTATTACAGGATATTTTGCTCAGGGTTATTAACACTTGGAATTGTTTGGTAAAGGGTTAAAAAAATTGCACTGTCTGAAGATACCCCTATAAAATGTCTGAAGATAACTCTATAAAATTGTAATAATCAGCATGAATAAAGAATCATAAGAATAAAGGGGAAAAAAGTCAATATCTCCCTTCGCTCATGTTATTTTAGACATCAGCAGATGATGTTGCCATGGACTAATTGAAACTTCTGTTTACATTTTAAACTTCTCTACAGAACTACACAGTAATGAATTCAGTTTTTCTGTACAAATATGAATCATATGTAAGTTTTCAACCTTTTCAACATTTCAGACTAGTCCATATGGAAAGCATAGCAAACCACAATTTTGTTGTGACAGTACTACTCTAAAAGAAGGAAACATGGGAACTTTCTTTTCATGTTTTTTTTCCTAAGGGCCATTCCGTGAAGTTTTATCAAAACTGTATTGATAGTTTCAGAGATGAAGATACATGAAATAAAACATTACAAAGGCATGGAGAATGAACACATACATGACTGGAGGGGTGACAAATGCCTGACATAATATATCGTCGCTTTACTTCAAAACCTCATAATTACAGTTTGTTTGAAGCTGTAGTTACAAGGTTTTTTAAGTAAACCGACGATATGGTCTCTGGCCTTTGGCTAGTGAAGCTATAAAAATGGTATAATGTTATGCTTGCTTTAACTCTTGACCAAACAATCCTAGGTTTTCAAACCTCTAAGAAA
Organism: Tridacna crocea; assembly: GCA_943736015.1. Lineage (NCBI taxonomy): Eukaryota > Metazoa > Mollusca > Bivalvia > Cardiida > Cardiidae > Tridacna > Tridacna crocea. Next base: position 21,250,748 of record OX031066.1, read on the forward strand.
AAAGCCTTTGGAACACATTGTGGGGAAAGGAGAAAATGCTGGTTACCAGCATTTTCTCCTTTTCCCAAAGTGTTTTCAAAAACCTTCCCAGGACAAATTTCATTTTTTGAGTCAAATTAATTTTGACGGCTACACATGCTTTCAATATGGACTAGACTAAAATTTTGTCATTTCGTAAAGAGTTGGGTAATAAGCCAATTAAAACATCACCAGTTTCTCTCTTAGCAGTAATGTTTTTAAAGTGCTTTGCAATAAGGCCAAAAATTTTGTCTGAAGAAGGCCACAAATAACCAACCTTGAGCTGACTGGCCTGTCATAAGTTGGCTGGATTTCAGATCTTGTGTTGAACCATGCATCTGTAAAGATTCCGATGGATTGATCTGAAAAAAAGGAAAAATCTTTTGAAAGTTACAGGCAATTACTATTTTTTCCACAATGTTTTCAAGTCTCCTTTCATAGTGTCAGGACTGTCTGCTAAATGGATGAAGCAATCTTTATGTGAGAGTAACATAAAAATCCTATGTAGATCTACATGCTGACAATAGCACATCTGCACTGACTGTATCAGTTGTGCAGTATTGTATACTTTTACAAATGTTGACAAACATTTTACATGTACATCATACACAGTACTGACACTAAAGAGACGGAGAGAGTTCACCATGGATTCTATAATTCCAAAGCCATTTTTCCTCTATCAAATGAATAAAAGAAGAAAAACATCAAATTTTTGTGACCTGTCACGCAAAAAGGGACCATCTTGGAACAGCATTAAGTGTCAATTGTGGACTGACTGTGTAGATTTTGCAGGCTGACCTGTTACGAAAAGTAGTCATTTTACCTTAACATACAATCATTTTCGAACTATCAACTTAAAATGACCTGCACTATCTTTGATCTGTTTTCATCTGAATCCTTTAACCCTTTCCCAAACGACAAAATTCTAGACCAGTCCAAATTGAGAGCACTTGCACACGACCAAATTAACGTAACTCAAAAATTGAAATTTGTTTCTACCTGAGAAGAAAACATTGTGGGAAAAGGAGAAAATGCTGGTTACAAGCATTTTCTCCTTTTCCCACAATGTTTTCAAAAGGCTTCTATCTCAGAGTCATAAAAATCCAGGGATTGTTTGGTAAAGGGTTAAAGCTCACATAGAATGGCAACCTACGAATCGGATATACAGTATTATCTACCTATATTTGCGAGTGTGATAAATAAAACCAATATATATATTACAATATTACGTCACATACTGACAAAAACTTAAAAACCATGGCTATCTATGTATCAGATATGCAGTATTATCTGCCCGTGTGAGTATGATAGATATACCCCATGTACATCAAATCACATCTACACACTGACAATAGCCCACATTGAATGGCTAACTTCTGGACCCCTGCACTATCATCATGTACAAAGAGCAATTTACAGACAGAGAGAATTACTTTAACCCTTCACAACACCAACATTCCTGAGAGAAGCCTATCAAAACATTGTTGGAAAAGGATTCTACAATAAACTATATCGTTTCCACAAGATGGTTCTAACAAGAGCTTTGCAAAGTGGCACATAATTATACACCTGAAGGGGTTTGTGAGTGAAATGGCTTATAATCTAGAACACCTGGATTTATCCAATGAATGAATGAATGAATGGCGTTTTAAGGCCCGTCGACAAGTTAGGTCATATTGGGCGCACTTACTTAGTAAACAATAGTGCGAGGTGAAAATAACATACATGTGCAACAACATAAGACAAACATGATAACTGAGGAATGGACGAAACACAAAATGATGCCCCTTTTGTTGCCTTTTACGACATTCATGCTGTCACTTTTGTTCCGCCAGATGAAATGGCAGATGTGACGATCGCAGGACTGCAGTGGTTTATTCTTATACCCCCGATGAAACCACATGGGGTCCCACAGGCCAATTGATTCCCATTCCAAACCCTATTTACATCAAGAAAAATAATACAGGATTTGAAATAAGAACTACCCAGCCTGCTGCAATCCTACGAATTATGAGGAAAGCAGCCGTTTGTCTCTAATTTTAGTCCCCTTCTACGACATGCCATAGAGAAAGGCCGAGGTCCTATTCTATACAGTAAAAAAAACCTGGGATTCCACGGGGATGCATTTATTCAACTCTAAAAATTCACATGCACAACTACATATCATAGAGATTCATTGCAGTAAGTTTGAACTTAATCCGATGAAAACTAAAGGAGTTGCACACACAAAAAATTGCTAAGTGATGGATGGACCGACTACTGGGGACATAACAAAATAATAATAATCTGCCCTTTCAGTGTATAACAAAAGAGCTGTCCAAATTAATCATAAAAATCCTGTTTCAATAAGAAAGGTTTACTTTGATGATTAATTAAACACAGGCTTGTATAAAATTAACACCCAAACACAAGTGAAGAATTTATTTTGTAGGCAAAATCCTCTTACAGAATTCTGACAAGCTATGAAATAACCCTTTACCCAGCAACAAAATCAAAGACTTCTCCAAATTCAAAGCTGTTGCAGACAACATATTAAATGCTGCTAAAACGATAGCATGTCTCACTTACAGTTAACTCTTTACCAAACTACAAAATTTCAGACCTGTCTGAATTGAAAGCACTTGCAGACGACATAATAAACATAACTCCAAAATTGAAATCTGTTTGCAGCAGATTAGCAAACACTGCTGGAAAAGGAGAAAATGCTAGTAACCAGGCTTCTATCTCAGGGTCGTAAAAACCAGGGCTTACTTGGCAATGGGTTAAGAAAAAATGGCATGCAAAGTTAAAAAATGCTAATAGCTGGCATTTTCCCATTTTCTGACAATTTTTCAATTTGCTTCTTTCTCACGGTTATTAACCCAACACAATCCATACTTTTGACGACCCTGAGAACAAAGCCTTTGGAAAACATAGTTGGAAAAGGAGAAAATACTGGTAACCAGAAATTCAATTTTTGTGTCTCATTAATTTTGTCGTCTGCAAATGCTTTCAATTTGGACAAGCCTAAAATCTTGTCGTTTGGTAATGAGTTAACACATAAAATAGTTTGGTAAAGGTTTTAAAAAAAAAAAAAAGTCGGGCTATAATCTAATCTAACTCTACCACAACTCAACTGTCAAAAACTGGGAAGATTTTCAAACCGATGACTTACCCCTGCATTGTTCTCAGCGCCCGTTTGTTTTGTTGGTGTTGTGTAGGCAGTTTGATAGAGAGTTCCATTTCTTGGAGAGTTTTGTTCAAGACTGGCCTGCGACATGATCGTTGAGGGCATCATTGAATCATTCCCTTTGCTTAATGGCACCTGACCGATTTGAGCATTAGCATGATTTATGGTGGATGAGCTGAAACAAAAACACAATAAATTTATTATACATATTAGATAAAATAAGTTATCTTCTTCTAACATTTTGTGAATGTGAATGAACTATTGAGGATTATCCCAGCAAAGGTAGCTCTCTGTCACAAAGCCATGAGTTTTAACTCCTTCTTTTGTTTGTTTGAATGGTGTTTTACGCCGCTTTCAACAGTATTTCAGTCATATCACGGCGAAAGTTCACATATTCATGTTTCCTGGGTTTCACCAGTACTAGGCTAGGCTCTGAAGTGTCTTGCCCAAGGACACTCCTGTGAAAACTCCTTCTTTAACAAACCACAAAATGTTAAGACTGGCCCAAATTGAGAGCATTTGTAGACAACAAAATAAATGTGACTGAACAATCAAACTTTTTCATGGGAAGGATAGAAAACATTGTAGGAAAAGGAGAAAATGCTGGTTACCAGCATTTTCTTCTTTTCCCACAATGTTTTAAAAAGGCTTCTCTCCCAGGGTCATTAAGTCAGGATTGTATGGTAAAAGGTTAAACATTTTGTGAATGTAAATGATCCATTCAGGACCATAATAAGGTAGCTCTCTCTCACACAGCCTTGAGTTTTAACACTATACCGAATGACCAAATTTTAGACAGGCCCAAATTGAAAGCATTTGCAGATGACAAAATAGATGTAATTAAAACATTAAAATTTGTTTTAGGAGGGGAAGAAAACATTGTGGGAAAAAGAGACAAGAGGACCATGATGGTCCTATATCGCTCACCTGAGTACCAAGCAGCAAAGGTCTACAATAAAGATAAACACCAAATATCAAGGTTCAAGGCTAAATGATAATAAAACAAGAGCAGCAATTTGTCGCAATTTGACTTGAGACTTTGAAGTTCCATGCCAGACAAGCAAGAAATACTGTAAGAATGAAGATCAATGTGGAATAACATAAAGTTCGCATTAGGTAGAGTTATTGTTCTTGCGCATTGTACTCTGTAATACTGTAACAAACATGCATACCAAGTTTGAAGTCGTTCCGACTTGAGATGAGGCACTAAATGCTGTAAAAATGACATTCAAAGGGAAATAACTCAAAGACAGCACAAATTAGAGATACAATTCTTGTGCACTGCACTTCCAAATATTGCACCAAATAATCATACCCAATTTCAAGTCATTCCTACTTAAGATGACAAAGTTTTGCTCCGGACAAGCAAGAAATGCTATGAAAATGAAGTTCAAAGGGGAAATAACTCAAAATTCAAGCTAGGAGAAGTTATGGTTCTTGTGCACTGCACTCCATAAATATACAACGATCATGCATATCAAATTTGAAGATGTTCAGGCTATAGATGACAAAGTTATATTCCAGGTGAGCAGAAAATGCTGTAAAAATGACAATCAAAGGGAAATAACTTACAGACAGTATAAGGTAGAGTTATGGATCTTTCAGATTGCACTCTGCATTATTGCAACAAACACAAATGTCAAGTTTCAAGTCAATCAGACTGGAGATGACAAAGTTATGCTCTGGATTAAGAACTATTATAAAGAACTTTCTAATTCAAGGGCAAATAACTCCAGTTGTTTGCATCCGATTACACCCATAATTAAACTCATCCAAGATCTTATGGTTATATATATTTTGGCCAAGTTTACTGCTGACTGGTTAAAAATTGTAGATGCTAGAGAGTAAACAAAGTGCAGTATAGCAATTTTTCTAATTCAAGGACAAATAACTCCAGTCATTCTGGTCAGATTAGACCCATAATCAAACTCATCCGAGATGTTATGGTCATATATATTTTGATCAAGTTTGGTGCTGATTGGTAGATATTTGTAGATGCTAGAGTGTAAACAAAGTGAAATACAGCAATTTTTCTAATTCAAGGGCAAATAACTCCAGATGTTCTGATACGATTAGACTCAAAATCTCACTCGTCCAAGATCTTATAATCATATATAATTTGACCAAGTTTGGTGCTGATTGGTTGATATTTGTGGATGCTAGAGTGTAAACAAAGTGAATTACAGCAATTTTCCTAATTCAAGGGCAAATAACTCCAGATGTTCCGATTCGATTAGACCCAAATTCGAACTCATCCGAGATCTTATGGTCATGTATACTTTGATCAAGTCTGGTGCTGATTGGTTGATATTTGTAGATGCTAGAGTGTAAACAAAGTGAAATACAGCAATTTTTCTAATTCAAGGGCAAATAACTCCAGATGGTCTGATCCGATTAGACCCAAAATCGAACTCATCCGAGATCTTATAATCATATATAATTTGACCAAGTTCGGTGCTGATTGGTTGATATTTGTAGATGCTAGAGTGTAAACAAAGTGAAATACAGCAGTTTTTCTAATTCAAGGGCAAATAACTCCAGATGTTCTGGTCCGATAAGACCCAAAATCGAACTCATCCGAGATCTTATGGTCATATATACTTTGACTAAGTTTGGTGCTGATTGGTTGATATTTGTAGATGCTAGAGTGTAAACAAAGTAAAATACAGCAATTTTTCTAATTCAAGGGCAAATAACTCCAGATGTTCTGGTCCGATAAGACCCAAAATCGAACTCATCTGAGATCTTATGGTCATATATACTTTGACCAAGTTTGGTCCTGATTGGTTGATATTTGTAGATGATAGAGTGTAAACAAGAAAATGTGAACGGACGGACGGACGGACGGACGGACGCCGACGGACGGTGAGTGATCACAATAGCTCACTCTGAGCACTTCGTGCTCAGGTGAGCTAAAAATGCTGATTACCAGCATTTTCTTCTTTTCCCATAATGTTTTCAAAAGACTCTTTTTGCAGGGTTGTTAATAGTCAGGATTGTGTGGTAAAAGGTTCAAGACCCTTAAGACAGGAGGATTTTGAAAGCATGGTGTGGAAAGAGGTAACAGGTAATTAACTTTTTCTCCTCCTTCCACTATGTTATCTATCTTTATTGAAGGCAAAATCAAACATTATACCCACATTTAACCCTTTTCCATGCTTCTAATTTGGACTCGTCTTAAATTGTTGTTTAGTAAAGAGTTAATTTGTTGTCTTGCAAATGTTTTTGATTTAACTCTTTACCAAACGACAAATTTTTGGACTGGACCAAATTGAAAGCATTTCCAGACAACATATTAAATCTTGTTAGTATGATCATTTCAGACTTTGATAGGGTGAAAACATTGTGGGAAAAGGAGAAAATGCTGGTTACCAGCATTTTCTCCTTTTCCGATAGTGTTTTCTATAGGCTTCTTTCTCAGGGTTGTTAAAAGTCAGGATTGTGTGGTAAAGAGTTAAACGCAAGTCCAAAATTTGGTAAACATTATAAAGAGATCTATGAAGTAGAGATACAAGACGAGCACAATGCTTTTGTATTTGGAGTGAAATATTGTTAACTCCTTACCCAACAACAAAATTTTGGACTTGTCCGAATTAAAAGCATTTGCAAATGACAATACAAACTGTTGCGAGAATGATGAAATTTGTCCTTGATAGGGTAGAAAACATTTTGAGCAAGAGCAGTTGTAGAAAGATTATGCTCCCAAACAGGTGTCTTTTAGGAAAGTGAAGGCCATCGGCAATGGTTGGCCACAGGAAAAATTTACAAAAAAAAACCTTTTTCCATGAAAAAACCGGGAAATATACGTCAGTGCAATATCTTAGAGAGGTCCAGGAACTTTGAAGAAATGGCTTCAGATGGACGAACCGATGGAAGAAGGGACGGACAGACAAAGTGGGGACTATAAGCTCACCCTTCCAGGAGTATGAAAAAGAGGAAATTCTTCTTACCAGCATGTTTTCTTTTATCCATGTTTTCAGAGGCTTCCTTTCTGTGGGTCATTAAAAGTAGGAATCATGTAAAACAAGAGCCATCAGAGACGGGTTATTCTCCCCTAACAGGGCTTGTCATAAAATATATGAAATTGAAATAAATTTACTTCTTTTATCCTAAAAGGACCTGTTCATGCTCCCCAAAAATTGAAGTGAAAAGGCAATTACTATCTTAGAGATGGCCAACACAAACTTGTAGAGGACAATAAGTCCAGTAAGCCCCCTTTAAGCCCTCTTTTCCCATAAGGCAATATTGCATCATTGAAATAAATACAAGTGGTGTGTGATTTGTGGCATTTTTTAATAATTCAAAATTCGAAATTTCATAAAATTTTGAGCAGTCATGTAGTAAATATTACATAAAACGATTTTTTACATGAAGCCCACTTTTTCCAATGACGCAGCCTGAAATTGAGAAACCGGAAGAGAGGTACCTGGGCAGCGTTCCAACAAGTTCAGATTTGAAATTTCACAAAATTTTGAGCACAGATGTAGGAGATACAAGTGAAAAACAATTTTTTTTATGAAGTCCCCTTTTTCTGTGATGCAGTCTCAAATTGAGAAATCAGGAAAGAGGTATTTGCGTATTCATAATTCATAGATTGAAAATAACAAGGGCACATTTTGAAACTCGAAAAACAAGATATAACCATGAAGTTTCATGAAATTTTGACAAAAACTGAATGAGATATTAGTAAAAATTGCAATTTTGCATTAAGGCCCCCTTTTCCTTGGCATTTTACAAGAAACCCCCTTTTTCCATGACAGAGTGTCAAATTGAAAAACACATAGGTAAAGAAACAAGAGCACATGGTGAAACTTTGAAAAAACAATATAACCATGAAGTTTAATGAAATTTTGACCAAAACTGAATGAAACATTAGTAAAGATTGGAATTTTGCGAGAAACCCCCTTTTTCCGTGACAGAACGTCAACTTAAAAAACGCCTAAATTAAAAATATCAGGTGCATATGCTGAATCTTTCCATAAAGAATATAACCATGAAGTTTCATGAAATTTTGACAAAAACTGAATGAAATATTAGTAAAAAATGCAATTTTGCATTAAGCCCCTTTTTTTCATGACACGGGGTCAAATGGAAAAACCGGGAAAGATACGTCGACGCCTTACCCTAAGGAGTTCATATATGAAGTTTTATCCAATTTGGTCCAGGGGTTGTGGAGAAATGGCTTCGGATGGACGGACGGACAGACGAAGCGGTGACTATATGCTCGCCCTTCGGGGAGCATAAAAAGGGTTAAGTTATCAAACAAATTTGGAACCAAACACAATGTTGCTGAAACCTACCTGCTTGAAGCACTACTTGAGAATGCACTTGATGTAGATTCATTCCCCCCAAATGTAAACGGAGAATTTTCCGTTCCAAATTCCAAGCTTCCACCGAACTGCACATCAAGGGTTGTCATCATATGACCTGGCATTTCCACGGCTGAGGCTGGAATCTATAAAATAAAATTTGTTTTTATTGATTTCATATGCTGAGTGTTGTTTTCAACATTGTTTCATTCATATAATTGCACTTGTGGTGTAAAATTCTTTTGATTGGTCAGAATCTGGTCATGTGACGAAAAAACCTGCATACAATTTTTCGATGAACGCAAAGGGACTACTTTGGGTTTTTCTAAATTGTTGTCTAGCATCTAATTTTAGATTTCATGCAAAATGTTTATGGGCTATATTTAGAGTTCCATCGCTGAATCAGTCAAACGCAGAAAGATTGATGTCTTTTCCTTTAAAAATCTTGCAAAAAGAAAATTACCCAATAAACCTTGACAAAATGATGATTGTTTATCTTCATTTGCACCCTAAACATCAAAAATACACTATGCCAACAGTGAATCGAGAGTCTGAATGGTAGACTTCATCAGTTACATCATTCAATACGTCAGCAGTTGATTTCTATGAAGCCAAGGTGACCGAGTTAAATTCAGTGCAATGTGTAAACAGAAAATCTCTTGCATAAATGAATTTGATTTCTTCTTTCATGACGGAGTTACATAAATCTTTTTATTGCGGGTATTAGGTAGAAAAATGATGGATTACTATTGACCAGAAAAGTCATCATGGATTGAGTGGAATGTATAAAGTGAAAGATATGTCGGAGAAACGACCGAAAAAAGTTAATACACTGTGTTAAGAATTTTAGAAATGTTGGCATGATAGGGATGATATCTGAAACAAGCCTAGAACTGGGAAACAAAAAAATCGAAGAATGAACAGCTGTGACAGAGTTTTTTACATTCTAATAAGTGGGTCACAAAAAGTTGGCGTCATTCGATTCATAGCTTACAAGAAACATAGGATTGACCAAGTCTTGTATCAGCAACAGGTAGATACTCATCGAGAACAGATCTGCCGACACTACGTACACCTATTCTTTACAAATTATCTATAAAAAGGTCACTCGAATGAACACATCGTCCGTTTAGCCTCAAGCTCGGATTATTGATTGTATTATTCTTATACAGAATTAATTTCTTTTAGTTTACTCCATTAATCATCGAAAGTATTGATTTCAAAGCCAGCATAATGGCCACCTTTGACTGAAAAAAAAAAAGTATGTTGAAATGCTAAAACTAGATTTTGTATTCATGCCTGTGCTACCAAGTATCTGCCAAGGAAATGAACTCGTATTTACTGTTGTATTTGTCAGTGATTTTTTCACTTTATCATTTTCGAAAAGTGAATGCAATCATAAGGGTTGCATGCTGATTTTTATGTTTTCATCAAGATTTAAATGCAATTGGCTTATAACATAGCTTAACATAACACCCTTTGGGCATTATTTGTCATGCAATAAGGCAATTGCAATTTGTATATAGATGAAAACACAAAAATGAGCACTCAACTCTTTATCCTTGCCCAGTGCTCCCATAACATTCTTTACAAGTCACCAGCTGCTTTCCTACATTAATTGTATGGTGTTAAACAATAGAGTCTCTTTTACCAGTACTCTGCACAATATTCTGCTTTCCAACAGAACCATGGTCTAGCTTTCCTACATAACCATAGTCAAAAACCTGATCAGCAGTATGATATGACTGACTGATTGAATGGTGTTTTAACATGTTTTCAATATTATTTCAGTCAGATCACTGCAACAGCTCACATATCATTGTAATTCCTGTGTTTCACCTGTACTATGCCAGGGCTCTTAGGTGTCTTGCCCAAGGACACTCCCAAGAAAACCCAGTGGATACAATGGCGCTTGAATCTGGGATCTCCTACACTTCTACACTGACTACACTTCTACGCTGAGACAGGCAGGACCCCTGATAGAGAAATGAATCTTGTTGTATAAAATGTCATCAATCCTAGGAGAGAAATTGACCAAGCTGGGCAATTGAAATAGCCACTCTGCATACCAGTAACTGCACTACCCCACTGAACATGAAACATATAAACATGTTGGAACTCATTATATAACTGACACTTTCAGGATCTTACATGAAATTAAACCGTTTGTTATGAGCCAATCTGTTGCTCAGAATTTCGGCTATTGTTCTTTTCAAGAGTTTCATGCCACTTGTAAAACAAAGGTTTTCTTCAGAGGTCAAGTGATTCATGACCCTTCAAAAAGGCAGTTACCTAAATGTTGAGCAATGGAGTGGTTTTTATTCAGAGAGTATTTTATCATTCCCTGTGGAATTTATAAGGTATTGTACTTTTAATAAAACTGCAATATGATTTTAGGACTTTATGGAAAACAGTAGAAAATTTACAAGCGTTTGCTATCAAGATCATCATTCTCACAGAAACTGGGTAATATTTGCCCTCTCAGTAAATCAACACATCTACACTTTATTGATAGTGGATAGTTTTACAAGGAATAAAACTTTGTTTACTCTATAAGAATTCTCTCAACAACAGGTAAAGCAATCCATATTGATGATATGCATCACAAAAGTATATTTTAAGCTATCTTTGAAAATTTACTGATTAAAGTAATTAAAAAGCTGAAAAGACTCTGATCTGACAATGTCAAAGGAGACATTTTATTGTGTCATAGGTTTCCATATTTTTTTTGCACTGAACATTTTTTCATGTGTGTTAATTTATTGTTAGCTGATGAAGCTATAAATTCCTTGGTCTTAACCCTTTACCATACAATGCAGACCTTTACGGCTACCAGCATTTTCTATTTTTCCCCACAATATTTTCTATCCTACCAAAGCAAAATTATACCATAAGAGCTAAATTGAAATTGTGGCCTACAAAGGCTTTCAATTTGAACAAAGCTAAAATTTCGTCTTCTGGTAGAGTTAATCCTTTACTCCATAGATACTCATTTTGACGTATCAACAACAGACAGCTTTTAAAAACAGTGTGGGAAAAGGAGAAATTGCTTGTAACGAGCAATTTCTCCTATTCCCACAATGTTTTTCAGTAAATCAGATATTCGTATCCTCATTTGTCCATATTTTTGACATATCTTTATTTGCTGCTGAACTGGAAGAACCCCAAGTTGGCATATCAGGTAAAGGGTTAAACATACCTTTGAAGGCGGTGGCAGCTTTGATCTTTGTGGCTTGGGTCGTTGTTGCAGCATAGCATTCTGGGATGCTGTTACAGAGGATATACCACTTGTTACGGCATTAATGGACTGAGATACCGATGACAAATTGTTTCCTGTTAGGGAACCAGTCAAACCAGTTCCATTTAAGCCAGTACCAGTCAATGAATTCCCAGTCAAATTGTTCACACTGAGGCTTGTTGAGTTCAGAGCACTTCCAGTCAGAGTATTCACCGGTAGACTGGTCTGTGTCAGACTACTCCCTAGGCTTGTTCCAGCCAATCCATTGCTCCCTAAACTTGATCCCCCTAAACTGTTTGTCCCCAGGGTAGGTCCTCCTATTGCACTATTGCCAAGGCTAGATCCCCCAAGGGTAGCAGCACCAAGACCTGTCCCTCCAAGGCCATTTCCTACCAAACTGTTGGCAGTCAGTTCACTTGCAGTGAGACTTGTTCCCATATTTTCTTGCAAGACAGCATTTTGTTGAAGAGACACCAAAGCACTTACATTGGATGCTGTCTGAGAGGACAGTGAGCTGGATCCTGAGCCAATCTGCAAAAAAAACCCCCAATACCAATAATTAACTTTTTACCAAATGACAAGATTTTTAGACTTGTCCAAATTGAGAGCACTTGTATTCCTTTGTATTAAACTCTTTGTATAACTCTTTACTACACAATGCAAACTTTTAATGATCCTGGGAAAGGAGCCTTTTAACCACATTTAAACTTGTCTGCAAATGCCTTCCAATTGGACAAGGTTAAAATCTTGTCACCTGGAACAGGGTTACGGCAGTCTTTAGATAACTCTCAGACAGTGTGCGTTTGTACTAACTCTCTAGTTTAATATTTATGGCAAAATGAGATAATATTCCTACCTAACTAGCCGATTACCTAGACCTCCTTTAGCTCTTTAACTAACAAAAACCTTTCAAAACTGGAAGCATTTACGTATTACAAATTATATTTGTATCATGTGATTGACGGTGACTTTGGAAGTTCAAAACACATTGAGGGAAAAGGAAACAACATCGGGTATCAGCATGCTCTCCTTCTTCCCCACAATACTTTACAGCCTTTTAAGGACGAATCTTAATATTTTACCCAGGATTAACTCTTTACTAAACAACAAAATTTTATAGACTTGTCCAACTTCAAAGCATTGGCAGGTGTCAAACTTGACTCAAAAACTAAATTTGACTTTAGAAGAGTAGAAAACATTGTAGGAAAATGAGAAAATGCTGGTTACCAGCATTTTCTCTTTTTCCCACATTGTTTTCAGAAGACCTCTTTCTCCAGGTCATGTTTTGTAACTGAAAACACTTCTTTCTCCAGGTCAAGGGATTGTTTTGTAATAGGGTTAATTTGATGTCAGTGAATGCTTTGGGTTAGTAGAAGTCAAAAACTTTGTCATATGTACAAAATGAATCATTTAACTCTTCACCACACAGTACTGACTTTTGAACGACCCCGAGGAAGAAGCCTTTTGGTAACCAGCATTTTCTCCTTTTTTCACAATATTTTCTGCTCTATGAAGGAAAAATTGTGTCATTTTTGCCACCTTTGTCTTCTGCAATTGCTTTCAATTCGGATCAGTCCAAAATTTTGTTGTTTGGTAATGAGTTCTGAACATATTCAATTTTACTTACACCAATGGAATTCTTGATTGACTCTGTGGCCTGCTGATTAAACTGGGTAATGTAGCTTGTGTCAGTATTCATATCATTCTGTGGATGTTTGGGATACAAGACTCCGAGGTCAAACCTTTAGATATAAATCATAGATGTTATTCAACATTTTACCCATAAAAGGTATTTATATACAATAAGATATACAATAAGGTTACTCTAAAACCAGAAGGAATAGGGATATTGAAAATGTTGTTAAAGGAAAACATGCTGGTAACCAGCATGTTCTCTTTTCCCTCCATGTGTTTGTCTCTTCAAAGACAAATGTTATTGTTTGAGCCATAATGAATTTGTTGTCTGCAACCACTTACTGTACAAACTACAAACAAATCTATAATCTTGTTGAACAAACTACAAACAAATCTAAAATCTTGTCATCTAGTTAAAATTTAAGATGCAATTTACAACATAAGTGTGTCTGGTATTTTCCACAAAATGTATAGTATAATAGATTTTATCTTTTATCATGTTACATCTGTAAAACTTCAAACTAAAATTGTTTCATTTTAAGGATGATTCCTTATGTAAAAGAAGCAAATGTTCTTTTTTCCATCACTATGGAGGATAGGATACTTATGTTTCCAAGTCCTTCTACCCTAATTTCTTTAGCATGGAAAGACTAAACTTTTCAATCTAGCTGCTACTTTGTATATAACAAATACAAGTAACAAATTGATAACATTTAACTCTTTACCACACAATCCAGACTTTTAATGACCCTGAGAAATCAGCCTTTTGAAAATATTTTTGGAAAAGGAGAAAATGCTGGTAACCAGCATTTTCTCCTTTTCCAAAAATGTTTTCCACCATTCCCAATTTTTCACAGAGATTTATTTTGTCATCTGCAAATGCTTTCAATTTCGACCAGTCTAAAATTTTGTTGTATGGCAAAGAGTTAATATGCATTTGCATATGAGTGATCAGAATTACTTAAGAATTATTTGATGTTCTATGTGAGTAACTGTCACTGTCCTTCGTGAAATATATTTATGTCAATATCCCTTACCCAACAATCCCAAATTTTAATGATACTGAGGCAGAAGTGGTTTAGAAAAATTGTGGTGATGGGTAACCAGCATTTTCTCCTTTTCCAAAAAAATTTCTAGCTCATCAAAAACCGAAATCACCGTTTGAACTAGATTAAATTTGTATTCTACAAATGCTTTGAATTTGGTAAAGTCTAGAATTTGGTCTTTTGGTAAATTGTTAAATAACATGGATTTTTATTTTAATTGGAATATCCACAATTCACAGCTTCTCAGTTCTGTTTTTCAGTCATTCCGGCAGGAACAATTTAGCTTCTTGTTATACACTAACTAATCCAACATCCATTATCCTCACTCTTGCATTTGTTTGCCCTCTATTAGTAGCGCTACAGAACACACTCACTACATAGCGCTACAGAACACACCCACTACTACTGCATTTTTAAGGTCTATGTCCATATACTTATGCTGTTAAAAGACTTCAAGAAAGAAGTTGAATTCTCTCAATCAACAAGGCTCTCTGCCCCCCCATTGATTAACCCTTTACCACACAATCCTGACTTTTAACAACCTTAAAAAAAAAAAAAAAAAAAAAGACAGCTATAGAAAACACTGAAGGAAACCACCTTTTTCTCTTTTTCCACAATGTTCTCTTCCCTATGAAAGACAAATTTCATCATTTGAGCCACCCTTGATATGTGATCTGGAAATGCAGTAAACTTGGACTAGTCTAAAATTTTCTGTAGTAATAAATAAATAAATTCTCAGGTAGCAAAGACTAACAAAGAAAACTTACGTATTTGATAAGGAGTTGTCAACAGGAGGTAACTGGACTGGATTTTGAGGCTCTGGAACATTTGCAGCACTGGCTGTAAAAACTTTGGTTTCTGCCAACTGTTATCAGATAAGAAGAAAAGGAAATATGAAATGGCACTTGTAAAATGAAATTGGTTACATATTTGCTCAAATATATGGACACAAGAGTTAAATTTATGGACCATTACAATTCTGTTGAACAGTAAGCCACTCTTGTGTTCTCATCACCACATTTCATGATCAAACTTACATTGCAGAAGTAAATATAAATATTATTAAATATGGATGAAAATTTGTAGACTGAATATGGATGGGTAATTCAGAAATGAACTTGTATTTCTGTACACACATCAAACAATTTATTCATCCTTTACCAGGTGACAAATCTTTAGCCTTGTCTAAACTGAAAGCATTTGCAGGCATATATTTCAATGTGGCTCGTATGGTGCAACTTTTCTTTGATAGGGCAGAAAACATTGTGGGAAAAGGAAAAAATGCTGGTTACCAGCATTTTCTCCTTTTCCCACAATGTTTTCAAAAGGCTTCTTTCCCTGGGGCATCAAAAGGCGGCATTGTGCGAAAAAGGATTAATTACCTGTCAGAAAACACTTACAATAATTGAGCACACACAATGGGTTTTTTCCCCCTTGTCTTTAACTCTTTACCAGACATCATAATTTTAGCCTTGTCCAAACTGAAAGCATTTGCAGATGACAATTTTGATGTGCCTCAAATTTTGCAATCTTGCTTTGGTTTATTGATTAATTGTATGGTGTTTATTGCCATTTTAAACATTATTTCAGTTAAATTGCGGCAGCCTGTGCACCTATCCATGCTTTCCTGGAGTCTGTTTTACCAGTACTACAGACAATTTTCTTTCTAACAACCATCATCAAAACAATGGGCAGCGGTGGGAGAGGAATGAATCCTGTCACAATCACTATCATCAATCCTTCTAAAGAAAAAGGCCCAGCCAGGGATTGAACTCACAATCCTCTGTTTTGCAAGTCCTGTATGTAAACCAACTGAGCAGCCAGGACTTGGCAATCTTGCTTTGATATGGTAAAAAACATTGTGGGAAAAGGAGAAAATAATGGTTACCAGCATTTTCTTCTTTTCTCACAATGTTTCAAAAAGGCCTCTTCTACAGGGTCATGAAAACCGTGGATTGTTTTGTAAAAGGTTAAGTAAAACTGATTTTATAACAAAAACTACGATTAAACTTAATTAATTACTAACAAAAATAAGAACACCATAATCATGTCGGTGCCAAGGCTGGGCTGCCACTGCTTGATTTTCAAGTCAGAAAAGGGTATAACTTTGTCAGATATACTTTGATGGTTTCCTGCCCTTTCTGTATGGGTTTCCTCTTTGCTAGTTAACAACTAATCCTGAGTCTTAATCCCGAGTTTAAGTAAATATCTTCAGTAAGAGAGATTTTAACAAAAAAGTTTTTGCATGATGAAGCTGACGATGAGAGGGATAAAACAATACCTTGAACTTTGCTTTGAAAAAAGATAGGCTAGGAATATTCAAGGAGTATAAAAGAATTACTTCCATATGTGGCAAACTTATCTATTATGATGACTCCATGCAGGCAAGGGAGTCATAGCTTTGTTTAACCCTTTACCACATGACAAAGTTTTAAACCTGTCCAAGTCTAAAGCAGTTGCAGACAGAAAATTAATTCTGGATCTAATTGTAAAAGTTGTCTTTGATAGAGTAGAAAACACTGTAGGAAAACAAGAAAATGTTGGTTAATGGCATTTCCTCCTTTGCCAATAATGTTTTCAAATATCTTCGTCTAAGCTGTCAAAAGGTGGAATTAATTCTCAGCTAATAGTTTCAACTAAGAAAGTCTACAATTTTGCTGTCTAATAAAGTTAAACTGGCTTGTGTCATCACCAGATTTATGCCATCAGAACAGACTCTACAGAATTTTTCCCAGTGTTTACATGCAGTTTTTTATGTACAAGGCAGCTTTATTATTTTATTTTTGCCCTCTGTATTTGTTCTTGTCACCTTGGGTTAAAGTCCAAGCATAATGATAGAATTTACAAAATCTGATAATACAATCACAAAACAATTGAAAGGAAAAAACTTACACTGCCAGACCAGCTGTCAATATCCTCATTCCAGTCATCTTTCGAATCACCCCAGTTTGAAACTACAATATACAGTTATATTAAACTATAATACTAGTATACATTTATATCATAATTCTCTTCCTTGTACAAGATTGAAAATGCTCCATCGTAACACACAGGCAGGACTTTGTCCTTTCAAAATTTGAAAACACCTTTAGCACACTTATTCTCTCTTATTTTGAACATATTACAAGTCTATGCAAGATAACAGATTTCTCATAATAATCTTTTGCAGATTAATGCAGCATTTGCTACAGCATGATAAAACAACTCCATTTTGTTCTGATTCTTTATTTTCAAAACTTGTGAAACAAATTCTGGTTAATTTCAAGTCTAATATCAAACTTTGTCATTTGAGACACTGCCAGGTTGTATACCACTTAAATTGGGAACATGATCAATATTCTTTGAGACACTCTCAGGCTGTATGATACTTAAGTGCGGAACTTTTGGAACATAAATAATATTCTTTATGACATCCCCAGATTAGCCCATTGCCACACAATCCTTACTTTTGACGCTTCTGAGAAAGAAGCATTTAGAAAACATAGTGGGAAAATGCTGGTAACCAGCATTTTCTCCTTTTCCCGCAATGTTTCCTACCCTTCACATAACAAATTTCAAAATTTCAGTCACTTTTATTTTGTTGTCTGCAAATGCTTTCAATTTGGACCAGTCTAAAATATTGTCGTTTGGTAATGGGTTAAATGCCAAAGTTTTCCAACTTGAACGATGTTATTCGAGGCACTCTATGGTTGTAGGTTGTTGGCCACTTAAATGCTTAACTTTTGATGCATGAAAAATGCTATATATGTGATGCTCACAGGTAGTATGCTATTTGAATGCCTCACTTTTAACTTGTCAACAAGGTTATTTTAGGCACTCTTTTGTTGTATGCCACATAAATGTGTGACCTCTGGAAGACAAACAAAGTTACACAATACACTCTCTGATTGAGTGCCACTCAAATGCCTATTTTTTGGAACATAAACAATGTGACACGACACTTCTCATTGTATGCCAAATAAATACCAACTTTTGAACATACACAATATTTTGAGACATTCTAAGGTTGTGTGCCAGTTTTATGTCTTTGAACAATGTTATATGATTACCATTTAAACACCTTACTTTTGGAACATGAACAATTTTATTTGCAAAACACCCCTCCCCCTACACCCAACAAAAAAAATTAACTTAGGTCATAGGAAACCTATTTCCAAATTTTTGTAAAATTAATTTGTAATTTAGCATGAAAAAATAATTTGAACATCAACTGCATTCTAATTACTAATTCTACAGCCATGTTTTATGGCCAACTGGTAGTAAAAAATTTATTTGAGATAAAAGCAGTACTTACTCTTTGGTTCTCCTATCACAGCAGTTTCATTTGTCCATGTATCTATGTGTGGCCCATTATCAAAAGTTGTATTCTTCTCAAATCGAGAACTTGGTGTACGGAAATTTCTGAAAGAGATGTAACAATAATAGGTGGAATAAGTTTGGATTTACTTAATAGGACTGCAAGAAAATTGCAGAATTTTCACAAGTTTAAATTTCATGACTACTAATATAACCAATCATTATCCACTTAGCTCTTTACAACACAATCCTGACTTTTAACAACCCTCCAAAAGAAGCTTTTTGAAAACAATGTGGGAAAAGGAGAAAATGCTGGTAACCAGCATTTTCTCCTTTTCCAACAATGTTTTCTACCCTGTTGGAAACAAAATTTTAGTTTTAGAGTTATGTTTATTTTGTCGTCTGCAAGTGCTTTCAAATTGGACCAGGCTAAAATTTTGCTTGGTACAGGGTTAACACTTCACCAAGCAAACTATTTTTTGACTCAACCAAACTGAAACACCTTCAGACAAATTGAATATATAAATTGTGTTTTACGCTGCTTTAAACGCATGTCATAGCAATACCTCTCATCTTCATGAATATCTTCGTTTTCGCTAGTACTAGGCTAAGGCATTGAGCCGTCTTGCTCGACAATACTCTTGCGAAAACCTTATTTTAACATAACATGTGAAGTCGGTTCTATAAACAAGTGCAACGAAAGCATGGTAAAATCTATGTTATTCTATGTGGACTAACGCTAGGGCTCCGTACCGGTACTCAATATATATCGAAAACCGGTATTTTATGTTTGATAGATATATCGGATCGAACGTTTCTGTGTCGAACAAAATATCGATCATCAAAAGAAAATAAAAGTAAAGCATATAAATACCCAATTTAGTTGTTTTTAACGGCGAAATTCATTACGAGTTTACTTTAGGTACTCTCTAAAGTCGAGTAGTCGTAGAGGTAGGTGTGGCTACCTGGGAAACTTACAACCAATCAAAATGCGTCATTCTTTATTACTCGCCCTGTACCCGTTACACAGTGGATGACAATTAGCTAATACCCCTATTCTCGTTCCCCCGTCATGTTGTTTGAAATCTGCAAATTATGCATCAATCAGCTGATTGCAGACAAATTTACGCTGATAATTGGTCAATATAGTTGCTTAAAGACAGGTAATGAACATCTCATGATGTGATGGAGAGGTAGCGATGGAAATAATTGAAACCGTGACCTTTCAACCTTCCTAAGATTTTATTTAGTCGATCTTTTAATATTGCCGAAAAATGTGGCTCGAAAATCAAATCTCTTTTTCCATTAGATTATCTGAAATCAGTGTTCCGACTCGCATAAATTATTGTGTAAATCATTTTATAGACTTGAAATTTGCATAACAAATGTTAATCACACGCGAGACCTCACGTAAGAAAAAACATGTACGAAAAGGCCATTATCTGTTTATCGCGAGTAAAATAACAGGTTTTGATACTAGTTCTAATCCTTATTGAGAAATCTATGTCGAATCATGCGAACATACCTATCCAGAAATTAACACGCATGAAAAATTGTTCGGTGAAAAAAAAAAACACGGAAACCCATGACACAACAAAATGTCTCCTTGACATTGTCCGATCAGAGTCCTCTTAGACTGTCTTTTCAGCTTTTTAATGAGTAGTAAATGCAGATCTAGTTAGAATTCATATTAATTTAGGCCTACATAATTATGAAATTTCAATACAATCTAGAAGTGTTAAATTTGCGGTATTTTGTTTTTCAGGTATGCTGAAAAAAGAACAAACACAATTTTCGCATTTTTTTCTTTCTTTTATTGAAAATTGAAATATCATACGATATATCGAATATCGATCATTTTGTATCGATACAAATATCGTATCGATCAAACTGACCGATACGGAGCCCTAACCGACGCCATTCTATATAGAGTCACAAATTACTGACTGACACCTAACAAAGACAAGTCTTAGTCTTAGAATGGGCAGGCACACTTTTGTATTTTATTTAGTAGCGTATTGCTTAAAGGGGTTCTTGTTATATAAAAGTTCCTACCCACTACTGCCTCCACCCCTCCCTCTTCGTGACCCGCCTCTCCCTCTGCCTCGACCTCTTTCAAACCCTCTATCTTTGTTATACTCTCTATCATCATCTCTTTCCAGTCTATCACCAGCTCTATCAGGACGCCCCCTTCCCCGAGACAAGCGTGGAGGTTTGTTGTCATTTCTCCGCCGCTTGTAATTGTCAGACTGATCTCTGTTGCCACGGTAATTATCAAAGTCATCTCTATCCCGATCCTGGGTATCTTTTTCCATCTTCTCCTTATTGTCTCTTCTGTCAGGTTTGCTGTCTACGTTGTTTTCAACCACTGGAGTTGTTTGCTCCTGTTTTGGTGGTTTCTTCTTCTTCTTTCCTGACTCCCTCCATTCACTCTGTATAACAATGGAAAGGTTGTGTCAGTCATACAACTATCTATTTGCTAGCCTATCACAGAATTCAGCTATTTAACTTTTTACCACCATGTATATAAGCTTGATTGTTTTGTCCTATGCATGTAAAATCTACTTTAACTGAGATTTTACAATTACAGGCCAGACTACACAACAGGACAGTAAAAATTCAGAATCAGAACACAGACACTGTGCATTCTGATCCTGATCTCTATCATGTAACAAAAGCCCTTTTCAGCCCATGATGCCAAACTGATTGACCCTTTACCAAACAATGCTGGTAACAACCAGCATTTTCTCCTTTTCCCACAATGTTTTCTACTGTTTCTCTAAGGTCAAGTTTCAATTTTTGAGCCCCATTTATTTTTCAGTCTTCAAATGCTTTCAATTGGAAGCTTTTAGAATTTTTTTGTTTGGTAAAGGTTTACCACACAAAAAAAATTGTGACTGGACTATGAAAGCGTCTGTGGACAACAGTTTAATACCGGCTCGAATGATGGAATCATCTTTTGAGAGGATAGAAAACAATGTGGATAAGAAGAAAATAATAGTTACCAGTATTTTTCTCCTATTACCCCCATGTTTTCAACAGTCTAATTTCCTGCAGCCATTGAATATTGGGATTGCGTGGTAAAGCATTAAAACTTCTACCATACTCAAATACCTAACAGAAAACTTTACTACAAAAGGAAATTTTAGACCAGTTTAATTTGAAAGCATTTGCAGACAACATGATAAATGTAGCTCAAACGATAATTTTTGCCTTTGATAGGGTAAAAAAACATTGTAGGAAAAGGAGAAAATGCTGGTTACCAGCATTTTCTCCATTTCCCACAATGTTTTCAAAAGGCTTCTCTCTCAGGGTCGTTAAAAGTTGGGACTGTGTGGTAATGAGTTAAACACATCTTTGTCAAATATTGAAAATCGTGGTGTTCTTAACATAATATTAGAAGTGGAATCATTGTGCCACGACAGAAATTGCTTATTTCCCATTTTGTCACTATGCTTTTGATAGGAGTCTGTTATAACATGACAGCATTGTCCGAGTGTGGTTTTATAATGATACATGTCCTGTCAGCACTAGAGACATTATCCTTACCTCGTCCGCCTTGCCTTCAAGAACCATGTTGACAGCCTTGTCCATGTCATTTTGGTTATCATGAAGAGCAATCTCAGCTTTGTCTTGGGAACAACCTGTTAGCTCCATAATCTGCAAGGTAATTGTTCAAATTTCATTACATTTCACAGAAAGTTACAAAGAAAAATTATTATGTGTTTATGATATCTTTAACCCATTGCCACATAAATTCCTGGAATGGGAACAACCTGTTAGCTCCATAATCTGCAAGGTAATTGTTAAAATTTCATTACATTTCACAGAAAGTAACGAAGAAAAATTATTATGTATTCATGATATCTTTAACCCATTGTCACACAAATTCCTACTTTTGACACCCCTGAGAAAGAGGCCTTTTGAAAACACTGCAGGAAAAGGAGAAAATACTGCTACCCTTTTTCTCCTTTTCCCCCAGTGTTTTCTACCCTTCTCAGATCGAATTTCAATTTTTCAGTCATCTTTATTTTGTCATCTGCAAATGCTTTCAATTTGAACCAGTTTAAAATTTTGTTGTGTGGTAAAAAGTTAACTCTTTACCACACAATCCCCACTTTTCACACTTTTTGACCATGAAAAAGAAGCCTTTTGAAAACATTGTGGGAAAAGGAAAAAATGCTGGTAACCAGCATTTTCTCCTTTTTCCACACTGTTTTCTACCCTTTCCAACACAAATTTCAATTTTTGAGCCATTCTTATGTTGCAGTCTGCAGATGCTTTCAATTTGGACTGGTCTACAATTTTTATTTTTTTGTTTGGTAAAGAATTAATCACGGTAGCTGACATATTCCTAACACCAAACCAGTGCATAAGCTGCAATGTGGATAGTCATACTCTTTACCCAACCATAAAAGTCTTGAATGATGCAAGTTGTAAACCTTTGCAGATGACAAATTTAGTATTCCACAAATCAGATTTTTTTTCCCACAAAAGGGAAGAAAATATTGTGGGAAAAGGACAAAATGCTGATAATCAGCATTGTCTCCTTTTCTCCACAATGTTTTCTAAACTCTTTTCCTTATGGATCATTAAGTCATGTTAGTTTATAATATGCTTATATTACAGTGCACAGGCTTTGTCTGGCATACTCATGAGAGAAGCTGGACAATAGGATCATTATACTCTACATCTGTATGCTATCCTAACAATCAAGGTCTAAACACCAAATCATTAGTAAAGGTACGAACTTGACATCTACATTAAAGTGGAGTCATTTCAAAGTTGTTTCAAAGAAAGCAGAAATGTAAATTCAGTAGATGTTCAAATGTTTAGGTAAATGTAAACAATCACTGAAAAAAGGGGCAAAAAACAGAATCCTGCAAAGACATGTACCCCATTTTCCATGTTGAAACCTCAAGTAGCATTCTAATGCTAGATTGGGGTAAGCAAATGATGTTGACAATTTGACATGACTCTATTTTTTTTCAACTGACCAAGATACATTTCAGACTGCAAGCTTGAAACTTCTTTTCGTTCTCTGTGGCCACAGATGTCGTTCATTTATCCATTTATATACAAATATTTAATTTACTTAAATTGGGCCAAAATTGACTCTAAATGTGTGCCATTTTAATTAGGTGCAAAAGGTGTAAAATACTGATGCTGGGAAAAAAAAAAAACGGTATTACAGGAGACTTTGAAAACAAATATGGAATTGCAGAACTTTGCTTTTTTACCTTGCAAGAACAGATTCAAACATCTGAAACACATTTGATTTATCATGCACACATGATTTAAATTTTGACGTGTGTGGACTTTTGTTTCAGAGTAAAGTCACTTAGTCTGTATAGTTTTTTTATCTTACAATTTTTCTGTTGTGTATTCTTACTTTGTCATATGAGGTTGTCATTTGTACTTTTAGCTAACAGTTAAAAGGATTTGAATCTATGTGGTACAGCTGCAAGAAAGATAAATACCTGTGTGATTTTGCTCTTGAGTTCTGAATCTTCTGTATCTTTCTCCTTGCCATGAATCAGGTTACTCAGAGCTAGTTGTTCAGCTGTGGCCTGTAATTATATTTCAGAAAAAAATATTATTTTATCAAAGATGCAAACCTAACAATTATGTTGAAACTCTATAAACCCTTTACTCAATAGATACTCATTTCTACGCACTGCTTGTAGAAGCCTTTGGAAAACACTGTTGCAAAAGGTGAAATTGCTCGTGACGAGCAATTTCACCTTTTGTCACAATGTTTTCTATACTTTTCTATGTTTTCCCATGACTCATTTTCAGCTTCCGGCATACAACTGAAGGGTGAAATATGTCGTTACTAGGTGTCAGTATATTTCAATGCTGACCAATGAAAGGGAACAAAATTGCAAGAACCAAAAAGTACAGGGATGTACCAAAATTACACCTTATGATTTTTTTGGGGATCACGTGGAAAAAAAAGGTTAAGGGTCGACAGCATTTTTCTAGGTAGGGACGGGAAACCCGAAACACATTTGTTATTTTTTCCTTAACTGGCTGATAAATAAGCCAACATATGACCAGCAAAATGTTACGAGGGCTCTCATTGGTTTTTTTTCCTGTGGATGTGTCACCCCTCCTATTATCCAATCAGAAATGGCATACTTCAAAACCTGATAAAACACTGTGTTACTTCCAATGTACAGCAGACATCTAAGCCATCATTTTATATATTTTTGGGCACAAGTAACCAAAAAAGAATAAATGATGTCAAGGCGACACTGAAGACTAAATATTTTTTAATAACTGATAAACAACACATTGCTGTGTGCAAAAAGCAGCGACAGGCAGAAATTCATCTATAATATTCAGCCAATACATCACAGATTATTTTGCTGAAAGTCCATAAGGGACAGGCTAGCTGAAACTTACACAATCCCTCACTTTCACATGTATGAGGCATTCAGTGGAAAAAGATCATAAGGGCAGTGATGGAAAAAAAAATGTACTTTTGATAGCAAGGACAGTATTAAATTTGTTTGGATAGTTTCCCTTTGGCCCCAATAGTTTTTTCTAATGGTCATACTTTTCTTGATAATGGGACCAATTGGCCTCATAGATTTGATTTCTAGAATGAACCTTGCAGGTATTTCATAATTAAAGATCAGACTAACAAGTGTTGAGATTATCATTCTCTAACAAAATCCATGACTGATTTAGATAAACAAAACAAGATTTTTCTTGTAATTACTTATTTATATGTTAATTAGCCGGGCTTTCCATTTTGAAAGATCTATTGAACCAACATGAAAGTCAATGGCAGCACCCTAAGTTCATCAACCCAAAAAATAAAGGTAATTTTGCTGGTATTTTGGCGATTTGTCAAACCTGTAAAAAAGCATGATTTACTTGCAATGTGAACACTGTGGCCAAGATACATAATCTGTCCGAGATAAAAATACTTGTATCATGCACTTAACCCATTACCAAACGACAATATTTTAGACTGGTTCAAATTGAAAGCATTTGCAGACGACAAAATAAAAGTGACTGAAAAATTGAAATTGTTTTGTGAAGGGTAGAAAACATTGTGTGAAAAGGAGAAAATGCTGGTTACAAGCATTTTCTCCTTTTCCCACAATGTCGACAAAATAAACATAAGTCAAAACATGAAATTTGTTTCCAGCAGGGTAGAAAACATGGTGGGAAAAGGAGAAAATGCTGGTAACCAGCATTTTCTCCTTTTCCCATAATGTTTTCCAAAGGCTTCTGTCTCAGGGTTGTAAAAAAACAGGGATTGTTTGGTAAAGGGTCAAGCTAACCCTAAATATTTTTCTATTTTCTTTCAGAATCATATCCAGGATAAACAACAACCATCTAATTATAGCTTCAATACTCAAAGAAGATTAACTCAGTATGTGATGTACCTGTATGGTCTTCAATGGGGGTCCTTCTGATTTCACTGTGTGTGTGTTCTGTATTTGGGATTTGCCACTACCTTTGTCCTTGTTGGACTTGCTCCTTCCGGAGCTTCCTGTATTCCTCATTCTATACAGTATTTACAATACTCTATATACAAAAAAGTCTGAAAAAGGAGAAAAAAATAACAAACATTAGTGTTTGACAATATTTATAGGTAAATTATCTCATGAAAAAAGTCATTCTAATCTTTGAATCCATAACTGTATTTCCAAAATAGCTATTTTTTTTTTTAACTTTGCTGATACATCAAGGCAGCTTCCAGTCTTAACATAGTTCACTCAAAGCCAGATAAATTAACCCATTACCACAAAATACCTACTTTTGACAACCCTGAGAAAGAATCCTTTGGAAAACATTGTTGGAAAAGGAGAAAATGCTTGTAACCAGCATTTTCTCCTTTACCCACAATGTTTCCTACCTTCACAAAACAAATTTCAAATTTTCAGTCACTCATATTTTGTTGTCTGGAAATGCTTTCAATTTGGACAAACCCAAAGTTGTTGTTTGGTAAAGAGCTAATAACCAGGTGAATTGTTTAAGCCCTTTCCTTTGAAAGAACCGGTAAGATCAATTAAAATATTAATAACAGACTACTCCAGCTTATGTTCTGAAATACAGGCTTTTTTAAGTCTGATAACCAGTAGCCAAGACCAGAGCTTCTTGTCAATATACAGAAGATCAGATTATCTGTGCTATGCTAATTGCATTTTTAATGAGAAGTAGAAAGTGTCTGACATTGACAAAAATCCCCCACTAGTTGCTTTGTCACTGGTTCAGAAAAAAATTTAAAAGGGTCATAACTTCTGCAATAGCACACTATTTTTAATGAAAATATCAGTTGCCTGAATTTTCACAGTATGACAGTCTTTTTTTTTAAACTGTTAACCAAACAATCCCAGGTTTATATGACCCCAAGATAGAATCCTTTTGAAAACATTGTGGGAAAAGGAGAAAATGCTGGTAACCAGCATTTTCTCCTTTTCCGACAATGTTTTCTATCCTGCTAGAAACAAATTTCAATTTTTACTTGTGTTTATTTTGTTGTCTGCAAGTGCTTTCAATTTGGACCAGACTAAAATTTTGCTGTTTGGTGAAGGGTAAAATTTCAGCCAAATCTATTGAAAAGTATAAGAGGAACAGAATCCTGACAAAACCATGTGTCATGCTCTGGCAAAAGGGGGCTTATTGCATCTCCGTAATACATCATACCAAGCAAGTCATTACGTAATTATGAATCCATAATATCCACTTTTTTTAACAAAAAACTTTATCATGAGGTATGCTAGTCCATGGACTAGTGTTGGGCAATCGGTTTAAAATCTCAATCGATTATCGCTTTGTAATCGGAAGAGCAAACCAACTAGCTATCGATAGTACAATCGGTTTAGACTCCATTTTATTGAGAATGTCTTTTTGCTTAAAGAATACTGTGACAGTATTGTAAACATGATAGTCTTCATGTATTAAGTTTATAAAGATGTTGTATTCTGCACTTTAAAACAATTAAGTTTTCCAAAAGAGTTAAAAAAAAGAACCAGACATATACCTAATAGTTCAAAAATTTGCAGATGACCCTTGTTCCCCCCCCGCCTTATTTTCATTTCATAAAACAACATTATTTCCACGCATGAACAGAATTTTAACTTCCACTTATTGTTTTACTCAGAAATTTGTGTGAATTCACTTTTAAAATTCATTATTAAAGATAAAAAGATTGTTTGAAGTCCTACTGATCGGACGACGCCACGCTGCTCATTGTAGAGTCATGGGTTTTCGCGCTTTTTTGGCGATCTATTTTTTCTTGACAGTTAGTTTCTGGAGAAGTATTACTACATGATTTGACATCATTTAGTCAGTTTAAATAGCAAGTAACTAAAAAAGCTGTCACTTTACACTAGATAAGAGGAATAACACTTTCGTTACTCTGTCATAAATGACTCGCCGGCTTCATTATCATCCGGGTGTCCTTCACATTTTATACTGATTGTATTTAACCCATATTTCTGCCAATGCATGCAAGATAGGTTATATTAAGTTCTAGACGACAATTTCATGCCTCAGATTGACATTTAAGGCAGGTATGTTTCACGTCATCCTCTGATACCGCGGGGTCTCCCTATTTGCTACGCGTAGCAAATAGGGAGATCCCGGGATATCCGAGGATGGTTTCACGTCAAAGACGGACCATTTCAAATTTCCAAATGTCAAAACCCGGGCTCAGGGAAGCTTGCAGAGTTGTCAACTTTTGTCAAGACATCCATGGACAAAGATTTGTTTCTCATTTTTCAGCAAATTTTCGTTTTGTTATCCACTATGTTTAATCCAATATTGTGATTAATAATAGTCACAAAACCAAGCGCTAAAAAAACAGAATTCAAGTTTTGGCACCAAGCCAGCTTAGCAACCGACTACAATCGATTCCGGGATTTCTCCATCGATTATCGGAATCGGAAGCCAAAACCAACTGACTTTCGACTATAGTCGATCATCGGCCCACCACTACCATGGACATACAGAAAATTGACCAATAGCGAAGTTTCGAAACATCCTGGAAGACTAATGGGGTGTATTCCTTTTGCCTGTTCTGGCACAGTGTTGTGTATTTTGGAATTCTGTTCTAGAATGCGCAAAAGGAATATTTCAGACCACAATACAGTGTTCCAAAAGTATCTTCTGAACAGAGCATGTTCGAAACACTGTTCCAAATGGTATCGAAATAAAAGTACATTTGCATGCTGGTTGTTACAAGAGCTACTGTCATAGCTGTGTTAGTAGAGGAAATGATTAGCTGCAAAGAGAGAGTACAGACGTGTCTACTATGCCCCTATTTATGGCATTCGTGTTGTAAAAAAGAACATTTGCAAATTTTGCCACGAAGAATTGTCCGTCTTTCAGCCATCTGGTATCACCTAGCAACCACAGAGTTCTGCCAAGCTTTTTACCTTATGGGGCCAATGGCCCATCCAAGCCCAAAAAGTGGGGCCACCTTTTTACAACATGGGGCCATGACTGAAGTTAGGACATAAATTGAATATAATTATACACTAGAGACAAAATACCCAATAAAAATCAAACATTTTGTATGATAATTTAGCAGTTATCTGTTTTATTAATTCTTATTTACAAAGAATTTCCTGCGCTTCAAGGGCCAAAGAAAATGGAAGTATCTCACTTCGGCGTTTCGGGTTGCCCAGAGGGCTTGGTCTTTGCCACTTTTGGTTTTGTTTGACCAAAATAGCTTAGTTTACATTTACAATTCTTCTTTTCGGCCATCGGAGTTTATCAAAAACAGCAATCATTTAATGCAGAACGAAAAACGAAACCGTTATCTGTTTACTTGTGAAAACGAAACTCATTGGCTAAAAATTTGGGGAACCCAACTTTCATTAAGTATTAAGCCATCAGAATTGCCGTTACGATCCATAAAACGACTGGGGAAAACAAGGAGACACTCTCTTGCTCTCCTGATCATTCACATTCATGTATGCTGAGAGTAACTAACGACAACTCTGCTGGGAGATTGACACGGAAGTGAAATTGATTCGAACAAAACAGAGCTTCCGGTGAATTTGTCCCAAGTAATCTTCATACCTACGTTGCATGGCTCATATTTTTAATGCGCCGGGTGGCCCCTCGGACATATTTTTTTACCGCCATCTGTAATTTTTTAGCGCCGATCCCGCAATGGCGCGTCCTCGGCAGAACTCTGCAACAGTTCAGCAGGTGACCTACACCTTGATTGGATTAGAGCAGTCAGAAAATGTTCTGCAGGGAAAAAGACTTAACTTCTTTCCTCTAGTCGCCACCTGGGCTCCTAACATAAAAAAACCAGGGGCCAGCTCAAAATCCAGAGGCCCAGCTTACCAAAGCCAGAATGGATTAGCGATAGGAGAAGATAAAATCGGCGAAATATTTTCCCAGTCTATTGGCGAGTCCGATTTTATTTTTAATTTTTCCCGGCTTCATGGTATCGGCAAGGAGTGCAGGACAATTCGCCCCAAAGAAAATTTGCCGAGACATGTCTGAGGTGAGAATTACGATGACTTCTGGACTTGGGCGAGTTGTCATTTGAATTATGGGCGAGACGTTTTCCCAATCTATGGGCGAGTCAGATTTTACTTTTAAGCAAGTTGTGTTTAGTTTGGGGGCAGTCGACCTCTAACTGTTGGGCAAGTTGTCTTTGAACGTGTTGCCTGTAATTAAAGTATCTGGAATAAATGTGATTTTACCTGCATCTTTTGAAATGGCTCTATGCGCCAAAATTTCCAATGACAGCCAATAAAATGGGCATGGATCGTTAGATGAATGATTAATCATTAACATCGCACAAACTGTGCAGCAAAATACCAATTAAATCAATTGAATTTTATTTTTTTCCCAATGTAAATAAATCCAGTGTTATTTGTAAACAACTAATCTAGTACAGATAACTGTCCCCAAAGGCGATGTTACTTTTCGACAGGTCGCCTCTGGGTACAGAGACAATCCGGACAAAATCAGTTGAAAGTTCCGCATAGATTTTGTGCGCAAGTTTGAAATCTTATAATTCCCAAATAGAGCACAACACTAGGATTCAAACATACCTGTGGCTTTCGTATTCAATATTCTTTCATTTGAAATACAAATATTTTCAATTCAAATGTGATCGTGAGAAAATACCGTGCATTTCATCAGTGACTTGAGCTGTTTACATTCCAGAAAACATTCAAAATGGCAGCCACGCACGATACATTTCGTCCGTGATTTTTCCGAGATAAACATGTTGTAAACGACTTCTTCAAGCTTTTTATGTAATGAATGATTTTAGAATTTGTTTTTGGTCATGATTAGTATTAAAATTTAATTGCATTTCACTGCAATACAGATAAAACCGACGAAACCGAAAGTCGGTATAGCGCTCTATTTTTGCTACTGGAAAATTTACGATGGACTTGAGACGGTACGGTGTACAGTAAATGTCCAAATATGAAAAAGATCACCGGGGGTCTCATTATTGAGACTAACAACTAACCTAACAACTTCCTTCAAACAGGTATGCACACTCAACTGAATTTTAATTTTGTAGTCTGGTTCCCTAACCCCAATAACTATTTTCGCTCAAGGTGCCTCCATCATCAGCGAAATTGCCAGCCAAACCATCTAGTAGCATGTCAGAGATACTTCAATTTTTGCCGAGACATGTGCATTGATGATATCACCATGTTTTTTTTTATTTCTGGTGAAGTAGGTCAATGATTATTTACGTTACAAAGTACAGATTTGCACAAAGGTAAGATTTAGATATTAAATAACATCAGTTTTTTTTTTGGTAAAGATTAACCATTTATCTAACAATCCATGCCCATTTAACTAGTTGTAATTATAAATTTGGCCGCATAGAGCTGTTCGAAAAGATGCCGGTAAAATTTTAGATGAAATGGTTTACAGTCAAAACGTACCCAAACCAAAACGTACCCAAGTCAAAACGTACCCAAGTGGAGTCAAAACGTACCCAACTGAAG
Source organism: Tridacna crocea (assembly GCA_943736015.1). Classification (NCBI taxonomy): domain Eukaryota; kingdom Metazoa; phylum Mollusca; class Bivalvia; order Cardiida; family Cardiidae; genus Tridacna; species Tridacna crocea. Next base: position 21,282,418 of record OX031066.1, read on the forward strand.
TCAAAACGTACCCAAGTGGAGTCAAAACGTACCCAATGTGAAGTCAAAATGTACCCATGATTTTTATAGTGTTTTTATCTTCCATCTTTCCACACATTAATAGAAATATTGCTTTATCATCTTGATGATGATAATTTTTCATTCTGCTTTATTTCAAATTTGCCTTACATGCTTAAAACAAACAATTAAGCATACCACAGAATATGTAGCTAAGTCTATCAAACGCTTCATGATAAAATTACATTGTTTGTATCTCTCTTTTTTTTGGCAATTACAATTAACATTAGGGAAAAAGCATCACATACCTTGATATCATTGTCCATCATTATTAATATATATTTTATCCATTAAAGAAAAATCGGGCGAAAAAACTTTATAAGAATTAGCACTTTTATAAAAATGAGATACGTTAATTACATTGTTTGGATAACAAAAGGCGCAATTTTCACACCCAAAAAGTGTGTAATAAACTATAATTATGTGGCGAATAATTTAATTATTCACAGTGGTATTAAAGCTGCTGTATATTGGCTGATTATATATTTGAATGCTTTGTAAATATTGATGATTTGAGAGACAGTTTATTTTAGATGAAAAACTGAAGGGTTGATTTTTTTTTTAAATTCATTAAATGCTCTGATGGAAATTTTCTTATATTTTCCTTTTCTTCCCTTTGGAAGTTCTTCTTTGTATCATTTTTATCATCAGGAAATTCCCTAAATATGCATAAGTAAAATACTTTTGTTGTCTATGAGTGGTGACACGGTTACACCTTCTTATCATTACAAGTATGAATATTTACACAATTTTTCAGTTAATCAAAACTTTAACAAGTAGAGGGCGAATATTATAAGACATATTCTGCACTGAAAAAATTTGTAAACTTATCTCTTTACCAATCAATAAAATCTTGGACTCTTTCAGATTGAAGACATTTGCAAAAAAAAAAAAACGTTATAATATAAGGCTTCGAAGGGTAAAAAACATTGTGAGAAACGAGAGGAAGTTGTAAAAAACTATTTTTCAGAAGGATTGTAAATACTACAGATTGTGTAATTAAAGGTAGCCCGTACTTTTTGTGGGTGAAAAAAAATGTTGGACTAAATATCATTGAACATTTTCATTTTAAACTTAAATTGACTAGATCTAACTTATTTTTTGTTATCTTTGAAAAGGGGCTGTGTGGTGAATATAATTAATATACTATGAAGCATAGTGTACAAATAATTGTAAATCATCTTTTATGAAAATAAAACTGTTAATGACAACTAGTTTGTTACACCTGACATAAACACATCACCCAGAATTGAATGTAACGTAGGATTAAAACCATACATTATTTGTAAAGAATTAAAAGGATATAAAGTGAGTCAGGAGTTAAAACATCCTTTTAAAAGGTAAGATACATGAAGTTTTTAATCTATAACTCACACTGAAATTATTTCAATAAAAAATTTACTTTGGGTACGTTTTGACTTAAATTTTGGGTACGTTTTGACTTAACTTTTGGGTACGTTTTGACTTATTTTTTGGGTACGTTTTGGTTTGGGTACGTTTTGACCGCATCCCAAAATCAAAAGTTCCAGATACCTTCAGACTGAAGATAGTCAAGCCCCCACTTTGAACAAATGTTATGTGCAGTTGTATGTTGAAACTGTATTCATTATCTGCCATGGTAATTTCTGCTGATTCCAAATCATTTTACAATCAGGATTCTAAACAATGACTATTATGAAGACGTCCTTATTTGACAGATGACATCAGTAGCTTAACGAAGGATCTAATAACGTGAGGTACACTACTCTCATGTTTTAGATAGTTGACCGAGCTCAAATCATTTGGTAATATACCAAAAACAACAAAAAATAACTACCAGGTTACAGAGACATATCGATACATTGTGTAGAAACAAACACATTCCAAATGAATTCTGCCATGTGACGCCATGCTGGTTTTTCCGTCGTAGATAAATCGAAATTAAGAAAAATCACCTTCGTTATGATCAGAATTATATCTATATCTACAATCTTAAATGATTGATGATAAGTCTAGCATCATAGCAACTTCAGAAAGGACTCTACAGCACTGGAAAAAACAACAATTTTTGTTAGACAATCGTACCTGGACGTCGAGCTCTTAATAAGCAGAATGGTCACGTGATCAACATAGAATTCGCGCCGCCATATAAACATTTTCCGAGCGTGACGTCATGAATGGAATTCCGCTGCTAAAACAGCATTTTACACATTATTTCCAGGAATATACAAATGAAATCATCTAAAACTTATCTATAGTTTACCTATTAAGGACTTAAAGAGTAAAAACACGCTGTATTTGTTTGTTTCTTGTTTTCAACTCTTGTGTCCGTTACACCTCGGCGATTTTCGACTCTCTGGTTTCAAGGGAGACAACTTTAAGCGTGCATGTACAAGAACAGTCACGCACAATGTCGGCCTTTTTAACCCTTTCCCAAACAATTCCTGGTTTTTACGGGTCTGGGATAATAGCCTTTTGAAAATATTGTGGGAAAAGGAGAAAATGCTGGTCAGCATCTTCTCCTTTTCCCACAATGTTTTCTACCCTGTCATAGACAGAAATCGTCTTTTCAGTAAGGGTTGAATTGTCGTCTGCAAATGCTTTCAATTTGGTCTAGTCCAAAAGTTTGTTGTTTGGGAAAGGGTTAATATTTGAAGTCAAGCTCCATATATTCACTCTCTCATTTCACCAACAGTCAGCTGAAAAAGCTGTCTTGTTCATAGCAATCATAAGATGATTTACAACCAAACAAAATGGGAATTCATGTGAGCTGGTCCCCGATCTAAATATTAATATTCTCACCAGGAAAGTTTGGACTCACATGTAGATTTATCCAGGTCTTTGCTAGTGATATTACAGATCTAGATTAAAGATCTTTCATGCCATCCATAATCTGTTTCATCTAGATGCATAGATCTAACTAGACTCAATATTCTTCACAATATCAAGTTCCATACTTTAAAGGTGGCCCTTCACATTTCGCGACAAAAAATTTACAAAAATACAAAAAAATCATACTTACATGTATACTTCCAAAGTCTTACAATTTCACCTGTAAAACGCAGTAAACGAAAACCATCCGACAACAAGGATAATTAGAGATTTTCTACGGCCCAGGTCGACACCGACGGGAAACACGTTTTATTTTTACATGAGGAACTCGCTCATTCACATACCGGAAATACACAGAAGATGCTTCAAAACATATGGTCCGAAGATATTTTGAAAAATAATTACATGTTTGATATGTTATGGAATTTAAGCGTCATTAGTCACGTGCCAGTCACTTAACATTCCCACAATGCTTTTTTTCTGTTTTTGGCGCGAAATCTAAAAATAGCTTAAGAGGCTACATAGCCTCTTAAGGGAATACCATCGAAAACATTTTTTTTTGTAATTTAATGATTCTTAATTATTGCTGATTTGTATTATTTTTTCATATAAATTTCAGTGACATATAAAATTTTTGATTTGGTGTGATGTGAAAATTCTAAATACCTACCTTTAATGTAGAATCTAATCCAGTTCTGTACAAGATCTGACTCAACATGCAGACGAAGCTTTTAGTTGTTGAATTTGGACAGTAGACTATTTCCAGTTTTTATTTTTGACTGAGATCACATATCTTAAACTGTAGGTCAATCTTTCCAACATCTAGATGTACATAGACATTGATTTATATATAAATTTAGGCAATTTTAGAGAGAAAAAGTGTCAGCGAATGGGAGGGGGTTAGAAGTAGATCTAAACTAGATCTATCTACACTTGATCAAAGCTATGTTTGAAAAAAAACGGCTTCAAAACATCTAGCTAACGATTTTAGACTTCCTTATACTATACGAGCAAATAAGATCAGCCAGCGACGATTTATTGACTGGTTCTAGAATTATAACTTTTGTCGCTCAGTAAAGACACTTTCTCTGTGTATAATTAGCCTTAGTGCCGAACTGACATGCAGCTTAACTTTTCGATGGAAGAAACTTTTTTTTTTATAATTCATAAGGAGATGGTACTGTAATCATCTAAGATCAAAAACAGCAAAAATATTTTAAATATCAAAGAATTTGAGTAAATACACAATGAATAATTGTAACTTCCGGTAGTCGATTCGTGACGTCATTTCAGAAGAAAAGAAACCAGGATAGACGACACCATCGAAGAAATCGCAAAATGCTGAGATAGTTCTGATCACAGACATATGAGTAATTTAAAAGTGTCTTGATTCATATATTCTTGATTTTTAAAATAATTTGATACCATTTGGAGACAGATAAAACCAACCGATACGATGAATGGCTTGTCCATAAGTGAGCTGTGCTGTTTGTTTTGTTGCCCTCCTTGTCCGTCAAGAATTGCAGCAAAGCTTGCTTTTCTGCCACCGGAACCAACATACTCCCTCGTTCAGGATGAAACAGGTGCCAGATACAGTTTACATTTAACAGATCGGGCAGAGTGGCAATATACACAGAGGGAACTAGATTACATTGAAGTTTTTCAAACACGGACCTCAAAAGGGAATAGGATTTCGTGTATGTTTGTGAGGTGCTCCCCAAATGCACGATTTACAATGTTGTTCAGTCATGGAAATGCAGTTGACCTTGGTCAGATGAGTAGTTTTTATATAGGACTTGGGTCTAGAATTAACTGCAATATATTCAGCTATGACTATTCAGGCTATGGAACAAGCACAGGGAAGCCATCAGAGAAAAATCTCTATGCAGATATAGATGCAGCCTGGCAGTCTTTACGAACACGATATGGAATCAGCCCACAAAATGTTATTTTATATGGACAAAGTATAGGGACTGTGCCAACAGTAGATTTAGCAGCAAGGTATGAAGTGGCAGCTGTTGTCTTGCATTCACCTCTCATGTCTGGATTGAGAGTAGCATTTCCTGAAACAAAAAGAACCTGGTTCTTTGATGCCTTTGCAAGGTAATCTTTTTCTCATTTTTATGAAAAATTTTTAACCCCGTACAAAGACTTTGAAATTTGTTGGAACAAGGGACATGACTGACAATGTTACTGACACTTGGATATTCTTGTACCAAGTAGCCCATATCACCAAAATACAGAAATACCACTCAGATACTCTTACTTTTGGGTTCAGATATGTAGGGGTATAACAATACATCAATGCATCTTTGTATCAGGATTGTGGCGGTCACGATGGCAATATGCATCGATTGCTATGTCCGACAACGATAACAATCACGAATAGTTTGTTCAACAAATGATATTTTCAAGAAAAGATACATAAAATTACTGTTAACTTGATAGGTTGATCTAATATGATGTTTGATTGGGGTCCTTCTTTAAAGAGTAAGATTGAGTCAACACTATGCTCGTGGTAACTGTAAGGCATGCTCGATTTCATTTTTAGCTCCACTGGCCAAAGGCCAGTGGGCTTATGTCATGGCCTGGTGTTCGTCCGTGCCTGTGTGCATTAACTTTTATTTCAAACGTCTTCTTCTCTGAAACCACCCATCCAATTCTGATGAAACTTCACAGAAATGATCCTGACAGAATTATCTCTATTGACATTATTTGGGTCAAATTCAACACACACAAAAAAACTTCAATAGCAATCATTACACAGTAATAAAAAAATAGGGATATTTCTGTTTCGATGGTATTTCGTTGATACACCGGACTGGCTAATTTTGAGATCATGAAGTTGGAAAGGCCACTGTTTGAGCTTGTTTCGGATTTCTTAAAGGGTTGAGAGAATGTTTATGAGAAGTGAGTGGCATGTAGATTATGTTATATGGTACTGAAACACAGCAAATTTGCAGAGCAAAATATCTGATATTTGCTGTACAATTTGGTGCAAACAACTGCCGGAGACTGGATATTAAGGAAGATCTTATATAAGCAGATGGTATCGTGATGCATCATAATATGGTTCCCTCAAAAGTCGATAGTGATAGTATCATGATATTAATGCTTCGATATTAAAAATATCATGATACAGTAAAACGCTGTGTATACCACGCAGGCATGTGTAACATGCAGGCCTTTTTCAGCATCAGATCCAAGGAAAAAAGGTTGTTCGAATGTACAGCACGCATCAAATATCAAAGGGAAATAACCATTTTTTAATCAAAGTGGAAATGGTAATGATTCGAGGTGTACTCGGGGGATTATAAAAACATGCCAGCTTATGGCATGTTGCAAATTCACACTTTGAACTAGCGACCATATCGTAGTTAATCCTCTGTTTTCTCACCTCGATCAACAAAATGTGACAGGTGTGAAATAAACATAGATCTATATGATGTAAATCACGGTTTTTGTAAAAAGTAGCAATAAATTTTTTGAATCATTCATTTCTTTCTGAATCATAATTTTACTCTTTTATAATTGTCCAATGTTAGCTATTAACAAAGAATAAAAAAATACAAGACGAATCAGACGATAACAGTAAATCAATATTATCATTCCAGGATACGTTCGCCATTGCCAAAATGGCTGATAGAATCGGGAAATTACGAATCCTTATCCACAAATTAAGAATGTACAAGTACATTTTAACAAAATTAAAACACAATCTTTTTATTTTTAAATCGGTTAAAGTTGAAATGGGATGATGACGAAAGTTAAGGCTGTGGCGAGAGAACTTATGTATGCAGGATATGTCTTCCCTTTTGAAAACACACTTCAAGTAATAATTATTATTAAAGGGAATGATTTTGTTAATATAGATTAATCATAGATTCACATGGAGAACAATCACTGAAACACTTATACATCTGGCCTGTACCTATACCCCAGTTTAGACTAAAGAATAATTAATATGACATTATCTCTTGGATGTTTTATTTCTTTGATAATAAACACATACAAAAAGAGAGCGCTAATCTGCTTCATTCCCATATGATAAGAAGTAGACCCAATCACACATTGCATGCTGTAGATCTCTGATCCTTCAAAACAACAAAGTATTTTGGCATGTTCCATATTCTTCTGTCCTGTTGCAGTTTGGCAATCACTATTGAAGGTGTTTGGCTAACATTTACAAACTTGTTTGATGTGTAATTTTGACATTGTTATGTTTAAAGTGAAGTGATTATTACTAGGGGTTTCATAATTGTCTTATTAATTGAGCTCTTTTTTGGTGATGTGTTATTTTCATATTATAAAAAAAGAAAAAATATTCTAGCACACCTACGAATAAAGATCAGACACGCCAGACTTGCACAAAAGATACTGCAGTGAAATATCAGGGATTAGCATGCCTGAATCAGCTGATTTTGAATACTGTATGGAGGGGGTATTTTAGTGGACATTTACTATACAGTATGACTGTTCTGGTGCATATTCTTCATAGCAGGCCTAAACATAAACGGTATGTTGCTATTTTGACTCTAGGTTTTAAATCAACACTTTTTTGTCAAAAACCACTACTTAAGTTTTCTGAGTTTCATTAATAAATTTTAGTACATGTATTTTTGTGATTCATCGAACACTTCATTAGCTGATGAGACAGATATGATAAGTAACTTGTAACAATAGTTTGACTTTCCACTGTATTGTAATAGCTTTGTTATCGATAGGAGTGGGTTGATAGCATATTTTCAAGTCGATAACTATGGTGATAGTAGCGTATTTAAGTTGATGACTATAAACTATCATAATAGTTTGTCCAGCTATTGATTATTTTTCAAAAAAAAAAAAAAGGTCATACGAAATATTTCAATACCATTACTCCATTTCTTTTATGAGCGCAGATAACTGATGATAAGGTAATTGGTGAAGTAAACATGCTTAACCCTTTACTCCATAGATACTCATTTTGACGCATCAGCAACAGACAGCTTTTGAAAACACTGTGGGAAAAGGAGAAATTGCTCATAACGAGCAATTTCTCCTTTTCCCACAATGTTTTTCACTCAATCAGTTAATTGTTTCCCCTTTTTCCCATGTTTTTGACATCATATCTTTATTTGCTGCTGAAATGGAAGAACCTCAAATTGGCATATAAGGTAAAGGGTTAACCCTTTACCCAATAAAGCATTTCTATGGTATCTCTAATTGACCCTAAATAACAGCAAGGATGAAGCCATTTCTTATGTGGATATGACACCTTTTGATAGCCTAGAAAACATTGTTGCAAAAGGTGAAATTGCTCATCATGAGCAATTTCACCTTTTGCCACAATGTATGGAGTAAAGGGTTAACTTTTTACCACACAGCAAAATTTTAGACTGGTCCATATTGAAAGTACTTGCAGACGACAAAATTAGCATATCTCAAAAATTGCAATTTGTTTCCAGCAGGTAGGAAGAAAACTAGTTATTAGAATTTTCTCCTTTTCCCACAATGTTTTCAAAATGCTTCTTTCTCAGGGTCATGAAAACCAGGGATTGGTTGGTAAAGGGTTAATCAAAGTATTAATCAGTGTTGAGATGTTAATATACCAGTATTCTTCATTCACTGTAAATGGTTGACCCATCCATATTGCACTGGATTCATCAAATACTGCATACTTGTTTGACTTAACTAAATGATACAAGTGAGTCACTTCCTAAATGTTTGGTATGATTTTACAACATAAAATGAATTTAAGACTGGTTATTGAATCCTTCACTTAACTCATTACCACACAGTCCCAACTTTTAACAACCCTGATAAAAAAAAACCTTTTGGAAACGTAGGAAAAGGAGAAAATGCTAGTTACCAGCATTTTCTCCTTTTCCCACATTATTTTCTACCCTTCCCAAAACAATTGTCAATTTTTGAGCCATATCTATTTTGTCGTCTGCAAATGCTGTCAGTTCGGATAAGTCTATAAGTTTGTTGTTTGGTAAAGAATAATATAAATGAACCTATTTACTCCTTGCCTCATTTGGTATTTTTTGACAAAGTGCACGAGTACATTGTATCAAACTAGTGACAGGTCCAACATGGCAGAGTGGTGAGCCCACCCCTACCCACCCTGGACAACTGCTCCCAGACAATTACACGGGGGCAATCGGCCGGAAGATAGGGATTGGCAGGGGGCTGTTGTCTGGAGGAGGGGGAAGGGATTGCCCAGGGTGTAATAGTCCTGGCGGGGGGGGGGGAAGGGTTTGTCTGGGGGATAATTTGGCTTGGTGGGGGGGTTTAATTGCCCAGGGGGTAATTGTCTCGGTGGGCAATTGTCCTAGGGAATTAGCAGATTAGCAGGGGGCAATTGTCCAGTGGGTAATTGTCTAGGGGGGGAATCGTCCTGATATATCCAGAGTTCTGGGTGAGATGCTAATTTGCAATACAGGCTCTTTCTGTTATTGACTTTAGGTTTATACTAGTGAAACCTTCAAAATATTTGAATTAGTAAAATGTTTTGATAGAATCATGACAAACATTTAAATTAGTAAATTGTTTTATTTGTTTTGAACACAGTTCAGAAAAAGGAGCAAAACCAGTTAGCAAATGTTCCTTTCCACAGTAGTTTCAGATGCTGTCTACTAGAAGGGCATACAATTGTAATTGTATGATTCATTGTGAAACAAAAAAGGTCAACTTCCACAACCCCATGTTGATAGTGTTTTCTGTCCTGATGTAACAACCACTAGGGGTTACTCAATCCTTTACCACACAATCACGTTTTAACCCATACCATACTGGTAACCAGCATTTTCTCCTTTTCCCACAATGTTTTCTATCCTTCACAAAACCAATTTTGAATTTTCAGTCACTTATATTATGTCATCTGCAAATGCTTTCGATTCGGACAAAACTAAAATTTTGTCATTTAGTAATGTTTTAATGATGCTAGGGAAAAAAGCCTTTTGAAAGCTAGATGGGTTAAAGAGAACTTTGCTGGTCATAGTCGCAAGTCAAAATATTGTCCTTTTAACTCTTTACAACATAATCCTGAGTTTTAATGACCCTGAGGAAATGGCCTTTGGAAAACCTCATGGGAAAAGGAGAAAATGCTGGTAACCAGCATTTTCTCCTTTTCCTATAAGGTTTTCTACACTTTCACAGACAATTATGATCATTTCAGATAAATTTAAATTGTCGTCTGTAAATGCTTTCAATTTGGGCCAGTCTAAAATTTTGTCCTTTTGTAAAGAGTTAATCCTCTACCACACAATGACGTCTTTAAATGACCGTGAGAAAGAAGCCTTTTGAAAACGTGGGAAAAGGAGAAATTGCCAGCATTTCCTCCTTTTCCCATAATGTTTTCTTCCCAATTAAAGAGAGAATGCACCATTTGAATCATGTTAAAACTGTCATCTGCAACTGCTTTCAATCTAGACAAGGTAACATATAGTGTTCCCATATTTTCAAGTATACCTTTCTTTTAACTCTTTACCACACAATCCTGACTTTTAATGACCCAGAGAAAGAAGTTTTTTGAAAACATTGTAGAAAAAGTTGGTAATAAGCATTTTCTCTGTTTTTTTAAGAGAATTTTCTCCTTTTCCTACAGTTTTCTACCCATCCAAAAACAAATTTTGATTTTTAGGTGACGTTTTATTTGTCATCTGCAAAATTAATGCTTTCAATTTGGACAAGTTCTAAAATTTTGTTGTTTGGTAAAGAGTTAAAAGACCCATATAATTTCAGTATAGCTGAGAGAGATTCTACCATCTGATAGCTAGGGACAGCTTCCCAGTTGATGGCTAGCTCATGCTGTCAATGATTGGCAGGATTGAACCTTTATAGAGCAATGCATTGTTTTTATGACCCAACTTAGGCTTTAGTTAACACAGTGGGAAAAGGAGAAAAAGGTGTTAGCCAGCATTTTTTTCCTTTTCTGTCAAAATTTGCTTTCCTCCAAAAGGCAAATTCCATTATTTCAGCAGCATGTTATTTGTCTTAATTGGTAAAGGTTTAACTCATTACCACACAATCCCTACTTTTGATGACCTTGAGAAAGAAGCCATTAGAAAACATCGTGGGAAAAGGAGAAATGCTGGTAACCAGCATTTTCTCCTTTTCTCACGTTTTCTATCCTTCATAAAACAAATTTCAAATTTTCAGTCACTTTTATTTTGTCATCTGCAAATGCTTTTGATTTGGACAAGCCTAAAATTTTGTTATTTGATAAAGGTTCAAGTCATTACCAGACAATTCCAAGTTTTAACTACCCAGAAAGAGAATGCTTTTAACCAGCATTTTCTCCTTTTACAACATTGTTACAATGTCTTTTATCCCATCAAAGACAAAAATCATCATTAATTTTGAGTGACATAGCTACATTTTATTTGTCGTCTGCCAATGCTTTTAATATTTTCAACTCCAAATACATTTACCATTGTTTGGTAAAGGATAAACTCTTTACAGTATTATAAAATTTCATATCTGTCAGACTTCTGCAACAGTGGGATAGCAAATTTTGTGCTCTACTAATATCTTTCAGTGCAATTACGATAGTCTCTGCTATACATGTGCCTTTTGTTAACCCTTTCCCAAACAACAAAGTTTGAACCCTTCAAAATCAAAAGAGTTAGCAGACGACAATTTTTTATTCAGAGAAAATGGCAGAAGGTTCTCAAAAAGGGTAGAAAACACTGTGGGAAAAGGAGAAATTGCTCATTATGAGCAATTTCTCCTTTTCCCACAGTGTTTTCAACAGACTTGTACTGCAGACACGTAAAAACCAGGGCTTGTTTGGGAAAGGGTTAATCTGTCACAGGATTTTGATAGTTATGAATGATGTTTATGTGATCATGGTTTATGTGGGAAAGCAGTCTGTGGTTTAGGGAGAACACCTTACCTACATATAGCACTGGTAGTAAAAACTCCAGAAGAGCTACTGGCTGCTTTCAGACACAAGGGTTATAGAAACAAAGAACAACGATGAAAGAGGAATGAATCATGTGTTGTCTTGATTAACCCTGTACCAGACAGCAAAATTTTAGACCTATCCAAATTGAAAGCATTTGCAGACAACAATTTCAAAGAGGCTCAAATGCAGCAGTTTTACTTTGATTGGGTAGAAAACTTTGTGGGAAAAGGAGAAAATGCTGGTACGAGCATTTTTTCCTTTTCCCACAATGTTTTCAATAGGCTTCTTCCTCAGGGGCATTAAAGGTGGGTATTTAGAATTTTCACATCTCACCAAATAAAAAAATATATAGTTTACATCACTGAAATTTATATGAAAAAATCATACAAAACATCTAAAGTTAAGACTCATAAAATTACACAAAAATTTTTTTTGGATGGTATTTCCTTAAAAGGCTACGTAGTCTCTTAAGCTATTTATAGATTTCGCGCCAAAAATCAGTAAAGCATTGTGGGAATGTCTAATGACTGGCACGTGACTAATAACGCTTAAATTCCATTACATAACAAACATGTAATAATTATTTTCCATGATGTCTTCTTCGGACGCTTAGTTGGAAACTTGTCTGTGTATTCCTGAATGTAAATGAGAGAATTGATAATCTAAAAATAGAATGTGTCTCCCGCTGGTGTCAACATGGGCCGTAGTAAATCTCTAGTTTCTCGTGTTGTCGGATGGTTTTTGACTACTGGGGTTTTATGAACGCAAATAAAAAGGCCTTTTGAGTATAAGGATGATTTTCTTGCATTTTTGTAAAATTTTCGTCCCAAAATCTGAAGGGCCACCTTTAAAAGTCATCATTATGTGGTAAAGGGTTAATTATGTTGTAAATCTGTAATATAAACATGAATGTGTTTAACAGTTTGACTATACAAAGTTGTGAATAAAATCAAAAGGTGTGCATTTGCCTTATTACAAATACATTTTCCACAGTATTTATCTAAATTCTTCATCTTTTTTGCCAACCCCAGTAAATCAGACTGTAGCATAAGGATTTTGAGAACAGGGATTTGCTAGTTTGATCCCTGTTTCAGCCAATTTCTTCCAAGGATGGATGATAGTCACTGTGACAGGATTCATTCCTCTCTCACTGCTAACCATTACTTTGATGATTGTTATGTGGGAAAGCAGCTACTGGCTTAGAAAGAATATTGTGCGGAGTGCTGGTGAAAGAAAATCTAGGAAAGGTGCACTGGCTGCAGTGATGTAACTGAAATAATGTTGAAAGGGTTAATGCCACTCAATCAATCAATCAATCAATTAGTCATCTTTTTTGCTAACCCTATACCACACAATCCCAACTTTTAACGACCCTTTTAACTCTTTCCCAAACAATCGCTGGTTTTTACGACCCTGAGATGAAAGCCTTTAGAAAACATTGTGGGAAAAGGAGAAAATGCTGGTAACCAGCATTTTCTCCTTTTCCCACAATGTTTTCTACCCTGTTGGAAGCAAATTTCAATTTTTGAGTCAGGTTTATTTTGTCATCTGCAAGTGCTTTCAATTTGGACCAGTCTAAAATTTTGTTGTTTGGTATAAAGAGTTTTTAAGGAATAAGGCTTTTCAAAACATTGTTGTAACCAGGATTTTCTCCTTTTCCCACCATGTTTTATAGGCAATTTTATTCATTTAGGTCATGTTTTATTTGTCGTCTGCAAATGCTTTCAGTTTGGGCAACCGTAAGACTTTGTTGTTTGGTAATGAGCTAAATTTTACATATAACATGTCGTTTACTACCTGTTGAAATAACGACAAGTAGCATCATTATGACTATAGTAACAAACATGATACTGTATTTTCTATCTTCTTAATTGCAGTATTGACAAAGTACAAAAGATAACGTCCCCAGTCCTAGTGATTCATGGAACAGAAGATGAAGTTATTGATTTCTCACACGGACTTGCAATATTTGAACGCTGTCCAAGGACTGTAGAACCTTTGTGGGTTGAAGGTGCTGGACACAACGATGTGGAGCTATATGGACAATATTTAGAAAGATTGAAGCAATTTGTCAGCGTAGATTTGGCGGTGAATTGACATGAGGCCCAGGAAGGAGGACAAGCCAACAACTCGGGTGATGAAAGGTCAGGTATTGAGCATATAGGAATTTCCTCAGAGATAGAGACTTTGTTGTGATGGTTATTCCAAATTTAGTGTCACATATATGATCGGGCAAAGACAAGTATATGATGGCTTTATGCATTTAAGACCAGAAAAGAAAAAAGAAATCTCTATTGATACCCAGTATGGGACACAACTTAATAGCACTTACTCATGACCAGATACAAAGCAAAAGAGTACAACATACCTGGGCCACAAACACTGCTTGTTTTTACTTTAATTAATAATGAAACTTTTTTTCTGTAGAAAAGCCTATTTTCATACCTTTTGCTGGAATAGGCTCTAGGCTCCTATTACCAGTAGTTAGTATAATGCCAATATTCAAATTTTTCATATACAAGAAAACTTAGGGTATTTCATCACTGAATTTTTTTCATTCAAGAAATAAGGTAGTAATTTGACTGAAAATGATAATTATGTTTTTCAATTGGCTTTTTGCCATAATCATCAAACTTCTTGATTCTCTTAGTTATTAATTTTTTTTGTTGACAAACTGAATAGTTCAGTATATCTAACTGCAGACATTTTTTTTTTTAAGTTTTCACCAAAAGACAAAGTTTTAGACCAGTCCAAATTGAGAGCATTAGCAGATGATGGAATTCTTGTGACTGAAAAATTGAAATTTGTTGTGGGCAGGGTAGAAAACATTGTGGGGAAAGGAGAAAGTGCTGGTTACCAGCATTTTCTCCCTCTCCTATGCTTTTTTCAAAAAGCTTCTTTCTTCTGGTCGTTAAAAGTTAGGAGCACTGTCAATTAAAACTCCTGTGATTTAACCCTTTCCCAAACAACGAACTTTTAGACTAGACCAAATTGAAAGCTTTTGCAGACGACAATTCAACCCTTGTTGAAAAGATGATTTCTGTGCATGATAGGGCAGAAAACATTGTGGGAAAGGAGAAAATGCTGGTTACCAGTATTTTCTCCTTTTCCCACAGTGTTTTCAAAAGGCTTCTATTCCAGACCTGTAAAAACCAGGGATTGTTTGGGAAAGGTTTTATACCCCATCAAACACAAGTTTCATCATTTGAGCCACATTTCAATCGTCATCTGCAAATGCATTCAATTTTGAGTGGACTAAAATTATGTCCTATACTAGTATACTCACTATAGTATAGAATTAAGATGCCAAGGAAAGCATTTTCTTTCATAAAACATGGATGAAGATGTGTGATACAATATCAGCAGACTGCAGTCCTGCTGTGAACTTCTGATAAATTGATAGACAAAGAAATATTACAGGTATATAAACATAAAAGCTATCAGTTTTGCCTTTGTTCTTTGCTTTCTTGCAGATGGAAAAGATGGGGTAATATTCGCCAACTATTCAATACAGTGCTGCAGACAGAGGGAGTGATTTGGACTTGAAAATACTAATTTTTCTACATTAGGTGCTTTATTATGGGTACTTATTAAAATTGTCTCATAGAGACAATTCTAATGAGTATGCACAACAAAGGGTTTTGAAGAGAAATGATGGATTTAGCATACCATCACTCTCTTATCTGGAGCTCAGTCTATTTGTTCAAGGTCAAAAAAAACCATGACTGGCAATCCGATGAACATTACTGTATGTTTCAGCCAATAAGATTGTTAGTCTTACAACTTAAGAAGTAGAACTAAATTAACCTTTAACTCTTACCAGCATTTTCTTCTTTTCCTACAGTATTTTCTTCCCTATCAAAGTCGAAAATCATCATATTAACAAGATTTAATTTGTTGTCTGCAGATGCTTTGAATTAGGTCCAGTCCCAAAATTTATTTTGTTGTCTGCAAATTACAATTTGGACCAATATAAAATTTTTTCATTCAGTAAAGAGTTATCTTTCAAGGAGACAGATCTTAAAACTTTACAACTTTTAGCAAAATTTCCCTTGTTCAGGGACAAAAAACTCCTTGTACTTGGCTTGTAACATGATAATAAAAAAATTCAAATTTGCACTTGCAGAATACTTTGGAAGATGACTAAATAGACTTGCTTCAGAATGACGCATTTGTTATCAATAGGGAAGAATATGTTGGTGTTTTCAAAAAGCTTTAAACTTGTTTATTTTTGGTCAAGAATTTAGTTGTAAAAGGTATTTAATTCTCCTGTCACAGATCTAAGTGTGTAGCATGATAAAATTGTAGCCTTTTGCATGTATCCTCTTATTTCTTTGTTTGCTTAACTCTTTACCAAACCACAAATTTATAGACTGGTCCAGATTGAAAGAATTTACAGACGACAAAATGAATGTGACTGAAAAGTCGAAAATTGATTTGGGTAGAAAACATCGTGGGAAAAGGAGAAAATGCTGGTTACCAGCATTTTCTCCTTTTCCAACAATGTTTTCAAAAGGCTTCTATTTCAGGGTTGTTAAAAGCTGTCATTGTGTGGTAAAGAGTAAATGTAACTTACACTTGTCTTAATCTAAAGCATAGCATACCACAATATAATCTGGGTTAACTTACTGGATTTGTGTCTGAAAGGGAAGAAACTATTGTTCGGGAAAAGAAGAAAATGGTTACCATCATTTACTTCTTTTTCCACAATATTTTCACATGCCTTCTTCAGGGTTGTTCAAACACAGGTATTGTCAGTTACCACATATTACGCAACCTTTAGTTTTAATGACTGTGGGGTAAGATGCTTTTGTAAACATTGTGGGAAAAGGAGATTATTCTTTCTCCTTTCTCCCCTATTATATAAAGACAGAAATTACCAAGTTAATTTTTTGTCTACAAATGCTTTCAATTTAGATGAGCCAAAAATTTGATTGTATGGTAGGACGGTAACTCTTTACCAAGTAACAAAATTTCAAACTCGTACAATTTCAAAGTATTTGCAGACAACAAATTGAATGTACCTAAAATGATCATTTTTTTTTTTTTGAAAGGGTAGAAAACATTCTAGGAAATGAAGAATATGCTGGCTACCAGCATTTTCTCTTTTTTCCACAATGTTTTCAAAAGGGCTTTTTCCTTTAAACCTGGGATTGTGTGGTAAAGGGTTATTGGTTAAAAGCATATTTTTCAGTGATTGGTTTCCATTGGCAATTATTCCTAAAGTAGAATTATGACAATCTTATGATTTTGTTTCATTAATCATTTGTTATAGATACATATTGCATTGATTTGGCATGATGTTTTTGTTTGCTTTTTTTTCCTTGTGGTAAGAATAAGTAATGATCATATTTTGCATTGATTTGACATGATGTTTTTGTTTGCTTTTTTGTGCTTGTGGTAAGAATAGGTAATTGTCATATTTTGGATTTTGTTGCATGTTGAAATTTGTTGTTCATTTGATTTTACTTGTTTACTGAAACAAATTTCCTGCAGACACTTTTTACCAAACGACAAAAGTTCAAACTAATGCACAATGAAAGTGATAAATGTGACTCAAAAAAATGAAATTTGTTTTTGGAAGGGCAGAAAACATTCAGGAAAAAGAACTACCCTAAGAAAGAAGCTTTACTACCCTTAGAAAGAAGCTGTTTGAAAACATTGTGAGAAAAGGAGAAAATGCTGCTAAACAGCATTTTCTCCTTTTCCAACCATGTTTTCTACCATGCTGGAAACAAATTCCAATTTTTGAGAGACGTTTATTTTGTTGTTAGTGCTTTTAACTCTTTACCACACGATTCTGACTTTTAACAACCTTGAGAAAGAATGCCTTTGAAAACATTGTGGGAAAAGGAGAAAATGCGGATGACCAGCATTTTCTCATTTTCCCACAATGTTTTCTACTCTTCCCAAAACAAATTTCATTTATTGAGTCACTTTAATTTTGTTGTTTGCTAATGCTTTCAACTTGAACCTGTCCAGAACTTTGTAATTTAGTAAAGAGTTTAATTTAGACTTGTTCAAAATTCTGCTGTTTGGTAAAGTTACAGCTTTAATCAGAAACATGACATGAAAACAGATATTTTTTTTTGAGAAGACGGGAAGTTTATCAACCCAATGTAGGCAATACAAAATCTGCAGATTATTCATCCACTTTCAAGTACATGTACATGCATTTGTTCAACCCTTTACAATACTGAGTGTGAACAACTTTGAGAAAAAAAGTCTTTAAATGCATTTATGGAAAAGGAGAAAATGGTGATAACCAGCATTTTCTCCTATTTCCGCAATGTTTTCTACCTGCTCAAAGATAAATTTCATATTTCAAATCAGATTTGATTTGTTACCCTAGAAGGTTTTTGGCATTATACATAACTTTTTTTTTCAGTATCTTAAGAGGGAATGTATTGATCACATCTACATGTGCAGTGCTCTTGTTCTGATTGGTGTCCTCCCTATGTCTTGCAATCAACAACAAATTCTCTTTTGGTACATGCATAAGTTTTTTTTGCTCCGACTCTGAATGCTCAAGTCTTGCTCTGTAAAAAGGGGTTTAACCTTTCCCAAACAATCCCTGGTTTTTACGTGTCAGGAATAGAAGACTTTTGAAAACATTGTGGGAAAAGGAGAAAATGCTGGTAACCAGCATTTTCTCCTTTTCCCACAATGTTTTCTACCCTATCATTTAGAAAAATCATCATTTTAGCAATTGTTAATTTGTCATCTGCAAAATGCTTTGAATTTGGTCTGGTCCAAAATTTGCCGTTTGGGAAAGGGTTAAGTCTGCACCAAACTACAAAATTATACACTTGAAACTGGTAAAGGAAACCTCTGTCTTTAACTCTTTACCACACGAGAAAATTTTAGACTGGTTCAAATTGAAAGCATTTGCAGACGACAATATAAAGGTGACTGAAAAATTGAAATTTGTTCTGGGAAGGGTAGAAAACACTATGGGAAAAGGAGAAAATGCTGGTTACCAGCATTTTCTCCTTTTCCCACAGTGTTTTCAAAAGGCTTCTTTCTCAGGGGCGTCAAACGTAGGGATTGTGTGGTAATGGGTTAACTTCATAATTTGGTGTTCCAACTCTATAATACATGTACCTCCAGTGATTACCAGTAGAAGACAAGAAGGATAGTGAGAGAAGCAGACTGATACTGTCAAGACAAATACTATATTTTATGCTCAAAAAATGCTTGTATAGAAGCAATTCTCCAACTTTGTAAAGTGTTTTCAAGTTATGTAGCAAGATCAGTCAAAACATGTGTTGATGGAGATAAATGAAAAGGGTCAGGAAATATACTTATGTTTCTCTTTGTTATTCTGTGAAACTTTGAAACTTCCTTGACAGATCTTGTCCAAAAAAGGGAACATATAAGAGATTAAAAAAAGGCTGAAAAATTAAAACTTGTTTTGGGAAGGGTAGAAAACATTGTAGGAAAAGGAGAAAATGCTGGTTCCCAGCATTTTCTCCTTTTCCTACAATGTTTTCAAAAGGTTTCTTTCTTAGGGCAGTTAAAAGTCGGGACCATGTGGTAAAGAGTTAAGAAGCCGAACTATACGACTACCTTTAAACATGACTTACCTATAGTTAGAATTTGACATTTTAAATCTTCAAATCATTGAATTGATAGTTTTTGTCTTGAATTCGCTCTTTTTTTTTTTTCTATATGTTTAAAAAAAATATACAAGGCTTTAATGATAAATGTAGTAAATTGTATTTAAAGCACCAAAAAACTGTATCTTGAAGCTTTTGTTAAGATTTTTTGTTCTATTTTTGTACTTTGCTTATTATATTTCCAGCTTTTTTTGGTTACACATACAGACTATTTTTTGTCCTATATATGTATGGCATAAGATAATTAGCTATGTTAATGTAACAACATTGGCTTATCCTTGAGTTGAAAGGCAAGTAGTCAGATTCTAGGCTTTACAAAACCTTGAAAAAAAAAAAACTTACCTGTAGGTCTGTCAAGGAAATATTTTATTTTTTTGAAGTCTTGCTAGTAAAGTGAAGTTGACTCTTTACCATTCAATCCCAACCTTTAACGACGCTGAATAGAATCCTTTTGGAAAGATGGTGAGAAAAGGAGAAAATGCTGGTTACAAGCATTTGCTCCTTTTCTTTCAATGTTTTCTACCCTATCAGAGAAAAAAATCATTATTTGAGCTACGTTTTTATTTGTCAGCTTCAAATGCTTTCAGTTTGAAGCTATCCAAAGTTTTGTTGTTTGGTAAAGAGTTAAGCCTAAGACAACCCTCATTTTGATGTTATTCAAATTTTTAGTTCTCTTTGTGTTTTTCTGTTTTTCTTCCTCCGACTCAAGAGACACAAAAGTCGCACATGCATGTATGCCCCTACACTGGTAACACAGCATCGGCTACCAATTTATCCTTTACTTCTAGAACTGCATGCTTGTTTTTTAACTTTTTTTGGCTGCAAAAGGCCGGTGAGCTTATGTCATGTTCATGTGTCCGTAGTCTGCATGTATCTACCTGTCTGTGTGTATGTAAAATTCTTGACCACTCAGTAACAGAATGTTTAGGAATCTTTGTCAAAAGCTGTCACAGTGGCTTGACATTTGGATTGTTGCTTTTTGGATAGATACAGCCCTCACTGTGAAAATAACATAGCGACTGTTGGTCGCTTGTTTTGTCTATCAAATATTTAACTCTTTACTAAATGATAAAATCCTAGAATCCTCCAAATTTGAAGCATTTGAAGACAACAAAATATGACTAATATAATGGAATTTGTTTTGAGATAAATAAAAAACATTGTGGGAAAAGGAGAAAATGCTGGATACCAGCATTTTCTTCTTTTCTTACAATGTTTTCAAAAGGCTTTTCTGTCAGGGTTGTGAAGACCAGGGAATTGCTTGGTTAAGGGTTAATGGAGTATGTAACAGAGAAATGTCGCTGTCCATTCCAACTTAAATACTTTAATGATGCAAGGCCATCATGGGATCTTGTTTTCTCATTTTCAAAGTCAGTGTTACCCCATTACTGTGCTTTTTCAGGACACATAGAGAAACTAAAGCAATAAATAAACATGTAGTAGGACCAAAGTGAATACAAATTACAGACAAGAAGATAACTATGGCATTGCAAAGCATATATTATTTTAGAAAAGAATTATACTCCTACAAGTCCTTGAGTACAGGAAGATGAATTCACTTTTACTGTTATTTTTGATCATGATCTTTACAGTGGAAGGTGTTTGAAGAAGAAAAAAGAGGCAAAAGGTTCCTAAATCACCTGATGAAGGAAACTATTTTGGTCAAATATATATTCCTGTACATTGATCTCATTTAAAAACGGTGGTTTGAAAATAGTCACAAAATGTAGAAAGCATCAATTTCATGTCAAATTTCTTGATAAACGCAAAAGACCAAAGTATTGAATCGGAGGAAAGTTTTGAAGGATTTAAAAAAAAAACCCTTAAACCAACTGTTTTTGTGAACTTTCCTATACATTTACTTCCATATTTCTGAGTTGATTTGGTGATTATATAACACAATGTCATGTTCAGTCAAACTTACTCTTGGATTTATTCACCCTTAAGTGCCTTTCAGACCATAGTTACCTTTGTGGCCAGTGTAGATGAAGATCAGACTGCATATGTGCAGCCTAATCTTCAATATATACTGTCCACTTTGGTGAAACATGGTAGAGGAAAGCAACCATGGAATTGCAATTATTTTGGTCATATTTCTAGGAGGAAAATGTCTTGATAGGTTTATTTGGCTCTCTAAGATTTAGAATGTTTATGTTTAACACAAATTTATAGTTTGTAGATGTCGGGCTTTTAATTGCTTTTAACTAGGAGTCTTTTTTGTAAACGCAGTAAAATAGAAAGCAGATTCTGTGTTTGTGTTCAGAACGACTGGCTGTGTAGTGCAAAATAAACCAAGGATAAAAACCAAGAAATCCCCATATCAGGACCATTGTGGTATTTGAGAGAAATCAAGGGAAAAATTGAAAATAGGCTCATAAACTGGTTGGATGTTTTGTCTATCATGCTAGTCAGGATTTGATTTGATATAGTTACTATATATGGCTTGCTACACGAGCAAAGGGGCATTTGGATATCTGCGTAAAGTGTCGTCTCGGATCAGCCCGCGCAGGCTAATCTGAGACGGTACTTTACGACTACATTAGATTTTGCCATTCAATAGACATGTGCAAAACAGAAAATTGCATCAACAAGGAAAGTTTCATTTCGGATTAGCCTGTGCAGACTGCGCAGGCTGATCCGAGATGACACTTTACGCAGATGTCTGAATGCCCCTTTTCGCGTGTTGCAGGCCATAATATGATAAAACAGTTAAAAAGTCAAGTTCATATTACTTAGTGACAACTAAATAGGTAACATAATGAATGTAAGGGTAGCTTTTGCCTGAGTGTGTTGGTAAGTTCACCTTCCTGGTTGACGGTGATTAGTTTTGCCTCATGTTTTTTGATTCCTTGATCTGTTAACCCCTAGAATGCCTTGTTGAGGCTGAACAAAGTTATCAGGTGGTAAAAAGTAGCCCAAGACTTGTTTGATAAGAAATAAAATATTTAACACACAATCCTAAGTTTTAGTGGCCTTGAGGAAGAGGGTTTTTGAAACAAAGTAAAATTGAGAAAATGCTGGTAACCATCATTTTCTCATTTTCGCACTATGTTTTCCATCTTTCCTGATGCAGATTCTATTGAGTCATTCTTATATTGTTATTTGCAAATGCTTTCAATTTGGACATGTCTTAGATGTTGTAGATTAACAGTTCTCCTCCCAAAATGTTTTCAGAAGTTTCTATCCCGGGGTTGTACAAATCAAGGGTAAAAGTTTAAGAAAAAATCCTAAACAGTACAGGGCTATTTTGGTCACAGTGTCTTGCAGAATAACAGACAGAGTTTTGGCAGGATTGAGCTTCATGTTCTGTGCAGTCTGATCTTATATATTCTGTCTACAAAAAGAATTAGAATGTCCAGAGGCATTGTAGGGGTTTACAAAATTTGTCAATGTTTCAAGGAAGACATTAGTTTTTGTCATTATTATGTTATATAAAATGTTTCTGTATATCTATATGAAAACACAATTTTGTCACACTGTTCTAGATTTTTGTA
Organism: Tridacna crocea; assembly: GCA_943736015.1. Taxonomy (NCBI): domain Eukaryota; kingdom Metazoa; phylum Mollusca; class Bivalvia; order Cardiida; family Cardiidae; genus Tridacna; species Tridacna crocea. The sequence continues at coordinate 21,305,289 of OX031066.1, forward strand.
TAAAAATACGTTTCATAAGGTTTTATCACATGTAAATGATTATTTACTCCATAGATAAGAAAATAATGTTCACGGATATGTAAATGATTTTTTGCCATAATGTAATTGTTAAAATTAAAGGTTTTGGTTATTTTGTCAGTGTAGCTATGATTATGTAAATAATGTGTGTATTAAAAAGATTGTTTCATCAAAATTTAGTGACTGTAAGATGCACTTATTTTTATATGCAACATAGAATAATTCTTTATGAATTATAAGTTTGGTCATTATGAAAATGCATGATTTTATTTAATAAAAAATAAGGCGTGCAAAAGGAGAAATTGTGCATTATCAGCATTTTCTGCTTTTGCCACAAATTTTCTCAAAGTGGTCAACCAAAGACCTAAAAGTGGATTGTTGGGAATAAAGTTAAAAAACGGAAAATATTCACGTTAGAAAACAGAGCGCTACAACTAAGTAGGCCAATTCCAATTTTTAGTGGACTTTCAGCCAAACAAATTCCAGCATAACTATACATGTAATAATGAAACATGAACATGTACTATAAGGTTTTTATCGTTTTTGGCTTTTGATACAGACTCTTTTTTGAAGCTGTAAATATTTACTGAACTTGTTATAAAACTGAACAAAATCAGTTTATCTTACAAGTTTACTTTTGCTGGTACAATTTACATGTACACATCCAAGTTTATTTCAGCAAAGGGTTGCTGGAAACCCTTATTGCCTTTTCTGAATTTGGAGTTTTTTTAAGGACAAAACTGCTATGTCATGTAGTGAGATATTTTGGAATCTGTTTTTATTCATACCAATTGACAAAACTTTAGACTGGTCCAACTTGAAAGAAATGCAGGCAAAAATTTTGTATTTGACAAAATTTAGACAGCCAAATTCATGTAAACATTTCATTAGATGCTTTTCAACACAATCCTGAGTTTAACTCATTACCAAACAGCAAATTTTTAGGCTTGTCTAATTTGAAAGCATTTTCAGACGACAAGATAAAAGTGACTGAAAATTTGAAGTTTGTTTTGTGAAGGGTAGAAAACATTGTGGGAATGGGAGAAAATGCTGGTTACCAGCATTTTCTCCTTTTCCCTCAATGTTTTCTAAAGGCTTCTTTTTCAGGGTCGTCAAAAGTAGGGATTGTGTGGTAATGAGTTAAATTAAGGACTTGATTTGGAAGACTTGAAAACTTTGTAGGAAAAGTAGATCTATAATGCTTATAACCAGCATGTCTCACATATTATCCCCTTAACCCATTACCACATTATCCTGAGTTTTAGCGGCTATGTAGGCAAAGCCTTTTGAAAACACTGTGGGAAAAGGAGAAAATGCTGGTAACCAGCATTTTCTCCTTTTCTCACGACGTTTTCTTCCCTATCAAAAACAAAAATCATCCTTTCAGTAACATTTATTTCGTTGTATGCAAATCCTTTTAGTAAGAACCAGTCTAAAATTTTGTTGTTTGGTAAAGAGTTAAAAGAGAAAGTTTGCCATAATTATGAGCTTGGTCTGGCAGTGCTTTGTGCTCTCAACCTTAGGAAAATTTAAAATTTAATTGTTATATTTCTACACCTGCATAACATCTTAACTTACAACCATTATTGATGTATCAGCATTTTATTTTTAATTATACATTATTAGGAATTGATAATGCAAGGGCTAAAACTTTACATTCAATCTTGAAATTGTCAAGGGTTGTTTCCCTTCCTGTCAGAGATGCATTTATTGTTCTACACAGAAATGTGCAATACTCTGGTTAGTTTTAACTCATTACCACACAATCCCTACTTTTGACGCCTCTCAGAAAGAAGCCTTTAGAAAACATTGTGGGAAAAGGAGAAAATGCTGGTAACCAGCATTTTCTCCTTTTCCCACAATGTTTTCTACCCTTCACAAAACAAATTTCAAATCTTCAGTTACTTTTATTTTGTCGTCTGCAAATACTTTCTATTTGGACAAACCTAAATTTCTGTCGTTTGGTAATGAGTTAACTCTTTACCAGGTGACAAAATTTAGGCTTGTCCACAAGAAAAGTGCCTGCAGAAGAAAGATGAACTCTTTACTGAACGTCAAAATTGTTAACTGTTCCAAATTGAAAGCATTTGCAGAGGATGAAATAAATCTGAAAGAACTTGAAATTTGGTTTAGGAAGGGTAGAGAACATTGTGGGAATGTTGGTTATCTGCATTTTCTCCTTTTCCCACAATGTTTTCAGAAGGCTTCTTACTCAGGGTCGTAAAAACCAGGGATTGTTTTTGGTAAATAGTTAAAAATGTTAATAATGCACTGATGGTGGGTTTTGTCTTTGAATTGGAAAAAAAAAATACTGTTCGTTGGAAAAGTGGAAATAGTGTTAACCAGTTTGTTCTCATTAACCCTTTCCTAAACTATCATCGGTTTTCACGACCCTGAAAAAAGAAGCCATTTGAAATCATTGTAAGAAAAGGAGGAAAATGCTGGTCACCATGTTCTCAATAGATGTAAAATTAATGTTTCACTAAACTAACTTGCTGTTAAATACTTGGAAATTTCAGCTTAATCATTACCAAACAACAAAATTTTAGACTGGTTCAAATTGAAAGCAATTGCAGATGACAAAATAAAAGTGACCGAAAATTTGAAATTTGTTTTGTGAAGAGTAGAAAACATTGTGGGAAAAGAACATGCTGGTTGCCAGCATTTTCTCCTTTTTCCACAATGTTTTCTAAAGGCTTTTGTATCAGGGGCGTCAAGAGTAGGGATTGTGTGGTAATGGGTTAACTCATTACTAAACAATCTCGACTTTTAACTACCCATAGAAAGAAGCCGTTTTTGAACATTGAGGGAAAAGAAAATTAATGTTGGTAATCAGCATTTTCTCCTTTTCCCACAAGTTTTTATACTCTATCAAAGACAAATTCCATGTTTTCAGATTTGTATAAATTGTTGCCTGCAAATGCAGTCTTTTATTGCTCATGTGGTAAAGAATTTAACTCTTTACCACACAAGAAAATTTTAGACTGGTCCAAATTCAAAGCATTTGCAGATGACAAAATAAAGGTGACTGATGAAATGGAAATTTGGTCTGGGAAGGGTAAACAACACCATGGGAAAAAGAGAAAATGCTGGTTACCAGCATTTTCTCCTTTTCCCACAGTGTTTTCAAAAGGTTCCTATCTCAGGGGTGTTAAAAGTCGGGATTGTGTGGTAAAGAGTTTAAGGAAATGCTCATTAGGAGCAGTTTCTCCTTGTGCTACTTTGTTTTCACGAGTTATTATGTGCTTAACCTCCATTCATATTGATACTGCTCATTTGCTTCTCAAGATGACAATTGTTAATATTAGCCAGCCAAACTTTTAGTGACTACTGTTTCTGCTTGATGCAGATGGTATTTTATTTCAATTTTTGATGTGTTTCAGAGTACATATTGTCAATGTTAGTGTATTCAGTGTGCAAGTCTTTTGCTATCATTATTTATAAGAGGTGGATAGTGTATGTGCAAGTTTAGTACAAAGTGTTGTGTATCCATGCGATCCATACTTGTTAAGTAACACACATGGCAGAAATGTTGCATGCTGTCTTGACAATTTTATGGAAAACAAATTGGGCATTCCCCATTTTTCTTCATAAAATTTTGTCTGTAGAGTTACTGTCACCGTGCCATAGTAGCTCGGTCAATAGCGTGCAGGACTTGAGAACAAAGGGTCTGGGGCTCTGTCAGGGCTCCGCCAATTTCTTTCTGAGGATTGATGATTGTAATTGCGACAAGACTCATTCCTCTCCAACTGCTGACCATCAGCTTGAAGATGGTCTGGTGCAGCTCGAAGATGGTCTGGTGGGAAAGCAGCCAGAAGCTGTGAAAGAAAATAATGTGTAGTCCTGATAAAAGAGACTCCAAGAAAGCATGGATCAATGCACTGGTTGCCACGATATAACTGAAATGATGTTGAAAACGGTGTTAAACACCATACAATCAATCATTCTGTAGAGCTATTGTCTGGGTTGAATAAAAATGACTAGTGCTTGTTAGATTTTCTCAGAAATACATTGTATACGAAAGGAAATCTGATTGTATGTCACTTAAACTCTTTTCTACACTATGTAGTGCTTGTAAGATGCCCAGATAGATGGAGTTTGTAAAGTAGTTGGAAAACAAGAAAAAAGACTGTTAATCAGTGTTTTCTCCTTTTTTTTTACAATGGAGTTTAGACTTGTCCAAAATTTTGTTGTGAAGACTTAATCTCTCCCCTCAAATATACAACTTATTCCATTGGTGGTCAACATAGCTAAATTTGAAGTTGTGGGTTATCTGCACATGTATCTTTGTACTAAGGTATTTCAGTCGCCTATGTATCATGAAGTTATGAACCAATGTATGTGTAAATAGAAATGATTATTTTAATTAAGCTGAGGAAAATCAAAAATAAAGCTTTGACTTACAGCTTGTTTGATTTTCTGAATTTCTTCTAGAAAGAGTTGAATTGTATTTCGGGTTGGTTTCGTCATATTCATACCAAAAATTTGAATTTGTGCATCTTGTCTCTTATTATACAGTAGCTTTTTACCAAACAACAAACTTGTCCAATCTGAAAGCATAATGCAGATGACGGTTAACCCTTTACCAAACAATCCCTGGTTTTCACGACCCAGAGAAAGAAACCTTTTGCAAACATTGGCAGAAATTTTTGAGTCACATTAATTTTGTCATCTTTAAATGTTTTGAATTTGGACCAGTCTGAAATTTTGTCGTAAGAGTTGGCTGAAATGGTACAGCTTGTCTTTGATGAAACAAAAAACAGTGTGGGAAAAGGAGAAATTTCACAAGCATTCTAGACTTTCTGGCATTGACTGAAAAGATGTTTCATGATCTGAGAAGTTTGTGCAATACAGGCAAAACAAATAATTTGATTTCTTTACAGCAAAATAAAACTTTAGACATGTCCAGTTGAAAACAATTTTAAACAATTTAAATGTTACACAAATGATGCAATTTCCGACAATATTGTGGGAAAAGAAGAAAATTTTGTTACCAGCATTTTCTCCGTTCCCACAATGTTATCAGAATCCGTCTTCACCTGGGTCAGTAAAAACTGGATCATGTGGTAAAGTCAATAGAAATAATGCATAATTACTGTACAGGAGTTGACTTTGTCTTGCACTCTATTTTTTAAGACCTGTGTCATCTTCATTATTTTCAAACATCTTTCCCGTCGGTTGCATTCTGAAGGTGCTTGCATTTGGAAAAGTGTTGATATGTACCTGTAAGCGTAATACTGTATTGTAGAAATCAGCTAGTAAAACTTAAGTACATTTTATTGACTTCTTTGATTTACCTGTTTGTCATTGTCATTTGTTACGATTTTTGTTTCTAGATAGCTTATGGCTTTTACACGTCAAGCATGTAGCTTTTTACAGTGACATTAACAATTTTGAGTTTTCAAAAATTTATTAACTTTTAGAAAAAAACATCCGGAGAATAAAAAAGGATACAGTTTGAGGACAGATTGATGGTCATGAAAGCATCTGATATTGTTTGCCATTTTGGCAATGTAAAAAAGCCTATCAGAGATATACTGGGGTCATAAAATTTTTATTGCGTTATTTCTCCACCAAAATCTTTGCTGTTGAGTTCTCACTGATTTCTTAATAAACTAAATAAAAACTTGGAAGAAGACTTCTGAAAAGATTTTGGTAAAATAATGTAATTGTAGTACTATTTACTTCTGTATTGAATGCAAATCCACCAGTTTAGTCTCATATGATGTTTTTGTCTGTTTAAAGTTTCAATTTGGATATTTCTATAATTTTATTATGTGATTAGGAATTAATCTTTTACACCACAATGCTGACTTTTATCGACCCTAGGAAAGAGCTTTTTTAAAAATATTGCAGGAAAAGGAGAAAATGCTGGAAAGTAGCAATTTATCCTTTTCTCAAAATGTTTTCTACCCTCCAAAAATATTAACATTGTTGTCTGTAAATGCTTTTAATTTGGACTAAACTTTAGTGTCTGGTAAAGGGTTCAGATGGCTAGCCAGGTCTTGGGAACAGTTTAACCCTTAGGCTGCTAAGTGGGACGCACTGACCTTTGCAGATAGTGTAGGTCAAGATCAGACTGCACAAAGTGTGCAGTCTGATCTTGTATATAAAATGACCGATAAGGAGATTTTTTTTCCAAAATATACCTTTGAAATAATAACAATGTTTTGGTTTTTACTATCAATTTGAAAATTGCATTTTATTTGTTTAGCAGAATAAGGGTTAATGAATACTCACAGAGTAAGATTGGGTGAAGAAGTGAGAGAAATACCAGTAATTTTAACTAGTGAACTCAAAAAACATGTACCCCTATTAATTAACTCATTACCACACAATCCCTACTTTTTACACCCCAGAGTAAGAAGCCTTTAGAAAACATTGCGGGAAAAGGAGAAAATGCTGGTGCCAGCATTTTCTCCTTTTCCCACAATGTTTTCCACCCTTCTCAAAACAAATTTCAAATTTTCAGTCACTTTTATTTTGTCGTCTGCAAATGCTTTCAATTTGAATCAGTCTAAAATATTGTCATTTGGTAATCGGTTAACCCCTAAGCTGCTTTAGAGCAATAGACTAACCTTAAGCCGATGGTATAGATTAAGATCAGACTGCACATATCATGTAATCTGATCTTGGATCTACAGTTTGATATAGACATATTGTTCCCAGAAAAAAAAAGACAATTGAAATAGCAAATTTGGGGTTTTTACCATCAGCCCCCCCCCCCCCCCCCCCCCCCCAAAAAAAAAAAAAAAAAAAAATGATTTCATGAACTCTTTACCAAACGTCAAAATCTTAGACTGGTCAAGCCCCCCAAAAAATGATTTCATGAACTATTTACCAAACAACAAAATCTTAGACTGGTCCACATTGAAAGCACTTGCGACGACAAAATAAAGTTAACTCAAAAAATGAAATTTTTTTCCTGTATGGTAGAAAACAATTGTGGGAAAAGGAGAAAATGCTGGTTACCAGCATTTTGTCCTTTTTCCTCAATGTTTTCAAAAGGCTTTTCTTCAGGGTCATTAAAAGTCAGGATTGCGTGGTAAAGACTTAATCTATCTGGATAAGGGTGAACTGTATCTCTGGCAAATACATGTATAATGCCATGCTTTAGATTCCTTTGTTTGATTATTGTTATTTTCTGTATTTAGTATATTGTGAATTTAAGTAATAGTAATATGTATTATTTTGATTTTGTGTGTCTGTATGAATGGAAGAGTCATTTAATATTAAAATGATTTAACAAAGATTTTCTGTTAATATTTATTTATGACCAGTCACTAATTTGTGTTTTATACTGCTTTTAGGAGTATTTCAGTTATTTCTGTGGCACATGCTAAATTGAATACATATATATGTTCACCTGATATTTTAACCTTTTCCCAAACAAGCCCTTGTTTTTATGTGCCTGCAGTACAAGCCTTTTGAAAACACTGTGGGAAATGGAGAAATTGCTCATAAAGAGCAATTTCTCCCTTTCTAACAGCGTTATCTGCCTGTTTAGATAATTTTCTGCCATCGTTAAAATTGTCGTCTGCCAACTCTTTCAGTTTGGAAGAGTCTAAAATTTGTTGTTTGGGAAAGGGTTAAGTACCAGGCAGCTCTGCGATGCCTTGCCCATGCACAGTCCCATAATACCAGTGACACTAGGTGGAATCAAAACCGAATTTCCTCATCAAATACCTTAGCTCTATACATGTACCACGAAGTCCAGACTTTTACTAACCCTAAAAGAGAACTCTTTTAAAAACATTGTGGGGAAACAGGAAAATGTTAGTAACTATTAATGTACCTCATTTGCCTGACTTTTAGCGACACTTACAGAGAAGGCTCTTGAAAACTGGGGGATGAAGGAGAAAATCTTGATAACCAAAGATGCCTCTTTTTGCACAATGTTTTCTAGTCTTTCAAGACAAAATCGTTAGAAGTACAGGTACTTTATCATCTCCAAATGTTTTCGACATCTACCACTCTGGTGAAGATGAGAGAATAATATGGAAATGTTGTATAGAAAATGATGCCTGTAATAGGTACCTATGATGTCTTCAAAGGCTGCCATTAAGGGGCGTCAAAAACACCTGTAAGTAAGGTAAGGGATTCCTAACATATGCATAAACATGCACATAAATACAGCACACAACATGATAATATATGTCACAGCATTGGTATAAGTTCATTGTATTATCAACCATACAGTCCTTCAGAAACAAAGCCAGTAGTTAACTTTTCCCACAACGTTTTCTATCCTATCAAAGACATTTCAGTTAAATGAGTCATTTAAATTGTTGCTTGGAAACTTTAGGACTGATCATCAAACCTGGTACAGGGTTAACTCGTCATCTTTTGCACACAACTTTAACCCTGCCCCCAACACATTTTTTCTCACCATGTTTTCTTCTTTTTTAGCTCTACTGGCTTTCAGCCAGCAGAGCTTATGTCATGGCGTGGTTTCCGTCGTCCGTCTGTCTGTCCGTCCGTTAGTCTTTTTCTTGTTTACGCGATAAAGTCTTCATTTCTGGTCAGATTTTCATTAAACTTACACAGTTTGTTTATCTCATCGATAGCTTTAACCCTATTGATTTTGAAAAAAATCTGACAAACAGTATGGGAAAAGTAGCCATTTCAAGTTTAAAATTTCCATTTCTTGTTTACGCGATCAAGTCTGTATTTTTTGTCAGATTTCCATGAAACTTGCAGAGTTTGTTTATCTTATCAATAGCTTCAACCCTATTGATTTTTAAAACTAGAAGGCCCTGAAGGGCCTGAATATGCTCTACTGGCAGAGAGTTTGCTTTCAAATAAAGCATACATAGGAATTCATTACGCAAAAATACAAAATAAATTGACATTTTCAACTCAAAATGGCTACTTTTCCATTACTGTTGGTTGAATTTTTTCAAACTCAACAGGGTTAATAAGCTATAGATGGGATAAACAAGCTGAAAAATTTGTAAAATCTGATCACAAATAAATACTTTATCATGTAAACAGGCAATGAAATTGTTCAATTTGAAAAGACTACTTTTCCCATACTGTTTGTCAGATTTTTTTCAAAACTGATATGATTAAAGCTTTTGATGAGATTAACAAACTCTGCAAGTTTCATGGAAGTCTGACCAAAAATGAAGACTTAATCGAGTAAGCAAGAAATGAAAGTTTTCAAGTTGAAATGGCTACTTTTCCCATACTCTTTGTTGGAATTTTTTCAAAATCAATAGGGTTGAAGCTATTGATAAGATAAAGAAACTCTGCAAGTTTCATGGAAATCTGACCTAAAATGAAGACTTTATTGCGTTTACAAGAAATGTAAATTTCAAACTTGAAATGGCTACTTTTCCGATACTGTTAGTCGGATTTTTTTCAAAATCAATAGGGTTAAAGCTATTGATGAGATAAATAAACTGTGCGAGATTCACGAAAATCTGACAACAAATGAAGACTTTATCGTGTAAACAAGAATTGGAAATTTTCAACTTGAAATGGCTACTTTTCCCATACTGTTTGTCGGATTTTTCTCAAAATCAATAGGGTTAAAGCTATTGATAAGATAAACAAACTGTGCAAGTTTCACGAAAATCTGACAACAAATGAAGACTTTATCGCGTAAACAAAAATTGGAAATTTTCAATTTGAAATGACTACTTTTCCAACATTGTTTGTTGGATTTTTCTCAAAATCAATAGGGTTGAAGCCATTGATGAGATTAACAAACTGTGCGAGTTTCATGAAAATCTGACGACAAATGAAGACTTTATTGCGTAAACAAGAATTGGAAATTTTCAACTTGAAATGGCTACTTTTCCCATACTGTTTGTCAGATTTTTCTCAAAATCAATAGGGTTGAAGCTATTGATGAGATAAACAAACTGTGCAAGTTTCACGAAAATCTGACGATAAATGAGGACTTTATCGCGTAAACAAGAATTGGAAATTTTCAACTTGAAATGGCTACTTTTCCAATATTGTTTGTTGGATTTTTCTCAAAATCAATAGGGTTGAAGCTATTGATGAGATAAACAAACTGTGCAAGTTTCACGAAAATCTGACAATAAATGAGGACTTTATCGCGTAAACAAGAATTGGAAATTTTCAACTTGAAATGGCTACTTTTCCAATATTGTTTGTTGGATTTTTCTCAAAATCAATAGGGTTGAAGCTATTGATGAGAAAAACAAACTGTGCAAGTTTCACAAAAATCTGACAACAAATGCAGACTTTATCGCGTAAACAAGGAAAAGACTAACGGACGGACAGACGGACGGACAGACAGACGGACGGACGGACGACGGAAACCCCGCCATGACATAAGCTCTGCTGGCTGAAAGCCAGTAGAGCTAAAAATCCAACAAACAGTATGGGAAAAGTAGCCATTTCAAGTTGAAAATGTTCATTTCTTGTTTACGCGATAAAGTCTTCATTTTTGGTCAGATTTCTGTGAAACTTACATAGTTTGTTTCTCTCATCTATAGCTTTAACCCTATATATTTTGAAAAAAATCCGACAAACAGTATGGGAAAAGTAGCCATTCAAGTTTAAAATTTCCATTTCTTGTTTACGCGATTAAGTCTGTATTTTTGGTCAGATTTCCATGAAACTTGCAGAGTTTGTTTATCTTATCAATAGCTTCAACCCTATTGATTTTGAAAAAAATCCAACAAACAGTATGGGAAAAGTAGCCATTTCAAGTTGAAAATTTTCATTTCTTGTTTACGCGATGAAGTCTTCATTTTTGGTCAGATTTCCGTGAAAGTTACACAGTTCATCAATAGCTTTAACCCTATCGATTTTGAAAAACATCCGACAAACAGTATGGGAAAAGTAGCCATTTCAAATTGAACAATTTTATTACCTGTTTACATGATAAAGTATTTATTTGTGATCAGATTTTTATGAATTTTTCAGCTTGTTTATCCCATCAATAGCTTTTTAACCCTTTTGAGTTTTGAAAAAATTCAACAAACAGTAATGGAAAAGTAGCCATTTTGAGTTGAAAATGTCAACTTTTTTGTCTTTTTGCGTAACGAATTCCTATGTATGCTTTATTTAAAAGCAAACTCTCTGCCAGTAGAGCATATTCAGGCCCTTCAGGGCCTTCTAGTTTGAAGATAAAACCCACCATTAAAGCCACACTTTATTTGTCATGTGCAACCATAATTTGCTCCATTTGGGCCAGCCTAAAATTCTTTTGTTCACAGTGTTAAATACATTTGTAAGAGAGAGAGAACTTTGTATAATTTTATTTGCATAAACTGATCAAAATAGACAATCATCAGAGCTCAAGATAAGAGGGAGTGATGGTTTTCTAAATCCATTATTTCTCTTCCAAACCCTATGTTATGGGTACTTATTAGAATCGTCTCGATGAGACGATTCTAATTGAGTACCCATAACATAAGGTTTATGGGAGAATAATTTATATTTTCAATTTTAAAATCAAAATTACTTCCTCTATCTGGAGTTCTGAATCATGTTGTAATTATGAGAGTGAAAGAGCGATAATGGAAAATGAGAGAGAGAGAGAGAGTTGTATCATGTGGAACACAAAATTAATTTGGTTGTAACTGACTATAACTATGTACAGGATTCATAAAAAGGAATGAACATTATAAATTGTTGCCAAGGATGTCTTAGCAAAGTGAAAAGCACAGAGAAGACAGCATAATTAATTTTGTACCGTCTGATCTTGATCTACACTGTTTTGCAATGTGCCTTAAACCATTACCACACAATCCTGTGTATTAATAGCCATGAGGTAGAGAGTTCTTTAAAATTTGTGGGAAAAGGAGAAAATTCTGATTTCCAGCATTTTCTCCTTTTCCCACAATGTTTTCTACCCCTTCAAAAACAGAAATCACCATTTGAGCTACATCTATTTTGTTGTCTGCAAATGCTTTGAATTTTATCTGGTCCAGAATTTTGTTGTCTGGTAAAGAGTTATATCTTTCATTACTCAAAAAATAAATTTGCACTTTTAAAAGGCTAAAAATACATTTGGGCTGTAAGATAAACATTTTGTGTTTTGGTAAAGTTTGAACCCTTACCACACATTTCAACTTTTGAGGACGCTATGCAGAAAGGTTTTTGTAAACATTGTGGGAAAATGAGAAATTGCTGGTAACTAGCGTTTTCTCCTTGTCCCACAATTTTTTCTACCCTGCAGGAAACAATTTCAATTTTTAAGTTACATTCATTTTGTCGGCTGCAACTGCTTTCAATTTGGACCAGTCTAGAATTTTGTTGTTCAGTAAAGAGTTAAGTGTTAACTCTTTACCACACAACAAAATTTTAGGCTGGTTCAAATTGAATGCAGTGGCAGACAACAAAATAAAGGTGGCTGAAAAATTGAAATTTGTTTTGGGAAGGGTAGAAAACACTGTGGGAAAAGGAGAAAATGCTGGTTACCAGCATTTTCTCCTTTTCCTACAGTGTTTTCAAAAGGCTTCTTTCTCAGGGGTGTCAAAAGTAGGGATTGTGTGGTAATGAGTTAAACAAAGATATTTTTTAAGCCATGTACTGTTTGTTTCCTGGGTGAAAGTGAAAGAGTTGAATTGTAAAGAGCTGCACCTTGCTTAGTTGCTTTCGTGAACAGTGCCCATCAAAATCAGCTGGCTTTGAACAAGCAGCGTGATTCTGCAACTGCAATGTCCCACGCTTTTCAGGATATTTTGAGATTAACCCTTTACCACACAATTCCTGGTTTTAATGACCCTAAGGAAGATGCTTTTTGAAAACATTTTGTGAAAAGAAGAAAATGCTGGTAATCAGAATTTTCTTCTTTTCCCACAATGTTTTCTATCCCTGTTGAAGACATATTCAATCTTCTAAGCCATATATAAATTGTCATCTGCCAATGCTTTTAACTCATTACCAAATGACAAAATTTTTGGACTAGTCCAAATCGAAAGCATTTCCAGACGACAAAATAAAAGTGACTGAAAAATTGAAATTTGTTTTGTGAAGGGTAGAAAATATTATGGGAAAAGGAGAAAATGCTGGTTACCAGCATTTTCTCCTTTTCCCACAATGTTTTCTAAAGGGTTCTTTCTCAGGGGCATCAAAAGTAGAGATTGTGTGGTAATGGGTTAATCTGGACTAGTCCTAAATTTTGTTGTTAGGTAAAGAGTTAAAATCTCAGCCATGAACATCCAATATCTGCATCTTAGTAACAGCTGAAAATGTCCATTTTATCTATTTAGCACTATATGGGCTAATTATCACCACTCTGAAACAGCCGATAAGTTAGATGCCAAGTGTGATAATCTGACAATTATCACAAGGTGTATGTCAGCACAATGCTCTCTGTTGACTGTTCATTCTTTCTAGCTATGTACAGTGGCAAGTTCCCTCCTTTTTATTATATAACAACATATTCTTGAATACAAACAGGTTCTAAATTCTACATGATCAGAATCTTTATCTCTTTACCAAACAACAATTTTTTTTTTCTTATAAAAAATGTTAAATGTCCATGAAAAGCTTGAAATCATCATGGGAAATTTCATATGGAAAAAATACTGTTTATCAGCATTCTCCTTATCCCTCAATGTTTTCGAAAGCTTTCTGTTGACAAAATTTTTGTTAACCCTTTACCCCACAGATACTCATTTCTACGCATTGCTTGTAGAAGCCCTTGGCTCGTGACGAGCTATTTCACCTTTTGTCACAATGTTTTCTATGCTATCAAAGGGTGTCATAAACACATAAGAAAAAGCTTCATCCTTGCTGTTATTTATTAGAGATACCATAGAAATGCCTTATGGGGTAAAGGGTTAAATCAAAGGAATGTATAGAAAAAGGGAATTTTTTTACTAAAACAAGTTAAGGCAGATAATTAAGCTGAACAAAAGGTTGAATGTAACTGTTGTAGATGACAAGATTTCGGAATTTGCCCAAATTGAAAGTCTTTGTTAACAACAAATTCATTGTTACACAAAATTGGCTTTGATAGAGAAGAAAACATGGTGGAGTCGAAAGAAAATACATTTTATCAATTTGGACAAGTTTAACTCACTACCAAACGACAATACTTTAGGCTTGTCCAAATTGAAAGCATACTTTCAATTTGAACCAGTCTAAAATTTTGTCGTGTTGTAAAGAGTTAAACTGGTCCAAATTGAAAGCATTTGCAGACGACAAAATAAAAGTGACTAAAAATTTGAAATTTGTTTTGTGAAGGGTAGAAAGCATTGTGGGAAAAGGAGAAAATGCTGGTAACCAGCATTTTCTCCTTTTCCCACAATGTTTTCTGAAGGCTTCTTTCTTAGGGGTGTCAAAAGTAGGGGTTGTGTGGTAATGGGTTAACTATTTGTCATCTGGAAAAGGGTTGAATCTCCTTTATCCTTTACCAAACAATCCCTGGTTTTTACAACCCTGAGATAGAAGACTTTTGAAAACATTGTGGGAAAAGGAGAAAATGCTGGTAACCAGCATTTTCTCCTTTTCCCACAATGTTTTTTACAATTCTGGAAATCAATTTCAATTTATGAGGTACGTTTATTTTGTCACTTACAGGTGCTTTCAATTTGGACAAGTCTAAAATTTTGTCGTTTGGTACAGAGAAAATAAATTTCTAACTTCTTGACCTGTGTCTCGAACTTTCTTTACTCTTTGACCTTCTATCTCTTGACCTTGACCTCTGATTTCTATTTCTTGAACTTGAATTTTGATACCTGTCCCTTGACCTAGATCTACGACTCCTCTCAAAATCAAAGTCTTTTCTACTTTTCTGATGTCTGTAACTGTTTCCTGAATACCTAGTTCTATCATGTCTATAACTATCATCTTGATATCTATTTCTTGTGTCATCATGTCTTTGACTCCTCTCCATGTTCTTGTAACGTTCCCTAAATGTATCGCCCTCTGGTTTTGAAGCTTCATCTATATTGAATGGTTTTCTGAAGGGTCTATTTTTCCCTCCAAATCTCAACTGACCTGACTCCTTTTGACCACCAATACCTCCCCCAAGTCTCCTAGGTCTCCATCCAGGTAGGGTCCTTTCACATTCTAAATCTACATATATCTCCTTCTCATCCAAAACAGTTTTGTCCAAGTTTTTCTGAGTTCTATACGCCGTTTTATCATCATAAAATTCTATAAATGCATAACAACGAGAGATACCAGTAACTAGATCCCTAACGAGACGCAGACGTTTTATCTCGCCGTATTCACTGAAGTGCTTCTCCAGACTCTCCTCATCTGTATGAGGACTCAGTCTCCCAACAAAAACTGTATTATCTGGTTCTCCAATCACAGCTTTATTAGTTTTATATTTGGAATTCATTGCTCTAAAAACACCATGATCATGTGGATATTCATCTGTACCGTCGATGCTGCCAGCCTTGAGAGGATCATACTTTGTTGCTATGGCCTCCCACTTCTCCATCTTGTCACATGTATTGTTTACCTGTTCAACAGAAAACAAACTTTAATTAACCCTTTACTCCATTGATACTTATTTCTACGCACTGCTTGTGGGAGCCTTTGGAAAACATTGTGGCAAAAGGTGACACTGCTCGTGACAAGCAATGTCACCTTTTGTCACAATGTTTTCTATGCTATCAAAAGATGTCATATGCACATAAGAAACGGCTTCATCCTTGCTGTGATTTAGGGTCAATTAGAGATGCCTTATGGGGTAAAGGGTTAATTCTTTACCACGCAATCCTAATCTAACCCTTTACCAAACAATCCCTGTTTTTCCTTGGTTAAATTACGACAAAAACATTTTTAAGACCTTTCAAGATCAAAGGATATGCAGATGACATAGGAGGTTTGAAGTAAATTTGCTTGTGAAAGGATAGAAAACCTTGATAAAAAAAGGTGAAAATACTGAACTGTTATTTTCTTTTTTCACGTTATCAAAATACCACTTCAACAGAGTCTTAAAGTCATGGGATTATTTGGAACAGGTTTATTAAAACTGAGAAATCTTTTTTAAAGATTTCAAGGGTATGCCTTTACTTTCTATCGTGATCTTCCAAATGGTTTGTGTATACAACACAGAGCTTGAAAAAGATCTTCCAATTAGACTTATGGATATAGCATAGGGCTTGACCAAGATCTTCCAACTGGACATGTAGATATAGCACAGAGCTTGACAAAGATCTTCCAACTAGACTTGTGGATACAGCACAGAGTGAGACAAAAGGCATACACAATCTTCCAATTTAACTTGTGGATATAGCTTAGTGCTTAACACAGTAAACCCTTCACCAGATGGCAAAACTTTAGACACATGGAAATTGAAAGCATTTGCAGACGACATTTTCAATGTAGCTTAAATTATTCAATTTTTCATTGACAGGCTAGAAAACAATGTGGGAAAGGGAGAAGACACTGGTTACCCATCATTTTCTTTATTTCCCACATTTTTCCCACATATTTACCAGCATTTTCTCCTTTTCCCACAATGTTTTCTAGCCTATCAAAGAAAAATCATTTCATATCGGCCATATTGAAACCTTCATCAGCAAATGCTTTTAATTCCGACAGATCTGAAATCTTTTCATGTGATAAAGGGTTGATGCATCTGCAAACAGGATCCGCCTAGGTCAATCGGTTTTGTTCAAGCAGGCAGACTTGGGCTGAAACTTTTCGCTACTAGATCATTTTCTGTATGTTGAAGGACAAGTCTACCTCATGATTAACCCATTACCACACAATCCCTACTTTAGATGACCCTGAAAAAGAAACTTTTAGAAAACATTGTGGGAAAAGGAGAAAATGCTGGTAACCAGCATTTTCTCCTTTTCCCACAATGTTTTTTCTACCTTTCATTCAACAAAATTCAACTTTTCGGTCACTTTTATTTTATTGTCTGCAAGTGGTTTCGATTTGGACAAAACTAAAATTTTGTCGGTTGGTAATGAGTTAAGTCAGTTGTTAACAAGTGTACGTAGCTATAGTGGATCCATAACCATCTAGTGGCTTGCTTATTAAACTGCATCACAATGATGCAGTAGCTGTAAGCCCCCTTTTGCCAGAGCATGGCTCAAATGTATTTGCTTTATCTGTCATTCATTATCATCTTATAAATGTTATCTCATGAATATTTAGAGAACTGAACCAAACCACAGAACTTCTTATCGTCACAAACTAAAGTCAAATAATTGTAACTTTAACAGAAACTTACTGAATATTTTTCAAACATTTAACTTAACCCTTTACCAAACAATTACTGTTTTTTTTTATGATCCTGAGATAGAAGCCTTTTGAAAACATTGTGAGGAAAAGGAGAAAATACTGGTAACCAGCATTTTCTCCTTTTCCTACAATATTTTCTACCTTGCTGGAAACAAATTTCAGCTTTTGAGTTATGTTTATTTTGTTGTCTGCAAGTGGTTTCAATTTGGACCAGCCTTATATTTTGTCATTTGGTAAAGAGTTAAATAAACACAGAAAAAATACACCCTAATAGTTTTGTAACACTTTACACTATATCACTAAATCTTTTGGGATTGAGCAATGTGGGCAAAGGAATGGCTCTTTCCTTCTGATGAAAGACTGCTGTGTGCAAAATGATAAGTGAACCCAGTGCCCACATTTATCACACTCTGCCCAAGTAACAGTTTTCTTATGCTGTTTGCTGACACAATCAGGAGGTAAAAACTGGTTGCAGACACAGCATACATCACTCTCATCCGAATCTTCATCTGAAGTGATTTCACTTGAGTCAGAATTTTCTCCATGTACACCGAGTCCACTACAAGATGCAGTTGGACTAGCAGGTGAAACAGATTCATATGAATTGTGTTTGTTCAATTTAATCTTAATCTCTTCAGAGATGTCTAACACATTTGCTTTACCATGTTCAATAGTAGCAGCATCACCATGCTTTGACCTTAAAACAGTAGACTTGGTATTATTCTTAGTTGTGCTTTTATTAGTCCAGTAGCAGTCGGTTTTCTGCATTAAAAATTTCTTTATTGCCTCCCTGTCTGATTTATTTACGTTTACTTTTTCTAAAGGTCTTTCTTCACTGACGCTTTCAATTAAAGACAAGTTGTGTTTGTGTACTGCTTCTTTTGAGAAAGGAAATATCCCACTTTTTCTAAACCCTGAGATGATATTGATAGGAGCCATTGCTTTAAGGTATGCCTGACATGCAAGTTCACAAATGTCATAATGTGTGACTGTTTTTCCATGGCAAGTTTGCATAAATGATACACAGTCCTCATTATAAAATGTTTTCAAGGGGCCAAAAATGGAAATATTTAAAGGTGAACTATAAGATCTGCAGGAAGGTAAAAAAAATAAAATTATTTTTTGTGACATTGCCCACTCAGAGAGTGCTTGTAACTCATGTGATGCATGGTGATCAACTATTAACAAAATATGCTGATTTTGGTCAATTCCTCGTCCTACATTTGGCAAGAAATGTTCCTTTAGATACTTCTGAAATATGCTGGAATTAGTACAGCCACTGTCTGACATTACTCCCTTGGCACCAGGTGAGGCCCCTTTCATGAAATCAAGAGAAAACCGCTTTCCCTTGAAAATAAGAAAAGGAGGCATATGATTTCCAATTGCATTTGCACAAGCAATAATTGTTGTGGTCATAAATCTGTGGGAGGTGATGGTATGAGGTTTACTATTAGTGGATACATCTTTCATTGGAGATCCACGTTCTAGCTGAACAGCAATCTCATCAATGTTGTAAATGTATTGTGGCTTGTCAGTCAGGTCATACTTTTCCATTGTTGTCTGTAAATCTGGCAAGTTGACTTGAATCACTTCTTGTGTTGCATCTTTTGCTTCACGGCTATCAAGTTCTTTTGGTTTTAATGAGGTCAACCGAAACTTCCATCTTTTTATGAAACCATACAACCAGCAGTTACTCAGTGGCTTGTTACTGGTACGACGGTTTAAATTTGCAGCAAGTTCACCTCCTAGGTATTTAAGTTTCCTGTTTGTATAGCCATAACCTAACTGCGATATTGTTTCCAAGTGCTCTACCAAGGACAGCTCCTCTTCCTCATTGAACAAGTTTTCAGTTCCTAATTTTAGCTTTTCGGCATCAACTTTTCCTTTCACACGATCACGTAAAGTTTGTTCAGGCACATTAAATTGCACTGCAGCTTTCAGTACTGGAATGTTTGCCTCTTTTACAGCTTTGTAAGCATTTAGCATAGCTTCCTTGCTGTACTTTCTGTACTTTTTCCGTACCATCTGTGGAATTCTCTGAGGAGGAGAAAGAGACTATGTATATAAATCTTAGACATTCATATTTATTTATATACAGTGATACTGGTGGTACATCTGAACCAAATTTTGCATGTACCTTTATCTAGTGGGCCTCTACCAAAAAGACCCAAATTATAACCTTGGGGTCGATTTGGCCCCACATGGGCTTTTATAGCAGTAAGGGTCTTAATGCAACAATGTGATACATGATACAAGGCTCCAGTCTTGATATGATTATGGATCCATAAGACCTACTTTTTAATTAAAGACTGAACCATGCGATAGACTGGTCCTTTGAGAAACAGAAAATTGACCTAGAGCGAAAAGTTTTGACCTAGGTCAACAGCCTGCACAGTCCGCGCGCTGACCTGAGTCAATACTTTACACAGTTGTTTTAACTTATTACCAATCATTAATATTTTAGGCCTATCCAAATCACAAGCATTTGCAGACAAAATAAAAGTGACAGAAAATTTGAAATTTGTTTTGTGAAGAGTAGAAAACATTGTGGGAAAAGGAGAAAATGCTGGTTACCAGTATTTTCTCCTTTTCCCACAATGTTTTCTATAGGCTTCTTTCTCAGGGTCATCAAAACTAGGGATTGTGTGGTAATGGGTTAAGCCCTCTTTTCCCAGAACCTGGGTCATAGGAGTTTTTTACTTTGTTAACCCATTACCACACAATCCCTACTTTTGACGACCTTGAGAAAGAAGCCTTTAGAAAACATTCTACATACAAACTTGTAACCAGCATTTCCTCCTTTTTCCATGATGTTTTCTACCCTTCAAAAAACACATCTCAAATTTTCAGTCACTTTTATTTTGTCGCCTGCAAATGCTTTTGATTTGGACAAGCCTAAAATATTGTCATTTGGTAATCTGTTAAGATGGATGCTCTTTGAGAAGGGGACTCAATGTATCTGCAAAACGCACCGACTCAGGTCAGCCTGCACAGTCTGTGCAGGCTAACTCGGGCCAAAACCTTTTGCCATAAGTCAATATTCTACATGTCAAAAGACCAATCCACCCTCTGATTTAGTCTGTTGTTACACAAAGTGGATTTTATCCCTAATAGTGTGATGTCTTGCTTGCTACAAGGCATTACTGGGATGAATTAAGCCCCCTTTTACAAGAGCATGGCTAAATTATTATGTTTTTATGCAGCATTTGTAACCATTTATGTGTGCTGCAAAATGCTTTAATTATGTTTCTATCCAAAAGCAGTGCTATAGGTAACCATACAACAAGTGTAGACTTGTCTCTTTGTAAATCCTATACATGTTAGGTTTTGGCCCGAGTTAGCCTGCACAGACTGTGCAGGCTGACCTGAGTCGGTGCTTTTTGCAGATATATTAAATTACATTGAATTACTGTTTTACAACAGTAATTCTATCAATTACAAAGTCCTTGAATAGAGGGACAAAAACATTTTATCCATAATCTGTGAAAAGGGGGCTAAATGCATCTGCAAAAAGTATCCACTCACATCAGCCTACACAGTATGTGCAGGCTGACCTCGGCTGAAACTTTTCACTACTGTCCAATTCTTTGCATTTCCAATGACGAATCTGCCTCATGCTCAGTTGAGTGTTAAAAAAGGCAATCATTATGGACCCATAACCATGATTGTGATGTCTTGCTTGTTATTATGCATCACATAGCTGCATTAAACCCCCTTTTGTGAGATCCTAGACCATGCACAAGACTACACAGGTAACAGAAACAAAGACAATTAAATTAACTCATCAACAATTGGGATAATTTACCTGTTTTCGGCGCATTCTTCCAACAGCAGTCTTTTCATGGCCCTCTTACACAATATTCTGAGAAGTTGTACAGCAAAGAACTTTAACCTGTAGAAGTTGTATCAAGGGTTTTCTTGAGAACTTGTGTCCTGGGTAAAAGATCTCCAGAGAAGTCATACCCAAGAAATGATTATTCATTTAACTGCTTACCTTATTTTCAAGTTTGTATTTGGAATACTTAATAATGAATAAAGTTTATAAATTTCATAAATTCAAATCTTGTCTTTTATAGTACTTCAGATCTCAGAATGCTTAAATTGTATCAAAATTTGAACACTGTCTCACACTGATGTTATTAAATACTCTTTTTAAGGCCATGAGTGAAAAAGAAGCCTATAGAAAACATTGTGTGAAAAGAAGAAAATGTTGGTAACCAACGTTTTCTCCTTTTCCCACAATATAAAGTCGGAAATCATCATATTACCAAGATTCAATTTGTTGCCTGCAGATGCTTTAAATTTGGCCCAGTCCAAAACAAAATTTTAGCCTTGTCCAAATTGAAAGCATTTGCAGACGCCAATTTCAATGTGGCTGAAATGGAGCAAATTTTCTTTAATGGGGTAAAAAACATTGAGGGAAGAGGAGAAAATGCTGGTTAACAGCATTTTCTTCTTTTCCCACAAAGTTTTTGAAAAGGCTTCTTTTTTAGAAGCATCAAAAGTCTACATTGTGTGGTAAATAGAGAGTCAGTATAGTGCTCTTTCTTTGCTACTGGAATATTTACAATGGACTTGAGATGTTACAACGTACACAATAAATGTCCAAATATGAAAAAAAATCACCATTGTGTCTCATTATCGAGTACCTTCAGTCTGAAGGTGTCTTACCCCTTCAGGCCAACCTTCATTAAACACGTCTGGAAAAAATATGATTTTACCCCGCATCTTTTCAAACGGCTCTATGCGACAAAATTTCCAATGACAGCTAATAAAATGGGCATGGATCGTTAGATAAATGATTAATCTTTACAAAAAAACTGGTGTTAGTTAATAACCAACTCTAACCTTTGTGCAAATCTGTACTTTTCAACATAAAAAACCGTTGACCTACTTCACCAGAAATCAAAACATGGTGATCTTTTCAACGCGCATGTCTCGGCAGAAATCGCAGTATCTCTGACACGCTACAGGATGGTTTAGTTGCGAATTTTGCTGTAAACAAACGTACCTTGATCAAACTTTGCTGTATAGGGTTAGGGAACCAAACAGTACAAAATTCAAATTCCATTGAGTGCACATGCCTGACTAACGGAAGTCGCCAAGTTAGTTGTTTACAAATTACGCTGGATTTATTTATGTTGGGAAAAAAGGTAAATTCCCATTGATTTAATTGGTATTTTGCAGCATATTTTGTGTGCTCTTAAAGATTAATCATTTATCTAACGATCTATACCCATTTTATTAGCTGTCATTGAGCCATTCCAAAAGATGCGGGTAAAATCATATTTTTTCCAGACGTGTTTAATGAAGGTTGGCCTGAAAGGGTATGCGAAGAACAGTAACAAAAATAGCATCGGAGCAGACACCTTCAGAAAGAAGGTAGAGCGGGTTCATCTTATTCCGAATATCGTATATTGCCGAATACTTTCAACCAATCTTTCCTTGTGTTACAATTGCACACAATACTGTTAAAACATGCACATGTGCAGAAAGCGAGATCTTCTTTTTCTGGATTTCGAAAGTTTCAAGTCCGTCAAGTTTTGAAAAGGCGAGAAATTTCAATTCGTTTGAAAGGTAAAAATTCTTTCAACACCTCTTACGTAGTTTGTTAAGCAAGAGTGTTTTGAAATTTTTCTCAAGTCAGTTCCCTGTGAACGATATATATATGGAAATGAAAGTTTATTTATAATAGAAAGCAAGTCATTCTGTGAAAGGACATTTAAATGATGTTACATGCTGTTTACGATTTGATCAGGCTATACGGAAGAGACTACATTAAGTTGTAGAGTCGGGTCTTTCGGATATATCGAGATTCTTTAATAAATACCCTTTTAATCTCAACAAATTTAACCTGTTTTAAATTTAAAGTTAACAAACTGAAGTTTTTCGTAACATTTCTTGTTTAGAGAAGAAAATAGGCAAGAGCGTCGGGTAAAGTCAATGGCTTGAACTGCATTTGAATTGAACCGGATGGGATTTAATAACCACAATGAACCGATGGACCTGGAACGGACTCAGAAACTAAATAAGACAATATTTCTTTAGTCTGGTATAAAATCAACAACGATTTACATTTACCATAGCCAATTACTAGTTTCAAATTCGCTACTCTATCAGTACTTTGATTTTATATTTGGAACTGAACGGTTTATGTTTAAAAAATATGAAAGTATTCGGAAGACCCGACGGTATCCGAAATTATCCGCAAGTATGAGGCGGATGGTACCCGGTGTTTCTTATTAACCTATCATCGAAAAGAAATATCCACCATACACAATCAATGACAATATGTTGCTACAGGTAAACAACACAACATTTTTTGTGAGTTTCGAATACTGGCTCGCGACCAGTGGCGGCCATTTTTCCAAACCTTTCCTAACCTACAAGATAATTCTCTTCAAGTTGACAAAGCAACTTTTACGTGGACAAACTAGGGTTCAATATTGTTAAATTCACAAATGGAAATCTGAAATAGACTATAACTGAAACTCAGAACGATATGGATTACCCGGTCGGTCATATGACGAGCTTACGTCTCGAAGAGTACCAGTGGCGGCCACCTGAATTTTGTCCGCAAAATTACTGTATTATCACAATCGCCGGAATATATCAAATGAAAAATCATTTTTTCTTGAAATTATGCAATATTCCAGCAGGTCTAAGGTTTCAAACCATCCCTACAGATGGTTAAAAAGGAACAACCTTCAACTGGGTCCATATTCTACTTTCACAATTCATACACGCATGCGCGAGCCAAAAATAGATATGCACTGTAGCAGCTGAGGTTGAACAGGGGGTAGGGTATATTCTGGAAGTATTTCAGAATTTAACTGCATATGTTATTTCTCCTGAATAGAGGGGAAAACACAAAGGAGAAAACACGAAGGGAACCCGGGTGAGTATCAGCTTAGTTTCGTTTTCTGACAGCATTTCATTTGTTGAAGTACTTAGCTGAGATGGCAAAATAGTGCCAATTATTTAAAAGAGTTATTAAAAATGCTGATGTTGAAACTTACCTCTTGAATGGATTAAAATATATATATATTTTTTTATTTCACAATCACAAATTTAATATTTCATAATCACAAATGCCCTTTTTAAGTGGAAAGGTGCCAGGTGACTTCTATTAGCTGATGGCACCATATGATCAGGTGCATAAACAGGAAAACTCAATGGTGCAAAATGTAGAATCATCATATTTCACATAATAAAGATCTTGGTGGTAAAATAAATGTACGTCTTTTACAGCCAAACTCTCTCACTGAAAACAGTTCTACAGACAAAATAACTTTTTATCAAATACATGGATAAACCACACTCTCTTGGAGAAACAAGTTTCTGTTCAAATTCAATGCAAGCAGTTCACAGTCTGGAAACACAGACTTGTAAACACATTTATCACACTATAGCTTCTAAAATAGTGTAAGACTGCTGTTTTTTTTTTGTCGACTTGGTAGCCTCGTTAGTGCATTCAGAAGTTACACATGTAATGCTTCTTTTTCATTTCTGCCCTCCTACTCTCTGTCTGCTCTTATCTGCCTTCTTCAGCATTTCTCTTTTCTTCCAGCCACTTGTGAATTCATAAGCTTATCACTGTTTCCTACAAATTCAGAAAACCCAAACAGATATTGTGTTAATTTGACATAATCTTTGTTGTAGATCTAACTAAAATTGAAATAGATATTTTGACTGCTTCAACATGTGAACATATTTGAATATTGCTCAATACCTGTTCATTATTTCATATTTACATGAAAAAAGTACAACAGTTTTATGATAAAAGCTTTAAAAAGTGTAACAGAGAATTGCATGGTTTTTTTTTTTTCAGATTTGGCTGAAGCTGGTGAAAATACATGTGACAAGGATTCTGGAATTAGGCCATCCTTTGAAAGAAGATTGACTGAAAAAGTGCAAACTTGCCAAGCAAATTGGTCCTTTCTTTGCTGCAGTTGTATGTCTCAATATTTCTTCTGCAGCAGGTGCCCTCTGTTCTGCAGATCTGTCTTTACATTTGTTATGAGCCATGATGGGGTTATATACATGTGTTATGTAAATGGAATGTCTGTTGATTAGAGGAATTTCACACTTATTTAAAAACCCTAGATGAGTGCCTTTGACCTTGACACACACATTTATAAGTTTGCCTCATTCAATCAGCTTTGGAAGGAAAAGCAAATATGTTCAAAACTGTTTGTAATAATTTGTAAAATGTATGTGATACTTTGATATAATTTTTGTAAATAAGTCTACTATCATCAAGATAATCAGATTCTTACATGTTGTGGCACTAGTGATGTTTAAGCTCATACTTTTTCCAATAGGTTCAAATATTGGAAAAAGTTACTATCTAAGCACTCAGGGTCTATTTTATTAAATAGATGTATGCCTTTGTTGACAGCACTGAGCAGTGAAACACAGATAGTCCACTGTGTGGCATCAAACTGCAGGAAACTTGGCTTTGCAGATGATGGTATTTATCAATAAAACCAAACCTTACAGCCATCACTGAAAATTTCCACTTAAGTATAGCTGAATTTGCTTTGGAAGGAAAAGAAATGGTCTTATTGCTTGAACTGTCTTTTTTTCCTTCTTCTTCTTTTCCAGCTCATCAATTTTGGAAAAAAAGGTGAACATTTGGGGAAAAAAAGGCTTTCAGAGTAATTGTGGGAAAGAAGAAAATGAATGCTATCAGTGTTGCCATGGTTTCCTACCATGTTTTCTTCACTTAAACTTTTTTTTCAAAATTGGAAATACACTACAATGTCATATTCACATGCTTTTAATATGGACAAGAAACAACTTCTACTGTATATGTAATAAAGAGTAAGATACAACAACTGATTAAAGAAGAACTTCTCTGTCTATAAACTTCAATTCTGTATTTGTGTGTCCAATACCATGCAGTGTGTCCATACCATGCAGTGTGTCCTCAAAAGGATAATTGAAGTCTTTGTTCTTAACATTTACCATCCTTGATCGTTATCTGATAAGTTTCACCAATAACATCCTCTGTGAGACTTTGACATCTTTCAAAAAAGAATCTTAACCACTTGTTGGATGCCCAGCATTGCAATGTAAACAAGGTTACTACTTATTTGCATTAATATAGACCCCTCCCCCCTTTTTCCAGTTATTGTTTTTTCAAAGACCTCATATATTCATGTATTCTAAGTAGATCTACTTGACTGATGCAAATAAAAACATTCTGGCTCGGTCAAACTGATGTTACTTTTATAACCACACTAGACGACATAGTGGGCCAAGCTCATTTATTCCCCTTCCCTGTTGACCATTGTCCTTGAAAAAGAGCAAACGTTATAAAACGTTTTTTGTTACTTGTTCTATACTTATATGGGCCTAATATAGCCATGTAAAGTCTTGCCGTTATTTAAAATAGGATATTGCAGGCATCTGTTGAAGAATGGGAAAAAACTTCATTTTATACCCTTTTTTCATTTGTAAGTCCACAGGAATTTGACGTTCTATAACCAGAATAAATGATAAAATATGAAGAAAAAAAATCTCCCATATATATAGGGCAGATTTTTTTCACATGTTATCATTTATTTTGGTTATTGAATGTCAAATTCCCGTGGTAAGTCGTACAGGAGTACAATAAATGTTATGGATTTACAAGTATTTTTTTTAATTAAATGATCTAAATCAAAATATAAAATAATAACAAATGAAACTTATATGATAATCAAGAATAGTGCTCATTTATAAACATCATTTTTGTCTGAGCACCGTGCAAGGGGAAACCTGGTAAGCAATGATGAGGATTATGAAAAAGAATATAGTTACTGACTGACCTGGATAGCTATGCCTCTGCATGACTCATTAAACGCTTGCCTTCTGCAAGCATAGTGTGATTTGTGGCTCTCGTTTATTTTTTGGATATAATACCTTAACACATAAATAATGGACTAATCGATGAGGTAAGTGAAAAATCATCGTACATGTCGCATTTTTGATACTGAAACTCTGTTCTTTTGGATTATTTGAGGCTTAAATCGGCGATGAAAATGATAGAGGTCGGTCCCCCGGAAGTGATTTTTTGACACATGGGGGGTAACAGGGGATACATGTTTATATCTTTACTTACATTGGGTCAAATTTCAACTTTTATTGGTTATTTAACACACCGTTTCTTCTTTTTTAATATGAACAAGAGCTTTGGTATGCTTATGTACGCACAAACGCGATATCATAGAAATGGCCGCCACTGGTACTTGGCCGCCACTGGTCGCGAGCCAGTAGTTCTTGAAATTTTCAATTTTTCTCATAAAGTATCCAGAAATTGCCGACACCGCTCTAACTATCGCGACTAACCTATATGGCAGCTATTGACAACTACAAAGTACAATAAACTAAAGTTCATATGATATTCAAATAACTGCAAAAGAGTGTGCCCTTTTAGTAATGAGTGGTTTCGGCACTGAGCCGTTTTGGATGCGAGCCTTTTTGGCCCAACTCAGTACGAGTTGTCTAGAGTCCGATTACTACACTGAAGTCAGCGCGGAACGTGCGACTCAGTCTCTCACAAAACATTGGAGTACAAGTCATGCTATTGAATGAATCGCGAAGAAAGTCAGGAAGATATATTGAAGTACTTTTTCAAACCACAAATTCAATCAGGCACCATGGGTCCCCTATTACTTTTTCATCGTCTGTAAATTCGCTTACGTTTACGACATTACTAGGATTAACACATTTCATTTTCAATAAACGTATTCATATGGTTTAGCAATATACAAATTATAATAAGCCGATAATGACTAACAGGTTTTTTGTAGAAAATGTTTTTTCTATCCTTCCTTCACTTACTTTGGAAATTTGTCACACGTCGTAATATACCGGCTTGATGCTTTTTGATAAGGATTTCTATATAAACGACCAATCAAATACTCGAACGCCAGAACAATCGCGAGACTGCTTTGCGATAACAACAAGTTGAGAAGCACACGATAACTATTTTTTAAAGCTAGGTACAAAGTAATCGAATGTTGCAGAAATAGCGCAATAAGCGGTGAGTTACATGTAGAAATTTTATGTTTTTTACTTAAGCTATAACATATTTTATTTTTCAATCTCGAATTTTTGTAATATACACAATCGACGGTATCCAGAACTCGTACCCTGGAAAACTCGTACCCCAATCTCAAGGGGTCCTACTAAAACACGCCGTACCAGAAAAATACGCCGTACCATACGCCGTACGGATTAAATCACGCCGTACCAAAATGTGAATTATATTGCATGCTTTTTTTGGTATTTATATATTGAAAAACATATAAACTAACCTAAGAAGCGATATTACTTCCCAATTTTTCATATTTGTCAAGTTATTGGTAATTATAGACACTCTTGTACAGGACCAACAGGTGCCCGTTACCCCGTACTAATTACATGAGCGCCGTACGAATTTTGAGGCACAAAACAACCAAATTGATAAGAATGTATGGTACAATATGCAATTATCCACTTATTTACGAGTTCGTGTTGTTCTATTTCATGTCTTACAGAGGTTGTAGGTACACGTCAAGCATCCAGCAGATATTTACAGAAGGGAAATAACTCTGTGGTACTGAGGAAGTTTATACAGAGAACTTTCCGTTTCATTACTTTAATGGAACCTTGTGAAAAAATAAGAAATTGCTGGTCCTGAAAAATAAGGTTATTGAAAATATTTTGGGAAAAGAAGAAAATGTTGGTAACCCTCCCGTAACAAATTTCAATTGTGTCGTCAGCAAATTTGGACCATTTGAAAATTGTCGTTTGGTTAAGATTAAATGGTTGTACATAGAACTTTTAGCCCTTAAAATGTTTCCAGACTCAACGACACATGGACCTGGTTCTACCATGAGTCTTTTTGTTTTTAGTTTTTTTCACTGTTATTATTTTAAACTACATTCCATTTTATCCCACTGCGAATGAATTAACCCTTTCCCAAACAAATTTTAGACTCTTCCAAACTGAACTAGTTTGCAGACAACAATTTAAAAGTTGGTGAAAATGGTGGGAAGTTCTCCAAAAGGTTAGAACACAAGAGCAATTTCTTGTCTTCACAGTGTTTTCAAAAGATTTATACTGCAGACTTGAAGGCTTAAAAAAAAGGGTTGTCTGGGAAAGGTTTAGATGACCAAAATAGATATGACCAAAAGGGATTGAATACTGCTCTGAAGGCACTACATTACAAGCCTACGAACACATAAAAGAAGAAGTCTTGAGGACAATGAATCGCCAGTACATTCAGTTCGCCGCTTCCAAGACCCTACTGAAGAAGGGCTCGCAAGTCATCATCACACTTAATGTGAAGAAATACCTCCAAGAAGGGATTAAGCTGTTCTGCTTAGCAGGTGGAAACATCGCTGCATGTGGAAACAGATTGGGTATAATAAAGCCATGTTTCCTTAAATGTGTGACTAAGAGAAAACGGCCCTTCTAAGGGCCAACCAACAACGACCCTTCCAAACACCAACAGCCCTTGCTAAGGCTACCAATTTCACAGAAATTTGTCTTTGCAAAAAATTGTCTTAAAAACGTCCCTTCTCACCAACACATTGAAGTAAACGGGAAAAGACGTTACCCTCATCATCCCCTTTCTCAATAAATAAAAAATGACGCGAAAATGGGTTCTTTCTGAAGTATTTCCTGGGGCAAAAAAATTCAGGTTCCTTGCCTAGTACTGGTAAAAACAGGAAATACATGAATATGTGAGCTTCCGCAGTGAAATAATGTACTTAAAGTGGCGTAAATCACCATAAAATCAATCAATCAGCATTTGCCAGTCAAATTTCTTTACATTGTTTATGGGAAAAAAATCACCGAGACAAAAGAAAAAGAACACATGTTTGTGAAACACCAATGCTCCAGTTTGTGCAGACGGACAGGCGGACAAGGGTAAAGTTATATGGCCCCAATCTTCCGATGCCGGGACATAAAAAATAGAATAGTTAAGATCTATCTCAATATTAATTTACAGTTTATTGATTGCAAGGGTTGTGATGACAATTTTCGGAAGATATCATTCAAATCTGTATATGTGAGGGTTGAGAAAGTGTTATTTAGAGCACACAAATTGGATGTATCTAAGTTCACATATCCTTATTTTTCCATACCGTATTTTCTATCCTTTTGGAGAACTCTCCGCCATTTTCATCAAGTTTAAAATTGTCGTCTGCAATCTGTTTCAGTTTGGATGGGTCTAAAATTTGACGTATGGATAAAAGTCAATTTTTTTCACAGTGCACAACAATACAACATGGAAAAACCAGCACTAAATGGAGAAAATGATTAATGAATGAAAAAATACAGTCCACGTTCTACAATCATTAACTTTTAACCAAACGACAAAATTGTAATTTGTAGACTGTTCTAAATTTGCAGACGACACAATTGAAATTTATTCTTGGAGGGTAGAAAACATTATATGAAAAGGAGAAAATACTGGTTACTTGTATTTTGTCCTTTTTCCAAGACATTTTCAAAAGCCATATTTTTCGGGATCAGAAAAGAAGAGCAACGGTCATAAGCAATTTCTCGTTTTTCCACAAGGTTTCATTGAACTGATGATTAACGTAAAGTTATCTTTATAAACTTCAGAGTTATTTCCCTTCTGTAAACATCTGCTGGATAAATGCTTGACATGTACCTGCAACGCCTGTAAGACATGAAATAGAACAACATGAACTCGTAAATAAGTGGATAATTGCATATTGTACCATACGATCTTATTAATTTAGTTGTTTTGTGCCTCAAAATTCGTACGGCGCTCATGTAATTGGTACGGCGTAACGGGCACCTGTTGGTCCCGTACAAGAATGTCTATAATTACCAATAACTTGACAAATATGAAAAATTGGGAAGTAATATCGCTACTTAGGTTAGATTATAAGTTTTTCAATATATAAATACCAAAAAAAGCATACAATATAATTCACATTTTGGTACGGCGTGTTTTAATTCGTACGGCGTATGGTACGGCATATTTTTCTGGTACGGCATGTTTTAGTAGGACCGATCTCAAGGGTACGAGTTTTCCAGAGAAGTCGTACCCTGGGTTCTCTGGAGAACTCGTTCCCCAACTAATAAATATAATGTTACTTTACCAGCGTGTTGTCAACTGTTATTTTTATGCTGTCATCGTGGTGTAGATTTAATGTTTTTTTTTTCTTGGACTGTAGCCTTGCATGTGTTAAAAGACAAAGTAAAGAAACCTGCGTGTTTTCTCAAGCAGTGTATGTTGTATTTGATGTAAAAATCACAAGGAAAACATTTATGAACCATAAATAAATTGTATTCAACTGAAAAATCATTAGTAGAATTATTTTTTGCTTCAGGTAGCCTTAACTTGCATTTAAGTTTTGAATTGACTTTTGATGTTGTTTTGTATAAGTCTTGGAATCAGTATTTGATTGGATCAGATATTTGTTAGATGGAAGGAGTTGATAAAATGAACACAGAATTAATCAAATTTTCACACCTGGAGAAAAGGCAAATTTCCTGAACAAAGAGAGGAAGAAAGGTCTGATTTTCACAATGATAAATTTACTGTAACAAAATTGCAATATTCAATATTGAACCCTAAATTGATTTAACGCTAGAATCAAAATGGGTGGTAAAGAACAAGATCAATATACAAAAACAGCAGTCTCAGCTTGGATTTATACATCAAGATTCTCAGCCAAACCTTTCAGAAAAAAATCTTTCCTGAATTTTAGTGAATTGTCGATGAAGTCCCCAACAGGTATACTTTTGGCGCCAAAAGAGTTAAACACCTAGGGTAATGATTGGAAAAGTCAGTGACATCATTTGTCCACAATATTTCAGCAATATAAAAATGCCTCCGTAGGTTGCTTATAAGTCGAAAATTTCATATAAGCCGTCTGAAAAAGCTTTCAAATTGTTTGAAAAGGTGAGAAAATACATGGAAAAAGGAGACCATGTTGGTTATTTGATTTTGCACCTTTTCCCACAATTATTACTTCTTTAGTGTGGTTGAAACTCAAGATCGTGAAGTAAACGTCTCGGAAAACATAGAAGAAGGCTGTGCAATGAATATGAGAGAGAGAGAGGGTGAGAGAAAATGCAAATATTGCTATATGTGAACTCATAGTCTCTTCAAAATTGTAATCCTGACAGTCTTTGTAGTGCATTTGCACCTTTCCGAGTAATAAACCAAACATTCTCCTTGCTGCTTCTATTTCTTGATGAATTTTATCTCAGTCTTTTTTTTCTAAAATTTTTTTTTTCAGGGAGCTCCTCTAATATTAGTTGGGTTTTTTTATCGGGTTAAGCGCTAATAATATTTTTATTATTGTAATATTTTTACGATACTATTTTTGTCCAGAACATTGCATTTATGTTTTCAGCGGCACGGAATAAGGTTGGACAGTTCAACCAATCCCGTCTGAAAAATTGCCTGTCATACTCTGGAGAACTCATACCCCAATCTGAAGGAGAACTCATACCCTTACAGATTGTTTTTTGGGATGAATTTGTATGATATCATTCAGATTTCGGTGAATTGATGATTTTCATTTTATCTTTTGTGAAATTAATAAGTTAGACAATAATCATGTATTGGTAATGGGTATTTGTATTAAAATATCAGTTTTGTTACCGAATGTTTCATGGATTGAAATGAAAAGGATGTAAGGTAGATGGGCAGGTAAATTAAAGAATGATGAAATTATCTGACAGATGGATCCTTATCATGATCCATTAAAGGTGGCCCTTCAGATTTTAGGACGAAAGTTTTACAAAAATGCAAAAAGATCATCCTTGTACTCCCAAAGCCTTTTAATTTTCATTCATAAAACCCTAGTAAAACCCTAATTCCCACAGTGCTTTATTGATTTTGGCGCGAAATCTAAAAATAGCTTAAAAGGCTACGTAGCCTTTTAAGGGAACACCATAAAAAAAAATTGTTTTTGTGATTTTGTGAATCTGAATTATTGATGATTTGCATTATTTTTTCATATAAATATCAGTGATATATATATATATTTTTTTACTTTGTGAGATGTAAAAATTCTAAATCCCCACCTTTAATGTATAGAAATTTTTTAAGATTCCTTCATGGGATTTGGATGTGTGAGAAAACATGGCTTCTGTTGGTTTTGCCTATTTCTTCTGTAAAATACATCATACCACATAATTATTTCAATGAAATGTCCCCATCCATCCACATTACATCTCTCATACCTTTTAAGTCAGTCTAGCAGTACAGGGCCATCATTGCTCTGTTGTTAAGTGGATCAGTTAACTCATTAACACACAATCCTGACTTTTAATACCTCTGTGAAAGATGCCTTTTGAAAACATGCGAGAAAAAGAGAAAATGCTGGTAACCAGCATTTTCTACTTTTCTCACAGTGTTTTCTTCCATTTTTAAACAAAGTTTCAGTTTTTCATTCACATTTATTCTTTTGGCTGTAAGTGCTTTCAATAGATTTGGACCAGTCTAAAATTTTGTGTTTGGTAAAGATTTAAAGTGGAACTTGAATCCTGTTTCATTTCTTTCTATCCTAAAATTATGCAAGTTTGAATTAAAGAATAATTCGAGATCAATTCTGTAGATTTTGGAGCCATGCTCAGAATCACAAATTACTGATAGCTGTTATCTCTTTACCTAAGGAAAAATTTATAGATAGGTCCAAATTGAAAACATTTGCAACAAAATAAATGTGACTGTAAAATCAAAATTTGATTTGGGAAGGGTAGAAAACATTGTGGGAAAAAGAGAAAGAGCTTTTGTGATCACCCAATGTCCGTTGTGTGTCATCCGTTGTCCACAATTTCTTTAAACATCTTCTCCTCCTAAACCACTGAGCCAATCTTGATGAAACTTGGCAGGGATGTTCCTTGGGTGAAGCTCTATCAAAGTTGTTCAAGAGATTGATTTCCACCCATAACTCTGGTTGCCATGGCAACCAAAAGGAAGAAAAATAATAAAATCTTTGAAAATCTTCTTCTCTGAAACTAGAAGGTGTAGAGCTTTGAAATTTGGTATGTAGCATCTCCTAATGGTCCTCTACCAAGATTGTTCATATGATGCCTCTGGGGTCAAAACTAGGAACAAAGAAGGAAAACTTAAAAAATCTCCTTCTCTGAAACTAGAAGGTGTAGAGCTTTGATATTTGGTATGTAGCATCTCTTAGTGGACCTCTACCAAGATTTTTCATATGATGTCCCTGGGGTCAAAACTGGCCCAGCCCCAGGGGTCACAAGTTTGAAACATAGGAACAAAGAAGGAAAACTTTAAAATTCTTCTTCTCTAAAACTAGAAGATGCAGAGCTTTGATATTTGGTATGTAGCATCTCCTAGTGGACCTCTACCAAGATTGTTCATATGATGTCCCTGGGGTGAAAACTGGCCTAGCCCTGTGGGTCCCAAGTTCGAAACATAGGAACAAAGAAGGAAAACTTTAAAATTCTTCTTCTCTGAAAGTAGAAGGTGCAGAGCTTTGATATTTGGTTTGTACCATCTCCTAGTAAACCTCTACCAAGATTGAGCATTTGATGTCCCTGGGGTCAAAACTGGCCCTGCCCTCGTGAGTCCTAAGTTTGAAACATAGGAACAAAGAAGGAAAACTTTAAAACTTTCTTCCCTGAAAGTAGAAGGGGTAGAGCTTTGATACTTCGTATGTAGCATCTCTTAGTGGACTTCTACAAAGTTTCTTCATCCGATGCCCCTGGGATCAAAACTGGCCCTGCCCCAGAGGTCACAAGTTCGAAACATAGGAACAAAGAAGGAAAACTTTAAAATTCTACTTCTCTGTAACTAGAAGGTGTAGATCTTTGATATTTTGTAAGTAGCATCTCCTAGTGGACCTCTACCAAGTTTTTTCTTAGAATGCCCCTGGGGTCCAAACTGGCCCCGTCCCATGGGCCACAAATTTAATTTTACAGCTTAGTGCTCAGGTGAGCGATATAGGACCATCATGGTCCTCTTGTTTTACAATGTTTTCAAAATTCTTCTACCCCAGGTTCATCAAAAGTTCTCATTTTGTGGTAAAGAGTTAAGCCTTTGCCCAGAAAAAAAAAAAAAAAAACATGGTTGAACAATTGAAACTTGACTTTAGAAGAGTATAAAATGTTGTGGGAAAAGGAGAAACTTTTATTGCTCAACTTCCTACAGGGAATAACTTGATTTTTCTTATTGAGAATCATAAAGATGTTGCACTATGCTTTTCTCTTTATTGTTTTAGATGTCGGAAGAAAAAGAAATCATGAACACGCCAGAGGTAAGTGTATCTTATAGCAGTATGAAACAAGGTTTTGACCAAAAATATGATCGTTTGTGAGGTCTTGACTGTTCACTCATTTTTGAGATAAAAATCAAAGAAATTCTGCAAATAAAAGACTGTTTCCACTGCATTTTGACCCCAGACCATAATTTAATGAATCTACTGAGAGAGTTTTTGAGAGAAAAACTATTTTGCTGTGTTTGACAAATGTACTTATTGGTATCTCCTGTTGCACAGTAATGGCCATTTATTGGACTAATTTGCTTTACAAAGTTCAGGTTATTTCTTGAAACTTGCAAGGATTGCTTACACAATGAGTACTAAAATCTTATCAGATTTGACTGCATTCCAAACAAATGGTTTTAAGAAATTGTATTTTGATTATTTCAGTTTTGTTAATTTCACCATTTTGCCCAGTTGCAACAGACTTACCCCCTTTTTTATTGTGCATGTATTCTTCTTTTGTCTTATTGCATCATGAATTATTAATGTGTGTTACGAAATAGCAAAATCTGAGTCTGGAGAGCAATTCAGGCCCTCAAGGGCCTTTAATTGTACAATAGGAATTAGGATGATTTGTAAATATTGTGCAAGAAGAAATTCTATATTTACAATACATTTATATTATTGACAGATCAATCCTGCTGATCAGGACGGAATCTCAAATGACCAAACTGAAAAGACTGACAGTGCCTCTACTAAGGTAATCATTTTTCCTATGCCAATAATGAATAATATAGTAGAAGACAGGGTTTTTCTTCACCTAAGTTTCTTTGAATTTGGATCCCATAATAATAGAGTAGAAGACAGGGTGTTTCTTCACTCCAATTTCTTCGAATTTGGACCCAAGATTCTCTAATTTGTCCCAGAAATTAATATATTCACCTTCTTTTCTTTTACTTTAAAGGTGGAAGGATGTTGTCAAATTTCCCTCTTATGAGAAAGTGCGCAGAAAACTGCATTATAGATATCTGTTTTAACCTCAGGCTATTATCACTATTTATTAGATAGTATCTAATCACGAATTGTTTAAATTTTGAATTTAAATAGTAACTGCATCTGAATTATTAGTAAAAAGATAAACTAAACTAGTCTTGAGAATGGTTGGTGAATACAGACCCAGGGAGTGTATTCACCAACCATTCTCAAGATTTTTCTAAATGTCTTACTACATGTATACATGATTTTCTAAATGAGAAAGTAACACAACTCCTTATTGGCTAAACCAAATGGATTGGCTAATTAGGAGTTTTGGTCCTTTCACATCTAGAAAACTCTTGAGAATAAGACTAAGGGCCTAGATGGCTAGTCTTTGAATTTAGAATGTATTAAGAACAGCTGGTGAATCTGGCCTGTTTTGCACTGTTTTTGTGAAATTTTATCCTTTGAACCCAGGTTTAAGCATTATGTTACTCTCCATGGGAAAATCGACTAACAAATCTTCGTTTCCTCTGAATATTCATATGGTTGGAAAGTACCATAATATCCAATTGAAA
This sequence comes from Tridacna crocea, assembly GCA_943736015.1. Taxonomy (NCBI): domain Eukaryota; kingdom Metazoa; phylum Mollusca; class Bivalvia; order Cardiida; family Cardiidae; genus Tridacna; species Tridacna crocea. The sequence goes on from OX031066.1 coordinate 21,342,205, forward strand.
GGTCAATAACATTTTCATTCTCTCTTGTAAGGAGGGCAATTTCATTTTGTCAGTTGCTAAAAATAGAAATGATTACATATTTTTGATAAAAATAGTTTAAATTTTCTCAAAGAAAAACTGAGATTGCCTATCAAAATGCTTCATGAATAATTCATTAGAACGAGGAAATACCAGCTAAATAACCCAGGGTCGATTACAGTATGAATTGAAAGTGGGTCAACTAGGATGGTGAAATTTGAAAGGAAAAAAAACCCTCTTATTACAACGGACTATTCACAATTTTACAGAATGATGATGGAAAGCAAGAGGAAGAGTACATGGATATTCTTGGGAATGGAACTCTCATGAAAAAGGTAAGATTTTAAGCAGTAGACAAGCAGAGTAGATCTACGTATTGGAGTATAAAACATTGCTCTGGTTTTTAAAGGTTAAACAGTGTTTTTTAAATTTATGGGTGTAAATCAGAACATACTTAGTTTCAAAGTCACCCTTATTGCATACAAGGTTTAGTATGGTTTTTGGGTAAGAGTAATATATTTTCTAAATTTTGTTTTTTTCCAGGTTGTTGAACAAGGCTCAGGAAACAATATTATGATGGGTGAAAAAGTAACAATTGAGCTTCAGCGGACCATACCAGAGATGGAGAAAGAGTTTCCATCAGAACAAGTGACATTTACTCTAGGAGACTGTGATGTTGAACAAGGTACTGTTGTTCAGTTACCTCTGTACCAGAGACAAAATGTTAGACTTGTCCAAACTGTAGACTTTTGCAGATGAAAGTATACCCTTACCACACAATTTCCAGTTTTAATGACCCTGAGGAAAGAGCCTTTTTGAAAACCCTGTCGGAAAGGGAGAAAAGGCTGGTAACCAGCATTGTCTCCCTTTTCCACTGGTTTTCTAGGCATTTACAGACAAATTTTGTCATTTCAGGAAATAGAATAAAATGCTTGACACCAGTAGTCAGCAAATACTTTTAATTTGGGTATGTCTATAATTTTGTCATTTGTAAAGCATTAAAACAGGAAGGAGTAAGAGTCACAGAGTGCCCTGATAGACAAGTTGTTTTCAGAACCAGGGTATTATAAATTGATATTAGATGCAGATTTACTTAGTGAAGGGCTGAATTGGTACTCAATAGAAAAATGGTCCCTGTATTGTATTAGAAATCAATGTCTTATGTTATAATTTTAGGGAGGCAGGCATCATTTATAAAAACACTTGTCTGGTTTTCAACTGTTGCTTACACACACAAAAATATTTTTTGGAGTATACTGGAACTATCCTGTCTGTTAACATGTATTTTTAGTGAACATTATCACTGAAATTGTTTCATGCACACAGCCTACAAAAGTTCATAGAATATGAGATTATTTAACATGCTTAGGTACAATACTGAATTCTATTGGATGAGTACCTTGTAGAACCAGTCCATATTTTGAACGAGGCGACAGCCGAGTCCAAAATATAGACTAGTTCTGCAGTGTACAAATCCAATTGAATTCAGTATTGTACCCAAGCATGTTAAATGACGTCCTTATACATGTATCACACTTTCATCTTGACTTTAAAGTAAAGGACAAGTATAAGGCCATTTCAATTTAAATAATTGATAAAAAAATGTTGCTTTTTTAATAATAGATTGTAGTCCACTACTCTTCCGGTCCATTATAGATATTCGGGACTCTGGCCTCAGTTTGAAAAATTCATATTGGTCTCTTGCCTCATTCTGAAAAATCAATATTGGACTCTTGCCTTGTTTTGAGAAATTTGTATTGGACTCTTCAGCTGAACTCACATAATAGTATTCAAACGATTTTGTTGGACGTTAAATTGTAGATGTGAAATAATAATTATTAATACCAGTACCTATCATATTATACTTTGTATTTATTGATTTTTTTTTTTTTTCAATTTTCTATACAGCTTTAGATCTGGCAGTTGCTTTGATGAAATTAAGAGAAAAAGCCGTCATCATCTCAGGGTACAAATATATGTTTGGTGAGATTGGTCTGTAAGTATCGCTCGAATTAAATATTTTAAGTAGATACGTATTGCCCAGTCACTAAATAAAGTTTTTTATGCAAATCAAACTCACACATAATACTTCTTTAACTCTTTACCACACGGCAAAATTTTAGACTGGTTCAAATTGAAAGCATTTGCAGACGACAAAATAAAGGTGACTAAAAAATGAAATTTGTTCTGGCAAGGGTAGAAAACACTGTGGGAAAAGGAGAAAATGCTGGTTACCAGCATTTTCTCCTTTTCCTGCAGTGTTTTCAAAAGGCTTCTTTCTCAGGGGCGTCAAAAGTAGGGATTGTGTGGTAATGGGTTAATTCAACTGTTTTTCTGTCGTCATTTTGTTTAAATCTTTTTTAAGGTCAAGTATTTAATCACCATTTAACAAAGACTTGCTCTTAATGACTAAAACTGTCCATGCACCATAAAACAACATTCATTGCTTTCATTGATAGTTTAATTCATGTTAAATCCTTTCCTTAACAATGGATTTTAGACCCTGTAGAATTGAAATAATCCTGAACGAACAAGTCAAAATTGATACCAACCAGCAGAAGTTCTGTGACAGGGTAAAAAACTGGGGGAAAAGGGAAAAATTGGTGACTGGTATTTTCCTCTATTACTACAATATTTTCAAAGGGTCTTCTTTCACATGGTCTCTAAACTTTGGATTGTCTTGTAAAAGGTTTAGCCATAGAGCACAATACAAAAATTCAGTTGCATTCACAGAGAATGTAGTTTAATTCAGACTGCAATGGGCCAGATTCAGGGCCCTTATTCACAAAACATTCTTAAGAATATTCTTTGTTTACTCTCCAAGATTTTCTAAATTTGAAAGTAACACAACTTCTGATTGGCTAAACCAAATCCAAGATTTTGTATATTTGAAAGTAACACAAGTTCTGATTGGCTAGACCATTTGGCTAAACTTGTTTTGTGAAGGGTAGAAAACATTGTGGGAAAAGGAGAAAATGCTGGTTATCAGCATTTTCTCCTTTTCCCACAATGTTTTCTAAAGGCCTTTTTCTCAGCGGCGTCAAAAGTAGGGATTGTGTGGTAATGGGTTAAAGCTTGAGACTGAGGTAAAGCATTAAAGAGAAATATGTGCAGCCAGAGAGTAAACAAAATTTAATGTTGTTAAAACGTGATGTTATAATCTAGTCAGTTGTGTAAACATAGATAAAAATCCATATAAGATGTATGGGGCAAAGAAACTAGGGATTAATTCGATTTAAAGTGGAAACTGTGGTTGTTACGTTTGTGGCAAGCTGCAATAGAATGAAATGCATTTTCAATCTTTTGTAATCTGTGCAACCATTTGAAGTAATATTTGGCATGAAGATACAAGAGTGATTATAATTTCATGAAATAAAAAAAAAAGAAAACTGTTAATCCTTTACCTGTTATGCCAATTTGAGATTCTTCTATTTTAGCCGCAAATAAAGATATGATTTCAAGAATATGGACAAATGAGGATATAAATATCTGATTGAGTGGAAAACATTGTGGGAAAAGGAGAAATTGCTCATTACGAGCAATTTCTCCTTTTCTCACAATGTTTTCAAAAGTTGTCTGTTGTTGATGCGTCAAAATGAGTATCAATGGAGTAAAGGGTTAAAAAACTGGATGAAAAAGAGTGTAGATGTATGTTTGAAGGTTGATAATTAGAATCTATGATAAAGCAAGTAAGCTCTTTTTTTCTTTAAAGAAATAATTTACATAAATTATTTGTTTGTTTTTTTTTGTTCTTAAATTCTTATGGGTTCATTTATTTGTTCAGTTTGTGTAGATTATTGTTTCCTTAATGAAACCTTGCATTGACTCATCATTTCTTGTATTAAAGCAACTAACATGCTGCAAGGGTAGATTAACCCTTTACCAAACAATTCCTGAAAGAAGGATTTTGAAAACATTGTGGGAAAAGGAGAAAATTCTGGTAACCAGCATTTTCTCCTTTTCCCACAATGTTTTCTGCTCTATCAGAGACTTCACTGTCAGTTGTACCAATTTTGAATTTGTTGTCCGCAGATTTTTTTTAACCCTTTACTCCACAGATACTCATTTCTACGCATTGCTTGTAGGAGCCTTTGGAAAACATTGTGGCAAAAGGTGAAATTGCTCGTGACGAGCAATTTCACCTTTTGTCACAATGTTTTCTATGCTATCAAAAGGTTTCATATACACATATGAAATGGCTTCATCCTTTCTGTTATTTAGGGTCTATTAGAGATACCATAGAAATGCCTTATGAGGTAAACGGTTAAAATAAAAAGTCTAAATTTTGCTGTTTGGGAGAGGGTTTAGTGAGTGAGGGACTGGAGAATCGTTTGCAAACACATCTGAAGCATATGTGTTGCTATAAGGGATTCAGTGACAATATATGAGTTTTTTTCAGAGAGCCTGATATCCCACCACGAGCAAATTTCAAAATGGATGTACATGTAATTTCAAACCATGGTTTTCCTGACTATAATAAGATGGATTTAGATGAACGATTTTCAGAAGCGTAAGTAATGTGTTTTGTATTACGCTTTTATCTATGAAAAGAGAGGACTTTGCATTAATTCTCAATATGTCAGTGGATTATAGTTTGATCAAGTAACAAGCCTTATTTTCAGTTGTCTTTGCTCTGTATATGAGCTGTCTTACTTAAGACTTTGTAATGAAATTTTCAGTCATTTTTAGAGGAATAAATGTTGATCAGATAGATCCTTTTTTGCCATCTGACCCTAATTTTTACTATCCACTCAAGCAATCTGTGTTGCCCCTTGCTAAAACAGTTATTTTAACTTGTAGAAAAAAGAAGAAAGAGAGAGGCAACTTTTACTTCAGAAGAAAAGAATATAGTCAGGCTGTATTTGTATACTCTAAGTAAGTTATAGCATATTTATAACCTTTCATAGATATATGCTTCACTCCTTTTTTTTTTTTATCTTTCTGTTTAAATTTATGTAAATGTAACTTGCTGATAGCAATAATTTTCTGTGTTCTCTTAACCCATTACCACACAATCCCGACTTTTAACGACCCTGAGAAAGAAGCCTTTAGAAAACATTGTGGGAAAAGGAGAAAATGCTGGTAACCAGCATTTTCTCATTTTCCCACAGTGTTTTCTACCCTTCCCAGAACAAATTTCAATTTTTCAGTCACTTTTATTTTGTCGTCTGCAAATGCTTTCAATTTTGACCAGTCTAAAATTTTCTCGTGTGGTAAAGAGTTAAGTCTGTGTCATGATTATATGTACATGAGATATATTGTACCAAGCAAGTCATCACATAATAATAGATCCATAAAATCCATTTTGTCTGACAATTGTCTGAATTATGAGGTAGAATGGCCCTTTGATGTGTAGAAAATTTACCAATAGCAACATTTCGACTCATGTCAGCCTTCGCATGGGTCGATACTTTTGCAGATGCATTAAACCCCCTTTTCAGAAAACATTGCATATGTTTTATGGCTTGTTTGTGATGATCTCCCTTTTAGCTCCACTGGCTGAAGGCCAGCTGGCTTATGTCCTGGCCCGGTGTTCGGGGTACGTCCAACAATGCATTGGAGCATGTGTGTGTTTAGTTTTTTTCTTTTTCAAACTTTTTCTCCGAAACTACCTATCCAAATTTGATGAAACTTCACTGAAATGATCCTGCCATGGTCCTCTTTAGAATTCCTTGAAAGAATTTGATCCTTCAAAAGCTCTGGTTCCCTTGGCAACAACACTGAAAAATATTGAACATCTTTGAGAAATCTTGCCTGAAACCATAAGGCCCAGGGCTTCCAAATTCAGCATGTAGCTTTATCTAGTAGACCTCTATCAAGTTCCTTCATATTATAGCCCTGAGGTCAAAATTGGCCCTGCCTGGGAGATCACAAGTTTTAACATGGGCTTAAACAGTGACTGAAATTTAAAGTAATCAAGGGAAATAACTCAATAATACAAGATGAAGTATTTTCTATTTAACTCCCTTGATTATCAAACTGCAGTTATACATTATTGGAGTTTGGTATTCAAGTTTTTTTAGAGAAGAAATGTTCTGTTTTAAGGAAGATTGATTTATTTGATGCGAATGGTTATGCACACATGATTAGAATGTTTAATTTATCACAAGTTTTTTTTTTTCACTTTTAAATTTTTTCTAGAACTTGATCTTTCATGCTAATGAATAAGCCTGCTTGTATTCACTTACATTATCTTAGGATAAAAAAAAAGGTATGACTATTTTTGTTTAGCAGGCAGGGTAGAGGTTGTGTTTTCAAAGTAAGTTTATTAACATACAGAGTTTTTATTCTGTATGTCTCTGTCAATGCCAATTAAGTGCATGATGCGTTAATTTTACTCTAAGAAATTACATTTTTTTTTTACTGTGCCAAGTTTAACAGCCATTGCAAAAAGACAAATTGAATGTAGCTTAAATGACTCTGTGTCTGATAGGTTAGGAAACATTACGAGAAAAGGAGAAAATACTGGCTGACAACATGTTGTCCTATTTTCACAATGTTTTTGAAAGCCTTCTCTTTCAGTGTCATGAACACTTCGATTTGTGTGGTGTAGGGTTAAAAAAAACAGAGGAGCAATACAGGACGATCATGGCCCTCTTGTTTTTTATGCCTTTGAAATTTAGGTTATGTTTATATTAAGAATTGTGGAAAAGTATTCAAACTTTTTTGTATATTTTTTACAAAGAGCTAACAAGATAGTAGACCCAGATGAAGGTTGTGTTTACCCAGAAGCTGCTCCAGAAAAACTACAAGAGCTCCTAGAGTTCAGAGGTGTCACACTTGCAAATACAAGTGTTGCTCAGTTAAAGGTGATTATTTTTTTGTTTGTTTGTTTTATTTTTCCTTAAATGTTTTATGTTTTATTTTGATTTTGGAGTAAAAAAAAAAAAAAAGAATTGAAGAGCAGTCTATGACTTATGTCCATTTTTTCAAACAATCATGGATAAGAACATATCCATCGTCTGAAAATATTTCTTGCTGAGTTAAATTGAGGTCTAGAATGCCATCATTTAGATTGTATCCACACAAAAGATAGATTTTTATTCAATGAAATGTAATTTACAATGTTCACATTGTTAGCTAGGATTTATTGATATGAACCATGCATCTGTGAAAAGTATTGATCTGTGTCAGCATGTGCATTTTCCGTAGGCTGACTTGGGCCAATCTTTTCGCTATTGGTCAGTTTTCTGCATGTGTATCTTATGATACAGTCAGTTGTTATACAACATAGATTTTATGGATCCATAAATATTATGATTAGTGCTTGGCATCACATATCACCGAGATGAATTGCACCCCATCTTGCAAGAGCATCGATCCTGTATTTATGGTATTATATAATTTCAGGTAGAAATAGTCTTTGTAAACATTGGTTGTAACTGTTAACTCTTTCCCAAACAAGCCCTGGTTTTTACGTTTCTGCTGTACAAGTCTTTAGAAAACACTCTGGAAAAGGAGAAATTGCACATAACGAGCAATTTCTCCTTTTCCCACAGTGTTTTCTAGCCTATTGGAAAACTTTCAGCCATTCTCATCAAATTCAAAATTGTATTCTATAAACACTTTGAGTTTGGGACATTCTAAAATTTGTCATTTGGGAAAGGGTTAATGATAGAACCCATATTTGCTATTACGCTTTGGAAAAAAATGTTTGAAAATTTTGTGGAAAGGATAAAACATTGTTTGAAAAAGGATTAAACACTCTTGACTAGCATTTTTGTTCCATGTGGTTCCTACCTTTTCAATGGACATATTAGTCATTGAAGTTGTAAGATTTCATGTTACCAGTATTTTTGGTCAGCAGATTTAATCAATAGTGACGATTCTAAAACTGTCATTTGGTGAAAAAAGTAACAGTTTCTGTACTGGCTAATTTTAGACCAACTACAACAGGCTTAATGGCCACAAATGAAAAGAGATTGAATGAAAGGAAAAAAAAAACTTTACTATATTTATAACGAAAAAATTGACACCAGAAATCACTTCTTTTTCCTTAATGAATTTAAAAAACTCTTTACATGTAAGTAAGGCTGTGACTAAAATAATGAAAGGGAAAAAACTGTGATGTTTACATTTACTTGGTTATCTTACAGGTGGGGGCTGCTGATGCTGCCATTAAATCTGCATCAGAGGCTACAAAATTGTGCCCAGCTTACAGTAAAGCATACTTTAGATTAGGACAGGTATGTAGAGAATTGTTGTTTAAATTTTGATAAAGCCTTCTGGTGAAAATAACACAGCTTCTGATTGGCTAAACCAAATGCTGTACCATTTAGGTAGTTGAAGCTTTGGATTGTGTGGTGAACTGTTCATAACATTTGGCACAATATTCTATCAGTAATGTGCTGCTTTTTCACACAACTAGAGTGCGGACTTTCACAGGCTTTGTATCTGGTGCCATTTGCGAAAGAAATTCTAATTTGGAGTACTAAAATACAAGTTGGCCAAAGTGAATGGTGCTTGTCCTATCATTTAGGGGTGCCAGACGTTTTAATGCTGATCCCCTGTTATAGAAAATTAGTTTTTACCTGTGATGAAACTCTTCTGAATTTACAGAATTCTTTAATGCTTACATTTCACAGAACAATTCCTTGTCTTCAACAACAGAAAAACACATTTCAAGCCATAGACATTTCTGATATTTTGAATCATTTTGTCTTACCCACAAACCATTGAAAAAAAAACCCAGAAAACAAACACCAAGTCTTATTTCTTATCTTTATCAAGATGAAGATGATTTTTTTCTGTTCCAATCTACAGCATTGTAATTCATTTATTTTGTATTTCAACCAGGCTTATGAAGGAAAAGGAAACATTGATGAAGCAATAAAAGCTCATAAGTTAGCATTAAAGAATGATCCTGAAAATAGTAAGGTAGGTAACACCAGTTTATTTTTTTGTTCTCACCCTCCATATATAGTACTTGTCTGTAAGATTGCATACACAATCAACAAACTGTGTTAGAGCCCCACTATGACTCAAGTTATGGCCTGTTATTTTTCCTGTATGGAAGAGGTAAGCAGGAATCACAGAAGAATAGGTTAAGATGAAACTATAACTGATGTATTTAATTGGCAAAGTGTGACTACATTGACTTGTTGCCTTGAATAAATTTAGATTGACACCCAGCACTAACCTCGTTAAAAGTGATAGACAGGGCAATAAATTCATTATCAGTGTATCTTTTTGAAGTTAAGCATTGATGTATGGATATCTTCACTCACCGATGTCCACCATATTTGATGGTTTACCTGTAGATTTTTGTCAGTAACTTCATTTTTAGGCTCACCTGAGCACAAAGTGCTCAATCTGAGTCTTTGTAATTTTGCTGTGTCCTACCTCCTATATGCCTCTTGCACACATCAACATTTACCTTGTGTAATTCCTGGGGGCAATGTTTTCATTCTTATACTCATGAAATTGGTCAGAATGTTAAATTTTTGCCATTATGGTGTCTCTGATAGTTTTTAAGATTGGTTACATCAGGTTAAAAAGTTTGTCACTTAGACAAACCAAAGAAAACCTTGATTTTGTGCACTCTACAGACCAGAGTCTGTATTCACCAACCATTCTTAAGAATCTCTTAAGTCTTATTCTTCAAGATTTTCTAAGTTTGAAAGGAACACAGCTTCTGATTGGCTAAACCATTCATGCATTGTGTTACTTTCAAAGTTTGAACATGCTGGAGAATAAGACAAAGAACATTCCTACGAATGGTTGGTGAATACGGACTCAGGTTTTCTATTACTCAAGAAAGCTGGTCAGAATGTTTGTCTTGATATTTGTATTGACAGGGTCAAAGAGCAGGTTACTGGGAATAATCTCAGAAAAACCTCATGTGCACTATAGAGACTGTATTTTCTGTTGTTAACCCTTTCTCAAACAATCCCTTGTTTTCAAGACCATGAATAAGAAGCCTTTTGAAAACATTGTAACCAGCATTTTCTCCTTTTCCCACAAAATTTTCTACTTATTCCAACACAAATTTCAGTTCTTGAGTAACATTACTTTGTCCTCTGCAAATCCTTCCAATTTGGACCAGTCAAAAATTTTGTTGTTTATTAAAGGGTTAATTTCTGACAGGATTTGGGATCCTTGGTGTTGAGGTCCCAGGTTTGAGCCATATTGGATCAATAGGGTTATTCATAGGAATGTCCATGGGCAAGATACTTAAGCCCTAGTTTAGTGCTGGTGAAACCCAGGAAATGCATGAATATATGAGCTGTGGCTGTGATATGACTGAAATAGTGTTGAAAGTGGCATCAGTCAATCAATTAATTGGACTGGAGTTGGAAAATGTGTCAAATTTGGTTTAAAAGAAATTATGTAACAGGTAAAAATGTTACAAGTTTATTGTTTAACACTCCAGAAACCTCATTTTTAACACTCCAGAGACCTCAAGTCTTATGACTGTTTGTCAGAATGTTTGTCATGATATATGGGATGAGTGTGAAATGGATCACACAGGGTCAAAAAGCAGGTCACCGGGACAAATCTTAGAAAAGGATTGTGTTCACTCTAGAGGCCTCACATTCAGTCAGAGTCACAAACTGGGGCTGCACTCATGTCAAGTAGTGTAATACACCCACATGTTTTATTGAGAAAAAGCTTAATTTTCATCATGCACACTATTTGTGTTTTACATCATTACCAGTGGGATCTCATCAATGTTATCAATCTTATTTCACTTTACTCAGGTGAGCACTATGTGGCCAATCTTTGGAGTAATGTAAAATCCAAGGCCACTGTCACTGAATGTTAAAATAGGTAAAATACAAACTCTTAACTAGTTTGTAGAAAAAGGTTTATTCCTCTTAAAAGTTACTTCTATGATCATTTAGTTTTTCACTCTCACATACCAGGAAAAGTTAATTTTTCTATCACAGGTGAATGATTTGACTGGCTGTATCTGTTTTCTATCTATTCTTCTCTCTTTCTCTATCTTCCTTCTTTTCTATTGGGATGAACTTCACTAACAGGAGATTGAATATAATCAGATAATCCACAATGAGTTGTCCAGACTGACCAAGTTAAACAAAGCGGCCAAACAATCACAGCAAGAAATGTACAGTAAAATGTTCTGGGGTGCCAAACCACCAAATGTTTCCAGCTCACAGAAAGGCAAAGTTAAAGATGACTCATCATTGGTGAGTTAACATGATACCTTTTAATTTTGCTTAAAATTGAAAGTAAATTATTATATGAGATGTTTATACATGACATTCATGTAAACCCTTATCCTGCTAAATAGATAAAAAGGAAATTTGAAGTCGACATTACAAAGCAAAAATTGCTATTTCAAAGGTGGTCTTTTAAATGAAATATCTGGTTATCAGACAGTGTAGATTCAAGATCAGACTGCATGTTCTGTGCTGTCTGATCTTGATCTACACTGTGCGGATCAGTCAGTGAGTCATGCACAGCAGCCTAAGGGTTAACCTCTTTGCTTTTGCCTTCTATGAGAACTTGTGTAGATGTGTAAGTGTGCTTTCTTGATTTTCTCTGTTTCATTTCTCTTGTTCTGTCTATCTTTCTCTTCTTCTTTTCCTCTCCTTTCTACAATAGAATGCTCCTCCTCCTGTGCATCAGCATCGTCCCACTTCTCCAACACCTTCCACATGTCCAAGTTTTGATCCAGGATTTGTCTTTAACAACCCAATGTTTGAAGCTGGAATTGAAGCTGGAAAGAAGAGCTTGGCAGCAGGACGATCATTGGAGGATACCGTAGCAATGGCTTCATCCTTCTTACAAAAAATGTCCTCCAGAGAAGTAAGCGACCCAGAGGAATTAATGAGAATGGCTGGTCAGATGGCAGCAGTTATTCCACCTGAGGTGGATGCAGTTTTAAGAAAGTCATTTGAGGAAAGGATGAAGTCACTTACTGAGGAAGAGCTTGCCAGAGCTCAGTCGGAGATCTTTAAAGTTGTACCTCATGATTTGCAGAAGTTACTTAAAAGAGAAGTAGATGGGATGAATGATCAGCTTGTGTATAATACTGCAGGAGCTCCTGAAAAAGATGAGGGGGATGGATTGTTCAATCAACAATCTAATCCATCTGCAGCAATACAGAGAGAAATGGCAGCTACTGCTGATGTAACACAGGAAGGCAGTGTGTTGGAGGGTGCATCAAGTGCTTTATCAAATTGTGACAAAGAAACAGCCACAGTCACTCTCTCTGATGTTACTCAAGAAATGAGCAATAGCACAGGTCAAGCTAGTATTGAAGATACTACAATTTCTCACATTTCTACCACAATGTGTGCTCAGGATGCAATCTTTGAAAAGGAGAGTTTGTCTTTTGGTGAGAGAGCAAGCACATTTGAATATCCTACTCAAGATATAGCACATGTTGGCCAAGAAAGAATTGTGCAAGCTGACACAAGTGAGATGAATGAGAGCAAGGCTTACAAAGAAGACTGCCAAACTTCTCATGATGATAGTTTCCATGTTGATTCCTTGCTAGAGAGAGACAAACAAGTCACTAGTGTTGTCCAACAAGCAGGACTAAGTATACCAGCCACAGGTGATTACAATTTGGTTGAGGAAAGAGGGTCAGACCAGAATAGAGGGAATGCATATGTTGAGATCAATCAGGTGTATACTAAGATGAATTACTTCTCTTGGAGTACTGATGTAGACACAGGTGACACCTATCCAGAGGAAATCATGGAACTAAATGTCACTCCTCCTCAAGATATTGTTGAAGTTCATAACGAGGAGAAAAAGGTAATTTTTCCTCTTGGTTGTCTTGCAACATCAAGCAAGAAGTAGTGTTTTTGTAAAACTTCTGCTACAGTATTTGTGATGTAAAAATTAAGATACTTTAGTTGCCCTTTATCGTTGCTTTTATGTTGGTAAATACATAATTTATATGCCTGCCTCAGATTTGCTTGTAGTGGCTATCATGATGTGTAGTTTTTTTTTAGTATGACATTGACCAATTATCCAAGTGATAGGATTAGATTTCTAAGCATAAAAAAAAATATTGTAGGATATTCAAATGGACTTCATATTACTCAAAAATGACACACTTTATTTAAAAGTATGTCATCAGATACTGTTTGACAATTTTTTAAAAAAAAAAAAATATACCCTTAGCTTGCATCAAGATTTTGTGTATGCCTTGGTGATACAAACTTGCAAAAATAAATCTGTCCTGACTGTCCAAAAATAAATCTGTCCTGAGTACATGGCCTTTCAAATAACAAGCATAGAGATTCTGCTTTCAAATCAGACTTGGCATTGTATGCAACACCAACAAATCAGTTAAAAATAAGGGAATAAGAACAGAGATTTTCATGATTGTGCAAAATGATAGTGCATTGCAAAAGAGGTTTTAGTTTGTATTGCTTAGGATAATGAAAAATTGTTAGTTTCAGTGCAAAGTCACTCATAAATAGAATTTGTCCCCTACATCCCAACCCAAATTTCCCGGAGGATGCTGTAAAAATCCAAATGATTGATGCAACACTTTATTGTGGTTCGGTGAAGGTTTGATTAGAGTATCTTACGTATGAAAACAAAAGATCAGAGAGCAAATTTACACATCTTATCATCACTGTCCTGAAAAGCTAGTTCAGTAATTCTTGACATTGCAAGGGTTAATTTTACCAGGAATAAGTTTTGTTTGAATGATTATACACTTGCTATACTAGAATGCTGTTGCTGTATTACCTGCAGGCATTAGTTAACTCTTTACCACACAATCCCGACTCTTAACGACCCTGAGAAAGAAGCCTTTTGAAAACACTGGGAAAAGGAGAAAATGCTGGTAACCAGCATTTTCTTCTTTTCCTACAGTGTTTTCTACTCTTCCCAAACCAAATTTTAATTTTTCAATCAGCTATATTTTGTCATCTGCAAATGCTTTCAATTTGGACCAGTCTAAATTTTTCTCGTGTGGTATAGAGTTAAACTCCTTTCACAATTGCTTTGTGACCAGTGCCACTTTCATCAACCATTCTTAAGACCATTCCTTCTCTTATTCACAAGAATTTCCTAAATTTGAAAATAACCATACTTCTGTTCGGCTAAATCAGTTTACCAATCAGAAGCATAATAACTAAATCTAGAGTTACACTTGTTATGAAATTTTGAATCGTTGATAAAAACGGACCCAGTTTACTATTTGCCATCTAGAAGTTTTGGAGGACCATGCACAATGTGTCATGTGGTGAATCACAGTCATTTCAGAGTCTTGTGCAGTTGAAAATAATTGCTTTAGAATGCTCAGTCGGTAGTGTTTAGGACTTGAGAACAGGGGGTCATGGGTCCTATCCCTGGCTTTGCCAATTTCTTTCCAGGGATTGATGATAATCATTGTGAAAGGCTTCATTCTTCTCCCACCGCTAACCATTGTCTCCATGATGGTTATGAGGGACAGGAGCCACTGGTTTGGAAAGAAAATTGTAGAGTAGTGGTAAAAGAGACTCCAGGAAAGCATGGATAGGTGCTCTGGCAGCAGTGATATAACTGAAATAATGTTAAAAAAGGTGTTTAGCACTATAGAATCAATTATTGAATATGTTGAACATTTTTATGCATTTTTTTCCAGCAAGTAGAGGTGACATTTGTATTTGAATTTTACAATGTTGCAAACTCTCAAAATCACAGAGCAAGTCTTTACTCAACATAGAAATCAAATCTGATTGCATTTTAGAACAAATATCACACATGTGCCAGAGATCTGTAGCTAATGGTCATCCACTTGGTAGCTATAAGATTAGCTCAACGTATGAGCTGAATAAAGTAGATTTACCCTTTATCACACAATGATGACTTTCAACGACTCCGAGGAAGAAACCTTTTGAAAACATTGTGGGAAAAGGAGAAAATGCTGGTAACCAGCATTTTCTCCTTTTCCCACAACATTTTCTTGTCTGTTCTTGTCTATCAAAGAAAAATGTATCATTTTAGCCTGTATGAAATTATTGCCTGCAAATCTTTTTGATTTGGATAAGTCCAAAATTCTGCTGTGTGGTGAAGGGTTGAAGAATTGGTCAATATGGGCCCTGCTGAGATAACAAGTTGATTTTTTTCGTTTTCTATTTTCAGTATTCCTGGCTCACAAATCCGATGTTATTAGGAACCATTGGTGTAGGCCTTGCAGGGGTTGGGATGGGCCTTTACAGATACCTCAACTCTCACTAATTTTTTTTTTCTATCTGTCTAGTCTTTTTCTGTTACAAAAAAATGAAATCATGTATCATATATTTTTGCATCTGCCTGTTACTTTTCTGGAATTGATTGGTGCAATATTTTTTCTCAAAGGTTTGATATAAGCATTTTTTTTTTGTGGAAATGGTTGAACATTTTGGTTGGTGAAGGATTTCTAAAATATTTGGACTCTATTTGTATTTCATTAGATCTTTGTTTTTAGCATTTTTGAACTCTGAAACATTTTTTTTCTTTCTTTTTTTGAGAAATTTTAGGACTAAGTTTTATATATCTTCTGGGATTTATAGGTTCTGAAATACATCTTTTTGACTAGTATTTGTAAACTTACAGATATTTAAAAAAATATATAAAAAATCAAAGAGATATTACAGAAAAATACTTGGTTATATTGAATTGAAAGATTGGATAAATTTTGAAATTCTGAGTTAATGTCTGACCATACATTTAAGATAATTTAGTATATTTTCAGGATGGTTAAAACATGTGCATATGACAGACGAAACTTTGCAACATGAGCTAAAAATTATTATTTAAAACATTGTTATGACTGAAAGCTTCGGCTGTGCTGCTTGCAATATGAGCTAAAAATTATTATTTAAAACGTTGTTATGACTGAAAGCTTCGGCTGTGCTGCTAGCAGTAAGGATTAACAATATATTTTTGGTATTTAAAGTTTTTTAAGGGCATACAAGAAGAAATCTTTTTAACACAATTACTTTTTTCTGCTCTCTTTCCCTCTCTCTCTGTAAGCCATAGAGGGGAAACGAAGACTGACTTTTAGAGACAAAAGGACAGAAGGATTCACAGACAGAGTTTTATTTTCTATTGATTATTTGAAACAGACAGTTTTATGTTTTTCTATTTACCGTTTGATAAAGAGAGATTGTCTGTGTTTGTGAGAGAGTTTTGCTTGCCTTTGACCATTTGAGACAGAGTTGTTTTTTTTTATTGACTACTTCAGACAGACAAGTTTGTTTTCGTTTTGGCTATTTTATTTAAACACTCAGACAGATAAAATTTGTTTTCATTTGACTATTTCAGACAATTTTGTTATCCTTTGACTTTTTCAGACAGAAAAACAGAAAAAGTTTTTCTATAACTATGTATTTCAAAGTGTCAATTTTGATTTCCTTTAACAATTTAAGACAGATATTTTTGTTTTCCTTTAACTACTTCTGACAGTTTTATTCTCCTTTGTCTATTTCAGACATTTTGTTTTCCTTTAACTACTTCAGACAGTCATTTTTTTTTTTCAACTGACTATTTCAATCATAAAATTTTGTTTTGTCTTTGACCATTTCAGATATTTATCTTTCTTTGAATTTTTCAGACAGATAAAGTTTTGTTTTCCTTTGAGTTTTCAGACAGACATTTTTTTTCCCCTCTTCGATGTTTAGAAAAGAAAGAGAAAGAGTGACAGACAGACGGAGGTACAGACAGACAGACAAAGAAAGAAATTCGTTTTCCTTGTTTTATATAGTTGACAGGTTTTTTATTGTTCATTTGACAGACTGACTCACTGGTCAAGAATAAGGAGAGCAAGGCAGGGGAAGAGAGTTAGACACTTTTGTTTTTCCCTTTACAGTTTTAGATCTATTTACAAAGTCTCATTTCTTTTAACTATTTCAGACACCCTTTTTTTTCCTTTAACTGTTTTAGAGCAATGAAGAGAAAGACACAGCTTTATTTTTCCTTGACTATGTAGCATTTTGTTTTCCAGACAGATAGACAGACAGACAGGGGTTTGTTTTCCTTTGACCATTTAAGACAGTATTTTTCTTTGGCCACTTTATAAACAGAGAGAGTTTTTTTTTCTGTAACTATTTTATATATAAGACTGAATAATTTTTATTATTGAAGTTATGCCTACTTAGTTGAAGGACTTGTATGTCCTAAGACAACCTCTGCTATTGATTGTGGCCCAGCTGTTAAATGCATGCCAGTGCACTGTAAATGATTCATCTTTACAACCCCAAAGTTATATCCTGTAAATTACCTGTAAATCCTTTTAGGCATATAATTTTAGCTTATGCTTGCAAAGTTTTGTCTGTCCTTTGTATCTATACCGAGGTCTTCCTCTTGATTTATTTTTAAAAAAGAAATCATGTTCCAAGTTTTCGATACCACATTTTTTCCAACCAAATGAATGGTACCAAATATGTATATATTTCTTAATTTAAGCAGTTTGATACTCTTTTTAAATCAGTAGAAGTCATAAACAAGGTCCAGTTGCACAGAAAGTTATGCCTGTATTTTGAATATAATGTAGCGGAGTTGAGACAGTTTTATATTCAGGTTAAGATCATGGTGTTACCATCTCAAGATAGTGACAGACTTGTGTGTTTTTGACCCATTTTGATTTACCTTGAGTTGAGTAGGTCCAGACTGATAATACTTTCTTATTCTACTTGCGCTTCTACGTTGTAAACAGCTCCACAGCCCCAGTTCTGTCTGTCTGCCTGATATAATTCTGATGATTACCTCTCTTATTATGTCGGCTTCAACTTGAAATAGCAAGATAGTTTCTTTAATACATGGAAGTTTGTCACATCTATTGGTAGTTTTGTGGCAGCACTGTTCTATACCCATTCTGTTCAGCTGCTTTGCTTTTCTTTGGACAAAATATGTTGACAACAGATGAGAAGATTATACCCCAATTACCTGTGCTATGTAGTTCAACAAGCACTAAACAGAAACTACACATCTGATCATGGAAGTACATGTATACCATTACTGCCTTTGAAACATCTATTCTTGATTTTTGAGAGATATTGCATTTCATAATTATGTAGTTTTTGTGTTTGTCAAACTACATGGCACTGAAAAAAGGGGTGTGCTCTTCTTATCTGTTGTATACATATTGCCCAATTGTCTTGAGAAAAGTAAAATGTTTGTAGAATTAAGAAAGACAGATAGCCCACTACATCCACAGTCTCAAACTAAGCATGGATTGATAGAGC
Source organism: Tridacna crocea (assembly GCA_943736015.1). Lineage (NCBI taxonomy): Eukaryota > Metazoa > Mollusca > Bivalvia > Cardiida > Cardiidae > Tridacna > Tridacna crocea. The sequence continues at coordinate 21,360,363 of OX031066.1, forward strand.
TTAACCCCTTACCCCATTTGGCATTTCTATGGTGTCTCTCATTGACCCTAAATAACAGCAAGGATGAAGCCATTTCTTATGTGTATATGAGTCCTTTTGATAGTTTAGAAAACATTGTGGCAAAAGGTGAAATTGCTCATCATGAGCAATTTCACCTTTTGCCACAATTTTTTTCCAAAGGCTCCTACAAGCAATGTGTAAAAATGAGTATCTATGGAGTAAAGGGTTAAGCTTGCATTGGTGAAAAAGCAGCAATTTGACTTGTAAGTATTGAAGTATTGTGTTGATGGTACATCTTACATGGCTTGACTAGGATTCTCTACGTCTGGGGAGTTTAATGGATCAAAAAGCAATAATTTGTTGGTGTTGAACTAGTAAACAACCTGTTATCAACCAGTTTAGGATCCAGTGCTGTGATGAAGTGAAATTGAATACATGTACTTTTTCTTAATCTGTCTTTATTCAACACAAGGTTTGTCAAAATTGAAGACTCGCCAGTGATGTTTCCGAAATTTTGATACTGTAATCGGCCTTTAATATGGAAAGCATGGAGCAATATTCATCAATGAAACGAATGTTTTTTTCAAAGTCCCAAATTCTAGCCTAGCCATGGGAATGGCTGATATGAAATATATATCCACCAAACAGGTGACTAGGCTTAGATTATTTGAAAGATATTTAGAAATGTTGGTGAATAAAAACCTAGGTAAAAGAGGTTGTTCCTGCCCATTCATTTTGTTCTGTATGTTTTTACTTTCCCCTCATGGCTCAAATTTCTTGTTTACTTTGCTGCTTCAAACAAACAGACATAAACTTTATGTGAAATTGGTGGGAAAAATCTGCTATAAATTCAAACTGGATGTATTCCCAGTATTAAGTACATATCAACCTACTTTCTTCTTTGGGAAGAATGGAATAAAAGCTTTTACAATCTCGATGTAAAATTCGTCATTCAGCTGCATTTATTGCATCTCTGTTAACCCAGCAACAACCTTGAAATACATTTCTTTATTTGTCAAATAAAGCCTATCAGCAATTTTTAGACAGGAGAAAATAGGCATCTATGTTGTATCTTTATGGCTGTAAAATTTGTCTTCCATGATTTCTGATTATATTGAAGTCTTTTCTTACTCTTATAGTGTGATGGAAATAGCTCCCTGATCTTTAGAAGTATACCTCTTACATAAATAAAGCAAACAGAGAAGTAAATTGGCTTTTTTTATTTGTAACACCAATTCTATTTTGAAGTAGCGTGAGCAATTTTTGGTACATGCAGATTTTATGAAAATCAAATGTTGCTTTACCTTTTGTAGCCGTATAATTTTTACAAGAAAGGTAAAAAGGCTCAATACCTGCTACAGGAAGACAAATTTTAATGCCATAGTCCTAAAGTCAACATATTTGTCATGTTTCTACAACTTGAAACAAACAAGAAAGCCCAGTGTATCAGATTGATTGTATATTAATAGATGATGCAGTAAATGTAGCTTGACATACCCAGTAAGTCTGCATTCATCAGCTAGTCCTGATACAGGTTCTCTTCTTCAATAGCCAGCTGATCAGGTCAGAAACTCTATCTAGGCATATGAATAGGAATCTTCAAGAAATTTGAACAATATAACAGTTTAAGGTTTTACTAGGAATTCAGACCAAAATTCTTTGAAATCCTTTGGATCCATTGTTCAGTTTAGTGTAAAAGAAGTAGATGTGTTGTAATTCAACTTGATTATTTGATACAATTTCTTTGTGGATTTCGAAATCAATTTATGAAAATCAAATTACTGCTTGCCATTTTTCAGAATAATGCAAAAAGATTTTATCTATGGACTTAAATGATATTCTGGAAAAACTTTCAATAAAGATTAAGAAAGTTGAGATAATATCACAACTCCTGTTACTTTTGACTTGATCAAAGTTCTTGAGAAGTTGAACCTTGGCCTTATTTTGTCCATGTTTTATGTACAAAGGATCTATATGCACATGTTTTAACCATACTGTACTTGTATACATTTGTGCCTGTAATTGTTAGCAGATTCCTATAGACACTTTATTTGTGCTATAGAAATCCAAATACATTCATGGAGCTTTAAGTAGCAGTTTAGCTATTAGGAAAAAAAATAATCACTATTTTAAACATTTTTTCAGTAACAAACAAGTAGTTCCTTTCTGGCAAATATTCAGCAAATTTTGTAAATGTTTTGATTCATCAAATCATGTTTTCGATTAATGTGGCATTTCCAAAGAGCTATCACATTATCAAATAGTATTTGGTGTTTGGCAAGAGTTGAAAATGAGACAACATAAAAAGGAATGATAAACTTAGAATAAATTGAGTTGAGTAGAGGAATTTTTTTTAACAAAAACTGATTGGGATTCAGCCCTGTCAAAATTTGTGTGTCGTTACATCCAGAGTAGGAAAATCAAGTGGATGATTTTCTGTTTGACCATTTGAATTCAGAATGCTTATAGCAAATATGTGTTGTATACATGAAGCATTAGAATGAATGCTTGGTGCAAGATGTAGCTATACATGAACTTCATTTGTACAAAGATTTTTTTAATCAGAATGACCATTTCACCGACATGTAAAAACTCGTTAATATATCATGTGAAACTTATGTGGAAAAACTGTAAATGTATATTTTAGCACAGATACTTGTTAAACAGGTATCTCTTTTATTACCTGTTGTATGTACATGTATATGTAAGAAGAACTTGAGTGTTTTATAATATAAAAATATGAGCCTATATGTATGTATCTTGTGTTTTGAACCCTGTTTTTCTTTACTATTAAACTCATTACCACATATTCCTGACTTTTAACCCATTACCAAACGACAATATTTTAGACTGGTCCAAATTGAAAGCATTTGCAGACGACAAAATAAAAGCAACAGAAAATTTGAAATTTGTTTTGTGAAGGGTTCAAAACATTGTGGGAAAAGGAGAAAATGCTGGTAACCAGCAATTTCTCCTTTTCCCACAATGTTTTCTAAAGGCTTCTTTCTCAGGGGCGTCAAAAGTAGGGATTATGTGGTAATGGGTTAATGACCCTAAGAAAGGAGCCAACAGTAAACATTGTTGGAAAAGGAAAAAATGCTGGTAACCAGCATTTTCTCATTTTCCCACAATATTTTCCTCATTTTTCAGAAATCATCATATTACCAGAGATTTAATTTATTGTCTGCAGATGCTTTGTAATTTGGTCCAGTCCAAAGAAACCCAGTTTGTCAGGTGATGATACTGTAAATGTAGCTTGATATAAGTCAGTATTTATCAGCTAGTCCGGATACAGGTTCTCCTCTTGAATAGCAAACTAACTGATCAGCTCCGATACGCTATCTAGGCATATGAATAGGAATCTTCAAGAAATTTGAACAATATAACTTTAGTTTTTACACAGAATTAAAACCAAAATTCTTTGAAATCCTTTCCATCCAATGTTAAGAAAATACCATACTGTTTGCATTAATTCCAAAAAACAGTCACAGAATTACAATTCAATATCGACATACATCACTATATACAGTCATTGCAAATTCTCAAAGACGGCCGTCTACCATTAGAAAAATAATGATGGGCTTTTCAGTGATTTCAGTGCCTATTGCCAATGCCTAGTTCCCTAGAATAGCCTTGCTCAAATTATACATGTATCTGATATGAAGCTGATCATATACCAGGATACTATTTGCAAATAGGTTTTGCTTGTATTGGACTTAAATGCCATTTTAATAGCTTAGGTCATATTACATTGGTCAGAAATGCCATTTTAATAGCCTAGGTCATATCACAGTGGTCAGTGCACCTATGAATTTCCTGGGATTTTTTTTCAACACAAGTACGGACACAATTTTCTTTCCAAACAATTTTCTGACATGCACCAGAGGTGGGAGGCAAAAAATCACTAAGAAGAAAGTTTGCCATGACCTAGTATCAAATACGCAACCATCAGGTCACAAGTCTGATACACTAACCACAAAGCTATTCAGCCATGCACAAAGGTAAACACAAAGGTAAACAATATATGATCACTGTATCAGCAGAGCTCCAGATAAGATGGAGTGATGGTACTCTAAATCCTATTTCTCTTCCAAACCCTGTGTTGTGGGTACTCATAAGAATCGTCTCACAACTTCATATCATAGGGTTTACTGGAGAAGAATATTTTTATTTGAAATCAAAATCACTCCCTCTATCTCGAGCTCTTTATTAACTCTTTACCAAACGACAATATTTTCGACTTGTCCAAATTGAAAGCACTTGCAGACAACAAAATAAAAGTGAATGAAAATTTGAAATTAATTTTGTTTTGAGAAGGGTAGAAAACATTGAAGGAAAAGGAGAAAATGCTGGTTACCAGCATTTTCTCCTTTTCCCACAATGTTTTCTAAAGGATTCTTTCTCAGGGTCGTCAAAAGTAGGGATTGTGTGGTAGTGGGTTACAAAATATGAGGTGCTTGTTCTGCTTGAGTTGAATGAACAAAGAGGTTTTCTAACTTCTAATATGTAATACATTCATTTTACATTAAAAAAAGACACTTTCAAAGTCTGTGATCTGTTTTTCAGGTCTGTATCCCATACACAAATCTCCACCTCTGAAATGACCAAAAATGTATTATTTATAATAACTACATTTACAAACAGAAAAAACATGGAACTAATTTTCAAACGGCCAGAAATATACAGGTTTTCATACAATACAGTAAATACTTGCAAATTTATTAGAACAGATTAATTGAATGGTGTTTTATGTCAATTTCAACATTTCAGTCATAGCACTGCAACAGCTCCCATGCCCATGCATTTTCTGAGTTTCAACAGTGCTGGACTAGTGTTCTGGAATGACTTTATAAGGGACACTCCGAAAAACTGGCACATCCAGTGGGGCTCAAACCCGGGGCCTCCAGATCACAAGTCCCACACTTTGACCCTCAGCCATCCAGGGCCGCGATTTAATGGGGAAAGGGGGGGAAATCATATTTTGTCCTTCTTTTTATCAAAATACTCCCATGTGCAAAACTGGTATATGTACAAAAAAATAATCTCCACTGATTGATCATCTACTAGAGGCTGAAAATTCATAAGGAAACGGTATTAATCTTTTACCTCATTACAAAATGTTAGATCCAATTTGGTAGCATTTCCAAAGGACATAGTAAATAGGGCATAAGTAATGGGATTTGTCTGTAAAGGGCAAGAAAACATTGTGGGAAAAGAAGAAAATGCTGGTAACCAGCATTTTCTCCTTTTCCCACAATGTTTTCAAAAGCCTTCTTTCACAGGGTTGTTAAAAGTGGGGATTGTGTGGTAAAGGGTTAAGTAAAAGACAAAATTTTCCTACATTTCTTCTTAGGATGCCTTGGTCTTGTGTAGAATGAGTGGTTTGTTCTGTCTGATATTGAGACTATATTAACTCCTGCTTGTTGTAGACCCTTCATGGCAGGCTGCAAAAATAAGAAAGTGGTTCTGTATTGATGATTCAGTGTTGATTCACTTACTATCTAAGCAATAATTGTTAAAAAGTATTCATATTTATTTAAAAGTTGGCAACAAATGCATAGCAAAACCGAAAGTGTGGTGTCAGTGGTCTTCAAGAAGAGCGTCAGCCTCATAACCTAAAAGTCCTGAGTTTGATACCCGGGAGCTGGTTTCAAATTTGGGATTTTTAATTGGCCCACATATTTGGCACGTGTGCTAGTGTAGTTCCCTGGAAGCAGAATCGAGAGAGATTAGTTTAAGTTGTAAGAACTTGTTTCTCACAACTGATGTAAAATAAATATGTTTAAACTAAAACCGAAAGTGCACCTGTTGGGAATTAAACCAGAGCGGAAAAGATCCTTCTGCTTTTGGGACACCAATACACAAAACATTGCATACAGATCTGCTTGTTACCATTAGACAGGTTTCTCACATATAGGAACTTAAAATTGAACACTTAGTACCATCTCCATGAGTAATAGCATACACATAATCTCTATCTCCAAAATATGGTCTTGGATACTTTGAGAAGTTGTATACCATTTCTATGGACCAATTGTGACATTATCTTATGACACTTATTTACAAACTTTGCCAAGTATGTGAAACCTACCTTTTTAAAGCCTGCGCAAGTCTATGATAAAAAATACATGTAATAATGTGATATTGAAACAAAATTCTCTATATGTTGTGCAATAATTTTCGCATACTGTATTGTAAATTTCATGATATAATATTTGCAGTTCCACTACATTTTTGAAAACCCCCAAAAAGTCGCATCAAACTTTTATTACAGTGAAGACATTTTACAGTCAAATAATACCCACGATGTGTATTATTTCAACAGAGACATCACACCTCTCCAGTATTATTCAATTATATGTGATTTGCACTTGTTTTGGAAGTTAACACTTAACATATACACAAGGGGTAAATAAAAGGACACAAGGACAATGTGTTAACCCTTTACCAAACAATCCCTGGTTTTTATGACCCTGAGATAAAAGCCTTCTGAAAAGAATGTGGGAAAAGGAGAAAATGCTGGTAACAAGCATTTTCTCCTTTTTCCAACAATGTTTGCAAGTTTTCAATTTGGATCAGTCTTAAATTTTGTTGTTTGATAAAGCAGTAACCCATCCAGTTAAAAAGTAGGTACACCTACCAATCTTGATACTGTATGTCCAACTAGTTCAACTCTAACATGTTTAACTCTCTTCCTTACGATATCCTGTGAGAAAACAAATTCATATATAGACTGTGGGTTAATTGCTTAGCTTTATATGCCAATTTCAATGTCACTTCTGTCATATTAACCCATTACCACACAATCCCTACTTTTGACGCCCCTGAGAAAGAAGCCTTTGGAAAACTTTGTGGGAAAAAGGAGAAAATGCTGGTAACCAGCATTTTCTCCTTTTCCTACGATGTTTTCTACCCTTCACAAAACAAATTTCAAATTTTCAGTCACTTTTATTGTCGTGTGCAAATGCTTTCAATTTGGACCAGTCTAAAATTTTGTCGTTTGGTAATTGTTTAAGGCAACAGCTCACATATTCATGTATGTCCTGGGTTTCACTAGTACAAGGCTGGGGCTCTGAAGTGTCTTGCCGAAGGACACTCCAAAAAAAAAACTCGGAACTTTCAGTGAGGTTCGACCCCAGGGTCTTCCAAGTTTCTCTTTTTCTCATGATGTTTTCAACAGGCTTCTCTCTTAAGGTCATTAGAACCTCCTGATTTTGGGGTATAGTGTTACTAATACATGTACATGTTTTTCAAAATCCCAAAAAGGCAAAGAAACCAGTGCAAGAAACAACTGCTAAAAGAATTGTGACACAATGTGTAAAGAACATGGAGAAAACTGAAAATGCTTTTGCAGACTGCTTTTCCAAGCAGTTGTTTCCCCAAAGTAGTTGCTCCTTCTTCCAGTGTTCACTGATTATTTAAAATACCTCTTACTGTATGAATGCAAATTGAAAGGCCCCTAAAGATGACAGGTTATGAAAAGATTGTAGGAGAAGGAAATATTGCATACTGCAAAAACCGCATCTTTTTCCAAACTGGGTATTCAAAAACTGGGATTTAATTCTTTACAAAACGACAAATTAACAGACTGGTCCAGATTGAAAGCATTTGTAGATGACATAATAAATGTGACTGAAAAACCTAAACTTGGTTTGGGAAGGTTACCAGCATTTTCTCCTTTCCCCACAATGTTTTCAAAAGGCTTCTACCTCAGGGTTGTCATTTTATGGTAAAGGGTTAAGTCTTGTTTGTACAATGATCCTTAAAACCAGTTTTCTCCAGAAAACATTTGAAAAAACTTTTCCTGCAATGTTTTCCAAATCTTTCTGTAAACTTGCTACTTTTTCTTCAAACAATTTGTTAACTCTTTACCAAACGAAAAAAATTTTAGTCTAGTCCAAATTGGAAGCATTTGCAGACTTCAAAATGTAAGTCAAAAATTAAAATTCATTAAGGGTAGGATAGAAAACATGGTGAGAAAAGGATATTTTCAAAAGGTTTCTTTCTTGGGGTCATGAAAACCCGGTATAACAAGTCAACCCTTTACCATATATCAAAGTTTTAGACTTGTCCAAATGAAAACTATTTCCTGACATGTTGAGTAATGCTCAAATCAATGTTGGATAGAAGTCTATGCACATAACCATCATTTTCTTCTTTTCCCACAATTAATTTGAAACCTGTTTTCCTTGCTGTCATTAAACACAACATCTTTATCATACGACAAAATTTTGGAAAAGTCAAAATTAAAACTTTTGAAGACAACAAAATAGTTGTGTCTACTCAAATTTGTGCGTGTGTGTGTGTGTGTTTTTTGGAGGGTGGGGGGAAAGAGAGAGAGAGAGAGGCAAGACACATTATGGAAAAGGGAGAAAATGCTAATTACCAGCACTTTCCCCTGCCAGAATCTTTTCAATAGGCTTCTTTGATAGGATTATTACAAACTGAGATCCCGTGGTATAGGGTTAACTCTTTACCACACCAGAAAATTTTAGACTGGTCCAAATTGAAAGCATTTACAGACAACAAAATAAAGGTGACTGAAAAATTAAAATTTGTTCTGGGAAGGGTAGAAAACACTGTGGGAATAGGAGAAAATGCTGGTTACCAGCATTTTCTCCTTTTCCCAGAGTGTTTTCAAAAGGCTTCTTTCTTAGGGGCGTCAAAAGTAGGGGTTGTGTGGTAATGGGTTAAGGGCCACAACCCCGGGATTTCTAGAACATGGAATCATTTAATCAACCCATTTTCACACAATCCCTATTTCTGACGAGCCTAAGAAAGAAGCCTTTAGAAAACATGGTAACCAGCATTTTCTCCTTTTCCTACACTTTTTTCTACTTTTCACAAAACAAATTTCAAATTTTCAGTCACTTTTATTGTTGTCTGCAAATACTTTCGATTTGGACAAACCTAAAATTTATAATGAGTGCAGAGGAAATATGAGAAAAAATTGAAAAAAAATATCTTACTTCTCCTAAAGCATATCCTGTTGTCTGTGCTGCCACAGTGGATCTCTTTTCTGCATGCTTAAACCCCAATAATCCCTGTATGTCATAAATAAAAAGTTGACACTGTACTCTGATACATGAGGCCTGGTTCAAAATCAAAGTATTTGCAGGTAACAAAATCAGTATAACTCAAAATACGGCAATGATTTTTGAAAGGTAGGAAAGCATTGTGGGAAAAGGAGAAGATGCTGTTTACCAGCATTTTCCTCTTTTCTTACAGTTTTCAAAAGGTTTCTTCCTTTGGGTTGTTAGATTAATTGACTGTATGGTATTTAATGCCTTTTTCAACAATGTTTCAGTTTTATAGTGACAGCCAGTGTACCTACATGTATATCCATGCTTCCTGCAATTTCTTATACCAGTACTCAGCACTGGCTATTTTCCCACATGACTACTGTCAAAACAAAGGTCAGCAGTGGGAGAGGAATTCTGGATCGTTTGAACTCGGGATTCTGTCGTTCAGGAGCTATACCATAAAGATTATAAAAAGTCTGAATGCATGTACCTGGCAGTATTAACCCCCCCCCTCCCCCCGGAAGAATTTGATGAAAAACTTCCCTCATTGATGTTGACAAGGGTGCCAGTCAAATGCTCTCACATGACCCAGTGTCTAGGTAAAATATATCTTAATTAAACCTACATTTACCCTTACAGATATCTTCGCAACTCTTATCAATTCACGAAAATCATGAAGATTTCCCTGAAAATTTCCAGTGTTACATTATTAGTTGTACGGTGAGGTGGCAGGGGACTTGGAAACTTGTTCACGGCTGTGGTTCATCATGTCGCCACCTAATCGTACAACAAATTTATTATACTGCAAAGTTTTACCCTTCCGAAGTGCGTTAAGCGAAATTTTCCCGTTTTATAATTTCATGAATCAAGTATGTTGATGAAACAGAAATTCCCTTCTGAGTGCCCCATTTGAAAACTGACGTCACTGGAAACTGACGTCACTAAAACGTACAGTTTGGTGCATAAATGTGCAGTCTGGTGATTGATCGACAAAGCTATTTTAGATGTTGTGTTGCATGTGTAGAGATGTTTACCGGGCATTCAAAAGGGAAACTGGTTTTATGTGGGTTTTGGCAGGGAACATGATATATGTTCCTGGCATGTTAACCAATCAGATCACGAGAAATTTCTTTGCAGTATAATAATATTTTTAGACTTTTTCAGGCTATAGATCTATGTAAAAAGGGGAGGTAAGAAAGAAAACTATTGACTGCTTGGAACAATTTGGAAATGTTTCAATACTCACACATGTTTTACTTCCATAGGTTGTTTTCCCTGTAAAAATATAAAATTGAAAGATATACATGTTCATGTATCTTAGAAAAAGTATCTCACATACAAGAATTCTAGTAAATAGAGTAAACCTTCACACACCTTGACAAGTTTCAGACTAAACCCTTCACCAAACAATACTCTGTTTTAACCCATTACCACACAGTCCCTAGTTTTGACGACCCTGAGAAAGAAGCCTTTAGAAAACCTTGTGGGAAAAGAAAAAAATGCTGGTAACCAGCATTTTTTCCTTTTCCCTCTAGGTTTTCTACCCTTCACAAAACAATATTCAAATTTTGAGTCATTTTATTTATTTTGTCATCTGTAAATGCTTTTAATTTGGACAAACCTAAAGTTCTGCATTTGGTAATGAGTTAACCCATTACCACTCAATCCCTACTTTTGACGCCCCTGAGAAAGAAGCCTTAAGAAAACATTGTGGGAAAAGGAGAAAATGCTGGTAACCAGCATTTTCTCCTTTTCCCACGTAACCAGCATTTTCTGCTTTTCCCACAATGTTTTCTACCCTTCACAAAAAAAAAATTCGAATTTTCAGTCTCTTTTTATTTTGTCGTCTGCAAATGCTTTCAATTTGGACCAGTCTAAAATATTGCCGTTTGGTAATGGGTTAAGGATCCTGAGCAAGATCACCTTTGAAAACATTGTGGGAAAAGGGGAAAATGCTAGTTACCAGCATTTTTTCCTTTTCCTACAATGTTTTCCATCCTACCACAGACAAAAACCATGATAGGTTTCATTTCAGACAGGTCTAAAAAATGTTGTGCACTAAGGTAGTAACAATGCAACAGACTACAGCTGGCCAAAACATCGCACAAAAAGAAGTAAATACTGGTAAACAATTACCAACATTTTTTTTAACCCTTTTCAAAAACAAACCCCATCCTTTAACCCTTTACCTGATATGCCAATTTGAAGCTCTTCCATTTCAGCAGCAAATAAAGATATGATGTCAAAAATATGGTCAAATGAGGATACAAATATCTGATTGAGTGGAAAAAATTGTGGCAAAAGGAGAAATTGCTCATTATGAGCAATTTCTCCTTTTCCCACAATGTTTTCAAAAGCTGTCTGTTGTTGATACGTCAACATGAATATCTATGGAGTAAAGGGTTAAGCCATGCTTGGTTTGTCGCCTGAAGTGCTTTCAATAATTCTTATGAAGATGAAAGCTTTCAAAAGTTCTTATGGATGTGAAAGTTTGCAAAAAAATGTATAGCTAAAATACAAATTGCACCTGGCTAGATTTGTTCCTGAACAGAGAAGTTCCTCCTTTTAACCCATTACCACACAATCCCTTCTTTTGAAGACCCCGAGAAAGAAGCCTCAAGAAAACATTGTGGGAAAAGGCGAAAATGCTGGTAACCAGCATTTTCTCCTTTTCCCACAATGTTTTCAACTCTATACAAATCAAATTTTTTGGTCACTTTTATTTCGTGGACTGCAATTGCTTTCAATTTGGACAAACCTAAAATTTCGTTTTTTTTTGTAATGAGTTAAAAAGGTTTAAAAGACCAACACCTTAACCCTTTACTCCATAGATACTCATTTCTACGCATTGCCTATAGGGGCCTTTGGAAAACATTGAGGAAAAAGGTGAAATTGCTCGTGACAAGCAATTTCACCTTTTGCCACAATGTTTTCAATGCTATCAAAAGGTGTCATACACACATAAGAAATGGCTTCATCCTTGCTGTTATTTAGGGTCAATTAGATATACCATAGAAATGCCTTATGGGGTAAAGGGTTAACTGTTGAGCTAAAGAGAATTCTTACCAATGCAGTACCTGAACCTAGGTATCTATTTTATATGGGAAGAAAGTATGCAGTAAAGAAGGAGTGGTCTCTTGTAACATAATGTTAAAAGAATATTACTTTGTTGTCTAGTAAAAAGTGAACGCCAAGTTACATATACATTACCGTCAGCTGAATGGGCACCCATCTTCACATTATTTCGAGTAAAAATCATCGTAACGCATGGTAAATCTTCGAATCTAATTCCATTATATGTTGTTTCAAACACATCTGCAGTTGGAAAGTACCGACCAGGTCTACAATATAAATTAAGTTTGATTCAAGCATACACTGACTTTGTATCTTTGGTCTTTTACCAAACAATCCAATCTTTTTATGCACAGAAGGCTTTAGAACACATGGTTTGAAAAGGAAACCAGTATTTTCTCCTTTTCTCACAGTCTTTACAAAATATTAGCTACAAACTACAAATCTCACACAGAATTTATCAACCGATAAAAAGGTTGCAGTGTAACCTTTCACAAAACAATAGCTGGATTTTACGACCCTGAGATAGAATCTTTTGAAAACATTGTAGTAAAAGGAGAAAATGCTGGTTACCACCATTTTCTCCATTTAGTACTATGTTTTCTACCCTACTCAAAACAAAGTCCAATTTTTCTAGGCCTTTATTTTGTTGTCTTCAAGTGCTTTCAATTTGGACCAGTCTAAAATTATGTCGTTTGGTAAAGAGAGAGACAAACCTTAAATGATGTTGTTTGGTAACAGAGTCACTACTTACAAGACCAAGCAATTTGAGACCAAGCCATGTTACAAGAATTTTCAGACAAAAAGACAAAAATTAAAAGTAGCTCAAATGGTAAGACTCTGTCTGTGGAATAAGAGGAGTAACAAGAAAACAAGAGCCGTCAGAGACGGGTTATGCTCCCCTAACAAGTGCTTGTCATAAAATATATGAAATTGATATAAATTTACTTCTTTTATCCTAAAAGGACCTGTTCATGCTCCCCAAAAATTGAAATGAAAAGACAATTACTTAGAGATAGCCAACACAAACATGTAGAGGACAATAAGCCCACTAAGCCCCCTTTAAGCCCTCTTTTCCCATAAGGCAATATTGCGTCATTGAAATAAATACAACTGGTGTGTGATTTGTGGCATTTTTTAATAATACAGTAGATTCCGCTTATTTGCAAGTCCAATTTGTCAGAGAAAATATTGCGAATAAGCGGTCGGCCCGATAATCCGATGGCTCTTTTCAGACCGGAAGTCAAACCAGAGTTGCAGACGATCGTTTCGTTCTAATGACAGACGTTCAGCTCTTGCATCCCGATCATTTGATTAATGCTCATAGTTTTTTTTAATATGTGGCTTTCAAACTAAACAAGTTTTAAAAAATCATTTGTTTGCTTACTTTATTTACCCATCAAGTGCACAAAGCACCAGAAACGATCCTGGCTGTTAGCCATGGTGATGCTTCGTTTGACATAAAATTCAACACAAACTTTTTGTCAACACAGGTTTCGACGCATATCTCCAATTCCCGGTTATCTAACATTTACTCCATGTGTACATGTACATTCTTACACAACATGATCGTGTACTGTGCACCTGTATAAACCCCGACTCGCCACCTGTTCGGTTGAATGGGTGGATAAATTTTGTGTGACGTCATTGACTGATTGACGCGCAGACGAATCTATTTTAACGCCTCAATTTAGGCCATACCATTCAAAGCAGACCTAAATAAGAAACGGTTTTCTGTGTTTTTCACAGTTTACATTCGGTACACCTTACTTTCACGCCTGTAGTCAAATTGTTTGTCACAAATTGGATTATCAACGAGACACTAACAAACAGTAAAGTTTTTTTCCCCAGTGTGTAATTGATCGGTGATAGGTTATTTCGATCCGTCTTTCTTGAAACAGGTAAAGTGCCGAATTCGTCTACAGTTGCTTTCGGGGAGCGTAGATAAAGATCGGACTGCACAGAATGTGTAGTCTGATCATAGAACGTCTATGTTCGTTTTTTTTTTTCCGAGTTATACCAAGACAAGATTTAAGTACATGTAGTCATCTTTTCGCCAATTTTCCTGCCCTAAAATTACCATTTTATTAATCAGTGCTCTTGGTGGTGGATGTACAGCCTGGTACCCGAAATCTCGCGTAACCGTCCAAAAGTTTGAAAATCGGCAACCAGTGAAGCTTCATATTCAGAATGTCGGGCATTTGCAGATGTTTTGTAACTGTTATTACACTTTCTTAAATGAAAAGAATAACATGAAATACGCCAAGAATTTTAATCTTTCATGATTAGATTATGAAAACGGATCTGTCGGACTCGTCGTTTGTATACTGCTACATTAGTTTTTAATCTGCGATTCTCTTTACGCATTGAAATTCGACTTTTATCTTTTTGAGTAACCTTTTTTTCCCCTGACAGATTGAAATTTTTCGCTGTCTTATCCAACGGAATTGCTAATAAACACTAGAATTTCGAATCATGTGCTAATTTTTCATTGCAAAAAACCGAAATGTTCTATTTACGGGATCCCGATTAAGCGTTGAAATTTACGTTGTCTACATAGGAAATGGATCGGTGCTGGACCAAATCTTGCAAATATCCGAAAATCCCGATAAACAGGGTTGCGATTAAGTGGAATCCACTGTAATTAAAAATTCGAAATTTCATAAAATTTTGAGCAGTCATGTAGTAAATATTAGATAACACGATTTTTTACATGAAGCCCCCTTTTTCCGTGACGCAGCCTGAAATTGAGAAACCGGAAGAGAGGTACCTGGGCAAAGTTTCAACAAGTTCAGATTTGAAATTTCACAAAGTTTTGAGCACAGATGTAGGAGATACAAGTCAAAAACAATTTTTTCCATGAAGTCCCCTTTTTCCGTGATGCAGCCTCAAATTGAGAAACTAGGAAAGAGGTATTTGCGCATTAATAATTCATTGATTGAAAATAACAAGGGCACATGTTGAAACATGTGAAAGAAGATATAACCATGAAGTTTCACGAAATTTTGACAAAAACTGAATGAGATATTAGTAAAAATTGCAATTTTGCATTAAGGTTCCTTTTTCCTTGGCATTTTACAAGAAACCCCCTTTTTCCAAGACAGAGGGTCAAATTGAAAAACACATAGATAAAGGAACAAAGAACACATGGTAAAACTTTGAAAAAACAATATACCCATGAAGTTTAACGAAATTTTGACCAAAACTGAATGAGACAATAGTAAAAATTGGAATTTTGCAAGAAACCCCCCTTTTCCATGACAGAACGTTAACTTAAAAAATGCCTAGATTAAAAATAGCAAGGGCACACGCTGAATCTTTCCATAAACAATATAACCATGAAGTTTCATGAAATTTTGACAAAAACTGAATGAGATATTAGTAAAAAATGCAATTTCGCATTAAGCCCCCTTTTTCCATGATAGTGGGTCAAATGGAAAAACCGGGAAAGATACGTCGGCACCTCACCCTAAGGAGTTCATATATGAAGTTTTATCCAATTTGGTCCAGGGGTTGTGGAGAAATGGCTTCGGACGGACGGACAGATGAACGGAAGGATGGACGGACGGACGGACAGACAGACAAAGCGGCGACTATATGCTCGCCCTTCGGGGAGCATAAAAACTGTTGGTTACTATATTTTTTCGGTTTTCCCACACTGCTTTCAAAAGCCTCCTTCTATGGAACCACAAAACATAGGATCTTCTCGTATGAGAAGACACTGACAACAAAATTCCAGTTTAACCCATTACCACACAATCCCTACTTTTGATGACCCTGAGAAAGAAACCTTTAGAAAACACTGTGGGAAAAGGAAAAAAATGCTGGTAACCAGCATTTCTCCTTTTCCCAAAATGTTTTCTACTCTTCACAAAACAAATTTCAAATTTTCAGCCACTTTTGATTTGCAGTCTGCAAAAGCTTTCGATTTGGACAAGCCTAAAATATTGCTGTTTGGTAAAGGTTTAACTCTTCCCCAAGCAACAGATTTCAGACTTTTCCAAATTGAGTGCATCTGCAGACATCAAATCTCAAGGAAGAACAAAATAAATTGACTTCTCTGACAGGTAGAAAACATTGTTGGGAAATGGGAAAAATGATAATTACCAGCATTTTCTCTTTTTCCAAGCCTGTTCGAAAGGCTGCTATCGCTTGATCATGAAAAAACAGGGTTGTTGGGTTAAGTGTTGATATCTTTTGATCAATCAGCTTCTATTAACTCTTTACCGATTGAGAAAAATTTACCCTTGCCAATATCATTTGCAGATGACGTATTAACTCATTACCAAACAGTCCGGAGTTTTAGCGACCCTGGAAACAAAACCTTGTGTGGCATCTGTGGAGGAACTTACTGTATTGTCACACAATCTCCACTGAAAAAGATCCTGGGCAGGAAAGTTCTTTAACCCTTTCCCAAACAGCAAATTTTGGACCAGACCAAATTGAGAGCATCTTGCAAATGACAAATTAACAGTTGCTAAAAAGATGATTTTTCTACATGGTAAGGTAGAAAACATTGTGGGAAAAGGAGAAAATGCTGGTTACCAGCATTTTCTCCTTTTCCCACAATGTTTTCAAAAGGCTTCTATTCCTGACCCGTAAAAACCAAGGATTGTTTGGGAAAGGCGTAAATATTGTGGGAAAAAAGGAGAGAATGATGGAAACCAGTATTTTCTTCTTTTCCAACAATGTTTTCCACCCTAATCACAGGAAAGTATCAATTTTTGAGTCACATTAACTTTATTGTCTGCAGATGTTTCAATTCGGACTTGTCTTAAATTTTGTCCTTTTAAAAAATGCAAAATAATGGGTTTAAAACTTACACAAGCAAATCTGCATCTCTTGGTGTAACATATTCAAAACCTCCATCAGAAACATCTTCTGAGTCTGCTACTTTATCTTCCACATCTTCTTGATTGCTGGTATCTGCAGAATCTTCTCTGTCCCTGTTGCTTCTTTTCTGATAATGTCTGGATCCAAAAGCACCTAATAAACAAACACGTTAGGTTAAACATCTCCACTTGTCACTTTGTTTTCAAAGTTGAAAAATTGCCATATTTAAATGCAAGTTCTTCTAAATTCCATATTGGAAAAACAATTCATTCTTTAACACAACACAAAATTTTAGGTTCAAACAATGTTAGGTTCAACATCTCCACTTGTCACTTTGTTTTCAAATTTGTCAAAATTGCCATATTTAAATGCAAGTTCTTCTAATTTCCATATTGGAAAAACAATTCATTCTTTAACACAACACAAAAATTTCATGCTGCTCAAAAACTGAAAGCATTTGCAAATGACAGATCAATGTTACTAATAAAAAATAAAATTTGTCTTTCAAAGGGTAGAAAACATTGTGGGAAAAGAAGAAAATGAATGCTTGTTACCAGTATTTTCTATTTTCAGCACAATGTTTTCAAAAGCTGTCTCCCTCAGGTTGGTTAAAAGTTGTCTGTGGGGAAAAGACTTAACTCATTACCACACGAGAAAATTTTGGACTGGTCCGAATTGAAGGCATTTGCAGACGACAAAATAAAGGTGACTGAAAAATAGAAATTTGTTCTGGAAAGGGTAGAAAACACTGTGGGAAAAGGAGAAAATGCTGGTTACCAGCATTTTCTCCTTTTCCCACAGTGTTTTCAAAAGGCTTCTTTCTCAGGGGCGTCAAAAGTAGGGATTGAGTGGTAATGGGTTAACTCTTTACCAAACAACAAAATTGTAGATTGGTACAAATACATGTAGAAAGCATTTGTTTTCATAAGGCTTCTTTCACAGGGTTGTTAAAAGTTGAGATTGTGTGGTAAAGGGTTAACCACTTCAAAGATCCTGAGTTTTAGGCACGCAGAAAAAAGTCTGAAACAATAAAATTTATGTGAAGAAGCTACTAGTAACAAAAACACTTTTCTGCATAAATACAGTTCATTCATAGCTACACAGCCACAAAAGAATAAGTTTTACTAAAGTAAAAGTCCAACTCCCTTAACCCATTACCACACAATCCCTACCTTTGACGCCCCTGAGAAAGAAGCCTTTTGAAAACCCTGTGGGAAAAGGAGAAAATGCTGGTAACCAGCATTTTCTCCTTTTCCCACAGTGTTTTCTACCCTTCCCAGAACAAATTTCAATTTTTCAGTCACATTTATTTTGTCGTCTGCAAATGCTTTCAATTTGGACCAGTCTAAATTTTTCTCGTGTGGTAATGGGTTAATGCAGATAGGAAGTTTCTCACTTGTTTGAATTTTCAGTGCATGTTCTCTGATAAACCACAGCTTTTAGGCACAATACACAATAACAATTTATTTCTGATCCCCCTTAGGGTTTGATAAAAGCTTGCAACAGTAGGAAATCTTTGATATTTTGGGATCTGTGTGGAAAAAATGGTTATTCAGTGGGTGAGTGGCTAAATAGCAGCCATGAAAAATCTTAGCTAGTTGTGAGGTTTCAGGCAGCAACATAATTACCGGTATGAAGTATGCAATGTGTAACTTATTACATGTACATCTCGAATCATCTTTGCAAGCCAAGGTTACGATCACCATGTGTTTAGAATAGCGTAGTGGATCGTCATCCTTGGCTTGCAAAGAATTTAAGATTATCTCAAATACCAAACATGAAATTGAACATGTAACACCTTTAATGCAAAACTATCACTCATAAAATTAAAAGTGAAACATTTGTATCAAAAACCAAAATTTTTGACTTGCCAAAATGGAAAGCTTTTGAAGAGGACAAAATAATTGTGACTCAAAAATAGAAGTTAACCATTGGACAGGCAGAAAACATTGTGGGAAAAGGAGAAAATGCTAGTTACCGGCATTTCCTCTTTTTTCCCCATGATATTTTCAACAGGTCTTTTCCTTCGCGTTGTTAAAACTCTGGATTGTGTGATAATGGGATGAACATCATTTTGGATTAGAGTTTGTAATGATTTCAAAAGTCTAGGTTACAACCTTGGGAGAGTGTAATAATTGAGGCGGAATGACATTGTTTACCATTATTTCATGTCTAAAAAGGTGCAACAAATAAGAATAACAAACCTAGATGCTTAGGTAAAACAAGGCAAGTAAGCTGGCTAAATCTGTTCAATAGACCATTTCTGAAGAGTGACATGTCTGAAGTCTGGAAAATAAATGTAAGCAAGATAGATTTAGTGACCTTTCCTTACCCTTTCCCAAACAATCCCTGGTATTTAAGGGTCAGGAACAGAAACCTTTTGAAAACATTGTGGGAAAAGGAGAAAATGCTGGTAACCAGCATTTTCTCCTTTTCCCACAATGTTTACTACCCCATCATATAGAAAAATCTTTTTATTAGCGACTAGTATGTTGTCATCTGCAGAATGCTTTCAGTTTGGTGTGGTCCAAAATTTACTGTTTGGGAATGGGTTAATTCTTCACCACACAATCCAGACTTACAACTACCCTGAGAAAGAAGCCTATAGAAATTAAATATTGTGGGAAAAGGAGAAAATGCAGGTAACCAGCATTTTATCTTTTTCCCCACAATATTTTCTACCCTATAAGTTAAAAATCATCATATTATTAAGATTTAACTCATTACCAAACAATATTATTTAAGGCTTGTCCAAATTGAAATCTTTTGCAGACAACAAAATAAAAGTGACTGAAAATTTGAAATTTAAATTTGTTTTATGGAGGCTAGAAAACATTGTGGAAACAGCAGAAAATGCTGGTTACCAGCATTTTCTTCTTTTCCCACAATGTTTTCTAAAGGCTTCTTTTTCAGGGTCGTCAAAAGTAGGCATTGTGTGGTAATGAGTTAATTTGTTGTCTGCAGATACTTTGAATTTGGTCCAGCCCACAACTTTGTCATTTGGTATCTACAGAGTTAATCTAATAAACTGTATGTCTCCTTTCTGGTAAATTTTATACGGAAAAAGCTATACAACATTTATACAGAGCAATTACTATAACAATATCTGATCCAGGATTTTAAAAAAGTCAACTGTCTTATATGATGCATCACTAGCCCCAAAAGCGGGCAGACTGTAATATTACGCTCTATAAAGTAGCAATGTGGAAAATAGCTTTTATCAATACGTCTGAGGAGAATTGAGACCTGTTTTAGCTCCAGATTTCTCTAAACTGCTGATCATAGCGGAGTGAATTGCACGAGGTAGCATTTATTGGGTAAACGTTTATTTTAGTTTGAAATTCAAAGTAACAGTTGTTGCCTAGGAAAGTGGTTTGGTTCTGTACCCAGGATGCCCAAATTGGATAGATGAGTATTTATAGAGTGCCATCAAGTGGGATATAATGCAGGTTATTATGTACGTGAACAAAGTTCAATATTAGGGCATCTACTGCCACCTTCAGTGCTCGGCATTTAAACCGACTGTTTCATATCATTACTTATGGGATTGTTCCCCATCAATCTGATAAGTATGGGGGATTTCTAAAAAGTATGGGGGTATCAAAATTAACTACAAAATGCATAACAGATTTTTTCTATGACTGACTGTTCATCTACATTATCACCAGCTCAGTGTGTAAAGATAGTAGTTCAGTGTTTCTGTACATCATAGAAAACTGATCAAGTAATATCAAAGTATTTTCATCTTGACAGCTTTTAGACATTTCTGTCATGTTTTACAATTTTTTTGACAATTTAGATTCATCAAGGAAGCCATTCGCTGACATCATGGGTCCCAAGAAGTATATTTTCGGATTACGTATTAGGGTTAAATATCTTTTCTTTAAAAGAGAATACGGTCTAATACTTTTGTTAGTTACTTCTAGAAAAATCTTGAGTATCATGTGTAATGTAAATGTGTAAATATATCTTAAAAACAAAAAAAAATAATTGTAATACCTATTTATACGAAATTACAATTCCTTGGAATCCCGTAACATCAGCTAATGGCTTCCTCGACAAATAGAAATTGTCAAAAAAATTGTAAAACATGACGCATATCTCCGGTTAAAAGGTGTCTACTGAGGAATCGCTGAATGTCGCAAGTACGTTTTTGTGTTGTCTATCACTAGGCTAAAGGAAATTATGATCAAAGTTTGTTTTGTGGGTGATTTTGGGTGGGAAAGGCAGTCTTGTGCTGGCGCCAGCAATCGAGATGTTTCATTCCTTGTGTTTATATCATATAGGTGAGATTTTTTTTTTCATATTTTATCATTTATTTTAGTTATGCAAATTCCTGTGATTAATCATTTATCTAACGATCCATGCCCTTTTTATTAGCGGTCTTTGGAAATTTTGTCGCATAGAGCTGTTCGAAAAGATGTGGGTAAAATCATATTAATTCCAGATGTGTTTAAAGAGGGCCGATATGAAGGCCTGTGAAGACCAGTCGCCGATATGAAGGCCTGTGAAGACCAGTCAGTGAAATAGCATCGGAGCAGATCTTTCAGACTGAAGGTACCCTAAACATAGGATTTAGTGGAGAATAACTTATATTTTCAATTTTGAAATCAAAATCCCTTCTTCTGTCTGGAGCGCTGATGTCCTTATGATAAACATTTTATGTGTATGAAGACATTGGAAGACAGCTGCATGGAATGCTAGGGTTTTGTTGAGACTGTTCTATTCATTCAGGATTTTAAAGCAGTGACAGATGATGGCCTACCTTCAGTCTGAAGGTGTCTGCTCCGATGCTATTTTTGTGACTGGTCTTCGCAGACCAGTCACAAAAATAGCATCGGAGCAGACACCTTCAGACTGAAGGTGCAGTCATTCTCCAAAAATGGGTACAATTACGAAAAATGCTTGTCGCATCAATAAATACGTGAATTACTCAAATGATTACAAACAAATGGCAGACAGACCAATTATTTTTATATCACTGATCATACTAGTCTACAATAAGTATACTTTGAAAGTCGTCAGATTCATTTTTGTGACAACAGTATCCTTTTAATTGGATGGATCTTGTTAAATTTTGCCTGTCGCAGGTACTATTCACAGTATGTGTACTTCTACTGTATCTTAAGATTAGGAAGAATCGGGTCGTATATTTTATTTTTTGAATCGCCACAACTATCATCTACCGTATTTGGATACTTTTCTTAATTATATCCAGAGCTGATATATTTTTTCATCCAAAATCGTTTGTCGCAAAATCATACCTAACGTCCGTAACACATTTTGATCAATTTATTGCAAGTCTTTTGAACTGTGTCATCTACCCTAAAATACCTTTTTTCAGTGGTGGAATGAATAGAGCTCACAATCCTTTGATATTTTTTAACATTCCCTTAAAGTTGAGCTGACTGTTACATGTGAAATACAAAAAAGCTATTTGGGACAAATTCTTTTCTAACATCCGTAACGGCTTTTTCTACAATAACTTGATTGGTCTCCGTGAAATTGATGCCGTTTTAGTTTAGACACAATCAAGGACACATAATTGAAACACTGCACATGAGTCTCTCCTGCATCTCCTTAGCTAAATGTTAGTTACAATGCAATATTTCTAACATCCGTAACGTCTAACATCCGTAACGAAATATTCATTCTAATAAAAGTCACTTCACTTAAGATCTTATGCTGAGGGTGTAACCTATTTTGACACCGCCATCAATGTATATGTTCGAAATGAAAACAATCGGCTGCAAGTGTTGTGTCTGGAACCCATGCCGGAGCTTGGAAGTAGGTGCCAAATGAGTTCTCTAGTACATCATAAACAGACTTTTAAACGGTGATGTCTGTACTGACTGATTATTGTAGATATGTATCATAAGCACCATGAATGTGACTGTTTAAACAAATTCGCCACCTTAATACCAGTGTCAACATAGAATATTTCTGAGCAATCAAATCCTCCTCCTTTTTGTTACGGAAGTTAGACTCGTGACCAGATATTCATTTTACTTCATAAAATCAATTTAGATCCGTTTTGAATTTCTTAAATCATGTTTTCAGTCAATTAAGACGTCACATAGTGTGTGAAATGTGAAAAGTGCAAGCATTGATGATAAAAATATATGTAAACGGTACTAAATCGTCACGGAGGTTAGATGAAGTAATCATTGTTCCTCAATCTGTCATTTTCCTAAGTCAGCATGACATAAATAGATTGAATCTCGTTCAATCGAGTTATGATTTAGATAAATGTTAACATTAGAAAAACCTTTTTAAAGTAAATAGTGTTTGATAGTGTTAAATTGTGGCGTTGCAGACATTAGAAATCATTGGAGGTTTGAAAAAATATATATATTATCTATTAAAAATTGGTAAGTTCAATCACGCCAAACTGTCAATAATATTACTTCAAAATTCCATATCGGATCACATGATTTCTGTTGCAGACCGGCAATCATAAACGTTGAAAGGCATAAGAAATTGAGCTAAAGACAGAAAGAAAAAAACAAAGGCTTTTTTTATAGAAAGAACAAAGAAGAAAGAGAGTGGTCAAGTTAACTAAAAAGGCAGAAAGTGATTGAGAGTACTTTCTTTCATCGGCATTTTAGTTAACCAATTAGGTTTTCTAGTACAACACTTTTAAAGTCAAACAGCTTGGATCCTGACAAGGCACAAAACAACTTTGTGTCATATGAGAATCAATTCTGTATACTAATGGTATCATGTTGCATATTCAAAAGAAAGTTTTATAAATTTTATTTGGCTATTTTTCCCTTTTTGCTAAATAAATAACCATAACAAAAGTATTAATTAGGTTTCTACCAACAATGCTGGTGTGTATATCAGTTTTGTCATACCGTATCGTTCTCAAGATATATATATAATTATTATGCTGGTTCCATTATTTGTTAAACAAAAAGAGCAGAAACGATTTGATACACTATAATACTTAACCCATTTTCTGGTGTAAATGTTGTCCGGAACTAGATTAAACAGTTTAGTTTCTGAGGAGACACTAAATAGCTTAGTGTCTTAAAAGAAATAATAGCTGCTTGCTAATGGTATCATGTTGTGGGTGCAGCAATAAGATTAAATATGTTTGTTTTTATTCAAATCAACACATTTTGCTAACCTCCGTAACAAACGCACTGGCTAGATTTATACCAGAAATACCGGTGTGTACATTCTGATGTAATAGCGCATGTCAGTAAAATGTTTATTTAGTTTATTGGTTCCACTTTTATATTAAAAAATGTATTCCATCACTCATTTAGAGTACTTAAATTACAAACATTGGACAACGTTTGATTAAAATAAATGTTTTCTCAGAATATCAATTTGTATGATGATGTATTTTTAATGTTGTGGCAAAACTTGACCAAATATCTGCAATTCTCTGTAAGCGTAATGAAATCATCTATCAAAATCTCAAACTTAAACAATATATCTCTGTCACAGAAGTAGATTAATATATCAAACAAATGTTAAAGTAGTGTTTCTAACATCCGTAACAGAGTCTGATGCTTGATTATTTTGCTGGCACATTTCTCCGAGATGGTTGATGCTGACTGTGTCAAACTTCGCAGATAATTTATTCGATAGTTAAATTTTACTTTCCGGAAGATATGATAATCATTTGAGAAACTAAAAATCTGGACATTTTTTCAAGTGTAATTGTACCCATTTTTTGAGAATGACTGGGTGACGACGGCCAAGGTTGGGATAATCATGATCTAATTCAAATTAAGAAACGAATGGAGCAGAAAAATAAACCATGATGTTAATAAGGCTATAACGTGATTGATTCTTCTTAACCTTCAGCAAAATTGTCGCTGGGCAAAACGTCGCGAAAATTGATGTCAAACAGATAATAGACATTTCGTGACAAACAAATTCGCAATCGGAAGTTTCGCCACAAAGTACTTTC
The DNA here is from genome assembly GCA_943736015.1 of Tridacna crocea. Lineage (NCBI taxonomy): Eukaryota > Metazoa > Mollusca > Bivalvia > Cardiida > Cardiidae > Tridacna > Tridacna crocea. Next base: position 21,385,218 of record OX031066.1, read on the forward strand.
GCCACTCGGAGATGCATAGATCTGTCCCATAACCTTTCGCCTTTGCCAGGTTTTATCCTATTACAATGCCAAAATTAAACAACTAAGAGCGAGAATTCTATTTGCAAACATTTTGGGAAAACGAGAAAATACTGGTCACAGGTATTTCTTCCTTGTTTTCTACCCTGTAGAGACAATTTCATAGCTTTAGCTACGTTCCGTTTGCCCTTCCCTTGCAGATACATATACTCTTACAGCAGATAAGTCTAACATTTTGTTGTCTAGTAAATGGTCAACAGAGGAGACACTCACAACGTTCGGTATTTTGAAATATATTTCAACCATCCATAATGTTTTGTCGAGTTTCCTGTCATGGACTGTCTTTGTCGATATATTACACACACTAGTTGAAGAAAACATACCAGTGTACAGGGACAGACCAGGATTCAATAATCAACTTCCATTTATCAATGCGGAAACTCGGATGAAACTCAAGCAAAAGCATCAAGCTTGGATGAAATATCTAAACTGTAAAACATCAGGAAACTACGCAAAATACAAATGTGCGAGAAACATAGCTACAGCTGCAATCAAGAAAGCAAAATATGACTATGAAAAAGATTTAGCATTTCAAATAAAGACGAACAGTAAACTATTTTGGAAATATATCCGATCTAAAAGCAAAACAAAATCAACCATTGGTGCCATTAAAAACAATGACAATCTTCTTATTGAATCAGATTTTCATAAGGCAGATATATTCAACAGCTATTTTAGTAGTATATTTAATGCAAGCAGTTCAGATGATGAACTACATTTTGAGGAAATAGAAAAAAGGACTAACCAAACCTTGAATCAAATTACCATTACCATGGATGATGTGAGGAAAGCCTTAAATAACTTAAAATCGAATAAAGTGGCAGGACCTGATGGCATTCACCCTAAATTACTGATTGAATGCAAAGATGAACTTTGCTATCCACTAACTAAAATTTTTCAAATATCACTTGAAAATACAGAACTACCACGACAATGGAAAATATCAGATGTTGTACCTATTTACAAATCTGGAGACAAACAGAAACCAGAGAATTACCGACCAATCAGTCTCAATCCAATTTGCTCTAACTTAATGCAGAGGATAGTTAATGAAAAAATCATCGAATTTATGACAACAAACAATCTATTTGCTCCAGAACAATTTGGATTTATGAAAGGCAAATCCTGTCAACTCCAACTGTTAGAATCAATGGAAGACTGGTCAGTATCACTTGATAATTCAATTGAAACAGACATCATTTTTTATGATTTCAAGAAAGCATTTGATACAATACCTCATAATAAACTATTACTTAAACTGAAATCATACGGTATTACAGACAAAGTTTACTGGTGGATCGAAAGCTTCCTCAAAAACAGGTACCAAGAAGTTATTATAAACAACGTACGTTCATCAAGACTTGAGGTCAAAAGCGGAGTACCACAGGGTAGTGTATTAGGCCCGACGCTATTCTTGATATTTATAAATGATTTGCCAAATGTTGCGAAAACAACAGTAAAACTATTCGCGGACGATACCAAAACATATACAGAAATAAAAAAACAGGAGGACCATGACAAACTACAGTCTACAACCGATGCTTTCGTTGAATGGTCAAAAAAGTGGGAATTAAATTTCAACCCTAGCAAATGTAAAAGACTACACATTGGAAAGAAAGAATCAACTACAAATTACTATATGAATAACACCAATAATATCAGGGAACTGATCACAAATGTTGAAGAGGAAAAGGACCTCGGAGTAATAATAGATCATCAATTACATTTCAATTCCCATATTTATGCTAAAATCAACAAAGCAAACCAGCATCTTGGATTAATTTATAGAAACTTTAGATATCTGGACAAAACTATGTTTTTACATCTATATAAATCATTGGTGAGACCCCACCTTGAATACGCCAGTCCAGTATGGTCTCCTCATTTGAAAAAATATAAAAAAGCGATTGAAAATATACAAAGAAGAGCCACCAGAATGATACCAGCTTTAAGAAATTTAAATTATACTGAACGATTGCGCAATCTTGGATTACCATCCCTAGAGTACAGACGTGAACGTGCAGACATGATCCAAGTTTTTAAAATAATTAAGAAAATTGACCAACCTAGCAGATCCATTATTACCTTGTCAGAAAATAATCAAACAAGAGGTAATACTTACAAACTATACAAAAAAAGATCAAAAACGGAATTAAGGAAAAATTTCTTCAGTAATAGAGTCATAGACCATTGGAATGCACTAAGTAATGACGTAGTAACTGCACCGAGTGTCAACTCATTCAAAAGTAGACTAAACAACCATTGGAAAAACCACCCCTTGAAATTCACGCCGAGCTGCTACAACCCATACACAACCAGACAAAGAAATCAAACAGATGGACCTTTAGAAGCCGATGGCTTACCTGCGGTCCTAGGAACGTAAGTTAAACGTAAGTTAAACGTAAGTTAAGACCAACAAAATTGAAGCCATTGTTGTACAAGGCTATTTATAACAAATTCTGTTGGTTCATAAAGTTGAACGAGAGCACTGCAGCACTTTCCTTCTCCTTTTAATACTATGTTGTGTAATTGTGCATTATCTACTACTTGCAATTTTTCAAGTCTAGGAAAAAAGTCGAAATAGTTTGAACTATCTAGTTATAACAGGGAAATGACCATCGAACCACGACACAGGTAGATAGATTAGCTCTACACCCAAATCATATGAAAAGTGACCCTGCCACATAGTTTTAAATTTTTTTTTTTAATTTAGACCTGCGTCTTTGGTCTTTGGTACTGTGCGAACACCCCAGTTTTTTTTTTTTTTAATAGCATCAAAAACAGGTTTTAGAAGAGAGCTTCCCTCAGTCCAATTTTTATCGGCTCTCAAATAATTATAACCACTATTTTTTATTGCAATCTTTGTATCTTGTTAAGTGCATTCTCTGAAACAGCATTTGGATATATTTGAATACGATCCCGCCAAACCGACTTTTGTTGATCATCTGACATGAATCGTGACTTCCATGTTTGCAAACTATAGAGTCTATTAGCGCGAAAATTCAAAAATATATGGAATGTCGATGTCCCAATGGTCGTATTGACATCAAAATCAAGACAAAAACTAAATTGAAAATCTTAGCTTTTAACGACTTTTCATATTAGGAAACGTGATTTGAGTCTTGAATCTGTCAAACGCTGGAATGCATATACAACCATATGGCAGTGATTCGTCAAGTTTTTCCAACCCTCGATGTAGACAAAGTTTTATAATAGATCTACTAGTAGATCTATAACCTATTAAGATACCACATCGAAAACATTTACAGAATAACAGCATAGATCTAAGTGGTTACCAAAGCCTAGAAAGTACACAAAAATATTGATTTTATAGATCTACTTTTTTTTTCTGGTAACGGAACTCGGGTGATCTTACAAAGATATTGAAGAAAAGCAAGAGTACCTTGTTTGATAAGATAGTCATTCGTTGGTCGCAGCCATCCCCCCCCCCCCCGACCTACCGTCAGTCTGAAGGGTTGCTCCGATGCTACTTTTGTGATTGGGCCTCTGGTGCAACATCAGAGCAACCTTTCAGACTGAAGGTACCCATACTTGTCCCAGTAGTCTTTCACTGTAGATATAACAATATGCTGTTCACTAATTTTTATCTTTTTCTACATTTCAGCACAGAGTAGTGGTGCCAATTCTAAAGGTATAACATAAGTCATGATATGTAACAGTCGGTTTAAATACTGAGTGTTGTGGGTGGCAGTAGCTGTCCGAATATTGAACTTTGCTCACGTACACAATAATCTGTGACGTAGAACACATCGACCTTTGGAATTTGGAGTGTTGCGTTGCGTTGCGAAATATACGTCTATTTTTATGATAACCGTACCGTTTTCGCTGTGTTGTGCAATTTTAAGAAAGCAAAGGTCCTATTGGACTATATATAAGAATTCTAACACCTCGTCATCTTATTGCCCTCTTGGGCGTAGAACGTCACAACAGAGACATCCACCTTTGCGAAGGCCGGGCGAAAAGAGACTAGTTGCCGGGTTTGACGGCTTTTTACAGACTTTACTGTTTCACTACAGAGGCTGTACCTTTATCCACTTTCCCTACAGAAAGCTCGTAATTCTTCAATAGTGTATTTGTCAAAAAGAGAAGAAAAGAGCCCGAGTGTTTTCAAGGTGTTGGAAGCAGCCCCATCCTCTTCAAGAAGTTTTGCTGATCGTGGTATGCTTAGACGATCCTACTGTCATTATTTTAATATTACAGGAAAGTGTCGTTTTGGTAGACATTGCAAGTTTTTGCACGACTCGGCAGATTTAAATAGAGAACCACAAGTTGATTCATTGATTCAAGATGAGGCAGTAAATAGTGAAACCACTTCACAGCGTGAGCGAGGAAGTATTTTAAGTAGTAAAACTTCCAAGCCTATACAAGGAAACCATGAAAGCTTAGGTCAGGATACTATCAGTGCGGATCTTTCAACTACACCAATTTCCGAGAAACCTGATGATTCAGCTGGTAAAGATGGAAATCTAAGTAAGGATCTTAAAGAAGACAAGTTGGTCAATTCACTGACTTTAGATTTGCCAATCTGTAAGTACTATGCCCAGTACAGATTTTGTCGGTATGGCAAAAATTGCAGGTTCCAGCATGTTATTCCGAAGAGATCAGGACCAAGAAATGATCTGAAAGATGGTAACAATGAAAGACAAAATGAAGATAAAGTGCAAAATGAAGAGAAGAATTTAGCAGAGTCAGCAGCAAAAGATGGGCTCTTGAAACCTGAGGTAAAATTAAAAACAGAAGACCAAAAGAAGCAATCAAAAAAGATATGTTTCTTTTACAAGCAGGGTTACTGTAGATATGGCAGAAACTGTAGCTTTCTTCATCCAGGATGGGAGAAACCAGAAAGGGCTGAAAGCAAGGAAGAAGCTAAAGTGAATAATGTGGATAAAGTTACATCAACATCAGAGGAGAAATCTGTAATTGTCAAAACAGGTCAAATTATCCATTGTTACAAGAGGGATGAAGTGACATCTGAAAAGTTGAGAGAAATGAGGGAAATAGAAATAAAGCAACTGAAAAGGAGGTTTACTGCAGAGAAACTGAAATGTGTGGAGGAAACTGAGACAAATGCCAAGTTTATCTTCACTTTCTCACCAACTGATCCAGACTGGGTAAATACTTCCTGAGTTTTACATGTAGTAACTATCAGCTGTGGACATCTGGATTGGTCTTGAAGCAGGTTGCTTTTGACAACATTTTGATTTAACCTTTTACTCCATCTAGATACTCATTTCCTCGCATTGCTTGTAGGAGCCTTTGGAAAACATTGTGGCAAAAGGTGAAATTGCTTGTCACAAGCAATTTCACCTTTTGCCACAATGTTTTCCATGCTTTCAAAAGGTGTCATATACACAGAAGAAATTGCATCATCCTTGCTGTTATTTAGGATCAATTAGAGATACCATAGAAATGCCTTATGGGCTGAAAGGGTTAAGAGAAAATTCCAACCTAATCATTATTTTTTTATTGTCCCAAAGTTGGGGGAACAAATAAGCAGCAGCTATTATCATTAGTGAAGAAAATGCCATGAACAAAAGGCAGGCTTTAAAAGCACATTCGGAGAAGTGCATGAACCATTCAGGGTCATTGCCAATCATCTTCTGCTGATTTTTGACAAGTTGAAATATTAAAGTTTGTTCAAGCAAACCTTCAACAGTAAGGAATTTGAATACAATGACCTAACCACTTTGATATTTCTAAGGTAAAAATGTACCAAACTCTATAGTCTCAATACCATACTAGTAGCCTTGGGCAGGATTGTTCGCATGTTTGCATGTTGATCATGACTATAATTGTTAAAAAAAATTGTAAAAAAGCAGACTTTACCTTAATATTGACATCCATTTTATTGGTTTACAGCCTTTTGAAGTTAAACTGTTTGACATTGCTGTTCGATTTACAGAGGATTATCCCTTGAAGGTGGGTGCTCAAAGACTTTAAATTTGATTAAAAAAATGTAAATTTTAGGACTTTATTAGAAAATAATGTTGTGATCTGTAATGTTCAATGCTATGAAGATGTCATGAATTTGACATTTTTTATGTCTTGCATGAGCAGTTTTGCTGCTATGGGATACCTGTGAAATGGGCATTGGAAACTGCAGTATTGGTTTTTAGTGAGGAAAAAAGAAAAATGAAGCTAGTTTTGTTTATGTGCATATTTGTTGGCTGTGATAATGAATTTTGTTTTATCAAGGATTGAAGAAAATTAATTTTCAAGGAGGTACGAAAGCAAAAAACCTCATCACACCTTTTGAAATTACGTCATACAGTGTGGTTAGAGTATATTTTTTGTCATACCTCCATGAAAAGAAAAATAACATTATCTTGATTCCTTAACCCTTTACCCCACAATACCGACTTTTGACGCACATGGAAAAGACACCTTTTGAAAACATTGTGGGAAACGAAGAAAATGCAGGTAACCAGCATTCTTTTCCTTTTCCCACAATGTTGTGTTCTACTAAAGAAAAATTATGCCATATGAGCCATAGTGAAATTGTCCTCTGCAGATGCTTTCAGTGTGGACAAGGCTAAAATTTTCTCGTTTGGAAAAGACTTAAATTAATGGGAAACAACTATTGCAGATTGAGAAAGCCATCTTTTTCAAAATTCATCCATCTATTGACCGTTAAATGGTATCTCTCCAAATACTTGCCTTGTTTGCTTGGAGTAGTGATAAAAGTATCTGCCAGCTGAGCTAAAGGTAGCTGGAAGCAAGATGATAACTAAGTGTACTGCTAGAACTGCTTGAAAGTATTATGGTAAAATCCCACATGTCACAATGTTTTGTTGGCTGTCTTGCCATCCAGACTATGATTATCTTTGTATTTGCTTTTGTTGATTTTTTTTTCATCCCAAATTGTGTAAATATGGATTTTTACCAAAAGTTTAACCCTATACTCCATAGATACTCATTTCTATGCATTGCTTGTAGGAGCCTTTTGAAAACAGCGTTATGAGCAATTTCACTTTTTATCACAATGTTTTCTATGCTATTAAAAGGTGTCATATACACATAAGAAACGGCTTCATCCTTCTGTTATTTAGGGTCAATTTTGAGATACCTTAGAAATGCCTTAAGGCTTATGGGGTAAAGGGTTAAACATGAAAGTTTGAAGTGTTGACAGTGAAGAATTCCAATGATTGTTACCTAGAATGCATGTATCCACTTTGTTTGCTTATTTATAAAACAAATGCTTATATAATTATGTAGATATTGAATGGTTTTAATTGCAGCTGTTCTATTTGAGTGTACCTGAAGATCAAGACTTACCTGAGACAGTCAGAAGGTACAGTAGCAATGATCACTTTATTTCCTTCATTGACCTACTTGTTATATTCATACTTTCATGACTTCTTATACATCATTTCAGTGGAAAGCCTTTGAAAACATTTTTGGAGCCCAAAGTACCACTTTATGCTAGCATTGATGTCCAGAGCTCCAGATAAGAGGGAGTGATGGTTTTCTAAATTCATTATTTCTCTTCATAACCCTATGTTGTGGGTACTCATTAGAATCGTCTCAATGAGACGATTCTAATTAGTACCCACAATATAGGGTTTAGTGGAGAATTAATATTTTCAATTTTGAAATCAAAATCAGTTCCTCTCTGGAGTTTTGGATGTCTCTTGATATATACATGTTTGTAGATACTACTGATGTGCATCAAATTGTAAATGGATGAACTCTTTCCCCGGATCTCCTTTCACCCGGGACCTCGGGTTTTGATTCTTGGAAATTGCTTTCTTATTCCCAATCCCAATAACAACTTTGAAAGAAGGATGATAAAATTCATTTCTTTCATTTTTCATTTTCATATGTACTACGTATATGCATAATTATGTAACAGATATGAGATATCAATTCTTCAGTTTGTTACTTTTAGATACATAGAAGTGAGCTTGGAGGAATGGGTGAAAATGAAAGAAGAACAAGCTGCATCAAAGGGGACTGTTGAACTACTTTTCCGACCTTTTCTGCGCTGGTTAGATAGAAATATGGAGGAACTGGTCACTCAGGCCCTAAAACAGGTATTGAAGGTTTATTTGATTTGCTATCTGTCAGCGTGTTGATATAATTGTGGTATTTTAACCCTTTCCCAAACAATCCCTGGTTTTTACAGTCTGGAATAGTAACCTTTTGAAAACCTGGTGGGAAAAGGAGAAAATGCTGGTTACCAGCATTTTCTCCTTTTGACACAATGTTTTCCACTCTATCATAGACAGAAAACATCTTGTCAGTAAGTGTTGAATTGTCGTCTGCAAATGCTTTCAATTTGGTCTAGTCCAAAAGTTTGTCGTTAATTAGTTTGGAGGATGCACATGTTGACCAGAGTTCGATCCCTGGCTATGACCCATTGCTCGGCCAATTTCTGTCCGAGGATTGATGATTGTCACTGCGACAGGATTCAATCCTCTCCCACCGCTGACCATTTTTTTAATGATCATGTGGGAAAGCAGCCAGTGACTTGGAAAGAAAATTGTGCAAAGTACTGGTAAAAGAAACTCTAGGAATGCATGGATAGGTGCATTGGCTGCTGTGATATAACTGGAATAATGTTGAAAACAGTGTCAAACACCATACAATCAATCAATCAATCAGTTTTTGATAGAAAGGAACAGTTGTACTCAACTCATTGCCAAACAAAATTTTAGGTTTGTTTGAATCGAAAGCATTTACAGATAACAAAGTAAAAGTGACTGAAAATTTGAAATTTATTTTGTGAAGGGTAGAAAACATGGTTGGAAAAGGAGAAAATGCTGGTGACCAGCATTTTCTCCTTTTCTCACAATGTTTTCTAAAGGCTTCTTTCTCAGGGCCATCAAAAGTAGGGACTGTGTGGTAATGGGTTAAGAAGAGAAACTATTTTACAGCTGAGACGTGAGTTAACTGCTAAGGCAGCTGGACTGGAGTTTGTATCAGCCAGTGAACTTCGCAAAGAGTACAACCACGGTTCCTCTGAAGAGGCAACCAAAGAAGAAGATGTTCATGATGCAAAGATAGATAAAAATCTTGACGAAAAAGGTGTAGTTGTCTATAAAAAGGTAAATCTTTTGCCATATATGGTTTATATCTTCTGTTAACAATCCCTGTTTTTTATGACCCAGAAGAAGCCTTCTGAAAACATTGTGGGAATGGAGAAACTGCTGGTAACCGGTATTTTCTCCTTTTCCAACAATGTTTTCTACTCTTTTGGAGTCAAGTTTCAACTTTTTAGTCATGTTTATTTTGTCTTTTGCAAATGCTTTCAGTTTGGATCAATCTAAAATTTTGTCTTTTGGTAAAGAGTTAATGTATCTGTATTAGGCATATAATAGATCTTGGATTCAGAAGAATATGTTAGAGCTTTAGCATAGTCGAAGGGTAACTTTATATTCACCTCAGTGCAGTTTTGGGATAGTTAACTAATTTGGTATGACTACAATTATTTCATTTTTTTTAAAATCTCATTAAAAAAATCTGTTAGGAATTTTTCTCTGATAGCATTAGTCTGTCAGGCATATCCCTGTGTATGCAGACTAGTAGCCTTTTAAGTTAATTCTTAATGCGTTACCTCATGTGAAAGACTTACTGGATTGTGGAAACTCAATATCAAATACCATACATTGTGGCTAGTGGAGAAATTATTTTCGTATTTATTATGGTAACCAGCATTTTCTTCTTTTTCCACAATGTTTTCTTCACTTTCAAACACAACTTAACTAATTTTAGCAATGTCTAAAGTTTCTTAAAGTACTTGCAACATGAAATAGTCTAAAATTTAGTGTTGTGATAGAGGGGAAGAACATTTTATCTAAGTTTTACAAAGATTTCTTCATCACCCGCAGGTTTGTTTTTGAATGCTGGGTTTATTTTTTATAGAGTGAAAAAGTAAATGATGAGGAAGTTTATGAAGTCCCACAAAGAGAGAGAACAGAATCTGACAAAACTGGAGATGATGAGGATGAGGATGAGAGTTCAAATTCTGAGGAAGAAATGGATGAGACTGAACATAGGCGTCCACCCATCAACCTGGATACAGAGAGACGAGGTACAGAGCTCTCCTTCAAAAACATGCAGATATGGTTCTGTACCACAGTTATGATGGAGAAACTACAGCTAACAATACAATGTGAAAGATGTAAAAACACAACAGACTTCAGCACACCTCCAAATAGAGTGAATTCAATAACCTGTGGGAAATGTCACACTGTACAACTTGTTGTGTTTAGACCTGTCCTTGCACACTCCTATAGTTCTACGTTTGGTTATCTAGATCTGGATGGATGTATTGTGTTTGACGTTAACCTACAGGAATGCCATTTCTCGATGGGCTGTATTAGATGTAACAGGGATCTGCTCATAAAGGTAGCTATTGATTTTGTGACATCCTATTTGAACTCGCTATCATAGTTTAGAGTGTTTGGGAATATTGTGAGAAGAGGAACAATTGCTTGTCACAAAAACTTATTCCTGTGATTCATTTATTGTCTATTTTATTAATACACTATCCCATTTAATGAACCTGATGAAAAAAGCCTTTGAAAACGCAGAGTTTATTCTTTGATTCCCACAGTTTTCTACCCATTTAAAGACAAAATGTTTCAGTCAATTTGATTTGTTGTATACAATTTTTTTCAATTTGGTTAATTCCAACAGTGTCTTGATGGCAAAGAGTTAATAAATAATATTTGCCTGTCCTACATTTTTTGGGGGGGTGGTTATTGTGTAATTTGAAAACATATTAGCCTAAGGAGAAATGTTTGCAGCAGGAACTTTCTCTAGTTATCATGTTGTTTTATCCCTTTGTCCCACAAAGTTTTCATTACATTTACCTTAACTCATTACCAAACGACAAAATTTTAGAGTGGTTCAAATTGAAAGCATTTGCAGACGACAAAATAAAGGTGACTGAAAAATTGAAATTTGTTCTGCGAAGGGTAGAAAACACTGTGGGAAAAGGAGAAAACGCTGGTTACCAGCGTTTTCTCCTTTTCCTACAGTGTTTTCTAAAGGCTTCTTTCTCAGGGGCGTCGTAAGTAGGGATTGTATGGTATTGGGTTAATTGGCATACAACATATGAAAAGGGGCATTTGGACAACTGTGTAAAGTGTCGTTTCAAATCAGCCTGTGCAGTCTGTGCAGGCTGATCAGAAATGACACTTTCTGTTTTTATGCATTTTTCTATTTTGCGCGTGTCTACTGTAGCACAGTATCTAATGTAGTCGTAATGTCGGGCTGGATTAGCCTGTGCAAACTGCGTAGGCTGATCCAAGACAGCACTTTACGCAATTTGAATTATAGTCATGTTATATTACCCAACTTTTTCTAGGGATCAAAACAAAAAATGAATATTCTTTTTCAAATCAAATTTATTCAAACTAAAAACAAGTTCATTTCATCTATGGTCATAGTAAAGGAAATCAATATCAAATAAACAGAATAAAAATCTTTCAAACATTGTGGAGGTTGAAAAAAAACAGATTTGCCCGTTCGAAGAAATAAACAATATTTTGAACTCCTTTTTTGAAGTCTTTTCTTTGTTTTAGATCATGATCTATTATTAATTTAGCAGGGTTTTGATGCAATTACAATTGTAATGTTAAATCACTAGAAACATGAGAATAACAAATCATTTAACTCTTTACTACACAATCCCAACTTTTAAGAACCCAGAGAAGGAAGCCCTTTGAAAACACTGTGGGAAAAGGAGAAAATACTGGTAACCAGCATTTTCTCCTTTTCCCACAATGTTTTCTACCCTTCCCAAACCAAATTTTAATTTTTCAGTCACCTTTATTTTGACGTCTGCAAATGCTCTCAATTTGGACCAGTCTAAAATTTTCTTGTGTGCTAAAGAGTTAAAGTCTATTGTTCATTTGTTAACTATGCAGCATTGTCGTACATTATTCAGCTGTCATTTGTCTGGCAGGGCTGATGTAAACACAGCTGCAATGTTAGGCCATCAGAAACAAGAGTAAGACAGTTGTAACCCTCGTTTTGAGAAAGTCTGTTAGGCATTCTTCAACTTGCTGCATCATACCACATTTTTTTAAGCAGTCAATTGTCCATCAGGTCTTATGTAAGGACATGTGTGAGCTTAACACTTCCCTAAACAAGCCTGTGTTTTCAACTTATACTACCCTTAGGAAAACCATTGTGAAAACATCATGGAAGAAGAAGAAAATTCTAGTTTTTAGCTCCACTGGCCGAAGGCCAGCGGGCTTATGTCATGGCCCGTTGTCCGTCGTGCGTCCGTCCGTCCGTGCGTTAACTTTTTCTTTAAACATCTTCTTCTCTGAAACTACCCATCCAATTTTGATGAAACTTCACAGAAATGATCCTGCCATGGTCCTCTTCAGAATTTCTTGAAAGAATTTAATTCCTTCAAAAACTCTGGTTGCCATGGCAACAAAACTGAAAAATTTTGAAAATCTTTGAAAATCTTCTTGTCTGAAACCGTAAGGCCTAGAGCTACCAAATTTGGCATGTAGCTTTATCTAGTGGACCTCTACCAAGTTTCTTCAAATTATAGCCCTGGGGTCAAAATTGGCCCCGCCCCGGGGGTAAGAAGTTTTACATGGGCTTATATACGGAGAACTTCAAAATTCTTCTTCCACCTAGCCATAGGGCCTAGGGCTACCAAATTTGGCATGTAGCTTTATCTAGTGGACCTCTACCAAGGGTTTCCAACTTATAGCCCAGGGGTCGAATTTGGCCCCGCCCCCGGGGGGTAACAAATTTTACATGGGCTTATATAGGGAAAACTTTCAAAATCTTGTTGCACCTAGCTATAAGGACTAGGGCTAAAAAATTTTGCATGTAGCTTTATCTAGGGGGTCTCTACCAAGGGTGCCCAAAAGTATAGCCCAGGGGTTGAATTTAGCCCCCGTCACAGGGGATCACAAGTTTTGCATTGGCTTATATAGGGAAACTTTGATAATCTACTTGTACATAGCCATAAGGCCTAGGGCTACCAAATTTTGCATGTAGCTTTATCTAATGGGCTTCTACCAAGAGGGCCAAAATTTAACTTTGGGGGTCAAGTTTGACCCCATCCCAGGGGTCACAAGTTTTACATTGGCTTTATAAACCTGTCTCATGGGTCACATATTTTACAGGGCCTTTTCTTGAGCAAACTTGTTTTACAGGGCTTTTTATTGGGCAAGATTCAAAAATCTTTGTGTTTATAACCACACATTCTAGTTTCATATTGTAGGTCTGGGGTCAAAATTGGCTCCATCCAGGGATCACAAGTTTAACATGGGCCTCAAGATATAGTCACTTTAATTTATACATTAATCAAGGGAAATAACTCTTTTTATGAAAGATAAAGTTTGGTACTATTTACCTCCCTTGATTATCAAACTGTGCATTGATACATGATTGATGCTAGACATTTTTTTGAAAGAAAATATTCTGTTTTCAAGTGTTATTCATTTTTTTGATGCTAATAGTTATGCTCACATGAGGTGAATAATAAATTCAGAGTAAGGTTTCTATCATTCAGCTTATATTTCCAAGGATTTTACCTTTCATGCTAATGAATGAACCTGCTTGTACTGCCTGACAGCGTTCATTGTTTTTGAAGGCCCTCTTTTTCATGGTCATGAACACTTCAATTTGTGTGGTAAAGGGTTAAAAAGCCAGTGGAGCGATACAGGGCCATCATGGCCCTCTTGTTTTTTTACCTTGCAGCATTGTACCCCCGGGAAACTTCTAGAACCTTTCTGTAGACAGTGTCATACTAAAATGCAGTTTGCTTCTGAATCTGTCAAAATGACAAAACTGACAACAGATGTGGAACAAAGTTACTGTAAGTAAATGTACATGTCACTAGTGTAAATTTTTTTACTATTTGCAAAGAGACAAAATTTTTGACTTGTCCAAACTGAAATCATTTGCAGACATCAGATCAAAGTGGCTCAAATGATGGGATGAGCTTTCCAAAAGAGGTAAATGTCGTGAAAAATAAAAGCAGGAAATGCTGGTTGTTGGTGTTTTTCTCTATTCCCTACATCTTGGGTTTTTTTCATTGGGGTGATTAAAACATGGAATGGTTTGGCTCGGGGTTAACCATTATTACCAATCAGCGAAATGTTAGACCCATCCATTTTGAAAGCATTTGCAGACAAAGAAACAAGTTTGATTCAAGAATCTAAATTTGTTTTGGAATAGTAGAAAACATGAGAAAAGGAGAAAAGGCTGGTGAAGAGCCTTTTCTCCTTTTTCCACAATGTTTTCTAAAGGCTTCTTCCTCAGAGTCATCAAAAATAAGGGATTGTGTGGTAATGGGTTAAATTGTGATGGCCAAAATGCAACATTTTTATGCACAGTAACCATAGCTACTTTACAGACTTTCAGCATAAAAACAGTTAATGCAAGGACTTTTCTAACCATTTCAGCTGTGAAACTACATTTTTTCTCTCACACTGGAAAATCTGATGGTTAGTTCTATACCAGAAGATCATATTTTAACTCTTTATCAAACGACAAAATTTTGGACTTGTCCAAATTCAAGGCATTTGCAGACGACAAAATACTCACAAATTGAAAACTGATTTGGAAAGGGTAGAAAACATTGTGGGAAAAGGAGAAAATGCTGGTTACCAGCACCATAATTGTCTCCTTTCCTCACAACTTTTTCAAAGGCTTTCTTTCTCAGGATCATCAAAAGTCAGAATTATGTGATTAAAGAGTTAAACTTTTCAATAATTAATGGATTTGTACATACAGATTAACCCATTACCACTCAATCCCTACTTTGACGCCCCTGAGAAAGAAGCCTTTTGAAAACACTGTGGGAAAAGGAGAAAATGCTGGTAACCAGCATTTTCTCCTTTTCCCACAGTGTTTTCTATACTATCCAGAACAAATTTCTATTTTTCAGTCACCTTTATTTTTTCGTCTGCAGATGCTTTCAATTTTGACCAGTCTAAAATGTTCTCATGTGGTAATGAGTTAAAGCAGCTCAAATGATGCTCTTTGCTTTAACTCTTTACCAAATGACAAAATTTTGGACTAGTCCAAATTGAAAGCATCTGTAGATGACCAAAAAAAAAATGTACATCAAAAATTGAAATTTGATCGGGAAAGGGTAGAAAACTTTGCGGGAAAAAGAAAAAATGCTGGTTACCAGCATTTTCTTCTTTTCCCACAATGTTTTCAAAGGCTTTCTTTCACAGGGTCATCAAAAGTCGGGAAAGAGTTAAAAAAGATGGAAACATTGTGGAAAAAACAGGTAAGATGCTGTTTGCTATCACTGTTTTACTTACATCCCTCTTGGTTAAGGTAGTAAAAACATTTGATCCATTTGTATAAAGAACATTGTAAATACAACATATTTGCAAAGAGTTCTTGTTGTGTAGTTTCAGGGAAGGTCCATCAAGTAAATGCAAAAATGCTGAAGAAGGCTGCTAAAGATCCAGCTATACAGGAAGGAAAATCATTACCTAATAATGGCGCCTGTAAACATTACAAGAAAAGCTATAGATGGTTGAGGTGAGTTAACCCTTTACCACACAATGCCAACTTTTAATGACCTTGGGGAAGAAGCAAAACACATTTTTGGTAAAGGAGAAAATGCTGGTAACCAGCTTTTTCTTCTTTTGCAACCCAATAGACAGGATATTGACCAAAAAAAAAAACATATTTTGCGTATACTTAATTTTCTTTCATCCACCCCCAAAATTTTTTACTCCCCCCATTTTGAAAATTCCATGGGGGATCTCACCCTCTTGGCAGAATTCCTGGATGCAACACTGGAATTTCTGTAACAAATGACAAAATTTCAGACTGGTCCAGTTGTAACTCTATAACAAACAAAAAAAATTTAGGCTTATCTGTTGCAAAGTATGCGAGGTAATAATGCATATTATATATGTTGGTTACTAGAATTTTGTCTTTTTCCCATATTGTTTTCAAAAGCTTTATTTCTTTTGCAAAGAATGTGAAATAACAATAACAAGTACATGCACATGTATAGTACCCTTGATCGACTCTGTCGGATACGGCTCTGTTGTCACCGATCTAGGGCTACTCCGCTCTTTGTCTCCCATATCCCAGAGAGTAATGATTTTCATGAAAAGTTTATAACAAAACAATGGGTATCTTGAACAAATTTGGATATAGCAAACTGGAAATTTGCAAATAATGTTTCTCTTGGTTATTCCAGATTCATTTTTGTATGGGATTTACTATTAAAGTTAAAAGAATAGTAAATTTCGTGAAGTGTTTCGATTTCAAGAATAAGTTACGCTGCCACATTATCAAAATTGAAAACATTTGCATGCAGCAAATTAAATTTGGCTCAAGTGATTGGATATGTCTCAGAAATGTCAGAACACATTGTGGGAGAAGAAGAAAATGAAGGTAATCATCATTTTCTTCTTTTTCTATGATGTTTTCAAAAGCCTTGTCTTTCAAGATTGTCAAAACTCGGAATTGTATGGTGTGCAACACGCGAAAAGGTGCATTCGGACATTTGCGTAAAATGTCGTCCCGGATTAGCCTGTGCAGTCCGCGCAGGCTAATCCTAGACAGCACTTTACGACTACATTGGATTTTGTGCTACATTAGACTTGCGCAAAACAGAAAATCACATAAAATCGGAAAGTGTCGTCTCAGATTAGCCTGCGCGGACTGCGCAGGCTGATCCGAGACGGCACTTTACGCAAATGTCCGAATGCACCTTTTTGGGTGTTGCAAGCCATATGATAAAGGGTTGACCCTTTACCACATGACAAAATTTTAGACCAGTCAAACAATAAAGCATTCACAGACAACAAAAGAAATGTGGATCAAATGCAGAACTTAGTCTTGGAATGGGAAGAATTATTGTGGGAAAAGGAGAAAATGCTAGTTTCCAGCAATTTCTCCTTTTCCCACAATGCTTTCAAAAGTTTTCTTCTTCAGAGTAGTTAAAAGGTGGGATTGTGTGGTATAGGGTACAAGCGTTTGCAGATGAAAAGTTATACCAGTCTGTATTCTCCAACCATTCTTAAGAATATTCTTTGTCTTAACTCATTACCAAACGACAATATTTTAGACTGGTACAAATTGAAAGCATTTGCAGACGATAGAATAAAAGTGACTGAATATTTGAAATTTGTTCTGTTAAGGGTAGAAAACATTGTAGGAAAAGGAGAAAATGCTGGTTACCAGCATTTTCTCCTTTTCCCACAATGTTTTCTAAAGGCTTCTTTCTCGGGGGTGTCAAAAGTAGGGATTGTGTGGTAATGGGTTAATCTTCAAGATTTTCTGACGGTGAAAGTAACAGAACTTCTGATTGGCTAAACCATTTGGTTTAGCCAATCAGAAGTTCTGTTACTTTCAAATTGACAAAATTTGAAGAATAAGACCAAGAATTTTCTGAAGAATGGTTGGTGAATACGGGCCCAGGTTGAGTTGTAAGAGAAAATGGGTTGATGCTTCTCTTCAGGTTTCCATGTTGTGGGAAGTGTTACCCATGTGATGTATGTCATGATGACAATGAGGACCATGAAATGAAATATGCAAACAGGATGATTTGTGGATTTTGTTGCAGAGAACAGGTATTTTGACAGCTTGTCATTTAACTCTTTATCAGATGACAACATTTTTAGACCCATCCATAATTGAAGCAATCACAGAGTGAGACAAATTACATTTGGCTCAAATGGTGAAATTAAACTATGGTAGGGTGAAAAACACTGTTGGAAATTGACAGAAACTTTGCATTTCTAAAATCATTTTACTTCAGGAATCACAAACCCCTTACCAAACAACTAAATTTTGGACTTACAGCATGTGTAGATGACAAATTAACCCTTTACCACACATTGACTCCTTTTAATGCTCCTGTGGAAGAAGCCTTTTGAAAACATTACGGGAAAAGGAGAGAAATACCCGATCAACAAAAAGTTGTGTCATTTTAGCCACTATGAAACTGTCATCTACAAATGCTTTCAATTTCAAGGTTGGCAAAAAGCCGGTCAATATGAGTATTGACCGGGCCGGCGGTTTTAACCGGTTAAAACCGGTCAATATTGGTCAATACTGGTCGATTGGTGGTCAATTGAAGTGGCTGATTGGGTCGATTGAATCAGACTTAGATACCTGGGCTGTTTCTAAGCTTGTCTTAAAAGATCTCCTAAATCCTGTACTGAAGATATATTGCATATTATCATCAGTAACATAGTTTTTATCAGTAAGGTCCCTTTTTTATTTGATCATAATTCAAAAGACATTACTGCTGGTAAACTGAAGAGGTTGTTTGGATTTACCATCCTCTCTGAACTTACATGGTCAGTTCTTTTCAACCAAAGAACTTTAGAAGTTCTATTTATCATTATTCCTTATAGGTTAGATATCTATTTTTTGTACTGCATCTTTTCTCTTTTTCTCTTCCCCACTACCACCACAGATTTACTTAGGTTTTAGATTATTTAAAAGTTCAAAGATAGCATAAAAAAGCAGCTAATTTGAAACTTTCATGTGAAATTGAAGAAAAAAGTGTCACCCATGTGTAAACCATTGTGAAATTTACCTGTCACTAATCTATATTGAATACCCATAAAGAGGCTGTGACTGATTAACTAAACAATAGTTAGGGATACATTAATGTCTGAAGTATATTCAAGTGTCTACCTACACCTTTACATTGTTGTCAAAACACATTAAAAGGTGTAAAAGTTGTCCCTTTCTATCCCAATGGGTGTGGCTTAAATTGCAAAAAGGACCAATCATGTATCCCTATTTGGGGTAGAATACTTGACACCAGGCCTTATTTCTAAAGTGTGAAATGCAATCAAGTTAGTATCTTATCATCACGCAGTTACTTAAGGTGTCAAAAGTGAAACCTAAAGACCTGATTAGGAACTTATATAGAGTTTTGGAAAACTGGCAAGAACCAGCTGATAAGTACTCTTGGCAGGGACAAAACATTCTTTCCACTAAATCAACTCTCATATTGGTGAATTCAACCAACCTTGGAACCAAAATAGGAAAAAAACTCAAAATAACTATCCACTAAATAGCATCACTATCCACTTAAAATGCATCTGACCAGTAAAATTTCCAAATGACCACTACAAATATCCAATCGACTAGTATTGACCAGTATTGACCACTTTGGGAGTATTGACCGGGGCGGTTAAAACCGCCCCTGGTTTCGACCGCCCAACCTTGTTCAATTTGGATAGGTTTGAAATTCTACTGTGTGGTGAAGAGTAAAATATGGCTCAGATTTTGGGATTTGTTTGTGAAAGGATATAAAACATTGTGATAAGTGTCATGTTTTCCTTTCACACAATGTTTTCAAAAGATTTGGTCTTCAGCATTTTCTAAAAATTATGATTGTCTGGTAAAGGTCTTAAACATGGGATTGTATGGTAGACGATTTAATGGTGCGTTTTTTTTTTTATAATTTTCAACAGTATATCACAATCTTTGTAACAGCTCATGTTTAAGGTGGCTTTTATCAGTAGTAGGCAGAATTGTACAGTGCCTTGCAGCTTGCACAGGAAAAGTTAAAGTCTCAATAGAGGCTCAAATGTAGAATTTATGAACAACTAGATAACCTGATGTCTGCAAATACTTGCAAATAAATTGTCTCTTTGCAATAGTAAAAACATTTACATCGGCATTAACATTTAAGCGGACACATTCAAGACCTTTATTGTTATACAAACTTGAAACCCAATTGCAGTAACAATTAGTAGTTTTACTCAGTGATGGACTATAAAATTTTTTATCTGTCCGAATCAAAGAGACTTGGAGATGACAGATTACGGTTGTGTCAAATAATTGGATTTGTCCTTTGAACGATAGAAAAAATTGTTAAAGATTCACATTTATTTTGTCGTCTACAAATGCTTTCAGTTTGGACTAGTCCAAAATTTTGTCATTTGGTAAATAGTTAAGATTTTCTTCAAATACATCTAAATTGACATTTAATTAAAGATTAGCTTGATGAAAGGTATTCAGACGCTATGATCATGCATATACTCATTCTTGGAGAACATTTTGGTAATTTGAAGCAGCAATTAACCCTTTTCCAAACGACAAATTTTGGACTCTTCCAAACTCAAAAGTGTTTGCAGATGACAATTTTGAAGTTGATGAGAATGGCAGCAAATTTTCCAATAGGCTAGAAAACCCTGTGGGAAAAGGAGAAATTGCTCATTACGAGCAATTTCTCCTTTTCCCACAGTGTTTTCTAAAGACTTGTACTGCATACATGTAAAAACAAGGGCTTGTTTGGGAAAGGGTTAACCCATTACCACACAATCTCTACTTTTGGCGACCCTGAGAAAGAAGCCTTTAGAAAACATCGTGGGAAAAGGAGAAAATGCTGGTAACCAGCATTTTCTCCTTTTCCCACAATGTTTTCTACCCTTCACAAAACTATTTTCAAATTTTCAGTCACGTATTTTTTCATCTGCAAATGCTTTCAATTTGTACAAACCTTAAATTTTGTCGTTTGGTGATGAGTTAAGACTAAGGAGCTAGAAATAGCTGTTACCACCAAATTATGGAAATTAACTCTGAGTCATGGAGACTCATTAGAACATTATGGAAGTACTTTTGTCAACAAAATTGTTTTCTTCACAGCCTTACGCTGCAGAAAAGCCATGTCTGGGTTGTAGTAATGCTCTGACTAAAGTCCGAACAACCCACTGGGAAGGAGGACGAGGCTGTCGGGATAAAATATCCATGAGCAGGTTGGTCTCTTGCTTAGTTCTATAGGTTTGTTGGTTGGTTGGTTGTATTGGGGTTCAACACCACTTTAACAGCTAATGTCATGTCATGGTGGTGGGTGACGCACATGTGTTTCCTGGTTTTCTCTCACAGGTACTAACACAACTTTCTTTCCAAAGCCACCAACTACTTTTCTCTTATGCTTCTGCAGAGGTGAGAGGTGAAAATATGCCAGAAAGATAGTTAGCCTCAACTGGGTATCAAACTCACAACCACCAGGTCATGAGTCCAACACGCTCACCACTGAGCCATTTGGGTGGGCTAGTTCTGAGGGCCTGAGAGTTTAAAATGTTTTGGCAAGTTAGATGGGTCATAAGCCTATTTGATTGTTGTTCAAAGCACTGTTACAAAATCATATTTATATTCTCTTATTTCACTTTAAATCTTGCCCAGATCCTGAAATTTTTAGACTTGTCCTAAAAGAAGGTTTATGCAGCAACGAAAACATTGATTCAACAACAGAAATTTAATTGTTGCTGGGAAAAAAATGTTGATGAATACGGAGAAAATGCTGGTTACCAGCATTCTCTCCTTTTCCCACAATATTTTCAAAAGCACTTTTCATCAGGGTCGTTTGATTGATTAGTAGAGAGTTAACATCAAATTTATTGAATTGATTCTTTTTAATATTGCTTTTTAAAAAGTCAACTAGGGATTACATTAAAGTTTGCCAACTCATTTTCGTTGATCTGTAGTTTTATATTTCTCTTCTTACTAATCAATTTATTATAAAGCCAAAATGGGGCTAAAAAGCATCATTATCACATTTTAACTCATTACCAAACGACATTATTTTAGGCCTGTCCAAATCGAAAGCATTTGCAGATGATACAATAAAAGTGACTGAAAATTTGAAATTTGTTTTTTGAAGAGAAGGAAACGTTGTGGGAAAAGGAGAAAAGGCTTCTTTCTCAGGGTCGTCAAAAGTAGGAATTGTGTGGTAATGGGTTAACAGTATCGTTAAGTACACATGATTAGACGTTTATTGTAATACCCACTGTTCATAACTTATTCAAGTAGAAACATCATTAAATACATGTATTAGAAAATGTAACCACAAAGCTATAAAAAGGTCAGGGATTTGAAATATATGTAAGCCAATCTTATTTTCCTGTCTTTGCAGAAATGACAACCAAAAGTATGCAAATCTAAACAAGACAGTTTCAAGAAAGAGTATGGCTTCAAAAGAGAAGGCAAAGGGAAAGAAAAACACCAAACTACGTCATACCTAAATGTTTCATATTGTCATTGATAATATGAGAAAAACTGACTGACATTTTTTTTTAAATATTTTTTCTTGATTGTAGTTTGTATTGGTGATCAGTTGTTTTTGTAATTAGAGCAAAATGTAGTTAGATATAACTCACTCGGAATTAATCAACATAACATAAGCACCACTCTCTTGAGGGATAGTGTAGATTCAGATCAGACTGCACAGAAAAAGAAGTTATACCTTTTATCAACACAATCTTATATTTTGTAGAAATACTTTAAATTTTTACCAAACAAAATTTTGGTTATGTCCATATCGAAAGCATTTGCAGATGACAAAATACAAGTGACTGAAAATTTGAAATTTGTTTTATGAAGGGTAAAAAGCATTTTGGGAAAAGGAGAAAATGCTGGTTACCAGCATTTTGCCTTTTCCCACAATGTTTTGAAAAGGCTTCTGTCTCAGGGTCGTCAAAAGTAGGGATTGGGTGTTAATGGGTTAACCTTTCACCAAACAATCATATGTGATGGCAAACATTGTGAGAAAGAAAATGTTGAGGTAATCAGCATTTATTCCTTTTGTTTTTTAGAGTTTTTACTACTCCTTTGAACTAAATCTCATAAGTCACATTTAATTAAAATGCTATCAACTTTTTCAAGTGTATAGTTTATTGTTTGGCAAAATGAATTGAAATGCCTGGCCTGAAAATGTAATAGCTTATTTTAAACCCTGTACCAAATGACAGAATTTTAAACAGGTCCAAACTGAAAATATTTGCAGACTACAGAAAAAATCTGACTCAGAAATTGATTGCTTTAACCCATTACCACTCAATCCCTACTTTTGACGCCCCTGAGAAAGAAGCCTTTTGAAAACACTGTGGGAAAAGGAGAAAATGCTGGTAACCAGCATTTTCTCCTTTTCCCACAGTGTTTTCTACCCTTCCCAGAACAAATTTCTATTTTTCAGTCACCTTTATTTTGTCATCTGCAAATGCTTTCAATTTGGACCAGTCTAAAATTTTCTCGTGTGGTAAAGAGTTAAGAAGGATAGATAACGTTATATTTAAAAGTTGTCTTCCTCGGTATCTTTGAAAGTCTGGGCTGTGAAGTATAGGGTTAAGAACTGAAAGTGACAATGCTTTGGCATTCAAATACGTGTTGCAAATAAAACATATGGGTATTTAATCTCCGGGCAGAGTTGTCGTTCGTTACTCTCACCTTAAATCTCTGCAATGGGCTAAATGACAAGAATCTTGTCAAACAGAGTAAACATGTTTTGTTACTAATTAACAGTTACTGTTTTATGTATAACATACATGTAATAAAGTAGACAAAGCAAATACGATTCTGCATACATTACAGGTGCATTCAGAGGGATAAATTTACCTTTATACATTGGAATTATTCTTCGTATGCTGTTTGAACAGCACACAAAACAATCGATATTGGTCTTTTTTCCCCGGCGTTTGTGTCACCATTTTGAGTTATATGACTAAATTATCACTTGTAGACGGACTACTTTCTGAACCAAATACAGAGGTGAATAGGAATGATCCGTAGTGCAAGAGAGTGATGGGTATTATCTCTGCAAAATTTATTAGAATCTTTATTGTGATCAATAAAGCTGAATATTTTCGTTTGCTATCTTTCAATTATCGTGGGGGAGCGTTCATTCTGCTTTGCTTAAGAGTACCTGTCTAGAGTTTCGCACTTGGAGAAATTGAACTTATCGTGTGTTACACCAAATGTTACTAGATGGAGTGAGCAGAGTCTTCTAAAGATATGTGCTGTATAAATAACTTTAGATGAAGAATGTTAACAATTTATACGTTGTGTTTTAGTATTTGTTATTCCGATAGCGCTGCAGTTTGTTTATGCTTTATTGGTTTAAATCAAATAAAAGAACTGTAAACTGATTTTATCTATGATCTTTTTGTTTTTATATGCCTAAAGGGATGATGTGCGCTTGTTCGTTGACCCATCCATACATCTGAGCTTTCATCTGTCTGTGAATTAGCAAAATGTCCACTCTTTATCTCTTGAATACCTACTCTGATTTGAAAATATTTTACGCATGTGTGTGCATTGATGAGAGAACACACACAGCAGAGGTTACAGTCTTAATCCTACAAGGTTATGGTTATAGCGCCAGGGATGAGAGGCCACGTTCTCTTAAAGTTTGTCCACCCCATCTCTTGAACTCATGTTCTGATTCTGAAAATATTTCACACAAGCAAGCACCTTGATAAAGTGATGTGCAGACCAGAAGTTGCAGAGCTTGGGCTCCAATGTCAATGACACTGCAGAGGGTCAACGGTCCATGGCTCTTTGAATTTTTCTTCCTAATATCCCTTGCACCTCTCTGGTCTAAATGTGAAAGTACATGTATTTAAAACGTGTGTGTGGTGATGAATGACATGCGGAGCAGAGGTTTCAGATCCCAGGGCCAGGGTCAAAGGGATGGCGCTACCAACGGTTTCATGCTCTGTACCTCTGTCTGCTCCATATCTTTCAAACTCCAGATCTAATTCTGAAAATATTTAATCCATGTGTGGACCTTGGTAACACGACCAGGGTAGCCGAGCTGAGGTTTCAGAGCTTTAAAAGCAGCTAAGTTGGCTTGTATTATGGTAGTGTTTGATTAAAAGTTTTGGCCAATTTGAACTTAATTGCAGAAATTTAGTGATCATATAATGATGAGCGACAGCGAGTTACGGGCAAAGCCTTTTAAGGGCAAAGCGATCGCACGGCATCACACGTTTATCTGACTTGATTGGTCAACAGTGACAACTAATATGAAAATAGACAAAGCCTGGAAACGGGCGAAAGAGACTTTTTTAGCTCACCTGAGCACGAAGTGCTCATGGTGAGCTTTTGTGATCGCCCAATGTCCGGCGTCCGTCGTGCGTCGTCCACATTTTTTTAAACTTCTCCTCCTCAATTGCTGGGCCAATCTTGATGAAACTTGGCAGGGATGTTCCTTGTGTGAAGTTCTACCAAAGTTGTTCAAGAGATTGAATTCCACCCATAACTCTGGTTGCCATGGCAACCAAACGGAAACAAACAGCAAATTCTTTGAAAATCTTCTTCTCTGAAATTAGAAGGCGTAGAGCTTTGAAATTTGGTATGTAGCATCTCCTAGTGGACCTCTACGAAGACTGTTCATCTGATGCCCCTGGGATCAAAACTGGCCCCGCCCCGGGGGTCACAAGTTTGAAACATAGGAACAAAGACGGAAAACTTTAAAATGCTTCTTCTCTGAAACAATTTTTATTGTGATCACTTAAGCTGAATATTTTTCGTTTGCTATCTTTCGATTATCGTGGGGAAGCTTTCATTCTGCTTTGCTTGACAGTTTACCTGTGCAGAGATTTGCACTTTGAGATATGGACCTTATCGTGTGTTGTAACAAATGTTACTTGGTGGGGTGAGCAGAGTATTCTAAAGATATGTGCTATATAAATAACTTTGGATGAAGAAAGTAAACAAGTGTGTGTTAGTATTTGTTATTCAGATAGCACTGCAATTTGTTTAGTTGATGCTTTATTGGCTTAACACAAATAAAAGAACTGTAAACCGATTTTATCCATGATCTTTTTGTTTTTATATGCCTACTGGGATGACGTGCCTTTGTTCGTTGACCCATCCATACATCTGAGCATCCATCTGTCTGTGAATTAGTAATTCTGTGTCCACTCTTTATCTCTTGAATACCTACTCTGATTCGAAAATATTTTATGCATGCATGTGCATTGATGAGAGCACACAACAGCAGATGTTTCAGTCTTAATCTTCCAAGATTAAGGTCGTAGCTGCAGGGATGAGGGGCCAAATGCTCTTATATTGAGTCCACCCCAACTCTTGAACCCATGTTCTGATACACATGCAAGCATCTTTGTAAAGTGATGTGCAGACCAGAAGTTGCAGAGCTTTGGCTCCAAGGTCATTGTCACTGCAGATGGTCAACGGTCCATGGCTCTTTGAATTTGTCTTCCTAATATCCCTTGCACCTCTCTGGTCCAAATTTGAAAGTATTTAAAACGTGTGTGTGCTGATGAATGACATGCAGATCAGAGGTTTCAGATCCCAGAATCAGGGTCAAAGGGGGCACTGTCAACGGTTTCATGCGCTTTATCTCTGTCAGCTTCCAAATTCAAGGTCTAATTCTGAAAATATTTAATTCATGTGTGGACCTTGGTGACACGACGAGGGTAGCCGTGCTGAGGTTTCAGAGCTTTATCTTACTTACGTTTAACTTACGTTGGCCAGACCAATGGTAAGTCTTTGACTTCTTGAGGTCCATCTGTTTGGCTGGATACTATTATTATCTGTTTTTGTGGTGTAGCATTAAAAGCAGCTAAGTTGGCTTGTATTATGGTAGTACTTGTTTAAAAGTTTTGGTAAATTTGAACTTAATTGCAGAAATTTCGTGATCATATAATGATGAGCGACAGCGAGTTACGGGCAAAGCCTTTTAAGAGCAAAGCTCGTTTTGCGTTAGCACCGTTCTAGATCTTTAAAAACAAAACTCAGACCTCATTCTATAAAGAAATGACTTAAAATTGAGCGTCTTCTGAGCGATCGTATGGCATCACACAATCCTTCACACATTTACCTGACTTGATTGGTCAAAAGTGACAACTAATATGAAAATAGACAAAGCCTAGAAACGGGCGACAGACTTTTTTTTAGCCCACCTGAGTACAAAGTGTTCATGGTGGGCTTTTGTGATCGCCCAATGTCCGGCGTCCGTCGTGCGTCGTCCACTATTTCTTTAAACATCTTCTCCTCCTAAACCAATAGGCCAATCTTGATGAAACTTGGCAGAGATGTTCCTTGGGTGAAGCTCTATCAAAGTTGTTCAAGAGATTGAATTCCACTTAAACTCTAGTTGCCATGGCAACCAAAGAAAAAAAATAGCAAAATTTTTGAAAATCTTTTCTGAAACTAGAAGGCTTAGAGCTTTGAAATTTAGTATGTAGCATCTCCTAGTGGACCTCTATAAAGCTTGTTCATATGATGCCCCTGGGGTCAAAACTGACCCCGCCCCGGGGGTCACAAGTTTGAAACATAGGAACAAAGAAGGAAAACTTTAACCAATTACAAACGACAATATTTTAAACTGGTTCAAATTGAAAGCGTTTGCAGACGACAAAATAAAAGTGACTGAAAATTTGAAATTTGTTTTGTGAAGGGTAGAAAAACAATTTTGAAACATAGGAACAAAGAAGGAAAACTTTAAAATTCTTCTTCTCTGAAATAAGAAGGTGCAGAGCTTTGATATTTGGTATGTAGCATCTCCTAGAGAACCTCTACCAAAATTGTTCATATGATGTCCCTGGGGTCAAAACTGGCCCCGCCCCGGGGGTCACAAGTTTGAAACATAGGAACAAAGAAGGAAAACTTTAAAATTCTTCTTCTCTGAAACTAGGAAGTGCAGAGCTTTGATATTTGGTATGTAGCATCTCCTAGTGAACCTCTACCAAGATTGTTCATATGATGTCCCTGGGGTCAAAACTTGCCCTGCCACGGGGGTCACAAGTTTGAAACATAGGAACAAAGAAGGAAAACTTTAAAATTCTTCTTCTCTGAAACTAGAATTTGCAGAGCTTTGATATTTGGTATGTAGCATCTCCTAGTGGACCTCCACCAACATTGTTCATATGACGTCCCTGGGGTGAAAACTGGCCCTGCCCCTGGGGTCACAAGTTCAAAACAGGAATAAAGAAGGAAAACTTTAAAATTCTTCTTGTCTGAAACTAGGTGGTGCAGAGCTTTGATACTTGGTATGTAGCATCTTCTAGTAAACCTCTACCAAGATCCTTCATATGATGCCCCTTGGGTCAAAACCGGTCCTGCCCTGGGGGTTACATAGGAACAAAGAAGGAAAACTTTAAATTTCTTTTTCTCTGAAACTAGAAGGTGTAGACTTTGATATTTGCTATGAAGCATCTCCAAGAGGACCTCTACCAAGATTGTTCATATGATGTCCCTAGGGTCAAAACTGGCCTCCATCCCGGGGGTCAGAAGTTTAAAACATAGAAATAAAGAAGGAAAACTTTAAAATTCTTCTTCTCTGAAACTAGAAGATGTAGAACTTTGATATTTGGTAAGTAGGATCTCCTTGTGGATTTCTACAATGTTTGTTCATATGATGTCCCTGGGGTCAAAACTTGTCCTGCCCCATGGATCACAAGTTCGAAGCATAGGAAAAAAGGAAAACTTTAAAATTCTTCTTCTCTGAAACTAGAAGGCATAGAGCTTTAATATTTGGTCTGTAGGATCTCCTTGTGGACCTCTACCAAGTTTTTTCTTAGGATGCCCCTTGGGTCAAAACTGGCCCTGCCCAGGGGTCACAAGTTTGATTTTACAGCTTAGTACTCAGGTGAGTGACATAGGACCATCAAGGTCCTCTTGTTTCTCAGGTATATATAGATCTACAACCATACAACAACGAATCTGTGCAGATACTTATGTTTATTTGACACTGCCAAGCAAATTTGTTTATGGCAGTACATACATTATCTCCCGCTAGATGGCATTCTACAAATATGGCTTACAAGTATGTGCATCTATCTAATTTAGATCAATGCCAGTATGGGTATTCTTGGTACATATGCGGACCAATTTTTCAAAAAGACAACTGTAATTTTGAATTTCAAAATTTAAAAAAAACCATTTACTCAGTAAAACGCTACTTGGTGCGTTTTATTGTCTTATGATCAGGTAGCAGGTAACCTATGCACTGGCCATTCATTAAAACAGTCACCACAGGCTTGGGTTAAGCTTCGGTATTTATAGCCCTACTTTTCCCAAGTATCGAGGAATGAGTGATGGTGTCATATAAGACCGGTCGAATCTTTGAAGAATATGACATGCGCAGAAAACGCAGTACTTAGATATCGTTCAGTGTCCTTATTCCGTGATTGACCTTGAATCAGTGATTTCTGTACAGACATACATCTCATAAAACACATAGTTTGATGATGTCAAATTGCATTTCTGCTCATAGCCCATAATCAATTGTTTTGTTTCCCTTGAATTTCATAAAAATACATGACAAATACTGGTGAAATTCAACTAATAATCTTTTGTAAAGGAAATTTACATCTTTTTTCTTAAATCTAAATGGTGTTTTTTTTCTCAAAAAATGCAAAGACCGTCGATCTTCTGCTTTGCATACTACCGAGCTACCTGAATTAGGTCACTCACAAGAAGGCCAATGGCATGTTCTTTATTATTGTACATGGAACATGAAAATTGTTATCCAAGTTATTCTTTTCATATGAGAGTTATCAAAAATGTTTGTTTCTATGAAGGCAAGTAATTTTTAGCTTATATTCTAGTCTCAATTCTTAATTTTGTCATGTTGTTTTCTTATCATCACGGAACACAGACACTCAAACTTGAGACTACAGATGATAATTAGTTGATTTTCACATACATGTATCAAATACAATTTTTGACCAATCAAGTCAGGTAAATGTGCAACTCCAGATCTAATTTTTAAAAAGTATTTCACACCTATTTGCACCTTGGTAACACAACTTGGGTAGCAGAACGAAGATTACAAAGCCATAAAATCTGCTGGGAGCTTGTACTAAAATAGAATTTGATTAAAAGTTTTAATCTAGAAAAAATTTGAACTGATTATCAGACAAAATTATCATATAATAATTCACTTCAAAATTACCATTTCCACCTCTCTTTGTTAACCATGGAGCAAACAAGAGCCCTTTTAAAAATGGATTATGCTCCAAGAACAAGTTTCTTTTTAGAAAAGTGAAGACTGTTGAAAACCAGGAAAAAGACATTTGCGCAATATACTAAAGAGTTCATATATGAGTTTCATACAATTTGGTCCATGGGTTGTGGAGAAATAGCTTCGGTCGGAAGGACGGCAGGGCAGATTAAGCAGCAACTCTATTATCATCATTCAGGGAGCATAACCACAAGTTTAGAGGGTCCATGATGGAAGAAAAGCTACAGATCTAATTTTGACACACAATTCTTTTTCTTTGATCCTCTCAAAAAATATTAAGGGACGTAGGAATTACTTCTTGCAAGCAATTTCTCCTGTTCTCACAATGTTGTCACAGGAAATGTATTGCAGACAGATGACAAAGGATTGCCTGTTAAAAGATGAGAACATTGTTCTGGAGAAATTGTCGAACTGACTTCAGTATGTCAACTACGCGATTCTAATGAGTACCCACAACATAGGGTTTGAAAGAGAAATAATGGATTTAGAATACCATCACTCCCTCTTATCTGGAGCTCTCCTAATAGATCCATAAAATCCACTTGTCTAACAACTGATTGAATCTTGAGGTAGCAGGACCTTGGACATTCAGAAAATTTACATAATTATAGCAACGGCGTTTCAACCCATTACAGAATGCACAGGCTAACATGGATCAATTCAGAGCTCCAGATAGAAGGAGTGATTTTGATTTCAAAATTGAAAATATTAATCCTTGTCCACTAAACCAAATGTTATGGGTACTCATTAGAATTGTCTCATCGAGACGATTCTAATGAGTACCCACAACATAGGGTTTGGAAGAGAAATAAGAGATTTAGAATATCACCACTCCCTCTT
Organism: Tridacna crocea; assembly: GCA_943736015.1. NCBI lineage: Eukaryota > Metazoa > Mollusca > Bivalvia > Cardiida > Cardiidae > Tridacna > Tridacna crocea. The sequence continues at coordinate 21,415,855 of OX031066.1, forward strand.
ATCTGAGCTCTGAGGATCAAGCCCTCTTTTAACTCACACAATCCCTACTTTAGATGCCCCTGAAAAAGAAGCCTTTTGAAAACATTGTGGGAAAAGGAGAAAATGCTGGTAACCAGCATTTTCTCCTTTTCCCACAATGTTTTCTACCCTTTCCAAATCAAATTTCAATTTTTGATTTGCATTTCATTTGTCCTCTGCAAATGCTTTCAATTTGGACTAGTCCAAAATTTTGTCGTTTGGTAAAGAGTTAACAGAACTAGACTTACTCATGTAATCAAAAGTTAACCCTTTACCCCATAAGGCATTTCTATGGTATCTCTAATTGACACTAAATAACACCAAGGATGAAGCTGTTTCTTATGTGTCAATGACACCCTTTGATAGTGTAGAAAACATTGTGGCAAAAGATGAAATTGCTCGTCACGAGCAATTTCACCTTTTGCCACAATGTTTTCCAAAGGCTCCTACAAGCAATGCGTAGAAATAAGTATCTATGGAGTAAAGGGTTAATCATGTAATAAAAAAAAAACTTGTGTACATCATGAACACAGATAATCATGGTCTACATCAATATCACTGATCTAACAAAGCATCTAATAAATCTCCTTTCTTCCTCAGCCGCTGAATGGCAGCATTTCTATCAAGTCCACATTGTTTCATCATCACAGAAATGTCTCTTTGATCCAGACCATCTTCAGCCTCTGCTTGCTCACCTATAACTTGATACACAGCTTTACTGTCCACTGTTTCCATCACACTATCTCTTGTTAATACTTTGCCCTTGTGAATCAATTTGATACTTTCTAACGGCACATTTATGGAATAGGACAAAAACTTTAAAAAATCTTCCCCTTTCCAAGTTCTTTGCACTTTTAATTTATGTTTCTGTTTATTGCATTTCACTGTAACTTCACAAATTGGTTCAGTTTCATTTATGTCTGGTATATCAGTAAAAAACTCATTTCTGTACGAGTATTTCTTGACTGCTGCTTCCTTTGAAAACACACTGTTTTGTAGCTTTGTGAATGCTTTGGTAAAATTCACAAGTGGTGGGTGAATGTTGGTTACATTTCTTTGCATTTCTATAGGTGCCTCTGAAAAACATGGGATTAACCACATTACATAAATTTAGACTCATTATTGAAGGAAACTGCAGATGATAACTCAAATGTTCTTTTTAGCTCATCTGAGCACAACATGCTCAAGGGGAGCTTTTAGGATCACCTGGTGTCCGTCATCCGTCGTCGACAATTCTAAACATCAACTCCTCCTAAACCGCTGGGCCAATTTGGAACAAACTTGGCTGGATTGTTCCTTGGGAGGTCCTCTTTAAAAATTGTTCACAGAATTTGATTCCGTCAAAAACTCTGGTTGCCATGGCAACCAAATGGAATTTTTTAAGAAATTCTTTAAAAATCTTCTTTTATGAAACTGCCTGTCAGATTTTGAAATAATTTCACAGAGATGTTCCTTGGGTGACCCTTTTCAAAACTTGTTCGTGAAATTTTGATTCGTTGAGAAACATGCCTCTGGTGAATGGGGGCTACTTGCACTATAATAGGGAAATGAAGTAATTCTTGAAAATTCTTCTTCTCTGAAACCGCCAGTCAGATTTTGAAATAATTTCACAGAGATGTTCCTTAGGTGACCTTTTTCAAAAAGTGTTCGCGAAATTTTGATTCATCCAGAAACATGGCTCTGGTGAATTGGGGCTACTTGTGCTATAGGGAAATGAAGAGATTCTTAAAAATTCTTCTCTCGAATGGCTGGTCAGATTTTGAAATTATTTCACAGATATGTTCTTTGGGTGAGCCTTTTCAAAAGGGCGTCGCGAAATTTTGATTTGTCAAGAAACATGGCTCTGGTGAATGGGGGCTACTTGCACCATAGGGAAATGGAGAGATTCTTAAAAATTCTTCTTCCCTCGAACAGCTGGTCAGATTTTGAAATAATTTCATAGAGATGTTCCTTGGTTGACAGTTTTCAAAAATTGTTCGTGAAAATTTGATTCTTCAAGAAACATGGCTCTGGTGAATGGGGGCTACTTGCACTATATGGAAATGAAGAAATTCTTGAAAAATCTTCTTCTCGGAAACCTGCTGTCAGATTTTGAAATTATTTCACAGAGATGTTCCTTGGGTGACCCTTTTCAGAAACTGTCCGCGAACTTTTGATCCATCGAGAAACATGGCTCTAGTGAATGGGGGCTACTTGCACTTTACGGAAATGAAGAAATTTTGAAAAATCTTCTCTGAAACAGCTGGTCAAATTTTAAAATAATTTCACTGAAATGTTCCTTGAATGGCCCTTTTCAAAAATTGTTCGTGAAACTGGACAGGTCAAGAAATATGGCTCTGGTGAGTGGGGGCTACTTGCACTATAGGGAAACTAGGAAACTCCAAAAAATTCTTCTTTTTTGAAACTGCTGGTCAGATTTTGAAAGGACTTTTACAAGTGACCTTTTGAAAATTGCCTGGCAAAATAAGGATATTGTGTCCAGTGTTTCAATACCTCAAAAAAAAAAAATGGCTATGATCTTCTCAAAAATTCAGGTGAGCGATCCAGGGCCATCTTGGCCCTTTTGTAAAAAGATAGTATCTGTCTTTGAATTGGTAGAAAATATTGTGGAAAAAGGAGAAAATGCTAGCTACTGGCATACTCTCCTTCTCCCATGAGGTTTTCAAAAATTTTCTTTTTCTCAGTTGTTAAAACAGGATTGTTAAGCACTATTATCTCCTGTAGACAACCATTTTGTCTTGTAGAAGGTTATTTTAGAAAACAATTGGGCAAAAAGAGAAGTATTTCAAACATTCCTTTCCTTTCTGTACAATGTCTTTATATGTAACAAAGTATTGATCTTTTATGGGAAGGCAAAATTGAAAGATTCATTTTAACTAAAGCAGTTGCAGACAACAAATTGCATGTGTTTAACTCTTAATCACACAACCCTGACTTTTAAAATGCTGTAACCAGTTTTTTCTCCTTTTCCCATCAATATTTACTACCCTTCACAAAACAAATTTCAGTTTAGGAGCCACATTTATTTTGTTGTCTGTAAATGCTTTCAATTTAGACAAGTCTACCATTTTGTTATTTGGTTAAGAGTAAAAACAACAGGATGTGGCTTCTAGTGGGTAGAAAACATTGTCTGAGAAGGACAAAAAGCTTGGTACCAGCATTTTATCTTGAAATCACTTTTTCCAAAGGGTTGTTAAAGGACAAGGTTGTTTGATTGAGATTATAACCATTATTTGTGTGATATGATAAAGATTTTAAACCCTCATTCATGTTGGGTATCTGCTTTGTACAGGATTTTATCAGTCATCGGCTTCAGCTATGTTACCTCTACACTAATCAAAAAACTTAAAGACTGGTCCGATGCAGGGGTATTTGCAGATGGCAAATTATACACCCATCAAATAATGAGATGTATAAAAAATTGTATTTATAAAACTGGCTGAAAGCCAGTAGATCTTAATATTTCAAGGCATGGTTTCCATGGTCCATCCATCTGTCTGTCTGTCTGTCTTTTTAGCTCACCTAAGCACAACATGCTCAAGGGGAGCCTTTAGGATCACCCAGTGTCTGTCGTCAACAATTCTGTAAACATCAACTCCTCCTAAACCGTTGGGCCAATCTGGACCAAACTTGGCTGCAATGTTTCTTGGGAGGTCCTCTTTACAATAAGTACACAAAATTTTATTCCGTCAAAAACTCTGGTTGCCATGGCAATCAAATGGAATTTTCGAAGGAATTCTTTAAAAAAATCTTCTCTGAAACCGCTTGCCAGATTTTAAAGTAATTTCACGGAGATGTTCCTTGGGTGACCCTTTCCAAAACCTGTTCCTGGAATTTTGATCAATCAAGAAACAAGGCTCTGGTGAATGGGGGCTACTTGCACTATACAGAAATGAAGAAGTTTTGATCCGTCAAGAAACATAGCTCTGGTGACTACTCGCACTTATGGCCCCTGGACATGAAGAAATTCTTGAAAATTCTTCTTCTCTGAACTGGCTTTTCAGATTTTGAAATAATTTACAGAGATGTTCCTTACATGACCTTTTTCAAAATCTGTTTGCGAAATGTTGATCCGTCTAGAAACGTGGCTCTGGGGGCTACTTGCATTATACAGAAATAAAGAAATTCTTGAAAATTCTTCTCTGAAACCCTTCATCTGATTTTAAAATAATTTCACAGCAATGTTTCTTGGGTGAACCTTTCAAAATTTGTTCGCGAAATTTTGATCCGTCAAGAAACATGGCTCTGGTGAATGGGGTCTACTTACGGACATGAAAGAAATCTTTAAAAGTTCTTCTTCTCTGAAATGACTGGTCAGATTTTGAAATAATTTCACAGAAATGTTTCTTTAATGACCTCTTTTAAAAAGTTGTTTGGGAAATTTTGATCCATCAAGAAACATGGCTCTGGTGAATGGGGGCTACTTGCACTATACAGAAATGAAGAAGTTTTGATCCGTCAAGAAACATAGCTCTGGTGACTGGGGACTACTCGCACTTATGGCTCCTGGACATGAAGAAATTCTTGAAAATTCTTCTTCTCTGAACTGGCTTGTAAGATTTTGAAATAATTTACAGAGATGTTCCTTACATGACCCTTTTCAAAATCTGTTCGCGAAATTTTGATCCGTCTAGAAATGTGGCTCTGGTGAATGGGGACTACTTGCATTATGCAGAAATAAAGAAATTCTTGAAAATTCTTCTTCTCTGAAACCCTTCATCAGATTTTAAAATAATTTCACAGCAATGTTTCTTGGGTGAACCTTTTCAAAGTTTGTTCGCGAAATTTTGATCCATCAAGAAACATGGCTCTGATGAATGGGGGTCTACTTACGGACATGAAGAAATTTTTAAAAGTTCTTCTTCTCTGAAACGACTGGTCAGATTTTGAAATAATTTCACAGAAATGTTTCTTTAATGACCTCTTTTAAAAAGTTGTTTGGGAAATTTTGATCCATCAAGAAACATGGCTCTGGTGAATTGGGGCTACTTGCACTATACACAAATTAAGAAATTCTTAAAGATTCTTTTTTTCTGAAACTGATCATGACCCTTTGAAAATTGCTTGACAAAATAATGATTGTTTCCAATGTTTCAATACCTTAAAAAAAAAAAGGTGATGGTCCCCTTAAAAATTAACATGAGCGATCAAGGCCATCTTGGCCCTCTTGTTCTTCTTTATGCATTAAAGTCTGCATTTTTGGTCAGATTTTTGTGAAACTTGCACAGTTTGTTTATCTCATCAATAGCTTTAACCTCATTGATTTAAAAAAAAATCCCACAAACAATATGGGAAAAGTAGCTATTTCAAGTTTTAAATTTTCATTTTTAGCTCCACTGGCCCAAGGCCAGCGGGCTTATGTCATGGCCCGGTGTCCGTTGTGTGTGCTTCCGTCCGTCTGTCTGTCCGTGCATTAACTTATATTTCAAACATCTCTGAAACTACACATCCAATTTTGATGAAACTTCACAGAAATTATCCTGTCATGTTCCTCTTCAGAATTCCTTGAAAGAATTTGATTCCTTCAAAAACTCTTGTTGCCATGGCAACAAAACTGAATAATTTTGAAAATTTTTGAAAATCTTCTTCTCTGAAACCATAAGGCCTAGGGCTAGTAAATTTGGCATGTAGCTTTATCTAGTGGACTTCTACCAGATCAAAATTGGTCCTGCCCAAGGGGTCGCAAGTTTTATATGGACTTATATAAGAAAATCCTTCTGGTAACTAGCCATCGGGCCTAGGGCTACCAAATTTGGCATGCAGCTTTATCTAGTGGACCTCTACTAAGAGTGCCTAAATGATAGCCCAGGGGTCAAATTTTGGCTGGCCCGGGGGTCACAAGTTTTATACGGGATTATGTAGGGAAAACTTTAAAAATCTTCTCGTAGCAAGCCGTAAGGCCTACGGCTACTCAATTTTGCATCTAGCTTTATCAAGTGTTTCTACCAAAGGTGCCCAAATTATAGCCCTGGGATTAAATTTGGCCCCGCCAAAAAGTTGATAACTTTCTTTTTTTGTTTACACAATAAAGTCTGCATTTGAGGTCAGATTTTCATGAAACTAGTATAGCTCGTTTATATCATCAATAGCTTAAATCCTATTGATTTTGAAACAAAACATCCAACAAACAGTAATGGAAAAGTAGCCATTTTGAGTTGAAAATTGGGATTTCTAATTTAAATGATGAAGTCAGCATTTTTATTTGGAAATTCATGAAACTAGCCCAGTTGCTTTGTCTCATCAACAGCTGGAACCCTATTGATTTTGAAAAAAAATCTGACCATCAGTATGGGAAAAGTAGCAATTCAAAGTTGAAAATTTCCATTTTTTGTTTATGCGTGTTTTCCTTCATACTGATTTTACTGGTTTTCATTTTGCATCATGAATTCATAATGTATGCCAGCATAAAAGCAATATCTCTGCCAGTAGAGCAATTTCAGGCCCTTCAGGGCCTTAGACTAGTTTAAAAATTTGATCTGTTGACTTACTCTTTGACCTGAAGTAAGTTTTTGATGTGATGCTTTTTGCAATTATGAAATCCATCCCTCTGACCAACTTTCATCAGTGTTGGTATAAAAAAGTGCAATTTTTTTTTTTTTTTAATTTGACCTGGAAACCTAGTTTTTTAACTGACATGGCCCATTTTTAGCTCACCTCAGCCCTACATGCTCAAGGGGAGCTTTTAGGGTCACACTGTGTCCGTCATGCGTCGAGAAAAATTTCTTTAAACATCTTCTCCTCCTAAACCCCTGGGCCTATTTGGACTAAACTTAGCTGGCATGTTCATTGGAGATCCTTTTTAAAAATTGTTCACAAATATTTCACAGATTCTAGGGTGACCCTTTTCAAAATTTGTTAGCAAAATCTTGATCCATACAGAAACATGGCTCTAGTGAATGGTGGCTACTTCCACTGTATGGAAATGAAGAAATTCTTTAAAAGTCCTCTTCTGTGAAATGGCTGGTCAGATTTTAAAACAGTTTAATAGAGATGTTCCTTTGGTGACCCTTTTCAATACTTGTTCGCGAAATTTTGATCCAACAAGAAACATGAGTCTGGTGAATGGGGGCTACTTGCGCTTTATGGAAATCAAGACATTCTTAAAAATTACCTGGTATTCTTCTCTGAATTTTAAAATAATTTCACAGAGATGTTCCTTGGATGACCCTTTTCAAAACTTTTGCGTGAAATTTTCATCCATCGTGAAACGTGGCTCTGGTGAGTGGGGGCTACTTGGAGTATACAGCAAAGAAGAAATTTCTTAAAAATTCTTCTTCTCTGAAACCACCCATCAGATTTTGCAATAATTTCACAGAGATGTTCCTTTGGTGACCCTTTTCAAAACTGGTTCACAAAATTTTGATCCATCAAGAAACATGTCTCAGGTAAATGGGGGCAACTTGTACTATACAGAAATGAAGAAGTTCTTAAAAATTCTTCTTCTCTGAAATGGCTGGTCAGATTTTGCAAGTTTTTCACAAAAATGTTCCTTTGGTGACCCTTTTCCAAAGGTGTTCGCAAAATGCGGAATTGTCCATAAACATGGCTCTGATGGAGGAAGGCCCCACTTGCACTATATGGACATGAAGAAATTATTACAATTCTTCTTCTCTGAAACAGCTGGTCAGATTTTGAAATATTTTCACAGAAATGTTCCTTCGGTGACGCTTTTAAAAAATTGTTCATAAAATTGTCATCTGTCAAGAAACACGTCCTGATGGTGGGGGCTATTTGCACTACAGGGATATGAAGAAGAACTTCTTAATTCTTCTTCTCTGGAAAGGCTGGTCAGATTTTGAAATAGAAATGTTCCTAGGGTGACCCTTTTCAAAAGTTGTTGAGGAAATTCTTATCCATTGAAAAACAACAGCCAATTGTTGGCACGTGCACGTGGTGCTCTTGTTAGACTTATGTTTTGGTCACTATCAAGCATGTTCTCTTCTTCAAGAAATTGTCCTTGGGTGATCTATCCAAATATGTATTTGCAGAATTCTGATTCATGAAAATCACTGCTGTAATGATAATTGTAGGGGTGATGAAAGATTTTGAAATGACTTTTACAGGTGACCTTTTTAAAATTGCTTGGTAAAATAATGATTTTATTTTCAAAGTTTCAATACCTTAAAAAAAAAATGGCTGTGGTCCTCTTAAAAATTCAGGTGAGCGATCCAGGGCCCTCTTGTTTAACTTATCAGCTACAGTATCAAGTCAAACGCTTGTGTGGTAAAGGTTTAATGACACTTTCCTGTTTTTTTGCACAATGTTTTCAAATGCAATTTCGCCAAGGTTGTCAAAACATGGGATTGTTTGGTAAAGGGTTGATGTTACATACAAAATTTTGAAGAATTTTAATTTAAGTCCCATTATGCACTCTGAAAACAACTTATATTGATTCTTATCATCACTGAAGATCTGATAAAAGTAAAGTCTCTCTTTGATAGGGTAGAAAACATTGTGGAAAAACTAGATTGCTGGTTACAAACATTTCTGCTTTTTCAACAAGATTATCAACAGCTTTCTTATTCATGGTCATCAAAACTGAGGATTGTTTGGTAAAGCAATAATGTAATCATTCATTTTCAATGTGTATTTTCCTAAATGAATAAAATAAAAAGAGAAAAAATTATCGTCCTCAAAATTACTATGCACAGACAGACCACTGGGGCCATTACGTAATACCCTTTGGGCTGTATAAAAAGGGAAAAAATTACCTTCTTCAAAAATACTACCATCTCCTCTTTGGTACTTTGATGCAACATTGATGGTATTTGAGTTGCACTCTGTTTCATTCTTATTCAAACTACAGGCTGTTCTGTGTGATGGCCAGTCCAGTTTCTGACAGTCCTGCGAACTAAATATACACTCTTACTTGTATTAAGAGACCATTCATGGTAAGTAATAATATAGGTCTCTTATGGAAGGTGGTCTCTTAATGCAAGTTTTATTCACTTCATGTAAGTTTAGACATATCATGGGACTTATGGTGCTTATTTCACTCTTTATACCAACAAATTTTTTAACGTAATCCAAATTAAAGCCTTCACAGATGATCGACATTAAATGTGACTCGAGTCATTGATTTGTTTCTTAAAAGTTAAACAAAAAATACTGAATGGAAAGGAGAAAATGTTGGTTGCTAAAGCTGAAATGTTAAATCTGCCTGAAAATTCTCCCAGCTGTCATCTTCAATTTTTTATGGAAATGAGGGGTATACTAGGTTACCTTCAGTAATGAAAAAATGTCCTTAAAGGTGGGTATTTAGAATTTTTACATCACACCAAATTAAAAAATATATATATCATTGAAATTTATACGAAAAAACAATACAAATCATCAATAATTAAGAATCATAAAATTACAAGAAAAAAATTTTTTGATGGTATTCCCTTAAAAGGCTACGTAGCCTCTTAAGCTATTTTTAGATTTCGAGCCAAAATCAGTAAAGCATTGTGGGAATGTCAAGTGACTGGCACGTGACTAATAACGCTTAAATTCCATTACATAACAAACATGTAATAATTATTTTCCATAACGTCTTCTTCGGACGGATGTTTGAATCTTTGTCTAAGTTTTCCTGTATTTAAACGAGAGAACTGATAATCTAAAAACAGAATGTGTCTCCTGTTGGTGTCAGCCTGGTTTGTAATAAATCTCTAATTTCTCATGTTATCGGATGGTTTTTGACTACTGGGGTTTTATGAACGCAAATTAAAAGGCTATGGGAGTATAAGGATGATTTTTTTGCATTTTCGTCCCAAAATCTGAAGGGCCACCTTTAAGGTCTGCTCCAACGCTAATTTTGTTTCTGGTCTTCACGAAAATGTGCGAATGCGAAGACTTGAAACAAAAATAGCATCGAGGCAGACACCTTAAAGGTGGGTATTTAGGATTTTCACATCAGACCAAATTAAAAAATATATATATCATTGAAATTTATATGAAAAAACAATACAAATCATCAATAATTAAGAATCATAAAATTACAGAAAAAAAAATTGTTGATGGTATTCCCTTAAAAGGCTACGTTGGTGTCAACCTGGTCCGTAATTTATCTCTTAATTTCTCGTGTTATTGGATGGTTTCGACTACCGGGGTTTTATGAATGCAAATTAAAAGGCTAAGGAAATATAAGGATGATTTTTTTTGCATTTTTGTAAAATTTTCGTCCAAAAATCTGAAGGGCCACCTTCAAGACTGAAGGTAAGGAGTATGGCCTTTTCTCATTTCTCCATTCATTCTTGCTTCTCCGTTCATGTACTAAAGCAGAAGGAATAAGCGCTCGTGACGTTTTGTTCCACCATGGTTCTCTTCTACTCTGTCAGGCATTATGCATGCATAACATCCTATCCTACATCGATAGTATTTTTCTATCAAGTAAGATTAAAAAATGCAACAAAAGAGAGTAATTTTCACAGTTTGAAAGATAATATCTTATTAGATACAATAAAAATAAAATTTTCAATGTTTTTCAACATTAAATACGCCTAAATGGGTTGTGTTTAACCTTTACTATGAATAAGCTAGTCTGTCTGAACTAGAGTGTAGAATATTCATCAGTCTTTAGCGACCAGCCTTGACATTCAGTCAAATGAATGGAAAAATGAGAAAGTGGCCATACTACCCTGGTTGGCGAGGTAGGTTTGAAAAATTCTCGGATCGAAGCTTTTGATGCAAGTTGTAGTGACTATTTTTCAGTTACAAGTTTGATTCAGATTTTATATTTGATCATTACACGTAAATTTTTATTCCTTGACCGAAAATGTGAATTTTGTGAGCTTATTTACGCTTAGGTGAACGGAGAAAGGAGAACACAGTTTATGCCAGGTCTACTTAGAACGATTCCTTCATCGGAAAGATTAGATATCCTCGAGTGCCCAAACTGCGCCACTCTAAGATTTATCTTGGAACAAAAATATCAATAGAAAATATACGAAAAGAAAAATAAATGCACAAGTCAAATGTGTTCTTTTTCCATCAATCTTCACCAAAATTCATGTGTACAATCATTTTAAACTTACAAAACTTGATCAAACTTAACTAGATGTCAAACAAACAACCGCCATTTTGTGTGTGCCTAACTCCGCCACCTGGCGTAACATGACAAATTCTCACAAGTCTCGGAAAAATTAGGCCAAATTATTAATATTATTATTTTTTTGTAACAAATGTAACTTCAACATCGAGTTGTTTCAAAATAAATAACTTCAGGGGTTTGTCATTGCTTTCATGTGTTCCACTAGATCTAGCAACGTCAATGAAGGTGATTTACCAGTGGTTATTGTTTGAGGATGCACTTTTCTTGGTAACCTGTACCTGAGAGTGGCGCAAGTTACATTAAATATATAGTGCCCGTGTTAATTGTCATGTTCTTCTCTAAAATTTCTTGTTAAGCTTTCTTAGGTGCAACATGAGAATATTGTTTATTTGTTCATCTGATTATTCATGAGTTGGGCTTTAATTAAAATGGAGGAAGCAAAATATCAGTTAAGGACCGTGGAACCAAAACTTATCTCTTAAAGATTTGCTTGGCCTTAGAGAAATTTGTTTTGTCACATGATTTTCATTCATAAAATGTAAACATTTGCAGACGAAATGTCTCAGACGTGTTTACAGTTGTATTTTGTGACTTTAGAGGTGATTTTTGACGAAAAAAAAAAAAAAATGCATTACGAAAATACATAGGAAAACAGTGAGAGGACATAAAAATCAAAATAAATATCAGCTTACATCTCAATTTGGGGTGGAAACCATTGGAATGTATTTACTATGATGTAGTAAAAACTTTTCGCACTGTCAGTCTCGCGCACTCTGAAACATGGTGAGATTTTGATGAAAATGAGAAAGGTGGCGGAGTTAGGGCAGTGGCGCAGTTAGGGCACTCGACGATACGTAACACGAAACTTGTTGCCTGTTCAAGATAAATTATCGAAAATCAAATAAAGACAATCGAAATTCGAGACAAAATTACAAACCAATAGAAAACTCTCCTACAGCGAGTGCATCTTTTCATGATCGTTAACTGTCGTTTGCATACTTGACAATGGATGTCGCGAGACATGTCTCATCTGTTCGATTTTTAACCAAGTATGAAAATCTCTAGGGACGCCAAGGTAGCGATTAATCCGTACCATGGGGTTTCGTAACAATGTTATTCGTACCAAGTTAATATGGTTCCATCTCCAATTTATGTCAAATACTTTATTTATCGTTACCTCTGCGCTGTATCTTATGTACTGAGATAAAATTTTACATCAAAAGTGAAATTCTATTTTCGTCAAAACAGTCATTTTTGGGAAGAGATTTTTGCAATGTTTTAACACTGGAAATAGAAAATGAGTCTAATAAAAGTTGAGTTCACAGGGTTCACCAAGTTATAACTCACCGACCGTATATACACCTTTCGACGAAATGATTTCCACTAACATCTGTTTTCGTTATTTTCAAGTTTCAGCCAATTTCTTAACATGATACATATATTATGTAGAAAGGTTTTAACCCTGTACCTGATGCCAATTTGAGGATCTTATAGGATCACCCGGTGTCCGTCGTGCGTCGATCGTCCGTCGTGCGTCGTCAACAATTCTTTAAACATCAACTCCTAAACTGCTGGGCCAATTTAGACCAAACTTGGCTGGAATGTTCCTTGGGTGACCCTTTTTAAAAATTGTTCACAGAATTTAATTCCGTCAAAAACTCTGGTTGCCATGGCAACCAAATGGAATTTTCTACGAAATTCTTTAAAAATCTTCTTCTGTGAAACCGCTTGCTAGATTTTTAAATAATTTCCCAGAGATGTTTCTTGTGTGACCCTTTTCAAAAATTGTTCGCCAAATTTTGATCCGTCAAGAAACATGGCTCTGGTGAATGGGGGCTTCTTGCACTATATACAGAAATGAAGAAATTCTTTTAAAAAATCGTCTCTGAAACCGCTGGTCAGATTTTGAAATAATTTCACAGAGATGTTCCTTAGGTGACCCTTTTAAAAAATGTTCGTTAAATTTGTATTCGTCAAGAAACATGGCTTTGGTGATTGGGGGTTAACTTGCACTATAGGCCTACATAGGGAAATGAAGAAATTCTTAAAAAGTCTACTTCTTTCCAACGGCTGGTCAGACTTTGAAATAATTTCACAGAGATGTTCCTTGAGTGACCTTTTTAAAAACTTGTTCGTGAAATTTTGATTCGTCAAGACACATGGTTCTGGTGAATAGGGGCTACTTCCACTATATAAGAATGGAAATGAAGAAATTCTAGAAAATTCTTCTTCTCTGAAACCCGTGGCCAGATTTTAAAATAATTTCACAGAAATGGTCCTTGAATGATCCTTTTCAAAACTCTTCGTGAAATTTTGACAGGTCAAGAAACGTGGCTCTTGTGAAAGGGGGCTACTTGCACTGTACGGAAATTAAGAAAGTCCTAAAAATTCTTCTTTTCTGAAACTGCTGGTCAGATTTTGAAAAGACTTTTACAGGTGACCTTTTGAAAATTGCTTGGCAAAATAATGACTTTGTTTCCAATGTTTCAATACCTCAAAAAAAATTGCTATGGTCCTCTAAAATATTCAGGTGAGTGATCCAGGCCATCTTGGCGGTCTTGATATAGTAAAAGCATAACTTTGACAGCAGTTGCCTCTTTTTAGCTCACCTGAGCACAACGTGCTCAAGGGCAGGTTTTAGGATCACGTTTGTCCGTCGTCCTTCGTCAACAATTTCTAAAAATATCTCCTAAACCACTGGGCCGATTTGGACCAAACTATAAGTTTGAATGTTCCTTGGGAGGTCCTTTATAAAAGTTGTTCACAGAATTTGATGCCATCAAAAACTCTGGTTGTCATGGCAACAAAATGGAATTTTTAGCTAAACTGAGCACAACGTGCTCAAGCAGAGCTTTTAGGATCACCCTGCGTCCGTCGTCCATCATGTGTCTTCCGTCGTGCAGTGTGCATCGTCAACAATTATTTAAACACCTACTCCTCCTACTCTGGTCGTCATGGCAACCAAATGGAATTTTCTATGAAATTCTTTAAAAATTTCCTCTGAAACCGCTGGCCAAATTTTGAAATAATTTCACAGGGATGTTCTTTGGGTGGCCCTTTTCAAAAAATGATCGCGAAATTTTGATCCGTCAAGAAACATGGCTCTGTTGAATGGGGCTACTTGCACTATACAGAAATCTAAAAATCTTAATATTTTTTTCTTTTCTGACACCGCAGGTCAGATTTTGAAATAATTTCACAGGGATGTTCTTTTGGTGACCTCTTTCAAAATTTGTTCGCCAAATTTCAATCCGTCAAGAAACATGGCTCTGGTGAATGGAAGCTACTTGCACTATAGGGAATGAAGAAATTCTTAAAAATTCTTCTCTCGAACGGCATGTCAGATTTTGAAATTATTTCACAGAGGTGTTACTTTTGTGACCCTTTTTTAAAAATTGTTCGTTAAATTTCGATTCGTCAAGAAACATGGCTCTGGAGAATGGGGGCTACTTGCACTATATGCCGGGACATGGAGAAATTTTTGAAAATTCTTCTTCTCTGAAACTGAAACGGCTGGTCAGACTTAAAAAAGAAATTCACAGCTATGATGCTTGGATGACTCTTTTCAAAATATGTTCGCGAAATTTTGATCCGTCAAGGAACATGGCTCTGGTGAATAGGGCCTACTTGCTCTATACGGACATGAAGAAATTCTTAAAAATTTGTCTCCTATGAAACGAAACGGCAGGTCAGATTTTTAAATAATTTCACAGAAATGTTCCTTGAATGACTCATTTCAAAAATTGTTTGCGAAATTTTGATAGGCCAAGAAACATGGCTCTTGTGAATGGGGGCTACTTGCACTATACGGAAATTAGGAAACTTCAAAATTCTTCTTTTCTGAAACTGCTGGTCAGATTTTGAAATGACTTTTACAGGTGACCTTTTAAAAATTGCTTGGCAAAATAATGACTTTGTTTCCAGTGTTTCAATACCTCAAAAGAAAAATTGCTAAATTGCTATGGTCCTCTAAAAAATTTAGGTGAGCGATCCAGGGCCATCTTGGCGGTCTTGTTATAGCAAAAGCATAACTTTGACAGCAGTTGTCTCTTTTTAGCTCTTGTTCCTTGAATGACTCATTTCAAAAATTGTTTACGAAATTTTGATAGGCCAAGAAACATGGCTCTGGTGAATGGGGGCTACTTGCACTATACGGAAATTAGGAAACTTCAAAATTCTTCTTTTCTGAAACTGCTGGTCAGATTTTAAAATGACTTTTACAGGTGACCTTTTGAAAATTGCTTGGCAAAATAATGACTTTGTTTCCAGTGTTTCAATACCTCAACAAAAAATTGGCTATGGTCCTCTAAAAAGTTTCGGTGAGCGATCCAGGCCATCTTGGCTTTCTTGTTTTAGAAATTTTTTAAAAATCTTTTCCTCTGAAATCGCTGGTCAGATTTTAAAATAATTTCGCAAAAATGTTCCTTGACTGACCCTTTCCAAAAAGGGTGCGCGAAATTTTAATCTGTCAAGAAACTTGGCTCTGGTGAATGGGGGCTACATACACTATTTAAAGAAATTAAGAAATTCTTTAAAAAAAATCCTTCTCCGAAACGGCTCTTCAGATTTTAAAATCATTACATAGCTATGCTCCTTGGGTGACCCTTTTCAAAACTTGTTCGCAAAATTTTGATCTAATGAGAAACATTACTCTGCTGGCTGGGAACTACATGCACTATATGGACATGAAGAAATTCTTAAAAATTCTCTTCTCTGAAACGGCTGGTCAGATTTGAATTAATTTCAGAGATATTCCTAAGGTGACTCTTTTCAAAAGTTGTTACCGAAATTCTGATCAGTCAAGAAACATAATTATGGTCCTGGTGACTGGGGGCTACTTGCACTATATGGCCTTGAAGAAATTCTTAAAAATTCTTCTTCTCTCGAACGGCATGTCAGATTTTGAAATTTTTTCACAGAGATGTTACTTTTGTGACCCTTTTTAAAGAAATTGTTCGTTAAATTTCGATTCGTCAAGAAACATGGCTCTGGAGAATAGGGGCTACTTGCACTATATGGAAATGAAGAAATTCTTGAAAATTCTTCTTCTCTGAAACTGAAACGACTGGTCAGATTTAAAAAAAATCACAGCTATGATCCTTGGATGACTCTTTTCAAAATATGTTCGCGAAATTTTGATCCGTCAAGAAACATTTCTCTGGTGAATGGGGGCTACTTGCTCTATACGGACATGAAGAGATTCTTGAAAATTTGTCTTCTATGAAACGAAACGGCTAGTCAGATTTTAATATAATTTCACAGAAATGTTCCTTGAATGACTCATTTCAGAAATTGTTTACGAAATTTTGATAGGCCAAGAAACATGGCTCTGGTGAATGGGGGCTACTTGCACTATACGGAAATTAGGAAACTTCAAAATTCTTCTTTTCTGAAACTGCTGGTCAGATTTTGAAATGACTTTTACAGGTGACCTTTTGAAAATTGCTTGGCAAAATAATTACTTTGTTTCCAGTGTTTCAATACCTCAACAAAAAATTGGCTATGGTCCTCTAAAAAGTTTCGGTGAGCGATCCAGGCCATCTTGGCTTTCTTGTTTTAGAAATTTTTTAAAAATCTTTTCCTCTGAAATCGCTGGTCAGATTCTAAAATAATTTCGCAAATATGTTCCTTGACTGACCCTTTCCAAAAAGAGTGCGCGAAATTTTAATCTGTCAAGAAACTTGGCTCTGGTGAATGGGGGCTACATACACTATTTAAAGAAATTAAGAAATTCTTTAAAAAAAAATCCTTCTCCGAAACGGCTCTTCAGATTTTAAAATCATTACATAGCTATGTTCCTTGGGTGACCCTTTTCAAAACTTGTTCGCAAAATTTTGATCCAATGAGAAACATTGCTCTGCTGGCTGGGGACTACATGCACTATATGGACATGAAGAAATTCTTAAAAATTCTCTTCTCTGAAACGGCTGGTCAGATTTTGAAATAATTTCACAGAGATGTTCCTTGAGTTGAGTGACCTTTTTCAAAAGTTGTTCGTGAAATTCTGGTCAGTCAAGAAACATAAATATGGCCCTGGTGACTTGGGGCTACTTGCACTCTATGGCCCTAAAGAAATTCTTAGAAAATTCTTCTTCTCTGGGACGACTGGTCAAATTTTGAAATAATTTCAAAGAAATGTTCCCTTGGTGACCCTTTTCAAAACTTTTGTGAAATTTTGATCCGTCTGGAAGCAATGCTCTGATTGGGGGGAGGGTGCTAGTTGCGGTATATACGGACATGAAGAAATTCTTTAAAAAATCTTCTATTGTAGGTCATATTTTGAAATAATTTCACAGATATATTCCTTGGGTGACCCTTTTCGTAAAGTGTTCGAGAAATTTTGATCCATCAAGAAATCGGCTCTGGTGGCTATGGGCTATAATTTACATTATATGGACACGAAGAAATCTTTTTAAAAAAATCTTCTCTATCTGAAAACTCTGGTCAGGTTTTGAAATAATTTCACAGAAATGTTCCTTGGGTGACTCTTTTCAAAATTTGTTCACAAAATTGTGATCTGTCAAGAAACATACATCTGGTGGTGGAGGCTATTTGCACTAAAGGTACAAGAAGAGGAATTTCTCGATTCTTCTTCTCTGGAATGTTTGGTCAGGTTTTGAAATAATTTCACAGATATGTTCCTAGGATGACCCTTTTCAAAAAAGTGTTAGCGAAATTTTTATCTGTCGAAAAACAACAGCCTGACCCGGCGGATGCCCGAACCAGTGTGTGTGTTTGTGTATTTTTTTGGCATTTATTAACATAGCTTAATGCAAACAACTCAAAACACTATTTTTTTAATGTCTTTGTGCGTCTTTGTGGTGTCTTGTACGTCTTTATGACGTCTTTAATGTCTTTGTGCTAAATAGAGTGTCTTTGTGGTATTTACTAGGACCCCTGAAAATTTGGCCTCTAAAAATACACAGCCTTTTCGTTATATTTAGCGATCTACTTTTTTTATTAAATGTGACCCAATTCCAAATTGTTCAAGGTACCATCAAGAAATATATTCTAACCAATTTTTAAGAGCATCAGACTAAAATTGTGGCCTCTAGAGTGCAGGCAAGCTTTATAAAATTAGACGTAGCCTTAACCCTTTACCAAACAATCCCTGGTTTTTACGACCCTGAGGTAGAAGCCTTTTGAAAACATTGAGGGAAAAGGAGAAAAATGCTGGTAACCAGCATTTTCTCCTTTTCCCACAATGTTTTCTCCCTTGTGAGAAACAAATTTCAATTTTTGACTGATGTAATTTATTTTATCGTCTGCACGTGCCTTAACTTGGACCAGTCTAAAATTTTCTCGTTTGGTAAAAAGTTAATAGTGACTGCATAACTTTTCAACCATATTTGACATAGATTCAAAAGTAACTGAATGAAAATGCGCCTGTAGAGTTCACACTATTTAGGTAAATGTTGACGCTTGCACGACAGAGGACTGTCACAGAATGATCTCAAAGCTCACCTTTGAGCACCTCGAGCTCGGGTGAGCCAAAACAAAAAGATGGGGTAAATTTGCCAGCTAATAGGCAGGGGCCTATTTAAATAAAATAAACCCGTGTACATTTTTTACCAATCACAAATTTCTATTTATTCATTTGTTATCAGTATTGTTAAGAAAAATCTTTTTAAAAAGATTTATAGGCAGGGTGTCAAAGATGCAAAAATATAAGTATTGAAACTCTTTTGTGACTCAATGTGACGCGACAGCTATGCCTCGATTTCATTACGTTTTGTATTCTGTTGAAAATTAGTCGATCTAGACTATCAGATTATTTGGCGATGCCAATGAAAACATAAAATTTCTAAATACAACAAGAAAAAGATCATTCTGTATTTAGTTTATTTGCCATGTTATGAATCAAGGCACCGGAGCATCGACTGGCGGTAGCAATGCTTGTAAAAAGTGGTGTCCTAAATGTGCGCCGAAAAAAACATGTGCAAATTTTTTCACCAATCGCAAATTACCATTTATTCATTCTTTATCAACCCCTAACGTTACGCCCCAAACCATTTCCCCTCAAGCTGTTTGTATGTAAAATGTATCAAAGATTTATCAAGGCTTTTTTTTTTTTAAATCTGATTTGTCCTTAATAGATAGAAACATTATAAGGAAAGAAAAAATGTTCTTTACCATAACCTCCTTTCTCCACAATGATTTCAAAAGCCTTCTTCCTCAGCGTTGTTCAAAGTTGTTTTTGTGTGGTAAGAGGATCAAGTATCATTTGTTTTTGCCTTTGAAACAAATAAAGATCACGCCTATTAAAAGTCCTTTTGTTTCAGTCTTCAATCCTTTATTCTTTTTTTGCTGAGTCCCAGTAGCTCAGTTGGTAGCATACAAAGGGTTGCTGGTTCGACCCCTGGTTTGGCCAATTTCTTTCCGCGGGTAGATGTAACTAGTCATTGTGACAGGACTCATTCACCTTTCAGTGGTGACCATTGTTTCGACAATGTTATATGGGAAAGCAGCCCAGTAGCTTGAACATAATATTGGGCATAGTACTGGTAAGAAAACACACACTCATAGTCCTGAACGCATGGAAAGGTGCACTGGCCGCCGCAATATCAATGAAATAATGTTGTAATTTGCGTTAAACAATATATAATCAATCCACCAATCTAAAAACATAGAATTAAACATATATATATTTGATATCGATAGATAAATCAAGTTTTTGCAGCTTATCCTAATCTCTCTCGATTTTGCTTCCTGGAAACTACACCAACTTGTCATTTGAAATGCTAAAAAACAGTCTGAAACGCCTCTGATCAGGCAATGTCTAAGTGACAATTTTTTTTTGTGTCATACGGATTTCCAGGTTTCTTTTTTGCAGCGATCTTTTTCAATTCAATATTTTGGGATAACGTATTTTGCATTATTTGACTATCTAGAGCGGCAGGTAACCTCGATCAACACCTTACAGCTGTCTGTTTAGGAAAAGGCCCGCTTATAATGCGGAAAGGAGAAAATTTTGGTTAAAAAATCTACATTTCCACAATGTTTTCTAGCCTTTTTATAATAGCCGCGATACCATTTTGAGTCAAATTTTGTCTGTTGTCTGCTCATGCTGTGCATTCAAAAAAGTCCCATTGCTGTCGTTTCTTCTATCTAGAACCGGATCCATGTCCTTTTGGATAGTGAAGTAATCGACAAATTTAATTGACAGTTATTAAATAACTAGCAAATGTGGATAATTTCGAATGGCAGGGTGAGCACTGGTTGTATTGGGGGCTACACGACCGTGGTGGAGGAAGAGGACTATATGGCGAAACGACCAGGGGGGAAACGTCCTTGAGGCGAAACGACTTTGGTAGGAGATGGTATTGGTCACTCTCTTGCACTCCGGATCATTACATTCATGTATGTGAGGTAACGAACGACAACTCTGCTCGGAGATTGGGTTTTGGTCTGAACTGGCGGTTCCGGGACGTTTCGCCCCAAAACCATTTCCTCCCCTAGTCGTTTCGCCTCCAAGACGTTTTCCCCCAGGTCGTTTCCCCCCTGGTCGTTTCGCCCCCACTGGTCGTTTCGCCCCCCTGGTTGTTTCCCCCCTAGTCGTTTTGCCCCCTGTTCAAGAAAAGCTGAATTGCACCTTAGAACTTTTATAAATTTTAATTGATTATAGCAGGACAATGTTAAGAAACACAATATGAATTTTTTTGTTTGGCATTTGCATAATTTTGACGATGAGACCCTTATCAAAAATTCAATTCTTATTCGTGTGGTAAAAGGGTAAAAATTGTTACATTAAAAAGAAAGCAAAAGGCTTCTATTAATGAAAGAAACTTATCACCCTACCTTTACAACGGCCAATTTTTCGATTACTGACAGAAAAAAAAGGAAGTATCAAGAGTTGCTCAAATTGTGATGTTAGTGTCTGAATAGTCTAATTCAATGAAAGGAGGAGTAAATACTGGAAACCAGCATTCACCTTTTTTCCACATCGTTTTAAATTGCTTTCTTTCAAGTACCAGACTATCAACGGTTATTGCATTTTACCAAAACACCTCCCCTTTTTGTGTTATTTGTACATAGAAATAATAAAGAGTAAAACAAAGCCATCGTAGACGGATTGTGCTCCCCGAACAGGTCTCTGTTTAGGAAAGTGAAGGCTGTCGGTGAATAGTTGGTCACAGGAGAGGAGGGTGGGGGTGAAATAGGCTACTTGTGTTTGGTCCTGTCTGCCAAACAGCATTTGCCAATTTTCAATTTACTAAGGGCAACAAGTTATCAGACATTAAGCACCCTTTTCCTGTAACATGGTTTGGCATAGATTAAAAAAAAGGGGGGGCACATGTTGAAACTTTTCATAAACAATATGAATGCGAAGATTCATGAAATTTTGACGAAAACTGACGGAGTTATTAGTAGAAATTGGATTTTTTTTTTTTAAACAAGAAACCCCCTTTTTCTATGACACAGCGTCAATTGGAAAATCGAGACAAATACATCGGCGCAATATCCTTCATATAATTATGAAGTTTCATCCAATTTAGTCCAGGGGTTGTGGAGAAATGGCTTCGGACGAACGGAGAGACGGACAGAAGGACGCAATCTGGATTGAAGTTCACAACTTTTCTGTATAATATCAACCCTTTTTCCGATGAACCTCAGAAGTATAAATGATAAATCAAGACAGTGAAATCCCTTTACACATTTGTGTTTCTACATAAAGATATATAAACGCATCAGTACCTTTTGATAAAATTGGTGTAGACAATATTGAAAGTAATGCATGATGTGACAAAGGATTACGTAATCAATTAAGCGACTTCACAGTAGAAAAGTCAAAATGACAGATATTGCGTAATACGTAATTAACAAGTTTATAATTGGGCCAAATAGGATTATGATGGCAAGTGACTGCCTTTTGACCAGAAACACGGTGGACTCTTTCAAGCAGAAAACAATTTTGGGTGTCATTAATCTTTTAAAAGATAACCTAGAAAGTGAAAGAGAGGTAAAGACCGAGATCAGGTCGGCCTCATTTGGTGCATCATCTTTGTCTGCTATACACAGGTGATCAGTATCGTGACAAAAGGAGATTCAGTTCTAAATGATTCTTTTCCCTATTTTTTTTTTGGTTCTTAATTTTAACCGTCATCTAGGATTGGCTTTTTTATATATACTTGTATATATTAACTATTGACGGACATTCACGTTTCCTTTGGATATGATGATTCTATTACATAACCATACAATGGCAGTTACATCAGTATTTTTATGTAATTCAGTCTAGTTTTTTCTTGTCATAGTTTAAACATATTTATTTTACATCGATTGAGAAACAAGTTCATACAACTTATACTAATCTGTCTCGATTCTGCTTCCTGGGAACTACACCAGTACTCGCGCTGAATGTGTGGGCCAATGAAAAATCCCAAAGTTGACACCCGCTCCCAGGTATCGAACTCAGGACCCTTAGGTTATGAGGCCGACGCTCTACCTCACGACCACGGACACTATCATTCTTGTCATGATGTTTCATTTTACTTTTTGGGTAAAAAAAAAATCTAGCTGATATAATTAAAGAAGTTTAATTTTGCATGAAGTATGTGTTTTCACAACTCAGCATTAGTCGCATTCATTGCGCGAAAAACATTGTATGATTAATTATTATCTCCCGCTAAATGGCATTCTATAAATACTCATCTATCTGATATGGGCATCCTGGGTACAGAACCGAACCACTTTCCTACGCGACAACCGTTACTTTGAATTTAAAACAAAAAAAGGTTTACCCAATAAAACGCTAGGTACCTCGTGCAATTCACTCAACTATGATCACCAGTTTAGAGAAATCTGTTGCTAAAGCAGGTCTCATTTCTCCTCAAACGTATTGATACGTAAAAACTATTTTCAACATTGCTACTTTATACAGCGTAATATTTCAGTGAATTTGACCCGTATCGATTGAACTGGCCACCGTTGTATACCGTGTATTACACGTAGTGTATCAGGGGAGGTAACCAGTCTACGTATCGATTAGCCTGTACCGTAGTAGTATCGGTAACAGGACGTTTCTGCCCCAAGACGTTTCCCCCCTGGTCGTTTCGCCTCTATTTTTCACCCCTAGTCGTTTCGCCCCCGGACCCTAGTCGTTTCGCCCCCCAAACCATTTCCTCCCCTAGTCGTTTCGCCCCCAAAATAATTTAAAGAGAGAAAGAGGGAAGCAGAGAGAAAATGAGCACCTTAAGAGAATAATGGTTCAAAGATACTTGAATGATAGTGTATATTAAGAATTATTACATTAGATCTAATTCAAATCATAAAGTAATAGAGGCCACATGTACATAGTACATAAGCTAATTACCCAGT
The DNA here is from genome assembly GCA_943736015.1 of Tridacna crocea. Classification (NCBI taxonomy): domain Eukaryota; kingdom Metazoa; phylum Mollusca; class Bivalvia; order Cardiida; family Cardiidae; genus Tridacna; species Tridacna crocea. The sequence goes on from OX031066.1 coordinate 21,439,226, forward strand.
CAGCAAAATTTATGGGACCAATATGGGCCCCATGTGGGATTTTATATGGGTCCAAAATGGGCTGCCCATGTTGGATTGAGCTGGTTTTTGCAACAGGAATCCATGCAGGACCCACATGGGCAAACATATATGGGTCATACATGGGAACTATATGGGTCCAATAAGGGTAATTTGTAAATACCTACACTGGACCCATATGGTTCCCAGATCTCTATTAAAAGGGCAATATATGGGAATCCTGTAGGTCCAATGTTACTACTTGGGTCCCATTTTAGTCCTGCTTTTCATAAAATTGGCTGCATACGGGAATCAAGTCGGTCCAGTTTTGGTGTACTGTGAGGTTGACTTGGTTATCCACATGGTTTGGCAGAAACATCCTTGAACTTCAAAAATAGAAAGTACACATAGCCAAGCAATCAGAGGTGCCTGCCTTTAGCAATTCATACATGAGTGAGGTAATATTCCAAAGTCCTTTGTCCACGAAGCAAGTTGGTTGACTTATAAGCACAGAAGACTAGAATGCATATCAGCTTGCGGTAAAATCATCAAATATTTAGGTCAAACTACCATAAACTACAGTAAAATAAGAAATAAATGTATTTTCAAGCCATCTCTTTATTTTGTTTTAGTATTATTGCTTTCATTCAAAATTACAATTGCAAAAGTGTAGAAAAAATATGGTAGTTAACATTCACAGATATATAAAACAAAACAATTGTGTTACTGCTTAGAAATAACATAATTAAGGTATGATATATCTTTAACCAGCAAGGAGTCTTATCTAATAAATGCAAAAAAGAAAAATACAAAATGTTAGATTTGTAAAAAATCAAAGCATCTGCAGGTGACAGCAATTTAGTTTCACTCAAAAGATGTAATTTTCGTTCATAGAAAATTTTGGTTATCAGCATTGTATTTGTTTCCCAAAGTGTATTCAAAAGCCAACTTCCTATGGGTCATTATTCCTTAGACTGCTAAGCTCATCTCAATTACCTTTTGCAGACAATGTAGATCAAGATCAAACTGCAGAAAATGTGCACTCTGATCTTGTATGCACACTGTCCATAAAATGATATTTCCCCTAAAAGATCACTGAAATTAACAACAAAATTTGGAACTTAACTGTTGGCTTGAAAGTTTCATTTCAGTTACTTGATGTATTTAGCATGTTAAGGGTTAAAACATGTGACTTTACAATGTAAGGGTAAATGTTTATATTCACTGTTGTTTACACAGATCAGGAATCAGGAGCTACATGTTAGTAAAAATAAATCAAGGTCCTCATTTGCAGGATTTTTAGGCAACACTGTCCTAAACATCTCCCTTTTCTGTCCTCGATCTGTGTTGAACACCAGTCCACTTTATATTGTAGGTCTTAGCTTGCAGAGTGTCTTGTTTAAGGCTTCTTACACAGTCATCCTGTAAATTAATAATATTCAGTTTTAATGATGCCAATAACTGCTTTCAGCAATACTGCAGTGATATCTCAACAAAACTTTGGACTTAGCCATACTGAAAGCATTTCTAGACGACAAAATAAACGGGAATGAAAAATTGGAATTTGTTTTCAGAAGGGTTGAACACACTGTGCAAAAAAAGAAAATACTGGTTAGCAGTGTTTTCTTCTTTTCCAATAATTTTTTCAAAAGCTTTCTTTGTTGAGGTTGTAAACTCTTTACCAAAAAACAAAATTTAAGAATGGTCCAATTTCAAAGCACTTGCAGACGACAAAATAAACCTAGCTCGAATATTGAAATTTGTTTCCAGCAGGGAAGAAAAATTTGTGGAAAAAGGAGAAAATACTGGTTTCCAGCATTTTCTCCTTTTACACAATGTTTTCAAAAGGCCTCTATCTCAGGATCATAAAAACCAGGGATTGTTTGGTAAAGGGTTAAAACTTGGAAATGTGTGGTAAAGGGTTAAACTACAATTCAGTTGAGATCATCATGACCATAGGCCTACCAAAGAAATAATCATTTCCTGTAAAACTGCTGTGAAAAATGAGACGGTTTTAAAGACAATTCTACAGATACATAATGCATGTGTACACACATGATACACATACTGTTGAATTGGGTGCAAAAAAAGAAAAACAGTCAAACTCACCAAATATGATAACTGTAAATCCAAGGTTTTCGAATTACAGCTTTCCCGTAGTTCCCATGAATTTGTATTTTCTTGCATGTTCAGTTACAAGTACAAATTGTCCTTCCTCCATGTTCAGCCAAGTGCTGCATCTCACCTATGTGTAAATAATACAATGTTATTAAAAGTCACTTCATACCGTGAACTGATAAAAACTAAACTATTGAAAGTCGAAATATACCTCCAGCCACTTTAAGCTGACTCTGATACTGCGCCCAATAAATATCAAGTTCTCAATTTTCTGAACAACATTTTTAATTCTCCAGACAGTAAGTATTAGATGTGTTAGTATTCTATTTATGACAGAAGTACGGGCTTGAACACCAGCAGAAATTCTTAGGTAAGAATTCCAATAGTAGGTATTTGTACGATCTGCCATCCAAAACAAGAAATATCTTCAAAAAAAAAAGATAGAACGCGTAAATCTGCCCACAAATAGCCCTGGGCCCCTTAAAATAAACATGTAGACCTACATTTTTTATCAATCATAAATTTCCATTTATTAAAATTTATCAGTAGACTTAGCAAATATAGGTCAGAAGCCAGCACATTCAGTAACATGCTGAAAAAAAAATGACATGCGTAAGCATTTCGCTCATGACTTTTGAATAGGAGCTCATCAAAATCCAGAACCTTGATTTAATATGGGCAGACGGATAATGCCATGTATACAGATAAAACTTTAAACAAAACAGGGAAGACGCGAATTCATGTGACAATACGAAATTTGACTCCAATTTTACGATAACCAGCTGACCGATTTACAAGAAAAGTGTAGTGAGTAAAGATTGAAATACATACCATATATATGTCTGCAACGAGGAGTAGATTTCATGAGTAGAGCTTAATCCATTTTGAATATGATTCAAACCGCTTACTTCTTGCTCTCAACGGATATTTCTGTTTACATCACGTGATCGCGCGCAATTTGTTTTTGAATATCAGTTCAATCAGTAAATGTGTTTTCTTCATATTTTTTATCAGATAAAATATGTTTGAAGGTTTAAAAAATGTAAAATGGCACAATTAAACAGTAGAGCAATAGAATTAATGATAATTGTTGAAAAAAACTCTCATACCGAAGTTTATCGGTAATTTCCGTCTCCACTCGTCACTGCTGGTCGATAAATAGGACCCAAATGGGACCCGTGTGAATACCTTGTTACAGGATTTGGAGTTTAAATCATCGCTAAACTTATACTATAACAGACAAAAATAGTGTACGGTGATAGTGAACTTGTTTGGATTTATTTTATCTTACATTGTAAAGGTTTATGAGTATAAAAATAACATGGGCTCTATGTGGGTTCCAGAAGGGCTGAAATTCCCGCAAAGGACCCACATAGGTCCCATATAGATATTTAGCCCAGGATTTGCCCATATAGGACCCAGTTTATCATGTTTGCTGGGTAGCTTCTACAGAATCATAATTTTCTGGAAAGAAGAAGAAAGAAAATATATATACATACATGTTTACCGATGGAAGTGTCCTTGATAGTCTTTTGATACAATAAACTGAAGTATTAAGGTTTTTCATCGATACCGTTGATCACCTTGTTTATTTGGTTGAGTTATTAATCACGCAATGTTTTTCGCGCAATGAATGTGACTAATGCTGAGGTGTGAAAACGCATGTTTTATGCAAAATTAAACTTCTTTCATTATATCTGCTAGATTATTTTTTACCCAAAAAGTATAATGAAAAATCATGACAAGAAAAAACTGGACTGAATATATATACTGATATAACTGCCGTTGTATAGTTATGTAACAGAATCGTCATTTCCAAAGGAAACGTGAAATTCCGTCAATGGTTTATATATACCTGTATATATAAAAAAGCCAATCCTAAATTAAGGTTAAAACTCACTACAAAAAAAAGGAAAAGAATCATTTAGAACTGTATCTCCTTTTGTCACGATGCTGATCACCTACGTATAGCAGACAAAGATGATGCACCACTTGATGCCGACCTGATCTCGGTCTTTACCTCTCTTTCACCTTCTAGGTCATCTTTTTCAAAAGGCTACCACATGCCGTCATAATCCTATATTAGGCCACTGGTTATCAACTCGTTAATTACGTATTACGCAATCTTTGTCAATTTGACTTTGCTACTGTGAAGTCGCTTAATTGATTACGTAATCCTTTGTCACATTGTGCATTACTTTCATTATTGTCTGCGCCAATTTTTATCAAAAAGTATAGATGCGTTTATATATCTTTATGTAGAAATACAAATGTGTATTTAAAGAGATTTCACTGTCTTGATTTATCATTTATATTTCTGAGGTTCATCGTAAAAAGGGTTGATATTATACAGAAAAGTTGTGAACTTCAATTCAGATTACGTCCTTCTGTCCGTCTCTCTGTTCGTCCGAAGCCATTTCTCCACAACCCCGGACTAAATTGGATGAAACTTCATATATGAAGGATCTTGCGCCGATGTATTTTCTCGGTTTTCCAATTTGACGCTGTGTCATGGAAAAAGGGGGTTACTTGTAAAAAAAAAAAAAAATCCAATTTCTACTAATAATTCCGTCAGTTTTCGTCAAAATTCCACGAATCTTCGCATTCATATTGTTTATGAAGTTTCAACATGTACCTCCCTTTTTTAATCTATGTCAAACCATGTTACGGGAAAAGGGTGCTTAATGTCTGATAAGTTGTTGCCATTATTGCCCTTAGTAAATTGAACATTGGCAAATGCTGTTTGGCAGAGGGGACAAAACACAAGTAGCCTGTTTCACCCCCACCCTCCTCTCCTGTGACCAATTATTTACCGACAGCCTTCACTTTCCTAAACAGAGACCTGTTCGGGGAGCACAATCCGTCTACGGTGGGTCTTGTTTTACTCTTTATTATTTCCATATACAAATAACACAAAAAGGGGAGGTGTTTTAGTAAAATGCAATAACCGTTGATAGCCTGGTACTTGAAAGAAAGCAATTTAAAACAATGTGGAAAAAAGGTAAATGCTGGTTACCAGTATTTACTCCTCTTTTCATTGAATTAGACTATTCAGACACTAACATCACAATTTGAGCAACTCTTGATACTTCCTTTTTTTTCTGTCATTAACCGAAAAATTGGCCGCTGTAAAGCTAGGGTGATGATTCTTTCATTAATAGAAGCTTTTTGCTTTCTTTTTAATGTAACAATTTTTACCCTTTTACCACTCGAATAAGAATTAATTTTTTGATAAGGGTCTCGTTGTCCAAATTATGCAAATGCCAAACAAAAAAAATCATATTGTGTTTCTTAATATTGTCCTGCTATTAAGATTTATAAAAGTTCTAAGGTGCAATTCAGCTTTTCTTGAACAGGGGGCGAAACGACTAGGGGGGAAACAACCAGGGGGGCGAAACGACCAGTGGGGCGAAACGACCAGGGGGGAAACGACCTGCGGGGAAACGTCTTGGGGGCGAAACGACTAGGGGAGGAAATGGTTTTGGGGCGAAACGTCCCGGAACCGTAGTATCAGGGGCGGTAACCAGTCTAGTAGTTGTATCTGGGACGGTAACCAGTCTAGTTTTGGTCCAGAACGACTCGTAACTGTGGCATGGACGAGCATCAAACCGACCGCTGAAATTCCCTTGATGCTGTAATATTACACTGGTGGTGAGTCTCATTTACTCAGAAATTTATAGATTTAATTGGAATTACTCCAAACGAAAGCAGATGTACTTTTTAACATAAATTCTACTGTACTGTTCCTGGAGAAATCGGCCCCTGGAGAAATCGTCCCCAAACTGCTTGGGGACGATTTCTCTTGTGAATTCGTCCCCAAACAAAAGGTAGGAGAAATCGTCCCCAAATTCAAATTTCATATCGTTGGTCAGGTTGTCATGGAAAAATATGTTTGAAGTTTTGTTTATGTTATGGTAGGGTGGAACAATGATTTTTTTATTTTGAAATGGAAATCTGAAACTTTCCACATACCAGGACTAAAGTTTGAGAAGTTCAAAACACTCAACTTTTTCCTAGTCAGACCAGTACTTTTTTTTTTTACGAATTTTTTAGTATGGTCTGTTGCAATCCGTTGAAAAACACACATATTATTTTGATGGGAAAGGTCGTAAATTTTACCTCAATCTTATAGAATAAGTCAAATCCAAATAAATTATTTTTCTTTCTGCATCAACTAGTCCTACTACCAATCCTCTACAAAGAAAACCCAAGAAGTAATGTCTGTACTTTAATCTTATTTTTTATTATTTTTTTTTAACATGTGCACCGAGCACCAAATTTGCACACATAGAGTTGATGGAAATCATAATATCAACATTAAACTCTTTAACAGTTTAAATTTTTAATAATCTATTTCTGCCCCATCTCTCTGCTTTTTCTTCTTTGGTGGCTGTGTCACAGTTTTTGAAATTAGAGGAAATGTACATGTATTTTTTTTTATTGCTTACCTAAGCATATCACTGCACGGGAATGGGTAAGGTGGCAAAATTCATTTTTTCACTAATGTGGATAGGACTTGCTCTAAGATGATTAATACTTCACACGGCAATCTTTTTTTTATTATTATTTCAAAGTTTGCTCGCCATGCACCTATCAGAGTATTCAGTATTGTGAAACAGGGCTTCCACAAATTCTACTTTACAAATCATAAGTCGAATACAAGAGAACAGGAAATTTCAGGCCTTTAGCTCATTTACCTCTTTACAAACAATGAAAACCTAGACTGGTCAAAATGAAAAGCATAACCACACAACAAAAAATATGCAACCAAAATGTTGAAATCTGTTTGGAAAGGGTAAAAAATATTGTGGTTAAAGGAGAAAATGCCAGTTACCAGCATTTTCTACTTTTCCCTCAATGTTTTGAACAGGTTTCTTCTGTAAAGTTGGGATTGTGTGGTAAAGGGTTAAAATATGAATAATGTCTACAGTATTCCACTTTTTCTTGAAGAAAACAATCGATCCTGAGGCTTTATCTAGTATTCAAATTCACAAATTTCCCTAAAAATGTGTTGAATAACATTTTCCGAAGAAAATGACAATAGAACTGCAAGCATTTTAACTCTTTACAAAATGACAAAATTTTGGACAAGTCCAAATTGTTAACACGGAATACAACAACATAAATGTGATTGAAAATTCAAAGTTATTTGTGGATGATTAAAAAACAAGCCCAAGCAAAAAACCAAGGGATGAACAGGTTGCTAGAGAACTCGTACTCTGGAGAACTTGTACTCTGGAAAACTCGTACACCAATCTGAAGGGTACGAGTTCTCTTGAGAACTCGTACCTTGGGTATGAATTCTCCAGAGAACTTGTACCCTACAGGTATTTTTGGGAATAAATTTGTATCTCTATATATCATTCAGATTTTGGTGAATTATTGATTTTCATTTTATCTTTTATGAAATGATCGCGTAAGTTATACAATAAACAAGCATTGGTAACGGGTATTTGTAGTAAAATATCAGTTTTGTTACCAGATGTTTGATGGATTAAAATGATAAGGAATTCAGGTCAATGGTTAGGTAAATTCAAGAAAGATGAAATCATCAGTAAGATCTACATAATCAGGATTCATCTAATGATTCGAAGATAGGATTTTTTATTAAAGCTTGTTTAGATATTTTTAGGTTCATTAATGGAGTATGCCATTTTTTTTTTTTTTAAAGGAGTCAAAGGTGTCGGGTACAATGAAGTCACATATTAGGTGTGATAAACATGATTGTCCACACTTGCCATTCACCAGCAATTAAACCTGTATAGTTCTTCAAAAGGACTCTTTAACCCTTTAGTTTACCAATCAATGGCATGGTTTTATGAGGAATAAGACTTATATAAACATTGTTGAAAAAGGATTAAACGATTATAACCGGTTCTTTATTATGTAACATTAAAAGAAGAAATCTAACTCTTTGAACTTGATGGATCCAAATAGTACCACCCTGTTGGAGATAGCTTTTTGAAAACGTTATCGGAAAAATGGGGGAGGATGCTTATTTAACTAGCATTTCTCATTTTCCCACATTTTTTTTCCAGCCTTTCAGTCCGATAAATAAATAAGTCTGTACCAAATATGAATGTGAAGTATGCAGAAAATACAATTTTGAAGAGACTAAGAGTTCACATATAGCAGTATTTGCATTTTCTCTCGCTAGATCTCTTTCTTTCATTTTCATTGCACAGTCTTCTTCTATGTTTTCTAAAATGTTTACTTCACGATCTCGAGCTTCAACCACTAAGAAGAAGTAACCATTGTGCAAAATCAAATAACCAACTTGGTCTTCTTTTTCCACGTGTTTTCTCACCTTTTCAAACAATTTTGAAGGTTTCTACAGATGGCTTATGAGAATTTTCGACTTACAATTAAGCGATTCTACGGAGGCATTTTTGTATTGCTGAAACATTGTGGACAAATGTCGTCACTGACTTTTCCAATCATTACCCTACATGCTTAACTCTTTTGGTGCCAAAAGTACACAGGGGACTTCATCGACGACTCACTAAAATTCTGAAAAGATTTTTTTTTTCTGAAAGGTTTGGCTGGGAATCTTGATGGTGTAATCCAAGCTCAGACTGCTTTTTTTTTTCTATATTGATCTTGTTCTTTACCACCCATTTCGATTCTAGCGTTAAATGAATTAAGGGTTCAGTATTAAATATTGCAATTATGTTACAGTAATTTTATCATTGTGAAAATCACACCTTTCTTGCTCTCTTTGTTCAGGAAATTTGCCTTTTCACCAGGTGTGAAAATTTGATTAATTCTGTGTTCATTTTATCAACTCCTTCCATTTAACAAATATCTAATCCAATTAAATACTGATTCCTAGACCATTCTTACACAAAACAACATCAAAAATTAACTCATAACTCGAATGCAAGTGAAGTGAATGCAAAGAATTGAAGAGGGCAAAAATTAATCCTACTTATGATTTTTTAGTTGAATACAATTTATTTATGGTTCATAAATGTTTTCCTTACGATTTTTACATCGAATACAACATACACTGCATGAGAAAACACACAGGTGTCTTTGCTTTGTATATCTTTTCCACACATGTACAAGCAAATAAAGAAAAAATAATCATCAAATCTACATCACAATAACGGCATAGAAATAAAAGTTGACAAAATGCTGGTAAACTAACATTATATTAATTAGTAGGGGTACGAGTTCTCCAGAGAACTCGTACCCAGGGTACGACTTCTCTGGAAAACTCGTACCCTTGAGATTGGGGTACGAGTTCTCCACGGTACGAGTTCTGATACCGATGAACAAGCCAAGGGTCGAAATGGTTTTGGGACGAACAAGCCAGAAGCAATGCCATATGCGTCTTATTATTGATTTTGAATGGATTCTGTTCTAAGAATGACAGATTTCAATGACAAAATCGTGATTTACAACAGAAAATAGAAACTCGAATGACTTTCTAATGGGAAAAAAAGGGGCAGCCATTTTGAAAAAGTGAGTCCTGAAAAAGTCACTTCCGGTTTCTCGATCAGCTTAACCCATCTCAGAAAACAGCTGTAAAAACACATTTCACAACCATTTTAAGAAGTATTCTTGACTGATTTTATCCAAAAAAAAAATGATGAATAAGCTAGAAATGGTAGGTTTTACATGTGTGCACCTTCTCTTTCCTTACAATAAACGAATTTTCATTTTTCAATGTTTTTTTATTCCAAGTCAAACAAAGATCGTTCAGGTCTGAGAGTCGGGTGCACGTGTTCATTAATGTCCTGGCTATAGTCACACAAGTCTTTTTTCTGGAAAAATTAAGCAAAAAATACCCAAAATTGGCGTAATTCAACCGCCCTAAAAGGGCAATAATTTTGCACCATTTTTTTGCGCAGGAACGATAACACAATTAGAGTTACCTCCTGTGTTGGTCCATACTAGTTATGGTTTGCTGATTGTTTAACTCTTTACCACACGACAAAATTGTAGCCTGGTTCAAATTGAAAGCATTTGCAGACAACAAAATAAAGGTGACTGAAAAATTTAAGTTTGTTCTCGGAATGATAGAAAACACCGTAGGAAAAGGAGAAAATGCTGGTTACCAGCATTTTCTCCTTTTCCTACAGTGTTTTCAAAAGGCTTCTTTCTCGGGGCGTCAAAAGTAGGGATTGTGTGGTAATGGGTTAAAGGTGGCCCTTCAGAATTTGGGACGAAAATTATACAAAAATACAAAAATATCATCCTTATACTCCCAAAGCCTTATAATCGTCATTCATAAAACCCCAGTAGTTGAAAACCATCCGACAACACGAGAAATTAGAGATTTACTACGGCCAAGGTCGACATCGACGGGAAACACGTTCTATTTTTACATGAACAACTCGCTCATTTAAATACTGGAAATACACAGACGAAGCTTCAAACATAGCGTCCGAAGAAGATATTATGAAAAATGATTACATGCTTGTTATGAAATGGAATTTAAGCTTCATTAGTCACATGCCAGTCATGTAACATTCCCACATTGCATTTTTTTATTTTTGGCGCGAAATCTAAAAATAGCTTAAGAGGCTACATAGCCTTTTAAGGGAATACCATCAAAAATTTCTTTTTTGGTAATTATATGATTCTTAATCATTGATGATTTGTATTGTTTTTTCAAATAAATTTCAGTGATATATATATTTTTCGATTTGGTGTGATGTAAAATTTCTAAGTACCCACCTTTAACTTTGTGCTTTATATTTCATAGTTAGAGAAAAAGGTTTATTATTTCGATAGGACCCATGTCTTTTTTTCCGTAAGAGTAGATAAATAATTAATTATTATTTGTTTTTTTAGCTCACCTGAGCACAACGTGCTCAAGGGGAGCTTTTAGGATCACCCGGTGTCCGTCGTCCGTCGTGCGTCGTCCGTCGTGCGTCGTCTGTCGTCCGTCGTCCGTCGTGCGTCGTCAACAATTCTTTAAACATCAACTCCTCCTAAACCGCTGGGCGGATTTGGACCAAACTTGGCAGGAATGTTCCTTGGGAGGTCCTCTTTAAAAATTGTTCACAGAATTTGATTCCATCAAAAACTCTGGTTGCCATGGCAACCAAATGGAATTTTTTAGCAAATTCTTTAAAAATCTTCTCCTCTGAAACCGCTGGTTGGATTTTAAAATAATTTCACAGATATGTTCCTTGGGTGACCCTTTTCAAAAATTGTTCGTGAAATTTTGATTCGTCAAAAAATGTGGCTCTGGTGAATGGGGGCTTCTTGCACTATACAGAAATGAAGGAATTCTTAAAAAATCTTCTTCTCTGAAACCGCTGGTCAGATTTTGAAATAATTTCACAGATATGTTCCTTGGTTGACCCTTTTCAAAAATTGTTCGTGAAATTTTGATTGGTCAAAAAATGTGGCTCTGGTGAATGGGGGCTTCTTGCACTGTACAGCAATGAAGGAATTCTTAAAAAATCTTCTTCTCTGAAACCGCTGGTCAGATTTTGAAATAATTTCACAGAGATGTTCATTGGGTGACCCTTTTCAAAAATTGTTCGCGAAATTTTGATTGGTCGAGAAACATGGCTCTGGTGAATGGGGGCTACTTGCACTATACAGAAATGAAGAAATTCTTAAAAATTCTTCTTCTCTGAAACCGCTGGCCAGATTTTAAAATAATTTCACACAGATGTTCCTTGGGTGACCCTTTTTAAAAATTGTTTGCGAAATTTTGATCCGTCAAGAAACATGGCTCTGGTGAATGGGGGCTTCTTGCACTATACAGAAATGAAGAAATTCTTAAAAATTCTTCTTCTCTGAAACCGCTGGCCAGATTTTGAAATAATTTCACAGAGATATTCCTTGGGTGACCCTTTTCTAAAATTGTTCGCGAAATTTTGATTGGCCAAGAAACATGGCTCTAGTGAATGGGGGCTACTTGCACTAGATGGAAATGAAGAAATTCTTGAAAATTCTTCTTCTCTGAAACCCGTGGTCAGATTTTAAAATAATCTGACAGAGATGTTCCTTTGGTGACCCTTTCCAAAAGCTGTACATATAATTTTGATCCGTCAAGAAACATGGCTCTTGTGAATGGGGGCTACTTGCACTATACGGACATGATGAAATTCTTTAAAATTTTCTTTCTCTGAAACCCCTGGTCAGATTTTGAAATAATTTCAGTGAGATGTTCCTTGGGTGACCCTTTTCAAAACTTGTTCGTAAATTTTGATCCATCAAGAAACATGGCTCTCGTGGATGGGGGTTACTTGCTCTTATACAGAAATGAAGAATTCTTAAAAATTCTTCTTTTTGAAACTGATGGTCAGATTTCGAAATGACTTTTACAGGTGACCTTTTGAAAACTGCTTGGCAAAATTATAAATTTGGTTCCAATGTTTCAATGCTAAAAAAGAAAAAAAAAATAGACTATGGTCATCTCAAAAATTCAGGTGAGCGATCCAGGGCCATCTTGGCCCTCTTGTATGTTTTATTTGAACTCGAAATGTTCATACTTTGTTTTGACATGTAGCAAGCAAGGATGAAATACACTGAATTACAATCAGTAAAATTGATAATGACTTGAACGCTAACCCATGTACTTCAACAAAAGAGATCTTGGCTATTTAACCCGAAATGGTTTACTCAGAATGCTATTAGATATTAATTAATAAAACTACTGTATATACCAGAAAGCTTAAGTATTAACCCATTACCACACAATCCCTACTTTTGACGCCCCTGAGAAAGAGGCCTTTAGAAAACATTGTGGGGAAAAAGAGAAAATGCTGGTAACCAGCATTTTCTCCTTTTCCCACAATGTTTTCTACCCTTTCCAAATCAAGTTTCATTTTTTGATTCACATTTATTTTGTTGTCTGCAAATGCTTTTAATTTGGACTAGTCCAAAATTTTGTCGTGTGGTAAAGAGTTAACTTTGCTTGGTATTCCTCATTTCCCCTTTTTGTATAATTTGTATACTTAGGAGAATAAAAGATTTGTCTTAACTTGTCTTACAGATGATAAATTAAGGTGCTTCAACAGAAGTAAAATATAGCATGATGTTAGCCTGAAAAGACTTTAAGACTTTATGGTTTGTCTCAAAATCAGGATAATCTGTGGACAACACACTAAATCAGCCTGGCAGGTGCAACTTAATTTTGAGAGAGATAGAGAGAGAGAGAGAGAGAGAGAGAGAGAGAAAATAGGCTGTTTGAAAGATATTTGTTGAATCAAGTTGCTACGATGTAGCTTGCAATACTCAGTATGCCTCCAATTCCTCCAATTCCTCTAGTGTTGCTAAAATGATGATTTTATCAGCGGAAAATAGTTCAGTTGGTAGCGAAGAACATTTGAGTCAACCAGCTCGGTCAGTTTCCTTCTGAGGATTGATGATAGTTATTCTGATAGGATTCAGTTCTCTCTCATTAAAGACCAAACACACAGGTCTCTGAAATCTGAGTTCTTTTAATCTCTGTAAATAAGTATTTTCCAAAAATCACCCTTTACCAAAAAGGAAAAAAAGTTGAAAGCATTTGTAGAAGACAAATGTTAATAAAAAAAGTAACACTCATCTTTCAAATGCTAAAAAATACTTTTGGAAAAGGAGGAAATGCCTTTGTGGAAAAGGGTTTCAATATACAGTAATCAGAGATGTGGGTCAATAAAACACTCTCAATGGGATCGAACTGGTGACTTCACGACTGACGGCTGGAAATGAATCTCGTAAAACGTACAAGTAGGAAAGGACTGGAAAATATACGAGACAGAGAGAGAGAATGAAAAAAGAAAAATCTTTATACGACAAATCAAAATAATGGGCAGATAAGAATATAAAACAAAATACATGAAATGACAAGCGAAGGACTACGGAAAAAATTTATCAGCATTTTTTTTTTGTTTGTTTCAAATCAAAGTCAATCGAAGACCTATCAAACAGATGTAATCTGTTTGTGACAGGTGTGAAAAACATCCTATCAGTGTCAAATAGGCGGTATAAACAATGGCAAAACTACCAAATCACTGTTGGATTAAGGTAACTAATACACATAATGTACAAGCTAAAGACAACGAACATTCAAAAATATTTTTATAGACGATTCGAATTATGATATGGATGAAATTTAATGTTAGGGTAATTTCTCCAAAATTTTATTGGGGGACGAATTTACCAGAGAAAATGTCCCCAGGGGACGATTTCTCTTGAGAAATCGTCCCCAAGCAGTTTGGGGCCGATTTCTCCAGGGGCTGATTTCTCCAGCATTTTACTGTACCGTATTTGTCACTGGTGCACTTCGATCCACACAACCTGCTCTTGAAGCCCTTTATGTATATATGGAAGCTCTACCTGTACTGCAAAATTAATTCTAAGTCACTGACTTTTATCAGATAGACTGTCTCATTTTTTTTTTTCAGAAAGTAGCCACATAGTGCAAGCCACATAATGCACAAACGTGGACAAATAGATACCTTCAATCTGAAGGTCTGCTCCGATACTATATTTGTTTCTTGTCTTTGCACACCTTCAGAGCAACGTTCATTCAAAGTATCTGGAATTAATATGATTTTACCCAAATCTTTTCGAAAGGCTCTACTTTATTCTGTAGACCAATATTGTATTTGATGTATACAGAATTAATCCATAAGAAATCAAGATAAGTTTGACACACGATATAGATTTTCAGAAGATCAGTGAGTTGCAATAATCAGTCTGTGGGTTGAGGGCATTTTCTGGTAAAACACAGAATTCAAACCACATTTCTAGATGAGATACCCACCAAAAGTTTTTTACTTGTTAGGGTCCTGTGTGGCTCAGGGGTAAAGCGTAGGAATCATGACCTGGAGGCCCTGGATTCAAGCCTCGCTGGCTCCACTGTGTTGTTCACAAGAGTTTTTTGGCAAGACACTTCAGAGTGTCATTTGGCAAAACACTTCAGAGTCCCAGCCTGGTAATGCATTATGTTGAAACCCAGGAAAACATGTTCAAGTGAGCTGTTGCTATGATATGACTGAAATAACTTTGAAAACTAAGTAAAACACCATACAAACTAATCATTGTATATTTTTTGAGTTTTTTCCCTTTGCTTATTTTCCTTTACAAATCATGTTTGCTTATAACTCGAAATATAAACACTGGTTTCCAATATTTAACTCCGCACCCAACGCTATAATTTTAGACTAGTCCAATTCGATATTTAATATTTGGTATGTAGCATCTCCTAGTGGACCTCTACGAAGATTGTTCATATGATGCCCCTGAGGTGAAAACTGGCCGCGCCAAGGAGGTCACAAGTTTGAACCATAGGAACAAAGAAGGAAAACTTTGAAGTTCTTCTTCTCTGAAAGTAGGAGCAGAGCATTGATGTTTGGTATGTAGCATCTCTTAGTGGACCTCTACCAAGGTTAATCATATGATGCCCCTGGGGTCAAAATTGGTTCAGCCCCGGGGGTCACAAGTTCTAAACATAGGAACAAAAAAGGAAAACTTTATGTTTGTTGTGTTGTCTGCCCTTTTCAACCGTTATACCTCCTCGACAACTGCCACAATTTTGCAAATGTTGTTTCATTATCATTTTGGCCTTGAACCTCAATATTTGGTATTTATCTTCATTGTAGACCTTTACTGCTTAGTACTCAGGTGAGCGATATAGGGCTATCATGGTCCTCTTGTTTTTTTGTTAAATTGCCTGTTTCTGTCCAAGCCCTGGCATGGCAATTAAGTCACCTTCAGTTGTCTCTTAGTTATCTCAGGCTGCAAAGATGCATCTTAACAAGGAAGGAAACATTAATATGTTAAGTAGCTCTTTTGTCTGTTTCAACATTTCAACCCTTTCCAAAACAATTCTGGGTTTTCATGACCCCAAGAAATCAGTGTTTTAGAAACACTGTGGGAAAAGGAGAAAAAGCTAGTAAGCAGTATTTTTAGTTCACCTGAGCAAAACATGCTCAAGGGGAGCTCTTAGGATTACCCGGTGTCCGTTGTCGTGCGCCATCAACAATTATTAATATCAACTCCTTCTAAACTGCTAAGCCAGTTTGGACCAAACTTGGCTGGAATGTTCCTTGAAGGTCCTCTTTAAAAACTGTTCACAGAATTTAATGCCTTCAAAAACTCAAGTTGCCATGGCAACCAAATGGAATTTTCTAGGAAATTCTTTAAAAATCTTCTCCTCTGAAACCTTTTGTCAGATTTTGAAATAATTTCACAGAGATGTTTTTTGGGTGACACTTTTCCAAAAGTATTCATGAAATTTTGATCTGTCAAGAAACATGGCTCTGGTGAATGAGGGCTACTTGTACAATATGAAGAAATTATAAAAAAAAATTTCTTCTCTGAAACAGCAGGTCAGATTTTGAAATTATTTCACACAGATGTCCCTTTCGTGATCCTTTTTAAAAAGTGATCGCGAAATATTTATCCATCAAGAAACATGGCTCTAGTGAATGGGGGCTACTTGAATGATGGGGAAATGGAAGAAAATCCTTAAAATTCTTCTTTTCTGAAACCGTCAGATCTTGAAATAATTTCACGGAAAAGTTCCTTGGATGACCCTTTACAATATTTGTTTGTGAAATTTTGATCCATCGAGAACCATGGCTCTGGCAAATGGGGGCTACTTGCACTATATGGGCATGAAAAAAATTCTGAAAAATGTTTTTTCACTAAAACAGCAGATCCGATTTTAAAGTAATTTCACAGAAATGTTTCTTTGGTGATCTTTTTCAAAAATGTTTGCAACGTGCTGATTTGTCAAGAAACATGGCTCCGATGAATGTGGGCTACTTGCACTATATGGCCATAAGGAATTTCTTTAAAATTCTTCTTCTCTGATACGGCTGACCAGATTTTAAAATAATTTCACAGAAATGTTTCTTGGCTGACCATTTTCAAAAATTGTTTGAGATATTTTGATCCACTAAGAAACCTGGCTCTGATGGCTGTGGGCTATTTACACTATACAGACATAAAGAAATTCTTAAAAATTCTTTTTCTGTGAAATGACAGATCTATGCAAGTCTAGCATATTGATGTATGGTAAAGACTTAAGGCACATTGTTTTCAAAAGTATTCTTTCTTAGGGTTGACAAATCTCTTGACTTACATTAACTCTACCAAATGATAAAATTTGGACAAGTACAAATTGAATTTGCAGACAAAGAAATAAATGTCAATCAGATATTGAAATTTGATTTGGGAAGGGTAGAAAACATTGTGAGAAAAGGAGTAAATGCTCATTAGCAGCATTTTCTCCTTCTCCTATAATGATTTCAAAGGCTTTCTCTCTCAGTGTCATTAAAAGTCGGGATCATGTGGAAAAGTGTTAAAGGGTTACAGTTGAATATTCCTGCCAGAGAATTTTAAAAAAAATTGTAGCAAATGTTTATTTTCCTTGAATTTCATCTGTTTTTCTTTCAGTTAACCACACAAAAATGAGAAAAGTTTCCAGAAACATCAAAATCCTGAGAGATTTCTGAAAATAGTGTGCCAGTAGGAAATCTTCATTGTCCCAGTGACATATTGGAGCCATATGAACCAGTAGTAGAGTGGAATATTGTTGACTTCATTGAACTGGATAAGCCGTCAGAAAAGGGATTCTATGGTATTTGCTTTGTACTAAAATTTTTGATGGAGATATTTTTTCAAACATACTGTTACATTATAGACCATTTTGGTTTGTATAAAAACAACTTTTACAATATTTCTTTGATACCATTTTACTATGTATTCAATTAAAAAAAAACTTTTGCAGAAATCAAATTTTTCACTACTTTCCGTTTTCTTTGCATACTTTTTACTGTTTTACTTAGTAATATTTTTGCATTCATTGGTCATAGCCACAGAGGAATGTAGGGTTTTCCATGGCGCACAAATCCTGCGACATAGACACAATTCTAATTCAAATGACCCCCAAAATAAATGACAGTGCGTCATCAGTGACACAACTTTTTAAAATCTGAATACTCTACAAACTTGAATAAAGCGTCGTAAATCCAACTCTGTTCTTCCTTCAATATTAGATGAACACTTTTTATCCCCTGCCAAAAGGCGGCGGGGGATATGGTAATAGTCTCCGTCCGTCCTTCTGTCCTTCCGCTTTTTGTCCGGAGCATATCTCCAAAAGTATGAAAGCTAGGAACTTGAAACTTCACACACATATAGAACTCATTGAGGAGGCATGCAGTGCAAAAGATTCATTACTCTGTCGTCAGTATTTTTGGAGTGACCGGTATTGCCCTTTGTACATTTTTACTTTGAATTTTTGTCCGAAGCATATCTCCAAAAGTATAAAAGCTAGGAACTTGAAACTTCACACATATAGAGAACTCATTGAGGAGGCGTGCAGTGCGAAAGATCCATAATTGGTCTTCAGTGATTTTGGAGTAATTGCCCTTTGTAAATTTTAACTTTGGATTTTTGTCTAGAGCATATCTCCAAAAGAATTCAAAGCTATCAACTTCAAACTTCACTCGTGGATAGATCTCATTTAGGAGGCATGCAGTGTACAAGAACCATTACTCTATCTTCAGTTTTTTTGGAGTTATTGCCCTTTATACATTTTTTTCTGGAATTTTTGTCCTGAGCATATCTCCAAAAGTATGAAAGCTAGGAACTTGAAACTTCACACACATATAGAACTCATTGAGGAGGAGTGCAGTACGAAAGATCCATTACTCTGTCGTCAGTATTTTTTTGAGTTATTGCCCTTTGCACATTTTTACTTTGAATTTTTGTCCGGATTATATCTCCAAAAGTATAAAAGCTAGGAACTTGAAACTTCACACATATATTGAACTCATTGAGAAGAAGTGCAGCGCACAACAACCACAACACTGTCTTCAGTATTTTTGGAGTTATTGCCCTTTGTAAATTTTAACTTTGGATTTTTGTCCGGAGCATATTTCCAAAAGTACAAAGGCTAGGAACTTCAAACTGTAATCACTTATAGAATTCATTTACCCATTTCCACACAATCCCTACTATTGACGCCCCTGAGAAAGACGCCTTTTGAAAACACTGTGGGAAAAGGAGAAAATGCTGGTAACCAGCATTTTCTCCTTTTCCCACAGTGTTTTCTACCCTTACCAGAACATATTTCTATTTTTGAGACACCTTTCTTTTGTCGTCTGCAAATGCTTTCAATTTGGACCAGTCTTAAGTTTTCTTGTGTGGTAATGAGTTAAGGAGAAGTGCACTTTACAAAAACCAAAACTCTGTCTTTCGAGTCTCGGACATTCAAGAACATGGCATATTTCGAGGTATTCTGAGAGTCCCGGCAAAAACTCTACTTTATTGAACCAAAAGTAGCTCGGTAATTTCGAGTCTCGATAGGTCGATAATTCGAACACGGGTGCTGGTCCCTGTAATACATGGATCCGTGGTGAAAAGATAAACCGACTACCTTAGTTACTGTTGCCAAGGTCTCACAAACAAACGTAGTCAACACCTATACAGTATAGCAGATAGGCTTCTTAAATCGTGCCTTCATGACTGTTTCTCTCAATAAAATTCCGGAAAAAGTATTTTAGTCATATATTTCTATCGATGATAAATTCTCGGTAAGAAATTTAAAGATGCTTTACTAATTTACAAACGGAGATGTATTAAAAGGGCGAATTACGGGGGCGACGTACAATGTAACAGATTTACATGTTTAAACAAAAATTTGAACATATAAAAAACATCAGCAAATATCCGTTTTGCCACAGAATAATAGAAATAACGATACTTATTGATTTCGTTGGGCTAGTAAAGTCATCTCAGCATCATATAAAATTAAAGAAACCTTTTGAAAAGTTTATAGAATGTCTGAATGTACAGAGGGGTCTAAGTTAATGAAAAAGATTAATATCAGGTTAAGGGGAAAAGGGTTGTCTGATGGATTATAAAATGTGTCAAGTGTGTTGTCAATTAAGAAAATTGTTAATATCATTGAAGGTAGTATATGATATACTGATGACAACGGGTGGTCAAGGTGATTAAAGCGGCAAATTGTTTTGCAATCAAACACACTTCTTATCAAATTAACAGTTTACCAACACACCCTTTGTGCTAATGTTCAGATTGCTAATCCATTTAAACGTGTCACCAAATGACAAAATTTTTAGAGCAATCCAAATTCAAATATTTGCAGACAACAAAATAAATGATTCAAAAATTGAAATTCGTTTTTGAAAAGCGCAAAAGACAGTGAGAAAAGGATAAAATGAATGTTACAAGCATTTTCTCCTTTCTCCGCAATGCTTTTAAAAGCTTTCTACGGGTCGTTTAAACTCGTTATGTGGTAAACGGTTAAAACAGATAAGTCAAGAGAAAAATGTCCATGTTCCACCAGATCAAAAGTTAGACTTTTTTTAAAATTGAAATATACTCCTATAATGAGGAAGAACTACACGTCAAAGCGCTTATTGTAATCAGCAGGCACTTTAAATCCAAGAATAAACATCATGTAATTTGCAATCTGATCTATATCTACACATCAGAGATCGTATATACGATCCCAGTACACATTCAGCATATTCTTCATGCACCATGGGTTAAAATTAATGTCAAATTGAAACATTGGTGACAAGTAACGCGGCCACTTTTTGGATGTGCAAAGGTTATTGAACAAGGTTAATATTCAAGTAAAAGTATTTTTGTTTTTATTAATACTTCATATAGGTCTGTTTTTACCTTTGTTTTCCAGTTTTCACTTTCAGTTAGGAAAAATTACAGAATACTTTAAATTAATCTATTATCCAGAGCTGATCCGCTCTTTGCACAAGTTCAAATTTTCAGTAATCATCACAATTTAAACTTTTCTATAGCCTCTGCGTGATCTCACGTCATCGATGCACGTTCGCAAAGCACATTTTTTAATTTTCTTTTAAAATTCAAACGTTAAAAACACAACATAAAGAAAGGGAATTGCATTCTTCCAACGTTAGCAGTCGTTTATTTGTGAGCCGAAATAGCAGAAACCAAGGTAGGACATCGGGTAGAATAAACGCGATGTCCTGATTGGTCAAATATCGATTTCCACGGATCCATGTATTATTTTCCTTCTTTAAATTGATTGTTTATTCGAATACAATATTTTCGCACCTCTCCAACGATGGTTTTCACACCTTTCCAAGCAAAGGATTTCATCTCGCCAGCCTGTCTACGGTGTGGCGCAAGTTTTACAAACTGACAGTTACTACGTGGTATTCATACCACAATATGATTTGAGAAGGTGTTGACGTTAGTTATTGATGAGAGGCTACTTGTGACAACAGCCCTTTAAATTCATTGTTGATCCTGAAAAGTCAGTTTACCAGCCGATATAGCTCAGTAGGTAGAGCGTAGGACTTGTGAACACAATGTCCTACAGGTTGTGGGTTTGAATCCCCAGCTGGCCAACTAAAAATTACTAATAGTCTTTCGGATGAGACGTTAAACCGCGGTCCTGTGTGACGGTGCTACATACCGAGCACGTTAAAGAACCAGGCGGAATTCTCAGTAGTTTTGTCCTGTATCCTTGCACTATCCCCCGTAACAACTAACCGTCTTCTGGGGGCGTCGCTCAGATGGGCAACCGGTAGCGACGATAAATAAACGAAAATAATAAAAAAAAGTCAGTTTAGTAACAGCATTGTGATCAGACGACGCCATATTTCTATCAGTTTTCGTGTCAAATCTAATTATAGCATCAGGTTTTTCCCAGTCGCATCGCCACAGATTAAAACCCGTTTGATCACATAGATTTTATATGTTTTGTTACGCTGACGTCTTACTTCGGGTTTGTGTGAATATCAGGATCAAAATTCTGATTCGATATGACTATCAATGGTACCTTTTAATGTCGTAGAAATTTACCTTCGACACAGGTAAATGTGATTTTCACGGGTTGTGTAGATATTCTGATCTGTTTTCGTGTCGAAGACATTGGTAATGAGAAAACAGTGTTCCCACTGAAAATTTTATTTGGCGGTTTTGTACCCGATACAATTGAAAAATGGGGGTATAAGAAAAAAAATGGGGGTACAAATTCAGAGTGAAACTAGTATGCCCTCAATTCTAAATTGTTTACTTAGTGCCTCATTTTCGATCCAATGCAGAACAATCATATAGATCTAGTATGTAAATGAACATTTTTTAAATGTAATTGACACTTAAAGAATTGTTTGGCAAACTAGTAGTTTATATGCTCATCTTTCCATTCGAATTCTGACTGAAAACTGCCGTATTCAATATGCAGTGTTCCTATTAGCTTTTTATTTCTGGAGTACACTTACCCCTTGAGTTGTAAACCCGGAAGGGGGGGGGGCAGCTAGATTCCATATTTGAGGGTATGACAATAATGATTCTCAACGCAATCCATACTGATGGTTTGCACCAAAAAAGTTTGTTATATCCAGATATTTGTGGAAATTTACAGCTTACACCCATTAAAAGCTGAAAAAACAGTATGAAGTGACTCTGATCGGACAATGTAAAAAGGAGCATTTTGTTGTGTCATGGGTTTCCGCGTTTTTTGGACCGATCATTTTTTCGTGTCCATTTAACTATGGATAAGTATTTCTGCAATAAATGAACTCTCTTTACTAGATTTTGAATGGTTCTACAACTAGTGTACCTTGCTTGCTTACGAGAACCCGAATTCTGAAACCTGAAAGCGTCTACAGTATATTTCTGAGCTATTCCCAATAATATGTGGGTTTACAGACGAAAGTCGTTGTCGTCGACAAAAGGCTTTTTACCGACTGCGTTTAACAGAGGGGAGCTGAATTAATGAATTTTTTGGAAATAAACGGGTCCCAGTCTGCAATATAATAAATCGCAATGATAAAGACCGAGTACGCCGACCATGTAAATGTTCTAAAAATAGAAACCTGGAAATCCAAAATTTTTCTGATGATTTATATTTTCCGAAAATCGCACTTGCGTGAGCCGTTCTATGCAAGCATTTCCTGCTTGAGTTTTGTTCGATCTTCTTAATGATTTCACATATAGGTTTGCAATTTTGTACGTGTTTTATTTCATTTATACGTGTTTCACGCACGATTTTGCGTGATCGGGAACTCTGAGAAAAGTCGAAATTCTCTGTTTTTATCTCCGCTAAAGCCTCATTAGCTCAGCACTATAACTTCAGTAATTTACCCTTCTATGACCATTTCAACTGCGCCGAAATCAAACAGTACCATTTGTGATTCAAAATTTGGATGTCTTTCTCGACATAATTATAAAGGGGAAGATTTTACAATTGTGTTAAAATTACAGAAAAGACTTTTCCAGAAACTTTAGAAAGAAAGGCCAGATTATTTAGAATATTTAATTAAAAAGTCCATACTCATATGATCAAAACGGGAAAATTCACAGAAAATAACCCATTTGATACTATATTGTTCAAATGCTGTAAATGAATGAATCAAATATGGCCAGATACAATTAAAGTTATACTGCTCGGGAAGAAAACTTCGATCGTCGATCTCGAATGCACTTGCATTTTTTTCCAAGGACATTTTGGATGATTTGAGCACCGCGAAAACTTGAGCATTTTGCTTATCCCCTTGGGACCTCAAATTATCAAGGTTTTACTATATTTTCGATTTCTTTCTCGCATGTATCTCCAAAAGTATAAAAGCTAGGAACTTGAAACGTCACACACATATAGAACTAAGTGAGGAGAAGTGCAGTGCACAAGAACTATAACTCTATCTTCAGTATTTTTGGAGTTATTGCCCGTTGTAAATTTTTACTTTAGATTTTTGTTCGCATATTTCCATTTAGATTCACAGGCTTTTTTTAACTGATTACCCTTTGATGACTTTATCCTGTTCTGGGACAAGTGCTGGTTTTTTGCCCTTGTTTTTGTAATAAGGTGTCATGGAAAAAGGGGGTTTCATGTTATATTTCATTCCATTTCTTGTGAAGGCAGCTCCTTCCACATTTCTTGACGGAATTCAATAGAATTTTGACAGAATATTTCTTGTCATGTGACCTATTGCATATTCTCAACATTTTGCAATTTGTACTTGCATCATGAAAAGAAGGGGGCTTCATGTTTTATTTCATTTTATTTCTTGTGAATGCAACTCGTCCCATATTTCTTGACAGATTTTCACATTATCGTTTGACCCAATACAATGCCTCCCACATATCTTGGCAGATTTGGATGGAATTTTCACATGATCATGTGACCTACAGCATATTGTCAAGGTTTTGGGATTTGTAGCTGCATCATGGAATAAGGGGGCTTCATGTTATAATTTCATTTTTCACCAGAATCTCTTCAATTACTGGACATATCTCAATAGATTTGGATGAGATTTTCACACATTATGCGACCTATTACATGTTGTCAGGGCTTTGCCATTTATCATGGAAAAAGGGGACTTCATGTCAATTTTAATTTTGCACATATTTTCATAGAACTTCATATTTTTATTGCTTGCTCAAAGCCAGTGACAAATGAGTCAATTGTGCATTCGTCTCTCCATGCATCAGTCTGTTCGTAAACCTTTTAGATCACAAGTAATACCATATATCCATTCAGCTACCCAGGCAGGTGCTGCAAATTTCAACACTTTAGTCTCTAGCTACCTGCTTGAAATGGCAGCAGTTTGGTGGCTTATATTGTGAGAAGGATATCTTCTAAAGTCCTTGACAAAAATTGATGAAACTTCATGCATGTTTTCCATTGGATAGTCCGCAGATTCTTTTTTTTTTTCTCCCACATAATATGAAATCCTGAAATGGGTACTTAATATATAATCCTGTTATGGACCTTTTATATTTATTTATGTATGAAATCGTGTGCCATGGAACAAGGGAGCTTAATGTATAATTTCATCATGGACCAGTAACAAAAAGGCCACATGTTCATGCAAAACACAATACCTCTTATACGTTTGTATAAAAAAAGGTCTTTTTTGGCAGGGGATATCATTTCAATGAAATTTCTTGTCTTATTTTAACTACAGAGTTTAGTTCAGATTAAAGTGGTTTTCCGGGAATTTATTTATAGAATCAGACTGGTTTACGCATTATTGCCTTGAAGTATTTTGGACATGTGTTGTACAAATATGGGACCAGTGGAAGTCGTGGTTGGGTCCTCTATATTTCATAGCTTATTTTACACTACTTCCGGTATATGAAATTACACATTTCCAGTCAGTGCTATTTGCAGTAATTAACCCTTTACCACACAGCAAAATTTTAGAACTGTCCATATTGAAAGCACTTGCAGGCAACAAAATAAACATAAGTCAAAAATTGAAATTTGTTTCCAGCTGGGTAGGAAATATTGTGGGAAAAGGAGAAAATGCTGCTTACCAACATTTTCTCCTTTTCCCACAATGTTTTCAAAAGAATTATATATCAGGGTCGTAAAAACCAGGGATTGTATGGTAAAGGATTAAGTCACGAAGAAAACTGTAACATTCTCCTCTCATCTGCTTCCTATCACTGCCGATCAAACCACGTCAAGCAGCAATTCAGATAAGAATGTTTCGTCTTTCAAAGAATGAAATCAACCTTTCCACCAGAAACATTGTAAATCATGCTTAATGATGTAGAGATCCGTTTATTTTGACCATTTAAATCAAAGAATTGACCCTCAACTAATGTTGACAGTACAATACAGACATGAAGAATTTCTTTAAAAATTTTTTCTTCTCTGAAACGGCTGATCAGATTTTGAAAAAATTGGCTATGGTCCTCTTAAAAATTCAGGTGAGTGATCAAGGGCCATCTTGGCCCTCTTGTCTGTTGCATTCTCATCGACCATTTTCAGCTGTAAGAATTAAAATAGAATTATATCAACAAATTCATTAAAAGAGAGCATAATATCTTTGAAATATTTTTTCTTAGAAGTATTTTGTTAAATAAGAAGGTAGATATGAATAGATTTCCTCAGACAATGTTTTTTTAGATGATTTAGAGCTATAATGATATGCTAGTAATCTCCATGTGCGTAAGGCCAGCAAGCCATGTGATTGCCCTGTATGTGTCCATGCTAGCCTGTGTTTGTCAGTGTGTTTGTACATTACTTTGATTTAACTCAATACCAAATGACAATATTCTGGGATTCTCCAAATTGAACGCATTTGCAGACGACAAAATACAAGTAACTGAAAATTTGAAATTTGTTTTTGTGAAAAGTGGGAAGCATTGTGGGGAAAAATAGAAAATGCTGATTGCCAGCATTTTCCCCTTTTCCCACAATGCTTTCTAAAGGCTTCTTTGTCAGGGTCGTCTAAAGTAGGTATTGTGTGGTAATGGGTTAAACCATCTTCCATCAAACTACCAGTCCAATTTTGGTGAAACTTCACCAAAAAAAATTTGCCATGGTTTTCTTCAGAATTTTGAAAAGAATTTGATTACTTTAAAAGCTCTAATTGCCATGGCAACAAAACTGAAAATTATTTGAAATTCGGTTGTCTGAAATCATGAGACATTGAGCTATCAAATTCGGCATGTAGCATCCCCTTATAAACCTCTTGCAGGTTTCTTCAAATCATAGCCCTGCGGCCAAAACTGATCCTATCCAAGGGTCACAAGCTATACATGGAACTATATATTGAAAACTTTAGAAAACCTTCTGGATCTCTACCATAAAGCTACCAAATTAGGCTTGTAGCTTCATGTAATTGACCTCTATTAACGTTATTGAAATTATAGCTCTAGGTTCAAGGCCCCACCCTCGTATCTACAGCCTGCACGGGTGGCTCAGCGGTGAGCGTGTCGGACCCATGACCTGGTGGTTGTGAGTTCGATATCCGGTTGAGGCAAACTTTCTCTCGGGCGTATTTTCGCCTCTCACCTCTGCTGAAGCATGTGAGAAAAGTAGTCGGTGGCTTTGGAAAGAAAGTAGTGTTAGTACCGGTATGAGAAAGCCAGGAAACACATGTGCATCACCGACCGCCATGATATGACCTTAGCTGTTAAAGTGGCATAAAATCCCAACACAACAACATCGTATCAACAAGTTTACATTGGTTTTTAGAGTGAAAACGTAAAAAAACTTCTTGCTTCTAACCATAAGGCCTAGGACTACCAAATTTTGCATTTAGCTTTATCTAGTTGGCTTCTACTCTGATAGCCCAAGTTTTAGCCCTGGGGTCATATTGGACCCAGCCACAGTAGTCACAAGTTCCAAGATTGCTCAAATTATAGCCCAGGGTCATGTTTTGCCCAACCCCAGATATCACAACATTTACATTGACTAATAACAAGTTCCAAGAATGTTCAAATTATAGCTTACTGTCACATTTTGCCCAACCCCAGATATCACAACATTCACATTGGCTAATATAATGAAAACTTTAAAGATCTTCCTGTTCCTGACCTTGTTTATAATCACACAGCCTAGACCAGTATTATTTTGCAAGTGGCTGTATCATGTGGAAGTCTACCATGATTCAATTACTGTAATAATAGCTCTGTGGTCAAAAATGGTTTCAACTTGGCGTCACAACTTTTACATGGGCTTTGGCCTAGTATTGTAATGTCTCAAATGTACGGTACCTATTAGCCAGTGGAGTTAAGTAGGGCTATGATGGCCCTCTTGCTTTTATACTAACCAAATGATCTATGCTTCAGATACATGTATGTCTTTCGCACAGGAATCCTTTCCATGAATATTGACAAGAACATGAGCATGCTAACAATGTCTCCTGATGGTCCAAGTGACATAGTTGCCAATCAGTCTACATCGAAAAAGCATTGGAAAAAAAATTATAAGAAGAAAAATTGGCTTTGTGATCGTTGTGGAAGTGTGTACTTAACAAAAGAACCTTTCATACGACACATGCTGATGCATACATGCCCCAGTGACAAGCCATACAAGTGTGAATTTTGTCACCTTGGGTTCCATTTACAATCTTCCTTAAAGAATCATAGAAGAGTGCATCGAAAAAGTCAACTGAAGTGTGATAAGTGTGATAAAGTTTTTACAAGGAAACAAAATTATCTTGGGCATATGCTGATTCATGAGGGAAAAGAACCTTTTAAATGTGACCTTTGTGGGGATGAGTATGCTTTTAAATGTTTATTAAAAGACCACATGCGCACACATACGGGGGAGTATTTTGCATGCAAGATATGTGACAAACAGTTTTTTTACAAGTCAACTTGGACAGAACACATGAAACTGCATTGTACAACTAGTAATGTGACTGGTAAATACTTCCAAAAATCAAGTGAAAATGAGGAATTTCATGTAATGCATTCTAAGTTTCATGAAGACAGATACCATTGTGACTGCAGCATATGTGAGATAATTCGTAGGAATGGTAAAAGAGTCAAAAAAAGACCAGCACCACATCATTTTGGTTTTTTAAAGCTATTTACCTGTACAGAATGCAGTATGAAGTTCTCTTCTCTGAGGTCTTTGAGCAGACATATGAAAAGCAAACATAAGGATAAATTAAATGGAATAAAAAAATATCCAATTAGATCTACGCAATCAGAATGTCATCAAAAAGAGGTAAGAGACAGGGAAAAAAGATATCAAAAGGAACAAAGAGAAAGAAACCATTTTGTATGTGCTCATAAGAAATGCAAGGCAAGATTTTTGTCTGAGGAAATGTTAAACACCCACAAATTGATACATACTCACAAAAAATATACCTGTGGCCTTTGTTCTAGAGAATTTACCAGAAATACAGCTCTTAAAAATCATATGATGGAGCATTCCAGAATGTTTGTGTGTGAAATTTGTGATGCAGTTTTCAAACGCAGAAGGCTCTTACAGAATCACAAGAGAGAGCATTACACTGAGGAAACACATCCATACTCATGTAGCTATTGTGATCGTTTATTTAAAAGTGAAGTACGTCTTAGAGTTCACCTGAAAATCCACTCAACCATATGTAAGTACTGCTTACTTGAGTTTCCATCAGAGAAGGACCTGGAAAATCATTTAATTATCTGTAAACAAGCAAATAGGTGCAATGTCTGTGATGCAACATTTGGAACAAAATCTTTATTAGAAAACCATTTATTATTGCATGATGAGAAGGAACATTTGGCTTGTCTGCAGGGTCCAACTTCTCCAGAGAATGGTGTACATGTAACATCAAACACAGCAACAAATGAAGGTAAAAAGGCACATGAATGTGATTTTTGTGATATGTCCTTCTTATCTGTTTTACATCTTGCTGACCATGTGAAAGAAAAGCACAAGGATGATCTATTTAAATGTGGACATTGTGACACAGTTTTTAGAAGGAAAAAACAGCTAGAAAAGCATGTGATGACTCACATAAAGAAAAAAGGACGGTCAAGGCTAAAAGAGCAGAACAAGATAAGATTCATTCCAAAGAAACCGTTTCAGTGCGACATCTGTAAGGTACAGTTTTCATCCAAAGTGGGCTTCTTGTACCATCAGAGGGTTCACAAAGGAAACATACAATTAAACTGCCAACAATGTGATGCAAAATTTTCTGATGTTGAAGAATATGTTACTCACCAGTCCACTCATGGTGACTTGATAAAACCTTTCCAATGTGGCTACTGTGATATTTCATTTGGTACTGAGGACTTTTTTGCATTTCACATGAGGACTTGTGAGATTAAAAAAAACCTACACGCTCAGACAAGAATCAAAACTTAAATTTTGGCAGCTTTGTCAGCTTTGGTTAGCTTTTAACTTTACAGAAATGTGACCTGTCACATGAAAAGGGACACTCTGGGAATTCTGTACATCGATTAGATGAAAACAGAGCAAAGACAGTTCAGGTCAATTTAAAATAATAGTTTAAAAATGATTGTATGACAAGGTAGAATGACCACTTTTCATTCATGAAATACCATTTAAAACAAAAAGTGTCAACCCTAGTCAGCCTGGGCTATTTGTGCAGTCTGACCAGGGTTGATACTCTTCGCAGTTAACCAGAAGGCCCCTTTTAACACATTACATGTATGTAATTAAAAAAAGGGGGGGGGGGCAAAATTTGTTATGTGGAAATCATGACCATTGGTACTTGAAAATGTCAAAAAATCTATTGAAATATTCTCCAGAGAAGAGTATCAACCCTGGTCAGACTGCTGCTTTATTGGATTACCCCTGCGGGGGAATTATACAGGCATAGATATAGCTGTGAAAACTATCAGATGATCTATAAAGGAAAAGTTACGGATTGAGAAGGAAAGAGTGGGACAGAAACAGGTGACTCATTGTTATGTCAGGACGCTTTTCAAGTGGAGGGACATTTTCTACCAAAAGAAAGAAAAACGCTACAATTGATTTTCCTGCAATATATTCTTTACCAAGCATAACCAAGTTTTAACAATCCTGACAATGAAAATTTTTGAAAACTTTGACGGAAAAGGAGAA
Source organism: Tridacna crocea (assembly GCA_943736015.1). Taxonomy (NCBI): domain Eukaryota; kingdom Metazoa; phylum Mollusca; class Bivalvia; order Cardiida; family Cardiidae; genus Tridacna; species Tridacna crocea. Next base: position 21,469,587 of record OX031066.1, read on the forward strand.
AATGCTGGTACTCAGAAGTTTATCCTTTTTTCCCAACAATATTTTTTGTGCTATCAAATACTATTCATTAATTGTTAAGGACAGCGCACCGTAGTGGGATTCGTGAAACATTGCCAAAATTGAAAAGATTCGGTTATGACTTTGGTAACAAATCTGTAATCATTGTGGGGGATTAATGTCTATAATAGTATTGACCGATTGATTACAGATTACTGTTGTCTCAGCCGAATTCCTACCATCATTGTTTGCCATTGTGATGAAAGGTACATGTTATGTTACACGCATCTCACAAGATGGCCCTATCCTTAACTCTTTACCAAACAATCTCAGGTTTTTACAACCCTGAGATAGAAACCTTTTGAAAACTTTATGGGAAAAGGAGAAAATGCTGGTAACCAGCATTTTCCTCCTTTTCCCCACAATATTTTCTAAACCGCTAGAAACAAATTTAAATTTTTGAGTTATGCTTATTCTGTCATCTGTGAATGCTTACAATTTGCACAAGTGATTAATATATCATCTGAAAATGCTTTCAGTATTGAAAAGTGTAAACTTATCGAAAAGAAAAAAAGCCTTTACCACATAATGCGGAGTTTGAATACCCAACAGGAAAAAGGCTTTTGAAAAAATTGTGGAAAAAGCAGAAAATACTTTTAACATGCATTTTCTTGCTTTTTCCCAATGATTTCTACCATTTTAAAGACAATTTCCAACATATCAGAGACAAACGTTTTTTTTAAGCCCAAACTTTCATCATTTGGTAAAGTGTTAACCCCTTGCTAAACAGTGCCCAGTTTTCATGACACCTTACCAGATGACAAGAAAAAAGACTTGTCTAAATTGAAAGCATCGCAAACATGAAAAACTAATGTGACTCAGAAATTAAAACTTGTTTTTGAAAAATTAAAACTTGTTTTTTGAAAACATCGTGGGAAAAAGAGAAAATGCTATCAGCATTTTCTTTTTTTTCCAACATATTTTCAGAAGCCTTTTTGTTCAGGGTTGATAAAAGTTGAGATTGTTTGGGAAAGGGTAAATGTGGCTCACGTGATAGGGTTTGTCTCTGAAAGAGACTGAGTAGCCCTTTACCAAACAACAAAATTTTTTACTGGTCCAAATTGAAAGCACTTGCAGACAACAACATAATTGTAACTCAAAAGATTGATTTTTTTTCCCGCAAGGCAGAAAACTTTGCAGGAAGAGGAAATGCTGGTTACCAGCATTTTTAGCTCACCTGAGCATAAAGTACTCAGAGTGAGCTATTGTGATCACTCGCAGTTTGTTGGCGTTCGTCGTCCGTCTATCCGTTCGTCGTCTGTCCGTTCACATTTCTTTGTTTACACTCTAGCATCTACAAATATCAACCAATCAGCACTTAACTAGGTCAAATTATATATGACCATAAGATCTTGAACAAGTTCGATTATGGATGTAATTGGACCAGATCAGCTGGAGTTATTTGCCCTTGAATTAGAAAAATTGCTATATTTCACTTTGTTTACACTCTAGCATCTACAAATATCAACCAATCAGCACCAAACTTGGTCAAAGTATAACATCTCAGATGACTTTGATTATGGGTGTAATCGGACCAGAACATCTGGAGTTATTTGCCCTTGAATTAGAAAAATTGTTGTATTTCACTTTTGATGAAACTTCACAGAAATGATCCTGCCATGGTCCTCTTCAGAATTCCTTGAAAGAATTTTATTCCTTCAAAAACTGGTTGCCATGGCAACAAAACTGAAAAATAATGAATATTTTCAAAAATCTTCACTGAAACCATAAGGCCTAGGGCTACCAAATTTGGCATGCAGCTTTATCTAGTAGACCTCTAACAAGTTCCTTCAAATAATAAGCCTGGGGCCAAAATTGGCCCTGCCCTGGGGGTCACAAGTATTATATGGGCTTATATAGGGAAAACTTTAAAATCCTTGTGGTACCTAGCCATAGGGCCTAGGGCTACCAAATTTTGCATGCATCTTTATTAAGTGGTTGTCTACCAAGAGTGCCCAAATGATAGCCCAGAGGTCAAATTTGGCCTGGCCCCTGGGGTCACAAGTTTAATATGGGCTTATATATGGAAAACTTTAAAATCTGTCAGGTACCTAGCCATACGGCCTTGGGCTACTCAGTTTTGCATCTAGCTTTATCAAGTGGTTGTCTACTAAAGGTGCCCAAGTTAAAGCCCTGGGGTTTAATTTGGCCTCATTCTGGGAGTCAAAAGTTAAATATGGGCTCATATAGGAAATTTTTTTAAAAATCTACTTGTACCTAGCCATAGGCCTAGGGCTACCAAATTTTGTGTACGTAGCTTTATCTAGTGGGCCTCTACCATGAGGGCCCAATTTATAGCTTTGGGGTCAAGTTTGTCCACACACCAGGGGTCACAAGGTTTGTGGTGAAAACTTTCTAAATCATCATGTTACTAACCATGATAAAGATTAGGGCTACTAAATTTAGCCCTGTGTCATGTTTTAAAAGGCCTTTTATTGAGAAAACTTTGAAAACCTTCTTGTATATAACCAAACATTCTAGATCTGTATTATTTGGTATGCGGTTTTATATTGTGGACCTCAACAATGGTTCAAATAATTATAGCTTTGCGGTCAAAATTGGCTTTGCCTGGGGGTCATAACTTTCTCGTAGGATATTTAAAAAAAATTTTGTATGTCCTCAAGCTTGAAACTAATTGGTCAAATATTGTAATGTTTGGCTTGTAGTTTTTTCACTTATTAGCCAGTGGAGCGATACAGGGCCATCATGGCCCACCTGTTATTTTAGACCCTTGCTGCATGGTACTCAGGTGAGCGATATAGGACCATCATGGTCCTCTTGTCTCTTTTTCCCACTATGTTTTCAAAAGGCTTCAATCTCGGGGACGTAAAAACCCGGGATTGTGGGGCGAATGGGTAGCAAACAATATGGGAATAGGAGAAAACGTTGGTAACGATCATTTTTGTTCTTTGTTGTAGTGACTATGTTTTTGACTAGAAACTTGGGATTACATAGTAGAGAGTTAAAATGAAATGGCATGAGATTATTCTAGCGTGAATTAATGGTGATACCACAATGTTATACTGTTATAGAAAGTAAAAAAATTCTGGTTGGAGAAAAAAAATACCTTGCTGAAAGATTATCTCTTTACTGTGAAAATGATTTCAGAAGTATTCAAAGGGAGGCAGAGAATATGAGTATTGGGGAATCTGCGCCAAGCCCCGGTAGCTCAGTGGGTAGCAAGCAGGACTTGTGAACAGGGCATTATGGTTTTGATCCCAGGCTAGGCCAATTTCTCTTTGAGGATTGATGATAGATCTACTCATTGTGACAGGATTCATTCCTGTCCTACTGCTGACCATTTTTAGCTCCACTGGCCGAAGGCCAGCAGGCTTATGTCATGGCCCGTTGTCCGTCGTGCGTCCGTCCGTCCGTGCGTGCATTAACTTTTATTTCAAACATCTTCTCTGAAACTACCCATCCAATTTTGATGAAACTTCACAGAAATGATCCTGCCATGGTCCTCTTCAGAATTCCTTGAAAGAATTTAATTCCTTCAAAAACTCTGGTTGCCATGGCAACAAAACTGAAAAATATTGAAAATTTTTAAAAATCTTCTTCTCTGAAACCATAAGGCCTAGGGCTACCAAATTTGGCATGTAGCTTTATCTAGTGGACCTCTACCAAGTGCCTTCAAATAATAGCCCTGGGGTCAAAATTGGCCCCACCCCGGGGGTCACAAGTTTTATATGGGCTTATATAGTGAAAATTTAAAATCTTTCTGGTACCTAGCCATAGGGCCTAGGGCTACCAAATTTGGCATGTAGCTTTATCTAATAGACCTCTACCCAGAGTGCCCAAATGATAGCCCAGAGGTCAAATTTGGCCCGGCCCCGGGGTCACAAGTTTCATATGGGCTTATATAGTGAAAACTTTAAAAATCTTTTCATACCAAGCCATAAGGCCTAGGGCTACCAAATTTTGCATGTAGCTTTATCTAGTGGGCCTCTACCAGGAGGGCCCAAATTATAGCCTTAGGGTCAAGTTTGTCCCCACACCAGGGGTCACAAGTTTTACATGGGCTTTTGAGGTGAAAACTTTCTAAGTCATCTTGTTACGAACCATAATAAAGACTAGGACCACTAAATTTAGCCTTGTCTCATGGATTTTATGTTTTACAGGGCCTTTTATTGAGAAAACTTTAAAAATCCTCTTGTTTATAACCACACATTCTAGACCTGTATTATTTAGTATGGGGCTTTATCTTGTAGACCTCCACCAGGATTCAAGTAAGTATAGCTTTGTGGTCAAAAGTGGATTTGCCCAGGGGTCACAACTTTTTTGTAGGTTTTTATGGAAAAAAAATTGTATGCCCTCAAGTTTGAAACCAGTTGGCCAAATAATGTAATGTTTGGCTTGTAGTGTTTTTACGAATTAGCCAGTGGAGCGATACGGGACCATGATGGCCCTCTTGTTTCGGAGATTGTTGTGCAAGAAAGCAGCTTATGGATTTGACAGAAAATTGTGCGGAGTACTGGTAAAAGAGACCGCTGGAAAGCATGGAGAGATATACTGGCCACCACAATGTAACTGATATAATGTTGATCGTTGAAAATGGCATTACACACGGTGACACCATAGAGTCTATCAATCAGTGATGATATTGTAAGGATTAGTTTAAAGAAAAGTTATACAAACTAGAGGGCAAAAATTCAACAAGAGGGCCAAAATGGCCCTGGATCACTCACCTGAATTTTTGAGAGGACCATAGCCAGTTATTTTTTTTGGGGGGGGGGTATTGAAACTTTGGAAACTAAATCATTATTTTGCCAAGGGATTTTGAATGGGTCACCTATAAAAGTCATTTCAAAATCTGTCACCATCCCTACAATCGTCACCACAGCAATGCTTTTGGTGAATCAGAATTCTGCAAATAAAGTTTTGGATAGATCACACATGGACATTTTCTGGAAGAAGAGCACTGCTCGATAGTGACTAAAAACACAAGAGCACAACATTTAGGTGCCAATAATTGGCTGTTATTTTTCGACGGATAAAAACTTCCTCAACAATTTTTTGAAAAGATTCACCAAAGCCAAGTTTCTCGACAGATCAAAACTTCACGAACAATTTTAGAACAGGGTCATCAAAGGAACATTTCTGTGAAATTATTTTAAAATCTGACAAGCAGTTTCAGAGAAGAAAAATTTTCAAGAATTTCCGCATTTTCGTGTAGTGCAAGTAGCCCCTATTCACCAGAGCCATGTTTTTCGAAGGATCAAACTTTCGCACCCAATTTTTGAAAAGGGCCACCCAAGTAACATCTCTGGGAAATTATTTCAAAATCTGACGTGCCGTTCGAGAGAAGAAGAATTTTTTAGAATTTCTTCATTTCTGTATAGTGCAAGTAGCCCCATTCACCAGAGCCATGTTTCTTGACGGATCCAAATTTCACAAGTTTTGAAAAGGGTTACCCAAAGAACATTGCTGTAAAACTATTTCAAAAGCTGACCCGTGGTTTCAGAGAAGAAGAAATTTTAAGAGTTTCTCCTTTTCTGTATAGTACAAATAGCCCCCATTCACCAGAGCTATGTTTCTTGCCAGATCAAAATTTCGCGAACAAATTTTGAAAAGGGTCACCCAAGGAACATCTCTGTGAAATTATTTCAAAATCTGACCAGCGGTTTTTCAAAACTTGTTATCAAAATTTTGATGTGGCAAAAAACGTGGCTCTGGTGACTGGGGGCTACTTGCACTATATGGTCATGGAGAAATTATTAAAAATTCTTCTTCTCTGAATCCACAGGTCAGATTTTTAAATAATTTCACAGAAATGTTCCTTTGGTGACTTTTTTTTTTAAGATTACTCGTAAAATGCTGATTCGCCAAAAAACATGGCTCTGATGGGTATGAACTGGCCACCGTTGTATACCGTGTATTACAACAGGCACAAGCTAATCGTACCGTGCCCTGTGATTGGATAATTGATACGGCCAATGAAACGGCTCGATACATATATCGAGTAACCTGACAATGTGCTCAGTTGACTTTATTTCATTCTTATTTTGATTATTATGTTATTAATAAATAATAGAATACAGGTATTCATAGAGCATAATTTATAACTTTCAGATAAAAGGACCTTTTCCATCTAGAATGATTTTTTTTTAAATAAAAAGGAGAGGGAAATCTGAACATTCCATTGTAAGAAAAGGAGAAACTACTTGTAACAAGCAATTTCTCCTTTCTCACAAATTTTTCTACCCTATTTAGTACTTATTTTCAATTTAAATGGTCTTTAAAATGTTGTCTGCAATTTGTTTCAATTTGGACCAGTCTAAAATTTGGTCGTCTGGTAATGGGTTAATTAGATACTTTTATTTCAAATCCTCTCTAAATTCTTTATTCATTTAATTTTTTGACTATTAAACATATGAACAACTGAGTAATACATAAATATTCGGCAAGCAATTTACCCCTCTTTTAATTTTTTCCCCCCAAACACTTGTTAGTAAATGTTGAAACATGCTTCTTTATTCCTTACAAAAACAAAGAAATTAAATGTTAAGGGAGAATTAAATGATAATTAGACACCACATGTGTTTTATTGCCCCTAGGCTTATCTCTGCAGGCTTCTTCAAAGGGACAACAGACTTTAATCTTTGAGAATTGCAACCTACAATTCAATTTATAAGATAATTGATTATCTTATTACCCTTTCTGCTTTATCAAGTACTAACTTGTGGATTATATTTGTTATTTTGATGTCAAATTTTTTAGTAAAAATTCAACGTCAGCACTTGAAAATTTTTCATGTATTCATTAATTTAGCTTTCATTATAAACATAAAAATCAAATAATACTGTTATAATCATTAACATTTTTTTTCTATCAAATTTTAGACATTCAGCTATTGTTTGTTGAAATGATTCCATGCATAAGTAATTATATTATGATCACAACACAATCACTTTAAAAGACAGTAATATTGAAAATTATTTTCATAGCTATTGCTTTTTACACCCACCAAAAACATACACACAAAAATCAAGAGACGCTACTTTAAGTTACTACTTGCACAGTTACCTTGCCTAATACGGGCAGAATTCGCCCCGTATCGATTAGCCTGTACCGGTCCCTATACACGTAGTAGTATAAGGGGCGGTAACCAGTCTATGATGGGTGGGGGACGGGGGGAAAACTTGCATTATATGGACATGAAGAAATTCTTAAAAATTGTTCTCTGAAATGGCAGGTCAGACTTCGAAAATATTTTCACAGAAATGTTTTTAGGGTGAATCTTATTGTAAATTGTTCCATAAAGAAACGTGGCTTTTTTGGCTGTGGGCTATTTACACTATAGGCTTACGGACATGAAGACATCCTTGAAAATTATTCTTTTTTTTCTAAAACTGCTGTCAGACTTGAAATAATTTTACAGCAGTGGTCCTTGGGTGAATCTTTTCAAACTTCGTTCACAAAATTGTGGTCTGTCAAAAAACGTGGCTCTGGTGGTTGGGCTAATTGCACTACAGGGACATGAAGAGGAATTCTTTAGTTCTTCTCTGGAAAGGCTGGTCAGATTTTGAAATAATTTCACAGAAATGTAGGGTCCTGTGTGGCTCAGTGGTAAAGTGTAGGACTCGTAACCTGGAGGTACCAGGTTCGAGCCTCGCTGGCTCCACTGAGTTTTTTTCACAGGAGTGTCCTTGGGTAAGACACTTCAGAGCCTAGCCCAGTACTGGTGAAACCCAGGAAACATGAATATGTGAATTGTCGCCGTGATATGACTGAAATACTGTTGAAAGCGGCGTAAAACACCATTAAAAAAAAAAAAAAAAAAAAAATTCACAGAAATGTTCCTAGGGTGACCCTTTTCAAAAACTATTAGGGTAGTCCATCGAAAATAACATCCAATTGTTGGCACCTGAATGTGGTGCTCATGTTCGACTTATCGACATCGACAGATTTTTAAATGATTTTTACAAGTGACCTTTCAAAATTGCTTGGCAAAATAATGAATTTGTTTCCAAAGTTTCAATACCTCAAAAAATGGCTATAGTCCTCTCAAAAGTTCAGGTGAACGATCCAGGGCCATCTTGGCCCGCTTGTTCTAATATTTTGTTGAATTATATTTTATTTCCTTTTAGGAGACTTCTTTTTTCAGGGTCCAGGCCCTCATGGTATTATTTGGTAAAGAGTGAAACAAATTTATTTTCAAAAATTATGTGAAATAAATGGTGTTATACTTTTTATTTTTATGGTTTTGTCTTTTCGTTTACCTCGTTTGTAAAAACCTGCAATATAAAAGTTTTTGTAGCTTTGCACTTGAGTCTGTCCTTCCATCTGTCCGTCAGGGGTCCTGCGTGGCTCAGTGGTAAAGCATGGGACTCATTACCTCGAGGCCTTGTGTTCTTGTAAGAGTGTCCTTGGGTAAGTCCTAGTCCGGTGAACATTACTGGTGAAACTCCGGACACACATGGCTATGCGAGTTGTCACTCATCTTCGCAAACCAAGGCTGACGATTCACTACGCTACTCTAACCTTGGCGGATCAAGCTTGATTTTTACATTCACCCGATACGCTTTTTCATTGGATCCAGCCAGCTCTAGCTGCAAAGAATGAAATCGCTCGTAGCCTTTCATATTTAATAAAAATAGAACAAGGTCGCTACCTTTCGAGTAGAAGGTAAACATGGAAACCCACGTGGATGTCTGCTTATCGATTCATGTGTATTCGTAAAGCGGTTGGTTAAACGATATTTCATTTGCTTTTACAAATATTATGTAATGGGGGGGGGGGGGGGGGGTTTAATAACCAGTATCCAATAGAGGGCGCATCGCAGGAATCTCGAAATCGGGCTCAATCAGCCAAGGTAAGATCCACGTAGTGATCGTAAACTTGGCTCGCGAAGATGGTTGTCACTGTGATATGACTAAAATAAGCTGAAAGAAGTGTGAAACGCAATTCAGTCAATCAATATCCATCTCTCCATCTCGGTATTTAGATTGGTGGGGGAGTTATTTAACTCCTTACCAAATAACAACATTTGGGAACAGTTCAAATTCAAACCAGTTAACAAAATTAGCCTTACCCGTTAAAAACATGGAACTTTATGTCTGGAAGGGTAGATCTCATGTGGGAAAAGTAGAAAATGTTGGTTCCATTTCCCACTGTGTTTTCAGCAAGCCTTTTTCTCAGGGTAGTTAAAAGTTGGGATCATTTGGTGAGGAGTAAAAAAAACCAAATGTTTTCATTTAACCCTTTACTCCATAGATACTCATTTCTATGCATTGCTTGTAGGAGCCTTTGGAAAACATTGTGGCAAAAGGTGAAATTGCTCGTCACGAGCAATTTCTCTTTTTGCCACAATGTTTTCTACACTATCACTATCAAATTTGTTTTAAATTTGAATCAAAATGCATGCATTATCATAAAATATGAGAAATATCAATTGTAAGCCCCCTACCTCCTCATTCCTCATAGGTGGAGAGGAGAGGCTTATCGGTTGCTCAATGGCAAGGGCCTTCCTTTATTAAAATCAAAGCACTGAAAGTACCGACAGACTAGAGAATTTGAAACTAGTTAGTGGCTATGGTAAATGTAAATCTTTGTTGATTCATACCAGACTGAAGATGTATTGTCATATTTGGTTTCTACGTCCGTTCCAGGTCCATCGGTGTATTCTGCTTATTAAATCCATTCCGGTTTAATTCAAATGCAGTTCAATCCATAGACTTTGTCCGACGCGCTTGACTGTTTTCTTCTCTATACACGAAATATTACGAAAAACTTTAGTTTGTTAACTTTCAGTTTAAAACAGGTTATTTTGTTGAGATGACATCTCCTGCCTAAAAAGACATCTTTAGATAGAAACCAAATACATTTGCAGGTACACCTGGCCTTTGAGTTACTTTAGCATAGCATTTGAAAGATAAAACAAGAGGACCATGATGGTCCTATATCGCTCATCTGAGTACAAAACAGCAAAGGTCTAAAATAAAGATAAATACGAAATATCAAGGTTCAAGGCAAAATGATAATGAAACAAGAGCAGCAAATTGTCGCAATTTGACTTGAGATTTTAAAGTTCCGTTCCGGATAAGCAAGAAATACTGTAACAAGAGGGCCATTAGCCCTGGAACGCTCACCTTTGACTATAGCTTATGAGTGAAATTCAATTCTTCGAACAACTTTGGTAAAGCTCTATCCAAGGAACATCCCTGCCAAGTTTCATCAAGATTGGCCCAGTGGGTTAGGAGAAGAAGATGTTTAAAAATTATTGACTGACGACAGACGCCGGACATAGGGCAATCAAATATCAAAGCTCTATACCTTCCAGTTTCAAAGAAAGATTTTAAATTTTCCTTCTTTGTCCTATGTTCGAACTTGTGGTCCCCGGAGCTGGACCAGTTTTGACCAAAGCAGCATCCTTGGAACAAACTTGGTAGAGGTCCACTCAAAAATGCTATATACCAAATATCAAAGCTCTACACCTTACCGTTTAAGGGAAAAAGAAATTTAACATTTTCCTTCTTTGTTCCTGTGTTCCAACCTGTGACCTCCGGAGCAGGGCCATTTTGACGCCAGTGACATTCCCTAGAAGATTCTGCATACCAAATACCAAAGCTCTGCACCTTCAAGTTTCAGAGAAGAAGATTTCTAAAGCTTTCCTTCTTTGTTGCTATGTTCGAACCTGTGACCCCCGGGGCAAGGCCACTTTGGACCCAAAGTCCATAATATGAACCAACTTGGTAGAAGTCCACTAGGAATTGCTACATGCCAAAAATCAAAGCCCTATGCCTTCTAGTTTTTGAGAAGAAGAATTTTAAATTTTTTTTTTGTACCTATGTTCGAACTTGTGACCCCTCGGGGCAGGGCCAGGTTTGACCCCAAGGGGATAATATGAACAAACGTGGTAGAGGTCTACTGGAACATGCTACATACCAAATATCAAAGCTCTACGCCATCTAATTTCAGAGGAGAAGATTTTTAAAATTTTCCCTCTTTGTTCCTATGCTCAAACTTGTGATCACCCGGGCGCGGCCAGTTTTGACCCTACGGGCATGATTTAAACAAACTTTGTAGAGGTCCACAAGGAGATGCCACATACCAAATATGAAACCTCTACGCTTATTAGTTTCGGAGGAGAAGAGTTTTAAAGTTTTCCCTCTCTGTTCCTAAACTAAAACTTGTGACCCCCGGACTGGGGCCAGTTTTGACCCAAGGGGCATCATTTGAACAAACTGGGTAGAGGTCCACTAGAAGATGCAACAGACCAAATATCAAAGCTCTACGCTTTCTAGTTACTGAGAAGATTTTTAAAGTTTCTGCTTTGTTCCTATGCTCCAACTTGTGAACCCCGGGGTGGGGACAGTTTTGACCCCAGGGACATAATTTGAACAAACTTGGTAGAGGTCAACTAGGAGATACCACATACCAAATATCAAAGCCTTACGCCTTCAAATTTCAGTGGAAAAGATTTTTAAAGTTTTCCTTCTTTGTACCTGTGCTCAAACTTGTGACCCCCGGGTTGGGGCCAGTTTTAATCCAAGGGGTATAATTTGAACAAACTTGGTAGAGTTCCACTAGGAGATGCCACATACCAAATATCAAAGCTATACGCCTTCAAGTTTCAGAGGAAAGGATTTTTTATGGTTTTCTTCTTTGTTCCTATGCTCAAACTTGTGACCCCAGGGCAGGGGCCAGTTTTGACCCCAGGGGCATAATTTGAATAAACTTGGTAGAGGTCCACTAGGAGATGCCACATACCAAATATCAAAGCTCTAGGCCTTCAAGTTTCAGAGGAGAAGATTTTTAAAGTTTTCCTTCCTTGTTCTAATGCTCGAACTTGTTATCCCCCGATGTGGGGCCAGTTTTTACTCTAGGGGCATAATTTGAACAAACTTGGTAGAGGTCCATTAAGAGATACCACATAGCAAATATCAAAGCTCTATGCCTTCTAGTTTCAGAGAAGAAGATTTTCGAAGATTTCGGTTATTTTTTCCTTTTTGTTGCCATGGCAACCAGAGTTGTGGGTGGACTCAATTCTTTGAACAATTTTGGTAAAGCTTCACCAAAGGAACTTTTCTTCTAAGTTTCATCAAGATTGGCCCAGTGGTTTAGGAGAAGAAGATGCTTTAAGAAATTGTTGACGGATGCCGGACATAGGGCGATCACAATAGCTCACCTCCAGCACTTCGTGGAATAAAGTGGAATTACTCAAAATTCGCGCTAGGTAGTGTTATTGTTATTGCGCACTCTACTCCATAATATTGCAACGAACATGCATACCAAGTTTGAAGTTGTTTTGACTTGAGATGACAAAGTTAAATATTCTGGACGGCACTAAATGCTGTAAAAATGACATCCAAAAAGAATAGCTCAAAGACAGCACGAGGTAGAGTTATAATTAGTGTGCACAGCACTTCCAAATATTGCAACAAATAAGCATACCAAATTTCATGTCATTCCTACTTAAGATGACAAAGTTTTGCTCCGAACATACAAGAAATGCTATAAAAATTGAAGGTCAAAGGGGTAATAAGTCGAATTTTGTTCTAGAAGAGTTATAGTTCTTGTGCACTGCATTCCATAATTTTTCAACAATCATGCATATCAAATTTGAAGATGTTCAGGCTGCAGATGACGAAGTTATATACAAGTCGAGCAGAAAATGTTGTAAAAATGACAATCAAAGGGAAATGGTTCTTTCACACTGCACTCTGTATCATTGCAACAAACACAAATGCCAGGTTACCAGTCAATCAGACTGAAGATGACAAAATTATGCTCCGGACTATGAACTACTTTAAAGAACTTTCCAATTCAAGGGCAAATAACTCCAGTTGTTCTTGTCTGATTACACCCACAATCGAACTCGTCCGAGATCCTAGACTCATATGTACTTTGACTAAGTTTGGTACTGAATGATTGATATTTGTAGATGATAAGAGTGTAAAGAAATAAAATATAGCAATTTTTCTTATTCAATGGGCAAATCCAATTCTTCTTGTCCGATTAAACCCATAACCGAACTCATCCAAGATCTTATGGTCATGTATATTTTGACCAAGTTTGGTGCCAACTGGTTAATAATTGTAGATGCTAGAGTGTAAAAAAGTCAAATGTAGCATTTTTTTTATTCAAGGGCAAATAACTCAAGTCGCTCTGATCCGATTGCACCCATATCCAAAATAATCCAAGAAGTTACAATCATATATACTTTGGCCAAGTTTGGTGCTGATTGGTTGATATTTGTAGATGCTAAACAAAGCCTTATATAGCATTTTTTCTATTTGAAGGACAAATAACTCTAGATAGTCATTCTAGTCCGATTAGACACATAATCAAACTTATCCCAGATCTTATGGTCATATATGTTTTGATCAAGTTTGGTGCTGAATGGTTGATATTTGTAGATGCTAGAAAATAAGCAAAGTGAAATTTAGCCATTTGTCTAATTCAAGGGCAAATAACTCTAGTCGTTCTGGTCCGATTACACCCATAATACAACTCATCCGAGATCTTATGGTCATATATACATGTATTTTGGGCAAGTTTGGTGCTGATTGGTTGATATTTGTAGATGCTAAGAGTATAATTAAAAGTGAAATATAGCAATTTTTCTAATTCAAGGGCGAATAACTCCAGTTGTTCTGATGATCTGATTAGACCCATAATCGAACTGATTCGAGATCTTATTGCCATATATATTTTAATCCAAGTTTGATGCTGATTGGTATAATATTTGTAGATGGCTTGAGTGTAAAGAAAGTCAAATATAGCATTTTTTCTAATTCAAGGGTAAATAACTCCAAATGTTCTGGTCCGATAAGACCCATAATCAAACTTATTCGAGATCTTATGGTCATATATATTTTGACCAAGTTTGTTGCTGATTGGTTGATATTTGTACAGGCCCGTAGGAAGCAATTTTGGATGGGGGGGCCAACATCATTTTCAATTTTGGATTGGGGGGGGGGCAACATCATTTTAGAATCAGCTTTTCCTGATTTTACATATATTGCGTTTGGTTTATACAGTGAGAAATAACCCACCTACTAATACCAATGACTGAAAAAGAAGGAAATTTGTTTAACATTGTGGTGAATTATGAGATTTGGAGAAAAAATAAAGCAGAAAATCACACGGAATGAAATGTGACGTCAGAAATTGTTTGGTGTCTGTCAGATAACAAAAGTAGAAAAATTTCCATGGCTCGCCGTCGTTGTTTAGAACTATTTTAAATCGTTTGAAATTTTCTCTTATTTCACTCTATGCACGATGATTGTTTAGCAATATTCAGCCAAATACTGTCACAGTCATTTCATTGGTGATCAAATTATTGGGGAGGGGGGGGGGGGGGCGGCCTACGGCCCTGTTTGTAGATGCTAGAGTGTAAACAAGGAAATGTGAACGGACGATGGACGGACGACTGATGGACGCTGGACGGACGACGGACGTCGACTGAACACAATAGCTCACTCTAAGCACTTCGTGCTCAGGTGAGCTAACAAATATGATTGTCTGTGGCTTATGACAAACAAAAAGAATATGAAGTTTCATAAACTTCTGTTTTATAGTCAATGAGATATAACCCCATAATTGAAATATACATCAAGCCCCCTTTCGCACGACATCAAATAAACTAGAAGGCCCTGAATATGCTCTACTGGCAGAGATTTTGCTTTTAAATAAAGCATACATAGGAATTCATTACGCAAAAAGACAAAAAGATTGACATTTTCAACTCAGAATGCTTACTTTTCCATTACTGCTTGTTAAATTTTTTCAAACTCAGCAAGGTTAAAAAGCTATTGATGGGATAAACAAGCTGAAAAATTCACAAAAATCTGATCACAGATAAATACTTTATCATGTAAACAGGCAATGAAATTGTTCAATTTGAAATGGCTACTTTTCCCATACTTTTTGTGGGATTTTTTTCAAAATCGATAGGCTTAAAGCTATATTGATGAGATGAACAAACTGTGTAAGTTTCACAGAAATCTGACAAGAAATGAAGACTTTATCGCGTAAACAAGACAGAAAAGTTTTTAACTTGAAATAGCTACTTTTCCCATACTGTTTGTTGGATTTTTTTCAAAATCAATAGGGTTGAAGCTATTGATAAGATAAACAAACTCTGCAAGTTTCATGGAAATCTGATCAAAAATACAGACTACATGTAAATATCGCGTAAACAAGAAATGGAAATTTTAAACTTGAATGGCTACTTTTCCCATACTGTTTGTCGGATTTTTTTCAAAATCGATAGGTTAAAGCTATTGATGAGATACACAAACTGTGTAAGTTTCACGGAAATCTGACCAAAAATGAAGACTTTATCGCGTAAACAAGAAATGAGTTTTCAACTTGAAATGGCTACTTTTCCCAAACTGTTTATAGGCTATTTCAGAAGTCAAGGGTAGATAATTTCAGAATACAGGCAGCGATCCAAATTTTGGGAGTCACATGCACAACTAGACATCATGGAGATTCATTGTGGCAAGTTTAAAGTAGATCCAATTCCGATGGAAATTGCAGGAGGAGTTGCGCACACAAATAATTGCTAACAGACGGACGGACGACCGGGTGTATAACATAATACGACCCTTCGCACACTGATGAACGTAAGCCGCGGACACCATGTGTTCTCGGTACACCAGATCGGATTTTCCATGGAAGAACCGGAGATGGTGTATTTTCTTTTTTTATGGACCTGGTTTACCTAGATAGAAATGTTGATTTACAGCAATGTCAAGACGAATGATTGATCTGTTTACATCACGGCGGGGAATCACGTGACACAACATCAACAACAATGACCGTTATTTGAAAAAATTCCCCAACGTCAGGTAAGAAAATCTTCAATAATTCCGTTAATACGTGACCGATTGGAATTTGGTTTGAAGCAGAGAAGGCGGAAGGACTCTGGGGATATGCTTGATCTGTTAGATCTTTTAAACAACACCTGATAAAAAAAGTTATTGACGAGCAAACAAATTATCCAGGGTAAAAAATTTGTTTGCTCGTCAATAACTTTTTTATCAGGTGTTGTTTAAAAAATCTAACACACTAAGCAAATCCTTGGAGTCCTTTCGCCTTCTCTGCTTCAAACCAAATTCCAATCGGTCATGTATTAACGGAATTATTGAAGATTTTCTTACCTGAAGTCGGGGAATTTTTTCAAAAAACGGTCATTGTTGTTGTTGTTGTGTCACGTGATTCCCCGCCGTGTTACATACATACTAGGGAATAATATTAGAGATTTGCGGCCAAGAACGAAGGTGGGGAACGGACGTCGATGTTCGAAGTTTCAGAAGGGGTTGTCTCAAACGTATTGAAACGTGATCAGATAAGTCAGTTTCGCGAAATTCACGTGGAGTAACTGCATTTTTATTGAGGCTACCTTAAACACTGTTTTACCGGCGCATTGATTTTTTAATTGAAAAAGACTCACTTTAGGCAATTGGAAGTTCATAGAGAGCCCCTTAATTTTGATTTAACTTGAACAATTCTGACCAAATTTTATGAAAGGTTTCAAACTATTTTAAAATGACCTTACCTACTCTCAGATCGATAGTTACAAATTTTCTGCGGCAAGAAAGACCACAAAACCAAAATCATTTGTGTTAAATTTTCGTTCTGGAGTTAAACCATCTCTAAGGTGATCAGGATAGCAAATATAACTGATCAGTTGCATGATTTTAGTATCTCGCTTTAGTTCAATGTGAGGCCCAAATTCCTTTTTTGAGGCCCAACAAATAATATATGATGCTATGTATACCTTACATTAAATGTTAATTTGGTCACTTTCATATAAATCTTTGAAGTCTAAAATTGTTTGTCGAGTGTTTTCTTACATGGTGTTCCCCAAGATTTGGCCTTAATTTTATTTTCGACATGACTTCATGTTTCTTATCACTTCTGTTGAAATATGTGTACGAAGGTCTGACGCTTAGACTCGAAGGTCTTCCATGGTTTGTTCTGAATTGTTTTGCAACGAATTTTGTTCGCCCAACCGTAGCTCGAATGCATTTTTGTCACTGTCATAGGGTGGTAATCTTAAAGATACTGTGTCCCTTTGACAGAAAAATATAGTCTACAACAATGCTTCGGATCCTTTCAGTTTTGTATGCTATATTACTCTTACCCAATGAACCCGTTTTTTTTAATACAGAATGTATAAATGTCTTTGATTTGTTTGTAATCTACAATTATGGAGGAAATAAAGAATTAATTAACCGAGTGAGACTGATACCACATGATGTGAGCCAACTTTTGACTGGGTTTCCTGGTTTGACCAGGAAAAGAAACCGTGTAAACAAGTGCGTGCAAGTCTTTGAACCCTTAACATAAAGCAAAACAAAAACGGTGAAAAAATGAGATACACTCCTCAAAAAATGATGTTTTTATTGTAAAAACAGTAGACGAGCACAATTACTGTACTTGCGTGAAAATTGTTTCACAAACAGGTAAACCGTTTACAATGAATTGCGTTCAACCCTTTTAACCTCACCCTACCTATACATGTAAGATGGACTTAGCAGGTAATTGAAAATTGCGATGAAAATTAAATACTTGCATGCATTTTCATGCAGCTGTTTTAATTCAGTAAGCGCACGTGTCTCTGGATGTAGGCCAGTGAAAATGCAAGTACTGGGCGAACGTCATGCCTGTAACTCGTTCGGGTTTACCGTTCGTGAAAAGACAGCAGGCACCGTATTCACCAACCATTCTTAAGAACGTTCTTTGTCGCGATCTTCAAAATTTTTTGATTGTGAATGTAACAGAACCTCTGATTGGCTAAACCAAATGGTTTAGCAAATCAGAAGTTCTGTTACTTTCACACTGACAAAATTCTGAAGAATAAGACTAAGAATGTTTTTAAGAATGATTGGTGAATACGGGCCCAGGTCTTCTTTTGTAGACCAACAGTTACAGAGCTTCCGTCTAGATCGGAATCGGCCAAAAAACAACGAAGGAGTGCCGTGACTTGGGATAAAATATTGCTAATGTATCTTTCGACGGTGATGTTTCTTGTCAGTCACAGCTCGTCAAAGAAGCAAACCTTTATCTAAGTTACTTAGAAATAACCAACTAAGAATCGTGCAACAATTTCATCGCAAAACATTCTAAAATTGATATAAATTCCCGGAATAAGTTAAAACTTCGCTGGTGAAAAGTGCAGTGAAAATGAATATTTAATCGATAAGTTGAGTTGTCAGACAGACAACATTTTCTTTTACTTGGCCTTGCATATAAAATACTTGACAGCTTTGAGGCAACCACTCATTGTACACCGAATCTCGACGTCCGTTCTCCGTCTTCGTTCTTGGCCGCAAATCTCTAATACTATCAGAAAAGCGAGCTGTGGCTTTATGAGCAACTGAAGTCTATTGTTTTGAAGTTTATTGCCAAATTTTGGACAAAATCCCAAATCATTTAGTCTAAGGCCTGGCAAGCTAGATTCAATTTTTTTTCAATCCGTCTGGTAGAAAAATTTCATTGGTACCAGGTGATAGTACAGCTATATAGAAGTCAAATTAGGGTGGATGCCAGAAACAAAAGTGGTGCAGATTTTTTTCAGGCGACATTTTGTTACCCAACCCACTGAAAATGCATTCAATTAAGGTTATGTGTACAAACCACAAAATTTCAATATCTTCCGGAGTATATTGATTGCAAACAGGTCTAATTGACAGTGAAGCACATAAGCAATGGTAAAATTCAGTTACAGGAGAAGATAAAATATATTGGGTGCCCTGGTGTTACCCCACCCACCAAATTTGCATACATTTATTGAAAATCATGGGCAACTTTATATCATTTAAGACTTTAATGTTTCAGCTTCTTGTGAAGGGGTTTGATGAGAACTAAATGCTTGCTATTGTACTAAATTGCTGCATTGTATATTTGTTATGGTCTTGCTTATCCTTTACCCCACCCACTAATGTATATACACGGCCATCTATATAGATGAGCAAATATATAGTTACGGCAGATTTTAGGAGACATGATTTTTGAAAATGCAGTTGGATTTTTTTTGTTTGATAAGGTTTCTTATCTGTACAAACAGAATGTACTGCACACGGAAAATGCATATTACACACTGGAATATTGTCTACGGTGATGCAATGCCAGTCATAACACATCGACATGTCCTTCATGTAACGAAAGTGTAAAGTGAAAGAAATTCCATTCTAATTTAGAAAAAAATAAATATTTTCTGGTTTAGACTGCAATATTTCACTTCGAATCATCTGCATAACACTTGTTTTATATTAATTGAGTATTTTGGAACAAAATGTTGACACTTTATATGTCAGAGAAAATCAGTGTTTTTCTACTATTTTAATTTCTTGAGAAAGTTATATAGATCTAGTAAATGATTCATAGCTGTTTGTACTGAAAATGTAACTGTATTTTCCATTTTGTTCCCAGAAATTGTTAATATAAACGTCGCAGCTTCATTTTATGAGCAATTTTTGTCATTGTTATATAAACGACACGTGTGTTACAGCAATGACACAAAATATTACAGTGCAGACACATATAAGTATTAAAAAAGTTTTGAACTTAGTGCCTATATTTGAGAAAAATCAAACGGAACAATAATTGAATAGTAACACATGACATGAAGAAAAGTCATTTGCACCAAAAAAACTGTCTTGCTGACTAGTTAAGATTTTAAATGTTACTACAATTACATTCAAGTTATTTCATTTACTCTTCTGTACCCACTGTTATATGCATTACAAGTGTCATTGTTATGTAGAAAATATATTCGTTACATCAAAAATAAAACAGAAAAACATTCACATCCACACCCACGCCTATACACATGCACACACATAGCGCAGCTGTACTGTCAATGCAGCAAACAAAGAAACTGATGATTGATCATACGTCACAATTACGCTGAACGAACAGCGTATTTGTTAATTTTAAGTCATCAAGAGGATTTTAGCTCCACTGGTCGAAAGCCAGCCGGGCTTATATCATGGCCCGGTGTCCGTCGTGTGTCTGTCCATGCGTGCATTAACTTCTATTTCAAACATCTCTGACACTACCCATCCGAACTTGATGAAACTTTACAGAATTGATCCTGCCATGGCCTTCTTCAGAAATTCTTGAAAGAATTTGATTCCCTCAAAAGCTCTGTTTGCCATGGCAACAAAACTGAAAAATATTTAAAATCTTTGAAAATCTTTTTATCTGAAACCATAAGGCCTAGGGCTACCACACTGTAGCTTTATGTAGTGAACCTCTACCAGGTTCCTTCAAATAATAGCCCTGGAGTCAAAATTGGCCCCGCCCGGTGGTCACAAGTTTTGTATGGGCTTATATAGGGAAAACTTTAAAATCCCTCTGGTCCCTAGCCATAGGGTCTTGGGCTACCAAATTTGGCATGTATCTTTATCAAGTGGGTGTCTACCAAGAGTGCCCAATTTTTAGCCCCTGGGTTTAATTTGGCCCGGCCCGGGGGTCACAATTTTTTACGTGGGGTTATATTGGGAAAGGCTTTAAAAATCTACTTGTACATAGCCGCAAGGCCTAGAACTATCAAATTTTGCATGTAGCTTTATCTAGTTAGCCTCTACCAGGTGAGCCCAAATTATAGTCTTGGGGTTAAGTTTGTCCCCACACCAGGTGTCACGAGTTTTACCTGGGCTTTATTGGTGAAAACTTTATAAATGATCTTTTTATTAACCATAATAAGGCCTAGGGCTACCAAATTTAGCCCTGTTTCGTGTGTCTCATGTGTTACAGGGCCTTTTGTCTTTTAGGAAACTTTGAAAATCTCCTTGTTTATAACCACGCATTCTAGACCTGTATTATTTGGTAAGTTGTGGACCTCCACCAGGTTTCAAGTAATTATAGCTTTGTGGTCAAAAATGGCTTTGCCCAGGGGTCAAGGCATCATAACCTTCTCATAGGATTCTATAGAGAAAAATTGTATATCTTCAAGTTTAAAATCAATTGCCAAGAGTTGTAATGTTTGGCTTGTAGTGTTTTCACTTATTAGCCAGTGGAGCGATACAGGGCCATCGTGGCCCTCTTGTTTTAAGTTATATCCCTATTGCATCAGTGAACCAGAGAAACCGATAGATGAAAAAAATAGTGCCCGTTTTTGGCCATGTGCCTAAGCCTATGGTATGTCTCACTTATTAGCCAGTGGAGCGATACAGGGCTATCATGGCTCTCTTGTTTCAAGTCATATCCCCTATTGCATTAGTTAAATAGAGTAACAGAGTAGGAGAGAAAGAATATCAAATGAAATAAAGCAACTTAAGTAATGAAGAAAATATCCAAATCTCAGTGTTGGCATACTTTTGGTTACAGTTGTGAATATATAATTTCACGAAATCAAAGGTTGGTGTGCGACAATAAATTACACTGTTGCACTCATAAATGGATCATTTTTGAGATGCTAAATGCTAGAAGTCAATAATTGCTCTTACTTTCAGTCCTGTGTGTCTGTCCTTGTAGCTCTAGTCAAAATTGTGAAAAAATCTAGCCAGAAATATTAACACATTCAATGTGAAGACTGAAAATCAACGATTGTTTTAAATTCATTCAACTAGGAACATTTATTAGGTCTTTTACGGTATGTGAAATTGGTCAGACTTGATTTAATACAAGTCTTACATACATATAAATGTGGATTTTTATGGGCACCTTAAATTCAAAAGATTTGCCAAAAAGATTGCAGTGTTTCATTGCAAGTTTCATTATTGTGAATATAGGAAAAGTTCAATTTACGTTATAGGCAAATTTTGGGTAGGCGCGTTTATTAGCATATAAAAAAATCTGCACCACTTTCAGATCTGGCATCCATGCTTAAAGTGACTCTAATAGGCTATCCTAACTCACTGTACCATTTGAATTTTTCTACCAGATGGATTGAAAAAAAAAAATTGAAAATAGAGCCCTTTTTTGATCTCATCCTCGGATACCCCGGAGTCTCCCTATTTGCTACGCTACATCGACCACTGTATGGAAACTCTGTACGGGAAATTTCTTCGGTGAATTCAAGATGGCGGACACGTGTTATTGACAAAGTAAGTGTCGTTTAATTTTGATCCAAACTTGTTTCAAATTGCATCCCCTACAACGAGTAAGGTACCAATCTAAAGAGCTTTGATTGAAAGATCAAGCGATAGTAGCTTATGAGAAAACGGGAGTGCCTCTTGTCCGTAATCCCGCGCTGAACACGATGTTTTGATGAAGTTGTAAAACTAAGCGGGAGACCGGAAGAAAACTGGCTTTATTTCATCGAATAGAAAGCTAATGATAAAAGAATGTGCCTCGATCGGTGGGGAAATGTAATATTCTTACAACTGTACCAAAATACGTTGCTTATATTTACTAATTTAGCTGTTATAAAGTTTTGAAATTTTGCATGGTGTACTCTTCGGTGCAAACCGAAACTAAACTACTGTACGGTTGGGTGATCGGAATTTCTGTACGCTTCGGTAACAAACATGAAGTCAAAAATCTGTACGCTTCGGTGAAAACGATTAAGGGAGGAAAAAAGGAAATGTACGAACAACCTACATGGGTCATTTACTTGATGTTGTTATGTTGAACTCAAAGAAACGTGATGTATAAATCCGCAACTTTGTACACTAAATGGCTCGTTATTGAGAAGTGCTGAACAACATGAACAGAAGCATCTTGTATACATGTATATGTGCCTTTAACATGAAAATAATAAACTTAAGGTTTTTGTCTTGGTCTGACACCAAAATGTAGAAGCCATCCATAGTATAATCATCAAAGACGAAAGCGAAGAGCGAAATATAGTACCGTATAGGTCTCCTCCATAATCATTTATTGATCAGGGGATCTCCGTGGCGCAGTATGTAATGTAGATTTTTAGTAACTTTTTGTGGATGGTGTTGGTTAGAATTAAACAAAGGACACTGGTTATGTTTGTATGTCTGTTGGCGACGCATTTTTAGAACCCAAGCCCAGTGCGGGTGAACACATGAAGCACTTTCAGAGCAAACTTTGTGTTGATCGGACCAGAACCAGTTGGAAAGCCAGATAAAGCCCGAATCAAACAATGACACATCTCTGAGCTTTGGCTTGACTTTTCAAACACTAAGAACCGGCAGTGAAAATTGCAATACAAAACTCCTTTGTGCACTGCCTTGTAGCTATAGCTCATTTTTAATTTACATTGATATCGCATAAGTGATCATTCTATTATTCTTTATACCTTAAGAGACCTTTTGAAAAAATAATCGTATGCCTGTTGTTAAATTCACATTTAAGAGTTTTGCTTTAGCACAAATTATGCGTTTTTTCTGTAATTGAAACCGTCAATTTTCATACATTGATAGAACTGGGAAATTCAACCTTGAAGAACAATGGCTCTCTTTTCATTTAGGGGAAAAAATACTAATTTCGACCTTAATTTTCGAAGTATCAAATCCTTTGACTAGAAACTCTGGATGACTATACAACACACTCATGCAACTGTGTCTTCATTACATCGTTTTCTGAGTTACGTCCCTTTTCTATCATCCTTTTGTAAGCATTTCCAAGGAACATTATCCTTATTGCGTAGCTTTCATTTTAAAGCTTTTATAAACTCCCACTTTATGTTTCAGTTACACGGATGAGGGACTACTTTAGTGATTTTTGTTTTCTTCTGCTTTCAGTGTTCTACTAAAGAATTATATTCATGGAATTTAAATTTTTTGGTTACATTCTGTTGATAATATATTCTTATTTTATTACACTCCGGTATTTAGTATACTATACCCGATTAAATGCTCATGATCGAGGTCATCTGAATACGTTGATATCTTGTAGTTTTATCTGGGGATAAGTTCTTTTTAATTCACACTAATTTTAAACACTTTCAAACTGACTCGTATTTTTCGTTTAGAAAATAGGAATAACAAAGAATTCTCTATCAAATCCTTACAAAGCCAGGAAACCATGGCGTGACTCATTTTTGAGGCATTTTACGGTTTTAACATAACAAACAACATTATAGGGTAAATGACCCAAATTGGTTTCATGTACTTGTATAAGGAATTCTCGCTGTGCGGGAAATACATGAAACAAGTAGACTGTTCTAGCATTTTTCTCCTTTAATCGTTTTCACCGAAGCGTACAGAATTTTGACTTCATATTTGTTACCGAAGCGTACAGAAATTCCGATCACCCAACCGTACAGTAGTTTAGTTTCGGTTTGCACCGAAGAGTACACCATGCAAAAATTCAAAACTTTATAACAGCTAAATTAGTAAATATAAACAACGTATTTTGGTACAGATGTAAGCGTATGACATTTCCCCACCGATCGAGGCACATTCTTTTATCATTAGCTTTCTATTCGGCGAAATAAAGCCAGTTTTCTTCCGGTCTCCCGCTTAGTTTTTCAACTTCATCAAAACATCGTGTTCAGCGTTGGATTACGGACAAGAGGCACTCCCGTTTTCTCATAAGCTATTATCGCTTGATTTTTCAATCAAAGCTCTTTAGATTGGTACCTTACTCGTTGTAGGGGATGCAATTTGAAACAAGTTTGGATCAAAATTAAACGACACTTACTTTGTCAATAACACGTGTCCGCCATCTTGAATTCACCGAAGAAATTTCCCGTACAGAGTTTCCATACAGTGTCGACCCCTGGGACAATTAGTTGAATTTCCCTCGCTTTACCGCTGGCCGAATGCTGGCTTTTCATTGGTTCCATCATCATTTTGTGATGGGCGAGTGGATGTACACTATGACGTTTCGTATCGATTTTCGGCGGCTGATTCAAAGTTTATTAGTCTGTAACGTATTCCTGAGCGGTTCCTCGATAAAACGACTTTTGAAATAGTTGGGGTTAAACAATAGAACAACAAATGTAGTGCTGGCTGCTTTGCCAGGACTTACTTCATATAAAATCACCTATAAATGATTAAACAATGATTTCTATTGATGAAAGGGCTTCTTTCCCCAGAATTATCTATTAATTATATAGGAATCAAAAAGTAGAATAGAAAAGGCAACTCTATGTTACTTTGACCACTGGATACTAGATCTATCCCCTGCACACTAACTACATTGACTTGGGGTGGCAGCACAGAGCTAGTTCTGAAAGTGCATCTGCATTGCAATAATGCTGAGCACTTTCAGCACTTGTCTTCTTTACCACTTACCAAGTCCGGAAAATAATTACAAATAATTACCTCTGTGTGCGCTTCTCAACAGACGGACGAGAACTGCCGTGTAATTGATTGATTATTTTCGTTTATTTATCGTCGCTACCGGTTGCCCATCTGAGCGACGCCCCCAGAAGACGGTTAGTTGTTACGGGGGATAGTGCAAGGATACAGAACGAAAATACTGAGAATTCCGCCTGGTTCTTTAACGTGCTCGGTGTGTAGCACCGTCACACGGGACCTCGGTTTAACGTCTCATCCGAAAGACTATTAGTAATTTTTAGTTGTCCAGCCGAGGATCTGAACCCACAACCTGTAGGACATTGTGTTCACAAAGTCCTAAGCTCTACCTACTGAGCTATATCGGCTGGTAAACTGCCGTGTAATTTGATTATTTTCGTTTATTTATCGTCGCTACCGGTTGCCCAGCGACGCCCCCAGAAGACGGTTAGTTGTTAAGGGGGATAGTGCAAGGATACAGAACGAAACTACTGAGAATTCTGCCTGGTTCTTTAACGTGCTCGGTGTGTAGCACCGTCACACGGGACCTCGGTTTAACGTCTCATCCGAAAGACTATTAGTAATTTTTAGTTGACCAGCTGGGGATTCGAACCCACAACCTGTAGGACGTTGTGTTCACAAGTCCTACGCTCTACCTACTGAGCTATATCGGCTGGTACTGCCGTGTGAAACTGAAATCAGCCTTTATATACTACCAGACAGGTCACGTGATACTCCAGGTGACGTGATTCCTTGCGTTGTCATAGAAACACCAAGCGCCTCTACCTCTCGAATGCTCGATCTGCTTTCTTACCTTTTCTTATGAGCGTCTACCGATGCAGAAAAAAATAATATAGAAAGATTTACGGAATTACTCAAAAATGAAATAGTTTGGTATCATTTAAGATAAAGCTATATTAAAGCTATGAATGAAATCAGTATAGATGGATAAAAGATTGATGCTGTACCTTTTTGGCTAGCTTTGACAAACTGCTCTGCACAAGAAATAAATGGCGTACTTCGAATCTGGGGAGATAACTTTTGAAAACAACATTTTCATTACAAGTCAATTGTCCCAGGGTCGATGTAGCGTAGCAAATAGGGAGACCCCGGGGTATCCCATCTTCGCAAACCAAGGATACTAACTCCACTTTGTTCGTTACGTACCTTGGCCGCTCGCCTCTTTGAAAATCGAAACTCCCGCTGCGCCACCTGTCGAATATTACGAGTTGCGTAACCTTTGCTGATGTTATTTCTGACCAATCAAAATGCTCGTAATAAAATTTGTTGGCTATGCATCAAATGTGGCTGCGCTTTCGGATTCATCACATCAAAAACAAGACGAACAGACTTAAGATAATTCGCAATCATTTGGCTATAGAACCCGTCCTAATACTTCACATAATTGATCGTAAACTAAAAAAGAAAACCATTAAATATCGATCGTCTACTCTTTCTTGGCAAATTTTCGTCACAAAAAAGACAACTTTCGTTTTTAATGGGCGCCGCCATTATTGTTTTCTGTTTTGCGAAAGATTTCTTGTTACGGATGGTTTGATTGGACGCGATGGGTTTTGATCGCGTCCAATGAAATGGCGCAGCGGGAGCTTCGATTTTTAAAGAGGCGAGCGGCCAAGGGTACTACCTTAGTATCCTTGGCTTGCGAAGATGGGGGTATCCGAGGATGTTTTGATCTGGGCCTTAGCCTAATTGTTCATTTTACAAGTTTGTATGATAAGATAAATGTTTTCCCTAAAGGAACACAAAATTTCACTTAAAAATGTCCATCCAATGCAAAGATATACGTTTTTTAATAGACCTGGGTAGAGGAAAATATGCTAAAAAGACACCACTTTTGTTTTCAATGTATACACATGGACACCAGATCAGAAAAAGCTTGCAGTAACTGGACACCAACCTTTAAATCATCAATATTTCTGCCTGAAACTCGATGCATGGGCTGTATATGAAGACTATTTTTGTAAACAATAATTATGTCACTACGGTCCATTACCTGATAACTCCATTTTCTGATAGTATTATTATTCCCTAGTATGTATGTAAACAGATTAATCATTCGTCTTGACATTGCTGTAAATCAACATTTCTATCTAGGTACATCAGGTCCATAAAAATGAAAATACTTACACCACCTCCGGTTCTTCCATGGAAAATCCGATATGGTGTACCGAGAACACATGTATGGTGATGCACGCTATGTCCGATTTCTTCATTCAGTAGACGGTGCGGTCATGTCAGCACGGAAGAATCGGACTCTTACATATACTGTGTAAATGGGTTGGGCCAAAACGCAGAATGTTATGTGAACCGGCACGACGTAGACAGTCTCATTGGAGCACACAGCAATTGTCATTTATACAGGGTGTCACAGAAAAAATGCTTGGCATCCTTTTTATACGTCAAAGGCTCGTAAATACCTTAAACTGTACACCCGTTCGTCCGTCAGTCCGTTTGTTTGCAACTTCCTGTGTGCGCAACACCTCCTACAGTTTCCATCGGAATCCGATCTATTTGAAATTTGCCACAATGTTATCCAGTCGTTTCGGCTAACCGGCCATTGCTCCACTGAGACAGTCTACGCCGTGCCAGTTCACATACCAGTCTGCGTTTTGGTGACAGGTCCAACCCATTAACCACAGGAATTTGACATTCAATAACCAAAATAAATGATAAAATATGAAAAAAATCTCCCCTATGTAAAATAAACACAATTAAGGAATGCAAGGTCTCGATTGCCGGCGCCAGCACAGACAGCCTTTCCAACCCAAAATCACCCACGAAACATTGATCATAATTTCCAATCTCCGATCAGAGTTGTCGTTCGTCACTCTCACTGTACATCTCTGCGATGGGCTAAATGACAAGAATCTTGTGAAACCGGGGAAAAGATGTTTTGTTACTGTTTAACTATTTCATGTGTAAAATTATAAGGTAGACAAAGGAAATATGATTCTGGATACATTATAGGTGCATTCAAACTGATGAAATTACCTGTATACAATTGAACTATTTTTTTCGAGCCTCTTTACTAATCAGACTCTTACGCCAATTTTAACAAAAATGGCTGCGCCCATGAATGATGACAACAGTTTTGACACACCAATAAATCTTTTTACCACTTAAGTCTGGTTGGCCGTATGCTGTTTGAACGGCACACAAAGTAATCGATATTTGTCTTTCTTTCACCGACTTTTAAACAATTGTGTCGCCATTTTGAGTTCTGATCATGTGGCGAAAGTATCACGTAATGACGGACTACTTTCTGAGCCCACTACAGAGCAATCTCCGAGCAGAGTTGTCTTTCGTTACCTCACATACATCTCTGCGATGGGCTAAATCACAAGAATCTTGACAAACCGAGGAAAAGGTGTTTTGTTATTGTTTAACTGTTTCGTGTGTAAAATTATAAGGTAGACAAAGGAAATATGATTCTGGATACATTATAGGTGCGTTCAAACTGATGAATTTACCTGTATAAAATGGAACTATTTTTTTGAGCCTCTTCACTGATCAGAATCTTACGCCAATTTTAACAAAAATGGCTGCGCCCATGAATGATGACAACAGTTTTGACACACCGATAAATCTTAGGTTATAAGATTAAAAAACAAGTTATGGTCCTTTAAAAGACACTTAAGCTTTTCAGAAAATCCGTCTTTTTCACATTGCCTACCACTTAGTCTGATTGGCCGTATGCTGTTTCAACAGCACACTAATCGATATTGGTCTTTCTTTCACCGGCGTTTGTGTCGCCATGTTGAGTTTTGGTCATGTGACGAAAGTATCACGTAATGACGGACTACTTTCTGAGCCCACAGAGGTGAATGTAATGATCCGGAGTGCAAGAGAATGACTACAGAGGTGAATGATCCGGAGTGCAAAATTTCCTTTAGCCTAGCGATAGACAACACAACAATGTACCTGCGACATTCGGCGATTCCTCAGTAGACACCTTTTAACCGGAGATATCCGTCATGTTTTACGATTTTTTTGACAATTTCTATTTGTCTGGGTGGCCATTCGCTGGCGTCACTTGATTCCAGTGAACGGTCCAATACGGCATAAGTTTATAGAGTTACCTCGCTTGGTGAGGGATTTCCCTATTCACAAAAGTCAAATATCTTTTCTTTAAATAGGAATGCGCTCAAATACTTTTGTTATTACTTCTAGAAAAATCATAAGTATCATGTAATGTCCATAAATATATCTTTAAAACGAAAAAAATAATAGTAATAAGTAATACGAAAATACGCTTCCTGGCTCTTCCTGTGACGTCAGCGAATGGCCACCCAGACAAATAGAAATTGTCAAAAAAAAAAATCTTAAAACATGACGGATATCTCCGGTTAAAAGGTATCTACTGAGGAATCGCCGAATGTCGCAGGTACATTGTTGTTTTGTCTATCGCTGGGCTAAATGAAATGATGATCAATGTTTGTTTCATGGGTGATTTTGGGTTGGAAATGCTGTCTTGTGCTGGCGCCGGCAATCGAGACGTTGCATTCCTTGTGTTTATATTATATAGGGGAGATTTTTTTTCATATTTTTTTTTTCATTTAAAGTGGTTATAGAATGTCAAATTCATGTGTAATTATACCACAGTGAACTTAAGATCACGCTTCTTCAGTGCGGACATGACCGCATCGTGTACTGAATGAAGAAATCGGAAATAGGCCTAGCGCGCACGTAAGATCGTGCCTCGAACACGATATTTCATCAGCACAACAGTCGGGCACCCAAAAAGTTTTCCTTCATTGAGTACACGACAGTCGGGCACCCAAGAAGTTTTCCTTCATTGAGTACAGTGCATACACGACGGTCAGGTAAATAGTCACTTTGAATCGGTCATACTAAAACACGCCGTACCATACGCCGTACGGATTAGAACACGCCGTACCAAAATGTGAATCATATTGTGTGCTTTTTTTTGGTATTTTATATTGAAAAACATATAATCTAACCTACCTAGCGATATTACTTGCCAATTTTTCATATTTGTCAAGTTATTTGCCAATTTTAGACATTCTTGCACGGGACCAACAGGTGCCCGTTACGCAGTACCAATTACATGAGCGCCGTACAAATTTTGAGGCACAAAACAGCTAAATTAATATGAATGTATGGTACAATATGCAATTATCTACTTATTTACGAGTTCATGTTGTTCTATTTCATGTCTTACAGAAGTTGCAGGTACATGTCAAGCATTTATCCAGCAGATGTTTACAGAAGGGAAATGACTCTTAGTTTATACTGAGAACTTTACGTTAAACATCAGTTCAATGAAACCTTTTGGAAAAACGAAAAATTGCTAATGCCGTTTCTCTTCTTTTCTGATCCTGAAAAATTATAGGCTTTTGAAAATATCTTGGGAAAAGGACAAAATACTAGTAACCAGTATTTTCTCCTTTTCATATTATGTTTTCTACCTTCCATGAACAAATTCCAATTGTGTCGAATGCAAATTTAGAATAGTCTACAATTTTGTCGTTTGGTAAAGAGCTAATGATTGTAGAACGTGGACAGTATTTTTTCATTCTTTAATCAATTTTTTCCATTTAATGCTGGTTTTTCCATGCTGTATCGTTGTGCACTGTGAAAAAATTGACTTTTACCCATACGTCAAATTTTAGACCCATCCAAATTGAAACAGATTGCAGACGACAATTTTAAACTTGATGAAAATGGCGGATAGTTCTCCAAAAGGGTAGAAAACACGGTAGGCCTATGAAAAATAAGGATAGGTGAACTTAGATACATCCAATTTGTGTGCCCTAAGTAACACTTTCTCAACCTTTACATGTGCCGATTTGAATGATATCTTCCGAAAATTGTCATCACAACTCTTGCAATCAATAAACTGTTAATTAATATCGAGATGAAAGTGACTATTTACCCGACCGCCGTGTACGCACTGAAGAAAATTCATGTTGCGAGGACGACTGTCGTGTACTCAATGAAGGAAAACTTCTTGGGTGCCCGACTGTCGTGTACTCAATGAAGGAAAACTCGTTGGGTGCCCGACGGTCCTGTCCAGGGTGATGAAATTTCGTCTTGGGGGCACGATTATACGTGCCCGCTATTTCCAATTTCTTCATTCCGTACACAATGCGGTCGTGTACGCACTGAAGAAACGGAATCTTACGTACACGCGTTAATGGGTTGGACCAAAACGCAGACTAGTATGTGAACCGGCACGGCATAAACCGTCTCATTGGAGCAATAGTCATCTATACAGGGTGTCATGCCCGAAGGTCGTATTATGTTATACACCCGGGGCCCGTTTTACTAAGATAGTTACGAACAAAATTTTCGTAAGTTTTTACGTAAGTCTAAAAAAAGTGCGTAAGTGCGTTTTACTAAAAAAGTTCGTAAGTGATCCGAGCGTAAGTTTTTGCGTAACTTTACGTAAAAAAAAACCTACCGTAACTCTCGCGTAAAAATGGCTGACAACAGAGGCAAAGTGCGGGCCGAAAGAGTTTTTCGTGAAAGTACAAACTGGTTCTAAGACGAATTAAGGGAGAGAGTGATAAAGGAAAAGTACCGTTTGACGAAAGATAGAATCCGGTGGCTTAACGAATTGATAAGGGACAAAATTGAGCCCCAAACCAACAGGAGCCATAATTATGTCTACATAGATCTATATGAACAATACAATCAACTATCTAAACTTGAGGCTAAGCGGACGCTGTGTTCTTTCTAGTTACCTTTTCATAGATAATTTGTAAAGAATAAGCATGCGTACATACCGATAACTTTTTTCTGGGCATTAGCATTTTTTAACCTAATCCCCGCAATACAAAAGTTTAACTCCGTCATGAAACAAGAAGTCAAGTTCATTTATGCAAGAGTGATTTTTCCGTTTACACAGTGTACTAAATTTAACTCAGTGGCCTTCGCTTCCAAGAAATCGATCGCTAACGTATTGAATGATGTAACTGATGACGTCGACCATTCAGACTCTCTGTTCACTGTTGGCATTTTATTTTTAGGTGCAAATAAAGTTAAATATGCATCATTTTATCAAGGATTATTCGTTAGTTTCCTTTTTGCAAGTTTTTTAAAGAAAAAGAAATTGATCTTTTTGCATTTGACTGATTCAGCGATGGAACTCTAAATATAGCCCATAAACAGTTTGCATGAAATCTAAAATTAGATACCTACAACAATTTGGAAAAACCGAAAGTAGTGCTATTGTGTTCATCGAAAAATAACATGCAGTTTTTTTCATCACATGACCCGATTCTGACCGATCAAAAAACGATTTTACACAATGAGTGCAATTATTACGGTAGATCATTATTGTTCTTCATGGATACCTACTGAAATTAGATACTATGGAGCGTAATTATGATTTTCATGGGTTTTCATGATATACTGTACGTGTGGGGAGTGCCCGGTTTACAATTACTATAGGCACAGGAATAGCGGAATATTTATAATAGAGAGTGTCCACTTCGGCTGACATTCAGCTACTTTCACTGACTAAACGTCCGATTCCTCCAAAAAAAAAAAACCCTTCTTTTTTGAAGAGTTACGAAAAAATATGGCGCGAACGCTCACGCTAAACTTACGCAAGGTTAGTAAAACGCACTTAAGAATTACGTAAGTTTTTCGTAACCTTAAAGATACGCAAAAAACTTACGTAAATGTTAGTAAAACGGCACCCCGGTCGTCAGTCCGTCAGCAATTATTTATGTGCGCAACTCCTCCTACAATTTCCATCGGAATTAGATCTACTTCAAACCTGCCACAATGAATCCCCATGATGTCTAGTTTGTGCATGTGACTCAAAATTTGGATCGGTGTTTGTATTCTGAAATTAGCTACCCTTGACGTCTGAAATAGCCAACTTTTCACTTGAATTTCTGTTCAGGCCATAACTTACAAGCTATCAAAATCAAAGGACTGATAGTCCTGAGAGTGGCGTGGTGGGTGATGTGTTAGGAATTTTCACCATTACTTAGCTTTCAAAGGTAATCTGCTAATAGTTAATAGTTTTTTTTAGTTAGTAAGTTATGGCCTGGGCATTCAAACATAAAATTAACAAAGGGCAATAACTCAAAGAAGAGTAGTAGAGTTATGGTTGATATGCACCGCACTTTTCCATATTTTTTTCTATCAGTGTATATAGTTTCTAGTTGATACCTTTAACTGCTTGGAAGTTACGGCTTGAACAAAAATTCAAGGTGAAAAGTTGACTATTTCAGAAATCAAGTGCAGGTAATTTTAGAACGCAAACAGCGACCCAAATTTTGAGAGTCACATGCACAACTAGACATCATAAAGATTCATTGCGGTGAATGAGTCATTTTGACTACCGGTCATTTCTACACCCGGTAATTTTGACACTTTTAGGTCGCTTCGACCGCCGGTGATTTTTTTTTTTTTGCAAAATGTGGTCGTTTCGACAACCGATCTGTACTTTCCTAGACAGTTTAACTTCTGTGTTTATCAATGTTCTACTTTATGTATCCATGTTTGCTGCACCAGTGCACCTGTCCATGCCTTTCTATTCATCTTTTTACCAGTGCTCCGCCAAGCGTAGCTGGCATCCTTTTTATACGCCCGAAAACTCGTGTTACCTTATACTGTACACCCGGTCGTCCGTCCGTCCGTTTGCAATTTCTTATGTGCGCAACTCCTCCTACAGTTTCCATCGGAATTAGATCTATTTGAAATTTGTCACAAAGGTATCCAGTCGTTTCGGCACCCGGTCATTTTTACACCCAGTCAGTTCGACACTTTTTCATGTAAATGAAGGTCGGACTGCACAAACGTGAGGTCTGATATTGGATCCACTTATATACCGATAGAGAAATATCTTTCCCCCAAAAATACCTTTGAAATATCAAACGTTAGGATTTTACCTTTGGCTTTGAATTTAAATATCAATTATTTAGCGGGATACGGTGTAAACTCGATTCATAAGTACAATAATTGGTAAGCCAAGCTTTTCCACTGAAACTATGAAGGCGGTTAATTGTCTAAGAGTACACAACAAAGGACAAAAATTCTGACTCGATCACAACATTTGAAGACGTGTGAGTGTACTTCTTGAAATAATTTGCAGGCAACAAATTCAATGTGACTCAATGTGACGGAATTTTTCTTTGATCATATGGTTAAAAACATTGTGTGAAAAGGATATTTTTTTTTTTACAATATGTCCAAAAGGCTTGAAACTGAAGGTCATTACAACTTGGGATTGTGTGGTAAAGGGTAAGGGAGATTATTTGTGCAGTAGATGAAGGATCGGACGGTATGGTTCGTGTAGTCAGATATTGATTTCTATAGTTTATTTCAGTGGAGGGAAAAAAATAAAAATTTCTGCAAAGTAATTTTTTATCGACCTGTGTCACATGTTGGATGCTGCCATCTCATACATGTATCGCACGAAACCGCCCGTTTTCTTCTCCCAACCACACCCCTACTTCCTTTAAAAACTCCAAATTATTCATTAAACCCCAAAAACAAACGCACACAAAACAACTATAAACATATTCTTGTCACTGCAAATTTAAGTAGTCTATATAGTTATTTCCAACAGCACATATAGTATACGAGGGTTTTTTTGTGGTATTTGTCGAAGACAATACCACAATGAGTTCAAGATTGAATTTTGATAACCGTGTATCTTATTTTGTACCGTGAATCTAATACTCCATCGCGTTTAGGTACACAGCAGTAGAAAGAGATTGAGTTCAATTAGTTCCCGCTTAAATTTTGCCGGAATATCCCGGATGTTTGTAGCTTGAAAATGCTTCAAACGCTTAGGAATATCATTACTACGTTCTCTGTCCTAACCGCATACAAACAGACAAAGCAATAATTATATGCTCTTTTATCGCAAAAAAGCCAGACGGGCTGAAAAACGTAATTTCAAGTATAATAACTCAGCCCTTTTAAAAAAAAGTCGGTCGTCAATGACACTGATAAATTAATCAACCTCCGAAAGGTCCCGGGCTTAAGCGCAAGAATATAAAACTTGGCATAAAGTAGTTCAATTTAAATACATGAATATTGCCATTTTCTTCATAATTTGCATATCTAGGACGACATTTCAATTTAAATCTTGATTTGCAGATCTTCTATATGATACATATTTCTACATATGCCAGCAAATCCATTTTGTCATAGCGTACCCAAACTCTTTAGAGTCTATACTGAGTCTATACCGAGACAGCGTACCCAAACTTTGTAGAGTTTTAGTTCAACTATTTTGTGCAAAACCGAAGGAAATAAACCCAGTTAAACGCATTTTTTCTCAGGCAGATGACTTTTACGGTGTCACTCAAATATATAATTTGAAATGGCATGTTAAAATACATTGGGCGAGGCTATCGATCGTTGAGATACTTATTTTTCATTGAAACTAGCTTATCGCGAAATGATATAAATTTGCCAACTGACCTTGGGCTTTTTCGTTCCAAAACCAATTCGTTCCATGGCTTGTTGGTCCTATGATTGCACGCTACTCCATTTGATTGCTCATGAATATTTATAGATCGAGGTAATAGACCATGTCAAATACCGTTACTGACGCGTCACCACGAGTTACTTCCCTTTCAACCCGACAATTTTTCCCAATCCTGTTTATACCCGAATAATGAAAGTGTCATATTTTTTAAATGGATTACACACTAAACGCGATAAATAAACAACCTAAAACGGCCGTGCCGTTAGTTTCATCAATTATCTTTTTCGAAGACACACACAAAAAAGAACTGTTATTTTATCAATTTTTCGGTAGACTTCAGAGAGTAAAGCGGTATCATTTATAAGCGCTGTCTCCTGCCGGGCGTGTTGATAGAGCTTTTTGTATGCAGACTGCATTAACCCTTTGGCTACCAAGTGCGACTCAATGACCTTTTGCAGACAATATAGATTCAGATCACACCAGGCAGAACGTGCAGTCTGATCCTAGATCTACACTATCCGATACGGAGATATTTTTCCTCGAGATATTCCTTTGAAATAACTTTTCAGGTTTTACTATCAGCTTTAAAAGTGGCATTTAATATATTTAGTAACATAAGGTTTAACTTAAATTAAACAAATACCCCCTCCATTCCTAAAGAAATTAGTGCAAATATACCGTTTAAAGTGGGACCTGTTAACCCAGGTTACATAATGCATTTGGAAGAAAAAAATGTTCAGGCAGAAAAATGCATCTTTTGGCACCAGTAATTAGAACAGACTTACCCTCCGTCACAGCTTTTAACCCATTCCCAAACAATCCCTGGTTTTTACGGGTCAGGAATAGAACCCTTTAGAAAATATTTTGGGAAAAGGAGAAAATGTTGGTAACCAGCATTTTCTCCTTTTCCCACAATGTTTTCTGTCTTATCAGATAGAAGAATCATCTTTTTAGCAACTGTTAATTTTTCATCTGTAAAATGCTTGCAATTTGGTCTGGTCCAAAATTTGCCGTTTGGGAAAGGGTTAACAATTCCAAACCTTTACAAGTGATCAGCGTAAGACTAAACGGGATAAACACTTAATTATGACACGTCTGTGTTAACTGGTCGGTGCCTAAAAAGAACACAACAGATTTTTTCAAATAGATCATCCACTTTGACGGTGAAACACCGAGATCAAACGTACACCCAGCTAACCCTTGACTAGCTTTTCAATGAAAATAAGTATAGCACGTATTCGCTTCCTGAAAATAAATCTCTAACATCTTTTCTTCTAAAGGGAATGGAAGGTTTGAAATTTGAGTTAAACTTTGTTATTACGATAGTCAACTTATAAGATAGTTCAAACAGGAACATGGCAAACATGCAACTATACAGATTTTTAAAAATGTTTTTTCAAAGTTAAGATTTTTGTTATAAATTCAAAATGTTTGATGTTCCAGTTTTTTGTTAGTAGACTGTCTCTGTCTTTTAGCAGATACTGGAACGATTTCTTAGAAAAATTATCACATTAAATAAATCAAACCACGGATTCCTGGACTTCGAGCCTGTACGTTACAAACTTAGCTACAGAATTACGCAGACATTGGTTGAATAATCGGACATAAAATAAGGAAAGGTCTATTGCAGGTATATTGATGTTATCCCCCCACACCCCATTTTTTATAACACTGAATCCTTACGATACAAAAATTTGAGACTTGCCCAAATTGGAAGTCTTTGCAGATAACAATATGAATGTGACTTATAAATGAAATTTTCTTTAGGAAGGATAGCAAGGGAAAAGGAGAAAAGGTTGGTTACTAGAATTTTAACCCTTTTCAACAACATTTTTAAAAAGCTATATTTTAAGGGTCGTAAAAAACTTGGGTTATGTGGCATAGGGTTTTAAATAGTTACTGCAAATGTTTTCACCCGACGACAACACTTTGGACTTTGGTCCAGATACTTAGCATACAGAAACGATTAAATAAACGTGGGTCAAATGGTTGTAGTTGTCTTTTAAAAAGTTAAAAAAAAAAACAACCTATTGTTGAAACAGGAGAAAATGCATGTTGCAAGCCCTTCCTTTTTTCCTCAAATATTTTCGCTCACACTTTGAAAATTCGTTTTTTTCACAAATGTTTATGAACTACATATTGATTACTTTCAGTTTTCGGTTTTTTGAAAGTGTGTGTGTGTGGGGGGGAATGTGTTAAGGTTGAGAATGTGAGACAAATAACAGACAGTGGGACACAGCACGTCTGCCCCCTTTTTACACGGGTCGCTCGAAATACTTTGGTAAAAGGTTGATTAGCTGTTTAATGTCTTCAGAAAGACAGGGACAATCCATTTAGTGATTTTAAAGTACTATTATCAAACATCCTTGTTGCACTTTCAGGCATGTACCTATTGACGAATAACTTATGTTATCGATCATGAACAAAAGAAACGTGGCTTCAGATCAAAATTCAGACCTTCCATAACTTCTTTTAAGCTTCATTTTGAATATAAAAAATATGTATCTAATGAAGTCTTACAAAAAAAAAGCGAAGGGTTAAATCGGTGTTCCTTTGATCTCGGTATCGCACTGCAGAGTGGGTGACCTTTAGAACAGCTGTAATGTACTTGCTTCTTACAGATTAGCACACACGTGTCACATTAAATTGACTCTTCTTATCTTTTGTTTCATATTAATTTACCCCTTTGGTTATCATTAATGGTCAGGATTATGAATTTTATACAGGTTTCAGAGGCTAAGTCCGTTCTTAGTCTCTACTTGCTCTTTATTTAAATACGATTTTATAAAATGCATATTTTGTCTGTTTGTGATTTTCTTTTTCAAAGGCAATATTATGAAATATGTTTGAATTGTGTTAGAATTGATTTCCATAGATTGTTTGTTATGTCATTTTCTTTTCAGTTATGAATTTGTCCAAATATAAAGGATTTTTGCGAACGGGACATACGACATTTGTTACTGAAATAATTCTTTGATTGTCCGGTGTCACGTGATACTGCTGGTGCGCCACTTACGATAAAATGGAAATATCTCTTACCGTCTATTGATTGTAATGTTAGAAATTGAATGTAAAAGGCTAGAGATATTTCATAATTATAGTTTTCAGGAACAAACTTAATTCGATATATCAACAGGATTTTTCTCTCTGTTCGTCATGCATCTTACTGTCAAGGGGTGTTACTCCTGCTTCTTCCTCATGATCAAAAGGAGACCACTTATACAAAAATAAACCAAACTTTGTCATGAATACTCTCCCTTCAACCGAAAGGGTATTGATTTAGTGGGTTGACTTTTAAACCAATATATCTGAACAATATGTCTCTGTTTCTTTCAAACTATTAATTCCACACATGGATTTCCTTGACAAATACCACTTCAGCGTTTTCAACGCTTTGATTTATATTCGTAGACTTTTTCACCTGTATTTTTATTTCTCACTTAATCCAGTGTAACGTGCAACGACCTGGTCACCAAACCGCATCGCTGTCAAAGCTAGCTCAACAGCAAGGCAAGTTTCAAGTGCTTATATATCTAACCTCTCTCCGTGACACCAGTATTAAATGTGAAAAAATTAAACAGTCATGTCTTCTTGTTTTAACAATGGTCCATTTTAATGATTTTATCAAAACTTGCATAAAAATGGTCTCCCATGTTGCGCTACCCGGGGCGCGCCATATTTTGAAATATCGCGAAGTCACAAGGGTTTGCAAAACCGGCTTACAGTTATCGTCACTCTCTTGCTCTCCGGATCATTACATTCACCTCTGTAGTGGGCTCAGAAAGTAGTCCGTCATTGCGTCATATTTTTGTCACATGACCATAACTCAAAATAGCTACACAAACGCCGGTGAAAGAAAGACCAATATCGATTGTTTCGTGTGCTGTTCAAACAGCATGGGACCAATCAGACTTAGTGATAGGAAATGAACAAAAGAGGGATTTTCTGAAAAGCCTATATATCTTTATAGGACAATAACTTAATTTTTAATCGTGCAAACTTAGATCCAGCGGTGTGTCAAGTCAGTTGTCATCATTCATGGGCGCAGCCATTTTTGTAAAAATCGGCGTAAGATTCTGAAAAGTGAAGAGGCTCGGAAAAAAATAGTTCTATTTTATACAGGTAAATTCATCAGTTTGAACGCACCTATAATGTATCCAGAATCATATTTCCTTTGTCTAACTTACAATTTTACATATGAAACAGTTAAACAGTAACAAAACATCTTTTCCTCGGTTTGACAAGATTCTTGTCATTTAGCCCATCGCAGAGATGTATGTGAGGTAACGAACGACAACTCTGCTCGGAGATTGAGTTATCGTAATACAGATCAGAATTGGCGCGAAATCACACAACGTCGTTGTGATGTAATAATGTCATCTCCGTTAAAATTTTAGAACGTTACTTTGAAAACTTTCCATGTTACATAGAAATTAGCACTGTACATCGCGTTTCGTTTTAAGGAAAAATGGCGTAGACTGACGACGTCGGAACCAGGGCGGTGATAAAATTTTGTGTCGGACTAGGGAAAACGCCAACAGAAACATTCACTTTAATGAGAAGCTTAAGTACAAGGTCAAAATGCAGTCGTGCCCTAGTGTTCAAGTGACACGGTCGGTTTAGAGAAGGACGGCCATCAGTTGAGGACGATGAAAGGTGCAGACGAAGACCATCTGTAGGGCCGACAAACGGAGTAAAGTGAAACCCATGCTTGATAGAGACAGACGCTTAACGGTAAGAGCTATTTCCGAGGATTTAGATATTTCCGCTTCCACAGTGTACAAAATACTAATAGATGATTTGAACATGATATGTTGAAAAAGAATAAAACGTGCCGTGCAGGTGAGTCAAAGTTAGTTGTGACATGGTTTCTGTTGATGCCGTTTTGATGTCGCTTTGACGTCGTTTTATGCCGTGACGTGCCCCGGGTGACGTAAGGTGGCATATGCTTGTTATTTGGAAACTATATATTAGCTGTAAAATTTTGTTGAAAAGATCATCTGAATGAAAAAAGAATACAGTTTCTAGTGATGTTAATTTCATTTATCTATCAATGGGTGAAAAGTGTAAAAGTAAAAGGTGTGAACAAAACAAAGCCATACATTAGGTGTCAAGAACGTCACAGAACAGAAATACAATATAATTGCTTTGTTACCAAAACATCCAATCGATTTACTCTATAAGTCTATGTTACCGAACTCGTGTGTTACCGAAACATCTGTCACCCGAAACGACCATTTGTTGCAAAAAAAAAAAGGAAGTGTCTATCGGCACGACGGTCGTGCCGATAAGGTCCCTTATTCGCACGACGGTCGTGCCGATAAGGAATGTCTATCGGCACGACGGTCGTGCCGATAAGGACCGGTATTCGCACGACGGTCGTTGGTCTTCATCAAGAGCGTGTAAATCATAGCCCTAGGATCGAAATTATTGCCAAAGGTTTATATAGTGAAATCTTCTTGTTACTATTCATTTTAGCCTTATCTTAGGCCTAAGGGGTCTTATGTTTTAAACCATTCCCAAGTATTGTAATGTTTGGTGTGAAGGGATCTTACGTAGAGCGATATGTACAGGAGTGTTGTGGAACAAATCCAGTGAAGGAAGAAACATTTGAGTTTCATTGGAGATGAGGAGGAGGAGGAACTTGGAAAAAAAAAAAAAAAAAAGATCCCGGCCCCAGTCAAAGTAGGGGGAAAAATAAGCAGGATCACCTACCCTCAATGGTCACAACTATCTGCACAATCGGTGATATCTTTAGAATTTTGAGAAAAAAAGTAAGTGGATCGAAGGGCCACCGAAAATGAAAAAAGACGGCTTTGTAATATGGCAAACAAAATTTCCGGTACCTAAACCCTATCCCCCTTTAAAAAAAGTGATTTTTTTTCCCATACGCAATAGTTAAAGTACTGTCAGTAGTCCATTTTCTGTCGTGCGGATAGTGGTGCTTAAATTATCTCCCGCTAGATGGCATTCTATAAATACTCATCTATTTGATATGGGCATCCTGGGTACAGAACCGAACCACTTTCCTACGCGACAACCGTTACTTTGAATTTGAAGAATATGACATGCGCAGATAACGGTGGTGCTTAAGGTAAGACCTGTGTAATGCGCTTCCGGTGAACATTTGGCAAAAATTCTAATTGGTTGTTAAATAAGGATAAATAAGGATTTATGCAGAAATAATATTTTTGCGCATTTCTAACGGATCGGAAATTCCGTTTATGTCTATCTTGAAACTATTTTTTGACATTTTTGTTTGTTTTCTAAAAAGGGAGGTAATTATTATCACTTTTTCAATTGAGAATATAGCGGTTTTAGATTTATAAATGATAATTCAAAGAAGGAAAACATGGAAAAAATGAAAAGGTGAAAGTAGTTCAATAATACTCATTTTTAATTAAAGCTTATTTTGCATGATGATTTTTTAGTGGAAATAGCTATTTTCCATTAGATCTACACAGGTCTTACCTTAACAGCACGACTGTCGTGCGAATAAGAATGGTTATCGGATTTTGAAAATGGACACGATTGTAGTCTCAATAATTAATGAGACGCCCCGGTGATCTTTTTCATATTTGGACATTTACCGTACACCGACCAGTCGAAAAGTAACATCGCCTTTGGGGACAGTTATCTGTACTAGGCACGATTGATAAGATTTAACTTGGGGATGAACTCTTGAACAAGCAATTTGGGGACGATTACTCCAGGGGACGATTACTCCGACACTGGCTGTAATATTGTTCATGACACAGGTAGCAGCGAAAAACAAACTTTGAACGGACTGTTACCACTGAAAATTGCCCTATGCTTATATTCCCTAGTTGGTGAGTTTAGTTTATTCTTAAATGCAGACTTATACTGTACATTTTAAAGCCAATGTTGTGTTAATATTCAAGTAAAATATTATTGTACATGTATGAAAAGTCGTCCCAAGTACAATTCGACCGACCCATGCTCTTCCATAAGCAATCCGGGGTGGTTTTGAGCCTTATTTGCTTAACGCTTTTATAAAAGCTGGTACATAAAGTGATGAAAAATGTTCTTTATGAAAATTTATTCTTTTTTTCAAATAAATGCCCGGAGAAAGATATATATCGAGGTAGTACAGATAACTGTCCCCAAAGGCGATGTTACTTTTCGACTGGTCGCCTCTTGGTACAGAGACAATCCGGACAAAATCAGTTGAAAGTTTCGCACAGATTTTGTGCGCAAGTTTGAACTCTTATAATATCCCAAATAGAGCACAAAACTAGGATTTAAACATACCTGTGGCTACCTTCAGTCTGAAGGTGTCTGCTCCGATGCTATTTTTGTGACTGGTCTTCGCAAACACCTTCATATCAGCCATTCATTAAACCCTTCTGGAAAAAATATGATTTTACCCACATCTTTTTAAACGGCTCTATGCGACAGAATTTCAAATGACAACTAATAAAATGGGCATGGATTCACAGGAATTGGACGTTTATTTGGTGAAAATAGCTAAATGTCAGCCGAAGTGGTCACTCTCTATTATAAAATATACAAGGAGTGCAACGGTTTTCCCATCAAAATTTGACACGACTGTCACCGAAATTCATCGCTGAAAATGGGGTCAAATCAATATTAGCCAACATAAACACACATCTACCGTGCTCTTAAATATCTAATCTGTCGATTTATTATGTCCCTATCTGCCGTGAATCACTCTTTCCGTGTCATTCATCAAA
The DNA here is from genome assembly GCA_943736015.1 of Tridacna crocea. Classification (NCBI taxonomy): domain Eukaryota; kingdom Metazoa; phylum Mollusca; class Bivalvia; order Cardiida; family Cardiidae; genus Tridacna; species Tridacna crocea. The sequence goes on from OX031066.1 coordinate 21,512,918, forward strand.
TTCATCAAATTTTTTTGATGGTATTCCCTTAACTAGGTTGGCGCCAGCCAAAAATTTTTAGTAGCCAAAAGTTTTGTCAGTCAAAACCCGGGATCAGTCTCTGAGCCTTATTACTTTTAAAGTTTGACTTAGTGTCAATTTCTGAGTATTTCATGGCAATGAGTCCTGTATGGTAAATATAAATCTAGATCTACAGCTTTGCATCACTGATATAATATTTAAGGCGTTGTTCTTTTAAGATATTTTTCATGGTCTCATTACATACATGAGAGAGCCAAGTATTGAAAGTCAGCTACAAATTCCTGTGCTTATAGGCTGGTGAATGATCAAAAAGTTCCATAAAAGAAAATAAAATGCATATTTTAATCAGGCTTAACCTTTCACCACACCAGGGATCGTATATCCTCAGTTTGAACAATCCTGAGGAAGAAGGCTATTATTAATTCTAGGAAAAGGGTGAAAATGGTGGAAACCAGCATTTTTTTCTTTTTCCAACAATGTTTTCTACCTTTGAAAAGGCAGCTCAACAGCTCTTTCAATTTCTGCATACCAGTCATGCATTGCTAGAGATATTTATACTTATGATTTATTTATGATTTTGATTAAATGCAATGCAAAATATCTGTTTTGTCTTGCAAATGATCTAAGAAATACCCTTTCACACTTTACCTTTCTTGAAGATGCCGATCTCCGAAAATTATCAGATAACGGGTTACATATATAACTCATTTGGCGAAATATAGACCCAGCATTCATTATTACAAAAGGGACTTCATTAGAAAAGAATCTTATAAGGCCACACAAACCTTAAAAGGTTAAGTATTTGAGAAAAATCGCCATTGATGCTGTCAAATTTACTCGATAAACGAAAGTAAAACTTCACTTTCATGTACATAATTCATTCAGCACCACACTGTCCAAAAAATTGCGATTGTTCACGAATGTATTCTATTTATAGAACAAGCGCACTCGGTAACTGGCAGAGCGCAACTCTTATCCGGTCTTGGTCTATCGGATAGTTAAGGGAGATACAAGGGTTTAAGAGCTTAGGATAGCCGGTATATATGATAATCAAGTTGGCGTAGGCCGATTTCACAGTTATGAAAGTGTTCAATATACAAACCTGATAACAATTTGACAGTCGGCCATTTTCTCTGATCACATTTTTTACAATCGCCAATATCAGCACTTTCCTTGTTTTTAGTCGCCAGCAATAAGATTTAATCGCCAATGGCGATTTTGGCGATCGGTAACGCCAACCTAGCTTAAAAGGCTACGTACATGTAGCCTCTTAAGGTATTTTTAGATTTTGCGCCAAAAATCAATAAAGCATAAATTCAGGAATGCCAAGTGACTTGTACATGACTCATAATGCTTAAATTCTATCACATAACAAACATGTAATAATTATTTTCCATAATATCTTCTTCAAACGCTATGTTTGAAACTTCATCTGTGTATTTCTGTAGGTAAATGAGCGAGTTGATCATCTAAAAATAGAACGTGTCTTCCGTCGGTGTCGACCTGGGGTGTAGTAAATCTCTAATTTCTCGTGTTGTCGGACCGTGTTCGACTACTGGGGTTTTATGAATGAAAATTAAAAGGCTTTGGGAGTATAAGGATGATTTTTTTGCATTTTTGTACAATTTTCGTCCCAAAATCTGAAGGGCCACCTTTAAAGTGGCTTTTTAATTCATTCTTAACCCATTACCACACAATCCCTACTTTTGACGCCCCTGAGAAAGAAGCCTTTGAAAACACCGTGGGAAAAGGAGAAAATGCTCTCCTTTTCCCACAGTGTTTTCTACCCTTCCCAGAACGAATTTCAATTTTTCAGTCACCTTTATTTTGTCGTCTGCAAATGCTTTCAATTTGGACCAGTCTAAAATTTTCGCGTGTGGTAATGGGTTAAACTACAAAGTATATACAATACAATACTATTTTTGCGCTGTTAATACTTACAACATCAAAAAATCCGCCCAAGTATTACTTTTATTTTCGCTATTCGTGAGAAATGGACTCATCCAAATAAATGCCTTGTTTCCATTGGTCAAGGTTGTACAGGTTTTCAGTCATTTCATACCTAGTTAATTTCGTACCTAGGTCATTTCGTACGATTTTGATCATTTCGTACCTACCTATACTTTCTATTTTGGTCATTTCATACCCAGTTGGTCATTTCGTACACAGGTTTAATTATCATTTTGATTATTTAGAACCTAGTGTTTCTACTACACTGTATTTGTGTGTGTGTGGGTTTTTTTGTTGAATGACCATCGCTAAAATTGTACATTGCTGAAATTGTGTTAAATTCCGCCGAAGAACGATTATGGTGGTTATGATTGTATCTAACCATTATTGGTTACTTCTTTCTAAGTTTAGTTTTTAAAACAAAGATAGCTTAGAACCCTTTTGTTTATTTCTCACCGAGTTCTAAATAAATTTACTTTGTGGGAAAAAATCTGGAGAGAGACCAGTTTTTCGCTGAGTTGTTCATAACTCGCAATGCAAAACCATCATTCTTTATTAACACTGTTCACCAAATAGTATAGTTTTAGACTTGTTTTGAATTGAAAGCATGCTTTGCAAACTTACGTTCTCTTGAATCATACTTTCCTAGGGCAGCAACATTTTAGTAACTTGGCCCTGTTTTCAACAATTTCCCAAACAAACACGGGTTATGACGTGTACTGTCAAATTCTCATGTTTGGAAAAACATGTTGGATAACGAGAAATTGCTAGTTATAAGCAATTTCTCCTTTATCAAATACTTTTTCTCCACTACTAGCAAATTTTCCACCATTTTTGCAGCTTTTAAAATTGTCGTCTGCCAACTCTTTGAATTTGGAAGAGTCTGATATTTGTCGTTTGGAAAAGAGTTATGAGAGCGCTATGCGAGGGTATTTGATACTGTAATAGAAGACAAGTTTTGATATAGATTCACAATCACATCAATTTCATAATGTGTTAAAAATCTGCTGATGAAAACTGATATTTACTTACTTGCCTTAGCTTTCTTGAAGCATTGAATAAAATTTTTTGCGGCGACTTTGACCATCAACTTTTTCTTGTCCATGTTTGTTTGCATGATGAATTTTGAGCAAAGGGCATTTAATTTTGGAGAAGAACACTATAAGCTTAGCTTTCGTTCTGATGCATTTCGTAAGTTTTTGTTTGTTATTTTGTTGATTTGTCTCTAGATCATTCTAATTACTTGTAATTGATGAATGAAATATGTTTAAACTATTAAACTAGCATAGGGCATCCTAATGGGATTTGTGTAACATCGCCAAAGTCGTACGGATTCGGCTATGAAAGGCGATGTTACACTAAAAGTCACACATTAAGCCTTTAGCAGACGGCAAAATTTCAGCTGTGTTCAAACTGAAAGCATTTGCAGACGACAATTTCATCGTGGCTCAGATGGTACAATCTTTATCTTATAGGATTGAAAACATTGTGGATAATAAAGAAAATGCTGGTTCCCAGAATTTTCTCCTTTCCCACACTGTTTTCACATGGCTTTTTTTCTCTGGGTTGTTAGAAGTCGGCATTTGGACTGGTGGTAAAGAGTTAAAAGTAGTTATAATTGCTAATTATGTTATACATTTACTTGTACAACACAATCTCAAGTTTTAACGACCCTTAGAACACAACTTTTTACAAACATTGTAGGAATACAATGGGAGAAAATGCTGGTAAGATGTATACTGTTTTTGAGCCATGTTTCAGTTTATGTCTGCAAATGGCTTCTTTCAGTATAATTTATTAGCAGTTAATGCATTTTAACAGCTTGGGTTATAACAGCTGCCAGTGCACCTATACATGCGTTTCTTGGCTATTTCCTTAAAGTCATGCACTGAATAACAATATGGCATGAATGATAAGTGGATCAGAAAGAAGACCATGCTGGAAATTTAAACCAGTGGTAACAACTTCAAGTCTTTGAGCTACAAACTCCTTCAAAGGGATCGGCAAAACTTTCATAAAGCACATTGTTTGGCCTACAAGGATTTTGAGGTATAAAACTTCAAAATTATACTAAAACTGGTTTTCAGTACTTTAAGATACCTTTCAAGAATTTCGTAACTGTTACGGATTGATATGATAGAAAACATTGGTTAGAAGCACTTTTGCCATTTTCACAAATGTCTTTAAAGGCCTCTTCCACTGGGTCATAAAAACTTGGGATTGTTTTGGAAAGGACTAATATCATTTATTCAAGTCTTGTTTTCTGCTTGTGCTCATGAACTAGATTTTATCTTTATTTTAACCACAAACAAATGAGCTGTGCTTTGGCAGAAGGGGGCTTCTTGCATCCTCGTGACAGATTATACCAAGCAAGACATAAATAATTATTGATCCATAGACCGACCCTTCGATGTACAGAAAATTGACCAATGGCGAAAATTTTCAGCCTGTGTTGACTGCACAGACTCACTGTCTGCACAGGCTGACATAGGTCTATACTGTTTGCAGATCGATTGAGGCACCTTTTTACTTCAAGTCAAGTATAAAGGAAACCTGTGCAAAGAAAATAATAAGATCTGTAGCTGGTACAAACCCGCTGCCTCCAGTGCGTCAGCGCTTTGATTATATTTTTTATAATGTGACTTTTATCATTAGTACAAATTAATTACCGGTAACTTCTGTTATCTTTTTGCCTGTTTGTTATATATTTGATTAGTCTCAATAATGAGTATTGAATGGTATTTTCTCACGATCAGCATTTGAATTGAAATACAGTATTTGTATTTCAAATGAAAGAATATTGAATACGCAAGCCGAAGGTATGTTTAAATCCTAGTTTTGTGCTCTATTTGGGAAATTATAAGAGTTCAAACTTGCGCACAAAATCTGTGCGGAACTTTCAACTGATTTTGTCCTGATTGTCTCTGTACCCAGAGGTGACCAGTCGAAAAGTAACATCACCTTTAGGGACAGTTATCTGTACTATATATTTGTTATGATCACAACTTTATTCCCAATGTTGTCTCATTGCTTTCTGGTCACTTCATACCTAAGTCAACTCATACCATAGTCTACTTGCACATACTCTGGTCAACTCGTACCTGGTTTTAGCTCACCTGAGCACAACATGCTGAAGGGAAGCTTTTAGGATCACCCGGTGTCCTTCGTGCGTTGTCCGTTGTGCGCCGTCAACAGTTCTTTAAACGTCAACTCCTCCTAAACAGCTGGGCCAATTTGGACCAAACTTGGCTGGATTGTTCCTTGGGAGGTCATCTTTGAACTTTGTTCACAGAATTTGATTCAAATTAAAATTCTGGTTGCCTTGGCAACCTAATGGAATTTTCAAAGAAATTCTGTAAAAATGTTCTTCTCTGAAACAGCTAGCCAGATTTTAGAATAATTTCACAGGGATGTTTCATGGGTGAACCTTTTCAAAATGTTTGTGAAATTTTGATATGTCAAGAAACATGGATCTGGTCAGAGGAATTTGACATTCTATTACTAAAACAAATGATATAATATGAAAAAAAAGATCTTCCCTATATAATATAAACACAAGGAATGCAACGTCTCGATTGCTGGCGCCAGCTCAAGACAGGCTTTCCAACCCAAAGTCACCCACGAAACAAACATTGATCATAATTTCCTTTAGTCTAGCGATGTACCTGCGACATTTGGCGATTCCTCAGTAGACACCTTTTAACTGGAGATATCCCTTGTGTTTTACAATTTTTAGGTCCACTGGCCAAAGGCCAGCGGGCTTATGTCATGGCCTGGTGTCCATCGTGCATCCGTCCGTGTGTTGATGTGTCCGTCCATGCGGATGTTAACTTTTATTTCAAACATCTTCTCTGAAACTGCCCATAAATACCCATCCAATTCTGATGAAGTTCACAGATATGGTCCTGACATGGTCCTCTTCAGAATTCCTTGAAAGAATTTTATTCCTTCAAAAACTCTGGTTGCCATGGCAACAAAACTGATAAAAAATTTTGAAAATTTTTAAAAATCTTCTCCTCTGAAAACCTAAGGCCTAGGGCTACCAAATTTGGCATGTAGCTTTATCTAGTGGACCTCTACTATGTTCCTTCAAATAATAGCCCCGGGGTCAAAATTGGCCAGGTCCGGCTGGAGGGGGGGGGTGTCACAAGTTTTATATGGGCTTAATATATAGGGGAAAACTTTAAAATCCTTCTGATACCTAGCCATAGGGCCTAGGGCTACAAAATTTAGCATGTATCTTTATCAAGTGATTGTCTACCAACAGTGCCCAAATGATAGCCCAGGGGTCAAATTTGGCCAGGCCCTCAGGTCACAAGTTTTATTTGGGCTTATATAGGGAAAACTTTAAAAATCTTCTCGTACCAAGATATAAGGCCTAAAGCTACACAATTTTTCATCAAGCTTTATCAAGTGGTTGTCTACCAAAGGTGCCCAAATTATAGTCCTGGGATTGAATTTGGCCCTGTCCTTGGAGTCACAAGTTTAACATGGGCTCATATTGGGAAATTTTTAAAAATCTACAAGTACCTAGCCATAAGGCCTAGGGCTACCAAATTTTGCATGTAGCTTTGTCTAGTGGGCCTCTACAAGGAGGGCCCAAATTACAGCCTTTGGGTCAAGTTTGTCCCCACACCAGGGATCACAAGTTTTACATGGGCTTTTGTGGTGAAAACTTTCTAAGTCATCTTGTTACTAAGAAAGTAGGGCTACTAAATTTAGCCCTGTCTCATGGGATTTCGCTGTGTACAACAGAATCTTATCAGGGTAAGTACCAGGGCTTTATCCAGGCATTTTGGGAAAAGGCCCCTGGCCAAATTGGGAAAAAAATCATCGACAAAATGTCAAAATTGGGAAAATAATATTGACAAAAAATATAAAGTTTGGAACATATTTAACCTTACAATTAACTTATTCAGGCATTAAATGTAACACTGAATCAATACTGCTTCTTTTTTCCAAGCTTCTTTCTATTTTGGTGGATTTGCTCTCATTTGTCTGTCATACTAGTTCAAGTGTCTAAGCTGTAAGGACCCCAACTCCCCCTTTCATCCTTCCCCCCCCCCACACACACACACACGGACCCTGCTAGGTAGGATATTTAAATAAAGATATTTGTTTTTCTGGTGAATTAATAGAGAAATTATTTCTTGATTTATTTTCTTATATTGTGTGTATGCAAGTCAACTGATAAAGGTCCTTATCAAGGCTTGATACGACAGATTGAGGAGCCTCTGATCGGCTGAAGTCTTGTTTGACAACTGTATTGTCATGGGTTTTCGTGGTTTTTTCCCATGACGATTTATCTTTGAAATTGATTTTTTGAGTACTTTGACATATAAAGAAAGATTGAAAAATTGTCATTTTCTGTGGTACACCTATTACAGAATTGAAAAGAAATTGTTAAAAATCAATTGGAGAGAGGAAACTTCACACTTGAAATTTGGTTCTATGAACCGCTCAAGATAACTGATCGAGATCTGAGAGAGTAAAAAAATCTTGTGGTCTTACTCTAGATTCAGCTGGGTATTTTTCCTAACTTATTCCTGATTCAGGACTGTCAGTTTACAGGGTTCCCACGCAGTCGGGAAAACGGGAAAAAGTCGGGAATTTGAAATACCCGTTCCCGGTCTTGAAAAAGTTTTGATTTTTTGTTATATCTCTGAAAAATCGGGAAAAAACCGGGAAAAGTACGAAACGTTTTGGGTGTGAAACAAGAATTTAGGACGATAATAATCTCCGGTCTGCGTCCTCCATTTTTCGGATAAAGATCCAATATTTTGTATAATATATCTAGACCGTCATTAATCGAGGTAGGTGAATTTCCCAAATCTACATGACGGTCTATTTTTAGGTTCACTGGTCCCGGAATAATTATTCTAATATTTAAACAAACCGGGATCCAGTGTATTGATTTCGGAGAACTCGGTACTTACCCTAAAATACAATGCAGCTGCGCTTTGTATTTTCCGGGAGACGAGCTGGTGTGAATTGACGTGAAAATGAGCTACAACAGTAAATATTACTGAAAATTTAAATCCATAGGATCTGAAAGGTTAACAGACTTTATTTTTATGAAGCCACGTTATGATTCTAGTCGGAATGAGGTTGACGAGTCAGAGGAAACTGAAAGTAAGCGCCTGTCTGCAATCATGGATCAAATCACTTCAAGTGTTAAATCTAACAAAGTTACGAATTTTCGTATTTTCAGAAACTTTAAAAGCAGGGATATTGCCTTTGAAAAGACCAATTTATTTATTCATGTATTTCAGGTCATGAAAACTGAACAGTTAACGTGAAAGTAAAACATGGTACTTTTGAATTAGGTTTTAGTTTCAATGACTGAAGAGGGAAAAGAACCTCTATTTGAAGGCTTACAACAAAACTGTTGTGCACAATGATAGTAAATGATATGCAAGGACTTGATTCGGTGTCTTAAATCATAAAGAAAATAATTCCCAATATAAGAAAAAACAACACATTTTTAGCTCGCCTGAGCACAAAGTGCTCAAGGTGAGCTTTGTGATCGCCCTATGGCTGTCGTGCATCGTCCACAATTTCTTAACATCTTATCCTCCTAAACCACTGGGCCAATCTTGATGAAACTTGGCAGGGATGTTCCTCATTCGAATCTCTACCAAAGTTGTTCAAGAGATTAAATTCTACCCATAAAAAAAGCAAAATCTTTGAAAATCTTCTTCTCTGAAACAAGAAGGCATAGAGCTTTGATAATTGGTACGTAGGATCTCCTAGTAGACTTCTACAAAGATTGTTTATATAATGCCCCCGGTGTCAGAACTGGCCCCATCCCGGGGATCACAAGTTTTAACATGGGAATAATAAAAGAAAACTTTGAAAAAAATCTTTTTCTCTGAAACAAGAAGGGGTAGAGCTTTGATATTTGGTGTGCAGCATCTTCTATTAGACCTCTACCAAGATTGCTCATATGATGCCCCCGGGGTTCAAACTGGCCCTGCCCCAGGGGTCACAAATTTGAAATATAGGAACAAAGACAGAAAACTTTTTTTTCCCCTCTGAAACTGGAAGACCTAGAGCTTTGATATTTTGTATGTACTAACTTCTAGAGGACCTATACCAAGTTTGTTCATATGATGCCCCTAGGGTCCAAGCTGACCCAGCCCTGGTGGTCACAAGTTTGAGCATGGGAACAAAGAAGGAAGACTTTAAAATTCTTCTGCTCTGAAACAAGATGGATTTTATGTACATATGATAGTTTGCCAATAACAACATTTTACATTTTTTCATTAAATGTCATGTCATGGAAAAAGGGGGCTTGGTGTATATTTTCACTGTGGACCAATATCTTTTTCATTACAAGGCAAAATGTAATTAAAGTTCATCTTGTTGAGCCACAGACAATAGTTATTTGATTTTATTTCATGAAACAACATGTTATCAAAAAAGGGGCCTAAATGTATAATTTCATTACGGACCAATTACAGTCAGTTGGCCCATCCACATTGACGGTTATCTTCTAAAGTCCTTGGCATTTATGAAACTTCATACTTGTCTTCCTTAGGATAGTCTTGTGTTACAATTTTCTTCTGTAAGATGCATCTTGGAAAAGGGGTTACCTTTCACATACTGGACTTATCGAGCTCCAATAAATTAGTAATGTTGTGAGCTGCTAGTTTAGGGTTCGCAGTTTGCGCTGGCTTGATTACTGTCTCAGCCAACATCCTTTGAAATTTGATAAAAAGTTTTTGAGATAAATCTCACTTGTGTCTTAACATTGAGCGAATGATGTTTTTTAATCTGTCATTCAACCACCATTTTGACCAGGAAATAAACGCCATGCCTCTGAAAGTTAATTCAATCCCTCACTATACAATCCCGATTTTCAATGACCCTGAAGAAGAAGGGTTGTGAAAGCATTTTGGGAAAAGAAGAAAATACTTTTTGCACAGTTATATACCCTGTCATAATTATTTTACTTGAACTTCGATATTTGGTATTTATCTTCACTGTAGACCTTTACTGCTTTGTACTCAGGTTAGTGATATAGGACCATCATGATCCTATTGTTCCCAATTTGTCTGGTTACCGGTATGTAGTCTTATAAGGATCTATACTATTTGCCTTCAAATACTTCATTACTTGTATGAACTGTAAGTGAACAGCATGGATCCTTATTAAACTGCCTGTATAGATAGGCTGATCTGAATCTATATTCAGTCATTTGTAGTTTTCTTAATTGGCCAGGTAAAGAAATGAAATAACTCTAATGCAGTTAGAATGTTCTTTAAATCTTAATTTTTCATTAAAACAAGGAATGTATGTAAGAAAGTAGCTTCCAAAAGGTTTTGCATTTCCTGTTTTTCTATTGGAAAAAACCTTGAATTTTGAAAAAAATCCTGGAAAAAGTCTGGAAAAAGTCTGGAATTTTGCAAGCAGAAAGTTGTGGGAACCCTGAGTTTAGGAGCTGGGTTCTTCTTTTTTGCCTAACGAAACTCTGCTTCGCTGCAATATATGCGTGGCAGTTGCCGAGAAATTAACGGTCGTCTTTATTTTGTAGGTAGAACCAAAGGAATTTGACATTCTATAACCAAAATAAATGATAAAACATGAAAAAAAATCTCCCCTATATAATATGAACATATTATATAGGAGAATTTTTTTTTTTCATGTTTTATCATTTATTTTGGTTATAGAATGTCAAATTCCTGTGGTAGAACGGTTTACAGCCAGATAATCCAGTCAATGCATAATTTGGTTGAAATTATGACGCAGTCTATACTTAATTCGCCCTCAAATATTTTCATATCTACAATACGACGTTTGTCGATTTCCTGCTTGAGCTTTGCTCAGTGCCTGCAAATTTGTGTGTGGGGTAAAATCCTGGCTGATACATTGATGAAATTGAGAAAAAAATACACTTTTTATACGCCCGAAGGGTCGTATTATGTTATACCCCCGGTCGTCCGTCCGTCCGTTAGCAATTTCTTGTGTGTGCAACTCCTCCTACAGTTTTCATCAGAATTCTTTGAAACTTGCCACAATGAATCTCCATGATGTGTAGTTGTGCACCTGGATCTTAGAATTTTGATCGCTGTTTGCGTTCCAAAATTATCTGCCCTTGATTTCTGAAATAACCAACTTTTCACTTTGAATTTTTGTTCAGGCCATAACTTCCATACCATACAAGGTATCAAATTGAAACTACATACACTGATAGAACGAATTATGGAGAAGTGCAGTACACATGAAACATAACTCTGAAACTTCTATTTTTTGAGTTATTGCCCTTTGTTAATTTTCGGATTGAATTTTTGTCCAGGCCATAACTTCCAAACTATAAAAACTAAAAACTTGCAACTTCATACACTGATAGAACACATTATGGAGAAATGCATTGCATATGAACCATAACTCTGCCACCGTTATTTTTTGAGTTACAGCCCTTTGTTAATTTTCAGTTTGAATTTTTGTCCAGGCCATAACTTCTAAACTATAAAAGCTATTAACTTGCAACTTCATACACTGATAGAACACATTGTGGAGAAGTGCATCGCACATGAACCATAACTGTGCCACTTTTATTTTTTGACTTATTGCCCTGTGTTAATTTTCAGTTTGAATTTTTGTCCAGGCCATAACTTCCAAACTATAAAAGCTAATAACTTGCAACTTCATACACTGATAGAACCCATTATGGAGAAGTGCAATGCACATGAACCATAACTCTGCGACCTTTATTTTTTTAGTTATTGCCCTTTCTTAGTTTTCAGTTTGAATTTTTGTCCAGGCCATAACTCCCAAACTTTAAAACCTATCATCTTGAAACTTCAAGACTAATAGAACACATTATGAAGAAGTGCACTGCACAAGAACCATAACTCTGCCATCTTTTTAGTTATTGCTCTTTGTTAGTTTTCTCTTTGAATTTTCGTCTGGGCCATAGTTTCTAAAATATAAAGGCTATGATCTTGAACCTTTCAAGACTGATAGAACAGCTTGTGGAGAACAGCAATTCACAAAATTTGTAACTGTGCCACCCTTCTTTTTTTAGCTATTGCCCTTTAATATTTTTCACATATCATGGAGATTAACTACTCTTCATTATTGGCCCTTCCGTCATTTCAACTCATTTCACTGACAAGCCCCTTCGGGCGTATATGCGCCGCTTTGCGAAGCTCTTGTTGCAATTGGGAATGGGGCCGAAATTCGGCCCCACAGGAAAGGAAGAAAATGCCCTGCGGGTAACGATGAGATGGAATCTACTGCATGTGTCAAGTTGAGTCTAGAAACCATAATTATCATACCCATTCATTGAAATACAATAAGGTAAAGAATACCATATCAATGCATTGACAAACAACAGAATTTTAGACTGGTGAAAATTGTAAGATATTGCAGACAACAAATTTAATGTTACTTAACTCATTACCAAATGATACCATTTTAGACTGGTTCAAATTGAAAGCATTTGCAGACGACAAAATAAAAGTGACTGAAAATTTGAAATTTGTTTTGTGAAGGGTAGAAAACATTTTGGGAAAAGGAGAAAATGCTGGTTACCAGCATTTTCTCCTTTTCCCACAATGTTTTCTAAAGGCTTCTTTCTCAGGGGCATCAAAAGGAGGGATTGTGTGGTAATGGGTATAAGTTACAAATATACTCAGGTGAGCGATATAGGACCACCATGGTCCTCTTTTTAGCTCACCTGAGCACAACATGCTCAAGGTGAGCTTTTAGGATCACCCAGTGTATGTTGTGCGTCAGTGTGTCCTCAACAATTTTTTAAGTATCAACTCCTCCTAAACAGCTGGACCAATTTGGACCAAACTTGGCTGGACTTTTCCTTGGGAGGTCCTCGTTTAAATCTGTTCACAGAATTTGATTCCATAAAAAAATTCTGGTTGCCATGGCAACCAAATGGAATTTTCTAGTAAATTCTTTAAAAATCATCTTCTCTGAAACTGCTGGTCAGATTTTGAAATAATTTTATAGAAATGTTCCTTATGTGACCCTTTTCAAAAATGTTAGTGAAATTCTGATCTGTCAAAAATGTGGCAAATGGGGGCTACTTGCACTATACAGAAATGAAGGAATTCTTAAAAATTCTTCTCCTCTGAAACGGCTGTTCAGATTTTGAAATAATTCACAGAAATGTTCTTTGGGTGATGTTTTTCAAAAAGTGTTCGAGAAACTTTGATCCATCAAGAAACATGGCTCTGGTGCATGGGGGCTACTTACACTATGCGGAAATTAAGAAATTCTTAAAGATTCTTCTTCTCTGAAACTACTTGTCAGATCTTGAAATAATTTCACAGAAATGTTCCTTATATGATATGACCCTTTTAAAAAAGTGTTTGCGAAATTTTGATCCATCAAGAAACATGGCTCTGGCAAATGGGGGCTTCTTGCACTTTATGGCCATGAAGAAATTCTTTAAAATTATTCTTCTCTGAAATGGCTGATCAGATTTTGAAATAATCTCTCAGAAATGTGCCTTTGGTAACCCTTTTTATACGCCTGTCGAAGACAGAACATATTACGGGATCACCCGTGGCATCCGGGCGGTCGGGCGGCGTCCAGTTCTTTGTCGGGAGCATATCTCCAAAACCATACTAGCTAGGGTTATGAAATTTCATGGGTGGATAGATCTCATCAAGGGGGAGTGCATTGCACAGATATCATAACTCTTGCTGGCTTAATTTTTGAGTTATTGCCCTTTGTTGTTTTTCATACTTGAATTTTGTCCAGAGCATATCTCCAGAACTATACTAGCTAGGGTTATAAAATTTCATGGCTTGATAGATCTCATCGAGGGAGAGTGCAGTGCATAGGAATCATAACTCTTGCTTGCTTGATTTTTGAGTTATTGCCCTTTGTTGTTTTTCATACTTGAATTTTGTCGGGAGCATATCTAAAACTATTCTAGCTAGGGTTATGAAATTTCATGGGTGGGTAGATCTCACCGAGGGGGAGAGCAGTGCACAGGAATCATAATCTTGCTTGCTTAATTATGCCCCCCTTTCGAAGAAATGGGGGTATATTGCTTTGCACTTGTCGGTCGGTCCGTCGGTACATCGGTCCGTCGGTCTGTAGACCAAGTTTGTCCGGAGCATAACTCAAAAACTATTTAAGGTATCATCTTGAAACTTCATAGGTGGATAGATCTCATTAAGGAGAAGTGCAGTGCACAAGAACCATAACTCTGCCCATCATATTTTTGGAGTTATTGCCCTTTGTTGATTTTCATACTTAATTTTTGTCCGGAGCATAACTCAAAAACTATTTAAGGTATCATCTTGAAACTACATAGGTGGATAGATCTCATTAAGGAGAAGTGCAGTGCACAATAACAACAACTCTGCCCATCATATTTTTGGAGTTATTGCCCTTTGTTGATTTTCATACTTAATTTTTGTCCGGAGCATAACTCAAAAACTATTTCAGGTATCATCTTGAAATTACATAGGTGGATAGATCTCATTAAGGAGAAGTGCAGTGTACAAGAACCATAACTCTGCCCATCATATTTTGGAGTTATTGCCCTTTGTTGATTTTCATACTTAATTTTTGTCCAGAGCATAACTCAAAAAGTATTTTAGGTATCACCTTGAAACTTCATAGGTGGATAGATCTCATTAAGGAGAAGTGCAGTGCACAATAACAACAACTCTGCCCATCATATTTTTGGAGTTATTGCCCTTTGTTGATTTTCATACTTAATTTTTGTCCGGAGCACAACTCAAAAACTATTTCAGGTATCATCTTGAAATTACATAGGTTGATAGATCTCATTAAGGAGAAGTGCAGTGTACAAGAACCATAACTCTGCCCATCATATTTTTGGAGTTATTGCCCTTTGTTGATTTTCATATTTAATTTTTGTCCGGAGCATAACTCTAAAAGTATTTCAGGTATCACCTTGAAACCTTATATGTGAAAAGATCTTATTAAGGAGAAGTGCAGTGCACAAGAACCATAACTCTGCCTATCATATTTTTGGAGTTATTGCTCTTTGTTGATTTTCATAGTTAATTTTTGTCCAGAGCATAACTCAAAAAGTATTTCAGGTATCATCTTGAAACTACATAGGTGGATAGATCTCATTAAGGAGAAGTGCAGTGCACAATAACAACAACTCTGCCCATCATATTTATGGAGTTAGTGCCCTTTGTTGATTTTCATACTGAATTTTTGTCCGGAGCATAACTAGGGCTCCGTATCGATCAGTTTGATCGATACGATATTCGTATCGATACAAAATGATCGATATTCGATATATCATATGATATTTCAATTTTCAATAAAAGAAAGAAAAAAATGCGAAAATTGTGTTTGTTCTTTTTTCAGCATACCTGAAAAACAAAATACCGCAAATTTAACACTTCTAGATTGTATTGAAATTTCATAATTATGTAGGCCTAAATTAATATGAATTCTAACTAGATCTACATTTACTACTCATTAAAAAGCTGAAAAGACAGTCTAAGAGGACTCTGATCGGACAATGTCAAAGAGACATTTTGTTGTGTCATGGGTTTCCGTGGTTTTTTTTTTCACCGAACAATTTTTCATGCGTGTTAATTTCTGGATAGGTATGTTCGCATGATTCGACATAGATTTCTCAATAAGGATTAGAACTACATGTAGCATCAAAACCTGTTATTTTACTCACGATAAACAGATAATGGCCTTTTTTGTCCATGTTTTTTCTTACGTGAGGTCTAAGACTTGCGTGTGATTAACATTTGTTATGCAAATTTCAAGTCTATAAAATGATTTACACAATAATTTACGCGTGTCGGAACACTGATTTCAGATAATCAAATGGAAATAGAGATTTGATTTTCGAGCCACATTTTTCGGCAATATTAAAAGATCGACCAAATAAAATCTTAGGAAGGTTGAAAGGTCATGGCTTCAATTATTTCCCATCGCTACCTCTCGATCACATCACGAGATGTTCATTACCTTTCTTTAATCAACTATATCGACCAATTGTCAGCGTAAATTTGTCTGCAATCTGCTGATTGATGCATAATTTGCAGATTTCAAACAACATGACGGGGGAACGAGAATAGGGGTATTAGCTAATTGTCATCCATTGTGTAACGGGTACTGGGCGAGTAATAAAGAATGACGCATTTCGATTGGTTGTAAGTTTCCCAGGTAGCCACACCTACCTCTACGACTACTCGACTTTAGAGATTACCTAAAGTAAACTCGTAATGAATTTCGCCGTTAAAAACAACTAAATTGGGTATTTATATGCTTTACTTTTATTTTCTTTTGATGATCGATATTTTGTTCGATACAGAAACGTTCGATCCGATATATCTATCGAACGTAAAATACCGGTTTTCGATATATATCGAGTACCGGTACGGAGCCCTAAGCATAACTCTAAAAGTGTTTCAGGTATTATCCTAAAACCTCATAGGTGGATAGATTATACTAAGGAGAAGTGCAGTGCACAAGTACCATAACTCTGCCCATCATATTTTTGGAGTTATTGCCCTTTGTTGATTTTCATAGTTAATTTTTGTCTGGAGCATAACTCAAAAAGTATTTCAGGTATCACCTTGAAACCTTATAGGTGGATTAACCTTATTAAGGAGAAGTGCAGTGCACAAGAACCATAACTCTGCCCATTATATTTTTGGAGCTTTTGCCCTTTGTTGATTTTCATACTTAATTTTTGTCCAGAGCATAACTCAAAAAGTATTTTAGGTATCACCTTGAAACTTCATAGGTGGATAGATCTCATTAAGGAGAAGTGCAGTGCACAATAACAACAACTCTGCCCATCATATTTTTGGAGTTATTGCCCTTTGTTGATTTTCATACTTATTTTTTTTCCGGAGCATAACTCAAAAAGTATGTGAGGTAAAATCATGAAACTTTAAAAGTTGATAGTTCACTTAAATGGGAAGTACAGTGCCCAAGAATTGTTAATTTATCATTAATAATTTTTGAGTAATTACCCTTTGTTCGTTTTTACATTTTGAACGTAAGAGTTTATAATCACATTGGATGCCATTAGGGGGGCATACATGTTTTACAAACATCTCTTGTTTTTGAGTGATTGCCCTTTGTCGTTTTTCATTCTTGAATTTTATCCTGTGAATATCTCCAAAACTATACTAGGGTTATGCAATTTTTCATACTTGAATTTTGTCGGATGCATGCCCCAGCTTTACAACTTGGGGTAAGACGGGCAAATCTTGCAACAATTTGCCGCTCTTGTTAAAAATTGTTCGCAAAATGCTGATTTGTCTAGAAACATGGCTCTGGTGAATGGGAGCTACTTGCACTATTTGGTCATGAAGAAATTCTTTTTCTCTGAAATGGCTGATCAGATTTTGAAATAATTCCACAGAAATGTTTCTTGGCTGACCCTTTTCAAAAACTGCTCAAGAAGTTTTGATCCGTCAGGAAACATGGCTCTGATGGCTGTGGGCTACATACACTATACAGACATAAGGAAAGTCTTAAAAAATTCTTTTTTCTCTGAAATGGCTGATTATATTTTGAAAAAAATGGCTATGGTTCTCTCAGAAATTCAGGTGAGTGATCCAGGGCTGTAGTGGCCCTTTTGTCTAGTTTGTTTAGATCTTGTTGAAGCTTATTAATGTCTCTTTGGTCTTTAATAACTGAGTATGGCTTGGTGTCGTCAGCAAACAGTTTGGCTTTATTAGTTATGATGTCAGCGAGGTCATTTATATATATGTTGTAGTTCAAACTGGAATCTAGGCAGATCCGGAATCTGCTTAGACCAAACTGAAAATCTATTTTAGTCCAGAATTAGAATTCCAATTTGGTCTAGACAGATTCCAGATCTGCCTAGAAAAAAATTAGGATTCCAGTTTTGCTAGGCAGATCCAGAATATGCCTAGATCAAATTGGATTTTTTTTATTTAACCCATTACCACACAATCCCTACTTTTTAAGGCCTCTGAGAAAGAAGCCTTTAGAAAACATTGTGGGAAAAGGAGAAAATGCTGGTAACCAGCATTTTCTCCTTTTCACACAATGTTTTCTACCCTTCACAAAACAAATTTCAAATTTTCAGTCACTTTTATTTTGTCGTCTGCAAATGCTTTCAATTTGGACAATCCATAATATTGTCGTTTGGTAATGGGTTAAACTAAAAAACAAAAGAGGTTGTTTATCAAAAATTCAGTGTAAGAGTAAACTTTGAAGTTTTGCACTTTAGCAGGAAAAAAATGTAGGAAATGGAGCAAAATTTAATGTGAAAAAAAGTATATTTATTTAACTAAAAATACAGTCTTGTATACCTCTTACTTGTATACATAGATGGATCTGTTTGATTTAATAGAAAAATAGTAAAAAAATCATGAAATAATCCAATAATAAAGTAGTAAGCAATGTAGGAAAAGGAGATTTTTCTTGTAATTTAACTAATTTTTAGCTCTACTGGCTTTAAGCCAGCAGAGCTTATGTCATGGCTTGGTTTCCGTCGTTCATCTGTCTGTCTGTCTGTCTGTCTGTTAGTCTTTTTCTTGTTTACGCGATAAAGTCTGCATTTTTTTCATGAAACTTGCAGTTTGTTTATCTCATCAATAGCTTCAACCCTATTAATTTTGAGAAAAATAAAACATACAGTATGGGAAAAGTAGCCATTACATGTTTCTAATTCTTGTTTACGTGATAAAGTCTGCATTTGTGTTCAGATTTTCATGAAATTTGCAAAGTTTGTTTATCTCATCAATAGCTTCAACCCTATTGATTTTGAGAAAAATCCAACAGACAGTATGGGAAAAGTAGCCATTTCAAGTTGAAAATTTCAAATTCTTGTTTACGCGATAAAGTCTGCATTTGTGGTCAGATTTTCGTGAAACTTGTACAGTTTGTTTATCTCATCAATAGCTTCAACCCTATTGATTTTGAGAAAAATCCAACAAGCAGTATTGGAAAAGTAGCCATTTCAAGTTGAAAATTTCAAATTCTTGTTTACGCCATAAAGTCTGCATTTGTTGTCAGATTTTCATGAAACTTGCACAGTTTGTTTATCTCATCAATACCTTCAACCCTATTGATTTTGAGAGAAATCCAACCAACAGTATGGGAAAAGTAGCCATTTGTAGTTGAAAATTTCAAATTCTTGTTTACGCGATAAAGTCTGCATTTAAAGGTGGCCCTTCAGAATTCGGGACGAAAATTTTACAAAAATACTAAAATATCATCCTTATACTCCCAAAGCCTTATAATCGTCATTCATAATATCCAAGTAGTCAAAAACCATTCGACAACACGAGAAATTTGAGATTTACTACGGCTAAGGTCGACATCGACGGGAAACACGTTCTATTTTTACATGAACAACTCGCTCATTAACATACCGAAAATACACAGACGAAGCTTCAAACATAGCGTTCGAAGAAGATATTATGAAAAATAATTACATGTTTGTTATGTAATGGAATTTAAGCCTCATTAGTCACGTGCCAGTCACTTAACATTCCCACAATGCATTTTTTTATTTTTGGCGCGAAATCTAAAAATAGCTTAAGAGGCTACGTAGCCTTTTAAAGGTGGGTATTTAGAATTTTTACATCTCACCAAATTAAAAGATATATATATCACTGAAATTTATATGAAAAAATAATAGAAATCATCAATAATTAAGATTCATAAAATTACAAAAAAAATATTTTTTGATGGTATTCCCCTAAAAGGCTACGTAGCCTCTTAAGCTATTTTTAGATTTCGCGCCAAAAATCGATAAAGCATTGTGGGAATGTTAAGTGACTGGCACGTGACTCATAACGCTTAAATTTCCTATCATAACAAACATGTAATAATTATTTTCCATAATGTCTTCTTCGGACGCTATGTTTGAAGCTTCTTATGTGTATTCCTGTAAGTAAATTAGCGAATTGACCATCTAAAAATAGAATGTGTCTCCCGTTGGTGTCAACCTGGGCCGTAGTAAATCTCTCATTTCTCATGTTGTCGGACGGATTTCGACTACTGGGGTTTTATGAATGAAAATTAAAAGGCTTTGGGAGTATAAGGATGATCTTTTTGCAGTTTTGTAAAATTTTCGTCCTAAAATCTGAAGGGCCACCTTTAAGGGAACACCATCAAAAAAATTTCTTTTTGTAATTTTATGATTCTTAACTATTAACGATTTGTATTGTTTATTCATATAAATTTCAGTGATATATATATTTTTTGATTTGGTGTGATGTGAAAATTCTAAGTACCCACCTTTAATGCCCAATTTTTATGAAACTTTCTAATTCATGTTTACAAAATAAAGTCGGTCTTTCTTGTAAGATTTTCATGGAAATCACAGAGTTTTTAGCTCCACTGGCCGAAGGCCAGCGGGCTTATGTCATGGCCCGTTGTCCGTCGTGCGTGCGTCCGTCCGTACGTGCGTCCGTCCGTGCGTCCGTCCGTCCGTGCGTTAACTTTTTCTTTAAACATCTTCTTCTCTGAAACTACCCATCCAATTTTGATGAAACTTCACAGAAATGATCCTGACATGGTCCTCTTCAGAATTTCTTGAAAGAATTTAATTCCTTCAAAAACTCTGGTTGCCATGGCAACAAAACTGAAAAAAAATGAAAATCTTTGAAAATCTTCTTGTCTGAAACCGTAAGGCCTAGGGCTACCAAATTTGGCATGTAGCTTTATCTAGGGGACCTCTACCAAGTTTCTTCAAATTATAGCCCTGGGGTCAAAATTGGCCCCGCCCCGGGGGTAACAAGTTTTACATGGGCTTATATAGGGAGAACTTTAAAATTCTTCTTCCACCTAGCCATAGGGCCTAGGGCTACCAAATTTGGCATGTAGCTTTATCTAGTGGACCTCTACCAAGGGTGTCCAACTTATAGCCCAGGGGTCAAATTTGGCCCCGCCCCGGGGGGTAACAAATTTTACATGGGCTTATATAGGGAAAACTTTCAAAATCTTCTCGCACCTAGCTATAAGGGCTAGGTCTATCAAATTTTGCATGTAGCTTTATCTAGGGGGTCTCTACCAAGGGTGCCCAAATTATAGCCCTGGGGTCAAATTTAGCCCCGTTACAGGGGCTCACAAGTTTTACATGGGCTTATATAGGGAAACTTTAATAATCTACTTGTACATAGCCATAAGGCCTAGGGCTACCAAATTTTGCATGTAGCTTTATCTAATGGGCCTCTACCAAGAGGGCCCAAATTTTAACTTTGGGGGTCAAGTTTGACCCCACCCCAGGGGTCACAAGTTTTATATTGGCTTTATAAACCTGTCTCATGGGTCACATATTTTACAGGGCCTTTTATTAAGCAAACTTGTTTTACAGGGCTTTTTATTGGGCAAGATTCAAAAATCTTCGTGTTTATAACCACACATTCTAGTTTCATATTGTAGGTCTGAGGTCAAAATTGGCTCCATCCAGGGATCACAAGTTTAACATGGGCTTCAAAATATAGTCACTTCAATTTAAACATTAATCAAGGGAAATAACTCTTTGTATGAAAGATAAAGTTTGGTACTATTTACCTCCCTTGATTATTATCAAACTGCATTGATACATGATTGGTGCTAGACATTAAGTTTTTTTTATAGAAAATATTCTGTTTTCAAGTGTGATTCATTTTGATGCTAATAGTTATGCTCACATGAGTTGAATAATAAATTCAGAGTAAGGTTTCTATCATTCAGCTTATTTTTCCAAGGATTTTACCTCTTTCATGCTTACGAGTTAACCTGCTTGTACTGCCTGACAGTGTTTATTGTTTTTGAAGGCCCTCTTTTTTAGGGTCATGAACGCTTGAATTTGCGTGGTAAAGGGTTAAAAAGCCAGTGGAGCGATACAGGGCCATCATGGCCCTCTTGTTTAATCTTATAAGGAGCTTCAATCCTATTTAATTTGAGAAAAATCCAACTAACAGTATGGGAAAAGTAGCCATTTCAAGTTGAAAATTTCAAATTCTTGTTTATAGGATAAAATGTGCATTTGTTATTAGATTTTAGTGAAACTTGCACGGTTTGTTTATCTCACCAACAGCTTCTACCCTATTGATTTTTAAATAAATCCAACAAACAGTATGGGAAAAGTAGCCATTTCAAGTTGAAAATTACTAATTCTTGTTTACGCATTAAAATCTACATTTCTTGTCAGATTTTCACGAATTTTAGTTGCAAGAACACATTTGTGTGTTTTTGTCTTTCTGTATCATGAATTCATAATGTATGCTACCATAAAAGCAAAATTCAATTCTCTGCCAGTAGAGCATATCCAGGCCCTTCAGGGCCTTCTAATCTAAGAATTCTGCCACAGAGTCGTAGTTGTAAACCTGTTTTACTTTTGGTAGGATTGATATTATAAAAACGAGAAAAAAATTATTAATAAATCAAGTAGAAATTATAATGGGAAAAGGAGAATCGTTCATACTGTATATTCTTTATATTTTTTCCTAATAAATGGTAATTAACATGATGGGTCAACCTGTCTACCTGGCACAAGTATGATGTGTGAAGACTAAGGAAAGTTTAAATTGTCAAAATGTTGTTAACCCTTTACTACTCAATGCTGACTTTAACAAACCTAGGAAAGAAGCCTTTTGAAAACATTGTGGGGAAAGAAGAAAATTCTGGTAACTAGCATTTTCTCCTTTTCCCACAATATTTTCTACATTATCAAAGAAAAAATACTCCATTTTAACAGTTTCGAAATCATTGTCTGCAAATGCATGGATAAAATGGTGAAAAGTGGTAGTATAAGCTTTATTTTCATGGAGTTTGCACTATCTTTTTTTTTCAGTTAACACAAAATTGAGTAAAACTTTCAGAATCCTCAAAAGCAGCACAACTTCCAGACTGGATACAGTGTGCTAGTCAGAAGTGAAGCCATGCTGTCTGAATAGGAGTTAAATACATTTGTAGAAAGCATCCACATTAGGTCACCATTTACAGTTTGCACTGCACAAGGTGACCTGTATCGAAACCTTTTGCCCTTGGTAAATTTTCTGTACAAGGACCACCATTCTACCTGAGGATTCAGCCAGTAGTTGGAGAAAACTATGAGCATGCAAACAAAGTCTCCTAATGATTCTAGTGACATCATTGTCATGCAATCTGCATCAAAAAACCATCAGAGAAAATTTTATCGGAAGAACGATTGGCTTTGTGATCGCTGTGGAAGTGTGTACCGGTACTCGGCAAAAGAATGCTTCATACAACACATGGTAATGCATACATGCCCCAGTGACAAGCCATACAAGTGTGAATTTTGTCACCTTGGGTTCCATGTACCATCTGCTTTAAAGAGTCATAGAAGAGTGCATCAAAAAAGTCAACTCAAGTGTGATAAGTGTGATAAAGTTTTTACAAGGAAACAAAATTATCTTGGGCATATGCTGATTCATGAGGGAAAAGAACCTTTTAAATGTGACCTTTGTGGGGATGAGTTCGCGTACAGAAGTTTGTTAAAATACCATATGCGAGCACACACAGGGGAGCATTTTGCATGTGAGATATGTGACAAACAGTTTTCTTACAAAGCATCTTTGAGTGATCACATGAAACTGCATTGTAAAAATAGTAATATGACTGATAAATATTGCCAAAAATCAAATAAACAACAGGAAGCACTTGCTACATGTTCCCAGTTAAATAAAGATAGAAACCACTGTGACTGCAGCATATGTGAGAAAATGCGTAGAAATGGTAAAAGAGTCAGATTGAGACCAGCACCACATCATTTTGGTTTTTTAAAGCCATTTTCCTGTACAGAATGTAATATGAAGTTCTATGCTGTGAAGACCTTGAGGAGACATATGGAAAACAAACATAAACATCGAAAGGAACAAAGAGAAAAAAAACAGTTTGTATGTGGTCATTTGAAATGCAAGGCAAAATTTTCGACTGAGGAAATGTTAAACACCCACAAATTAAAACATAATCGCAAAAATCTCAAAAAATTTAGCTGTGGCCTTTGTTCTAAAGAATTTATGAAAAATATAACCCTTTACTATCATATGATGGAGCATTCTGGGAAGTACGAGTGTGAAGTTTGTGGTGCAATTCTCAAAAGTGGAACTCAATTTAGGAAACACAGGAGACAGCATTTTACACGGGAAACACATCCATATCCATGTCACTATTGTGATCGTTTATTTAGATCTGAAAAACTACTAAAAGATCATCTGAAATGCCACACAACCATATGTAAGTACTGCTTACTTGAGTGTCCATCAGAGAAGGATCTGGAAAATCATCTTATTATCTGTAAACAAGCAAATGGGTGCAATGTCTGTGATGCAAGATTTGGAACAAAATCTTTATTAGAAAACCATTTGTTATTGCATGAAGAGAAAGAACATTTGGCTTGTCCGCAAGATCCAGATGCAGGGTCAAAGAGTGACCTAACATCAAACACAGCAACAAATGAAGGTAAAAAGGCATATGAATGTGATTTGTGTGATATGTCATACTTAAGTCCAACGCATCTTACTGAACATTTAAAAGTAAAACACAGGGATGATCAGTTCAAATGTGATCATTGTGACAAAGCTTTTAGAAGGAAAAATCAACTAGAAAAGCATATGATGGAGCATTCTGGGAAGTATGAGTGTGAAGTTTGTGGTGCTTTTCTCAAAAGTGCTACTCAATTTAGGAAACACAGGAGACAGCATTTTACGCAGAAAACACGTCCATATCCATGTCACTATTGTGGTCGTTTATTAAGATCTGAAAAACTACTAAGAGCTCATCTGAAATGCCACACAACTATATGTAAGTATTGCTTACTTGAGTTTCCATCTGAGAAGGATCTGGAAAATCATTTAATTATCTGTAAACAAGCAAATAGGTGCAATGTCTGTGATGCAACATTTGGAACAAAATCTTTATTAGAAAACCATTTATTATTGCATGATGAGAAGGAACATTTGGCTTGTCTGCAGGGTCCAGCTTCTCCATCAGAGAGTGATGTACATGTAACATCAAACACAGCAACAATGGAATGTAAAGAGGCACATGAATGTGATTTTTGTGATATGTCCTTCTTATCTGTTTTATATCTTGCTGAGCATGTGAAAGAAAAGCACAAGGATGATCTATTTAAATGTGGACATTGTGACACAGCTTTTAGATGGAAAAAACAGCTAGAAAAGCATGTGATGACTCATATGATGACTCATATAAAGGAAAAAGGAAGGTCACAGCTAAAAAAGCAGAACAAGAACAAGAAAAGAATTGATCCAAAGAAACCGTTTCAGTGTGACATCTGTGAGGCACAGTTATCATCCAAAGTGGGCCTCTTATACCATCAGAGGGTTCATAAAGGAAACATACAATTAAACTGCCAACAATGTGATGCAAAATTTTCTGATGTTGAAGAATATGTTACCCACCAGTCCACTCATGGTGACTTGATAAAACCTTTCCAATGTGGCTACTGTGATATTTCATTTGGTACTGAGGACTTTTTTGCATTTCACATGAGGACTTGTGAGATTAAAAAAAACCTACACACTAAGACAATATTAAAAACTTAAATTTTGGCAGCTTTGTCATCTGAGCACATGTTGCTCAAGGTGAGTTATTGTAAGGGATAAGAAGGCATTCATGTGTACTCTTACTGTCAACAGGAATTTCACCTTGATTAACTCTTTACCAAACAACCAAATTGTAGACTTGTTCAGTAGACTTGCCCAAATTGAAAGCATTTGCAGACGACCAAACATAAATATGGCACAAATATTGAAAATGGTTTTTGGAAGGATAGAAAATATTGTGGGAAAGGGAGAAAATGCTGGTTACCAGCATTATTTCCTTTTTCTACAATGTTTTCAAAAAGCCTTTTTTTCAGGGTTGTTAAAAAGTCGGGATTGTGTTGTAAAGTTTTCATAGGTTAATTTTTAACTTTACAGAAATGTGACCTGTCACATGGAAAGGGACACTGGGAATTCTATGTATTAATTAGATGAAAACAGAGCAAAGATAGTGCCGGTCAATTTAAAATTATACTTCAAAAATGATTGTATAATAAGGTAGAATGATCACTTTTCATACAGAAAATATCATAAAAACAAAAATTGTGAATCCTGGCCGGCCTGCGCTATTCACACAGTCTGAACAGAGTTTGATACTTTTTGTAATTAACCAGAAGGTGGCTTTTTACGTGACAGGTCACAAATAGTCATTAGATAATTAAAAAAAGTGGGGCAAAATTGGTCAGGTGGAAGTCATGAGCATTGGTATTTGTAAATGGTTAGAAATCTCATGAAATTTTCTCCAGAGAAGATAGATAGACTGTTGCTTTATTTGATAACCCCTTTAGGGGCATACACAGGCATAGATATAGCTGTAAAAACTATCAGATTATCTATAAAGGAAAAGTTACGGACTGAGAAGGAAAGAGTGGGACAGAAATAGGTGATTCATTGTTATATCAGGACGCTTTTCAAGTGGAGGGACATTTTCTACCAAAAGAAAGAAAAACGCTACAATTGATTTTCCTGCAATATATTCTTTACCAAGCATTACCAAGTTTTAACATTCCTGACAATGAAAATGTTTGAAAACATTGAGGGAAAAGGAGAAAACGCTGGTACTCCGTATTTTATCCTTTTTTTCCAACAATATTTTTTGTGCTATCAAATACTATTCATTACTTGTTAAGGACAGGGCACCATATTGGGATTCGTGGAACATTGCCAAAATTGAAAAGATTCGGTTATGACTCTGGTAAACTGTGATCATTGTGGGGGATCAATGTCTATTGACCGATTGATTACAGATTACCGTTGCCTCAGCCAAATTCCTACTATCATTGTTTGCGATTGTGATGAAAGGTACATGTAATGTTACATGCATCTCACAAGGTGGCTCTATCCTTAACCTTTTACCAAACAATCTCTGATTTTTACAACCCTGAGATAGAAACCTTTTGAAAACTTTATGGAAAAAGGAGAAAATGCTGGTAACCAGCATTTTTCTCCTTTTCCCACAATGTTCTCTATCCTGCTAGAAACAAATTTAAATTTTCAGTTCTGTTTGTCGTCTGCAAATGCTTTCAATTTGCACAAGTCTAAAATTTTGTCATTTGGTAAAGAGTTAAACCATAATTATTTGACTAATATTTATCACATAACTCCCATTGTTTTCAATGTAATATAGCTATTACCAATTTTCTTGTCTCACACACATATGAGATAAGAAAATAGTGCTGTATTTGGTCAAGGGTAATTATTATACTTCATTTCTAAAACGTTGCTGACCAAGAATCCTGATAGAAATTAATGGTCAGAACTCTTAATCATGATAAAGTTGTTGATTTTATCGCTGTAAGATTCAAAACAAAATTAAAATAAATATATGCAAGTTCGGAATATTTTCTGTTCGTAGTATACCTGTCAAAGTAGCCGTACAGGCTTCATGTAAATTTCACTACACACGATACATGTATGCCTCTGGTTTAACACATTTCGGACTATAATTCTTGTCATACAGTAATGTGATAAAAAGAATCTGACACTCGTTGGCTTCTGAGGTACAAATTTATCAAATTCGTCCACCAAAAAAATGTTATTAACATGGGCACACATACTGTAGAAAGGTTTATAATATTGGAGGGGCCAAATGGTCAAGTGGGTGTAAACCTACCGAGCAAAGCTCAGGAAGGCATTTGCAGGGTCTGGGGGCATGCACACCCAGAAAAATTTTGAATTCTAAGAAGCCATTTCCTTCATTCTAGGCACTTACAGACTGCATTTTATTTGCTTCTGGAGCCTCCATTTTTCCTCCATTTTTGTGCTTTAACTTAGAAAAAACTAGAGGCGCTTGAGTGCCTGTATCGCTCCACAGGCCTGATTTTTCTGTAACGGTGAAGAGAAATTTTTAACAATTACCATTGAATCCTGCATTTTAGCTACCAACTGAAGAGAAAAAGCTAAGAAAAAGATTGTGAGAAAAGAAGAAAATAATGGTAACCAGCATGTTCTTAGTTTTCCACAATAATTTCTACCCTTTTTGATACAAGTTTTACTAATCTGAGCTATATTATATTGTCTACAACATCTTTCAATTATGAGCAGTTACAAAATTTTGTCATCTGGTTATAGTTAAAGAGGGTCTTGTCACAAGCCATTTTGGGTGGGGAAACATCAAAATTTAGAGAACTAGGTCACCAGGATTAACACCCCTTCTGTCTACTTTGCACTTAGTCACCAGTGGGTCAACAAACCTTTACCAGAACTAATAAAAGTGCAGAGGTTCTCATGTTTTATATAAAAAGGACTATGGATTTTGTAACCCTCTTTAACCCTTTACCAAACAACAAAATTTGGGATGTGACCAAACTGAAAGCATTTGCAAACGACAAATTAAACATTGATGAAATGAAGATTTCTCTCTTTGATAGAGTAGAAAACACTGAGGGAAAAGGAGAAAATGCTGATTATCAGCATTTTCTCCTTTTCCAACAGTGTTTTCCAAAGACTTCTTGTATTTGGTTGATAATGAGTAATTTCACCTTTTCCCACAGTGAAAACAACAATGAAATCCAATGAATAGTTTGAGAGAAGAAATTTTTCAAAGATTTTACTTTATACCATGAAAGGAAAATGAGTCTCCCATAAAAGCCATGTTTTTTGACGAATCTTTTTTTTTTAAGGAATTCTGTAAGCCTCTACCTAAGGAACATTATTGCAAAATAATAATGCTATCCAATTAGCGGTTGGGGAGGAGAAGATTTTTAAATGTGTTTACTTTGGTTGCCATGGCAACCAGAATTCTTCATGGAACACAATTATTTGAAGGAATTTGAAAGGGACCACCTAAGGAACATTCCTGCGAAATTTGGTAAAAATCCAGTCAGTAGTTTCTGAGGAGAAGTTTTTTAAAGAAAAAGTTTACAGACTTGGACAAACGGACGGATGCACGATGGACACAACGCCATGACAGTAGCTCGCTGGCCTTCGGCCAGTGGAGCTAAAAATGAAAATACATACACACACACATTTATTGAAACGTATACATCTGGTACACTGGTTTCTTACTGTTAATTCACCATATTTACATTAAATGCTGGCTTTTAGCTCCACTGGCCGAAGGCCAGCTGGCTTATGTCATGGCCCAGTGTCCGTCTGTGCGTGCATCTGTTCCTCCGTGTGTGCATTAACTTTTATTTCAAACATCTCTGAAACTACCCATCCAATTTTTATGAAACTTCACAGAAATGTTCCTGACATGGTCCTCTTCAGAATTCCTTGAAATTAAATTATTCCTTCAAAACATCTGGTTGCCACTGAAAAACATTGAAATATTTTAAATATCTTATTTTAAATATTTTAAAAATCTTCTTCTCAGAAACAATCTGGCCTAGGGCTACCAAATTTGGCATGTAGCTTTATCTAGTGGACCTCTACCAAGTTCTTTCAAATAATAGCCCTGGGGTCAATATTGGTCCCGCCCCGGGGGTCACAAGTTTTATATGGGCTTATATGGGGAAAACTTTAAAATCCTTCTGGTGCCCAGCCATAGGGCCTAGTACTGCCAAATTTGGCATGTATCTTTATCAAGTGATTGCCTACCAAGAGTGCCCAAATGAAAACCCAGGGTCACATGTTTTATATGGGCTTATATAGGGAAAACTTGTGATCTGGAGGTCCCAGGTTCGAGGCTCACTAGCTCCACTGGGTTTTTTCACAGGAGTGTCCTTGGGCAAGACACTTCAGAGACACTTCAAAGCGTAGCCTAGTACTGATGAAACCCAGGATACATGAATATGTGAACTGTCATCATGATATGACTGAAATAATGTTGAAAGAGGCATAAAACACCATTCAAACAAACCATTCAAACACAAAAAATTAAACCGTATGCAGACTAGATTCAAGAAAACTGTAACTTTATTACATGAGATTACTACAAACTACCTTTCAACCTAGATTAAAATGACTAGAAGGCCCCAGTAAACCCGATTTCGGACTAGAATTTAAACACCCTGTCCTCAGTGAAGTGTCATAGTGTTATAACTATATAAGGTTAAACATATGAAATGAAAAATATACTGCAAATTTAATGAGTTATGACAAAAGCGAAGTATCTCTGTAACTTCTGCTTAGCGAACAATAGTGCACACAAATAATGGACTAAGAAGTCTAAAATGTCATTTATAATGATCCTAGGTTATTTTTGTATGCACCCGATGGCCTATACATCTAGAGCAGTCTAATATGGGATGTGTAGGATCACTACATGGTTCAATTTATTTATTTGATACAACAGAACTGATTCCTTTGCAGCTATATTTGCAGGTGCCCCATGGTATGTTAATTTTATTGTTAATATTTTTTCATCGATTCTTTGCAACCTCTGATGTTTGATTTCTTTTCTTTATGAATAAGTGCACAGCTTATCCATTTTTACATTTTCACTTTTTCCCCCACTTATTCCACTTAGTTTTCCAATTTCTTCCTTAAAGTTCCCAAAATACTGTTTTCGATCAATATTTCTGGAGGTGAATTCCGCTGCTATGTGAACAAGCTCAATCTGTTTGGTCAATTCCTTGTGGCAGTGTAGCAGCATAATATTATTCAGCCTGCACTACGTCATTGTTGATCTCAAATAGGTCTTCACACGTCTAAGACTTGAGAATGATCTCTCTGCAGTAGCCGTTGTTACTGGGAGGGTGAGGTAAAGCTTCAGCAACAAGGCCACAACAGAATAAATGTCTTAGCACCAGGTGCTCATTCAAGATGTCAATTATTGTTCTTATACTTGTTACTTTCTTTACTTTCAGAGAGCTATTCTTCACCATATCTTCCATTAGTGTCAGCTGTGTCCGTAATTTATTCATGTCAACATCTTCTTTATACATGTCTTTAATGCTCTCGGAGAGGGTAATGTCAGAACCACTTGCAGCATTTAGCAGCAACTCTTCTATGTGGTGTGCAATATTCAAATTTGGGTTAAAGAATCTCTTCTCCAACTGGGCTTTGACGGTGTCTATTGCTTCATTATATATATCTGTCTGTAGTAGTCTTGGGCAGTTTCAAACCTTACATTTTCTAATCCGGAATCTAATCTCTTGGTCACTCTTTTGTATCTAGGTAGACATGGTTCATCTGTTCTGGCAGCTGCTTTTGTCTCTGCAGACAGATAGAAACTCAAATGATTCCTCATTTCTCTGTCTGTCTAGAAATGATAATACCATCCTTGACCCATGCACAGCATATTTGACACAGCTATCTTTATATTGAATGCTTGTGGAAAGCTGTTCAGTTGCAGCAAATAACATATGGGAGAGCTCTAACCCAAAGTAAGTTTCGAACTTGGTCATTAATAAGATAACACCACCTGCCCTCCTAGAGTAGTCATCATTACCAGAAACATTGATTTCTTCCACCGTCACTTACAAAGCTTCATAGTTTTCTAGAATTGCACCTATTGCACCAGTTCTAACAGTCCATTTGGTAGGGCATAAGGGCCTCACAGTTTTACTTGAAATTCCAAAGTTGGACTGAATCTTTTCGAAGATGTTCTATCGTTTTGGTGAATTGGTTATCAGAGCAAATATTTCTTTGACCAAATCCATGGCATCTCGTACTGGTTTCAGCTGCCTACACGCGTCTTGGAGAGAAAGATTGAGGCAATGTGCAAAACAGTGAACAGTAACCGCTTGTGGCACTTCATCTTGAAATTTCCTAACTACTCCATTCAGATGACCCGTAAAATTTGATGCACCATCATATCCTTGCCCTCTGCACATGTTCATTGACAGACCAAGACGTAGTAGGACATCTTTGATAGACACAAATATTGTTGAAGCCATTGTGTCAGTCAGTTCAGTTAAGCCAATGCAGTCCTAATTGATAGTGAAGCTTTTGTCAATCCATCGGATACAAATCGTTAACTGCTCTTTATCTGAAACATCTCTGGTTTCATCTGCTGATATGCTGTACCACCTAGCATTTGAAATGTCTTTCACATACCTTTCAGAATGTAATGACCAAACATGGTTATTATTTCTCATGGACGGTTGATGGTGATTGGTAATGTTTAGCTTTCTGCCAGTCTTCTATTGGAGCGTAGTCTTCAGATCTCAGTCATCAGTGCGTGTAGGTTTCTTTCTGTTTCTACGTGCTGAATCAAGTACTTTAATGATGACAACTATTTCATCAGGCAGGCTCTGTGAATTCTCTGGTTATTGGTTTCCTGTTGTGTAAAATCTTTTCTAACATTTGTGCCCTGCTTTAGATATTTTTGCTTTTCAGTGGCTTCTTTGTGGGTACTACTGAGCTCATGATCTCTGAAAGCTGCTAGACATTTTTTCCAGCTCATTGAAACCTTGTGTGAGGAAGGCTGTTTCTGTCTTGGTGCTGAATGTTATAAGGTTGTTCTTTTTAGCATATCTACAACTGGTGCAGTAGACTTTATTGGTTGTTAGGCAATATGTTAGCTAAGGAAAATCAGTGAACCAACTAGCAACAAACTTTCTGTTTTCTTGTAGTTTCGAACCAATCCGTCTAAAGCAGCACCATCACAGGGCTGAAATGGTGCATCAGACTGGCAACAAATTGCTTGACACAGCTGCTATTGGCACGGTTGCTCTTTCTGAAGATATTCTTTCGAATCAATTGTTTCTGGTAGCTTATTCTTCTGAGGTGAGAAATGCATTTCTTTTGACTTGATGGGTTCACCTGCGCTACTAACATCACTCCTTTTCTGTTATGATCATCAACTGATAAGCCGTTGTTTTTGGACTCTGGTCATGTGCTGACTTGCCTTCTGGCTCCGTTTTTGTACCTGTTGCACTAACCTCTTTGGGTTTCCTTTGAAGGAAGGACTTCATTGTCAGTTGGCCTTTGGAAGAAAGTTTCAACTTGTTTTTCTCGTTCTGCTGGTTGAATGTAAATGGCTTCTGTTTAGTCATAATGTAAACATTCTCATTTACAAAAGTTTCATGATGATCAAGTGCTAGAAAGCAATTTTTAAGTGATTTGGCTGAAAAGTGCCCCTGGACGGGAGTCTAAGTTTCCGACACGTGTCCACATCACATAAAAGACTCGCTTATCTGATTCTTTTTCAATAGGAAATCAAAGGACTGATAGTCCTGAGAGTCGCCTGTAGGGTAATGGGTTAGAAGTTTTCACCCTTTTTTGTTGAAATCTATTAAAAGCATTCAAGATACAAAATAACTTAACCACAAGACAGTATTATATGCAAGCATATTTCTGAGTTGTCATCCTAAAATTCAAAATATCTGTATTAAAATTTACATTAAAAAAATGTGGTGAAAATTAAAATTTAGGCACCAGGACCAGCTTTAATATAAGTTCATCGTTTTTTACTCACAGACAACAACCCTTTACAAATAAAGACCAGATTAACTTCTAGTATAGGATCTAGTGACATACTTTTAGACAAAAAATGCCCTTTTGCAACTCTCCCATATCTAATCTTAGCAGTCTGACAAAGTTTCATAAGTATTACACTGAACTTAGATTTATTGTTGTCGTGTCATATAAATTGAGATACATCATTTTATTGATCTACAGTTACTATCAAATGAAAATTATGTAAAAAACCTTTGTGCCAAAAAAAAAATAAGTTTTCAGTTGTTTTTAGTATATTGCATTGTAATGGTTATCAAATACTACTCGTATATAGCAAGATATGCAATCTCATTTATTGAAGAGCTGCAAAAGTGGGTTCTGTCACACCAGGGAAACAACTTGTACAGTGGTGAAGTCAAAATTATGAAGAGTGGCCTCCCTTATTGTGGCAATCGACCGTCACCATTTCTCCACTTTCTTCTAGCAGATAAAATGGACCAATGGAATTGCATATACAGATCAGCAATGAATTATTTCTCAAAACAAAAGAGAAAAAAATCTTTAATTTGAGGTTCAGGATTGTAGAAGTCATGACAAGATTCCGCCTTAACTCTTTTTCATACAGCAAAACTTTTGAATTGCCCAAATTGAAACATTTGCAGACGACAAAATAAACATGACTCAAAAAGTTGAAAGTTGAAACTTGATGAGTAGAAAACATTGTGGGAAAAAGATAAAATGCTGGTCACCAGCATTTTCTCCTTTTCGGACAAAGTTTTCAGAAGGCACTATTTCTTATTCACATTTATTTTGTCATCTGCAAATGCTTTTAATTTCGACTGGTCCGAACTTTTATTGTTTGGTAAAGAGTTGTGACTGAAAAATTGTTATTTGGATTTGGAAAGGTAGAAAACATTGTGGGAAAAGGAGAAAATGCTGGTTACCAGCATTTTCTCCTTTTCCCACAATGTTTTCAAAAGGCTTCTTTCGCAGGGGTGTTAAAAGTCGGGATTGTGTGGTAAAGGATTAAGTGTCTTACAGTACAATCAATCAATAACTTGAGCCAAGCACTAACAAAAAGGGGGTTTAATGAATGCCTGATGCACTTACCCAAGCAATTTGTCTCATAATATTGATTGATTGATTGTATGGTATTTAATGCTGTTTTCAACATTATTTCAGTTATATCGCAGCGGCCAGTGTACCTATCCATGCGTTCCTGGCGTGTCTTTCACAAGTACTTCGCACAATTTTCTTTCCAAGCCAGTGACTGCTTTTCCACGTGATCATCGTCTAAACAATGGGAAGCGGTGGGAGAGGAATGAATCTTGTAGCAGTGACTATCATCAATCCTGGGAAAGAAATAGGCCAAGCCTAGGGTGGTAGCCAGGGATCAAACCCTGGACCTGGGTTCTCAAGTCCTGCACAGTACTGACTGATCTACCGGTGTTTATTGTGGCAATCGACCGTCACCATTTCTCCACTTTCTTCTAGCAGATAAAATGGACCAATGGAATTGCATATACAGATCAGCAATGAATTATTTCTCAAAACAAAAGAGAAAAAAATCTTTAATTTGAGGTTCAGGATTGTAGAAGTCATGACAAGATTCCGCCTTAACTCTTTTTCATACAACAAAACTTTTGAATTGCCCAAATTGAAACATTTGCAGATGACAAAATAAACATGACTCAAAAAGTTGAAACTTGATTTTAGAAGAGTAGAAAACATTGTGGGAAAAAGATAAAATGCTGGTCACCAGCATTTTCTCCTTTTCGGACAAAGTTTTCAGAAGGCACTATTTCTTATTCACATTTATTTTGTCATCTGCAAATGCTTTTAATTTTGACTGGTCCGAACTTTTATTGTTTGGTAAAGAGTTGTGACTGAAAAATTGTTATTTGGTTTTGGAAGGGTAGAAAACATTGTGGGAAAAGGAGAAAATGCTGGTTACCAGCATTTTCTCCTTTTCCCACAATGTTTTCCAAAGGCTTCTTTCACAGGGGTGTTAAAAGTCGGGATTGTGTGGTAAAGGATTAAGTGTCTTACAGTACAATCAATCAATAACTTGAGCCAAGCACTAACAAAAAGGGGGTTTAATGAATGCCTGATGCACTTACCCAAGCAATTTGTCTCATAATATTGATTGATTGATTGTATGGTATTTAATACTGTTTTCAACATTATTTCAGTTATATCGCAGCGGCCAGTGTACCTATCCATGCGTTCCTGGAGTGTCTTTCACAAGTACTTCGCACAATTTTCTTTCCAAGCCAGTGACTGCTTTTCCACATGATCATCGTCTAAACAATGGGAAGCGGTGGGAGAGGAATGAATCTTGTAGCAGTGACTATCATCAATCCTGGGAAAGAAATAGGCCAAGCCTAGGGTGGTAGCCAGGGATCAAACCCTGGACCTGGGTTCTCAAGTCCTGCACAGTACTGACTGATCTACTGGTGTTCGGCCTTATATTATGGGTCTTAGAAATCCAGTTTGTCTCACAGCCAACTAAATCATGGTGTAGAATGTCCTAGGAAATGCAGAAAATTTACCCCTGGCAAAAAGTTTCTACACCTGCATATACTGCACAGGCTGATGTTGGCCGATACTTTTTCAGATGTTTAGTTCAACACTTTCCCAAACAACAAAATTTTAGACTGGTCCAAATTGAAAGCACTTGCTAACGACAAAATTAACGTAACTCAAAAATTGAAATTTGTTTCCAGCAGGGTAGAAAACATTGTGGGCAAAGGAGAAAATGCTGGTTACCAGCATTTTCTCCTTTTCCCACAATGTTTTCAAAAGGCTTCTATCTCAGGGTCGTAAAAACCAGGGATTGTTTGGTAAAGGGTTAAACATAATTATTTTACATCAATTTAGAAACGAACTGTTACAACTTATACTAATCTCCCTCCTGCTGTGTTCCACATTAGTTGACGACTGCTCTTGGATACCAAACTGGGTACCTGGTGCTTACGAGGCAGACACTCGACCTCACAACCACAAACCCCACAACTACTTGAAATGTCTCATCTCGTCACAGACCACATTTCAAAACAATTTGATTTCTGTCGTATCACAGCAGCCGATGCACCTGTCCATCAATTCTTGAATTTCTTTTTACCTGTACTTTGCACAACACTCTGACTGCTTTTCTTGAGTAACAATGCTCAGCTTTGAGAGATGAATGAATCCCAGTGCAAATTGACGCTCGTGAATCCTCCTAGAGAGCTCCATTATTATAATAAATAAAACGCTCGAAGACGGGAACAATTTTTTCCCAAATTGTTAACTGTCATCCTGTTATATAACTGAAATGAAATTTTCAATTCGATGGTGAAAATTTATATAATGCAATTTCAAAGTTATGTTGTGGGGAATTATTTTTCCTTATCGGACAGTGTAGATCCAAGATCAGACTGTATGTTCTGTGCAGTTTGAACTTTATTAACATTGTCCTCAAAAGGTTGCATGTCGACGCTTGGAAGCCAAAGGGTTAAAGTTCCTATACATTTTTTTTAATCCTGGGATATAAAACACACATGCCACATGCTTAGGGAAATAGGGGTTAACCCTTTCCTAAATGACAAATTTTAGACTCCTCAAAACTGAAAAAGTTTTCAGATGACAATTTTAACTTTCATAATAATGGCAGAAAATTATCAGAATGGGCAGAAAACACCGTGGGAAAAGGAGAAATTGCTCGTTGCGAGCAATTTCTCCTTTTCCCACAGTGTTTTCAAGACTTGTATTGCAGACACGTAAAAACAAGGGCTTGTTTGGGAAAGGTTAAAACGCATCTCTATGATGTATTGTACCAGGCAAATCAACCTGAGTCATGAGGTAGACTGGTAATTTGACAAGCAGAATACTTAACCCTTTTCCACACAATGATCAATTTTAACTCTCCTGTGAAAGAAGCATTTGAAAACATTTGGAAATGGAGAAAATGCTGGTTACCAGCATTTTCTCCTTTTCCCACAATGTTTTCCACCTTATCAAAGAACAATTGCACCATTTGACCAGAATTGAAATGTTTGTCTACAAATGTTTTCAATTTTGATATGGCTAAAGTTTTGATGTGTGATAAAGGGTTAACCATTGGCAAAAGTTTCTTCCCGGACTGCACAGGCTGACCTTGGGTAATACTTCTTTGCGAATGCATTCAACCTCCTATTAACTCATTACCAAACGACAGTATTTTAGGCTTGTCCAAATCGAAAGCATTTGCAGACAACAAAAATGACTGAAAATGTGAAATTTGTTTTGTAAAGGGTAGAAAAAATTGTGGGAAAAGGAGAAAATGCTGATTACCAGCATTTTCTCCTTTTCCTACAATGTTTTCAAAAAACTTCTTTCTCAGGGTCGTCAAAGGTAGGGATTGTGTGGTAATGGGTTAACAAAGAATGACTCATAATATACATTTGAAAAATACTCGGTCAAAAAAAAATTCTTCTTGGTACTGAATAGGAAGTGAAAGCATAAGCAATGGAAAAAGGAAATGAAAAATCGTCTTGTATTGCTATTTAGAAAATGGACTTATCTTTAAGTTGGCAGGGGTTTAGATTTAGTTTACTTATGCAATGTACTAATGTCAAATTCAGTTGATTAAAACTAAAGACATTGTGAATGTTATATTTGCACAAATCTTTGGTTCACAAATACTCCTATCAAAGGAAAGATTACTCACAGATTTATTGAAAACTGTTTGGTTCGTAAGATTTCTCTTGCAGCCATTTCGGGTTCAACCCTTTACCATACTAGAGCGCTGGTAGCGAAGTAAGTAGAGTACATGACTCAAAAACTGGTAGCTGGTTTGATCCCCGTCTTGGCCAATTTCTTTCCGAGGACTGATGATAGTCATTGCAACAGGATTCATTCCTCTCTCACTGCTGATCATTGGTTCGACGATGATTGAGAGGAAAAGCAGCCAGTGGCTTGGAAATGATATTTTGCTAAGTGCTAGTAAAAGAAACTCCAGGAAAGTATGGATAGGTGCACTGGTAGCCAAGATTAAGCTGAAATAGTGTTGAAAATGGCGTCAATCAACTTAATCATACTAGACTTGCTGAAATTGAAAGCTTTGGTCCATAAATAGAAATAAGCCTTTGCAGTGGTTGAAAGCAATGTGGACAAATGAGGAAATGCTGGTTACCAGCATTTTCTCTTTTTCTCACAGTGTATTAAAAAGGCTACTTCTTCAAAAGGCTATTTCTTCTAGGTTGTTTATAAATGTGTGCTAAAGATTTCTCTTGCCACCATTTCTTTCTGTTCAACTCGTTATGGATAACAAAATTTTCAACCGGCCTAAACTGAAAGCATTTGCAAACGAAAAATTAAGCTACAAAGATAGGATTTGTTTTTGTTTGGGTTGAGAATATTGTGTAGAAAGAAGAAAATGCTTAACTCTTTACCACACGAGAAAATTTTAGACTGGTCCAAACTGAAAGCATTTGCAGACGATAAAATAAATGTGACTGAAAATAGAAATTTGTTCTGGGAAGGGTAGAAAACACTGTGGGAAAAGGAGAAAATGCTGGTTACCAGCATTTTCTCCTTTTCCTATCTAGTGTTTTCAAATGGCTTCTTTCTTAGGGGCGTCAAAATTAGGGATTGTGTGGTAATGGGTTAATTCAGTCCAAATTGAAAGCATTTGCAGATGACAAATAAAATTGGGCACAAATGACAGTATCTGTCTAACCCTTTCCAACACAAACATTTTAGACCTTTCCAAATTCATAGCATCTGCAGGCAACAAACCTGACAGAGACACAGATGAAGTGTAGTTTTATTACAGAGTAGAAAACATGTTGGGAAACGGAGAAAATGCTGGTACCTAATCATCATTTCATCCTTTTCCAAACAATGTTTCAAAAGGCCTCTTCTTCAGGGTTGTGAAAATAAGGGACTGTTTGGTAAAGGGTTAACTCTTTAGACTGGTCCAAATTTAAAGCACTTGCAGACAACAAATTAAAGGAGACGCAAAAATTGTTTTATTTGTTTTAAGCAGGGTAAAAAAAAAAACTTTGTGGGAAAAGGAGAAAATGCTGATTACTAGCATTTTCTCCTTTTCCGGCATTGTTTTCAAAAAGCTTCTATCTCAGGGTCATAAAAACCAGGGATTGTTTGGTGAAGGGTAAAGATTTTGAAAACAATATGGAAAAAGAACAAAATGCTGGTTACCAACAATTCTTTCTTTTCGCACAATGTTTTCAAAAGCCTTTTTCTTCAGGGTCTTCAAACCCAAGAATTGTGTGGAAAAGAGTTAAACATGTATATTGTTTCCCCAGCTCTATTCATTCACATTTTGGGTGAAAAACATTATGGGAAGAGGACACATTAATCAGTTGAATAATGGTTTCCCTTGGCACTTTTTTGTTATCTTGTTTATTTTACCCTTTACCACACAACAAAATTTCAGACCTGTTTGAATTAAAAGCATTTGCAGATGCAAATTCTGGCTGAAATGATCCCTTTAATTTTCGAAAGGACAGAAAAGATTGTAGGAAAAGGATGGAATATTGGATTACAGCATTTTCTCCTTTTCCTACATTCTTTTCAAAAACCTTCTTCTTGAGGGCTGCTTAAATAAAAAATTCTTTTCAAAAGCCTTTTTTTTCAGGCCTTTCAAGTATAGGACTGTTTGGTGAATTGTTAACTTTCTATCACACTACAGAATCAACCCTTTCCCAAACAAGCCCTTGTTTTTACATGTCTGCAGCACACGCCTTTTGAAAACACTGTGGGAAAAGGAGAAATTGCTCGTAATGAGCAATTTCTCCTTCACCCACAGTGTTTTCTGCCCCTTCGGATAATTTTCTGCCATTGTTATGAAAGTTAAAATTGTCGCCTGCAAACTCTTTCAATTTGGAAGAGTCTAAAATTTGTTGTTTGGGAAAGGATTAAGACTTGTCCAAAGTGATGTCACTTACAGATGATGTTTTCAGAATATCTAAAAAAAAAAAATATCTTTCCTCTTTGCAATGGAAGAAAACATTATGGGAAAAGGGGAAAAAAATGCTGTTTCCCAGCCTTCATCACAGTAAAATTATGGAATGAATGAATTTAATGTTGCTTTAAGGCGCATCAACAGCTTTAGTCATTCAGCATGTATACAAGCGTATCTAGGTAAATTACGGGATTTTCATGTTTCCTTAACTCTTTACCACACAAGAAAATTTTAGACTGGTCCAAATTGAAAGCATTTGCAATCGACAAAGTAAAGGTCACTGAAAAATAGAAATTTGTTCTAGGAGGGGTAGAAAACACGGTGGGAAAAGGAGAAAATGCTGGTTACCAGCATTTTCTCCTTTTCCCATGGTGTTTTCAAAAGGCTTCTTTCTCGGGGGCGTCAAAAGTAGGGATTGTGTGGTAATGGGTTAAACCACACAAGTAAATTATACACCTGTCTAAATTGAAAGCATTTGCAGACAACAGCTCTAATATAGTTCAACTGCTGGGACTTGTCATTGATTGGATAGAAAAAATTGTGTGGAAAAAGGAGATCACCAGCATTTTCTTCTTTTCCCTCAATGTTTACAAAGGTGTTATTGATTAGGGTCATTGAAACTTTGGATTGTGTGGTAAAGGGTTCAGTAAGTTTTTTAAACCCATTACCAAACGACAATATTTTAGACTGGTCCAAATTGAAAGCATTTGCAGACGACAAAATAAAGGTGACTGAAAATTTGAAAGATGTTTTGTAAAGGGTAGAAAACATTGTGGGAAAAGGAGAAAATGCTGGTTACCAGCATTTTCTCCTTTTCCCACAATGTTTTCTAAAGGCTTCTTTCTCGGGGGTGTCAAAAGTAGGGATTGTGTGGTAATGGGTTTAGCCTCAAGCAAATAAGAAGAGATAAGATTAATCAGTTTCTATCAAAGTGTATGTGTTTTTTTACTTAAATGAATTCATTGTGATCAATTTTTTTTTTTAGATATAATTTCTGTCATGTATGCACATATATAGCAAAAATATTCTCCTGCATTTCACAAATTCCAGAAACAGATATTTGATTCACATGATTTTCATGGTTGCTAACAAGGGTTGACCGATGTTTTGGCCAGGATGTTTTGTCAGAGACATTTTGAATCTTTTATCATAGTTTATATAGCTCAAACTTAAATAACATTTGACCAAAATGTCCCACTTTGTACTTTCAGCAGGTCAAAATGTTTGTGGCCTAACAGTCTGGGCTAAAACATCCGTGGCCAAAACTTCTTACATTCACTAACAAGCAGGTTATGAACTTGTTCCTGTCCACCATCCTGTTGTTTTTTACATTTACTTGTAAATAATACTTCACAAAACAATCACGTGATGTAATGATCCTGAAGAGGAAGGTTTCAAAATGTAAAGAGGAAAAATACTAATAACCTGAATTTTCTCCTTTTAAAGCAATGTCTTCTACCCTTTTTATATTATGATACCTACCCAGTTTTGACCAAATTTCACAAAAATCATCCCGATTTGTTCTTCTTCATTAATTTTTCATAGAATTAATTTTAGGTAAAACTCTGGTTGCCAAGGCAACAAAACTGAAAAATCTTCAAAAACTTTCCCGCCGAAAACATTAAAGCATATGGGCTCACAGTTTGGCATGTAACTTCATCAAAATCAATGGATCCTTGAAAAAGTTCTGAGAGTCAAAGCCCTGGGATCAAAAATAGGCCCTTCCCAGGGGTTACAAGTTTTACATGGGCTTACTTGGTATATGGTGAAAACTTTCTTCTTTATAATAAGAAAGCCTTGGGCTACCAAACTTGCATGCAACCCTGACTTCTACATAGATTCAACTATTTATAGCTCTAAGCTTTTTGGTCAAATTGGGCCTCCACCCTTTGGGGTCACAACTTTCACAATTAGCTACCTCTTCTTGTTCAAAACCATTGAGGTTTATATCCTCGGTTTACTTCAAAAACCTTGAAACTACGGCTTGTCACAAGCTGTAGTTACGAGGTTTTGGAAGTAAACCAATGATACGCAGCCACTGATGGTGTAGAGAATTTCTGATTGGAGAATACAGTGATTAGATCAGGCTATATATATATACTGGCTGGTCTTGGTGAACTCTCCTCTCAAAAAATATCACTATTTCCTCCGGAAGCAAGATTGTAGCAGATAACTTTGTAAACATCTGTGTAAAAAAGGTGATAAACAGCACAAGCATAGGTTTCACCCTTCACAAAACATTGTACAATCAATCAATTCGGAGGATTTTAAAGATGCCAAAATAAATATGCCTAAAACGATGAATTTGTCTGTGAATGGGAAAAAAGCAATGTGGGGAAAAAGGAAATAATGCTGGTTACCAGCATTTTCTTAGACTATCCCCACAAGGTTTTCAAAAATTTTCTTCCCCAGAG
The DNA here is from genome assembly GCA_943736015.1 of Tridacna crocea. Taxonomy (NCBI): domain Eukaryota; kingdom Metazoa; phylum Mollusca; class Bivalvia; order Cardiida; family Cardiidae; genus Tridacna; species Tridacna crocea. Next base: position 21,555,526 of record OX031066.1, read on the forward strand.
TTGTAAGTGCATGACTGTTCTTGTCTGGCAAAGGGTTAATTGTCACATATTCTAGACTGTCATTGTGGAAGGAAGGGTAAAGGAGGAAACATTTATAAATTAGTTAAATTTTCAACCATTTGAGGGTCAGACTGTCAACTTGGACTGAACACAAGTCAAGTGTTTGATTGATTTACCAGCTTAAGTGTTTTCTCTTTATATTTAAATCACAGGTAATTAGTCCATTTTGCTCATTTCATCCTTTTATTTCCATTTAATCTCTTTATCTAGACTGGTTATCAGTCTTTTTTGTACATTAATTTTTCTTTTTGACTTAAAAAAAATAATCACTGAATTTTTTGAAACTGGGATTTTCGATACCTCAACAGTTATTCAAGAATAGTAAATGTTTTACTGTACATAACCTTTTGAGCCGAATGAAAATTGTCGTCTGCAGATGCTGTCAATTTGAAAAGGGCTAAAAATTTGTCATCTGAGAGTATGAGAAATTGGTAGATATACATTATATAAGCCAAAGAAATTTCTTATTTACAGCAATTTTTCTTTTTCGTCCAAGATCTCAAAAGTCATTCTGTCATTCAAAATATTGGAAGCTATAACTAATGTATTCAACCCTTTACCACACAATGCCGACTTGACGAAACTGTTAAAGAAGCCTTTTGAAAACATTTTGGGAAAAAAAGAAAATGCTTTTAACCAGCATTTTCTCCTTTTCCCTCAATGTTTTCTTCCCTTCCCAATACAAATTTCAAATTTTCAGTCACTTTAAATAGTTAAATACCACCAAACTAGATGTCTTTATCAGAATTGCATTACATAAATCCTTAAAGTTTCAGATTTGTCTATTTTGAAATAAAAGGATTCATAGGTGATAGTTGTCTCAAAGGCTAGCATTTTTCCTTGAAATAAAGAAAACATTGTAGGAAACTGAGAAAATGCTGGTTACCAGCCTTTTCTTCTTTTAACACAATGTTTAAAAATTCTTTTTTTGATGGTTGCATAAACATGGGATTGTTTGGTAAAGGGTTAAGCCACCAATAACTTTTCATCTAAAGTGGATTCTAAGTGAAAGGGTTTATTAACCCATTACTCAACAGATACTCATTTCTATGCATGGCTTGTAGGAGCCTTTTGAAAACATTGTGGCAAAAGATGAAATTGCTCGTGACGAGCAATTTCACCTTTGTCACAATGTTTTCTATGCTATCAAAAGGTGTCATATACATATAAGAAATGGCTTCATCCTTGCTGTTATTTAGGGTCAATTTGAGATACCTTAGAAATGCCTTATGGGGTAAAGGGTTAAAGTCAGTTGAAAATATAAAAAGAACATGCAAATATTTTTAACAAGATGCATGACAAATATTCACAAGACTACATGGGCTTATAAGTCGCTGGCAATGTTAATTCAGATAGGGTCTATGCACATGTATATACCGGTACTAAACGTCAGTGGTAGATAAGTGAATGCACTAGGCAAAAGTAAGTGAAAGGAAATTTACTTGCTTTGAAATAAAAGAAGAATACTCAGAAAAAAGTGCTAATTATACTTGTGGTGTTTTGAAAAAGCATCCACCAAAAACTTTGCATGAGACCCAATATGAATCACCCTAGGATATTCCAGTTTGTCCAAGGGAGATAGTTATAGACTTTTTGTCATGAAGAAAAAAAATATATCAGCATAGTTTCATTGGAAATCACACTTATAACAAAGTGTACAGACCACCAATTTGTTTCCCTGCTGAGCCAAACAATGGAAACAATTCACAGTACTTCATCATTGTGTCTTGTTGAAGGCAATTAACCCTTGACACTTTAACACACAACAGAATCAAAAACCCATCCATATTTGAAAGCATTATCAAAAGAGAACTTCACATGACTCCATTGATGAGACTTCACTTTACATGGTGGGAAAAAGAGAAATCAGTTTCTATCAAAGTGTATGTGTTTTTTGAAGTAAATGAATTCATTGTGACCATTTTTTTTTCAAGATACAATACATGTATCTGTCATGTATGCACATATGTAGCAAAAATATTCTCTTGCATTTCATAAATTCCAGAAACAGATATTTGATTCACATGATTTGCTGGTTATCAACATTTTCTCTTTTTCCACTATGCTTTCGCAGGCACATAGGAAGCATTTCATGATGGTGGTTGTTGCATTGCACTAAAATCTCGTACTTTAGTTACTATGATTTTCAAATTTTCAAAATTATTGGGGGGGGGGGGCCTGAACCTTTAGCCTCATCCAAATTGAAAGTATTTGCAAATGACAATATTAGTGTAGCACAAATCGTGCAAATTTTCTTTGATAGGGTAGAAAACATTGTGGGAAAAGGCGTCTCCTTTTCCCACAATGTTTTCAAAAGGCTTCTTTTCCCAGGGTCATTAAAAGTCTGATTTGTGTGGTAATGGGTTAAAAGATAAGAGGCCAATATTGTTTGCCCCCCTGTACTGGGTGACCTTGAATAATTTTGACAGCTCCTTATCTTGCAACATTTTAAGACCCATTTAAACTAAAAACACTTGCAAACGACTAACTGGCTTTGCCTCAAGTGATGGGAATTGTCTCTAAACTGTAGAAAACACTCTGGAATGAATGTTTGGAATGTATGATAAGGAATTACCAAATGACAAAATGTTAGGTTTGTCCAAATCGAAAGCATTTGCAGAGGACAAAATAAAAGTGACTGAAAACTTGAAATGAAATTTGTTTTGTGAAGGGTAGAAAACATTGTGGGAAAAGGAGAAAATGCTGGTAACCAGCATTTTCTCCTTTTCCTATAATGTTTTCAAAAGGTTTCTGTCTTAGGGGCGTCAAAAGTAGGGATTGTGTGGTAATGGGTTAAATGCCTTAGGGTAGACAATATCTTTATAAAATACAAGATACCTTTAATAAATGTGATTAAAGGGTTTAATGAATGAAAACATAAAAAAAGGTGGAAAAAAGAGGGTTTATATGGTAATAGATATGGTAGAAAACTGTAGGAAAAAGCTTGTCACCAGCATTTTGTCATAAGGTCTGCAAAACATACATATTTTATATATATGTGACCATATATTTCTATTTTGTCAGCTGGAATTTAACCCATTACCACACAATCCCTACTTTTGGCGCCCCTGAGGAAAAAGCCTTTTGAAAACACTGTGGGAAAAGGAGAAAATGCTGGTAACCAGCATTTTCTCCTTTTCCCACAGTGTTTTCTACCCTTCCCAGAACAAATTTCAATTTTTCAGTCACCGTTATTTTGTCGTCTGCAAATGTTTTCAATTTGGACCAGTCTAAAATTTTCTCATGTGGTAAAAAGTTAAAGCCATATTGTACGTGTACAAAAGTGTTATGTGAGTACTTTACAGACAGCCTGTACATTAGAAAGTGGAATGATTCCCCTGTCAAACATTTTTACATGGACGTATAAATGATGGTGAAAATTTTAGAAATCTCCCTGTACTTGTTCATGAAGCCTAGGGCTACTAAATTTTGCATGTTACTTTATCTAGTGGGCCTTTACCTAGAAGGTCCAAATTATAGCCCTAGGCAGGCCCGTCGGAAGGAAATTTCATTTGGTCTGGCCAGTATGGCGAGCGACAAAGTCGCAAAGCCATGCTAGTGTGGGTCAGGGGGCATGCACCCCAGAAAAGTTTTGAAAATAAGACGCTCTCTGGTGCATTCTGGCGCATTTTTTGAGATTTATATTACGCATTTAAGCCATGCCGGGGGGGGGGGTATACTCCCTCAGAAAAATTTTGAAAAATAAGACGCTCCCTGGTGCATTCTGGCGCATTATTTGAGGTTTATATTATGCATTTTTTTCGAAAATTGGTCTGGCCATTTTTCATTTTCAGCCGAAAATTTGGTCCGGCCATGGCCGGACCGCTTCCGACGGCCTTGCTAGGGTGGAATTTGATATATCCCAGTTTTACAAGGGCTTATATAGAAAACTTTAGAAATCTTCTTGTTACTGACCATAAGACTTAAAGCTACCATTTTCAGTCCTGCTTCAGGGTCTCATGTTCAAAACCAATTTGCCAAGTATTGTAAAGTTTGGCATGTAGTGGTTTTACCTATTAGTCGGTGGAGTGATACAAGACCATCATGGCCCTCTTATTTGAATAATACCACAGTCAAGACACAAACATTCTGTTTTCCCTGTCGCATTGAAAAATGCTTCCACTCCTGTCAGCGCTTTGATAGTGTTGACAGGCAGTGTTTGATTTGACTATTTTCGAGTGATAGCACCTAAAGTATATAGATTACATTCAGCTATAGTAATTAATTATATGTTTTGTCGTTCATGAGTAGGAAGCTTCATTCCAGCAAATTCCTGGGGATTTAAAGTCAATCTGTGTATCATCCAATTTATTCATGGACTTAACTTCTATGGTAACAGTTCAATTTGTTTTCCCTCATGTAGAGATCTATAATTTTTCTCAGATAGGTTTTTTTTTATTTTTCAAACATTTATTAAAGTAGAAAGGTTGCTTAAAATCATTATTTTATATCAGACAGTGTTGGTCCAAGATCTGCCTGTACTGTGTGTGCAGTCTGATCTTGATCTAAAATGGTTATCTACAATGCAACTGTAGTCATGAAAGGTGCAATATAGGTTAGGAATAACAGGAGATGATGGATAGATGGACTTTAGGCTTGCCCAAGGAGAAAATGCATGTTACCAGCATTTTATCCTTTTCCCACATACTTTTCAGAAGGCTTCTTCCTCAAGGTCATAAAAACCAGGAATTGTTTGGTAAAGGGTTAAATTTCATTACTTGTTTTTTATGAATCGAATAAAAAAGAATATAGTAAGACTCTGATACTTGTAATATTGTTTTGAAATTTTTCAGGGGACCATATCCACCAATCTCTCTAATTTCGAATCCTTGCTTTTAAAGGTTGGTATTTAAGTTTTTCACATCACACCAAATTAAAAAATATATATACAAACATTTTTTGGGGGTGATATTCCCTTTAAAGGCTACATAGCCCCCAAGCTATTTTTAGATTTCTATCCAAGAATAAAAAAAAAATATTGTTTGAATGTTAAGTGACTGGCATGTGACTAATGACACTTAAATTCCATGACATAACAAACATGTAATAATCATTTTCCATAATGTCTTCAATATTTGAAGCTTTGTCTGCATATTTCCAGTATGTAAATGAGCAAGTTGCTCATGTAAGAATAGACAGTGTTTTCCGTCGTTTCGACCTGGGCTGTAGCAAATCTCTAATTTCTCTTGTTGTCAGATAGTTTTTCGACTACTGGGGTTTTATGAATGAAAATTATAAGGCTTTGGGAGTATAAAGATTATTTTTTTGTATTTTTGTAAAATTTTTTGTCCCAAAATCTGAAGGGCCACCTTTAATTCCAAGACTGATTGTATCTTGAAAGTGATTATGTTTAAATTACCAGTACAGAACTATTTACATTAAACCCTAAATTTGTGTAAATTTGACATTTGGATACAGTTTATGATGCCTTTGGGCAGTCCTGAAATATCGGTATGTTTCGGTACAAATTTTCATATATTTGTCAATGAAGATTCAAAATACTTGTTATTCACTTATTAATGTTGGAAATAGGAAACAGCAGACTAAGGTAGCTAAAATTCAAATGTCAATGATGCAAGGGGGTGGGGACAGCTTTGGCAAGGCCTCTATCCCCTAGTAGTTGTAACAATTTTTTTTTTTGGCGTTGGTGGGGATTGAGGAAGGTGAAAATGCTCTAGCCTAGGAGCTATTTTTCCCCCTAAAATATTTGTTTCAACAATTTATTAACCCTTTACAAACAACAAAATTTTAGACTGGTCCAAATTGAAAGCACTTACAGACGACAAAATAAATGTAACTCAAAAATTGAAAGTTGGTTCTAGCAGGGTAGAAAACATTGTGGGAAAAGGAGAAAATGCTGGTTACCACAATGTTTTCAAAAGGCTTCTATCTGAGGGTCGTAAAATCCAGGAATTGGTTGGTAAAGGGTTAAACAGTACAATTTTAGGTTTGTCTACAGTGAAAGCATTTGCAAATGACTAAGTAGAATTGTGTGACTCAAATATTAAAACTTGTTCTGCAAATGATAAAAAACACTGTTGGAAAATGAGAAAATGCTGGTTACCTGCATTTTCTCCTTTTTCCACGATGTTTTCAAGAGCCTTTTTTCTTAGGGACATTAAAACTCTGCATTGTGTGGTAAAGGGTAAAGTGAAACTGTTTTGAAAGTACTTCCTCCATCAACTGCTTTAACCCATTACCACACAATCCTTACTTTTGACGCCCCTGAGAAAGAAGCCTTTAGAAAACATTGTTGGAAAAGGAGAAAATGCTGGTAACCAGCATTTTCTCCTTTTCCCACAATGTTTTCTACCCTTCACAAAACAAATTTCAAATATTCAATCGCTTTTATTTTGTCGTCTGCAAATGCTCTCAATTTGGATGCAGTCTAAAATAGTGTCATTTGGTAATGGGTCAAGGACTCTGTAGAAGAAGAATTTTCAATACATTGTGGGGGAAAACACCATAATAGGCATTCTGTTAATTTCCTTAGCTGGTTACCAGCATTTTCTTCTTTTCCAACAGTGTTTTCAATATCTTCCTTTTTTAGGGTTATTAAGCATCTGGAATGTCTGGTTTAGAGCTAATTATGGGATTCAAGGGTTGTACCAATACCAGATTAAACTGCTGGTGTTCCGTACCAAGAGATGAATTTTATAAGCTGTTTAGAAATAAAGGGAGATAATCATTTTTTTTTTTTGGACAGCAATTTTTCTTGACAAAGTCTTAGTACTTATTTTAACAGACTGACATGAAAAACTTTCAAATATCGGTACCTACAAAGTTCCATCAAAAAAAAAGTTCAATATTTGTACATAGAGATGCCAGCAACAGTAAGTGGTACTATTCGTAATAAATCAGGAACTTAGAGAAGGATGGGATTTGGGCTCAATTTGTCAGTTGAGGATTCAGGATTGCATGACCATGGTCAAGTAGCATTGATTTTATAGGATAGAGACAAAGGTTCTTTTGCCATCATCAGGTATAGTCAATCTGATTGGATAGCAAGATCATGTAATTACCTGGACAACATATCTAAGAATTGATCAGAGATAACAAACTCTGTAAGAATATCACCGATACTAGGGTAGGATTACAAAGTTCATAGTACATTGAATTAACTCTTTACCACACAATCCCGACTTTTAACGACCCTGAGAGAAAAGACTTTCGAAAACATTGAGGGAAAAGGAGAAAATGCTGGTAACCAGCATTTTCTCCTTTTCCCACAATGTTTTCTACCCAGCTGGAAACAAATTTCAATTTTTAAGTTACCTTTATTTTGTCGTCTGCAAGTGCTTTCAATTTGGACCAATCTAAAATTTTGTCGTTTGCTAAAGAGTTAACTCTTTTCATCACAATCCCAACTTTTATCAACCCTGGAGTAGAGGACTTTTGAACACATTTTTGGAAAAGGAGAAAATGCTGATATCCAGCATTTTCTCCTTTTCCAACAATGTTTTCTACCCTGTCACAGGGATATTTCATCATTTAACCCATTACCACACGATCCCTACTTTTCAAGACCCTGAGAAAGAAGCCTTTAGAAAACATCGTGGGTGTCGTCTGCAAAAGCTTTCAATTTGGACAAGTCTAAAATTTTGCCATTTGATAAAGTGTCAGTCTCTAAATTCTTGCCTACTACATGTTTTATGATCCTCATAAAAAGGTTTTCATCATCAGCAAGAAATATTTTTGAAAAAAGATAGACTGGCATGGATTTGTCAGCAAATAGGCAGAAGCCCAAAGATTAAACAAAGCTACAGTTTTTACCACCAAGGCCCTTGGATAAACATGTCTACATTTTTTACCTATCACAAATTCATTGTCTGCGCATGTCATATTCCTTGAAGATTCGACCTGTCTTATATGATGCGTCACTCCCCCAATATTGGGGGGATTGTAGTAATATGCACTCTAAAGTAGCAATGGAGAAAATGGGTTTTATCAGAACGTTTGAAGAAAAATCAGGCCTGGTTTAGCTTCAAATTTCTCTAAAGTGCTGATCATAGCTGAATGAATCACACCAGGGGACGTTGATTTCTCCTCAAATACAGTATATTTATATAAACCATTTTCTCAATTGCTACTTTATAGCATGTATTACTACAACTGCCCCCCCCCCCCAACCTTGGGGAGAGTGATGTGTCATATTAGGTCAAATCTTCTAAGAATAAGAACATGACATGCCTAGACAATGATCACAGACAGAAGTAATCATTTAGGCAACATTTAATTGTCAGCTGTAAATGCTTTCAGTTTGGTTGAGTTCAAACTCTTGTCATTTAATGAAGCAGTAAGATTTGACCATTTATGATTGAATGAAAGTGAAAAATCTTTGAAAATGTTACAGCTTCAATGTTGTTGTTCGTTCAGTCTGGGCTGCTATTCACATCCCATCTATCATATGTGTGGTGTCTGTTTTTGTGAGGTAAAATGTTGGCCTTGCATCTGTGAGGCTGGATTTGATTCCAGATAGACGGCATCAGCTTTAGGACTGTACATCGGCCAGCACATTTGGTAACCAACATTTTCTCCTTTTCCCACAACATTTTCTATCCTATCAAAGTGAAATTGCACCATTTGAGCCACTTTGAAATTGTCATCTGCAAATGCTTTTAATTTGGATAGGTCTACAATTTTGCTGTGTGGTAATTGATTAACTCTTTACCACACAATCCCGACTTTTAACGACCCTGAGAAATAAGCCTTTTGAAAACACTGTGAGAAAAGGAGAAAATGCTGGTAACCAGCATTTTCTCCTTTTCCCACAGTGTTTTCTACCCTTTCCAAACCAAATCTGAATTTTTCAGTCACAATTATTTTGTCGTCTGCAAATGCTTTCAATTTAGACCAGTCTAAAATTTGCTTGTGTGGTAAAGAGTTAAAAGGAAATTTCTTTCATTTACTTATTATCACATGACAACATTCAAGACTTGTCAAAATCAAAGCAACTGCAGAGGACAAATCAAATCATCTTTGAAAGAATAGTAAACACTGTGGGAACAGGAAAAAATGCTGGTTAGGCTTCTTTCTCAGGGAACTTAAAATGCAGGATTGATTGGTAGAGTTGAGTATAGTAGATGATACATGAATCATTCATGATTGTTTTCTCACATCTGAACAGTCTCCAAACAACGCAGCCAGAGTTGTTATGGTAACAAAACTGGTTAAACATTGCTATCAAAGATGTTGAATATGGACATTTTTTGTGCATCACTGACCAGCAAAGTGGTTTGTCACATACAAAAGTTTTTGACCATTAAGCTGTTTTAATCCTTCAGTTCACAGTTCTGGCTTTTAACAACCTAGAGGAGAAATGCTTTTGAAAGTATTGTGGTCACACAGTAAAGGACAAAAAATCCATTACCCAGCATTTTATCTTTTTTTCTTACAATGTTTTCACAAATTCCCTCATTTGATCCACAATTTATCATTAATTTGTTGTTTGCAAAACGTTCTAATACTGACAAGAATAAAATTTTGTCAAGTCTGATAATGAGATTTTCATTTTGGAAAGATAGAAAACATTGTTTGAAATGGAGAAAATGCTGATAACCAGCAATTTCTAATTTTTCCACATTGTTTTCAATAGGCTTTTTTGTCAGAATCATCAAATGTCTGTTTTGTTTGGTAAAGGGTTAAGATTTTTCTAAGTAATCCCATGTAATATACCTGACGAAGAAAGGTATTGAAATTATCATGAATGAAGTGTGGGTAACAAGCATTTCATGTCTACTCCACAATGTTTTCTTGGCCTTACAAAGGCAAATCTTGACCAATTATCCTTGATACTGTACTTTGAATGCTCTATTTGTAGATTGAAAATGCAATGCAAACATTTTGTACAAATATATATTATGTGCAATACTGTGGGAAAAGGGGGCTAAATGCATCTCTGTAATGCATGATACCAAGTAAGTCATCATTTAGGTGTGGATCCATAACAATGAATTTTTTGTGAGAACTAACCATATCTTGAAGCAGAATGGTCCTTTGACATGCAGAATATTTATCAAAGGCTAAAAGTTCAACCCATCATAGTCTGCATGGACTGTGCAGGCTGACATGAATGGATGATTTTTGCAGATGCATTAAGCCCCCTTTTCACAGAGTACAGCTCTTAAGTACAGTTGTTGCATAAAATAATTATTCAGTTATTTATGGGGACAAAATTACTGTCAATTGAGTGCAATAAACTGGAAGTATATTAGGACATTACCATATCAATATGAGATTTTACAGCCATATAGCATCAAGCTTTTTCATCCTGTACTAGTATATCTTGAAATATGGCTGAAGTGGTTCCATTTTATGCGTAATAATTGCTTGTTGCCAGCAATATTTTTTATACCAACCTCAGGAGATAATTTTTGATATCCATCTATAGTTCTTTTTTTTACATTCACGCAAAATGAATGTTCTTTTTATACCCCCACAAAAACAAATATTTTCTGGAGTACACTGGAATCAGTCTGTCTGTCTGTGTGTCCATCTCTCTGTATGTGTGCCCGTCCGTCTGTATACAAAATACAAGAAATTTTGTGTTGCAAACTCCTCCTACAGTTTTCCTTCAATTGTATTGAAAATTTGCACATATATTGATCATAATTATACTGAAGATTTGCAAGATGCAGTTTTCAAGTGTCAACTTTTCCTGGTTGAGGAATCATCTCCCCTTGAACTTGACATTTTTTTCTGTCAAAACGCTGGCCGGGCTATTACGTCACATTCAGTGACAGCTATAGCTTTTATCATTTCAAGGTAAATACTGGTCTACTACTGGTGAAACCCAGGTCAAAAACGACTATAAAAAATATCGCTGTGGTGTGACAAAGTAATGTTGAAAGTAGTGTCAAACAATCATTTAAGGTGCAACTACAGTATAGTCTAGGACAGTCTAAAACTTTTCATCAATAAGGTCACCCTGACTTAATGTTCCTTAAGATTTCAATTCAGCAGGTCAGAGAAAATTACACAGGACCAGATTATAACATGCTAATTTGATTGAATTCTTTTTAAAAAGAAAACCCACAAGTTCAAGATCTTTTTCGTGACCAAAAGAATAACAAGATTAACTATTTCATTGCTCCACTGTAGCTTTTTACTGTGCTTTAAAACCACAATGACTGAATAAGCAAGAGGTGGGAGAGAGAAAGTAGCTGCAAGTTGGTATGGGATTGATTATGTTGCTTTACCAAAAGGTCTGGAATTACCCCTGCACTGGACAAGGGATCCAATAATTTTCAGTAGAATTACTGTGACACTGTTATGTCCTTTTAACTCTTTTAAACTACACAATCCCTACTTTTGATGACCTGAGAAAGAAGACTTTTGAAAACATTGTGGTAACCTGCCTTTTCTCCTTTTCCCATAATGTTTTCTACCCTGTTGGAAACAAATTTCAATTTTTGGTTCAAACAAATTTCAACTTTGGGGTTACGTTTAATTTGTCGTCTGCAAGTGCTTTTGTTTTGGATAAGCCTAAAATATTGTCATTTGGTAATGAGTTAACAAACAATCCAGAGTTACCCCAGCACAGGACACTGTATCCAAACTTTTTCAAGTGAATCACGGTGATGTCCCGCTACCATACAGTGCACAGTTTTAATGACCCTTAAGAAATACACTTTTGGAAAAGAGTGAGGGAAAAGGAGAAAATTCAGAGAACCAGCACTTGCTTCTTTATTTTCAGTGTTTTCTACCTTTTTTATGAGAAATTCGGTCATCGTGGACATGTTTGACTTACATTAACTTGCTAACTGCAAACTCTTGCAATCAAACTGGTCAACCCTAAAACTGTCTAATATGGTAAAGAGTTTGGAAAAACTCTCATTGGCCTTGAACGAGTGAAATACCATGAATGCATGGATAACTGCATCATTCCTTTCTTCTAAAACAGTATAAACATCTAGGATATCAGTATAATGTAATTATTACTTTAAACATATATAGATGTATAGCTCTGAAACAATCCAGCTTTATTTATCTGTGAAAAGGATGACTACCTTTGATAAACTAGCATCAGCAAATTATAGTGATTCTCGAAGAGAAACAGAAACATGCAGAGTAAAGTGAAGAGTTACTTTTCCGTGCGGTTTTTTTTTTTTTTAGACCCACATGTTCATACAAACCCGCAAAACAAACTTTTCTTACTAATGGGACCAGGCTTAGATCACACGTAAGAAGAAGCCGGAAATCTGTACTACTCTCCACAAAGAAGAACGTCGTAAAATTACCGCTGCCCATTCCTACTCGATTTTGACGTAAATCGCGAACGATTTCTAGTTTTCTTGTTTATTATCCAATATGAAAATGACAGCAATAGAGAAAAAATACTTTCGCCCAATTTTTAGCTGAAAAACAAACTTTCGGTAAGCATGATAACTTTTGCAAATTAGCGGAGTCTCGAAACATACTGTTGTTACAAACAACGGTGCGAAAACTAGGTGAAAATAATCAAAGTGCTGTTAGCATCCTCCTACTTAACTCTTTACCAAGCGACAAAATACATGTAATAGATCGGTTAAAATTGAAAGCGTTTGCAGACGACATAACTAACGTCACTAAAAAATTTTGGTTTGTTTAGATTTGAAAATGCTGGTTACCAGCATTGGCTCCTCTTCCCACAATGTTTTCAAAAGGCTTTTTTTTGTAAGATCGTGAAAACCAGGGATTGTTTGGGAAATGATTAAGGACTTAGACAAATATTTTATTGACCATACAGGTACCAAAGGCAAAATGAAAATCCATTTGCAGATGATGTAGATCAAGATCAGACTAAAACGACTGTCAAATTTTCATGATTGCCTTCTTCGTAACAAAGGTGGTGCTTTTTTTATGTTTAAGCTGTCATAGAGAAAAATGAACTTTTCTTTTTACATGTCTGTTTTATAGATGGAGACAATAAAGGAGCAGTGAACTAAAATTGCCTATGGGATGTTAGCAGTGATAGTTTTTCAAAATTCAAGGTAGGCAACCAGATCTACCTCACCAGATCTACCTCAACCAGATCTGGCTCACCTAATTAGCTCTTTACCACATGATCCAGCTTGTAACATTCTGAAGGAAAAAAATCCTTTAAAAAAATTGTGGAAAAGGAGAAAATATTTTCAGACTGCAGTTTGTCACATTTTTTTCTTCTCTATGTAACATTTAATTTGTCACCTGCAAAACCTTTCAATATGGGACAATATGGTAAGGTTTTACCCATTATTTCCTGGTGTCTTTTTTTTTTGTAAAATTTTTTTTTTTTTGCAGACCTCCCTTGAAAACAAGGTAACAGGCGAAGAAACTACTTACGTCACTTACTACTTATATCATAAATTTATTTTGCCACATTGTTTCCACAAATGTTTGATTAACTCTTGAATACTATTACTGGTAACCGTTTTTCTGTTGCAAATATGTTTCAGGAGGCCAATGGTTTAGGCTTTTTGAAAAACTTTATTTACCAAACAGCCAGACTTAAACTTATCTAGATTCCATGCATTTGCAGGTGACAAAAATAATTTAAAAATTAAGTTTGTTCCTTCAAGGTTAGAAAATATTGTGGGAAAATGAGAAAATGCTGGTAACCAGCATTTTCTTCTTTTCCTGCAATGTTTTTAAAAGCTTTCTTTTTCAACAATGTTTTCCATTGATTTTAATTATGGAGTCTGTTGACCCCTTCAAGTGAAGAAAAGAAGGCACACATATGAATTTTTAGGGGTCATTTTGAAAATTTTGGTGTCAGAATTCAAAGAAATAGGGGGTCATGGAAAACCCTGTTTTTGTGGTATGGCGATGATCGGATTTTAGTTTCTAAGTTCTTTGTCATCTGAGTCACCTTACTAATGCACTTGTCACATGAAAGGTGGTTTTGCTGTGTGCAATACTGTCCTAGAACAAAAAAAAACAGGCAAATGAAACAATGAACTTACTCATTCAAATCTGGAGCCTTGCCACGGCTTTATGCTCGGAGTAGTTAACACATGTTTTGTAGAAGGAGTGGATCTAAGAGCAGGAGCTGTTTTCATAAATTCTGAAATCTTGATCAGATTCTAAATAACATGATATTTAAATTACTATTCATTTTATTTACAGGATTTTATTCATCCAGTACATGAAGAGCTGATTTAATAGCACTGTTTACCTAAGTAAGTGCTTCATGTCATTTTTCCAGAACAATCAGTAGATTAGCCTTCTATAATTTTGAAGACTCGACAAATAGCCTATGGATGCATATTTAACCCTTTACCAAACAATCCTGACTTTTAACGACCCTGATAAAGAAAGCTTTTGAAAACATTGTAAGAAAAGGAGAAAATGCTGGTAACCGGCATTTTCTCCTTTTCCCACAGTGTTTTCTACCCTCCCAAATCAAATTTTCGATTTGGACAAGCCTAAAATATTTTCATTTGGTAATGAGTTAAACAACAGACAATCAACTGGCTTTATGTTAAAAGTATTCACAGCTGATGAATCATATTTTTGAATAATCTGATTTTTCTTTGAAAAGTTGAAAAAACATCGTAGGGAAAGGAGAAAGTGCTGATTATCAGAATTCCTATTCATCAGGCCTGAGGGTTGCTAAAATATGGTTTTGTATAGAAGAGGTTTGACTCTGAAAGACAAGATGCTGATTTTTGACGATCCTGAAAAGGAGAGCTTTTGAAAAACATGTAGAAAAAGGAGAAAATGCTGGAAGCCAGTACTTGCGGATGACAATGTTGATACAGCACAGAATTTGTCTATGAAATAGAGGAAAAAAGTTGTAGGATTTTATCACTTCAAGTTTTTTAGAAAGCCCTCTTTGCCAGGGTCCTTAACCCATTACCACACAATGACGACTTTTGACACCCCTGAGGAAGAAGCCTTTTGAAAACATTGTGGGAAAAGGAGAAAATGCTGGTAACCAGCATTTTCTCCTTTTCCCACAAAGTTTTCTACCCAATCAAAGCAAAATTGCACCATTTGAGCCACTTTAAAATTGACGTCTGCAAATGCTTTCAATTTGGATAGGTCTAAAATTTTGCTGT
Organism: Tridacna crocea; assembly: GCA_943736015.1. Taxonomy (NCBI): domain Eukaryota; kingdom Metazoa; phylum Mollusca; class Bivalvia; order Cardiida; family Cardiidae; genus Tridacna; species Tridacna crocea. The sequence goes on from OX031066.1 coordinate 21,570,606, forward strand.
GTGGTAATGGGTTAACCCTTTACCAAACATCTGTGGTTTATACAAATAAGAGAAAGAAGCCTTCTGAAAAAGATTGTTGGAAAAGAAGAAAATACTGGTAACCAGCATTTTTATTCCTTTTTCCACAATGTTTTCTTGTCTTCGAAAGCCAAGTTTCAATTTTTGAGTCGCGTTTATTTGTTGTCTGCAAATGCTCTCAATTTGGACAAGTCTAAAATTTTGTCCTTTGATAAAGAGCCAAATTATGGTTTAATTGATTGTACACTATTTCAATATTATTTCAGTTATATTGCTGGGGCCAGTGCACCTATTCACACTTCTTTGAATTCTCTTTCACCAGTACTCTGCAGAATTTTTTTTACATGCCACTAGCTGCTTTTCTTAATAACCATAGTCGAAACAGTGGTTGGCAGTAAGAGAGGAGTAAATGTTGTTGCAATGACTATCATCAAAAATATCAGTTTAACCCATTACCACACAATCCCTACTTTTGACGTCCCTAAGAAAGATGCCTTTTGAAAACACTATGGGAAAAGGAGAAAATTTTGGTAACCAGCATTTTCTCCTTTTCCCACAGTGTTTTCTACCCTTCCCAGAACAAAATTCTATTTTTAGTCTCCTTTATTTTGTCGTCTGCAAATGCTTCCAATTTGGACCAGCCTAAGATATTGTTGTCTGGTAATGAGTTAACCAGAGATCAAACCCATGACCCCCCTGTTCTCAAGTCCTGCACTCTATCATCTGAACTTCAGTGGCTTGGCCATTAAATCTTTGAATTGTGTGGTATGGGGTTAACTCTTTACCACATGACAAAATTTTAGACTGGTTCAAATTCAAAGCATTTGCAGACGACATATTAAAGATGACTGAAATTTGAAATTTGTTCTGGGAAGGGTAGAAAACACTGTGGGAAAAGGAGAAAATGCTGGTTACCAGCATTTTCTCCTTTTCCTACAGTGTTTTCAAAAGGCTTCTTTCTGAGGGGCGTCAAAAGTAAGGATTGTGTGGTAATAGGTTAAAGAATGAGAGAAAAGGAGAGGGTAACTACATGGATCAAAGCAAGAGGGATAAAGGTGTTAGTGACGGATTAGTTTTTCTCAATTGACTGGTTTTACACCTAGTTCAGCTATTGATTCTGTCAGTGCAGCAGAATAAGGTTTTATGTAGACTGTAAATTAACTGTGATCCAGTCATTCAATCTTTCCGGAATAACTTCACAGTAAGTAATTTTTATCAATTTTTTTGCATGCTAAAGCCAACACTTAATGTTCTGCATCCATGTTAACTCAGAATGTGCAAACTGGTCTTCGATGTACACCATCTGGTATTTTACGATATTTTAGATAAAATAGCATGTAATCTGCAATAGTTTGGTATTTTTTATCCCTGTCTTAGACTGTTTAATGGGTTTCTTTAACTCCATATCAATAGACAGAATTCTAGACTTGTCCAAAGTAAAAGCAGTTTTAGACGACTGATTGATTATGGTTTAAACAAAGTCACTTGGACCTGATACCAGGATTAAAAAAAGATAACAATAGAAAAGAAGAGAAGATGCTGATTACCAGCATTTTCTCCTTTTCCCACAATATTTTCAAAAGCCTTCTCTTTTCTTGGTTGTTAGAACTCTGAATTGTGTATTGAAAAGTTAAATCTTTATTAAAGGACAAAAGTTTAAACTTGCCAAAATTGAAAGTATCCACAGACAACTGTTGAACTGAGGCTGAAAATATTAAAATTATCTTTGGAAGGATAATAAACATGGTTGAATGAAGAACAAAAGGCTGGTTGTCAGCATTGTCTCCTTTTTTGACAATGTTTTCAAATGCCTTTCTCATCAGTAGCTTTAAAACGAGACGTTTGGGGAGTTTGGGGGGGATTGTTTTGAAGGGTTTACCACAGGAATTTGACATTCTATTATGAAAATATCTGGTTAAATTTAAAAAAAAACCCACCTCTATATAAGGAAAATGTTTCTTTATAGAGGGGTAATTTTTTTTTTACATTTGATGATTTTGATCATATATTTTTACTATAGAATGTTAATTTCCCGTGGGTTTACAATCTAAAGACAAAACTGTAGACTTGTCAAAACTAAAAGCATTTGCAGACGACACAATAAATTTGGCTAAAACAATCTGAAATTCACGTCAGGAAGGCTAGAAAACATTGTAGATTAACTCTTTACCAAACAATACATGGTTTTCATGACCCTGAAGAAACATTGTGGGAAAAGGAGAATTGCTGGTAACCAGCATGTTCTTCTTTTCCCACAATACTTTTTATCCCTCCCAAATAAAACTTCAGGTTTTGAGTAACATTAAATTTGTTGTCTGCAAAAGCTTTTAATTTGGACAAGTCTAAAAATTTTTCGTGTGGTAAAGAGTTAAGTAGGAAATGATGGATACAAGCATTATTTTCTTTTTTTTTCCACACTGTTTTCAGCCAGGTGCACTGACCAATGTGTTATGACCTAGGCTGTTAAAATTATACTCTTATACAACTATAAGCATGTTATGGCTGAAGACCAAAAACAGATTTCACAAAAAAACTTAAGTCTTGTATTTTACACCAGTCTACTTAAGGGCCACAGGGTCTGACTTGAGTTGGTTATTTTGAGATGTATTTCAGTAACATTAACTCTTTACCAAAAGACAATATTTTAGGCCTGTCCAAATTAAAAGCATCTGCAGATGACAAAAGTGACTGAAAATTTGAAATTTGTTTTTAGAGGAGTAGAAAACATTGTGGGAAGAAGAGAAATGCTGGTAACCAGCATTTTTTCCTTTTCCCACAATGTTTTCTACAGGCTTCTCTCTTGGGGTTGTCAAAAGTAGGGATTGTGTGGTAATGGGTTAACATATGGTTTTCAATAGTTTGTTTTTCATATGGTCCTGAAAGTCAGAATTGTGTTGTAAAGAATTGACATGTTTGGCGACTTCATTGTTGTCTTACCATTTACTGGTGATATCCTTGAAGTGCCTGTCACTACTATAATTACCTTTGTGGTCAGTATAGATTAAGATCAGGGTGCACAAAATGTGCAGCATATTCTTCGATCTATACTGTCTGGCCTGCTGAAACACTGTAGACAAAAGCAACCACAAAATTTCAGTTATATGGGTCTTATTTCTGCACTGAATTTGAATGTGTGGTTAACCCTTTACCAAACAACAAAGTTTTAGACTGGTCCAAATTGAAAGCACTCGCAGATGACAAAATAAAGGTAACTCAAAAAGTGAAATTTGTTTCCAGCAAGGTAGAAATCATTGTGGGAAAAGGAGAAAATGCTGGTTACCAGCATTTTCGTCTTTTCCCACAATGTTTTCAAAAGGCTTCTATCTCAGGGTCGTAAAAATCAGGGATTGTTTGGTAAAGGGTTAATTCCTAGCTCTAAGGGATAACCTAGCTTTAGGGAGCCAATGATAAATATGAGCTTGCTGACATATTGTTGATGCTCAGTCTAATCTTTTTTGGATGCAGTGTAATATTTGAAAAGACATAATGAACAAAAGTGAATCAGCAATATTTTGGTCTTTATGTCTTCAGTTAACCTTTTTACAAAACAGTCTCAAGTTTAATTGAACCTGAGGAAGACAGCCTTTGAAAGCATTGTGGGAAAAGGATAAAATGCTGGTAACCAGCATTTTTCCTTTGATAGGGATGAAAACATTGTGCTAGTGAGCAGCATTTTCTCCTTTTCCCAAAATGTTTTCAAAAGACTTCTTTTTTAACATTGTAAAAAGTAAGCATTGTGTGATAAAAGGTTAACTCTTTACCACACAGTCCTGAGTTTTAACGACCCTGGGGAAGAAGGCCTTTGAAAACATTGTAGGAGAAGGAGAAAATGCTGGTAACCAGCATTTTCTCCTTTTCCCACAATGTATTCTACCCTATTATATACAGAAATCATCTGTTCAGCTACATTCAATATGTCTGCAAATCTTTGAATTTGGTCTAGGGCTAAATTTTGTTGTTTTGTGAAGAGTTTAGACAAAAAAAAAACAAGGTCAACATGCATGTTGTAATATGTTAGATTATGTAAAGTTCAGTATGTATGAAGTTGTATTACAAAACACCTTTTTAATCGCCAACAATACATGTAGGTAAGAAATGACTGGATGGATGTGCCACTTTTAAAAACATAGTGGCAAAAGACCAAATCAATCATGGTGAACTATTTCCTACCTATACTCATGTATCAGTTCCAAACTAGCCTACCGTATTGAAGACTCTTTCGTACTATTTTGTTGGAAATGTGAGATTGCAGACATCAAAATTGCAGCAATTTAGTAATTATCTGGAAGGTAAAAATCAATACATTTTTGTATCTCTTTAAAGGACATGTTAGGAAAAGGAGCTAGCAGCATTTTCTGTTTTTCCCTAAATTATTTGAATGCCATCTGATGAGGATAATTAACCCTCTACCAAACAATCCTTGGAGAGGTATTTGAGTGTAGGGTGAAAATTTTATAAGGATGTTCTTAAAGTTATCTGTGTCAAATTTGCCTTGTTATAACCCTTTGCCGCACAATTTTGAGTTTTTAATTACTCTGAGGAAGAATGCTTTTGAAAACTTTGTGGGAAAAGATGAAAATGCTGGTTAACATCATTTTCTCCTTTTTCCCACAGTGTTTTCTACCCTTTCCTTTGACAAATTCTGTCGAGCCTGTGTAGGTCAGTCGGTAGCATACAGGACTCAAGAACAAGGGGTGGGTGGTTTGATCCCTGGCTCAGCCAATTTCTTTCCAAGGATTGATGATAGTCATTGTGACAGGATTCATTCCTCTCTCAGCACTGACCATTGTTTCAACGATGGTTATGTGGGAAAGCAGCCAGTGGCTTAGGAACAATGTGAAGAATAATAGTAACAGTGACTCCCAAGAAAGAATCGATAAGTGCACTGGAAAAAGGTGATAATTCTGGTTATTAGCGTTTTCTCCTATTTCCACATTGTTTTCATAAGCTGTGTTTCTTAGGGTTGTTTACCCCTAGGCTACCTAGCGCAACTCACTGACCTTTAAGTTTTGTAGACAGTGAAGATCAAGATCAAGATCAGACTGCACATTCTGTGTAGCCTGATTATTGAATCTACACTGTCCGATAAGGAGAATTATTATTCCCAAAAATACAGCTTTGAAACTGCAGTACCTAGGTTTTTACCATCAAATTAGAAATTTCATTTGAGTTATTTAGCAGGATAAGGGTTAAAACTCTGGATTTTGACTTTTGACTACTTCTATTTTTAACAACCTTAGGAGTAAGCCGTCTGAAAACATTATGGAAAAGAGAGAAAATGCTGGTAACCAGCATTTTCTCCTTTTCCCACAAAGTTTTCTTCACTATCAAGGAACAAGGAAAAATTGCATCTTTTTAACCACTATGAATTTGTCGTCAGTTGGGATAGGTCTAAAATTTTGCCTTGTTGTAAAGGGTTGAAGCTAATCATTCAACCTGTAGATGACAAATGAAAAGGGCGGGATTGTTTCATGAAGTTAAAAAGACAGAAAGATTGTAAAATTTAGAAAGTTGTTGCAAATTTTTTTTGTAATTCGAATGGCCATGTATTACAAATATTTCTTGTACATGGTTTGCAACACATTAAAAGGGGCATTAGGACACACAAGTAAAGTACATGTATTATCTCGGATCAGCCTGTGCAGTCTGTGGGTAATCTTAAACTACACTCCATTTCAATGTAATTTTCTTTTGTGCGCAAAACTACTATAGCAGAAAATCTAATGTAGTCATAAAGAGCTGTCTGAGACTAACTTGTGGGGACTGCGCAGGCTGATTCGAGACAACCTTGTACCCAAATGTTCCCCCATGCCTCTTTTTGCATGTTACAAGCTATACATACTTTTGCACACTTTGTTATACATTTAACAAAAATGTGTCAGAAAAAATGCATAACCCTTACCAAGCAAACCCTGAATTAAGCTTGGAGAAGAAAGCTGCTGAAGAGTGGAAAAAGGAGAAAATGTTGCTCTTTTAACCCTTTACAAAACAATCCATGTTTACAGCCGTGAGATAGAAGCCTTTTGAGATACTTAAAGCCCCATTTCACAGAGCAAGGTTCATATAGTTTTCATCAGCAAATATAAATTCTTTAAGATTGGACAAGTTCAAAATATTTATGGTTGGACAACACTCTCCGTTTTTATGTAATTTTCTGCGCAGGCTCATCCAAGAAGACACTTTACACATTATGCCCGAATACCCCCACATTCTGCAAGCCATTATAAAGTTGCATGGATATGGTCAAATTTTATTCAGGAGACTTTAGAAGAGTTGGTTGTCTAGAATTATAAGTACAGGAAAGGATAAAACAACTTGAAGACTTTGTTATGTGTAAAAACATTCAAAATCAGCTTAATGGACTCAACAATGAATTTAGAATATTTTCCAAATTGGATTAGATTTACACTTCCCTTCTTCTAATCTTGTTTTAATCATTTAATCCTCACAACTACCATATATTCATGGTAAAGTCAACATTTGAACATATAGAATAAATAAAAGAACCCAGCTAAACATGAACTTTTGATCCTGACATAATCTATCCATAATCATGATGACCACCCATAATTTTCTCCAACAATATACACCTTTTGGGGAATGGACAGGCAAAAATAAGGAAAATTGTAATCAAAATGGTTTTAACTATTAACCAGTCTACAAAACTTTAGAATTATCTTAATCGAAAGCATTTGCAGATGACAATTTAACTAATCAGATACATAGAAACAAGAAATAATCTTCTTTCTACCATGGTTTATAGTTCTATAAACCACAGTTGTGACTTATGAGGCACAATAAATAATCCATTAGGGCAATGGCCAGAGTGGTTTATACATTGTGCCTCATAACCCACAATATGGTTTATTGAGTGATAAAGCATGATAGACAGAAGATTATTTCAATTCTAACATGATGCAGATTATGTTCCATTGAATAACTTCCTTACTTTATACAGAATGACATCACTCATACTAGAATAGCGTAGATTTTACCTCACTTTCGTTTCACTGTGTTTAAAGACCGGAATTCATGTGTCATGTTACTGAGTATGAAATTATTGTTTTTCAAAAGGTAGAAAACATTGTGGAAAAAGGAGAAAATGCTGGTTAGCAGCATTTTCTCGTTTTCCCACATTGTTTTCAAGAGGCTTCTCCCTCAGGTTTGTTAAAAACTTGAATTGTGTGGTAAAGGGTTAAATAAGAAGCCATCCAAATAACTTGTCTCATTGCCATAGACCTTTCCAAAATGGCTTAACCCATTACCACACAATCCCTACTTTTGACGCCCCTGAGAAAGAAGCCTTTTGAAAACCCTGTGGGAAAAGGAGAAAATGCTGGTAACCAGCATTTTCTCCTTTTCCCACAGTGTTTTCTACCCTTCCCAGAACAAATTTCAATTTTTCAGTCACATTTATTTTGTCGTCTGCAAATGCTTTCAATTTGGACCAGTCTAAATTTTGCTCGTGTGGTAATGGGTTAAATGATGACATTTGTCTGTGAAAGGATACTATATAAGTGACAATTTTTTCGACTTGGAAATTTTTGCAATTTTACAAATTTGAAAGGTTTTCAAACTTTTCTGTCTGCATATTTAACAACAGTATTCCAACAAATAATCAGTGTCTTGAATTTGCAAACATTTCCCAATGAAAAATAAATGTAATCTGTAATTTGAAAATCTTTCAACATGTGTATAATATATAATATCCACATATACAGTAGTTAATATTGTAGAAAATGGAGAAAATGCTGCTTACCAGCATTTTGTCCTTTTACCAAAATGTTTTCATTAGCATTTATCTCAGGATCATTCAAATATACATGTAGTTGTTTGGTGTTTACAGTAGAGCTATGTACAATGTTTGTGACTTGAGAGAATCGCAGTGAGGATGTGATCGTAGGATCAAAATGTGTTGCTCTTGTGAAAACTTGGCACATTTGAGGTGACTGTTTGGGTCATGACGAAATTGTTGACTGTCAAAAGTTTTGCTGCCATTTCCCTGACTGATTGTTAATCTTGAGAGAATGTGATAGAGTTTGGAAATAATTGTAAAAGGTAGTACAACCTAAGGACATTTAAATGCTTGGCATCAGACTTTGGTGCTCCATTGAAGTTGATCATGGTGAACTTGGAGACGCAGTAGTATGACTACTTTGTGCCGCCTCATTAGTACTCTGTTATGAAGTTGACAATATTGCCCTTATAGCAGTAACTTGGATTAATGGGTTACCTTGGTCTCACCCTTTCAGGTCTTATGCCTTCTATGTCTTCTTGCCTTTCTTCTGTCTCACCCTGTTGTGGACCTTGTGGCAGCTGATGACAAGTAACTATTGTGGTTTCCATACAAACTGCCAATTCAGGGTCTTCTTCATGTCTTGTATGCACTGTTCCTTTCTTTTTTGAATCTCCTGATAGTATGGATGACCTATACCTTTAGTTTATACACAAAAACTGACAATCTTTATTAACCCCTTACCAAGATAAAATGTTAGGCTGATCCAAATTGAAAGCAGTTGCAGAGGAAAATTTTAATGGAACTGAAATGCAGAAAATTGTATCAGAAATGATAGAAAGCATTGTGGGAAAAATGAGAAAATGCTAGTTACCAGCATTTTCTCTTTTTTTCCCACAATGATTCCAATATGCTTTCTTCTTCAGAGTTGTTAAAACTCGATACTGTGCGGTAAAGAGTTAACTCATTACCACACAATCCCTACTTTTGACGCCCCTGAGAAAGAAGTGTTTAGAAAACATTGTGGGAAAAGGAGAAAATGCTGGTAACCAGCATTTTCTCCTTTTCCCACAATGTTTTCTACCCTTCCCAAATCAAATTTTGATTAACTTAGTCGCATTTATTTTATTGTCTGCAAATGCTTTCAATTTGGACAAGTCTATATTTTTGTTGTGTGATAAAGGGTTAATCCTTATCCTGCTATATAAGTGAACTCAAACTTTGAAACCGTCGCTAAAAACCCAAATATTTGCTATTTCAAAAGCATTTTGGCTGTGAAGGTATCTCCAGCATAGATCCAAGATCACTCTGCACGGTCAGTCAGCCCAAGGGTTAAATCGCTGGTATCAGTTGTACCAGCGCAGAACATACCTGTGGGGTCTGCATGAAACTTGACAAAACATGATAGCAAAGTGTACTAATCGCATGAGAACCTGAGAAAACTGGAGGTAACATGATGAAGTTCATTACAAATTACTAAAGCATGTAACGAAATGTAATGAGAGCAAAAAAAAAGCATGGGAAAGCGTAGTCATACAAAAAAATTGCAATAATTGTGGAGTTCTGTTTTTAGCTCACCTGAGCACGAAGTGGTCATGGTGAGCTTTTGTGATCGCCTAATGTCCGGTGTCTGTCGTCCTAAATTTCTTTAAACATCTCCTCCCAAACCGCTGGGCCAATCTTGACAAAACTTGGCAGGGATGTTCCTTGGGTGAAGCTCTACCAAAGTTGTTCAAGAGATTGAATTTCACCCACATGTCTGGTTGCCATGGCAACCAAAAGGAAAAAAAAATAGCAAGATCTTTGAAAATCTTCTTCTCTAAAACTAGAAGGCGTAGAGCTTTGAAATTTGGTATGTAGCATCTCCTAGTGGACTTTTACCAAGATATTTCATATAATGCCCCTGGGGTCAAAACTGGGCCGGTTCCGGGGGTCACAAGTTTTAAACATAGGAACAAAGAAGGAAAACTTTAAAATTCTTTTTCTCTGAAACTAGAAGGTGCAGAGCTTGGATAACTAGTATGTAGCATCTCCTAGTGGACTTCTACCAAGATTGTTCATATGATGTCCCTGGGGTCAAAACTTGCCCCGCCCCGGGGGTCATAAGTTTGAAACATAGGAACAAAGATGGAAAACTTTAAAATTCTTCTTCTCTGAAACTAGAAGGTGCAGAGCTTTGATATTTGGTATGTAGCATTTCCTAGTGGACCTCTACCAAGCTTGTTCATAATTTGTCCCTGGGGTCAAAACTGGCCCCGCCCCGGGGATCACAAGTTTGAAACATAGGAACAAAGAACGAAAACTTTAAAATTCTTCTTCTCTGAAACTAGAAGATGCAGAGCTTTGATATGTGGTATGTAGCATTGCCTAGTGGACCTCTACCAAGATTGTTTATATGATGTTCCTGGGGTCAAAACTGGCCCCACCCCAGGAGTCACAAATTTGAAACATAGAAATAAAGAAGGAAAACTTTAAAATTTTTCTAGTCTGAAACTAGGTGGTGGAGAGCTTTGATATTTTGTATGTAGCATCTCCTAGTGAACCTCTACCAAGATTGAGCATATGATGTCCCTTGGGTCAAAACTGGCCCCACCCAAGGGGTCACAAGTTTGAAGCATAGGAACAAAGAAAGAAAACTTTAAATTTCTTCCTTTCTGAAACTTTATATTTGGTATGTAGCATTTCTTCCTCTCTGAAACTAGGTGTAGAGCTTTGATATTTGGTATGTAGCATCTCCTACTGGACCCTTACCAAGATTGTTCTTACGATGTCCCTGGGGTCAAAATTGGCCCCGCCCCAGGTGTCAGAAAGTTAAAACATAGAAATAAAGAAGGAAAACTTTAAAACTCTTCTTCTCTGAAACTAGAAGATATTTCAGTTATATATTACGGCAAGAGCTCACATGTATTCATGTATTTCCTAGGTTCCACCTGTGCTAGGCTAGGGCTCTGAAGTGTCTTGCCTGAAAGGATGAACTAATTTGTATATGTAAAGTGTATGATTTATAATATTTATTAACTCATTACTAAGTGATAAAATTTTCGACTTGTCCAAATTGAAAGCATGTGCAGACGGCAAAATAAATTTGAATGAAAAGTGGAAATTTGTTTTGTAAAGGCTAGAAGACAATGGTGGAAAAAGAGAGAATGCTGGTTACCAGCATTTTCTCCTTTTCCCACAGTGTTTTCAAAAGGCTTCTTTCTCAGGGGTTGTTAAGGGTCAGTATAGTGTAGTGAAAGGTCAACTCTTTACCACACAATCCTGACTTTTACTGATCCTTTGAATGAAGCCTTTTGAAAGCATTGTAGGAAAAGGAGAAAATGCTTCTAACCAGCATTTCTCCTTTTCCAACAATGTTCTCCACTCAAACCAAAGTTCAACTATTAAGTAAGGTTTATTTGTCAACTGAAAATACTTAAATTTGGACTAGTCTTCAATTTTGTCATTTGGTAAGAGTTAAGAAAGATTTATAATTTTGAAAATAATAAAATATCATATCTAAAGTCTTCTCTGTCATTTAAATTAAGTTTATTAGCTGTTTTGAGGAATACATTATGTTTTGACTAAGATTTGAAGGACTTAAATCTTTCACCTATGACAGATATGTTTGACATTTCAACCTTTTACCAAACACTCCCAGTTTCAGTAACCCTGGAGTCTTTCAGAAGGCCTTTGAGAACTTTTTGGGTGAAGGAAAAAACGCTGTTCTCCTTTTCCCGCAATGTATTTTTCCCTTTCAAAAACATACACCAATGTCATCATTGTGTGGGAAAGGGTTAAAAGATCAGTTATAAGTGGAAAGAAAACATTTGGGATAAAAAGAAATGGTTGGTTACCAGCATTTTCTCCTTCCCAACTCAAAAGCTTTCTTCCTATGGTATGCTAAAACATGGGGCCGTTTATCAAAAAATTAACATTGATTGATTGATTGATTGATTGAATGGTGTTTTACTCTGTTGAAGTGTACTACCTATAATAAGCAACTACCTGTGTCTTAGGCAAGCAGAGTTATTTTTAGTGTCCCATAGGTGCTTGTTTTATTTGTTTGCATGGTGTTTTCCTACCATTTTCAACATCATTTTGGGTATATCGCACTGGCCAGTGCATCTCCATTTTTTCCTGGAAATTGTTCAACAAGTACTTTGTACTTTTTTCTTCCCTAGGAACTGGCTGTTGCTGCTTTCTTTAACCCATTACCACACAATCCCTACTTTTGACGCCCCTGAGAAAGAAACCTTTTGAAAACACTATGGGAAAAGGAGAAAATGCTGGTAACCAGCATTTTCTCCTTTCCCCACAGTGTTTTCTACCCTTCCCAGAACAAATTTCAATTTTTCAGTCACCTTTATTTTGTTTTCTGCAAATGCTTTCAATTTGGACAAGTCTACAATTTTCTCTTGTGGTAAAGAGTTAAACAAGTTTTTCATACTTGGTCTTTGTCAATCTCTGTTTCATACCTTGGCTTTTGACATAGGCTGACCAGACTTGATAGTTATCATCCTTAGAGCATATCTTTATCATTTACCCTTTACCACATAATCCTGACTTTGAACGACCCTGATAAAGAAACCTTTTGAAAACATTGTGGGAAAAGGAGAAAATGCTGGTAACAAGCATAGTTATCATCCTTAGAGCATATCCTTATCATTTACCCTTTACCACATAATCCTGACTTTGAACGACCCTGAGAAAGAAGCCTTTTGAAAACATTGTGGGAAAAGGAGAAGATGCTGGTAACAAGCATTTTCTCCTTTTCCCACAATGTTTGCTACCCTTCCCAAAACAAATTTCAATTTTTCAGTCACTTTTATTTTGTCATCTGCAAATGCTTTGAATTGGGACCAGTCTAAAGAACATACTCTGTAAGTGAATAACGGCCTGCTGAAAGTCTTTGAAGATCTTTATACAAAATGATTTATAGTGGTTTTCAACTTTTGCCTAGTTGACCAAATTTCATGCCTATTTGGGTCACGTCAGACTGGAAGCATGAAGGGAAGAATCTTTCATTGGTAAAGTGAAAGCACAAGTAAGGATTATTTTGAGGGCAATGTGGGTAAAGATAGACAACTCATACAATGTGATCTGATATTGGATCTGCTTTGTCCAATATTTTGAGAAATACTCAGCCCAAAACAGTCTTCAATGTTGAATATTTTGGTCTTATTTACCAAATGAAAAGATTTCCTGATTGGTCTAATGGTTGATTATATCTGCATGAAGGCTAAGGTTTAGAAGCCATCTGTTGCCATGTAACAGAAGTGAGTGAATTATTGCTCTTTCTTAATGTCCTGAAGAGACTGTGTGTTCAAATGCATTAATGGCTCTAAAGCCTTGATCGGCAGTTGACAATATTTTTCCAATAAATTGCTGAATTGTGGGACAGAAATGTCATTAAATACTATTTGTGATGATGAGAACACTTGAGTGTACCTCAGAACCCAATTTACTTAGGGAATTGGTGATAATATTTTGTTCCAATATAAAATTACATTGCTTGAAAATCTTGTTCTAGTTTGGTATTATGTCACATGAAAACAATTGTGAGAAAACTTGAGTGTCTGTCAGAATAAAAATAAGTGCTTTTGTAGGTTTTCTTTTTCCTAATGTGGGTAATGCTTTGTCATTATATTTTGTCAAGATTTTGTTTTTGTCAAACGACGTCACAAGGTCAAATATGTAACCCATTATCACACAATCCCTACTTTTCACGACTCTGAAAAGAAGCCTTTTGAAAGCATGGTGGCAAAAGGAGAAAATGCTGGTAACCAACATTTTCTCCTTTTGCTACATTGTTTTCTGCCCATCACAAAACAAATTTCAATTTTTGAGTCACATTACTTTTGTCAACTGCAAATGATTCCAAACTGGACCAGTCTAAAATTTTGTTGTGTGGTAAAAAATTAAACATTCTAAAATACACTCTTACAGACCATATTTTGTAGCAAGTGACAGTGAGACAAATTAGTTTCCAAGTAACATCCTCATAAGCTGAGCCCTGAAAACAGGGGGTCATGGGTTTGACCCCTGGCTAGATTCTTTCTGAGGACTGATGATAGTCATGGCAACAGGAATCATTCCTTTTTCTCGCTGGCCATTGTTCCGACAATGGTTATGTGGGAATGTAAAGAGTACTGGTAAGAGAAACTCTAGGAAAGCATAGACAGGTGCCCTGCCACTGCAATTTAACTGAAATAATGTTAAAAATCACATTAAACACCATACAGTCAATCTATCAAACAATCACCCTCATAAGTTCCTGAACATTGCATGAGTTTGCTAGCAATTTGTGTGGAAGTCAGGTTACTGAATAATCTAAATGTCTCAGTTTAATTTTGTTCAGACTTTGATAAAATTTTGTCAAAATATATGTCTGTAGATTGGTGAAATATCCTTTCGACACATATCCATGCACATATGGTACTCTTTACTGGGGGAGAAAAATTCAGCCTCACTTAAGGAGCAGCCTTGAAGTAATATTGCTCTTTGCCAACTTAAGTCAATTTTGTAGCAGTCTGAGATATGTTGCCTGCAGATGCTATCAGTTTGGAAGAGTCTAGAATTTGTTGGTTACCTCAGTTAAACATATTTATTTTACATGAGTGAGAAACAAGTTTTTACAACTTTTGCAAATCTCTCTAGATTCTGCTTCCAGGGGACTTCACCAGTAATCGCGCTGAATGTGTGGGCCAATAAAAAATCCCATAGTTGACACCTGCTCCTGGGTATCAAACTTGGGACCTTTTGGTTACAAGGCTGGCGGTCTACTCCACAACCACGGATGCCACAATGTGTTGTTTGGGTTAAGCCTACCAATGCACAAAATTTTGGACTTACCATATTCAAGTTCAAACTATCAGCAGACAACAAATCCAATGAAACTGAAGTGGTGAAAATAGTCTTTGAGAGGATGAAAAACCACAATGGAAATAGAAAAACTGCTGCTTACATGCTTTTTCCCACAGTGTTTTAAAAAGCTTTCTTCCTCAGGGTCGTAATGACTATGGATTGTTTGATAAAAGGTTGTTTACGTTTTTTCCAGTTCAGGATAAATTATTGTCTGTTCCATTAACTAGTATTTAGATTCCAAGGGTAACCAAGCTGTTACCATAAATATTTCTCAAACAACTGGTAAGAAGATGGCCTCTGAAAACATTGTTGGAAAAGAAGACAGTGTTGGTTAACAGCATTTTCTCCCTTTCAAAGAGAACTCCCATTGTTGGAATCACATGTACAGTATTGTGCCCCCTTGCAGATACTTTAACCCTTTTACCGCACATTTGCCACTTTTAACAACCCTATGAAAGAAAGCTTTTGAAAACATTGTTGTAAAAGAAAATGCTGGTTACCTTTCCAATAATGTTTTCAAGCTTAACTATTTCATACTACAAACATTACAGCAGAAGTTTTCATGGACAGTGTTGATTAAGATCAGACTGCATAGAATGTATAGTCTGATATCTGATCTTTACTGTCCATTGCTTCAGTATTGTAAATTATGAACAAACTGTTGCTTGATCTTGTAAAGTAATTATATATGAAGCCATTGAGAAAATGCAATTTATTCAGTAGTGGAAGACTTCACTCTTTCCAACACAATTCCAACTTTTAACGACCCTGAGAAAGAAGCCTTTTCCCACAATGTTTTCTACCCTTTCCAAATCAAATTTCAACTTTTGATTCAAATTTATTTAGTCGTCATCAAATGCTTTCAATTTGGACTAGTCCAAAATCTTGTCGTTTGGTAAAAAGTTAATCCTTTACCAAACGACAACAATTTAGACCGGTTCAAATTGAAAGGATTTGCAGACAACAAATTAAATGTATCTGAAATGATGACAATTTGTTTTTGATCAGGTAGAAAACAATGTGGGAAAAGGAGAAAATGCTGGTGACCAGCATTTTCTCCTTTTCCCACATTGTTTTGAAACGCCTACTCTTACAGGGTCGTGAAAACTCGGGAATTGTGTGGTAATGGGTTAAGTAGGTCTACGATTTTGTTGTTTAGAAAGAGTTAAATATGTGGTCTGTGATAGCGTTCGAACTAGATTTCTTCTGTACTTTCAGTGACCTATGCTTAATGAGAGTCAAAGACATGAACATCGACAGAGCTGCCGACTTGAAATGAAGACACCTTAATTAGAAAAAAAAAAAGACTGCATCATCTTTATTGATATTTCCAGGCAACTTTATACTGATGTCGCAGAAAAGCTCTTGAAAACCATCTCCTTGGAAAAAACCTATAGTGTTGTGAAAATGTGCTGATATAAGCAATTTTTACCAAAGAAGGCAAATATGATTCTTCATATTGCATGTGTCTCAAATACTTCATGAAGGGAAGTTACTTTAGTACGATAGTCACGATAGTTTAGAGAAACCTGTACATTTAATTGATAAATTGACACATTTGTATAGATAGTTTCCAGTCAAACCTAAAAGCTGCATTTCCCAGCTACAGCTAAAAATATGACTAAGGAAGGTTTAAGTTTAATTAGCTAAGGAATAATGAATATCAAAAGTAAGCCTATTTTATGATACATCCATCGTAGTGGACTATGTAAGATAATTATACACAAATATACAGATTAAAGAGCAATTAAATGGCGACTTGGTTTTTGAAAGTAAAATGACGAAGATCATTAGTGTGGAAGAAATTGGGCTGTGTCGAAGTGGACCTGACAATGATATTGATTTACAGGTAAGTAATGGTCACTATAAATATTTTTTCACATTTTTGATACTTTCAAAACCATTTGCATCGTAAATCCTTGACAAATGACAAAATTATAGACCGGTCCACATTGAAAGATCAAAATGGGGCTCAAATGATGTTATTCATGTCTGAAAGAAAAGAGAACAATTTGTGAAAAGGAGAAAATGCTACTTACCAGCACATTTTCATTTTTCCATGATACTTTCAAATGGCTCCTTTCTTATTATATTAAAACCCATGATGTTTTCTAAAGCTCACTTTTCTCAGGGTCATTAAAACTTGCAGTTGAATGGTAAAGGGCTAAGAATTTACCTTCTTTTAGTTAACCCTTTCCCAAACAATCCCTGGTATTTACGACCCTGAGATAGAAGCCTTTTAAAAACATTGTTGGAAAAGGAGAAAATGCTGGTAACCAGCATTTTCTCCTTTTCCCACAATGTTTTCTACCTTGCTGGAAGCAAAGGATGTGGGTAAACTTATGAAGAAAAAAGACCCCTCGAGAACACACATGAAATTTATATGAAAGAATGCTACACATGTCTACTTTATCCATCCGAAATATTTAAGAAATTAACACAGTCCAAAGGGGCGTTTCAGAGCTCTAAAGTATGGAGGGCTGGATGGGTCATAATTGTATAAATTATTTTGCTCTATCAATTGGATCCGATTTCTTTGTGAATTCTACGAGAAAACGTTTGCATATCCCAGAAACAATTACAATGAATCATTTTGAAGTGAAAAAATATTAACATATTACGACAAACATTGTTAAAATCTTCTCTGTTTGAGCTGTAAAAAGACCCAAATCTTTCGAACATTCATTTACGATTTTGAGACAAAGAATTCCAACAAAATGAGCAAATTAATATTTTCTTTTGAAAATTAGGTCTGCTACATCATTTTGATACCATATAAAATGTTAAAAGGATGTATGGTGTATTGTTTAGAGAATAATTCAATTTTTGATTGACTGTGATTCATTATTATGAATATTTTTAAAAGGACCATCTTTATTCATTTTCACCGTCATTTTCAAGTTCAGAATCAGTCCAACAGTCTATCTGCAAAAAAAAATCCTTTGATGTTATGGGCTTTTGAGATTGATGTCGGTAATATGATAGGTACCATATCACAGATGCAATATGAGCAGAACATCCGACAACTCTTGTCCCGGCTTTACTTGTACAATACCGATGAAATATTGGCGTAATTCCAACAATATACTCTATCCACAAACTGTGAAGCTTTGAGATGTGTGCCTGGACTGGATTTGGACCTTAATCAAACCTTGGTGTTCCCTGTGAACTAGAATCTTATAATCACCCTCATCATCTAAGTGTTCTGCATGTACGATTGAGCATGTTTTTATTTGGTATACTCCAAAAGTTAAATCTCGCAATTCAGTAATATTAAGCTTTGGGAAATCTTCTAGTTCACTTTCATCAATATCTTTCCAAATGACTCTCCTTTTGTCCAGTTTTTTGGACTGTACTCTGTGCTGCAAAGGATTCTCTTTGCTGCAAAGTGTCAACATTCTTTCAGCAACTACTTTATCAGTGTTTGAGCTATAAGCCAATAGTGGGTGGAAAGCAATGCACAGGGTGCAAACAATACAAACAAAATCTCTAACATTGAGAATGAGTACATTTTGCAATCTGTTACTGAGAGCTTTCCACTGTTTTATTCTCCCATTTGCACTTTCAATCACCCACCTTACCTTCGTGACATACCTCGATTCATTCCCTTCTCGAGTAGTGTGTTGCTTCTGGCCTTTTGGCAGAAAGTGGGGTATTTCGGTTTTTATTCCAAGTTCTGCTAAAAACTACAGACAATCAAGATAGCCCCTGTCAACTACCATGACATCGTCATCTTGAAACCAATTCTTTATGTTTTCAACATTGTTTCCAAGATCATGTTTTGTAATCTGAGCAGAAAATCCTTTGCAGCAAAGATTACAGTCCAAAAAACTGGACAAAAGGAGAGTCATTTAGAAAGATACTGATGAAAGTGAACTAGAAGATCTCTTAAAGCTTAATATTACTGAATTGCAAGATTTAACTTTTGGAGTATACCAAATAAAACAAGCTTAATCGTACATGACAGAACACTTAGATGATGAGAGTGATTATAAGATTCTAGTTTACAGGGAACACCAAGGTTTGATTAAGGCCCAAATCCAGTCCAGGCACACATCGACAAAGCTTCACAATTTGTGGATAGAGTATATTGTTGGAATTACGCCAATATTTCATTGGTATTGTACAAGTAAAGCCGGGGCAAGAGTTGTCGGATGTTGTGCTCATATTGCATCTGTGATGTGGTATCTATCATATTACCGACATCAATCTCAAAAGCCCAAATATCAAAGGAATTTTTCAATCATGTTGATGACGCAGTGCAGATAGACTATTGGACTTATTCTGAACTTGGAAATGACGATGAAAATGAATAAAGATAGTCCTTTTAAAAATATTCATAATCATGAATCACAGTCAATCAAAAATTGAATTATTCTCTAAACAATACACCATACATCCTTTTAACATTTTATATGATATCAAAATGATGTAGCAGACCTAATTTTCAAAAGAAAATATTAATTTGTTCATTTTGTTGGAATTCTTTGTCTCAAAATCGTAAATGAATGTTCGAAAGACTTGGGTCTTTTTACAGCTCAAACAGATGAGGTTTTAACCCTTTCCCAAACAATCCCTGGTTTTTACGGGTCTGGGATAATAGACTTTTGAAAACATTGTGGGAAAAGGAGAAAATGCTGGTAACCAGCATTTTCTCCTTTTCCCACAATGTTTTCTACCCTATCATAGGAAGAAATCATCTTTTCAGCAAGAGTTGAAATTTCGTCTGCAAATGCTTTCAATTTGGTCCAGTCCAAAAATTTGTCGTTTGGGAAAGGGTTAACAATGTTTGTCGTAATATGTTAATATTTTTTCACTTCAAAATGATTCATTGTAGTTGTTTCTGGGATATGCAAACATTTTCTCGTAGAATTCACAAAGAAAACGGATCCAATTGATAGAGCAAAATAATTTATGCAATTATGACCCATCCAGCCCTCCATACTTTAGAGCTCTGAAACGCCCCTTTGGACTGTGTTAATTTCTTAAATATTTCGGATGGATAAAGTAGACATGTGTAGCATTCTTTCATATAAATTTCATGTGTGTTCTCGAGGGGTCTTTTTTCTTCATAAGTTTACCCACATCCTTTCAATTTTTGTGTTACATTTATTTTGTCGTTCTGCAAGTGCTTTCAATTTGGACCAGTCTAAAATTTTGCTGTTTTATCAATTATATTTGTTCGAGAACCATGAGCAGAATATTTTTTAAAAACTTTTTGCGAGTATGAGGAAATGCTGATACCCATTTCCCCTTGCCCCACATTGTTTTCACACTCCTTTTATTCCTGTGACATTTTGATTCTTGTATGCTAATGTTTTCACCATTTGAACAAGTATAAGATTTTGTTCCATCTGAAGGAGTCATGACTATCTTTAACTCTTTACCACACAACAAAATTTTAGACTGGTTCAAATCGAAAGCATTAATTTTGTAGATGACAAAATAAAAGTGACTGAAAAATTGAAATTCGATCAAGGAAGGGTAGAAAACAGTGTGGGGAAAAGGAGAAAATGCTGGTTACTTTCTCCTTTTCCTACAGTGTTTTCAAAAGGCTTCCTTCTCAGCGGTATCAAAAATAGGGACTGTGTGGTAATGGGTTAATAAAGTCCAGCGTTTTAATAACCCTGAAGAAAACAGGTTTCTGAACAATATCTTGGGAATGGAAAAAGTGCCATTAACTGGCACTGTCTGCTTTTCCTATAGTGTTTTCTACCCTTCAAAAACTCATCCCTTTGTTTGAACCATACATAATTTGCTGTCTGCAAATTTCTTATATTTGGACTAGTCCAAAATGTTGTGCATTCTGGGAGTAAGAGGGCAGAATTGAGAAAGATTGTTCATACAAGAGCAAGTCACCAGAACTTGAAGGGAACATTGACAAAGCTGACTTTATTGTGCAATAACTATTGATTTCGATGCTGTAAGGTGTTTTATGATGTAACAGCAGCTGAGAGCAGTTTGGCTCTGAATTACTTTGGAACATAAGAGTCTAGATTGGCTCAAGAACTTGCATGTTTATACCAAACACAGAATCTTTTACTTGTTCAAAAGGAACCGAAATTATTTTGAGAGACAACCAATTAGATTTTGGTGAAATCATATTCACTTTGAAATATTAGATAACATCTATATGCTGTTTGTTTGATCCTAAACATTAACAATTTGCTTAGTTTTTGTGGGAGTGTCCTTGAGCAAGGTAGCTTTGAGCCCCAGCATAGGTCTGAGGAGACATGACTGTGAATAAGTGAGCTGCCACTGTGAAATACTTGAAATAAGGATAATAGTGGCATTAATTAATAAGACACTTAATATTCATTCACTAGCCAGACTTGAGTCTGGTATTATCAATAAATACTGGTATAGCAATACATGTAATTACACTCAAGCAATTTGTAAATAAATTGGTAACAATCAGTCATGTCTAGTGCTAAAAAATTGCGATAGAAATTATTCATAACCAGCCTCCAGCTACAGGGATTACTCTTATCCAGTGCCTAAATATAGATAGAGCAGTGGGTCATACATCAGCTTCAAATAAAACTGTAGTAGCTACTTAGTCCCTTTCATCAAGATACCAGTGCCAAGATATACATGTAACCATGGAAATTGCTAAGACTCAGTATACAGGTATAGCAAAAACAATTGCCAGTGTACACCATATTGAGATAAAGATATATCAACTGACCTGCTCATACTAAGCTATACTAAGGTGATAGCAATTACATATAGAGTGTTGTTGGGTATTCCCGAACCATTTACTTATGCCCAGCCTCTAGGTATAGAGGTAACAATTACTCATACCTATCTTTAGGTATAGAATTAGAAATTACTCTTACCCATCTTCTAGGTATAGAAATAAAAATTACTCATACCCATAGTCTAGGTATAGAGATAGAAATTACTCATACCCATCGTCGAGGTATAGAAATAAGAAATACTCATGCCCATCTTCTAGGTATAGAGATGAAAAAATACTCAACCCATCATCTAGGTATAGAGATAAAAATACTCATACCCACTGTCTAGGTATAGAGATAAAATATACTCATACCCATCTTCTAGGTATAGAAATAAAAAATACTCATACCCATTGTCTAGGTATAGAGATAGAAATTACACATACCCATAGTCTAGGTATAGAGATAGAAATTACTCATGCCCATCTTCTAGGTATAGAGATTAAAAAAAATACTCATACCTATCATCTATGTATAGAGATAAAAAATGCTCATACCCATCTTCTAGGTATAGAGATAAAAAGTATTCATACCCATTGTCTAGGTATAGAGATAGAAATTACTCATACCCATCGTCTAGGTATAGAGATAAAAAATATTCATACCCATTGTCTAAATATAGAGATAGAAATTACTTATACCCATCTTCTAGGTATAGAAATAAAAACTCCTCAGACCCATCGTCTAGGTGTAGAGATAGAAATTACTCAGACCCATCGTCTAGGTGTAGATATAGAAATTACTCATACCCATCGTCTAGGTGTAGAGATAGAAATTACTCATACCCATCGTCTAGGTGTAGAGATAGAAATTACTCATACCCATCGTCTAGGTATAGAGAGAAAAGACTCATACCCATCGTCTAGGTATATACCGGTAGATAGAAATTACTCATGCCCATCTTCTAGGTATAGAGAGAAATTACTCATACCCATCATCTAGGTATAGAGAGAAATTACTCATACCCATCGTCTAGGTATAGAGAGAAATTACTTATACCCATCTTCTATGTATAGAAATAAAAATTACTCATACCCATCGTCTAGGTATAGAGAGCCTCTAGATATGGAGATAGCAATTATATATACCCAGCCAATAGGTAAAAGATAGCAATACTCATACCCACCTCTTGGATATAGAGATAGGATTTAACCATACCAAGCATGTAAGCATAAAGAGAGGTATTATACATACCCTGCCTCTTGGTATAGAGATAGCAATTTCTTAAACTCAGCCTCTAGAAATAGAGATAGCAATTACCACGGCGGGGAATCACGTGACACAACAACAACAACAATGACCGTTATTTGAAAAAATTCCCCAACTTCAGGTAAGAAAATCTTCAATAATTCCGTTAATACGTGACCGATTGGAATTAGGTTTGAAGCAGAGAAGGCGGAAGGACTCCGGAGATTTACTTGATGTGTTAGATTTTTTAAACAACACCTGATAAAAAAGTTATTGACGAGCAAACAAATTATCCAGGGTAAAAAATTTGTTTGCTCGTCTATAACTTTTTTATCAGGTGTTGTTTAAAAAATCTAACACATCAAGCAAATCCCTAGAGTCCTTCCGCCTTCTCTGCTTCAAACCGAATTCCAATCGGTCATGTATTAACGGAATTATTGAAGATTTTCTTACCTGAAGTCGGGGATTTTTTTCAAATAACGGTCATTGTTGTTGTTGTTGTGTCACGTGATTCCCCGCCGTGAATTACTCACACCTTGCCTCTAGATAGCTATCATTCATAACCCGCCACTAGATATAGAGATGGTACTGACTTAAACTCAGCCTTTATATATAGAGATCGCACTTACTTATACCCAGCCTCTACATATGGGGACAGCAATTACTTAAGCTCATTTTCTTGGTATAGGAGTCACAATTACTCATCCTGGCTTCTAAGCTTAGAGATGGCAATCAGATTATCAGCCCCTAGATACAGAGAAAGCAAGTACACATACCTAGCCTCAAGATACAGAGATAGCAATGGCTCATATCTAGCTTCTAGATATAGAGATAGCAATTACTCACACCTGCTTTGAGATAGTAGCATTTATTCGTACCCAGACCCTAGATATAGAGAAAGCAATTACTCATACCTAGCCTTTAGATAAAGAGACAACAATATTACTTATACCCGGTCATAGATATAGAGATAGCAATTACTTGTACCAACCTCTAGATATGTGGATAGCAATTACTTATACCTTGTCTCTAGGTATAGAGGTAACTATTATTCATACCCAGTCTCTAGAGAGATGGCAATTACATGTACTTATACCCAGCTTCTATGTATAGAGATAATCATAACTATTACTTATACCCACTTATAGATAAGTATGGGGTCCTGTGTGGCTCAGTGGTAAAATGAGGGACTTGTGACCTTGAGACCCTGAGTTCAAGTCTGGATCCATTGGGTTTTTTGTTATAGTGTCCTTTGGCAAGATTCTTCAGCACAAAAAAGAAGACTTTTCTAAATTACCGGTAATAGTGTTTGAATTAAATTTAAATGTGGACTTTTTCAGTTGGCAACACCGTTCAAATATTGTTATGAATTCTTGCTACAGCCAAATATTTTACAAGATAGCAGACAGCAATGATAAAAGATTAGACAGCAGATTCTCTGCATTCTGATCCTTTTTCTACAGTGTCAGTGAAAGCAGCTAAGGTGAGGTTTAGTGCTTAAACCCTTTACAAAACAACAGCATGGTAGAGTTATCCTTATTAGAAACTTTTGCAGATGACAAGATATCTGTGACACAAAAATAGAATTACACCTTCCAAATTGGAGAAGAAGAAAACATTGTGGAAAAAGGAGAAAATGCTGGTTACCAGCATTTTCTCCTTTTCCCACAATGTTTTCCAAAGGCTTGTTCCTATGGATTGTCAAAACTCAGGATTGTGTAGTAAAGGGTTAATGATTGACCATATTTACAGGTACATTCTGACTCATAAAGGTAAAGATAAGGTAACTTCTCTTCATATGCTGACAATCCCACACTAGTGATTCATGTAAAAATCTGGGGGAAAAGGAGAAAAATACCTAACTACAATATTTTATATTTGTCTAAATTGCAAGCACTTGCAGACAACAAAATAAAAGTGAAAAAAAATTGAAATTTGTTTTGTTAAGAGTAGAAAACATTGTGGGAAAAGGAGAAAATGCTGGTAACCAGCATTTTCTCCTTTTTCCACAATGTTTTCTTCTTCTCCAATTTGGAAGGTGTAATTCTATTTTCCTTTTCCCACAATGTTTTCTATAGGCTTCTTTCTCAGGGTCGTAAAAAGTAGGGATTGTGTGGTAATGGGTTAAACAGTGGGAAAAGGAGCTATTGGTTGTTTCAAACTATTTGCTCCTTTTTATGTATTGTTTTTCAAGTCTTTTCAACTACAGTAGCATAGAAAGACTGGTGGTTCTTGTATAGTATTTGATATAGAGCACAATAATTAAAGGAAGGATTAAAAGTTACTATAGATGCTTACATTCTTGAGGAAGATGATTATTTTGAAAACATTGTAAAAGATGAAAAAGAGGTCCCTAACTGAATACTTTCTCTCTCTACCACACTGTGTCTGGGCTTATTGTCTAGGAGATCAGTCAAAATACTTTGACATACAGTTAAGAGTTACAGATGATGTTTTTGTCCTTGTGTTTATCAAATGTCCATTAGGTAGGAAGCAACTTGTCACAAATCCTTTGGGATAATCTTGGTCTATCCTGTTAGCTGTACTCTTTACCAAACAATCCCGGGTTTAACATTCTTCAAGGAGATGGCTTTTGAAACATTGAAACATTTAAAACATTGTGGGTAAAGGAAAAGATTCTGGTAACCAGCATTTTCTCATTTTCCCATAATGTTTTCTACTTTTTTCTACTGACCTCTGTTTTTTGGGCCACATTTGTCATATTGCAAATGCTTTTATCTTGGGCAAATGTTATTTTCTGTTCAGGCAATACTAAAATTTGTCAAAATCCAAATCTGATAAATTTTGGACCCCTCCAAACCAAAAGAGATTGCAGACGACAATTTTAGATTTGGAGAAAATGGCAGAAATTTCTTAAGAAGAGTAGAAAACACTGTGGGAAAAAGAGAAATTGCTCATTACGAGCAATTTCTCTTTTTCCCACAGTATTTTCAAAAGACTTTTACTGCAAACAAGTAAAAACCAGGGCTTGTTTGGGAAAGACTTAAAGAAACCGAGTTATTCTAATATCCCTTATCCTTCTGCATGCAACAGTTTCTGTGAAATAATATTTCATCAGGTGTAGAGTAAGATCAGACTATAAATATATAATTATACAATTATACATGTGCATGTTCTACACCATCCTAAGTGAGAGTGTAGATCAAGATCAGTCAGCAAATAAAAATACACTATGGTACCCTTGTTTACCTAATCCTGCATAACTCTTTACCAAATGACACAATTTTGGACTGGTCTAAATTGACAGCACTTGCTCATGACAAAATAAACATAAATCAAACACTAAAATTTGTTTCTAGCAGGGTAGAAAACAATATGGGAAAAGGAGAAAATGCTGGTTACCAGCATTTTCTCCTTTTCCCACATTGTTTTCAGAAGGCTTCTATCTTAGGGTCGTAAAAACCAGGGATTGTTTGGTTAAGGATTAACATAACCATGATCTTGTTGTTAGAAAAAGAAGACAAAGATTAGGCTGTAAATATATAAAGACTGATCTTGGTGTACACTTTTGCTCCTCTGTGGTAGTTATGTCTCCCTTCGAAGA
Organism: Tridacna crocea; assembly: GCA_943736015.1. Taxonomy (NCBI): domain Eukaryota; kingdom Metazoa; phylum Mollusca; class Bivalvia; order Cardiida; family Cardiidae; genus Tridacna; species Tridacna crocea. The sequence goes on from OX031066.1 coordinate 21,596,698, forward strand.
AGGGGGTATATTGCTTTGCACTTGTCGGTCGGTCCATCGGTCCGTAGACCACATTTTTGTCCGGAGCATAACTCAAAAAGTATTTCACGTATCATCTTGAAACTTCATAGGTGGATAGATCTCATTTATGAGAAGTGCAGTGCACAAGAATCATAACTCTGCCCATCATATTTTTGGAGTTATTGCCCTTTGTTGATTTTCATACTTAATTTTTGTCCGGAGCGTAACTCTTAAAGTATGTCAGGTATCATCTTGAAACAACATAGGTGGATAGATCTCATTTAGGAGAAGTGCAGTGCACAAGAACCATAACTCTGCCCATTATATTTATGGAGTTATTGCCCTTTGTTGATTTTCATACTTAATTTTTGTCTGCAGCGTAACTCTAAAAGTATATCGGGTATCATCTTGAAACTTGATAGGTCGATAGATCTCATTTGGGAGAAGTGCTGTGCACAAGTACCATAACTCTGCTTATCAATCTTTTGGAGTTATTGCCCTTTGTTGATTTTCATACTTAATTTTTGTCCGGAGCATAACTCTAAAAGTATTTCAGGTATCACCTTAAAACCTCATAGGTCGATAGATCTCATTAAGGAGAAGTGCAGTGCAGAAGTACCATAACTCTGCCCATCATATTTATGGAGTTATTGCCCTTTGTTGATTTTCATATTTAATTTTTGTCCGGAGCATAACTCAAAAAGTATTTCAGGTATCATCTTGAAACTACACAGGTAGATAGATCTCATTTAGGAAAAGTGCAGTGCACAAGAAGCATAATTCTGCCCATCATATTTTTTGAGTTATTGCCCTTTGTTGATTTTCATACTTAATTTTGTCTGGAGCATAACTCAAAAGGTTTTTCAGGTTTCATCTTGAACTTTATATGTGGATAGATCTTGTTCAGGAGAAGTGCATTGCACAAGAACCATAACTCTGCCCATTATATTTTTGCAGTTATTGCCCTTTGTTGATTTTCATACTTAATTTTTTTGCGGAGCATAACTCAAAAAGTATGCGAGGTAAAAATTTTAAAAATTCATAGTTCACATAAATGGGAAGTGCAGTGCCCAAGAATTGTTAATCTATCATTAATAATTTTTTAGTAATTACCCTTTATTTGTTTTTACACTTTGAACTTAACAGTTTATAATCACATGTTATATTTAGAATTGGATGCCATTAGGGGGGCATACATGTTTTACAAACATCTCTTGTTTTAAGATGACTTACTTGGTTCATGCATCAGGGAAATGCATTTAACCCCCATTTGTCAGAGCATGGCTCATTTTTATATATTTAACCCTTCACCAAACAATCCCTGGTTTTTATGACCCGCAGATTGAAGCCTTTTGAAAACATTGTAGGAAAAGGAGAAAATGCTGGTAACCAGCATTTTCTCCTTTTCCCACAATGTTTCTACCCTGCTGGAAATATATTTCAGTTTTTGAGTTACGTTTATTTTGTCGTCTGCAAGTGCTTTCAATTTTGACCTGTTTAAAATTTTGTTGTTTGGTAAAGGGTTAAGTGGATGAAATTGTACATCCAAGAATAAGCTTCACAGACAGATATGGTTGAATTTGCCATACAAGTTTGCAACTTCAGGCATTTTTCAAAATTGACAAAAAAAAAATGTCAAGGCTACACTAGTATGACAAGTTTGGTAACACTGTAGGCCTAACTTCTTGTAACAATATCTTTTGATAACATTGTTGTGAAAGAAAAACACTGCTGGTGACTAAATAACCAGTAATGGGTGCAGTGATCAATTCCACCTTTTATCACAATGTTTTCACACTCTGTACCTTAATTTCTGTCACTTATCTATACCTCTTTCACAAGTTTCTTCTTATACCAGTGGTCTGGGTCTGCCTCACTGTAACACTGTAAGTCATCAGGCTTTTACCACAAAAAAAGCTTGGTTAAAAACTATGAACTTTGTTAGGTTTATTTACCAAGAATTTTTTTCATCACTAAAACATTTTTAAAACCAATGAAACCAATAAAACACAAAAATTTTGTCCATGTTATGAAAAGGTAACCCCCCCTCAAAAGTTCAGCTTACAAAAATATTTTAATGGCATTAATATGATGTGTCATCATCCATTTATCAAAACCAAAAAGTAATAATTAAATGGATGTTGAAATATAAATGTAGATAAATCTAGGGCATATTCATCATGACCACCAAAAATTAAGACCAAATTTGTATATTGTCAAAACCAACAGTTTTCTACTACTTTCATTTAAAATATATGCCATATTTTCCGCTCCTCAAATTGAATTAAGATTTCTTAACTCATTACCACATGACAAAATTTTAGGTTTGTCCAAATTGAAAGCATTTGCAGATGACAAAATAAAAGTGACTGAAAATTTGAAATTTGTGTAGTGAAGGGTAGAAAACATGGTGGGAAAAGGAGAAAATGCTGGTTACCAGCATTATCTCCTTTTCCCACTATGTTTTCTAAAGGCTTTTTTCTCAGGGGTGTCAAAAGTAGGGATTATGTGGTAGTGGGTTAAATGACAAATTGGCCCATAAATGCCGTAGCAAGGTATAGAAAAGCACAGACACAGTTACTGGTAATGACATTGAAATAGTACATGGTGCTATAGTCAGTTGCTCCAGCTTGGTTTCTTTGGATACTAGCTTTAAAAAAATCAACTCCTTTCAAAGTATGGCATGTTTTACAAAAAAACTAGTTTTTAATCCTTTACCACATAATCCAGAGTTTTAACTATCCTGGGTAATGTGACTCGTGAAAATATTGTGTGAAAAGGAGAAAATGCTGGCAATCAGCATTTTCTCCTATTCCCACAATGTTTTCTAACCTTTCAAAAGCAAATCCCATCATTTTGGGACGCATATAAATTGTCATTGTTTTAATGGTAAAGAGTTAAAATACATGTATGCAAATTTTGTTTTTACTGAATAAATAATTATGTCATACATATTTCAAGGACAAGGAGGTAACATCAATTATTCATGAAAATTTTTTTTATTGTAACATAATTACAGGAGATGACTTTTTTTTTATCCTTGCAGCTGACCAATTTATCTATATTTTATCAGAAAAATAGCAGATTAATTAATAGGAAGTTCTTTGATTTATCAGAAATAAATATACTTACGGAAAGCTCCTTGATTTAAAAATGTACTTAGGGAACGGTACTTGATTTATTAGAAAAAAAAATATATACTTACAGAAAGCTCATTGATATACCACAAAATTAATATACTTAGGGAAAGCTCTTTGATTTATAAGAAATAGAATACATCGGGAAAGCTTTTAGATTTATCAGAAAAGTAGTATACTTATGGAAAGCTCTCCGATTTATCAGAAAAATAATAAACTTAGGGAAAGCCCTTTGATTTATCAGAAAAATAGTATACCTAGGGAGAGCTCTTTGATTTATCAGAAAAATAATATACCTTGGGAAAGCTGTTTCATTCATAAATCAGAAATTAGTGTACCTATGGAAAGCTCTTTGATTTATCAGAAAAATACTATACTTACAGAAAGCTTTCTGATTTACAGAAAAATAGTATACTTAGGGAAAGCTCTCTGATTTACAGAAAAATAGTATACTTAGGGAAAGCGCTTTGATTTATCAGGAAAAAAGTATACTTATGGAAAGCTCTCCGATTTATAAGAAAAATAGAGTAAGTACACTTATGGAAAGCTCTCCAATTTATCAGAAAAATAATATACCTAGGGAAAGCCCTTTGATCTATCAGAAAAATAGTATACCTAGGGATAGCCCTTTGATTTATCAGAAAAATAATATACTTAGGGAAAGCTCATTGATTTATCAGAAAAATAGTATACATAGGGAAAGCTCATTGATTTATCAGGAAAATAGTATACATAGGGAAAGTTCATTGATTTATCAGAAAAATAGTATACTTAGGGAAAGCTCTTTGATTTATCAGGAAAATAGTATACTTAGGGAAAGTTCATTGATTATCAGAAAAATAGTAAACTTAGGGATACCTCTTTGATTTATCAGAAAAATAGTATACATATGGAAAACTCTATGATTTATCAGGAAAATAGTATACATATTGAAAGCTCTTTGATCAATCAGAAAAATAGTATACGAAGGGAAAGTTCAATGATTTATTAGAAAAATAATATACTTAGGGAAAGCTCTTGATTTATCAGAAAAATATAAACTTTAAACTTAAGTGTTTTCTCTCATGGAATGTTATTTGCAATCAGTTTTAAAAAAAATATATTTTTATTTTGTTGGCTATACGTACCATGTAAGCATATTGTACAAACTATCTCTAAAATCAGCTAAAGTACCATCCTCTTTAATAACCCTGTGCAAAAAAAAGAACTTTAAAAAAAAATACTGCATAAGTGGAAATTTCAGTGATGCGGAATTTTTTTGTGATTTTACAAATTTGAAAAATTCACAGACTTTTATGTTTGCGTACTTTATAACAAGTATACCAACAAAAAACAAGTGTCTTGACTCTGCAAACATTTCTCTGGACAAAATGTCTGTAATTGGTTATTTGCAATTTTTTCAACACATGCATCAGGTATGGGAAAAAAGAAAATGCCGTGTACCAGTATATTCTCTTTTTCCCACAACTTCCATCCTTTCAAAGACAGAAATCATCCTTTTATCAAACTTTTAAGGTTCCTTCAGAAGAAGCCTTTTGAAAATATTGTGGGGGAAAAAAAGAAAATGCCAGTCTTTTCTCCTTTTCCCACAGTGTTCCCTAGCCTTCCCATAACAAATTTCAAAGTCACATCTTTTTGTCATCTACAAATGCTTTCAATTTGGACAAGTCTCATAATTTTGTTAGTTGGTAGAGTCAATTTGTACTTGCTGCTGTATTGAATAGTTTTGGGAAAAGAGAATGAAAGATCCCAAACACCTTAATAGTACAGGATGCTTATATGATCAAACAACATCCCTGGTTTAAATAGTGATAGAGGAATTCAGCTATCTCTGATGTGAAAATTTTGTCATTTTTACCCATGTAAGGTTGTTTTTGTCCCAATGATTTATCCCTAAATGAAACTTTTATGATTGTATTTGCCTTTTAGGCCAGTGTAGATCAAGATAAGACTGAACAAAATATGCAGCCTGATCTTTGATCTACACTGTCCACTTTTTGAGATTTGTCGTCTGGACCCGGATTAAAATGAGCAGCTTTGCTGCATGCTAAATGGATAGTTGACAATAAAGAGCAAGGATCAGATTGTATTTTGTGCCTGAACCCTTTTTCTGACAATACAGTTTTATGTATCTTGAAGAAAAAGCATTTTCAAAATGTTTCCGAAAAAAGAAAAAATGCTGGTAACCACATTTTCTGCTTTTCTCACAATTTCCTCTACCTTTCCCAAAACAACTGTCATTTTTTTTCTCATGTCTATTTTGTCGTCTGCAGTTTTCTTTCAATTTGGAGAAGCCTAAAATTCTGTTGTTTAACTCTTTCCCAAACGACAAATTTTGGACTCTTCCACACAGAAAGAGTTTTAGATTTTGAGAAAATGGCAGAAAGTTCTCAAAAAGGGTAGAAAACACTGTGGGAAAAAAGAGAAATTGCTGGTTACAAGCAATTTCTCCTTTTCCCAAAGTGTTTTCAAAAGACTTTTACTGCAGACACATAAAAACCAGGGCTTGTTTGGGAAAGGGTTAAAAAAGGTTAAGAAAAAATGCTAATATTTAAGTCTGACTCCTAGAGGCTCATTAATCCTCTGTTTGTACAGGATTTTGTGAGGAGATAAAACTTTACTGCTCTTACCATCACAGTCTCAAGACTATGATAATTTTTAACAAAATGTCTGATGGGGGAGGGTGAAGAAAAGAAAGAATAAAAAGCAAGATCCAGTTGTATAAGAGTCAAAGATGAAGGCAAACAATATTACAAAATGTAAAAATTGCATGATATGAGTAATTTCTCTGTTTCTTGACAATATTTTTGTATTGCTCCTGTGACAGATGCGTCAGAATTTGTGCTTATATTGCCAAGGTATTAAATCCCTTCACCCTTTTCCAAACAACACACTTTTAGACTTCTCATTCTTAAATTCATTTGCAGACAACAAATTAACTGTGGTTCAAATGATAGATTTTATCTTTCAATAGGGTAGAAAACATTGTTGGACAAGGAGAAAATGTTGGTTACCAGCATTAATTTTTTTCCTTTTCCCACAATCCTTGAAAAGGTTTCTTTACCAGGATCTTTATAAGTTGCTATTATGTGATAAAGGTTTAAAACACCTTCTTTACTAAAGTTGCCTGTACAGCCATTTCAGATCAAGATCAGACTGCACAAAATATACAGTCTGAACTGTAATCTATACTGTTGGCTTTTCCAAGACAGTCTAGACATGAGTTACCTTTAAATTTCAGCTATTTGAGTATCATTTCTAGACTGAACATGTTCACTAGGTTTATTAGGCATTCTAACAGTTAAAACCTTTAGGCCCCACACAACCCCAAGTATTGAAGAAGCTGAGTAAGAAGCCTTTTGAAAAAACTCATGGGAAAAGGAGAAAATGCTGGTAACTAGCATTTTCTCCTTTTCTCATGATGTCTTCTAACCTTTCAAAGAAAAATTTTAACTTGTGCAACATTGAATTTGTTGTCTCCGAATGCTTGCAATTTGGACCAGTCTAAAATTTTTGTTGTTTGATAAAAGAGTGAAAGGAGACAGTTATGAACAGATTGCTGAGGTGCTCTAGTGGATTAACTTGGAATTAAGGACAAGATATTTAGGATTTAGAGTTATCTTCAGTGTTGGTTTCTTAAACCATTGCTACACAATGACGACTTTTAATGACCCTGGAAAAGAAGGCTTTTGAAAACATTTTGGGAAAAGGAGAAAATGCTGGTAAGCAGCATTTTCTCCATTTCCCACAATCTGTTCTACCCTTCTCAAAACAAATTTTCAGTCACTTTTATTTTGTCCTCTGCAAATGCTTTCGATTTGGACAAACCTGAAATTTTGTCGTTTGGTAATGAGTTAAATAGTGTTGTGCTTTTCTTTCATTCATCTCTATATATTTGATTAATGCAAGGCTAGTTACATGGAGCTTATCTTAAAAATGTTTATTTGAGGGTTCAAACATTTAATTAAATATATTTTCTAACTTTGGCTGTAGGTTTTGGGTAGTGCTTTAGATAAATTTAATAATAAAGTCCATTTTGAGGGATGCAGTTTTTTCAGTGGTAACACTGCATAATTCATTGTCTGCAAATGAATCATGGTTTTGGTGAAATTAATGAGTAATTCAGTTTGCATTGAAATTTATTCTCTGGACAGGAAATTATTAGCATGGATCCAATTAGTAATAGAATAATCGTGATTTTCATATTACAATTTTAAGCCTATAACAAGCAGTGGGCTATTTTAACCCATTACCAAACGACAATATTTTAGACTGGTCCAAATTGAAAGCATTTAGAGATGACAAAATAAAAGTGACTGAAAATTTGAAATTTGATTTGTGAAGGGTAGAAAACTTTGTGGGAAAAGGAGAAAATGCTGGTATCCAGCATTTTCTCCTTTTCCCACAATGTTTTCTAAAGGCTTCTTTCTGAAAATTTGAAATTTGATTTGTGGAGGGTAGAAAACTTTGTGGGAAAAGGAGAAAATGCTGGTATCCAGCATTTTCTCCTTTTCCCACAATGTTTTCTAAAGGCTTCTTTCTCAGGGGCGTCAAAAGTAGGGATTGTGTGGTAATGGGTTAACAGACCTGTGGGGGAAAAAAGCTCAATGAAGATTTTTGGGGGGGATTGTGATAATCAGCATTATCTCCTTTTCCCCACTTTTTTTACTCTTTCAAAAACAAATTTTGATATGGTTTAAGCCATTTTTTGTAAGTTTTCTGCAGAATGATGTATTCAGTTCAGACTTGTTTCTAATTCTATTGTCTGAAAAAGATAATATTATTATTACTTTAAGTCTTTAACTCTTTACCACACAATCCGGACTTTGAACAACTCCGAGAAAGGCCTTTGAAAACATTGTAGGAAAAGGAGAAAATGCTAGTAACCAGCATTTTCTCCCTTTACCACAATGTTTTCTAGCCTTCCTAAAACATATTTTAATTTTTGAGTCACTTTGATTTTGTCGTCTGCCAATCTTTCAATTTGATATAGTGGAAAATTTTGTCGTTTGGTAAAGATTTAACAAACGATAAAATTTTACACTGGTCCAAATTGATTCAGTTCCATATTTTGAAGATGACAGGGTCATGTTGTTCAATAATGGAATTTATGTCTAAAAGCCAACAAATCTTTGTGGGAAGAGTAGAAAATCAGTTAAGCACCGTTTTCTCTTTTTCCTACAATGTTTTTAAAAGATTTCTTTTTCAGGTGGTTAAACTCAGGATTATGTAGTGAAGGGTTACATTTAGGAGCACCAAGTAATTGGAGTAGTTAGGTTGCAGACAAGAGTAAAAATCTCAAATTTTGCATTTTTAAGATTGCTCTTACCAGAATATCCTTACATAGCAGTGTAGATTCAAGATCAGGCTGCATGTTTTGTACAGTTTGATCTAAACCTACTTTGCTTGAAAATTCAGTTTGAACGGTGTTTAAGCTTTTACCAAGTAAGAAAACTTTATACAAGTCCAAATAGAAAGCATTAATTTGCAAACTACAAAATGAATATGACTCGGAAACTGAAAGTTGTTCAGGAAAGGATAGAAAAAAATTGTGGGAAAAGGATAAAATGCTGGTTTTTTTCTTTTTTCACAATGTTTTCAATAGGCTTCTTTCTCCGGCCTGTTAAAAGTCGTGATTGTTTGGCTTAGAATAAAAGGCTTATAAGTGGTTTCTCATGCATAAATAGCAAAAAAACTAAAGAATCTGATGTGAATGCAAATTATTAAAGTGTGAGATTGGATGTTTCATGATAGAAAAGAACTCTACGTGATGTCTATCTTTAAACTTCCTGATATTTTATTGGAAAGGGAATTAAAATATCCTTGGGATCATAAGGTAAGAAGCTGTCACAAAATTTTTAACCCTTAACCAAATGCGGTAAATTTACCTAGATAGTTATCAGCTTTTTTAGCTCACCCAAGCTTGAACTGCTCAAGGTGAGCTTTTGTGATTGTGCTGTGTCCATTATTCATTGTGCATCACGCTGTTGTCAACATTAAATTTTACCTTGTATGCACTCTGTATTTTCTGCTGGTATTCCTGAAACTTGGTCAGAATGATTGTCTTTGAAAAATATTAGAAGAGTTTGAATTTGGGCCTCGTCAGGACAAAAAGTAGGTCACGTGGCCAAACCTTGGAATAACCTTTAGTGCACTGTAGAGACCATATTTTCAAATACTTATACAGAATTTATGGCTTGATGATTTTAGACATTTTCGAAATTAAGTCATATTCAGTAAGGAAATAGGTCACTGGGCCAAAGGGCTAAATCTTTCAAAAGAAACTTCTGTGCTTTCTACAGGCTATATTTCAGGCAGATTCTTATGAAAAAAAGTCAGAGTGTTTGTCTTGACAAAATCGAGGACCAGTTCAAAATTGGCTCATAATGGATCAAAACTAACAAAATCTTAGAAAAACGTTATGTGCACTGTAGATGCCACATTTTAAGACTAATACTCATGTAATTTTGATTAGAATATTTGCCTTGGGGATATCTCAGACAATTCTAAAATGGATAATGTTGGATTAAAAAGTAGGTCCTTGGGCCAAATCTCAATACAACCTTGTGTGCAATCTGGAGGCCATATTTCATATATTTGAAACTAGGGCAAAGTGATGGTCTTGATAAAATCTGGGATTATTTCAAAATTTGGTAAAGTGCACCCTAGGGGCCATATTTCCAGCCAGATACTCTTGAAACTAGATTAAAGTATTTGTCTTATGATATTTTTTAACAAGTTTGATTTTTTCAAAGTAGGGACAAAAAGTAGGTCACTGGGCCAAACTTGATAGAGCCTGTGAGCTCTCAGGGGGCCAGTTTTTTAGCCAGATACTCATAAAACAAGGTTAGAATGTTTGTATTGATGACATGTTTGAAATTTGGTTATGTCAGTAGATTAAGTAGATCAGTAGGCCAAATTTAAAAAAAAAAACTTTGTGCACTCTAGTGGCCACATTTTCAGCCAGATACCAATGAAACTAGCTGAAACTGTCTATTCTAAACATACATGTATTTTATTCATTATAAATAATACATGAATATTAAATTCCTATAGTTCAAGTTGTGCAAAAAAGATTGGAACAAAAGCCTGTCCTGTGTTTGTCTTGAAGATATCTCAGACATGTGTGAAATTGGTTTATGTGAGGTCAAAAAGTGGGTCATTGAGCCAAAACTTAAAAAAACTTCGTTTGCTGCCTCAAGGCAGCATTTTCAGCAAAATACTCATGAAGCTAAGGTTAGTTATATTAGGATAGATTAAAATTGGTTTGGTCATTGCGCTAAACTTGAGAAAACTTAGTGAGCAGTGTAAGAAGACCTATTTTCAGCCTGATACTCACAAAACTTGGTTCAGAAAGATTTTCTTGGTGATAATATAGACAAGTTTGAAATTTGGTCATATCAGATCAAAAAGTAGGTCACTGGGCCAAATCTTTATAACTTTTTTTTGTGCAGTCCAGAGGCCACATTTTCAGTCTAATACAGAATATTATCAGAATGTTTGTGTTAATGGTATCTCTGACAAGTTTAAAAGTAGGTCAATTGGATCAAAACTCAAAAGGTCACTTACACTCATGTGTTTCACATCTTTGAAATCAGGATCTATTTGTGCCAAACCAACAATACTTACTGCTAAGTATCAAGCCCTGCTTGTAGCTGACTCTGATACCAGGCTCGGCAATAGAAGTTCACTGTTTGCTAAATGACAAAATTTGAAACTTGTACAGAAGGAACTTATAGATGACAAAATTTAATGAGATATTTCTTAGATGAAGGAATTATTTATTTGAATAGGTTGAAAACATTGCAGAAAAAGGATAACTTGCTGTTTACCAGCATTCTCCATCTCAAAATATTTTCAAAGGCTTTCTTGCTCAGTGGTGTTCTAAAAGGACTGTTGGATTAAAAGTTTAAATCTTTACCAAACAATACAGTCAGTAAACAACATTGAAGAAAGAAAGTTTTGGAAAATGTTGTAGGAATAGAAGAAAATGGTTCTCGTTTTCCCAAATTGTTTTCTAGTGTATTAAAGGTAGAAATCCTCATTTGAGCTGGATTAATTTTGTTCTCTGCACATGCTTTCAATTTGGTTGAATCTAAGATTTTATTGTGTAGCAAAGATTAATTTTTCACTGTACACAAAAAGGGGGATGTTTCAAAACTGAAAATTTGTCGTTGATATTTCAAATGTGACTCAGATGATGAAATTTGTTTGTCATGGGTTAGAAGACATTGGAAAAGGAGATAGTGCTGGATTACCTTTTCCCACATTGTTTTCAAAAGACTTCTTCCTCAGAGTCATTTAAACTTGGGATTGGATAGTTAATAGTTAAAGAAGACTTTTTTGTCTATTTAACTCTTTACCACACAATCCCGACTTTTAATTACCCTGAGAAAGAAGTGTTTTGAAAACATGCGAGGAAAGGAGAAAATGCTGGTAACCAGCATTTTCTTCGTTACCCATGATTCCTACCCTTCCCAAGTCAAATTTAAATGTTTCAGTCACATTTATTTTGTCGTCTGCAAATGTTTTGAATTTGGATCAGCTAGTCTATAAATTTGTTGTTTGGTAAAGAGTTAAGGCAAACTTTGCATACCTGAGGAAGTACAAATGTAGGTGTGAGAAAGTAAGTGGAAGTTTATGAGGATAAAAAATGTTTTCATTGCTGCAAGGCTGTAAAGCACACACCTTCATATTGTGACTAATTTGACTTTTAACTCTGTAACACACATACAAGTTTTGACAACACTGACAAAGATGGAGTTGGAAAACATTGCTGGAAAAGGAGAAAATGCTGGTAGCCAGCATTTTCTTCTTTTATGACATTACTTTCTAGCCTTTCTTTTTTGAGAAATGTTTAATTTGTTATCTGCAAACACTTCCAATTTGGACGAATCAAAAAAAAAAATTCATTTTTAAAGAGCAAACCCTTGCAGCAAATGCCATTATGAACCCTCTACCAAACAGAGCTGTTTTTATAACCCGTAAAAGAAAACTTTCTGAAAACAGTCTGGTAACCAGCATTTTCTCCTTTTCCCAAAGTGTTTTCTACCTTTCCCAGAACAAATTTCTATTTTTTAGTCACCTTTATTTTGTCGTCTGCAAATGCTTTCATTTTGGATAAGTCTAAAATTTTCTCATGTAGTTAAGAGTTCAATACTTTCACAGACAATCACCATCATTGCAGCTACATTCAATTTTATCATCTGCAAATGCTTTCAGTTACAATATATCTAAAATTATTATTATTTTGTAAAGAATTAAACAAGCCTTTAACCTATTACCACACAATCCCTGCTTTTGACGTCCCTGATAAAGAAGCCTTTAGAAAACATTGTGGGAAAAGGAGAAAATGCTGGTAACCAGCATTTTCTCCTTTTCCCCACAATGTTTTCTACCCTTCACAAAACATGTTTCAATTTTTTCAGTCACTTTTATTATGTCGTCTGCAAATGCTTTCAATTTGGACAAGCCTAAAATATTGTCATTAGGTAATGAGTTAATCCTTTACCCCATAAGGCATTTCTATGGTATCACTAATTGGCCCTAAATAACAGCAAGGATGCTGTAGGAGCCTTTTGAAGACATTGTTGCAAAAAGTGAAATTGCTCATGACGATGATTATGCTTGTAGGAGCCTTTGGAAAACATTGTGGCAAAGTGTGAAATTGCTCATGATAAGCAATTTCACCTTTTGCCTCAACATTTTCTATGCTATCAAAAGGTGTCATTTATACACATAAGAAATGGCTTCATCCTTGCTTTTGTTTAGGGTCAATTAGTGTTACCATAGAAATGCCTTATAGGGTAATGTGTTCACTCAAATCTTTGAACAGAGTTACGATGATTTTGTTATTTCAGACAAATTTCGCTAACCTAACTAGACTTACATAACATTCTCAAAACGCAAGTTGACTCAACATGTCAGACACACCTAAGCAAAGTAATGAACTTAAGTTTGTTAATTAAGTCCACTTATTTTGCTTAGTTGAGTTTGAAAAATACTAAAAACTCAGCAGGGCCAGTATTCACCAACAGTTCTTGAAAATATTCCTATTCTTATTCTCCAAGATTTTCAAAGTTTGAAAATAACACAAATTCTAATTGGCTTAACCATTTGGTTTAGCCATTCAGAAGTCATGTTACTTTCAAATATAAACAATTCTAGAGAAAATGACAAAGAATGTTCTTAAGAATGGTTGGTGAATACTGGCCGTGGCAGGATTTGAGAATGTTACTGTAATCTAATTCTGTAATGTTATCGAAATACATCTCAGATGATAAATTCAACTTAAATCAGAACCTGCCAGTTTAAGTATATTTGAGCTAAATAAGAGAAGTTTTTTTGTGACACAAGGCCCTGAGATTGTTAGCAAATTTAAGTAAGAAGACTTCAGTTTTTACCTGAAACCAGGCCCTATAATCTATTTCAACAACTCATATTGATTGGTCAGACTAATGTGTCACCATGATAAGCTAGGAAACAACAGGAGAATGCTTCAGTTTGTCTTCCCAGCATCCTGTTGCCAGGGTTTTAGATAAACCTTCACCAAATACAATTATTTTTTTACCTGTACTAAAGTACTTTAGAGTACTAAATTAATGAAATGGACCTTTTCAATCAAGACAAAATATCACCTGGGTTCGTATTCATCAACCACTGTTCAGAATATTCTTATTCTCCAGAATTTTCTGAATTGAAAAGTAATAGAGCTTCTGATTGGCTAAACCAAATGGTTTGACAGAATATTGACCAGTAGCAAACCTGGCCAGACTTTGTAGGCTGACCTGAGTTGTTTTTTTTTTGCAGATACATCAACCCCCATTTCACACAGCATTTTTTTAATATTGATTCCATTAGCACACGATCCCTACTTTTGACGCCCCTGAGAAAGAAGCGTTTCCTCCTTTTCCCACAATGTTTTCTACCCTTCACAATACAAATTGCAAATTTTCAATCACTTTAATTTTGTCGTCTGCAAATGCTTTCCATTTGGACAAACCTAAAGTACTGTTGTTTGGTAAAGAGTTAACAAAAATATTTTTGTTGACTTCTTTTCTTTATTTATTTGTACACCATTGTCATTTCCTTGTTTTCATTTGAATTTTTTTTCTTTAACTGTCACATTTCCTACATAATTTATTGATCAAAACATCTCTAATTTTACTCATAGATGCATTACGGTCACAATCTTTGTAAAGCTTCGTAAAAAATACATAAGTGACATGTTTTGAAGTTCATAGTTACGGTGTTTTGCCAATTCTTGATGACATCTTTGATTGTCTTATAATTGATCATAATGCTTACCCTTTGGATGTGTGACCCTTTACCACACAGTCCTGTGTTTAATGACCCTGAGAAAAATGGTATTTGAAAACATTTTAGAAACAGGAGAAAATGCTGGTAACCAGCATTTTCTCCTTTTCCCAGATTGTTTTCCTACCTTTTAACCCTAAACTACATGATGACGACTTTTAACGCTTCTGGGAAAGAAGCCTTTTGAAAACATTGTGGGAAAAGGAGAAAATGCTGGATACCAGCATTTTCTCCTTTTCCCACATGTTTTCTACCCTATCAAAGAAAAATTGCAACTTTTTAGCCACTTTTATATTGTCATCTGCAAAATTAATGCTTACAATTTGGATGAGGTAAAAATTCTGTCGTCTGGAAAAGGTGTGAAGATGAATCACATCATTTGAGCCAAATCTTATTATGTAGTCTGCTAATGCATTCAGTGTGTTCAGTGTGGGACAAGTCAAAATTTGTGGTTTGGCAAAGATTTAACCCTTTACCAAACAATCCCTGGTTTTTAACGACCCCGAGATCGAAGGCTTTTGAAAACGTTGTGGGAAACAGAGAAATGCTGCTAACCAGCATTTTCTCACAATGTTTTCTACCCTGCTGGAAACAAATTATAATTTTAGAGTTGCAATTATTTTGTCACCTGCAAGTGCTTTCAATCTGGGACAGTGTAAAATCCCAGGTTTTCATGACCCTGTAGAAAAGGCCTTTTGAAAACATTTTAGGAAAAAAGAGAAAATGCTGGTAACCAGCATTTCCTCCCCTTTTCCCATGATGTTTTCTACCCTGAAACAAATTTCAATTTTTAAAACAGCTATTACGTAATCGCTGTTTTAATAATATTGGTTTTGAACTGTTTGGATTTATTTCAATGCGCCTTTTGTAAGCACCCCCTGGTTAAGTTATGTTTATTTTGTTGTCTATAGATCCATAATTTTCTACAATTCTATAATTTTGTCATTTGGCAAAAAGTTAATATACAGACTAGATATCGTCAGTCAGTTTGATGGAGTGAAGGATCAAGCTCATCAAATTTCTAACCTTTCAAAGAAATTTTTTTTAATTTTTGCAACATTAAATTTGTTGTTTGCAAATGCCTTCAGTTTTGACCAGTCTAAGTTTTTGTTGTTTGGGAAATAGTTTAGTAAAAAAATGAAGAGTGTTGATGAGGATATACCAAAGTAACATACTTGAATATACGACATTGTACCGTTCATTCAAAATCTAGAGACAGTCAGTAATGCATTATGATAAATTTTAATTTTATGTTTAATAGTTTATTATGTGCTTTTTCTTTTTTCACATTTTTTTTTAACCCTTTACTCCATAGGTACTCATTTCTACGCATTGCTTGTAGGAGCCCTTAGAAAACATTATGACAAAAGGTGAAATTGCTCGTGATGAGCAATTTCACCTTTTGTCACAATGTTTTCTATGCTATCAAAAGGTGTCATGTACACATAAGAAACGGCTTCATCCTTGCTGTTATTTAGGGCCAATTAGAGATACCATAGAAATGCCTTATGGGGAAAAGGGTTAAGGTCATCAGTTGGAGGTGCATACAAATCAGAGTCTGTATTCACGAACCTCCAAAAAATTCTTAGTCTTATTTTCCAGATTTTTGACATGCAAAAGTAACAGAGCTTCTGATTGGCTAAGCCATTTGGTTTAGCCAATCAAAAGTTGTGTCACTTTCACAGCTAGAAAATCTTAGAGAACAGGACAAAGAATATTCTTAAAATGGTTTGTGAATTTGGACCCAGGTTTTTCCATGAGGGAAAGTGGTTTAGATAGACTTTGTGGTAACACTTTATGTGAATATCTCAATATAATGACAGAGAGGCAGAAATGTGGTAAAAACATTGACCTACACAAATAGTTTAAGTGGTTTTTGCCTTTTCCTATGGGCTTCTTCATGAAGATGTGTGAATAAGTTGCAAAATATCTCATTAATTGATTCATTTTGCCTTTTAACATGGAATATGTATATCTGGAGTATGATGATTTTTACATGGTATGGTCACATCTCTTTATTGCATTTTTGAGACAGCTGTACTGTTATGGCATTTGGAAATACCAAAACAAAAAGTAGAAAAAAACAGCTGCCATTACTGAACAATTATTTTTTCCCTGACATTGTATTAACCTGTTACCAAATGAAAAAATTTTGGATTCAACCAAATTGAAAGCATTTACAGACCAAAAATGAAATGCTGTCGAAATGATGATTTCTAACTTCAAATTTCAATACAGTAGAAAAAATTGTGGGAAAAGGCTTGTAACCAGCATTTTCTACTTTTCCTTCAATATTTTCAAGAGATTTCTTCTTTAGGGCAGTTAAAATTTTGGATTGTGTGGTAAAGGGTTAATGCAAAAACTTCTTGTAACATTTTCATAGGACAACAGAATTTCAACTTTAATTGAAATAAAATGCTTATTTAGAAAACAACTTGATCACCACTCAGATGATAGAATTTGTATTTGAAAGGGTAGAATTCCAAAATTGAAATTTGTTTCCAGCAGGGTGGAAAACTTTGTTGGAAAAGGAGAAAATGCTGGTTACCAGCATTTTCTCCTTTTCCCACAGTGTTTTCAAAATGCTTTTATCTCAGGGCCGTAAAAACCAGGGATTGTTCGGTAAAGGGTTAAGTCTGTACCTAACGACAAATTAAAGGCACATCCAAATTGAAAGCACCTCAGACGACAAATTTGAAACTGGTAAAAATGAACTCAAGTTTTTTTAAAGGGTAGACAACAACATAGAAAAAGGAAAAATTGTTGGTAACCAGCATTTTTTTTCTTTTCTTACATTGTTTTCATGGCCACTTCCCGAAGGTTGTGAAAACCATGCATTGTTTGGAAAAAGATTAACAATTTATCAAACAATCCCATAAACCTTTGCGACACAATTACAACCTTGAGAAAGAAAATATATATAAAACATTGTGGGAAAGGGATAGAATGCTAGTAGCTATTTTCTCCTCCCCCCTCCATCCCCCTATGTTTATTACTCAACTAAAAAGACACTTTTCTTTGCTTCAGTTACCATTGATTTGTCCTCTGAATATGCTTTGAACTTATGCGGGTCTAAAATTTTGCCGTATGGAATAAAGTAAATGACCCTAAGGAAGGAGGCTTTTGAAAACAGTATGAAAAGGATAAAGTGCAGGTAACCAGTATTTTTTTTCCTGTTTTCACAATGTTTTCAGCCCTTTCAAAGACAAATTCATGATATGAGGAATATTTAACTTCCGTTTACAAAATGCTTTCTATTTGGACATGTTTTAGTATTTTTGTCCTTTTTGGTTAGGATAAACTGGTCACCAAACGACAAAATTTTGGACTAGTCCAAATTGAAAGAAACAGCAGACGACAAATTACAGGGGGCAAAAAGTCACAACTTTTCCTTGATAGGACAGAAAACATTGTTGGAAAAGGAGAAAATGCTGGTTACCAGCATTTTCTCCTTTTCTCACTGTGTTTTCTGAAGGCTTATTCCTCAGGATCTTTAAATGCCAGGACTGTGCAATAAAAAGATAATCCTTTCCTCTCTACTCACAGGCTGTCTATGGAGGAATTAAAGGGCGGCAGAAAAGGGGACTGAAGGTGAACCCACTGTATGACACTACAGGCAACCAGGGTAATAATACTACACAGAATGCTACACAAGATATCAATGGCAATATAGACAGTGTCCATGTAGTTACATATACGTCTATACCTGCTGAACCACAGACTGAGGATGGACATAAAACAACAGTTGCTTCTACCATTGGAACAACAGATCCTAATGGAAATGATAGTGTTGACAACAATACCAAATCAGAAAAAATATATGATTTAACAGGTAAAAATGGAAGTATTAAAAGACAAAATAGTGTTATTGGGAATGGCAAACATGCCTTCAAATCCAATGTGATGCCAGTGCATTTAGGTAAAGTTGAAGTCAATGGAAACTTTACCACTGAGGTGGAAGTTGAAGATCATGGTGAACATTTAGAAGGTCAAAGAAAAAGCATTACATCTCCAAATTACCAACTGTTATCATACTGTAATGAGGGTTTTTCAAAGGATGAGAAAGATATTGACTTAGAGGCTGTTGATGATGATACAAACAGTGAGGGTGATGAGAATGTAGAGGATGTTGTTCTTGCCAAGAAAATTGAGGAAAACCAGGGTGAAACTGTTCAAGAAATCCAAAGTGTAATTAAGCCTCTGGACATAGAAAACCAAGAGAATAAAGAGACCTATGTTGAAAGAAATAAGCTTTCCCAGAAATCCAAAGTGCCTAATGGTGTTCAAAGTACTGAAACATGTACAAATGCATTGACTAGAACATCAAGCAGTTATTCATCCACATCAGAGCAGTCTGTCAGGACAGAAATTGTTACAAAAGTTCATGTACATACAGTTGATGTTAATCAAAATCATCCAGTCATTAGAACTCAAAGTTCATCATCTAGTGATCAATATAGAGACCAACAAAACTGCCATAATTTTGAATCTGGTTCAGTGAAAGGTAGTGAGGAAGGTGACAGCTTTGCAACTAATATAGTTGGCAAAGTAGTCCAAGAAAAAAATGTTGTAAATCATGACCATGTCTCTATTCTAGTACAACATGTACCAGGAGTTGACACTATCAATGATGGTGTGAATGAACCAGATATAGATGTGGCAAACAAATCAACAGACAAAGGTAAACAATCTGTATCAGAAGGTTCTAAGACTGTTAGTTTCTCTGAATCAGGTAATCAGGAAATAGGTGTATCCAATGGTTACAAAACTGATTCTTCATCAACTAGAACAATAAAATCTATTTTATCAACATCCAGTGGTAAACAGCATTCTCCACCCTCATCCCCACAAAGCCAGCATACAAAGCAAACCGAGTCTGTCTCAGAAATTCAGGAGTGTAAATCTGTCACATTCTCTGAGGATACAGTGTTTAATGAGAACAAATCCAAAAGATACAAACTGGAGAAAATGGAGCGAATTAATTTACGAGACATTTATCACGGCAAAATCAGCAGTGACAAGGCAATAGCTAAGATGAATCCGCTGTTTCAGGATGACACAGAAACAGCCGAAGGTGAAAGAAGCATGTCAGATGATGAAAGAATTGCATATCAAATTGCCCTGAGGAAAATGATGAAATCCACAAAGGGAAAGGTAGAAACTTTTGCTGTGTCAAGGTTTTCCCAGGGCTCCATCATTTGAGGGATCATTTGACCCTTTCATATGAATGACGGAGGGAAAACATTTAGATTTTTTTGAACATTTAACACTCTAGCCACACATCAATACTTTAATCTTATCCAAACAAACAAATTTAATGTGGCTAAAATAGTTGAGGTTTTCTTTTAAGGACAGAAAACATTATGGGAAAAGGAGAAAAAGTTAAGTTAGAAGCTAGTTAACTTATATGAGAACATGCAAATGATAATATAAAATAAACATATATCTCCACCACTATATTTTATACTTAGACATTTCCAGACTGTCTGCTACAGAACTGTTTAAGGAGATACTGGTAATAAGGAAAAGATGAGCAAAGATATACATGTATCATCAAATCATCGCAGATCGTGGACTTAAGAATCGGATTAAATCCCCTGCTCAGTCAATTTCTTGGAGTGGATTGATGATAGTCATTGCGACAGGATTCATTCTTCTCTTACAGCTGACAGTTGTTTCAAAGATGGTTATGTGGAAGAGCAGCCAATGGCTTGGAAAGAGTATTTTGTGGAGCACTGGTAAAATTAAATCAAGGAAAGCATGGATAGGTTCACTGGCCCCTGTGATATAACTGAAATAATGTTGAAAACAAGGCAAAACAAAAAACAATCAATCAATAATGGCAATAATGGCATTCTTAGACAATGGGCTGGATGTGGCATATACAATGGGATTTGTCTTTTTAGGATAGAAAACATTGTGGTTACAAGCATTTTCTCCTTTTTTCACAATGTTAGCAAAAGCCGACAACTTCAAGGTCACCAAACTTGGGATAGTGGGTTAATATTGAATGCTTATTCCAAGAAGCAGTGTATGATATGTTTTATATACTTCTAGGTAGCAGTGTATGACATGTTTTGTATACTTCAAGGTAGCAGTGTATGACATGTTTTGTATACTCCTGAGTAGCAGTGTATGACATGTTTTGTATACTTCTGAGTAGCAGTGTATGACATGTTTTGTATACTTCTAGGTAGCAGTGTATGACATGTTTTGTACACTTCTGAGTAGCAGTGTATGACATGTTTTGTACACTTCTGAGTAGCAGTCTATGATATGTTTTATACACTTCTAGGTAGCAGTGTATGACATGTTTCATATACTTCTAAGTAGTAGTGTATGACATGCTTTGTATACTTCCAAGTAGCAATGTATGACATGTTTTTATACTTTTAAGTAGCAGTGTATGACATGTTTTGTATACTTTCAGGGCAGTAATTTAAATACACCAGCCTATATGGACCATTATCTAATACTTAAAGCAAATGGAATCCAGGTTAGTTCTATCTGTATTTTCTTTTCATGGAATTTTAGTTCTGACTGTAACTAAAATAGCCCAAGCAAGTATGCATGTGAAATGCTAGACAAAATGTCAAGGGAAACAATCACATATGTAACAGTATTAAAAGGAGAATGCTTATCTACCTTGATGTTCTCCCTGTGCTGGTATAATAGTTCTGTGCTCATGGGCCCCTGAGTAAGAACCATTTTTAGCTCACCTGAGCACAACGTGCTCAAGGGGAGCTTTTAGGATCACCCGGTGTCCATCGTGCGTCAGTGTGTCGTCAACAATTCTTTAAACATCAACTCCTCCTAAACCACTGGGCCGATATGGACCAAACTTGGCTGGAATGTTCCTTGGGAGGTCCTCTTTAAAAACTTTTCACAGAATTTGATTCCATCAAAAACTCTGGTTGCCATGGCAACCAAATGGAATTTTTTAGCAATTTTTTTCAAAATCTTCTTCTCAGAAACCGCTGGTCAGATTTAGAGATAATTTCACAGATATATTCCTTGGGTGACCCTTTTCAAAACTGTTTGTAAAATTTTGATCCATCAAAAATTGTGGCTCTGGTGAATGGGGGCTTCTTGCACCATATAGAAATGAAGGAATTCTTTTTCTCTGAAACCGCAGGTTAGATTTTGAAATAATTTCACAGGAATGTTCCTTGGGTCACCCTTTTCAAAAATTGTTCGCGAAATTTTGATCATTCAAGAAACATGGCTCTGGTGAATGGGGCTACTTTCACTATACGGAAATTAAAAGATTCTTAAAAAATTTTATTCTCTGAAACGGCTTGTCAGAATTTGAATTAAGTTCTAAGAAATGTTCCTTGGATGACACTTCTTAAAAATTATTTTTGAAATTTTGATCCATCAAGAAACATGGCTCTGGTGAATGGGGGCTTCTTGCACCATATGGCCATGAAGAAATTCTTTAAAATTCTTCTTCTCTGAAACAGCTGATCAGATTTTGAAATAATCTCACAGAAATGTTTCTTTGGTAACCTTTTTCAAAATTGTTCGCAAAATGCTGACTTGTGTAGAAACATGGCTCTGGTGAATGGGGGCTACTTGCACTATTTTGTTATGAAGAAATTCTTTTTCACTGAAACGGCTGATCAGATTTTGAAATAATTTCACAGAAATGTTTCTTTGCTAACCCTTTTCAAAAATTGCTGTAGAAATTTTGATCCATCAAAAAACATGGCTCTGATGGCTGTGGGCTATTTACACTAATCAGACATGAAGAAATTCTTAAAAAAAAATTCTTCTTCTCTGAAATGACAGATTACATTTTGAAAGAAATGGCTATGATTCTCTCAGAAATTCTGGTGAGCGATCCAGGGCCATCTTGTTATGAACTTTGTCTAATTCTCTAAGATTTTCTAAACTTGAATGTAACACAAGTTCTGATTGGCTAAACCATTTTCTTTAGCCAATCAGAAGTTGTGCCACTTTCAAATTTAGAAAATTCTTGATATTGATTGATTGTATGGTGCTTAACACCTTTTTCAAAAATATTTGTCATACTGTGGCAGCCTGTACACCTATCCATGCATTCCTTGAGTTTCTTCACCAATATTGTACTTGATACATTTTTTTCCCCAAAGCCACTGGCTGCTTTCCCACATAACCATCCATGAAACATTGTCAGAGATGGGAAAGATTGAATCTTGTCGCTCTATCATCCATCCCCAGAAAGAAATCACCAGAGCTGGGGATCCAGAGAATGCCTATCAAATTTATATAGCAATAACTATTTTACCAAATGGCAAAAATTGTTGACTTGTCCATATTAAAAGTATCTGTAGACAACAACCTAAATTTGACTCAAATAAAAGAATTTGTTTTTGATAGGGTAGCAACATTGTGGGAAAAGAAGAAAATGTTGCTCACCGGCATTAATCTTTTCCTACAATATTTTCAAAAGGCTTTTTCTAGAGGTCTGTCAAAACTTATGTTTGTTCGGTCAAGAGTTAGAATTTCAAGATTACTCCTCTTTCATTTCAGCCTGCAAACATGGTCCCAGCAGATCTTCAGGTAGACATAGAGCAGCCAGCATACGACAGACTCATACAGCGAACAATAGCAAAAGAGCGGCGAAAGTTGATTGTTAAATGGACTCTAGTCATCCTCACAGTTTCTATAGTGACAGCAGTGGCCACTGTTTTAGGTGTCCATTTTAAGGAAAATGGTTGACATAAACTTGTACTCTTGCTCGTATTTGTTTGTTGATCAATTTTATATATAGATATATACTACTAGTACATGATTAACCCATTAGCACACAATCCCTACTTTTGACGACCCTGGGAAAGAAGTCTTTAGAAAACATTGTGGGAAAAGGAGAAAATGCTGGTAAACAGCATTTCCTCCTTTTCCCACTATGTTTTCTACCCATCACAAAACAAATTTCCAATTTACAGTCACTTTTACTTTGTGGTCTGCAAAATTTAATGCTTTCGATTTGAACAAAGCTAAAATTTTGTGGTTTGGTAATGAGTTAAAGATCTTTATTGATTGATTGTATGGTATTTAACCCTTTACTGAATGACAAAAACTTAGACTAGTCCAAATTGAAAGTGTTTGCAGACGACAAAATGGATGTGACTAAAGTATTAAAATATGTTTAAAGAAGGGAATAAAACATTGTAGGAAAAGGAGAAAATGCTGGTTACCAGCATTTTCTCCTTTTCCCACAATGTTTTCACAAGGCTTCTTTCACAGGGCTGTTAAAAGTTGGGATCATGTGGTAAAAAGACTAAAGAACTAAAATATGTTTAAAGAAGGGAATAACACATTGTGGAAAAAGGAGAAAATGCTGGTTACCAGCATTTTCTCCTTTTCCCACAATGTTTTCAAAAGGCTTCTTTGACAGGGGTGTTAAAAGTCAGGATTATGTGGTAAAGGGTAAATTTAATACCGTTTTCAACATCGTTTTAGTTCTGTCACAGCAACTGTTACACCTATCCATGCTTTCCTGGAGTTTCTTTTTCACACTATATGCTTTCCAATCTACTGGCTGCTGTCCCTTCTAATTACTATTGTCCAAAACAATGGTCAGCAGGGAGACAGAAATGAATTCCGTGACAATGACTATCAATAGTCATCGGAATGAAAATTACCCAGCTGGGTATCAAACTAGTGACCCGATCTTCTCAAGTCTTGTATGCCACAGACTGACCTCTACATTGAGTGACTGACTGACTAGCAGATGTACAAGTAATTTACATTGAAGTGCTTTGAATGTTCAGACTCTTTACCAAAAGGCAAAATTTTAGACCTGTCCAAATAGAAAGCAATTCCAGACGACAAAAAACACCGTAACAAAAAAAATGAAATTCGTTTCCAGAAGGGTAGAAAACATAGTAGGAAAAGGAGAAAATGCTGGTTACCAGCATTTTTTCGTTTTCCCACAATGTTTTCTGAAGCCTTCTCTTTCAGGGTCGTTAAAAGTTGGGATTGTGTTGTCGAGGGTTAAGCCTGTATCAAATATTTCTATGCTGTTAGTTTAGTTTAAACATAGTTTATTCATATAATTTACAAAGACTAGATTGACATAAATTTAAATAAGAAAAGGATTAGAACGTAAGCTTATAGCTTATATAGTTATATCCTCTTTCCAAATATTTCTAAGTTTCTTGTTACCAGCTTTTTCTCGTTTGTCCACCATGTTTTCAAAATCTTTCTTTCTCAGGGTCGTTAAAACTCAGGACTGTGCTGTAAAAGGTTAAATATTTTGAAAGCTTTATGCCCGCCTGACCTGAAATTTGGTGCTTTGTCCAACAGTGTGGATCAATGTATATGTAGTGTGATCTGACACTTACCCTGTCTGATATTTATTCTGTTATTAAAGATCAAAGTGTCTTCAGATTTCCAAATGTTGGTCTTTTTCCTGGACAGAAAATGTCGTATTTCATATTTATTATATACCTAGCAGTGAAATCCTGGAATTTCCCAGTGTAATAAATTTTGATATCATCACTAGTGACGTTATCAACTTTCACTTTCACTTCCTGCCGTAATTTGGGAACTACTTTTTTTTTTTTTTCGACTACATTTTTTCGACTTTCAAACGCAAAATTACAAATAGTGATGTTAATAAGGTATACAATAAATAGAATAATCAACTGGTTATTTTTTATATGAAAAATATCTCACTCGGACGCGTCGTAAGGCGTTAAAAAAACGAGTGCTGCGCACTCGTTTTTTCAACGGCTAACAATGCATCCTCGTGAGATATTTTTCATATAAAAACAACCAGTTGATTATCCTCTATATCTACTGCTCTTTAAGTTTAACCCTGTACCACACAATCTAAGTTTAACTCTTTACCAAACGACATAATTTTAGACTGGTCCATATTTGAAGCATTAATTTTGCAGACAACAAAATTGATGTGCCTCCAAATTTGAAATCTGTTTTGGAAAGGGTAGGAAACATTAAGGGAAAAGAAGAAAATGCTGGTACCAGCATTTTCTCCATTTCCCTCAATGTTTTCAGAAGGCTTCTTTCTCAAGGTCGTTAAAAGTCGGAATTGTGTGGTACAGAGTTAACTCATTACCAAACAAAAATATTTTAGGCTTGTCCAAATCTAAAGCATCTACAGACAACAAAATAAAAGTGACTGAAAATTTGAAATTTGTTTTGTGAAGGGTAAAAAACATTGGGGGAAAAGGAGGAAATGCTGGTTACCGGCATTTTCCCTTTTTCCACAGTATTTTCTAAAGGCTTCTTTCTCAGGGTCATCTAAAGTAGGGATTGCATGGTAATGGGTTAAACAACCAAGGAGTAAGGTGTTAGAAAACATCATGGACAAAGGAGAAAATGCTGGTTACCAGTATTTTCTCCTTTTCCCAAAATATTTCCTGCCCTTTCACAGACAAAGTTCATCATTTGATCCACATTTCATCATTTTGTTGTCTGCAAAACCTTTCAGTTTGGACTACTCTAGGCTACATAAATATGAAAATTTGTTGTTTGAAGAAAAATGGAAGAACTGAAGGCAGGCTTTGAAAATAGTCTACTGTTTCACACACATACCATGTTATTATCTCAAGAAGTAACCCAGCATTGGATTATTTTAGAAAACTGTTTAACTCTTTACCACATGAGAAAATTTTGGACTGGTCCAAATTGAAAATACTTAAAATACTTAAAAATACAAATTTGTTCTGGGAAGGGTAGAAAACAATGTGGGAAAAGGAAAAAATGCTGGTTACCAGCATTTTCTCCTTTTCACAGAGTGTTTTCAAAAGGCGTCTTTCTCGGGGGTGTCAAAAGTAGGGATTGTGTGGTAATGGGTTAAATGTTGATGAAACATGGTGTCCTCTTCTTGAGAAATGTGACTGTTAATTATAATAATGTACATGAGCTTTCGGCGGTACAACCGCCTTCTTCTCGTGTGATCCCGCAGTGCATTTTTGGTGTGGGTTTGGGTCAATTTGGCAGATGAAAGCTGCAATGACTTCATCACAGGACTTAGTTTTAATTGTTTAGGTGACATCAATGTTACCTTGACATTGCATAAACAACAGATCTTTACTGCAGGCATTGTATCACAGGATCACACCAGAAGAAGGCGGTTGTACCCCCGAAAGCTTGTGTACATTATTATAATTAAATATTAACGAATTACTTTTAACTCTTTATTAAATGACAAAATTTTCGACTGGTCCAAATTGAAAACATTTGCAGAAAACAAAATAGATGTGGTTAGAGAATTGAAATTTGTTTTAGGGAGGGAAGAAAATAATGTGGGAAAAGGAGAAAATGCTGAATTACTCCTAAACAAGTACATGTATTGACTGCAAAAGTGTCAATTAAATCATTAGTTACTTTCCTAATCAGTATAGATTAAGATCAGTCTGCATAAACTGCAGACTGATTTACACTGAATCTACTCTGCCCAATAGGCTGATAGATTATAGCAATTAATAGTCTAGGAATGATTTTTATCCCATATTAAACTGTACCACGGCAAAGAAGCTTACAGAGGGAAGGATGGCCTATTAATAACTTTTAACAACCCAGAGAAAAGATCCTTTTGAAAACATTGTGGGAAAAGGAGAAAATGCTGATAAACAGCATTTTCTCCCTTTTCTACAATGTTTTCTACCCTTCCATAAACAAACTTCAAGGTTTGAGTTACATTAATTTGTTGTCTGAAGGTGCTTTTAACTTGGCTAAGTCTAAAATTTTGTCATTTGGTAAAGATTTAACTATTCCACTGTCAATTACATCTTTTTCTACACTGTCCACAAAAGTTTTGTCATCGGTAAGGAAAGAGTTAAATATTTGCCACATAAATGCGAGTTTTTAACAGCCCTGAAGGGGAAAGCTTTTGAAAACATTGTGGTAAAAGGAGAAAATGCTGGATACCAGCATTTTCTCCTTTTCCCACAATGTTTTCTACCTTATCACAGAGCGAAATCATAATTGTAGCAACATTTAAAATGTTGTCTGCAGAGGCTTTCAATTTGATCTAGACTAGCCCAAAATTTTGTAATTTGGTAAAGAGTTCACCCATTACCACACAATCCCGACTTTTAATGACCCTGAGCAGAGAGCCTTTTGAAAACATTGTGGAATAAAGGAGAAAATGCTGGTAACCAGCATTTTCTCCTTTTCCCACATAAATGTTTTCTACCCTTCCCAAACCAAATTTCAATTTTTCAGTCACATTTATTTTTGTCGTCTCTCAAATGCTCTCAATTTGGACTGGTCTAAAATTTGCCTGTGTGGTAAAGAATTAAAGGTCTTTTTATCCAAAACAGACAGTCTGAATCTCCATTCAAACTTGGCATGAATTACACATGAATGGGCCTGTTTAACCCTTTCCCAAACAATCCCTGGTTTTTACGGTTCTGGAATAGTAGCCTTTTGAAAACATTGTGGGAAAAGGAATAAAATGCTGGTAACCAGCATTTTCTCCTTTTCCCACAATGTTTTCTACCCTATTGTAGACAGAAATCATCTTTTTAGCAAGATTTGAATTGTCATCTGCAAATGCTTTCAGTTTGGTCTAGTCCAAAAGTTTGTTGTTGGGAAAGGGTTAAGATCACTTGATTAACCCTTGTCCTGCTAAATAACTTATATGAAATTTTCAATTCAATTGAAAAAAACTACAATATTGCTATTCCAAAGTTTTGGCGGGAATAAAATCTTCCTATCGGACAGTTTAGATCCAAGATTAGACTGCACGTTCTGTGCAGTCTGATCTTGATCTACACTGACTACAAAAGGTCAATGAGTTGTGCTAAGCAGCCTAAGGGTTAAAATTTGATTCACCACAATACATACGATTCATTGCCTGGCTGATTACTACCAATGACATAGAAGATCTAGTATATATACAAGGGAAGTGATTCATGTTTACTCAGTAATCTTTATTTGCACTAATCATCTCCCTTGATTAAAAAAAAAAACTCCTTTCTCCCAATAACTCCCTATCTCTCTCTCTCTCTCCCTGTATCTTTTTCTCTCTGCCAAGCACCGATAGCTCAGTCGGTAGTGTGCAGGACTTGCGAACCAGGGGTTGTGGGCTTGATCTGTGATTCGATCCCCAAAATTTCTTTCCGGCGACTGATGACAGTTGTTTCTCTCTCACCCCTGACTTGTTTTAACAATGGTTATGTGAGAAAGTAGCCAATGGCTTAGAAAGGATATTGTGTGGAGAACTGGTAAAAAAGAAATCCAGCTGAGTATTGATAGTTGCACTGGCTGCCACAATATAACTGAAATAATTGTGAAAACAGCAATATACACCATACTCTCTCTCTCTCTCTCTCTCTCTCTCTCTCTCTCTCTTCTCCCACCTTCCAGACAGGAAATATCAAATGATTAACAGTATTTTAAAGGTGGCCCTTTAGGTTCTGGGACAAAAAATTTACAAAAATACAAAAAAATCATCCTTAAACTCCCAAAGCCTTATAATTTTCATTCATTAAACCCCAGTAGTCGAAAACCATCCAACAACTACATAAATTAGAGATTTACTACAGCCCAGGTCGACACTAAAGGGAAACACAGTCTATTTTTAACATGAGCAACTCGCTCATTTACATTCCGGAAATATACAGACAAAGCTTCAAACATAGCATGCGAAGTTCTAGACATTATAGAAAATAATTATATGTGTGTTATATTATGGAATTCAATAGTCATTAGTCACGTGCAAGTCACTTAACATTCCCACAATGCTTTTTTTATTTTGGCAGGAAATCTAAAAATAGCTTAACCCATTACCACATGAGGAAAATTTAGACTGGTCAAAATTGAAAGCATTTGCAGATGACAAAATAAAGGTGACTGAATAATTGAAATTTGTTCTGGGAAGGGTAGAAAACACTGTGGGAAAAGGAGAAAATGGTGGTTACCAGCATTTTCTCCTTTTCCCACAGTGTTTTCAAAAGGCTTCTTTCCCAGGGGCGTCAAAAGTAGGGATTGTGTGGTAATGGGTTAAGAGGCTACGTATCCTTTTAACCCATTACCACACGAGAAAAAATTTAGACTGGTCCAAATTGAAAGCATTTGCAGACGACAAAATGAAGGTGACTGAAAAATTGAAATTTGTTCCGGGAAGGATAGAAAACACTGTGGGAAATGGAGAAAATGCTGGTTACCAGCATTTTCTCCTTTTCCCACAGTGTTTTCAAAAGGTTTCTTTCTCAGAGGCGTCAAAAGTAGGGATTGTGTGGTAATTGGTTAAGGGAATACCACCCCCCCCCCCGCCAAAAAAAAAAATTTTTAAATTTTATGATTCTTAATTACTGATTACTTGTATTGTTTTTTCATATAAATTTCAGTGACATAATTATGCAATTTTTAATTTGGTGTGATGTAAAAATTCTAAATACTCACCTTTAATATTTCGTTTAAGTGTTTACCAAATGACAAAATTGTAGACTTGTCCAAATTGAAAGCATAATTATGCAGACGACAAATTAAATGTGGCACAAAATTTTAAATTTGTTTTAGGAAGGGTAGAAAACATTGTGGGATAAGGAAAAAATGCTGGTTACCAGCATTTTCTCCTTTTCCCACCATATTTTCAAAAGGCTTCTTTCTCAGGTGAGTTAAAAGTCTGGATTGTGTGGTAAAGAGTTAAATTTAACTTTATTAACCTGCAGTTTTAATATACATGTATTTCCCTTTTTGGTCCAATGTTAACTTACCATGGCAAAAAGAAACAAAGGAGACAGTGATGTTAGGCCACATGGTACAGATACCCAAGTCCCATTATTACAAACAAAGTCCATGATAAAGTAACAAATAAATGCATATCTCAAATACAAAATGCAGGATTCGAACCCTTTAACTCATTACCACACAATTCCTACTTTTGACAACCCTGAGAAAGAAGCCTTTAGAAAACATTGTGGGAAAAGGAGAAACTGCTGGTAACCAGCATTTCCTCCTTTTCCCACATTGTTTTCTACTCTTCACAAAACAATTTCCAAATTTTCAGTCACTATCATTTTGTCATCTGCAAATGCTTTCGATTTGGACAAGCCTAAAATATTGTTGTTTTGTAATGAGTTAAGGGACAAAATTTTATATCCTCGTTTTTCGAGGTTTAAAAGACCAATACCATCACCTCTGAACCAAAGAGAACATTCTCTCTGACGCAGTTGTCAGGTATTGAATTTAAATCGGGACAAAGCTATGCATGAAGGACTGGTTTCCCGTAACACCATTAAAAAATAATCTGAGCATCAAACAGTAAAAGAGTAGAGCTCTACTGTTATTGTTTTTGTTTCTATGAAAAAAGATCATCAGTTATGATTCCCACTACTTTTTCAACAGGACCACGACTACTGAAACGGTTCAATCCATTTTCTTTGAAGACTGATTGTAAGCTGCTGCAGTTGAACCACCAAATTATCATTAGAAACATTTCAACAGTACAACAGAGGCACAGCTTCTGTGCTAAGGTCATAGTAGGGTCATAGTAGCAACATTGACTAGTACTAAATGTAGACTAGGCATTTCGTAGTGGAAGCATAATATAAAAAGTGCCTTGGTAGACCTTGAGCGCCAGACAAGTGCAACAGCAATGTGAAAGGCTGATCAGCGGCAGCGAAAGCGTTCTTGAAACGTACCAAAGGCACACTGTTGAGGAAAGAATTAACTCTTTAACACACAATCCCGACTTTTAACAACCCTGAAAAAGAAGCCTTTTGAAAGCATTACCGAAAAAGGAGAAAATGCTAGTAACCAGCATTTTCTCCTTTTTCCACCATATTTTCCACCTTTCCCAAGACAAATTTCAATTTTTGAGTAGGTTGTCATCTGCAAATGCTTTCAATTTGGACAGGTCTACAATTTTCTAGTTTGGTAAAGAGTTAACACACAATCCTGACATAATGACCCTGAAAAAGAAGTCTTTTGAAAACATTGTAGAAAAAGGAGAAAATGCTGGTAACCAGCATTTCTACCCTTCATAAAACAATTTCATTTTATCGTCTGCAAATGCCTTCAAGTTTGGACAAGTCTAAATTTGGTAATTTCGTATCATACATGCAATTCCATAAGGGGTATGAACACAAGTATAACAATTTCGTATAGACTAAATTATCTTTTTAAAAATTCACAGAAACAAAAATCTCAGAAAACATCTGGTCATTATTATTAATAATCATTATTTTTTTTTAACCCTTATCAATTTGATCCACAAGTTCCATTTTGCCAGGAAAACCTCATTGGGGAAAAAAAGATTTTTCCTGAAACTAATTCAGCATATGGTGGGGTAAAACATCTCGTGGATTCATTCGGTTATCTAATAATTTGTGCAACTTTTAGAAGTTTCCTTTTTTCCTGAACACTTTTACTTTCTTTCCACTCTGTTTACACTGATTTTCGTCGATGGGAAGTTCTGTGTGGCATGGAACAGGAAACCGGCTTGAATTTTGAATAATTTCATGGTCAAAGGGAGAAAACTCGTATATACTAACATTACTTTTAAATGGCAGAGTAACGTCCCTTACATTTGTGGACAGCATAAAACCGAAGACGAATAAACATCATCGCCGTTCATGAAGACGATCTGTATGAAAAAAAAATCGTAGAGCTGTCATCACTTCTGTTATAGTTTAAGACAGGATTGTGTATGTTGCTACTTATGAAAATGTCATGACCGTAGACAAAAGAAAAAAAAACGTGATTAGAATTTTGTAAAGAGGTAGTAGTCTCCCTTGTATTTTGACACATTTGTAAACATGACGACCGCCAAAATTTAAAATTGGAAGTAACCATTAGGTTATCAAAGTAAGAGCTTACAGGGAATATAAACAGGGCCTATAACTTTTATGATAAAATTTATCATTTGGTGAATTTATACGATAAA
Source organism: Tridacna crocea (assembly GCA_943736015.1). NCBI lineage: Eukaryota > Metazoa > Mollusca > Bivalvia > Cardiida > Cardiidae > Tridacna > Tridacna crocea. Next base: position 21,629,002 of record OX031066.1, read on the forward strand.
TAAGCTTTTTCTTATGTTTGCCTACAATTTACACTTAGAAACTCCCACGACAAGTTTTCGTTCAATTAGATTTTCGAGGTTATTAACAAATACTGTTTATATGATCTGAAGTGTCGAATTCCAATAATTTCTTTGATCACTGATCGTAAAGAACAGGGGACAGAAAATGATAGCATACATGAATCTTCCAAGCTAATAAATGGAGATGTAAGTCTTCCACCCCCGACCCTGTTATTATTGATATTGCTTCCATTTTAGAACCCTCTGTTTGAATAGAAGGGGGTTATAAAAGGTTAATCTAAGAAAACTCCTTTGAAATTAAAAAAATGTTTTTTTAAAATCAGCTAGAAAGTTTCATCTTACTAATTAAGCAGGATAAGGGTTAACAGAGGGTCCGGTTTTTTCGATAGACCCTAGGGGTATAAATTAACCTTGCACCGGTTCTTCAAGTTTCGGTGTCGGTGGGGGGGGGGATAGCAACAAGGGAGAGTACTCTTCATAGCTAATGAAAAAAACCCAGATTGTATGAGTTTTTTCCCTTTGACCATAAAATCACCACATGGAATCTGATGATGACAGTTTCCAGGACCCGAGACCGATCCACATGATATTTAAGAGGAGGTTTAAACCCATTACCACACAATCCCTACTTTTGACGACCCTGAGAAAGAAGCCTCTAGAAAACATTGTGGTAAAAGGAGAAAATGCTGGTAACCAGCATTTTCTCCTTTTTCCACAATGTTTTCTACCCCTCACAAAACATGTGTCAAATTTTCGGTCACTTTTATTTTGTGATCTACAAATGCTTTCGATTTGGACAAACCTGAAATTTTGTTGTTTGGTACTGAGTTAATTTCTCCTATCAGCAGAGATTTTGTCATTGCGGGTTACTTTTTTAGCAGGATAAGGGTTAAAAGAGAGTCGGGCTTTTCAGATAGACAGTATGGGTATGAAATAACCCAATACAGATTCATAAACTTTCGCTGTGAGTGTTTAGGTGCGACTGTTTGTAAGAGTTGAAAAAAGGCCATTCCGAGGAGAGGTCGTAACAATAAGGGAAAATACTCTTCATAACTACTTGATAAAAAGAATGTACAGGTTTTTTTCCCCTTTGATCACACTGGAATCTGACGGTGACTGTCACCACACCCAAGACGGACCCACAGTCATGTTTTGGTGCTTTAATTTTTCGCATGTCCTTTATTCTAGTCTGATTCTAATATTTTTTCTCCCTTAGATCTGTTTCCTGCTACCGTTACTCGCAATTTTGCTGTAGACCTAGATCGATTAAAATTTGATTTTCTTATTATATGTCGTTGGATGGTCAGGACAGGAGGCCTACCTTGGATTCGGAGGGTAGATGTTTAGTTAATTGTGTAGTTTTGTCAGGAGCACTATACACTAAATCCCTTAGCAAAGTTACAATCACAAGTATAGCGCTAAAGTCACCCTTTATTTTGGAGACGGAGAAGGTTTTCCCAACCGTGTATCGAGTGGTATTCGGAGGAACCTTCCCCGGGAAAAATATCTGACGCATTTCGAGAACAGTTGTGCTAGTGAAACTCAAATAGATAGACTTGATTTTTTTTTTCCAATTAATATTTGCTGAGTTAATAGATCTGAAATAAGCGGTCGAGACAGTAGTCCGACAATAGCCTTGATCAGAAAAACTGGACTGAAATTGTTTTGGTATTCCATACAGATATAAATTTTGCTCGTTATTTATTTCTATTCTTGCATACAAGGATGATTAACAGTTTACATATATGTGCTCGAGTACCAGTGTCAAAATTTGTTGGAACGAATCAGTTGTGGACGAAATCAGTAGTACATGTCGTTAAAAAGCAGTTTTATAAAATACATCGCGGATAAAATCAGCATTTCATATGTTTTGTTATAATTTGCTGTATGTTTTATCTTTTCATTTTAGAATTATGCAAAGTTGTTGGCAATCACTCGTTTGCAAATTAACTGCGTTTGTTTTCATTTACGACAATTTGTTTCCATAAATAGTTAATTTCCGTGACGTCACAAGTAGGAATCGCCATATTGCTCTGTATAGAAACAAAGTGCAGTCGTCTGTCGGGAGGGATTTCTCTTTTTCATCATCATATTTCCTCTGTATCCTTCTAGCTTTGATTGTACTCTACATAAAACATGGCTCAAAGTCCTACAAGCGGAGCAGTGAAAGCTCTGCAGCTAGAACTAAAGAAAATCGTATCTGAACCAGTTGAAGGCTTCCGTGTAAAATTATTGGACGATAGTAATTTGTTCGAGTGGGAAGTAGCAATTTTTGGGCCCCCAGGCACACTCTACGAGGGAGGCTACTTCAAAGTATGTATATGTGTACTACACCTTTTTCTAATATTCCCATAATCAGGTTTCAATTTGGTAACCCAATTCTGATTTTCACATAAGATTGTTTTCTTTGTTTCCCAGGGCACTATTCGGGGTTGTATGATTCATGAAGTTGTTTGTGTCATGCCCACATTTACCTCTTTGTTCATCACACAGTAACTTATAGGTAAAATTTGTTTTTCAGAAGTTTTAACCTTTTGCAACATTGTTAGTCTCTGCCATAGAAAATGTTTTCTTTCCTACACCTCCACAATATGTGATTTATGATAATAGTGTCACAGTTCTAACAACGAAACACCATTTAATTTACTTTCCTTTTGAACTTTGGTATATTTTTGAGATTTCAAACAGCATCTTGTTCAGGAAATGTATAAAAAAAGGTTTACTACTGATTGCAAAAGAGAGCTGCTTATTATCATTTTTTTTTTTTTGCTGGGAGTTTCCAATATTTTGATTTTTTTTTTTTTATAACAAAGTTTACTTTTTCATTAAGAGCTGCATAATAGAGCAAAACAAGGCATTGAAAGGGCAAAAGTGTTGTTCGGCTCCCTTCAAAATCCAGTTTTGTTGCCATGGCAACCACAGTTTTCCAAGGAACCAAATTCTTAGAAGAAATTCTGAGAGGTAGGATTTCACAGAGCTTTTGAAAAGCGGGGGTCCACTGGATGCAGTCTTAAGAAAATCAGGGGTCCCGGCCAAAATTTTGGGGATCCCAAATTACAAGGCCAGACCAGTGTTTTTGGCAATATACTAAATTAACTAACGCATTGTAGAGACAATGATGTGTATTAAGGTTTGTAACATACTTGGTGAAGGATCAGATGAAGATGGCCTAACTGGCATTTGATCTTCGACCTCATCACCGGGTGGCTCCTTTCTCTCCCCCACAAATGCAAAAGACTTGACTATTTTTACATGTTGTCTGCTGGCGATTTTTTGTGTATGAGGAAGATATCCTAAAATGCAGAAAACAATTTATGCAGGTCATACTTGATTAGTAATTAACCTCCTTTTTTCCTCAAAGATATTTGTAAAAGTATTTTTATCGTAAAAGCTGCACAAGTAGTTACTTATGCAAAGAATCTAAGGTTTAAAAATGTAAAAAGGTTAAGTAATTTATAAAAGTATGAATAGTTTTGTCTGTTTTAAGCAACTAATGATCATGATTAAGCTGACTTGCTCGATTCAAGACAGCGTGACAAAAGTCACTAGATATCCGAAATCAAGTGTGACCGGTGTCAGTGTCCGAAAAAGTGTGATTTAAATTTGTTTAATGGCAGAATTTTCCCTTTTTTCGATGCAATGCCAACGTTCGAGAGATGTTCAGTTTTATTCACTAATCTTTATTTTAGTTCTGGAATTAAATTTTATGTATCCCATGGAATGAACTGCTGATAAACGTGAGAACGGCTCGATATTTATGTGTATATGGACACGGAAATCTTCGTCCTGGAGAGGACCATGGCAGGATCATTGTAGTGAAGCTTCTTTAAAATCAGATGGGCAGTTTAAAAAATGAAGATGTTTGAAATAAAAGTTAATGCACAGACGGGCAGATGGACAAATGCATGGACATGGCAGACACCAGGCCATTACATAAGCCTGCTGGCCTTTTGCCAGTAGAGCTACCGTAATTTGCTTATATTTTGGGACACCCAAAGAATTGGGACACCATCAAAAATCACGAAAATAATTATTTTTCATGGCCCAAAGATTTGGGACATACTAAAAATTGCAAAGCAAGATCGGTAATTTTTTGTTCCAAAGAATTGGGACAGTGAATATCTTATTTTATTTTCTTTTTCAATCCGTTGATAGGCCTACCCTTTGCAAATATTTACTTCTCTTAGTTTTATTTTTACGCTCGTAACGTCGTAAGCATGCTTCCCAACTCTCTCCATTTCAATGGGAGGAGACGAAAAACCGGATCACCTGATTGTCTAATGTAAACCCCCAATTCAAAAGGAAATCCGACGTAACTGTAAAAAGGGTGTGATAAACTTCTATCTAAGATCCATAACATGTATAACGTGTGTGTACATCAGGTTAACAGAGTTGAAAAGCGTGTATTTTACGGTCAATCGAGTTTGTTGTTTATAAATAGAAATCTAGGTAAACACTTTTACCCAAGGTTTATCGATCAAAGATCGACGAACCAATCAAATTTGAAAACGGTCCGAGCAGGTACTTGTCAAGAGTGCAGTTAACGTCGTTCACCTCGCGTACATGTAAGCAGGTAAAATATGCTGTGAATTTTTTCTACAAACGCAAAATAACATCTTTATTGATATCCCAAGATGCAAACAAAAATGAGTGAAAAATTCATAATCAAGGAAAAATAACAAGCTCTTAGTGCTCAAACTGATCGGTGGAATTCCAATCAGTCTAAAAATAGACCAACCTGCAAACCTGACATCAATCACGTTGCAATATTTCAACGTCGGCAATATTCGGCGTGTTAGCGGCGAGTGACTTTCACTTTGACACACCGTCTTGTTTGACCATAAGTTTTGGGACAGCTGACAGAATAATTATTTTTTGTAGACCAAAGTATTGGGACACGAAAAAAATTAACTATTTTTTGCTGTCCCAAAATTTAAGCAAATTACGGTACATGTAATAATAATAACCATCATTTTTCACCCGTCATGTTTTCGTTTTCATAATATTTCATTGAAATTTGAAGCTATTTTAACCATTTTGATTTTATTGCCATAGTCATTGCACCTGCAGATCTATTTCCTGGCTATCCTACAACAGTGCTTATACAACTTTCATTCTAAGTCACTGACTACCATACTTTCCTCATATGCATCAGAGATGAGACAGAGAGGCAAAAATAGCCGCAAATAAAAGTTTGCCTCAACAGAGTTTGAACTCACAACATCGAGGTCACAACTGTCATGTCAGATACACTAACCACTAAGTTGCCTTGCCCGGCTTCATGTTTTCCACTTGTAAAGACAAATTTCATCATTTGAGTCACAAACAAATTATTGTCTGCAAATGCTTTTAATTTCAACATGTCTAAAATTATATCATTTGGAAAGAATTGAAATGATTTCAACATAAATATGAGCCATGCTCTATGAAATCTTCCTTTACCTGGTCATTAGGCCTAGGCCTACCAAATTTTGCATACAGCTTTATCTAGTGTTAGGAATTTGGCCCAAATCATAGCACAGGGGTCAAATTTGGCTTGTCCCAGGGGTAACAAGCTTTACATGGTCTTACATTGGGAATACTTAAAAAATCTCCTCCTAACTAGCAATTTGGCCTAGGGCACCAAATTTTTCATGTAGTTTTATCTAGTGAGCCTCTACCAAGGGGGCCTAAATTATAGCTCAGGGGTCAAAGTTGACTCTGCCTCAGTGCTCACAAGTTTCACATGGGCTAATGTAGTGAAAAGTTCAAGTCTTCTTGTTACTTACCATTGGAACTAGGGCTACCAAATATAGCCCTGTGTACATGTCCTCAAGTTAGGAAACAACTGACCAAGTATTTTAAATCAAATGTTTAACATTTAGGGTTTTGATGTTTTAGCTACTAGTGGAGCGGTACAAGGCCATCATGGCCCTCTTGTTTTTTTCTCTATCCTACATTGTTTTCAAAAGCTTTCATTCTCAGAGTAGTTAGAACTCAGGATTGTTTGGTCAGGAGTTAACTCTTTACTGCATGGAAAAAATGTGGACTTTGCTCAAATTGAAAGCATTTGTAGGGATTGCAAATTTGCCAGGCAACAATTCAAATGCGACCCAAACTACAGCATTTGTCTTTGATAGGAAAGAAAACATTGTCTGAAAAGAAGAAAATGCTGGTTACCAGCACTTTGCCTTTTTCTGACAGTGCTTTAACTCCTTACACTATAACAAAATAGTAGACTTCTTTAAATTTAAAACATTTTCAGAAGAAAGTTAAAATTGGCTCAAATAATGGAATTTGTCTTTGATTTAATGGAAAACATTGTGGAAAAGGAGAAAATGCTGGTACCAGCATTTTCTCCTGTTTTCCACAATCTGTGCAGAAGTCTTCTGGTACCAGCATTTTCTCCTGTTTTCCACAATCTGTGCAGAGGTCTTCTATTTCAGGGTATTAATTGATCTGGATGGTGTGGTGAAGTGTTAGAAAGCTTTCAACTCAAGGATTATTAAAACTTGTAATTGTAAGATAAAAGACTAAAAGATACATGTATAACATGAAATAAAAAAAAAAATAGATTTGAAAGAAATACTGCACTAAGTCTTGTAGTATTACACAAAATTGATGAATTATCTACTATAGACACATAACTGATAATTACATGTCATAAGATTATAAGAGATTGGATTTAATGTGAATTTAACGTCAGTAATCAGACATAACATTACAAACACTTCAGTTGTGTCTGTTCAATAAGTTCTGTTTTATTACCTGAAGAATTTTAGTAGGAAAGGATGGAATAAACGGGAGATTAAAATTTGTATGTACAAGGGACAATGTATATAATGCATTTGTGTTCTGGGTTGGTTTTTTTTTTTTGGAAAAAAAAAAGGAAGCTATATATACAAAATAATGCAACTTGATTTTTGTGATTAAAAAAGGAAGCGTTAAGGTTAACTTCCTACATGTATATTAATCAGAAAAGAATTGTACACTTTTATTTTTGCATTATTAATTTATTTTTAGAAAGAGTTTGTCAGAATTAATGTGTTTTTATTTTCAAGGATAGGGGATCCTAATGGGATACATCTAACATTGCCTTTCTTTGCCAGAAAAAATACATGGATTCAGCTTAGACTCATGTAAGCTGAAATCTATCGACTGACCGATGTTGGATCCTCACATCGATTACAGATCTACTGAGTCTGAGACAAATCTGTGTGATTTTTGTGATGAAATGTGCTAAACCACAAATTAATTCCATTTAGGTTGCCCTGTCCTTGAAATACTGCTTGCTCAATTCCTAGATTGTTTTGCTCTACAGGCTAAAACCCAGCAGAGCTTATGTTATGGCGGGGTTTCCGTCGTCTGTCCATCTGTTAGTCTTTTTCTTGTTTATACGATAAAGTCTGCACTTGTCGTCAAATTTTCGGGAAACTTGCACAGATTTTTTATCTTATCAATAGCTTCAACCCTATAAATTTTGAGAAAAATCCAACAAACAATATGGGAAAAGTAGCCATTTCAAGTTGAAAATTTCAAATTCTTGTTTACGTGATAAAGTCTGCATTTTTCATCAGATTTTCATGAAACTTGCAGTTTATTCATCTGATCAATAGCTACATCCCTATTGACTTTTAGAAAAATCCAACAAATATCATGGGAAAAGTAGCCATTTCCAGTTGAAAATTTCCAATTCTTGTTTACACAATAAAGTCTGCATTTATTGCTAGATTTAAGTGAAACTTGCACAGTTTGTTTATTTCATCAATAGATTCAGCCCTATTGATTTTGAAAAATATCCAACCAACTGTTTTGGAAAAGTAGCCATTTCAGTTGGAAATTTCAAATTCTTGTTTACACAATAAAGTCTGCATTTCATGTCAGAATTTCATGAAAATCACAGTTTGTTTATCACATCAGTACCTTCAACCTTATTGATTTTGAAAAAAAATAATAAACAATATGGGAAAAGAAGCCATCTCAAGTTGAAAATTTCAAATTCTTCGTTACGTGATAAAATATGCATTTGTAATCAGATTTTTGTGAAACATGCACAGTTTGTTTATCTCATCAATAGCTTCAACTCCATGGATTCTGAAAAAAATCCAACAAACAGTATGGGAAAAGTAGCCATTTCAAGTTGACTTCCAGTAGAGCATATTCAGGCCCTTCAGGGCCTTCTGGTTTAATGAACAGCTCTTGTTTATGCAGAAGATTAACCCTTTCCCAAACAAGCCCTGGTTTTTCCGTGTCTGCAGTAAAAGTCTTTAGAAAACACTGTGGACACAGGAGAAATTGCTCGTAACAAGCAATTTCTCCTTTTCCCACAGTGTTTTCTACCCTTTCTGAGAACTTTCTGCCATTTTCTCCAAATTTAAAATTGTCGTCTGCAAACTCTTTTGGTTTAGAAGAGTCCAAAATTTTTCTTTGGGAAAGGGTTGAAACAATTTATCTGGCTTAGGATAAGGATCTTGGCTAGTAAGGAAAGCTTAAAGCAACATTGAAATTTCTTATTGATGATGAACCCAAAAGATTTCCATGATTCTGTGGCAAAAGATTAACCCTTTGGTCCTTTGATTAACCCTTTGACTCACTTACCTTTCATGGAATGTGTAGATCAAGATCAGACTGCACAGGACATGCATTTTGGATCTGCATTGTTTAATAAGGAGATTTTATTCCCCAAAACATACATTATGTACTTTTGAAATAGCAACACATGGGTTTTTAACCCTTTACTTCACAGATACTCATTTCAACGCATTGCTTGTAGGAGCCTTTGGAAAACATTGTGGCAAAAGGTGAAATTGCTCGTGACGAGCAATTTCACCTTTTGTCACAATGTTTTCCATGCTATCAGAAGGTGTCATATACACGTAAGAAACGGCTTCATCCTTGCTGTTATTTAGGGTCAATTAGAGTTACCACAGAAATGCTTTATGGGGTAAAGGTTTAAGACAATGTTTTAAAAGGTTTCTTTATTATGGTCTTGAAAACTTGGGATCTTGTAGAAAAGGGTTGATTATCTGAAAAGATTTTCTAAACTTGTGAAATTTTTCATAACCCGCCTGCAAAGCATTGGTGCTGTAAAAGAAAGCATGCCTTAGTGTAGGTGATAAACTCTTTACCACACAATGGCCACTTTAGCTACCTCGGGAAAGAATTGAGTCTTTTGAAAACATTTTGGGAAAAGGAGAAATGCAGATGCATTTAGCCAGCATTCCCTTCTTTTCCCACAATGTTTTTCACTGTATGGAAGATAAATTCCAACATTTGAGCCACATTTAAATTGTTGTCTGCAAATGCTTTCAATTTTAACAAGGCTTACATTTTGTTGTGTAGTAAATGGTAAGGGGTGCCAACGCTGGAGAAGAACTAGCTTCATTTGTCATCAAAATGGAAGTGGTTTTGGATAGTGCCTCTTCAACTTTAGTGAATTCACTCTTCAGTCCTTCCTTTTTTGTACACTTATGTTTTGCATTTGAACCAGTACATTACTAAATTAATGAAACAAAACTGTAAAGCAGATTAAACCAATGCATTTTCAAAAGTACATCACTGTATTTTTGCCAGAATATTTTCAGGAAATTAGCAGTTAGTGGAAGTCCATTATTAAACTTCAGTTTTTTGGCAGTTGATCAGCACTGTTAATGGTAGTCTATTTTTAAATTAATTTTGCAGACGACAAATAAATTGTGCCTTAATTGACAAGTTCTATTATACTGATGCCGAAAAAAGCAAAGTAGAAAATGCAGGTAGCAGGCATTTTGTCCATTTTCATCTACAGAGTTATCAAAAGATGGTCTTTTTTGGGAGGCTTAATCTATCAATTACATGTACTGGTAACAATGTTGCAATGTCTTCTACCTCCAAAAACAAATTTTCAATCGGAGGCACATTTATTTTGACTATGTGGTCTGCAAATGCCTTGAATTTGAACAAGTCTAACATTTTCCTTTATGGTTACGGTATAGACTAAAGTTATGAGATACATGTATTTTTCATTTTCAGGCATTTATGAAGTTTCCCCCAGACTACCCATATTCACCTCCAAGTGTCAAATTCCTCACAAAAATGTGGCATCCAAATGTATATGAGGTGAGTAGTAATTGACTAAGTTGGTGCTGCATTGCCTAAAAGTTTTCTATTGACATTAAGAAACATTTCAGAAACACAAGTTGTTATACCCCTTCAGGAGTATACTGGAATCAGACTGTCTGTCTGTGTGTCTGTCTGTGTACAAAATCAAAGTCCATGTGGGGTATTAAGTCTTATTTAGTGACGGCTCTAGTTATAATGATACTGAGAAAAAGGGGATTTTTTAAAACATTGCAGTTATGGGAGAAAGTAAATCCTCTCTAATTTCATAAGTTTTCTAAACCTTCAATCACACAATCTTGAGAAAGATAATTCTTAATGACATTGTCTGAAAAGGAGAATGCTGGTTCCCAACATTCTCCTTTTGGTTTCCCTCAATGTTTTCTACAGTTCCATAGACAAATCCAATCATTTAACATTTAACACACAATTCCGACTTTAAAATAACCCTTAGAAAGAAAGCCTTTAAAAGCATTGTGGGAAAAGGAGAAAATGCTGGTAAGCAGCATTTCCACCTTTTCCCACAATGCTTTCTTCTCTTCCTAAAACAATTCAAATGTTTAGTCACTTTTATTTTGCCATCTGCAAATGCTTTCGATTTGGGCCAGTCTAAGATTTTGTCATTTTGTAATGAGTTAACACAATGATTAATTGTTGTCTGCAACAGCTTGCAATTTGGAAGCTAGCTAGCCCCTGATTCCATGTCCTGTATGTAACTAACTGCACTAATGGGCTGGGCTGGCAAATGGAGAAATATATACCGGTACACAGAGCACCAGATGAGAGGGAGTGATGGCATTCGAAATCCATTACATGTATTTCTCTTACAAACCCTATGGTGTGGGTACTCATTAGAATTGCCTCGATGAGACAATTTTAATGAGTACCCACAACATATGGTTTAGTGGACAATTACTTATATTTTCGATTTTGAAATCAAAATCACCCCCTTTTCTTGAGCTCTGTATACACATATTCCATCACACTTTGCCAGACAACAAAATTGGAGGAAGGTTTTTAACTCTTTACCACACAACAAAATTTTAGACTTGTCAAAATTGAAAGCATTTGCAAACAACATCTTGAAAGTAAATCAAATACCTATTTTTGTCTTTGATAGGATGGAAAACATAGGTAACCAGGATTTTCTCCTTTTCCCACAATGTTTTCAAAAGCTTTCTTTTTCAGGGTCATTAAAACTAGGGATTGTGTGGTAAAGAGTTAAGACAATAGTGCTGCCAATCAGCACTTTCTTCTTTTTAAATACTTTCTATGCTTCCAAAGGGTTGTATTATGTTTTGGCTTTGATTGTCCGTTCTGTCCTTCCATCATTTAGGAATTTCTTGTCTGAGCAACTCTCCTATAGTTTCCACTGGAATACCTTGAAACTTACCACAACAAATCTCTATGATATGCAGTTTTGCATGTGACTCTACATTTGGAATTCTGTACCAGTTCTAGATTTATCCCATTTCACTGACAAGCCCCTTTGGGTGCCACACTGCGAAGCTCATGTTCTACTTGTTCAAGGACAAATTCCATCAACCTTGTTTAGTAAAGTGTTAGAACATCATTACCTTTTTTTCCTAACAACAAAAAATTGAGACCCAAGGAAATTGAAAGTATTTTTTATAGGACAAATTCAGTCAAGTGCAAGAGAGAATATCTGTCTTTAAAAAAATGGTGAAAATATTGTGGAACAGGAGGAAATTCTAGTATCCAGCATTTCTCCTTCTTCCCACAATGTTTTAAAAAGATGGCTTGTCAAGGATCCTGAAAACACAGGATTGTTTGTTAACTCTTTACCAAACGACAAAAATTGAAAGCATTTGCAGACGAAAAAATAAATGTAACTGAAAATCAAGGTTTGTGTTATGAAGGGTAGAAAACATTGTGGGAAAAGGAGAAAATGCTGGTTACCAGCATTTTCTCCTTTTCCCTCAATGTTTTCAAAAGGCTTCTTTCTCAGGGTCGTTAAAAGTTGGGATTGTGTGGTAAAGGGTTAAAGGGTAAAACTTCATAGATTTTATTCATGGTGAGTTTCTGTATCTCTTTAGATTTGTCTTGAGACAATTGATTCTGGCATAAACTTCCTGCCTAACATTTCAGTTTGAAACATAAGAGTTTATAGTCAACTCTTTACAAGGTGGAAATTAAAATTTAGGTGCATTAGTCTATATTGAGAGTATTTGCAGATATGAATTAACCGGTGGCCCATATGACTGAATTTTGCTTTGAAAGATAGGTAAATGTTGTGGAAAAAGGAGCAAATGCTGGTTACCAGTGTCTCCTTCCCCTTTTTGTGTGTGTGTGTGGTTTTTTTTTCAAATGTGGTTTTGTTTGTTAAGTGTTCATACAATGAGTGTTGCATGACCTCCTTACAAGGAGTATTTCTCTTTTTGTAGTTGTTCGTTTGAAAAAGAAATTAGTGGGAATCAGTTGGCCTGTGGGACCTTGTGTGATTTAATCGGGGGTATATGAATAAACCACTGCAGTCCCGCAATCGTCACATCTGCCATTTTGTCTGGCGGAACAAACGTGACAGCATGCATGTTGTAAAAGGCAACAAAAGGGGCATCTTTTTGTGTTTTGTCCATTCCTCATTTATCATGTTTGTCTTATTTTGTTGCACATGTATGTTATTTTCATCTTGCATTATTGTTTACTAAGTAAGTGCGCCCAATATAATCTAAGTTGTCGACAGGCCTTAAAACACTGTTCATTCATTTATTCATTCCATTGAAAAAAATTATGAAAAAATAAAACATCTTTCCAAGTTTCTTGTACTGAACCATTCTTCATTTGCCATGCTATTTTTTCTTCTTTTATACATCAAATGAACCAGTTTCCATGTTGAGTACTCTTATTATACATGAGTGCTTTCAAAGTAAAATATTGCAAAATTTTTTGTTCAACTTTTTACCCAACAAATTCAGTGTTCAACTCTTTTTACCAAACGACAAAATATTAGACAAATCCAACTTGAAAGCACTAGCAGACATCAAAATAAAGGTAAGTCAAAAAATGAGATTTGTTTCCAGAAGGGTAGAAAACATTGTGGGAAAAGGAGAAAATGCTTGTTTCCAGTATTTTCTTATTTTCCCAACATGCTATCTTTCTCAGGGTCTTTTAAAGTTGGGATTGTGTGGGCAAGGGTTAACCCATTACCACACATTCCCTACTTTTGACCACCCTGAAAAAGGAGCCTTTGGGAAAACATTGTGGGAAAAGGAGTAAATGCTGGTGACCAGCATTTTCTTTTTTTCCCACAATGTTTTCTACTCTTCACAAAACAAATATTAAATGTTCAGTCACTTTTATTTTATCGTCTGCAAATGCTTTCAATTTGGACAAGCCTGAAATATTGTCGTTTGGTAATGAGTTGAGAAAGAAAATGCAGGCTTCCCTTCTTTATGCCTGCTGCTGTTTAGTTTACTTCTTTAAAAGTTTAACACATTACCAAATGACAATATTTTAGGCTTGTCAAAATCGAAAGAATTTGCAGACGACAAAAGTGACTGAAAATTTGAAATTTGTTTTGTGAAGGGTAGAAAACATTGTGGGAAAAGGAGAAAATGCTGGTTACCAGCATTTTCTTCTTTTCCAACAATGTTTTCTGAAAGCTTTTTGTCTCAGGGTCTTCAAAAGAAGAGATTGTGTGGTAATGGGTTAAGTAGTACATCCTCAATTTCAGATAGATTTGGCATTTCAAAATAGATGAGCTGTGCAGCTCATGTTCTGGCAAAAAGCGGCTAAATGTATCTCCATTATACACGATACTAGCCCAAGTCATCACATAATTATGGACCCATAAGAGCCACTTTTTTCAATGACATCTTAATTGTAAGGTAGACTGGTCCTTTTGGCATACAGAAAATTGACCAGTAGCAAATCATTTTGGCCCAAGTCAGTTTGCAGACAGACTGCACAATACTTTTCGTAGATGAATTAAGACCCCTTTTATCAGAGCATACTTCAGTTCTTTACTTTCAGTGAAACATTTGATGCCAAGTACAAGATGCTTTTGTGGAATGTATACAGAGCTCCAATAGATAGAGTGATTTTGATTTCAAAATTGAAAATATTAATAATTCTCCATTAAACCCTATGTTATGGATACTCATTAGAATCGTCTCATTGAGACGATTCTAATGAGTACCCACAACATAGGGTTTGGAAGAGAAGTAATGGATTTAGAATAAGATCACTGCCTCTTATCTGGAGCTCTAGTACATGTATAGATAAAGATTAGACTGTACAGAATTCAAAAGATCATGTACTTGTGTTCAATTGTATCCTCATTGCAAGTTCAGCAAATTGCATTATTTCTATTGTTTATTATTTCTTTATCAGACAACAAAATGAGTCACAGTATGACTTTAACTCTTAACCAAACAACCCCTGGTTTTTACACCTCTGTGAAAGAAGCCTTTTAACTCTTTACCAAACAAAGGATTTATGGACTCGTCCAAATTGAAAGCATTTACAGACAACAAAATTAATATGACTGAAAAATTGAAATTTGGTTTGAGAAGGGTAGAAAAAATTGTGGGAAAGGGAGAAAATGCTGGTTACCAGTTCTCACCATTGTTGTTTCAAAAGGCCTCTTTCTCAGGGTTGTTAAAAGTTGGGATTGTGTGGTAAAGAGTTAAAAGCATTGTGGGAAAAGAAGAAAATGGTAGTTACCAGCATTTTCTCCTTTTTCGACAGTATTTTCTACTTTCCAAAACAGATTTCAAATCCTAAGTCACTTTAATTTTGTCAACTGCTAATTCTGAAATTTTGTCATCTTGTAAAGGGCTGAATGATACAATGGGTCTTTTAACCCTTTACCCCATCAAGCATTTCTATGGTATCTGTAATTGACCCTAAATAACAGCAAGGATGATGCCACTTTTTACGTGTATATGACACCTTTTGATAGCATAGAAAACATTGTGGCAAAAGGTGGAATTGCTCGTCACGAGCAATTTCACCTTTTGCCACAATGTTTTCCAAAGGCTCCCACAAGCAATGCGTAGAAATGAGTATCTATGGAGTAAAGGGTTAAACCCCTTTACCAAATGACAAAATTTCAGATTTGTCCAAAATCAAATCATTTGCAGATATCAAATTAAAAATTATCCAAATGACAAAATTTGTCCTTGATATGGCAGAAAGCATGGTAGGAAAAGGAGAAAATTCTGGTTACCAGCAATTTCTCCTTTTCCCACAATATTTTCAAATGTGTTCATTCTCAGGGAGGTTGAAAGTCAGGATTGTGTAGTTAACCCTCTACCACACAATCCCAACTTTTTATGACCTTGAGAAAGAAAGCCTTTAAAAACATTGTTGGAAAAGGAGAAAATTCTGGTAACCAGCATTTTCTCCTTTTCCCACAATGTTTTCTTTCCTTTCCTAATCAATTTTCAATTTTGATTCACATTTTTGCTGTCTGCAAATGGTTTAAATTTGGACCAATCCAAAATTTTGTTGTTTGGTAAAGAGATAAGCCATTATATCCTATTCCACACTGATGGAATCCAGACAAAATCTTAGGAAGACAGGAATGTTTCTGTTTCAAATGGCAGAGACTGTATCCAAACACAGGAAATGAACTTTTGTTACCTTCTTCCAAACCACCTCAGAGTTTTCTTGAATCTCTGGGAGATATTTGTTAAAACATTTTTGGAAAAAGGGAAATGTAGATGATACAATTACATCTGTAATTTTTGATAGAGTTCTTTCCTTTCAAACAGGTATAATTTTTGAACTTACCATAACCATACATTCCCAGTTCTCTGCCAAGGTGGGGTTTCTGAATCTGAGACATTTTTTGATTGAATAAAGAAAATGTCCTTTTGTAATGCTCACAGATGGAACTTTGGCCCTTTCAGATTGATTGGATAATTAGTCTCTACAATTTTTTTAGCTCACCTGAGCACAAGTGCTCAAGGTAAGTTTTTGTGATTGTTCTGTGTCTGCAATGTGGTTTTCAACAATGACTTTGTGTGTCCTCTAGAGGTCTTGATAATATCTCAGACAAGTCAGAAATTGGGTCATGTCAGGTGAAAAGAAAGTGAGTTGGACAGATTTGAATTAGGGTCAAGTCTGGTTAAAAAATAAGCCACAGGTACAATTCTGATATCAGATTTTTAGCTTGGTGCTCTGAAAATACTCAGGATGTTTGTCTTGATGTTATCTATGACAAGGTAACAATTGTGTAATGATGGGTCAAAAAAAAAAGTAACCAAGTCTTGAAGAAAAATCTTTGAAAAACCATGTGTGCATGCTAGAAGCCATATTGTCAGTCTCATGAAACATGGTCAGAATACTTGTTTTGAATCAATGTATCAAATACAATAAAAAAATATGTCACACTGAGTAAAAAATATGTCACTGGGACAATTTTTAAAAAAAAACCTTGTGTGCACTGTATAGGCAGTTCGATAGTTACAAAATCGGGTCAGAATATTTGTCTTGATGATATCTAATTTAAGTTTGAAATTGGGTCATGTTAGGCTTAAAAACAGGTCATTAGGACAAATCCTAGAAGAATCTAGTGTCCACTGTAGAGACCACATTTTCATTCGAAGACTTGTGAAATTTGAATTGAATGTTTTTCTTGACAATACATGTACACATTCCTGGAGCAAGTTAGAAACTTGGTCACATCAGATCTAAAAAATGGTCACAAACACTCATGTGTCCCATATTATCACAACCAGGATATCTTTACATGTATCAGTGCAAGATGACTTTTATAAGGTGAGTGCTTTAAGGCCAATGGCTCTCTTGTTTTGAAAATGTCTCCGATTTCTTCAAGTTTCTCGGAGAATAACCCACACTCTGAGTAAAGGAAAATGGCATTCCAACAATACCCTGTTCTGAACATTTCTGTTTCAGATGGTATATCTTCTTAAAGGTCTTGGTGATTGTAGTATTTGATAAACAAGGACAAGTTTTTTCTCTCAGTGTTCGGGGATGTGATAATGTGCTGTAGGTCTAGTATAGCCTTGATGTTGCTATGATTAAGCCTTTTCTATTGACTGAAACTATCCTGTTTTGACTGAAACTGTCCTGTTTATTGTTTACCAGTGTTTAATTTTTTTTTTCAATCTTTCATTTCTTCCAGATCTTGAGTTAAATAAGGCTTTTGAAAGCATTTCTAAGTGAAATGAAAAATCCATGTTACCAGCATTTTCTACTCAATTTATTTTATATCTACAAATGGTTTGAGTCTGGACAAGTCTAAAATTAATAGTCAACAAAAGTTTGGATCTGTAGTTAAGATTTGTTTGATGTAGACCTTCTTATATGTCTATATAAGGGGGAGAAAAAATTGTTTTCAGATTCTGTTGAAGACTGCATGTTTGTGTTGTCTTTGTTCATATTCATCTACCATTCTTACAGACACATGCTTAGTCTTATTCTCAAAAATTTTCTCCATTTGAAATAACACAACTTTGATTGGCTATACCAAATGGTTAGCCAATCAGAATTTGCATTACTTTTTAAATCTTGAAAAATACATAAAATATTCTTTTGAATGGTTGATTATAGAGGGCCTGGTCTTAGACGGACATTGTCTAATCAACAGCTTCAATTTTAAATCTTTTCATATCTTCTCTCTGTATATGTTATACCCATATAGCTAAAAGTTTATCTTTTTTCTGACAGAATGGAGATGTATGTATATCAATACTTCACCCGCCTGTAGATGATCCACAGAGTGGTGAAGAACCATCAGAAAGATGGAACCCAACACAGAATGTTAGGTATAAAAAGTACTTCATATGTTATCATGTTAAAAACAAACACATGTACCAACTCCAACCACCAACAAATGGGTAGGTTTTAGTGATTATTCTAGACAAGGCAAAAGGGCAGGGAGGCAGGAAAAAGGGGCAGGGAGGCAGGAAAAAGGGGCAGGGAGGAAGAGTGCCTTGATGAATGACTTCTCATATCAGACAAACACAAAACAGTGTCCTTTACTCTTTTCGAAACAAGTTCTAACTAGAACTTTTGATATGAATTGCATATTAAAAAAAAGAATAAGAAAAGATTCTTATCAACTCATAGATTCAAAGCAACACAATCTGACTATACAGGTTTTGATTGCCATGTAATCCCATGATGTACAGTCACACTTAATTTTAAGGTAGTAGACCTGTAACACTTCTAGTGCAGCATGGAATAAAAGTTCTAGATAGTCGATAAATACAGATTTATACAGATATAATACTTTTGCACATTTCTAATCAACCAGAAATTCTTTTGATGTCTATAAACAAATGTTGATACTTTTGTTATTTTTCAGAAAAGGGAGGTAATTTTTAATCTGCTTTCTAATGAGAATACAGTGGTTTTAGATTTATAAATGATAATTATAGGGAGAAAAAAAAGGAAAAAATGGCTTGGTTAAAGTAGTATAATAATACTCATTTTAATAGTAGCAAATTTTGTAGAATAGTAATATTGTGGAAACAGCTGTTTTCTACTGCAGGCCCACTACCTAACATCTCATCAGATAACAAAAAATGTCCAGAGTAATTATAAAAAAAATTCTTCTCAGCTGTTTTAAGAAATGACAATAATTTTGATTAAAAAACATCAAAAGACTTTATTATTACATAAAAAGAATAACTAATATGTAGGCCTTCTGATGGTGTAGTGTACTACTGCATAGCCATTCTATAAATAGACTGCGAAAAATAGAACACTGCAATGCAGATAAATTTTGCTTTAAAAAAATTACTGATACTTGAATAGCAAACATCGAGTATTTTCAAGACTTTTGGCAACTTTAATTTACCATACATACTTGCAATTTATGCAAAAAATATAGGAAATGATAATCTCCAGCTGTAAGAAGAGTTAATTCTGCTTTATTTTAAAACTATTCATGTATTGAGAAATATCACTGATTGTGTGATGTCATTCAAAGAAATTAGCAGACGTTAGAGTACCTGTGGGGGGAAAATAGTCAGAGTTTCGCGGGATAAAGGGATGGTTTAGCAAGTTAGTGATAGATAAGGATCATAACACCCTGCTGTCCTGTCTTAACTGATGAAGTTGATAAAGGATAGTAAGTGTCACCCTTAGACTTAGACTGTATTTCATGAATATAGTCATAACGGAAGAAATTTATGGCGAACTTTTGTGACTGTGCAAGTGTGACGAGACGTAGCCGAGATATGAAACGCGAGTTTTTTGCCCATACAGGCTAGTTTCTCCTCTGAAACCAGAACAATACACAGACAAGTTTTGTATGCATATGATAAGGGCAACAGGGCGGGTGTTCACAGATTCGAGGGCAAAAGGGCGGAGTGAAAAAGGGGCAGGGCGGCGCACCCTGCTATTCCGCTCTAGAATAAACACTAGGTTTATAGCATAGAATAGTTATATATTCTGTCTCAAATATGAAGATAAAAAAAAGTTTCAACTGTTCACACAGTTGTCACAGGCTGAACTGGATCCAAACTTTTTGCTGTTGGTCAATTTCTTGTGTGTCACTGTACCAATCTATCTCAGGATTTAATTGGATGTGACACAAGATGATTTTTTATAATCCATAATTATGCAATGATTTGCTTGGTATTATGAATCATGGAGATACATAACCAGCATTTTCTCCTTTTCCCACAATATTTTCTACCTTTCACAAAACACATTTCAAATTTTCAGTCACTTTTATTTTGTCGTCTGCAAATGCTTTCGATTTAGTCAAACCCAAACTTTTGTCATTTGGTAATGAGTTAAACCTCCTATTGCAAGGGCATAGCTCATATATGGCTTGCAACACGGGAAAAGTATCGTCTTGGATCAGCATGCACAGTCCGCGCAGGCTAATCCGAGATGGCACTTTATGACTACAGTAGATTTTGTGCTACAGTAGACTTGCGCAAAACAGAAAAATTCATAACAAAGGAAAGTGTCATTTCGGATTAGCCTGGGCGGACTGCGCAGGCTAAGCCGAGACAACACTTTACGCTAATGTCTGAATGTCCTTTGTTGCATGTTGCAGACCATTTGTGACCCATCATGCAAAAAGGGACCATCTGGGAATTCCGCACATCATATTAGATGAAAACAGATCAACAATAGTGAAGGTCAATTTAACCCTTATCCTGCTGTATAACTAATAGTAATTTTTCAGTTCGATATTAATAACCTGAATACTACTGCTTTAAAGTTATGTTTTGGGGAATAATATCGCCTTGTTGGACAGTGTAGATCAAAGATCAGACTGCACATTCTGTGCAGTCTGATCTTGATCTACACTGTCCACAAAAGGTCAGTGAGTCGCGCCTAGCAGCCAAAGGGTTAAGTTGAAAGTACAAAAAAGATTGTATAACAAAGTAGAATGACCACTTTTCATACAGAAAACATCATAACGGTGAAAAGTGTCAACTCAGGTCAGACTGCGCAGTTCGCGCATTCAGACCAGTGTTGATACCTTCGCAGTTCCAGGTCCCTTTTTGCATAACGACTCACATTTGTTTTCTTAATTTCAGAACAATCCTTCTGAGCATCATATCTTTATTAAACGAGCCAAACACCTTTTCCCCAGCAAACGTGGATGCATCAGTTATGTACAGAAAATGGAAAGATTCTCGAGGCAAAGATAAAGAATATGAAACTATAATAAGGTACACAGCTTTATTTTGTTCACTCTTTCAATGCAAAGTGCTTATACATAGGCTTGACTTCATTCTTGGCTTGAAAACACAATGCGGGCCATTCTTCAGTTACTTCCTTTGATTCTTCTCTAGTACTACATTGGTCCTGATAAGAGGATTACTTGGATTTTATCCTTGATTTTCTTGCACTGAACAGCTATGTTCTTGAGATAATATTGCAAGTAAATCTGGTTAGTTTGTTTTACAAATCAAGTTAGTTTGTTTTACAAATCAAGTTATGCGTAGTTCCTGATGATAAATAAAAGAATTTGCATTGAATTACATGCTGACCTTACACAAATATAATAGGATAAAAACAAAGGAATACATGTAAAAGGACCAAATTTTGTCAACAACCAGCATTCTGTCCTTATCCTACAATGTTTTCTACCTTATCAAAGAAAAATACAGATATTTTAACACGAATAAGTTGTCCTCCACAAGTGCTTTCAAGTAAGACAAATCTACATGTGTGTTATGTGGTGAAAGAACTAAATGGAAACAAAAGCACATTCTTATGGAAATACAAATTGGAAAGTAAGGTAGTTTAGAGCTTTGAAACATTCGTCAAGGATGTAATTTCACTGGACAGTGATATTTTACTGAATTTGGAAAAAGTACAATTTGAGCAAAACACATTTAAATAGCATTTTTTTTCCGTAAATAATGTTTGAAAAATAGAGCATGTAGCTGTTTTAAGAAATTTTGTATTTTGCCACAATTTAACTCTATACCTTTTGATCTCGAGTTTTAACCACCTTCAGAAAGGAGGCTTTTGAAAACATTGTAGGAAAAGGAGAAAATGTTTGAAACCATTTTTTCTATTCAGTCACAAATTCCGGCATTTAAAGCTTTACAATGACGACTTTTGACGACCCTGGAATTGAAACCTTTTGAAAATATTTGGGGAAAAGGAAAAACTGGTGGCAACCAGCATTCTCTCCTTTTCCCACAATATTTCCTACCCTTCCCAAATCAAATTTTCGATTTTTCAGTCACATTTATTTTGTTGTCTGCAAACGCTTTCAATTTGGACCACTTTATAAATTTGTCATTTGGTAAAGAAATAAGCCACATTTAATCTATGATAGCAAGTAATATCAATATGGATGAGTCTAAAATTTTTATATGTGGTTAACCCTCTCCCAAACGACAAGTTTTAAACTCTTCTAAACTAAAATATTATGCAGACAATTTTACACATTTGATTAAAATGACAGACATTTCTCCAATAGGTTAGAAAACACTGTGGGAATGGAGAAATTGCTCATAATGAGCAGTTTCTCCTTTTCCAACAGTGTTTTCCAAAGACTTACTGTGGACATGTATAAACACAGTTTTTTGTCTGGTAAAGGGTTAAAAGTTAAAAAGATGAAACAGTTCAGAAAAAAAGTTTGCCATTGATAATTTTCATTAACGTATTTGCATATTTATTCACAGAAAACAGGTGCATGGAACAAAAGAAGATGCAGAGAAAGATGGAGTGAAAGTTCCACTAACATTACAGGAATATTGTGTTAGTACTGTGCCCAAATCTGAACCTGTGAATGAAGTGGATTTTTATGCTGATGATTACTGTGACGATGACGATGATGACATGTATGACGATTATGATGACGATGATGATTCAGGAAATGAGGAATCTTGATCCTGACACAACATTCTTTTTCTCCAAAATCTAGCAGCCATTTTTTTTAAAAATGTAAATTTATTTCATGTGAGATCTTTCACTATAAAATTTAAATATGTCATTGAAATCAGTGTTTGCAAAGTGTTACTTTGCTGCCATTTAGATCAGCATAGGAGCAACATATTTTTTCACTTTGTAAAATGTTGTGTGATACACTAAATAAGTGACTATCTTTTTTTTTTTAATGAATGTTAGACCTTGTTAAATAGTGTGAAATTGGATTAGTGTAGATGGTCGCTCTGGAAAATCAGTATTGCAATACCTTTTTTAGGAAGTAAGAATATTTCTTTGAGTTGGAATAATGAGAGAAATTTAGTTATTTTCCATATTTCGAAACATGAGAAAAATCTGAAAAATGAGTAAATGAAAAGAATGTTGCAAGTGTTTTTGTATTATATTGTGAATGTAGATGTGTAAAAGTTTGATGAATGTGTTATGTCTTTATTCCTTGGTATATGAACAGTAATATATAATGTTTATATGGTATGGTATTGGTAATAAGATTTTGAGAGTGATGTGTGGTAGAAACAATTCAACCTGTGCTTGTACATCAATCCCTATATCAGATGATCTCATGTTCAGGGGAAGTAAGCTCTTGAAAACATTGTGGGAAAAGGAGAAAATGCTGGTAACCAGCATTTTCTCCTTTTACCACAAAGTTTTCTCTAATTTTCAGAGCTAATCCCACTAATTCAGCCATACTACTTGCTTTCAATATGGAAGAGTCTAAAAAGTTAATACCTGGTCAAGAGTTAAAGGCCCAATAGCAGCCAATAGTATACAATGTTGGTGTTATAATACACCTAAATCTCTGTAGAAGTGTTAATTGCTGACAGAAAAACAAATTTTAGATCTAGGTTAACAGTTGCCAGGTCACTCCGTGTTCACCTTTATCCTGGTTTTGAAATTCATGTTTCTGACTGTGACTAACATTTTGGATGGATTGTATGATAACAGAGTGTCGTCTTCATCATCATTTCCACACTTTTAAATGATATTGTTTTAATTCAAATTTATTTTTACATCCGCAAAGTTTAAACTTTGTCAGCTAGTGGGGCTTTAACCCTTTACCAGACGACAAAATTTTGGACTGATTCAAGTTGAAAGCACCTGCAGATGACAAAAACATAACTCAAAAATTGAAATTTGTCTCCAGCAGGGTAGAAAATATTGTGGGAGAAGAGAAAATGCTGGTTACCAGCATTTTCTTCTCTACTTGCTATGTTTTCTACAGGCTTCTTTCTCAGCGTCAGTAAAAGTTGGGATTGTGTGATGAAGGGTAAAGCAAGTACTACTTGGGCCTAATAATTGTACACCAACCAAACATGATTGCAAGGCACAGAGAGAGAGAAGAATAATCAGTTTAGCTCTTTTACAAAACAAGAAAAATTCAGGCTAGTCCAAATTGAAAGCATTTGCAGCCGACAAATTAAAGAGTATTTTCTCTTTTTCCACAGTGATTTTCTTCTTTAAGGGCTTCTTTCCAAGGGTCGTTCAGACCTTGGGTTGTTTGATAAAAAGTTTGCTCTTTCCCTAAACAGTCACATGATTTATATACTGTACCTTAAAGAAGAAGGCTTTAAGTAAACATTGTGATAAAAGGAGAAAATGCTGGTTACTCTCTACCAAGTGACAAAATTTTAGACTCCTAAATAAAAAGTGAAAGCATTCTCTGAGGATAGATGTGAATTAAAGATTGAAATTAATTTTTGGTAGGTGAAAAAAAATTTGCGGTAAATATTTTCAAAAGCCGTCTTCTTCCTGGTCATTGAAACCGGGAATTCTGTTCCAAAGGCTTAACTCTTTACCAAACAACAAAATTTAAGGCTTGTCACATTCAAAGTATCCGCATACAACAAATTAAACATGACTCAAAAAATAAAATTTGTTTTGGGAAGGGTAGAAAACATTGTAGGAAAAGGAGAAAATGCTGGTTACCAGCATTTTCTCCTTTTCCTACAATGTTTACAAAAGGCCTCTTTCCCAGGGTCGTTAAAGGTTGGGATTTTGTAGTAAAGGCTTAACTTGCAGTGTTTTCCACATCTTGTGCTGGGTTTACTAGTTATTGATTAGTCAAATATATGGTAATGGTACATGTACAAGGGGCTGATCAAATAAGAACTTACGGTTGACCAATGTTCACAGTAAGCACAAGTAACAAATTCACTGCGATTACCGGCACACACTTAACCCTTTATCCCATAAGGCATTTCTATGATATCTCTAATTGACCCTAAATAACAGCAAGGATGAGGCCGTTTCTCATGTGTATGTGACACCTTTTGATAGTTTAGAAAACATTGTGGCAAAAGGTGAAATTGCTCGTGACGAGCAATTTCACCTTATGCCACAATGTTTTCCAAAGACTCCTACAAGCAATGCGTAGAAATGAGTATCTATGGAGTAAAGGATTAAAAATATTTTACAATAGTGTTCATCACTTTAGATTCTTATTTGCTGCAGGACCATACATTTGCATTGACAAGTTTCAAAATATTTGTCATTATCGGCATACACGTAAATAAACACTGCATTAGCATAGGGCACTTTGGTTTCTTACTGGCTGCATGAATGAAAAGTAACACTGACGGACAACTTCTGAAACCTTTACATAACAATCACATGTTTTAGAACCCTATTGGGAAGAACATTTATGATAGCAATGTGGGGAGATCGAGAAATATTGGTGACCAACAATTTGTCAGTTTCCTCCATTGTTATTTAGAGTTACAATGACAGATTTCATCATTTAAACCACACATAGTTTGCCATCTACTAGTGCACTAAATTTAGACAAAGTTTAACCCTTTCCCAAACAGCAATTTTTGTACTCTTCCAAACTGAAAGAGTTTGCAGACGACAATTCTAGATTTTGAGAAAATGGCAGAAAGTTTTCAAAAAGGATAGAAAACGCTGTGGGAGAAGGAGAAATTGCTCGTTAAGAGCAATTTCTCCTTTTCCCACAGTGTTTTCAAAAGGCTTTTACTGCAGACACGTAAAAACCAGGGCTTGTTTGGGAAAGGGTTAAACTTTGTTGTCTGGTAAAGAGTCAACCTTTGACCCAAGCACTAAATGCTAGGGGCTATCATCACATACCATCTTAACTTAAATGATAAGCCAGCTAATTGGTTGGCTGGTCAAAGAATATCTCAGCCAATCAGTTTGCAAAACATCGAAATAAGAGTTACCATTGAAAGTTTGGAAAATACAGGCTCTTGGGGCTTCATGCCAAGTTACCTTGACATAAAAAATTTCCATTTTCAGTAGTGTATGGTTGATAGACATTGGAGGAAAGGAATAAATTAATCTTTTTTTGTTACAAATGAGTTGAATGTAAAGTTCTAGAAGTCCTGCGTCTTTGCAATTTATTGTTCTCAGGTTTTGAAAATGTAATAAAGTGGCATGACTTATGCAATGGTGTTATTCTTTGGCTAGACTAATGGTGAATGATTGGTTAAAATTTAACTCTTTACAACACAATTCTGAGTTTCAAAGACCCTGAAGAAATGCCAATTTAAAAACCTTTTGGGAAAAGGAGAAAATGCCGGTAACCAACATTTTCTCCCTTTCCCACAAGGTTTTCTACACATCCATAAACAAATACCATTATTGTGATCTGCAGATGCTTTCAACTTAAACCAGTCTACAATTTTGTTGTGTTGCAAAGAGTTAAATCTAACTAATTTAGTAGAAAAATGTATATCTGATGATTGAAATGTCAAAAGTTGGTATAGTATACCATTGTTTATTAAGTCAGACTTGTAATATAGTGTTCAAAAACACTTTGTGCTGTTATCTTATTTATTGTCATATTTATGTGAAGTGTAAGAGAATAAAAATATGCTGATAATACTTCCTGTGGTGAGTTACAAATTTAATGTAAATTCTTTAGTAGCACTTTTCAGAATTTAGCAGACCCAGGCCCCGTTTCACTGAAGTACATGTAGTTACGAACAAAATGTTCGTTACTTTTATGTAACTATAGTCTAGTGGCATTAATCTACCACGAGACACATGAAAACTTTCATGATAGTTTTTATGCGTCTCGTTTCTCGTGCAGGATTAACCCTTTACCCCATAAAGCATTTCTATGATGTATCTAATTGATCCCAAATAACAGCAAGGATGAAGCCGTTTCTTATGTGTATATGACACCGTTTGCATAGCATAGAAAACATTGTGGCAAAAGGTGAAATTGCTCGTCACGAGCAATTTCACCTTTTGCCTCAATGTTTTCCAAAGGCTCAAACAAGCAATGCGTAAAAATGCGTAGAAATGAGTATCTATGGAGTAAAGGGTTGATGCCACTATGCTTTAGTTATGTAGGACTTACGAAAATTTTGTTTGTAACTACCTTGGTGAAACACATGGGTAGCTCATTGCTTTGCATATCTGACTCATGACCTGGTGATTGTAGGTTAGATACCAGGTTGAAGCAAACTTTCTTTCTGGCTGATTATTGCCTCTCACTTCTATTACATGTGAGAAAGGTGGTCGGTGGCAAAGAAAACTTACAGAAATAAGTATGTACAAATTTTGATAAAAAAGATTTTGAGTTAAATTTTAAATTAAGATTGATGGTTTGATATATAGATTAAAGCAAGAAATGCAGGAAATAGAGGATATTTGGGTTTTTTTTTTTCTGTGAAAGATCGAAATTTATTTCATCGAGTGAACGTCATCGAAAATATTTTCATGAGTAGTGCAGCCACGAGTAAAAATATTACCAGTGGTGTTCATAAGATGAAATGAATTTCGATCTTTCACCAGAAAAAACAAACATTCTATTTATTTCATGCTTTTAACCCTGTCCGGGGGAGCTTTATCAAAATCAGCTTCAACAAAGTACAGTTATCCCCTGTGGCATACCCCTCCCGCAAAGCAGTGCATTACAATATTATGTCAGGCACAAGAAATGTAATGTAATTGACGTCATATTTCAATCTGGTTGTTAGTCATGCACAATTTACCTAGGTAACAAGAATATAAAAATTGGTATTTTCACTGGTCATTCCCATGGAATATGGAAAAATATTTTCACTGCTATTTCTCAATATCCTACCAGAAAGCATGAAATAAATTACTGCTATTTTTTCCCTATTTTTGTTGGTATACTTTATGCAAGTCATGCTTTGTGAAAAGGGAACTTAACTCTTTACCATACGAGAAAATTTTAGACTGGTCCAAATTAAAAGCATTTGCAGACCACAAAATGAAGGTGACTAAAAGATAGAAATTTGTTCTGGGAAGGGTAGAAAACACTATGGGAAAAGGAGAAAATGCTGGTGACCAGCATTTTCTCCTTTTCCCATAGTGTTTTCAAAAGGCTTCTTTCTCAGGGGCGTCAAAAGTAGGGATTGTGTGGTAGTAGGTTAATGCATGTATAGAAAAGTGTAGACCCAGGTCAGCCTTGGCAGTGAACATGGGCTGACATATGTCGAAACTTTTTGGTATTTGTAATTTTTTTATGTCCAGGGATTATTTTACCCCCAGGTTCAGTCAGTGATCAAACAAAATGGATTTTATGCATCCTATACCCTTTACATCACAATCCTGAGTTTTAACGACCTTGAGGAAAAAGCCATGTGAAAACATAGTGAGAAAAGGAGAAAATGCTGGTAACCAGCATTTTTTCCTTTTTCCACAATGTTTTCTATCCTCTAGTAAAATCCAATTTTCAGTCACATTTATTTTGTCATTTGCAAATGCTTTGAACAAGTCCCAACATTTTGTCGTTTGGTAGGGTGTTACACATGTATTGTTCTCATTAACTCTTCACCACACGACAAAATTTTAGACTGGTTCAAATTGGAAGCATTTGCAGACGACAAAATAAAGGTTACTGAAAAATTGAAATTTGATCTGAGATGGGTAGAAAACACTGTGGGAAAAGGCGAAAAAGCTGGTTACCAGCATTTTCTCCTTTTCCTAGTGTTTTCAAAAGGCTTCTTTCTCAGGGGCGTCAAAAGTGTGGTAGTGGGTTAATTTAGGCTTATCAAGAAAATTCTTTTAACGACATACAACTTAAGCCTTTGTATATGCATTAACCATTTACCAAACAACCAAAATTTTGGAAAAGTCCAAATTAAAAGCATTGCAGACAATGAAAGAAATCTAACTGAAAAATTGATACATGTATTTGTTTTGGGAAGGTTATAAAACTAGTTAAAGAAAAAAATGCTGGCTTCAGCATTTTCTCCTTTTCTCACAATGTTTTCAAATGGCTTTTTCCCTAGGGTAATTAAAACTTGGGACTGTATGATAAAGGGCTAAAATATTTTAGAAGGAATAGAATTTCATAATTTATCTGAAAGTCGTAAAAAAATTCTTGAACATCTAAGCAGTTACAATTAATATTAAATTAGAGTTTAAACCTTTACCACATAATCCTGACTTTTAACAATCCTGAGAGAGCTTTTGAAAAAAAAATGTTGGAAAAGGAGAAAATGCTGGTAAACAGCATTTTTTTCCAGTTTCCCAAATGTTTCTTACTCTACCAAAGAAAGAGAAAAATCATCATTTGAACAACCTTTCATCTATGGTCTCCAGATTTTGTCCAAAATTTTATGTTATGGTAAAGAGTTAACCCCTCACCACAAAATGCCGACTTTTAACTACCTTGAGAAAGAGGCCTTTTGAAAACATTGTAGGAAAAGAAGAAAATGCTTGTAACCAGCATTTTCTCCTTTTCCTATAATGTTTTCTACCCTATCAAAGACAACTTTCACAGTTTCAGCAATATTTGATTTTGCTTGTGCACATGCTTTGGGTTAACAGGTCTAAACTTTGGATGTGTGATAAAGGTTTAACCCTTTACCAAACAATCCCTGGTTTTTATGACCATGAGATAGAAGCTATTTGAAAACATTGTGGGAAAAGGAGAAAATGCTGGTAACCAGCATTTTCTCCTTTTTCCACAATGTTTTCTACCCTGTTGGAAACAAATTTCAGTGTTTGAGTTTTGTTTATTTTTTGTCGTCTGCAAGTGCTGTGAATTTGGACCAGTCTAAAATTTTGTCGTTTGGTAAGGGGTTAAGCTCATTCTTTGTCCAATGTAAAAGTGTTTCTGGGAGTTGAGTAAAGTTTCTAAAGAGTTGTATTGTCATTATTGAAATAAACTGTTAAAATCTGTCATCTGGTGTTGTCTACAAACTTTTTTGTTGTTTTATTTGGACAGGATTTGTACCTTTTCTTACTAGCCCGGCCTGGTAGCTCAGTGGTTAGCTTATCTTACTCTTAAGTTTGTGGCTGCATGTTGGACCTCAGCTGAGGCAAACTTTCTTTCTAGCTATTTTTTTGCCTCTAGTCTCTGATGCATGTGGGAAAAGTAGTCAATGGATGTGAAAAAAAAGTTGTGTCAGTACTGGTGAGAGAAAGCCAGGAAACATATTCATAGTTGCTCAGACCACTGTGATATGACTTAAGTTGTTCCAATACTAACCAAACAAATCTATGCTTATTTTTTACCTTTTTACCTCACAATCCCGAGTTTTATCGATCCTGAGAAAAAGGCCTTTTGAAAACATCGTAGGAAAAGGAGAAAATGCTGGTAACCACCGTGTTTTCTACCCTATTGAAGACAAATTCCACAATTAAACCAAATTTATATTGTTGTCTGCTCATGTTTTCAATTTGGAAAAGTCTACATTTTTGCAGTGTGGTAAAGGGTTAACTTTTTTACTCATGACAAAATTTAATATTTTTCCAAATTGATGCATTGATAGTCAGCATAAAAAAAAAACCAGGAAATTTATCTTTCATGGGGAAGAAAACATTGTGGTAAAAGAGAAAAAAGCTGACTGAAATTTCGTTTTTTGGTAAAGAGTTAAATAACAATTTCTTCCATGAAACAGGTCCATTTACCTGTTACCCAGGGTCCATTCTGTCGTTTATGTCAGCATTTCCTGCAAATTCTCTGTTGCACACTATTTTCCCACCAGCCATCAGAGTCTATTTTTCACGAGTCCTAATGTAGAGCTAGAGTTTTCTTGCTTTTGACATTAATTCTTCCTGTTCTTCAACACCTTTTTCTGTGTTAACTCTTTCCCAAACAAGCCCAGGTTTTTTACGTGTCTGCAGTACAAGTCTTTAGAAAAAACTGTGGGAAAAGGAGAAATTGCTCATAACGAGCAATTTCGCCTTTTCCTACAGTGTTTTCTAGCCAATCGGAAAACTTTCTGCTATTCTCATCAGTTTCAAAATTGTCATCTGCAAACACTGAGTTTGGGACAGTCTAAATTTCGTCATTTGGGAAAGGGTTACGGGTTTTTCCTTGTTTAGTTTTCAAATTTTCATGCTCCAAACATCTAAAAACACCCCTGTCTAGTATCAGTTTTAAATCCTTTACCTGGGCCCGTATTCACCAACCATTCTTAAGAACGTTCTTTGTCTTGCTCTCCAGAATTTTCTACATTTGTAAGTACCACAAATTCTAATTGGCTAAACCATTCGGTATAGCCAATCAGAAGTTGTGTTACTTACAAATTTCAAAAAAAAAAAACTTGGAGAATGAGACTAAGAATATTCTCAAGAATGGTTGGTGAATACGGGCCCAGATGACGAAAACATCTGCAGATGACAAAGAAAAAGATCTACAGTATTTTCTGGAAAAGCAGGGTTGATACATCACCTTACTGAGCAAGCCATCACACAGTTCTTGACCCACAAACCCATTCATGAGAGATGCTAGTGCTTCGAGCAGTAGAAAATTGACCAAGGAATGCTTGGATAGGTGTACTAGCCAATGCAAAATATCTGAAGCACAAATATAAACCACCTGCCTCTGCAAACGTGTGGTTGCATTTTTTTACCAATTCTTTTACCGAACAATTCCGAGTTGAATGGCCTTACACAATGATGCCTGAGAAAGCATTGTGGGGAAATGAGCAAATGCAGATAACTGACATCTGTCCATGTGTTTTTGTTTTTATCTAATTACCCTTTCAAGGAAATATATATTTATAAGTATTTCAGCCATGTTGGATAGCATGCATAGCTCAGTGGAAGAGCACCCGCCCTGTAAGCTAATGGTCACGAGTTCGAGTCCGGTAGACTTCAGATCTATTTTTTTCCCTCAGTGCTTGTGACATTTTTGAACCAGGTTGTTGTTGTTGTTGTCGTCGTCGTCGTCTCGGAGTACTTCTAATTTGGACGGGTTGATATTTTTGTCGACCAGTAAAGGATTTAGTACACTGAACACCTCCTTAGTTTGTCATAAAAACCCTGACAATTGCATTTATATATCGGGGGGGTATACAAATCAGTGAAACAAAGGAAACACGTTAAAAGGTGAATTGTTACGCGCTTGTAACTGAAATACCACTAAAAACGGCGAGAAAGAAATCAAGAAGACAAACATATCCAATTGTTTAAGTTGGGGGAAAATTTAGCATCGCCGTAGAAGGAGTTCAGCCGAATCAAACCTCTTTTTTTGCATCAGATAGTAAACGCAAGAGTCGCAAATCCAAATCGTTGTTGAAAACCATCAATTCATACTTTGCCACAATGTTTTCTACCCTTTGAAAGATAAATCTATTCGAGCCATCTAGTTTATAATAAAGTTTAAAAAGAAAATTGTCGTCTAGAAAAACAGGTGGCAGTGTGAATGAAAGGACGTGCTTTGTCATTGGTAAAGTAAGATCAGAAACATTTGCAAAGGTGAACTGTTTGTACTGATATTTAAGACTCGTACTATAAATGAATAGAGTTAAAGACAACGTACAAAAATCAACAATTACAGGACCATTTGTCAAAGAAACCCTCTTTAATTTTACCTAGGGTACGATAATTAAGGGGGCCGAACAGCTTTCACATAAAATTTCTTGATTTCGAGCACAAAAAACAAGCCATCAGAAAAGGGGACCAAAAGTTTAACTCATTATTTCGACTACTTTATATCATTTTCGGAGCATCAAAAGCTTGCTGTGGTATCCAGATCAACTCCAATTTTCTTTTGGCAGCATTAAAATACAAGAATTTCATCTCGTGTGCTTGCAAATTTAGATTTTTCCATGTGGTCCCTTTTTTAGTGCTGCAAAAGTTTTTCTTCAAAATGGCCGGCCATGAGCCGAAACTTTCGCAGCACCTTAAAAGGGGTATTTTCCTTGTCGCGCATCAGTGTAACTTTTAATCGGGTACCTTTTGTCATGCCGCTTCTGGATTTGCACGAGCTACACGGGCGCTTTCGGATATATTTATACCTGCAAATCCAGTAGCGCCATGACAAAAGGTATCAGGCAAATAGTCGCACTGATGCGCGACAAGGAAAATACCCCTTTTATGGTGCTGCGAAAGTTTTGGCCGATAGACGGCCATATTGAAGACAAACTTTTGCAGCACGAGAAAAGGGACCACATGGAAAAATCTCACTTTGCAAGCGCACAAGATCCAATTCTTGTATTTTCATGGTGCAGAAAGTTAATTGGAGTTGCTCTGAATTTCACAGCAAGCTTTTGGCGCTCCGAAAATGACATAAAATAGTCGAAATAATGAGTTAAACTTTCGGTCCCCTTTTCTGGTGGCTTGTTTTTTACTGTCGAAATCAAGAATTTTTTTGTGAAAGCTGTTCGGCCCCTTAATTATCGTACCCTATGTGAAATTAGAGAGGATTTCTTTGGCAAATGGTCCTGTCAATGTTTATAATCATTTTTTTATGGATTGTATGGCCTTTGACTTTTTTATTGATATAATTATCTTTTATCAATATAACCAGTGCACCTCTGCATGTTTCCGATGTTGATTTAACAGTCACAAGGCACGTCATTTCTTTCATTCTGCCAGCTGCTTTCCTAGCATACGTTCCGACCTTTTATTCCATACCAATGGCTATATTCAGACAAAGTGGACGCGGAGTTCAGCAATGAGAGACGAATGAATGATGTCGCACTGAATTTCATTAACGATAAAAATGAATTCTGCCAACATGTAAAGGAATTCCTGGATAGGTGCACTGGCCAATGCAAAAAATCTGAAGCACAAATATAAACCACCTGCCTCTCCAAATGTGTGGATGCAATTTTTTAGCAATTCTTTTACCGAACAATTCCGAGTTGAATGGCCTTACACAATGATGCCTGAGAAAGCATTGTGAGGAAATGAGCAAATGCTGATAATTAACATCTTTCCATTATCTTTTTTTTTTTTATTTAATTACCCGTTTACGGAAATATAAATATATAAGTATTTCAGCCATGTTGGATAGCATGCATAGCTCAGTGGAAGAGCACCCGCCCTGTAAGCTAATGGTCACGAGTTAGAGTCCTGTAGAGTTCAGATCTATTTTTTTTCCCTCAATGCTTGTGACATTTTTGAACCAGGTTTTTGTGTTAAGGTTGTTGTGTCGGAGTACTTCGAATTTTGACAGGTTGATTTTTTTGTCGACCAGTAAAGGATTTAGTACACTGAACACCTCCTTAGTTTGTCATAAAAGCCCTGACAATTGCATTTATATATCGGGGGGGTATACAAATCAGTGAAACAAAGGAAACACGTTAAAAGGTGAATTGTTACACTCTTGTAACTGAAATACCACTAAAATCGGCGAGAAAGAAATCAAGAAGACAAATATATCCAATTGTTTAAGTTGGGGGAAAATTTAGCATCGCCGTAGAAGGAGTTCAGCCGAATCATTTCTCTTTTTTTTTGCATCAGACAGTAAACGCAAGAGTCGCAAGTCCAAATCGTTGTTGAAAACCATCAATTCATACTTTGCCACAATGTTTTCTACCCTTTGAAAGATAAACCTATTCGAGCCATCTAGTTTATAAAAAAGTTTAAAAAGAAAATTGTCGTCTGGAAAAAACAGGTGGCAGTGTGAATGAAAGGACGTGCTTTGTCATTGGTAAAGTAAGATCAGAAACATTTGCAAAGGTGAACTGTTTGTACTGATATTTAAGACTCGTACTATAAATGAATAGAGTTAAAGACAACGTACAAAAAACAACAATTACAGGACCATTTGTCAAAGAAACCCTCTTTAATTTTACCTAGGGTACAATAATTAAGGGGGCCGAACAGCTTTCACATAAAATTTCTTGATTTCGAGCACAAAAAACAAGCCATCAGAAAAGGGGACCAAAAGTTTAACTCATTATTTCGACTACTTTATATCATTTTCGGAGCATCAAAAGCTTGCTGTGTTATCCAGATCAACTCCAATTTTCTTTTGGCAGCATTAAAATGCAAGAATTTTCATCTCGTGTGCTTGCAAATTTAGATTTTTCCATGTGGTCCCTTTTTTAGTGCTGCAAAAGTTTTTCTTCAAAATGGCCGACCATGAGCCGAAACTTTCGCAGCACCTTAAAAGGGGTATTTTCCTTGTCGCGCATCAGTGTAACTTTTAATCGGGTACCTTTTGTCATGCCGCTTCTGGATTTGCACGAGCTTCACGGGCGCTTTCGGATATATTTATACCTGCAAATCCAGTAGCGGCACGACAAAAGGTATCAGGCAAATAGTCACACTGATGCGCGACAAGGAAAATACCCCTTTTATGGTGCTGCGAAAGTTTTGGCCGATAGACGGCCATATTGAAGACAAACTTTTGCAGCACGAGAAAAGGGACCACATGGAAAAATCTCACTTTGCAAGCGCACAAGATCCAATTCTTGTATTTTCATGGTGCAGAAAGTTAATTGGGGTTGCTCTGAATTTCACAGCAAGCTTTTGGCGCTCCGAAAATGACATAAAATAGTCGAAATAATGAGTTAAACTTTCGGTCCCCTTTTCTGGTGGCTTGTTTTTTGTTGTCGAAATCAAGAATTTTTTTGTGAAAGCTGTTCGGCCCTTTAATTATCGTACCCTATGTGAAATAAGAGAGGATTTCTTTGGCAAATGGTCCTGTCAATGTTTATAATCATTTTTTTATGGATTGTGTGGCCTTTGACTTTTTTATTTATATAATTATCTTTTATCAATATAACCAGTGTACCTCTGCATGTTTCGGATGTTGACTTAACAGTCACAAGGCACGTCATTTCTTTCATTCTGCCAGCTGCTTTCCTAGCATACGTTCGACCTTTTATTCCATACCAATGACTATATATAGACAAAGTGGACGCGAAGTTCAGCAATGAGAGACGAATGAATGATGTCGCTCTGAATTTCATTAACGATAAAAATGAATTTTGCCCACATATAAAGGATATCTTGGATAGGTGCACTGCCCAATGCAAAATATCTGAAGCACAAATATAAACCACATGCTTCTCACAATGTGTGGACGCGATTTTTTAGCAATTCTTTTACAGAACAATTCCGAGTTGAATGGCCTTACACAATGATGCCTGAGAAAGCATTGTGGGAAAATGAGCAAATGCAGATAATCAACATCTTTCCATGTCTTTTTTTTTTTTTTTTTTTTTTATCTAATTACCCGTTCACAGAAATATATATTTATAAGTATTTCAGCCATGTTGGATAGCATGCATAGCTCAGTGGAAGAGCACCCGCCCTGTAAGCTAATGGTCACGAGTTCGAGTCCGGTAGAGTTCAGATTTATTTTTTTCCCTCAATGCTTGTGACATTTTTGAACCAGGTTTTTGTGTTGTTGTTGTTGTCTCGGAGTACTTTGAATTTGGACAGGTTGATATTTTTGTCGACCAGTAAAGGATTTAGTACACTGAACACCTCCTTAGTTTGTCATAAAAGCCCTGACAATTGCATTTATATATCGGGGGGGGTATACAAATCAGTGAAACAAAGGAAACACGTTAAAAGGTGAATTGTTACGCTGTTGTTACTGAAATACCACTAAAATCGGCGAGAAAGAAATCAAGAAGACAAACATATCCAATTGTTTAAGTTGGGGGAAAATTTAGCATCGCCGTAGAAGGAGTTCAGCCGAATCAAACCTCTTTTTTTGCATCAGACAGTAAACGCAAGAGTCGCAAGTCCAAATCGTTGTTGAAAACCATCAATTCATACTTTGCCACAATGTTTTCTACCCTTTGAAAGATAAATCTATTCGAGCCATCTAGTTTATAATAAAGTTTAAAAAGAAAATTGTCGTTTGGAAAAAGCAGGTGGCAGTGTGAATGAAAGGACGTGCTTTGTCATTGGTAAAGTAAGATCAGAAACATTTGCAAAGGTGAACTGTTTGTACTGATATTTAAGACTCGTACTATATATAAATAGAGTTAAAGACAACGTACAAAAAACAACAATTACAGGACCATTTGTCAAAGAAACCCTCTTTCATTTTACCTAGGGTACGATAATTAAGGGGGCCGAACAGCTTTCACAAAAAATTTCTTAATTTCGAGCACAAAAAACAAGCCATCAGAAAAATAGACCAAAAGTTTAACTCATTATTTCGACTACTTTATATCACTTTCGGAGCATCAAAAGCTTGCTGTGGTATCCAGATCAACTCCAATTTTCTTTTGGCAGCATTAAAATACAAGAATTTCATCTCGTGTGCTTGCAAATTTAGATTTTTCCATGTGGTCCCTTTTTTCGTGCTGCAAAAGTTTTTCTTCAAAATGGCCGACCATGAGCCGAAACTTTCGCAGCACCTTAAAAGGGGTATTTTCCTTGTCGCGCATCAGTGTAACTTTTAATCGGGTACCTTTTGTCATGCCGCTTCTGGATTTGCACGAGCTACACGGGCGCTTTCGGATATATTTATACCTGCAAATCCAGTAGCGGCATGACAAAAGGTATCAGGCAAATAGTCACACTGATGCGCGACAAGGAAAATACCCCTTTTATGGTGCTGCGAAAGTTTTGGCCGATAGACGGCCATATTGAAGACAAACTTTTGCAGCACGAGAAAAGGGACCACATGGAAAAATCTCACTTTGCAAGCGCACAAGATCCAATTCTTGTATTTTCATGGTGCAGAAAGTTAATTGGAGTTGCTCTGAATTTCACAGCAAGCTTTTGGCGCTCCGAAAATGGCATAAAATAGTCGAAATAATGAGTTAAACTTTCGGTCCCCTTTTCTGGTGGCTTGTTTTTTGTTGTCGAAATCAAGAAATTTTTTGTGAAAGCTGTTCGGCCCCTTAATTAGCGTACCCTATGTGAAATTAGAGAGGATTTCTTTGGCAAATGGTCCTGTCAATGTTTATAATCATTTTTTTATGGATTGTATGGCCTTTGACTTTTTTATTTATATAATTATCTTTTATCAATATAACCAGTGCACCTCTGCATGTTTCGGATGTTGACTTAATAGTCACAAGGCACGTCATTTCTTTTATTCTGCCAGCTGCTTTCCTAGCATACGTTCGGACCTTTTATTCCATACCAATGACTATATATAGACAAGGTGGACGCGAAGTTCAGCAATGAGAGACGAATGAATGATGTCGCACTGAATTTCATTAACGATAAAAATGAATTTTGCCAACATATAAAGGATATCTTGGATAGGTGCACTGCCCAATGCAAAATATCTGAAGCACAAATATAAACCACCTGCTTCTCACAATGTGTGGACGCCATTTTTTAGCAATTCTTTTACAGAACAATTCCGAGTTGAATGGCCTTACACAATGATGCCTGAGAAAGCATTGTGGGGAAATGAGCAAATGCTGATAATCAACATCTTTCCATGTCTTTTTTTTTTTATCTAATTACCCGTTCACAGAAATATATATTTATAAGTATTTCAGCCATGTTGGATAGCATGCATAGCTCAGTGGAAGAGCACCCGCCCTGTAAGCTAATGGTCACGAGTTCGAGTCCGGTAGACTTCAGATCTATTTTTTTCCCTCAATGCTTGTGACATTTTTGAACCAGGTTTTTGTGTTAATGTTGTTGTCTCGGAGTACTTCGAATTTTGACAGGTTGATTTTTTTGTCGACCACTAAAGGATTTAGTACACTGAACACCTCCTTAGTTTGTCATAAAAACCCTGACAATTGCATTTATATATCGGGGGGGTATACAAATCAGTGAAACAAAGGAAACACGTTAAAAGGTGAAATGTTACGCTCTTGTAACTGAAATACCACTAAAAACGGCGAGAAAGAAATCAAGAAGACAAACATATCCAATTGTTTAAGTTGGGGGAAAATTTAGCATCGCCGTAGAAGGAGTTCAGCCGAATCAAACCTCTTTTTTTTGCATCAGATAGTAAACGCAAGAGTCGCAAGTCCAAATCATTGTTGAAAACCATCAATTCATACTTTGCCACAATGTTTTCTACCCTTTGAAAGATAAATCTATTCGAGCCATCTAGTTTATAATAAAGTTTAAAAAGAAAATTGTCGTCTAGAAAAACAGGTGGCAGTGTGAATGAAAGGACGTGCTTTGTCATTGGTAAAGTAAGATCAGAAACATTTGCAAAGGTGAACTGTTTGTACTGATATTTAAGACTCGTACTATAAATGAATAGAGTTAAAGACAACGTACAAAAAACAACAATTACAGGACCATTTGTCAAAGAAACCCTCTTTCATTTTACCTAGGGTACGATAATTAAGGGGCCGAACAGCTTTCACAAAAAATTGCTTGATTTCGAGCACAAAAAACAAGCCATCAGAAAAGGGGACCAAAAGTTTAACTCATTATTTCGACTACTTTATATCACTTTCGGAGCATCAAAAGCTTGCTGTGGTATCCAGATCAACTCCAATTTTCTTTTGGCAGCATTAAAATACAAGAATTTCATCTCGTGTGCTTGCAAATTTAGATTTTTCCATGTGGTCCTTTTTTTCGTGCTGCAAAAGTTTTTCTTCAAAATGGCCGACCATGAGCCGAAACTTTTGCAGCACCTTAAAAGGGGTATTTTCCTTGTCGCGCATCAGTGTAACTTTTAATCGGGTACCTTTTGTCATGCCGCTTCTGGATTTGCACGAGCTACACGGGCGCTTTCGGATATATTTATACCTGCAAATCCAGTAGCGGCATGACAAAAGGTATCAGGCAAATAGTCACACTGATGCGCGACAAGGAAAATACCCCTTTTATGGTGCTGCGAAAGTTTTGGCCGATAGACGGCCATATTGAAGACAAACTTTTGCAGCACGAGAAAAGGGACCACATGGAAAAATCTCACTTTGCAAGCGCACAAGATCCAATTCTTGTATTTTCATGGTGCAGAAAGTTAATTGGAGTTGCTCTGAATTTCACAGCAAGCTTTTGGCGCTCCGAAAATGACATAAAATAGTCGAAATAATGAGTTAAACTTTCGGTCCCCTTTTCTGGTGGCTTGTTTTTTGTTGTTGAAATCAAGAATTTTTTTGTGAAAGCTGTTCGGCCCCTTAATTATCGTACCCTATGTGAAATTAGAGAGAATTTCTTTGGCAAATGGTCCTGTCAATGTTTATAATCATTTTTTTATGGATTGTATGGCCTTTGACTTTTTTATTTATATAATTATCTTTTATCAATATAACCAGTGCACCTCTGCATGTTTCCGATGTTGATTTAACAGTCACAAGGCACGTCATTTCTTTCATTCTGCCAGCTGCTTTCCTAGCATACGTTCCGACCTTTTATTCCATACCAATGGCTATATTCAGACAAAGTGGACGCGAAGTTCAGCAATGAGAGACGAATGAATGATGTCGCACTGAATTTCATTAACGATAAAAATGAATTTTGCCAACATGTGAAGGAATTCTTGGATAGGTGCACTGGCCGATGCAAAATATCTGAAGCACAAATATAAACCACCTGCTTCTCACAATGTGTGGACGCGATTTTTTAGCAATTTTTTTACAGAACAATTCCGAGTTGAATGGCCTTACACAATGATGCCTGAGAAAGCATTGTGGGGAAATGAGCAAATGCTGATAATTAACATCTTTCCATGTCTTTTTTTTTTTTATCTAATTACCCGTTCACGGAAATAAATATTTATAAGTATTTCAGCCATGTTGGATAGCATGCATAGCTCTGTGGAAGAGCACCCGCCCTGTAAGCTAATGGTCACGAGTTCGAGTCCGGTAGAGTTCAGATCTATTTTTTTCCCTCAATGCTTGTGACATTTTTGAACCAGGTTTTTGTGTTAATGTTGTTGTCTCGGAGTACTTCGAATTTGGACAGGTTGATTTTTTTGTCGACCAGTAAAGGATTTAGTACACTGAACACCTCCTTAGTTTGTCATAAAAGCCCTGACAATTGCATTTATATATCGGGGGGCATACAAATCAGTGAAACAAAGGAAACACGTTAAAAGGTGAATTGTTACGCTGTTGTTACTGAAATACCACTAAAATCGGCGAGAAAGAAATCAAGAAGACAAACATATCCAATTGTTTAAGTTGGGGGAAAATTTAGCATCGCCGTAGAAGGAGTTCAGCCGAATCATTTCTCTTTTTTTGCATCAGATAGTAAACGCAAGAGTTGCAAGTCCAAATCGTTGTTGAAAACCATCAATTCATACTTTGCCACAATATTTTCTATGTCTTTGAAAGATAAACCTATTCGAGCCATCTAGTTTATAATAGAGTTTATAAAAAAAATTGTCGTCTGGAAAAAACAGATGGCAGTGTGAATGAAAGGACGTGCTTTGTCATTGGTAAAGTAAGATCAGAAACATTTACAAAGGTGAACTGTTTGTACTGATATTTAAGACTCGTACTATATATAAATAGAGTTAAAGACAACG
Source organism: Tridacna crocea (assembly GCA_943736015.1). NCBI lineage: Eukaryota > Metazoa > Mollusca > Bivalvia > Cardiida > Cardiidae > Tridacna > Tridacna crocea. The sequence continues at coordinate 21,670,010 of OX031066.1, forward strand.
TACAAAAACAACAATTACAGGACCATTTGTCAAAGAAACCCTCTTTAATTTTACCTAGGGTACGATAATTAAGGGGGCCGAACAGCTTTCACAAAAAATTTCTTGATTTCGAGCACAAAAAACAAGCCATCAGAAAAGGGGACCAAAAGTTTAACTCATTATTTCGACTACTTTGCATCACTTTCGGAGCATCAAAAGCTTGCTGTATTATCCAGATCAACTCCAATTTTCTTTTGGCAGCATTAAAATACAAGAATTGCATCTCGTGTGCTTGCAAATTTAGATTTTTCCATGTGGTCCCTTTTTTCGTGCTGCAAAAGTTTTTCTTCAAAATGGCCGGCCATGAGCCGAAACTTTCGCAGCACCTTAAAAGGGGTATTTTCCTTGTCGCGCATCAGTGTAACTTTTAATCGGGTACCTTTTGTCATGCCGCTTCTGGATTTGCACGAGCTACACGGGCGCTTTCGGATATATTTATACCTGCAAATCCAGTAGCGGCATGACAAAAGGTATCAGGCAAATAGTCACACTGATGCGCGACAAGGAAAATACCCCTTTTATGGTGCTGCGAAAGTTTTGGCCGATAGACGGCCATATTGAAGACAAACTTTTGCAGCACGAGAAAAGGGACCACATGGAAAAATCTCACTTTGCAAGCGCACAAGATCCAATTCTTGTATTTTCATGGTGCAGAAAGTTAATTGGAGTTGCTCTGAATTTCACAGCAAGCTTTTGGCGCTCCGAAAATGACATAAAATAGTCGAAATAATGAGTTAAACTTTCGGTCCCCTTTTCTGGTGGCTTGTTTTTTGTCGTCGAAATCAAGAATTTTTTTGTGAAAGCTGTTCGGCCCCTTAATTATCGTACCCTATGTGAAATTAGAGAGGATTTCTTTGGCAAATGGTCCTGTCAATGTTTATAATCATTTTTTTATGGATTGTATGGCCTTTGACTTTTTTATTGATATAATTATCTTTTATCAATATAACCAGTGCACCTCTGCATGTTTCGGATGTTGATTTAACAGTCACAAGGCACGTCATTTCTTTCATTCTACCAGCTGCTTTCCTAGCATACGTTCGGACCTTTTATTCCATACCAATGGCTTATATAGACAAAGTGGACGCGAAGTTCAGCAATGAGAGACGAACGAATGATGTCGCACTGAATTTCATTAACGATAAAAATGAATTTTGCCAACATGTAAAGGAATTCTTGGATAGGTGCACTGGCCAATGCAAAATATCTGAAGCACAAATATAAACCACCTGCCTCCCTCTCACAATGTGTCGACGCAATTTTTTACCAATTCTTTTACAGAACAATTCCGAGTTGAATGGCCTTACACAATGATGCCTGAGAAAGCATTGTGGGGAAATGAGCAAATGCAGATAATCAACATCTTTCCGTGTCTTTTTTTTTTTATCTAATTACCCGTTCACGAAAATATATATTTATAAGTATTTCAGCCATGTTGGATAGCATGCATAGCTCAGTGGAAGAGCACCCGCCCTGTAAGCTAATGGTCACGAGTTCGAGTCCGGTGGAGTTCAGATCTATTTTTTTCCCTCAATGCTTGTGACATTTTTGAACCAGGTTTTTGTGTTGTTGTTGTTGTCTCGGATTACTTCGAATTTTGACAGGTTGATTTTTTTGTCGACCAGTAAAGGATTTAGTACACTGAACACCTCCTTAGTTTGTCATAAAAGCCCTGACAATTGCATTTATATATCGGGGGGGGGGGGCATACCAATCAGTGAAACAAAGGAAACACGTTAAAAGGTGAATTGTTACGCTGTTGTTACTGAAATCCACTAAAATCGACGAGAAAGAAAACAAGAAGACAAACATATCCAATTGTTTAAGTTGGGGGAAAATTTAGCATCGCCGTAGAAGGAGTTCGGCCGAATCAAACCTCTTTTTTTGCATCAGACAGTAAACGCAAGAGTTGCAAGTCCAAATCGCTGTTGAAAACCATCAATTCATACTTTGCCACAATATTTTCTATGTCTTTGAAAGATAAACCTATTCGAGCCATTTAGTTTATAATAAAGTTTAAAAAGAAAATTGTCGTCTGGAAAAAACAGATGGCAGTGTGAATGAAAGGACGTGCTTTGTCATTGGTAAAGTAAGATCAGAAACATTTGCAAAGGTGAACTGTTTGTACTGATATTTAAGACTCGTACTATATATAAATAGAGTTAAAGACAACGTACAAAAACAACAATTACAGGACCATTTGTCAAAGAAACCCTCTTTAATTTTACGTAGGGTACGATAATTAAGGGGGCCGAACAGCTTTCACAAAAAATTTCTTGATTTCGAGCACAAAAAACAAGCCATCAGAAAAGGGGACCAAAAGTTTAACTCATTTTTTCGACTACTTTATATCACTTTCGGAGCATCAAAAGCTTGCTGTGGTATCCAGATCAACTCCAATTTTCTTTTGGCAGCATTAAAATACAAGAATTGCATCGCGTGTGCTTGCAAATTTAGATTTTTCCATGTGGTCCCTTTTTTCGTGCTGCAAAAGTTTTTCTTCAAAATGGCCAGCCATGAGCCGAAACTTTCGCAGCACCTTAAAAGGGGTATTTTCCTTGTCGCACATCAGTGTAACTTTTAATCGGGTACCTTTTGTCATGCCGCTTCTGGATTTGCACGAGCTACACGGGCGCTTTCGGATATATTTATACCTGCAAATCCAGTAGCGGCATGACAAAAGGTATCAGGCAAATAGTCACACTGATGCGCGACAAGGAAAATACCCCTTTTATGGTGCTGCGAAAGTTTTGGCCGATAGACGGTCATATTGAAGACAAACTTTTGCAGCACGAGAAAAGGGACCACATGGAAAAATCTCACTTTGCAAGCGCACAAGATCCAATTCTTGTATTTTCATGGTGCAGAAAGTTAATTGGAGTTGCTCTGAATTTCACAGCAAGCCTTTGGCGCTCCGAAAATGACATAAAATAGTCGAAATAATGAGTTAAACTTTCGGTCCCCTTTTCTGGTGGCTTGTTTTTTGTCGTCGAAATCAAGAATTTTTTTGTGAAAGCTGTTCGGCCCCTTAATTATCGTACCCTATGTGAAATTAGAGAGGATTTCTTTGGCAAATGGTCCTGTCAATGTTTATAATCATTTTTTTATGGATTGTATGGCCTTTGACTTTTTTATTGATATAATTATCTTTTATCAATATAACCAGTGCACCTCTGCATGTTTCCGATGTTGATTTAACAGTCACAAGGCACGTCATTTCTTTCATTCTGCCAGCTGCTTTCCTAGCATACGTTCCGACCTTTTATTCCATACCAATGGCTTATATAGACAAAGTGGACGCGAAGTTCAGCAATGAGAGACGAACGAATGATGTCGCACTGAATTTCATTAACGATAAAAATGAATTTTGCCAATATGTAAAGGAATTCTTGGATAGGTGCACTGGCCAATGCAAAATATCTGAAGCACAAATATAAACCACCTGCCTCTCACAATGTGTCGACGCAATTTTTTACCAATTCTTTTACAGAACAATTCCGAGTTGAATGGCCTTACACAATGATGCCTGAGAAAGCATTGTGGGGAAATGAGCAAATGCAGATAATCAACATCTTTCCGTGTCTTTTTTTTTTTATCTAATTACCCGTTCACGAAAATATATATTTATAAGTATTTCAGCCATGTTGGATAGCATGCATAGCTCAGTGGAAGAGCACCCGCCCTGTAAGCTAATGGTCACGAGTTCGAGTCCGGTAGACTTCAGATCTATTTTTTTCCCTCAATGCTTGTGACATTTTTGAACCAGGTTTTTGTGTTGTTGTTGTTGTCTCGGATTACTTCGAATTTTGACAGGTTGATTTTTTTGTCGACCAGTAAAGGATTTAGTACACTGAACATCTCCTTAGTTTGTCATAAAAGCCCTGACAATTGCATTTATATATCGGGGGGGGGGGCATACCAATCAGTGAAACAAAGGAAACACGTTAAAAGGTGAATTGTTACGCTGTTGTTACTGAAATCCACTAAAATCGACGAGAAAGAAAACAAGAAGACAAACATATCCAATTGTTTAAGTTGGGGGAAAATTTAGCATCGCCGTAGAAGGAGTTCGGCCGAATCAAACCTCTTTTTTTGCATCAGACAGTAAACGCAAGAGTTGCAAGTCCAAATCGCTGTTGAAAACCATCAATTCATACTTTGCCACAATATTTTCTATGTCTTTGAAAGATAAACCTATTCGAGCCATCTAGTTTATAATAAAGTTTAAAAAGAAAATTGTCGTCTGGAAAAAACAGATGGCAGTGTGAATGAAAGGACGTGCTTTGTCATTGGTAAAGTAAGATCAGAAACATTTGCAAAGGTGAACTGTTTGTACTGATATTTAAGACTCGTACTATATATAAATAGAGTTAAAGACAACGTACAAAAACAACAATTACAGGACCATTTGTCAAAGAAACCCTCTTTAATTTTACGTAGGGTACGATAATTAAGGGGGCCGAACAGCTTTCACAAAAAATTTCTTGATTTCGAGCACAAAAAACAAGCCATCAGAAAAGGGGACCAAAAGTTTAACTCATTTTTTCGACTACTTTATATCACTTTCGGAGCATCAAAAGCTTGCTGTGTTATCCAGATCAACTCCAATTTTCTTTTGGCAGCATTAAAATACAAGAATTGCATCTCGTGTGCTTGCAAATTTAGATTTTTCCATGTGGTCCCTTTTTTCGTGCTGCAAAAGTTTTTCTTCAAAATGGCCAGCCATGAGCCGAAACTTTCGCAGCACCTTAAAAGGGGTATTTTCCTTGTCGCGCATCAGTGTAACTTTTAATCGGGTACCTTTTGTCATGCCGCTTCTGGATTTGCACGAGCTACACGGGCGCTTTCGGATATATTTATACCTGCAAATCCAGTAGCGGCATGACAAAAGGTATCAGGCAAATAGTCACACTGATGCGCGACAAGGAAAATACCCCTTTTATGGTGCTGCGAAAGTTTTGGCCGATAGACGGCCATATTGAAGACAAACTTTTGCAGCACGAGAAAAGGGACCACATGGAAAAATCTCACTTTGCAAGCGCACAAGATCCAATTCTTGTATTTTCATGGTGCAGAAAGTTAATTGGAGTTGCTCTGAATTTCACAGCAAGCTTTTGGCGCTCCGAAAATGACATAAAATAGTCGAAATAATGAGTTAAACTTTCGGTCCCCTTTTCTGGTGGCTTGTTTTTTGTCGTCGAAATCAAGAATTTTTTTGTGAAAGCTGTTCGGCCCCTTAATTATCGTACCCTATGTGAAATTAGAGAGAATTTCTTTGGCAAATGGTCCTGTCAATGTTTATAATCATTTTTTTATGGATTGTATGGCCTTTGACTTTTTTATTGATATAATTATCTTTTATCAATATAACCAGTGCACCTCTGCATGTTTCCGATGTTGATTTAACAGTCACAAGGCACGTCATTTCTTTTATTCTGCCAGCTGCTTTCCTAGCATACTTTCCGACCTTTTATTCCATACCAATGGCTATATTTAGACAAAGTGGACGCGGAGTTCAGCAATGAGAGACGAACGAATGATGTCGCACTGAATTTCATTAACGATAAAAATGAATTTTGCCAACATGTGAAGGAATTCTTGGATAGGTGCACTGGCCAATGCAAAACATCTGAAGCACAAATATAAATCACCTGCCTCTTCAAATGTGTGGATGCAATTTTTTACCAATTCTTTTACTGAACAATTCCGAGTTGAATGGCCTTGCACAATGATGCCTGAGAAAGCATTGTGGGGAAATGAGCAAATGCTGATAATCAACATCTTTCCATGTCTTTTTTTTTTTTATCTAATTACCCGTTCACAGAAATATATATTTATAAGTATTTCAGCCATGTTGGATAGCATGCATAGCTCAGTGGAAGAGCACCCGCCCTGTAAGCTAATGGTCACGAGTTCGAGTCCGGTAGACTTCAGATCTATTTTTTTCCCTCAATGCTTGTGACATTTTTGAACCAGGTTTTTGTGTTGTTGTTGTTGTCTCGGAGTACTTCGAATTTGGACAGGTTGATTTTTTTGTCGACCAGTAAAGGATTTAGTACACTGAACACCTCCTTAGTTTGTCATACTGCAAGCCCTGACAATTGCATTTATATATCGGGGGGCATACAAATCAGTGAAACAAAGGAAACACGTTAAAAGGTGAATTGTTACGCTGTTGTTACTGAAATACCACTAAAATCGACGAGAAAGAAATCGAGAAGACAAACATATCCAATTGTTTAAGTTGGGTGAAAATTTAGCATCGCCGTAGAAGGAGTTCAGCCGAATCATTTCTCTTTTTTTTTGCATCAGACAGTAAACGCAAGAGTCGCAAGTCCAAATCGTTGTTGAAAACCATCAATTCATACTTTGCCACAATGTTTTCTACCCTTTGAAAGATAAACCTATTCGAGCCATCTAGTTTATAATAAAGTTTAAAAAGAAAATTGTCGTCTAGAAAAACAGGTGGCAGTGTGAATGAAAGGACGCTCTTTGTCATTGGTAAAGTAAGATCAGAAACATTTGCAAAGGTGAACTGTTTGTACTGATATTTAAGACTCGTACTATAAATGAATAGAGTTAAAGACAACGTACAAAAAACAACAATTACAGGACCATTTGTCAAAGAAACCCTCTTTAATTTTACCTAGGGTACGATAATTAAGGGGGCCGAACAGCTTTCACAAAAAATTTCTTGATTTCGAGCACAAAAAACAAGCCATCAGAAAAGGGGACCAAAAGTTTAACTCATTATTTCGACTACTTTATATCACTTTCGGAGCATCAAAAGCTTGCTGTGTTATCCAGATCAACTCCAATTTTCTTTTGGCAGCATTAAAATACAAGAATTGCATCTCGTGTGCTCGCAAATTTAGATTTTTCCATGTGGTCCCTTTTTTCGTGCTGCAAAAGTTTTTCTTCAAAATGGCCGGCCATGAGCCGAAACTTTCGCAGCACCTTAAAAGGGGTATTTTCCTTGTCGCGCATCAGTGTAACTTTTAATCGGGTACCTTTTGTCATGCCGCTTCTGGATTTGCACGAGCTACACGGGCGCTTTCGGATATATTTATACCTGCAAATCCAGTAGCGGCATGACAAAAGGTATCAGGCAAATAGTCACACTGATGCGCGACAAGGAAAATACCCCTTTTATGGTGCTGCGAAAGTTTTGGCCGATAGACGGCCATATTGAAGACAAACTTTTGCAGCACGAGAAAAGGGACCACATGGAAAAATCTCACTTTGCAAGCGCACAAGATCCAATTCTTGTATTTTCATGGTGCAGAAAGTTAATTGGAGTTGCTCTGAATTTCACAGCAAGCTTTTGGCGCTCCGAAAACGACATAAAATAGTCGAAATAATGAGTTAAACTTTCGGTCCCTTTTTCTGGTGGCTTGTTTTTTGTTGTCGAAATCAAGAAATTTTTTGTGAAAGCTGTTCGGCCCCTCAATTATCGTACCCTATGTGAAATTAGAGAGGATTTCTTTGGCAAATGGTCCTGTTAATGTTTATAATCATTTTTTTATGGATTGTATGGCCTTTGACTTTTTTATTTATATAATTATCTTTTATCAATATAACCAGTGCACCTCTGCATGTTTCGGATGTTGACTTAACAGTCACAAGGCACGTCATTTCTTTCATTCTGCCAGCTGCTTTCCTAGCATACGTTCGGACCTTTTATTCCATACCAATGGCTATATATAGACAAAGTGGACGCGAAGTTCAGCAATGAGAGACGAATGAATGATGTCGCTCTGAATTTCATTAACGATAAAAATGAATTTTGCCAACATGTAAAGGAATTCTTGGATAGGTGCACTGGCCAATGCAAAATATCTGAAGCACAAATATAAACCACCTGCTTCTCACAATGTGTGGACGCGATTTTTTAGCAATTCTTTTACAGAACAATTCCGAGTTGAATGGCCTTACACAATGATGCCTGAGAAAGCATTGTGGGGAAATGAGCAAATGCAGATAATCAACATCTTTCCATGTCTTTTTTTTTATCTAATTACCCGTTCACAGAAATATATATTTATAAGTATTTCAGCCATGTTGGATAGCATGCATAGCTCAGTGGAAGAGCACCCGCTCTGTAAGCTAATGGTCACGAGTTCGAGTCCGGTAGACTTCAGATCTATTTTTTTCCCTCAATGCTTGTGACATTTTTGAACCAGGTTTTTGTGTTGTTGTTGTTGTCTCGGAGTACTTCGAATTTGGACAGGTTGATATTTTTGTCGACCAGTGAAGGATTTAGTACACTGAACACCTCCTTAGTTTGTCATAAAAGCCCTGACAATTGCATTTATATATCGGGGGGCATACAAATCAGTGAAACAAAGGAAACACGTTAAAAGGTGAATTGTTACGCTGTTGTTACTGAAATACCACTAAAATCGACGAGAAAGAAATCAAGAAGACAAACATATCCAATTGTTTAAGTTGGGGGAAAATTTAGCATCGCCGTAGAAGGAGTTCAGCCGAATCAAACCTCTTTTTTTTTTGCATCAGATAGTAAACGCAAGAGTTGCAAGTCCAAATCGTTGTTGAAAACCATCAATTCATACTTTACCACAATGTTTTCTACCCTTTGAAAGATAAACCTATTCGAGCCATCTAGTTTATAATAAAGTTTAAAAAGAAAATTGTCGTCTAGAAAAACAGGTGGCAGTGTGAATGAAAGGACGTGCTTTGTCATTGGTAAAGTAAGATCAGAAACATTTGCAAAGGTGAACTGTTTGTACTGATATTTAAGACTCGTACTATATATAAATAGAGTTAAAGACAACGTACAAAAAACAACAATTACAGGACCATTTGTCAAAGAAACCCTCTTTCATTTTACCTAGGGTGCGATAATTAAGGGTGCCGAACAGCTTTCACAAAAAATTTCTTGATTTCGAGCACAAAAAACAAGCCATCAGAAAAGGGGACCAAAAGTTTAACTCATTATTTCGACTACTTTATATCACTTTCGGAGCATCAAAAGCTTGCTGTGTTATCCAGATCAACTCCAATTTTCTTTTGGCAGCATTAAAATACAAGAATTGCATCTCGTGTGCTTGCAAATTTAGATTTTTCCATGTGGTCCCTTTTTTCGTGCTGCAAAAGTTTTTCTTCAAAATGGCCGGCCATGAGCCGAAACTTTCGCAGCAACTTAAAAGGGGTATTTTCCTTGTCGCGCATCAGTGTAACTTTTAATCGGGTACCTTTTGTCATGCCGCTTCTGGATTTGCACGAGCTACACGGGCGCTTTCGGATATATTTATACCTGCAAATCCAGTAGCGGTATGAGAAAAGGTATCAGGCAAATAGTCACACTGATGCGCGAATTCTTGGATAGGTGCACTGGCCAATGCAAAATATCTGAAGCACAAATGTAAACCACGTTTTCCCGAACAAAACCGAGTTGAATGGCCTTACACAATGAGGCATGAGAAAGCATTGTGAGGAAATGAGAAAATGCTGATTATTTACATCTTTCCATGTTTATTTTTTATTTAATTACCCTTTCTCAAAGATATATATTTATAAATCTTTCAGCCATGTTTGATGACATGCGTAGGTCGGTGGTAGAACTCTCGCTCTGTAAGTCAATGGTCCCGAGTTCGAGTCCGGTAGTGCTAACAATTTTTTTACCTCCATATTTGTGACGTTTTTGAACCAGATTTTTATGTTGTTCTTGTCTTGAAGTACTTTCAGTTTGAACAGGTTATAATATGGCCTCCAGAGTGCACACAAGGTGATCCTAGCCAAGTGACCTACGTTTTCAGTTGGCGAGACCAAATTTCAAACTAGTACAAGATATCATCACGACAAACATACTGACCAAGTTTTTTCAATATCTGCATGAAAAATGACCTATAAAGTGCACACAAGGTAAATGTTGAAGACTGCATGATGGAAAACGAGGTGCCACACATAGCAAGGACATACATGCTCATGTGAAGTATTTTGTTCTCAGGTGAGCTAACAACAAAAAAGATATAGGCAAGTTGTTATGAGGAACACATGTTTGAAATTTCATCAATTTTTGTCAAGGATTTTAGAAGATATTCTGTTGTGATGGACGGACTAGCATATGTGAATTGGTCCATAATGCAAGAAGGGCTATAATGGCCCTGTACCGCTCCACTGGCGAATAAGTAATAACACTGCAAGCCAAACTTTACAATAGTTGGCCAATTTGTTTCAAACTTGAAGACATACTTAATTTTTCTATAAAATCCAAGAAAGTGATGACCCCCCCAAGGCAAACCCATTTTTCTCCACAAAACTAACTATAATTACTTAAGTCCACACAGGTCTAGAATGTTTGGTTATAAACAAGATGTTCAACGTTTCCTCAATAAAAGGCTCTAGAATGTTTGGTTATAAACAAGATGTTCAACGTTTCCTCAATAAAAGGCCATGTAAAACATCAGACCCATGAGGCAGAGTTAAATTTAGTAACCCTAGGTCTTATTATGGTTAATAGGCCTTATGGCTAGGTACTAGTAGATTCTTTAAGTTTTCCAAATAGAAGCCAATGTAAAACTTGAGAACCCATGGGTTGGGGCCAAATTTGACTCCAGGGCTACAATTTGGACACCCTTTGAAGAAACCCACTAGATAAAGCTGCATACCAAATGGTAGCTCTAGGACTTGTCGCTAAGTAATAGAAGATTTTTAAAATTTTCCCTATATAAGCCCATGTAAAACTTGTGACCCCCCCGGGGCGAGGCCAAATTTGACCCCAGGGCTATAGTTTGGGCATTCCTAGTAGACACCCACTTGATCCTGATACATGTCGAATTTGATAGCCCTAGGCCCTATGGTTAAGTACTAGAGGGATTTTAAAGTTTTCCCTATATAAGCCCATATAAAGCGTGTGACTCGGGGGTGGGGGGGGGGGGCCTGCAATTTTGACCCCAGGGCTATTTTTTAAAAAAACTTGGTAGAGGTCCACTAGATAAAGCTACATGCAAAATTTGGTAGCCCTAGGCCTTATCATTTCATCAGAGAAGATTTTTAAAGATTTTCAATATTTTTCAGTTTTGTTGCCATGGCAAGCAGAATTTTTGAAAGAATTCTAAAGAGGACTATGGCAGGATCATTTCTGTGACATTTCATCAAATTTGAATGGGTAGTTTCAGAGAAGATGTTTGAAATAAAAGTTAACACACACACACACACACACAAACGGACGCACACACAGACAACGGGCCATGACATAAGCCCGCTGGCCTTCGGTCAGTGGAGGTAAAAACACATTAAGCCCTCTTTTTCTATGACATGACTATTCATTAAATAACAATAAATAATGATAAACTGTGGCTTATGATTAACAATATAAATATGAAGTTTCATAGAATTTTGTTTTCAAGAGCCATCACGCTGCCTTTTTCCATGATACTGCATCAAACTGAAACAAGAGGGCCAACATGGCCCTGAATCGCTCATCAGAATTTTTGAAAGGACCATAGCCAATCTTTTTTAAGGTATTGAAACTTAAGAAACAAAATCATTATTTTGCCAAGCAACTTTGAAAAGGTAACCAATAAAAGTCATTTCAAAATCTCACCACCCTGATAATCATCACCACAGCAACGATTTTGATGAATCAGAATTCTGTATATATATTTTGGATAGATCAACCTGGGACAATTTCTTGAAAAAGAGCACATGCTCAATAGTGGCTAAAAACGTAAGTCGAACAAGAGCACCACATGCAGGTGCCAACAATTGGCTGTCATTTTCAATGGATAAAAATTTCTCTTACAAGTTTTGAAAAGTTTTCCAAAGATTTGACATGGTGACCTTGTTTTTTACCCAATGTTACCCATTTCCATTTCCATCATACTGATTATCAAGAAAAACATTCTAATTTTCATAAGTGTGGGACAGAAAATGATGACTCTGGAGCTACAAGAGCTATTTGAAAAATTGACATGTTGACTTAGTTTTTGACCTGACATGACCCATTTTCTAAGTCAGTAAAGATATGGTTATGACAAACATTTTGACCAACTTTCACTAGTATATGGCTGAAAATGTAAAAATGTGGCCTCCACAGCATACATCAAGTTTATGTAAGATTTGACCCAGTGACCTATTTAATGCCCCAACATGACTCACTTTCAAATTTGTCCCAGAAATCAAGGCCAAATTTCATGAGTACTGCACCAAAAAAAATGGCATCTACAGCATACACAAGGTTTTTCTAAGATTTGACCTAGTAACCTATTTTTTGACCTGACATTTTTCTACCTTGTCTAATATATCATCAACACAAATATTCTGACCAACTTTCAAGAGTTTTGGAATGAGAATGTGATCTCTAGAGCGTTTACAAGGTTGTTTTTTTTTTTTCTATGATTTCACCGAGTGAAAAGTTTTTGACCTGACATGACCTGTTATGTGCTCAGGTGAGCTGAAAAAAGCATACATTACAAGGTATCTGCTTGAATATTAAGATAAAAAACTCAGCGACCGCTGTTTTTTTTTTTCAAGGTGCATTTATTCTGATCTTGTATAAATACCAGTTAAAACAACTTGCTGAATTTTCTGCCGAGATTTAAAAGGTTTGTGCTAAATGTTAAATGAATGGATCTGACAACTCTACAGAACAATCTAAGTGTGTGTCACATTTCAATCAGAATTAAATGACATGTAACATTAAATAGTAAAACATTGCCTTTCTTTCACCTAAATATGGCAGATAAGATCAGCTTAAATTTTGATCATAAAGAATGCATATGGATTTCTGTGGCATTTTTGGAGATTTGTCACTAGGCTTTCCAGATTGTTTGTAGGATTCAGAAGTGCTGCCATGACTAGATTTCTGGCCTAAAACCTAAAGAAATCCTAATATGTTTGCAGGTACTTCTCAAACTGTTTCTTCAGAGCTATGCATAGCCTGTGCTTCTTGATTCTCCCTGAAACCATCTAGACTATACTGCTATAACGTCATAGAAAAGAGCAAATCAGTTAGCTTCATGACATCAATCTTTAGCAGAAAAAAATGCATCTACAGTGAAACTGAATAAAAATCTCAAATTGAAATGGTAACATGACAACACAAGCATTAGTTTTTTCAAGTACTGAGTAAATTGTAGTGACATCAGACTTACAGCAAATATGTTGCTATACAGATTAAGTCAACAACTATGCAAAAGAAGTAACTCTAGTATCTACTGTAGCCTCTGATTTTTCCACAGATTGCTTCTCTCATAATAAGCTAATGGTAAAATTCCTCACTAATGGTCATTATTCAGTGCATGGTGTTGTATTTATGAACTTCAATACAAATAACTCTAATTTTCCATGATTCCAAAAGTCGGTTATAACAATATTACTATAAATGTCATTTTCTTTTTCTTGATCACATGACTATAATTATAGGATATTTTATTACTATATAGGACACCTAGTCCAATATAGGACAGCCATCAAAATATAGGACAAATATAAGATATTGGACAAGAGTTGACACCCTGCATGTTTCTTGACAAATCAAAATTTTGAGAATACTTTTTGAAAAGGGTCATCCAAGGAACACCTCTGTGAAACCATTTTAACCCTTTACCTGATATGCGAATTGAGGCTCTTCCATTTCAGCAGCAAATACAGATATGATGTCAAAAATAGGGACAAATGAGGATACAAATATCTGATTGAGTGGAAAACATTGTGGGAAAAGGAGAAATTGCTCGTTATGAGCAATTTCTTCTTGTCCCACAATGTTTTCAGAAACTGTCTGTTTTTGATACGTCAAAATGAGTATCTGTGGAGTAAAGGGTTAAAATCTGACCAGCGGTTTCAGAGAAGAAGAATTTTTAAGAATTTCTTCATAGCCATATAGTGCATGTAGCTCCCATTCATCAGAGACATATTTCTCGACGGGTCAAAATTTCGTGAACATGTTTTGAAAAGGGCCATTCAAGGAACATCTCTCGGAAATCATTTTAAAATCTGACAAGCTGTTTCAGAGAAGAAGAATTTCTAAGAAGTTCATCATGGCCATATAGAGCAAGTAGCCCCCATTCACCAGAGCCAAGTTTCTTGACAGATCAAAATTTCATGACAAAATTTTAGACTGGTCCGAATTAGAAGCATTTGCAGATGACAAAATAAATGTGACTGAAAATTTCAAATTCCTTTTGGAAAGGAAAGAAAACATTGTGGGAAAAGGAGAAAATGCTGGTTACCAGCATTTTCTCCTTTTCCCACAATGTTTTCAGAAGGCTTTTCTCTCATGGTCGTTAAAAGTCAGGATAGTGAGGTATAGGGTTACGACCAGTCCAAACCTTTGACACCGACTGACGAGTTAAGACTGGAGATAACAAAGGAAGACAATGAACACACACAAGAACTACAAAATGTGTAGTATCATAAGTTTTTTATTCAGTATCAAAAGAGATTTTTTTGACTTTTTAAATAAATAATAACAAATATTTGTTCGTTCATCATCTTTTAAAAAAAGATGCGTCTCAGAGGGATACAAAACAGGACAACAACAATAATATATATACATAATATACTGTAGATCTATATGTGAATATCAGTGGTTTTCACATCCTAAGTCTAATATCAAATGACAAAATTTTTAGACCCATCTAGTTTAACCCCTTTACCCCATATGGCATTTCTAAGGTATCTCTAATCGACTCTAAATAACAGCAAGGATGAAGTCGTTTCTTATGTGTATAGGGCACCTTTTGATAGCATAGAAAACATTGTTACAAAAGGTGAAATTGCTCGTGACGAGCAATTTCACCTTTTGCCACAATGTTTTCCAAAGGCTCCGGCAAGCAATGTGTAGGAATGAGTATCTATGGAGTAAAGGGTTAAAAGCACCTGCAGAAGACAACTAAGGCGGCTCATATGACAAAACTTGCCAGTGATATGGTATAAAACATTGTGGGAAATACGGAGAAAATGCTGGTAACCGGCATTTTTTTCTTTTACCCACTGTGTTTTCAGAACGCTTCTTCCACTCGGTTGTAAATACCAGGAACGGTTTGGTAAAGGGTGAGAGAGTTAACCCATTTCCACACAATCCCTACTTTTGACACCCCTAAGAAAGAAGCCTTTAGAAAACATAGTGGGGACAGGAGAAAATGCTGGTAACCAGCATTTTCTCCTTTTCCCACAATGTTTTCTACCCTTCACAAAAGAAATTTCAAATTTTCAGTCACTTCTATTTTGTTGTTTGCAAATGCTTTCAATTTGGACCAGTATAAAATTTTCTTGTAAGGTAAAGAGTAAAATTAACCCTCTAAAGGTAAAAAGCTTATTGTGAGCCCATTCAAAATGTCAAGGCTGTTTTGATTCAATATATCTCCAAGCCTGTAGGACTGTGTATCAATATTTCCTGAAAACAAATTATGTATACAGTCTTATCTTGATATACAACTTCAACAAAAACCAAAATGTTTGTTTCCTTTTCCATGGCAAGAGTTAACTCCTTACCACACAATAGAACTTTTACTAGGAAAGAAGCCTGTTGAAAACATTGTGGGAAATGGAGAAATAACTTGTAACCAGCATTATCTCCTTGTCCCACAAAGTTTTCTACCTTGTCAAAGTAAAATTGCCTCATTTGAGCCACTCTGAAATTGATGTCTGCAAATGGTTTAAATTTGGATTGGTCTAAAATTTCGCTGTTTGGTAAAGTTTTGACTCTTTACAAAACCACAAAAACCTGGACTGGCCTGGACCAACTTTGAAGTGTTTCTAGACAACAAAATATCGTCGGTTTACTACAAAAACCTCGTAACTACAGCTTGTTTCAAGCTGTAGTTATGAGGTTTTTGAAGTAAACCGACGATATAATGTAGTTCAAATGATGACTTATGTCTCTACAAGGGTAGAAAACATTATGGGAAAAGGAGAAAATGCTGGTTACCAGCATTTTCTCCCTTTCCCATAATGTTTTAAAAGTCTTCTCTTTCATGATCACTGTAAAGTCAGGAATGTGTGGTAAAGAGTTAATCCAAAAACAAGGATCTATTGTTATGGTACTGAAAAAGAGTTTCCTGGTGATAAAGCCAGGGAGAAGGAAGTGATTGTACAATGTTATAAACATGCGAATTCTCTATATGTGCAGTAGTTATGACCTCACCAAATGACTGATTTAACTCTTTACCAAAATTTTAGGTTGGTCCAAATTAAAAGCAGTTGCAGACCACAAAATAAATACGAGTAAAGAATAGAGATTTGTTTTAGGAAGGGAAGAAAACATTGTGGGAAAAGGAGAAAATGCTGGTTACCAGCATTTTCTCATTTTCCCTCAATGTTTCAAAAGGCTTCTTTCACTGAGGTGTTAAAAGGCGGGATTGTGTGGTAAAGGGTTAAACTTCTCCATATTGAAACTATTTGAAGATGACAATGTAGCTCATATTATATAAATTCTGTTTGAAAGGGTAGAAAACATCGCAGAAAAAGGAGCAAATTTCCAACATGTTTTTCTTTTCTTTTTTTTTTCAAAAACCCTCCCTTTGTGGTGATTAGAGGGTCAAAGTCTAAGTATTTGATGAAATAGACATTAACCCTTTAGAGCCTTCGGAAAACATTATGGCAAAATGTGAAATTGCTTGTGACGAGCAATTTCACATTTTATCATAATGTTTTCTATGCTATAAAAAGGAGTCAATTACACATAAGAAACGGCTTCATCCTTGCTTTTATTTAGGGTCAATTAGAGATACCATAGAAATGCCTTGTGGGGTAAAGGGTTAAAAATAGTGTAGCAGTAATTCTGATTCAATGCTGCTGCAATATTTTTCAGTGAATAAAAGAAACTAGTTCAAATACGCTGTTTTTACTTTCGCAACCATGTTTTCACTTGCATTTACATTTCCGCACCCCATATGTTACAAGGAAGCTTCAAATTTATTTCATACGACACAGAATTCAACCCTTGACCCAACCATCCCTATGGTCTTACAACCTTTGGGAAAAAGCCTCCTAACTCATTACCAAATAACAACATTTTAGGTTTGTCAAAATCAAAAGCATTTGCAGAAGACTAAATAAAAGTGACTGAAAATTTGAAATTTGTTTTGTGAAGAGTAGAAAACATTGTGGAAAAAGGAGAAAATGCTGGTTACCAGCATTTTCTCCTTTTCCCACAATGTTTTCTAAAGGCCTCTTTCTCAGGGTCATCAAAGGTAGGGATTGTGTGGTAATGAGTTTAGGAGATACATCTTTTCTTATTTTTATCCAGTTTTTCTGATTAAATTCATATTTTATTTTATGAAACTATGATCATCTTCATACTGAACAGTTGCCCTGACTGTTGCTAGGTTGCGCAGATTATTACTGATAGAAAACATATTTTATTCTCTGGAGGTTATCAAAGACATCACTATGGATTTTTCCGGGCCTGTATTCACCAACCATTCTTGAGAATATTCTTCGTTTAAATCTCCAAGATATTCTATATTTCGTCACCTTAGAATAGAAAGGTTCTATCTGACATTTTGGTCAAAATTGAGATTTTTACATTTTTAAAGAGCATATCAATCAATGCAACTTCTGTATAAAAATCAGATCCATATGCAAATAAATGGCAAAGATATTGAACAAAATGTAAAGGTTCTATCTACCTATCTCAATATATGTTAGTAGAGAAAGGTTGTAAGTGTACATCAGTTGGTAGAAAAAGGACCTGTATGACAAATGGGTCCTTTCTATACCAATGAATTACCTTCAATATTAGAATATTGTGACAGCGAAAGGTTCTATGTGACAAATAGAACCTTTCTATACTATGGAAAATGTATCATCCTAAAACATATGCCCTCTCATCAGCGATAGTGAAATATTTACAGAATAGCATTTCATACCTTGTTTGATAGCAATTAACATTCTACACAAAACAAACAATTATCAACACATTTTATGCATCTGGTGTGGAAAAATGGATCATTTTGAAAGGGAAGTTTAACTTTTTTAACAAGATTAAAAAATAGCACTTATAATTATTATTGGTAATAATGATATAAGTTTAACTTCTATGAATACTTTGCTAGAACCAATGTTTAACACAAAAAACTATTTTATTATTTCAATCCTTTACCTACAGTTTCATAATATGAAACCTTAAATTGAATTTTCTTTGTTTCAATATATAGTTAGTTATTTTTGTAAGCTCAAGTGTTTCCGGGAAAAACCCTTGGTAAGGCGATAGCCTTATAATCGTCGTCGTTGTACCAAAACTAAATGCCATTTTGTAACCAAAAGAAAGCTTTTCATCACAGAGAAAGAAGACCGACATCATGCAGGAAAAGAATGAGGAATGAAAACCAATGGAAATCTTCCATACGTAAATGAAACAGGAATGAGGGCAAATCCTATGTGTCACAGTCGGGGAAGTAGAGAAAGAAAAGCAAGAACAGCCACAAAATTGTGATAAATGCAGTCGGCGCATAAGCGAGGTTGAAAGAAAGAAGATATTTGACATGTATTAGTCAATTCCAAATTATGAAAGACAGTTTCATATTCGATGTTGTAACCCAAAACATTCCAGTATGAAAGAAAATCGGAAAGAAGCAAAAATCTCTGCAATATCACCTGCCTGTTAATAATGAAAATGTAAGAGTATGTACTAACTTCTTTCGGAAGACACTAGATATTGGACATAAACTTGTAGGTTATACACTTGCAAGAAAATTACGTGGAACATTTCAAGGTGAGGACAGAAGAGGACGAAACCAACCAGGCACAAAAATTTCTGAAGAAACTTTAAATCTAGTGTGTGAGCACATTAATAGTTTCCCAAGGATGGAGTCATACTATTTAAGGAAAGGTATGAAAGAGGAATATTTCGCCCACAATCTTAATATCAAGAAAATGTGGGAACTATACAAAGACTGGTGTAGAAACACAGGACTAACCCTTGTAGAGGAGGGTAAATACAGATCAATTTTCTGCGAAAAGTTCAATCCCTCTTTCTTCAAACCGAAGAAGGACCAGTGTTCTACTTGTGCTAAGTATCAACTGCATCAAAATGCTGAAACAGTTACAGATGACATACATGATGAATATGACAAACACCAGCGAAGTAAAATAGAGGCCTGAGAGGAAAATGAAAAGGATAAAAACAAAGCAAAACTTGACCTAAAGTACTGTGTGGCTACTTTTGATTTACAAGCTGTTTTGACAATGCCTTGTTCCCTTGTTAGTGAATTGTATTACACTCGCAAGTTATGCTGCTACAATCTTACAGTGTATAATTTGTGTGATAAGCAGGTATTTTGCCATTTATGGGATGAAACACATGGAAAATGGGGGGTCATGTAAGATAGCTACTTCTCTATTGAAGAGTTCACAATCTATTTGTCAGTCAGGGCGTGTTGAAGAAATTACCTGTTACTTTGATACATGTGGTGGTCAAAATAGAAACAAGTACATGTATGTAGCTGCATTATACAGTCATGTTCTGTATTATCAAAATACCACAACTAAAGGCAATTAATCATAAATTTTTGCAATCAGGTCAAAGTCAGATGGAATGTGACTCTGTCCATTCCACAATCGAACAAGCTAAGAAATCTCCATCCATCTATGTCCCTTCAAACTGGAGTACAGTTATTAATATCGCCAGGAGGAAAAAACCCGTATATTGCAGTACCATTGAAGATTGACCATGTAATGAACTTTAAGTCTCTTGGGACAAAACATCATCTTAACCTGCAGACTATAACCGACGGTTGTAGAGTAAACTGGTTGAATATCAGATGGCTTCTTGTTGATAGAGAAGAACCTAAAACATTATTGAATAGTTATTCTTTTGACAAAAATAACTTCTTGAAAGTGAATACAATGCAAAGAGAAACAAGGAAGAAAAGTCGAATCCAGGCATGGCCAAAAAATGACTCGGAAATAGACTAATGTACCTCACACGACTACCAGTATCAGAGCAAAAGAAAATTGATCTAGTTAATTTATGTAAAAAAGAAATCATAACTTAGTATCATTCATATTGTACTACCATCTGGCAAGGGCTGCAAAGACAATATTCTGTATGGTTCGGAGGATGAAGATACCGATAAATGACTTATACACATATGACTGATTTTACTGACAATTTATGTATATAGAACAAACATGGAACTAGATAATATGCTTATTCTTTATATTTTGATAACTATAATATCACACGAACTTGAAAACGTCCTTCAAATGCATGTAATAACAGTCATAATAAACGTTCATTATAATTTGTGGTCACAATCTGTTGGAATTGAAAGGTTGTATTTGTCACATATAGCCTTAGACAAGCATTTATTGGCAAAGTCAATTCAAACGAAAAGGATATATTTGACACATGGAACCTTTCTATGTATATCGAACTACCCTCGGCCTTATAAACTTAGTTGGAAGTGAAAGGGCCTATCTACATTATTGATCTTATTGGTAAAAGTATTGATAATAATCACATAAAATATATACAAAATGAAACAGTAAATTCAAATGCACAATCAGTATAAAAGTTGTTTTTGTGGAATTCTTTTCCGAACTTTGACAGAGCTTCAAAACCTTTAAACGCGATTTTCTCAAAACTATCAAAATGTTATATAGAACCTTTCTATTCTAAGGTGACGATTTGTAAGTAACATAAATTTCTGATTGGCCAAACCGAAAGGTTTAGCCAATCAGAAATCGTGTTACTTTTGAATATAGAAGATTCTGGAGAATAAGGCAAAGAACGTTCTTATGAATAGTTGGTGAATATGAGGTCTTAAATCAAGAAAAATCCCTTGAGTTTCTTTGTCCCGTACACCTTAACCCTTTCCCAAACAATCCCTGGTTTTTACACGTCTTGAATAGTAACCTTTTGAAAACACTGTGGGAAAAGGAGAAAAAGCTGGTAACCAGCATTTTCTCCTTTTCCCACAATGTTTTCTACCAAATCATAGGCAGAAATCATCTTTTCAGCAAGAGTTGAATTGTCATCTGCAAATGCTTTCAATTTGGTCTAGTTCAAAAGTTTGTCATTTGGGAAAGGGTTAAATAATTTTTTTACCTATGTTTACACATCGGAATAGATTCTACTCAATCAAGTTTTAACAGCTTTTGTTTACTCTCAGGCCATAAATATGTATTTAACCCTCTACCATACAATGACCACTTTTGATGACATTTGATAAGAAGCCTTTCAAAAACATCTTGGGAAAAGGAGAAAATGTTGGTAATGACTTTCGACGACATTTGGAAAGAAGCATTTCGAAAACATCTTGGGAAATGGAGAAAATGCTGGTAACCAGCATTTTCTCCTTATTGCATAATGTTTTCTACCGTATCAATAAACAGTTGCACCATTTGAGCCACACTGAAATTGTCACCTGCAAATGCTTTCAATTCAGACATGCTAAAATTTTCTCTTCTGGTAAAGGGTTAAAAGATCAGACAAGAGAAGAAATGCTATTGACTAGCATTTTTTTCTTTTCTCTCAATGTTTTCTATCCTTCAATAGTCCTATCATACTTAAACAACATTGTTTTTATAATGAGCAAACGCTTATAAATTAGGTAGGTTTAAACTTAGCCGACTCAAAGTTTTTAACTTTTTCTGACACAATCCTGAGCTTTAACAAATTTGTGGAAGAAGGCCTTTGAAAACATTGGCGGAAAAGGAGAAAATGCTGGTTACCAGCATTTCCTAATTTTCCTACAATGTTTTCAAAAGCTTTCTTTCTCATTATCTTCATTTAGGCAGGTTTAAACTTAGTTGTCAATACAGATTCAACTTTTTCCAACACAATCCAGAGTTTTAACAACCTTGAGGCATAAGGCCTTTGAAAACATTGGTGGAAAAGAAGAAAATGCTGTTTCCCAGCATTTTCTCCTTTTCCCACAATGTTTTCAAAAGCTTTCTTCCTCAGGTTGGTTAAAACTTAGGATTGTGTGGTAATGGGTTAAACCAAAATTATGCAGTTTACCGTTTTTTATTAATTCTACATGACTATGCTTTATATTTTGATTTTACATTGCATTTCCTCTCATCTGTCATCTTTGAATGAAGATATGACCAATCACGTGAAAAGGGACTATCTGGGAATTTCGCACATCAATTAGATGAAAGCAAATCAACGATAGAAAAGGTCAACTTAAGTTGATATTTCAAAAATGATTGTACAACAAGGCACAATGACTACTTTTCAAATAGAAAATGTCAATTAAGAGGAAAGTGTCAACTCTGGTCAGACTATTCAATCTGCGCAGTATGACCAGGGTTGATACTTTTCGTAGTTCCCAGAAGGTCCCTTTTTAGCTGACAGGTCACACATTCTAATGTAAGCTTAATTTTTCTCTGAGATTCTTCTATCTCTAAAAGTGTACCATAAGAAGAGATTCTGACTTCACTAATTATAGCATTCTACTATAATATCATCATACAAATACATTACAACAAAATATGATACAGACATCCCCCACAATGTACATGTACTGCATTTCCCTGGATAGCAATACACAGAACTGTCCTAAACATGCCCAAAGCTCTGCGAAAAGGGGCTTTATCCCTATACCATACAATCTCGACTTTTAACGACCCGCAGAAAGAAGGCCTTTGAAAACATTGTGGGAAAAGGAGAAAATGCTGGTAACTTGTATTTTCTCCTATTCCAACAAAGTTTACCAAAACTTTGGAGTCACTTATGAAATTTCCTTTGTTGTGTGGAGTTCAGTTTGGACAGGACTAAAACTTTGCCATTTGGTGAAGAGTTCATGTATGTGCAAAAGTATGGATGTAAAACTGACCCGGGTCAAAATATCTTACTATCAGTCTAATTTCTATGTCTGAAAGGACCAGTCTACTTTAACCCTTTCCCAAACAATCCCTGGTTTTTACTGGTCTGGAATAGTAGCCTTTTGAAAACATCGTGGGAAAAGGAGAAAATGCTGGTAACCAGCATTTTCTCCTTTTCCCACGATGTTTTCTACCCTATCATAGACAGAAATCATCTTTTCAGCAAGAGTTGAATTGTCGTCTGCAAATGCTTTCAATTTGGTCTAGTCCAAAAGTTTGTCGTTTGGGAAAGGGTTAAAGATTTATTCTGCTTTAACATAAAATTGATTTTATGGATCTATGTTAATGAGATCCTTTGCTTGGTAAAATGTATCGCAGAGATGCATTAACTCTTCACCAAACGACAAATTTTCAGACTGGCCTAGACTGAAAGCATTTGCAGATGTCAAAATAAATGTGACTGAAGAATTTGATTTGGGAAGGGTAGAAAACATTGTGAGAAAAGGAGAAAACACGGGTTATCAGCGTTTTCCCCTTTTTCCTCAATGTTTTCAAAAGGATTCTACCTCAGGTTCGTCTAAAGTCATCATTGTGTGGTAAAGGGTTAAGTCTTCACCAAACATCAAAATTTTAAACTTGTCCAAATTAAAAGCATTTGCAGATGACAAAATAAACATGACTCTAACATTGAAACTTGACTTCAGAAGAGTAAAAAACTTTGTGAGAAAAGGAGAAAATGCTGGTACCAGCATTTTCTCCTTTTCCTACAATGTTTTCAGAAGGCTTCTTCCTCTGGGTCGTAAAATCCAGGGACTGATTGGTAAAGTGTTTAACCCATTACCACACAATCCCTACTTTTGATGCCCCTGAGAAAGAAACCTTTTGAAAACACTGTGGGAAAAGGAGAAAATGCTGGTAACCAGCATTTTCTCCTTTTCCCACAGTGTTTTCTACCCTTCCCAGAACAAATTTCAATTTTTCAGTCACTTTTATTTTGTCGTCTGCAAATGCTTTCAATTTGGACCAGTCTAAAATTTTCTTGTGTAGTAAAGAGTTAACCCCCATTTGCAAGAGCATGTGTCATGCAGAAGTCTAAACATATTGTTATAGTGTGGAAATACAATGTCTTATCACAATTCATCCATTTATCAAAAATATCAAAACTTCTCTATCTATCTTACAGGTGCCGTGCCCCGGTAGTTCAATCAGTAACATACAGGACCAGAGAGCAGGGGGCCACGAGTTCGATCCCTGGCTCGGCCAATTTCTTTCCAAGGATTGATGATTATTATTTCTTTTTGAAACCCTATGTTGTGGTTTCTCATTAGAACCAGATGATTCTAATGAGTATCCACATCAAAGGGTTTAGTGGAGAAGAATTTATTTTTTTCAATTTCAAAATCAAAATCACTCCCTATGTCTGGAGCTCTGACGGGGTAATCCTTTACTTTACAATCCCCAATTATAAAGACCCTGATTAAGAAAGTTTTTGAAAAGGAGAAAATGCTGGTGACCAGCAATTTCTCTGTTTCACACAATATTTTCTTTTCCTTGTCACAACACAGAATTTCATTTGTACAGCTTTCAAACTTGGCGTCTGCAGATTCTTTCAGTTTGGATGGGTCTTTAAATTTGTTGTTAACTCTATACCAAACGACAAATTTATAGACTGGTCCGAATTGAAAGCATTTGCAGATGACAAAATAAAATCTTAATGTGACTGAAAAATTGAAATTTGATTTGGGAGGGGCAGAAAACATTGTAGGAAAAGGAGAAAATGCTGGTTACCAGCATTTTCTCCTTTTCCCTCAATGTTTTCAAAAGGCTTTTTACTCAGGGTCATTAAAAGTTGGGATTGTTTGGTAAAGACTTAAGGAAAGGAATAAGCCTTTACCAAACTACACAACTTTAGGCAAATCCAAATTGAAAGTATTTTCAGACAAGTTACATGTGGTTAACCCTTTACCCCATGAGGCATTTCTATGGTATCTCTAATTGACCCTAAATAACAGCAAGGATGAAGTCATTTCTTAGGTGTATATGACACCTTTTGATAACATAGAAAACATTGTGACAAAAGGTGAAATTGCTTGTCACGAGCAATTTCACCTTTTGCCACAATGTTTTCCAAAGGCTCCAACAAGCAACGCATAGAAATGAGTATCTATGGAGTACAGGGTTAATATAGTGGAATTTGTTATTCATAGGTAAAACAGAAAGCATTGTGGGAAAAGGAGAAAATGCTGCTTACCAGCATTTTCTCCTTTTCCCACAAAGTTTTCAAATGCCATTTCTGTCAGGGTTGTGTGGAAAAGGGTTAAATGAATTGCTTCTCTACAAAATGATCTAGAATTGAGTAGTAAACTTTTGTGTAATAGTAGGTTTGAAAAGGATGAGCACCATAGCAGTAATAGAAAGAGGCAGTTTTACCATCAAAATATCAACAATTATTAAAAAAAAAACACATGGAAAAACAACTTTGTTATTGAGATTCAGCAGTATAAATGTTCTCGATTTTTCAAGAGAAATTGCCCTTTTACATGAAAGTGTATATTTACCAACTATACAAGGCCTGCACCATGTGAAATGGGACATTTGGATATTTGCATATAGTATCATCTTGAATCAGCCCGCGCAGTCCATACAGGTTTTTCCAACTCTGTGGAAGCTGATATGAGACGTCACTTTACGGAAATGTCAGTGGATGCCCAATTTTGCATGTTGCAAGCTATATAACATTTTTCTAATTTTAAATTGCGGGACGAACCATGTGACTGGCCAGGATTTTCAGACTTTCTTTATTTACCAAGTCCTGATATTCAGAATTAGAATGAGACTTGTAAAGTTTGGCAAATACACTCCCTGAACTATTTGTTCAGACAGTCAAGGTCACCTGGACAAATTTGAGAGAGTGTTTGTTGAGGCAGTTGCAATCCCAGATGTGGCACATTCATCTGCACTTTGATCGTCATAGACTAGGACCCTGAACATAGAAGCAGTCCGAAGTATCACCTCTGCTGCATCGTCACGATTGAATTCCCGTAACCTTGACACTAACTGACCTATACTTGCATTCGGTTCTACATTGGACCATTCTTCTAATGTTCTTTCTGTCTTACTTTCAGTTTTACTACAGTTTGCATCCAATGAAGGTAAACAAGTTTCAAGTCCCAGTGTCACAGCCAAGAGACACCAGTCCCTGCCTAAAGGATCCTGGGGATCCATGATTCTACACAACATTTGTCTTGTGTGAATTGGCAGATGAGCTATTGGTAGATCTATCCCTGCACAAACGCTGTTTTTCACATCATTAGAGCCAAGGAACAAAATATCATAATAATTCTCCGACTTACTCTCTGGCATTTTGAATGTATAGCACTTGTTTAGCTGGGCTGTTAGAATGTCTTTACAAGAATAAACATGTGGAGATTTACAATGATCCTTTAACTGTGATGCACTAAGTACATACTTCTCTAAACACAGTCCTGGACAAACATGGGCTATCACTTGTTCTGTTGTGTTTACAAAGTCCTCCAAAAAGTAAAACAAGGCTGTCCGAGATTCTGGTGGTCCCCTCACTTTAATCTCAATATACTGCTCATGTCTGTCCATACTCACCATACACTCTAGTTCTCCACAACAGTACTTTGATCCATGATGCCACTGATAAAGGTCAGAGTCAAGGTCATCATTTTCCTGAAGAATGTTTCTTCTCAAATGAGTCTGAATTCTTGGAAAGACATGTTTAAGTTGACCTGGGCTTTCATAAGATTTCAACCTTACACCTCCATATACTGCATTTCCAAAATGTTTCAGATCTCTCTGCCATAGGCCATTCAATGTTTCAACAAAATTCAAACATGGAAACTCATACTCAATTTCATCATCATTGTCACAGTGGGTACACACTTCTAAAGCTTCCAGAACATTTAGCAAGTCCACAGCATCTGTTTCTGGATACATGATCTGAAATTCATCCACTGTGAAGCATCCAGTAATTCTGGACTGGACTATTTTCTCATGAGAGATGAGGTTTCCAATGATATCACTGCACAGCCATTTTGGATTAAGAACAACCAAGTCCTCTCCACAGTCATTTGGAAGGTAGATTATCTGCAAAAAAAAAGAACAAATGCCAAAAATGTAAAATTGTAAAGCTGTTACGATTGAGCTGTGCTGTATTTACAAGCTTGTGCCAAAGTCCTTAAACTATTTAAAATTTTTGATATGCCAAATTGAAAGATTTTGAAGATAACTTGCCTGTTGATGAAATAACTGAATTTCTATATGAAATGTTTAAAAACATTGTGGTCAAAGAAGAAAATGCTGATTATCAGCATTTTCTCCTTTTCCCACAATGTTTTTAAAAGGCTTTTACATTGGACTTGTTAAAAGCTGGAATTGTTTGGTAAAGGGTCAAACCAACAGCAAATATCTATGGTGATCTGCTTGCATAATTTGTGCAGTCTGATCTTCATCTACACTGGCTGAAAAGACAGCTACATTTGTGAGTCACTTAACTCAGCTGATTTAACCCATTACCAAATGACAATATTTTAGACTGGTCCAAACTGAAAGCATTTGCAGATGACGAAATAAAAGTGACTGAAAATTTGAAATTTGTTTTGTGAAGGGTAGAAAACATTGTGGGAAAAGGAGAAAATGCTGGTTACCAGCATTTTCTCCTTTTCCCAAAATGTTTTCTATAGGCTTCTTTCTCAGGGGCGTCAAAAGTAGGGATTGTGTGGTAATGGGTTAAACTTATATTCATTGAGCATAAACCCAATTTTTCCCACATTTCTAGAAGACGGTGTAAAGTTGATTAACAGAATGATAGCATAAACCCAAGTTTTCCCGCATTTCTAGAAGACGGTGTAAAGTTTACAGCTCCAGAAACACGAAAATTGGATCAACAGCTTATTACTATAACATGAGTGCCTTTTCCTCTATTGTTTCTGCCATGGTATCTTATATGCTATTCCTTGGTGTATTTTGTGCTGGGTGCAGAGAAATAAGAAGACAAAATTTCTAAAAAGTCTTTTACCACTGGGTCTTTAAAACTCTGATTATTGTGGAAAAGGATTAGACGAAATATGAAATATCCCTTCGACACCCTACCTCACCAACAAACTGTAACTGTTCCACAAGATGTTTAATATGATTTTCTCCAACCAAGGGATTGACCTTTGACCTGACAAACTCTATGAAGTGTTGCCATGACAACACAGGGTAGGATGACGATGATCTTCTCCATGAAGGTAGGATAGTTAACATGGCCTCCAAGAAACCATTGGTTTTGCCCATTGTCTGAAAAAGTCACAACAAAAACACACTTTTACTACAACTTATATTAAATTAAGGGGTGTATTGCTCTATCTATGAGATTTCATACCATACTCAAACAGAATTTCAGTTATATGCCGAAAGTTCACTTGTTCATTTCTTTCCTGGGTTTCACAAATACTATGAAATGAGCTTCGAAGTTTCTTTCCCACAGGCAAGCCTGGCAAGGAATATAAGCTGGTAACAAGCATTTTCTCCTTTTCTCACAATGTTTTTTACCCTTCACAAAACAAATTTCAAATTTTCAGTCACTTTTATTTTGTTGTCTGCAAATGCTTTAGATTTGGACAAGCCTAAAATTTTGTCATTTGGTAATGAGTTTAAAAGGACATGACTTAATTCAGTTATCTAATTTTTTGTAAACTGTAAAACTTTCAAAATTCAGTTTAATGTATCTTGAAAGCTTACCCTGAGTATTCCTGATCTAAGCTGATAAAGCTGTTGCTTCAATGCCTTTATATCTGTTGTCATGGCAACCTGGGAGTCCATCACAAAGACCCTTTCTACCAGATCAATGTCACCTTTGAACTTCTGTTGGACTTTCGCATATATGCTACTTGCAACTGGGCTGACGTATTCGCCCCGGGCGTTTTTCGGGCATCCCACCTTATCTGCATGTGTGCCAATCAGAATAACAGTTGGGCGACTTGGTAACTGTCCACATTGACCTGTACAAAGAAGATCACAATAAAATAACTATTTTTGTAGTCCATTAACCCATTAACTCTTTACCAAACAACAAAATTTTGGGTTGGTCCAAATTAAACACATTTGCAGACGAAATAAATGTGACTGAAAAGTTGAAATTTGGTTTGGGAAGGGTAGAAAACATTGTAGGAAAAGGAGAAAATGCTGGTTATCAGCATTTTCTTTTCTCATAATGTTTTCGAAGGCTATCTTTTTCAGGGTCGTTAAAAGTCAGGATTGTGTGGTAAAGAGTTAAGGTACAAATAAAGCTTGAACAATACAAAAAAAGGAGCACTTGCTTGCCTCTGTACCAGTAAAGAACTACGTTCTTCTTTGTTTCAAGTTTCATTTATTTGTACTATGAGACTTGCACCTAAGAAAGTGCAGATTCAGGTCAGCCTGCACAATCCCAGCAGGCTGATCTGGGCAAAAACTTTTCCCTATTGGTCAAATTTCTGTGCATGTATTTCCACGGACCAGTCTACCTCATGACTGAGTTGTATGTTTTAAAAAGTGACTATCATGGGTTGAGCATTATAATTCATTACAGAGATGTATTTTAACCCATTACCACACATTCCCTTCTTTTGATGACCCTGAGCAGGAGGCCATTAAAAAGCATTGTGAGAAAAGGAGAAAATGCTGGTAACCATCATTTTCTCCGTTTCCCATAATGTTTCCTACTCTTCACAAAACTATTTTTAAAATTTCAGTCACTTTATTTTGTCATCTGCAACTGCTTTCAATTTGGACAAGTCTAAAACTTTGTCGTTTGGTAATGAGATAATAAGCATGGCTCATTGCTTTTAACCCTTTACTCCATAGACATTCATTTTGACGTATCAACAACAGGCAGCTTTTGAAAACATTGTGAGAAAAGAAGAAATTGCTCGATAGAGCAATTTCTCCTTTTCCCACAATATTTTCCACTCAATCAGATATTTGTATCCTCATTTGTCCATATTTTTGACATCATAGCTTTATTTGCTGCTGAAATGGAAGAGCCCCAAATTGGCATATCGGGTAAAGGGTTAAAGATTTTGGTAGGTGTGTAATCAGTCTGCACAGCAAAGGCCAAGTATTTAATACACTGCCTTAACTCATTACCAGACGACAAAATTTTAGACTGGTCCAAATCGAAGGAATTTTCGGACAACAAAATAAAAGTGACTAAAAATTTGAAACTCGTTTTGTAAAGGGTAGAAAACATTGTGGGAAAAGGAGAAATTGCTCATTTCGAGCATTTTCTCCTTTTCCCACAATGTTTTCCAAAGGCTTCTTTCTTAGGGGCATCAAAAGTAGGGATTGTGTGGTAATGGGTTAACTCAATACCAAACAACAGTATTTTAGGCTTGTCCAAATTGAAAGCATTTCCAGACGACAAAATAAAAGTGACTGAAAATTTGAAATTTGTTTTGTGAAGGGTAGAAAACATTGTGGGAAAAGGAGAAAATGCTGGTTACCAGCATTTTCTCCTTTTCCCACAATGTTTTCAGAAGGCTTCTTTCTCAGTGTCGTCAAAAGTAGGGATTGTGTGGTAATGGGTTAAAGCTGCTTCTCCTGGATATTAACACTTTACCACACAACAAAATCTTATACCTGTCCGAATTGAAAGCATTTGCAAAGGACAATTTCAATGTAGCTTAATAATGCTACTTAGTTTTGATAGGGTAGAAAACATTTACATCAGTAACATAGATTTATTGATTTATTGAAAAATGTCAAAGTTTTAGACAACAACGACAAAAATGCAGAAGACAACGCCATCATTCAGCATTTTCTTCTAAAACAACCAAGCTAAAAATACCTACCTAATGGTAGCATTGGAGTAACTCTAGCTTTCAGGAAATTGAGCCAGAAATAAACTTGAGCGATCTGTTCATCAAAAGGGTCCAACAGACTGAACATAACAATGTGTATACAACCCATCTCTCCTAAATAGTGATCATACAACACATAATACGGTTCATAACCAGAAAAGTCCCACAGACTCAGATCTCCAACACCTGGAAATAGGATCACAGTAGTATGCTAACATTTAGAATTTACAAAGTTGCAATAGTCTTTGTTGTGTAAAAAGCTCAAATATCTGAAGTTTTATTACTGTACTTTTCTATATCAAGAGTAATGAATGCTATAGCTCTACCAAATGACAAAAGTTTAGACTGGTCCAAATTGAAAGCATTAGCAGATGACAATATAAAAGGGACTAAAAAATTTGAATTGTGGTTTGGGAAGGGTAGAAAACATCGTGGGAAAAGGAGAAAATGCTGGTTACCAGCATTTTCTCCTTTTCCCACCATGTTTTCAAAAGGCTTCTTTCTCTGGGTCTTTGAAAGTCAGGATTGTGTGGTAAAAAGATAAGCAGCAGTTTCTTTTACATCTGTATACCAAAAAAGAAGCCACTTTCCACAAGAACATGTTTCTTTTTTGTTTCCTAAATAAAACTGACAAGGCTTGATACCAAACATGGAAATTTAAGAAGTGCCTATATTGAAGGTTTCCAAGTTAACACTTTAACCACACAACCCCGACTTTTAACAACCCTGAAAGAGATGGCTTAAGAAAAAATTGTGGGAAACGGAGAAAATGCTGGTTACAAGCATTTTCTCCATTTCAGACAATGTTTTCTACCCTATCAGAGACAGATTTTTGACACCTTAGCAACATTAAATTTGTCGTCTGCAACTGATTACAATTTGGAGGAGTCCAACATCTTGTTGTTTGGTAAAAGGTACCTCAAATCAAGAGATTTGTGTTTGGTATTTTTGAAAAGGAGAAAAAGCTGTTTATAAGCAAAATGATTCCAATAACATTTATCTGGAGATCTGTAAAGACCTGAAGTAACATGGCACAGGGAAACAACATGTAACACAGGCCCTACTCTATCATGTAAATATATACTCGCCTAGAAAAATAAATGACTAATTGCAGACATTTTGTGTCCAGAAATGTGTGAAAAGACTCATTATTTGTTGGTATACTTGTGGTGACATACACAAACAAAAAGTTTGCAAATTTTTCAAATTCTCGAAATTTCCACCTATAAAATATATTACCAGTGATGTTGACTTGCTGTATGTTGATTCCTTTGGTGTATTGTGGGTTACCAACAGTATAACATAGAGGTGTTGGCAAACTGTACTGACGAGATAATCTGGTCTTTCCCACTAAAATACAGACAGAATACCATGTTACCACTTGTTATCGAAATCACCAATTTTGTAGGGCAAAAAGTTTAGAACAACCTTGTCAGTGTCATATTTCACTAGATGTTGCAATAACCACAAAATGTTTATCAAAAATAAACTCAGTCACACTTTTATAAATCTTAAAGGGCAAAAAAAACCTTGAAACTTCAGTCAATTGATAGTTAACCTTTTACAAGATGACAGAATTTTAGACATGTCCAAGTTGAAGTGTCTACAGCCGACAATTTCAATATGGTTCAAATGGTGCAATTTTACTTTAATAGGGTTGAAAATATTGTGGGAAAAAGAGAGAAAATGCTAGTTAGAAGCATTTTCTACTTTTCCCACGTTTTCAAAAACCTTCTTTCTTGGGGTTGTTAAAAGATGAAATTATGTGGTAAAGGGTTAAAGTTCTGTAAAATTTGAAACAACTGGTACTAAATACTTCAATCAAATCAGTACATTTATGTCAAATTTTTCAATGGCTGCTTGAAACTTTGCCGAAATCAATTACATGTCAAAAATTTGCAACATCTCCGAGAAACTCCTTTCAAATCACGACAAGTGAATTAGGCTTTATGAATAAAATGAAAGCTTGGTAAAATCTTTGTTATTCTAGTAGAGTGACGTCATTCTGTATAAAGTTTGAAAGTTATTCAATGGATATTATCTGCATCTGCAATTTCCCTCCAAGTATGATCTTGTTTTCCTTTGATAATGAGTTGGTCATGTTAGAATTGAAATAATCTTCTTTCTATCATGGTTTATCGTTCAATAAACTATGTTATGAGTTATGAGACACAATGAATAAACCACTCATGCTATCACCCTCAGGGATTATTTATCATGTCTAATAACTGTGGTTTACTGAACAATAAACCATGTGGTAAGAAGATTATTTCTTGACCCTTTCTAAACGACAAATTTTGGACTCTTCCAAACTGACTGAGTTTGCAGACGACAATTTTAGATTTTGAGAAAATGGCAGAAAGTTCTTAACAAGAGGACCACGATGGTCCTATATCGCTCACCTGAGTACTAAGCAGCAAAGGTTGACAACAAAGATCATAATTACCAAATATTGAGGTTCAAGGGCTAATGATGATGAAACAAGAGAGGCAAATTGTCGCAAGATATGCAATCCCAGCGCAAGTTGTAAAGGAGGTATAATAGTTGCAAAGGGTAGGCAATGCAACAAACAATTTGACTTGAGACTTCAAAATTCCACTCTGGACAAGCAAACGATACTATTAAAATAAAGATCAAAGGGGAATTACTCAAAATCATTGCTAGGTAGAGTTATTGTTCTTGAACACAGTGCTCAGTTATATCACAACAAACATGCATACCAATTTTGAAGTCGTTCTGACTTGAGATGACAAAGTTATATTCCGAACAAGCATTAAATGCAGACTCATGTGAGATTTTATTGAGACAGACATTCTAACCAATTTTCAATTCAGCTTAGCAAGAAATGTGGTCTCAAGAGTGCTCACAAGAAGACTTTTAAAGATTTTCCTCTTTATCTCTATGTGAAATCTGAGACCAACAACATAGGGCTAACTTCCACACCAGGACCATAATTTGAAGTATTTTGGTTGAGGGCCACTAGATGATGATACATGCCAAATATGAAAGCTCTGGCCCTTATGGTTTGGGAAAAGAAGATTTTCTAAAATTTCCTTCTTTATCGCTATGTGAAATCCAAGAACCCACAACACAGGGCCATTTTCAACACTAGGGCCATAATTTGAGCTATGTTGCTAGAAGGCCACTAGATGATGTTACACGCCAAATATGAAAGCTCTGGCCATTACCATTTGGGACAAAGAGGTTTTTTAAAGATTTCCTTCTTTATCACTATGTGAAATCCGAGACCCACAACATAGGGCCAATTCTTTACATCAGGGACATAATTTGAAGTATTTTGGTAGAGGGCCACTAGATGATGCTAAATACCAAATATGAAAGCTCTGGCCATTACCATTTGGACAAGAAGTATTTAAAGATTTCCTTTCTTTTCTCTATGTGTAATCCAAGACAAACAACATAGGTTTAATTTTCACACCAGGGCCATAATTTGAAGTATTTTGGTAGAGGGCCACTAGATGATGCTGCATGCCAAATATAAAAGTTCTAGCCCTTACGGTTTGGGACAAGAAAATTTTCTAAAATTTCCTTCTTTATCTCTTTGTGAAATCCAAGACCCCACAACATAGGGCCAATTTCCGCACTAGGGCGATAACTTGAAGTATTTTAGTAGAGGTCCACTAGATGATGCTACATTCCAAATATGAGAGCTCTAGCCCTTACAGTTTGGGACAAGAAGATTTTCTAAGATTTCCTTCTTTATCTCTATGTGAAATCCGAGAACCTACAACATAGGGCCAATTTCAAACTATAGCCATGATTTGAAGTATTTTGGTAGAGGGCCACTAGATGATGCTACATGCCAAATATGGAAGCTCTAGCCCTCACAGTTTTGGAGGAGAAGATTTTTAAAGTTTTTTCACTCGGTTGCCATGGAATTAAAATCTTTGAAGTATTTTGAAAGTGCATCACTTTGGGATCATTTCTGTGAAGTTTGATTGAAATCTGATTGTTAGTATAGGAGGAGAAGATTTTTTTGTAATTGTGAACGGACGGACGGACGGACGGACCGACAGACGGACGACGGACATTGATCGATCACAATAGCTCCCCTTGAGCACTTTGTGCTCAGGTGAGCTAAAAGGGTAGAAAACACTGTTGGAAAAGGAGAAATTGCTCGTTACGAGCGATTTCCCCTATACTAACAGTGTTTTCAAAAGACTTCTACTGCAGATACGTAAAAACCAGGGATTGTTTGGGAAAGAGTTAAATTAATCACAATAGAAAGAATAGTATTTTTAATTACTGTATTTTCCTCCTTTAAGGTTTGGGCTGGGCTTTGAACTTGAGCTAGGGCTTGCACCTGAACTGCTGAGTCTTGACCTACGAAAAAAGCTGCTAAACAGACCACACTTCAGGCTCTCAATAAGGGTTGATTTACCGACTCCAGTGGACCCAAGAAACTTGACCTTGACTTGTGGTAAGGGAAGTGTTGAAACCATCAGCTGTTTTACATACATCTCTCCTTTCTCCTGAAATATAAAATTGCTTTTCTCATTATTATGCAAGTATAAAATGAATCTGGAAAAAGGTGGTTTGGTGCATCTCTGTAAAACACAGCATTTATAATTTCAATATTGTGAAAATGGAAAAAAGGGGCATGATTGGGTCAAAAATAATTTAACTTTTTATCAAACGACAAAATTTTAGACTGGTCCAAATTCATAGCATTCGCAGACGGTATTTAAATGCGACTGACAAAATTAAAATTTGCCGTGGGAAGGTAGAAAACTTTGTGGGAAAAGGAGAAAATGCTGCTTACCAGCATTTTCTCCTACTCTCACCATGTTTTCAAAAGGATTCTTTCTCAATGTCTTTAAAAGTTGGGATTATGTGGTAAACAGTTAAGCCTTACCTGCTCTCCTGGTATAGAGTTAATGCAATTTTTGAGATTGACATAAATAACTTCAGTGGTGACAAAAATAGTACAGAGCATCCAAATTCCTGATAAGCTTCAAAGACAGGATTACGACAAAACCTCAACCTCGTCTTTCAACTTTAAATCTTCACCACGAAATGATAACCTTTGACGACCTTTAGAAAGAAGTCTTTTGACAACATCGGTTACCAGCATTTTTTCCTTTTCCCACAATGTTTTCTACCCTATCAATAACCAATTGCACTATCTGAGCCACATTGAGACTGTCGTCTGCAAATGCTTTCAATTTGGACGGGGGCAAAATTTTGTTATCTGGCGAAGGGTTAAAAACAGCCAGATATTTTACTTTTTATTATAATTACCGTAACTTTTGTATGTTCATGTACCTGTGCATCATGAAGTTGTGTGATCATATATACTAGGATGAAAGAGAAACACAGGGTACCATACGAGATATTGAACAAGCTTTGAGTCTCCAATGCAGTCAGTCACTACTTTTTTCACTGACAAGAGGCTATTTTCTCATTTCCTTTTGGCCACAACAAAATGAAATTTCATCAAAATATTCTGATACTGATCAGTGGTAAACATAAAATCATAATTTAGAATTTTCAATCAAGTTATACACCTCTAAACTACCTTGAAAGGTTACCCTGAGTTTTTTTTTTTCGTCCTAGTATAGAAACATGCAAGCAAAATCATCAACCTACCCCTTTAACTTTACTCAGTAGTTCTGCTATTTCTGTAAAACCTTCTGCCAGAGCCATTATTTCTGGAGTAACACCATCCTGTAAGAAACAAATGGCAATGTAATGACAAATTAATTCTTTCACCAATTCCGAAACATTTACACCTGCCTGTTTTGAAAGCATTTGATGTTGACATATTAACCCTTTACTACATAGTCCTGGGTTTTTAATTACCCTGAAGGAAAAATAATACAGAAAACATTGTGGAACAAGAGTTTTGCAAACCAGTGCATATATGCCTAAAAGGCCTTGTCAGTGAAATGGGTTGCCAATGAAATCTAGAACACCTACAGATACGTAAATCTTTTACAGTCGCATGCACAACTACACATCATAGAGATTCATTGTGGTAAGTTTCTAGTTATCCTGATGAAAAGGCTAGTAGGAGTTGCACACACAAGAAATTGCCGACAGATGGTTGGAAGGACCGACAAATAAACAGACAGACGGACAGATGGACAGACAGACAGGCAGATGGACGAATAGGGCCATAACATAATACAACCCTACTGGCATATAAAAAGAAGAAAGTCCTGGTAACCAGCATTTTCTCCCTTTCCCAGAATGTTTTCCTTTCTATCAATGACAAATTCCATTTCTCTATTGTGTTGTCTGCAAATGCTTTCAGTATGAAGGAGTCTACAGTTTTGTTGTGTCGTATAGAGTTAACCCTTTCAAAAACGACAAATTTTACACTCTTTCAAACTACAAGCATCTGCAGACATCAATTTCAGAGTTGGCATGAATTAGCTTAAGGTCTTTAATAGGGTAGAAAGCATTGTTGGAAAAGGAGAAAATGCTGGTAACCAGCATTTTCTCCTTTTCCAACAATGCTTTTTAAACCCTTCCTTCCTAGCACTGTGAAAACCAGGAATTGCTTGGTAAAGGGCTAAAGAAGGCTCTAGCACTTGGATACATCTTTGAAAGGGTAGAAACTATTATGGAAAAAGAATAAATGCTGTTTGTAAGCATGCTATCCATTTCCAACTATAGTATTACAGGTCTTTCTCTTCTGTCCATGAGAACAAAGGTTTGTTTGGTAACCCTTTACCACATAATCGGTTTCATTGACTCTTGGAAAGGAAGGCTTTTGAAAACACAGTGGGATAAGGCAAATCAGCATTTTCTCCTTTTACCACTATGTTTTCTACCCTATCAAAGGTAAGTCTCATCATTTGAGATACATCTAACTTATTGCTTGTAAATGCTTTGAAATTGGATAAGTCTAAACTGTTGTTTTCTGAAAGAGAGTTCATTAAAGCTATCAATTAGAAACTATTTCATCCACTGAAACAATCAATTAGGAATTATTTCATCCACTGAAGTAATCAATTAGGAACTATTTCATCCCCCTGAAACAATCAATTAGGAACTATTTCATCCCCTGAAGCAATCAATCAGGATCTATTTCATCCACTGAAGCAATCAATCAGGAATTATTTCATCCACTGAAGCAACCAATCAGGAACTATTTCATCCACTGAAGCAATCAATTAGGAACTATTTCATCCACTTACCTTATTTGGGATGTCTGCACTGGCACCAGAAAGTATCAAACACCTTATAATATCAATGTAACCCAGTTTACTGGCTATGTGGAGCGATGTAATGTTGGTGTCCTACAAACAAGCAATTACAATGAAAGAAAAGTCTTATTGTACATGCATAATTAAATTCAACATAAAATTCTTCACAACCTTCACTTAGCATAGTTATTCTTATAGAAATAAAGAAAGAAAAAAATTCTTTCAGAAAAAGATACAAAAACTCACTTTGAAAAGCAAAAACAATGAACAACTTGTATTCATCAAGCACTCACTGAATGACCCAAAATCCATAAAACAGATATAAGTTCATACCTGCTTATCAGTAAAATACATGTAGCTCTTTTCTGAACGATTGATCATATGGTATTTAACTCTTTCCCAAAGATGACAAATTAACAGTTGCTAAAAACATGATTTTTTTCTATATTGTAGGGTAGAAAACATTGTGGGAAAAGGAGAAAATGCTGGTTACCAGCATTTTCTCCTTTTCCCACAATGTTTTCAAAAGGCTTCTATTCCTGACCTCTAAAAACCAGGGATTGTTTGGGAAAGGTTTAATGCTGTTTTCAAAATTATTTTAGTATATGGCTGACATACAGTGCACCTATCTATGCTTTCTTGCAGTTTATGTTACTGGTATTTTGAACAATATTCTTCCAAAGCCAGTTGCTGATTTCCCACATAATGTCAGAATAATAAACAGCAGCGAGACAGGAATGAATCCTGTCGTCATGACTATTATCAATCCTAGGAAAGAAATTAGATTGGGATTCAAACCAGCAACCCCTGATACCAAGTCATCCTCAGTATGACCTACAATACAAGGGTTTGCCCTCTTTTCAAAATATCTTGTCCATTTCCAATGCATCAAAGTCAATCTGATTTGACTCTTTCACTTAATAAGTAATTCTGTCATTTTCGGTGACAAAAAATCTAAACCAACACAGAGCTCCAGATAAGAGGGAATGATGGCACTCTAAATCCATTATTTCTCTTTGAAACCCTATGTTGTGCGCATGCATTAGAATTGTCTCAATGAGACGATTCTAAGGAGTAACCACAACACAGGGTTTAGTGGAGAATAATTCGTATTTTTTTCGTTTTGAAATCAAAATAATTCCCTCTATCTGGAGCTCTGCAACAGCCAAGTTTTCAGCAAATGTAGAATTGTTTGTCAATGAGTTAACTCTACCAAAAGGCAGAATTTTAGACTTCCACAAGTTGAAAGCATTTGCAGATGACAAGTTATATGTAACAGTTTTCTAAAATCATGATTATATTTATTGTCTATTACATTGCAGAGAAACCTTATGGGAGAGGGAAAAATTGCTGTGTAGTTGTCATCTGCAAATGCTTTCACTTTGGACAAGGCTAAAATTTTGCCGTCAGGTAGTAAAGTATTAATACTTTTTATTTCATGCTTTCCGGTAGGATATCGGGAAATAGCAGTGAAAATATTTTTCAATCTTACACTGGTACGACCAGTGAAAATACCGATTTTCACATTCTTGTTGCCTAAGTAAATTGCGCGTGCCTAACAACCAGATGGGAAATATGACGTCATATACCTCACATTTCTTGCGCTTGACGTAACGTTGCTATGCGGGAGGGGTACGCCACGGGGAACAAGGGAAAAGAACTGTACTGAATTTTGATAAAGCTCCTCCCAGAAAGGGTAAAAAGCATGAAATAAATAGAATATTTGTTATTTTCGGTGAAAGATCGAAATTTATTTCATCTCGTGAACACCATCGGTAATATTTTCACTCATGGCTGCGCCACTCGTGAAAATATTACCGATGGTGTCCACTCGATGAAATAAATTTTGATCTTTCACCGAAAATAACAAATATCCTCTATGTCATCTACCAATACTTTGAATTAGGATGAATCTAAAATGTTGTCATTTGGTAAAGAATTCATACAAGTTTACTAGGTAAACTAAAGTTACCTTTGTCACCACGTCCACTTTACTTCCATAGGCACACATTGTCTGTACAATAGTTAGCAGGCCCTCCCTCACAGCACAATGTAAGACATACTCTCCAGCATCCTGTAAATAAGCAGCACATACATAAGTAGAAGATCTTGTGATCTACATTATACCTTTTATTAAAACTTTTCCCCACCATGTTTTGATTTTCTTTTTCGTCTAGGTAACACAGCTGGATTGGTGAAAGGCTCTGTCTGCTCATATCATATTCTTTGAAGATTCAACCTATCTGCTACGATACATCACCCTCAATATTGGGGGGATTGTAGTAAGTAGCAATGCAGAAAATGGCTTATCTCAATATGTTTGAGGAGAAATCAGGCCTGTTTCAGCTTCTCTAAATTGAGGATCATAGCTGAATGAATCGCACCTTGTAGCATTTTATTGAGCAAACGCTTTTTTTAGTTTGAAATTCAAATTATCAGTTGTTGCGAAGAAAGGTGGTCCAATTCTGTATTCAGGATTTTTACTTGTAGAATACCATCTAGCGGGAGATAATGGGTGACAGTTTCTTCTCCTGTCACTTACTTTAGAAGCATCTTAACTTTTTACAACACAATCCCAACTTTTGACCACCCAGAGAAGAAGGCCATTTGAAAACAATTGAAGGAGAAGGAAAAAATGCTGGTGAACTGTTTTCTGTCGTATGAGATATAAATTGCATCATTTCACCAATGTTTAATTTGTCATCTGTAGATGCTTTCAATTTGGACCTGTCTGAAATTTTGTCATTTGGTAAAGAGATAAGGGTTAATAGCAATATGCCATTGTTTTAAATGACAGGACCAAGCATAATATCAAAGATTTTATGCAAGTCATTCCATAAAGACAGCTCCATAAAAATCTATTTGGTCTAACAAACGACTGGATCATGAGGTAGAATGGTCCAAGTATATGCAAGAACATTTTGATCCACGTCAGCCTGTGCAAACTGCGCAGGCTGATATAGGTCTATACAGTTTGCAGATGGTAAACCCCCTTTTCATAGAGAATAGCTGAATGAATGCAGTTTTGAAAAAGGACACATTTACCTTCATAATTCTTCAGAAATAAGTCAAAACTTTGAAAATAGCCAATCAAAATAAGTTTAACCAGAATGATTTAATGTTTCGTTAAAAAAAAAAAAACCTCCTATCACTGTGCCATGATAAAAACTTACTACTAGTATGAGCAACTTTTCCTTCTGCCTGTCTGTTTTCATGAGTATATTGCTACAAGTGGAAAAGAGTCAATGACCCCATTTATTGACTTTGTCTTACCTGGACCATGTCATCCATGTGACATCCCGCATGCAGTAACATCAAAGCTATGGCCGTCTGACGTCTGTTACATGCCAAATATAGGGCTGTACTTCCCCTCTGTAACAAAGGTGAAAATATTTTAGTGTAACCCTCTACCACACAACCCTGACTTTAATTGACTCTGAGAAAGACAGCTTTGGAAAACACTAAGGGAAAAGAAGAAAATGATGGTAACCAGCATCCTCCTTTTCCCACAATGTTTTCTAACCTATCAATGACAAATTTTGTCATCTGCAAGTGCTTTCAATTTGGACCAGTCTAAAATTTTGTCGTTTGGGATAGGGTTAAAAAGCCCTCAACACCTAAAGTTCCTTTTGCCGCAAGTGTGGATAAAGAGAATAGTAAAGGTAAGTGAAAAAAATGCCAATTACAAGTATTTTCCCCCTTTCCTACAATATTTTAACCCTTTCTAAAGACATATCCTATCAATTCGGCCACATTTGACTTGTCTGTAAATACTTTAAAATTGAACTGGTCAAGAATTTATAATCTGGTATAGCGCTTAACTCATTACTAAACAACAATATTTCATGCTTGTCCAAATGTGACTGATCTATTGAAATTTGGTTTGGAAAGGATAGAAAACATTGTGGGAAAAGGAGAAAATGCTGGTAACCAGCATTTTCTCCTTTTTCCACAATGTTTTCAAAAGCCTTCTTTCTCAGGGTCATTAAAAGTCAGGATTGTGTGGTAAAGAATTGAGTTATTGTTGTATGATTCTATCTTTATACAACTCACTTTGTCCTTTAGATCTAGTGGCATATCAGCTTCTATGAGAATTTTAACACAATCTAAGTGACCTCTGGCAGCTGCACAATGAAGGGCACTGTCTCCATCTTTGTTCTGAATGTCCAATTTAGCACCACTGTTACACAAAATCTGCACTATTGAGGTAAATCCATGCCAGGTTGCATTGTGTAAAGCTGTCTCACCAAGCTACAATAAAAATGTTTCAAACCTTAGTGTATACATATACAGTTTAGGTCAATATCAAATATAGCTAGGAGGAACCTACAAATTCCCTATCATTATAGATTGTGCATTGTCATTTGTTTGTCATACAACATATCTATTTTGTTTGCGTTACAATATTTCATTTTAAATGAATTTTTTCCTTCACCAAATTCACAAATGATACATTCAAAAAAAAAAATTGGACAAAAGAAGGATATGATGGCCCTGTACCGCTCCACTAGTTAATAAGTACAAATCATATGCACCAGAGAATTTATTACATTTCCATTCTAGGGAAAATAGTTTCCAACAAAAAGACTTTTTCCTATAAGAGCCCATGTGTAAATTTTGACCCCAAGGCAATTCTATTTTTGATTTATAATTACAATTATGACCTATAATAGGGATCTAAAATTACTTCAGTATAAATTAGAAGATTTCAATTTTTCTTCTATAAAACATGAGAGACATGGCTTATTTCATTTGAGGGGCTAAATTTTTATTCTAACATGACACGCG
Organism: Tridacna crocea; assembly: GCA_943736015.1. NCBI lineage: Eukaryota > Metazoa > Mollusca > Bivalvia > Cardiida > Cardiidae > Tridacna > Tridacna crocea. Next base: position 21,712,605 of record OX031066.1, read on the forward strand.
ACTTTGGCTTTATAAACACAGTGCAAGGAAAACGTGGTAAAATCTGCGACAATCCATGTAGGGTGACGTCATCCTATATCGAGTGACGTCATTCAATGAGTGAATTATTCAATGGAAGATTATCTTCATCCGCGTTTTTACTCTAAGTTTGAACTTGTTTTCCTTTCACTGAGAATTGGCCATGTTAGAATCGAAATAATCTTCTTTCTATCATGGTCTATCGTTCAATAAACCATGTTGTGAGTTATTAGGCACAATGAACAATCCACTCGGGCTGTCGCCCTCGTGGATTATTTATTGTGCCTCATAACTCACAACTGTGGTTTATTGAACGATAGACCACGATAGAAAAAAGATTATTTCTTAATCACACTGCTTGGAATTTGGACAAAGGTAATGAGCAAAGTTTTAATAAATCCAAGTCAGAAGAAACCTTCAGAAAAGTGGTTGCCATCAACACAGTTGCTCTAAGATATACACTGAGCATGATACAAAAGTACCACACAACTTACATTGTCCTGTAGATTGATATCCATGCCTGTGGAAGTGAGGTATTCTATCACAGAGACATGTCCATATCTGGCTGCCACATGACAGGCTGTTTCACCAGACTGAAAACAAAAATCAAACTTGGGTTACACTTTAACTACAAATGCAATATTTATTAATGAAACAGTTACTACCAGACAGTATATGAACCACAGAGTAATAATTTCTAGGCTGTTTTTTCATTAATATCTATAAAGAAGAGATAATAAACATTGATCATTGACTAACACTGTGCACAACAAACAACTACCATACAATAATTATTAAGTTAACCCTTTACTCCATAAGGCATTTCTATGGTATTTCTAATTGACCCTTAACAATAGCAAGGATGAAACCGTTTCTTATGTGTATATGACACCTTTTGATAGCATAGAAAACATGGTGACAAAAGGTGAAATTGCTCGTCACGAGCAATTTCACCTTTTGCCACAATGTTTTCCAAAGGCTAATAGAAGGAATGCGTAGAAATGAGTATCTATGGAGTAAACGGTTAAAGAAATCGCGATATTTTCTGTCACATTTTTTGGAGGTTGCACCACATCAGAAATATTCTAAACACACATTTCACATATCAATTTTTTCGCGAATATTCGATTGAACTATTTATATTTTTATGAAATCAAGAGACTTACACCACTAGTTCAAAAGATTGAATCTATTTCTACTTTGGTCTAGATTATGGTTCAGCTATGGCTTGAGCCTTTTGCCTCATAGTCAATGAGACTGTCAGCATTGTATTGGCTAATATCTTTCAGTATTGAGTTCTTTTGTAATGTCTTCATAACTTCCTGATAGATGGGAATCAGCAAAATTTACCCCCAAAGCCTATTTCTGCACATGTATAAAATGTTTGTTTGCAATAATGGCATTTATAATTTACAGGTACAAAAGACTAAATTTTCAATCACCTTATTTATGTCATCTAATGGCACTCCTTCTTCCTTTAGATACTTAATGACCTCCACTTGGCCTTGTCTAGCTGCCCAGTACACTGGACTGTCCCCATGCTGAAATGGAAATTGAAAGATGAAACACAAACAGTTCAAGTGCATGACTTCCATGACAAGTACTAGTTTTTTCAATATATAATGTTAGACCACTGAAACACTGATAAATACACAGAGGATATCGATGAAATATTAAAATTTATTTCATCTTGTGAAAATCACTGGTAATATTTTCATGAAAGGCTGTGCCACTTGTGAAAATATTACCATTGATGTGCAATAGATGAAATGAATTTCAATATTTCACTGAGAAAAACATGAATGTTGCATTTATTTCATGTTTCCAACCGCTTTTTTTTAAATATTTTCATCCGAATCATGTACAGTTGTTTTGGGTAATTCTCCATGGTGTACCCCCTCAAGACAGCAAAACAATGCAGTATTATGTAAAGCTCGAGAAATGTAGGGTATATGTGTGTGAATCATATCATATTCCTGTCTTGTAGTCTCAATAATGAGACACCCCAGTGATCTTTTTCATATTTGGACATTTACTGTACACCATACCGTCTCAAATCCATCGTAAATTTTCCGGTAGTAAATATACAGTGCTATACCGACTTTTGGTTTCGTCGGTTTTATCTGTATTGCAGTGAAATGCAATTAAATTTTAGTACTAATCATGACCAAAAACAAATTGTTAAACCATCCATTACATATAGAGCTTGTAGAAGTGGTTTACAACACGTTTATCTTGGAAAAATCATGGACAAAATTTATCACGCGTGGCGGCCATTTTGAATGTTTTTGGGAACGTAAACAGCTCGAGTCAATGATGAAATGCACGGTATTTTCTCACGATCAGCATTTCAATTGAAAATATTTGTATTTCAAATGAAAGAATATTGAATATGCAAGCCACAGGTATGTTTAAATCCTAGTTTTGTGCTCTATTTTGGAAATTATAAGAGTTCAAACTTGCGCACAAAATCTGTGCGGAACTTTCAACTGATTTTGTCCGGATTGTCTCTGTACCCAGAGGCGACCAGTCGAAAAGTAACATCGCCTTTGTGGGGAGTTATCTGTACTACCTGTCCTGTTGAATGGCTAGTACAGATAACTGAAAAAATGGTGGGAAAAGGAGAAAATGCTGGTAACCAGCATTTTTCCTTTTCCCACAATGTTTACTTCCACGCTGGAAACAAATTTCATTTATTGAGTTACTATTATTTTGTTGTCTGCAAGTGCTTTCAATTTGGATCAGACTAAAATTTTTTTGTTTGGTAACGAGTTAATGAGTGCAAAGCACATTCTGTAGATGCTTCTGCCTATAGAGCACAAGCAAATCAAAACCAGAGCTGTCACTGATTGTGACAATACCCCCGTCAGCACTTTGACAGAAAAAAGTGTAAAGTTTAAGGGGAGATAATTCCTCAACCAGGAGAAATTGACACATGAAAATTGCGTCTCACAAATCTTCAATATATGATCAGTATGTGTGCAAAGTTTCAGTACAATTGAAACTGTATGAGGAGCTCGCAACACAAAATTACTAGTACACAGACTGACACGTGGACGGACACGGCCAGACAGACGGATGGACACTCAGACAGACAGTCTGATTCAAGTATACTCCCGAAAACATTCGTTTCACACCTGAGGCTTAGATCTAACATATATTCATATGAAAGGTCAGTCACCTAACAGGTGTCACATTTATGTTTAGCTTGAGGGTTGAAGTTCCCTAACTATTGCATTTTAGGAGTTCATGAAAATTTGCTTTTGCAAGGAATTAAATGCTTTTGAATTGCTCAAATATTATGTTCTGTAAACCTTTCAAAATTCTAAATTATGTAAAAATAAATATGAAATTTGTGACAATTCTAACTAAACAGACTTAAGTGAAATGTTGAAATCTTTTTAGCAGTCTGAAAAGGCCTTTTCATTTATTTTGCAGATAAATTTAAGCGAAAAAGATAAATCCCATCCCACAAAATAAGTGAACCTAAACTTTCATGGCCATAGTACAGACCTGACTAATGCGACTTCAAACTTACCTATTGGAGAGTGTAGATCCAAGATCAGACTGCACATTCGATGCAGTCTGATCTTGATCTACACTGTCCAAAAAAAAGTCTGTAAGTAGCGCACAGCAACCTATGGGTTAAAGCTGAAATTCTACCACAACTAACCTCCTCTTCTTCAATAACATCCATGATTTATTTCCTTACAAAAAAACCCAAAACAACCACAAAAACATAGTTTCTGTGTCAAACAGTCCAAAAGTTGATGAAAAAAGTAACACAACTGTACTGAACTCCCACCTTTCAAAGGCAAGTAATTTATTATGTAGCCTATCAGTACATGTCATTAGGCAAAACAACTATTTTTACATTAACCCTTTTTCTTGCTTTAGGTATGACCCTGTAGGAAAGTGGACAGTATTCTATACTTAACCCATTACCACACAATCCCTACTTTTGACAACCCCGAGAAAAGAAGTCTTCAGAAAACATTGTGGGAAAAGGAGAAAATGCTGGTAGTCAGCATTTTCTCCTCTTCCCACAATGTTTTCTACCCTTCACAAACATATTTCAAATTTCCGTCACTTTTATTTTGTTGTCTGCAAATGCGTTCGATTTGGACCAGTCTAAAATTTTGTCGTCTGGTAAAGAGTTAACCCTTTAACAAAAAATCCTAATTTTTAACAACCCTGAGGGAGAACACTTTCGAAAAATTTGTGGAAAAAGAAGAAAATGCTTGTAACCAGCTTTTTCTCCTTTTCAAAGGCAGAGACAATCATTTTAACAAAATAATTATAATTTTGTTGTCTAAAAATGCTTTCAATTTGGTTTAGTTTAAGAGTTTGAGTTCAACATTAACTTTTAGACCACTTTGCACAGTTTAAATCTTTACCAAACCTAGTCCAACTTGAAAGCATTAGCATACGACAAAATAAACGTAACCGAAAAATTGAAATCTGTTTTGGGAAGGGTAGAAAACATTGTAGGAAAAGAAGCAACTACTGGTTATTAGTATTTTATTCAGCATTTTCTCCATTTCCCACAATTCTTTCAACAGGGTTCTTTCTAAGGTTCCGTAAAAATTGGGATTGTATGGTACAGAGTTAAAGTCCTGAAAATACCAGTATCAACATGCATCTACATTTACATCCTCCAAACCCAGGTTTGAAGCATTACATTACTGTCCATGAATCTACCTCTTGGATAATTGACGAGTAATTCGTTGTTTCTTAATTATGAATATTCGTATGGTCAGGAAGTACCCCAATAGCCAATTGAAAAATTGACTACATAATAATACTCTTTTGTAGCGAAGATAATTTCATTTTTCCATGATAAAGAATAACCCCACTATGGAAAAACACCCTAGGTTGTCAACAAATATATGCGTGTCTCCTGTGAGATATGTCATACTGCAGTACAGTGACAACACTATTGATCTCTGCGAACAATTTTTAACCGACAATCCAGCATATTTCTTCTTTTACCATAATGTTTTCTACCCTTTACTGAACAAATTTCACATATTTTATCATCTGCCAATGCTTCCAATTTGGACAAACCTAAAGTTTTGTCGTTTGGTAATAAGTTAACACAAGTTAAAGCACTTTTGCGGCAAAATATGGAGTTTGATCTTTGATCTACACTATTTGAGGTTGTATTCAATCCAGTAATTTCAGATTTGAAAATGCAATGTTTATGTTTTTTAAATTGAGAGGACATTTTCATCTCATTTATTTAACAGCTTAGGGGTCAAGTGTCTTTAGATAATATCTTTACATTACATTTTTCAGTTCAGGGAGGCTTCTTTCCCAGGGTTGTTAGCATTGTGGAGTAAAGGGTTAAACACTACTTAAATTTTACAAGTGCCTGTAAAACCTGAATAAAAAAATTCAAATTTCTCAATCCAATGGGTTTGATACTTACAAATTTTCACTTGAACAGGCAATCAAGAATTATCGGGTAAATTCAACCCTTTACCACAAAATCCCAACTCTTATCACCCTTGAGGAAGAAAAAATTTAATGAAAACATGGTGAGAAAAGAAGAAAATGCTGGTAATCAGCATTTTCTTCTTTTCCCACAATGTTTTATACCCTGCCAGTGGTATATTTCTATATCTATGACATAGTTATTATTTTGTCATCTGCAAAAGCTTTCATGTTAGCAAAGTGATAATTATGGTAAAAGACTGAGTAACCCTCTTTTTAAAAACATTTAATTTTTGTAAAATGTCTTTGCTACAGTTCATTGACTCTTCAATTTGCTCAAGGGAGGGGGAGAGGAAAGACTGAAGATGGCATTCAGGCACATGTAAACACTTTGCTTCGAATTGGCCAGGGTCAAAATTTGAAATAAGTGAATAAGGTAGGTTTTTAATGCAATTTTGATAAGAAGAGTAGTTATTACACCCATGAATTGTTTTAGATTAAGGAACAGAAGCATTTGTTTTGTATGTGAAACAGGGGGTCATGACCTTTCCTTCTTTGTTCTACAGTTTTGAACCAAAATGCGAAAGTGAGGGGTCATGTAGCTAACTCAAAAATTTAAATTTGTCTCAGGAAGGGTAGTAAACATTGTGGGAAAAGGAGAAAATGCTGGTTACCAGCATTTTCTCCTTTTTCCATAATGTTTTCTACAGGCTTCTTTCTCAGGGTTGTCAATACCAGGGATTGTGTGGTAATGGGTTAACTCTTTACCACACAATCCCAACTTGTAACGACCTTGAGAAAGAAAGCCTTCAAAAAACATTGTTGGAGTTATTTCCAACAATGTTTTCTACCCTTTCCAAATCAAATTTGACTTTATTTCTGATTCACATTTACTTTGTTGTCTGCAAATGCTTTCAATTTGGACTAGTCCAGAATTTTGTCATTTGGTAGAGAGTTAACCTATCAATACCATGCTAGTCTCCCTGTCCTGGTAGATGTACTAAGCTTACTATGAATACAACATTCTACATTCTGGCTCCTTTCCCATGTAAATACAGAGGTAGACCTCATTAACACTTGCTTAACTCATTACCACACGAGAAAATTTTGGACTGGTCCAAATTGAAAGCATTTGCAGACGACAAAATCAAGATGACTGAAACATAGAATTTTTTTCTGGGAAGGGTAGAAAACACTGTTGGAAAAGGAGAAAATGTTGGTTACCAGCATTTTCTCCTTTTCCAACAGTGTTTTCAAAAGGCTTCTTTCTCAGGAGCGTCAAAAGTAGGGATTGAGTGGTAATGGGTTAATCCTCAGATTTCTTTAACCCTTTCCCAAACAATCCCTGGTTTTTACGGAGTCAGGAATATAAGCCTTTTGAAAACATTGTGGTTACCAGCATTTTCCCACAATATTTTCTACCCTATAATTATAGAAAAATCTTCTTTTTAGCAACTGTTAATTTGTCATCTGCAAAATGCTTTCAATTTGGTCTGGTCCAAAATTTGCCTTTTGGAAAAGTGTTAATATAATGGACATTAATTTTTAAGTTTATATGCAGCAAGAAAACAAATAATAATAGCAACATCAAGGCTTTATCCTTCTAACAAAATATTGAACTGTAAACGTAGGTTCCAGGGGGGGGCATGGTCTTTGCAGTCTGATCTTGATCTTCACTATCTACAACATCAATGACAGCTGTACTTGGTACATACTCTAAAAGGTTACCACAAAAATCAAAACTTACTTAGCACTCTGACCAATAACCCTTAACCCATTACCACACAATCCCTAGTTTTGACACCCATGAAAAAGAAGCCTTTAGAAAACATTGTGGGAAAAGGAGAAAATGCTGGTAACCAGCATTTTCTCCTTTTCCTACAATGTTTTCTACCCTTCACAAAACGAATTTCAAATTTTCACTTTTATTTTGTCATCTGCAAATGCTTTCTATTTGGACAAACCTAAAATTTTGTCGTTTGGTAATGAGTTAACCTGCTCAATATGTGAAAATGAATTTTGAAGTTTATAGTAAAACCCCAAATTATACTATTTCAAAAGTATTTTTGGAAGAAAAAATATCTCTTTGATGGAAAGTGTCGATCTAAGATCAGACTGCATGTTTTGTGTAGTCTGATCTTGATCTACACTGTCCACAAAAGGTATCTAAGTCAAGCTTATGAGCCAAAAGATCATATGCATGACGAACAGTCACGTTTAGCCTTCCAGCTACAAGGTAACTATAGACGAGAAACACATGTCACTCTCTACCTGTCATTATAGGTGTAAACCTGAACTCTTCATTATCCTAATTACCCACATAACCAGAAAATTACTTCACCCATTACTGTACAAACAGAACCTATAACATCTGTACAATAGACACTTCAAAACATAAATGTATGGAAAAACAATAGCAGCTTGCAATATGGCCTTATGCTGCATGGCATGGGTACAGAGTAGAAAATGATTGACAGCCATCAAACAATATTAATTCTAGTAAATAGCAGAAGTTGCTTGTTACATCTGATGGGTTGCCTTTTTTGTTGTATAGGTTTCCATATCATTGGGAAAAAATCAACATTGTCCTTTGCTATAAAATTATCCTTTGTGGCAATTGTAGATGTTTAAGTGTAAAGATGACTTGTTCTGTTATTTGTTAACTTTCTACCTAGACTAGCATCTGTCTGTTAAATAAAAAAATTTTCACTAAAACAAATTCATCAAGTAAAAGTAAAGAACAAATAATCTGTGTTCTCAATGTTCTGATTGTCTGATTTATTGTATTTCACAAGAAGGGCAAATAACACATATTTCTGTGAGTATGATGTAGTTGTGTACCTTGTTTATTAGAATGACTCAAATGCAGGACCTGAATGCCAGGCTACTTTCTACCACAACATCCCAAGTTCTGATGACCTTGACACAGAAATCTTTAAGCATTTAGGGAAAAGGAAAAAATGCTTTTAACCAGCATTTTCTCCTTTATCTACAATGTTTTCTACCCCATCAAAAACAGAAATCATCACCTGAGCTTAATTCAATTTGTTGTGTGCAAATGCTTTCAATTTGGTCGAACCTTAAACTTTGTCCTTTGGTAAACCTTAACTATTTTGTTGCCAATGCTATAAATTCATCTTCTATGTATGGTGTACAAGTGTTGCTATACGCCATGGAAGAGTGAAGTCCATAATAAATTCACTAAAGTAGATCCCCAAGGACATATTTATTTTGTCTCATTTAGTGCAAGTACTGGTCAACTTCTAACCAAATGACAAAATTACGCATATTTATCGGACCCAAAACATTTAGCTGATGACAGAGTGAATATGGTCAAAAGTGGGTGAAAAGAGCCTTGGACAGGATAGAAAACATTGTGGAAAAAGGAGAAAATGCAGCTTACCAGCATCTTCTCCCTTTTCCATAATGTTTTCTAAAGCTTTCTTGCTCAAGTCCATGAACACTCAGGATTGTTGGGTAAAAGGGTTAAACAACTGATGTTCAAGATAGAATACATTATCATCCAATTATTGGTCATTAAGACCAAGATATTTTGCAAAATTTTCTGTTAACCTGGGGAAAAAAAAGCCCCATGAGAAGGACTGTCCAACACTACCCATGCACAGCTCCAGATAAGAGGGAGTGATTGTATTCTAAATCAATTATTTCTCACCAAAATCCTATCTTGTCTGTACTCATTAGAATAGTCTCAATGAGACGATTCTAATGAGTACCCATAACATAGGGTTTAGTGGAGAATAGTTAATATTTTCAATTTTGAAATCGAAATCACTCCCTCTATCTAGAGCTCTGATCAATGTCCTTTTGAAAAAACCAGGGCCCAAAACAAATTTGCATCATCATTGCAACAGTATCGTTGACTCATTGGTACTCTTGTGGACCGTGCAAACAAAGACCGTAGCGCACAAAACATGCAGTCTGAGCTTGATCTACAGTGTTCACAAATGCAATTGAGATTGATCTTTCAGATATCAATGATTGCAAAGAATTGCTACGTGGAAAATTTTTGGAAGGAGTCCTCATCTGCCAGGATGTCTTGAAGGTCTTAACCCTTTTCCATACAATCCAAATTCTAGCGACCTTGAAAGAAAAGGCTTTTGAAATTATTGAGGGAAACAGAAAAAATGCTGGTAACCATCTACACTATCGGAAACAGGAATCATCACTTGAACTAAGCTTACTTTGTCAGTGCAAGTGCTTTCTACTTGGTCAAGTCCAAAATATTGTAATTTGGTAAAGAGTTAACAAGCACAATATATGTAAGTGAATTTTGTTTTTTCAGCCAATGAAAAATTGAATGATACTGCACTTTGAAGGTTATTTTGGGCATCATACATTTCATGATACTTAGCAGAAATTACAGATACAGCGCTGTAGATCAAAAACCAGATGTCATGTTTTTCTGCAGTCTGACCCTTATCCATATTGTTTGGTTAGGTTCAAGCAATTAATGCTATATTGTCTCAGACGCTACCTTTACTAGACTTGTTGGGCAGATAATTCTTTGTTCTTGCTAAATATGAACTGGATTCAAACCATGAGATCCTGCGATACAAATTCTGCTCATATTCTTACTATTTGCTATTTATTTAACTCTTTACCAAATAACAAAATTGTGTACCAGTCCAAATTCAAAGCATTTGCAGGCGACATCATAAGTATGGCTCAATATAGTAAAATTTGTCTTTGGAATGGTACAAAACATTGTGGGAAAAGGAGAAAATGCTGGTTACCTACAATGTTTTCAAAAGGCCTTTCTCAGGGTCATTAAAAGTCGGGATTGTTGGTAAAGAGTTAATTGACGTAGTCTGTGATCAATTACTGATTTCTGAACATGCTTGCAAATTAAAGCTACAAATAGGTTCATGCAATTCTGCAAGATTTTCTAAGATTTGGGTTCACCAACTATTCTTAATAATTATTCCCAGTTTTATGCTGCAGAATTGCCTAAATTTGAATGTGACATAACTTTTGATTGGCTACACCATTTAGTATAGGCAATCAGAAGTTGTGTGGCTTTCACATCTAGAAAAATCTTGAGAATTAGATAAAGATTGTTTTTAAATCTTTACTGAAAGACAAATTTATAGGCGGTTCCAAATTGAAAGCATTTGCAGATGACAAAATAAATGTGACTGAAGAATCAAAGTTTAATTTGGGAAGGGCAGAAAATATTGTGGGAAAAGAAGAAAATGCTGGTTACCAGCATTGTCTCCTTTTCCCACAATGTTTGCAAAGGTCGGTTGGTTGGTTGTATTGGGGTTTAATGCCACTTTAACCCTTTACTCCATAGATACTCATTTCTACACATTCCTTGTAGGAGCCTTTGGAAAACATTGTGGCAAAAGGTGAAATTGCTCGTGACGAGCAATTTCACCTTTTGTCACAATATTTCTATGCTATCAAAAGGTGTCGTATACACCTAAGAAACAGCTTCATCCTTGTTGTGATTTAGGGTCAATTAGAGATACCATAGAAATGCCTTATGGGGGAAAGGGTTAACAGCTATGGTCATATCATGACAGTCAGTGACACACACAAGTTTCCTGGCTTTCTCACACCAGTACTAACACAACTTTCTTTCCAAAGCAACGGACTACTTTTCTCACATGCTTCAGCAGAGGTGAAAGGCGAAAATACGCCGGAAAGAAAGTTCGCCTCAACCAGGTATCGAACTCACAACCACCAGGTCATAAGTCCAACTCGCTCACCACTGAGCCACCCGGGCGGGCTGTTTGCAAAGGGCTTCTACCTAGGGTCGTCAAAAGTCATCATTGTGTGGTAAAGGGTTAAGAATGGTTGATGATTAAGTACCCTGCAGGTTTCAAATTCTTATAGCTTACCTTATCATACACATTGATTTCTACCCCTTTGGACTGTAGGAATCGTATGACCTCTGTGTGACCTCCACCTGCAGCCATATGTACCGCTGTCTCCCCATGCTGCAACATATAAAACATTAGCTTTGTACAGCGGAGCATATACTCCCAAAGGGACTTGTCAGTGAAATGGGTAAAACTCTAGAACGCCCACAGAGATCAAAATTTTAAGAGTTACACGCCAAAGAGATTCCTTGTGGTAAGTTTCAAGTTATTCCGACAGAAACTGTAGGTGTAGTTGCACACACAAGGTAATGGACAGACATTCAGACAGATGGAATGATGGAAACTGAAGGTGCCGTTGCCCCTGTAAGTCTCTGTTAACAGACAGACATATAGACAGAAGGAAGGATGGAAACTGTAGGTGAAGTTGCCCATGCATGGCATTGTTAACAGACATATGGACAGATGACCAGGGCTTTAAAGGTGGGTACTTAGAAATTTCACATCACATCAAATCAAAAAATAAAGATATCACTGAAATTTATATGAAAAAACAATACAAATCATCAATAATTAAGAATCATAAAATTACCAAAAAAAAATTTTTTTAATGGTATTCCCTTAAAAGGCTACGTAGCCTCTTAAGCTATTTTTAGATTTCGCGCCAAAATAAAAAAATGCATTGTGGGAATGTTAAGTGACTAATGACGTTTAAATTCCATTACATAATTAACATGTAATTACTTTTCATAATATCTTTTTCGGACGCTATGTTTGAAGCTTTGTCTGTGTTTTTCCAGTATGTAAATGAGCGAGGTGTTCATGTAAAAATAGAACGTGTTTCCCGTCGATGTCGACCTTGGCCGTAGTAAATCTCTAATTTCTCGTGTTGTCGGATGGTTTTCAACTACTAGGGTTTTATGAATAACGATTATAAGGCTTTGGAAGTATAAGGATGATATTTTTGTTTTTTTGTAAAATTTTCGTCCCAAATTCTGAAGGGCCACCTTTAACATGATACATACCACGCTTCAGGCATACAATAATACATGGATAACACCATGCATCATAACAGTGCTGTATCAATCCTTTGCTTTGTGAAGTGCACACTCTTTTATCATCTAAAATTATGGTGAAACAAGAGGGCCATGATGGCCCTGAAGTCACTCACCTGAGTCTTTTGTGACCAAATATGACCAATTTTCAGTCTCTCCCAAGATATTATGACAAATATTCTAACAAGCTCTCATTAGTAAGGGACTAAAAATTTGGCCACAAGCATGTTGACAAGCTTTTTCTAGAATTTGTCTCAGTTACAAACTTTTAGGCCCAACACAACCTATTTTCCCATTGTAAAAAATTTCTCACCCACCTTGACCCATTTTCAAACTACTTGGAGATATTACCCAGAAAAGCATTCTGAAGAACTTTCAAGAATATCTGGCTCAAATTGTGGACTCTAGAGTGTACACAAGGTTTTTCAAAGATTTGACCAAAGTGATCTAGTTTAACATCGGACATTATCCATCTTTAAACTCATTCAAAATGTCATCAAGAAAAACATTCTGACAAGCATAAATGAGCATTTGACTGAATATGTGGCCTCTAGAGCATACACAAGATTTTTAGAGATTTGACGCAGTGGCCTAGTTTTTCATCCAAATTGACATCCTCTGGGATATCATTAAGACAAACATTCTAAGCAAGTATCATGAGTATCTGACAGAAAATGTGGTATACTAGTATATGATATGAAAGTTGGCAATGGACGACACACCACAGAAAACAGACACAGCATGATCACAAAAGCTCACCTTGATAACTTTGTGCTCAGGTGAGCCAAAAACGTGCTTCTTCTCCATGTTGTTAAATTCTTGTATTCTTAATCTATGCATTGCATTTTCATGCAGTTACTCTATACGATTTCCAAATTACCTATTTCAACTTGATCTAAAATGCAGTGAAGTGTAATATAGCTCTGCGCTGCCAGGTCAATACCGACTGCCTACAGTTAAACTGAATTCCTTTGCATGTAATGAGTAGCATTTAATACTCTATACAATGACAAAAATATCAGACTTGTCCAAATTGAAAGCATTTGCATTTTGCAGACAATAAAATACATAAACCATGAAATTAACATATATTTAATGCCCTTTCAATCAGGGTCGTTAAAACTCAGGATTGTTTGGTACAGAGTGGAAACCATCTTCGCAAGCCAAGGATACTAGGGTAGTACCCTTGGCCGCTCGCCTCTTTAAAAATCGAAGCTCCCGCTGCGCCTTTTCATTGGATGCGATCAAAACCCATCGCGTCCAATCAAACCATCCGTAACAAGAAATCTTTCGCAAAACAGAAAACAATAATGGCGGCGCCCATCAAAAACGAAAGTTGTCGTGTTTGTGACGAAATTTGCCAAAAAAGAGTAGACGATCGATATTTAGTGAGTTTTTTTTTTTTGTTTACAATCAATTATGTGAAGTATTAGGACGGGTTCCATAGCCAAATGATTGCGTCTGTTCGTCTTGTTTTGGTGTGATGAATCCGAAAGCGCAGCCATATTTGATGCATAACCAACCAATTTTATTACAAGCATTTTGATTTGTCAGAAATAACATCAGCAAAGGTTATGCAACTCGTGATATTCGACAGGTGGCGCAGCGGGTGTTTCGATTTTTAAAGAGGCGAGCGGCCAAGGTACATAACGAACAAAGTGGAGTTAGTATCCTTGGTTTGTGAAGATGAGTGGAAACAGGCATTACCTCTTTACCACTAATCCCAACTTTCAACAACCCTGAGAAAGAAGCCTTTTGAAAACGTGGGAAAAGGAGAAAATGCTGGTTACCAGCATTTTCTCCTTTTCCAACAATGCTTTTCTACCTTACTGGAAACAAATTTCGAATTTTGTTTTTTGTTTATTTTGTCGTCTGCAAATATGCATCAATTTGGACAAGTCTGCAATTTTGTCATTTGCCAAAGAGTTAAAGCATCAGAGAGTTGACAAAAGCTCTCTCTGATAAATCTCTTCAAGGCACTTACCCTATTAGCTGTTTGAAGATCAATTTTTTGGGCCATATTTGTCAGACTCTTAATTCCCTCCAGATTTCCTTCCTCTGAAGCACAAAACAAGGCTGCCATCACAAAATTTTCTGCTTTGTCCTGAAATGATATAACAGTAAACATTATTGCTCTATCAAAAGCATCTCAGGCTATGAACAGAATGGTATTTTGGTTTGTTCTGTTGTTAATTAACTCTACTCTTTGCAACACAATCCCGAGTTTTAACAAATCTGTTAAGGAAGGCTTTTGAAAACACTGTAAGAAAAGAAGAAAATGCTGGTGACCAGCATTTTTTCCTTCTTCAAAAATGTCCTCTAACTTATAAAAGATAGAATCATCATTTGAGCTACATTAATTTGTTGTCTGCAAATGCTTTCAAGGTGGCAAAGTGAAATTCTGAGACTCTTTGAATGGAGATTATGCAGCACTTGCATGACCAAACACTTGCATGACCGAAGAATCGGTGATCAACGTTGATATGCCGTTGATACGATGGCGTGCTGTTGCTGGTGCCCAGCTAATTGTTGCAGGTGCCCAGCCAATGAAAGAAACATTGGTGTTACCAGCATTTTCTTCTTTTCCTACAATGTTTTCAAAAGCTGTCTTTCTCATGGTCATCAAAATTTGGAATTGTATTGTAAAGTGTTAAAACTGAACGTCTAAAATTCTATTGTTTGGAAAAGAGTTACTGGCAAGCCTTTTCCAAACAATATATTTTACATCCATAGAAATCAAAAGCATTGCAAAATGCTGGTCATCTTCATTAGCTCCACTGGCCGAAAGCAAGCGGGCTTATGTCATGGCCCAGTGTCCATTGTGCATCTGTCCACCCGTCCATGCTTGCATTAACTTTTATTTCAAACATCTTCTCAGAAACTACCCATCCAATTTTGATGAAACTTCACAGAAATGATCCTGCCATGCTCCTCTTTAGAATTCCTTGAAAGAATTTGATTCCTTCAAAAACTCTGGTTGCCATGGCAACAAAACAAAAAAAAATGAAAATCTTTAACAATCTTCTCCTCTGAAACGATAAGGCCTAAGCTACCAAATTCTGCATGTAGGCGCATCCCACAGGGTCACAAGTTTTACATGGGCTCATATTTGGAAAAGTTAAAGAATCTACTAGTACCTAGCCATAAGGCCTAGAACCATAATCAGACCTAGGGCTACTAAATTTAGCTCTGCCTCAAGCGTCTGATGTTTTACAGGGCCTTTTATTGAGGCAATGTTGAAAATCTTCTTGTTTATAACCACACATTCTAGACCTGTATTATTTGGTATTGGGCTTTATAGTGTGGACCTCCACCAGGATTAAAGTAATTATAGTTTTGTGGAGAAAAATAGCTTTGCCTGGGGATCATAACTTTCTTGGATTTTATAGAAAAAATTTAGGATGCAATACAGGGCCTCTTGTTTTTCCTTTTCTCACAACATTGTCTAAGACTTTTTTTCCTCAGAGTCATTATACTCTTTGCCACAAAGAAATTCTGGAGTGTCTGCATGGACAACACTTATAACGGACAAAATCAAATGTTACTGAGACTATGATACTTGTCTGTGACACTGTAGAAAACTCTGTTAGTAAAAGAGAAAATACAGGTTAAAAGCATTTTCTCCTTTTCTTACAATGTTTCTATAGCCTTCTCCATCAGAGTTGTTAAAAATTGAGATAGTGTGATACATACAGGGTTAACTCTTTATCAACAAGCCCCAGTTTGTTTTCAAGACTCTGAGGAAGAAGCTTTTTGAAAACATTGTGGGAAAATGAGAAAATGCTGGAAACCAGCATTTTCTCCTTTTCCCACAATGTTTTCTTTCCCACACGGAATAGGTTTCAATTTTTGTGTTCAGTTAATTTTGTTGTCTGGAAATGCTTTCAATTTGGACCAGTCTAAAATTTTGTCGTTTGGTAAGGAGTTAACTCTTTACCACACAATCCCGACTTTTAATGACCCTGAAAATTAAAGAAGCCTTTTGAAAACATTATGGGAAAAGGAGAAAATGCTGGTAATCAGCATTTTCTCCTTTTTCCCACAATGTTTTCCACCCTGCTGGAAACAAATTTCAATCATTAAGTAACATTTATTTTGTAGTCTGCTAGTGCTTTCAATTCGGACCAGTCTAAAATTTTGTCATTTGGTAAGGAGTTAAAGATTAAATGTAGGGACAGAGAGGGACTGGGTCACAGTCTCTATAATTATATCCTCCTAAAAATAAAAAGAAAGAATAGAATGTTCTTTCATGTAATAATCAGTCCTGTAGTCAATGCTAATTAAAAATTGATTTTTCCCTAATTAAATATCACATAATCTGCATCTTGTTATTGTCAAGCTGTCCGAGAATAAACAAGTTCCTTGATTGTAAGCCTTTGAAATTCTGTCTTCCTTCCAACATATAAGTTATTAACCCACACAATCCCTCATTCTTAAAGACCTTTACAGGAAAAACCTTTTAAGATCCTTGATGACCCTTACAGAAAAGCTTTTGAAAACATTGTGGGAAAAGGAGAAAATGCTGCTTACCAGCATTTTCTCTTTTTCCAACAATGTTTTCTACCCTTTCAAGAAAAACAGAAGTTGGAGCCAGAAAAAACACTGGAAATTTTGCCAGATATCAGACTCATAACCACCAGGTCATGAGTCGGGATATGCTAACTACTGAGCGACCAAGCCAGGCAAATTGTTTTCTGCAGGCAATGAATGTTTTACCAACGTATTTTTTCCCCAATTATATATTCTTGTCTTTCTACACAGAACAATGTCTTTGATTTATTCAGAACTTAACTCTTTACCAAATGACAAATTTTAGACTGGTCCAAATTGAAAGCACTTGCAGATGACAATAGAAATGTAACGCAAAAACTGAAATTTGTTTCCAGCAGGGTTGAAAGCATTGTTGGAAAAGGAGACAATGCTGGTTACCAGCATTTCCTCCTTTTCCTACAGTGTTTTCAAAAGGCTTCTTCCTCAGGGTCTTGAAAAGTCGGGATTATGTGGTAAAGGGTTAAAGGTAAAACTGATCATGATAACTCACCATATTGGTAGAAACAGTTTCTGATTCCATTATGTATCACTATCCCACATATACAAAATATCAAAGTTATACAGAAAACAACCAAAACACCTCCTCGCTATCCCAAAATGCAACAATAATCTTCTGAGACTAACTCATCACAAACGTTCCAGAAATCATCCTGTAACTTAGACAATAGGTCTAGTTAACCCATTACTCCATAGATCCTCATTTCTACGCATTGCTTGTAGGAGCCTTTGGAAAACATTGTGGCAAAAGGTGAAATTGCTCATGACGAGCAATTTCACTTTTTGTCACAATGTTTTCTTTGCTATCAAAAGGTGTCATATACACATAAGAAATGGCTTTTTTCTCTGTTATTTAGGGCCAATTAGAGATACCATAGACATGCCTTGTGGGGTAAAGGATTAATATACATCCACCCTTCCCCATAGCCCAGCATTTCTCTAGTCTTAGAATCTACATTTTTTTATATATCATTATAGTAGTTGTGTAAGCAGAATATAGTATATAAGCTCAACCTGTACAGAACGAGCAGTCTCTTTAAATCTTGGAAATATATTATGGCAAAATCAGCCTAGAAAATGCAATCAGAGGTTTTAACTGATAGCAAAGAAGCATTACATATCATATTTGGCACCTTATGAGGTTTTTGGTACTCCTGATATAAAAAGATCATGATAAACAATATGATGACTGACAGATACATACAGTACTCTTTCACAACAGGCATTCTTTCCCTGTCTTATTGTATCAGAAATACACACTTTTTTCTCCTTTTTGCATAACGTTTTCAAAAGTTTTTTTCTTCAAAGTTGTATAATTCAGATGTATAACTAAAATAATTGCCTAGATATACAGGATTTTTCAGAAGAGGGCAAACATTTTTCTAGTACAAAAAGAAGGGAGGAGGCAAGAAGATGATGTAAGTAAGGAGAAAACAGACATGTGCATAATCATGTAGTCAAAATTTAGGCCCAATGAATTGGATTTAATTATGCTGATTTACCAGGACATGTATTTGGTCTAATGGTTTGTGCTATACATAGTGCTGTTATTTCAGTTATACATCTGAAACTGTCAACATACAGTAATCAGCAGGCCTGTATTCACCAACCATTCTTAAGAACATTCTCAGTTTTATTCTCCAAGTTTTTCCAGTCTTGAAAGTAACACACTTTCCCATTGGCTAAACCATTCGGTTTTGACAATCAAAACTTGTGCTACTTTCAAATTTAGAAAATTCTTGAGAATTAGACAGAGAATACTCTTAACCCATTACCACACAATCCCTACTTTTGACGCCTCTGAGAAAGAGGCCCTTGGAAAACACTGTGGAAAAAGGAGAAAATGCTGGTAACCAGCATTTTCTCCTTTTCCCACAGTGTTTTCTACCCTTCCCAGAACAAATTTCAATTTTTCAGTCACCTTTATTTTGTCATCTGCAGATGCTTTCAATTTGGACCAGTCTAAATTTTTCTCGTGTGGTAAAGAGTTAAGAATGGTTGGTGAATACAGATCCAGGTTGCCAAAGCACTTTTTTTGGAACAAGGACTTCACCAGTCATAGTATCTCAACACTAGCAGAACCATGAAGGTAGCTGTCATGAGATTCCATTACTTTGTTCTTTAATCCAGCCCAACAGGGTTTTGGACAACAGCCTCTTGTCTATGATGCCAGCCACTTAACCTAACACCTACCAAGGCTGCTGAATCAGTGTTGGACAAAAATTGCTATTAGTTCACAGAAAAGTAAAGAGACTACCAGTACTTATACCATGCCAAATAAACTCAGTGATTATTTACAGTCAGGAAAAAATAGCACAAATGAGCAAATCTTTCTAGTTGATTTCACCAGAAAATATCATAAAATAGCATAGATATCTGATTAATCCATTACCACACAACCCCAACTTTTGAAGATCCTGGAATAGAAGCCTTTTGAAAACACTGAGGGAAAAGGAAAAAATGTTGGTAACCAGCCTTTTCTCCTTTCCCCACAATGTTTTCAACCATTCCAAAATCAAAATTCAGTGTTTGATTCACACTTATTTTTTCGTCTGCAAATGCTTTCAATTTGCACTAGTCCAAACATTTTGTTGTTTGGTAAAGCCTTGACCCTTTACTCCATAGATACTCATTTCTACACATTGCTTGTAGGAGCCTTTGGAAAACATTGTGGCAAAAGATGAAATTGCTCGTGACGAGCAATTTCACCTTTTGCCACAATGTTTTCTATGCTATCAAAAGGTGTCATACACACATTAGAAACAGCTTCATCCTTGCTGCTATTTAGGGTCAATTAGAGATACCATAGAAATGTCTTATGGGGTAAAGGGTTAAAATCCACATTCTAACTTTGATCTAACTGAATGCAAAAGTTGCTGTTGTAGTGAAAGGCAGTCTCAGAGCTAACTCAATAATGCCTATTTAATGCTCATAAATACAGACAGTTCCATACAATACATTGATGGTTGGATTATTCCCAAGCGGTATCCTAATCTTGATTTCCTCCTATATGGGAGAAATGTTTTATTACCAAAGCTATGGATTTTTATGAATCCTTTACCACACAATTTCTAAGTTTTATTATTCCACTACACTCTGAAAACAGAATAGTTCAGGATCAGGAACAGTGTAGAGACAAGCTCAGACTGCAAACATGGCCGTGATTAGTCCTAGTTGGTTTAACTCTTTACAAATCAAGCTAGATATTTTGAAAACATTGTGGGAAAAGAAGAAAATGCTGTAACCAGCATTTTCTCCTTTTCCCACAATGTTTTCTACTCTTCACAAAACAGATTTCAAATTTCCTTTGAGGTTTTCTTCCCTACACACAATATCTATAATTTTAGCTATCTTTCACTTATCATCTGCAAATGCTTTGAATTTGGACAAGTCCACAGTTCTGGCATTTGGTAGAGTCAGACAGACAATCCCCCCATTGTTTGTACCCTGAGAAAGAAGTCATCTGAAAACATGGTGGGAAAAGGAGAAAATGCTGGCAACCAGCATATTCTCCTTTACCAGCAACGTTTTATACCCTTCCCAAAACAATTTTTAATTCTCGAGTCATATTAATTCTGTCGTCTCCAAATGCTGCTTCGGATTTTGACTAGTAAATCATTTTGTTTAGTAAAGTGTAAAAGTAGTCTGCCCTGCAGATATCCAACTTCCTGTTTATATGTATACATACTTCACACCTCAGCATTGTTTACAGGATTTTTAACATTTTCTGATCAAGCGCCAACACCATTTTCTACCTGTCACTCCTTTACTACACAAAAAAGTTTTAGACTCTTTCAAATTGAAAGCATGATCTACAGATGACAAGTTTGAAATTAGCAAAAATGAACTAAATATTTTTAACAGGGTTGACAACGTTGGTGGAAAAGGAGAAAATGCTGGTTACCAGCATTTTCTCCTTTTCCCACAATGTTTTCAAATGGTGTCTTCCTCAGGGTTAGTGAAAACAGGACTGTTCAACAACAGTTAACTCTTTACTACACTAGAAAATCTAGAGACTTGTTCGATCTGAATTAGCCAATGGACAACAACATAAATGCAGCTAAAATAATTCATGCTTATTGTCTCAGAATGTACTGAAAACCTTATGGGAAAAGTAGAAAAGGCTGGTGACCAGCGTTTTCTCTTCCTCCTACAATGTTTTTCTACCCTTTCACAGACAAGCCCCATCGATCTAGCCACATTTCAGTAGCTGTCTGCATGTGTTTTTGATACAGACGAGTCAAAATTTTGTGAACTGGAAAAGGGTGAAAATGTATTCAAACTGCCATTGGCAGTGAAAGAGAGAAATATTGCATTTGAAACAAGTATAATGTGTGACAAGAGACAAGGGAGGACACTTTTGCATTGCCTACACTAAAACATTCACAATTACCTCCCTTCTAAACATAGCGAGCCCTTTTATAACATGGTTGGATAATAGGTTGTTAAAGACATTTATCGCTCCTTTGATTCTCTCCACTCCCAGCCCAATGTTTCCCACAAAATATTTGAAAAGTTTAACAAGTTTTGAATCATGTCACCTGCAAAATGTTTTAAATTTTTTACTACTGAATAAATAAACTGCATTTTCTTAACTCTTTAACAAACAACAAAATTTCAGACTGGTCCAAATTCAAAGCATTTGCAGACGACAAATTAAACATAATTCAAAAATTGGAATTTGTTGCCTGCAGGCTAGAAAACATTGTGGGAAAAGAAGAAAATGCTGGTTACCAGCATTTTCTCCTTTTCCCACAATGTTTTCAAAAGGCTTCTATCTCAGCGTCATTAAAAGTCGGGATTGTGTGGTAAAAAGTTAACCCATTACCTCATAATCCCTACTTTTGACACCCCTGAGAAAGAAGCCTTTTGAAAACAATTTCCCTGCACAAAATAAATTTCAAATTTTCAGTCACTTTTATTTTGTTGTTTGCAAAAGCTTTCGATTTGGACAAGCCTAAAATGTTGTCGTTTGGTAATGAGTTAAGTCATCAGCTGCAAAAATTGTTTCTAGATCAAAGAGTTGAACTCTTTTACTCTTTACCACACAATCACGTCTTTTAACACCCCTGCACAAGAAGACTTTTGAAAACATTGTTGGAAAAGGAGAAAATGCTGGTAACCAGCATTTCCTCCTTTTCCTACAATGTTTTCTTCACCAACCCAAACAAAAATCATTATTTAACTTACATTTGTCGTCTACAAATCCTTTCAATTTGGACCAGTCTAATTTTTTGTCGTTTGGTTTAATTAGAGTTAACACACAACAGAATTTTAGATTTATATACATGTAGATCAAAAGCATTTGCAGACTATAAAAAAGATGTGACAAAAAACATTGAATGTTACACAGTGTGAAAAGGAGAAAATGCTGGTTACCAGGATTTCCACTTTTCCTACACTGAATCTTTTCAAGAGGCTTCTTTTCAGAGTCACAAAATTTGGGGATCGTAGAGTAAAGGATTAATTGGATAAAGAAAAATCAATTGGAAACAATAGACTGCATGTTTGCTTTGTTCTCTTTCTCCAATTATAAATCATATCTAAGCCACGCAAAAACACCTTTCTTTTTTTTTGTAAAAATGAATATTTGATAATCAATCTGCAAAAAAATCAGTGTCATGGTTTCAATACATTTACGTAAAAGAAGCTAGGATATGTGATCAGGGTCCATATTCACCAACCATTCTTAAAAAACATTCTTTGTCTTATTCAAGATTTTCTGACAGTGAAAGTAACAGAACTTCTAATTGGCTAAACCATATGGTTTTGCCAAACCATTTGTTTAGCCAATCAGAAGATCTGTTACTTTCATACTGACGAAATTTTGAAGAATAAGACTGAGAATGTTCTTAAGAATGGTTGGTGAATATGGTTGGTTGGTTGGTGATTACGGACTCGGGACATACAGGAAGTGTGAAGACAGCATCAGAAGAAGAAAGTGCCTAGCAATATATCCATTTTTACCAAAGGAAACAGTTTTAGACATGTCTGGATTAAAAGCATTTGTAGATCAATCAAACTACTATACTGAATAAGTGGACATTTTGGCGATGTACAAATTTTTGCATTTTCGCAAATTGGAAAAATTTGCAAACTTTTATGTTCATGTATTTAACAAGTATACTTGTACCAACAATCAATGAGAGTCCTGAAATCGCAAACATTTTCCAACATAAGATGTTTATACATGTAATCAGTCATTCGCAAAATTTTCGTCACATTTTTTTTCGTTGTCTGCATAATGCTTCCATTTTGAACTTGTCCAAACTACATCTGTCACTGAATGTGACTTGATACCCCACCAGCACTTTGACAGAAACAGGCCATTGCTAGTATTTTGTACACAGACAGACATGCGGAGAGACACATGGACAGACATGCTGATTCCAGTATACCCAGAAAACATTTGTTTTGCGGGGATATAAACATTCTAGTTTCACAAAGAGTCAAAAAGCACAGAATTGTGTTCTAAATAGCTGATAAAGCTATCTTTGTGGCAGAAAAAACTTCTTATTGTATAACACACATCATTAATTAACAACAATTATACAACATTACTTAATGGCATTTCAATCATAATTTCATGTTTTGTAGGTTACTAGTTCATCTAGAAGATGCACTGGAGTACAATTTATTCTTACAACATAGCACTGCAGTTCTTCATTATTTTCAGAAAGGCAATCTGGAATATTAACATTTAACTCCTTCTAAATACCATGGATGTTACAAGAAGCTGCTGTGGGCAGTGAAGATCAAGATCAGGCTGCACAGATTTGCAGTCTGATCTCTGATCTACACTTTCCACTATCTCATTCTGTATTATCTTATGTCTCTTTATCACCAGAACTCCATTTGTAGCCGTAAAAGAAGTGCAATGTATTATTATGTAATGAAAAAGTTCAATGCACGCAGGAGTTATTGTAATGGCAGTAAAATTATTTCAATAGATTGTGGAGATTCAAGGAAGTATCATTAACTCTTTACCACACAATACCGACTTTTAACGACGAGAAAGAAGCCTTTTGAAAACATTGTGGAAAAAGGAGAAAATGCTGGTAATCAGCATTTTCTCCTTTTCCCACAATGTTTTCTACCCTTCTAAAAACAAATTTCAATTTTTCATTCACATTTATTTTGGCATCTGCAAATGCTTTCAATTTGGATCCGTCTCTAATTTTGTCATGTGGTACAGAGTTAAACCGCCATGTTCTAAAAGCCTTCTTTTGTGGGATGGTTTATATATACATGTATTATCGTTTCGTAAACAGTTAAAAATGATGCTCAGGATGAAGACCAATTCTGCGATTTAAAAAAAAAGACAGTTATAAACACAAATGTGTACATAAAAACTAACTGTAAATTATACTCACCTCAAAAATGGTTGAAATCGTAACATCGTCTTGTGACTGAATAATTTCAGCCATTGTGTTATCCGAGAGAATCTGAATTTGTTCCTTCATAATAACACAGTGTTCTACTAATCTATGTTCTTACAATGTCATTCTATCTCTGCACATACTTGTATTTCTTTTCCCAAATTCTTAAAATGCACATTCAATTAAATACATGAGCAGCAGCCTCCACCATCCAAACACTTAAAACACATAATTACATAAAATCCAAACCTTTAACAACCTTGAGAAAAAAGCTCATTGAAAACATTATGGGAAAAGGATAAAATGCTGGTAACCAGCATTTCCTCCTTTTCCCACACTGTTTTCTAACCATTCAGAGCCAAAAAGCATAATTCTGGCGATATATTCTGTTATTTTCTATAAATGCTTTTAATTCAGACAGTTACTTACAAACCAGCAGGATCCATCATTCAAACACTTAACATACATTTTACTTAATATTCAATTTTCCTTGCATATATCTGCATCAAAATTTCATTTATTCATAATAATTTTGAACCCATGTGGAGATAAAAATGTTGTTTTCACACCTACACTATCATCTACATTCAGCTCAAAAGATAGCTGAATTCATCCTCATAGCCAACCATTTACATTTATGCATGATGATGATGATGATGATGATGATGATGATGATGATGATGATGGTGGTGGTGGTGGTGATGATGATGATGATGATGATGATGATGATGATGATAGAGTTGTGTACATCATGACTTTTCCTTTCACCTGTATTTACTGAAATCTAGTAGCAGTCACAAGCTAAACAACCTTGAAAAAAGTCCTTTTGAATGCTGGTTAAGTCCAAAATGGAAGTATTTTTCTGATGAATAAATATGAATCAAAACATGAAAATTAACATTTGATGGGTAGCAAACATTGAAAAGAAAGGAAAAAAATTCTGGTTACCAGCATTTTCTCCTTTCCCACAGTGTTTTCAACGGCTTCATTCTTCAGGGATGGTAAAACTTTGGATCATATGGTAAAGGCTATTACATGTATCTACCTTATACCTTCTTTGGAAAATTGGGGTAAAAAACAAATTCTTGGCAAAGAGCTCATTATGTAACTAAGGCCTCATTTTATAAAAAATCATTGGCAAGAACAAGATCTCATAACTTGAACAATTCATTCCTTTGACCCTTTACCACATGGCAAAATTTTACACTTATCCAATTTGAAAGCATTTGCAGACCACAATTTCCTAGTGGGTAAAATGAAGCAATTTTTCTTCGATAGGGTGGAAAAACTTCATGGGAGGAGAAAATGCTGGTTCCCAGCATTTTCATCCTCTCCATTTCCCACAAAGTTTTCAAAAGGTCTCTTACTTAGGGTCTTTAAAAAGCCTCGTTTTGTGGTAAAGGGTTAACAGTCGATAACCCACACTACTCCCATGTAATACATGGATCCGTGGAAATCGATATTTGACCAATCAGGACATCGCATTTATTCTACCCGATGTCCTACCTTGGTTTCTGCTATTTCGGCTCACAAATAAACGATTGTTAACGTTGGAAGAATGCAATTCTCTTTATTTATCTTGTGTTTTTAACGTTTGAATTTTAAAAAAATGTGCTTTTGCGAACGTGTACCGATGACGTGAGATCATGCAGAGGCTATAGATAAGTTTAAATTGTGATGATTACTGAAAATTTGAACTTATGCAAAGAGCTGATCAGCGCTGGATAATGGATTTTTCCTCTCTGAAAGAGAAAACTGGAAAACAAAGGCAAAAATAGACCTATATGAAGTATTAATAAAAAGAAAATACTTTTACTTGAATATATCTAACCTTATTCAATAACCTATGCACATCCAAAAAGGGTTTTAACGACCCGTAGAAAGCTTTTAAAAGCATCGTGGAGAAAGGAGAAAATGCTTGTAACATTCATTTTATCCTTTTCTCACTGTGTTTTGCGCTCTTTCAAAAACAAATTTCAATTTTTGAATCATTTATTTTGTTGTCTGCAAATATTTGAGTTTGGATTGCTCTAAAAATTTTGTCATTTGATGACGAGTTTAAATGGATAAGCACATCTGCACATTAGCACAAAGGGTGTGTTGGTAAACTGTTAATTTGATAGGAAGTGTGTTTGATTGCAAGGCAAATTACCGCTCTAATCAACTTGACCACCCGTTGTCATCAGTATATCATATACTACCGTCAATGATATTAACAATTTTCTTAATTGACAACACACTTAACGCATTTTATAATCCATCAGACAACCCTTTTCCCCTTAACCTGATATTAAATTTTTTCATTAACTTAAACCTCTCTGTAGAATCAGACATTCTATAAACTTTTCTAAAGGTTTGTAATTCAGCGTTATTTAATTTGGTATGATGCAGAGATGACTTTACTAGCCCAACGAAAGCAATAAGTATTGTTAATTCTATTATACTGTGGCAAAATGGAGATTTATTGATGTTTTTTATATGTTCAAATTTTTGTTTAAACATGTAAATCTGTTACATTGTACGTCGCCCTCGTAATTCGCCCTTTTAATACATCTCCGTATGTAAATTAGTTAAGCATCTTTAAATTGTTTACTGAGAATTTATCATCGATAGAAATACATGATTAAAATACTTTTCCGGAATTTTATTGAGAGAAACAGTCATAACAGCACGATTTAAGTAGCCTATCTGCTATACTGTATATGTATTGACTACGTTTGTTTGTGAGACCTTGGCAACAGTAACTAAGGTAGTCGGTTTATCTTATCACCACGGATCCATGTATAGAAACCTTGCAAATGAGAAATTTGTAGGAAACTGATTGATTGAAGTGGACTCTAGGTCATATCAAAGCACTTGGGGCACCTATATATGTGTTTCTTGGCTTTTTTTGCACCATTACGGACACATCTTTCCATGACTTTTTTCTTACATGCATCAGAGGAGAGTAGCCAAAAATCACCGTAAAGAAAGTTTGCCTCAACCGGGTATCGAGCTCAAACCCACCAGGTTATGAGTTCCATAGGCTTACCACTGGGCTACCTTGGCCAGCAATTGAAGAAAAAGAACAAATTGCTGGTAAGCAGCACTTTTCCCTTTTCCACATCATTTTCTACCCTATCAAGCACAACCTTCGCAATTTTAGCCACATTCAATTTGTAGATCAAAATCAGACTGCACAGAATATCAAAATACCAGATAAGAGTGATGGTTTTCTAAATCCATTATTTCTTTTTGAGTGGGTGCTCATTAAAATCGTCTTGATGAGACGATTTTAATGAGTACCCACAACATAGGGTTATGAGGAGAATAATCGATATTTTCAATTTTAAAATCAAAATCACCCCTTCTATCTATACCTCTGGAATGTGCAATCTGATCTCTGATCTACACTGTCCGCTGCTATATTCTAGATTATGACCAAACTGTCCTTTGATCTTGCAGAGGAAATGTATTTTTAGCCTTTGAAAAACTGAAATTCATTTTCTCCGTGGTGATTGAGTTAACCCTTTATTCCATAGATACTCATTTTGACGCATTGCTTGTAGGAGCCTTTGGAAAACATTGTGACAAAAGGTGAAATTGCTCGTCACGAGCATTTTCACCTTTTGTCACAATGTTTTCTATGCTACCAAAAGGTGTCATATACACATAAGAAACAGCTTCATCCTTGCTGTTATTTAGGGTCAATTAGAGATACCATAGAAATGCCTTATGGGGTAAAGGGTTAACTCTACCAAACCATTTCGCCTGCACAATTTCAAAGCATCTGCAGACAACAAGTTAACCCTTTACACAATAGATACTTATTTCTACACATGGCTTGTAGGAGCCTTTGGAAAACATTGTGGCAAAAGGTGAAATTGCTCGTGACGAGCAATTTCACCTTTTGTCACAATGTTTTCTATGCTATCTAAATAGACAGAGGAAACAGTTTCATCCTTGCTGTTATTAAGGGTCAATTAGAGATACCATAGAAATGCCTTATGGGGTAAAGAGTTAAATCTGTTAATATTGTGATTGTTGATTTTGATAGGGTAGAAAATATTGTGGGAAAAGGAGAAAATGCTGGTTACAAGCATTTTCTCCTTTTCTCACAATGTTTTCTATAAGTTTCTTTCTCAGGGTCGTTAAAAGTCAGAATTGTGCAGTAAAGGGTTAATGAAAAGTAACTGATTAAGTTCGAAAACATGATAACAGATCTGCTGTTATTGATCCTTGCAGACATGAAAGCTGCCAACAGTACGATCCGACCTTTAATTTCCCTTAGAACTCTTTACAAAACTATCAAATATTTGAATTTTCCAAACTGAAAGCATTTGCAGACAATAATTTCAATGTAGCCAATATTCTGCAATGTTTCTTTGAATAGAAAAAATTGTGGGAAATGGAGAAAATGCTGGTTACCAGCCTTTTGTCCACTCCCAGCAATGTTTTCGAAAGGCTTGATTCCCAGGGTCATTAATGTCTGGTAAAGGATTAACTGTTTTGCCACACACAACAGTTTTTACAACCCTTTTGAAAACATAGTGGGAAAAGAAGAAAATGCTGGTAACCAGCATTTTCCTCTTTTCCAACAAGGTTTTCTAACCTTCATAAAAGCAAGTTCAAATTTTGAGTCACATTTATTTTGGTGTCAATAAATGCTTTCAATTTTCAGCTAGCCCAAAATTTTACATGTAAGGTTGACATTATGTTACATAAGGGTAAACTCTTTAACGAAATCACAAAATTTCAAGCTTCTCAAAACTGAAAGCCTTTACAGACAACACCCATTTTCAACATTGTCCCAGATTTCATCAACAAGAACATTCTGGCCAACTTTCAAGAGATTTGGATAACAAAATTAATGCTGCTTCTAGAGTCTTCACAAGGTTTTGCTCTAGTTTTTGACCTCATATGACCTCACATGACCCACTTTCAAACTGTTGCAAATATATCACCAACAAGACAAATATTCTGACCAAGTTTCATTAGTATAGGGCTTATAATATAACCTCTAGAGAGTACAAAAGGTAAAAATTGACAACAGACAATGGACACAGCACAATCACATAAGCATTTTCTCCTTTCACCGTCATGTTTTCTACCCTTCACAAAACAACTTTCAATTTTTGGGTCACATTTTATTTTGTTGTGTGTAAATGCTTTCCATTTGGTAACTTCAAAATTTTTCTCGTCAAGTAAAGTGTTAACTCTATATCACACAATCCCGACTTTCAATGACCCTGCTAAAGAAAGCTTTTGAAAACATTATTGGAAAACGAGAAAATGCTGGTAACCAGCATTTTCTTCTTTTCCCACAATATTTTCTACCTTTTCTATATCAAATGTTATTTCTTGATTTACATTTATTTAGTCTTCTGCCATTGCTTTCAACTTGGACTAGTCCAAAATTTTGTCATCTAGTAAAGAGTTAATGCCAAGATAACAATCACCATTGAGGATCATCCAGACATTGTGTTAATTGTTTTTTTTTTTCGTGGCAACTGATCAATAGTCGGAAACAAAGGGCTGCAAAATACAAGCATGACAACGTATCCTCTACAATATAATGGATAAAAAAGTTATAGAACAAACTCTTCCACAAAATTTAAGACAATCAAATCTGTGTACTACTGCCAGTGGTGACAGTCAAGCCTATGTTAAACCTACTAGAAAACCAATTACAGACCAGTCCATATTAACAGTATTAATTTTGCAGAGGACATAATATTTTTTATTATTAACTGTTTACCAAACAACACAATTTTGGAATAGTACAAATTGAAAGTATTTGCAGACAGCCAAAATTGAGCTGTCACATTCAGTGACTCTGATAGAAACAGGCAAATACAAGTACCGGTATTTTGTACACACACGGGCACACTGACAGATGCACACACAGACAGACAGGCTGATTCCAGTATACCCCCCAAAACATTCATTCAACAAAAATTTGAGGGGGTATAATAAATGTGAATCAAAAATTGAAAATCAACTTGGGAAGGGTAGAAAACATTGTGGGAAAAGGAGAAAATGCTGATTACCAGCATTTTCTCCTTTTCCAACTATGTTTTCAAAAGGTTTCTTTCTCAGGGTCATAAAAAGTCCATATACATGGATCCGTGGCGATAAGATAAACCGACTACCTTAGTTACTGTTGCCAAGGACTCACAAACAAACGCTGTCAATACATGTAGTATAGCAGATAGGCTACTTAAATCGTGCTGTCATGAATGTTTCTCTCAATAAAATTTCGGAAAAAATATTTTAATCGTATATTTCTGTTGATGATAAATTCTCGGTAAGTATATAATTCAAAGATGCTTGAACGAATTTACACACGGATATGTATTAAAAGGAAGAATCATCGGGTCAACGGACAATGTAACAGAAAATTTCGAACTCCAATGCCAAAGGAAAAAAAAAAAATAGCCGGTCTGCCACAGAATTATAGAATTACAGATACTGATTGCTTTCTTTTGGCTAGTAAAGTCATTTCAGCATCATACCAAATTAAATAACACTGAATTACAAACCTTTCAAAAACTTTATAGATTGTCTGATTCAACAGAGAGGTTTAAGTTAATGAAAACTTTCAATATCAGGTTAAGGGAAAAGGATTGTCTGATGATTATAAAATGTGTTAAGTGTGTTGTCAGTTATAAAAATTGTTAATATCATTGACAGTAATTTGTTTTATCTTATGATATACTGATGACAACGAGTGGTCAAGTTGATTAGAGCGGCAAATTGCTTTGCAATCAAACACACATCCTATCAATTGACAGTTTACTAAAACACCCTTAGTACTAATGTGCAGATGTGCTAATCCAATCAAACTCTTCACCAAATGACAAAATTTTTAGAACACTCCAACCTCAAAAATTTGTAGTCAAGAAAAGAAATGATGCAAAAATTGAAATTTGTTTTTGAATGAGCACATAACACAGTCAAAAAAGGAGAAAATGGATGTTACAAGCATTTTCTCCTTTTTCCGCGATGCTTTTATCAGCTTTCAAAGGGCCGTTAAAACTCGGGTTTATGTGATTAACGGTTGAAAAAGCTGAGTCAAGAGAAAAATTAACATGTTGCTCTTTGAGCTAAACCTTTTTAAAATTGAAATTTACTCTTAGTGAGGAAGTACACGTCATTTGAAGTGCTTATTGTAAATAGCAGTAGTTTAAATCCAAGACTAAACATCATGTAATTTTCAGTCTGATCTGTATCTACACATTAAGCATATTCTTCATGCACCATGGGTTAAGATTAATGTCAAACTGAAACACTGGTGACAAGTTACGCGGCCACTTTTTGGATGTGCATAGGTTATTGAACAAGGTTAGATATTCAAGTAAGCGTATTTTCTTTTTATTAGTATTTCATATAGGCCTATTTGTACCTTTGTTTTCAGCTTTTCTCTTTCAGAGGGGAAAACATTATTTAAATTAATCCATTTTCCAGCGCTCATCAGAACTCTTTACATTAGTCCAAATTTTCAGTCATTATCATAATTCAAACTTGTCTATAGCCTCTGTGTGATCTCACGTCAGCGGTACACGCTCGCCAAGCACATATTTTAAGGTTTTTCTTAAATGCCAACGTTAAAAACTCAAAATAAATAAATAGTATCGCATCCCTCTAACGTTAACAGTCGTTTATTTGTGAGCCGAAATAGCAGAACACAACGATGCACATCGGGCAGAATAAATGCGATGACCTGATTGGTCAAATATCGATTTCCACGGATCCATGTATTGTGTGGTAGAGAGTTAAATGTAGCTCAATTGATAAATTTTGTCTTTGAAAGATACAAAACAGTAAGGAAAGAAGAAAATGCTGGTTGACAATTTTTTCAAAAGCCTTGTTCATCACTGACAATTAACCCATTACCACACAATCCCTACTTTTGATGACTCAAAGAAAAGAAGCCTTAAAGGTGGGTATTTAGAATTTTTTCATCTCACCAAATTGAAAAACATATATATCACTAAAATTTATATGAAAAAAATGATACAAATCATCAATAAGTAAGACTCATAAAATTACAAAAAAGAAATTTTTTTGATGGTGTTCCCTTAAAAGGCTATGTAGCCTCTTACGGTATTTTTAGATTTCCCGCCAAAAATCAATAAAGCATTTTGGGAATGTCAGGTCACTGGCACGTGACTTATAATGCTTAAATTCCATTACATAACAAACGTAATAATTATTTTCCATAATGTCCTCTTCAGACCCTATATTTGAAACTTCGTCTGTGTATTCCTGTATATAAATGAGCGAACTAATCATCTAAAAATAGAATGTGTCTCCCGTTTGTGTCAACCTGGGCCGTAGTAAATCTCTCATTTCTCGTGCTGTCGGATGGTTTTCGACTACTGGGGTTTTATGAAGGCAAATTAAAAGGCTTGGGGAGTATAAGGATGATTTTTTTGCATTTTTGTAAAATTTTCGTCCCAAGATCTGAAGGGCCACTTTTAAGAAAACATTGTGGGAAAAGGCCTTTTCCCACAACATTTTCTACCCTTCACAGAACAAATTTTAAGTTTTCAGTCACTTTTGTCATCTGCATATGCTGTCAATTTGTACAAACCTAAAATTTTGATGTTTGGTAATGAGTTAAGCACAGAACTGTGTAATAGGTTGAGCATGGACATGTAAAAGGGACATCTCTTCAAAACTTTTTATCACGCAATCCCAACTTTTAACAACCCTGGGAAAAAGCCTTTTGAAAGAAATTGTGGCAAAAGAAGAGAATACTGGTAACCAACAGTATTTTCTTATCCCATCAAGTTTTCTACCTTATTCAAGAAATTAAGGTAATACCATTCTAATAGAAAACAACTACTTCCACTATAATTTGATAAAAAAAAAGTTGCTATGATTGAAAATGGGTATTATTCTACTACTCTGACCGAAAAACTTCTTCCATATTTTCCTTCTTAGAATTATCATTTATAAATCTAGGTCCGCTCCACTCTCATTGCAAAGGGAGATAATAATTACAAATTAACAACAATATCAACAAAAAATTTCAAGACAGCCATCAAAGGATTTTCTGGTTGGTTAAAGCCCTGTCACACTACACGGTGATTGCACTGCGCTTGCACGGCGCTCTAGCATTTTTCAGAGCGCCGTGGAATCGCCGGAAAACATCAACAATTTTCGGGAAAAAAAGAGATACACGGCGCTTTCACGGCGTAAATGGCGATGCTACGGCTCTCCTACAGCGCTTCTTCGGCGATTCTACGGCGATGTATTACGATTCTACGGCGATGTATTGCGTTCCTACGGCGCTTCTATCGCGCTCATGGAGATGTGCACGTGCACTGAGCTCTCGCAGCGATTGCACTGCGCTGCTGGCGCGCTTGAGACACTGTTAAAACAAAGTACATTCATACCTTTTCATCAGTTCCTTGTTTGCTCTAATATAGTAAGCATGCCAGCAAAAGGGAGAAAAGGCAAGAAGTCCAAAGACAAGCCTTTGCAAGAAGAGGTTCTGCCGCCCCCAGCATCCCCGCCTCCCCCAGCATCACCGCCATTGCAGCGGGGGAAGCAGGATCTATATCTCCCGTGCTATATCTCCATCAAATTCAATATCTAACAGCCCTACCCAGCCACAAAAGAAGGCAAAAACTGTAACTGACCCCGTCAAGTGCCTTTCTGTACCGCGTGTCCTTCTTGGTAGGTGCAGGACGTAGCCTGTCTAGGAGCTTATCAAACAGCTCGGGTGGTACTCTAAATTAGTTAAAGTAGGTAGCGGGATCCTTGCTTCGCAGCTCTGGCATAAGTTTATTGTAATGCCCAAGCTGTAATCGCCTGGCCTCGTCCAGCCATGTTCGAACCCAGATCCTCCTACCCCTTGGTGCCCTTCTCCGCCACTGTCTGAGAATTACTTGTATTGTATCAGCATCAGCCTGGAGCTGTTGCACTTGCATTAAAGCGAGCAATAACCCGGCTGGCTGCCGTTTATTTGCCATGTTGAAATGAACAATTATTTTTACAACTCGTAGATATAAACATTTTTTGTTTGTCATGCTATAATTCCGGACATCGCAGTAGGAACGGCGTGGGACTGTAGTAGAGACGCGGTGGATGCGCATAGAACGTGGTATAGTTGCCGTGCAAGCGCCATTCCCTGCCATTGCGTTCTACACTGCGCTCATACCGCGGTGCCGCTGCGCTCCTGCGGCGTTGTAGGAGACCTCATGGCGCTGCTAAGGCGACCTCACGACGTTCCTACTGCGCACTTATCACACCGCGCTCCCAAGGCGATTGTTTTGTGCAAGCTCAAAGTGCACGCTGTCCCTCGCCCCTCTACGCGACTGCACGGCGCTCCCACTGCCGTACTGCGGCGATCATGGCGATGTCACAACGTCCTCACAGCGCTCTGGAAATTTTTGGACTGCCGTGGGAGCGCTGTGGGATTGCCACCCTAGTTTGACAGGGGTTTTAGAAATGTGCAAAAATATTAAATTAATCCATATTTATCAACTAGTAAGAAAACCAATTTCATTCCATGTTGCACTAGAGGCTTTACGATGGCAATGGCTTATGTTCAATAGGGGCACTTTTAGATTTGTGATCTGCAGATGCTGTCAATTAGGAACAGTCTCCAATTGTTGTTTGAGAAAGGGTTCTCCCTTAAAGGAACTTTGAATCTAATAGTTCTTGAGTTAACCCATTACCACACAATCCCTACTTTTGACGCCCCTGAGAAAGAAGCCTTTTGAAAACACTGTGGGAAAAGGAGAAAATGCTGGTAACCAGCATTTTCTCCTTTTCCCACAGTCTTTTCTACTCTTCCCAGAACAAATTTCAATTTTTCAGTCACCTTTATTTTGTCTTCTGCAAATGCTTTCAATTTGAACCAGTCTAAAATTTTGTTGTCTGGTAATGAGTTTAACAGTAACTTGTGTAAAGAGGTCACACTGAAGAAAAGAATAAGCCATCTAATCCTAGATATACATTGCTGGCTACTTTGTGAGATACTCTCGAAGGTAAACCATTACATTTAAGAAATGAAAGGAAGAAAAAGGTTTGATTCTAATGTCTCAGATTCCATCCATATTATCTTCACAAAACAGATTAACTAGTTTTTGATCTTTCATCTTCTGGAAAGCTCAGTAAGTCCATAAAATCCAATTTCTCTTTGATTCTGTACCATGGTGGCTTTTGCAATATTACTACAAATAATTTATTACTTCTTATTTTGATTTAAATTGTATTCTTATCAGATACTTTATCATCCGTAACTCTTCTGTTTCATTCAAGGGCACCGCCCAAAGGTGCCAGTGCTTAGCTGCAGTACTTTTTAGTGAAAATTTTTAGTCAAAATAGGGGCATAACTGTGTCAAAAAATATTTGGACGGTTACCTGCCTTTGTTGTTTGGGTTCCCAGTTTCACAACTAGTAATAGTTTGAATAATGTTACACAGACAGAGATCATAAAATGTCAAACTTTTTGCACAACACAAACAATGCATTGACTGCAACTACAACCCAAGCTTTTCCTGAAAACAGCCATGCTAAAAATTCTTTCAAATTTCTGCTTACAAACCCTTTACCATCTTTGTGAGCAAAGTTTATGATCACTAAGTGAATCTTACCTTGGCTGATTGAGCCCAATTTCGAGATTCCTACGATGCGCACTCTATTGGATGCCGGTTATTACCCCCCTTTACATCATATTTCTAAAAGCAAATGAAATATCCTTTTACAAACCACTTATGAATCCACATGAAGCGATAAGCAGACATTCATGTGGGTTTCCATGTTTTACCTTCTATTCGAAAGGTACTGACCTTGTTCTATTTTTATCAAAGATGATATGCTACGAGCGATTCCATTCGTTGCAGCTAGAGCTGGCTACATCCAATGAAAAAGCGTATCGGGTGAATGTAAAAATCAAGCTCGATCCGCCAAGGGTAGAGTAGCGTAGTGAATCATCAGTCTTGGCTTGCGAAGATGACCCTTTACCAAACAATCCCTGGTTTTAACGACCCCGAGATAGAGGCCTTTTGAAAACATTGTGGGAAAAAGGAGAAAATGCTGGTAACCAGCATTTTCTCCTTTTCCCACAATTTTTCTACCCTACTGTACACAATTTCTAGATTTTGAGTTCCAACTATATTGTAGTCTGAAAGTGCTTTCCATCTGGACCAGTCTGAAATTTTGTTGTTTGGTAAAGGGTTAAAACAAGCACTTTCTACACTAACAATAACATCTTTCTATGCCTTTTTTTGACAAGATGTGGTATTCAGTTCTGATACGGTAGGTTCAGATTAGACTGCAAAGACTCTAAGTCCAATCTTGGATGTACACAATCAAATACTTGGTTAAAAATTGTACATAGAAAATGTAGACCTAGCCAATTTAAAAGCTATTGCAGGCATCAAATTAAATCTGGCTAAAATGATGGAATCATCCTTAAAAATGGCTGACCATATTGTTGAAAAGAGTGACAATATTATTAAATAAGCATTCTCTTTTTTCCCACAATGTTTTAAAAAGCAATCTCTTTCAAGCTTGTATAAATTATGAATTTTGTGGTAATTCAGTAGCAGTCTAGAGTACACAGATGAGGGCAAATCTGTCATGTAAAGTACAGCCTAGTGCTAAAAAGTTCCTGTATGATCAGAGTGTGCTCTGTACAGATTCAAACAATAAACTCAAAAACACATCACCACACAATCCTGAGTTTTAGCAACTCTGAGAAAGAGTCCTTTTGAAAACATTAAGGGAAAAGGAGAAAATGCTGGTAACCAGCATTTTCTCCTTTTCCCAAAATGTTTACTATCCAATAGAAGGTACATTTTATCACTACCAGCACAACACATTTTTTGTCTGCAAAATTTTACTTTGAAATAGGACAAGTTCAAAATCTTAGAGTTTGGTACAGAGTTAAAGAATTGTGGACTAATAATAAAGGACTAATACAGATAGGCCTAAAGAATTGTTCATCTCACAAAGAATGAAGTAAATCAATGCTGAAACTTCCTGAAGCGAAAATCTAATAAAACTGAAAAGTGCACAAACATTTTCCCATTTATCATAACAGACAAGATACCGGTGGGAAATTATCTGTTTTATGATCAACATCATAAGACCTGCACAATGAACATACAGCTTACCCATTACTGTGCAAAATTGTAATTTTACATATTAACCCACAGATTGTGGGAAAAGTAGCTATTACTTGTAATGAGAAAATTTTGCTCCTGGTGAGAAATGTTTGCTCTTCTACTAACATAGTTTACTAGGCAACTACAAGAAATTATTATTTTTCATTCACTCAAATGCTCAGTGACTTTTATTTGCATTTGCTTGTTTCTGATAGATTAACATTCATCTTATATGGCAATATGAAAGGTGAGTGCAATACTATTCTAAGTGCCTGTACATTATACAGGTACTTAGAATAGTGTTGCACTCACCTATCGAATAGTTAATTAACAATGTTAACCCTTTACCAAACGACAAAATTCTAGTCCCATCCAAACTGAAAGCATATGCATAAGAATTTCAATGTGGCTCAAACAGTGCAATTGTTTAGTGATAAAGTAGAAAACATTGTGGGAAAAGGAGAAAATGCTGGTTTCTAGTATTTTCTCGTATTCCCAGAACATTTTCAAAAGGCTTCTTTCCAAAGGTCGCCAAAAGTCGTCATTGTATGGTAAAGGGTTAAATGATGACTTCTGTCTTAGTCCGCAAAAGTTACTGTTTTCGCCGAAAGGGCTAACTCTTTACCACACAATCCTGACTTTTAACAACCCTTATAAAGAGGCTTTTTGAAATTGTTGTAAAAGGAGCTCAAAATGCCAGTGGCCAGCATTTTCTCCTTTTCCTACAATGTTTTCTACTCTTCTAAAGTCAAGTTTCAATTTTTGAGTCTTGTTTATTTTGTCATCTGCAAATGCTTCCAATTTGGACAAGTCTAAAATTTTTTCGTTTGGTAAAGAGTTTAACATAGTCATATTAATTCTTTACCATAAAATCCCGAGTTTCAACGACCCTGGGGAAGAAGTCCTTTGAATTGTAGGAAAAGGAGCTAAAAATGCTAATAACCAGCATTTTCTCCTTTTCCCATGATGTTTTCTACCCTATCACATACAGAAATCGTCTGTTTAGCTACATTCAATATGTTGTCTGCAAATGCTTTGAATTTGGTCTAGGCTTGAATTTTGTTGTTTGGTAAGGAGTTAACGACAAAAAGTTTAGACTAGTCCAAATTGAAAGCATTTGCAGATGCCAAAATAAAAGTGAATGAAAATTTCAAATTTCTAGGCGGAAGTAAAGTAAACATTGTGGGAAAAGGAGAAAATGCTAGTTACCAGCATTTTCTCCTTTTCCCACAATGTTTTCAGAAGGCTTCTTCCTTAGAGTCTTTAAAAGTCAGAATTGCGTGGTAAAGGGTTAAGGTACCATAAAGTCTAAAAGTAGCCTGCAAAGTGTTGGGATACATAACTGGAACTGCTGCCACTTTGATCAGCCCTAACTTACAGGTAATTTTAAGCACTTTCTCACTCATCAAAAGCATCCTTATCACTAAATTCTTATCCACCATAACAATCCAATCTGTTTTCAGAATCATACTCCCAGTAAGTCAACAGCCAGCCAGCTATTAACTTTACCAAGTCAGAAATAACCTCAAACACTTCATATTACTCTATGTTTATAAATATTCAAGTTCGATGTATCATTTTGCACAAGGTAATATAATATGCTTCACTTTACTATGCTTTATTTTTTTTTTATTTCACCATAAAGTTTTGTTTCATTGACCTTGAAACATAGCAGTCAACAAATTGAATGTGGCACAACAGACAGGATTCCTCTGTAAGTAGAATATTGATTGATTGATTGATTGATTGATTGGTTTTTTGGTTGGCTGGTTGGTTGTTTTTTTGGTTGGTTGGTTGGTTGGTTGATGGATGGATGGATGGATGGATTGCCTGATTAGTGCCATTTTCAACATTATTTCAATTATACTGCAACAACAAGCTAACCTATCAATTCTTTCCTGGATTTTCTTTTACAAGTACTTCCTTTCCAAGCCACTGGCTGTATTCCCAAAAAACTATGACCAAAACAAGTCACCACTAAGTGAGCCAGGGATCGAACCACTGACCCCCTATTCTCAAGTCCTGTAGACTGAGCTACAGGGTCTTTAAAAGACAGGATCCTTTGGGAACAGCTGAAGCAAAGAAATATCGGAATTTTTTAACAACATAAACAGGAACTGGTGAAGAGGAAACAAAGAACAACCCTAGATATCAAACTTTAAATTCCTTATGCACATCAAATATATTGACCTGCAACATTGAATTGGCTTGGAGTTTTAACTCTTTACCACATAATCCTGACTTTTAATGACCCTGAGAAAAAAGTCTTTTGAAAACATTTTCGGAAAAGAAGAAAATGCTGGTAACCAACCTTTCCTCCTTTTCTCATAATGTTTTCTAATCCATCAAGGACAAATTTTGCAACTTTAACCACATTGAAATTGTCGTCTGCAAATGCTTTCAATTTGGACCAGTCTATTATTTTGTTGTGTGGTAAAGAGTTAACTCATTACCACACGACAAAACCTTGACCTTGTCCAAATGGAAAGCATTTGCAGACAACAATTTAAATGTGACTCAAATAATAAAATTTAACTCTGATAGGGTACAAAACACTGTGGGAAAGGGAGAAAATGCTGGTTACCAGCATTTTCTCCTTTTCCTACAGTGTTTTGATAAGGCTTCTTCCTCAAGGGTGTTAAAATTCATCATTGTGTGGTAAAGGGCTAACAGCTTAGGTTGTATCACAGCAGACAGTGCACATACCCATGTGTTTTTTGGTTTCCTCACACCAGTACCGACACAACTTTCTTTCCAATTAACATAGTACTTTCTCACATGCATCTGAGGTGAGAGGCAAAAAATTGCATTGTAGAAGTAACTACCGGTAAATGATACTTTAAAATCAATTATGAAACCCAAAATTAATATTGCCATTTCAGCATTCATTTCCCTAGGAATAATAGGTAACCTGCATTTTCTCCTCCTTCAATAATGTTTTCCACAACAGCAAAGACAGAAATCATCATTTGAGCAACATCTAATGATTTGCAAACTCTCTAAAGGGTAACAACCTACATCATAGCATACGTCATTGGAGACATTTTAAATCCGCCATTTTTGTTTTAAAAGGTAAGTTTTTCAGCTTGTACATTATTGTTATTAAAGATCTGTCCAAACAAAGCCATGCATATGGTACCTGACAACTTTCTTCGTTAGTATAGATTAATATTTTGTTCATTAGTTCCGTTGTTTTTGCAATTACCTTTGCACAATTTTCGAAGCCGGTGATATGTGCGATTTAAAAATAGATGTAATATACAATGCTGTTAAGAATAATTGTGTTGAAGTGTTTAGATATACAACATTGTTCATGGCATTTTGATTTCACAAATAGGACAAAATATGTTTACCATCACCAGAGGAAGTAGGTATTCTAAGTAAATTTTAGATACAGTCACCAGATGAAGTAGGTATTCTAAGTAAATTTAAGATATATATATCTTTTTAAAGTAGTTAATCTGCACAAAATAGCGGCTATTTCAACATCTCCGTTACACTACGCTCACATTGTGAAACTGCCGCCAGCCGATTTTTGGACATCGGTGGATTCTTAAAGCTAGTGATCATAAATAACTGCCAGTAAAAGGCCACCTGACGTGTTTCGAGCGGTGCCAGGCACTTTTTAAGTCCAAGGGGTGTGGAATGCCATCAAGATGTCCGCCAGTGGCAGTTAGGTGACAGGCCGGCAGCTATCAGATTTTACTTGCCCCCACCCAGCGACCTAGCAGACACTGGCCATGTACACCTGACACTGGCCAGCAATCCAGCATTCCAAATGCCGTCGACCGGCGCCCACCCGATAGTGTGACGGCGGCAGGCTCGTATACTAGGGATATATAGATTGCTCTTGTATCACTACAAATTGTTCCTTAATTATTATCAACCACAAGATAAATAGATCTAATTTTTAAGAAACTTTCCATCCACAAGTTGCCCGATAAAGGCGGCGGCAGCAAGGGGAAAAACAAGGCCCCAGCACCGAAGCGCAAGAGACCAGAGCCCAAGCCCTAGCAATACGCAAGTCTCTGAGGTGGCTCTGGTGCTATTAAAATCGCCATGATGACTATTTTGTATGATGGATGGTAGTCGCCTCCCAGCTGCTTTTCAATCTCCACCCAGGCGCCGGCAGATATTTTGAAATCGTACGGTGGCATGTCAGTACCATAACTGCAGCAGGCCAGATGCTGTAGAGTGGCTTGCAGTTAGTTCCTAGCAATCGCCGGCCGGAGATTGATAGCCCTCATACCTCATGACAACCGAGTAAAAATTGCACTGCAGCCCATCTGCCACCTGATAAACACCGCCTGACTATGAAATGCGCCCGGCTGGTGCCCTGACGACAAGCACAATTGGAATAAATCTGCTGGTGGCAGACAGAATTTTGACTTTTTCTTAAAACTTCAGCGGCGTCCTGGCAGCATCTAAAATGCCTCCTGCAGCCTGCCGGTTGTGCCTGCCACTGAGCTGCCATCGGCCAATTTTGAGTGAAAACTGGCAGTTACCACGCTGGC
The DNA here is from genome assembly GCA_943736015.1 of Tridacna crocea. Taxonomy (NCBI): domain Eukaryota; kingdom Metazoa; phylum Mollusca; class Bivalvia; order Cardiida; family Cardiidae; genus Tridacna; species Tridacna crocea. Next base: position 21,754,504 of record OX031066.1, read on the forward strand.
CGGCTGCGTTTACTGATTTGTGACTGTACTATTATGAAGTAGCTTGTCACCCTTGAACTTGGTCGGGTCCAAAATTCTGTTGTTTGATCAAGAGTGTAGTGCCCATTAGGTCATCAACCCAACTCCAAATCCTGATCTTAATGATCTCCTTAAAAGTTTGAAGTGTTCAAAATACATGTCAACACCACTTAAAGAGCGAGTGTTATTTCACAATTCTATGACAAATCTTGCTGGCCTATTGGTTTTTGAAAATAACTGTATGAATAAACATCATTAAATCTGTACCACACGATCACGAGATTTAACAACCCTCACAGAGAGAGAGACCTTCTTATAACATTGTTTCCGCAACGTTTTTTCCATTACCAATGTGAAATCATTTTTTCAATCACATTAATTTTTTTTCCCACAATTTTTCAAAAGGCTTCTACCTCAGGGTCGTCAAAAGTCATCATTGAGTGGTAAAGGGTTCAGTTTTCTTCATTAAAGCTTTTGTTGCTGGTAGAGAAATTCACTACAAAAATAGGCTAAAAGATGCCAGGTCACTGCATTTTTTGTTTACCTTTTGCCTGGTTTTTTTAAATACATTTTCCTGCAAGTGACTAAAACTTGGGACCTTTCCTACAGTAACAGAATGTCATCTTCAAAATGTATTCCTTACAAATAAATGGTATGATTTAAATTTAAATGCATTTAGCACCTGCATTTATGTTTTTTTCCACTACTAGGCCTATAAATAATATGCTGAAAACTAACATACAGAATAACAATAAAACATTCCTGAAACAATCGATGAGAGAATGAATGTTAGTTTTTTTTGTGCATCATGGAAACAGATAATTCTTTTTTATGCATGACTATTGGTGGTGAAAGGAAAATAAGCATGGAAGGATGTTGCACTGAAATTGAAAGTCCTGAAAGACGATTTTGACAAGATATAAAAAGACAGTAATAATTCATGCGAATGAAATCTGTAATAGAATTATGGGTATCTTGTGTTGCTAGATGGATTACAATTTTTTAGCGATTTCCCTACTTCCCTGTAAGTCCTTATCATTAAGTAACACTTGAAATAATGATGGTGGAAAAACAAAATTTTTTGTGACATGATCTCGTAAGATACTGAGATTGGTTTTAATCTAATACCACACAATCCCTACTTTTGATGCCCCTGAGAAAGAAGCCTTTAGAAAACATTGTGGGAAAAGGAGAAAATGCTGGTAACCAGCATTTTCTCCTTTTCCCACAATTTTTTCTACTCTTCACAAAACAGATTTCAAATTTACAGTCACTATGCTTTCAATTTGGACTAGTCCAAAATGTTGTCATTTGGTAAAGAGTTAAAAAGTTTATAAAGAAAATTATAAACAGAACTTTCAACCTTGATTCACTCAGAGCTCTGAGCTAAAGAGTGTTAAACATGGCGAAGAAGTCTTTTTAGACATACAAATTCATTTATATTCAGATGAAAATTTTCCCTGACATAATCATACAGTTTTTAGCTTCAAAAATTTTGGGAAAAGTAGAAAATACAGGAAACCAGCATTAGCAGCTGTTCTGTTTTCTATCTCCACAAATCTCACTGTCAATACAGTCTAGATTTAGTTGGTTGGTTGTATTGGGATTTAATGCCACTTTAACAGCTAAGGTCATATCATGGCGGTCGGTGATGCACATGTGTTTCCAGTACTAACACAACTTTCTTCCCAAAGCCACCGACTACTTTTCTCACATGCTGCAGCAGAGCTGAGAGGCAAAAATACGCCGGAAAGAAAGTTCACCCCAACCGGGTATAGAACTCACAACCACCAAGTCAGGAGTCCAACACCCTCACCACTAAGCCACCCAGGCTGGCACAGTCTAGGCTTAAAGTAGAGCTGTCACTGAATCTTACATAATACCCCCATCAGTGCTTTGATAGAAGCAGGCAATTATTTGTACACAAACGGACACATGGATGGACACACAGACGAACAAACAGATATGCTGATTCCAGTATATCCCAGAAACTATTCGTTTTGCAGGGGTATAATTATGTCATTCTACCACAGGGTTAACTCATTACCAAACAACAAAATTTTAGACTGCTCCAAATTGAAAGCATTTGCAGATGACTATTCTAATATGGCTAAGAAGATGGAATGTCTTCAACAGGGTAGAAAACACTGTGGGAAAAGGAGAAAATGCTGGTTACCAGCATTTTCTCCTTTTCCCACAATGTTTTCAAAACGGTTTCTGCCTCCGGGTCATTAAAAGTCGGGATTGTGTGGTAAAGGGTTAAAAGAAACAATTTGCAAACAACACATGTATCTGTGTCACCTTGACAACTTTTACTTGCCCCAAGAAATATTATATCAATTTATCAATTTACTCTTGGCAAGATTACATATTTAATGTTTTCTAAGATTATTCAACCTATAAAATGATGCATATCAAATACAATTTTTATCAGCCCTCAATCACACTTTAACAAGGTAGAATGACAATTTTTCATATAGAAAATATAATAAAAGCAAAAAGTTTCAACCCTGGTCAGACTGTGCTATTGCACAGGCTGCCCAGGTTTGACAGTTTTCGCAATTTCCAGATTTTTGCTGAGGGGTCACATTAAATTTTATTTCCACCAGTATACCAGAGGTAATAATCCAAATAAACCCATTTCAAATGCATTTTTTAAGAAGATATCTCCTTAGCAAACAATATAGATCCAAAACCATACATTCTGTGCAGTCTGATCTTGATCTACACTGTCTGGGTCAGCTTAGTTTAGTTTAAACATATTTTATTGTATATATAAACATACAAATGGATTGGGACGAAAGCTGATAAGAGCTTGTAGAGTCCCTTTCCAAAGCGGGTCAGCTTGTCATGATTAGCAATCAAAGTTTAACTCTTTACCACACAATCCCAACTTTTAACAAGCTGAGGTTGAAAGGTTTTGAAAACAATGAGGGAAAAGGAGAAAATGCTGGTAACCAGCATTTTCTCCTTTTCCCACAATGTTTTCTTCCCTACTGGCAACAAATTTCAATTTTGATTTTGTTTTTAATTTGTCTTCTGCTATTGCTTTCAATTTGGTCAAGTCTAAAATTTTGTCATTTGGGGAAGAGGTAAAAAAGAGCTTGAAAAAGCAAACTAATCAGTGTAGCATGTTAATATATTCCAGTGAATCGAACTTTTCTAAAATCCCTACACAGCTGTTGCCTGTCAAACAGGCCTACATACTAAGATTACGTAAAGCACTATTTTCAAATTAATAATACTTGATAATCAACGTTGAGACAAATTTGCTATATAATCCTATTTACTTCCTTTTATGGTAAACAATTCCTAGGAAATTAATGATTAGTCAATAAAACAGTAAGGCAGGAAATAGCACTTTTTTAGGCGGAAATGACACTGTCTTGCACTCTAATCGTCATAAGTGCCAATAAACAATATTGTAAAATTCAGCCTGGAGAAAAAAGATTCAAACTTTCATTCTCTTAACCCTTTAAGCTTATCTTTCACACCTATAGTTGCCTTTGTAGCCTGTGTAGGTCAAGATCAGACCACACATAACATTCAGTCTGATCTTTGATGTACACTTTCCCCTTTACTGGGACATACTGTGCAATAGCAACCTTTACCCTTTACAATCCCAACTTTTACTACCCCTGAGAAAGAAGCCTTCTAAAAATTGTGGTAGATGGAGAAAATTTTCAGTCACTTTTATTTTGTCGTCTGCAAATGCTTTTGATTTGAACCAGTCTAAAATATTGTCGTTTGGGAACGAGTTAATCTACATTGTTCCCTTTACTGGAATAGCAACATGATATTGCTTTTACTAGGCTCTTTTTTCTTCAATGGAAATAATGGATGGGTTAATTCAGCACTTTCATGGGATAATTGCCAGAGTATCTTGCAAAATATCTGTAAAGGTAGATCAAAGATCAGAGTGCATGAGTCTAATCTTAATCTACAATACACACATATACAAATAATTATGCCTAACAGTCACAGGGTCAAGCCTGATTGACAGTGAACTCCTTTTCTAGTTTGTCATTCTGAAGTGGTCTGACTGTATGGTGTTTAACTGTTTACCAAACGACAAAATTTTAGACTGGTCCACTTTGAAAGAATTTGCAGATGACAAAAGAAATGGAACTCAAAAGTTGAAACTCGTTTCCAGCAGGGAGGAAAACATTGTGGGAAAAGGAGAAAATGCTGGTTACCAGCATTTTCTCCTTTTCCCACAATGTTTTCTGAAGGCTTCTTTCTCGGGGGCGTCAAAAGTAGGGATTGTGTGGTAATGAGTTAACACCTTTATCAACATTATTTCAGTTAAATCACAGCAGCCAGTACATCTATCCATGCTTTCCTGGAGTTTTTTTTCCAGTACATTACATGTTATTCTTTACTAGGGATTTTTTGCTAAATGATGAATGAATTGCTTCATTTCCAACAATGATTTCTAGACCTGTCCCATGCCCAAGCATTAAAAGTAATTTTGTATAGACAGTAGAGATCCAGGGTCTAGTACTGGAATGACAGCAATGATAATAAATAACAGCCAGTATTCAATTGTTGTCTGCATTTGCTCTCTGATTTAAGTTTTGACAAGTCTAAAACTTGTTTGGTAAAGGGTCCAAATTGAAACTTTTGCTGACTAGGTAATAAACATGGCAAAAACAATGAGATATACTTGTTACTGGTCTGAAAAAATTGAGGGAAAAGGATGAAAAAGCTGGTTGTCAGCATTTTCTCCCTTTTCCTACAATGTTTTCAAAAGCTGTCTTAGGGTCACTGAAAATTGGGCAGTAAAGTGTAAACTATTTACCAGACAATAATTTTGAGCTTGCTCCTTTCAAAAGCCTATGGGATCTCAGTGGGAGAGTCCTTGGGCAAGACACTTCAGATCCCCAGTGTAGTACTGGTAAAACCCAGGAAATGAATGAATATTTGAGCTGTTGCTATGATGTGACTGAAATAATGTTGAAAGCAGCATAAAACAAAAGTTAATCACTAAATCACAAGTTTGAAGATGAAAAATTATAGCGGCTCAGTTGATGACAGTTAAAGAGACAATACCTTCCATTTGAGTCATATCTAATTTGCTCTTTACAAGTAAATGCTCTAATTTAAAATATTTATTTTACATCAATTGAGAAACAAGTTCTTGCAACTTATGATAATCTCTCACAATTCTGCTTCCTGGAAACTATGCCAGTACTCGAGCCGAATGTGTTGGCCAATGAAAGATGCCAAAGTTGACACCCAATCACAGGTATCAAACTTGGGACCTCAATGTTACCTGGCTGATGCTGTACCTCACAACCACGGACACCACAAATGCGCTCAAAATAGACAAGTCTATCAGAGTTGGAACAAATTAAAAACATTTAAATCCAGGAACATATTCTATGCTTCTTTTCCACTTTGATATTCAAACTTATTTCCCAAACACTCAGCAGTAACTAACTATACATGGCACTTTCATGATACTATTGGCAACTCCCATGAAGAAAAATCACTCAGTTTATTACAGAAAAGAATCCAATTTCCAAATTACAGAGATGATTCCAGAAGTCTAATGGAAATACACCAAACAAACACACTTTTCTATCACAGCATCACTGCTGTGAAAGACTTTGCAATAAAGGTAGGCATGGCAAAAGACCCTCACCTGTACATTTTCCAATACTGTAATTGCCTCTCTTTTCATCAATTTTAGTCTGCCCCAGTAGAGCCTTTACAGCAACTATTTTAATTCTTTACCTCACAATCCGAAATTTTTACCACCTTGAAGAAAAAGCCTTATGAAAACATGGTGGCAAAAGGAGAAAATGCATTTTCTTCTTTTGCCACCATGTTTACTACCCCTCCCCAAAAAAATCTTGTTTTTTAGCCACATTTTTTTTTGTGTCATCTGCAAATGCTTTGAATTTGGGCCAGTCTACAATTTCCTTGTTTGGTAAAGAGTTAACTAATTATCAAACAACAATATTTTAGGCTTGTCCAAATTGAAAGCATTTGCAGAAGACAAAATAAAAGTGATTGAAAATTTGAAATTAGTTTTGTGAAGAGTGGAAAACACTGTGGGAAAAGGAGAAAATGCTGGTTACCAGCATTTGCTCCTTTCCCTGTATGTTTTCTATAGGCTTCTTTCTCAGGGTTCTCAAAGTAGCCAGGGATTGTGTGATAGCAGGTAAAACAGCAAAGTCTTTAACTCATTACCACACGAGAAAATTTTAGACTGGTCCAAACTGAAAGCACTTGCAGACGAAAAAATAAAGGTGACTGAAAAATAGAAATTTGTTCCGGAAAGGGTAGAAAACACTGTGGGAAAAGGAGAAAATGCTGGTTACCAGCATTTTCTCCTTTTCCCACAGTGTTTTCAAAAGGCTTCTTTCTCAGGGGCGTCAAAAGTAAGGATTGAGTGGTAATGGGTTAAACAGCAGGTTAACCTGACTATTCTGCTCAGTAACTTGAATATTTTTCTTTATTTCAAGTGAAAACCCAAATATAGATATTTCAATTTTTGTTTGAGAAATAATATCTCCTTCTCGGACAGTGTAGATCCAAGATCAGACTGTACTTTCTGTGCAGACTGATCGTGATCTTGATCTACACTGTCAGCAAAAGGCCTGTAAGTCGTGCGTAGTAGCATAAGGGTTTAGTTTCAGAGAAGTCACTGGTTCATTCTAAAAACTATCTTATCTTACTCTTAAACTCACTCATCCTCTTTTTACCTGTGCAATGGCCAAGAACCATCATAGCAAAACAATTCTTTATCTGGTGAAAAACATTATTTCAAACTGTTATCATATGAAAGCATTTGCAACTGACTAGCCAAATATTGCTCAAATGATGAAATTTGTCTCTGAGAGGGTAGAAAACATTGTGGGAAAACAGAGAAAATGCTGGTAACCAGCCTTTTCCCACAAAGTTTTCAGCAGCTTTCTTCTTCAGGGTCCTTATAACTTGGAATTGTATGGTGATGGGTTAAACATAACAACCTGTTGGAAAAAATGGAGAAAAAGAAAACAGACAACTACAAAAAATATCTTCTGTGAAAGAAACAAGTGTTGTTGCCTGTAGTGTGGATAGACAGAACACATTATTATTCCTTATCCTGCTGAATAACTAACATCAAACTTTCAAACTGACAACAAAACCCCATAATTTTGCTATTTCAAGGGACTTTTAGGGGTCAATGATATCTCCTTATTGGTTAGTGTATATTGATGATCAGACTGCACATTCTGTGCAGTCTGATCTTTATCTACACTGTCTGCAAAAGGTAAATAAGTCAGGCTTAGCAGCCAAAGGGTTAACATTGTCTGGAACTGACAGAGGATAAATCTGATTTAATTACCACAGAGTATTGACAACGTTAATTAACCCATCACTGCAGCAAATACAAGACTTGGTATGAGCTTGTACAGTACCTTTCACATCAATAGTTGCTTTAGCAGTATGTAAGGAACAAGATTAGACAACAAACACTATGCAGTCTGATCTTGTATTAAACTGAGGGGTTTGCTGAAAGGTTTTGGCAAAGTTACTCTGCCTACAAACAGCAATTATTTGGGGGTATTCTTCACCAGTCAAAAAGTTCCAAGATTTATTCAGGGGATTGAAGTAAACAGGCTTGCAAATAATTTGTCCAAGGTAGGGAACAAACCTACAACCATGAGGTTCATAAGCACTCTGGTACAACAGAAGCCAGAAGGCAGTAGATAAGTGCTGACTTTCTACTCCTCTACATTTTACAACATCCTCAAACTTCTCAGACAAGAACCTGGAGTCTTTATGGTCTAAAGGCATTCTAATGCAATACATGTATTTACAGGTACCATCTTGGGTACCAAAAGTAACCTTACAATAACAAACCTTCCCAGGTTAAGGACAGAATCTGCAACCTCTAAGTTCAAGGGCAGCTATTGCACAGCCACATCAGTCACTGTGCAAGAAGTCCCTAGAAAAGCTGGCTCAATGGCAAGAGAGTACCCGATGATATAAGTCCAATCTTAAACAGCACCTAGGTTCTGAGAGTAAGCTCTCTCCCCCTCCCCCTCATGATTCTGCCAGTCATCTTTTCAAAACATTGTGGGGTAAAGAGCAACTGCTTCCAAAAATACTGATAGTATTATTATTTACCCTTATCCATCTAAATAACTTACCTCCTTACCAATAAAAACAAAATTTTAGACTGGTCCAATTTGAAAGCACTTGCAGACAACATACTAAACTCAAAAATTGAAATTTGTTTCCAGTAAGGTAGAAAACATTGTGGGAAAAGGGGAAAATGCTGATTAAAATATTTTCAAAGGGGTTCTATCTCAGGGTTGTGAAAACCAGGTATTGTTTGATAAAGAGTGAAATGAAACTTTAGAGAAAACCCAAATAATTATGTAATGCTACGTCAAACTTATAATCTTTCAGTAGAAAAATATCTCTTTATCTGACAGTGTCGGGCCAAAATCCAATGTGGACAATGTAGATCAAGATCAGACTGCAACTGAACAGCGAGTCGCACATAGCAATCTAAAGATTAAGTAGAACTAGATTAGCTCATTACCAGACGACAAAATTTTAGGCTTGTCCAAATCGAAAGCATTTGCAGACGACAAAATAAAAGTGACTGAAAATTTGAAATTTGTTTTGTGAAGGGTAGAAAACATTGTGGGAAAAGGAGAAAATGCTGATTACCAGCATTTTCTCCTTTTCCCATAATGTTTTCTAAGTGCTTCTTTCTCAGGGGCATCAAAAGTAGGGATTGTGTGGTAATGGGTTAAAATAGATAATGTCTTGAATAGATACTATGTATCCTAGAATAGCCAGTATGGTGAAGGATTGGACTAAATCCTATAAGTAATCAACTGATTACATCAAGAAAAAATCTCATCAAGCCGCACTATTGTACATGTTTAATTACTACATTTCTATGTAAAAGTACAGTAGTTTTATAGCAGCTAAGTACAGAAGTTTTGTAACATCTAACATAAAATACAACACTGATATAAGCCTTTTTTGTACAAAAGACAAGACAGCAAGCCCCCATAGCTCAGTCTGTGGTCATCTTCCCAAGCCAAGTTTATGATCACTACGTGGATCTTACCTTGGCTGATTGAGCCCGTTTCGAGATTCCTGCAATGCGCCCTCTATTGAATGCTGGTTATTACCCCACTTTACATCATATTTCTAAAAGCAAATGAAATATCTTTTACAAACCGCTTACGAATACACATGAAGCGATAAGCAGACATCCACGTGGGTGTCTATGTTTACCCTCTATTCGAAAGGTAGCAACCTTGTTCTACTTTTATCAAAGATGAAATGCTACCAGCGATTTCATTCGTTGCAGCTAGAGCTGGCTGGATCCAATGAAAAGGCGTATCGGGTGAATGTAAAAATCAAGCTCGACCCGCCAAGGGTAGAGTAATCGTCAGCCTTGGCTTGCGAAGAAGAGTCTGTGGTGTACAGGACTAAATGAGAACAGAAGGCCACTGATTCTGTCCACAGCTCCGCCAATTCCAAAAGGATTGATGATAGTCACTGTGACAGGATTCATTCCTCTCTCACTGCTGACCAGCTTTCACGATGGTTATGTCGGAAAGCCGTACGTTGTAAGAACTTGTTTGTCAATCGTTGTAAAAAAATGTTTTAACTAATGAACCTTCAGACAGCTTTGAAAACATTTTGGCTACCAGCATTTTCTCCTTTACCCACAATGTTTTCTACCCTTCTAAAATTAAATTTCAATTTTTGAGTCACATTTATTCTGTCACGTGCAGAATACTTTCAGTTTTGACAAGGTTAAAATCTCATCATTTGATAAAGAATTTAACCCTTTACTCCATAGATACTCATTTCTACGCATTGCTTGTAGGAGCCTTTGGAAAACATTGTGGCAAAAGGTGAAATTGCTCGTGAAGAGCAATTTCACCTTTTGCCACAATGTTTTCTATGCTATCAAATGGTGTCATATACACATAAAAAACAGCTTCATCCTTGCTGTTATTTAGGGTCAATTAGAGATACCATAGAAATGACTTATGGGGTAAAGAGTTCAAGACATACCCCATCAATTGGACCACTTTGATCTGCTGTTTGCAATCTCTGTCATTTAACTCTTTACCAAACAATACAAGGTTTTCAAGACTCTGAGAAAGAAGTCTTTTGAAAACAATGTGGGAAAAGGAGAAAATGCTGGTCACCTGCATTTTCTCCTTTTCCCACAATGTTTTCTACCCTTCTGAATACAAATTTCAATTTTAGAGTCACATTAATTTTGTTGCCTGCTAAATGCTTTTAAATTGGACCAGTCTAAAATTTTGTCGTTTTGTAAAGAGAAAGCTAACATTTAGCCATTTGGTAAAGACTTAAAATTATTGCCCTTAATGAAAGCTCTGAAAAAAAAAACCTTAAAAAAATTCTGTCCGATTATTGATACTTGTAAAAAACATAATTCATTGTCTGAAAAAGAGAACAAAGCAAACACGCAATCAGGTTGTACCTGAATTGATTTTTCTCCACTAACACTGTGAGGATAATACGTGAGCAATGAAAAGAGCTTATGGCCTTTTTTTTTCTAAAATCCTGTATTCATAGTGCTATTTAACTCTTTACCACACGACAAAATATTAGACTGGTTCAAATTGAAAGCATTTGCAGACGACAAAATAAAGGTGATTGAAAAATTGAAATTTGTTCTGGAAAGGGCAGAAAACACTGTGGGAAAAGGAGAAAATGCTGGTTACCAGCATTTTCTCCTTTTCCCACAGTGTTTTCAAAAGGCTTCTTTCTCAGGGGCGTCAAAAGTAGGGATTGTGTAGTAATGGGTTAAACAACAGGGCCCGTATTCACCATTCTGAAGAACGTTCTTTGTGTTATTCTCCAGAGTTTTCTACATTTGTAAGTAACACAACTTCTGATTGGCTAAACCATTCGGTTTAGCCAATCAGAGGTTGTGTTACTTACATATTTAGAAAACCTTGGAGAATAAGACTAAGAATATTCTCAAGAATGGTTGATGAATATGGGCCCTGATGTTTAAATACAGATCCTGAATTACAGATTGAAGTGTAAATGTTTTCACTTTCTGTTATTATATCAATTCAAACCTTTTTTCCCCTTGAAGCTGAATGTGCTGACCCTTTACCTGCTTTTTGGTACTAATAACAAATGAATAAATATGAATTTCTGATTGGTCAAGTATGTAATCCTGTTTATTCGAAGGGTCCCTGTCTATTTCCTCAGGAAATTTTCTTTCATTTTTGAAGTTATTTAACCTTTTGCAGTCTGACCAGGGTTGACACTTTTCTCAGTTCTCAGAAAGTCCCTTTTTGCGTGATGGGTCACCAATGTATCAAAATCTGCAGAAAAGTTGATAGTTTCACCAAGGAATTTTCACAATATAACTGAGTGCCTCAATCTTGGCTTGTGAACATGCATTTTCTAAATTTCTTCTGCACACTTTTGTCAATTAAACTGTAAGTACATTTTCACCCAATAGGTTGCCATAGAAACCTATTACCACCAGGAAAAAGAAAATGAGATTAAAAATCAATAGCAAATATGACTGGCACTAACAGCTCAGGTGTGCTATTTTGAAAATGAAAAACATCTGCTCTTTTTTTTATAGTTGTTGTTGTTTTTTCCCTTAGGCTTGTAAGCATGACTTAACCCACTTGACTTTTGGGGACATTTCATTGAAGATCATAATGCACAGAACATGCAGACTAATCCTGGGTCTACAATGTCTGACATGATTGGTTTTTCCGAACAAAAGAACTTTTAAATTGCAATATTAGGATTTTTTTTAACCACAAGCTGCAAATTTTCATACTTTTTTCGATAGCAGCTGAACCCTTCACAACACAACTTGAGTTCTACCAAGTAGGAAAAGGCAAAAATGCTTGTATCTAGCAATTCTTCCTTCAGGCACGATGTTTTCTTACATTTCATAGACCCATCTCATCGTTTAACCCTTTACCACACAATGATGACTTCTGACAACCCTGAAAGAGAAGGCTTAAGAAAACAATGTGAGAAAAGGAGAAAATGCTGGTTACCCAACAATTTCCATTTTTTCCCACAATGTTTTCTACCTTTCCCATAGTAAATTTTAACTTTTCAATCACATTCGTTTTGTTGTCTGCAAATGCTCTCGATTTGGACCAGCCCAAAAATTTGTCATTTGGTAAAGAGTTAAGCCATGGTTGCATTGTAGTCTGCAACTGCTTTCAATTTGTCAGAAAAAAAAAGTCCTGTCTTCCCCACCCAGAATACATTTTTTGAAATTATTGTAGGAACAGGATAAAATTTAATGCAGGTAGCCATAATTTTTTTCTCCTTTATCTACAATATTTTCTACCTTTTCATAATCAAATCATCATTTAACTCTATACCACAGGAGAAAATTTAAGACTGGTCCAAATTGAGTGAGCATTTGCAGACAACAAAATAAAGGTGACTAAAAAATTGAAATTTGTTCTGGGAAGGGTAGAAAGCACTGTGGGAAAAGGAGAAAATGCTGGTTACCAGCATTTTCTCCTTTTCCCACAGTGTTTTCAAAAGGCTTCTTTCTCAGGGTCGTCAAAAGTAGGGATTGAGTGGTAATGGGTTAAGTAATATCTAACTTGTGTGCAAATGCTTCTGATATGGACTAGGGTAGTCCAAAACATTCTTTCTTTTAACTCTTTACCACACATCAAAATTTTGAACTCTTATATATAGGAGGAATTAACAAACAACAATTCAAACGTTTTTCAAATGATAGCAGTTTTTTCTTGAATCTGTAGAAAATATTGTGGATAAAGGAGAAAATGCTGGTTATCAGCATTTTCTCCTTTTCCCATGATGTTTTCAAAGGCTATCTCCTTAACCCTTTACTCCATAGATACTCATTTCTACGCACTGCTTGTTGAAGACTTTTGAAAACATTGTGACCAAAGGTGAAATTGCTCGTCACGAGCAATTTCACCTTTTGTCACAATGTTTTCTACACTATCAAAAGGTGTCATATACACATAAGAAACGGCTTCATCCTTGCTGTTACTTGGGATCAATTACAGATACCATAGAAATGCTTTATGGAGTAAAGGGTTAAGGGTCGTTAAAAGAACAGATTGTCAGGTAAATGGCCAATAACCCAACGTTTGTCACTATGATGCAATTCGCGCACAATGAATGTAACAAAAAGCTAGAACCATCACTACATTATAGTCCTTTTAGTAGGAGCCTTCAAAGTTCAGTACCGATCAAGTTCCAACAACTGTGCGATGAGGAAACTGAACCTTCCATGCTATTTTAAAGTGCCTTTTTCCTCTAAATATAATAAACCATTTATATCAGATGATACCGTGTTTTGGTGCGTATAACACACACTTTTTTTCAGCTCCGAATAATTTCAAACTGGGGACTGCGTGTTATACACTACAATAGGCAAAACCATGTTTTTTTCCTCCTTGAAAGTCGGTCGTATACCTGTTCAAAGTGGGTGGGTGGGGGACGGGGCGTAGAAAACGGCAAAGTTCTCCCGCCACATCCTTAACTTTCGTCATCATCCCATTTCAACTTTTACCAATTTTAAAAAAAAAAACATGTTTTAATTTTGTTAAAATGTACTTGTACATTCTTAATTTGTGGATTAGGATTCGTAATTTCCCGATTCTACCAGCCATTTTGGCAATGGCGAATGTACCCCGGAATGATAAATATTGATTTACTGTTATCATCTGATTCGTCTCATAGTTTTTTTCTATTCTTTGTTAATAGATCTAGCTAAAAGAGTAAAATAATGATTCAGAAAGAAATGAATGATTTAATAATATAATTTATATTTATCGCTACTTTTTACAAAAACTGTGATTTCAGCATATAGATCTATGTTTATTTCACACCTGTCACATTTGTCGATCGAGGTGAGAAAACAGGAGATTAATAACTACGATATGGTCGACAGTTCAATGTGTGAATTTGCAACATGTCATAAGCTGGCATGTTTTTATAATCCCCCGAGTACACATCGAATCATTACAATTTCCACTTATATTAAAAATGGTTATTTCCCTTTGATAAAGTATCGCCATTTACAATATTTCAAGACGGCGACCTAATCTTCTTCACATGTTACGATATTTTGGTCAATTTTTGATGCGTGTTGTACATCCGAACAACCTTTTTTCCTCGGATCTGATGCTGAAAAAGGCCTGCGTGTTATACATGCCTACACAGCGTTTTACGGTAATTGCTTCAATTCAAAACCTGATAATTACATAAATAATTATTCTACAGTGATTATATAGATTTTCTTTGTTGGAAATCACACATCTGTTTAGGTGTTACTGTGTTCCGTCATCAATATCATTTACTCTTGTATGCTAAACTTGGAAAACAATATAATTATGTTTTCTAACCAGATGAGCAAGAATAAGATCAGGGTCAATATTCACCAACCATTATGAAGAACATTCTTTGTCTTATTCTCCAAGATTTTCTAGAGTCGAAAGCAACACAAGTTCTGATTGGCTAAACCAAATAGTTGGGCCAATGTTGTGTTACTTTCAATTTTAGAAAATGCTTGCATGATGGTTAGGAGTAAATACCTGCTTTGTTTACTCACAGGCCTTTGAATTTGCATTGATCCATCAAAGAATAATCAAATTTTCCTCGGCTGATCATTGAATGCATAAAAGCTTATCGGTGCATCCCTAGTATTATAGATAGTGAAATTTTCAACACCATTACTATAAATATAACAGTGGCATTACTGTTTCTTTGCTGTATATTATACAGAATAAAGAGGGTTTCACAAATGTGCTATTTAGAGCAAATGGTGTATGATAATGAAAAATTCTTTAATCCTGTGATAGACCAATGAAAAATTCTTTATCCTGTAATAGATCAATGGAATTTCAGAGGCCTGAGGTTTGCTTTTGGCAGCTACTTTTATTTTGAAGGGATTCTACCTTCTCCATGTCACTTTAAAATTCATCAAGGAGTCACACTAGAGAGCCCTGTAGAGAGCCCTGTAGACATTCTCATGATGTTCCAGCCAAAGACCAGTTTCAGATATGTTTGAAACAGTTCTCATTTAGAAAAAATGTTTACTGCATATACTTAGTGGTCTTAGCAGAAGGCACTATTTTTGGCACTGTCAGTCTAAATCGTGTATAAAATCAAAGATGTCTGCAAAAACAGCACAGGTAACATCTGGAAATAATCAAATCTGTCATAAGATCAGCATGGATCCATCAAAAACCCTGAATTCTGTACCAAGTGACAAATATCTAATGAATATCCACATTGATGGGGTATGCAGACAACATGTTAACCCTGTACCACACAGTCCAGTTTTAACAAACCTGTAGTAGACACTTTTTAAAAGCATTGTGGATAAAGAAGAAAATGATGGTAACCAGTATTTTCTCCTTTTTCCAACAATCTTTGCGTCCCTTTCAAAAATACACTGTAGTATTGTTATAGTTACACTATTCATTTTTTAATTTCTGATTATCAGTTATTTGGACAAGTCCTATATTTCATTATGTGATAATAGATTTACTGTGACTATAGAAAAAACTTGAGGCTGTCAACAAATATGGTCCGTCAGCATGCTTGTCTCCTGTGAGATATGTCACTCTGTAATACAGGTACGATACTATCGATCTTTGTGTACGAATTTAACTGAGAATTTTTCAATGTTACACCGAAAATTTCTTTTTTAAAAATGCTTCTCAATTGTGTTGTTGATGGAGGACGCCAGATTTAAACCATCGCTCAGCTTGATTTGAAACAAATGATGTGATTAGATATTGACGAGCTAAAAACAGAAATGACAGCATATTTGTGATAAAAATAGTTTAAATTTTCTCAAAAAAAACCCCCCGAGATCACCAATGAAAATGCTTCATGAATAATTCATGGGAACGAGGAAACCCCAGCGAAATAACAAAGGGTAGATTACAGAATGAATCCAAACTGGGTCAACCAGGATAAAATCCACCAAAATACAGAAAAAAACAAGAATACACCAAAACTCGGCTGCTAGAGCTTGATTTTCAGTGAAAATTGTAAGTTGAAAAAGGGACATACCTGTGCAAAAATACTTTGATTATCTACCCTTTTTGTATGAGTTTCTTTTGATAATTAATAACTTGCCCAAGTCTGCCACAAATATTTGAAATGATATCAAAGATACTACAAAATTTCAAAGTTTGCACGCAACGACGACACAGACATGCAATGACACCAAGCATTCTTAAGAACCTTCTTTGTCTTGTTCTCCAGAATTTTCTACATTTGTAGGTAACACAACTTCTGATTGGCTAAACCATTCGGTTTAGCCAGTCAGAAGTTGTGTTACAAATATATATAGAAAACCTTGGAGAATAAGACTAAGAAGATTCTAAAGCATGGATGGTGAATATGAGCACAGGGCTATTAGAACAGCTCTTCATTTTTTCAAAAATTTCCAAGCAAAAAATCTGAAAAGGTTGTTCGGCAAACAGCAAATGATTAATGGTCAACACTAGGACTAAAACCATCAAGTTTTCTCTAATCTTTCTCCTAATAGCAAATAGCATCACGAAATTGGAACTACTTTCAGAGGTATGACATCTGGAAATACCAAGACCTTGTTAAAACTCTATAATCTAACAAACACAACAAAAAAACTTCCGAAAACCAAGGAATATCTGTTCATCTATCAGAACAGACTCTGTTCACAGTAGGTTAATTATGAAGATGTTACAGATTTTTGTCTCTGTAACCTGAAAACATAGTTGTCTAACACTCCTAGATAAAAACTAAAACAAATATCACAAAAACAGATTGCAAAACCAGCTCTCCCTGACATTACCGGATCTGTAATCTTCTTCATCGGACATTGGTTTAACTCTTTACCACACAATCACGACTTTTGACAACCCTGAGAAAGACCTAAGAAAACGTTGTGGGAAAGGGAGAAAATGCTGGTAACCAGCATTTTCTCCTTTCCCACAACGTTTTCTACCTATCCCAAATCACATTCCAATTTTTGATTCACATTTATCTTTTTGTCTGCAAATGCTTTAAAGCTGGAATAGTCCAAAATTTTGTTGTTTGGTTACAGAGTTAGTTTAATTTAGTTTAAAAATATTTATTTTACATCGATTGAGAAACAAGTTCTTACAACTTATACTAATCTCTCTCGAATCTGCTTCCTGGGAACTACACCAGTACTCGCGCCCAATGTGTGGGCCTATGAAAAATCTCAAAGTTGACACCCGCTCCTGGGTACAGAGTTAAGTCTCTATTATATAATCCAGAGTTTTAACCCTGAATAATTATAGCAAGTTTTTGGAAACATTGTGGGCAAAGAAGAAAATGCTGGTAACCAGCATTTTCTCCTTTTCCCACAATCTTTTCTAACACATCAATAACGAATTCTATCATATGAGCTGCATTTAGATTTCTGCCTACAAATGCTTTTAATCTGGACTGGTCAGAAGTTTTGTCATTTGGTAAAAGAGTTAACTGTTTATCACTTAATTTCCGAGTTTTAAAAATCCTGAGAACGAAACCATTTAAAACATCGTGGAATATGGAGAAAATGCTGGTTGACAGCTTTTTCTCTTTTTCTAACTATATTATCTACCCTATCAAGATCAACTTACATTGCTTGAACAACATTTAACTCTTTACCAGACAATCCCGACTTTGGAAGACCCTGAGAAAGAAAGCATACGAAAACATTGTGGAAAAACGAGGAAATGCTGGTAACCAGCATTTTCTCCTTTTCCCACAATGTTCTCAACCCTTTACATATCAAATTTCAATTTTTGATTCATATTTATTTTGTCATCTGCAAATGCTTTCAACTTGGACTAATTCAAAATTTTGTCATTTAGTATAAATTGTAAAATCTCAAATGCTGGAAAGTCCATTCTATTTAACCTAATGAAGAATTAATTCAGTTCCACACAATAGTTTTTCTTTCAAACTAGTCCAGATTGAAAGCATTTGCAGACGGCATTTTCATCAAGACTCATATGATTGAATATGTCTCAAAGGAACAAAAATCATTGTGGGTAAGGTAAAAAAAAAAACCCACCCAGCTTACCATTATTTTCTTCTTTCCCACAACTTGCTCAAAAGAACTCTCTCTCAGGACTGTTTAAACTCTATTTGAACTTGGTAATGGGCTGACTTTTTGCAAAAACTAAAATTTAGATTAGTCAAATTTGAGAGAATTTGCAGACAACAAATTGAAGTGGCTCCAATAACAAAGGTAGAAAACATCGTTGTGAAAAAGGAGAAAATATGGAGAACCACCATTCTCCTTTTCTCACAATAATTTGATAAGCCATCTTCCTAAGCACTGGCAGAAGATTTTTGCCCCATGCAGAAGATTTCTGTTTGGAAGCCTCAATAGCAAAAATAGTAAGGCAGGAGAATTTATAAGTGATGAGTCTTGGAATACTAGAAGGGTTGGGTTCAGTTATCATGTTTAGAAAACAAAAATTACTAATACTTTTTCCCAAGAAAACAAAAATTACAAATAATTTTTCAAACGAGACTATTTGGAAAAAGGCTTAACTCTTTAACAAATGACAAAATTTTGACTCGACCAAGTAGAAAATGAATTTACAGATGACAAAAACACATGTAGCTCGATTGATGATTACATATTTACTTTGATAGAGTAGAAAATATTGTTGGAAGTGGAAGCATTTTCTCCCTTTTCTCAAAATGCTGTCAAAAGCCTTCTTCTTCAAGATTGTTAAAACTATAGATTAAACCATTTCTCTCCTGATATTATTTCAACAAATGATCAATTACTTTTCCACTAGCTGTAGCTATTTTATTGTCATCTAAAAAAAAACAGAACATAACACAGCATTTTACTTGATTTATTTTGACAGATAATAAATTTTAAGAGCTATATTGAAAGTTAAAAATGAGTTACAAATACATTTGTTACAATTAATATCAACTCTAAATAACACAAATAAGAAATAATAATTATAATTTTTATAGTCATCATAAATAACAGAATACAATACAAGTAACATTGTTTTTTTTTTCATTGACAAACCCCCAATCATTCACATCTTTGCAATGAGGTAGAGAAAACATCACTAATTACCTCTTGTGAGGACAGACAGTAAGAGCAAATGGAGTGTTTCCAAACAAGAAATACCAGTATTTCCGAGGGGAGTCAAGCAGAAAGTAAAGATTAACAATATGAGGGCCATTGACCCTAAAGAGCTCACCCAAATACAGCCGTCTATGATTTAAAAAGATATAAAAGATCCTGGTTTTAATATTGTAAAATGCACATATGCGAGTGACCTGCCTTTTGATCAGCTTGACCTATTTTTAAACTTGTCCAAGATATCATCTAGACACATTCTAATAATGATATGAGTATCAGATTGAAAATGTGACCTCTAGGCTGCATTCAAGTTTTTTTCCTAAAATTTGGCCCAGTGACCTATTTTTTGATCTGTTGTGACTCAATTTAACCCTTTCCCAAACAATCCCTGTTTTTCACGGGTCTGGAATATTCTGTCATTCTGACAAAGTTTCAGAAGTTTCAGGCTGAAAATATGGTTTTCATGAGTGCACACAAGGTTTTTGTAAGAGTTACCCCAGTGACCTAATTTTTGACCACGCATAACCTGTTTTAAACCTTGTTTGACATATTATCAAGACAAACATTCTGACCAAGTTCTTAATTATGACCGTTTGGAAATATGCATAGCTGAAATATACAAAGCTCACCTGGTGGGATTTACATCCCTGCAAAAAAGACCCTAGTTTTATTGAGGTATAAAAGACAAACGCCTTAACCATTGACCTAAAGATAATTCTCCCTAACACAGTAGTTATTAGGTATGGACTATATACCGGAGGAGGCTATGCAGTAAGGAAGGAATGATCTCCATAACATAGCTCATGAGTTTCAGGGTGAAAATGTGGCCTCTAGAGTGCACAAAATGTTTTTCTAAAATTAAGCCTAGTGACCTTCTTTTTGAATGGATGTAACCCAATTTTGGAGCTGTCCCAGATAACATCAAGACAAGACCAAGTTCTGTGAGTAACTGACTGAAAATGTGGCCTATAGTGTGCACACAAGGTAAATGTTGACACCTGGACGATGATAATGCATCACGGGCTACGGACACAGTACAACCGCAAAAACTCACCTTGGGTACTTCATGCTCAGGTGAGCTAAAAATCATTATTTCAATTTCATAACCATTAGAAAGAAGTAATGGTAGGTATATCCTTAAATTAGATTTTTCAGTTTTCACAAAATCTCTTTCCAACAGTATGCCAACAATTTGGCCCAAAATTTGACATTTATCCCATATCCAAAAGTTTATTGTTTCTGGCATGACCTCTCCCTATGTGAAGAAAGTGCGTCTATTTAATGACCCATAGTTAATTAATATTTCACAGAGAATGCTTTCTTGGATATCAGTATTGGCATATTTTTCTTGTAATGAATACTTTCTAAGCTTCCTTTGAAGTGGCTATTACATTTTCTCTGATAAGTCGGCAACATTGATTTAAAAACATACCTCTTTTTCATCCAGTTTCTTAACCATATTTTTTTCTCTATTACATGAAATTATAATCATTCTAGTACCTTCATACCAATATTGCCCCTGATGGTTGCAAGGTTGCACCATAGAAAATGTGTTTCATTGTATTGCGGCTAGCCACACACATAGCAACCACAGTTTCCCGTTTACATTAAAGACAAATGCCAACAGTTTCTTCACCCCATACACCGTATTTCGAATTTTATCAATATAGAATGAAATGCATTTTTTATCTGCCGTAATTATGTGAAAACCTGCAACCATCTCGGGGAAATATTTTGGCATGAAGATACAAGAGTGATTATATTTTCATAATATAAAGACTAAATGGTTAAAAAACTGAATGAAAACAACTGAAGATGTATATTTAACTCTTTACCACACGAGAAAATTTTAGACTGGTTCAAATTGAAAGCATTTGCAGACGACAAAATAAAGGTGACTGAAAAATTGAAATTTGTTCTGGGAAGGGTAGAAAACACTGTGGGAAAAGGAGAAAATGCTGGTTACCAGCATTTTCTCCTTTTCCTACAGTGTTTTCAAAAGGCTTCTTTCCAAGGGGCGTCAAAAGTAGGGATTATGTGGTAATGGGTTAACTCTTTACCAAACAGTAGGTAACGATCTCCAAGGCATTGCATGTAGAACTTCAATGAATAAGAATTCTTTTATTCCGTCAGTGGTGGATGATTGGAATGCTCTGCCCGAAGAAATTAGAAATTTAGATTCCCTTGCAGCGTTTAAGACATATCTTGACAGGGACAAACCTATACCTAATTAAAGCTTTATTTTATTGGCGAAAGAGAATATCAAATTATCCACACTAGACTGCGTAATAAATGTAGTTCTCTAAATTCTGACCTGTTCCAAAAAAGTTTAGTTACTTCACCTTTGTGTCAATGTGGTGAAATTGAAAATATGTTGAAACTAAACAACAAAATTTTAGACTTGTCAAAACTGAAAGTAGTAGCATACGATAAAATTAAATGTGACTCAAAAATGAAACTTGACTTTAGAAGAGTGGAAAATATTGTGGGAAAAGAAGAAAATGCCGGTTACCAGCATTTTCTCCTTTTCCCAAAATGTTTTCAGAAGGCTTCTTCCTCTGGGTCATAAAAACCAGGGATTGTTTGCTAAAGAGTTAAGTGCCATTAAGTCATGCAATGGGTTAGATAAACTGTCAAAGTGCCTTTTATATGGACTCGATATGTATAGATTCAAGTCTGTATTCATTTCTAGTTCTTTTCTCTATTATTTTCTAAATTTGAAAGTAACACAACTTCTATTGGCTACACTATTTGGTATAAATGGTTTAACCAATCAAAGTGGTGTTATTTTCAAATTTAGAAAATATTAGAGAAAAGGGGTATGAATGTCCCTCAAAATGATTTGTGATTATAGACCCAGATGGCACAGAATATCGGGTCTGATATCTGATCTACAGGCTAGTATTTTTGAGATACCGGTTAATAAAGGGAAAGTTTTTGTGACATGGAAACTTTTGTGATTTCGTAAATTAATAAAATTCACAAACTTATCTGTTCGCATGTTTTACCACAGTATACTGAGAAATAAACATTGTCTTGAATTCGAAAACATTTCTATATGGAAAATGTAATCAGTAATTTGCAAATTTTTTGTGTATATATCCAAGTATACAGTTTTCATGTGAAGAAGGCATTTAGGTATTTCAACAATTTGTTTTTTTCTAGAGGATGAAAATATCAGTTTTATATATTTAACTACCTAATGGATATTAATCCTTTACCACACAACCTTGAGATTTAACTCTACCAAATGTCAAAATCTAAGACTGGCCCAAATTCAAAGTGTTTGCAGACGACAAAATAAACATGACTCAAAAATTGAAACTTGACTTTGGAAAATTAGACAACTAAGTGGGCAATAGAGAAAATGCTGATTTCAAGCATTTTCTCTTTTTCCCAGAGTGTTTTCAGAGGGCTTTTTCCTCAGGGTGGTAAAAACCAAGCATTCTTTGGTAAAGGGTTAACAACACTGAGTAGGATGGTTTTTACAAACATTGTAGAAAAGAGAAAAAATGCTGATAACCAACATTTTCTCCTTTCCTAATAATGTTTTTTACCATATCATTGAAGTTACACTCATAATTCAGTACTAAATCTGAATTATGTTGTCTACAGATATTTTGAAAACTGAAGTCTAAAACTTTTCCCTGAGGAAAAGGGTTGACATCATGACTTCAAAGTCTGCACAGTTTTAAAACCAAGAAAGATTAGTGGAGATACAAAGTGAATAAAGATTGAAAGCACTTGAAATATCTCCAAAAAAAATCAATATAAGACAGTTTTCAGAGAAAATTTTTTTCGCCAAGAGCGGCAAACAATTTTGATAGTTTTTCTGTGAAAGAGAACTTTATGAACATCAGCTCTGAAAAGTGCAATCACAATATGGTATTCCTGCAGCTTCTGTTATCTCTACTTCCTGTAACCCTTTAATCGTTCACCACACGAAGACGACTTTTAACAAACCTTGAGGAAGAAGCCTTTTGAAAACATTGTGGGAATAGGAGAAAATGCTAGTTACCAGCATTTTCTCCTTTTCCTACAAAGTTTTTTACCCTATCAAAAAAAAAAATTGCACCATTTCAGCTACTTTGAAGTTGTCCTCTGCAAATGCTTTCACTTTGGATAGGTCTAAAATTTTGCCATGTGGTAAAAGGTTATCAAATAATCCCCAGTGTAACAGCCCTGAGGCATTATGGGAAGTGGAAATACTGGCTGCAGGTATTTTCATTTTTTTTTTAAATTCTAATCTAATACTGTGCAGACTAGACACATCCTAAATGCAAAAAGAAAAAGAAAGGAGAGGGGGCCATTACATGTTACAAGCATAAATTGCTTCTTTTCACTAAAATTCTCTTCCAAAGCTCTAGAGGCATGAAAAGTTATCACTGTTCAATCTAGAATGTGCCATTGCACCATAGGCCCCATAAAATTTCAGATGGCACAAATCTAACCCAACCTCGGGCTCATGCAATGGTTAAAGTGGCATTCCATGAATTAAGGTCCTTTTTGTCAGTTTCTTCTGTTTCCACTGAATAAAAACACTGCAAATCTTTCCAGTGAGAATTTATCTGTGTTCCCACTCACACAAATTATTGCATAAATCATGTTACAGAAATAAATTCATGTAACAAATATTGGTCAAATACGAGACCTCATGCAAGAGAATACATGGTCAAAAAAGACCATTATCTGCTTATCTTGCTTACAATGACAGGTTTTGAGGTTATTTGTAATCCTTACTGACAAATTCATGTCCAGGCATGCAGAAATACCTATTCAGAAATTAACAGACAAGGAAAAGTGATTGATGCCGAAAACACGGAATCCCATGACACAGTAAAATGACTCCTTGAAATTGTCCGATCAGATTTACTTAACATTTACCTTTTCAGCTTTTAAATGACTTTTAGCAGTATATTTACAAAGATATCTAAATACAGCAGACTTCTTTGCTACCAATCATCAATATGGATTGCTTTATCTCTAGTTAGGAACCACCAGAGTCATACCTTCTAATATGAAATCTTACCCCCAGATTTTCAGCCCAGGGGTTAAATGTACCCTTGAAATAAAAAGCTAGTGGAACACTGTTTATCCATAGCCCAACAGGTATTATGGCTATGGTAAAACTGGTATCCTGCTACCCATGCTCATATCTGACAGTTTTGGGAAAAAAATGGGTTCTCGAGGTAAAGATTATTTCAGCTTCCCCTGGTCATTCAACATCGCAAAGAAGCGATTTTCTGAGTTTTTTTTTTAAACCTCCATGGGGCAAAAAAGGCAAACTCTGTTGAAAATATTACTTCGGAAGCACAAACCTGCCAGAACCTGGTAGTTCAAACGGAAATAGTAAAACCCTACCCTTTTTTCTTTTGGGATTAAGTTACGGTAAGAGTAAAACAAGAATGCTTCAATAACAATGATAATTTCTGCTGCACCACAGTTCTATTAGCATAGCAATCACAGATACATGAATGAGAATACCCTTCGTATTAAATGTAAAAGTAACATTTGTTAAATAAGAAGGTTGATAGTAAATTTTAAGTGATATAGTATGATTTTTTATCTGTGACCCCCAGATTTCCAAAATGGCCCCCTTTTCCAAATTCTGTGGGTCCAATGGCCCTCTTGTAAGCAAAGTAAGCTAGATTGAACACCAAGTTATATCTCGATCAACTTAAAGCTTTGAGGACAACTGTAGTTGGTTTTGTAGACATTTGATTTATCAAGATAAGACTGCATTAAACAACCAGCCTGAGCACTGATCTCATTCTTTGGCAAAAAATTTAAGTAAATGACTGTCAAGAAATTGCAATCTTTGTAATTCTCTTCATAAACTTTAAAATAAATGTTTCCATTATCTTTAGCACTTTATATTATCAACTCTATACAACAGAAGTTTACACTAGGTCTTGTCTGAGTTGAATGCATTTGACTCTTTACCAAATGACAAGATTTCTGAACTGTCAAAATTAAAAGCATTTGCAGACGACAAATGCTGCACATACATCTACATTTTTTGTCATTTGTTAAAGAGTTTACTATAAATAATCAACATAAATTAATTTTCCTAGTAGGAATACATGGGAAAGCATGGAGACAAAGGGAAGAATCACTCATTACCTGCAACTTCTCTTCTTCCAATAATATTTTCGGGAGTAGTCTGAAGTGGCTCATCAGTGAAATGGGTTAAAATCTAGAATGCCTGCAGGTTCAAAATTTCAAAAATTCACATGCACAACTAAACATCATGGAAATGTATTGTTCTTAAGTTTGAACGTATTCCAATGAAAACTGTAGCAGTTGCGCGCACAAGAAATTGTTAATGGATAGACAGACTGATGGACAAACGGAGACAACTGGGCCCATAACATAATATGACACTTCGGGTGTACAAAAAAGAATTTGTTGGTGAAAAGGAGTAAGAATTTATCCTGACATAATTATCTGCACAAGATATGAGAATACTGCACCTGTGAAATTGGGTAATTTCAGTAAAATCATACTCTTATAAACCTTTTGAAAGTTTAACTTTTTAGCCCCAACATCAAAATTTTGGAGTGGAAAAAATTCAAAGCATTTGCAAACGACAAATTTAACCTTGCGCAGCTGGTGATCTCTGGGTTTAATAGGGTAGAAAACATTGTGGGAAAAGAGGAAAATGCTGGTTTCCACCATTTTCTCTTATTCGAATTTTCAGAGGCTTTCTTTTCAAAGGTTGTTAAGAAATGACTTCATTTCATACTTGTCAAAAATATCATTAAGAAAAAAATTCTGGCCAATGTTTTTTAACTATCGCATTGACAGCATGGCTTCTACAGTGTACCCAAGGTTTTTCTAAATTTTGGCCAAGTAATTGGTTTTTGAACTTTGAACTTGTGCGAGATATAATTAGAACAAGCATTTTGACAATGTTTCATAAATATTAGGCAAAAAATATGTGCACACAAGGTACCGGTATTTCTAAGAATTGCGCTGGTGACCTATTTTTGACCTGATGACTCGTCAGAGATATTATCAAGACCAGCATTCTGACCAAGTTTAATGAGAATTTGGCTGAACATGTGACCTTTCAACTTCAACCAAGGTTTTTCTAAGATTTGCCCTGGTGATCTACTTTTTTTACCCAATTTCAAACTTGTTCCAGATGTTATCAAGACAAACATCTGACCAAGTTGCATGAATATTGGACTGAAATGTAGCCTTTTGAGTCCACACATAGTTTTTCTAGGTCTTTGACCTGGTGACCTACTTTTTCTGCTGGTATGACCCATTTCTTATCTTGTCAGAGATACTGTCTAGACAAGCATTCTGACAAGTATTCTGACCATCTCAAAAACGTGTTAGAAAATGTGGCTTCTTGAGTGCACACTAGGTTTATCTAAGATTTGGCCCTGTGAAGTATTTTTTAACCAGACACGACCCATTTTCGTACTTGTCTGAGATACTATTAAGACAAACATTCTAAGTTTCATGAGTAGTGGACTGAAGATACGACCTCCAGAGTGCACATAAGGTAACTGTTGATGCCAAGATGACAGACAAAGCATGGCGGACGACAGACAGCACTATCACAAAAGCTCACCTTGAGGACTTTGTGCTCAGGTAAGCTAAAAATATGGGCACTCAGCATTTTGTTTCCTCTTTCAGAAGTCTTCTTCCTCATTAACCCATTACCACTCAATCCCTACTTTTGACGCCCCTGAGAAAGAAGCCTTTTGAAAACACTATGGGAAAAGGAGAAAATGCTGGTAACCAGCATTTTCTCCTTTTCCCATAGTGTTTTCTATCCTTCCCAGAATAAATTTCTATTTTTTAGTCACATTTATTTTGTCGTCAGCAATTGCTTTCAATTTGGACTAGTCTAAGATTTTCTCGTGTGGTTAAGGGTTTAAGCTCATGACTGATTAGTAATGAAATAAATCCCTGTTTGGTAGAAGCATTTGAGTAACTCTTTATCAGACGATAAATTCTAGCATTATCTAATTTGTAAGCATCTAGCAGAAGACAATGCAATGAGGTGAACATGTTAGTCTGTAAAAGAGCTAAATGAAGTAAACCCTTTACCAAAATATCCCTGGTTTTAACAATCCAGAGGAAGAAGCCTTCTGAAAACATTGTGGGAAAAGGAGAAAATGCTGGTAACCAGCATTTTCTCCTTCTCCGACAATGTTTCCTAACTTCTTAACTTTTTACTAAACGACAAAATTTTAGGCTAGTCCAAATTGAAACCATTTGCAGACCACAAAATAAACATGGCTCCAAAATTGCAACTTGACCTTAACCCATTACCACTCAATCCCTTCTTTTGACGCCCCTGAGAAAGACGCCTTTTGAAAACACTGTGGGAAAAGGAGAAAATGCTGGTAACCAGCATTTTCTCCTTTTCCCACAATGATTTCTACCCTTCACAAAACAAATTTCAAATTTTCAGTCAGTTTTATTTTGTCGTCTGCAAATGCTTTCAATTTGGACTAGTCTAAAATAATGTCGTTTGGTAATGGGTTAAAAGAGTAGAAAACATTGCATTCCTGAAATGTCTTTAGAAGGCTTCTCTCTCAGGGTCATAAAAACCAGGGATTGTTTGGTATAGGTTAAGCCAGGTTTCAATTTTTGAGTCATGTTCATTTTGTTGTCTGCACATGCTTTCAATTTGGTTAAGTCTAAAATTTTGTTGAGTGGTAAAGAGTAAACATGATGTTGCCTCTGTAAAATAGTAACACATGTACATTTAGTACAAGGTAAAGTATATTAACAGTATCAGGACAAATTTACCAGTATTTCAAAATTTTCATTTCATAAGACTCTATTCGCCTTTCATCTCTAAGTTTTCTAAATTTTGTCATTTCATTAAAAGCTGTTTCCTGTATAATCTTAGCCTGCACTTTTCTCTGTAAGGACATTTTCCTCAGCCTCTGTCTCAGGATCTTCATTTTCACTTCTTCACTGATAGGTACTTGTATCATGTTTTCATTCTCTATGTCACTACAATATTCTTCAGGAATATCAAATAGATCTCTGCCTATCTGAAAATCCTTTGTTTCATGAAAATACACTATATGTAGTGGATCAAAATGATTTAATAGTGTGAGGGCATGTATCCCTGCTTCTGTACTGACATCCCTCTCTGTACCATGTTCTTGTAAGTCTGGTAGTTGACTATCAGTGCTCTCTTTACACACATCTCTGCTTGTTTCTGTTGCATTGACATTGCTTATGCTTGATGTATCATGTCTAGTATTTCTTTCCCTAAATAATTCCAGTTTTGCTTTCTCAATAACTTTTGAAACAATCAGTGAAGCCACCTCTTCTAAAGATGATGAATCTGAATGGTAGACTTCAAAAGATTTCTTTCCTAATTCATCAGGTTTTGTCTGATTACAAGTATCTACCTGAACTATTTCCTGAGTATTTTCAGAATGCTGCAATTCAATTTTGCTTATTACCATCTGACCCCATTGGTTAGGATCTCTCTCACCATACAGACACACATTATTGTCCAATTGATCGTAGATATGTTCAAATTTTTCTTCCAAGTTTGAGAAACCTGTACTCTCACATGTTACTAGAATTTCTTGAGTCTTTTTGTTAGAGATATCCTGATTATATCCAGATGCTATTTCAGGTATGGCTTTATTGTAATTTGACTCACTATAACCTGAATGTGAGGCAGGTTCATCATCTCTTTCTTTATCTTCTTCTAACAGGTCGTTTAACTTGTCATTACAGTCTCCCATCAAAGAGTCTGATAAGCTCTCCTTGTCAGCCATTAGATCTGCATTCTGAGTTGTTGTTTCATGCTTCAAAGGTTCTTTTGATAAAGAAGTTTTATCTCTCATATCATTGTTAAAAAATACAATATCTAATATCTCATCTTGCAGATATTTGAGTGATACATCATGTTCAGTATCACAATTAGCATCAGGAGTGTCTTTGCTGTCAGTAGTGTTTTCTGGCACATCAAGACTTTCTTCTTTGATGTCTTGTAGATCTGATGACCTCCTTTTACTTTGGGAATGTCTGCGAGCTGGTAGTGAAGGAGGAAGTAAATTATCTATGTTGTCAGTTTCAGTTGTGGCAGATGAAGGTATACCCTCTGCTTCAGTCACGAAGATTTCAATTGTTTCATTTCTATTAGATGGTTCATCCTTCAATGACTTTCCACTGACTAGCTCTTTACTATAATCTGGAAAGACTGAAGAAATATCTGAATTTGTATCATTTAAATCATCATGAAAATTCACTATTTCCTTCAATGAATCAGCAATCAAATCTTCCTGAGTAGTACAACTTGGTACATTTCCCTTCTGGAAAACCTCTTCCATAATATCTCCAATGATGTTCTTTGCAAAAGTGCCAGCAGCTCCTTCATCATTCACTTTGACTGTTCCAACATCTGATTCATCAAGCTGCTCATCCTCTTTGTCTGTTCCAAAGCTCTCTGATCTTGCTGGGGCTGACAAACTGACCTTTAATGTAGCCTGAAATAATATTCTTCATATTATATCCATTTTCCTAGTAAATAAGCAATTCAGACATTTTCAACAATATTTCAGTTATATTGCAATGGCCAGTGCATACATCCATGCTTTCCTGGGGTTTCTTTTACCAGTGCTCCACACAATTTTCTTTTCAAGCCCATGGCTGCTTTTCCGTGTTACCATCATGGAAACCATGGTCAGAGGTGGGAGAGGAATGAATCCTGTTGCAATTGCTATCATCAATCTCCAAAAAGAAATTGGCCAAGCCAGGAAATGAACTCACAAACCCTGTTCTCAAGCCTTGTATGTTACTGACTGAGCTACCGGGGCTTGGCTTTTCAGTCAGTAAGACAGGGTCATGTGTTATAATTTCAAGTTTATTGGCTAGACTAACCCACCAATAACTGTAAGTTTAAAAATTAGACTGTCTGTTCAGCACAATCTGACTTTGACCTAGACAGTCTGCAAAAGCAACTAAATGGGCCTCAGCAATTAACTCTTTACCAGATGACAAAATTTTAGACTGGGTCAAATTGAAAGTAATTGCAGATGACAAAATAAATGTGACTGAAAAAATTAAACTTGTGTTGGGAAGGGTAGAAAACTGGTTACAATAATTTTTTTCCTTTTCCCACAATGTTTTCAAAAGGTTTCTTTCACAGGGTCGTTAAAAGTCGGGATTGTGTGGTAAAGAGTTAAGGGTCAGCCCAAACCTACAAAATACATTTTTTTGTTTGTGTAATTGAATCACTAGTCTTTGAAAGCAATATGGGAAATGAAGCGGTGTCTGTTACAATTAATCACTTATTTTCTCAAAATATTTTCAATCATATTAAAAAAAAAATTTGGTTTCTTTTGCTTCCTTATTTTTTCCTGGTGTCACTAATACTAGGCAGTAATATGTCTAAACTGAGCCTGTATAGTAATTGGCCAACCACTTTAAGTGCACTTTTCTAT
This sequence comes from Tridacna crocea, assembly GCA_943736015.1. Classification (NCBI taxonomy): domain Eukaryota; kingdom Metazoa; phylum Mollusca; class Bivalvia; order Cardiida; family Cardiidae; genus Tridacna; species Tridacna crocea. Next base: position 21,785,068 of record OX031066.1, read on the forward strand.
ATCTCATTGCGTAACCCTTTCACTCTTTACCACACAATCCCAACTTTTAACGACCCTGAGAAATCAGCCTTTTGAAAACATTTTTGGAAAAGGAGAAAATGCTTGTAACCAGCATTTTCTCCTTTTCCAGAAATGTTTTCCACCTTTCACAACAAATTTTAATTTTTCAGTGAGATTTATTTTGTCGTCTGCAAATGCTTTCAATTTCGACCAGTCTAAAATTTTGTCATTTGGCAAAAAGTTAACAGACAACACAATATTTGACTTTTGGAAACTGAAGAATTGCAGATGCAAAATTAAATGTGGCCCCAAATGACAGGTTTTGTCTTTAAAAGGGTATATAACATTGTCGTAAAAGGAGAAAATGCTGGATAACAGCATTTTTTCCTTTTTCCCACAATGTTTTTAGAAACCTTTTCCATAAGGGCTGTTAACACTCAGGAAAAAAGGGATAAGTACTTTGCATAAACCTTTTACCAAACAATTGTGTGATTAATCCACTGTAAAGAATATAGCAACATTTCCTCATTATCCAACAATGTGTTCTACTCTAATCATGTCCTAAATTATGTCAGCCAAATTAGAATATGTCATTTGTAAATGCTCTTAATATAGAGATCTAAAATTCTGTTACCTAAAAAAGAGTTTACCAGTTTTTTTCGCTATTTAATATTCTTCAAATTTACCATTTCATACTTAACCTTCTACTACAAAATCCCCACTTTTAACGACCCTGAGAAAAGGGCTTTTGAAAACATTTCCCCTTTTTCACACAATCTGTTCTACCTTTCTCAAGGTGAATTTCTCTTTCCGAGTCAAAATATTTTTGTCATCTGTAAATGCTTTCAATTCAGACTATTCTTAAATTTTGTTGCGTGGTTAAGGGTTAAAACTTGTCATGTAAGATTTACCCAATTGGTACAGTATAAACGTTTTGGGCGAAAGTTCCAGTTTAATGAGGTCGCAGACAAAGAATTAACAGTAATTTTATTGATTTCCAAAGCTGGTCTCACAAAACATGAAACCTGGCATGAAAAGAAAATAGGCTACATGGACATAGAAATTTCCTTGCAAAAACATGCTTTTAGATAAGGAGCAGAGGCTTATCATCAGAGAATAGTATTTTATGTCGAACTCAGTCTGATGCAAAGTCTTAAATTAATTCTGTGATAATTGTAAATATTGAAAGAGATAGTGCACCCATATAATGTTCACAAAGATTAGAAAGTAACAGAATCAGTGACCTTTTTGATTAACTCCTTACCACACAATCCCGACATTTAAAGACCTTGAGAAAGAAGCCTATAGAAAACATTGTGCGAAAAAGAGCAAATGCTGGTAACAAGCATTTTCTCCTTTTCCCACAATATTTTCTACCTTATCAAGGTCAGAAATCATCATTATAACAAAAGTTAATCTGCTGTCTGCAAATGCTTTGAATTAGTTCCAGTCCAAAATTTTGTCATCTGGTAAAGAGTTACAAAAACAAGAACCAACACCACCATGTTTTTGAAAAACCAAGGTATGGCATTTACCAATAGGCTGCTAACTGACTCATTGCAGGCAGGGTAGATCAAGATCAGACTGCACAGATTTACAGAACAAAGTCCGATAAGGAGAATATTAACCCCCCCCCCCTTTTTTTTTTCAAAAAAAAAAAAAAAAAACTGAAAAAGAAAAATTTGGATTTTTACTGTCGGCTTTACAGTTTCATTCCACTTATTTAGCAGGATATGTGTTAACCTTTTACTCCATGGATACTAATTTCTACAAATTGCTTGTAGGTGCCTTTGGAAAACATTATGGCAAAAGGTGAAATTGCCCGTGACGAGCAATTTCACCTTTTGTCACAATGTTTTCTATTCTATCAAAATGTGTCATAAACAGATAAGAAATGGCTTCATCTGTGCTGTTATTTAGGGTCTATTAGAGATAGCATAGAAATTCCTTACGGTATAAAGGGTTAAGAAAACCTTAAGAATGCAGAAGAATTCGAGTGTCTAAAAGATATAAAATATCCTAAATATTTTTAAATCTTGGTGATTTTGCTGCCGTACAGTTTGATCTCATCTTCAATTCCTACCATTATTTCATTGTGTCACAGTGCCAAGTTGGATAACCCACACATTCTGCTTATCAATGTGAAAGAATTACCTACCTTTGTGTTGTGGAAACCATCACCATGTCACTGCACATCAGCTTTCCTCCAGAATATCAGAAACAAAATGTCCTCAGAAATGTGCACTTCTTCCGGATCAAGTATGGATAAGAAATTGATCTTATGACAGAAGATTGTATGACAGCGGAAAATTATGTTTAATGTTCCCTCATTGCTAATATGAACTTCCAGTCAGAATTTACCATAAGCCATTTTTTGTGTCGTAACACGGCATAACTCATGTTTTGAAATAGTTTCTAATATGCCATGTTGTGTTACATGAAATAACAACCGAAAACATATATTAGTATCATTCTGTTACTGCCTCACTGCAGGACAAAGAATCCTGAAAAAGAGCTCTAAGCCTTCTCAAAATAAAATTTATCTAAATCGATGATTGCAGATTGTTAATTTGTAAGGGTACAGGCCTCTTCACACTTAACAGTATCAAACAAAAAAATGCTGTTTCTCTTATAACTGCTTTTTTTGGGCTAAGCAGAATGATGAAGATCACACTGAGTAAAGCAGTAGGACATTGGATTACAATATTTGAAACTGTGTGCAGCTTTGACCAAAACAGCCTTGACATTGTGAATGCTAAATTTTTTATTTAGACTTGAAGAATCCATGTATCACATTTTCAAAGCATTAAAAGAGCAGAATGCATGTTATGATACAAATGGGTTAGTATTTTCAATTCTTTCCACTCCTCACCACTTGCAAAATATCACTGATCATTTGTTTTAACAAGTTATGATATGGAAAATATACTTTAAGATACAATACAATTTATATGTAATATACAAAATAGTACAGGAATATTGATGCTGGTATTCCGTGAGTTTTGTGTTTACATAAATGAGCTACACTCCGGCAAAAGGGGGCTTTACTCTTTACCACACAATCCCGACTTTCAACAACCCTCAGAGAGAAGCCTTTTGAAAACACTGTGGGAAAAGGAGAAAATGCTGGTAACCAGCATTTTCTCCTTTTTCAACAGTTTTTCTACCCTTCCCATACCAAATTCTAATTTTTCAGTCACCTTCATTTTGTTATCTGCAACTGCTTTCAATTTCAACCAGTCTAAAATTTTCTTGTATGGTAAAGAGTTAATGCATCTCTGTGATCCATGGTACGAAGCAAGGTATGGCATACTCATTGATCCGTACTGCCAAGTTTTTTTGACATGGACTTTGCAGGCTGAACTGGATCATAGTTTTTTGCAGATACATTAAACCCCTTTTCAGACAGCATGGCTGAAATATAATTGCGCTGTAACATTACACCACCCAACAGCGAAAAAAGAGAGCCCCATACGAATGCCAATACAAAGTTGCCAGTGCTTTATTTCAACCCATTACCACACAATCTCTACATTTGACGATACTGAGAAAGAAGCTTTGGAAAACATTGTAACCAGCATTTTCTCCTTTTCCCATCATGTTTTTTCCCCTTCATGAAACAAATTTTACTTCCCCATTGTTTTCCAATGCTTTCAATGTGAACACATCTAATATTAATTTTGTCCTTTGGTAAACAGTGCAGGACATTGTCGTCATTTTTTTTTTCATTTAAAGCATACACAGTATCTGATTTCTAAGAAGCAATTTCAAATTCCAGTCAGCCAATTTGCACTGAATCTAAAAAAGAACAAAAAAAGCATCTTGGAAGAATAGGTTATTGTACACATTTATAAAGTTTCATGAAATTCCATCCAATGGTATTAGAGATATTTAAACAATGGGATGGACATATGGATAGATAAACAACGCTAAAACTATATCCCTCCTCCTTCGGCAGGGATAAAAAGTATATAGGTGTAGCATACTGAGTGAAGTATGAGATTGTGCCAATACCATATTCACTTAAATCTAAGACTGCCAAAAAAGGGCTGGTGAAATTTCAGATCAGACTACGCAATACAAGTATGCATTCTGATCTTGGATACACTTTATTTTGTGTGATGTTCCAATCACAAAATCCCTTAAAATTGAAAACAAAAAATGGTTTTATCTACATACTGAAAATGCCCAGTCTAGATATTTCTGTTTTTAATAAATGTACAAATAATACATTTATGCACAAATGTTTAACTCTCATCACATGACAAAATTTTAGCCTGGTCCAAATTGAAAACATTTGAGAACAAAATGTTACATGTTACTAAAATTAAGAAATTTATCTATCAAAGGGTTAATAACATTACGGGAAAAGGCAAAAAAGCTGTTTACCAGCATTTTCTCCTTTTCCCAAAATATTTTTCATAGCTTTTCCTTTCAGGTCTTTAAAAACTGGACTGTATGGTAAAGAGTTTCGAAAATCCAAGGAAAACCACACAATTAACCTCCTTAAAGTGTTCTGCCAATATTTATTAACTAAAATGTTGCTGTTTTAAAAACCATGATAGAATTATGACAAACAAACAAAAAAAGGTAAGAAAATCCTCCATCAGTCACACTATATTTCACATGGAACATAATAATGTCTTATGTGAGAGAGGGAAGGACTCAAGATCAGGGGAGCAAACTCTTCCAACAAACAAGTCTCATGAAGCTGCCACAAAAAGTTTGAAAATGGTCATTACAGACCTCCAGATAAAAGGAAGTGATAGTATTCTAAATCCATTATTTCTCTTCCAATCCCTATGTTATGTTTACTCATAAGAATTGCCTCCATGAGACAATTCTAATGAGTACCCATAATGTAGGGTTTAGTGGAGAGTAATTAATATCTTCAATTTTGATATCAAAATCACTCCCTCTGTCTGGAGCTCTAGGTCAAGGAGCTGAGCCATAGAAAATGGTCTTGAGAGTTATTCCCCTAAATCCCATTCATTTGATTAGGAAAGATACAGATACTAACCCTTTACCAAACAACCCTTTGTTTTAACAACACCTAAAAAGGCTTTGAAAAGATTCTGGAAAAAAAAGAAAACGCTGTTAACCAATATTTTCTTTTTTTCCCACTATGTTTTCTACAGTATCAGAGCAGAATCTTGTCATATGTGTCAGATATGATTTGTTGTAAAATGCTTTCAATTTGGATGAGTGAGTGTAAAAATTTTATCATCTGGTAAAGGGTTAAAGGAAAATCCAAAATGCCAGAGTAAAAGTTCTAAATTAGGATGCTAGGAAAAAACAAGATTATCATTACACAGACAAAATCCTGAAACAAGTACATGACAAGCTATCCAGAAAATGATAGAGGAGATTTTTTATCCTTTACCATACAATCCTGAGATTTTATGATCCTGACCGGAGGTGGCTTTTGAAATTGTGAGGAAAGAAGACAATGCTAGTTTCCAGTATTTTCTCCTTTTCCTACAATAACTGCTGTTCTAATAATTTCATCTAATTTTATTCCAATTTTGAACTTATCATCTGTAGATGTTTCGTATTCAAACGAGACAAATATTTGTCACTTGAGGGATAGGTTAATCACCATTTCTGGATACCTCAAAATGTATATGAAAAGATTCTAGAAATACTGGACGCAGTCAAAAGTTAAAAAATAAAACTGAACAATGCACAGACACGAATACCTTTAATCGTTCCTCAAGTTTCTTTTTCTGAAAGATGCAATAATCAAACTTAAGTGCAATCCCATCTTGTGAACAAAATGTTTACTGTTGTTTTCAATCATTTATGAAAATGTCTCTCAAACAATAACATGTCTATTCTACTACTACATCCCTGTTCATGATTATTGACTTCTATCAAAGATATCAGCCATGCTCTGTGAAACAGGACATATATAGGATCTGTCATGAGTTGGCTTTTGAGATAAAATTTTATTAAGAAAGTCAAGGGAAATGTTATTAACCCATTACCAAACAATCTTTACTTTTGACACCCCTGAGAAAGAACCCTTTAGAAAACACTATAGGAAAAGGAGAAAATGCTGGTAACCAGCATTTTCTCCTTTTCCCACAATGTTTTCAGAAGGCTTCTTCCTCTGGGTCATAAACACCAGGGATCGTTTGGTAAAGATTTAAGTGCCAAAAAGTCATGCAGTGAGTTAGATAAACAATCAAAGTGACTTTTATATGGACTTGATATGTATAGATTCAAGTCTGTATTCACGAAGCATTTCTAGTTCTTTTCTCCAATTATTTTCTAAATTCACCTAAAGTCACCTTTATTTTGTCATCTGCAAATGCTTTCAATTTGAACCAGTCTAAAATTTTGATGTGTGGTAAAGAGTTATGCGAGCCTTTGGCCAGCTTAATAACATTTTTCCTTGACGAGTTCAATAAAATTTTATCTTAAATACCACCAAAAGTCAGATTCTTTTTATCACATAGCGATATTTCACAAATTACAAATCAGAAGATGCAAAATCATCTGTAGATGCACCCGCAATAATATCCATGAAACCAGTTCACTTCTATGAAAAACGTTCAAAATGACGTCAGAAATGACGTCGCACAATTGTGATATTACACGTGTATGAGCTAAGAAAATTTGTAATGGGTATATTACACTGAAAACAAGGGAGGTTATGTGATAAAATTGCATCTCCTTGATGCATTATACCAAGCAAGTCATCACAAAATAACGAATCCATTTTGTCCGAATTGTGAAGTAGAATAAACCGCTGAAGTAAGAGGCAGAATGGTCCTTTGGCATGCAAAAAGTTTTAACCTGTGTCAGTCTGCAGGGACTGCACAGGCGCTGGCATGGATCAATCCTTATTTTTCTCTTTTATTTGTTCAAACTCTATAGGCAAAGTACAAAAAGAAATAAATCTTGATGGCATATCCTGTCTATGTCTTCATTTGTCTATCTCGCTGTCTATATTTTCACTCAATGTTACATTGAAGTCTGTAATTCTTTCAACTAAGTTGGTGTTTAGACAAACTGAGCCTTATGGAAGTATTGTAGTATAGTTTATGTCTGAAGTTTAACCATTCAATTCCGAGTATATACCATCCCCATGGAAAAGGACTTTTGAAAATATTGTGAGAAAGTTACCAGCATTTTCTTCTTTTCCCACAATGTTTTCTGCCCTTTTCAGCCAATTTTTATCAAATAGGCCAGGTTTTAATTGTTGTATGCAACAGATTTGAACTTGGTTGATTGACTGTATGCCGTTTTCAACATAATTTTAGTTATATCGCTGCTGCCAGTGCACCTATCCATGCATTCCTGGAGTTTCTTTTACCAGTACTTTTCCAAGCCACTGGCTGCTTTCCCAACTAATGATATTGAAACAATAGTCAGCGGTGGGAAAGGAATGGATCCTAGTTCTGAACCTGGACTCATGAATAATTTAGCTAATTGGTAAAGAGTTTAGAAAGAAATTTCACATCATTTTTTGAAAACCTAATACTTGTTACCGGTATTAAGATTTTCTCTGTTTTTCGAAGGCTTGACATCTTAAACTCTTTACCACACAATCCAAACTTTTAACAACCCTGGGAAAGAGGCCTTTTGAAAACATTGTGGGAAAAGGAGAAAATGCTGGTTACCAGCATTTTCTCCTTTAGCCACAATGCTTTCAAAAGGCTTCTTTCCAAAGGCTGTCGAAAGTCATCATTGTGTGGGAAAGGGTTAAACATATCTAGTTCTTGCAACTTATACTAATTTTTCTCAATTCTGCTCCTTGGAAACTACACCAATACTAGCCCTGAATATGTGGGCTAATAAGAGACCTCAAAGTTGACACCCTTTTCCAGGAATTAAACACTGGTTACGAGGCCAAGTCTTTTGGCCAAGGCCACGATGAGTGGCTAAAAGAGATAAAAGAATTGTAAACTTCCTACCTCCTCAGAGCAGCTTCCAAGTGTATCTGTGCTTTGCATTCTTCTAAGTTGAAGACTTCGAGACAGTCTGTTACAAAGGGAAACAACTCTCATGGACCTCTGTAAGTCAAAATAAGGGAAATAACAACTTTTTCCTCCATGTACATATACTTTATCACAGGAGCCAATAATTGTTTTATTGCATGGGCTTGACAGCATTCTGGTAGAAGAATACTGCAGTTGACAATGCAAATCTCCGTTGCATCACAAACAAGAATGTGAAAGATATGCAATTCTTGCCAGTCACAGTCTAACAATGTCATCAGTCTGCCAAAATCACATTCCTGGTGTCCAATGAACATTGCACAGTGATATAGAAACGGGCCAGGTAAGAAACAAAATTGAGACAGTGTAATGTTGTTATGTAAATTCTCTATTATAAGATGACAAATTTATACATGGATTTATACTGAAAGTTTTTGAAGATGATGCTAGACATTAACCCTTTACCAAACAATCCCTCTTTTTAACAACCCCAAGAAAGAATCCTCCTGAAAACACTGTTTTTCTACTCTTCCAAAATCAAATTTCAATTTTTTAGTCGACTTCATTTTGCAGTCTGCAAATGCTTTCAATCTGGACAAGTCTGAAATTTTGTTGTACAGTAAAGAGTTAATTCTTTACCACACCATCTAGAGTTTTAACAACCCTACAGAAAATGCCTGTTTAAAAAATATTAACCAGCTTTTTCTCTTTTTTCCACAATGTTTTCTATCCTTCGAAAGGTGATTTTAATTTTTTGATTCAATTTTTTTTTTTTTAGTTTGCAAAGGCTTTTAATTTGGTCAAGTCTTAGTTTTTTTTTTTTTTTTTTTTCAGTAATATGTTAAATCCTTATCACACAAAAATTTTTGGCCAAATTGGCAGTATATGCAAATTGAATGTGGGTGTATCAACAGAATCTTCACAAAAAGGGTTAAAAAACATAGTGAGAATGTGAGAAAATGCTGGGCACTATCTTTCCAAAAGCCTTCTTCCCAGGTTGTTAAAACTTAGGATTGTGCAGCACATAGTTAACCCTTTACCAAACAGTCCCTTGTTTTCATGACCCTGGCATAAAAGACTTTAGAAAACACTGTGGGAAAAGGAGAATTTGCTCGTAACAAGCAATTTCTTCTTTTTCCACAGTGTCTTCTACCCTATCAGACAACAGCAACTTATAAGAAAATGTTTTTAAATTGTCGTCTGCAGATGCTTTCGATTTGGAAATCTAAAATTTGCTGTTTGGTAAAGGGTTAAACAGAAGAAAATACTAGTAGGCAAATCCACCACTATATTAGCGATATTCTTTGCAGATGCTTTCAAATTATGGCCAAGTCTTAATATTTCACAGTCATGTAAAGATGGTTCCTATCACATTTTCACACAAGCTCTGATCAGAATATTCTGCCTTTCTTATATTTTTCTCTTTTCCCAGAGTTTTATACTTCCCTCTTCCTGTTGTTGACAATACCTATTATGTGAGCCATGTTTGTGATCTATCTGCCAATGCTTTCAATTAGGACAAATCTACAAATTTTGTACTCTGTAAACCGTTTATCAGGTAACATCAGTTTTGATATATCCAAATAGTACACTTTAGGACAACAAATTTAACCCTTTACTCCAAAGATACTCATGTCGACGCATTACTTGTAGGAGCCTTTGGAAAACATTGTGACAAAAGGTGAAATTGCTCGTGACGATGAATGATGTGAATTGCTCGTCACGAGCAATTTCACCTTTTGTCACAATGTTTTCTATGCTATCAATAGGTGTCATCTACACATAAGAAACGGCTTCATCTTTGCTGTTATTTAGAATCATTTAGAGATACCATAGAAATGCCTTATGCAGTAAAGGGTTAATGTGGCCAAAAAGTAGTGATTTGTCTTTGTAACAGCAAGAAAAAATGCTATCAACATTTCTATCTTTTTTGATAATACTTTCAAAAGCCTTCCTCCCTAGAGTCCATGAAACATGAGATTGTTTTGTAAAGAATGAAACAGTTCCATGTTACATGTTGACCATCTTTGCAATAGATATGAAAGCTGTAAATGCTAAAGTTTCCAACCTTCCATCTCTGCCTTGCGATGAATTTTTTCAGATGTTCTGTCTTGATAATGGAAGAGCGACGGAGATCTCTCTGCTTCTTTTCCACAGGCTGCAAATACAGGTACATCAATCATTTGATAATGCAACTTTCATATGATAAAAACAAAAGTGCAGGAGCATGTATATATAGACTGTCCCATCATCATTGGAAAAAGAGTTTTCGAAAATTTGCTGATATAGTAAATGTAACATAAGTTACGAGGGGATATCAAAACTTTTGAGCCTAACATAGAAAGAAACAGATATCCAGATTTAAATTGCTTTATTGATCAACATAGTTCCCTACTGAAGCATAAACTACTGAAGCAGGTTCGCCAATCCATCAAAGAGAAACACTGCTGGAAAATCTGTCCTAGGATTCTGCTTTACCAGTCAACACCAGCCGCATTACAATGGAAGCTATGTGCGAATGTGTCTACGTACTCCAACTTCAACCACCCTATTCTCCAGACCCAGCCCCCAGCGATTTCCACTCCTTTCCTAGGCTGAAAAATACCTTCGGGCCGCAGGCTTGATGATGATAATGATTTGAGCGCTGCTGTAGAGGGCTGGTTAGGGGACCAAGATGTTGACTTCTACCAATTGGGTAGCAATGACTGGCAAACTAGATGGAACAAGTGTGTAGAGTTGCAAGGTGACTATGTTGAAAGATAAAACAGTTTAAATTCGGATTTCTGGCTCTCTCTATGTGAGGCTCAAAACTTTTTTATATCCCCCTCATATATAGTTTTGTCCTGTAACCAATTCTCAAAAGAAAAAAACACTAAACCACAAAGAGTAGTTTTTATCTATTTCCATCGTGAAAAAATTTTGACCCTGAAAGCGTTTTGCAGACGAAATCATTTTGCCCTTTACCACATAATCACGAGTTTTAACTAATCAAAGTTAAAGCCTTTTACCAAAACTCTTTACCAACCAACAAAATTCTAGACTGGTCCAAATCAACAAAATAAACTCAACTCAAGAACTGCATCTTGTTTCCCGAAGGGTAGAAAAACATTGTGGGAAAAAGAGAAAATGCTGGTTACCAGCATTTTCTCCTTTTCCCACAGTGTTTTCAAAAGGCTTCAATCCCTGGATCGTAAAAACCAGGGATTGTTTGGTAAAGGGTGAACATGAAATGCTGCCTACCAGCATTTTCTCCTTTTCCAACATGTTATCTACCCTTTCAAAGACAATTTCAGACATTAATTCATTACCAAACGACAATATTTTAGGCTTGTCCAAATTGAAAGTATATGCAGACGACAAAATAAATGTGACCAAAGTATTGAAATTTGTTATAGGAAGGAAAGAAAACATTGTGGGAAAAGGAGAAAATGCTGGTTACCAGCATTTTCTCCTTTTCCCACAATGTTTTCAAAAGGCTTTCATCTCAGGGTCGTAATAATCAGGGACTGTTTGGAAAAGTGTTAAGCAGCATTTAACTTTTTTTTCCCATTTGAAGAAGTCTTAAAATTTTGCCGCTTATAAGATGACAAAATTTCAGACTAGTCCAAATAAAAAGCCTTTGCAGATGACAAATTGAAGGAGGCTCAAAATTAATGACCCAATTTATCTTTGATAAGTTAGAAAACATTGTTGGAAAGGAGAAAATGATGGTAACCAACATTTTCCCTTTTTCTTATCATGATTTCTATCCTTTCAAGGAAATGAATTCATCATTTCAGCTAAACTAATTCTTTTTTTGACAAATGATTACAATTTGGACATGTCTAAAACATTTTTCATTCTGTGCAGAGTAGAGTTAACATTGCTTACAAAGGTACCTCGCAGCTAAAATATCTTCTGATACAATAATAAAATTTACATTTATTTAAAATTTGTTCTAGATAAAACCTGTTTCAGAGAAAAATGCTAATGGGCAATTTTTTTAGCAATTTAAAAATGGCCTTTATGTTTCCACATTAAAAGTTAATAACACCAACACCCCCATCCCCTACTTCCACTTAAAAAGCTAATTTTCATCCAACACTGATAAGTTCATTAATTCTCTTCACAAATCAGCCCACCAACAGTTTTTCTTCAAAATTATGGTATAATTGGCTGTTTGGATTTTAATTGTTCCTCTATCTTAGAATTGTGTATACCTAATTTTTACTACCTCTTACAGTCATCAAATTAGCACTTTCATGTACATGTACATGTCTCAGTAAATATATAAAGTGGACAAGCCATGCACCTTCTATGTTGAATTCTAAGCTGAACTTGAGGCATCAAATTGTAACTTGGAGCAGTTAGTTTATGAAATGTTATTAGTATGCATCATTCAAATAAAAAATACTCTGAAAGCAGGCATCTACCTATTACAAATGCAGTCATTGTTTTTATGGACAATTACATCAAACTATTTATAGATTCCGTTATGATCGTCTTATCTTTTTAAAACTTAGAATATGACAGAACACATGAAATATTTAAAAGCATTTTCTCCTTTTCCAGTGTTTTCAGAAGGCTTTCTTTTAAGAGTTGTGAAAACCAGGGATTGTTTGGGAAAGGATCAATTGGAAAAGGGTTAAAAATTCTTCATATGTATTTGGCATTCTTTTCCATGGAACATCATGTACATGAAGGAGCAAAAACCAGTTTTGGACAATAAATAAACTAGAAGGCCCTGAAGGGCCTGAATACGTTCTACTGGCAGAGAGTTTGCTTTTAAATAAAGCATACATAGGAATTCATTACGCAAAAAGACAAAAAAATTGACATTTTCAACTAAAAATGGCTACTTTTCCATTACTGTTTGTTGAATTTTTTCAAACTCAACAGGGTTAAAAAGCAATTGATAGGATAAACAAGCTGAAAAATTCATAAAATAAATACTGTATCATGTAAACAGGCAATGAAATTGTTCAATTCGAAATGGCTACTTTTCCAATACTGTTTGTCAGATTTTTTTTCAAAATCAATATGATTAAAGCTATTGATGAGATAAACAAACTGTGTAAGTAACACAGAAATCTGACTAAAAATGAAGACTTTATTGCGTAAACAAGAAATGAAAGTTTTCAACTTGAAATGGCTACTGTTCAAAATCAATAGGGTTGAAGCTATTGATAAGATAAACAAACTCTGCAAGTTTCATGGAAATCTGACCAAAATTGAAGAAATGGAAATTTCAAACTTGAAACGGCTACTTTTCCCATACTGTTTGTCCGATTTTTTTTCAAAATCAATATGATTAAAGCTATTGATGAGAAATGGCTACTTTTCCCATACTGTTGGTAGGAATTTTTTCAAAATCAATAGGGTTGAAGCTATTGATAAGATAAAAAAACTCTGCAAGTTTCATGGAAATCTGACTGAAAATACAGACCTTATTGCGTAAACAAGAAATGGAAATTCTAAACTTGAAATGGCTACTTTTCCCATACTATTTGTCGGATTTTTTTCAAAATCAATAGGGTTAGAGGTATTGATGAGATAAACAAACTGTGCAAGTTTCACGAAAATCTGACCAGAAATGAAGACTTTATCACGTAAACAAGAAAAAGACTAACAGACGGACAGACAGACGGACGGACGGACAGACAGACAGACGGACGGACTGACAGACGGACGACGGAAACCACGCCATGACATAAGCTCTGCTGGCTTTCAGCCAGTAGAGCTAAAAATGAAGATGGTCCATCTGCCCTTCCTATGCTGCTTTTACATTTTTTCTACCTTTCTTGATTAATCAAAAGTTCTAAGTTGTGATTTTAAAAAAAGGAAGCATATTGTTCTCCTTGCATGTGAATTTTGGTATACTGTAGACAACATTAGTCTGCACACTTTAAAGATCTGGATCAGACTGTACACAGTTTCCTGTATATCCTTTCTCTGTACATAATGGTATTGTGGCTAAAAAAGCCCTAATTTTGCAGTACTTGGCATATTTATCATTTGCCCTCTGTCCATGCACACTGAACAAAATTTACATTTAAATTGGGGAAAATAAGTGAACATTCTGGTGACTTGAATATATACAAAAATATAACAATAATATTGGATGTCTTTCATTACAAAATACATTCACTACTTCATATTTGTGTCAAGTAGTTCAAACCTTAAATCCAAGACAAACACAAGTCTAAATGCCCCTGGGAGCCAATACACTTTTCCTAATAACATTTTCATGATTATTTTTTTTCTGTCCTTAAATCCTATACCAAACAATACAAAGTGTCCAAGTTTAAACATCCTAAAGAAGACCACTTTTAAACCATTGGGGAGAAAGCAAAAAATGCCAATTACCAGCATTTCTTTTATTTCCCACAAGTTTTTCTACTTTTCCAAACAGAAATTGCAGTTTTGAGTAATATCAATTTTGCTGTCTTCAGAATCATAATTATGTACATTTGCAAGATGATATGACATATTCTCTGCAGTATAATCTTGATTTATACTGTCTGCTACAGCAGCTAAATATTGGCATTCAAGTATTTCCGTACAGATGTACATAGTTGGAGGGCTCAGTATGAGTGAATGATACACCATTGCTCTGTATTAAATGTCATTTGAGAAACAAAAACTTTGTGTCTTGGACAAATATTTATAAGGTAACCACCTTTGTCAGTGTGATATACCAATTACAAACTTTCTTATCTTATACATGTTTGATATCACGATTGTGTGATGTCATTTTTGACATATCTCACAAAAGTGAAAGGGTTTCATAGATATTACCAATAGGTGCATGCAGCTATAGATGATTTGCATCTTCTGATCTATGATTTCTGAGATATTGACCCTATATAACAGCCTGGATGACCCAGTTTCTTATGTGTATAATGAAAACTTTTGATAGCATAGAAAACATTATGATAGAAGGCAATATTGCTCGTCACATTTTACCTTTTGCCACATTGTTTTCCAAAGGCTCCTACAAGCAATGCGTAGAAATTAGTATTTATGGAGTAAAGGGTTAATAACATTTTCCCTAGACTCGTTTAATAAAATTTTATTTCAACACCAACTCATTTCAGATCCTCTGACAGTATGGGAAATATGTGTGGTGTTAGCCAGCTATGCAATAACTAATCTCTGCTATTCTCACAATGTTTTCAAGAGCTGAACACAACAAAGGTGTAAAAAGTTATAATTGTGTGTAAAAACATCAAATTTGACAGAGCAGTATACTTATGTGGCCACGTGAAAACATGTATCAAAGGTTTGAGCAAGAAAAAATAAACAAAAACATTTGTCACAATCATCCTGGGAAGGGATCTACTTTACCTGCAATCATTAACCCTTTACCAAACAATCCCTGGTTTTTACGTCCCAGAGATGGAAGCCTTTTGAAAACTTGTGGGAAATGGAGAAAATGCTGGTAAGCCAGCATTTTCTCCTTATCCCACAATGTTTTTTACCCTGCTGGAAACAAATTTCAATTTTTGAGTTACATTTATTTTCTCTTCTGCAAGTGCTTTCAATTTGGACCAGTCTAAAATTTTGTCATTTGGTAAAGAGTTACATATAAATGTCCTCTTTCCATCAGTAAAAGCTATCAAAACTTTCCTGTCTTTGGAAAACAGAAGCTTAAAGTCGATACAAGTGACAAATTGGGAATAGACAAAATTACATGTACACATATTTCATTCCAGACTAACATAGGTCAGAACTAAACAGTCAGTGATTTTTAGTGTGGAAAAAATTCCGTAACTAGGTTACATAGTACATCTTACCATGAGTATTAGTCAGATTTCGTGAATTATCTGTAATATATTAAAGTTCCCTCTTGTCAGTATAAATACATCCCCTTTTATTACTATTAATGCAATTGAAAAACATGCAAAGACAATTCAACCTGTCTTTTTACCATACAGGCTACTTTTGACATATCTTTGACAAAAAGAACAAAATTGATGGAGCAATACTTAATCCTTAACCCTATAAAGCATTTCTATGGTATCTCTAATTGACCCTAAACAACAGCAAGGATGAAGCCTTTTCTTATGTGTATATGACACCTTTTGATAGCATAGAAAACATTGTGGCAAAATGTGAAATTGCTTGTAATGAGCAATTTCACCTTTTGCCACAATGTTTTCCAAAGGCTTGTACAAGCAATGCATAGAAATGAGTATCTATGGAGTAAAGGGTTAAAAATAGAAATGAGTATCTATGGAGTAAAGGGTTAAAACTTTATCCTGCTAAATAACTAACATGGAACTTTCAAGTCGTTTTTGGAAGAAATATACATCCCTATCAAACAGTGTAGATCCAAGATCAGACTGCTCTTTCTGTGCAGCCTGATCTTGACCTACAACTGTCTGTAAAAGGTCAGTTAGTCACACTTAGCTGCCTAACAATACCTGGATGTTTTTCTTCAAAAAGTCTGAACAAAAAATGTCTGGTTTAACAATATTATTTAAAATCTGTCTATTTCAGGCTAAGAGATATTTGCACTATATCTTGTATATCTTTCCTTAAGTATCAAATCCCTGAAAGTTTCTATTCGCAAGTATTTTAATGTTACGGCTCTTCCATACCTGTGTAACCTTAACTTTAATTTCTCTCACACAATTGTCTTCCTTTTGAAAATTCCATGAAACATAATTTTACTGAACTATACTCTGGAAATAGGGGGTTTAATGCCACTCTCTGTGATGCATGAAACAAAGCAATTCATATTAACCCTTTACCCCATAAGGCATTTCTATAACATCTCTAATTGACCCTAAATAACAGCAAGGATGAAGCCATTTCTTATGTGTATATCACACCTTTTCATAGCATTGAAAACATTGCTCATCACGAGCAATTTCACCTTTTGCCACAATGTTTTCCAAAGGCTCCTACAAGCAATGTGTAGAAATGAGTATCTATGGAGTAAAGGGTTAATAAAACTATGGATCAATAAAATCTGTTGTGTGTAACAATCCACTGAATCATGGGGCTAGACTGGTTTTTTGACAGGCAAGAAAATTTACAGAAAGCAAAACCTTTAAACTCTGGTCAGTCTGTGCAGATTGACCCAAGTCAATACTTTCTGCGCATGCGCAAAACCCCCTTTTCACAGAGCATGGCTCAAATGGTTAAGAAAACATGGAGATAAACATTATATTTTGTTGAATTCCTATAGTATTCGAAGGCTGCACTCTTTAGTTATTTGTTATGAACAAAAGAAAGACTGCAAAACATATCACAGTTTCTTTTCTTTGAAAAACTTTACGTCGATAATTCACAGGCACTGCAAAAAATCAATGGCAATCTTTGGTGGAGTGTAATCAAGATTCAAGGAAATTGATAAAGAGTGTGTTTTATTTTTTCACTACTGAATATTTCCTTCTTTCTTGACCCTTGTTCACTCATTATCTTCCATTAAAATTACTGCTGATGACCTTTGGAATATGGATACCACAGAAGATCAGCTTGTACAGGACATGGTGTCTAATCTTCAATCCACAATTGTCTGATAACTCCAGGACAAAAACTGCTAAATTTTGTGTTTTTAATATAAAATATTTGTAGACAAGAAGTCACACAATAAATTGTAAATTTTACCTTTATCCATGGATGATTTAAACAGTCATGTATTGTAGCCCTCTTTCTGTAAGTAAACAAAAACAGTGAAGGGAATACGAAATTAATAGGTTTGTATAATTTTGACAACTTTCAAGTGTAAAAGGATTACAAATTAAGTTCTTAACTCTTAACCAATAAATCTTGGCTTTTAACCACCAAGAAGAAGATGCTTTTTAAAATTATTGCAGGAAACACCATTTTCCCCTTTCCACAATGTTAACTATCCCTTCAAAGACACTCGCTAGTTATTTCCTATCATTTAGGCCACAGTTATTTTTTATCATTTTAGCCACAGTTATTCCTGATCATTTTAGCCAGTTAATTCTGATCATTTTAGCCACAGTTATTTCTGATCATTTTAGCCTTTTAATTCTTATCATTTTAGCCACAGTTATTTCCTATCGTTTTAGCCACAATTATTTCCTATCGTTTTAGCCACAGTTATTTCCTATCGTTTTAGCTAGTTATTTCCTATCATTTTAGCAACAGGTTTTTCTGATCATTTTAGCCAAAGTTATTTTCTATCACTTTAGCTAGTTATATCTATCATTTTAGCTAGAGTCATTTCCTATCACTTAAGTCAGTTATTTCCTATCAGTTTAGCCACAGTTATTTCCTATCATTTTAGCCACAGTTATTTCCTATCATTTTAGCCAGGTATTTCTGTTCATTTTAGCCCTTTATTTCTGATCATTTTAGCTAGTTATTTCTGATCATTTTAACTAGTTAAATCTTATCACTTTAGCCACAGTTATTTCCTATCATTTTAGTCTCCGTTATTTCCTATCATTTAAGTCACAGCCATTTCTGATCATTTTAGCTTTTGCTATAATTCTAGCCAGTTATTTCTGACCATTTTAGCTACAGTTTTTTCCTATCATTTTAGACACAGTTATTTCCTATAATTTTAGCCACATTTTTTTTCCTATCATTTTAGACACAGTTATTTCCTATCATTTTAGCCACAGTTATTTCCTATCATTTCAGCCACAGTAATTTCTATCATTTTAGCCACAATTATTTCTGATCATTTTAATCACAGTTATTTCCTATCACTTTAGCCACATATATTTCTGATCATTTTAGCTAGTTATTTTCTATCATTTTAGCCAGTTATTTCCTATCATTCAAGCCACAGTTATTTCTATCATTTAAGCTACAGTTATTTTCTATCATTTTACCTAGTTATTTCCTATCATTCAAGCCACAGTTATTTCTATCATTTTAGCCACAGTAATTTCTAATCATTTTAGCCAGTAACTTCTTATCATTTCAGCCACAGTTATTCCCTATCATTTTTAGCCACAGTTATTTTCTATCACTTTAGCCACATATATTTCTGATCATTTTTGCTACAGTTATTTTCTATCATTCTAGCCAGTTATTTCCTATCATTTTAGCCACAATTATTTCTGATCATTTTAGTCACAGTTATTTCCTATCATTCTAGCCACAGCTATTTCTGATCATTTTAGCTACAGTTATTTTCTATCATTTTAGCTAGTTATTTCCTATCATTAAAGCCACAGTTATTTCTATCATTTTAGCCACTGTAATTTCTAATCATTTTAGCCAGTAACTTCTAATCATCTCAGCCACAGTTATTTCCTATCATTTTTAGCCACCGATATTTCCTATCAGTTTACCTACAGTCATTTCTTACCAGTTTAGCCACAGTTATGCCTATCATTTTAGCCAGTTAATTCTGATCATTTTAGCCACAGTTATTTCCTATCATTTTAGCTACAGCTATTTTCGATAATTTTAGCAAAAGCTATTTCCTATAATTTTAGCTAAAATATTTCTGATCATTCTAGCCAGTAATTTCCTATCATTTTAGCCACAGCCATTTCCTATCATTTTAGCTACAGTGATTTTCTATCATTTCAGCCTCAGTTATTTCTATCATTTTAGCCACAATTATTTCTGATCATTTTAGTCACCGTTATTTCCTATCATTTTAGCCACATATATTTCTGATCATTTAAGCCAGTTGTTTCTGATTATAATAGCCACATTTATTTCCTATCATTTTTAGCCACAGTTACTTCCTATCAGTTTAGCCAATAATTTCCTATAATTTTAGCTACAGTTATTCCTATCATTTTAGCCAGTTAATTCTGATCATTTTAGCCAGTTATTTCTGATCATTTTAGCCACAGTTATTTCCTATCATTTTAGCCACAGTTACTTCCTCTCATTTTAGCCATAGTTACTTCCTATCATTTTAGCTACAGTTATTTCCTATCATTTTAGCCAGTTATTTCAGATCATTTTAGCTACAGTTATTTCTTTTCATTTTACAGTTATTTCTTATCCTATCATTTCAGCCAGTTATTTCTGATCATTTTAGTCACAGTTATTTCCTATCATTTTAGCCAAAGCTATTTCTGATCATTTTAGCCAGTTATTTCCTATCATTTTGGCCACAGTTATTTCTGATCATTTTAGCCTCAGTTATTTTCTATCATTTCGGCCATAGTTAATTTGTTGCATTTCAATTTTTAGTTTAGAATAGTTACCAGCATTTTATCCTTTTTCCATGATTTTTTTTTTTTTTTTCAAGGTCAATTTCATCATAATACTATATTGGTTGTTGCCAGAGCTCCATCCCAGGATCATTCTAAAATATTTGTTGTTTGGTAATGAGTTAACTAATGGGTGTTAAGGTAAAGATACATTTTTGTGTAACTCATAATACAAACTACATAGTATTTTCTCCATCAACTCTTTACCAAACAACAAAATTTTAGACTAGTCCAGAATGAAAGCCTTTGCAGAGGACAACGTAAATGCAACTAAAAAATTGAAATTCGTTTTAGGAAGGGAAGAAAACATTGGGGGGAAAAGGAGAAAATACTGGTTTCTCCTTTTCCTTTGATGTTTTCAAAAAGGCTTGTTCACAGGCGTGTTAAAGGTCAGGACTGTGTGGTAAAGGATTAATACATGTTGATACAAGCCATTCATACTTTTCAAAATAACATTCTAGAGTTACGTCCAGTTAATCATGTGATACTTTTGTTTCAATGGGTTAAATCTGTTCTTGCAACAGCTATTGTCACTGGCATCATCATAATCTTGCATTTACAATGTCAACTTTCAGAGTATTTAAAATTTGAATACCTAATGGCTGAGTCAACACATGGCTTGAAATCCATGGGTTATCTATTCGATTCCCAAGTTCAGTTAAATTCTTTCTGAGGATTGATGAGTCATTAATTTCTTTCTCACTTCTGAACATTATTTCACTATGTTGTCCCTTAACCCTTTACTCCATATATACTTATTTCTACGCATTGCTTGTAGGAGCCTTTGGAAAACATTGTGGCAAAAGGTGAAACTGCAATGAAATGAGCAATTTCACCTTTTGCCACAATATTTTCTACACTATCAAAAGGTGTCCTATACACATAAGAAACAGCTTCATCCTTGCTGTTATTCAGGGTCAATTAGAGATACCATAGAAATGCCTTATGGGATAAAGGGTTAAAGGAAAGCAGCAAGTGCCTCGAAAAAAAAACTGTGCTCAATATTTGTAAAAAAAACTCCTGGGAAGCATGGATAGCTTTAGTGGCTGTGATAAAATGAAATAATTTTAAAAAACTGTGTAGAACATCAAAGAAACAAACCTTTTGTCTTTTACCAGTAAGGACCTAATGAACCCTTTGGCAAGTTCACTTGTACCATTGAAAAATTCTTCATCAAATTCATAGTTGACAGCTGTAATGTTGTGATACGTTTCTTGCTGGTTTTCTCCGAGGAATGGCGATGCCCCAGATAACCTAAAATACATGTTACATGTTAACACATTCTGCTTTTTATATCCCACTGGAGTCTTTGACAAGTAACACATGTTATCTAAGAGGCACATTCAATGAAAATATGTTCACCTTTCAGAATGGTAATATCCCTTCATTTCTTTAGTAAAACCTATGTTGTGGGTACTCATTAGAATTGTCTCGATGAGACAATTCTAATGAGTACCCACAACATAGGTTTTATTGAAGAAATACTGTTTTTAGTATTTGATAATTCTCTCTTATTGGGACTTCTGTTACTAGAAAAGGGTATGAATATGCCTGTCAAAAATAAATAAACTGAAAAATTGTTGAAATAGTCTCTTACTATCCAGGTTCTTTTTTGCTTGGCCTTGAACTAAAGATTAAGGTTGCCTTTGATATAACTGGGTCAAAAACTGAACTTTCCCAAGAAAAGAATTAAATTAAATCATACAAATATAATTCCTTTTGTGGAAGATGGACAAGAAAATGTGAAAAATATACAAAAATTAACACTGAAAATCATGGTGCTTGTATTATTTCATACAGATACACTTAGCCTTTTTCCATATACCGCAATCTGGACTTTTAAATAATCTGGTGGAAGAAACCTTTTCAAAAAATTTTGAGAAAAGAAGAAGACCTTTTTTTTTTTTTACTTTCCAACAAAAAGACCAAACTTAAGACTGGTCCAACTTGAAAGTATTTGCAGACAACAAAATTAAAGTGACTGAAGATTCAAAATTTGTTTGGAAAGGGTAGAAAACATTGTGGGCAAAGGAGAAATTGCTGGTTACCAGCATTTTCCCTTTTCCCACAATGTTTTCTGTAGGCTTCTTTCTCATGGTCGATAAAAGTCGGGATAGTGTGGTTAAGTTTTTAAGCCGTTTTAGGTTACTAGCATACTGTGGGCAGCCAGTGCACCTATCCACGCTTTCCTGGAGTTTCATTTACCAGTACTTCGCATAATATTCTTTCCAAGCTACTGCCTGCTTTCTCACAAAACCTTGGTCAAAATAATGATGAGCAGTGAGAGGGGAATGAATCCTGTTATAATGACTGCCATCAATCCTCAGAAAGAAACTGGCCTAAACAAAGAATCGACAGACTGAGCTATCAGGGCCTGGATGTTTACTGTAATAGATTTTATGCTGTTTAAAACCATTTTCAACATAATTTCAGTTATATATCGCGGCAGCCAGTACACCTATCCATGATTCCTGGAGTCTCTTTTACCAGTACTCTGCACAATTTTCTTTCCAAGCTGCTTTCTCACATAACCATCATTAAAACAATGGTCAGATGTGGGAGAGGAATGAATCCTGTCGCAATAACTACAATCAGTCCTCAGAAGGAAATTGGCTAAACTGGGGATCCAATCCTCTATTCTCAAGTCCACTGCGCTACTGACTGAGCTATTGGGGTCTGACTGTTTACCATAAGCAATATGTAATTCCTTTTCCGATCGCAACGATGTAAAAACCGGCGTATGATGAAATGGGTTTATTCCTTGCATCACAACATAAAGAACGAAAGAGGAATGTCCATCACTATTACAGATGTAACATATTTTCCCATTACATCACACTTAACAATGCACCATCTCCCAGCTTAGTGAAACTCTGTCCAATGTTTGATAAGACTCATTTTCCTGAAATGCATTCACAGCTAAATATACTTTAACTCTTTACCAAACGACAAAGTTTTGGACTGGACCAAATTCAAAGCATCTGCAGACAACAAATTAAATCTTGTTAATTTGATGATTTCTGACCCTGATAGAGTGGAAAATATTGTGGGAAAAGGAGAAAATGCTGGTTACCAGCATTTTCTCTTTTTCCTACAATGTTTTACATGGGCTTCTTTTTCAGGCTTGTTAAAAGTCGTGATTGTGTGGTAAAGAGTTAAACTTAGTTTGCATGGAAAAGCAGCCAGTGGCTTTGAAAGAGTGTTGCATGATGTGCTGATAACAGACACCGTAGGAATACATGGATCACATAACAAACTGTCAACAAGGCATTCAAAATATGTACTCACAGTTTGTACTTTAATGCTTTACTATAACAACCAAATTTTGGACCTTTCCAACTTGCACATGACATATTAAATGTGGCTCAGATGCTGTAACTTGTTTTTGAAGGGTTGAACATATGGTGGAAAAAGGAGAAAATCCTGGTTACCAACATTTTCTCCTTTTCCCACAGCATTTTCAAAAATATTCCATCTAGGGATGGTTAAAACTCAGGATTGCGTGATTAAGGGTCAACCAATGATGTTACAACTTGCTTATTTTAGAATGAGGAGAATTTACAGATATAACTAGCATGATCACCCTGGTATATAACAAGCTGTCATCAAGGTACTTACAATATGTAGGTTATAACACCAATACTCCACATATCTGTGGCGAGCGTTAACTGTTCAAAACTCACAACTTCTGGGGCTGCAATATACAAAAGATATCATACAATTGGTTACTATTTAACTCTTTCCTTACTGTTGACAACACCAGAAGCTTTTGTGGATAGTGTAGATCAAGGTCAGACTGCACAAAATGTGCATTCTGATCTCTGATTCATACTGTGCACTACTGTATATTTGATTAAGGTCAAACTGTCTCTTGATAGTGCTATTGAAGTACATTTATAGACAATGAAACAAGAGTGTTGCAAAGTGGCACATATATGCCCCAGGGACATGTCAGTTAAATGGATTAAAATCTAGAATGTGCATAGATATCTAAATTTTAAGAGTCACATGCACAACTAAGTCTAATATTTTGTCACTTGGTAAAGAGTTAAAGAACAGATCAAGTTTCATACCCACAAATTCCGCAGTCCCCATCATGGCTCTATGGTCCTCATTTGGTAAAATCTTTCTAGACAATCCGAAGTCAATCAGTTTCACATGTGTACTGTTCTTGTCTTGTAATAAAATGTTCTCTGGCTACAAACAATGAAAACATAATATGAACCATGCACTGTGAAATGCCTCTCTGTGAGAAGTATCCATTAACCCATTACCACACAATCCCTACTTTTGACGCCCCTGAGAAAGAAGCCCTTTGAAAACACTGTAGGAAAAGGAGAAAATGCTGGTAACCAGCATTTTCTCCTTTTCCCACAGTGTTTTCTACCCTTCCTAGATCAATTTTCAATTTTCCAGTCACCTTTATTTTGTCGTCTGCAAATGCTTTGATTTTGGACCAGTCTAAAATTTTGTCGTGTGGTAAAGAGTGAAGGTAAGCCTGCACGGACATGGGCCAAAACTTTTTTCCCCTATCAGTCAATTTTCTTAATGCCCAAGGATCAATCCACCTCAAAAATAAAAGAGTTGTTAACCCTTTCCAAAACAAGCCCTTGTTTTTACTTGTCTGCAGTAAAAGTCATTTGAAAACACTGTGGGAAAAGGAGAAATTGCTTGTAATGAGCAATTTCTCCTTTTCCCACAGTATTTTCTACCCTTTTTGAGAACTTTCTGCCATTTTCTCAAAATCTAAAATTGTCGTCTGCAAACTTTCAGTTTGGAAAAGTCCAAAACTTGTCTTTAGGGAAGGGTTAAACAACGTGGTTGTCATGGATCCATAGGTATGTGATGACATGCATGGTATGATGGATTAAGGGGATACATTAACTCATTACCAAACGACAATATTTTAGGCTTGTCCAAATCGAAAGCATTTGCTGACGACCAAATAAAAGTGACTGAAAATTTGAACTTTGTTTTGTGAAGGGTAGAAAACATTGTGGGAAAAGGAGAAAATGCTGATTACCAGCATGTTCTCCTTTTCCCACAATGTGTTCTAAAGGCTTCTTTGTCAGGGTCATCAAAAGTAGGGATTGAGTGGTAATGGGTTAAGCCCCTTTTGCCAGAGCATGGCTTGTATATTAACTTTCTAAACAATCTTTCTATTTTCTGTTCAATGCTCATATTTTGTATAAGCTTTTCACCAAATGATAAAATTTTACACATGCCAACTTAGTAAAAAGGACATTCTCAGTTAGGCAGAAACACTAAAGTATTGCAATTTTACAGTGGTGTTGGTCAGACTTATCAAGATTGAAGACAGATTTCAATAGAATTTTTTACGCCTAAACAAGACAGACAGATGTTTTCTGCAAGACCTAGGCCTATTTCACCAACCTTTTATTTTTACATGGCAATTTTTATTCAGACATAGTAACCCAATCCGTAGTATTCAGCAGTATTCTCACAGTGCAAAAATCTGGAGTTTTAGGATGCTCTCATTTTATTGAACTGATTTCATTACTTGAATCTGAATTTAGAGGAGTAATTTGAATTATTAAACTAAGACTGATTTTAATGATGAATTCAGTATATTTCCTCCATCTGCTTTAACATCATAAGTACTTAAAAAAAAAGTTAATCAAAAGAAAAAGCTCTAAACCTTTGACCACCCATTCCCCGAGAAAAACGCCTTTTGAAAACACTGTTGGAAAAGAAAACAAGAGGGCCATGATGGCCTGTATCGCTCCACTGGCTAATAAGTGATAACACCACAGCCCAAACATTACAAAACTTGGCCATTTGTTTCAAACTTGAAGACATATTAAATTTTTTCTATAATATCTGACAAAGTTATGACTCCCAGGCAAAGCAATTTTTCTTCACAAACCTATAATTACTTGAATCCTGGAGGAGGTTCACACACTAAAGCCCCATACCAAAAAATACAGCTGTAAAATGGTTATAAACAAGAAGCTTTTCAGTTTCCTAAATAAAAGGCCCTGTAAAACATCAGAACCATGAGGCAGAGCAAAATTTAGTAGCCCTAGGCCTTTTTACAGTTACTAGGCCTTATGGCTAGGTACAAGAAGATTCTTTAAGTTTTCAAAAATAGAAGCCCATGTGAAACTTGTGACCCCATGGGAAGCAGCCAAATTTGACGCCAGGGCTACAATTTGGGCACCCTTTGTAGAAACCCACTAGATAAAGCTACATACAAAATTTGGTAGCTCGAGGCCTTATCACAGGCAAAAGAAGATTTTCAAAGTTTTCCCTATATAAGCCCATATAAAACTTGTGACCCCCGTGGCCAGGCCAAATTTGACCCAAGGGCTTTAGTTTTGGCATTTTTGGTAGAGTGATAGAGATACATGCCAAATTTGGTATACCTACCTCGGTACCAAGAGATTTTAGGTTTTCCCTATATAAGCCCATATAAAACTTGTGACCTCCAGGGCGGGGCCAATTTTGACCCAAGGGCCATTATTTGAAGGAAGTTGGTAGACGTCCGCTAGATAAAGCTACATGCAAAATTTGGTATCGTTTCTGAGAAGACTTTTAAAGATTTTCAATATTTTTTAGTTTTGTTTCCATGGCAACCAGAGTTTTAGAAGGAATCAAATTCTTTCAAGGAATTCTACAGAGGACCATGGCAGGATCATTTCTGTGAAGTTTCATCAAAATTGGATGGGTAGTTTTAGACAAGAAGTGTTTGAAATAAAAGTTAACGCACAGACGGACGGACCCATGGACGTACGCATGACAGACACCGGGCCATGACATAAGCCCACCAGCCTTCGGCCAGTGGAGCTAATAAATGCTGGTAACCAGCATTTTCTCCTTTCCAACAACATTTTCCATTCTATCAAAAAAACTAATCAAAATTGGAATGACCTTAAAAAATGTTGTCTTCAACTCCTTTTGATTTGGCCCAGTCCACAATTTTGTTGTCTGGTAAAGAGTTAAGATATAACAATACCTTTAAGTCTAGATGAGCAATATTTTTGGAATGTAGATGTTGAACACCATCAAGGATTTGTTTGATAAAGGCTGAGGCTTCCTCCTCTGACAGTTTGTCCTTTTCAGAAAGGTATTCAAAAAGTTCTCCACCACTTACCCTGAAGTTTAAAACAAGAGATCATGAAGTCTTATGTCACATAGTTCATACATATACATAATTATACATATCATTATCTTTTTTAAATCCATACTTTTCACTTTTTGTTCTAAAACACTGAAAGAAATGGAAAGATGGACAAAGTAACAAGACAAAATATTTTGTTGGGAGAAAGATTGTGTTTAAAAAAGTTTCCAAAAAATTTACCTTGTGACCTATTTTGTAGCACATTAAACTACCTCCAGTACATTGTATGTGTAGTTTTCAAACAGGCCAAAATAACATGGTATTAGAAGGACAAAATAAGTTTCATTAAGACTTGAGAATTTTACAGTCATTTGATATTGCATCAATCCGATATACAAGTCCCAGTTTCCTACTTAGCTTAATTTTTATGACAAAAAGACTCTCTGAGTTTCATAAAGATTGGATTGAAACCCCTGCCTGTGATAGTGTCAACAAGATTTTTCAATTATCTCACCCAGTGGCCTGGCTTTTAACCTAATGACCACATTTCATGCTAAACATAAAAATTATAAAGAAACCCATTCATGCAAAGTTTGGTAGGGACCTGATGAAAAGAGTAACCTCTGGCATGGTTTGTTTAACCCCTAAACCACAATCAAAGTTTTCAATACATGAAGAAATGCTCTATGCATTTTGTAAAACTTATTACATTTTGCAGGTTTATTACAAAATGCGTTGTCACAATGCTCCACTAACTGTCATTTCAAGGTTGCTATAGGCAAGCATGCCTCTATATAGCACACACTGTGGATTCATAACCATTTAGCAGTCTGAACTTGGGCCCTTATTCACCTTTAATCTCAAAGATTTTCTATATTTGTAAGTAACACAACTTCTGATTGGCTACACCAAATGGTTTAGCCAATCAGACATTGTGTTACTTTCAAATATAGAAAATTCTGGAGAATAAGACAAAGAATGTTCTTAAGAATGGTTGGTGAATATGGATCCTCCTGATCTACACTGGCTAACAGTCATTAACCCCTAGGCTGCTAACCTTGACTCACTGACCTTGTGCAGACAGGGTAGATCAAGATCAAACTACACAAAACATGCAGTCTGATCTTGGATCTACTCTGTCCAAGAAGGGGATATTATTTCTCAAAAAAGAAATTTGAAATATATCAATGTTTGGATTTTCCGTGTAGATTTGTTTGTTTGAATGGTGTTTTACGCCGCTTTCAACGTTATTTCAGTTATATCACGGCGACAGTTCACATATTCATGTTTCCTGGGTTTCACCAGTACTAGGCTAGGCTCCTTTTCAGTATAGAACTAAAAATTTCAATTTAGTTATTTAACAGGATATGGGTATATGTATTATACAGGTTTTTCAACCCTTTAATTAACAATTCCTGGTTTTCTTAACCTTGAAAAAGAAGCCTTCTGAAAACACTGTGGTAATAGGAGAAAATGCTGGTAACCAGCATTTTCTCCTTTTCCCAAATGTTTTCTTCCCTACCCAATACAAATTTCAATATTTTAGTCAGATCGATTCTGTTGTCTGCAAATGCTTCCAATCTTAACTAGTCTAAAATAATGTCGTTTGGGGAAAAGTTAAGAAATCACCTAAATACTGACCCTGTGACCCCATAACTTCTTTGATGAAACATGCTGGTTAAAAAATAGAGTATTGTATTTCAGATATCTTGCTTTTGTTTCTGTTGTTGATGCATTCTATTCCCTATTATGCCTTATTTCCCTGTATGAAAGGTTTTTTTTGTGCATAGCTCAATGCGCTGGCTTCTGTCACTTACTACTTGGTTCAAATGACAAATGAATAAACAGGAAATTGTGATTGGTCAAAAATGTCAACATGTTTATTCTAAGTGATCCTGTTGCAAAAAAACAAGATTATTATGTTTGTTCTAAGGGTTCCTGCCTATTTCCTGGCGCACCGTCTTTTTTCAAAGATCTTTATTGTTCTATTTCAATAAGGTTAACCCTTAGGCTGGTAAGTGTGATTCACTGATCTTTTGCTGAAAGTGAAGATCCAAGATCAGACTGCACAGAATGTGCAGTCTTACCTTGGATCCATACTGTCCCGTAAGAGATATCATTATCCAAAATGATATTTGAGCAGAGCTACAAAAAATAGGGAGTGGAGTGATGGTTTTCTAAATCCATTATTTCTCTTTGAAACCTTATGTTGTGGGTACTCATTAGAATCGTCTCAATGAGACGATTCTAATGAGTACCCACAACATAGGGTTTAGTAGAGAATAATTATTACTTTCAATTTTGAAATCAAAATCACTCCCTCTATCTGGAACTCTGTTTGAGATAGGAAAACTTGGCTTTTTATCAAATCTTTGAAAAATCTTATGTGCTCCTGTAAGCGTTGACTGCAGTGTAAATGTAGCAGAATAAGAGTTTAGTTCCAATTATTTCCTGTATATAGAAATAGCCACACAGATCTATTTTAAATCATACTTCAACTAACCACATCCTTTGTATATATGCTGTAAAAGTCTATATTTAAACAATTAGGTATACTGAGTGAGTGATAGAAACCAGAGAATTGCTTTCCTCCTTCCTCATAACATTTTCATGCCAATAACTGGTTAAATCATTACCAAATGATGAAAATTTAAACTGGTCCAAATTGAAAGCATTTGCAGACGACAAAATAAAAGTGACTGAAAATTTGAAACTGGTTTTAGGAAGGGGGAAAACATTGTGGGAAAAGGAGAAAATGCTGGTAACCAGCATTTTCTCCTTTTCCCACATTATGTTTTCTAAAGGCTTCTTTCTGAGGGCCACCAAAAGTAGGGATTGTGTGGTAACGAGTTAGATAAAAAAAAAATCATCAAAAACTAATCTCTTTTGATCATTTAAATCTTGACCCTTTCCCAAACAGCAAATTTTGAACCAGACCAAATTGAAAGCATTTTGCAGATGACAAATTAACAGTTGCTAAAAAGATGATTTTTCTACATGATAGGGTAGAAAATATTGTGGGAAAAGGAGAAAATGCTGGTTACCAGCATTTTCTCCTTTTCCCACAATGTTTTCAAAAGGCTAACATTCTAGAGCCATAAAAACCAGGGATTGTTTGGGAAAGGGTTAAGGCAACTTTATAAGAGGCAAAACATACACATCAGAGACAGACTTCAGATGACTCTTCTTTGTGAGATTTTAATTTAGAGATATGTTTACTATCTTATCTCAAAGGAAACACAACACTGACACACAAAATGAAAATAATGCCCTATCTACAAGACAGGCAGGAACCTAAATTGGTCCACCTACATTAGAGACAAGAATGAGACCAGTAACCAGAGGACCAATGGCCCTCAACCGCTCACCTGAGTAAAGTCAAATAGGATACATCAGGGATCATTATATACTGTATATACAATTCCTGGATACTTATAGCTGAAGAGTTGATGGTTGTAATGATTTAGATCATGCAAGTGTTAGTGATGTAATTTTTGTCCAAAATAATCATCATCACAAATATTCTTACCATGTTTCATGGGTGTCAGGCTGAAAATGTTGCTTTTAGAGAGTACACATTGTTTTTCTAAGATTTGACCCAGTGACCTCCTTTTCGACCAGAAGTGACTAAATTTCAAAGCAGGCAAAGATAACATCAAGAAAGACATTCTCACTCATTTCCATAAGTACCAGGTTAAAAATGTAGCCTCTGGAGAGCACACAAAGTTTTTCTATGCTTTGATCCAGTGACCTACTTTTTTTATCAGAAGTTACCCAATTTTAAATTTGGCACAGATACCATTAAGACAAATATTCTGATTAAATGCCATGAGTATAATGCTTAAATCATGCTTAAATTAAGGCCTCCAAAGTGCACATAAGATTTTTCTAAGATCTGACAAGGTGACAAAATTTTTTACTCAATGTATCCAATTTCAGACTTGTCTAGGTTATAAAGAGTGCACTCAAGGTTTTTCAAAGATCTGGCTCAGTGACCTACTTTTTTATCCAAATGACCCAGTTTCAACTATGTCTCAGATCTCATTAAGACACATACTGACAATGTTTCAAGAGTGTCCGGCTGAAAATGTTGTCTTTAGTTGTTGTTTTTTTTTAAGATTAGACCCAGCAATTTTCTTCTTGACCAGAAGTCACCAAAGCAGGCACAGATAAAATCAAGACAGACATTCTGACCATTTTTTATGTGTACCAGGCTGAAAATAAAACCTCTAGAGTGCACACAAGGTTTTTCTAAGATTTGACCCAGTGACCTTCTTTTTTACCAGAAGTTACAAATTTGGCACTGATATCATTAAGACAAACATTCTGATCAAATGCCATGAGTATCACACTTAAATTAAGGCCTTCAAAGGACCACATAAGATTTTTCAAAGATTTGATAAGATGACCTACTTTTTTACCCAATGTATCCCAATTTCTGACTTGTCCCAGATATATAGAACATGGCCTCTAGAGTGCACACATGGACGTGTTTCTCTAGGATCTGTCCTAGTGACCTACTTTTCAACCTGTAATGATCCAATTTTAGCCCTGTCTCAGATCTCATCAAGTCAAAAGTTCAGACCAAGCTTCATGAGTATCAGGTTGAGTATTTGCAGGCTTTTAGAATACCTTTATCTGTGAATTAGCCATAATATCTTTGAAAACGCCCATCCCTTCCTGAAAAAGATAGCTTTTAAAAACATAATATGAAAAGGATAATGCCTTCAATTCAGACCCAAAAATATGTCCTTGATTATGAAGGGTTAATGTTACAGAGATGCCAGGATATGCTGGGAGGTACCAAGTTTTCTACAGACCCACCCAAAGTTTATGTAATCTACCCCTGAACAAATGGTATGACTGATTAAACTGATGCTATCAGACAACACTCCAGACTGTATCATCTTTGTTATCTTCAACTTGAACAAAAATTAAAGGTACATCCTTACTGTATAAAGCAAGAAAGGAAAGAATTCTTTAAGTTTGAAAGTGTGTAGAGTTGTTCTGCTTTGTAAACACTGATTAATAACCATTATAAATAATACCCTTGGAAAAATGTTAGGCATATCGCATCTCATACAATTAAAATAATTCCTTGTGCCCAATGTATTGTTTGCTCTCATATCCCTGTCGAACATTTAATCCTGTTTAACCCTTTATTCCATAGACACTCATTTCTACGCATTGCTTGAGGGAGCCTTTGTTAAACATTGTGGCAAAATGTGAAATTGCTTGTGACGAGCAATTTCACCTTTTGTCACAATGTTTTCTATGCCATCAAAAGGTGTCATATATACATAAGAAACGGCTTCATCCTTTCTGTTATTTACGGCCAATTAGAGATATCATAGAAATGCCTTATGAAGTAAAGGGTTAAGTCCTTACCACACAATCCAAGCTTTTAATAATCCTGAGAAAACATTGTATGAAAAGGAGAAAATGCTGCTAACCAGCATTTTCTCCTTTTCACATAATGTTTTTTAACCCTTCCCAAAATAAATTTCAATTTTTGAGCCATGTTATTTTGTTGTCTGCAAATCCTTTCAATTTGGACATGTCTACAATTCTGTTGCTTGATAAAGTGTTAACCCGTTACCACACAGCAAAATTTTAGACCTAATCAAATTGAAAGCAATCGCAGAGGACAATTTCAAAGAAGCTCAAATGATGTGTTTTTGCTTTAATACAGAAGAAATCTTTTGGGGAAAAGGAAAAAATGCTGGTTACCTTTTCTAACAAAGTTTTTGAAAGGCTTCTTCCTCAGGGGTGTTAAAAGTCAGGATTGTGTGGTAAAGAGTTCAGTGAATGGAGGAAAATTAATGCTCCAGACAAAATAAAGTCATAATGTCATGTTATGTTGGTCTTTGTTTACCTCTTTTTCAAGGAAAATAAAATATTCTTTAACTTTTTTTTCCATTGGAATATCATGGTGCAAGGGGTAGATTTGTTCACTTAACCCTTTTCCAAATGACAAATTTTAGACTGTCCCAAACTAAAAGTATTTGCAGATGACAATTTTGAATTTGATGAGAATGGCAGAAAGTTTTCCCGATAGGCTAGAAAACACTGTGGGAAAAGGAGAAATTGCTTGTTAAGAGCAATTTCTCCTTTTCCCACAGTGTTTTCTTCAGACTTGTACTGCAGACACATAAAAACCAGGGCTTGCTTGGGAAAAAGTTAAAATCAGAAAAACTACAGTGATTGCTTTGAAGGCCTTCTAAACATGGAATGCATTTTCTATCTGATGAAATCTGTGCAAACATAAAATGCATTTTCTATCTACCAAAATCTGTGCAAACTTGAAATGCATTTTCTATCTACCAAAATCTGTGCAAACTTGTAGCCGTCAGAGGTAACATTTGGACTGAAGATACAAGGTTGATTATGCTTCCATAAAATAAGGATGAAATGGGCTAAAAACTGGTTGAAAACTGGTTGAAAAATCATAAGTTTAGATTTATCTTAAAGCTGATCAAAAACTGATGCACAGAATTATTATCTCTGTTCTTGATTTATTGTGGTAATTCTAGTTCAGAACTGTCTGATTTATAAATCGTTTTGCATGGACATGAATCAGATCAAATTTCTAGTATGTACCTGATAATCATTATTTTGCAATTTATCAGTTGTCTAAAAACATGTACCAGTCCATTTCTTAACCCATTACCACACAATCACTACTTTTGACGACCCTGAGAAGGATTTAGCTTCCAGAAAACATTGTGGGATTGTGTAGTAATGGGTTAATTCAGTTGATTGTTTGACAAAATAGATGTTAAAGATTCATGGTCATGTGATGACCTGGTTGATAAATGTATGACCTGGTTGATAAAATGCATCAAAGAGATGCATACAACCCTATTTTGCTAGTGCATGGCTCATACATTTAAACCTTTACGAAACAATCCCTGTTTTTTACGACCCTGAAAAAGAAGCCTTTTGAAAACATTGTGGGAAAAGGAGAAAATGCTAGTTACCAGCATTTTCTCTTTTCCCACAATGTTTTCTACCCTGCTGGAAGCAAATTTCATTTTTTGATTTATATATACAGGCCAAACTGTCTTAAGCAGCCAACCAAGGGACAAGCCAAAAGTGGCTGCATACGACAGTTGGCTGCTTAACACAGATCAGATTGGCAAAAGTATTTTCCATTCTTTAACAACAAATTTAAAATTTTCAATCACATTTACATTGTTGACTGCAAAAGCTTTCAGTTTGGCCAAGTCCATTTTTTTTTATTTTAATTCCACTGCCGATGATAATTGTTGAAAACATTGTGGAATGAAACTAGAAATCATTCCTCATGAGCACTTTCACCTAAAAGCTTTGAGTTACATTTATTTTGTCTTCTGCAAGTGCTTTCAATTTGAACAAGTCTAAAATTTTGTTGTCTGGTAAAGGGTTAAGACCTCAACTAGATAGAATTCTCAAACAAACCAACTGTCTGAGCCTATACTTACTGGGCCAAGCCTAAGTAGGGCAGTCGATTGCATACATAACTCAAGCCTATACTGACTGGACCAAGCCTAGATAGGGCAGTCGATTGCATACATGACTCAAGCCTATACTGACTGGACCAAGCCTAGGTAGGGTCAATTGCATACATGACTCAAGCCTATATTGACTGGACCAAGCCTAGGTAGCGCAGTCGCTTGCATACATAACTCAAGCCTATACTGACTGGACCAAGCCTAGGTAGGGCAGTCGATTGCATACATGACTCAAGAACAGGGAATCACTGTTTTGCTCTCCAGCTTAGTCACTTTCTTTCCGAGGATTGATGATAAGTCATTGCTACAGGATTCATTCCTCTCTCACAGCTGATCATTGTCTAGACAATGGCAATCTGGGAAAGCAGCCAGTGGCTTAGAAAGAATACTGATATGAGTAATTATAAAAGAAACTCCTGGAAATCATGGATTGGTGCACTGGCCACCAAGACATGACTGAAATGATGTTTACAATGGCATTAACCAATCAATCCAATCCAACTCAACTCAACTCAATTCTGATCTGGTCTGTCAAACGGTCGGTGGGTCAGTCAGTCAGTCAATCTATCATCATCAATCTATCAATCAACTGAGGGTGACGGGCTTTTTAACCCATTATCACTCAATCGCTACTTTTGACGCCCCTAAGAAAGAAGCCTTTTGAAAACACTTTTGGAAAAGGAGAAAATGCTGGTAACCAGCATTTTCTCCTTTTCCCAAAGTGTTTTCTACCCTTCCCAGAAAAAAAATTCTATTTTCAGTCACCTTTATTTTGTCGCCTGCAAATGCTTTCAGTTTGGACCAGTCTAAAATTTTCTTGTGTGGTAATGAGTTAACAGTGGGTGATCCAAGTCAAAGTACTTACAGCTCTAAGAGGAGGATGACCTCTCTGTTTGTTTCATAAACTTCGTGCAGGCGTATAATATTCCGATGGCTGACAGTACTCAAAATGTCTATCTCTTTCTGAATGTCCTCCATCTTTGCCCCACGCCGTCCACCTCCCCGCCGCTTCCTGATGAACTTGGCGGCATATTCGGCCTGTGATTCCTTGTGTATGCACCGCTTTACTGTTGCAAACTGTCCCCTGAAAATATAAAAGTTAACGGTAGATTTTTTTCCACAAAATTACTGAAAGAAAACTAAACTTTGAGATCTTATAACAAATCTCTAACTTTTTGCAAAAAAACCCGAGTTTTACAGCCCTTGATAAAGAAGGCTTTTGAAATCATTGGAAAATCAACATTGAACTTTTTGCCCGAAAGGCTTCCAATTTTGATGGGTCTGAAGTTATGCCATTTGGTAGATGGTTGATGCTGCAAAAGTAGCTTTTGTGTACAGTGTTGATCAAGATCAGAAAACAACTGCATGGTGTATTCATCCAAATCCTGGTATACATTGTCCACTACTGGATTCTCAACCATGATGTCTTTATTTGCATACAATTTCAGGAAAATTCAGGGGTGAAACCATGACACCAGGATAAAGATAACTGGCTAGAAATCTGGGACCAACATTGAAAGTCAAAATGTAAAATTTTTGTGGAATATTTGTGACTTTTTTGTTTCAGCAGAAGACTGAAAACATCCCAATAATTACATCCAAAAATCATATTGGGATTGCTAAATAAATTCATCGTGACAGAGGGAGAAACTGACATCATTCCAGGTTGCCATACCGTTTTCAAAGGTGGTCTATTTTTAGAAAATATTCAATTACTTACCAAATAATAGAATTTTAAACCTGTCAAAATTGAAAACATTTGCAGATGACAAAATTATATATGGCTCAAAGACTGAGATTTTGAAATGTACAAACCATCATGGGTAAAGGAGAAAATGCTGGTACCATTTTCTCCTTTATCCATAATGTTTTCTAACTGGCCTTCTTTCAGATTCACTTTTGGTAAGTAAGAAGGCAGAATTTTCACTGCTAGAACTGTTTCTGAGACCACATGGCAAAATTTTAGACCTATCCAAACTGAAAGCATTTGCAGACAACAATATCAGTGTGGCTCAAATGGTGCAATTTTGCTTTTTCCACAATGTTTTCAAAAGGCTTCTTCCTCAGGGTCATTAAAGGTCGTCATTGTTTATTAAAGGGTTACGTAAACTAATTCTAAACTGCACAGCAATAGCCAATTCAATAGTAATTATCCGTTATTGTTTTCAAATGGCTAAGCCTTGAATGGTTTCAACATGATACCAGTATCCTGCTTTGTGAGTGAATCCCTCTGAAATAGTAGAAGTCAAAGTTGTTTTAAATCAATGTGGAAAACGGCAAACAAACCATTATGTGCCCGTCAAAAAAAACAATGTGGCTAAACAATTTTTCTGTTTTCCCTTTCTATTTTTACTCAGATATTAATCACCTGACCAGTTTAAACTTGACACTAATGTATTAACTGCTCTAAAATTACAAAATAAGGTGGAGTTTTCAGAGCTGTTTCCCTCATAAAAAGGTAAAAGTTTGACCCAAAAAATATTAAAACAATCGCAGAACTGACAGATTCATCTTGAAGGCAAGTTACAAAACAGCAAACAAAAAAACCCCACAGCATATGAAAATCAAATATCTCTGACTTAACTCATTACGAAACGACAATATTTTAGGCTTGTCCAAATCAAAAGCATTTGCAGACCACAAAATGAAAGTGACTGAAAATTAAAAATCTGTTTTGTGAAGAGTTGAAAAACATTCTGGGAAAAGGAGAAAATGCTGGTTACCAGCATTTTCTCCTTTTTCCACAAAGTTTTCTTAAGGCTTCTTTCTCAGGGTCGTCAAAAGAAGGGACTGAGTGGTAATGGGTTAACTCATTACCAAACAACACTATTTTAGGCTTGTCCAAATGGAAAGCATTTGCAGACGACAAAATAAAAGTGGCTGAAAATTTGAAATTTGTTTTGTGAAGGGTAGAAAACATTGTGGGAAAAGGAGAAAATGCTGGTTACCAGCATTTTCTCCTTTTCCCACAATGTTTTCTAATGGCCTCTTTCTCAGGGGCGTCAAAAGTAGGGATTGAGTGGTAATGGGTTAAATACCTCAACATTTTTCATAAATACTATCAGTTTTTTAACTCAATACCAAACCACAAAATTTTAGGTTTGTTTAAATTGAAAGCATTCGCAGACAACAATATAAAAGTACCTGAAAATTTGGAATTTGTTTTGTAAAGGGTAGAAAACATGGTGGGAAAAGAAGAAATTGCTGGTTACCAGCATTTTCTCCTTTTCCCACAATGTTTTCTATAGGCTTCTTTCTCAGGGTCGTCAAAAGTAGGGATTGTGTGGTAATGGGTTAAACTCTTCAAATTTCAGAGCATATTATATTGACCAAAAAAACATAGGTACAAGTGCTCTGGATCCATTTCTGACCTTGATAACTAGAAGGACCAATGGTTCAGTGCGAATCCAAAATTAGTCATGGATTCTGCATTGTCATGTTTTGATATTCATCTTCCATATAAGGACTTGCTGATGCCTATGCAAATTGGTACATTAACCCTTTACCAAACAATCCCTGGTTTTTACGACCCTGTGATAGAATCCTTTTGAAAACATAGTGGGAAAAGCAGAAAATGCTGGTAACCAGCATTTTCTCCTTTTCCCGCAATGTTTTCTACCCTGCTAGAAACAAATTTCAGTTTTTTAGTTATGTTTATTTTGTCTTCTGCATGTGCTTTCAATTTGGACCAGTCTAAAATTTTGTTGTTTGGTAAAGGGTTAACACTGAACCATTTAGCAAATGATCCTATGCTTCTATGACCATGAAAAAGGTTTATAAAAACATTCTGAGAAAAGGAAAAATTGCTGGTAACCAGAAATTTCCCCTTTGCTCAAAATCTTTTCTATTGATAATAATCTATTTCAAGGACAAAAATAATCTTTTAACAGTCCTACGTACAAGCCCACTTTCTCTGAAAATCCCAGATTCTAGTAGAACAGTTACCTTGTCAAGCACCCTGATAAGACAGGATAATTTATTACATATAATTAGTCCCAACTGGTCTGACCAGAAAGTCTGTTCTATGGGTCATTGTGTGAAACTTGATCCTAAAACTGATAAGCCCAGGAAAATCTTGCATTTATAGCACTGCAAATCTGTGTCCACTTCCAGGGAACAATTCTGAACATGTTTCAACTTCCTTGGTTAGAGGATTATGTGCTGGTAGAATGTATCAATCTATGTATCACAAACTTTCTCGCAGTTTGCTGTTATTAAGTTAGGGACGTTTTTGCAGAAGTTTTGGAGACTAAAGGAAATGTGCATGTACCAAAATGCATTTTTGTCATGCATCTTAATGTATGATTATTGTCAAAGAGCAAAGTAAATCTAGAAAAAATTAAATATATATAAAAAAAATTTCTGAGTGAACTGTTTACTATACAGTCTTACGTACAAGCCCACTTTCTAATAAAAAGAAAAAGACTTGTCCAAATTGTAAGACAACAATTTAAAAGTAAATCAAATTAGGAAATTTGTCTTTGATAGGGTAGAAAATGTAACATTGAGGAAAAAGGACAAACCGCTAGTTACAACATTTTTTTCAAAAAAAGCTTTTTTCCTCAGGGTTTTAAATAGTTGGAAACATGTGGTGAGAATTAAAATAAGCCTATAAAATTACATATCCTTCTACATGTCGTTTTGGAACTTCCATTTATAGTTGCTTTTATGGCAAGATTTGATCAAGATCAGTCTCCAGAGAATATGGAATACAGAGACATTCTGGTCCAACAAGTTTTGTCCTTTACAAAAATTTTCAGTTTGGATAAGTCTGATCATCTTTGTAGTGTAAGGGGACTATCTATAGCTCACTGGTTTGGACCTTCGATTTGAAATTAAGAAGTGTAGGTTTGATCCCTGCCAGTGGTCCTAATCTATTAGTAGTGTCGCTTGGCAATGCACCACAGAGCCTCGCCCTATTGCTCATGGATTCAAGGAGTAAGTGTAAGATAGAATTGAAAACAACACAAGAGGGCCATGAAGGCCCTATATCGCTCCACTGGCTAATAAGTAATAACACTACAAGCCAAACATTACAATACTTGCCACTTGGTTTCAAACTTGAAGACATACAATTTTTTCTATAAAATGCTACAAGAAAGTTATAACACCCCCCCCTTCTCGCCCTGGCCAAAGCCAGAAAGCTATAATTACTTGAATCCTGTAGGAGATCCACAAGATAAAGCCCCATAGCAAATAATACAGATGTAGAATGTGTGGATATAAACAAGGAAATTTTCGGTTTCCACAATAAAAGGCAGTGTAACACATGAGATCCCTGAGACAGGCTAAATTTATTAGCCCTAGGCCTTTATACTATGGTAAGTAACAAAATCATTTATAAATTTTTCACCACAAAACCTGTGTAATACTTGTGACCCCTGGTGTGGGGACAAACTTGACTCCAAGGCTATAATTTGCTAGGTACCAGAAGGATTTTAAAGTTCTCGCTATTTAAGCCCATATAAAACTTGTTACCCCAATTTTACCCCCAGGGCTATTATTTGAAGAAACTTGCTTTACTAGGTAAAGCTGCATGCCAAATTTGGTAGCCCTAGGCCTTACGGTTTCATTAAAGAAAAATTTCCAAGATTTTCAAAATTTTTCAGTTTCTGTTGCTATGGCAACCAAAGTTTTTGAAGGAATCAAATTTTTTTTAAACAATTTGAAGACGTCCATGGCAGGATAATTTCTGTGAATTTACA
The DNA here is from genome assembly GCA_943736015.1 of Tridacna crocea. Taxonomy (NCBI): domain Eukaryota; kingdom Metazoa; phylum Mollusca; class Bivalvia; order Cardiida; family Cardiidae; genus Tridacna; species Tridacna crocea. The sequence continues at coordinate 21,825,439 of OX031066.1, forward strand.
TACAAATTGGATGCGTAGTTCTAGATAAGATGTTTGAAATAAAATTTAACACATGCACGGATGAACGCATGACAGACACCGGGCCATGACATACAGGTAAGCCCCCTAGCCTTTGGCCAATGGAGCTAATAAAAACCATTCCAGAAGATTATCAGGAATTGTCAATGAGAGCAGAAGCAAATTTATGTCGGATGACTCTCAAATCTATGCCAATTTATCTGTTACAGTGCATAAAGAAAAATACAAGAGTTTGAAAATGAGAAAACTTACAAAGTTATACTTTTTGTTGATAATTACACCTACAAATATAAAATAGATATTTCTGATTTTACAATATGCTTTCTTAGGGCCATTAATTTCTTCTTCTCTTTCACTAAATCTATAATCACCACTTTTTATTCTAAAATACTGAAAAGAAAAAGGAAAACTCATTCATAGAACCACTTTTTCAGTGAATTTTATGAGTCTACAATTTTAGTATGGTTCCAAAAAAAAAAATGTGTCTTTGTGTATTTATTGGTGATTTACAAGGTATTTTGATTTATTCCATGAAAACCAAATACCTCCTTTTGAAAGGCCCTGTAGCTGTCAAAAGTAAACAAAGGGTAGATTAAATGCATCTGAATTTAAACCATACTATTTATGGAAATTATTGTAAAGGTGACAATATCTGTTACTGTATGGTCAGTCATAGTCACTGGCAGAAATGTTTATTTTTGAATTGGGTAAAAAGTAAACCAAAAAAGACCAACCTGGCAAATTTCAACCTAGTTTTAGATTTAATTTTTCTGCTAATAATGGTAATTTACGCATCACACCTGGCAAATTTTCACCTTGTTTTAACTTTCATTTTTACTGCCAGTGACTTAGCATCTTCATAATAATATACATCCTTTTTAATGATATGATTTGAATTTAAATACATTTTAACACCGGCTTTGTGTTCTTTTGGCTGCTATAGGAACTTCAAGAGATGGTCTTGTAACATTATTGTGTACTTGGACAAAGACTCATGCAGATTCTAACAAAAGTTATGACCTTAGTTCAGATGTTTTGCAAAAAGATGACTAAGCAAACAGCCTTCATAATGAATGGAGTGAAAGTTTAATGAAATAAATGGCATCTAAGATGACTAAGACAACTGACCTCCAATAAATGTTTTGCAGGACCCATTTGTTATCTTGACAAAGTTGACACGGAGAAATTTGTCTTAAGAGTCCTGACAAATTGTGTGTGATGGTTGGTATTCACACAATTGATGCTGGAATGACTTATTTAAATATTGGCACCTATAGTGAGGAAACAAAGTTAAAATTATGTCTTCAATCAACCAGGAGTCACTTTGCTATAGAAATATTCTTTGCTAGAGTCAGCCAAATGTGATAAAATCCAAATTACCGAATAAAGTTACCAGAATTTAACTGTTGATCACAATGCAGTAACCAAATCTGCGTGATGTGGTATTAAAACATTGTCACAAGGTCTGATTTCTGGAAAAATATCATTTCAGATGCAACAGTTTCATTTTGATAAAGAACAGACTGTGGCTTCTAAAATGATGTTTTTCCAGGGATCAGTTCAACGCATACTATTTAGTTTTAAGTGATTATTCAAACTCTTTCTGTATGTAACTTACTAGAACTAAAACTCCTCTCACATGATGAAAAGAAATATTCTGAATAATAAGAACCAAAGCAAAATTGTAGCCTCTGCATGATCTAGTCTCTGCTCTCCTTAAAATAAAGCAGCACTTGGCTGTTTTCATCAGCAGTACCAAACTGATCGAACAAGTGCTCAATCTAGAGGGCATCAGTAACTTGCATTGACCTAATCATATCACTGGAAGAATAGTATGGGTCAAAATTGCCTCATTCTATAAACAGATTGAAGGAGTCAAGCTGGCTCCTTTGAGGAATATTAAACACTGAGAAAAAATACTTTTCAATCAGGATGCTCCAAGGTCTGGGGTTATGAAAAGTTGCCTAGACTGTTAATGCTTTGATTTTTTTCAAACCATTTAATTATGTTTAAAGAGAAAAACTAGTATTTTTTCAACTCCTTGTACAAAATTAATGAATCCTGAGATTATACACACTTAATAATCTAGATTTTTAAGCAAAAGAGCATTGCTTTTGAAGCTTAACGAACAAAATATGCATCCTTGGTCAAATCAGATTTTTTGGTTTTAAAAAAAGAGCTCTTTAGTAAACACAAACTTTTTAACTTGTATTTCACAAGTTCCAAGGGAGCTTTTCAGCATTCCTAGTCTAACCAAATTTCAATAATGATTCACCATTGAATCAAGCAAAGTGGTAGCAGGCGAACTATCAGTAAAGAAAGAAAAACTTATGAAAAGAACAGTGGTATTTCCTTTTGAACACAAGGCCCTTTATCCACCCACTTTTACATCACACATTGTGTCAGAATTTTATAAAGTTTTGTGAGTTTTGCACAGCATCAAAACATGTTGATTATGCAAGGCTGCATTTAAATAAGTGCAGTGGCATCACAATTGATCCGATAAAAACAGTTCTTTTGATTGCAAGGGAACTATCCAATAGATTGACAAGTAGATTGGCACCTTTTTTTTCCAAAATGTAACTGCCAAATATATTTACACTTACAGATAAAGTTATATTTTGTAACTTTTTTTCAGTGTTACACAAAATGCAGCAAAAAAAATCTATGATTGAGTGAGACAGCATTAGATGCCATATTCAATACTACCCAAATTCATCACAACACTCATTTACAATAAGTTTCTGTTTGGCACATGGCACAACACTGTTGCCTCTCAAGGATTGCAGGAAAAAGGTTTTTAAAAGAAGATGATCTATAAAGCATGCATCTTTTCAAAACTTCCTATTTTTCAAAAGTAACTTTTGAAAAAAAAAAAATCTGCTTTTCAGCACTTTCAGTCCTATGATTTTGGAAGAACCAAGTCTGCAGGAAACATTTTGGTGTAAAACAAACTAATTTCTATAGCAAACCATATTTTCAACCTCTTTCTTTGTTTTTCTTTTATTCTGCATGAAACATGTAAAAAGTGCTATATTTACTTTATAATTTTTATTCCCTCCTGGTCTTGTTTATCTTTCTTTTTCCAACTTTAAAAAGTTTTAAAATTGAGATAAGTTTTACAGGTGAAAAAGGGTCTGTCATGCAGTAATGCCTAGCCCCAGAGCTGTTCATCTTATCTTCAAAAATCTCCCAAGGGATGAGGGTCAGAAACCGGATTGTTTAGATTAGGGGCTGACCAAGACATTTAATGGCCATTATGGTGATAATCAGGCTATTAACATAACAGTTTCCAAAAGTACCGCTGTCCTCAAATTTGAGGACGGTTTTGGGCTTGTACGTTAGACTGTTAACTCTTTCCATTACATATAGACAACACCAGAAGCTTTTGTGGACAGTGTAGAACAAGATCAGATCTCTGATCTACAATGTCCAATATTTTATTCTAGATTATAAACAAAAAGACTCTTGATCTTGTATCTGAAAAAAATTCAGTGAGCAATTATGAGGAAATGCTATTTATTTAACCATTAGTGAAAGAGTTATAAAGCTAATTTAATTTGCTGTCTGTAAAATGCTTTTAATTTGTTTCATTGTGAAATGGTAATCTGGTACAGAGTTAATTGAAAAGTCACACAGCACAATGACAAAATGGATAATATTGTATATAATCAAAGTACTGATACTACTGAAGGCCAGGAAATTGAGGATACGAAACAACACATGAGGTCAATTTTAATTAATACAAACAGGTACACGGACAGGGATACAAGCGGATTCCACTAAGCCCCTAGAATTCTTGGTTTTATCAGGAAATTTTGAACTGATACTAATAAGCACCAGCCAGAAACTAATTAAACCAGAGCTAGGCATGTGCTCACAGTTATGCGATGCTTGATAATGGCTTAGAATACTTAGTAATTTGTCGTGCTTGTAAACAATCCCAAGTCAAAATTGAACCGTATGCAATCGGTGCATTACCAACTTTGGTTATCTAAATTTTCTGAGACATGTGATGTCTTGTAGTCCTGAATGACGCTATTTTTTACATTTATGACGCAAGAACATATTTATTTTTATTGATTTCAATGAAAATACATGTAAGATAGATATCAAGGTAAAATGTAATGAATAATAAAGATTGGAGAGATACGGCAGTTGGTCATGTTGTCTCTACCTTCCACAAGTCGACGATATTTTGAACTAGTCATATTTGAAGGAAGTTGCAGATTAAAGTCCAAAGTAGTTCTTCGTGTATATTGTAAAGTAAGATTTTGGGGAAATTGGGAGGAATTGCTTATTACAAGCGAATTTTCTTTTAGCCAAAATATTTTCTGAATAAAATACTCTGAAAAGGTTGGATTGTTTTGGGAAAATGATTAGGCTTGGTTTACCTACTTTACTTGCCTATTTTATGGACAAGTCACAGTGACTTGAGCTTCGATACTTATATCTACATAATATAAAAAGACGTTAATCCTAATTCATAATCGTTGTCCAAGGACAACTTGTGTCAAGCCCGCGAACACTTGACTCTCAAGCTTGACCTAGACCCTGGACCTGAATAAATGTTTCAAAGGGAATCTTGACTCATGATGGAGAACAATGCATTATGCTAATTTATATCGGAATCTATCCAAAAATGTAGGAGTTATGGTTCGGACAAAAAATTTGCCTTCAATGTGGCCTTGATCTTGAACCTACTTGAACAGATGTTTCAAATGGCACATCTAACCGTGATGGAGGTCAATTGTGCCAAATTATTTTGAAATCCATCCACAGTTGTAGAAGTTATGGACCGGAAATATTCAGATGCTCACAAGCCCTAGTGAACACTAGAACTATGTGTGTCAGAGACACTGATGCCCCTGCTAAATGGTATTGGTCACAGGTATGTCATATGACACTTGTAGAGAGAGAGAGATAAAAAAAGATACATTAAATGACAAGCAAACGACTACAGAAAAAAATTATTAGCATTTATTTGGTTTCAAATCAAAGTCAATCAAAGACATTTTTAAGAATCACACAGGTGTAATCTATTTGTGACAGGTGTAAAAGGTGTGAAATACATCCTATCAGTGTAAAATAGGCAGTATAAACAATGACAAAACTACCAAATAACTCTTGGATAAAGGTAACTAATACACATAATGTACATATTAAAGACAACAAAATTTCAAAAATATTTTTACAGACAACTTGATTAACTATATGGATGAAATTTCATGTTGGGGTCGATTTTTCTAAAATTTCATTTGGGGACGATTTCACCAAAGAAATCGTCTCCAGGGGACGATTTCTCCGGAGTGATAAATATAACAAAGGCCAAGCAGTTTGGGGACGATTTCTCCAAGGGCCGATTTCTCCAGCATTCCGCTGAAGTACCCTAGATTTAGTCGATATACATAAGAAAAAGTGATAAACATAACACAAGCCAATGTTCTATGTGTAGTTTGCTTTATTTACAATCGCATTTTAGCGGAAACGCGTTTTGTGACACACTTGTTCAAATGTCAAAACAACGTTACAGACAAAGTCCGAGCAGAGTCATCGTTCGTTAATCTCACCATACCTGAATGTAAATGATCCGGAGTGCAAGAGAGAGCGTTATAGATATTAACCGTATATAGCGCGTAGGAATACACAACTGCCGGATAAAGCTAAGTTCATTAGGTTACGCCTTTATTAGGTCAGTGTTAATGACAAAAACGGGATAAAAAACACACACTCGTCAGTTATTAAAGGATTGTAATACCCTTGCAATTCCATGGCGTTTTGCAGATGAAAGCTTTGTGGAAAGGAAAGCATTCACACCGTGTGATAAGCAATCTCTGTATATACTTGGGAAACTAGTTGTTTTGGCGGACTCAGCGATATAGAGTGGAAACACCGTCCAACATTTTTGTCTGAATAGGCAGCTTACGATCCCTATAGGCAAGGGAATCCCTTGAGAGGGATTCCCTGGCTCAAGGGATTCCCTGGCCTAAAAACCAAAGGGCAGGGCTCCAGATAGAGGGAGTGATTTTGAATTCAAAATTGACAATATTAATTACTGTCCACTTAAAACCCTATGTTATGGGTACTCATTAGAATTGTCTCATTGAGACAGTTCTTATGAGTACCCGTAACATTGGGTTTGGAAGAGAAATAATGGATTTAGAAAACCATCAATCCCTCTTATCTGGAGGTCTGAAAGGGCTAACACGCATTGTCTGTGCATGTCATATTTTTTGAAGATTGGACTTCCCTGCTTTGTTGTATCACTTTTCTGTACAGGACAAATATATATACACCGTGCATAAACTACCACTGCTGCTAATAAAGTTCCAATGTAGAAAATGGCCATAAACAATAATTCTGTGGAAAAGTCTGTTTTTGCTCCACATTTCTTTAAAATTCAATTATTTCAAAATGAAAATTAGTTTTTACAAATAATGCTGGTTTCCTGTAAATCTTAGAATAAACTTTTTAATTTCTTGGCTTTTTTCTAAGCCTGTAGAGCCTTTTCTTTAAATCATGCTGCATTGGTTACATGCTAGTCAGGCATTCACAGTGTATTTAAGTCGTTCTATTAAACAAGGAACACAACTACAGCAAACTCACTGAAATATATTTTGTTATTTGCCCTTCAGAAAAAATCAGAAATTCAAAAAACATTGAGAGGACACAGCTAGAGTATTTGTTTTGCAGTTTTCTTGATGATTTTGTTTAAATGAAAACGTTCCATTGAACGGACTGATACCAGTCTAGTTACATGCTAGCCAACCATGGCTGGATGAATTGTATCCGGTAGCTTTAAATTGAGCTAGGTTTATTTTTCTAGATTCAAAGCAATGTTTGTCATTTGAAAAGCAGTACAATAATCTGTACCCAGAATGCCAAAATCAGATAGGTTTGAATCTGTCCAATGGCACCAAACAGCAGATAATGGGCTGACAAGGACTTACATAATTTTGTTTTCATTTACATTTTATAATGACTCGACCCTGTTACACCTTTTTGCAAATAGCAGAAGTAGCAGACAAAGAAGTTCTTTGGGGGAAAAAACTAATAAAACATCTTCCATTTTCAAGAGCTAGATAAGACTTCCTATAAATATTTGTATGATATCATCAGAGATACAGAAACCCTTCAGGTCCCATGATATTTTATAAACTCTTTATCACATGATAAAATTTTAGACTTGTCCAAATCAAAAGCATTTGCAGACAACCCTATGAAAGTGTGCAAAAAATTACAGTTTTAGAAAGGATAGAAAACATTATGGGAAAAGAAGAAAATGCTGGTTTCCAGCATTTTCTCCTTCTTCCCCAGTGTTTTCAAAAGGCTTTATACCTCTTTAGGGTCATTAAAAGTCGGCATTGTGTGCAGGTAAAGAGTTGAAACCTTAATGTTAATTAAATGATCCGCTAATTTTAAAAGCCGGGCCAAGGAGAGAGCTGCTGAAAACTTTGTGGGAAAGGAAGAAAAATCTGGTAACAATAGTGATATCCTTTCAAAGTTAACCCTTTACCAAACTATCCCTGGTTTTTACGACTCAGAGGAAGAAGCCCTCTGAAAACATAGTGGGAAAAGGAGAAAATGCTGGTAACCAGCACTTTCTCCTTTTCCCACAATGTTTTCTACTCTTCTAAAGTCAAGTTTCAATATTTGAGTCACATTTATTTAGCCATCTGCACGTGCTTTCAATATGGACAAGCCTAAAATTTTGTCGTTTGGGAAAGAGTTAACTCACATCCTTTTGGCTCCATTCATCATCTAAATGCTTTAACATTTTCACCAAAAGAAAAAAAATTCAGACTGGAAAATGAAAAATTGTTTAGGGAATGGTAGAAAACATTACATGAAAAAGGAGAAAATGCTGGTTTCCAGCATTTTCTCCTTTTCCCACAATGTTTTCTAAAGGCTTCTCTCTCAAGGTTGTTAAAAGTCGGGATTGTGTGGTAAAGAGTTAACACATTTTCACCAAAGAAAAAACTTTAGACTGGTCCAAATTCGAAGCATTTGCAGATGATAAATAAAGTGTAGCACAAATTATGAATCTGTGTCTGAATGGGTAGAAAACATAGGAGAAAGTGCTGGTTATTAGCATTTTCTCCTTTTTGCCCACAATGTTTTCATAAGGCTCCTTAACCAGGGTCTTTACTAAAAGTCAGGATTTTGCAGTAAAGAATTAAACATAACATGGATGAGTCTAATCTTTAGCTGTAAAGAGTTCCAAAAAATAAAAAAAAAAGTTTCTTTTTACAACAAAAACAACTTTGAAAATTTGATAAAATTTTCTTTATAGTTATCTATATACAGTACTTCCTGCAAGATAACATTTTTCCTCTTCTTTTTCCACATTTAATGTCAAGCAAAGAAATTGCTCCTAATCTGCCATTTCCCTTTTTGCAAATTTGTCTTTATATTTACGTACTTAAAACCCAAGTAAACTCCAAAAATAGTAAATTTTCACTGTTTGTAAATAGAAAATATATTGGATAACCCATCAAAACACACATACATTAAGGTTGGAGAAAGCTTGAACATGTCAGTTACTGCAATGGTTGCCGCGATATACGTGAGCAAAAATACGTGGAGATTTAGTATGAAGTATTTGTCACAAAAATATTCCCAGTCTGCCTTTAACTCATTACCATACAACAAAATTTTAGACTGGTTCAAATTGAAAGCATTTGCAGACGACAAAATAAAGGTGACTGAAAAATTGAAATTTGTTCTCGGAAGGGTAGAAAACACTGTGGGAAAAAGGAAAAATGCTGGTTACCAGCATTTTCTTCTTTTCCTACAGTGTTTTCAAAAGGCTCCTTTCTCAGGGGTGTCAAAAGTAGGGATTGTGTGGTAATGGGTTAACTCTTTAACAGACTACATAAATTCTGTCTGGCCCAAATTAAAGCAAATCTGTTCAAATAGTGGCACATCCCTCTTGACGAAATGAAAACATTTTGGGAAAAGAAGAAAATGCTGGTTACCAGCATTTTTTTTCTTTTTCCTACAATGTTTTCAAAAGCCCTCCTCTTTGAGGTCATTGAAACTTGGGATTGTGCGGTAAAGGGTTAAATACATGAAACATAAGACTCATTTCACTCATTACCAAATGACAAAATTTTGGACTAGTCCAAATTTTGAAAGCATTTGCAAACGACAAAATAAATGTGAATCAAAAATTGAATTTTATTTGGAAAGGGTAGAAAACACTGGGGAAAAAGGAGAAAATGCTGGTTACCAGCATTTTCTTTTTTTCTTCTCAATGTTTTCAAAGGCTCTCTTTCTCAGAGTCATTAACCCATTACCACACAATCCCGGCCTACTTTTGATGCCCCTGAGAAAGAAGCCTTTTGAAAACACTGTGGGAAAAGGAGAAAATGCTGGTAACCAGCATTTTCTCCTTTTCCCACAGTGTTTTCTACTGTTCCCAGAACAAATTTTAATTTTTCAGTCACCTTTATTTTGTCATCTGCAAATGCTTTCAATTTGGACCAGTCTCAAATTTTCTTGTGTGGTAAAGAGTTAAAAGTCGGGATTGTGTGGTCAAGAGTTAGATGTACATCAAGATGTTAGACTCAAGAACTCAGTATCAGCTCGATACTTTCTCAGAATTTCATCACCCAAATCCAATTCGATACACACCAGACTGGTCTTGACATATCAATAATGCTTCGAGACAGAAGTTGATTTTCTCTGTTCCAACCTAATCCTCGAGGATTCTACTTAACCCTTTATCACACAATCCCGACATTTAATGACCCTGAGATAGAAGCCTTTTGAAAACATTGTGGGAAACGGAGAAAATGCTGGTAACCAGCATTTTCTCCTTTTCCCACAATGTTTTCTACCCTGCTGGAAACAAATTTCAGTTTTTGAGTTACTTTCAGTTTGTTGTCTGCAAGTGCTTTCAATTTGGTCCAGTCTAAAATTTTGTTGTTTGGCAAAGAGTTAACCCTTTATCACACAATCCCAACTTGAAATCACCCTGGGAAAGAAAGCTTTTGAAAACATGGTGGGAAAAGGAGAAAATGCTGCTTACATTTTCCCCTTTTCCCACAATATTTTCTAGACTACCGGATTTAAATCCCATCATTTGTGCCATATAAATTCTATCATCTGCAAGTACTTTCAAATTGGACTCATCTAAGGTACTGTCATTCCGAAAAGAGTCAATCTTTAAAGAGCCAAACTAGAGCTGTCACTAATGCTTTGACAGAAACAGACAATTACTATTATTTTGTACACACACAGAGACACACACGGACAGACAGGCTGATTCCAGTACACCCTCCAAAACAAGGAATAAACCCAAGGGAGACTTTCAGTTTTAGAATCTAGAGCCAAATAACTGCATTTATAAGGTTGCTCTTGTTTAGAATGTTTCAGCTACGCAGTATGGATCAAAGATCAGACTGCATGTTTCATACTGTCCGATCTTGAATTACACATGCAGCAACTGCAATTTGTTGTGAAAGGCACTTGAAGATAACTTCTTACCCATCGAAAAGTTTTAGACTTGTCAAAACTGAAAGCCATCTCTAACCCTTTACCACAAAATGACTAATTCTAACGACCTGAAGAAGAAGCCTTTGAAAGCATTGTAGGAAAAGGAGAAAATGCTGGTAACCAGCATTTTCTCCTTTTCCCACAATGTTTTCAAAAGGCTTCTTTCCCAGGGTTGTTAAAAGTTGGGATTGTGTGGTAAAGAGTTAAACTCAGAATTGCAGGGTTAAGAGTGAATATGTCTGGAACTAAATTACATCATTCCTTTCCAAATTTTTTTTACATAATGAATTATTCTATGCCTGGTCTGGCATCAAATATTCTGTATTTGAACATGACATGTGAATTCGGCTCTATAAACATAATGCACTGAAAGCATGGTAAAATCTACATCATTCTTTTCACAGGGCATCATTCTGTATACAGTATGTTACATGCGCGGATCCAGATATTTTTCTCAGGGGGGTTCCACCGAAAACGCTCTCGTCCTATTATATGATGCTTTCTGCAGTATCAAACCAGTCCCATTCACGAATCCGATAATCACATTTTTGCCAAAATTCCTGGGGGGGTCCGGACTCCTGGTCCACCTCCTCTGGATCCGCGCATATGTTATTCAATAGGATATAATATGGATCCATGTTTTTACTCCGAGTATGAACTTGTTTTCCTTTGATTAGGAGTTGGTCATGTTAGAATCAAAATAACTTTCTTTCTCTCATAGTTTATCGTTCAATAACTTGGGCTATTGTCCTCGTGGATTACTTATACTGCCTCATAACTCACAACCATGGTTTATCTGCAGACGACAAATAATATTTAGTTAAAATAATCATCTAATTAACTGTCAAAGTGTAGAAAACCTGGTACTGGTAACAAGCATTTTCTCCTTTTTCAACCAGGTTTTCAAAAGGCTTTTTCCTCAGGGTTGTTAAAACTGAAATTGTTTCATATTGGGTTAAACTCCTGCATTTAACCCATTACCACACAATCCCTACTTTTAACCTGAGAAAGAAGCCATAGAGGAAAACATTGTGGGAGAAGGACAATTTGCTGATGACCAGCATTTTCTCCTTTTCCAAAAATGTTTTCTAGCCTTCACAAAACAAATTTCAAATTTTCAGTCATTGTAATTAAAAGCAGTTGAAGACAATACAACAACTATTACTGAAATGATTTAAAGTTGTCTCTCATGGGGTAAAAACATTGTGGAAAAAGGAGAAAATGCTGGCTACCTGCATTTTCTCCTTTTCCCACAGTTTTTAAAAAGCTTTCAAAAGGGGTGTTACAAGTCAGGATTGTGTGGTAAAGATCTAAAGATTCATTCTACCATATGGAACATAGGATATCATACTTGATCACATTCCCTTCAAATTTGGCTTCAAATATCCTTTAACTCATTACCAAACGACAAAATTTTAGGTTTGTCCAATTAGAAAACATTTGCAGACGACAAAATAAAAGTGACTTAAAATTTGAAATTTGTTATGTGAAGGGTAGATAACACAGTGGGAACAGGAGAAAATGCTGGTTACCAGCATTTTCTCCTATTCCCACAATGTTTTCTAAAGGTTTCTTTCTCAGGGTTGTCAAAAGTAGGGATAATGTGTGGTAATGGGTCAACTCCTCATGTCTGAAATATTGTCGGTTGGTAATGAGATAATCAGCATTTTCTCCTTTACCAACAATGTTTTCAAATGCCCCCTTTCCCCTTAGGGCCATTACATTAAGGCAGGACTATTTGGTTAACCCTTTACCCCATAAGGCATTTCTATGGTATCTCTAATTGACCCTAAATAACAGCAAGGACGAAGCTGTTTTTTATGTGTATATGACACCTTTTGATAGCATAGAAAACATTGTGGTAAATGGTGAAATTGCTCGTCACGAGCAATTTCACCTTTTGCAACAATGTTTTCCAAAGGCTCCTACAAGCAATGCATAGAAATGAGTATCTATGGAGTAAAGGGTTAAGATCCAAAGGTTCATTCACCTTCACAGAACATTATGATTTCATATTCAATCATTCCCTTCAAATATATCACCTGACAAAAACATAAATTACTACTAACACAAAGTAGTATATAGAAAATCCAGAATTTCTGTTTGTCATGTTTACCTCCATGATAAAGTACTGCCATAAAAATCATGTCAATGACTTGCTTGTCCATTCATCTTTATTTCTTTACCACACAATCCTGACTTTTGATGACCCTGAGAAAGAAAGCTTTTGAAAACATTGTGGGAAAAGGAGAAAATGCTGGTAACCAACAAAGGCTTTGGTTGAGAACAATTAATATTTTCAATTTTGAAATCAAAATCACTCCCTTTATCTGGAGCTCTGTTTACTGAATGAAAATGTCTGCCAATTATTTTGTACTCTACTAGTAAAGCCCATTTTCTCATGAATATCTCTGTAATTCCAGAGAGTAATTTATTGAATCTGACTTCACTCAACAGATTACTAATATACCCTGCACAATTCCATTAGAGTCAGCTAGCCATCCTGTGATTTTTCTAAACCCCAATTTTTACACATTAAAATGGCCATTTTTTTTAATTCTTACAACAAAGTGTCTAATATATATGACTACTCTTCCTACATGATTTTCTAAAACCTTTTTGTTTACATGCTTGAAGCTTTAAGAATAAACACTCAATTTCAAACTCAAGGTAAACCAGGTAAAGCTCTTTGCCCTACTACTATTCATTCATAAATCAAGGTATTGGGCCTCTTTCTGGAAAGCACTTTCATTCATACTCCTTAACACCATAATGATTGTATAGTATCTTTCAGGTCAGACATAAGTAGCACCTGCAGTTTATTTTGTACAGAAATTCTAAAATCTAATTAATTGGACTTATAGCATGCCACTGAAGTTTAGAAGTGCCTGACTTAAGAATACAATGTAACATGACTGGCAAGCACTGCATATTTAGTATTGCACCAACATAAATTACTCTTAATGTCAGACAGGTAGTTGATTGGTTGTGTCGGGGTTTAATGCCACTTTAACAGCTAAGGTCATATCATGGCGGTCGGTGACGCACATGTGTTTCCTGGCTTTCTCACACCAGTACTTGCACTACTTTCTTTCCAAAGCCAGCAACTACTTTTCTCACATGCTTCAGCAGAGGTGAGAGGCGAAAATACTCCGGAAAGAAAGTTCGCCTCAACCCAGTATCGAACTCGCAACCACCAGGTCATGAGTCCGACATGCTGATCTCCACTGAGCCACCAGGACAGGCTCAGACAGGTAGTGCTTATTGTGTTCCCACAGCTTACTTTACGAAAGCATAATGCTTCTCTTTGCTGAAAGATTCAAATGCATACTATAATGCAAGGAGTAAATGTAGATGTACCAGGTACCAGTATTTGCTTGAAACATTTAACATCTCGTATATAAGACTCCTTTTCTTCTGTTTTTTTCCAAATTTTCTTTTTATAAAGATGAGCCAAATACTGAATTTGAGAAATCAGGAAATTTCCAATTGTGCATCACCGTAGCTTTGAATCCCTTTGATCTTCATATCAATGCAATGAACAGTTTCTTTCTGTATGATTTATTTAAGTAAACCAAAATATTGGAATTACAATTCTATTCTGATAACTAATTCTGTTTGCAAATTATTGTTGAGCTTAACCCATTTCCACACAATCCCTACTTTTGACGCCCCCTTAGAAAGAAGCCTTTAGAAAACATTGCGGGAACAGGAGAAAATGCTGGTAACCAGCATTTTCTCCTTTTCCCACAGTGTTTTCTACCCTTCCCAGAACAAATTTCAATTTTTCAGTTTCTGTTATTTTGTCGTTTGCAAATGCTTTCAATTTGGACCAGTGTATATTTTTGTCGTTTGGTAAAGAGTTAAAGTAGTGGAACCAACTTCAGTTGTTGATGCAGAGAGTGAAGATCAAAGTCAGATTGCACAGAATGTGCAGTCTGATCTTTGATCTACACTGTCTGCCACCTCATTACATCTTCCAGCTAAAACAACCCTGGAATGATAGTATTTCAGAAGTTTTTCTTTATTCAAAACATCTGTTTCATTGATTCAGAAGGGTTATAGACTGTTAATTTAATTCCTCTTAAATACTAGACTGGCTCACTGTGATCTTGCTTTTGGTTCTTATCCAGCTATTTTGGTTAATCCACCCATTGGCCTGTAGACTTTGCTTTTATTGCCCTAATTAATGCTAGGTGAGAGCAATAACATCTTGTTATTAACATGTAATGTATGAGTAACTGATACACCTGTACAAAGCACATGGCATCAGTTAGCTTACCCTATAGTTTGGAATGGAAAAATCTTAACCCATTTTCCAAATGTCAATTTTCAGGACCTGTCTTGCAGTTGACAGCCTTGGTAAACATAGTGAAAGGTTTCAAAATTTCTTTAGGGTCATGTTGAATAAAGATATTTTCACTCTCTTTCTAACTGTTCACCTTTTGTATCATTAACCCATTACCACACAATCCCTAGTTTTGACGATCCTGAGAAAGAAGCCTTTAGAAAACATTGAGGGAAAAGGAGAAAATGCTGGTAACCAGCATTTTTTCCTTTTCCAGAATGTTTTCTACCCTTCAGTCACTTTTCTTTTGTCGTCTGAAAATGCTTTCCAGTTGCTGACAAGTCGTTTGGTAATGAGTTAACAACAGATAACTGCACCTGAAGGCAATTTTAATTTTTGGCAGGTCCTCTCTAGGTAGAAACAATCATGAAAGAAGGACAGTCATGTATATAGTTGAAATAAACTCCACATAACATTCTGTCCAAGCTACTGGCTGCTTTCCCACATAACCATTGACAAAACAATGGTAAGCGGTGAGAGGAATGAATCTTGTAGCAATGACTATATCAATCTTCGGGAAGAGATAGACTTATCTGGATCGAAACAACTGTTTGCCAAACTACATTTTTTTACACCCAGGACTTGATTGAAAGCATTTGCAGACTACAAAATGTGAATCAAATGATTTTTTTCTTTGATATACCCTAAAATGTTATGAGAAAAGGAGAAAATGCTGGCTACCAACATTTTCTCCTTTTCCCCTGACTGTTTTCAAAAGCTTTCCCTTTTAGGGTCTTTAAAAATAAAGATTGTTTGTGAAATGGTCAACTCATTACCACACAATCCCTACTTTCGACACCCCAGAGAGAGAAGCCTTTAGAAAACATTGTGGAAAAAAGGAGAAAATGCTGGTCACCAGCATTTTCTCCTTTTTCCACAATGTTTTCTACCCTTCATAAAATAAATTTAAAATTTTAAGTCACTTTTCTTTTGTCATCTGCAAATGCTTTTGATTTGAACAAACTGAATATTTTATTGCTTGGTTTATTGCTTGAAAATGAGTTAAAGTATTCTTGGAAACAGACTTTTTATAATTTTGGCAAATAAGCCAGAAAGCATGGATATGTAGTAGTGAAGTAGTAATAATTATATGGCAATTAGTAGAGATAACAACAATTATTCCACTATCAAAAGGCATCTATTGGCACCATACTTAAGTGAAACAAGGGTCAAAGCTTATCAATTAGCCAATCTAAACAACAGATTAGCCTCTGGGATAATCCCTTGCCAAGGCTATAGAAGGTCACACCTTTGAAAGACTATCATTTTCTAAGTGTTTAAACCCATTATGACACCAGCTAAGTAAGTCAAACACATCAATATCGAGTTAAACAGAGAAGGAAGGAAAACTACTTGAGGAAAAAGAAAATATCGTGCTTGAATCATACAGAAATCACCATGAAAAAGAAGCATTTACTTATTTTACACAATGGTTTATAATAACTGTTTCTTTTCCACAATGTTCTTACTATTGTCTGAATGAGCCATACTCTGACAAAAGGGTCTAAAATTTTGCAATGTGGGAAAAGGGTTAACAAGGTTTTGATAGGTTTGGTTTTGGTGGAATGCAGCACAGAAGTTCAAAAGGCTGGTCAGTTACTGCCATGTTCCATGATGTTATCTCTGTCCTGATCGTGCACTGTATCACCATGTTTACATGCTGGGTAGTGAGTCTCCTTTCTGATATGATCAACAATTTACACCAAGCAGTCTGAGACTTCAGACAGAAAACAAACAATTAGTATGCGGAACACAAGGCTTTATCCAATAAAGCTCTAGATACATGAATTTGACATTTTCAGTCAGCAAGGAACAAAACTCTTTAAGGAACTGCACTTTCAAACCTGTCATAGTCATAACAAACAGTTAACTAAACAAATATCAGACAGTATTATGGGTTTAACTCTTTGCCACATGACAAAATTTTAACCCATTACCACACAATCCCTGCTTTTGACGCCCCTGAGAAAGAATCCTTTTGAAAACACTGTAGGAAAAGGACAAAATGCTGGTAACCAGCATTTTCTCCTTTTCCCACAGTGTTTTCTATGCTTCCCAGAACAAATTTTAATTTTTCAGTAACCTTTATTTTGTTGTCTGCAAATACTTTCAATTTGAACCAGTCTAAAATTTTGTCGTGTTGTAAAGAGTTAAACTGGTCCAAAATTGAAAGCATGTGCAGACAACAAAATAAAAGTGACTGAAAATTTGAAATTTGTTTTGTGATGGGTAGAAAACATTGTGTGAAAAGGAGAAAATGCTGGTTACCAGCATTTTCTCCTTTTCCCACAATGTTTTCTAAAGGCTTCTTTCTCAGGGGCGACAAAAGTAGGGATTGTGTGGTAATGGGTTAATGAGGATCAGTTTACTAAGAACATGCTTTTCTGATCTTACATATATCCCCTCTCCAAGCAACATCATATAATTATGCTCTGTTGGCTTTTTTTCCCCATAAATGGTTCCTGACAATCAAGAAAAGCTTTTACTCTTTGCCAAACGACAAAATTCTGAACTAGACCAAATTCAAAGCATTAGCAGACGACATAGTCAATGTGGCTAAAATGATGAATTCAGAGTATAAAAGGGTAGAAAACATTGTGGGAAAAAGAGAAAATGCTGGTTACATTTTTCTCTTTTTCCAACAATGTTTTCAAAAGGCTTCTTCCCTAGGGTCTTAAAAGTCGGGATTGTGTGGTAAAGAGTTAAGACGAAATTGAAAAAGTGAAAACGAGAAGAAAACCGTACTTCTCACAGTTTTCTTGGATGCTTTCAGAACTAATCTAAAATATCTAAATTCCATCTTGAGAGAGAAACTTGATTACATTCTCCCTCAAAACATATCCAGTGCTCCAGATAAGAAGGAGTGATGGTGTTCTAAATCCATTATTTCTCTTCAAAACCCTATGTTGTGGGTACTCATTTGAATCGTCTCATAGTTATGATTCCTGTGCACTGCACTCCCCCTCAATGAGATCTATCCACCCATGAAATTTCATAACCCTAGCTAGTATAGTTTTGGAGATATGCTCTGGACAAAATTCAAGTATGAAAAACAACAAAGGGCAATAACTAAAAAATTAAGCAAGCAAGAGTTATGATTCTTGTGCACTGCACTCCCCCTCAATGAGATCTATCCACCCATGAAATTTCATAACCCTAGGTAGAATAGTTTTGGAGATATGCTCCGGACAAAATTCAAGTATGAAAAACAACAAAGGGCAATAACTTAAAAATTAAGCGAGCAACAGTTATGATTCCTGTGCACTGCACTCCCCCTCGATGAGATCTATCCACCCATGAAATTTCATAACCCTAGCTTGTATAGTTTTAGAGATATGCTCCGGACAAAATTCAAGTATGAAAAACAACAAAGGACAATAACTCAAAAATTAAGCGAGCAACAGTTATGATTCCTGTGCACTGCACTCCCCCTCCATGACATCTATCCACCCATGAAATTTCATAACCCTAGCTTGTATAGTTTTGGAGATATGCTCCGGACAAAGAACTGGACGCCGCCCGCCCGGACACCCGCCCGCCACAGGTGATCCCATAATACGTCCCCTCTTCGACGGGCGTATAGAAAGGAGAAAATGCTGGTCAACAGCATTTTCTCCTTTTTCCACAATGTTTTCTACCCTTTACAAAAGAATTTTAAAATTTTAACACACTTTTATCTTGTTGTCTGCAAATGCTTTCAATTTGGACCAGTCTAAAATTTTGTTGTTTGGTAAAGAGTTAAGCCCTGACCGTAATTCATATCATTCAGGTGCATATATATCTTCATACTGAAAACAAAGTGGCAAGTAGAAAAGTGATGAATTTTTCCATAGCTAATTTTGCATCTCAGAACATCTAACTCCATCCTTTGGGAGCAGTCAACTGTCAGAATGTAGAACTCATGACTTCAATATTTGCAAAGATGGATAAAGTAACAGACTTGGCCAGAGATATCAGACAGGAAGATTGATTCCATAATTATCTTCTGTCCTTCTATATAAACAGTGCATGTCAGCCCATAGAACATTAAACATGCATTTTTAAAAACTGCTTCCTATTGCTTATGCCTGATTTTATTACTTCCTCATCCTTGAAATCCCAAAGTCTGAACTCATCTTTGACCCTTTACTGCACAGATACTCATTTCTACGCATTGCTTGTAGGAGCCTTTGGAAAACATTGTGGCAAAAGGTGAAATTGCTTGTGATGAGCAATTTCACCTTTTGTCACAATGTTTTCTATGCTATCAAAAGGTACCATATACACATAAGAAACTGCTTCATCCTTGCTGTTATTTAGTGTCAATTAGAGATACCATAGAAATGCCTTTTGGGGTAAAGGGTTAACCCTTTTATAACATGACAAATTTTGCGCCTGTCGAAATTCAAAACATCTTTAGAAAAAGAAAATCTAAATTGTAAAACACAAGCTTATGTTCTCTGATAGGGCAGAAAGCAATGTGGGAAAAGGAGAAAATACTGGTAACCAATATTTTTTTCTATTCCACATTGTTTTCCGAAGCCTTTTTCTACAGGGTTGCTAAAACTTGGAATCGTTTGGTAAAGGGTTAACTCTTTACCACACAATCCCGACTTTTAACGCCCCTGAGAAAGAAGCCTTTTGAAAACACTGTGGGAAAAGGAGAAAATACTGGTGACCAGCATTTTCTCCTTTTCCACAGTGTTTTCTACCCTTCCCAGACCAAATTTCAATTTTTCAGTCACCTTTATGTTGTTGTCTGCAATTTAATGCTTTGAATTCGGACCATGCTAACATTTTCTTGTGTGGTAAAGAGTTAATAACTCTTTAATCCTGGTTTTAATCTCTACTTTTCACAACCCCGAGGAAGAAGCCTCAAAACATTATGCAAACAGGAGAAGACACTGGTCACCAACGTTTTCTACTTCTCACAAAATCGGTGTCTGTGCATGTCATTTTCTTTGAAGATTCGACCTGTCTTATATGACACATCACTAGTCCCAAAAGCAGACAGACTCTAATATTACGCTCTATAAAGTAGTAATGTAGAAAATAGCTTTTATCAATATGTTTTAGGAGAAATGAAACCTGTTTTAACTCCAGATTTCTCTAAACTGCTGTTCATAACTGAGTGAATTGAACAAGGTAGCGTTTTAATGAGTAAACCTTAATTTTAGTTTTAAATTCAAAGTAACGGTTGTTGCATGGAAAGTGGTTCGGTTCTGTACCCAGGATGCCCAAATTAGATAGATGAGTATTTATAGAATGCCATCTATCGGGAGATAATGCTCACAAAATGCTTTCTACCATGGTGCCAAGTCTAATCCCATCATTTGAGACTTTTTTGTCTAAATTGTCGTCAACAAGTTTGATATGAAAAACGAAAATTTTTAGGCCTTATAAAGCTAAATCTTGCATATTCAGCAGGTTCCATGATTCTGTGAGAGAAAAGGTAAATGGAGATATCATGGCTACATCTACGTTACATCCAATTAACTCTTCCATTACTGCAGAAATAAGTTGCATTTTCTCAACGGCTTCTAATACAGTTCTGCTAAAAGATCAAGAAATAGCTTGGTCATCATCTGGAAAATAACAGTGGACAGCGTAGATCAGAGATCTGACTGCACATTCTGTGCAGTCTGATCTTGATCTATGCTGTCCACAAAATCTTCCGTTGTCATCTATGGTAGGGAAAGAGTTAGCAATATATCAAAAGCAAGTCAGAAGAATAAATATATCTGCAAATGTAATTATGGCCTCTTTTGAGTGCAACTGCCAGTATGAATGAGGCATTTTATACCAACATTCTCATGTCTAATTATAGCTCCAGATTCTAATCATGACAAAAAATAAATAGAGTGTTCTGGAAAGAGCAAGCCTGAGTCAAAAAACCAGGCAATTTCATTCTGACATCATGTAACATCTGCAGCTGTCAGAAAATGAGTAATACCATTTTTATCACCTTAGATGCTTAACCTATTGTTTGCAATTCTAAACCCTTGTACTGAAGATATTGTGCATAACCATTGGCTCACTTAGTAAAGTACATGGCTAGTAACCTAGAAGTTGTGACTGTTTTCTATGTCTTATAATAGTCATTCTAGCAGCATCAATTATTCTCTGAACAGTTCCATTATATTCAAGAGGACATATTCAGTGCATTGGAAAGAGAGAATGCAGAAAGTATGACAAAAACGCACTCGTCTTATTATATGATTCTTTGATTTCCGGATTTCAGTGGATGTAAACCTGTTACAAGAAATGTCCATGTTTCCAGTTCTAACCATGAGGAGGTCTCCACATTTAGAACCTTTTTTTAAAAATTTATGACTATTTTACGTAAATGCTGTGCAATATCAAACCATTCCCTTCACGAATCCGATAACCACATTTTTGCCAAAATTCCAGGGGGAGGTCTGGACCCCCGGTCCCCCCTTCTGGATCCGCCCATGTGAATGCTTGGAAAGGTGTACTTTCCACTGTTACAGGGCTCCAGATAGAGGGAGCCATTTCCTTTTCAAAATTGAAAATATCAATTATTCTACACTAAACCCTACATTATGGGTACTCATTAGAATCGTCTCATCGAGACGATTCTAATGAGTACCAACAACGTGGGGTTTCAAAGAAAAATATTGACTTTAAAATAACCTGACTCCCTCTTATCTGGAGCTCTTCCGTTATAGAAACATAATAATGTTGAAAATGGCATGGAACACCACACAGCCAATCCTTGTAAAAATCTACTTGACCTTGATTTAGGATTAGACTTGTATGAAATCACAATAATTTTATGGTGACTGATTTCCAATCAACCTTACATGTGTGAATTGATTCCTATAACTTGGATATCACAAGAGGGCCAAGATGGCCCTGGATCGCTCACCTGAATTTTTGAGATGACCATAGTCTATTTTTTTTTTTTTTTTTTGAGGTATTGAAACATTGGAACCAAATTTATAATTTTGCCTAGCAATTTTCAAAAGGTCACCTGTAAAAGTCATTTCGAAATCTGACCATCACTTTCAAAAAGAAGAATTTTTAAGAATTCTTCATTTCTGTATAAGAGCAAGTAGCCCCCATCCGCGAGAGCCATGTTTCTTGATGGATCAAAATTTACGAACAAGTTTTGAAAAGGGTCACCCAAGGAACATCTCTCTGAAATAATTTCAAAATCTGACCAGGGGTTTCAGAGAAAGAGAATTTTAAAGAATTTCATCATGTCCATATGGTGCAAGTAGCCCCCATTCACAAGAGCCATGTTTCTTGATGGATCAAAATTATATGTACAGCTTTTGGAAAGGGTCACCCAAGGAACATCTCTGTCAGATTATTTTAAAATCTGACCACGGGTTTCAGAGAAGAAGAATTTTCAAGAATTTCTTCATTTCCATAAAGTGCAAGTAGCCCCCATTCACTAGAGCCATGTTTCTTGGCCAATCAAAATTTTGCGAACAATTTCAGAAAAGGGTCACCCAAGGAACATCTCTGTGAAATTATTTCAAAATCTGTCCAGCCATTTCAGAGAAGAAGAATTTTCAAGAATTTCTTCATTTCTATATAGTGCAAGTAGCCCCCATTCACCAGAGCCATGTTTCTTGACCAATCAAAATTTCACGAACAATTTTTGAAAAGGGTAACCCAAGGAACAAGTCTGTGAAATTATTTCAAAATCTAACCAGCTGTTTCAGAGAAGAAGATTTTTTAAGAATTTCTTCATTTCTGTATAGTGCAAGAAGCCCCCATTCACCAGAGCCATGTTTCTTGACCAATCAAAATTTCGCGAACAATTTTTTAAAAGGGTAACCCAAGGAACAACTCTGTGAAATTATTTCAAAATCTGACCAGCGGTTTCAGAGAAGAAAAATTTTTAAGAATTCCTTCATTTTTGTATAGTGCAAGAAGACCCCATTCACCAGAGCCACATTTTTTGACGGATCAAAATTTCACGAACAATTTTTGAAAAGGGTCACCCAAGGAACATACCTCTGAAATTATTTCAAAATCCGACCAGCGGTTTCAGAGGAGAAGATTTTTAAAGAATTCCTTCATTTCTGTATAGTGCAAGAAGCCCCCATTCACCAGAGCCACATTTTTTGACGAATCAAAATTTCACGAACAATTTTTGAAAAGGGTCACCCAAGGAACATATCTGTGAAATTATTTCAAAATCCGACCAGCGGTTTCAGAGGAGAAGATTTTTAAAGAATTTGCTAAAAAATTCCATTTCGTTGCCATGGCAACCAGAGTTTTTGATGGAATCAAATTCTGTGAACAATTTTTAAAGAGGACCTCCCAAGGAACATTCCTGCCAAGTTTGGTCCAAATCCGCCCAGCGGTTTAGGAGGAGTTGATGTTTAAAGAATTGTTGACGACGGACGACGGACGACGCACGACGGACGACGGACACCGGGTGATCCTAAAAGCTCCCCTTGAGCACGTTGTGCTCAGGTGAGCTAGCAAAAAGCATTCATTCAATGGTGGGATTATGAACTTTTGACATGTACCCAAGATGTAAGATTGGGCCATACTAAAATCACCCATCCTTCATTTACCACATCAGTAAGTGCTCAATTAAGCACAGGATGCAAAGAGTTTGTAGTATTTACACTTGCAACTTCATAACCTAAATTTATGACTGAACCAAATCAAAAATATTCATAACTGTAAATCCTAAACCCTTTTAATGCCTAGTATGTAATCTTAACCCATTACCACACAATCCCTACTTTTGACACCCCTGAAAAAGGAGCCTTTTGAAAACACTGTGGGGAAAGGAGAAAATGCTGGTAACCAGCATTTTCTCCTTTTCCCACAGTGTTTTCTACCCTTCCCAGAACAAATTTCAATTTTTAAGTCACCTTTATTTTGTCGTTTGCAAATGCTTTCAATTTGGACCAGTCTGAAATTTTCTTGTGTGGTAAAGAGTTAATCCTTTACCCTTTACCAAACAGCAAATTTTCGCCTTGTACACATTGAAAGCATTTGCAGACAACAATTTCAGCATGGCTTACCTGGTGCTATTTTTCTTCAAAAAGGTAAAAAACATTGTGGGAAAAGGAGAAAATCCTGGTTACCAGTGTTTTCCATTTCTTTTCCTCTCCTTTTTCTACATTGTTTTCAAAAGGCTTCTTCCTGAGGGTCGTTAAATGTCATTAACTCTTTTAGACCTGACAAATAATTGTGTTTAGGGTTTGGTCTTTGATGCTGTAGGTTGGGTAGGTAGAAGTATTCCCCCCCCCACCCCCCCCCACCGAAACTTTTCACATGGACCATGTTTGGTCACACATAGCTAATGGACGAGTAAAAGATATAATATTTTATCTGGATGTGGCCATTGGTATCAAATTTATGTCCATTTCTTATTATGGTGAATCCACTACTGGTCTGGTGACATCCGGTGATGTCTTCCATCCGGTGGGAAGTTTGAGCATGTTCAAAAATTTCCACCAGACAAAATAGACACAGACGTGCAAATGACAGATTTGGATGCATTTGACTATTTATACTTTCTGCATGTTATGAGACCAGTATGTTCCATGTATATTGGTGATTGATACATTTCTGTTCATCATACGTTGGAAGAAGAATTTGTCTAGTTCTCATGCATTGCACTTCCATTTTATCTGGTACAAGTCTGTTAATCAAATGGTGATAGACTGTTTATCCAGTACATATCCGGTAATCATGTGGTTTTTTTTGTACATGTGTGGTATTCATGTGGTCATTGTCTGGCTCTTTGCTCGACACACTGGTCACATGAGCCTCCTGTGGCACAGGAGATAAATTTTGACGCTGGATAAACAAAATTTTGCAGGTTTTTGTCCATTTTCCCTGTTGTATATATCCATTATGTGAGCTGACTATAGCGTAAACATTTAGGGTCGAGAAACCCTAACTACAGAAAATTTTTGATAAGCCCTACAAAATAGCTAAATTTTGGACTTGCCTAAGTTGAAAGCATTTGCACACAACAAAAGAAATGTACCTCTAACATTGATTTCTGTCTTGATAGGGTAGAAAACATTGTGGGAAAAGGAGAAAAAGCATTTTCTCCTCTTGCCAGTAAAGTTTTAAAAAGTCTTCTTCTGCCCGTATATTTTTTTTTAGTTATTCAACAGGATAGGATATGGGGGTTAAGCCTTCACTGAAACTTATTTTATTTCTAATCAAATATAGTGTAGGTCATGATCAGACTGTGCATTCAGAGCTTTCTGATCTTGGATTTACACTGTCTGCTATATTGCCATATATTTAAAAAAAAAAAAACCAACAACTTTAAAATGGAATAATTTGTATCTTTTGTAACAGACTGAGGATGTCCATCTTAATTATTTAGCACTATATTTAGAGTTAACTCTTTACCAGAAGACAAAATTTTAGCCTTGTCCAAGTTGGAAACATTTGCAGACGACAATTTCAGCATAGCTCAAATAGTGCAGTTTTTCTCTGAAAGGATAGAAAACCTCGTTACCAGCATTTTCTCCTTTTCCTATGATGTTTTCAAAAGGCTTCTATCACAGGGTCATCAAAAGTCATCACTGTGTGGTAAAGGGTTAACTCTTCACCATACAATCCAGAATTGTTACAACTCATTGGAAAAGACTTTTGGAAATATTGTGGGGAAAAGAGAAAATGATGGTGACCAACATTTACTCCTTTTCAAGCCTTTCATAATGTGAGCAACACAAAAAAAAATTCTTCTGCATGTACTTTCAAAATGAGATCAGTTTAAAATTTTTTGGCATGGCAAAGAGTTAAAGATCATGTTGCCAGAAAAGTTCAGGTAGAGGTTGCCTGTAGGTTTGATATACAGGTTATGATTGAGGCCTAACTGTGTGATGGATTGTGCAAATGGCAAAGCAAGACATGGATAATCAGTCAACCCTTAGGATACTTGGAATAAGAGCAAAGTTCCATTGCAGACATTTTTACAAAATCTTAGTTTCTACGAGTCATACAAACACACGACAGTTTGGCTGGTTGCTTGTGTTGAATTTACGTCTTTTCAACTGCTTAGATTGTATCATATTGGTCAGAACACCTACACATGTGTTTCCTGGCTTTCTCACACCAGTAGTCCAGTACTGACACAACTTTCTCTCTAGGTCACTGACTGCTATACTTTTCTCCCATGTATCAGAGTTGATAGACGAAAAATTGCCAGAAAGAAAGTCTGTCTCAACCAGGGATCAAACTCATAAACACCAGGTCACAAGTTTGAGAGACAAACCAATGATCTACCTACATGGCAAGGCCACAGGTATAGGATAAAGTGTTAAAAGCCTATCACAAAATATTCAGACAAGAAATAGTGAAGTATCATTTACATTCAGAATGAACTTACAAGAACATGAGTAGGAAATTAATTTGTAAACCAATATGCCAATTTCAATGCATAGAATTTTAGTCATTGCTTTCCTATGCATACCCTGATCTGATAACCATAATTATCCTTGGCCCGTATTCACCAACCATTCTTAACCCATTACCAAACGACAATATTTTAGACTGGTCCAAATTGAAAGCATTTGCAGACGACAAAATAAAAGTGATTGAAAATTTGAAATTTGTTTTGTGAAGGATGGAAAACATTGTGGGAAAAGGAGAAAATGCTGGTTACCAGCATTTTCTCCTTTTCCCACAATGTTTTCTAAAGGCTTCTTTCTCAGAGGCGTCAAAAGTAGGGATTGTGTGGTAATGGGTTAAGAAGGTTCTTTGTCTTACTCTTCAAAATTTTCTGACTTTGAAAGTGACAGAACTAAACCAAATGATTTAGCCAATCAGCAGATGCGTTACCTTCACAGTGACCATATTCTGAAGAAGACTGATAATTTTCTTAGGAACGGTTTGTGACCCTGATCTGAAATGGAGATACAAGAAACAATATTTCCAGGACTTTAACCCTTTACCACGCACTCCCTAATTTTGACGACCCTGAGAAATAAGCTTTTAGAAAACACTGTGGGAAAAGGAGAAAATTCTACCCTTCAAAAAACAGATTTCTTAAATGTTGTTGTTTGGTAATGAGTTAATCCTTTTATCCTTTATCACAAAACAAAATTTTAGCCTTTGGGTAATCAGATTGAAAGCAAAATGATTCACAGACAAAATATACAAAGTATCAAGATAGAAGATTTCTTTCTGAAATGGTTAGAAAACAATGCGAAAAGGAGAAAATGCTGGACATTTTTTTCTTTCTCCAGTCTATTTTAAAGAGGCCTTTTCTGCAGGATTGTTCACTCATTACCAAACGACAATTTTCTAGGCTTGTCCGAATCCAAGGCATTTGCAGACAACAAAATAAAAGTGACTGAAAATTTGAAATTTGTTTTGTGAAGGGTAGAAAACATTGTGGGAAAAGGAGAAAATGCTGGTACCTGCATTTTCTCCTTTTCCCACAACGTTTTCAAAGGGCTCCTTTCTTGGGGTCATCAAAAGTAGGGATTGTGAGCTAATGGGTTACAACTGAGTATTGTTTGCGTGGTAAAGGGTTACTGCAGCTGAATCCTGGAATATTCAGCTGTTTGTGCTGAAAAAGTAGACAGAGATCAGACTAAATCACAGAACATGCATCTTGAACTACGATCTACATAGCTTGCTACTTTTACAGTTGTTCCACTGAAAACTACAGCCTAGAAATTGCAATATCTGCATCTTCAGTATTGACTAACAAGAGGGCAATGATGCTCCTGTATTACTCTACTGTTTCTTAAATTGCTTATACCATACTCATAGTACCAACAGTTATCAAACTGCAACAGCTTCAAAATAATTAATATCTCTTTCATATATGCAACCAAGATGACTTTCATAAAAAAAGGCAGTTCTAACACTGTATTATTATCCATAACAAGTATCATTGAGCTCTAACAAAGGGTAGTAATGTTCCACAAGAAGATTTCATCAAAGAGACAAGAATTGTACTTAACTCATTACCAAACGACAACATTTTAGGTTTGTCCAAATCGAAAACATTTGCAGGCGACAAAATAAAAGTGACTGAAAATTTGAAATTTGCTTTGTGAAGGGTATAAAGTATTGTGGGAAAAGCAGAAAATGCTGGTTACCAGCATTTTCTCCTTTTCCAACAATGTTTTCTAAAGGCTTCTTTCTCAGGGTCGTCAAAAGTAGGGATTGAGCGGTAATGGGTTAATCAGTTACCACAGTCATGAAAGTGAAGCATTTCAAAACTATCATCCTCTGAGAGCCAATCAAAGTCAGTAATCCAGCCAGCCTTAAACACATGCTTATACTTTCCATTTTGTTTTATAAGACTGCTATTTTGGTAGGTTCTTTCCACATTCTTTGGATCTTTCAGTCGGCTTCAAACTACTTGATCTGAGGACAAGTTTGTCCATTTTGTGCACAGAAAATCTGCTATAGAACTGTTATCGGGCACTGTGTTTACAACAAAGACACATGGTTGCCTTGATACAGCCCATCATAGAGCTTGTTTTCAGAGAGCAACCACCTCTGGTGAAAGGCATCAGACAGTTTAAATTGTTTGTACTTTGAGAAAGTTATTTCTAAAACAGTGTAGATATTAATTATGAAAAAAATTGAGAAAAGGATATTTTCACTTTTATCTGCAATTTTCTGTGCAGCATAATGTTTATGACGTCACTTTTGCTTATATCAATTAATTTTATTATGTACTCCTGAAGAAGGCAAATGCCGAAACATCGTACGGCACATAAACATTAGAATTTCAATATGTGTTTGTTATAGTTATCTAACCCTTGAAAAAATTGAGAGAAATAAGTGTTTGAGAATAATTAACTCTTATACCAAACGGCCAAATTTTGCACTTGTTCAAATTGAAAGCATCTGCCAGAATACTTTTTAGCCAGGCAAGTGAATTTTGGAGTGTCACAGAATAATAAAATATATTTATATCCATAACTCTTTACCATATAAGCCCGACTTTTGACGCCCATGAGAAAGAAAGCCTGTGAAAACATTATGGGAAAAGAGAAAATGCTGGTAACCAGCATTTTCTCCTTTTCCTACAATGTTTTCTACGTTTCCAAATCAAATTTCAGTTTTTGATCCACATTCACTCCAAAATTCACTTGCCTGCCTAAAAAGCACTCTGGCAAAAAGTACATTGGTTGGTTGTATTGGGGTTTAACGCCACTTTAACAGTTATGGTCATATCATGGTGGTCGGTGACGCACAATGTTTCCTAGCTTTCTCATAGCAGTACTAACACTACTTTCTGTCCAAAGCCACCGACTACTTTTCTCACTTGCTTCAGCAGAGGTGAGAGGGCGAAAATACGCCCGAAATAAAGTTTGCCTCAACTGGGTATAGAACTCACAACCATCTGGTTTTGGTTTCGACACGCTCACCACTAAGCCACCCGGGCTGGCGCAAAAAGTACAAGTTGGAAAAGTCGGACACACAAATTCACCAACCGGCCCCTAGTTTCACCCATAGGGCTGAAAGGGTTATATATAGTTTGAGAAAAAAAATTGTCCCTTACCGTGCTAAATAACTAAAAAGAAATTTTCAGTTCGATAGAAAGAACCCAATTCTAGCTATTACAAAGTTATCTTTTGGTGAATGATATCTCTGCATGTTCTGTGCAGTCTGATCTTGATCTGCAGTGTCTGCAAAAGGTCAGTGAATCCGGCTTAGCAGCCTAAGGGTTAATATTACCTGAAAAAACATGAATCTGAAAAACCTTGACGCCAAAGTGCAGCGTTTACCATTGGAGGCTGTGAAGACATTAAATACCCTATCTTATCAATTGAAGGCATAAAGCCAATTTCTGTTTTATTTTAGCAGTCTATATAGAACTGATTATCTCAACTTGATGAATGAAATCTTTTCCCTTTCAGTCTTTTACATCTTTTCTAGATTCCCTTGTATCAGTTGCTCATTTTAAACTTCAAAACCATTTGAGCCAATTGCTCTATGAAAAGGGGGATTAATCCATCTGCAGAAAGAACAAACCCAGGTTCACGCCTGCGCAGTCTGCATGGGCTGACCTGAGTTGGAATTTTTCCCTGTTGGTCAATTTTCTGTCTATCCAAGGACTGGTCTACTTCAGGATTGAGTTGGTTGTTTAACTCTTTACCAAATTTTAGAACCTTACATATTGGAAGCATTTGCAGACAACAAAATAAACTTTAGGAGAGTGGAAAACATGGGAAAAGGAAAAAAATGCTGGTTACTATTAATATAAGAGGTAGAAGTATCATAAAATGTCGAAGTTTTTGCATGAAGACAACACAGTGCTAATATCTTGCCATTTTCTTCAAAAACAGTCAAGCTAAAATTGCTGGAAACCAGCCATTTCTGTTATTTCAACAAAGGGTTTTAATTCTTTAAGAGTGAAATCTCAGTATCTGAGCCACATTTTGTCACCTGTAAATGCTTTCAAATTGATCTAGTCAGAATTTTTTGTCTGAGTTAAAATAACAACATAGCGCAAAAGTAAACAAAGCCAGTCATTAACTGTCACTTTACCGCATTAGAAAAATTTTAGACTGGTCCAAATTGAAAGCATTTGCAGACGACAAAATAAAGGTGACTAAAAATTTAAAATGCAGTTTGGGACATTAGAAAAATTTTAGACTGGTCCAAATTGAAAGCATTTGCAGACAACAAAATATAGGTGACTGAAAATTTAAAATGCGGTTTAGCAGTGCTGCAGATTATGATCCTTATGCACTGCACTCCATAATTTTTCAACAATCATGCATACCAAATTTAAAGATGCTTAGACTGAAAATGACAGTTAAATTCCGGACAAGCAGAAAATGCTGTGAAAATGATAATCAAAGGAGATAACTTAAAGACAGCACGGGGTAGAGTTACAATTCTTTTGCACTGCACTCCGTATTATTGCAACAAACACAAATGCCAAGTTTCAAGTCAATCAGACAAGAGATGACAAAGTTATGTTGTGGACAAGCAGAAAATGCTGTAAAAATGACAATCAAAGCAAAATAACTCAAAGACAGCACATGGTAGAGTTACAGTTCTTTTGCACTGCATGCACTCCATATTATTGCAAAAAACTAGATTGCCAAGTTTCAAGTCAATCGGACTTAAGATGACAATTATGCTCCTGACAAGAAGAAAATGCTGTAAAAATGATGATCAAAGGTAAATAATTCAAAGACAGCACAGGGTAGAGTTACGGTTCTTTTGCACTGCGCTGCCAGGTTACTAAGTTGTCTTTTGTTTATTTTTTGCCATATTTTAAAATTCTTTTTTCTGCCTGTGACTAATATAATGGCCTAACCACGAGATAACAGACTATCATTACAATATTTTTCAAACTTTTAAAAGGTATGATATAAATTTAAATGCATTATGACACCTTCTTTGATATTTTGGACTTTACTGGACTTTACCAAAGAATCCCTGGTTTTTAAGACCCTGAGGAAGAATCCTTTTGAAAACACTGTGGGAAAAGGTGAAATATGACAGATCTTCGCAAGGGTGTTGAGGCCAGCTTATTGCATGGCATGGCTGACGGTGAGAATGTATAATCAGATCTAGACTGCACATTCTTTGCAGTCTTACCTTCATCATCATGATCATCCAGAAAGCTCCTGTATGTATTTATTGCCACAAATAGTTGCTGAGAGCTCAGGAGCAAATAGAAATGCTAGAAGCTGGATCTTATCTTAATAACATTTATACAGCTATGATGCTTTTATTCAGCATATTAAGATTTTCACTTGGATGACTGTATGGTGTTTAATGCTGTTTTAACATTATTTCAGTTATATAGCAGCAAACAGTACAACTTTCTGTTACCAGTACTCCCCACGATACTCTTTCCAAGCCACTGGCTGCTTTCCCACATTAACTATCATGGAAACAATGATCAGTGGTAACAAAGGGATAAATCCTGTTCCAATGACTATCATCAATTCATGGAAAGAAATTAGGCAAGCCGGGGATCAAACAAGCAGCCCACAGTTCTTGAGTCCTATATGCTATCAACTGCACTCCCGGGGCTTGGCAGGATTCACTTGGAATTGAGATACAAATTTCATATGATGGAATGCATAAAACATTTCCATTTTCTAGATAGCCTGATAAAGCTTTCAGTGAAATACTTTAACATCTATCTAAACTGCAGGTTCTGTCATAACAGCCCAAAGAAAGAAGGCTTACAAATGGTAACCAACATGTTCTCCGTTTCCCAAAACATACTATACCTTTTTGAAGACAAATTTCACAATTATAGCCAAAGTTACTTTGTCATCAGCAAATGTTTTCAACAGGGACTATGTTTTGTGTGGTGGACATTTAACCCTTTACCAAATGATAAAATTATAGACTTGTCCAACATGAAAGCATTTGCAGAAGACAAATTTTATTCTGAAAGTCATAGTAAGATTAAAATTTGTTTTGGATTAGGTAGAAAACATTGTGGGAAAAGGAGAAAATGCTGGTTACCAGCATTTTCTCCTTTTCCCACAATGTTTTCAAAAGGCTTCTTCCTCGGAGTAGCTAAAAGTCGGGATTGCGTGGGAAAGAGTTAATCATGTCAGTCGATGATAAGCAGTATGACCAGCTTCTCAAGATGGCATAGATCAAGATCAAAAAAGCACAAAACTCAAAGTCTTATCATTAATATATGCCATTTTGCTACCTGATCCTAAACCAGGTTTATATTATTTATAGTGAAATTTTACTTTTGACAGTTGCAAAAATCCAGACTTTATACTTATCATCGAACAAATCTAGTTTAAAAAAAAAACCCTACAAACGTCAGACATTTGGACAAGTTTCAAGTGCATCCTCTTTCATTGTGGATCAGTTATCCATATGTACTAATGCAAGAGAACTTATAATGATGGTCCTATGTTGATCACCAAAAGTATTGCCAATTTAACCCTTTAATACAAAATCCTGAGTTTTAACAACCCTATGAAAGAAATTTTTTGAAGCATTTTACTATTCTGAGAAAATACTAATAGCAAGCATTCTCACTTTTTACAACAATGTTTTCCAGCCTATCAGACAAAACTTTCCAATTCAACCCTTTCCAAAACAATCCCTCAGGTTTTAACCATCCTAAGGAAGAGGCCTTTTTGAAAACATTGGGGGAAAAGGTGAACATTTTTTCCTTTTCCCACAATGTTTTCTTCCCTTCTCAAAACAAATTTCAATTTTTCAATCACACGAATTTTGACATCTGCAAATGCTTCCAATCTGGACTACTCTAAAATTTTGTCGCTTAGTAAAGAGTTTGACCACATGTAATTTTCAGTTTGCAATTGCTTGCCACATCCTCGGATACCCCAGGGTCTCCCTATTTGCTACGCTACATCAACCCCTGGGACAATTAATTGAATTTCCCTCACTTTACCGCTGGCCGAATGCTGGCTTTTCATTGGTTCCATCATCATTTTGTGATGGGCGAGTGGACTGTATGCTATGACGTTTCGTATCGATTTTCGGCAGCTCGCTTTACCCTGGCCAAATGCTGGCTTTTCATTGGTTCCATCATCATTTTGTGATGGGTGAGTGTACTGTATGCTATGACGTTTCATATTGATTTTCGGCAGCTCGCTTTACCCTAGCCAAATGCTGGCTTTTCATTGGTTCCATCATCATTTTGTGATGGGTGAGTGTACTGTACGCTATGACATTTCATATCGATTTTCGGCGGCTGATTCAAAGTTTTATTAGTCAATTGTCCCAGGGGTCGATGTAGCGTAGCAAATAGGGAGACCCCGGGGTATCCGAGGATGTGCTTGCCATTTGTACTAAAAGTTATGAGGAGCTCAGCAATGATGTTTACCTTTATAAGGCTGCTGATTGCAACTCGCTGATCACGCTGCACAGCATCTATTATCAACAATGTTCCATAAGGGCATATTTTCCTCATAGAATTTCCTTTGAAATAGCAAAATCTGGGTCCTTGCTCTTGGCTTAACCCATTACCATACAATCCCTGTGAAAGAAGCCTTTAGAAAACAACGTGGGAAAAGGAGAAAATGCTGGTAACCAGCATTTTCTCCTTTTCCCACAATGTTTTCTACTCTTCACAAAACAAATTTCAAATTTTCAGTCAGTTTTATTTTGTCGTCTGCAAATGCTTTCGATTTGGACAAACCTAATATTTTGTCGTTTCATAAAGAGTTAAATGTTTCATCAGGGCTCCAGATAAGGCGCGTGATCGCGTGATAACGCATTAAAATAAGATAAAAACGCATTGAAATTCATCTCAGTGCGTGAAAAGACGCAGAAGAGTTTTAAAAAACGCATTATTACTATTACCGACGAGTGAAATTGCCCGGATTATGCATAGGCGACGTGCATTACACATACGAGAAATTCGGAATGCTTTTATATTAACTCCACACACCGTAAAATATCGTTTTGTTTACGTTGTGTTCAAGGTCTGATGCACCGCGAAATATGGCAGGCAGAAAACGAAAGATGTGCTCCGATGTTGAAATCGGGTCGATTTTTAAATTTTTTAAGTGCAGCGAGGCCGAAAATAGTACATATATAGCTAATAGTATTATCCGAGGTTTGTTGGATTCGGTCATTGAGACGGCGCAGCAAAACGCTAAGAAACATCACGTCAACGTATCGGAGAAAACCCTAAAGGCATGGCAGGCAGAAAAAGAGGAGGAAAAGTAGACTGTGCCAAGAATTCAAACCAAGACTCAAGTAATTGAGAACACAAGGTATACCCTATGACCCATTTTAATTGTTTTACTGGTGAAATTTAATACTAGTTGATCATGAGCCTGGTTGTAGTTACATTTTTGTTTTGAAATAATGTGATGTCAGTGTCAAAGCAGACATAATTTTGTTTACTATAAATTCCTTCTTGATAGCCAAGAAATCAAGCTTAAGAGGCAATGGAGAATTAAAGGGATATCAGAAGTAAGTGTTTGTAGATTTTCAAGTTCTTTTTTTCACCATGTTAGAAAAAGAGAATTGAGCCTTGTGTCTTGAGAGTGAATCACTCTTTTGTTGCCACAAGTAGGGAGTGAAGACTCTTTTACTGTAGAAATTATCTGGAGCTCTGTTTCATCTAACTTATTTTGCAGGATAAGGGTTTAAAACATGCAGAAAATTACCGGTACTTGTCTGCCAGGATGAGGAAATTGTGGTTACCAGACACT
This sequence comes from Tridacna crocea, assembly GCA_943736015.1. Lineage (NCBI taxonomy): Eukaryota > Metazoa > Mollusca > Bivalvia > Cardiida > Cardiidae > Tridacna > Tridacna crocea. Next base: position 21,860,404 of record OX031066.1, read on the forward strand.
CTTGCCACATTTGCTTTGTGTCCTCTGCTAAAACTACATATCTAACGAAGGATGTAGAAACATTCAAGTCAATGGAAATGGCTGACAATGTGCAGACAAAGCATAATTATGGCACTATAGAAGACAGTTTATAAATATATTATCTAGCAAAAAAAGCACTAAGTCTTGCTTGCCATGAGCAATAATTGCTCCTTTTCCAAAAATATTTAACACAAAAGTATTTGAGTTTCCATCAAAATGTGTCCTCAAAATGTTTGATTTGAACTGGTTATACTTGTTTCTATTAATGCACTATTTGGACCACCAGATCTGAATAACATGGACAGAAAGGGTAGTACCAAATTTCAAGTAGAAACTGAAATTTGATCTAAATCTTGTTTCAGCAACAGATGTATGGAGTGTAATTTCCTTTTTCTAGACTGACTGGTAATTTATTCGACCCATGCCAGACTCTATCGCCTCAACCTACCAACCTTATAGATGTTTACAATTCTATCATTTATGTGATCCTCTTGCTAATTACTTTGTCACCTGTGGAAAGTCAGGATCTTACACCCATCATTCAAATGTAAGCTGAATTGACTTCTCAAGATGGGAGGCAAAAAGCCTCAAATGTGTCTGCACTTAACTTTTTACCACACAGTCCTGACTTCTACCGACCTTGAGAAAAAAGGTTTTGAAAACATAGTGGGAAAAGGAGAAAATGCTGGTAACCAGCATTTTCTCACTATGTTTTCTACCTATGCCAAATCAAATTTCAGAATCAAGAGAGATTAGTATAAGTTATAAGAACTTGTTTCTCAATCAATGTAAAATAAATATGTTTAAGTCAAAGTTCGCGGGCTTGACACAAGTTGTCCTTGGACAACGATTATGAATTAGGATTAACATCTTTTTATATTATGGAGATATAAGTATCGAAGCTCAAGTCACTGTGGCTTGTCCGTAAAATAGGCAAGTAAAATAGGAAAACCGAGCCTAATCGTTTACCCAAAACAATCCAACTTTTTCACAGTATTTTAATGAGAAAATATTTTGGCTAAAAGAGAATTTGCTTGTAACAAGCAATTCCTCCCAATTTCCCCAAAATCTTACTTTTCAATATACACGAAGAACTACTTTGGATTTTCATCTATAACTTCCTTCAACTATGACCAGTTCAAAATTTCGTCGACTTGTGGAAGGTAGAGACAACATGACCAACTGCCATATTACTCCAGTCTTTATTATTCATTACATTTTACCTTGATATCTATCTTACATGTATTTTCATTGAAATCGATAAAAATAAATATGTTCTTGCGTCATAAATGTAAACAAGAGGACCATGAGGGTCCTATATCGCTCACCTGAGTACTAAGAAGCAAAGGTCTACAACAAAGACTATAATTACCAAATACAGAGGTTCAAGGGCTAATGATGATGAAACAAGAGCGGCAAATTGTCGCAAGATATGCAATCCCACCACCAGTTGTTCAGGAGGTATAATAGTTGCAAAGGGCAGGCAATGCAACAAACAATTTGACTTGAGACTTCAAAATTCTACCCTGGACAAGCAAACAATAGTATGAAAATAAAGATCAAAATGGAATTACTCAAAATCCATGCTAGGTAGAGTTATTGTTCTTGAATACAGTACTCTGTAAAATCACAACAAACATGCATACGAATTTTGAAGTCATTCTTACTTGAGATGACAAAGTTATATTTCGAACAAGCATTCAATGCAGACTCATGTGAGATTTTATTGAGACTGACATTCTAACAGATTCTCAATTCAGCTTAGCAAGAAATGTGGTCTCAAGAGTGCTCACAAGAAGACTTTTAAAGATTTTCCTCTTTATCTCTATGTGAAATCTGAGACCAACAACATAGGGCTAACTTCACACCAGGACCATAATTTGAAGTATTTTGGTAGAGGGGCACTAGATGATGCTACATACCAAATATGAAAGCTCTAGCCCTTCAGGTTTGGGAGAAGAAGATTTTCTAAGATTTCCTTCTTTATCGCTATGTGAAATCCGAGAACCCACAACATAGGGCCATTTTCAACATTGGGCCATAATTCAAGGTATTTTGGTAGAGGGCCACTAGATGATGCTACATGCCAAATATGAAAGCTCTAGCCCTTAAGGTTTGGGACATAAAGTTTTTTACAGATTTCCTTCTTTATCTCTATGTGGAATTGGAGAACCCACAACATAGGGCCAATTTCCACACTAGGGCCATTATTTGAAGTATTTTGGTAGAGGGCCACTAGATGATACTACATGCCATATATGAGAGCTCTAGCCCTTATGGTTTGGGACAAGAAGATTTTTAAAGATTTCCTTCTTTATCTCTATGTGAAATCCGAGAACCCACAACATAGGGCCACTTTCTAGTATCAGTTGAAAATTTCCTGATAAAACCAAGAATTCCAGGGGCTTAGTGGAATCCACTTGTATCCCTGTCCGTCTACCTGTTAGTATCAATTAAAATTGACCTCATGTGTTGTTTCATATTCTCAATTTCCTGGCCTTCAGTACTATCAGTACTTTGATTTAATTTGGTTTAGTCCAAAATTTTACTGTTTGGTAGAGTTAAAGGATAGAAAATATTCTTGGAATAGGAGAAAATGCTGGTTACTAGCATTTTCTCCTTTTTTCCAACAATGTTTTCAAAAGGCTTCTTTGACTCAAAGGGATCATTAAAACGTAGCATCATATGGTAAAGCCCTGTACTGTTTTGTTACGTAAATGCGCTGTTTTGTTATGCCACCATTTTACCCTACATTCAATAGAGGAAGTTGAAAGTAAATTGTTGATAAGCACTCTTCACCTATCAGGCACCCCTGGACAATCACACAGATAAGTGGATATAAGTGACTGATAAGCCAATCATCTTACTAAATCATCTTGATGGAGAGAACATCAAGGATAGGAAATAAATATTTACATTACTCATTCACTTTTTTCATCCAGGGGGTCAGAATTTGCTTCACTTTGAAATCAGCTTGGGCAACCTCTTTCAGGATAATAAGAATGACTTCAATGAAGTTTCTTGTCATAAATCAGAATTGACTCTATATATGTCAAAAAAGTATCATAGAAGTGAAATAATTGTTCCAAAATTACTGCTGTAAATCCAGCAAGATACGAAGGATCATTTAATAACTGAGGCCACCACTTCTGCAGCTTGTTCATGGGTCTCTTAATGATTGCATACAAATTTCTTTTCCATGTGTCAATTATGACTGCATTATATTTAAAATGAATAAGCCAGGGTTCAAACTCACAGTCCTTAATCCTTTCCAAAACAATCCCTGGTTTTTACAACTCGAAGAAAGAAGCCTTTTGAAAACATTGTGGGAAAAGGAAAAAATGCTGGTAACCAGCATTTTCTCCTTTTCTCACAATATTTTCTACCATTCCCAAGAAAAAGTTTAGTGTTTGAGTTGCATTCATTTTATAGCCTGCAAATGCTATCAATTTGGATAAGTCAAAAATTTTGTCGTTTGGTAGAGTTAATGGAAACAAGCACCAGATAAATTGAGACTATTTCACATGAGCCTGGAAAAAGGGGTCTTATTGCATCTCCATGATCTATGATACAAGGCAAGTCATCACGGTATAATACATCCCATAATTTTGTATTATATAGCAAACTACTGGATCATCAGGTATACTGGTCCTTTGACGTGCAGAAAATTGACCAATAAAGAAAAGTTTTTGCCCAGGTCAGCCTGGCATGCGTCAATTGCGCAGACTGACCTGAATCAATACTTTTCATAAATGCATTATGCCCCCTTTTTACACAGCTCTATTTATGTAAGTTGCCAATGGTTACTGTGGCAATGGCAGTGAAAGTGTTAAGTCAGAATGAAATAACAAAATTTGGGTCTCTCACTATTGGCTTAACCCATTACCACACAATCCCTACTTTTGACGCCCATGAGAAAGAAGCCTTTAGAAAACATTGTGGGAAAAGGAGAAAATGCTGGTAACCAGCATTTTCTCCTTTTCCCACAAAGTTTTCTACCCTATCAAAGCACAATTGCACCATTTTGAACCACTTTGAAATTGTCATCTGCAGATGCTTTCAATTTAGATAGGCCTAAAATTTTGCTGTGTGGTAAGGGTTAAAAGTTTCATTTCGGGTATTTAGCAGGATAAGAGTTAATAACCAAGGGCTAAGAGCTTAACTCTTTACTGTACAACAAATTTTTGGACTAGACCAAATTCAAGGCATCAATGATCAAAACAAATTAAATCTTCGTAATATGATTTCTAACCTTGGTTTAATACCAGCATTTTCTCCTTTTCCCACAATGTTTTCTATAGGCTTCTGTCTCAGGGTCGTTAAAAGTCGGGATTGCGTGGTAAAGAGTTAACTCATTGCCATTTTCTTCATCAACCATTTGACCCACTTTTCCTTCAACAGTGACTGATGCACCACTGACAGAAATTTTAATCAACATACCTGTCTGTCATGGTTTGCTGATTGAAACAGTAACTACAGAGTAACAACATGTCAGAGTTATCTGACCCAAAATTGCTCCACAGAGTCAAGTCAAACAAAGGTACATATATGATCTATCCTTAATCAGTAACTAGTTTAGAAACCAGTGACTTTCTTAACTCATTACCAAATGACAATATTTTAGGCTTGTCAAAATCGAAAGCATTTGCAGACGACAAAATAAAAGTGACTAAAAATGTGAAATTTGTTTTGTGAAGGGTAGAAAACAATGTGGGGAAAAGGAGAAAATGCTGGTTACCAGCATTTTCTCCTTTTTCCACAATGTTTTTTAAAGGCTTCTTTTTCAGGGGCATCAAAAGTAGGGATTGTGTGGTAATGGGTTATAAGAGTATAAGTATATTATCCTTACATATGCCAGATAAATAAAACTGACCTATCATTTAGCTGGTAAAAAGCAGAAGTTTATATAGCCAGTTGAAAGGTTCTAGATGTTTGCAAAATAATACCATGTTCCAACCACATGATGGAGAGAGTCTACAGCAAACGTTGGAAAAGTACCCAAAAAAAAGTGCTCATAATTATTTGTTTTTGACAGAATGTAATAGATTAAAAAAATATATAATTAGAACAACATCCTGACTACTTTTTATGAAGAATGTGCGATTAATATAACGCAAAAACTAGTTCATCTACATAGCATCTTTCTGACAAAGTGTCATAAGTATTTGTTGACACAATGGTTCCTGACTACTAGCCCCAGATTTGACCTAGTGACCTATTTTTTTACCCAAATTACATTCTGATCCTTGATTTTCATTAGATTTCACTTGATCTTTAAGTATAAGCTATTTCTATTTCATATTTGTTTCTAAAAGTTCATTGCATTTTGCTGCAATGAAAATAAAACCAACAAAACAGAAAGTCAGTATAATGCTACCAAAACATTTACACTGGACTTGAGACGGTATGGTGTGCGATAATTCTCCAATTTTGAAAAAGACCACCACTGCATCTCATTATTGAGACTACTTAAGAGGTAAGGTAAAGATTTTGCTCTTGGTAACAACTTTAACTCTTTACCACACAATCCCAACTTTCAACAACCCGAGAAAGAAGCCTTTTTTAAACATGGTGGAAAAAGGAGAAAATGCTCAAAGCAAATTTTATTTTTTTCTGTCAGATTTAAATCTCATCTGCAAATGCTTTGAATTTGGACCAGTCTAAAACTTTGTCGTTTGGTAAAGAGTTAATAATGCAATGTTCTATAATATTCTACCTGCATTCCACTTGTCTTTTCAAAAGCTAACTGTCAGATGCATTAGGCAAGAGAGTGGTGATAATTTGGAGCTATAGTGGAATTACATGACAAATCATCAACAGCTGTTTCGAGTTATATCAGATCCGGAGCTTTGTGTGTAAGAATGCAGGCCCTTGTTTTTTTGCAACGAATGTCATAAAATGAGCAAAGAACCTGATGCAAATGTATAACAAGATGTACAGTATGAATCTGTTCCATGATGCTTCTTGGGAAATGACACACAGTGTCTGAATGCTTTTACTACAGTCTTATATTCTTTAACCCATTACCACACAATCCCTACTTTTGACGCCCCTGAGAAAGAAGCCTTTTGAAAACACTGTGGGAAAAGGAGAAAATGCTGGTAACCAGCATTTTCTCCTTTTCCTACAGTGTTTTCTGCCCTTCCCGGAACAAATTTCAATTTTTCAGTCACCTTTATTTTGTCGTCTGCAAATGCTTTCAATTTGGACCAGTCTAAAATTTTCTTGTGTGGTAAAGAGTTAAATATATGCATGTTTTTTTAACCTTACACGGCTAAATCTTAAAATTTCATTTTTATTCAACTTGTCATCTGCAAATACTCTGAATATGAATGGGTCAAGAATTTTATGAACTGGTAACAAGAGGGCCCTGAAGTCACTCACCTGAGCCTTTTGACCAAATATGATCCATTGAAAATCTCTTTCAAGATATTATGTTGAAAACTTTAACAAGCTTCCATAATTATTGGGACTGAAAATTTGTCACTAGCTTGTACACAATCTTTCCCTAGACTTGTCTAAGTTGTCAATCAAGACAAACTCTTTGACCAGGTTTCTTCAGTATAATGAACTTAAATTGGGGCCTCACAAGTTTACACAATGTTTTCTAAGATTTGACCAAATGACCTAGTTTTTCAACCAACCTGACCCATTCTCAAACACTCTAAAGATGTCATCAAGCAATAAATTCTGGTCAAGTTTCATAAGCATTGGACTAAATATGTGGCTTCAAGAGCATACCCAAGGTTTTTCAAAGGTTTGACCAAGTGACCTAGTAATTCACTGACATGCCAGTTTTAAAACTCATCTGAGATATGATCAAAACAAACATTCTGACCAACTTTTAAAAGTATTGAACTGAAAATGTGGCCCTTAGAGCATACAAATGGTTTTTCTAAGATTTGACCTACCAACCTAGTTTTTGACCTCATATGACTCATTTTAAATCTGGTCCAAGATATGATCAAGGCAAACGTTCTGGCCAAGTTTCATGAGTATCGGACTAAACTGGTGGCCTCTAGTGGGTACACAAGGTAAAAGTTGACAACAGACGCCAGACACAACATGATCACAAAAGTTCACATTGAGCACTTGGTGCTCAGGTGAGCTAAAAAGTTAAGTTCAATGCCTCCTGTTTCACTAGCTTTGAAATAAAGCACAGCATTACAAACTAGATGAAGAAAGCCCTTATCTGCTGTCTAAGACTGATGATAACATTTTTGAAATACTTGAGGCATTTAATTCAATGCTGATAATAATCTTTGCTTTAACTGCCTGAAAACTTCACTTCTACAGAGAATTCAAATTCCTTTGCCTCCTTCCCTTCACTCACATCTTTTCACCCTTTCCCACACAATCCCAACTTTTAATGACCCTGAGAAAGAAGCCTTTTCAAAACATTGTGGGAAAATTTCAATTTTTCAGTAATGTCAATTTTGTCATTGCATATGCTTTCAATTTGGACTAGTCTAAAATTTTGACATTTGATAGAGTTACGTGTATTAATTGTCTTGAAGTAAGAACCACTAAGCATCAAACAACTAAACCTGAGAGAAGTCCAAATTGAAAGCAAATGCAAACAGCAAAATAACTATCACTAAGAAATTAAATCCTGTTTTGGAAAGGGTAGAAAACATGGTTGGAAAAGGACAAAATACTGATATTTAGCAATTTCTCCATTACACATAATGTTTTATAGATGTCTTTCACTGGTTCATTAAAGTTTGGGATTGTGTGATCAACGATTAAATCTTTATTCCTTTACCAAACAATCTTGCGTTTTTTCTACCCCTGAACAGAAGCCTTTTCAAAACATTGTGGAAAAAGAAGAAAATGCTGGTAACCAATATTTTCTTCTTTACCCACAGTGTTTTCTATCCTATGAATGCCAAAGTCAAGCATTTCAGCCATCTTAAATGAGTCATCTGCAAATGTTTTCAATTTGGACCAGTCTAAAATGTTGTTGTTTAATAAAGATTTCAAACACAACAAAATTTTGGACTCGACCAAATTGTAAGCAATTGCAGACGACAGAAACTAGTAAAATGATACTTACATGATGGGATTTCTCTCAGAAAGGCTAAAAAACATTGTGGGAAAAGGATACAATGCTGGTCACCAGCATTTTGCCCTTTCCAATGTTTTCAAATGCTTTTTATCTCAGAGCCATAAAAACTTTGGATTGTGTGGTAAAGGGTTTAACGTTGATTAACTGTATGTTGTTTAATGTGGTTTTCAACATATTTCAGCTATGGAACAGCACCAAGTGCCCCTATCGATCCTTTCCTGGAGTTTCTGTTACTAGTACTTTGTACAATATTCTTTCCAAGTCAAAGGTTGCTTTCCTACATAAACCATCATGGAAACATCGGTCAGCGGTGAGAGAGGAATGAATCCTGTCTCAATATACTATCATCAATCCTCGAAGAAAAAAATTAATCCAGCCATGGTTCAAACCAGCGACCTCCTGTTCTCAAGTCCTGTATAATACCAACCAAGCTACAAAGGCTCAGCAAATGGTTTAACCTTTTCCCAAACGACACACTTTTGGACTAGACTAAAATTGAAAGCATTTGCAGATGACAATTCAACTCTTGCTGAAAAGATGATTTCTGTCTATGATAGGGTAGAAAACATTGTGGGAAAAGGAGAAAATGCTGGTTACCAGCATTTTCTCCTTTTCCCACAATGTTTTCAAAAGGCTACTATTCCAGACCTGTAAAAACCAGGGATTGTTTGGGAAAGGGTTAGGTCATTACCAAACGACAGTATTTTAGGCTTGTTCAAATCCAAAGACGACATAATAAAAGTGACTGAAAATTTGAAATTTGTTTTGTAAAGGGTAGAAAACATCATTCCACAATATTTTCTTAAAGCTTCTTTTTCAGGTTGTTAAGAGTAGAGCTTGTGTGGTAATGAGTTAACAAGGATTCAAATTCAATTTCAGTGATCACTGGAAACGCAGACCATGGTAGCTAAAGTTCAAAATAGAGGCAGATAAAGAAATTAACAGTGCCACCCCTGCCAAGTTTTAACCCTTGACCAAACAATCCCCCGTCTTTTACTAAACCTGATAAAGAAAAGTTTTGAAAACATTGTAGGAGAGGCAGAAAATGCTGGTAAAAACAGCATTTATCCTTTTCCCCACAATGTTTTCTACCCTTTCAAGTGTCATCATTAAATTTTAATAAACCAAATTTAATTTGTCAACCTGTGACTGTTTAATTTGGGAAAAGTCTTAAATCTTGTGGTCTGGTAAAGAGTTGGGGCAGGAAGCTCCTAATTGCAGCAATTTAAAATCTTTCAATGTTACTTGATCCTTTCCCAAACAAGTTTTTGACACTTCCAAATTGGGAATGTCTGCAGATGACTAATCAAAACCGGTTCAAACATACCGTAGTTCTTTGATATAGTAGCAAAACATGGTTGTAAAAAGAGAAATTGCTGGTTATCCTGGCTGCTGAATTAGAAAATGACCATTTAACTCTTTACCAAACGACAAAATTTTGGACTAGTCCAAATTGAAAGCATTTGCAGACGACAAAATAAAAGTGAATCAAAAATTAAATATTGATTTGGAAAAGGTAAAAAACATTGTGGGAAAAGGAGAAAATGCTGGTTGCATTTTCTCCTTTTCCCACAATGTTTTCAAAGGCTTTCCTTCTCAGGGTCGTCAAAAGTCAGGATTGTGTGGTAAAGAGTTAAAAATATACAAGTACAAGTACATGCGCTGAGGTTCGTACAATGAATCAAAATTTTGAAGTTTTCAAAATATGCCAACTGACCATAGCTCTAGTATATTCATTGAAATTATATCTCCCGCCGAAAAAGACCTGCATAACTTAAAATTGCTCCCAGTCGGACATTTTGCATTGAATAAAAAAAAAAGTGTCTCCGCAGAATGGGTTACTGTACATGTGTATAAAGTTCCACAAAATTCCGTCCTATAGTATTGGAGATATTCATGGACAGACAAATGGACAGATGGACAATGCTTAAACTTTATCCCTCCACCTTCCATGGCAGACAATGACTAGAGTTGTCTGTCACTGCATGTCTACAGTCTTGTTTATTTCCATAGCATAACTGGACAATTCTACACCAGAATTTTCAGCTGATACAAAAAAAAAGAGATCCAAACATGCAAACATGTCTAAAGTCATCAAAAAATATGTGAGAAAAGCGTTCTACATTGTGGACAGGGACCATTAAAATGAGAAAATGTAAAAACATCCTGTTTTCTACAAGGAGACATATTTTAGTGTCGGTGCAACATCATCTTATATTACTGATAAAACGGGTTTGCCTCACATTTCTGTAGGACAATAAAATTACTGAAGTTTAAAGTTGTTCTATAATTATATGTTGAAGGGGAAATATTAAGACTTTTCATGAGATTCAAAATTTTTTCTACTGATTTGACTTTATATTTCAGTGATAAAACATTATTTAAGCTTGGTGTGATGTAAACCCTGAAATACTGTTAATGGCCACAGATGTCAGACTACCCTTTCCCAAACGACAAATTTTGGACTTTTCCAAACCGAAAGTGTTTGCAGGCGACAATTTTAGATTTCGAGAAAAGGGTAGAAAACAATGTGGGAAAAGGAGAAATTGCTCATTAAGAGCAATTTCTCTTTTTCCAACAGTGTTTTCAAAACACTTTTACTGCACACAAGTAAAAACCAGGGCTTGTTTGGGAAAAAGTTACTAAAACATCAGTTAAGATCTGGCATAAGACTGCATGTTGGCAGTGTACAGTCTAATACTGACTTTCACTGTCATAGGCTGGGAGTCAGGTACTGACATAGGCGATTTCAGTTTTATGGCAGCAACCAATGCACATATCCGTGCTTTCCTGGAGTTTCTTGTACCAGTACTGTACTCTGCACAATATTCTTTCCATTGGCTGCTTTCCCATAACGATCATCAAAAGACTGGTCAGCAGTGAGAGAAGAATGAATCCTACCAATGAATGTCATCAATCCTCACAAAGAAATTGGCCGAACTGGGACTCAAACCGATGACCCACCTGTTCTCAAGTCCTGTACACAACTAATTGAGCTGTCACCACCAATGGGCAGGTATTGAAATAAGGAACAAGGAACATTAATGCAATACAACAAACATGTATCATATATTAGTATGAAATCTTTATATGGCACAGCTATCACGGAATGCATCTTCAAGCTGATTGTAAAATATCAGAGTTCCAGATAAGAGGGAGTGATGGTATTCTAAATTCATTATTTCTCTTCTAAAGCCTATGTTGTGGGTCCTCATTAGAATCGTCTCCTAATGAGTAGCCACAAGATAGGATCTAGAGGAGAGTAACTGATATTTCCAATTTTAAAATCGAAATCACTCCCTCTATATAAGAGCTCTGGTAAATGATAACAAACTAACCAAAGGCAGGTAAGGTTACACACAACAGCAGCAATGATTGATTGGACAGATTCATCCCAAAACAAGTGAATGACATGAAATACCAAGTTAAAGGAAGACAGTAATAAATCTAATTTATGTTGATCCTTATTTAACTCTTTGTTGCATAAAGTGCTCAACTAAGTAGCTTTTTATAATCCCTCACTCCCATTTTGTTGCCCTATTTATTCAAAGTAGGTCAGGATGAAAAAAATATCCTTCTCAACCACTTAAAATTAGTATGGGGGTAACAAAGCCCAACAAGATTTACATCATTTTCTTAAATAATTTAGCTTCAAATGATCTTTTTCTGACCCAATGACAAATGCTAATTTCAGTGAAAACATTTGGGAGAAAATCTTTTCTAAGAAACCTTAGTCACAACCAAAGCAGAAATCTCTGCAGCAATAATAAAATAAGAAAAACAAAACACTAAGGGTAAAAGTGAAAACTGCTGAACACAAGTATTTCATAAGTAATTACAGTTCCCTCTCTCAAGATGATTTCTTCAAATATTAAAGGGGAAAATAAAAATAATTGATGATATGCAGACATTTTCTCTCTGTAAAAGGAGCTGGACTACAACACTACAGTACTGGATTTCATGGCTATTTTGGCCTGATCATCTAGGGCAAGATCAAACAGTTTACAGTCATAATCATAATGCACGTGTACGCCTGTGCTGTCTCATCTTAATCTATACGTTATGCAAATCCACCCAATTTCTGCAACACACTCTAATTAAGAAATCTTCTTTCTATCGTGGTATATCGTTCAATAAACCACAGTTGTGAGTTATGCGGGGCAATAAATAATCCACGAGGGCGATAGCCCAAGTGGGTTATTCATTGCGCCGCATAACTCACAACGTGGTTTATTGAATGATATACCGCGATAGAAAGAAGATTATTTCGATTCTAACATGGCCAATTCTTAGTGAAATGAAAACAAGTTCAAACTCAGAGTAAAAACGCGGATGAAGATTATGTTCCATTGAATAACTCACTCATTGAATGACGTCACTCTACATGGATTGTCGCAAGTTTTACCACGTTTTCCTTGCACTGTGTTTATAGAGCCTAAGTCGCGTGTCATGTTAGAATAGTTCAATTAACTCATTACCACTCCAAATTGAAAGCATTTGCAGACGACAAAATAAAGATGACTGAAAAATTTAGATTTCTTCTGGGAAGGGTAGAAAACACTGTGGGAAAAGGAGAAAATGCTGGTTACCAGCATTTTCTCCTTTTCCTACAGTGTTTTCAAAAGATGTCTTGCTCAGGGGCGTCAAAAGTAAGGATTGTGTGGTAATGGGTTAATTCTTTACCAAACAACAAAATTGAAGGCATTTGCAGCCAACAAAAAAAAAAGGTTGCACAAATAAGGAAATTTTTGATTCCTTAGAAAACATTGAAAGGATCAAGGAGATAAGACCTGTTTTGCAGCACTTTCTCCTTTCCTCACTATGTTTTCAAAAGTATTTTTCTCAGCATCGTTAAAAGTTGGGATTTTGTGTTAAAGAGTTAACTCAGTGGCTACAAAATTTAATGCACTTTTGCTACAAGATTAACCCTTTACCAAACAATCCCTGTTTTTTTACGATCTAGATGAAGAAACCTTCTGAAAACTTTGTTGGAAAAGGAGAAAATGATGGTAACCACCATTTTTTCCTTTTCCCACAATGTTTTATACTCTGCTAAAGTCAAGTTTCAATTTTTGAGTCATGTTTTATTTGTCGTCTGCAAATGCTTTCAATTTGGACAAGTCTAAAATTTTGTTGTTTGGTAAAGAGTTAAGACAGTTCATTCATACGGGTAATCTAGAATAACACAGTGGACAGTGTAGATCTCAGATCAGAACTCTTTTCATACCATAAATGAGCTTTTGTGCACAATGTAGACTAAATCAGACTGCAGAGAATGTCTGATTTGTCATGTACGCAGTCCTCTGCTTTATTCTAGATTATAACCGAACTCTATTTTGAACTGTATCTGAGAAAATTAAATTTATTTATTCAATAATCTGAAAGAGTTCAATGGGTACTGTTTTCAAAATAAGGCAACTCACTGGAATCCTACATTAGACACATCAATGGCAACATGAATCATAAGAGAACTTATCAATTTAGGCTGAAATCAGTAAGATTATACACCATGAACAATTTTTGGCTTGTCTTTCCTCTGTACCTACCAGACAACAAAACTTAACCCTTTACTCCATAGATACTCATTTGTACCTTTTGCTTGTAGAAGCCTTTCAAAAACATTGTGGCAAACAGTGAAATTGCTCGTAACGAGCAATTTCACCTTTTGCCACAATGCTTACTATGCTATCAAAGGGTGTCATATACACATAAGAAATAGCTTCATCATTGCTGTTATTCAGGGTCAGTTAGAGATACCATAGAAATGCCTTATGGGGTAAAGGGTTAAGTTCTAACCAGGATGCAGATTTGAAAGCAATGGCAAATTTAAAATCACAATCTGGCACAATTGATGAAATTTGAAATTGAACTGGTAGACTTAAATTGTGGGGAAAGAAAATAAAGCGGGTTTGCAAGCATTTTTTCCTTTTTTGCTAACTTTTCAAAAGCCTTCCTCACCAGGTCCTAAAACCACACAATCACTCAGTGAAGGATTGAACAATGTCTGAGAGAAATTTGATATACTGTTACTATTTTTGTTTAACTCTTAACCACACAATCCTGACTTTTCACGACCCTGAGAGATAAGCCTTCTGAAAACATTGTGGGTAAAGGAGAAAATGCTGGTAACCAGCATTTTCTCCTTTTCCTACGATGTTTCTGTTTTCTACCCTTCCAAAAACAAAGTTCCATTTTTTAGTCATATTTATTATGTCGCCTGCAAATGCTTTCAATTTGGACCAGTCTAATATGTTGTCATTTGGTAGAGAGTTAAAGTAACAATAAAGGCCAAATGTAAACAAAGCAGGTGTTTCAATACATCTGAATTTAAATCATGCCATATAAAAGTACAGAAATTATTGGTAAGATGACAATCTGTCATTGTTTGATTGGTCCAAGTGTTAGTTGCTGACAGAAAAATTAATTTTAGAACTAAATTAAAACCTGCCAGGTAGCTGTATCTTTTGTTTACTTTTTGCCTGATTTTGAAATTCTTTTTACTGCCAGCGACTGACATAATGGCCTGACCACATCTCCACAATATTTTTCATACCTTTAAATGGAATGATTTAAAATTAAATGTATTATGACACATGCACGGATCCAGGTATCTTTCTCAGGGGAGGTCCCACCGAAAATGCACTCGTCTTATATGATTTCCGGATTTCAGTGCATGTATGCCGTTTACAAGAAAAGTCAGTGTTTCCAGTTCTGAACTGTTAGAATCTTTTTTTTTTAATTTTATGACTGTATTTTACATAAATGCTGTGCAATATCAAACCAGTCCCATTCACGAATCTGATAACAACATTTTTGCCAAAATTCCAGGGGGGGTCCGGACCCCCAGTCCCCCCCATCTGGATTCACCCATGTGACACCTGCTTTGATATTTTGGCATTTACTGGGCCTTAAAATCTTTACTACATGAGCAAAGTGCAGACTTGACCAAATTAAAAGTATTTGTAGATAACACTTTCAATGTAACTCAAATAAGGAACATTCTCTGTATCGAATATTAAACACAGTGGGGGAAAAAGAGAAGCAGCTGCATAGCCGCATTTTTTCTTTAAACCAAGACATGGTGCTTTTTTTTTAAATTTTTGGCAATCTACCTCAACCAAAATCCTTCTTTCTGATTTTTCTTCAAATTAAGCTCTATAAATAATATCAGACTTCATTTTTTACCAACCACCATTTTTTATCCAACAGCCTGAAATTGAAATACGGCCTACATTCGTATTTCATTAATTTAGTGTTCAACTGCTTCGCAAAAGTTTTGTTTCTTGAGAGGCTGAACAATAAGGTGGATTAGTTGATTGCATGCTGTTTAACATCCTCTCATAATTATTTCAATTATATTGCAGTGCACGGTCACCTATCCAAGTTTTCGTGGATTTTAAGACCAGTAATCTGCACAACATTCTTTCCAAGCCACTGGCTGCTTTCTCACATGCAATCATCAAAACAATGATCAATGGTGAGAGGAATGAATCCTTTCTCAATGACAATCATCAATCTATACAAAGAAAATGACCAAGCCAGGGATGGAACAAGCGACCCCATGTCCTCAAGTCCTGTTCACTACCAGCTGAGCTATCAGGGCTGAGTGAATAATTAGAGAGCATTGCTAAATTCACAGACAACTTTCTGTCTGAATGTTTTGAAAAGACATTACAGGTAAGTATCCCAAATGAAACTTGAAAAACCATGGCTGATTCAGATACAAATATCATCTTCTTCTTTTTTTCTCAAGTTTGTCTTCCCTGTAACATTGTCATTAAAAAAATATGTGTAACTGACTAACTGTAATGAGGTACTGACATTAACCCTTTACCAAACGACAATTTTCGACTCTTCCAAACTCAAAGAGTTTGCAGATGATAATTTCAAATTTGATAAAAATGGTATAAAGTTCTCTAAGTGGGTAGAAAACACTGTGGAAAAAGGAGAAATTGCTCGTTACGAGCAATTTCTCCTTTTCCCACAGTATTTTCAAAAGGTTTGTACTGCAGACACATAAAAACAAGGGCTTGTTTGGGAAAGGGCTAATCATCCATCATGCAATGACAGTTCTACTTTCACTCATTCTTTATAGGATGACCAAATTTTATGCTAATACATATCAAAAGCATTTGCAAACAATAAATTATAATGTTTATCTTTGGAGGGGTTGATGACTTGTCTGCGCATGTCATATTCTTCGAAGATTCGACTGTCTTATATGATGCATCACTAGCCCCAAAAGCCAGCTGACTGTAATATTACGCTCTATAAAGTAGTAATGTAGAAAATAGCTTTTATCAATACATTTGAGGAGAAATCAGACCTGCTTTAATTCCAGATTTCTCAAGACTGCTGATCGTAGCTGAGTGAATTGCACGAGGTAGCGTTTTTATTGAGTAAAAGCTTATTTTAGTTTGAAATTCAAAGTAATGGTCGTCGCGTAGGAAAGTGGTTCGGTTCTGTACCCAGGATGCCCAAATTAGATAGATGAGTATTTACAGAATGCCATCTAGTGGGAGATAATGGTTGACGACATGATATGTCGTAAAGGGGGAAAATCGGTTTCCAAACATTTTTTGTTATTTATCCTCAATATTTTCAAATTATTTAGGCATTTTTTTCTCATAAGAAATTCAGAGCTCCTGATAAGAGGAATGATGGTATTTTAATTCCATTATTTTTCTCCGAAACCGTATGTTGTTCGTAATCATTAGAATCATCTGACGATTCTAATGAATACCTACAACACAGGGTTTGCTGAGAAAATGATGAATATTTTCAATTTTGAAATCAAAATCACTTCCTCCATCTGGAGCTCTTGGGATTGTTCTGTACAAGGTTAAAGGGTCACAAAATCCAGAAACAAATTTGCAGCAGAAGGTTTGACCCATTACCACATAATCCCTACTTTTGACGCCCCTGAGAAAGAAGCCTTTAGAAAACATTGTGGGAAAAGGAGAAAATGCTGGTAACCAGCATTTTCTCCTTTTCCCACAGTGTTTTCTACCCTTCAAAGAACAAATTTCTATTCTTTTAAGTCACCTTTATTTTGTCATCTGCAAATGCTTTCAATTTGGACCAGTCTAAAAATTTTTCATGTAGTAAAGAGTAAAAGAAAATCCATATAAAACATATACGGATGTTTTGAATAGAGGTCTGCAGCCATT
Source organism: Tridacna crocea (assembly GCA_943736015.1). Lineage (NCBI taxonomy): Eukaryota > Metazoa > Mollusca > Bivalvia > Cardiida > Cardiidae > Tridacna > Tridacna crocea. Next base: position 21,877,663 of record OX031066.1, read on the forward strand.
AATGCCAATTTAATAGTACCTATAACTCGGAGAGTCTCGAGTCCAACAAATGCATTAGATTTAAAATCTCATTGATCTATGGACTGCTTTATAAGAAAATATCTGTACTGAGAACAAGCAGAAATGATGCTGAAAACCAAAACCATGCAAGTTCTGAGAAATCTTGAGATACTATTCCTTCACCGGCATGCATTGTCACGAATTACATGTTTATGTCATTCCAACCCACAACACACTTTAACCCTGCATCTGCTTGTATCTCCAGTATTTGGCATTAAAAAATGTAACAAACAAGAGCTTCACAGAGTGGTGCATATGTGCCCAGAAGGGCTTGTCAGTGAAATGCTTTAAAATCTATAACGCTTAAAAAGATGGAAATTTTTAGAGTCATATGTGTAATCACACATCACAGAGATTCAATGTGGTAAGTTTGAACTTATTCTGATGAACTGGATGAGTTGCTAACAGAACAAATTGCTAATGGATGGATGGACAGACAGAATGACGCTGATAGGTTAGAAAGGGTAGAAAACATTAAGGGAAAAGGAGGAAATGCAGGCAGCATTTTGCCCCTTACCCTCTATGTTTTCAAAAGCTTTGGACTTAACAGTTGCTAAAACTCATATTTGCACGAAGTTGCATCTGTATTGATTCATATCTATATTCTATTCACTCGAAGCTTACAACTAAAATAATCCAAAAACACATTACAGCCAGGGATCGAATCAAAATAAATAATCCCTCATCTGCCCATTAACCCTTTACTAAATGACAAAATTTTGGACTTGTCCAAATTCAAAGCATTTGCAGATGAAAAGTATGAATAAAAAATCGAAAATTGATGTAGAAAGGGTAGAAAACATTGCGGGAAAAGGAGACAATACTGGCTACCAGCATTTCCCCCTTTTCCCACAATGTTTTCAAAGGCTTTCTTTCTCAGGGTCATCAAAAGTTTGGATTGTGTGGTAAAGAATTAACTCTTTACCAATCTATCCCAAGTTTTAAGGACCCTACGAAAAAAAATTTTAGACAACATTGTGATAAAAGAGGTAACTTCTGGTAACAAGCATCATGTTTTCAATCCTTTTTACTATAATTTCATCAGTCTTTGATTGCTCCAAATTAGGAAAAATAAAATTTTGTCTTATGGTAATGAGGTTAACACTACACCAAACAACAAAAAAGTTGACTTAACCAAACTGAGAGCATTTTAGCCAACAATTTCAGTCTGGCTCAAATGATTAAATTTATCATTGACAGGATGAAAAACATTGTAGGAAATGGAGAAAATGCTGATTACCAGTTTTTTCTCCATTTCACAATGTTTCTGAAAGTCCTCTTTCTAAGGGTTGTTAATACTTAGAACTGTGTGGTAATAAGTTAAGGGTTGCTATGGCTAAAACATGAAACTGTAATGAAAAGATCAATATTGAATAGCATGAAGTAAATATGATAGTGCTTTGTAATGTCTGTTATTTATGTTTTGCAAAGACAGATCATAGGATCGATCATCTCACCACTGGAATTTTTACTAAATAATCACTTTTTACCAAACAACAAATTATTAGACAAGATGAATTTTCACACAGTAAAATCAATGTTACTCAAATATTTTAATTTTGCCTTTGAAAGAGTAGGAAACATTGTAGGAAAATGGAAAAAAAATGCTGGGTACCAACACTGTTTCCTTTTTCAACACTATTTACAAAAGCCTGTTTTCTCAGGGTCCTTGATTGTTGGGATTGTGTAGTTAAGGTTTAACTCTTTATCACACAATCCCGACCTTTAACAAACTTGAAAAAGAAGCCTTTTAAAAACATTGTTGGAAAGGGAGAAAAATCTGGTAACCAGCATTTTCTCCTTTTCCCACAATAATTTCTACCCTTCCCAAACCAAATGTTAATTTTTCACTCACATTTATTTTGTTGTCAGCAAATGCTTTCAATTTGGACCAGTCTAAAAAATTTGATGTTTGGTAAAGAGTTAAGGATCCTGAAAGGTTTTTGCATGTTAGATTTGGTGGAGTTCTCATTTGACTAAGTCTACACCGGACCGTCTACACCATGTGCCGTAAAGATTTCAGATAATAACCAATAAACAATGACTTATTTTAGAAATAAAAAGAAAATAAGCATACTCATGAGTAGTGAGCTCAACGGAGTGAATATATTTGCAAATGACATGCTTCACTTGAATAGCATGCGAGGCAGGTTTGAAATTAAATTTGGAGCATTAAAAATACTCACTTCCCAATATCTTCCAGCACTTCGTATTGCGTTTCCAGGGGTTCTTTCTTTATTTCCATCACGACTGTTACATTCCTGTTAACTTTGTCTAAATAACTTCCATCCTATGGAGTAAGAATAAGTCGAAAGAATATATTGACAAAATTTGCTCGCGTTTCCAATGGTGCAAAACCTTTCACTTCCTACTAAATTGAAAGTTGCACGCGAAGTTTGCCGAGTCCGACGGAAACAGGCGACTCTTGTGATACGGTGTATCGTGCAATCGACGAGGTCGTAATTGCTTCTGTTAGTCGAACGTCTTTTTTCTCATCCACACGAACGCTTCACGATTTCCCTTTGCTTTCTTGACGCGTCCATGGATATGATTGCATCAAGAGAGAGAGAGAGAGAGATCAGTAGAAAAAAATGCAACGTGTATTGCATAAAAGTCAGATCTAAAACTCAGATCTGGATTAGGTCCTATAATGTAAATCTGTGTATCATTTCTTTAATAGATGTACTTTGAAACGTAGATGTGTCTGTTAACCCTTTCCCAAACAATCCCTGGTTTTTACTGGTCTGGAATAGTAGCCTTTTGAAAACATTGTGGGAAAAGGAGAAAATGCTGGTAACCAGCATTTTCTCCTTTTCCCACAATGTTTTCTACTCATCCCAAAACACATTTCAATTTTAGATTTACATATACTTTTGTCGTCTGCAAATACTTCCAATTTGGACCAGTCCAAAATTTTGTCGTTTGGGAAAGGGTTAACCCTTTATCACACAATCCCGATTTTTAATAACCCTGAGAAAGAAGCCTTTTGAAAACAATGTAAGGAAAGTAACTAGGTGACTAGCGTGTTCTCGTTTACCCACACTAGGGATTTCATAAAATACGATCGCTGCCCATACTGTTCCTACCCTTTGTGACCCCTAAACAAATCAAATTAATCAGTCGTCTGCAAATGATTTCAATTTGGAGTAGATCTAGATCTAGTCCAGAGTTTTGTCGTTTGGATCGATCTAGTAAACAGATACCTGAAAAAAAGCAAAGTTAACAATACGGGTCCCCTCCTCATTTGAACTATTTTTAGTTATAAAGTTCGCCTTTTCCGAAAATCTGCGTTAACTAGCTTGTTGCTAGGGTTTAAAACTTTTGACTATCATTTGTATTGAAAAATTTGCAGACGACAATTTCAAATGACCAGATCTCGAAATTTGACTGGATGCAAGAAAACGGGTACATTTTCCCTTTTCCACACTGTTTAGGCCTACATATGTGCTCTTTCGTTTATATGAGCCGCCCAAGTAGCCCAGTGGTTAGCCTATCTGACTCGTTACCTGTTGGTTGCGAGCTCGATACTCGGTTGAGGCAAACTTTCTTTTCGGCGATTTTTTGTCTCTCATCTGTGATGTATGTGACAAAAGTAGAAAGTGACTTGGAAAGAAAGTTGTGTCAGTACTGGCGTGAGAGAGACAGGAAACACATGCAAACTCCAATCAATCAATCAATCAATCAATCAATCAATCAATCAAATCTCCTCTAAGTGTTCGTTTTGTAAAAAGTTGAAAAGAGCCCCCTTCCCCTTTCCCCTTTCACCCTCCATTTCGTTTACAAAGAATTTTCTGATAAAAAGTCTTTAATGCAGGCCTAGGATCACAGTCAAACCGCAGACAACTTAATTCGCAACCAAGTGTCCCTTTCTATCGCATTAATACTATGGGCCAAGTCGTGGTTTGGGAGAAAAGTTTAACCCTTTACCAAACAATCCCTGGTTTTCATGACCCTGAGGAAGAAGCCGTTTGAAAACATTATGGGAAAAGGAGGAAATTCTGGTAACCAGCATTTTCTCATTTTCCCGCAATGTTTTCAACCCTTCCCTAAACAAAATTCAATTTCTGATCCAGATTAATATTTTTCGTCTGCAAATGCTTTTGATTCTGGACAAGTCTAAAATTTTGTCGTTTGGTTAAGAGTTAATTAATTCAACCCTTTACCACATAATCCCGACTTTTAACGACCCTGAGAAAGAAGCCTTTTGAAAACATTGAGGGAAAAGCAGAAAATGCTGGTAACCACCATTTTCTCCTTTTCCCACAATGCTTTCTATCCTTCCTAACACAAGTTTTGATTTTTCGGTCATATTTTTTTTTTTTCGCCTGCAAATGCCTACAATTTGGACTAGTCTAGAATTTTGTCGTTTGGTAAAGAGTTTTTAAAATGCACTTGGCGTTCATGTTCACGTCGTTCTCAAGGTGCTAACACTATACTGGTAGCGTGTTCATGACAATCGGTTGCACTACTACCTTTGAAAACGGTCTGTATGTTTAACATTTATTCATCAATGGTTCCTTTACTGTGCTCTTCAAAAGGTAATGGAGAAAAAACTATGTCTGCTAAAAGAAAAGATGTATGAAAATAAAGCAGGATATAAACCCCATCCTCTTCAAAGAGGAGCCAGTCAACCGGGCACCTCGGCTCATCAACCAGCACAACTCCGGCTTGCTATCGTACATCTGCCACGGTGAAATGAATGTTTATTTGCATACTTCGTGTACAGTAAGCTCGTTTTTGACAGACGAAGACTGGTAGGTGCAAAAAGAGCGTCTTAGAAAATAATTGATCGATGTCGCAGTTTAAAACAGTCGTTTAAGATCTAAGGCCCATAACTTTCATATAACGAATCGGAAGCTACCGAGATTGACCGAATAGCCTTTATGAAAACGTCGATGTTACACGATACATGCGTGGATCCAGATATCTTTCTGGGGGGCGGGGGGTGGGGGGGTGTCCCACAGAAAACGCAGTCGTCTTATTATATGACTGTTTGATTTCCGGATTTCAGTGGATGTAAGCCGCTTTCAAGAAAAGTCAACGTTTCCACTTCTAACCACGAAGAGGTCTCCACATTAAGAACCTTTTTTTTCAAATTTATGACTGTATTTTACATAAATGCTGTGCAATATCAAACCAGTACCATTTCACGAATCCGATAACCACATTTTTGCCAAAATTCCAGGGAGGGGGGGTCCGGACCCCCGGTCCCCCCTCTGGATCCGCCCATTCGATATCTACCTATAAATAAGTAAGTCTACGCTCCCTTACTCTCGTATTAAAAGACGGAAGCTGCCGAAATTGGCCGAATAGCCTGTACGAAAACAGCGGTGTTACAAGATATCTACCGATGAGTTAGGGGTCGTAATCCTTTTAAGGTAGTTATCCCCTAATACCTCTAGTGCTGAATTGCATGAAGTTTTCTTGATAGTTGATAAATAGGCTTACGGATTTATACAGGAATAATATTTTTGCACTTTTTTTAATGGACCAGAAATTTTTTTATACCTATCTTGAAATTGTTTGTAGATACTTTTGTTAGTTTTCAGAAAAGGGAGGTAATTACTATCTCTCTTTGTAGTTAAAATATAGCGGTTTTAGATTCATAGATGATAATACTAGAAAAGACAAAAAGGGAAAAGTGGCTTGTACAAAGCAGGACAATAACACTCCTTTTTAATCATATAAAATTTTGTAGGATAATAATTATTGTGGAAATAGCTGTTTTCTATTAAGGTTGCACTACGTTAAGAGAGCATTGAAATACAATAATACCCCGTGAAAACGCCGTTAACGTGCCGTATTAAACACAATAGAGACGCTGTGACATCTCAGGGAACGCCGTAATTCTCTTTGCACTCGCCATCGACGACCATAGCATTCGTACTGCAACCTATGTCCGCGCCAATGTAGCTCCCGTGGCGCTGTGGGAGATCTTACTGTGCTGCTAGGACGAGCTATATAGTGTATTTATTTCAAACATATCTGAAACTACCCATCTTAAGCCGATAAAGCTTCATAGAAATCCTGATCCTGTTATGGTCTTCCTCAGAATTTCTTGAAATAATTTGATTCCTTCTAAAACTTTGGTTGCCACGGCAACAAAAATAAAAATATCAAAACAAAATTTGGGTAGTAGCTTTATTTACTGGGCCCCTAACAAGTTTCTCCATAATAGAAACCTTGGATCAAAATTGGCCCCATTCAAAGTATCTGCTTACATGATGACCTCAATTTAAACAATAGTCAAGGGAAATAACTAATGTAATTACTGATCAATATTATAACTATTTACCTCCCTTGATTATGAAATTTCCGGAATACAAGATTCGAGTGAGGAGTTCGTCTTTTTAATGAAAGAAAGTGATCTGTTTTCATTGTGTGTGTGTGGGGGGGGGATTATTTTGATGCTAATAGTTATGCTCACATGAGTAAAATATTTTGTTTAAAATAATTTTTTTTAATGGGTCATTTTTTTTAAACTTTACCTTTCATGCCAATGGATCAACCTACTTGTATTCACTGACATAATCTGTTATTTTTTCCGTTGGGCAAAGGGAAAGTTATTTTTTCAAAGTAAGCTTATTACAATACAGAATTTTAATGCTGTTTGTCGCTGTCAATGCCAATTAAGTGCATTATATCATATCTTTACTCGTTAAGAATCATTCTTTTTTCCTAGACCTAGTTACAAACATTGCAAAAGACAAATTGAAGGTAGCTTAAATGATTATTTCTGTCTTTGTTAGGGTAGGAAACATTGTTGGACAAAATACTGACTAATGACATGTTGTCCTTTTCCGACAATATTTTCAGAAGCCTTCTCTTTCAGGGTCATTAACATTTCGATTTGTGTGATAATTGGTTAAAAAGCCAGTAGAACGATACAGGGCCATCATGACCTCTTGTTCTTGGACGCCGTGGGATCGCTACCTTGCTACATGAAAGGAGTTTTACAAGGTGACGGTTCTTTAGACTTGATTATATTCATGGCAAATTGGACAACAAATTAAATTGGGCTCAAATGATTGGGTAGAGAAGTTTCTTATTTCCTTCAGTATTTTCTAAAGCCATCTTTACCCCCCCCCCCCCCCTCCAAAAAAAAAAAAGTTTGCTGGCTCATTTTCTTGCAGTTTTCACACCAAACCAGTCATCATTTGGTCATGTATCCATCTTAAATCCATATGATCTGCATGTAACTATTGACTGATTTAATATGATGTAGCTCTATATGGCATGCAACCCGCAAAAAAAAAAAAGTATTCGGACATGTGCGTAAAGTGTCGTCTCGGATCACCCTGCGCTCTCCCCGCAGATTAATCAGAAGCGATACCATCCGTTTGTTATCTTATTTTCTGTTTTGCATACATGTAAGTCTGATGTGTCACAAAATCCGGTGTAGTAGTAAAGTGCCGTATCGGATGAGCCTGCGCGGATTGCGCAGGCTGTCCCGAGACAACACTTTACGCAAATGTCCGAATGCCCCTTTTTGCGTGTTGCAAGCCAATTATGTACTCGGACATACAAGTAGAGATTTGACTAATTGCAAAAATGTTTGAACGTATGTTGGTCTGTACGAGTTGTGAAGGCTGACATGGGTCCATGCTTTTAACAGATGCACTAAAGGCCCCCTTTGTTTTTTACAAAGAATGATTCGCCACCTATAAAACACCCATATGATAATACGGCAAACAATCTGGACAGTGTTTGTACCACTCCTGGTGGTAGAAAACCGTCGGTTTGGTGGAAAAGAAAGAAAGCTGCAACAACATTTTATCCTTCCTTCTGAAACAAATTTTATCTCTCAGTTCTTTAGCACACGACCCCTACCTTTAACGAGCCTGAGAAAGAGGCCTTCTGAAAACATCCTGGAAAAAGGAGAAAATGCTGGTAGGCCTAACCACCATTTTCTCCTTTTTCCACAATGTTTGTTTTTTCCTTCCCAAAAACAAGTTTTAAATTTCAGTCACTTTTATTTTGCCGTGTTCAAATACTTTCAATTTCGACCAGTCTAAAATCTTGCGGTTTGGTAAAGAGTTAAACAGCATCGTCTGCCGCATATGCTTGGGGTTGGTAGAGGCTCACACTGTATGAGTTGGAAGAGCCTCACAGATTGTGCGTTTTAAAGCCTCTTTTACATAAGCACATGATAACGTAGATCTTGGTGCCGTCAGTCGGAAGGGTTGCTCTGATATGTTTTTTTTCTATGATTTTGTCTCCGCAGCGGAGACTCTATCGCAAAAATATGTCGGAGCAACCTTTCAAACTGAAGTTACGCCTAAGATATCAAGCTCAAGTGATCAATATTTTATGATTTTTTACTGAAAAAAAAAGTATATCATATCAATAGGCAAGTTTTTCTTTATCTTATATCACTTTTACCTGGCAAGCTGAAACTCATTGTAGTATGGGATATGTACATGTAAAATTCATTTCAAGAGTCAACGCAATTTAGTTGGAATACTAATATTTCTGCTAAAAATACTATTTATACACAGTAAAAAAAAAACATTAAGAAGACCAGACAAATCACTTTAAACAAAAATATATCTGCATAGGTCATGCACAATTTTGTGTCAATAATCCGAATGTTTATATTCACCCATTACCACACAATCCTTACTTTTGACGACCACAAGAAAGATGCATTTAGAAATTTAGAAAACATTGTGGAAAAATGAGAAAATGTTGGTAAGCAGCATTTCCTCCTTTTCCCACAATGTTTTCTACCCTTCACAAAACAATTTCAAATTTTAAGTCACTTTTACTTTGTCTCCTGCAAATGCTTTCGATTTGGACAAGCCGAAAATTTTGACGTTTGGTAATGAGTTAATAATCCTTGTTTGGTGTATTCGGGGAACGAAATTTATATGGAGCGAATCGGCTTAAGGCGAATTAATGGTAGTGCAAGTTCACTATATGGAAAACAAAACTGTGCATATCAGATCTACACAGATGCACACGTTTGTATGACACGATTGCAAGCTTTATGGTTTGTTTTAAACAAAATTGGTTTTGCATATACATTATCGATATAATGCGATTCTATCTGCATTTATTAATCAAGATAAAGAGCGTAATCATGATCTCTAAGTGCCTTATTTTATAGACTGCAGTTGACATAGATAGAAAGCTATGGAAGGATCCCAAGAAATTGAACACAGATCTTATACTAAGTTCTAAAATTAACCACCTGATTAACCTTGAGAGCGAAGAGGGATTGTATCATACACGATTCCTGTCCCAATTCAAGACGTTTGCTTACAACATAAGGCTTACAAAACAACAAAGTTTTGGCATTTGCAGGCAACAAATTTATTTTCTTACAATCCTGGACATCTGTTATAGGCAATGACAGCCTTTGTCGATGCTTAATGATAGGGTTCTCTTCTTTGTTTACATATTTGCTGGGAACGTAGCATGACGGTTTGAATTTGATAGGATTAATCCTTCCAGAACTTGATAAGTTGGCTTTTTAAGCTGTTGAGGGAGGTAGTCTCAATAATGAGACGGCCCGGTGATCTTTTTCATATTTGGACATTTACTGTGCACCAGAGGCGACCAGTCAAAAAGTAACATCGCCTTTGGGGACAGTTACCTGTACTATTGAGGGAGAGTGCTAAAACAACCATCAGGTAGACTGTTCCACAAATTGACTACACGGTTACTGAAGAAATTTTATTGCACTTACAATCTTGAATGATTTTTTTTAGCATTTTGATCTTCTTTCCTAGTGTATTGTGGATAAGAGACAGAGAAAAGAATTGTTTTCTATCAAAATTATCAATATTATGTAGATCTCGATGGATAATGTCTGCTCTTTTTTTAATGTGTTCTAAGGGAGTCCAATCTTTTGAACTCTTTCACTGTAGGAAAGATTTTTAATGTAGCTCAAGTGACAATTCCTGCCTTTTATAGGGTAGACAGCACCATAGAAAAGGGAGAAAATGTTTGTAATGAACACTTTATCCTTTTTCCCACAAAGTTTTCAAAAACCATCTTGTGTGTGTAACTGGGGATTGTGTGGCATAGGGTGAACTGATGGGATTTAGCCAGCTACGCCAGTGCATTTGTTCTGTGACACCCTGTATAAATGACTATTGTCGTTTGCTCCACCGAGACCGTCTATGGCGTGCTGGTTCACATGTCATTCAGCGTTTTGGCCCAACCCATTTACACGGTGTATGTAAGAGTCCGATTTTTCAGTGCTGACACAACCACACGGTGCACTGAATGAAGAAATCGGAAATAGTGCTCACCTAAGTCTTGCCTCCAAGGCAATATTTCATCAGTCCAGACACGATCATCGGGCACCCAACAAGTTTTCCTTCATTGAGTACACGACAGTTGTTCTCGCAGTATGAATTTTCTTCAGTGCGTACACGATGGTGGGGTAAATAGTGTTTTGGTATTTGGTCTGCGCAGAGGAAGACTGATGGAAGGGTTTTGTGAAATAGGGTTGAATGAGGAAGCAACTGAGTTTACAGTGTTATCATTTACCTTCTTGATTAAAATATTTTTCAGGCAGTCATGTGAAGGATGAGGCAGCTGCAGATGGAGAATGGGTAACCAGCAAAGTCTCGGAGGTAACTTACTTCAGGGATCCTGTACACAAGGGCTTCGAAGTCTGAATCAAGGTAGGCAGTACAGACAATTGAGTCTGGCCGACTCAGAAAGTGGGAGTAGCTTTGCAGACAGCAATACAGATGACGAAGGAAATAACACGGGACCTGAAGAAAGCTCTAATGACAGACGTTTGTCTGATGCAGCAAGGCTTGAAAACATAGTTCTTACAGATGATCTGGAAGAATTGAGGAGAGCTTGTTTGGAACAAAAACTGGACCTCAACACTCAACTTAATGATAAAAGGGAGACTATTCTAATGCTAGCTGTGAAGTTAAGTAATCTTGAAATGGTGAAGACCTTGTTAGTGACACCAGTGTGTGATAAGAACTGTCAAAATGTGCAATATTTCACTCCACTTGATGTTGCATTAGTTACAGCATTTGACAATCGACTGGAGCCAAGACAGACTATCTGTTGGAATATTATTCAGTGCCTTTTGCAAGTAGACGCAGAACCAAATAGTAAAAATGCCATGATGTACGTCATCAGAACAGCTTTAAAGGAAAATGACGAGCGTTTTATCTATCATCTTATCTTACTCGCTGAAGAATTTTCGTTTTCTACAATGTTACATGAACTCATACTTCAGAAACTTCATCCTTGTCAGCCAGTCTACATGGAAAGTTTGGATCCAATCTTTGCCTGTGCTGCAGGATTCACCATCAAACTTTTAAAAAATGCTATTTGTAACAACCTTTGGAGGGTTATTAATTCAATGACATATTATCTGGATTCCTACTGGCACTCTAACTCGGATAAAATACTGACATTCAAAAGATTAATCATCTACGCAACTGGAGCCGGCTGGCACTGGAGTGTCCCACAACTGAAATACATAAATCGAGTGTGTCTTACTCTGGTGACATGGTGTAAAGAACAGAGAAGCTGTCCATCTTCACTTTGTCACCTGTCAAGGTTGGCATATAGACACAATATCCACTGTCGGACATCACAAAGTTTTGAGAAGTTGCCTCACAAAGTTCCAGAAGCTATCAAAGATTATATTATGCTCAAAGATATTGATGATATAGTTTATACTGATAATTTCAATATGTCTGAAATTCACTTTTAGATTGTAAACTCCTTACTAGGTGACCAAATTTTAGACTGTCAGTGTTGGAGACAATTGCTAAAAGCTGATGAAATCTATCTGAAATCATTAGGTTCACCATTTGTCTGATAATACTTTACCCCATAAGGCATTTCTATGGTATCTCTAATTGACCCTAAATAACAACAAGGAGGAAGCCTTTTCTTATGTGTTTACAACACCGATGATAGCATTGAAAACATCGTGACAAAAGTTGAATTGCTCGTTGCAAGCAATTTCACCTTTTGCCACAATGTTTTCCAAAGGCTCCTACAAGTAGAAATGAGTATCTATAGAGTAAAGGGTTAAAGGGTAGAAAAGAATGTGAGGCAGGAGGAAAAAATGCTTGTTTTGCCAGCATTTGTTCCTTTTACCACAAATTCAGTGCTTTTCAAATCCTTTCTTATGGTCATAAAAGACTCTTAACTCTTTACCATACAATCCCCACTTTTGATGACCCTGAAAAGGAAGCCTTCCAAAAAAACACTGTGGGAAAAGGAGAAAATGCTGGTAACCAACATTTTCTCCTTTTCCCACAATATTTTCTACCCTTTCCAGAACTATCTTCAGAACTTTAGTTACATTAAGTTTGTCGTCTGCAAATGCTTACAATTTGGACTAGTCATAAATTTTGTCGTTTGGTAAAGAGTTAAATCATTTTGATAAAAGGCTACTCAATTGACCCTTTACCAAGCAATCTGGAGTTTTAATGACCCTCAAGAAGAAGGCTGTTGGAAACATTGTAAGAAAAGGAGAAAATACTGGTAGTGAGGATTTTCTCTTTTTCCCACAATGTTTTCAAATCTATCAAAGACAACTTCTTCCTTTGCAAACAGTACAGATCAATTAACGAAATGTGCAAATTATGGCATTAACTCTGTACAGTACAAATACATGACATGGCTTTAGATTGTTAAAAAAAAAAGTTGTAGGGAAAGGAGTAAGGACTTGTTGTCGACAGCAGAGATCAAGATTAAACTGCACATTTCGAACTGCACAGAATGTGCAGTCTGATATGGATCTGCACTGTATGATAAGGAGATGTTTTCCTGCTAAAATTACCTTTGCAGGAGCAAAATTTGGATTTTTACCCGGTTTTGAAAGTTTCATTTTACTCTTTGCCTACTTTCTTGACTACTCTGTTAAACTCTTTACCAAACGACAAAATTTTAGACTGGTCCAAATTGAAAGCACTTGCAGATGGCAAAATAAACGTAACTCGAAAATCGAAAATTGTTTCCTGCAGGGTAGAAAACATGGTGGGAAAAGGAGAAAATGCTGGTTACCAGCATTTTCTCCTTTTCCCACCATGTTTTCAAAAGGCTTCTATCTCGGGGTTGTTAAAACTTGGGATTGTGTGGTAAAGAGTTAAATTACAGAAGAATGATCTTTGTATTTATAAATGTCAAATATGTAAATGTGAGAATTGTTTCAATATGTTTTATGGTTGATCACTGTATAATTTGCTCATAAAATATTATGCTTCATGAAAAGGGGTTCTAATGCATCTCTGCAAAAAGTATCAACCCAGGTCAGCCTGCGCAATCTGACTTGGGTTGAAACTTTTTGCTATCGTTAAATTTTCTGTCTGCCAAAAGACGATTCTACCTCAGGATCAATTATGTTGGTTGGTAGCCATAACAGATTTTATGGATCCATGAGCAAGGTCCGTCGAAGACCAAAATACCACCGAAACACTGAAATATCCTAAATTTTCTCTATTGAGTTTAAATAACTGATAACAGTATGAAATATTTGTCTTTTTTCGTGATATTTGAGTGAACTATTGTTGATTGATGGTAAGTTTAAAACATTTTGACAGAAGAAGAAAATCTAACGACCCTGGGAAAGAATCCTTTTGAAAATATTGTGGGAAAAGGAGAAAATGCTGGTAATCAGCATTTCTCCTTTTTCCGCAAAATTTTCTACCCTATCATAGAGAAATTGCACCATTTGTACCGCACGGAAATTGTGGTCTGCAAATGTTTTCAGTTCTGTCAAGGCTAAAACTTTGTGTCAAATATTACAAAACTAATACAATGAATTTGGACTTTTATCAGTAATCTGAACTCGATATGAAAAATTGGGGGTATTTTGATGGTATTTTGGTGAATTGTCGGACCGCCATGAGCATGTGATGAATAACTTGGTACAGTGCCTCATAGAGATACATTAAACCTCCCTTCTGCCAGAAAGAGGCTCATTTAACCCTTTACCCCATAAGCCATTTCTATGGTGTCTCTAATTGACCCTAAATAAGAGCAGGGATGAAGCTGTTTCTTATGTGTTTATGACACCTTTTGATAGCATAGAAAACATTGTGACAAAAGGTGAAATTGCTCGTCAAGAGCAATTTCACCTTTTGCCACAATGTTTTCCAAAGGCTCCTACAAGCAATGCGTAGAAATGAGTATCTATGGAGTAAAGGGTTAACTATTTAACAAATGACATAAATTTAGATTAGTCCAATTTGGAAGCATTTGCAGAAGACATAGGTATGATGAGTCAAAAATTGAAATTTTTTTGGAAGGGTAGAAAACCTTGTGGGAAAAGAAGAAAAAACTGATTACCAGCAGTTTCTCCTTTTCCTACAATATGTTCAGAGGCTTGTTTCTCAGGTTCGGTAAAGATTAAATGATGTCTAGAAAGTAGATACATTATTTCATTTTGTAATTAAAAATATAGGGCTACATTATGATAATTAATTTTGTGTTCAGTATTCTTGTTTTGCTGGAATTAGGGAAAGTTTTAAAGTATTAATACAGCTTCTACCTCCATAATTACATCCTTTTGTCTGCAAAATGTGAAAAGGGGCATTTGGACAGCTGCATAAAGCGAAGTGTTGGCTTAGATCAGCCTGCGCAGTCTGCACAGGGTCTGAAACGATAGTTCATTTTCATGTAATTTTCTGTTTTGGGCAAGTGTGCTGTAGCACAAAATCTAATACAGCATTAAAGTACCGTCTCGTATTAGCGTGCATGGACAGCGCAGGTTTATCCGAGGCGACACTTTAATCCTTTACCAAACAACCCCTTGTTTTTACGACCCCGAGATAGAAGCCTTTTGAAAACATTCTTGGAAAAGGAGAAAATGCTGGTAACCAGCATTTTCTCCTTTTCCCATAAGGTTTTCTACCTTACTGGAAACAAATTTCAATTTTTGAGTTATGTTTTATTTGTCATCTGCAAGGGTCAGATCAGTCCAATATTTTGTCGTTTGGTAAAGGGTTAAGCGAACTTCTGAATGCTCTTTTTCACATATTGCAAACCATTACCTGCATGCTTGGTCTTGAAGAAGACCTCTTTTGAAAAGATAGTGGCAAAAAGATTAATTGCTTTTAACTTACTTGTATATCTTGTGCCACGAAGCTTTTGTGTTTACGTGTACATGGTTTAATAAGATATTTCTTCTCATCTGATGCTAATTCATTTCAATATGATGAT
Source organism: Tridacna crocea (assembly GCA_943736015.1). Taxonomy (NCBI): domain Eukaryota; kingdom Metazoa; phylum Mollusca; class Bivalvia; order Cardiida; family Cardiidae; genus Tridacna; species Tridacna crocea. The sequence goes on from OX031066.1 coordinate 21,892,882, forward strand.
GTTAACTAGAGAATCTTGAATACAGTTTAAGCTTTTACCAGACAACAAAATTGTAGCCTTGTCCAAATTGAAATCACTTGCAGATGAAAGTTTCAGTGCACCTTAAATGGTGCACTTGTATCTGATAATGTAGAAAAGATCATGTGGGTAATGAAGATATTGCTGGTGACCAGCATTTCCTCCTTTTCCCACAATCTTTTCAATAGGCATCTTCTCCAGGGCCATTAAAAGTTGGCGTTGTATGGTAAAGGGTTAACTCTTTACCAAATGACTAAATTTTAGACTGGCTCAAATTGAAAGCATTTGTGGACGACAAAATAAAAGTGACTGAAATTTGAAACTTGTTTTGGGAAGGAAAAAACAAACATTGAGGGAAATTGAGGAATGGAAGAAAACATTGTGGGAAAAGGAGAAAATGCTGGTTACCAGCATTTTCTCCATTTCCCTCCATCTTTTCAGAAGGCTTCTTATTCAGGGTCGTTAAAAGTCGGGATAGTGTGGTATTGATGTGTGTTGATTAAGATCAGACTGCATGGAGTGCAGTTGGTTCTTAATCTACAGAGACTTAGCTGGCTCAAACAGTTCTGCACTTGGTTTAATCTATTGTTCAAAGGTGCAGAGGTTCCTTTTTATCATACCCCCTCAAAACGAATGTTTTCGAGGGTATACTGGAAGCAGACTGTCTGTCTGTCCGTGTGTCTGTCCCTCCAAGTGTCCATCTATGTACAAAATACTAGTAATTTTGTGTTGCGAACTCCTCCTACAGTTTTCCTTCAATTGTATTGAAACTTTGTACATATACTAATTATATATTGAAGATTTGCCTGACGCTAATTTTAAGTCTCAACTTTTTCTGGTTATGGAATTATCTCCCGTTGAACTTGACACTTTTTTTCTGTTAAAGTGCGGGTGGGGGTATTATGTCACATTCAGTGACAGCTCTAGTTTTTTTTGTTGAATGTTTTAAATAATCTACAGTACAAGTTCAATATAGTTTGTATATATCAATTAAATTTCATGGCCAGTGCAGAGTGAACAGCACCCATTTATGGATTTTTTTTTTTTTAATACGATGTGTAAACTTTAAGAGTTGAATTTCTTTTTTTTTTCTGCACAATTCTGAGTTTCAATGACACTGATAAAGAAGGCTTTTGAAAACGATGGTGGAATTGGGAGAAAAGGCTGGTTACCAACAATTTCTCTTTTACCCAGAATGCTTTGTATCTTTTCACAGACCAAATGTCATCATTATAAAAACTGATTTCATTGCTTGTAGATGATTCATTTAATGTGGACATGTGTAAAATTTATGTTATTTGGTGAAAGGTTTGAAACATTTCAATATTTCACGTTATCAAATCTTACGAAATGGAGCAATTACAAGTTGTTTCCCTTTATGTTATTTTCTTTATGCTTTTATTGTTTGTTAGCATTTCGGTTGTTTTCATTTTGCAGCTGTGATTTACATGTATATGTTCAAATTATGATTTATTGATATACAAGTAGCTCATACTGGGTAAACCTTTCATTATCAATTTATATTATTGTTTTTGTTTGGGATAATACATTTAAAATCACATACCATGATGAGAGGCTTATCAGAGACAGCACTTAACTCTTTCCCAAACAAGACCTGGTTATTACGTGTCTGCAGTACAAGTCTAGAAAACACTTTGGGAAAAGGAGAAATTGCTCATAATGAGCAATATCTCCTTTTCCCTCTGTGTCTTCTAGCCTATCAGAAAACTTTTGCCATTCTCATCAAATTCAAAATTGTCATCTGCAAACACTTTGAGTTTGGGACAGTCTAAAATTTGTCATTTGGGAAAGGGTTAATGACTACCTGAGCTTTTGTGCTCCAGTAGACTTTCGCAAAACAGAAAAGTATATAAAAACAGGAAGTGTTGTTTCCGGTTAACCTGGGTGGACTACGCAGGCTGATCCGAGATGACACTTGACATAAATGTCCAAATGTCCCATTTCGCGTGTTGCAGACCATATTTTCTCACCACAGTTTGAGGTTAACTCTGTACCAAACAACAAAACTTAAGACTGGTCCAAAGTGAAAGCAGTTGCAGACGACAAAATAAACGTGACTGACTTATATTGAAATTTTGTTTGGGAAGGGTAGAAAACGTTGATGGAAAAGGAGAAAATGCTGGTTACCAGCATTTTCTCCTTTTCCCACAATGTTTTCAAAAGGCTTCTCCTCAGGGTTGTAAAAAGTCTGGATTGTGTGGTAAAGGGTTAAGGTCTGTATTCCAGTAAACAATAATATTAACTGCTAATAACAGTTAAGTAAGAGCTAAAGTTGTTAATTTTATCTTTGTTTATGTAGATTAGTTAATGTTGCTATAAGTTTATAAATAATATATTTATACATATATATATTCTTCTTTAATCAGCATTCTTAAAAATGTTTACATGTATATAGAATAAACTAATTTTGTTGAAAAGTTTTTTCTTTGCATTTTGATAGATCCAATTATATAATTCTTTACCACACTACAGAATTTTTAGACCCATCCAAATTCGAAGTATTTGCAGATGACTATTTCATTGTGACTCATATTACAAAAATTCACCTTTGATTAAGTAGAAAATATTGTAGGAAAAGGAGAAAATGCTGGTTACCAACATTTTCTGCACTTCCCACTATTTTTTTCAAAAGACTTCTCCCTTAGGGTCATTAACTGTCAGCATATTGTAGTAAACGGTTTACACACGATCTCAAGTTTTAGAACTCTGAAGAAGGAAGCTTTTGAAAACATTATGGGAAAAAGAGAAAATGATGGCAATCAGCATTCTCATCTTTTTAAATAATGTTTTCAGCCGTTGCAAAAATGAATCCTATCACTTCAATCACATTTTATTTGTCGTCTGCAAACGCTTTCAATTCGAAAGAGTTGAAAACCTGTCTGGTAAAGAGTTAACCCTTTACCACAGAATCATGAATTTCAAAGACCTAGCAGAAACAGGCTTTAGAAAGTACTGTGGGAAAAAGAGAAAAGTCCAATATTTTCTCCCTTCCCAAAATGTTCCCTCTCCTTTCAAAGAAAAACTCCATTATTCACATGTTTTTCATTAACATGTACCTTCAAATTGGACCAGTCTAAAATTTTGCAATACGGCCACTTGAGTAAGTGCACTGATTACAGTGATATGACCTAAGCTGTTAAAATGGTGTTAAATTCCAATACAAACAACAAACAAGAGGACCATGATGGTCCTATATCGCTCACCTGAGTACCAAGCTGTAAAATCAAACTTTTGACCCCTGGGCAGGGCCAGTTTTGACCCCAGGGGCATCCTAAGAAAAAACTTTGTAGAAGTCCATTAGGAGATGCTACTTACAAAATATCAAAGCTCTACGCCTTCTAGTTTCAGAGAAGTAGAATTAAAAAGTTTTCCTTCTTTTTTCCTATGTTTTGAACTTGTGACCCCTGGGGCAGGGCAAGTTTTGACCCCAGGGGCATAATATGGAGAACCTTTGTAGAAGTCCACTAAGAGATGTTGCATACCAAAATATCAAAGCTCTACGCCTTCTACTTTCAGAGAATAAGAAATTTAAAGTTTTCCTTCTTTGTTCCTATGTTTCAAACTTGTGATCCAGGGCCGGGACCAGTTTTGACCCAAGGGGCATCATATGAACAATCTTGGTAGAGGTCCACTAGGAGATGCTACATACCAAATATCAAAGCTCTGCACCACCTAGTTTCAGAGAAGAATAATTTTGAAGTTTCCCTTCTTTGTTCCTATGTTTCAAACTTGTGACCCCCGGGATGGGACCAGTTTTGACCCCAGGGGCATCATATGAATAGTGTTGGTAGCGGTCCATTAGGAGATGCTACATACCAAATATTAAAGCTCTACGCCTTCTAGTTTCAGAGAAGATTTTCAAAGATTTTGCTATTTTTTTCTTTTTTGGTTGCCATGGCAACCAGAATTATGGCTGGAATTCAATCTCTTGAACAACTTTGGTAGAGCTTCACCCAAGGAACATCCCTGCCAAGTTTCATCAAGATTGGCCCAGTGGTTTAGGAGAAGAAGATGTTTAAAGAAATTGTGGACGACGCATGACGGACATTGGGCGATCACAAAAGCTCACCATGAGCACTTTGTGCTCAGGTGAGCTAACAAATGGACAGTCAAATTCAAATAAACTCACAGATAGTTTTAATTTTGTTCTATGAGTGGAATGCAAAATTAAGCACTGGTTCAAGTAAAACTCTATTTGCAAACTTCTTTGAAAGTTTTATTAGGCTGATTTGGTACTGAAATGGTCATATAAGACTAGATAACCAAAATGACCAAACACATAAGACAAATGACACTATTCCATATTAACCAACCATTCTTGAAAACATTCTGTCTTATTCTCAAGAATTTTCTAAATTTGAAGTAACACAAGTTCTGAATGGCTAAACCATTTTGGTTTAGCCAATCACAACTTGTGCTGCTTTCTAACTCTGGAGTAAAACAAAGAATGTTCTTTAGAATAGTTGGTAAACATGAGCCTTGGGTATACAGTTGTGAGAATACAGTTTTGTAAAAGGAAAAAGTGCTAATCTCAAGCAATGTCTCAAATTTTCATACATATTTACGTGTACTATTAGTTCTGGACTGTCCTGTTATAAAATTTGAGACTTTTGAGTCATTGTTCATGTTGAAAAGTGATATTCAAAAAGTGATATGTATCTCATAAGAGGGAATGCATCTACCTTAGGAATACACAAACAAAGAATTAACAACTCTGTAATCCCATTTCCACACAAGCATCTAAAATTACCACAGGCTAGTGCAAGTGACACAAAGAAAAATAATGGACATTACAGAATTGAGGAAAAAATGACTTATCATTGATACAAAAAACAATGAAGTAAATACAGCACATGTGTCTAATGAGTAATGGCTCCCTCTAGTACATTGTTTTCGAAATGTTAAGGAATTTCAAGTGATTTTAGCTAAGTGCAAGACTTGGAGGGGCACTGTTGATAAAAGCCCACAAGTTTAAGTCATTAACAATGACAAAATCTTTGACTAGGTTACAATCAAAAGCATTTGCAGGTGATGAATTAACCCTTTACCAAACAATCCCTGGTTTTTACAACCCTGAGATAGAAGCCTTTTGAAAACATTGTAGGAAAAGGAGAAAATGCTGGTAACCAGCATTTTCTCCTTTTCCTACAATGCTTTCTTCCCTGCTGAAAACCAATTTCAATCTTTGAGTTATGTTTATTTTGTTGTCTGCAAGTGCTTTCAATTTGGACCGGTCTAAAATTTTGTTGTTTGGTATAGTTAAAGATGGCTCAAATTTTGATTTCTGTATTTGATAGGGTAGAGACAGAGGAAAACAGTGTTTTCAAAATTCTTCTCACTCCGGGTCATTAAAACTTGAGATGGTGTGATAAAGGCTTTAATGACCTGGAAGAAAAAGGCTTTTGACAACATTGTGGGAAAAAGTGACAATGCTTTTTCTACTTTTCCAACAGTATTTAATAACCCTAATTGGGTTAAGTTTTTCTAAGTATCCTTCTTTGGTAAAGATTTCAGCCCTATTTTTTCCCAAAATATTACAAGCAAAAATGACACAAATTACATACATGGTAATACTATAATTGTTATGGATTTGATATTTGTCTAATTTTTCAGAAGAGTTATACATCTTTTGACAAAAAATGTTATCCAAAATCTGATAAGCAATAATCAACATGTTTTTCACTTAACCCTTTATTCCATCGATACTCATTTCTACGCATTGCTTGTAGGAGCCTTTGGAAAACATGGCAAAAGGTGAAATTGCTCATGATGAGCAATTTCACCTTTTATCACAATGTTTTCTATGCTATCAAAAGGTGTCATATACAGTAACATATAAGAAACACCTTCATCCTTGCTGTTATTTAGGGTCAATTTGAGATACCATGGAAATGCCTTATGGGGTAAAGGGTTTATAAAATTCATGACAGATGGACAAAAATGGTGGACATAGGCAGTCATATATAAAACATAATGTAAAAATCATGGAATGGACGGATATACAGACATTAAATACATTGGCATACTTGTGTAAATATCACAGTTTTCATCAATCCCTGTACCTGATGAAAATAATAATAGACCAGTCCAAATCAAAACTTTCCAAAAACAACGACAGTTAGATTCTTTCATGCTTTACTACAAAATGATGACTTTTAACCACCCTAAGAAAGAAACTTTTTGAAAACATTGTCTGTCATCTGTGAATATTTTCAATATAGGAAAAAATAAAACTCTGAGTACAGATACTATTCAATATAAAACCTACATTGAAGAAACGGCATAATTATGTTAAGAATATCTTAACTCTCTATCAAACGACAAAATTGTAGACCAGTCCATATTGCAAGCATTTGCAGAAGACACTTTCAATGAGGCTGAAAAGGTGTAGTTTTTCCTTGATGGGGCAGAAAACATTGTACGAAAAGAAGAAAATGCTGGTTACCAGCATTTTCTCCTTTTCCTACAATGTTTTCAAAAGGCTTCTTTTTCAGGGTCATTAAAAGTCGGGCTTGTGTGGTAAAGAGTTCAGAATTACCATTTACCAACCCTTTCAATTGGAAACTCTTTTGACCATTAACTACTAGCCAAACATGGATATGAAAAAATATAGGGTTAATTCACGTTTTTGAGGTCGTTAACTTTTGCAGAGGCCCAAAAAATGCTTTAACGCCCGAGTGCGAAGCACGAGGGTGTTTAAGTATTTTGAGGGCCTCTGCGAATGTTAATGAACGAAAACAATGTGAATTAACGCTAGTATTGCATAAAGTAAAGGTATTTTAAAAATAATTTGCAAAGATAGCAAAAATATTTCCATAGAAATGCAAATAAGCAAACTTCAAATGTACTCTACCTAAATGGGTCAAAACCGGAAGTCGGCGAAGAAGTTTTTGTTACGAGCAGTGAAGGGGCTGTTAGTCCTGTATGCCAGTTTTGATTCTCTTGGTGTATATACACTTCTATTGATTTTTAATACACACTGGACTTATGTAGAATAAACTTGCAAATGTTTGGACGATTACAACTAGGATGAATGAGTGGATATGCATTTCTGTAACTGAAAGACAACAGACGGTTCGATCGACATCAAGCTAGGTGGACCGATAACTTTGAAAAGTAGGTGGGATGTTGCTGGTTTAGAGTACATTTCACGAGTGAAGTTTTATTCAGATCTCGATTAAATTGAGATCCTGTGCAACATTTTGTTTTTGTGGTGTACTAATATCATCAAAGACATGCCAAGAAAAGGATCTAATATGGTACAAATCCCTACAGTTTGGTGGTCCAAGTCTAGGGAAAATCTGATGAGGACAAACATTGTTTACAAGGTATGCCTGAATTTACTGATTAATACACATTTTTTTCCATTAACTGCCCCATTTTTACCCGTTAATACATGCTTATAATGACCCGAAAAGGCACATTTTATGCAATATTATACAATAATAAAGACAACCACAGGCATAAACTCCATGTTTTGTTTGAAAAAAGCCAAGTTAACAATACCCAAGACATCCAAGGTGTGTTTGAGCAAAATGCAATGCTTTATCAAATCACTATACTTTGTATAAATGCATTTTTGTTTTTTAAAAATAAAAATTTACTAGATCAATGAGACATCTTACATGTGCATCAAATAATGATAATCTACAGGGATAACAATTGGTATACTATCAAGTCAATGCCCAAAAATAATCTGACCACCTTGTTTAACATAATGTAAACTATGAATAAAAAGATATGTATGAATTTAAAATGCTCATTTAGGCTACAACCCTTTACTACAAAAGAAAATTGTTGACTTTTCCAAATTCTCTCAAATGATAGAATTTGTTTATGTTTAAGCAGAAAAATTTGTGGGAAAAGGAGAAAATGCTGGTTACCAGCATTTTCTCCTTTTCTCACAATGTTTTCCAAAGTCTTTTCCTTTCGGTCATTTAAGAAATAATCTTCTTCCTATCGTGGTATATCGTTCAATAAACCACAGTTGTGAGTTATAAGGCACAATAAATAATCCACAAGGGCGATATCCTGAGTGGTTTATTCATTGCGCCTCATAACTCACAATGTGGTTTATAGAACAATAAACCACGGTAGAAAGAAGATTAATTCGATTTTAACATGGCTTATTCTTAATGAAAGGAAAACAAGTTCAAATTTAGAGTAAAAACACGGTTAAAGATTATGTTCCATTGAATAACCCACTCACTGAATGAGGTCACTTGATAAAGAATGACATCACTCTAAGTAGATTGTCGCATTTTTTACCACGCTTTCCTTGCACTGTGTTTATAGAGCCAAATTTGCGTGTCATGGTAGAATAAAACTTTTACAACAGAAACCCAAGTTTTAACAGCCCAGGGGGAGAAATCTTTTAAAAACATCATGTGAAAAGGAGAAAATCCTAGGTACCAGTATTTTCCCGTTTTCCAATAATGTCATCTACCATTTCAAATGATAACTTCACCATTTGAGCTGCTAATCCTTTGGATTTCTGAAAGTTCAAACTTTTGTCCTTTAGTAAAGAGTTAACTAATTAGCAATCATATATCTCAGACAGATGACAGACCTTTTGGCTGGCTACACTCTTAAGCACAAGACAAAATTTCAGACGTCCAAGTTGAAAGAGTTTGCAGTCAATTTCAGTGTAGCTGGAATGATGTGATTTTTCTTTGAAAGGGTAGGAAACACTATGGGAAAAGGATAGAATGCTGATTAGCACCGCTTTCTCCTTTTCTCACAATATTTTTTATACAGGTTCTTTCTTAAGGTTGTTAGATGTTGGAACTGTGTAGTAAAGTAACTCTGAGTATGCAAGGACTATCTAATACTTCTACGCACACTATTGATCAAGATCAAACTGTGCAGAAGAGGTAGTCTGATAGTTGATGTTCACTGTCCTACATTTTGAGACAATTTGGATCCGTATTCCTCACAATTTTTATGAACATTCTTTGTCTAATTCACCAAAATTGTCTAAATTTGTAAGTAACACTACTTCTGATTGGTTTTGCATATTCCTCACAATTTTTAAGAACGTTCTTTGTCTAATTCACCAAAATTGTCTAAATTTGTAAGTAACTCTACTTCTGATTGGTTTAGCCTATCAGAAGTTGTGCTACTTTCATATTTAGAAAATCATGGAGAATAGGACTAAGAACATTCTGCGTATTCCTCACAATTTTTAAGAACATCCTTTGTCTAATTCACCAAAATTGTCTAAATTTGTAAGTAACACTACTTCTGATTGGTTTAGCCTATCAGAAGTTGTGCTACTTTCATATTTAGAAAATCATGGAGAATAGGACTAAGAACATTCTTAACAATCGTTTGTGAGTGTAAAAACTGGTCAAACTCAATTGGAGTCTTGTGTACTAAGCTGGTAGGCCATTATCTGATCTTGAAGAAGCTGTATTGCAGAAATTTTCTGTGATAACACATCACCAACTTTCTTCATATAGTCTTCAAAACTCTGAAAATAAAAATAATATAAATATGAGTGGTGCTCTAGCAAAAGGGAGTTTAATGCATCTCCATACAAAAAAAAAAAAAATCATATAAGTTTAACTCTTTACTCCATAAATACTCATTTCTACGCATTACTTGTAGAAGCCTTTGGAAAACAATGACGAGCAATTTCACCTTTTGTCACATTTTTTATGCTATCAAAAGGTGTCATATACACATAAGAAACGGCATGGTCCTTGCTGTTATTTAGGGTCAATCAGAGATACAATAGAAATGCCTTATGGGGTAAAGGGCTAACTCTTCACTAAACAGCAAAATTTTGGACTTGTCCAAATTGAAAGCATTTGCAGACGACAAAATAAAAATGTCTCAAAGATTAAAATTTGATTCAGGAAGGGTAGAAAACATTGTGGGAAAAGGAGAAAATGTTGGTTACCAGCATTTTCTCCTTTTTCTACAATGTTTTAAAAAAGCTTTCTTTCTCAGAGTCGTTAAAAGTCGGGATTGTTTGGTAAAGAGTTAAACATATTTATTTTACATCCACTGAGAAACAAGCTCTTACAACTTATGCTGATCTCTCTCGATTCTGCTTCTGGGAACTACACCAGTACTTTCACCGAACAAGTGGACCAATGAAAAACCTCAAAAGTGACACCTACTCCTGGGTAGCCAACTCAGGACCTTATGTTTACAAGGTAGAAGCTCTACCTTACGACCACAGACACTACAACCGTCACAAATCATCATAAAGTAATGGATCCATAGCCTCCATTTTTGTCTAATAACCAACAGGTCACGAGGTAGACTTATCCTTTTACAAGCAGAAAATTGTCCATTCACAGAAAGTTTTGCCCTGCGTCAGCCTGTGCAGGCTCACTTGGGTCATTACTTGTTGTAGATGTATTAAACCTCCTTTTTACAAAGCAGGTCTCACTTTTTTGTGAAGAATCTATAAAAAGTTTCCTTCTTTTACTCTACTAAAATACTGTTAATTGGCAGTTCTCCTTTTCCATAATGTTTTCTCCTCGATCAAGGACCAATTTGACCATTTGAGTCATCTTTAATTTGTTGTCTGCAAATGTTTTCAATTTGTACCAGACTAAAGTTTGTTGTTTGGTAACGGGTTAATGTAGGTGCAAAGAGTATGTACTCATGTGGGCCCGAGCAGTCCACCCAGGATGACAAGGGTTGAAACCTTTTGGCTTTTTCTAAATTTTCTGCATGCCCAAGAACCATTCTGCCTCCACATCCAGTTAATTGTTAGACTTAAACAAATTTATGGATCCGTGATTATGTGATCACCTGCTTATAATCAGAGAAGCATTTAGATCCCCTTTACCAAAGTATGGCTCATATTAACTCAGCAACAAGCAACAAACCTTGGCAAACTGCCACTTTGCTCCAGTTGTCCAAATCAAAAGAATTTACAAAGAACAACAATGAGGCTAAAAGCAAGGAATTTGTCTTTAAAAAGAGTAGAAAACATTGTGAGAAAAGAAGAAAATGCTGGTTACCAGCATTTTCTTCTTTTCCCACAATGTTTTCAAAGTATTGCTCTTCAGGGTTGTTAAAAATATTTGATTCTTTTGATTAGATATGATACAGCAGTTTCCTTGTAAAGTTGTAAATACATACCTAACAGAAAAATTTACCTTATTTCCTGCTTTGGCAGATAACAACAGTTTCATTTCTTGTTTGCAGAGTGAAGTCACTGCTGCAAGCTGATCTTCATGGGAAGAAATAAGCTGTGCTCTGAAATACAAGAATAAGAATTGATTAAAATATTAAAACATTGATTAAAATTGATTAAAACATGTCTATGGTTTAATCCCCTCTTTGCAAGACAAAACATTTTTTTGCATGTTTTGTGCACACTGATCTTGATCTGCATTGATTGTAAAATCAAATTAACCCTTTACCACACAATCCCAACTTTTAACACCCCTGTGAAAGAAGCATTTTGAAAACATTGTGGGAAAAGGAGAAAATGCTGGTAACTAGCATTTTCTCCTTTTCCCACAATGTTTTCTTCCCTTCCTAAAGCAAATTTCAATTCTTTAGTCACATTTATTTTGTCGTCTGTAAATGCTTTCAATTTGGACCAATCTAAAATTTTATTGTTTGGTAAAGATATAAGTTGTGCTTTTAGTGACTTACTTTACATAGTGGTATTATATTCTATTGAAGATAAAGTACCTTGTATTTCTTGGCTGAATACTTAAATCAAGGTAGACTATAACTACAGCTGTTACCTTTATATGGCCTTGCAGTGTAACTTTGGAAAAGACTGCATACGATGGAGTATTTTCTCAATACCTGCCATGTATTTTCCAAACTGTTTAACTTTCTCTGAAGTCTACACAACAACAGTTTGTAATTGTCCATTATGATAGCACCTTTGGATGACAAATTTAATGTGGGCAAAATGGTCAGAGTCAGTGTTTCAGAGATAAACAAGAAATTTTGTTGAAATGATATCCTTTGCCAAAAAATTTACTTGACTGCATAACTTAAAACTGCTCCAAATCGGCCATTTTCTATAGAATAAAACAAAAACAAGACTATATCAGCTGAATGCCTTATTGTACACATGTATAAAGTTTCACAAGTTTCCCTCCAATGGTATTGGAGATATTCTCCCGTACAAGACGGAAGGACAGACAATGTTTACACTATATAGTATATACCTCCACCTTTGGCAGGGGATAAAAAGTAGTATGGGAAAAAGAGGAAATATTGGTTACCAATATGTTTTCTTTTTACTATACTCATAAAAGTACTCTTCATTTAGGTTGTAAATTTACAGTATTAATTGTTGATGGATCTTTTCATCAAGCACCTATGTGACCCTTAAAGTGTTGGGCTGGTCAAATTTCAGCAGATACTGTTAAAGCTTGACAAGATAATCAAATTTTAGACTGTCTCAAAATAAAAACATTTGTTGACAAAAAGTAAAATGAGACTGTAATAAAAGAATGTTTTTCCAAAGAGTAGAAAAATTGTTGGAAAAGGAGAAAATGCTGGTTATCAGCATTCTCTTCTTTTCCAACAATTTTTCCAAAAGACTTCATCAGGGACATTAATATATACAATTATTTAACAATTACAAACCAGCTCCCAATGAAATTGCTTGAGCACTACCACTTGAGTACATAATATCTAAATCCATATGGGATTCTGCAGTATCCCGAATATAGATTTTTCAGAACAAAGCAAGATTCCATTGATACTGATTTTTCAAAATGGGGCTAGAGCCCCAAATATCAATATCTGCCAGGAAGAGTAGTCTACCAAAGTCTGTTGTCATAAGGCATCTTCATTGACTTAAAAGCCGTCTTTTGTTATATTGTAATATTTTTTTCTCAAAAACAGATATTAAAATTATGTTGTTATATTTCTTTTTAAAATTGAAATGGTCCAATTCAGTACTGTACTTAACTCTTTACCAAACGACAAATTTATAGAGTGGTCCAATTTGAAAGCATTTGCAGACAACAAAATAAATATGACTGAAAAATTGCAATTTGATTTGAAGAGGGTAGAAAACATTGTGGGAAAAGGAGAAAATGCTGGTTACCAGCATTTTCTCCTTTTCCCACAATGTTTTCAAAAGGTTTCTACCACAGGGTCGTCAAAAGTCGTCATTGTGTGGTAAAGGATTAAGCATGTTAAATAACCTTATATGATTTGGTAAAACTGATCACAACAATCTTACTTGAGGTCAATCACATCACTCTCTGTGCTGGAAGCTCTATCTAGTCTGGTCTCTGATGAGCTGTTTGACCTAGAAACTGGTGTGGGATGTAGAATGTCTTTACTGACTGCTGGACCTATTGCCTTCGTCTGACCACTGTATGAAAAACATATTGCATAATATATGTACAGATATTGACACATTTGCTATGTCATTATTTCTTGCCCATTACTTGTTTGTCTTGCGCTAGACTACTTCAAAATTACTTTTCATTTTAACCCTTCACCACACAATACCAACTTTTAAAGGCCCTGTGAAAGAAACTTATGGAAAGCATTGTGGGAAATGAGAAAATGCTGATAATCCTTTTCCAACAATGTTTTCTCACTTACAAAGAGAATATTATTGCACCATTTGAGCCACATTGAAATGGTCTTCTGCAAATGCTTTCAGTTTGGCCATGGCTAAAATTTTGTTACCTGGTAAAGGTATAAGTCAAATATAACCTATTTTGTCAATAATCTATCCAAATCAAGTCATTCTTGTGGCTTCATAACAAATATTACCTATATGGGTTGTGAGACTGCATAAACTGCAATGTAATGAAAATGCAACTCAAGATTTTGTGTTAATCAACTTGTGCAATGGAAAATATAATTGTAAAACTTGTCAAGTGACATTGCATGACCCTAGCCTTGCATATTCATGAGTCAAGCAAGAAAATGTTGAGGAGATACTTTTCATTGATATGCTGTTGCAATAATCTAGTTCCTAAAAACTCCACACCAAATCACTCTTTGATGTCTGAATTTTTAATTGAGGTTACACTGGAATGATTTCAAAGATAGCAGAAATGTAAATTGTAGCAATAAACTATCACAATTTTACACCACTGTTTACGACTGTCACCTCATCATGTAAATTAAATGTTTATACAATTGCAATTTTTGCCACATTCTGTTTGTGATATAAATAAGCCTAGAAATGAGGTTTAAAAAGAACCACAAAATTATATTACCCATTAGTGACAGGCTGTGGATGTATTGGAGAAAACATTGCACCAGCAGTCAGTTTTTCTGTCTTTACTGCAGAATGTCCACCCCTAGAGTTTACTGGTGATGCTGTATTCTCTGCTCTGATCATATCTGAGGAATTTAATCCCACTGAGTTATCATTCATTGATGAAGGCAAGTCTTTTATCACAGGAGAGTTGTTAAATGCTTGTCTGGCAGTGACAGGAGAATGTACAACACGCTGTTTAGTTGGTACACTATCATTTCTAACTGTTGCTGTAGAGTCACTAAAATACCCTGGCTGGGAAAAGTCTGAATTTCTGTAATCCGACTTAAAACTTGAGTTTTCAGATTTTTTAGATTGTTCATGAACTAGACTAGAGGTTTTATCAGATAAATATTGTGAGGATATAGATGATGGTGTATTAGTTTTACCTAAAGATTTGTTTCTTTCACTTAAAGTTCGATACTCCAAGTAATCTACCTTTTTGACATCTGTTTCTTCACTTTCCAACATCCCTATAACTTGTTTACTATGACTTGTCTGATGGCTGGTTACTTTACCTGACCTGGACACTGACTGAGTGAGATGTGTTTCATGATCTGCGGGTGTTGTAAACCAATTAGCACTTAATGGTTCTTTGGAATCTTTTTTATCTCTGCCTGTATTAAATCTGTGTGATAAAACAGTATTTTCATTATTTTCTTTGGCAGTCTGGCCTGCTTCAGTACCCTGAAATCTGGGCAAGTCATTTGGAACAACACTGTTGTTATTCCTGTTTTTTGGAACCATATGTATACCATTTTTAGTGTCAGTTTCAATTTTATTTTGCTTTTCACTTGTATACCTAGATGTATAACTAGTTGACTGATCTGTGCCAGAGTGTGTGACAACTGGCTTATCATGATGTACATTTCTAATAGGTTCAGGCCTAAATCCTGATGGCTGCTCACTGGGTACATTGGTGAAATTTTTATTCAGCTGCCACCGTGGTGATCTTTGGGAAAAAGTTGTAAGTTCTGTGCTTTTGGCTGGTAAGACGGCTGGTATTTCTGGTTGTAAGGACGGGTCTTGAGGAATTCTTGGTTGTGTTCCTGAGCTCTCACTTGGTGTTCGTGGTGTCCAAAGTCTCTGTTCCACTGAGGGAGGATCAAATAACAAGTCATCTTCAAAACTACTCAATGTCTCAGGTAGTTGTAGGGTGGGTCTGTTTCTCATGTTTTTAATTTTCTGGTTTTCAAGGTCCTTTGTTTTAGTGACAGTTTCTGTAACTGTTGCTTGTTTACCATTATCACCACCAGAATTCAAATGTAATGTTTTGGATGTTTCATTTCTTTGTTGTTGTTTGGCATTTTGAGCAGGATCTGTAGATTCTGTATCTGGATGTTCACTTTTACTATCAGAATACACTTTTTTTCTTAAGAGAGGCACACTGGCAGACACTGAAGTATACTGTTCACTACTGTCTCTTTTTTCGACTGAATCTTTTCTCTGTAATTGTTTTTGGTACTGTTCTCTATCTGATGCTATAGGAAACACAGGTGTACTAGCTGCTACATTGTTTTTACCATCTGTTCTATTTAAATCATTCATTTCTTCTTCATTGTTAAAATCTGTTGTAGGAAAATCATTATCTGTGTCTGTAGATTTCACAACTGGAATGTTTTGAGAAAAGTTTGTAGCACCACTTGTTTCTTTTTGTGTATACGAGTTATTTTTAGTCCGTCCAGTAACAGGCTGAAGATCGGACTGCCGTACATGTGCACCCACATTTACTGGTTTTCGAGGAGCTGTCATGTTACAGGAATCAGATTCAGTTTGATCCGACTCACTATTTGATGACATGTTTTGTTTTTGTTGGGAAGTCATACCAGCCAAGTTAGGTGCAACACGTCGCACAACTGAAGACCTACTGGGAGTACTGGAAGCTGTACTTGGCCTACCACTTTGACTTGTCCTTGTATCATTTCTTGTTGAAATACTTGACGTTTTTCTCCTCACCCCCGGTCCTCTTATAGGGGTTTCACTTGGGTCTAGGTGTATTTCTGCACTTGAATTTCTGTTTGTAAATTGTCTTGTGTTTTGTCTCATTGGAGTGGAAGAACATAAAATGTTGGAAGGTTGAAAAAGGGAGGGACCTGAGGCAGGTATATTCATGAGTATATTAGACATGGCCACATTCATACTTCTACTTGTAGATGCTCCAGTATTGGGAGTCCTCCGCAGTTCTTTCACCCTGGAAAATAGATAAAATAATTTGTCAATTTCTATAGCAGTGCATAGAGCATAATCACCTACAATATTTCAACTATATCCTAAATTACTTTGGATTGGCTTTTAAAAAAAAGTTCAGCAAATTTGCCTTGGAATTTAGAACTTGAACAGTATTTAGTATTGTCCATCTCTTGACTCTTAAACAAACATCAAAATTTACGTCTTTTCCAAGCATTGGCAGACGACAAAATAAATGTGACTTTAGAAAAGTAGAAAATATTGTGGGAAAAGGAGAAAAAGCTGGTTACCAGCATTTTCTCCTTTTACCACAATGTTTTCAAACAGCTTCCATCTCAGGTCCATAAAAACCAGGGATTGTTTGGTAAACTAAATTGTTTATCCTCCTTTCCGTCATATATCTTTGGTTAGGCACTTTTAAATTACTCCTCTTTGAAAGGTTTATCAAAAGAGAAGAAAGCTGTCAGAGATATATACTACTTCTTTTATAAAGAAAACGAGGAGGACTTTAACTCATTACCACAAAATCCCCACTTTTGACAACTCTGAGAAAAAAGCCTTAGAAAACATTGTGGGAAAAGGAGGAAATGCTGGCAACCAGCATTTTCTCCTTTTCCCACAATGTTTTCTACCTTTACAAAACAAATTTCAATCTTTCAGTCACTTTTATTTTGTCATCTGCAAGTGCTTTCAGTTTGGACAAACCTAAAATTTTGTTCTATGGTAATGAGTTAAAGATAAGATGAAGAGCATTACGTGTATGTCTCACGGAATATTGAATCATATAAAAAATAAACTGCCTTGAAACTGTTAATGAATACTTTAAGTTCTTTTGGCTGATGATGTAGATAAACATTAGACAGCATTGCATGTGTAGTCCGATTTCAAATTTACCCTCTCAAACATTTTTTGAGATATTCAAAACAGCCTTTAAATGTAAAAAAAAAAAACCTTGCAAAATAAGTGAAATGAAACTTTCATAGTCAAATTTTGCTTTTTTTCAAGGGGGGGGGGGGGGGGGGGGGGAAATATATGTCCACACTTAAAATCGTATATCCAAGATCAGACTGCATGTTCCATACAGTTTGATCTTGATCCACACTCCCTGCAAAAGCTCCTTGCATTGCACTTAGTAGTAAGAGGGTTAACTGTCAATAAGAAAACCTAATTCTTACCTGTCAGCATATCTTAGAGTATTTAATGTATGTTCACAGGAAGAGCTTGCGGGAGACACATTTGCGATCATGCAAGTCCTTGAATTTCCGATAAACGAGTCTTTTAAAATATGGGTCAGTTTGCTTTGTCTGAAGGGTTTGTGACGGCTTTCTTGATCAATGGATCGGATACATTCCTTCAACTGTGATATACAGACAAAAAAAAATGCAAATGTTATAAATGGGTTATTTATGTTCTCAGAAACAATCTCTCTTTACAGACCCTTTTGTTCTCAAGAACATTTTCAGGCACAGTTCTAAGTACATGTACATATTATCATAATGGATGATTTCAAATAGTAAACCAGTCCTATGACATCATGTAACAGGAAGTTAATGTCAAAAACAAAACAGAAAATCAATCTTGGGAGCTTTTTTAACCCTTTCCCAAACAACAAACTTTTGGACTAGACCAAATTGAAAGCATTTGCAGACGACAATTCAACTCTTGCTGAAAAGATGATTTCTGTCTATGATAGGGTAGAAAACATTGTGGGAAAAGGAGAAAATGCTGGTTATCTCCTTTTTCCACAATGTTTTCAAAAGGCTACTATTCCAGACCCGTAAAAACCAGGGATTGTTTGGGAAAGGGTTAAGTGAATAATGACTTGAAGCGTGAGATATTCTATCCAAGAAGCAAAACTAACTGAGATCTAAAGGGTCAAATATACCACTTTTGAAAACACTGGAACAAAAAAAAAAATATAAACACAAAATGAGCATGATTTGATATTGAGAATCTCTATTGTGTATATATGCTTTTATCTGCCAAAAAAATCTTTCGGAAGAATAACAGCTAAATAAAATAGATGTCAGTCAATTCAGAAGAATCAGAGAAACAAGAAAGACAATGCTATGACTGATTGAGTTTGCGCTTATTTGTAATTGCCACCCGTTTCCACGATGACGCCCCCCAAAATGGCTATCATGGGTATTGTTATGGAGGATAATGGACGACTAAACCCATTCTTAGTTACAATTGGTTCTTAAATGTACTCCAAAAGACTATTACAAATTAACCCCTTTTATATACTTTTCAGTTTCAAGGTAAAAGCACGGGCTTTTGCTGA
The DNA here is from genome assembly GCA_943736015.1 of Tridacna crocea. Classification (NCBI taxonomy): domain Eukaryota; kingdom Metazoa; phylum Mollusca; class Bivalvia; order Cardiida; family Cardiidae; genus Tridacna; species Tridacna crocea. The sequence continues at coordinate 21,911,613 of OX031066.1, forward strand.
TATCAAAGATCAAAATCAGACTACACAGGTGCAGTCTGATCTTGGATCTCTAGTGTCAGCTTATCTATCTAGCTTATAAGATAGAAATCTAGTTTCTGTGGATTGTATTTACAGCTGTGATAAGAGGTCAAGTTGATATATTTGGCATTGAAAGTGTGAAGCACATTATAAAAGTAGAAACTATCATGGCAGACATTTGTGACCCATCACTCCAAAAAGGACCATCTGGGAATTGCGAAAGTGTCCACCCTGGTCAGCCTGAGTGGATTGCGCAGGCTGACCAGTGTTAACACCTCTTGCTTTTATGATATTTTCTGTATGAAAAGTGGTAATTCTACCTTACTATACAATAATTTTTGAACTATCAACTTTAATTGACCTGTACTTCTTGCTATCTGTTTAACCCATTACCACACAATCTCTACTTTTGATGCCCCTGAGAAAGTAGCCTAACCAGCATTTTCTCCTTTTCCCACAGTGTTTTCTACCCTTTTTCGGAACAAATTTCAACTTTTCAGCCACCTTCATTTTGTTGTCTGCAAATGTTTTCAATTTGGAGGAGTCTAAAATTATGTTGTGTGGTAAAGAGTTAACTCTTATTGATGTATGGAATTTCCAGATTGTCCCTTTTCGCATAACAGGTCACTTATGTGTACGACATAAAAAGTAAGAAGTCTTACAGCCAGAAGACTTTGATTGATCTCAGCCCCTTCCATTCTGGTCTGTTTGTCCGTATCTGTAGAATCTGAGGCTCTCTCACTGCCGGCCAGGTCAATAAAGGATATCCTGAAGGTATATGTTTAACCCTTTATTGAACAATCCTGTGTTTACAGATCTTAGAAAGGAGGCTTTATAAACATTGTGGTAAAGGAGAAAATGCTGGTAACCAACACTATTCCTATTTCCAGCAATGCTTCTTAACTCATTACCACATGACAAAATTTTAGGCTTGTCCAAATCGAAAGCATTTGCAGACAACGAATAAAAATGACTGATAATTTGAAATTTGTTTTGTGAAGGGTAGAAAACATTGTGGGAAAAGGAGAAAATGCTGGTTACCAAGATTTTCTCCATTTCCCACAATGTTTTCTACAGGCTTCTTTCTCAGGGGCATCAAAAGTAGGGATTGTGTGGTAAAGGGTTAACCTTTTTTAGAGAAAAAAACCCAATCCAGTCATTTTAGACAAATTCAGTTGTTGTCTGGAAATACTTTCAACTTGGACAAGCCTAAAATGGTAACAGTTGAAAGAGTTAATGCAAACACCCACATTAAATGTAAGTTAGCTTTATTATTATCAAGACATGGGATACAGGTAACATATATTTCAAATTTATTACTGGTTTTGACCATTTTATATACTGATAAATGTAGATCTCAGAGAGGGAAGCATTATGCCCAGAGTGATCTTTATTTTGACTGTCTGTACAGAATCCTATCAAGTCATACACAATGCTATAGGTAAAAATGTTGCATCTATATCCACATGTAATTCATGTATATTCACATTTCATTATCCACTCACTGGTTGTATGATCACCTTATTGGCTAACACCAGAAAATCATTAAATAATCAATCCCTAAAAGAGCAATTTAGCCCGTGGTATTTTTCCCCGCCAATGAATCAAAAATGTGAATGGTACTTTTAGGGTTAACATTTAAAGTACAAATCAGTGAAACAGGTGCAAACATTCCTGCCAAAAAGATATGTTGGCTGGAAAATGTCCAAAACAGTCATGCAATAAAAGGAAATTATCTAAGTGATAGCAGTTAGTGCACTAATGAGAGATAGCGCTTTTTATCAGCACTGTTTCCTACATATATATGTAGTTGGAACTTTCATTATGTTACAAAAATGAAACTAAAGGATGCAAGTCATCTTTATTTTGAAATAATCATTTTGGATAAGTAAAAAAGTCAAACTTATCATTCACAAACCTTCCCAGTCTTTTTTCTTGACGATCTCTGATCTCCATCTGTAAAACAGCATGTGACCTCGAAGAATCTGGATTGACCCCTGTTGCACCTTTGCTCCTTACAGAATTACCATATTCTAGCACCTGTAGAATGGCATCAGTAAAATTACTGATGTATGCAAGGAAGTTTGTTGATTGATTGTGTGGAATTTAACACCATTTTAAACATTATTTCAGTTACATCAATGTGACCAGTTTACCTGTCCATGCCTTCCTGGAGTTTCTTTTACTTATTTGTTATTCCAAAGGTTAATAGGAAACATTTTGCCTTACTTTTCCTACATGGCCATGGAAACTGAAAGATTGCAAGATATGCAAGCTTAACTCTTTACCACACAATCCCGACTTTTAATGACCTTGTGAAAGAAGCCTTTTGAAAACATTGTGGGAAAAGGAGAAAATGCTGGTAACCAGCATTTTCTCCTTTATCCACAATTTTTTCCTACCTTCCTAAAACAAACTTCAACTCTTTAGTCAGATCAATTTTGTCGTCTGCAAATGATTTCAATTTGGACCAGTCTACAATTTTGTCATTTGGTAAAGAGTTAATCAAGCAATAGTTTTATTTCTAAGAACTTCAAAATTTGATGGTACAACCTTTAGAATCCTCTTTAACTGGAAAATAACCTATTCATGGTCTTCTGTAAAACCAAATTCTAAACCTCGTAACTCTTACCTCAAAACACAAAACTTTATACCAGTCCAAATTGAAAGCATTTGCAGATGATAAGGTAGATGTAGCTGAATTGAGGGTAATTGTCTATGAAATTGTAGAAAACCTTGTGGAAAAAGGAGAAAATGCTGATCATCAGCATTTCCTCCTTTTTTTCAAGATTTTCAAAAGGTGATTTCCTTCTGGTTCTGGTTGTCAGAAGTTTGGATTGTGTTATTATGCATTAAAATACTGTTTCTGATTACCTGCATTAGAGACTGTTCATCCTTGGCTTCAGTTTCTGTCAACCCAGCTATACAGACACGATGAGAACCGTCCTCTCTTGCATGCAATCTAGTGAAAAGAAGGACCAGGATTACCATTGGCTAAACTGCGCAAAATTTGCGTACACCGTTTTTGTAAGCAAATATGAAGTCTAAAACACATTTCAAGGTTCTGTACAAACTGAACCAATTTTTCAAAAACTTCAGACCAGATCATATCTTTGCATAAAAAGTATGGATCAACTGTGTGTGTATTCAACCAATAAAAATTTGGGTAAGTATATGCAGTTTAGTGGAAGGTACCCAAGGTTATTAAGCAACTTTGATATCTTGTTGGTGGCTCTTTACTGAATGATCCTCTGTGTTTTGAGAAGAAAGTAATATTTCTATACCATAGGATAAAACTGCAGTCTTGTCTAAATTGAAAGCCTTTGCAGCAGACAGTTTAAATGTGATTGAATCTGTCTTTGATATGTTAGAAAGCATTATAAGAAAGGAGAAAATGCTAGTTACCAGATTTTCTCCACTTCTCACAAAGTTTTCAGAAGGTTTCTTCCTCAGAGTCCTTAGAAAAATTTCAAATACTTTGAACAGTGTGGTAAACAGGTAAAATCAATGTGGGAATAGAACTTTTCTTCTTTTCAAATCTTCACAAATTCTACAGTAGTCCAAAGTGAAGGCATTTGAAAACGACAAAAAATTACCTAAAAATTAAAATTTGTTTTGGGAAGGATAGTAAACATTATAGTAAAAATTGTAAATGCTGGTTTCCAGCATCTTCTCCTTTTCCCCTTATGGTTTCAAAGGCTTTCTTTCTCAGGGTTGTTAAAAGTGGAGATTGTGCTATATTGAATTAACGTTCCTTTCAACGTAATTTCAGTCATGTTATGGCAAACAACTCACAGATTCATGTATGTTCTTGATTTCCCAAGAACTAGGCTAGAGCTCAGAAGTGTCTTGCCAAAGGAAACTCCCCTAAAAATCCAAGTGAAGATTGAACTTTGGTCATGAGTCCTGTACTTTACCTCTGAGAAAGGTAGGACCTCCAGGTTTGGTTTCAGTACTTTTAGAGTTAAACCAACATGCTGGGCAAATAAATGTACCAGTCAAGTTACTAACTCAGTACCAAATGCAAAATTTTGGACAGAAGGCAAATTCCATAAAACTATAGCTCAAATGACAATTTCTGCCTTTGATAGGGTAGAAAACATTGTGGGAAAAGGAGAAAATGCTGGTCACCAGGCAGCATTTTCTCCTTTTCCCACATGTTTTCAAAAGCTTTTTCATTCAGGGTCGTCAACATTCGTGATGGTGCGGTAAAGGGTTAAATTGACTGATTGATTGTATGGAGTTTAAGTAATGTTTTCAAAATTATTTCAGTTATATTGCAATGGCCAGTGCACCTATCCATGTTTTCCTAGAGTCTCTTTTACCAATACTCTGCACAATTTTCTTTCCAAGCTACTGCCTGCTTTCCCACATAACCATTGTTGAAACAATGGTCAGCAGTGGGAGAGGAATGAATGCTGTTGAGATGACTATCATCAATCCTCGGAGAGAAATTGGCTAAGCCAGAGAACGAACCCACAACTCCCTGTTCTCAAGTCCTGTATGCTTCCAACTGAGCTACCGGAGCTAAGCGGTAAAGGGTTAAAACATTTTACAAAATATGAAAAAAATTCTACCACCCACCTGTTTCTCTTATTCAATAGGTCAAACAATTGACCACAGTAGATTTCAAAAAAGCTGACCCATACTCTGATGTCAGAGCCATACTGTCCAGTTTCAATAATGGAAAAAATGTCGTGGGCAGCCAGGAGATACAAACCTGGAACCTCACGGCTACCAATCATAGTGTGTGTTTTGCCTGCACCAGTTTGTCCATAAGCAAAACAAGTTGCACTGCCCCTGAAATGTTGACATGAATCTTTCAATAGATGATATCCATGAATTGCAGTTAACTCTATATCGAATGACAAAATTTTAGACTGTTCCAAAACAAAAAACTTTGCAGACATCAAAATAAAAGTGACTGAAAATTTGGAATTTGTTTTGGGAAGGGAAGAAAACATTGTGGGAAACAGAGAAAATGCTGGTTACCAGCATATTCTCCTTTTCCCTCTTTGTATTCAGAAGGCTTCTTCCTTTGGTTCGTAAAAACCAGGCATTGTTTGGTAAAGGGCTAATGCAATTTTAATATCCTAGGTCATGTCACTGCAGTGAGTGGACCAATGAATATGCTTCCTGTTTTCTAACATCAGTACTGACACATCTTTCTTTTCAAGCCTCTGACTACATTTCTCACAGGCATCAGAGGTTAGAGGCAAAATATTGCTGCAAAGAAAATTTGCCTTAACCGGGTTTTGAACCTACAACCACCATGTCACTCACCAGATATGCTAACCACTGAGCAGACAACTTTTGAAAAAAAAAAAAAAACTCAAGGAGAGGTAGAGAATGCTGGTTACCAACATTTTCTCCTTTGCCCACACCATGTTTTTAAATGCTGTCTTATTCATTTAAAGATACATGTAGCTTGTTTGGTGAAGTCTGGTGAAGTGTTCAAAGATAAGTTAAAGATATTACTTTTTTTCCCCAATCTCTGAGTCAATGCATCAGATTTGACACAATCTTCTGATTCATGACCATATAGACATGTCCTGCAGTAGGTAGCGTCCAAAAGCATAACGGAACAAGGCATAATTCCACGATTCAAAATTCAGAAGAAAACCATATTTACTAATCAGTATCAAGGTATTATAACTAAATTTCTACATTTTGAAATTTAGAGCAACCAATCTACGTGATATTTACTAAAAACTATAATGGTTTCTTACCCATCAAAAACACAGCTGATTAGTGGTCTTGCTGCTCTAATATAAACATCTTCATTGGTACAAGTTTCTTCAAATACTTCATCAAAAATGAATTCATGCTAAAAAGTAAGAAAAACAGTATGGCATAACCATTTTTAGGAACATTATGTTTCTATAAAACCAGACAAATTATGTAAGTTTTCACTCTTACCGACTCCATAGCAACATAAGTACATATGTTAAACTGACAGTGCAGATGAAGATCAACTGCAAAGAACAAGTAACATGATCTTGATCTCCAACTTCTGCTACTCTTACTAAGTTATGACTCAAATCATCTTAAAAACTACATTCAAAGTCAACTTTTGAAACTCACCCTTCATGAAACAGTCTTCAATTTAAATAACCCGAGAAAGAAAGCTATTAAAAACTTTGTGGGAAAAGGAGAAAATGCTGGTTACCAGCATTTTCTCCCTTTCGCACAAAGTTTCCTAACTTAAACAGATAAACCTCAGCATTTTAGACATATTTAATATGTCATTGGCAAAAGCTTTTATTTTTGACCTGTCGAGAATTTTATTGTTTGGTCAGGAGTTCAAAAGGTTGATCTTTTGAATATGCTAAATACCAGAATTTTCTTTTTTTTTTCTTCAGATCCCATCAATTGCAATATTGAATTTGTCATCTGCAAATGCTATCGATTTAAATGGAGCTAATTCTTTTTTTTTTTAAATTTTTGTGAGTTGGACTTTGAAAAATTTAGATACTTCTGAAGTAATCTCAAATATCCATTTCTCTATTTAGCTGTCAAAATGTTTGGTACTGTGAAATTAAGACTATATTTGGAGATAGTACCGGTAAATCATGAAAAATCAGTTTCTCACCTGTAATGTATATGCAGTCAAGTCCACTGCTTGTTTAGGTTCAGACACCAATAACGTTGTTGTACTAACTGTCTGCACCAGATCACCCTCTCCTGACTTCACCTCCTTCTTACTTAAAGGGCGCTTTCTTACACACACCCGGATTTTGTCTTCATTGATTCGAGAATTACCACGACCTTTTTGCTTTGCCGCAGTTGAAGCTCCAGCACCTAAAAACATTTGCAAATGAGTCTTTCTACCATTTTTTCCTTTTTCCATTATGTTTTCTACCTTAGGTTATTACCAAATGACAAAACTTTAGGTCTGTTTGAAAGCATTTGCAGATGACAAAATAAAAAGGACTGAAATTTGAAAATTGTTTTGTGAAGAGTAGAAAACATTGTGGGAAAAGGAGAAAATGCTGGTTACCAGCATTTTCTCCTTTTCCCACAATGTTTTCTATAGGCTTCTTTCTCAGTGGCATCAAAAGCAGGGATTGTGTGGTAATGGGCTATGACAGAAAAATTCCATTATTTGAGTTAGAATCAAATTGTCGTCTGCAAAAGCTTACAATTTGGATGAGGCTGAAATTTTGTTGTCTGGTACTGGATTAACCCATTACCACACAATCCCTACTTTTGACACCCCTGAGAAAGAAGCCTTTTGAAAACACTATGGGAAAAGGAGAAAATGCTGGTAACCAGCATTTTCTCCTTTTCTCACAGTGTTTTCTACCCTTCCCAGAACAAATTTCTATTTTTTAGTCACCTTCTTTTTTCATCTGCAAATGCTTTCAATTTGATCCAGTCTAAAATTTTGTCATGTGGTAAAGAGTTAAAGGTTAACCCCTTCCTAAACAACAAGTTTAGAGTCTTCCTAACTGAGAGCATCTACAAATGTCAAATTCAGAATTGGCAGAAATTAGCTTTAGTTCTATAACAGGATAGAAAAAATCGTGGGAAAAAGAAGATATGCTGGTTACCAGTATTTTCTCCTTTTCCCACAATGTTTTCAAAAGCCGTCTTTCCCTGGGTAGTGAAATCTAGGGGATGTTACGTAAAGGTTTAATAAAGAACCCACCTGGAACCCCATAATTATATCCAGACCCATAGGTGACTCTCTCTACAGGAGCTTTTTTCACAATGTTTTGGGGGACTTTTGACACTGACGCAGTCACACTGTGTTTTACCGCAGGCTCATAGTCAGAATGCTCTGCAGAATCATCGCTTCTAGTCTCGGAAGATTCATCGGAAATTAGGTCTAAGAGGGCAGCTCCTGCAGCTGACAGATTATGACTGCTGTTATTTGGCCGTAACCTGTCTCTAACTCTGACATCACTGGATGCACTAAGTGCCCTTCCAGCAACCTGAAAATAGAAACCAAGTGTAATGTGAAACACAGGGAGAAGGCTTTGGAAAGCATTTTGGAAAAAGGAAGACCAAAACATTTTCTCCTTTTCTAAAAATCTTTTCTATCTTTCCAAGAAAAATCAAAATTTACATTCAATTTGTTGTTTGGAAATGCTTTTAATGCAGCTGAGCTTAAAGTTTTGTCATTTCATAAAGTTTGTCCCTTTATAAAACAATTCCGAGTTTTAATGACCCACATGAAATGGGCTTTTGAAAACATTGTGGGAAAGGGAGAAAATGCTGATAACCAGCATTTTCTCCCTTTTCCACGATGTTTTCCATTCTGTCAGTTCTGGCCAAACTTTTTTGAGAAATGATTGTCATTGCAATAGAAAATTGTTTTAACACTGTTATCATCATATGAATGAAATAATGTTAAAATGACACTAAAAACCAAAGAAAAAAATCCAAAGTAAAAAAGCCAGATTTGTGTGGAAAGTTAACCACAATTATAGCTTACCACTTGTTGATTAGTGTAAGCGGGACTTCTTCCCCTTTTTCTTGGTGTTTTGGCACTTGATGGTCTGTTAGTTGTGCTGTAACTTTCTCGCTCTACATTGTGAACTGCCTTCACAATACTGATAAGCTCCACCAGCCGTCTTTTATCCTCTGCTGTGTGAATACCAAATGCTGGACAATCATGTACCGTTAGCCTCAGTAATCCCTCAGACTTGGTGATGCCCTGGGCTTTAAAGGATGGGTAATACTTTTCTAGCTTTGCTTCTTTCAAACATTCAAACAATGTACCCATCTTGGAATATTCTGCAAAACGCAATTACAAAAATTTCACTACAAATTAATGTACTGTTTAAACTCACATGATAAATCAACGGAAACAAAATATACAACATGAGTTTGAAAAAGAACATCAAAAATTAAGAAAAAAATATGACAAGCATGTTTCTCATTCTTTCCTATAAAGCAGTTTCATTGGTGTTATCCTGCCTCAGAATTTATGTCGCAATCAAGTGAAGTAACTCTGGTTTAAAACTAGCAGATACCAAAAAAAGGACAAAAAAAAAGGTTCAGGGGTTTGCCTCATTTTGGTTACTGGTTTACACTGCACTTACTATCTTGGGTATAAACTTGTGGTACTTTTTTAAACCCTTTATCGCACAATCCCAAGGTTTAACCACTCCAATAGAAATGTCTTTTGAAACCATTTTGGGAAATGGAGAAAATGGTGGTGACCAGTATTTTCTACTTGTCCCATAATGTTTTACATCCTTTCTAAGACAAATTTCATGATTTGTGCAAGGTTTAATCAGTCATCCGCAAATGCATTCCATTTGGGCCAGTCTAAAATTTCATCGTCTGGTTCAGTAAAAAGTAGCCTCAACTCTAAGAATGCACAAGATACCTACCCTATACCAGCTCTTTAATAAACTCTATGATGACTGAGAGGAACTTAACCCATTAACACACAATCCCAACTTTTGATGACCCTGAGAAAGAAGCCTTAAGAGAACATTATGGGAAAAGGAGACAATGCTGGTTACCAGCATTTTCTCCTTTTCCCACAATGCTTTCTACTCTTTACAAAACAACTCTCAATTCTTTAGTCACTTTTAATTTGTCATCTGCAAAAGTTTTCGATTTGGACAGACCTAAAATATTGTTGTTTGGTAATGGGTTAAGAATGTTTAGATTATCAATTTTAGTCTTCTTGATTTAAAATTCATTGCCTCAACTAGTCAAAATTCACACTGCAGGGATATCAGCTGATTTATCATACCATTCTAGCACTGTTCTGGCCTGGGATGTATGCATAGATGCAATACTGAATACTAAAATTAACATGTGTAAAAGTCTTTGTGCCCATTTTACTACTAAAGTCAGAATTGATAGTTTTTCAACCCTTTAACTCTTTACCACTCAGTCCCAACATTTAACGACCCTGAGCAAGAAGCGTACAGAAAAACATTGTGGGAAAAGGAGAAAATGCTAGTAACCAGCATTTTCTCCTCTCACAATATTTTCCATCCTATCCAAGTCAGAAATCATCATATGAATTCTTTACTTAAGGACAAAATTTTAGACTGGTTCAAATTCAAAGGCTTCTTACTCAGGTCTTTAAAGTCGGGATTGTGTGGTAAAGAGATAACAAGATTTAATTTTTTCTCCGGAGATGCTTTGACTTGGTTCAATCCAAAAATTTGTTGTTTGGTACAGAGTTAAGAGAAAAGCGTCAAAATATGGACAAAGCTGAAAATTTGTAGTTTCGTAAAAGCTTGACGGGAAATGAATTTGCAGCAAGACAACCCTTTGCTTCACCTTCTTGTTGTAGTGAGCCTTGGGAAAAATGGCTTTTTGAACTACATGTATTGTGGAAATCCAAGAAAACAGCATTTAACAGCATCTTCTACCAATCACATGTTTTCTCCTTTATCAAAGATAATTCCCATAATTTGAGCTGTACCTTTTTCTCTTAAAAAAGCCTCTTGATTTATAAAATTCTGAATTTTTTGTCTTGTAGAATTTAACAGTGCATGAAAGTATTTTGACAAAAAACCCTGTTTTATATTTATATACTTTCCTTTGCAAGGACATCATTATAAAGCGACACTAATCACAATCATGAAACGAGAAAATTTTAGACTTGTCCAAATTGAAAGCACTTGCAGACTCCAAAATAAAGATAACTTGAGAAATTAAAATTGTTTCCAGCAAGGTAGAAAACATTGTGGGAAAAGGTGAAAATGCTGGTTACCAGCATTTTCTCATTTCCCCAGAATTTTTTCAGAAGGCTTCTATCTCAGGATCTTAAAAAGTTACTCTAGGGATTGTTTGGTAAAGGGTTAAAAGGTTTTTCCAAATACTCTTTCTTTTTCTAACAACAATGACAGCAAAAAAAAAACAGAAAAAGAACAAGAGAGTAACTCTTGAAAAATAATACTACATTAAAGTTTACCTGAAAACAATATATCAAGGTATTTTTTTTTCACTTAAAAAACAAACTGGGAGACACTCATGAAAATACCTAGTTTGATGTCACGTCATCTATTTACCTTCTGTGACAGTATCTGTTGGACAGCTTCCAAATTACCATAAATAACTTTAAGTTCCTTTGTGAGTCAATGCATTTTCAAATTTTATAACTTTTTGAAATTATGCACTGCTAACTTTTTAGCACAGTTCCATGCCATCTGAAAAATAACATGGAAAAAAACCTCTGCAATCAAAAGCCCATGTTATATATTTAACTACACCATGAAATTAGAAAACATTTTCTGATTCTTCAAGTCTGAACTTGCTCTTAGTTGAAATACAGAGTTGTTTCCCCTGAAGAGTGCCACACACACTCGGCCCACAAACAGGCAGCATTTATAGGAAGTTATTTGAAAAGACTTAAAAGTTTAAATTCAATAGACTGTGCTGTTAATTTTTTTAACTGTCCTTTGAGCTGTGTATAGACACTGATATGCCTAAAGTGCACGGTATAGATTGTTGTGTCTAATTTTAAGATAAATTTTACCGAGGTTAAATCAGGTAGACGCAATATTCTTTGGACTCTTTGAATGATAAAGGATAAATGAAATCTCATATCACATTACTCTATTTCGTACAAAACATGTACAAGAAACATTTTAAAATTCAATGACATCCTAATACACTTGCTTCTTTCTGGTTCTTATCATAAATTATTGACGAAACTCTTCCAAGCGCAACGAATATTGATCAGACGCCATTTTAAATAGGGCGCTCAACACGAGCAAGTTGTTTACATTGGTAACCGGTTAGGCCTAAAACGCGGTCACGTTAAGCGGACGATGTAGCCAAAAAAAAAAGCGGACGATATGAATAAGCGAACGCGATGTTATACTTAATGCGGTGTCTTATATTTGTTTAATTCATTTAATGAACAAGCTGACGTCCATATTATCTGATAAATAAGGGCAATGAAAAAACACAGGCAATCTGTAGCAGGCAACTGAAAAAAGAAAAGAGGAAGATCGAACGCCGACGATATGAAACAAAGAAGGAAAATCCGGACGTTATGAAACATAGAGGGAAAACGCGGGAGCCGTCATACACATAAGACATCCTGTTTATCCATTCATTTGTTTACCTGTACTATTTTAAATTCCTTTCCACTCTTTTTACACCATTGACGAACAACTGGAAATTCTGTTTGGCATGGAACCGGAAACCAGCTGAAATAAGAATAGTTTTTATGGTCAAAGGGAGAAAACTCGTACATACTTTCATCACATCTTGACAGCAGAGTTACATCCCTTATATTTGTGGACCGCATAAAACCGAAGACGAATAAAGATGGTTGCTGTTTGTGAAGACGATCTGTATCGAAAAAAAAAAAAAATGCTCGTTGAGCTGTCATTATTTCTTGTATAGTTTAAGACAGGATGCTGCTACTTCTGAAGGAACCATGGCAGCAGACAAAAGAAAGAAAAAGAAATGCAGACGTGGTTACTGTTTTTAAATAGTTAGTAGTCTCCCTTGTATTTCGTCACATTTGTAAACAAAGCGACCGCCAAAATTTAAAATCGGAAGTAACAATTCGGTTATCAAAGTAAGAACTCATGCAGAATATAGATATCGTTTTTATAAAGAAATTTATCAACTGATCAATTAATATAAATTTACGATAAATAGGCTTTCTTATGTTACAATTTTAACTTATAAACCAACGACATGTTTTCTTTCAATTAGGTTTTCGAGGTTATTAAAAATATCGTTGATATTGTCAATAATATTGTCAAATTCCAATACTCTTTTCGATAATTAAGCGTAAGGAACAGGGGACAGAAAGTAAAAGCAAGTTTGAACCTTTCTATGTTTTTTTCCGATATCATTGATTTCAGTTAAGATTCCCCTTTTCTGTGTGGAAGGGGGTCATATGAGGAGAGGTCACTCTCTAGTAATTTGAACACTTAATCCTTTAGACAATTTATATACTGATTTAGAATAACGCAATGTCAGCATACTGCATTTGACGGAAAAATACGAGCGGGCAAACCAGGGGCAAACCATTACTTCAAGAATCAGCGCTGACTAAACTTGGGGTACTTAAATTGTGAACGTGCTGTCTACCCTCTGCTACTCCTGAATCTGCACGAGCAAAAATCAGAATTTTTTTCGAAAGAAAACTCCTTTAAAACAGTAAAAATTGGGTCTTTAAAGAAGGTTTTCAGAACGTTTCATTTTACTTATTTAGCAAGATAAGGTTTCACAGAGGGTCTGGGTTTTCGATAGACCGTATGGGTATAAATTAACCTTGCACCGGTTCTAAAAGTTTCAGTGTGACTGTACTAGTGGAAAAAAAGACTATTCCAAACTAGTAAGGGAGAGTACTCTTCATAACTAATTGATACACAGATTATACGAGTTTTCTCCCTTTGACCATAAAATTACAATGGAATCTGCCATTGAGCCAGGCGTGAAAGTTACACAGCCGTAAAAATATAAAGCTAGGGGAGGTCAACACGAAATTTCAAACGAAACTGCGTTCCGTTTAATGAAGAAATTGTATTTTCTGTGCCGTTTTCATTACAACAGAAAACTGACATTTACTTCTGCATCAATGCCAAGGCGCAGAACTACACAGGTATACTTTTGATTTGAGTTTTTGATATTTAGGGTAAGGCGTCCCGAATATTTTCGCTCCCCGTAAATTCATCGGAAAAAAATTCGCCTTCGTTTAAAAATGAAGTTAAAAATTAAGCATGATGATGATCTTGAGACAATGATTTTTTTCTTGCTTTTCTGTTGCTAGCTTTGTCGACCTAGCCCAGGGGCTTTAGTTAAGATATTTTACGTCAATTGAGAAAGAAGCTCTTACAACTTAACTAATCCCTCTTGGTTCTGCTTCCTGGGTACTACAACAGAACACACGCCGAATGTGTGAACCATTGATTGAAAATCTTTAAGTTGACACCCGCGCCCAGGTATCAAATTCTTGACCCTTTCAAGGCTGATGCTCTACATCACAACCATGGACGCCTAGGGGCTTTGGCCATGTTCTTGGGTTTTCAATTTTTGGGTGGGCATTGAAGACATATTTCAGTTATTTCACAGCAGCCAATGATCTTTGCATAATTTCGAAGAATTTCTTGATCCAATACTTTGCAAAAATTTCTTTTGAAGACTAGGTCATGCTATTTAGAAACCTAGTCTCAATAATGAGACGCCCCGGTGTCAGATCTTTTTCATATTTGGATATTTACTGCACACCAGAGGCGACCAGTCGAAAAGTAACTTCGCCTTTGGTGAAAGTTATCTGTACTATTTAGAAACCTTGCTTTTATATATAGGCCTTAGATGTTTCAAATCTTGGTTGCTTTGGCCTGATTAAGAGGCTGGTCAATTTGGCATGAATCATACAATTATACATGTCGGAAATAATCACAGTGCATGAAATCTGTAAATTGTATTTCAGGCTCATATTTTGCGACTTAATAATGCTGTCTGCTGCCAAATTTACTTCAGAAAGTGATGTGTTACTGCTTTACCAAATGACAAAGTTTTGGACTTGTCCAAATTGAATGGATAAGCATTTAATCCGTTACAAAGCAATGTTTCAGTGACTATGAGGAACAAGCCTTCTGAAAACATTGTGAGAAAAGGAGAAAATTCTGGTAACCAGCATTTACTCCTTTCAGTTTGAAAAAGTCTTAAATTTTGTCGTTTAGTAAAGAGTTAAAGACATACATTTATGTCTGGCTCAAAGGATCAGACTTTACAATAACAAAGGTGAAAACATGTTGGGAAAAGGAGAAAATGCTGGTTACCAGCATTTTCTCCTTTTCCCTCAATGTTTTCAAAAGCTTGCTCCCTCAAGGCCATTAACTCATTACCAAACAACAAAATTTTAGGTTTATCCAAATCAAAAGTATTTGCCGTCGACAAAATAAAAATGACTAAAAATTTGAAATTTATTTAGTGGAGGGTAGAAAACATTGTGGGAAAAGGAGAAAATGCTGGTTACCAGCATTTTCTCCTTTTCTCACAATGTTTTCTAAAGGCTCCTTTCTTAGGATCGTCAAAAGTAGGGGTTGTGTGGTAATGGGTTAAAGGCACACAATTGTTTGATGTGTTAGCCATGCTATACATGTACTTTTTTTTCCTCTCACAGAGGGAGACCGCAGAATCACCTTGTGAAACAGGACCTATCATAGAGAAAGCTGGGTCTGTGCATATAAGGATACTAGCTAAGCCTGGTGCTAAATACACCTCAATTCTTGGTATGCAATTAACCCATTTCCATTCTGCCTAATTTCAGACCTTCCCAAAACACCTCAACCTTTTATCACACGACTCCACCTTTACCTGACCCTGAGAAAGAAGGCGTTTGAAAATATTGCAGGAAGAGGAGACAATGCTGGTAACCATCATTTTCTCCTTTTCCCACAATGTTTTCTACCTATTTGAGATAAAGTATCATTACTTGAAAACATGTCAATTTTCCTCTGTGAATTTCCTCAATGTCAATGTGTATGAAATTTTGGTGTGTGGTGAAGGGTTAAAGTAGTACATGTAAAAGAAAA
The DNA here is from genome assembly GCA_943736015.1 of Tridacna crocea. NCBI lineage: Eukaryota > Metazoa > Mollusca > Bivalvia > Cardiida > Cardiidae > Tridacna > Tridacna crocea. The sequence goes on from OX031066.1 coordinate 21,927,116, forward strand.
AAAGAAATATTCAGGGGAGAGGAAAAAATCTTTCCCTGAATTATGATAACTTTGCATCTCTTTCATGGTTCATTTCAAAAGCTGTCTACCACATGGAGATAAAACTTCTGTTTGTGTAGTAGTGAGTTTGAGACTGTAGGAGGGAAATAAGGAATCCATGAATGCTGAATTTTATGTAAACCCTTACCTCTTTACCACACGATAAAATGTTAGACTTTTCCAAATTGAAAACATTTAAAGTTGACATAAAAAAAGCTGACCCAAAGGATGATAGTGGTTTCTATTTTTCACATAGCTTTTTTAACTCTTTACCACGCAATCCCGACTTTTAGTGACCCTGAGAAAGAAGCCCATCAAAAACATCGTGGGAAAATGAGAAAATGCTGGTAACCAGCATTTTCTCCTTTTCCCACAATGTTTTCTACCCTTCCCAAGCCAAATTTCAACTTCTTAGCTGTATTAATTTTGTTGTCTGCAAGTCTAAAATGTTGTCATTTGGTAAAGAGTTAAAAGGCTTTTAAAAAGCCTCTCTTGCTGGGTCTTTAACACACAAACATTTTTGTTAAATCATAATAAAATGGTTAAGTTTTCTCCAAATGACCCTAGGTTGGAATGACCAACAAAGCAGACATTTGAAAAGCTTTTTTTTTTGTAAACAGCATTTTCTCATTAACTTTCAGTTTTTTCAAATGTTTTGAGGACAAGCTCTTTCATTTTTAACTTTGCTCAGATTAAATGATTGTATAATAAGGCACAGTGGCCACTTTCCCTCATTAAAGTGAAAAGTGTCAACCCTGGTCAGCCTGCGCAATTTGCGCAGTCTGACCAGGTTTAGCAGTTTTGGCAGTTCCCAGAACGCCCTTTCTGCGTGGTAGCTCACATATTCAAAAAAGATGCCGACATGTTTTGCAAACAATCCAGATTCTGAGGATTCTTAAATGTCGGATTTTCTTACAGATGTAGGTGAACAGGAAGTAGGTGTACAGATTGCAGCACCCCCTGTGGATGGTGAAGCAAATGAGGAGCTGATTAAGTATTTATCCAAATTGTTTGGTGTCAAGAAATCTCAAATTGCAGTGGAAAAGGTGGATATTATGTTACTGATTGTTTTGTCATGCTGTGAAGGAAAATAGGAAAATAAAAATTAGAGCTGTCACTAAATGTGACTTAATACCCCCGCCAGCGCTTTCACAGAAACAGTCATTTACTAGTATTTTGTACACAGACGGACTCACAAAGTCATGGTCGGATACACAAATGGACAGACAGGCTGATTCCAATATACCCCCTAAAACATTTGTTTTGCGGGGGTGTATATAGATCAGATTTTTGTTCAACTTGCACAGTTTGTTTATCTTGCCAATAGCTTCAACCCTATAATTGTTTTTAAAATCCAACAAACAATATGGGAAATGTAGTCACTTCACGTTGAAAATTTGGATTTCTTGTTAACCCTTTCCCACACAATGACGACTTTTGACGACCCTTGGAAAGAAGCCTTTTGAAAACATTGTGGGAAAAAGAAAAAATGCTGGTAACCAGCATTTTCTCCTTTTCCCACAATGTTTCTACCCTATCAATAAAAACAAATGCACCATTTGAGCCACATTGAAATTGTTGTCTGCAAATGCTTTCAATTTGGACGGAGCTAAAAGTTTGTCGTCTGGTAAAGGGTTAATGCAATGAAGTCAGCATTTATTGTTTTAATCTCTGTATTTTTTTCTTTTTGCATCATGAATTCACAATGTATGCTAGCATAAAAGCAAAATCACTGCCTGTAGAATGATTTCAGGCTCTTCAGGGCCTCTAGTTATAAGACTTAGTGGCCTGCAAAACGTGTAAAGGGGCATTAGGACATTTGTGTAAAATGTCATCTCGGATCAGCCTCCACACTTTGCCTAGGCTAATCTGAAACGACATCTTCCATTTTCATGTAATTTTCTGGTTTGCTCAAGTCTACTATAGCACAAAATCTAATCTAGTTGTAGAGTGCTGTCTTGGATTAGCCTGTGTGGACTGTGCAGGCTGATCCAAGACAACGCTTAATGCAAATGTCAGAATGTCCCTTTTAGCCTGTTGCAAACCAAGTAGTAGTTTAATCCTTACCAACCAAAAAAAGTAAGACTTTTCCAAATTGAAAGCATTTGCAGATGACAAATTTAATGTGACTGAAATTCTGAAGATTGTTTTTAAAAGGGTCGAAAACATTGTGGGAAAAGGAGAAAATGCTGGTTACCAGTATTTTATCCTGTCCCACAATGTTTTCAAAAGGCTTCTGTTGCAGGGTCGTAAAAGCCAGGGGTTGTTTGGTAAAGGGTTAAAATATATAACATTGTATAAAATCTTCCTGCTTTTCAATGCTACAGGGCTCCAGATCCAGAAATAAAGTTGTAGCAGTATCTGGAGCATCCAAGGAGGTAATTCTCAATCAACTGAAAACAGGTTTGAATGACTGAATAAAGATGGAGACACAAAGAGAAAAATTCTTCATCTCAAATACAATGGTTTGTTTGTTAAAGGCAATAGAGGGACTGGAAACCACAGTTGAACTACGAGGTGAGAGAGAAGTGACTGGAACGATATTACATGTGGATGGTTATATGAATATAACAATGAAATATGTGACGTTCAAGTCACTCAGTCAAGAGAAAAAATTTGTTGACTTCTTTGTGAATGGAAGAAATATAAGATATGTACATATTCCTGATGAAGTTGACATGAAGAAAGCCATGGAAGCAACAATTCAAAAATTTTGTACAAGATCTGCCAATCTGCGTGTAATTCAAGAGATCAAGGACAGAGCATGGGAGAAGTTAAAGAAAAGAGAAAATATTGCTAAAAGGAACTTTCGTCAGGAGACACAATGACAGTAATAAATGTCATTGTATTTTCTCTCTTTTTTTTTTTTTTTTATAAACTCTTTACCAAACGACAAAATTTTGGACTAGTCAAAATTGAAAGCACTTGCAGATGAAAAACAAATTTGACTGAAAAATTTAATTTTTCTTTTTTGAAGAATAAAAAATATTTTGGTCAAAGGAGAAAGCGCTGGTAACCAGCATTTTCTCCTTTTTCCTCAATGTTTTCAAAATGCACCTATCCCAGGATCATTAAAAAGTCTGTATTGTGTGGTAAAGGGTTAAGCAATCCCATGTTTCAAAAACCGTGAGAGGGACGACTTTTTGTCACGAACATTATGACAAAAAGAGAAAATGCTAGTAAAGCACATTTTTTCCTTTCCCCACAGTGTTTTCTGACATTTGAAACACATAATACTACATTTGAGCCACTTTTCATTTGTTGTCTGTAAATGCTTTCAATATTGTCAATACATGTATTAGCATGTATGTCCACCGTAATTTGGAGGAGTGTAAAAGGGCTGAAGTTGGTCATTTGGGAAAGGTTTAGAGAGAAGGCAGGTGCTATTTGAGAATGATGCAAATATAAATAGTACTGTAAAACTGGAAACGTTAGGGTCATGGTTTTCATGTCTTGATAAAAACCATGAAGGTATCCGCCAGCATGAGTTTAACTCTTTACCAAACGTCATAATTTAAGACTTGTGCAAATTGAAAGCATTTGCAGATATTAAAATAAATTGGATTCAAAATGTGAAATTTGTTTCTGGAAGGGTAGACAACATTGTGGGAAAAGGAGAAAATGCTGGGTACTAGCATTTTCTCCTTTTCCCCACAATATTTTCAGAAGGCTTTTTCTTCAATGTCATTAAAACTGGGGATTGTGTGGTAAAGAATTAACTCATTACCAAACCACAATATTTTAGGCTTGTCCAAATCGAAAGCATTTGCAGATGACATAATGAAAGTGACGGAAAATTTGAAATTTGTTTTGTGAAGGGTAGAAAACATTGTGGGAAAAGGAGAAAATGCCGGTAACCAGCATTTTCTCCTTTTCCCACAATATTTTCTAAAGGCTTTTTTCTCAGGGGCGTCAAAAGTAGGGATTATGTGGTAATGGGTTTAGCTAGGTATATTTAGGTATATTTTAACTAGATTCTTGGTCATGTGTTAGCAATTCACTGGATGAGTGCATTACTATTCCAAGTGCCTGTACAGCGTAAAGGCACTTAGAGAGTATTGCACTCACCTATCAAATTGACACAAATAATAAAAACTATGTGCTTTTTTTTTCATCAAAGTCAACCAGATAACCAATTTAGTGGCCTAAATTCTGCCAATTTAAGACAAATATGTTTCATTGAAGTGAAAATGGGGATTTGTTAACCCATTACCAAACGACAATATTTTAGACTGGTCCAAATTGAAAGCATTTGCAGACGACAAAATAAAAGAGACTGAAAATTTCAATTTTGTTTTGTGAAGGGTGGAAAACATTGTGGGAAAAGGAGAAAATGCTGGTTACCAGCATTTTCTCCTTTTCCAACAATGTTTTCTTGAGGCTTCTTTCTCTGGGGCGTCAAAAGTAGGGATTGTGTGGTAATGGGTTAAATTGAATGATAATGATAATAGTTCTTGTGGAAATAAATACAGTACATGCTTTAGGTCAGTACATGTATTTTGTTATTTGTAAAACTTTAGACCCGAAAAAGATCCACTTTTACAATCATCGTCGAGAGAAATACTTAGGACACACTGGTAGGTTTTCTGTGTGCTATCTGCTAACATTTGTTAACAATTTGGATAAACCTTTCCCACACAATCTTTGTTTATGTTTTAGTTATAAGAACCCTTTTAGAGAAGGCTTTTGAAAAAAACTTTGAGAGAAAGAGAAAGTGCTAGTAAAAAGCATTTTTACTTTTTATACGCCCGTCGAAGACGGGACGTATTATGGGATCACCCGTGCCGGGCGGGCGGGCGGAGTCCAGTTCTTTGTCCGGAGCATATCTCCAAAACTATACAAGCTAGGGTTATGAAATTTCATGGGTGGATAGATCTCATCGAGGGGGAGTGCAGTGCACAGGAATCATAACACTTGCTCGCTTAACTTTTGAGTTATTGCCCTTTGTTGTTTTTCATACTTGAATTTTGTCCGGAGTATATCTCCAAAACTATACTACCAAGGGTTATGAAATTTCATGGGTGGATAGATCTCATCGAGGGGGAGTGCAGTGCACAAGAATCATAACTCTTGCTTGCTTAATTTTTGAGTTATTGCTCTTTGTTGTTTTTCATACTTGAATTTTGTCCGGAGCATATCTCCAAATTATACTAGCTAGGGTTATGAAATTTCATGGGTGGATAGATCTCATTGAGGGGGAATGCAGTGCACAAGAATCATAACTCTTGCTTGCTTAATTTTTGAGTTATTGCCCTTTGTTGTTTTTCATACTTGAAATTTGTCCGGAGTATATCTCCAAAGCTATACTAGCTAGGGTTATGAAATTTTATGGGTGGATAGATCTCATCGAGGGAGAGTGCAGTGCACAAGAATCATAACTCTTGCTTGCTTAATTTTTGAGTTATTGCCCTTTGCCGTTTTTTATACTTGAATTTTGTCTGCTGAATATCTCCAGAACTATACTAGCTAGGGTTATGAAATTTCATGGCTGGATAGATCTCACTGAGGGGGAGTGCAATGCACAGGAATCATAACTCTTGCTTGCTTAATTTTTGAGTTATTGCCCTTTGTCGTTTTTCATACTTGATTTTTGTCCGGAGCATATCTCCAAATTATACTAGCTAGGGTTATGAAATTTCATGGGTGGATAGATCTCATTGAGGGGGAGTGCAGTGCACAGGAATCACAACTCTTGCTTGCTTAATTTTTGAGTTATTGCCCTTTGTTGTTTTTCATACTTGAATTTTGTCCGGTGCATGCCCCAGCTTTACAACTTGGGGTAAGACGGGCGTATCTTGCGACAATTTGCCGCTCTTGTTCCCAAATATGTTTTCAACCCTTTGACAGACTAATTTAACCATTTGAGCCAAGTTTAAAATTTTGTTTGCCAGTGCCTTCATTCTTTACATTTTATGGTGTCTAATGCCATTTTCAACATTACTGCATTTCCGTTATATTGCGGCAGCCAGTGCCCATGTCCATGCTTTTTGGGAGTCAGTTTTACAAGCACTCTGCACAATCTTCTTTCCAAGCCACTGGCTGCTTATCCACATAATCATCACCTATACAATGACCAGTGGTAGGAGAGGAGTGAATCTCAGTATAATCAATCCTCTGAGAGATATTGGTTAACTCTTTACCACACGAGAACATTTCAGACTGGTCCAAATTGAAAGCATTTGCAGACGACAAAGGTGACTGAAAAATTGAAATTTGTTCTGGGAAGGGTAGAAAACACAGTGGGAAAAGGAGAAAATGCTGGTTACCAGCAATTTCTCCTTTTCCCACAGTGTTTTCAAAAGGCTTCTTTCTCAGGGGCATCAAAAGTAGGGATTGTGTGGTAATGGGTTAAGCCAGGGTTGTAGTCAGATTGACCAACAACTCCTGACTGGGGCTCGGCTCACATGAGAACTAGCTTTATCTCTTTTTCCCACAATGTTTGCTACTCTTTGAGTGTTTAGAACTGAAATATTGCAAGCATATATCAAAATCCTTGACATGGGGCAGGATTTTTTTACTTAATTGTTTTCAAAGCATTTGCAGACATACATGGGACTAATGATACATGGCACAAATAATGAGATTTATGTCTGCATGGATTGAAGACTGGGAAAAAGGAAAACATGCTAGTAAGCAGAATGTTTTCCTTTTCCCACAATGTTTTCATGGGCTCTTTCCATCAGGGTCATTAAATCAGTCATGATTTCTAAATGTAGTGTGTAAGTAGAAATTTGTGCAATTTCGCAAATTTGAAAAAATTGCAAACTTTTCTGCTTGTGCATTTCACTACAAACATTCAAACAAAGAGTGTCTTGAATTTCGCAAACATTTTCGTATCCAGAATGTCAAAAATCGGTAATTCGCAAATTTTTTCTACACATCCATGTATACAGTAAGTACATGTACTGTAACAGGTTATTTGTTCATGCTAGAACCCAGGCAAAAGCAGATCCCTAAAAGGGCTCACTCATCTTGAATTGCATTATCCCCAGTAGAAACCCCTTATTATTGATTTATTGTATGGTGTACTGCTTTCAACATTATTTCAGCTGTGTTGCAGCTTTCCTAGAGATTCTTGTACCCATACCCCTCACAATGTTCTTTGTAAGAAACTGGCTGGAACAACAGTAAGTGTGGTTAGAGAGGAATGAGTAATGTCACAATGACCATCAATCCTTCGGAAAAAAAATGGCTAATATGGGAATTGAACTGGTCCAAATTGAAAGCATTTGCAGAAGAAAAAATGAAAGTGGCTGAAATTTGAAATTTGTTTTTTGAAGGGAAGAAAACATTGTGGGGAAAGGAGAAAATGCTGAATATCAGCATTTTCTCCTTTTCCCACAATGTTTTCAAAAGGCTTCTTTTTCAGGGTTGTTAAAAAACAGGATTGTGTGGTAAAGGGTTGTTAACCCTTTCCAACACAATCCTAACTTTTAACGACCCTGAGAAGGAAGCCTTCAGAAAACATTGTGGGAAAAGGAGAACATGCTGGTAATCAGCATTTTCCCGCAATGTTTTCTTCCCTTCCCTGCCCAAATTTTGATTTTTCAGTCACATTTATTTTGTTGTCTGCAAATACTTATAATTTGGACCAGTCTAAAATTTTCTCGTGTGATAGACTTAAACCATTATCACACAATCCTTACTTTTGACAACCCCGAGAAAGAAGCCTGTAGAACTCATTGTGGGAAAAGTTTTCTACCCTTCTCAAAACAAATTTGAAATTTTCACTTTAATTATGTTGTCTGCAAATGTTTTCAAATCGGACCAGTCTCATAATTTATCATTTAGTAGAGTTAAACCTAGAGATTTTATGGTTAACTCTTTACCATGTATGTAATGAATGTCACTTAACTTATTACCAAATGACAAAATTTTAGGTTTGTCCAAATTGAAAGCACTTGCAGATAAAAAAAATTGGGATTCAAAATGTGAAATTTGGTTCTGGAAGGGTAGAAAACGACAGTATTTTCTCCTTTTCCCACAATGTTTTCTAAAGGTTTTTCTTAGGGTCATCAAAAGTAGGGATTGTGTGATAATTGGTTAAAGATTGAAATTTGTTTTCGGAAGGATAGAAAACAATGTGGGAAAAGGAGAAATCCTAGTTACCTGCAATTTCTCCATTTCCCAAATTGTTTTCAAAAGGTCCAGCAGTTCCAATTTAGCTGCCAAAGGGTTGTATTTTTTGGCAATAAATGAATTGTTAACTCGTTACCACACAAGAAAATTTTAGACTGGTCCAAATTGAAAGCATTTGCAGACGACAAAATAAAGGCGACTGAAAATTTGCAGTTTATTCTGGGAAGGGTAGAAAACACTGTGGGAAAAGGAGAAAATGCTGGTTACCAGCATTTTCTCCTTTTCCCACAGTGTTTTTAAAAGACTTCTCTCTCAGAGGCGTCATAAGTAGGGATTGTGTGGTAATGGGTTAACCCTTTCCCACACAATGACTACTTTTGGAAAGAAGCCTTTTGAAAACATTGTGGCAAAAGGAGAAAATGCTGGTAACCAGCATTTTCTCCTTTTCCCACAATGTTTTCTACCCTACCACTAAACAATTGCACTGTTTTAAACTACATTGAAATTGTTGTCTGCAAATTCTTTCAATTTGGACTAATTTAAAATTTTGTCGTTTGGTAGAGTTAAGCCGCATGGTAGTTACTGAGGTCAAAGTGTGTAACAGCAGCTGGCATCTAGATCTCGAGGGTCTGTGGCAATAGTAACATAGCCACAATTTAAAACAGCTTAATTTCCATAATCTGTTGAAAACATAGGAAAAAGAGCAATTGCTTGTAAATGCAGCTCTTACAAGTAACTGCTTCTTTCAACTGTTATCTGACCGGCATCTTAATCCATGAGGTTTAGGTAAGTGTACTGGTATTCTTACCATTTGTACTCTCTGCAAGTTATTGAAAGAACCCTTGAATGGAATCAAAGAGGGGCAATATGTGGCTAAGGTGCCATCTAAGATTTTGGTTCAATTTTTTCTGTGCTGGGTTTTCAGAGAATCCTTAGTCAAACCATTTTATCCCTTCAGTAGAAGTTGACCTCTAGGCTTTAAAAAAACTGTAGTAAAAAGAGAAAATGCTAGTTACCAGCATGTTCTCCTTTTTGAACAATGCTTTCTTTCCTATTGAGATCAAGTCCTGTCTGCAAATGATTTCAATTTTCAAATCTTGAACTTTCTCATTTGATAAAAAAAATCCATTCGTCAGAAAGCTTTTGAAAATATAAAGGAAGAAAGAGAAAATGGTGGCTACAAGCATTTTCTGTATTTTCCCATATACTTTTCCAGTTCTGTATAAATATTACCAAACAACTTATTAAATGTGAAAGAAAAACTTTTGAAAACTTGCCAGAAAAGCTGATACCAAGCATTTTCATCTCTACCAAAAATGTTTCCTCTTTTCAAACAAGTCTGAAATAATGTTCTATGGTAAAAAGTTAAGTAATTCGAACAGGAAAAAAAGTACAAATAAGATAATCATGTTTTAACCTTTTAATAGGTTAATCTTTCTTTTTTTTTTTCTTTCAATATATTAAATAACAATCTGTCATGAAATGATTTAGAAAAAATGTGAACAAATCATGCTTCTACGTAAATCTAACACAATCTCATACTTTTGAGAGGCTTAGAAATTTAAGATCTAGATCTTACGGACAATGCTTAATAAATACAAGACATTGTAATTTCTATCAATCACTGTCACTTATGGATCTTTTAATGTTATCAAAGTATTTCTTGCTATGAAGACCTAGATCGCTACTAAAAACCTTGAAGGAATAGGCAAAGCTGCTGATTACCAACATTTTCTCCCATTCTAACAATGTTTTCTAGCCCATCAATGACAGTTCACCAATGCTTTAGTCATGTTGAGACATTTGTAAGGATTTTTTTTTTGCCCGTTAATTGCGCGACTCTTTTTCAGACAACAAAAATTAAGACTGGTCCAAACCAAACACATATGCAGTCAACAATTTAACTCATTACCACACGAGAAAATTTTGGACTGGTCCAAATTGAAAGCATTTGCAGACGACAAAATAAAGGTGACTGAAAAATAGAAATTTGTTCTGGAAAGGGTAGAAAACACTGTGGGAAAAGGAGAAAATGCTGGTTGCCAGCATTTTCTCCTTTTCCCACAGTGTTTTCAAAAGGCTTCTTTCTCAGGGGCGTCAAAAGTAGGGATTGAGTGGTAATGGGTTAAGCCACAGCATTGCTCAATTGTTGAGATATGCCTTTGAATGTGTTGAAAACACTTTGAGAAAAGGAGAAAATGCTGATATGCAACATTTTGTTTTTTCTAAGGCGTTTTCAAAAGCCTCCTTCCTTCAGAGTAATTTAGACTCAGGATTGCATGGTCAAGAGAATTAAAATCACACTTGAATCCACTTCACACTGGCCGAATGATACCGCAAGTTGGTTGTCCAAATCTGTGCGATGAATGATCGGATGAAGATTTATATACAAGGTAATGAATATGTACACATATTTACACAGTTCTTGTCCAATTTTTCAAAAGTTCACTTCTTTGCCGCCTTCTTTGCTGGTTTCTTTGGTGACTTTGCCTTTTTAGCTGCTTTCTTTGCTGGGGATTTCTTCGGCTTCGGTGCTTTTTTTGCTGGTGACTTTTTTGGTTTTGAAGCTGCCTTCTTTTTGGGAGTCTTTACTTTCTTTGCTTTCTTCTCCCCTGCTGGTTTCTTTGCTGCTGGTTTTTTAGCCTTTGGCTTAGCTGCCTTTGGTTTCTTGACTTTCTTTTCCTTCTTCACCTCTCCGACACGGAAAGATCCTGCGGCACCAGTACCTTTAGATTGTTTTAGAGATCCATTTTTCACTCCTGCCTTCAAAGCCATCTTCAAATGACTGTTGACAATTTTTGCGTCAGCTCCAACAGTGTAGTTAGCCATGATGTATTTCAAGATAGCCTGTCTGGAAGAGCCGGAGCGCTCCTTCAACTTCGAGATCGTCTCCTGTATCATCTGGCTGTATTTTGGATGAGTTGCTGGCTTTTTTGGCTTTGCTGCCTTTTTCTGTTTTGGTGCTTCAGACATTGTTGTTTTCGAGTAGTGATACCACTGCGTGTTTAGCGGATGAGGTTAAAATATTGATTGTCACAAAGGAAACGCGATTTGGTATTTATAGATAGAACGCGGACCTTACCGAAGACACCTGCTAGTGCGCGAGTAAAAAAAAGTACCGTTGTTATATTTTTGCCCTGTTGTGTTTCCTAACCACAATTCAGATACGATTTCCCCAGCAATCAAACGGTTAGAAATGGGGATAATAGTCTCTTCCTAAAGAGAAGATATAAGAACAAAATTATGTGCAAAGTAAGATAGCCGAAATTGCTCTTGTTTAGTTTAATTCTAATTTAAAGTTAAAAAATAGGTATCCCGCAACATAATTCCTGGACTTTATATGCGTTGCCCACATTTTTTCTTTGAAATTTGGAAGTTTTCATGGTTTAAAATAAATTTCCATTCATTTGTCTAAAATTTGAGATAAATCAATCAGTGTATGGTCACTAAAGGCAAGCAGTCAAGCCCTAAACTTTTTGCCTATGAAACACAAAAATTGACCAGGCGCCATTATTCGTCTTACTAACATCAAAAGACAGCTCAGTGTTTTTCCATGAAATGTTTAAACGAAAACGACGATTTTGTTCTTTCATAGGTTTCATGAGCAATTCCAAAATGCTCAAATCATGTTAGAACATAAAAATTGATATCTTTCAGTCAAAATGATAGGAGAAAAAGCAAAAAAAAAAACACAGTCATAGGGCGTGGGTCTATATAGGAGCTATATGAACTCTTGCAGATAAGTAGGCCTACGATATGTAGATCTACATATCTAGTCTGAATAAGTTCTTGAAAGCTGAGATGAATTATGTTGCAAGGATATTTTTTTTACACTTTGCCTAGATCTATATGGAACAAATGCTTGGTTGATCAAATACGGCTCTACGTCAGTCTAATCCTACTCCATCTATGCGAATTATAACTGACTGGCTAAATCAAAATGGCGCGTCTAGATCTATAGATCTAGAGCTCTAAATCTAGTCGGTATTAGATTTAGACTATGTTGAAAGTTTGGAAATTTAAATTTAATTTGCGAAAAGAATAAATGGAAATATGATAGTCTCGATCTAGATCTATATAGACTATATATAAAGTCTATCTAGATTTATGGGGATCAGTATAGATCTACCATACATGTAGATCTATAGAAATAAATCTAGACTAGATCTAGTTATTAAATTTTCTGTTTTAAGCAGATAAAAAATATATAACAGGACGTTGTAGAAAAAAATGACCGTTTTTCAAATCTAGATTTACATTTTATTTTTAGAAGACTAGATCTAGACACCTTTTTCTGCTTTCAAAGGTAATTCATGCTTTGTTGAGATCCCTGACCATCTAATCATTCAATCTAGATAGATCTAAATAGATCTAGATTCAAGTTATAGATCTAGATCTAATGGTAATGAAGCATCATCATCATCATTTATGTAGATCTAACGAGATCTAGATCTATAGTCTACTTGTAACATTATCAAATCAATCGTACTTGGCTTGATGGATTGTTGTATTGTGTTTAATGTTGTTTTCAACATTATTTCAGTTATTATTTGGCACAGCCAGTGCACATATCTGTGCTTTCTTAGAGTTTCTTTAATCAGTTCTCTGCACAGTACCCTTTCCAAGCCTCTGAAAACTCACTGCTTTCCCACTTGAGTCTTTACCACACAATCCCGACATTTAACTGCGATGAGAAAGAAAGCACTAGAAAACGTTGGAAAAGGAGAAAATGCTGGTTAAGGAGAAAACGCTGGTTACCAGCATTTTCTCTTTTTCCCACAATGTTTTCTAAACTTCCCAAATCAAATTTCTGTTATTGATTCCCATATATTTTGTTGCCTGCAAATACTTTCAGTTTCTTGTCCAAAATCATTTGGTAAAGAGTTTTAAAACGTTGAAATAATGATCAGCGATGAGAGAGGAATGAATCCTGTAGCAATGACTATTATCAATATGTGAAAGAAATTGGCCAAGCGGGGGCGTTGTCTGCGTATGTCATATTTTTCGAAGATTCGACCTGTCTTATATGACGCATCACTATCCCCGATTTCGGGCAGACTGTAGTAATACATGCTATAAAGTAGCAATGGAGAAAATGGTTTTTATCAATACATTTGAGGAAAAATCAGGCCTGTTTAAGCTCTAAATTTCTCTAAACTGCTGATCATAGCTGAGTGAATCGCATGGGGTAGCATTTTATTGAGTAAATGTTTTAGTTTGAAATTCAAAGTAACTGTTGTCGCGTAGGAAAGTGGTTCGGTTCTGTACCCAGGATGCCCAAATTAGATAGATGAGTGTTTATAGAATGCCATGTAGTGGGAGATAATGAAACTATAGGAATCAAATCAGCTATCCCCTGTACCAAAGTCGTGTATGCCACTGACTGCCCCTCTGGGGCTCGGTATATACTCGGCTTGAAGCCTTGTAGGGCTACTTTGTAATCATACTGCTCTTTCAAGGTCTATTAAAGCTCTTATGCTTAATCATATTGCTCCTATAATTTGTGGACAATATAGATCTAAGATCAGACTGCACAGAATGTGCAGTCTGATCTTAGATCTACATTGTCAGACAATATTTTCTTTTCCTGAAAAAATATGACGGAAATGGCAAAATTTGATTTTTCACTATAGGATTTAAATTTTCATATCACTTATTTAGCAGTGTAACTCTTTACGAAAGGACAAAATTCTAGACTGGTCCAACTTAAAAGCTCTTGCAGACAATAAACATAAGTCAAATGTTGAAATTTTGTTTCTAGCAGGGTAGAAAACATTGTGGGAAAAAGAGAAAATGCTGGTCACCAGCATTTTCTCCCTTTCCCACTTTGTTTTCAAACATACTTTCTTGCCAAACATAGCCCATTTTCAAATTCCTGTAGATATTTTCAAACATTGTGGGTAAAGGAGAAAATGCTGGTCACAAGCATTTTCTCCATTTCCCGCAATGTTTCCAAAATACTTCTTTCTGAGGCCGTCGTTAAAAGTCAGGATTGTGTGGTAAAGGGTTAATGGATAAGAGAGAAGTAAAGGAAAAGATCCATTTTCATTCATGAATATGCATGCCTAATCTAATTATAAGAAGAGGGCCATGATGGCCCTGAAGTGCCTCACATACGCCTTTTGAACAAACATAACCTTTTCAGCTCTCTTCTTCTTAGATTGTCCACAAGCTTTTTTCTAGAATGTCACAGCGACCTACTTTCTTGCCAAACATAGCCCATTTTCAAACTCATGTTTATATTTCAAATTCATCATTCTGACTAGCATTCAAGAATATTTCACAGAAAATGTGACTGGCCTCTAAGGTGTACATAAGGTTTTTAAAAAATTCTACCAGATGAGCTACCTTTTGACCTGAGAATCAATTTGAGCCTGATTTAAGTCTTTATTCAACGAAAAAAATTTGGACAGGACCAAAATGAATGCATCTGTAGACGACGAAATAAAAGTGACTGAAAAGTTTAAATTTGTTTTGTGAAGGGTAGAAAACATTGTGGAAAAAGGAGAAAGTGCTGGTAACCAGCATTTTCCCCTTTTCCCACAATGATTTCTAAAGACCTCTTTCTCAGGGTCTTTAAAAGTCGGGATTGTTTGGTAAAGAGTTAATCAACAAATTTTTGGACTGGACCAAAATGAATGCAATTGCAGACGACAAAATAAATGCGACTGAAAAACTGAAATTAGGTTTGGGAAGGGTAGAAAATCTTGGTTATCAGAGTTATTAAAAGTCGGATTTGTGTGGTAAAGGGTTAATCCAATTGTCTGTGAGCTGAAGATCTTTTTATTGCTAACTGACAGAACCTCGGCAAACCACTGATAGTGAGTGAAAGCAATATACATGTAGCTTACCCTAAGTCTTCACTACATTTATAATGTCCGTATTGAAGGCACTTGCAGAGGACAAAATAAATTTTAGCTATGATGATAACTGTTTATATGCAAGTGTACAAAATCTTTGTTGGAAAGGAAGAACATGCTGGTCAACATACCAGCATTGGTTCCTTTTCCTACATGTTTCCAAAAGGGATCTTTCTCTGGGTACTTAGACTCACTGGCCTGTATTCACCAACCATTCTTAAGACCGTTCTTTATCCTATTCTCCAAGATTTCTAAATTTGAATATAACACAACTACTGATTGGCTAAACCAAATGGTAACCAGCGTTTTATCCTTTTCCCACAATATTTTCTATTGGCTTCTTCCTCAGGGTCATTAAAAGTCAGGGTTGAGTGGTAAAGGGTTAAAAAGAGTGATCTATGCTCTGTCAAAAGGAGCTTAATTAATCTGCATAAAATATCAAGGAAGAATCAAGCTTTTCCTGTGTGTGTATACATAAAACAAAATTCTTAAATGATTTTTTAAATTTTCATTTTATTCATCTACCCTCATCTTACTATCATCAAAATGTTAATGTAAATTCTGATTATATAAAAAAATATAAATTTATGTAAATATTGTGTAGATCATAGTAAAGTAATATTCCATTTTAATGACATCCAGGCCAAATGAAAACACAGAGCATCAAATGTGGGAGCCAAAACTCAGCTGCAATAGCTTTCGTTTTAAGAAAGGGGCTTAACTCTTTATCAAACAACAAAATTTTAGACTGGTCCAAACTGAAAGCATTTGCAGACTACAAAATAAAAATGTAGCTTATATGATGATCTCTGTCTTTGATAGGGTTGAAAACATTGTGGGAAAAGGAGAAAATGCTGGTTACCAGCATTTTCTCCTTTTCCCACAATGTTTTCAAAAGGCTTCTTTCTCAGGGTTGTTAAATGTTGGGATTGTGTGGTAAAGAGTTAACTGTATATGAATATTTTTATGATTATTTTACCCTTGTTATTTGGGTTTCTCTTTGATTGTCCAAGTTTGAAGTACTGTTTACATGTTGAAATATTTACAAATTACCGGTTAGAAGTATTTTGCAAATGAAAATGTTTGCAAATTCAAGGCAATTACAGAAAAGTTTTCATGTTTCCAAATGTGTGAAATTGCAAAAATTTTCATGTCACAAATTTTCCACTTGTACAGTAAATATCCTCAGAAAGAGTAGAAATACATATATTATAAAAAAAGACATTGTTTTTGAAAAACTTTAGGTAAGGAAGGGATGTAACTATGTAAAAAATATTTCAAAGGTTGCCTGCCCTTGTTGTATAAGTTCATCTTTTGTTAATTAACAACTTGTCCAAGTTTAAAGTCAATGTCTTTAGAAAAAACAGAGATACAGTATTATAAAACATCAAAGATTTTGCATGATGACGTTCTGAGAAAAAACGTCAATGTTTCTTTGGAAACAGCTGAGCTAAAACCACACCTTCTATAACTACATAATTGCAAAAACAACCTATGCTGGAAATATTAATATCATAGAAGAATTTTACAATAATTGTTTTCACTAACTAACTTTAGAGACAAATACTGCATTTAACAAAAGCAACATTGCAGAATAACTTGGCACTTAGCACTATGAAAGTCAGTCTTGTTGCTTTTCTTTATAGTGTAGTTCAAGATCAGTGAGCAAAGAATGAGCAGTCTACTCTTGAATCTACATTTCCTCATTTCTTAACCCTTAACCAAACAATCCCTGGTTTCAAAGACTCCTAGAAAGAAGACTTCTAAAAACACCGTGGGAAAAGGAGAAAATGCTGGTTACCAGCATTTTCTCCTTTTCCCACAACGTTTTCTACCCTTCCACAGTTTTAATTTTCAGACGTTCAAAAGTTCAGGTTTCAGTTTTTGAGTCACCTTCATTCTGTCATCTGCAAATGCTTTCAATTTGGACAATTCTGAATTTGTCGTTAGATATAGAGTAAATATATTCTACTGTAGCTGAAACTATCTCTAGTTACAGTATTTTTAAGTACTTCATTTATACAGCAATCTAAACGTGAAAGGCTCTTGAAAACACTGTTGGAAAAGCAGAAATTGTTGGTCAACAGCAAATAACAACAGCAAATAAATATTTGCTCTTCTACATATTGACTATACTGGCACATTTTGCGATTAAAAAACGTAAGAAATCTGGGCATTTCTTTCCTTATATTGTTTGTACTCAGCAATTGCCAAGACTGGCATTGCCAAAATTTAGCAGGAAACGGGTTAAGATTTCATGAAATATGAGATAATAAAGTGCATAAAGTTGGTAGTTAATATCATAATATCTAACTAAACATCTTATTTCTTATATTTAGCTAAAATGTCCAACACATCTTGTACATCATCCTTTGAGCCAAGGAAAATAGGCGATCTCTCGTGAATAGACTTTGGCTGTAAATCTAGGACACGCATTTCACCTGTGGTTGCTGCCCCGCCTGCTTGCTCCACGATGTATGCCATTGGGTTACATTCGTACAGCAAACGAAGCTGCAAATAGTGATAGATTTGAAAATAAAAAATCTTTCAACAAAATGTTTTTCAACAATGTTTCAATAACAAATTATGATGAACTACTATTATCAAAGTTTACACTAAACTTCCACAAATATTTAGCTCTTTACCAAAAGACAAAATTTTGGACAAGTCCAAATTGAAACCATTTGCAGATGACAAAATAAATGTGAATCAAAAATTGAAATTACCAGCATTTTCTCCTTTTCCCACAATGTTTTCTAAAGACTTCTTTCTCAGGGTCGTCAAAAGAAGGGATTGTATGGTAAAGGGTTAAGACATATTAAATTTCTTATCTTCAGTTGCTTTCAATGTAGACTAGCTAAAACTTTGATGTCTCGTTCACTATTAGTTGTCCAGTCAGGTGGCAGGGTACTTGGACACTTGTTCACAGCTTTGGCAAATCATATCGCCTGGGCCATCTTTGGCTTGGAGTGATATAATTTGGTTACCAGCATTTTCTCCTTTTCCCGCAATGTTTTCTATAGGCTTCTTTCTCAGGGTCTTTAAAAGTTCAGATTATGCGGAAAAGAGTTAATATTGTATTTCTTTTATGAGCGACTCA
The DNA here is from genome assembly GCA_943736015.1 of Tridacna crocea. Taxonomy (NCBI): domain Eukaryota; kingdom Metazoa; phylum Mollusca; class Bivalvia; order Cardiida; family Cardiidae; genus Tridacna; species Tridacna crocea. Next base: position 21,945,194 of record OX031066.1, read on the forward strand.
TATGGACTGACTTTGTCATCTTAGATTTTGCGCTGAAGGTTATTCAACTCTACAAGGCTCCTGACAGGGAAACTGCTTTTCCCGGAGTTTGCCAGCATGCAGCAATCTTTACAGTTCGATCATGTTATCAAATCAGACACTGAGAAATTGCAGTGCAGTATTACAAAGTCAACTCTTTACAAAATGACATAATTTAGGACTTGTTAACTCTTTACCAAACGACAATATTTTAGACTCATTCAAATTGAAAGCATTTGCAGACGACAAAATTAAAGGTAACTGAAAAATAGAAATTTGTTCTGGGAAGGGTAGAAAACACTGTGGGAAAAAGAGAAAATGCTGGTTACCAGCATTTTCTCCTTTTCCTACAGTGTTTTCAAAAGGCTCCTTTTTCAGGGGCGTCAAAAGTAGGGATTGTGTGGTAATGGGTTAAATTTGAAAGCATTTGCATAAAAACAAATTATCTTTTTTATCAAATGAAAACATTTTAGTCAAAGTTGAAGGCATTTGCAGATGACAAAATTAATATTACTCAAAAATTGAAATTTGTTCTGCGAGGGTAGAAAACATTACAGGAGAAGGAGAAAATGCTGGTTACCAGCATTTTCTCCTTTTCCCACAATGTTTTGAAAAGGCTTCTTTTTCAGAGTCACGAAAATTAGGGATTGTTTGTTAAATGGTTAAATAATAGGGTTTGTGTATTAAAGGTAGAAAACATTGTGGGAAAATGCTGGTTACCAGCATTTTTTCAATTTCCCTCAATGTTTCCTCAAGCCTTCTTTCTCAGGGCTGTTATAGCTCAGGTTTATTAGGTAAAAGATAAATAAAGGTAACTACAATACCTTTCCCTTGGGATTTTCCTTTGTGGCAGGGTACATGAAAATTCCTCCATACAACAATGTCCTGTGTACATCAGCTACCATAGAACCTATGTACCTAGCTCCATAAGGTTTCCCTGTCTGTAAAAAAAAAGATAGTTTGTTAGTTCATGATATTAACCAAGGGGTGGATGTCTCACACAACTAATTCTTATTCTAAAAAATTAGGATTTCATGTACAATAAAAGTATAATGACTGTTCAACAGGAGCTTCACAAAGCCGCGCATGTACACCCAAGGGGGCTTGTCTGTGAAATAGGGTAAAATCTATAATGTCTGCAGATATCCAACTTTTAAAAGTCACATGCACAATTAGACATCATAAGAGATTCATTGTAGTAATTTTGAACATATTTCAATAAAACTTGTAGGAGGAGTTACTCGCACAGAAACTGCTAATGGACAGACAGACGACTGGGGCCATAACATAATACGACCCTTTGGCGGTTAAATTCAACAAAAGAAGGGGTATTAAAGTGAAAGACTTGTTATCTGAGTTCCTGGGTTTGAGCCTCATTGGAAGCACAGATTTTTTGTAGAAGTGTTTCCTGGGAAAGACACTTAAGGGCCCTAGCCTATTACTGGTGAAGCCCAGGACATATATCAACTCTTTACACAATAATTTCACGCAATGTTTTCAAATGCCTTCCTTTCTCAGGGTCATTTAACCCATTACCACACGAGAAAATTTTAGACTAGTCCAAATTGAAAGCATTTTCAGATGACAGAAAAAAAGCGACTGAAATTTTGAAATTTGTTCTGTGAAGGGTAGAAAACAAGGTGGGAAAAGGAGAAAATGCTGGTTACCAGCATTTTCTTCTTTTCCCCACAATGTTTTCTAAAGGCTTCTTTCTCAGGGGCATCAAAAGTAGGGATTGTGTGGTAATGGGTTAAAGGAATATGTGGTAAAGGTTTAAGCTGTAATTGAGAAACTTACCTTTGGGTATTTTTTACTCCTAATATACTCCTGCACAGGTGCATCCCAAGAAGCTTCATAGCCCTCATTCAGAGAGTAGATTTTTCCTCTGGGCTTTATCTTAATATCTTTCTCTGTCAGCAGAAACTCACCAATAGCCTTTAAAAGAAAATTTTATCACATAACCTCCCTTGTATTCAGTGCAATATACCCATTATGAATTTTCTTATCTTTTACACGTATAATAACACAACTTTGGATGTCATTTGGCCCGCAACAGGTAACAAGGGGCATTCGGAATACTAGTATTTGCGTAGAGTTTCATCCCAGATCAGACCAGTCCCAGGTTACACTTTCAGATCGTGTGTGATTTTCTGTTTCATACAAGTCTAATATACGACAAAATCTAATACTGTCATAAAGTGCCATCTCGCATTAACCTGCAAGGACTGCACAAGCTGATCTGAGACAACACTTTACCCAAGTGTCCAAAAGCCCCCTTTACCCATGTTGCAGATCATTTTGACATTCTCCTGGTACATCTGTAGATGGTTTTGCATCTTCTGAGCTATAGGTTTTGAAATACTGTTATGTGATAAGTCTGACTTGAGTTGGTGTTGAAATTAGAAATATAATTAACCCTTTACTAAACAATCCATGGTTTTTATGACCCTGAGATTGAAGGCTTCTGAAAACATTGTGGGAAAGCGAGAAAATGCTGGTTACCAGCATTTTCTCCTTTTCCAACAATGTTTTCTTCCCAGCTCGAAATAAATATCAATTTTTGAGTCAAGTTAAATTTGTCATCTGCAAATACTTTCAATTTGGACCAGTCCAAAATGTTGTTGTTTGGTAAAGGTTTAAAGTCATCAAGAAAAAATGTTTTTAAGGTTGTGGACCCATAACAGAAAACAGCTATTTCCACTATAATACTATCCAACAAAATTTGCTATGAATGAAAATGAGTATTGTTGTACTACTTTCACTGAGCCACTTTTTCCTTTTTGTCCTTCTTAGAATTATCATTTATAAATCTAAAACCACTATATTCTCATTTTAAAGGGAGATGATAATTACCTCTCTTTTCTGGAAATTAACAAAAGTATCAACAAATAATTTCAAGATAGACAACCCTTTACCACACAATGCCGATTTTTAACGACCCTGCAGAAGTAGCCTTTTGAAAACATTGTGGGAAAAGGAGAAAATGCTGGTATCCAGCATTTTCTCCTTTTCCCACAATATTTTCTACCCCTTGAAACAAAAACCGCATAATTAAGCCACATCGAAATTATCATCTGCAAATGCTTTCAATTCAAACAGGTCTAAAATGTTGTGTGGTAAAGGGTTAAAGGAATTTCTGGTCGGTTGAAAATGTCTTAAAAGTTTTATATCTATGAATATGTATTTATCAACTATCAAGAAATTTCATGCCATGCTGCACTAGAAGTATTACAGGTCTACTACCTTAAGCTCCTCAAAAGCTCAGTTGATAAAATTTTTCCTAGACTAATAATCATTTTATAAAATTTGATCTCAAACATCAACTTATGTCAGATCATATATCTAACCCTTTACAACACAATCCCTAGTATTAACAACTGCGAGAGAAGCCCTTTGAAAACATTGTGGGAAAAGGAGAAAATGGTTAAAAAAAAAAACTTTGAGAAAAGGAGAAAATGCCGGTCACCAGCATTTTCTCCTTTTCTCAGTGTTTTTCGACCATTTTTTAGAAACATTTTGCCTGCTATTGCTTTCAAACTGGGCGTGTCCACTATACATTTGTTTGGTAAAGCATTAACTCATACCAGATAGCAAAGTGTTAGGATAATTCCAATTGAAGCAAGTACAGAGAAGTTTATTTTAACATGGTGCTCTTTGATAGAATCTGACAATTTTACAAAATAAATTATAAGTTCAAGGGGAGATCACCCTTGAATTGTAGCGAACAGATGATTGAAAACTTCGTCTTGCACAACTCCAGTATACGATCAATGTATCAACAAACTTTCAATACAATAGCAGCAAAACTGTAGGAGTATTTTGCCACACAAATTTACAAGTATTTTGTTCACAGATGCACACACAGATGAACGGACGCACAGACAGACTGATTCCAGTATATCCCCCCAAAACATTCAATTTGCAGAAATATAAAAATTCATTAACCCTTTACCCCATAACGCATTTCTATGGTATCTCTAATTTACCTTAAATAACAGCAAGAAGGAAGTGATTTCTTATGTGTATATGACATCTTTTGATAGCATAGAAAACAGTGTGACAAAAGGTGAAATTGCTCGTCACGAGCAATTTCACCTTTTGCCACAATGTTTTCCAACGGCTCCTACAAGCAATGCGTATAAAATGAGTATCTATGGAGCAAAGGGTTAAACATACAGGATCCAACATGAATCCATTCACACCATGACCAGTTGACATGACTATCATCGTTGCGCTTCCATACAGTGCATATCCTGCAAGGACTAGTTCTCTCCCTGGTAACAGCATATCCTTTTCTGTAACTGAATCTTTGTGATCCTGAAAGCAAAAAGCAAATCCCAAATTTAATTCTCCCAAAGTCTATGACTTGTAACATTTTTAACTCTTTACCAAACAACAAAATTTTGGTTTTGTCCAAATTAAAAGCATTTGCAGACGACAAAATAAATATGATTCCAAAATTGAAATTCGATTTGGGATGGTTTGAAAACATTGGTGGAAAAGGAGAAAATGCTGGTTACCAGCATTTTCTCATTTTTCCACAATGTTTTCAAAAGCTTACTTTCTCAGGGTCGTTGAAAGTTGGGACTGTGTGGTAAAGAATTAAGCATAGAAATCAATGCCATTAGTTTGATCAGTTTATTAACCCTATACCAAAGAATCAGGGGTTTTAATGATCCGAAGGGGGGGGGGGGCTATTGAAAATATTGTGGGAAAGGGAGAAAATACTGGTAACTACTGTTTTCTACTTTTTCTATGTATTTTGTGCTCTTTAAAATACAAATGCCACCCTTTAGCCATGTACCACATAATCCCGAGTTTCATCAACAGTATGCAAGAAGCCTTTTGAAAACATTGTGAGAAATGGGGAAAATGCTGGTGACCAGCATCCTTTTCCCACAATATTTTCTACCATTCCCAAAACAACTTTCAATTAACTTGAATTTTGTTGTCTGCTAATGCTTTCAATTTGGACAGGTCCAAAATTTTGTTGTTTGGTAATGAGTTCAGCCATATTAATTTTGTTTTTTTCAAGTCCTTTTAATTTGGTCTGCAACCGCAGTTTGATAAAGTTTAAAACTTACCTGCCCCTGTTGTATGGGTTCCCTTTTTGACATTTAACATTCAGTTAACATTTAACATTTAACATTCAGTCCAGGTTTGAAGTAAAAATCTTCATAAATGACAGTAACATTACAGAAAATCAAAGTTTTTGAAAGGCGATATAACAGACTCTGACAATGCACATTACAACGCTAGGGCTAAGTCAATACATGTATCGAAATATTTTCTTCCAAAATAGTTGAGCTCATAAAAATCATTCGAACAGTTTAACCCAAGTCCATGTTGTCTGTGCATATCATATTCTTTAGAGATTCGACCTGTCTGCTAGGACACATCACTCCCCCCAGTGTTGGGGGGGATTTTAGTAATACATGCTAATAAAGTAGCAATGGAGAAAATGACCATTATCAATACATTTGAGGAGAGATCAGGTCTGTATTAGCTCCAGATTTCTCTAAACAATTATAATATTTACTGACAAAAATTATTTGAAAAAAATATGGTCATTTACTGCAAATCTTTGTATACAGTATCTGAAAATAGATCAATAAGATACACCGAGTATATGTGCATTACCCATGCCTGTTGGGCCTGTTTTAATAAATGGCCGGTGCATAGATTACATACTAGCTGATAATAGCTGAATGAATCGTGGTAGCGTTTTATTGAGTAAATGTTTTCTTAGTCTGAAATTCAAAGCAACTGTTGTCACGTAGAAAAGTAGTCTGGTTCTGTACCCAGAATACCCAAATTAGATTGATGGTATTTGTAGAATATCATCTAGTGGGAGAGAATGCCCACATCCCTTCATGGGACACTTACCTTACACTTACACAAAAGTGCTAAGCCCTGCTTTGTTTACTAGCTAAAAAATAAATATATTTACCGTTTTGTAGACACCAAATATGCTACCAATGGACACCAGACAGTCTATGTTTGAGGACCCATCTAATGGATCAAACACAACCATGTACTTTCCCTGTAATGAAAAAAACAACAACAAAATTTATTTTCAACCTTTCACCAAATCATTTCTGCTGAAGAGGGTGTTTCAAAACACTGTTGGAAAAAAAGAAAAGGTTGTTAACTCTTTCCCTACATGACTAAACTTTGGACGTGACCAAATTGAGAGCATGTGCTGTCGAAAATAAATGTAACTCAAATGATTTCTATTTTTTATATAGTAGAAAATATTATGAGAAAAGGAGGAAATACTGGTTGCTAGCTTTTTTTCTTTTTTCCACAATGTTTTTGAAAGGCTTCTTCCCTGATTTTACCATCACCTTTCTTACACAAAGTTGTTGCAATAGTTGCCTTCATTCCATACCTGGATAAATGTACATTTTTACACCTCTGCATCAGCCATCTTTTAATAACATTGTGAGAAAAGGGGAGATTCCTTGTGTCAATTAACTTTACCACATTTCATTAACTTCAAGAAGATGATTGCATTATAGATAAAGGTTCCTGCGTGGCTTACTGGTAAAGTGAAGGACTCATGATCTCGAGGCCCTGAGTTTAAGTCTCACTGCATCGGCTCTGTTTTTTTTTTTCCCAGGAGTGTCCTTAGGCAAGACACTTCAGAGTACAAGCCTAGTGCTGATGAAACCCAGGAAATACAGGAAAATGTGAGCTGTAGCCATGATTATAACTGAAACAATGTTGAAAGCAGCGTAAAACATTCAATCAATCAGTCATTATAGATGAGCCTAAAATATTGTTACTTTAACTCTTTAACAAACGACAAAAACTTAGACTGGTCCAAATTCAAAGAGTTTACAGATGGCAAATTAAATGTTACTAAAAGGATGATTATTGTTTTTGAAAGGAAAGAAAACTTTGTGGAAAAAGGAGAAAATGCTGGTTACCAGCATTTTCTCCTTTTTCCACAATGTTTTCAAAAATGGCTTCTATCTCAGGGTCATAAAAACCAGGGATTGTCTGGTATGGCATTAAAATTATGTTTCATAAAAAAAAATGACATTTTAATACTATAATGAATAACCATCTAGTTATGTTGAATACTCAGAAGGAAAACTTAGTTTTGAAACTGGAACACTCTGTATATACCGGTACATACCCTTTGGTCTTGGTCTACAAAGATTGCCTCTTCATTCTCCTCTGATACCATCCCACAAGTCATATAGGAATTTTTAAACATATTGATAAACAGATCATTGGCAAGAACATCCAGTTTTTTCTGCTCATCGCCAGTGGTATTTGTAACTCCTGATATCCCATGTCTGCAAATAGAAAGGGTGACCCCTGTAGCCCATTATCATATAATTCGGACTTTTATTGACCAAGTTGGAGAAGGCTTTGAGAACATTACCAGAAAAGAAGGAAATGCTGGTAACCTTACGATTGCCAAATTTTGGGAGGATAGATGATAGTCATTGCAACAGGATTCATTCCTCTCTCTCCCAATACCATTGTTTCAATGATGGTTATGTGGGAAAGCAGCCAGTGGCTTGGGAAAAATATTGTGAGGGGTACTGGTATTAGGAAAGACTCCAGGAAAGCATGGATAGGTGCTCTGGCCACCACAATGTAACTGAAATAATGTTGAAAATGATGTTAACCCATTACCAAATGACAATATTTTAGACTGTTCCAAATTAAAAGCATTTGCAGATCACAAAATAAAAGTGACTGAATATTTAAAATTTGTTTTGTGAAGGGTAGAAAACATTGTGGGAAAAGGAGAAAATGCTGGTTACCAGCATTTTCTCCTTTTCCCACAGTGTTTCCTAAAGGCTTCTTTCTCAGGGGCGTCAAAAGGAGGGATTGTGTGGTAATGGGTTAAACAATCAATTAACTCTTTACCAAACGACGAATTTATAGACTGGTCCAAATTGAAAGCATTTGCAGACAAAAAAAAAAAGGGACTGAAAAATCGAAATTTGAATTGGGAAGGTTAGAAAACATTGTGGGAAAAGGAGAAAATGCTGGTTTCCAGCATTTTCTCCTTTTCTCACAATGTTTTCTAAAGGCTTCTTTCTCAGGGTCATCAAAAGTCGTCATTGTGTGGTAAAGAGTTAATCACTATTCCATCCATGATTGTGTTTCAAGACCTATAACCAAGGCCAGCACTATGACTCTGGTTAACCTTTCACCAAACAACCTTCAGACATTAGGTCATTGAAAACACTTTGAGAAAAAGAGAACATTCTAGTAACAAGAATGTTCTCCCTTTGCCAAAATGCTTTCTACCATTTCAAAGACAAATCTTTTTTAACTCAATCAACTTTTGATTTGTCATTTGCTGGTGCTTTCAGAAACTATTGACTAAACTGAAAGCTTTGTGTCCTAAAGTGAAGAATAAACTCCCTTGACACAAAGTCCCAACATATAATGCCTACAAGAACTAAGGCATGAAAAACATTGCTAGAAAAGGAGAAAAATCCTATTAACGAGAATTTTCTCCTTTTCCTATCAAAGACAAATTTCATCATTTGAACTTGAGCCATATTTGATTTGTCATCTACAAATGCTTTCAATATGGAAAGCACTTTATTGTTGAGTTAATCCTTGTACCAAACAACCCCTGGTTTTACGGACCCTGAGAAAAAAGGCCTTCTGAAAACATAGTGGGAAAAGGAGAAAATGCTGGTTATGGAGAAAATGCTGGTAACCAGCATTTTCTCCTTTTCCCACAATGATTTCTTCCCTTCCCCAAAGAAATTTCACAAACATGTATACAGTCACTTTTATTTTGTTGTCTGCAAATGCTTTCAATTTGGACCAGTTTCAAATTTTGTTGTTTGGTAAAGAGTTAAGAGATAGACAGTTTTGGTGTAGAAGATAATACAACTTAGTTCAAATATACCTGGTACTTCATGTGCCATCTGTATTGGTGAGGTTTGGTGAGGTAATGGGTAAAGACATTTTTAAAGGTGGGTATTTAGAATTTTTACATCTCACCAAATTAAAAAATATTATATCACTGAAATTCATATGAAAAAATAATACAAATCATCAATAATTAAGATTCATAAAATTACAAAAAAAAATTTTTTTGATGGTGTTCCCTTAAAAGGCTATGTAGCCTCTTAAGGTATTTTTAGATTTCGCGCCAAAAATCAATAAAGCATTTTGGGAATGCCAAGTGACTGGCACGAGACTCATAGCCCTTAAATAACATTACGTAACAAACATGTAATAATTATTTTCCATAATGTCTTCTTTGGACCCTATGTTTGAAACTTAATCTGTGTATTCCTGAATGAAGATAAGTGAATTGATAATCTAAAAATAGAACATGTCTCCCGTCCGTGACGATCTGGGCTGTAGTAAATCTCTATTTTCTCGTGTTGTCGGACGGTGTTCGATTACTGGAGGTTTATGAATGAAAATTAAAAGGCTTTGGGAGTATAAGGATGATATTTTTGCACTTTTGTACAATTTTCGTCCCAAAATCTGAAGGGCCACCTTTAACTCTTATATCTATAATAGGACAAATTTATGTGTATAGACCAATTCAAAAAAAAATTGTGGGTGACAAAATTCAATTCAACTCATATGATTAGATCTGTCTTAAAGGCAAAAAAAAACCCACATTATGGCAAAAAGGATATAGATCTAATGCTGATTCTTTTTCCAACGATATTTTCAGAGAAGCCTTCCTCTGGCAGGACTGTTAAAACTTGGGATTGAGTGGCAAAGGGTCGACAAGAAGTTGGTTCAACAAAAAGTCGGTCAGCTCTCATACTGCACAAAAACAAAAACATGTTTACAGGCTGTTTATCTTTTTGTGTACCTCTTTACAATTGTATCAGTTTACACCCCCTACACCAGTATAATTAGAGACATTTTTAAATGGGAAAAACATCTGAAATATTGCTGTACCAAGTTTTTTTGGACAGAATGTGCAACAAAATAGTGGACAGTGTAGATCTTAGATCAGACTGTCCATTCTGTGCAGTGTGATCTTGATCTACATTGTCCACAAAAACAAGTTAAGTCGATTCTAGTGCTTTTAGGGTTAAATCCCAGAGTTTTTCAAGGCGTTTCTTCGAGTAAAAAGTCAATACTAAACATTTGCAAGCATTTATTTGTTTCACATTTTCATCTTTGAATCTGTTATAGGGAAAATCCAACTCTCTTGTACACCATGCTATTAATAGTAATTATGATCAAAAATAGCCAACAGAACATCTATAAATAGACATGCTGTCTGATTTCTAGTCCACAATGTAACAGCTGGGTTCAAATGCCTTTGAGACATCCATCTCACCTACTTAATGCTCCTATTCCTCAACATAAGTTTGTAATTATACATGTAAACAAAACTTGATTCGAAAACAACAAAAACTATATAAAATCGTCCAACTTGAATGCCATTATAGAAAATAGATTAACTCTTTTCATACACTGGACGAAACCAGACACTTTTGAGGACTATGTAGATCAGGATCAGACTGCACTCTGTTTGCTGCGTTATTTAGATTAAGACCAAACTATCTATGGAAAAAGCATGGCGGGAAATAGTTGTTTAAAAAAGTGGCTGTTTTAAAGTTTAAACATATTTATTTTACATCGATTGAGAAACAAGTTCTTACATGTTCTGGACCCATAACTATCTGATGGCTGGATTGGTATAATACAAAAAGGAGATACCACTGGAATTTGACATTATATAACCAAAATAAATGATAAAATATTAAAAAAAAAAATCTCCCCTATATAATATAAACATGTGTATATATCCATGGGCTGATCCAGAGGGGGGGACCGGGGGTCTGGACCCCCCTGGAAATTTGGCAAAATGTGGTTAAAATTAATCTTAAAGAAAGTTCCTTAATGTGGAGAACTCCTCATGGTTAGAACTGGAAATGTTGACTTTTCTTGTAAACGACTAACATCCGCTGAAATCTGGAAATCAAAGTATCATACAATAAGACGAGCGCTTTTTCGGTGGGACCCCCCCCTCCCACAGAGAAAAGTATCTGGATCCGCGCAGGTATATCATACATATCATACAGGAGAAATTTTATTTTCATATTTTATCGTGTTTATATTACATCTAGGGGAGATTTTTTGTTATATTTTATCATTTATTTTAGTTATAGAATGTCAAATTCCTGTGGAGATACATTAAACCACAGGAATTTGACATTCTATAACCAAAATAAATGATAAAATATGATAAAAAAATCTTCCCTCTATATTATGTTTGTATTATATGGGTGAGATTTTTTTTCATATTTAATCATTTATTTTGGTTATAAAATGTCAAATTCCCGTGATCAAACCCTGTTTTGCCAGAAAATGGCTCATCTTTTAAGTAGATGTATTGTTTGAATGTTTGAATGGTGTTTCACACCACTTTCCATATTATTTTATTCATATCACTGCAACAGCCCACAAATACATGTTTTCCTGGGTTTTACCAGTCCTAGGCTGGGGCTCTGAAGTGTCTTGCCCAAGGACACCCCTGTGAAAAATCAAGTGGAGCCAGCGAGATTCAAACCCAGGACCTGTAGGTCACAAGTCCTACACCTAACCCCCTGAGCCACAACAGGATCCCCTGTATGGTCAAGGGTTTACTTTTCACCATACAAGAAAATATTAAGACTAGGCTAAATTATAAGCATTCTGTGGACAAAACTGATTGCTGTTAAACCTTTTCCACACAATCCTGAGTTTTAACGACCCTGAAAGAGAAGGCTTTTGAAAACTTTGTGGGAAAAGAAGAAAATGCTGGTAACCAGCATTTTCTCCTTTTCCCACAAAGTTTTCTACACTATTAAATTTCACTATTTGAGTCACCTCCAACTTGTAGTACACAAAAAATTAATGCTGTCAATTAAGACATGTCCAAAATTTTGTCATCAAGGTAAAACGATGATATAATAGGATTTTTCTCTTTGAATGGAAAGGAAACATTGTGGAAACAGAAGAAAGTGCAAGTTACCAGCTGGACATCTTCTCCTTTTCCTTCTATGTTTTCCCAAGAGTTCTTTCTGAGGGTCGTTAAAGCTCGGGGTAATCTTGACTTGGTAAAGGCTTAACCCTTTCCCAAACAATCCCTTGTTTCTACCACCCTGAGATAGCAGCCTTTTGAAAACATTGTGGGAAAAGAAGAAAATGCTGGTAACCAGCATTTTCTCCTTTTCCCACAATGTTTTCTACCCTTCACAAAACAAATTTCAATTTTTGAATTACATTTAATTTGTCGTCTGCAAGAGCTTTCAATTTGGACCAGTCTAAAATTTTGTCGTTTGGTAAAGAGTTAAGAAAACAAAATACCTTTTGCCCTCAAGAGAAAATCTATATCCTGTTACGTAAGTTAATATGGGTATGTAAGTTAAAAATAGAAAGCGGATGACAATTTATTTATAATTTGCTATCAAATTGATCTTAATATTTTAAGCGTAAAATCCAAATTTTGATAATGCAGCTGGAATTACAATGTACTGTACATGTAGGAATGTGCAGAAAACTTTTGGGATCGTCATTTTTTAGTCAATCAACCATTAATCTAAATTGTATTTTCTCTCTTAACTTAATCATATCCTGAAAAAGATTTGTAGCAAAAAAAAAAAAGGAAATATTACTGTAAAAAGTTATTGTATTATTCAAATACTGTGGCACATGGCTAAAAAGCGTTGAGGTTCAAGGCGAAATAGTTCATTGAAATATTTTTTTCGACCCAACCTAGCATTTGTACTGTATATTACAAAGACAGTGTATATTTCTCTGGTTTAATATATATGTCGTAGTCCAAACTGGAATCCAGGCAGATCCGGAATCTGCCTAGACCAAACTGGAATTTGTCTATAACAAAGCAGGATTCCAGTTTAGCTTTGCAGCTCTACAATCTGCCTAAACCAAATTTTGATTATTTCTCGTTGAATACAGGGCGTCTACATATGAATCATCTTATTCGTAAACTCCAAAATAAAAGAAGTTTTAGTCAGAAATTCAGAGTAAATATAAATTTTGAATGTTTTGTACTAATAAAAAAGGTGGAAAAAAGAGCGATTGTGGAAAAAAATCATATAAAATGCTATAAATGAAAATACCTCTCAATTGAAAACATAATTAAATCAATATATTTAAATAAAATATCAGAAAACGATGCATTTTGGTCTACACAAAATTTGAATTCTAATTTGGTCTAGGCAGATTCCGGATCTGCCTAGATTCCAATCTGGCCTACGATATATACATGTATTGTATAAATACAATATAAATGTCTATATTGTTAAAAAAAAAAAAATGAAATATCTGTCTCCAAAATCTCTCTATTTTGACAAGTCTAAATTTAATATTTTTGAATTTTTGAATTTAATACATTTGAAATCTTCAAGTGCAAATGCTAAAATTGAATGTTCGACAAGTCCAAATTCTTTCATCTTGTAAACAGTCATTCTTTACCAAACAACAGAATTTTCAATCCTTCAGAATTGGCAACCAACAAAAAGAATGTGATTCAGACAACTTGATTTGTCTTTGAAAGGTTAGAAAACATTGTGGGAAAAGGAGGAAATGCTGGTTACCTATTTCACTTTGTCAGAAAATAATCAAACAAGAGGTAACAAATACAAATTATACAAAAAAAGGTCAAAAACAGAACTACGGAAAAACTTTTTCAGCAGTAGAGTTATAGACCATTGGAATGCAGTGAGTAATGATGTAGTAACTGCACCAAGTATCAACTCATTCAAAAACAGACTTAACCCATTACCACACAATCCCGAGTTTTAACGACCCTGTAGGAGAAGCTTTTGAAAACATTGTGGGAAAAGGAGAAAATGCTGGTAACCAGCATTTTCTCCTTTTCTCACCATGTTTTCTTCGCTATAAAAAGCAAAAATCATCCTTTCAGTCACATTAAAGTTGTTGTCTGCAAATCCTTTGAATTTGGAACAGTCTTAATTTTTGTCGTTTGATAAAGAGTTAACAAACAGTGGAAACAACATCCTTTGAAATTCATGCCGAGCTGGTATAGCCCATACACAAACAGACAAAGTAACCAAACAGATGGACTTTTAGAAGCAGAAGGCTTACTCGCAGTCCTAGGAACGTAAGTTAAATGTAAGTTAATAGATCTACTTTATAATACAATTATGGGATCCCCTCATATTTTTAAACTGTTCACCTATGAATGAAGACTTTTGAAACAAATAGATCTACCAATATAATTCCATCATTTGACTCATATTTCTGTCATCGTATGCAAACCTGATGCTTTGAATTTGGACAAGTCTACACAGGTATCATCTAGTCAGGACCAAGTTAACTCTTGAGTCTTGACCAAACCAAAAACTTAATAACTGATTAAAACATATGAGCAGACAACAACTAAACTAGATGTGGCTGAAATGATTGGCTTTCAGACCAAAAAAAAAAGTTGAAAACATTGTGGGATAAGGAGAAAATGCTGGTTCCCAACATTTTCTCGTTGATTTTTTAAACAGCTTCCATTCCCATGGCTTTTTAAAACCCTAAATTACTTGGTGTGGAGTTTAACCCATTACCACTAACTTTTCATGACCCTGAGAAAGAAGCCTTAAGAAACCATTGTGGGAAAAGGAGAAAATGCTGGTTTCTCCTTTTCCCCCAAAGTTTTCTACTCTTCACAAAAAAAACTTCAAATTTTTAGTCACTTTTATTTTTCGTCTGCAAATTTTGTCGTTTAGCAATGAGTTAAAAAGAAAATTTGAAGAATGACACCACGATCCCGGATGTACCCGAGTTGATAGAGCAAATCGAGACTTACAGTTTGTGTATGCCTGCCTTTCTCACTGCTGATGATACCGCTTTTACCGCAGTCTGAAGTGCATTCATTAATGAAGTAAAATCTCCAGTTGCCTGTGGGTACTTTCGCTGTTCCTTCAGAACAAAGCTAGTTAATGTCTCTGGGGAAGTGTCTATCGGTTGTGCGTCTGAAGACATTTTCAATAAGTCGTTCAATCACAGCGTGTGCAACCTCCAAGCTCAAAGGCCAGAATGAATATGAACGTAAACAAACATGAACGTTTTGAGATAGTCCCCGTAAAGGGACGAAACTCATTGAAAACCTCAAACTGCAACAGGGGAAGTAACTAATCTACAAGTATACGTACTACTCTAAATAGTGTTAAAATCCTGTTCAACAATGAATTAACCCTTTCCCAAACAATCCCTGGTTTTTAGGGGTCAGGAATAGAAGTCTTTTGAAAACATTATGGGAAAAGGAGAAAATGCTGGTAGCCAGCATTTTCTCCTTTTCCCACAATGTTTTCCACCCTATCATATAGAAAAATCATCTTTTTAGCAACTGTTAATTTGTCATCTGCAAAATGCTTTCAGTTTTGTCTGATCCAAAATTTGCCGTTTGGGAAAGGGTTAAAACATTCAGACAGATAAAAAAAACCCATTTTTTTTTCTGTTTCAAAGGTTCATGTATCTTTGTGCAAAAGATTATCCTGTTCGGAAAGTGTAGATATAAGATCAGACTGCACGTTTTGTGCAGTGTTATCTTGATCTACACCGACCGCAATTTAAGGTTCTTGAGTCAGGCTTAGCAGCCAAACGGTCACTCATCATCAGGGCTTTCAAACGTTTTGGGAGGAAAGAAAGACGCACTTCTTGTATCCATTTGTTTATCACTACTCAATCTCCGAGCAGAGTTGTCGTTCGTTACCTCACATACATCTCTGCGATGGGCTAAATGACAAGAATCATGTCAAAACGAGGAAAAGATGTTTTGTTACTGTTTAACTGTTTCATATGTAAAATTGTAAGTTAGACAAAGGAAATATGATTCTGGATACATTATAGGTGCGTTCAAACTGATGAATTTACCAGTATAAAATGGAACTATTTTTTTCGAGTCTCTTCACTTTTCAGAATCTTACGCCGATTTTAACAAAAATGGCTTCGCCCCTGAATGATGACAACTGATTTGACACACCGCTGGATCTAAGTTTGTACGATTAAAAATCAAGTTATCGTCCTTTAAAGATATTTAGGCTTTTAAGAAAATCCCTCTTTTGTTCATTTCCTATCACTAAGTTTGGTTAGACCCATGCTGTTTGAACCGCACACGAAACAATCGATATTGGTCATACTTTCACCGGCGTTTGTGTAGCCATTTTGAGTCATGGTCATGTGACAAAAATATGACGTAATGACGGACTACTTTCTGAGCCCACTACAGAGGTAAATGTAATGATCCGGAGTGCAAGAGAGTGATCACTACTGTTTCATTAGGGCAGGCCTAAAACGGTCCTCCTAAATAACCCCAATGACACCGTATATGGGATAAACCATAAAGTCACACAAGGAAGCACAAAGACACCATGTAGAGATGCACAGAAGAAGAAAACGAAAAAAAAAAGTGTTTCGAGTTGTTTGCATTATGCTCGTTGTCTGCGCATGTCGTATTCTTCGAAGATGAGTATTTATAGTATGCCATCTAGCGGGGGATAATGGATTATGCTAGGACAAGACTGCACAAAATCAGGCAAGCACACAGGAGGGTCTGAGCATCCGCCAGGTCATTTCTTGCGAACTTTATTCTCCTGTTAATCATTTAATTTTCGGCATCTGAAAGCATTGTCCTATGTTGTCTTTTGATGCCTTAAAAATTATCTGGTCGTCACCATAAATAATCCGTTTAATAGCAAAATGTAATTATCATGTGTCCAAAGGGGAAGAGTTGTGGACCAAAAACACAGAGAGTGGGAATCATGGAGAGATGCATTAAGCCTCCTTTTGCCAGAGCATGGCTTTAAGATCATCTTTTTAAGTTCACAAAGCGAAGGCAAAGTTTCTGCATTAGTCCTTGTCGTGCACTGGTCCTTTACCCTGTAATAAACAATCCCAAGTTACCCTGACTAGAAGTTGCTTTTAAAAACATTATGGAAACAGGAGAAAATTTGGTAACCAAAATTATCTCCTTCCTCAATATTTTCAAAATCCTTTGTTCTGTTGGGTTGTAAAAACTTGTGATTATGAAAATTACTTTCATATTGATTAAACTCGTTAACATACAATTCTGACTTTTGACGGCTTTGAAGAAAAAAGCCTTCTGAAAACATTGTGGGAAAAGAAGAAAATGCTGGTATCCAGCATTTTCTCCTTATCCCGCAATGTTTTCTACTCTTCCCAAAACAAAGTTCATTTTTTGAGCAATTTTTATTTTGTTGTCAGCAAATGCTTTGAATTTAGACCAGCCTAAAATGTTATACTGTGGTAAAGAGTGAATTCTGTAAACAATGAACAATAATTTTGTAAAAATCTTTTCCAAGCAACAAAGGAAGATTTTAAGGCTTTTTCTAAATTGAAAGCTGTTGCAGACGGCAAGGGCGGATCCAGAGGGGGGGACCGGGGGTCCGGACCCCCCTGGAATTTTGGCAAAAAAGTGGTTATCGGATTCGTGAATGGGACTGGTTAAATATTGCACAGAATTTATGTAAAATACAGTCATAAATTAAAAAAAAAAAAAAGGTTCTAAATGTGGAGACCTCCTCATGTTTAGAACTGGAAACGTTGAATTTTCTTGTAAACGGCTTACTCGTACATCCACTGAAATCCGGAAATCAAGGTATCATATAATAAGACAGTGCGTTTTCGGTGGGACCCCCCCCCCCCCCCCCCGAAGAAAGATATCTGGATTCGCGCATGAGACTGTCAGACTACGTCTATTATCATGAAAAATGTTTTTAAAATTCTTTTTTTTTTCAACTTTAAACCTTTATCAATTTGATTGAGCCGTTCCATTTTGCCAGGAAAACAGCATAGGAAATAAAACAAACCAGATTCTTCCTGAAGCTAAGCCAGCCTATGGTTGGGTTAAACATCCCGTTTATTCCTTCTTTTATCAAATAATTTGTGCGACTTTTACAGGTTCCTGTACTTCATGTTCACTTTTAATTTTATGGTCCAAGGGAGAAAACTCGTACTACTGACATCGCTTTCTTAATGGCACAGTTACTTCCCTTATATTTGTGGACTGCATTACACCAATGACTACAATAAAGATCGTTGCCGTTTGTGAAGACGATCTATAAAAAAAAAAAAAAAAAAATCGTAGCTCCTGCTGTCACCATTTCTAGTAAAGTTTAAAAAAGGATTGTACGAGTATATATGCAAATACATGTATCATGACAGCAGACAAAAGAAAAAAAAAAAAAATGACGTGGTTACTATTTTGTAAATAGGTAGTACTAGTAGTCTCCCTTGTACTTCGTCGCATTTGTAAACAAGGCGACCGCCAAAATTTAAACTTGAAAGTAACAATTTGGTTATCAAAGTAAGAGCTCACACTAATCTAAATATAATTTTAATATTACAATTTATTAACTGATGAATGTACATATGATAAATAAGCTTTCTTATGTTACAATTTCAAAACTTATAAACCAACGACATGTTTTCGTTTAATTAGGTTTACGAGGTGATAAATGAATATCGTTAATATGAGCTAAATTGTCATATTCCAATTATTTCTTTGATCATTGACCGTAAAGAACAGGGGACAGGAAATGAAAGCATACCTGAATCTTCGGAGCTTATAAATGGAGATAAAAGCCATAATAAAACATAACAACATCCTGTTTTTAAAAGATATACCAGGAGGCAAACCATGGTTTTAGGAATCAGCACATACTAAACTTGGATGTACTTATGATCGTGCAGTCTGATCTTGAATCTGCACGTGGCAATCCGAACATTTGCCAAAAAATAACTCATTTGAAATAGCAAAGATTGTTTTGCTTTTTTTTCAATCGGCTTGAAAGTTTCATTTTACTTAATTAGCCGGATGGGAGTTAACAGAAAGTCCGTTTTTTTTTTCGATAGACCGTAATAATGAATATAAATTAACCTTGCACCGGCCCGTAAGTTCGGTGTGACTGTAATACTCGAAAAAAAAAAAACTATTCCGATGGAAAGACGGAAGCGGGCGGGGGTGGGGAGGAGGGGGACAATAAGGGAGAGTCTGTATAACTAATGAAACAGATTGTGCGAGTTTTTTCCCTTTGACCATAAAGATCACAATGCAATCAGCGACAGTGACCATTTCTAGACCCGAGACCGATCCACAACCATATTTAACAGCTTTAATTTCTCCCGTTTTCTTTATTCTAATCTAATTTCGATCTATTAAAAAGTCTATTTTCTCCCTTAAATATAATAGATTGCCTACGAACTTTATTCGCAATTTTGCTACTATGATCTAATAATAACTTTTTCTCAAAAAATACATTTCACACGTTGGCAGAACATGCCCATGTTAAACCATCCTTGAAGAATACAGGTCTATGGTTTCTGTGAAATTGTTTGGAGGGAAGGAGGGCTGTAATTTGTCGTTTTGTCATGGTGTTTTTTTTTTTTTTCGTTACAAGTTTCTAAATCCGTTCCAGGGCTTCTAGCTGTGTCAGATGGATGTTTGGTAGGGGTTTGTGTTACGTTGTGTAACAAAATTTTCCCCCTCTGTTTTCTTCCCTTTTCCGTCCTTATCTTTGTGTAGACTTTGCTTCCCAAACATGCAATTTTTCGTGCATGCATCTAAACAGATGCATTATATCTACTTACATCAATACATTTCTGGTTGGAAGATCTATTTTTTCCCAAAATGGCATTAAAATGATTCTGTTATCGTTTTAATTAGGATGATAACTACAATAATGTAAACACCTTTCGATAACGTAAACACTCTCGAGATCGAACAGTAGCTAAGCGGCACGTTAAGGTAGCGAAACATCCGTAGGCGAACGTGTGAGGTAGTGAAATAAGGAGTCTAAATCGGAGCGAACTATTACGCAGGAAAATTAAAATCTACTCCCGAATATCAAAACAAGAAAATGAATGAAACCACCCCTAGAAAACTACGCACTTTAGATCGCAGAATCAAACTTGAACTGATATGATAATTGACTGCCCACAGTGCTTTTATTTGTGTGTAAGACCGAATAAAGCCCAGCAGGCGCCAGCTAGATCTGCTCTATTCGTCCATCAACTAATTCGATACACAAATTCTATTCAGTACAGGAGAGGTTAGCAAGGTTGGCAAAAAGCCGGTCAATATGAATATTGACCGGGCCGGCGGTTTTAATCGGTTAAAACCGGTCAATACTGGTCAATACTGGTCGATTGGTGGTCAATTGAAGTGGTTGATTGGGTTGATTGAATCACTGACTTAGATACGTGTCCTGTTTCTAAGCTAGTCTTAAAAGCTCTCTTAAATCCTGTACTGAAGATATATTATATATTATCATCAGCATCATAGTTTTTATCAGTAAGGTCCCTTTTTTATTTGATCATAATGCAAGACATTACTGCTGGTCAACTGAAGAGGTTGTTTGGATTGACCTCCCTCTTTGAACTTACATGCAAGTCAGTTCCTTTCAACCAAAGAACTTTAGAAGTTTTATTTATGATCTTTCCTTATAGGTTAGATATCTATTTATAGTACTGCATCTTTTCTCTTTTTCTCTTCCCCACTACCACCACAAATATACTTAGGTTTTAGATTTTTTAAAAGTTCAAAGATAGCATAAAAAGCAGCTAATTTGAAACTTTTATGTAAAATTGAAGAAAAAAGTGTCACCCATGTGTAAACCATTGTGAAATTTACCTGTCACTAATCTATAGGCATATTGAGTACCCATAAAGAAGCTGTGACTGATTAACTACACAATAGTTAGTGATACATTAATGTCTGAAGCATATTCAAGTGTCTACCTACACCTTTACATTGTTGTCAAAACACATTAAAAGGTGTAAAAGTTGCCCCTTTCTATCCCAATGGGTGTGGCTTAAATTACAAAAAGGACCAATCATGTATCCCTGTTTGGGGTAGAATACTTGACACCAGGCCTTATTCCTAGGGTGTGAAATACTGACTTATATGCAATCAAGTTAATATCTTATCAACTTAAGGTGTCAAAAATGAAACCTAAAGACCTTATTAGGAACTTAAATAGAGTTTTGGGAAACTGGCAAAAGCCACCTGATAAGTAGCCTTGGCAGGGACAAAACATTCTTTGTACTAAAGTCAACTCTCATATTGGTAAATTCAACCAACCTTGGAACCAAAATAGGAAAAAAATCCTCAATAAATATCCACTAAATAGCATCACTAATTCACTATCCACTTAAAATGCATCTGACCAGTAAAATTTCCAAATGACCACTAGAAATATCCAATCGACCAGTATTGACCACTTTGGGAGTATTGACCGGGGCGGTTTTAACTGGTTAAAACCGCCGGTTAAAACCACCCCTGGTTTCGACCGCCCAACCTTGGAGGTTAGAGAAAAAGGAAATTTCAAACACTGGAAGTTTCAATCTGTTACCATTGATTGAGTGATTTAAATAATTGGCTGGTAAAGTGTAAGCTCTAGTAAAACTTTTTAACATATTTTTCCACGATTTTATTTTTATTAAAAAGCATCTGTGTTGGTTAATACTGAATAACACTTTTGAAGTAGATAGTTAAAATGAATTGTATTTTTTTTATTAAAAAGCATCTGTGTTGGTTAATTCTGAATAACACTTTTGAAGTAGATAGTTTAAATGAATTATATTTCTCCTAACATTCAGTTGATTAACTATATAGACCCTATTTTACCAAAGCTACAGTATAAAATGAAAGTAATAAAAAGTATATTTTAAACTTTACTACATGAAATGAATACAGTACAGCATATGAAAATAAAGTTTTGTGAAAAGTTGAAGACTGAAGATTGAGAATGAAAGGCTAAGTTCTGGTTTGCTGTCTAGACAGAGTTACTTTTCGACCTAGTTAGCAACTAGGAAGAGGAGAGCTACAAGCCAGCCTGAAATAGCAAAAAGAAACATTGTTTTTACAAGCAAAGCATGCAGCATACATCAGAGCTCCAGATAATAGAGAGTGATAGTATTCTAAATCCTTTATTTCTCTTTGAAACCCTATGGAGTGGGTACTCATCAGAATCGTCTGGAGATGATTCTAATGAATGCTCACAACATAGGTATGGATTATTTTATAATTACTATTTTCAATCTTGGAATAAAAATCATTCGCTCTATCTGGAGCTCTGAATTACATAGCCGAATTGCAAAACTCAAAAGTATAATAACACTGCTTAACTGTTTATCAAACAACAAAATTTTAGACTGGTCCAAATTGAATGCATTTGCAGACAACAAAATACCAAACTCAAAACATGAAATTTGTTTCCAACAAGGTAGAAAAAGTTGTGGGAAAAGGAGAAAATGCTGGTTACCAGCATTTTCTTCTTTTCCCACAATGATTTCAAAAGGCTTCTTTCTCAGGGTCGTTAAAAGTCAGGATTGTGTGGTAAAGGGTTAAAGTGGCCACAATAAAGTAAAGTCTCTGAGATTCAAAACAAATGTTTCTGAGACCTATGGCTTCTGTAGTGTATGTGCATGCAATTCCAAATTCAATGTCTTCAGAGTGGAAGATTGCAAAGGTGCGGTTCAACATACATGTACATGTAGTCCAAGTGAAATGGTTATCTCAAACATAACATATGGATGAAATTATCATTGGTCAGTTATACTATAAAGAAAAGTAAAATCACCCATATACATAACAACCAATAAATTCAAAGGACTGAAAGCACTGTTGTTCCATGTAAATCAATTTACAGGGTTGGATTTATCAGTAACAGACCTGATTTCATTTCACATTGTTATTGCTTCATAATTCTATATTTGATCTACTTGTGTCCACTGATATTGACGAGTTCCAATTGTTTTTTCATAGCAGCAGCTCCATGAAAAAAAAAAGAATCAAACCATGCCAAAGCTACTTCTGCAATGAAATAGTCGTAATAACAAGGTTTCATAATGTTTTTCTTTCTACTCTTATACAAAGTCCAAAGTTAAAATGCTAGTTAAGTATTTTCTCTTGACATCATAAATTGAAAAAAATACTCAACAAATTCATTTAATTTTAGAGAAAACTTGGAACTCATTGTCAGTTTACTGGGTATGAATTATCTAATTTTCAATTTACTTCCAGCTTATTGAACTTCTAATAGATCCACTAACTTTATGAAGACATCATGAATTACACATTTCTTACATCATGAACATGCCATTTTCTAAGGCTATGAAATACAAATGAAATGCACAATAGAAAGAAGGAACTGCTATATTGGATAAACACACATATGAAAAAGCAGTAACTTTTTCATTTATTTGTGTATTTGTTCTCTGTTTTATTGAATTATAAGGAATGGTAAGATTTTTTTACTGTTTTCATGGAGGTATAAAGAAAAACTAATCACATCAGACTGTGTAATGAAATACAGACTTGTGGCGAATACAATGTCACTTTTAGCACAATTAAACCTTTGCCACATAATGACAGTTAAAACAACCTTGATAAAGAAGACTTGAAAACATTGTGGGAGAAGGAGAAAATGCTGGCGCAGCTGATAACCACCATTTCTCCTATAATGTTTTCTACCTTACCAATTACAACTAATACAGTTTTAGCCACATTCAATTTGGCATCTGCATTATGCTTTGTATTTGAGCAAGGTAAAGTGGTAAAGGCTTAATTTTGTACCTCACTTAACTTTAATACATGTATTATCCAGTAGATTATACAAGGCCTCAACACTTTACATGTATTTGCTATGATGAAAGTGTTTTTATTTTTCAGAACAAAGACAATGTTGCAGACCAAAGTAGTAAACAGACCTGCCAGGTTTTCTAACTGTAAGAAACTTAAATGTGTGAACTCAGAAACAGCATTGAAGCTTCTAAATGTGAGGTAGGACATCTAGCTCTACAATTAGTTCTCTGTACTGGACACTTGGACCCATTACCACACAATCCCTACTTTTGACGACCCTGAGAAAGAAGCCTTTGGAAAACATTGTGGGAAAAGGAGAAAAAGCTGGTAACCAGCATTTTCTCCTGTTCCCACAATGTTTTCTACCCTTCACAAATTTCAAATTTTCAGTCACCTCTATTTTGTCATCTGCAAATGCTTTTGATTTGGACAAACCTAAAATTTTGTCATTTGTTAATGAGTTAAATTTTTACAACCGGGCTGGTAGCACATGTGGACACAAGAACAGGATTGCTGGCTCAATCCCTAATTTGGCCACTTTCTTATCAAGGATTCATTATAAGGTCATTGCTACAGGATTTGTTCCTCTTGCACCGCTTATCATTGTTTCAACAATGGTTATGTGGGAAAGCAGCTAGTGGATTGGAAAGAACTTTGGGCAGAGTGCTGGAAAGGGATAAGACAAAGTAATAAATGAAAATCAATTTCATTCATGTATAACTCATGACTTGCTGAAACAAACTTTCAGTAAATGACTTTTAAAAACACTCTTTCATAGATAATAAATTTTGATTAACATTAATTAAACATTTGAATAGCAAAAAAAAAAAATACATATAAATTACAAAAAGACTAATGTGAGGCATTTGGACAAAGACAGAAATTGTGTGTTTACATTATTATCTTGTTTTTCCACTAATAACCCTTTCCCAAACAATCCCTGGTTTTTAGGGGTCTGGAATAGTAGCCTTTTGAAAACATTGTGGGAAAAGGAGAAATGCTGGTAACCAGCATTTTCTCCTTTTCCTACAATGTTTTCTACCCTATCATATAGAAAAGTCATCATTTTAGCAACTGTTAATTTGTTATCTGCAAAATGCTTTCAATTTGGTCTGGTCCAAAATTTGCCGTTTGGGAAAGGGTTAAAGCAGTCTACTGTGATACAATAAATGTCTGCCAGTGTTGATGCGATACTTTGTTGTAGGCCTTCTGCAGAATCTAAACCTGTGTGTGTGACAGTGTACAGTCAAGTAATGGCTGTTAGTGAAATCATTCAGATCAAAGGCTCTCAGCTGTTCCTTGTGAAATTACTGCCCAACCTTAATATTATATGCAAGGTAAATTTTTAGTGCAGTAGATTTATAGCCATGTAACTTTTCTAAACTCCTTGATACCGAAGGGGACAGAATTTTACATTAATTTTGTCCAAATTAAAAGCATTTGTAGATGAAAAATTAAATATGTTTCAAATGATAGAATATATCTTTGATAAGATAGAAAACAATGTGGGAAAAGGAGAAAATGCTGTTTACCAGCATTTTCTCCTTTTCCCATAATGTTTTCAAAAACTTTCTTCATCATAGTTGTTACATATTTTTGTTTGGTAACGAATGAAAACAGTACTAGCCTAACGGGACTTATCTCCATTATTAGTTTACCTCATTTGAAGTAATTTTCGCAAACGCAGAAATTGCATTAATGGCAATGAGCAAATTTCTCTCTTTGCCACATTGTTTTGACATGTTTTCATGTCATAAACCATTCCACTTACCCATATTTTCAAAACCTAGTCTTGACCTGATCCTCACTGTCTACAAAATCAGTTACAGCTTTATTTCTCTTAAACAGTAATTTTTTTTCTTTTTTTTTTTTTAACTTATTGTATCTCCTAGCTTACCCATTTTTTTTAACCTCTTACCACACGGCAAATTTCAGACCCAACCAAATTGAAAGCATCTGCAAACAACAATTTCTTTGTAGCTGAAATGGTACAATTTTGCTTTGATAGGTCAGAAAACTTTGTGGGAAAAGGAGAAAATGCTGGTTACCAGCATTTTCTCCTTTTCCCACAATGTTTTCAAAAGGCTTCTCTCTCAGGGTCATTAAAAGTTGTCATTGTGTGGTAAAAGGTTAAATAATTGCTCATTCTGTATTACATGTGTATATAATGGTGTTTTTAAGAAAATAAGTTTTATTTTTGTCATATCCTTATTTTAGAGAAAAGACCTTTTGCATCTTCACAGTTCCATTTCACCTAGGAAGTTCAACATCTTTACAAATTTGCGACATACAACACTGCAAAAGGTAAATGGGTTGTTTTATTTAACTTTATCTTATCTAGGAACTGTACTAGTATTTACCAAACTTTTCTTTTAATTAGCTTTCCTAATCCTTTACGACACAGTTCGGAGTTTAATGACCAAAAATTGAGGGCTTTTATAAACATTGAGGGAAAAGGAGAAAATTTTCTCCTTTTCCCACAATGTTCTCTAACCTATCAAAGACAAATCATCATAATTTCAATTTGGTGGGGGTCCAAGATGTTGTTTGGTAAAGAGCTAGTTTACTCTTTACCAAACAACAAATGTGTAAACTGGTCCAACTTGAAAGCATTTGCAGACAACAAAATAACTGTGACTCAAATATCCAAATTTGATTTGGGAACGTTAGAAAACATTGTGGGAAAAGGAGAAAATGCTAGTTACCAGCATTTTCTCCTTTTCCCACAATGTTTTCAAAAGGCTTCTACCTCAGGGTCATTAAAAGTCGTCATTGTGTGGTAAAGGGTTAAAGGTTTAGTAAAAAATTAGCTACATGTATGTGATTGGTTATAGTCCACAGACTTTCTGAATTTGATTGGTTATAGTCCACAGACTCTCTGAATTTTGTAATCAGGAGGCTGGTCTTGAAGCCAAAGAATACAACAGTGCATATACATGTATCTAGAATTATTCTTCTGTGCTTAGTTATTCAGCTGTGTTCTTTTTTCGTTAACTGCAGGTAATTTCCACTCAATTACTTTGTCTTTTATTGGCCCAAAACTTGCATATGCAGGCTTACACTAGTCGAAGTCAGATGACCAGATACCTGGTTTAAAGCATATCGGACTGATGTTAGCTTTGAAAAGAGTAACAATCTTAATTCTTTACTAAATGATAAAATTTTTGACTTGAACAAATTGAAAGCATTTTCAGATGACCATTTAACTGTGGCAGAAATGATCCAGTTTGTCTTTGACAGGAAAAATGGTAACCAGCAATTTCTCCTTTTCCAACAATGTTTTCTCCCCTTTTAAAGAAAACTCCAAACAAGCGGAGTGCTTACATTTTGGACTCATCTGAAAATTTGTCAGATACCGTGACTCCTTATCAGACAGTAAAGGTCTAATATCAGATCTTGATCTGTGCTTTCCACAAGAGGTCTCTGAGTCACTCTTCGGAGTCTATGGGTTAAGAGCAGGGAAGTGGAGATAAACCCCCAAGTTTGGTAAAGAGTGAAGAACCAATTTATTTGCACTTTTGCTTTTTTTACAGGGAAGTTCCTTTTCAAAGCCACTGTATACATTCACCAAAGAAACTCAGATACTAATTGAGGAAAATGTTGAGATGATACTGTTGACGGATAGAGAATGGTTTAGAGAACATGGGTTGGAATTTAGAGCAGTCAACACAGAGGTCATCAAGGAGGATGATACGTTCTCATACACTGTGAGCTTTCTTGCTTTGATGTTTTTTTTTTTTAATGCTATTTTCATCATAATTACTACAACCATTCTAAATTTTATATTTATTTCAATTTTGAATAGTTTTCAAAATTTCAAAATGACACAATTTCTGATTGGCTAAACCAAATGGTTTAGCCAATCAGAAACTGTGTCATTTTGAATATTTAGATTAAAGCTAAGATTGTGAGTTGTTGGTAAATAGGGACCATGCTCTTTCTTTTTACTAGTATGGCGTACTGCACTCTTTCCAAACCACTGGCTGCCTTCCTACATAAACCCAGGCCAGTTTAAACATGTTCACAGGAGAGAGAGGAATAAATCCTTTACTAGTTAGCTACACTATCATAGATCCTTGAGAAGATTTTGATAGGGCTTGGAAAAAGTCAGCAGAAAGAAAGTTTGCCTCAACCAGGTATCAAACTCGAAACCACCAGATGAGGAGTCTGATACGCTTACCACTGAGCTACCTGGGTGGGCTTTCATAAAAACTTGACCATTATATCATTATTATCCATTATAGGGCACTATTACGAATGTTTTGGATGCAAGATTAGGAGTAATCGAGCTGGACAAAGATGTGAGGTAGGTGAAAATTGCTCATTAAATCTTTTCCGAACAACAAGATTTTGGACATGTCGAAAATGAAAGCATTTGCAGACAACAAATTAGAGGTGGCCCAGATAACGAAAGTGGTCTTGGATAGGGTTAATGGTTACCAGCATTTTCTCCTTTTCTGACAATGCTTTCAAAAGCCTTCTTCCTCATGGTGTTAAAAGTCATGATTGTTTCATAAGGTGTTAAAAAGTGCTCTGCCAAAAGACAATTCTAGGCTGGTCCAGTTTAAAAGCATTTGTAGACGACAAACTGATTTTAATTCAAAACTTGAAATTTGTCCTAGGAAGGGTGGAAAACCTGGGATAAAGAGAAAATGCTGGTCTTTTCCAATATTGCCATGTTTTGTTTAGTGAAATTTTTTATTTGGTGAAATTTATTACAGTGATGTAATTAAACCCCTTTTGCCAGAGGAGGGCTCATAAATTTCACACACATACACTAGTACCTGTCTGTTTACCCTGGTTATCTACTGGACATGATAATGTTCCTTTTTTATTCACTTGAAGGGTCGTATTATGTTCTAGCCCCAGCCATCCGTCTGTTTGTCTGTCTGTCCATCTGTCAGCAATTTCTCGTGCCTATCTCCTACAGTTTCGTTGTAATAACTTCAAACTTACCAGAATGAATCACTCTGACTTGCAGTTGTGCATGGGACTCTTAAAAATTTGGATACGGCATCTGCAGGTTCTAGATTTTAACCCATTTCACCGACAAGCCTCTCTGGGTTTTATATGCGCCGCTCTGCAAAGCTCTTGTTAAGGCATGTGTTTGATAAGATTTAACATTTTACATACTCCATAATCTCAGGCTATAACAATCCTGAAGCAAAAGACTGTAGAAAAAAGTATGGCTTAAAGAGAAAATGTTGGTTACCAGCGTTTTCTTCTTTTTCCTACAATGTTTTCTACCCTTTTGGAGACAATTCTCTGCCACTTTTTTTATTTAAAAATGATTTCAGTTAAGGCAGACTGAAAATTTTTGTTGTTATATGTTTATAAAGAAATATGAAGAAATAATCTCTTTAACCCTTTACCACACAATCCCGACTTTTAACACACCTGTGAAAGAAGCCTTTTGAAAACATTGCGGGAAAAGGAGAAAATGCTGGAAACGTTTTCTTTCCTTCCCAAGACAAATTTCAATTCTTTAGTCACATTTATTTTGTCGTCCGCAAATGCTTTCAAATTGGACAGGTCTAAAATTTTGTCGTTCGGTAAAGAGTTAAGTCAGGTTTTGTCGTACTAATTCAACGCATGGGAATGATTTTCTCTCTTTTCCACAACATTTTCAGATGGAGTTGCCAGCAAATTGTATGCTCAAAAAGTCCAGACTTGAATATTTTCTGATCACCATTTCTGTCCAATTTCAGGCTATTTATTGGACAGGTACCAGCAGTGCATAAATACAAAGATCTTCAGGTTGGCTCCACAATTGCAGTGCATGGTGTTCACCACACCTACGATCAGGTATTGTGTCTCGGCTATCTTGCCCTGATTGATAAGTATATTGATATAATTCTTTACCACACAACGAAAAAGTAGATTTGTTCAAATTGAAAGTGTTTGTAGACAATTTAATTCTTTCCCAAACAAGCCCAGCCTTTAAAGTGTCTGCAGTACAAGTCTTTAGAAAACACTGTGGGAAAAGGAGAAATTGCTCGTAATGAGCAATTTCTCCTTTTCCCACTGTGTTTTCTAGCCTATTGGAAAACTTGGTGCCATTCTCATCAAATTCAAAATTGTTGTCTGCAAACACTTTGAGTTTGGGACAGTCTAAAATTTGTATTTGGGAAAGGGTTAAATCACTTAGATGATGAACCTTGTTTTTGACATGGTAAAAACAATGTGAGAAAATGCTGGTTACAAGCATTTCCCCTTTTCTCACAATTTTTTTCCAAAATGCTTCGTTTTAAGGTTCGTTAAAACTCGGGATTGTGTGATGAAGGATTAACCATAAATTTACCAAAGAACAAACTTTTGGGATTGTTCAAATCCAAAGTAATTGAATACAAAAATTTGAATAGGGCTAAAAAAAAATGACAATTGCTTTCAACACTTTGCCAAGCAACAATATTTTTTATTAGTCCAAATAGAAACCATGTGAAAACAACGAAATGAGTATAGCTGAAAGCATGGACTTTATATTTGAAATAGTAAAGAACATGCTTTTAAGTCTATACCACACAATCCCAACTTAACACCCCTGTGAAAGAAACCTTTTGAAAACATTTTGGGAAAAGAAGAAAATGCTGGTAACCAGCATTTCTCCTTCTCCCACGATGTTTTCTACCCTTCTCAAAACAAATTTCAATTTTTGAGTTTGGTTCATTTTGTTGTCTGTAAATGCTTTCAATTTAGACCAGTCTAAAATTTTGTTGTTTGGTAAAGAGTTAAGTCTTGTCGTAATTGAAAGCGCCTGCCCGGGTGGCTCAGTGGTGAGGGGGCGGACTCATGACCTGGTGGTTGCGAGTTTGATACCCGGTCGAGGCAAACTTTCTTTCCAGCATATTTCCCCTCACATCTCTGCTGAAGCATGTGAGA
This sequence comes from Tridacna crocea, assembly GCA_943736015.1. Lineage (NCBI taxonomy): Eukaryota > Metazoa > Mollusca > Bivalvia > Cardiida > Cardiidae > Tridacna > Tridacna crocea. The sequence continues at coordinate 21,975,681 of OX031066.1, forward strand.
AAAGTAGTTGGTGGCTTTGGAAAGAAAGTTGTGCAAGTACCGATGTGAGAGAGCCATGAAACACATGTGCGTCACCGACCGCCATAATATGACCTTAGCTGTTAAAGTAGTGTTAAACCCCAATACAACCAACCAACCAAATTGAAAGCATTTGCAGACAATGATTTTGTTGTGGCTCAGATGGTGCAATTGTTTATTGATAGGGTAGAAAACACTGTGGAGAAAGGAGAAAATGCTTGGTACCAGATAGATACCTCCTTATGACATTACAAAAAGTATTGTAATTATATACTAGGACAAAAAAGATACGCAACACGAATTTTTTATGAGATTTTTTTTGTTTTAAGTCTTTGATTGTTACCATGAAGATATTTATGGCACCAAGATTCATCCTTAATGAATACCATATCATTTTTTTCTGTTGCCGTCTTTGGTCACGTGATACATGGGAAAATGTACAATTCCGATTATCATGTGCACACGTTTTCCAAATGTCCAATATCAAAACAATCTCTCTTCAAACAGAAGCTAAAACATTGACAAGTAAGAGGCTGAAACATTTCACCCGTTTTCATTATTGTAAGCATGGCACGGTTACGTCAAAATCAACGCCAGGCCGCTGTACGAATGCTGCTTGGTGGACAGACTCAAAGTGATGTGGCTAGACATTTTGGAGTACATAAAAGTACAGTATCTCGTTTGTACAGACGTCTCAGGCTCACCGGAACCACGAATGATCGACCACGGAGTGGCCGTCCAAGAGTAACGACTCCAAGACAGGACCGCTTCATCAGACTATCTCACCTGCGTGATCGGTTCAGGACCGCAACAGAGACAGCTGACCAAACGCCTGGCCTTCACAACAATCGAATATCTGATCAAACTGTGCGGAACAGGCTTCGAGACGTAGGACTCCGGGCTCGACGTCCTTATGTCGGTTTACCCTTAAATGATGAGCGTAGAAGAGTAAGGATGCAATGGTTGACTGCTCATCGACCTAACGTCTTTCCTTTAGGTTCTTGGAGGCAAGTTCTGTTCTCGGATGAATCGAGGTATCTGCTCTACAGGTCTGACGGTAGACGTCGCGTTTATAGACGCCGTAATGAACGTTTTACTGATTCTTGCGTCTCAGAGGTATATCGATTTGGCGGAGGAGGTGTCATGGTGTGGGGCGGTATATGCCATGGACGTAAAACACCCCTTGTGTTTATTGATGGCAGTCTGACGGCCATACGTTATCGGGATACCATTTTGAGTCCTGTTGTCGTCCCCTTTGTGCAACAGAACAATCTCATTTTTCAACAGGATAACGCAAGGGCCCATGTGGCAAGGGCTTGTCGTGACTACCTAGCAGCAAACAACATCCGTGTTCTTGAATGGCCCCCATACAGCCCAGATTTATCTCCTATTGAACATTTATGGGACGTACTTGACCGACGTGTGAGACGACGTAATCCACCTCCTGCATCGATCCTCGAGCTTAGACAGGCCTTACAGGATGAGTGGCAGGCAATTCCAATTCAAACAATTAACAACCTTGTAGGTTCTATGACCCGTAGAATTCGTGGTGCTATTGCAGTAAATGGGGGTCATACCAGATACTGATTTTACTGTAGAAATTATGTCACCGCTCTCTGTAAAAAGGATTATTTTGTGGCTGATGGAATAAACACTTGATCGACTTTTATGACAATTACAAGGTAAATTAATTTGGTTTGTAATACAGTGAAATTTATTTAAATCCAAAATATTTTTTTTGAATGAAGAGCGATTGAAAAAATAGTTGCGTTTCTTTTTTTGCCTAGTATATTTGTGGTTGTCTGGTTGATGTATTTCTCCATTATTATTTACTTTCATGAAATGATGATACATGTTTTGTTTATAAATATATAGGATTCCAAATTGACAATGTATGGATGTCTATTGACCAGCCTTAGTGTTGTTGGACATGCAGATCTAAAAACTGAGGTAAGTTGCCGTGGGAGTAGGGAAAATTTGGGGAATCGTATGCACTGTAAAACTGCTCCTTTAACCCTATACCACACAATGACAACTTTAAACGCCCCTGAGGGAGAAGCCTTTTTAAGATATTTGGGAAAAGGAGAAAATACTGGTAACCAGCATTTTTTCCTTTTTCCACAAAGTTTTCTACCCTATCAAAGCAAAATTGCACCATTTCAGCCACTTTGATATTGTCATCTGCAAATGCTTTCAATTTGGATAGGTCCAAAATTTTGCTGTGTGGTAAATGGTTAAGATTGTGCTGAAAAAATAAAAGATTGTGCTTGTTGCCGTTAACAGCATCATGGGAAAAAGAAAAAAATGCAAGTAACCGGTATTTCTTAAATTTCGAACAACATTTTTCTAATCGTATGAACATGAAAGTTCACAACAAATGCATAGCTGAAATACAAACTGCATCAGGCGGGATTTGAACCTGTGCCGACAAATATCCTCGTTTTTTGAATTTTAAAAGATCATTATCATAACCACTGAGCTAAGGAGATGTCTCCTTAATGCTGTTGTCAGATATTATTTTTAAATTTGGACAAAGCCATGCAGGAAGGAGCGGTCTTCCGTAACAATATCCTGTCAAAGGCAATTCCTGTCATTTGAACTATACTTGATGATCATATTGTCGGCTAATCTGTTACCGCACATTCCTGACTTTAAACAACCTTGAGAAAGAATTCTTTGAAAAACACGTGGAAAGGAATAAATGCTGATGACGAGCATTTTCTCTTCTTTCCCACAATTTTTTCGACCCATTCATGGACAAATCTCACCAGTTCAGCCATGTTTGATTTATCATCTGCAAACACTTTCGATTTTGACAAGTTTAAGATTATGCCATTTGATGATGAATGAATGCTTTCAATATTGACCTTTTTGCTGCTGAGTGGGATTCATTGACCTTTAGTCGACGGTGTATAGATCAGACTTGTGCAGTCTGCACTGCCCAATAAAGAGATATTTTTCTCCGAAGATAAATTTGAAATAGTATCATTTGGGTTTTCATTGTTGGCTTGAAAGTGTCTTTTAACCTGAACCAGATAAATGTCACAACAAATATTAATTTTTTCCTCTTAATTTTTGTCAAAAATTTGACTTGTCAGATTCTTCCTCTTCGGCTATCTAACCAACCCAGTCCTAAATAATGACCATTTACAAATTGGGCAGTAATCACTGACGAAAAAATTATGGGCTAAAAAAAGACTCTTTTTCTCATAATTGGCAATTGCTTTTTTAGCTCACCTGAGCACAACATGCTCAAGGGGATCTTTTAGGATCACCCGGTGTCCGTCGTCCGTCGTTCGTCGTCAACAATTCTTTAAACATCAACTCCTCCTAAACCGCTGGGCCAATTTGGACCAAACTTGGCAGGAATGTTCCTTGGGAGATCCTCTTTAAAAAATGTTCACAGAATTTGATTCCATCTAAAACTCTGGTTGCCATGGCAACCAAATGGAATTTTTTAGCAAATTCTTTAAAAAATCTTCTCCTCTGAAACCGCTGGTCGGATTTTAAAATAATTTCACAGATATGTTCCTTGGGTGACCCTTTTAAAAAATTGTTCGTGAAATTTTGATCCGTCCAAAAATGTGGCTCTGGTGAATGAGGGCTACTTGCACTATACAGAAATGAAGGAATTCTTTAAAATTCTTCTCTTTAATCGCTGGTCGGATTTTGAAATAATTTCACAGAGATGTTCTTTGGGTGACCTTTTTCAAAAAATGTTCGTGAAATTTTGATCCGTCAAAAAAGTGGCTCTGGTGAATGGGGGCTACTTGCACTATACAGAAATGAAGGAATTCTTAAAAAATCTTCTTCTCTGAAACCGCTGGTCAGATTTTGAAATAATTTCACAGAGTTGTTTCTTGGATGACCCTTTTCAAAAACTGTTGGTGAAATTTTGATCCGTCAAAAAATGTGGCTCTGGTGAATGGGGGCTACATGCACTATACAGAAATAAAGGAATTCTTGAAAAATCTTCTTCTCTGAAACCGCTGGTCAGATTTTGAAACTGTTTCTCAGGGATGTTCTTTGGGTGACCCTTTTCAAAAATTTTCGTGAAATTTTGATTGGTCAAGAAACATGGCTCTGATGGATGGGGCCTTCTTGCACTATATAGAAATGAAGAAATTCTTGAAAATTCTTCTTCTCTGAAACGGCTGGACAGATTTTGAAATGATTTCACAGAGATAATCCTTGGGTGACCCTTTTCAAAAATTGTTCATGAAAATTTGATTGGTCAAGAAACATGGCTCTGGTGAATGGGGGCTTCTTGCACTATATGGAAATGAAGAAATTCTTGTAAATTCTTCTTCTCTGAAACCCCTAGTCAGATTTTAAAATAATTTGACAGAGATGTTCCTTGGGTGACCCTTTTCAAAAACTGTACATATAATTTTGATCGGTCATGAAACATGGCTCTTGTGAATGGGGGTTACTTGCACCATACGGACATGATGAAATTCTTGAAAATTCTCTTTCTCTGAAACCCCTGGTCAGATTTTAAAAGAAATTTTCCGAAATGTTCCTTGGGTGACCCTTTTCAAAACTTGTTCTTAAATTTTGATCCATCAAGAAACATGGCTCTTATGGATGGGGGCTACTTGCTCGTATACGGAAATGAAGAATTCTTAAAAATTCTTCTTTTTTGAAACCGATGGTCAGATTTCGAAATGACTTTGACAGGTGACCTTTTGAAAATTGCTTGGCAAAATTATAAATTTTTTTCCAGTGTTTCAATACCTCAAGAAAAAAATAGGCTATGGTCATCTCAAAAATTCAGGTGAGCGATCCAGGGCCATCTTGGCCCTCTTGTTTGCTATAATGTTTCTTGCAATTAAAAGAGATATCTTTTTTCCCCCTCAAGTATTACGTTCTTGTGTCACATGTATCTTTTGCCATAGGTCTGAAATTATCCTGTAAAATAATTGGTTAGCCTGTTACAAAATTGCCTTGGTTTAATGATCTTGAAAAAAAAAAACTCTAAAACTGGTGGGAAAAAAATTACTGGTTACCATAATTTTCTCTTTTAACACAGTATCATCTACCCTTTCATAGCAAAACTTTACTTTTTAGGTTGCATTTGATTTGTCTTCTGCAAGCTCTTTCAATTTTTACCAATCTGAATTTTAGCATTTGGTTAAAAGTTGATATGGGTATGCATTTGAAAACTTTCTAGAAAAAGAAGAAACTGCTTGGTTAAAAGTTAATATGGGAGTGCATTTGAAAACTTTATAGAAAAAGAAGAAACTGCTCTTTATATGGAATTCCTCCTTTTGTCACTTTGGTTTTGAATGTGAGCTGTTACAAGGCAAGAAAAGATAAAATAACCCATACATCTGTAGGAGGTATTTCACTGATTTTTAAACCGCAGATACAAATGGTGCAGGCTCCTCAGATACTGAAGAATTACCTTTACTTGTACCAGTTATCACAGAAAAAGATTGAACATCTGTACCACATATGTAAAACTGTGGAGGAAAAGTTCTGTCATTTTGGAAGAAGGTATACTTTACAAATCTTTATGAATTTGGTTAGATATACATGTATTTATGACTTTCAACCAATTACCACACAATGCCTACTTTTGATGACAGTGAGAAAGAAGCCTATAGAAAACACTGTGGGAAAAGGAGGAATTGCTGGTAACCAGGATTTTCTCCATTTCCAACAATGTTTTCTACTCTTCACAAAATTAAATTTAAGTTTTTAGTCACTTTTATTTTGTCGTCTGCAAATGCTTTTGGTTTAGACAAGCTAAAAATTTTGTCGTTTGGTAATGAGTCATTGCTTTTTGCACTTTTATTTAAATGGCAGTCAATGATGGCATCTTTTGTCTTCTTTATGGTATATGCAAATGATTGTTTGTGATTGAAAATTTAAATGTAAAGCAATGCATAAATAGTGTATTTATCTGTACATTTAGATATTGATTGTGATTTGAACCATGCTCGTTGAAAAGGCAGTGTGCACAGACTGACCTGGGCTGAAACTGTTTGCCATTGGTCAATTTTGTACATGACCAAGAGCAAGTTAATCCTTTACAACACATTACAAGACAGACAACAATTTAAGTAGGACTCAATTGATGGAACTTGTCTTTGAAAGACTTCTGAATATTGTCAGAAAAGGAGATAATACTGGTAACTGGCATTATCTCCTTTTCCCACATGGCAAAATTTTAGATCTATCTGAAATGAAAGCATTTGCAGATGGTAAGTTGGTTGTAGCTCAAATGACGCAATTTTTCTTTGATAAATGTGAAAACTTTTTTGAATAAGGAGAAAATGCTGGTAACCAGCATTTTCTCCTTTTCCAACAATGTTATCAAAAGGCCTCTACCTCAGGGTTGTCAAAAGTCGTCATTGTGTGGTAAAGGGTTAAAGGATTAACCTTTTACCACACAATGACGACTTTTGACAACCCTGAAGAAGAAGCCGCATCATCTTGGTAACCAGCATTTTCTCCTTCTCCCACAATGTTTTCTACCCTGTCAAAGGAAAATTGCATCATGTTAGCCACTATGAAATTGTTGTCTGCAGATGCTTTCAATTTGGATAGGTCTAAAATGTTGCTGTGTAGTAAAGGGTTAATCTCATTCAGTTGCCTCTTTCATGACTCTTTTATTTTTATATGATACAGTGTATGTGACAGACTGATCAGTGCCATTTTATCTACAAAACTGTTGTCATGGGAACAAGTTACAGATAAAAACTACAGAAATTATCTAGATGAGTTTTTACACAGTCCACACAATTGTCCTCTTACTCATACTACACAGGAGGTATGGTTTTTCATACTTTATGACGATTGTCTCTCATGTTACTGTCATAGCTGAAGAAATCTGTTCGCCATTTTTCATGCCCATGAGAGAATTTCTGTGGTGCATAAAGCCATGGCAGTGTCTGCCTATGTATCGGTCTATATATCCAGAATTTTGTCATATTTATATGTCCATTAACGCTTTCCCAAACAATCCCTGGTTTTTACTGGTCTGGATTACCGGTAGTAGCCTTTTGAAAACATTTTCCCACAATGTTTTCTATCCTATTATAGACAGAAATAATCTTTTCAGGAAGAGTTGAATTATCGTCTGCAAATGCTTTCAATTTGGTGTAGTCCAAAATCTTGTTGTTTGGGAAAGGGTTAACCTTTTACCACACAATCTAGACTTTGAATGAGCACAAGAGAGAAGCCTTTTGAAAACATTATGGGAAAAGGAGAAAATGCTGCTAACCAGTACTTCCTCCTCTTCCCACAATGTTTTCTCTTCTTTCACAGCCAAATCTGTAAACTTAAGCCACATTTTAAATGTCGTCTGCAAATGCTTTCAATTTAGGCGATGTCAAATCTGCGACGTTTTGTACAGTGTTAAACATTGTAGAGCATCAGACTACTTTACCAATATTCTTGTTTGAATATCTAACACTACAATTCCACTGCATTCATAAACTTCTTTTGGTCAAAGGTTAGAATCAATTATTTAATGGTGTGGTCTGATCCCCATCTTTGCTGTCAGCAAAAGCTACTTATGTAAGTCTTTACAATGAAAGAGTAAAGTCTTTGTGAGATCTAAAAAAATTTTTTAGATTGGTTTGAACTAAAAACATTTTCAGTCTAAAGTCTGAAATAAGGATGTAAGTAGCAAAAAAACACCACTCAGAGGATCAATTGATTGTTTTAGGGCCCGTAGGAAAGATTTTCAAAAACAATATGGGAAAAGTAGCAAAGTAGAAAAATATAGTATTTGGTGAAGTGTCAAATTTTTAGAGGGTCGGATTCAGTTTAAAGACACTTTCAGTGACAGTAATCGCTATGTTTGATTTCTTTTATTTTTCAGATTTTTCCAAAATTTGTTTCAATCAAGAGCATTTTTGAGAACACAGCCCAAGCTGAAGGTGAACAGGCTTGGAGTTACAACCATAAATCTTTTATCTCTGAGCAGGTAGTTTAACCCTTAACCCCATAACACATTTCTATGTTATATCTAATTGGCCCTAATTAACAGCAAGGAAGAAGCCGTTTCTTATGTATCTAGAACACCTTTTGATAGCATAGAAAACAGAGACAAAAGGTGAAATTGCTTGTCACGAGCAATTTCACCTTTTGCCAGAATGTTTTCAAAAGGCTCCTACAAGCATTGCGTAGAAATGAGTATCTATGGAGTAAAGGATTAATATTTTTCTGTCAGTGCTCAATAATCCAGCCACTATATTAGTGACTTTCTGTGGACAATTTAGTTATAAGATTGCTATAACTTTCTACCAGAGAACAGACTTTAAGACTTCCCAAATTCAAGTCATTTGCAGACAACAAATGAAAAAATGTTTTCATTGGCTGGATTTGTTGAAGGCTTCAAATCCGTTGTAGGTTAGGAGAAAATGGTAGTCATCGGCATTTTCTCCTATCCTCAAAATGTTTTCCAAGTCTTTCTACCTTAGTTTTTAACTCTCTCCCATAGAATAAAATTTTGAGCATTTGCAATTGACACTAATAAATTGTTATCGACAGCACATGGACAACATGGAAAGAAATGATAAATTTTGTCTTTGACATTGGTAAAAAAGATTGTCGGAAAAGGAGGAAATGCTGTTTTTCCTCCTTTTTCACCACAAGGTTTTCAAACATTTCACAGTGTTATTAAAACTAAGCATTGTTTGGTTAAGAGTTGGGATTGAATCTGTAAGAATTTTCTTTATTGTAGTATACTTGTCTGTTCCATAGATAGACATAAATGTATAGCTTGTGTAAGGGGACACTTATGGTATCAAGCTTTAGTTGTGACATGGTAAAGGGTTTACCTTGGCACTTGGAAGTCCTAGCTTCAATCTCTATCAGATCTGTTACATTGTCATTACAGGTACTTATCGGCGAACTTGATATTTGTGATAAGACAGGACAGTCTGTTTTTAGAGACAACACAGGACATATCAGTACTGTGATAGCATCTTATATCACAGATATTAAAGTAGAACAAGCAAATACACATCAAAGAGAAATTTATCATGAATGTAATTCGAACTGTGAATGCAGCAGAATCGACCCTGGGCAGCACTTTCCGTGTCCTTACTTCCATACTTGTTGTGTAGGTAAAATAGTGGCTTTGACCAAATATGGAATTATATGTGAAAATATGGTATGGTGTAATAAACAGACCTTGGTTGACTGTCAGACTACAGACATGAAGACATATATTGTTTTCAGTCTTACAGATGCAATATATCTTGGAAACAAGATATGCTTCGCATCAGAGAAAAAGATGGGAAATGATGGTGAGGAAATAAAGACAGGGTTTAAAGATGACAACATTAGTTGTGACATAAATAAACATGAAAATACATCCTATCACCAACAACAGATGGCCCAAATAAAAGATCCGCATAGGGAATCTGAAAATGGGGTGAGAAATCAAGAGTTAACTTCCACCAAAACTGAAGGTCCAACACTACACAGGCATTGTCTAGAAAATGGAGGGACCTTTTTTTGTAGGAGAAAGGAATGCAGTCCAACAAAAGCTGAAGCTGAAAGCTACAAAGGTGAGAATTAGACAAAACCTAATTCATTTCTTTTTCAAAGGCATTAGATGAAATACAGATGCTGGAGAGTTTTTTGTCCTCTTTGAACTCGTTACCAAACAACAAAATTTTAGACTTGTCCAAATTCCGAGCACTTGCAGAAATTTGTTTCCAGTAGGATAGAAAACATTGAGGGAAAAGTAGAAAAATGCTGATTATCAGCACTTTCTCTTTTTCTCAATGTTTTCAAAAGGTTTCTATCTCAGGGTCATAAAAACCAGGGGTTGTTTGATAAAAGTACCTAGTAGAGTATGAGGTTATGTAATAGGTTTGGGTAAAATACTGAATTCTTTTGGATGTACACTGCAGAACTAGTGTCTATTTTGGACAAGGCAAAAGCTGAGACCTAAATATAGACTGGTTCTGAAGTGTATGAATCCAAGTGAATTAAGTATTGTACCCAAGGATGTTAAATGACTTTTTAATTCACTCTCCCATTATAACTTTTAAAGTTAACAAGAAGTAATGGACCATTTCAATTTCATAAAGAATGTTACAACATAACAAAAGAGGGGTTTTCAAGTCAGTGAAGTTGCTTTATGGCAATGGATTTTGATAGACTACTCTTCTGGGCAAATTTTTATATTCTTTACTCTTGCCTCATTCCATATTCCAGACTCTGCAGAGTCTAATATTGATTCAGATATTATCTACTCATGTGGTAGTATTTAAGTGATCAACTTCATTGGGAGTTGAATTGTAGGAGTGAAATAAAACCAGTTATTAACACATAGTTCTAGACTTTTCACAAAATTGCTGAACATTTATCCTTTACCATGCAAATCCACATTTTTTACAATCCTGTGAAAAGGGGATTTTAAAAACATTGTTTGAAGAGGAAAAGTCTGAAGGGAAGTCTAACATTTTAGCTTAAGTTAATGGATTTAGTTTTTGAAAAACAGGATGAGTGACATGTTAGCAATGAAAAGACTGAAAAACACTTGGTGTTGTAAAATGCAGACAAACAGCTTTTTCTTGTGTTTAGATAATACATGTATGTCAACAAAGTCTGCATCAGCTGGACAGGAAGAACAGTATACAGACTCAACCACCAAGGAATATGGAACAGAAGACAATGAGAAAAACTGCAATAATAAACAGACATTCATTCCTGGAAAAACTTCCACTAAAACTTATCACAGGGCATTTGATGATAAAACTAGTATCGGCTGGGATGATGTACTAGATATCCCTTTAAAGAAGAGAAGGTGGAAAAGGAAAGTTATGCAAGGTGTTGAAACTTGCAATAAACAAACTAACCCAGACTTTTCTGATGCATCATGGGAGAATGCCATGGAGACTGCTACTGTAGTTATTCACAGAAAAGATGCACTGGTTGTAGAGCAGTGTAATGGAAATCAGGCAAACAGATTTTGTGTGCACAGTCAAATTAAAAAGGATGAATGCATAACACAGGTACTTACACTTTTACATATAAACATGCAGTGAACAAGCAAAATAATAAAGGTTTCAAAAGGATAGAAAGAGCATGGACGTGAAAGTGAAGCTCAGTATCTTATTCACCTATCTCTCCCCAACCTCGAGCCCAATTCATATTTAACACTTTGCCATGCAGCATTTTTTTTAGACTGGTTCGAATTGAAAATAGATGCAAACCATGAGTGTGATGTGACTCAAATGGGGGGATTTGTGTTCTAAAAGGTAAAAAAAAAAAAAATCGTTGGAAAAGGAGAAAATGCCGGTAATCAGCATTTTTGTCTTTTCTTACAATGCTTTTAAAAGTCGTCTTGGCTAGGGTCATTAGAATTCAGGATTGTTGTAAAGGGCTAAGGTCTGAATTTAAACAAAAGAATTCCTCGGTTTTTCTCAGACAGAGAATATCGAAAGCATCTGCAACTGATAAATGTACGTTAGATAATGTCAGGGTTTTTTTTTTGATGGATATAAAACTATGGGAAAAAGAGAAAATGCTGGTAGCTAGCATTTTCTCCTGTTTGCATACTGTTTTCAAAAGCTTACTTCTTCAAGGTTTTTTAAACTCAGGGGTGCTTGGTAAATGGTTATACATGCTATTGCTCCAGTATTTATCAGATGAAATATGAGACATCTGCTTGTTTCTTTTCTCAGACATGCAATGATATTCTTTTTATATTAGGTGACCCTGATGTTTAAAGGAAAAGCAGCCAAGTGGTACAGCATTATTCACCAAGGGTCCACCTATAAGCTTTCGATCACAGCAGAGTTGTCCCCCTTGTTTAAAGCTAACACTGGTAATCCACAAATTACCCAGAAACTCAAAAAAATGAATGGTCCAGTGTTCATGGTTGTGAATGAATATACAGAAATAGAAGAAATATTTCCTAGAAATCTATCACGGAGGGACGGTGACAGTACAGATAATTCAGTATTGATGCCACCACAAGACTCACCTTATTCTATGTAATATATTTTTGAAAACTTTCATATTGTTTTTCACATTGTCTTTGATTGTGATGATTAAAATCATTCAGACTGTTTGCTCAGTTACAATTAGCTAACCTTCTGTAACATTAAGTGCTTACTAATACTAGCATTAGGCTGTTTTGGACATTGTAAGCCCCAGAAAGTCTTTAGCAAACACCTTTGATCAAGAGTAGATGTCCAGAGTGTGGATTCTGATCATATATTCACATTGTTGGACACTTCATGAACTATTGGGGCATCACATCCTCATCCACATTGCAGTGTTTTGGTTGTTTTTCCAGACTAGAAAAAATGCAATCATTTATCTCTTTACTACCCCTTGTTTTAACCACCTTAAGAACAAAACTTTTGTAAACAATTTTTGGAAAATGAAAACAAGAGGGCCAAGATGGCCCTGGATCGCTCACCTGAATTTTTGAGATGACCATAGCCTATTATTTTTTTTTTGAGGTATTGAAACATTGGAACCAAATTTATAATTTTGCTAAGCAATTTTCAAAAGGTCACCTGTAAAATTCATTTCAAAATCTGACCATCAGTTTCAAAAAGAAGAATTTTTAAGAATTCTTCATTTCTGTATAAGAGAAAGTATCCCCCATCCACGAGAGCCATGTTTCTTGATGGATCAAAATTTACAAACAAGTTTTGAAAAGGGTCACCCAAGGAACATTTCAGAAAATTTCTTTTAAAATCTGACCAGGGGTTTCAGAGAAAGAGAATTTTCAAGAATTTCATCATATCCATATAGTGCAAGTAGCTCCCATTCACAAGAGCAAGGATCACCCAAGGAACATCTCTGTCAAATTATTTTAAAATCTGACTAGTGGTTTCAGAGAAAAAGAATTTTCAATAATTTCTTCATTTCCATATAGTGCAAGTAGCCCCCATTCACCAGAGCCATATTTCTTGACGGATCAAAATTTTGTGAACAGTTTTTGAAAAGGGTCACCCAAGGACATCTCTGTGAAATCATTTCAAAATCTGTCTTGCCATTTGAGAGAAGAAGAATTTTTAAAAATTTCTTCATTTCCCTATAGTGCAAGTAGCCCCCATTCACCAGAGCCATGTTTCTTGACAGATCAAAATTTTGTGAACAATTTTTGCAAAGTGTCACCCAAGGAACATCCCTGAGAAATTATTTCAAAATCTGACCAGCGGTTTCAGAGAAGAAGAATTTTTTAAGAATTTCCTCATTTCCCTATAGTGTAAGTAGCCCCCATTCACCAGAGCCATGTTTCTTGATGGATCAAAATTTCGCGAAAACTTTTTGAAAAGGGTTACCCAAGGAACAATTCTGTGAAATTATTTCAAAATCTGACCAGCGGTTTCAGAGAAGAAGATTTTTTAAGAATTCCTTCATTTCTGTATAGTGCAAGTAGCCCCCATTCACCAGAGCCACATTTTTTGACGGATCAAAATTTCACAAACAATTTTTGAAAAGGGTCACCCAAGGAACATATCTATGAAATTATTTCAAAATCCGACCAGCGGTTTCAGAGGAGAAGATTTTTAAAGAATTCCTTGATTTCTGTATAGTGCAAGTAGCCCCCATTCACCAGAGCCACATTTTTTGACGGATCAAAATTTCACGAAAATTTTTCGAAAAGGGTCACCCAAGGAACAACTCTGGGAAATTATTTCAAAATCTGACCAGTGGTTTCAGAGAAGATTTTTAAAGAATTCCTTGATTTCGGTATAGTGCAAATTGTAGCCCCTATTCACCAGAGCCACAATTTTTGACGGATCAAAATTCCACGAACAATTTTTGAAAAGGGTCACCCAAGGAACATACCTATGAAATTATTTCAAAATCTGACCAGCGGTTTCAGAGGAGAAGATTTTTAAAGAATTTGCTAAAAAATTCCATTTCGTTGCCATGGCAACCAGAGTTTTTGACGGAATCAAATTCTGTGAACAATTTTTAAAGAGGACCTCCCAAGGAACATTCCTGCCAAGTTTGGTCCAAATTGGCCCAGCGGTTTAGGAGGAGTTGATGTTTAAAGAATTGTTGACGACACACGACGGACACCCAGTGACCCTAAAAGCTCCCCTTGAGCACGTTGTGCTCAGGTGAGCTAAAAATGCCAGTGACCAGCATTTTCATCTTTTCCAAAAATGTTTCCTACTCTTTCAGGCACAAATTTCATCCCTTGAACCATATTTGTTGTCCGCGAACGCTTAAAATTTGGACCAAAATAAAATTTGTAATTTGGAAGAGAGTTAAGGCTGTAAGGGTTTGTATAGAAACCTTCCCCTTTAATTTTGATTCATTTGAATTGCAACTACATACTTTACAAGTGGAAATTTTGGCAATGTGCAAAATTTGCGATTTTGAAAACTTCATGAACTTTTCTGTTGGCATATTATACCACAAATTTTTCATGTATCAACAAATAAGGAGTGTGTTAAATTTCTCAACCATCTGTACTTGAAATGTCTGTAATTGGTAATTTGACAATTTTTTGACATGCATCAGTAATGTGAAACTTTTTAGCTCACCTGAGCACAATGTGCTCAGGGGGAGCTATTGTGACCGGTCATCGTCCAGCGTCCGGCCGTCCGTTAACAATTTCTTTAAAAATCTTCTCCTCCAAAACCAGAAGGCCAATCTTGATAAAACTTGGCAGGAATGTACCTTGGGTGAAGCTCTACAAAAATTGTCAAAAGAATTTAATTCCAACAAAAACTCTGGTTGCCATGGCAACAAAATGGCTGAAAATGGAAAAAATCTTTAAAAATCTTCTTGTGACAAACCATAAGGCCGGGAGCATTCATATTTTGTATGAAGCATCATTGGGTGACCCTTTACCAAAATTGTTAAAATTATTCCCCTGGGGTCATATTTGGGCTTTGCCCGGGCGCACCCTATTTTACATAGAAACAAAGAAGGAAAGCTTTAAAAAATCTTCTTCTGACAAACCATAATGGCTAGAGCATTCATATTTGGTATGTAGCATTATCTGATGATCCTCTACCAAAATTGTTGAAATTATTCCTCTGCTGTCATATTTGGGCTCTGCCCGGGCGCACCCTATTTTGAAATCTTTAAAAATCTTCTTGTGACAAAACATAAGGTTGGGAGCATTCATATTTTGTTTGAAACATCATTGGGTGACCCCTTACCAAAATTGTTAAAATCATTCCCATGGGGTCATATTTGGGCTTTGCCCGGGCGCACTCTATTTTACATAGAAATTTAGAAGGAAATCTTTAAAACTTCTTCTGGTGACAAATCATAATGGCTAGAACATTCCTATTTAGTGTGTAGCATTAACTGATGATCTTCTACCAAAATTGTTGAAATTATCCTTCTGCGGTCATATTTGGGCTCTGCCTGGGCGCACCCTATTTTACAATCTTTAAAAAAATTGATGATAAGCAGCAGCTTTTAGCTCCACTGGCCAAAGACAAAGAAGAAAATTTGTAAACATATTTTTGTGACAAACCCCAGGGTATGCCTTATTTGAAAAGAATAAATAGCCTGCCCTTGATAAACCATGTAAGTTACAAATATACTCAGGTGAGCGATATAGGACCATCATGGTCCTCTTGTTAAGACTTTCTGTGTTTTACCAGTTTTTCAGGTGTGTATAAGGACATACAAGGTGTTGTGTTATCAAGAACATTTGTTAAGAATGATGACATTAATGAACAACCAGGTAAGATTTCTATGAAATTATTGTCACTGTAAAATTAATCCCTGGATGTGTAAGTTTTTGTTTTTGATTTTTTATTTTCAAATTCCAAGATTAGTATTTTAATTGAAACCCAATGGGAAGAGAACTGCTTGAAGTTGAGGTTTCCAAGAAACAATTATCATGGTTGATTAATTTTAGTTGGAAGAATTTCTTAAACAATAGATGTATAATAAGTATGTGCAAGGCTTGCTAGCTCTGTGACAAGGGGGCTTAATGCATCCGGGGGTGGGGAAGTATCTTGATTAGTCTATCTCATTGTAAGTTGGTTTTTAACCCTTTAACCCATAAGGCATTTCTATGGTATCTCTATTTGCCCTAAGTAACAGCAAGGATCAAGCTGTTTTTTATGAGTATATGACCCCTTTTGATACCATAGAAAACATTGTGGCAAAAGGTGAAATTGCTCGTTACGAGCAATTTCACCTTTTGCCACAATGTTTTCCAAAGGCTCCTACAAGCAATGCATAGAAATGAGTATCTATGGAGTAAAGGATTAAAAGAAGTGGATATTATGGATCCACCAGATTGTGATGATTTGCTTTGTGCCATGGATCATGGAAATACAATAAGCCCACTTTTGTCAGAGCATGGTTCACATGTTTTACCCTTAAAGCCCTGGAACCGACTTAACTTGTTTTTTTTTGTGGACAGTGCAGACTGCGCAGAACGTGCAGTCTGATCTTAGATCTACACTGTCCACTATTTTGTAACACACTCTGACCAAAAAAACCTTGGTAAAGCAATATTTCAGGTGTTTTTCCTATTTGAAAATGCCTCTTGTTTTAATTCAGCACATTAATAACGGTTAAACTATTTTATTAGTCTGAGTGCCAGAAAATGAAATAAGAGTTGGCCATACCATAAACAATTGAGCCATATTCTGGCAAAGGGGGGAAGGGGGGGGGGGGCTTGTGCATCTCTTTGACGCATTATACCAAGTAAGTTATATAACCATGGATTCATAAAATCCCTTTTCGTCTTACAATCAACTGGATCTGGAGGAAGAACAGTCCTTTGCCATGCAAGAAATTTAACTCTTTTTACCTTAACCCATTACCACACAATGCCTACTTCTGATACCCCTGAGAAAGAACCCTTTTGAAAACATTGTGGGAAAAGGAGAAAATGCTGGTAACCAGCATTTTCTCCTTTTCCCACAATGTTTTCTATCATGCTGGAAACATATTTCAATTTTTGAGTTACGTTTATTTTGTGGTCTGCAATTGCTTTCAATTAGGACCAGTCTAAAATTTTGTCATTTGGTAAAGGGTCAAGGATGAATTTTTGGATTGGGCAACAAAATAAATCTTGTTAATATGATGTTTTTTGCCTTTAATAGGGTGGAAAAGATTGTGGGAAAAGGAGAAAATGTTGGTTACCAGCATTTTCTCCTTTTCCCACAATGTTTTCTAAAGGCTTTTTTCTCAGGATGGTTGAAAGTCGGGACTGTGTGGTACGAGTTAAGTAAAGCAAAAAGCTTATACACATGTCTGCCTGCGCAGATTGCATAGGCTGACATTGGGGTCTATATTTTTTTGCAGACACATCAAGCCTGCTTGTACTGGAGCGTCACTTAAACCATTTCAAAATGACTCTTGAAAGAAAGTGTTCTGTAATCAAACCAGGCTGTAGTTTGCTTAGCTTCTGACAGATTTTCCAAGTTATCATAGCCTATAAAACACTTACCTTTATTTTTAGGAAGAACAACAAAACACTGTACAAGACTGAAAGTAAAATGTGAGGATGGAGATACAGTGCAGGTAAAATAGAACTATTTCTTGTTCTGTTAGAAGTAACATCAACTAGAGCTGAGTGTGACTGTATTACCCCACCTGTGCTTTGACAGCATTTTGTACACAGAAGGACACAGAGACAGATAGGCTGATTCCAGTATATCCCTGAAAATATTTGTTTTGTGGGGGTATAATAACCTTCAACATAGTAAATCCTCATCAAAAATGTGCCAGTGGTCTTTGTAAAACTGGGAAAAATCAATATCCATCAACTCTTTACTACATCATCCCATATTTTTTGAAAACATCAAGGTATTAACTGTTGTCATAGCCCTTGCATGGTGAGTTTTCTTGTAAAGACTTTTACATTTTCAAAAGTTTTGACATTTTATCAATATCCCTGTCATTACCAAAGTTAATAACTTCAAGCTTAGGCAAGTTGTTAGCTATCTATAAGGGAACCCATGCAAAAGCCAGGTAACCATCCAAATATTTTTGACAGTTATGCCCTTTTTCGATTTCAGATTTTCATGTAACTCTTTAACAAAGGACAAAATTTTGGACCAGTCCAAATTGAAAGCATTTTCAAACAACATTGTAAATGTGAATTAGAAATTGAAATTTGATTTGGAAAGGGTAGAAAACATTGCTGGGAGAAAATGCTGGTTACAAGGATTTTCTCCTTTTCCCACAATGTTTTCAAAGGCTTTCTTTCGCGGGGTCATGAAGTCAGGATTGTATATTAAAAGAGTAAAGAGAGAAAGCAATTTGCCGTGGAGGGGTTGGCACTAGCATGTGGTGCTCTTGTTATGACTCTGAGGCAGATGGCTTTTGAAAACCGAGGAAAAAGGAGAAAATACTGGTTATCCTTTTACAACAATGTTTTCCAAAGCCTTCCTGTTCAGAGTTGTTAAAACCCCCCCTCCTCCCCCCCAATTGTTCGGTAAAGACAGTAAAGAGACCGATATACATTGCTGAATACTTTGGAAATAGGGATAGGATGTAATTATCACGAAATAAGGTTGAATATGTGCATATATATGTATGATGTATTCTGTAACAAGTTACCTCTTCTGCAACATTGTTTTCTATATGTCAGGGAAAACATTTTAAACATAGGTTAGACTAAACATAGGGACAACTAAAACATAGGGTAGACTAAACATAGGGTAGACTAAAACATGGTAGACTAAACATACGTTCAACTAAAACATACGGTAGACTAAACATAGGGTCGACTAAAACATAGGGTAGACTAAAACATAGGGTCAACTAAAACAGGGTAGACTAACATAGGGTCAAGTAGAACATAGGGTACACTAAACATAGGGTCAACTAAAACAGGGTAGACTAAACATAGGGTCAACTAAAACATAGGGTAGACTGGGCCTTTGACATATGGAAAATTGACCAATGGCAAGAAGTTTTTTTCCCTCTTTGTCCCGTTTCCCTGTGCATGCTAACCTGGGTGATTACTTCATGCAACTAATTAAATTCATTATTGAAAAGTTAAGGTATAATTTTTTTCACAGATCTATTTAAAACCGGAGAATTTTGCAAGCCCTTTAGGCCTAGTGCCTGGCAGTGTGGTTTGCTTTACAAGACTAGAAAGACGGGTATCTCACCTGGGCAATGTGTACCTGAGATTTATACCTCTGTCCTCTGTGACTGTATTGGCAGTAAGGCACACTTCCTCTTTAAGGTAAATGCTCTACTAGTATGTCCACTTAGTTGTGTAACTGTAAACAATTTTTCCTTCTTGACAATTTCTTGTGTGTAACTGTAAACAATTTCTCCTTCTTGACAATTTCTTGTAAAGACTTTTTTTTCTTGAAGTACCAGTACTGTAGAAAATAACATTGTGTTACGAGACATTGAAGTTTACTATTTTTTCCCCATATTCATGTTAATTATCTATAGCTTACAAGGGTTTTTTTAACCCTTGAAGGGCCTTTTACTGCTATAGTTGTGGCCAGTGTAGATCAAGATCAGATCAGACTGCACAAAATACAGTCTGGTCTTTGATTTACAATGTCAGTTTTTCTGAAACAAATGACTGTCGAAATAGCAACTTTATGGGTGTTAAGTTGGAATGATAATGTCTAACAGGCCTACTCAGTGCTTAAACCCTTTACCTCACAATCCAAACTTACCACAACCCTGATGACTCGTCCTCTTAAAAAACATGGTAGGGAAAGGAGAAAATGTTTGTAATTAGTTACCCTTCCCAAAACATAATTATTGTAGTTTTTGAGTCACATTTATTTTGTTTTCTGCAAATGCTTTAACTCTTTACCAAACAAAAAAATTTCAGACTGGTCCAAATGGAAAGCACTTATAGAAGACAAAATAAAGGTAGCTCAAAAATTGAAATTTGATACCAGAAGAGGGTAGAAAACATTGTGGGAAAAGGAGAAAATGCTGGTTACCAGCATTTTCTCCTTTTCCCACAATGTTTTCAAAAGGCTTTTATCTCAGAGTTGTAAAAACTATGGATTGTTTGGTAAAGGGTTAAAATTGGACTAATCTACAATTTTGTTGTATGGTGGAGAGTTTAGTTGTCAAATGTTAGATTGATCTTGGCTTACAGGGGAAATCGGGGGTTTCTGCTATGCTTGAAAGGCGCTGTTGGTAAATTTCAATAATTTTCTTTTAACAGATTTCATCAGAATGGACCTAGTGTTGATAGTCAAGTTCTGTCAAGTTGTTACCTACGCGAGTTATGGGAGCACAAGTCACTGGATGGAACGGTTGTGTTTATTAGTATGTGTTCTGTGCAGCAAATACTGAAAGTTTCCCTGAAATATGTGTGTGACTATTGTGGAAGCATGGTTACTAAGTCAAAGTGTTCTAACACAGGCTGTTTTAACACAGAGATGGGGACATTTCTTGCGAGAGCAAGGTATTATTTTAGCACTGCTGGTCAGATTCTATCTAAACTATTCTGTAGTTTTTGCTTTCAAAATATTACTGCAAACATCTGATATAGGTTATCATTATCTCCTTTTTCCACTTATTGTCAATCTAAGTTTATGAGTATCATACTATAATAACTACATACACTTGTTCCTTATAGTAGTCTGCCAATATTTTGTTTGTTTGTTTGTTTGATTGCATTTCATGGGAAAAGGGAGCTTAACATATTTCCATTATGGACCAATATCTCTTGAACTAATGGACAAAATTTTATGAAACTTCATCCTTATACTGCTTATCATAAGCCACAGATACCGGTAGTCATTATTTTTTTTTTATTTAATGAGGCGCTATGTCATGGAAAAGTGGGCTTGATGTATAATTTTGTTATGGACTGAAAACAAAAAGATCACAGTCATATGATACTTGTAAGCAAAACACAACACCTCTGACATGTTTCTATCAAAAAGTTTTTTTGGCAGTGGATTGTATTTTCTGTTCTGAAAAATATCAACAGATACAGGCTTGCAACCAGTGAAAAGGGGCATTCGGACATTTGTGTAAACATAAAGTGTTTCGGATTAGCCTGCTCAGTCGGCGCAGGCAAATCCAAAACAACATTTTCCGTTTTGATGTAAGTTTTTGTTTTGTGCAAGTCTACTGTAGCACAAAATCTATTGTAGGCGTAAACTGCTATCTAGGATTAGCTTTTGCGGACTGCGTAGGCCGAAACGACACATTACGCAAATGTCCAAGCGTCTTTTTTCACATGTTGCAAGCTATATATGTTAACCCTTTACTCCATGGATACTCATTTCTACGCATTGCTTGTAGGAGCCTTTGGAAAACAACGTAGCAAAAGGTGAAATTACTTATTACGAGCAATTTCACCTTTTGTCACAATGTTTTCTATGCTATCAAAAGGTGTCATATACACGTAATAAATGGCTTCATCCTTGCTGTTGTTTAGGTTCAATTACAGATATGCCTTATAGGGTAAAGGGTTAAAAGAGCAACTGCCTTTTCTCAAAGTGAAGACTTATACAATTCTGTATCATCACAGTATTCTAGTAGATGATGGGACATCAGTTGTTATGGTAACACTATGTGGTGACATGATAAAAGACTTGCTGTTATTGTCAGGAGAGCAGTGGGAAGCAATCCAAACTGAAGCAAGCAGATTGGGAGAGATTTTTGTACAACAGGTAAAAACACTGTCATAATTAGGCAGACTGACAACAATCTTGTAAAATTCAAGGCCCATATTTGCAAAATCATTCTTAAGATCGTTCTTAGTCTTATCAAGGAATTACTGAATTTCCAATCTTAAGCTTAAGTAAGCATTCACAGACAGTTCCGAGGTTAAACGTTTTAAATATTTACCTGGTCTTAGAAACTCCAAGTCTACCAAATGCCTTGCTCAAGAATTGTCCTATATCAATTAAAATGGCCACATTGCACCTTGTAAATAGCATTTGAGCCATCATTACCTTGTTCATAGACCATGCAGAAAGTTTGTGGGCTGGCAGTACTTTGGAATTGCTTTGGGAAAGTTTGGACTGAAGAAATGTTACTTTTTATAGCCAAATTTAGTAAAGTTTCATGAAAACAGGCTCAGTGATCAATCATACAGTTACTTAGATTTTTGCTTGAAATTGATCGTAGTTCGAGAAAGTTTCAATGGCTAGTTTATGCTACTTTTTCTGTTGTTGTTGTGGAATACTTTCCCATACTGACAGGCTAGGCCAGAGAATGGCATTTCTGTGCTGCCTATTAACACATAACCATGAATTACCTGGGCAACCTTTCAGACTCACAATTGCTCCCTTTCGAACAGTGGTTACTAACCATATATACATGTTGTAGGCTAAATTGAAATTTAGGAAGATCTGGAATCTGCCTAGGCCGAATTAGAATTATAATTTTTTCTAGACCAAAATGGATTGTTATCTGAAATTTTCTAGTCATATTAATCCACACATTTTCTCCATTTCCCGCAGTATTTTCTACTCTAAGTCAAATTTCATCATTTGAGCAGAGTTGATTTGTTGTCTGCAGTCTTTTATATAAATACATTTGGACACGATTCTAAAGCTTTGTTTTTTGGTGAAGATTTAAATATTTTGTTCTTCCTTATAGGCTAGACCAGAGCTTAAGAATGATATAGAACAGTTCCTTTATCTCCTGTGTGATAACAGACTGGTTAAAAAGGTTTGGTCTATGAAGCTAAAACTGAAACAAGCCAGTAAAATCACCGACTTGGATAATATGAAGAGTGATGGTGAGCTCTTACTTAACTTAAATGCAGTTTGCCATTTAACCCTTTACTAAACAATTCCAGATTTTCATGACCCAGAGGAAGAAACCTTCTAAAGTCAAGTTTCAAGTTTTGAGTCATGTTTATTTTGTCGTCTGCAAATGCTATCAATTTGGACAAGTCTAAAATTTTGTTGTTTGGTAAAGAGTTAATCACATTTTCAGCTCTGCTGTTTTCGAAGAAAATGTTGAAAGTATTGTCATCACCTTGACATTTTCTGTGTCATTGTGCAAAAACTTCAATATTCAATGATATCTGTTGTCACGTAGGAACGTAGGATATTTACATTTACTTCAAACTTGAACTACATGTAGTTAGCTTTCAAAAGGGAAATCTATAACACAGGCAGGTAACCACTGAATATTTTTGACAATTATGATTCTCTTTCAAAATTTTCACCAAAAGCAACTGCAGACAAGCATTGGCACCTGCGTATGGTGCTTTTGTTTTTCCAGGCATGGTCAGTACATCTATTATCCTTCCTATGACAAATCCCATCATAGAGTATTATTAAAATAGTTCTCTGCAAATATTTTTTGAATTCTGATCAGTCTAAAATTTTGTGCTTTGAAAAGGACTTTCCCTTGCTTCAAAGTAATGGTTTATTGGTTGCTTGTAAAATAAGCCTTTTATCTTTGATTTCATATGGAGTCAAACCTTAATAACATTTTGCTTCTTAACAATTGTAGTATATTTTACCTGCCTGTCAAATATAGGCAGTTAGGTTGAAAGCAGTGCTTCTATTTCAAGGCTGTTTTGATCATAATCGTAATACATGTTCTCTGCAAAATTCTAGATAGCATATATCAGGGGTCAGACAGAGGTGTAAACGTGATATCCATAGATAGATAGATCTTTCAAGAAGTGCAATGCAGAGGAAACATAAGTCTTGATTTTATGATTTAGGAGTTATTGTCCTTTTTTTTTCTTACTCAAATTTTTCCTAGTGCATGATTCCAAAGCTACACGATATATACACCACAAACTTCACTATTTGATAGATAACATTGAGGATAAGTGCAGTGTATTAGAGCTGTAACTTTTGGCCCCATAGTTTAGGAGTTATTGCCCTTTGATTTTTTTTCTTAAATTAAGTCAGGAGCACAAGTCAAAAACTATTAAAGTGTAAAAATGATACTTCACATGTGCATAGATCAAATTGAGGAGAAGTGCAGTGCACAAGAAGAAATAAATTCATGGTTTCATTATGTGATTCCTAACTGGCCAGTGTCTTGTTCTTTCACAGTACATCCTTCATTTTAACCCCTTTCACTGACAAGTCCCCTTTGGCGTATATGTGCCTCTATGCGAAGCTCTTGTTCACTTAGTTTGACAGCAAAAGTAGTGCAGGCACTCCATTTTTTTCATGGAGCTATGAAAATTTATATTCAGCCAGTTGTAACTCACTAATATTTATGAAAACAACTAATATTGAAATATTTTTGCCTACATTTTCAGAATTTGGTCAGAAGACTTTTGACACAGGAACAAGCAAAGTAACAACCAGATGTTTGCCATTCTTACAATTAGAATGCCTTCAGCTTCAAGATGTAGATTCATACCAGCTCTGCCTAAACTTAATGACAGGCTAATAGTTCTGTATTTTCTGTTATTACTTTCTACCTTGTACCTTGTTGCAGGAAAATAAACAAAACAAGAGGGCCGTGATGGTCCAGTATCGCTCCACTGGCTTTTAAAGTTTTTGACCCTTTACCACAAAATTCAATGTTTAACTTTTAATGACCCTGAAAGTGAAGGCTTTTGGAAACTGATGGTAAAGAAAAACATATTGTTAATCAGTATTTTCTTCTTTCCCACTGTGTTTCCTACGCTATTAAAGACAGAATCATTTAGGCTACATTTACCTGGACCCCAGGCCAGGGCATTGTCCCTGAACCCACCGAAGGCCCTATCGGCCCCCAGCTCAATTTTCATTATTTTCAGGTTTTTCAACTTTTACCCCTGCTTTTTAACCCTTTACTACAAAATTCGATGTATAAATGACCCCGAAAGTGAAGGCTTTTGAAAACTGAGGGAAAAGGAGAACATGTTGTCAACCAGTATTTTCTCCTTTTCCCCCAGTGTTTCCTACCCTATTACAGACAGAATCAATTTAAGCTACATTCATTTTTGAATGAATGAATGAATGAATAGTGTTTAAGGCCGGTTGACAACTTAGGTCATATTGGGCGCACTTACTTAGTAAACAATAATGCGAGGTGAAAATAATATAACACAAGACAAACATGATAAATGAGGAATGGAAGAAACACAAAATGATGCCCCTTTTGTCACCTTTAACGACATGCATGCTGTCACGTTTGTTCCGCCAGATGAAATGGCAGATGTGACAATCGCGGGACTGCAGTGGTTTATTCTTATATCCCTGATTAAACCACACGGGATCCTATAGGCCAATTGATTCCCATTCCCATTCTATTTACATTGAGAAAAAAAATGTAGGATTAGGACTAAGAACTACCCAGCCTGCTGCAATCCTACAAATTTCTAGGAAAGCAGCTGTTTGTCCTTAATTTTAGTCGCCTTCTATGATATGCCATAGAGAAAGGCCAAGGTCCTATTCTATACAGTAAAACCCCCGGGACCCCAAGGGGAACATTCATTTTTGCAATGGCTTTTATTTTAGTCCAGTCATAGAAATCATGAAATAAAGGTATCATGCACTTAATTGGCATTGAATGTCACATACAGCATAAAAAGAGGTCTGTATAGGAATGATAAAAATCTTACTTTAAATATTCCACTCATGTATCAGCATAGTTATTTACATCAAAATAAACTATTTTCACTGAAAACAGAATCTATCCAAAAAACTTGAATACCCAACACCAACCATGGACAATTATTCAGTTTGATAATCACGGGTGGGAAAATAGTGACAATCTTTACCTCTTACAAAAGAGCAATTATTTCCCTTCAATCCTATTTTACTGGGATGGGGCCAAATTGGACCCGAGGGCTATAATTTTTAATTAACTTGGTAAAGGTCCATTAGATAAAGCCAAATATGGCAACCCAAGGCATTTTGGTATTAGAAAAAGTTCCAAAATTTTCAGTATTTTTCAGTTTTGTTACCATGGTAGCCAGATATTTTGAAGGAATAAAATTCTATCAAGAATTCTGAAGAGGACCATGACAGGTTCATTTCTGACAAGTTTCATCAGAATTGTATGAGTTGAGATGTTTGAAGTAAGTTTATGCACATACATGCGAGGAACATCAGGCTGTAACACAAGCCCAATGGCCTTTGGGAAAAAACTAACAATTTAACATCACTTTGTTGCCATTATATTCCATTATTATACATCTGTGGATTTTTCCATCTTTGCATGATCACAGTCCGGCTTCATTTATTGTAAGAAATTTGGTGCATATATATAGGCCTCTCAAAGAGATATCATTTGTGTTGTTTAATAAAAACACCTGCCATTTTTCCTACTGTTTTTAGCTCACCTGGACAAGGTTCCTGTTCCTATTTCAAGGAAACACTCCCCCCCCCCCCCGCCATTAAAATGATTAACTTCTTACATTTTTACATTTTTAGCATACTTACATAAGATTTAAAGATCTTTTTTCCATTCGTTTTAGAAGTTCAGCTCAAAAAGCAACTTATCTTCAATAAATTTTTTATTTATCCATATTTAAGTGGATTAGCACATCTGCCATTTCAAAGGGTTTGTCGGTAAACTGTTAATTTGATAGTATGTGTGTTTGATCGCAAACCAAAACTGCCACTCAAATCAAAACTGCCACTCTAATCCACTTGACCAACTGTTTTCTCAGTATATCAAAAGGTAAAACAAATTGCCGTCAATGACATGAATAAGTTTTTTAATATGCTGCATTTGAAATTATCAATTAACCAGTTTCCCTGAACCTGAAATTGAAACTTTTCTGTTTTATCAGACAATCAATATGAATATACAAAGTGCATGTACATGTAATTCAGTGTAATTTATAATGGAAGACGATGTTTAGAGAGCTTTACTAGCAACAATAAACATCTTCATGTCCAGTTTTCTTTGGCAAAACAGAGTTTTGTTTAAGGCAGTGGCTAGAGATACGGTACCGTACCTCTAGCCTATATTAAAGAAATGGCTAGAGATACGGTACCGTACATCTAGCCCCGGAGTCTAAAGATACGGTACCGTATCTCTAGTCATTCTTATGATATAGGCTAGAGGTACGGTATTTTATAGATACATGTAAGAAATTATAAATCTACTTCAGTTTTGATTATTATCGTTATTAGTATATGTATTTGTAGTAATTGATTGGCATCAAAGGACAGAAACTCATTAAGTTGCAGTGTGTGAATGTGCACTGATGAGCGAAAATAATAATTGCGTTGATTATTAGGTGAACTTGATTACTTAACCCAGGGATTCTATATAACATATGTATTATCCCTGCTTAACTCTTTCTCAAAAGACAAATTTTACACTCGAAGAATTTGTAAACAATTTAAATTTTGATGAAAAATGGTGGAAAATGGTCATCCAAAAGGGTAGAAAACACTGTTGGAAAATGAGAAATTAGCATTTTCTCTTTTTCCTACAGTGTTTTCAAAGGGCTTGTCCTGCATGTAGGAAAGCAATAAGTGGCTTAGAAAGAATATTGTGCCGAGTACTGGTTATAAAAACTCGAGGAAAGCATGAATAGATGCACTGGCCGATGCAAAAGTACTGAAATACTGTTAAAAACGGCGTTAAACACCATTCATTCAATCACATTCCTAAAGTTATTTACAACCATGTGCAGGCCTAGCCCCATAGCTCAGTCGGTATAGCGTACCGGAACTGAGAACAGGAGATCGCCGTTCGATCCATGGCTCGGCCAATAAACTTTCAGAGGATTGATGACAGTCATTGCGACAGGATTCATTTCTCTCTCACTGCTGTCCAATGTTTCGACGATAGTTATGTGGGAAAGCAGCCAGTGGCTTGGAAAGAATATTGTGCGGAGAACTGGTTAAAAGAACTTATTGTTCACATTATTTTTTGGCCTTAATGTTTGCAATAAATATTTATATATAATTCATGCCGTAAAATTCTGCTGCTACCATACATAAGCAATAATCCACACCAAATTTCAGTTCGAATCGTGCTTACCAGACCCAAACCTAAACACGCAACTCTATCCACCGCTCCCAACCCAAGAGTAGATAAATAAATGAATAGATAAAATAACTTAATAAGTATAAATAGATGGATGGTAGACAGACAAACAGACAGATAGATAACCTTTGTTCTCTCACTCCTGTCCCTCTGGCTTTAAAATTCTTGCCTCCATGAATACAGTATTTAAAGCGATATCCCGTAATACTTTATATATCCTTTCTTTTATTTTTGTTTGTACGCGTGGCTGGGCTTTTTGTATTGTCATAGAATCCCTCTAGTAAAACCGCACACTTTCTGCACTTTGATAGCACTCTATTGCGCTTTTAAATGTTTGAAAATCTGCAAATTTCTTCCCGACGTGAATACTATGAGCCATTTTGACCGTATGATACAAAATTGGCTTGAAAGTGCTTTCAGAAAATTTTCCGTGATTGAGTAATAGATTAATTATCAATTTCCGTGATTGAGTAATTGATTGTGTCGTTTTCCATAATCAATTAAAGAACAACAAAAGTTAAAATAATGTAAGATCCGCATACATCTTAAGCAATTAAATTCACCTAACTAATCAACGCAATTATTATTTTCGCGCATCGATGCAAACTCGCACACAGCAACGAGTTTCTGTCCTTTGATGTCGAGATTGATACTAATACATACTAAGAACGATAATAATCAAAACTGAAGTAAATTTATAATTTCTTACATGTATTTACAAATTACCGTACCTCTAGCCTATATCATAAGAATGACTAGAGATACGGTACCGTATCTTTAGACTCCGGGGCTAGAGGTACGGTACCGTATCTCCAGCCATTTCTTTGATATAGGCTAGAGGTACGGTACCGTATCTCTAGCCACTGCCTTTGTTTAAGTGTTTCATTCTTTCTCATTGAAGTAAAAAGCTTTACTGAAACATGTAAATCTATTGCACTGTCCTTAGCTTCATACATACTCACCTGTCTTAGAATCAGTTCCTTTTGAATTTTGTAAAAAATACCTTGTTTTGAATAGTTCAACAAACAACACATTAGCTTTAGGTGAATGTGGTCGTTATCCAATCTACATTGATTATCATTTATTTTGTGTCAAATATTGGTGTAAACTCTTACAAATGTCAAACCATAGATACCCTCGAAATTGTTATACTGCTTAGAAATTTAGACGACGCCGGACGCAGAACCTGGGCTTCTAATGTTAAAACGTTGCTATACATGTATACACAAAAATGGAAGTTATGCAAAAGATGATTGAAACGGCAATTTTCTTCTCTTAGATGGGGGTTTTCTATGTGCCTTTTTTTTTTTCGCAGATACTTCATACAATGACAAGGTGTTATATTACACACATAAGAAACAGCTTCATCCTTGCTGTTATTTAGGGTCAATTAGAGATACCATAGAAATGCCTTATGGGGTAAAAGGTTAACTTTCAAAACGAGCTTTGCCGTCTGATTACTGTTCGCTACCAGTAGCAGCGAAGTGCCACTGGGGACCATCCTTATAATATTCGAGATCTGTTGTGCGTGCCTTTACCATACATGTCAGAAATCACGGCCATGTTGAAAAAAATGATGTTCCAAATAAGAAAAATATTCTTTATAATAATGTATTGGTGAAAATATAAACAAGTATCTAAATTTACCTCTCGAGTGTTAAAAAGTCACATCCGGGGAATCCGGGCCCCGGGGAATCGACTTCCAGAACTTCTATCGTGGATTGAGCCTGAAATAACCCAAATGAAATAGATCTATGTTTCAGTATCAAGAAATGTTAAATACGTGTAGATTTTTTTGCTTATTGCATCAATTAGTCCATTTTTCTTTATGTAGTAGATCTAATTCCGAAATGCTCACGAGAGACATAAATTACCCTCGACAGTTGACTTGCAGAAGGCAAACGCTAAATGACGTCATAGCTATCCGGGCATCCAATTCAGTCAATAACTTCCGGTATAGCCTACTGTACCCTTTCATAAGTTTACCTCATTATTGCTTACCAGGTTCCCTCTTGGATGGCTGGGAAAAATTTATTTTATTCTATTTTCAGATAAATTTATGCTCTCCGAAAAATTTTGGGGGAGCATATAGTCGCCACGCAGTCCGTTCGTCCGTCCGAAGCCATTTCTCCACAACCCCTAAACCAAATTGTATGAAACTTCATATCAGTCTGAACTCCTTGGAACAATACACAAGTGCCTCTTTCCCGGTTTCTTAATTTGAGGCTGTGTCAGGGAAAAAGCGGGCTTCATGTACAAAATCCGTCGGAAGCCATTTCTTCACAACCCCTGGACCAAATTTTATGAAACTTCATATCTGAACTCCTTGGAACAATGCGCAAATACGTCTGAATTTGAGGCTGCGTCACGGAAAAAGGGAGCTTCATGGGGAAAAAAAAAAGGTTTTCACTAATATCGTCCGAAGCCATTTCTCCAGAACCCTTGGACCAAATTTTACCGAACTTCAGATCTGAACTCCTTGGAACAATACGCAAATAACTCTTTCCCGGTTTCTCAATTTGAGGCTGCGTCACGGAAAAAGGGGGCTTCATGTAAAGAAATGTTTTTCACTAAAATCTCCTACTACATCAGTGCACAAAACTGAAATTTCAAATCTGAACCCCTTGGAACGTTTTTCAGATACCTCTTTCCCGGTTTCTCAATTATAGGCTGCATCGCAGAAAAAGGGTGTGCTTCATGTAAAAAATTGTTTTTCTCCGATATCTTCTAAATTGGTGCTCAAAAGTTCATGAAATTTCTGAAACATTGCCCAGATGGCTCTTCTTCCCCCCCCCCCCCCGCCTGCTTTCTCAGTATAAAGCTGCGTCACGGAAAAGGGGGGGGGGCTTCATGTAAAAAAATTGGTTCTTCTCTAATATCTCTAACATTAGTGCTCAAAAGTTCATGAGATTTCAAATCTAATCTAGCTGGAACATTGCCCAGATACCTCATCGCCCGTTTCTGAATTTCTGGCTGCGTCATGGAAAAAGGGGGCTTCAAGTAACTAGAGGGCCATGATGGCCCTGTATCGCTCCACTGGCTTTTTAACCCTTTACCACACAAATTGAAGTGTTCATGACCATGAAAAAGAGGGCCTTCAAAAACAATGAACACTATCAGGCAATACAAGTAGATTAATTCATTGGCATGAAATGTAAAATCCTTGGAAAAATAAGCTGAATGATAGAAACCTTACTCTGAATTTATTATTCACCTCATGTGAGCATAACTATTAGCATCAAAATGAATCACATTCCTTGAAAACAGAATATTTTTTATCAAAAAACTTAATATCTAGCACCAATCATGTATCAAAGCAGTTTGATAATCAAGGGAAGTAAATAGTACCAAACTTTATCTTTCATAAAAAGAGTTATTTCCCTTGTTTAATGTTTAAATTGAAGTGACTATATTTTGAAGCCCATGTTAAACTTGTGATCCCTGAATGGAGGCAATTTTGACCCCAGACCTACAATATGAAACTAGAATGTGTGTTTATAAACAAGAAGATTTTTTAATCTTGCCCAATAAAAAGCCATGTAAAACAAGTTTGCTCAATAAAAGGCCCTCTAAAATATGTGACCCATGAGACAGGTTTATCAAGTTTTCACTGTAAAAGCCAATGTAAAACTTGTGACCCCTGGGGTGGGGTCAAACTTGACCCCCAAAGTTAAAATTTGGGCCCTCTTGGTAGAGGCCCATAAGATATAGCTACACGCAAAATTTGGTAGCCCTAGGCCTTATGGCTATGTAAGAGTAGATTATTAAAGTTTCCCTATATAAGCCCGTGTAAAACTTGTGACCCCCTGTGACGGGGCTAAATTTGACCCCAGGGCTATAATTTGGGTACCCTTTGGTAGAGACCCCCTAGATAAAGCTACATGCAAAATTTGATAGCCCTAGCCCTTACAGCTAGGTACGAGTAGATTATTAAAGTTTCCCTGTATAAGCCCATGTAAAATTTGTTACCCCCGGGGCGGGGCCAAATTTGACCCCAGGGCTATAATTTGGACACCCTTGGTAGAGGTCCACTAGATAAAGCTACATGCCAAATTTGGTAGTCCTAGGCCCTATGGCTAAGTGGAAGAAGAATTTTAAAGTTCTACCTATATAAGCCCATGTAAAACTTGTTACCCCCGGGGCGGGGCCAATTTTGACCCCAGGGCTATAATTTGGACACTGTTGGTAGAGGTCCACTAGATAAAACTACATGCCAAATTTGGTAGCCCTAGGCCCTATGCCTAGGTAGAAGAGGAATTTTAAAGTTCTCTCTAAATAAGTCCATGTAAAACTTGTGACCCCCCGTGGCGGGGCCAATTTTGACCCCAGGGCTATAATTTGAAGAAACTTGGTAGAGGCCCACTAGATAAAGCTACATGCCAAATTTGGTAGCCCTAGGCCTTACGGTTTCAGACAAGAAGATTTTCAAAGATTTTCAAAATTTTTCAGTTTTGTTGCCATGGCAACCAGAGTTTTTGAAGGAATTAAATTCTTTCAAGAAATTCTGAAGAGGACCATGACAGGATCATTTCTGTGAAGTTTCATCAAAATTGGATGGGTAGTTTCAGAGAAGAAGATGTTTAAAGAAAAAGTTAACGGAGGGACGGACGCACGACGGACAACGGGCCATGACATAAGCCTGCTGGCCTTTGGCCAGTGGAGCTAAAAATCGTTTTACGACACCTCTTTCCTGGTTTCTCAATTACAGGCTGCATCGGGGAAAAAGGAGGCTTCATTTCAAAATTATTTTTCTCTAATATCTCCTATCTCCTCAAATCGTTGGAACATTGCCCAGATACATCTTTTTCTTGTTTTTCAATTTCAGGCTTTGTTATGGAAAAACAGGGCTTCATATAAAAAACAAAATGTTTGATGTAATACCTCCTACATTACTCCTCAAAATTTCATTAAATTTCGAATTTGAAATATTATTCAAAAATGCCACAAACCACACACCCTTTGTATTTATTCCAATTATGCAATATTGTCTTCAGTGAAAAGGGGCTTAAAGGAGGCTTAGTGTCCTGTACAAGTTTGTGATGGCAATTATTCCAGAAGTATTACATCTATTAGTGTCAAAATTCATAAGTAGATCTTATTGTTTAAAAGAAAATGTAACTTTTCCATGTTTCCAGACGTTTTAGGGGACAAGGGGGTTCATGGTAGAGTTAGAGTCAGTGTTTCTCCATTATCTTGTGGGTCAAAATTTCACATTACAGTTACTATCCCCGAAGAATTATGCTGTCAGTCTGTCCATTCGTTTGTCGAGCTCTATTTCAGTTTGTGTTTGCACATTTTTCTCCCGGTAGACATATCATAAATTATCATTGTAACATTTGCCTTCGAATTAATTTTTCCAATTTCATACATTTTATGACAAGTACTTGTTTGAGGAGCATAACCTGTCTCTGGCGGCTCTGGTTTAATTTACATCTGTCTATAAAAACATTTAAATAAAAACATTTTTTAAAGATGTAAATCAACAACATAATTTTATTACTGTGCGACTTGTGAAATTTTTCAGATGTCTGCAATATCCAGTTTAACGGCATGACTTTAAATAGCTATATCTAGTTATACCTGTTAGACAACAGACAAGGAATTTTAAACTTAATTTCATTGAAAAGTGTCAACATTGGGTGTGTGTGTGTAAGAATAGGTCTATAAATTATACACAAGTTTGACCTAGTATGTGGGGAGTGTGATCATCAATGTAACATTAGTTTGACCAAGCCAGACTGCTTTCTGATGAAGTTTCAAATTGCATTAGTCAAGTATATCTATCTAGAATGCATGACTAAATATGGTTTTTGAAAGAGCAATAATTGGAAAGGGGAGGGGGTGTCAGATAAACTCTTTGTTAAACGACAATATTTTAGACTTGTCCAAATTAAAAACATTTGCAGATGACAAATCAAGTGACTCAAATGGCAGAATTTGTCCATGATAGAGTAGAAAACTTTGTTGGAAAAGGAGAAAATACCAGTGTTTTCCAAAAGGCTTCTTTCCCACTGTTGTCAAAACCAGGGTTTGTTTGATAAAGAGTTAATGCAAAGAAGCTGTAGCCTTGTTTAAAATGTGATGTTGGCCATTCAACAAATGGTTAAGATTTTTTCTTGGAAGATATCAAAGTCTCCAAGAAGAAGTCCTTAGAGCCTGACAGATAAAGATCAAGGATGGTGGATCTTGAGGACACATTTGATTTTGCTGTATACACAACTACAGAATTGAAATATATAAACAGACAAGTTAATTTTAATTCAGTTGCTGTATCGTACTCCTTACTAAATCTGCAGTAGAATTCTAGTTTTGTCCATATTAATTGACCCTTTACTAGACGATGAAATTTTAGCCTTGTACAAATTCAAAGCATTTACAGACGACAAGTTCAGTGTGGTTCAAATAGTGTAATTTTTCTTTGATAGAGTAGTAAACATTGTGGGAACAGGGGAAAATGCTGGTTACCAGCATTTTCTTCTGTTCCCACAATGTTTTCAAAAGGCTTTTCCAGGAGTGTCAAATGTCGGCTTTGTGTGGTAAGGGGATAAAAGTATGTGCAGATGGCATTGCATTGTGGTTCCAATTAAAAGAAAAAAAGTCTTCAGAGTGAAGAAATTATTGTAGAAAATCATGAAAATGCTGATGGCATACTTTTTCTTCTTTCCCACAAGGCTTCTGAAAACCATTTTTTTCCCTTCAAATTTTCACCTCTTTGAAACTTAATGAGCTAAATTCAACAACATCAACAACATTTATACAAATGTATTTTTTTTTCCTTTCAAAGCAAAATCCATATACTTAACCCTTTACCAAAAGACAAAATTTTAGACTGGTCCAAAACGAAAGCACTTGCAGAAGACAAAATAAACGTAACTCAAAAATTTAAATTTGTTTCCAGCAGGGTAGAAAACATTGTGAGAAAAGGAGAAAATGCTGGTTGCCAGCATTTTCTCCTTTTCCCACAATCTTTTTAAAAGGCTTATATGTCAAGGTCATCAAGTCGGGACTGTGTGGCAAACGGTTAAGCTGAAGTCTTCAGAGGTGGCTGCAAGTCTAGGTTTTATTGATAAGAATATCATCAGCAGCAAAGCGAAGTTTCCTCTAGTTTGAAGCCACACAACAGACTGTCTGTGTTCAACTGCTCAGTTCTGTCAGCAAAGGTGTATATCTGTAAACAATCAGTCCCTGCTGGGTGAGGCTGTAACTTTATCCAATATTTGGACCCAATATGAGGTGTGAGCTGAAATAGTACAAGTGCCAAAACCTGTAAGAATCTGATTATCATGATGATAATTGATTTATTCATCAAAACCCTGTCTAAAGTATCACAAATATATTACCACATAATAACAAGCAGTAACTGTTTTGAACATACATGTAATTACTTTTGCTTCTGAGGTTGAAGCAAACTATTTTAAAAGCCATGTGTGCATCAAGGTCAAAGGCTCTCCTCCAAAGTTATTTTACCCATTACCACACAATCCCTACTTTTGAAGACCCTGAGAAAGAAGCCTTGAGAAAACATTGTGGGAAAAGGAGAAAATGCTGGCAACCAGCATTTTCTCCTTCTCCCACGATGTTTTCTAGCCTTCACAACCTTTTCCCACATTTTTTTTTTACCCTTCACAACCTTTTTCCACAATGTTTTCTACCCTTCACAAAACAAATTTCAAATTTTCAGTCACTTTTATTTTGTCGTCTGCAAATGCTTTCCGATTTGGACAAACCTAAAATATTGTCGTTTGGTAATGAGTTAACTCTTTGCCAACCGACAAAATTTTACACTAGTCCAAATTGAAAGCACTTGCAGACAAACTAGATGCAACTCAAAAATTTAAATTTGTTTCCAGCAGGGTAGAAAACATTGTGGGAAAGGAGAATATGCTGGTTACCAGCATTTTCTTCTTTTCCCACAATGTTTTCATAAAGCTTTTATGTCAGGGTCATAAAAACCAGGGATTGTTTTGTAAAGGGAAGAAGAAGAAAGAAATCCTTCAAGTCAACAAAGAATCGATTGACATATCAAATGTAACTCCATGTAGAGACATATCTGAAGGACAGAGGGCACCAACAGTTACTGGAGAAGACATACAACTGCAGCAAAGAAAGGTTCAATTTGCTTGGCCTGTTTGCCCTTTTTCATTCAGTCCTCTTTTACACAAGGCTCTTCTGGATCAAAAAAAACATAAAATTGTAATTTTGGAATAACAAAGTATAATTTCAATTTGCTCAATGTGTCAGTTGCAACATAAGCAATTTTTAATCCATATAAGAATTGGTAGTATTTTACCATTTTAACTATAGTAAGTGTTAGGCTGTCAGAAAAAGTACTAAGCTTATACTCACCTTTGTTCTGTTGTTCCCTTTGCATTTTTCCCTATTTTGGGGAAGAATAATATATGATAAACTTCCAGAATTACCCTTCCTTTCTATGCAACCTCAGCTGCCATGTATGAATTGTGAAAGTAGAATATGTATGCAGTTGTAGGTTGTACCTATTTAACCATCTGAAGGGGTCATATAAAACCTAAGACTTCCTAGTGTATTGCATAGTTTCAAATAACAAGAGGGCCATGATGGCCCTGTATCGCTCCACTGTCTAATAAGTAAAAACACTACAAGCCAAACATTACAATATTTGGCCAATTGGTTTCAAACTTGAGGACATACATTTTTTTTTCTATGAAATCCTACAAAAAAGTTGTGACCCTCAGGCAAAGCCAATTTTGACCGAAAAGCTATAATTACTTAAACCCTGGTAGAGGTCCATAGGATAGTGTCCCATACCAAATAATACAGGTCTAGAACGTGTGGTTATAAACGAAAAGATTTTCAAAGTTTTCTCAATAAAAGGTCCTGTAAAACATGAAACCCAAGAGACTGGGCTAAATTTAGTAGCCCTACTCTTTATCATGGTTAGTAACCAGATGACTTTCACCCCAGAAGCCCATGTAAAACTTTATCCAAAGGATAATTTGGGCCCTCCTGGCAGAGGCCCACTTGATAAAGCTACATGCAAAATTTGGTAGCCCTAGGCCTTATGGCAAGGTACAAGTAGATCTTTAAAAATTTCCCAATATGAGCCCATGTCAAACTTGTGACCCCCCAGGCCAGGTGCAAATTTAATCCCAGGGCTATAATTTGGGCACCTTTGGTAGACAAACACTTGATAAAGCTAGATGCAAAATTGAGTAGCCCTTGGCCTGATGACTTAGTACAAGAAGATTTTTAAAGTTTTCTCTATATAAGCCCACATAAAACTTGTGACCCCTGGGGCCAGCCCAAATTTGACCCCTGGGCTATCATTTGGGCACTCTTTGTAGACAATCACTTGAAAAAGATACATGCCAAATTTGGTAGCACTAGGCCCTGTGGCTAGGTACAAGAAAAATTTTAAAGTTTTCCCTATATAAGCCCATACAAAACTTGTGACCCCCAGGGCGGGGCCAATATTGACCCCCAGGGCTATTATTTGAAAGAATTTGGTAGAGGTCCACTAGATAAAGCTACATGCAAAATTTGGTAGCCCTAGGCCTTATCGTTTCAGAGAAGAAGATTTTTAAAAAATTTCAATATTTTTCCATTTTGTTGCCATGGCAACCAGAGTTTTTGAAGGAATGACAGTATTTCAAGGAATTCTGAAGAGGACTATGACAGGACCATTTCTGTGAAGTTTCATCAAAATTGGATGAGTAGTTTCAGAGAAGAAGATGTTTGAAATTAAAGTTAATGCATTGACTGACGGACGCACACACGGACGGAGGGACGCACGACGGACACCGGGCCATGACATAAGCCCGCTGGCCTTCGGTCAGTAGAGCTAAAAATGATTTCCATTCCTATCATCTGGCAATAGCGTTTTTTTAGAAATTCTATGTAATGAGTTTCAGTGGCAGTCACTGGTACTTTCCATAATGAACGGAAGTTTGTCTAATGTTCAACTGGGTTATCCATGTTTCAGTTATAGTCTATTTTAGATTTCCACTCATGAATTTAATAATGTTGAACACTATTTTGCCTACCTTAAGTAAGCACTGTCAACATGAAGAGAATTAAAAGGTATAAAAAATGGTTGTGAGCCAGTACAGTTCTCATATTTTTCATTTAACTCATTTACCACCCAATCCCGACTTTTAACGACCTTGAGAAATAAGCCTTTTGAAAACATTCTAGGAAAAAGAGAAAATGCTGGTAACCGGCATTTTCTCCTTTTCCTACAATGTTTTCTACCCCTCCCAAAACAAATTTCAATTTTTGAGGCACATTTATTTTTTCGTCTGCAAATGCTCACAATTTGGACAAGTCTACAATTTTGTCGTTTGGTAAAGAGTTAATTCAGTTAAGACAATTTCTTTTGTAAAGAACTTCTTCTTGCTCGTTGTAAAAGCTACCCTCGACATGCTGATAATCAGGATGCTAAGCTTCAGTGTTGACCAACTTAAATTACAGGATTAAAAATGAAACTCTACTTGCCTGTTCACCCATCACCACACAATCCCTGCTTTTGACGCCACTGAGAAAGAAGCCTTTAGAAAACATTGTGGGAAAAGGAGAATGCTGGTAACCAGCATTTTCTCCTTTTTCCACAATGTTTTCTACCCCTTGCAAAACTAATTTCAAATTTTCAGACACTTTTATTTTGTCGTCTACAAATGCTTTCAATTTGAACCAGTCTAAAATATTGTCATTTGGTAATGGGTTAAACAATCAGTATTCTTCAAGTATTCAAGACATGTTTATTATATTTTCAATATTCATAAAATAGCATAACGCATCGGGCACAGAACAGACACTTGTTCTGCAGATATATTCACAGAGTGTGGGAATAAATCACCATCTTTAACATTCATCAGTCAACTTAAAGAAAATAATCCACTATTACTTTTTTATAGACTGCTAGAAAGAACAAAAGAAAATTCTTTAACCAAACTACCCAAGGTTTTAGCAATCCTGAAGGTGGTTTTGACAAAGTTGTGGGAAATGAAAAAATTCTGACAACAAGCCTTTTCTTCTTTTCCTGTATTGTTTTTACCATTTCAAAGAAAGGAATTATCTTATGTGCTTCAACAAATTTGTTGCCTGAAAATAATTTGCATCTGCTTAAATCTTTACTAAGGCAACCCCAGTTTTTAACAACCTTACCAATAAAGGCTTTTGAAAACATTGTGGTAAAAAGAGAAAATGCTAGCA
Source organism: Tridacna crocea (assembly GCA_943736015.1). Classification (NCBI taxonomy): domain Eukaryota; kingdom Metazoa; phylum Mollusca; class Bivalvia; order Cardiida; family Cardiidae; genus Tridacna; species Tridacna crocea. Next base: position 22,014,684 of record OX031066.1, read on the forward strand.
ACTAGCATTGTGTCATTTCTCCCATGTCCTCGAAAGTTGCAGGGAAAAATCCATCATTTTAGCAATATTTCACCCACTACCAAACAACAATATTTTAGACTGGTCCAAATTGAAAGCATTTTAAGACGAAAAAATATAAGTGACTGAAAATTTGAAATTTGTTTCAAATGGGTAATGGGTTTAATTGTTACCTACAACCATTTTGAATTTAGATTAGTGCAGAATTTTGTCACTTGGGAAAGAGTTAAGCCTACAATTCTGTCATTCTCACAAGCATACAGGATCATCCATCTTGCACCTACGTCTGCAGTTTCTTAGTAAAGTTTGTTTACAAAATTTCAATAGCTGATAGTAATGCCCAGGTTAAAATTTCCAACACAAACATACCACAGACAGACAGAGAGATATACTGTCTGACGGACTGATTGATTGACTGACTTAATCATTGACTGTCAAGTTTCTTTGCTAAGTTTGTTAACAAAATTTTAATAGATGACAGTAACACTGAGGTTGCAGTTTCCAACACAAATATCCCACAGACAGCCAAACAGATAGACTGTCTAACTGATTGACTGACTAACTGACTGACTGTCTACAGTTTCTTGGTACAAAATTTCAAAACAAACGGCAATGCTGAGGTTGAGTTTCCAGCACAAATATACCACAGACAGACTTTATGGCTAACCCAAGTATAACCTGGAAAAAGTAAATTTTTCCTATGTATAGACAATCAACCCAAGATGTGATAAATGGAAATTCAAAGATGCAGATATTGCACATTCTGTGCAGTCTTATCTCTATCTACACTGCATGGGCAGTTCAATCAATGTTCAGTGCTACAACTGTTAAGCCTAGCTATACAAGTGCTATATTTGTCATGATTTATTTGACGTAATGTTCCAAACTGACTCTGGTAAATCCATATCTGGAAACATAATTTTAAACACATCTTTGTACTCTGTAGCAAAATGCACTTCTAGTCCTTCACGAATGTAATCTTGTAAGTCTGAATAATCCTTTCTATTCTCCTCCGGTAATATCACACACTTCATATTGGCTCGCTTTGCCTGGAAAATAAAATGATATCACTCTATCATTCCTACCATTACATGAATAAGCTTGAGTCTAGGATAAGAGGTTTAATTTTAAGGTGTCTCCATGTTGAATTATACCAGGCAAATCTTTAAATAAATTTTTACATTAGCTGTAACTGTAAATAACAGAGCTACCGAAAGTTTGACTTTAAAGAAAAAAATAATTATGAAATGTAGAAGCAATCACTCCTTTCCCTCTACTTTTTGAAAGTAATGGGCAAACCTAAAAATAATCCAGAAGAAACTTACAGCTAAAATCTTTTCTTTTACTCCACCAATTGGAAGAACTTTGCCAGTGAGAGAGATTTCCCCTGTCATAGCAGTGTCCTGTCTACAGGGTTTGCCCATGGCCAATGATAACAGGGCTGTGGTTACTGTACATCCAGCGCTGGGTCCGTCTTTAGGAGTTGCCCCCTGAAATGTGTTCAAATATTGATCACATGGTCATGTTGCAAACAATTCCAAATTCATATTTTGATACAAAATTCATCTGTTCTTATGTATAGTATCACAATTGTATGTTTTTATAATTATAATTCAAGTATTTCTGTAAAGTGTGATGGGATGGTCACTTCCTGTATCTATGAATTAACCCTATGCCAGCTCACATGTTGTCAAATCTACCAAATGACAAAAACTTATGACTAGTCCTAATGCAAAGCAATTGCAGATGATATTTCAATGACTCAATCAATGGGTATTACCTCTGAAAGGGTAGAAAACCTTGTGGAAAAAGGAGAAAATGCTAGTTATCAGCATTTTCTCCTTTTTCCATAAAGTTCTCAAATGACAAATAATACAGACAACAAATTCAACATACGAGACAATCAGTTGGAAATATTGTCCAATTCATAAATGAAAAAAAAAAAAAAAAAACTATGGCAAAAGATGAAATTGCTCCTAGCAAGTTTTTTCTCCTTTTGCCAAAATTTTTCTATTCAAAGTCATCTAATTTATTTCTTTACCAAACAACAAAATTTTAGGCTTGTCCAAATCAAAAGCAGATGACAAAATAAAAATGACTGAAAATTTAAAATTTGTTTTGTGAAGAGTACTAAACATTGTGGGGTAAGGAGAAAATGTTGGTTACCATTATTTTCTCCTTTCCCCACAATGCTTCTTAAAGCTTCTTTCTCAGGGTCGTCAGCAGGGATTGTGAGGTAATGGGTTAAGACAACAATGGTTCTCAGCAGCAAGCAATATGTTAACTATTTACCACATAACACAATTTTAAACTTGTCCAAACTGAAGGCATTAGTAGATGACAAATCTGACTCCAGCATTTAAGTTTGTCTACAGGAGGGTTGAAAACATTGGGGGAAAAAAGAGAACCAGCATTTTCTCCATTTCTACCAAAGTTTTCAAAAGCCTTCTTCTTCAGGGTCATTAAAAGTCCGCATTTTGTGGTATAGAGTTAACACATATACAACTATTTATGATGTGATTTGTATCCATACCTCTGGTGCATGTATATGTACATTTCCTTTTTCTAGGACTTTGTTCTCAGGATCTATTCTAGCCATGTAAGACTTAGCAACAGTATAGGCCAACTGTACACTTTCCTTCATTACTGTTTTAAGATTGCCTGTCAGTTCTATTGAACCATTCTTTCCTTTGCCTGACTCCTCCACTTTTGTATCAACTGGCTTCTTTAAAATGGTTTCTATATACAATGTGGCTCCACCTATGGTGACAAAAAAACTCATAAATTCGAACCTATGCCAAAAAAAATAAAATTTTAGACTTGCCCAAACTGAAAACATTTGCAGACATCAAAACAGAAAACGTTCCATTGATGCAACTGATTAATGAGAAGGTAAAAAACATTGGTAAAATGAGAAAATGCTGATTACCAGCATTTTCTCCATATTGCTCTGTGTTTTCAAGAGCCTCTCTCCTTGGAGTTGTTAAAACATGGGACAGTTTGGTAGAGGATCAACCCTTTACCACACAATCCTGATATTTTATGACCCTGACAGATGGCATTTGAAAACACTGTGGGAAGAGGAGAAAATGCTGGTAACCAGCATTTTCTCCTTTACCCACAATTTTCATTCTGTGGTATAAGTCCATCATTTTTGCATAATTGATTTAGCATTTGTAAAGGGTTTCAATTTGGACTAGCCGAATATTTTGTCCAATGGTAATGAGTTACATCACTTTTCAAGAAACACTGAATTAAATAGAATTGGGATATGATATGAAGGTGACCTTGTACAAACAAGTTGTAGACAATGAGACTACCTGAGTCTCCTAATGACAAGACTGAAGCAGTACATTCCTGCCAAGGAACATCACACTAGTTGGACTTTGAACTAGCCTGACCAAATTATACTACATATAAACACACACTGTATCAGTGGAAACTTTTGCAACATACAAAATATTTGCAATTTCAGGAGTTTATGAAATTTGGAAAATTTTCTGTTTACGTAACAACTACATCAACAAATAAAGAGAGTCTTGAATTCGCAAATATTTCCATCCACGAAATGTCTGTAATTCAGTAATTCACAAATTTTTTGACACACATATATATCCACATACACAGTATAACATTTTGAGCATAAAACAGATAAAACAAACATACTGCATCTGTATTTAAACAACATATAAGTTTCACTCCTATATCTTACATGCAGCTCACAAAATGACCGAAAGTGTAGATCCAAGACTGAAAATTCTTTGCAGTATTACTTTGACCTACACAATCCTTGAAAGCCACTGAATCTGAATATTACATCAAAGAGTTACTAATGAAAATTTGTTAAACCTCTGTCAGCTTTTTATCAGACAATCTTGGATTTTAACAACACTGCTGAAGAAGCTTCTTTGGAAAAGGAGAACAATTCCAGCTTTTCAATACACCAACCCAGTCATTTGAGCCATTTCTAATATGTGATCTACCATTGCTTTTGATTTTTATCTGTCTAGAATTTTGTTGGCTGGTAAAGAGTCATTTTCACATAGAAGACGGGCAAATCATGGATGGTAAAAATTTATCAAGCAAGGTACAAGTACTATCTGATTAGACATTTGTGTACAGAGTTGTCTTATATAAGCCTGAGCAGTCCGCGTAGGCTAATCTGAAACAACACTTTCCATTTTTATTTATTTTTCTATTTGCTCAAGTCTACTGTAGCCCAAAATCTAATGTACATGTAGTGGTAGTGTTGTCTCAGATTAGCCTGCACAGACAACAATTTACACAAATGTCTAAATGCCCCTTTTCCCTTATTGCAAGCTATTAACCCATTACAACACAATCCCTACTTTTGACACTCCTGAGAAAAAAGCCTTTTGAAAACATTGTGAGAAAGGAGAAAATGCTGGTAGCCAGCATTTTCTCCTTTTCCCACAATGTTTTCTTTCCTTCACAAAACAAATTTCAAATTTTTAGTCACTTTTATTTTGTCGTCTGCAAATACTTTCGATTTGGACAAACCTAAAATTTTGTTGTTTGGTAATGAGTTAAGGCCCCAGCTTTGTAGAACAGACAGCAACATACAGGACTTGCAACCAGGGCATTGCTGATTTCCCAGCTTGTCCAATTTTCTTTTATTGCGGACTGATGATATTCATTGCAACAGTATTCATTCCTTTCACAGCTGATCATTGTTTCATTGAAACCAGGGAATAGCTGGTTCAACTCCCTAGCTCTAACAATCTCTTTAAGAGGATGGACAATATTTATTGCAAGCTCACAGCTGATCATGGTTTCAGTGATGGTTGTAAAGGTAAACAGCCGGTGGCTTAGGAAGAATATTATGCTAAGTTTTGATTTAAAAAACAACAACAACAACAACAACAACAACAACAACAACAACAACAACAACAAAAAATTCCATAAAATACTGGATAGGTGTCACTGACTGCTGTCATATGACTGTAATGATGCTGTAAATTCCGCTAAACACCATCAAAATACAGAAAATTATACGTCAAGAACAGACTCTTTCTCCAATTACCTACCCATAGTTGTATAAGCCAGTCCAGTCACAACACCAGGGGGCGTTTCCTCGTACATTCTCTCTTTGGTAAATAATGGTATACCAACAAAGTCTTGTAAGTTTGAATGAGAAACTTCAATTTCTTTTGTATTTTCTGAAACTATCTGAAATGCTGCTTTTCTGAATATCTGTAATAGAAAATTTAAATCAGCTCTTGCCTTGAAGTTTATCAACTTCTCATTTTCAATGTCTGTGGCAAAGGTACAGTGTCGGACTTGCTAAGGTGCAGAGTTTGATGCCCTGGAGAGGGCGTGATGTTAAGATTATCCAAACATTATTGTAGGTTCTAGGAAGCAGAATCAAGAGAAATTAGTATAATTTAAAAGAACTTGTGTCTAGAGCAAATGTGAAAGAACACTGTTTCAAAAAAAATATGGGTTTGCATTTTACTCTTATTCAATAATTTATACTCTTCAAAACCAAATTTCACATCAACTGTTAACACAAATATCTGTCCTGATAGACCATAAATGATTTATCAGTTTTTTTCAATGACATCTTTATATGTGTCTTCATTCATTATTTGTTTCTTTCATTTTGTTCAATTAACTCTTTACCCCATAGCATTTCTTTGGTATCCCTAATTGACCCTAAATAACAGCAAGAATGAAGCCATTTCTTATGTGTATATGACACCTTTTGATAGCATAGAAAACATTTTGACAAAAGGTGAGATTGCTCGTCACGGGCAATTTCACCTTTTGTCACAATGTTTTCCTAAGGCTCCTACAAGCAATGCGTAGAAATGAGTATCTATGGAGTAAAGGGTTAAAAAAAATTATATCTTTACAGAAGATTCTGTGATTAACATATTAATTTCACATAATTTTCACGATAATTTTGTAGTGGCTCAAATGATTCAATCTTTCTTTGCTAGAGTAGGACAGTTTGTACAGAAAGGAGAAAATGCTAGTTATCAGCACTTTCTCCTTTTCCCAGAAAATTTTCCAAAGGCCTCTTTCTCTGGGTTGTTAAAAGTTGTCATTGTGTGGTAAAGTGATAATTTGGATGGTATCATGGCATGTGGATGAAAAACTTCTTTTCATAACAAACTAACTTTGAAAGTAGTTTACTGACATGGTACCTTTTCTATCTGTTTCTGTAGATTTCTAACTCCACTTTCACGACAATAACTTTTGATTAAATCATGCATTGCTTCAGCTGTAATCTTCACCTGATCCGCCTCTACACCACTTTCTCTCTGAGCAAGGGGTACCAGGTACCTCTGTAAAACAGCAAATAATTCAAAGCTACAAATATAATAGCTAGAGGAACAAGAGGGCCATTGGCCCTGGAACGCTCACCTTAGACTATAGCTTATGAGTGAAATTCAATTCTTTGAGCAACTTTGGTAAAGCTTCACCCAAGGAACATCCCTGCCAAGTTTCATCAAGATTGGCCCTGTGGGTTAGGAGAAGAAGATGTTTATAGAAAGACAGATGCCGGACATAGGGCAATCAAATATCAAAGCTCTACACCTTCCAGTTTCAAAGAAGAATTTCAAGTTTTCCTTCTTTGTCCTATGTTCGAACTTGCGGTCCCCAGGGCCGGATCAGTTTTAACCAAAGCAGCATGCTTGGAACAAACTTGGTAGAGGTCCACTCAAAGATGCTACATACCAAATATCAAAGCTCTACACCTTCCCATTTAAGAGAAAAAGAAATTTAAAATTTTCCTTCTTTGTTCTTATGTTCCAACCTGTGACCTCCGGGCATGGCCAGTTTTGACGCCAGGGACATCATATGACCAAACTTGGTAGAGGTCCTCTAGAAGATTCTGCAGATCAAATATCAAAGCTCTGCACCCTCAAGTTTCAGAGAAGATTTCTAAAGTTTTCCTTCTTTGTTGCTATGTTCCAACCTGTGACCCCCCGGGGCAGGGCCAGTTTTGATCCCAAGGGCATAATATGAACAAACTTGGCAGAGGTCCACTAGGAATTGCTACATGCAAAATATCATAGCTCTATGCCTTCTTGTTTAAGAGAAGAAGAATTTTAAAATTTTATTTCTTTGTTCCTATGTTCGAACTTGTGACCCCCGGGGCGGAGCCAGTTTTTACCCCACGGGCATGATTTAAACACACTTGGTAGAGGTCCACTCGAAGATGCCACATACCAAATATCAAAGCTCTACACCATCTAGTTTCAGAGGAGAAGAATTTTAAAGTTTTCCTTCTTTGTTCCTATGCTCAAACTAGTTACCCCTGGGATGGGGCCAGTTTTGACCCCAGGGACATCATTTGAATAAACTTGGTAGAGATCCACTATGAGATGCAACATACCAAATATCAAAGCTCTACGCTTTCTAGTTTCTGAGGAAAAGAATTTTAAAGTTTTCCTTCTTTGTTCCTATGCTCAAATTTGTGACCCCCGGGGTGGAGCCACTTTTGACCCCAGGGACATAATTTGAACAAACTTGGTAGAGATCCACCAGGAGATGCCACATACCAAATATCAAAGCTCTACACCTTCTGGTTTCAGAGGAAAAGAATTTTAAAGTTTTCCTTCTTTGTTCCTATGCTCAAACTTGTGACCCCCGGGGTGGGGCCAATTTTGACCCCAGGGGCATAATTTGAACAAACTTGGTAGAAGTCCACTAGGAGATGCCACATACTAAATATCAAAGCTCTACGCCTTCAAGTTTCAGAGGAGAAGATTTTTAAAGTTTTCCTTCTTTGTTCCTATGCTCCAACTTGTGACCCCCTGGGGTGGGGCCAGTTTTGACCCCAGGGATATAATTTGAACAAACTTGGTAGAGGTCCACTAGGAGATGCTACATACCAAATATCAAAGCTCTACGCCTTCAAGTTTCAGAGGAGAAGATTTTTAAAGTTTTCCTTATTTGTTCCTATGCTCAAACGCGTTATCCCCCGGGGCGGGGCCAGTTTTGACCCTACGGGCATAATTTGAACAAACTTTGTAGAGGTCCATTAGGAGATGCTACATACCAAATATCAAAGCTGTACGCCTTCTAGTTTCAGAGAAGAAGATTTTCAAAGATTTCGTTTTTTTTTTTTTTTGTTTTGTTTTGTTGCCATGGCAACCAGAGTTATGGGTGGAATTAAATTTTTTGAACAATTTTGGTAGAGCTTCACCCAAAGAACATTCCTGCCAAGTTTCATGAAGATTGGCCCAGTGGTTTAGGAGGAGAAGATGTTTAAAGAAATTGTTGACGGACGACAAAGACAGACGACGGACCACAGACGCCAGACATTGGGCGATCACAATAGCTCACCTTCAGCACTTTGTGCTAAGGTGAGCTAAAAAATATCATTATAGTGATGATGAATGAGTGAAAAGCGTGACAACTTAGGTCATATTGGGTGCACTTACTTAGTAAACAATAATGCGAGGTGAAAATAACATACATGTGCAACAACGTAAGACAAACATGATAAATAAGGAACGGACAAAACACAAAATGATGCCCCTTTTGTCACCTTTTACGACATGCATGCTGTCATGTTTGTTCCGCAAGATGAAATGGCAGATGTGACGATCGCGGGACTGCAGTGGTTTATTCTTATACCCCCGATTAAACCACACGGAGTTCCACAGGCCAATTGATTCGCATTCCAAACCCTATTTAGATCCAGAAAAAAATATAGGATTTGGAACAAGAACTTCTCAGCCTGCTCCAATCCTATGAATTACGAGGAAAGGAGCTGTTTGTCTCTAGTTTTAGTCGCCTTCTACGACATGCAATAGAGAAAGGCCGTGGTCCTATTCTATACAGTAAAAAAAAAAAACCCGGGACCCCACGGAGATATAGTGATGATGACGACGATGATGATTATGAAAATGATGAGGTACTCTTTTTCTCAGATCAGGAAACAAGAGGGCCAAGATGGCCCTGGATCGCTCACCTGAGTTTTGAGATGACCATACCCTATTTTTTTTTGAGGTATTGAAACATTGGAACCAAATTTATAATTTTGCTAAGCAATTTTCAAAAGGTCACATGTAAAATTCATTTTCAAATCTGACCATCAGTTTCAAAAAGAAGAATTTTTAAGAATTCTTCATTTCTGTATAAGAGCAAGTATCCCCCATCCACGAGAGCCATGTTTCTTGATGGATCAAAATTTACGAACAAGTTTTGAAAAGGGTCACCCAAGGAACATTTCGGAAAATTTCTTTTAAAATCTGACCAGGGTTTCAGAGAGAGAGAATTTTCAAGAATATCATCATGTCCATATAGTGCAAGTAGCTCCCATTCACAAGAGCAAGGATCACCCAAGGAACATCTCTGTCAAATTATTTTAAAATCTGACTAGGGGTTTCAGAGAAAAAGAATTTTCAAGAATTTCTTCATTTCCATATAGTGCAAGTAGCCCCCATTCACCAGAGCCATGTTTCTTCATGGATCAAAATTTTGTGAACAGTTTTTGAAAAGGGTCACCCAAGGATCATCACTGTGAAATCATTTTAAAATCTGTCCAGCCATTTCAGAGAAGAAGAATTTTTAAAAATTTCTTCATTTCCCTAGAGTGCAAGTAGCCCCCATTCACCAGAGCCATGTTTCTGGACGGATTAAAATTTTGCGACCAATTTTTGAAAAGGGTCACCCAAGGAATATCCCAGAGAAATTATTTCAAAATCTGACCAGTGGTTTCAGAGAAGAAAAATTTTTAAGAATTTCCTCATTTCCCAATAGTGCAAGAAGCCCCCATTCACCAGAGCCATGTTTCTTGACGGATCAAAATTTCGCGAACAATTTTTGAAAAGGGTCACCCAAGGAACATCTCTGTGAAATTATTTCAAAATCTGACCAGCGGTTTCGGAGAAGAAGATTTTTTAAGAATTCCTTCATTTCTGTATAGTGCAAGTAGCCCCCGTTCACCAGAGCCACATTTTTTGACGGATCAAAATTTCACGAACAATTTTTGAAAAGGGTCACCCAAGGAACATATCTGTGAAATTATTTCAAAATCCGACCAGGGGTTTCAGAGGAGAAGATTTTTAAAGAATTTGCTAAAAAATTCCATTTCGTTGCCATAGCAACCAGAGTTTTTAACGGAATCAAATTCTGTGAACAATTTTTAAAGAGGACCTCCCAAGGAACATTCCTGCCAAGTTTGGTCCAAATTGGCCCAGCGGTTTAGGAGGAGTTGATGTTTAAAGAATTGTTGACGACGCACGACGCACGATGGACGACGGACGACGCAAGACGGACGACGGACAGCCAGTGACCCTAAAAGCTCCCCTTGAGCACGTTGTGCTCAGGTGAGCTAAAAAATTGAGATATTCTCAGCTTTTGTCCTCTAAATTTCCACTCAAATTTCTGTTCAAATTCATTACTAAGAAGATTTCATCTTTCTTCGAAAAAGCGAATGAAAATCTTATTTAACCCTTTACCCCATACGGCATTTCTATGGTATACTTAATGACTCTAAATAACAGCAAGGATGAAGCTGTTTCTTACATGTATATGACACCTTTTGATAGCATGGAAAACATTGTGACAAAAGGTGAAATTGCTCGACACGAGCAATTTCACCTTTTGCCACAATGTTTACAAACGGCTCCTACAGGCAATGCATAGAAATGAGTATCTGTGGAGTGAAGGGTTAGAAAATTCATCTACAAAAATTAGAGTCAAAATTATTTTTTTATCTGCAAATGCTTTCAATTGGGACCAATCTTAAATTTTGTTTTGTGGTATAGAGTTCAGAAATCTGTTTTAGATGAAACTCCTTTGCAAATTATCATAAAGTACAAAAAAAATTTATGTACCTCAGCAATACCCATTTTTTCCTCTGTAACATATCCAGAAACATTTATGAGTTCCATCCTGTCCTTTAGTGGGTCAGGAATAGTCTGTATCAAATTGGCTGTACATATAAACAGCACCTGCAATATAGATGAAATGGGTCAGGAATGTTTGGTTTTAAACTGGTTATACACATAGATGTAAATAAAAAGCGCCAGAAAAAATCATGTATTTAATATTGGCAGGAAAGATAAATAGCACAAGCAATATAGATAAAACCAACATATTAAAATACTATGCGAATTCTTCACAATTTGCTTGAGCATAAGGAAGATACTTATATTATTGAAGTTTAAATCTTTTTCACACAGTCCTATTTATTTCAATGACTCTGTCAGAAAACATTATACAAAAAGAAGTAACCAACATTTTCTCCTTTTCCTACAAAATTTTCCAAACCACCAAAGAAAATCCGTTCATATGAATAGTACTTAATTACTAAAACAAGTTTTAAGAGTCACTTCAACATAACTGAAATTGACACAAAACAGTTGAATTTACGGTCAATTACAACAAGGTCTTTACCAAATAATCCCAATTTTAACGACCCCGAAGGGGAAGGCTTTTAAAAACATTTTAGGAAAAGCAGAAAATACTACTAGCCAACATTTTTTTTTTTTCTCACAATAGTTTCCTACCCTTTCAGAAAAAAAAAAGATATTTGAGTCAGATTTATTTTGTTATCTGCAAGTACTTTCATTTAAGACCAGTCTACAGTTTTGTCATTTGGTAAAGAGTTCATCCTTTTTCACACATGTGTGACTTTGAGAACATTGTAGGAAAAGAAGAAATGCCAGTAACTATTTCCATTCTCCATTTCCACATTGTTTTGTACATTCCAAAAAAATTCTTTACATTTGAAAAGTAGTTGATAATTAAAACAAGTCTTCTGAGTCACTTCAACAAAACTAAAAATTGATACAAAATGGTCGAATCAAAGGTCAATAACAACAAGTTCTTTACCACATATCAGATTTTAACTCTTTCCTACACAAGCACTGGTGTTTACGTCTCTGCAGTACAAGTCTTTAGAAAACACTGTGGGTAAAGGAGAAATTGCTCGTAACGAGCAATTTCTCCTTTTCTCACAGTGTTTTCTACCCTTTTTAACAATTTTTTGCCATTTTGTCCAAATCTAAAATTGTCGTCTGCAAACTCTTTCGGTTTAGAAGAGTCCAAAATTTATTGTTTGGGAAAGGGTTAAACAACCCAAGGAGAGAATGCTTTTTCAAACATTGTGGGAAATGGAGAAAATGCTAGTAACCAGCATTTTATCCTTTTCTTACAATATTTTCTACCCTTTCTAAAACCAGTTTTGATATACGAGTCCCATTTATTCTGTTGTCTGCAAAACAATAGAATTGAAGGTCAATAACAACAAGTCCTTAGACCCTTTTACTACTTACCTTAGATAAATCCACATGGACATCCAGGTAATGATCCAGAAAGTTAGCATTCTGTTCCGGGTCTAACAACTCTAGGAGAGCTGAGGCAGGATCTCCTTGGTAACCTTTTCCCATCTTGTCAATCTATAAAAGTGCAAATTTAGTAAAAAGTTTCTTGTTTTCACCCATTACCACTCAATCCCTACTTTTGACGCCCCTGAGAAAGAAGCCTTTAGAAAACATTGTGGGAAGAGGAGAAAATGCTGGTAACCAGCATTTTCTCTTTTTCCCACAATGTTTTCTACCCTTCTCAAAACAAATTTCAGTCACTTTTATTTTGTCGTCTGCAAATGCTTTCGATTTGGACAAGCCTAAAATATTGTCGTTTGGTAATGAGATAACCAATTTACCAGATGACAAACTTTTAGCCTTCTCCAAGTTGAAAGTATGTGCAAATGACAATTTCATTGTGGCTCAAGTGGTGCAATCATTCTTTGACTCTGTAGGAAACATTGTGGGAAAAGGAGATAACGCAGGTTACCAGCATTTTTTTTCTTTTCCAACAATGTTTTCAAAAGGCTTCTTTCTCAGGGATGCCAAAAGTTGGCATTGTGCAGTAAATGATTCAACTAGACCATCTACACACAAAGTTGACTCTCCTTATCTCAAATCTCTGGGGACACTAACAAAAATAGTTTGACATAACACAAGTTCGGACAAGTTCAACATAAGAATTCAAAGACCGACTTCAAAGGCACAATTAAGTTGCATTTCTGACGACATTATGAGCATTCAAACTAGAAGGCCCTGAAGGGCCTGATATCGCTCTACTGGCAGAGATTTTGCTTTTATTTTAGCATACACTATGAATTCATAATGCAAAAAGAAAAAAAAATACAATGATTAAAACCAGAAATGCCGACTTCAACAGATTAAATAAGAAATCAAAATTTTCAACTTGAAATGGCTTCTTTTCCCAAACTGATTGTCAGATTTTTTTCAAAATCAATAGGGTTGAAGCTATTGATAAGATAAACAAACTCTGCAAGTTTCACAAAAATCTGATAACAAATGCAGACTTTATCATGTACACAAGAAATAAACAAGAAATGCATATTTTAATGCGTAAGCAAGAATTTGTCATTTTTAACTTGAAATGGCTACTTTTCCCATACTGTTTGTTGGATTTATTTCAAAATCGATACTGTTGAAGCTTTTGGCAAGATAAAAAAAACGTGCAAATTTTTTACAAAAATCTAATAACAAATGCACATTTTATCCCGTAAACAAGAATTTGAAATTTTCAAATTGAAATGGCTACTTTTCCCATACTGTTGGTTGGATTTTTCTCAAAATAAATTGGGTTGAAGCTACTGATAAGGTAAAAAATAACTGTGATTTTCATGAAAATCTGACAAGAAAGACTGACTTTATTGTGTAAACATGAATTAGAAATTTTCAACTTGAAAGGGCTACTTTTCCCATACCGTTTGTTGGATTTTTTTTCAAAATCAATAGGGTTGAAGCTATTGATGGGATAAACAAACTGTGCAAGTTTCACAAAAATCGGGCAACGATTGCAGACTTTATCGCGTAAACAAGAATTGGAAATTGTCAACTTGAAATGGCTACTTTTCCCATACTGTTTGTTGGATTTTTCTCAAAATCAATAGGGTTGAAGCTATTGATGAGATAAACAAACTGTGCAAAGTTTCATAAAAATCTGACCACAAATGCAGACTTTATCGCGTAAACAAGAAATAGAAATTTTCAACTTGAAATGGCTACTTTTCCCATACTGTTTGTTGGATTTTTCTCAAAATCAATAGGGTTCAAGCTATTGATGAGGTAAACAAACTGTGCAAGTTTCATGAAAATCGGGCAACAAATACAGACTTTATCTCGTAAACAAGAAAAAGACTAACGGACGGACAGACGGACGGACAGACGGAAACCACGCCATGACATAAGCTCTGCTGGCTGCAAGCCAGTAGAGCTAAAAACGAATAGGCTGTGTTAGTGCAGACCAACTTAAAAACAAAAATAATTAGTGATTACCAAAAGAGACAAACTACCAAGTCTCAACATTCTCAACAGTGTATTTTTCATAATGTGTAAGTCTTACATGGCTAAAAACTTATTTGCACCTTCTATTTGAAAATCGATATCTAATGAATCAATTTAGACAATGTAGTATCATTTGAATTTGGCACCATATTATTTGAAAACAATAGCGGATATATGGATGAAAATATGATCCAATGTATGAAATTTCTCTCCAAATTACTTCGACATAACAGGTTTTGGGATGTAATGGGTTCGACAGTAAAAACTAAAATCAACATAAAATAAAGAGGCTAAAAATCTGGACAAAGCTTTGACTTTGGCATAACAGGTCCTGGAGTTGAGATAAGGGATTACCACATAATGAAAGTTGACTGTATTAAGTGTTTACCAAAATGCCCTACTGTAATGATCTCAAAAGATAGTGCAATTGGAAGTACATGTATTTTGCAAAAATGAGAAAATGTTATAGACAAGCATTTTTGCATTTTCGGAATTTCCCACAATCTTAAACCATACCTTCCATCATTTGGGCAACACTTTAATTTTCTTTCTGCAAATACTTTCAATTTGGATGAGTCTCACATTTTGATGTGTGGTAAAGACTTTTCTTCAGTATTTTCTCACATTTCTTCAGTATCTTTCTAACATTTTTTCAGAATTTCTGCAGAATAGATGATCATATCAGTGAGTGACGAGTTAAAAGTACAGAAGAGATTCATATTACCTCATCTATTAGAACAAGAGGGTTTTCTGTTTTAGTCTTCTTTAGACACTGAATCATTTTACCCGGCATTGCACCTACATATGTCCTTCTGTGTCCTTTTATTTCAGCAACATCAGTCATCCCACCCACACTGAACCTGAAATACTAAAATGAAGAAAAAAATAAAACACAAAATGATTAACAGACATAATTTTGTCTACTGAGTTAACTCTTGGCAGCAATCTTGGTATTGTGATCTTGATTATCCATAAAGCTATATACCAAGGAAACAATAACCTGCTCTTAAGCATTTCCAAACAGTCATTCTGGCAACTTAAATTTAGTTTTTCCATTTATTTTTCTGCTACTGACTGAAACTTGATAAATTGTTCTGTTGATGACAAACATTACCATATTTATTATAAAATCAATATTTATGTACATTATGAATCAACATCACCAGCAATTTGATGTCAAAATTGTTTATTCTTGCCACCAGTAGGCCTTCAACTCTTTACCTGATGACAAAATTTTAGACTGGTCAGAATTGAAAGCAAATTTTGCAGACGACAAAATAAATGTAACTTAAAAATTAAGACTTGTTTCCAGCAGGGTAGAAAACAGTGCGGGAAAAGGAGAAAATGCTGGTTACTAGCATTTTTTCCTATTTCCACACCATTTGTTTTAACTCTTTACCAAACAATAAAATTTAGGTCCAGTCCAAATTGAAAGCATTTGCAGACAACAAAATAGATGCAACTCTAAAATTGAAATCTGATTTGGGAAGGGTAGAAAACATTGTGGGAAAAAGAGAAAATGCTGGTTACCAGCATTTTCTCATTTTCCCACTATATTTTCTAAAGCTTTCTTTCTCTGGGTCGTTAAAAGTTGGGACTGTGTGGTAAAGAGTTAAAAGGCTTCTATCTCAGATCTGTAAAAACCAGGGACTGTCTGGCAAAGGGTTAAAGTCAGACACAAGCTTTTAATAAAAAGTTCAAGTAACACCTTAAAGCAAGTCATGCTTTCACAGATTACTTATTGTCTAGGTCTGCGTATAAAGACCGATACATATAAACATACCTCACGGTTCAAGGCTCTAGCTATGGACTTTGCAATACTTGTTTTGCCGACTCCTGGTGGTCCATGAAAGCACAATATTTTACCCTGGGTTGTGCCCTTCAGTTGACTAACTGCTATAAATTCCTGTTGACAAATTGGAAAGATACAGTATACTTTAATCAAATATACCATTACATATAAAATGACTGAGCATTTTTTTTTTGTATTTCTAATTCATTTACAAAATATTTGGTTAAAAATGTCTTAATTTCACACTGAATGCTCAAACTTTAACACAGAGACTACCAAAGAAGACATTTGCTAGACAAATATTGGTATATGAAGCAAAAAGCTTTTCTGCTTAATTTTGCTTCACTTTTTACCACATGACAAAACTTTGGACTCCACTAAATTGAATGCAATTCCAGACAACAAAATAAATGTACTCAATAAGATATATATGTCTTTAATTGGGTATATAACCTACTGGTAGTGAAAAAAGGAGAACCAGCATTTTCTCCTTTTCTCGTAACGTTTTCAAAAGGCTTCTACCTCCGGGTCTTTAATGGCCAAGACTGTGTGGTAAAGAGTTCAATTACAAAGAAAAGTTACATGCTCCTACAGCTTAACCAAAAAAGAAAAATCAACCATAATAAAATGAATCATTGATTAGGACTTTTTTCCAATAAATTTTCTTAGCCTTTCACAGTACAGACTATGTTATCAGAAGTTCAACACAGTAGAGGAAAGTAAATTACAAGGATTCTCTTCTTCACGTCCTCCATTCCATAATGATCTTCTTCTAAAATTTCTCGAGCTCTGGGAAGATCGAGATTCTCCTCTGAGAATACACCCCATGGTAAGTTAGTTAACCAGTCTAAATAATTCCTTGTAACACTGAAATAGACAAAAAAAATCATTAACAAGTCTGACATAAAACTTGCCTTAGAAACTATAGCAAATTATGATGAAAATAAATCCTTGGAACAAAGTGTTTGTAAATTGAACTTTTAATCATCTATGTGAGAATTTTACCAAAACTGTCATAAAAGAAATTATGTTTGTATGGTGTTTAACATCATTTTCAATATTATTTCAGTGATATCACCAATTCTTGCGTTACTCCAGTTTTTTTTTTTTTTTTTTTTTTAAAACATAAGTTAGCACAGTATTCTTTCCAAACCACTTGTTGCTTTTCCATACAGTCATCTTTAAAACAATGATATGTGAGAGAAGAATGCATACTATTACAATGACTATCATTAATCTGTGGAAAAAAGTCCTCCAAGTTAGGTCTTGGCATGAGCCAAAACCTGGTTACAAGTTTTGTACCCAACCTACAGCACTATAAGGCAATCAAACACTGACAAACACAGGAGTACATTGTACTTTGAAGTCCAAATTCTATATTCCCTTCTGAACTCAAATGAACAACAGGAACAATAAATAACAAACAGAACAAAACACATACAGGCATATCTACGTATTTCTTCTTCCTTCTTTTTATGAAATTACAAAATTTTAGACTAATCTAAATTGAAGCTTTTGCAGACCTGGCAAATAAATGACTCAAGCATTTAAAATTCCTCTTTTGAAAGAGGAAAACTGCGAAAAAAAAAAAACCAGCTAGTCATCAGCATTTTCTTCTTTTTTCTGTAATGTTTTCAAAAACCTTCCTCTTCTTTAGGGTCTTTGAAACTCGAGAGTGTGTAGTAAAATGTTACAGGGTTCTCTTCTTTTCCAGTTTATAACAACCAGTACTGCATCCAGTTTGCTGCACCGATGATGATCATAAACCACTCTGTGCTTTAAAACTTTAAAAAATGCATTTTCGAGAAGGAAGAAATTCATCTATTGACAGAGATAGTTCTTAGAAAGCTTACTTGAATTCAGAAGAATGGCTGTCTAGTGATGCTAGCTTATTTAGTTCTTCATTTATGACAGTCATAACATGTTCTGGTACATTCAGATCCTGCAAATATGTTCAATGATATTCTACAGTCTTAACTGTCAACCTGTCTTTCCAGATGACCAGATATAAGACTAGTTCAAACTGATACTAATTGCAGAAATTCAAATATGGCTAAAATGAAAACATTGTGGTAAACAGAGAACATGCTATTGCCAGAATTTTCTCCAACAATGTTTTCAAAAACCTAATTCCCCAGAGTTGCAGTAAGATAAGATTAGGTGAAGTGTTTATGCAGACAAGATATGCAGATAAGATATTTTCATCAAAAGACTTGTGCAAGTAACACAATAGAGAACCCCTGGCAGGCAAATAAACCATCCCTTTTTAACAATTGAGAACAAGCACTGCTTGTAATAAGAAATTCTTCCTTTCCAAACAATGTTTGAAAGCTTGCCTATAATTAACGCTTTGGCAATTGACAAAATTGGAGACTGGTCCAATTTGGAAAGTATTAACAAAAGAAAATTTATATTTGCCTCAAAAACTGGAATTTTTCTATGTAAGTGTAGAAAACATTACGGGAAAGGAGAAAATTCTCCTTTTTTTCTCCTTTTCCCACAATGTTTTCATAAGCCTTTTCTATAGGCTTGTTAAATTTTAATTGTTTGGTAATGGGTTTAAAAAGCAGTTTTTTTCTATTTTCACCATGACCAAGGTTTCTATCATAACTAATTATAAGAAATAAGTCAAGATTATTTTCAAAAGGGACTCCTCATCAAAAAAGCAAAAAGTCATCTGTTTACCATAAGAACAAATCTTAGACTGGTCCTTATTAAAAACACTTACGGGCAACAAATTAAGCTATACACAAATCAGGAAATTTGTTTCTCAAAAGGTAGAAGACATGGTGCCAAAAGAAGGATATACCAGTTACTAGAGTTACAGGAAATCACTCATCCCCTACTGCATAGTTTCTTTCTATATAAAGTCAATACCTAACAACTGCATTGGGGAGAATTCTCTTTAGTTCATGGGTTATGGTGTTGGTCTTTTAAACCTCAAAAAAGGAGGATCTTTTTCATTCTGGTTCCAATCCTGCTAGGTGCCATTCATATTTCAGCAATGCATTTGTTGCAAAGTTTCATGTTCGGAAGACCAGTCTTTTCTCCTTTTCTCACTATATTTTCAAAACCCTCCTTTCCTCAGAGTCATTTGAACTCTTGATTGCTTTGGAAAGGATTAACCAACAAATAAACATACTTTTATTCTTGCTCTACATTTTTCATCTATAGCATCTTTATCATCCTTCTCTAGTCCAAGTTCTTTCTTGATCACTCGCAGTTGTTCCTTTAACATGTATTCTCTGTGTGTTTTCTTTACTCTCTCTTCAACCTAGTCATAATTCAGAATCAAGTTAGCTGTTATTTATAAACAAATTTCTAAACAGGGTTTAATGATATATACATCAGTCTATAAAAATTGCATATGCAGACGGAGAGAAAGATGGAGGGAGAGAGACAAAGATGGAGAGAGAGAGAAAAAGAGAAAAACAAAGAGAGAGAGAGAGAGAGAGAGAGAGAGAGAGAGAGAGAGAGAGAGAGACAGAGACAGAGAGAGAGAAAGAGAGAGAGAGAGAGACAGACAGACAGAGAGAGAGTGAGAGAGAGAGACAGAGAGAGAGAGAGACTGTTTTCAACAGTATTTCAGCTTAATTTCAGCATCCAATGCATCTGTTTTTTCCTGAAATCTCTTTCAACCAGCACAGCACAATATTCTTTGCAAGCCACTTACTGCTTTCCTACACATCCTACCATCGTCAAAGCAATCATCAGCAATGAGAAAGGAAAGAATCCTGTTACAATGACTTAAATCAATCCTCAGAGAGAAATTTGCTAAGCTGAGGATTCCTACCAGGACACTCCAGGTTTCATGTCCTCTATATACCCAAATGAGCTACAGAGCTTGGCCTAACAAGATATAATTCTAGAAATTTTATACAATTTTCTCATGTTGTGAATTGACTCTTTAACAAATGACAAAACTTAATGTTTGTCCAAATCAAAAGCATTTGCAGACAACAAACGAAAGTGACTTAAAATTTGAAATTTGTTTTGTGAAGAGTACAAAAACATTGAGGGAAAAGGAGAAAATGCTGGTTACCAGCATTTTCTACTTTTCCCGCCATGTTTTCTAAAGGTTTCTTTCTCAGGGTCATCAAAAGTAGGGATTGTGTGGTAATGGGTTAAAAGCTCTTCTTCTGCCTAACCTCCTTTGATATCTGTTGCTGCAGTCTGTTCAACTCTACTTCCTTCTTCATCAGTGTTAACGCTAATCTCATTCTATTGTGGATCTGAAATTAAGTTTATATAAATGTTTCATAATTTGAGCAAAAGGTAAACTCTTTGCAAATGCTTTTGCTTTCGGTGTAGACAGGTCTGAAAGGTTGTAACCTGGTAAATGGTCACTACAATATACTAGTACAAATAAATTCGACCATCACAGAAAATTAGAACATTTGGGTGTGAACATAAGCTTAAGCAGAGATGCTGGGTACCTTAGTTTCTTACCTCTATTTGCAATGGTCCTTACTCACTGATCGGTTACTTTTTAAGCCACGACTTTTTTCAGACTTTTCGTTGTTAATTAGTAGAGATTTAGTTTCACTCTTTACCACACAATCCCAAGTTTTAATGACCCTGAGAAAACACCCTATAGAAAACATTGTGGGAAAAGGAGAAAAAGCTGGTAACCAGCATTTTCTCCCTTTCACACAATATTTTCTACCCTATTGAAGTCAGAAATCATCATATGAACAAGTTTTAATTTGTTTTCTGAAGATGGTTGAATTTGGTCCAGTCAAAAAAATTTGTCGTCTGTAAAAGAGTTGAAGAACTTGAGTAGCTTCAAGTGTATATAGTCAATACATGAGCAATCTACTCCAATTGAGTAATAACTAAATCATCATAAATGTAAAAATGAAAACTGCCTCATTACTTAATTCAATAAACTTTTACTTCAGAACGTGTTTAATTGGCACTATTAAGTGCCACTAAACAGGAAGTCTGGTCGGCTTTGATGAAAAGAGGAGCTCAATGATGTTGACAAGGATCCAAGTCAATCACTCTGATACAGACCAGTGTCTATGCAAAATATAACTTAATGTAGCTTTAATATATGCTGGGTAATACCTTAGCGATTTTTGAAAAAACTAGAGTTATCACTAAACATGATTATACCCCAACCAACACCTTCTCACAAAAACAGGTCTTTGTCACAGAATGTAGTAAGGTTTAGTTCAAAAGTAAAGAGTTGAAAAAAGTTCAAGGGGAGATAATTCCATAACAAATAGCAGCAGGGTCATGAAAATTGCACATGCACAGCTTAATGAATATAGGAACCCTGTGTGTAAATATGAATTCAGTACGTAAAAAGAAAAGATTTCCAGTTTTTTCTGAATTGACAAAGAAATTTCTTAATATCATTGAAAAATGACAGTGGATATGTCTGACTTACATTTGTTTCTTCCATGATGGCCTGTACTTCACTGCTCTCTGCTAGGGATGACAATACAGCAGCTGTAAAACGAGTTAAGAGTACATGTCATTATTTCATGAACACTTTATGAAACAACAAATTTTACTCTTGTCTGATTAGAGAGCATCTGCAAACAACTTAGATATGGTTGATGATCATATTTGCCTTACAATGGACAGAAAAAAATGTTGGAAAAAGAAAAAAATGCTGGCCCCATCACTTTTTTTCTTTTCCAACAATGTTTTAAAAAACATTCTTCCACAAGGTCGATTGGGAATATTTGGTAAAGGATTATATATTTGCTTAACCCTTCACCAAACAACCCCTGGTTTTTACGACCCTGAGATAGAAACCTTTTGAAAACATTGTGGGAAAAGGGGAAAATGTTGGCAACCCTGCTGGAAACAGTTTTCAATTCTTGAGTTACCAGTCTCACAATTTACCACTGAGCTACGCAGGTCCCCACTAGAGGAATAAATGATTTTGATGACATTTTCTTATCTAAATAATTTGCAATCCACGACTTAAATATGGCCTACAGGATGGAAATAGCCTCTGAAAAGGTGGAATAGAAAGTAGGAAAAGGAGAAAATGCTAGCCAGCAGCATTTTCTCCTGTTTCCCACCATGTTTTCAGAAGAGTTTCTTCAAGGTCACTGTCGTAAAATTTTGCACATGGCAAAAAACACACGGGCCTACTTTTGAGGTTTAATTTGGAAATTGAAGATTCAAGATCAGACGGCACAGTTTACATTATGACCTCTGAGCTTAACCATACATTAATTTGACCAAATGAGAGCAGTTAAGTATTAAACTTTCATGTTAAGTAAAGTTAGTTACTTGTATCTCCTACATGTCTCTGCCCTTTGATATCTTATCAATGAAAGGTACTTTATGTAGAGGAATCATCATATTCCATTACTCTACCAAGTAGGAGGGAAATATTCAAGAATTTACCGATACTAACTTATTTTGATAAGAATCAATATCAATGGAACTGATTAAAATGTTACCAGTGGACATAAATTAAATCAAGTGTATTTTCCTGCTGAAGGTTAGTTCAATAGAGAGAGATTAGAATAAGTTTTAGGAACTTGTTTTTCAATCAATGTAAAATAAATATGTTTAAACTAATTAAAACTAAATGTCTTTCTTTCTCATGGTACTTAAATTTTGGGACTGTGTGGTATAGGGTTAAAACATTACCTAGATCTCCTATAAAAATGGGGTCATCAATCACTCTATTGGCTTCCGCAATAATTATCTGAAGTTGACTCCTGGAATTATAGTAGAAAGATCACAACTTTTGTAAATACTAGTAACAAATCATAGTAAAAACTTTTTACTTAATTTTAGTGCATAACAAATCATGATAATCAAAGGACTGAAGGTCCTGAAAGTCGCACTAATGGTGAAACCTTGATATTTTGGGACTGAGAGGTGGTCATCACCCTTTTACAGGACAATCTTGCTTTTACGTAATTCAAACAGCTTTGGAAAACAGAGCTGAAAGAAATAAAAACTCATTTTTTTTTACTCAAGGTTTTCTTCCAATTAGACTCAAATTTAATGGTTTACCGTAAGTCAAATTTGATTAGTTTTCAGCAATTCTTTGATTTTGACTAGTCTGCAATTTAGTTGAGCAAATGCAGTTACTTGTAATAGGCAGCTTCCCACCAAGTTAGATCTTTTCATTTTTCTTTTTCTTTAATATATCCATGTTGGCATATAGCCTGACATAATATACCCAAAACAATATTAAATGTATGTCATTGGTCACCTCTATTACTTGGAACTTACTGAAACAGTGCCACTGCATACCGATGCTAGCACCTGACAATTTTTGAAAAGGGACACATAAGGGACATCTCTGTGAAATTATTTCAAAATCTGACCAACCATTTCAGTGAAGAAGAATTTTCAAGAATTTCTTCATGTCCGAATAGTGCAAGTGGACCCCATTTACCAGAGCCATGCTTCTTGATGGATCAGAATTTCGAAAACATTTTTGAAAATGGTCACCCAAGGAAGATTGCTTTGAAATTATTTTAAAATCTGATCATGGGTTTCAGAGAAGGTGAATTTTCAAGAAATTCTTCATTTCCATATTGTAGCCCCAATTCACCTGAGCCATGTTTCTTGGCAAATCAAAATTTCGCGAAAAAGTTTTTAAAAGGGTCACCCAAGGAACATCTCTGTGAACTTTTTTCAATATCTGATCAGCCGTTTCAGAGAAGTAAGAATATTCAAGAATTTCTGCATGTCCATATAAGTACAAGTAGCCCCCATTCACCAGAGCCATGTTTCTTGATGGATTGAAATTTCGCAAACAATTTTTGAAAAGGGTCACCCATAGAACATCCCTGAGAAATTATTTCAAAATCTGACCAGTGGTTTCAGAGAAGAAGAATTTTTTAGAATTTCTTCATTCCTGTATAGTGCAAATAGCCCCCATTCACCAGAGTCATGTTTCTTGACTTATCAAAATTTCATGAAAAAGTTTTGGAAAGGGTCACTTAAGGTAGTGGACCCGTAATAAGCATAGTGCAGCATGGCATAAAATTTCTGGACAGTTGATAAGACATATTTTGTACAGATATGATACTGTTGCACATTTTTGACCGAACAGAAATTCCTTCGGGGTCTGTCTTGAAATTATTTGTTGATAATTTTGTTAGTTTCCAGAAAAGGGAGGTAATTATCATATCCATTTGTAATGAAATTATAGTAGTTATAGATTTATAAATGATAATTCTAGGAAGGACAAAAAAGAAAAAGTGGCTTGGTGAAAGTAGTACAATAGTGCTCAATTTTAATCTTAGCAAATTTTCTAGGGTAATATTATAGTGGAAAATGCTGTGTTCTATTACGGGTCCACTACGTTAAGGAACAACTCTGTGAAATTATTTTAAAATCTGGCCAGCTGTTTCAGAGAAGAAGATTTTTAAAGAATTTCTGAGAAAACTGTTTGGTTGCCATGGCAACCAAAACTTTTGACGTAATCAAATTCTGTGAACAATTTTCAAAGAGGACCTCCCAAGGAACATTCCAGCCAAGTTTGGTCCATATTGGCCCAGCGGTTTTGGAGGAGTTGATCTTTAAAGAATTGTTGATGACGCATGACGGATGACAGACACCAGGTGATCCTAAAAGCTTCCCTTGAGCATGTTGTGCTCAGGTTAGCTGAAAAAACAGTCCTAAGGTTTTTCATCTCAACCAAACTGACTCAAACTATAAAAAATATTTGCAAAGTAATTAATAACTATGCAATCTACAACAGGTTAAAGACCATTGTGAATAATTAGTTTAACTCATTACCAGACCAGCCCAATTTTAGGCTTGTCCAAATTGAAAGCATTTGCAGACAACAAAATAAAAGTGACAGAAAATTTGAAATTTGTTTTGTGAAGGTTAGAAAAAATTGTGGGAAAAGGAGAAAATGCATTTTTTTCCCTTTTCCCACAATGTGTTCTAAAGGCTTTTTTCTCAGGGTAGTCGAAATTAGGGATTGTGTGGTAATGGGTTAATCACCACATTAAATTTGTTACACTCTTTTTGAGTGCTGAAATTGTATCTTTGCTATCCAAACAATGTAATTAATGTATCACATTTCTGTTATATCATTTCTTTAACCCATTACCACACAATCCCTACTTTTGACGCCCCTGAGAAAGAAGCCTTTTGAAAACACTGTGGGAAAAGGAGAATTTTCTCCTTTTCCCACAGTGTTTTCTATCCTTCCCAGTACAAATTTCAGTTTTTCAGTCACCTTTATTTTGTCGTCTGCAAATGCTTTCAATTTAGACCAGTCCAAATTTTCTTGTGTGGTAAAGAGTTAAATGTGCTGATGCTTATGTTTTTTTTTCATATATAAAACATATTTTTATAATGATGGATAAATATTTTTAAAGTATCCAATATGCTTTTTTTTTTCATTAATAGTAACTTTATCTTCCTTAAAAAAAAAAATAGAAAGAAAAACGTGATTTTATCACTAAGCATTTGATTCACTTCGCTATGTTTATTGTTAAATAAGTTTCATCATTGGTTTTAATCATGTAAGGCAAATTTAAAATAAAGCAAGAGTTATAAATCGTCTTGATGACGAATACGTAATTTCTATTAATTTTTACATAAATTGAAGTTAGAAATACTATAAAAATCATGTGTTCATTTTGACTACACATTGGGTACGTTTTGACTCCACTTGGGTAGGTTTAGACTTCATATGGGTAAGTTTTGACTCCATTCGGGTACGTTTTGACTTGGGTACGTTTTGGTTTGAGTACGTTTCGACTGTAAACCCCCTCAACAGTGCAACTGTCAATGTACGGTCGTAATTGCTGTACTTTACCTTGCGTTTCATATTTCATGTTGTATTTACTGTATACGGAGGGGATGAAATATCCTTGTCGCCACTCTTTTGGGGTCCGAACAAATGCAGTAATCAACATTTTAACTTTAAGTTACTGGTGTTAATCGTTATACATGTGCGTTTGTTTTCTATCCCGTCCGCCATTTGCATTTTCTTAAAGTACAATTTTGTACTTCAAACTTAAGCTAATCAAAGACCTAAAATACTAGAATTGATAGCAAAAGTTCATGTCTGATTTCCATAAAATCGTGTATGTAAGCGTTTCGCATGCAGTTTTATGTGTTACAAAAGTTTTTTGATGTGTAATGGAATAGTTTTTGGGTGTTTTGGGGTATTCGAGTGGTTTGGGGTGTTTCATCCGAGACGTGCGTTACAAACTAGGTCAAAGCTGCGGAACGAAACAAATTTTCAAATTTAGAGCGAGTTTTACGATATTTAATCCTGAATTCATGGTTTGCATGGTTTAAAAGAGTTGATTTCAAATGACATCACTCGAGTCCGAAATTCCACCCTTATAAGCGAAGCTCTACCGGTCTCAATAATACATGAATATTTACAGTAAGGTGCTCTCGATAAGCCATATTAATCCGCGATCCCTTTTAAACTCACATTAAGCATTGATGGGGGATATCTTAGCTGAACTGTGTTTTCTTTACCCATCTAAACAAAGATAGATGTTAAATTTTCACATGATATACAAAATAACCGCATTTTTTTTTAATTTAAAATTTGAGTCACGTTCTCCTTTTTCTAGCGTAGGTATATGAGTTATATGAGTTACCGGGTCCAGTCCCATCATAAAGAACAAATTCCAGACATACCAAAGAAAAAGTAGTTCTACAGC
Source organism: Tridacna crocea (assembly GCA_943736015.1). Lineage (NCBI taxonomy): Eukaryota > Metazoa > Mollusca > Bivalvia > Cardiida > Cardiidae > Tridacna > Tridacna crocea. The sequence continues at coordinate 22,041,437 of OX031066.1, forward strand.
GATTGGGTTAAAAGCAGAGTAACTGCACCTCGTTTATGAAGTATATACGACGTTTTTGATCCAATTTTTTGCATGATTCTTCAACCCACTATAGACACCCCCCAACCCACCCTGAGCTCCTCGAGCTCATCGCAAAAAGTCGAACGTTTTGACAAACGTGCGACTTAAAAACTATCTTTTCCAACAGTTAGCAGCTAAGGAAAGTATCATGGAACAAAGCACAATTCTTCTAACTCCTTTTAACTCCATTCTCCACAATGTTTTCCACGCCCATAAAGACAAATCTCCTTATTTGAGAGACGTCTAATTTGTTGTCTACAAATGTTTTTCAATTTGGACAAGTTTACAATTTTGTCGTACAGTGAAGAATTTTAAGAAGTAATTTCTCTATTTTCCACAATGCTTTCATTATTTTTAAACAAATACAAATATTACTTGTTCTGTCCAATTGTCTCCTATGTGTGATTCAAAACTTGAAGACCCCTTTGCTCCAGTAAGATTGAAAAAATAAAGGTCCTATATTTATATTTTTTCATGGAAACTTTTAACACTTAGCCCATTATCACACAATCCCTACTTTTGACAACCCTGAGAAAGAGGCCTTTAGAAAACATTGTGGGAGAAGGAGAAAATGCAGGTAACCAGCATTTTCCCTTTTTTCCACAACATTTTCTACCCTTCACAAAACGAATTTCGATTTTTTTTAGTCACTTTTACTTTTTCTACAATGGATTTTCTACATTTGTACGTGACATAAGTTCTGATTGGCCAAACCAAATGGTTTAGCCAATCAGCAGTTGTGTTACTTACAAATGTAGAAAATTCTGGAGAATAAGACAAATAACTTTCTTAAGAATGGTTGGTGAATACGGGCCCTGGACCTCCAGGTGACCAGTTACCACATTTACTACTGAGACAGACAGGTCCCCCATTAGAGGAATAGGTGATTTTGATGTAAAGACAGATAATACTGTAGTACATAAAACTGCTCCATCTTGGCATTTTTTACATATGTGTCAACCATGTTTTCATTTCATCATATCAAAACACAAATGATGAATTTTAGACTTGTGATTCGAGGTATATAGATATTGTACAGAATCTGATCTAGCACTGTTTTGATAAATATAAGATTCTATATACTCACTGAAATAAACTGTTCATTCCAATAATTTCTTTAATTGTATGGATAATTTCTGTTGTTACAACCTGTAGAATAAAGTTTAAACTTTAGTTTGTTTCTTCTGAAGAATGCAAATTTTTATAATCTTTTACCCTTTACTAAACAATCCCTGGTTTTAACTACTCTGAGGCAGAAGCCTTTTGAAAACATTGTGGGAAAAGGAGAAAATACTGGTTACCAGCATTTTCTCTTTTTCCCATGTTTTCTGCCCTACTGGAAACAATTTTTGAGTTACGATATTTTTGCTGTCTGCAAGTGCTTTCAATTTGGACCAGTCTAAAATTTGGTCATGTGGTAAAGAGTTAAATGCCTAGCATAACTAGAATTCCATAGAGAGGGTGTAGAGGATATAATCAGACTGCAGAGAAATGGTAACTTGGATCTGCCCTTTCAGGGTTAAAAAAATCCACCCAATCCACTCGTCCTTCCAAGTAAAAATTTGGTAAGGGCAAGTGGATTATTCTTTTTTATCTAACTCTAACAGGAGACCAAGTAAGAATTCTGAAATTTTTTGGACCCTGTCTTTGCAATTTTCTGTCTCTGGAAAATTAGAACATGTATTCTCGCTATTAACACTTTACCCCATAAGGCATTTCTATGGTATCTCTAATTGACCCTAAATAAAAGCAAGGATGAAGCTGTTTCTTATGTGTATATGACACCTTTTGATAGCATAGAAAACATTTTGGCAAAAGGTGAAATTGCTCGTCACGAGCAATTTCACCTTTTGCCAAAATGTTTTCCAAAGACTCCTAAAAGCAATGCGTAGAAACGAGTATCTATGGAGTAAAGGTTTAAACAGTTGGAGGCATTCTTGCTATGAAACACTTAAAGGTAATCTTTTTTTTTTTAAAAACAGCTGGGGGTATACTAGTATTTGCTATTAAACACTCTACAATTCAAAGAAACTGTTTGCAACTTAACCCTTTAGCACACAGTCTCTACTTTCAATGGCCCTTAAAAACAAAGCTTTTAAAAACAATGTGGGCAATGGAGAATATGCCGGTTACCAACATTTACTCCTTTTCCAACCATATTTTTTTACCTACCCAAAACATTTCAAATAAAGAATCATCTATTTGATCATCTGCAAGTTCTTTCACTTTGAATAAGTCTAAAATTTTGTAGTTTGATTTGGAGTCATGTGCAAGAGTTTTATTTCCATTTTTCTATGCTTTAACAATTGAGATGAGAAAAATCAACAGAATACCTATAGATCTATGAGTAATACGTATTAACACCTTTTTCAATGATCTGATACATGTTTCTGACTCCATAAATTCTGAATAAAATTCATGAGCCTTATATTAACTGCCCTTTCAACTGAATTGCGAAGGTTTACAAATGTTTTCAGCCTTTAAATAACAACAACACTACTTGTGTTTTCATTCTCGGTTCTTTCCCATTGAATGGTGTTTAACATTGTTTTCTACATTATTTCAGTTAGATCGCAGCTGGCAGTGCACCTATCTATGCTTTCCTTGAGTCTCTTTTGCCAGTACCCCCCAAAATTTTCTTTTCAAACCACTGGCTGCTTTCCCACATTACCATCATTCTCACTCCTAAATACTGTTGATGTCACTCTACTGATATCATGAATGTATCAGAATGACACAACTGATGGTTTAACCCTTCACCAAACAACAAAATTTAAGACTGGTCCAAATTCAAAGCACTTGCACATGACAAAATGAACATAACCCCAACATTCATTTTTGTTTCCAGCAGGGTAGAAAACACTGTGGGAAAAGGAGAAAATGCTGATTTCCAGCATTTTCTCCTTTTCCCACAATGTTTTTAAAAGGCCTCTATCTCGGTGTCATAAAAACCAGTGATTCTTTGTTATAGGGTTAAGCTCCACACAGCTTCCCTGATTGAAACTTTCCCAATCAGTTTTTGCAGCTGAGAAAAACGGATATCATATATTGAATCATGCTCTATTACATGAGGGCATGGTGAATCTGTGAAAAGTAATGATCCAAGTCAGCCTACACAGGCCACGCATGCTGACCTGATCCAAAACCTTTAGCTATTGGTCTATTTTCTGTGTGTCAAAGGACCAACCTACTGCTTGATTAAGTGGGTTGTTGAAAAACGTGGATATTATGGATCTGTAATTATCTGATGGTTCCATTGGTAAAATGGAGTAAAGAGATAAATTTAGCTCCCTTTAGTCAGAGCACAGCTCAAGTTCAAGATATATCTTCTATAGAAACTAAAAAAATATTTTTCTGACTTCCTGATGTGCTTACTCTTTACCAAAGGACAGAATGTCCAAATTGAAAGCATTTGCAGGCAACAAAATTAATGTTACTTGAAAATTAGAACTTGACTTTAGATGAGCATAAAACATTGTGAGAAAAGTAGAAAATCCTGGTTACCAGCATTTTCTCCTTTTCCAACAATGTTTTCAGAAGGCCTCTCCTTCTTGGTCATAAACACCTGGGATTGTTTGGTAAAAAACTAAATATTGCTTCAAGTGTCAAGTCTTTGAAACATTTCTCAGTCCAACATAATAAAACACAATTATCTACCTGACAAAATGAAAAAAAAAAAAGTGCTCTGTTTGACTAGCCAAGGTACCTTTAATTCACTGTCTGAAGTAAAGGGTTCATGCATGAAGTTTTCCGTCTCTACCATCAGTACTTGATTACTCTCTGTTGAAGGTTCCATTGTTGATTTTAATACTTCAGCCTCTGCAAATATCAAACAAAACAAAGTAATGGTAACTTGGAATAGAAGGCCATGACAAATTGCTCAAAACTAAATTTTTGCCCTGAAGCCACAATTTAGCAAAATTTGGGACATGAGACTTTCTTTCATGCTGAATTTCAGGCATTCTTCTCCCACATAATAGAATTTTTTTAAAGCTAAGGCAGTGTTAGTGTCAATCCCAGTCATGATAATAAAGTATTTCACTTATCAATGCACATTACTTTCTACATCTAGACAAAGTCATCAAAATGCAGGTAATACTCCTTACATGATTTATGAATTTAGAATACTCAGTAAGTGGCTTGAATGAAAAGGTAAAAGTAAATGATTTTGTTGGAAAAAAAATATTCGGAAGGGGAGTTGGGGTTTTAGGGAAAGAAGGAATGTGAAAAAAAATTACATTGATTTCATAAGTATTTTGGTTCTACATTTGCAGCCAGTGTATCTGTTTGCTTTTAGGTGCTTTTGGGTGTTTCAAATTATGCCTTCTATATAATATCTCACTGCATATGTTCCAATGTCAATCATCATTTTCTCCTTTTCCAACATTGATTTCAAAAGCCTTTCTCCCTAAGGTTAAACATTTATTTTACATCAATTGGCAAACAAGTTCATATAATTACTAATCTCTCTCTATTCTCCTTCCTGCGAACTACACGATACTCGAGCCATATGTGTGGACCGATGAAAAATCCCAAAGTTTATACCAGCTCCTGGGTCTCTAACTCGGGACCTTTTGGTTGCAAGGCTGACGCTCTACCTCACAACCACTGACATCACAAGGAATTTTTTATGAAAGGTAACCAGCATTGTCTCCTTTACCTACAATGTTTTCTACCCTTCCCACTAGAAACTTCAATTTTTGAGTCACATTAACCCATTACCACACGAGAAAAATTTAGACTGGTCCAAATTGAAAGCATTTGCAGACGACAAAATAAAGGTGACTGAAAAATAGAAATTTGTTCTGGAAAGGGTAGAAAACACTGTGGGAAAAGGAGAAAATGCTGGTTACCAGCATTTTCTCCTTTTCCCACAGTGTTTTCAAAAGGCTTCTTTCTCAGGGGCGTCAAAAGTAGGGATTGAGTGGTAATGGGTTAATTCTCTTGTCTGCAAACGCTTTCAGGTTGGACCAGTCCAAAATTTTGTTGTTTGGTAAAGAGAGAATTCTCTAATCATTTTTGTAATTTATGACTGCATACCTTTATCATTGATCATATCATCCTCAATCTGAGTACCATTTTCTGCTGGAGGACTGAATAGGTCTTCTTTGTTCAACTTGGACAACCGCCTTACATGTCTACGTCTTTTTAAAACTGGCCTTTTATTTTCTTCTAGACCTATCAGTTAATAAACACAACTTCCTGACCAAGTGACAAAAATGTAGACTTTTCTGAAAGTGACGAGAAATCTGTTTTGTCATCATACAATGCTTTTTCAAAGTTTTCAATGTTGGCTTTTGATGACATCATCATGTAGACAAACATGATGGTTATGGAGCATCCTTTTCCATTGCTTAACCCTTTACTCCATAGATACTCATTTTGACCCATCAATAACAGACAGCTTGTGAAAACATTGTAGGAAAAGGAGAAATTGCTGGTAACGAGCAATTTCTCCTTTTCCCACAATGTTTTCCACTCAATCAGATATTTGTATCCTAATTTGTCCATATTTTTGACATCATATCTTTATTTGCTGCTGAAATGGAAAAGCCTCATATTGGCATATCAGGTAAAGGGTTAACAATTTCATCATCAATAACATGTTCAATAAACAAAATTTTCAAAAATTTGTGGTGACCGTTATTCAGGAGACAAATTTTCTGATTATTTTTCATGTTTTTATTAAGTACATGCATCATGCATTAAAAAGCTTGTAAAATATCATGTCTAACAATGAAATTGATGATAATGTTGGCCATTCATATCTGATTTTTGGCAAAGTGGTCGTTCTAAAATGGTTCTGAACTTACTAACGCACATGAAAAAGCTCTGAAGTATGTAAAATGAAAGTAAGCAATATGACAAAATATTGCATACTTCCATTCGGTGCAAATACATTGGGACAATATCAAAGTATGTAATAATTCTATAAATATACCTGGTAAGTTTTCTGGCTCTTCAACAAGTTCAAGCTGTCTTTTGATTCTTATTCTGAAACAAAAAATATTCAACAGTATTGACATATTAACTATGGGTAAGTCTACAACTGACTCAAATTAGAAATTTCTAGTTCCATTCATACTCTACATTAAATGTTACAAACCAACTGTATGCCTTATTTACATGTAGAGTACATGTCCACAAACTATGTGTATGTTAATTGATTTTACTATTTATTTTCTTAGAAAATATTTTGTTTTACTGATTTACTTTCTAACTATATATGTCCAAGCATAGGAAAAATATATTCTAAGGTTAGCAAAGTCTGTCAATATATGTAATGACAGGGTTTGAAGTTAAATCTGTTTTCAAGCAGTCGATACTGGCTGACTAAAGTGGTTGACTAGGCTGATTAAATCTCCAGAGTACATGCCTCTACCCCACTATCATTTCAATTATAACCCTTTATAAGACAACCCAATTTTAGCCCTGTCCAAATTGATAGCATTTGCAGATAACAACTTCATTGTAGCTCAAATGGTGTTTCATTTCTTTGATAGGGTAGAAAACATTGTAGGAAAAGGAGAACACTGATTACCAGCATTTTCTTTCTTTCCCAAAATCTTTTTTTTAAATGCTTCTTTCCCAGGGTCATTAAAAGTCTGCATTGTGTGAAAAAGGGTTAAAAGTTTACCCCCTACACCATGTACATGTAGTTGGACAAGACTGTTCTAATCCATAAAACAAAAACAGTCATTAACTGCAGATGACAAATCAAAGGTGGTAAAAATGACACAATTTTTCCTAAATAGAACAGAAAGCATTGTGAAAAAAGGAGAAAGTGCTGGTAACCAGCATTTTATCCTTCTCTATGTTTTCAAAAGCCTTTTTCCTCAGGGTCGTTAAAAGTCAGGACTTTAACTTTAAAGAATTAACCCATAACCACACAATCCCTACTTTTGACGACCCCGAGAAAGATGCATTTAGAAACATTGTAGGAAAAGGAGAAAATGCTGGTAACCAGCATTGTCTCCTTTTCCCACAATGTTTTCTACTCTTCACAAAACAAATTTCAAAATTTCAGTCACTTTATTTTGTCGTCTGCAAATGCTTTCGATTTGGACAAGCCTACAATATTGTCGTCTGGTAATGAATTAAAGATCCACAAAGTTCATTTAGACAAACAACTGACTCCATCATGAAGTAGAAATTATCCTTTCACATGCTGAAAATTTGAAGATAGCAAAATGTTTTGGGCCCACATCAGCCTGCATGAACTGTGCAGGCTGAAATGGGTTGATACTATTTGCAAAGGCATTAAGCCCCCTTTTCACAAAGCATGACTCAAATATATATCTCTTTTCCTTCTTCTCTCTTCTCTTATCTATCTGTCTCTTTCGATACCTCCTCCCCATCCCCAATACACACACACAAAGGACTTAACCCTTTACTCCATAGATACTAATTTCTACCCCTTGCTTGTAGGGGCCTTTGGAAAACATTGTGACGAAAGGTGAAATTACTCGTGACAAGCAATTTCACCTTTTGCCACAATGTTTTCTACACTATCAAAAGGTGTCATATATACATAAGAAACTGCTTCATCCTTGCTGTTTTTTAGGGTCATTTAGAGAAACCATAGAAATGCCTTATGGGGTAAAGGGTTAAAAGATTGGTAAATTGTAAAATTTGATATATGAAATTCAGAAATTCATACCTTCGATGTCCTTCAACAATAATCTGCATGATATCTTTACCACTAAAATCTTTCGTCATGTCCATCCCATTTATTTGTACGAAAGACCCAACACTGTATATGTCTGATAACCCCTCCACAATTTGACTTGTATTGCTGGAAAATTCATATCATTTCATGAAAATATGCAACTCAAGGATATTAATACTAACTCTTTACCAAATGAATATAAGCTTTCACGACCCTGAGGGAACATCCTTTTGAAAACCTTGTGGGAAAGCAAGAAAACGCTTTTACTATGTTTTCTACACCTTTACTGGGAAAAAAAAAAAAATCACTGCAGCCAAATTTGAGATGTCATCTGCACATACTTTCAATTTGGACCATTCTATAATTCTGTCATTTAGTAAATAATGATGGACAACCAAGTTTTAGCCTTCTCCAAATAAAAAGCATTTAAAGACAACAGTTTCAATGTGGTTCAAATGGTTAAATTATTCTTTGATAGGATAGAAAACACTGAAGGACAAGGAGAAACTGCTCCTTACCTTGTTTTTATGTGTCTGCAGCACATGTCTTGAAAACACTGTGGGAAAAGGAGAAATTGCTCGTAATGAGCAATTTCTCCTTGTCCCCGTGTTTTCTTCCCATTTGGAGAACTTCCTGCCATTTTTATCAAATTTGAAATTGTGGTCTGCAAACTCTTTGAGTTTGGAAGAGTCTTAAATTCAAAGGGTTAAAGACAATGTTTTGATACTTAGAAGAATTTGCCTCTAACTCATAAAAGAACCTTTCAAAATTTAGAGAATCAGTTTTCAGATAAAACATATCACAGTAATGTTCAATCCTAGTAGATGAATTATGAAATTTACAACATCATAGGTATTTTCTTTTTCTTTTTCAGAGAAAAAAATCTTAGGTGCAGTTCTGAAAGAAAAAAATCCTACCTTTCATCCTTTTTCAAAAACACCCCTGCATACGGTTGGTTAGCTTTAAACTTTTTCTTCAGTAAATCCATAAGTTTAGGATCGCTTATCTGAAACAGAATAGGCCAGGAAATATAAACAAAAATATCATGTTGTGGTAGATTTTCTGGGGCTCTTATTTGATTTGAAAAGCCTGAGAAATTTGATGTCGCACAAGACTAAAGGTCTGGGGCAATGTCAAAGTTTTCTTAACCAGCAAGAGAGGTACATACAAGCACCAGGAAATTTACTGCAACACTTTCCTTTTATTATATACTTACAATTTTAACTCTTTAGCAAACGACAAGTATATAGACTGGTTCAAACTGAAAGCATTTGCAGATGACAAAATAAATGTGGCTGAAGAGTCAAAATTTGATTTGGGTACGGTAGAAAACATTGTGGGAAAAGGAGAAAATGCTGGTTACCAGCATTTTCTCTTTTCCCCAAAATGTTTTCAAAAGGCCTCTATATCAGGGTCTTCAAGTCGTCATTGTGTGGTTAAGGGTTAAACAACAAAACTTTGCAATTATGGAGATTTTATTAGAAAAACATTGAACAAAATGAAACAAATAATGGTGTAGAAGCCAGTAACTTTGTTTTCATAAATGGCGGATAAATACCATAATGATAATATTTTGACCAATCAAATTGCAAATCAATATATACAGTTATATTCTGCACATTTTCTACCTTGAGTGATATTTCATCTGCATATGATGCATGTATTTGAGCTGGAAAAATATCAGAAATATGTATCACAGTACATGTATATAATCAGAAAATTATACTTATAGCAGCGTTGCACAAAAGACTTATCGTGACATTCTGGCGTGCTTCAGGAAAATTCTGGGGTATGGAAGGGTATGGAAGGGTGGGCACATATTAAAATGTACCTTTGAGGCATAATACTCAAACATCTGCACAACCCTTAACAGAACACCTTTTGCAGTGCATGCAACTATTATTTGTTATATACATATATGAATACCTTGTTCCTAAATTCCTTTCATTAAGCAGGATTGGTGACTGTTGTCGCACATTTTGGAAACCCGCTGTATTTGAACACAAACTTAACCCTTTCCCAAACGACAAATTTTGGACTCTTCCAAACTTAAAGAGTTTGCAGATGACAATTTTACATTTTGAGAAAATGGCAGAAAGTTCTCAAAAAGGGTAGTAAACACTGTGGGAAAAGGAGAAATTGCTCGTTACAAGCAATTTCTCCTTTTCCCACTGTGTTTTCAAAAGACTTTTACTGCAGACACATAAAAACCAGGGCTTGTTTGGGAAAGGGTTAATTGATTTTACATGAGATCGTTATTCATTTGAACATTTAGTAACATTCATATAGGACACTAGAAATTGATGCTTTCACTTTCTGAAAGGTTTCCTGGCAAATTTTGTCCAGCAAACATAATGTTATCGAAAGTGTATTTATTTTCGCATAGTCACACTTAAATGACATTGATTTGTGTTCGATGCCATTGTTTATTCCAGCTAATTCATTTCACCTTAAATTGGCGGAATGGCTGTCATGCATCCATGCACTGAGGTACAGGGTACCAGTATCAAAATGTTGATACAAAACATACAGTCAGCCAGTCACTTTCACAAATCAGCTGTTTCTAGGGCCAGCCCACATTTAACCCTTTATCCCATAAGGCATTTCTATGATATCTCTAACTGAACCTTAATAACAGCAACTATGAAGCCGTTTCTTATGTGTATATGACACCTTTTGATATCATAGAAACAATTGTGACAAAAGGTGAAACTGCTCATCACGAGCAATTTCACCTTTTGCCACAACGTTTTCCGAAGGCTCCTACAAGCAATGTATAGAAATGAGTATCTATGGAGTACAGGGTTAAAAAAATATCACAAATAGCTCCAAATGCAAAGCCCAGTAGGAACCCAGGCAACTTAATATATTTGGCTCAAGTTTGCAGTCACATGACATGAAAATATTGCCACTTGCAATGATAGAAATATGTCATCAAGTATATTTTTTAGTAAATAAGCCTGTAATGAATGATTTTAGAGGGTAGGGTACACTGTGTAAAGCATGTAGGTGCCAATGACATTATTTTCACTTTCAGTATTTTTCTTCCATTCTAAAACTTTATTTTGGAAATTGAAATTGACTGAGGAAGAGAAAAGTCCGAGTCAGTATATACAACCCAAAAAGAGAGCATAGAAGCCGCTACAGAATGCACATTTTTGTTATGAAAGTAAAATACCAATTATCTCGAGGCAATGTGTACCATGCACTTACGATTATACTAGGTTGCATAATATAAAGGTTTAAGGCAACACTTTATTCTTACCAAAATTGGTCGTTTAAACTTTGGAAAGACAGGATACTTATTAACTGCAATGACAGGTACATTAGGAAATTCTTTAGGCACTTCTTTAAGCATCAAAGACCTTCCAAAGTTTTCAAGGGGCGATTTCGGAGGTTCAGAACTTTCTGGAACATTCTCACTCTCCTCCAATGCGTCAGGTTCATTTCCATCGTCCCGATTTCCGTCTGAACTTGAACAGTATGTAGCCGCATGAAGATTCCAAAAAAGACCACGGTATAGAGTTACTTTTTCTAGGCTAGCATTGTAGTGATAGTGAAGTATACTTCTTTGTGGTCGAAAATGTCTGTTGAATGATGAGTGTCTGACCTTACTGTCCGAAATAGTGTGATGTAATCGTCCTTGTAAGAAAAATGGGTGATTGCCTGTCCGTTTAACGAAGATTTCCTGTGCGTCCTGTGAATTTCTTTCAAATATAATCGTTCCTGATGATCTCAGGCAATCCCTTCGGATTGCTCTTAAAGAAAACTTCGCTAGGTTAGTCCGACAACAGTGACATGCCTGCAAGTAGTTCGCCATTTTGAATCTTATGTAAGAATGACACCCCTAAAAGTTGCAGTAGATTCGAACATTTTAGGAACCTTGCCATCTTTTTAACCTTTAGGCTGCTAAGCGTGACTCACTGACCTTTTGTGAACAGTGTAGATCAAGACCAGAGTGCACAAAATGTGCAGTCTGATCTTGGATATACACTGTCAGGTAACGAAATATTATTCCTCAAAGCATAATGTTCCATAAAATTTATAAACATATTTAGATTTTTATTTTCCAATTGAAAATTTCCTTTAAGTTATTTAGCAGGATAACAGTTAAAAATAAAAAGGGGGATCGAATACATGTACACACGATTTCCTGACTCAAAGGAATTCCTTTTTAATGATAGCGCTCACGAGATCATATATAACTCCTACGTACCACAATTATATATAATTAAGAAGGCTTTTTGTCAGTACGTTTAATTTGCAAGCTAGGCACGGGATATTCTGGGAAAGCTCATAGAAAATATGTATGTAAATGGAAATGATTTCCTTTCTTTTAATTGTTTTAAGACAGATCCTTTCTAGTACAAGGGCATAATGGTGGTATGGAGTGTAGATTAATTCGAAAGTTAGATCTAGAATCACATTTAGTTAAAATTCTAAAGACAAACTATTGCCGCTAGTTCACACAGTTAAAAACATGTACATGTAAATGTTGATTGCCACCAGGTCAGATACTAGACCAAGAAAACGAGTCATAATTCATTATTAAGAATGTCACGTGATTAGCCATAAATGCTATTCACGAATGTTACGATTGGTGCAAAAGGGTGTTTAAATAAAAGAGTTTGCAGAGCGGATTAATTTTAAATTTATAAATAGCCCACCATAGCGTAAGCAGCCATTTTTACATCACATCTGATATTGATGCAATGGTTAATTTAAAAAAATTTAAGCTATTTTTTATGTTGCATAAGTTTTAAGTAGTCATTTTGATGATTATTTAATAAAAAAAATTGAACTCACCTTAGAAATAATATTTTCATCCCATATGATCTGTTCTTTAATTCAGACTGGTCATATTTTTGCATGGTATCACTAGAAATAGACAGCTCAGCTGACCATTTCTTCCGTTCGACACAAGTGTTGGCAAATCAGGAGTTTAACAAAACCGGTACCCTGTGGTTTCCCAAACCTCGTTTGCAGAATGACGGGGGAAATCCTAGTTCGACTGCTGGACAGTGATATCGTTCTACATATTGAACCTATTCGTTGACTGTCTGCCTCCAGAGTTACACATGTACAGATGTCGGCTATTAACACCCAAATCAGCTACTAGGAAAATCGACTCTTTTGTGCGAAGGTGTTTTGTCTTAGTGTAGTTTACTTTGTATTGCAAACGAAACTGGACAGCGCAGTGTCATTACAATTGTCATTACGTCCCTGCGTGTTGGTTTCGTAATGTTGGCTTATTTATGATTTTCCCCTCGAATGACACAATTTGTAATTTCAACAAGGAGATTAGATTTGCTGTTGTCAGTTCCATTTCTTCTATTTCGTTATTTTCAGCACATCATGCCAGGGGAATATTACGGGAATGCTGTAGAAATCGTCCCCTGGAGAAATGAATGCTGGAGAAATCGGCCCCTGGAGAAATCGGCCCTTGGAGAAATCGGCCCCAAGACGCTTGGGGCCGATTTCTCCGGAGAAATCGGCCCCTGGGGACGATTTCTCCAGAGAAATCGGCCCCAAGAGAAATTTTGGAGAAATCGTCCCCAATGTCAAATTATATATATATATAGATCTAGATGTTGCTTTTTCTGAAAATGTAATTTCCATTTAGGTTTTATTTAACACATACACTGTGTAAACCATGTCTTGTTTCAAGTTGTTTTTGATTACACCTTCTTTGTTGTTTTTATGGCAATTTTCACATTTTTTCACACTGGTAGTTCTCTTTTCTCACCTTCACACAGGTAGCCTACACCTGTAAGATTTCATATTATTGTTCTTAGTCGGATCAGATCTCTCTCTCTCTCTCTCTCTCTCTCCTCTCTCTCTCTCTCTCTCTCTGTTTATGAATAGTGTTCATGTCACGAAATGGTTTTTAGAACCACCAGATGTCTTTCTCCAATCTGTTGTGTCTTTATATGTCTGTCTCCCCTCTCTCTCTCTCTCTCTCTCTCTCTCTCTCTCTCTCTCTCTCTCTCTCTTGATCGGGTATTATACTCGCTCTCTCACACTGTATACTTCCGCTGCATTTTCTGACTCTCTCTTTCTATCATTTTTCATTGTACTACTGGTGATCCAGTTATATTGTGTAATTAACTCTTTACCAAACGGCAAAAATTTAGACGGGTCAAAATTCAAAGGATTTGCAGACAACAAATTAAATATAACTGGAAAAATTGTTTTTGTGTGTGAAAAATTGTGGGAAAAGGAGAAAGTGCAAAAGTGCTGACATTTACTCCTTTTCCCACTATCTTTTTAAAAGCCCTCTCTTACAGGTTTTTTAAAAATGCATCCTTTTTTTTCGATGAAATAAAATAGAGTCCACAATGGCCTAATTATCAGTTATATCGCTCTTTTATATACAGCGTTACAATGATTCATACTCTTGTTGGAGAACTCTTTCATTGATCGAACCAATGATCGATTAACTTAACCCATTACCACACAATCCCGAGTTTTAAAAAACCTGTAGGAGAGGGCTTTTGAAAACGTAGTGGGAAAAGGAGTAAATGTCAAAAGGTTGGAGAAAGACATCTGATGGTTCTAAAAACCATTCTGTAACATGAACAATATTCATTAATTGAGAGAGAGAGAGAGAGAGGGTTAGATCTGATCCGACGAAGAACAACAATATGAAATTGATAACTATTACCTATGTCGAACATGCAGAAAGGGAGAGAGATCGAGAGAGAAAGGTGCAAAAAAAAAAAAATAGGTTTGAATGACATGACAAATACACATATATGCATCGTGAGCATTTATATTTCATAATTCATTCAATATCAATTTCAAACAAACACAAACGTTCAACAATCTTTCAGGTGTAGGCTACCTGTGTAAAGGTGTGAAAAAAAGAACAATCAGTGTGAAAAACTGTGAAAATTGCCATCAAAATAACAAAGAAGGTGTAATCAAAAACAACTTGAAACAAGACATGGCTTACACAGTGTATGTGTTAAATAAAACCTAAATAAAAATTACATTTTCTGAAAAAAAAGCAATATCTATATATATATAAAATTTGGCATTAGGGACGATTTCTCCAAATTTTCTATTGGGGCCGATTTCTCCAGAGAAATCGTCCCCAGGGGCCGATTTCTCCGGAGAAATCGGCCCCAAGCGTTTGGGGCCGATTTCACCAGGGGCCGATTTCTCCAGGGGCCGATTTCTCCTGACACCGGAGAAATCGTTCCCTGGAGAAATCGTCCCCAAACTGCTTGGGGACGATATCTCCGGTGGAATCGTCCCCAAATAAAATTTTGAGAAATCGTCCCCAACATCAAATTTTATCCATATCATTATTCAAATTTTCTATAAAAAATATTTTTGAATGTTTGTTGTCTTTAGTATGTAGATCTACATTATACTGTGTTCTCCTTTCTCCGTTCACCTAAGCGTGAATAAGCTCACGAAATTCACATTTTCGGTCAAGGAATCAAAATTTTTGTGTAATGATCAAATATAAAATCTGAATCAAAAGTGTGACCGAAAAAAATCACTACAACTTGCATCAAAAGGTTTCATCCAAGGATTTTTTCAAACCTACCTCGCCAACCTGGGTAGTATGGCCACTTTCTCATTTGTCCATTCACTTGATTGAAAGTCAAGGCCGGTCGCTAAAGACTGATGAATATTCTACACTCTAGTTCAGACAGACTAGCTTATTCATAGTAAAAGGTAAACACAACCCATTTAGGCATATTTAATGTTGAAAAACACGGAAAATTTGCCTTTTATTGTATCTACTGAAATATTTTCTTTCAAACTCTGAGAATTACACTCTTTTGTTGCATTTTTGTGTCTTATTCGAAGGATAAATACCGTCGATGTAAGGTAGGATGTTATGCATAATATCTGACAGAGTAGAATAGAACCCGCATGGAACAAAACGTCACGAGCGGTTATTCCTTCCGCTTTCATACATGAACGGAAAAGCGAGAATGAACGGAGAAATGAGAAAAGGCCATATGTGTATTAGCACAGGAATTTGACATTCTATAACCAAATTAAATGATCAAATATGAAAAAAAAATCTCCTCTCAATAATATAAACACAAGGAATGCAACGTTTCATTTGCCTGCGCTAGCACAAGACAGCATTTCTCAGCCAAAATCACCCACGAAACAAACATTGATCATAATTTCCTTTAGCCTAGCAGTAGACAACAAGAAAATGTACCTGTGACATTCGGTGATTCCTCAGTAGACACCTTTTAATCGGAGATATCCGTCATGTTTTACAATTTTTTTGAAAATTTCTATCCATTGAGGAGGCAATTTGCTGACGCCAGGAAGCGTATTTTCGGATTATGTATTACTATTATTTTTTTTGTTTTTAGATATATTTATGGACATCACATGATACTTACGATTTTTCTAGAAGTAACTAACAAAAGTATTTGACCATACTCGCTCGTAAAGAAAAGATATTGCGACTCTATAGGTACATGTAATCCTAAAATACACTTCCTGGCCCTTCCTGGCTCTTGCCGTGATGTCAGCGAATGGCCTCCTCAATAGATAGAAATTTTCAAAAAAATTGTAAAACATGATGGATATCTCCGGTTAAAAGGTGTCTCCTGAGGAATCCCTGAATGTCACAGGTACATTCGACAGGTTTTTTAAATATTACCAATCAAAAGTGGTTAAGATTTTCGTTTTTTTTTCTTCCAGACATTTTATGAGTTAAACGAGGTGTATTTCCCTGGAAGCAGAATCAAGATAGATTGTTATAAGTTGTAAAAACTTTCTCAATTGATTTTGAATAAATATATGTACATGTACGTTTAAATTAAAAGTTGGGATTGTGTGGTAAAGGGGTGAATGGTTAAGTGTTGAAAATAATCTTTTTTACTCATTTATATTCAGACTAAATGGAACAAGAATGTCCAATTCAAAAGAAAATCCAGAGCTGGTGGACAGCCCACAAAAACTGTTTGAAGCCAAGTTTCTAGATTGTGCCGCTGCAGGACAAGTTGATGACATCAAACTTTATCTTAAAGGTAAGTAAAGTGAAAGATGTCTTAACCCTTTCCCAAATAAGCTCTGGTGTTTACATGTTAAAGTCTTTTGAAAACACTGTGGGAAAAGGAGAAATTGCTCGTAATGAGCAATTTCTCCTTTTCCCACAGTGTTTTCTCCCCTTTTTGAAAACTTTCTGCCATTTTCTTAAAATCTAAAATTGTGGTCTACAAACTTTTTCGGGTTGGAAGAGTCCAACATTTGTCATTTGGGAAAGGGTTAAAAGTACCCATTTACATGCACTCATTTCAGCCAGATATAGAAATTGAAGAAAAATTGTCTAAATCAATAAATCAGAAATTTCTTTGGCCTAAGATTGAAGAGAAGTTACTGAATTGTTAGTTGAAATGAATCTCACTAGGGAGAAAATTACGTCTGGTAAAAACTGTAAGCAATGGGGAAGTGCAGTCATTTACATACATGTACCTCGTATTTAAATTAGAAAACTAGACAACTCCTGGTTTCAACACTGGAGATGGCACACTCGTCTATTTTTAGGATTATTTCTTTTCTTCTTCTTTCACCAATTAAAAAAGCACTAAATATTAATGTCCACATACAGAATACCATTTCTACTGTCTTTTATATCATTTCATTGGCACTCTCGATATGAAATTCAGACATAAAATTCAGACATCTTTGCCATTGGGTTCTTGGGACATACATGTAGATTGTTGTGACAATAGATCATTGTGTGTATCTAGACTCCACTTTGTTTGCCAGCTACAGGAATATACAAGGCAGAGATTGTACACAGTCATGTGACAAACATCATGCAGTACCTTTGACTGAACAAGTGGATAGGAGCCTAGTCCAAAATTACATTGTCTACCTGTTGCAATCAATGCAATGACCAGGGCCCATATTCACCAACCATTCTTAATAACGTTTTTGTCTTATTCTTCAGAATGTTAGAGCATTTGTAAGTAACACAACATCTGATTGGCTTAACCAGTCAGTTTAGCCAATCAGAAGTTGTGTTACTAACAAAATAAATGTAGAAAACCATGGAGAATAAGACCAAGGATATTCTCAAGACTGATTGGTGAATATGGGCCCTGGTGTAATATTTGTCATGAAGCCACAAGAGTGATTACAGTTTGGTAACATATCAATGAAATTATGTTTGGGTTAAATGAGTAAATGGGTATCTTTAATGAGTAAATGGGCCATGCTCTGTGAAAAGAGGCTTAACCCTTTACCTCATAAGGCATTTCTATGGTATCTCTAATTGGCCGTAAATGACAGCAAGGATAAAACCATTTCTGATGTGTATATGACACCTTTTGATAGCAAAGAAAACATGGTGACAAAAGGTGAAATTGCTCGTCACGAGCAATTTCACCTTTTGACACAATGTTTTCCAACAGCCCCTATAAGCAACGCGTAGAAATGAGTATCTATGGAGTAAAGGGTTAAGTGCTACAGAAAGTATCAATCCAGGTCAGCCTGTGCATTGCCAACAGGCTGACCTGGGCCAAACTTTTTGTTATTGGTCAATTTCCTACATGTGAAATGACCAATTTACCTCTCTTTTTTTTCAATTAATTACTAGAGAAAAAAAGGTTTTATGGATCCACAATTATAATTATGATGACTTTGCTTGGTATTATGGATCACAGAGGTGCATTAACCCATTACCACACAATCCCTACTTTTGACGACCCTGAGAAAGAAGCTTTTAAGAAACATTGTGGGAAAAGGAGAAAATGCTGGTAACTAGCATTTTCTCCTTTTTCCACAATGTGTTCTACCCTTCACAAAATAAACTTCAAATTTTCATGTCACTTTTCTGTTGTCGTCTGCAATTGCTTTCAATTTGGACTAACCGAAAATTTTTTGTTTGGTAATGAGTTGACACTTGACGACTTGACAAGATTTTAGACCAGTCCAAATTAAAAGCTTTTGCTAATGACGGTTTCAATGTGGCTCATATGAAATGAGTTTTCTTTGATAGGGTAGAAAACATTGTGAAAAAAAAAGGAGAAAATGCTGGTAATCAGGATTTTCTCCTTTTTCCACAATGTTTTCAAAAGCCGCCTCTTTCAGGGTAGTAAATAGTCGTTATTGTGTGGGAAGGGATTAAGCCACGATTTACAGGAGTATGGCTCCAGTTTAACAAATGTAATATTTGTCACCTTCAATAACCAGTAATAAATTATTGTATCTTTGACCATCTTTTTTTTTACCCCAAAATATTCTTATAAGGTGCTGTTCAAAGATGTTCAAGACATCTCCAAAAAAGCTTCAAATATGAGGAGGACCAGTCCTTTGACATACAGAAAGTTGACCTATAGAGAAAAGCGTCTGCCCATGTCAGTCTGCACAGACCGGGCAGGCTGACATGGGTCGATACTTTTCACAGATGTATTAAGCCCCCTTTTTTGCAGAGCATGGCTTATTTATTGTATAAGTACTGTAAAGATATTGATTTTATAGGTGCTGTTGACATAAACATGCAGAATGATCGAGGTTGGACAGCACTCATGTTTGCAGCAAGAAATGGGCACAGTCAAGTAATAAAAGAGCTTTTGGATAAAGGGTAAACATTGCAGAAATATAAAAAAATATTAGACTTGTATGTTTAAATCTTTACTAGATGAAAACAATTTAGACTTGTCTTCACTTGTTACCATACGACAATATTAAATTTTTAGGCTTGTCTAAATTGAAAGCATTTGCAGATGACAAAATAAAAGTGACTGAAAATTTGAGATTTGTTTTGTGAAGGGTAGAAAAGATTGTGGGAAAAAGGAGAAATGCTGGTAACCAGCATTTTCATCTTTTACCACAATGTTTATGAAAAAAAATTAGACTTATCTTAATTAAATGCTCAGTCCCATACTGGACTTGAGAAGGGTTGTAGGTTTGATCCCCGGCTCGGCCAATTTCTGTCCGAGGATCGATGATAGTCTTTGTGATAGGATTCTCTGTTACTGCTGACCATTGATTTGATGATGGATATGTGGGAAAGCAGACATAGGTTTGGAAAAAATATTGTGCAGAGTACTGGTAAAAGAAACTCCAGAAAATTATGGATAGGTGCACTGGCCACCTCAATAACTTTGAAAATGTTGTTTAACGCCATACAATCAATCAACCAAACTAAAGGCATTTGCAGAAGCACAAATTTTGGAAAGGTTTGAAAATGTTGTTGAAATAGGAGAATTGTCGATTTGTCAGCATTTTCTCCTTTTCCTGGAATGTTTTCAATAGTCTCTTTCCTAAAGGTTATTAAAACTTGGGATTTTTTGGTCAAGGGATAACCAGACAATGCAGACTTTTAACAACCCGAGAGAAGGAGACCTTTGTAAACATTGTTGGTAAAGGAGAAATGTCGATTATCAGCATGTTTTCTAACCCCCTGAAGACAGATTTTGATTTGATTCACATTTAACCCTTTACCAAACAATCCCTATTTTTAATGTCCCCGAGGAAGAAGCCTTCTGAAAACATTGTGGCAAAAGGAGAAAATGCTGGTAACCAGCATTTTCTCATTTTCCCACAATGTTTTCTACTCTTCCAAAGTCAAATATCAATTTTTGAGTGAATTTTTTTTTTTGTCTTCTGCAAATGCTTGCACTTTAGCAAAGTCTAAAATTTTGTCATTTGGTAAAGACTTAATTTGTTGTCTGCAAATGCTTTCAGTTTGGGCAGGTCTAAAATTTCTTTATGTTGGTGAAGAGTTATTTGGCAAACTTAACTCTTGACCACACAACCACATTTTAGCCTTATCCAAATTGAAAGCATTTGCAGACGTCAAATCAAATGTTACTCAAAACATGGAATTTGTCCTTCATAGCATAGAAAACATTGTAGAAAAAGGAGAAAATGCTGTTTACCATGTTAAAACAACATTTTCAGAACCCTTCTATCCAGGGTCACTAGTCGACATAATATGTAATATACTAGTATCATAAGAACATATACAGTTGTGATGTAAATAATTGAAATAACATAATTATACACAAACTAAGAACAGTGTAGTTGAGAAAAAGAATACATGTATACACTGAAATGAACTTGTAAACTGCCACTTTTAAGCTGTAATTTACCATTGATGTTTTCTCGCGTCCGCTGCCTATAAAAGGGACAGGTTATTTTGGTCTCATTTTTTTGCAGAATAATTGGCCGGTCTGAAAACATACCTGAAGAGAATTCATTCAATTTTATCCCGGAAGAAATTTATTTGTTGTTCATTCTCTCAACATTGTAAATTGAGATGTCAATTTGGACCAGTGTAAGATTTTGTCATTATTAACCCATTACCACACAATCCCTACCGATACTTATGATGCCCCTGATAAAGAAGCCTTATGAAAACACTATAGGAAAAGGAGAAAATGCTGGTAACCAGCATTTTCTCCTGCTTACCAGCATTTTCTCCTTTTCCCAGTGTTTTCTACCCTTCCCAGAACAAATTTCAATTTTTCAGTCACCTTTATTTTGTCGTCTGCAAATGCGTTCAACTTGAACCAGTCTAAAATTTTGTTGTTTGGTAACGAGTTAAGCTTTTATATTCACCAACTTTTATTTATTCAGTTCTAAGTCTACTTCTGGATTTAGAAAATACCATTTAGTTCAGCCATTCAAAAGTTGTGTTACTTTCCAATTTAGAAAATTTTTGGGAACAGGAATCTTCTTAAGAATGATTGGCCAAAACGGATCCTGATAACTATATACTTGTAATACTCAGGTGCGACTCTAGTACGATCAATGGGACTGGTCAGTCAGCTCTGGACATTGCTCTGTTTTGGAATCATGTGGATGCTGCTAGGCTGTTACGATCAGGTGTCAAGCAGGAACATCCAGATGAAAATTTACGGAACTATTTTTCCCTGAATTATCTAAACCGGTGCTCTGACAAGAGGAAGGATAAAACATGGCTTAGAAACAAGGTCTTGGCTGAAAATACAAGGTTTATATTGTTTCACAAGTTAAATGGATTGGCTGCTCCATCACAGCAGAAGTTCAAGTCACAAAACAAAGAAAAATATGAACTTGCACGTGTTGAAATGAAGTCTATAGAAAATCACATGGCCAGTAACCCAGTCTGTGTATTTCTGGGACTTACTCAACAAAACAAACATTTACCTCTTACTTATGAAGAACCTGGACTCTTTGCCATTGACGTTTCCTCAATGGACGAAGTAAAAGTGTTATCTTTAGTGGACAAAAGTTTTCTAATGCCTGGTTATCCGGCAGCAATGCAACTGTTACCATCAGAAGCCGGCATCTATGCAGAAGCTCGTTCCATGTTGGCATGGCATGACAGATACAAGTTTTGTCCAACATGCGGGACCAGAACTTTGGTAGAGGAAGGTGGTTACAAAAGAGTGTGTGAGAAAACTGACTGTCGTAGTAACTCAGGTAAACAGTATGAATTCTCAGTACCTTAGAAAACAGTCCCGTAGCACTCAACCTTGAAAATACCTTTGTATGAAATTAACTTTGTCTGAATAGATGGAGGCTTTATGTGTGACTTTCTTTGAAAAAATATTGGTGGATGGGGATTTTCTCTGCTTGTCACAATGTTTTTAAAAGAGGCATACTACTAGTATGTCATAAAAACGGTGATGGGTAGAGAGATATCATTGATTTTGTTCTTAGTCAACTTAATTAACCCTTTCCCAAGCAAGCCCTGGTTTTTAATGTGTCTGCATTACAACTCTTTTGAAAACACTGTGGGAAATGGAGAAATTGCTCGTAAAGAGCAATTTCTCTGTTTCCCACAGTGTTTTCTACCCTTTAGGAGAACTTTCTACCATTTTCATCAAATCTAAAAATTGTTGTCTGCAAACTCTTTCAGTTTGGAAGAGTCTGAAATTGTTGTTCGGGAAAGGGTTAATCTTGTAGACTTGTCCAAATTGAAAGCATTTGCAGATGATGTTTTCAATGTGGATCAAACAGGGTACAATTTTTCTTTGATAGGGTAGAAATACTAGAAGACCTTTTGGGGGAGGCAAACATGCTTTTCTTTCATCAAGTTTATTTCATCAAGTGTACACCACTGGTAATGTTTTCATGAGTTGCCTAGCCATGGGTTAAAATGTTACCGATGATTATCACAAGTTGAAATAAATTTTGATTTTTCACCTGAATTTCTTTTTTTTGTGCTTCTAAACGTTTTTTTTGGATGGACTTTCATATGAACTCTTTACCAAATGACAAAATTTTAGACTGGTCCAAATTGAAAGCTTTTGCAGATAACAAAATAAATGTGGCTCAAAAATTGAAATTTGTTTTAGGAAGGGTAGAAAACATTGTGGAAAAAGGAGAAAATGCTGGTTACGAGCATTTTCTCCTTTTCCCACAATGTTTTGAAAAGGCTTCTTTCTCAGGGATGTTAAAAGTCGGGATTGTGTGGAAAAATGTTAAAAGGAGCACTTGTTTCAGATAATTTTCCATGGCATACTCCCTCTGCATAACAACATTACAATATTAAATAAACCTTGAGAAATGTGGTGTAAATTACGTCAGATTGTCATCTAGTTAATTAAATGTAAGTTGTTTTTGCCTTTACTTGAAGAGTTGGAAAATAAAATCTGTATTTTTCACGGCTTTTAACAATGAAATATCAAACAAAATTCCACCAATATTTCTCTATTAACTACTGAAAATGAAATAAGATTCTAACATGACACGCGACTTTGACTCTATAAATACAGTGCAAGGAAAACGTGGTAAAATCTGCGACAATCCATGTAGAGTGACGTCATCCTATGTCGAGTGACGTCATTCAATGAGTGAGTTATTCAATGGAACATTAACTTCATCCGCGTTTTTACTCTTAGGTTTGAACTTGCTTTCCTTTCACTGAGAATTGGCCATGTTAGAATCGAAATAATCTTCTTTCTATCGTGGTATATCGTTCAATAAACCACGTTGTGAGTTATGAGGCGCAATGAATAACCCACTCGGGCTATCGCCCTCGTGGATTATTCATTGTGCCTCATAACTCACAACTGTGGTTTATTGAACGATATACCACAATAGAAAGAAGATTATTTCTTAAATAAAATATTTTTTTCATGTCCTTTTTCTATCCAGGAGTCCACAATACATGTTATCCAAGAACTGATCCATCTGCCATAATGTTAGTGATATCACCGGATGGAAAACGATGTCTACTTGGGCGTGCCAAGAGATTTCCTCCCAAGATGTGGTCATGTTTGGCAGGTTTCATGGAACCAGGTAAGAAGTTAGTTAAAATATGTTTGACCCTTTACCACACAATCCGTGGTTTTTACAACCCTGAGATAGAAGCCTATTGAAAAACATTCTGGGAAAAGGAGAAAATGCTGGTAACCAGCATTTTCACCTTTTCCCGCAATGTTTTCCACCCTACTGGAAGATAATTTCAATTTCTGAGTTACGTTTATTTTGTCTGCAAGTGCTTTTAATTTGGGCCAGTCTAAAATTTTGTTGTTTGGTGAAGAATTAGCCTTTAACTCATTACCAAACAAAAATATTTTAGGCTTGTCGAAATCGAAAGCATTTGCAGACAACAAAATAAACGTGACTGAAAATTTGAAAATTGTTTTTGTAATGGGTAGAAAACATTGTAGGAAAAGGAGAAAATACTGGTTACCAGCATTTTCTCCTTTTCCCACAATGTTTTCTAAAGATTTTTTTCTCAGGGTAGTCAAAAGTAGGGATTGTGTGGTAATGGGTTAATCAATCTATCTTATGAGTAAACTCCTTACCAAATGACAAAATTTTATACTGGTCCAAATTGAAAGCACTTGCAGATGACAAAATATTCATATCTCAAAATTTGAAATTATTTTCCAGCAGGGAAGAAAACATATTGGGTAACCAGCATTTTCGTCTTTTCCCTCAATGTTTTCCAAAGGCTTCTATCTCAGGGTCGTAAAAGCCAGAGATTGTTTGGTAAAGGGTTAAACAATTCAAGAAGTAGGACTTTTGGGAAAAAAAAATTACTGAAGTTGATCAAAAGAGAATGCTGGTAACCTTTGTTTTCTTTTTCTTACATTGGTTTATGTGGTGTCACAGACAAAACCCATTAATTGGTTGGTTGGTTGTATTGGGGTTTAACGCCACTTTAACAGCTAAGGTCATATCATGGCGGTCGGTGACGCACATGTGTTTCTTGGCTTTCTCACACCGGTACTAACACAACTTTCTTTCCAAAGCCACCAACTACTTTCCTCGCATGCTTCACCAGAGGTGAGAGGCGAAAATACGCCGGAAAGAAAGTTTGCCTCAACCGGGTATCGAACCTGCAACCACCAGGTCATGAGCCCAACATGCTCACCAATGAGCCACCCGGGCGGGCCCCATTAATTGGACATTGGCCAATCTCAGGTGCTCTATGGAAAGATGATTTAACCCACTAGCACACAATCCCTACTTTTGACGACCTGAGAAAGAAGCCTTTAGAAAACATTGTGGGGAAAAAAGAGAAAATGCTGGTAACCAGCATTTTTTCCTTTTCCCACAATGTTTTCTACCCTTCACAAAACAAATTTCAAATTTTCAGTCACTTTTATTTTGTTGTCAACAAATGCTTTTGATTTGGACAAGCCTAAAATTTTGTCGTTTGGTAATGAGTTAATGCATGTTGTTGAAACACTGTAGATTTGTACCAGCTTGTACAGTCTGTGATGGCTGTCCCGAGTTAGCCATTTTCCAAATGAAAAATTATTGGACTACATCAACTTGAAAGCACTGGCAGACAACAAATCTTGTAAGACTTAAATATTGGATTTTTTTTCCCAACAGAGTAGAAAACATTGTACCAGGCGGAGAAAATTCTGGTCACCAGCATTTTCGCCTTTTCCCACTATGTATTCAAAGTTTTCTCTTTCAGGGGTCTTCAAAACTTAAGATTGTGTGGTAAAGGGTAAACCTGTGGTTATTAACAATACATATATAGTGATAATGTGTTTATATACAGAGCTCCAGATAAGAGGGAGTTATGGCATTCTAAATCTGTTATTATTCTTCCAAACCCTATGTTGTGGGTACTCATTAGAATCGTCACATCGATGAGTACTAATAACATAGGCTTTAGTGGAGAATTATCAATATTTTCAATTACAAAATCTAAATCACTCCCTCTATCTTGAGCTCTGTATATGCATGAGATTTTTTAAATCATGTTTTCATATGCATGTGTATTGTATATTATGCATTTGTGTATATGTGTTTTGTTTATTATGTGGTTATATACATGTAAATTAAGTGTTTATAGACATGTGTTTTATTATGTGATTATTTACATGTGTATTGTTTACTAGTATTATGTGTTTCTATGCATTTGTTTTGTTAATTATATGTTTCTATACATGCATTTTTTTTATTATGTTTTTTATATACATGTATGTATGTGTTTATATAGGTGAGACCATAGAAGACACAGTACGAAGAGAGGTGGAGGAAGAAAGTGGAGTGATTGTAGATGGAGTAGAATATCATTCCAGTCAACCATGGCCATTTCCGGCCTCTCTTATGTTGGGCTGTATAGCCTATGCCACTACAGATCAGATAAAGGTATGTGCCCATATGGGCACCTTTTGAGTTATTAACCCTTTCCCAAACAAGCCCTGGTTTTTACGTGTCTGCAGTAAAAGTCTTTTGAAAACAATGTGGGAAAAGGAGAAATTGCTCATAACGAGCAATTTCTCCTTTTCCCACAGTGTTTTCTACCCTTTTGAGAACTTTCAGCCATTTTCTCCAAATCTATAATTGTCGTCTGCAAACTCTTTCGGTTTGTAAGGGTCCAAAATTTATCGTTTGGGAAAGGGTTAACCTCCTCTAAGGCTGGTTAGCTCAGTGTTTAGAGTATCCGACTTCTGACCTGGTGGTTCTGAGCTAAATGACCAGTTGAGGCAAACTTCCTTTTTGCCTCTCAGTTTTGATGCATGTCAGAAAAGTTGTCAGTGTCTTGGAAAGAAAGTTGACTCTATACTGGTGTGAGAAAGCCAAGAAACACATGCGTTGTAGTACATATCGTCTGCTTTGATGTGACCGAAGCTGCTAAAACAATTAATCAATCAATCAATCAATCAATTAACCCCCCATCCCCTTCCCTTACCGAGAATAACTAGACTGTAAATGATTAACTGGATAGTACATGTGCATGTTTATTTTGAAGCTTGAAAGCTTGCAACTCAGTCGATTACTTTGAAAACTGGAACAAAAGTTTGTTCCTTTACTGTCAATTCGCTTTATCTCTTTGATACAATTAATGTGATCACTACCACAGCATATCAAACCATTTATCCACATTTTCCAATACCAACAATCACATGATTTGATGAAGCTTGGATGAGATGATGACTTGAAAACATTGTGGGAAAAGGAGAAAATACTGGTTACCGACTTATATAAAGTCTTGTTGTCCTGTAGAGAGTTCAGCTCATTATGGATGTCTTCATTGTCTTCGTTGTGTTTAAGATTGATGAAGAGGAGATGGATGACGCAAGATGGTTCACGAGACCGGAAGTAGTTCAGATGTTGACAAGACAACACCCACAAGGACTATTTGTACCCCCAGAACAGGCCATAGCTCATCAAATAATTAAAACTTGGGTCAGAAGAACTGCTAGTCTGTGATAAATGTTTTACTTGTACAGATTTTTAAATAAACATCATTAATTCCTCTTGGAAGTTACTAAGACTTGTATGCCCCTGGACAGAAACAGAATGACCTACAACCCTTTACGTCATGATTAAACCACTGTTACCTTATCTTAACCCTTTCCCAAACAATCCCTGGTTTTTACGACCCTGAGATAGAAGCCTTTTGAAAACATTGTGGGAAAAGGAGAAATGCTGGTAACCAGCATTTTCTCCTTTTTCCACAGTGTTTTCTACTCTTCTCGAAACAAGTTTAGTTTTAGAGTTAAGTATATATTGTCGTCTGCAAGTGCTTTCAATTTTGACCAGTCTAAAATTATGTCGTTGGTAAATAGTTAACACAATAAATTTTTTACATTACTCAACTATCTTCTGATTTAATGACCTACAGCTAGAACTATTTTGTAACCAATGTGGGAAAATGGGAAAGTGCTGGGGACCAGCCGTAAGTGAAAGCAGTAGAGTGACATTTGCCCTCTTGTCTGGATTTCAAAAACAAATAGGTTGTATGATTTTATGATTTTGATGAATTTAAACTGTCTTCATTGAAACTATGGTGAATAAAGTCTACATATTTTTTATGAATGTGTAACATTTCTTACTGGTTATTTAGCAGAATCATTCAAGTAATGTCTGTGGAGACCCGTATGGTATGTTAAAGCTCTTTACCAGTGGACAAAATTTTTGACATGTCCAAATTTTAAGCTATAGTATTTTAATTTTAAGCTTTTGCATCTATTTTTCCTGCTCTACAAGAGGATATTTTTCAAAAACATACTATAGTGTAGAAAAAGATACTTTGGTCGATAATGATTGAATATACGACCGTTCAACTTTGAAGCTGTATAAATTAAAAAAGGCGCTAATTACTAGCATCTTCTTTTTGGAAGAGATAAACGAGGAAATTCTTGTTTCCCTCTGGCAATTTTACCATCAACAAGAATTAAATCGATCTGTTTCTGTTGTATGCTGTGAAATGATTTTACGCTTTTCCCCCCCCCCCCCCCCCCAAAAAAAAAAAAAAAAAAAAGGGTATAAGGGGGTATAAGGGTGAAAGATTGAGGACAAAAATATACATATAACAAACGAACCGGGTTTTTCCTTTTTTTTCTTATTTTCACTTACACAATATCTATTTGTGCCTCAATCATAACTATCACACAGTATCATAAAACAGCCTCGTTTTGGAGTTCATTCTATTGGCCAAAGCAGGTATCCCGAGAAAGTTGTATACAAATCCCCACCCACTGTTCCATTATCCTCGTCAATATGGCGCACACGCACGTGATCGCCTTGGTTAATCTCTATGAAAATAGTCTGAGCACCTTGATCCCTGTGTCTGTTATGCTCGGCAAAGGCAAAAACCCTAGCTATCGGCACGTTGTTGACGGCTATTTCGGCATGAAGCATGTTTTCTTTATATTGTTCATCCAGAACAGAACAAGAAAACATGTAAAGTCCTTTAATTGGGGCAACGAAAATCCCATCGTCTTTGCTGTAATGACCGCCGATATTTGAAATAATCGTTTCGAAAATAATCGTTTCGCCGTTATTGTAGTGTGGGACAGAAATATTCTTAATGGCTGCGGAGAAGGCCACCACACCATTGTCTGAAAGCAATAACCTCTTCGCTCTGGAGTTGCCATGGTGACAGGGTGCTGAAATATTTAAAAGCCATGAGTATAGTTGTTCATGAACAAATTTCATATGTAACCACAAACTAACGATATTCTTTTTTTCGTATTGAAGAAAATCATTGCCGAAAACGTTTGCCATATGCATCCTCCGACACCATTGTCTGAAAGCACTAACCTCGTCGCTCTGGAGCTGCTTTGGTGATACGGTGCTGAAATATTGTAGCCATGAGTATAGTTCACCCCTCACAACGTACGTCAGTGTGACGTCACAGGTAGTGACATCGGACCCTTGTTATAAAGTCAGTGTGTGTGTTTTTGGTAAGACTGTTTTTTTTTTTATAATCGTTCCTTTAAATGATCTGAAAAAGTCTTTAGACCTCCAAAGCGTACAATGCCCAGGGACTTTGTTTTTTGTCAAAGCTTTTGTTAACTACCTGTAACATTGGAATAGTCTTCGACCAACTATTAAAACCCAATCACTTTTTGATATTTGGTCAAAGTGTTTGTGCATATAGACATATGCTTCCTGTCTAAAACATCAGAATATTAAATGTAATCATCTAATGTCTTTGATAAATACATGAGAGTCTTTGCAGTCCGTTTATCCACCCAAGCTAGCCCCATTCTATCTTTATACCGTACTTACTTTTCAATATGGCGGACATAAGTTATGAAAATGCCTAGGTCCGATATCACTTCCTGTGACGTAGGTTGTTACCCTTGATAGTTGTTCATGAACAAATTTCATAAGTAATCACAAATTACCGACCTTTTTTTTTTTATCGTATTGAAGAAAATCACTCTCGAAAATGCATATGCGTCCTATGTAACCGAGTGTTTTCCCATATGACCTGCAATACGCGAAAAGGGGGCATTCGGACACTTGCATCAAAGTCGTCTCGGATCAGCCTTCGCAGCTGCGCACACTCATTCGAAACGTCACTTTACAACTACATTCGATTTTACCCTACAGTAGACTTGCACAAAACAAACTATTGTACGTAAGTTCGAAAAGTGAAGTCTCGGATTAGCCTGCGCGGACTACAGACTAGATCCAGTGCGGTTCGAGTCCTGGGCCTTCAGGTTGCGAATCCCCAGGAGGACCCCCGAGACGAAAAAAATCGCAGTTATCGCAGGAAAACAGAAACATAAGAGAATGATAAGAGTATTCACCCAGATTGTCGGAACCACTTTTAGCCTCCTCGAGTTGAAGAATTCTGTCTTTCAAGTCCGACACAGTTTTCTGGTGTTCATCTTTCAGCCTATTAATTTCTTTCGACAGATAAGTATTCCAAGCTTCTATCTCACGAATCTTTTCCTGTAAATACTTAAGACTCGACTGTTCATCGTCTTGTCTTGCAGAAAGAGCCGTTTGACAAAATATAACGAGGAATAGAATAACCGAAATTATTTTTCGCTCCATTCTTGAGATAGAACTGGGTTCTCTGTTCTGTATTTTTTTTTTTACAGACGTGTTGTATTTTCCAGTCTTTATCAGTCACTTCGAAGGTCACCGACAAACCTTTTTTTGTTTGCAGAGTCCGAAAGAACCTCAATGAAATAGTTAAAAAAGAGAGTTAAAAACAACAAATGATTTTGTATGATACGTATAGATCACGATATGAGTAGGTTTACATAGGATTTTCACATGAAAACAGACTATTTTAGAAAAAAACCGGTTTCCGGCGTTTATTAATAAGATTTCTGTGACGGCTTCGGTGTGAAATAAAATGGCTGCCTTGCACGAACACGTGTGGAATTAAAGCGCTGAAAACGCTGATGTGGCAATTGTCAAGGAAGCCATTGTGTGGAATTAATAATTTGAAAAGAAAAGAGAAAGATTATTCAAATATATACTGGAAAATCAATCTTTTACGTAAATTAAAATGTATCTTTTTGGTGAAAGGGAGAGTACTGGTGCCAAAATTTGCATTATTGGGATATTGGTGTTCTCCTTTTTATCACTGTCTTGCACTCTGGATCATTACATTCACCTCTGTAGTGGGCACAGAAAATAGTCCGTCATTACGTCATATTTTTGTCACATGACCATAACTCAAAATGGCTACACAAACGCCGGTGAAAGAAAGACTGGAACGTTTGATTGGACTTATTTCCACATTTGCACAAAATACGATATAGTCTTCAAAATTCAATATTTACAGTTCGTTAATGAACCTACAGTGGCAGTCTTCGACAAATGTCACAAATACCATATTTGTGCCGCCTGGTGAAAATATTACCGATGACGTTCACTAGATGAAATAAGTTTGGTTCTTGCAATAAGAAAAATCTATTTTTTTTTTTCGTTTCTTATCCCTTCTTTGTTGGGATTTTTATCAAAATCCAGCACAATTTTTGCAGTTATTCCCCGTGGCGTACTCCCTTCACGTAGCAACGCATTAAAGTTTTACGTAAAGCGTAAGAAATGTAGAATAAATGGGCAAAAGTTAAGTACATAAATATTATTAAATGCAGACTGAAGAAGATGAAATTTCTAAGATTTGTAGCCAAAGATTTTCTGATACTATTTAATCTCTTTTTCTTTTAATGCTTCAGATACGTTGAAAACGAAAATGTTCATTTAACATGCTGTTTTCAATATGAATCTGTAAGAGACGCCTGGACCAATCATTCCATGGCCCACAGTAAGTATCCCGAGAATGTGGAATAAAGCGAGCCTCCGACCGTCCCGTCGTCCTCGTCAATATGACGGACTCGAACATGGTCCCCTTGATTAATCTGGACGAAGATTGTCTGTGCGCCTTGGTCTCTGTATTTGTTTGGTTCTGCGTGCGCAAACACCCGAGCCTGCACTACATCGTTGACAACAATCTCAGCGTGGAGCTGAGTATCCATTATGGCGGCATCTAGCAGAGAGCAGGAGAGCAGGTAGAGACCTTTCACGGGTGCCACAAAAAGGCCGTCATTGGCATTGTATGCTCCGCCTTTATTTGTCACAATTGTGTCGAACACGATCGTCTGTCCGTTTGAGTGATGGAGAACGTAAGCTGGAGACAAAGCTGCTGTAAATGCCACGATGCCGTCACCGCCAAGTAGTAACCGTCTTTCTCGTAGTCGTTCAGTATTATCGGTTTTGTCATCTGAAAGAATTAAGGACTTTGAGAGTGCAAAGCAAATAAAAAGTGTACATTCTGTCGGAGGGTATTCAATTTTCCCCCTTCTACTCTTTTACTCTTTAGTCTTTACCAAACCACACAATTTTAGACTGGTCCAAATTGAAAGCATTAGCAGACGACAAAATTAAACCGACTTGTTTTAATTTGTTTCTAGAAGGGTAGAAAACATTGTTGGAAAAGGAGAAAATGCTGGTAACCAGCATTTTCTCCTTTTCCAACAATGTTTTCAAAAGGCTTATATCTCAAGGTCGTAAAAACAAGGGATTGTTTGGTAAAGGGTTAATAAACAATCTTGAGTTTAAACGACCCCGAGGTAGAGGTTTTTTGAAAGTATTCCTCGAAATTATTGTCGGATGAGGAAAGCCAGGCCTAGTTGCCACTCTTTTTTGCGTGGTAATGTCAGGCTTAGTTATCTCACTAGGGAGTAAAGCCAGGCAAAATTTCCAGTCTTTTTTAAAAATGCCAGGCCTAGTTACCTTACTGAAAAGTAGAGCCAGGCATAGTTTACTAACTGGTGAATAAAACCAGGACTAGATATTACTTCCAGGCCTAGTTACGAGTCTTGTTAGTAATACCAGGCACAGTAACCTCACTAATAAGTAAAGCGAGGCCTAGTCACCTCATTTATAAGGAAAGCCTGACCTAGTTACTTTACCCTTGAGAAAAAGCAGGCTCAGTTACCAATCTTGTTGGTAATGGCGGGCCTTCTTCTCACAAAGAAAAGAAAAACCAGGTCTTGTGACCAGTCTTTTTAGTAGTGCATTGCCTAGTTACTTCACCGCAAAGTGAAGCTAAGCCTAATCATCTTACTAGTGAATAAAGCCAAGCCTACTTACCAGAGTTATCAATGCCAAACCTAGGTACTTGACTTGGAGGAAGAGAAAAACAAACCCAGTTACCTCACTAGTAAATCCAGTCAGGCCTAGTTACCATTCTCGTTAGTTATGCCGGGCCAAGTTACCTCAGTTATAAGTAAAGCCAGGCCTAGTTTACTCGCAATAAAAACCAGGCAAAATTGCCTTTGCAGTCAGCACAGGCTGACCTGCGTCGACATCTTTTGTTACTAGTCATTTTTCTGCAAGTCAAAGGCCCGATCTATCTAAATGATTCAGTCAACTGTTCGACAAATGAATTTCGTGGATGCATAATTACATAATGGCTTACTGTATAAAACTTTCCCAAACAAGCCCTGGTTTTTACGTGTCTGCAGTACAAGTCTTTTGAAAACACTGTGGGAAAAGGAGAAATTGCTCGTAACGAGCAATTTCTCCTTTTCTCACAGTGTTTTCTACCCTTTAGGAGAACTTTCTACCATTTTCATCAAATTCAAAATTATTGTCTGCAAATTCTTTCAGTTTGGAAGAGTCTAAAATTTGTCGTTTGGGAAACGGTTAACTCTTTACCACACAACAAAGTTTTAGCCGTGTTAAAACTGAAAGCATTTGTAGACAAATATTCCAGTGCTGGTCAAATAGTGTAATTGTTCTTTGATAAAATAGAAAACATTGTGAGAAAAGGAGAAAATGCTGGTCACCAGCATTTTCTCCTTTTTCTCATAATGTTTTCAACAGGCTTCTTTCTCAGGGGTGTTGAAACTCGTCATTGTTTGGTAAAGGGCTAAACCGTCTTTCTGCAAAAGAATGGCTACTTTACCTTGTACACAGCCATTCCCGGTCTCAAGGACAGCAATCCTCTCCTCGAACTGCGCGAATTTTTCCACTATCTCCTTTTCGAACTTTAATCTTGCAGCTGTAGATGCCTCAGCGGAACGTCTTAGCTCCGCGTTACTCTGTTCAAGTTCTTCAATCCTTCGAAGGAGCGTTTCGAACTGGGTCTTGTCACTCTCCTCCCCGATGCATACTCGAACATGACATGCGTATAAGATTAAAACTAGCAGAATTCTGAACGTCATTCTGAGTGAATAAGGTTCCTACGATATCTGGTTTTAATCTGACCCAGATTTCGGTCCTCGTGTTACATCTTTTCGAACTCTAAGTTTAATTTTATCTGGAATGATGGAAGAAAATTACAACTCGCTGCCACTGAAAACAATGCCGTGACTTTACATTCATTCCATGTCCCTTTCTACCTACATGTAATTTTAAGTTTTTGATTATACTTGTAAATATTTACATATCATAACGTCAGAACACTTATATGACAACAAAACTGAAAATGAGTGAATTTCGACCCATTTATTTAACATTACCTTATATTTGACAATAGTATATCATTATAATTTTCATATTAGTTCATTGTGTTTCACTTTCCAGACATTGTATCATTCCATTGGCCAGAGTAAATAACCAGAAAATGTAGAATATAGAGCTCCTCCGACAACCCCATTATCTTCGTCAACATGGCGGACTCTCACAATGTCTCCTTGGTTGACTTGCAAGAAAATCGTCTGCGCACCTTGATCCCTGTACTTATGCAGCTGGGAATGTGCAAAAACCCGAGCCTGAACAATATCATTTACGACAATTTCTCCATGAAGCATCGTATCTACGGCTTGGTCGTCCAGTAGAGAACATGATATCAAATAAAGACCTTTTACAGGTATCACAAATGTACCATTGCCCGGATCATAGGCTCCGCCGAGATTTGTTAGCATCTTGTCGAAAACAATGCTCTGGCC
The DNA here is from genome assembly GCA_943736015.1 of Tridacna crocea. NCBI lineage: Eukaryota > Metazoa > Mollusca > Bivalvia > Cardiida > Cardiidae > Tridacna > Tridacna crocea. The sequence continues at coordinate 22,076,219 of OX031066.1, forward strand.
ATCGGCATGGTGTAGCACACGTGTGGGAGATATTGCCGCCGTAAAAGCCACAAGACCACCGCCACCACTTAAAAGAATGCGCTTGTCACGTGATTTCTCACGGAAGGCTAGGGCAGACCCTGAAAGAATTTGTATCAATATAACCAGGCTCTAAATTATCATTTATATAACGGTTGCTTTCACAGCAATAAAAAATAGTCTCGGCGATATTTATGTTGGAAAGCAACCAGTGGCGTGGAAAGAATGTTGTGCGCATGCTCACTGGTAAAGTAACTCCATGTAAGCAAGGACTGGTAAGGTAGCCATTACTGACCGCTAAGATATTTTCTAATATAAATGTAACAGTAAATGAAAGATAGGAAACAGCATGATTCGCCAACCAAACAAAATAATATTTGATCATAGAAAGTCTATAAGTGAACTGTTCTTTAAATTATGCCAGTTCAAAGTGGGGCAAGTTAAAAAAGGGAGAGAATGCGTTTCACTGTGTATCAACAAACTGTGAAAGACTCTAGATTAAAAAGAAAAAAAAAATATATGGGGTATGGAGTATGGATTAAATTTTCATCTTGATCATTCCTTTGCCATAATGTTTTCTACAATAAGCTATAATTTGAGCCAACTAACTATACATATCATGATTAAAAATCTACAAAGGTGCTTGGCTAATGAAAATTATTACCGCGATTTCCCCTTTGTGGCGTATCAGCGAATATTGTGTCTGTTGTTTTAGGTTGAAGGCGTTTTATGTCGTTCTCTAGTCTGGTTACTGGAACAGAAATGAAAATCATACTACTATTGATCATATTGTTTTTATTATTATTATTGTTATCAGTATTGTTATGTATAATCACAAGCTGCCAAAAGTAAACAACTCCGTAGTCAAAATGTGGACAATTCCAATTCTTATACGATTTAAAAAAAGATGTTGACAACTCTTGTGCTAGTTTTACAATACATCTGCCAGATCATGGTGCTTTGATAGATTGTACTCTAGATAACAAATATACTAGTCAACATTTGCAAGGGATCACTTAGGTATTTACACATGGTTATATTCTGCAACTATGCAGTTTTGTATTAAAAACATCCACTACCATAGGCAGTATATATTTTATCAGTGTAGCAACGTATCATATTGAAAAACCATACCTGATACAGGTCACAAACATTTCGGTGGTTGAATTTTATATGGTGATCCCTAGCAAATGTTGAGTAGTATATTACCATGCATAACAGCATGCAAACTGACCAGCCGCATAGCGTGGGCGATGGAGAGTAGGATTCATAAACATCAAGCCTTGGGTCATTTGAGGGTGTGGGTTCCGAGCCCCATGGCTGGCAAAATTAGTCTTTCCGATGAAACAAAACCGACGTCCCGTGTCATGAAACTATACAACGAGCACGTTAACCCTTTAAGGCATTTCTATGGTATCTCTAATTGACCCTTAATAACAGCAAGGATGAAACAGTTTCTTATGTGTATATGATACCTTTTGATAGCATAGAAAACATTGTGACAAAAGGTGAAATTGCTCGTCACGAGCAATTTCACCTTTTGCCACTATGTTTTCCAAAGGCTCCTACAAGCAATGCGTTGGAATGAGTGTCTATGGAGGAAAGGGTTATAGAACCAGCTGTAACTTATGATAGGTTTCGTCTTGTATCTTACACTATCTTCCGTCTTCCGTAACAAAACTAGCAGGCTGGGGGTGGGGAGGGGGAGGAAAGGGGCATAATGGCTACAAATGGCAACGATAAATAAACGCAATTACAGTCAAAGCATTCCTACTTTTAAATTGGTATGAATTTTGTCTGCATGTTGTCTCCGCAATGTTTACGTAGCTGCTAACAGTCCTCGTGTCCGTTTACAAAAGCAGATACAAAATAATGCCTAGTTTTGATGATAACAGCTATAGAAAATGAAGCACCTTTTCCGGATATTTAGAAGGCAGCAAATATTCTAAATCATTACATCATACATGTACTACTCTCTGCGACTGGCAGCTCAAACGATGAAACGCTCGTAACGAGGAATATCTTCTTTTGCCTCGATGTTTTTTTTTTTATTCATATAAATTCACTAATTATTAATGAAACCTAAATAATGACTTTTCATTATAATGTATGCCATAAAAAACATTGCAATATTGGATCTGGTAATAGACTATATCATTTTAATATGAAAGACATACATGTATAACTAGAAATGATAGTGTAACGTTTTTCATGCTGGACCAATGATTAATAATGCCAACATTTCAATGAAACAAGTAAACTTCATTTAATCCTAATCTGAAGGCTGGTATGCGAGACTTTGTGACCTTTTACAAATACTGCAGATCAAGATCAACCTGCACAGAGAGTAGCCTAACCTTGGATCCTCTCTGTCTGTTATGGCAATTTATTTAAATGTGTAAAAAAAGGTAAAATTGCATGCAGAGGAAAAAGGCTTATGAAAACATTGTGGGAAAAGAAGAAAATGCTGGTAATCAGCATTTTCTTCTTTTCCCACAGTGTTTTCTACCCTTGAAAAGACAGTAAACATCATAGTTTGAAATCCCATCTAATATTTCGTCTGCAAAAGCTTTCAAAATGGACCGGTCTAAAACTTTTGCCAGCTGATATAGAGATAAAACTAAAGTAGAATCTAATATAGGCTTACCCTTTTCCTGTAAGAGACGGTTTGTGGTTTCTAGATGAACATTTTTCTTCTCCTGTTCGATCAATGAGTCTTTTAACTGTCTTAGGAGGTCCAAATTTTCCTTTTCAAGATTATCTATCCTACTGACAAGATTGCGAAACGCAACTTCATCAATTTCAATCCCAAACGACAGATCTAATAAGCCACACAGGCTGATGAACAATAGACCCGAGCCTTTCATTGCTTCTTGAAAAAATGTATAAGACCAGTTGCCAAAGCGAAATTCTCTTGTTGCATTTCTTATCTGGCCTAATTTTGGAATGATGGTCATTTCCATTTAACTCTTGCCCAAACAAGCCCTGGCTTTTACGTGTCTTCAGTACAAGTCTTTAGAAACACTGTGGGAAAAGGAGAAATTGCTCGTAACGAGCAATTTCTCCTTTTGCCGCTGTGTTTTCTAGCCTATCAGAAAACTTTATGCCATTCTCATCAAATTCAAAATTGTCATCTGCAAACACTTTGAGAGTTTGGGACAGTCTAAAATTTGTCATTTGGGAAAGGGTTAACAAAGTATCCAATGTGAAAAATTAATTTTTCAGTTGCTGTCTATCGAAGCTTCTGGCTGCATTCACTCATACATTATTGTTAAAAAACCGGTGCATTAACAATGAGGGATTCAAGAGTTCTCTGTTGAAATGACAATTATTAAAGTTGAAATGACACGTGTTAATCCGTCACCGAACAATCCTAGTTTTTATGACACTAAGATAGAAGCATCTCGAAAACATTGCGGGAAAAGGAGAAAATGCTGGTAACCAGCATTTTCTCCTTTCCCCACAATGTTTTCAAAAGGCTTCTCTGTCGGGGGTGTTTAAAGTTGTGAATGTGAGGTAAGGAGATAAACTATGACAAGAAGTGTCTCTAGACGAGTCATGCGCTATGAAAGGGGCTTTAACCCTTTATACCATAGCTACTCATTTCTACGCATTGCCTGTAGGAGCCTTTGGAAAACATAGTGACAAAAAGTGAAATTGCTCGTGACGAGCAATTTCATCTTTTGTCACAGTGTTTTCTATGCTTTCAAAAGGTGTCATTCACATAAGAAAAGGCTTAATCCTTGCCGTTATTTAGGGTCAATTAGAGATACCATAGAAATGCTTTATGGGGTAAAGGGTTAATGCATGTGCAAATGCTCTGTCAAATGGGGGTTCAAAAGGTGTCATTCACATAAGAAACGGCTTCATCCTTGCTGTTATTTAGGGTCAATTAGAGATGCCATAGAAATGCCTTATGGAGTAAAGGGTTAATGCATGTGCAAATGCTCTGTCAAATGGGGGTTCAAAAGGTGTCATTCACATAAGAAACGGCTTCATCCTTGCTGTTATTTAGGGTCAATTAGAGATGCCATAGAAATGCCTTATGGAGTAAAGGGTTAATGCATGTGCAAATGCTCTGTCAAATGGGGGTTCAAAAGGTGTCATTCACATAAGAAACGGCTTCATCCTTGCTGTTATTTAGGGTCAATTAGAGATGCCATAGAAATGCCTTATGGAGTAAAGGGTTAATGCATGTGCAAATGCTCTGTCAAATGGGGGTTCAAAAGGTGTCATTCACATAAGAAACGGCTTCATCCTTGCTGTTATTTAGGGTCAATTAGAGATGCCATAGAAATGCCTTATGGAGTAAAGGATTAATACATGTGCCACTGCTCTGTCAAATGGGGGTTAAGTGTCTACCTTTTGCTATATACTGATCAACTGTCTGTATGCCCCAAGAACCATACTATCTCATATACCAGTCTGGGTCTGTATTCACCAACCATTCTTCAGAATATTCTTAGTCTTATTCTCCAAAGTTTCTACAGCTGAAAGTAACAGAACTTCTGATTGGCTAAACCATATGGTTTAGCCAATCAGAAGTTCTATTACTTTCAGTTGTAAGAATTTCTTCTGAAATAGACAAAGAATATTCTAAAGAATGGTTGGTGAATACAAGCCCACTGTTTTTAGACAAAAAAAATTGGATTCCATAATTAACCAAGGACTTGCTTAGAATGCTGCATCACAGACAAGTATTTGTTTGTTTGCTTTGTTTGAATGGTGTTTTACGCCTCTTTCAACATTATTTCAGTCATATCACGGCGATAGCTCACATATGCGTGTTTCCCTGGGTTCACTAGTACTAGGCTAGGCTCTGAACTGTATTGCCGAAGGAAATTCCTGTGAAAAGCCCAGTGGAGCCAGTGAGGCTCGTACCGGATCGTCCAGGTCTCGAGTCCTACACTTTACCACCAAGCCACACAAGATCCACACAGACAAGTATTATGTGCTAGAGCGCTGTTTCACGAGGAGCATTTTGTTTGCCTCCTTCTCTCCGGTATGCTCACAGCAACCAAGCTAGTTATTTCACCTGCCATAAATTTGGTGAGAGGATTTCTTGCAAAACTCTTTACCACGTGACAAAAATTTAGACGTGTCCAAACTGAAAACATTTGTGCATGACAATTCAAATGTTTTTTAAATGATGAAACTCGTCTTTGATGGAGTAGTAGAAAACATTGTTGGAAAAGGAAAAAATGCTGGTTACCAGCATTTTCCTCTTTTCCCATGATGTTTTCAAAAGGCTTTTCCAACAGGGTCGTTAAAACTGGTAATTGTACGGTAGATAATTAAATAGACAGTAATTTATTCATTATTCCATGAATTCTATATACATCTATAGATAATCTCTAAAACTGAAACACAATCTCGAAACAGTTTAGGTTTCCAAAAGTTATTAGATCTAGATATATGAGGTGTTGGTTTACGTTATCTAATAGATGGCGAAAATTGGCAGACATCGTTTTGAACAACATGTATTTTCAGTTGATATTTCATTGTCAATCGATCAGTCCTCACACGCAGATATCTATCGACGTATACCTCTATGAAGATTTTTCTTAAAGCTTGTCGACGTAACTGTAGCTGTGACACAACGCACATTTCAGTGAAATATATGTATAGAACTAGAAGCTTTATCAGAAAACATAGACCTTTTGTCAGTTCTACAGAAATTAACTGACGCATTATGACGAATGAAGCATGGCTGCATGACAGACGCTCAGAAGCACAGACATGCCGCTTTGCACCATCTTCTTTTCGGAAATTCTCAAAACACTTTTGAAAAGAAATTGTTAAAATATTAAACGAACTTTCTAGTGAAAATTGGATATCTTAGAATCAAAGTTACGTCTTTATTCACGTGCCTTGTACGCGCATTGTTTCAAGTGACGTCAATTGTCACGTGAGAAACGTTATCATGACGTCACAAGACCCAGAATCAAAATGGCAGCAATAAGCAGCATGTCGCTCAAGGTTTGTTCATTTAAGCCACCTATTTGATTTTATTCAATTAACATCTTTTATTTTTGTTCCCTTTTAAGAATATTACTTCATATTATTTAATCGATGTAGATTCACCGTGTTTTTTGACGTCCACCTTTCAAGAGGTAATCTACTTTCCGTTTTAGTTTTAGTTTCAAACTCTTCTGTGAATAATAACGTATGCATCCCCAAAAAGTCTGCATACATAAATGATGCAACTTTCAGAAAGAAAGATATATAGAAACAAGTTTACCTATGACCAGTGGGTCAGTCTGGACATACATTTTTCACTTAAAACAGATAATATACCCGCTTTGAATTTCCATTTTTTAGACACCAAATTCATTCAAATGAGTTGTCCAAAAACCTTCTGTACTTACCTTGCGTCGTGATGGTTATATTTTTTCATTAGTTGGCGCTTTCCTTACAAAAAGCAAACAAGCAGAAATACCTCGTTACTTGTATAAGCACAACGTCTACAATAAAGAGAGAGAGAGAGAGAGAGAGAGAGAGAGAGTAGAGAAACAGAGAGAAACAGAGAGATCTATTGCCTTTGCTGTGCTTAAGGCTTTTTGGTAAATGCATAAACCGAGTAGTGAGTTCATTATCTGTTCGCTCTTGCATTCACCAACGTAAAACAATAACAATGTTATAAGAATCTGTTGAGCTATGGAGAGCAGGCGGGGAGAGACAAATTACGCGGACCTTACCAATGAAGACCCGTATAGGTCTACAAATGCCGTTTTAACCTTTTACTCCATAGATACTCATTTCTACGCATGGCTTGTAGGAGCCTTGGGAAAACACTGTGGCAAAAGGTGAAATTGCTCGTGACGAGCAATTTCACCTTTTGCCACGATGTTTTCTACACTATCAAAAGGTGTCATATACACATAAGAAACGGCTTCATCCTTGCTGTTATTTAGGGTCTGTTAGGCGTACCATAGAAATGCCTCATGGGGTAAAGGGTTAACGATGAGTACCTCGATAACGCTAGCAATTGTGTTTATTACAAAAATTAGTTACAAAAATCAACCTTTAATAAGCTGTAATAGATCCAGCAACACACAGGTGCCTGACATGTCCGGTATCATACAACCCCTCAATATGTATATAGAGGGATTGTGTGATACCAGACATGTCAGGCACCTGTGCAACAACATGATCGCGAAAACAGTGATTTCTAAGGATGGCACAGATCAAGATAAAACTGCACGGTACGCGGAACCTAATATATACTTTGCGCTTGTCTAGTCAAACCAATACTGAAGAAACATCTGAGACATGCTCTGTGGAAAGGTTGCCTAATGCAATCCGCGCAGACTGACCTGGAGCCAAACGTTTTGCTACCGACCACTTTCAAATTTCTGCATGTTAAAGGACATGTTTACCTCATGATTCGATCAATTCTTATACAACATTAACTTTGTGGATCCATAAATTTATGCAGTGGCTTGCTTGATGCCATGCATCACGAAGATGCATTAATCTTTTCCCAAACAATCCCTGGTTTTTATGACCCTGAGATAGAAGCCTTTTGAAAACAATGTGGGAAAAGGAGAAAATGCTGGTTACCAGCATTTTCTCCTTTTCCCACAATGTTTTCTATCCTTCTGGAAACAAATTTCAATTTTTGAGCTGTGTTTATTTTGTCGTCTGCAAGTGCTTTCAATTTTGACCAATCTAAAAATTTGTCGTTTGGTAAAGAGTTAAGCCCCCTTTTGCCAGAGCATGGGTAATTTCTGAGTGACTTTCTATTGTAGTCTTAAACGTCAAAAATGGTTGAGTTCATATGTGACCCATCACGTAACAAGGGACCCTCTGGGAACTGCGAAAAGTGCCAACCCTGGTCAGCCTTCACGAAATGCGCAGGCTGACCAGGGTTGACACTTTTCGCTTTAATGACATTTTCTGTATGAAAAGTGGTCGTTGTACCTTATTATACAATCATTTTTTAGCTATCAACTTAAACTTACCTGGACTATTGTTGATCTAATTGATGTACAGAATTCCCAGATGTTTCCCTTTTGCTTGATGGGTCACATGTTTGGCGCAGAGATAGTCGCTCTCTGTGCTATAATGCATTTTGAAAGCACCGGCTTTGTGAACAACTTGACGGGTTCGAATTGGTTCAACCATCCTCCTTCTAAATAAGTGAAATGAATCTTTTAGGCCAGTAGTAAAAACCCAAATTTTGCTATCTCAAGGGTATTTTGTGAGAAAGATATCGCCTTATCGGACAGAGTAGATCCAAGATCAGACTGCACGTTCTGTGCATTCTGATCTTGATCTTCATTGTCTGCAAAAGGTCCTCAAGTTGCGCTTAGCAGCCTTAGGGCTTAAGTATGACGCCAATGCACTCTCATGTAATTCAAGACAAAATGTCTCAAAGTGGTTGTTTAAAGTAACAATAAGGCCAAAGGTAAATAAACGAGATCTTTAAATGCATTGATATCATACCATTTAAAAGTATGGAAATTATGGTGAAGATGACAATCTGTCACTCTGTGGTCGGTCCAAGTGTTAGTCATTGACAAAGAAATTAATTTTAAAACTAGTTAAAACCTCCCAAGTAGCTGTGTCTCGCTCACGTTTAGTCCGATTTTAATATTCTTTTTTTTTCTTCCAGCGACTAACACAAGACCCGATCACAAATAACAGACTGTCATCTTTACGATATTTTCTATACTTTTAAATGGTATGATTTAAACTTAAGTGTATTATAACACCTGCTTTGATATTTTGACCTGTACTGGGCCTTTAATTATCTGTCTTTTTTTTTTCTTACATAACTACCAGGGCCTGACTTGCTGAGATGTCACTGTCGCTTACTGTACCTTGAGCTGATTCAAACGACACCGAACCACATCGCTTACCAAATCAACTGGATAACAATGACGTCTAAAGACCAGAAAGTATAATAATGCCTCCATCCATCTAACAAGTATTGGAGATACCATATACATGTGTATTATATATAGCTTTTATAGTAAGCTTTTATGAACAAATGAAAATGCAACCTGCATTCAACAGTACTCAATTTACCATACAAGGTTCGACTGGATGTAAACGTACCTCTGATTGTGTTGGTTCGAATCAGCCTTTAACTTTCAATATCAAAAATATTCAAACAACAAAGTATTCTAATGGAGATCTATGTAGTAATCGTAGTGGAGGGTCATTTTTAGGCAACTGCAGAGCATCTGAAAGTATGATGGATAATTACGAATATCAGAAGGGACTTCCACAGCGTTTAGACCCTTCATTCAATGTGTCAACAAATTCAGATGTATGTAATGCTAATCTTTCATTATATATCGTAAACTGTGGAGTGAAAACCCCTATTACAACATCAGATACACAAGCCGAGAACAGAAAACGAAGTACACATTCCGAAGAAGCTGACGGAATACAGAAGAAAAGAAGAGTTTATGCAGATAGTGATGAACAGAATTCTTGTGAGATCAGATCTAGTGCTGTTACTCTAACTAGCAAAGACGAAAACGGAAGAAAAAATTGCCAAGTAGAATTTTCTTCAGAAAAAGCGGGCATTTCAGATCAATTGAAAGCAGTTCAAAAAGCAGAATCAAACACAAATTCTGGATCTTTCAATGAAACTGGCGCTGATCATACTCGTTTAATCTCAGACCTTGACTATAGCAAGCGTACTGTTAATATTCAAGTACAGAAACGTTCAAAAGCTATACAGGATCCCGCGATCAGGGTACCGTTCGATTTAAAGTCCGTAGGTGGCTATAAAAAATCCCCCACATTTTCAATAACTAACAAAGGGAATCGTGTTTCAGCTCCCTTTTCTATCGAAAAAATTACTGCTCTTGCAAAACACAAATTTGACTCTGTAAAAGACCATTACTTGTTGAACAAACCTATGTCACTGCATGACGCCACGAAGGTATTTTGCTCTAATAAAATAGACGCTGAGTTGAAGAAAGGATTAGCGTCTAGAATTCAACAAAAACAAGTCATTGGTGTTGGATCTGCAAAACTGACAGAAACCTGTAATTCACAAACAACTGACTTTATTGAACCAATTAAAGACAAACGGAGTTACAAGTGTTCCATCTTCAGCGAAACAAAACAAGCTGGATCTACCAAAGACCCAAATCCAACCATAAGTATAAGAAAACATGACGAAACTAATAGAAATAGCATCTTTCAAATAGTTCCAGCTTACGAGCAGGCAACAGACTTCTCATATATTAATCAAGAGGACGGCAAATTTCAAGCAAACGTTGACAATTTAATAGGTAATACTAAAAAGAAAGAAAATCCAAAAAAGTTATTTTATGTGATAAGCAATGGATCTCAAACAAGGACCATCAGTCAGGAGACTGAACAGGTATTAGTAGATAAACCAGAAAAGTCCAAGACATCAGAAGAATTGTTAAAAGGTGGTAAATCATTTAATAGCAAAATCAGTGAACAGGGCACTTACGTTATGAATGGTCTCGTTGTTGCTTCCCCAAAGCCTATCACACAAGAGATTTACAAGAAGTTGCAAGCCGATACCAACATCCTGAAGTCTTTGAAAGCACCAACATGTACAGAAACATCCGTCAAAGTCTTAAATCCTCTTGTGAAAACTAGCTCGAGAACCAGTGAGACCAAGCAGGCCAACGAGAACAACAACAGAGCACAGCCACCGGATATGCAGATATACCACTCTAAGCTTACTGTTGCCCAGCTTCTGAAAAATAAGCGAGGTGAAGAACAACTCGAAATGATGCTGAAGTCGAAACTAAACACATCCTCAAATGCATCGAGCATTGCTTCTGATAAAAGTAAACAATGCAATTCAAAGGATGGCTCAGCTGCTAAACAGACTAACAGTAATAATGAAAGTAAGAATCATGAGGCACCAACGGTATCTCCTGATCATAGTTATATACGGTTACAGGGAAACTGTAGCAACAGTGATACAATAAAACAGGACAGCAACGAAGTATTCGAAAAGAAAACCGATATAAAAGCAAATAATAGCGGTAAAGCCGAAAAGGCTGACAAAAACCAAAACACTATTCAGGCATCAGGAGGTAAGACAAATTCAAATTGTCATGACATGGCTTTTGAAAACAGATCAGGGACCTTTTCAGTTAAAGTTGGTCGTAAAATGGTTATTATGCGAAAACCTTCGACTCCTACTTCACCCGAGTTACTCAAAAGAGATAGAAAGAAACTTCCTGCTCCAAAACCACGCAAACACAAGGAGCCGGTAGTGAAAAAAGATACGATTACACTTTTGAAGAATAAAATAAAAAAGAGCAGTATGAGCCCAAAGGACGTTTTGGTGGAAAAATTAAAGCTTATGCCAAAATCGAAATTGGTGAAGAAATTGAACGAAGTAAAGCAACGAAAAAATCACCATTACTCAATCGACACAAAGAATACCAGTGAAAAAGAAATAGTGAACACTAGTAGTTTACCTATTAATGTTGAAGAATCTGCATTTCATCATGAAAATGAAGAAAAATGTTTCGTGGACACTTTCGCACCAGTTCTACAGTTATGGAAGGATGATGACGGAACATTTACTCACAATATTCAAATGGTGAAGTTTGATGGTGTATCAAGTGATAATGGTAGGTTCAATAGATGGTATGAATACTCCGACTACCCCTGTATCATTCATTTAACACAGGATAGAAAAATCTTAAGGATTGAAACAGGAAACATCGGAAAAGGCTTTTATTTGTTGACAAGAACTGATAATGTATCGACCAGCGAAGAAGAGTGCAATAATCAACCGATGCCAGCTTCATTATCTTCATACCCACCTAATCTTTCACTACTACCCAATTCTTCAAGAGCACTTGTGATTGGAACAATGTTGGAGGAAGAAAAATACCATGAAAACCTTTTGTCTCAAATCGATAAGTGTGGACCAGGTCTAGATGATCTAATACGGCTTTTATTACCTACTATCCAAGATCTATCGTCAGCAAAAGATGAGAGATACTCATCCGTTGTTGAGAAAACAATGTCACCGAGAATTTGCTCACCGACTTTCTATTCTAATAACATGCAGGCCTACTTCTCCAATATGAATAAAGCGGATACCCTTAAATCTTACAACAACAAAACAGTGAATGGCAGTGCTGCTGAAAAGCCCTCTTCGAAATCTAAATTCTTGACAAAATTACCAAGCTGTAGTTCGAAGGCTGCTGCCCTGAAAAAGAAACAAAATGAATTGCTGAAAACGTGTCAGAAGCTGAAGAAAGTGAAACGACTGAAATCTACTGAGAAATCAACGCTACCACTGTTCAACACTAAACCTGCTGCAGAAAATACATCGGCTAGTTACCATTCTGTTGCTAACATCACAAACTTGATTGAAGGTCATGAGAGTATTCTGACAGACACAGTTGACAGGAACGAAGATATTATAGTTGACGTTGTACACAGTCTAAGTGGTTTGTCTGATGTATAGCCGAACTGGATTCTTACTGAATGACAGCAATGACTCATATAGTGATTCCACCAGAGATTTTAGAATTATTCGCGGACAATCTTAATGTGTTAGTGTATAATTAGCTAGTGGTAACTGCTTTCTACTTAACAAATCAAAATACGCTGAATCACGGTTGAACTATTTACGGACTATTCCAGTCGCTATTAAAAGTGATATATTCCTTAACATTTGACAGATGTGAAAATTTTTTCCCCATTTGTATTGTAAACGTTGTGGAAAAAGGAGCAAATGCTTGTAGCGAGCCGTTTCTTCTTCTCCCACAATGTCTTTGACAGCTGTCAACCACACGGCGGCCGTATATCCAACGAGTACAGAAATGCTTTCGATAAAAGACTTTGCTGTGAAAAAAAAAATCAAAATTTGACCATCATCATCTAGATAGACAAAACAATAGCGAAATTTCATTAAACAATCAAGTGTGTTTCATTGAACTGAGGCACTGAACATTATGCTATTATGAAATACGCTATAGCTTTGAACACAAGCCGTCGGTATCAAAGCCAATGGTTTGGATATTATTTTTCTGACAGGGTCACTTTTTACAGTTGTTTTTCGACGATATTAAATTTGTTGGTGTTAAGTGTTTCGAAATAGATAGGCATCTGCATCAGTCAAAGTATTTGCATTACGCCATAATTAGCATTTTTACCTTTACTGCTTTATAAATAGGATTTCCTTATTAGTCAATCCTTTAAGAGCGCTATTTGAAAGGAGGAAGGGTAAAGGGAGTGTTAAAAAATCATTTCCTTTTCGAAATTTTAATGCCATTGGAGTGTCTGACGGCCACATGGATTTCTTAAACAATTATATTATCTTCTTTTTTTTCTTTAAATTATTCGACTATGGACTATATGGATCCTTAAGACTAAGAAGACATTTGAAAGCATTTTTAAGGAGAGGAGAAAGATGCTGATTATCAGTATTTTCTCCATTTCCAACAACGTTTTGTTCCCTTTCAAAAACAAATAATAGTTTCGACATTTGACTTCCCATCTTCAAACGCTCAAAACTGGGTTAAGTCTGATAGCTTGTTTTCTTTCAAAGAATTAATCTGTACACTTCTAACCTTGTAACAAAAAAGAAAAAAAAAAATCTTCATTTTTCTACTTCCCCAATCGTCACAAAGCGTTGGACTGTCAGCTGCATCCGTCATTGTCGTAGAATTCTCCATGTGACTCCCGTTGTTTGTCTGTTTGACATACAAATGTGACATTCAACCGGAAATACATACATATGTGTCAAAATTAAATCCCACAAACATTAATGGCTATAACTGGCTTGTCTCTAGAGGGAGAACTCACAGGATGGTGTTCATGTTGCTGTTTGTTGAAGAATCAATTTTATGCTAATGACATAATTTGAGCCTTTGCTGCTTTACTTTTTTGTCTTTAGTTCTTTACCAAACGACAAAATTGTAGAGTAGTCCAAATTGAAAGTGTTTGCAGAAGACGTGACAAATGTTGCTCAAAACTGTATTTTTGATATAATTGCTGCTCCCGGCAAAAACCAACAATTCTTAACTCTAAGGCTGCTAAACGCGACTCAAGGACCTTTATTGGACAGCGTAGATCAAGATCAAACTGCACAGAACGTGCAGTGTGATCTTGGATCTCCACTGTTCTATAAAGCGATATTTCATCCCCCCCTTTAAAAAAAACAATCTTTCAAACAGCAAAATTTGGCTTTTTACTATTAGCTTGTAAGTTTCATTCCACATATTTAGCAAGATATGGATTAATGGCGGTCTTACTATAACAACAAAGAATTTTCTGAATTTGACAGAATCGGTATGGCTAGTTGGCTACACTAAACATTTTGCCAATCAGAAATACGTTTCTTTCTAAATCAAAGTATAAGCTTAATAATACCTTTTCTAATTCCAAGGATTTTTCTAAATTTCAAAGTAACGAAACTTCTGATTGGCTATTCAAATTCGTTCTGACCATCAGAAATACATCAAAGTGACTTTTTTTATATCTAGAAAAAGACTAACAATATAAGAATGCATTTGAACATTGTTGGTGAATACAAGTCCCTGTGTTTCACAGCAGTATTTTTTTTTTCGACTATTTTCGCTTCATTTTTTTAAATGGACCACTTTCAGATAATTAAATTCACATTTTTTTGACAGCCGGAACACTTAACCTATGTCACTGGAGTTGAAAATGCATAAAAGTTTTATAACTCATTCCATGGAAATATGGCTTTTTTTGACTTGTGAGAAAAAACTCAAACCGTGTGACCCCCGTCCTCGGTAATTTACAACGTTTTTCATTGTTTTAGATTTTTTTCTTGCACGTGACTCTCAGTTGCGACTATTCACATTTTTACAACCAAACAGACCCTCTTACATGTTATATCAACGAATCTAGTCAATAGCTAGCTAACCATTAATAAACAAATAAACAAGAATGAAAAGTCTATATTGAACAAAAAAGCTGGAATGTTTACTCCTCAAAAAGGCTACATAACCTCTTTAACTCTGTACCAAACATTAACATTTTTGACGACTCCTTATATGGAGGCTGTGGAAATCATTGCGGGAAAAGAAGAAAATCCTGGTAAACAGCGATTTCCGTTTTACCTGCTGTTTACCGTTTTACCCACAATGTTTTCTACCCTTTCAAATACAAATTTCAGTTCTTGGGTCGCATCTAATTTGTCCCCTGCAAATGCATGCAATTTAGACAACCCTAAAGTTTTTCCACGCATTTTAGATTTCGAGAAAATATTTCATAAAGGCTTTTAGGATGGAAGAAGGTCACATGATCAGGAGCACGCGTAGACTATGTGGGCTAGTATTCAAATTAGCTTGATGACGTCATATCTGGTAGCATAAAAATAAACGAAGTTTCCGCCATGATTGCAACTCGGCCATCCAGTTATATATAAAAACCGAAATTGCATCTTGTTAATTTATATTTTCATCTTATTTATAAACGCTTGCAGAGCAAATTAATGTTATTTTGTGGCAACCGTTATGCATAAATGAGCCATGATCTGTGAAAAAGTGGGTTTAACTCTTTACCAAACGACAAAATTTTAGACTGGTCCAAATTGAAAGCACTTGCAGACGACAAAATAAATGTAACTCAAAAACTGAAATTTGTCTCTAGCAGGGTAGAAAACATTGTGGGAAAAGGAGAAAATGCTGGTTACCAGCATTTTCTCCTTTTCCCACAATATTTTCAAAAGGCTTCTATATCAGGGAAAGGGTTAATGCATCTGCAAAAAGTACCGGCCCTGGTCAGCTTGCACAGCCCATCCAGGTTTACATAGATCGAAACTTCAGGCTTTCCTTAACACTTTACCCCATAAGGCATTTCTATGGTATCTCTAATTGACCCTAAGCATGTGATAAAAGTAATCGGTGGCTTTGGAAAGAAAGTTGTGTTAGTACTGGTGTGAGAAAGCCAGGAAACACATGTCCGTGACCGACCGCCATGATATGACCTTAGCTGTTAAAGTGGCATTAAACCCCAACACAACCAACTAATCTGATTGACCCTAAATAACAGCAAGGATGAAGCTGTTTCTTATGATCAACCAATCTAATTGACCCTAAATAACAGCAAGGATGAAGCTCTTTCTTATGTGTATATGACACCTTTTGATAGCATAGAAAACATTGTGGTAAAAGGTGAAATTGCTTGTCACGAGCAATTTCACCTTTTGCCACAATGTTTTCCAAAGGGCTCTACAAGCAATGCGTAGAAATTAGTATCTATGGAGTAAAGGGTTAAATTTTCTACAAGTCAAAGGACCAGTGTATCCGATGATTCAATCGGTTTGTTGTACAAAATAAATTTTATGGATTCATAATTATGTGGCGACCTGCTTGTCGTCATGTACGGCGTTGTCTGCGCATGTCATATTCTTCGAAGATTCGATTGTCTTATATGACGCATCACTAGCCCCGAAAGCGGGCTGACTGTAATTTTACGCTCTATAAAGTAGCAATGTAGAAAAAAGCTTTTAAGAATACGTTTGAGGAGAAATGAGACCTGCTTTAGCTCCAGATTTCTCTAATCTACTGATCATAGCTGAGTGAATTACACGAGGTAGCGTTTTATTGTGTAAACGTTTATTTTAGTTTGAAATTTGAAGTAACGGTTTTCGCGTAGGAAAGTGGTTCGGCTCTGTACCCAGGTTGCCCAAATTACATAGATGAGTATTTATAGAATGCCATCTAGCGGGAGATAATGTCATGTACAGAGATATAGTGACCCCTTTTGGCAGAGCAGGGCTCTTCACAATATAAATGGGGCATGCTCTATAAAAAGGGGTGCTTAACCCATTACCACGCAATCCCTACTTTTGACGACCCTGATAAAGAAGCCTTTTGAAAACATTGCGGGAAAGGGAGAAAATGCTGGTAACCAGCATTTTCTCCTTTTCCCACAATGTTTTCTACACTTCACAGAACAAATTTCAAATTTTCACGGTCCCTTTTATTTTGTCGTCTGCAAATGCTTTCAAATGGACTTGTCTAAAAACTTTGTCGTCTGGTAATGAGTTAATGCATCTCTTAATTTTTATGAATTATTCCGTATCACGCTTACTTAATTGCGATCTTTGGCAGAGCTTATCTGTTTATCGTTTCCGTGAGTATATTGGGCATTGTGCAGTCCAAATGATAGAAAAGGAAAGAAATGAACGGAATGAAACCCAGGCTAGGTTCAGCCAATCAAGACAGTAGTGTTATTTTCAAAATTTTGAAAATTCCGTAGAATACGATAGGGAACGTTCTTAACCCTTGTGGTTTTTACGACCCTGAGATGGAAGCCATTTGAAAACATTGAGGGAAAGGGGAAAATGCTGGGAACCAGCATTGTCTCCTTTTCCCACAATGTTTTCTACCCTGCTGGACAAAAATTCACTTTTTGAGTTACTTCTAATCTGTCGTCTGCAAGTGCCTTCAATTTGGATCAGTCTAAAATTTTGCCGTCTGGCACAAAGATAGGAATGGTTAGTGAAATGTCAAAGGATGTCAATTTCAATGCCGTAATGTATTACTAGTATGAAATATAAAACAATGTAGATCCAAGATCAGACTGCACGTTTTGCAGGTTAAGTCGTGATGTTCACTATTCTCAAAAGAAAATTCTTCCCTTGATAAATCATATCGTCGGTTTACTTCGAAAACCCCTCGTAACTACGGCTTGTTACAAGGTTACGAGGTTTTCGAAGTAAGACAAATAACTACAATACAAATAACTTTATTATTATACTTCTCTTGTACAACAAAGTACAGAAAGAGGAAATGATAATATTAAAACGACAAATATTATAACTTTTCACATGCTCAGTTAATGAATGCATGAATAAATGTAAAGTCCGATCGGGAAAGCCTGCATGGCAGTATAAGCAAATATTTAACTCTTTACCAAACGACAATATTTTGGACGAGTCCAAATGTGAATAGAAAATTGAAATTTAATTTGGGAACAGTAGGAAAAAACAGTAGGAAAAAACGATATGATTGCGACAAACTGGATAGAAAATACCATGGCTTATCACTTAACCCTTTACCCTATAAGGCGTTTCTATGGTATCTGTAATTGACCCTAAATAACAGCAAGAATGAGGCAGTTTGTTATGTGTATATTATGAGGCAGTTTGTTATGTGTATATGACACCTTTTGAAAGCATAGAAAACATTGTGACGAAAGGTGAAATTGCTCGTCACGAGCAATTTCACCTTTTGTCACAATGTTTTCCAAAAGTTCCTACAAGCAATGCGTAGAAATGAGTATCTATGGAGTGAAGGGTTAACTCATTACCAGACGATAATATTTCAGGCTTGTCCAAATCGAAAGCATTTGCAGACGACAACATAAAAGTGACTGAAAATTTGAAAATTGTTTTGTCAAGGGTAGAAAACATTGTAGAAAAAGAAGAAAATGCCGGTTACCAGCATTTTCTCCTTTTCCCACAATGTTTTCTATAGGCTTCTTTCCCAGGGGCGTCAAAAAATAGGGATTGTGTGGTAATGGGTTAACAGTTTGACTGATATTGTTTCGACGATTGTTATGATGGAAAACAGCCAGTAGCTTGAAAGACCACTCTACAAAGTACTGTCAAAGGCAATCCCATAAAAGTAGTTACAGGTACACCTGGCGACCCGATAAAACTGAAACACATTATCTCCTGCTAGATGGCATTCTATAAATGGCATCCTGGGTACAGAGCCGAATCACTTTCCTACGCGATAACCGTTACTTTGAATTTCAAACTAAAATAAACGTTTACTCAATAAAACGCTACCTCGTGCAATTCACTCAGCTATGATCAGCAGTCTAGAGAAATCTGGAGCTAAAGCAGATCTCATTTCCGTCCTCAAACGTATTGATAAAAGCTATTTTCTACATTACTACTTTATAGAGCGTAATATTACACTCAGCCCGCTTTTGGGGCTAGTGATGCGTCAAATAAGACAGTCGAATCTTCGAAGATTATGTCATGCGCAGACAACGAACTGAAACAATGTTGAAAACGGCGTTAGACATAAATCAAATAAACAAATCTAAGGGTTAACTCGATTCCTGTTGGTTATTTACCTGTCATCTATTTGTCTTCCTTTTCAATACGTCAAGTACAATAGACATAGGCCAATGGTATGCTATAAATTTCACTAAATGTGACGACGCGTCAGCAAATACTAAATAAAAAAAAACACCATGGCATTCGTCAGTGTCATATTTATAACTGCATTCCGAAGTTTTATTCCCTTTTTTTTCGAGAGTTTCCCGGTAAATTTTAACGATTTACATATATTAATGGTTGGGAGAGTTCGAGAGAGATAGGTGTTCGAACGCATGCTAACGTAATCCAATATGATTCAAACTTCTGCGAAGCTGGGTTATTGCCCTTTGATACATGTACTAACACAAATGTCATCCCTTGCCATACAAAGTTATTTATCACATGTAAGAATTTTTCAGCGACCCTGGAATGAACTTGCAGCAGACGATCTTTGAAGTCTCATTGATCACCCACAGGTATATTTTATGCCTGTGGATGATCAATGAGACTTCAAATTTAAACAAAGAGGGTTTTATGCATCTACAAAAAGTATCGACTTAGGTATGCCTGCACGTACCATGCAGACATACCCGAGTCGATTTTTTTTGCTTTTGATAAATTATCTGCATGCAAAAGGACCTTACTGCCTCAAGATTTGTGCAGTTGTTAGATCCACAGGCCTTTGAAGCTCCAGTGTCTATCACGGAATACCAAATGAATGGTCAATCATTGGATACCGTTACTAAGAATAGCACCTCAGCGCATCTGCTTCGTATCGTATAACACAGCGGTATTACATACGATATGTAGGCAAAGCCCCCATATGCTATTCTTAGTAACGGTTTATGATGATCGAGCAATGAACATTTCGGTATTCCAATGGCCTATGGTCAGCAAAAATCGGATTCTATGGATCCATAACTATGTGATGTCTGGCTTGGTTGTAATACTTCACGGAGACGCTTAAATTGCCAGAGCACCCTCACGTGTATAAAACATCCCATAGCCCACAGGAGAACGAGAACGCAACGAGAATATGTTACAAAAGATGCTTCTTTTCGCAGCATATTCAGTCATTTGACCGTGGTTATTTCATGATGTCATCTCGTAAAAAAGATTTGCAAAATTTCATATAGTTTGAGTTGGGAGTTGCCTTTATACTTCAGAATGATGGCGCATGATTTAAATAAACGGAGTTACATCATTTATTGAAATCCTGTTTCGTGACAATTGTTTGCCCGGGAGGAGGGGGATGATTTCAAAAATAGCGTGCACTTTATTATGCATAACAAATATAAATATAGGAAATATGGTAATTTGATACGTTTGTTTGTCTACAGAGAAGCGAAGATTTTTTTTCTACGTTCCCCGGGCAATTTTCACAAATCATTTTAACTTCGCGCGATTGGCTGGGAATCGGCAAATCATATTTCTAATCAGAACCATATATGGAATGGTATGTGCATTAAACCACTGACTCAAACGTAAAATTCAAAAGGAGATTTTTCGCCTCTGTAGAGTAGACGAAGATGTTACGATTTTGTCATTGTTTAATATCTTTCAAGTTTTTTGCAGAAATTAATTACTTAACACTGTTGATCAGACTGCAGGCTATGTTCTGTATATCATCCACTGCAGCCCATGATCTTGCTATATTGCCCTTGCTCCATAACCTTGTCCTATTTATGTTGCACAGAGTACAGTTTAACTGTATACATCGCTCCAGATAGAGGAAGTGATTTTGATTTCAAAATTCAAAATAGTAATTTTCTTCCTCTAAACCCTATGTTGTGGGTACTCATTAGAATCGTCTCAATGAGACGATTCTAATGAGTACCCACAACATTGGGTTTGGAAGAGAAATAATGGATTTAGAATACCATCAGTCCCTCTTATCTGGAGCTTTGACTTTAACTCTTTACTAAACAACAAGAAAGCATTTGCAAATTAGCCGAAAATACTGCCCTCAATCATGTCAACACCGTAAAATTATATGTAGACAAAAAACACGGGACTTTTGCTGTTGGCATAGATCACGATCAGACTGCAAGACAACCTCATAAGATAAATACATTTCTGCGTTTGCTGAAGAAACCTTGAGCATGATAATACAGAAGCCCAGTCTAGCACTGGTGAATACAAGGAGGTCATTGATCTCTTTGGAATCATTACCCCGTAGTAAAAGACCTCGGTTTTACTCGTATATCTTATACCGGTCTTTACAGTGATTGATTAAGCGTCATGCGTGATGGACTCTTATTAACAGTCCACATGATCGATTTCAACGATTTCGCTACAATAAAGCCAAAGATTTAACCTATAACAGCCTTTATAGTAACATGATTAAACGTAAACGGACTCGGTGAAAACCCATATGCCCAGAAAGATATCGTCATGGTCCCTATTCAGTCGTTTTAGGACAAGGAATCAGAATCGGGAAAATCTCGAGACTGACTATAGCATATGACGCTGGTCACGTTTGATTGAGTGTCCCTTCGCAAGACAATGCAGAGCCCAGTGATGGTAACGCCGAGTAAATACATTGACCCGTTGCCACAGAATCTGTACTTTTGACGACCCTGAGAAAGAAACTTTTAGAAAACACTGTTGGAAAAGGAGAAAATGCTGGTAACCAGCATTTTCTCCTTTTCCCACATCCTTTTCCCACAGTTTTCTACCCTTCACAGAACAAATTTCAAATTTTCAGTCACTTTCATTCTGTCGTCTGCAAATGCATTTGATTTGAAGAAGCTTAAAATATCGTCGTTTGGTAATGCGTTAATTAGTGGGGTGTCACTGTGGTATGACTGAAATGCTGTTGCAAGCCGAGTAAAACACTACATTCACCAACCATTCTTAATTTCATTGTAAGTCTAATTAATTATTTAGAAAGTAATACAACTTCTGATTGGCTAAAGTAATAGTTCAGTCATTCCGATGCCGTGTTACTTTCAAAGTTAGAAATTTTTTTGAAAATAAGACCATGAATGTTTTTTGGAACGGTTCATGATTGCAGACTCTGAATCGTAATTTCGTCGTAAGTCTAAATCAACATTTAGAAAGTAACACAACTTCTGATTGGCTGAACTAATAGTTTAGTTAATCAGAGGTCGTATTACTTACAAAATTGAAAAAAAAAACCTTGACAATAAGACAAACACTGTTCTTAAGAACTGTTCATAAATACGGACCCCGAGCCGTAATTTCATCGTAATTCAACATATAGAAAGCAACACAGCTTCTGATTGGCTATTCTAATGGTTTAGCCAAACAGAAGTTTTGTTACTTTCAAACTTGGACAAATTCTTTAGAATAAGACGAAAGATGTTTTTAAAGTACCGTTCATGATTACGGACTTAGAATCGTAATTGCGTCTTAAATCTTATTCAACACTAAGAAAGCAACATAACTTCTGATGGGCTATTTTAATGGTTTAGCCAAACAGAAGTTGTGTTACTTTTAAACCTGGACTTTTCTTAGAATAAGATAAAGGATGTTCTAAAGGACAGTTCATAAATACGGACTCTGAATCGTAATTTCATCATTAGCCTTGTTCAACATTTAGAAAGCAACACAACTTCTGATTGGCTATTCTAATTGTTTAGCCACTCATAAGTTGTGTTACTTTCAAACTTGGAAAATTCTTTAAAATAAGATACAGAATTTCCGTACGAACGGTCCATGATACGGATCCTGAATCGTAACGGACCCTGAATCGTAATTTCATCATTAGTCTAGTTCAACATTCAGAAAGCAACACAATTTCTGATTGGCGATACCATAGTTCTGCCAATTAGAAGTTGTGTTACTTTCAAATATATACAATTTTTGAGAATACGACCAAGAATTTTGCTAGGAATAATTGTTGAATACGCTCCCAGAATAATATAGAAAGCAAACATCAAAATTAAAACAACAACACATTTAATAATGACAATTCACACACAACAAATAAATAATATGAAGCATTGACGCAATTATGCCCGTTTTTACGGAACACTTTGTATCATGTACGAAAAAATACTAACAGATTATTATTTGCATTTTGCCTTTAAAGTCCAAGTAACAGCCGAAAGTAAACAATAGAATGTTTAATTCATCTGGATTTTAATCATACTATCCAAAATTATGGAAATAAATGGGAAGATGTCAATCTGTTACTGTCCAGTACAGTTGGTCCATTTGTTATTCGCTGGCAAAAGATATAGCGACCTGGCAACTTTTGACCATTTTTTTTCTGACAGTGAATAAAACTAGGACCCATCGAACAAGAAAGATTTTCACCTTTCATCTACGCAATAATTTCCATATCTTGAATGGTATGATTTAGATGCAAATGCATTTTACCATCATCCCCATTGTTTACTTTTAGTTGTTATTGGGTCTTTAAATTGGTGGGCAAAAACAGAGGGTAGTTTCAGCCAGCAAGCATCAAGATCAGACTGCACAGAAGATGCAGTTCGATAGCTCGTTAACTCTTTACCCCATAAGGCATTTCTATGGTATAATACAGCAAGGATGAAGGCGTTTTTTATGTATACATAACACCTTTTGATAGCAAGAAAACATTGTGACAAAAGGTGAAATTGCTCGTCACGAGCAATTTCACCTTTTGTCACAATGTTTTCCAAAGGCTCCTACAAGCAGTGAGTAGAAATGAGTATCTATGGAGTAAAGGGTCAAGTCACACCTAGTTAACGTATAGAAAATGCTGTCCTTGTCTTGGTGGTTTGTAGCATGGAGTTTTCGAAAGAGGTCCAGTTAACCTCAAAGCTGCTTAAACGCAAGTCGCTGACCTTTTGCGGACGGTGTAAATCAAGATCAGACTGCACAGAACGTGCAGTCTGATCTTGGATCTACACTGTCCGATAGGGAGGTATTTTTTAACCGCCCCCCCCTCTTTCACGCTCCAATAACATTGAAATAGCAACATTTGGAATTTTACTTTTTATTTTAAACACAATAAATAATATTTCATCAATTTTTGTATTTTTTTTGTAATTAAGTAGTTCTTTATCAATCAAACATACGTATAATTGATTCATTACTGCTGTCATTGAAGGCGGACGGGTGTTCACACCGTATTTAACTTTATAAAGCTATTCTGACGGGTTAACGATTTTTATAAGACAGTCTAGTTCCGAACGACAAAGAGAACATTTATAAAACTATTATATACTAATGATAAATGACACGGCTTTTCATGCGTAAACTATTGAAAACTTAATTTATTAACCTCGTTGCTAAATTATTGAGGAAAACATTGCCATTATTAATGGCGTATTAATTTTCTTGTTGTGCGTTCATTAATTATCTTGTCAGTATAATTTGCAGAAAAAGTAAATAAATATTATGATGTCAAAATCTATGAGCGAGTGTGGTTTTTGTCTCAGCCTGCGTGGAATCTGAAACGGCACTTCACAACATCAGATTTTGTGATCCAGTGGACATGCACAACACAGAAAATTATATAAAAACGAAAAGTGTCGTTTCGGATTATCCTGCGCGAGCTGTACAGGCTAATCCTAAGCGACACTGTACGCAGATGTCTTAACGTCCCTTTTCGTACGTTCCAGGCCAATTTTCTGATTGTCCCCTGGTTTAAGGCGAAAGCAATGTCCTCTAGTTTCACTAGATTCAATTCCGTCGGCCATATTTGCAGACACCCCTATACACCACATAGCTGGTACAACATCGCGGTTACTGTTAAAAGTAAGTTGGTACCGTACACCTTCCGCGATTTTTGATGCAAACCTTGATTCAAGGTACCCTTAGATTAGTCACGTGACGGTTTTTTACCCAAAAAAATATCACATGATATAATCAACACTTCCAAGGCTGAAAATAGTCTAGCTGACTTAATGGAGTTGGATCTTTAACCCAGTCTAACATGTTTGATACTGAAGTCACATAAACGTCTTTAAACTCAAGTATTTTGTCTAAAAACTTTATAAGTCCTTTAAGATTGGATCGGTAATACCAGTGAAACCATATTTGTTTGAGCCGAATTGCAAAAGGTGCTCTATTTGTTTTGTAATACGAGTTAAAGTTTTTCATTAAATAATCGAATGTTTCTTTTTCTGATGCTGGTTGTTTTGAGCACGCATCCATATATTCACAGAAGGTTGTATTATCTGGGCTTATATATGGTATAACCGGAATTTCCATAACCCCCGGATGGTCCTGTGAGGGGCATCCGCCATGCTTACATTCCTCATTCCAACCAAAGTCTAATGTAAACGGCCAAAGCTTTGCGTGTTTGCCTTGTCGATGGATTACCAAAGACGAATCATACAGACTGTAATTTCTTAACATACCAAACTGACTATCACCGATTGGTTTAAACCCTGGGCTTCTCCAGCCCTTGATGTCGATTGGAGATACGCTTGTGCTATTTGTAATCTGCTGAGTTAAAGTTACAATATTGTTTTCAAGTTCTTCACTAGACGACTGCGGTCTCGAACTGAGACCTCCCAAACCGATTTCCAGTCCACTGGAATGCAGAAGATCTGCTATTCGATAGTTACTTCCCGCATCGGTCATAAATAATGTACCTTTAATAGGACAACCGTTAGGATTCGTGCGCTTGGAAGAGAATAACTGTCGAAGTTTTGAGTATGTATTGAAATTTAGACTTCCGTCTATCGTTAAATAAACTATCTGTGGTATTTGTTTAGAAAGTAGATTGTTTGGAGTTGTATCAGACTTGCATACACAATCTGGCAGAAAGCAATTGGTGCCTTGCTCGCAAACTGAGCCCGGTGTGTGAGAGGATGCTACAAGGGATAGATATTCTGGCTCTTGAATAAATGCCCCAGTCTCAGATGAAAGTGAAGATAACGACAACGTATCTATACCATTGTCCTGAGAAATTGTAGCTGGAACCGATACTCGGATATTTTTTGGTTGAGGAGGATTTCCATTATTTGGTGTGAACGTGTTAAAATTATTCTGGAAAAGATACATCGGTTTTACCAATTGTCGAAGATGTTTATTGACCATTAACTTTGGTAATAAAGTTTTTACAGAAGTCGGTTCGGTCACCAGAATGGGTGTTGTCGATGCAGTTGTTGTGTCTGATGTTGGCGGCAATGTTGACGCGTAAGAAATCGTGAGTAAAGAATCGGTTTTGATTGCAACAGAATTCTCATTCTTATCAGATTGTTGAAGTCCTCCAGTAATCAGCCTGGCAGTTTTTGTTGGAAAGCTTTTAGGAATCGAAGAACTAGCTTTGAACAAATTACGTTTGTAGTTATTAACACTTGGCTCAAATGAATTGCTACTCTCGTATCCGTTTACTTTAAATAAACTTTTTGAGTATACTGCCGGTCTTGATACTGACTTTGCAGCCATGGTTGATTTTTGTTTAAAGTTTGGAAACTGTGTAGGATCTATTCCAAGTTGGTTAAGATTAACCTGCAGACTTTTCTGTATAGGATCTAAGCTCAGTTCGTTCGTGTTTTGGTCGTCGACAGAAAATAAACTTATTGACGTAGATTTTATCGGTATAATAGACGAAAATTTCTTTGATTTTGGTGGCGATTTGACCAACGACGTTTTTGTATGTTCACCGTTCACGCGATTATTCATGTCAAAAATATCCCTTATATGCCACACAGATTTACTGCCTAACTGTTCTGTAGGAGACCTCTTTGTCGTTACTTGAATGTAGGCTTCAGTTGTTGTGTCTGCTACTGTTGTTGTTGTCTTTCTCTTGGTAGTTGGAACATAGTCTGTTGTAGTTGTAGTTGTACCTGTTGTTATCTTTCTCCTGGTTGTTGGAACATAGTCTGTTGTCGTTGTTGTTGATGATGTTGTTGTCGTTGGTGGTATTTTGGTGGTAACGTCGGCATTAACGCTGACCACATTGTCATGAATTGAAGCCGAATTTTTCAGAAACTTGTCAGCCGTAGTCATTTCCTTTTCTGCCGTCATTTCCTTTTCTGACGTCGAAATAGAATCCGTGAAATTGTACTTGGCGAAAAGCTCGCTTGCATAGCTTCCTGGGACTGTTAATCGGATCATCGTATCTGATGGTAGTATGGTAATCGTGGATGTGGAAGCATCTGTCAAAGATTTTTCAATATTACTGTTTATAAGAAAACTTTGACCACTGCCCTTAGTTTGTGTCATCGTCACAGTTTCGCTTTTTAGATCATATGTTGGGTTATTAGGTTTTGATGATAACGATGTGTTGTCAGTAACACGGTTTTCTACACTCTGGAATGTATTGTCAACACTAGGAGTGTATGGTTGTTTTACAGGTGTTGAATCGCTAGCCAGACGTCTGCGTAACTCTGATTGTAGTGACTTTAGGTCTTCAAGGCTCAACTCATGGAGATATGTAATTCTTTCTGAAGGTTTGAGCTGTAAAATGTTATCAAGAAGCTTGATGTTCGGTGATTTTGATTTTTGACCAGAATTGTTGTGTACGTTGACGTTGTTTATACTGTGATTGTTAGTGAAAGAGTGCTTGCTTCTCTGTGACGAGTGTGATTGTAATTGCGATTTAACGACAGGTTGCTTATTTAAGTTCATACTATGCCTGAATTCACTGGCAGATGAATGCATGATATTGTGAGGATCATTTTGCTCCTTAATACCTGTGAGAATTAAGTTGTTTCTATTGTCACTTGGAAAACCAGGCCCGTCTATCATTTGAGCAGAGGATTTTGCGCCAATTTCGTTCTGAATGTGATCTTTCTTGACTATGTCAGGTTGCAATTTCAATTTATGTTTTACCATTTGCCGTTCGTGAACTTCCCTCAGAGGAGGACTATGCAGTGCTATATCGACTTTTTGTATCGGAGGACTATGGTTTGTGGATGCATCGTCAAGTAAATATTCAACCAGCATACCCGAATCTGATAACCCAGTCGACTGGTTTGACTTAGCCGAGCCCTGTTCTTTTCTTATAACAGTATTTCCATCAGATTGGCTTTGGTGACTTCGTCCGGCTATCAATGTAATTTCGCCATTGTTACCTTTCGCAATTTCAGTTTTTCTGTGACCTTTTGCTATTTGCTGTATCTTAAGCTCAGTTGGTTGAGGTTTATTCTGTATGCTCCCTTTCTGGCGTTTAGCAAGCTCTTGTCTCTTTCTTTTTTCTTCTTGTTGAGTTTCTAATAATTTTAGTCTTTGCTGCTCTTTAAGTTGCTGTTGAGCTTTGAGCCGTCGTTGTTTGGCTTGTTCAATCCGTTGCCTGACTAAAGATTCTTGTCTCCGTTGATGTTCCATTTGGCGTAACTCTACATTACTTCTCATATCTAATTCGTGACGTACTTGTGGTGGCAAAACAGGTTGAGGTGGCCGCCACCAGAAATTAATCATAGGATGATTCGGTGCTAAAGGCGGTATAATAGGCCTAGGAGGTCCAGCAGGAATCGGGACTCGGCCATCCGGATGTGGTGAATGTTGCATTGAACTTTGAGACTGTGCTGGTGGAACAGATGGTCTGTTTTGCAAAGATGCCTTGTGATAACGTTGACGTTGTAACTGGTCTCTTCTCCACTGGTTTCTTTGTTCTGCCATTTTCTGGTACATTTTATTTCTGTCGAGTGTTTTAATGTCTTTCTGTTTCGATGAAATGTTTTTCGATAGAGTCATGGCTGATTTAGCACCTGGTTTACAGAGCCAAGGTTGAAAACTTTTGATCTGATGAAGAGGTGTTGGGTGTTTCAACCAAGCTAAAACTTGTTTAACAGATAAGATGTAGACATCATCTAATTTTACTAGCTCTTTAATGAACCTGTTCATTGCCGCTTTTCTGTCAGGGTAATAAAACCAGGAAGCATGCATGTTGATGCCCATAGGAGCTCTGTTTGTTTTGTAATATCTCTGAAAGTTGTCCCATAAGAATTTATAAGCAAGATTTTCAGACGGTGGTGGATTATTGCACCCGTCCACATAAACACAGTCATATTTGTTCAAATAGTCTTTGACAGAAACAACGGGTACTTCCCAGAAGCCTTTGTGAGATTTAGTTGGACACGATTTTATTTTACAGTCATATGGCCAACCGTGGTCAAGAGTAAATGGTATCACTGCCTTATCATTATTACCTTTTTTCGTGATAGTCAGTGTTGCGTCATATTCATAACCTAGTTCTTTCAATACAGAGGGCTGTGTGTCCCCTAAGGGCTCCAAAAATGGGCTTCTCCAACCCACGATTTCATTTTCCGGTATACGTGCATTTCTTGCTAGGTTTTCCCGCTGTTTCTTGGCCTCTCGCTTGAAGGTATCCGAATTTGGATGACTATGTGTTACAGAGTGAGAGGCTATTTCCATACCTTTATTATAAAATTCCCGCACTAATCTGTACACTGTATTACTGTGAGAAATAAACAATGTCATTGAAATTGGACATCCATTGGGATTCTTCCTCTTGGAATCGAAGAGCTCTCTATAATAGTTTGCCACCTGTGGTGTAACAGCATCGTCGAACGTGAAAAAAACCATCTGCGGAACGTTGTGATTTCCGAGAGGCATTTCATCTCGACAACAGAAGCAGTCTGGTGACTTACACATGTGTGATTCCCTACACTCGATACATGTAGCTGGATCATACGATAATGTACAAGACAACAAGGACAGGATTGAGAACAAAACACAGGATGTGAACTTTACCATTTTGTTATGTCCAAAATTAGTTACACGTGTAAAAAAAGCTAAGTCAGTTTCTCGTGTTTCAAATTCAAATGTTTAAATGCGCCGCTGAGTGTCTTTCTCTGGCTGCCATGGATACTGTTAAGGCTTTATGATTTTAATGTAGAACAGTTTTACTAAATAATTTCAGTATTAATATCCAAACTAATAAATCCTCGATATATTCACATCCCGACAGCAAATTTCCTTGTAATCCTTCGATATTTAAACAGTTGTACTTGTTACTTTTTCACGACGGTCAAACTTGGTAGCGATATATTCCCCTTCCGTTTCGAAATTTGGAACTGAGATATCCCTGACTGCCGTTTAAACAACGTTTATCCCAAGCCCGTCGGTTGCCAAATGAGAGCGTTACGCCGTTGGTCGTTATTACTTTCGTCATATTATACCGTTCAAATGACAAGCAGCTTGTCACACGTGGTTTCTGCTCTATATTGCTCCAGGGCTTTCGTTATTCTTTCACGCTGTCTTTAGACATAAACG
This sequence comes from Tridacna crocea, assembly GCA_943736015.1. Taxonomy (NCBI): domain Eukaryota; kingdom Metazoa; phylum Mollusca; class Bivalvia; order Cardiida; family Cardiidae; genus Tridacna; species Tridacna crocea. The sequence goes on from OX031066.1 coordinate 22,106,388, forward strand.
TTCACGTAATTTACAGCGAAGGTATTCTTTGTTAAACATTGGTCGTCTGCAACACGCGAAAAGGGACATTCGGACATTTGCGTCAAGTGTTGTCCCCAATCAGCCTGCGCAGTCCTTGCAGATTAATCTGAAACGACACTTTCCGTTTTCATGTATTTTTTTGTATTGTGAAAGTCTGCTATATGACAAAACCTAACGTAGTCGTAAAGTGCCATCTCGGATCAGCCTGCGCGCAATGCGCAGGCTGATCCGAGACGGCACTTTAAGCAAATGTCCGAATGTCTCTTCGCGTCTGGCAGCCACTTAACCCTTTACCAAACAATCCTTGATTTTTACGACCCTGAGATAGAAGCCTTTTGAAAACATGGGAAAAGGAGAAAATGCTGGTAACCAGCATTTTCACCTTTTCTCACAATGTTTTCTACCCTTCCCAAAACAATTTTCAATTCTTCAGTCACTTTAGTTGTGTCATCTGAAAATGCTTTCAATTTGGACCAGTCTAAAATTTTGTTGTTTGGTAAAGAGTTAAGTAACATGTAAACAAAAAGGACGTCTTCACTGATAAAAATGACCCAAGACGTTAAATTTGCAAAGCGACTATTTCATGTCTCACAAAAACGTCGGAAAGTGTAGATCCACGATCAGCACAACCTGCACGCCCGGCTGTCACTTTCCTTAATTGAAACTAAGGATGTGCCTAGATTGCTAGATAGCTGATGATTAGTGCGTGCACAATAATTAGCGCAGTGCTTTTACCGAAATGTTTATCAAGCATGCTCTGGCAAAATGGGGCTCAATGTGCCTCCGTGATGCATTCCAACAAGCATTATGGACCCTTCAAATCCATTTAGTCTAACAACCGACTGGATCATGCGGTAGAATGGTTCTTGAACATGCAGAGAATTCTACATAGCAAAACGTTTCAACTCCTGTCAGTCTGCGCGGAATGCGCAGGCTGACATGAGTTGATACTTTTTGTACTTGCAGAAAGCCCCCTTTTGACTGCACGTCGCAGTTACCTTTCATGAATATATACATGTATGTAGATGCCAAGCCCCGGTAGCCCAGTCGGTAGCGTGCAGGACTTGAGAACACGGGGTCCGGGGTTCGATCCTTGGCTATGACTCCTGGCTCGGCCAATCTTTTTCTGAGGATTGATGATAGTTACTGCGACAGGATTCATTCCTCTCCCACCGCCGACCACTGTTTCGACGATGATCCTGTAGGAAGGCAGCCAGTGGCTTCGAAAGAAAATTGTCTGAAGCACTGGTAAAAGAATCTCCAGGAACACACGAATAGGTGTACTGGCCGCCGCGATGTAACTGAAATAATGTTGAAAACTGCGTTAAACACCATTCAATCAATCAATCAATCAATCAATCAATCAATATGTATATCAAGGAAACTGTACATTAAATATTGTAAAGCATTACATGTCTTTTTTGTATTAACATTTAAGTCTTGGTTTCTGACATATTTTTTTCAAATGCCGTCATGGGAACTTAACCCTTTATTCCATAGATACTCATTTCTACGTATAGCTTTTAAGAGCATTTTGAAAACATTGTGGCAAAAGGTGAAATTGCTCGTGACGATGTCACAATGTTTTCTTTGCTATCAAAAGGTGTCATATACAAGTAAGAAACGGCTTCATCCTTGCTGTTATTTAGGGCCAATTAGAGATACCATAGATATGCCTTATAGGGTAAAGGATAAATAACATTATGTTGAGAAGGGCCGGATTAGTCCCCATGTTTTATAACCTGAATTATAAACGTCCGAAATTAAACATGCATATTTATGGTAATTACGACAGTTTGTCTGTCTCTCAAACGAGGAAAGTTGTCTGCAGTAACTTGAAAGTTTTTGTGTTCAGCTACAATTTTTCGCTTAGTCAGTGACGAGTGAGGCTAGTTATGTAGGGGAGTCGTGTTGGATCCCCGACTACGGTAATACTTTGTCTCGGGATTGAAGGTAGACATCTTTAGCCAGTTTTCAGCCTGTCTTCGATCCCCGGTCAAAACTTTCTCTGGGTGTTAACGATACGTCTACATTTGTTTTCAGTCAGTTTTGAACCCATTTCATCCTTCTGTTGTACAACTATCATTCTTGTGTCTTCGTGTCCCTGATAGCTGCAAGATTGCGTGGATTACGGCAGATAGAAAATGCATTTCATGGTTTGTAGGTCTTCCAAGCATTCGGTTTTGTCGTTTCCGGTTTTAAATGAGGACAACAGACTATTTACCAATTACATTTGATATAAGCGATATTTCCTTTTTATCAGTAGCCTGGCGCACCGGAAGTATCACGTGGCATCGGACAAATAAAGCATTATTTCAATGTCCCGTTCGCAAATCCTATAAATTTAGGCAAGTTCATAACTGAAAAGAAAATGACATAGCAAGAAATCTAGAGGAAATCAATCCCAACACAATTTAAACATATTTTTTTATATTGCTTTTGAACAAAATTATTATGAACAGACAAAATATGCATTTTATGAGATCGCACTGAAATAAAGAGCATGTAGCTTGTTTTGTCAAGGCAATAAAATACAAATTATTTGAGCTAAAATGGATATTCAGTCGTCGAAAGTGGTCAAGGTTACATCATCTTCGCCAGCCAAGTTTAAGATCACTACGTGGATCTTACCTTGGCGGATTGAGCTTGATTTTTACACCCCTCCCCCCCGATACGCTTTTTCATTGGATGCAGCCAGCTCTTGCTGCATCGAATAAAATCGCTCGTAGCATTTCATCTTTGATAAAAATAGAACACGATCTCAACCTTTCGAATAATAGGTAAAACATGGAAACCCACGTGGATGTCTGCTTATCGCTTCATGTGTATTCGTAAGCGGTTTGTAAAACGATATTTCATTTGCTTTTAGAAACATGATGTAAAGGGGGATAATTACCAGCATCCAATAGAGGGCGCATCACAGGAATCTCGAAATCGGGCTCAATCAGCCAAGGTAAGATCCAGTTTGAGATTGAGTTACATTTATTTTGTTGTCTGCAAGTGCTTTCCATTTGGACTAGTCTTATATTTTGTCGTTTGGTAAAGAATTTAACGACACCCGAGAAAAACGGTTTCAAAAATAAATTAAATAATAAAGATAGAAATAATAAAACTATAATAAATAAATGAAAATAACTGAATAAACGGTAACGTACAGAATGTTTGGAAAGTAGCCAACAATACTCCTGTCATTTTTTACTTTAGTACGGTAATAATTTATGAAATTACACGCTCAACGACCCCTAAAATATCTTGTTAGTGTTAATTAATATTTTTCTGTTTGTTACTTCTTTTTTGGGAGGTCTTTGTTATACTGATAAATCAGCATTTGTATTGCACAGAATACAACATCTTGCTGTATCATGCCCGTTCAGTTTTGTAACACGGACATTTCCTTTTCTTATAATTACCTTATGATAAATAGTTAAATCTAGTTAATATCTCTCTCTCTCTCTCTCTCTCTCTCTCTCTCTCTCTTGTCATTGTGGCTATTGCTGATCTATAAATATAACTTTTTGCAATATGAGATACAGTGTACATTATTATGTATATACTAGTGAAAAAAAATATCCAAAATAGTAAAAGAAATATAATGCTTACGATAAAAGGAGAATCTACATTGACATTCTGATAAAAATACCCCTTCAAAATACTAAATACAGTATTTAACATTCACAATGGGATTTGATAAATTTTCGTAACAACCAACCCCCCCCCCCCCCCATCATGGCATAATTTTAAAGAAAAAACGAGGGGATGGCACCTCGATAGGAGAACTGTTTTAGTTGTAGACATATCGGTTCTTGTCGCCAATTACCTCATAGAATTTGAAATATAATCGATTAACGTTTCATTATTACGATGAAAGAAGAATCTACATTGACGTTCCAGAGAAAGATCAAACTAATTAATGATAAATGAATGCAGATGTAACATTTTAGGCGGCGCTCTGTGAAAAAGGGGGTCGAAAACATTTTCGTGATGCATTACTCCAAGCATATCGTTCTGTAATACGTTCTGTAATACGTATCTTTTTTTTTTCTAAAACTATTTGAATCAGGAGTTAGAATGGCCCCTTGACAAGCCAAAAATCTATCGATAGCAAAAAGTATCGACCGATGTCAGCCTGCGCAGTCCGCGCAGGCTGACATCGGTCGATACTTTTTGCAGACGCAGATATAATCACATTTTCATAGAGTGCGACTTGTTATTCAAATAACGGCTGCACGATACCAAATATAGGTCTATGTGATTTGATGAATTTGGCTATCAATCATACTCAACATGTTTGTGCTCTTTCTGAGTGATATTTGTGCCGGAAACCATTGCACGAATCTATTTATCGTCGGTTTACTTCGGTTTACTTCGAAAACTTGGTAATTACAGCTTGTAACAAGCTGTAGTTACTAGGATTTTGAAGTAAACTGACGTTATCAATCATAATCAACATGTTTGTGCTTTTTCCGAGTGATATTTGTGCCCGGCGCCAGTGCACGATTCTACTCTCAAATTTGGTTTTATTGGGCCATAACGGGGACACAACGCCGTTTTAACTGGTCATAACTCTGCGGTGCAGAATCGAGAGAGATTAGTATAAGTTGTCAGAACTTGTTTCTCAATCGATGTAAAATGAAATATGTTTAAACTAACTCTGCTGTGCACCCACGGATGCGGTTCCTGGCTTTCTCACATCTTCATTGAAACAACTTTCTATCTATACCGTCGACTACTTCCTCATGGGCAACAGATGCCAGAGACGGAAAAGCACTGCAGAAAAGTTGCCTCTACTGGGTATCACAACCACTAAATTAAGAGTTAGATATGCTGAGCACCGAGCTATCAGTGCTGTCGAACCATACTCCATGTGTCTATAGTCTCTCTCACTAATACTCACAATCGCATTCGCCCACACAACGACCAAATCGACGACGACAATTGCAACAACAACAACAATAGCGATGACAATGGCAACAACAATAATGACAACAACAACAGCGAAAACAACAACAACAATGACAACAACAGAAGCAGCAACAACAACAACAATAATGACAATAATAGCAACAACAACAGCAAAAGCAACAACAACAATGACGACATTAGAAGCAGCAACAAAAACAATAAACTATAACAATTGCAACAACAACAACAACAACAACAGCAACAACAACGAACAACAACAACGAACACGAATGACAACAACTATGGCAACAGAACCAACAATACACCATAACGACAATTGCAACAGCAACGGCAGCAATGACAATAGCAGCAACAACAGCAACATCAATCACAACAATGACAACAATAATAGCAGCAGCGACATCAACAATAAGATATAATGACAATTGCAACAACAACAATAGCAGCAGCAACAACAACAATAAATTATAACGACAACTTCAACAACAGCAATAGCATCAACAACGAACAATAACAATAACAGCAACAACAACAAAAACTACAACGACAATTGCAACAACAGTAGCAGCAACAACGAACAACAACAACGATGATGACATATAGCAACAACAATGATGACAACACTTGCAATATTAATAGTAGCAATAACAACAATAACCAACAATAACGACAGTAAAAAAAGTTAGAATGAAGTAAGAATGCTTGGCAATGGAAAAAGGCGATGTGAACATTTTTTGGGCAGCATTGTTTCTTATAAATGGTCTTCAGGTAGACTGAAAAAAATTTGCATTAGGTAATAAGTACAAACATCATAATGAAAACCGATTTCTCCAAGAAGTGGTTAATTTACAGCTTTTTAATCACGCATGTGCCCTTCCCCTTTATTTCGAGTTGACAAGAAATCCCCTTTAACAATGATTGCTTTGAAAACGAGACGCATTTCCTATCCGTCGTAATCTAAGCAACCTTGCAACCGCCAGTGGCAACATTTGCCATTAAAATACAACAATGATTACAAATTCATAAAAAAAGATAAGATAAGTTAACTCTTAGACTGCTGGGCGCACCCCGGTGAACATTTGCAGGTAGTGTAGATTAAGATCAGACTTTAAAGAAGGTGCAGTCTGGTCTTAGATCCCTTCTGTCCGATACTGTATTTTCTCCGTTGAAATTAACTTTAAAATCGCAGTATTTGATTTTTTACCCTTAAGTGGAAATCTCCATTTAATTTACTTAACTCATTACCAAACGACAATATTATAGAATTGTCCAAATTGAAAGCATTTGCAGACGACAAAATAAAAGTGACTGAAAATTTGAAATGTGTTTTGTGAAGAGTAGAAAACATTGTGGGAAAAGGAGAAAATGCTGGTTACCAGCATTTTCTCCTTTTCCCACAATGTTTTCTAAAGGCTTCTTTCTCAGGGGCGTCAAAAGTAGGGATTGTGTGGTAATGAGTTAATAGCCTAAGGGTTCAAAAATTGGAAGAAAGCGAGTATATAGCGTATATGTTTTAGCCTTTCTCAAACAATCCTTGGTTTTCACGACCGTGAAAACGAAACCTTTTGAAAACATCGTGGGAAAAGGAGAAAAGGAGGAAATGCTGGTAACCAGCATTTTCTCCTATTCCCAAAATGTTTTCTACCCTGTTGGAAACAAATTTTAATTTTTTGAGTTACATTTATTTTGTCGTCTGCAAGTGCTTTCAATTTGACCAGTATAAAATTCAGTCGTTTGGTAAAGAGATAATATACTTCATAGCTTAAGGATTATAAAAAAAAAAACATGGCTGAAAACGAGTAGATGGCGTGTATGTTTAAATTTATTGGTTAAAGCAAGCTAAACGTAAGACTAAAATGATTTACTTCTATTATACGCCATTTTCGGATTACTCAACCGTTTTGGGCCATCCACAAAGTGCATGACCTTTTAACTTTTTACCAAATAATCCCGACTTTTAACGATCCAGACATTATGGCTTCTGAAAACATTTTGGGAAAAGGAGAAAATGCTGGTTACCAGCATTTTCTCCTTTTCCCAGATTGTTTTCTAACCTCTTACAGACAGAAATTATCAGTTTTACTAAATTCAGTTTGTCGTCTGCATATGCTTTCAATTTGGCCGAGTTCAAAATTGTGTCGTTTGGTAGAGAGTTAGGAGACGACCATGTTTAAGACTGGTCCAAATTGAAACAAACTGCAGACGACACAATAAATGGGGCTGGACTAATTAAATTCGCCTTCAAAACTATAAATGAGTTTCTTTGAATGGTGTTTTGAGCAGCTTTAATAATATTCCAGTCATATCACGGCGAAAGCTCACATATTCAAGTTTTTCTCTGTTTCGACAGTGCGAGGCTGGGCCCTTAAGTGTCTTGCCCATGGACACTCCTGTATAAAGCCCAGCGGAGCCAGTGACGCTCTATCCCGGTGCTTCCACGTCATGAGTCCTACATTTTATATTAGAGCCACATAAAACTTTCCAAGACAACGAAAATATCGCGAGAAAAGGAGAAAATTCTGGCTACCAGCCTTCTCCTTTTCTCGCGATGTTTTCAAAAGTTTTCTTTACCAGAGTCATTAAAAAACGGGATAGTTTGATAAATAGTTTAGATAGTCTAGATGGACTATTTTATGTCAAACAAGAAATGACTTTAAAAATGAATGACGGTGTAAATTTACTTGCAAGTAGGCAGGACCCTCAAAATACTAAACATATCAACACATCTGACCAATTACAAAGTTCTATTTATTCATTTTCTATCAGTACCATAAAGTAGGTCAAAAGCCAGCAAATTCAGCTGATTATCTCCCGCTAGATGGCATTCTACAAATACACATCTATCTAATTTGGGCATTCTGGGTACAGAACCGGACTACTTTTCTACGCAACAACCGTTACTTTGAATTTCAAACTAAAACAAACGTTTACTCAATAAAACGCTAACTGGTGCGATTCATTCAGCTTTGATCAGCAGTTTAGAGAATCTGGAGTTTGAAAAAAGGCCTGATTTCTCCTCAAACGTATAAAAGCCATTTTCTTTATTGCTACTTTATAGCGCGTATTACTACAATCCCCCCAATAATGGCGAGAGTGATGCATCATAGCAAACAGGTCGAATCTTCGACAGATATGACATGTGCAGACAACGAATTCAGCTACGCCAAAAGATCTCCAATGGGCTTGATTTACAACCTACTTTTCGAGCGGTTTTCTATAATTTGCTGAGTGATGAATTTTACAATTGTATAAAATGTATTTGATATCCATCATAGATCACATGCCTTGATTTATAATTCTTTCAGTGCAATTATTGCAAAAAATTCATTGCTAATGATTTAGTGGAGCTCCTTATCGAATATATTACAGGATTCTCACATCTTTCTGCAGTGCGTAACCTTTTAATCTGGTCTGCAACACGCGGAAAAAAGGCATTCAGACACTTGGGTAATATGTCGTCTCGGATCAACCTGCGCACCCCGCACAGGCTAATCCGAAACGACACTTTCCATTTTTATGCATTTTTTCTGTTTTGAGCAAGTCTACTGTGTAGTGTAGTCGTAAAATACCGTCTCGGATTAGCAAGACTGCGTAGTTTGATCAGAGACGACACTTTACGCAAATGTCCGAATGCCCTTTTTCACGTATTGGAGTGCTCAAGGTAAAACCATGTATTGTAGATCTATACGAAATATCGAACAGTCGAGATTATTGTACAGAAATATGCATATTTTACTTATGAACAATTTACAATCTGTTATAAAATAAAAAAAAAACAAGTCAATAGGATAGAAAAGAAAGCAACGCTTATCAGGTTCCTTTGCATGTGGATAATGGGAAAACGCACAGATGACATGAAGATATATTATGAAGTCGTTTTTTGGGGGGGGTGGGGGAGGGGGTGGGGTTAGGCGATGATTAAGGACACAGAGTGAAAAAATGATAAAACTGAAACAGAATCGCAACGAGATTATTTTCATTTGAAAATTCTAAATATGTTTTTCTTCCTTTCTATCTTCATTTTCCTCCTTTGTTTTTTAGGGGGTGGGGGTTGGGGGATGGCGATTGGACTGAGGGTGGTGGTGGGGTACATTAGAGATTGGTATTTGGTATAGGAATAGGGGTTGGACTTTAGAGTGAAACGTAAATAATACTCTTACTATATCGAAATTTTTGTTTTCAAGCATTCGAGATTGTTTTAAGAACAAATCTGTTAGATTTGATTTTTCTTCTTTCTCTCTTTTTTTTTTGGGGGGGGGGGGGGCGGATGGGGAAGTGGGGATAGGGGTTATGTGGTGGTTATGAGTTACGAAATCCTACTGAATAATGGAAAATACACAGAAAACATGAGTTAATATTATGAAGATATTGTGTTTTGTGAAAAAAACGACGATGAGGAACACACACACAAAAAGAAAATGATAAAAATAACACAGAAAGGCAAAGAGATTGACTTCAGATCAATTTTCTATTTCTTTCCTTCTTTCTTTTTTTTTTGGGGGGGGGGGGGGTAGGCGACTGAGCTGAGGGTGGGGGTGGGGTATACATGTATATAACTCAAATTCACCAACGTGTATTCGAAATATCAAATATCAATCAAAACATATAGGTCGCTGTCAGTTAAATGTGATTCACAATAATATTCATTACACATCAATCAGTAATTCACACACCATAAATCTGTGAATAGCAACAGAATTTCAGATATACGAAACAAGTAAAAAACAACATAACACAGATTATTCTTCGTTGTGACTAAAATGTCTGCAACATGGCATGCATTATCTTAATATGAATGAATACTTTCGCAACAGATGGCTTGAACAATTTCTGTTCATGCCTTCTGAAATAGTACAGGGTGACCCAAAATAAATGAGACCCATGAACATGTTAATAAAGACTTTAATTTTCAGGCTGCAGAAACCAAACATCACACATGTTATCTCAACTTAACGCAAGGCCTGCACAACAAGTTTCATTAGTCAGGGCTTATCACTTTCTGTTTAATGACGTCTTTAGATAATGTACTCAAAATGAGCCCCTCGGAGCTGGCGGCACACTGGAACACGACGCGTGAAATTCTCAATGACTCAATGTCTATAGGAATAATCCCCAAAACATTCACGAGTTGAAGGAGGCCATAACTGCTAAGATTCGTGAGATTCCAAATGAGGAGTGTGTTTGAGTCATTGAGAATTTCGCACGTCGTGTTCAAGTGTGCCGCCAACGCCGAGGGGCTCATTTTGAGCACATTATGGAAAGACGTCATTAAACAGAAAGTGATAGGCCCCGACTAATGAAACTTGGTGTGCAGGCCTTGCATTAAGTTGAGATAACATGTGTGATATTTGGTTTCTGTAACCTGAAAATTAAAGTTTTTATTAACATGTTCATGGGTCTCATTTTTTGGGGGTCACCCTGTAGCTATAAAAGAACAATCTGTGAAAAAAGACCCATAAAAAAATTGTGTTAATTTGTTTAGCAAAAAAAAAAAAAAAAATGTACAAAAGAGGTTCATAACTTAGATATTTACGAAATTAACAAATGGAATCAATTGCAGTTGGAATCAAGCTATACATTGCCAATTCCTCATAAATGCTAAAGGTGCACCACTGCAAGTTTTTCATTTGTATTCAACAAACTTTTAAATGCTACATATACCACAAGCAGTTCTATAGGCAGCCACGCCTTGACTAACGACGCTTCGAGCTCCAAACACCGTACTTCGTATCGGATTATAAAAATAACCTACTGCATGGACTAAAAACTGAAAAAAGAAGTGCATGTCTAATCGCAGTCTTTTCCAACTCAAAACTGCGGAACCCGCGCACGAGCATTATACTCGTGCGCTACAGAAACGAAACTCCTCTGGTCGGTTATGTTGTGCACGAACTTTATATAACTTGTAAAAGTGGATACTATTGCGGGTCTAAAATTTGGCGAACTACGATGGAACTTTTGTAATTGGCATTATTTACTTCCGCTAGACAGGTAATTTGATCGAATTTGATAAAAGAGAACACTCACTGATATTGACAGCAGTTCCAATGCCATGCCAATCAACCGTTCTAACATGAATCAGTATCCAGGTCTAGCCTGTAAGCCTGCTTTGCCGCTAGAATGATCAGTACCTACAGTACATTAATAAGAAATTGTAATTTATACCTATCTTGTGAATGTACTTGTTCTCTTGCAAAACATCTGGTCTTCTGTTTGACAGTTGGTACTTCAAGTCTTAAAACAGAACACTCCAACTGGAAAATAGAAGCTTCGTTTGTATTCGAAGTGCTTGTATGAATTGTGGTCATCAATTTCCCGAAATAGAAAACCGACAAAGCATGTACAAAGTAAAACTCGTCTGTGCATGTTGCCCTCTCAAAGCTGAAAGAACCTTGTACCAACTATATGTACAACATGCTTTTCATGAACCCCGTTCTTTGTACCATACAGTTACATATCGAAGCGTCATCGAACAAAGGAAAATAATTTCCTTCTAATTCGTTCCTCAAGTGTAGGATATGAAAATCATGTAATATACGAGTAATGTTGAAAAGGCGGTAAAGGTTTTGAAAATGAAAAAGCAACTTTGTTGAAATGATATCGCGGACCGAAAAAGAATTTCAAAAATTTACACGACCGCGTAACTCAAAATCTCGCTCCCATTTGGCCATTTTGCATAAAAAACCCAAAACACACAAAAACGATATCGGCGGAATAGATTATTGTACACATGTACAAAATTCCGTCCAACAGTACCGAAGAGCATCCCTCCCACGAAAAAGACAGCGAAGCTCCAGCCTGGGGCCACTCTTTCAAGTGTCCCAAAACCCTAAAACTTTTTCTTTATTCAGCGACAAAAAAATAAAGAACGTGAAGATTCTTATATGTTTTTTTTACCGCTAGACAATCATGATCATGATCATGAGCATCATCATCATCATCGTCATCGTCGTCGCCATCGTCGTCATAATCATCATTATCGTCATGGTGGTCATCATCATCATCTTCGTCGGCGCCATCGTCGTCATCGTAGTCGTAATCACCATCATCGTTGTCGTGGTTATCATCATCACCGTCATAATCATTTGCATCATCATCATCATCACCGTCGTCGTCGTCGTCGTTGTCATTATCATCGTTATCGCCGTCGTCATCATCTCGTGGTGGTTGTCGCGATCGTTACTATCCTTCCAATCTCATCAGTACCATGATTTTATTGTTCGCTATGATAACCATTGACCGCTAATCTATATCAGCGTTTCGTGTGAATGAATATTAACCACGCTCCAACAAAAGGGGGCTTACTGCATCTCCGTGATGGATTGTACCAATATACCGAGCAAGTCATCAAATAATTAGGGTTCCATGAAATCCACTTATTCGGAAGAATGACTGAATCTGAAGGAAGAATGGCCCTTGGACATGCAGAAAAATGACCAATAGCGAAAAATTTCGGCCCAGGTCAGCCTGCAAGGACTGCGCAGGCTGACCTGGGTCGATACTTTTCGCAGATGCATTGAGCCCTTTATTTCTTTTTTTTTTTCATAGTGTATGGCTCATATTTTAAAGAACAGACAAGACAAAAGCAATCACCATAAAAACTACAAAGTTTATTTGTCATTTACAACATTAAATATAAATCTAATGATCTAATGAAACTAATGAAACAGTAAAAGGTCAGTGACGGAGAGTAAGTAATATACCAAGTGAACTGGTTCAGAAGGTATGATAACTAGTTGCCTCTTACAGTGCTGACTGCGACTCACTGACTTTTTGCAGTCTGATCTTGAATCTATACTGCCAGATAAGGAGATTTATTTCATGCTTTCCGGTGGGATATCGAGAAATAGCAGTGAAAATATTTTTCGATCTTACACTGGTACCACCAGTGAAAATATCGATTTTCACGTTCTTGTTGCCTAGGTAAATTGTGCGTGCCTAACAACCAGATGGGAAATATGACGTCATATACCTTACATTTCTCGCGCTTGACGTAACGTTGCTATGCGGAAGGGGTACGCCACGGGGAATAAGGGAAACGAATTGTACTGAATTTTGATAAAGCTCCTCCCAGAAAGGGTTAAAAGCATGAAATAAATAGAATATTTGTTTTTTTTTTCGGTGAAAGATCGAAATTTATTTCATCTCGTGAACACCATCGGTTATATTTTCACTCGTGGCTGCGCCACTCGTGAAAATATTACCGATGGTATCCACTCGATGAAATAAATTTCGATCTTTCACCGAAAAAAAAACAAATATCCTCTATATCTCTTTCCCCTGGGAAAAAAAAAACTTTGAAAAGGCAAAATATGGGTTTGCCCTGTCGAAACTGAACGTCTCAATTTTACTGACATATGAGCGCGGATCTGGGAAAAGGTGCCTTATGGCCAAAATTTTCGATTTTTCTTTTTTTGCATTTTATTAAAGGGGAATCATTTCTGTCTGTTTTGTTAATCATTTTTAATTAATATGATGTGTATTGTCGGAGATATGCATGTGTAAACACAGGCACCCTCCACTGTACGTTTTATTTACGAACGTCACTTCTGCGACTTTCTTTTTCATTTATGTTTGCCAAAAGTATTGCTATTTACTTATCCCTTTACCAAACGATGCCTGGTTTTTGACCCTGAGATAGAAGCCTTTTTAAAACATTGTGGGAAAAGGAGAACATTCTGATAACCAGCATTTTCTGCTTCTTCCGCAATGTTTTCTATCCTTCCGAAAAACAAATTTCAAGTTATGAGTTACGTTTATTTTGTTGTCTGCAAGTGCTTTCAACTAGAACTGTCTAAAATTTTGTCGTTTGGTAAAGTGTTTTAGCAATAAAATTCTGTTCTGTTCTATTCTGTTCTGATCTGTTCTGTATTTAGCAGGATAAGTTTTAAAAAAAGGGGGGAAAGAAGTAACAACAAGGACAACAGCTTATTTATAATCAAAATGTACTTATTATAGGTAAAGAATATTGTCATATAGATGGCACATTTACATATTTGCCGAAGTTATTTTGGCCTAAGACGTCATTACTCTTCATCGATGAGACATAATTACATGTATAATACATTCTGGTAAAGTAAAATTTGTCAACAGAATTTCATTCATGTGTCAATACGAATTTGACATTCCAATATAGAGTGATATCCATCTTCTTCAACGTAAAAGTTACATAACACACATTTTGTTGTTATTCTAGAAAGCTATCAATTATGCGTTGGTTAATGACAATAATATTTTAATTTTTTCCTTTTCAGTGCCTTTTACTTCTGAAATTGGCTTTGCAGCCAGTGTGGATCAAGACCAGACAGTACTAAATATGCAGTTTGATTCTTTGATTTACAACTTTCACTTTGCTGGTGAAATCTAGAAAATTACAAACTTGACATTGCTCTTAACCCTTAAACAAATGACAAAATTTTAGACTGGTCCAACTTGAAAATACTTACAGAGAACAAAATGAACGTAACTCAAAATTAAAATTTGTTTACAGCAGGGTAGAAAACATTGTGGGAAAAGGAGAAAATGCTGGTTACCAGCATTTTCTCCCTTTCCCACAACGTTTTCAAAAGGCCTCTATCTCAGGATAGTAAAAACCAGGGATTTTTTGGTAAGGGATCGATAAGGTTTCTTTTCCAGAATCCGCGAAATGTCCGTTGGATTTATTTGGCGCTCTGCGGGTTAACGATAATTAACGAGCCCAAGAACTGATTGACGTGCTAAGTGGACAAGTATACTTGGCTCTAGTTACGGCCATAATGGACAAGTCATGACGTTTATAACTTGATTTACGTTAGTGATATTGACGCTTACCGGTGTCTTACAAGTTCGTCTCATTTAACGTAGTAGACCCCTATTAGAAAACAGCTATTTCCACAATAATATTATCCTACAAATTTGCTATGATGCAAAAAGAGTGTTATTGTACTGCTTTAACCAAGCCACTTTTCCCTTTTTGTCTTTTCTAGAATTATCATTCATCGATCTAAAACCACTACATTTTCATTACAAAGAGAGATAATAATTACCCCCCTTTTCCGGAAACTAACAAAAGTATCTACAAATAATTTCAAGATAGGCATAAAGAAATTTCTGGTCCATTAAAAATGTGCAAAAGTATTATACCTTAATAAATCCGTATTTATCAACTATCAAGAAAGCTTGATGCAATGCAGCACTACAGGTATTAGGGGTCTACTACCTTAAATGAGCCTTAGGTCGACAGGTAAATAAAATGAGTATCTTTATTAACTACTTATTTCAATATCGATGCTTTATTTATCTGGGATTAGCTGGCCTAAGTCAAAAAAACAATTTTTGGATACAATTGGTTAAGATCCAGATGTTTTGATACTTCGCAAACTATTGCCATCCTTATAAACATTTCTGAAGTTTTACAAGATTATGAAAATCTAAGTAGACACCCTTGTACCATATGCCCAACGAAGAAAAAAAAAAACCAAATTTTCAATAGGAAAAAAGAACAACAAATATTATTATACTGCTAAGAAATTTCTTGTGATCTGATTGGTTAACATGCCGGGAACATAATATCATGTTCCCTATCAAAAATCACGTAAAACCAGTTTCCCTTTTGAATGCCCCGTAAACATTACTATACGTGCAATACTTCATCCAAAATGGCGGCGTCGATCGATCACCAGACTGCACATTTATGAACCAAACTGCACGTTTTAGTGACGTCAGTTTCCAGTGACGTCAGTTTTCATTGAATTGGGGCACACAGAAGGGAATTTGTATTTCGTCAGCATACTCGTTTCGTGAATTATAAAACAGGAAAATTTCGCTTAACGCGCTTTGGAAGGGTAAAACTTTGCAGTATAATAAATTCGTTGTACGGTCAGGTGGCAGGGGACTTCGAAACTTGTTCAGGACTGTAGTGAATCATGTCGCCACCTCGCCTTCGGCTCGGGGCGACATGATTAACCACAGCCGTGAACAAGTTTCCAAGTCCCCTGCCACCTGTCCGAACAACTAATAATTGTTGTTTCATGTCTGGTTTTGGGCGAATATCTCAGCAAGACAGACGGTGTAGATCAACAATCATACCTCACTTTTTGTGCGGTCTGATTTAGATAAACACTGAGAACGAAAGCAAGTGCATTGTAAAAGGTGTTTTAACCCATTACCACACAATCCCTACTTTTGACGCCCCTGAGAAAGAAGCCTTTGGAAAACTTTTTTGGAAAAGGAGAAAATGCTGGTAACCAGCATTCAGCATTTTCTCCTTTTCCCACAATGTTTTCTACCTTTCATAAAACAAATTTCAAATTTTCAGTCACTTTTATTTTGTCGTCTGCAAATGCTTTCAATTTGGACCAGTCTAAAATATTATTTGGTAATGAGTTAAGGTAGTACCATTCTAACGAAAAACAGCTACTTCCACTGTAATATTATCCAAAAAATGTTGCTATGATTGAAAATGATTATTATTAAACAACTTTGACCAAGCCTTCTTAGAACTGTCATTTATAAATCCTGGGCCACTCTATTCTCATTACAAAGGGAGATAATTATTATCTTCTATTTCAGAAAACTAACAAAAATATCTACAAATAATTTCAAGATAGACATCAAAGGAATTTCTGGTCGGTTAGAAATGAGCAAAGATATTATATCAGTATAAATCCTTATTTATCAACTAATAAGAATGTTTATTCCAACAAATATATCAACAAATAACAAGATGGACATCAAAGGAATTTCTGGTCGGTTAGAAATGTGCAATAATATTATAATATCAGAATAAATCCTTATTTATCAACTAATAAGAATTTTTATTCCATGTTGCACTAGAAGCGTTAGGATGGTAATACTATTGGGAAAATTCGTAATAAAAGCATTAGACCATTAGGAGCGCAACACGTGAAAAGGTGCATTCGGACATTTGCGTAAAGTGTCGTCTCGGATTAGCCTGCGCAGTCCGCGCAGGCTAATCCGAGACGGCACTTTACGACTACATTAGATTTTGTGCTACAGTAGACTGGCATAAAACAGAAAATCACATAAAATCGGAAAGTTTCGTTTCGGATTAGCCTGTGCGGACTGCACACGCTGATCAGAGACGACAGTTTACGCAAATGTTCGAATGACCCTTTTCGCGTGTTGCACTCCATAATTTAATTTAAGTATAGGTCATAACTCGAACATTTTGAAGCTGGCATTAATTATTATAACCTGTTAAAAAAAAGATATAGATTTATAGGTAACTTCAATGATATTAGAAACTTTATTTTTTGGCTAACAACATTTAAAGTTTAACCTTTAGGCTGCTAAGCGCGACTCATTGACTTTTTGCGGACAATGTAAATCAAGATCAGACTACATAGAGCACCCAGTCTGATCTTTTATCTACACTGTCCGAGAAAGAGATATAATTCCCCCAAAACATTTATTTATTACCAAACTGAAAATTTCATTCTAGATATTCAGCGGGATAAGGGTTAATCTATGAAGCCATTACCACAGAATCTCTTCTTTTGACGACCCTGAGAAAGAAGCCTGTAGAAAACATTGTGGGAAAAGGAGAAAATGCTGGTAACCAGCATTTTCTCCTTTTCCCGTATCAAATTTCAATTTTTTTTAGTCACATTTCTTTTGTCGTCTGCAAATGCTTTCAATTTGGACCAGTCTACACTTTTGACGTTTGATAAAGAGTTAATTAGTTAAAACACACTGTTCTTTTGTTGGATCAAACAGAATGTTACAGGACATCTCAAAAAAGATTCAAACGTATTCAACAAGTCATTTTTTCACTACGTGTTGTTGTGGGGAAAACCACAATGTCCTGATATGAAAAAAAAATATAATGTGACTAAATTTAGAACGCGATAACAAGAATAATGTCTCTGTATGTTGTGGTCCATGTATCACTAAACAGTGGTAACGAAGAAAGACAAAAAAACAGGTTGTGGCCAAGCTTGACTTAGCCTTTCCAAAGAAAAATGAAAGGTTAAAACATGTTCATTACTCAAGTCTAACTTGAGGGCAGCTCGCATTAGGGCACCCATCCACGTTTGATACCCTGGGCAGCTCGCATTAGGGCACCCATCCACGTTTGATACCCTTGCCATTGTAAGAAGGAACTTTAGAAGTAACTGAAATGTTTGCCTGAATGTTAGAATGTTCTTCTCTGCCACAGTGTTTTCAACAGCTGTTCACTTCATTGGGGCAGAGGTCGCATGTGTCTAATCACACCCGCATATAAGTCGCTCTGCTTCTGTTTTTTTTTTAAATCATTTATTTCTTAAAACTTTTGGACTAAATTGGGCTTTATTTGGAGTTACAAAGTCTTTCAAATGCTCTATATTTAGTGTATTACAATGCATGTGCATTGATGAAAACACGATGCTGTTTGTTGCTCGTTTTGTACCGCAGTTGATCACAGGTAGGTCGTAGGTTCGACTTAACCCTTTCCCAAACAACAAACTTTTGGACTAGACCAAATTGAAAGCATTTGCAGACGACAAGTCAACTCTTGCCGAAAAGATGATTTCTGTCTATGATAGGGTAGAAAACATTGTGGGAAAAGGAGAAAATGCTGGTAACCAGCATTTTCTCCTTTTCCCACAATGTTTTCAAAAGGCTACTATTCCAGTAGATGCCGATGGAAGCTCTGAAATAACATTATTCACTCTTTCACGCTGTATCAGAATACAGCTATGAATCAGGGCGAAAATCCTGGAAAAAAAAAATAACCTCATTGTCAACTAGAATATTCGATAGAAAAAGTAGGCCTGCTGCCTTTCATATTTTTACGTCTCGACATTTTCTTCTCAATGTAGCACCCAATCCTATAACAAACCTGTAGATCAAGGCTTTTGAAAACATTACAAAATGAAAAATGATAGCGAAAACGCTAACGAATGTTTTCTCTTTTTTTCTCGGTGTCTGCTACCTTTTTGTGGACAAGTTCCTACGTTTGACCCCAATTATTGACAAGGCATTAATTTTGTCGTCTGGTAAAGAGTTAATTGATTTGTCCAAGTTTCACGCGCGAACATTTAGTAACGCTGTCAAGTTGATTGACAGGTAACGTGAAATACACATTTTCTACTTTGATACGAGGATGTTCTACCTATCAAAAATCACGAAAGGTTGGCTCGTCCAATATGTCAAACCCTTTATTATCTTACACCTGAGTTCTGACTGTCTTAAAACCAGTTTAGGGATTTGGCATCCCGGAAACACGCACGAACTAAGCAAAAAAATCTTTTACAAAAGATAGACAGTATCTCCCGCAAAATGGCATTCTACAAATACTTACCTATCTAACTTGGGTATTTTGGGTACAGAAGCGGAGTGATTTTTCAAAACAACAACCGTTACTTTGAATTTCAAACTAAAATAAATGTTTCCTAACTAAAACGCTACTTGGTGCGATTCATTAAGCTATGATCAGCTAGCATGTAGTTTTTATATTATATTTCGTGTGTCTATTTTCAGAAATGTTATGGGTAAAGATATGGGTATTTAGAATTTTTACATCTCACCAAATTAAAAAAAAAATATATATCAATCAAATTCATATGAAAGAATAATACAAATCATCAATAATTAAGAGTCATAAAATCACACACAAAAAAAATATGGAGTTCCCTTAAAAGGCTACATAGCCTCTTAAGGTATTTTTAGATTTAGCACCAAAAATCAATATAGCATTTTGGGAATGCAAAGTGACTGGCACGTGACTCATAACGCTTAAATTCCATTACAAAACAAACATGTAATAATTATTTTCCATAATGTCTGCTTCGGACGCTGTATTTGAAACTTCATCTGTGTAATCTTGTATGTAAGTGAGCGAATTGATCATTTAAAAATAGAACGTGTCTCCCGTCGGTGTGTATGTATATATTTTAATTTGGTGAGATGTTAAAAACCTAAATACCCACCTTTAAAAATGGCATACGTTGACAAAATAATCAGAGGAAATATAATATATAATTTATTTCATCAACTTGTGGTTAATGTGGGGAAATATTTGCCTCTGAAGGGAAAGGTCCGTGAAAACAACTCCTGCTTTACGGTACTCGTTATTTTCGCATACCTTTCCCCTTTTCGGCAAATATTTCCCCATATTAACCACGAGCTGATGAAATAAACTCTATGTAGTTCAGTCTGCGTGTATACTGATGGCATAACGAGCCTGATAATAGGACCGCTGGGACCCCCAAAATACAAATGTCCATATTTCTAACCAATCGCGAGTTACTATTTATTCATTCGACTGTAGTAATTTCAAGAGATAGGCTAAATGCTAGTACCTTTAGCTTCTCCAATGAAATAGCCTTGTGGCTGGTTAACGCTCTGAAAATAGAGGTCTGCAAATAAAGAGGAATATTTTTCTTGTGTATTTTCCCTTTATAATACACAGGTTTCCCATGGAATGAAGTTAGGTTTGGCGAATTAAGGAATACAAAAAGGCGTTGCACTGTCTTTTTTTTTTAGGTTATGAAAAAACGGCGAGTCGAGGGCTAGAGACAAGGTCTGTCGGATTACCGGAAACACATCTCTACTTTAATGTATTTTCGCTCCAGTTAGACATTTATTTTCTTACTTATAGTAACAAAAAATTAGCCAGGCTCACAATGGCATTTCTATGTCATTTTGATGTTTGGGACCGTTTTTCAAAGTTTCAGCACCATGTTAAACTGCGACCAATTTCATATATGAATGCTCTAGATAGACCTCAAAAAGAGTCGAATCTGTGTGTATTTATCTAATTACAAAAACAGTTAAATCTCGATAATTCGAAGTCCCAAGGGTACGAACAAAATGCTCGGCTCGAATTTTCGCGGTGCTCGAATGATCCAAAATGTCCATGGGAAGAGAAATGCGCCGCGTTCAAGATCGGTGATATACATCATATGGTTTTCAGTTGGTAGCGACAGGGTATACCGAGGTCCGACTGCAAATGTGTGAAATACTTAAAACTTGTTTGCATTATACGATATGGATTGACCTGATCATCTGATTAAATTTAGAAAAGGAAATATACTTCACTCTCTGACTTCCAAATAGATGAAATTGTGACCCATCACGCAAAGAAGGACCTTATAGGAACTGCGCAAAGTGTCAACTCTGGTCAGAGAGCGCGATTCGCCCAGTCTGACCAAGGGTTGACACTTTTCGCTTTAATGACATTTTTTGTATGAGAAGTGGTCATTGTTCCTTTTTATAAAATCATTTTTGAATTATCAACTGAAACTGGCCTGCACTATCGTTCATCTGTTTTCATCTAATTGATGTATAGAATTCCCAGATGGTCCCTTTTTGCATGATGGGCTCCTGATTTTAATTGGAAGCGACAGAGTATAACGAGGTCCCAACACAACTTTGCTAAATTTGTTTTCATATAATATGTATTGAGGTCAATTCAAAATACATTCCTTACATATCTCAAGCCAGACAAGAGACTACTGTAGCTGAGGCCTAAAATAGAACCATGGAAGCATTGTGTTGCAATACTATGCCCTCGCACGAAAGCAGCGACGCGTGCAAATGTTACCTAATACAATATACAGTCTCTTTAAACGTCACAGTGAAATTTACAAATGACTTTTCTTAATTTTAATGGCGGTTTTATTGTCCTGTTATTCATACTATTAAATAGGATCCTTACCAATTTATGTAGTCCATTTTAAAACATAACAGCACAGATACATAGGATGTAACATTTGAGATATATGGGATCTGACATGAGTTGAGCATTTATAATAAGAACAATTAAAGAAAAATATAAAATAAAACGTTACAAAACGACCCTATCGCTAGCTTTATGGTATTTTTTTTTGACGATTTTAATAAAGGTTTACCTCAAACACTAATGAATGCCAAGTTCTCTTTATCATTGAACTCTATCTAAGTTCATGATGTGTTAAAACAAAGGCCTAAATGTACATGTATATTAAGTTTAAACGAAGTATGTTTCATTTTTTGACAGGTGCATACGGCACTCACGAAAAGTAGTCCAAAAGAAACTTGAATATGGCCTGAAACACGCGAAAAGCGTTATAATACTAGGATAATTGCATAAAATGTCGTTTCGGATCAGCCTGCGCAGTCAGCGCAGGCTAATCCGAAACAGCACTTTATGACTCCCATAGATTGTGTGCTACAGTATAGACTTGCGCAAAAGAGAAAAATAAATTAAAACGGAAAGTGTTGTTTCGGATTAGCCTGCGCTGACAGCGTAGGCATATCCGAGATGACACTTTACGCATATGTCCGAATGCCCCTTTTCGCGCGTTTCAGGCCGATTATAATGATTTTTTTTTAAAAATCTAACACAGAATCGCTCTTTGTCACGATTATTAATTTTGACCGTGAAGTGCACAGAAATCTAGGTAAGCAACGTTTTAGAGATGGGACTATACCTCATTATTTTCTATCTCATATGTGTGTTATATATATATATATAATCTTTACGTTGAAGAAGATGGATATCACTCTTTACTGGAATGCTAGTAATAAGCATGGTTATGTGATAAGAAAAACAAAAATAATAAATAGACAAAGAAACAAACGAGTCTAGAAAAAAAAACATGTTATGGGCGAGTCTTTGGCGTGCTTAATAACATATTTTGTCGATGACTTTAATAAAATTTGGCTTCAAAAGCGAACAAATGACAGATTCTTCGTCTTCTTTTATCACATTACTTCTCTTGTTTTCAGTGTAACGTACGTATCGTATCCAATAAAAATCTTCTTACCTTTCATAAGAACATTATGTGTCTCCAGTTGATAAAACATTTTGTTCATGCCCGTTATTTCAAGATAACCTCTAACCCCCCCCCCCCCTCCCAAGTCTAATCTGTAGGTACATGTAGTTAGATCTATTCATCTTTGCGCTTTACTCAAAGTTTTTTCCTCATTATTAAACAGGGATTTTATTCCCCAATGATAGTTATATACAGCTATTTATGGTAATGTCAAAGGTGAGAAGACAGTTTGAAGTGCCTCTGATCGGACGATGTCAAAGTGACCTTTTTTTCAGCGATCTTTTTAAACGCATTTTTTTTTTGAGAAGTATTACCGCATGATAAAACATAAAAAACGATCAATAAGGGTAGAAAGTACATGTAACTTTAAAGAAGCTGTCATTTTTGGCTATATAAGTGGATTAACACATTTATCACATACGCATAAATAAAATTCGCCAGGTGAATTAGCTGTGATAAAGAGGGCCGCGTGCTTCCTTCAATCGTGATCGTGTCTATCAAAGCCAGAAATTCTGCTTAATGAATTCATAAATTATAAAGCTTTACCTGAAAATCTCATATTTCAGACTGACGCTTAGTCAGATATTCTTCAGCGTCAAAAACGGGGCAAATTTCAAATTTCAAAACGTCAAAAGCCGGGGTTCAGGATCAAATTTTTACGATGAGTGTCTTGTACAAGAAATGGTATTTGGGTAAAACGATTCCACATCGCTTCGATCTACCAAACAAGTGCATAACCACGTTACCTAAGAAAAGCTGCAATTCGTTCAGAAAATGATATCATTTCAGTGACAACACAGTCGATCAAGATGACGATCTCGGTTGTAAACAAAAACTTTCCATTTAAGATGAGATAAATTGAGAATCGTGAGAAGCCTCTGCGTACTTGGTGCCCTTTGAAACGAATTTTGTTGCGTATTTCCTATTCCAAATTGTGTAAAATAAGCAAACATATTGAATATCTAGGGCTCTGGGTTACGCAGATACTTTATCATTATCTATAATTTTTGAGAAAATGTAATGTGATATAATAGAAAATGACATTCGTTGGCCTTAGAGAAGAACTTTTATTAAAATTCTCAAGAAATAATTAACTTAAGCAAGCCAAAGACTCGCTTAATAATATTTCACTGTAGTATAAAGGAAAAAGTATGTTTCTGAACACTCTTTTTAATTCAAAATTATCTCATAATTCGAAATCTCTTGAAAGCCTTGAGAAAAAAAAAGTGATTTCAGAAACTTTCTATGAAATTCATAGCTTAACCCTTTACTTCATAGATATTTATTTCTACGCATTGCTTGTAGGAGCCTTTGGAAAACATTGTGACAAAAGGTGAAATTGCTCGTGACGAGCAATTTCACCTGTTGTCAGAATGTTTTCTATGCTATCAAAAGGTGTCATATATACATAAGAAAATGTCTTCATCCTTGCTGTTGTTTATAGGGCCAATTAGAGATACCATAGAAAATGTCTTATGGGGTAAAGGGTTAAACGTCTTCTATTGAGTAGGATGTTTTTTCGTAAATGTATGAAAGGTTTGGGGGAAAAAGGCTTGACGGTTTAAGTTGAATACATTATAACCATAAAAAATGAACTTGAGGCTGAAGTGAGAATATATTACACTTCGAAATTTTAATAAATGTCAAACAACCTGCCAATTTTTTTTGACGGTGAGGCGTTTTTTTTTTTACTCCGTTCGAGTTTTAAATAACACATATAATTCTTAATATTATTAATCTAAAATAAGCGTGCGTATCATTTATCTTTTTGACCTCTGAACTGCCAGCTTTCATTTTTACTACGGCACGTTTTTTTTTTTTCGTTTTAATTTTTTCTTTTGGAAACGACAGTGTGCCAAATCGCAAACATTTCAAATCTTAAATTTTCATTTAGTATATTTTTCTAATTCGTAAAGTGTCAATACTTTGAACAAGCATACGCTTTCTCTTATCTAGCAACGAAAAGAAAAATCTTAGAAAGCCTTTAACCCTTTACCCCATAAGGCATTTCTATGGTACCTCTAAATGACCCTTAATAACAGCAAGGATGAAACCGTTTCTTATGTGTATATGACACCTTTTGATAGGATAGAAAACATTGTGACAAAAGGTGAAATTGCTCGTCACGAGCAATTTCACCTTTTGCCACAATGTTTTCCAAAGGTTCCTACGAGGGGCATTTCTAAAGTCGTTAAAGTGACGGCGGGTTATTAATATGGTAAAACCAAGGGTGTACATACTTATTTCAATCCTTCAAAGTACTCTCCGTTGTTGTTCACACACTTTTCTAGGCGTCTGATCCAGTCATGAAAAGCATTTTTGAACGCTTCCTTTGGTATACTGTTTGTACACTGGAACAGCGCGCTGCCTACAGCATGGCGCGACTCAAAGCGGCGACCTCGCATGTATTCCTTGATGTATGGGTTCAGCCAAAAGTCACATGGAGAAAGGTCGGGACTATATGCGGGATGTGGTAAAGTTTTAATGTGCTGCTCTTTCAAATATTCTTCAACGACAGCGGAGCGATGGGCCGGTGCGTTATCATGGAGCAGGTGTATGCCGCGCACCCCTGTGCGTGGACGCCTGCTAGTGTAGTGCTTAACCACTGTTGAAAGGACATTGGTTTTGTAAAATACTCCTGTTACACTGGTGTGCTGAGGGACAGGAACTTGGGCAACCATGCCGTCGGAATAAAAAAATAGAGCGTACATAATGCGTCTGACACCCCTGCTTCTACGCACTATTTGAGGCCTTTCATCATTTTCGCGTATCCAAACTTTGTTGTTCTCCTTGTTTTCAGGCTCAAAAAAGTACAGCCATGTTTCATCGCCTGTAACTATTTCTCTCAACCTCCTTGAGTCACAATCCTTGTACATATGGAGAAGCTCTGTCGCTTTATTAACGCGGTCCCTCTTTTGCTCGTCAGTCAATAGATGCGGGACCCATCGCGCACAAACCTTCCTTAGCCGTAGCCGTTCTTTTAAAATCTGAAAGACAGCCGACGAATTTAAGCCCGATATCTCGACGACTTCTTGCACTGTATATCTTGCGTCTGCGTCTATGAGGGATTTCACACAGGCAACATCATTTTCCGACACCGCCGACAGAGGACGATCTGATTGGGGGCCATCTTTGACGCTCTCCCTACCCGGCCTAAATAGTCTTATCCACCGTGCAACCACTTGGAATGACAGAGCATTATCTCCATATATCTTATCCAAATCGGCTTTAACATCCGACGCTTTGAAACCGAGTAATCCGCGAATTTTACAATAAGCGCGTTGCTCCTCCGCCACAGAGCCACCATTCACGTCTGCCATTTTGGCCAGTCTGCTTGACCATGCTCATTTCTAATGCTGATTGTTCAAAATTTGCACGTGTAATTCGAGAAAAAAATGCACCGATGTACAGATAAATGTTTGGCCTTGTATTTGGTATGCATTACACTGACATGCATTCAAAACCCGTGCACCTACTGCCTAACTTTAAAGACTTTTAAAATGCCCCTCGTACAAACAATGAGTACATAAAAATGACTATCTTTGGATTAAAGGATTAAACTATGGTAATGAAAAATCGCCCGTTTCTTTCGTTGATCCCCATTCCACCTGCTGGGCATAACCCTTAAAAAGATAACAAAATTTTTCTCTTGTACAAATTAACAGCATTTGCAGAGTGATAACAATTCCATCTGGCTCAAACTGTGCAACTTTTCTTTGATAAGGTAGGAAAAGAAAATAAAGATGTAACTAGCACGTTCTCCTGTTACCACAATGCTTTTAAAAGGGTTCTTTCCTCGTGTTATTAGAAGTCGGCATTACGCGGTAACGGAAAAATTCTATGAACTTTTGAACAGATAAAGAATGTTAATGGCTGCCTTTATTAGCTTCCGGGATGTCCAGGGTCTGTATTCACTAACCCTTCCTCAGAATATTCTTAGTCTTATTCTTCAGAAATTTGTCAATATGAAAGTAACAGAACTTCTGATTGGCTAAACCATTTGGTTTAGCCAATCAGAGGTTCTGTTACTTTCACGGTCATGAAATCTTGAAGAATAAGACCGAGAACGTCCTTAAGAATGGTTGGTGAATGCAGGCTCTGATATGTTAAAGCTAAAGGATTCGTGTTCTCCTATTTCCACAATGCTCTCAAAGGCTTCTTTTCCCAGGTCATTAAAAGTCGGTAAAGGGATAATTTTACCATATTTTGCACAGAGTTTGGATAGAAATAGGGATTTGATAAAGGAACGTCAATGGCTGCCTTTATTAGATTCCACGATGTCCTAATATGTTACAGCTAAAGGAGTGATGGTTCGTACATTGTGATAACCATACAATTTTATTTCCAAAACAACTACGTTTTCTAGAAAATTATCTACCATAATCATGAGTTATGCTCTGGCAAAAATGGAGTTTAGAGTTTACAAATAGCAAAACGTTTCGACGCATGTCAACCTGCGCGGACTGCGCAGGCTGACATGCGTCGACACTTGTTGCAGATGGATATGGCCACCTTTTCACATTGCATGCCATTTATGCTTTTGTTATCGGCCATTATCTTCGCATTTTATCCTCGCTAAATAGAGGGATTTAATTTATCTTTCCTTTGAGATTTTTTCGGTCGTTTTAGACGTTGGATGACTTCCGCAATGTTGTGTCTGAACATCGACAAGTCTCGCCAGAGTTTTGAAGCATCCAGAAGAAACACACCGAGAAAAACACAAACAAGCACAACAACTCCCATGCTCCCAATTCCAATAGCGGAAGGCCTGTTGTCAGTATGCGTCCTCCCAGGATTCCTTTTCCGGTCTATAACAACGACTTCCGGTGTAACGCCTGCAATGAACACCGTTTCACTTGAAGATATATATCTACAGCCAAAAACATTGTTAAAACTTCATAATATGTGCATAATTGTTCAGATATTTGTGAACTGTGTCAAGATGGGTAAATAATTGATAAAAATCGTGTGGGGTACCGCTTTTAATTACAAGGGATTAGTCCTTATTTAAAACCGGAAAGTTCAACAGTGATGTCTTTGAAGGCCTCCAAAACATGAAATTTATTTTACATCTGTCTTAATCTTTGTTGTTGTTGTTGTTTGTTACATAATTGAGACACACTATGTCAAAAAAGGGCTTGATGCATCTTCACAATACATAGCTCAAAGCAAGCCATCACATAATTTGTGTTCCAAAATAAACACTTTTTTAAACAAACGATTTAATCATTAGATAGACCAGTCCTTCTTCATACAGAAAATTCACCGACAGCAAAAAATTTTCGGCCAAGGTCTGTCTGTGCAGACTACGTAGGCTGACCTGTGTCGAAACTTTTCGCAGATGCATTAAGCCCCCTGTCCACAGAGCACGGCTCATATATTATTCTCCTATTCTGGTCAGAAAAGATACCGGCGTCTGGGTTAGGCTAGTGCATGTATAATTATCATAAATTCTATTAATACCAGTCCCCAGGACGGCTCGGGTTTTAGGCCTTACCATGTTCTAGCGAATCGTCTTCCGTTGAGTCATTATCGACTACAGGGCCTGTTTTAGGAACTACTGAAGTTGTTGGTGACTGCGGCGGTCCTGTCACAGCTTTACAAGCTGACGAAATGGTTTCATCACCGGTTGTTTCTGTCTGAGACACTGTCACGCTAGCTTTTTGCTCCTCTTTATTTAAAAAAAAGAAGGACAGTCAAACTTCATAATACTTTTTCTTTACTCTCTTTTAATTTTCTCTTTAATAATCCTATCTTCTTAAAGGTTCTATGGAAAGCGTTTATATTCGACGAATAAATTAAGACTCAAATGAACAAGAGTGTCTTAGGAAGGTTAGAAAACCGCGACATTGTGACAAAAGGAGAAAATGTTTTTTATTTCTTCTCCCTTTCCTGGAATGCTTTCAAAAGTCTATTTTTCCATGGTCATTAAATGCAGGATTGGTTTGTAACCGGTACTCCCAAGGGACAACACAACAACCATTGCAAATTCAATTGTTATCCTTTCTTTGCCAAAATCAGCCATTTCATTGGCTGGGGAACAACGTATAGGTCAAACAGATGGTAAGTTTTTTTTAGCTTACAATTAACGAAAAAAACAATAATTTGAATTTCGAATGGTTGAGAAACACGGTCTCAATTATAACTTGATCACATAGTGCATGATAATAAATATACAAAGAAAGTCTCTTTTAAAGCTTTACCTCCCGACTTTTAACACCTCTGTGAAAGAAGCCTTTTGAAAACATTTTGGGAAAAAGGAGAAAATGCTGGTCATCTGCAAATGCTTTCATTCTGGACCAATCTAAAATTGTGTCCTTTAGTAAAGAGTTAAACTTTATGAGCTTGGCGAGAGAGCTGATTCACATCGAAAAAAAAAAACGGTTGAGACTAGAGTGGTAAACTGAGATACTGGCCCCCAACAAGCAATGCCTCTTTTTGTCACAATGTGTTAGCTCGTTCATCTGATAAAAACTGCAAATCATGTTGATTACTCATTTTGATTTCAAAGGCGTCTACTGCAAAGTCTATTTCCACAGCACAGCAACGGAACAAAGGTTCGATGATTTACTGAAGCGGCCCTGTGCATTACAAATGTGACCCATCACGCAAAAAGGGGCCTTCTGGGAACTTCGAAAAGTATCAACCCTAATCAGACTGCACGAATTATGCAAGTTGACCAGGGCTGACACTTTTCGCTTTCATGACATTTTCTGTACGAAAAGTGGTCATACCCAGATAGTCTCTTTCTGCGTGATGGGTCACAAATAAATCTGCTTCCAGCTTTCACCCAATGTAAATAAATATGGATGCGTGCTGAGTATGTCTTCCATGTGCCATTGTCAACGTGCATAACTTTTGCGAACGGCGTAGATCAATATCAGACTGCACAGAAGGTGCAGTCTGATCTTGGATCAACGCTGTCCGCTATCTTCTTGTATTAAACATTGTAAGAAAAATAAAATCTTCAACAATACTGTAACTATTATAGATCAATATGGCTGCGTCTCTTTTTACTCCTATCGTCAACTTTCATATCTATTGCAGACAGTATAGATCAAGATCAGACTGCACACTAAATATTGGCCAAAACCATCTTTTAACACTCATCCTACTAAATAAAAGCAAACTTTCAGGCTAAAAGTGAAAGACAAAATATTACTGTTTGTAAAGTATTTTTTTTGAGAAATGATATCACCTTATCGGACAGTGTAGATCCAAGATCAGACTGCACGATCTATGTAGTCTGATCTTGATCTACACTGTCCGCAAAAAGTTCGGTGGGTCGCACTTGGTACCCTAAGCGTTTTTACAATTTACATTAACTTTTAGTCCCAGTAAATTTAAGTCGTACATGTTGAATTGACACCGAAATAGAGTTATGACTTCATACTGTCGTAACTTATTCGTG
Organism: Tridacna crocea; assembly: GCA_943736015.1. Lineage (NCBI taxonomy): Eukaryota > Metazoa > Mollusca > Bivalvia > Cardiida > Cardiidae > Tridacna > Tridacna crocea. Next base: position 22,136,484 of record OX031066.1, read on the forward strand.
ACGCTGCAAAATTGCTCACGTAATGCAAAAATGCATATCATGCTATCAGATAGATCTAATTATACTTACGGGAAATCTCAGAAGGTTAAACACTTTATCTAACCACAAAAATTTCAGACTTTTCCAAATCGAGAGCATTTGCTTAAAAATTGTGGAGTTTGTGAAAGGCTGACAAAGCAAACCAAAGAAGTTCAAAGAGATTTTCATTCTGAGGGCTTGCCTAAACTTGGGAACGGTAGAGATTCAAGATCATATACTAAACGTTCTGTGCGCAGTCTGATCTTGATCTTTACCATCAACAAAGGTCGCTGTGCTTTTTTATAACACTGACAGGCTAAAGACATGAACATCATCTGCTAGGATGAACAAAAAAACCCAGCGCCATATCAAATATGGCGATAACTGGGTTTGATTTCGGCAAAATATTTAACCCTTTACTCCATACTCCATAGATACTCATTTCTATGCATTGCTTGTAGGAGCCTTTTGAAAACATTGTTGCAAAAGGTGAAATTGCTCGTGTCGAGCAATTTCACCTTTTGCCACAATGTTTTCTACACTATCAAAAGGTGTCAGATACACATCAGAAACGGCTTCGTCCTTGCTGTTATTCAGGGTCAGTTAGAGATACCATAGAAATGCCTTATGGGGTAAAGGGTTAATAGCAGATAGGGGACTGTAAAAATCAGGCTGACCTGGGTTGAAACATTTCTCTGATGCTCCACGCTCCCTATTCACAGAGCATAGCTCAATTGCATGTCTTTCCGAGGCGGCGCCACTAGTGAGCGTGGAAATTAATGGGCATATCAGTTTCTGCATTACATCTATAATATTTATGTACATGTACTCCTATACAAAGTGCCATTTCATGCATTTCAGATTGACACATTATTTGAAAAGAATCATAAATTATACGGGTGACAAAACCATTAGAAGTGCGGCATCGTGACGAAGATGAGGTTTGCACATATTCAAATTTTGTTTCCTATAATTGCTGAAGCTGTATATGCACCTTTATGCGAAGGCAGGGATGTTTTAGGACGGCACAGATCAGGATTAAACTGCATAGAACGTACGGTCTAATCTTGTATCTACAACGTCTACTGCCTGGTCGACCCCGTAATGGGGACCACTCTTCAGTTATTCCCCTTGATTCTTATCCAGTACTACGATGGTCCTGATTAGGGAATTACTTGGATTTTTTCCTTGATTTTCTTGCACTGAACAGCTATTTTCCCGAGACAATATTTCAAGTGAATCTAGTTAGACTGATTCACAAATCCATATATACGGAGTTCCTGGTGATTAAGAAGAGAATTTTATTTGAATTACATGTGGACCTGAACCAAACATCAAAAATCATTGTTGTAATTATCGCAACATCCCCAAGGGTACCAAGGATAAAAACTGAGGAATACAGGTGAAAGAATCACCATGTTATTTCTTTACCTTCAGTCTTTATCTGGCAAGGGAGACAATTTAATTGACAGGAATGCTCCCTCCACCCCCACTGGCCTGCAACACGCGAAAATGGCCATCCGGACATTTGCGTAAAGCGTCGTCCGGATCAGCCTGCACAGTCCGATCGTGTGTGATTTTCGTGCAAGTCTACTGTAGAAAAAATCGTGAAGTACCGCCTTAATGATAATATTAACTCATTACCAAACGACAATATTTTAGACTGGTCCAACTTGAAAGCATTTGCAGACGACAAAATAAAAGGGACTGAAAATTTGAAATTTGTTTTGTGAAGGGTAGAAAACATTGTGGGAAAAGGAGAAAATGCTGGTTACCAGCATTTTCTCCTTTTCCCACAATGTTTTCTAAAGGCTTCTTTTCCAGGGGCGTCAAAAGTAGGGATTGAGTGGTAATGGGTTGATGTAACAACCGCAAGCCGCAGTTTGGAGAAGAACTTTTTAAGCTTAGCTTCCGTTCTTATCCTTATTCTCAGTATTTTTATCATATGATTGTATCTGTCTTTTGTCTTCTTCAACTTGTATCTAATACTGATGAATAAAGTACTGATGAATAAAGTGTCGTCTCGGATTAGCCTGCACCAACTATGCAGGTTGACCCGAGTTGTCAGTTTACGAAAATGTCCGAAAACCCCTTTTCGCATGTTGCAGACTAATTATAACAAAAATCTGTCTTAATTTCAAAGATCTGTATTTTCGTTCATCTACGGAGTTGTAGTTAGAACAGTTGGCGGTAAAATCATGAGATAAGTATTTAAACAGACCGCTACACTTCATTAAAATGAACAAAAGATTTGAATGTTTAAACATTCCATGGTCCATATCCGCCAATTAAGAACAGTCTTTGCTGTGTTCTCTAAGGTTTTCAGAAGTTGAAAGTAACCAAACCTTTGATTGGCTAAACCAAATGGTTTAGTCAATCAGAGGTTTGGTTACTTTCAAATTCAGAAAAAAACATATGGAGAATAAGAATGAGAACGTTCTTTTGAATGGTTGGTTAAATACGGAACCCCGGAGCTTTATCATACCTGGCGTTGTAGACTTCATCTCAAGTTCACAGATATACTGATGGTAAAATGAACATGTCCCCGATGTCCATTTTTGTGTTCCCGTCATTAGTGCGCATGCGGATCTCGGCCCCACCCATTTTGACCATGTGACTTCCGTTCCGTCGTCAAGCCAGTACCAAGATGTTCGATTAAAATAGATCCCAATCCAGAACTGGTTATCAAGGTGGCTAAAAGAAATGATGATAATAATAATAATAATAATAATAATGAAAATGATAATAAAGCGTATTGTAGTATTCAGAAGTTAAAATCAATGAGCCCTAAAACTTTTCAAATTCTTGATCCAATAGGCATAAGCATGGAAGAGCACCTACGACATTTCTAAAAGCTTCCATCAAACTTGGCATTATCGATACAGAACTTTACTTTTATATTTCATCTTGTTTCTTTGTTTCGCTATTGAGAACTATGAAGCACATTTAGGTTGAGGTACGTATATCTGATGTAATAAAATTTTCAAGGGTGTCTGTCGATTTCTTTGATTTACATCGTTTGTCTTTGTTTTTTCATACTTTTCAGTAGTTTATCGAGAAATTTCGGTGGAATATTGTTTGATATTTCATTGTTACGACCAGTGAAAAATACAGGTTTCATTTTCCAACTCTGCAAATGAAACCGGAAATAGTAGTTCCCGCGCACAAGTTACCGAGGTAAAAACTTGGCGGGTGCCATTCAACCAGATGAAAATATGACATTTCTCGCGATTTACGTAATATTGTAATTAAATGCGTTGTTATGTGGAAGGGATACGCCACAGGAAATGACCAAAAACAACTTTACTGGATTTTGATGTAAATCTCTCACAAAAGGTGATCAACCCACAAAAACACATACAAACACATAAATTTCTCAATGCCAACCAGGCACAAAATCTTGGCACCAACTTCCAGTAGGAAAAGCTTGAAGTTTAGAAATGTGGATAAAGAGATAGTTTGCAAGTTTTACAGCTTTGCATCTACCTGAGAGCCCCTTAACAAGTCAACCCTGTTTTCATAATACTTTTGCAAAACCAGAATTTTCTACATTTTCAAAATGTTTTCTACTTTATCAAAACATGATTATCATCTTCTCGAGAAATGTAAATCCCTGGTGTTAATGACCCTGAGAAAGAAAAAATTTAAAAACATTGTGGGAAAAGGAGAAAATGCTGATAACCAGCATTTTCCCCTTTTCCCACAATGTTTTCTACCCTTTCCAAATCAAATTTCAATTTTTGATTCATTTTATTTTGTCGTCTGCAAATGCGTTCAGTTTTGACTGGTCCAAAATTTTGTTGTGTGGTAAAAAGTTAAAACAATCTACACGGGCTTTCGGTTGTACAAGTGCATAGTGTGATTCTGTGATACAGTAAAAAATCCTATGCTGCATCACACGATCACACTAGAAGAAGGCAATTGTACTGCCGAAAGCTCGTGTAGATTATTATAATTAGGATTAACATGTATTTATCCAAGAACAAGTTTATGATTTGTACTGCTTTTACTTTGTCGTCTGCAAGTGCTTTCGATTTTGGCAATTTTAAAATTCGGCGTCTGGTAAAGAGTACGGACTTCCTTTCAACATCATAAATCGTGCCATCAACCATGATTAGATAAAAATGTCGCTGAGCATAATTTATAGCTTCATCCGACGTGTCATGATGTGTTAAATTTGTCTGTTTCATTGCTATTATACAAATGTAACACTGGATCCAAAAACTGAATACAATTACGGTATTTTGCTACAGTTATTTAAAACATATTCGCATGAAATTCAAATAAATCTTATTTACGAGGGGTGTCCAAGAATTACGTAGACTTTTGTTATAACTTTTTTATTTGTTGGTGCATTATAACTACATTTATTATATACAATACCTATAAAGTATGTATATCTGTATATAGATTCTGACTTAGATGCCACAGGGATATGAAATTTGCTCTGCATATGCAATAAAGATGCATTTTCAATTGGGCATTTTTCATTGTTTTTATAATCAGCAGTTTTCAAGTTAAAACAAAGGTCTACAAAATTCTGGGTCGCCCCTCGTACTTTCCAGGTATTATCTATTAACATGATTAAACGAAATATGTAAAGCTTTTCACCCAAGTAGAATTAAATTCAATTTCAAAATCGAAAATAAATAAAAAAAAAAAATAAAAAAATAAATAAATAAATAAATAAATAAATAAGGAAAAAATAAGTGAAATAAATAAATGAATAAAATAAATAAAAGAGTTTCTGTTCTTTTGAAAGTATATTCTTTAAATTATGTTTGCAGATCAAACGGGGTCCACATTCACCAACCATTATAAGAAAAAAACCCTAGTCTAAGTCTAGATTTAGAAAGTAACATAACTTTTGATTGGCTAAACCGAATGGTTTAGCCAATCAAAAGTTGTGTTACTTTCAAATGTAGAACAGTATCAAGAATAAGACTAAGAATGTTCTTTAGAATGGATGGTAAATACGAGCTCTGCTGCCCTTTTAGCAGATAATGTTCTGCGTTATTGTAAACCTTCGGTTTGAGTTTTACGACTTTAAACTGCAAGCCGATTAGTATATTCGTAAGTTGAATGAGTTTAAATCTGGATATGTATAAATGCAAGGTTACCACAGATGTCAGTTAGTTACGACATCCATTCTGTAATAAATTTATATATTCAAATCTTATGCAAAAGCTGTCATTTAAAAGTGAAATCTCTTCTGAAAATTAACGTGGCGTTGCAAACCAAATAAACAACAAAAACAAAATTAGCAAAAGGACCAACAACATTTTCTGAAAAACAAATTTAAGATTGTATGATATGAAGGCTACCATAAAGCCCCTTGGTAAAGTATAATACATAGAACATATTATTTAATTTTTGTCCCATGAAAGATCGACATTTATATCATAGAGTGAACATCATCGGTAACATTTTCATGACTGTTCTTATTTCATAGAGTGAATATCATCGGTAATATAATCACGACTGGCTACGCCAGTCGTGAAAATATTACCGACAATGTTCAAATGATGACATAAATTTCGATCGTTCACAGAAAAAAACAAACAAACCAAAATTACCCTTATATACTCACCCGGAAATTATTCGCCCAACAAAGCGATTTTCTCCAAGGCTTTTCACTGAAAGTAGATTCCCCTGGTATGACGCACACCTTCGAAGGGCAGAGTTAAATGTTGCTCGTGTACCAAAAACACTGTAGCAGGAGTTGTCGTATTGATACCAGCTTTGTGGACAGTTTGTGGTGACAAATGAAACAATACCTAGAGGAAGAAATGTGCCTTGTAGGCCATTATGTTTGCTTTTCTGAACTTGACAAAAACTTTAACGGTCAAAATTGAAACAATTTGCAGACGAAATATTGTATGTGACCCCAAAAAATAACGTTTCCCTTTTTCCCAAAATGATTTTAACTCTTTACCAAACTACAAAATTTAAGCCTTGTCTGAATTGAAATCATTTGCAGGCGACAATTTCAATGTAGCTCAAACAGTGCAATCATTTTTAGATGGAGTAAAAAACATTTTGGGAAAGGAGAAAATCACCAGCATTTTCTCTTTTCCCGAAAAGTTTTCAAACCACCATTTTTTAATTTTTGAAAAGTGGTGGTTGGATAAAAGTCAGAAAATGTAGAAAGCATCATTTTCACGTCAAATTTCTTGATAAAGGCATAGTTCTATATAAGCCTAAATATTTAAAGTAAGCTTCGCCGATATAACCCTTTCTATGACGTACACAAACCCCCTCTGCTCTCATTTTACTCCGTCAACTTAAGAAAAAAATGCGAACAAAAATAATCGCGAGAGGAACATTTTGTCAGTCTGTAAGGAACTTTTTTCACTGAATTTGACACAAATAGAGTTTATTACAAAATGAAACCAGACTGTGAAACTGTGCACGGCGTGCAGACCGACCTGGTGGCAAAAGTAATTTGTATTTTTCCAAGGAAAAAAGATGACGAATCAGGATGTAAGAACACCGGTGACGAAAAATTAATATTTCATTATGAGACGAAAATATATTTAGTTCTCTATACCCGTAAAACCAAAGCAAAAATGTTCCGCCGCAAATATAAAACAAAGTAACGTATTCTCAAGAATCGTGAAGACAACAAGATAACAACCGGAAACGAAGTTCTCAAAGATCTGCAATATTACCGATCGCTTAGGTCCTAAAATTCGTTACACTTACAAGAAAGAAGAATCTGCCATCTCATGTTACTACCTGTTTTATAACGCATGTTTGAGACATCAAATACAATAGTCCTTTGATATCCATGTTATTTTCAACTTTCTATTTCTTGTATCACAAAACGACCTGTACCAGTTTAATTCTGAAAATAATTAAAACAAAAACAAAAACTCCTAAAGGCAAATTCATTGTTCAGATGAACTGAGTAAACAAACGTCAGAATGCAGTGCTGACAATATCAACCGAGTTGTTTAGAATATCAACAACAGATGTACAGGAAGTAATCTGAATCCATTGTTTCGCAAAGTTATAGCTAAAGAGGTATCAGCGATTGCAACAAGTTTACCATTTTTTGTAGGCCATAAATGAAGAAATAACACCCATTTAACTAATTGTTCTTCTCTGTTACTTCATAAATCTAAAATGTAAATGAAAATTGTTCACAGCTATTGACACGTGAGGAACCACCAGGAGGCAAATTATACAAAACCTACCGCTCGACGTTTGGAAAACTCGGAACAAGGAGAAGTTGCTTTTCATATGCAATCACCTTGTTCCATAAATTTTACGAGGTAATTCACAAGGTATGCTTTTGTTTTTAAAATATGAATAGTCCATGAATAACTATAATACTATATTGCTGCTTCAGTACAAAAGAGTTCTTAATTTAGTAACAGTCATGTGCAATGCTAATGATTCTTGCTGAGTAATCGAATTTTGTACTTGTTCACTCACGCAGGATTGTTTTCGTCCTTCAGTATATCATGACATCGTAGGGAGAAATCTCACCCCTTTGCCACAATATATTCTTTTTACACCTATTCATGTATTCATGAATTCCATTTGTCAGTCTAACTTTCCTCGTTTTATAATTACGAATTCGAAGTTTATTTCAAGGGGTTAAAATGAGATTATAGGTCTGATTGACTCATTTGCATACACAAACTTGCCCCAGGGTTTCTCATTAATAACTTTAGATTTAAAACAATGCATTTGATTATTAATTCCCGATTGTGGGCACTTTATATTCACACATATATACGAATGAGTCATGCTCTGAGAAAATGAATTTGCTTCATCTGCAAAAAGAATCCATTAAGGTCAGCCCGCGCACTTTGCGCAGGCTGACCTGAATCGATACTTTTTGTCGTCGTTCAAATTTATAGGTGTCAAAGGAAGTTTACCTGAAGATTCTGTCTGTTGTGAGAATGACTGGGTTTTATGGATCCGTAATTTTGTCAACTGCTTGATATAATGCATCACCGCGCACTAGTTAGTAGTTAGATACATGTAACACATGCAAAGTTCTAACGTGACCTATTATGAGTGCTTGTAACTCAAGAACGGTTCCGATATTTCGCAGGATAGATCTACTTTGTAAGTGCCCTGACAGAAACCTTGCTGGCGCTCGTATTTGTAAAATGAGCTTAGACTGTAGACTGCTATATTATTAAGCCTGGGTTTTTGTCCCCTTCAACTTCCGTATTGTACCGGAAGTGCAAGTTAACTTCAAGAGAAAAGTTACTAGGCGGCAATATAGGTAAAATGAGCACTGCTTTGCTCGCAGTTCTCGATCATTTTTATTTGCAGTTTAAAGCGTTTTGCCTCATCTCTTTTCCAGATGTCTGAATTCGGACATATGCAATTTGAAAATATCCCCACACAATTTTGAAATGGCCTTTAAAAATGAAGGTACTGGTCTTCTAAAATGTTGAAAAATATTGTCAAAAAGCTGTGTAGATCTACAAGCATTTCCTCCTTTTGGCCCAATATTTTAAAGCTCTTCTCAGAAAGGTACATGTAATTAAAAACGGTTTGACTGGAAAACGGTTAAATGCAGTTGCCCCTATCACAGTAGAGTGTTTCTGTGGTGTTAAATATGTCTCCTTTCAGTGCTGTCAGTTCTGTGATTTAAAGTTCTCCACGTACAAACACAACGAAAAAACACCTCTCAAGAAAAACGTAGACAAAGGGCACAAAAATATTAACTCTTTTACCACTGAAAAAAATTCTCAAAGGCTAAAAATACATTTCTATACATGCAAGATATAGAAATACAGAACTTTCTGTCATCAAATACATGTATAGAAGTGAACAGTGTAGATCAGACTGCACTTTCTGTACAGTCTGATCTTGATTTACTGTGTCCACAAAACCATCTTGTGTCATCTGTGGTAGCATAAGAGTTAAAATATACTTCATTGTAATAATACCTCCGATAAAATCATCGTTAATTGTCACAGCAACAGGAAACGGCATGTCATAGACATTTAACTGTTCTGTTTTTATGCCTCATAGCAACCTTTACACTGCCATGTAATATAACAAAGTTTTTTTTTTGCAGAAGGTGTAGATCAAGATAAGACTGCACAAGATTTTGAAGTCTGAACTTAAATCTACAGTTACACGTGAAATATACTGATAATATCAGCATGTGTTTTTCTAACTGCAAATACCTTATTTTCTAATTCTGTGATTTGCACATAAGGTTGGTGGATTGGAATAAACTACTTTTCTATACAGAGAAATAAATAACATTTATGATAATTCCTCTTGCTTTACGTAGCCTAGTATGTTGAAGGCAAAGGTGTTTGAAAACATTTTTCAGTACTAAACATTGTATTTCTTACCTTACTTCTATTATTGTATTTTTCAGTCAGAACTGCGTATGTATGGTGAAAAGGGATCCCTGGCATGACTCAGTTTTTTCTCAACGTAGGTATTAAAACCGTTAATTTAAATCTGCTCTTTTAATTTATTACCTGACAGACAAGTATTATTCTTGTGTGTGTGCTCCATGGACTCTTGCCTTGACACTGTACCAGACGACAAAGATGTAGACTGGTCCAAATTTAAAGCACTCACAAATGAAAAGCCCAAATGAAGGAATTTATCTTTGATTTTGTAGAAAACATTGTGGAAAAAATTACAAAATGGTGGTTATCAGCATTTTCTCCTTTTGACACAATATTTTGAAAAGGCATGTTCCTCTGCGTTGTTAAAACTCAGGATTGTGTGGGAAATTGTTAATTGAATTCACAAGATCTCCTGTAAGACTCATTGCATGGTGTAAAATGTTTTTTCAGCATTATTTCCGAGGAGGCCAGTATACCTATCCATGGTGTCCTAGATTTTCTTTTACCAGTACTCCACAAAATGTTCTTTCAAAGGCACTGGCTGCTATCTCACAGAATTATTGTTGCAATGACTATGATTAATCCTCGGAAAGAATAGGCCGAGCCGGGGATTAAACCAGCAATCCCCATGTACTCGAGTCCTATGTACTGACTCGGCCACCTGGGCTTGGCCAATCTCCTGCAAGTCTTCCAAACCTGATCTATGATAAATTTGATCTCTTTCACTAGTATGGTCACCAATCTTTTTAACCCCTTATCACACAATCCAAGGTCTTAATGGCTCCTACTAAGAGGACATTTGAAAACATTGTGAAAAAAAGGAGAAAAATGCTGGAAACAATCGCAAGCTATTTAGCCAATACAGAGAGCACTTGAAAACATTATGGGAAAAGAAGAAAATACTATTATTCAGCATTTTCTCCTTTTTCCACAATGTTTTCTACTCTATCATGGAAAAATTATGTCATTTAAACCATAATCATTTTGTCAATTGCAAATTCTTTCAATTTGGCCTTGTTTTCTACTTTATCAAAGAGAAGTTTTGCCATTTGGGCCACTTTTAATTTGTCGTCTGCAAATGTTTTGAATTTGGACAAATCTTATATTTTTTTGTTTGATAAAGGCTTCAACTCTTTTTCATTTTTATGAAAAAGACATCAGATTGGCAGAGACTCTGTGTCTCAATCACTCAAAAGACTGCTGAAATGGAAATGATGTAGAACGGTTTGGGAGTATGGTTGACTGCAGGAAGAAACTGTTACCTATCAGCAATTTCACAATATGATCCAACTTAGCTTGCTGCAAGTAGGTAACAATTTTCAGTTTGTGATAATGTATTCATAATTGACTGTGACGACTAATACAGGGGCAGGAATAAGCTGGCATACCATAAGCTGAAGCACCAGTCTTAATACCGTTCACTTGCTTGAATCAGATTTTTCCTTGTTGCATAAAGTTTTCATTAGAGTTTATGTATCCAATCAAGGGTTAAATACTCAAATTCCCCGCTCCAATTTTGCTTTATCCTTCATCAAACAATCCCCAGTTTTTGCGACCTTCAAGAAGAAGTCTTTTGAAAACCTTGTGGGAGAAGGAGGAAAAGCATGTAACCATCATTTTCTCCTTTACCTACCATGTATTCTGTGTTTGGGTCATAGTTATTTTGTTATCTGCAAACTGTGATCTTTCCATATGGCAAGTCTAGAACTTTTCTTTTTGAGTGATTAATACTGCTTGTCAATATAAATTTTTTCAAAAATTGTCCATGACAAGTTAATTGTCGGAGGTAGAGAGTTTACAGAAAGGTCTTTCAGTAACAAACACAGAGGAACAGTACTAATTTTTCATTCACTAAATTATCAAATAATAAACATAATAGTACATAACAGACAAAAACTGTCGGTGTATTGCGTGCAGATTAAAAGAGAGAAGCGAAAAATGCTGGAACATAAATCCCTACACTATCACAAATGTTAATAGTTTAACTTGATACTCCTGCTAACAGAGTATATCATGATCAGACTCCACAGAATGTCAGGTTTGATCTATACAATCAGATATATTTGGCATTGCATGAGTTTTGTCCTATTTTTTTGACAGAATATGCTGTGGTTGACCCTTATCCTGCTAGATAACTAAAATGAAGGTTTCAATACAATAGGAAAAATCTGAATATTGCTATTTTAAAGTTATGTTATGCGGAATAATTAGCTCTTATCCTGCTATAGAGCTAAAATAATATTTTCAATTCGATGGTGAAAACCTAAATATTTTTATTTCAAGAGTATGTTTTAGGGAATGATATCTCCTTATCGGACAGTGTAGATCTAAGATCAGACTGCACATTCTGTGCAGTCTGATCTTGATCTGCAATGTCCGCAAAAAGGTCAGCGAGACGCGATAAGCAGCCAAAGGGTTAATCCTTACCAGACAGTGTAGATCCAAGATCAGACCACATTCTGTGAGGTCTGATCTTGATTTGAACTGTCCACAAAAGGTGATGGAGTTGCACCTAGCAGCTAAAAGGTGATTTTTTTTTGGCACTCAATAGGTAGAGGGTAGACTTTTGGAGATAATAATTGCTGTGCTCTATGGAAAGGAGGGATCACTGCATCTGCAAAGAGTATCAACTCAGGTGAGCCTCCACAGTCTGCGTAGGCTGGCCTGCATCAAAACTTTTTGCTTTGGTCTTCTTTCTGCTTGTAAGTGGATCATCCTACCTCAGAATTCAGCCAGCTGCTGATCAAAATAGATTTTATGGAATCATTATAGTGAGACGACAAGTTTGGTATGATTCAACACTGATGTACATTAACCCTTTAACAAACAACAAAATTTTGGACTAGACCAAATTGAAACAAGAGGGCCAAGATGGCCCTGGATCGCTCACCTGAATTTTTGAGATGACCATAGTCTTTTTTTTTTTTTTCTTTTTTAGCGCTGAAACATTGGAACCAAATTTATAATTTTGCCAAGCAGTTTTCAAAAGGTCACCTGTAAAAGTCATTTCGAAATCTGACCATCAGTTTCAAAAAGAAGAATTTTTAAGAATTCTTCATTTCTGTATAAGAGCAAGTAACCCCCATCCACAAGAGCCATGTTTCTTGATGGATCAAAATTTACGAACAAGTTTTGAAAAGGGTCACCCAAGGAACATCTCTCTGAAATTATTTCAAAATCTGACCAGGGGTTTCAGAGAAAGAAAATTTTAAAGAATTTCATCATGTCCGTATAGTGCAAGTAGCCCCCATTCACAAGAGCCATGTTTCTTGACGGATCAAAATTATATGTACAGCTTTTGGAAAGGGTCACCAAAGGAACATCTCTGTCAGATTATTTTAAAATCTGACCACGGGTTTCAGAGAAGAAGAATTTTCAAGAATTTCTTCATTTCCATCTAGTGCAAGTAGCCCCCATTCACTAGAGCCATGTTTCTTGGCCAATCAAAATTTCGCGAACAATTTTAGAAAAGGGTCACCCAAGGAATATCTCTGTGAAGTTATTTCAAAATCTGGCCAGCGGTTTCAGAGAAGAAGAATTTTTAAAAATTTCTTCATTTCTGTATAGTGCAAGAAGCCCCCATTCACCAGAGCCATGTTTCTTGACGGATCAAAATTTCGCAAACAATTTTTAAAAAGGGTCACCCAAGGAACATCTGTGTGAAATTATTTTAAAATCTGGCCAGCGGTTTCAGAGAAGAAGAATTTTTAAGAATTTCTTCATTTCTGTATAGTGCAAGTAGCCCCCATTCACCAGAGCCATGTTTCTCGACCAATCAAAATTTCGCGAACAATTTTTGAAAAGGGTCACCTAATGAACATCTCTGTGAAATTATTTCAAAATCTGACCAGCGGTTTCAGAGAAGAAGATTTTTTAAGAATTCCTTCATTGCTGTACAGTGCAAGAAGCCCCCATTCACCAGAGCCACATTTTTTGACCAATCAAAATTTCACGAACAATTTTTGAAAAGGGTCAACCAAGGAACATATCTGTGAAATTATTTCAAAATCCGACCAGCGGTTTCAGAGGAGAAGATTTTTAAAGAATTCCTTCGTTTCTGTATAGTGCAAGAAGCCCCCATTCACCAGAGCCACATTTTTTGACGAATCAAAATTTCACGAACAATTTTTGAAAAGGGTCACCCAAGGAACATATCTGTGAAATTATTTTAAAATCCAACCAGCGGTTTCAGAGGAGAAGATTTTTAAAGAATTTGCTAAAAAATTCCATTTGGTTGCCATGGCAACCAGAGTTTTTGATGGAATCAAATTCTGTGAACAATTTTTAAAGAGGACCTCCCAAGGAACATTCCTGCCAAGTTTGGTCCAAATCCGCCCAGCGGTTTAGGAGGAGTTGATGTTTAAAGAATTGTTGACGACGCACGACGGACGATGGACACCGGGTGATCCTAAAAGCTCCCCTTGAGCACGTTGTGCTCAGGTGAGCTAAAAACTTGCAGATGACAAATTAAATGTAACTCAAAAATTGAAATTTGTTTCCTGCAGGACAGAAAACATGGTGGGAAAAGGACAAAATGCTGGTTACCAGCATTTTCTCCTTTTCCCACAATGTTTCCAGAAGGCTCCTTTCTCAGGTTCGTTAAAAGTCTGGATTGTGTGGTAAAGAGTTAAACCCCATACCCCAAAGTGCTACTCAATTAAGCCCGAAAGTGTCACTCAATCAATGATCGAAGATAAGACATACAGCAATACTATATATTTCTTTGATAGAGAGTAAGGACAAAAAAATGCTTAAATATCATCCCTATGAATTAATCTCAGAAAATATCTTACCAAAATACTGCTATTGCAAACAGATTACTATCGCAAAGATTTTCCAAAGATAATTTTTCAAATAAATGTTTGCATTACAGCAGTATTTCAAAATCATTTTTTTTTTTCTTCAAAGGTTTACAGCATGAAACAGTCTTTAACATTCATGTGTTTCTCCTACAATGCAAATTCTAAATAATTGTCTCTCTACCAGATGACAAGAATTTTAGATTTTTCAAAATTAAAAGCGTCTAAAGACAACTAAGTATGTTAAAGAAAATTGTCTTTTGACAAAAAGGAAGCAATTAGGGAAAAGGTGAAAATACTGGATACCAGCATTTCCTCCTTTTCCTCCAAATATTTTCAAGTTTTCTACTTCAGGCTTAATTTAAACACAGTATGTTCACCCACAAAACTGATTGCACATCAATAGTATGCAGGGAAAATAATGAGGTAATGCCTTTAAAGTATTAAAATATAGTACATACAAATACACATTTACAGGTATAAAGGACATGTCATTCTTCTTCCAGGGCATCCAGTCCTCGGTAAATCTGAAACTTCTACAAATTCAACTGCAATACCCTGGACAATAATTTCCAAGTATTAACTTGAAGACCGTACAAATATTTCAACCAAGAGGGAAAAAACTATTTTTGCTATTTCAATGTTGTTTATATATATTGCAATTTTGGACAAATTGGATCCACAGTTATACAGCATATCTTTGAAAGCCTAATCTTCTGTGCACAAAGAGACTAAAAGTGCTCCTGCATCCCAATCATTAATTCCAGGTGAATTTAGTTTGATTATACAAGTTAACAATCTGCAATTGGACCTAGATACCTAGAATGACAACTGAATGTAACAGAAAGTTACTGTTATAAAACGTAATCATGTACAAAGTTATAGTAATTTATGCAGATGTAATTTCAGCCAATTGGCTAGGCCATCATTTGAACATTATAAAAGGTTTAAATCCTTTAGCAAATATTTAAGAACATGAAATGATAAGCTTTTGAGGATATTGTGGAGAAAAGAAGAAAATACTGGTAACCAGCACAAAAAAAGGACAATAGTCTCATTTACCCCCTGCTACTTACTACTGACCAGAATCTCCACTTACAAAACCCTAAAAATGGAAATTGATTTTTAAATTTTAAATATTTCATTTGTTTAGTACAAATGGCTAAAACTATCTAAAAGCATAAATTTTATCTCCAACTTTCAAGAATTGGATTTATAGGGCGTATTCCATTAGGTCTTTACCAAACAACAAAACTATAGACTTGTCCAAAGTGAAAGCATTTGCACATGACAAAATTTAGTGTGACTCCTAATTTGAACTTTGTTCTGGGATGGGAAGAAACTAATCTGGGTAGTGTAGAAATTGCTGGTGCCAGCATTCTGTGCTTTTTTCACACATTGATTTCAAGAATGTTCTTTTTCACCGGTATTTCAATGATGACAAAATCCAATCAGTCGCAAGTTCTTTTTTTTTTTTCCACAATTCAAGTAATTGGAAGATTAAAGTGTCAAAAGAACTCTTTTTTATAATCTGGCCACATAGAATGGAGTATTCCATTTTTTTTTCCCCAGAAAACATTTTGTGCCAAGACCCGAAGAAATAAGAAGACAATTGAAACCAAGAAAATGAGTGTGTTCAGCATGGATCTAGAGCATACTTTACATCTGTGATGTCTATTAAGGATATCTACTGTTTTCACACTTTAAGCCATCTTTTAACACGTGAGTACATGTTAACTCTTGACCAAACAACAAAATTTTAGACTGGTCCAAATTAAAAGCATTTGCAGACAGCAAAATTGACGGGACTCAGAAATTGAAACTTGTTCTGGGAGGGCAGAAAAAATTGTGGGAAAAGGAGAAAATGCTGGTCACCAGCATTTTCTCCTTTTCCCACAATTTTTTCTAAATGAAAACCAGGGATTGTTTGGGAAAGCGTTAAGCAGGTGCGCTGCACTGCAATTAATTGAGAACAGTCAGAAAATCTTCTGAAAAACACACCACTGTGTTCTAAAAAACTCAATTCACATACAACGTTACGAGTTTTTGTAGTAGGACAAGGGAAAAGCCCATATTGTTTATGTAAATGGCAGTTAGACATGGCCTTGGGTTGGGGATATAGCACTTTACTTGACTTTAAAATAAATAGTGAACTTTCCAAAGCACAATAAACAAACAACAGATCTTGTGATAGAGGGTAAAAAACTCTTTTTCTAGAGGTATTGAACTTGTCTGCAAATCTCATTGGTGAACTCTGAACATTTGGACGAGCCTCCCAAATCACCGGTCAAAACCTGTGGAAGATATAAAAGAAAATGCTATGAAATAAAACAATGATGATGGATCTATATTGCCTAACTGAGACAATATGAAAGGTGTACAACTATCCAAGGTCCAGTGTAAAACAGAAAAAAAAATTGTCATTTCTTTATAGTAAAAAAACAAACCCTATATTTTCTGTATAGAGAAAAAAACACTTTTTGAAAATAAAAACTCCCAATCTCAAGGCTGTTTCTGCAGAAATACAAAAAAAATATTGAACAGTGCTAAACAAAAAGAGATAAAGGTAATGCAAAGAATATATTGATGGATATAAACATACACTAACAGAAACATTACAGGAACAACAGTATGACAATACGCTTACTAGCCTTTTGTCTATGAAGCTATAATAAAGTTTTTGTAGTAGTCAATTGAATTAGAAAATACAAACCTGTCCCTCTCTAATAACATTGAGGGCAGCAGCTTCAATTCTGTCAGCATAGGAGTTGAGTTCCATGTAACGTAACATCATCACAGCACTCAGTAGCAGTGCTGTAGGGTTGGCAAGGTCCTTCCCTGCAATATCTGGGGCTGTACCATGAACCTGTAATTACAGTAAGCAAAAACATGCCCTTATCACTATTTGGGTTTGTTCTTATGCTTGATATTTCTTTTTATAACAATAATTTTTTCACATATATGTACATATATTTTGGTAAACAAATTTCACAGGAAAATATGATATTAGTACACAATGCAGCATCCATATGAGAATAAGAGGGCCAAGATGGCCCTGGATCGCTCACCTGAATTTTTGAGAGGACCATAGCCCTTTTTTTTTTTGAAGGTATTGAAACACTGGAAACAAAATCATTTTGCCAAGCAATTCTTAAAAGGTCACCTGTAAAAGTCCTTTCAAAATCTGACCAGCAGTTTCAGAAAAGAAGAATTTTTAGGAGTTTCTTAATTTCCGTACAGTGCAAGTAGCCCCCATTCACCAGAGCCATGTTTCTTGACCTATCAAATTTTCGCGAACAAATTTTGAAACAGGTCATTCAAGAAAAATTTCTGTGAAATAAATTTCAAATCTGACCAGCGGTTTCAGAGAAGAAGAATTTTCAAGAAATTCTTCATTTCCATATAGTGCAAGAAGCCCCCATTCACCAGAGCCATGTTTCTTGACGGATCAAAATTTCGCGAATAATTTTTGAAAAGGGTCACCCAAAGAACATCTCTGTGAAATTATTTTAAAATCTGGCCAGCGGTTTCGGAGAAGAATTTTTAAGAATTTCTTCATTTCTGTATAGTGCAAGAAGCCCCCATTCACAAGAGCCATGTTTCTTGACGGATCAAATTTTCACGAACAATCTTTGAAAAGGGTCACCCAAGGAACATCTCTGTAAAATTATTTTAAAATCTGGCCAGTGGTTTCAGAGAAGAAGAATTTTTAAGAATTCCTTCATTTCTGTTTAGTGCAAGAAGCCCCCATTCACCAGAGCCATGTTTCTTGACGGATCAAAATTTTACGAACATTTTTGAAAAGGGTCACCCAAGGAACATCTCTGTGAAATTATTTTAAAATCTGACCAGCGGTTTCAGAGGAGAAGATTTTTAAAGAATTTCCTAAAAAATTCCATTTTGTTGCCATGGCAACCAGAATTTTTGATGGAATCAAATTCTGTAAACAATTTTTAAAGAGGACCTCCCAAGGAACATTCCAGCCAAGTTTGGTCTAAATCCGCCCAGCGGTTTAGGAGGAGTTGATGTTTAAAGAATTGTTGACGATGCACGACGCACTGACGCACGACGGACGACGGACACCGGGTGATCCTAAAAGCTCCCCTTGAGCACGTTGTGCTCAGGTGAGCTAATAAGTGGCAAGAACTGACAATAGTGAATACTATGACACACTGGTATACTTGCTGGAATTGGATTGACAGCAAGCCTAGGTCCTAAATTGCATCATACTACTCTGTAAATTACCGGTGTAAAGCGTGATAACTGATGTCAATTACATGAGCTTTAGGTGTCAAACTTTGAGGAAGATCATTAATCTTGTTCTACAATGAGCAGTTCTGATATTTCCTTTTGATTCTATGGCTTTATTTGTAGTAAGTTGTGTCATTGATGATTGTCATACATGGAAAAACCACTCTGTATAAATTATGGAAGAGATACTTTTGACAGGCCATTTGTAAAATTTCAAATACTTATCATTAGCTATATAGAGGAAGTGTAATGGCTTATGACTACACTCATAGACATTCTTTTATCTGCCAAATCTACTTGAAACATGCTGTTGCAAATGTGTGTGTGTGGGGGAGGGGTGTGTGTTTCTTCTCCATGATGCAATATACCAAGCAGGGTATGGTTCATTTCCTTTAACTCTTACCAGATTAAAGAAACAAGAGGGCCAAGATGGCCCTGGATCGCTTACCTGAATTTTAAGAGGACCATAGTCTATTTTTTTTGAGGTATTGAAACATTGGAAACAAAATTATTATTTTAACAAGCAATTTTAAAAAGAAAAATTTTCAAGAATTTCTTCATTTCTGTATAGTGCAAGTAGCCCCCATTCATCAGAGCCATGTTTCTTGACGGATCAAAATTTCGCAAACACATTTTGAAAAGGGTCACCCAAAGAACATCCCTGAGAAATAATTTCAAAATCTGACCAGCGGTTTCAGAGGAGAAGAATTTTCAAGAATTTCT
This sequence comes from Tridacna crocea, assembly GCA_943736015.1. NCBI lineage: Eukaryota > Metazoa > Mollusca > Bivalvia > Cardiida > Cardiidae > Tridacna > Tridacna crocea. The sequence goes on from OX031066.1 coordinate 22,155,616, forward strand.
TCATTTCTGTGTATAGTGCAAGTAGCCCCCATTCACCAGAGCCATAATCTGGCCAGCGGTTTCAGAGCAGAAGATTTTTCAAGAATTTCTTAGAAAATTCCATTTGGTTGCCATGGCAACCAGAGTTTTTGACGGAATCAAATTCTGTGAACAATCTTTAAAGAGGACCTCCCAAGGAACAATCCAGCAAAGTTTGGTCCAAATTGGCTCAGCAGTTTAGGAGGATTTAATGTTTAAAGAACTGTTGACGACTCACAACAGACGACGGACACTGGGTAATCCTTAAAGCTCCTCTTGAGCATGTTGTGCTCAGGTGAGCTAAAAAGTAAAACGGCTCGTCATCGAATGGCTTAAAATCTGGAATACCTGCAGATATCCAACATTTAAAAGGTAACATGCAAAAATACACATCATAGAGATTCATTGTGCTCAGTTTCAACATATTCAAATGGAAACTGTAGGAGGTGTTGCACTCACAAGAAATTGCTAACAGACAGATGTATGGACGAACAGACAGATGGATGGACAACCAGGGCCATATCATAATACCACCCTTTGGGCATATAAATATGCTAACAACAAGCAAATTCTCTTTATCCCGCAATGATTTCTATCTTTTCAGAGAAAAATTTCATCATCTGAGCAAGATTTAATTTGTAGTCTTCAACTGCTTGGAATTTAGATATAAAATTTTGCTGTATGGTACAGAGCTAGTAAAAGCAAGAGCTCTGCATGACAGTGAGACTGGTTAGCTGTAGTTGCTTGATATCCTGTGAAAAATTCTAGGTATAACCCATCACCACACAATCCCTACATTTGATGACCCTGAGAAAGAAGCCTTTAGAAAACATTGTGTGAAAAGGAGAAAATGCTGGTAACCAGCATTTTCTCCTTTTCCCGCAATGTTTTCTAATCTTCATAAAACAAATTTCAAATTTTCAGTCACTTTTATTTTGTCACCTGCAAATGCTTTCCATTTAGACAAACCTAAACTTTTGTCATCTGGTAATGAGATAAAAGGGGCATAACTGTGGAAACTAGAGCTGTCTCTGACTGTGACTTAATACCTTCAACAGCGCTTTGACAGAAACTGGCAAATTATTTGTACAAAGCAAGACACACCGACAGACACATGGACAGACATACGGACGGACAGGCGGATTCCAGAATACCCCCGAAAACATTCGTTTTGCAGGGGATACAAAAACACTTTGATGCATACCCGCCCTTATATTTACCAGCCGATATAGCTCAGTAGGTTTTGGGTCACTACAGGTTGTGGCTTTGTATCCTCGACTGGCCAACTAAAATTACTAATAGTCTTTCTGATAAGACATTAAACTGAGGTCCTGTGTGACGTTGCTATACACCGGGCATGTTAAAGAACCAGTCGAACCTCTCAGTAGTTTCGACCTGTATCCTTGCACTATCCCCTGTAACAACTAACCATCTTCTGGGGGCGCGCTCAGATGGGCAACCAGTAGCGATGATAAATAAATGGAAATTACCAACCAACCAGCCCTTATTGTATGGGCTCTCCTTAACTTTTCAGAAATTGTAGTAAATATCTTCAGTTATAAAGCAGATATTAAAAATGTTAAAGTTTTTGAATGACGAAGGTGACTTTGACAACACCGCAAAGAACAGGGCTACGACTATAACTTCACTATTTCAGTAGAAAAGCCCAGCCAACAAAATAAAAAAAAAAAATGGCATGATCTGATTACAATTATCAATGAAGACAGTATACAATTAGGGAATGAATCATCATATGATTATTGTCTAATCTGATATTTCCTTATTACTTAACCCTTATCCCACTATATAACTAAAAGTAAATTTATAGTTGATATTAGTAAGCAAAATATTGCTGCTTCAAAGTTGTTTTTCTGGGATATAATAACACATTATTGGACAGTGTAAATCAAAGATCAGGCTGCACATCTGTGCAGTCTGATCTCCATCTACACTGTCCGCAAAAGGTGAGTTGCACTTAGAAGCCAAAGGGTTAACTCATCACCACATGCAAGCATCTCACAATACTTTTACATCAAAGCACATCAATTTTTTGAAAACAGTGTGTAATATGAAAAAGAATATGTTCAAACAGTACTTATATTTGAGATGATCAGATCAAAGGCCAATTTAGTTTTACAGGTTCAAATGCAAGAAAAGTGATGTTGCATATTTGGCTAAATTGCTAATTCCCAAATCAGTATACTACCAATTGCCTTCATTTGAAACATAAAATGCACAAAAATTATGAATTGTCCCACTTAATCTAGTCAATAAAAAAGTCCCTTACTGGTCCATAGTAAGGGATATTGGTATAAACATTTGCAATGGTATTTGTCAAAAGAAATACATCTATCACATGACAATTACTCTTTCCCTTTCCCACAATTCCAAGTTTTAACAAACCTTGCGAAAAAGTCTTTTAAAAACATTGTGGGAACAGATGAACATGCTACTAACCGCATTCCCCTTTTAACACACAGTTTTCTACAGTTGAAAAATAATTTTCAGTTTTGGAGTCACAATTATTTTGTCATCTGAAAGTGTTTTAAATTTGTTCATGTCTAAAATTTTGTTGTTTGGTAAAGGATTAAAAGAATTCTTTTGATTTACAGTATTCAAAAAGTGCACACTAGGTGACAAGTCTATACAACGAATAGCAATTAAAAGCAACCTTACACTGGGGATTGGAAGAAGTTCACCATTACAAAATGTATCCAATCCCACATAACTGTGAAGGTGATAAAACTTTCAGTCATAAGGAATTTACGACCCATGAAAACAAGAGGCTGTCTTGTCAAAGTGATCACGTTTGATCCCTGGCTATTAATTAATCATTAACCCACATTCAGAATCATATAAATTATTTCAAAAGCACTTCATAAATTTTATCACACGGCAGCTAGAATCTACAGCACAGACAAAGCCTAAAAATTCAAGGTAACAATTTTTATCAGCTAACAAAGTTTTAGAAATGTTTGAATGAAAACATTTGCGTACATCTAGATAAAAGAGTTTACAGTGATGGAATTTGTCTTTTACCCTTTACCCCACAACAAAAATGTAGACATGTCCAAATTGAAAGCACTTGCAGACAATTCAAATACATGTAAGTCACAAGTGATCGTAGTTATCTTTGATGGGTGATAAAAGATTGTGGGACTTGGAGAAAATGCTGGTTACCACAATTTTTTCAACAAGCATCTTCATCAGGGGTCGTTAAAAGTCTGGATTGTGTGGTAAAGAGTTAACCCTTTACCACACAATCCCGACTTTTAACGACCCTGAGAAAGAAACTTTTTGAAAACATTGTGGGAAAAGGAGAAAATGCTGGTAACAATGTTTTCTTCCCTTCCCAAAAGAAATTTCGCTTTTTCTGTCACTTTTAGTTTGTTGTCTGCAAATGCCTTCAATTAGGACCAGTCTAAAATTTTGTCGTTTGGTAAAGAGTTAAGAGGATGACAACATTTGCAGAAAATGAGAAAATGCTAGTTACCTGCATTTTCTACTTTTCAAACCCTCTTTTCGTGGGTTGTAAAAATTCTTGCAAAGCTTGAGACAAGGTAATAGCCATTTACCATTTAGATGCTTTGTAGACATGAGACACAATACCAAGGGTGGTTCAAGAGATAATGATAAGCTGCATTAACTCATTACCAAACCACAAAATCTTAGATTGTCGAAATTGAAAACATTTGCAATGATGAAATAAAAGTGACTGAAAATTTGAAATTTGTTTTGTGAAGGTCAGAAAACATTGTGTGAAAAGGAGAAAATGTTGGTTACCAAAGGCTTCTTTTTTTAGGGTCGTCAAAATTAGGGATTGTGTGGTAATGGGTTAACTGAAGAAAAGGAAAATGTGTTTCCCTGAAGACATGGAAAAACTACAGCATAAAAGGAACAGTTCTTTGTTACAAGCTATTTAACCCTCTACGAAATGATAAAACTTCAGACATGTCCAATTCGAAAGCACTTGCAAACAAAAATTGAATGTGGTTCATACAATAGGGCTATATTCTAATAAGTTTGTAAAGACTGAGAGAAAAGAAGAAATTGCTGGTTACCAGCATTTTCTTCTTTTCCCGCACTGATTTCACAAGGCTTCCAATTCATGGTTGCTAAAACACAGGGTTTTGTGGATATGCGTTAAATTAACCTCACTGCATTTGATAAGGAATGATATAAGATAAAATTCCAGTCAAGCAAATACAGAAATTGCTCTTCATGAGCAATATCCTCACTTGCCACAATGTTTTAATAGAACCCACTAGGGGCCAGGCCCCAAAATGAATTTGGTCGAGGAAGGATTAGGTCTCAACCCTTTCCATAGTGATGAGCTCCAAACTATTCCAAATCAAAAGAACCAGCATTACCGGCATTTTCTCCTTTTCTCACAATGTTTACAAAAGGCTTCTGTCTCAGGGTCGTAAAAACCAGGGATTGTTTGGTAAAGGGTTAATTAAATCCAGCTGAAATGATTGAATTGCTCCTTGAAAGAGTATATTTCTCTTTGAAAGGGTAGAAAAATCTATGTAAAAAGGAGGACAATGTTTGATTCTATCTTTTTCTCTTTTTTCCACAATGTTTTTGAAAGCTTTCTCCCTCAGTTAATCTTCCGAGTACCCTTTGCACAGTAAAAACCAAGCAGCATGAGATTGTGGACCAAAACATGAAAGCAAATAATATTGCGAACAAATTGCAAAATAGAAAGTGCAGAGGACAATTCAAATATTGCTCAAATGATGAAATTTGTCTTTGATAGGGTAGAAAATATTATGGGAAAAGGAGAAAATATCATTCTTTTTGTGCAGCAGCACAAGCAGAATGGCATCACACAACATGGTAACACTAAAAGACTAACAATGGGGGAGCTTTGAAAAAGCAGTAGGTAGTATGCTGGTCTATCCCACAGATAGATGTAAAGGTACAATGTAGCTGGGTACAGGTATTTGGTGATATATCGTGCGGCCATATCGACATGTGGTTTGGTAGCTTAGTTGGTTAGAATGCTTGAACGGTATTCCTGAGGCCCTGGGTTCGAATTCCGGTCGAGCCGCGATATTCTTTCACCACCTGTTACATTGGCGCCCAACGTAAAAAAACGCCACTTATTACAGAGATGAAGTAACCGTAATTAAAGAATTTGTAGATGAATCTTCATGTGGTGGGGGAGTATGTAGAAAATATCATTCATTCACAAGTATTAATGTTATTGACCTACCAACCAGTCTTGCTGACATAGAATAAGTGAGAAATGCTATTTGCAAAGGCAATCCAACAAATAACAACCAATTTTGTGATTTTTTAGTGCAGCAGAGGCAGAATAAACCAAAAAAACGTCAGAAGGACAAAGGTTAACCCTTTACCAAACAATCCCTGGTTTTTACGACCCTGAGATAGAAGCCCTTTGAAAACATTGTGGGAAAAGGAGAAAATGCTGGTAACCAGCATTTTGTCCTTTTCCCATAATGTTTTCTACCCAGCTGGAAACAAATTTCACTTTTTGAGTAACGTTTATTTTGTTGTCTTTCAATGCTTTCAATTTGGACCAGTCTAAAATTTTGTCATTTGGGAAAGGGTTAAATCCATGAAACAGGGCACCAGTCAACCTTAAGATCTTACTGTAAACCTCACTGGTAAATTAAAGTTTATAATGTTTCTTTTAGAAAAAACAATATGCACAGACTAAAGTAAAGTTGTAACACCGAATTCATAACAGTTAATTCAAGTATATAATATCTTTTAGGATAAACATGCATGGACTTTAGATTAAGTCTGGTCAAATTTTCCTAGCATATCAGGGCCAGTTGAAACACCCAATTCATAATGGTAAATTCAAGTATATGATGTTTCTTTGGATAAAAAATAATTGCACAGACTATAGTTTAGGTCTATTCAAATTTTCCTTGCATATCAAGGTAAATTATAACACCCAATTTATAATGGTAAATTAAAATATATATTATATTTTATGTGCCTATATTTAGAAATGTTATGGTTAAAGAAATGATGTAATTTAAGCTGGGAGTAATTATTTCCCGTCACAGTAAATATTTTCCTCCTGCCGAAAATCTGGTAAATTGACTTGAGATCACTAGTTCTAAAAGTGGCATTTGTTGAGAAAATAATCAGAGGAATATAATATATAGTTTATCTCATCAGTTTGTGGTTAATATGGGGAAATATTTGCAGAAAAAGGGAGAGGTCTGTGAAAATAACTTGTGCCTTACGGCACTCGTTATTTTCACATACCTTTCCTTTTTTCGGCAAATATTTACCCATATTAACTAAAAGCTGATGAAATAAACTCTATATAATGTTCCTTTGGGGAAAAAATGCACAGACTGTATTTAAGTCTAGACAAATTTTTCAAGCATATTGGGGTAAGTTCTAACACCACAATTTTCTATTTATCTGACACAAAATACATACAGACTCAAAGATGGCACCATCCTCCCCAATGTTTCCACTTGGCGTCACACCCAGTCCTCCTATTAAACCTGCACATAAATCACTGAAAAACAAACAAAACAGAACAGAGATCTTATTAAACAAGAACAAGTGTACAAAGTCAATATTGCATCATGTATAATGTGTACAACAGCATACTTTGTTATGCTCTCTCTCTCTCTCACCCCCCCTCTCTCTCCACCCCTCTTTCTCTCTTCACCCCTCTTTCTCTCCCTCTCTCTCTCTCTCTCTCTCTCTCTCTCTGGAGACGCAAATATTGTGTCTTGTTTGGCCTTTTACCAAAGACATCATTTTGAACACTAAGCGCTCAGATAAACTAAAATAAACCAAAACAATCTTGCAAGGAGAAAGTTTCGAAAGTTTCTGCAGCATGTACAAAATTTCTGTCTGACAACGCAAATCACCACAAACCTATAACCAATTTTTTAAAAAACGTCTGAACTATCAATTTTACATCAAAATACAAAATATACTTTCTCTCAAACACTTCTCATTCTGGGATGTTTCAAGTACAATGTATTTATTTGAGTTAATTGTAACCAGCCATGCAAATTTGAACATAATCATATATTTACCTAAGGATATCTCCGTATAAATTTGGCATGACAAGAACATCAAAGCTAGTTGGCTCTTGTACCATCTGAATAATTATAGGAAACAAAACATACATTAGTGACAGATCTAAAACTTCACCCTTGATTAACCCTTTACCAAACGACAAAATTTAAGACTGGTGCAAATTGAAAGCACATGCAGACGACACAATGGAGGTAACTCAAAAATTGAAATTTGTTTCCAACATGGTAGACAACATTGTGGGGAAAAGGAGAAAATGCTGGTTACCAGTATTTTCTCCTTTTCCAACAATGTTTTCAAAGGGCATCTATCTCAGGGTTGTAAAAACCAGGGATTGTTCGGTAAAGGGTTAAGAAAATAATTTTGGACTTGTCCACATTCATTCAAAAGAATTTTCAAATGATGACGAGTGTTGCCCAGATGATGGAATTTGTCAAAGTGTAGAAAACATCATGGAAAAGGGAGAAAATTCTGTTTAACCTTTTCCCAAACAATAAACTTTTGGACAAGACCAAATCGAAAGCATTTGCAGACGACAATTCAACTCTTCCTGAAAAGATGATTTCTGTCTATGATAGGATAGAAAACATAGGGGGAAAAGGAGAAAATGCTGGTTACAAGCATTTTTTTGTTTTCCCACAATGTTTTCAAAAGGCTTTTATTCCAGACCCGTAAAAAAACAGGGATTGTTGGGGAAAGGGTTAATGAAATGAATATTTGAAGTCAACTTCAAATTGCTTGTATATTAATTAATATTGATGACACTGTGAATGAAGTCAATCAAGACTACCACCTAGTTGAAATATCCATATTTGAATGCTACATACCCTTATTTTTTTTTCATAGGCCCTTGAAAATATTCAAGAACATGACTGTGATTCAAACAAAAAGCTATTATGAAATTTCTAACATAATATTGTGATAGTTTTCATGAGATTTAGTTACATTTTTAACCAAAAACAGTAAGATTTCTCTACAACATAGCATGATACTGAATCAGCACAAGTATACAAGCTCTTGATAATCTGCTTTAACTCATTACCAAACGGTAACATTTTAGGTTTGTCCAAATCGAAAGGATTTGCAGACGACAAAATAAAAGTGACTGAAAATTTGAAATTTGTTCTGTGAAGGGTAGAAAACATTGTGGGAAAAGGAGAAAATGCTGGTTACCTGCATTTTCTCCTTTTCCCACAATGTTTTCTAAAGGCTTCTTTCTCAGAGGCGTCAAAAGTAGGGATTGTGTGGTAATGGGTTAATACTTCCCAAACAATAGAATTCACATCATCTACTGCCCAAATTGATAGTTTGGCAAACTTACTGGCACATGCCTTTGAAAAGCTAAAAAACACTGTTGCAAAAGGAGAGAAATGCTGGCTACCAGCATTTTCTTTTTTTTCTACAATGTTTTCCTCAGCTTTCTTTATTAGGGTAATTTGTAAAGAGTCAATCTAAAGTATTGCAGTGAATAAATAAAGTGCAAGAAAGATGAGTAAAGCCAATTATGGTACAGAAAAGAACGGTAAGGCATGGCAGGGCTGGCAGGGCAAGATAGATGTTAAGTTAATTAATAAAACACTTACATTCAAACAAACTGTATCAAGATACATTTCCTTGAATTTTATATCTTTATTTTTTTCTGCTACATGTCGGCAACACTTCAAAAATAAACCATCGGACATTCTCCTGAAATTATGAAAACAGACTAGTCATTACAGTCAATTTGTTTAAGAAATAACTTGATATAAATTAAATACCTGTAGAAATAATTAGAACAGGAAGATTGGAACTGTGTAACCAATTCTGATAAAAAAGAGTTTTTCTTTCACTCTTCTTTTAGAGAAGACAAGTTCAATTAGAAAATATTGTGCAAGAAAGGGGCACTTGCCTCAGTATTTCTCCCCTTCATAACTTGTACTAATTACAGACATATCTTTATATCAACAAAACCATACATCAGCTCTTCACAATATTTACTCCATGCCTGTGATTTTGAACTAAATGCTTTTTCTTTTAACCCTTTGCCACTCTATCCTGATATTTAACACTGAGGATTACCAGCATTGCCCATTTCCCACATTGTTTTCCAACCTTTCTTAGACTACTTTTCCCTTTTGAGCTACATTTAATTTGAAGCCTGCAAATGCTTTCAAAATGGAAAAGTCCAAAATCTTGTTGTTTGGTTAAGGAATAATAATAGTCATTACATTCTTTTACATATTAAGGTAAAACAGAATAGAGAGGTAAAGAAGACTTCAAAACCATTTAAAGAAAAATAAAATTCAGACTTTCACTGACAAAAAACACCTTGAACAGCTGAAAGCAAGAGCACAAATAAAAGGTAAGTTATGTCAACAGCAGCCCAAAAAATAATGCAGCTGTTAAAATGCATTCAAATTTAAATTCTAACGTGACACGCCAATTCGGCTCTATAAACACAGTGCAAGAGAAGCGTGGTAAAATCTGCAACATTCAGAGTGATTCTGTATAAAGTAAGTTAGTGTCAGAGTTATTCAATGGAACATAATCTTCATCTACGTTTTTTCTCTATTGGGATGAACATATTTTCCTTTCATAAAGAATTGGTAATGTTAGAATCAAGATAATCTTCTTTCTGTTATGGTTTATCATTCAATGAACCACAATTGTCAGTTATGAGGCACAATAAATAATCCATGAGGGCGATAGCCAGAGTGGTTTACTTGTTGTTCCTCATAACTCGCAATGTGATTTACTGAATGTTAAACCATGTTAGAAAGAAGATTATTTCTTAATTGTACCATTTAAAAGTGTGTGAAGTATCGTGAAGATAACAATCTGTTATTATATGGTCAGTCCAACAGTTATGTCACTAGTGGGAAAAACAAAGAAATTTTAAAATTAACAGAATAAAAACAAAAGATAGAGTGACCTGGCAACATTTAACCAGGTTTTGAAGTTTATTTCTCTGCCTATCACTACTACTTTGACTGTTTGAAGAATAACAATTTGTCATTTTCACAATAATTCCATAAATTTAAATTCAAAATAAGATAACAATGATTCCAGTTTGACCACAACAGTTTATGTGATATGCAGGCTGGATCAGCCCTGAAATTGTAAAATTACTGTAAGATTTTCTCCTGACAAAAAAATACTTTTTGATTTTTGTACATCTAGCACAATGTTTAAGAACTTACATTATATTTGCTTTATGAACAGCAGTGACAGTATCTCTGTTATTTTCCCTCGCATATTTGAATGCATATTCTGCCACTCTCATAGACGCTTGTTCTGTGATCAGTTTTATACTTTGTACAACACCATCTACAATCTGAAAGTAAGTTTGAGGATGCACAAAAGTTTTAACTCTTTGACCAAACCAAAAAAAATTTGGACTAGACTAAATTGACAGAATTCTCAAACACCAAATATTGCTAAAATTGTGAGTATTGTTTTTGATAGGATTGAAAACATCATGGCGAAAAGGAGAAAATGCTGGTCACCAGCATTTTCTCCTTTTCCCACAATGCTTTAATGGCCTTCTCTCTTAGAATCATTGAAAGTCCTCATTATGTGGAAAAAGGTTCAAGTCAATTATATTACATGTACCTTTCAACTTTGACAATTCCACTGTACAGAGTTTGCCTAAGCCCAACTAGTTGTAAAGCATGACACTATATTTCTCTATACATTCTCTATACATTGTAGATTATGTAGTCTGATCCTGAATCTCCACTGTTTGATACATTGAGATTTTGAACAGCAACAGAACTTTGACATCGCAACATTTTGAGTTTAACCCTTTACCAAACAATCCCTAGTTTTGACAACCAAGAGGAAGAAGCCTTCAGAAAACATTGTGGTAAATGGAGAAAATGCTGGTAACCAGCATTTTCTCCTTTTCCCACAATGTTTTCTACTCTTCTGAGGTCATGTTTCAATTTTTGAGCCACATTTATTTTGTATCTGCGAATGCTTTCAATTTGGAAGAGTCTACAATTTTGTCATTTGGTAAAGGCTTAATTACTGGCTGAAAATTTTCATGCAATTTCAGCATCAGTTTTAGGGTTAAATATCTAAAGATATGACCTGGTTATGTTTTATTCCTTAACTCTTGCCCAAAGACTAGACTTGCGCAAAACTGAAAGCATTTGCAGATGGCAAAATAAGTGGCAAAAAAATTGAATTTTTTTATAGAAAGGGTAAAAAACATGGTGGGAAAAGGAGATAATGCTGGTTACAAGCATTTTCTTCTTTTCTCACAATGTTTTCAAAAAGCTTCTTTCTCTGGGTCGTTAAAAGACGGGATTGTGTGGTAAAGAGTTAGTGTCAATACCAAAGTTGTAACCTTATATAACAAATTTATGGAAAACACAAAAAAGAAGGATAACCAACAGAAGGCAAACCTTTACAAAACAATTGTATGTTTTAATGACCAAAAAAAAAAAATGTTTGAAAACGTTGTGGGTAAAGAGAAATTACTAGTAGCCAGATTTTTCACCCTTTCTACAGTGTTTTTTACTCTTTTACAGACAAATCCCATCATTTGTGCCTATTTCACTGTGTTGTTCAGCAAATGCTCTCACAGTGCACCATTCTAATATTTTGTCATTTGGTAAAGATTTTAGGATTTAAGCCTGAAATCTTTGGGAAACATTACATTAAATGAAAAATCTTATCTTTTAAAATAACATGTCTTTCAAAAGTGATCCACTGTTCTGTTGTATGATCAAATAAGATTATTGCTGAGGTGAAAATGACCATGTGCGTAAAAATACTAGACATATATAATTCATGTCAACTTTGGCCTCTTTCTCCAGCAAACCCTCCCCCAATGCCAATTGCCAACATCAAATAAAAGAATGTCTCCTTTTCCTACAATGTTTCTGACGATGTTTTTAAATGTCCTTTCTGTCAGGGTCTTTAAAGGTCTGGATTGTGTTGTACAATGGTTAAGATATACTAACTGACCACTGTTTGACTGTTGTATTGCGGATACTTTAATGACAACAAATCCTCTCATTCTTGCAGATCATTCTGAGGCATGTCTTATATCAGTTATATCAGTGTAACACTTACTGTATGTTCGATTCCACTATATTCACCCTCTGTATTTTCTCTTATTGTGACCAGATCAACATCGTCATATGGTGTTTTGAAACCTTCTATTGACTTGCACGGTCGGACGTTAGCATACAAACTAAATGCCCTGAAACGCACAACAAAGAAAAAGGTGAGTAAGACAACCAATTACCAACACTGACAGGTGTTAAAAACATCTTGGAAAAGGAAATGATGCTGGTGACTACTATTTTCCCTTATTTCTACAATGTTTTCTACCCTTCAAGAGATAAACTAATTCTAATGTTATTCTATCTATAAAGGAAGATTTATACAATAACATCAAATTTCATTTCCCATATAAAATATACATGTCTGAAATAAATTTTCAGCAGATGACACTAAAAACTTCTAGTGAAAAAAGAATTTGAAGTAGACAACTGTAGACAGATTTCCTTCAGTGTGTACTGAATTAATCCTGAAACAGTTTTTCACTTACTTTCTTAAAGCTAAATTTAAAGACTTGTGTCCCTTTCCAATTGGTGTTGCAAGAGGTCCTTTTAAACCTACTTCAGTCTTTGCCATGGAATCAAACACTTTCTGAGGAAGATGAAAGTTTCCGTCGGCTCCTTTCACCGGTGTGACATCCACTTCCTCCCAGTCCACAGGTGCCTGGATTTGAAAGTCGGTGAAAACAATAAACAGATGCTGAATTACAGAATAAACAAGCAATTTTGTTGAAATAACCCTGCAAAAAATCCTTTGCACAATGACCCATTAGGCGATGATGCAGATGACACCAGGATTATGATAATACACTGTACCTATATGTTAGCTTCGAAAACAGCCAAGTTAAAAGTAAAATACTCTGTGACAAAGAGAAAAAACCAGACCAATCACAAGACAAAGATGCCCCTCATGGTTTCCCATAAGAATGTACATGTATACCAGTTCAGACTTTCACAACAGATTTTCACATGTTTGTCCTCAAATTTCTTAGAAATGCCCAATAGGGCATTTCCATGGTATCTCTATTTGACCCTAAATAATAGCAAGGATGAAGCCGTTTTTATGGGTATATGACACCTTTTGATAGCATAAAAAAAAATGTGTCAAAAGGTGGAATTTGCTCTTCATGAGCAATTTCACCTTTTGCCACAATGTTTTCTATAGGCTCCTAGAAGCAATGCATAGAAATGAGTATCTATGGAGTAAAGGGTTAAAAAAAGAACATAATTATAGCTTTTCAAATTGATTAGAAAACCAACTTTGGCAGTGAACCTGAGAGTGGACTAGGTAATACTCTCAGGTCTTGTTCAACTACAAAAATTTCACATCAAGGGAAACATTTCCAGGCTCAAAATTCTGGATTTCTCACATGCTATACAGTTGCAAGTTTGACTGAGCCTCTGGGTTTATCATGTTTTTATTTTCAATTTCCCTGCAAAAAGCCCATATTGCTCTTATCCATGTGTACAAAAAAAAAATACAAAAATGTGTTCACTGTTGATAAAAGTGGTCTTCCAATCTTTACACTAACTATTCTGTCCAAAAATTGTCCATATTATACTTTTTAGTGTCTAACTAATGGATGAATATTTCAGCTTTCGTCTAAGAGAATGACTAAGAGAATGAAAGTTCTGACTTACCCCTGCAGCATCAAAGATTTTCATAACAGAACTTGAAATCTCTGGTCCAATCCCATCACCTGGTATTAGTGTGACAAGCCTTCTCTGTAATTACAAAATGTAATCCTATAATTAATGATGTATCTAAAAATTCCAATGACTAGATGGTGTTATTTAAGGTGTTATACAAATTCTTTCTTGAAGGTATATAAAATATCAAAACCAAATAAAGCCTCTTTGATCCAGTATTCATCATATGTGTGATGCAAATGAAATTATAAAACTTGGTGGGTATAACATGATTTCAAATCTTGAAGACTCAGCTTCACTCATTAATATCAAATGACAAAATTTTAGACCCATCCAAATTCAAAGCATATACAGATGATAATTTTAATATGGCTCAAATAATAAATCTTGTTTTGATAAGGTAGTAATCATTAATGAGAAATAAAGAAAATGCTGCTTACCATTTTCCAGCATGGAAAACTGGAGATTGTTTGGTAAAGGGTAAAAGGGTCCAAAAGCGTTTTAATTTCAAGTTCTGGCAGATGTATTGGTTGACAGGGACATCTATCTTTATACCTATCACATCTCTTTTCGAAAGCCAAGAGAAATTATCTCCAAGCTGAATATAATACATGTACTGCTTTGGAAACTAAAACAACATTTTTTCACCACCTGTAAATCACAATAACTCCTGAAGATAATGAGTGAAGATAGTTCATCAGTACGGGGAAAAATTCTAGAAGCTTAATAAAAATGTAAGTTGTTCTTAAACGATTACATGTATTGCCAGATACACATTTTTGATTAACCAAGATCCTAGAATCAAAGAATCCTATATTCTAACAGCCTCATGGATGAAGGTTTTTGAAAACATTGTTGGAGTGGGAAAATCTCAAGGTAACAAATATTTTCCCTCCATTACACAGTGTTTTATTCCCTTTTGATCTTACCAAATCTGACTGTTTGAGACATATTTGATTGTTTTCTGCAAATGCTGAATCAATTTGGACAAGTCCTAATTTTTGTTGTTTGGTAAAAAGCTAATTAGCTTGATGAACTGAGGCCAATACCTTGTCTGGGTCTGTGCAAAATTGTCTCTTGGAAAGTGCTTGTCTCACTGGTGCCTGTTTCAAGTATAAATAAATACAGTTACTCAACACTTTTTTCATGTAACTCTCGTCTGAATAATTAAGATATCAGAAAATTCATTCTAGCAGTTATGGTGACAGTAACCAATTTTTTCGTTCTTGTTCTTTTCTTAGTTTTTATGACTATAGGGAAAAGATTTATACATAAAACTGTGTCAAAAAAAAAAGGAAAAACTGTAAGCAAGTAGATTTTTTTTCTTTTTCCATAATGTTTTCTACCTATGCAAAGACAAATCTAAACATCTGAACCATGTACATGGTAAAGTAGGCATATCCTTTACATTGAAGTCTACAGTTTTCTCAAGTAGTAAGAAGAGAAATAAAATAAAGCAATCCCAATTATTGACAAAAAAAAGGTTCTATTAATCAGAAAACTTCACAATACATTGGGAAGGGTAGATAAAGTATCAGCATGTGTTCTGATCTTTATCTTTGTCATCCGCACACATTAACCCTTAGGCTGCAAATCACTGACCTTTAGGGAACAGTGTAGATCAAGATCAAACTGTACAGAATGTGCAGTCTGATCTTGGATGTGTACTGTCTGACAGAGGGATATAAACTCCCAAAATACAACTTTGAGATAGCAATATGTTGGTTTTTATTATCAAACTGAAAATTTCATTCTAGTTATCTAGCAGGAATAAGTGTCAATTTTGATGCTTTCTTCTTTCGAAATTTAGGCAATAACCTTCAAGATATGCAAGATAGGAGGGAAAAAATTTGGCCAACTCAATCGCAACCTAGATCTGTTTCATTGATTGCTTTGTATTTTTCAACAGTTACAGTTTTACGCTCTTGCTGTTCAAAAATTAAACGTCTGAAAATCTCGCATGTCTTTTGACCTATCCCATTTTAATTTTTCAATTCATGTGTTCATTACAGAGTGTGACCTAGTCACTTTTGTGAATTTAATGATTTTTGCAAATGACTACAACAAGCTGATCATTTAACTGGTTGCAAAATACATAAAAGAAATTCAAACAGGTCACCAAGGCTGAATGAAATAACAAAGATCACCAATTACATTAGAAGACACTTTCTGAAGCAGACGCTTCATGACATTGGAAGCCATGTTTGTCCTTAGAACGGTGTTATGTAAGTAACTAATCCGTAAGAATCACAATGTTTGTGATTACGCTCTACCTCAATTTAATATGCATGTACATGTAGGCTATAGTATACCGAACATTTATCCCCAAGTGCATGGTACACGATTCAAAGACCCTTCAAATACTTTAGAATAATCTCTCTTTTAGGAAAAGGCCATAACCATAGACTTGAATATTGCTAAACCATCAATCTACACCCTTCCTTTACACTGAGAGGGAGCACTACCCAAATTGCGGCATTTTCTCCTTTTCACAAAATGTCCTATTTCATATTACAAACAAGATCAATCTTTTGAGTCACATTTAAATTGTCGTCTGTAAATACTTCCCATTTCAACAAATCGTAAATAGTTTGATACAGAGTTAAGAGCTCTGCTCTATGAAAAGGGGTTTTTTGTATTTGCGAAAAGTATCCGACCAAAGTCAATTTGCGCAGGCTGACCTGGGCGGACACTTTTCGTTATTTGTCAATTTTCTGTGTGTCTAAGGACTAGTCTACCGCATGCCATGAAATTGTTTGCTCGGTGTGATGGATTACGGAAATGCATTAAGCCCCCTTTTATGGCTCACATATCGTCGGTTTACTTCCAAAACCTCGTAACTACAGCTTGTTACAAGGTGTAGTTACGAGGTTTTGGAAGTAAAACGACGATATATCTAACCCTATCCAACAAGAGCGACAAGTAAATAGAGACAACCGCTACTAGTGACATACCATAGTATTGTAGAAGCTTCTCTCCCTTGATTTTTTTTTTTTATGAATTACATTTAAATGGGAAGTATGTCAAGAAATGAACGAATTTATCAACCGCCAAGAGTCAAGTTTAGTTTGTTATCTGTAAATGCTATCAAATTTAAAAAGTACAAAATTTTGTCGCCCGGTAAAGGCCGTCGTGCACATGGGAGTCACTATGACATTCGATACATGTAAATCCTTTTTCAAAAGCAACCAGTCCGGCATTTTGTTTCAAGACACCTGAGAACAATATCAGTTTCAAACTGATCCCATCCTCACTCTGTGATTAAAAAGGGGGTAGGGCTTGGGTGGATAAAAAGGTGGTTGGTCTACAAACTTGAACAAGTAGTCGATTATTTTTTGTTTCGAAAAAGTCAAGAAATCCATAGCCTAATTTTTTAGTCAGCTAGATGAAACTATTCGTATTTTAGAACTTCTTCCTTCAGAAGAGTCTAAATTCGTAACCGTACGTAAAGGTGGCCCTTCAGAATTTGGGACGAAAATCTTACAAAAATACAAAAAAATCATCCTTATACTCAAAAAGCCTTATACTTTTCATTCATTAACCCTTTCCCAAACAAGCCCTGGTTTTTACGTGTCTACAGACAAAGTCTTTTGAAAACACTGTGGGAAAAGGAGAAATTGCTCGCAACGAGCAATTTCTCCTTTCCCCACAGTGTTTTCTACCCTTTTTGAGAACTTTCTGCCATTTTCTCAAAATCTGAAATTGTTGTCTGCAAACTCTTTCAGTTTTGATGGGTCCAAAATTTGTCGTTTGGGAAAGGGTTAAACCCCAGTAGTCGAAAACCCATACGACAACAAGATAAATTAGAGATTTACAACAGTCCAGGTCAACACTGAAGGGAAACACGGTCTATTTTTACATCAGTAGCTCGCTCATTTACATACCGGAAATATACAGAAGCTTCAAACAAAGCATCCGAAGTTCTATATCATGGAAAATAAAATTTACATGATTGTTATGTTATGGAATTGAATAGTCATTAGTCACATGATAATCACTTAACATTCCCACAATGCTTTTCTGATTTTGGCGGGAAATCTAAAAATAATTTAAGAGGCTACGTAGCCTTTTAAGGGAATACCACCAAAAAAAAAAAAAATTTTTTTTTTGTAATTTTATGATTCTTAATTACTGATGATTCGTATTGTTTTTTCATATAAACTTCAGTGACATATATACTTTTAATATTTCGTGTCATCGGATGTGAAAATTCTAAAAGGCTTTAAATATCGACACAATGTACATTTTGAACCCATTACCATGCAACCCCTACTTTTGACAACCCTGAGATAATTGTCTCATCGAGACTATTCTAATGAGTACCCACAACATAGGGTTTGGAAGAGAAACAATGGAATTTGAATAGCATCAATCCCCTTAACTGTAGCTCTATATAGGCCTATGGTTCTACAGCTATAGCCTAACCAAATCAAAATTACTTGTAAGCGAAAGCCTTGATTAGTTTCATTATATAATTGAGCCGTGCTCTTTAAAAAAGGGGGCTTAATGCATCTATGAAAAGTATAAACCGTGGGCTGCATGCAGGCAAAGTTCATGCAGGCTGACCTGAACCGAAACCATGTTTTCGCTAAATATTAATCAATTCCCTGCATGTCAAAGGTCCAGTCTACCTCACGATGCAGTTGCTTGTGAGAGAAAATAGACTTGATGGATCCAGATCTGTGATAATTTGCTTGTTATCATGGATTATGTGACTGCATTAACCCCTCTTTTGCTGGAGCATGGCTCATGTGTAAAAACGGGGACGTAGGAAGCATTTCAAGAAGGGAGGCGGGGGGGGGGGGGTTGCTAACTTCGAAATACTGAGATTTTTTGTGTGGTTGTTGCATTGCACTAAAAACTCGAATTTTAGTTACTATGATTTTCAAAATTATTGGTAGGGCTGAGCCCCTCTCTCAACCCCCCCCCCAATCGGTTTCTACGGGCCTGAAAAATAATCACGGTTGGGTACCTCAGTCCTAGCTATGTTGAAATATGGTGGTTTATGACCGTTTATTAACCAGCCACGTAGGAAGCATTTCAAGATGGGGGGGGGCTAACTTCGAAATACTGAGATTTTTTGCGTGGTTGCTGCATTCCCCCCCCCCCCCCCCCCCCTCCCCCCGCTGTTCCTACGTACGGGCCTGTTAACC
The DNA here is from genome assembly GCA_943736015.1 of Tridacna crocea. Classification (NCBI taxonomy): domain Eukaryota; kingdom Metazoa; phylum Mollusca; class Bivalvia; order Cardiida; family Cardiidae; genus Tridacna; species Tridacna crocea. The sequence continues at coordinate 22,174,532 of OX031066.1, forward strand.
CTTTGGACCATAAGACAAAGACATTTCTATGGTATCTCTAACTGACTCTAAATAACAGCAAGGATGAAGCCATTTCTTGTGTGTATATGACACCTTTTGATAACATAGAAAACATTGTGACAAAAGGTGAAATTGCTCGTCACGAGCAATTTCACCTTTTGCCACAATGTTTTTCCAAATGCTCAGGACTACAAGCGATGCGTAGAAATGAGTATCTATGGAGTAAAGGGTTGAACGTTAGTACAGAGGGTGTTTTTTTTTGGGGGGGGGGCGGGAAAAGGATATCTTCTTAATGGACAGAGTAGATCTAAGATCAGACTGCACATTATGTACAGTATGATCTTGATCTACACTATCCGCAAAAGATCCTTGAGTCGCAGTTAGCAGCCTTAATTATTAATTAATTCGTCCTTCGCTATGTGAGTTTTTTTTTTTTAAAAGCAACAGATTCCTGAGCTTCGCTAAGTGAGTTTTTTAAAAGCAACAGACTCGTGAGCACTATGAAACCAATAGTTCTATAAATAGCTTCACTCAGCATCCCTCGTTTCGCGCTTGCGTAAAGATCACTCAAAAATTAACTTCCGGGTTTGTGACAGATGGAGGGAACGAATCTCGCTGAAACATATCTTCTCTATTTTCCCCGTTGTTTTCGACATGTGTTTCGATCTTAGTTATGCCTTATGGTGCTAGACGACATAACAAAACCGCAATCATGCATAAAATGGGAAAATTAAAGTGCTTTGAAATCGTTCTTAGCGAAAACAAAACGGTATTTCACCCAGGTGGAAAGATTCTCGGTCAGGTGATTGTAGATCTGAAAGGGGATATGAAAATGAGGTCATTGCGGGTTTTCATGAGGGGTGTTGCAAAAGTACACTGGTCAGAGTCACGGAGTACAGGGAGTCGCCTTGGGTCCTACACGGAGCAATACAATGCCGAGGTGGAATACTTTTTTAAACGTCAAGTCCTATTTGGTGGAGGTATACCTAGAACTATCAAATGCATGCTGTACAACCCCTTACGCCTATTAACCCATTATCACACAGTCCCTATTTTTGTCGACCCTGAGAAAGAAGCCTGTAGAAAACATTGTAGGAAAAAGAAAAAATGCTGTATACCAGCATTTTCTCATTTTCCCGCAATGTTTTCTACCCTTCACAAAACAAATTTCAAATTTTCTGTCACTTTTATTTTGTCGTCTGCAAACATGCTTTAGATTTTGATAAGTTTACAATATTGTCGTTTGTTAATGAGATAATGTTTCTATACCCAGACTACAAAAAGTAACCCTTAGAGTGTCGGATAACTCTTGAGATATTCACTGTTGAAAAGAGAAATCCAGATAATTGCAATTTTGTGGTTGCCTTTGTCTAAAGTGTTTTCAGCAAACCAGACTGTGTAGATTATGGATCAGGCTGCTTGTTTTTTGCAGTCTGATCTTAATGCTTTACCCAGCAATCTCTAGTTTTTATGACCCTAAGATAGAGGCCTTTTGAATACATTGTGGGTAAAGGAGAAAATGCTGGTAACCAGCATTTTCTCCTTTTCCAACAAAGTTTTCTGCCCTGCTGGAAACAAATTCCAATTTTTGTGTTGCATTTAAATTATTGTCTGGAAGCGCTTTCAATTTAGACCAGTGTAAAATTTTGTCATTTGGTAAAGATTTAACTCTTTACCAAACAACAATATTTTAGACTGGTCCAAATTTAAAACATTTGCAAACAACAAAATAAAAAAAGTGACTGGAAATTAGTTTTGTGAAGAGTAGAAAACATTGTGGATGGTTTTCGACTACTGGGGTTTAACTCATTACCATACGACAATATTTTAGGCTGGTCCAATTCGAAAGCATTTGCAGACGACAAAAAAAAAGTGGCTGAAAATTTGAAATTCATTTTGTGAAGGGTAGAACCAGCATTTTCTCCTTTTCCCACAATGTTTTCTAAAGACTTCTTTCACGGGGGTGTCAAAAGTAGGGATTGTGTGGTAATGGGTTAAACTACAATGTCTGCAAAGGAAACTATAGTTGCAAAAGTAGCTTGAAGGGTTTACGCTAGTCACTTTTTATCCCTCTACAAAATGACTCATTTATACAACCAAAAGATAACCATTTGGGCCGCCAGTTTAGATTTGTCCTGGCTTCGATAGGCAAGAAAACAATTTTGGAAAAGAACATATTGTGGATAACCAGAAGTTTCTTCCTTTTCTCACATTGTTTTCAAAAGTTATGTACGTAGTTGTTAAAACTCGAGATCAAGTATTATTTTGCAGAGAATAAAATTAAATGATAAGGTTCTTATCCCTAGCCAGGTAGGAAATACTGTGAGAATAAGGAGAAAATACTGGTTAAGAGCATGTTCACATTTTCAGCCCTGCTGTTTTTTCAAGGAAAACAACAAGTTACAGGCATAGGCCTGGTGGCCTAGTTGTGTCACAGTCATATTTGTGCAATACTTTTACACTTTGTAATAGCCATGTTATTACTTAAGATATTTGTTTCGAAATCAGACAAGTTGCTGACCATCAAAAAGGGGCTCATTCAACAGGGTTCGGTCTATATAACTTTAAAAATATTTTTGAAATAGTTATACCCCTTTTGGACAGAATTTGAGAAAATTAAGCTCTTTCAGCCATGCTTTGGCACTCACTGTTTTTGTTCCATGTTAACATAAGTTTTCTCCTTCAGAAACATAAAAACACAATTAAGTTCTTTGCTAAAAGGCTGGAAATGTTACAGCATTTCCTCCTTTTCCTACATTTTTTTGTCTTTGTCCATTCAAAGACAATTTTCATCACTATAGCCACAATATATCTGCAAATGCCTCTACAGTACACAAGTCTAGAGTTTTTCATTTGGTAAAGAGTTAAATCCTGTGCTTTTAGTTGTGGTGTATTCATTGGTAGAAAAATTAAGTTGATCTTCAGCTTTTAAAGCCCATCAGACATTTTCAGTTCATAAATAAGATTCAATTGATAGCTGATCCATAGTTGTTTTTAGTCAGAATGTATCAAGAAAAATGAGATAGTGTAGATCTTAAATCAGACTGTACATATTTTGTGCTGTCTGATCTTGATCTTCACTTGCCAAAAGAACAACTGTTGTAAATGGCATTTTAAGGTTAATGTTTCTCTTTTGTAGTTCTAGTCAACATTTTTATCTTGCAGCAGTCCATTTATAATAATATTTTAGAAAAACAAAGTGACAGAAGAAACTACTTATGATGTTTTATCCTTATGCCTCTTATTTGTTGATTAACCCTTTACCACACAGTCCCAAGTTTTAATGTCTCTGAAAGAGAAGGTTTTTGAAAATATTGTGGGAAAAGAAGAAAATGCTGGTAGCCAATGTTTTCTAACCTATCCAAGACAAAAATCATTATTAAAGCAACATTTATTGTATCATCTGTATATGCTTTCATTTTGGCCCAGACCAAAATTTTGACATTTGGTAAAGAGTTAAACCTTTTTGCCAGTTGAATATTTGGAATTAACCCTTTCCCAAACAAAAAAGATTAGACCGGTCTAAATTGAAAGCAATTGCAAACAACACAACATACATATAAACTCAAAAATTGAAATTTGTTTCCAGCTGTGTAGAAAACATTGTGGGACAAAGAGAAAATGCTGGTTACTAGCACTTTCTCCTTTTCCCACAAAATACAAAAGGCTTGTATCTCAGGTTTGTAAAACGGATATTGTTTTGGTTAAGGATTAATGACAAAGACATTTCATTGAAAGCCAATGTGTTACAAAACAGGAGAAGAGATATTGCTTTCTGCTTTTGACACTTTGTTTTGAAAATACCTTGGATGCATTGAAATGACCACTTTATGATTTGGAAAGTGGAAAATCTGAAATAAGTGAAGATTTTTTTCTGCAAATTAATGCAACAAATTTTGTAAAGTTTGATGAAAAAAAATGATTTTCCAGATTTCTACAAATGCCTTAATACAGCTGGAGCACCTTTCACTAAACTTAATGCGCACAAACTTTGAGTATGCAGATTTCTTTAAAGGAAGCATTAAGTCTAAATATGAGTTTCACTGAACTGCACATTTTAACGATTTGGAAAGTATTTCGAATAACTTATATGCAATTTCATATGTTTGGGTAAAGCAGGGGTCGTACGTCAAAGGCGTATGGGTCATTACAAACTTCGCTACCCATATAATAATTAAGACTTGTATATTACACTACGCACATAGGTAGCGAGGTTCATCATAACCCAAATGCCTGTGTTGTACATGTGTTACATGTGTTTATTCAATCCCCAAATAATTCCTCATTTTCATAGTTTTAATTACCTTTCAGAGGTAGAAAACATTTTCAAATTTTGTCATGATTTTGGATTGGAGAAAAACAAAATTTTGTTGTGTCTCAAATTTTGTTGAGATTAAAACTTGTACTAGATTCTGGTGTTCTAAAATACCCTTTTTGGTTCTGTAAGTTGAGAGATTCTACAGTAATGACACACTACACGAAACCTACCATCTTCGCAAGCCAAGGGTTACGATCCACTACGCTACTCTACCCTTGGAGGATTGAGCTTGACTTTGACAATCACTCGATACGCATTTTCATTGGTTGCCACTAGCTCTAACTGCATCAAATCGAATTGCTTGTAGCATTTCATCTTTGATAAAAATAGAAGGTAGACATGAATACCTCCGTGGATGTGTGCAGGATCTGTAATGATTTATTACCAAAGAAAACATAAACAAACAATATTTACATAAAGTTTCAATGTGACCAATCAATTATCAGATGTTTTAGGCTATATTCCAGCACCTGACCATGGAATTTCGAAGTATGTTTATGGTTATTGCTTCATGTTGAATTATTTTATTCATAAGTGGTTTGTAAAACAACATTTCATTGGCTATAAAAAATATGATGTAAAGGGAGATAATAAGCAGCATCCAATAGGGGGCGTGTCCTGGGAATCTTGAAATCAGGCTCAATCCGCCAAGGTAAGATCCAGGTAGTGATCGTAACCTTGGCTTGCGAAGATGGAAACCTACTCACTGTTTATAAATTATGCTATATTACCCACTGATGTATTTGACTGATTATTATGTTATTATGCTGTAACTTTTTTACCACACAAAAAATCTTAGCATAGTTCAGATGGGAAGCATTTTGATATGACAATTTAACCCATTACCACACAATCTCTACTTTTTACGACCCTGAGAAAGTTAAAAAAAAAAGACTCTGGAAAACATTGTGGAAAAAGGAGAAAACGCTGGTAATCAGCATTTTCTTCTTTTCCCACAATGTTTTCTACTATTCACATGACAGATTTCAACTTTTCAGCCATTTTCATTTTGTTTTTTACAAATGCTTTCAATTTCGACAAGCTTAAAATATTGTCATTTGGTAATGAGTTAAACATGACTCAAATGATGGAATTAGTGGTTGAATGAGTAAAAAACAATTTTTAAAAAGAAGAAAATGCAGTTTACCAGCATTTTCTTCTTCTTCAAAAATGTTTTTTCTAAAAGCCACTACCTCAGGGTCAATAAAACTTTGATTGTGTGGTAAAGGGTTTAATAACCACAAGTCTACATTCTACCTCAATCTTACAGAGGTATCAGAAGGCAGAGACACGCTTCCAGAAGGCAGACATGAGTTTAACTTTGAGTTTGATCTACCAATGGGGTGAGTATGTTTTCTTTTCAAACACTATCATATTCATAGCATGACAATGGTGTACAGTTCAGGATGAGTTGTTTTTTCTTAAAGAGGCCCTAATACTAATTTTCAGCCAGTTTTAACTCATTCTGTCTTTATTTTATCAAAATACATGTATAGTCATTCTTTTATCTTCATGCCAAATATTGTGCCTGACAGTTGCAAGACTACTTAGATTATGGTCGATAGAAAGTGCATTTCACTGAGTTGCTTTGAATTTAGATCATGCACAAGGTGAGGTCTAAAAGTTTCATGCTTTTCTTGAAATAAGGTTGACAGTAAATAATTTCTCTTTCTGCCATATTTTATTTTGCAAAAGTTATTTGTTGTAAGATGAAAAAATACTGCTTATTTATTTCAGTGGAATAGCCACATCCTTTGAAGGTAAACATGGAAGTATTCGATACTGGTTGAAAGCAGAAATGGACAAGCCATGGTCATTCAATCATAAAACCAAAAAAGCATTTACGGTCATCAGTCCGATAGACATCAATAAACCAGAGTACCAAGTATGTAGGTTTTTGTAATGTGTATTTTTTGTTCATTCTTTAATGTTATGACAAGTTTTCTGGGGATTACTTTGAAAACATCTTGATAAGAGATAATCAAAATGAATTGAGATTGAGTAAATTAAAGGCCCAGCAGAAGTCAAAAGTAAACAATGCAGGAGCTAAAACACATGTAAGTTTAAATTGTATATTGTTAAAAGTATGGAAATTATTGTAAAGATGACATTCTGTTATTTATGAGAAGACCAAGCATCAGTCACAGACAAGTTTGTTGGAGGTAGAAAAAAATGAAATTTTAAGCTAGCTTAAAAGTAAAATAAAACAACCCGGCAATTTTTAACCTAGTTTTTAAGAACAAACTGGCATCTTTTAACCTAGTTTTATACCAGTGACACACATTTGGACTAACAGTACAAGAACAGATTGTCACCTGCACAATGAATGTATTTTTCAGTTTATATGGTATGATTTGTACTTATATATATTTTCACATTAACTTTCTTTACTTTTTGCCATTACTGTGCATGTAATCTAAAAATTCTAAAAAAAGGAGATGTAATTGCTCTGAGCAGTTTATTTTTTTTATCACAATGTATTAAAAAAATGTCTGATTCTTATAAACAAAGTCTGTAAGAAAAAAACAAATGAACAAATGTATAGTAGAAATACAAGGACCAGACAGGATATGAGTTTCTCTGTAGCTCAGTGGTTATTATGGGGGCTTTTTGTCTGGGCATTCTAGGTATGAATCCTGTCTGTTCTGTATTTCTGCTATGCATTTGTTTCTTTGTTACAGACTTTGTTTGAAAGATAATCAAGTAGATAATTCATTGAAATAGAGGATGCTTCGAATCGTAAACATTTGTTGTTCGCAGATTGTTTTCGAGACTTCAATCCATGCTGTGAAAGTTAAAGGGAGAAAATGATGCTGAAAAAATTGTCTAACCCTTTACCAAATGACTGAAATGTAGACAAATCCACACTGAAAGTATTTAAAGACAATGAAAAAAATGTGCCTGAAAAACTGAAAATTGTTTTGGAAAAGGCAGGAGACATTGTGGGAAAAGGGAAAAAATGCTGGTTACCAGCATTTTCTCCTTTTCTCACATTGTTTTTAAAAGGCTTCCTTCTCAGGGTTGTTAAAAGTTGGTATTGTGTGGTAAAGGGTTAACCCTTCACTAGACTGCAAAATTTTAGACTGGTCTAAATTGGAAATATTTACAGACAACAAATCAGTTGTTTCTCAAATGATGGCATTTTTCTTTCGAAAGGTAGAAAACATTATGGAAAAAGAAGAAAATGCTCGCAACCAGCATTTTTACCTTTTCTATCATGTTTTAAAAAGCATTTTCCTATTATCTTTTGCTATCATCTGATGTTTCTTTTCCATTTTTATATGCATGAAGGCTGAAGGGTCATTTTATGTTATGGCACTGGTCGTCCTTCCATCTGCCTGTCCATATGTCTGTCCGTTTGTCCATCCTTGTGTGCGCCATTCCTCTTACAGTTTTCATTGGAATAAGTTCAAACTTACCACAATGAATCTCTATGATGTGTAGTTGTGAATGTGACTCTTAACATTTGGATATCTGCAAGCATTCTAGATTTAACCTATTTCACTTGCAAGCCCCTTTGGGCATATACATATATGTGCCACTTTGCAAAGCTCTTGTTGATTACATACTAGTTAGTGGCCTCACTCTGTAGGCTGAAACCACCAGTTGATTTAGAGGACCCTGGCCTATTGGTCAGTAGAGGTCTTTATATTGCTTTTCTGCAGGTTTGTGTAGAAAGCAGTGTAGAGAAGTCCCTATGTTGTTGGATTTGTACATCTGGACCAATTTCTATCACAGCACGGACAGACAGAAAAGGTTATTGTCCTGGTAAGTTTCAATAGTTACTGCCGCTTTTATCTCAGGGTTGTCAAAAGTCGTCATTGTATGGTAGGGAGTCAAAAAAGGATCAATAGTGCATAGTGACTGGCATTGTGCAATGCAGTATCAAGATGCATTACCTCTCCTCTTTTTTCCCCAGAGCATCAGTTATATAATTGAGCAGTGCTGTGGCAAAAGGGGGCTTAATGCACCTTCGTGATGCATGATACCAATAAAACCATCTCGTAATTGTGGATCCATAACGGTCACTTTTTGAAAACAAGAGAGTAAATCACAAAAGAGTATGGTCCTTTGGCATGCTGAAAATTGATCTGTAGTGGAAAGTTTATGCCAGGTCAGTCGGGTTGATACTTTTCGCAGTTGCATTAAGCCCCCTTTTTACACAACATGGCTTATATATTGTACTATTAGAGTGGCTGCAACTTTTATCAAAAGCTCTTGTGTAAGAATTTGAAATGTTTAATGTTCATATAACATAATTCTAATCTGGCTTAGACATAATTATGTATAAATTTGCATTTACAATTGAAAGACTAATCTTCATTAAGTTAAATAAATGAAAAAGACTTTTTTCATCCAGTAAATAGATCTTTACTGTAAAGTTTAGGCTTTTTTGGCAGAATTTTGGAAAAAGTTAACTCTTTATCAAACAAATTAATTTTAGACTAGTCTAAATTGGAAACTTTTGCAGATCCCAAAATTAAGTTGACCCAAAAATTGAAATTTGAAATTTGTTGTAGGAAGGGTGGAAAACATTGTGGAAAAAGGAGAAATTGCTGGTTACCAGCATTTTCTCCTTTTCCCAAAGTGTTTTCAGAAGGCTTCTTTCTCAGGGTCGTGAAAACCCAGGATTGTTTGGTAAAGGGTTAAATCAGTTTTATGAGTACTCACAACATTGATTTATTGTAAAGCTCTGTAGAACTTTAATATTTTGACTTTTGTGTAACCCCATTTATAAATACCTGTACTGTTGAACATTTACAGGTGAGTCCATAGCAATATCAGCAGAGTTTGACAACCATTCAAGACGCACTGTGATCCCCTATGCCACCTTGTATCAGACCCAAGCCTTTTTTGCCAGTGGAAAATCCCGTGTCAGAAAAACCAAATTTACAGTACTGACAGGTAAATTTTGTCCTTTTATTTGAAATTCCTGTCATAAATTTTCAGGTAGGCATTATTCCTTGCAACTGGAACTTCTGTGAAGTTTGCCAAGTCGTGAAAAGTTAGGCTTTTACTCCCTTGCCATAGAATTTCCTTTTGCAGAAGTGCGGAAGGGTGTTATTCAATCTTTTTGATGCTGCACATTCACCCTGTGCAGATTATTTATTACAGTATTATAGTTGGCACCCAACTGCTGGCTGAAATTGAATAAGTTTTTGCATGTATCTTTCTGTAAAGAATATGAGGGTGTGTTTGATGCTTTAACTCTTTAGCAAATGTTAAAATTATGGACTGGTCCAAGTTCAAAGTAGTTGCAGACAACAAAATAATTTTTTGGGGGAAAAGGAGAAAATGCTGGTTACCAGCATTTTCTCTTTTTCTCTCATTGTTTTCAGAAAGTTTCTTTCTCACGGTTGTTAAAGTCGGGATTGTGTGATAAAGGGTTAAAAGAAAATCCAGACTTTAATGACCTTGAGTAAAAGAAATCTTAAAAATATCATGGGAAAAGGAGAAAATGCTGGTAACCAACATTTTCTCCTTTTCCCACAATATTTTCTACTGTATGATAAACAAGTGTCTTGTACCCCTGCAGAATGAATGTTTTCGGGGTTATGACGGACACTCCGCCTATGAGTCCTTGTGCCTGTCCATGTGTGTGTCTATGTACAAAATAGTAGTAATTTTGTGTCGCGAACTCCTTCCACAGTTTTCTTTCAATCATATTGAGACTTTGCACATATACTTATCATAATTATATTGAAGATTTGCTTGATGCAATTTATAAATATCAACTCATCCTGGTTGAGGAATTGTCTCTCTTTGAACTTGGCACTTTTTTTCTGTCAAAGTGCTGGCAGGGGTATTAAGTCACATTCAGTGACAGCTCTAGTTTTTCATAAAATTTAATTTGTTATCTGCACATGCATTTCGGACTTTTGTAAAGTATTGTCATCTGGTAAAGACTTTTGGTGTAAGAGTGTATGTACTCTTTACCACACAGTCCCGACTTTTAACGCCTCTTAAAAAAGAAGCCTCTTGAAAACAATGTGAGAAAAGGAAAAAAATGCTGGTAACCAGCAATTTCTCCTTTTCCCACAATGTTTTCAATATTTCCCAAAACAAATATCAATTTTTTAGCCATATTCATTTTGTTGTCTGCAAGTGCTTTCAGTACTACCATGCTGTTGAGGTACATGTAGCTGGAGACAAAAGGTCATTGTATTGATTTACAGGTTGTGGATCTGATCCCTGCTTGAGGCCTGCTATATTCACTGGCCTGTAAAATGTCCAAAATTTAAACCTATCATTAGATAGTTATTATGTGTCTAAATGTGTTTCAGGTTTACCTGTAGGACCAGGTACCAGAGGAAGCTGGGATTCCCAGTTGCTAAAAATACCAGCTGTGTCACCTTCTATTGTAAATTGCTGTGTCATGAAAGTGGATTATTTTGTTAAGGTAAGAGGCGTTTATTGATATATATATTATTTTTACTTTTTGCTGAGCGTAGCAATTTCAGCCCATTATCACCCCTCAGTTATCACTTTAAATATTCCAGTATAAAGCAGCTTTTCAAAACAGTTTAGTTGCTTGTTTTATAAAAGTTTTAACACTTTTTTAACAGTATTGAAGGAGAATTGTGGGAAATTAACCCTTTACCCTATGAGGCATTTCTATGGCATCTCTAATTGACACTAAATAACAGCAAGGATGAAGCCATTTCTTATGTGTAAATGACACCTTTTGATAGCATAGAAAACATTATGACAAAAGGTGAAATTGCTCGTCACGAGCAATTTCACCTTTTGCCACAATGTTTTCCAAAGGCTCCAACAAGCAGTGTGTAGAAATGAGTATCTATGGAGTAAAGGGTTAAGCTATCTGTATTTCTGTTACAAAATATTGTTCCTATTACCTGAAGAGTTTTAGCTCTACCACACAACAAAAATGTGAGCTTGATTAGGTTGAATGAAAGCATTTGCAGATAACAATTTTAGTGTGGTTCTATTGATGGAGTTTGTCTTTGATAGGTTAGAAAACTTTGGGGGAAATTGAGAAAATGCTAGTTACCAGCATTTTCTCCTTTTCCCACAATTTCTTTGGAGGATTCTTCCCAAGAGTCGCTAAAGCTCAGAATTGCGTGGTAAAGGGATAATCTATGTCACTGAATGTTGATGGATTGATTGTGTGGTGTTTAACAACTATTTAACATTATTTCAGTTATACTACAGTGGCTAGTGCATCTATCCATGCTTTCCTGGAGTTTCGTTTTACCAGTAGTCTGCACAATATTCTTTTCAAGCATCTGGCTTCTTTCTCACATAATCATCATGGAAACAATGTTCAGCGGTGAGAGAGGAATGAATCCAGTCGCAGTGACCATCATCAGTCCTTGGCGAGAAATTGGGCTAGCTGGGGACTGAACAAGCAACCTCCTGTTCTTAAGTCCTGTATGGTACTGACTAAGCTATTGGGGCTCAGCATTACAGAATGTTAAATATTTACCAAACTGCAAAATTTGTCCAAAGTGAAAGCACTTGCAGATGACATGATAGATGTGACTTGAAGAAAGAAATTTGTTTTGGGAAGGGTAGAAAATATTGTGGGAAAAGAAGAAAATGCTGGTTATCTTCCCATAATGTTTTTCAAAAGCCTCTATCCTCAGGGTCGTTAAGTCAGGATTGTGTGGTAAAGAGTTGCTGATGGGCTTTTTACTGCTCATGAATGATAGACTGCGGTCCTTCAAGGGGATGGCTCTTATTGAAAATTCTTGTTTCATTTTTGCAGGTGGAGCTTCACATTCCTGGTGCGTACAACCTGACATTACATCTACCTATCATCGTTGGTACAGTACCATACAGACGAGCTCCCACTTTCAACTTTACAGACTCCCATTTCTACAGAGAAACCCAGGCCCCCTTTAATATGGTGACGTTCTTGAGTGTACCCAATCCCCCACCCTATAGGGAAACCATCACACCCCCACCACCTTTCGAAGGTAACTTTCATGTCTGTTTTAGCAATTTACTCCTTTTACCAAATCATTTTAGACTATCAAATTCAAAGCATTGACATACAAAGAATTAAATGTGACTCAACTCATGATTTATGAAATTTATGAAATTCCTTGAAATGGTTGAAAACATCTTGGAATAAGGTGAAAATGCTGGTTACCAGCATTTTTAGCTCACCTGATTACAATGTGCTCAAGGAGAGCTTTTAGGATCACCTGATGTCCGTCCTGCATTGTGAGTAGTCAACAATTCTTTAAACATCAACTCTTCCTAAACTGCTGGGCCAAGTTGGACCAAACTAGGCTGGAATGTTCCTTTGGAGGTCCTCTTTAAAAATTGTTCACAGAATTGATTCTGTCAAAAACTGGTTGCCATGGCAACCAAATGAAATTTTTCTACGAAAGTCTTTAAAAATCTTCTTCTCTGAAACCGCTGGCCAGATTTTAAAATAATTTCATGGAGATGTTTCTTGGGTGACCCTTTTCAAAACTTGTTTGCGAAATTTGATCTGGCAAGAGAGATGGCTCTGGTGAATGGGGGCTACTTGCACTATACAGAAATGAAGAAATTCTTGAAAATTCTTCTTCTCTGAAACCAAGGGTCAGATTTTGAAATAATTTCTCAGGGATGTCTTTTGGGTGACCCTTTTAAAAATTTGTACGCAAAATTTTGATCCATCAAGAAACATGGCTGTGGTGGATGGGGGCTTCTTGCACTATACTGACATGAAGAAATTCTTGAAAATTCTTTTTCTCCGAAATGGCTGTTCAGATTTTGAAATAATATCACAAACATGTTCCTTGGGTGACCAATTTCAAAGACTGTTTGCGAAATTTTGATCTGTCAAGAAACATGGCTCTGGTGACTGGGGGCTACATGCACTATATGGAAATGAAGAAATTTTTGAAAATTCTTATTCTCTGAAACGGTGGGTCAGATTTTCAAATAATTTTTCAGCAACGTTCCTTGGGTGACCCTTTTCAAAAATTGTTTGGAAAATTTTGATCTGTCAAGAAACATGGCTCTAGTTAACGGGGGGCTACTTGCACTATACAGAAATGAAGAAATTCTTAAAAATTCTTCTTTTCTGAAACAGCTTGTCAGATTTTAAAATAATTTCACAGAAATGTTTCTTGAATGACCCTTTTCAAAAGGTGTTTGTGAAATTTTGATCTGTCAAGAAACATGGCTCTGGTGAATGGGGGCTTTGTGCACTATACAGACATGAAATTCTTGAAAATTCTTCTTCTCTGTTACGACAGGCCAGATTTTAAAATAATTTCACAGAAATGTTCCTCAAATGACTCTTTTCAAAAACTGTTTGCAAAATTTTTACCCGCCAGTGGAATGGGGGCTACTTGCACTATAAAAATAATTAGGAAACTTTTAAAATTTCTTCTTTTCTTAAACTGATGGTCAGATTTTGAAATGACTTTTACAGATAACCTTTTGAAAATTGCTCGGCAAAATAATAATTTTGTTTCCAATGTTTCAATACCTAAAAAAAAAACAAAGAAAAAACAATAGGCAATGGTCCTCTCAAAAATTCAGGTGAGTGATCCAGGGCCATCTTGGCCCTCTTGTTTCCTATTTCCACAATGTTTTTATAAGCATTCTTGATCAGGCACAATAAATCTTGAGATTGTTTGGTTAAGACATAACTCTGTTTCTCGAGTCAAACTAGCAGCAAGTACCTCAGAAACTACCTTTTATAAAACTACTACAGAGCTCCAGATAGATGGAATGATTTTGATTTCAAAATTGGAAATATTAATAATTCTCGGCCAGACCCTATGTTGTGGGGACTTATTTGAATTGCCTCATTGAGACAATTCTAATGAGTATCCACAACATAAGGTTTCAATGAGAAATAATGGATTTAGAATACTATCACTCCCTCTTATCTGCAACTCTATGAAAAAAGGGGTTAGACATGAACCCCTGTCAAAACCTTCTTTAAAAAGGTACATGCAATCACGTTAGGGATATGTGTTAAATGGATGTTATTTCAGAGTTTTCCCTCTGCTTTAAAAATGAGGGTCATTATGACCCCCTTCCTTATTAGTTGAGGGTCATTTCTGTAACGTAGGGGGTCAAAAGAAAAACTCTTCATCATCAAGCATGATTTACAGTGCATTTCACCTATAAACTCAAAGTAGAAAAAATTGAGAATAATTTTTGACAGAAACGTCCATCTCTATTTTTGACAGATAAAACATTCTTGTCTGAATTGCTGCTTGGCATGGCTTGGTCGGCTGTTCTAGAAGCAGATGAAAGAAGAATGTTACAGTTTTCTTTGTCGTGACGTTATATTCAGCAAACAGCACAGACTTGTAATGTGTACTTTTATGTACTGGATGTAGTGTAAAATAAGCTGTGAAATACAGAGAACCCATCCATGACTTAGATTTATTTAGATTTTGGAAAGTTGTGTCACTGATGAGGCACTGTAATTTGTTTTTAGGGGTCATTTGTATTAAAATCGCATCTATGACCTGGGATTTGTGCATCTTGGAAAACCCTGTATTTTGTGCTGACATGATTTCTTAATTCCTTTTTCATACATGACTTTTGCTGTTGCCATATAGCCATTTGATATCTATTTTGCTATTTAGACCCTCCAACATACGCAGAAAGTGTAGGGGGCGCAGTGAGGCTTTGGGATGATGATGATGATGACGATGACAGCCCAGAGGAAAATATGGGTGACCTGACATACACACCCATGTATACATATGTGTACAATTACCGACCTCCTCCAAGGTACACAGAAGTAGTTCAGGTAGATATATCCTTCACCTTGCTATCAATTGTTGTAACCCATTACCGAACGATTCCAAATTTTAATTACTCTGAGGAAGTTGGCTTGGAAACATTTTTGGAAAAGGAGGAAATGCTGGTAGCCAGCATTTTCTCCTTTTCCCACAATGATTTTCTACCCCTCTAGGTAAAAGTTAATTGTTTATGTCATGTTTAATTTGTCACCTATAAAAGCTTTCGAATCAGACAAGTATGAATTTGTATGTGTGGTAAACCGTATGTTGGCAGTGAATTTGAGTTGTTCTGATTAACTCAGTGGTAGAGTGCTCTGTCTCTATGTTATGGGTCCAAGGATTGAGTCTTATGCTAGTCTCACAAGTACCAGTGAATTGTACTGCAGTAGTCTTCAAAGTTAATGACATGTGATAGGGTAAATATTATTATGATAAGCCACTTAAAAAAATCAAAATGGCAAAAAGAAAGGGTTCCTGTGTGGTTCAGTGGTGAAGTGTTGAACTTGTGGCCTGGAGGCAATGGGTTCAAGCCTCACTGGATCCACCTCTTGAACCCATGGGAGTGTCCTTGAACCACAGCCCAGTACTGTTGAAACCCAGTAATGTTGAAAGCAATGAAAATACCATTAAATGAAGGCAAAGAGAAATTGGAATGAGTACTGTTCGTATTTGAATTGATATACTGAATTTATAGAGGATATTTGTTTTTTTCGGTGAAAGATCGAAATTTATTTCATCGAGTGGACACCATTGGTAATATTTTCATGAGTGGCGCAGCCATGAATGAATATATTACCGATGGTGTTCATGAGATGAAATAAATGTTGATCTTTCACTGAAAAAAAAAATATTCTTTTTATTTCCTGCTTTTAACCCTATCTGGGAGGAGCTTTATCAAAATCCAATACAGTTCTTTTCTGTCATTCCGGTGGCGCACTCCTCCTGCATAGCAATGCATTACAATATTACGTCAAGCGTGAGAAATATAAGGTATATGACGTCATTTTTCCCATCTGGTTGTCAGTCATGCACAATTTACCTAGACAACAAGGACGTGAAAATTGTTATTTTCACTGGTGGTACCAGTGTAAGGTCGAAAAATATTTTCACTGCTATTTCTCGATATCCTACCAGAGAGCATGAAATAATACATATTATTGTATTAGTGAAATTCCAGGGCCTATTCTTCTATTAGATTTCATTTGTATTCAATTGAATTTGCATTGCCATATTTTTTCAGGCTGATCAGAACCAGTTGGTATCATGTGGAGTTTTCCCAAACCTTGAGATAATCAATGGGAACTCATGATGCATGGAAACCAGTCACAGAAGGGAAAGATACTTTTGTAAAAGTCACCGTGATTGGCTGGTATGATTATGGGCTCTGCATTGCTGATTGGCCAAAGCTTCATTTACATGCTTCCTAGAGCAAGGAGAGATTTTTTTGTTTAGATACAAAATACAATCATCTTAAACCTATGTATGGTTATCATATGGAGCATAATATATTGATATTGGACATGGTTGTACAAGTGTAAATTATTTTTTTGCAAAGGAATTTTTGCCAGTACAAAGTTTTTTACCACCTCTCCCTCTTGTTGTGATAGAGTAGGTTCATATAATTAATCCTTAACCAGATGACAAAATTTAGCCTTGTCCAAAGTCAAAGCATTTGCACACAACAATTTCAGTGTGGCTCAAATTGTGCAATTTTCTTTGATGTGGTAAAGACAATTTCAATGAGGCTCAAATGGTGCAATTTTTCTATGATAGGGTAAAAGCCATTGTGGAAAAAGGAGGAAATGCTTGTTACCTGCATTTACTCCTTTTCCCACAATGTTTTCAAAAGGCTTCTTTCTTAAGGCTGTTAAATGTTAGCATTGTGCTGTAGAAGATTAAGAAAGCAAGCTGAATTAGTGGTATGGTGAATAGAAAACCCAACACAAAGCAGTCCTGAGTTTTAATTACCTTGAAAAAGAGGGCATTTTAACTCTTTACAGAACAACAAAATTTTAGGCTTGTCCAGATTGAAAGTATTTGCGGATGACAAAATAAACATGACTCGAAAATTGAAATTTGACTTTGGAAGAGTAGAAAACAAATTGTGGGAAAAGGAGAAAATACTAGTTACCAGCATTTTCTCCTTTTCCTCCAATGTTTTCGAAAGACTTCTTTCTCTGGTTGATTAAAACCAGGGGTTGTCAGGTAAAGGTTTAATTGGTTGTAAGAAAAGGAGAAAATGCTAGTAACCAATGTGTTCTACCCTTCGAAAGACAAATTCTGTCATTAGAAGCTCATTTAGTTCTTTTTGATTTGAAACAAACCAAATATTGGTGTGTGGTAAAGAGTTACATACTTTCTTTGATTGTTTTTGAAAAGTAACATAAATCTTTGTGTTTATAATGTCCTTGCTCACTGAAAACTTAATCAGAAAAGGAAAATAACACCTTACCCTTACAACACATTCCTGAGTTTAAAAAACCCTTAGGAATAAATCTTTTGAAAATATTGTGGCAAAAGGAAAAGATGCTGGTAACCAGCATTTTTTCTTTTTCCACATTTTCTATTCTTCCTGACACAATTTACTGTATATATGGGAATATATACATGAATAAAAACAAAAATTATGTACCAATTTGTTGGCAAAAAGAAGGGTGTTGTTATTTGTTTGTGTACTTGTGAAAAAAAATGTTTTGACCAGTCCAAAGTTTTGTCATTCAACAAAGGTGTTACAGGATAAAGATCCTTTTTCCAGTATGTTTTCTGTCTCTTTCAAAATAAATAAGTTCTCTTTCCCTCCATTCTAGTCAGCTGTCTGCTGTGATTTTTACTTTATATTAGTTAGCTTTGTTGATAGGTTTTTACTGTATAACTAGTTGACCCTTTTCCTGCTAAATAACTAAAATGAAATCTTCAGTTTGATTGTATAAAACCCAAATTTTGCTTGTTCATAGTTATGTTTTGGGGAGTAATATCTCCTTATAAGAAAGTGTAAATCAGTGATCAGACTGCTCATTTTGTGCAGTCTGATCTTGACCTACACTCTCTGCAAAAGGTCAGTGAGTTAGGCTTAGCAGCCTAAGGATTAACTCTTTCCCAAACAAGCCCTGGTTTTTACTTGTCTTCAGTACAAGTCTATAGAAAACATGGGGGGAAAAGGAGAAATTGCTTGTAACGAACAATTTCTCCTTTTCTCACAGTGTTTTCTCTCCTATCGGAAAATTTTCTGCCATATCTCATCAAATTCAAAATTGTCATCTGCAACACTTTGAGTCTGGGACAGTCTAAACTTTGTAATTTGGGAAAGGGTTAACGTTTGGAGCTCCACAACTGCTTGTACCACCATAGAATAATAATAGTTGATTCAGACTGGTCAATAAGCTTTGTAGGCCAATTTGAATTCTTTACCAAACATAAAATCAATTTAGCCTTGCTGAAATTTGAAAGCATTGGCAGAAGACAAGATTTAATGTCATTCAAGACATACAAATTGTCTTTAACAGGGTACCTGGTTACCTTATCCCACAATGTTTTCAAAATCTTTCTGTCTTAGGGTCATTTACTGTTGGTATTGTGCAGTAAAGGGTTAAATCTTTTTCCATGTCTTAAATCTTGACAAAAGATCCCATTTTTTTAATGACTTTTTTATGTGAAAGGCTTTTTAACTTATTACCAAACAGTAAAATTTTAGGTCTGTCATATCAAAAGCATTTGCAGACGAAAAAAAAAGTGACTGAAAATTTGAAATTTGTTTTGTGAATAGTAGAAAACATTGTGGGAAACCAGCATTTTCTCCTTTTCCCACAATGTTTTCTAAAAGCATCTTTCTCAAGGTCGTCAAAAGTAGGGATTGTGTGGTAATGGGTTAAAAACCAGTTTGGGATAGAATAAGATGCTGGTAACATTCAGTTTCTTTTTTTAGGAAGAGAATTTGACTTACTTTAATTCCTTAGGCCAAATGTTATCTGCAAATGCTTTCCATATTTATAGTGTAGAGTTTCATGTTTTGGTCACAAGTTTGAAATATATTATTCTTCTGAAGTCATGAAGCTTTAATCCATTACTCCATAGATACTCATTTCTACACATTGCTTGTAGGAGCCTTTAGAAAACATTGTGGCAAAAGGTGAAATTGCTCGCTCGTGACGAGCAATTTCACCTTTTGTCACAATGTTTTCTATGCTATCAAAAGGTATAAACATAGGAAACAGCTTCATCCTTGCTGTTATTTAGGGTCAATTAGAGATACCATAGAAATGCCTTATGGGGTAAAGGGTTAACTCTTCTCAGGTATTATCAAGACAAACATTTCTGACTAACTTTCAAGAGTTTTGGACTGAAAATGTGAAAATGATAGGTCCACTGTAATTATTTTAATTTTGGACCAGGTTAGAATTTGGCTGTGTGGCAAAGAGTTACACCTTTAAGCTTGGGCGTGCTGTACGATGCATATTTCTTAACCCTTTCCCAAACAAGCCCTGGTTTTTACATGTCTGCAGTAAAAGTCTTTTGAAAACAATGTGGGAAAAGGAGAAATTGCTCGTAACGAGCAATTTCTCCTTTTTCCGCAGTGTGTTCTACCCTTTTTGACAACTTTCTGCCATTTTCTCAAAATCTAAAATCGTCCTCTGCAAACTTGAGAGTTTGGAAGAGTCCAAAATTTGTCGTTTGGGAAAGAGTTAAGTTATAAACTGGTGAATAGTGTTACCTTTCTCTGAGCTTTTTACAAATATGCATTAGCAATTTGATTAACAAAGCTAATTATTGAAACATTTCTTGTAACTTCTCATCTGTTTGTTTCTCTCCAGGAAAGGAGAGTGTATGACTTCTGTAAATCGTTGGCAGATATTGTGCCTTCCTTTGTATATCATTGGGGATCCATGTGTCTTAGAGTGCTGGGTTTTGATTCTCGCCAAAGGCATTGAGTTTTTTGTTGGATTTACTTCTGAAAATGCAGGTTCAGGTTAGAGCCTCAGCCAAGTACTGGTGAAACCCAGGAAATACAAGAATGGTGAACTATTGCCATGATATAGATAAGAAAAGAAATTGCAACATGTCATGCTAAAAAGGGACCTTCTGGCAATAAGTGTTAACCCTGGTCAGACTGCATGAATTGCGCAGGCTGATCAGGGTCAACATTGTTGGCTTTTATGATATTTCTGTTTGAAAAGTGGTTATTCTACCTTACTTAACAGTCTTTTTTGTACTACCATGTTAAGTTGACCTGCACAATTAGTGAACTGTTTTTCATCGAATTGATGCATGGAATTCCCAGATTTTCCATTTTCATGAGACGGGTCACAAATGTTTCAAGCAGTGTAAAATAAAGCTATCAATCAATGAATTAGGCACAGTCGGTGAAATATTTCATCTCCCATGCTCATACTCTATCACAACTATGGCTGATTTGTGGGCTTGCATAGTTGAAGACCAGACTGCATAAAATGTACAACCTAATTGTGGCCAAAACTTTAAAGTATTTTATTGTTATACTATTTTTGTTCAGCCTCCTAGATTTACAGAATGATTTTTATCATGTTGAGAAGTTACAAGCAATGCTTCAATATTAGCTAAGAGCTGACATAGTGGTATATTTTGATACAGCAAAAGATTTTGTTTTGTTTGCTCTTTACCACACAATCCCTACTTTTAACAACCCTGAGATAGAAGCCTTTTGAAAACATAGTGAGAAAAGGAGAAAATGCTGGTAACCAGCATTTTCCCCTTTTCCTACAATGTTTTCTATCCTGCTGGAAACAAATTGCAATTTTGACTCACATTTATTTTGTCGTCTGCAATTGCTTTCAATTTGGACCAGTGTAGAATTTTGTTGTTTGCGTTAAGGGTTAATGGATCCATGATTGTTATGAAGACTTGAGTCATAATGAACCAAGAGATGCATTTTGCCTTTTTTTCCAAAGTGCGGCTCGCATATCAATATACATGCATTCTTTGGGAACTCAATATGGGCTTGCCTAACAGAGGTGAGCACCAAAGCAGGTTGTACTATATAGCCGTTTCCAGGCTAGTATTTGCTTTTGCCAGAAACAGGTTTTACTGTACATGGAAAGTTGTTTCCAGGATACCTTTGCTAGAAACAGGCTTTACTGTATATGCATAGCTGTTTCCAGGGTAGCTCATGCCAGAAAAGGCTTTCTTGTACATGTATAGCTGTTCCCAGGCTAGCTTTTGTCAGAAACAGGGTTTACTGTACAAAGATAGCTGTTTTCAGGCTAGCTTTTGCCAGAAACCAGGTTTACTCTACATGGATAGCTGTTTCCAGGCTAGCATTTGCCAGAAACAGCTTTACTGTACATAGATAGCTGTTTCCAGGTAGCTTGTGCCAGAAGCAGGCTTTCTTGTTCATGGATAGCTGTTTCCAGGCTAAAAAGGATATTGTGACCATGTTTATAGTTAAGCCTTTACTGGACAACAATGTTTTTAGCCATGTCCAAATTAAAAGCATTTGCAGATGAAAATTTCAGTGTGGCTCAAATGGTGCAATATTTCTTTGATAGGGTAGAAAACATTGTGGGAAAAGGAGAAAATGCTGTTTACCAGCATTTTCTTCTTTTTCCACAATGTATTTAAAAGGCTTCTTTCCCAGGGTTGTTAAAAGTTGGTGTTTTGTGCTTAAGGGTTAACTAGTCAGTTCTGAGACTAGCAGAGCTGAACTAGGGCATACAGAATATACAGATGTGAAGATTTAATCTTGTCAACCTATATTGTAGCTAGTTATGTTTCTATTGACTGTTTTGTATTATTGTAATCTCTAGTCAGTCTTGCATTATAAAACAAAGTCTGTGCCTTTTGCAGATTTAAGATTTCATTCGTAATTTATGGCATTATTTATTTATTTATAAATCAAGCTTGGTGCTATATGTGAGTTGTGTTTATACTTGTGTGTTATCTAGTCTTCTTACATGCTTTACTATGAATAAATTCTGTCCCACACAACAGCTGTGTGACCCTTACAAATTGAAAGTAGAAGTGGTTCAAAATTTTTAGACCTGCCTAGATTGAAAAAGCAACAAAGTAAATGAGACTCAAAAATTGAAGTCTGATTTGGAAAGGGTAGAAAACACTGGTTACCAGTATTTTCTCTTCTTCCTACAATCTTTTCATGACCTATCATTCTGAGAGTTTTAAATCTGGTGTAACGCAGAGAAATGACCCTCCCCTACAAAATGATCCGGGTCATCATTCTACGTAGAGAAATGATCCCAGAAATCATTTCACTACGTAGAGGAATGACCTGGGTCATTCCTCTATGTACGGAAATGACCCATATGTCATTCCTTTATGTAGAGAAATGACCCATAGGTCATTTTTAGGGGAGGGTCATTTCTCTGCATTACACAGGCACTAACCTCCTTGATATGGGAGAAACATAGTGGGAAGAGGAGAAATGTTTGGTTACCAACATGTCATCCTTTTCCAACATCTGACAAATGTTTTCAAAGGTCTTTCTATCTAGGGTAATTAAAATGTGGGATTATTTGGTAAGGGGTCACTTCTTTGCAAAATGCATTCAGTTTTGTTCAATCCTCGGGAAGAGATTGTTGAAAACAAAACCTGCTTTCTCCCCTTTTCCTGCAATATTTACTTCCACTTTCACAAACCTCATCATTTTAGTCACTTTGAGGTTAAGGAAAATTTTATATCTTCATGAAATAATCCTGTATATTAAAGTGATTTTGTTGGAATTGACTCTTGAAGTTCTGGAGATTAAATTCAAGATTATATGGCTTCTTTGTCTTGTCTGGTCTTACAACTACATTTATCTGACTTGGCTTAGATACCTGTTTGCGGCTTTCTTTCCAGCATTTTTTTACCTCTTGCCTCTGATGCATGTGAGAAAAGTAGTCAGTGGCTCTGGAGAGAAAGTTGTGTCAGTACTGGCGTGAGAAAACCAGGAAATACATGGATGTGTCACTGTCTGCCGTGATATGACCTAAGATGTTAAATTGGCGTTGAACTCCAATACAAATCCAATATGAATAATGATGGATGGTGGTTTGATATTTCATTGTTATGACCAGTGAAAAATACTAATTTTATCTATGTACTCTTCATTTGAAGACAGAAATACTCAAATAGTAGTGCCCTCACTCTAATTACCTAGGCAAACAATGTGACCCTTTCAACCAGAGAAAAATAGATGATGTATGCACATTTACCATACATGTCTTTTCATAATGTTGTCATAGAACTAACTGTAATGGCCATTGATGAAAAGTCCCTGCAGGAAAGGGGTTTTAAGCTTGAAATAAATAGAATATTTATTTTCTTGAAAAATCGAAATGTAATTCATCTTGTGAACATGGGTAATATTTTCACTTGTGACTGTGCCAGTGAAAATATTACTGTTGATGTTCACTTATCCCTTTCCCAAAGACAAACTTTTGAACTAGACAAAATTGAAAGCATTCGCAGATGACAATTCAACTCATACTGAAAAGATTATTTCTGTCTATGATAGGGTAGAAAACATTGTGGGAAAAGGAGAAAATGCTGATTACCAGCATTTTCTCCTTTTCCCACAATATTTTCAAAAGGCTACTATTCCAAACCTGTAAAAACAAGGGATTGTTTGGGAAAGGGTTAAAGAACTATATGTCCATCTTTCATTGAAATAAACAAATATCCACCATAAATTGCAGAAAGTGGGATAGAGACTTCACTTGTCTATTTTTAGCATGGAAGAAATAGGATACTTATTTGTCTTGTGTGAAAGTTCCTGTCATTATTTAATAAGTAAATTAGATATTTTTTCAGTGCAGATATCAATTTTGATGTTCAGTGAAGTTAAAAATGTACATTATGTTTAACCCATTACCACACAATCCCTACTTTTGACGCCTCTGAGAAAGAAGCCTTTTGAAAACACTGTAGGAACAGGAGAAAATGCTGGTAACCAGCATTTTCTCCTTTTCCCACAGTGTTTTCTACCCTTCCCAGAACAAATTTCAATTTTTCAATCACCTTTACTTTGTCGTCTGCAAATGCTTTCAATTTGAACCAGTCTAAAATTTTGTCGTTTGGTAATGAGTTAAACCTTTTCACTCACAAACATGGTAGTGTTTATATTATTTTTTTTCCAGTGTCCGCCCTCCCCCTATTTTCTGGTAAGACTTGTTTTTTTACCCTTTATCAAACAACAGTGTGTGTTTACAGCCCTAGCCCTCAGGGAAATGACTTTAACTCTCTACCAAACATCAAATTTATAGACAGGTCCAAATTGAAAGCACTTGCAGACAACAAAATAAACGCAAACTCAAAAATTGAAATTTGTTTCTAGCAGGGTAGAAAACAATGTGGGAAAAGGAGAAAATGCTAGTTACCAGCATTTTCTCCTTTTCCCACAATGTTTTCAGAAGGCTTCTATCTCAGGGTCGTAAAAACCAGGGATTGTTTGTTAAAGGGTTAAAAAGTTGGAAAAGTAGAAAATGCTTGTATTGGATATTTATTTTGCTTTGCTGTTTTCAGAGAAAATGTGCAGATACTGTTGTAGCCATGCCATTGTTGACTGCATTGTCATGCTTAAACTTTGACAATTTAACTCTTTACCAAACAACAAAATTTTAGATTGGTCCAAATTGAAAACATTTGCAGATGACAAAATAAAGTGACCGAAGAATTGAAATTTGTTTTAGGAAGGGAAGAAAACATTGTGGGAAAAGAAGAAAATGCTGGTCACTAGCATTTTCTCCTTTTTCCACATTGTTTTCAAAAGGCTTCCATCTCCGGGTTGTAAAAACCAGGGTTTGTTTGGGAAATGGTTTAAAACCTTTCACACTGTATGATAACTCTGTCATTATTGAAGATAATTACCTCAAACTTAGCAAGTTCAGTATCAAAAGATGGACGTACAAAACAGGGGCAGGTAACCATGGAAGTATTTTTAACACATTTTTGCCCCTTTTTTGACTTCAAATTTTGGCATTCACATGCTTTGCTTGTGTTGTCCTGTTACTCCAAAGTTTTAAACCCTTTCCCACACAATCCTTATCCTGAGTTTTAACCACCCTGAAGAATGAAGCTTCTGCAAACATTGTAAAACAAAAACTTCCCAGAGATACGCATATACAACCAAAGGGGCTTGTCAGTGAAATGGGTTAAAATCTAGCATGCCTAAAGAGACTCAAATTTTAAGTCACATGCACAACTACACATCATAGAGATTCATTGTGGTAGGTTGAAACTTATTCCAGTGGAAACTTTAGGGGGAGTTGCACACACAAGAAATCGCTAATGGACAGACGGATGATTAGGGCCATAAAATATTATGACCCTTTGGGTATATAAAAAGGAGTAAATGCTGGTTACCAACATTTTCACCTTTTCCCACAATGTTTTCTACCCCATCAAAGACAGAAATCATCACTTGGGCTAGATCTACATTGGCATCTGCGAATACAATCAATTTGGTCGAGTGCAAAATGTTGTTTGCAGACCACAAATAATGTACCAGTATTACAGAAAACACAAATTTCTCTTTTCAAGGATTTAACCCATTACTACACAGTCCCTACTTTTGAAAACCCTGAGAAAGAGGCCCTTAAAAAACTTTGTGGGAAGAGGAGAAAATGCTGCCAACCAGCATTTTCTCCTTTTCCCACAATGTGTTCTATCCTTCACAAAACAAATTTGAAATTTTCAGTCTGATTTATTCTTCCGTGTGCAAATGCTTTGGATTTATACAAGCCTAAAATACTGTTGTTTGGTAATGAGTTAAAGCAATCTTGGAAAATGAGAAAATGCTTGTATCCAGCTTTTTCTCAAAGTTTAGAACTCTTTTCTGCAACAAAAATATAGAAAGGTCTAGTTAAAAAGCTTTTGCAAAACATTTAAATGTGGCTCAAAGGACAGAATTTGTCATTGATAGAGTGAAAAACTTGTGGGAATTGGAGAAAATGCTGATTACAAGCATTTTTGCCTTTTCCCTCGATGTTTTTAAAAGACCTCTTTCTCAGGGTTGTCAAAACTTGGGATTGTGTGGTAAGGGTTTTAAAGGTGGCCCTTCAGATTTTAGGACGAAAATTTTACAAAAATGCAAAAAAATCATCCTTATACTCCCAACACCTTTTAATTTTCATTCATTAAACCCCAGCAGTCGAAAACCGTCTGACAGCACGAGAAATTAGAGATTTACTACGGCCCAGGTTGACACCAACGGGAGACACGTTCTATTTTTAGATGATCAATACGCTCATTTACTTACAGGAATACACAGAAGAAGCTTCAAACATAGCATCCAAAGAAGACATTATGGAAAATAATTATTACATGTTTGTTATGATAGGGAATTTCAGGGTTATGAGTCACGTGCCAGTCACTTGACATTCCCACAATGCTTTATTGTTTTTTGGCGAGAAATCTAAAAATACCTTAAGAGGCTACATAGCCTTTTAAGGGAATACCATCAAAAAAAAATTTGTTTTTGTGAAATTATGAATCTTAATTATTGATGATTTGTATATTTTTTTCATTTGAATTTCATAGATATATTTTTTAATTTAGTGAGATGTAAAAATTCTAAATACCCACCTTTAAGGATTTAAAATATTCTTGGAAAATGAGAAAATGCTTGTAACCAACAAGGTCAGTTGAAGTGAGGCCTGATTGGTAAAGGTTTAACACCCCCGAGAGAGAAGGCTTTACAAAACATTGTGGAAAAAGGAGAAAATACTGGTTACCAGCATTTTCTCCTTTTCCCACAATGTTTTCTTCCCTTTCAGAGAAAAATCATTTCACAAGAGCCATTTTGAAACTGTCATCAGCTAATGCTTTCAATTTGTACAGGTCTAAAATCTTGTGAGGTAAAGGATTGAAGGTTATAGATGATGTATGCTGGTATTCTTAGTTCAATGACATACCTGTATCTGTTACTCTAGAGTTTGTTTTTTTTTTTCATAATTTTTTTTGCTGTTTTGTTCTGTCTGTTTTTTACATGGAAAGTAAATGTTTTTCTTACTACATAATTGTTTGTTTGGTCTGTACATGGTACAAATACTCATTTATTTATTCAATAGTGACAGTTAACTGTGAAAAGGAGAAAATGCTGGTTACCTGCAAAAAAGCATTTTCTCCTTTTTCCCACAATGTTTTCTTCCCTTTCAGAGAAAAATAATTTCACAAGAGCCATTTTGAAACTGTCATCAGCTAATGCTTTCAGTTTGTACAGGTCTAAAATCTTGTGAGGTACAAATACTTATTTATTTATTCAATAGTGACAGTTAACTGTGAAAAGGAGAAAATGCTGGTTACCTGCAAACAACAATATAAGTAACCCCCCCCCCCCCCCCTTCCCACAACATATTGGATGGGTTATGCTAGGATTGCCATGGCTGTCTGTTTGTCTGTCCGTTGATACAAATTTGTCTGGTGAAACACTTATACAGTTTTTCAGGTTCTGAACTAAAATTTACACTGTGTTCATATATACATGTATATATATGAAGTTGTGCGTGTGCAATTTCCAGGACCCTGCTGTGATTTGTTGTGGAATTATCTCCCCTAGAACTTTTGCAACTCTTACTTTTGCACTTAATCATTCTGCATTCTATGACAAAAATCTATTTTATGACAAGGAGCTGTTGGTGGGGGGATATGATCATGTTTAGCGATAGCTCTAGTTGCCAATCAAATGATTGGACTTGTCTTTTAAAGAGTAGAAAACAAAGTGGGAAACAAAGAAAATGCTTGTTACCACTACTACCTCCTTTACTCACAATTCTTGAAAACACCTTCTTTGTTAAAAGATGGGATCCTTTGGCAAAGAGTTAACAAGCCATTTTTACCTTCACTGGCCCTGTATCTGTCAACTCTGGTGCTTTAACTTTTTTTTAAAAACACCTCTGAAACTACTCATCCAAATTTGATAAAAATTAAATTTTTGAAAGAATTTGATTCCATCAAAACTGGTTGACATGGCAACAAAACTGAAAAATATTAAAAACCTTTAGAATTCTACATGTCTGCAATCATAAGGCGCAGGACCACCATATTTGGCATGTAGCTTTATCTAATGGACTTTAACAACTTTCTTAATATTGTAGCCCTGGGGTAAAAATTTATCCCATTACAAGAATCACAAGTTTATCATGGGCTTATACAGTTGCTTCAGTCCAAATATCAATCAAGAGAAATAACTCCTGTTATAGGAGTAAAATTTTGTAGCTATATATCTCCCTTGATTGTCCTACTGCAGTAATACATTACACGTATTGGTGTTTGGTATTGAAGTTTTTTGATAGAAAAAACTCTGTTTTCAGGAGGACTGATTATGTTGATGTTCATAGATAAGCTCATATTAGTAGAATATTTAATTCAAAGTGAGATTTCTATCATTCAGTTTTATTTTTCAGAACTTTACCTTTCATGCTAATGAATAAACCTGCTTGCATTCACTGACAATGTTCATTGTTTTCGAAAGCCTTCTCTTTCAGGGTTATCACCACTTTGATTTGTGTGGCCCTCTCATTGCTCTTGCACATATGTGTTCAAAAATTTTCTTTTCTCCTGCAAGAGGAAAACAAGTGTATATATGCAGGTGCAAACGCTTGGTTGCTGCCGCTTGTCAGTGAAAGGAGACAAAATTGTGACAGTGTCATAAAATACTTTGGTTACCTACCCTTGTTGTTTGGTTTCTTGACTATAAACATCAATTCAAAATTCGGAGTAAACCCTTAAGCTGCAAAGAGCAACCCACTGACCGTTCATGGACAGTGTAGATTCAAGATCAGACTGCACATTCTGTGCAGTCTGATCTTGATCTACACTGTCCAATTTGATGATATTATTCCACAAACTATAATTTTGAAACACCAATACTTGGGCTTTTATTTTACCATCAAATAAAAAATTTCATTCTAGTTATTTTGCAGGATAAGGCTAAATATCTTAACAAATAAGAGAGATATAATGAAATATCTAACATTTTGCACACCAACACTGATCCCACAGATGGCATCAGGGCTATGACAATAACTTTGTTTTTCTTTGAAAACAGTTGAGCAAAAAATGCTGTGCCATTTGTAGGTCACATGACCTTCAAAATAAGCAACTTATAGTGGTCTCTTTTGTCACATGACAAGAATGAAAATTAAGTCATGGCGCAGTGATTACCCTTTTAATAATAAAGCACAAACCAAAAGAAATTGAAGCTAGTCACTAACCCGTATTGCTATCAAAAGAATAAAAATTCAGGAAATAATGTGGCCTATGGAAAAATTACACATAATGAGAATATTTTCTATAATTTGAGAATTTATACAGTTGTACACATGATTAAAAACATTTTATAATATAGATGTAGACTTGATTAGAAACATTTTGTAATCATGTACCAAACAGTCTTTGCTTAAAAAGATCTGCAAAGAACAGCTTTTTAAAATATTGTGGAAACAAGAGCTTTGCAAAGCGGCACATATACACCGGATGGAATTTTTCAGTGAAATGGGTTGAAATCTAGAATGTCACATGCACAACTACACATTGTAGAGATTCATTATGGCAAATTTGAACTTACTCCAATGAAAACTGTAGGAGTTGCATGCACAAGAAATTGCAAATGGATAGACGGACAAAGAGACAGATGAAGGGATGGACAACCGGGCCCATAACATAGTATGATCCTTTGGGCGTATAAAAAGAGAAAACTCTAGTAACTCCTTTTCCCATGACATTTTTAACCCTGTACAGACAACAAATCGCATTGTTTCAGTCTCAATGTATCAGAAGTCTGTAGATCTTTCCATGGGAAATCTTCATAAGATTTAAATGTTGTTATCTTGGACAGACTGAGAACATGTTAGATATAAATTTTACAAGAACAGAGGTCACTCAGCTTTGAATTCCACAATTATGGACACTCATCACTGATACAATCAGCTTTAAAATAGGTGTAACTAAAACAGTAACAATAGGAATGCAGTAATATTGTAGATAATAGGTGACATCCCGTACTGGTAATACACCAAATATGGTGACAGTACCGTGGGTGCTTGGAGGCAGACATCTTGTTCTCCAGTATGATAGTACCATATGAAGTTTATCCAAGTTGAGATCTGTTGCTATAGTATTGCCCTACAAAATGGTTGAAAGAAAATCAATTAACTCTTTACCACACAATCCCGACTTTTAACTGGTTATCAGCATTTTCTCCTTTTCTCACAATGTTTTCAGAAAGCTTCTTCCTCTGGGTTGTAAAAATTGGGGATTGTTTTGTAAATGGTTAAACAGGTTTCCAAAACTAAAGTGTGAGTTTGTTAGAAAATATTATTGAAAAGGAAAAGCATTTTCTCCTTTTCCCACAATGTTTTCTGAAGCCTTCTTGTCAAGACTAGGAATTGCACAGTAAGTGATTGATGGATGGAGAAGCTTCTTGTTTGTTGTGACCATAACCAAAGAATCTTTTTTAAGACTGAAGAAAAAACAAATGCATTAAAAGCCTGTGGGAAAAGGACACTAAACTGTCAACCAGCATATTCTCCTTTAAACACAATGGTGTCTTTCCCATCAAAGACGAATTCTTTAGTTGAAGTAAACTGTAATATGTGTATTTTTTGTCTGCACAGCTTTCATAATGAGAGAAGTTTGTTATCTGCCTAATCGTTTACCGCAAGTTTAAATGACCCTGATGAAGAAGTCTTTTGAAAAATATTGTGGAAAGAGGAGGAAATGCTGGTAACAGCATTTTCTTCTTTTCCCACATTGTTTTCTACCCTATCAAAGACAAGTTTCATCATTTGAGTCACCATTATTTTGTCATCTGCAAATGCTTTCAATTTTGATTGGTCCTATTTGTTGTTTGGTAAAGACTTAAGATGTGAATGCCAATGATCTAGAGCAGTCTCAGAGAGGAGCATTTACAATGATTGGTTGATTGTTTGTATGATGTTTCACTCATTACTACACAATCCCTACTTTTGATGACCCTGAGAAAGAAGCCTTTAGATAGCATTGTGGGAAAAGGAGAAAATGCTGGTAACCAGCATTTTCTCCTTTCCCACAATGTTTTCTTCCCTTCACAAAACAAATTTCAAATTTTCAGTCACTTCTATCTTGTCGTCTGTAAATGCTTTCACTTTTTACTGGTCTAAAATTTTCATGTGTTGTAAAGGGTTAATGCTGTTTTCAATACTATTTCAGCTATATCGCAGCTGCTAGTGCATTTGTCTTTTACCAGTAGCCCGCACAATTGTCTTTTTCAAGCTACTGGCTAGCTGCTTTCCCACATAACAATCGTAGAGAAAATGGTCAGTTGTGAGAGAGGAATGAGTCCTTGGAGATTCCCCCCCCCCCAAAAAAAAAAAAAATTCAGAAGGCTTGCGATACAAGGTCATTGTACTTACAAGAGTATTAAATAATGCATGGATATTTGTTTCTATGGCAACCTCTGTCCTCAATGCTATCACTAAGGTCAGCATTAAAAAGAAAGTCCATGTACTGGTCATTGTTAACAAACTGACCCTGCAATAAAACAAGATAAAGTTTCGTATATCTTTACGGTCCCTTTTATTATCAGGAACCTTACAGGGGTGGACAACTGCCGTCCAAAACATTTGCCCACCAGGACAATTACCACCTGGACA
The DNA here is from genome assembly GCA_943736015.1 of Tridacna crocea. NCBI lineage: Eukaryota > Metazoa > Mollusca > Bivalvia > Cardiida > Cardiidae > Tridacna > Tridacna crocea. Next base: position 22,206,178 of record OX031066.1, read on the forward strand.
AAGCCCACCCACCAGCAACCCGGAAATTTGCCCACCCACCTGTTTTCCTTTATTTTTACGTATTTTATCGGGTTTTAGCTCTTTACCAAATGACAGAAATTTAGATGTCCAAAATGGAAGCATTTGCAGACAACAAAATCAATATTACTCAAAAATTGAAACTTGATTTAAGCAAAGTAGAAAACTTTGTGGGAAAAGGAGAAAAATTTTCTCCTTTTCCCACAATATTTTCAAAAGGCTTCTTCCCACAATATTTTCGAAAGGCTTCTTCCTGGGGGTTGCAAAAACCAGGGATTGTTCAGTAAAGGATTAAGTAAGATAATTTTTCACCATTTAGATGGACGTATAGTGATGCAGTGCCTATCATTAACAATTAGATAGAAGAACTCTGCTAAGGTTGGGAGCAAACCAGCAAGTTCAGCTACCCCTGGGTTACAAACCCTTTATATGACCATATGCTAATGGCACTGCATTGCTTATAACCAAATGCCAAAATTTTCATTGCTTGTTCAATAGACACCATTACTATAAAGGGCACATTGGCCCATTGCATTATATCGAATATGACAATGCAAGTTAGTTAATACATATGGCAAAGAGCAAATTATTAATTACATAAAGAGGGAATGTTCCATTTTGCATGTTAACTCTTTACAAAACAGCAAAATTTTACACTTGCCCAAATAGAAAGCAGACAACGAAACGAACATAATTGAAAAATCAAAATTTGCTGGTTACCAGCATTTTCTCCATTTCCCACAATGTTTTCAGAAGGCTTCTTTTTCTAGGCTGTAAAAAACTAGGGGCTGTTTGGTACAGGGTTAAGTAACAGTATTTGATGATAACAAATGAAAATCTTAATAATGTCCAGTGATAGACTCATGGAGCTTCAAAGATCTATAATCTAATCAACTCTGCTATCAGGCTCTAGGTTCATCAGTAGGTCCTATAAACAATGGATCTATTATTATTATAGCTTGTAACAAGTGGGAAGGGGCAATAGGACATTTGTGTAAATTGTCGTCTCAGTCTGCGCAGGCTAATCCGAGATGGCACTTCAAGACTACACAAGATTTTGTGCAACGGAATACTTGTGTAAAACAGAAAATTACACAAAAGTGGACTGTATTAGCCTGCGCAGAGGGCCCTGCCTGATCCGAGATGACACTATTTGCCAATGCTCAAATGCCCCCTTTTCGCATGCTACAGATCATATTGAGTTAACCCATTAGCACACAATCCCTACATTTGATGCCCCTGAGAAAGAAGCCTTTTGAAAACACTGTAGGAAAAGGAGAAAATGCTGGTAACCAGCATTTTCTCCTTTTCCCACAGTGTTTTCTTCCCTTCCCAGAACAAATTTCAATTATTCAGTCACCCTTATTTTGTCGTCTGCAAACGCTTTCAATTTGAACCAGTCTAAAATTTTGTCATGTGATAAAGAGTTAAACATCTTACCATCTTTTAATCCTTTTTGGTGAGAGTTTACTTTTGGCAACCATGTTGTCAACAAGATAATAAAGTAGAACTGTCACAGTAGCAATGTATACAAACACATATATCAAATAGGATGAGGGTACTCTGGTGACATCAAAAGCATTGTGAATATCATCCTGAAATAAGGTTAAACTTGTGTGAATCCTAGATATTTAATTGTTACAACCAGTCTATGTTATACATGAATATATCCTATAATAAGAGAGATATAAAATGAGTTTTGCGCAACAAAGTCTAAGTAAAAAAATGGCATGAAAAAAAGATTTTTGATGATTACCTACCCATGTTGGATGGTTATCTCCTTTTGATAATATACTGCTAGTCTGAGTTTGAAATAAGTTTCTCTAGTGATGAATGAGATATTATAAAATACCAAAGTTTTTGCAGGATGATGCAGTTGAGCTTGATGACAATGATGATGGCTTGGTTATGACAATACCTCTATGGTTTTCTTTAACATTTTACCAGATGACAAATTTTAGCCTTATCCAAATTGAAAGCATTTGAAGATGACAATATTAGTGTAGCTCAAATGGTGCAAATTTTCTTTGATAGAGTGGAAAACATTGTGGGAAATGGAGAAAATGCTGGTTACCAGCATTTTCTCCTTTTCCCACAATGTTTTCAAAAGGCCTCTTTTCCCAGGGTCGTGAGAAGTCGGGATTGTGTGGTAATGGATCATTCTGGCTATTTTGGCTATCTATAAGATATTTTACTGACAAATGTCAGTCTTTATTCTTAATGTTAAAACAGTGTGACGGAACAATTGTAGTAAAATTACAACAAAGCTCACTTGGTGGAATACAGTTGTTCAAACCAAACAGAGCTCCTAATAGAAGGAGTGACAGAATTATATCATTGAGACAATTCTAATGAGTATCCACAACATACGATTTGGAAGAGAAATAATGGATTTAAAATACCATCACTCCCTCTTATCGGGAGAGCTCTCTGATTTGAAATTCAAAAGATGCATTTGCCAAAAAATATATTCATACTAACAACAATATGCTTGAAATTGACATGCCACTGTACAACAGTTTGATCAAACTCCATTTGACTGGCCTGTATGTGTAGTGGAGTAATTTTGGGGAAAGCCTGTAACTGCCTGTGGAATGACAACAACAGGTTTATTGTTTTACCTGAAAGAAAAGTAAAAAATAAAACATTTGACAAAATGTATTGCATATGTCATAGATCTATAACTGAACATTTCCATATGTGATAGTTTTTATGTTTTTTTTGTGCACTTGATAATATATTTTGAAACCTTAACCACATATAACTCTTTTAGACTCAACCTATTTCAAAGCATTTGCAAACTCAGTCAAGTTCATACAATGATTTCGTCTTTGAACTGGTAGAAAAATTTGTAGGAAAAGGAGACCTTTGGGATACTTTTCCAACAGTGCTTTTAAAAAATTTTAAAAAATTTTTCTATGGATTGCTAAAATTGGGGGTTGTTTGGTAAAGTATTAATCTTTACCAAGCAATCCCTGGTTTTTATGACCCAGAGGAAGAAGCCTTCTGAATACTTGGCATTTTCTCCTTTTACCATGTTTTCTTCTCTTCTAAAGTCAAGTTTCAATGTTTGAGTCATGTTTATTTTAGTCATCTGCAAATGCTTTCAAGAAAATCTGCTACTGAGGTTAACATACAAACTTACCATGTAGAAAATAGAAAGAACTAGTCACTAATAAGGACAGAAGCATATTAAACACTGTTAGATTTCTTATGTCTGTCTGTGTAAGTCTCATTTTCTCCATTTCTGGCCACAAGGAAACACCTCCTCCAACATTAACAGAATCTATTTTGCGGCGCGACTCTTCATGTTTCTTTGACAAAATGAGCTGTTTTTCTTTCAACAATCTACCTGAAAATACAAAAAAAAAGTATAAATGCCAAAAAAAAATTGCCACTACTTGATAGAGTATAAAGAAATCTTACCTTCTGCATTGTCTGCGCATGTCATATTCTTAGAAGATTTGACCTCTCTGCCATGACACATCACTTTCCTAAGTGTTGGGGGGATTGTCGTAATATGCACTATAAAGTTAAGTAGCAATGGAGAAAATGGCTACAGAGTTCTGCCAAGCTTTTTACCTTATGGGGCCAATGGCCCATCCAAACCCAAAAAGTGGGGCCACCTTTTTACAACATGGGGCCATGAATGAAGTTCGGACATAAATTGAATATAATTATAGACTAGAGACAGAATACCCAATAAAAATCAAACATTTTGTATGATAATTTAGCAGTTATCTGTTTTATTGATTCTTATTTACAAAGAATTTCTTGCGCTTTAAGGGCCAAAGAAAATGGAAGTATCTCACTTCGGCGTTTCGGGTTGCTATTTGTCTTAGCCTCTTTTGGCTTTGTTTGACCAAAATAGCTTAGTTTACATTTACAATTCTTCTTTTCAACCATCGGAGTTTATCAAGAACAGCGATCATTTGATGCAGAACGAAAGACGAAACCATTATCTGTTTACTTGTAAAAACGAAACTCATTGGCTCAAAATTCGGGGAACCCAACTTTCATTAAGTACTAAGCCAATCAAAACTGCTGTTACGATCCATAAAACGATTTTAGGGAAAACACGGAAGCACTCTCTTGCACTCCGGATCATTCACATTCATGTATGGTAAGAGTAACTAACGACAACTCTGCTTGGAGATAGACACGGAAGTTAAATTGATTCGAATAAAACAGACTTCCGATGAATTTGTCCCAAGTAATCTTCATACCTACATTGCATGGCTCATATTTTTAATGCGCCGGGTGGCCCCTCAGACATATTTTTTTTAGGGCCATCTGTAATTTGCAATGGCACGTCCTCGGCAGAACTCTGTGGCTACTATCAATACTTTTGAGAATAATTCAGGCTTGTATTAGCTCCAAATTTCTCCAAACTATAATAATTTTTACTAGCAAAAATTATTTGAAAAAAAAAATACAATTGATTACTGCAATACAGTATTTAAAAATAGATCAATATGGTACACCAAGTACATGTGCATTACCCAAGCCTGTTGGGCTTGCTTTAATAAATGGCCAGTGCAAAGGTTACATGCTAGCTAATCATAGCTGAATGAATCACACCAGGTAGATCTAGCGTTTTTTTTTATGTAGTAAACATTTAAATTTAAAGCATTTGCAGATACTAAACAGATGATGAAATTTGTCAGGGTTGTATGATAATTAGAATTACCAGGAGTCATTCTCAGCTTAGCCAGCATTGGGCTGATCTTATCTTCACATCTGAAACTGGCGTCAACATGTAAACTACCGTTTGGAGTGTTCTGTAAAGAGCTTGTTTCCTCTTGCTTTAAATTCAATACTCTGTTTCTTTTTGGTGTATCTCGTATTGAGGAGAAACCATTTTCTCTTGTTGGGGTGACACCATCGGTCGTTACTGGTGTTAGGGACGTTGATCTTCGAGGGCGAAGAAGCGGCACATTTGCCATCTTTTAGCGTCAGCAAAGTGGTTTTTCTCGCCAAAAGTGAATGGGTTTCTGCAATAGAACTAAAAACAATCTACCCAGGCATAATACCGTAAAACGCCCCGCCATAAATCGCGAAAACCCATGAAAATCAAAATTATGAGTCAAAAAACTGCAACTGGTTCATGGATTTATTTCGTACACATCAATTACAATATTATCAACGGAATGAAGGTGAAAATTTCATTAAATTTCTTCTTTTACCTCAAAAAACAATGCCATATGTAAGCATTGACCGTATAGCATAGGGGCGTTTTACGGTATTATGCCTCTACCCATAAGTGTGAATGCAGAGTAGTCTCACATTTTGCAGAAAAAACACTTATTTGTCGCACCTTTCTTTTTGTTTTGCTTTTCAATTTTGAAACTCCCGCAAAAATTGCACGGTGAAACATTATAATAATCTTTTTATAAAGTTAGACAGACTATTGGATTTTGAAGTGGTAAATTAGCGTTTAATTTTTTTTTGACAGAAGCTTATTGTATGCCATAAAGTGTTATATGTTTTGCAAATTTTCACCCACTTGAGCGTAGAAAATTTATACACCCATTTTTTTCTGTGACGCACGGGGCAAACGACCAAAACAACCATGATATTGTAGTAATTTCACTGGTTTGACTTTAACCAGTCCCGCACGTGCATAAAATAAGCGCATGAGAACCCCATACAATAAAGCTTGCCTCGGACGAAATATAGAAACCGAACCGAAAAAGAGACGTTTCTGTACTCTGTTATTTGCTGTTGTGTGGAATCTGCCTTCAGAAAGGACGACTAGCAGTTTTGTGACCATCGCCCGGGGGCGGACCAGTTACAAATAGGCAAGTCTGACTTTATAACAATATAGTCCGGTTAACTAGATCTAAATTATCGTCAAATAATTCTAACAACTGGGATCAAGATCAGAGTTCATATCTTATCTATCAGAAACAAGCCTTGATTAAATTTAACTTTACACCAATTGTTGTCGCTAAAAGAAGCTGGCGTTTAGTGACACAAACGGAGTCGGTTTCAATTGCCTTATTTCTATTTCAACCCTTCACCAAACAATCTCTGTTTTTTACGACCCCGAGATAGAAGCCTTTTGAAAACATTGTGGGAAAAGGAGAAAATGCTGGTAAACAGCATTTTTTCCTTTTCCTACAGTGTTTTCTATCCTGCTGGAAACAAATTTCATTTTTTGTACTATGTTTATTTTGTCGTCTGGAAATGCTTTCAATTTGGACCTGTCTAAAATCTTGTCGTTTGGTAAAGAATTAAAGCGAGGATGAGTAAGCTATAGCCCTTCTAGAATCCAACAGCTGTGCATGTCGGCTATTGACTCCCAGATACCACGCTCCTTCAGTTAACTCTTCACCAAACAACATAATTTTAGACTGGTCCAAATTGAAAGCACTTGTAGACGACAAATCAAATGTGGCTTGAATGACGGAATTTGTTCTTGATAGAGCAGAAAAAAATGTTGGAAAAAGACAAAATGCTGGTTACCAGCATTTTATCTTTTTCCCACAATGTTTTCAGAAGGCTTCTTTCCCATAGTCATTATAACCAGGGCTTATTTGGTCAAGAGTTAACGTCGATTAAATCTTTATCACGCAATCCCGAGTTTTAACAACACTGATCCTTTCGAAAACTGTGTGGAAGAAGGAAAAAATGCTGGTAACTATCATTTTTCCCCTTTTCTTACAATGCTATGCTATCCTATCTAACTTGGACAGAAATGATCCTTTCGAACGAGCTTCATTCAATTTGTCGTCTGCAAATGCTTTCAATTTCGTCCAGTCCAATACTTTGTCGTTTGGTAGAGATAGTGAGACAAATCATTACAAGATGTTTTATTTCATGTGTACACGTATAGTTGTCCCAGGCCATGTGATAACGTGGGAAGAAATGGTTGCCCACCTATGATCTACATCAGGGAGGGTGCAAGACGCACCAAAACCCTTCCCGAGATTTACTGGACTTTATGAAAGGGACTTTTTAAAACATTGTGATAGAAGGAGAAAATGCTGATAACAGCATATTCTCCTTTTCCCTCAATGTTTTTTATCATTCCATAGAAAATTTCTTAAAATATTCGTCTGCACGTTCTATGCAGTCTGATCTTGATCTCTGATGTCCACATAAGCCACTAGTCACAGTATGTATTTCTTTAAGGTGGTGAAAGTGGTAAATTTCAGCTGAAGTTTTCAGCTGAACTCATGGATACCTACAGTAGACATCTATTGTCTTGCAGACTACTCGAGAAAGCACGTGACAAAATGTATCCAAGATTGACAAGTGATTTTTTTTGTTACTAGAAAAGGACCTAAACAGTATCAGTAAATGTGAAGCCTTTTTACATTTTGCTTAAAGGCCCGGTAAAGGCCAAAATATCAAAGCAGATGCCATTTTTACATTTAAATTTTCAATCGTACCATTTTAGAAAAAAGGAAAATTTTGTGGAGATGGCAGTCTGCTACCGTATGGTTGGGCCACATGTCAGTCGATGGCAGGAAAAAAAGCCAAGAATTTTAAAGTCAGGCAAAGAGGAAACAATAGACACAGCTACCTGGCAGGTTTTAACCTAGTTTTGGCATTAATTTCTCCGTCAACTACTTACAGTTTGACCTACCATACAGAGATTGTCCCTCTTGACATTGATTTCCATACTTTAAAAAGGTATCATATGAATTCAAATGCATTTAAACACCAGCTCTATTTACATTGGCCTTTATTGTTACTTTAAAGTCGATAGAAAGAAAGTTTTAAAATATATAATTATTTCAATAAATGCAAATTGTTACGTGGCACCGGTTTATAAATGCGGGTCATAAACTAACACAAAGATTGATTAACCCTTTCCCGAACAATCCCTAGTTTTTACGACCCTCAGATGACAGCTTTTTGAAAACATTGTGGGAAAAGGAGAAAATGCTGCTAACCAGCATTTTCTTCTTTTCCCACAATGTTTTCTACCCTTTCAAGGATTCTTCCCATCATTTTTCAACACATTTAATTTGATGATTGCGAATCTGTTAAATTTGGACGAGCCCCCAAGTTTTATCATGAAAGAGTAAACCCTTTGAGCTCTGCATAAACCCATCAGACGTTATAAATCTAACAATAAGTCCTTTATTGAACGCGATATTTGAGGTAGATTTTTTTCTATAGACTCAGCATGGCGGACAGTGTAGATCGAAGATCAAACTGCACATTTTGTGCAGTCTGATCTTGATCTACACTGGCTACAAAGTCAACTATATAGTATATACATGTAAGTTAACCCTTTACCCCATAAGGCATTTCTATGGTATCTCTAACTGACCCTAAATAACAGCAAGGATGAAGCCATTTCCTATGTGTATATGACACCTTTTGATAGCATAGAAAACATTGTGGCAAAACGTGAAATTGCTCGTCACGAGCAATTTCACCTTTTGCCACAATGTTTTTAAAAGGCCTCTACAAGCAATGCGTAGAAATGAGTACCTATGGAGAAATAGGTTAAACGCGTTTAAACACTTTACTGAACGACAAACTTCTAGACCCGTCAGAATTGAAAGCATTTCCTGATAACAGTTTCAAAGTGGCTCATATGAAATGACTTTTCTTTGATAGGACAGAAAACATTGTGGGAAAAGGAGAAAATGCTGGTGACCAGCATTTTCTCCCTTTTCCACAATGTTTTCAAAATCCTCCCCTTTCATGGACTTTAAAAGTCGTCATTGTGTGGTAAAGGGTTAACCCATTACCAAACGACAATATTTTAGACTGGTCCAAATTGAAAGCACTTGCAGACGCCAAAATAAAAGTGACTGAAATTTTGAAATTTGTTTTGTGAAGGGTAGAAAACTTTGTGGGAAAAGGAGAAAATGCTGATTACCAGCATTTTCTCCTTTTCCCACAATGTTTTCTAAAGGCTTCTTTCTCAGGGGCGTCAAAAGTAGGGATTGTGTGGTAATGGGTTAAAGGATTGAAATCTGGAAAGGCACTATTTATGACCAGAAATATCGAACTCTTCTTTGCACGTGATTGTTGCGAGTCTGTGAGCTGGATGAGCGACATCTGTTTGTACGCTTTCAGTAGTAAGGTATTCGACCCCTAAGTCTCATTTTTAAAAGACGGAAGCTGCCGAGATTGGCCGAAAAGGCTTTACGGAAACGCCTTTGTTACACGATCTTTACTGATGAGTCAGTGAGCCCAAGGCTTTTAACTCTCATATTAAAAGACGGAAGCTGCCGAATTGCCCTTGCGAAAATGTCGATGTTACACGATATTTACCGATGAGTTAAGGGGTCGTAATCCTTAAATCATTGATCTATTTCACAGTTGTAAGAGAGCTAGATAAACGCAACGGACAAATCATCGCAACAGCCGGAACGTTCTTGTTCGGATACCATACAAAATATCGACTGATTGGTTGAATGGTGTTTTACGCCGCTTACAAAAATATTTCAGTCACGGCAACAGCTCACATATTCATGTTTCCTGGGTTTTACCAGTACAAGGCGGGAGACGGCTATTCAAGAGTCTTACCAAAGGAGACTCGGCACGAAAAACCTAGCCGCGGATCCACTGCGGCTCGAGACCAGCGGGGTCTGCCGGTTACGAGTCCCACACTTTACCACTGAGCCACGCAGAACCCGTTGTCTGCGCATGTCATATTCTTCGAAGATTCGACCTGTTTGATATGATGAATAGGTCTCCCCAAAGTTGGGGGGATTGTGGTAATACGCGCTATAAAGTAGCAATGGAGAAAATGGCTTTTATCAATACGTTTAAGAAGAAATCAGACCCGTTTTAGCTTCAGATTTCTCAAAACTGCTGATCATAGCTGAATGGATCGCACCAGGTAGCGTTTTATTCAGTAAATGTTTATTTTAGTTTGAAATTCAAAGTAACGCTTGTCGCGTAGAAAAGTAGTCCGGTTCTGTTCCCAGAATGCCCAAATTAGACAGATGTGTATTTGTAGAATGCCACCTAGCGGGAGATAATGACGCAAAAAGGCGAAAATTATGGAGATTCAGGATTAGAATGCTTATACAGTGCAGTCTGATCTTAATGTGCAATTGTCGCAGAAATTGTCGCCTAGTGGTAGGCGCTTTCGTACTTTACCAAACAATTACATACTTTTACGGCCCTTTGCACTCTTGTCGAGAAAAAGATAATTCACCAATCAGTCTTAACCCTTCCCAAACGATCCCTGGTTTTCACGACTCTGAATAAGAAGCCTTTTGAAAACATCGTGGGCAAAGGAGAAACTGCTGGTGACCAGCATTTGCTCCTTTTCCTACAATGTTTCCTATCCATCCCCAATTTTTTTTTCACGTTTTGAGTCACATTACTTTTGTCGTCTGCAAATGCTTCCAATTTGGACCAGTCTAAAATTTTTTCGTTTGGTATATGAAGAGATTAGAATATTCTTAGCCTTATGCTGAAGAGTTTTGTAAATTTGAAAGTACATGTACATGTATAACCTTTTTGGTTTAGCCAATCAGAAGTTTTGTTACTTTAAAATCTAGAAAATTCTTGAGAGTTAGACAAACATTTCTTTTAAGAATGGTTGTGGAATACAAATACTGCAAGGTTTTCAAAAATATTTTCTGACCCTGTTTTAACCCTTTCCCAAACAATCCTGGTTTTTAAGACCCTGAGGTAGAAGCTTTTTTAGACATTGTGGGAAAAGGAGAAAATGCTGGTAACCGGCATTTTCCTTTTTTTTTTTCACACCATGTTTTCTACCCTACTGGAAACAATTTCGTTGTTTAAGTTATTTTTATTTTGTCTTTTGCAAGTGCTCTCAGCTTGGACCTCTCTAAGATTTTGTCATCACAAGTTGATAAAGGGTTAAATCATTTTTAAAAAAAATACCTAACGCTGTACTGGACAGTGCAGATAAAAGATTAGACCGTATGTTCTTTGCTGTCTGATCTTGATCTATAACATACCTTACAACATTTGAGCAAAGCTGTGGTTGAAAAGGTTTTATACATCTTCCTGTTGCATTACGGCAAACAAATCGTCCATATGATATGGATCTATTTTCTCTAACAATCGGATAAATATATATATCTATTTTCTCTAACAATCGGATAAGTCATGAAGTAGAACCGTTCTCTTACATGCAGATAAATGACCAACTTCAAAAAGTTTCGACTCAGGTCAGCCTGCGCGGAATGCGCAGGCTAACCTGAGTCGATACTTTTTTGCAGATGTCAAAAATAACCATTTATAACTGCATTTGGCAAAACCGACATACGAGATCCTTTATTATTACATCATTTTCATTCGGTTGAAGGTTAAGTTTTTTTTGTTGCTCAATGCTTGACCCTTTAAGCGCTATGGAGGAAAAAATAGGTTTTTGTAAACTGTTTTAGTTACAGTCAGTCTGCACAGTACGTGCAGCCTAATCTTGGATCTCAACAGTCGATCTTTAATAAAACCAATAGGGAAAAACTTTTTTTTTTAAAGTTAAAGTTGATTGTATTATTTTTTCTGCAGTTGGAAGAAGTCACGTTTAAACTGAAACTGGAGCTGAAATTGTTACTAAATTTTCCGAGAGTGGTCTTTCAGATTTGTTACGTACGGCGATAACCAAGATTGTTCAGTACTGCGATCACCACATCTTTCCATGACATTTTGTTGTTTCTTACCAAATAATGCGAATTAACATTCTTTTCAAAGCCCCTTGCTGCTTTTTCACACATTTTTAGACGTTGGAGCAAAGTGACTTCTTTCAAAGAGAGAGAGAGAGCGAGTGACAGAGAGAGAGAGAGAGAGAGTGATTTACTATGCTATCGTAAGAACAGAAGGGTCGTTGTAACACGTGTGAGTTATTTGTGAACAAATCATTGTATCTGATTTACTAGAGTTTCTTACTAAAGACCCTGCCACATCTACAACGTGTCTTTAGGCTCAACGTTCATCAACGTAAACAGACCACAAGAGATAGCTATTCAACGTGTACAGTTTGCCCCGTAATACTCAGTGACAAAACCTGGCAACACATGTGCGGGCATTCTGATTGGCTGCTTCTGAAAAATTATCGATGCTGATTGGTTGGGTATCCGTGTCTTCGTGGCTCCAGTTCGTAATAAAATTCCGCGAAAATATGCATTCGTCCACTTAGTCAACATAACATTCCTGTACTAGGACAACAACAAAGGTAAGAATTACAATGTATTTTAATATGCATATTTGAAAGAATTATTCATTTGTTTTATTAATTTATACATGTGCCTTTATCCTTCTTTAAATATTTGACAGGATAATTTTGTATCTTTTTTTTTTCTTTTTAATTTTCTTATGGAAAATAATTCTTGTTTAACACATTCTCTTAAATATTCAAAATTAAGCAGACTTGAAGTAAAATGCACCAGAGTTTAGTAGTCTTAGACTTGACCTAGTAAATTTGAATTAAAAAAAAAAAAAACATCGACAGTCCACCATTTAGGCTTGACTAAACACGCGGATAATATAGGACCCAGATCAGACTATACCTTCTGTGCAGTTTGTTCTTATTCCATATTGTCAGCAAAAGCACCCAGGCATGAAATATTGTCGAAAAAGGAGCTATGACTATCCTACCGGCAGTGTTTTCAATAGCTTTGTGTGGTTTCTTCGAACGACTAACACAGTGGATCGACTCTACAACAGCAGATTGTTTTGTTCGCAATAATTTCCACACTTGGACATGAAATGATTCAAATTTTGTCTTCTACACAATTATTTCCATACTATTATCTTGTATGACTCAAATTTAACTCTTTACCAAACAACAAAATTCTATACTTGTCCAAATTGAAAGCACTTCCAGACGACTAAATAAATGGGACTCAAAATTTGAGAATTTGTTTCGGGAAGGGTAGAAAACATTGTGGGAAAAAGAGAAAATGCTGGCTAGCCAGCATTTTCTTCATTTCCCACAATGTTTTCTATCCTTTCAAAGACAATTCTTGTCATTTCAGTCAGTTTTAATCATTAATATTTACGGCCTGCAAATCGTTGTTTTTTTGCCGCACACCTCTGATGGATTTGAGAAAAGTTGTCCGTGGCTTTGGAAAGAAAGTTGTGCCGGTACTGGTGTGAGAAAGCCAGGAAAAACGTGGGTGCGTCGCTGACGGCCATGATATAACCTAAGCTTTTGAAATGGCGTTTAACTACAATCCAATCCAATATAAATGCTTTCAAATCGACTAAGTTCATGTCTAAGGCTCTGCCGTTTTGTAGGAGCAAATCAGCGCTCAAATTGTTATTGTGGCTCCGCATGAGGGGTGGCACTATATTTTTATTCGGTTTTGAAAAGTACCTATGGAGGCAGCCATATTGTTTACTCGGCTTCCAGTCATTTCGTAACTAGGTCATTTCGTACCTAGGCCATTTCGTACAATTTCTTTGTGTTTTCGTATCCACTTATATTTTGGTCATTTTTCGTACTCACTCCGATCATTTCGTGCCCGCTTTGGGTATTTCATACTCATTTTTTGATATCAATTTGGTAATATAAAACCTAGTTTCAAAACTATTTTGTTAGGTTGTTTCTCGAATGACAATTGGTTTAGTACATAGCTCCAATTTAAATTAGGTTATTTTTGCGTCGGAGAATGGCTATGATTTTGTTTTACAATAATTTTTTTTTTTTTCAAGTTTCAAGTTGCATTCTAAGAATTGTTTAGGACATCTCAGTTCATTTCTCACCTAGTTCTGCAAAAATTTACTTTGGTCAATTTAAAACGCTGTAATGTGCCTTATTTCAGAAACAACTGATTTGCGGCGCCATTGATGTTATGCATTAATATTTTCTTGTATTCTACTTTCTTTAATTTCAGGCCCACCATGGCAGCTTTATTTGTACTCAGTGTTTTTGCGATCTTCTCCCTGGGTTACTGTGGTAACTACACCGTCACAGAGGAGGCGTGGTTTGACGTCGAAGTCAAGGACTTGGATGGCCCCGGTGAGGACTACAGGGGTAGATTTGTTATTGCACTTTTTGGTGAGACAACCCCAATGACTGCCATGAACTTCGCCGCCATTGCCAAAGGATTTAAACGTGGAAGAGTAAGTTTTAAGTTATAAAGTTAGTCCAGGGTCTGTATTCACCAACTATTCTTAAGAACCTTCTTTGTCTTGTTCTCCAGAATTTTCTTCATTTGTAAGTAACACGACTTCTGATTGGCTAAACCATTCGGTTTAGCCAATCAGAAGTTGTGTTACTTACAAATTTAGAACACCTTGGAGAATAAGACAAAGAATATTCAAGAATGGTTGGTGAATACGGGCCCAGGTTAGGTTACATATAGACTTTATCTTGCATAGAATAGAATAGGTTATATATGCTATATTGTAAGTTATACCCAGCTTAAATTACCTTCGGCGTCTGCCAGGTGTTTGAGACCTATTTTTCCAGTATTTCAATTTTATCACGGCGGTATAGTATTTATGTATTTCTAGAAAAGTTTTATTTTCACTATGTCACTATGTCACTTGGCACAGCATTTCTGTCCAAGCCGCTGGCTTCTTTCATTAATAAACTGACTGGATTTATCATTTAAACGTCTTTGTTCCTTTCGTTTGCTTTCAAATAAATAAAAAAAAAGTGACAAGGGATGAATTTGCTTGAACAACTGGAACTAATTTTTAAATTTTAGCAGTACTTTTATTGTTAATTTTCAACGTCGTTGATGTTTACTTGTGCACATTTGGTATTGTATTGTTTCGAGATCTTCCAAATGAATTATATTCGAAACATGCATTCAAAAAGCTGTCTGTCATTGGCCTGTAACAAACGAAAAGGGACATTCGGACATTTGCGTAAAGTGTCGTCACAGTCCGCGCAGGCAAATCCGAATCGTCGTTTCCAATTTCTATGTAATTTTCTGTTTTGTGTAAGCCTACTGAAAGACAGAATCTAAGTACATGTAGTCGTAAAGTGCCGTCTCGGATTAGCCTGCGCGAACTGCGCAGGCTGATCCGAGTCGACACTTTACGCAAATGTCCGAATGCCCCTTTTTTTGCGTTTTGCAGGCCATATTGAACCAGCTTTGAAATGTGTAAAATGTCAGTGTGTACACAATGACATTTTACACATTTCAAAGGAACAGCTTATTTAAAACAAATGTGAAAAAGAAGCGATCCCCGGTTACAAGCATTTACTCCTATTCAATAGTTTACTTTTCATATCACTCAAAAAGGACACTGTCCTTTCCGCCCAAAAGGATATTTGCTATTCCTTTCGCCTCGTATTGTTTTATATTAGTTTTAAGTGAGTCAAACATTATGTATTGTAATAATTCATTTATTATCAACTCTTAGACAGTTTTTGTTCGTCTCGAAGCTGATCACTTTTGAAAACTTTTTGGTAAAAGGGAAAAAAGACTAGTTACAAGCGATTTGTCTTTTTATCCAAACGCAGTTTGCCTTGGTATATCATCTATATTATACACGAGTGTTTTAACGATTATCACACAATCCGATCTTGCTACGACTCTGAAGAAAAAGGACACTTAAAAAATTGTGAAAATAGGAGAATTGTCATGCTGGAAAGATGCATTTCTCGTTTTCCCACAGTATTTTATTTCACTTTTCCAATTCCAACGCATTATAAAAGGTAACACAAGTAACGAGTTTTGTCTCGAGATGGAAAAAAAGGAAAATGTTGGTTACCGTCTATTACCTCTTTCCCAGAAACTGATTTTCTCAAAGGCCTCATTTTTTGTCAGGGTCGATAACTCACGGCATTGTTTGATAAAAGGGTCAATTGGTTGATATGGTGAAGGGAGATAACTTACAAATCCAGCTTGCTAAGCATGCGCTGCGTCAGCTAGTACTGCTTTAACTAAAGACCAGCAATGCGGCGTTTTCCTAAAGTAACAGTAAAGTCCAAAAGTAAACAAAGCTGGTGTTTAAATGCATTTGAACTTTTATTATACCATTTAAAAGCATGGAAATTATTGTGAAGATTGCAATATGTCATGGTAGTGTTGGTCCAAGTGTTAGTTGCTGACAGAGAAATTAATTTCAAAACTAGGTTAAAACCTACCAGGTAGCTGTACGTGTCTTTTGTTTACTTTTTGCCTGATTTTAAAATTCTTTATTTCTGCCAGCGGCTAACGTATGACCCGACCACACGATAACAGACTGTCATCACCACAATAAACTTCATACTTTAATTGGTATTATTCAAAATTAACTGTATTATGCTTTGATATTTTGGTCTTTACTAGGCCTTTAAGCAATGTATCATAGTTCCTAGAATTTCATTCAGTTTTTTTCTTTAGAAATAGCTGTTTTAACTCTTTCAGCTTCTACATTATAAACCCGACCTCTCTTATATCTGGAAAAAAAAAACAATCCATTGAAACTCAGACATATTTATCTCATAGGCTAGTCTAAATAAGCGGGTTGTGAAGATCAAGATCAGACTGTACGTTCTGTGCAGTCTGATCGTGATCCACACCGCATGCTAAGAGGCACAGTTTTTTGCCCATGACACTGAAGGGGTTAACAATACAATCTATTGAAACTTAGACATATTTATCTCACAGACTTCTCTAAACGACCGGACAGTATGGATTAAGATCAGACTTCACATTCAGTGCAGTCTGTTCTTGATCTATACTGTTTGTGAAAGGCACCGTTTTAACCCATGACACTTGGGAGGTTAAACAATCATTAAGCAGGAGACTGAAAATATAATCCTGTTTGAATAACTTTCTTCTATGGGCATAAACGCCACATTGATATGTCATTGGACATTAACAAATGATCTCAGAAAATATTACTTTTCAATAAGTATGTAGAATTGATGATACATTATAGTGACAAAAGGTGACATTGCTAGTTATTAATGATTTCAAATTTATCTGCAAAAGGAGTCTGGCTGGGGGGTGGGGTTGGGGGTGGTGGTGGGGGGGGGGTTAGGAGGTGTTTCAATTGTATCGCTTTCATACTGCGGCAACTGCATTAGACTCTGCATTTCTTATTTGTGGAAGATCTTATTCCGTTAATCAACTTTGAACCCCACTGGCTCCACTGTGTTTTTTTCACAGGAGTGTCCTTGGGCAAGACACATCAGAGCCTAGCCTAGTACTGGTGAAACCCAGGAAACATGAATATGTGAACTGTCGCCGTCATATGACTGAAATAACGTTGAAAGGGGCGTTAAACACCATTCAACCAACCACCTGGTCCTGTTTTATAACCAATTACTTAGGGGTATAAGACACTGCTAGATAATTGAAACGTATTAGCACCCCAGATGGTGATATTTCAAAGATCTACTTTAGGGAGAAATAAATATCTCCGTATCGGATAGTGTAGTTCCAAGATCATACTGCACGTTCTGTGCAATCTGATCTTGATATACACTTCCTGCAAAAAGGTCAGTGAGTCGCACTTGACAACCTTAGGGTTGACAGATATCCGATTTTCTTTCTTTACTTTCCTAAATAAAAGCTGGTTGACTCTTTCTTCCGCCGAGTACCCATGAAAACATGAATTCGAACTGTGTTGAGAATTCGCTTTCTTTGACAATAAGCAAAAGCGTGGATGAAATGAAGAAAAAAGCACTTTTTGTTCAGAAGAGAGCTCAAACGAAAACTGCACTTGAAAAAATGATCATTACGCTATATTTGTGTCCTGCTTATCCCAAAGTTTTAATACATATCTTTACACCCAGAGGATAAACAAACGCTGTTAAAACCTGACAGTGTTATAATCTAGTCAACTGTCTAAACGTAGATAGAAAATCAATATAAGGTGATGTATGGGGTAAAGAAACTGTAGGGATTAGCCATCGATTTAACTCTTTACCACACGACAAAATTTTAGACTGGTTCAAATTGAAAGCACTTGCAGACGACAAAATAAAGGTGACTGAAAAATCGAAATTTGTTCTCGGAAGGGTAGAAAACACTGTGGGAAAAGGAGAAAATGCTGGTTACCAGCATTTTCTCCTTTTCCTACAGGGTTTTCAAAAGGCTTCTTTCTCAGGGGCGTCAAAAGTAGGGATTGTATGGTAATGGGTTAAACCGGACACTGTGATTGTTATATGCACATCTATGGCCATCTGCAATAGAATGAAATGCTTTTGCTGTCTGACGTAATTTGTGCAACATATTAACCCTGTTCCAAACAAGCCCCGGTTTTTACGCGTCTGCAGTGCAAGTCTTTAGAAAACGCTGTGGGAAAAGGAGAAATTGCTCGTAACGAGCAATTTTTCCTTTTCCCACAGTGTTTTCTGCTCCTTCAGATAATTTTCTGCCATTGTTATGAAAGTTACAATTGTCGTCTGCAAACTCTTTCAGTTTGGAAGAGTCTAAAATTTGTCGTTTTGGAAATTGTTAAACTTCAGGGGCAATATTTGGCATGAAGATACAAGAGTGATTATGGTTTAATAAAATGAAGAAAATACGGTTAAAAAATTGGATAAAACGAGTAAAGATGTATTTTTAAGATCTATTGCGGTAGTTAATTCATCATTAAGTATTGTTTGTCTTTGATATAATTATATAAAAAAAAAACACACATTTAAAGTACAATTGTAATATTGTGTCTGTGGCAGTACTACATAATAACTATATAACCCATGGTTTGGAAAAAAGGGCCTAAATGCAGCAACCACAACAACAACAACACGAGCCTCTACATGATGCACTGTACCAAGCAAACCAACACATAATTAAGGATCCAGACAAACTTACTAGTCTAACAATGGGATATATCTGGGGAGTAGAGTGGTATTTAGAATTGCAGAAAATTCACCCATGGCGAAAAGTTTCGAGTCATGTCAGCCTGTCAGGCAGACATGAATCGATACTTTTTTTTTGCAGATACATTGGGCCTTATTTTCATAGAGCAATGGTTCAATTATATAGAAAAAGTGTTTCGGGGAATCAATTCTATCTGCTGTTACCAAGTCGACTAATTCAATCCCTCGTATTAATAAGTGAAAAACATGCTCGTTCGTAACAGCTGTCGTGAAGTCTTATTGAATTTAATTGTTAGGATACAAGATGGGTGTAATTGATTTATCTTACTGTACTATTGTACGTGGACATGCCACGTTTTGCATACGTTGATGCTGGAATTCTTCCCCTCTGATCCTTTTGTTTCCTCTCGTCACAACTCGGCCGATTCCGTACCTACATTTAACCTCGTCCGTATCAACGGTCGTTTAGATTTTAACTGCGGATCACGTGATCTTACACATGGCGCTCCACTGGTAGTCGTTTAGCAACGACATAAACAACCTTGATGAAGTTTACCGAATGGCAATTATTTGGACTGGACCTAAATTCAAAGCATCTGCCGACAACATATTATATCATGTCAATATGATGTTGGCCGATTTTGATAGGGTAGAAAATATTGTGGGAAAAGGAGAAGATGCTATCTACCAGCAATTTCTTCTTTTCCTACGATGTTTTCTAAAGGCTAAAATAGTTTTCCAGTGTTGTTAAAAGTTGGAGTCGTGTAGTAAAGGGTTAACTAAACATATAATCCCTCACCATCAGACATTTTAAAGTATTAAAGATAAAAATGAATTAAGTTTTACATAAAATAAATACACTTGAGTCTTCATGTCAAAACGAGGAATTGGGAAAAAAAACCAAGCAATTTAACCTTTTGTCACTATGTTTTCTATTTTTGTCTCCAGCATTTGTTGTTGTAATATATATAAACGGTCCTCTTGGAAAAGGGGGTTGAATTCATTATACAAAGCAAGTTGTCGCATAATCAGGATTTGAGGCTGAAGGCACTGTACCAAGTTAGTTGTTGCATAATCAGAAATGATTTTTATGTAAAATAGCTAAATCATGAGGCAGTATGGCTCTTTTACACGAGTAATATTTACCAATGGCAAAAAGGTTCGACCTCGCTGTAGGTACAGTCTTCAATCCGCAGTTATACTTATAGGGTCGCTCCAAAGCTCATATATATCTGACAGTCTTGCTTGGCTGGTCGCTGAAGGTCCAGTGGTCGATGTGAGGATATGCAAGAATATAGATATTCAAATTTATCTAGGAGCCATGCGATACAGGTTATTCTGAGGTCTATACTTACCCGGCAGTAATGCGCGGCTGGCAACCTACAGCTTCACATTTATCAGAGATGCCTTGCGCGGCATGTCGCTTCGAAAAGCCAATATCTACTAAGCAGCTTTGCGCGACTGATTGCTTACAGGTCCGTATTTACCTTGTAGTCTTTCAATGTAATTCAGCGATATATATGTTGATCCCGCAACTGCCACTCGTCAACATGTTTAAATGTTGGTCACATTTTTTATTTTGGGGAAAAAAAAAAACTATACTAAAATCTAATCAGCTTTTTGGATGAGACACAATGTTTCACCGAATCAAATAGCAACTCCTGAAAAATAGTTTTAGATCTGGGTTTATATTCACCAATTATTTTTAATTGAATGCTAAATAATACATGTATTGTTCTGGATTTTTTTTTATAGAAAGTAACACAAATTCCGATTGGCTAAACCATTTGGTTTAGCCAATTAGAAGATGTATTACTTTCAAATTTAGAAAATGTTTCAAATTAGGAATAAGATTTAGAAAAAAGTTTCAGAGTAAGAATAAAAATGTTCACAATAATGATTGGTGAATACAGAACGGACCCGTCAGATGATCTTTGAATTTGTTGGTTAACACGAACCACGATTTTCAAGACAATGCTTTATAATTGGAGATTCTTCCTCTCTCTGCCAATCAAAAAGCTTTTTCTTCGAATTCAATAGGTATCATAAAAAATTCTGTCGGTAACTACGGACTAATATAAAGCTTCAACATCGCGGCCGGCGCTGCACAGAAACACTTGAATCAGGGAAACTACTGGTAAAAGATCCAGGAAAAACGTTAACAGCTGCAAAAGTCAAGGGCATGCCTCCATGCGGTGCTAAATTTAGCGCGAAAAAGAAATATGAATAGGTATCCGATTTTCTTTATCGTTAACAGCAAGAACTGAGTTACAAAAACACTAAAATTCACCGAGTTGTGCCGGATTTCCTCCTTCAAATGGGTGACGTCACAGTTGGGGATGGAACGGGAGGTAAGCCGAAATAATAGTATTTCAAATTTTGTAAATTAGTCATGTGATATCTTTTGATTCAATTGACAGTCATACCTCCGCTACAAAAACACGAAAATTCACAGGATCGTACCGGACTTTCTTCTCCAAATGGGTGACGTCACAGTAGGGGACGGAACTGGAGGTAAGGCTTAAAGCTTGCTAAGCGTTTGTAACGATTCCGAGTTTTAACAGCCATGCGAAAGATACTATTTGAAAACATCATGGTGAAAAGAGAAAGTGCTGGTAACCTCAGAAAAGAATCTCACATCATCAGATAGTGTAGATCCCTGCAAATCAAAATGGTCTGCAGTCAGACCTTGATCGACAAATTGTATACCTTTGTATACCTGTGTACTGGTATAAGAACCTTCTTGAGTATATGTAACTTTCCGAATGATAGTCGGAGTTCAATTTGTATGCCTACCTATACATTCAGCCTAAAGGTTAGGATCAGGTAAAATGAATGGGTAATAACTCTTTACCACACTAGAAAATTTTAGACTGGTCCAAATTGAAAGCATTTGCAGACGACACCATAAAGGTGACTGGAAAAATAGAAATTTGTTCTGAGAGGGATAGAAAACACTGTGGGAAAAGGAGAAAATGCTGGTTACCAGCATTTTCTCCTTTTCCCATAGTGTTTTCAAAAGGATTCTTTCTCAGGGGATTGTGTGGTAATGGGATAACTGAAAAGTACGATAGTAATTTAAATATTTTTTTTTGTTATTTGACGACATCGTATAACTTCAGGTAAAAGTATCTATGGTGACAAATTCGTAGATGAAAACTTCTCCATCAGCCACAAGGCTACTGGTATTGTCTCAATGGCCAATCACGGGAAAGACACAAACGGTTCCCAGTTTTTCATTCTCCTGAACAAAGCTCGTTGGCTCGACGGAAAACATGTCGCTTTCGGAAAGGTCGTCAAGGGCATGGTAAGCATTTTGTATTAGAGCTGCACCGTACTGAAAAAAAAAACTGAAAAGTTCTTAATAAGCCCTAACACGCTTTGTAGATTGTCATGAATACTAATCAAAAAAGAAAACAGCGTTGTTATATCTAGCACGGATCAAGACATTTTCTTTTGGTTAAAAAAAAAATCTTTGTAACAAAGGATAAGTTTTGCAAAAAATATTGGAAAAAGGCACCTGCGTGATGCATCATACCATAGGCCTTTAAAATTCCATTGGTCTATCAGGGGATATAGAGATAATTATTATCGGACGCCGTTACTATAAATAGCAGATTGGTGAATCCCAGTTTGTTATTTATAGTAGCGGTGTTTAGGAAATTTTAGCATTTTCCATGAGTTAGATCTACTGGCGATTGACAATGTGCTCAAAGTTTTTGCTGATCGACCAAGGAAAATTTTAGTTATGGACCGACGGATCCTCAAAGACTTGTGATTATAGCAAACAAGTCATTACATATTCTAACATGACACGTAAATTCGGCTCTATAAACACTGTGCAACGAAAGCGTGGTAAAATCTGCGATACACCATGTAGAGTGACATCATTCTCTTTAAAGTAAGTGAGTTATTCAATGGAACATACTCTTCATCCGCTTTTTTACTCTAAGTTTGACCTTGATTTCCTTTCATTAAGAATTGGTCATGTTAGAATCGAAATTATCTTTTTCCTATCGTGGTTTATTGAAGAAATAATCTTTTTTATATCGTGGTATGTCGTTCAATAAATCACAGTTGTGAGTTATGAGGCGCAATGAATAAACCTCTCGGGCTATCGCCCTCGTGGATTATTTATTTTGCCTAATAACTCATAATTGTGGTTTACTGAACAATAAACCATGATAGAAAGAACAGTATTTCTTAAATAATGAATCGGTACTTTCCAAGTTGCATTTACATTCACTCCCTTTTCACAGAGTAGGTTTAATTATAGTTATGTATTTAAACGCTTCCTGGACTCAATATCAAAAGCATATGTGAAAATTAGTTATGTTTTTTCCGCATTGTTTTGCTTTTTGAGCTGAAATGAGATTGCATTAACTCTTATCCTGCTGAGTAACTAAAATGAAATGTTCAATTCGATAGTAAAAACCCAAAACTGTTATTTTAAAGGTATGTTTCGGAGAAAAACATCTTTAGATCGGACAGCGTGGATCCAAGATCAGACTGCACGTTCTGTGCAGTCTGATCTTGATCTACGCTGTCCGAAAAAGATCAGTGGGTCGCGATAAGCTGTCAAAGGGTTAATTTCTACCCTTTCTACGCTCATTATCTTAGTCACATTCTAACTGTCGCCTGCACGTGCTTCCAATTTCGACCTGTTTAAAATTGGGTCATATGGTAGAGAAATAGAGTTTATGGAGCTTGAGGTTAATTTTATATAATTTTAATAAAATCTCATTTTCATTTTTATTTCTCGGTGAAATTCAGACTACAGTATATAGAGGACGTTAGTGTTTTTTTTTCCGGTGAAAGATCGAATTTCATATCGTCGAATGAGCATCATCGGTAATATTTTCAAGTCCTAATGCACCACTCGTGAAACTGTTCACACGATGAGATTTCGATCTTTCACCTCAAAAAAAAAAAGAAAAATTCTATATCGTCGGTTTGCTTCCAAAACCTCGTAACTGCAGCTTGTAACTACATGTAGCTGTAGTTACGAGGTTTTGGAAGCAAACCGACGATATATTTCATGCTTCTTATCCCCCTTTTTTCAGGAAATGTGGGTTAGAGGGGGGAGAGGAGTTTACATATTATGTAAAGCGCGAGAAATGTAGTGTAAGCTACATCATATTTCCATCTGGTTGAATGACACATGCTGTTTACCTAGGCAAAAAGTGTGCCGGGACTTCTGTTTCCGCCTTGAATTGAAGAGTTACAAAATAAGATCGGTATTTTTCACTGGTCGTAACCATGAAATATCGAACGATAATCCACCGTTATTTTTCGGTAAACTACAAAAAAAACTATGACCTTTATATTTCTTTTCCTTTTGTTTAGGACGTTATCCGAGCCCTAGGTGAGGTACCAGCCGACAGTAACACCGCAGTTCCCAAAAAGACAGTTCGTATCATAGACTGTGGAGTTAATAAGCTAGACCAAAAATACGACCTCACCCCTGAACAGTTCGATTCAGAAGCTGACGTCTTCGAGGATTAAAATGAAGAACAAAGACCAAAACTTTTCTTTAGCTTTTTTTTTCCTTTCTTTTTGTACGTCTGCTCAGACTAGCACAATGAATTTGTAGTGTTCTTAATTTCTGTAAGAATCTGATTGTATGTGTTACAGAGTTATATAAAAGATAGTTTTTAAATATGTTTTATTTTGAATTCATTGTTTATTCCACATTTGCTGTTGTTTGTACTCACCAAATAGCGTTCTCCCGCCAATGTTTTTTATTTCGATTTCCTAAAAGAAATAACTTGGTTTTGGTTTATATAACGACTTGTGAATACACGTGTAACTCGTTACCAAACTACAAACTTTTAGACTGGTCCAAATTGAAAGCATTTGCAAACAAGAAGAATTAAGGAGAGTCAAAATTGAAATTCGTTCTGAGAGGGTAGAAAACATCGTGGGAAAGGAGAAAATGCTGGTTACCAGCATTTTCTCCTTTCCCATGATGTTTTCAAAAGGCTTCTCTTCCAGGGTCGTAAAAATCAAGGATCGTTTTCAAAAGGATTACTTTTTACGAGTACGTACATCATATATTACATTGGCGAAAGTCACCAATCATTTTAAATAGTCATGGTCTAAATATAACTAATTACATTGGCTTAGACTTTTTGGCAGTCAATCAGAATATATGTCATGGTAATTCAATCTTAAAAATCTAAAAGCCGCCAAAACTCGTCCTTTGATTGGCTGACGACGCAAGTCGTCGACAGTTACAGAGCTAGCCTGAGTTATTTATCCAAAATGGTGGATGGGTCAGTTTCGAAAATTCCCGCGCTTGACTACTTAAGATTCGTGAGCGATAGTTTCGCTTTTTCCGCGAAACCTTTTGATATGTCATAGCAAGAAGTGCGTTTTGACAATCTGTATCATCTATTTTATAGAATTATGAGCATCTGTGTCATTATTTAACTGAATGTTGTGCTATCTGTCATGTGTCGTAATCCTAAATAAAGAATTTTGATACAGAAACTTTATTTGAGTTCATCTATAGTGCAGAAATTATTGACCAATTGTGTGTTTAACGCCGTTTACAACATTATTTCAGTTCTATCGCGTTGGCCAGAGGACCCATCAAAACTAACCCAGAGTTTCTTGTAACAGTATTCCGAGTGCGCGATTTTCTTTTCAAGCCACCAGCTGCCTTAGCAATTACGTGCTATCATCGTCAAAACAATGGTCAGTGATGAGAGAGGAATGAATCCCGTCGCAATGACTATCATCAAACCTCGGAAAGAAACGTTGTCTGTGCATGTCATTATCTCCGAAGATTAGACCTATCTTACATGACGCATCGCTTCCCCCAATATTGGGGGGATAGTAGTAAAATGTGCAAAGTAGCAATGGAGAAAATGTCTTTTATCAATACGTCTGAGGAAAAATCAGGCCTGTTTTAGCTTCAGATTTCTCTAAACTGCTGATCACAGCTGAATGAATTGCACCAGGTAGTGTTTTATTGACTAACCGTTTATTTTAGTTTGAAATTCAAGGTAACAGTTGTCGCTTATAGGCTAAGGCCCAGATCAAAAAAGGGCTCTATTTTTAATTTTTTTTCAATCCATCTGGTAGAAAAATTCAAATGGTACAGTGAGTTAGGATAGCCTATTTGGGTCACTTTAAGCATGGATGCCAGATCTGAAAGTGGTGCAGATTTTTTTTATATGCTAATAAACGCGCCTACCCCAAATTTGCCTATAACAAAAATTACACTTTTCCTCTGTTCACAACAATGGAAAAAACACTGAAACAATGCAATCTTTTTGACAAATCTTTTGAATTTAAGATGCTCATAAAAATCCACATTTACCTGTATGTAAGACTTTTACTAAATCAAGTCTGACCAATTTCACATACCGTAAAACACCTAATAAATGTTCCTAGCAGAAATGAATTGAAAACAATCTCTGAATTTCAGTCTTCACATTGAATGTGTTAATATTTCTGGCTAGATTTTTTCACAATTTTGGCTAGAGCTACTAGGACAGACATAGAGGACCAGAATTAAGAACAGTTATGGAGTTTTAGCATTTAGCACCTCAAAAATCATCTATTTATGAGTGCAACAGTATAATATGTTGTTGCACACTAACCTTTGATTTCGTTATTTCATTATATATTCACAACTGTAACCATAAGTATGCCAACACTAAGATTTGGCTATTTTCATAAATTAAGCTGCTTTATTTCCTTTGTTATTCTTAGTCTCCTACTCTGTTAATCTATTTCACTGATACAATAGGGGATATGACTTGAAGCAAGAGGGTCATGATGGCCCTGTATCGCTCCACTGGCTAATAAGTGAAAAAACTACAAGCCAAACATTATAGGCTAAGGCCCAGATAAAAAAAGAGCCCTATTTCTAATTTTTTTTTTCAATCCATCTGGTGAATTAGGATAGCCTATTAGAGTCACTTTAAGCATGGATGCCAGATCTGAAGATGGTGCAGATTTTTATTATATGCTAATAAACGTGCCTACCCAAAATTTGCCTATAACGTAAATTAGACTTTTCCTATGTTCACAAAAATGAAGCAGACAATGATACAATGCAATCTTTTTCACAAATCTTTTTAAGCTAAGGTGCTAATAATAATCCACATTAATGTAAGACTTACAATGTATATTAAATCAAGTCTGACTAATTTCACTTACCATAATTCACCTAATAAATGTTCCTTGCAGAATTAATTGGAACCAATCGCTGAATTTTCAGTCTTCAAATTGAATCTGTTTATATTTCTGGCTAGATTTATTCACAATTTTGACTAGACCTACTAGGACAGACAAACAGGACAAAAATCAAGAAAACTTACTGAGTTATAGCATTTAGTACCTCAAAAATGATCCATTTATGAGTGCCACAGTATAATTTATTGTTGTACACTAACCTTTGAATTCGTTATCTCATTATATATTCATGTCCAACCATAAGTATGTCAATACTAAGATTTGGATATTTTCATTACTTAAGTTTCTTTATTTCCTTCGTTATTTTTACTCTTCTATTCTGTTACTCTATTTCACTGGTGCAAAAGGGGATATGATTTGAAACAAGAGGGCCATGATGGCCCTGTATCGCTCCAGTGGCTAATGAGTGAAAACACAACAAGCCAAACATTACAAATCCGGCCAACAAGTTTCAAACTTGAAGACATACAATAGGGTAAGGCCCCGGTCAAATAAGGCCCTATTTTTTCATCCATCTGTTACTTTAGTTCACTGATGCAATAGGGGATCTAACTTGAACCAAGAAGGCCATGATGGCCCTGTATCGCTCCACTAGCTAATAAGTGAAAACACTACAAGCCAAACATTACAACTCTGGCCAATTGGTTTTAAACTTGAAGGCATACATTTTTTTTCTATGAAGTTCTACGAGAATGTTATGACCCCTTGATCCCTGGGCAAAGCCATTTTTTACCACAAAGCTATAATTACTTGAAACTTGGTGGAGGTCCGTAAGACAAACTTCCATATTACATAATATAGGATGTGTGGTATACCAGATGGTTTTCAAAGTTTCCTAAAATAAATGCCATGTAAAACATGAGACCCATAAAACAGGGCTAAATTTGGTAGCCCTAGGCCTTACTGTGGTTCGTAAAAAGATCATTAAAAAAGTTTTCAGCACAAAAACCCAGGTAAAACTTGTGACCCCTGGTGTGGGAACAAACTTAACCCCAAGGCTATAATTTGGGCCCTCCTGGTAGAGGCCCACTATATAAAGCTACATGCAACATTTGGTAGTCCAAGGCTTTGTGGTTATGTACAAGTAGAGGTTTTCCCAATATAAGCCAATACAAAAATTGTGACCCCGGGGCCGTGCCAAATTTGACCCCAGGGCTATAAGTTGTGTATCCTTGGTACACGCCCACTTGATATAGATACATGCCAAATTTGGTGGCCCAAGGCCCTATGGCCCGCCCTGGTGGCTCAGTGGTGATCGTGTCAGACTCATGACCTGATGGTTGTGAGTTCAATACCTGGTTGAGGTGAACTTTCTTTCCGACGTATTTTCCCCTCTCACGTCTGCTGAAGCATGTGAGAAAAGTCGGTGGCTATGGAAAGAAAGCTTAGTACTGGTGTGAGAAAACCAGGAAACACATGTGCGTCACCGACCCCCATTATATGACCTTAGCTGTTGAAGTTGTGTTTAACCCCAGTGCAAACGAACCAATCAACCAACCAACCAAGGCCCTATGGCTAGGCATCAGAAGGATTTTAAAATTTTACCTATATAACCCCATATAAAACTTGTGACCCCCTGGAGAGGGGTCAATTTTGACTCCATAGCTATTATTTGAAGGAATATTGTAGAAGTTCGCTACATAAAACTACATGCCAAGTTTGGTAGCCCTGGGCCTTATGGTTTCGGATAAGAAGATTTTCGAAGGTTTTCAATATTTTTCAGTTTTGTTGCCATGGCAACCAGAGTTTTTAAAGGAATCAAATTCTTTCAAGAAATTCTGAAGAAGGCCACGGCAGGATCATTTCTGTAAAGTTTCATCAAAATTGGATGGGTAGTGTCAGAGAAGATGTTTGAAATATAAGTTAACGCACACATGGACAGACGCACAACGGACACCGGGCTATGACATAAGCGCGCTTGCCTTCAACCAGTGGAGCTAAATACCTCTTGATGACTTAAAGTAAACAAATGCTCAGTTCATTGAGCGTAATTATGACGTGTGATCAATCATCAGCTTCTTTGTTTGCTGCATTGACAGTACAGCTGCTTTGTGTGTGTATATATATTTGTGTGTGTGGGGTGTGGATGTGGGTGTTTTTCTGTTTTATTTTGAAATGTCATGATGTAACGGATTTATTTCCTACATAACAAATCTTAACTAGTCAACAAGACAGTATTTTGGAGCAAATGACTCTTCTTCATTTCATGTATAACTATTCAATAATTGTTTAGTTTATTTTTTCTCAAATAAAGGCACTAAGTACAAAACTTTTTTTTAAACACTTTTATGTATCTGCACTGTAACATTTTGTGTCATTGCTGTAACACATGTGTCGTTTATTATTACAATGATAAAAACTGCTCATAAAATGAAGCCACGCCATTTAATTTAATAAAGAACATTCTGGAAACAAAACGGAAAATACAGTTACATTTTCATTACAAACAGCTATTTACTAAATCTATATAACTTTTTCAAGGAATTAAAATAGTTGCAAAAAACTGATTTTTATCCGACATATAATGTGCCAAAATTTTGTTCCAAAATACTCAATTCAAATAAAACAAATATGCGTTATACAGATGGTTCGAAGTGCAATCTGACCTAAAAAATATCTAATTTTCTTAATTAGAACGGGATTTCTTTTACATTACAATTTCGTTACACGAAGGACATGTCAATGTGTTATGACTGGCATTGCATCACCGTAAACAATATTCAAGTGTGAAATATGCATTTTTTCGTGTGCAGTATATTCTATTTGTACATATAAGAAACCTTATCAAACAAAAAAAATCCAACTTCATTTCAAAAATCACGTCTCCTACAATCTGCCATAACTATATATTAGCTCATAGTGGGTGGGGTAAAGGACAAGCAAGACCAAAACATAAATACAATGCAGCAATTTAGTACAATAGTAAGCATTTAGTTTTCATCAAACCCTTCTACAAGAAGCTGAATCCCAAAGGTCTTAAATGATATTAAGTTGCTCATGATTTTCAGTAAATGTATGCAAATTTGGTGGGTGGCTTAACACCAAGGCGCCCAATCTATATTTTCTTCTCCTGTAACTTCATTTTACCATTACTTATGCGCTTCACTGCCAATTAGAACTATTTGCAATCAATATACTCTGGCAGATATTGAAATTTCGTGGTTTGTACATATAAGCTTAATTCAATGCATTTTCAGTGGGTGGGGTAACAAAATGTCGTCTGAAAAAAATCTGCACCACTTTTGTTTCTGGCATCCACCCTAATTTGACTTCTATATAGCTGTACTATCACCTGGTACCAATGAAATTTTTCTACCAGATGGATTGAAAAAAAATTGAATCCAGCTGGCCAGGCCTTAGACTATTAGAAAAGTAGTCCTGTACCCATCATGCCCAAATTAGATATATGATTTGTATAATGCCATCTAGCGGGAAATAATGCGGAAAGAAATTTGCCGAGCCGGGGATCGAGCTCCTTTTCTCAAGTTCTGTGCGTTACCGACTGAGCTAAAGGGGCTCGGCTGCAGAAATCAAGTATTATAGACTAACAAGAAAGGACGATATTCACGATTTTTTGTTGCCCCTTTACTAAATAGTACCGAGTTTAACCCTTCACCACACAATGACGCCTTTTAACGACCCTAAACAAGAGGCCTTTTGAAAACATTGTGGGAAAAGTGGAAATTCCTGGTAACCAGCATTTTCTCCTTTTCCCACAAAGTTTTCTACCCTATCAAAGAAAAATTGTGCCATTTGAACCAATGTGACATTGTCATTCTGCAAATGCTTTCAATTTGGATTGGTCTGAAATTTTACTAAATAGTACCGAGTTCAAACGACCTTGAGGAAGAAAGTTTTTGGTAACCGACACTTCCCTTTTCCATAATGTTTTTTTTTTTCCGCTACTAAAAACATATCGTCGGTGTACTTCCAAAACCTCGTAACTACAGCTTGTATTAAGCTGTAGTTACGAGGTTTTGGAAGTACACCGACGATATCTCATGATTTGAGCTATGTTTAGTTTCTCCTTCAACCCTGTACCAAACAATCTCGGGTTCCCGCAAAAAAAGGGTTAAAATCTTCCGTTGCAAAATCATTTCTGGGACGAATTCAACAAGGCAATATTTCCCTCATTTAGCTTTGCCTGTGGAATACTCTTGCTTAAGATTTTTCATTTTGATATTTTCAAGCTATTTATAGGAATGAATACGAAGCAGTCAAAATTTGCAAAACCGTATCTTTTCTTTGCTAAAAAAAAAAAAACACTAAACGAACAATTTTGCTCCAAGTAATATCTTCAAAATGATATTTACCAACACACAAAAAATAACCACATTTCAGCTATGCAGAACAAATCTTACAAATTCCAGTCATGAGAGAGAGACAGAGAGACAGAGGGAGGGAATGAGATAGATAGATAGATAGATAGATGGATAGAGACAGAGAGAGACAGACAGAGACAGACAGACAGAAACAGAGACACAGAGAGAATTGTTGTAAATCAGGACTATTTTTTCTGCTCCATTTACACGAAATACACATCATCCTTTGGATATGTCCGACATGTATGTATACAAATTTACATTCTACGTCCCATTAAGTTCTCATTTGTGTCAACTTGTACGATCTTTTGCATAACATTCACATCATATATCTATCAGATTCTCACACGAGTGTGGACAACTCTCGACAAATTACGCCATTCCTTGCAGTCTGGTGTTGAGGGGGTAAGTCATAAACCGGAAGTCCATCAAAAGCACGTGATCGCTCTACCTTCCAATGGTAAGAGTTCTGAATAATACCCAGAATGCAAAACAGTATTCCGGTTGAGAAGATGACTGTGCACATAATGGCGGAGGTAGATGAAAACCGGATAATTATGAATAATATCATCACTGAAAAGAAAAGTTACTATCATGACAATTTTTTCTGAAAGGATTGCAATAAGACGAATACAATTGTAAATTAAAACTGAACAATGCTCTGTAAAAAGGGGGCTTAATTGACCTGCGAAAAATTTCGATCCAGGTCAGCCTGCGAATTCCACGCAGGCTGACCTGGGCCGAAACTTTTCGATATTGATCAATTTTCTTTATGCCCAAAGACCTGTCTATCTCATGATTAAGTTGGTTGTTTAACCCTTTCCCAAACAATCCCTGGTTTTACGGGTTTGGATTTGTAGCCTTTCGAAAACATTTTGGGAAAGGGAGAAAATGCTGGTAACCAGCATTTTCTCCTTTTCCCACAAGGTTTTCTCCCCCATCATAACCAGGGCTTGTATTCACCAACCATTCTTAAGAACGTTCTTGGTCTTATTCTCCAGAATTTTCTACATTTGTAAGTAACACAACTTCTGATTGGCTAAACCGAATGGTTTAGCCAATCAGAAGTTGTGTTACTTACAAATTTGGAAAACCTTGGAGAATAAGACTAAGAATATTCTCAAGAATGGTTGGTGAATACGAGCCCAGAAACCTTTTCAGCAGGCGTTGAATTATCGTCTGCAAATGCTTTGAACTTGGTCTAGTCGAAAAGTTTGTCGTTTGGGAAATGGTTAAAATGTGGATAATGAGGATCCATTAGCATGTGATGGCTTGCTTCGTACCATTGATCACGGAGATGCACTTAGCCCCCTTTTGTCAGAGCATGGTTCGAATATATAAATGGCTTGCAACACGCGAAAAGGGCATTCGGACATTTGCGTAAAGTGTCGTCTCGGATCAGCCTGCGCAGTCCGCGCAAGCTAATCCGAGACGACACTTCCCGTTTTTACGTAATTTTCTGTTTTGTGCAAGTCAACTGTAGCACAGAATCTAATGTAGTCGTAAAGTGCCGTCTCGGATTACCATGCGCGGACTGCGCAGTTGAAAAAGGCATGGAAACCGAGTGCCTATGGTTGCAAGCCACAAAGTGCTCCGACGACGCGGGATCCGTAGACTGAACTTTCAGGATTGTCTCGTGCACAACATGCGCGACGTGTTTGTTTTGTTTGATTAATAACGTTTTATTTTTAACTTAGGAAAGGAAGATCATAAAAGCATATTTAGACCAAGTGAAAAGATTGAAGTTTTTATTTTATC
Source organism: Tridacna crocea (assembly GCA_943736015.1). Lineage (NCBI taxonomy): Eukaryota > Metazoa > Mollusca > Bivalvia > Cardiida > Cardiidae > Tridacna > Tridacna crocea. Next base: position 22,239,154 of record OX031066.1, read on the forward strand.
AAACCATTGGAATATTTGAATCTCGCTTTCGCTGTCGTTTACTTAGTTAGATATCAGTTATAGAAGGAGTTTTAGTGATTTTCAAGTGTTGGATTATTACACCGAAATTCAATCGTCTGTTCGGTTGGAGGAAAGATGGTGGAAAAGAAGGACTGGCGAATACAAGGAATGCAGATGGCACGTTTAGTCAGATAAGTATAAAACCTTTTTTTCTTTCACATGTAAGAAAATATCACTGTTGATCGTAACAGCTGCTGTTGTTAAGGAGATGTGCAGATCGAGATCGACCTTTATTTTACTATAAGCATTTAGCAAAAGAATTTGATCGAGGTAAATCTTCAAAATGATTTTTATCAACTTACAAAAATAATTAGAATTCTGTTATGCAGAAGAAAATTTATGAAATCTAGAAGAGAGAGAGAGAGAGAGAGAGAGAGAGAGAGAGAGAGGGTGAAAGAGGGTGAAGTTGTGGTTGTGTTGGGGTCGAACGCCACTTTAACAGCTGAGGTCATGGCGGTCGGTGACGCACATGTGTTTGGTATGGCTTTCTCATACCAGTACTAACAAAACTTTCTTTCCAAAGCCACCGGGAGTCCGACACTCTCACCACTAAGCCACCCGGGGGGGGGGGGGGGGGGGGGCAAGAGGGCAAAGAGAGAGGGAGAAAGTGGGGACAGAAGGTGGGAGGGGAGAGAGAGAGGGGAGAGAGAGAGAGAGAGAGAGAGGGAGAGAGAGAGAGAGAGGGAGAGGGAGATGGACAGACAGACAGGTATGCAGGCAGGCAGGCAGGCAGACAGACGGACGGACAGACACAGACAAGCACACAGACATAAACATTAGAAGACGTAGCCATGGAGATAAGACGATAAGCAAAGGATAAGTAGAACACTTACAGACAAGAAAAGCTGGAATCGAAACAAAGAAGCCCGTGATTGCCACAAATCGACTACTGGAACACTCCTTTAGGTATTTGAGGGCCCTGTCAAAGAAAACAGAAAGAAAAGTACATGCTTTGGACAATGTCTACTAAGCTTGCGGACATTGTAGACCAAGATCAGACAACACAGAACGTGTAGCCTGATCATTGGTCTACAATGTCCGTTAATTTGACAGAGAGTCACTCATGATTTTGGATATGATATAAAAACAGATTTTGCCCCACCCACCATTTGAACCATGCTCTGGCAAAAGGGGGCTTATTGCGTCTTCGTGTAAACATAATAAAAATCAAGCCACCACATGATTATGGGTCAATAATAGCCACTGTGTTTAACAACTAACTTAAAGGTATCTTTGTTGGAGAGATATCGCCTAATCGGACTGTATAGATCCAAGAACAGTCTGCACGTTCTGTACAATCTGGTCTTAATCTACCCTGTCCGCAAAAAGGTCAGCGAGTCGCGCCTTGCAGCCTAAGGGTTAAAAGCCAAATTTATGAGCTAAGGATTTAGAATGATTGGAAACAAAGGGCTTTTGGCTGTAGATCAATGTTTCTTTGACCATTCTAACAACCTGTTTGCTTTACCGCAATTTTACAATCTACAAATAGTATCCAGTAACTGGCGGGCCAGTTTTGACATAATCATTATACTATAGAAGTACAATATCCTCGGTTTACTTCAAATATATCGTAAGTAAAGGTTGAAACAAGCTGTAGTTACGAGGTTTTTGAAGTAAACTGACGATATACATAAACAATTGAATGACAGATCATTGCGCTAAGAGCGCGCACTAAATGACCAATCAAATTCATTTTTACTTACCTCTCATCTCCAAGATGTACCTTCATTAGTTTCATGACGACAATGCATTGCAAGGAACAGATGAACAGGCACATAACATTTAGGACAATAACAATGGCGGCGAACGCTGTCGCCACCTCTGTGACGTCATCAGTGGAACGAGATAAAAGGCTGTCATTCCTCAAAACTGGTTTCAGAGTTTGTTGAGTTGATAGAGAAACCAAGAGATGTACAGACAGATAGCTGAACACTAACGAACAGACAGACAATATTGAAAGCGTCTGTATCTTAGATTTCAATAGCAGTATTACAGAGTTATCTTCCTTTTCGAAAATATCAACACCAGGGTCGCTCAGACGGTCATGTGACAATGTAATGCTTCTTTTGGAAATGAAACTGGAAGGTCGGCTTAGGTTTCCACTGTTTCGCATCGGTAAAGGCGCCGTCAGCCGGGAACCGCCCGATTCATTTAAGCACACTGGTTCCTCTTTTTGCTGTAGAACAGCCTCTAAGAGTTCTCGATCCTGGTACATGTCGGATCTGTCTGAACGATTGAGCTCCATTATACTAGTATGCTAAATCTTTCGTGGAGTAACTTCTTACTGGAAATGGTTTTTACATATCTTTAGATCACGGCTCATTTGGCTGCTGGAATAAAACAATGATATGTGACCCGTCACATAAAAAGGGACCTTCTGGGAACTGCGAAAAATGTCAATCCTGGTCAGACTGCGCGAATTGCGCAGGCTGACCAGGGTTGACACTTTTCGCTTTAATGACATTTTCTGTATGAATAGTGGTCATTGTACCTTGTTATGCAATTATTTTTGAATTATCAACTTAAACCGACCTGCTCTATCTTTAATCTTTTTTTCATCTATTCTGATGCACAGAATTCTCAGATGGTCTCTTTTTGCGTGATGGGTCACAATTTTATAATGTGGTAAATACAATAGCTTGCGTAGTTACACCGTTAATGAAGAAGCACAACTTTAGAAGCCGCCGGCGGCCCTCCGGGTTAGCTCAGTGGTTAGCGTATTGGACTTGTGACCTGGCGGTTGTGAGTTCGAGACAAACTTTCTCTACGGCGATATTTCACCTTGCGACTCATGCATGTAAGAAAGCGCGGTAGTGAGTGACTTTGGAAAGTAACTTTTGTCAGAAGTGGTGTGAGAAAGCTAGGAAGCACATACTCGTACGTAGGTGCACCGACCGCCGTGATATGAGCGGAGTTGTTAAATGGCGTTAACTTATTATCAAACGACCATATTTTAGGCTTGTCCAAATCGAGAGCATTTCCAGACGACAAAATAATAGTGATTGAAAATTTGACATTTGGATGGATGGATGAAAATAGATGGATAGACAGACGGATAGATACATGAAGACATAAAAAGAAAGACAAGAAGAACGTTAGATAGCTTGATAGCTCGATAGATAGATAGATAGATAGATAGATAGATAAAAAGAAAGACGAAGAACGTTAGAGAGAGAGAGAGAGAGAGAGAGGGATCTGACAGATTTACACGGATCGGGCTCCAAAAGATGTGTGTAAAAAGACGGGCGGATGGACGGATGGATGGATAGACAACAATGACAGAAAGACAGATGAAAAAATACAAGGATCACGAACAAATGAAAGTCTATTGTACAAACCTGTCTTAGCTTTAAACTTGCCATATCTCCCTCAGAATTGACATTTTAGATGTAACTGTTTTGATTATAGTAACACAAAATACAAATAAAAACAATAATGGACACAAGGAACTCTCTCAAAACTTTCCCCTCTTGAGTGAGATTTGATCAAGCTAGCGATGGACCAATCAATACCTGCCAAAATTGGAAAACTGGAAACTGTTTACTTAGTGCCCTGCATTTTGGCGGCAATGTATGTCTATATTTAACACTGTATAGTTTGACGACGATATCATGTTGTCTCGTTAGGGTAAAAATCAATTGATTCAAAGACATGACATGAAAGACCTTTTTAAGATCCTTCACTAAAATAAGCCCGAGTTTTAAAGGTCCTGAAATGCCTTCGAAAAGTTTGTGGGAAAAGCCGGTAACCAGTATTTTCTCAACCCCCCCCCCACACACACACACATACACACACAATGTTTTCTAATTTTCATAGGACAACTCCTCTCATTTGCAAAGTAATTTTATTGGACTGCTGTGTTAACAAGTGACCCATTATCATGGTTGAATTATACTGCTACTGGCATTGGTGAGTTTTACGCTTCCTTTGCAATAACTCAACTCAATTAATCAATTAATTTTAGTTGTCATTGCGGCTAGTATAGATCAAAATCAGACTGCACATACTAATGATTTACGCTGCCCGAAGTCGAAATATTTTGGCCTGAAACAGCGTCGACTTTCTAAATGCATGAACAGGAGATCGCTGGTTAGATCCCCGGCTCGGCCAATTTCTTTCCAAAGGTTGATGATGAGCAATGAAAAAGGGTTCATTCCTACCTCATCGCTAATCATTGATTTAACGATGGGTATGTGGGAAAGCAGCCAATGACTGAAAAAAATATTGTAGGAAGCACTTGTATAAGAAAATCCAGAGGAGCAAGGATGCACTGGCCGGCGGTGATTTAACTGAAATAATGTTGAAAACGGCATTAAACGCCCTACAGTTGCAGCTGTAGTTGGCTGTGTACAATTAGGTTTTTGCCCGTCGAAAATAGCCATATCTGTTTGATAATGAGCCCCGGTAGCTCAGTCGGTAGCGTGCAGGACTTGAGAACACGAGGTCCTGGGTTCGATCCCTGGCTACAAATCCTGGCACGGCCAATCTCTTTCCGAGGATTGACGATAGTCATTGCGACAGGATTCATTCTTCTCCCACCGCTGACCATTGTTTTGACGATGATCATGTGGGAAAGCAGCCAGTGGCTTGGAAAGGAAACTGTGTGAAGTAGGCTACTGGTAAAAGAAACTCTAGGAACGCATGGACAGGTGCACTGGCCGCCGCGATATAACTGAAAGAATGTTGAAAACGGAGTTAAACACCATACCATCAATCAATCATTGACGTATTTTCGTCTGCAGTTCTTTTTTATGTCTGCTAAAGGACTCATTATTTTGTATTTACATTCGCAAAACAGTGTCTTGACTTTCTTTCGTGTTAGATAGTGCTCAGTCACTTTTACCCCAAGCTTACTCAATTAATGAAATGAAACGTTTATGTCATTAGTAAAAACCTAAATGTTGCTCTTTCTTCGGGGAAACTGCATGTCCTCATCGGACAGTATAGATCCAAGATCAGACTGCACCTTCTGTACAGTCTGGACTCGTATTCACCAACCATTCTTAAGAACGTTCTTTGTCTTATTCTCCAGAATACTCTATACTTGCAAGTAACACAATTTCTGATTGGCCGATCAGAAGTTATGTTACTTACAAATTTAGAAAATCTCGGAGATTAAGAATAAGAATGTTCACAGGCCTTTGATTTCCATTGATCCATCACAGAATTATAAAATTTTCCTTGGTCGATTTTTGAACACTTATGAATGCATATTGGTGCATCGCTTGTATGTATTACTGAATAGTGAAATTTTCAACACCGTTACTATATATGGTGTCACACCACTGGTTTTTGGCCATATTGAAAATGAGTGAAATTGGCCATCTTTGAAACCTAACAGATCGCTTAGTGGCAAAACTTTTGCTTTCCCGTCTTTTACTGTCTAAAGTCCATAGTCCTTCAAAAAATGCATTAAGAACAGTATGTCAACCAATTGCGTTTTTTGCTAAATCTCAAAAACAACGGCCCGCACCCTAGAATTTTCCCTCTCAAAAACACCTGTTCACCGCCATGACCCCAATTTTTTGATCCTCTAGTGACACAAAATAGTCCACTCAATACACAATAAAAGCACATCTAAGTGGTCCCCCAATGCCTAAATTTGAAGCAAGTCTAAATTATATACCACCAAGCCCTTTTAGCTCTATACAACAGTGCAACAAAAGTGCTACTGCAAATTTTCACTTGGGACTACTTCTGACAACTACGAACCGGAAGCAGTCTCGAAGTGGTGCGAAACCATATAGAGGTCAGTGGCAACTGCTTCTTTGCTGCATATAATATATAGAATAAAGAGGGAATCGCCAATGTGCTATTTATAGTAATGGTGACCGATAATGAAATAATAGGCCAATGAAAAATTCTTTATCCCGTAATAGACCAATGGAATTCAGAGGCTTGAGGAATGTTCTTAAGAATGGTATGTGAATACAGGCCCTCTGATCTTGATCTGTACCGTCCACAAAAGGTCCTAAAGTCGCGCTTAGCAGCCTGAGGCCGAGTCCCGATAGCTCGAGTCGGTAGCGTAATGAATGAATGAATGAATAGCGTTTTAAGGCCCGTCGACAACTTAGGTCATATTGGGCGCACTTACTTTGTAAACAATAATGCGAGGTGAAAATAACATACATGTGCAACAACATAAGACAAACATGATAAATGAGGAATGGATGAAACACAAAATGATGCCCCTTTTGTCGCCTTTTACGACATGCATGCTGTCACTTTTGTTCCGCCAGATGAAATGGCAGATGTGACGATCGCGGGACTGCAGTGGTTTATTCTTATACCCCCGATTAAACCACACGGGGTCCCACAGGCCAACTGATTCCCATTCCAAACCCCATTTACATCAAGAAAAAAAAATATAGGATTTGGAATAAAAACTACCCAGCCTGCTGCAATCCTACGAATTTCGAGGAAAGCAGCCGTTTGTCTCTTATTTTAGTCGCCTTCTACGACATGCCATAGAGAAAGGCCGAGGTCCTATTCTATACAGTAAAAACCCCCGGGACCCCACGGGGACGGTAGCGTAAAGGACTTGAGAACAGAGATCCCTGGTTCGATCCCCGACTCGGTCAATTTCTTTCCGGGGATTAATGATAGTCATTGCGACAGGATTCAATCCTTTCTCACCGCTGACCATTGTTTTGACGATGGTTATGTGGGAAAGCAGCCAGTGGCTTGGAAAAATTATTGTGCGTAATAATGGTAAAAGAATTAACCCTGGAAAAATTACGGAGATATTCACTTGCCATCATAATATAACTGAAGAAAATTTTGAAAACGGCGTTAATGGATAGGGCTACGTTAAAGAGATTCATGTAAAATCGTCTTTTATCGCCTAAAAACGGACGGATTCGGCTAAAACTCGGGTATTCCGCAATCGATCGGTTAACAGACGCTTCTTCTCCGCATCAAATACGGATTATCCAAGGCTTATCTAATCCGTACGACTTTGGCGATGGAAGGCTATATTACACGAATCCCAACGGGGTGCAGATATTTTTAGCTGTGCACCGATATGTTTTTATAAATCAGTGTAATGCTATTTCAGGTAGTTACTTTTAGTAATCGAACAACAAAATAAGACAGACAGGCAGACAGACAGACATGCTTATTCAACAGAATCGTACAATGTATATCGTCATAATTAATAAAATTGTTTTCAGTAACTATATTAATGTATTCGGTCTGTTAAATATGATAAAACAAAAATAACATTCAATAACTATCACTCAAACGCTACAAGATGAGTAAAAGTTATTAATAAGATAACGAGAGAGAGACAGAGAGTCAGAGAGAGAGAGTCAGAGAGAGTCAAAGAGTCAGTCAGTCATCGTAGCAGGGAAAATACCTGTCAATTAACATGCTCTAGGTGAACAATGATATAATAATTTAAAGATACACATTAAATTGATCGTTGTCAAATAACTTAACCCTTTACCCCATAAGGCATACCTATAGTATCTCTAATTGACCCTAAATAACAGCAAGCATCTAGCTGTTTCTTATGTGTATATGACACCTTTTGATAGAGTTGAAAAGATTGTGGCAAAGGTGAAATTGCTCGTCATGAGCAATTTCACGTTTTCTACAATGTTTTCCAAAGGCTCCTACAAGCAGTGCATAGAAATGAGTATCGATGGAGTAAAGGGTTAAGTATAGTCCAGTGAGGTTTCTGTAATTCCAGTGTTTATTCCGCATATCATCAAAATACTAGGTCAGTTCACGATGTTATTGTATCCAAACATTAGTAGAAATAGTGGCCAATAAGACAAAGAACAAACGGGAAAGTAGGAAAAGCGAATAAAGGTTTTTTTTTTTTTCATATTCGTTACTAGTATCATAATTATATACGTTTTGCTTTGCTGATAAAAATCGTAAGATTCGCCGAAATGTTTTGGTGTAACACTTCAATAGATCCATAGCACTAAAGAAATATAGGCCTGTCTGCACTATCGGACAGAGAAATGTTTGGGCGCAAGAATGTGAACGATGAAAGCTAAATTAGCACATGCAGACTAAGTGAAAAAAATACCTGACAACAGAACGCTTTGATAACAAAGCAAAACTTACTAATCGCCGCTTTTATTTCTTCTGAAAATTTGACAAATTGATATATAAGTAAATGAAAATAAACTGTAATATTTATCTTAACATTAAGCATGACATTGATATGAATAGATTCTCGATTCTGTCAACAGGAGACATGTGTCATTAAAAAGAGGCGAAAATATATCGGTTGCGCATGCGCGGTGTCCATGAGCCAAAACAGGTGAAAAAGAGGAAGTCGACCTACTCCAATTTTGTCAGCGATAAAAAAATCCTTTCTGCACGAAACATAGTTTCTAAGAAAACTTGTATGAACTTTTCAAAACATTTGATTTTTCAGTTTTAAGTTATAAATGAATAGGTCGATAAATTCGTTTCAGACTTAGGCTGAGGTATATTTTTTGCTCTGATCAATGAGTCTGCAAAAAGTCAAACCAAATGAAACATTTCTTTTTAGGGCAGTGATGCAAAAAAGGACTACATTGAAAAACACTTTGAAGATGTTAGTTTCATAGGTTTTGTTGAGTGTATATAGCAAGCAACATACCCTGAGGCATTTGCTCTTTCAAAGACTTATTTTTGACCCTCTAAACAATTCTGATAGAGAACTATTCCGAGTAGGGGTGGTGGGGAAATCTTATTGTACCCTTACATTTCAAATAGTCCGACAGAATGGCTATAATATTGCGGAAAATATACTCGTGTGATGCTATCAGCACTAGTCATAGGCCTAGCTTACATGACGATGTCAATCAGACAGAACAAGGAGTATGACCTTGATATGTTGGTAACTGCAAACAGCTTATTCTACCGATAGACGTCAAAATCAAAACCATCTATACTCAGAAATTATTGGTATGCTGTATACATCTCGGAACACCTTTGAAACATTCGTCATTGTCCCATAAAGAACTAGTTCTTCTTTAGGTCCAACGCGGCACGCAGGTTCGACGACTTCAATCACATTTGGTATTATCTTTTGTGCATGTTAACTTTCACTTACAAATCCCGGTGAAACGAGTTGACAAATTAAGGCGAACATTCCTAGTAGATTTCGACCACAAAGTAAATGCATTTGTGTCTTTGATAATAAACAATGATAATACAGCAAACAAGTCTACCACCACTCACATAATCTAATTTCTACAGCTCTGCACTTTCTGATTCTTTGCTCCCAATGCAACTGGGTGTATTTTTCCAGTTTAATTACAAAACTCACAAAGTAAGTCGCCGATTTTTCACCGTGCTTCTTGACTTTGTCTCTAGTCATTATCCAAAGGTATTCAAACGATTTCCAGTCAAGCAGTCGCATTGTCATAGTTATATATTATATTGGCAAAACTTCTATTACTATCTCTAACATTGTCAGTGTGCCCGTTTTCCGGCTGCATGTCAATGGAAGCATATTGTTGATTAAGCGACTGACCACCTAACGGTTGTAGACCTAAGTTATTACTATTTCGATTTGATTGATCAAAAGTTGCTTCAGTATCGTCATCCATTACAGATGTACTATTTGTCAGCCTTTTGCTTTTGAATTTCAAAAAGAGAAACACAGCTAACACTACGAGTCCAATGGCTGCAAGAACCCCGAAAACTGAGCCGACAATTGCACCTGTTTTTGAACCACCGCTATTTTGCTTGCTTTGTTGACCAACTTGTGTGGAGTCAGTGCTGCTAGCTACTCTTGATGTTGTTTTTGTAATACCGTTTTTAGCTCCCGTGACTGACGATGCTGATTTATTGGAATCAGTGGGTACAGTAAATTTACCAGACGAGGAATTTGATACCGATAAACTAGTTGCACCATTTCCTGTCGTGTTTTCTGTGGTACTAGTGAATACGTCAACTCCTGATGGTGAAAGATATTCAGTTGCTGTAAACATTTTTGACGTACTTGTTATCAAGGTTGTTGTAGAGGTATCTTTTTCTGTAGTAACGGACGATTCAAGATGGTAAGGAAATTCAGTTGTGATTGAGTGATTCACGGGCTGTGAAATGGTTGTTGGCACAAAATGTGTTAAAGAAGAAAGGTTAGAATGGTTCACTGTTGTTTCAGAAGTGATGTTATGAAAGGGTAGGGCTGATGTCTTTTTTGTCGACACTTCTTTCATTGCAGAAGTTGCTTTTGAAAAAGTAAACTTTGTACTTGACGCTGTAGCGAAGGGAGATGTTGATACTTTTGAAGTTTTGGATTTAGAACTGAACGCCGAAGAATTTACTATACTCGTTGTACTCTGATTTAACGTCGGCGTTGAGGTTGCATTCGATTTTTGTGACGTCGTCGTCGTCATAAATGGTAAAGATGTATTTGATCTACGCGTCTGTGATCCTGTTGATGTGACAACTGACGATATGCTTGTCATTGTTGGCATTGTTTTAGTTTCTTTGGTCGTGGATAACATTGTTGTTGATGGTATCATTGTTTTCGAGACTGTTGTCACTACATGCGACGTTGAAGAAAAGGTTGATGGTACAGTTGACGACAATGTTCGAGATGTTTGATTTGTTTTAGGCTCCTGCGACGTAGATAACATTACTGTTGATGATTTCATAGTTTTTGAAACCATTGTCACTGTAGGTGAAGCTGGTGTAAGGCTGGTTGTTTCTGTATGAACTTTTGATGACTGTTTTATGTCAGTAGTAATTATTGATAACGGGGATGTTGTTGTTGGAGCGTTAGTAGTTGTTGTGACATTTGAACTTGCAGAAGTTCTTGCAAACGGTGTTGATGTATTTACAAGCTCTCGGGTTGACGATTTCTTTTTCATTGTTGATTTGATTGACGTTGTTTTAGATTTAATTTCCATTGGCGTTGTTTTATTAGTTGTTGTTATTGCTGTCCCTACACCCGGCGTTGTAGAACGTATTTTCTTTGTTGATTTAGTTGTGACTTTCTTTCCTGCCGACGTCAAAGATGTTAACATCCCACTGGTGGAAGTTGTTAAAGGTACCTTTGGTGTACTTGTTGTTGAAGCGGTGATCGGAAATTTTGTCGTTTTATGTGTATCATTCTTAATATTGCTTTTCGTAGCTGATGTTTTCGTCTTTGGCTTAGTATGCTCTTTTGTCGATGTTTCTGTTGGACTAACGGTTGATGTCCGTCTAGACATTGTAGATGCCGTTGTAGTTGTACCTGTTGACGCAACGGTTTTTGTTGGTGGTGGAGTACTCTTCTTTGTCAGCATTGAACTTGTTGAAGACACTTGGGATTTTGTTGAAAATGTTGTAATCTTTTTCGTAGCATTACTAGTTGAACCGTTAAGTGTCGTTGCTTTATGTGTTCGTTTTGTTGTAGGATTCGTTGTCGTCTTTATCCGCATTGTATTGGGCATAGTGGTCTGAGTGATAATTGTACTTGTTGGAGGTATAGATTGTGTAATCTCTGTTGTTCTTCTTGTAGGTGTTGACATAGACGCAGTGCTGGGTGAAGAAGGTGATTCTGAGGACAGTGTGGAGGATAAACTTTGTGTAGATGAAACTACCCGTGTTTCTGAAATTCAAAATAATAATTTTAACATTTATAATGATAGTAATAACAGATTGCAATTATCATGAAGTAAAATACGTTGATATCACATATTGTACAATATCAGTCTCATATCTATAATCCAGACTGACTCTTGATCAAAATCTGTTGATATAGGTTCAATTTCTATATGTCAAATGACCATTCTACCCTGTGACTCAGGCAGTTTTCATAAAAATAGATCCATGCAAACGACAACCTGCTTGCAACATTTTCTATCTCCTTCCAGAGCGCCAATCAATAATTTTCATTTGGTCCAAAAGACTACGTCTTTGTATCAAGTGTGCCACCAAATTCTTTACCAAATGGCAACAATTTTGGAATCAACTGACTGGAAAGCATTTGCAGACAACAAATACGAAGTAACTTGAAAGAAATTTCTGTCTTTGAGAGGGTAGTAATCAGTCTGAGAGTAGGAGAAAACGCAGGTTACCAGCATTTTTCTCCTCTTCCTGCTATGTTTTCAAAAGTTTTTCTCTTTCAGACTCTTTAAAACTGGGGATTGCGTGGTAAAGATTTTAGGACTACGACGCCTCAAATGGAAAAATATCGCAACGTTTTCATATAGGATATTTGGCCAGCCCCGGCAGCTGCCGTCTTTTAAAGGTGGGTATTTAGAATTTTTACATCTCACCAAATTAAAAAATATATATATCACTGAAATTCATTTGAAAAAATAATACAAATCATCAATAATTAAGATTCATAAAATTACCAAAAAAATTTTTTTTGATGGTATTCCCTTAAAAGGCTACGTAGCCTCTTAAGCTATTTTTAGATTCCGCGCCAAAAATCAATAAAGCACTGTGGGAATGTCAAGTAACTGGCACATGACTCATAACGCTTAAATTCCCTATCATAACAAACATGTAATAATTATTTTCCATAATGTCTTCTTCGGACGCTATGTTTGAAGCTTCTTCTGTGTATTCCTGTAAGTAAATGAGCGAATTGATCATCTAAAAATAGAATGTGTCTCCCGTTCATGTCAACCTGGGCCGTAGTAAATTTCTAATTTTTCGTGTTGTCGGACGGTTTTCGACTACTGGGGTTTTATGAATGAAAATTAAAAGGCTTTGGTAGTATAAGGATGATTTTTTTGCACTTTTGTAAAATTTTCGTCCAAAAACCTGAAGGACCACCTTTAATATGAGAGCTAGGGGCTGTAGACTCACTAACTCATCGGTAAATATCGTGTAACACCGACATTTTCGTAAAGGCCATTCAGCCAATCTCGGCAGCTTCCGTCTTTCAATAATGAGAGTTAGGGGCCATGGACCTTCAAATGATACATATACAAATGATCTCTATGTTTAAAGATTAAACCGAAATACACATTTTATAGTTAGATAGATCTGCTGTCATCTACGGTGGCACAAAAGTGACATGGAAGATATATTTTATACTACGTGCGCACGTAATAGTTATTACGTGCCCACGTAATAGTTAATACGTGCGCACGCAATAGTATTACGTGCGCACGTATTAGTTAATACGTGCGCACGTATTAGCTACTGCGTGCGCACGTAATACTATTGCGTGCGCATGTATTAGTTATTACGTGCCCACGTATTAGTTAATACGTGCGCACGCAATAGTATTACGTGCGCACGCAGTAGCTAATACGTGCGCACGTATTAACTAATACGTGCGCACGTAATACTATTGCGTGCGCACGTATTAGCTAATACGTGCGCACGTATTAACTAATACGTGCGCACGTAATAACTATTACGTGCGCACGTATTAATCGACCAATCAGACCTCTACCCCTATGATGTCACTCTGGTAAACAAATATCAGTCGCGCTGCATTTTCACCATGCCTCGAGTAAATTATTGTGTTCCTTTGTGTACTGCCGAATCTAAAGGTAACCTACCTTTTTATCGGCTTCCCAAGAAAGGAACGGGTGAAAGATAGACTTGGATAAGGCTGATTCGGAACGAAAACTTGCGAACTGAGTCTCAATGGACCAGCGTGTGCAGTCTCCACTTTGTTAATGGACGCAAGACATATGATGACTCTTGTCCTACAATCTTTCCAAGGTCGCAAGATTGGGAGAAAGTAATTTACACGTATAACAACAGATCTGACCCTGCAAGACCGAAATTCAGATCATTCAAAATGGTTCAGCCTCAGTCTTACAGGAAAAGACAGAAAACTGGTGAAGACGGAAGTACAGCAAGAGAAAAGAGGATGAGAAAAAGACTTTTTGATACACAGGTATACCATATTCTTTTAAATCAATAGATGCAAATGGATGCATATTTTGGACAATTACCAACCAGTCATTTTTTTTTTACCAAACGAGCCCGACTTTAAAACGACCATGTGAAAGAAACATTTTGAAAAGATTATAGTAACCAACAATTTTTCCTTAACCCACAATGTTTTCATACCTGTCAGTGACAAATATGTCATCGGCAAAGTTGGATGTGTCAAATATTGTCTGTTGTTTGGTCAAGGGTTAAAATCACAACCCGTAACTTACTAAGATTAAAGTTCAATCAAACAAACTAACAGCAAATTAGCTTAGTTCTTTACCAAACAACAAAGTTTTTAAATGGACCACATTCAAAGCATTTGCAGACAACACATCATACCAAATGATGATTTATGTTGCCACTCCTATAGAAAACATTGTGAGAAAAGGAGAAAATGCTGTTTAACAGCATTTCTCCTTTTCCCATCTGGTTTTCAAAATGCTTCTTCCATATGGTTGTTAAGAGCTGGTATTGGCTTAACTCTTTACCACACAATCCTACCTTGTAACGACCCAACGAAGGCATGGGCGGCTCCAGAGGGGGGGACTGGGGGTCCGGACACCCCTGGAATTTTGGCAATAATGCGGTTGCCGGATTCGTGAAATGGTACTGGTTTGATATTGCACAGCATTTATGTAAAATACAGCCATAACTTTAAAAAAGAAAGGTTCTAAATGTGGAGACTTCCTCATGGTTAGAACTGGAAACGTTGACTTTTCTTGTAAACGGCTTACATCCACTGAAATCCGTAAACCAAAGTATCATATAATAAGACAAGTGTGTTTTCGGTGGGACCCCCCCTGAGAAAGATATCTGGATCCGCGCTTGGAAGGGGTGTTGTCGAAAGATTTTGAATGCTGGTTACCGGCATAATTATTCTCCTTTTCCCAAAAGGTTTTCCACCTTTCCCAAAACAATTTTGATTTTTTAGTTACCTTTAATTTGTCATCTGCAAGTGCTTTGAATTAGGACTAGTTTAAAGAGGGTAGTCCACTGGCCTAACATTGAAAGGATTCAGTCTGTCTCTTGCTATTTCACAATATTTTGTCTAAAATATTACCCTTGATCTTGATGGTGTAGTTTACTTGATTGAAGGATTGTTTAACTGGTATCACATATTCATGTATTTCCTGGGTTTCTGTAGTACAAGGCTGGTGCCCTGAAGTGTCTTGCCCAGGACACTCCAATAAAAAACATAGTGTATCCAGTGACGCTTTAACTCGGAGCCTCCACTATCTTTTGGTCCACATGAAGGTGTAATTTTTTCTTTTCATACTGTATTGTCTATTTCAGGCAAATATCAGTACCTTAAATGTGGAGAGAACATCATATACAGTAAGCTTGGATGAATCTACAATCGCAGATGAAAATCATTTGTTGTTAGAGACAGTCGGACAGCCAAATGCTCAGGTTATAATATTGTCTTTTTCTTAACTCTTTACCAGGCAAGAAATTTTTATGAAAGAGTCTGTAAATAACAGATAAAATGTTACACAAAATATGCATCTTGTAGGGTTGAAAACTTTGTGGTTACTGGTACAAGTATTTTTGTCTTTTCCCAAAGTTAACTTTAAATTGTCAATGTTTTAAGATTTAGAATAAATTTTGTAACATTTATAACCCATGATGTTATCTTGCATTGTGGTTGAGAAAAACTGGCAAGACTGTAGCATAGCATTTCAGAGCCCTAGCATCGTACAAAGTTTTAGTTTTGGTTGCAGATTACAAATGTTATCAAAAGTATGAAGTTTGTTTCTCCTACAGGAGAAAGAAGTATGGAAAAAGGAGGAAATACAGAACACAAGCATTTTCTCCCTTTTTCACTCCTCAGTTTTTGATAGGTTCATAAAAGACCTGCATTCTTTGCTTTGGCAAGATGAACAAATACCTAAAAAAACAGCTGGTTAACCCTTTACCCCATAAGGCATTTCTGTGGTATCTCTAATTGACCCTAAATAACAACAAGGATGAAGCCGTTTCTTATGTGTATATGTTACCTTTTGACAGCATAGAAAACATTGTGACAAAAGGTGAAATTGCTTGTCACGAGCAATTTCACCTTTTGCCACAATGTTTTCCATAGGCTCCTGCAAGCAATGAGTAGAAATGAGTATCTATGGAGTAAAGGGTTAAGGAACAAAATCAAGTCAAAAAGACTTGTGCCTTTAAGACTATTATATTCCAAATCATAATTTTGTATTTCAGGAAAAAGCCTGCAAAAACCAAAAGGGTAGTACGGTAATAGTAAAAGACAAACTTCAACAGCTGCTCCAAAATATTCTAAACAAATTATCCTCCCAAGATTCTGACCCCGATCCAAACAGTATAAGGGAATTACAAGCCCTGCTGATTGTTGTGACCAAATTGCTTATGAATGTGGAAGAGCAGTTGGACTGTGTGGTTGAGTTAAGACATTATGACAGATTTTTCCTAAAAAGGTTTGAGGGAAGTGATTCGGACATTAGGTTTTTGGACAGGATTTTACTCCTACCAGGCTTTGATGACATTCTATCATAATATGCTGGAGCAGGAGGCAAAATGTTTACAGTACTGGGGCGCAAATAACTCAACCACTAAAGATGGAGACAGTTTGAAATGTGGCAGAAAGAGAACACTTATTCCAATGGATGAAATGTTCATGACCCTAGTGAAACTAAGGCAAGGCTCTGCCAACTTGGATCTGGCAGAGAGGTTTGGTATTAGTGAAATCCATGTGTCACGCATATTTATTACATGGGTGAACTTTATGCACAGTGTCTTGTGTAGTTTAGACATTTGGATGTCAAATGGAAAAATAAGGCGAACAGTCCAAATATATTCAAGAAAATTTACCAGGATGTACAGATTATAATTGTCTGTACAGAAATATCACTGGAAAGACCATCTGACTTTGAAGTACAGGCAGCAACTTACTCCACGTACAAGAGTTGCAACACGTTGAAAGACCTCATTGGTATAAGTCCAAATGGAATTCCGACATTCGTTTCAGATCTTTTCGAAGGGATTATTTCTGACAATCAGATAATTTTTGATAGTGGATTAGTTGAAAAACTTCAGGAGGGAGATGCCATCATGGCAGACCGTGGATTTACAGGACGGGAGTCTCTTGCAAAACATAAAATTAGACTTGTAACGCCACATTTCTTGAGCAATAAAGACCAAATGCAAATACAGAATCTTGTTGAATCTGTTTCTATTGCTCGTGTCAGAATTCATGTTGAAAGACTCACGGGGCGCTTGAAGCAGTGGGTCATTTTGTCTTCTAAAGTGCCTATCACTTTTTGGAAGCACATTAATCACATCTTCCAGTTGTGTGTAATGTTGGTTTTATTTTGGCCCCCATTAGTAGATAAGGACTCTGAGTAAATTGATGAGTGAGTGCAGAACCATTCTAAGTGCCTATACATGTACGTTGTATAGGCACTTAGAATGGTATTGAACTCATCCAACAAAATGGTGATGATACACGTACTTTTCAACAGAATTATGAATGCAGAGCAGTCATTATTTAACAAAGTGAACTTGTCATCTGCAGATACAATTTTGACAAAGGTCTGAAATTTTGTCGTCTGGTAAAGATTTGAACCTTTATCCTGCAATGCCAACTGTCAACTCCTCTTGGAAATAATGCATTTGAAAACTTTTAAGTTTTAATTAACCCTTTCCCAAACAAGCTCTGGTTTTTACTTGTCTGCCATACAAATCTTTTGAAAATACTGTGGGAAAGGAGAAATTGCTTGTAATGAGTGAAACTTAAAATTATCGTCTGCAAGCCCTTTCAATTGAGAAGAGTCTAAAATTTGTCGTTTGGGACAGGGTTAATAATTAATCTTTCTGTGCAAATGTGTTCCATTTTTACCCACGTATTACTTGTCAGTAAAATAAATGTTAGCTATTAAAGGTTTCTCTGGAAAAGGGAAAAGCATCCACTTTCATAAATCTGACTGCAGGCTAACCAGAGTCTAAATTTTTCACTTACATTTTATTTCCATTTTCATCAGGACAAATGTTTTGAAGAAGTAACAATTACTAAATTTCAAAATTTTTTTATTAAAATGGCACATTTTATAAACATGGTGAGTAAGTGTTGTGAATTTCAATCTATTACCACACAGTTCTGAATTAAGCATTTCACTATAAAAAAACTTTTGAAAACATTGTGGAAAGATAGAAAAAGTGCTGGTAACCAGCATTTTCTCCCTTTCCAAGTTTCCTTTCTTTAGATGAGAGACAAATTTCATATTTCATTGACATTTTATTTGTGATCTGCTAATGCTTTCAAAGTGAGTAAGTCTACAATTCTGTCATCTAGTAAAATAAATTATGTGTCAACTTTCCTTAGTCTTTTTTACATAATATATATTATGTTTATCAGTGAAAGTCTTAAATGGAAGAAAAAATGCATAATTGTAGACATTGTGGACATCTTAAATTAACACATTACCAAACAACCTTGAGTTTTGATTATCATAAGAAAGAAAGCTCTAGAAAACTTTGTGAGAAAAGGAGGAAATGCTGGTTACCAGTAGTTTCTATTTTCTCACAAGTGCTCTAGGTTTTACCTAACGACAAATTTTTAGATTTGTCCAAATTCGGCAGACGACAATATAAACGTGATTCAAAAACTGAAACTTTACTTTAGATGTGTAGAAAAAATTTTGGGAAAAGGAGAAAATGCTGGTTACCAGCATTTTCTCCTTTTCCTGCGATGTTTTCAGAAGGCTGCTTCCTCTGGGTCGTAAAAACCAGGGATTGTTTGGTAGAGGGTTAAATGCAAATTCTTTGTTCTAACACATAGCATACAATCCCATCTTTTAACACTCCTTAGAAAGAAGGCTTTTCGAAAAAATTGTAGGAAAAGGAAAAAGTAATGGAAACATTTTCTCCTTTTCCCACAATGTTTTCTACCACTCAAGACCTATTTTTATCCTTTTTTTATAAAACCCCTGAGCTACCAAAGTAGGTACCATGTTCATTGTGTGGAAGTCCAACAACTTTTTGAGAATGGCTTTCTTTCATAATGATTGTTTCTCCAAATGCTTTAAGTGAAAACTGGCTAGAAGACCTTTTTCTTTCAATGGCTTCTTTAGGAGAAATATCTCTACACGAATAAATGCACTTAATTTCAACCAATCCATGTGGATCTTTCTCTGAAGGATCTGTAATCAGGCCATCAGGACTAGCAGCAAGCTGCCCAAATTCCAAATCAACAAACAAACCACACCCACAGACTGTTATATTTACACCTTGTGCTGCTTTCTGCTGCTTGTATTTAACGACAACAACTTCATTATCTATCCCATATTTGACAGCTGGAATGGATGTCAATTTTGGTTTTCTTATCTGAATAATATCTTTAACTAGGGTTCCAATATTTCCCTTTCCGACAAACTTTTTCGCCTTGCTTGCTGTAATCCTGCCTTTCTTGTGCCTGAACCACAATGGGTTATTTGCTTGTCCATGAGTTTGCTTTTTGATTTCTTTCTGTCGTGCCTCTGTGACCTATAAAGGCAATAAATTAGCTGTTATCATTTATCGACTGCTTTCAAGTTAACTCTTTATCACACAATCCCGACTTTTAATGACCCTGAGAAAAAAACCTTTTAGAAAACCCTATGGGAAAAGGAGAAAATGCTGGTAACCAGCATTTCATCCTTTTCACACATTGTTTTTGACCCTGCTGGGAAAAAAATCAACCTTTTTCCTTCTTTACTAAACCTAATGTAAAATATTGCAGATGAAAAATGTTGCTTGCTTAAAGATTTGATGTCTTTAACCCTTTACCAAACAATCCCTGGTTTTCAGGACTCCAGAGACAGAAGTTGTTTGAAAACATGGTAACCAGCATTTTCTCCTTTTCCCACAATGTTTTCTACCCTTCACAAATTAAATTTCATTTTTTGTGTCACATTAATTTTGTCATCTGCAAAAGCTTTCAATTTGGACAAGTCTAAAACTTTGTTGTTCCGTAAGGAGTTAACAGAACTTTATGTTAACTTTCTTACTGAGGTAATTTAATCCATTACCACACTATCCCTACTTTCGACGATCCTGAGAAAGAAGCCTTTAGAAAACATTGTGCGAAAAGGAGAAAATGCTGGTTACCAGCATTTTCTCCTTTTCCCACAATGTTTTCTACCCTTCACAACACATATTTCAAATTTTCAGTCATTATTATTTTGTTGTCTGCAATTGCTATCGATTTGGACCAGCCTAAAATATTGTCCTTTTGTGATGAGTTAAACTGAGGTTGTTGATAAAAAATTATAAGATAAAGTCTTATATGTAAATATCTTAAGTTTTTGACAAACTATTTCCTCTGGAAGTTGATGAGTATTAATCCTCTCTTCTTCACCTTCACTAGCAGTATCAGTGCTTGAGTTAAGAATCTGAAGAAAATGAATTAAATAGTTTTTCATGTATGTTGGGTTATTTTTTATCCTTTTTATCCTTTGCTTTTCATTCTAACCTTCACAATGCTAAATTCAAGTAAACTTGCTTTTACCATCAGTGCAGATCAAGATCAGACTACACAGAGCATGCAGACTAATCTTTGATCTATATTGTCCAATACCTTACTACAGGTTATGGTTGAAACAACCTTGCACAATGTTTGAAAAAAGTTCATCATGTTTACTCAGCATTGTAAATGTTGACAAAAGTCAACGTAAATGTTAAAGAATACATTTGTCAACCACCTGAAAGATTGGCACAGTGCTGTCCCTGTGATTATTTTCAACAATGAAAAAGACACTGCATGTAAATGTTACTTATTTCAAAGAAGCTCCAAGAATGGTTTTCATCAATGTTGAAATTTTAGTGCTTACCATCAGCAAGCCTTTTTCATGAAGTAATTGCTTCAAGTCTTCTTTTAAGGCAGTGGTATCTAAGATGGCCTTTTTCATTCGTACACTGTACCCATCATAGTTTTCAAGTGGTCTTTTTCATCATACAGAGCGTCCAAATACATGTTTTTGGACAACACGAACACCTGAAATGGGAGAATCAGATTTTTTGTAAAAATGTTAAAAGAACACAGTTTGATTAGCATGGATCTTTTGTTCACCAAACATTTTGGTTTCCATTCTTAGTCCAAGTTCATTTCCAAATGCATAACAGGGTTAGTGAG
The DNA here is from genome assembly GCA_943736015.1 of Tridacna crocea. NCBI lineage: Eukaryota > Metazoa > Mollusca > Bivalvia > Cardiida > Cardiidae > Tridacna > Tridacna crocea. The sequence continues at coordinate 22,260,191 of OX031066.1, forward strand.
GCTCAGTGGTTAAAGCTTGTAATCTCAGACCTGTGAGGTATTGTGGTCACACTGATTGTGGTTCAAAGTTTCAAGTCCCAACAACAGACCTTCTGGTCACATGAGAAATATAAAATGAAAAAAAAATAGTCGAAAGCGACAGCAAACATTATAAATACACTTCGAAAGCGATGCAAAGCATCACACAAATGTCACAAATTTTCAGAACAAATGGGGAAAGCTTCTGATGTTTGTTGTAGTACTGTACATTGTATAATGAAAATGCACAAGACCTCTATTTTAACTCTACCACACAATCCTGACTTTAAACAACCCAAACAAAGAAGCATTTTGAAAACATTGTGGGAAAAGGAGAAAATGCTGATAACCAGCATTTTCTCCATTTCCCGCATTGTTTTCTACCCTATCAAAGACATTTTATAGATTTTTTATCACAACTGGACAATGTAAAAAAAAATACCTGTTTTTATGGGTTTGGTTAGCTTCCTTGCTTTTCTTGAAGGCAGGTGCTATTTCTGTTCCTTGGAAGTGCAGCTTTCTGGTGCATCATTTAAAGATTCTTGAAAGTCCAATAGGCCAAAAAGTACAATGGCTATATGATTGCACTTTCCTCCAAGTCCTGCTGCACATAAATCTGTACTTTCCTTTCATAACTTCACCAGTGCTGTTTTTTAAAACTAAATCTGTTTGAAATGTCTTGCTCTTGTATGATGACAACACCATTCCGCTGACATGTGTGTAGTCTTCCAGTTTATTAAATTTTACATCACTTATATGACCAGATTTAAAAAAGTTAAAACCTTTCCTCAGTGGTTTCTGGGCAACAGGTAAATCTGTGATCGTAACAGTCTTCAATGTCAGAGTCTGCAGCATGAACTATCATTAATTTTCTTTTAACTAGATAGTCAACTATGCAAGCATAGTTGAAACCTCTTGGAATAGAACCCATATTTGTTGTCCAGTTTCTCAGTAATGGAAGTGGAAAATTAATATCTTTATGGATTCCGCAGTCTGCCTCAGTTAACACATTCTGACTACATTCTGATCCATCCGGGTCAACAACAAACTTTGAAAGTCCATTCTCTTGAAGATCTTTCACCCTGAAATATCAAACAATGCACAATATTTTAAAAGTTATTCTGTACATCAAGTGTAGAATGTTACTAGTCTTAGCTTCTATGTGATAGGCTTTTCAAGTTATAAGTATGCTAGCCTATATTTAGGTATATTTATAAATAAATAAATCATTAATAAATGCCGTTTACAGGTGTTAAATTTATTAATTACAGCTGAATGGGAATCTAGTGCATATTGCTTAAGTTTGCATATGCTGAAGTCATCTTTTTCCACATTGGTTTAGACCACATACAGAAAATATTCTTGTGGAAAATAACTAGAGGTGCTTGAGCGCCTGTATCGCTCCACAGGCCTGATTTTTCTGTAACGGTGAAGAGAAATTTTTAACAATTACCATTCATTACTGCATTTTAAGAAAAAAGGCTATGAAAAACATTGTGAGAAAAGAAGAAAATAAAAGTAACCTGCATTTTCTTAGTTTTACACAATAATTTCTACCCTTTTTGATACAAGTTTTACTAATTTGAAGATTTATGTTGTCTGCAACATCTTTCAATTATGGCCAGTTATAAAAATTTTGTCGTCTGGTTATAGTTAACTCATTACCAAACGACAACATTTTAGGGTTGTCCAAATGGAAAGCATTTGTAGATGAAAAAATAAAAGTGACTGAAAATTTGAAAGTTGTTTTGTGAAGGGTAGATAACATTGTGGGAAAAGGTTACCAGCATTTTCTCCTTTTCCCACAATCTTTTCTAAAGTCTTCTTTGTCAGGGATCAGTTTGATTGGATAACAAAATGCCTTATCACAACAGTAAAGCCCTGTCCCTCTTTGTACTAGGTCACCAGTAGGTCAACAAACCTTTACCAGAACTAATCAAAGTGCAGAGGTTCTCTTGTTTTATATGAAAAGGATTATAGATTATGTAAAGCAACCATCTTTAACTCTTTACCAAACGACAATATTTGGGATGTGACCAAACTGAAAGCATTTGCAGACAACAAATTAAACATTGATGAAATGATGATTTCTCTCTTTGATGGAGTAGAAAACACTGAGGGAAAAGGAGAAAATGCTGATTACCAGCATTTTCTCCTTTTCCAAGAGTGTTTTCCAAAGAGTTCTTCTTTAGGGTCATTAAAAGTCAGGATTGTATGGTAAAGACTTACCACCATAGGAACTAACCTGCAATACAACAATGAAATCAAAACAAACAGTTTGAGAGAAGAAATTTTTCAAAGATTTTACTTTATACCATAAAAGGAAAATGAGTCTCCCATAAAAGCCGAGTTTTTTGATGGATTTTTTTTTTAAGGAATTCTGTAGACCTCTATCTAAGGAACATTCCTGCAAAATAGTGATGCTAACCAATAAGTGGTTTGGGAGGAGAAGATTTTTAAAGGTTTTTTACTTTGGTTGCCATGGAAACCAGAATTATTCATGGAACACAGTTATTTGAAGGAATTTGAAAGAGGACCACCTAAGGAACATTCCTGTGAAATTTGGTAAAAATCCATGCAATAGTTTCTGAGGAGAAGTTTTTTAAAGAAAAAGTTTACGGACGCACGCACGGACGAACGAACGGACGGACGAACGGACGGACGCACGACCGACACAACGCCATGACAATAGCTCGCTGGCCTTCGGCAAGTGGAGCTAAAAACCGCCAGCACATAGAAGAAAATGGATCTTAGAGGAACCCCGAATCGTAGGCCAAAACATCAAAGTTACGGACCCGTAACCATTGGAATTCCCTTTCAAAAGAATATCCACAACTTAGGCTTTGGATGCATGATAAACAGTTTAGTGTATAATCAGTCTATATGGGCGATGTCTGAAAACATAAGGACGGCGATTCAAACTCGCTCAGAGTCACAGCTCGTCGCGCTAGTCGGCAAGATATTTCTCTTAATTTACCTGTTAGTAAATCTCTTTTTTGAACAACTTGTGTTCGCCGCAAAGCCTCAACAATTCAGCCTTCTTGCGAGATCCTTTGCATCGTTGTCCTCAACAACTGGATCAGGTAGTACGGCGCCTTTTATATCTTCTTCTCATAGTTTCACTATTCTGTCCACCATAATTATTGCAATCCAAGATTCCCCCCAAATAATCCCACAATGCAACGCGATAAACAACGCGTGACGGTTTGAGGCCTATTCACAATCAATAAATGTCTACTTCCATCTTGAAACAATGGCTTCCGTTCATGATTCTGATTGGTGGATTATTACGTGCGCACGTAATAACTAATACGTGCGCACGTATTAGCTACTGCGTGCGCACGTAATACTATTGCGTGCGCACGTATTAACTAATACGTGGGCACGTAATAACTAATACGTGCGCACGCAATAGTATTACGTGCGCACGCAGTAGCTAATACGTGCGCACGTATTAACTAATACGTGCGCACGTAATACTATTGCGTGCGCACGTATTAACTATTACGTGGGCACGTAATTTAACTATTACGTGCGCACGTAGTATAAAATATATCTTCCATGTCACTTTTGTGCCACCGTAGTCATCTCTACATTAATGATATCATTCATTACCTGGTTCCTTGGATAGTTTTATGTTATCCAGTCCAACAAAAGCTCCTACGTTTCTGGAAAAACGGTAAGATCTGAATAATATCTGAAACAATAAGATCTAAAATTAGCATTCTTGTCTACAATGTCGAACACAAACACTTTCAAGCCCGGGATACATCAAAAGGCATTATTATACTGAAAAAGAAATTTCTCGAGATCTGATTGGATAGTATCCCCCGAACATATATATATCATGTTCACTGGCAAAATCAACGTACATGTAAGAGCAATTTCCCTTTCGGGAGCCTCGTATACGTGACTACACTATCAACACAGCATCCAAAATGGCGGCGTCGATCAAGATTAATATCAGGATTGTGCGCCAAGCTGCACGTTTTAGCACGTATTACAAAGGTTTCAGCAACGTCATTTCTCAGAGACGTCAGTTTTCATTGAAATGGGACACTAAGGAGGGAAACTCTATTTCGTCAGCGTACTTATTTTAATAAACTAAAAAAAAAAACCAGGTAAAATTTGCTCAACAAACGTTGGAATGGTAAAACTTTGCAGCACAATAAATTAGTTTTATGGTCGGTGGCAGGGGACTTGGAACTCCTCAGCGGGGTGGCGACATGATTCACCTCTGCCGTGAATGAGTTTCCAAGTCTCCTGCCACCTGACCGTACAACTAATAATGTATAAGTTTACAGTAAGGGGTCATCAGTATCCGTATTTACAAACTATTCCACATTCATTCTTAGTCTAATTCTACATTTAGAAAGCTGCGCAGTTTTTAATTGGCTAAATGGCTAAATCATTGGGTTCAGCCAATCCGAGGTCAGGTCACTTTAAGATTTAAGAAAAAAACTGTTGAGAATAAGATAAAGAATTTTCTTAACCCTTGCACTACTAAATTAGTAAATTAAAACTTTCAAGCTGATCGTAAAAACCAAATTTTGCTTTCTCAAGTTTAATTCTTTGGGAAGAGAGATCTCCTTATCAGACAGAGGAGATCCAAAAACAGACTGCCCATATCGTCGGTTTACTTCGAAAACCTCGTAACTATAGCTTGTAACAAGCTGTAGTTACAAGGTTTTCGAAGTAAACCAATGATATATCTTTTAACCCTTAACCTGCTAAATAAATGAAATAAAACTTTTAAGCCGGAAGTAAAAAGAAAATCGATTTCAAAGGTATTTTTGTATTAAAATTATCTCTTAACCCATTACCACTCAATCCCTAGTTTTGACGCCCCTGAGAAAGAAGCCTTTTGAAAACACTGTGGGAAAAGGAGAAAATGCTGGTAACCAGCATTTTCCCCTTTTCCCACAGTGTTTTCTACCCTTTCCAGAACAAATTTCTATTTTTCAGTCACATTTATTTTATCGTCTGCAAATGCTTTCAATTTGGACCAGTCCAAAATTTTCTTGTGTGGTAATGAGTTAATCGGAGAGTGTAGATCTATCGAGTCATCAAGCCGGGCACCTGCAGCTCAGACGGCGGTAGGATACAAGACTTGAGAATAGAAGGTTGCCGGTTCTATCCCCGGCTTGGCCAATTCAATTCCGAGGATTGATGATAGCCCATTGTGCCAGGATTTATTTGTCTGTCAGCCCTGATTACTGTTTCGACGTCGACGATGGTTACTAAGAAAGCAGCAAGTGATACAACATTGTGCGGAGTACCGGCAACAGAAACTCAATGGAAAGCATAAATATGTGCACTGACCGCTTAGGTATAGCTGAAATAATGTTGCAAACGGCGTTAACCCTTTCCCAAACGACAAACTTTTGGACTAGACCAAATTGAAAGCATTTGCAGACGACAATTCAACTCTTGCTGAAAAGATGATTTCTGTCTATGATAGGGTAGAAAACATTGTGGGAAAAGGAGAAAATGCTGGTTACCAGGATTTTCTCCTTTTCCCACAATGTTTTCAAAAGGCTACTATTCCAGACCCGTAAAAACCAGGGATTGTTTGGGAAAGGGTTAAAATTAATCAATCAACCAATCAATCAGTTTAGTTATCATTTTTTATATCATATAGATATGATGATAACTTATACTAGTATATTTAACAGTGCAGCAAAAAAAGCAATCATTTGGAAAGCATGTAAAGGATGACGACATCGCCAACCTTGACCGACACATGAAAACACGAGACTGGCTACTCGTGCATTTCTAGCGAAGCTATATCTACATCCAATACACACCACTTGAGCCAACCGGTCACACATGTTCACTGATTGATGACAATCATTGACCCATGATTCATTCTCTCCTCATCGCTGGCCATTGTTGAACACGGCGTTAAACACCAATCAATCAATCAATCAATCAATCAATCACATGATCACTACGAACCTATACAAAGACATGGGGTCAGTTTAAAACTAATTCAAATAAATACAAACCTGAAACTTGTCCCTGGAGTCTACTTGTAAACTCTTTTCTGTCCAATTCTTTTGCGACTGTTCTAGCGACCATATCGTGTTGTTTTCAACACCGTCTGATGTGATTACAGAGATGTTTGAAAAGTGATTTGCCAGACTGTACCAAAAACTGAGACAGTAATGTCCTGGGTTCAACATAGGGGAAGCCAAGTCATAGGCCTGGCCTTCTTCTTCATCATTTATATGAACAAAGGTTTCAAACAGTGCATAAGAATCATCGTCTGAAGAAAAAACGAAGATGGTTCTATGAATTGGGGTAAATTAAACGTTTGTACACATTGCAGGACCTCTTATAGTTTACTTTTAAAGATTGTATTGTTTAAAATTTATCTCTCTACCAAACTATCAGAATTTTAGACTTACCCAAGTTCAAAGCATTAAATTTTGTAGATCAAAAAATAAAAAAATAAGAAATGAAATTTGTTACTGGAAGAAACATCGTGGGAAAACGAGAAATTGCTGGTTACCAACTTTTTCTTCTTTTCCCAAGATGTTTTCAAAAGCCCTCATTCTCATTGTCGTCAAAACTAGGAATTGTGTGATGAAGGGTTAAATTATTCAGTATAGTCCAATCTATGGTGTTTTTCTCCATAGAAAACGTTGTGTTTTATTTCATTTTACGATTCGCTACATGGCTTCAGATGAAAAACGAGATAAATGACTCAAATGCCCAAACCTGTTTGACCTTTGGTGAACGAACAGCATTTCGTAAACTTACTAACTGTTTATCCATCAGTTTTGAAACATTTGTTCAGTTTTCTAGCTGTGTTTACAACGCGAGAGAATGGATACAAGGTTAAAGCTAGAAACTGAATGCCCCATGCTTTATTATCACTTTGTTAACTCTGTACCACACAATCCCGAATTTTAACGAACCTGAGAGAGAAGGCTTTTGAAAACATTATGGGAAAAGAAGAAAATGCTGGTAACCAGCATTTTCTTCTTTTCCCATAATGTTTTCTACCCTTTTCCAAAACTAATTTCAACTTTTTATTCACATTGGATTTGTCGTCTGCAAATGATTTAAAATTGGACCAGTCTAAAATTTTGTTGTTTGGTAAAGAGTTAAATTAACTATGCTTTTTGAGGAGACGGTTAAATGCACTTGCAAAAAGTATCGACAAAGTTAAGCCTACGCAGTCCGCGCAGGCTGATCTGGGTCGACATCTTTTACTATTGGTCAATTTTCTACATGTCAAAGGGCTGGTCTATATTACGATTCAGCCTGTTGGTAGACGAAATTAATTTCATGGACCAATAGTTTAATATTAGTTGTTTTCATGAATATTTGTGAGTTCTGACTGGCTGATTTTTTTTTTTTCATAGCTCCATTGAAAAAAAAAATCATCTTGTGCCGGAACTAATTTTGCTGAAGGTTACTTTTGCGGGTCCTTCACACTGCTTTGGTCCTTTACTTTAATTCTATTGGTTAATTTTCAGTATTGGGGATCTGAAAACTGCTTCTTTATTATATTCCTGCGCCATATAAATATGAATGGAAGGTACTTTACAAACTCCAACATTAGATTTAAAAAAGAAAATGAATGCAGTTAAAATTATATCTGTGGGTGTATGTTGTCTGTAATATTAAATTATAACGAATGAAGAGAATTTTATTTTTTTTCATGGAGGTATGAAAAAAAAAAATAAAATTTTCTTCATTCTCTTTATTCCTTAAATAGTAACCATGCATGTGACTTCTTCCTTTGTAAAATGCACAACATACATGTACGTGCATAAATCCCATTTGGCCAGAGTATGGCTCATTATTATAATGTACAGTATATCTATTTTCTGTCTTTTCAGCCTTCTTTGAGAGCAAACACTATGGCTAGCATCACGCGGAAAGGGGCATTCGGACATTTCCGTAAAGTGTCGTCTTCGATTGGCTTGCCCGGTTCGCACAGGCTAATCAAAAAGACACTTTCCGATTTTATGTTATTAGCTCACCTGAGCACGAAGTGCTCATGGTGAGCTATTGTGATCGTGCTGTGTCCGTCGTCCGTCGTCCGTCGTCCGTCGTGCGTCGTGCGTCGTCCGTCGTCCGTCGTCAACTTTTTACCTTGTGTACGCTCTACAGGCCACAGTTTTGGTCGGATACTCATGAAAGTTGGTCAGGATGTTTGTCTCGATGAAATCTCGGACGAGTTCGAAAATGGGTCATGTGGGGTCAAAAACTAGGTCACTAGGTCAAATCTTAGAAAAACCTTGTGTACGCTCTAGAGGCCGCATTTTGAGTCCGATACTCATGAAAGTTGGTCAGGATGTTTGTCTCGATGATATCTCGGACGAGTTCGAAAATGGGTCATGTGGGGTCAAAAACTAGGTCACTAGGTCAAATCTTAGAAAAACCTTGTGTACGCTCTAGAGGCCGCATTTTGAGTCCGATACTCATGAAAGTTGGTCAGGATGTTTGTCTCGATGATATCTCGGACGAGTTCGAAAATGGGTCACGTGGGGTCAAAAACTAGGTCACCAGGTCAAATCTTAGAAAAACCTTGTGTACGCTCTAGAGGCTGCATTTTCAGTCGGATACTCATGAAAGTTGGTGAGGATGTTTGTCTCGATGATATCTCGGACGAGTTCGAAAGTGGGTCACGTGGGGTCAAAAACTAGGTCACCAGGTCAAATCTTAGAAAAACCTTGTGTACGCTCTAGAGGCCACATTTTCAGTCGGATACTCATGAAAGTTGGTCAGGATGTTTGTCTGGATAATATCTCGGACGAGTTTGAAAATGGGTCACGTGGGGTCAAAAACTAGGTCACTAGGTCAAATCTTAGAAAAACCTTTTGTACGCTCTAGAGGCCACATTTTCAGTCGGATACTCATGAAAGTTGGTCAGGATGTTTGTCTGGATGATATCTCGGATGAGTTTGAAAATGGGTCACGTGGGGTCAAAAACTAGGTCACTAGGTCAAATCTTAGAAAAACCTTTTGTACGCTCTAGAGGCCACATTTTCAGTCGGATACTCATGAAAGTTGGTCAGGATGTTTGCCTGGATGATATCTCGGACAAGAACGAAAATGGGTCATGTGGGGTCAAAAACTAGGTCACTAGGTCAAATGTTAGAAAAACCTTTTGTAGGCTCTAGAGGCCACATTTTCAGTCCGAAACTCTTGTAAGTTGGTCAGAATGTTTGTCTTGATGATATCTCAGACAGGTTTGAAAATGGGTCATTGGGGGTTAAAAACTAGGTCACCAGGTCAAATCTTAGAAAAACCTTGTATATGCTCTGGATGCCACATTTTCAGTCCAACACTCTTGAAAATTAGTCAGAATGTTTGCCTTTATAATATCTTGGATGACTTTGAAAATGGGTCATGTTGGGTCAAAAACTGGGTCAATAGGTCAAATGTTATAAACACTTTTTGTATGCTCTGGAGGACACATTTTCAGTCTGATACTCCTAAAACTTGTTCATAATATTTGTCCTGGTGATACCTTGAATGAGTTTGAAAATGGGTCATGTGGAGTCAAAAACTAGGTCAATGGGTCAAATATTAGAAAAACCTTGTGTACACTCCAGAGGCTACATTTTCTGCCTGATACTCTTCAGACTTGGTCAGAATGTTTGTTTTGGTGATGTCTCAAAAGAGTTTGATAATGGGTATTTGTCGGGTCCAAAACTAGGTCACTTGATGAAATCTTAGAAAAACCTTTTGTACACTGTAGAGGCCATATTTTCAGTCCAATACTCATGAAACTTGGCCAGAATGTTTGTCTTATTGATATCTCAAAAGTGTTTGATGATGGGTAATGTCTGATAAAAAACTAGGTCACTGGGAAACTAGATGGTGCATGTTTGGTCAATAAACTCAGGTGAGCGATTTCAGGGCCATCATGGCCCTCTTGTTTTTTTATTTTGCACAAGTCTGCTGTTGCATAAAATCTTATGTAATCGTAAAGTGCCGTCTCGGATTAGCCTGAGCGAACTGCGCAGGCTGATCCGAGACGGCACTTTACGCAAATGTCTGAATGCCCCTTTTCGCGTGTTGGGAGCCCTATGTCAAACGTACCTTGCCCATGAAGAAATACAGGTCTTCCCATCGAAAATTCTCCTATGTTCACCTTCCATCTCGGTGGATCCAGTCTGAAGCTACAGGTTTTGCCATTTTTAAACGAGCATGTGCCCTCTGGCACTATTTCGGTACACACCATTTCTCGGTGGGAAGCTGAAAGTACAGATTAGAATAATGTTTGTGCGTGTAAGTAGGTGGATTGGGTAGGGTTGATGTTGTTATAATTTCAAGACGATTACAGCATTTATATAAAACGTACTTTACGGTCAAAAGTTTTGCATGTATCCTGGGAAATGGGCTAAAAGCTTGGACGTCAATTTACACAAATATGGATTGCTTATCGGTATAGAAATGTATCGAGTTTACCATCAATTGTTTATCCCGATTTCGAAATTTAAGTCTTAACCACATAATCTTGAGTTCTAACTTCCCTTGGACCAAAAGCTCTTAAAACATTATGATGTTTAAGGAGAAAATGCTGATTTCTTTGTTTTCCGAGAGGTGGTCTAATCTTTCCAAGACAACTTCAATCATTTGAGAAAAGTTTAATCGGACGTCTCAAATTAACCCTTTACCAAACAATCTCTGTGTTTTTTTTACGACCCTGAGATGGAAGCCTTTTGAAAACATTGCTGGAAAAGGAGAAAATGCTCAGGTAACCAGCATTTACTCATTTTCCCGCAATGTTATCTACCAAGCTGGAAACAAATTTCAATTTTTGAGTTATGTTGATTTTTGTCATCTGCATGTGCCTTCAATTTGGACCAGTCTTAAATTTTTTTCGTTTGGTAAAGAGTGAAGACACAGAGTTTATTTCATCAGCTTGTGGTTAATATGGAGAAGTATTTGCCGAAAAAGGAAAAGGTATGCGAAAATAATGAGTGCCGCTAGGCACGAGTTATTTTCACGGACCTTTCCCTTTTGGGGCAAATATTTCCCCATATTAACCACAAGCTGATGAAATAAATATATATCATTTTTTTTTCAACGAATGCCACTTTTAAAACTAGTGATCTCAAGTCAATTTACCAGATTTTCGACAGGAGGAAAATGTTCACTGTGACTGGGAAATAATTCCCCCAGCTTAAATTACGACATTTCTTTACCCATAACATTTCTAAAAAATAGACACATGAAATATAATATATTTCTGAAATTTCGTCGTCTGGTAGAGGGTTAAAGACAACTCTGAATTTTCGTCGTCTGGTAGAGGGTTAAGACAACTCTGAATTTTCGTCGTCTTAACCCTCTACCAGACATTTTCTCCTTTTCCTGGCAGACAGTCGCTCTTTAGGATCTCTATTTTAATGTAAAAAGCTGAGTCACGATTTTCTCCATTTTCCACAAGGCAAAGAAATGTCAATTATATTACCGATCAAATACAGGGTGTCCCAGAATGTCTGTTACACTTTCAATTATGCCTAAGCATACTATATTGTTTATTTGTAACGTTATAATAGTAATATATATATAGTTGGATCTACTATAGGTAAGAAAATAAACCACTCTAGTTGGTACTATATATTGATTTGGTCTAATTCATGATTCAAAAAGCATATAAAAAGTCAGAAAACATATTTTTTTACCGTTGAAAAATGAAAATTTACTACTAATGTAATATCAGATATCTGTACAAACTTACACACTTGGATATCATCTATGCCCATAGTCTGTAATTGGGTAAAAAAACCTTTTGCTCTCAGCATTTGAAATAAAATCTGAAAAATTAAAACATTTTTATTTACAATTACTTCTGAGTCATGCTGTATGAAAAGGCGGCTAAATGCATCTCCACGATAACTCACACCAAGCAAGTCATAACATAAATTCGGGATTAATACAATCCATTTCGTCTAACTGCCGTATGAATCATGAGGTAAACTGATTAAGAGAGTTTTCAGCCGGTTATTCTATTCTATGTGAAGACAGATGTATGGAGCCTATTTACGAGATAGTTTCACTTCACATAACACTTAACGTACCCTTACATACACATAACATATACACTAAACATAATACCTGACATACATTAAACATATATAGACAAAACATACACTTAACATACACTAAACATATACACTTAAAATACACTTATTCACTTAGTATACACTTGACCTACACTTAAGATACACTTAGTCTACACTTAACATTTACTCAACGTACACAAACATAAACTTAAAATAGTACTGTAAATTATCTAAATGTAAAAAGTACCTTGAAAGGTCGCTTTTCTGTTACAGACACAGCAACTTGCGTCCACACGTGGGTACTTTCTGGATCACTGATATTTGCAAACAGTGATTGTCCTGTTGTTGTGAATACGGAGAGGCCGACGGAGGATCCGGTCACAAAATACCAGAAAGTCAAACAATAGGTCCCAGGTTGGATCATTGGGGATGTCAAGGTATTGTTGTCAGATACACCGATTTTCTCCCAGTTGCACACGATGTATGGACTATTTTCTGTAATTGGGGATAATACTGAATAATGGAGGGGTAAGCGAGTTGAAATAAACAGCGCTCTGAAGAAAATGGGTATTTATGTTCATCTCCTTGATGCTATATACTAACCAAGTCATCATTTGTTTGTACATCCATAAAGTCCATTTTGTCTATCAGTCGACTGAATTATGACTCCATTACCACACAGAAAAATTTTAGACGTATTCAAATTGAAAGCATTTGTAGACAACAATTTCAAAGTGGCTTAAATGGTGCAGTTTTGCTTTGATAGAGAAAAAAAACTTTGTGAGAAGGGGAGAAAATGCTGGTTACCACAATGTTTTCAAAAGGCTTCTTCCTCAGGGTCGTTAAAAGTCTTTATTGTGTGGTAAAGGGTTAAGTAAATTATCTTTGGACATTCAGAAAAAGTACAAATAGTAAAACCTTTTTACCATTGTCAGCCTGCTTGGACTGCGCAGGAAGACATGAGTAGATAATTTTTGCAGGTACACCTAGTTTTTGTTTTGACTTAATGCCTGGAAAAACGATGGCGTTTGGCCAATAGTAAAGAAATATTTCTGTTTGTTCATTCAACTGATCCATGTTCAGGCAAAGTTATGTCTGGATCGATCTGACGATAACATAATTAGGGGTCATAAAAAAGCATAGTCTTTGTAAACATCCTGTTAACACCGTGTTTGCTATGTGTATGATTTTTTATTACACTGTTACGTAAATCTAGACGTAGGTTTACATTCTATGGAATGCAATGCACGTATAGTACTATAAAACTGAGCACAAATGACAAAAAGGCCATATACCTATTCAATTGTACTGTTGTATGAACAGCGACAGTTCTGCTGCTATGCCGTGAAATAATAGCCGAGCTTTCCTTTCTGGTACTATCCGATACTAACTTTTCAAGTGCTTGTTTTCCAACGTAACTCAAGTCAGTCGGAATTATGTTAACACTTTCAAATTTATTCTGTCGCTTGGCTAGAGCCTTGATTGCAGATAACAGCCTGACATGACTGAAATTTCTAAAGAAACGCTGATGCCTAACTGCATCCATATTCGAAAATTAAAACACTTGAATGACAAATCTTAATTGCACAGCTATGTTCGCCGCTTTCAGCATATACTTTTCGCTTGCTATGATGGGTATAGCATTTGTGGGACAGTTTGTCCCAGGAAATGTAAAGCTAACTTACCATGGCCTTGCTGAATCACATTTCCCGCGTATGAATACAACCCTGTTCTATTCTCGAAATGTCCCTGTATAGTATAGCCACAGCGACCAGAGTTAAAGTCACACGTTCCATTAGTAGAGTTTGTTTCTCCAGCAGTGCAGGATATATCTAAAGAAAAAGGGTTCCATATTCATCAACAGTTCTTAATACCACATTTGGTCTCATTCACAAGAACTGTCGAAGGTTTTAAAGTAATATAAAGTTTTGTTGGTTAGCTATATGAAATAGCAAAGTCTGGTTTCAAGAGGCCAGAAAATCATTCCACCAATGACGGTCACCACCATATATTGTCATAAGGAGCACATATTCCCCCTTCTACCTCCTTATCTTCATCATCATCACCATCATCATCTTCTTCATCATCGTCATTATCACCTTCATCGGCGTCATGATCATCATCAACATCAACCCCTTCCTCTTGGTGACGAGCAGAACAGAAGAAAATAGACTTAACAACTGTAGTAGATACGATAAACATTTAAAATTTTAAAATTTTAAAAAACCTTGAAAAGCACTGTTCAAAGACACAACTTGTGCTTACCTGTTTTATTTGAACCAATTCCTGCAGTCTGAACTGAAAGAAAAGGGAATGAACACAACGTATAAGCCAAAGCTTCAATTGAGGAACAATTCAGTTTCCAGTAGCGGGTAATGTAGGTCAAGATAATTGGTTACAAGAAAAGAAAAGTTTGAAAAATAATGTGGGAAATGCATACACTGAGGATTGATGATGGTGACAATATTCATTCCTCTCACACCGCTGGCTCTTGCTTCGACAAGGAAAAGCATTCAGTGAATATTGTGCAGAGTACTGGTAAAAGAAAATCAGCATTAACACCCTGTGCGTGGACACTTTCGGGCAGACACTTCAACGTATAAAATTTCACATAACACTGTCACACGATAACTCCAATGCAGACAGTGTTTTACATACACACACTGTCATGCATAACTCTCAATCAGACACTGTAACGCAGACACTCTCATACTGACTCTGCCACGTCAAAACGCTCACAGTGACACTCTCATGCAGGCAATTTAATGCAAACACTCTCAATAAGATACTCTCAATAACAGACCTTTATGCGCACATTCATGCAGACAATCTAATGCAAAAACTCTTATACATGCGATCATGCAGATACTCTTATGAAATACTTTCATGAAAACACTCGGGAGTGGACTTTTACAAGGGGATACTTTCATAAGCACACTCTCATGCGAACACTCTCATGCGGACACTCTCCAAACAATGTTTGGTTTAGGGTATATACATTTTCTTTTTAAGTGTCTTCACATTGTCAGTCTTGAAGAAGATAAAGTTCTCCCTGAAAGTTTCATGAAGCCACGACAATGTTAGTGTGCTTTATCGGGTTTCTGCTTCATCCTGTTGGAACCAAATGTCTTCAATCTCCTCTTCTCTGTAAAGCTGGCAAAAACTTGTATTTCAGCAACGTCAGATACGAGTAACGTTCACTGATAACAGTCTGCATCTCTCCACCTTGTTCAAAAAGAGCCGTCCAACCACACTGCTGTAACTTAACGCCGCTCTAATGGTGACGTTTTCATCATGTAGAGGATTTTCATGATGAATGTGAAGCAGTACCGCATACAGCACATTCAGTGGCATCGTGGATTCATAAAAAAATCGGGAAACTTCATCTGCTACGGGACCGACAATTCTTGGCCGTCTCATTCCTAGAAATTTAGTCTATTGATATTTTTCATGATCTTTTTCTTTAGGGGACACTTCATGGAAAATATTTATTCCCATAAGCTACATTCTGCTGAGTTGAAACAAAGCTTTTCGTCATTAGATGAGAAGAATAACGCCAGTAATGTGGTTATCGGTAATGGCAAACTTTCAAGAGTCTTGACTTAGCAATAGCCCAGAATGGACGTCAAATAGGGCATATTTATTGTTATAAAAAAACTGTTTTACATAACATATACAGTGCTTAACATTGAGTTAAAGAAAAATGTAATTATTGTAAAGTATTGCGACATACAATATAAGACGGTATATGCTGGAGGGAAAAAATATTACAGATTGAAACTGTATCATATTTTGAATCGCCCTGTATGTCTGCGGGATTTTTCTATATGATGAAACAGGACTCAGGGTACATACCTATTAAGATATTGTCAATTCCAATCGTAACATATCGGCTTAAAAACTTGACGAGCACATACTGAAACTCAATCTGAAATAAAGAAGACAGTTTATTTTCCTCTGCGCCTATAATCATTATTACTTTCATCTCGTCCCTGTAGTTATCATCTTTGTAAGTGATAACGACGTTGTTCATCAACATTATTATCACCGTTGTCGACATTGTCACCGTTCACGTCATTGTTATAGCCATCATCATAATCGTTGTCGTTATATTGTTATCGTTGACATTATTGTTATCTACGAGTACATCATCATTTAATTTAATAGTTGTCGTCGTCGTGTTGCTTGCTATAACTGTTATAATCATGAAAACAACAGGATAAAAAACATTGTTATATACGCCTTTCGTTCCGATTCGTCCAGATTCAAAGCAAAGCTATAACACGTTATATTTGTTGCAGAAGCCGGACTATGACAACTGCTGACTGGAGTTGTCTTGCCCAGTAATGATTACCTGGTAATCTTTTTCTAGGAATGGTAGTAGTAAACCACGGTCATGATCGGCTAGCGATGCATATTTGTCCATTTCTCGGACTGTCCAATCTGAGGCTGTATCTGAACCGCCTGCTTCCGTGTCTAAATTATGCACTTACGCTCTATTCATCTCCGAATCATCTCCGTTGGACCAAAGGTCGAACTGAGGTATTGGGTTGTTGTACCTGTTAGTTGCTTTTTCAAAGTTAGGGGGAAATTGCCTAGGTTAACATGATACATGTACTTGGCCTTAGGTTGATTATGAGAATGTCATTATACCTATGCAACCCGTTAGTGTATGCATGCATCCAAAACAAGACGGAAAAAATTGAGCCATGCACTGTTAAAAGTAGATTTAATGCATCTGTGATATAAAGTATCGGCCAAGGTCATTCTGCACAGTTTGCATAGGCTGGCCCTGGCCGAAACTTTATATCGCAGACCGGACAAAATGTATTTTGTGGATCGATTCATAAGATGACTTGCTTGGTACGATACAGCCAGGGCATGCATAAAACTTTTTTTCTCCAGAACTCGGCCCATTAAATCAGTACCAAAATTGTCACTGATGGGCAACTGGAGCAATGTTAATGGAGAGTAAGGACGAATAAACAAACACATTAAACCAGTGTGAGGAAGTTTAACCGTTATCCTCTTAACTGAAATTAAATTTTCAATTTGCTCGTTTAAAAGCGAAAATTGCGTGTTTTTTTTTTATTTTCCTCTGCGCCTATAATCATTATTACTTTCATCTCGTCCCTGTAGTTATCATCTTTGTAAGTGATAACGACGTTGTTCATCAACATTATTATCACCGTTGTCGACATTGTCACCGTTCACGTCATTGTTATAGCCATCATCATAATCGTTGTCGTTATATTGTTATCGTTGACATTATTGTTATCTACGAGTACATCATCATTTAATTTAATAGTTGTCGTCGTCGTGTTGCTTGCTATAACTGTTATAATCATGAAAACAACAGGATAAAAAACATTGTTATATACGCCTTTCGTTCCGATTCGTCCAGATTCAAAGCAAAGCTATAACACGTTATATTTGTTGCAGAAGCCGGACTATGACAACTGCTGACTGGAGTTGTCTTGCCCAGTAATGATTACCTGGTAATCTTTTTCTAGGAATGGTAGTAGTAAACCACGGTCATGATCGGCTAGCGATGCATATTTGTCCATTTCTCGGACTGTCCAATCTGAGGCTGTATCTGAACCGCCTGCTTCCGTGTCTAAATTATGCACTTACGCTCTATTCATCTCCGAATCATCTCCGTTGGACCAAAGGTCGAACTGAGGTATTGGGTTGTTGTACCTGTTAGTTGCTTTTTCAAAGTTAGGGGGAAATTGCCTAGGTTAACATGATACATGTACTTGGCCTTAGGTTGATTATGAGAATGTCATTATACCTATGCAACCCGTTAGTGTATGCATGCATCCAAAACAAGACGGAAAAAATTGAGCCATGCACTGTTAAAAGTAGATTTAATGCATCTGTGATATAAAGTATCGGCCAAGGTCATTCTGCACAGTTTGCATAGGCTGGCCCTGGCCGAAACTTTATATCGCAGACCGGACAAAATGTATTTTGTGGATCGATTCATAAGATGACTTGCTTGGTACGATACAGCCAGGGCATGCATAAAACTTTTTTTCTCCAGAACTCGGCCCATTAAATCAGTACCAAAATTGTCACTGATGGGCAACTGGAGCAATGTTAATGGAGAGTAAGGACGAATAAACAAACACATTAAACCAGTGTGAGGAAGTTTAACCGTTATCCTCTTAACTGAAATTAAATTTTCAATTTGCTCGTTTAAAAGCGAAAATTGCGTGTTTTTTTTTTATTTTCCTCTGCGCCTATAATCATTATTACTTTCATCTCGTCCCTGTAGTTATCATCTTTGTAAGTGATAACGACGTTGTTCATCAACATTATTATCACCGTTGTCGACATTGTCACCGTTCACGTCATTGTTATAGCCATCATCATAATCGTTGTCGTTATATTGTTATCGTTGACATTATTGTTATCTACGAGTACATCATCATTTAATTTAATAGTTGTCGTCGTCGTGTTGCTTGCTATAACTGTTATAATCATGAAAACAACAGGATAAAAAACATTGTTATATACGCCTTTCGTTCCGATTCGTCCAGATTCAAAGCAAAGCTATAACACGTTATATTTGTTGCAGAAGCCGGACTATGACAACTGCTGACTGGAGTTGTCTTGCCCAGTAATGATTACCTGGTAATCTTTTTCTAGGAATGGTAGTAGTAAACCACGGTCATGATCGGCTAGCGATGCATATTTGTCCATTTCTCGGACTGTCCAATCTGAGGCTGTATCTGAACCGCCTGCTTCCGTGTCTAAATTATGCACTTACGCTCTATTCATCTCCGAATCATCTCCGTTGGACCAAAGGTCGAACTGAGGTATTGGGTTGTTGTACCTGTTAGTTGCTTTTTCAAAGTTGGGGGAAATTGCCTAGGTTAACATGATACATGTACTTGGCCTTAGGTTGATTATGAGAATGTCATTATACCTATGCAACCCGTTAGTGTATGCATGCATCCAAAACAAGACGGAAAAAATTGAGCCATGCACTGTTAAAAGTAGATTTAATGCATCTGTGATATAAAGTATCGGCCAAGGTCATTCTGCACAGTTTGCATAGGCTGGCCCTGGCCGAAACTTTATATCGCAGACCGGACAAAATGTATTTTGTGGATCCATTCATAAGATGACTTGCTTGGTACGATACAGCCAGGGCATGCATAAAACTTTTTTTCTCCAGAACTCGGCCCATTAAATCAGTACCAAAATTGTCACTGATGGGCAACTGGAGCAATGTTAATGGAGAGTAACGACGAATAAACAAACACATTAAACCAGTGTGAGGAAGTTTAACCGTTATCCTCTTAACTGAAATTAAATTTTCAATTTGCTCGTTTAAAAGCGAAAATTGCGTGTTTCAAAGTTACGTTTTGGGGTATAATACCTCTTCATCGGACAGTGTAGATTCAAGAGCAGACTGCACGCGCAAAAGGTCAGTATGACGCGCTTAGCAGCCTACGGGTTAACCGTTCTCCAGCTTAATACGTAACAAGAAATCTTCAAGTCTATTGTAAAAATCCCAAGGTTTGCTGCTTCAAAGATAGTTTTTGGAGAAAGACATGTTATCGGACAGTATAGATCTTAAATCGGATTGCACGTAATGTGCAGTCTGATCTTGATCTACGCTGTCCGCAAAAGGTCAGTGAGTCTCGCTTAGCAGCCTACGGGTTAACCGTTCTCCAGCTTAATAAGTAACAAGAAATCTTCAAGTCTATTGTAAAAATCCCAAGGTTTGCTACTTCAAGATATTTTTTGGAGAATGACATGTTATCGGACAGTATAGATCTTAGATCGGATTGCACGTACTACGCTGTCCGCAGAAAGTCAGTGAGTCTCGCTTAGCAGCCTAAGGGTTAACTGTTATCCAGCTTAACACGTAACATGAAATCTTCAAGTCTGTTGTAAAAATGCCAAGGTTTGCTACTTCAAGATATTTCTTGGAGAAAGACATCTTATCGGACAGAGTTAATCTTATATTAGACTGCACGTTCTGTGCAATCTGATGTTGATCTACAGTATCCGCTAAAGGTTCTCGAGGCGCACTTAGCAGCCTAAGGATGAATTGTTTTTAAAACCTACCTTGAAAGGGGTAGTACCATTCACTGTGGCTGTATGTTGTTTCCATCCTGAATTTATTCTTCCTTTTATTTCTGTGACAGTATGTCCAGACGACGTTTTAATTTGTAGCGTTCCAGCAACACCAGTAGTATATGTCCATAATGACAGACAGTAGGTGCCTGGTTTGAGCTCCGGGGAGGAAATCGACGGCGACGTGGTCGAAGATAGGTTTCTGTCAAAAACTACAAACTGGGAGTTTTCTGAAACCACGACAGAGACTGAATGAGATTATTATTTTTTTAAAAAGCACTTTCACTATTGAAATTGTCATGACAAATTGACTTGAATCGATGTCCAATCCATTGATATTGTTTATCAGAAGTGCGTAGGCTTGGACGGTGTAAAACTGGTGCAAGTGAAAAATTACTTGTCATCACGCGTGTAAAAGGGTATTTCGGTGTAGGAGAAAATGACAAATAATTTAAATCGGGGAAGGATGAGAGCTTGCCAGTGCGTCCTTTCTTCGCCCCACGCCAATGACATGAAAAATTGCTGTAATTCAATGTACATACATATCGGTGTTTGTATAATACGGTGTGTCTTGAAGACATAAAAAAAAAAAAAAAAAAAAAATCGGACCCTTTAATATTTTCGACTTGTAAAGATTACCAATACTTATTTGTTTTAGAAATGTGATGATGTTTCAGGGCTCACCTTATTGTATCGGCGTCAAACTGAAATCCAGTGACTACGAATCATTCTTCCGTTTCTAGAAAATTAGGTCCTCACTAATCAATGAACAGACGGATATGTTTCTTTTAATACATGAAGAAAACATGCAGATTGAAAAAAAATGAACTGTGCAAGCCAATGAACTTCAGAGTTCATTGTCATAGAATAAGCTCTAGAATTGAAATTGGCGTCGTTTCGCAGTTTTTCCATGGCCTAGTTTCTTCAGTCATCATCTTGGATGAATGAAGAGAGACATCCCATGGCACCCAAGTCACTCGAAAATCAGCCGCCAAAGCCACTTTCTAAACATTTCGCATGCAAAAGGCCTAGACATGATTTAATAGAAATAGTTATGAACAATGATATCAGTTTTATGGAAAAAAGAAATGTCAAAAGTCAGATGTATGAATTTTTAATGAAAGCGTCTACTGTTAAATCCCAAATGCTTGCAATTTTCTTCCGTCATCTGCTATTAGAACGTAAAGTACTTTGGTTATGTTATATGATAACACTTATCATGAAAACTTTAATGCGCAGCATCAAAGTCACCTCGAGTTGTAAGGCCAGGAAACTTCACAGCCCTGGTTGCCTCAAACTGCCTTTAAGTACCATACAGTCTAAAAAGATTATGAATCGCATTTAGTTCTTCATATTTGCCATTTCTTTGTATTTCATTGATAAATTCAATCATTTAATCACTTTTTCTTTTCTCTTGTTTCTCTTCTGATGCGATCATTTCATTTCCTGTGCTAGGAAAAAAGAAAATCACACGATATGCATATGTAGATACGCATCAAGAAACTTTTTTCACTGAAATCGGATGGACGGCGACACAATAAGAAGACTTTATAAACTTTAGATCAGGCTGCACTTGATGTACACATGTATCGATGTGTATTGCTATACTAAGACGCAAGAAACGAAAGTAAAGATTTATCTGAAGAGTTAGTTTCTCAGATTAATCGTTTACGAAATAGTCCCTACATTTGCAAAAAATGTTGGAATAGAAACACATTCTGATAACCAACAATGTTACTACTTTTTTTAACAGAAAAAGAAAGAACATTACTTAGGTAATATTTATTTGTCTGCCAGAAAATAGTTCGATGCTGTAAATCAGACCTTTAAATATAAACACTAAACAAAGTTTTAGTTATCCTATCTTTCGTTGATTACGATTTGAAGTGCTGTGTAGAAGGCAACTTGAACTGAAAATAAATGTACCCAAATGTATACTTCTATGACTAGAACTGGCAGCTCGATAAATGAATACATAGATCTGCACAGATCTGCACAACACACAGACAACAGACTGCTCCGTATTCATTAACCAATGTTGAAAACGTTCTTTGTCTTATCCACCAGTTTTCTTAATGTGAAAATGAAACAACTTCTGATTACTTGAATAAAATGGTTTAGCCAGTCAGAAGCTCGGTTTCTTTCACATTCGGAAAATCTTTGAGAATAAGAGGGGAGGTTTTAGAGAATTATCGTGAAATACGGACCCTGTCTGAAGAAAACCGACATAGTAAGGCAGAGCTCCAGATAAGAGGGAGTGATGGTATTTCTCTTTCAAACCCCATGTTGTGGGTACTCATTAGAATCGTCTCAATGAGACGATTCTAATGAGTAACCATAACATAGGGTTTAGGGGAGAATAATTAATATTTTCAATTTCGAAATCAAAATTACTCCTTCCATCTGGAGCTCTGGTAAGGGGAAGAATCTTACCTATGCCGTGTCTTATGGTGTTACTATGGTAACTATAACTGTTCGTTCTTTTCCACCCCCGACTGAGAGCAAAGCCGCAAGTGTTGTTATTGAAGGTGCAGCTTAGCGGACTGGTCCGTATGTCTGTAGTTGAAATAATTTGCTGGCAGTTGGGAGATTCCGCACTAGCAGTATACAAAACTATACCTGAAATGACAACAAAAATACATGTATAATAGTCTTATTTGTAGTTTTATAAGGCCAGTTGTTAATGGAGACATATTATAATACCACATGTAACCTACTGCTAGTGGAGTCTTAAATGCTCATTGGGTGTTTACTGTGCACACTACCAGGGAAAAAGATGCAACCCCCTCATAATTGCTCGTGATTTAAATACAGGTTTGTAAATTTCAACAGATTTCATTTAATAAAAGAATTAATTCTTCTCCCATGCCAGTTACATCGTAAATGGTCTAGAGTTAATTCTACAAAAAATCAAAATTTAGTTGACACATTGGGTCAGCATAATTTCTGTAGTGAAATCAGTATATCTAGTATGACCGCCAGTAAATACCATGGCACCATTTACTCTCTTAGTCTTAGAGCTCACAATGTTTTGACGGTTACCATACGAATGGCTTGCCAATCTTCCACTAAGGCCTGTCTAAGTTGGGGAATGGATGCTATATAGGCTAGGACGTCTAAGTCACGACCTTACTAAAAATGTCCAATCTGAGATAATTGGGACTTTCAGATTTTGATGAGGATCCAGAATATGAATGTTGTTGGTGGCGAGATAGTCACGACATAATTATTTTGACAACATGAGCCCTGGCGGGCGTTAACCTGCGGAAATATGAGGTTTTAGCGAACAAACGGGACGACTACAATGATGAGAATGATGTGATAAGTAAAGTCATAAGTGTCTCGTCTGAGATCACAAGATATGTTTTGTGACCGTGACATATACTGCCACACACCATTACACCACAGAATCGATCCATCTATGAGAGGCAAGAATTAGTATAATGTTCATTTCGACATATATAAACCTACAGTCGTCCATCAGATCTGTAAAGGAGATACCGAGACTCGTCCAAGAAGAGAACCCTCCTCTGAGGTTTTTTAGGAAAAATATCGGTTCCATGTGCAGTCAACCATATAATTCTGAACTAGGGACGTCTCTTAATTGATGACAAATCGAAATATGGTCGTCGTGCTGAGAGTCCTATTTCTCTGAGTTTATTCTCCAGTCTGGCCACACTACAAATTATTGTAGAGGCCCGAGATTTGATCAGCAATCTCTGTGCAAGTTCTGAACCAATCTCGATGGCCAGAGAGAAAACCTGTTCAGACGATCTTAGATAGGGGTAGTTACTCTTGGACGGTTACTACATGGTCTGTCTTTTGACGACCCGGTGCCTGTCAGGTGGTTGTACAGACGAGATAGCGTTGACAAATACACCCCAAAGTGTCTACAGCCACTGCTGAACTTTGAGTCTGACCACCAAGCAGCAGTCGCATTGCAACTTGACGTTGTTTTTGACATACGCGTAGCACTCTCACAGTGGTGATAATGGCTGAAAAGTTTCCACCTTTTATTGGCCTATAGTTCAGCTTCTGTTTAAGTAGAGGTTGATTTGAAAGAGATAATGTTGTACACAGTGGGATGGTATGGTTGAAATCATGGATTTCACTATGTATCAAGTGATAACAAACACCGGCAGAAAATATTTTTGTCGAATACATTAAAATAAATGTAAATTACCATAAATTTCGACCAAAATTATAAGATTACAAAATCTGAAATTAGAAAAAAAAAAACGTGTAGAAATTTGTAATAAACAATGCTATGGCATCAAATGTTAAAATAGAGCCCCTCTTTCTGAATTAATTAGCTAGTTGGTAAGAAGTCAAGTTATGTGGCGACTATTTTTTTCGCCAAGAACTATTCGAGTAGAGCACTGCGTGATTCGAATGTCATTTTGTTAACCATATACCAACCAATCCTGCTGTCTTTATGAAAGAAAAGAAACATTTGAAAATACTGCTTGAAAAAAAAAGCAAATGCTGGAAAACATTAATTTTCGCGTCCACAGTGTTCTCTGTCCTTTCAAAAGCCAAATTTGGCACTTCTATTATGAAACCTTAAACGATTATTTGCAAATAATAATAACAGGAATGCTGATCATATTTATGCAAGTGTCACAAATGAATTATCAGAAATAAAATTTTAACCGCTAAAATAGTTTCCTTTTACTAATACCTGATTTAACGAGAAAACCAAACAAGCCGAATAGGCGGAAGCAATTAGATGTTTACTGTAATGAAACACTGCGCTGTAACACCTGGGGATGAGAAACATTTTATCCTTATGGAGAGGAGTTTGATACTGGCTGTATTACTTGTTTCAAAATATATCACAACTGAAGTCATTAGATGAAAAGGATCGATTTAAGATACCTCCTCACAGACGGATAGAAAAAAGAGCTGTATAAATTTGATAGAATGTGGAATGTGGAAATGCATTTTCTGTCGGTCGTAATCAATGCAGCCTTGCACCCATGTTGGGAAAAGTTTTGTATGAAGACACACGTATAAGAATGATTGTAGTTCGATAAAATGAAGATGAAATGGGATAAAACTGGTTGAAAACGAGTACAGGGTTTGTATTTACCAACGATTCTGTAGAACATTCATAGTCTTCTACAGAATTTTGTCGATGTGACAGTAACAGAACTTCTGATTGGCTAAACCATTTGGTTTAGCCAATCAGGAGTTCTGTTACTTTCACAGTCAGAAAATCTTGAAGATTGTAAGCCAAAGAACGTTCTTAAGAATGGTTGGTGAATACGGACACAGATGTATCTTTAAGTGAAAATGGGTGATTTTAGTAGCATACCTGCTGCAAACAAAAAAAGCACAATATTTGTGTTTAAGAAGTTCATTGCAAAGGAGTTTAACACAGTGATGGCTCAGTTATCCTGACTCGCTCACACTCCCTGCTGAAACACTTTTGCCACTATCTTTGACATACTGACATTACTTCCCATCCCTTTATTTATATATAAAAAAAAGAGAAAGGAAAAGCTGACAGAAACGGAGATGGGCCGTGTGTGAGAGAATTTTGAAACATGGTCATTTTCCTTTAGAATATGTTCACACTATGAAAGGTACATATAGGTTACTCATTTGAATTCCCAAAAGCATGTATTTTAGCATTTGTCTGGTTCTATGATAAATCAGTCAAATAATGAGGTATGGAGTAAAGGTTCAAATTATATCAGGCTATTAATGCGAACAATATTTCAATACAAACATTGTTTGATAAAGATCTAACCCACTACCTTACGGTATTGGTATTTTTGACTCTTTCCAAGGGAATATTTCAGTAATGGTTCCCTGTGTGTCGGGGATGGGGGTGAGGGGATTTGTACTTGATATTGCTTGATGTACATGTATGCACTAATGAACCCCTATACCGAGCCATTCCGTGTGTTAACAACCCTGGGAGAGGAAGGGTTTGAAAACATTGCCAGAACAGGAAAAAATGCTGGGAACTACCATTTTCTCCTGTTCCCACAATATTTTCTCCCAATTGTTACAGGAGATCACTAGTTCCTTACTACATAGCGTGCTTTAGAAAGAATTCTCTTCGGTTCAGTGCTTATGGTGTTGGTCTTTAACACATCAATAAAAGAGGATGTTTGTCCTTAGGGGTTCGTATCCTACCAGTTGCGGCATGTATTTCAGAGTTGTCTGTGCATGTCATATTCTACGAAGATTCGACCTGTCGGATATCTTCCCAAAGTTGGGGGATTGTAGTAATACGCGCTATAAAGTAGCAATGAAGAAAATGGCTTTTATTAATACGTTTGAGTAGAAATCAGGCCTGTTTTAGGTCCAGATTTCTCTAAACTGCTGATCATAGCTGAACGAATCGCACCAGGTAGCGTTTTATAGACTAAACGTTTATTTTAGTTTTAAATTCAGAGTAATGCTTATCGTGTAGATAAGTTGTTCGGTTCTGTACGCAGAATGCCTAAACTACATAGATTTGTATTTGTAGAATACCATCTACCGGGAGATTATCTCTCCATATCTATCTAATTTGAGCATTCTGGGTACAGAATCGGACTACTTCCATACGCGACACAACCGTTAGATAAATGCATGTTTGTAGAAGCCATCTTGCGGTAGGTAATGCATTATCTCCTGCTAGATGGCATTCTACAAATATACATCTATCCAAGTTGAGCATTCTGGGTATAGAACCGGATTACACTACAACCTACACTTTGAATTTCAAACTAAAAATCGTTTACTCAATAAACGCTACCGGTTCATTCAGCTATGATTAGCATTTTAGAGAAATATGGAGCTAAAACAGGCCTGATTGATAAAAGCATTTTCTCCATGGCTACTTTATAGCGCGTATTACTACAATACCCCCAACTTTAGAGAGAGTGACGCGTCATATCAGGTGAAATCTTCGAAGAATATGACATACAATGACAACGCATTTAGTTAAAGAACTGTAAGGATCAGAGATCAGAATTCTGTCTGGCAGATATCTCGCCTGAAAAGAAAGGTTCGATACTTGTGCCTCGTCGGTTTTAACAATATTTGAATAGTAAGGGAAAATAATACCCTTTGTTATCAGTCATTATCAACGAAAGTGATACCAACCTTTGATAAAAATATGGTCCCATATGAGTGTAGATTATCGTATGTACATCTTAATCTTGCTGGATGTTTTGGCGACCTCTTGTGACCTTTGAAAGTAGCCTTACCAATGTCCATAAGCTGAAAGCCTTGCCAGGCATTAAGGTCAAGCATTTGAGTCATTCTAATGAACACTGTACACAAGTATAGTAAACTCCTACAGAAGTGTATGTTATTATCTGCCCTTCATCTAAAACTTAAGGCAGTCTAAAACAGAATTGCTTTTCATCTAAAACTTAAGGCAGTCTAAAACAGAATTACCCTTCATCTACAACTTTTTAAGGCGGTCTAAAACATAATTGAGAACATTGTAAAAGTGTATTTGTTTTGCAGACCCATCACATGAAAAGGGACACTCTGGTAGCTCCGTACATCGATTAGATGAAAACAGATCATATATATAGATAGTACAGGTCAATTTAAGTTGATAGTTCGAAAATGATTGTATAACAAGGTAGAATGACCATTTTTCATACAGAATATATCATAAAAGCGAAAAGTATCAACCCTGGTCAGTCTGCGCAGTCTGACCAGGGTTGACACTTTTCGCAGTTATTAGAAGTCCCTTTTTGCGTGACTGGTCACGTTATTACATATCAGTCAAGTAAATAGAGCATTTTCAATTATATACATGTATACTGTTTACATAATAAAGAATGTTGTATTATTTTATATATATTTATATTACTGGATTGATAATAGTCTGGCTTAAAGTCTGTGCGAAAACAGATGCGCCTGTGGGCGGCATAAATCAAGCCTACACCTGCACAGAACTACGAAGCAAGTTCGGTCACATCATACAGGGTATCGTTTTGTCTAACAATCGATTGAATAAATCAGAAAATTTACAAACAGCAAAATGTTTCCACATGGACTGCACAGGCTGATATGGTTCCATACTTTTAGCGTATGCATTAAACTACCTTTTCAAAGAGCCTGGCTCATTTACTGTATTTGGATCGAAAACATAGATAGCTGAACTAGTCTGCGCTAAACGGTTGGGTCGAATTGGAGCCTTACGTACCAGGCGGAACAAGGTGAAATTGTTAGATACATCAACATGTGGGTAGGTCATCTTATCAGCCTGGTTTGTCCCTGTCTGAATGAAACGATATTTGTTATCATCACAGATAATAATTACAATAATTATGGGACTGACCGAGAGATTTGAATGTCTTGATGCACTAAATAACATTTTATCTGTAAACTTCTGTTACAATCTGTTCTATGCTGTATTGTAACAGGGTGTATTGTAACACCAAAATACTGAGTTTACCATTAGGGTGCTAAGTGTGACTCGCCGATCTTTTGCGGACTTTGTAGATCAAGATAAGACGGCACAGAAAATGTAGTCTAATCGTGGATTTTCACTGTCCTGGGGGGGGGGGGGGGATTTTCCCCCCTCCCCCAACATAAGTTTGAAATAGCATTGTTCGGGTTTTTACTTTCGGTTTGAAAGTTAAACAAGATAAGAGTTAATTAGTACAGTTTACGATTGTAAAAGAATGAACAGCGTATTGGTGCAGTTTAACACTTCTCCTGCTGAAAAACTGAAACTTTTCAATTTGACACTTATAACCCAAATATTGCTGTTTCAAAGTTCTATTTTGGGGAATGATATCTCCTTATCGGACAGTGTAGATCAAAGATCAGACTGCACGTTCTGTGCAGTCTGATCTTGATCTACACTGTCCGCAAAAGGTCAGCGGGTCGCGATTAGCAGCTAAAGGGTTAATAAACTGACTGGTTACAGTAGACCATATTTGTAGAACTGGGCGGGATACAATCTCCGAGCAGAGTTGTCGTTCGTTACTCTCACATACATCTCTGCGATGGGCTAAATGACAAGAATCTTGTCAAACCGAGGAAAAGATGTTTTGTTACTGTTTAACTGTTTCATGTGTAAAATTATAAGGTAGACAAAGGAAATATGATTCTGGATACATTATATGTGCATTCAAACTAATAAATTTACCTGTATAAAATGGAATTATTTCTTTTAGCCTCTTTACAGATCAGAATCCTACGCCAAGTTTAACAAAAATGGCTGCGCCCATGAATGATGACTACAGTTTTGACACACCGACAAATCTTAGGTTATAAGATTAAAAACAAGTTATGGTCCTTTAAAAGACATTTAAGCTTTTCAGAAAATCCGCCTTTTTCACATTTCCTACCACTTAGTCTGATTGGCCTTATGCTGTTTGAACAGCACACAAAGTAATCGATGTTGGTCTTTCTTTCACCGGCGTTTGTGTCGCCATTTTGAGTTCTGGTCATGTGACGAAAGTATCATGTAATGACGGACTACTTTCTGAGCCCACTACAGAGGTGAATGTGAATGATCCGGAGTGCAAGAGAGTGGGCGGGATACAGGCCTAACTCAAATACTTTTAAAAAATGGCGGGTGGGGGTGTTTACAATATTATGCCTCCTCCCAACCCACACTCACAGAGGCTCACAGACATAAGTAATTGGTAAAGCAGGCCACTGTATCATGCTTTTTTGGTAGTGTATCGAGAAACAATGGTGGATTATGGTTTTGATCTTTCTTACTCTCGACCAGTCAAAAATATCGATTTCATATCTTCTAACTCTTCAGTTGAAGGCACAAACAGTAGTCTATCTGTACTTGGTTAACAACATATGTCATTCAACCAGCGTCTTCGCGAACCAAGGTTACGATCACTACGTGGATCTTACCTTGGCGGATTGAGCCCGATTTCGAAATTCCTGCAACACGCCCCTATTGGATGCTGGTTCTTACCCCCCGTCCCCCCCTTTACATCATATTTCTAAAAGCCAATGAAATATCGTTTTACAAACCGCCTACGAATACAAATGGTGCGATAAGCAGACATCCACGTGGATTTCCATCTTTACTTTCTGTTCGAAAGGTAGCGCCCTTGTTCTATTTTTATCAAAGATGAAATGCTACGAGCGATTTCATTCGTTGCAGTTAGAGCTGGCTGCATGCAATGAAAAAGCGTATGGGGGGAATGTAAAAAATCAAGCTCGATCCACCAAGGGTAGAGTAGCGTAGTGAATCGCCAGCCTTGGCTTGCGAAGATGTTCAACCAGATGGAAATAGCGTATGGGGGGGATGTAAAAATCAAGCTCTATCCGCCAAGGGTAGAGTAGCGTAGTGAATCGTCAGCCTTGGCTTGCGAAGATGTTCAACCAGATGGAAATATGGCGTAACTTACGCAAAATTACCCTACGTTTCTCGCGCTTTACGTAATACAGTAAAGTAAAACAGTTGCACTGGATTTTGACGAAAGTCAAGACAAAAAGTTAGAGTTAGAAGCATGGAACAAATAAAACGTTTTTTTTTTCTGTGTGAAAGATCGAAATTTAGTTGATCGAGTGAATATAATCGGCAATATTTTCATAAGTGGCTTCGATCTTTCACTGAAAAAGAAAAACGAGACCGGTAAGAGACAAGAGAAATTAGAGATTTACTATAGCCAGGTCGACACCGACGGGAAACAAGGTCTATCTTTACATTAGCAAATTACACATTGAGATACCGGAAATGCACAAAGGAAGCTTCAAACATAGCGTCCGAAGAAGACATTATGGAAAAAAATTACATGTTTGTTATGTTATGGAATTTAAGCGTCATTAGTCAAGTGCCAGTCACTTAACATTCCCACAATGCTTCTTGATTTTTGGCGCGAAATCTAAAAATAAC
This sequence comes from Tridacna crocea, assembly GCA_943736015.1. Lineage (NCBI taxonomy): Eukaryota > Metazoa > Mollusca > Bivalvia > Cardiida > Cardiidae > Tridacna > Tridacna crocea. The sequence continues at coordinate 22,291,172 of OX031066.1, forward strand.
TTAAGCGGCTACGTCGACCTGGCTATAGTAAATCTCTAATTTCTCTTGTTGTCGGGAGGTTTTCGAATGCTGGGGTTTTATGAATGAACATTCTAAGGCTTTAGGAGTATTAAAATTATTTTTTTTTTTGTATATTTCTAAAATTCTTGTCCAAAATCTGAAGGGCCACTTTTAAAGTTTAATTTGACTTATTTAACAGTATATGGGTCAAGAGATGAAATTTTCCGTTCAAATTATGTAGGGCTGGACGGTATACTTGCATGTTTTAAATGCTAATGGCCCAACTGATCGTTATATCATTATATGATGCGATATATTTTAATTTGGTCTGATGTGAAAAAATCTAAATAAGCACCTTTAAAACCCATAGTCGAAAAACCCAAACAATGGTCCTTCAAACTTATCTTTTTTTTTTCTTGAGAAAAATATCGCCTTATCAGACACTGTAGATCTAAGATCAGACTGCACGGTCTGCACAATCTGATCTTGATCTACCTTGTCTGTAAAAGGTCAGTGAGTCGCACTTAACAGCCTAAGGTTAAGTATGGCTAAAATATCACTAAATCTAAACCATTTATTCCTGTCAGTGCCATAGATGTAAACAAGAAAGGCAGGCTTTTTCGCACACCATGGTTCAAAATGAGACTCTACAAAAAGCTCAATCTGATCTTGGATTTAATCTGTCCATTTTGTGGGGTTACAACTAAGATAGTATTGGGATTATGATAAGCGTTGGTATACAATGATTTTTTAAATCACATTTTGTTATCCTATGCGGGTAAAGAGTTTTAAGTTAATTATAGCACCTGTCCTCATAATAGACTTGAATTAACCTAAAACCTTTTCTAGATATTGAAAAAAAAAATCTTCTTAATCATTGCAATTCTAAACAAAGCGTTGAGAACGCTGACGTGGTATTTGTCAAGGAAGCTATTGTGTGGAATTTTTAATAATTTTAAAAAAAGGCGAAATATTATTCAAATATTGGCTTGAAAGTCAGCCTACTACGCAAACAAAAACGTTTTTGTTTAAAGGGGGAGTATTCACGACAAAGTTAGGATTATTTGCGTATTGGTGGTCTCCCTTTGATTATTGGGAGGAGTCCCTTGAGCGTAGGATGCATGATGGACAGAGAGAGAAACCATTGAATATATCGAATAAAATTAAGTTTGCACCTGAAAACGATGATTTTGAAATATCTATGGCCGTTTACATTTAATTCCCATTGTTACAATCAATCATTTTGATCTATAAATATTCATGCCCTATCAGGTGGTGTTCTGCGCAATCATGGGATGAACTGTTTCTGGAACGAAAAATCTCAGGACCAAGCGAACGGTAGACAACTTTTGTATTACTGCGCCAATAGAAGACTATGAGCGAGTAAAGCTATTTCCAATCAGAAACTAGTATTCCCACGATCGATGGCCTAACCCAGTGTACTTTAACATGCTATTTTCAATTCCATATCTGAGTGCTAACACAAAACTCATTTGCCTGAGAAAAAATGAGTTTAATTGGGTTTATTTCCTTCGGCTTTGGACAAAATACTATACATGGTCTTCAAAGTTCAATATTGAACTCATAGTGGTACTGTCTTCGACAAATACGTCAAAATATATAAAAGCTCTACGAAAAGGGTTTAAATAAAGGCTTAGTAGTGATCAAAAAACAAAATCGATTCGGGTGTTTAAATGGGTTTAAAGGACCGGTTCCAGAAGGGGTAGTTGAATATTTGATTAATATTTTTGGCACGGTAATGCACTAACTCTTACTAATCAAGTGAATTGAAACTTTTAAGCTAGTGATAAAAAGCCTAAAATAAAAAGCTTAAAAGGTATTAACTTGGGTAAAATATGTTTTTATCGGACAGTGTAGTCTGAACTTGATCTAATTCTGTGCAGTCTGAATTTGATCTACATTGTCCACAAAAGATCGGCGTGAGAAAGCCAGGAAACATTATGGATGACTCACTGACCGCTAGATATGACCTAAGCTGTTAAAATTGCATTTAATACCGATACAAAACAGGATCAGTAAAATTCGGGAATTTTGTGGTAAAAGGTTACGCAAGGGTACACGATTTATGACTACGCGACTTTTGTTTCCTGACTGGACTAGTTTAAGTTAAACCAATCACTGTGTCAGATTGATGTACAGTATATTGTTTACTTATATACAGAAAACTACATATTGATGAGGATGGTTTTCCTCGTTTCTTTTTTAAATGTAACAATTTATTTGACGATATTGCCGCACTGAAACCATTATCTCCCGCTAGATGGCATTCTATAAATACACATCTATCTAGTTTGAGCATTCAGGGTAGTGCAGAACCGGACTACGATTACACGCGGCAACCGTTACTTTGAATTTGAACTGAAATAAGCGTCTACTCAATAAAACGCTGCCTGGTGCGATTCATCCAGCTATGATAAGCCGTTTAAAGAAATCTGGAACTAAAACATGCCGAAATTTTCCTCAAGCATATTGATTAAGCCATTTTCTTCATTGCTAATTTATAGCGCGTATTACTATAATCCCCCAACATAGGGGATATTGATGCGTCATAGCAGACAGGTCGAATCTTCGAAGTACATCACATGCGCAGACAACGGTAGTGAAACCAATATCTCCCGCTAGATGGCATCTTAAAATACTGATCTATCTAATTTGGGCATTATGGGTACAGAACCGAACTACATTTCTACGCGACAATCGTTACCCTGAATTTAAAACTAAAATAGACCTAGGTAATGCACATGTACTCAATGTACCATGTTGATCTATTTCTAGATACTGTATGAGAAGATTTGCAGTAATCGATCGTATTTTTTTTTCAAATAATTTTCCCAGTAATAATTTTCCCAGTAAAAATTATGATAGTTTTGAGAAATCTGGAACTAAAACAGGCCTGATTTCTCCTCAAACGAATTGATAGTAGACATTTTCTCCATTGCTACATAATTAGCGCGTATTACTACAATCCCCCCAACATTGGGGGGAGTGATAGGTCATTGCAGACAGGTCGAATCTTTGAAGAATATGACATAAGCAAAAAACGGCACTGAAACATATCGGTTGTCAGATTATCTGAAATAGACTGTGGCATATAGATGGAAGGAGTATAAATTGATTGGAACAATATTGGTTTTCGTCATTCAATAATTAGAGATATCGATTACAGAATTCACAGTGATTATGGATAACGACAAATTGGTTTTGAAAATTTGTTTTTGTTTTTTTCTTTATTCGTGGACGACTCTCGGCACAGGTAAGCTTGACATGTTTCGTTTGTATTTTGTATTGTATATCGTCGGTTTACTTCAAAAACCTCGTAACTGCAGCTTGTTTCATGCTGTAGTTACGAGGTTTTTGAAGTAAACGGACGACTTGATATGTTGCATCGACCCATTGAGTTACGACATTTGTTTACTTTTCTCTAGACTATTTCGATATCATTTACCGATTGTTTTTTTCAAAATACTGCTTAAACTATCTCCCTCCGATAATAACATAATCTTTTTACGGTTGGCCGAATCCATGATGACCGGGAAAGCCGATATTCTTTTCTTCTAAAATGTCCGTTGTACTTACTTTTAATGATTAAATGTTATTCAAAACTGTTTCCAAACATTCCTGGTTTTGAGGGCCCAAAGGAAGAATCCGGATGAAAACATTGTGGGAAAAGGAGAAAATGCTTGTAACCAGCATTTTCTCCTTTCACCGCAACGTTTTCTACTCTTCTAAAGTTAATTTGGACAAGTATTAAATTTTGTAGTTTGGTAAAAAGTTAAAACTGTTCGAAAAGTTGACGTTGTGACTGCGCCGTTTTATGCTGAAGTGACACGCTTGCAGTAATGAGGCAATGTCTTATCTTTAACCCATTACCACACAGTCCCTACTTTTGACGCCCCTGAGAAAGAAGCCTTTAGAAAACATTGTGGGAAAAGGAGAAAATACTGGTAACCAGCATTTTCTCCTTTTCCTACAATGTTTTCTACCCTTCACAAAACAAATATCAAATTTTCAGTCACTTTTATTTTGTCGTCTGCAAATGCTTTCGATGCAGACAAACCTAAAATTTTGTCGTTTGGTAATGAGTTAATTGATGATTAGCGAAGATGGAAAACAACTTTTTAATTTGCCAAGATATATCAAAGATGCCCTAGATATTCGTAAAAACACCCTACACCTACCTGTCCAATTCATTGTGTTATTTTTTGTCTTCTTTCCGATCGCGACGGCAACTCATACGTGTAGTGCCGTCAACTTAAAGTTTAATTATATGAAATATATTGTATAGTTTTGTTGAAAGCACTACACATATAAGCCATTCTCCCTGACATGCTCGCACTAAAACTCGTAACATGTCATGTTTCTTGTTGCTAACATTCATCAAAGATGCCCTTGATATTCGGGAAAAACCTGAGCCTGCATGTGCAAAGTTTTCTCTCTATGTTTGTATGCTATACTTTGCTTCATTTTGCTTTGTATACCCACTGTACAGTAGACAACTATATGTGTAGTACTGTCAGGTAAAAGTTGAATAATCGGAAACATATTTAACTTTGCAGAAAGTGCTACACATATACATTGCACAATGTAGATCCTTTTCACCGTTATACTCTCACATAGATCTCGTAGTATTTCATGCTTATAAATGCTACTTTTTGTGACTATGTACATCTGTGTACTTGTTTTATACTGTATACATGGATATAATTTGCAAATTACCGATTACGGATATTTTGCGTTAGGAAATGTTTGCGAATTCAAGACAATTAGTGTTTGATGGTATACTTCTTGCTGGATATGCGAAAAGAAAAGTTTTCTTTTTCAAATTCGCGAAATTGCAAATATTTCCACGTCTCGAAAATTCCCACTTATACAGTATTAAACTTCTGTTTATCCTGTCGTACCTTTTATGAGTTTTTGTTTGTCAATAAAGACTTTAAAAAATCATATGAGAGTCGTAGCCCACAGAAGTGAATTCTTACTCTATGAAATGTGCTTTTGCAAATACGACACAACCACAAAGCGCAATAAAAATGGAGCCCTAGTTTAAATAAATATATAAAAAATTCATCTATGATACTGAACAATTAAAGATATGTATGTGGAATTGTTCGTTGTCCCATAACATATGGACAACAGCAGTCTTCAAATGGTATTTATTCCTGTGTTCTTTTTTTTCCAGGAAAAAAGTTTAAGTTTATTTATTTAGCGCCGGAAGTTTTAATAAGGCGTAAAATTCTAAATAAATGGGCCAAAGTATGTACAGAACAGCCAAGCCAAAATGTAGTATATCACTAATCTTATAGATCTAATTTGCCAAATTAGGCACGAGATCAAAACTGCTGATACTCGTTGCAAGGCTTTGTCCAAGACAATAAGATTTACCATGTGTGTATGTGTGTGGTATCATCGGAATATCTCACACCTGGCCCGTCACATCACTAACCGAATGACGATATCTAAAGAAATTAGGGTGGTAATTACATTTGAAAATCACGGTAAAAATAAGGAAACAGATGGAAAAATTGCTCACGTTTTTCTAGCATAACTTATGCATAACACAGAATGAATGTAGCCGTCTTCAATGTTTGAAAATGTACTTTAAAGTTCACTCCTAAAGTATCTTATGAAAATGGTCTACTTAACCCTTTACCACACAATGACGAGTTTAAACATCCCTTAGAAAGAGGCTTTTTGAAAACATTGTGGGAAAGGAAGAAAATGATGGTGACCAGCATTTTCTCCTTTTCCCAAAATATTTTCTACCTTATCAACGAACAATTGTTAACACCATTTGACCAGCGTTGAAATATTTGTCTGCAAATGGTTTCTATTTGACAAGGCTAAAATTTTGTTGTTTTGTAAAGGGTTGATCCTATGGCTGCTAAACGCGACTTAAGTACCTTTTAAAAACAGTGTAGATGAAGATCAGACTGCACAGAACGTGCAGTCTGATCTTGAATCCACTCTGTTCGATGTCAAAATATTTTTCCCCAAAAATACTGCTGTAATAACATTATTTTATTGATGGCTTAAAAGTTTCATTTCTCTTATTTAACAGGTAAAAGGTCACTAGTTATGTTCAAAATTCATAATTTTCTTGGACAAGACAGTTCATAGTCCCAGACTGGCACAGGTGCAACGCTGAAACACATGAATAAGTGAGTTGCCTCCGTGAAATAACTGAAATAAAGTCGAAAAATACAAATCTATCAGCCTGTTTTTGAACTAAGCAAACGATTTCCCCCTTTTTCCCTCACGTCGACCCCCGGGGCTCATCAGGTTGTAATTAGAGCGGTTAACTTTGGGCTGAATGAATGTCATAATCCTTCAATTAACAGTTATTTTTTTCATATAATAACTGAAAACGACATAAACAAACACGTTTATAATACTCTTATAAAAAACGATGAAACACCAACAAGTAGGATCAAATGGTCTACATATTATAATGGTTTAAACTTAGATTGGAAACAAATTCACGGAAACGTATTCAAATACACACGAGATACTTACACCCAATGGTTACAAACAAGAATAGTGCATCGGATTATTGCAACAAATGCCTTACTTTTTAAAATGAAGCTGATAGATACGAATTTATGTACATTTTGAGGCACAGATGTTGAAACAATCACACATTTATTTTACGAATGTAGATACACGAAAACTTTGATAAGTAGAGTCACAGAAATTATAAAAAAATTTAACCAAACTGTGCAAATTAACAGCTCTATTTTACTTTTGGGCTCAAACACAACAAATATTAAATTAGATATACTCCTTTTGGAAATAAAAAAATATATATATTTCTGCAGAAATAAACTATATAAACCTTCAATAAATGGATTAAGGAACCACCTCACCACAAATTTAGACGTCTATAGAAATACAAAAATGTTTGAAAAAGGAGAAAATATAATGACTTTTGTAGAACATATCATACAAAACCTCCCATGAGCCGATTAAGATAGTCAATAACCGAAGACAAAAAACAGAGAAAACACGAAAAAAAAATCAACAATTAAGAAGTAAGATTTAAAGACACAAGACTCTTCCTTTTATCCTGGTTCATTTTAGTGAGTAAACAAGCATAGCAGCATATCAGCCCACCCATGCACACACACCCACCCACACCCACACCCCCCCACACACACCCGCACACACCCCCACACATACCCGCACACTTTTGCACCACATAAAAAAATAAGCTTTGTTGTCGCAAATCAATCAGTATTTTGGCACATCAATTACATATTAGTTAACTTGAAATTCTGGAATTTGGGAAATTGTAAAATTGGAAAACATTTTAAAATCTATTACACAATGAAACAATGATATTTGTAAATATGTACTACTAACAAAATATTTACTAACAATGATATGTAAGGTATGTTGGGGGATGGTCACGACCCTCACATACCGATAGACGTGGCAATTAAAGCTTATAAAAAAAAAAACTTTTGGCTCGCTCAAAATTTTGTCAGAAGTGCTATGATTGTATTTGATCAATGTCAAATTTACAAAAAAAAAAAACGTTCGAAATAGATTTTTTAAGTCGCCATTGGCAGCGAAAATGGCATGAACCATGCTTTGGAAAAAGTGGCTTAACCCTTTACCACACAACAATTTTTTAGACTTTTCTAATATGAAAGGATTTTCAGACGACAATTTCAGTGCGGTGAAAATGATGTATTTTTCTTTGATAGGATACAAAACGTTGTGGGAAAAGGTGAAAATGCTGATTACCAGGATTTTCTCTCTTCTCACAACGTTTCAGGGTCGTTAAATGTTGGCATTGTGTGGTAAAGGGTTAATGCATCTCCGTAATCCATCAAAAAAGCAATGTTACAACGCATTTTGTAATAAACCTGTAAAATGTAATAAGTAGTACACTGCATAACTTTTTATTACATTTCATATAATAACAACGCATTTTATAATACTTATGACATTTTACAAGTTTATTACAAAATGCGTTGCATACTTTTTTCAATTACATTTCATGTAATCACAACGCATTTTGTAATACTTATTACATTTTGCAGGTTTATTACAAAACGCGTTGCATAACTTTTTTTTACATTTCATGTAATCACAACGCATTTTGTAATACTTATTACATTTTGCAGGTTTATTACAAAATGCGTTGCATAACTTTCTATTACATTTCATGTAATCACAACGCATTTTGTAATACTTTTTAAATTTTGCAGGTTTATTACAAAATGCGTTGCATAACTTTCTATTACATTTCATGTAATCACAACGCATTTTGTAATACTTTTTAAAGTTTGCAGGTTTATTACAAAGTGCGTTGTATAACTTTTTATAACATTTCATGTAATCACAATGCATTTTGTAATACTTATGACAATTTACAAGTTTATTACAAAATGCGTTGCATACCTTTTTTTACATTTCATGTAATCACAACGCATTTTGCAATACTTATTAGATTTTGCAAGTTTATTACAAAGTGCGTTGTATAACTTTTTATTACATTTCATGTAATCACAACACATTTTGTAATACTTATTACATTTTGCAAGTTTATTACAAAACGCGTTGCATAACTTTTTATTACATTTCATGTAATCACAACGCATTTTGTAATACATATTACATTTTGCAGGTTTATTACAAAATGCGTTGTAACAAAGGAAGCCATCACATACTTATGGATCCACGACAGCCACTTTTTCTAACAATCGACTTAATCACGAGGTAGACTGGTCCTTGAACATACAAAAAAAAAAATGACCAATAGCGAAAAGTTTCGACTCAGGTCAGCCTGCGCAGATTGCGCAGGCTGACCTGGGTCGAAAATTTTCGAAAATGCATTAAGCCCCCTTTTCTAAGAGCTTGGCTGGTATAAAATTTTGAATTTTTTTTTTATTTTCAGTCCAAGGAGCGTGTCAGAAGTTTAATTGGCCCACAGCTACTGAAATAACAGCAAACGGAAGCTTCCAGTATATAGAGTCTAATAATTATCCGAATGAATACGAAGAGTAAGTATCCTTATACTCTACCAATCGTTGTGCTGACCTATTGCCACACAGGTCAATTTGTAGATAAAAAAGAAGGCCTAATTGCGAATTTTAATGAGAGAGAGAGAGAGAGAGACAGAGACAGAGAGAGACAGAGACAGAGAGAGAGACACACAGACACACAGACAGACACATAGAAGTAATGAGGAGATACAGGGTACTATATTCAGGTGTAAACTGTGCTCTTTGAAAAGGGGGCTCGATGAATCTGCAAACAGGATCGATTAAGGTCAGCCTGCTCTTTCCGTGCAGGCTGACGTGGACCGCAACATATTTGCTTGTATGAAATGCTTGGTTGTCAGACAAAATGGACTTTATGGATGCATGATAGTGAGATGATTTATCCCATTACCAAACGACAATATTTTAGACTGGCCCAAATTGAAAGCATTTGCAGACGACAAAGTAGATGTGACTGAAAATTTGAAACATGTTTTGTAAAAAGTAGAAAACCTTGTGGAAAAAAGAGAAAATGCTGGTGACCATCATTTTCTCCTTTCCCACAATGTTTTCTAAAGGCTTCTTTCTCAGGGGCGTCAAAAGTAGGGATTGTGTGGTAATAGGTTACTTGGTCTCGTGGATCATGAAGATGCATTCGATTTAATTCGCAACGCGATTAACTAGGCCTACGTAGGGGGACAATCGGTTCTGTTGCGTTGTCAGCGTTGTCTGCGCCTATCATATTCTTCGAAGATTCAACCTGTCTGCTATGACGCATCACTCCCCCAATTTGGGGGGATTGTAGTAATACGCGCTATAAAGTAGCTATGGATAAAATGGCTTTTATCAGTAACTTTGAGGGGAAATCAGGCCTGTTTTTGCTTCAGATTTTTCTAAACTGCTGATCATAGCTGAATGAATCACACCAGGTAGCGTTTTATTCAGTAAACGTTTATTTTAGTTTGAAATTGAAAGTAACAGTTGTCGCGTAGGAAGGCAGTCCGGTTCTGTACCCAGAATGCCCAAATTTTTTGTGTATAGAATGCCATCTGGCGGGAGATAATAGCGTTTTCAGTGAAGAAACTGAGTGTCTAATAAATTACTCCTAGTAAGTGGGTGTGGCCAAGCATTGAGAAGGGTGATAAAACCCCACCTGCTGAAAACGACAAATCGTCGATGTTTGAAACTTACTTTCATTTTTGTTCAGAAACATTCAAATCTACTTTGCTGTCTTTTTAAAGATCTCATCTTATGGTATAAACAGACCTTTATTTCAGCATGACTTTTTAATAAAAAACAGAACAACCGATATATTTCGAAATATTGTAGAATGTCGACGCTCATTTTACGTTAAGTATGAAAATTAATGGAAATGCTCATTAATGTTCATAAGAGAGCTTCCTCATTCTCAAACTGATCTTATTGGAAATGCTGCTTTCGAACATATTCAAAATAATTAATCATTACCAAATGACAAAATTTTAGGCTTTTCCAAATTGAAAGCATTTGCAGACGACAAAATAAAGGTGATTGAAAATTTGAAATTTGTATTGTGAAGGGTAGAAAACATTGTGGGAAAAGGAGGAAATGCTGGTAACCAGTATTTTCTCCTTTTCCCACAATATTTTCTAAAGGCTTCTTTCTCAGGGTCGCAAAGTAGGGATTGTGTGGTAATGGGTTAATTCGCAGCGTGAAATACTATGCCTACTTAGGGGGGGGAAATCGGTTCTATTGCGTTGTCAGTGAAGAAACTGGGTGTCTAAAAAATTACCCATAGTAGAGTAGGTGGGTGTGGCCAAGCATTGAGAAGGGTGATGAAATCCCGCCTAATTTCTCTTCCATACGTCATATTATATTACAAAAGAATTTAAACATTGGCATCCCAGTGCCTCTTACGCCGCCTATCTTTTTCTTTACAAAAAAAAAAAGGTATTTCTAGTTTAAATAATCTCTTTTTTTTTTCAACTCTGAGATAGAAGCCTTTGAAAACATTGTGTGAAAAGGAGAAAATGCTGGTAACCAGCATTTTCTCCTTTTCCCACAAAAGTTTTCTGCCCTGCTGGAAACAAATTTCATATTTTGAGTTACGTTTAATTTGTTTCCAGCAAGTGATTTCAATTTGGACCAGACTAAAATTTTGTCGTTTCCTAATTAAAGTTAGTTTGAACTGCCAGGTGATTGGAACCACATTGTATATGAGCCATGCTCTGGGAAACGGGGGCTTAATGCATCTCCGTCATGAATGGTACCAAACAATTCATCACATACTCGTGGATCCACAAAAGCCATTCTTTTTAACAATTGACTAAATCGTGAGGTAGACTTGGGCCTTGGACATACAGAAAATTGACATACAGCGAAAACGTTTTGGCCCTGGTCAGCTCGCGCGAACGTAAATATACGGTCAATTGAGCGTAATTTATCTTAATCATACCATCGCCGGATCAATGGGGGAGGTCCAACCCCCCCGACCTCCCCCCCACACACACCCACACTCAGAACCCTCCCCCCCCCACACACACACACACTCAACCACCCTCCTCCCTTCAATTTTTAAAGTAACCGCTGTCTGCCTGAAATAAGGACAAAGTATAAATATAGCAGTAAATTCTAGATCCTTTCTTAGGTTTTACCAATTTTGCTTGCATGTATACTATTATACTGTTATACACAACCGGAAGAAGGAATATCTATGCAGCAGCAAATTTGAATATTGTATAAAGATCTGTCCGATTTTTGGACACCCCCTTCTCAAAAAATTCTTGATCCGCCCCTGCATGCAAAGCGCTTACGTTGCAAGTATATTTTCACAGTGACCAAAGATGTGCATGGCATGTTACGGCAGGATCCAAAGAAAGCCGAATCATCATTTACGTCATGGACTTCAGAACAGAAGGTACCAAAACACCATGTTCAAAGGACTATGCGACAATTTATGACGGGGGTATCAATAACTTGTTTTCTTCTTATTTTGTTTCTTCAATGGTCATAAGAACATCCCCCCCACTTTCATTTGAGCCATGCTCTGTGAAAAGGGGGCTTATGTTTAAATCTATAAGTATATATCAACCCTGGTCAGCCTGCGCAGTCCGCATAGGCTGACGTGGTTCGAAACTTTTTGCTAGAGGTTAATCTTTCGAATGTAAATTGACCAGTCTACCTAGTGATTTAGTTAGCTATTAAACTGAATACGTTTATTGTATTTATAAATATGTAATAGCTTGCTTGTTATAAATCATCATGAAGATCCATTTACCCATTACCAAACAATCCCTGGTTTTTACGACTGTGACATAGTAGCCTTTTGAAAACATTGTGGGAAAAGGAGAAAATGCTGGTAACCAGCATTTTCTCCTTTTCCCACGATGTTTTCTACCCTATTAGAAACCAATTTCAATTTTTGAGTTACGTTGAATTTGTCATATGCAAGTGCTTTCAATTTGGACCAGTTTGAAATTTTCTCGTTTGGTAAAGAGTTAAGCCCCCTCTTTGCAAGAGCACGGATCTTTTATGTATGAGCTGTTCTCTGGCAAAAGGAGGCATAATGCACAGATCTCTGTGATGTATTATAACTAAGCAAGCCGTCACAGAGTTATGGATCCAAAATTGCCACTTTCTTTAACAACCAACTTAATCATGAGGTAGATTGGTCCTTGGACATACAGAAAATTAACCTGTAGCGAAAAGTTTCGGCCCAGGTCAGCCTGCGCGGTCTGCGCAGGCTGACCTGGGTCGATACTTTCCGCAGATGCATTAAGCCCCCTTTTTCACGGAGCATAGCTCAAATAATGAATATGATGCGAGTCACAACAATTTTGAAAATGTTTATGCTTTTCAAAGGAAACAAAATACATGTAGCAAGTGCGTTGTGATTGCGCCATGCGCTTAGGGTTGATTGATAAGTTTCAAAACGGGCAGCAAACTTAAAGGTGGGTATTTAAAATTTTCACATCACACCAAATTAAAGAAAATATATATCATTGAAATTTATATGAAAAAACAATACAAATCACCAATAATTAAGACATATAAAATTACTTTTTTTTTGTGGTATTCCCTTGAAAGGCTACGTAGCCTCATAAGCTATTTTTAGATTTCGCGCCAAAAATAAATAAAGCATTCTGGGAATGTCAAATGACTGGCACGTGACTGCTAACGCTTATATTCCATTACATAACAAAGATGTAATAATTATTTTCCATAATGTCTTCTTCGGACGGATGTTTGCATTTTTTTGTTTTCCTGTATTTAAATGAGAGAATTGATAATTTAAAAATAGAACGTGTCTCCCGTTGGTGTCACACTGGTCTGTAATAAATCTCTAATTTCTCGTGTTATCGGATGGTTTTCGACTACTGGGGTTTTATGAAGGCAAATTAAAAGGCTATGGGAGTATATGGATGATTATTTTGAATTTTTGTAAAATGTTCGTCCCAAAATCTGAAGGGCCACCTTTAAGCAAATTCACAATTTTTAAAAAGTGACTGCTTCTTTTTCCTGTGATTTTTACTTTATATGCGATCAAAAAAGTGCTGATTTCCAGCATGTTCTCCTTTTTAAAAGAAAATGATGTAATTATCATAGTCACATTCAATTTTTAGTCTACAGATGCCGAAATAAGACAAGTCTAAAATATTGAATATTGAGTTCAATTTGTCACTCTTATTATTCTTACCAAGGGCCAGCCGGTACTAGTATCCTCATTTCAACCCCTCAAATATATCACAAACAAGTTTGCTTTTTTACAAAAAATTAAACCACGTCTATCTCCTGTTTCGTTTTTTTTTTTATTTCGCTTTATTTACAAAACCATGACGAATCAGACTGTGTATCAGAACAATTTCGCAAGAGAAATGCATGTAGACAGCATATTTTGTGGAAGTCTGCTTTTCAAATTCACCATTGTTGGAGAGGTCTGATGACCTTTCCAATAAGCCTTACTTAAGTCAACCATATATCGCATAACTCGTATCACCGCAGAACTTCTTGATAATTTTTGAAAAAAAATATAGGAGATCCAACTTTTATTAAGTTTACTTTATGTTTAAATGTAAACACTACGCACAGAACTTACGGTCACAGATGATAATATAAATTATGTAAGTCTCTTGAAAAACATACTTCTCGAACTATCGTCACCTAGATTGTTTTATTATATTTATATTTCAGACTCAACAGCAGCGGATGAAATTTTTCGGGTGTGTCCAGCAACAGCCAATGAGAGGAAAGTGTACATCAGTTCAACCAATCAAATCTATGTGACTTTTGAATCAGACGCATTTCTGCACTACAGTGGATTTCGACTTGCTGTTTTTACCAATGATACGTGTAAGTAATTATTCTTTTATATATGTGACCCGTCACGCGAAAAAGGATTATCTGGGAATTCCGCACATTAATGAGATGAAAACAGATCAAAGATAGAGCAAGTCAATTTAAGTTGATAGTAAAAACAAAAATGATTGTATAGTAAGGTAGAATGACCACTTGTCATACAGAAAATACCATGAAAAGCGAAACGTGTCGACCCTGGTCAGCCTGCGCAATCCGAGCAGTCTGACCAAGGTTGACACTTTTTTGCATGTCCCAGAAGGTCCCCTTTGTCACTCTTATTATTTTTACCAAGGGCCAACCGGTACTAGCATCCTCATTTCAACCCCTCAAACATATTACAAACAAGCTTGCTTCTTTACAAAATAGGCTGGGAGAGGTCAGCATCAATGTTTTCAAATAGTTTATAGGCTTTTCATTTCAATATACTAGTATTTTGGTACATGCAAACAAACAAATAAAAAAGCCGCCGCGTAGAAACCGCACATGCTTTACATGACGGTCATTTGACCTTATGCCGCCTTTTTAAATTGCATGCTCTTGTCCTGCGATCTTCTATCTCTTTTCTAACGAAATTCTTCTTATTTTTTCATTGTCTTTGTCTTAAGTAAATTCTACTTATGTTAAGACTAGTTTTATACGGACATCCCTTTCTGCTGGGACTTTTGCGAACGGGAAAGGTTAAGATAAGGCTGCACAAAACGCGCATCCTAATCTTATTTCTATACTGTCTGCCTCTTTAGTCAAGACAAAATGATAATAATCTTTCTGAATTAAAAGGCACAATGGCGGCCTAACGTAAGCTATATAGATGTTAATCCTAATCCTGCCGTACGCGACTTGGATATCTTTTGCGGAGAGTGTACAGCAAGATCAGCCTGCACATCCGTGCAGTCTGATCTTGCTTCACACCCTCCGCTGCTTTATCGGTAGGTTTGGTCATTTTTGTCCAGCTCAAATTCCAGACATTTAGCAAAATGTGTTTGTTTTTATCCGTCAACAATTATTATCCGGCAGGATAAGGGTTAAAATGTATTTAACCCTTTAGCACACAATCCAAGTTTTTAACTACCTTGAGAAAGAAGGTTTCTGGTAAACATTGTGAGAAAAGGAGGAAATGCTGGTAACCATCATTTTCTCCTTTTTTCCATAATCTTTTCCAACTCAACAGTTTGCTTATTTTATCATTTGAGCCACATCTGTTCCGCAGCATGCAAATGCAATGGAGTTTGAAGAGTCCAAAATTTTGTCATGTGTTAAAATGTTAAATTCAAGAAATAATACCATGTAAAAGTATCGAAAAAATTGTGAAGTTGAACATCTATTATTGTACAAGCAGTCCAAATGTTAGTCGTCAATAAATAAGATCAATTTTATTTAACATGGTGAAAAGTTGTGAGGTCGCTCCTGACTATTGCTTAATTTCTACCTGGTTTTAACTCATTCTTTCACCTGCGAATTGCACTTTAAAAGAACTCACTAGAACAGATTGTCATCTTCACAATAATGTATATACTTTAAAATGTTACCAAAAGGGTGTGGCGTCCATTACGCACAAGACGCAGATGTGTATAAAAAATCTGCAACAAAAGCTATAAACCATATTACATGTATATTATATTACACATTATTTCCTCGTCACAGTGGATATTTTCCTCCTGCCG
The DNA here is from genome assembly GCA_943736015.1 of Tridacna crocea. Lineage (NCBI taxonomy): Eukaryota > Metazoa > Mollusca > Bivalvia > Cardiida > Cardiidae > Tridacna > Tridacna crocea. Next base: position 22,307,175 of record OX031066.1, read on the forward strand.
AAAATCTGGAACTACTTTTTTTTAAAATATCGGATATCCGGTTAATTGACTTGATGGTCACTAGTTTTAAAAGAGGCATTTGTTGACAAAATAATCAGAGGAGATATAATATATAATTTATTTCTTCAGCGTGTTAATATGGGGAAATACTTGTCTCAAAAAGGGAAAGGTCCGCAAAAATATCTCGTGCCTTACGACACTCGTTATCTTCGTATACCTTTCCCTTTTTCGGCAAATATTTCCCCAGATTAACCACAAGCTGATGAAATAAACTCTATTTCATACTCGTACATGGCCTGAAACACGCGCAAAAGGGCATTCGGACATTTGCGTAAAGTGTCGTCTCGGATCAGCCTGCACAACTCGTGCAGGCTAATCCGAGACGGCACTTTACGACTACATTAGATTTTATGATACAATAGATTTACGCAAAAGGGAAAATAACACGCAGGCTGATCCGGGACGATACCTTAACCCTTTCCCAAATGGTGACAACTTTTAGACTCTTCCTAACTCAAAGAGTTTGCAGACGACAATTTTCAAATTTGACAATCTTGAATGGCAGACAGTTCTCCAAATGGGTAGAAAACACTGTGGGAAAAGGAGAAATTGCTCGTTACGAGCAATTTCTCCTTTTCCTACAGTGTTTTCAAAAGACTTGTAGTGCAGGCAAGTTAAAACAAGGGCTTGTTTGGGAAAGGGTTAAGCAAATGTTCGAATGCCCCTTTTCGCCTGGTGCAGGCCGTATATGAATTGTTCTCTTGATCTTTGCGCATTTTCAAACTAAGATAGGTTGAATTAATCACCGGGGTAGGGGAGGGGGCACAACCCACAACCCCTCTGCTCTCAACCTTTTGCGAAACTTATATGCAATGATACCATGGAATCTTTTTTTACGAAATAGAAATCTTCTCTCACTTAGGCTACATTGATGCGCGTTAAATATGGGATCACTTTAATTATGTGATCATATTATTTCAAAACATTGCTAATGAACACTGCATAATTTATGCACATCTTCCTAATAATTTAGCCTTTCAATGTTCTTTATATATACCCTTCAATTCGAACTTTTGGAAATAAAAATGGCGGGAGATATTGAACTTAAAAAATGAAATGAAAATGGGTTGATTCTATAGATTCTATACCTTAAACAGATCTAAAATATCTATAACACACTTTTGGTATTTGGTCACTTTTGTTCGTACTCGATTGGGGGGGGGGGGCTCCTGTGTGGCTCAGTGGTAAAGAGCAGGACTCGTGATCTGGAGGTCCCGGGTTCGAGCCTCACTAGGTCCACTGAGTTTTTTCACAGGAGTGTCCTTGGGCAAGACACTTCAGAGCCTAACCTAGTACTGGTGAAACCCAGGAAACATGAATATGTGAACTGTCGCCGTGATATGACTGAAATAACATTGAAAGCGGCGTAAAACACCATTCAAACAAACCATTCGTACTCGATGGAATTGTTGATACAAAATGGACAAATGGTAATCGACCTACGAAATCAAAGATCATATATACATAAACATCCCCAACGGAATGGAAATCGTCACGTCTCGAATTTCATACTTACTTGATGTCAAAATATATCTTTTAACAATATCATTTCAGTATATTTTTTGAGAGAATACTACACGACATAATTATGCGGCAACTGTTCCACTCAGTTTTCATATTTCAAGTTTCAAGTTGTCTTTTATCCAATGGAAATTTGGCTGCAAAATGAAAATAGTTTGACGAAATGGAAATTATTGACTAGTACAGAGCAGGCCGATTTTGTTTTATAACATGTTCCCTGATCAGAGGTTAGCCCTGCTGAAATAAGGCTAAAAAGGATACATTGGGGAAAATACGGTGTTTCGTATCAAGAGCGTTTAGTATCCATGTTCAAATAACAGAAAATAAATTCGTTGCTCGACAGTTTTTCATAATGTAAAAATGCAATCCTTGCCATACCACGTGGAGGCGCTCTCGACTGTGGCCCATTTTTTTCCTTTTCCACATACATTTTTTTTTTAGTCTTTATAATACAATTTATGGCAGTGGGCTCTCAAGTGTGCATGTATATACCACTTTTCGAAACATAAGTTATCTTATATGTCAAAATTTTACTTCCGACAGGGTTTTCTTTGATATGCATAAGAAACAAAACTTGTTTCATACAGTTTACAGTAAAAACGTCCCCCGTTGGGGGACGTCTAAAGAGGGACGTTTTAGGGGGACGTTTTAACCAATTTGGAATGGAAATGGGGGACGTTTTTACCAAAAGTGGGACATTTTAACTGTGGGACGTTTTGACTATGGGACGTTTTAACCGGATACCTTTCATACACTGAACTGAATAGTTCTGTGAATATTCAAATCTACCAGCTCAGGCTCAAAAGGGTAAAACAGTAACAATAAAGTATTTTTCTTAGGTCTGATATGAATGATTTACGCAGTGATAGCCACATCGCGTAGTTATATATCATCGGCATACGTCATAACGCGGTACTCTTAAATGGGTTTACACAGAAGGTTCAAATTGATTTCAGAAAACGGTAAGTAAATAAAATTTTCATTTAATAAGGATAAACTGAGTCTTCAAGCAAATTGTTACTATTCGTAAAATTACTCCGAAAACTTTTTTATTGTCACTGCAATAGATCTAACTGCACGTCAAAATAGATCACCCAATTTTCTCCAACCGTTCTTGTAAACTTACCTTTGAGATCATGCAATTTATTATGCTGCCCGAAACATTTCAGGGGAGCATATAGTCCGTTCGTCCGTCCGTCCGAAGCCATTTCTCCACAACCCCTAGACCAAATTTTATTAAACTTCATATCTGAACTTCTTGGAACAATGCGCAAATAGGCCTACCTCTTTCCGGGTTTCTTAATTTGAGGCTGCGTTGCGGGAAAAGGGGGCTTCATGTAAAAAATGTTTTTCACTAAAATCTCCTGCATCAGTGCTCAAAACTTTATGAAATTTCAGATCTGAACTGGTTCGATCGTTGCCCAGATACCTCTTTCCCAGTTTCTCAATTACAGGTTGCATCTCAGAAAAATGGTGCTTCATGTAAAAAATTGTTTTTCTCTAATATCCCCTCCATTAGTACTCAAAACTTCATGAAATTTCAAATCTGAACTCGTCAGAACATTGCCCAGATACCTTTTCCCGGTTTCTCAATTTCGGGCTGTGTCACGAAAATAGGGGGGCTCTATGTAAGAAAAAAATCGTTTTATGATACCTCTTTTCCGGTTTCTCAATTACAGGCTGCGTTGCGGAAAAAGGAGGCTTCATGTAAAAATTGTTTTTCTCAAGTATCTCCTACATTAGTGCTCAAAACTTCATGAAATTTCACATCTGATCTCGTTAGAAAATTGTCCAGATGCCTATTCTCTGGTTTCTCAATTTCAGGCTGTGTCACAGAAAACGGGAGGGGGGCTTCATGTTAAAAGTCGTTTTATGTGATATCTCCTACATTACTGCTCAAATTTTTTTGAAATTAGAATTTGAATTATTCAAAAATGCCACAAACCACACACCCTTTGTATTTATTTCAATTATGCAATATTGTCTTTACCCTTTACCACACAATCTCGACTTTTAACACCCCTTTGAAAGAAGCCTTTGCAAAACAATATGTGAAAAGGAAAAAGTACTGGTAACCAGCATTTTCTCCTTTTTCCCACAATGTTTTCTCCCCTTCCTAAAATTAATTTCAGTTCTTTAATCAGATTTATTGTGTTGTCTGCAAATGCTTTCAATTTGGACCAGTCTAACATTTTGTCGTTTGGTAAAGAGTTAAGGGAAAAGGGGACCTAAAGGGGGCTAAGTGGGCTTAGTATCCTCGACAAGTTTGTGATGGCTATTACTCCAAACGAATTACAGCTATTAATGTCAAAAAAAGTGGTCTTCCTTTGATCATTAGGATGAAGCAGGAGTAACGCCCCTTGACAGTAGGATGCATGGCGAATAGAGAGAAAAATCCTGTTGATATCGAACAAAATTAAGTTTGTTCCTGAAAACTAAAATTTTGATATATCTGTAGCCTTTTACATTTAATTTCCAACGTTACAATCAATTACCTCGATCTATAAATATTCATGAGCAATCAAATGGTGTAGCGCGTAATCATAGGACGAACAAGCATTGGAACGAATTGGTTTTGGAAAGAAAAAGCCAAGGGTCTGTTGGTAAATTTGTATCATTGCGCCAATAAAAGGCTATGAGCGAGAGAAGCTATTTACAATCAAAAATAAGTATCTCTACAATCGATGGCCTCGCCCAATGTATTTTAATATGCCATTTCAAATTACATATCTGAGTGCCACAGTAAAACTCATTTGCCTGAGAAAAAATGAGTTTAACTGGGTTTATTTCCTTTGGCTTTGCACAAAATAAGATACGTGGTTATCAAAATTCAATCTTGAATTCATAGTGGTATTGTCTTCGACAAATACCACAAAAAAACTTTAATGGGTGTACCCTTTAACCCTTTCCCAAACGACAAATTTTGGACTCCTCAAAACCAAGAGTTTGCAGACAACAATTTTAGATTTGGGGAAAATAGCAGAAAGTTCTCAAAAAGGGTAGATTATTAAGGGTCATTATGAGCAATGTCTCCTTTTCCCACAGTGTTTTCAAAAGACTTTTACTGCAGACATGTAAAAACCAGGACTTATTGGGGAAAGGGTTAATTTTTTCCCCTTTTACCACTCTATTTACTCCCTTTACAACAATGTCCCAGGTTATGAAAGACAAATCCTGTCATGTGAGCCACTTTTGAGTTTTAACGATCCTAACAAAATTGGCTTTTTTCAAACACTGTGGGAAAAGGAAGGCAGTGCTAGTAACAAGTATTTTCTCCTTTTCCACCAACATTTTCAATACTTTCAATCATTTGTGCCACTTTCAATTTGGACCAGCCTAAGATTTTGTTGTAGGAATGATACAATACTTTAAATTGTACTTTAATACCTTTAACAAATCTTACCAATTCAAACCATCCAAAGAAAAAAAGGTTTAAAAAAAAAAAGATAATTTTCTCACTCTTTTTGGTGTTTTCTCCCCTTATTATGCCAGTGACATTAATTTTGTCATTTGTAGATTTTCCAAGTTGGTTTTTTTTTTCTAAAATTACACTGTTTGGTTGAAAGATAATTTATTAATTTTGTTCATTATATATGGCAAGTGTGCAAGATCATTTGAAGCAACACAGAAGTGGGCCTTAACTGGTGGTTCATGGATAAAAATTTCTCTAGTGCGCCCAACGTTTTCCAGAACTTTATGTAATAAAGCTCCAATTGAAGAGAGTGGCAGAGTGCCATTGTAGTGTATATTCATTCCTCTCAAGCAAGACCCCAGACACATGGAAAGAACTGTTCCAAGCCTTAATTTCAAAGTGTGAACAATTTGGATTTAAGGCTGATCCAACGGCAGTATTTCAGACTTTGAACAAGCCACCATCAAAGCTGTTAGTACAACGTTTGGTATTCATGTGCACTCACTGGGCTTTATTACCTCTTAACTCAAAGCATGTGGAGAAAGATCCAACTTCTTGGCCATACACAAAGATATAGAGAAGATGAAGATGTAAAGCTCTTCTGTGGTGTGTTAGACTTACTAGCATTCCTTCCCTTTAATTAAGTTAGTAATAGTATGAGCTACTAACTCTTTACCACACAATCCTGAATTTTCACAACCCTGAAGAAGAAGGCGATGGAAAACAATGTAGGAAAAGGAGAAAATGCTGGTAACCAGCATTTTCTCCTTTTCCCACAATGTTTTTCTACAATTCCACAAGAGAAATATTACTTTTATAAGTCACATTTAAAATGTCATCTGCAAATGCTCTCAACACAGTGTATTTTTTGGGGATATATTGCAGAATTCAGCCACCACCAGCCCATAGATGCAGGTGAACTAGTGCCACCAATCCGTATGCGTCATATACAGCCAACATTTCAACATTTCCACCCCAACCTTGGAATATGTGACCCATCACACAAAAAGGACTTTCTGGTAACTGCGAAAACTGTCAACCTGGTCAGACTGCACAAATTGCGCAGGCTGGCCAGGGTTGACACTTTTCACTTTTATGATACTTTCTGTATGAAAAGTAGTCATTCTACCTTGTTATACAATCAGTATTGAACTATCAAGTTTAAATTGACTTGCACCATCCTCGGATACCCCTGGGTCTCCCCATTCGCTACGCTACATCAACCCCTGGGACAATTGACTAATAAAACTTTGAATCAGCCGCCGAAAATCGATACGAAACGTCATAGCGTACAGTCCAGTCGCCCATCACAAAATGATGATGGAACCAATGAAAAGCCAGCATTCGGCCAGCGGTAAAGCGAGGAAAATTCAATTAATTGTCCCAGGGGTCGATGTAGCGTAGCAAATAGGGAGACCCCGTGGTATCCGAGGATGGACTTGCACTATCTTCAGTCTGTTTTCATCTAATTGATGTACGGAATTCCCAGATTTGGCTCTTTTCGCGTGACAGGTCACATATTTATGAAACAACAATCAATGATGGAGCCTGCTCAAATAATGAGTGAAAGCTGGAATCTAGGATTTACCAAATGCATTGGTCACAATAACCCATCCATATGGACAGCTATTAACTCCATCAGAAAAGATCAAGCCATTGTATTGCTAACTATCAAACAGAAGTCTAAGATGGAACCTCCAAGGAAGCGATTAAAAGAAATGACAAAGAACTTGCAGTAACAACTATGAAATATTTGCTTAGCCTTTGCAGCAGGCAGAAAGACTCTGGAGGAGCATGGTAGAGCCATTTATCAGACAGAATGCTGAGTTCCGGTGGCTCAGTCAGTAGCAGGACTTGAGCACATGGGGTCCAGGGTTCGATCCTTGGCTACCACCCCTGGCTCTGGCATATTTCTTTCCAAGGATTGACTATAGACATGGGGACAGGAGTCATTCCCCTGACCAATGTCCAGCCAATGATTATGAGGGAAAGCAGCCAGTGGCTTAGAGAGAAAATTGTGCAGAGCATTAGTCAAAGAGACTCCAGGAAAGCATGGATAGGTGCAACTGAAATAAAATTGAAAACAGGATTAAACACCATACAATCAATCAATCAGATGGAAAACTTGTGATCAGTAATCAATCAGATGTATTTGTTTTTAAAAATACCTAAATTGAAAACATTTTAGTCAGTGCAGATCAAATATCAGACTGCAATTATTTGACAGCCTGATCTTAGCCCTTTCCCAAACAATCCCTGGTTTTTACGGGTCTAGAATAATAGAAAACATTGTGGAAAAAGGAGAAAATGCTGGTAACCAGCATTTTCTCCTTTTTCCACAATTTTTTCTACCCTATCATAAGCAGAAATCATCTTTTTCAGCAAGAGTTGAATTGTCGTCCGCAAATGCTTTTAATTTGGTCTAGTCCAAAAGTTTGTTGTTTGGGAAAGGGTTAATCTTCACTGTGTGCTGTACTGTTAAAAGATTAAAAAAAGAAAAAGACTCCAACACTTGATCTCCTCTTTGTGCAGTGGTGTTTAACACTTCACCATGCTCTTCTGACTTGTATCGACCAAATGAAAGAAGCCTTTCGAAAATATTGTGGTAAAAGGGGAAACTGCTGGTAACCAGGATTTCCTCCTTTTCCCTCAATGATTTCTACCCTTTCCATAATAAGATGTCAATTGTTAGTTTAATCCTTTACCACACAATGATGATATTTATCACCCTTCAGGAAGAAGCTTTTAGAAAACATAGTGGGAAAAGGAGAAAATGCTGGTAACAAGCATTTTCTCCTTTTCTCACAAAGGTTTCAAAGCAAAATTGAGCCACTTTGAAATTGTCCTCTGCAAATGCTTTTAGTTTGGATAGGTCTTAAATTTTGCTGTGTGGTAACAGGTTAAAAGAATTACAATGCTTTTTACATGGTGCAATATTTTAACTTTCAATGCTTCAGCTGCCTTGTAAAAAGAAACCAATGCACAAATGAGCAACTCACAAGTTTAATGGCTTCTCTTACCATGATATGTCCAAAGTCCTTTGACAGTATTTGAACATGCACTTATTCATTAATCCATAAATAGAAACTGACAACAGAATTTGCATCAGCCAAAATTTAAAGGGATTCGCCAACTACAATTTCAACTGCAGCAGAATTGAAAGAAAAGCTATAGGAAACACTGTGACGAACAATTTGTCCTTCTCCTAAACTGTTTTCTTAAGGCTTTTTCTTGTTTATGCAAATAAGTCTGCATTTGTGGTCGGTTTTTCATGAAACTTGCACAAATTTTTTTAAATCATTAAAAGCTTAAACTCTAATTAATGATTTTGAAAAAATATCTGACAAAATGCAAGAGAAAAGTAGCCATTTCAAGTTTATAATCTACATTTCTTGTTGATGCAATAAAGTGCACAAGTACGGTCTGATTTTCATGAAACTTGCATGGCTGCTTCATACTATCAATAGCCTGAATCTTACTAATTTAACCCTTTCCCAAACGACAAAATTTTGGACCAGTCCAAATTGACGGCACTTGCATTCAGCAAAACAAACTTAACCCAAAAATTGAAATTTGTTTCTAACATGGTAGAAAACATTGTGGCAAAAGGAGAAAATGCTGGTTACCAGCATTTTCTCCTTTTCCCACAATGTTTTCAAAAGGCTACTATTCCAGACCCGTAAAAACCAGGGATTGTTTGGGAAAGGGTTAAAGAAAATGGACCAATAGTAAGGGAAAAGCCTTCAGACTTATTACCCTCTTGTTTATTTGATTTCCACAAACTTGGGCTGGTGCTTCATATCATCAATAGCTTGAAGCCTAGTGAATCTAGAGAAAAATATCTGACAATTAGTAAGAAAAATGTAGCCATTAAATCTTAAAAATGTATATTTCTTGTCAACATGATGAGGTTGGTATTTTTTATTCACTTCTTTTTAAACTTGTACAAATATTTTCTGTCATGAAGGGATTGAATCCATTCAGAAATGAAGAAAAGTCTAGCTGTCAGTTTAGGAAAAGTGGCCATTTGATAACTTAGTATCGTTCACTCAAGAATTCCCATATCATGGATTATATTTTTTTTTAAACTTGTAGGGATTGTTATATACAGTGTGGTCTGAAACCCTGTAAAATTTGGCAGAGTTCCAAAGTATTGCTTTTGAGAAATTTTACTTCCATTGTTTCACTGTTTATTTCATTCAACATGCCTGCTTCCTACACTATTTTTAGTGGATTTAGACCGAGTTGCCAAAAAAAAAACCTCTCCACTCACCATTTTTATGGTGTATTTTTGTTGTTTTCCTTCTTGTATCATGAATCAATGGACTTGCGGTAGAAATTATGCAAAATTCCTACCAGTAGAGCTATTCAGGCTCCAAGTGCCTAGAGTATAAAGAGGTAAAAGCCATAGGTCATGTCTGAGTGATAAAAAAGTTACATATTATAACTGATTTCTGAAAGTTTTAATTTTTGTTCGTTTGATAGTTCAACCTGTTACCAAACAATCCCTGGTTTTTACAACCTAGGTAAGAGGCCTTCTGAAAAGATTGTGGGAATAGGAGAAAATGCTGGTAACCAGCATTTTCTCCTTTTCCCACAATGTTTTCTATTCTTTCAAAATCAAATTTATTTGTCACATTTATGTTGTCATCTGCATATGCTTTCAATTTGGACAGGTCTAAAATTTTGTTGCTAACAGGTAAAGAGTAATTTTTTGTATCTGAATAAAAGCTGATATCCTCATATTTTGTCTTTCTTCAACAGCATCCAGCAAGTCTGTGGATTTTTTTAAATTCATTTATGGCTAGAACTTGAAGTTCTGAAATTGTACTCAATGCTAATGGTGATTTTCTTATCATGTCTAAAATTTTTCAAAACTACCGGATATTAGGAAGTATTGTCACAATCAGATAACTATCATACCTTGCACAAATTGCACTTAAAAGTTTTTTAGTTGGTAAGAAACTGAGAGCACCTTTGGTACCAGAAGGCTAGTAAATATATGCTATGTTCTTATAACTCATCTACAGAGAAAACAATCAGCTAGGCAGCTGTTAAAAACCCAATGCCTTCAGTGCATCAGAGTTTTGATTACAAAATGGCATTAAAGGTGGCCCTTCAGATTTTGGGACCAAAAGTTTGACAAAAATACAAAAAAAATCATCCTTATACTCCCAAAGCCTTTTTATTTTCATTTATGAAATCCCAGTAGTCTAAAACCATCCAACAAGAGAAATTAGAGATTTACTACAGCCCAGGTTGAAACCAACAGGAAACACTATCTATTTTACACAACCAACTGGCTCATTTAGATTCTGGAAATTCACAGATGAAGCTTCAAACATAGCGTCTGAAGAAGACATCATGGTTGTTTGTGGAAAGGTGGCAAAATTTGTTGGACAAGAAGAAAACAAACTGTGAATTAATTATTGACAGCTATTTTTGTCTATTTAATTTTTTTTCAAAGGACAAAATTTTAGACCTATCCAAATTGAAACTAATTGCAGATGACCAAAATAGAAGTGACTGAAAAAATGGAATTTGCTTTGGGAAGGGTGGACAAACATTGTCGGAAAAGGAGAACATACTGGTTACCAGCATTTTCTCCTTTTCCCAAAACGTTTTCAAAAGGCTTCACCCTCAGGGTCGTTCTTCAATCTCGGGGTTGTTAAAAGTCGGGATTGTGCGGTAAAGGGTTAAAAGAAACAGTGTAAATTGATGTTCTAATTACCCAGGGTAATTAATATAGATGTGAAGATTATTTAATGTTGACCATCTCCATTTAATCAAATTTACCAAATTTTTAGCTCTGATTCCAAATCCTAGATCTGCCTAACATGTTTGACACATTTACCATAATTGACTCTTTGCTGAACTAACACAATTTTTGCCTTGTCAAAATTGAAAGCATTTGCAGACAAGGAATAAAAAATGAGACAAAAAAGCAAAAGCTGCATACCAGTTTTTCCTCCTTTTCCTACTATGTTCATTAAAGTCTTTTACAGGGTTATGAAAACTCAGGATCGTGTGGAAATTATATTCTAAATCTACCCTACAGGTAAATAGGATGCTTGTCATCCATTTCAAGCCAAGAAGAGAGTTCCATTATGTCAAACTATTTGCACTAACTACGTCCATTTTATAACAAAATCTACAAAAAATTATGACTAGCTCCATGTAACAAATGTTGATTTTGTGTAAATTCTTTCCAAATTTATTAAAATAATTTACAATAGTCAGTGCAGCAGAAATGGCCGATTTCCATTTTGCCCGCCATTTAGCCCATTGAAAAATTCACATACATGTAGTAAGGAAAATAGATTGATAAAACTATGACAAGACGTTTTGACAAAATCAGTTTAACCCTTTACAGAATGACAAAATTTTAGATTGGTTCAAATTCAAAGCACTTGCAAACCACAAAATAAGAATAAATAAAAAATCAAATTGAAATTTGTTTCCAGTATGGTAGAAAACATTGCGAGTAAAGGAGAAAGTGCTGGTTACCAGCATTGTCTCCTTTTCCCACGATGTTTTCAAAGGCTTTCTTTCTAAGTGTCATTAAAAGTCGTGATTATATGGTTAAGAGTTAAAACGATTCAACATCATTGCAGTATTCCTCTTACATGACTATTTTCTATCCCACCTCTAATCTAAATTTATTGTCCTGATGAATTCCATTTCATCAAGCAATTTCATTTTATAGTTTTGTAGCATGCATGTAACTCCATAATGGATATAAACAAACAATAAATATGACAAGGTCGTGTATTATTCTTTTTGGAAATTACATAGAACATAATAGATCTGCTTATTGTTACTTTTTTTTTTTTCAACTTTAAACATTTATCAGTTTGATCCACTGGTTCCATTTTGCATGGAAAACGGCATAGGAAATAAAACAATCATTCTTCCTAAAACTAAGGTAGTTTACATTGGGGTTGAACATCCCGCTCATTCATTCGTCTATCTATAAACTGAGAAACTGAGTGACTTTTAGAACTTTCTGTTTTTCAGGAACACTTACTTTCTTTCCACTCTGTTTACGTCGATTTTCGTCAATGCGAATAATTTTATGGTCAAAGGGAGAAAACTCGTATATACCGTCATCACTTTCTTCATGGCAGAGTTACGTCCCTTATATTTATGGACAGCATAAAACCAAAGACGAATAAATATCATTGCAGTTTACAGTGAAGACGATCTGTATCGGAAAAAAAAAAAATGTTCGTAGAGTTGTCATTATTTCTGGTAAAGTTTGCAGGATTGCAGATGCTGCTACTTCTGAAAATATCATGACAGAAGACAAAAGAAAGATAAAACAATTGCAGACGCAGTTATTATATTTTAGAGAGGGTAGTCTCCCTTGTATTTTGTCACATTTGTAAACAAGGCGGCCGCCAAATTTTAAACTTGGAAGTAAAAGTTCGGTATTCAAAGTAAGAGCTTACGCTAATCTAAATATTGTATTTTCATAATAAAATTTATCAACTGAAAATTGTATACGATAAGTAAGCTTTCTGTTTGTTACAATTTAAACTTATAAACCAACGATATGTTTTCGTTCAATTAGGTTTTCGAGATTATTGACATAGATCGATAATGTGGGTTGAATTGTCAAATTCCCATCATTTCTTTGATCATTGACAGTAAAGGACAGGGGACAGAAAGTGAAAGAATCCCCGAATCTTCCAAGCCAATGAACAGAGTCGAAAGCTTTGTTTTTTTTCCCGATATTATTGATGATGATTCCATTTTAAAAAAAGAATCAGCACAGACTTAACTTGGGTGTACTTATGATCGGTCCATATAGAACATACATGTATTTCCAAAAATAAAAACTTTATTGAAATAGCAAAGCAAAGCAAATAACTAAGATTAGGTTTTCAAGATTGGCTTGAATGTTTCGTTTTACTTATTTAGCAGGATAAGGGTTAACAGAGGGTTCTGGTTTCGCGATAGACCGTAGGGGTATAAATTAACCTTGCACCGGTTTTTCGATGTGACTGTAATGGTTGGAAAAAAGACTATTCCGAAGGGGGGGAGGGGGGGGGGCTAACAAAAAGGGAGAGTACTCTTCATAACTTATGGATAAATTAATTGTACGAGTTTTTTCCCTTTGACCATAAAAATCACAATAGAATCTGAAGGAGGCTGTTTCCAGATCCAAGACTGAGCTACATGATATTTAAGATCTTAAATTTCTCTTGTTGGCTTGACAAGCTATACTAGCTAAAAACCAGCAGAGCTTTTGTCATAGCAGGGTTACCGTAATCTCTCTGTCTGTCTGTCAGTCCATCTGTCTGTCTGTGTCTGTTAGTCAATTTCTTGTTTACCCTATTAAATCTGCATTTGTGGTCAGATTTTCATGAAATTTGCACAGTATGTTTATCTCACCAATAGCTAGCTAGAAATCTATTGAGTTTGAAAAATTTCCTACTGAGGGAAAAGGGGCCATTTCAAATTTAAAATTACTTTTTATTGTTTAGGTAATCAAGTCTACATTTGTGATCAGATTTCAGTGAAACTTTCACAGTTAGTTAATTTTATCAATAGCTTCAACCCCATTGATATTGGAAAAAATCAAACAAACAATATGGGAAAAGTAGCCATTTCAAGTTGAAAATAGTCATTTCTTGTTTACATGATAAAGTCTGCATTTGTGATTAGATTTTTGTGAAACTTGCACGGTTTGTGTATCTCATCAGTTGATTGAAGCCTATTGATTTTGAAAAAATTCCAACCATCAGAATGGGAAAAGTAGCTATTTCAAGTTGAAAATTCCAATTTCTATAGTTTAAGCGATGATGTTAGGAATTGCGGTCAGATTTTCATGAAACTTGCACCGATGCTTTGTCTTATCAACTGCTTGATTTTGTAAAAAATCTGACAATCAGTATGAGAAAAATAGCTACTTAAAGTAAAAATATTTTCAGTTCTTGTGTAAGCGATGAAGTTGACATTTGTGGTCTGATTTTCATGAAACTTGCACATTTGCTTTGTATCATATACAGCTTGAAACCTAATGATTTTGAAAAAAAATCTGACAATTGTAAGGGAAAATTAGCCATTTACAGTTGAACATTTTATGATTTACATTTCTTGCAATGAAGTAGACGGTGTTGATCCAGTTCTTTTGAAACTTGCATAGATTGTTTGGTTCATCAGGGGACTCTTACGCTATCAAAAGTGAAGAAAATCTAGTAGACAAGAAAAGCAGCCATTTAATGACTTAATATTGTTTACTCAACAAAGACCACATTATAAGTCACATTTCTTTGAAATTTGCAGTGATTGCACAATAAAAGGCATTTTGAAATCCTTTCAAACTTGGCTGCATTCCACACATCTACTTTTGAGAGATTTGTCACTGCTTGTTCAATTCACCTACTTATGCTGTTGTAATGGGTTCAAGTGCAGAACTTTGCAAGAACACATTTTTGTGTTTTTTTGTCATTTTATCTTATTGCATCATAAATTCATGAGTCGTAACAAAAGAATATTGGTGTTTAGGGTTTCAGTCTGAGATGCTGTAGGTAGGGTAGGAAGGGATTTCTATTTTAAGATTTCTTTTTAGACCATATACTGAAATTGCACCTAAATTTTTAATTTTTTTTTAAACAGTAGGGTAAAAAAGTTTAGGGTCAGCAGTATTAACTAGGTGGGGTCGGGAAATCCTAAACGCAGGTATTTTTTGTTTAAGCCTAATGTATGTTAGCATAAAAGCATTTTTAGTCACTGTCAGTAGAGCGATTTCAGACCCTCAAGGGCCTTATGGTCTAATCCAACTTTGATCTATTCAAAAGTCTATTTCCTCCCCTAGATCTATTGCCTACTAGCTTTATTTGCAATTTTGCTGTAGATCTAGACCGATTAAAATTTGATTTTCTTATGACATATACTAAGTTGGCTGGTTAGGACAGGATACCTACTTCCATTCAGAAGGTAGCTCGCTAGTTATTATTATTTTATTTGCCTTGTCAAGAGCGCTCTACACTCTAGCCCTTAGCAGAGAAACAATTACAAGTATATAGTAATGTTGGGGTTACCCTTTGTTTTTGAGGTGGATGGGGGTTTGTTAACCCTTTTTTAAATGAACTTTGGGGGACCTACCTCCTAAAAATGTTCAAATTTACAGTAATTCTGACAGCAGTAAGTTGCACTAGTAAAATTCACTTAAGGCTAGATTTTTTTTCAATAAAGATTTGCTGATTTACATAGATCTAGTTCTGCTGTAAAACAGTGGTCTGGCCATGGCTGGACTGCCAATGATGGACATGATCAGAAAAACCGGAATGAAATCATTTTGCATTGGTATTACTCCATGCAGACATAGGTTTTGCTCGTCATTCAATTTTACTTTTGCATACAAAAATGAAATACACTTGACATAATATGCCTTGGCACCAGTGTCAACAATTAACTCTTTACCAACAATCCTGACTTTTAATGACCCAGAGAGAGAAAACTTTTGAAAACATTGTGAGAAAAGGACAAAATGCTGGTTACCAGCATTTTCTCTTTTCCCACAATGTTTTCTGCCCTGCTGGAAACAAATCTCAAATTTAGATCTACTGGTATGTTTATTTTGTTGTCTGCAAACGCTTCCGATTTGGACAAGTCTAAAACATTATCGTTTGGTAAGGAGTTAAAGTAAGCTCCCAGAGAACCTGATAGCTCGGGAGTGCCAGGAATCAATGCCATTGCTCTGGGACCAGCCAAAGGAACCAATTGAGCAGCTTAAATATGATGAACCTGATTAATATCTTGAAGTATAGTCTATACAGAATTACTGTTGATGTCCTGTCAAATTCACCAATTAATTCAGACATTTTCCATTTCGTGAAAATTTCCATTTTGCCAACAATTTTTGATTTCTGAAAATTTTGGGAGTGAGACACTTAAACCCCTGACCATTTAGACCCCTTAAAGTTTTAGATTTTGGGGGGCATCTCGACTCTTTTGAGACACTTTGACCCCTTTGTTTTGGATACACTTGGATCCCTTTTTATATTTATTAACCTAAGTTTTCTTCTTAAATTGCATCATACTATTTGACTATATTATCAATTTTAGAATTCATATTTTGCATACATGTAGCGTCATCTAGTGACCCTTTATAAAAATTCTTAAAATTATCCCCTTGGGGTCATTTTTGGGCTCTGCCTGGGCACACACTATTTTACATAGAATCATTGAATGAAATCTTTTAAAATCTTCTTGTGACAAACCATAAGGGCTAGAGCATTCATATTTTGCATGTAGCATCATCTGGTGACCCTTTATGTGCCCTGGGTGAGTTATTCTGCAATTTGTTTGAATTTGGACCAGTCTAAAATTTTGTCGTCTGGTAATGGGTTAAAGGTGGCCCTTCAGGTTTTGGGACAAAAATTTTACAAAAATGAAAAAAAATTATCCTTATACTCCCAAAGTCTTTTAATTTTCATTCATAAAAACCCAGTAGTTGAAACCGTCTGACAACATGAGAATTTAGAGATTTACTACAGCCCAGGTTGACACCAACAGGAGATACCTTCTATTTTTAGATGATCAGTTCGCTCATTTACATACAGGAATACACAGACAAAGTTTCAAACATAGCTTCCAAAGGAGACATTATGGAAAAAATTATTACATGTATGTTATGTAATGGAATTTAAGTGTTATGAGTCACATGCCAGTCACTTGACATTCCCAAAATGCTTCATTGCTTTTTGGCGTGAAATCTAGAAATACCTTAAGAGGCTATGTTGCCTTTTAAGGGAATACCATCAAAAAAAAAAAATTTGTGTAATTTTATGAATCTTATTTATTGATGAATTGTATTATTTCTTCATATGAATTTCAGTGATATATATATTTTTTAATTTGGCGAGATGTAAAAATTCTAAATACCCACCTTTAAACCACAAGTCAAAAAGGGAGCAAGACACTGTGAAGAGAAAAATGATGATGGGCAGCAGTTTCTAGCTCCGCAGGCCAAAGACAAAGAAAGAAAATCTGTAAATATCTTCTTGTGACAAACTTTAGGGTATGCCTTATTTGAAAAGAATAGCCTGCCCTTGATAAACCATATACATGTACATGTAAGTTACAAACATACTCAGGTGAGCAATATAGGGCCATCATGGTCCTCTTGTTTGAAAATTTTCCATAGTTTAGTTCTTCATTTAGCCAAGTAATCAGGTGCAATTTTGAATGTGTTCAATTCACACCTTTTCTACCTGTTCATGATCGAATATCTGATTTGTACAGAAGATGCATGAATGGAATATTTTCCACATTTCAGTACTTTACTTTAACCTTTTTCTTGTTGTAACTTGTAACTTTAAAATACTGTTCAACTTTGCCCCTCCGCCCACAACAATTTGATCACCAATAAAATGCCTGTGTCAGTGTTTGGCAGAATATTGCTAGACACTCATTGTACATAAAGAGGATGAAATAATATTTCAGAGTAGCTTACTGACGATACGCTGATAGAAAATTTCAAACAAATTAAAAAAGTTCTAAACAAATGGTGGCAAGCCACGGAATTTTTCAACTACTTTTGTTATCTGATAGACACCTAACAATTTCTGATGTCATATTTCATTCAGTGTGATTTTCTGCTTTATTTTTTCTCCAAATCTCATAATTCACCACATTATTGAACAAATTTCCTTCTATTTCGGTCCCTAGTGTTAGTATGTGGACTATTTCTCACTGCATAACCAATTGCAATATATGTCGAATCAGAGGACAAGCTGATTCTGAAAATTTTAGCTCCCCCCCCCCCCCCCCCATGCAAAGTTGCTTCCTACGGGCCTGTAATACAAAGAAGAATCTTAAAATAGACATGCATGTTTAATTTTTCTGTCGGCTATTAGTAATTTAAAATAATTTCATCAACTATTTCTGTATATTAATATATAGTCTCAAAAGTCAAAATATTACTACTTATTTTAATTTACAAGACAAGATTTACAAGTAATAGATCTACAATCCATATACATGGTCAATTACATATGTTAGTTTCCTTTATGAAAATCTTGTCTCACTAAAATGTAATGTGTCTCAGGAGTTTAATAGTCATCCAGAATCTAAGGGGTCTAAATGGCCATGGATCTAATTGTCTGACATCCAAAATTTCGACTAAAGGATAAAATGCTGAATGGCTTAACTATTATGTATAAGTACTATTGTATAACTCTTTAAAAATTATTGAAATCATATCATTATTTGAACATATTGATACAAATTATAGCAGGTATCAAATTAGTTCAGAGGCGATTTCCATTTCGTGGAAACGATTTACATTTCGTCCATTTCTTGAAAAAAAATCCTTTGGGTTTTTTGCGCGAGGCGGGAAGCAATTGGTACTCTCTACAAAGGAGAACGCCATCAAAATGCAAAAGAGGGTTCTGTTTGGATTCTGTTGTAGAAATGGATTGATTTCGCATCATTCTTTTATTAATTCTACTTAAATATTGTAAAACCAAGAAAATATTTCATTCGCCCTAATGATTAACCAAAAACCAAATAGAACGTAAGTCTGATAAACTGTGGTAGTAATCCTTTGCTCGAAATAGTTTCTATTTGAAACAACGGGGCGAAATCGCGGGCGAAACGACATTAGAATTAAAATAATCAAGGAGCTGTAAGCACTCAGATTCTAATGACTACGATCGATGGTGATCTAGATCAAATCAGACTGCCTCACGCATTCAATGATTCAGATTCTATTATACGGGATGCGGTCAAAACGTACCCAAACCAAAACGTACCCAAAAAATAAGTCAAAACGTACCCAAAAGTTAAGTCAAAACGTACCCGAAATTTAAGTCAAAACGTACCCAAAGTAAAATTTTCATTGAAATAATTTCAGTGTTGGATACAGATTAAAAACTTCATGTATCTTACCCTTTAAGTATGTTTTAACTCCAGACTCACTATAATTATATCCTTTCAATTCTTTGAAAATGATGCATGGTTTCAATCCTACGTTACATTCAATTATGGGTGATGTGTTTTTGTCAGGACTAATCAGGTGTAACAAACTACATGTAATTGTCATAACAGTTTTATTTTCATAAAAGATGATTTACAACTGTTTATATACAATGCTACATAGTATTAATTATATTCACCACACAGCCCCTTTTCAAAGTTAACAAAAAATAAGTTAGATCTAGTCAATTTAAGTTTAAGCTGAAAATGTTCAGTGATATTTAGTTGAACATTTTTGTTTCACCCACAAAAAGCACATGTTACCTTATATTACACGATCTGTAGTATTTATAATCCTTCTGAAAAATAGCTTTTTACAATATTGTAACAACTTCCTCCCCTTTCTTACAATGTTTTTTACCCTTCGAAGCCTTATATTATAACGGTTGTTGAAAATGTATTCAATCTGGAAGAGTCAAAGATTTCATTGATTGGTAAAGAGTTAAGTTTACAATATTTTCACTGCAGAATATATATCTTATAATATTCGCCCTCTAAATGTTAATAATTTAATTAACTGAAAAAAATTGTAATATTTATACTTGTAATGATAAGAATGTGTAACCGAGTCACCACACATAGACAACAAAATCTTTTACTTACCCATGTTAGGGAATTTCATGATAATAAAAATATTACAAAGAAGAACTTTCACAAGGAAGAAAAGGAAAATATGAGGAAAATTTCCATCTAAAGCAAACTGTCTCTCAAATCATCAATATTTACAAAGCATTCAAATATATAATCAGGTAATATACAGCAGCTTAAATACCACTGTGAATAATTGATTTATTCACCACATAATTATAGTTTATTGCACTCTTTTTAGGTGTGAAAATTGCACCTTTTGTTATCCAAACAATGCTGTTAACGTATCTAATTTTTAATGAAAGTGCTAATTCTTATGAAGATTTTTTTCACGACTTTTTTTTTTATTGATAAAATATATATTAATAATGATGAATAACGATATCAGGTATCTGATGCTTTTTCCCTAATGTTCATTGTATTTGCCCAAAAAAGAGAGAAACACACACGGTAATTTTATCATGAAGCGTTTGATAGACTTAGCTATATGTTCTGTGATATGCTTCATTATTTGTTTTAATCATGTAAGGCAAATTTGAAATAAAGCAGAATTAAAAATTACCATCATCAAGATGGCGAAAACAATATTTCTATTAATTTGTGGAAAGATGGAAGACAAAAACACTATAAAAATCATGGGTACATTTTGACTTTACATTGGGTACGTTTTGACTCCATTTGGGTACGTTCTGACTTCAGTTGGGTACGTTTTGACTCCACTTGGGTACGTTTTGACTTGGGTACGTTTTGGTTTGGGTACGTTTTGACTGTAAACCTATTATACTTCATATCGCAGATAATACTCCATTCAGGCAAGGAGAAAAATCTTCAACTAAGGAATATTGTATGATTATTGCATAATCATAATTCATATAAACCATAATTTCACACTGTCGCGTAAAACTATGATTTCATAACAGGGAAACGAAGGAATGAGTTTGAATAACCCTTTCAGTCTCAATTTCTGGTGACCCCTGACATACTGAGCATAAGACATCTGAACAATTCCAGAAAACAGAATGGTGGCTTGAAAACAGAAACCCATTTTGGTAATTGCCTGTGTTTTTAGCTCACCTGAGCAGGAAGTACTCATGGAGAGCTATTGTGATCGTGCTGTGTCGGTTGTCGGTCGTCTGTTGTCAACTTTTTACCTTGTGTACGCACTAGAGGCCACATTTTCAGTCCGATACTCATGAAAGTTGGTCAGGATGTTTGCCTTGATGAAATCTCAGACAAGTTCAAAAATGGTCATGTCGGGTCAGAAACTAGTATAGCACTCTACCTTTGCTACTAGAAATTTTTTGATGGGCTTGAGACAGTATGGTGTACAATAAATATCCAAATATGAAAAATATCACCGTAGTGTCTCATTATTGAGACTACAATTACTAGTTGCCCTTGAGCTGTAAACCTTGGGGTAAGATTTCACAGTACAGGGTATGAAAATTATGTTTCAAAAATAGAGATAGAGCAATCCATATTTTTATGAATTTTCGCTAAGAGGTCTGATGTATTAAGATATTCATGTAAATTTACTGCTTAACCCTTTATGACAAAATTTTAACCTTGTCCAACTTGAAAGTATTTGCAGACAACAATTTCTAGTGGCTCAAATGGTGCAATTTACTCTTCGATAGAGTAGAAAATGTTGTGGGAAAAGGAGAAAATGCTGGTTACCAGCATTTTCTCCTTTTTCCACAATGTTTTCAAAGGCTACCATCCCAGGGTCGAAAAAACCAGGGATTGTTTGGTAAAGGGTTAAACACTAAGGTCATAAAAAAGCTGAGGTATTTTGTAGGGTGGCGGGGTTTCAGCGTTTTTTTTTGCACCAATCAATTTTCATGTCTATTAATTTCTGGATAGGCATTTCCCCATGATCTAACTGTGACATGAATTTGTCAATAAGGGTTACAAGTAATTTTAAAACCTGTCATTAAACACAAGATAAGGTGAAGTGAATGATGGCAATTTTCATCCATGTTATTTTCTTACGTGAGGTCTCGCATGTAACCAATATTTGTAACATGAATTTCAATTCTGTAATTTTTGCAATTATTTGCGCCAGTGGGAACACTGAACCCTTTACAAAATGGCCTGTAACAAACATAAAAAGTGGCTTTTGGACATTTATGTATAGTGCCATTTTGGATAAGCCAGGGCAGTCAGTGAAGGATATAAATCCGAGACATTACTTTACATCTATATTTGATTTTGTTCTATATTAGATTTGCAACAAACAGAAAATTAGATAATAACAGAAAGTGTTACAATACTCTGGATCAGCCTGCGCAGGCTCACCCACTGATCCGAGACGGCACTTTACATAAATGTCAAAATGCCCCTTTTGGCGCGTTGCAGGCCAAATAGTCCTGTGTTATGACAGCCCTGGAGGAAATGGTATTTGAGATAAAAATATGGGAAAAAGAAAAGGCTTGTTACCAGGATTTTCTTCCTTTTCCATATCGTTACCTTATCAAAGACACTTCTATCCACCCTTTGAAGTGTTTTCTGTAAATGCCTTGAGTATGGATAATTATCAAATTATGGCTCTAGTCCTTAGGGAAAAAAAAATTCAGACTTGCCCAAAAATTGAAAGCAGCGCAAATTACAAGATAAACATGGCTAAATAGATGGGATTTGTCTTTGAATGGCTAGGCAACATTTCAAGGAAGACGGGAAAGAGTTGATAACCAGAGTATCCTCCTTTTCCTCAGAGGTTTTCAAAACACTCCATCCTTTGAATTGTTAGAACACAGGATTCTTTGGCAAAGAAGAACTTAAGACAGTTTGATTGTACAGTCAGTGTTTGCAATGCTTGTTCCCCAATTGTTGTATGTGGTATTTTAATTCTTAAACAAACAATCCCTGGTTCTAATGAACCTTCATGATGAAGATGCCTTCAGAAAACATTGTGGGAAAAAGAGAAAATGCTGTTAACCAGCATTTTCTCTATATCCCACATTGTTTTCTACCCTTCTAAAGTTAAGTTTGAACTTTTAAGTCACAATGATTTTGTCATCTGCAAAATTTTAATGCTTTCAATTTGGATAAGTCGTAAGTTTTGCCATTTGGTATAGAGTTAACTCTTTCCGAAACAAGCCCTGATTTTTACGTGTCTGCAGTACAAGTCTTTGGAAAACACTGTGGGAAAAGGAGAAATTGCTCGAAACGATCAATTTCCCCTTTTCCCACAGTGTCTTCTAGCCTATCGGAAAACTTTGTCATTCTCATAAATTCAAAATTGTCATCTCCAAACTCTGAGTTTGGGACAGTCTAAAATTTGTCATTTGGGAAAGGGTTAAGACCTTCCAAAAAGCTATAATTTAGAATTAGAAAATCGTTGAACACTTGAAAGAAAGTGAAATGATATTTGTAGACAATATGGAAAACAGGTTTGTGAAAAAAACAGTCATTTTTTAAAAAGCGGTTGCCAGCTCTCGATCCCCATTAGTTTTCAAAAGTTTTTTCTGTAGTGGCTTTTGAAGTCATTTGCATTCAATAATGGGCTATATGAAGATTAAATTGTTATTGCAGCCAACCAGCCAGACTGTAACTCAACCTTGTCGGTGACTTCAACCCCTCAATATTTGTTGTCGAACAATCTGGCGTATCCTTATGTTCCGTAAGTTACTAGTTTTCTTCAATAGGTTGTTGCACCTAAAGCTTTACCATGACTGCGGTTTCTTGACGTCCCTGAAAAATAAGGATCTTGAAACATTGTCGCAAAAGAGAAAGTCTAGTAAGCAGCATTTTCTCCTTTTCTTACGTTGCTTTCTGTGCTTTCGCAGACAACTTTCTCTTCTTAAACTGCATGTAATGTGTTGTCTGCAGATGTGTTCAATTTTTGCAAGTCTGAAATTCTTAGGTTTATAAAGAGAAAAAAAATTTTTTTCTTGTCTGTTATTACCCTTTACCACACAATTCTGACTTTTAATGACCCTCAGAAAGAAGCCTTTTGAAAATATTGTTGGAAAAGGAGAAAAATACTGGTAATCAACCTTTTCTCTTTTTTCCACGATGTTTTCAACCCTGCTGGAAACAAATTCCAATTTTTGAGTTATGTTTATTTTGTCGTCTGCAAGTGCTTTCAACTTGGACCAGTCTAAAATTTTGTCCTTTGATAAAGAGATAAGTCATTGACATAAATAGTCTTTACCATACTTGTAACCCTTTACCTGATATGCCAATTTGAGGCTATTGTTATTCAGCAGCAAATAAAGATACGATGTCAAAAATGTGGATACAAGTATCTGATTGAGTGGGAAACATTGTGGGAAAAGGAGAAATTGCTCGTTACGAGCAATTTCTCCTTTTCCCACAATGTTATCAAAAGCTGTTTGTTGTTGATACGCCAAAATGAGTATCTATGGTCAGAGTAAAGGAATAATGCTCACAAAGTTACATCTACGAAGACTTGAATGAGCCATGCAAGGCCACCACAACCCTCTTGTTTAGTTTGTTACAGGCCAAATCATCCAATTGAAAGTATCTGCAGGCGACAACTTCTGTGTAGCTAAAACAATGATTTCTGTCTTTTGTAAGCCAAAAAACATCTACAGAAAAGAAGAAAATGCTGGTTACCAGCATTTTCTCCATATTATCACAATGTTTTAACTCGTTACCAAACGACAGAATTTTAGACTGGTAAAAACTGAAAGCATTTGCAGGTGACAATTTCATTGTTGATTAAATGGTGTAATGTTTCTTTGATAGAGTAGAAAACATTGTGCAAAAGGAGAAAATGCTGGTTGCCAGCATTTTCTTCTTTTCCCACAATGTTTTCAAAAGGCTTCTCTTCCAGGAGCATCAAAAGTCGGCTTTGTGTGGTGAAGGGTTAACAGGTTATCATCCTGAAAGTCATTTAAAACTTAACCCTTTACTCCATAGATATTCATTTCTATGCATTGCTTGTAGGAGCCTTTGGAAATTAACATTGTTGCAAATGGTGAAATTGCTCGTGACAAGCAATTTTACTTTTAGGCACAATGTTTTCTACACTTTCAAAAGGTGTCATATACACATAAAAAATGGCTTCATCCTTGCTGTTATTTAGGGTCAATCAGAGATTATCAGAAACCATAGAAATGCCTTATGGGGTAAAGGGTTAAGACTGTGTGGCTAGGATTAAAAGAAAAATGATTTATTTTCCAGGAATTATGAATGCATTCACACATTTGAACTGGAATCAGATACTTCCAACAACGGTTTCCAGTTTTATTTCTACTTTTTGGACATTGAGCCCTCTCCGTCTTGCACTGTTGCCTCACTCTCCATAGCTGCAGGTAGGAATGATATTTTACATACAAAATTCTCCCAGCCAATGAGCAGGCTAACCTTAGATTTTAGATTCAGATTCAATTCAGAATGGTTGGTGAATAAACCCACCATATTCAATTACTTGAAAATTCTGGGTACATTCAAACACCAGGTAACCAATGTACTTTGTGGATTTTGCTGATTGTTACGCTATGTTTGATTGGTTTTCAGTGATGTATTTCTAGGAGAGATAACTCAAAATTCAGTGGGCGGCTTTTGTTGGTAAGAATTAATATAGACTGCTTATGTACTGTGATACATCAAGTATATAGGGATGGGAACAGGCCACTAAATACTGCCAGAATTCTTCCTTGTCTAATTCAGACTAATGGCAGGACACTCTTGTTTACATTCAGGAGCAGTCGCTCTCTATACTTGTGGTCTCTTACACAGATAGAAAGCTAGGCTAGCCTGAACAGCAAGACAGGAATTAATTGCTAGGATTTATATCTAACCAAGTCTTCAGTCCTGGTTGTATACATAATTATTCGATTACCTACTTCAATAGTGGCAACAAATCTATCACAGCCACATGCAATATATAAAAGACGTTATGATTGGCTTATAAAGCTAGTCCACGTACCTTATCCAATAAAAATAATTATCACAAAGCCTTTTCTACTTGTATATATCTGTATATGTACAGTAGGGACCAGTTTGGGGTGAATAAAACGATGATCACATGTGTTAATCCTTTACCAAACAATCCCTGGTTTTCACAACCCTGGGAAAGAAGGCTTCTGAAAACTTTGTGGGAAAAGGAGAAAATGCTGGTAACCAGCATTTTCTCCTTTTCCCACAATGTTTTCTACCCTTCTCAAAGCAAATTTCAACCGTACTCACCGTTATGTTGGCTTCTGCAACTACTTTGAATTTGGATCAGTCTGATATTTTGTCATTTGGTAAAGAGTTAAGCAAAGACGTAAACCTTTGTCATGCTAATAAATGGATATTCTTGTAGGTAAACAAACACTCTTTGGGAATTGAAATTTCTATGTATATCCCTGTAAATTGTTTGTTTTTCCTAGGGACTGATGACAGACTACAGACAGTGTACACACTGTGTGAAAGTGCAGACAACTTCACAGAGACGGGCTATAGAATAAAAGGAGTGCTTGCTGAGTTCAACTTCACCACTAGCAACAACACCAACTTGACAACAGATTACTATGGTTACTTCATCACATATCAAACAGAATTTGGTACCAAACTTTTTTAAGCCTTTACCAAACAATCCCTGGATTTTACCACCCTGAGGTAGAAGCCATTTGAAAACATTGTAGAAAAAAGGAGAAAATGCTGAGAACCAGCATTTTCTTCTATTCCCACAATGTTTTCTACCCTGCTGGAAACAAATTTCACTTTTTGATTCAAGTTTATTTTGTCATCTGCAAACAGTTTCAATTTGTACAAGGCTAAAATTTTGTCGTTTGTTAAAGAATTAAACTACATGCTCTCATTAGTATCTAGATTCAAACAAGTGAAGACCATACATAAAATATGGTGCAAATAACGGGTTCAGTTCTTATAGGGGTAGAAAACATTGTGGGAAAAGGAGAAAAATGCTGGTTAAAATGCTGGTTACCAGCTGTTTTTTTTTTTTCCACAAGGTTTTTAAAAATTTATTTATACGGTTGTTGAAACATGGCATAGGGTTAAATTTTTCTCATTATAGTTTTAGCTTAATAACCCTTTACCAAACAATCCCTGGTTATTACGACCCTGCAATAGAAACCTTTGAAAACATTGTGGGAAAAGGGAGAAAATGCTGGTAACCAGCATTTTCTCCTATTCGCACAGTGTTTTCATCCCTGATAAAAACAAATTTGAATATTTATTTACATTTATTTTGTTGTCTGCAATAATTGCTTTCAATTTGGACCAATCTAGAATTTTGTTATTTGGGAAAGGGTTAAATTCTATGCCACAGTCAGCTATTTTATAAAATACTCTGGTTGAATCCACCTTTGATATCAGATTCCTTAGTCTGTTCACTCTGGTTCTGAGTGCATTTTACTCCGTATGAAATTCTTGTAAATGTTTCAGATTTGTCTAAGGCAGATTAAAAAAAGCTTACAGGACTGGTCCATTTTTATTTGTCAACTTGTCTACAGTACTATTGTTTATATCACTGTGTCAGAGTTGACTCACAGGTTTAACTTTTTACCACACAACCCTGACTTTTAACAACCCTGTGAAAGAAGCCCTTTGAGATAGTGGACCCACAATAGAAAACAGCTATTTCCACTATAATATTTACCTACAAAATTTGCTAAGATTAAAAATGAGCATTTTTGTACTACTTTCACCAAGCCACTTTTTCCTTTTTGTCCATCCTAGAATTATCATTTATAAATCTAAAACCACTATATTCTCATTACAATGCGATATGATAATTACCCCCTTTCTGCAAACTATCAAAAGTATCAAAAAATAATTTCAAGAAAGACAACAAAGGAATTTCTGGTTAGTTGAAAATGTGTAAAAGTATTATATCTGTATAAATCTGTATTTATTAACTACAAGAAATTTTATCCCATGTTGACCTAGAAGTATTATGGGTCTACTACCTTAACACAATGTTTTCTGACCATGTCAAATCAAGTTTTATTTTGTCATCTGCAAATGAGTTCAATTTGGACTAGTCCAAAATTTTGTCATTTAGTAAAGAATTAAAAGATGCAGCGAGTGTATCTGTAATTACCTGTACAGTAATTGATTAAATCTATTAGTGCCTTCCAGTTGGTGCTTGCCAAGAGAAAATAAGTTTATAAACCTGTTTTTTATTCTGTAGTGGGCCTCCATCTTAGCCAACCAGACTACTATGCCACAGTTAATATCACTGTGTCAGAATTAAAACAGCTTGGTCATCTGGATACAACCAATGGAATAATTTTAGCCAATGCAACAGGAAACCTTGTAATTACAATGTTAGAGGTAAGACACCATTAGCATCAAAACCCCATCTTGAACACAGTTGTTGTAACTTTGGATTGTGTGAAAACAGGTTAATGAAATTTCATTTTCTGTGCTACATTTGGTGCCCTTAGGATATCTTGTACTTCCTCTTGCTTGTAAATATCAATGAGACAATCTAATTTGTGGTCTTCAAATTTCAAACCAATATACTGTATATAGAGACATTAATTATTTTAACAACTAACAAAATATGATTGTTACCAATGGCAAATTTAATGGTAATCAGAAGTAAAAAATGTTAGCTGTTTTTTTGTAAATATTTTTAACAAATGCCATTGTTATCAGTGATAAATATTATTGTTGATGGTGCCAAGTACTTTTTTTGCCAGCGGTAAATATGGTAAAAAATGTTTGTGTTTTCATTGTTTAATATGAATCTTACTAATGGCATATATATTTGTCATAAATGGTAAATTGATTGTTACCTACATGGTTGTCAAGAGCAAATGTTTCTAATTACCAGTTGTAAATAGTTTTGTTGCCTGGTAAATATTGCTATCAAAGTAATCATAATGGTTTATTAATGATAGATTTCATTGTTACCATTGGTAAAGTTTAGTAGCCATTGTAAATGGCAAGTATTATTATTACCAATGGCAAGTAATATTGTTATCATTGGCAAGTAGTATTGTTACCAAAGGCAAGTATTACTGTTACCAATGGTATGTATTATTGTTACCAATGGCAAGTACATGTATTGTTGTTACTAATGGCAAGTATTACTGTTACCAGTGGCAAGTATTACTGCTAATTACTGTTAACAATGGCAAGTATTATTGTTACCAAAGGCAAGAATTACTGATACAATGGTAAGCATTACTGTTGCAAGCTTTACTGTTACCAATTGAAAGCATTCATGTTACCAAAGGCAGGTATTACTGTTTACAATAGCCAGCATTACAGTTACCAAAGGCAAGTATTAATATTACCAATGGCAAGTATTACTGTTAACAATGGCAAGTATTATTGCTACCAAAGGCAAGCATTACTGTTACCAGTGCTAAGCATTACTGTTGCAAGCATTACCCTTACCAATGGCAAGCATTAATGTCACTAAAGGCAAGTATTACTGTTAGCAATAGCTAGCATTACTGTTACCAAAGGCAGATATTACTGCTTCCAATGGCAAGCATAACTGTTACCAATATTGCAAATACAATGTACATGTATTACTGTTACCAGTAGTAACTGTTTTTTGCCATAAATAAATTAATTTCTGAACTTGTAAATATCATGTCAATATTAAGTATTAATATTAAGTATTAATATTGCAAGTAGTTAACACTTTTATTGCCCGTGGTAAATATCATTTGAGGCATACTATGTGAAAAAGGGACTTAGTGCATCTGCGAAAAGTATCTATGCAAGTCAGTCTGTGCAGTCCACGCCAGCTGAACTGGGCCTAATCATTTCGCTATCTGTCATTTTTCTGCAAGTTCAAGGACCATTATACCTCATGACTAGGTTGACTGTTAAAAATGTGGCTGATACGAATCATTAATTATTCATTAGCATGGCCAGTATCATGCATCATGCAGATGCATTAAGCCCCTTTTTCCTAGAGCAATGCTTATTTATATTTGTATATAACTTCTGCTGCTTATGATGTTCAATGATACAAGAAGCTAGTATTTTTGTTTCTATTGCAAATGTGACAGATCATGCAGAAAGGTTCCTTCTGGGAATTGTGAAAAGTATCAACACTGGTCAAACTGCATGAATTGCACAGGCTGAATCAACTTAAATTGACCTGCACTATATCTTTGGTCTGTTTTCATCTGACTGATTTTCAGACTGACTGATATTCTCTATGTGCATTACTTTCAGAATGGTTTAGCCGGAACAACATTCAGCTATGACAATTCTTCAGCCCCTCTTTACTATATCACTTTGGCCAATATACTTGATTATGAGACGACACCATATTATAATTTAACTGTTCTGTGAGTATTGTTTGTTGGTTTGGTTGTTGTAGTGTTTTGATCATTTACGATGAAATCCTGTTTTAATGTCTCTAAAAAAGTATTTTCAAAACATTATGTGAAAGGGGGGAAAAAGCTGGTCACTAATATTTTTGCCTTTTCCCACAGTGTTTTCAAAAGCTGTCTTTGTCATGGGTGTTTATAAAGACAGGATCATTTAGAAAAGGATTAGAATTTTGGTTTATAGCTATTTTTAATCTGTTACCAGAGTATAGAAAAATATCCTTTCAGCAACTTTAACCCTTTCCCTAACAATCCCTGTTTTTTAAGCGCCTAGAATAGTAACCTTTTGAAAACATTGTGGTAAAAGGTAACCAGCATTTTCTCCTTTTCCCACAATGTTTTCTACCCTATCATAGACAGAAATCACCCTTTCAGCAAGAATTGAATTGTCATCTGCAAATGTTTTCAATTTGGTCTAGTCTAAAAGTTTGTCGTTTGGGAAAGGGTTAGATTAATTTTGTTGTGGTCTGGTAAAGGGTCTGAGGTATTTCATGTTTGTAATGCCTTGATGTGAAATTGATTTTTGGAAACTAGCTATTAACCCTTTACTATACAACAAGGTTTTAGAGTAGACTGGTCCATTTTGAAAGCATTTGCAGACAACAAAATAATTACTGCACAATTTAGGAAACGTTTCTTGGAAAGGGTAGAAAACATTGTGGGAAAAGGAGAAAATGCTGGTTGCCAGCATTTTCTCCTTTTCCCACAATGTTTTCATTTTTTCTTTTGGTTCGTCAAAACTTAGAATTTTGTGGTAAAGAGTTAATGATTGTGGTTTTTAAGACTAGCCAGTGATGATTCCCCAGCACCAGAAGACACAGCCACTGTTTATTTCAACATCAATCTGGTGGACAAGGATGATATAGCCCCTGTGTTTGTGAACCTACCTTACCATTTTGAACTCCTGAGATCAACAAAGTCCGGTAGTCTTTTTTTTTTTTGTTTTAAATTGTCTTTTTTTCATCCTTTTACCATATAAGTTTGGAGTTTAACTCTTTACCAAACAAAAAAATTTTGGACTGGTCCAAATTGAAAGCATTTGGAGATGACAAAATAACTGTGAATCAAAAATTGAAATTTGATTTGGAAAGGGTAGAAAACATGGTGGAAAAAGGAGAAAATCCTGGTTCACCAGGATTTTCTCCTTTTTCCGCAATGTTTTCAAAAGTTTGTTTCTCAGGGTCGTCAAAAGTTGGGACTGTGTGGTTATGGTAACTTGATGAGGATAACTCTTGAAAAAATTGTGGGAAAAGAAGAAAATGCTGGTAACCAGGATTTTCTTTTCCCATAACTTTTTTTTCCTATCACAGCCAACTAGCGTAATTCAAACTACTTCATAAAAATTTGTCGATAAATGCTTTCGATTTAGACAACTATAATTTTTATTCATCTGGTAACAGTTACCTGCAATACCCTCATTCACTATGGGCATGTACATGTAAGTACCCTCTGAAAGTGCTGTAGATAAAGATCAGACTGCACACCTTTCTGTCTGTGTGTCAGTCCGTGCATCTGTCCGTCCATGTGTCAGTCTGTGTGTATGTCCATATACAAAATACTAGTAATTGCCTGTTTCTGTCAAAGTGCTGGCGGGGGTATTAAGTTGCATTCAGTGATAGCTCTAGTTTTATTTATCACAACATGCTGAACAGAATTCAGGATAACAACAAAAGAATACAGGAAGCAATATCTTATTTGGTTACCTTTAGTGTTTATCTGTCAAGGGAGACAATTTGATAGACCAACTTATTTGTATTGAAATTTTGAGGTTGGTTTTGAAAGTATTTTAAAAAATATTGACAAGTAAACCATTGTCATTTTAATTTTAGATTGGCTTGTGCAAAAAGACAATAACTGTCACTGCAGACTGATCCGAGACGACGCTTTACGCAAATATTCCGAATACCCCTTTATATGTATTGCAGGCCATATAATGAATCGGGTTGAAAATGTATGAGCCATGCTATAGAAAAAAGGGGCTTAACTGATTACCAAACGACTAAATTGATCCAAATCAACATTTGCAGATGACAAAATAAAAATGACTGAACACTTGAAATTTGTTTTGTGAAGGGTAGAAAACAGTGTGGTAAAAGGAGAAAATGATGGTACCAGTATTTTCTCCTTTTCCCACAATGTTTCCTAAAGGCTTCTTTCTCAGGGTCGTTAAAAGTAGGGACTGTGCGGTAATGGGTTAATGCATAATTTGTGAAAAGTACCAGTTCATATCAGCCTGTGCTGACTGCAGGCAGACATGAGCTGAAACTTTCTACTATCCTTTTTTTTTGCATTTGAGAGTACCATTCTACATGATAATTTAGTTGGTTGTTTAACCCATTACAACACTTTCCCTACTTTTGACGACCCTAAGAAAGAAGCCTATAGAAAACATCGTGGGAAAAGGAGAAAATGCCGGTACCCAGCATTTTCTCCTTTTCACACAACGTTTTCTACCCATCCCAGATCAAATTTCGATTATTCAGTCACTTTCATTTTGTCGTCTGCAGATGCTTTCAATTTGGACCAGTCTAGAATTTTGTTGTTTGGCAAAGAGTTAATTAAATGGATTTTATGGATCCAGGATTATGTGATTTGTTTGGTGTAAGCTCCCTTTTACAGGGTATGGCCTATTTCTGTTTTTGCTTTTTCAGGGACCCTTTTGTACACATTGAATGCCACTGATGCTGATGCTACCGCTAATTATACTGTAGTTGTTTATGGATTTCAAAGTAAGCCTTATTTTCTGGCCCTTTTGTTTACCAAACAACAACATTTTAGACTTGTCTAAATTGAAAACTTTTGCAGATGACAAGTACATAGGACTCAAAACTGGATTTTTTCTTTTTGGAAGGGTGGCGACATTGTGGGAAAAGGAGAAATTGCTATATATCAGCATTTTTCTCAATTCCTCATTGGTCAATACATTTGGCGCAAGTACTGGTAGAGTTTCCAGAAAGCAGAATTGACAGTGACTAATATAAATTTTAAGAACTTGTTTATTAATCTATGTAAAATGAATTTGTTTTAAACAAATATTTTAGAATTGACCAAAATGACAACAGCTGCAGAATACACATTTGGTATTGCTCCAGTTTGCAATATTTGTCTTTGAAAGGGTAGAAAATATTTTGGAAAAAGAAGAAAATGCTGGTAACCAGCATTTTCTCCTTTTCCCATAGTGTTTTAAGAATTTTTCCCTCTTTGGGTTGTCAAAACACAAGATTGTTAGGTACAAGTATTGATAACCAATACTGTTTTAATCCACGACCTGCTAAGCAATTTGACCCTTTACCTAACAACAAAATTTTAGACTTGTCTAAATTGAAAGCACTTGCAGATGACATTACTCAAAAAAAATTAAGATTTGTTTCCAGCAGAGTAGAAAACATTGTGGGAAAAGGAGAAAATGCTGGTTACCAGCATTTTCTCTTTTTCCCACAGTGTTTTCAAAGGGCTTCTAACTCAGGGTCGTAAAAATCAGGGATTGTTTGGTAAAGGGTTAACAAATAAAATAAAACTCTCCATAGCAAATAGCTGAATAATGATACTTCAGACTGATATGTGAAGAAAAAGATCTCCTAAACAGACAGTGTAAATCCAAGGTTAGACTCCACACTCGGTGCAGTCTGATCTCAATCTACACTTTCTTCAAAAGGTCAGTGAGTTGCACTTAGCAGCATAACCCTTTAATTAGCAAAAAATTTATAGACTGGTTCAAATTGAAAGCATTTGCAGACGACAAAATAAAAGTGACTGTAAAATAGAAATTTGATTTGGAAAGGGTAGAAAACATTGTAGAAAAAAGAGAAAATGCTGTTTACCAGCATTTTCTCCTTTTTTTTCCTGAATTTTTTCGAAAGGCTTCTACCTCAGGGTATTCAAAAGTCGTCTTTGTTTGGTAAAGCGTTAAGGGTTATTTAATTTTTTTTTCAGATTATAATGTATCCATATCTCTCTTTATTCAAAAACAGGTGAACCCAACAATTTTTTCACTATCAATGCCACAACTGGAGAGATAAGACTTGCGATTGACGCAAACACAATCGACATTGCTATAACTGACTATGAAGTTACAGTTATTGCCTACAGTAAGTAGTTTTGTTAACCTCTTTCTACACAATACTCTCAGAGACATTGCTTATGAAAACATTGTGGTAAAAGGAGAAAATGCTGGCAACCAGCATTTTCTCCATTTCCCATAGTGTTTCTGCACTGCCCAATCCAAATTTCTGTTTTTGATTCATATTTATTTTGTTCTCTTCATGTGCTTTGAATCTGGACAAATCTAAAGATTTGTCATTTTGTAGATAGTTTGTGATATGAGGTAGCCTGCATTTTTTCCTTCTTCCATAGTCTTCTACTCTTCCCAAACCAAATTGCTGTTTTGAAACAATTGAGTCACATTTATTTTGGCATCTGCAAGTGCTTTTCAAAATCATTACACTTTACTATTTTGAAAGCATTTGTGTGCAACAAAGTGAGTATACTCCTATGATGAGGTATTTTTTGAAAGGGTAGAAAATATATGTCAGTAAAAGGGTCTGCAGCTCTCCCCTTACCATTTGGTAGGTTTTTGTAGGGGTAGAAAACATTTGTGGAACAGGAGATAGGGAGGATCCAGCATTTTCCCTTTTTCCAATGCTATTTTTTAACCCTTCGCTAAACAACCAAACAATCCTTTTTTTAATGACCCTTTGAAAACAAGATGGGAAAAAAGACATTTCTTTTTCCTTAAAGTCTCAGTTAGTCCAAATATAAAAAAGGCATGTCTATAAAAAAACATAGAAGTAAATTTCATTTTTATTATGGGAAAATATTGGAATTTTTATGACTTTAACCCTTTACTCCATAGATACTCATTTCTACGCATTGCTTTTGGGAGCCTATGGAAAACATTGTGGCAAAAGGTGAAATTGCTCATGACGAGCAATTTCACCTTTTGCCAAAATGTTTTCTACATTATCAAAAGGTGTCATATGCACATAAGAAACTGCTTCATCCTGGCTGTTATTTAGGGTCAATTAGAGATACAATAGAAATGCCTTATGGAGTAAAGGGTTAAATGATATATAAAGGCGCAGTTTGTAAAAGTTCCAGATCCTACTATGCCAAATTACCTCTTTGTTTACATTGATGATCACGGACGAATAGCTGACTCTTAGTCATAAATCTCCGCAGTGATGTAATAGTGACTTGACGTGATAATTAATTCAGTGCATCGAAAAAAAAATTCAGTGCATTGAAACAGAACTTTCATCCACTTAATCGTTTTGTCCCAATATTAGGCAGAAAAACTAAGTTTATCGACATTGTAAACAGAAACGACAACAGTCTGATCACTGCTTATTTGTTTATCATCAATAGTACCTATTCTCTGGCTTTACAGGGGCTTTAAGTCAGGTGTTTTCTATCCTTTCAAAAACAAATTTCACTATTTGACACTTTTTATTTTGTCATCTTCAAATGCTTTGGATTCCAAATTCCAAACATGTTCTGTTCCTTTGCTGATTGGTACATGTGTAGAGTTTATTTCTATTTTAGGTGGTTCTACATCGAGCAGTTTGCAAACCACTGGTTTGTTTAATGTCACCATCCCACCAGATAGTCCACCAGTCTGTACATATACCCATGTGATTTCCGAAACTATTACAGCACCAATAGCAGTAGCTGGTACAACATCACAGGTAGGCTGATACAAGTGAGCTCTGCTGTGTGAAAAAGGGCCTTAACTCATTACCACACAACAATATTTTAGGTTTGTCCAAATTAAAAGTATTTGCAGACGACAAAATAAAAGTGACTGAAAATTTGAAATTTGTTTTGTGAAGGGTAGAAAACATTGTGGGAAAAGGAGAAAATGCTGGTTACCAGCATTTTCTCCTTTTCCCACAATGTTTTCTGAAAGTTTCTTTCTCAGGGGCGTCAAAAGTAGGGATTGTGTGGTAATGGGTTAACTCTTTACCAAACAACAAAATAATAGACTGGTCTAAATTGAAAGCATTTGCATACGTCAAAATACATGTGACTAAAAATGTGAAATTTGGTTTGGGAAGGGTACAAAAAGCATATTTTTGGAGAACAAGAAAATGCTCACTATGGTTTCAAAAGGCTCCTTTCTCAGGGTCATTAAAAGTCGGGATTGTGTGGTAAAGAGTTGATGCATCTGCAAAGAGTATCGGCCCAGGTCAGCCTGCAGAGTTACAGGCAATTCACCTGCCATGTTACATCATAATAGTTAGCAATGTATATGTAGCACCGGCAGGTGTATATGAAGTATAATTGAACTTTTTATTGCAGTATGTGACGTCCTGGAATTGTACTGATGAGTATGCTGTGACTTACTTTCTTGGGACAGGTATGTGTATGTTTTTTCATTGAGATTTATCCTGTCTTCCTTTAATTATCAAAATAAGAACCAAAATCTTGGTTTCTAGTTAGTCTGAATGTCATACTAATCAAATTTTAATCAAATTTCAGTTTGCATATACACACTTTTGGCCCCCATGAAAAACACTAGATTGTATTAGTTACGCAGCTGATTCTGCAATTTTTGATATGTGACAGGAACTAGATCTACCGATTTTTTCTCTGATATTTTTAATTTTTAGCAAGAAAAATATGCGGCTTCAACAGAACACAGAGCCAATCAGAAGTTGCTTCACTTTTAAATCTACAGTTAGACTTGAAGTAAAATGATAGATAATGCTTGGTTAATGCAGACCCTGATAGGCTATGAAAATTAGCCCTGATTCTGTGACTCTGTTCATGGTAAATTCTCCCAACCAGACAGGAAATCACTGCTATTCCAACACACCCACATCTCACAACCACTAATGACCCTTCTCCTGCTGAATAAATCGAATTAAACTTTGGAGGCCAATAGTAAAAACTCAAATGATGCTATTTCAAGTATATCTTTTAAAGAAAAATATCTCTTTATCGGACAGTGTAGATCCAAGATCAGACTGCACAGAATGTGCAGTCTGATCTTGATCTACGCTGTCCGCAAATGGTCAGCAAGTCATGATCGGCAGCTTAAGGGTTAATGTATGTGTAAAACATGTAAATGTATAACTATTGTCCTTGTACACTATGAAAAATAACACTCTAATGTTCAATATTTGGACTGCTGCTTTCTTCAAGAATTAGAAATACTTTATCCCACTAGAACATTGTTTTAGCTTGGACCATGCAGCCATATTGTTTTACTAATTACATTGAACATTAGAGTGTTATTTTTCACAATGTTTTAATTATTTCCCAAGGAATTCAAAGTGTCATTGTATTGTCTTTGTAGTTTCCCCAGCATTGAGGACACAATTGTTCAGTCTTGACAATGGCACAGCATCAATCAGTTTGGTTCGATCATTTACAATAGAAGAGGTCCCCGATCGTAAATTCTATCTGGAAATTATTGCTGTTGACTCAATCAATCAAACTGTAAGTGATTCTCAACTCATTACCAAACGACAATATTTTAGGCTTGTCCAAATCAAAAGCATTTGAAGATGACAATATAAAAGAGACTGAAAAATTGAAATTTGTTTTGTGAAGAGTAGAAAACATTGTGGGAAAAGGAGAAAATGCTGGTTTCCAGCATTTTCTCCTTTTCCCACAATTTCTTCTAAATCTTCTTTCTCAGGGTCATCAAAAGTAGGGATTGTGTGGCAATGGGTTAACTCTTTATCAAATGATATAATTTTGGTTTGTATTGGATTGTATTGAAGTTTAACACCATTTTAACAGCTTAGGTCATATCATGGCGGTCAGTGACACACCCATGGCTTTCCTGGCTTTGCCACACCAGTGCATAAACAACTTTCTTTCCAAAGCCACTGACTGCTTTTCTCATCAGAGGTGAGAGGAAGTTAAGCTTTCACCACACGGCGAAAATCTGGACCTGACAATTTCATAGTGACTCAAATGATGCACTTTTTCCTTTAACAAGGTAGTAAACTTTGCATGAAAAGGAGAAAATGCTGGTAACCAGCATTTTCTCCTTTTCCCTCAATGTTTTCTACCGTAGCTGCTGGAAACAAATTTCAGTATTAATTTTGAGTTATGTTTATTTTGTTGACTACAAGTACTTTTAATTTGGACCAGTCTAATATTTTGTTGTTTGGTAAAAGGTTAACTTGTCCATCAAAAATTCCAACATGAATTCCTCTTTCTAATATTAAAGTGACTTTCACAATCTTGGGTGCCTTTGTGGCCAGAGTGGATGAAGATCAAATGGCAAAGACTTGCAGTATGACCTCAAATCGAAATTCTCTGCTTTGCATTGCTCTGAGGGGAAAAAAAACAAGAATTTAATCTGGTTTGTTATACTAAATTTTACCTTTTTATTTCAGACAAATTTTACAGCTCAAGACATACAATATGACCTCAAATCCAAATTGTCTGCTTTGCATTGCTCTAAGGGATAAAAAACAAGAATTTAATCTGGTTTATTATACTATATTTTACCTTTTTATTTCAGACAAATTTTACCGCTCAAGTTAATGTCACTAACATAGCGTGCTACCCAAACCCAAGGAAATTATATGCAAGGATGGACGACAGTAAGTTATTGACAAACATCAGAATTGTTATTACTGTTTTTTTTTTAAATAGCTTTTTTGACAAGAATTGGACTCCTTTCTTTCATGTTTGAAATAGATTGAGGTGAGAATATTTTATGCATATTCTTGAAATCTTTCACCTTTTTTTTTTTTTAAGAAAATATTTTGGATGGAGTGAGAAAATCATTTTAACCCTTTACCACACAATGACGAGGTAGAAGAAGGAAAAAAGGCTAGTAACCAGCATTTTCTCCTTTTCCCACAATGTTTTCTACCCTTCCCAAATCAAATTTCAATTATTCAGTCACATTTATTTTATTGTCTGCAAATGCTTTCAAATTGGACCACCAGTTGAAATGAAAATTGTATTTTCAACTTTTCTTTCAAACAGTCTGATTTTCTATAAAAAGACAAAAAGAGTTTTTAGATAGTGCTATGTGCCATCTTGCACCACATTAAATCAAGTACAAAATGTTTTCAATGCGAACAAGTGAAAAAAAAAAATTGTTGTTTGATGAAAATGTCAAATATTTTTTTGAAATGAGGTTTGTATTTGGTTTTGAAACTTACTTCCAAATATTATATAGTGTTAGCTTAATGTTGTTAATTTAGTCTGATATATTTGATTGATGTAGTGCTGTACAGAATGTTCAGTGTTCATCTATTTAACTCATTACAAAACAACAAAATTTAAAAATTGTCCAAATCAAAAGCTTTTACGGACAACAAAATAAAAATGACTGAAATGTGAGTTTTATTTTGTGAAGGGTAGAAACCATTGTAGGAAAAGGAGAAAATGCTGGTTACCAGCATGTTCTCCTTGTCCCATAATGTTTTCTAAAGGCTTCTTTCTT
This sequence comes from Tridacna crocea, assembly GCA_943736015.1. Classification (NCBI taxonomy): domain Eukaryota; kingdom Metazoa; phylum Mollusca; class Bivalvia; order Cardiida; family Cardiidae; genus Tridacna; species Tridacna crocea. The sequence continues at coordinate 22,346,440 of OX031066.1, forward strand.
AGGGTCATCAAAAGTAGGGATTATGTAATAATGGGTTAACTCTTTACCAAACGACAAAATTTTAGACTGGTTCAATTTCAAAGCATTTGCAGACAACAAAATTTATGTGATTAAAGAAATGAAATTTGTTCAGGAAGGGAAGAAAACATTGTGGGAAAAGGAGAAAATGCTGGTTACCAGCATTTTCTCCTTTTCCCACAGTGTTTTCAAAAGGTTTCTTTCACAGGGTTGTTAAAAGTCGGGATTGTGTTGTAAAGAGTTAAGAATTAATAATATTTTGACAGGCTGCATTTCTCTCTCATTTTGACAATTTGGAATGGGAAAAGCCTTTTGCTTGTCACTCTAATGAAACTCCAGGAATGCATAAATGGATACACTTGCTGCCAAGATATGACACAAATATTAGTGAAAAATATTTATTCCCTCAGATGGTCAAATAAACCCAACAAACATTTGCAATCTAGGCATAAGACCCACATAGTAACAATTCCAAGATTTCTATTGTTAAGATTGTTCCAACAGAATAGACAATGTAGACCAAAGATTAGACTGCATCTTTTGTGCAGACTGATCTTGATCTATACTGTCTGTGAAGTCAATCATTATTTTAGAAGATGGTTCAAGGTTTAAACTCTACATAAAAAAAAATGATTACCTTGCAGGTATTGGGGCAGTAGTGTTGTATGACTTTAACTGTACTAATATGACTGGAATGTCCTATACTCTTACACAGTTTCCTGATAATATATTTAATGTAACCTACGAGCCTGATGGGCCAGCCTCCATTACTTTGCTAGGTAAGTAAACTGGGTCAGTATTCACAATCCTTTCTTAAGAATATTCTTGGTCATATGCTGAACAATTTCCAAAATTTGAAAGTAGGCTGCAACTTCTGATTGGCTATACCAAAATGTTTTAGCCAATCAGAAATTGTGATACTCTTAGAAAATCTACTTTTGAATTCAGAAAATCTTGGAGAATAAAACCAATAATATTCTCATGAATAGAACAGATCTCAATCAAACTATATAGGAAGTTTCAATACTAAGCAAACCAAACAACAAAATTTTAATCTGGTCCAAATTGAAAGCACTTGCAGATGACAAAATGAACGTGACTCAAAAATTGGAATTTGTTTGTAGCATGGTAGAAAGAATTGAGGGAAAAGGAGAAAATGCTGGATTACCAGCATTTTCACCTTTTCCTACTTTGTTTTCAAAAGGCTTCTATCTCAGGGTCTTAAAAACCAGGGATTGTTTAGTAAAGGGTTAAATGTTTTTTTGTGGTTGATGATTTTTCACTGAGTTATGATCATTTGATGGGTTTTTTTATACCCTTTTTATACCCCCGCAAAATAAATGTTTTCGGGGATATACTGGAATCAGCCTGCCTGTTCGTGTGTCTTCCATGTGTCTGTATGTGTTAAAATACTAGCAATTGCCTGTTTCTGTCAGAGCGCTGGTGGGGGTATTAAGTCACATACAGTGGCAGTTCTAGTTTATTTTGGGAAGGGTTGAAAACAGTTTGGGAAAAGGAGAGAATGCTGGTAACCTGCATTTTCTCCTTTACCCACAATGTTTTCAAAAGGTTCCTACCACAGGATCGTCAAAAGTTGTCATTATGTGGTAAAGGGCTAAGGCATAAAAAAATTGATTTCTTTTCTATGATTTCAGCCCAAGTGTACAAAATCAAGTATTACACTCTTAGCGTGTTTATGACCAACGGACTGGATAAACAACGACTGAATTTTGAAGTGATTGTCCAATTTGAAAGATGTGGATTAAGTTCAGCTACTAACTTATCTTTCATGACAGTCTTACTTACTTGTTTGTCTGTGATCTATTGTGTCTTATCTTAACCCTTTACCCGACAACAAAATTTTCACCATGTACAAAATGACAGCAATTGCAGAAGACAATTTCAGTGTGGCTCAAAAAGTGCAACTGTCCTTTGATAGGGTAGAAAGCCTTGTGGGAAAAGGAGAAAATGTCAGCAGCATTTTCTCCTTTTTCCACAATGTTTTCAAAGGGCTTCATTCCCATGGTCATTAACCCTTTGGCTGCTTATCGCGTCTCACAGACGTTTTGTGGACAGTGTAGATCAAGATCAGACTGCACAGAACGTGCAGTCTGATCTTGGATCTACACTGTCCGACCTGGAGATTTTTTTTCTCCGAAAGATCCCTTTCAAATAACAATTTTTGGAGTTTTACTATCGAATTGAAAATTTCATTTTTAGTTATTTAGCAGGATAAGGGTTAAAAGTCGGCATTTTGTGGTAAAGGGTTAACCTTTATTCTGCAAAATAACTAAAATGAGATTTTCAGTTTGACAATAAAAACACAAATATTGCTACTTCAAGCGTAAGTTTTAGGGGATAATGTCGCATTAGGGGACAGTGTAGATATCAGACTGCACTTTATGTGCAGACAATGATATAAATGTTGCTCAAAGGATGACTTCTGTCTTTAACAGTGTAAAAAAGCCTTGTGCGAAAAGTAGAAAATGCCGGTTGCCAGCCTTTTCTCCTTTTCCCAAAATGTTTTTAAAAGTCTTCTTCTTTCATGGTTGTAAAAAATTGGGACTATTTTACGATCCCAAATATAAAATCTTTTAGAAACATTGTGGGTAAAACGAGAGTGCTTGTTACAAGCATTTTCTCCCACAATGTTTTCTACCTTGTGGAAGAAATTTTCCACAACTTCAATGTCGGGGCAAGTCTAAAATATTGTTGTTTTGTAAAGACTGTTTTACACCATTTTCAACATTATTTCAGTTTACAGATTACAGTAAAAACAAAAATGGGTCACCTTGCTTGTTTCTGAGAAATTTGCCTTTAAAAAAGGTACATACCGCAACTGGTACTCTATTTAAAGCATCTTTCTGTAACAGCCCGTTAAACAGGAAAATAACAGAAAAAATATACAAATATACATCATTTTAATAACACTCTATATGTCTTTTTCACAAAAAAATGTAAAAGTCTGGTTTTGAGTATGGTAAATTTACAAATATGCATGTTATAATTATATATATATAATTATATCATTTGGTTTAACTCATTACCAAACGACAATATTTTAGACTGGTCCAAATTGAAAGCATTTGCAGAGGACAAAATAAAAGTGACTGAAAATTTGAAATTTGTTTTGTTATGGGTAGAAAACATTGTGGGAAAAGGAGAAAATGCTGGTTACCAGCATTTTCACCTTTTCCCACAATGTTTTCTATAGTCCTCTTTCTCAGGGTCATCAAAAGTAGGGATTGTGTGGTAATGGGTTAAAAGGGAGATAATTTGATCGAATTAAGGATTGCTCTTAAGTAAATCCTTTTCTTTTATGGACAGATTTTCCTTAAAATTTTCACACTTACAGTTTAAAATTCTTATCCATGTTTATTTTGTCAGAAAACAACATTGAAGGTCACTGTGGAAGTTAGTTTTTCAAGATAAAAAATAGGATAAAAGCTCAGCAGACATAGTGGGAAAAGGAGAAACTGCTCAGTAGGAGTAATTTTTCCTTTTCCAACTGTAATTTTCAAAGTGGAAACAGCTGGACTTCTAGAGCTTTAAATTTCCTGCCTTAGCTTCCATGTTTGGTGTGTTACCCTATGTCAGGAGCATTTTGAGTATTTCACAGTGTCTGTTCAAAGATCAATTTTCTTCTCTCCACCAGTACTACCCGAAGAAAGTGCTGCTTGTTTCAGTGCACTAATAGTATTACCATTATGTGAAGAAAATGCATAAGTGCATTTCTGATTCGATATCCACGACAAAAATCTACAGGCAGTAGCATGCCCATGAACATTTGTCATATATGTCATTATCTCTTCACTACGCTGGTAAATCATAGACCCGTCCAAACTGAAAGTATTTGCAGGCAACACCGTAGGTCATACTCGTCCTTGATGGAGTAGAAAACAATCTGGGAAAAGGAGAAAATGCTGATACCAGCATTTTCTCCTTTTTCCACAATGTTTTCAAAAGGCTTTTTCCCAAGACTTTTTCTCTAGGTTCATCAAAACTTGGGATTGTGTGGTGCAGAGTTCAGCTCATTCCTATCAATTTTGAATTTTTCGCCGTAACTAAATGGGCTCACTTTTGATCTACTTTTTGGTTTTGATAAAGACTGAATAAACAGTGTTTTGTGATTGGTCAAAAATATAGATATATCTATTCTCTGAGCCCCTGCAGACCTACAAGCTTTGCTATCACTGATGGATACTCCGGGGTATGGAATAGTAAATGAATGTGAAAGGAGATATGTAGGATCTGACATGAGTGGGCTTTTGAGATAGGATTTTATTAAACAAGTCAAGGGAAATGTTATTAAGCGAGCATTTGGTGAACTTCATAACATTTTTCCTTGACAAGTTCAATAAAATTTTATCTCAAATGCCCACGAATTTCAGATTTTTATCACATAACATTTCACAAAACAGATAGATAATGCAAAAACATTCACAAATGCACCCGCGGTAATATCCATAAGATCCATTCACTTCTACGATATACACACAAGATGACGTCAAAAATGACATCACACAAATGTGATATCAAATGTGTATAAGATAATAAAATTCATAATGGGTTTATTACAACGAAAACAAGGGAGGTTATGTGATAAAGTATTTTCCTTGTTCAAACTTGTAATCTAATACTTCTAAGGGTTACCATGTAAACCATTGCTGTACTTTTTTTTTCTGATGCATATTTCTGAGCAGCAGCTGCTTCTTTTCTAAAAAAGATTTGGAATATGATATGAGCATAGGCTGTTGAAGCAACAATAATGCCCAAAAATGAACAAAACAGGTGTTTAAATATACATTTGAATTTATACTGTACCGTTTAATTCTTTACCAAAGAACAAAACTCCAGACTTGTCCTAACTAAAAGCATCGGCAGACAACAAAATAAACGTAACTCAAAAATTGAAATTGTTTCCAGCAGGGTGGAAAACATTGTGGGAAAAGGAGACAATGCTGGTTACCAGCATTTTCTTCTTTTCCCTCAATTTTTTCAAAAGGTTTCCTTCCCAGGGTCGTAAAAACCAGGGATTGTTTGGTAAAGAGTTAAAAGTATAGAAATTATTGTGAAGATGACAATCTGTCATTGTGCAGTCAGTCCAAGTGTTAGTTATTGACAGAAACTTTAACTTCAAAATTAACCCTTTACTCCATAGATACTCATTTCTACACATTGCTTGTAGGAGCTTTTGGAAAACATTGTGGCAAAAGGTGAAATTGCTAGTCACGAGCAATTTCACCTTTGCCACAATGTTTTCTATAATATTCTATGCTATCAAAAGGTATCATATACCCATAAGAAACAGATTCATCCTTGCTGTTATTTAGGGTCAATTAGAGATACTATAGAAATGCCTTATTGGATAAAGGGTTAAGTTAAAACCTGCCAAGTATCTGTATCTTTTGTTTCCTATTTGTTCCTGATTTTAAAATACTTTTCTCTCTAAGATATTGCTCAAACGCTTAATACCAGACTGTCATCTCTACAATATTATTCATACTTTTACATGGTATGATTTAAATTTAAATGTGAAACGAGACCTGCTTTGATATTTTGGCCTTTATTTGGTCTTTAACCCTTTACTCTATAGATACTCATTTCTACGCATTGCTTGTAGGAGCCTTTGGAAAACATTGTGGCAAAAGGTGAAATTGCTCGTGACGAGCAATTTCACCTTTTGTCACAATGTTTTCTACACTATCAAAAGGTTTCATATACACATAAGGAACGGCTTCATCCTTGCTGTTATTTAGGGTAAACTAGAGATACCATAGAAATGCCTTATGGGGTAAAGGGTGAAGGTAGACCTGAGTAGAAAGTTTTGTTGTTGGTCAATTTTCTGCTCTTTGAAAGATGAACTTTTTTCATTAAAGTTAGTTTATCAGACAAAGTAGTTGTTATGGATCAGAAGTTTGTGATGGCTTGCTCAGTAAAATGGATAACTGTGATGCATTAAAGTGACAGAAGAGGCCAAATGTACACAAAGCAGGTGTTCAAATGCATTTGAAATTATATACCATTTAAAAGTATGGAAATTATTGTGAAGATGTCATTGTATTATTAGTCCAAGTGTTAGTCGCTGACAGAAATATAAATTTCAAAACCGGGTTAAAACTTGCCAGGTAGCTGCGTTTTTTTGTTTACTCTTTGCCTGATTTTTGAGTTCTTTCATTCTGCCAGCGACAAATATGTGGCCCAACTACAAGATAACAGACTTTCATCTACAACATTTTCCACACTTTAAATCGGTATGATTCAAATTTAAATTTATTATGACACCTGCTTTGATGTTTTGGCATTCAATGGACCTCTTAAGCACGAAGTACTCCATTTGAGCTTTTGTGATCATGCTGTGTCTGGCATGTGTTGTTCGTCGTCAGTCATCACCTTTTACCTGGTGTACACTCTAAGGGCCACATTTTCATGAAACTTGGTCAGAATGTTTGTCTAGCTCTTACGAGTTCAAAACTTGGTCATGTCGGGTCATAAACTAGGTCACTAGTCAGATCTAAGGAAGACCTTGTGTATGCTCCAGAAGCCTCATTCTCTGTCTGATACTTGCGAAACTTTGTCAGAATGTTTGTCCTTATAATATTTTGGACAGTTTTGATAGTGGGCCATGCCGGGTCAGAAACTAGGTCACTGGGTCAAGCCTTAGAAAAACCCTGTGTACTCTGTAGAGCCACATTTTTCAGACCAATACTCGTGAAACTTGGTCAGAATAGTTTGACAATGGGTCATGTCGGGTAGTAAACTAGGCCACGTAGTCAAATCTTAGTAAAACCATGTGTACGCTCTAGAAGCCTCATTTTTTTCAGTGCAATACTCCTGAAAGTTCGTCAGAATATTTGTCTTGATTGTATCTCAGCTGAGTTTAATAATGGGTCATATCCCGTCAATAACTAGGTCACTGGGTCAAGTATTAGAAAAACCTTGTGTATGCTCTAGAAGCCACATTTTTCAGTCCAATACTCGTGAAACATTTGTCAGAATAGTTTTATATTGGGTCATGTCGGGTTATATACTAGGCCATATCTGAGAAAAACCTTGTGTACACTCTAGAGGCCACATTTCAGTCCAAAACGCCTGTAAGGTCGTCAGAATGGTATCTTAGACGAGTTTTATTATGGGTCATGTCCAGTCAACAACTAGGTTACTGGGTCAGATCGTAGAAAAACCTTGTATATAGTCTAGAAGCCACATTTTCTTTCCAAAACTCTTAAATATTAGTCAGAATGTTTGCCATGGAGATATCTCAGATGAATTAAAAAATAGGTCATATTGGGTCAAAACTTAGTCATTTCGTAGAAAAACCTTAGAGACCACATTTTCAGCCCAAAACTCTTTAAAGTTAATCAGAAAGTGCTATGAAAATATCTCAGACAAGTTAAAAACTTGGTCATGTGTGGTTGAAAATTAGGTCACTTGGCCAAACCTTCCATAAAACCCTATGGACTTACTACAGGCTACATTTTCAGTGCAATACTCATGAAACTTGGTCAGAATGTTCGTACTGATGATTTCTTAGACCAGTTTGCAAATGGGTCATGTTGGATCAATAACTATGTCACTAAGTCAAATCTTCGAAACACTTTGTGAATACTCTAGAGGCCACATTTTCTGTCAACTACTTGTGAAAATCTTGGTAGAATGTTTGTCATTAGAAATTGAAAATGGGTCATGTTTGGTCAAAAGACTCGGGTGAGCAACTTCATGGCCATCATGGCCCTCTTGTTTTTCTTTTAAGTACGGCTCATTTTCTTTCTCGTCTGCAAATGTTTTGGGCAAGTATGAAGTGTCACCATCTGGCAAAGATTCTAAAACTGAATTTAGAAAGGTCTGTTTTAGATGTTTGGAGAATAACAATTTAAAATAAAACAATTATAAACCCTTAACACCCAAACACACAAGCATGGATGTTGAAGAACAGGAAGAACTAATAAAAAAAATTTTGGGCAAAAAAAAATTTACTTTACTTCGGGACTCCCGCCAGATAAATTCTTTCACTGACTGCGAAAAAACGGGTGTGATAGAAAATTGCAGGAAATGCAGACATATACGACAGAATGGACCCAAGGCACCAGGTAAGTACAGGTAAGTGGACCTGTTTCAAGGAAGGGATCACTGTTGGGTCTCTAGTCTCGATATATATAAACCATTGCAAATTACAGATCTATTTCATTATGTTTGGTTTATTATTATTATTAGAGAAGACGTCTACTAAAGCTTTGACTTTGGAATTGTCCAATCTTTTGTCTTTTTATTGTGAAGTTAGTGCCGTTTCCCTCAGTACAGTTCTTGAAAAGGTCAGTGCACCTTGAGCATACGTTCCTACTTTTCATTCGGAGACGGTGGCTGGATTTTGATAAACAGATCTAGTTCAGAAATTAGAGAAGAATGAATCGTGTCGCACTGAACTTCAATAACGATATTTGAACGAATTTTGCTAAATTGTTAAGGAATCATGGCCATAGGTAAGGGCCCTGTCCACCGCAAAATTCTGAATTATAACTATTGTAATCCACCTGCCTCTTCACAAATTGTGAAGGAATTCATATATAGGTGCACTGGCCAATGCAAAATTCTGAATCATAAATATTATAAACCGTCTGACTCTTCTAATGTTTATTTGCATTTTTTTCTGAACCTTTTACCAAACAATTATGACGTGTAAAGACCCTACACAATAAAATCTTAGAAAGCTTTCCATGTATTTTTTTTCCCCTTCAATTGCCCATTTACAAAAATATATTGATAAATGTTCAGATTAAGAGACAACGGAACGCGTAGCTCAGTGGTAGAGCTCTCGCCCCACGAACAAAGGTTACTGAGTTCAAATCCTGTGTGGGTTACAAGATAACTCTACATTTGTTATCTTTTGAATCATATTTTTTTTTCTTGTCTCAACGGCTTTCAGTTTGGACTGGTTGATTTTTTTTCCCCGACTGGTAAAGGATTTAGTACACCAAAGTTCTCGTTATCTCATCACCAAAACAAAAATAGGAATCATATATCGAGGAAATACAAGTCTGTGAAACAAAGGAAATACGGGAAAAGGTGATTTGTCACGTTTTTATAGTTGAAATTCTGTTTAGGAGCGGTGAGAAAGAAATCAAATATACAAAAACTTCCAATTGTCTGAGTCTGGGAAAAAAATTTCTTTCGTAGCGCCAAAGACGGAGTTGAGCCGAATCATTGATTGCACCAGGTTGTGAACACAAGGGTTGTAAGTTCAAATCGTAGCTGGGCAAATGATGGATCGGAATTCCATTTTTATGAATTCATGCATTTCTTACTCTGAAACATTGTGTTAAGGTTGTTAATCCTCACATAACAAGCACACGTAATAACCACCTCGGAAGAGAATGCTGTACACACACATATATATACATGTATATACATGTATATAAACATTCTTGGAAAAGGAGGAAATGTCAAACGCCAGTAGTTTCTTCTTTTCCACAATGTTTTTTTACCCTTTGAAAGATAAACCTTTTTTGCATTCGAATTTATCATCCGCTAATGGACAAGCTTAAAAAGAATTCCGTCTGGGAAAACGGCCAGCAGTGTGAATGACATGACGTGCCTTGTAATAAATAAAATAAAATCAGAAACATTTGCAAAGGTGCACTGTTTGTACTGATAAACATGACAAAAATTATAAAAAATGGAGTCAAAGACCACAAAAATCCGTAAAAAAAACCCCACACACACATAAAAAGAACTATCTGTTGCATAAACGGTCTTTAATTTTACCTAGGGTACGATTAGTCAGGGGCCGAACAGCTTTCACAAAAAATTTCTTGATTGCGAGCACAAAAAACAAGCCACCAGAAAAGGGGACCGAAAGTTTAACTCATTATTTCAACTACTTTAAATCATTTTTGGAGCTTCAAAAACTCGCAGTGTAATCCAGAGCAACTCCAATTATCTTTTGGCAGCATAAAAATACAAAAATTGCATCTTGTGTGCTTGCAAATTGAGATTTTTCAATGTGGTCCCTTTTTTCGTGCTGCAAAAGTTTTTCTTCAATATGGCCGTCTATCGGCCAAAACTTTCGCAGCAGCATAAAAGGGGTATTTTCCTTGTCGCGCATCCGTGTATTTTTTTGTCGGGTACCTTTTTTCATGCCGCTATTAGGTTTGCACGGGCTACACGGGCCCTTTTCGATAAAGGGAGGGGGGGTCTAACTTGAATTGCTCATGCGAATCCAGTAACGGCATCAAAAAATGTCCCCGACAAAAAACACACGGATGCGCGACAAGGAAAATACCCCTTTTATGCTGCTGCGAAAGTTTTGGCCGGTAGACGGCCATATTGAAGAAAAACTTTTGCAGCACGAAAAAAGGGACCACATTGAAAAATCTTAATTTGCAAGCACACAAAATGAAATTTTTGTATTTTTATGCTGCCAAAAGATAATTGGAGTTGCTCTGGGTTACACTGCGAGTTTTTGAAGCTCCAAAAATGATTTAAAGTAGTTGAAAAAATGAATTAAACTTTCGGTCCCCTTTTCTGGTGGCTTGTTTTTTGTGCTCGCAATCAAGAAATTTTTTGTGAAAGCTGTTCGGCCCCTGACTAATCGTACCCTAGATAAAATTAAAGAGCGTTTATGCAACAGTAGGCCTTGTTATGATTGTGTTTTTTTTTTTGTATGGATTTTGCGGTCTTTGACTCCATTTATTTATAATTTGTGTCATGTTTATGAGTACAAACAGTGCACTTTTACAAATGTTTCAGATTTTGCTTTATTAATTACAAAGCACGTCATTTCATTCACACTGATGGCTCTTTTTCCAAGCGACAATTTTCTTTTTAAACTTGTCCAGTAGCAGATGATAAAGTAGAAGGTACAAAAAAATTCATCTTTCAAAGATCAGAAAACATTGTGGAGAAGGAGTGATTACTGGTTCTTGTCATTTTCTCCTATTCCAATAATGTCTTTATATGTATTTGTACAGTATTCTTTTCCGAGGTGGTTATTACGTGTGCTTCTTATGTAAGAGTTAACAATGTCAACACAATGTTTCCGGGTACAACCTCGGATACCCCGGGGTTTCCGTATTTGCTACGCTATATCGACCCCTGGAACAATTGACTAATAAACTTTTGAATCAGCCACCGAAAATCGATACGAAACGTCATAGCGTACAGTCCACTCGACCATCACAAAATGATGATGGAACCAATGAAAAGCCAGCATTCGGCCACGGGTAAAGCGAGGGAAATTCAATTAATTGTCCCAGGGGTCGATGTAGCGTAGCAAATAGGGAGACCCCGGGGTATCCGAGGATGTTCCGGGTAGAAGATACATTAATATGTCAAAATGCATTCCGATCCATTGTTTGCCGAGCAAAGATTTGAACTTGCAACTCTTGCTTTCACAACCAGTTGCAAAGAATCATTTTATTTGAATTCCTTGCACGGTGCTACTAAATTTTCCCCTCAACTAAACAATTGGAAGTATTTGTATACTTGATTTATTTCTCGCCTTTCCCAAACAGTAATTCAACCATCAAACGTGACAATTCAGCTTTACAACAAAAAAAAAATCGAAAAATAAAATCTGGTTAAAAAAGGATGTTCCAACCACAGTGAAAAAAAAAAATAGTATGCCGGATCGGAATCGAACCTTGGAACCTATGCATGAGAAACGAGTGCTGTACCACTGAGGTATAAATCACCTCTATTTTCCACTTGTAAATATTTATTTATAGATTTTTGTGAAAGCTGAGTAGGGAAAAAATTATGAACATGACGGTGATGGCGTGCTGGTTAGTTTCTTTTCTTCCCATTTCCCCGCAATACTTTCTCAGGCCTTATGAATTGGGCACATTAAAATGATTTTTTGAAATGACGTCTGTGTTAACTACTCGTAAAATTTACCGAACGACGACATTTTAGGCTTGCCCAAAATGGAAAGCATTTGCAGACGATAAAATAAAAGTGAGTCAAAAATTGAAATTTGTTACCAGCAGGGTAGTAAACATTGTCGGAAAAGGAGAAAATGCTGGTCACCAGCATTTTCTCCTATTCCCAAAACGTTTTCAAAAGGCTTCTATCTCATGGTCGTAAAAACAAGGGATTGTTTGGTAAAGGGTTAAAATTTTCTTTGAAACTACTTTTGTGTTAAAGTGCTACGAGTTTTTAATTATTTTCTTTTCAAATTTTCTTGCTCCAAACGTTTATGACAAAACACCCTTCTATTATCAAGTTTAAAACCCTTACCAGATGACGCTTGTCCAATCTTTTGTCTTTTTATCGTAGAGTTAGTGCTGTTTCCCTCAGTATAGTTCTTGAAAAGGTCAGTGCACCTTGAGCATACGTTCCTGCTATTCATTCGGAGACAGTGGCTGGATTTTGATAAACAGATCTAGTTCAGAAATGAGAAAAGAATGAATCATGTCGCACTGAATTTCATTAACGATATTTGAATTAATTTTGCTAAATTGTGATGGAATCATGGCCATAGACAGGTGCACTGGCCACTGCAAAATTCTGAATCATAAATATTTCAAACCCTCTGCCTCTTCAATTGTCTGCATAAATGAATTTTGCGAAATTGTGAAGGAATCCATAGATAGGTGCACTGGCCATAGCAAAATTCTTAATCATAAACATTTTAAACCCCCCGCCTCTTCTAATGTCTATTTGAATTTTTTCTGAACTTTTTACCAAACAATTCCGAATTGTAAAGACCCTACATGCTAAAGTCTTCGAAAGCATTGTGAGAAAATGAGGAGCTGTAACATCTTTCCTTGTATTTTTTTTCCCCTAATTACCCTTGCACAAAAATCTATTGATAAAGGTGCGCCATTTGTAGACAGCAGAACACGTAGCTCAGTGGTAGAGCTCTCGTCCCCCAATCACCGGGTGCCGAGTTCGAATCTTGTGCGGTTCGCAATATTCTGGTTTTGCTTTTTTGTAATCTTTTGAATCATTTTTTTGTGTGTCAACGGCTTTCAGTTTGGACAGGTTTATTTTCTTTAATCCACTGGTAAAGGATTTAGTACACCAAACTTCTCATTAGCTCATCACCAAAACAAAAATAGGAATCATATATCGAGAAAATACAAGTCTGTGATACAAAGGAAACACGTGAAAAGGTGATTTGTCACGTTTTTATAGTTGAAATTCTGTTTAGGAGCGGCGAGAAAGAAATCAAATATACAAAAACTTCCAATTGTCTGAGTCTGGGAAAAAAATTTCTTTCGCAGCGCCAAGGACGGAGTTGAGCCGAATCATTGATTGCATCAGGTTGTGAACACAAGGGTTGTAAGTTCAAATCGTAGCTGGGCAAATGATGGATCGGAATTCCATTTTTATGAATTCATGCATTTCTTACTCTAAAACATTGAGTTGACTTTGTTAACTCTTACCTATAACAAGCACACGTAATAACCACCTCGGAGGAGAATGCTGTACATATATATATAGATATATATATAAACATTGTTGGAAAAGGAGAAAATGTCAAAGACCAGAAGTTTCTTCCTTTCCGCAATGTTTTTTACCCTTTAAAAGATAAACCTTTTTTGCATTCGAATTTATCATCCGCTAATGGACAAGCTTAAAAAGAATTCCGTCTGGGAAAACACCCGGCAGCGTGAATGACATGACGTGCCTTGTAATTAATAAAGTAAAATCAGAAACATTTGCAAAGGTGCACTGTTTGTTCTGAGAAACAAGACAAAAATTATAAAAAAAAATGGAGTCAAAGATAACAAAATCCATAAAAAAAAAAACCCACACACACATAAAAAGAAAAACTATCTGTCGCATAAACGGTCTTTAATTTTACCTAGGGTACGATTAGTCAGGGGCCGAACAGCTTTCACAAAAAATTTCTTGATTGCGAGCACAAAAAACAAGCCACCAGAAAAGGGGACCGAAAGTTTAACTCATTATTTCAACTACTTTAAATCATTTTCGGAGCATCAAAAACTCGCAGTGTAACCCAGAGCAACTCCAATTATCTTATGGCAGCATAAAAATACAAAAATTGCATCTTGTGTGCTTGCAAATTGAGATTTTTCAATGTGGTCCCTTTTTTCGTGCTGCAAAAGTTTTTCTTCAATATGGCCGTCTATCGGCCAAAACTTTCGCAGCAGCATAAAAGGGGTATTTTCCTTGTCGCGCATCCGTGTATTTTTTTTGTCGGGTACCTTTTTCCATGCCGCAATTAGGTTTGCACGGGCTACACGGGCCCTTTTCGATAAAAGGGGGGGGGGGGGGGTGTGTCTAACTTGAATTGCTCATGCGAATCCAGTAACGGCATCAAAAAATGTCCCCGACAAAAAACACACGGATGCGCGACAAGGAAAATACCCCTTTTATGCTGCTGCGAAAGTTTTGGCCGGTAGACGGCCATATTGAAGAAAAACTTTTGCAGCACGAAAAAAGGGACCACATTGAAAAATCTTAATTTGCAAGCACACAAAATGAAATTTTTGTATTTTTATGCTGCAAAATGATAATTGGAGTTGCACTGGATTGCACTGCGAGTTTTTGAAGCTCCAAAAATGATTTATTGTAGTCGAAAAAATGAGTTAAACTTTCGGTCCCCTTTTCTGGTGGCTTGTTTTTTGTGCTCGCAATCAAGAAATTTTTTGTGAAAGCTGTTCGGCCCCTGACTAATCGTACCCTAGATAAAATTAAAGAGCGTTTATGCAACAGGTAGTTCTTGTTATGATTGTGGTTTTTTTTTTGTATGGATTTTAAGGTCTTTGACTCCATTTATTTATAATTTGTGTCGTGTTCATGAGTACAAACAGTGCATTTTTACAAATGTTTCAGATTTTGCTTTATTAATTACAAAGCACGTCATGTCATTCACACTGATAGCTGCTTTTCCAAGCGACAATTTTCTTTTTAAACTTGTCCAGTAGCAGATGATAAAGTAGAAGGTACAAAAAGATTCATCTTTCAACGGTCAGAAAACATTGTGGAGAAGGAGTCATTACTGGTTCTTGTCATTTTCTCCTATTCCAACAATGTCTTTTTATGTATTTGTACAGTATTCTTTTCCGAGGTGGTTATTACGTGTGCTTCTTAGGTAAGAGTTAACAATATCAACACAATGTTTCCGGGTAGAAGATACATTAATATGTCAAAATGCATTCCGATCCATTGTTTGCCGAGCAAAGATTTGAACTTGCAACTCTTGCGTTCACAACCAGTTGCAAAGAATCATTCTATTGAATTCCTTCCACGGTGCTATTAAATTTTCCCCTCAACTAAACGATTGGAAGTATATGTATACTTGATTTATTTCTCGCCTTTCCCAAACAGTAATTCAACCATTAAACGTGACAATTCAGCTTTTTGTGTGTTCCCTTTGTTTCATAGACATGTATTCCCTCGATATATGATTCCTATTTTAGTGATAAGTTAACTAGAAGTTTGGTGTCCTAAATCCTTTACAAGTGGATAAAAAGTTCAACCTGTCCAAATTGAGAATGTTTTGATACAACAACTAAAAAAAAAAACGAAAAATAAAATCTGGTTAAAAAAGGATGTTCCAACCACAGTGAAAAAAAAAATAGTATGCCGGATCGGAATCGAACCTTGGAACCTATGCATGAGAAACGAGTGCTTTACCACTGAGTTATAAATCACCTCTATCTTCCGCTTGTAAACATTTATTTATAGATTTTTGTGAAAGCTGAGTTGGGAAAAAATTATGAACATGATGGTGATGGCGTGCTGGTCAAGTTTCTTTTCTTCCCATTTCACCGCAATACTTTCTCAGGCCTTATGAATTGGGCACATTAAAATGATTTTTTGAAATGACGTCTGTGTTAACTACTCGTAAAATTTACCGAACGACGACATTTTAGGCTTGTCCAAAATGGAAAGCATTTGCAGACGATAAAATAAAAGTGAGTCAAAAATTGAAATTTGTTACCAGCAGGGTAGTAAACATTGTCGGAAAAGGAGAAAATGCTGGTCACCAGCATTTTCTGCTATTCCCAAAAAGTTTTCAAAAGGCTTCTATCTCATGGTCGTAAAAACCAGGGATTGTTTGGTAAAGGGTAAAATATTCTTTGAAATGACTTCTGTGTTAAAGTGCTAAGAATTTTTATTTTTTTTTCTAAATTTTTATGCTCCAAACACCTAAAAACACCTTTCTAATACGAGGTTTAAAAACTTCAGATGACGAAATTTCAGACTTGTTCAAAATAAAAACATTTCCAGATGTCAAAAGATCTAGACCCAGCGCATCCAGCTAGGGAAAAAACCGCATCCAGCTAGGGAAAAAAAATAAGACGTCACCAGAGGCCACCAAAAAGCCTGTGTAATTCTTTTTTGTTGTAGGCCGTCCAGACCCTCCTGAGAAAGCCGATCCATCTCTGCATTTCGCGCCTTGGAAATACTTCCGGTATTACTTTCGCGTTTACATTTTTTTGGGCTAAGTATACGCCCCTGCATTTACTGATGCCTTGACTGTTATTGATAAGTGTGGTGAAGTATAGAATACTTCCGCTATATACCATAGATGGACAACAAGACAGAAATTTGAGTTTTTCATCTGCAAAAATACTATTTCAGCATTTTTTTCTGGTAACGTAATGTGTCCAAAAGTGCCCATGTAGCTCGTGCAAATCCAGTTGCAACAGGAAAATAGGTCCTCGGTAAAAAGATGCACAGTTGC
Organism: Tridacna crocea; assembly: GCA_943736015.1. Classification (NCBI taxonomy): domain Eukaryota; kingdom Metazoa; phylum Mollusca; class Bivalvia; order Cardiida; family Cardiidae; genus Tridacna; species Tridacna crocea. The sequence continues at coordinate 22,363,118 of OX031066.1, forward strand.
GCGACAAAGAAAATGCCCCTTTTATGGTGCTGCGAAAGTTTTCGTGGATAGTCAGCCATATTGAAGGAAAACTTTTGCAGCACAAGAAAAGGGACCACATGGTAAAATCTCAATTTGCATGCACACAAGATGCAATTTTTCTATTTTCATGCTGCCAAAAGATAATTGGACTTCCTCTGGATTACACAACAAGCTTTTGATACTCCAAAAATGATTAACAGTAGTCAAAATAATGAGTTAAACTTCGAGTCCTAATTTCTGGTAGTTTGTTTTTTGTGCTAGAAATCAAGAAATTTTTGTGAACACTGATCGGCCCCTGACTAATCGTATCCTAGATAAAGATAAAGAGAGTTTTCTTTGACAAGGGGTCCTAGTTTTTTTATGTATGGATTGCATGGTCTTTGACTCTTTTTATCTATCTTTTGAGTCATGATTATCAGAACAATCAGTGCATCTTTGCAAATGTTTCTGATTTTGCTTTATTAAATACAGGGCACGTCTTTTCATTCACATTGCTGGCTGTTTCTCCAGACAACTTTTTTTAAAAATTTCCCGTTAACAGACGATAAACTAGATGACACGAATAGGTCTATCTTCCAAACGGTAGAAAACATTGTGGAAAAGAAGAAATTGCTGGTTTTTAGCATTTTCTCAGTTTCCAACAAAGTTTAATCCTTTAACACTTTCAACATAAGCGCTCTGTGTCGCGTTTACCCGAAGTCACTTACCATTAATTGTTTATCTCTTTGCCAAGCGAGAAACATGAAGACATGTCTTGTCTGAAGCATTTGCATAGGACAATTAAAATTTGGCCCCAACTATTGATGAGTTTTCTCTTAGATAGGGAGCTGTAAATCTTTTTTTGGAAAAGGTTGCCATCATTTTTCTCCTTTTCCAAAAATCTTTCAACAGGGCTTCTTCTTAAAAATCATTAAAACCCGGAATTATCTGGTCAAGGGTTAAACTTGACGTGAATCACTAGAAGCCAAGAAGCAGTTTTTAAACTCAGGTTGTTGTGTTGATAAAGGTTAACAAAATAATTTACCGTCGATGTACCGAAATTGGTCTTATTTATCTGTATATACAAGATAACACTCAAGAATTCTGTTGCAGTTCTCTGTTTACCTGGATTACTGCGGGAATAAAACGCTACTAACCTTTATCATGATTAATGAATTACATCAAATTTTCAAGCTGATAGTAAAAAACGGAATAATGCAATTTCAAACTTTTTTTAACTGAAAGAATATATTCTTATCGGACACAGCAGAGCCAAGATCAGACTGCACATTTTGTGCAGTCTGATATCGATCTACACTTGCCGCTAAAGGTCCTGAAATCTGGCTAAGAATGTTAAGGGTTAACTATGCTAAAACTACGATATCGGTGCTCTAAAAGTGCCAGAAACGATTAACGTCGTGCCACACATATGGCAGTCTTCAGCAGAAAGACACCTTGAAAGTGAATATTATGGCGTAAGTGGGGACTCTGTCTCTGAGTTGGTATAACTAGGGGCTTTTTTATAAGCTTGATTTGCAAATAGTTTGATTGTACTGAAGGTGAGCACCATTTTAACAATCTAGGTCATATCACGCCGGTCCCCATCAGAGCCATGTTTCTTGAAGAACCAGCCTTTTGTGAACATTTTTTGAAAAGATCACCAAAGGAACATTTTTGTGATATTATTTCAAAATCTGACCTGCAGTTACAGAGAAAAGGAATTGTTTAGAATTTCTTCAAGGCCATAGAGTGCAAGTAGCCCCCAATCACCAAAGCCATGTTTCTTGACTGATCCAAATTTGAGAACAAATTTTGAAAAGGGTCACCCAAGAAACATCTCTGTGAAACCATTTCAAAATCTGACCAACTCTTTCAGAGAAGAAGAATTTTTAAGAATTTCTTCATTTCTGTAAAGTGCAAGTAACCCCCATTCACCAGAGCCATGTTTCTTGACAGATCAAAATTTCCCAAACAGTTTTTGAAAAGGGTCACCCAAGGAACATATCTGTGAAATTATTTCAAAATCTGACCTGTGGCCTCAGAAAAAAAGATTTTTAAAGAGATTCTTAAAAATTCCATTTGGTTGCCATGTCAACCATAGTTTTTGATGGAATCAAATTCTATAATTTATTTTGAAAGAAGACTTCCCAAGGAACATTACAGCCAAGTTTGGTCTAAATTGGCCCAGCGGTTTAGGAGGAGTTGATGTTTAAAGAATTGTCGACTATGCACCACATACGACAGACACCAGGTGATCCTATAAGCTACCCTTGAGCATGTTGTGCTCAGGTGAGCTAAAAACTACACATGTTTTTTTTTTCCTAATTCATAAAAGTTAGAAGCAACTGCTTTTAGTTCTAACAATGATTTGGATTATGATAAACAAGAGGGCCATGATCACTCTGGATTGCTCACCTGAGTCAATAAGAGAAATTTCACTCTATGTGCATAATTCAGCTGTCAGGTCAGTTGAGCTTAAAATGTGGCATGTAAAGGGTCCACAAGGATCCATAAGTAAGCATAGTGACCTACTTTATCATCATAGGTTACCAAATTTAGAACTCATCAAAAATTGATCGAGACAAACAATCTGAACAGTTTTCAAGTTTATTGAGCGAAACATGTGATCTCTAGATTGCCCACAAGGAATTTCTTTAATTTGACCTAGTGACCTAGTTTTCGACCCCTGGTGACCCAATGTTGAACTCACTGTACACATTGTGCTCGTGTGGGGAAACAAACTTAGAAAAGGTTCTCTACATACCATATATCAAAGCTATGCCTTCCAGTTTCAGAACAGAAGATTTTAAAGTTTTCCTACTTCGTTTGAATTTGTGATCTCCAATGCGGGGCGAGTTTTGACCCTAGAGTCATCATATGAACAAATTTGGTAAAGATCCACAAGTAGATGCTGCATATCAAATATACAAGCTCTATGCATTCTAGTTTCAGAGAAGAAGAGGTCCCTCCTTGTTTTAATGTTGGGAACTTGTGAAACCTGGGGTGGGGCGAGTTTTGGCCCCAGGGGCATCATATGAACAAACTTGGTAGAGGTCTACTAGGAGCTGCTGCAGACCAAATATCAAAGCTCTAGGCCTACAAGTTTCAGACAAGAAAAATTTTAAAGTTTTCCTTCTTTATCCCACATTTAAACTTGTGACCCTGGGGTAGAGCGAGTTTTGACCTTAGGAGCATCATAAGAGCAAATTTGGTGGAGGTGCACTAGGAGATGCCAGTCGTGCAAAATATCAAAGCTCTACACCATCTAATTTCAGATACGAAGAATTTTAAAGTTTTCCTTCTTTGTTCCTTCATTTCAAACTTGTGACCCCTGGGGCGGGATGAGTTTCGACCCCCAGGGGCATCATATGAACAAACTAGATAGAGGTCCACTAGGAGATGCTACATACCAAATATCAAAGCTCTACAGGGTCCAGTTTCAGAGAAGAAGAATTTTAAAGTTTTCCTTCTTTATTCCTATGTTTGAACTTGTGACCCCCCATGTGCAAGTTTTGAACCCAGGAACATAATATGAACAAATTTGGTAGAAGTCCGATAGGAGATGCCACATACCAAATATCAAAGCTCTATGCCTTCTAGTTTCAGAAAAGATTTTCAAAGATTTTGCTTGTTTTTTTTTTATCTTGTGGTTGCTATGGCAATCAGAATTATGGGTGGAATTCAGCCTCTTGAACAAGGTAGAGCTTCACCCAAAGAACATCCCTGCTAAGTTTCATCAAGATTGGCCCCATGGTTTAGAAGGCGAAGATGTTTAAAGAAATTGTAGATGACAGACATTGGGTGATCACAAAGCTCACCTTTGAGCACTTTGTGCTCAGGTGAGCTAAAAATATCCAGCTGAAAATATTCTTTTCAAAAAAATGCAAAACAAAGAGGAAAACGAAGTAGTTGCCTGTGTGGTTACTTTTCATTTATTTTTCTTCATACTACACCATAAGAGATTATCAATATTCACATCTAGTACCTCTTATGCTGTCTCTCTTTTTTTATAAAATAAAAAAAAAAATTCTTGTTTGTCTGCAGATATTTTGAAATTCAGAGGAGTCTACATTTGAGTCGCATTTTTTACACTTTACTATTAACCCCACAATGCCAACTCTAAACAACCCTGGGAAAGAAGCCTGAGAAAACATTGTGGGAAAAGGAGAAAATGCTGGCAACCAGCATTTTCTCCTTTTTCTAGAATGTTTTTTACCCTTTACAGGAAAATTCAACCATTTAAGGAATGAAAAGAATTTTATTTTTGTCATGGAGGTACGAAAAAAAAAAGAAAAACCTAATCACAAGTGTGTTTTGTTCATACCTCCATGAAAAAAGTAAAAACCTCTTCATTCCTCATAATTTAATAATACAGACAACATACTCGAACCGAAATAATTCAAACTGCATTCGTTTTCTATGGTCTTAAATCTAACTTTGGAGTTTCTAACGCCCCTTCCACTCATATTTGTATGGCGCAAGAATACCATAGGAAAGCAGTTTTCAGATCCCCAATACTGAAAATTAGCCGATAGATTGAAAGTAAATGAGCAAGGCAGTGTATAGGACCCTCAAAAGTAACCTTCAGCAAAAGTAGTTCTGGCAAAATGTGATTTTCTTTTTTCAAGGACCTATGAAAAAAGAAAATTCAGCCAATCAGAACTCACCAATGTTCATGAAAACATGGGATATCAAATTATTTGAGTCACCCTGAAATTGTCATCTGCGAGTGCTTTCAATTTGTACAAGGCTAAAATTTTGTTGTCTGGTAACAGGTTGAGTAGTTTTAGTTGCTGATACAAAAGGTGCACATATTAGTCTCAGACTGCATAAAATAGGCAGTGTGATCTAGAGAATACACAGCCGGCAAATTTGTCATGTATTTAACCCTTGACCAAACAATGACAACTTATGACGATCCTGAGATAGATGCCTTTTGAAAACATTGTGGGAAAAGGAGAAAATGCTGGTAGCCAGCATTTTCTCCTTTTCCAACAATGTTTTCTACCCTTCCCAAATCAAACTTCCATTTTTCAGTTACGTTCATTTTGTTGTCTGCAATTGCTTTAAATTTGGACCAGTCTATAAATTTGTTGTTTGGTGAAGAGTTAAATTGAAAACAGTTGTTAAGTTGGAGTCTTTGCTTATTTTGCACAGAATTAGAATGTCCATTTCATTTTTCATTTTGTGTAACAAGCCTTTAGATACCCAGCCTTACTTGCCCGCCCGGGTGGCTCAGTGGTGAGCGTGTCGGACTCATGACCCGGTGGTTGTGAGTTCGATACCCGGTTGAGGCGAACTTTCTTTCCGGTGTATTTTCGCCTCTCACCTCTGCTGAAGCATGTGAGAAAAGTAGTCGGTGGCTTTGGAAAGAAAGTAGTGTAAGTACCGGTGTGAGAAAGCCAGGAAACACATGTGCGTCACTGACCGCCATGATATGACCTTAGCTGTTAAAGTGGCGTTAAACCCCAATACTACCAACCAACCAACCCAGCCTTACTTATGAAGTCTACCATTTTGTGCCATCCACATGGCTGTGTCATCAATATGTACATAACATCCTCCAAAAGCACTGGATGTTTTGTGAGTTTAAATTACATGTCTATCAGATTGAATTGAGAAGTTTAATTACAACATATAGAACATATTTTGTTTGTTTATCTCAAGAATCTCAAATTTGTCTCTTATCTTAAAAGACACTTCGTTTTCTTTGATTTTGCAGATGAGGAACGTAGGTAGGAAAACATGAGTTATTTGTTGTCTGCAATTGTTTCAATTTGGACAAAACTGAGTCTTTTTTTTGCATGCTTGCCCGAAATTCATGTACTTCAGGTTGATTATTCATATTTGGACTACATCATGCAAAAGGGGCATCCATACATTTGCGTCAAGTGTCGTATCATATCAGCCTGCAAGCTATCCGAAACACCACTTTCCATTTTGTTATAATTTTCTGTTCTGTAAAAGTCTACTATACCACAAAATCTAAAGTAATTCTAAAGTGCCATCTTGGATTAGCTTGCGTAGACTGCGCAGGCTGATCTGAGACAACACTTTACACAAGTGTCTGAATGCCCTTTCCTGCATTGTAAATCATTACCGTTCTGAAACTGTACCTTCAGAACAATGTTTTTAGTGATCTCTCCTGTAGAGCAGGGTTGTATCATTAACAATATAAATATGGCAGAAGATTTGTCACTGTACAGTATATAAAAAGAAAAAAAAAAAGGGCTAATATCAGAATAAACAACAGCAGTCTTCATCAGCTAAGAGTAGCCTTGTCAATGTTATCATCAGTAGTAGTATCATCATCGGTGTTGTTATCATCATAATAGTCCTCGCTGCATGTTCGACAACACCGACCTGCAAAATTACCATGTTGACACAAGTTCATCAACTCTATCACGCTGCAATATTCACTCTCGTCTTCACAGCCTGTGAAAAAAACATGGGTATAAGAAAACTACTCCTAACCTTAACTCTTTAACATACGACAATGTTAGACTTGTCCAAATTGAAGGCATCTGGAGAAGACAAAATTAGGGTGACTCAAAAATTGAAACTTGAGTTTAGGAGAGTAGAAAACATTGTGGAAAAAGGAGAAAATGCTGGTTACCACTATGATAGGTTTAACTTTTCTAAATGCCTCCTTTATCTTCAAGAAAATGCAGAGAGATATATAGAATCTAAAATGAGTCAGCATTTGAGATACAATCTAATAAAACGAGTCAAGGGAAATTGTTACAGACTTTTTACTACACAATCAAGACTTTTAACCACTCTGAGAAAGAAGCCTACAGAAGACATTGTGGGAAAAGGACAAAGTGCAGGTAACCAGCATTTTTACTTTTTCCCATAATATTGTCAACCCTGTCAAAGTCAGAAATCATTACATCAACAAGATCTAATTTGTTGTGTGCAGATGCTTCGAATTTGGTCCAGTCCAAAAATTTGTCATTTAGTACAGAGTTAAGTGAGTCTTCTGCAAGCTTAAATCAATAACATTTTTCTTGACAAATTTAGTAAAAGTTTACCTCAAACTCCAACACATGTCAGATTCTTTTTATTACATAACGATATTTCACAAAATACTGATTAGACATTGGAAAACCGTCTATAGATGCATCCCGGTAATATGCATAAAATCCGTCTGCTTCAATGTACAAAATGATGTCACAAATGATCTCAGACAATTGTGAGATTAAACGTGTATAAGGTAACTCATAATTGGTATATTACACTGACAACGAGGGGGGTTATGTGAAAAAGAAAATATTAGTATTAGTGAGAAAAACTTACTAGTTGGACCTGCATCCAAACATGGGGGTCCTGAACACTTTCTGGTAGTTCTAGGACGTTCTAGCATGTCACAACTTCCCTGTGGGGCAAGCTTCCCTGTGTTAGACCACAGACAGGTCAGCATTCGATACCTACTCCCCTCTTCTCCACATTCGGCCATGCACTGAAAGTTTACATAGCATATACTTAACCCATTACCACACAATCCCTACTTTTGACGCCTCCGAGAAAGAGGCCTTTTGAAAACACTGTGGGAAAAGGAGAAAATGCTAGTAACCAGCATTTTCTCCTTTTCCCACAGTGTTTTCTACCCTTCCCAGAACAAATTTCAATTTTTCAGTCACCTTTATTTTGTCGTCTGCAAATGCTTTCAATTTGAACCAGTCTAAAATTTTGTTGTGTGGTAAAGAGTTAATTAACCCTTTACCACAGTATCCTGGAGAATAACTATCCTGAGGAAGACGCCTTTCGAAATTTTTTTCAACAATGCTATTCTTTCTTATCAAAGAGATATTCCAAAGCTGAGTCACATTTAAACTGTTGTCAGCAAATGTTTTTGATTTAAACAAACCTAAAATTTTTGGTAATGAGTTAAGTGGTCACGTTTGGTTGTTTTTTCCCTGGGTGGCATTTATGGACAAGTTGACTTTTTCTAACCCTCTACCACATGACAAAATTTTTAGAATTTTCAAAAGCATATGTATGTAGGGGCCATAATAATCAAATGTGGCTAAAGTTGTCATTGGTAGGGTTAAGAGAACATTGTGAGAAAAAGGAGAATGCTAGTACCATTCAAAAGTCTTCTTATGCAATTAAGAACGTTCTTTGTCTTATTCTTCAAGATTTTCTGACAGTGAAAGAAACAGAACCTCTGATTGGCTAAACCATATGGTTTAGCCAATCAGAAGTTCTGTTACTTTCACACTGACGAAATTCTGAAGAATAAGACTAAGAATGATCTTGAGAATGGTCGGTGAATACGGGCCAGAAAGATGAACAAATGGATGGACAGACAGGCTGATTCTATAACCAAAAACTTTTGAGCCATGCTCTTGCAAACAGAGTAATAAAGCATCTCCATAACTCTTTACCAAACGACAAAATTCTATTCCAGTCTAAATTAACTCTTTACCATACAAAAAAGTCATAGTCTGGTCCAAATTGAAATCATTTGCTGACGACAAAATAACTGTGACTCAAAAACGGAAACTTGGCTTTGAAAGAGTAGAACACATTGTGGCAAAAGGAGAAGGTGCTGTCGACGAGCATTTTCTCCTTTTCCGACAATGATTTCAAAAAGGCTTCTTTCTTTGGGTCATTAAAAATCAGGATTGTGTGGTAAAGCGATATTGCATAATACCATTCAACACATAATAATCTATTTTGTCTAACAAACTTGTTTTTTTTTTCTTAGAATGGTCCTTTTAGTTGCAGAGGATTTGCACAGAATGACCTGTGATAGTATTAGTTGTACGGTCAGGTGGAGAGGGACTTGCAAACTTGTTTGCGGCTATGGTGAATCATGTTGCCCTGAGCTGAAGGTGAGGTGGCGACATGATTCGACACAGCTGTGAACAAGTTCCCAAGTCCCCCGCCACCCGACTGTACAACAAATTTATTATACTGCAAAGTTTTACCCTTTCAGAGTGCATTAAGCGAAATTTTCATGTTTAATAATCTCAAAAATCGAGTGTGCTGATAAAATAGAAATTTCCTTCTGAGTGCCCCAACTCAATGAAAACTGACTTCACTAGAACTGACATCACTAAGACGTGCAGTTTGGTTCATAAATGTGCAATCTTGTGATGGATCGACGACGCCATTTTGGATGTTGTGTTGCAAGTCTAGTGATGTTTAGGGGCACTCAAAAGGGAAACTGGCTTTACATGGTTTTTGCTGGGGTACATGATATGTTCCCAGCATTTAAACCAATCAGGTCACAAGAAATTTCTTTGCAATATAATAATACTTTTTGCCAATGCATCAGAACCCTTTTTCACAGATCATGGCACATTTGCTTTACATGAGTCTAAAATTAATGTAGACTTGTTACCTCTGACCAGCTGGATGTGTCCCACATAGCTGTACAATTTGGATTAAAACAATCTCTGACATTATCTGGAGGAAATCCCAACTCTGAGCAGTATTCGTCATCAGTGGTACTGTCATTAAACTCCACTATACAGTCCACAGGCCTTCGCTGTATGGAAAACTGGTTGCGAACACAATCCTCCTCTGAACACTGAAATAAAAGAAAGTATAGGGCCCATATTCACCAACCATTCTTGAAAATATTCTTAGTCTTATTCTCCAAGATTTTCTATATTTGTAACACATCTTCTGATTAGCTAAACCATCCGGGTTTAGCCAATCAGAAGATATGTTACTTTCAAACATAGAAATTTCTGGAGAATAAGAGAGAGAACGTTCTCAGGAATGGTTTGTGAATATTGATCTAAATGTTTTCACTTATGGCTTAGCATTTAACCCTTGGAATATTAACCCATCACCACACAATCCCTACTTTTGATGCCCCTGAGAAAGAAGCCTTTTGAAAACACTGTAGGAAAAGGAGAAAATGCTGGTAACCAGCATTTTCTCCTTTTCCCCCAGTGTTTTCTACCCTTCCAAGAACAAATTTCAATTTTTCAGTCACCTTTATTTTGTCGTCTGCAAATGCTTTCAATCTGAACAAGTCTAAAATTTTGTTGTTTGGTAATGAGTTAAAAACAAGGGAACCAACCACTTTGAGGCAGGAGGTAAAACTCAAGTGGTGCTTGTTCCAAGGTATTCTGCTATTGTATCTCTAAAAGTATCAGATTGTGCAGATAAAATCTTCGTACATGCACTTGATCTATGGTGTCCATACAACTGATTTAGTTTTTCGTTCATGTTTTAACCGTAAAAAAGAAAATACAGGTATACTGTTTACCTCCATTCCTTCTTTTAGCTCTTTATGAGGGGACAAATTTTCAGATCCATCCAAATTGAAAGCTTAACTCATTACCAAACAACAAAATATTAGGTTTGTCCAAATTGAAAGCATTTGCAGACAACAAAATAAAAGTGACTCAAAATTTGAAATGTGTTTTGTGAAGGGTAGAAAACATTGTGGGAAAAGGAGAAAATGCTGGTTACCAGCATTTTCTCCTTTTCCCACAATGTTTTCTAAAGGCTTCTTTCTCAGGGGCGTCAAAAGTAGGGATTGTGTGGTAATGGGTTAACCCATTACCACACGAGAAAAATTTAGACTGGTCCAAATTAAAAGCATTTGCAGAGGACTAAATAAAAGTGACTGAAAATTTGAAGATTGTTTTGTGAAGGGTAGAAAACATTTTGGGAAAAGGAGAAAATGCTGGTTACCAGCATTTTCTCCTTTTTCCACAATGTTTTCTAACGGCTTTTTTCACAGGGGCGTCAAAAGTAGGGATTGAGTGGTAATGGGTTAATCAGCTCACAAATAAAATATTGCTCAATCATGTGTGCTTTCTATGAATGGGGAGAAAACATTATGGGAAATGGAGAAAATGCTGGTTACCAGCATTTTCTCTTTTTCCTACAATGTTTTCAAAAGCTTTTCTCCATTAAAAATAGATATAACTCAGGGTTCTGTGGTAAAGGGTTAAAGTAGAGAGTAACAAGTAAACTTTGAAATGTAACAGAGCTAAATCAACCCTCTATCAAGCAAAAACATTTTTTGGGCTTGTCCAAATTGAAAGTACCGGTACTTGCAGACAACAAATTTATTGTGGCTCAAATGACTGAATTTGTCCTTCACTCTTTACCAAACAACAAAGTTTCGGACTTGTCCAAATTGAAAGCATTTGCAGACGACAAATTTAACGTGACTCAAAAATTGAAATTTGTCCTGGAAAGGGTAGACAACATTGTGGGAAAAGGAGAAAATGCTGCATGGTTTAAATACCAGCATTTTCTCCTTTTCCCAGAAAGTTTTCAAAAGGCCTCTTCCTCAGGGTCGTTATAAGATGGGATTGTGTGGTAAAGAGTTAAGGACTGGGAAACGTAGGAAAAGGTACGAGAGGGCCATGATGGCCCTAAAGTCACTCACCCAAGTCCTTTGACTAAACATGACCAATTTTCAATCTCTTTTGAGGTACATGTGTAATGACAACACTCTACTAAGAATTTCAGGAGTATTTGACCGACAGTGTGGCCTCTGGAGCAAAGGCAAGACTTTTTGAAGATTGGACTCCGTGACCTAGTTACAGTTATTGACCTGACATGAGCCATTTGCAAACTGGTCCAAGAAATCAACAGTACAATCATTCTGACCCAGTTTTATGATTATAGCACTAAGAATGTAGCCTCTGGAAAGTACACAAAGCTTTTGGAAAATTTGGCCTATTGACCTAGTTTTTTAACCCAACAAGACCCAATTTTTAACCCTTTACTCTATAGATAGTCATTTCTACATATTGCTTGTAGGAACCTTTGGAAAACATTGTGGCAAAACGTGAAATTGCTCGTGATGAGCAATTTCACCTTTTGCCACAATGTTTTCTATGCTATCAAAAGGCGTCATATACACATAAGAAACAGCTTCATCCTTGCTGTTATTTAGGGTCAATTAGAGTTACCATAGAAATGTCTTATGGGGTAAAGGGTTAACTCTTCTCAAATATTATCAAGACAAACATTTCTGAATAACTTTCAAGAGTTTTGGACTGACAATGTGGCCTCTACAGCATACATAAGGTTTTTCTAATACATGACCTAATGACCTAGTTTTTTACCCAATATGACCTATTTTTTAACTTGTCTGAGATATCACCAAAGCAAACACTCTGACTATTTTTCAAAAGTTTTTGACAGAAAATGTGGCTTCTAGAGCATACAGATGGCGTTTCTAGGTTTTGAGTAAGATGTGACCTGTTGACCTAGTTGTTGACCAGTCATAACCCATTTTTAAACTCCTGCAAAGTATCATCGAGACAAAAAATCTGACTATTTTTCAAGATTTTTGGAATGAAAATGTGGCCTCTAGAGTGTACATAAGGGTCTATGAAGATTTGACCTAGTGACCTAGTTTTTGACCAAACATAACCCACTTTCAAAGTCGTCTGAGGTATCAACAAGAGAAAGATTCTGACCACCTTTTGAGAGTTTTGGGCAGAAAATATGGCTTTTAGAGCATACACAAGATTTTTCTAAGATTTGACCTAGTGACCTAGTTTTTGACGATACATAACCCATTTTCAAATTTGTTTCAGATATTCTCAAAACAATCTTTCAGGAGTTTTGGACAGAAAATGTGTCCTCTAAAGCATACACAAGGTTTTCCTAAGATTTGATCTAGTGACCTAGTTTTTGACACGACATGACCCATTTTCAAACTCGTCCTTGATATCATCAAGGCAAACGATATGACAAAAGTTTCTTAAGTATCAGACTGAAAATGTAGTCTCTAGACGGTACACAAGGTAAAAGTTGACAACAGACAGCGAACGACACATGTCACACACACAGCACGATCACACAAGCTCACCTTTAAGCACTTTGTACTCAGGTGAGCGAAAAAATGCCATTTCCTACAATGTTTCAAAAGGAATAACCAGGAAATCTGAAAAATAAGTGATTGATGAATTTTGCCCCAGGTATTTTAACCCTATCCAAACATTCCCAACTTTTGACAACACTAAGTACAAAGATTTTTGAAAACATTGTGTGCACATGAGAAAATGCTGGTTACCATACCTACCAAACATTTTTGAGTGACATTTAAAGTTGTTTGCAAATGCCTTCAACTTGGTAATGTCTAAAAATACATGGTGCAGTAAAGAGTTAACAGTGCAAATTGAACAGAAAAACTTATTTTACAAAGAAATAGTACGAAAATGACCTTTAACCTTTTACAAATTCTGACTTTCAACAAACCTGAGAAAGACAGCTTTTGAAAAAAGAAAAAGGAAAAGAAACTAGTAACCAGCATTTTCTTCTTTTCCCACAATATTTTCAACCAGTTGCAAAAGGAATTTTACATTTCATGTAAGATAATATAGAAATACCAACAACAATGCTGGTTACCAGCATTTTCTCCTTTTCCCACAATGTTTTCTACCCTAGCTTCCCAAATCAAATTTCAATATTTCTGTCAGACTTATTTTGTTGTCTGCTTTCAAAAAAGCTTTTGGAAAACATTGTAGGAAAAGGATTTACTCTGGTAACCAGCATTTTCTCCTTTTCCCACAATGTTTTCTACCCTTCCCAACTCAAATTTCAATTTTTCAGTCACATTTATTTTGTGGTCTGCAAATGCTTTCAATTTGGACCAGTCTATAAATTTGTAGTTTGGTAATGAGTTAAGACTTACTCTTGACCATATTCCAGAGATCCATCGCACACAAGGGTCAGTATTACAGCTTTGGATGAGCAACGGTTTGATTGTCAAATGTTTTATACAATACCCTGTTGGTAACACTTCGTAATAATTCCTTGTGATAATCTCACAACTTAGGTTCCGCGACTGAAGTCCACCACCACACGTTACACTACACCGACTCCAGCCTGTCGATAACAGAAATAATGGCTTTTTCTTTCGGTCAACTGGGTCCATATGTAGGAAGGTCCCATTCATAAGTGTATCTACATGAGAATTCTTGACACTTTTCAGGTAAGTGTTTCTAACAATTGTCGCTTGTAAAACATCAAAAGAACTACTAAAAGACACAGACACATTGGCTTCAAGTCCGCCAACTAGACAACTATACACACCCTTATCTACGTCAGGACGCGCACTCTTGATACGTAAAGCTCCAGACCTAGCTACCTTGGCTCGTTTTGATCTTCGGAATTTATATCCATTTTTAAACCATGTGATTTTTTGTCTATCCAGCCCCACGTTGGGACATTTTACTATCACTGTAGTGTCTGGCAATATAGAAGCACTCATACCCACTACCAACTTCACACGTTTCATTTTGGCTAGCTGGAAAAATTTCACATCTCTGGTTTTGATCATTGGATCTGGACATTTTGTCATATTACAGGTCAATTCTGTGTTAGGTTTTTGGTCAATATCGCAGTTTGACCTTGACACATTGACCACTTTGCCTCCCCTTACTCTCTGACAAAGTGGTCTCCTTGTTATTACTCCAAAACCACAGGTCACTGAGCACTGCAAGATAAAGCAAATTTCTGGAATACTAAAGGTAATTAACAAAAGGAGTAAGTCCCATTTTCCTTTGACAAATTACAACACAATCCTGACTTTTAATGGCCCTGGTAAATGAGACTTACAAACATATACGGAAAAAGGAGAAAATGGTTACCAGCGTTTCTCCAACAAAGTTTCCAAAAGTTTTCTTTAATTGGTTAATCAAAACTGTGCAGTAACAAGTTAAACTTCATTTCAAACCAATATAGATATTTTAAAAAGATGTTTTAAAACAGGTGCTGGGCTAATGTTTAGTAGTTTATCTCCTACAAGTTATAAACATAGTGGCAGCTTTTGTCATTATGTCTCAAAATATTCCAAAAAAGCCACTTCCTTTGGGATATTGAAACAGGATGGTTTGATAAAGAATTAAAAGGAGGGGGCTGGCCTGGTGGCTCAGTAGTAAGTATGTCGGACTGGTGACTTGGTACACATTACTTGTAACTTTGATAACTAGTTGACGGAAACTTTCTTTCCAGCCATTTTTCACCTCTCACCTCCATTGCATGTGATAGAAATAGTCAGCAAGTAGTATGAAAAGATGTGAGAAAGCCAGGAAACACATGCATAGGTGGACTGACTGCTGTGATTTAACCCTTTACCAAGCAATCCCTGGTTTTTACGACACTGAGATAGAAGCCTTTAGAAAACATTGTGGGAAAAGGAGAAAATGCTGGTGACCAGCATTTTCTCCTTTTCACATTATGTTTTCTACCCTGCTGAAAAAAAGTTTTCAATTTTTGATTTATGTTTATAATGTCGTCTGCTAGTGCTTTCACTTCGGACCAGTCTTAAATTTTGTCGTTTGGAAAAGGAATCACCTAAGTTTCTAATAAAACAGCATTAACCCATTACCAAACGACAACATTTTAGACTGGTTCAGATTGAAAGCATTTGCAGACGACAAAATAAAGGTGACTGAAAAATTAAAATTTGTTCTGGGAAGGGTAGAAAACATTGTGGGAAAAGGATAAAATGCTGACTACCAGCATTTTCTCCTTTTCCTACAGTGTTTGCAAAAGGCCTCTTTCTCAGGGGCATCAAAAGTAGAGATTGTGTGGTAATGGGTTAAGCTCCATTACAAAGAAACAAATTAAGGGGAGAGAACTGATGTTCATGTTTGTTCTTCTACCACGACTTCTTTTGAAACCTGTCTACAGACTAGATGTATCTGGTATTGGAATAGAAACAAACAGATTACACAATGCTCCCTCTTTTTTTTCTTTTTTCAAGAGATAGGGGTGGGTGTACTTACTGCTGACCAATTTCCCACAGTCCAGAATGCTGGACAGTCCACTTTGTTACACTCTACTGTCCTGTTAGGCACAGGCTGGCTGCACATGAAATCTGTCCAATGAAAATAGGAAAAATATTATATAATTGAACCTGACAAAGGAACTACCTGCATAAGGTGACCCCTTACTACTACTGTATGCGTGGATATATAATATGTGTTGAAAAATTTGCAAAATACTAATTACAGACCTTTTGCTTACAGAAATGATTGCGAATTCAAGGGACTTGTTATTTGCTGGTATTCTGGTAGTAAAATACAAGACGAGAGAAGTTTGCACATTTTTCAAATTCACAAAAATGTCAATGTCGAAATAATTTCCACCTATACAATAAATGTTTCACAATTCGAAAAGAAAATTCAAACATCTCAATTTAAAAGCTACTTATCCCATTACCACACAATCCCTACCTTTGATGACCCTGAGAAAGAAGCCTTTAGAAAACATTGTGGGGAAAAAGAGAAAATGCTGGTAGCCCGCATTTTCCCCCTTTCCCACAATGTTTTCTACCCTTTCCAAAATCAATTTTCAATTCTTAAGTCATATTTATTTTGTTGTCTGCAAAAAAATTTAATGCTTTCCATTTATGACATGTCCAAAATTTTGTCGTTTGGTAGAGTTAAGATTGATAGAAAGTCCAACCTGGAAGATTGAGGGGAGCTGATCCTTGAGCATACTCCTGGATACAGGTCACAGTTCTAGTCTTTGTTCCCCCACCACAGCTACTGGAACATTCTCCAAACTTACCAAGCTCCCACCTAGTATATCAAGTACAAGATGTGAAATACATAAGTAAAGTAAAAGATGTGAAATACATGTACATAGAGATAAGACCAATAACCTTACAAGCTGATTCAAATTTGGCTTGCAACATGTGAAAAGGAGCATTTGGACATCTCATGATCTGCGAAAAGTGTCCTCTCGGATCAGCCTGCATAGTCTGCGATGGCTAATCAGCGACGTCATTTTACGATTGCCTTATATTTTTGTGCTACAGTAATCTTGCGCAAAACAGAAAATAAAATAAAAATGGCAAATGTCATTTATGATTAGCCTGCACAGAGTGCACAGGCTGAAATTTTGACAATTTTCGAAAGCATTTCAACTAGCTAATCTGCTGTCCTTACAAAAAAGAAGCCTTTCTCCAAGATTCTTAACTTTTTGCCAGATGGATGGTCCAAATAAAAGCATTTACAGACAACAAATTAAAAGTTATGTAAACAGTGGGATGTATATGTGACCCATCATGCAGGAAAGGACCTTCAGCCTGCACAAATTGTGCAGGCTGACCAGAGTTGACATTTTTCGCTTTTTTTTTTTAAAATATTTTCTGTATGAAAAGTGGTCACTCTACCTTGTTTTAAAATTATTTCTGAACTATCAACTTCAACTGAGAAGCATTATCAAAGTCACTGAAAAGTTGAAATTTGTTTTGTGAGTGGTAGAAAACATTGTGGGAAAAGGAGAAAATGCTGGTAACCAGCATTTTCTCCTTTTCCCACAATGTTTTCAAAAGGCTTCTATCTCAGGGTCATTAAAAGTTGGGATTGTGTGGTTAAAGGTGGGTACTTAGAATTTTCACATCACACCAAATCAAAAAATATATATATCACTGAAATTTATATTGAAAAAACAATACAAATCATCAATAATTAAGAATCATAAAATTACCAAAAAAAGAATTTTTTGATGGTATTCCCTTAAAAGGCTACGTAGCCTCTTAAGCTATTTTTAGATTTCGCGCCAGAAATAAAAAAATGCATTGTGGGAATGTTAAGTGACTGGCACATGACTAATGACGCTTAAATTCCAGTACATTACAAGCATGTAATTATTTTTCATAATATCTTCTTAGGACGCTATGTTTGAAGCTTCATCTGTGTATTTCCGGTGTGTAAATGAGCGAGTTGTTCATGTAAAAATAGAACGTGTTTCCCGTCGATGTTGACCTTGGCCGTAGTAAATCTCTAATTTCTCGTGTTGTCAGATGGTTTTCGACTATCGGGGTTTTATGGATGACGATTATAAGGCTTTGGGTGTAAAAGGATGATATTTTTGTATTTTTGTAAAATTTTCGTCCCAAATTCTGAAGGGCCACCTTTAAGAGTTAACTGACATACGGAATTCCCAGATTGTCCCTTTTTAGCAAGATGGGTCACATATATATAAAATGGGGGAAAGCTGGTTTGAATCCCCAGCTATGTGCATTATTCTCTGTGGGTTGATATCTCTCCTATAGCTGATAATGGATTCACCAATGATCATGTAGGATGGCAGCCTGTTTCTTACACTGATACTGTACATACATACATACATACATACATACATGTACACCCATACATACATACATACATACATACATATATACGGTAAAAAAACTGCCAGAAAGCATGGACAAGTGTGCTGACTGTAATGATTTACAACTGAAATAATGTTTAACCCTTTACCACACAACAAAACTTTAGACTTATCCAATCCAAAAGCATATGTAGAGGACAAATTAAATGTGACCAAAATTGTTGAAGTTGTCTTTGATAGGAAAGAAAACAATGTGGGAAAAGGAGAAAATGCTGGTTACCAGCATTTTCTCCTTTTCCCACAATGTTTTCAAAAGGCTTCTTTCACATGGGTGTTAAAAGTTGGGATTGTGTGGTAAAGGGTTAAAATTTCATTAACCCTTCAACTGCTAAGCCAAACTCACTGACCATTTGCAGACAGGGTAGATCAAGATCAGACTGCACTGAAGGTGCAGTCTGATCTTGAAACTGCACTGTCTGATAAGATGAAATATTTCCTCAAAAAATGCCTTTGAAATTAAAAAACTGGGTTTTACTACCAACTTGACAGTTTCATTACTTTTAAACAGTTGGATGAGGTTTAACTTTTTACCAAATGACAAAATTTTAAGTCCATAAAAAATGCAACTTAAAAATTTGAATTTATTTCTAGCAAGGTAGAGAGCATTGTGGAAAAAGGAGAAAATGCTGGTTTCCAGCATTTTCTCCTTTTCCCAGAATGATTTCAAAAGAGTTCTATCTCGGGTCATAAAAACCAGGGATTGTTTGGTAAAGGGTTAAATATAACACAAACAAATCAAACAGTTATCTCACCTTTGTGGACATGGTTTGTCATTACAAATCCTTCTCTCAGTCCTCACAATAGCTGCTTCAAGGCAATAACTATCACTTACTTCAGTCTTGTTCTCCTTGTGAAAACATTTCAAAATGGTTTCTTGTATACCTGTATATAAAAATTATAAATCTAATTCTTTATCAAACAACATTAAAGACTGGTTCAATTTCAAAGTATTTTTGCAGACGCACATGTAAAATTTGGTTGCAATGATGTTAATTGTCAATGAAAGTGTAGAAGAACTTGTAGAAAAAGAAGAAAATGCTCCCAAAATCAAATTTTAAAATATTTATATAATTACATTCATGTCTAAGCTTTCTAGATTTCAAAAAAAATGTTCATTCTTGCTCCATCAAATTAATACACCTATTCAACAGCTACGAATACAGCTCTGGTGCACACTGAAGATAGAGTTCAGACAAAATAATGAAAAGAGAAGTGAAAAGTACAGATCAGAGATCACAATGTACAAAATATGTAGTTTGATCTTGATCTACACTTTCCACAAAAGCTTGTAGTGTTGTCGATGGTAAGTGACAGGTTAACCCATTACCACACAATTCCTACTTTTGACACCCTGAGAAAGATGCCTTTAGAAAAAATTGTGGGAAAAGGAGAAAATGCTGGTAACCAAATTCCACTTTTTCAGTCACTTTTATCTTGTTGTCTGCAAATGCTATCAATTTGGACAAGCCTAGAATATTGTTGTTTGGTAATGAGTTAAATGAGAAAGATAACATATGTACCTCCAAGACAAGTGCGACTACATGCCGTCATTCCTGAAGGAACCCACTCATACTGATCATAGCATGGTTCAATCATACACGGAGCATATTCGTCAGGCTTCTCTTCATTCTCTATTAAAAAAAAATGAATGTTAACTAAGGATGAAAATTATTACTAATGCAAGTCTTCTGATACTTGCCGAGCCCCATTGGCTCAGTCGGTAGAGAGCAGGACTTCAGAACAGGGGATTGTGGATTTCAATCCCAGGTTACGACCCCTGGCTGGGCAATTTTCTTTCCAAGGATTGATGATAGTAGCTGCAACAGGATACATTCCTCTCCCACTCCTAAGATGATAATGTGGGAAAGCAGGCAGTGGCTTGGAAAGAAGATTGTGCAGAGTACTGGTAAAAGAGACTCAGGTAAAGCATGGATAGGTGCACTGGCTGCCATGATTTAACTGAAATAATGTTGAAAAAGGCATTAAACACCATACAATCAATCAATCTTCCAGTGCTTAGTGGCTCTTTTGATCAAGCACTGGGGTCCTCCAAAGTATAATTATGTCAACTTTTATTTCATCATTTTGAAATATAAGTCCTCAATGAAAGGTAACAGAATATGCTTCATCAGTGAACAATGACCAACTGGGTACAAAACAGAGGAACAATATATAAATGGATACTGAAAGATGGCTAAAATATTATAAAATAATATACATTCATTAAATTATTTGATATGTATTAGTCTATTGTTTGTCCGCATTGATCTCAAATCTAACCATTAACCCTTTACGAAACAATCCCTGGTTAGGCCAGGGAATCCCTCTCAAGGGATTCCCTTGCCTATAGGGATCGTAAGCTGCCTATTCAGACAAAAATGTTGGACGGTGTGTCCACTCTAAAAACAACTAGTTTCCCAAGTATATACAGAGATTGCTTATCACACGGTGTGAATGCTTTCCTTTCCACAAAGCTTTCATCTGCAAAACGCCATGGAATTGCAAGGGTATTACAATCCTTTAATAACTGACGAGTGTGTGTTTTTTATCCCGTTTTTGTCATTAACACTGACCTAGTAAAGGCGTAACCTAATGAACTTAGCTTTATCCGGCAGTTGTGTATTCCTACGCGCTATATACGGTTAATATCTATAACGCTCTCTCTTGCACTCCGGATCATTCACATTCAGGTATGGTGAGATTAACGAACGACGACTCTGCTCGGACTTTGTCTATAATGTTGTGTTGACATTTGAACATGTGTGTCACAAAACGCGTCTCCACTAAAATGCGATTGTAAATAAAGCAAACTACATATAGAATATTGGCCCGTGTTATGTTTATCACTTTTTCTTATGTATATCGACTAAATCTAGGGTACTTCAGCGGAATGCTGGAGAAATCGACCCCTGGAGAAATCGTCCCCAAACTGCTTGGCCCGTGTTATGTTTATCACTCCGGAGAAATCGTCCCCTGGAGACGATTTCTTTGGTGAAATCGTCCCAAAATAAAATTTTAGAAAAATCGACCCCAACATCAAATTTCATCCATATCGTTAATCGAGTTGTCTGTAAAAATATTTTTGAAATTTCGTTGTCTTTAGAATGTACATTATGTGTACTAGTTACCTTTATCCAAGAGTTATTTGGTAGTTTTGTCATTGTTTATACTGCTTATTTCACACTGATAGAATGTATTTCACACCTTTTACACCTGTCACAAATAGAATACACTTGTGTGATTCTTAAAAATGTCTTTGATTGACTTTGATTTGAAAACAAATAAATGCTTATAAATTTTTTCTGTAGTCGTTCGCTTGTCATTTAATGTATTTTTTTCATCTCTCTCTCTCTCTCTCTACTAGTGTCATATGACATAGGCTACCTGTGACCAATACCATTTAGCAGGGGCATCAGTGTCTCTGACACACATATTTCTAGTGTTCACTAGGGCTTGTGTGCATCCGAATATTTCCGATCCATAACTTCTCCAATTGTAGATGGATTTCAAAATAATTTGGCACAATTGACCTCTATCACGAATAGATGTGCCATTTGAAACATCTGTTCAAGTAGGTTCAAGATCAAGGCCACATTGAAGGCCAATTTTTCGTCTGAACCATAACTCCTACATTTTTGGATAGATTCCGATATAAATTAGCATAATGCATTGTTCTCCATCATGAGTAGAAGTTCCCTTTGAAACATTTATTCAGGTCCAGGGTCTAGGTCAAGCTTGAGAGTCAAGTGTTCATGGGCTTGACATAAGTTGTCCTTGGACAACGATTATGAATTAGAATTAACGTCTTTTTATACTATGTAGATATAAGTATCGAAGCTCAAGTCACTGTGACTTGTTCGTAAAATAGGCAAGTGAAATAGGTAAACCGAGCCTAATCATTTTCCCAAAACAATCCAACCTTTTCACAGTATTTTATTGAGAAAATATTTTGGCTAAAAGGAAATTCGCTTGTAATAAGCAATTCCTCCCAATTTCCCTAAAATCTTACTTTACAATATACACGAAGAACTACTTTGGATTTTCATCTACAACTTCCTTCAAATCTGACTAGTTCAAAATTTCGTCGACTTGTGGAAGGTAGAGACAACATGACCAACTGCCGTATCTCTCCAATCTTTATTATTCATTACATTTTACCTTGATATCTATCTTACATGTATTTTCATTGAAATCAATAAAAATAAATATGTTCTTGCCTCATAAATGTAAAAAGACATCACATGTCTCAGAAAATTTAGATAACCAAAGTTGGTAATGCACCGATTGAATAGGTTCAATTTTGACTTGGGATTGTTTACAAGCACGACAGATTACTAAGTATTCTAAGCCATAATCAAGCACCGCATAACTGTGAGCACATGCCTAGCTCTGGCTTAATTAGTTTCTGGCTGGTGCTTTTTACTATCAGTTCAAAATTTCCTGATAAAACCAAGAATTCTAGGGGCTTAGTGGAATCCGCTTGTATCCCTGTCCGTCTACCTGTTTGTATTAATTGAAATTGACCTCATGTGTTGTTTCGTATCCTCAATTTCCTGGCCTTCAGTACTATCACTATTTTGATTTTTACTAACCTGAGATAGATGACTTTTGAAAACATGGTGGGAAAAGGAGAAAATGCTGGTAACCAGCATTTTCTCCTTTTCCCAAAATGTTTTTTATCCTGCTGGAAACAAATTTTAATTTTTGAGTCGCATTTATTTTGTTGTCTGTAAGTGCTTTCTATTTGAACTAGTCTAACATAGAATTCTCCCTTTTGATTAACTTTTGAGGAGTTGTGTGCACAAGAAGTGCTAACGGACAGACAGACGACCATGGCCATAACATAATACCAACTTAAATGGGTATAAAAAGGAGAAAATGCTGGTAGCCAGCATTTTCTCCCTTTTCCACAATGTTTCCTTAGGTAAATATTCAAAGGACAAAATTGCTATCTAAAAATCCTCTATATTTTGACAAGTCTAAAATTCTACAGTGTGGAAGAGGATTAAAATTGACAAAGTGTCTAACATACCAAGACAGTCTTCATCTGGAAGGTCTACAAAGTCATTCAAGTATCTCAGAAACACCTGACAGCGTACATATCGGAACTTAACACCTTCTCCGCAAGATGCACTACACGTGTCCCATGTTGTTGTTACAAACCTGTAAAAACATATTGTCTCTTTTCACGGTATTTATTGTATGTAGTTAACTCTTAATCAAACGACAAAATTTTGGACCTGTCCAAATTGAAAGTATTTGCGAAAGACACAATGAATGTGAATCAAAAGTGAGTTCTGACTTTAGAAAGGTAGAAACAAATTGTGGGAAAAGGAGATAATGCTGGTTACCAGCACTTTCTCCTTTTCCCACAATATTTTCAAAAGGCTCCTTTCTTAGGGTCTTTAAAAGTCAGGATTGATTGGTAAAAAGTTTACCTTTAACCCATTACCACATAATCCCTACTTTTGATGATCCTGAGAAAGAAGCCCTACGAAAACATTGTGGGAAAAGGAGAAAATGCTGGTAACCAGCATTTTCTCCTTTTCCCAGAATGTTTTTCACTCTTTACAAACCAAATTTCAAATTTTCAGTCACTTTTATTTTGACGCTGGAAATGCTTTCGATTGGACAAGCCTAAAATATTGTTGTTTGGTAATGAATTAAAAGACCCTGAAAAAGATGCCTTTTGAAAACATTGTGGATAAAGGAGAAAATGCTGGTAACCTACATTTTCTCCTTTGTCTACAATTTTTTCTCTGTTTGGAACAGAGCATTTGCAAAGTATGAAAATCAAATTCTGTTTAAAAAATGATGGAATTTATTGATATGAGGTTAATGTATAATTATTTCTTTTTTATTAGCCACATATATTGGATAGAGGAGGTCGTGGCCATCCTTCTCTTTCCTTACAATAATCATTATTTATTTTTATCACTCATTATTATTTTGTCTTATTCTACTGACTAAAAGTTTAAGTTTATTTTCTCTACTTGAATTTTTTTTCCCCAATGTGAATAAAAGACTACTTTACCGAAATTTGTGACTTTGCGATTTTAAATGTATAATTATACAGGGGAAAAAAATTCTGTTTTCTGGGATTATTGCCTTTTCCATGATTATTTTGAAATGACTTTTTTCTCTATGACTGATCAAACACTGGATTGTATGTTTGTTTGTTTTATTTTTGTTCAGTCATTGTTGCAAGCTGTTGCCCAAATAGGCAATACCTCAAGAGGGCTATTAGTAATGTTATTTGGGATACTGCAGGACACTGCAAATAACCCACACCTGGTTCTTTAATATGTTGGCCTGCCATGGAAACAGAACCAAAGCAAATCTCACACATTAAGACTTTCAACTAATCCTGATTGTATAGTAAAGTGGAAACTCTTTACCAAAGAATGATATTTTGGACTTGTCCAAATTCAAAGCATTTACAGAAGATAAATGTGGCTCACATGGTGATAAATGTCTTTGACAGGTTCAAAAACAATATTGCACAGGGAGAAAATGCTGGTAAACAGCATTTTCTCCTTTTCCAACAATGTTTTCAGAAGCCTTCTTCCTTGGGTCAGTAAAGTAACAATTAAGGCTAAAAGTAAACAAATGGAAATGATTGTGAAGATGAAAATTTACCATTGTACCATCAGTTCAAGTGTTTGTTGCTGTGAGAGAAATTAATTTCAAAACTAGCTTAAATCTTTACCCCACCACAAAAAAGTAGATTTGTCCAAACTCAAAGCATTTGCAGACAACAATTTTTAGTATAACTCAAATGACAAAATTTATCTTTGATAGGAGAGAAAACATTGAGGGAAAAGGAGAAAATGCTGGTTACCAGCATCTTCTCCTTTTCCCATGGTGTTTTCAAAAGGCTTCGTCCCCCGAGTCATTCAAAGTCGGGATTGTGTGGTAAAGAATTAAAACCTGCCAGATAGCTGTGTCTTTTGCTTACTTTATGCCTGATTTAATATTTTTTTCTGCCAGTGACAGTAAAATATGCCCTCACCAAATGGAAACAGACTATCATCTCCACAATATTTTCCATCCTTTTAAATAGCATGATTTATACTGAAATGTACTGTGACACCTACTTTGATATCTTGGCTTTTACTGGGCCTTTATACACAGGATTGAACTATGCAGTGTACATTGATTGATTGAATTTGCATTTATTTATCATTGCCACCAGTTGTCCATTTGGGCAACACCCCCAGAAGGCTGTTAGTATTCTTACAGGGTATACTGCAGATACAGGACGAAACCCATCTTAAGTAACGCCTGATTCTTTTACGTGCTCGGTGTATAGAACCGTCACATGAGACCTTGGTTAAACGTCTCATCCGAAAGAATGTTAGTAATTTTAGATGGCAAGCCATGGGGATGGAACCCGAATCCTCAAGGGACTCAAAACATCATGTTCACGAGTCCTATGCTCTACCTAGCTATGTGGGCTGGTCATTTGACATTGAGTATGGTCTCAAGCTTGATAAACATAGGCCCTTATAGTCTCAAACAAACCTTGGCTGATATAGATCTTCCTTGGTGATGGCCTGATCCCCTTGTAGTTGATTGGACAAGTCTGTTCCTGTTGAAAACTCTCCAATGTTTCTTTCTTGCACATCCCCTGTAAAGATATGAAAAAAGGCCCTTTAAAACCAGACATGTAGATTTTTTCCCTCACAGAAAGATACCAGTACTTTTTTTATTCAACTTTTAACCCCTTACCAAATAAACAGAAAGAGACAGCTTTTGAAAATGTGGAAAAAGAGGGAAAATGCTGGTTAGCACAATGCTGTTCTATCAAAGATAGAAATCATAATCTGAACTACATCTAATTTGCAAATGCTTTCATTTTTATCTAGTTCAAAGTTTTGTCAATTTTGGTAAAGAATTTAACTATTTCAAAGAAAAATGTTGGTGCATTTCAGTTCAAAAGGTCCAAGTAACCCTTTGCATACCCTGAACAACTTTTTACACGATTGCCGAATAAGGTTTCGTCTTTGTGTAGAAAGCTTCCTTTTTGGCTTATTTTGCTGTTTTGATGAACATTTTAAGTACTGTGGCCAGGAATGTCATAGTATGACAGATGGTGTAGGTCTAAGATTAGACTACAGATTTTGTGCATTCTGGTTGTGACCTACACTGTACTCAAAATAAAAAAACTTATGCTTTCGCACTGTTTGAAAAAGAAACTTATGCAATAATCATGATAGCAGCTATAAATCTTAATATAACCCCTTTACTCTTTCACAAATGACAAAATTGTAGTCTTGTCCAAATTGAAAGCACTTGCAGATGACAAATCAAATATAACTCAAAAATTGAAATTTGTTTCCAGAAGAGTAGAAAACATTGTGGGAAAAGGAGAAAATGCTGGTTACCAGCATTTTTTCCTCTCCCACAATGTTTTCAAGGTCAGGGTTGTTAAAACCAGAGGTTGTTTGGTAAAGGGTAAAGTAAGATTCTTAAATCTAGAGCTGACATGTTTAGAACTCAACTCAGCATAATAAATGGATGCGAATGGCTTGCAACACGCAAAAACGGACATTCTGACATTTGCGTAAAATGTCATCTTGGATCAGGCTGCACAGTCCATGCAGGCTAATCTGAAATGATAATTTCCATTTTTTTTGTAATTTTCTGTTTTGCACATGTCTACTGTAGCAGAAAATCTAATTTAGTGGTAAACCCCCGTCTCAGATTAGCCTGCACGGACATTTTATGCAAATGTCCAAATGCCCCTTTTCCTGTTATGCAGCGCAAATAATGAACTCAACTTACCCGGTACCGGTAATTCAGAAACTGACTCTGATAGTAGATATCAGTAAAATAAACAACTTAAGCTTTTTTATGGAACCATCATATTTTCAGAAATCTTTTCTATGAGTTGCTACGGATTGATTGATTGATTGTATCAATATTATTCCAGTTATATCGTGGCAGCTAGTGCACCTATTCATGCATTCCTGTAGTGTCTTTTACCAGTACTCCCCACAATTTTCTCTCCAAGCCACTGGCTACTTTCCCACATAACCATCCTCAAAACAATGGTCAGCTGTAAGGGAGGAATGAATCCTATCACAAGGATTATCATCAATTTTCAGATGGAAATTGGCCAAGCCAGGGATCAAACCCACAACCCCCTGTTCTGAAGTCCTGAGCTACCGAGGCTTGGCTAAGGGTTTGCTAACCCTTTCCCAAATGACAAATTTTGGACCCTTCCAAACCAAAAGAGTTTGCAGAAGACAATTTTAGATTTGGAGAAAACGGCAAAAAGTTCTCAAAAAGGGTAGAAAACACTGTGGGAAAAGGAGAAATTGCTCGTTATGAGCAATTTCTCCTTTTCCCACAGTGTTTTCAAAAGACTTTTACTGCAGACACGTAAAAAGCAGGGCTTGTTTGGGAAAGTGTTAAAACACAGAGTTGTGTGGTGAGGATTAGTCTCCAGAAATATTTCTATTACATCAATCTACAACCTCTATCTACAACGGTAGTAAAATTATTAATAAATGTGCATACAATTACTGTAGTTTGCTGCTAGGTTTTGAATAAATATATCATATATTTGTATGTGAAGAACAATGCCATTTTCTTTTGATATTGATCCAGAGCTCTAGACAGAGGGAAAGATTTTGACTTCAAAATTCAAAATATAATTTATTCTCCACTAAATCCTATGTTATGGGTACTCATTAGAATCATCTCATCAAGACGATTCAAATGAGTACCCACAACATAGGATTTAGAAAAAAAATAACGGACTTAGATAACCATCACTTCCTCTTATCTGGAGCTCTGTGGTTCATTTTGAAAAAAAGGAATGAAGGAATGAGTGTGAAAGATGACGCATAATTAAGCCTGCATGAGGAAAAAAAATGAAGCTTTTCCATGAAAATGCAAAGAAATTAAATGAAGTAATGTAAACAATTAAGTCATGAATTTAATTGTTGGCTTACACGTTAATTCTTTATCACACAACAAAACTGTAGACTTGTTCAGTCTGAAATGTAGCTTAGATAATGAGATGTGTATGTGAGAGGGTAAAAAGCATTGCAGGAAAAGGAGCAAATGCTGTTGACAAGCTTTTTTTTATTTTTCTATGTTTTCATGAAGGTTTCTTCCTGGGTTGTTAAAACTCGGAATTTTATAGTAAAAAGTCCAAGCCCCTTTCACCATGTTTTTTTTTCCCTGCAATTTGTGTAGATCAAGATAAGACTTCACCAAATATAGAGTCTAATCTTTGATATACATAGTCTGACATGCTGAGACAAAAGAAAGCTTGAATTCACAACTATGTTGGTTTTTACTTGACATCTAAAATCTTTGTTTCTTTTCTGGTACATGGGTTAAGAATATAGGGAAATTATGTTTGCTTATTCACAAATATCAACCAAATGAAAATGATTTACTTACCAATTAATCGTCGCCCAACATATTGATAATCTTAAAAGTAAAAAAAGAGCAAGAAAAAAGCAGTATAAGAGTGCAAAGCAAAAAAGAGTGCAAAGCTGAGGTAAAAGCTTTAGCAAACAGTCTGATGTTTTATCAACCCCGATGAAGAAAGCGTTTACCTGACTTTATGCCCACTTGTAACGACTCTAGGAAAGAAGCCTTATGAAAACATTGATGGAAAAGGAGAAAATGCTGGTTCCCAGCATTTTCTCCTTTTACCACAATGTTTTCTACCCTATCAAAGTAAAATTGCATCATTTGAGCATTCATTTGAGTCACAATGAAATTGTCATCTGAACATTCTTTGAATTTTGGACACCGCTAAAATTTTGTTGTTTGGTAGAGTGTTAAAAGAACTGTGAAAAAATAAGAAAATGCTGGTTTCATTTTTGGCTCTATTAAATACAAATCCAATCAATACAGCCACATTTAATTTGCTGTCTGCAAATACATTCAATATGGACACATTGAAAATTTTGTCTTCAATTAAAGACTTAAATCTGTAACAAACAACAAAATTTTGGCATTGTCCAAATTGAAAGCATTGCAGAAAACAATTTCAATGTGGCACATTTAGTGCAATTTTCCCTATATATTATATATTGTGGGGAAAAGAGCACAGTAGGAAAAACATTATGGGAAATCATGGCTGGTTACCAGCACTTTACCTTTTCCCACAATGTTTTCAAGAGGCTTCTTTCCTAAGGCTGTCAAAAGTTGGCATTGTGTGGTAAAGGGTAAACTCTTTAGCAAAAGACAAAATTTTAGCATTGTCTGAATTGAAAGTAATGCAGATGACAATTTCGGTATTGCTAACATTATCAGGTTTATCTCTAAGGAGGTAACATCGTGCAAAAAAAGGCCCAATTGCAGTTTTTAAAAGCTTTTGTTTTCAGGATTGTTAAAACTTGAGATTGTGAAGCAAAGGTTTTAAACAAAGAAAACTATGAGTATGAAAGTCAAGCATTGAAACAATAATGCATTTAAACAAGGTAAATGTACTGCAAGAGGACACACAGTGCCCCAAATTGCTCATCTGAGAAATGTAACCAAGTTTACAAAAAATTGTGGTGATCTTTATCTATGAGAAAAGGCTGACAATGGTTTGAATTGCAGTAAATTTAATGAGACTAGCAATAGCCCTTTACCACAGGTCCAGATAAGAGGGAGCGACAGAATTCTAAATCCATTATTTCTCTTCCAAACCAAATGTTGTGGGTAGTCATTAGAATCGTCTCGATGAGACGATTCTAATGAGTACCCACAACATAGGGTTTAGTTAAGTATAATTGATATTTTCTCTGCCTTTACCACATGACAAATTCTTAGACTGGTTCAAACTGAAAACATTTTGCAGATTTCAGACTAAATGTCTAAATAATGGGGTTTGTCTGGGAAAGAGTGGAAAATTTTGTGTGAAAAAGAGAAGATGCTGGTTGCCCGCACTTCCTCCTTTTCTATCATTGCTTTTTAACAGATTTTCCTCTGCAAGAATCATCAGGAGTCAGGATTGTGTGGTAAAGAGTTATTAAGATGAAGCTGTGACATAATCTTTGCACATAATGTTTAATTTTCCAAATACCTATAATGACAAACTACATGTAAGTCTGTGGAGGTGATAAACGTTAACTTTATACATGTACACTACCACTAAATATACATTTGTTCAATGTAAATGAAAGAGCCATTATTTCAATATTCAGACTGATGAAAAAACTCCTTTATCTAATACCAAAATTAGATGCAAGCTGCAGTAATTTTACATTATGTTTTAAATATATAAAGAAAACATCTATAGCTAGCAGCTGATTCTCTATTTCAAACATCAAATACATGTTCCCATTAAAAACTTTTATTGATGGTTACTATGCCGATTGGTTGGGAGGGGATACTTTTCTTCATTTTTTGGGGGGAGGGGGGGAGGCACAATTTTCTGTAAGGAAGGTTTCACAATGGCTCTATACTTAGCCCTCTACAAAACAATCAAGAATTTAATGAATTTGAAGAAAATCATGCAGTCCCTTAAGGTAATCAAAGCCTTGAGAATGCTGAAGTGGTATTTGTCAAGGAAACCTATTGTGTGGAATAAATAGTTTGAAAGATAAAGAGACAAATTGTTCAAATATTGGCTTAAAAGTCAACCCACTAAGCAAATAAATACCTTATCCGTTGAAGGGAGAGTACTCATGTACCTTAAAACTATAATTTTGAAATATTTTTAGCCTGTTACATTTAATTTCCAATATTACAATCAATTACTTAGATCTATAAATATTCATGAGCAATCAAGTGGAATAGCGAGCAATCATAGGACGAACAAGCAATGCAACAAATTGGTTTTGGAACGAAAAAGCCCGGGGTTAGTTGGCACATTTGTATCATTGTACCAATAAAAGGCTACGAGTGAGAGAAGCTATTTTCAATGAAAAGTAAGTATCTCAATGATCGATGGCTTTGCCCTATGTATTTTAATATGCCATTTCTAATTACATATCTGAGTGCCACCGAAAAACTCATTTGCCTGAGAAAAAAAGAGTTTAACTGGGTTTATTTCCTTCGGTTTTGCACAAAATAAGATACATAGTTATCAAAATTCAATCTTGAACTCATAGTGGTATTGTCTTTGACAAATACCACAAAAATGATGTTGACATAATGAGTGAAGGGTTAAATGCTAGATAACAAGATTTTCTCCTTTCCCACAATGTTTTCTACCCCTCCAAATGTAAATTTCAATTTTCAAGTCACCTTTAGTTTGTTGTCTGCAAATACTTCCAATTTGGACAAGTCTAAAATTTTGTAGTTAGGTAAAGAGTTAAAGGTTAAAGTGAAATGAAATATGACATCTATAAAGAAAGCAACATCTACATTTTCTACAAAACCACACCCAAGAGAAAAGAAAACAAAGATTACTTCAACAAGTATGGGTAATTACCATTTAAGTTATAACATGGTATACCAGTTGTACAGTTCTTAACGACTCGAGGCTTATCCGCCTCTCTACAGAATGTGTCTCCAATATGTCTGCACACAACATCACGGTTTTGTCTCCCTGTTCCACAACTAGCACTACACTGTAAGAAACACAGAATAATAGTGAGAAGGTTATCTTCCGCAGAAACCTTTGCCAAACAACAAAAATTTGGTCTTGATAAATTGTATTTGGTTGTATTGGGGTTTAATGGCACTTTAACAGCTAAGGTCATATCACGGCTGTCAGTGATGCACATGTGTTTCCTGGCTTTCTCACACCAGTACTTGCACTACTTTCTTTCCAAAACCACCGACTACTTTTCTCACATGCTACAGCAGAGGTGAGGGTGAGAATACGCTGGAAAGAAAGTTCGCCTCAACCGGGTATCGAACTAACAACCACCTGGTCATGAGTCCGACACGCTCACCACTGAGCCACCCAGGCAGGCTGGTCTTGATAAAACTGAAAACATAATGCAGATGACAACTTGAATGTAACTAAAGTGATGATTTCTGTCTTTGATAAGGTAGAAAACATTTAGGGAAAAGAAGAAAATGCTGGTTATCAGTATTTTTTTCTATTCAATGGATGTTTTGAAATGCCTTCACAGGGACTTAACTCTTTCCCAACCAAGCCCTGGTTTTTACGTGTCTACAGTACAAGTCTTTAGAAAACAATGTGGGAAAAGGAGAAATTGCTCGTAATGAGCAATTTCTTCCTTTCCCACAGTGTTTTCCAGCGTATTGGAAAACTTTCTGCCATTCTCATCAAATTCAAAATTGTCATCTGCAAACACTTTGAGTTTGGGACAGTCTAAAATTTGTCATTTGGGAAAGGGTTAAAAACTCTGGACTGTATGGTGAAGGGTTCAGTCTTTGCTAAGAATATCATGCCTATAAACCTTGTTCATTTTTATGCATATTTCACCCTTAACCCTTTCCCAAAAGATAAAATTTTGGACCAATCCATTCTCAAAGCATTGCAGACAACAAACTAAATGTGTCTCTTATCTTTGGTAGGGTAGAAAACACTGTGGGAAAAAGGAGAAAATGCTGGTTACCAGTTTTCAAAAGCCTTCCTTCCCAGGGTTGTGAAAACCAAAATTATTTGGTATTGGGTTAACACGGGCTATTTAGCTTTTCATAATTTAACCAATGACCTACTAAACTTAAAGATGATTTATTACTGTATTAACCTATTACCACACAATCCCTATTTTTGACGCCCCTGAGAAAGAAGCTTTTAGAAAACATTGAGGGAAAAGAAGAAAATGCTGGTAACCAGCATTTTCTCCTTTTCCCACAATGTTTTCTACCCTTCACAAAAGAAATCTCAAATTTTCAGTCACTTTTATTTTGTCGTCTGCATATGCTTTCAATTGGGACTAAGGTATTGTTGTCTGGTAATGGGTTAAGTAGGGCAAATGATTGCATACCATCAGTGCAGAAGAAATACAATAATTAAAACTAAGAGTAGATAAAAATTTAGTGATTTTTTTCCTAGTTGGTATTCCATGTGGTCCATGTGATCATAATGACCTAAGTATGATAATGTTATAATTTCAAAGCCTGCTCAGCCATTATTTTAGATGCAAAAGCACATTTTTATGGCATTAACTATCTGGAGTGTCTGTATGTTTTCTGAGAAAAGTATATTTTGTAGTATTTATCAGTGTCTCACAAAAACTTTATTTTAAAGTACAAAAAGTCTAACAAGACTCCCCCCTTTCACAATTTGGATCCATTTTGTCTGCTATTTTGTACTCTTTAAAACAACCTTTCTAAACAATATTTTAGCTGCTTCTCCCATTCAAAAAGAGCCATTACATTTACTAATAGACTGAAGGATTAATAGAAAAAAGAACATTTATATCAATAATTTTCCTATGCCTTGGTTCCTCCCTCCAGAATAATGAACAACAAAAAAAACAGCCTATGAAAAAAACAGAAATAAGGGAAGCCGAACCTACCACTGACCACTGTCCAGCATACCACCTTGGACAGATAAATGCATTACAGGATTTTCTAGAAGATGGCCTCACTTTGGGACACAAACTATCTCTGACCAACTGCTGGGTACCATCCTCATAGGTTTGTACACATGTCACAATTCTCCAGGAAACTCCGCCCCCACAGTCATGTGTACAGTTCTGCCAGGGACCTACACGCCACCTGTTGAACAAGAATTCTAATATGATATACCAATTTAGCTCTGTAAAAACTGTGCAATGAGATCATGGTAAAATTTGCATCATTGCATGCAGAGCAACGTCATTCTATATCAAGTGTCATTCTGTATAAAGTAAAGAAAGTGAGTTATACAATGGCACATAATCTTCATCCATGTTTTTCCGTTAAATTGAACTTGTTTTCCTTAAATTAAGAATTGGTCTTGTTAGATTCAAAATAATCTTCTCTCTATCATGGTTCATCAGTCAATAAACCACCTTGTAAGTTGTGAGTGCAATGAATTAACCACTCGGGCTATGGCTCTCGTGGATTATTATTTGTACCCTTACTCACAACTGTTGTTTATCAAACAATAATCGATAGATAGAAGATTATTTCTTAAATCTCGCAAGACTCTTTCTGAATTTTGTTGGATTGGTCTTTTAAGTAATCATAAAAGGTGCTCAGAAAATTTATACAGATAATATCTACAAGGAGTCTGAAAATGGGGCATGTTGGGCTAAAAAACAGGTTACTGAGATGAATTCTAGGAATAGCTGTTGTGTCCTCTAGATGCCACATTTTGAGTCCATCACTCATGCATGTTTGTTAGAATTATCCAAATTTGAACACATTTAGACATCACTGTTTACATTTGGCAGCTACTGAGGCTTTAACTATTTACCAAATGTCAAAACTTTAGACCACTCCAAATCGAAAGCATTTGCAGACAACAAAATAAATGTGGTTGAAAAAATGAAAATAGTTGTCGGAAGGATAGAAAACATTGTGGGGAAAAGGAGAAAATGCTGGTTACCAGCATTTTCTCCTTTTCCCACAATGTTTTAAAAAGGCTTCTTTCTCAGGGTTGTTAAAAGTCGGGATCGTGCGGTAAAGGGTTAAAACAATCATCCGTAATGTGAGTTTACATACTCAGGTGGGCACATGCCCATGGAACATGTTGTCTTGGATTCTGGAGGTCTCAACAGCTTGTTACAGGAAGAAGAATCAACAATCTTTCCCTCTTTTATGTTGAAACAGAGCAACTTCTTCTCTTTTACACCTGTCTAGCAAAATAGAAACACAGAAAATTTGAGAAAATATCATGAGCATCTCTTAATAATAAATCATTACCAAACAATCCTGTGTTCTAACAAACCAGAAGCAAAGAGACCTATGAAATTATTGAGCTTAACCCATTATCATACAATCCCTACTTTTGACAACCCTGAGAAAGAAGCCTTTAGAAAACATTGTGGCATAAGTATTTCCTACAATGTTTTCGACCCTTTACAAAACAAATTTCAAATTTTCAGTCACTTCTATTTTGTCGTCTGCAAATGCTTTCAATTTGGACAAGCCTAAAATATTGTCGTTTGGTAATGAGTTAAAGGAAAAAAATACAGGTTTCCAGCATTTTCTTTTCTCCTTTTCCTGTATTTTTTCCCTTTACAAACTCAGCTCCAACCATCCAACTTGTAATCAAGTAACAAAATGTCAGACATATCTAAATCCATTGCAGTTGTATACGAAAAACAATGTGGAAAAAAGGAATAATGCTGGTTACCAGCATTTTCATATTTTTTCCTACAATATTTTCAAAAGCTTCCTCAAGGTCAAAGGCCTTTTGAAATATCATGGGAAAAGAAAAATTGCTAGTTACCAGCATTTCTTTCCTCCTTTTCTCATATTTTTTACCTATACAAATAAAGCTTCCATCATCCAACTTACCAAATGACAAAATCTCAGACACATCTAAATCCAAAACAACTGTATACAAAAAATCAAATGTATTTCAAATGGTCAAAATTGTCTTTGGCAGGGTATAAAACACTGTGGAAGAAAGGATAAAATGCTGTTTACAAGCATTTTCTCATTATTTCCTCAATGTTTTCAAAAGCTTCCTCAAGGTCATCAAAACTAAGAATTATGAGAACTAGGATACATCTGTCATCTGTAGATGCTTTTCATCTCTTTAACTCTTTGCCAAATGACAAAATTTTAGACCGATCCAAATTGAATGCTGTTGCAGACGACAAATCAAACATAAATCAAGAATTGAAATTTGTTTCCAGCAGGGTAGAAAAGATTGTGGGAAAAGGAGAAAATGCTGGTTACCAGCATTTTCTCCTTTTCCCACAATGTTTTCAAAAGCCTTCTATCTCAATAAACCAAGGATTATTTGGGAAAGGGTTAACTACTAAGTAAATAAACTGCATTTTCTCAAAGGCCAAAAATACATTCCCTCTGATCAAGATAAAGAGACAGTTGTGTCATTATCTAGAATATAATATGGCACTGGACAGCGTAGATCAGAGATCAAACTGCATGGTCTGCAGTGTCTAATTTTGATCTGCATTGTCCATAAGAGCTTCTAGTGTCGTCTAAGGTATGAAACAAGTTAATATGTACAAAACTCTGGTCATGCCATCTTATAACGAGCAGATAGGTCCTGCACTGCCAAGCAATTAACCCTTTACCCTACAAGGCATTTCTATGGTATCTCTAATTGACCTTAAACAACAGCAAGGATGAAGCCGTTTCTTTTGTGTATATGACACCTTTCGATAGCATAGAAAACATTGTGGCAAAAATGAAATTGCTTGTCACGAGCAATTTCACCTTTTTCCACAAATGTTTTCCAAAGGCTTCTACAAGCAATGTGTAGAAATGAGTATCTATGGAATAAAGGGTTAAGACGCAAGATTTGTACTCAAGAGGTCAAGGGTTTAATCCTTGACTAAGACACTGAACTTTTCATTTGATTGTCTTTGGATAAGGAAAGACAGGGCACCAGCTTCATGGCAAAACCCAAGAATAGATAAGACCTAACTGTTTTATGGGTGTTAATGAAAGTTGCATAAACACCATGCCCCATCATTTAACTCTTTGCAAAACAACAAATTTATAGACTGTTCCAAACTGAAAGCATTTGCAAACAACAAAATAAAAATGACTAAATTTGTTTTGTGAAGGGTAGAAAACATTGTAGATAAACTGATAAAGGAGAAAGTGCTGGTTACCAGCATTTTCTCCTTTTCCAACAAGGGTTTCTAAAGGCTTCTTTCTCAGGGTTGTCAAAAGTAGGGATTGTGCGGTAATGGGACTGTTCGGGTATCATGTTTCAGAAATATTTCAATTTGTATTGTTCGACTTCCCCTCTATGGAATTTAACATTTTATGGCACAATCGCTGGTTTTAATTACCTTGAGACAGGCCATTGAAAACAATGTGGGAAAAGAAGAAAGCCCTGTAATATTAAGTTCCCACGAACTACCAACAGAGCAGTAAGGCATGGCAAATAATGGACAATGTCATAATTATGTAGTTCATAACTTTACAATAAGGATTCTATGAAATTGGAGGAGTCTTTGAAAAGTTACAAGAAGATAAAGTCCAGATAACATGGGTATGAGATTAAACATCTGGCCAAAAGAAATCCCAAAATGCTCCGTCAAACAGGCAACCTCTTGTTTGAAGTTTCAAACATACGGAAAGATAGATCTGTCCTTGTGATTTCAGATTTCTAGGACAACAGCCACACTTTACGACAATTGTCTGAATTCTGCCAATGTAGGGCTTGTATTGAAAATAAACAACACTGCAGAGAACTTGTCATGCTCAAGGGCTTCGGAAATGGGGGGGGGGAGATAAGGGAGTTTAATTATACAATAATAAATTGTAAAACAATTGAAGTTTTCTCCCTTTAACACTTTACCAAACAATCCCTGGTTTTTACGACCCTGAGATAGGAGCCTTTTGAAAACATTGTGGGAAAAGGAGAAAATGTTGGTTACCAGCATTTTCTCCTTTTCCCACAATGTTTTATACCTTGCTGGAAACCAATTTCTTTTTTTGACTCATGTTTATTTTGTCGTCTACAAGAGCTTTCAACTTGGACCAGTCTATAATTTTGTTGTTTGGTAAAGAGTTAACAAATATATTTGCTGGTGAAGGGAAGAAAGAAGGGGTGGGGAGCGGGGGAGAGGGAGTGGGAGGTGTGGCAGTGTGGGATTTGCTGTGAAGTTTTTAAATCTTTACCAAACAACAAAATTTTGGACTTGTCTAAATTGAAGGCAGTTGCAGACAACAAAATAAATGTGACTCAAAAATTGAAATTCAATTTGGGAAGGGTAGGAAACATTGTGGATAAAGGAGAAAATGCTGGTTAGCAGCATTTTCTCCTTTCCATAAAATGTTTTCAAAAGCTTTCTTTTTCAAGGTCATTACAAGTCAGGATTGTGTGGTAAAGAGTTAAGGAATTCCCTAGTCTTAAGTACATCAATTTAATCCATCTATTTAGCTAATTGACACACAGATCAGAGAAAAGATCAGTACATGTATTATGACAATGTGCATTTCAGCTTTGGTTGTGGAATATTTTCACGTATGTATGTATTAATTTTGTATTAGGCTGTAGTAACCCCTTGAATGTACATGTAATAAAAATGACCCCCCCCCCCACACACAAAGAAACGATAAACAAGAAACGGAATGTATCAGGCAGATTAAATAAATACAGAAATAGTAAAGACTGTTAAAATCTTCCCAGTTCAGAAAGAAATAATGATTAACTCTTTATCAAACAGTAAAATTTTAGACTTCAGTTCCCAAACTGAAAGCATTTGCAGATGACAAAATAAACGTGATTGAAAAAATGAAAATCGTTACTGGAAGGGTAGAAAACATTGTAGGAAAAGGAGAAAATGCTGGTCACCAGCATTTTCTCTTTTTCCCACAATGTTTTCAAAAGCTTTCTTCCTCAGGGTCATTAAAAGTCGTCATTGTGTGGTAAAGGGATAAGTCTGATCTTTATTTGTTCTGGCCACAAAGGCAACTTGAGTGTTTATAAGGGCTTTAACTCATTACCACACAATCCCTACTTTTGAAAACCCTGAGAAAGAAGCCTTTAGAAAACATTGTGGGAAAAGGAGAAAATGCTGGTAACCAGCATTTTCTCCTTTTCTCACAATGTTTTCTACCCTTCACAAAACAAATTTCAAAATTTCAGTCACTTTTATTTTGTCGTCTGCAAATGCTTTCGATTCGGACAAATTAAAAATTTTGTCGTTTGGTAATGAGTTAATGGTAAAAAGCTACATGTATCTTTTGCATGATAATAAAAGCATGGGATCCTGTGTTTAAGTTTCACAGAAAAGTCCCTATTTTTCCTGACATGGCTACCATGCTTTTTGTCTTTCAACAGCAGTTATCTAATACACATCTGGTTATTTTTTTTCCATTTGGTTTTTTTTTTACTATAAAGCTTATCTGATGAACTTTAGAGGAACAAATCTGATCAACGAACACGCACAATTCACAATTACACAAGATTACTGGACAAACCTTATTTTAGCTAAAAATTAACATGAATGCAATATTACATCATTTTAAAGGTGGGTATTTAGATTTTTAACATCTCAACATATTAAACAATAAATATATCACTAAAATTTATATGAAAAAAAAAACATACAAGTCATCAACAAAATTAATGAGAAGCATAACATATCGAAAAAAAATTTTGATGGTGTTCCCTTAAAAGGCTACATAGCTTCTTAAGCTATTAACTCTTTACCAAACAATGAATTTTCGACTAGTCCGAATTGAAAGCATTTACAGACGACAAGGTAAATGATAAACAAAAATTTAAACTTGGCTTTGGATGAATAGCATTTTTTCCTTTTCCCACAATGTTTTCAAAAGGCTTCTTTCTCAGGGTTGTTAAAAGTTGGGATTGTGTGTTAAAGGGTTTAGTGCATTTGGTTTATCCAGTGCACCTATCCATGCTTTTACCGTTTACAGCAGTTTCATTTTCAGTTATTATTGCAATGGTCAGTGCACCTATCTATGCTTTCCTGGAATTACTTTTACCAGTAGTCTGCACAGTTTTTCTATCCAAGCCACTGGCTGCTTTCCCACATAACCATTATCAAAACGATGGCCACATAATTATCATCAATCCTCGGAAAGAACTTGGCAACTAAAGTAAACATTTACCCGATAAAATGCTATGTGGTGCGATTCATTCAGCTATGATCAGCAGTTTAGAGAAATCTGGAGCTAAAACAGGACTGATTTTTCCTCAAATGTATTGATAGAAGCCATTTTCTCCATTGCTACTTTATACCGCATATTACTACATTCTCCCCGATATCGGGGACAGTGATGCGTCATATAAGACAGGTCGAATCTTCAAATATGACATGCGCAGACAACAGAATGATGAAAATCATTTTTAGATCCTTTTTCACCACAATATTTGAAATCTTCTGAAGATAAATTGAACCATCTGAGGTACTTTTAAGTGCTGAACAAACCCTCACACCTTTTCAGTTTAGAATAAGACCCAGATAATTGTGATTTCATAGTAGCCTTTGTCTATGTTGCTTCAGGAAAGTGGTCAGTGTAGGTCAAAGATCAGACTGCACATTCTGTGCAGTCTGATCTTAACCTACACTGCCATGAAAGAGGCAATTACTGTCATGAAAAGCACTGTAATAGTTGTGATATTTTTTCAAGGAATAGTTTCAGTTTGGACAAAACTATGAAGTTTTGCTATCTGGTACATAGCTGAACTATGTTTAGATATCAGTATGATATCATCAAAATCTGTCACAATTCTGAAGGTTTGCTTACTGTAGTTTTTTATCTACTTATACAAAATCTAACATGTGTTTACAATGCCAAAACATTAAAATATTCACGGCTTTCTCCATATTCCAATCATATATTTAACCCTTTCCCAAACAATCCCTGGTTTTACGGGTCAGGAATCAAAGCCTTTTGGAAACATTGTGGGAAAAGGAGAAAATGCTGGTAACCAGCATTTTCTCCTTTTCCCACAATGTTTTCTACCCTACAATATAGAAAAATAATCTTTTTAGCGACTGTTAATTTGTCATTTGCAAAATGCTTTCAATTTGGTCTGGTCCAAAATTTGCTGTTTGGGAAAAGGTTAAGGATAGTTCTCATCTTAACCCTTTCCCAAACAATCCCTCTTTTTCAGGGGTCAAGAATAGAAGCCTTTTGAAAACATTGTGACAAAAGGAGAAAATGCTGGTAACCAGCATTTTCTCCTTTTCCCACAATGTTTTCTAACCTATTATATAGAAAAATCATCTTTTTAGCAACTGTTTATTTTTCATCTGCAAAATGCTTTCAGTTTGGTCTGGCCCAAAATTTGCCGTTTGGGAAAGGGTTAACACCATGAGCTTCTTACTTTGATGATTATCAGCTTTTCCTCTTTTTCCCACAATGTCTTCATTACCCTTCAAAGGAGGACTTCCAGTTTCTACAGACATGCATCTTAATTAGTCATCTACACGAGCTTTCCATCTGGCATTGTCTAAATTTTGTCATTTTGGTAAAAGGTTAATCCTGGACCAAATGACAAGATTTTAGAAAATGTGGCTCATTTGAAATGACTTTTCTTTGACTTTTCTTTGAAAGGGAAGAAAACATTGTGGGAAAAGGATAAAATGCTGGTAACCAGCATTTTCTCCTTTTTCCCACAATGTTTTTAAAAGTCTCCTCTTTCAGAGGTGTTAAAAATCATCATTGCGTGGTAAAGGGTTAACCCACACAATCCAGTTTGATGAACTTGAGAAGAAACCAACTTTTGAAAACACTGTGGGAAAAGGAAGTAATGCTGGTAACCAATCCCTACTTTTAAGTACCCTGAAGAAGTCTTTTAAAAACATTGAGGGAAAAGAAGAAAATATGCTGGTAACCAGCATTTTCTTCTTTTCCCACAATGTTTTCTATCCTATCATAGACAGGAAATCACTCTTTGAACTACATTTAATTTGTCGTCTGCAAATGCTTTCAGTTTCATCAAGTCCTAAATTTTTTGTTTGGTAAAGATTCAACCCCTCACAAACGACAAAATTTTAGACTGGTCCAAATTGAGAGCCCTTGCAGATGACAATGTAAAAAGTAACTAAAAAAGTGAAATTTGTTTCCAGCAGGGTAGAAAACATTGTTGGAACAAGAGCGGCAAATTGTTGCAAGATACGTCCGTCTTACCCCAAGTTGTAAAGCTGGGGCATGCACTGGACAAAATTCAAGTATGAAAAACAAAAATAAAGCGAGCAAGAGTTATGATTCCTGTGCACTGCACTCCCCCTTGATGAGATCCACCTATGAAATTTCATAACCCTAGCTAGTATAGTTTTGGAGATATGCTCCGGACAAAATTCAAGTATGAAAAACAACAAAGGGCAATAACTCAAAAATTAAGCAAGCAAGGATTATGATTCCTGTGCATTGCACTCCCCCTCGATGAGATCTATCCACCCATGAAATTTCATAACCCTAGGTAGTATAGTTTTGGAGATATGCTTCGGACAAAATTCAAGTATGAAAAACAACAAAGGGCAATAACTGAAAAATTAAGCAAGCTAGAGTTATGATTCCTGCACATTGCACTCCCCCTCGATAAGATCTATCCACCCATGAAATTTCATAACCCTAGCTAGTATAGTTTTGGAGATATGCTCCGGACAAAATTCAAGCATGGAAAACGACAAAGGGCAATAACTCAAAAATTAAGCAAGCAAGAGTTATGATTCCTGTGTACTGCACTCCCCCTCGGTGAGATCTATCCACCCATGAAATTTCATAACCCTAGGTAGTATAGTTTTGGAGATATGCTCCAGACAAAATTCAAGTATGGAAAACGACAAAGGGCAATAACTCAGAAATTAAGTGAGCAAGAGTTATGATTCCTGCACACTGCACTCCCCCTCGATGAGATCTATCCACCCATGAAATTTCATAACCCTAGCTAGTATATTTTGGAGATATG
Organism: Tridacna crocea; assembly: GCA_943736015.1. Classification (NCBI taxonomy): domain Eukaryota; kingdom Metazoa; phylum Mollusca; class Bivalvia; order Cardiida; family Cardiidae; genus Tridacna; species Tridacna crocea. Next base: position 22,405,653 of record OX031066.1, read on the forward strand.
CTCCGGACAAAATTCAAGTATGAAAAACAACAAAGGGCAATAACTCAAAAATTAAGCAAGCAAGGATTATGATTCCTGCGCACTGCACTCCCCCTCGATGAGATCTATCCACCCATGAAATTTCATAACCCTAGCTAGTATACTTTTTGAGATATGCTCCGGACAAAAATCAAGTATGAAAAACAACAAAGGGCAATAACTCAAAAATTAAGCAAGCTAGAGTTATGATTCCTGCGCACTGCACTCCCTCTCAATGAGATCTATCCACCCATAAAATTTCATAACCCTAGGTAGAGCAACGGCGGGTATTATCGACACTTTAAGAGATCGGAAAGTGTGGTGTCGATAACAGCCGCTTTAAATACAAACTGAAGTTATCAGTGGTTTATTTTGCGGATACTCTACTGATCTACACATATAATATAATGGTGTCAAGTTGCGTATTGTAGCAAACAACGCCAACATTACATAAGGGTATGTTGGGTGATATCGACAGGCTTCGTCTATTATCGACATTGTATTTAATTTTCAAGAATTTAACATCAAAATCCTCTTTTAACTCATCATTATGGGTTTTATTCAGTACTCGTTGCCGAATTAGATCTAATATAAAGCAATTAAAGCAAAACTTGACGCGTAACATAGGTACAACCGCAAAAGAAGGCCGAACAGGTACACGTTGGTAATATCATGGACTAAGATGTCTGGACATTGCATCACTGCGCACCATTTCTATGGCCTATGACATGTTATTTGACGAGTATTGACCTCGTTTTGGAGTTTTCAAGCCAACATTTGTCTGGACATAGCTGTAACCCGAAAGATAAAAAGAAATTGTGGCTACATAAAACATATTAATTCTTATTTCTTTTATTCATGTCTTAATCTGTCGATAATTGCCAATCACACAAATTATCATCGCCAGTCATCGACACATGAATAAGTTGCTTTATGGTGAACAAAACACACTCAATTTTGTGATGCGAACACTATTTTACATCTGAAACTCGTATTTAAGTTTGAATTCAAGCAATCGAGCATGTTTCAGGACACTCTTCACGATGACAAAAACCACCACCCTCCTTATCGTAGCCGTTAACGTTGGGAAATTTTATTACTGTAAAATTTTACTGACTCTTTGGCACTTACAGAGTACTGTTTACTTCCGGCCCTGTGATTAGATAAAATATTGATGTCATATTTTACATCATAAAAATGAAATTTGTTCATCTTTCATGGAATTAAAGGACACAATAAAGAATTGACGATAACTGCCGACGGTCGGCAATACCCGACGTTGCTCTAGTATAGTTTTGGAGATATGCTCCTGACAAAATTCAAGTATAAAAAACAACAAAGAGCAATAACTCAAAAATTAAGCAAGCAAGAGTTATGATTCCTGCGCACTGCACTCCCCCTCAATGAGATCTATCCACCCATGAAATTTCATAACCCTAGCTAGAATAGTTTTGAAGATATGCTCCGGACAAAGAACTGGACGCCGCCCGCCCGCCCGGACGCCCACCCGCCCACCCGCCCTGGTTGATCCCATAATACGTCCTGTCTTCGACGGGCGTATAAAAAGGAGAAAATGGTGGTTACCAGCATTTTCTCCTCTTGCCACAATGTTTTCAAAAGGCTTCTATCTCAGGGTCGTAAAAACCAGGGATTGTTTGGTAAAGGGTTAATGAACTCTTCATCAAGAAGGTACAAATTGTATTCAGGGAAAGACTGACATTTCAAACATTTGCTATCATACAAATTTCATGACATATCATGATCACAAATGTAATATTTCTGCCTACTGGTTTATCAGATAGATTCCATAGACTAGGAATATTATTTTGGGCTTATAATCAAAGGTATTTAAACATAACAAGATTGTTATTTGATTGCAAATAAAAAAAAATCTTTATTTAACCTCTGATTAGAAAACTAGGAATAGCTTGATGCTTTGAGCCCGGGGGGCCTCCCTTAGTTGCAACGGATCAAGCTTCTATCTTGTAAACACCTTAACTCCATTGTCTGTGCATGTCATTATCTTTGAAGATTTGACCTGTCCGCTATGACATATCACTTCCCCCAATATTGGGGAGATTGTAGTTAAATACACACTTTGAAGTAGCAATGGAGAAAATGGCTCCTGTCAATAGGTTTGTGAGGAAATAAGGCCTGTTTTAGGTCCAGATTTCTCAAAATTGCTGATCATAGCTGAATGAATCGCACCTCCTGGTAGTATTTTATTGAGTAAACATTTATTTTACTGGTAGTTTGAAATTTAAAGTTACGGTTGTCGCATGGAAAAGTAGTCCTGTTCTGTACCCAGAATGACCAAATTAGATAGATTATATTTGTAGTATGCCATCTTGTGGAAGATAATGCCTTAACTCTATTGTAAGAAAATCTAAGACTAAACTGAAAACATTTGCTGATTGCAAGTGAAACATGGGACTCACTTGTATTTGGTCTTTTAAAAGGTAGAAAACACTAATTTGGGTAAGTTGAAAATACTTGTTACCATCATTTTCTGCTTTTGCTACACTGATTTACCCAGAATTGTCAAAACTGGCCACTGTGGTAAGGGGTTAACCACTGTAACAAATTTGGCAGACATAAAAAAAAAAGTCCTTGTAAAAATTCTAATAATACAAATTGAGTCTTAACTCTTAGACTGCTAAGCCCAAATCACTGACCTTTTTCGAAAAATGTAGATCAAGATCACACTGCATGGAGCATGCAGTCTGATCTTTGATCTGTGCTGTCCGATATCTTTCCTGAAAAAATACTTTCAAAATATGAAAATTTGGTTTATACCATAGACTTTAAGATGTCTTTTTAATTCATTCAGCAGAATAAGGGTAAACCTGTGAATCACCTTTCACAACTATAGTTTGATTTGTGGCCAGTGTAGGTAAGATAAAATATATAAAACTTGCAGTCTGATCTTTTTATGTATACTGTCCAATTTTCTGTTTTTCTACAGACTACTCATCTACGTGACAACTGTTACTTTGAATTTCAAACTAAAATAAACGTTTCCCAAATGAAACACTACGTGGTGCAATTCATTCAGTTATGATCAGCAGTTTTGAGAAATCTGAAGCTAAAACAGGTCTAATTTTTTCTCAAACATATTGATAAAAGCCATTTTCTCCTTTGCTAATTCACAGCACGTATTACTACAATTCCCCCAATACTGGGGGAAGTGATGTGTCATATAAGACAAATCTTTGAAGAATAGGACACGCGAAGACAACAGGTTAATACCTCACAACATCTGAAAACATAGTAGTAAAAGGTGAATTTTAAAAATACAAGGGCTTTTCTCTGATGCCTGAATGTTTTCAAAAATAAAAAAAAAAAGGTTGAAATTCACAATGGAAAAGTGTACATAATAAAATAAGATCAATTCTGAGAAAGAACGACATTTTGAAACTTTCAGAGTAATCAAAATTTCATGATATATGATTATTGATGTAATAAGTCTGTCTACGTCAAATGGCTTGGATAGATAAGAAAATATTTCAGGCTCGTAATCGAAGGTATTTTCATACCGGGGATCGTTTTTTGATTGCATGTCAATGATATTTGGAAATTGTTCAGATAAATTTGAGCCCTTTACCATTCGATACAGCGTTTTTACAATTCTAAGGTTCACATACAAATGCCATTAAAAATTTTGAGTGAAGTTTAATATGTTATTCTGTGAAAGCTTTTATGCCTTAACTCTTTACCATACAATCCCTTTTAACGACCCTTGGAGAGAGGCCTTTTGAAAACATTGTGGGAAAAGGAGAAAATGCTGGTAACCAGCATTTTCTCCTTTCCCCTCAACATTTTCTGAACTTTCATTGGCAACTCCTGTCTTCTGGACCACACTGTATCATCTGCAAAAAGCCTAAATTTTGACATGTTTATTTTGTCATTTAGGAAAAGGTTAAATATGAGCAGGGTTAAAATTTTTGCTTTCTGTGAAAAATTGTTTCATGATTATACTGTACTTACAAAGAGCTTGAACTTCTAAATTTGTCACATTTTTTTATTGACTGTAGCCTTTTTCTTTTTGCAAATTTCTGTCATTAATCTTTATCTGAGCCACATTCTGTGAACAGGGCGTTTAATGCATATGCAAAAAGTATACTGGACGAAAAAGAAACACAGAGTATGGTAACCTTTCAAGGTAGTTTAGAGGTGTTTAACTTGGTTGAGAATTCTAAATTATGATTTTATGTTTACCACTGATTAGTTTTAAATATTTTGATGAAACTTCATGTTAGTGTGGCCAAAAGGAAATGACAAAAAGGCTTCTTATTGACAGTACCCCTCCTCAGTGAAAAAAAGTAGTGACCGACAGCATATGGAGACTCAAAGCTTGTTCAATATCTCGTATGGTACCCTGCGTTTCTTTTTTGTCCTAGTATATTAATCAATTTCAGGTTGTGCATTCAGCGAAGGTTGACATGGGTTAACCCTTTGCTGCACAATCCCGACTTTTGACGCCCTTGAGAAAGTAGACTTTTGAAAACATTATGGGACAAGGAGAAAATCCTGGTATCCAGCATTTTCTCCTTTTTCCCTGATTATCTTTTCTATGCTATCAAAGACAACTTTCACAAGTGAAGTCACACTGAAATGCTTTGGAATCGGACAAGTCTACAATTCCTTATGTGGTAAAGTGATGAATTTTAACACCCCTGAAAGAGAAAGCTTTTGAAAACATTGTGGAAAAAGGAGAAAATGCTGGTTGCCAGCATTTTCTCCTTTTCCCATAGTGTTTACTACCCTATTAGAAGAAAGACATATGATATGAGCCACATTGAAACTGTCATCTGCAAATGCTTTCAATTTGGACTGGTCTAAAGTTTCATTGCGTTGTATAGAATTAAAACTGTTTGCGATTTTAAGATTTTCTGCTTATCTAGCAACTCATTCTACCTCATGATTCAGACAAAATAAATTTTGAGGATCCGTAAACATTACTGGTGTTTGCATAATATAGAGAAACACAGAGATGCATCAATCATGCTTTTGTCAGAGCATAGCATATTGTCTTAATTTCCTTGAAATTTAGTAAATTTGAACCAGTTTTACCCTTTGCATAATAATCTCTTGGGATGAAGAGGGATTCAGAAAACAATAAAAGAAAGAGAAAAATACTGGTAATCAGCATTTTGTCCTGTGTTTTCAACTAAACTTTGCATTACAGATGATTAAATACCTTGATTTGATCTTCAATTACATAATTTGTTCTATGCAGATGCTTCTAATTCCAACAAGTCTAAAACTTTGGAATTTTGTAAAACATTAAAGATTAAATAAGGAATGATTGGGTAAGCTGCCTGGGAGTAATATTAAATTGATAACAGATGTCTAGGATATTTACCCCCAGCATTTTTCATCCAATCATGAGTTATCATATTCCAATGGGTTGAAGATGCTTTAAATGCTTATAGAAAAGACATATGGATGAAGAAACAGCACTGAAATGTTTAAGCATTATCTTTTCTATTTACAGAAAAGTTACTTTTGAAATTGTTATAGAATTTTTCATGATACAGATTAAATCCTTTTTTCAAAATAGAAAACTTTATTACAATCATGGCAGAGGGAAAAGAGCAAAAATTTAGATAAATAAAAAAAATGCCTTAATCTTTTACCAAACAATCTCCCCTTTTAATGACCATGGGAAACATCAGGTTTGAATGGCTAATCTGAAGCATTTGAAAGCACTAGCTAAAAACAAATCAAATGCAGTTCAAGTTATGTATTTTTGCCTCTAAAAAGGTACAAAACTTTGTAGGAAAAGGTATAATATACTGGTCAAAAGCATTTCCTTTTTTTCAAGACATGTATTCAAAAGATTTTTTTCACAGGATCTTGGTCTGTATTCATCATCCATTCTTGAAAATATTCTTAGTCTTATATTTTCCAAGGTATTCAAAGTTTGAGGGTAAACACAACTTCTGATTGGCTAAACCATTTGGTTTAGCCCATCCAATGTAGTGTTGCTTTTAACAATAGAAAATTCTGGAGATTAAAGGTGGGTGCATATTTAGATTTTTCACATCACACCAAATTAAAAAATATATATATTACTGAAATTAATATGAAACAAGAGGGCCAGGATGACCCTGGATCGCTCACCTGAATTTTTGAGAGGACCATAGCCTTTTTTTTTTTTGAGGTATTGAAACATTAGAAACGAAATCATTATTTTGCTAAACAATTTTCAAAAAGGTCACCTGTAAAAGCCATTTCAAAATCTGACAATCAGTTTCAGAAAAGATGAATTTTCAAGAATTTCTTCATTTCCGTATAGTGCAAGTAGCTCCCATTCACCAGAGCCATGTTTCTAAACGGATCAAAATTTCGCAATCACATTTTGAAAAAGGTCATTCAAGCAACATTTCCGTGAAAATATTTTAAAATCTGACCAGTCGATTCAGAGAAAAAGAATTTTCAAGAATTTCTTCATGTCCATATTGTGCAAGTAACTCCCATTCACTAGAGCCATGTTTCTTGACAGATCAAAATTTGGGTACAATTTTTTAAAAGAGCTGCCAAAGGAACATTGCTGTGAAACTACTTTAAAGTGTCAGAGAAGAAGAATTTTCAAATTTCTTCATTTCCATATAGTGCAAGTAGTCCCCATTCACCAGAGCCATGTTTCTTGATGGATAAAAATTTCACAAACACATTTTGAAAAGGGTCACCCAAGGAACATCTCTGTGAAATATTTCAAAATCTGACCAGCGATTTCAGAGAAGAAGAATTTAACCCATTACCACACATAATCCCTACTTTTGACGCCCCTGAGAAGAAAGCCTTTTTGGTGACCAGCATTTTCTCCTTTTCCCACAATGTTTTCTACCCTTCACAAAACAAATTTTAAATTCTCAGCCACTTTAATTTTGTTGTCTGCAAATGCTTTCAATTTGGACCAGTCTAAAATTTTGTCGTTTGGTAATGGGTTAACCCTTTCCCAAACGACAAACTTTTGGACTAGACCAAATTTAAAGCATTTGCAGACGACAATTCAACTCTTGCTGAAAATATGATTTCTGTCTATGGTAGGGTGGAAAACATTGTGGGAAAAGGAGAAAATGCTGGTTACCAGCATTTTCTCCTTTTCCCACAATGTTTTCAAAAGATTACTATTCCATTCACCAGAGCCAAGTTTCTTGACAGATCAAAGTTTCACAAACATTTCTTGAAAATGGTCACCCAAAGAACATCCCTGAGAAATTATTTCAAAATCTGACTAGCAGTATCAGAGAAGAAGAATTTTTAAGAATTTCTTCATTTCCATAGAGTGCAAGTAGCTCCCATTCACCAGAGCCATGTTTCTTGACGGATCAAAATTTCGCAATCAATTTTTGAAAAGGTTCATCCAAGGTACACCTCTGTGAAATTATTTATAATCTGGCCGGCGGTTTAAGGAAAGAAGATTTTTAAAGAATTTCTTAGAAAATTCCATTTGGTTGCCATGGCAGCCAGGCTTTTTGATGGAATCAAATTCTGTGGACAATTTTTTTAAGGAGGCCCTCCCAAAGAACATTCCAGCCAAGTTTCGTCCAAATTGGTCCAGCGGTTTAGGGGAAGTTGATGTTTCTTTAAAGAGTTGTTGACCACGCATGACAAACACCAGGTGATCCTAAAAGCCCTCCTTGAGCACATTGTGCACAGGTGAGCTAAAAACAATACAAATCATCAATAATTAAGAATCATAAAATTACAAAAAAAATTTTTTTGGTGGTATTCCCTTAAAGGTGGCCCTTCAGATTTTGAATAATTTTTTACAAAAATGCAAAAAAATCATCCTTATACTCCCATAGCTTTTTAATGTGCGTTCATAAAACCTGCGCAGTCGAAAACCATCCGATAACACGAGAAATTAGAGATTTATTACGGACCAGGTTGACAGCAACGGGAGACACGTTCCATTTTTAGATTATTAATTCTCTCATTTAAATACAGGAAAACACAAACAAAGCTTCAATCATCCATCCGAAGAAGACATTACGGAAAATAATTATTACATGTTTGTTATGTAATGGAATTTAAGCGTTATTAGTCACGTGTCAGTCACTTGAAATTCCCACAATGCTTTATTGATTTTTGGCGCGAAATCTAAAAATAGCTTAAGAGGCTACGTAGCCTTTTAAGGGAATACCATCAAAAAAATTTTGGGGGGGAATTTTATGATTCTTAATTATTGATGATTTGTATTGTTTTTTCATATCAATTTCAATAATATATATATTTTTTTAATTTGGTGTGATGTGAAAATTCTAAATACCCACCTTTAAAAGGCTACATAGCCTCTTAAGCCATTTTCAGATTTCCCGCCAAATTCAAAAAAGCATTGTGGGAAAGTGCAGTGACTGGCACGTGACTAATGACTCTCAAATTCCATAATTGTAACAAACAGGTAATTATTTTCAATAATGTCTAGAACTTCAGGTGCTATGTTTGAAGCTTTGTCTGTATATTTATGAGTGAGTTGCTGATGTGTTTCCCTTCAGTGTCGACCTGGGCTGTAGTAAAACTCTGATTTCTCATGTTGTCTGAATGTTTTTCCACTACTGGGGTTTTTTGAATGGAAACTAAAAGGCTTTGGGAGCAGAAGGATGATTTTTTTGCAAAATTTTTGTCCCAAAATCTGAAGAGCCATCTTTAAGACAAAGAATGTTCTTATGAATGGTTGGTGAATACAAGCCCTGGGATTATTTTGTCAAGGATTAAAAAGAAGCAATAAATGTACACAGCATTCTGATATCATCTAGAAACAGTTTAATTGACAAGTAGTTGGCAACATTGAGGAAACAGAAACAGCTTCTCAATCAAACACCATGAATAACTTCTCAATGCTTTTTTTTTTCAGTCTAATCCCCATTTTATCTACTCCCTGTAAATCAGATATTTTTCCAAATATTTGATCCTACCGCCATTGAAAGATGCCAAAAAGCATTAATGAATAATGAGCCATCAAATTAACTCTCTCCTGAACGACAAAATTTTAGACATGTCCAAACCGAAAAAACATTTGTGGACATCAAAATTGATGTGACTTAAAAATTGAAGTTTGTTTTGGGAAGGGTAGAAAACATTGTGGGAAAAGGAGAAAATGCTGGTTACCAGCATTTTCTCCTTTTCCAACAATGTTTACAAAAGTCTTCTTCCTCAAGGTCATGAAAACCAGGGATTATTTGGTGAAGGCTCTTAATAATAGCTTTTTGCCTGAGAGAAGCCGTCAATTAGTTAGAGAATTATGCTTGGAATGACTGCAATGTTGATACTAGATGTAACTATATTGTAATTAATTCTAGGAAATAATTATCCTTTTATCTTATTATCAATAAGTTGCTTCAACATAATTTGGTAAGGAATTCACCTCTGGCATAGCTTAACCCTTTCAATCTTCACTAGATGAGGTAAATTTGGTCTGCTGAAATTGAAAGAATTTACAGAAAACAAATTCAGAGTGGCCAAAAAGGTGGTTGATTGATCCATTGTATGGTGTTTAATGCTGTTTCCAAACATTATCTAAGTTATATCACGGCGGCCAGTGCACATATCCATGCTTTCCTAGAGTTTTTTAAACCTGTACTTCGCACAATTTTCCGAGCGAGACTGGTGTCATTTATGGTATGGAAAGAGCTAAAACATGATAAAATTTTGGAGTCCACAAAATTAAAATCACTCAGGACCAATGAAATGTGGCCTAATAGATCATTTCTTAGTAAGGTAGAAAACATTGTTAGAAAAGGAGAAAATGCTGGTAACTAGCATTTTCTCCTTTTCTAACAAGGTTTTCAAAATCCTTTTCTCTCTGAAAACTCGGGACTTTGTTAGAATGAGCTAATGTTTGAACATAGCCTATTCAACAATCATTCTTAAACAGCACTCTTGTCTCATTCTCAATTCAATAAAGTTATGCAAGTTCCGACTGACTAATCTGTTTTATCACATAAACTCCCCCCCCCCCCTCCTTTGCAGTGTATTAAACCTGTGACTTATTTTTGATAATGCACTAGTGTATAATCATTTTCTGGGTCCTGGTTCTGATCAATTTTTAGTCTGATATCTCTTTGTGAAATCCAAGACCCCACAACATAGGGCCAATATCCACCCTTAGGGGCCATAATTTGAAGTTTTGGTAGAGGGCCACTAAATGATGCTACATGCCAAATATGAAAGCTCCTGCTCTTACGGTTTGGGACAAGAAGATTTCTTAAGTTTTTTCTCTCGGTTGCCATGGCAACCAGAGTTCTTCATCAAATTCAAATCTTTGAAGTATTCTGAAAGTACATCACCTAGGGATCATTTCTGTGAAGGTATGTTTTAGGAGGAGAAGATTTTTTTGTAACTGTGAACGGACGGACGGATGGACGGACAGACAGACAGACGACAGGCATTGACCAATCACAATAGCTCACCTTGAGCAATTCATGCTCAGGTGAATTAAAATGGAGAAAAAACTGGTTACCAGCACTTTCTCTCCTTTCCATAATGTTTTCAAAAACCTTCTTCTTCAAGGTCATTAAAATTCAGTCTTGTATAGTAAGGATAACTGTCAAGGCTAATGAGAATGTGCATCTATAAATAATGAATCAGTCATGAATTTTGAAAAGCTGATGACTCTGCATCCTCAAAGCTGTCACTGCATTTATGACATTTGTGATGCATTTCACTAATTCTATCCTATCCAAAATATTCCATGTTTCAAACATCTGGTGATGAAATATTTAAAACATTGCGAAGAAAGGAGAAAATGATGGTAAACAGCATTTTTTACTTTTCCCTGTAATGTTTACTAGAGCTTTAAACCTGAATTTCAAAATATGACTCACATCTTGAACATTTTTTTGTCTGCAAATTCCTTTAACTCATTACCAAACAACAAAATTTTAGGTTTATCCAAAACGAAAAAGCATTTTGCAGGTTGACAAAATAAAAGTGACTGAAAATTTGAAATTTGTAAAGGATAGAAAACATTGTGGGAAAAGGAGAAAATGCTGGCTACCAGCATTTTCTCCTTTTCTCACAATATTTTCAAAAGACTTGTTTCTCAGGGTTGTCAAAAGTACAGATTGTATTGGTAATAGGGTAATTAAGGTAAGTCGAAAATTTTGTCGTTTGTTGAAGAATTAACATTCACTTGACAAGAATACATTAGGCAACTTTTAGCAGCATAAACCTTCATGCTTATCATTTATTTCATTCATTCTATTTCAGTCATTTCATTATTTTCTAACGTATTATTTTATGATATATATAATGTCCATGTATTGTTTGTCCATTATTACTGTTTGTTTGTTTTGTTTGTTTGTTTGTTTGTTTGTATACGTCTATCTGTTCCGTATGTATTTGTACATGAAATTGACGAGGAACCTCATGGTTCAAGTCAAAGAATAAAACTATATCATATCATATCTTATCTCTGTAGCATATCTGTTTTTTAATCTTTTAATAAAAAAAGTGTGCTGAATTAATCCTCTTTCAGACGAATTTTTTTCAGAGTAATTGATCCACATTGAAAGCATTAGTATAATAAAAAAAGAATAAAAGTTTTAAGTTTGTTGTTTGGAAGAGAAAAGATATTGTGGGAAAAGATGTTTGAAGGAGAAAAGATATTGTGGGAAAAGAAGAAGATGCTGATTACCAAAACTGCTGACTAGAAAAGACAGTGATCATATGTTATTGAATAAACTGTTAAACATTTTGTAAAGTTTCACTTGCAATGCCATTGTACATCAAACGTTGTTTTTGTACATGTGTTTCATTTCCTGGCAAAAGTCTGTTTAACCTTTACTCTTTATTCATTGACGAAATTCTAAACTTAATGAAACTGAATCTGCAGACAACAAATTCAAAATTGGTACAGTATAGCCAAACATCACTGAATGATATAAATTGTAGAGGGAAAAAGGGGGAAAAATGCTGGTTACCAGCATTTTCTCTGGTTACCAGCATTTTTCTCCTTTTCTCACTATGTTTTCAAAAGCCTTCTTCTTCATAGGCGATTAAACCTGGGATTGTGTGATAAATGAGTCTTTCACATCTATTGTGACCTTTGCAGCCAGTGCAGATCAAGAGCAGACTGCAGCACAAAATGTGCTTATCATTTTGGTCTACTTTATCTACCTGCTGAAACATTCGGAGCAATAGAAACTTTGAACACCAAGTACTTTGGACTTATATTTAGGCTGAATATAATATATTTGTTTTCTTTAGTCTTTAATGCTTTACAACACAGTGCTGACTTTTAACAACCCTGGGAAAGATTGCTATAGAAATTATTGTGGGAAAAGGAAAAAATGTTGGTAACCAGCATTTTCATCTCTTTTTTCCAAAATGTTTACCACAGAAAAATTGCACCAATTTGAGACACATTGAAACTGTTGCCTGAAAATGCTTTAACCCTTTCCCAAACGACAAATTTTGGACTCTTCCAAACCAAAAGAGTTTGCAGACGACAATTTTAGATTTGGAGAAAATCGAAGAAAGTTCTTGAAAAGGGTAGAAAACACTCTGGGAAAAGGAGAAATTGCTCGTTACGAGCAATTTCACCTTTTCCCACAGTGTTTTCAAAAGATGTTTACTGCAGACACGTAAAAACCAGGGCTTGTTTGGGAAAGAGTTAAATTTTGCATTAAATTAATATTTTGTCGTCTGGTAAAAGGTTAAGAATGACCCTTTCATTGCCGTGTAACAAAAACTCAAATTTCTCTGGAAAGATAAAAAAACCTTGAAATAATCCCCATACCAAGACTCTTCAAGACTTAACCCATTACCACACAAGAAAATTTTGGACTGGTCCAAATTGAAAGCATTTGCAGACGACAAAAAAAAAAGGTGACTGAAAAATAGAAATTTGTTCTGGTGACTGAAAAATAGAAATTTGTTCTGGAAAGGGTTGAAAACACTGTGGGAAAAGGAGAAAATGCTGGTTACCAGCATTTTCTCCTTTTCCCACAGTGTTTTCAAAAGGCTTCTTTCTCAGAGGCGTCAAAAGTAGAGATTGAGTGGTAATGAGTTAAATGTATTAGAGGCATTGAAGATCTGAAGATCAGAGTGCATGCTTCAACTCTTTACCAGACAACAAAATTTTCAGACTGGTCCAAATTGAAAGCTTTTACAGACAACAAATTAAAAGTAATTCAAAAATTTTGTTTCCAGCAGCAAAGAAAACATTACCAGCATTTTCTCCTTTTCCCACAATGTTTTCAAAAGGTTTCTATCTTAGGATTGTTAAAAGTCAGGATTGTGTTGTAAACAGTTAAGCAGCCTGTTAAGACTCTTACATATACAATGGCCTCAAAAGCATCTAACTCTTTACATTTACACAATTCCGACTGTTAATGACTCAGAAAGAAACCTTTTGAAAACATTGTGGGAAAAGGAGAAAATGCTGGTAACCAGCATTTTCTCCTTTTCCTACAAGGTCTTCTACCTTTCCCAAGACAAATTTCAATATTTGAGCCATACTTAGGATGATCTGCAAATGTTTCAAATTTGGATTGGTCTACAATTTTGTCGCTCGATAAAGAGTTAAGAGTCATGATCAGAACAGGGTTAAAAATGTTGCTATCAGACCAATAAATCTCTATCTATCATCTTGATATTCCAGTGTTTCACAAGTGTTCGTTACTTCCAATAAATTTTTTGCTCATTAGATCTATGGCATGAAAAGAATTATAATCGGAAGCCAAATGCTGTATCGACCATTTTGCTGCTTAAAGCGTGACTCAAGGAACTTTTGTGGATAGTGTAGATCACAATCAGACCTCACAGAACATGCAGTATAATCTTATATTCACAATATCGTATATATAGGATCTGAGATGAGTGGGCTTTTGAGAAAAGATTTTATTAACCAATTACCACACAATCCCTACTTTTGACGACCCTAAGAAAGAAGCCTTTAGAAAACATCGTGGGAAAAGGAGAAAATGCTGGTAACCAGCATTTTCTCCTTTTCTCACAATGTTTTCTACCCTTCACAAAACAAATTTCAAATTTTCAGTCACATTTATTTTGTCGTCAGCAAATGCTTTCCATTTGGACAAACCTAAAATTTTGTCGTTTGGTAATGAGTTATATATACAAATATAGTATCAGATAATGCAAAAACATTCATGAATGCTACTGAGTATTATCTATTAGACGCATTCACTTGTATGAAATACATACAAAATGAGGTCAAAAATGACATCACACAAAAGTGATATCAAACGTGTATAAGAGAAGAAAATTCATAATGGGTATATTACACGGCAAACAAGGGAGGTTAAATGATAAAAGGAGATCTGTATACCCACAAAAAAACCTTTGAAATAGCAAAATTTTAGGTTTTCACTATTGGCTTCAAAGTTTCATTTTATTTATTTAGAAGGATAAACGTCAATTCTTCATGAACAAATCCCATGTTTTTTCCATGTTTTTTTTGTTAAAATACCAGAGATAGAAGGCTTTAGAAAATAGCTTAACTCATTCCCAAACAAGTCCTTGGTTTTACGTGTCTGCAGTACAAGTTTTTTGAAAACACTGTGGGAAAAGGAGAAATTGCTCATAACCAGCAATTTCTCCTTTTCCCCACAGTGTTTTCTACCCATCTGGAAAAGTTTCTGCCAGTTTTATCAAATTTGAATTATTGTCGTCTGCAAACTCTTTGAGGTTGCAAGAGTCTAAAATTTGTCGTTTTGGAAAGGGATAATAAAGGGGGAAAATGCTGGCATTTTCTCCATTTCAACATTGTTTTCCATTCTATTGTAAGACCAGTAGGGTCCATATTCACCAACCATTGTTAGGAACATTCTTATTCTTAAACTCTTTACCACACAAAACCAACTTTAAATAACCCCGAGAAAGAAGCCTTTTGATAACACTGTTGGAAAAGGAGAAAATACTGCAAACCAGCATTTTCTCCTTTTCCCAAAGTGTTTTCTCCTTCCTAAACCAAATTTCAATTTTTCAGTTACCTATTTTTTGTCGTCTGCAAATGCTTTCATTTTGAACCAGTCTAAAAATTTCTCGTGTAGTAAAGAGTCAAATCTTCAGAATTCCATCATGTTTTGTGCAGTCTGATCTTGATCCTCACTGACTGAAAAAACAACTTATGCTGTAATAGACGTTTTCAGGGTAAATGCTCTTCCAAGTACAAGTTGGTGCCTTTTGACTGTACTTAACTATCTGTGATCTCTTTATTGGAAGTTCAAATAATTTTGGAAACTGCCATGAGCAGCAGAAAAGGTGTTTTTGTGTCCTATGGTCAACACAGTATATTTGAGCCATTCTCTGCCAAAATGAGGTAATAAAACAGAATGCTCTGAATGCTTTCTTTTATAGAGAACATTCTGTGTCCCATGGGCAACATGGACTGTTCTGTACACTATCAGCATATTTTGTTTTGTGTCTTAGGGCAACATATAGACTGCTCTATATGCTATCAGCAACATAGAATGTTCTGTGTACTATGGGCAACATAGAAGGCTCTGTACCCTGTTAGTAACATGGAATAGTCTGTTTCTAATGGGCAACAAAGAATATTCTGTATGGTATCAGCATGCGATGTTTTAAGTTCTACGGGCATTAACCTATTACCACACAATCCCTACTTTTGACACCCCTGAGAAAGAAGCCTTTAGAAAACATTGTGGGAAAAGGAGAAAATGCTGGTAACCAGCATTTTCTCCTTTTTCCACCATGTTTTCTACCCTTCACTACACAAATTTTCAAATTTTTAGTCCCATTTATTTTGTTGTCTGCAAATGCTTTCAATTTGGACAAACCTAAAATTTTGTTGTGTGGTAATGAGTTAAATAGAATATTTTGTATGCCTCCAGTGTCATAGAATATTCTGTGTCCTATGGACCACATAGTATGTTCTGTATGCTATCGGTAACAAAGAATATTCTGTGTCCTATGGGCAACAGAGTATGGTTTACATGTTATCATTTACATAGAATATTCTGTGTCCTATGGGCAACATGGATTTTTTTATACTATCTCTTACATAGACTGTTCTGTGTCCAATGGGCAACATAGAATCTTCTGTATGCTATCAGTTACATAGAATGTTCAATCTGTTCTCATGTGCAACGTAGAATGTTCTGTGTGCTATTTGCAAGATAGATCATGCTTGTATGGGTTACATAGAATGTTCGGTGTCATATTTTATAACATGGAATGTGTTATGACATTTTAGAATGTGAACATCACTGAAGCTTAAAGTGTGTTAATAAAAGGCTTTGATAATTAAAGAAGAAAAGGCTGTGAATGGTAAAAGACCATTAATTCAAAGACAAAAGAGCCTACTATGCTCAGGACATTATACATAAACCATTTTAAACAAATTGTGTCTCTAACTCTTAGAGTACCTATAAACTTGGTTCAGAAGCAATGCCTCAGCAAGCCACACAGCTAGCCATTGAACCTAGAACTGTTAGTAAATACAAAACCTACTTTAGCAAAGTTTTCTGAAATGTAAAGAGATGGTATTCCATCGGAAAAGGGTGAAGGGGGTTATTATTACAATCTGTGCGTTTTTCATGGTAGAACAGATTTCTGAGCAGAACAATTAACATGAAGCACCAAAAAACTATCATCCC
This sequence comes from Tridacna crocea, assembly GCA_943736015.1. NCBI lineage: Eukaryota > Metazoa > Mollusca > Bivalvia > Cardiida > Cardiidae > Tridacna > Tridacna crocea. Next base: position 22,422,266 of record OX031066.1, read on the forward strand.
CAAAAACCCAGACACGGATCTAAAAAAAAACAATCTGCAGCGTGATGAATGGAATTGCCAGATGCAGAATGGAATGGTTTTCTGCTTCAATACCATTTTCACCACATTACCTCATCATCTGCATTCTGTATTTTCAATTCTGTGATATAAGGCTTCTAACACAGGAAAAGGAGGCATTTGTATATTTGTGCAAAGTGTTGTCTCGGATCAGCCTGCACACTCTGCGCAGGCTGATCCGAGACAACACTTTACAACTACATTAGATTTTGTTCTTCAGTAGACTTGCACAAAACAGAAAATTATATAAAAACGGAAAGTGTTGTTTCAGATCAGCCTGCCTGGACTGCACAGGCTGATTTCAGATGACCCTTTATGACACTTCATACCTCTTTTCACCAGTTGCAGGCCATTTCAAGTCCTTCGTGCAAAGTGCTAGTAGTACATGGATTTCTGAATTCAAATCTTTTGTTAAACTGACTATTTGTATTATAGACACACTAGAAGCTTTTTGGACAGTGAAGATTGAGATCAGACAGCACACATGCAGTCTGATCTGTGATCTACACTGTACACTATCATATGACCAAACTTTCTCTTCATCTTTCAGTGGAACTATATATATATATATATCTGTAGCTGTTGAAAAGGTGTAATTTATTTACTTGGCGGTGAAAAATGTTAAATGCAGACTTTCAATATATTCAGGGTTTATGTCCTCCTCTTCAACTCAGATGCGCTTCATTTCCTTAAGTGTAATCATGTTTGGAGATAACCCATTACCACACAATCCCTACTTTTGATGACCCCGAGAAAGAAGCCTTTAGAAAACGTTGTGGGAAAAGGAGAAAATGCTGGTGACCAGCATTTTCTCCTTTTCCCACAATATTTTCTTCCCTCAAAAAACAAATTTCAATTCTTTAGTCACATTCATTTTGTCATCTGCAAATGCTTTCAATTTGGACCAGTCTACAAATTTGTTGTTTGGTAAAGAGTTAAGGAAATGAAGTGCACCTGCATCATTGCAGATGGGCTTGTGTTTCATAGTTTTGCAATCTATAGCTTTTATCAACTCAATAACAACTAGAGCTATCCCTAAACTGTGATTATACCCCTCACCAGCTTCTTTTCACAAAAACAGGTCTTTGTCACAGAATGCACTATGTTTAAATATAAAAGTAAGAGTTGAAAAAAGTTTGAAGGGAGATGGACAGATGGACAAACGGACAGGGTATCAGGACATTTGCCCCCTGGACATCTGCCCCGGGACTTTTGCCCCTGGACTTGTGCCCCCTGGACATCTGTCCCCTGGGCATTTGCCCCCATAGGACATCTGTCCCCTTAGGACATCTGCCCCCTGGACATTTGCCACCCAGACATTTGCCCCCCCCTTAGGACATCTGCCCCCGTAGGACATTTGCCCCTGGACATCTGCCCCCTGTACATTTGCCCCCTTAGGTCATCCCCTCCCGGACATTTGCTCTGGTAGGACATCTGCCCCTGGATTTTTTCCCCCATAGGACAAGTGCCTCCTGGGAAACGATAAGCCTCTTCTAAATGATGTTGAAGAACTTCTAACATCCTGAATTTTGCTTTATTTCTCTTAAAATGCAAAAATAGAATTTTTTATTGGGGTTTACAGCTGACGTGCCACTCATGAGTAACCGACTCTATAGTTATCATACTGGAAGTTTGATATTAAAACTGAAATCAATTAATCAGCCGAAGATTTTCAACAAAATAGCACTTAACGATACAACAGCTGAGAGGTCTTTTTCATAGTATACATGTATATCTCAAAGTTGCTTTTATGAGATTGTCCCTTTAAGGAGCTAGAAGTCCAAGTTGTAAACAAACTGAGGGGGCAGATGTCCAGGGGCAGATGTCCTAAGGGGGCAGATGTCTGGGAGGGGGGTCATTTGTCTGGGGGGGCACATGTCCTAAGGGGGCACATGTCCTAAGGGGGTAGATGTCTGGGGGAGCAGATGTTCTAGGTTGGCAGATGTCCGGGGGGCAGACATCCAGCTGGCAGATGTCCTAAAGATGTCCTAAGGGGGCAAAAGTCGGGGGGCACAAGTTGAGGGGCAAATGTCCTTGACCCGGTCAGCCTGCCGGTATTGTGTAGGATGATCAAGGTCAATACTTTTCGAAAATGTATTAAGCCTCCTTTTCACAGAAGATGGCTCAAATCTGTTTGCCAGCATGTCCGTCTCCCAACACCTGCAACTCAGTATGATTGCTCTGAGCAGTGTGGATTAAATTTCCATTGAAAATAAAGGTGTTCATGAAATGCTGCCAGCTCATTGCTGCCAGTCAGGTGTTGTGAAGCTATTGTATTTTGGGAACAGTGAAACTTTTGTAAGAAGCAATGGGGACTATTTTTCACTACTTTTGAAATAACAATGAAAATAGACTAAAGAATTTAAAATATTACAGGTAGCCAAATACCCACATCAGTTGCCTTGTCACTGGACCAGGAAAAAGTTGAAAGGGCCATAACTCTTGTCATAGAAGAACAATCACAATGAGGTCTGTATTTTAGCAGATTCTCATGGATAAAGTTACCTATAAGGACAGTCAGAAAAAAAAAGCTGATTCCTGTTTACCATCTACTTCTGAACCAGCATTTTTCTCCTTTTCCACAATGTTTCCTACCCTTCCCGAAACAAATTTCAATGTTTGAGTCACATTAATTTTGTTGTCTGCAAATGCTTTAAATTTGGAGTTGTCTACAATCATTTGGTAAAGACTTAAACAACCTTATGGTGGAAAATTTTTGAAAATGCTATGGAAAAAGGAAAATATGCTGGTGGCCATTTTCTTCACTGTGAAAGAAAATTTACATCATTTTAGCCATAATTTTTCAACTGAAAATGCTTTCAATTTGGACAAGTCTACATTTGGTCACCTGATACGGACTGAAACTGACTGCACTTTCTAAAAAAAAAAAATGGCAGGATAAAAATGCAAGAAAAAACAGCACATTTAGAATTATGGGATAATCTACATAAATCTATTCAGAAGTCTTTACCAAATAGTAAAATTTTACAAAGGTCCATAGTGAAAGCATTTGCATGCAACAACAATAAAGTGACTCATAAATTGAAGTTTGTTTTTAGTAAAAAAAAAAGAACCCTGGTAACCTGCATTTTTCTCCTTTTCCCAAAATGTCTCAAAAAATTCATCTTCATTATGGTTGTTAAAACTTTTGTTTTTGATCTAAAGAACTTTTGATTGACTATATGGTGTTTAATGCTGTTTTCAACATTATTTTAGTTATATCACAGTGGCCAGTGCAACTATCCATGCTGGAGTTTCTTATACACCCAGTACTCCACACAATATTCTTTCCAAGGAACTGGCTCCTTTCCCACATAACCTTCTTTGAAACAATGATCAGCACTGAGAGGAATCCTGCTGCATGGACTATCATGAATCTTTAGAAAGGAATTGGTTAAGCCTTGGATCAAACCAGCCACCCCATTTTCTGAGTCCAGTATGCTACCAGCTGCACTACTGGGCTTGGCTGTTTAGAATCAACCCTTTACCCCATAAGGCATTTCTATGGTATCTCTAACTGACCCTAAATAACAGCAAGGATGAAGCCGTTTCTTATGTGTATATGACACCTTTTCATAGCACAGAAAACATTGTGACAAAAGGTGAAATTGCTCATCACAAGCAATTTCACATTTTGCCACAATGTTTTCCAAAGGCTCCAACAAGCGATGCATAGAAATGAGTATCTATGGAGTAAAGGGCTAAATGTGTACACAAATTAAGTAAAAAAAAACACTATGATAAGCAATTTTGTAATATTGCTTTCATAAGAGTTTGCTGCAAGATGCAAATAGTTGTTTGCACATGGGCAATACATTTATAAAGTAGAAGAAAAGTTACCACCCCTGCAGGAAAGGAACTGAATCTGCAGATATCTCAGATGCATTTTACATTTGAAGCATAAAAATCTGAAATCTGGATGCAACTGTAATCTCTGTAATCTGCCTTCAGGTTATGACTCTTTATCTAACAGACACGACTACTCTTAGGTTTTTTTTGTCATAAAATGCATTTTAAAAATCTCCATGGTTTATCATTTGAGATAATCCATAGCAACATAGGTTTTTTTTTTATATACATCATTAACTTTATAATACCAGATGACAAAGCTTAACCCTTTACCAAACAATTCCTAGTTTCAACAAATCCTTAGAAACCTGAAAGTTTTTGAAAACATTGTTGGAAAAGGAGAAAATGCTGGTAACCAGCATTTTCTCCTTTTTCCCACAATGTTTTCTACAATTCAAAGAACAGATTAAAAAATTTTTGACAGCTTTCGGTTGGTTGTCTGCATTTTCTTTTTTATTTGTTCTAGTCTAAAGTCTCATTGTCTGATAAAGGGTTAAGACTGGTGGATTATGAAAACATTTTACTGCCAACGAAACAAAGGTAACTCAAAAGAAAGGCTTTATTTTTAACAGAAAGGAGTACAGCACAGAAGAAGAAGACAATGCTGGTTACTAGTATTTTCTCCTCTTCCCAAGATGACCTAAACAGTCTGCAACAGATCCTGAAGTTGTGTCTGTCACGTATATATGTTGAAATGATTGATATTTGAAGTTTAAAAGGTAGATATCCACATCCGAATCATCAAATCAAACTAAAACTATTTTAACCAAATTCTGTTAGGAAATAGTCAGCAAATCATTTTTCAACAACAGAAGGAAATTCAAGCAAAAATTTTCATGGTGTTTCCTAAATGGGATGCAGAGGCTTTTAAGCCTTGGAGAACCTGACAGACTTATTTTAGTCTAGTAAAATCTACACCAAAATAATTTCCATCAAATATTTGTTTTTGTCTATGGTGTTTCAACATAGCGGTTTCTGTAGACCAAAGATCAGACTGTGTGCCCTGCACAGCCAAATCTTAATTCAGCCATAGACTTCTTGCCAGAATGTCTCATGAGTGCATACAGGAGTGTCATGTGAAGGTTTGTGGGAATGTCATGTAGTCATGTTTTAATTATGAGAGATCATATTCAAATAAGTTGAACAAAAACATGTTTGATCTCATAATGACAAAAGGAGTTAATGCCAAAAGACCATACATTACTTAAGTCTTTACCAAATGACAAAATTTTACCCTGGTCCAAATTGAGAGCATTTGCAGACAACAAATTAAATGTTGTTAAACTGGTGATTTCTTTTGTTGATGGCTAGAAAACGTTGTGGGACAAGGAGAAAATGCTGGTTACCTTTTCTGCACAATGTTTTCAAAAGGCCTCTTTCCCAGGGTTGTTAAAAGTTTGGATTGTGTGGTAAAGGGTTAAATGTCAAAATTGCACCCTTCAGAATTTTCCTACATGCAATTAGCCATTTTATAACATTTCCATAGACAAATATATTTTCTAGCTTTTCTCAATATTTAATAAAAAAACAACTCTGATTCATGGCCAAAAAAGTGTACATGATGTCTTTTAACCCTTTCCCAAATGGCAAACTTTGGACCAGACCAAATTGAAAGCATTTTGCAGATGACAAATCAACAGTTGCTAAAAAGATGATTTTCTATATGATAGAGTAGAAAACATTGTGGGAAAAGGAGAAAATGCTGGTTACCAGCATTTTCTCCTTTTCCCATAATGTTTTCAAAAGACTTCTATTCCTGACCCGTAAAAACCAGGGATTGTTTGGGAAAGGGTTAAACTTTATCACAAAAAAAAGGATCCAAACACATGTTTTTGATTTGTTTATTTTTCCAGTCATTGGAAAACTAAGCAATCTAGCTTTATGAAAACATTCCTTTTTCCTGACCCCTTTCATCTATAACAGTAATCTGACCTATCACTAAACAATTCCAACCCTCAGTCTTTACAAAATGGCCATATCACATACTTGTGCTGATAACATTATGGAAGATGGCGAAAAAATGCTGTTTACCAGCATTTTCTCTATTTCCCACAATGTTTACTCCCTCAACCAGTGCAAAAGATGGTGTCATTTTGTTTTCTCTTTACGAAACAATCTTATGTTCTAAAGACCCTGAAGAAGAAAGCTTTTGAAAACATTGTGGAAATAGGACAAAAATGCTGGTGAACCGCATTTTCTCCTCTTTCCTCAGTGTTTCTACCAATTGCAAAACAAATTTCAGCAAATCAATATCATTTCTCATCTGCCATTACATGTCAGGGTTTTCCCTTGGCCACAAAAATAAGGGGTCATTGTGACCCCCTACTCAAAAATGATGGGGGTCATTTTGGAATTTGTGGGGATCACAACAAAATGTAATTCGCTAAATCGCTTAATAATTCAAAGCTACTATTTGTGAAAGTATGTGTTCTTTCATGTGTAGCCTCTCCCTATGGTTAAGGGTTATTTTGTTTTTATCACAGGAATCGACCATTTCGTTGGCGAAGAAAGCTTGTTGTGGGCCAGAGTGGGAAGTCTCTGTTCTTTTTCTTGATAAAGATTATCCGTTTCGGCCGAAAATAAACTATTTTCACCAATTAGATAAATAACCGATTCTTGTGTTTTGACACACGGGTCATGTTCATGCCACTGTCTTCAAAGAATAACAAAATGTATCTCTAGCTAATTTACAGTGAACCCTCGAGACCTTGAAATGATGTTCTGGATGCTCTTACCAGCCACAGTATCGTCTGATCTTTGCTTAAGGGCTCTTCTTCCTAGCAGACAGCAAGAATGATGTCGATTTTGACAGGAAACATTTGAGATCGACTGGTTTAGTTTAGACCCGTTTAAAGACCGATGTTATTTTAGTAAAATCGATACACAGTCCAGTGTTTCGTCCCATTTTCCCTTCGTACTCCAGTTTTTTTCATTTGCTCATGATGTAACAGTGTCAGAAGTATATACGATCATTATTACCTCTTATAGTATTTGTGCGTCCACTATGAAGCATTAATGAAAAAAATGCAGGTCATTTTCCTTAAAAGTGCGTCAAAATGCACAAAATCGTGCGTCAAGGAAAACCCTGCATGTACTTTAAACTTAAATTTTTAACTTTTCTTTTTGGGTTAAGGGCTAAGGGTCTAACCCATCACCACACAATCCCTATTTTGACGACCCCGAGAGAGAAGCCTTTAGAAAACTTTGTGGGAAAAGGAGAAAATGCTGGTTTTCTTCCCTTCACAAAACAAATTTCAAATTTCTAGTCATTTTTATTTTGTCATCTCCAAATGCTTTCAATTTGGACAAGACAAAAATATTGTTGTTCAGTAATGAGTTAAGCAATTTACAGATGGTATGGATCAAGATCAGACCAAAGAGAACCACCATTTTCTCCTTTTCCCATCAATGTTTTCAACAGGCTTTTATCTCAAGGTAGTAAAAATCAGGGATTGTTTGGCACTAGGGTTAAAAGTTGTACTCTTTACCAGACAATCATTTTCAGTCAACAAAACATAATGTGACTAAAATGTTGGGAAAATATCCTAGTAAATGGAGGAATAAAAAAGTGAGCCATTACTTACACCACAAATAACAGAACAGGCACCATACCCAGTCTCTATCCATCTATAGCCGGGCTTTGTCCCTCTGTTTGGATCTTTTTTACATTCATTATTCCCACCGCAAACACCACAGTCATCTGTCTTTAAGTCTGATCCCAATTTGTGATCACATCCAACTGACTGAAATGAAAGAACATGACTTTCTTAATTCTTTTCAAGGTGCTAAAATTTCTGACTTGACCAAGTTGAAAGTGTTTACAGGTCATATTCTAAATAAGCTAAAATTATGGAGCTTGTCTTTGATATCGTAGAAAGAATTGTGGGGAAAAGGGAAAACTTGCTGACAACTAACATGCTCTGCTCTTTCACACTGTTTTCAGAAACACTTGTTTTCAGTCTCATAAAAAAGTGGGATTATTCATTAGTGTAACAATAGGTCCCAAAAGTAAAACAAAGCAGTTCTTTATATGTATTTGAATTCATATAATACCATTTAAAGGTATAATAGAAATTATTGTGAAAATGACATTGTGTGGTTGGTCCAAATGTTGGTTGCTGATAGAGAAATTAATTTCAAAACTAGATTAAAACCTGCAAGGTAACTGTGTCTTTTGTTTAATTTTTACCTGATTTTAAAATACACTTTTTCTGTAGCTGCGACTAACATATGGCCAGACCACATGATAACAGACTGTCATCTATACGATAGTTTTCATACACTTGGTATGATTTAAATTTAAATGAAAATGTATTATGACCCCTGGTTTGATATTTTGGCCATTACTGGGCCTTTAACTCTGTGACCAAATGAGACAATATTAAAGTTATCCAAATTGAAAACAGTTTAAAATTGGCTCAAATGATAGGATTCTGCATTTTCTTCTTTTACCCTGATGTTTTCAAAAGCGTTCTCCTCCTGGATTGTTATAACTTGGGATATTCTGTAGAAGGATTAGGTAGTTAACCCTTACCCAAACAATCCCTGGTTTTTACAATGCTGAAAAAGAAGCCTTTTGAAAACATTGTGTGAAAAGAAGAAAATGCTGGTAACCAGCATTTTCTCCTTTTCCCACAATGTTTTCTACCCTTTCATTTGCAAAAATCATCATATCCATTACATTTGATTTGTTGTCTGCAAACCCTGTCAATTTGATCTAGTCCAAAATTTTGCCATTTGGGAAAGGGTTAAATTGTTTAGGTAATTTGGTCCATCACCACCTTACAAATATTGGTCAATGTAAATTTGGAATGCTTGTTTTAAGCAGTCTGATCATCACCTTTACTGTCCTTAACTTAACTCCTTACCACACAAATAATGTCATAATCCTGACTTTTAATGACCCTGTGAAAGAAGCCTTCTGAAAACAGTAACCAGCACTTTCTCCTTTTCCCACAATGTTTTCTACTCTATCAAAGAGAAATTGCATAATTTGAATTACAGTGAAATTGTCATTTGCAGATCTATACTCTAAAGTTGGAAAAGGCTTAAATTTTGTTTGAAAAAAGGTTAAGTAACTTGTGTTACTTTTGTCATCATTTAACTCTTTACCACACAATCCCGACTTTTTACGACCCTAAGAAAGAAGCCCATAGAAAACATTGTGGGAAAAGGAGAAATTGCTGGTAACCAGCATTTTCTCCTTTTTCTACAACATTTTCTACCCTATCAAAGTCAGAAATCATCATATTACCAAGGTTTAATTTGTTGTCCCCAGATGCTTCGAATTTGGTCCAGTCCAAAAATGTGTCATTTGGTAAAGAGTTAACCAGAAGAAGAAATCCCAAGGAAGAAGTCCACTACCACATTCTCTTCTTTGTTCATGCCAGTTTTTACCCCCACAAAGGTAATTGTTATAGTGTGGTGTTTAATACTGTTTTCAACATTATTTCAATTATATCAAAGTGGCCAGTGCACCCATCCAGGTTGTCCTGGAGTGTCCTTTCATTAGTATTTGCACAAAATTTCTTCCCATGCCACAAGTTGCTTTCCCAAATTACCATGATCAAAAGAATGATTAGCTTTGAAAGCAGAATAACTCCCATTCCAACCACCAGAGCTTCAGATAAGAGAGAGGGATGGTTTTTCTAAATCTTTTATTTCTGTTCAAAACCCTATGATGTGGGTACTCATTAGAATTGTCTTGACGAGACAATTCTAATGAGTACCCACAACATAGGGTTAAGTGGAAAGTGATCAATATTTTCAATTTTGAAATCGAAATCACTCCCTCTATATCTGGAGTTTTGAACCGTTGTTATCAGTCCCTTGAAAGAAATTGAGATTCAAACCAGCGACACCTTGTTATCGATCCCCTTGAAAGAAATTGGGCATGCTTGAGATTCAAACCAGCGACACCCAGGTCTCGAGTCCTGCATGCTACTGGCTGTGCTACAACGATTGGCTTGCAAAGAGAAATTGAACCATATGAGACACACTGAATTTGATGTCTGTAAATACAGTGATTTTCATTTATGACAAGGCGATGATTTTGCCATTTGACAAAGACAGAAAAAAAGAAGCAAATCCCTATAAAATAATACACACCAAACATTTTCCATTTATACACATGTCCAGGCTGTGTCTATCACAGCGAGTTCCATCTAAAACCTTAGGTGCCAGTATTGCCACAGTACTGGTACCCTCAGCAACACAGGACAGGGAGCAGGGGTCACTAGGATTGTGGTTGGGTAACCAGCGGAAATATCTTCCGGAATAGGATGCATCATTGTATGCAGCACATTGTTCTGATCTGAAGTCAGGTACTCCATCAGGGCAGGGCTGAAGAGACAAAAAGTTATTGAAATAAGAAATGATACAATGATTAACCCTTAACTCTTTACCACACATTCCCGATTTCTAACAACTCTGAGAAAGAAAGCCTTTGAAAACATTGTGGCAAAAGGTAACCAGCATTTTCTTCTATTTTTTCCACCATGTTTTCTACCATTTCCAAATCAGGGCTGGTAACCAGCATTTTCTTCTTTTTTTTTTGCCACCATGTTTTCTACCCTTTCCAAATCAAATTTCAGTTTTTGATTCAAATTCATTTTGTTGTCTGCAAATGCTTTGAATTTGGACTAGTCCAAAATTTTGTTGTTTGGTAAAGAGTTAAGAAGGTAGCCTTTGAAATTATTGCGGCATTTCAGTAACCAGCATTTTCCCACAATGTTTTCTATCTTTCCAAAGGAAGATCTCACAATCTGAGCCACAATTAAATTCTATTGTCTGTAAATTTTCTTAATTTAGGAAAATCTAGAACTTTGTCATTTGTTGAAGAGATTAGAAAAACAAACCTAGGTATGTTAACTTAAGGAAAGATATGAACTGTTGCCAATATGAAAAGTGATGTTGTATTCTGAAAAAAATATGCAGCTTCCTCGTTTTAAGAAAGATAAAATAATTAATGCTTTGCAAACACTCAAATTTCATCTGGCCCCAAAAGACCGTGGGATAGCAATTTCTTAACCTGTTACCACACAATCCCTACTTTTGACGACCCTGAGAAAGAAGCCTGAAGAAAACATTATTGGAAAAGAAGAAAATGCTGGTAAACAGCATTTTCTCCTTTTCCCACAATGTTTTCTACAATGTTTTCTACCCTTCACAAAACAAATGTCAAATTTTCAGTCACTTTTATTTTGTTGTCTGCAAATGCTTTCGATTTGGACAAGCCTAAAATATTGTCGTTTGGTAATGAGTTAAGGAAATATATGAACACTGTACCAAATAACAAAATTTTGTACTAAACCAAACTATTAGCAGGCGACAGAGTAAAGGTAGCTCAAATGATGACTGCTGTCCTTGTTAAGGTAGAAAACATTGCAGGAAAAGGAGAAAATGCTAATTGCAATGTTTTCAAATGCTTTCTACTGGTATAACTAGGTTTAAACTTATGATTACACGATATAATTTTAATCCTGGTTATGCACTGAAGAAGCGGGATCTTACGTAGACTGTGTTAATGGCTTGGACCAAAACGCAGACTGGTATGTGAACCGGCATGGCGTAGACCATCCCAGTGGAGCAATGACCGGGTGCTGAAATGCCCAGGGTTACCATTGTGGCAAATTTCAAATAGATCTAATTGCGATGGAAACTATAGGAGGAGTTGTGCAGACAAGAAATTGCAAATGGACGGACGGACGACCAGGTGTACAGTATAAGGTTATACGAGCCTTCGGACGTATAAAAAGGATGGCAGCTAAGCTTGTGCATTTGTTCGGTGACATCCTGTATAAATGACTAATGCCATGTGCTCCAATGAGACTGTCTACGCAGTCTGCGTTTTGGCCCAACCCATTTACACAGTGTATGTAAGAGTCTGATTCTTCAATGTGGACACAACCGCATCGTGTACTGAATGAAGAAATCAGAAGTAGTGCGCATGTATGTCATGTCTACAAGACGATATTTCATTAGTCCGGGCACGACCGTCAGGCACCCAACGATTTTTTCTTCATTGAGTACATGCAAGTCGGCCTTGCAGTATGAATTTTCTTCAGTGTGTACTCAACAGTTGGGTAAATATCATCAGCCTTGAAAATATTGTAACTAACAAAGCATTTTCTCATACATGTAATACAAATTGTTGGTAGGGGAGGGAGTGCCTTCAATCTGTAGGCTTGCTCCAATGTTATTTATATTATTTGGGTCTCCGCATGCTTGCAGAGACCCAAATAACAAAAATAGCATGGGAGCAAGCCTTAAGAATGAAGGTAGGGGAAGAAGATGAGGTTGGCATTCGAAGGAACCCATGAATTGGGAGTAAACAAAAAAAATTGAGACTATGTTAGAACGGGAAAATATTTCAGTCTTGAACTTCTTAATCTTTGAAATCTGTCTCAAGGTATCCGACTCATTAGGACATTTAAGTGTGTGGATCCAAAGTCAAACAACTCGTATTCTGGGCAATCTAATCCTGGTTCACAGTGGCAACACAAATTCAAATATCCATTGAGTTAGCACCATATGTTTATGCAGAAATAAAAAAAAAATACAATTCAAAATATCAGGGGACCAGTTGTTCGACTGAATAATGGCTAATTCAAATGTACCAGAAGATTTCAAGTCACATCTTGATGTTCGAAAGCGAATGACTTCCCTTTCCGTTACTTAACTCACCTATTCGTTCTTCAATTAGAACAACATGTTTCGTTCGGGAGTGAGACACTTAGACCCCTGACCATTTAGACCCCTTAGAATATTGATTTTTGGGTGACAACTAGACCCCTTTGAGACACTTTGACCCCTTAACATTCGAGACACTTAGACCCCTATTTTTATTTTCGGGACATAGATCGTTTTTGGTGTTTTTTTTTTTTATATTATTGTTGTTTAATTTACCTCTATTTAAAAATCAAGAATTTGTTTTTCAAATCACTTCTTTATGAAATTTAGGTGTATTTTTTTTTACCGGGAGTGAGACACTTAGACCCCTGATCATTTAGACCCCTTAAAATATTGATTTTTGGGTGACAACTAGACCCCTTTGAGACACTTTGACCCCTTAACATTCGAGACACTTAGACCCCTATTTTTATTTTCGGGACATAGATCGTTTTTGGTGTTTTTTTTTTTATATTATTGTTGTTTAATTTACCTCTGTTTAAAAATCAAGAATTTGTTTTTCAAATCACTTCTTTATGAAATTTAGGTGTATTTTTTTTTTATTGTTCTTTCATTTACCTATATTTTCCAATTCACACCTTTATGAAATATTGATTGTATTTTTTTTTTTATTGTTGTTTAATTTACCTGTATTTTCCCATCCACACCTTTATGAAAAAGATCATATAAAAATAATTGGGTTTGGGAAAGTTAGACAGCACTGTGGGAAGAAAAGAAGATCCTGCTTACCAGCATTTTCTCTTATACTACCTATGATTTACCCCATTACCACACAATCCCTACTTTTGACGATCCTGAGAAAGAAGCCTTTACAAAACACTGTGGGAAAAGGAGAAAATGCTGGTAACCAGCATTTTCTCCTTTTCCCACAATGTTTTCTACCCTTCACAAAATTTCAACTTACAAATCTAAAATTTGAAAGCTGTTGTACAATATTAAAATCTTTTCTATTTGTTTCATAACGGAAAAGTTCTCCTTGTACCCTTTTTCTGACATAATCCCACCTCAAAAAGATCCTGAGGGCGAGGGCTATTGAAAACATGAGAAAAGGAGAAAATGCTTGCAGACAGCATTGTCTCCTTTTCCCACAATGTTTTCAACCCTTTTAAAGGCATATTGCATCATTTTAACCACATTCAACTTACTGTCTGCAAATGCTTTCAATGTGGACAATTCCAAAATTTTTTGGTGCTGAAAAGGAGTAATGTAAATTGATGGATTTATTAATGATGACTGAAGGGTGGATAGATAAATACTAAGGGCATAAATTCAAATGATGAAAAAAGGGATTATCTCTGTGTAATAATTTATTGTCCTTATCTTATCTATCCCCAGTCAAAGGTGTTAATTGGATCATGAAACATCCTTTCAGAAATCCCTTATTTCTTTACCAGACATTAAAACTTTTGACTTTGTTGAATCATTAGCACATAATAAATAAAGTTTGGCTTTTATTTGTTGGTTCTGTCTTTTGAAGACTGAAAACAAAGTGGGAAAGGAGGAATTTTATTGATTTATGGTAGTCACTGATCGTGTTGAACAGTTTGAGTCTGTCAGTTATTAATTGAAGCTTTATAAAATTTCTCATACCCCTTTGCAATGAAACTGCATATTGTAAATTTTGTTTATATCCATTCTTGACCACTTTCTGCCTCAATGTTTACTATTAAAGCTCATTTACTCTATATTAAAAAACAAAATTTTAGACTGGTCCAAATATACTGAAAGCATTTGCAGCAGTCAAAATAAAAGTGACTGAAAATTCAGAAATTGTATGGAAGAGGAGGGAAAACATTGTTGGAAAAGGAAAAAATACTGGTAACCAGCATTTTCTCCTTTTCCCACAATGTTTTCAAAAGGCTTCTTTCTCAGGGTTGTCAAAAGTCGACAATGTGTGGTAAAGGGTTCATATAAATTTATAAAGGTAATTAATCTATGTAATAAAGTCATACATTTACTTTAACTTACCCGACAAAAGTTTGTTACCCATATTCTACTAAAAATACCAAACATTATGTGGAATCTTGAAAAACAAAAGCAATTAGCATACCATGGAATAGAACTAAAACTAGAGATGCCCGTTTAAATTTTCTGTTGACTGTTAGTAATTCAAAATCATTTCGTCAGCTTCTGTATTTCTCTATCAATATATGGTCTCAAAAGTCAAATTACTTGTTTTATGTTTCAAGGCAAGATTTACAAGTAATTCAATCCATAAACATGGTCCATTAATATGTAAATTTTCTTTTTGAAAATAGGGGTCTAAGTGTCTCACTAAAATAGGGGTCTATGTGTCTCAGGGGTCTAACTGTCACCCAAATTTTAAGGGGTCTAGATGGTCAGGGGTCTAAGTGTCTGACATCCTTTCGTTCCACGCTTCGTACCAATGTTTATGTTCGAAGATAGGTTCGAGTTAGCGTCCGAGTAACAGTATTTCAGATGAATTTTCTAAACAACTCTAACATTCAGCATGTGCCGAATACAATATTACAACCGTGCAGCAGTTTGTAAACAATTTCGTTCTTGCTCACGTGAGATATGGCTTCCGATATAGCACAAAAATTGAAAATTTTTCAGTTTCACAAAAAAGTCAAATTCTCCTTTGTAGAGAGTACTTTAAGGGCATGGGCTAAAACAAAGACGACTTTTGGGACCTTATTTGAACACGGAAATGGAAAAGCGGACGAGCTCAAGTATATCGGAAAAAAAAAAAGATCAGTCGTTCGTCGTAAGGGTTTTTAAGTCAAAGCTAAAAAACGAGAGGATCATGATGGTCTTTGGCGCTTACCTGTGTAAATGAGACACGGCACTTTAAACGGAAAAAATACTTCATTAACTAACATTTTCTCCATTTTCCTTTTTAAAAACCGTCTTCCTCAAGGTCATTAAAACTAGAGAACATGTGGTAATGGGTTCAATCAATCGCTTCTTATCAGACACTTTTTTCGAGAAACTATCTGCCATATAGGTTATTCACCCTTATCCTGCTAACAGAATGTTTGAGCCTATGGTAAAACCCAAATTTAATATTTCAAAGGTATTTTGGGGGAAAACAACATGTCCTTATCGGAATGGGTAGTCTGGTCTTAATTTACACTGTCCGCAAAAAGTCTGTGTGTCGCACTTAGCTGCCTAAGGGTTAGCCCTTTCCTGATTAATAAGTGGATTGAAACTGTCAAACTGCTAGTAAAAACCCAACTTTTGTTATTTCAAAGGTGTTATCTGGGAAAAACACGTCTCCTTATAGGACAGTGTAGATCCAAAATAAGACTGCACGTTCTGTGCAATCTGATTTTATTCTCAACTGTACGAAAAAAGTCAGTGAGTCGCGTTAAGCAGCCTAAAGGTTAAAAATTGTAGCCTACTTGCATCGTAACAGGCCGTTGTCTGCGCATGTCATATTCTTCGACGATTGGACCTGTCTTGTATGACGCATCACTCTCCCCGATATCGGGGAGATTATAGTAATAAGCGCTATACAGTAGCAACGGAGAAAAAGGCTTTTATCAATACGTTTGAGGAAAAGTCAGGCCTGCTTTATCTCCAAATTTCACTTACCTATTGATCATAGCTGACTGAATTGCCTCAGGTAGCGTTTTTTCAGTAAACGTTTATTTTAGTTTGAAATTCAAAGTAACGGTTGTCGCGTAGGAAAATAGTCCGGTTCTGTACCCAGGATGCCCAAATAAGATAGATGAGTATTTACAGAACACCATCTAGCCGGAGATAACGCTTGACAGGCAATCTACATAAATCATTACCTGATTATTGCACGTCGAGTATCGAATCCCTTTCCCATGGCAACGGGACTTGTATGCTCGGCCTCTGATACATTTCCGGGTCTGATATTTAGCCCCACCGTCGCACGTCCGTGAACACTCACTCCATGACGTCCATTCGGACCAGTGGCGTCCCGTAACCAAGGTAACAGTCTGTAAATAAAAACGGGATAACATAAACCATTTATAACCCTTGGTCTGTGACAAGGCGGGTTGATGCGTCTGCAAAAAGTATCGATTCATATATACCTGCCCAGTCCGAATTGGTCGAAACTTATTGCTTATATAATGTGACCCATAACGCAAAAGGGGCCTTCTAGGAATTGCGAAAAGTGCCAATCCTGGTCAGACTGCGCGAATTGCACACGTTGACCAGGGTTGACACTTTGCGCTTAAAATTATGATATTTTCTGTATGAAAAATAGTTATTTTATCTTGTTATACATTCATTTTTGAACTATCATCTTAAAATTGGCCTGCGCTATCTTTGGCCTGTCTACATCTTATTGATGTACGAAATTCCCAGGATGTCTCTTTTCGTGTGACGGGTCACATATGTAAACTGTCTGTATGTCCAATGACCATTCTACCTCATGATTCAGTCGGTTGTAAGACGGTATTGCTTTTATGGATCCTTAATCATAGGACAACTTACTTGGTTTAATGCATCGCAGAGATGCTTTTTGTTAACCCTTTACTCCATAGATACTCATTTCTACGCATTGCTTGTAGGAGCCTTTGGAAAACATTGTGGCAAAAGGTGAAATTGCTCTTTACGAGCAATTTCACCATTTGCCACAATGTTTTCCATACTATCAAAAGGTATAATAATCATACACATAAGAAACTGCTTCATCCTTGCTGTTATTTAGGGTCAATTAGAGATACCATAAAAATGCCTTATGGTTAAAAGGTAAATGGGTTAAATCTTCCCCTTCCCTTGTCACAGAGTATGACATTTCGAGCTTTACCAGAAAAGTGCCTCAGATATTGGGATTCATTTCTGAAATCATTAAAATAAAAATAGAGCAAAAGCAAGAAATTGCTGGTTACAAACCCCCTTTTTTCCTCCCGTAGGTGGAAACACATGCTTTTCCATACGGTATAGATTAAGATTAGATTGCTCGTAATGTGAAGTCTGACCTTGGATCTATACTGTCCACTAGTTAATAAAGCGTGAGTTATCATAGTCTTTGTTTGCTTCAACGAACTGCAATTTTAATTCGTCGAAAAAGAACGGGTTAACTCTTTACTCCATAGATACTCATTTCTACACATTGCTAGTAGGATCCCTTGGAAAACATTGTGGCAAAAGGTGAAATTGCTCGTGACGAGCAGTTTCACCTTTTGCCACAATGTTTCCTATGCTATCAAAAGGTGTCATATACACATAGGAAACGGCTTCATCCTTGCTTTTATTTAGGGTTAGTTAGAGATACTATAGAAATGCCTTATGGGGTAAAGGGTTAACTCTTGTCATGCTAAATAAATAAAATAAAACTTTCAAATCGACATAAAAATAACTCGAATGAAGCCGTATAAAATTTATTTTTTTGAAAAAAAAACCTCTCTAACGGACAATATAGATGCAAGATCAGATTGCACGTTCTATGCAGTCTGATCTTTATCTACACTGTCTGCTAAAGGTCCGTGAGTCGTACCTAGCAGCCGAAAGATTACTATATCTGGCGCTGAGCGAGTTAAAAACTTCCGCATTCTGATACTGCTAGGCCATTATATACTACTCAAACTTTGATAGGGATTACTTGTATATTTCTGTATGGGCTTATAAGTTACAACAGTTTTGCATAAACTCTTTATCATACTGTAAAACTCTAGATTTGTCCAAGCTGAAAGCATTTGCGGACCAAAAACTAAATGCACCACGCACTATGCTGTCTGTAATAGGGTAGAAAACATTGTTGGAAAAGGAGAAAATGCTGAAAGCATTTGCTGACCAAAAACTAAATGCAGCACGCACTATACTGTCTGTAATAGGATAGAAAACATTCAGTTGGAAAAGGAGAAAATGCTGGATACCAGCATTTTCTCCTTTTCCAACAATGTTTTCCAAAGGCTTCTTTCTCAGTGTCTTTAACAGTCGGAATTGTGAGGTAAAGGCTTAAAGATCCATTTTCACCAGTCATTTTATTGCACAGTGTGGCAATGTAACTCATTGTAAAACCATACATGATACATGCCGCACATATATTTAGAGTGAATCTTTTAGGGTGATCCCTAGCAAGTTTTGAGTGGTATAATACAGCTATGCTATAAATTACGCTCTAAATATCCGAGAAATTAGAAGAATGCATATCTTTTTTGCAACATTCCTTTGCTAGTGACGCAATGAAAACGGCGTCTTGGAGAGTAAAAATGAAAATTAATTTATAGTCTGGGGTCACGACCTTTATGACGCAAATTCATCCCGGGTATAATGTCAGTCTCGGAAAGCCCGCTGCGATTCAACCGGGGTGCCATCTATATACTATACGGTAAAATTTTCAGACTTGTCAAAATTAAAAGCATTTGCAGACAACGAATTAAAATTGGCTTCAATGGTTGAATCGGTCCCATGAATGTTCAAAACATTGTGGGAAAAGAAGAAAATGCTGGTAACCAGCATTTTCTCCTTTTTTCCATTGTGTTTTCAAGAGCCTATACCATTTAAGTGTCGATATGATCGTGCTTGGATGGTGAAGGGCTATGCAGAGTTTTTTGTTCGTGTTTTATGGATTCGCTGACAGGGCATAATGGCTGCCGTAAAATAACCCGGTCACGTGCTGAATTTAATTTAAAAAAAAAAAGTCTCCTCGTTCATAGCTACCATTGCAGGAGATAATTTCTGTCATCCAGTGATAGTTGTCGATATATCTATTCAGCACTTACTAGATTATTATGTCGATTTAGGTATCAGAAGAGTTTTTTTTTTTTATATTCTATGAACATCAATTTGCCTGCGGGTACAAACCCTATGTTGTAGGTACTCAAAGAAGGGAGAGTCGACATTTTTTTCTATATTTTTTCAGCATTATTTCCCTCGTGTTGACGACAGCATACTTGCAAAGAAGGTACTGAACAAGGTACCGAAGCCAAATGTATATCAACAAACATTCTTAAGAATATACCTACTTGTATTCTTAATAAAGTTGAGATTAACACATGTTCAAATTGGCTAAAGCAAATGATTTAATCAGTAAGAAGTGAAGTTGCTTTTTGAATTTAAAGTAAGACAAAATGAAATCAAGAATGGTTGGTATGTAAATAAACCCGGATTACACAGTCACAGATCGTGTCAAATATTTGTCTAATCTTAATTTGCCATAGATAATATTATGGTTGGCTTAGACTCACATTTATCACAATAAAATTTTGCAAAATCATTTAACCATTTCAGTGCAACAGATGAAAACAGGAAGGGGTTGGGGAAGGCTCAAACAAATTCTGTACCCTCCCTTTAGAAATACTGGAAGATTACGTGCCCCTTCCTCAACTGCAGACCAATACTGCTACGCCTATGCATGTGTGACAAAGTGGAAAGAACAGACTTCGTGTAGTCAGGAATAACGAGAAAACTTCGATCAAATATTACAGAACAGAACAGAACAGAACAGAACAGAAGTTTTTTTCCAATGACTTGAACTAAGTTCATTGTCATTACAAAGCTAATACAAATACAAGATTACAAGAGAGATGCAATTTACCAAACTCCTTGGCTTTCTAATTACCTCTCTAACAGGCGTCAAAAAGTTATCCTGCCTGGTGGCCAGTCTAATGCCCAATACATAAATGCTGGTGTCCCACAAGGATCGATACTCGGCCCGCTTCTTTTTCTGGTATTTATTAACGATATTGTCGAAAACATAGAATCGGGTATCAACCTATTTGCAGACGACACTAGTCTATCATTAATTATCCGTAACCCAAACGATGCGGGACGAATTCTTCAGAGAGATATAGAAAAAATTAATAAATGGGCAGAAACCTGGCTGGTTAAATTTAATCCTTCAAAATCTGAATCACTTATCATCACACGTAAAAATGCTCAAAATTCTCACCCCGATCTCTGTATGTCAAATATAAATATTGAAAATGTCAAGTCACATAAACATTTAGGTTTTCACTTCTCAAACGACGGATCATGGGATCTTCATATTAAAAATTCTATTGAGAAAGCATGGAAAAGGATAAATATAATGCGTCGTCTTAAGATATGTCTTGATAGGAAATCTTTGCAAGTTATATATTTTACGTTCATTAGACCTATTATAGAATACGGAGACGTCGTTTGGGACAATATCCCTCAATACCTGAAAAATGATCTAGACAAAATCCAAAATGAAGCTGCCAGAATAGTAACAGGTTGTAGCAAACTGGTTTCCTTGGATGAACTAAAAAATGAATGTGGTTGGGAGTCACTTGGCGACCGCAGGTGTAAACACAAACTTGTATTGTTCTTTAAAATGACTAAATGCCTTGTTCCTTCCTACCTGAGTAATCTTGTCCCTGATCTGAATAGCAACCTTAACAATTACAACTTGCGCAATTCTAATAATATTCGAACCATTGCTTGTAGGACAAATCTCTATAAAAAATCCTTTCTTCCATCCGTTGTGGAAGAATGGAACTCAATTCCTCAAGATATTAGGAATTTGAATTCCTTGCCTTGTTTCAAAAGGTATCTGGACAATAATAGGCCATATCCAAATAAATTGTTTTTTATAGGACAAAGACGCCTTCAAATTTTGCATACTAGGTTACGAAATAATTGCAGTTCCCTAAAGCACCATCTGTACTTAAGAAATGTAGTTGACTCTCCTAACTGTGTATGTGGTGCTATAGAGACAAATGCACACTATTTCTTTGAATGTCCACTTTATGAAACTATAAGAAATAAGTTCATTCGCTCCATATCGTATTATGAAATTACTATAGACCTTCAAACACTCCTCTTTGGAAATGATTTTCTTACTTTTTAGGAAAATGAAGAAATCTTTTTGAAAGTTCAGTCGTATATAAGGGAAAGTAAGCGTTTTAACGAATGATTTTCGAAAAGGTCCACCTCTACCTCTCTCTGTCTCTCTTTCTCTCTTTTTGTCTCTCTTTCTCCAGCTTGCTCACCAATTTTTGTATGTATATGTTTGTTTTTTTTTCTTTTTCTCATTTTCTTTATTTCTGTCATGTGGATGTTGTTGCTTTGGAAAGGGACTCTATAAGCTCTTATCAGCTTTCGTTCCAATCCATTTGTATGCTTATATATACAATAAAATATGTTTAAACTTTAAATATACAATAAAATATGTTTAAACTTTAAACTTAAAAACTCCTCAAAGCCCTCGATAAAAAGAGGTAGGAACGGCCCCAGCGCCCCGCTTCAACTCCAGTTTCCTACGCCTATATATTGTGTGGACAAAGGTTAAAGGTCGAACAGATTCACCCGTAGTTCATAATTCTAATCCGGGTAAATATTCAAAATATTTGTAAAGCTATCCTCAGTTCATACCTAGCATGACCTTTATACAAATTGAAGCCAGATGTCACTGCGTGCGATCTCTGTTAAAGTACAAAACTTTTAGATATCATAACTTTTAGCATGTTACTCTTTCAGCACCAGTGACGACTTACCCAACTTTTGCGGACGGCGTAGATCAAGAGCAGACTTCACAGAATGTGCGGTCTGATCTTAAATCACCAGGCTACCCTGTCCGCAACCTGATATTAAGTTTACTCTTTACAAAACAATTCCTGGTTTTTACGACCCTGAGATAAAAGCCTTTTGAAAACATTGTGGGAACAGGAGAAAATGCTGGAAACCAGCATTTTCTCCTTTTCCAACAATGCTTCTTACCGTGTTAGAAACAAATGTCACTTTTTGAGCCACAGTCATTTTGTTGTCTGCAAGTGCTTTCAATTTGGGCCACTCTGATTTTCTCGTTCGATAGATCTAAAGGGTTAAATTATGACATGGTCATCTTTAATAGCCGTAAAAATCTACTCTTCGGTCTAGGAGAAGAAGTGGTATTTCTTCAATTGCCAAACTTTTAGCACCAACGACAAGAATCCGATGTCTTTCGATGGCTAATGATAGTCTAATGTTAACCGAAACTCGGAAAGATTTTTTCTATCCCACAGGCAAGCAGACATTGTAGATCAAAGACCAGACTGCATGTTGTGATCTCATGAGCTCCTGTTTTCGCCTATGATGCAAGGAGGGTTATCTCCATTTTCAACACTGCTCCTGTCTTTTTGTGATAATTTATCACAATTCGTGTTTCATTAAAATCACTGTCCACCTGCATGACGAGTCTGCATGGGTCCGGCGAGGCTCATTTGTTAACGTGGTGAATTTGATCCTCAATGATGAGAGAGATTTCCTTGGGTGTGTCATTGGGCAAGTCACTGCAGAACCAAAGACTAGTTCTGACAAAAGCCAAAATAGGTATCACAACTGAAAAAACATTTGAAAGATGGGCACATGGGTATAACACCAATAAAACAATGGGCAGAAGAATCCTTAAAAAGGGGAGTTATTCAGATTTTTAATGGTTTGAAAAAAAAAAAAAATCTTAAATATGTTATCAATGAACATTAGAATAAAGCTAGCATAGCATTAATGAATAAGAATGAAAAAATTAAGAAAAATATGTTTAATACTATTTACTCAATGACATACGTAACCTCTAACGTCATCATTAGATTTCGCGCTGGTATTTTGCAATGACATGTGGGACTGTCACTTAGTTAATGCCACGCGTCGATTATGTGGGATCGTAATCAAATAAGCAAGATGACGTCATATCTAATCTCATACATGTAGCAACCGACGAACTTGCCGATTCCAAACAATCATCACGACCAGCTGGTCATTCAAAAGCCCAGGGTTGCACCTTTATGGTATTTAAAACCTCGATAGCGACAAATAGTAAACTGTGCAGATGCTAAACTTTATCCTGCGAAGATATTAAAAGAAGTTAAACTTTCAAGATGACAGTAAAACATCAGAGTTATCCTATTTCAGTAATTGCTTCCTTGATAAAAGTGTCTCCCTATCGGACGGTGTAAACTCAAGATCAGACTGCACGTAAAAGGTCGTTGAGTCACGCCTAACAGCCTAAGGGTTAAACAGTGAAATAGAGGAGATGCATCCAGTCTGATATGGTTAGGTGGCAAACTGGATTTAATGTTTATTGACAGTATATACTATACCAAACAATGTCGAAGTTCCACAATCATGGGGGAAAAACTTCAGAAACATTGCGTGGAAACAGAGAAGCATTTTTTCTTTTTTCATCAATGATTCTACTTCTTTAATCCATTACCACACAATCCCTACTTTTGACGACCCTGAGAAAGAAGCCTTTAGAAAACATTGTGGGAAAAGGAGAAAATGCTGGTGACCAGCATTTTCTCCTTTTCCCGCAATGTTTTCTACCCTTCACAAAACAAATTTCAAATTTTCAGTTACTTTTATTTTGCCGTCTGCAATTGCTTTCAATTTGGACCAGTCTAAATTATTGTCGTTTGGTAATGGATTAAAGACAAAGACAAAACCCGGTATTTTTGAGTTTCATAAATAAATAATAATCTTTTAAATGCTCTGTCTGCTAAACGAGACTTAAAAACCTTTTGCGGACAATGTAGATCAGGACCAGACTGCACAGAACGTGCAGTCTGATCTTGGGTCTACACTGTCCCATCAGGAGAAATCTGTTCTCCTAAATTGCCTTTGAAATAGCAAAATTTAGAGCTTTACCATCATTTTGAAAGTTTTCCTTCATTCACTTTGCAGGTTAAACCTTTTACCAAACAATCCCTTGTTTTTAACAACCCTGGGGAAAAACGCTTTTGAAAACATTGTGGTAAAATGGAGAAAATGCTGGTAACCAGCATTTTCTCCTTTTTTCCACAATGTTTTCTACCCTATCAAAGATCTCAAGTTCATTTGCACAGTTTTGAATCTGTTGTCTGCAGATGTTTCTGAAATGAGTCCAAAATTCGACGTGTGGGAAAGGGTTAATGGATAAGATTTAATAGCCAAGTATTTTCAACATAGACAGGTGTAAGTTTTTGTCGTTTTGCTAAGAGTTTGACGGTTTACTGCCCGTTAAAACTATGTAGGTGACCGAAGGGTATTTTCTAAAATTCTTGTTAAACAAAAACTGCTGTGTAATCCTGACAACTAGTTTAATGATCCGTGTGGAAAGGTTAAGAGCCGATCCTAAATAAAAACTTAAATACCAGAAATCTGACCGGTGACAAAAATTTACGCAGCGATTTGGGTAGGATATTTAGATTGATAAAACCATTCAATCAAAAGTGGGTGACAGATGAACCACTCAGTGCAAACAGGGCCTGTATTCACCAACCATTCTTGAGAATATTCCTGGTCTTATTCTGCAAGGTTTTCTAAATTTGTAAGTAACACAACTTCTGATTGGCTAAACCAAATGGTTTAGCTAATCAGAAGTTGTGTTACATACAAATGTAGAAAATTCTGGAGAATAAGACAAAGAACGTTCTTAAGAATGGTTGGTGAATATGGGCCGAAGGCACACTTGTGGTAGGAATGTGGTATGCTTTATCAATGCTTTGGTTGCAAGTTCGAATCACAAACTGATGGAGGCCGGTGCAGAAACATTTTCTAACAGTAATTTCCGATTTGAACTCTGTTTACACTATGTTCTTATGAGAAAGCTGTCATTGGCTCTGAAAGAGTGGTTTTGAAAGGACAAAACGGGTCTAAGAAGCTCCAGGAATGCAAGAAAAGAGGCATTGGCCACAGTGATATAACTGAAATACTGTTGAAAGTATGTATAAATCAGCCATTCAGATGGAAAGAGAGAAAAAGAGAACGATACAGAGACAAACAGAGACAGAGATTGATTTATGTATGGTGTTTAACGCCGTGTTTAACATTATTACAGTAATATCGAGGCGGACAGAGAGAGAGAGAGAGAGAGAGAGAGAGAGAGAGAGAGAGAGACTGACAGAGAGGGAGAGAGACAGAGAGAGAGAGAGAAAGAGAGAGACAGACAGAGAGAGACAGAGAGAGAGAGATAGAGTGACATGCAGTATACGAAGCAAGCCGTCACTTAATCACGGATCCAAAATAGCCACTTTCTTTTAACAATAGACTCAATCATAATGTAGACTGATCCTCGGACATACTTGAAATTGACCAATAGCGAACAGTTTAGGCCCAGGTCAGCCTGCGCGGACTGCGCAGGCTAACCTGGGCCGATACTGTTTGCAAAAACATGAAGTCCCATTTAGCAAGAGAAGAACTCATATCTGTATAGACTTGTGTACATGAAACATTAGTTTAGAATATTTGCAATATTAAAGATGTCGCAAAAGTCACTGAATTGGTAGGATTACTGTTAGGATCACGTTTTGACACATTCCTTTGCCTGGATTCCTCAGTCCCACAGTCCGTACTAGACATGACGGGTCAGTCAGAAAACGTTAAAGGCCCACTTTCACCAACCATTATTAAGTCTGGCAAACGACACAATTTTAGGCCAGCCAAAAGCTAGAGCTGTCACTGAATGTGACTATACCTCCGCCAGCGCTTTGGCAGTATTTTGTACACAGACGGACACGCAGATGGACGGACGGACAGACAGGCTTATTCCAGTATACCCCCGAAAACATTCGTTTTGCGGGGGTATAATGAAAGCATTTGCAGATGACAAAAAATTAAGTTGACTCAAAAATTGAAATTTGTTCTGGGAAGGTAGAAAACATGGCGGGAAAAGGAGAAAAATGCTGGTTTTTTTCCAGCATTTTCTCTTTTTCTCACGATGTTTTCAAAGGGCTTCATTTTCATGGCCGTGAAAACCAGGGACTGTTTGGGAAAGGGATCAAGATACATCTTCACTTATTTTTCAGCCAGTTTTTCAGCCAGTTTTCAGCCATTTTTTTCACTCATTTCATTCTTATTTCATGAAACTGTGAGTACCGTTGTATCTTCTTGCCAAGTGATGGGCCCAGACGGCTGCAAAGTTGCACAAGACCAGTTTACTTTATGATTAAATAGGCTGTTGTACAGATAGATTTTATGGTTCCATGATAATATGATTAGAACTTTGGTATTTTGCACCACAGCTATAGATGCGTTAACCCCTTACCACACGACACAATTTTTAGACCTGACCAAGTTGAAAGAAACTGCTGATGACAGTCTCGATGTGGCTCATATGAAATGATTTTTCTTTGATAGGGAAGAAAACATTGTGGGAAAAGGAGAAAATGCTGGTAACCAGCATTTTCTCCTTTTCCCACAATGTTTTCGAAAGTCTTCTCTTTCGGAGGTGTTAAAAGTCGTCATTGTGTGGGAAACACTTAAACCCTCTTTCCCAAGAGCTTCGGTTAAATATAAATTGATTGATTGATTGTATGGTGTTTAAATTATTTTCAACATTATTTCAGTTATGTTGCAGCGGCCAGTGCACATTTCTGTACTTTCCCGGAGTTTCTTTGACCAGTAGCCTATTCCGCACAATATGCTTTTAAAACCACTGGCTGCTTTCCCACATAACCATCGTCGAAACAATGGTCAGCGGTGAGAGAAGAATGAATCCTATCGCAATGACCGTCATCACTGAATCCATGGAAAAAAATCGGCCGAGCCAAGGATCGAACCAGCGACGCCGGTTCTCAATTCCTATATGCTATCGACTGAGCTACCTGGGCTCGGGGTTCAAATATGGAAAAGAGGCCGTTTGTAACAGTTTCTTTTCTTCATTTTCTCAGTTCGTAAAATGGCTTTTGTGCTTTCGATTTTACGCAAACCTCGGTGAAGAGTCCTGGATCTTACACTGAAAAAGATAACATCAGTGGGGGTGTATTTGAAAATCTCTGCATGGGAAAAGCCTAATTTAATTATCAAAAAAAAGATAAACCTGTATAGATAAATATGCATATCAAAAATAATCCGACAGGCTGACAGAATGTCGAAAAATGCATGTAGTGATATATAGATAATTGAGAAATATCCTTTTCACAGACAGATTTCTCCTCAACTTTAATGGTACACCTACCCATAACGATTCCTGGCTTTCTCATACCAATCCTTACACCACTCCCTTTCCAAGTCACTGAATATATGTTTCATATCGTCGGTTTTACTTCAAAAACCTCGTAACTACAGCTTGAAACAAGCTGTAGTTACGAGGTTTTTAAAGTAAACCGATGACATGTATCAGAGGTGAGAGGCGAAAACCGCTGAAAAAAAAAGTTTGCCTCAATCGGGTATTGAACTTCCAATCACCAGGTCACGATTCGGGTACGCTACCCGGCCTAATATGATGGGATTTGTCTTTGATAATGTAGAAAACATTGTTTAAAATAGAGAAAATGCTGGTTACCCAGCATTTTCTCCTTTTTACACAATGGTTTCAAAGGCCGTATTCTTCAAAGTCGTTAACATTCGGAATTTTGTGGTAAAGTGTTATGGACCAATTCCGAAAACATTGCAGCATAGAGAAAAAAATTGCTGACGAAGAGCAGTTTCTCTATTTGCAAAATGTTTTCGCAAGATTTGTCAATTAAAAAAAGTGCATGTTTTCCCAAAATAAGGGTTATAATCTCTTCCACGCAATGATTGCTAAAATGAGAACCGTCCTGCAATTAATTCCTTCCATTCCTCTCCAATACCATTGGTACTGTTACGGTATGGGATTTTTTTTTGTGTGTTTGTCGAAGGCAACCACTATGAGTTCAATATTGAATTTTGAAGACCATGTGTCATTTTTTTTTTGTACGCAGCCGAAGGAAATAAACCCAATTAAACTAAATTTTCTCAGGTGAATGAGTTTTTCGGTAGCACTCAAATATGTAATTGGAAATAGCATGTCGAAATACACTGGGTTAGGCCATCGATCGTAGAGATACTAATTCCGTATTGAAAATAGCTTCACTCGCTCATAGCTTTCTTTTGGCGCAGTGATACAAAAACTGTCAACAGATCGCTTAGTCCGGGGCCTTTTCGCTCCAAATACACTTCGTCCAATGGCTTGTTCATCCCATGATTGCGCACTACTCCATTCGATTGGACATGAATATTTATGGATCGAAATAATTAATTGTAATTTTGTAATCTTGGGAATTAAATGTTAACGTCAAAAGCATCTTCGCGAGCCAAGGTTACGATCACTATGTGTTTAGAGTAGCGTAGTGGATTGTCACCCTTGGCTTGCGAAGATGCGGTCAACAATATTTCAAAATCATGGTTTTCAGGTACAAATCTATCCGAATATCACATGATTTCTCTCTCTTTGCACCATGCATCCCGCTGTCAAAGGACGTTATTTCCGACTCCGTTGTCTGCGCATGTCATATTCTTCGAAGATTCGACCTGTCTTATATGACTCATCACTAGCCCCGAAAGCGGGCAGACCGTAATATTATGCGCTATAAAGTAGCAATGTAGAAAATAGCATTTTGAGGAGAAATGAGACCTGTTTTAGCTCCAGATTTCTCTAAACTGCTGATCATAGCTGCGTGAATTGCACGAGGTAGCGTTTTATTGAGTAAACGTTTATTTTAGTTTGAAATTCAAAGTAACGGTTGTCGCGTAGGAGAAATTCAAAGTAACGGTTATCGCGTAGGAAAGTGTTTCGGTTCTGTACCCAGGATGTCAAAATTAGATAGATGAGTATTTATACCTCTGGGGGAGATAATGCTCCTAACTCCTCCTAATGATCAAAGGGAGACCACCAGTACACCAATAATCCTAATTTTGTCATGAGTATTCTCCCTTCAACCAAAAAAGGTATTTGTTTGCTTAGTTGGTTGAAAATACTTTTCTTTTTCAAATTATTAGTTCCACACAACGGCTTCCTTGACAAATACTACCTCAGCCTTCTCAACCCTTTGATTATCATTGATTTTCTTGCATTACAGGGCAGGTTATATGTTCCAAGCCACAATCATACATTCATTTACACACGTGCGTTTTATCAAAAGGGTTGCACGTTCGAATACAATATCTCTACTCCAACCGTTTGATAATACTCCCTTCTACAGCAATTCGTGTTGAACATGGCGGTTGTCGATGAATTGTGCGTTTCGTTTTAAATTGAAAAATCACTATGTCTTAATTATGTCATTAGCAAAATAATTTACGTACGAAAACAAAACCTATTAACTTTTGAAATA
Source organism: Tridacna crocea (assembly GCA_943736015.1). Classification (NCBI taxonomy): domain Eukaryota; kingdom Metazoa; phylum Mollusca; class Bivalvia; order Cardiida; family Cardiidae; genus Tridacna; species Tridacna crocea. The sequence goes on from OX031066.1 coordinate 22,451,803, forward strand.
TAATTAAGTCGGACTTTATGATAGGTTTAGCAAACGTTGTAACATTTTTCAATTTCGACACCCTTAGCATAATTGTTGTCTCTTTCACCTATTGGTAATCTTTGCACGCGTGCCGAATCCCAACAGGTAAGTCGGTAATTGAGTCAGTAATTTTGCCGGTAATTGAGTCAAGATTTGAGAAAAGAAGATCATTGATTCGATCTAATTTCTATCTGAGATTGATGATGGTCAACGCGATTGGTTTCACTCCTCTCTTACCGCATCTTCGCAAGCCAAGGCTGACGATTCACTACGCTACTCTACCCTTGGCGGATCGAGCTTGATTTTTACATTCCCTCGATACGCTTTTTCATTGGATGCAGCCAGCTCTAACTGCAACGAATGAAATCGATCGTAGCATTTCATTGTTGATAAAAATAGAACAAGGTCGCTACCTGCTACCTTTCGAATAGAAGGTAAACATGGAAACCCACGTGGATGTCTGCTTATCGCTTCATGTGTATTCGTAAGCGGTTTGTAAAACGATAGTTCATTGGCTTTTAGAAAAATAGAAATCTGATGTAAAAGGGGGAGGGGTTAATAACTGACATTCAATAGAGGGCCCATCGCAGGAATCTCGGAATCGGGCTCAATCAGCCAAGGTATAAGATCGATGTAGTGATCGTAACCTTGGCTCGCGAAGATGCCCTTACCGCAGACCATTTCTTTAACGATGGTTTTTATGGGAAGGTTATCAGTGGCTTGGAAAGAATATTGTGCGGAGTACTGGTAAAAGAAATTTCAGGAAAGCATAGATAGGTGAATTGGCCGCCACGATATAACAGAAATTATGTTGGAAACGACGTTAAACATCAATCAATCAATCAATTAATCAACTTTCCACTAGTCACAACTCGGCCGATTCCGTAGATAATTTCGGATTTTATTAACGGATTACCCGTGGTTTATCGAATATTCCTTATTCTTGTCGGTTTTCTGATCTTGTAAGGTCGTTTGCCTTAGTTTCACTGAGACGTTTTGAATTACCGTCACTCGCTGTCAAATGTATAATTCTAAACACCGTATATACGTTTGCATACGAATTTTAGATGTATTTTGATCACCGTTTCGATATTGCAATTGGCAGAAAGTGTACATAAAAGACAGGACTGTGCAGTCGGATCTCGATCTACACCTTCTATATACACTATATTTGTGTTGCTCATGGATGTGATAGGGTGAAATTAGCAAACTGAGGACCAAGAGAATGCGGTTTATTGAATCTACAAAAAAGAAACGGACGTTCCGCGCAGAATAACATAGGTCAAAACTGTTTTCGATCAAAGGACAAGTCTACCTCATGATTCTGTCGGTTATTAGACAAACTAGATTTTACCGACGCTCACGAAAAAGGGGCATTCGGACATTTGCGTAAAGTGTCGTCTCGGATTAGTCTGCGCAGTCCGCGCAGACTAATCCGAGACGGCATGTTACGGCTACCTTAGATTTTGTTTTTCAGTGGACTTGCGCAAAACAGAAAATTACATAGAAAAGGAAAGTGTCGTTTCGGATTAGCCTGTGCGGACTGCGCAGGCTGATCCGAAACGACACTTTACGCAAATGTCCGAATGCCCCTTTTCGCGTATTGCAAGCTATGATCTAGATCTACATTGCCCCATAAATCACATAGATGCATTATTTAAACCCCTTTTATAAGAACGTGGCCCGTTTGTATCAGCCGTCATTTACGGAGTTATGTTGCATATCGTAATGCAGAATGTCTAAATAAATAAATTATATTTCTGTCGTAGGTTTATAGCTGTTAACATTCATCCTGCAAAGCAATTCACTTAACCCTTTCCCAAACAAGCCCTTGTTTTTTCGTGTCTGTCTGCAGGACAAGTCTTTTTGAAAACACTGTGGGAAAAGGAGAAATTGCTCGTAACGAGCAATTTCTCCTTTGCCCACAGTGTTTTCTGCCCGTTCGCATAATTTTCTGCCATTGTTATGAAAATTAAAATTGTCGTCTGCAAACTCTTTTAGTTTGGAAGAGTCTAAAATTCGTCGTTTGGGAAAGGGTTAAAGCTTTCATGCCAATAGTATAAACAAGAATAATGTTTTTATTTTTCCAATCCTATTCATATCATCTCAAACTCTTTTTCTTTTTTGTTGTTGGAGATAAAAATAATATCTCATTATCGGACAGTGTAGATCAAGATCAGACTGCACGTTTTGTGCAGTCTGATCTTGATCTACACTGTCCGCAAAAGGTCTTTAAGTCGCGTTTAGTAGCCAAAGGGTTTAATGCGTATGAAGGCGTTTCCCAACAATAAACGGATGTCAAATATAGACAGAATCAATTTACAGTGGTTGCACTGCATTATAAATGTTGTTCTTTCGTAATGTTTTATCGTAAATAATGGGGGATGGATGAGAATAGATTTCGATCCTGTTTTCAGGCAGTGCAGATCAAGATCAGCTGTGCTCGAATTCATCAACAATATCTTTCATGGTCCAATCCTAACAAATGATCTAGAATTTTACGTACTACAATTTCTGGTTGGCTAAACCTCATGGTTTAACCAATCAGAAATTGTGTTACTGACCAGACTGAGAACAAGGCTGAAATACTCTATAGAACTGTTGGTAAACCCAGCCCGTTCTAAACGGATGTACAAGCTGATGGTGGATCTAAACTGTTCAACAGTTTTTGGCTATCTTCACCATAAAGAGAAATGGAATGGTACATACTCTCATACTCCGAAAGTCCCTTTTTCACTAATGACGTGGAAAGGGTTTCTTAAGATGGAGTCCTTGCTAAATTACTGTCTACATGATTGATGAACTGGAGGTGGAAACGGAGTAGCCAACGCTATCGTATCTGCCACGGTACTAAATCTAAAGAAGCATGCGTAGCTGATTAAGCTTGCCTTTGACCTACTTTTTGGGTACCGATAACAGTTGAATAAAAAGGAATTTGTGATTGGTGAAAAATGTAGACATGTTTATTTTAAGGACCCCTGCCTATTTGCGGGCGAATTTACGCCGTCAATCCTTTTTTTATCTTAAAGACATTTGTTAATTCGGCTGTTGTCTGTGAAAGTTTGTTATGGCAAACATTCTATGAAATTATCACGCCGCAGAAAGGCAGCATCCAGATCGGGACTACGAGACTTAATTTTTTCTTTTTATAATAGGAATTAAGAAGAAAATCATATGTGAAGTTTAAATGGATTGACAATACAAAAGAGCAAACACCGCCATTATTGGCATATACATTCATTGCAGTATTTAAGAAAATTTATGATTCAGATTGAAAGGATTTAGGGTACGCCCCCTCCCCACCCCCTTTACCAATAAAATGTGACATGATTAATTGCTTAATTAACTCTTTACCTCAAAACATAAATTATAAAGTAGCCCATAAATAAAGTACCAGACATACGATAAATTATAGCAATGACCCAATGATTGGGTTCTGCTATGGCAGGATAGAAAACATTGAGGGAAAACGAGAAAATGCTGGTTACCAGCATTTTCTCCTTTTCCAACAATGTTTCCAAATGAGTCTTTTTCAGAGTTGAAACTAGCCTGTTGGAAGAAGTAACCTTCCACTCATCCTTCATGAAATATCTTGGTTCAGTATAATAAATCCTGGGTCAGGCAAAACTTTCAAAAGATCATGACTGCTTAAAATCATGCAGAAGAAGTTTGAAAATGCTGGTTCCCAGCATTCACTCCACTTCACACACCGTTTTCTACACTAATAACAGCAAGTTTTGTCGTTTGAGCCACTTTTAATGTGTTGTTTGCTATATCCTTTCATTTTGGACTGGTCTAAAATCTTGTGGTTTGATAAAGAGTTAATAAATATTTTGAATAATTATTTATTGTTCTTATTTCAAATTCCAAACACCATCTGTCTGATTGGTTGAGATAAACACGTCTCTGTAAATGTTATGTTAACACTTCAAATTAGAATTAGAAATGGTTGATAGATTAGACCACTGGTTTATTGCATTAGAGCATGGTACTGATGCAAATACTTTTGTTATCTATACCGAAATCAGAATGTATGATAATCATTAGACAGTTTTATGTTTAATATGCATATCTACTGATCGTATCTATGTATAGTAAAAAACCATGCAATGCAAACTACTGCGCATGTACATGTAAGGAATCTATAATATATAGGACTATAAGTTAGGGGACAAAAACATTTAATGCAACTTCTGAAATAACAGCACATAGATGAGGTATCGAAGAAACACATCTTCGCGTGCCAAGGTTACAATCACTACGTGGATTGAGCCAGATTTCGAGATCATGCATTGCGCCCTCTATTGGATGCTGGTTATTATCCCCCTTTACATCATATTTCTGAAAGCCAATGTAATATCGTTTTACAAACAGGTTTGTAAATACACGTGAAGCGATAAGCAGACATCCACGTGGATTTCCATGTTTACCTTCTATTCGAAAGGTAGTGACGTTGTTCTATTTTCATCAAAGATGAAATGCTACCAGCGATTTCATTCGTTGCAGTTAGAGCTGCCTGCATCCAATGAAAAAGCGAAACGGGTGAATGTAAAATTCAAGCTGGATCCGCCAAGGGTAGAGTAACGGTAGTGAATCGTCAGTCTTGGCTTGCGAAGATGCGAAGAAACAAGGAAAATGAATGTCTTCGAAGATAATAAATCTTCGAAGACATTAATTTTCATTGTTTCTTTTCTTTTTTATATCGCGATTACATAATTCTAATTAGATAACTGTAAGTCCAAAAGCCTATACATGAACACTGCTTTTGGCTCCCACACTACCGACTCGAATCGGGGTCATTTGAACACTGCATTTTGACCTGGACTGTTTTTCCTTCAATGGAATTATAACGAATTAGTCTGGCTGTTTATTTCTACAAACATTCACTATGATCATGATACGGAGCCCGAAGCATGTCATGCTCTTTACAGTGTGATATGTTGTGCTATGCTGCCTATGATAGGTATGACGAACAAAATGTTAAAGAGCCGATTTCTTAATAATCACAATTTTATACATGGTATACCCATTAAAGGGAGTCAACAATTTTTGCTAGAATCACGAACTTTTTTTCCCTTTGTTTGATAGAGAATTCAAACGGGTGTACCCATAATACGGAGACGGAGACCTGTAAATATCATGCTCTACAATTTTTTTTTCTATTTCGAAATAACGAAATCCTAAATCGTTGAAACGAAATGCTATTTCAAGAAAAAGAAATACTAAATGGGTGAAAGGAAATGTTATTTCGATAAAACGAAATGCTATTTCGAGAAAACGAAATAGGTATGTTCGGAACACTTGGTTGCTAATTCAAATCAAGATGTTTTTCGATTCTGAAATGGTAGAAAACATCGTAGGAAAAGGTGGAAATGTCGGTTAAACAAGCAATTCTCCCTTTTCCTGCAATGTTTTAAAACCCCCGTCTTCTACAAGGTCGTTAAAAATCAAGATTTTGTGGCAAATGGTTTACAGCATGATTAAGACCATCACCAGTACCTTCAGCCCTTTGATTTATGTGAATGTCGGGTTGTTTAAATTGTGAAATCAGCATGACATGACAGGATAAAAGAATCTGGGTTGTTTTTATAAACACGTCCTTATTATGAATGCAAACACCCCGGAGAAATGCTCGGTGGAAAATACACAGGTAGCAAACACTACCCTTATAGCGACCAAAAAAATGTGAAAGATGAACATCTTCGATTTGTAAAGAAGAGAAAAACAATTGCAATTCAGGTATGCTTGGGCTGGAATATGTCACAAAAGCGTCAGGAAGTGTAGAGTAAAAGATCAGAGAGTCTGATCTTTGGTCAACACTATCAACAGGAAACCATTTACCCTTATCCTGGAAAATAAGTGAAACGAAACTATCAGCTCCTTCGTACTTAAAAATCCAAAATTTGCTATATCAAAGAAACATATTGCGAAGAAGTTTTTTTCCTTATTGGACAAGGTAGATCCAAGATCAGACTGCATGTTTAGTGCTGTCTGATCTTGATTTACACTATCCGCAAAAGGTCAGTGAGTCACGCTTGGCAGTCTAAGGGTTAAATCTCATTGTGGATCCTAGGAGTTGAAGTTATCTCACTTTTATAGATTCAGTTTTGATACATCATCGGACTAAGAGGTTTGCCAACATTGAGGCAAAAAACCACAATTCCCTTTCAGCCAAAATGTTAATTTTCAGTGTACCTCCTATCAGTTTAAAATACGATTTGAGTTTTTTCTGAACTCCATTGAAAATGTTTAAAATGTATTTAAGGTGATAAAATGCATTAGGCATATGCAATATGCCCCTTATTACATCCATTTGGTTTAACAGTTGTAAACAGTTTTTTGAATAATATCGTCGGTTTACTTCAAAAACCCCGTAACTATAGCTTGTTGGTTTACTTCAAAAACCTCGTAACTACAGCTTGGAACAAGCTGTAGTTACGAGGTTTTTGAAGTAAACCGACGATATTCATTTCAACAATGTGGTTCTGCCTGGTTTAGTAGCGAATGTGTAAAATTCAAAATCTGGGCTAGATCCTCACTCGAAATGCTGTCCGCATAAGCAATCAAATGTGCTTTCAGCGCTACTTTAGGGTCACAAGAGGATAACAAAAAATTAGATTCAGAAAGAAAAAAAGAGGGAAAATATAAAACTCTTTAGGGATATTTTAAGTTATGAAAATAGCAAGGTGTTCGTTAGATCTTTCTATTTGTATCTACATAAAGAGCTTTTGATGCAGGAATCAAAGGGCTGAATTTTCATTAGTGCAATATGTAATAGATTAGCAAGGAGGGTTTCTGAATTCCGACAAGGCGATTTTAACCCTCTGCATAGAGGCCATCAGCTTCATTCTGTTGGATAGGCTTTATCTATGTTATCAAAAAAAGCGAAAGGGGAGAGTTAAGACAGGCTGGAAAACGAGAGAGAGAGAGAGAGACAGAGAGACAGAGAGAGACTGAGAGCGAGAGAGAGAGACAGAGAGACTGAACAAGAGAGAGAGAGAAAGAGAGAGAGAGAGATTGAGAAAGACGGGGGGCAGGGAAGAAAGAAGTGGTAGAGAGAGAGAGAGAGAGATGGAGACTGAACAAGAGAGAGAGAGAGAGAGAGAGAGAGAGATTGAGAAAGGCGGGGGGGGGGCAGGGAAGAAAGAAGTGTTAGAGAGAGAGAGTCAAAGAGAGAAAGATATAAGTGAAGGCACTCGGGAATCAGACAGTGCTAGGATGATCTTAAATCACTTTGTCCGGATCTTAACAACACCAACACGGTCTATATCTATAACAATCATGTGTTCAAGCCAAAAGATGTACAGGTGAAACAGCTCTCAAATGCACATTCAGAGCTTACCTTCAATAGATTTTAAAATAATTTATAAATAATACTGCCATTACAAAATTGTTAAAAAATTTATGTGTAAAATGCGCAAATAGTTATCAAATTAGATATGATTAGTGCTCTGTGAAAAGGTTGGTTTGATGCATTTGCATGCAAAAAGTGTCCACACATGTCAGCCTGCGCAGTCCGCGCAGCCGATCATAGCTTAACCCTTTCCCAAACGGCAAATTTTGGACCAGACCAAATTGAAAGCATTTTACAAAAATGACAAATTAACCCATTACCAGACGACAATATTTTAGACTGGTCCATATTGAAAGCATTTGCAGACGACAAAATAAAAGTGACTGAAAATTTGAAATTTGTTTTGTGAAGGGTAGAAAACATTGTGGGAAAAGTAGAAAATGCTGGTTACCAGCATTTTCTCCTTTTCCCACAATGTTTTCTAAAGGCTACTTTCTCAGGGGCGTCAAAAGTATGGATTGTGTGGTAATGGGTTAACAGTTGCTAAAAAGATGATTTTTCTATATGATAGGGTAGAAAGCATTGTTGGAAACGGAGAAAACGCTGGTTACCAGCATTTTCTCCTTTTCCCACAATGTTTTCAAAAGGCTTATATTCCTGATCCGTAAAAACCTGGGATTTTTTGGGAAAGGGTTAACAAATCACACCAGTAGAGTTTTATTGAGTAAATGGTTACTTTATTTTGAAATTCAAAGTAACAGTTGTACTGAAAAGTAGTCCGGCTCTGTACCCATCTAACGGGAGATAATGGGCATCTTTGGGCAAAAAAATAACTCTTTACCACACAATCCCCCGTTTAAACTCTTTACTAAACGATAAATTCTAGACTGGTCCAAATTGATAGCATTTGCAGACGACATAATAAAAGTGACTGAAATTTAGAAATTTGTATTGGGAAGGGTAAAAAAACATTGCGGGAAAAGGAGAAAATGCTAGTTACTAGCATTCTCTCCTTTTCCTACAATATTTTCAAAAGGCTTCTTTTCGTAGGGTCGTTAAAAGTCGGGATTGTGTGGTATAGGATTAAACGAACCCTAAAACGTTACGGGGAAAAGAGAAAAACCAGCATCTTTTTCTCACACTGATTTCTATCCTATCAAAGACAGACATCGTTGTTTGGGCCAACTTTAGTTTATTGAATGCAAGTTCTTTCAATTTGGACCGGTCTAAAAGTTTTTTGTTTGGCAAATGATTAAATACTTGTACAGGACAATGAAGGGCAACCTACGCATGCACTGTAGAATTTTACAACCTTACCCCTTTAACTCTTTCCCAAACAATCTCTGGTTTTACGGGCCTGGAATAGTAACCTTTTGAAAAAATTGTGGGAAAAGGAGAAAATGCTAGTAACCAGCATTTTCTCCTTTTCCCACAATGTTTCCTATCATATCATAGACAGAAATCATCGTTGAATTGTCGTCAGCAAATGCTTTCAATTTGGTCTAGTCCAAAAGTTTGTCGTTTGGGAAAGGGTTAAACAATAATAATTATACAGAGCTCCAGATGAGAGGGAGTGATTGTATTCTAAATCTATTATTTCTGTTCCGAACCCTATGTTGTGGGTACTCATTAGAATCGTCTCGGTGAGACGATTCTAATGAGTACCCATAAATTAGGGTTTTGTGGAAAAAAAATGAATATTTTCAATTTTGAAACATAAAATCTTTCTGAAGCTCTGTTTATTGTTTTGTTTTGTTTGTATTTTATTTCAAGGATTCATGTACAGCTTGTTGGTTTACTTCAAAAACCTCGTAACTACAGCTTGCCTTTCATCGCAAAAAACAGGGACGCAGCTGCCTGTACGCAAAAACGCAGTTGCGTGCACTTAAGGAACGTCACCTGAGGCCATGCAACAGCTTCAAAAATTCAAAAATTTTCTGTGGACAAGATCCTTCAGACCCTCCTAGAAAATTCTCCACACCCCTCTCTCGACACTTCGTGCATCAGTTAATCACACGCATAATTTTAGACTGGTTGAAAGTGAAAATATTTGCAGACAACATACTAAATGTTACAGAAATTAGAATAGTTTTCTTCGACATGAAAAATAAAATATTGTGGGAAAATGAGAAAATGCTGGAATCGGCATTTTCTCCTTTTCCCACAACTTTTTCAACAGTCCTTTTCTTTGGAGGTATTCAAAATCGGGAATGTAAGGAAAATGATTGATTATACCATCGAAATTACTTAAATGCACACCTTTTGGTGGGCTAGCTATGCCCCTGAAAATCGTACTTATTCAGCTAAGACACTGGTAATCTGTCATCGATGGGTGAAGTTGGTAGCGTGCAGGACTACAGAATTGGAGTTCGCTGATTCGAAATCCCTGGCTCGGTCAATTTCTTTCCCAGGATTGATGATTTTCATTGCGACAGGATTGAATTTTCTTTCGCTGCCGGTCATTGTTTTGACAATGATTTTGCGGGAAAGCAGATAGTGGCTTACACAGAATATTGTGTACAGTACAGGTAAAAGATATAGAGGATATTTGTTGTTTTCGGTTAAAGATCTTTATTTCATCGAGTGAACATCATCGGTAATATTTTCACGAGTGGCGCAAAAAAATATTCTAACTTTATATTTTAAACCTTTTCTGTGAAAAACTTTATCAAAATCCAATACAGTTATTCCCCATGGCGTACCCCCTCCGCATAGCACCACATTACAATATTACGTCAAGCGCCAGAAATGTAAGGTAAATGGCGTCATATTTCTCATGTGGTTGTGAGTCACGCGCATTTTACCTAGATATCTAGAATATAAAATCAGTATTTTCACTCGTTGTGATCATGAAATATCGAAAAATATTTCGCCGATATTTCTCAATACCCTACCGGAAAGCATGAAATAAACCCCAGGAAACAATAGACAGGTGAGCTGACCACTGGTATATACTTGTAACTGAAATAATGTTGGAAACTGCAACCATCTAATACTGTCATCTTTCTAAAACTATCATTTTCCCAGAGAGAGGGCCATGCCAAGTGTAAGGTGTCATTTCAATAACTTATACACAATTATACCACTTGTCAGAGGAAATGAAAAGCATGCATTAAAATTCTGAAAAAAAATATACTTCATTTGAAATTAATATCATCTCTGTTTGCTGTATGGCTCTTTCCTCTACGCTAAGTTCCAAATAAAAAAAATATGACAGAAAATGTCACTCATTACGTTTCAGCTAGACTGTGTCCAGATACTTTTTAACTGTTAACCTTTCGCAAAACAATCCCGACTCTTAAGGTACAAAACCCCTAATGAGAAAAAAAAACTATTTCGACTGTAATATTATCCTACAAAATTTGCTATGATTAAAAAATGAGCAATATTGTACTACTTTAACCAAACCACCTTTTGCTTTTTTTTCTTTCTTAGAATTATTATATATACATCTAAAACCATCATTATCCTCATTACAAAGGGGAATAATAAAATACACCCTTTTCAAGAAAGTAACAAATGTATCAACTTATAATTTCAAGATGGACACCAATGAAATTTCTGGTTGGTTAAAAATGTGCAAAAGTATTGTATCAGTATAAATTCCTATAATTATATCAACTAACAAGATTTTTTTTCCATGAAGCATTAGGGCTCTACTACTTCAATGATCTTGAAGAAGAACACTGTTGAAAACAATGTGAGGGACAGAGAAAATGATGCAAACCAGCATTTCTCCCTTTGCCACTGGATTCTACCTTTTCTAAGAGAAACTTCATCATCTGATCCACATTTCTTGTCAGTTCTGCAGATATTTTCAATTTTGGTTGTACTAGCATTTCGTCGTGTTTTAAAGGATACATCGGCCACTTATCGCAGTCTCTTTGTCGCAGTCTACCATGGATTTTCTCGACCAATCATTGAAAACGGCAAAAAAAAAAAGTTACCAGACTGGAACCTAGGACTTTGCAACACTATAACTCGTTTTTGGGCCGGTTTTTCAGCCGCATCAAACCTTATCCGAACGACAGATTTATAATACCACACACAACCAGTTGATTATCATATCTATTCCTGATTCACTTTTTTTTTTAATTGTAATACTTCTCGAGAAAGGTAAACTATGAGCAATATAGGAAAAAAGTAGTTCTGACAAACATGCTAAAACTATATATGTCGGCACAAATGATGACACCATTTTTTTTCATGCTTTCTGGTAGGATATCGAGAAATAGCAGTGAAAATATTTTTCGATATTCAACCGATACGACAGTGAAAATACTGATTTTTATATTCTAGTGACCAGACGGAAATATGACGTCATTTACCTTACATTTCTCGCGCTTGTCGTAATATTGTAATGCGTTGCTACATGTATGTGAGAGGGGTACGCCACAGCGATAACTGAAAAGACTTATACTGGATTTTGATAAAGCTTCTCCAAGAAAGGTTTAAAAGCATGAAATAAATAGAATATTTGTTTCTTTTTTTCTTTTTCGATGCGCCACTCGTGAAAATGTTACCGGTGGTGTTCACTCGATAATTTAAATTTTGATTTTCACCAGAAAAAAACCAAACCCAAATATCCTTTATGTAATCACTAGCGATGTTATTAAATGTGAAATCCCAGCAATTCGCTAATAAATAAACCTTTTGTATCAGATATCATTGTGCACTACATCGGTATCTTTTATGAGATATTTCTTTTACCTAGAGTCAATGCATTAACTTTGTGCAATAAATCTGCAATATAAACGCCTCTAAATTACAAACAAATAGCGTATAATTCATACTATAGCAAGCCTTTTTGACACCTATAAAACATGTGACGCTTTTATAATCATGGCACTTTATTAAGCTTTTACTGTATGACAAAATTCTAGACCCGTCATTTTCAGCGTTGTGTAAATTGTTTCGTTGGCATACTTAGCGAATTTTAGCTGGTATATTTTTGTAATGTTGAGCTTTGCCTACCAATCATGATCATTCGAGTGACAGATTTTTAATATCACACATAATCAGTTGATGATCTTATTTCCAATTCATCTTATAATTCTTATAATTATCAAGAATGGTACAATATATATAAAATATGAGGAAAAAAAGTAGTTTTCGCATATATTCTAAAACGATAGCGTCACTAGTCATGATACATATCATTACTAGTGGTGATATTCACTCTAAAACTCAAGTAATTCACTGATGAGGATATAATAGAATAAGTAAATCTTAAATCTTAATCATAAGTGACAATCTTAATCTTTTACCAAACGACTAAATTTTAGACTGGTCTAAATTGAAAGCACTTGCAGATGACAAAATAAAGGTAACTGAAAAAAAAATTGACATTTATTTCCCGTAGGGTATAAAACATTGTAGGAAAAGGAGAAAATGCTGGGTACCAGCATTTTCTCCTTTTCTAACAATGTTTTCATACGGCTTCTATCTAAGGGTAGTAGAAACCAGGGATAGTATGGTAAAGGGATGATAAACAGATACACTTACATAATCGCAAAACTCATCATTCCAGTTGTGTGTTGCTGTTTTGCACTTTCTGTAAAGTTGAGGGTGGGATGCAGTTCTAAGAGTTCGACAAAAAAGGAAAAATGCAGCAGAAACGCCAAATTTCAAATGTTAAGATTGGCGTTGCTAGACAAACGGTAGGAATGGCATTCACTAATCTTTAGTATTGTGATTAAATGATGGCGAGTGTGCATTGTAATGAATACGAGGCATGTGTTATTGACAGTTATGTTACATTCAGCTCTGTTTTTGTACGCTTCAACTTATGAAACTGACTTCTTTGTTATTGCCGTCGATTATTCAAAAATCGTTGCCATAGTTACAACGATAAACGCCATCTGACATAATAATTCGTACAAAAGAGAATGTGATTATTTTTCAGCATGATAAGCAGGGACTATTTTCATTAGAACGATGATGGCGTAATTCAAACACGTGTTACAGTTATCATCGATCATGCGACGTTTCATAATGGCAGCGATATCGCCATCCAGTGAGCTGTGAATTAATATTCAGATTTATTTTCAAACCCTTAACCAGAAAATCTCATGTATTACAGAGGATGATGAAAAAGTCTTCTGAAATCATTATGGGTAAAGGAGAAAATGCTGACAATCAGCATTTTCTCCTTTTCCCATGATGTATTCTTCCAGATACATTTTCTTTCATTCCAGCCATATCTAATTTGTTGGCGGCGAATGTTTTCTATTTTCGGCAAGAGGTAAAAAAAGAGATTACCATTTTTAAAATAACTTCCATACTTTTAAATAATTAAAATGCATTTTAAATGTTTCCTTTTGCTAGCTATTTCACTTCGAATAAAGTCAATGTCGTTTAGCGATAGGTACCTCCTACGCTACGCATCAGTATGTATATATCCTTGCGATTTAGTTTCTTTTTTTTTACACGGATCTTCCCGTTCGGTCCCGGTACATAATAGGCCCACAGCAATCCTCGGGCGGTCCCGATGATTGTCTGACTCGACTGGGAGGCTTCTAAAGTATCAAACTTGTTTCTTTGTTTGTCTGTCTTTATTGTCGTTATTATTATTTATCATTATCTGCCTTGTATGGGCACATTTCATGCGTTTATTTCAATTTTTATATGATCTGCAAATAAAGTTGAGTTTAACTGAACATCATACCGATCTGAATGAGAATCCTCGTTATCAACGCACGTTTTTTTTTATCATTCTCACAAATCTTTGCCAGACTCTGGCGAATAATCTATTAACTCTTTACCACACGACAAAATTTTAGACTGGTTCAAATTGAAAGCTTTGCAGACGACAAAATAAAGGTGACTGAAAAATTGAAATTTGTTCTGGGAAGGGTAGAAAACACTGTGGGAAAAGGGGAAAATGCTGGTCACCAGCATTTTCTCCTTTTCCTACAGTGTTTTCAAAAGGCTTCTCTCTTAGGGGCGTCAAAAGTAGGGATTGTGTGGTAATGGGTTAATACCATAAGAGGCCGCGTAGTGCTACAAGGAAACACTATTAAAATACTTAAATCCTACTTTTGTCTTGGTTCTTTACTGGTGATTTGCCAACTGGTACCTTACTTAATTCAATAGTAAATTGTTTAAGTTTGATAAAATTATAAAAATCTGCTAGGCCCCCTTTAAACTCGAGATGCTATGGAAAAGAGTTATTTGTGATGGCATTCTATTTAGGAGTTAATTTAAGTCCTTGGTCAAGGCTAGTGTTTTGGCCCCGCCTTTAGTGCTTTGATTCGTTTGATGTTATGGCGAAATCGGTAGCCAATCTGTCTAAAAATAAAATACTGAGGGTACCCGGCTCAATACATGTGGACCTCTAGTAACGATATCGATGGGGAACCAATATGCCAAAGTTCTTTATTTACTAATATATCTTTTAGGTTTTGATAAAACTGATATCGGTGTCAAAAATTCATTTCGACCTTTCAACATGCCTATCACGTATTTCCTGTTTAATCTTTAATCCTTATTCTGGTAAACAGATAAATTAAACTTATAAGCCGACAAGAAATCCCAAATTTTGCTATTTCAACGAAAATATTTAGCGAAAAACATGCCTTTTCGGACAGTGTAGATCAAAGACCAGGCTTCACATTCTGTGCAGTCTGGTCTTGATCTACTTTGTCCGAAAAAAGTTGGTGCGTCGCATTTAGCAGCCCAAAAGTTAATCCTTTACCAGACGACAAATTTTAGAATCTAGAACCAATTTGAAAACATTTGCAGACGACATACTAATTGGAGGTAAACTGATAAAGTTTGCCTTTGAAAGGATAGAAAACATTGTGGAAAAAGAAGGAACTGCTTTTTATCAGCATTTCATCCTTTTCCCATAATGTCTTCAAAAAGCCTTCTTCTTTAGGGTTGTTGAAATACAGGATAGTTTGTTTAAAGATCAATCCGAATACATCTGACTGAATAAGTTAGCAACAGACGGCTTCGAAATTCTCCTTGACAATATGGGATAATCGATGTGAGTTCACTTAATTCTTTACCAAACGACAAAATTTCAAATTTGTCCAAATTGAAAGCATTTGCAGACGACAAAATAAGCGTAACTCAAAACTTAAAATCTATTCCCAGTAGCGTAGAAAACATTGTGGGAAAAGGAGAAAATGCTGGTAAGCAGTATTTCCTCCATTTCCCACAATGTTTTCAAAAAGGTTCTATCAAAGGGTCGTAAATTGACAATTTGGTAAAGATTTAAACATAAACACATTTTTCAAAAAAAAAAAAACGTTGCGACAAAAGGCAAAATGCCCATTACGAGTAATTTCTCCTTCAGTATCAATGTATGCAAAAACGGCAAGGCGATGAAAGTTGTCCGAAGTGAAGAAGTTGAAGAAGTTGATGTGATGAAACCATTGCAGACAGACAGACAGACATACAGGTATGCAGACAGACGGGAATGCATGCAGGTAGGCAGGCATACAGATAGACAGACAGACATTTATCTATGTGGTACATATTAAGAACAAGGATGATTATTTGCAGGAAAGAACAGTATCATTTCTTTTTCCATTATTACGAATAAATCATTGATCCTTTTCATGCATCATTTTCTTTTACGACCGAGCGGACAGTCGTATCTTCATGCAACAGAGTGAAAGATTTATCTCTAGCGTTGAAATATTTAATGAGGAGTCGGTTATATTTGTGGATGGGTGTTGACACTGATATCTGGGGTTGTGAAATAAAGCCTGATAGTTAAAAAATATCTTTACCCTTAGAACCTCGAATCAAAAACATAGCATCTTTTACATAAAAAACCTCGTAACTACACCTTGAAATAAGCTGTAGTTACGAGGTTTTTGAAGTAAACCGACGATAGACAGGTTCAATTTATAAATAGAAACAAGATACATTGTAATTGACCCATGCTCTGGAATAAAGGGGGTTTATCTCTTATCCTGCTAAATAACTAAAATTGAAATGTTCAATGAGATAATAAAACCCTAAATATTACAATTTCAAAGTTATGGATGGGGGAATAATATCCCATTTTCGGACAGTGTAGATACAAGATCAGACTGCACGTTCTGTGCAGTCTGATCTTGATCTACACAGTCTGCAAGAGGTCAGTGAGTCGCGCTTGGCAGCATTAAAGTTAATGTATCTCAATGGTGCACTTTATCAGGCAGGTCGTCATGAAGTTACAATTCCATAAAATCCATTTTCTTGGATAACCTACTGAATCCGGAGATAAACTGGTCCTTTGATATGCAAGAAAATTAAACCTATAGCAAAAAGTATCGATTCAGGTCAGCCTATGCAAATTGAACAGGTTGACATTGATCGATTCTTTTTCAGATCTAATACGCCCCTTTTCATGGAGTATGGCTAAAGCTCAAATTCCAGGTTGCCTCTGTCAAGATTGTCTTAGCAAAGCGTACACTGTACATTAAAGATCAGGCTGCATCTGTGTGCAGTTTGATCTTAATCTATATTTGCCACAAACATGTTTAAAGTTGGGAAAGATTCTCTGAAGGTTTAGTTGGATTCCATTTCTGTCATCAAGAATACACAAAAGTGCATTTGAAAGCAGACTTCAGGGTCCGTATTCACCAAACATTCTTAAGAACATTCTTAGTCTTATTCTTCAGAATTTTGTAAATGTGAAAGTAACAGAACTTCTGATTGGCTAAACCATTCGGTTTAGCCATTCAGAAGTTCTATTTCTTTCACATTTCGAAAATCTTGAAGAACAGGACAAGGAATGTTCTTAAGAATGGTTGGTGAATATGGACCAAGAATGTTAATTCAAGCGTTGGCAAGAAAGGCACACCGGTTGCTCCAGTAGTGCTGTTGCAAGTTCCAACGTGACAATTACAGTGATGATCGTTGTCTGCGCATGTCATATTCTCGGAAGATTCGACCTGTTTACTATGACGCATCACCCATCCCATAATACTAAGGAAAAGTAGGGCATATACGAGCTGTTACCCAAGCCTGGAGGGGCTGTTTTAATAAGTGTCTGTTGCATAGGTTACATGTTAGCCGATCATAGCTGAATGAACAGCACCAAAGCCTTTCATCGAGTAAACGTTTATTTAAGTTTGAAATTCGAAGTAACAGTTGTCGCGAAGAAAACTAGTCCGATTCTCTGCCCAGAATGTCCAAATTAGATAGATGTGTATTTCTAGAGTGTAATCCAGTGGGAGATAATGCAATGGAGTTCGTAGACCCGTCGACGATGGTATACGCTGTCTGCGCATGTTATATTCTTCAAAAATTCGACCTGTCTGCTATGACGCATTGCCCATCCCCCGTATACCTGGGAAAGGTAGGGCTTATATCCAAGCTTTTAGCCTTATATCCAAGCATGTAGGAGCTGTTTTGATTTTAATTGGTCGGTGCTTAGGTTACATGCTGGCCGATCATAGCTGAATTAATTGCACCAGGTAGCTTTTTATGAAGAAAATATTTATTTCTTTTGAAATTCAAAGTAACAGTTGTTTTTTTTTTAAAAATTACTCCGCTACTGTACCCAGAATTCCCAAATTAGATAGATATGTATATCTACATTTGTATATGTAAAATGCCATCGAGCAGGAGATAATGCGATCGTATAATGTCAGCACACGACAAACGTTGATTTATTAGACCAGGGTATCAGAGGTTAAGTTTTATGAGAACATTTAACTTCTTTTGACCCTTTCTTTTACATGGTCTGACATTTTGATATACATGTACATGCAGCCTTAAAATAATTATGACCTCTGAGAAGATCATGACAAATAGAGAAAATAATAGATTCTAAATACATTTTCTTTGAGACATAACAGCTGTAGTTTGTATAAAACAGTTTTGCGACATTTTTCATTCAATGTCGTAAAATCTAAATAAGCAAAGTAGAATATTACTTTCTATTTAAATCTTTGCAACACAATCCCAAGAGTTAATTACCCTGAAAGAGAAAGCTTTTGAAAACATTGTTGGAAAAGGAGAAAATGCTGGTAACCAGCATTTTCTCCTTTTCCAACAACGTTTTATACCCTATCAAATGAAAAAAAATAATCATTTGAGCTATATATTATTTGTCGTCTGCAAATACTTTCAGTTTGATCAAGTCCAGAATTTTGTCGTCTGGTAAACAGTAAAGGGGTTAGTTACATTCGTCAAATAGAGGGTAACTTGCGTGATAGATTGCTGTGGAGAAGATAAAATGTGGATTTTATCGGCTTTTATCAAATCCTGACATGATACCGGGATTGCCCTATTCACTAAAAGCGACATTGTAGTAATTTTTCATTACCTGTGATAAAACATGCCTTTGGGGTGAACTTTTGGGCAGTAAGGTGAATAATAACGAGATATCTTTTTACAGAGAACTTCCGAACTAACCTGAAGCAGGAGGCCCACAAATTTCGCCATTTCAGGGGCCCAGTGACCTATTAAATTTACCGAAAATTCTACAGAGCATTCTTAAGCCTTATTATTCTCATGAGTTCTAAATTTGAAACTAGGACAATTTCTGAGCAATTCAAATGGTTTAGCCAATAGGAAATTGTGTTACTTTCTAAATCTACATGAATATAATTAGACAAAGAATGGTCGGTGAATAGGCATTCGAATCCCGACGGTTTGTTGTCTGTCTTTATGCGCCGCGCATAGAGTGTCAGTAATATCACGGAGGCTTCCATTTTGAACTGCCGATCACATGAATATAAATATGGCGGCACCTATGTAACTAGTTCAGCAACGACATAAACAACCAATTGATTCACATCTATTAATATCGTGAAGATGTTGGTCACTGAAAATGTCGACGAAATGGATAAACCACGTTTAAAAAAATGAATTTACATGTACAAAGTGTTTTTGAAAAGTAATTGTATTTGGAAAGATTTCGACAGACAAGAGGAGCCATACAAATTAAAAACAGTAAAACGGCGTATTTCCGGTGAAGAAATGTATCGTGTAGTTGCATAATTATAAAGTTACGTTATACAGCCGAAGGACCTGATCAACGGATCACCCAAGGTTTGCCGCCAGTGATACTTCTTGATACGGACGACATATGGTCTACAACACGAGAAAAGGGGCATTGGGACATGTGCGTAAAGTGTCGTCCAGGATCAGCCTGCGCAGTCCGCGCAGGCTAATCCGAGACTACGCTTTCTGCTTTAATGATAGTTTCTGTTTTTGAACAAGTCTACTGTAGCACAAAATGCAATGTAGTCGTAAAGTGCCGTCTTGGATTAGCCTGCGCGGACTGCGCAGGCTGATCCGAGACGACACTTTACGCAAATGTCCGAAAGCCCTTTTCGCGTGTAGCAGGCCATATGATATACGTGCTACGGATTCGGCCGAGCTTTGACGAGTGTTCAAATGATATGCACGACTTTAGCTACAATAGTTGATGAATAAGAGCGCCCAGTTTGACACAGAGGACATTTTTTTTTTTTATTTCAGTCGAAAATAAGCTTAGGTATATAAAACATAAACTACACAACTCAAAGACAAGCAGTTTGTTTTATTGAAGGTTTTACGCCGATATCCATTTGTATCCTTCATTTATTCTTGTCCTGTAATAGCGAAAATCTCGCAGGCTTTGGAAACAGCATGTACCCATCGAAATGGCAACAAGTAACAACAAAGGGGGCACTTATGCTAACTTTTATAGCCCAAAGAACAGAGATGTTAGAATCAAAGGTCTTATTTCCGTAATCTTCTGTATGCTTGTTCAAAGCCAGGTCTTAACGGCCCGCGGTGGGGCGAATCTTGATGGCTTTGAAAATAGCATGTACATAGCAACAAAGTAGACGTTAACAGCCCGTGGACAAAGCTACCTTCATCAAAGGATTTACTTCCGTCAGATTTTGTTTCTTTGTTCAAAGCCCGATCTTAATATCCCGTGGTGGGGGTGAATCTCGATAGCTTAGAAGAAAGCATGTAAAGATCAGCACAGCTGACCTACACTCTATGGATTGATCAGTTGTATCGTGTTTAACGCTATTTCCATTTTTTTCTTCATTTATATCGAGGCGACCAGTGCACCTATCCATGCTTTCCTAGAGTTTCTTAAACAATACTCGGCACAATATTCTTTCCAAGGCATCGGCTGCTTTCGCACATAATCATCGTCGAAACAATGATCAGCAGTGAGAGAGAAATAAATCCAGTCACAATCACTGTCGTCAATCCTTGGTCGAGAAATTGGCCGAGCCGGGGATCAAACCAGCGATCCCCTGTTTTTGAGTCCTGAACTCTTGTGTCTGCGTTCCTGGAGCTCATTGGTTGAATTTGCGTGTATTTATCGTCGCCATTAGTTTATAGCAATTCAATAATTCTAAACACCTTTAGAATATCCTTAAATGTCTATCTAAAAAGATTCTGTTCATACTTCTATAACGTTTTTTTTTTCTGTAAAGGGAGGTAATAATGATTTTCCTTTGAATTGAGAATATAGTGATTTTAGAATTGAAAATAATAATTCTACGAAAGCATAACCTCTAGAAGTGACTCGGTTAAGATGCTACAATAGTAATGATTTGTATTGATATTATATTTTCCAGAGTAAAACTGCAGTGGAAATAGATGTTCCGCTTCAGGGTTGGAATACCTCAAGTCTGTTGATATTAGTATAAAAATTTCAAATAAAAAACTCAACTAAGTCAAAAATGACGTCCGTCAACAGACTTGAACAAAATAACAGACTTAAAAAAATATTTTTCGTGTAACCGGGCCCAGAGTGATGGTTTGTCGGATGGTAAAAGCCATGCATAGAAGGGTCATTGAAGGTCAACAGGTACATCATTTATGTACGAATTGACTCCGGTCCGTTTGAAAAGTTTAATTTTTATGACTGATCTTAAAGCTTAACCTTCTAATAACTTAACCGTTTACCAAACAACAAAATTCTAGGTTGGTCCAGACTGAAAGTACTTGCAGGCGACAAAATAAGCGCAACTCAAAAAATGAAATTTGTTTCCAGCAGGGTAGAAAACATTGTGGCAAAAGGAGAAAATGCTGGCTACCAGTATTTTCTCCTTATCCAACAATGTTTTCAAAAGCCTTCCATCTTAGGGTCGTAAAAACCAGGGATTGTTTTGTAAAGGCTTAAACATACCTTTCAAGCCAATAGTAAAAATCTGACTTTCTGTTTTAAATTTATTTTATGGGAAATAGATACCATTTATGGACAGTGAAGATTAAAGATCAGACTGCATGTTCTGTGCAATCTGATCTTGACCTACACTGTTTGCAAAAGATCAGTGAGTCAGACTTACCAGCCAAACGAGTTAACCCTACCGTGCATATTATCAGAAATTGGATTATTCAATCAGTGTTCAAGGGGAAAAAAATGTATGAAATGTCATTTTGCTACATAATCTTGAAATAAATATCACACACTGTAGATCCAATACCAAACTGCATAGCAATTACTTTTCGTGCAACAGTGTTGTCAGTATGGCATGTCTCAACGGATCGGCAATGTAGGTTATAATTTCGCCAAACACAAACTCCCTTAAAGGCCCCACAGATTATGACCCAGCGTCAGCAATCCAGGTGGTCATAACGAGGTATTAACGACCAGTGAACGGACTTATTTCACAGAAAATTATTACAAGTTTAAATTATACGTAATCTTGAAATGAACAGAATATCACAGAGTGTAGATCCAAGATCAGACTGCACAACAATATCTGTCTGTGCAATCTAACCGTGATGTGAGTACGGGACGCATCCACGTATCAGCAATGTAGGTTCTACTTAAGCTCCTTCATTATATAGCAAGGTCATTTACGACATTCAATAAATCTCAATACTCTAATGACGTAATTTATCAGTACAAAATAAAAGTGTGAAGGTCACTGGTTGCATGAATGTGTCCTATTCGATATGGACCGATAGTTCTTACGAAGTTTCAATCAAATCAATCGTAAAACAACAATACTCGAGTCTTACCTACTGAATAAATGAACCAAGTTACGCATCATCTCCCGCTAGATGGCATTCTGCGAATACACATCTAATTTGGGCAAACTGGGTACAGAACCGGCCTACTTTTCTACGCGACAACCGTTACTTTGAATTTCAAACTAAAATAAACGTTTACTCAATAAAACGCCACTTGGTACGATTCAGTAAGCTATGATCAGCAGTTTAGAGAAATCTAGAGCTAAGACAGGCCTGGTTTCTCCTCTAAATTATTGATAGAAGCCATTTTCTCCATTACTACTCTATAGCGCACATCATTAGAGTCCCCAAAATTAGGGGGAGTGATGCGTCATAGCAGACTGGTCGAATCTTTGAAGAATATGACATGCGCAGACAACACCAAGTTACTTCGTTAGCTAAGATTTCATGGTCAAACACAGAAAAATGATTATCATTGTGAGGTTCTGCACAGTGGCTTATCCATGGACACAAGCACGTGACTAACTAAGCCGCTTGGACCAAACAAGGATTCAATGATTATAAAAGCTACGAAGGCGAGTTGGAGACATGATTTGCCATAGCTGTGAATGAGTTTCCAAGTCCTGTACCTCCTGACTATACGACGAGTTTATTTTACTGTAAAGTTTTACTATTCGAACGTGTATTGAGCCAAATTACCTACCCTGTCGAGTACTCCGACAACACAAAATTTCCCCCAAAATTTCTCTTCCGAGCGCCCCAATTCAATGAAAACTGACGTCACTGAGAACTGATGTCACTTCTAAAAAACCTTGGTAAAACGTGCTGTTAAGGTTTTGAAACTGATGATGTCATTGCGATAGACATTCGACGTATTGTTATTAAAACCGACTTTAAACAACTTAAAGGTAAGTAACTATGCATTTCAATGCTTTGTAAGCAAAATCAAATGGCCATAAGTTGCCTCAAACAAACATTAGGTCATTCTTTTAACGTTACAATTGTACATACGTTTCGACACTCCCAAAGTTGCTTACCTGGCGAAGGGATCGCTCGTTTTAACCTCATGTCTTCGTTTTTGACAACTAAGGATAAAATTATTACTTGTACGGTCAGGTGGCAGGGAACTTGGAAACGTGTTCACGGCTATGATGAATCATGTGACCCCGAGTCCCCTGCCACCTGACCGTACAACAAATGTATTATACTGCAAAGTTTTACCATTCCAACGTTTGTTAAGCGAATTTACCTGTTTTTCGGTTTAAAAGATTGAGTACGCTGACGAAGCGAAATTTCCCTTCTGAGTGCCCTGATTCAATGGAAACTGACGTCACTTGGAAATGACGTCACTGAAACCTTGGTAATACGTGCTAAAACGTGCAGCTTGGCGCATAATCTTGATGTTAATCTTGATCGACGCCGCTGTTTTGGATGTTGCGTTGACAGTGTTGACTTTATGTACGGGGCTCCCGAAAGGGAAACTGCTTTTGCGTTGGTTTTGTGAGTGTACATGATATACATGTTTATGTCCAGGGTATATTATCCAATCAGATCACGAGAAATTTATTTGCAGTTTAATAAATATATTATGTAACTATACTCATTTACTTGCAAAAATAATTCCTTCTTTCCGCTTTAATGACAACCAACAACAGAAACTAGTACTAAGATGGTGCAGACTACTCAGTATGTTTGCCAATGTGAACGGCTCTTAACGATCGACACCGCCTTTTTGGATGTTTTGATGAAAGTGTAGTTATTATATAGGGAAAGTGCTTTTACGTGGACTTAGCCTGTGTATATGATACATATATTCGAAAGTTATTGCAACCTAGGTAGATCTACCTGTAAAATTTATCTACTGATAGACTGTAGCTAAAATACCAGTATATAGGGGCTTGAACAGACGACTTCACTGTTATGAGACTTGTAAGCGGTCAAAACTCGTGTTTATCCATACAGAGCTCAAGATGGAGGGAATAATTCGATTTCAAAATTTAGAATATGGATTACTACAACTAAAACCATTGTTGTGGGTACTCATTAGATTCGATTCTACTGAGTACCCACAACAAAGGGTTTGGAAGAGAAATAACGGATTTAGATTACCATCACTCCCTTTTTTCTGAAGCTCTGTCCATACATCTAGACTACTGTTCTATCAATGGGACGGTATCTACAACACTTGGAGAATGCTGACCTGCAGCACATATTGTATGTAGCACAGCTAATTGGGTAACTATAACACTGCTACACTAATGACTGTCAGTAACGTAACAGGTTGTTCTTCTTGTTCCAACTTCCAATGAATATCTCATTTGAGGCTTGGTTTAAGAAAAACTAGAGCTGTCACTGAATGTGACTTAATACCGCCGCCAGCGCTTTGACAGTAACAGGCAATTCAGTATTTTGTACACAGACAGACAAATGGACGGACACATGGACGGACAGACAAGATAATTCCAGAATGCCCCCGTTTTGCGGGGGTTTAACACAAATATCATTTATCAAAAGATTTGAATCATGTGTGTGGAAAAGGGAGATTTCGCTTGTAAGAAGCAGCTACAAATGAGCTAATAGCGGAGTCAATAGTGTTCAGGTAGAGCCTGCGCCTGTCTATTGAGGTTTTCGGTTTGAATCTCATAATGACCGAGGTCAACTTGTGGAACGATCCATTCTGGCGCGAAAACTGGTCAGGTTTCCAAACAAACATCGAGAGTGATTAAAGTTCCATGCCCTCTTCACATTATCTCGTCTTTTCCCCATTTTCTTTAAGTTTTTAACAAACGACAAAATTTTAGACTTGTCAGAATTGAAAGCATTCGCAGACTAAAAATTAAAAGCAACTCAAAAGTTGAAACTTGGCCTTAGAAGATTAGAAAACATTGTGGGAAATCGGCAGAATCGGTTATTCAAAAAGGTATTGTGCATTTATGTTTATGGTGACTCCGTCCTAAAAAATTGCCCATGCCAAAAATAGCAGAGATGCGTGCGCATGGTAGGAAGTGACGTATCAACAACTGTTGTCAACAAGCACCATAAACCCGAGCAATGGCAGCTCTTTGAAGTACATCTATTCGTTCCATATGCATTTTTTTGCGGTATGCAAATTACCTCACGATTCGTTACCATATTTCTGGTCTTGCCTCGAATTATACGTAAACGGTGTTTTCTGTACTTAGCCTATATTGATTGAAACTTCAGTAGAGTAAACTATCTTGCAATATCTTTTCCAGGAAATATTGTCTTCCCATGTCACAATATCCTTACTTTTAGAGAAAATATTACCTTTTCCACTAATTTATTTTTTTATGTATTCTAACTCTAAAAAAAGGTAATCTTTCCTTCAAACATCTTTTCAGTTGTACCAGATACAGTCCTGTATGTGGCATGACATTACGACAACTTTCGTTCACAGGATAAAGGCCTCTGGCCGTTAATAATAATGACATAAATATGAATACGTAGAAATATACGCTTTAAAACCATATTAAGTGATTCACCTTTTAACTTTTAAGAAGTATAATTATGAACAAAAAGTGCTATTCTATTTGTCTTGCTTTGTTTAGAACCAGAAAGAATAGGTTCAAGATCAAAATGTATGGTCTAATTACTTTGATTTACACAAGAGTTTGGAACAACGGAAATTAAAGAAGTTCTGCTTTACTTTGTCCTAAGTTGAGTGATTTACCTTTCAAATTTTAAGAAGTATATGGACAAAAAGTGCTACTCTATTTAATTTGTCCAGTTTTGTTTAGGAGCAGAAAGAATAGGTTCAAGATCAAAACGTATGGTCTAATTACTTTGATTTACACAAGAGTTTGGAGCAACGGAAATTAAAGAATTTCTGCTTTACTTTGTCCTAAGCGACAAAATGACATACTTGTCCAAACAGGGATTTTCAAATGATGCAATTGGTCTTCAAAAGAGTAGAAAACATTGTGGGAAAAGGAGAAAATACTGCTTACCAGCATTTTCTTCTTTTCTTACAATGTTTTTTCAAAAACCTAATTTCTCAGGGTCGTTATTTGTTAGACCATAATAATAATTGTTTGATAAGGGATTGAAATAATCCCGCAAGCAAAAAAGGCAAAATGTTTATGTAAACTTATTGCATACATGTTGAAACGGTTAAAGATCTCAACAAATTAATCAAGCTAATAGGAAGATTTACACAACCAAAGATTTGAAACTGCCATGCAATAGGATGCAAGCTCGAGAGACTCCTAGCAAGTATTTGGGACTATGCTAATTAAAGAACAGGCTACAATTCCATTGCAATCTGATCTTTATCTACACGAACATTGCACGTACGTAATTTTAAACGCAAGTAACTTAGTTGGCTGATACAGATCGTCTCAACCAATCAGGATCCACATTCACCAACAATTTAAGAACAATCATTGTCTAACTCTGGATTTAGAAATTAACACAGCCTCTGATTGGCCAACCCAAATTCATTGGTTAAAGTATTTAGTTTAGCAATCAAATGGTCTGGCCAATCAGATGTTGCGTTACTTTCAAATTTAGAAAATTATTGACAATAAGACAGGGAATGTTATGAACAATTGTACCTAATGTATTTATGTATAAGTATCCATCTTTGTTGTAATATGGGCCAGGGGTCTTTATTTACTAATAAAGTATTAGTATTAGTTCTTAAAAACGGATCCATGTTGATTGCCAATGACTTATATACAATAAGAACAATGCTTAGATTGATTAATTGATTGATTGTATGGTTGTAAACGCCCTTTTCAACATTATTTTAGTTATACCGTGGCGACCAGTGCACCTATCCACGCTTTCCTGGGGTCTCTTTTACTAGAACTCCGCACAATTTTCTGTCCAAGCCACAAGCTGCTTTCCCGCACAACCATCGTCGAGACAATGGTCAGCTGACCATTGTCTCGACGATGTTTATACGGGAAAGCAGCCTGTGGCTTGGAAAGAAAATTGTGCGGAGTTGACCATTGTCTCGACGATGTTTATGCGGGAAAGCAGCCTGTGGCTTGGAAAGAAAATTGTGCGGAGTTGACCATTGTCTCGACGATGTTTATGCGGGAAAGCAGCCTGTGGCTTTGAAACAAAATTGTGCGGAGTTGACCATTGTCTCGACGATGGTTATGCGGGAAAGCAGCCTGTGGCTTGGAAACAAAATTGTGCGGAGTTCAAGTCGGTGTGACAGGAATGAATCCGGTCGTATTGACTATCATCAATGCTCGTAAAGAAATTGGCTAAGTTGGCTAAGCCAGGGATCGAACCCACGAACCCTTGTGCACAAGTCCTGTACACTACCAACTTAGCTACCGGGGCTCGGCAATTTTTTTTTTTTGAACGGTTGTATATCTGTCCACAGTATTCATTGAAAAGTAAGACACAGAAAGTTAACGTTTCATCAGTCAGTATTGTACATAGCAAAAAGCGTTATACTCACCGTAAAAATGATTAGCACAGAAAGCAGGCCAGCTTTCATCACGTCCCATTAACGTAATATCCCAAAGGTAAAAACAGCTTTCGCTTCAATACACCTCCATCTTCCCTCTTCTCTCTATCCGATAATCTTTTTTATCTATTTATCACACGCTAAATCACAATATAGCTGCAAAAACATCTTCCATTTCTATCCTAGAAAATATTTCAAAAGCACCATCACTTTCAAATTCCAGGTGGAGTTTATAAACCCAATCCTTTTTTTCAAAAAGATCCAAAGGATCGCTGAATGTATTAATTACACCGTTAGCAAATAAAACACAGCACACTAAAGAAGCAGTCAATCTCCCGTCGTCCTTTTCAATTAACGTTTACCACTCGTTATCAAGGTTTTTCCTTTTGCATTGTAATAGCTGTCACATTTTCGAGCTTATCTTGTTTTCACAAAACATTCATTCGTGTTTTGTCTTAATTGCGTTTTAACTTTTTCCCTTTTCTTATGATTGAGTTATGCTCTGTGAAAAGGGGGCTTGATGTATCTGTAAATAGTATGGATCTAAGCAGAGCTTCAGATATAGGGGGTGATTTTGATTTCAAACTCGGAAATATAAGTCATTCTCCTCTAAACTCTATGTTATGGGTACTCATTAGAATCGTCTCATCGAGACGATTCTAATGAGTACCCACAACATAGAGTTTGGAAGAAAAATAATGGATTTAGAATACCATCGTTCTCTCTTATCTGGAACTCCTGACCCGGGTCACCCAGCGCAGTCCGCGCAGGGTGACTTTGACCGAAAGTTCTCGCTCTTGGCCAGTTTTCTGTATGTTCAATGACCATTTTACCTCCCGATTAGGTCAGTTTTTAAAAATGGTCGCTACATTGGATCCGTTAAGTATGTGATGCCTACTTATCACCATTTATCACGGAGACTCATGAAGCCCCCTTTTGCCACAGTACGTCTCATATTTCCGTTTTTTTTTTTTTGTTATAAAACCTTTTAACTCCTTCATAAGCAATCATGATTTAGCCCTGTACCACACAATCCCGACTTTTAACTACTCTGAGACTGAAGCCTTTTCCAACAATGTTTTCTTCCGTATCCAAAGAAAATTGCATCAATTCGGCTACACTAAAGTTTCGTCTCGAAATGCTTTCAATTTGGACATGGCGAAAATTTTGTCGTATGGTAAAAAAGAACCCGAGAAAGAATGTTTTTGAAAGAATTGTAGGAAAAGGTGAAAATGCTGGTAACCAGTAACCAGCATTTTCTCCTTCTCCCACAATTTTTCCCACTCATTGTCTACCAAATACATGTTCATCCAATCTTTTAAAACACATTTTTATTTTCGTCCAAAATTTACAGCTTTTGATATAGACGATATAGACTAGTCTAAAAATTTTGTCATCCAGTAAATGGGTTGACTGTTTTGCTACCTAATAGATAAATTTGACGCTTTCGTAAGCTTAAAACATGATCCCATCGTAAATCAACATAAAGGCATGTTCACCCTTGTCAAAAATGCAGAATCGCACAATGTTTATCGAGGATCAGATTGTAACTCTTTAGCTGTCTGATCTTGATCTATGCCATCCGCAAAAGCTAAATTAAAGTCGCTATTGGTTGCGAAATAAATTAAAAGACAAAAGTATTGGCTACTTTGATTCGCCCGTTCAACTGCTGTTTCGTTGCTACAACTCGCGTACCACTTATTTTTCGTCCAGTGATTTATTGATTAGTATTTTTGACACGCACAATATTGTTTTTAAATTCACTTGCAAAAATCTTTCTTCACAATAATTTTCCTTTTCTATAACTTAACACAACTAGAAATATGACATGATGTGGTGAATAGGCGCCGGTAATTAAAAAAAATGGCTTCAAATTCATCCATTTGACACCATAGGCCAAAACAAGATGTTTTGCTGATGGCTTCGATCAAGGTCAGACTGTACAAAACATGCAGTCTGATCTTGGATCTTTACCGCCGGCATGTTTATTCGACGCGTAGAGAATTTGAGAGGACTTAAATAACACCATAATTATCCTTCTACGAATAATCCAGTCAACTGACGTGTAAATATAGATACACTACAGCGAATATTGACACTTTGGCTACTGTGTGCGATTCACTGTCCTTTTGCGGACAGTGTAGATAAAGATCAGACTGCACAGAACGTGCAGTCTGATCTTGGATCTACACTGCCCTACAGGGAGACACCCCCACACACAAAACAATAACCTTGAAACAACATACTGGATTTTACCATGGCCTCGAAGTTTTATACAACTTATTTCGCAGGTAGAAGGTTTAGATTTTGCCGTCAAAAATCTGTTCTGTGCATTGAAGCAGTATCTAACTCTTTCCATACCAAAGACGATACAAGAAGCTTTTGTGGACTGTATAGATCAAGATCAGACTGCACAGAACGTGCCGTCTGATCTCTAATCTACACTCTCCACTGCTGTATTCTAGATTACGACTGAACTGTCTCTTGATCTTGCAGAGGAACTGTATCTGTAACCTTGGGAGAAAAAGTAATTTATTTATGTAGTATTAAAAGATGTTCATCCTTATCAAACAAACCACTTTTACACTCATCCAAATTCAAAGCATTAGCAGACCGCAAAATGGATATTTAAGTCATGATATTTGTCTCTGATTGATTGATTGATTGATTGAATGGTGTTCAACGCCGTTTTCAACATATATTTCTGATATATCGCGGCGGCCAGTGCACCTATCCATGCATACCTGGAGTTTCTTTTACCAGTACTTCGCATAATTTTATTTCCAAGATACTGGCTGCTTTCCCACATGATCATCGTCGGAAACAATGGTCAGCGATGAGGGAGAGGAATGAATATTGTCGCAGTGACTATCATCAATCCTTAGAAAGAAATTGGCCAAGCCAAGGGTCGTAGAGAGGGATCGAACCCCGGACTCCGTG
Organism: Tridacna crocea; assembly: GCA_943736015.1. Taxonomy (NCBI): domain Eukaryota; kingdom Metazoa; phylum Mollusca; class Bivalvia; order Cardiida; family Cardiidae; genus Tridacna; species Tridacna crocea. The sequence continues at coordinate 22,482,384 of OX031066.1, forward strand.
TTCTAAAGTCCTGCACGCTACCGACTGAGCCACCGGGGCTCAGCGTTTGTCTCTGAAAGTGGGTAGAAAAACGTTGTTGCATAAGGTGAAAATGCTAGTTACAAAAAAGCAATTCTCCCCCAGTCCATGAGTGTTTACGAAAAACATATCATGTAGGGCCGTAAAAGAACATGGGACTGTTTGCTAACCCATTACCACACAATCCCCACTTTTGACGACCCGGAGAAAGAAGCCTTTAGAAAACATGGTGGGAAAAGGAGAAAATGCTGGTAACCAGCGTTTTTTCCTTTTCCCACAATGTTTTCTACCCTTCACAAAACAAATTTCAAATTTTCTGTCACTTTTATTTTGTCGTCAGCAAATGTTTTCGATTTGGACTAGCCTAAAATATTGTCGTTTGGTATGAGTTAAACATTAAATTCAAATGAGCCATGCTCTGACAAAAGGGGGTTTAATATATCTCCGTGATGTTTTTACCTGGCAAGTCATAATCATTATAATACCATACGTATACAGCACTTTTGCCCGCCAGGGTGGCTCAGTGGTGAGCCTGTCGCACTCATGACCTGGTGGTTGTGAGTTCGATACCCGGTTGAGGCGAACTTTCTTTCCGGCGTATTATTGCCTCTCACCTCTGCTGAAGCATGTGAGAAAAGCAGTCGGTGGCTTTGGAAAGAAAGTGTGTTAGTACCGGTGTGAGAAAGCCAGGAAGCCAGGAAAGCCAGGCGTCACCGACCGCCATGATATGACCTTAGCTATTAAAGTGACGTTAAACCCCAAAACAGCCAAAACAACCAATATACAGCACTTTTATCATTGTTTAAATGTGCTACAAAGTGCTGCACATCCTAGCTACAGGTACACATTTTTTGCATACAAATTAAGAAAATATTAATTCAAAGTCATCAAATGCATGAAATGTACTTTGTATAAAGACCGGTCAAATCATGCGGCAAAGTGGTCCATAGTCATGTAGAAATTGACCATTTGCAAAAAAGATTTTTTTGGCAAATGCATTTAACCCTCTTTTTCACAGAGCATGGCTCATATTATTGCCCCAAAATCAAATTTGCACCAGAGGGATTTTAAAAATCATTCTAAAGCGTTGAAATACGGATATTCACGAAAATAAAACTCTGATTCATTAATAATATCTAGTGAGGACATTGTCGCAAAAAAAGAAATGATTCTCAGCAATTTTCCATATTGCGACAATGTTTCTACAAAAGTCTCTTCGCATGATTAAAAAAAAAATGCCATTGGAAATAGTAATGGGAAATTGAGAAAATGCCGGTAACTGACATTGCTTTCTTTTCTCCCTTTTCCGCTTTGTTTAAAAAAAAAACAAAACTTTTTTTTCCCAGGTTTTCATATAACTAACTGACTAGACCAAATAATCGGTCTGCGTAGATCCACGGCCAGACTGCATATTGACTGCAATCTGATCTTGATCGATACCGTCCCCTAAAAGCCAACGATTTCGCCAATGGCGCTAGAAAGGTTTAACGCACCCAGTTAACCCTTCGGCTTCAAAGCACGACTCACTGACCTTTAGCAGACAGTGTAGATTAAGATCAGACTGCACAGAACGTGCAGGCAGTCTGATCTTGGATCTACACTGTCCCATAAGGAGATATTTTCTATCCAAATGATAAGTTTGAAAGAAACATTATTCGGGATTTTGCTACCGACTTGAAAGGTACGTTTAGGTTATTTAACCCTTTACCAAACAATCCATGGTTTTAACGACTTCAAGGAAGAAACCATCTGAAAACGATGTGGAAAAAGGAGAAAATGCTGGTAACCAGCATTTTCTCCTTTTCCCACAATGTTTTCTATATACCAAAGCAAAGATTCATTTTTTTTTTGTCACATTCATTTTGTCGTCTGCAAATGCTTTCAATTTGGACCAGTCTAAGATTTTGTCGTTCGATAAGGAGTTTACAGGATAAGGGATAATGAACCTGCTATCATAAAGTTTTATAGTGTAAAATCTTATCTTTCACGTATTTAACCTATTACCACACAATCCCTACTTTTGACGCCCCTGAGAAAGCCTTTTGAAAACACTGTAGGAAAAGGAGAAAATGCTGGTAACCAGCATTTTCTCCTTTTCCCACAGTGTTTTCTACCCTTCCCAGAACAAATTTCACTTTTTCAGTCACCTTTATTTTGTGGCCTGCAAATGCTTTCAGTTTGGACCAGTCTAAAATTTTCTCGTGTGGTAAAGAGTTAAACGTTTTTTTTTTCCTTACACTCAAATGAAACGTTAACTTAACCCTTTACCAAATGACAAAACTTTAGACTGGTCCGAATTAAAAGCACTTGATGATGACAAAATAAGTGTAACTCAAAAATTGAAATCTGTTTCCAGCAGGGTAGAAAACATTGTTGGAAAAGGAGAAAATGCTGGTTACCAGCATTTTCTCCATTTCCCACAATGTTTTCAAAATGTTTCTATCTCAGGGTCGTTAAAACCAGGGATTGTTTGGTTACACTTAACCACATGGCTTTTTTGAATGACTTTATATACAACAGCTTAAATGTTGTTGTTTTTCAAATGAAGGTATTTGCCCATGACAAGGATAGCTTTTTCTCCTTCTTCCTCAGTGTTTCAAAAGGGCATATCTCTCTCAGGATCGTAATAGCTCGTAAATGAAGGATTCCTCCCTTTCACCAAATTGCTTCCTTGTTTGTGTTTAAAATCGATTTTCGATTATATTTTCTTCATCAAATAATGAGATTTTGAATCGGTATCTTCATGAATAGCTGAAGCAGTGATAACTTAATTGTTTCAAATTGATGACTTATTTTCCTCTTTCAGCATACCACTTTGAAAACACGGTGGCAAAAGAAGAAGTTGTATATGACAATCCCTGTTTGCGATGTCTGATCTACACTGTCTACAATGTCCGCGAAATGGTCAAAGAATCACAGCTGTTGACCAAAGGTTTACTTATTAGGAACACCAAAACGAAACGTCAGCTTAAAAATCGATGAAAAATTTAGCCGAATAGTAACTAAATTGTGTCATTTACAAGTCCTTTTATTTACTTCTTAACCCTTTACCCCATAAGGCTTTCTATGGCATCTCTAATTGACCCTAAATGACAGCAAGGATGAAGCCGTTTCTTATGTGTAAATGACACCTTTTGATCGCATAGAAAACATTGTGACAAAAGGTGAAATTGCTCGTGACGAGCAATTTCACCTTTTGCCACAATGTTTTCCAAAGGCCTCTACAAGCAAGAAATGCGTATATATGGAGTAAAGGGTTAATTGAATATCGAATTCCAACGGATTTTCAGTTATAACTTTGCGACAAACCTTTTGGCCTGCAACACGCGAAAACAGGCAGTAGGACATTTACGTAAATTGTCATCTTAGATCAGCCTGCGCAATCCGCGAAGGCTGATCCGTGACGTCAATTCACGTCAAGATTAGATGTTGTCCTACTGTAGAACTGCGTATAAAAGAAAATCACACACGATCGGAGTGTCGTCCCCAACTTCAGCCTGCGCGGATTGCACAGGCTGATCAGGGATGGCACTTTACGCAAATGTCGAAATACCCTTTTTCGCGTGTTGCATGCCATACGTACTATGCATTAACCAGCAATGCTCTGGCAAAAGCGGGCTTAGGGCATCTCTTTATTGTATCAAGAAAGTTATCACTTAACCCTTTCCAAAACGAAAAATTTTTGGACTTGACCAAATTGAAAGCATTTGCAGAAGACAATTCAACTCTTGCTGAAAAGATGATTTCTGTCTATGATAGGGTAGAAAACATTGTGAGAAAAGGAGAAAATCCTGGTTACCAGCATTTTCTCCTTTTCCCACAATGTTTTCAAAAGGCTACTATTCCAGACCCGTAAAAACCAGGGATTGTTTGAGAAAGGGTTAACCATATAAATAAAAATCATTTTATTGTAACAATTACACGATTCATCAGATAGAATGGTCTTTTGACATGTAGAAAAATTTAAAAAGAGTTACAATTTGAACACTGGCAGGCCTGTCTGCATTTGGTTTAGCCAATCAGAAGATGCATTACTTTCAAATTTAGGGAATCTTGAAGAATTAGACAAAGAATATTCTTAAGAATGGTGAGTATCCTTAATCTAAAAGTAAGACGACATCATGATTTGGTTTAGCCAATAACAAGATGCATTACTTTCAGATTTTGAGAATCTTGAAGAATTAGACAGAGAATATTCTTAAGCATGGTTAGTGAATAAGGACTCTTGTAGATGCATGTGGCAAAGTGTTGTTTCGAAGGTAAAAGATTAATACTAACCATAGATTGATTGAACGGCGTTTTACGTCGCTTTTAACATTATATCAGTAACTGTTATATCAGGGCGACGGCTCACATTATTCATGCATTTTACTGGGTTTTCCCAGTACTATATATAGGCCAAGACTCTGAAGTGTCTTGCCTAAGGGTACTCCCACGAAAAGCCAATTGATGCAGTGAGGCTCGAGCCCAGGGCTTCCAGGCTACGAGTTCCATACTTAACCACTGAGTCACTGGGCCCTGTTAACCTTTCTACATAACTAAAATGAAATCTTCAATTCGATAGTAAAAACCCAAATATATCCTGATCGGAAACAATATCTCCTGATCGGACAGTGTAGATCCAAGATCAGACTGCACGTTCTGTGCAGTCTGATCTTGATCTACGCTGTCCGCAAAAGCTCAGTGAGTAGCGCTTAGCAGACCAAGGGTTAACACAGACCGGCTATTCTAACTGAATTATTTTGTTCTTTTCATTGTATTATTTTGTTCGTTCTTTTCATTGTATTGTTTTGTTCTTTTCATTGTAGGGGACGGACCGATCCTAAGTTGGTAGAACTTGTGGTCCAACCCCATTTCATTAATTGAATGAAATTATGTTTAAACTAAACTATTCTGACTGAATAGTACATTTATTTCGAATGCAAAGAATATCCTACTAATTTCTTAGGAAATTGTCACAACCTATCAGAAAGCTAGTCTTAAAGATCCGATTGACATCGTCAGGCTCAGTAACCCAATTGTACCTTTCACCCATTACCACACATTCCGTACTTTTGACCGTGACCCTGCTAAATAAGCCTTTAGAAAACATTGTGGGAAAAGGAGAAAATGCTAGTAACCAGCATTTTCTCCTTTCCCAACAATGCTTTCTACCCTTCACAAAAAAAAATTCTAATTTCCACCCACTTTTTATTTTGTCGTCTGCAAATGCTTTCAATTTGGACAAACCTAAAATTTTGTCGCTTGGTAATGAGTTAAAGACCGAGTTGAAATGTAAAATGAAGTAAAGGGATGCAAAAATACCCGAATCTCAAAAAATATCTTTTGCGAAAGTGGGCATAATATAACTCAAACACACGAAAATGACAATTTTATCTGTATTGGGGTTTAGAAGTTATCTAAAGTGCAGAACTTTATAAACTGTTTATGAGATAAGAGAGAAGTGGTTACGCTGATAAATATCATCTGATATGGTAATTATATATTTATTTATAAACATAAGGTAACATATTGGTAAGCCTGATTTAGAATGAGACAGATATAGAAACGATGAGAGGGGCAGACCGAGACGAGACAGAGACACAGAGAGAGTGGGGAGAAGGAGAAAAAGACAGAGAGAGACAAACACAGAGAGAGACAGATAGATAGACAAACAGACACACATACAGACAGAGAGAGGGGCGGGGGCGGGGAGACAGAGAGAGAAAGAGAGAGAGAGAGGGAGGGGGGGAGTGGTGATAAGGAGAGAGAGATGGCGACAAAGGGAGAGAGAGAGAGCGAGCGAGAGTGGGGGGGGGGGGAAAGCGGGCAGGTCTTGTTGAGCATTAATTAGCCAAAGACACCTCATCTTCACAAATGCAGCAAGCATAGAATGAACTTTCGATTAAGCCTTGACGATATCGTTAAATTTTGTACCAGGTAAAAAAGGATAAAAGAACAAGAAAATAGAGAAGAAAATGGGGAACAAATCAGCCTTCATAATAACTACATTCCTGACATAGCAGCAATAAATGTAAAATTGTTAAACCCCAGGAGAAAAGAGACCACAAATTGCGTCGAGCGCCGGACGGACGAAAGGACAGACAGGCAGACTAATTATCTGATTTAGATATATAGTTATACTCTCCCAACTTAGATGTTGAGATATAAATTAGCCCTACACATGCCATACACACCACCGTCTTCAAAACCTTGCAGAAAATTTTCCCCTTAAGAAAATATGAATAATGAGCAAATTTTCAAAGTAAATTGGGCGTATAAGGTTAACAGAGTTATCCCTTCTCCAACTGGCAGATGTTACCATTTTACAAAAACATCACGACCGATAAAGAAATCTCCACAGAAATCGCTTTGTCTTATTAGTCTGGTCGTTTTCCATGCTTTCGTCACAAAACCTAAGCAGTTTGGCCAGTCATTTTTTCACAAATGATAGACAAAAAATACAATATCTGTGGATTTGATAGCAACTTTCAAACTATTGCCAATGGGGTAAAAGGTTGGATATATACAGCGCCAAGTTGGTGATATACTCATTAATTTGTACGTACTTCAGTCGTTTGATACTTTCCGTGCGATACACGTGGGTAATAATTCGTTAATAATGCAGCCAGCTACTTGAAAGGTTTGTTTGATACAAATAAAGTTAAAAATGACCTTATCGTTTTGAACATTGACAAAGGACCTTGTGTTCAGATGAACTTTAGGAAGAATGCTCTTTTTGAAAACAATGTGGGAAAAGGAGAAAATACCAGCAACCAGCATTTTCTCCTTTTCCCGTGATGTTTTCTAAATCCATTTACAATGTGGCCAATATTTAGAAGACTTGTTTGATATGAATGAAGTAAAAAAAATGAACGATTTTTTTCTTTTTACACTTTAGCAAATGGCTCTGGGTGTTTTCGACCTCGAGGGAGCTTTTCAAAAGAAAATATATCTGGTAACCAGCATTTTGTCCTTTTCCCGCAATGTTTTCTGAATCCATCTGCTATATGGCCAGTTTTTAGAAGACTTATCTGATACAAATGAATTAAGAGAAAAGAACGAGGAAGATAACTATAAAGGACAAAATTTTAGACTTGTCGATACTGAAAGCAGTCGACCTATCAAATATGGACTTAGATGATGACATTTTGTCAAAGCAAGGGTAGAAAACATCGTGGGAAAAAAGGAGAAAATGCTGGTTACCAACATTTTCTCCTTTTTACCACGATGTTTTCAAAAGCCTTTCAGCCACTGGCTCGTTGAAACTTAGCACTATTTGAAAAAAGGTTTAAAACATAAAAAAGGACAACACGTGCAAACAGAAAGATCAATGCGTGCAAATAATAACCCTCCCGCTAAAAACCTGTGAAGCCCTATAACAGACAAAAATGTCGACTATGCTAAATCTATGCTTAACCCTTCTCTTACTACTATAGTATTTCAAAGCAGCCATCAAAGAAACATTGCAGCAGGTGCAGAAGTCATTGTCAGAATATCTTGCAAAACAAGCCCCAAGTTTACATCAGAGACGCCACTACACAGTCGATACAGTCTGGTTTTGATCAACACTGTCCGCCGCTAAGCAATTCATTCCCGTTTCAGCCCGTATAGGCTTTAACCCTTTACTACATAGATACTCATTTCTACAAATGGCTTGCAGGAGCCTTTGGAAAACATTGTGGCAAAAGGTGAAATTGCTCGTCACGAGCAATTTCACCTTTTGTCACAATGTTTTCCATGCTATCAAAAGGTGTCATTTACGCATAAGAAACAGCTTCATCCTTGGTGTGATTTAGGGTCAACTAGAGATGCAATAGAAATGCCTTATCAGGAGTAAAAGGTTAAACTTGAATTTCATGTCAGCTCTTTACCAAACGACAAAATTTTTCACTCGTCCAGATTGAAAGCATTTGCAGACGACAAATTAAAGGTAGTTACGACGACGAAATTTGTTCTCAATAGAGTAGAAAACGCTGTGGAAAAAGGAGAAAATGCTTGTTACCACAAATGTTCTTTCTCAGGGTCATAAAGACTCGGCACAGAGTGTTAAAGAATTAAATTAATACATTTTCCAAACTCAGTTTATCAACTGAATAAACATGCTACTGAATCAAACCAACTGACATTGAAAAAAAATGAGTACATGTATAATGATACCAAAAAGTACATAAATGTCAGAGTTTATACCTCTGTTACAAGAAAAGCAGTTATAAGCTTCGCGTTTATTGCTTGTTTGGTATATTACGTCGATTCAACATTATTTTAGTTATATCGCGGCGGCCGGAGCACCTAACTATGCTTTCCTGGAACCTCTCGTAGCAATACTCTGCAGAATAGTCTTTTCAGGCCACTCGCTGCTTTCCCACAGAACCATCGTCGAGGGAAAAAATGGTCAGCGATGGGGGAGGAATGAATCATGTCGCAATGACTATTATCAATCCTCGGAAAGAAATTAGCCAACCCAGGGATCGAGCCCACGACCCCGTGTTCTCAAGTCCCGCATGCCATCGACTGAGCTACTGGATTTCGGCATATACGTTTAACATGTTTACAAAAAGACAACATTTTTTTTTCAAAACTATACAGTCAAAGGAGGTAAATATATTTCAAACAAATAACTGCTTCTTTTTTCAACAATATTCGTACTTTAGAGAAAAAGAAAAAAAAAAACTATTATCCCATCCCCCCCTTCAAAACTATATTAGCCATGCTCTGTGAAAAGGGAGCTCAATGCATCTGCGAAAAGTATCGACCCAGTCCGCACAGGCTGACATGGGCCGAAACTTTTCGCTATTGGTCAATTTTGTGTATTTCCAAGGACCAGTCTACCTCATGATTAAGTCGGTTATTTGAGAAAGTGGCAATTTTGGATCCATAACTCTGTGATGAGTTGCTTGGTATAGTGAATTAAGCCTTCATTTACAAGAGCATAGCACACACCATTTTGCCGTATGCAAGCGCTTTGAATTTGGACCAGTTTAAGATATAATGTCTGGTTAAAGAATGGGTTTCCCTACAAGTGGCGTATAAACGTTTTCTTTGGCAACAAACTAGGTACCCCAGACTAGTAGTGTAACCTAAGAAAGGTATCATACAGTGAACGAATGCCGCGATATTCAAAGAAAATTATTGAAAACGGCGTAAAATCACTTAAAATATATGCTATAATATCCACGAAAAATCCATTAATTTCTCTCAATTTGACGGAAAAAAAAAAGAAGCACTTAATCCATACAACTATATTTAACCGTTTTTTTTTTCCACATAATATATTTTTTCGCACTCCTCACCTTTACGCCCACAATTTCACCATCTGTTATTCGCATATTCGACCAATCCCTCCCGAAAATAACCGTTTTGCTCACCGAGTTATATAAATCCACACCAATGAATGAATGAAATTCCGTATAGCACTTGTACTCTATCTTCTATTCATGACGCAATCTGTACACCACTACGATACGGCCAAGACTAAATGCTAACCGTTAGAGATAGAAAATTTACAACCCACTGAGGTACATTTGACGCTTTTGAGCCAAGTCTTTTATGACAATTGCGTACATTTTGGATCAAGATCAGATTGCACAGAACGTGCAGCCTGAACTTAAATCCTTACTGTTCGACATGTTGTATGTTGTGACATGTACAATAATGAAATCTCAATTTCTTGTTTATTTTCTATAATATTCATTTAGATCTAATTTAGTTCGATAAATGTGCACTTTCTTTATTCAGCGAAACAGACAAACAAAGACACGATGGATTAAATCCTCTCTGATATCAGCTTTAGCATACCTTGTTTTGATGAATATATGTTTTAAAGTAAATAATACTTGTGACCCATCGTGCAAAAAGGGACCATCTGGGAATTCTGTACGTCAATTAGATGAAAACAGATCAACGATAGTGAAGGTCAGTTTAAGTTGATAATTCAAAAGTGATTGTACATGTATATCAAGGTACAATGACCACTTTTCATACAGAAAATGCCATTAAAGCGAAAAGTGTCAACCCTGATCAGCCTGCGCAATTCTCTCTATAAGAGATAGAAGAACCAAGAATCAATTGAATCATTGATTGAATAGTGTTTTAATCGCTTCCAACATTATTTCAATCATATCACGGCAACAACTCATATTTCCAGGTATTTCTTGGGTTTCATCAGTACTAGACTAGGGCTCTTAAGTGTCTTGCCTAGGCACATACTCACGAAAGACCCACTGCGTATAGTGTCACTCGAATCCGGAGCAGAGAGAGAGAGAGAGAGAGAGAGAGAGAGAGAGGCAGACAGACAGACAGACACACACACACAGATAGACAGAAAGGGGGATGGTATTTCGTTTTGTACCAATGTTTCCTGAATTATCCCTTAACATATCCAAGTAGAAATATAAGAAAATGCTAGTATCCTACATTTCATCCTTTTCCCACAAATTTTTTACCCTCCGAGACCCTCTCAGAAATTATTAAGCCTACCACCAAAGTTTGGTCACATTTACAAATTATATGTCGAATGTAAACTCATTTACTTTATTGAGTCTAAAATCTAGTCAGTTTGGTAAAAGGGTTAAAGGGGGGAAATGGCGACCGACCCATTATACGCAGCAGGTCTTAATATATTAATTTGGGTCAGATTCTGACATTTTTTACCAAATGGACACTGTGCGTTAAGTGCTTTTACCAAACCACAAAAACAAAGACTGGTCAGTATTGAAAGGATTTACAGAGGACAAATTCAATACAGTTATATGTTTCTTTATGAAGTGGTAGCAAAAAGGAGAAAATGCTGGTTACCAGCATTTTCTCCTTTTCCCACGATGTTTTTGAAAGCCTTCCAATAGTGGCTGTAACAAATTCGTGCGCTTGTTTGACAAAGGGCTGCATCAAGTGCCTTGACCCTGTCAAAAGTATACCTGGCCTAGACAGATACATTTTTCAATAGCGAAGTATTTCTACAGTTGGGTCTTCTTTCTTCCACTCAAGTTTCGACCTTGAATGAATAAATCTTATGTTGATTAGCGCTACTTTTATGCCGTTATAAGTCTTACAGTCATAATATCGTGACAACTGACTTATTCATATCTTTGATTGGCTTAAGCAATACAAGGAAAAAGTTTTGCAATGCCTTGTCAAAGGGCAATCATACGTGATTAGCAGGGATTGAACCAGACCTTCTTAATCACAGAAGTCTTACTATCAGCTATTCCAGTCGAATCACAGGTAAAGCTCACTCTAAACCTTTGTCTGCACATGTCACATTCTTCGAAGACTCGACTTGTCTATGACGCATCACTCCCCCAATATTGGGGCGATTGTAGTAATACGCGTGTAAAGTAGCATGGAGAAAATGGCTTTTATCAATACGTTTGAGGAAAAGTCTCGCCTGTTTTAGCTCCAGATTTCTCTAAAGTGCTGATCATAGCTGAATGAATCGTACCAGGTAGCGTTTTATGGAGTAAACGTTTTTCTTAATTTGAAATTCAAAATATCGGTTGTCGAGTAGAAAAGTAGTCCGGTTCTGTACCCAGGATGCCAAAATAAGATAGATGTATATTTTTAGAATGCCATCTAGTGAGAGATAATTACCCACAAGACGGTTTTGTGGTGGGTGGAAAAAGGAATAATTTAGAAGAAGAAATACGCTTTTTTCATCTAGTAAATCTGAACATCTAAGTCGCGAAATAATGTTAGAATGATTTTTGTTATCCTTTATATACAATTTTTGAGTGTAAAGGTTCTATTGAGACTTTTCAAAACATTTTGGACAAAGGGGAAAATTCTAGTATCCAGTATTTCCTCCCTGTTCTATTATTTTTTTTTATCTTAACCCTTTAATGTTTTCAATATGCTTCTTTCACAGGGGTGTTAAAAGTAGCGATTGTGTGGTGAAGGGTTATAAAGCAAACAGAAATAGCCAGAAATAGACCGTACCCACTGTCACCAATTAGTACAACAAGATACTCTCTACAAAGTGACGAAGGTTAATGGAAAATGTCAAATTAAGACATTTTTTGTCAATTGTTGAAGTTCATCCTTCAGTGCAACTTCTCTTCACTCTTTTTTTACGAAAAGGTACTCGAAGCGCTGGGTTTTTCGTGGAAATTAGCGAAATAAATTATAAAGCTGTAAACTAGTACTGATGAACCCAGACCACAATCGGATTATAGTTAGCTGTGATCTGAGATTTACAATCATGTTAGAACCAACCACCTAACCAACGAACTAACCAACCAACCACCTACCCAACCAAGCAATCAACCAACCAACCAACAAATCATCAATCATTCAACCAACCAACCTACCAATCACCCAATAAACCAACCAACAAACCCATCACTTGGTCATCCAACCATCCGTCCGTCCGCCCATCCATCCAACCACCCAACCAACCACCCATCTATCCATCCATCCATCTATCCGTCCATTTTTACGATAAAAGGAATATGTTTCTCTCTATAAAGAGTGCCTAGCTATTTTGTCAGAGAAGCACAGGGCGTAAAAACTACCCAATTTCTTACCCTTTCAGCCTAAAGTCGAAAAACAGTGGATATTGCATGAGACAGTATAGATCAAGATAAGGCTGCAGAAAATGGCTTTCTGATCTTTGATCCATATATACCGGGCGCTTTTGAAGTCAAGTCTGTCAGATGAAAATTGTTGTGGGTTGTGACGTATACATTATTTTCACTGAACTGTTCCCGCACCGTAGATGTATCTAACTTTTTTTTGACGACAGAAAAGTCATTCACTGATATTCATACAATGTTTTTACAGGCTTGACAAAACAATCAGACAATATAGACTAAAGATCAGACGGCAGGTCAGTGCAGTCTGATCTTGGATCAATACCGTCCGTAAAGGCTCTGAAGGGGCAAGGACTTTTCGCTGTGAAAGACGATAAACAAACAGCATTGTTTACGGGCAATTTGACAGCTGTCGAAACGACATAAAGTGAATCGTATAACTCTCACATAATAAATCTTTCATTAACGCTATATATAATTGTTTCTTGTCGGGGATACAGGTTTAAAACCATAAACCATGACGAGATAATATTATGATGTTATTAATCAAGTGATTTTGTATTGGCTCAGTTACAGGTCCGAGGTCAGCCGTATTGGCCCGAGACCGTGTATTGGCCCACTTACAGGTCCGAGGTCAGTCGTATTGGCCCGAGGCCGAAGGCCTCGAGCCAATACGGCTGACCTCAGACCTGTAACTGGGCCAATACGAAATCACTTGATCAATGATATTTTTATTAATTAACTATTCGCCCAGAATCAATATGACAACCTGCATTTTATTTCTTCAAACACAAGAAACGAAAGCTTGTAGCATAACGTACGCCATTTTTGTTTACCCAAAATAAGCGTAGATGCTCACGCGACTGAACTTTAGACCAATCACGTTCAAGGATTTCTGTATTGGTCGCGGGTCATCAATATTGATACGAAGTCAACTGTATTGATTGGAGGTCAAGTCGTATTAAGCCGGGGTCACGATCTGTATACTATACGAAGTAAGAAATGTGACTAGTATCTCGTGGAACGGTTTCCATGTATAACTTCTACATATCTAATAGTTAATTAATGAATTATCGTAAAACGGTATTACTCTCATTCGAGAAACATTTCATTATCAGTTTATATTATTGCCTGTGTTTGGGCATCTTCGCAAGCCAAGGGTGACAATCCACTACGCTACTCTTCCCTTGGCGAATCGAGCTTGATTTCGACATTCCCCCGATACGCATTTTCATTGATTGCAGCTAGCTCTGACTGCACGAATCAAATCGCTCGTAGCATTTCATCTTTGATAAAAATAGAACAAGGTCGCGACCTTTTGGATAAAGATAGAAGGCAAACATGGATAACACCGTGGATGTGTGCAGGACCTGTAATGGTTTACCACCGAAAAGAAACATAGACGAACAATATTTACAGAGAGTTTCAGTGTGACCAAACAATAATCAGAGGTTCTAGGCTATATCCCAGCACCTGACCATGGAATGTTGAAGTGCGTTTGTGGTTATTGCTTCATGTTGAATTATTGTATTCGTAAGCGGTTTGTAAAACGATATTTCATTGGCTATTGAGAAATATGACCTAAAGGGTGATAATAACCAATATCCAATACGGGGCGCATCGCGGGAATCTCGAAATCGGACTCGATCAGCCAAGGTAAGATCGACGTAATTGATCGTAACCTTGGCTCGCGAAAATGGTGTTTGGGATAACAAGTTTAAAATCACGTAAACCCTACACAATTATGTTGATATTATGTCATTTAAACCTGAATAGTCAAAAACAGGCAAAAATACAAAATGTTAATGGCAGGTTTATCGAGTTAGATTTATAAGTGATTTAACCCTTTCCCAAACGACAAATTTTAGACTCTTCCAAACTCAAAGAATTTGCAGGCGACAAATTCAAATTTGATAAAAATGGCAGAAAGTTCTCCAAATGGGTAGAAAACACTGTGGGAAAAGGAGAAATTGCTCGTTACGAGCAATTTCTCCTTTTCCCACAGTGTTTTCAAAAGGCTTGTACTGCAGACACGTAAAAACAAGGGCTTGTTTGCGAAAGGGTTAAACCTGTTACCACAAATCACAAACAATAACATAAATTGATAATGAACGGTTCATCGTGTGAAACTATACGAAAACTCACGTGTGAACACTCCGCTTTGCAATGCTTATAAACAAGTTGACCATTAAACATAAACTTTAATGTTGAATTTCTAGTAATATATGATACTCGTGAGATTTTTTTTTTCACTTTGAAGTCATCCAAGACTGGACACAAAGAAAGAAAAAAAAAATCTTTTATCCATGACTATACATTCCCGCCTTAACTCTTTACCAGACGACAAAATTTTAGACTTGTCCAAATTGAAAGCAGTTGCAGACGACGAAATAAAAGTGACTGAAAATTTGAAAATTGTTTTGTGAAGGGTAGAAAACATTGTGGGAAAAGGAGAAAATGCTGGTTACCAGCATTTTCTCCTTTTCCCACTATGTTTTCAGAAGGCTTCTATCTCAGGGTCGCACAAACCAGGGATTGTTTGGTAAAGGGTTAAAACAAGCCTAGAAAGAAGGCTTTTGGAAAAAATACCATCGTTTTCCCACAATGTTTTCTACCCTATCAAAGACAAATAATCAGCAAGGCCACCTTTGATTTCTCACCTGAATGAATTTGAATCAGTCACAAAAAAGTGTCGTTTCCCAGTGATTAACAGGCAGAGGAGAATTGGCTAAATACAAGCAATTTGCTATCCAAATAACCCGATTATTTATTATATAGTTGTCATAGCATGAACATTTCTTTTCCTATTTACGTTACCCACTTTCTGTCTAATTACCAGAGTTGCGCAGCTATTATTTCTAGAAATTCTGAACAAGAAAGAGGCCCGTGTATTCATTTTTTTTTTTCGAGCAAATATAATACCAGGTCATTTGTTCTTGTAAATTGTCACAGGGTTCAAATCAAATCTAATTGGCTATTTCCCTGTTTTGGCTCCTTTTGCCACCCTTGCCTTTCGTTTTTTTGTACCTGAATCTGTATGGGAGATTTCTGTTTATTGGAAAACACAATTACGGGTAATTAGCACAAACCACTGCCAATTTCTGTTAATCTAGCGGAAATTTGCTACTGATATAACTGAATGGTCTTTGGCAATACGAGACTTTGCCCTTTACAAAAAATCCCAACTTTTGAGAACCTTTGGGAGAGAGGCTTTTGAAAATATTCTGGGAAAAAGAAGAAAATGCTGGTAACCAGCATTTTCTCCTTTTCCCACTATATTTTCTACCGTTTGAAAGCAAAAATACATGTTTTGACTATTTGACTATTATTTTATTTGTCATCTTTAATTTTTTCAGTTTGGACCAGGCTAAAATATTGTTGTCTGGTAAAGAGTTAAACACATCAATCAAGGGTAATCTAATTTTACCACATTCTCATCTAGGTCAAATTTGCAGCTTTACAGTTAGGATAATTATGTTCTAACGTAGAACTTGTGCGCGTTGACTAGCACACGTGACTGCATATCAGAGTTAACTCCCTTGGTATAGCTCAATCTTCTATCAATAGTGATTTCCCTTATACTCACAGGAATAGATGTAAAACTCTTTCTTCGAGACAGCAAGCATGCACTCCAATCTTGAAAGTGGAATAATTTGGGAGCTTTACTGCGGAAATCCCGGCAACATATTTACATTCTGGGCCCTCTATAATCTTGATCTACATTGCCTGCATAAGTGCACGTTATTAGTTGTTCGGTCAGGTGACAGGGAACTTGGAAACTTGTTCACGGCTGTAGTGAACAAGTTGCCTTCTTTTAAAAAAGAAGCCAGGAGAGGTCAGCATCAATGCTTTCAAATCTTTTATTGGCTTTCATTTTCTATATATTTTGGTACATGTAAACAAACGAGTAAACAAGCCGCCGCGTAGAAACCTCATATGCATTACATGAGGGTAATTTGACCTCCTTGTCGCGTTTTCAAGTTGCATGTTCTTGTCCAGCGGTCTTCTTTCTCTTTTTAAAAGAAATTCTTCTTATTTTTTTGCTGCTTGGAATACTTCCTTCATGAAAAAAAACTACAATTTGTAGAGAGGTTATTTGCAGCCATGGCAAATTACGATTTAAATCCGAAAGTTTCTGAAGTTTGTCATTTATAAAAATAAACCACGTCTATTTCCTGTTTCCTTTTTTTTTTCATTTCGCTTATTTACAAAACCATGAAGAAACAGACTGTGTATCAGAACAATTACGCTAGAAGAAATAGACTTAGACGGCAGATTCTGTGGCAGTCTGCCTTTAAAACTCACCACTGTTTGAGAGGTCTGATGACCTCTCCAATCATGGCACCCCGAGCTGAAGGCAAAGCAACGATATCATTCGTCACAGCCGTGAACAAGTCTTCAAGTTCCCTGTCACCTGACCCTGCAACGCATTCATTTTGGTCCAAAGTTCCAACGTGTTTTAAGCGAAATTTTCTTTTATTATGGTCATAAAAATTGACTAAGCTATCGAAATAAAATTTCCCCAATGAGTCCCCTAATTCAATGAAAACGAGCGTCACTGGGAACTGACGTGACTGAAACTTTGGGTGACGTGCTGTTGCTGCATAATCTTGATGATTTCGATGGTCATTCGTCGTATTTCCATTTAAACACCGATTTAACCCTTTCCCAAACGACAAACTATTGGACTAGACCAAAATGAAAGCATTTGTAGCCAACAATTCAACTCTTGCTGAAAAGATTATATCTGTTTATGATAGGGTTGAAAACACTGTGAGACAAGTAGAAAATGCTGGTTACCTCAAAAGACCATTAAGTTATCCTTTTAACGTTAATGTTACGTTATGCACAAAGTTTGAGTTTCAACACAACATTTTGCTTACTGAACAGGGATGGCTCGTTTTTACCCAACGTGTATTTGTTTTAGAATGACACAAAATGGTAACACATGTTAAATTCTAATTCATGTGTATATATATAAAGAACAAGAGAGCCATGATGACCCTAAGGCGCTCACCTGAACCTCTTTTGAGATATTATGAGAAACATTCTAACATGCATCCATAATTGTTGGATTGAAAATTAGGCTTCTAGTTTGTATACAAGCCTTTTTTCTAGACTAATCCATGTCAAACTAAAACAAGAAAAACATTTTGACCAAGTTTCATTAAAACTGAACTTACACTGTGGCCTCTAGAGTGTACACAAGGTTTTTCAAAAATTGATCTAGTGCCCTAGTTTTTTATCCGAACTGACCCTTGTGGCCTCTAGAGCATAGACCTTTTTCTTTTGAAAAATTTAACCTTCTGACCTAGTTATTGACCTGAGGTGATCCATTTTCAACATACTTTCAGATAACATCAAGGCAAACATTCTGACCAACTTTACAGAGTATTACAATGGACATGTGGTCTCTAAGGTGTAAACAAGGTTTTTCTAATATAGGACCTAGTGACCTAGCTTTTGACCCGATATGACTCATTTTCGAACTCATCTGAGACATTATCAAGACAAACTTTCTGACTAACTTCACAGAGTATTACAATGAAAATGTGCCCTCTAGAGTATACACATGGCTTTTTCTAAGACAGGACCTAGTGACCTAGTTTTTGACCCGACATGACTCATTTTCGAACTCATTTGAGATATTATCAAGACAAACATTCCGACCAATTTTCAAGAGTATTGGACTGAAAATGTAGCCTCTAAAGCGTACACAATTTTTTTCTTAGATTTGACCTAGTGACCTAGTTATTGACTCAACATAACCCATTGTAAAATCCATTCAAGCTATCATCAAGACAAACATTTCGACCAACTTTCAAGAGTATCGGACTGGAAAATGTTGCCTCTAGAGGGTACACAAGGTTTTTCTAATATTTGACCTTGTAACCTAGCTTTTGTACCGATCTGACCCATTTTCGAACTCGTCCGAGATATCATCAAGACACACATTTTGACCAAGTTTCATAAGTATGGAAATGAAAATGTGGCCTCTAGAAGCACACACGGTAAAAGTTGACGACGGACGACTGAGACGAACGAGGCAGGACGGATGACGCACGACCGACACAGCACGATCACAAAAGCAACCATAAGTACTTCGTGCTCAGGTGTGCTAATAATCCGGGTTTTTTTTTATTTTAATGACAACTATCAAACTAGTATTAATATGGTGCAGGCTACGTAGTATGTTTGTGGGCGGCTCGTATCTACCGATCGACGCCCCCATTTTTGGGGCATGTATACGGGGCTCTCGAAAGGGAAAATGCTTTCACGTGGTGTTTTGCCAGTGTACATGATATCATATGTTATCCATATTATCCAATCAGATGATGAGAAATTTCTTCGCAAGCTTTGAAAAAATGAATACTGAATGCAATAATAATCTATAAACATCTAACGATTTAATCTTGGTTGGTTTTTGTAATTTTTCTTTTATTATCATTTTTAGTATTCTTTGCAAAGATATAAAGAAAGTAAATCATGTCACGTGACACAAATTCTAACCAATCGGTCCGGGCGTGTTTGGTGGAATGATACCATGCTCTTCAACGATTTCGTACAAGGACACTTGGCCGGAACCCTCGCTCACTACGTAAGCCATAGGCTTATCAGTTGGGCTGTGCTCGCTAGTGATTATTCTATTGAATAGAGAAATAACATGCTTACAGTTATGGGGCCGTATATCTTTATCAAATGGCATAGTTATATGTCCCACCAGCTATATTCATATGATTATTCTTCAAACAGAATGATTAGTTATGTTTTACAAGGACCTTTCAAAAATACAAAAGCCTGTGCAATGCAGAGAATTCATCCTCCTCTACAAAATGATCCATAGGTCATTTCACTACATAGAGGAATGGCCCATGGGTCATTTCTCTACATAGATGAATGACCCGGGTCATTATTCTACGAAATGAAATGATTTCTGGGGTCATTTCTCTATGTTGTATAATGACCCAGGTCATTTTGTAGGGGAGGGTCATTTTTCTGCATTTCACCGGTTCCAAACAAATTTGCTTCCAGAAGAACGAATGGTCAAAATAGGGTATCAAGATAAGACATTTACTGATGAAATAATGGATGTATTTTTCGGTAAGTAAGTAATTGAAAAATGTCACCACGGCATCGTATTTCATTTAAAAACAGGTTTTCTCCTTTTTACTTGTGTTCTCTCTTTTCTGGAGTGGGACGGGTAAGGTTGGTTCTAAACAGTTTGAAATGGATGCTTCTTTTTCTTTTTTTTCATCGATTGGATTTAAAAAAGATTATATCACAAAATAGTGTAACCATGGGTTCATTTAGTGATGTCCTAGTATTTGTTCTGTGTACATACATGCTTGTTAACATCTTCCATGTTTCTTGTGCTGTCCTTTGTTTATATGAGATTTGATCAGAGGAAAGTATGTATGCATGTTTTAATATCTATTCACTAACAAGTTTTTATCACTCTGGCACACTGATTCTCTTTCACGCTGCCTCCAGTCTCCATTGCGGCTAGATCGGTTTTTTGATTACTTACCATAGATTATTTTACCATTAAAACACTTATTGTTAGACTCCGGTGTAGCTATTTTTTATACTTTGCTGTAACTTTGTGTTGTTGCAATTCTTTCTTTTTTTTTTACTAGTAGCTTACTTTGATTTTCTTTTTTACTCTGTTGTTTTTACTTTGGTGGTCCACTTGAAAAGATTACGTACCGTGAATGATTTAACTTTTCTTTTCAGGATTGGATTTTTAAGCATGAGTATGTCTTTAAGCATGAGTATGTTTTTGTGACCACTGTTTCACGCGAGGAATAATACTATTGAAATAACCCAGTTGTTTATCAGTAAACCCCTGATGACAAATGGCTCTCCGACAAAGAATCGAACTCCGGTCTCCCGTGTGACAGGCGGGGATGCTTACCACTATATAATCGTTTTAAGCCATTAACGTGCGAATTCTTTCAGACAACAGTCAATTACCTTGCCACATCATTGCAGAAAAGGGAAACGATTGCAGCAGTAATGACTTAGCCTACACCTAAGAATGCCAAAAAGTTGCGCCAATTCTTTGTTTTTGTCAACAACTACGGCCAGATACTACAACCTCTTAACGCCCTTCTTGAAGGCCATCTTTCAGCTAAGCAAGCAAAGTCCTGCAAATCTAGGAAAAATAAGAGGGTTGCCCTGTGGATCTGGAGTCAGGACCAGCAGATAGCCTTTGACAACATAAAACGTCAACTTAACATTGCCACCATTACTTGCATACGCTTATTACTCTTTACCATTTGAGCTTCATGTTGATGCCAATTCTCAGGGTTTTGGAGCAGTCTTATACCTGACCCAGAATGAACAGAAGAAGTTGACTGCTTATGCAAGTAAACGTTTCTATCAGGTAAACACTCAGCTCATCAACACTCAGCTCACCAACTGGAAATTTTTGGCTTTGAAGTGGTCTATCACTGAGAAATTCAGAGGCATCTGTGTGGCTCTTCATTTAAAGTGGTAACTGACAATAACCCTTTGACGTATGTCCGTCCTCACTACAGCCAAAGTGGATGCTACCGGCCATTGTTGGCTAGCAGAATTGAGTAATTTCAATTTCACTATTGAATACCGAAGCGGTAAACTCAATTCTGATGCTGGTGGAATGTCCCGAAGATATGTTTTCTACGAAGTACTTAAAGCTGTCTTTCAAGCTGCCATTATGTCAACACCTTTAATGGGCTATGTTTCCGATACTGTGGCTCTCCATGTAGCGAGTGTAGAGGCACCGTGTCAGGAAATTATCTCTATCAATTAGGCGGTTGAGCAGTCGAAAGATCCTGCCATTCTTCGGGGTTTGATGTTCAACCCTTTTTCAGACAGTGGAACAGGCTTGTTATCTCTAACCAAGTACTTTGTAGAACCGCTACTGTGGATGGACAACCAGTGCAACAGTTGGTATTGCCTAAGGCCCACTGTGAAACAGTTTTGTGAGGCATCCACGAAGCAGGACACCAGGGCAAAGAGGAAACACTCTGGCTAGCTCGTCAACGTTTTATTAGCCAGGCCTCGAAAAAAGTGTCAATGAGTAGTTTGAAAAAAATATGCATAAACACTTTCTCTCTGGTCACATCTCACATAAACAAAGGACAACACAAGAAACAGGAAAAGACATTAACAAGCATGTATGCATACTGAACAAATACTAGAACACCACAAAATGAACCAATGATAACATAAGCATGATCAATTTTCATCAAGCCCAATTTGTCATCAAGTCAAAATCACAAAAAAAAATGTCCGTACAAATTACGGGCGATTTCAATCGTTTTTCTTTCTTTCTTGTTTTAATAAGAGATTCAAATTTTGTACACGATGCAATATTAAATGCTCAATTGTTGTTGGACATCTTCCCCCACCTCTCTCTCTCTCTCTCTCTATTTTCATTTTTTCATTTCGGCCAACGTCCTTTATATAAAAAGAAAAAAGTTCGAAATAATTACGTTTTTATTTCTTAATTAAGGCCGACTGCAAAAAAAAAAACAAGAGGACCATGATGGTCCTATATCGCTCACCTGAGTATATTTGTAACTTATATGGTTTATCAAGGGCAGGCTATTAATTCTTTTCAAATAAGGCTAAAGCTAAAGGCTGCTGCTTATCATCAATTTTTCTCTTCACAGTGTCTTGTTCCCTTTTTGACTTGTAGTTTAGCCATTACCAGACGACAAAATTTTAGACCGTTCCAAATTGAAACAAATTGCAGACGACATTTTAAAATGTATCTAAAATGAAAAATAAGTGATCTATATGGTTGAAAAGATTGTGAGAAAGGAGAAATTGCTTGTTACAAACGATTTCTCCTTTTTAGATGGAATTGATTTTAAAAGATTTCCTTTTATGATTCTATGTGAAATAGCGTGCACCAGGGCACAGAGCCAAAATATGACCCCAAGGGGATAATTTTAATTATTTTTATAACGTGTCACTAGATGATGCTACATGCAAAATATGAATGCTCTAGCCTTTATGGTTTGTCACAAGTAGATTTTTAAAAGATTTCCTTCTTTGTTTCTATGTAAAATAGGGTGCGCCTGGGCAGAGCCCAAATATGACCGCAGAGGGATAATTCTAATTCTAGCAATTTTGGTAGAAGATTATCAGATTTTGCTACATAGCAAATATGAATGCTCTAGCCATTACGGTTTGTCAGAAAAAGATTTATTAAAGGTTTCCTTCTTTGTTTCTATGTAAAATAGGGTGTGCCCAGGCAAAGCCCAAATATGACCCAAGGGGAATAATTTTAACAATTTTGGTAATGGTTTGTCACAAGAACATTTTTAAAGATTGTAAAATAGGTTGTGCCCGGGCAGAGCCCAAATATGACCGCAGAAGGATAATTTCAACAATTTTGGTAGAAGATCATCAGTTAATGCTACACACTAAATAGGAATGTTCTAGCCATTATGATTTGTCACCAGAAGAAGTTTTAAAGATTTCCTTCTAAATTTCTATGTAAAATAGGGTGCGCCCGGGCAAAGCCCAAATATGACCCCATGGGAATGATTTTAACAATTTTGGTAAGGGGTCACCTAATGATGTTTCAAACAAAATATGAATGCTCCCAACCTTATGTTTTGTTACAAGAAGATTTTTAAAGATTTTTAAAATAGGGTGCGCCCGGGCAGAGCCCAAATATGACAGCAGAGGAATAATTTTAACAATTTTGGTAGAGGATCATCAGATAATGCTACATACCAAATATATATGCTCTAGCCATTATGGTTTGTCAGAAGAAGATTTTTTAAAGCTTTCCTTCTTTGTTTCTATGTAAAATAGGGTGCGCCCGGGCAAAGCCCAAATATGACCCCAGGGGAATAATTTTAACAATTTTGGTAAAGGGTCACCAAATGATGCTTCATACAAAATATGAATGCTCCCGGCCTTATGGTTTGTCACAAGAAGATTTTTAAAGATTTTTCCATTTTCAGCCATTTTGTTGCCATGGCAACCAGAGTTTTTGTTGGAATTAAATTCTTTTAACAATTTTTGTAGAGCGTCACCCAAGGAACATTCCTGCCAAGTTTTATCAAGATTGGCCTTCTGGTTTTGGAGGAGAAGATTTTTAAAGAAATTGTGAACGGACGGACGGACAGATGGACGGACGGACGGACGGACGGACGGACGGACGCCGGACGATGACCAGTCGCAATAGCTCCCCCTGAGCACGTTGTGCTCAGGTGAGCTAAAAAAACAGTTTCAAATTATGTAAAATGAAGTAAAGGGAAACATACCCCAAGTCAGAGATGTACAAGTCTCCTAACGTTTGGTTTTTGTATAAATCTCGCCATGGTAGGTCAGTGGTTCCTTGTCTATAAATAGCTTGAAATAAAGGTTCTGGTCGCCCGTTTGATGTATTGACTGTGTATAAATACAGGGTACCAGTCGAGGAAGTACCAACAAGAAGAAACATGGTCCCGTTGTCGTCTTGGATATCGAGACCAGTTACTTTGGCCCCCTGCAATAAAGACGCAGGTCTGTGGTTACAAAAAAAAAAAAACTTGTAAAACAATGCAGTCGAAAAAGGCAGAATTCTATTCTATGAACAGACACAAGGCAGACAGAAACAAGAAGAACTTATGCTTTGGTTCACATGAACCTGCGATCCTCAGAATGAGGTAGGAAAACTGGAATGTTTCGTAAATACAACAGTATACTAACCATGTTGTCAGAAGCGGCATCACGCGTCATTTCTGGAGATTGGTAAGATTCTGTCGATTTGATATAGTCTGTATTAAACACATTCTTGTCCCAGGCTTCCATGTACTCCTCAAGGGTACCCTCACTGTCGAAAATAGGACGGGAGAAATCGGAAGTGTCCCAGATGGAAAATCCACGACCACCGAACCCCTCCAAGTGTGTGAATGTTGGTGAAAATGGGCTCCTTCCGTCTATGTCACTAACTTGTAACCGACCTATACAGGGGTATATACGATATGATATGCGTTGGCGTTTGATATAAATTTTTACCAAACAAGTCTAGGGAAAATATTGCTACTAGAGCATTTGAATATATATTTGAATAAATGTATACTAGTATACATGTATATATATTCAGAAAAAAAATTGGCTAGGAATTCGAACTTCTGATCTTCTGACTCAGTGTAGATCTAAAAGCAGAAAGAAAAACATTATGAAATATCATATACATGTTTGTTTATATCAGTTTCACCTCAAAAATAGTTCCGACATTTTTTTCGCGGAGCTATCAGACCTCGCCATTGTTCATGAGAAAAAAAAACTAATATTGAATTATTTAAGGAATGAAGAGAACATCTTTTTTGTTTCCATGAAGGTACATGTATAAGAAAACCTAACCACACTGTTTGAAACCAGAACACAGTTTCATACACACGTTCTGTGCAGTCTGATATTGATCGATACTGTCAGCAAAGCCCAAAAGGTCGCGCTCTGTAGCCTAAGTGTCAAACACAAAAATAATAACATAACTACCTACCTAATAGTTCGTCGTTCCCTGCCAAGGTCTTCAAGTCTTGAGGTTCAATGCTGTTGACTAGAAAACATATCATAAATGTACTTGGCAGTTCCAATATACAGTAGACGAAATGGAGAAGAATAAAAAATGCAAACGGCCACCTTGTACGGATAAATATTGGTAACAAAAGTATTTCGCATTTTTCGAATTTTAACTAGAAGTGTGTACAGTGAAATGTTTTGTGTAAGTTAAAAAAAATGCGGCTGGTTTTAAGGGTACATGTAAAAGTACATAGATTAGAGGTAACTTTCGAACTACATTTGATTCTAATATTGCCAATGGAAAAGCGGAGACATTCAACTTAACAAGGCCATGATGGCCGTGTATCGCTCCACTGGCTATACTAAGCTTATTCAATACAAATAGCAAGAATAAAGTTTTATAGGAGTAATTTTGTAGAAATGGCGAAATTAAGCTTTTATCTGACCCATTTTAGACAGATGGCTAAACCCAAATTTTATGTGGTCCTACTTATACCAAAGGCGAAACTAAAGTTTTATCTGACCCATTTTATACGATGGCAAAACTAAATTTTCATCTCACTTATTTCATACAAACGGCGAAAAAAAGTTTGATCTGACTCGTTCTATACAAATATCGAAACTACAATTTTATCTGACTCATTTGATACCAGTGGCGAAACTAAACTTTCGTCTTGCCTATTTACACAAATGGCGAACTAAAGTTTAATTTGACTTACTTTGCACAAATAGAAAAAATAGAAGTTTTTTCTGACCAATTTTATATAAATGTTGAACTAAAATTTATTTCACCCATTTGATACAAATGGCAAACCAATAGTGTTATTTGACACATTCTACAGAAATGGCAACAGTGAAATTTCATCTTTACCTTTAATACAAAGAATGCATCAAGAGTATTATTTGACTCCTCCTATACGAATGGCGAATCTAAAGTTTTATCTGAAACATTTTATACATATGGCGATTTTTTTTCTCGTTTTATTCTAGTAGCGAACAAGATTTAGTCTGAGCTGTTTATACAAATAGCTAAACCAAAGATTTATTTGATCCCCTTTCATTTAAATCACGAAAGTAAGGTTATATCTGCACTATTTTTTATATACAAATGGCTGAACTTAAGTTTTATCTGTTCTATACATATGATGAAACCAAAGTTTACTATGACACCTTTTATACTAAAAATGAAAAGAACGAAACTGAAGTTCTTATATGACCGATTTTTTACAATGGCATAGCGAAACTATAGTTTTATCTGACCTACATGTATTTAAATAATAGCGAAACAAATGATTTATCTGACTCGTTTTATACAAAAGACGAAACTAAATATTTATCTGACAAATCTAATACAAGTAGAGAAACTTCAGGATTTTTTGACTCATTCTAATCCAGTGGGGAAACTAAAGTTTAAATCAGACAATTTAAACAAATAGCGAAACTAAAGTTTTATCAGATTCATTTTATACAAATGGCAAAACTAAAGTTTACTCTCATCTGTTAAAGATAAACTTAAGTATTATCTGAACCATTTTATACAGGAGGCAAGAGAAAACGTTTATCTGACAGATGGCGAAAGCAAAGTCTTATCTTGCCCATTTTATGCACATGGCAAAAACAAAGTTATATCTGCCCGTTTTATAGATATGGCAAAACCAGAGTTTTATCTGAGCCATTTTTATACAAATGGCGACTAAAACTATATTTGATTCATTTTATAAAAGTGGCGAAACCAAAGTTACATAATTATGACTTATTTTATACAAATAGCAAAGCTTAAGTTTTATCTGCAGGTTTTATACAGATAACAAGAGTAAATTTTTATCTAGTCCATACAATACATAAAGTAACACTCAAGTCAAAATCAGTTCCATTTTATACAAATGGCGCAACTTCAATTTTATCTGAACCACTTCATACAAATGGCGAAATCAAAATTTTATCAACCAAAATATACAAATGGCGAAATTTAAGTTTTATATTACTAAACTTACAAAAATGATATAACTGAAGTTTTATTTGGCCAATACAATACAACTGGGTAATTCAAATTTTATCTGACCCGTTTTATACAAACGGCGAAACCAAAGTTATATCGGGACCGTTTTATACAAGTAGCGAATAATATTTGACACATTACACTGTATAAGTGAAAATTTTTGCGAAGTGGAAATTTTTGCGATTTCACAGATTTCGAAAATGCGTAAATTTTTCCAACCGCACATTTTACAAAAAGTACACCAACAAATAACAAATCCTTTGAGTAAGCAAACATTTCGGTACGCAAAATGGCCTAAATCTGTATTTTGCATAATTTTCGTCACAAAAAAATATCCACGGATACATAAATACAAATGCCAAATTAAAAATTTTATCGGATCCAAATAGACAAACTGCGAAACTAAAACTGCGAAACTAATGTTTTATCTGACCCACTCAAATTGCGAAACGAAAGTTTTAATTGACCCATTTTGTGCCAATCGCAAAAAATGAACGCCCATGCAACCCCGTCCTGTTTCCATGGCAAGTCCAAAGTTTTAACTCACCTTGTACCAACGGTGTTATCGGACTAATTTTGTCTCATTTGAAAATCTTTTAGTTTCATTCCAATCATTTTCCTTTCCATTAAAAAATCTTTAACCTTTATTGGACTTATTTTCTTCCACCTAGAAGCCCTCATGTTTTTAATACATTTTATCTTTATTCACCTTCATTCCCTCAAATCATATCGTCGATTTACTTCTAAAACCTCGTAAGTACAGCTTGTTACAAGCTGTAGTTACAACGTTTTTGAAATAAACCGACGATATATATCTGTACTTTATCTATACTTGCACAGCTGACAACATTCTGAACCTTCTATTGTCTATCAAGTTATTAATGCTTTTTTCCTCTCAGTCTAATCCACTGGCAAATTTTAAGTTTATTTGCCCTAAATAGCTCCTGTAAAAAAGGCCAAAGCTCTGTCCGACTTTTTTTCTAAAATGTTTTTTTTCTTTCTTCTTACTATTTCTCATCGGTATTGTATTTATGTATCACCAAAATGCTTATTCTAGTTCTATCATGTTAACCCTCTACCACACAATGACTACTTTTAACGCCCCCTGAAAGAGAAAGCTTTAGAAAATATTGTGGGAAAAGGAGAAAATGCTGGTTACCAGCATTTTCTCCTTTTCTCACAATGTTTTCTACCCCATTAGAGAAAAATCATTTCATATGAGCCACGTTAAAACTGTTATCTACAAATGCTTTGAATTTTGACAGGCCTAAAATTTTGTCGTGTAGTAAAGGGTTAAAGCATTATATTTGACGTACAAATCAGTAGATGAATAAATGCTATTGTCATTGCTATCGTTGTTGTGGACTCACCAATTGACCTTGCTGTAACGGTGTCCGACCAAGCAAAGCCATGTAAAGAGCTTGTGTAAGTTTTTACCGCTCCCTCATCAGCAGTAACCAAGAACGTTTTCTTGTTGATGGTGATTGTTTTAATTTTTCCTGGCTGTCGAAGTGATTGGAGACCTGGATAAAGTCTTCGATGAACCCCTATTTAAACAAAATTTTATAGCTATTTAACTCGCTAATACTGTCAGTGCCAAATATTTTAACTCGACATATGTTGCCGGCTGAAACTACAACCCCATTTAAATACATATACAAGTGTTATTCTACAGGCTTAACTATATAAGCCAACGATTTAGTGGTCAAATATCAGGCTGCACATTTTGTGTCTTCTTTGATCTATACTGCCTGCAAAAAGCCACTGTTTCCGTTTCATACGCTGAAAAGCTTATATTTCAGTGGTGTTCTGGAAGAAACAAAGCTTAATACACACCCTTTGACACATTATAGACTCAGTCAAGTAAGTCATCACATAATTTTGGATCCATACAATTCACTGAATCATGAGATAAGACCGGTCCTTTAAAGTGTAGGACATTGACATACAGCGATAAGTTTCTACCCATGTCAGTCTGCGCGCACTGCACAGGCTGACGTGGGTCGATACTTTTAGCAGATGCATTATACCCTCTTTTCACAGAACATGGTTCATTTATTAACTACTATTTGCCGCATTCTTATAACTCAGTAGAGCCTGAGAGCTCAGTCGGTATTGTACATGGTTTAAAAAAAGAGGTCGTTGCTTCGATATTCCCACATTGCTCTGTTTCTGTCTCTATTTCGAGGATGTTTATGCCGAAGAATATTGTGCCAATTACAGGTTACAGAAATTCAAAGAAAGCATGTGCATGGACTTGCGCAGTATTCACTGTGATACAACTGAAATAATATTGAAAACAGGGTATAGACACAATACAATCATATAGATCTAGCTTTACCATGGACATCGTTTGAATTATAACTACCAAAGCATCTAACCGTTCTGATGATATTGTGCTAATTTTCGTAAATCCTTTACAAAGAAGACCTGCAGTTTTTAGACCTTAAGATAGGGAACATTGTGGGAAAGAAGAACGTGCTGGGGGCCAGTATTATATCATTTTCCAACATTAAATATGTACTCCTGAAGTTTTTGTCTATATGGAAAATCATGATATCTTTGTAAAAAAAAAAAAGTAGGATTAACAAAAAGATCACAAAGTGCTCTCCGCTTTTACATGATACCTGCCGAGCAAATTAACATTTTATTTCTTTTTTACAAATAAACAGACAGACACACGGAGATACGGTGTGATTGACAAACAGAGAGACAGGGAGGCTAAGAGGTAGACAAACAAAGAGCCAGAGGGAATCAGATGTAAACAAAGGGAGACAGAGAGACTGTTAGAGTGACTGACAGTCAAAGAGAGAGAGAGAGACAGACAGACAGGCAGACAGACAGACAGACAGAGAGACCGAGGGATTTAGAGACTGAGAGATTGACTGGCAGAAAAACAAAGAGATAGAAAGACTGACAGACAGAGAAACGGTTAGACGGAGAGACTGAAAGGTAGGCATATAGAAACAGAGAGGTAGACAAACAAAGAGACTGTGAGAATGAGAGGAATACACAACGAGAGACGCAGACTTTGGAGACTAAACGGAAGACTAACAAAGAGAAAGACGTTCTGATAGGCAGACAGAGAGACTGAGAGACCAAGAATCAGACAAAAAGAAAGACTAAGAGACTGAGAGCCGGATGAACAGAGATAGAGAGACAGAGACGCAGACAAACAGAGAGACTTAAAGACTGAGAGGCAGACAAACATATAGACGGAAACACTATAAGATTGTGAGGCATACTAAGAGACTGAGAAACAGGCAGAAACATAGAGACTGAGAGGCATACAAACCGAGAGACTGAGAAGCAGACAAAAAGAGACTGGGAGGCACATAAGCAGTGAGACTGAGAGACAGACAGAGAAATGGAGAGGAGAGACTGAGAAATTGGGACACAAACAGAGACTGAGAGGCAGACAAGCAGAGAGACAGAAAAACAAGACTTCAAAACTTACAACATGGAAACAGTTAATGGCCAAAGCGAAATAGCAAGCTATATCAAGCAAGCGTTAAACAACGCAAAAAAATGGCTTGCAGTGAGGATATGAGTAAATGCTTCCTAACATGCAATTGTGGCGTTAGAATTCTGCATACATAGTTACTGTTAAAAGAGGTAAATAAAACCGTCAGTTTACTTCTAAAATCTTGTAACTACAGCTCGTAACAAGCTGTAGTTTCGAGGGTTTCGAAGAAAGCCGACGATATCATTTATCCATTGATCAAATTACCTCCATCACGGTCACTTATGTCCAGCGGAATTCCGGTCCAGTTCTTTCTTGGGAGAGGAATTAGGTCAGAAACTATACCATCAGCCAGAGAAATTTCTGCGACCGCATTGTTTTCCTTTGGAGGATGAAAAGGCAAGGAATAGATAGCAAAGGTAGAAAGCAGTCCGTTCATAAATCTATAAAGCTCATTACTACACAGAATATTCAGTCTCATCTACATGTTACCATGCAGAAGGAGTTGCACATGGCCTCACATTATATCCATAGATTATGTATCAATCCCTAATTTTTCGAAAACTTAATTTTTACACCTTCAACATAACTTAATTCGGCAAATTACAACAACTGTCTTTCAACTTGTTCTCATTTAGATATACCCAATTTATAAACTGCATTCCTGTTATAGGGACTCTGGACATCCCCGAAAAACTGTCCGTTTAGAACAGTCGCAAGGAAATCCGGTCCCCGGAAACAATCCCTGGTTTTTACGGGTCTAGAATAGTAACCTTTTGAAAACATTGTGGGAAAAGAAGAATATGCTGGTAACCAGCATTTTCTCTTTTTCCCACAATGTTTTCCAACCTATCATAGACAGAAATCATCTTTTCAGAAAGAGTTGAATTGTCTTCTGCAAATGCTTTCAATTTGGTCTAGTCCAAAAGTTTGTCGTTTGGGAAAGGGTTAAGCCTTCAATAGGAATCACTTCTTAACGGGGTTAAACCTTTAAAAGGAAATCTGAATGTCTCAAGAAACGTGTTATTAACAAAGGATTCTTGTGAAATATATTGAATCAGTGAAAATGAAACACATCAGAGTAATAATAAACAACATCTGTATCAGTATCACAATGTAAAGAAATCACTGGAGGAGATGGCAATTTTTTAAACGAGCCCCCAAAACAAAATCCTGAGCTAGAAAGACAAAAGAAAAAAGGTGATGGTGTTTTTTGTCTGTTAACTTGCCATCAAAGATATTGCTTTTATAAAAAATAAGTCTCTGCTTTTAATAACTATATTTTACAGTACTATTTGTCGCAGGTGGAATGATTTAACGTTGTATATCACTAGTCTTCGCAGGTATTCTATATAGATTTAACGTTGTATATCACTAGTCTTAGCAGGTATTCTATATACGGCATGTGTATTTTTGTCATGGATAGTGAAACAAATGATGTGTACCTACGTATTTTTCGCACTTATGGTAATACTATTGGTGCACTGGAACAAGTAGCTCTTTCTTCGGGTAGCATAAGTAAAGAGAAATAAATGGAACTGCGAGTTATCACCTTGAAATAATTAAAATATGTTGACACGGAGTTACACACTACACAAACAAACAAACAAAATTGGAAATTTAAACCCGTGGAAGTACATCCTTTTCCACTTCCAAAATTATTGTGGGAAAAGGAGAAATCGCTTAATGAGTTATTTCTCCTTTTCCCAATATGTCTTCTGAGCTGTTTTCCTATTTTTCCATGAAAAAAATAACTTCCACAGTGTCCTTCATTCCTGTTTTCTGATGAAATAAGCACGGATAAGTGCCATTATTATTTTTTTTTTATATCTTGAAATTATACTGTAAGCATGAAAATTTTAAGAAAAATCTGTCATTTAGCATATATTCTCTATTTTATTAAATTTTAACCTGGTCCTGACCTTTATTAAACAACGATTAATTGATGAATTTAGACAGGGTTTGTACAATGAAATTTACAGAACACCTGTCTTATGCACATATAAATTCATAAAGGAATATAGTGAATTGGAATTCTATTTAAATATCCTACCACGATAATGAAGATCATATATTTCGAAATTTAGATTGTCGTCGCATTCCCTCAGAATAGAAACAGGCAGACGTGGTCAGAACAGGATTGCAAGAAACCGGCGTTTGTGTTTGGCATGTAATATGAATGAAGTAGAAGATGATTATAACTTTTTGCTTGTGTGTCCATTTTTTGCTGATGTCAGAAAAATACTTTTCAAAAAATACTTTTATACACGTCCTGGTATGTTGAAATTTAAAAACTTGATGAATACAAATGACAAAGGCGTTCTACTAAATTTAGCTAAATTTATAAAGGAAGGCTTTTCACGAAGAGCTGCTATAGAATTAAATACATAGAAATTGATTGTTGGGTCAGTGCAATACTATTATAGTTACCTATACATATATGGTGGGCAACTTTGATAGTGTCGTACTTTCCGAACGAAATATAATAGTGTTAAGATAACGCTCAGTTTGATTCAGCTTCTCTTCCAGGTTGTACATAGTAACTGTAGACTGATCGTTCGTTTATATGTCATTTATATGTCATTTATATGTCATTGTTTGCTCTTCTATAGTATATTTATTGTATCTGTTAAGACAAGAAACTGTAAAGTTTACGTCTAATAAAGTTTCTATCTATTTTTATGCCGAATGTACAATAAGTTGACATGTAAAAGAACTCCCGACTTTTATTCGCAAAGTTATTTATACTCGGGAAGGTATTTAAATAAACAAATAAGCAATTTCTGTCGCTGAAAGCGTACGAAATATCTCCCTGATCATTCGGAATATATGCCGAAGACAGCTCCGTGCAATGCCGAGGGTAGAAATAGAATTTCGGTTTATGTAAATGGTGTTGATCTTGGTCAGTTTAAATGATGTATGTAGTATGTTTTTATTGAACATGTGACTTTAATTTTGTCAAATATCTCCCTTTTTGACTCAATGGTCTATACATAACATGCATATCTGTACATTTACCATGCTCAAAACCGGGCTTTTATCTATATTCTTTTGCAAAACTAAATGAATTTCCATCATATTGATGTACACATATTTGTATATTCTTCCACTAATTTTCCTATTGAAATGACTTTTCAAGAAAAGTGTGTATAACCCAATACAAGCTGAATTCTGAAACTGTATACACGTACCTTTTTACAAAGGCAAATCTCTCAAAAATTAGCACGGTGACCTCTTATTGTTTTATTGTAATCTCCTAGAGACACGGTAGGCTTTATATGTGCATTTCTGTTGTAAAAAATCTGTCCGCCACAAAAATTAGTGATATACGTCGTAAGGACTTTTTTAAACAGATTTTACTCTTTGCAAAGCTGCACAGTGTGTAAAGCTGTAAAAGCATAAGCCACAAAGCTGAAAAATGAAACATAAAGCTATTTTCTTTGGCATGAATCCCGGTTGCAAAACTGACATACTCCCAAGCGACAGCAAGGAAAAGTGAATTACCGCCATCTCTGTCACTAATATCGACTGGTATTCCTGTCCAATCCTTATTTGGCAATATGTTTAGAGATGTTAGTATACCTTGGTTCAAGTCAACTCTTCCTACGGCACTATTCTCCTGTAAGGTAATTTGCTTCTTGAGCTGAGTCGTCGTAAGCAGTCTTTTCGCATCACCGAGTATTCGTTGTGTATGTACACGTAATATTATATTCTATTAGTTGTACTGTCAGGTGGCAGGGGACTTGGAAATTTGTTCACGGCTGTGATGAATCATGTCGCAACCTCGCCTTCGGGTCTGGGCGATTCACCACAGCCGTGAACAAGTTTCCAAGTCCCCTGCCACCTGGCCGTACAACGAATTTATCACTGACGAAGAAGAACTTTCTTTCTGGTTGACCCAATTCAATGAAAATTGACGTCACTGGGAACTGACGTCACTGAAACCTTGGTAACACTTGCAGCTTGGCGCATAATTTTGATGTTGATGTTGATCGACGCCGCCATTTTGGATGTTTGTTGATAGGGTAGTCATGTTTACGGGGCTCCCGAAGGGGAAAATGCTTTTATGTTGGTTTTGCCAGTGTACATAATAACGTATGTTCGGGCCAGATCGCGAGAAATTTCTTTGCAGTATAATAACAGTGACTTTCCTGGTACATGTATTTAATTCGAGTTGCACGAGAAAAAATTACAATCGCATGAGGCTGAAGGTCGAGCAAGATGCCAAAATTTTCCTTCGCAGCGAAAATTAAGTGTAAGTAGCAGGAAAGTCATTGCAACAAATATAAAATTCCTTTCATGATAGACCTATCAAAGATAAATTTTGTATTTATTGTCATTTTATTCGAAAATGGTAAACTAACACGTGTGTAGTAGCCAGTAAGTTTTTGTGAATGGCAGATGATTATAACAAAGTAAAATTTTGACCAATCGATTTGCAAATGAATACGCAGGTATTCTGCGAGTAAGTTACGTCATAAATACGGTATCATACCATATTTAGAACCGTATTTCACAGTATGTATTAACGGATTTTTTCTGTCTTGTGTGATATTTTATCTTTGTGCGACGCATGTGCTTGATAGGAGAATGTTTAGTTATAAAATCAAGAAAAATCTACATATCCTGTGTAAAATTACTACTCAGTAGTCCGGGGCAGAATACACTATCACTTTTTGTTTGTCTGTTTCCAAACATTAACTGAGTCGACAAAAATATATTTTTGGCAATGTAAATTGCATCCTTAATCAGTTTTTCCTGCCGGAGACTTGAGCAGCCTCGCAATATTTTTATTCGATTACTTTACTTTAAATGTATTTGATTTCATTTATGGTGATATTGGGTTGGACTACAAGTTCTGTCGTCTTAGAGCTGGTCCTCCTTTACAGGACAACTTAAATAATTGTGTTTTCAACAATGGCAAGTACAATGAATTATATATAAATAGGTATACTCATTAGATGAGACTATTCCAGTGAGTACCTTCAACATAAAGTTTAGTTGAGAATAATTGATATTTTCAGTTTTGAAATGAAAATCACTCCATCTATCTGGAGCTCTGAGAATCGATCTAATCTTAAATGGTTCATGTGTATGTGTTCTTTTAAATGGCTACCATTGTATGCTAATCGTGCATAAAGTACTGAAACATATATATTTCCAAAACAATACATATTTGAAATTTCAAAAGGCTTTGTCATATTATTTGGTTTGGATTTAATTTTTCCCTTCTTCTTCGTTCTTATTCAAGATCGTTCCAAAGGAAAATGGACATGGGATATATGACAGTTGTAAAATACTTGTTTTAGCATATATGTTTTTATTATTTTGGCCTTCTCTCAGCTGATATAGCGGTCTCTCAGCTAATGTAACGATCTATCACCAACTAATGGGGGACTTAATTCTTAATATATTTTGGGACTATGTTACTAGAAATTTTAAACAGAAAACACAACTTAGAAGTTTTTCTTCTGGATTAAAGTGTTTCCCGACTATTTTCTCTATAGAGAATTCAAGAGTCACTGACCCTGTTACAAATTTTTCTGCTTCATTTTGCAATGCTTTGAAGGAATCCGAATATAAAACTCTGCAGACATCCTATCCGATCGATGAATACTTAAGAATCGGTCTTATATAAAATAGATAAATTTGATTTAAGGCTGAACTGAGAGTAAACTGAGGTCCCCGCATAACATGAACTATTTTGGAACCAGCCTCTGAATTATCATCTACATGGTCATGCCATTGGCCTAAACTACTTGGGGTTATATCAAGATGTTCATGTTGATCTAAAATTGCAATTTTAGTATTTTGAAAAACAAAGTAATGGCTCATCGCAATCTTTTTCGAGGAAAAATAACAGCGTCAGTTTCATTTGGGTTGAAATCAAACATCCATTGTTTGCCATATTGAAACATTTCCAAGATCATGCTTTATTATATCCCCCATATCTTGTATTGATATAGCAGAACGATAAAGAGAACTGTCATCTGCAAACAATTTAATAATACTTATTGTGATTCTGTGATATCATTTATATAAATTTAAATAATAAAGGCCGAAGGTCGGAGCCCAAGATACTCGTACTTTTCAAGGCAGAATTGTACACTCTGATGCTTCTATTACAACTTATTAGACTATCACCTATGCCATATTCTTTAAGTTAAATAGAAGACATTTATGCCACAATATGTCAACTGCTCTCAGATATCGTAGAAAAAAACACCAGAGTGTTGGCCGTCATCAAAGGCTCGGAATACATGGAAATATAAAGTTTAGAAGTTGATAAGCTGCGAAGTAATTTAGCAAAAACCCAACTGATATTTGTGTAAATGATCACTCTTCACAAGAAAATTGTACATATGTTTGAAAATAATTCTTTCCAGAGTTATACGGCAACTTCTTAAAGCCTCAGTAATGCCAAAGACAAGGTAATTTCACATCACAAGACACATATATAACATCGGAGAAAACCTAATCGTACCAGTTACTGCTTTGGTTGCTATGATATACGCTTGCGAAAATGCATGGAGAAGCCTGTCGATTTTAGGGACGCCATTGATCGAGACAACCATGGTTATTGTTCGTGTATATTCGAACTACATCTTCGAGGACGTCACGCGATAACATTGCATTGCACTAGTGCTATGACGTAGTAGACAGGACTATTGTTTACAATTCCAACATTATGTCATCGGAGAGTAAGGTTGTTCATTCTGAACCTGTTTTCTTATTCAGATATAGTAAATTCTTCCTGTATTGATGATAAATGAATAAGCGATGATCAGCCGGTGTCGTGGTTTCTGTTTACAATGTCGATGAAGTCGCGTTTTTAAAACTTAGAATGGGGACACAGCGATGAAGTGAATGAAGGGTTTGTTTGGACGCTTGAAATGATCATGTCACTAAGTGTTTACGTCACTAAGAAATCACTGCAGATACATGTATTTACGACGAAAAGACGCCTAATCTTCGGCGATTATCGGTGTAAACAAACAGATAATGCGGGATGGTAGGATGTTCTAGTTTCAAAATTCTTTTTGCTACCACTGACTGGAACTTTTGCAAACAGCACCTTTACATATCGTGAAAGTCATAATAATCGCCATATTTTTACTTGGTAAAAATGAAATTTACTCTTATTTTATAAACAGGTTATTTATTCAGTTGGAGACTACTGAGTTTGTAGATGGACGGCAAGGCTTATTACCTTGAAACAAAGATATGACAATTGCTTTCTTCTAGGAACCCCTTTATGATATAATTTCCTTTGTTTTCAATGTAAGATAGGCGTTATTAATTTCCTTGTCCTGTAGACGTGTGAGATAAAAAAAAAAAAGTTCCGTATTTGGTCAACGCACTGTTATTATACGCTTCATTTCTATAACATGCCGACAAAGACTCATATGTTGCATTGAAGGTTAAAACCGATGATCGTGACAAAGCTGCACATTCAGTAATCTTAAGATATGAAACAAAACCCTCATATACTTGTTTCTTTGGAACCATTTTTGTCCAGACATGGTGTATAAACATGTCACAGAAACAAATAGCCTCTTTGTAGAATTCCCATGAACGTCATGAACTATAAGTCTTGAGATACAGTTATGCGATGTATAGGATCTGGCAAGCGTTGGTGTCTGAGATATAATCTTATCAAACGAGTCTATAAAAAAATTATTCAGCAAGTCTTGGCAAGCTTAATAACATTTTTGTGAAGAGTTCAACGAAATTGTACCTCAAAAGCCAAAGGATGTTAGGTTCTTTAAATCGCATAATTTCATCTCAAGAATCATAGCTCATTACGAGTTAAAACATTAAGCTTACATGTACATGTGTACTGGAATTTACATGAAACACATTTGTTTCTTCGACAAGGTTGTCCATCACTAGCAAAAAAAAGTTCCAAAAGAAATTTGCATATATATGTTTTGTTTTACATTTTAAGATACTATTTCTTAGAGCTTTGTAACAATCATCACTTTTAACAGTTTTAACTTTACACAGGAATCTTCGACAGCCATATTTTAGAAATGAGGCATACAATAACAGCAAGTTGACTAAACACATCACTATTTGCGTGATAAAAAAAGCCCTGACAGTCATTAGCTTTTGAGGTAAATTTTTCTTAAACTCACCGTCCTTATAAAAGGTTAGTAAGCTCGCCAAAGGCTCTCTTCATGACCATCTTTTTGTGGGCTCTTTTAATAAAATTATGTCTTAAATGAAACACCAGCTCATGCCAAATCATATAGGCCTATATGCCAAAATATATCCAGCGACAATTGGAACGCACACACACCCACATACATGTATACACACTAGGACAAACTTACCTGCAATGAGACCCAAGCTGATTTACCGTCTGCAGTAATGGCAATATTTTCTGGTTCGATATCTTTAGAAACTGTTGTCCTCGGTGTGTGCGTGGAAGGTGGAATGGCAAGTGAAGGTACTCGAAGGTTTTGACTAAAGATGATAGAGGTGAAAAGGAAGAATACAACTTGACAATATGATCTTTTATTCTTTACTAAGACGACCCGGTTATATATAAGAAGATGGCTGAAGAAGATGACCGTTACAAACGTTGTAGGAAAAACGACAAATAACCCTTTCTCTTATTCCCAAAACTGTTTCTACCTTTCAAAAGAGAAGTCTTACTTTTGCAGTCACATGATATTTGTCATCTGTAAATGCTTCCCATTTGACTGAATCTAGCACTTTGCCGCCTAGTTAAGAGTTAACCTATTACCAGACGATCTCATAGACAAATCCTATCATAATTGCTGGCAAAACCTCCTAATGGTTTCAATATGACAACTGAAAAGGTTTTCGTCTGGAAAATGTTATACAGAAACTTCAATCTTTTGCAATTTACTAAGGAATGAGATTTTTTCTCTCATTTTTTGAAGTTTTAAAACTTTTCAAGTCTCCAAAAGCTCTTAGCCTTTAAATCTGACAGAAGCTTTGCTCCTTTGCTCAGTTTCCTACTTTAATCATTTGGTCGTTAAACCCGACTCAATGACATTTTATGGACACTGCAGACCAAGATCAGAGTGCAAGTACGCAGAGTGCAGTCTGATCTTGGATTTACAGTATCCAATGAGGAGATATGCTTCTGCTCCAAAACAACATGAGTTTGATAATTGGTTTTCCCATCAGCCTGAAAATTTCATTTCTCTTATTTAAGCAGATTAAGGATTAACCCTCACCCTGCTTAAAATGTATGATGAAACTTTCAACCAGATAGTAAAAACCCTAAACTTGTTATTTCAA
This sequence comes from Tridacna crocea, assembly GCA_943736015.1. Lineage (NCBI taxonomy): Eukaryota > Metazoa > Mollusca > Bivalvia > Cardiida > Cardiidae > Tridacna > Tridacna crocea. Next base: position 22,522,159 of record OX031066.1, read on the forward strand.
AGGTACTTTTTTTTGGAGGGGGGATATGTTCCCTTATCGCATAACGGACAGGGTAGATCCAAGGTCAGACTGCACGTTCTGTGCAGTCTGATCTTGATCTACACTGCATGCAAAAGACCCCCACAGTCGCGCCAAGCAGCATAAGGGTTAATAAAGCGCCACAACAGGCTGAAAAAATCTGCATAAATACAAAAAGACTTCGGCCTTACTTGTAGTTGGGTGATCCATAGTTATACTGTTGAAAGTCGACAAGCTTTGCAGTCGGGTTACCAATACGTTCGTTCTCGATCAGCGTCACACTCCCTTCTGGGTCTACAAATGCCCCAGTGGAGTCTTTTCCAGCTTGCCCCTCATTTGCAATGACAAGTATGTTGCAGTCTGACGTAAACTTTATGTGGCTTGGATGCGGACCAACTGAAGTATAAAAAAAACTCCATTTATTTATAGGATAGATTGTATCTAATTCATCAAATGTCTTATTACTCCCCTTTCTCTCCCCCCTCGTACCGAAGATGGATGGATACAGTTTTTTCGCTGTACGCTCGTCCGTCTGTTTGTCTGTCCATCCGCCCTTCTTCTATAATCCTACACTAAAAACTGATTGATGAAACTTCATACAAGTATTTCTTATGATTGTCTAACGATATACTTTTTTTTCAGCGTAGCTGTAATACTATGATCTGACTTTTGACCTACCCTAAGTCCTAGGAAGAAACAAATTGTTACTCGTTTCGTGATTGGTCAAATATATGTAAAAATGAAGGTCACAGTAGAAATTTACCGATATTTGATAAAAATGTCCCTGGCTAAAAAATCATGTAATGATCACATTTTCCTGTGCAAAGTTGTAATTTATAGCCATGTAGGTGTTAAACCTGGGCAAAACACCCATAATCGAAATCATATTAATAAACTAATAGCAATCACTATTGGCGAGTGTCCTACTTTGTGTAGTGCAAGAGATTTGGTACCCGTTTTTCCTCGCGTAAAACCAAACACGAACTACGACGACAGGCTACCTCTCTGTTGTCTTACACGAAAACAGGTTGTAAACAACTTATTTCGTTTCTTGTTACAGCGAAAAAAAAAGTTACTATGTCTTGAATTTGGGGATTAAATTCACAACGTGAATCAGTAAACCTACCAAGGGGAACAATCCGTTTTATTGCGTTGTAAGCTAAGAAACTGAGTTCGTACTAACTTACTCCTAGTAAGAGTGGGTGGATGTGGTCAAGCATTGAGTGGGGCGGGTGATAAAACGCAGCTTTCTGATAACGACAAATCGTTGATGTTTCAAAGGTGCTTCATTCTTTTTTTTTTTATAAAAAAAAAGAAAAAAAAAAATGAATTCTTAAATTTTATAGATAATTCTGCTTTTATCCTTTTTAACGATATTTCTTGCCTGAATTAAATGCCATAACTTTGAAAAAATGGGGATTGATGTATATTTTCATTATGGACCTGTATCTCTTTAAGTAACAGGACAAAATTTTATGCTACTTCATATTTATAATGTTTGTGAAAGCAAATAGGAAATAGTACATAAAAAAATATGCTTGGTCTGTTGACAGCTGATTTGTTGTTGTTTGAAAGAACGAAGTGCAATAGATACGTGCATGTGCTTACGAAAGAAAAAAAAAAGAAAGAACGTTTACAGTGCTAACCGTGATACAAAGCAGAGATTGTCTCTATATAGTTAACGCATTGCCACACAATCCCTACTGTTGACGACCCTGAGAAAGAACCCTTTAGAAAACATTTTGGGAAAAGGAGAAAATGCTGGTTACCAGCATTTTCTCCTTTTCCCAGAATGTTTTCTACCCTTCACATAACAAATTTCAAATTTTCAGTCACTTTTACTTTGTCGTCTGCAAATGCTTTCGATTTGGACACGGCTAAAATATTGTCGTTTGGTAACAAGTTCAAACGAAGTAAGGCCAACAATCAAGCAAAACTAAAACGACAAGTGAATCTTTTGTTAACGCTCAGACATATAAAATATACAAAAGCAAGCTTTTAACTCTACCAAACGACAAAATTTTAGACTAGTCCAAACTGAAAGCATCTGCAGACAACAAGCTAAACATTTATCAAATATTGAAATTAACTTTCAGCAGGGTAGAAAACATTGTGGGAAAAGGAAAAAAAAATAGTTGGTTACCAGCATTTTCTCCTTTTCCCTCCCAGAATCTTATCAGAAAGCTTCTTTCCTCAGGATCGTAAGAAACAGTTATTGTTTGATAAACTTGCCTAATTATACATTCGACGATAGGTACAATTTTTGTATTTTAAAAAGCACGACGGATGTAATGAAATCGGAAACTATATCTTTATCAGACCAAATATGACATCATCGCGCGGTCAGAGTGTTTCATAATAAATATTAACTTTCAAGTGTGCTAAAGGTACATTGCATCTTAATATATAAGGTATATCATGCTGTAACTGCTTTCTTAATGCTTGTATTTACATCGAGCAGCGTGAAAATTTGGTATCGCGCAGTACCGAAGGTCGAGCCACATGCCAAAAATTTCTTACGCAGTGAAAAAGACAAGGAATGTCATAACAACATAATGTTCCTGTTGTTATATACCTACACTTTTTCAACGACAAAATATTGCAAATTACTGACATTTTATTCGAACACTTATTTATTCCAAACCATATTTGGAACCGTATGGTGTGTAGATACAGATTTTTTTTCTGTCCTGTGACATATTTTATCCGCCTGTGACCCATGTATTTTCTCAGAAAAACTATCAGGTATATAATAAATACGGAATACATCGCTGTACTTTCCTGGTGTAGAGGTCGAACGAGATTCCAAAATTTTCTTACGCAGCAAGAAGTAAATACATGCACCAGAAAAGTCCCTAAGCATAATATTTCTTTTATTATACTCGTATACCTTTACAACAACAAAAATATTGCAAATTATTGACATTTTATTCGAACATGGTAAGCGGAATTAAACAAATAATGGTGAAGTAGCTAGTAACTTCGTATTTATGAATGGCAGATGAATATTACAGCGTAAAATTTTGACCAATGAACTTGCAAACGAATTTACAGTTTGTCCTACTTTCTTAACCAATGAAAACGCCGGATTTCATTCAAAACTGCTGCATTTAATTCCATACAGACTTAAAATGTTGCAATAAGCTGACCTACATACAGTTCCCGGTTTGTGCAAAGCTACGCCCACAGTATTTCAGCTGATCTTTGTAGAGCTATTACTGCCCTAATGTATGATCTGTAGTAAAAGGGATGGGAACGATTTAAGCTTTAAGTCCTTACCAGTAGTATAGGAGGAATTCTGTTAGGCTTATTTAGTGTTTTATGTTTGCATCCAATGACCCACACCCCCATTTGGGAGGATAACGACTACAAACACCGGGTTCATCAATCACGTTGACAGGTCTATCGTGCTGTCGCTGTGTGAAGTCTATTGAAAACATAATTTTTAATCTAAATGCAAATAGGTTTCTTTTCAAACACTCGCCGTATCTTTAATCATGTTGACGGGTCTATTAAAGAGAGCATAACAGAAAATAATCTTTTTTTTAAGGAGTTCTTTTTCATCAATCACGTTGACAGGTCTATCGTGCTGTCGCAATGTGAAGTTTATTGAAAATAATTTTTTTTATCTAAATGCAAATAGGTTTCTTTTCAAACACTCGCCATGCCATTTATCATGCTGACAGGTCTATTCAAGACAGCATAAAAGGCGGTTTCTTCATGTACCTGATGTCTGTTTTATAGGTTTAACCTCTTAGGACTCTCCCGAATCAGTCTGCAACTGTCTGGCACCTTCGCAGACTTTCAGGATCCCCGAAGCCAATGGAATTAAACAAAGTTTTGACCTCTGGGGTCCTCCCAAGTATAATCCATTGGTCGGCGAATCCCTGACTCTGACACAATATGAAATGAGTTACGAAAACGAAAAAGAGGAGGTTGGCGGAGTGCATATCATTGGTGTAGGAGAAGTGAGGAGCTACAGGGAAAATTAAGAGGAGTCAGACAGTAGTGATGATCAGCTTGAGCCTTATTAGTCAGCACAAAAGGTTGTGTTATCATTGTACATCAGTGTTTTAAACAACTGTTCTTGAGGCGAACCAAAAAAGTGAAGACCTATGTACCCGATCCTTTGAAACAGGAGAGGTATTTCAAAAAGGTTATGAAGGCACAAAATCCACCTCGATTGTCGTGTAAAGCAAGTATTATACTCATCGAGGAAAATAATCAGAGATCTGAAAAAAGTGAGTTGGTTACTATAAGGACAGCAACCCTCGTGGAGAGGACTGTTGAACAAGCCCAGAGTAAATTGCGCAGGCGAGCTTTCAATCTTGAGAATACTATAAAAACAAAGGCTCGAAAGAAAAAAAGAGAAAACGATTTACCGGTTACAATCGAACTACAGCGACATAGCAAGATAATGCAGAAAAATCACCATTTCCACAAAAGCATCACATCTCGCAAATAGAAAAATCTGGATTTTAGTGGTGACTCCTCCGCCTCCTCATCAGTGTCACACAGAGCGTCGATAAGAACACATGCGATATATGCAATAGACAGTTTAAACGGAGACATAATATGCTGCGTCACAAAAGAAGCGTTCACCACTAGGACCAAGATTCGGACATGGAATATTCCGAGGATATGGAGGAACAGTTTAACGAAAGCAATGACGAATTAGCGAGTGACGAGCAAGTGGCAAAATATGACCATGGGATGGTCTCATACGAAAGGCAACTGAGCAATGTCAAATGAAATTTGAAGAAGCGGTTTCTAATCTTATCCGACACAATAGAGTAGGAATAACAGAGGCACAGCACAAGGCCTACAAAGATTTAAGGTCATCTTATCGGAAAGCAGTGGTTAACGTCTTAATGACCAGAAAGGTGTGGTTTAACGCGATGATGAAGGATCCAGTATACACGAGTATGCACAAAACAGCAAGCGATCTGATGGACATGGAGGATTTTACTAGAGACGAAGCTTGAAAATACGCCATAAGCAAACGCAAATATCTTTTGGGTACCATCCTCGATTACTTTAACCCACCGACAGTGGAAACATTTGACAATAACCATGAAGAGTGATAAAGTGGTCATAACAGAATGTAACTACATTTATATAATATAATTCATTTTAGAGAGTTAAACCAGTGACTTTATATTCGAGTATTTTACTGTTTCAGTTTCAATCGTAATGTTTCCGGGGATCCTGAAAGTCTGCGAAGATGGCAGAAACAGTCGCTGACTGATTCATCACACTCGGGAGAATCCTGAGAGATTAAGCCTATGAAACAGACATCAAGTACATGAAGAAACCGCCTCTTGATGCTCTCTTGAATAGACCTGTCAACATAATAAATGACAAGGCGAGTGTTTGAAAAGAAACCTATTTATATTTAGATTAGAAATTATATTTTCAACAGACTTCACATTGCGACAGCACAAAAGACCTGTCAACGTGATTGATGAAAAAGAACTCATTAAAAAAGACCATTTTCTTTTATGCTCTTTTTAATATATTACAGCGAGTGTTTGAAAAAAAAACTTATTTGCATTTAGATTGAAAATTATATTTTCAATAGACTTCACATTGCGACAGCACGATACACTTTTCAACGTGATTGATGAACCCCATGTTCGCAGTCGTTACCCTCCCAAATGGGTGGGGGGGTAGGGGTCATTGGGTGCAAACAAAAAAACACTAAATAAGGCTAATAGAACTCCCCCTATACTACTACTTAACATGATAAATGGCACATGAAGAAACCTCCTTTTATACTCTCTTGAATAGACCTGTCAGCATGAAAAATGGCATGGCGAGTGTTTGAAAAGAAACCTATTTGCATTTAGATAAAAAATTATATTTTCAATAAACTTCACGTTGCGACAGCACGATAGACCTGTCAACGTGATTGATGGAAAAAAAACTCCTTAAAAAAAATATTTTCTGTTATGCTCTTTTTAATAGACCTGTCAACATGATCAATGATACGGCGAGTGTTTGAAAAGAAACCTATTTGCATTTAGATTAAGAATTATGTTTTCAATAGACTTCACATTGCGACAGTACAATAGACCTGTCAACATGATTTATGAACCCCGTGTTCGCAGTCGTTACCCTCCCAAATGGGGGGGGGGGGAGCGAGGTCATTAGGTGCAAGCATAAAACACTTAACCAGACCTAATAGAACTCCTCCTATACTACTTTTATCCGACTGGAAAATTTGGCTTGGGTCCAATCTGAAAGCGTTTGCAGACAACAACTTGCCCAAATTATAGGATTTGTATGTGGAAGAAAACACTGCGGGAAAGGAGAAAAAGCTCCTTACAAGCAATTTCTCCTTTACCCTCAATGCTTTTAGTTGCCTTCTGCCTCAGGACCTTATAAAAAAAAGGCTTATCTGGTATGGGTTAGAAAAGAAACCCATTCTTGATAGTGAGCTTCCTACTTCAGAGGGATATGGATTCAGGTCTTCGGTGTTTATTGTACACAGTTGTGATAGCGAGACGTCGCCTGTGTCGAGGAAAATAAATTCTGTATAAAATTGCTCGTCGTCAACCAGCTCGAAGCTTGCATCAATTGCTGAATCTAGCGCTTAAAAGAGCATGACCGTAGACAATTGTTCTTAAACTAGTTCAAGGACAAAATAATAGTAACGAATTACGACTCAGAACGCGCGTTCGCACACCCATCAATCAAAAGTGGCGTGGCGAACCGAGCTTTATGTCGTTCTTGTTTGGCTCTTTCCATCCATCCATATCTTTCAGTCAATTAGAAAGTAAGACAAACTGTAAGTTAGTCATTGATCAATGTATTTCATTTGTATGACTTCTTTGCCTCCTTCTGATTTAATTTCATGAAATATATGATCAGTAACTTATACTTACACCTATACTGCCCGTGAGTTACGTCATTATGACGTCATCATACCATATTTGGAACGGTATTTCACAGTGTATAGATACAGATACATGTAATTTCTCTGTCCTGTTTGTATAAGTTATTTATCATTATATTTCATTTGTATGAAGTTAAATCGGAGGGAGGCGAAGAGTGTACTTTCTTCGGAAAACTAGCGGAAAGTGCTTTTCCAAACATAAATCGTTATACATCAAATCAAAATGACGTCCATTTGAATAATTTCCCACGTTATAGAGGAGATTCATTGATCATGTGGCAAGCATAGACCTCTGCCAAATTCTGATGGAAAATCTGAAAATATCTGAAGACCTTACTTATCTAACTATCAGATATGACTTAATTTTTCTTCACTTCGCTGTCCCATTTATTGCTGGTTTGCAAGTAATTGGCCTACCACATTCAGCGATTAAACAGTCTTGACACTGTCTCTTATGATTATAAATCTGAATATCCCGTTTAAAAATTTGACGTTAAACACGAAGAACAGTTGTTAACTATGAAACAAAGAACTTTGACGCTGAGAATAAGCAAACACCATTTTCAACCATCATAAAGCAAAAGCAAACCACATACACTTTTTACCTGTCATGTACCCGTCCAAAGTCAGATCCGTGGCACCGGAGCCTTTAGTGTGGGTGTGAAAATACATCACGTGTCCTTCAAGCACATCTGTCGTCGCAGACAGTCCTACTGCGACCTCATTACCACAAACATCGATTGACTGTGGAATACCTTCGCCGATTGTAAACTGATGTATGAGCTCTAGCTGTATGTTATTGGGGTCAGAAAGGTCAATAACATGCAGTAAATGACTTGTGTCGCCTGAAACAGATCACAAATAAGTGGACCAAAAAGTGTACCGGACGAGAAGTTTTATTGAGCGATACCTGACATCCTTTGAATGCGTTAGATCAAGTTTGTTAACAAATATGTACCTATTTTGTCTAGAATCAGGCTGAATCGTAAGGTACAGAGTTTTGACATGCAGAAAAGTTACTAACAGAATAAAAAATCAGGGCCCATATACACCAACCATTCTTAAAAACGTTTTTTGTCTTATTCTCCAAAATCTTCTACATTTGTAACTAACACAACTTCTGATTGGCTAAGTAGGTTTTTAGTAGTTAAAGAAGAGTAATAAGAAGAAAATAAACCAGGTTTATTGGAGCTTACTACTTCCGGTATAAAAGGAAGAGAAAACCTACCTATGACATAAAGCATGTAATTTTTGGGGTCATATGCTGCTGCTTTTGCTGTACCGAGATTAATTCCACTGTAGAGATAACTTCCTGAACGGATTGATGTTGGTAGTTGCAGAATATCTAACAACTTTAAAGTGTAGTATCCACTGGAAAGTTGTAACACGGATGAGCCAAGGAGAAGTGCTGTTACCCACATACTTTTTTTCTGTAAACAAATGTTAAATAGAATCTGCAGCCTGATGGTTAATCTTATTGTTCGAGTCCTGAGAAGGAATTAGCTTTGGAATAGCAAAACTTTGAATTTTTTGTCAATTTGAATTTTTATTTAAATCATTATTTTCAATAACAAAACTCTAAATGTTTTGTCAATTTGATTTTTTCAGTTACATGTATCTAGCTGTTCTAAAAAGACTGAAACCAATGCCTCCTGGAACAAAAATAAAATCACTTTTGGTTGCCTTCGAGCAAGACAGCGTTTGAAAGCCTTGTGTCCCAAAAAGGTGTTTCTAAGGAATGATTTCTTTTTGTTTAAGTGTTCTCATACACGTACTCCCATACACTCAAATATACATGTATATTTGGACCTTATTCAAGTCACTTGGACCCCCTCCTCTAAAAAAGTATTTTCTGTCACAAAACCGTGTTTCAAAAGATTGTGAGTTTTAAAAAAGCCTGGAATGTTGGTATTTAAAAGCTTAAATTCATTAAAGTTTTGAAATTGATAATTAGATTTGATTGTGAAAATACATAGACAAGAATTGCAGACCAACTTATCTTTGCTTTACAAGGAAAAGGGTCAACAGTGACAAATAAAGCCGCAATATGGTCACGATTCATATATTTACAGACACAATTTCGGCTGGAATGTTTGAAAGATAAAGACTGCTTAGATATAGAAATTCAATCTGAGTTCCAGAATGGCCACGCCAAACCTAACACTTATCACACTGGATAAGGAATGCACTATTTGTCACATGAACCAGAGATAGTCATCTTCGCTAGCCAAGGTGACTATTACTACGTGGATCTTCTCATGATAAGATCCACGTAGTGATCGTCACCTTGGCTAGGGGAGATGGAGATAGTAAATCTCTTACATCCTTGTTACACTTTTCTGCGCCCATGGCGAAACCAGGTGCTCATGAGGACATTTGTCTGATCTTGAATCTATGATGTTTGCTTGTTGATTGAAGCCTTTAAGATAAGAATTTCCTGTTCATCTGTCAAAAGAGGGTCGAAATTTTGCGTTGGCTTTGAACGGGTGTATTCAGTTGAACCATACGAAAATGAAAATAAATTTTATACTATTAGTAAGGCTGAAGCAAGTATCCTTCATGTGCCAAGAGTTATGGAAAAATAAACTTTTTTTTTTCGCCTCTTATACTTACTCATTTTATTATTACTGAAGTGGACTTTTTTAGGTTATTCCAAGATATCCATGTTACATTTCAAAGGCTATTATGGTTAATGCATCTTACAACTTATTAAGACAATCGGAGATCAGACTAGACTTTTCGTACTGTTTGGACTTATTCACCACTGTCTGTTTAAAGAAATGAAGTTGTGCGAGGTATCTTCGGTTACAAGAAAACAATGTTTAAAGATATCCATTTACTAATTCTAAGCCAAATATTTACTAGTTTCGTCGATATTTTATCAAAGTATAATCATTATGGCTTACTAACAAACATTACACCTGGTAATTGCATATATGACGACGGAACTTGGCACCTATCTACTCCTTAACTCTTTACCAAACGACATAAATTTACACTGGTCCATATTAGGAGCATTTGAAACTTGCAATGACTATGTGCTGATAAAATAAGATTCACCTTTTCACTTGTTTAATATGAATGTCAGATACCGTAATAATTCAAATTATTATATGAGAAAAAAAGTATATTAAATTAGAACATACTCGGAGCGTCCTCCCTGAATGCCCTTACTATTCCAAGTGTGGATGTACTAGAAATATCCACTTGAAATACAGACATAATGTCAAATTGCAAGTAAACTCTGACCTTGAAATGAAAGACTGATAAGATAAAACGAATTTCAATCCTTTAACTGCTGGAGAATGAACTGGGAATTTTCGAGCAAGTGTCAAGCCGTTAACCTTTTACCAAAGACCCCCCTCCCCCGTGTTTTCAAGACCTTGAAGACTTTTAAAAAGAATGTGGAAAATTGAGAAAAAGCTGGCAAGCAAAGATGTGCTCTATCTTTGTGAAATAAGCCCTGACACTTAAGCCCATTTAACTTATTTGGGAAAGCTTTTAATACGGACGAATCAAAAATCGTATCTAGTAGTAAAGAGTTTAAGAACAACCACCCTTACTCGACTATGCCATCTATAACCCGAGAGAGTTACCTCCCCTGATACAGCTAAAGCGTGCAGCACTCGTCACAACTCGGTCGATTCTGTGGCAACACCTAAACTCGCCTGTATAAAGGAGGTTTACATGTTGAAGTTGTCAATCAAATGACCTTAAACATGGCAGCAACAATGTCAATAGATTAGGAACGACATCATCAACTACTTAGAAGTTATCCCAGCCTATCAATCTGTCGGTAAAAACTACAAACAAAATTGAAAGGCCACTATAAGAATTGAATTAACAAATTGTATGTCAGCGGAACTGTATTTATAAAGATCATGATAGAGATTGTGACAGGTTTTTATTCTCTTTTAGTAGAGCCTTACCATTCTCAGAACAGTAAAATGGTATATTTCCAGTGAATTTTGCAAACCATCCATTGATCAGTTCCGTATTAACCAACAATTCTTAAGAACTTTTTTTGTCTTATTCTCCAGAATTTTGTACATTTGTAAGTAACACAACTTCTGATTGGCTCGGTTTAGCTTATCAGAAGCTGTGTTACTTACAAATTTAGAAAACCTTGGAGAATAAGACTAAGAATATTCTCTAGAATGGTTGGTGAATACAGGCCCAGGACTGTATCACTAAGCTTGATACGCACCTGCGCTGTATATATTTCTTCGCTGGAAATACGATGTTCTTAATATTGTTAGGCTCCTCTTTAAAGAGAAAACATGAGACACATTTTTTCATCGAAATCTTGCTAAAAAGATATGTGCGTTAACAAAAACAGTTTGTGCATTTAGCTTTTAGAGTGGGTTATAATTTCCATTAGAAGGTTTTATCGACATATTGATAGATATGATTTACTTAAACGTGGTTGTTCATGTCGTTGCTATTCTATTTACATCACGGCGGGGAATCACGTGACACAACAACAACAACAATGAACAATATTTGAAAAAAATCACCGACTTCAGGTAAAAAAATCTTCAATAAATCCGTTAATACATGACCGATTGGAATTTGGTTTGAAGCAGAGAAGGCGGAAGGACTCCAGGGATTTGCTTGATGTGTTAGATTTTTTAAACAACACCTCATAAAAAAGTTATTGACGAGCAAATAAATTATCCAGGGTAAAAAATTTGTTTGCTCGTCAATAACTTTTTTATCGGGTGTTGTTTAAAAAAATCTAACACATCAAGCAAATCCCTGGAGTCCTTCCGCCTTCTCTGCTTCAAACCAAATTCCAATCGGTCATGTATTAACGGAATTATTGAAGATTTTCTTACCTGAAGTCGGGGATTTTTTTTTCAAATATCGGTCATTGTTGTTGTTGTTGTGTCACATGATTCCCCGCCGTGTACATTGCCGATCACGAAGATCATGGACGAATTGTGACGAGTGTCTCCAAGGATAATAATAAGGTAATGCTATATGTATCAATGTATCCTGTGCTTACATATGGTTCCATGCAGTGTCGTGAATTTTTGACATGACTTCTGTTGCTCTCTTTCATGGAGCTGAAAGTGCTTAGTGATATGACCTGTAACACACGAAAAGGGGCATTCGGACATTTGCGTAAAGTGTCGTCTCGGATCAGCCTGCGCAGTCCGCGCAGGCTAATCCGAGACGACACTTTCCGTTTTTATGTGATTTTTTTGTCCTGTGCAAGTCTACTGTAGCACGAAATCTAATGTAGTCGTAAAGTGGCGTCTCGGATCAGCCTGTGCGGAGTGCTCAGGCTGATCCGAGACGACACTATACGCAAATGTCCGAATGCCCCTTTTTGCGTGTTGCAAGCCAATATAATTTAGATTTGCTTCAAATATGGGCAATGTGTTATATCTTATTGTATAGTAAGAAGACTGTTTTGTGTCACTGGGGGGAACAAAATCCTTGGGGTCATAACCGTAAACAGCTTTTCTTCAAAAGACACATTCCCGGCTGCCACTGTTGGTTGACACGTTTTCCTCCCCAATATTTGATGGACAATAGTTGAAATTTTGAGGATAGTAAGTGGAGAAGCGATAGGTTTGCCATTAAGCGGTCACTTTCAATCTATTTTCAATGTGGCCAAAAACCAGTGGTGCGATTTGACCAACGGTTCACCCGAGATTTGCCGAATGAAGTGTACAAGACATAACTCCTACTTGTCCAAACTAGTATTGAAAGCATTTGCAAATGACAAATGAAATGCAGTTCGAGCGATGAAATTGTCTGCCAAAGGTTAGGAAAGTTTTGCGAGGAAAGACATTGATAGAAACAAGTATTTGATACTTTTGTTGTTTTTTTTTTAGCAAGCGTTCATCAAGAGTCTTTCAAGGTTTTACAAATCAATGATCGTTTTTTTTTTAAGGGTTAACTTTGTGTTTAGAGATAACTTAACTCATTACCAAACCACAAAATTTTGGGTTTGTTCAAATTGAAAGCTTTTGCAGACGACAAAATAAAAGTGACTGAAAATTTGAAATTTGTTTTGTGAAGGGTAGAAAACATTGTGGGAAAAGGAGAAAATGCTGGTTACCAGCATTTTCTCCTTTTCCCACATTGTTTTCTAAAGGCTTTCTTCTCACGGGCGTCAAAAGTAGGGATTGTGTGGTAATGGGTTAAAATGGCTCGTCTGATAAGTGAGAGCACATTGTTTCTACAGCAAGAAATCATTATATCCATGTATTCCAGCCTTTTTTCAAACAATCCCGATTTTAAACGACTCCTAGAAAAGTGGCTTTTAAAACACTGTGGGGAAAGGAGAAAATGTAACCAATATTTTTTTTCCTTTTCCCACGATTGTTTTTTCATCTATTGTAAAAAAATTGCATAATTTCAGCCGTAAAAATATCTTATCTACAAAAGCTTCAAATTTAGACAAATGTAAATATTTCCTAAAACTGAACTTACCTCATAAAGGTACGTAGCCAGACGTGGTCCATATAGCACTAGCAGAAACACTTTTGCAAGAGCGCCTTTTAAAACTAACAATAATAAAAATACAAAAGAAACGAAAAACAAATAGCAAGAAAACAAACAAACAAACAAACGAAAACAAGGTAAATGAACAAGTGACCCTGGTCCTTGGCCACGATCTCATGCTGTATTCTCGCTATGCCACTGTCATATACCGTATTCAGACTTCTCATTCAACTGGACGAACTTCAGCTCTGGTTGAAAAACAAGTACTTCGGACACGTTCCACTGGACTATCCATCTGTGCTTACATGTAGCACGGATTAAGGTGGTTCACAACAGAGAGCAGCTACGTCTTTATAATAGCATTTGAATTCAGTGAAATTTGAAACAACCGCATGAACTTATCCGAGCCAAATTTTTTATTGTGCTGCTTTTTTCACTGATTTTCCATCAATCCATCGCCGCCACCGGTTACCTGTACGGGCGACGCCTCCTAAAGGCAGTTGAGGTATGGTTGGGAGGGGAGGTTTACTAAATACAAGACGAAATCACGTAAGTTACGCATGGTTCTTTATCATGCTTGGTTGGAAGCAGCGTCATACAGGACCTCGCTTTAATGTCTCATCCGAAAGACTGTTAGTAATTTTTAGATGGCCATCTCTTAGTTCCACAAGTGGCCCAAGCCCTAATCCTACGCTTTTCCACTTCACTTTTTTTACCCCCCAAAAAAAATTTAGACTAGTCCAAACTGAACGCATTTGCAGACGACAAAATGTGACTCAAAAATTAAAATTTGTCTTGGGAAGGGTAGAAAACATTGTAGGAAGAGGAGAAAATGCTGGTAACCAGCATTTTCTCCTTTTCCCACAATGTTTTCAAAGGGCATCTTTCCCTGGGTCATTAAAAATAGGGATTATGTGATTAAGAGTTAAACTTCTTTTGTAAATCAGAAGTGTTAAAGAAGTAGTGCTCATTTCTTACCTTATTAGATGAACACAAAATGATACCTTCAGGAACTTATTTGTAACGAAAAATTCGTAAGTATTCCAATATAATTCGACAGAAATAAGATGATGCAAGACAAAACTAGAGCTATCACTGAATGTGACTTAATACTCCCGCCAGCGCTTCAATGACAGAAACAGGCAATTACTAGTATTTTGTACACAGACGGACACAGGACGGACACACTGACAGACAGGCTGATTCCAGTATACCCCCGAAAACATTCGTTTTGCGGGGGTATAAAAACGTCTTCAAAAGGTGAGGAACAAACAACAAAAGAATACGTCCAATTTCATTTGGCTTATAACCAAGTTTATTCATTCAAATTTCAACTCATTTAAGCATTACAAGAAAATTTCTAGCGATTGATGATCCTTTTAAACGAACACATGTTCACAACAGCCCTATTTACAACATTCAGTACATATTAAGTATGCTAAAATACATCTAAAAACGAGGCATACACTGGCAAAAGGGTTTAACCCTTATCCTAATGAATAACTAAAATGAAATTTCAGTTCGATAATAATAACCCAAATTTTGCCGTTTCAAAGTTTTGTTTTCAGGAATAATATCTCCTTATCGGACAGTGTAGATCCAAGATCAGACTGCACGTTCTGTGCAGTCTGATCTTGATCTACTCTGTCCGCAAAAAGGTCAGCTTAGCAGCCAAAGGGTTGATACATCTCCGCAATGCATTGTACCAAGCAAGTCATCCTGTAATAATGGATCCAAAAAAAAACATTTTGTCACTAAATTATGTGGTAGACTAGTCCTTTTACATGCAGAAAAATTGAACAACGGTAAAAATTTTCAGTTCAGGTCGACCTTGGTCAATACGTTTTGGAAATGCTTTACTAATCCCTTTTTGAAGAGCATAGGTCAAGCTGTTATTTCAGCATTAAAAGTCTTCTAAAGATTTTTTTTAATGTTTATATTTCAGTAGAAATCAGATTAAATGGGAGTTTTACACAACTTTCAATATTACTTTAGTCACATAATCACGTATGTCCTGCAGAGCTCCAGATAAGAGTGAGTGATGGTATTCTAAATCGATTATTTCTTTTCCAAACCCTATGTTGTGGGTACTCATTAGAATCGTCTCGATGTTTAGTGGAGAATAATTAATATTTTCAATTTCACTCCCTCTATCTGGAGCTCTGTCCTGGCTTTCAGTACAAGGCTCCAAAAAAGAAATCCAGTGCTACAAGCGAGGCTCGAAGTCGGGACCTCCAGGAGCAGAAATCTTCCTTTACACACCGAAGAGTCCAACGTGTTTAAATGGAGGCAAAAGAGTAAAGCTGAACCTTTATTGAGCTTTGCCTTCCAATCCTGGCCAAGTTGACCACTGAGTTACTGGAAATGTGTCAATAATACAAACACTTTAAAGTAGATCTAATTCTTGATTTGGTCTGCAATTTTTGAAATGGTCCCAAATCAATCTGTCTGTAACAAACGAGCCAAAATATGAACGAAAGTATCTTATTTTTGACGATTTAATGACTCAAATATCATGCAGCATATCTTATTGCACAAGTCCGATTTCCTGTAACAATAATGACTTGGCAACTTAAGGAAATTCTGTGCAGTCGTTAATTTCATGGTGATATACAAGTAACTACCTATAAAAATGTTTATCAAATTCCTTCATTACATAACCTCCTTTATTTTCAGTGTAACATACCCATTATGAATTTCATTATTTTACACACCTTTGATATTAAAATGTATGACGTCATTTTGACCTCATTTTGTAAGTATTTGATAGTTCTAGCAAGTAGGTTTTATGGGTATTCCTGTGGTTGCAAAGAATGATTTCACATTTTATGATCAATAATTTGTGACGTATCGTCATGTGATTATAAGAATCTGACATGCATCAGCATTTAAGATAAAATTTCATTAAACTCTGCAAGAAAAAAATTGTTATTTAGCTCGCCAAAGGCTCGCTAAAAAAAACATTTACCCTAGACTCGTTTAATGAAATTTTATTTCAATGTAAGATCATGTCAGATCCTATTTATCAGTGAAATACTGGATTTCACAGTGAAAAATACCATTAGTGATGATACCTATGGTATAATCAATAGTGACGATATAGTTTAGATATTTGCCCGATATACTTTTTCCTACATTGCTCATATTGTTCTGTTCTTGATAATTATTAGGATAAGACGGCCATGATGACTCTTAAGTCACACATAACCAGTTAATTATCCTCTATTTATCATTTGAACCATAAAATGTAGCAAAGCACAACGTGAGTTGTCTTTTGTTGACAGTTTAGATCTAGCAATGATAAGACCGCGCAAATTGAGCAGCCAATACTGTCAAATATTCTGATCCACCCAGCCTTGGCATTGCAATATATGT
Source organism: Tridacna crocea (assembly GCA_943736015.1). Lineage (NCBI taxonomy): Eukaryota > Metazoa > Mollusca > Bivalvia > Cardiida > Cardiidae > Tridacna > Tridacna crocea. The sequence continues at coordinate 22,538,909 of OX031066.1, forward strand.
ATTTTATTTTATGACTTAGAATAGCCTTACAATTATTAAAGCTTAACCGTTTTTTTAAATCTCTTTGCCGGACGTCTAAAACCTCTTTTGCCGGAGTAGCGTTGCTTATATATAATTAACATGGCATACATATTTCTCATAAGATGCATATCATAGTATACATGATAATTCATACATATCTCGTTAAATACAAGTATCCCATGATATCCGTCTCTCATAATATACATCATCACATAATATACATACTTACGATATAATTGGCTTGCAACACGGGAAAAAGGAAATTCGGACATTGCGTAAAGCGTCGTCTCGGATTAGCCTGCGCAGTCTGCGCAGGCTAATCCGAGACGGCACTTTACGACTACATTAGATTTTGTGCTACAGTAGACTTTTGCGAAACAGAAAATCACATTATAACGGAAATTGTAATTTTGGATTAACCTGCGCAGACAGCCCAGGCTGATCCGAGACGACACTTTACGCAAATGTCCGAATGCCCCTTTTGGCGTGATGCAGCCCAATTATTATGTACCCAATAACCCTCCTCATGACAAATACATCTCATAACAAACACATCTGTCATGACATACATATCATAAAACACGTTATCTCACAATGTACATTTTTATCTGATGAAAGAAAAAGCACATGATATACAACTCTTTACACAGGTATTCATACAAGGAACTTACATTTTTTTGAAATTGTACTTTACAGTGATATACAGGCCCATGGGGCCCGGTGCTATTTTTACTGGTTTATTATTATGAATTGCTGTCTATGTGCATGCTACAATGATAAAATATTTACTTTCTTACTTTAATATTTCTCTTCATTGTAGTGAAACATCGTTCGTAACCGTTCTTGAAAAGCATTGAAAAAAATGGACATTTACATTGAATAAAATAATTCTAACAAAGTGAAAAAATGCAACTAGATGAGTGACCTATACTATAGCATGTAATGGTATAAATGAAATCTACATAATGTATTATTTTGATTTCTATCTTTTTACATAATTATCGTTACTAAGTTGTTAAGGAATGTTGAAGCTAGAGCACGCTTTGAAAAAAAAAAACACTTCATAAGGATGGAAGCATTGGGTCGGGCAGTGGCTAGCACCGCTTCCCTGATAATGTCAATATTCAGAGATGGAGATGTTTTTTTTTAACCCTTTCCCAAACGGCAACTTTTGGACCAGACCGAATTGAAAGCATTTTGCAGATGACAAATAAACAGTTGCTAAGAAGATAATTTTACTATAGGACAGGGTAGAAAACATTGTGGGAAAAGGAGAAAATGCTGGTTACCAGCATTTTCTCCTTTTCCCACAATGTTTTCAGAAGGCTACTATTCCAGACCCATGAAAACCAGGGATTGTTTGGGAAAGGGTTAATGGTTGAACAGCTTCACGTTTTCTGTTGCACAAGAATTATCGCAAAAATAATCGTCAGCAACTTTTAATCCGATCACAACTCGTTCACTCTGGGAGCATTTGTAGATGAAAAAGTGAATTTTGTTGAAGTGATGGAAATTATTTTTAAAAAAATGTGAAAGTTAGTAGCGAAAGCAGAAAACAAAAGTTTCTTTTTTAACGACAATGTTTCCAAAGGGTTACTTCCTCGGGTTTAGTAAAACACGGAATCGCATGTTAGGGGTTAAAACAGTTGTCACCTCAAACATTGCAAAGGGATATCAGGGATCACACATCCCCCGGAAGGGCTTTTTTCTCTTTAGGGCGAGGAGAACATGTAATGAATATCTATATCAGGTTATGAACATCCCTATTATGCTATTAATCCTTAACTTATTACAAAGTTTAGAGAAAATTTTCAGCTGATAGTACGATTTAAAATATGCCATTTCAACGGTATTTCTGTGGGATAAATATCTAGTTATTGGACAGTGTAAATCAAAGACAAGACTGCATGTTCTGTGCAATCTGATCTTGACTTATACCGTCCGCAAAAAAATCTTAGAGTCATGCTATGCAGCCTTAGGTTTAATATCAATATCAGACTATAAGTTTACAAATCGAGATCTTGTACTATGTTTGTGATCTTATCACAAGCTTTGCAAAAGTCTATATGAATTATATTCATAATTACCTAGTTCACTGCTTTGTCTTTTTGTTTAAACAAGCACCATTAGACATTTCAGTTGCGTTTTTTCTCACCCTTGTGACGGTAAGCATTAGAAAATATTGCACGAAATGTTTAAACTGCTTTTTTTTCCTGCAAAGCTGTCCGTGTAGTATTTTCTTTTTTTCTTTTTATGATAGCTCTCGTTTCCGTCGGCTGAATTGGTTTCGATTCGCAGGGAAGCTACACTGTCCAGTATTGGGTTGAAGAACAATATATTGTAATTGACAAAAATATCCACCTCAACTCATTACTGCACTAGTACGACTTTTTTCTGAACAAAATGACACGGCAGGGCAGAGCTACATGTATGTTACAATTCATTATAGACTGAGATTTTAGACCTTAAGAGTCGGAAATCATCGTTAGAAGCCGTAGTGCATATCGCTATGGTTCGAGTGCTTACGCAGGCTTACGACGGACAATTCAAAACTAGTTTGGGGCCACTAGATTTAAAAACAAGTTGGTACAGTTATGTCAAAGGCTAGCCACACCTTGCCAGGTCAATTTTTACTGTCAGTACGCCCCTACGATTGACAACTGCTGAAAACATTGTTGGAAAAGGAGCAATTGCTTGTTACAAGCTACTGTTCCTTTTCCTTTAATGTTTCCTGTTTTGTTAAAAGTATCCCATTATAAAAATATTTCATTTTTGTTTTGGATTGTAGGTATATTTTAACAGTTTTGTTTTGCTATTTACATAATATGTATGACAATGGTTTAATTTTTCAACGAAAAATACCGCTAACTAAAATTGAATTGTTCCGAAGTTTGAAAATAAGTAAAACTGCAAGTGGGACATTGGTCACTGTATACTCTGTATACTTCAGGTCCGTATTGACTAACCATTCATAAGAACACTCTAAGTCCTCTTCTAAAATAACTCATAATTGTTACAGTAACACAACTTGTGACTGGCTAAATCAAATGGTTTAGCCAATCAGAGCTTTTCTTACTCAAATATAGAAAATTCTGGAGAATAAGACTACGAAAGTTCTGTCACGGAGAGAATGTATTTACATAAGCTATTCAAACTTACCTTACCGCTAACCTAGCTTTTACAGAGATACAGCTCGGTGTATTTCTCTTTGTGATAATTAAGCAACGGGCGGGCCTGCATGGATGACCTGCCCATTGCACGTTACAGTCCTTAGGAATGGCTGGTAAATACGGACCGTGTTTTTCATTAGGATTGCTGATGTTACTTCTATAGCCAATTAATCACACTCGTCTGTATTTACATCATGCCATTAAAAAACTGTCTAGTCATATGACATACAGGAAATTTTGATAGCCCATAGAGTTATCTTCCTTCCAAAATCAGGATGCGTAGAAAACACGAAATGTCAACAGAGTAACCAATATGTGAAACAGAATTGTCGTCTGCCGGTACTGAAGACGACCAGACGAATTCCCGCGGTAGGAAGATCCCGCACCCACATAACCACCTGCAAAAGACAGTATTTATTGTATATGCTATTTGGTAGTTTATCGAGAAAAAACGTCGGTTTACTTCAAAAACCTCGTAACTACAGCTTGTTTCAAAAACCTCGTAACTACAGCCTGTTTCAAGCTGCACTTACGAGGCTTTTGAAGTAAACCGACGATATGGATATTATATTGTAGTGACTTTTCTAGCGCTTGTATTTACCCTGAGCACAGTGAGAAATTATGTATTAGCGACAGACTGTTTCTTTTAAATCTAAAATTATATTCATCGGAGATTAATAATGGTTAGTGAATACGAATCCTGACTGTTTATAAAGGCAACTGGTTTCCTTTCACGTGTACCAAATTACCAATGACTACAAAATGTAACAAGTTTTAAACTTTCGTGCTGATAATATTTGCCTAAACAAAAAAAGGCAAAAAACGTGCAAAACGAACCGAGGTAAGTTTGTCATTATGAAAGATTTTCAGTAAAGGTTACATGTACCGCTTATTTCTTCTATAAAGTCTTTGTTAGTTGGTTAGTTAGTCAGTTAATTAGTTGTAAAATTCAACATGAAACCATGCAGAACAGTAAGTTCACCAAACCTTACCTGATGGATAAGGTGCCTCTTTCCTTGCCAGTGGGTCATTGAGCCTTACTGTTGGCCGTGGTGTTCGGTACACTGGTATCTTTGGTGTTGGAGGCTGTTTCGGTGGCGTAGGATCATAATATTCTACAAAAGATATTTTTATAATATTTTAGATAATATTAGAACAGAAAACAGAAATAACACTGAAGCTTAATCATTGAGCGCTCGATACTTCTTCATACTACACTTTATTGAGTTGATGCTACATGTAAAGCACCAAAAAAGTGCTAGTAAGATCGTTTGGTTCTCTCAATATGTATCTATCTCAAACAAAATATCGTTTACCTCAAAAACCTCGTAATTACAGCTTATTTAAAGTAAAAACCGACGATATGCCAATTTCAGTATGTAACCTTTTACTCCATAGATACTCATTTCTCCGCATTGCTTATAGGAGCCCTTGGAAAACATTGTGTCAACAGGTGAAATTGCTCGTGACGAGCAATTTCACCTTTTGCCACAATTTTTTCTACACTATTATATAGTGTCATATACACATAAATGACTTCACCCTTGCTATTATTTTGCTGTTATTTAGGGTCAGTTAGAGATACCATAGAAATGCCTTATGGGGTAAAGGGTTAACTAAATTTTCTTTTTTTTTTATCTGAGAAATCCTGTTAACGACTATACAGCAATGCTTCGTAAACAGTGCCAAATGACTTGACCGAATGCTTCAAGGCCAGATTTGTCTTTTTAAATATTCATGTATCACACCCAACTCATCTGGTATGCTTTCAGCTCAGTTATTTTGTTCGTTCGTTTTTTTGTTTTTAGTTCTTGATATTTCTGTATCAAACCTTATCAATATAATGCAATAACTATGCTACCCCCCGATCCTACAGATGTGATAATTTGTTACATTAATTTTTTTAGCGACTACAATACAACTTATCTTACAACAATCAAACCTGTTGAAGATCTTTACAGATATAAGTGTAGGAGTTAAAAAATACCACGTTTCATAGCAATCAGGGTCCTTCGTATTTACCGAACAATTCTGTCTTGTATCCTCAGTTTTACTCTATATCGTCGATTTACTTTAAACAAGAGGGCCATGATGGCCCTGTATCGCTCCACTGGCTAATTCGTAAAAACACTACAAGCCAAACACTACATTATTTGGCCAACTGGTTTCAAACTTGAAGGCATACAATTTTTTTCCATAAAAACCAACAAAAAAGTTGTGACCCCTGGGCAAATCCAGTTTTGACCACAAAGCTATAATTACTTGAATCCTGGTGGAGGTCTACAAGATAAAGCCCCATACGAAATAATACAGGTCTAGAATGTGTGGTTATAAACAAGAAGATTTTCAAAGTTTTCTCAATAAAAGGCCCTGTAAAACATAAAATCCATGAGACAGGGCTAAATTTAGTGGTCCCAGTCTTTATTATGGTTAGTAACAAGATGACTTAGAAAGTCACCACAAAAGCCCATGTAAAACTTGTGACCCCTGGTGTGGGGACAAACTTGACCCTAAGGCTATAATTTGGGCCCTCCTGGTAAAGGCCCACTAGATAAAGCTACATGCAAAATTTGGTAGCCCTAGGCCTTATAGCTAGGTACAAGTAGATTATTAAGAAATTCCCAATATGAGCCCATGTAAAACTTGTGATCCCCAGGACAAGGCCAAATTTGACCCAAGGGCTACAATTTGGGCACCTTTGGTAGACAACCACTTGATAAAGCTAGATGCAAAATTGAGTAGCCCTAGGCCTTACGGCTTGGTACGAAAAGATTTTTAAAGTTTTCACTATATAAGCCCATATAAAACTTGTGACCCCCGGGGCCAGGCCAAATTTGACCTCTGGGCTATCATTTGGGCACTCTGGGTGGAGGTCTACTAGATAAAGCTACATGCCAAATTTGGTAGCCCTAGGCCCTATGGCTAGGTACCAGAAGGATTTTAAAGTTTTCCCTATATAAGCCCATATAAAACTTGTGACCCCCGGGGTGGGGCCAATTTTGACCCAAGGGCTAATATTTGAAGGAACTTGGGAGAGGTCCACTAGATAAAGCTACATGCCAAATTTGGTAGCCCTAGGCCTTATAATTTCAGAAAAGAAGATTTTTAAAAATTTTCAATATTTTTCAGTTATGTTGCCATGGCAACCAGAGTTTTTGAAGGAATAAAATTCTTTCAAGGAATTCTGAAGAGGACCATGGCAGGATCATTTCTGTGAAGTTTCATCAAAATTGGATGGGTAGTTTCAGAAAATAAGATGTTTGAAATAAAAGTTAACGCACGCACGGACGGACGGACGCACGCACAGACGGACGGACGGACGCACGACGGACACCGGGCCATGACATAAGCCCGCTGGCCTTCGGCCAGTGGAGCTAAAAACCTCGTAATTACAGCTTGTTCCACGCTGTTGTTACGAGATTTTTTAAGTAAACCGAAGATATGCAGAATTTATAACTGGCTGAACTATTTGGTATAGCCTAACAAAAAATGTGTTCCTTATAAAAAAGAAGACTATTATTAGAAAAAATGTTTAGTAGGCAGGGAATGCCCAGCCACTCAATATCATATTTTATGCACATTATAAAAGAACATATTTCTTTTTCATTTAATAATTTCTTTTTATCAATCCAACTTTGACTTCAAACCTTTTTATCCCATTCTTAAATCTTATCATTTAAAACTTGAGTATATAGGGATTGCCCTGTAACTTGATAATAGCCTTTATGCATACTTCTTAATTCAATACTTTTATTGTCATTAATGTATTCAAACTTTATTCAGTTTAAACAACTCCACTATTATTATCTTTTCAGATATGCGCCACTTTTTTTTTTATCTTTTCGCAGATATGCGCGCTAAATGACCAAAGCTGTCGATGCGCCATAAAACAACATTCATTCATTCATTGTATTAGTTGACGAATAAGGGTCCTGGGTCCGTATTCACCAACCTTTCTTAAGAATGTTCTTGGACTTATTCTTCAAAATTTTCAGACAGTGAAAGTAACAGAACATCTGATTGGCTAAACCATTCGGTTTAGCCAATCAGATGTTCTGTTACTTTCACAGCGACGAAATTCTGAAGAATAAGACTAAGAATGTTCTTGAGAATGGTTGGTGAATACGGACCCTGATTTTATTTAGTACTGTATATAAAGCATTTAAGCCATACTCTCGCACAAAGGGTGTGGTAGGTCAAGGGAGGATCAATGCATGCCCGTGATGCATCCTACCAAGTAAGTCATATAAAATTCATTTTGGCTAACAACCCACTGAATAATGAGAGCAACTGGTTCTTTGATATACAGGAAAGTTCACCAGTATGAAAATAGTTTTGAACAAGACCAGCCTCCGTTGACTTGGTTCGATATTTTTTGCAGATGGCAAATGCATTAATTCGCGTTTTTGAGGTCGTTAACATTCGCAGAGGCCGAAAAATGCTTTAACTCCCGAGTGCCAAGCACGAGAATTTTAAGTATTTTGAGGGCCTCTGTGAATGTTAAAGACCGGGAAAAAAAACCATGAATTAATGCTATTATTGCATGAAGTAAAGGTATTTTAACAATAATTTGCAAAGATGGCAAAAGTAATTGTCGCTGTGTAAATACACTTCTATTGATTTTTGATACAAATGTGGAATAAACACGTTTGGACGATCACGAGAAGGATGAATGAGTGGATATGAATTTCTGTAACTGAAAGAAGAAGAGGGTTCGATCTACATCAAGCGAGGCGGACCGATCACATTAAAAAGTTGGTGGGATGTAGCTGGTTTAGAGTACATTTCACGGGTGAATTTTTGTTCAGATCTCGAATAAACTGAGATTCTGTGCAAAATTTTGTTTGCGGTGTAATATCATCAAAGACATGCCATGAAAAGAATCTAATATGGTACAAATTCCTACAGTTTGATGGTCGGAGTCTAGGGAAAATCTGACAAGGACAAACGTTATTTACAAGGTAGGCCCGAATCGAAGATATTGATAGTACAAAGCCGGAACATGAATTTACTGATTAATACATGTTTTCTCCCGTTAATGTCCGATTTTTACTCGTTAATACATGCTTATAACGGCCCAAAAAGGCAAACTTCATGCAATAATAAAGGGTTAAATCATTTTTTTCTTTGCAAGGATCATTTGTATCGGTTTTCATGTCCAATATTGCAAAACAGAAATACGAACTGCCGTTGTTTTGCGACTGAAACAGATTAAACAACCTAACATCTACTCATGTGCACTGACGAAATGGACAAAAAGCAGTTTCCTTTTTCAAAAGCCCCAAATACCCTTTCACCACAACATCGAAATTTTGCGGCATCGATCGATTCGAGCTGTCCTCCTGACAAACATACTTAGTAGGCTGCAAAATATTATCACTAGTTTCCCTCTATATCTGTCAATGTAGCGGAAATGTAGCGGAAAGGGTGGGTTCTTTTGAAAATAAATGAATAAAGTTACATATATTACCATTTGTTGTCATTCTAAAACAAATACAAGAGCGAGCCATCCCTTTGTCAGGTAAGAAAAATGTGAAGTGTCGAAACTACACCTTGCAGCACTAACAGGATATGCTAATGGTCGTTTGAGACAAATAATTTTCGTTTACTATTACCAACACACTATCAAAATGCATAGTTACATAGTTACTTAAAATCAATATGTGAATCAATGTTTAAATCAAAATACATGGAATGTCTATCGCAATGACATCGTCCAAGTCCCCTGCCAGATGACCGTATAGCTTATGAAACGCTGTGTTTAACTATGCTAAAAATCAAAAAGAAAATTTCGAAACAAATCCTATTGAATAACATATATATTGAAATGAAGGATACCAGTGCCTCCAATAATAACAAAAAATAATGGCATCATACAAATGTCATTCTCTGACACAAAGCTGTAAAATATTCAGTGTGGGCTAGTTTATATCCCAATTTATCCAGATAAAATGTTTCACCCATGAATCAAAAAGTGGTGTTTTATTCGATGATATATGAAACAACTGAAAACAACTTTATTTGTTTTGCGAAAAGACATATGTCAGGTTTTTCTTGTTTTCTAGAATAAAACACTTTTTTGGGGTGCAGCTTAACTGTTCGTTCTGGCCATCAGGGCTTGATCAACAAAGCGTTGTTAAGAACATTCGTAGTGTTGTTCAAAAGAATTTTCTAAATATGTCAGTAACACAACTTGCGATTGGCTATTTATGTGTTGCATTTTTTTCAGATCTAGAGTATGACTAAGAATGACACTAAATATAGCTGGTGAATATGAACCCCGAAAACAAGATGTGTAATTTCTTTGCAGAAGAAAGGAATTACGCCACACTTCTCCGTCATTTTTGTGTGCTGCTTATAAGTGTTGAATGTTGTAATACTATGGCTATATCGCTCCTTTAACTAGTTGATGCACTAATACTTTGGTCATGTAACTTCTTATCTATCTACCAAACGACAAAAGTTCAGACTCCACAAAATTGAAATCATTTAAAGAAGACGATTTTAAAGAATTTCCGAAAGCATTTCTGTATTTCAAATTTAAGAAAAGAAGAAAATGCTGGTTACCAACATTTTCTATTTTTCCCAAATGATTTTCTACTCATTCACATATAATTCCAAAACTTCAGCTGAATTTAATATGTCGTCTGCAAATGCTTTAAGATGAGACAAGCCTGAAATTTTGTCGTTTGATTAAGTTAACGTCCAGATTTAACCCATTACCACACAATCCCCATTTTTGACGACCCTGAGAAAAAAGCTTTTAGAAAACATTGTGGGAAAAGGAGAAAATGATGGAAACCACAAAACAAATTTCAAATTATTTGTCACTTTTATTTTGTCCTCTGCTATGCTTTCAATTTGGACAAACCTAAAATTTTGTCTTTTGGTATTGAGTTGAAACCTCTGGCTGCTTTCCCGTGCAAAAGGCATCATATGGAGTGTTTTATAACTTTCAAAGATAGTTCTTGTTTAATGACGTTCATCAAATTCACTTCTAGTCGCCCACCGTCCCCGAGGCCCTTTGAACAGAATACTTATAAGACTTATGCAACAATCAAACCAACAGAGACAACACAAAAGGATGGATCTGTATAGAGTAGAGAGAATAGAGAACATATTGTGCCTCATTTGTCATAGAAGTTGCCATTTTATTATGATGCGATTTGCATTCAAAGCGAGTTTATTTGACAGGATTAGCCGACTAGAGTTACTGTTTTGAATGTTAACCCTTAGTGTACTTGGTACAGTTAAAGGTTTTGCAATCATTCAGATTCTATTCTTTTAACAAATGCAGTATGATCTTCAATACACATTGTTCGTAATTCTATTTAACAGCCATGGCATAGCAATATCTAAGGGGGTTTGGTAGCTGACAATAATAAATATTCTGTTGGTTGTTTGCACTGAGAGCAACTTTTTCTTATGCAGGGTTGGAAAACAAAAGTCCTACTGGACCTATAGAAATGGCCACGATTTTGCATTTTCAAGGCTCATGTAGTCAGAATACCGTAAGATTTTACACTGTACGCAAAAGAAACTTACGCGTGCCTAGTACTCTCAAAGAAAACATACAGAGTAACTCACGATCCTATCAATTCTTTCAAATATTTCAAGCAGCTAGTGTAAGACTTAAGTCCTTAAGTCGTGGACCACAACAACACCTTGAGCGAAAAAAGAAATCGTCAGCTTTTAATTGTGAGTACATGAAGGCGTATTTAACCCTTTGAAACAAATCTGTCAACTTTGAATTGATTTGCTTTGTTTTGAGCGTTAATCAACAAATTATTTAAAACAGAACAGGATTTAAAGACCGTACTTCCTTTTTTAAATGTTATAATAAGATCTAATATAATATGGGTAAGAGAATGACGGAACACTCTTCCTCATATCATATTGTTATGGGTAAGAGAATGACGGAGCACCCTTCCTCATATCATATTGTTATGGGTAAGAGAATGACGGAGCACTCTTCCTCACATCATAATCTTGGTTGTTATCTAACAAGATATACCTATTATAGGTTCAATATTGTTTCGAGTTAGGATCTTAAAATAGCAGAACAGCCATTAGTAATTAAAATCTAGGTGATCTTATAGAAATTATAAGCTGTCACAGCTAATTTACAACCTGGCGTTATTTTGTTTAAGACCGGAAATGACGCTGTGATTTGATGAAGGTAAACAAGAGGATGTGCCAGAATGAGTACTGAGGTATGTACAGTTCGTCTGCCGTCAGTCATAACCAGTGGTATACAGTATTTAGATCCAAGTTTTGAAAAGCCAGCACAAAAATAAATCATTCATCTGCAGCATTTAACAACTAGCTCTTTTCTCGCTTTTACATCTTTGAAAAGGGGATTGAATGCATCTGCTAAAATTATTGGCCAGTGCCAGCTTGCGCAGTGCATGAACATGACACTTACTGAAACACTTTGCTCTGTTTTTTTCTTTGTATTTGTCAATTGATCAATTTACCCCACAATTTAGACATATACTTAGACAAAAAAAAGATTTCATGGATCAATAATTACGATGACGACTTGCTTGTTATACTTCGTCAAAGAGATGCCTATAGGAGCACCACTCAAATAGTCACTGACTGTATATAGTATAAAATTGAAAGATTATACATGTCAATACACAATACACTCAGCCTTGTAGTGTAATACAGGCCTACAGTCTGCTTCAATGAGATATGCTTTGTCATGATGGCATTTTACAAGTCACCTGCTGCAAGTTTGCTCCCGCAATTCAGAGTTAAAACAAGTAGAATAAGAAGAATCTTGTCTCTAATTTCAACCATCCCCTACAAGATTTCGAACCATTTTTTTGTAGTTTTTGAAGACAGGGAACATGTTGCACAGAGCTTTCATCTTAAAGATACGCATTTACTCACCAAATATAACCAATTTCGTCGATATTTTATCAAACTTTATCAAGTTGTCTTGTGACCTCGTGACAAATATTACAACTGGTGGTTGCGAGACTGCGACGATCACGACGGATAGAAAATGTAATTTTGAACTTGCCTGCTACCTAGTCATCCAATTGAGGACACCAGACGGTGCTTGTTACGTGACTGTATATGACCTTCGCATTGTATATTCATGTAGCTGGCAAAAAAGTTAAGTTGAGATACAACACACAGATGTATTGTCGTAACAAACTAACAACCTATGTCACAAGGACCCAAGAGCAATTTACTCTAGGATGTTTTTTTCATCTATCAAGAGTGCACAGCAAGCAAGTCATCACATAAATATAGATACATCTAATAAATATGGATAAATAACACCAATTTCATCTAAAATCCGACTATATCATAGGATGTACCGTTCCTTTAAAATTTACCAAAGGCAAAACGCATCGGCCAAGGTCAGCCTACGCAAACTGCGCAGGCTGACCTGAGCCACTGCTATTTTGCAGATGCATTAACCGCCCTTTTTTCCACACAGAATAGCTCGTATTGTAAAGAGTTATTTAGCTGTATGACTGTCTCCACGCCACAACGGGGACACAGCATATTTTATGGAGGATGTTATTCATATTTATGATCGTAGATTCCCATTATTTTTGACAAGCAGATTTTCTGAGTCAGTTTTCTATTCTTTCATCTCCAACTGTGCTTTTTGTACATCTTCCGATAGTGCTAGGAAATTTCAATCATAATTCTTCTTTGCTGATAATACAAAATACTGATCTTGTCCATGGATCGTCATATAGGAAAGAAAAGAACTTCAGCCAATAAAAAGGCCAAAATACCATTGTTGACTTAAACTTAAAATTCGTCTCTTCTCATGTTAGCTAGATGTAGAAATCTGTATTAGATCAATAAATTAGCAATATCTTGAGTCCTAGAGAATGAAAAGAACTCTCAGTTTGTGATTGGAAATGAATCTTTGTCGGAAGAAAATTTCGTCAAGTCAAAATTGTAAACAAAAAGGGAGTGTATCACTGGAGTCATTTTCCACACCCTATCTAAAAGTAGAATGCTTGAGTAGAATACTTTTTGTTTCAACACTGGAAACTGTCAACTCGTATTTTAGGTAATAATGTTTTTTTTCTTTCTTTCATCAAACCAAAAACGCTAAATACAAATGTGCACATGCGAAATTTAAATTTCTACTGTCTTAAAAAAAATCATTCCACTGCGCTCTTGATATGAAATTCTGACACTCTCCAGTAAATTGCTGTCGGATTCTTGTGACATAGATTGTTGCGATAGTAGACCGTTGTGGTACATCTCGACTTGAGTTTCCCAGCGACATGAATAGGCAATGCCAAGGTCGTGCACAGTCACGTGACAAGCATCATGCAATATCCTTGATTGACCGATTAGTTAGGAGACATGGCTTAAATTGCATATTCTATCCGCGATAGTCTATGCAATCTTGTAGCCGCTAGGTGTGATATTTGTCATGAAGCCACAAGAATGACTAGAGTTTAACGAATATCGACAAAATTGGTTATATTTGGCTTAAAATGAGTAAATGGGTGTCTTTAAGCTTAGATTACCATGAACCGACAGAAACTCATTAGAAGCCAGACAGGAAGTGCTTTGACATATGAAGAGATTGAATGTAGAAACAATTAGATTGACTGAATGTATTTGACACCAAAAATATGCATATGGACTACGAAAGAAGAAGAAAGAAGATTGTGAAGGTCATTGGAACTTGCAAAGAACGACAAGTTTACAGCATCACAAGTTTCTCAAAAGTATTCAAAGCTGAGTAACTAACATAAGTCACAGGACACTTAATCCACAGAGCACCCAATAAACCCAGAAACAGATATCGTTATCGTATAAATACAACACATATTATTTCAATGTTAATGTTGCTTTTGTCCTCAATGTTCAGCAATGTGGACAGTGTAGATCAATGATCAGACTGAACGTTTTGTGCATCCTGATCTTTAGTTTACACTAGCGCAAAGGCAATCATAGTAGTGAAATGTGTTTAAGGGTTAAAGGCTAAACATTTGATGAGTAATCAGATGAATAATAACTGTAATATACCGAATGTTTGAGAAATACTGGATGGGTTTATGATTGATTGGCTAGCATATTCATAAGTCATTTGGGAAGAGCCAGGATAGAGTTTTAAGTGCTATTATTTATCATGTTTAGTTTTGTTAAAATCGGGGTAAGAAAAACAAGGGGAAAAAGAGAATCCCCTTAAACACACGTATTTCATATCCTATTGTAATTTGAAATGCTCATAATCTTTTATTGCGAAGATCTGGACTCATTTGAGTATTTTAAAATGTTAATTTCATTATTCTTGGTGACAAAGCTAGACATATCTAAATATTATAGTACAAAGGAAACCTCTCGCGATTTGACTGGATAATATTCACCCAAGGAACACTGCTGTGAAAGTATTCTAAAATCTGACAACGGGTTTCAGAGAAGAAGAATTTTCAAGAATTTCTTCATTTCCCTATAGTCCAAGTAGCCCCAAGTCACCAGAGCCATGTTTCTTTACAAATCAAAATTTCACGAACAGTGTTTTGAAAAGGGTCACCCAAGGAACATCTCTGTGAAATTATTATTTTAAAATCTGACAAGCCGTCCGAGAGAAAAAGAATTTTTAAGAATTTCTTCATTTCCCTACAGTGCAAGTAGCTCCCATTCACCAGAGCCATGTTTCTTGACGAATCAAAATTTCACAAACAATTATGAAAAGGGTCAATCAAGGAACATCTCTGTGAAATCATTTCAAAATCTGACCAGCGGTTTCAGAGAAGAAGAATTTTTAAGAATTTCTTCATTTCTGTATAGTGCAAGTAGCCCCCATTCACAAGAGCGATGTTTTTTGACGGATCAAAATTTTGCGAACAATTTTTGAAAAGGGCCACCCAAGGAACATTTCTGCAAAGTAATTTTAAAATCTGGCCATTGGTTTCAGAGAAGAAGATTTTTAAAAATTTCTTAGAAAATTCCTTTTGGTTGCTATGGCAACCAGAGTTTTTGACGGACTCAAATTCTGTAAATTCTTCTCTAAGACGTCCCAAGGAACATTCCAGCCAAGTTTGGCCAAAATTGGCCCAGTGGTTTGGGAGGAGTTCATGTTTAAAGGATTTTTGACGACGGACGACGCACGATGGACGACGCACGATGGACACCAGGTGATCCTAAAAGCTCCCTTGAAAAACTTGTGCTCAGGTGAGCTAAAAATGTTGAAAGCGGCGTAAAACACCATTCAAACAAAGAAAAAAACACATATTCCCTTTCGGGAATCCCGTATGTATGACTACATTTACAACATAATACCCAACATGTCTGCAAAGGTCGATACAAGACAAATGGCTATTTGGCCTTATAAAGGAAATACTGGAAAAGACAAACAAACTGAATAGCCTGCACCATAGTATTACTAGTTTCTCTTGAAAGTTGTCGTTAGAGTAAAAAAAAAGATGGATTATTTTTTAAAATAAATTAATGTCTAACCATTTTTCCTCCAAATTTAGTCAATCGCTCTACAAAAAAGTTTTTATGGACCCCTTATTCAACCATGACTTCCTTAGTACAACGCATCAAGGAAATACATCAGGCCAAGAGCATGTCTCAAATAATATATTGATATAAAAACGAGTTGTAACATGTTACACATGCATGATTTTCATGATGGCTAAAACAGATTGCAGATGCATTTTTTTTCACACGGAATTTCTGTTGTTAAACTTATGATGCGACTACTGTATAAGAATTAAAATTGATAAAAATTGAAAAAGAAAACTTTAAATGCTGTAAATCATGACTGAATCTTGCTTCATTTCTACTCAACACAAAATCTGCTTTTCACGACTTTTAGTCCTTTGATAATATGACAAATTCATTGCCAGGACTATCGAATTCAATAAAACAAACAAAATGCAAGAACAATGATGATATTCTCACATGACCAAAAAGCAGTATCAAAGCTTACATCAGAATCGCTCGATGGCGTCCATTCCATTTAATATGTCATCAAATATTTAAGTACTAGGTTTCAAATTCCTTATATTGCGATAGTATTGTCACCATTTTCACGAATTTTCCTTGGTGGAGACATTTCCGTGATTGTAAAGTATTTATAATACTATTTATTATTATTGTATAGTCCATCTTTTCATACATGTAACTAAAAAATAAGGTCGTTTCTCTTGTGGGTAATGTTGGATCCACACAGCCTGTTATGTTAGATATTCCTATTAGATATTACAAATTCAGCCTTGATAGTTCTTTCCATTGGAATTTTGCATTAGATTTATTCAATTATCCATCGTCTTGAGATCAGAAAAATGTCGCAGAATGGAACGTTTCAAAGGTACATCTATGCTCTTTTACAGGCATTTTAGCCAGTTTTTTGCCCATTTCATCCTTAACTTTCGTTACCATAACCATTCTTGTAGCCTAATGTCAAATGTTGCCCGTAATGGCTGTAAGATTGTACAAATTACGACAGGTAGAACATGCAAGTCACGTTTTTAAGTCCTTTAACCCTTTCCCGAACAATTCCTGGTCTGTACGACCCTGATGTGGTAGCCTTTAGAAAACCTTGTGGGAAAAGGAGAAAATGCTGGAAAGCAGCATTTTCTCCTTTTCCTACAACGTTTTTTACCCTGCTGGAAACAAATTTTAATTTTAGAGTTATGCTTATTATGTCGTCTGCAAATGCTTTGAATTTGGGCCTAAAATTTTGTCGTTCTGTCGCAAAGTCTGTTTGCTTCTTTGTTTTGGGGTGTAACGCCGTTTCCTTCATCTTAGGTCACCAACGAATGCGTTTCCTGGCTGTCTCACGCCAGTACTGACACAATCTTCTTTCCATATTACTGACTATACTTTTCTCGTATGCAACAATGACAAAAATCGCTGGAAAAAAAGGTTTGCATCATAAGGATATCTAACCCGCAACCACAAGACCAGGAGTCAGATATCCTTACCACTGTGCTACTGGGACGAACCAAATCGTCGCAAGGTCTTCTCAGTCCTTGCGAGGGTTCTTTAAATCTCCTATGTGTATAATTCTTTTTGAATACGTAAAGGCAGTATCCAATGTGACTAAACAAAGATCTCGATGTTTTCAATGGCAAGGTTTAATCCTTAGGCTACTAAGTGTGATTAACTGAGCTGAGGCCAGTGTAGATAAAGAGCAGACTGCAGAGAAGGTGCAGTCTTAACTTGGATCTACTCTATCCGATTAAGATATATTTTCCATTAGCAACAACTTTGAAAAAGCAACATTGTGTTTTTTACTATCAACTTGAGTTTGATGTATCGTTATTTAGCAGGATAAGGGCTGAGAAAGGGACTGCGTAGATATGGATGACAATAAAGTTACTCACCGTGAAGGTACATGTTATCACTGTCATGCCCCAACGAGTTTTCCGCTTCACATGTGTAAAGTCCAAAATCTTCAGGTTCTAAATTCACAATTCTTAGATATAATGCTACTGTAAAATGGTCCTCTTTGTAAATGTCTGTTTTATACTTCCAAGCATTCTGGGCTGGTACCTGAATACCGTTCTTTTTCCATTGGCTCACACCATGAGGAAAAGCCGTTACAAAACACTCAAGCAACGTCTCTCTTCCAAGTTTTTGTCCTATACGTTTTGGGGTTCTGAATCTAACTTCTGGAGGAACTGAAAATAAGAAGGTTTTTGCCCTTAAAGTGCTGAATTAATACAAGAGACATTTTCAAATAGGAAAAACATCTGAAATATTGCTGTACCAAGGTTTTATTGGCTAGAATATGTAACAAAACAGTTGACAGTGTAGATCCAAGATCAGACTGCACGTTCTGTGCAGTCTGATCTTGATCTACACTGTCCACAAAGACATGTTAAGTCAGTTCCAGCGCTTTAACCCTTTCCCAAACAAGCCCTGGTTTTTACGTGTCTGCAGTAAAAGTCTTTTGGAAACTCTGTGGAAAAAGGAGAAATTGCTCGTTATGTGCAATTTCTCCTTTTCCCACAGTGTTTTCTACCCTTTTTGAGAACTCTCTGCCATTTTCTCACAATCTAAAATTGTCGTCTGCAAACTCTTTTAGTTTGGAAGAGTCCAAAATTTGTCGTTTGGGAAAGGGTTAAGGGTTAAAGATACATCTTTATTTCATGCTTTCCGGTAGTTATCGAGAAATACCGGTGAAATATATTTCGATATTTCATAGTTACGACAAGTGAAAATACTAATTTTTTGAGTCGCCTGCAAACAGGCTCTCATTGTTATCGTCCTGATCTATGGGGTGACGTAAGCATACCTCCGGCCTTGTACTGCTTCCTGTCCCAAGTTCCGGTTTACGAGATAAAACAGTTTTCTAATAATTCGGTGAACAACAGTTTTTTTTCTGTTGTAAATAATTTACAGTTGTGCCTTTGTGATAATGAATATGTCTATAAAGACTGAGCTGTTTAACGGTTCAAACCTTTGAAACAATAATTTCGTGCGCAAGGGTACTCATTAGCCTGATGTCTGTAAGACATCATCTTTAAAAATAACGCATTACGTATATGTAAAAATAGCTGCCGCGAACTAAACAAGTCTGTGGACACGCTGAGAAATCTTCAACCACAAGCATCTTTTCTGCTTCTATTTGTGGACAATTCTCAGTGAAAATTGTTTGATGATTACCCATTAGAAGTACACTCTAACTCTTACAATCTTACAGTCCTAACTGCAAGCCTTATTTCAATTCAACGCTCAACCTATGTTCGGACAGAGAAAGGCGATGCCGAGTTAACATATTGCTTTTTTTCTCAACAGTAGGCTAATGTTTTTTTAACGAATTTATAACGACATGAAATGGTTGCATTGCCTTCTTAGACATTCTTACACGTTGCTTCTTCCCAGCTTTTTAATCTAGACTTTAGATACTTTGCACACCCATATTCTAGGTGCACCAGAGATCGTACATAGCGTATGCAATGTACACGGCTCTAGGCTGTACAAGTTATCGATTTGCAGGTGTTTTCTGGAATGTAGCATTGCGACATATATAGATCTTGTAATCACGTGACGTATAAACGTCATTTGCACCACGGAAATCTTTATGAATTTACATATTTATGAATCAGTCGCTGAACCGGCCTTTACTTTCAGCGTGCACTGACCTATGTACAGAGAGTGCTCTGAAGTTTACCATATTTAATTGGTTTTCGTTCATGAAGACGGCCAAATTTGTTAAAGTCTGCTGTTTTTTTTTTTTTTCAATGAGCGATTGACTTAGATCTAGTATTTATTAAACAGCAATTTATTAGTGCAGGTGTTAGAACGCAAGGTGCTTTTATAACTACCAAAATCTGAATTTACACGACGCAGTTCTAACAACCAGCAATCTGAGAAATTGACTTTTTACTCCACAATTCAAATATAATACAACAAATCAGTGTTTACCCGCTCAAACAACAAGTTCTTTATTGGAGTT
The DNA here is from genome assembly GCA_943736015.1 of Tridacna crocea. NCBI lineage: Eukaryota > Metazoa > Mollusca > Bivalvia > Cardiida > Cardiidae > Tridacna > Tridacna crocea. The sequence continues at coordinate 22,558,511 of OX031066.1, forward strand.
TTTGTAATCTTGTGAAGGGTTTTTGTAAAGGGTAATAAAGCGAATCGCAAATATTTAATTTACACCAAAGCAATAAACATGTAGACAATTTTCGATTGGTGTGGAAGCACTATAATCCCTGGGACGTTATACACTATGGACCAACGTACAGTGTCGCAAATCGGAAGCTGCTGCTACTGTACGCCCCAAATCAGTTAGCTGCAGTAAACAAGTTTAACAAAACAGGCTGGCACGCGTAATCTAGCAGACAGAAATTGATTGGGTGATTTGCATTTGAAAGGGAAGAAGTTTTTCTACAAGTACATACTGCGATTAGGTTCATAAACCGACCAAGTTTTGTATACGAAAGCCGCATCACCAAATTTTGTCGTTGGCGGCTGCCATGATCGCTAAACTTTTGCTTTCTACTCCTTCGGGAAGATCGGATACCATTTTCTGATACTGCAGACAGATAAAGAAATCATTCAACTTTACGTATACATGCCTATGGTAGTATTCAGTGCCCTATCCATTGAAATATTTCACTTTTTATCAAGGTACTATCAAAACGTTCACTGTACGGCTAGCTGCCAACCTGGATTTTTGTACTGCTCGGTTAGCTGCGATTTTCTTGGTAAAGCCTCTTTCACATCAGCCGTGCGATTTTTTCGTCGTACGATTTCCGCCGCAAACACGATCGCTGTCTATTCGTACCCATCGCACATATTGCAAAGTTTGCAAAGCGATCTCCGTACGTTGTTCGTACGGTTGACGAACTGTACGGTGTCTGAAGGTTGAACGTGTTCGCGCGGCTGTCGTGCGGTTATCTTAAGGCTGCCGCACAAATTCTCAAGGCACCTGCAAGACTGCCGTAAGAATTTTCAAAGTTTTTTACGACCACTGCACGGCAAGCACGATTTTGCAAGACAATTGTACGGTGTTCGTGCGATCGCCATAAGGAAGAGGAATTATCTCCTCTTGTCAAGATTGGAGATATATATATACATGTACATGTATTCAAAATGCTACCCCGGCACATAGGTCGCATATTGCAACAATGGACAGGATACTCGCGGATAAAGACCGGGACGACGATATTTTATGCTAAGGGCATATTTGTCATTCTTGTACAAGCACGTCCCTTCTTCATCTAAATCCTTGGTTGATGGTACCTTGGTTGTTTCTGGTTCAATGGGGGTTCAGCAATGGGAACCTACCCCTTTCCATTCTGAGATCTTTGCTTCTACCTGACCTTCTCGTCCTGAAATCTCGATAGCGACTGATGACGAACAAGACATACAATTTTTTTAAAAAAGGAGGGATGACGCTAACTTTTCGCAAGGCATTTGCGGTGCAGCCGTGCGAATCTCTACGTTGTTCGTACGTTCCGCAGTAGTCTTCAGACAGACTTTCACCAAACGCAAGGCATTCGCAAGGCAGCTGCAAGATGTTCGTGCGATCTTTTTGCATTCTTCGCAGGACAAACGCAAGTTATAAAATCGTATGATTGATGTGCGATGGTCTCAAGGTAGCGGTACGGCTGCCGTGTGGCAACCGTACAGTTGCCGTGCAAACTCAAGAAATCGCAAAGATCGCAAAGAAAATGAGCATGCTGAAAAAAAAAAACAGCTTAATTGCGACGTCTACGGCGTTGCAATTTCGTAAGGCAGTCTTGCGGAGTCCGGGCGAAGTCCTGCTATTTGTCAAAAAATGTTCCCGTACGGCTGTCGTAAGGCTGATGTGAAACAGGCTTAAGCTTATAATGAAAATTGTGTACATCTTGGATATAGTTCTTATCATATATTGATTGAAATGCTAGGTTAAGAAGTGTTGCATATAGATCTAGCTCTGAAGATGTGAGGTTGGCAGTGGTGAATGTATAAAGTTCGTATACGAACTTTCCGGGTTCCATTTCCACCCTTTAAAGTCTGGGTTAATCAAGGGATCGTGAATAGCTCTACCATCGTCTATAAACGATCCATGGTCAGTGGTGTGTCTGTCCTTTAACATTCTGTTGAAACCCAGTACAAACATGTGTTAAAAGCGAGAAGCAGGAATGGCAGTCAATATCAATTGTCTGAAAAACTCGGATGATCCGTCGACATAGCCGTTTAGAGGCTAGATGTATACTAATGGACAAAAGTCTTGTCCGGTCCACAAAGTATTGAATATTTCATTTTTGTTCAGAGTACAAAAACAAATCAGGTATCAATGAAAAGAACAATTCAAGACGCATTTAATGGTAAAATTTTGAAAGAATTTGGATCAGTACCGTCTATGCAAAACCCCCACAAAGTAGGGCACTATAAATTAGGAAGTTGCATTATGCTGTTAAGACAAAATCAGTAATGAGTATGGCCCATGTACCCTTATGACTGCAGTGCACCTTCGCCTCATGGAGCAAACTAGCCTGCGTAAAAATCTGACAGGAAGATTGTTTGATTCGTCAGCAATTGCCCGTCTTAACTGCTGGACGTTGTTTACGTTCCGTGATCTGATCTTACGTTTCATGTAATCCCATACATGCTCGATTGGGTTCAGGACGGGTGATAAAGCTGGTCAAGGTAATATTGGAACATTATGTGTAGTCAAGAAGTTTTGGGTCAGTCTTGCAGTATGGAGGCGGGCATTATCCTGTTGTAAGACAGTACCTGGGTGGGCAAAAATAAATTGCAGAGCAATTGGACGCAAAACTTGGTCGATATAATGCTGTGCAGTGAGACGACGACCCCGTCCTCGACCAAAGTCAAGAAACACGAGCTGAGTCTTGTGATGGTAGGTAAACCCTGCCCAAACCATGATGCTTTGCCAACCCCAACGGTCAGTTTCCACGACACACGGGTCCGCAAATCTCTCTCCACTGCACCGGTATACACGCTGTCGTCGATCGCTCGAATCAATGCAAAATCTACTCTCTTCGGTAAACATAACCGTTTGCCATCGGTTTAAACACCATCTTCGATGACGTAAAGCCCATTGCCTTCGTAAATGTCTGTGATTTTGTGTTAATTTAGATCCGTGGTATGGACGACGGCAACTTAAGCCGACTGCTTTCAAACGTCGCCGCACAGTCCTTGCACTAATGCGAAGTCTATTACGACCCGGTGTGTTACGTGCCGTGTCATTTGGGGCCGCAAATCGGTTGCGTAAGCGAGTAAGCTGAATATGCCTATCCTGACGCAAGGTTGTTACTCGGGGCCGTCCAGAGCGTGGCAGGTCCGCAACGGTCCCATAAGCTGCGAACTTTTGGCGTAAACGTCGAACAGTTCTTTCGTTTACACCAAATACACGGGCTACATGTGCAGCTGTGGCCCCTGCCTCAAGTTGGCCTAAAACGCTGTTCTTTTGAAAGCTTCATTTTTCTGAATTAATTGAAGAAATTCGAAAACTTTCGATGTCTTTCGATTGGAATATCGATAAGGATGTGTTGACATAAACAAATCAATAGTGAAACACACAGTTTTGCATACATGACGATGCACGTGAAAAACGTCGCCGTTACTTAATCTCGGTAATTCGGTGCAGCCTGGGAATCAAAACCCGATTTACCAGTTTGGAAATTAGTTGAAAGAAAATAGGCAAAATTTCAAGGTCATACCTTGGTTGGTTTTGACATTAGTAAGGAAACCAAAACCGGACAAGACTTTTGTCCTTAAGTATATTAAAAGAATCGGCTGCGTTTAAGATAGTGCTTCTGTTTTCACTGAGATTTACACCTTTCAAGGGAAAATGCTACCAACTGAACGTCTACAAATGCTTTGGTAAAGACTTAAGACTTGAGGATGGATGTGCGAGATAATATCGTGAATTTAGGTTAAGAAAGAAAACCTGAAAACTTTACGTTTAGCGCGAGCTGAATTCTTTATTTCGTTGAAAAGCTAAAAAAAAAAGTTACTAACGTTATATATAATTCATTGATGTTCATCAGTGAATTAAGATCAATGATTAGGGGTTGCAAAAAATGGCAAACTATGTACCTATCTGTTGTACAGGAACTAGACCTAAATCAAGAAATAATATCCGCTATGTTTAAAAGGATTTATCACTGGAGCCGGATTTGTGTAATTCATGAAATGCCTTGAAGAAACAAGAAAATCTTACCTGCTATTGTTTGAATTTATATATTTATATATGTCGCCGTCCAAACTGGAATGTAGGCAGATCCGGAATCTAGACCAAACTGGAATTTTGCCTATACCAGAATAGTTTAACAGTTTGGCTAGGCAGTTCCTCAATCTGTCTAGACCAAATCGGAATATTTTCTCGTTTTATATAATGCGACTACATATTAACCATCTTATTAAACTTAAAACTCCAACATAAAAGAAGTTTAATTAGAATTTACTTCTGAGTTAGATTAAATTTTGAATGTTTAGCACGTTCGAGGAAAAAATGCAACGTGGAAAACGGAGCAATTGTGGGGAAAACAAATAAATTGCTTCAATTAAAAATACGTCTCAATTGTAAACACATGAGAATTAATATGATTAAAAATTTTGGAAAAGAATCTAGATATAGACCTATTTTGGTCTACACTAAAGTATTATTCTAATTTGGTCTAGGTAGATTCCGGATCTGCCTAGATTCCGATCCGGCATACGACATATATCGAGCTAAACAATCGTGTTTTATCATATGGGCTGAACCTTTTTGTTCAGTATTATGATGCATTAATGCAGCTAGGCGTACAATTTTTTTATTGTGAAATGCAGCTAATCGTTGCGTACAGATGCAGCTAGCCGTACAGTGAACGTTTTGATGGTACCTTGATAAAAAGTGAAATATTTCAATGGATAGGGCACTGAATACTACCATAGACATGTATACGTGAAGCTGAATGATTTCTTTATCTGTCTGCAGTATCAGAAAATGGTTTCTGATCTTCCCGAAGGAGTAGAAAGCAAAAGTTTAGCGATCATGGCAGCCGCCAACGACAAAATTTGGTGATGCGGCTTTCGTATACAAAACTTGGTTGGTTTATGAACCCAATCGCAGTATGTATTTGTAGAAAAACTTCTTCCCTTTCAAATGCAAAACACCCGATCACTTTCTGTCAGCTAGATTACGCGTGCCAGCCTGTTTTGTTAAACTTGTTTACTGCAGCTAACTGATTTGGGGCGTACAGTAGCAGCAGCTTCCGATTTGCGACACTGTACGTTGGTCCATACTGTTAAAAAACGCAGACAAATATTAAAGGCTGATGATCATGCTGTTGGGTTATAGATTTCATTGAGTTGTAGCAGCCACTTTCATAGAGTCCATTGCAGGTCAAAACCTCAACCTGGACAACAACAAAAACAAATTATTTCCAAAGGACAGGAAGCTCGGTTACAGATCGAAATTTACTTCATCTCGTGAACATAATCGGTAATTGTTTCACAAGTGGTGCTCGTTTACACAATCGGTAATATTTTCACGAGTGCCTGCGCTAACTATTACGGAATATGTTCACAAAATGAAATAAATTTTGTCCTTCAACAGAAAAAAAAAATCCTCTATATATTCTTTTACATCCTATTTCAGCCAGTTTTTAACCCTTTTCATCATTTTTTTTACGAAACTATAGTTATTCTTGTATCCTCATGTCAAATGTTGCCCCGGATTGCACGGATTACAAAGGATAGAAAACGCATTTCAAGTCTTGGAGGCTTTTGCTTCTTGCTTTAAATGACGGCAAATCACTTTGTCACTCTGAGCAGTCCATGCACGCATGTGTAATGCAGAGAAATGACCCTTTCCCTGCAAAATGACCCGGTTCATTTTTCTACGTAGAGGAATGACCCAAGAAGTCATTTCTCTACGTAGAGGAATGACGCGGGTCAATATTCTACGTAGAGAAATAATCCTCTGGGGTCATTTCTGTACGAAGAATAATGACCCGGGTCATTCCTCTGCGTAGAAAAGTGACCCATGGGTCATTCCTCTACGCAGAGAAATGACCCATGGGTCATTTTGCAGGGGAAGATCATTTCTCTGCATCACACAGGCCGTAACTTTTCTGCTATTTGTAATAACTCAGAAGGTTACTAACCAAACTGGATTTTTCATTGATGACTAGGCCTATGTATCGCTTTGCTCCCTGTATGAGATGACTTGCTTGGTACCATGCATCACCGAACTGTATATAACTCTTTACCAAACAAACCCTGGTTTTTACGTGTTTGCAGTACAAGTCTTAAGAAAGCACTGTGGGAAAAAGAGAAAATGCTCGTAACGAGCATTTTCTCTTTTTCCCACAGTGTTTTCTAGCCCATCGGGAAGCTCTCTGCCATTCTCATCAAATTCAAAATTGTCATCGGCAAACACTCTGAGTTTGGGACAGTCTAAAATTTGTCATTTGGGAAAAGGTTACCGTTAAACCCCCCCTTTACCAGATTGACTGATTCAGAGTTTCACGCTGTTTTAACAGCTAAGGTCAGATCACAGTGGTCAGTGCATCTGCGCATGTGCTTCCTGGGCCTGTATTCACCAACCATCCTTGAGAATATTCTCAGTCTTAATCTCTAAGATTTTCTAAATTTGTAAGTAACATAACTTCTGATTGGCTAAATCCAATGAGCTAAACAGAATGGTTTAGCCAATTAGAAGTTGTTTTACTTTCAACTATACGAAATTCTGGAGAATAAGACAAAGAATGTACTGAAGAATGGTTGGTGAATACGGGCCATGGCTGTCTCACAGTTGACACAACTTTCTCACGTGCATCGGAGGGGAGAGGCGAAAAATGGCTGGAAAGACTGTTTGCTTCGATCAGTTATCAAACTCACAGCCATCAGGTGAAAGAGTCGGATACGTTAACTGGTGAACTTCTTGGGCGGATCCATTTTACCGGGGTGCAGCTCAGCTCATATCTATTTAACTCTTTACCAAGCAACAAAATTATAGACTGGTCCAAATTGAAAGCATTTGCAGGCAACAAAATAAAAGTGACTGAAAATTTGAAATTTGTTTCGTGAAGGGTGGAAAACATTGTTGGAAAAAGAGAAAAATTTTTTTCTCCTTTTCCCACAATTCTTCCAAGAGGGTTCTTTCACATGGGTATTAAAAGTAGGGATTGTGTGGTAAAGGGTTAAGGTGAAGAAATTTAAACCCAAAATTACCAGCAACATCTTACGGTCCTTTTGCAGAGAACGTAAATCGAGATGGCAGCAACAAATGTATATCTCAAGAGACAGAGGTTGGTGAGACAAGACGACATAGATAAGCTCCCATGAAAAGCCCAAAGGATCCAGTGAAGCTCAAACCTGAGGTCTCCAGGGTCTGTATTCACCAATCATTCTTAAGAACGTTCTTGGTCTTATTCTTCAAAATTTTCTGACAGTGAAAGTAACAGAACTTCTGATTGGCTAAACCATATGTTTAGCCAATCAGAAGTTCTGTTACTTTCACACTGACGAAATTCTGAAGAATAAGACTAAGAATGTTTTCAAGAATGGTTGGAGAATACGGACAAAGGTCACGAGTTCTACACTGCACCAATGAGTCATTCAGGACCCCTTGAAAAAACTTGAAGTTTCTGAGGAATTTAAAGAAAAGCTTCAACATACGATCAAGCTCGTCCAAATACCTCGGCTGAAATCATTTTCAGTGTATTAGTATACTTACATTGTACCTCGACTTTGATGACTCGCCTGACAGCTTGGGCTATATTGTTGTTGGCCTCACACTCGTATAAACCACCACAGTGTCTGGATATATTGTGGATCTTGAGGACTTCGCCTATTTTACCAATGGCTGAAAAGATAATTGAAAAAAAAAAACTTATACATAACTATTTTTCATAAATAAAAGAAGATAACACTGGTTCATTCGACAGTAAAAAAGTTTCCAGTGAAACCTCTGCCTTTACATATCTGTCGAATGAAGTGCATATCATCCTGCCTCTCAAAGTTTGTCGCAGTGCAAAGTTTCGCTTAAACATTAATCCGAGCTCTCGGATCGTTGATGTATACATTACTCAAAGTTCGCTAAGCAGCATGGATATTGTTGTACATATTAATACGATTCATGCGTAACGAGAAAGAAAACCAGCAACAAACCTTTAACAATTAACAATATTTGTTAATGAACTAAGACAAAAGAGCATAATAAGAGTTAAGTTTAAAGGAAATCTTGTCAATTCTAATCTTATAAAAATAAATAAAATAAGACACTCAAAATTAAGAATTATGTTTAGATTACAAAAAATTATAAAGTTCCATCCGGCTTTGGCACAAGAATGCAGGAGAACTCCATTCACTTTGACTAGGTTCAATAAATTCATTTTCCAATAGATACATGATTTCCGAAGATGCTTAAATTTCTTGGGATTCATTCGATATGGATGTTTCAGTGGTTTTGAATTTTCAGTGTCCACATCATGGTATATTGTATCTGTCGGTGTTGGAATATCAGGGAAAAGACGTTCATATTCAAAAATTAATCTTTTTAATTCTTGATTATTATCTAAATATGAAATGTCTTTAATCTGAATTTCTTAAAATGTCAGAATTCTGAAGTTTTGAACAAATATGGTTACATTTATCAAAGTTCATTTCTGTACATTTCATTCTGCATGGTTAATGTGATTTTGAGTTTGAGGGACTGATGAGACTACATTTATTGGTGAAATATTTGATCTATCCCTGTCAAAATATTCTTTTAACATATCAATATAACATAATTGCTTTTGTTTTGACCTGTCAAGACTTGTTATCATATAATTTAAGTCACTGACCTTTTTTCCAGTGAACTGATAGAAGAGCTAAAATATCTTTCTTTCGTTTTACATTGTGTTTTCTCTGAATGATTAAGAAGTTTGCAATAAGTTTTACTGATACCTAAATGACCTGACATAGATGGTACATTATCTAAATTTAACATTTCTGATCTATAAGATTTAGGACTGATAACTAAATGACCTGACACACGTGTTTTATGAGCTAAGCTTAATATTTCTAATCTCTAGGACTTAGGAACGACAACTTGACGATTGACAACCATCTCATCATCAACAGAGACTTCAGGAGGGTGCCACTGGCTCATTGATTTTCTATTCTTTATATAAAAACAGACAGGTTCTCGTAGAAGATCAGTTTCACTTACATCGTTTTGAAATAAAGGAGCTATGTCTGGATCATAATGTAGGTCTTCACTTAATTTTGACCTTGGCCTTGTATCATGGCCGTCATTAACTGAAGTTGCAGATTGTAATCCAATTCTGATTAATTGTGTTAAATTTGTCTGACTTTCAGGTGGGTTTTATGAAATAGACCTCTTAATTTCCTTTTTAAATAGATGACCCAACAAAGAATCAGGTAAGTCAATATCAGACTAATTTGCAGTCAAAGTGGTTTTCTTTGCCATCGCTCTAGTAACTGCACATGACTGGTAAAGGTCAGGAATTTCTTCCTCAATTACTCAATCTAGTAATTGATCCATGCAAGGTATGTCAGTTACAAATGGATTAACAATTACCTCCGGCTTAATCATTGCCCAATAACAAATGAACACATTTAAAAGGTATTTTTTAATACCAACAGTCACTAGATCATTTATTAAATCTGAAGACAAATAAATATTATGAAGCGGAACATAAACAAATCCACATTCTACGCCCTGAATAAGGTCACTTGTCCCAGGAGAAGTCTTCTCAGGAAAGGGTAGGACATCTGCTAAAATAAGAGAAGCTCCAGTATCACGTAAAATTTCAATATGGGTAGACTGGGCAAAATCACGTTTAAGTGACACAAAACCATCTGATAAGAATGGTTCATAAATCTTCATAACAGTATCAGTCTCAGGTACTTTGGCTTGGACAAAGGTTTGGCGTAGACTTCAATGAAGTAAAGCCTGTAGGCTGAAAACTTTATTTTTCCCGTTTCTTTGTACAACAGGACATTCAGAAATAATATGGCCTGATTCTTTGCACTAATTACAATTGGGTCGAGATAAGGTATTTTGTTTTTCCGTTTTCTTTTTAAAACAGGAAATTTAGGAATAATATGGCCCGCTTCATTACAATAATTGCAATTTGGTCGAGAGAAGGGATTTTGACCTTTGGCTTTGTATGGAGACTTGGGTTTGGGACTATTCTGACTGGAATTGTCATTATGTTGATTAGAATTTGGTTTAGAACCAGTAGATGAATAAAAAAGGTTTCTGATGGTTCGATTCATTCATGAAAGATACTTTGTGCGTAGTAAAGGCAAAGATGTCTGCTAAGCAAGCAGCTTATTCTAAAGTTTTAACTTCTTTCTCATCTAGGAAAGTTTTTACATCTAAATTTATGCACTTTTTTAACTCTTCAACTAACAGAAGTTGTCTAAGCTTTCCATGATCTAAGTCTATCTTCTTTGAATGACACTACCTATCAAACAATTGTTCTTTAGTTCTAGAAAAATCAACATGGGTTTGATCATTTTCTTTTCTGCAATTCCTAAATTTTTGTCTATCTGCTTCAGGTACTAACTCATAAGCCTTTAGAATCAATTCTTTAACATAATCATAATTAGAAAACTGTTCATTACTTAGTTGAGATAGAATATCAAGAGCCCTTCAAGTTACAACACTTTGCAATAATGAGGTCCAGTGTTCTATTGACCATTTCAAATTTTCGGCAATTTTTTCAAAATGCGAAAAGAATTTATCAACTTCCTGTTCTTGAAATGGCGGTACAAGTCCAAAGTGTCTTGTGATGTCAAAGTCATTAACTTCGTGCAAAGATAGCTTTTTCTTTATTTTCTATTTCTTTCATTCCGATCTGAAATTGCCTTTCCTTCTCTCTCTCATCTAATTCAGCATGCATCTTTTCTAACTTTAATTTCAATTTAGTTTTTTTTTTTTTTTTTTCATCCTTTCGTCTCCTTCTAATTATGTTTCTTTCATCCTTTCTTCTTGCTCAAGTTTTAATTTGATTTTTATTTCTTTCATTTGTAGTTTAATTTTTCTAACTCAATATTACTTTTATGTCTGTCTTTGACACAAGAATAAGAGACATAACAGACGAGTCAGGTATATCTTCATCATCTAAAAACTAAATAATATATTTTTTTATTTCATTCTGTAACACAGTATCTTTAATGGTAGTCAGTTTATAATGAGAAGCAAGATCTAACAAATCAGACTTTTTTGCCAAATTTAACAACTCCTGCGACGGCTCAGCAATACTTTTTTCAAGATCAAAAGACATGATTGTTTTAATAGATGAAATTTAAATTCTTTTTTTCATTATTATATATTATCTAATAAACTCTAACCCTGTAACAAGTTCCAAATGATTTTAAAGTATATCCAAAACTACTAGATGATCAATCCCGGACGAGCCCCCAATTTCTGTTACGATCCAAGCGTAACGAGAAAGAAACCCAGCGAGCAACGGACAGACAGGGGGCAAAAATAAATCATTTCAATAATACGGGTAAAAAAGTAATAAAGACAAAACAACAACATTCATCTCTATGACTTGGAAAAAAAGAAACAAAGGGACCTTCTGGGAACTGCGAACTACCAACCCTGGTCAGACTCCGCGGATTGCGCTTGCTCACAAGGGTCGAAACCTTTCGCTTTTATGATAATTTCTGTACGAAAAGTGGTCATTCTTCCTTACTATACACACTTTTTTGAACCATCAACTCAAATACACCTGAACTATCGTTGATCTGTTTTCGTCTAACTGATATACGGAATTCCCAGATTGTCCCTTTCTGCGTGACGGGTCACATATAGCTTCATTTCGATCCACATTTGTTTTGAATTTCTGTTTAAAACTTCGTGTTTTGATTTATTTTGTGACAGGGCCTTTGGAAGATGTTCTCTTCAAAAATTGCTTTTTTATCATTCAGTCTCTGATTATCTTTTAGTGCAATATTGACATTCTGGTTATGAAACTGACAGATCTGAATGACTTCTGACAAAAACCCGCAATTAATCATTAACCCCATGAGAGAGAAAAATTGGACTTTTTCAATCAGAAAATAGAGTTCAGGACTCGTATTCACCAACCATTCTTAAGAACGTTCTTTGTCTTAATCTCCAAATTTGTCTATAGTTGAAAGTAACATAACTTACGATTGGCTAAACCATTCGGTTAAGCCAATCAGAAGTTTTGTTACTCACAAAATATAGAAAATCTTGAAGATTAGGAATATTTTCAAGAACGGTTGGTGAATATAGGCCTAGAAGTGTGTGCGTTTCAAGAAAAGCTGTTTTGGCAAGATTACTTAAAACTGGCGTTAAATCTATGCCTTTTGTTTGTTTCTTTTAAGAGTTTAACACCGTTTTACAGCTGAGGTCATGTCAAGGCGGCAAGTATACCTACGCATGTTTTTTGTCCAGTGCTGAACTAAAATTTAGTAAATGAATGTGTATGAAAACATTGCGACAAGAGGACAAACTGCTCGTTACGATAAATTTCTCCTTTTTTCACACTGTTTAACTCTTTACCACACGACAAAATTTTAGACTGGTTCAAATTGAAAGCATTTGCAGATGACAAAATAAAGGTGACTGAAAAATTGAAATTTGTTCTGGAATGGGTAGAAAACACTGTGGGAAAAGGAGAAAATGCTGGTTACCAGCATTTTCTCCTTTTCCTACAGTGTTTTCAAAAGGCTTCTTTCTCAGGGGCGTCAAAAGTAGGGATTGTGTGGTAATGGGTTAACACGTTTTTAACACCTAAGGTCGTATCACGGCAGCGTATGCACCTTTGTATTTTTTTCTTTTCTTTTTTTTTTGTCCAGCACGGACAAATTTCTCTTTCCAAGTCACTGAGTACCACGAACTAAAATTTAGCAAATGAATGTATATGAAAACATTGCGACAAAAGGACAAACTGCTCGTTACAAGCAATTTCTCCTTTTGCCACAATGTTTTCGAAAGTGATCACTACTGTAAGTTATTAAAAATGTACAGCAGAAGGGATGCCGAGTGAAGGGGATAGGAACTGCATCATGGCGGGCATAAATCATCCATGTCAAGATTTTCATTGTAAGGCGAATAAAGATGGAAATTGCTGTCTAAGGAAGCCTTGAAACCCATCAAATATCAAGAACAAGTTCTTAACCCAATGCCATGCAAATACGACACTGAGGTCGATTGCCTTTTAAATCGTTTTTTTAGAAATATCGACAATGTGAATGAATAAAGCTTACTTATTGGTAGAATGAAGTTCTCACTATGATATCATGTATTTAAAGTATAATCATATCTAGGAATTCTTACAAAATCACTTTTCATACAGAAAACAGCATTACTTTTCGCAGTTCCCAGAAGGTCCCTTTTTGCGTGATGGGTTACATATATTATTTCTTTTAATCAGAAAATGTTTTTGTTTAGTATGATGTTCATAAGAAAGCTCGGCTGGATTCTGTGCAGTCTGATCTTGATCTAAAACACCCGCAATAAGCCTATCATCCTGAACGGATTCTAAATACAGTTTTCCCGTTAACTCTTATCCAGCTAAATATATGTTGAATAAAACCGATTATAAGAAAAAAAAAACATACAATGCTATTCCAAACTTAGTTTTAGGACAGAAGAAATCTCCTCAACGGACAGTGTAGATCATAGATCAGAATACACGTTCTGTGCAGTCTGATCTTGATCTACACTGTCCACAAAAGGTCAGTGAGTCGCGCTAGGGGATAAGATCAATCTCGATCCGAACGTAAAAAATTGACTGTAAAATAGATAACTGTCTGCAACAAGTGTTAGGGTAGAATAATTCATAGATTTATTTGCATTTTTTCCTGTTTATGTAAATCTCTTCCCCTCAACCTGGTTTTTCAGCAATGAACACTATGCAATTAACCATCAATTGTTTGTGTAACGCTATACATGTATCTGCTGTAAAGATATTATCCTGTTACGACAGTATTGCCGTTGCTATGTGTAGAATTATGAATGATGATTGAGAAAAAAACGCACAGGCAGATTCCAAATCTGCTAAAAATGGAATATGTGACGCATAGTACGGCATTACCAGGAACAGAATATCGTTGCTCGTATGGAAACATACAAAGAGGATTGCATCTTATCAATAACTATGTTTCATTGAATTTGCGTTTATCTATCGTCGCGACCGGTTTTTCATATGGGCAATTCCCACTGAAGTCGATTAGTTTTGTTTCAGGGGGATGGATACAAGATACAGGGCGAAATCCATCCAAAGTAACACCTGGTCCTTTAACGTGTATAGCATCGTCATACGAGACCTCGGTTTAACGTCTCATAAAAAAAAAAATATTGGTAATTTCAGATGGCCAGCCGCACGGCTTGAACCCACATCCTCAAATGACCAAACGCTTGATGTTTACCAGTCCTGCGCTCTTGAGGTATGCAGAATGGTAAAGATAATAATGCCCCCCCCCCCCCCCCTACACGATGGATATTGTAGTTCTGTTCGTTGGTTGATTAGGTTGCAGAGGTTCATATAAGAAATACTGCACTTCTCTTTAATTTTCAATCCATTTGCATATAGATTGTGCTTATTTCATTTATTAACTCATTTTTCCTAATGCAGGTTAATATCTAATTGCACTGAGTGAATGACTGAACACCATAATACATATATTTTCACAAGGAACGTCGCATCACTATTTTGGTGTTCAAAGATTTCTTAACATATGTAAGGGATATTAAGTTGAAAGTAATTTGTGCTCACGTTCTTTGGCTTGCTGGTCTTGTGTCTTTCTGTACCACGTTATTGTAGGCTTTGGTATTCCAGTGGCTTCACAGGTTAAATCTATAGTGACCCCTTCGTGAACTACAGTATCGTTACTCGATGTTGCATTGTCGATTTCAGCTGGAACTGTTAGCGATACACAAAATAACAATATAAAATATATACAAGGTTTGATGGTGTTTAATAAGACACTAACAATCTAAATTTCGAAAAGGAAAAAAAAAAAGGATATTGGACGATAAAAATGACTTTCTCATATTTCATGCTTTCCGATAAGTTATCGAGCAATAACGGTGAAATATTTTTCGATATTTCATGATTACGTCCAGTAAAAAGTACAGATTTATATACTCTTACTCTTCGACTCAAGTTGGGAACAGCTGCTCCCGCACACTTGTTAGCTAGGTAAATGCGCATGCCTCTCAAACACATGGAATAATATATGACCTTATTTACCCTACATTTCTCGTGCTTGACGTAATAATGCACTGCGTTGCTATGCGAAAGGGGGACGCCACTGGCGATACCCAAAAGAATCATATTGGACTTTGATGTAAGTTCCCCATAAAAAGGGTAAAAAGCATGAAATAAATAGAATATTTGGGGTTTTTTTAATGGTGAAAGATCGATATTTACCATCGGTCAACATCATCGGTAATATTTTCACGAACAAATTTCGATCTTTCACCGTAAAGAAACCCAAATATTCTCTACAATCATCGCAATAAATATCAGTCTAATGGTAACAGAAAAATGAAAATTTCAGCGCCCAAAGTGAAGTGAAATGTACACAGTCATACAAGAAGCCAACGGCATTTCGGCGATGGCGATATAAAACATCAAAAATATAAAAAGTTTTAATAACAAAATTAAAAAGTTCTTGATGAAGAAAATAAAATATGTTAAATGACCATCGTAATTCTAAATATTTGCTGATATTTAAAAAGGAAAGCTTATCAAATTCTAAGCCTGAATGGTTCTTATAAAGACCCTTATCCATTAATACAACGATACATTTGTTTTACTACCACTTACAAGAGAAAAAGAAAATATCATGGCAAAAGATGTAAATGAAACACTTCGATCGTCTTCCGATTATTCTATGAGCCCTGCATCTGCAAAAAAAATATCAAGGTCAGCCTGTGCGGATTGCAGGCTTACTTGTGTCGATGCTTTTTGCTTTTTAAAACTTTATTCGAGTGCAAGGACTACTCTGATTCAGGATTCAGCCGGTAGCCAACCGAAACGAATATAACAGATACATAATTATGTAACGACTTTCTCAGTATAATGCGTCACGAAGACGTACTATATGCTTTTTTCCCACTCTCTAACCAATGTGTATATTTTTTCATGAATATAAAGATCTATATGAAGGATAACCTTGTACTTCCAGACGAACACGTTTGATCTGTATGGGATCTGTATTTATTTGGCACGTGTATTCCCCATCATCGTAAGGTTGCACATTCCGGATATGCAGAAACCAGTCCTCTACCATTGGACGCTCTATGCTCATTCGTGTGTCGTCTATCACTCTGCGATCAGCTGTACTTATAAGTATCCTCCGAGGATTCATCCAAATTATCTAAAATCAAGCATGTTTGAAAATGTCGTTAAATGAAGCAAATAAAAAGTTGTGTTTCTAAGTAGAAAAAAATCAAAGCATCATTTTTTTTTTTTTCATATCTTAGTGTTTCTTTAGCCACTACTGCCAAGGTTTGAATACACACTTCAATTGATTGTCTTTCTGAAAAGAAACGTATAAAGCACATGATAAAAAAAGATCTAATGACTGATAAATATTGGATTAATATTCAACAAAGCAAGGAAAGAAAACAACAGTAATAATATTCTCAAATAACCAAAAACAGTATAATAGTTTAAATATAAAACATTCCATTGCGTTCATTCCATTTAATGCGAAATCAAATAATAAAGTACTAGGTTTCAAATTGCTGATATTGCGATGGTATTGTCACCATTTTCACGGTTTGTGTAGGCAGACCCGTTGTAAAGTATTTAAAAATTCACTATTCATTATTTTGTATGAAAGCCCTGGAGGGAAATTTTGATATGGGACTTATAACGTAAGGCTGATACCTTAAGGCTCGCGATTTATGAGTAAAAATAGGTGCGCATCACAAAAACTCGTGCAAAAAAGATTACAAAAAGAAAAAAAAATCACCTATCTTTTAATGACGTTTACAAAAGTGGCTAATATCACCCATTTTATGTGTACATTCTCAATTTGTGAGCCAAATTACATAATTCGTTTCATAAAAGTCACACGCAAAAAACTACAAGTCTTAAGTCATTAGTTGTAAGTCAAAATCGGCATCCAGGGTTTTCATACTTTCCGGTTCAAACTGGTCCAGGCAGGTTATATAACTCTGATGAACTGACAAATCTAGAAAAGTTGTTCGTACATCTTTACCAGTTTAATGCTATGTTTTCACTAGGTTCCAAGCAACCACAGCACACCTATCTCAGACAACTGTGGACGATACGGAATTGACAATGCAGAGGAACGGAATAAGTGGACTTATCAAGTCGTGATTGCCGTGCCAAAATATTAAATTGTCAAAAAATTACCATTGCAGTCTCGGTGCAGATTAGGTACCCAATATAACGTTGTAAAACGGTTGACTTTAACAGAACTTACCGGTCAGAAAGCAACCCTACGTTTACATCTTGTTCTCGTCAGACATGGAATATCGTGTACCGTGAATATTTGATATTTTTTTTATTTTGTCTCTCCATATACTAAGTTTAGGCAGGTCTCTTTACGGTATCTCACAATATCCGTGATAAACCGGGATGGGAAGGGGTTGCACACTTCCACGATGCTCATAGATCTACTAATACTACCTGGGTTGAACCACAGATGTAAGTACTTTCCATCCCGGCCTATCAAGTTCTAAACAGCCCTTTTCTCCTTTCTGAAGTTGGCTGCAAGATCTTATACGTTTATCATGTTCTGCCAAGGTTTTCACATAAATAATGACATTCAAAAATGAAGGTTTTGTTTTTGTTTACATGTATTTGCATGTTGCATTCATACAATACTTGTCTCAGAAAAATAGATCATGCAACCGGGACGAAATTCAATATTGCAGTAGGCAAGAGGAAAGAGAAGAAGGGCAAGAAAAACAAGATCCACGTTGATGAGCGAAAGGATAAAGAAAAACAGAAGCAACACCTTGACTACAACAACTCTGACCAGAGAGTTTTGCACTGAAGATATCAACACATTGCAAAACTATCTCGGGATACTCCAGAGTTCCCTTGACAAAATGCTGGATTGAATAACATCAGTCATTGTGAGATAGGACCAGAGGTACATCTTTGATTTACAACCTTATTGGAAGTTATTCATGACTCCTAGACATCTGATCTCAAGAGTTTCTTTGACAAAATATTGAAACAGGTAAAATCAGGCATTGACAGATAGGTCCAGAGGAACGTCTTTGATTTACAACCTTATCGGAAGCTATTCATGACTCCTAGACATCTCATCCCAAGAGACAATTATTGATTACTTTTCCGTGCATTTCTGTGTAGTAAAGTTGTCAGGCTGGAAGTATTTGCAATGCATCGTAGAAGCATAAAATAATATTGTGTTTGCTGTTTCAGTTCCACCAAATGAATGGGAAGCCTTTGCTCAGGACTTTACTGGACATTTGACGCTCGTGAATCATGAGGTTGAACCTGGAAGTGGTGAGGTGAAGATGGACCTTGTTCTTATGGCTACAAAAGAAGTCAATTCTGGCTTCTTGGACTTATTTTCCTATTGCAAGTTTTATATACTTTGAGACAGTGCACGTCCGATCCGGTCTTAGTGGAGCACAATGCATCAAAACATAAAACGGGCACATTCCTAACAGAACGCGACTAAAAGGTGGGAAATATCTCAGCTTTCCGAGAGAACCCCGAAGAAACGCGACAAAACTGATAAAACTTGATGAAATGTGGTATACCGGCAAAAACAGTGCTTCCACGTACCAACACGAATCGTCTTTGAGTCTTGTTACGGTTGCTACATGATGGAAAGTTTTGATGCGATCAAACCGTTCCACTACGATCTATTAGGTTTCTCATTTGAACCGGGACTAAGGTTGCAAATTTGTGACTGTCAAAAAAAACTGGCCCGGCAACGGCGGGAATCACAGTCTGATAAGTTTGCTTTTCCAATTGCGCTGCATTGTCTTACGTCAATGCCCTTTTTGTCAACAGTTGTCAGAAACGTGGTTGCCGTGAACATGGCGTAAACGTAGGGTAATTGAACCGTATTTAGCCTAGGAGACATTCTGTTTTGGTATGTGGAAGCAATGTTTTCACCAATGTCTCACGCTTGTTTAATGTCTTTCCAGCTTTTGACGCAATATCAACTATGTTCAGGCTGCTTTGTTGTCTTAGATCAAGCAACGTCTAAGCGTGTGCCGGTTTATAGACATGGCGTATTATGACGTGTTGGTGATCTATTCCGGCCTGACCGGCCGTGCAAAGTCTCAGAGCATTTAAAAGCTGCGATAGGAAAATGAGTTAAAGAAGTGAGGGTTGGCATTTTGCAAGCCACAAAAGACAAAAAAAAAAGTGCTTTTTAACTACACTACTGCCGATACCACCAGTGGGGTCCAAGATTCAATCTGATGATCCACGAGGATCTGATGTCTCTCAAACTCCTTTGCAAGGGCTCTTGGTGCATCATGCGCAACAGGAACAACTAACACTTCTTTATCGTATGCTTCTATAATGCATTAAACACTTGTGGCAGCTTATGGCAGATCCGGTTGCTTCAGTACACCGAAATGGATAGGAAAGTTGTATTCGTTACCTATGGCTAGATGTGTCAGAGTCAGGCACACCTTTCGACCAAGTTGTAAGGCAAAGCGTTACCTTGTGTCCGATCTCTCACTGATTGATGTTACCATTTCCAAGATTTCGTCAAAAGAGATAATTCTGGAATGTGTTGATATTATCAGCGTGAAACTATTAGGGACTAGTGAGCAGGGGCAGAAGTTTTGCTTCGTTTTTTCTATATTCGTTTGCCTGCCCACACGGATCTTTGTTTTCTGGTCCTCCTTCTTCTTTTCTCTTGTCTGCAGCAATATGACATTTTGTTTCTTCTGTATTCTCTATCTTTCTGAGAAAACGATTGTATATCGTCGGTTTACCTAAAAAAACTCGTAACTACAGCTTGAAACAAGCCGTAGTTACAAGGTTTTTAAAGTAAACCGACGATATACATAAACAAAACTTCATCTTTGCATGCCATGATGGCAAAACTTTGCCTGTTAACCACGTTCCATCCCTCGAAAGCCTTGAGATAACGTGAAGACCGTGTAAGATCTGAATAGAAACGTTAGAAATGTGACAGGGCTGATGAGAAATTGAAGGCCCGAATAAAACGCACTAGCATCCATAGTAGAACAAGTCGAACCGCTGTGGGCTAGGTCTTTGGGCATAGTTGAACTGAGCAACCACTCCCATCCATGGCTTGGGACGGGTACCGTGGGGTAACTGAAAGAAACCTAGCTAAACCTAACTGAATTCGGTAAATGGAGATGAAAAAAGTACCAAAATCTCACGGCACCCTAAGTTCTGGACAAACATAGCTGCTGTAGTGGGTAGGAACATGCAGAAAACGTAGAAAAGCTCTGGGTACTAATGTGCACTTCCGACTAATGATTTAAAACTTGTAATTTATGACTTGTGACTTTTAAGAAACGATTCGTTTCACATTAGGACAAATGTCGAGAATATGCTCAGAAAATGACTGATATATAAATAGGAAGTAGGCCGCTATTAATGTACAAGTAGGCTACTATTGTCAATATCATTAAAAGGTAAGTAGTTTTGTTCATTTTTAGTCCCATGTCTTATCTATTACTTTCTACACAATATACACTTTCTTAAGAACAATGTCCGAACAAAGAAGCAAATAAATGCATAGCTCAAATACAAACCGCATCTGACGGGATTCCAACCCATGAAGAACAAACATCCTCATTTTTCGAGGATTAAAATACCAATATCATTACTATTGAGCCAAAGAGGTATCTCTCTGACACAGTAGTCAGGTAATGTATTTAAAGCAGGACAGAGCTATGCATCAAGGAGTGGTCTCCCGTAACACACCCCTCTTAAAGTCATCATTTATTGCTGACTGAAAGCCTTATAAGGCAGGAAGTCTGTTTTTGGACAATAAATGAGATTAATGGCTCAATGGCCAATCCCCACTGAGCCCCCATCTTACGAACAATGTCCGTATCAAAAAAAAAAAAATAATAATTGCCTAACTTGAACACAAACCTCGTCTGGCGTGATTCGAACCCATGAAGAACAAACATTTTCGTTTTTCGAGGATTAGCTCTTATCCTGCTAAATAACTAAAAATGAAATTTCCAATTCGATAGTAAAACCCAAAAAATTGTTATTTCAAACGGATCTTTTGGACAAAAAATTCTCCAGGTCGGACAGCGTAGATCCAAGATCAGACTGCACGTTCTGTGCAGTCTGATCTTGATCTACGCTGTCCGCAAAACGTCCGTGAGACGCGATAAGCAGCCAAAGGGTTAAAAGACCATTACCATAACCACTAAACCAAAGAGATATCTCCCTGACGCAGTAGTCAGGTATTGTATTTAAATCGGGACAAAGCTATGCATGAAGGAGCGGTCTCCCGTAACAACTTAAAAAAAGTCAGGCATGAAAAGATTTCACTTAGTCCATTAATGGCAAGAGCTTATTGACTGACATTTGTGCAGGTCTTGTAAATTAGTTTTCTTTTAATTACAGAATATGAACATTCCAGAGAATTGTATGCAATCTTATATCTAATAAGCCAATAAGTACACCGAGTAACATATCATTGATTATCATTTCACCAATATTTACCAATATAAAATGTAAATATAAAAAGAAAAACAAGAGTTGCAGTGTTAAAACATTGGTTGAAAAAAAGAGAGAGAATGTGACCCATCACGCAAAAGGGCACAAGTTGGGAATTCCGTACATTAATAAGATGAAAACAGATCAGAGATAGCGCAGGTTAATTTAAGTTGATAATTCAAAAAATGATTGTATGATGAGATAAAAAGACCACTTTTCATACAGAAAATATCATAAAAGCGAAACGTGTATACCCTGGTCAGCTAGCGCAATCTGCGCAGTATGACCAGGGTACACACTTGTCGCAGTTCCCAGATGGTTCCTTTTTGCGTGACGGGTCACATTATGTTCTAAACTTTATAGATAATATGCTCAAATTTCTATGCATACATATATTGCCTATATTGTTTGATTTAAAAAAAATCCTGCGTCTTTGAATGGTACGACAACCATAGAAACATAGACCAGTCATGGAGGAAGTAAGTGAAGAAGCATTTGAGCCAAGCTCTTGCAAAAGGGGATTCGTCTCCGTGATGAATTGTATCAGGCAAGTCATCACGTAATAACAGTTCCATAAAATCTATGTCTGTCCAACAGCAGTCTATATCCTGAAGTATCATGTTATCTTTTGAAGTACATGAATTTTACTAAAATCAAAACGTTTCGATCCAGGTCAGCCTGCGCATACTGCGCAGGCTGACCTGAATCGATACTTTTTGCAGATGCATTAAAACACCTTTTCACAGAGCATGGGGTCATTTATAATCGAGAAGGAACAAACGGTGATAAAGGTACTGTACCTGATGTTTAAGCTTGTTGTAAACTTTACAAGGTAACATTACTGGCTGTCCCTTTATTACTGTGACATGTACAGTTTCTTTATCAAACTTGGTTTCTAGTTCACTTCGTACGGGTAGATGCCAGCACACTGTAAGTAAAAGATATAATCATATGTAAGTAAATGTACAAAAGCATAGGCCTCTGCAACTTCATTTGTCTATCGAGGGATAAAGAAATTTTCATTATTGGACAATGTTACTATAAGTACCACATCGGGGATTCCCTCAGTGTCGTATCAAGTAAGACAAGAGCAAGAGCCCTTTGGAATTTTCAAGGGTCAGGATACAGAAGTAACTATCATTTTTTAATCCATATGCACCGGTAACTAGCTTTAATTTTCCATTTTCTATTAAATATTATCTCTTAAAGGGGAAGAAGGTCATTTTTTCCATTTCTTTGCATACCTTGTCTTACTACATACGATATAGAGGAAGTGTGTGCTATTTATAGAAACGGTGATATACAGGCTATGCACCGATGTGCTATAAGTGTTCGATGATTGATCAGGTACAATTTTAGTGTTACGTGATAGACCAATAGAGCTTATTAGGCCTGCGACACCACACTGGTGATCTAAGATTACAGGCAAATGTGGTAGTTGCCTCTTTTGAATGCGAAGGACCCAACACAGGTCTGTCCTCCGGTATTCAAAAGGTTATTTCTAAAATTACGATTACCCCCCCCCCCCCCCCCCCCAAGAAATCATTCGAACCTTGCTCTAGCAGAGAGGGTGCATCTCCGTAATCCGTTGTATCAAGTCTTCAGATAGTTGTGGATCCATAAAACCGTTTATTGCTCTATGGAAAACAGAAGACAGTTACTTCCCTTGATAGCTCTAAGCTATCACCTAGGCTCTGAATAAGATATTACTTGGTTTTTATCCTAGATATTTTTTGCACTGTTTAGCATGTTCAGCCTTAAATATCTCCTTCAAATTGGTAATAGTGTATGAAATTGGATTTGAAAACTTTTTGAAAACCTTATATACAGATCATAAGCCAACTTACGACATCTCTTTGAAAAGCAAGGATAAAACGAGGAAATTAAATAAAAGGACCTAGTTGCAATTTGGTAACCTTGGTTTTTTATCTAACAAGGGAGATAATTTGAATTTACTTTTCTCCCATTACCATCTGAATAGTCCTTGGATATGCTGAAAAATGACCAATAACGAAAAGCGTTCGCCCAGGTCAACCTGCGCGGACTTCGCAGGCTGACCAGGGTCGAATTTTTTTGCAGGTGTTTAATCAAAACGAGTCCGATTGTTCCTTTGACATGCTGAAAACAATGGCGAACAGTTTTACCAAAAATCAGTCAGCGCAATCCGCGCAGGCTGACATGAATCGATGCTTTTTGCAGATGCATTGAGCCATCTTTTCACAGGGAAGAAATTTGTCGAACCGGTGATCAAACCAGCGACCCCGTATTCTTGAGTCCTGTAGGCTACCGATTGAGCTACTAGGCTCGGCTTTTTAAAAACTAGTTTGCAGCTAGGCGAGGAAAAACCGTCGAATTGGTAACATAATAATAGACTAGAAAGAACTGAGTTGTAGACATATAACCAAGGATAGGCAGTAATTTACGGAAGCCCAAACCTTTTATTATAAAACCCGTTATTACGCCAGGAAAGCCACGGGGTTAAAACAGTGGGAAACATAACACTTCATGGACAGTGTCTGGAGAGTAAACACAAGTCTGAGGGCGAAACACGACGAAATAGACATTCTTAGAAATAAACCCTTCCTTAGCTCCATAAAGGAAAGACAGGGCTTTTGCTGATGGCAAAGATCAAGATCAGACTGCAAAGAATGTGCAGTCTGATCGTTGATCTATACCGTCCGCCTGTTTGGTCAAGCATGCAGGATACACATGAAAACTTTCCGGTTTAAATTGTAAATGTAGTTATAGTTCTCCAAAGGGGTCGAATGTAACTATTTAGCCACCGGCAGCAATAGTGGATGATTGTTGTTTTTTTACATGCTGTGACACTCGTGAAACTATTACCGATGGTGTCCACTCGATGAAATAAATTTCTATCTTTCGCAGAAAAACTCAAATATTCTATTTATTTCATGCTTTTAACCCTTTCTGGGAGGAGCTTTATCAAAATCCAGTACAGTTCTTTTCCCTTATTACCCGTGGCGTACCCCTCCCGCATAGCAACGCTTTACAATATTACGTCAAACGCGAAAAATGTAAGGTAAATGACGTCATATTTCCTATCTGGTTGTCAGGCACGCGCAATTAACCTAGGCAACCAGAACATGAAAATCGGTATTTTCACTGGTGGTACCAGTGTAAGATCGAAAATGTTTTCACTGGAAGGGTACGCCACGGGGAATAATGGAAAAGAACTGTACTGGAATTTGATAAAGCTCCTCCTAGAAAGGGTTAAAAGCATGAAATAAATAAAATATTTGCATTTTTCGGTGAAAGATCGAAATTTATTTCATCTCGTGAACACCATAGGTTATATTTTCATGAGTGGCGGAGCCACTCGTGAAAATATTGCCGATGGTGTTCACTCTATATCCGCTATATCTTTGGAAAGCTTGCACAATATTTCACCAGTTATCAAAATGTACTCTACCTGGATGCAAACTGCCTTGTCGGTCAGCATCCCTACATATCTCACCACAGCCATGTTTTTGACTAATGAAATTCTGTATATAAATTTTGTAAAGAATTCAGAAAACAAACTATCATAATGTACAGAAATGGTGACCAACAAGGAAGTATACATCCAGATATCTTTTTTGATAACTGGTGAAATATTATGCATGTTTTCCAAAGACAATAGTTTTACAAGAGCTCTTGTAATACATAGCTATCAAATACACCAAGAGGAAAGTGTACATATTGATCAGGATTTCTCATCAGTGCACTCACCTGGAAAAGGTTGTCATCTACAAAAGCCCTTTTCATCAAAATACATACTAATTTTTTTGAAGAAAATTAAAAGGTCGGCAAAGGATCATTTCTGTGAAATTATTTCAAAATCTGACCAGCGGTTTTAGAGGACAAGATTTTTACGGAATTTCTAAGAAAATTCTATTTGATTGCCATGGCAACCAGAGTTTTTGATGGAATCACATTCTGTAAACAATTATAAAGACTACCTCTCAAGGAACATTCCAGCCAAGTTTGGTCAAAATCGGCCCAGCGGTTTAGGAGGAGAAGGTGTTTTAAAAAGACGACAGACCATGGACGATGCACGACAGACACAACAAGATCCTAAAAGCTTCCCTTGAAGACATCGTGCTCAGGTGAGCTCAAAATATAATTTTGTGATTGGTCAAAATGTAAATTTGTTTATCGTAAGGGCCCCTTCCTCCTTGCGGGAAAATTCATGCCGTCTTTCTTTTTTAATTCATTACCAAACGACAAAATTTTAGGTTTGTCCAAATCGAAAGCATTTGTAGACGACAAAATAAAAGTGACGGAAAATTTAAAATTTGTTTTGTGAAGGGTAGAAAACATTGTGGGAAAAGGAGAAAATGCTGGTTACCAGCATTTTCTCCTTTTCCCACAATGTTTTCTAGAGGTTTCTTTCTCAGGGGCGCCAATAGTAGGGATGTGCACATGTGGTAATGGGTTAAAAGATATTTCTTGTTTGCCATTCGACCAAGAGTTACGGATTACCACTGCACTGGTATTGAGTTACGACAGTTAACCCTTTTCCTCTTGATAACAGAAATGACACTTTCAAGCCGATAGTAAAAACCCAAATATTGCTATTTGAAACGTATTTTCGCAGGAATGATACCCCCATATCGGACAGTGTAGATCGAAGATCAGACTGCACGTTCTGTGCAGTCTGATCTTGATCTATACCGTCCGCAAAAGGTCAGCGAATCGCACATAGGAACCGAAAGGTTAAGTAGAATCGCGACACAAACATAGTCTGCTACTTCAAAAGACGATACAACCCGATTATTAATTTCTACCTTGGGACTTACAGCCGTTCACGATCACTAATTGATTCTATAGAATTTAATTTGTATCGTATGTCTTGAAAATGGGTCTGTAACCGTGTCTCAACGTCTTTCTTTTTTATTACAGAAAGAAGGACCTCGCTTGTCTCCTAGTTCCAGGGTAACTGAGGACAGCTACATTCACTTAGTGCCTATGGAAAAAAATAACAGGCGCCTTTGGGTGGGGGGGTGACAATGATCAAGATCAGACTGCCCGTTCGCTGCAGTCTGATCGTAGATTTATATTATCCGCTTCTGTTGTCAAGCTCATTCGTTATCTGCGCATGTCTTATTTTTTGAAGATTCAACCTGTCTGCTATGACGCATTGATCACCCATCCCCCATAATACCCGTTGTCTGCGCATGTCATATTCTTCGAAGATTCGACTGTCTTATATGACGGATCACTACTAGCCCCAAAAGCGGGCTGACTATGAAAATAGTTTTTACCTATCAGTACGTTTGAGGTGCAATGAAACCTTCTTTAGCAACAGATTTCTCTAAACTGGTGATCATAATTGAGTGAAATGCACGAGGTAGCGTTTTATTGGGTAAACCTTTATTTCAGTTTGAAATTCAAAAGTAACGATTGTCGCGTAGGAAAGTGCTTCGGCTCTGTACCCAGGATGCCCATATCAGATAGATGAGTATTTATAGAATGCCATCTTGCGGCAGATAATGCCATAATACCTGAGAAAAGTAGGGCTGATACCTGCAGCTGTTAGCCTATTAGCCAAGCATATAGAAGCTTTTTTAATAAATGGTTGATGCTAGCTGATTATAGCTGAATGAATCGCACTTAGTAGCATTTTATTGGGTAAACGTTTATTTCATTTTGAAATTCAAAGTAACGGTTGTTGTTTTGAAAAATTAGTCTGCTTCTGTATGTAGCATGCTCAAGTTAGATAGATGTGTATTTGTAGAATGCCATCTAGCGGGAAATAATGCAAGCTTATTATGGTCTCAATGGTTTGTGGCTTCGGCATTTAACTCTTTACCAAATGACAAAATTGCGGACAAG
Organism: Tridacna crocea; assembly: GCA_943736015.1. Lineage (NCBI taxonomy): Eukaryota > Metazoa > Mollusca > Bivalvia > Cardiida > Cardiidae > Tridacna > Tridacna crocea. The sequence continues at coordinate 22,585,881 of OX031066.1, forward strand.
CCCAAATTCAAAGAAATGTAAATCTTCAAAAAAAAGTTGGAATATTTACAACAGTACATGTAAATAAGGTAACCATATGAAGGTTTACAATCTCTTTAGCCCGCACGGGTAGGTCAGTGGTTAGCGTATCGGACTCGTGACTTCTTGGCTTGGTGGTTGTGAGTTCGGTTGAGGCAAATTTTCTTTCCGGTGATTTTTCGCCTCTCACCTCTGATGTATATAAGAAGCATTGTCTGCGGACGTCATATTCTACGAAGAGTCGACCTGTCCTATATGACGCATCGCGTCCTATATGACGCATCGCTCCCCCCCCCCCATCCCCCAGTATGGGGGAATTGTAGTAATGCGCGCTATAAAGTATCAATGGAGAAAATAACTTTGAAAAAGACCATATTCATGCTGTTTCTGGTAATGGCTCTATCGTTCCACTTTAGTTATTCAGCAAGATAAGGGTAAAGTGTTTGGTGTAATATTATGTGATGACAGGTTTTTTAGTATCATGTATCACAAAGGGAGTGCAACACGCGAAAAGGTGCATTCGGACATTTGCGTAAAGTGTCGTCTCGGATCAGCTTGTGCCGTCCGCACAGGCTAGTCCGAAACGACACTTTCCGATTTTTTGTGATTTTCTGTCTTACGCAAGTTTACTGTAGCACAAAATCTAATGTAGTCGTAAAGTGTCGTCTCGGATTAGCCTGCGCGGACTGCACAGGCTAATCCGGGACGACACTTTACGCTAATGTCCGAATGCACCTTTTCGCGTGTTGCACTCCAGTTACAGAATTAAGCCCCCTTTTACCACAGCATGGCTCATTTATGTTCTTCTCTTTCAAGAAATTCAAGTAATTCTCTATTATATGAGTTGAGTTAGACTTTTGGTAGGCCAAGAATAATATTGTTTGGGGATGGGTTTTTGCAATGATATTAATCGGTTATAATTTCATAAGTCATTTCCTGGACTGCTCTTAATTTCCTAGGGGGCTTTAAGGCTCATCCGCCCTTTCTTACGTTTTAGGAACTAATGTGGTCTAAAAGGTACCCTGGGATCAATTTGCGGATCAATTTAATTTTGGTGTTGTCATTTGTTGGATTTTCTTTTATTGAAAATTTGTGAAAACTGGAGGGGTTGCTTGTTATCTTACAAAATGAACATGGTAAATCGTTACAAGGTTACCAATATTTTCTCCTTTTCCAACAATGTGTTCAAAAGGGTTCTTTCTCAGGATCGTTAAAAGCAGGGATTCTGTGGTAAAGGGTTAAAATCTGTACAAGCGACTGTTGCTTGATTGTTTGACTGCGACTTTATCAAACAGTTACAAAACATTCAATAATCTGTTGTATTTGATTCCTAATCTCCGTAGATTACAGTTTTGTAACGTAAAACTTCAAAAACTACACTATCCATGCTCCTGCAAAAGACCAAAAGTGAAAAGTTTCGGCCTAGGTCAGCCTGCATGGACCGTGCAGGCTGATCTTGGTCGATACTATTCGCGGATACATTCAGCTTCCTTTTCACAGAGCATGGCTCATATCTATAGATACCACACGTAAGTGTTCTTTCAAAGGGAAATGTTGCTTTTGTAGAGATATTACTCTGTTTGCATAGGTGTTAACAAAATTTGGTTTGGTGCAACTTGTTTAACCTTTTACCCCATAAGATATTTCTATGGTATCTCTAATTGACCGTAAATAACAGCAAGGATGAAGCCGTTTCTTATGTGTATATGACACCTTTTGATAGTGTAGAAAACATTGTGGCAAAAGGTGAAATTGCTCGTCACGAGCAATTTCACCTTTTGCCACTATGTTTTCCAAAGGCTTCTACAAGGAATGCGTAGAAATGAGTATCTATGGAGTAAAGGGTTAAAAGTAGCACGCAGATAGAGAGGCGTTAAAACGATGAAAAACTGCGCATGTGCAAGAATATTGTATTTTACGATATCCGGGTAATGGAAACAAATTGAATTGCTGCAAATTTATACCTCTTTTTTTTTTCATAAGTAGACTTTGGAATGCAGGTACTAGATCTATTTTTTTTTTTTGCTTTTTCACGAGCACTGGAATGTAAGTCTATCTGATTCAGATTTTCTGGAAGATTTAGACAAATATTTTGCAGTTTTATACTTGTCAATTTTATGCATGCCAAAGCATGATTTAGTCGGCTGAAAGACAAATTAGATTTTATGTATCTATAATTACATAATGGCTTGCCTGCTACAATATTAGTTGCACGGTCAGGTGGCAGGGGACTTGGAAACTTGTTCAAGGCTGAGGTGAATCATGTAACAGTTGTTGCCACGAGCCGAAGGTAAGGTAGCGACATGATTCACCGCAGCCGTGAACAAGTTTCTAAGTCCCCTGCCACCTGACCGTGCAACTAATATTGTAGTAGGCAAGCCATTATGTAATTGTGCCCCAATTCAATGAAAATTGACGTCACTGGGAACTGATATCACTGAAACCTTGGTAAACGTGCAAACACGAGCACCTTGGCGTCTAATCTTGATCGACGCCGCCATTTTGGATGTCGATTGTGTAATCATGTATACGGGGCTCCCGAAAGGGAAACTTCTTTAACGTTGGCTTTGCCAGTGTACATAATATATATGTTCAGGGCATACTATCCAATCAGATAACGAGAAGTTTCTTTGCAGTATAATAATGCAAAATGGAGATACATTGAGCCCCCTTATCTCATAGCATGGATTATTTACTGTGGCAAAGTAAAAACATGGATTAACCCTCTCCCAAACGACAAACTTTTGGACTAGACCAAATTGAAAGCATTTGCAGACGACAATTCAACTCTTGCTGAAAAGATAATTTCTGTCCATGATAGGGTAGAAAACATTGTGGGAAAAGGAGAAAATGCTGGTTACCAGCATTTTCTCCTTTTCCCACAATGTTTTCAAAAGGCTACTATTCCAGACCCGTAAAAACCAGGGAATGTTTGGGAAAGGGTTAAACAGCCTGTTGAAGAAGATACTTGATCCTGCTATATAAGGAAAATGAAACCTTCAAGCCAATTGTAAAGACCAAATATTTGCACTAAAAATGTATTTTTGGTGGTCAGATATCTCCTTATCGGGAACTGTAGATCAAAGATCAGACTGCTCGTTATGTCCAGTCTGATCTTAATCTACACAGCTTGCAAAGTGTCACTGAGTCGCCGTAGCTGTCTAAGGATTAATCTGAAACATTAACAGAAAAATCTAATAACTAAGTTTCCGCAAAGACAGCGTTTTATCAGAAGAGTAGTATTAAATGCCGTTCATTTTAACGCGGAAAAGTGAAAACACGTATTAATAATAGATGACACCACTTCATTTAATCTTTTTAAACTAAAGCCATAAAATCAATTTAGAGAACTATTCTATAGACAAAAGGACAACATTATCTATATAATTTATTTATCTATTACATACTGACATTCAGTTCTTTCTGTTTCATGGTGAAAAACTGATCTGACGTAAGAATGTCGCCCGCAGGAGGCAAGGAAATTTCCATCTGTCAGTAAATGCCAAACTAATTCAAATCTAAAGCTACGTTTCGTTTGAATACACTTAGTCAAACTTCTAACCGGCCACTTCTGTTTCTCCTGCAACTTTGACCAAGTGATAGACATTAAATGAAAATAAACTGTAACATATAGCCTATCTGGACGAAAGTCATGATACTGAACAGATTCTCGATATTGCTAATTGAAGGTATGTCCTTTTCAAACAGGAGAGCCATCATGGCAATGTAGTCTCTCACTTAAGCCTTTAGACCATGCATGACCCTTTTCTAATCTGGGTAAAATTACAAACATCCTGACAAACTCTGGGCTTACCTTGAGCACTTTTTCCTCAGATAAGCTTAAAAGAGGAAAACATGGCTTGCGCGTGCGTGATGTCTATCAGCCAAAACAGATTAAAACTAGAATAACTATCACTAAAGATGATAAATAACCCTATATTTCATGTCACAGGGGCAATAACTCATTAATTCTTCTTAGAATTTTCACGAAAGTTGCGTCTTGCACATCTACAACTCGTAATGAACACTTTTGCCAAGTTTAAAGCGAATCAGACAGAAACTGTAGGAGGAGTTGTCCGGACAAGGATTTAAAAGTCAAATCAGGGGCAATAACTCCGTAATTCTTGATGGAATTTTCACAAAATTTCCGTCTTGCACATCTACAACTCCAAATGGACACTTCTGCCAAATCAGGGGGAATTTTCACAAAATTTGCGTCTTGCACATCTACAACTCCAAAAGGACACTTCTGCCAAGTATAAAGCGAATCGGACTGAAATTGTAGGAGGAGTTGTCTGGACAACATTTTAAATGTGAATCAGGGGCAATAACTCATTAATTCTTCATAGAATTTTCACGAAAGTTGCGTCTTGCACATCTACAACTCCTAATGAACACTTCTGCCAAGTTTAAAGTGAATCAGACTGAAACTGTAGGAGGAGTTGTCCGGACAAGTATTTTCAAGTCAAATCAGGGGGGAAATAACTGTAATTCTTGATGGAATTTTCACAAAATTTGTGTCTTGCACATCTACAACTCCAAATGGACACTTCTGCCAAGTATAAAGCGAATCGGACTGAAATTGTAGGAGGAGTTGTCCGGACAAGCATTTGAAATGTGAATCAGGGGCAGTAACTCATTAATTCTTCATAGAATTTTCACGAAAGTTGCGTCTTGCACATCTACAACTCCTAATGAACACTTTTGCAAAGTTTAAAGTGAATCAGACAGATACTGTAGGAGGAGTTGTCCGGACAAGCATTTTTAAGTCAAATCAGGGGGGGGGGGGAATAAGTCAATAATTCTTGATGGAATTTTTGCAAAATGTGTGTCTTGCACATCTACAGCTCCTAATGAACACTTCTCCCGAGTATCAAGCGAATTGGATTTAAACTGTAGGAGGAGTTGTCCGGACAAGATTTTGCGGACAGACCGACTGCCTGACCGACCGACCGACAGGCTGATTCCAGTATACTCCCCCACAAACTTCGTTTGCGGGGGTATAAAGAGAAGCATAAATTACTGAATTTATGGTAGCAGTAGGAAAAATACATGGAAATTATTTTCTGTTGAAAAATATTTAAAGAGAGAAGGAACATGAAGTTGTTTTCTTTTTTTCAATTGTCATTGTTGAGAGAATCCATTCTAATAAGTTTAGCAATTATATTTTCAAACTTAGGCTGGGATATTCTTTAACACTGTCCAAAAATTCTCAAAAAAAAAAAAGACCAGATAGACTGTCTCATTTCTGGACAGAATATGCCAGAGAAGGTCTACGGGGAATTCCAGCTCAAAAGTTTCCACTTAGAAGTTTTGTGGAGTGGATTGAGCGTCGTATATCTAAGATCAGACTACACGTTTGTATTGTCTGATCTTGACCTGCTTGGTCAACAAAAGCACTTTGAGTAGAGCTCAATAGCCTATGCATTACTTATATATACGACCAAGAAAATTGTCAATACAACTTTTTTAAGCTGATCGGTACAACGCCATGCATAATGTCTATTTATAAAGCATTCATCAGGGGAACGATTTGTCACTGTATAGAGGGTTTATCTCTGGTTCATACACGCTCATATCGCGTAATCGCTCATAGTGAGAAGTCGCTTTGTATCGCTTAATCTTAACTCATTGCTGAGAATCTCTCTCTTTTCTGTCATGGAAGATTGATGTTCCTCTTTTCTGTAGACCCTTCATGTCATGTCTGTCTGCTCTGAGGCTATATCGTTACAAAAAGACGGACAGATACCTAAAGCGATTGTCACTAACGTCTCAAAAGAAGGGACAAACGTCATCCTTTAGACAGTTTCATATAATGGTTTGTGATAGTTTGGGAACCATACTCACTAACCAATATTGAGAATATTCTTAGTCTTATTCTCCAAGATTTTCTAAATTTGTAAGTAACACAACTTCTGGTTGGCTAAACCGAATGGCGTTCCTTTCAAATATATATTAAAAAATCCGGAGAATAAGACAAAGAAGGGTCCAGTTTAAATCTTTTTAAACTGTCAAAAGTCGTCTTTTCTTCGTATAAGCCATAGTGCAAACAGATACGGACAAGTATCTTTATTATACTGTAAAGAAATTTCTCTTGATCTGATTGGATAATATGCCCCGAACATATATATCATGTACACTGGCAAAATCAACGTACAAGTAGTTTCCCTTTCGGGAGCTCCGTATACATGACTATACTATCAACAAAACGTCCAAAATGGCAACTTCGATCAAGATTAACATCAGGATTATGCGCCAAGCTGCACGTTTTATCATGCATTACCAAGGTTTCAGTGACGTCAGTTCCCAGTTGCGTCAGTTTTCATTGAATCGAGGCACTCAGAAGGGAAATTCTACTTCGTCAGCGGACTCAATTCTTTAAAGATGCCCGTCCACAGCAGGTGAGCAAAAGCGCTTTTTAATTTCAAATGATTTAGAATGGTACTGAAATCAATCCTTGGTGTAAACATGGGTAAATTACGGACATATGTGGTGTAACTGAAAAAAAGAAACACGGATATTTGCATTAGAAACCCAACATTGGTCAGAAGAAAACTGGCTGACGATCGAAACTCTAAACAATAGTGGTGCGTCACGGAAATTTATCGTTGGTTTCCGCCGAGAGTCGGATACGAAGTAATTTGCATTTAGGCCGAGACCTCCGTGTGAAAATCGAGGGTGCAACAAAGAAGCATCCATTTCCTTCATTAGACGCAGAGCGAGGGTCAAATATAGTCACGTGACAGAATGCATGATCATCACATGAATCTACCCGTGTGTATAACGGTTATCGAAAATCTTCGATTCAAAAACCGGAAACGGCGAGTCTGTTTACATTGAAGGCCGCAACTCAGCGAAATGCATTTTCTATCGACCGTAATCTAAGCAATCTTGCAACCGTCATGCGCAATAGTTGGCATGAAGGTATAAGAATGACTATTTTTTGATAAAATAAAGACAAGTTAAAACTGGCTGAAAAATGAGTGCCTCTTTAAACCCCAAAACAGGCAAAATTTGCTTAACAAGCGTTGGAACAGTTCGGCTCGGGGCGACATGATTCACCACAGCTGTGAACAAGTTTCCAAGTCCCCTACCACCTAACCGTACAACTATTAATGTACAGCGATTGTCACAAATGTCTCTGAAGACGGGAAAACATGATTCCCTAAACTGTTTACAAGAATAATTCGAAATCATGCATTTTTTGAGCTGTCATTTGTCGTATTTTTTTTTAAAACTTAACCATGATTATTACTACATATTATGGTATCATGTTTTCAATATCTGGTTGTAAAAACGAATGTGATGCGAAAACGCGACGGTTTCAATCTTATATGTGTGTTGTAGCAATTTCTGTAATAGGACATGTAGATTCCAATCAGTTAATTTCGCACATCTTCTGTACCTAGAACATAATGCAAACAATCACTTAATTTCAGACCTCTTCCATACCTAGAAAATGATGCAAACAAATTATCATGTAAAGTAAGACTCTTCGTCCTGAAATGATAGTTTTCTAATATAACCCTTTGACCGTAGAGCAAAAATATAAATGCTTTCGCCAACAACGTAGCGAAACGACTGAAGAAGAATCCCTTATGAATGACAAACAGTTCTGTTATTAGTAAGCCAAGAAACACATGCGTAGGTGCACCGTTTACCGTGATATCTCAGCAGTAAGGACGGTGTTAAATTCCAATACAAACAAATAAACATGAGGTAAAACGGTCCTTGTAGGTACCGTAAATCGACCAATAGCAAAACGTTTCGGCTTATGTCAGCCTGCGCAGACTGCGCAGGCTGACATGGGCCGATACTTTTTGTAGATCCATTAACCCCCTTCCCCCACCCACTGCCTTTTTACAGAACATGACTCATTTACCTTGCTACTGGCAAAAGCGCCCACTATCGTCCAGTCTAAAACTATGTCCTCTGGCAATTACTAAAGGAAACCAAATACATACTTGTTTCCCAAGTGGGCTATTTCCTAGCATATTCAAGCCACATTAAATGACAATATTCCCAAATCCAAACCATGGAGTAGCGCGACGTAAGACTCGCGAGGTACCATTAAGAATGTAACTTAACTCTTATTCCAACCTTTACCATAAGACTGTCACAGGACAACCAGCAGACTGAAGCACGCACATGGCAAATAACATATTGGAGAAATAAAATACATCAAAATATCTTTAGTGCTAGATTTTGTGGAAAACCATTGTCGGAAAAGGAAAAATCTCTTATAACAAGTAATTGTTCCACCCCCACTCCCGCCACATTTCGGAAAGCAGTCCACAGCTGATACGTTTAAATGTGTGCTTGGTAGGTACAGGATTAACGTTGTCAAGCTGGAACAACCCCTCTCAAATTACAAAAACATTCAATGAACATGTCAAAACGCTGAATAAATCAACTCTGTGAGAAATTGGCACCACTTATCTTTGTTGCCTTCCTTAGAATAAAAGCCATGATACGTCATCTTTGTTCAAAATAAAATAAGTCACGTAAAGATACAAACGCCGAAAAAACATCGAGTTTTAATGTAAATCACACGACAAATTGCAGTATCCGTATGAAAAGCCATATCCCAGGAAAAATATCCTTTAATAGAAACCATCTTGAAAATAAAAAGCCCAGCTACAACCACCTTGTTTATATGGCGTCCTAGCTTGTTTTCAACTGTAAGCCGGGACGCAATGCCCTGCGCCAAACTGAAAAACTTTTAACAGTTTTATTGTTTAAAAACTGTGAGCCTGGACACGGTATCTTTGCTCAAAACTATAATGCTGGACAAAGTTTACTTGTCCAAAACTACATGTATAAGCCTGGACACAGTGACTTTGTTCAAAACTATTATCCTGGACATAGTGTCCTTTCTTGTTTAGTCCTGAAGCCTGGACACAGTTTCCTTGGTCAAAACTTTAAGCCTGGACTTAAAGTCCTTGTTGAAGACTATCAACCTGAACAGTGTTTTTGTTCAATACTATAAACCTAGACACAGTGTTTTTTTAAACTATATGCTTTTGTACAGTTTTCTTTTTCCCAAAACCATGAGCCTGGACAAGGTGTCTTTGTTTAGACTAAAAGCCTGTATACTAGGTCAGTGTCATAGACAGAATGACATGGTTTAGACGATAAGCATTTAAACTGTTTCCGAGTTCATAATTATAAACCTGGACACTGTATCCTTGTTCAAAACTATATATATCTGGACACTGCGTCCATGTTCAAAACTATAAATCTGAACACAGTGTCCTTGTGTAGACTAAAATCCTGGATAAAGTGTCTTTGTTTAGACCTTAACACAGTGCCATTGTTAAAAAATGTTAGCCACGACAAAGTGTGCTTGTTCGAACTATAAGCCTAGACACATTGTATTTGTTCAAATCTATAAAGCCGACTTAAATGTCCGTGTTAGAACTCTAAGCCTGGATACAATGTCAAATTTCAAAACTATAAGCCTGGACATTGGGTTATTGTTTCTAAATCTTAACCTGTAAAAAGTGTTCTTGTTCAAAACCATATTAATATCATGAAACATAATCTTTTAGTTTAGACTAAAACCTCGACAGTGTCGCTACTTAGGCAATAATCATGGACATAGTAACCTTGTTATAGACTATTAGCCTAGACACAGTGTTCTTGTTTAAATAATTATCCTGGACATAGTGTTGAAATTCAAAGTTGTAAGCGTGGACACAATATCCTTGTTCAATACTAGAACCACAGTGTCTTTGTTCTGCCTTTTAATCTAGACCAGTGCCCTTGTGCATAACTTGAGCCAAAACGCAGTGTCTTTTTTCAAGTGTCTATTGTCAAAACTTCAAGATTTCAGTAAAAGCTAAAAACCTGAACAAACATTGTTCTTAACCATAAACCTGGCAACAGTTTGCCCGTTCAAAACTATAATCCTGAACACAGGGTCATTGACCAAAACTACAAGCCTGTGCACAGTGTTTTGGTATTGACAAATAAATGATTTTGTCTTTGTTCCAAAGAATTTCCAAAAGAATAAGTTTGGGCACAATGTCCTTGTTTAAAACGATTACCAATGACAAAGTGTATTTGATTAGACTATAATTATGGACACGATGCCCTTATTTAGACTGAAAGCCTTGTTACAGTTTCCTTTTTAGACTGTGCATCTGAACACATTGTTCTTATTCAAAATTTTAAGATAGTGTCTTTGTTCAAAACTGCAAGCCTGGACACATCGTCCTTGTTGAAGGCTATAAACCTGGACACAGCGCAATTGTTCAAACTTATAACCTTTGGCACTGTGTCCATGTTCAATACCCGTACCTTTGACAGAGTGTCCTTGACCTTTTAGAGAATCTATGTATCTCGGTAATTCAAATCAGAAAATTGGTTTAGAAATGTGGCTGAACATGGTGCCCAGATTCGTTTGGAATAGACAGATAAATGTCAAAATAAATGTCAAGGAAGCAGGTTAGGTCTCTTGGATAAAAGACATCGATGTCACCGAATAACGATGAGTAATTTGCTTTTGTAATTCAAATCTTGGTGCCATTCGTCATTGCTCTCATTAATTCAGACAAGGACGATGTTTTACGACTCTATGAAAATTCACTTAATTAAGTGTGGATTTTTAAATTTTGATATTTGATTCAAATAAACCGTGAAATGTTTTCTCTGGTGATTACACTCCATCTCTAACTCGGTATAATTTGAACAATATTTTTGGATGTTCAAAAAGACCAAAAATACCAGTATGTCAGCGGCGCTCCGGGAAAACAGAGGATTAACCCTTTACCAAACAAGCCTGGTTTTCACGTCCCTGAGAAGGAAAGTTTTTGAAAACCTTGTGGAAAAAGGATAAAATGCTGATAACCAAAGACAAATTTCATAAATCGAGACACTTTTCATTTGTCGTCTGCTAATGCTTTCAATATGGATAAGTCTAACATTTTGTAGTTTGGTAAACAGTTAACCCTTTACCCCATAAGGCATTTCTATGGTATCTCTATTTGACCCTAAATAACAGCAAGGATGAAGCCATTTCTTATGTGAATATGACACCTTTTGATAGTGTAGAAAACATTTTGCCACAATGTTTGCCAAAGGCTCCTACAAGCAATACGTAGAAATGAGTATGTATGGATTAAAAGGTTAATGCATCTGCTTGACTCATTATACCAAGCAAGTCATAACATAATTAAGGGTCAAATCATACTTCCAGTATGATAATTGACTAAATCTAAAGGAACTATGATTCTTAGAAATGTATAAAATTTATAAAAAAGCAAAAAAAAAAATCAACAAATGTCAACCTACATGTTACCTCGCCAAATAAGTCTTGTGTTTCACTTTTCAATGAGGACTTAGTGAATACTTAAAAATAGAAGAGCCGCAAATTGTCAGGAAACAAAATCATTTAAAATGAAAACTTTGAAAAACAGCGAATCTCAACAAAGACATGGAATTAGCCAAATCTCGCAGAGTCTCGTCAGCTTACGTTCTTATGCGGGATTGACGGCTGCTTTGAAAATGGATGTGACAGTTTAAATTTGTAGCAGAGAGATACTTGTTTTTTTTTTTTAACACACCGCATCCTTCTTAGAAGTCATTACCTCTCGCAGACGATTTCTTTCTTCTTTTAGCAGACTACTTTTGGAAAACAAAATGTAGGACTGTTTGCCTCTATTGACTGATATGATACTAGCATCAACCCTGTATTTTTACGACCATTTTCAAAGCGGGCCGCTGAAAACATTGTGAAGAAAGAAAAATATCGTCGGTTTACCTCGAAAACCTCGTAACTACTTGTAACAAGCTGTAGTTACAAGGTTTTCGAGGTAAACCGACGATGTTTTTTTAAGTAAACCGACGACATACTAGTAAGGTTCAGCACTGTTTCCCCATTTGCACTCTTAATGCGCCACAATCCAAAGTGACAATAGAAGGACTCCTCTTAAAATTGCAATAATTTAAATGATTTTCAAAGATAGTAGAGCCCTAACACCTCTAGTGCTGCATTACATAAAGTTTTCTTGATATTTGATAAAGACGGATTTATACAGGTATAATACTTTTGCACATTTTTGACCAACCAGAAATTATTTGATGTCTATCTTGAAATTATCTGTCGATACTTTTGTTTGTTTCCAGAAAAGGGAGGTAATTACTATCTCTCTTTGTAGTGAAAATATTGGGGTTTTAGATTTATAAATTATAACTTTGGAAAAGACAAAAAGGGAAAAGTGGCTTGGTTAAAGCAGTACAATAACACCCTTTTTTAATCATAGCAAATTTTGTAAGATAATATTATTGCAGAAATACATGTAGCTGTTTTTTTACACTACGTTTAAGGTGTAATGACGAACTGGGGTAAAAACCTATGTCATAGCATACGTCATCGGAGACATTTTAAATCCGCCAATTTCGTTTTATAAAGGTAAGTTTTTCAGCTTGTACATTATTGTTATTGAAGATCTGTCCAAAGAAAGCAGTGCATAATGGTACCTGACAACTTTCTTCTTTAGTATACATTAATATTTTGTTCATTAGTTCCGTTAATTTCGCAATTACCTCCGCACAATTTTCGAACCCAGTGACACATGTGCGATTTCAAAATAGATGTGTATACAATGCCATTGAGAATAATTGTGTCGAAGTGTTTAGAGCTACAACATTGTTTCATGGCATTTTGATTTCACGAATAGGACAAACATATTTACCGTCACCAGATGAAGAAAGTATTCTAAGTATATTTTAGATACATATATCTTTTTAAAGTAATTAATCTGCACTTTGCGCACAAAATGGCGGCTAGTCCGACACCTCTGCTTTAACGTAGGTTATCACCCTTGAACGAAGCCTTCTAAGCAGTGTGGTAAGAAACTGTACATATTAGCAAATCCTCCTTTTTAGCGCAACCTGTTTAATATTTGTCTACCGCCGTCTGCAAGTGGCAATTCTGTTATCATATAGTTCGGCCTACCAATGAAAAGAAATATTCATCAATATTCCATTTTCCAGTTGTTATATTTCATGTGTCTATTTTTAGAAATGTTATGGGTAAAGAAATGTCGTAATTTAAGTTGGGGGAATTATTTCCCCGTCACAGTGAATATTTTCCTCCTGCCGAAAATCTGGAACTACTTTTTTTTTGTTCTACTTCAGACTACTAGTTTTAAAAGTGGCATTCGTAGACAAAATAATCAGAGGAAATATAATATATAATTTATTTCATCAGCTTGTGGTTAATATGGAAAAATATTCTCAAAAGCAAAAGGTCTGCGGAAATATCTCGTGCCTTACGGTACTCGTTATTTTCGCATACCTTTCCCTTTTTCGGCAAATATTTCCCCATATTAATCACAAGTTGATGAAATAAACTCTATTTAATGCCCCTTTACTAAGAACATCAGGCACATTATGGGACCATGTACACCAAAGACCTGTGAGCACATTTTGCGCAGTTTGATACGAATCACCAATGACCGTACGTCAAAGCAATTGAAATATATTCCCATGTAACAGGATCTAAGTACACATGAGCAAATGCCGACAGATGGCGAATAAAGCCCTTTGATCAATTTGTGTTTGTGTTCTAAGTGCCTTTCTCCTATAAAGCATGTTTTTGCTCTATCACACTGGTCCCAAAACTGTTGGTGCCAACAGTAATTTCCACTTGCTAGATATGTAATACCATATCTATATACATGTAATAGCATTTTCCCGTTATCCGTCAGTTTTTTTTTCTAACCTTTCAAAAGCAAAGCCAGTCATTTAAGCAACATCTAAACTAAGCAAATGCTCTCAGTTTGGGCAATTCCACATCTTATCGTATATGGTAAAAAGTTAAAATCAGCTTAGTCCATTCTCCATACAAAGTAAACACGAGTAAACATGTTCAAACGTGTGTGAGGCCTGGCTTTAAATAGACACCAAATTAAAGGTTTGCTTCCGTTCCTCGACGGTTTCGTTGCCAATTCGCACCATAAAGCGTTCTCGAAACCACGACTTTTTCACCTTAATCCCATATCAATCACTTGTAATCAGACGCTTGGTTTCCAGCTAAGTACAGGTTCCGTGATATTGGGTATTGATTCAAAGACATGTTTTATTGCGCTTTGCTGTGATATTTTCTCTTATCTTAGCTCGGCACCGTTTGGGAGAAAAATTAAAATTCTAAATCCCTGTATTTGTTATGCAGATGGGTTTCTAATTCACTCCACAGTCCATTAACACGTCTTGTTTTCTTATCTCAGTATCGACTGAGTTTTCCTCCTACACATCTTACAAAATCAAAGGACCGCAAGTGAGAAACGGCAGGATTGGTTCAACATACAAAACGATGTGTGCCACGCTCCCTCAAAAGGTTGTTTGATGCATCTCCAAATTATCGACCCTTATCAGCCTGCACAATCAACTGAAGCTGTCCTTATACGATACGAAAGTTACTGCTATTGGTTAATTTTCCACCAATCTAAGGACAATTCAGATTCTATCTCACTATTCAATCGGTTTTCAGACAAAATTGAGCATATTACCCGAAAAAAAATATATATCGCGAAAATTCATTAACTCGCTTTTTGTACAAGGGCAACGATTGATTGATTGATTGATTGATTGATTTTTTGGGTTTTTCTTTTATTGATTGATTGATTGATTTTTGTATTGATTAATTGATTGATTGATAGGTAATCAACGGCGATTTCACTTTTTTCTCAAGTTTTATCGCCGCGGAAAGTGCAGCTATTCATGCTATCCTTGAGTTTCCTTTATCAGCCCTACGCAAAATATTCTTTCTAAGCCACTGGCTGCTTACCCAAATAACTATCATCGAAACAATGGTTAGCGGTGATAGATAAATGAATTAATTGAACTGGGCAATGCATCATGCGTGCTTTGTTTCAGAGCCATAGATATTTTTCAACATGTTTTTATTCTTTTTTTTTTCATCCTATTGATAGGCTCAACTATATATAAGCGACCGGTAGAAATCCATGATCAGACTGCATCTTCTATGCAGCCTAATCTTAATCTGTGCCTTCCATACAAAGCCCAGTGTGACACTGCGCTGCTTAATCCTTTACCAAACCAACTCTTGCTTTAACGCCCTGAAGAAAGAAAGTTTGTGGAAAACATTGTGTGAAAAGGAGTAAATGCGGGTTACCAGCATTTACTCCTTTTCCCACAATGTTTTCTACACTTTCTGAAGCAAATCTTGCCATTTTTAGCCTCTTTTAATTTGTTGTCTGCAAATGCTTTGGATTTGGGACAGTGCAAAATTGTGTCATGGGCGAAAGAGTAAAGTACCGACAGAAAAATGTTACCCTTGGGACAGGCAAATTTTGCAGTGTCCGTACTTCCATTCCTTTCATCATTGAAAATTGTGTTTTTGTTATTGCTATTTCTGCGAAAATCTGGAATTTTTGCAAGACTGTATAACTATTTAAGTAAGCCATGCATTTTTTTTTTTTTTTTTTCTTAGTAGGTTAAGCATGCTTTGGTATAAGGGGAATTTTATAATGGGACACTTATATACTTACATATGTTATACATTAATGTCCATCTGAAGGATAGACCAGTATACTACACAAACAATCGATTCATTTCAACCTGCGCAGTCGAAATATATTTTGCTATTGATCAATTTTCTGGATGCCTACCTCGTAATTCGGTCATTTGTAAGACAAAATGTTGTGTTTTTTAAAGTAACACAACGTGTGATTGGCTAAACAAAAATGGGTTTGCCAATCAAAAGTTGTGTTATTGTCAAGATCTTGAATTAGGCTGATAATGTCATTGAGAACAGTTGGTGAATACGGATCCTGATTGGCTGCAACGTTTTGTCCCAACCAATCATATGGCTATATTTTTGTTGCTGTTGTTGTTGTTTTGGAATAGACTGGTTGGTTACAGAGGTTCCGGGATTATCCGTCTAAAAAGCCATTTTTATCACATAAAATCCTGTAACAGTAATTCTATCAAGGCGTCTCTAGACGAAAGAAATATTAAGGGAAATGACCATAAGCCAGACATGAGGCATTAAGCTTTTATCACCACAGCCAGTGGTCATCGAGTTTTATTGTCCCGTCACGACAGTCTGCGAATTGACGGAGAAACTAAAATGGCCTACACTCTAATTTATCTTCATAAAGGATCGGTTCAGGTCAGCCTGTGCAGTCCGCGCAGGCTGACCTCAGTCGAAACATTTTGCATTGGTCAGTTTTCAGAATCTTCAAATATCGTTCTACCTTACAATACAGTCGGTTGATAGATAAAATGGATTATTATACTGCAAAGAAACTTCTCGTTATCTGATTGGTTAACATGCCGGGAACATATATCATGTTCCCAGGCAAAAAACACGCAAAACCAGTTTCCCTTTTGAGTGCCCCGAAAACATCACTACACGTGCAACACAACATCCAAAATGGCGGCGTCGATCGATCACCAGACTGCACATTTCATTCTCTTGCACTCCGGATCATTCGCATTCACCTCTGTAGTGGGCTCAGAAAGTAGTCCGTGATTACGTAATACTTTCGTTACATGATCAGAACTCAAAATGGCGACACAAACGCCGGTGAAAGAAAGACCAATATCGATTACTTTGTGTGCTGTTCAAACAGCATACGGCCAAATAGAGAAGTGGTAGAAAAAAGAAGGATTTTCTGAAAAGCTTAAATGTCTTTTAAAGGACATAACTTTATTTTTTAATCTTATAAACCAAGATCCATAGTGTGTCAAAACTATTGTCATCATTCATGGGCGCAGCCATTTTTGTTAAAATTGGCGTAAGAGTCTGATCAGTAAAGAAGCTCGAAAAAAATAGTTCCATTGTATACAAGTAAATTCATTAGTTTGAATGCGCCTATAATGTATCCAGAATCATTATTTCTTTTGTCTTCTTTATAATTTCACACATGAAACAATTAAACATTAACAAAACATCTTTTCCTCGGTTTGACAAGTTTCTTGTCATTTAGCCCATTGCAGAGATGTATGGTGAGAGTAACGAACGACAACTCTGCTCGGAGTTTGTGCAAATTTATGGACCAAACTGCACGTTTTAGTGACGTCAGTTTCCGATGACGTCCGTTTCATTGAATTGGGACACACAGAAAGGAATTTCTATTTCGTCAACATACTCGATTCGTGAAATTATAAAACAGGAAAATTTCGCTTAACGCGCTTTGAAAGGGTAAACTTTGCAGTATAATAAATTCGTTGTTCACGGCTGTGTCGAATCATGTCGCTACCTCGCCTTCGGCTCGGGCGACATGATTCACCACAGCCTTGAACAAGTTTCCAAGTCCCCTGCCACCTGATCGTACAACGAATAGTGTATGGATGCATGATTTCGTGATGATTTGCCTGGTATAATAGTTTAAACATATTTATTTTACACCGATTAAAAAACAGGTTCTTGCAACTTATACCAATCTATCTCGTTTCTGCTTCCTGGGAACTACACCAATACTTGCGCCGAATGTGTGGGCTAATGGACAATCCAAAAAATGACACCCCCTCCAGGGTACCGAACCCGGGACCCTATGGTTAAGAAGCCGACACTCTACCTCATAACCACGAACACCACAAACGACTTTAAATCTGATTTTTACACTGCAAAATCTTCATAAACCTCTACATGATAGATGCATGGATCTGAATGATATCATCTTAAAACGCACGAAGCAAATCTAGAATTAAACAAGACAATTCATTTTTATTCCCAATATAGCATGCCTGCTAGTCAGATATTACCAAATGGTAGTATTTCCAAACCCTGTGGGACAGCACTGCATTAAGATCCACGAGGTAGGCCTATCACCAAGAACGTAACTTAATCCTAACAGAACGCCATATGGCGGGAAGAATGTTATCTTGATTTACCAACAGGTTTTATGAAAATGTCAAAGACAGATCCTCTTTTTTTTCAAGTACGATCACAAACGTGGGGTAAATTAGTACCACGAAAGCTGGAACCTCATCCGGGATCAAGCATGATTTAAAGAACACATATCATAACGTCTTAGCGACTGTACGTTTTTGTCGGCATTTTACAAAGCAGATCAACACCAGACTGTACTAAAGCGTGTGCAATATTTTTTGATTTTGTGATTTTTCATCGATGCGGACCGCCTCTGATGGTATTTATAGAATTTCGTAGTTTGGCATGTGCGAATGCCCCATGATCAATGACACTCATCGATTTCAAATAAGTATGATGACGTCATATCTGGTTCACAAACGGCCATGATTATCTAATCGCTAAAACTGCACAATTTGGCGGAAAATAATTTTCCAGTATCGTCATCGTTGCAGGAATAAAACATACTTAGTAATATTTATTTGTGGTTTACGCCAAATTTTGATTCATTGCGAGACAATCTAACTCCGTCCCTGAAAGAGACACAACTCCTCCATTCAGCGAATTCATTTTCAACTCATTGAAGATTCTATCTTGTAAAGATGGAAGACTCAAACTGTCAAACAGTAATCCCTAAAAATCCCCTCTAGTCTCGTCAACTAACGTTCTCTCGCGAGATTGACAGTTTCCATGAAAATAAAAGTGACGTCAAATTTTCTGAAGAAAAGATCTATTCTTTATCTGACCTACTCTGCAATTTAACCCTTGCCACAGAAATTGAAAACTGGGTGGTTGTAACAAGCTGTAGTTACGAGGTTTTCGAAGTAAACTGGCGATAGATAAATTTATCAACCATTTTGATGTTAACTTACTCTCCTTTACCCGCTATCAAAATGCATTATGCCCGTACAGACTTTTACTTTTCTCTCTCCCTCGAATCCAACGAACTTCTAACTGGATATTTATCTAAAATGGTAAAATAGTACATAGCTGAAAAGTTTCAGTATATTTTCAATTGTATAGCTAGCAGTTACTGTGGTCCAGAGTGTCTGCAAGGATTCGCCCAGTCCGTGTTCTGTTAACGATACCAAGATGAGACCGCACAGATTCGCAAAGGAGCTTGGTGTACACTCTTAGTACAGGACATCATATGATATTTCTGAGGTGATCTAATTAATAATTATTTTTTTCCAGACATCTAACATCAAAAAGGTCATGTTGTTTTCATTGCAAGTTTTTAGACAAAATGGGCTTTGTATGTCATTGCATTGATTATACCGAGTCTGCCCTTGAAAAATAAAACGATTTAAAGAAGCTTGCATGATATCACTTCGTTAATCCCTATAGTAAGACGAGGGTTGCATGAATAACTGCAGCAACATCATTTCATTCTCACTACATGAAATTTGTACTGTTGAAATGCCGCTGATTTTGGACATCTTAGTGGACTTCGTTCTTGTGAAAGGACAGCAATGCATTTTCGTCCTTTTATTGTAAGGGTCTCTTTTGGGTCGGAGTCTGGCCGTACATTGGTTCTCTTTCTTTTTGACATACACCTCATTTTTTCCCTTATCTCTTCCTTCATTTTTATTATTTTGCATTGTAGTATCATTGTATAATGCTCGCCATTTTGGCGGAAAAACAATGATATAATAATAATAATAATAATAATAATAATAATGATAATCGAAGTGGTGCTTCTGGTCACGAAATAACTCGGAAAACCAAACCTACCCGCCCCTTCTCTTGACCGCTATTCGTTTTCAGTATTTCAAATTATAAATAAGTCGTTCTCCAGTAAAAGGCGTTTTAATTCATCTCCGTCATATAGCTATAGCCATAAAATCCACTGTGTCTCACTGTAAGCGACTGACCACGTGGTAGAGTAGACCTTTATCAAACAGAAACTTGACCAATAGCAGAATGTTTCCGCCCAGGTCATACTGCACGGACTGCTCTGTCTGACCTGGGTCGATACTTTTTGAAAATCGAATGCACCAGCCCCTTCTCTTGACCGCTATTCGTTTTCAATATTTCAAAGTATAAATAAGTCGTACTCCAGTAAAAGGCGTTTAAATCCATCTCCGTCATATAGCCATGGTTCCACACATGATTGCATCCATTGAGTCTCACAAGCGACTGAATCACGTGGTAGAGTAGACCTTTGTCAAAGAGAAAATTGACCGATAGCAAAATATTTCGACCCAGGTCATACTGCACAGTCCGCGCAGATACTTTCTGAAGATTCATTATCCCTTTTCCAAACGACAAAATTGTAGACCTGTACAAATTGAAAACCCTTGCCGACGGTAAGATAACTGTGACATAAAAAAGTGAAACTGGACCTTAGAAGATTAGAAAACATTGTGGGAAAAGGAGAAAATGTTTGTTACAAGCATTTTCTCCTTTTCCCATAATGTTTTCAGAAGGCTTCTTCCTATGGGTCGTAAAAGCCAGGGATTGTTTGGTAAAGGGTTAAACATCCTTTTCACAGAGCATGGCTCGAGTGGCTGTCACAGAATTACATAAAACAAAGAAGCCATTCAAGTAAATGTCAACATATGCCACTTTGAGGCTGTTCACTGTCACAACTCATATTCATTCTGGCGGTTTTTTTTTTTTTATATTTCAACACCGTTTTACAGAAATCAAATTACAGATGTACACTGTACTTCCACTCCGGTCGCTGTTTTGAAATAAGTCTTGTTCTGGCTAAAGGAGGTTTAGCGTATCTCCATCATACATCATACCAAGCAAAATGATATATAATTATGGATTCATAAAACTCAGTTTGTCCAGCAATCGACTTAATCATAAGGTCGACTGGTACTTTGACATGCAGACATTTGACATATATGGTGTGCAACACGCCCAAAGGGGCATTCAGACACCTGCGTGAATTGTCGTCTAGGATCAGACTGCGCAGTCCGCGCAGGCTAATCCCAGACGACACTTTACGACTACATTAGATTTTGTGCCACAGTATACATGCGCAAAACAGAAATTTGCATTAAAACGGAAAGTGTCGTCCCGGATTAGCCTGCGCGGACTGCGCAGGCTAATCCGAGACGACACTTTACGCAGATGTCCGAATGTCCCTTTTCGTGTGTTGCAGGCCATTATTATAGCATAATGTTTTTTATTCAGATCAGCCTGCGCAGGCTGACATGGGTAGATACTTTTTTTTGCTGATGCATTAAAACCTTTTTCCACAGAGCATGGCTCAAATATCAGGAAAAAAAACGCACTCTTTGATTGTGGGCACTTGCTCCTTCTTTTTTCTCTATCATTTTATTAAAATGTCCTCAATGAGATTACATCTCGACTCATTACCAAACGAATGAAGTTTACGCTTGTCCAAATCGAAAGCATTTGCAGACGACAAAATAAAAGTGACTGAAAATTTGAAATGAGTTTTATGAAGGGTAGAAAACATTGTGGGAAAAGGAGAAAATGCTGTTTACTAGCTTCAAAAGGCTTCTTTCTCAGGGTCGTCAAAAGTAGGGATTGTTTGGTAATGGATTAAGGTAGAGGATCCGTTATAGATAGCTATTTCTGCTATGATATTATCATACAAAATTGGCTATTATTAAAAATGGGTATTATTGAACCACTTTAAGCGAGCCACATTTTCTTACTTTTCTTCATAGAATTATCATTTATAAATCTAAAACCGCTATATCCTCATTACAAATGGAGATAATATTTACCCCCTTTTCTGAAAACTAACAAAAGTATCAACAGATAATTTCGAGACAGACATCAAAGGAATTTCTGGTCGATTAAAAATGTGCAAAAGTATCATATCTGTAAAAATCCGTATTTATCAACTATCAAAAAATTATTCCATGCTGCACTAGAAGTGATATGGGTCTTGGGTTCTGCCTTAATGAAATGTAATACACACATAGGGGTTTAAGAAATCATGGTTTGAAGAAACTAGGAGAACTTCCAGGATGGCTCAACCCTTTACCATACGACAAAATTTTAGACTTGCCCAAACTGAAAGCATTTGAAGACAACAAAATTAATTCAAAAACTGGAATTCGTTCTAGGAAGGGTGGGAAACATCGTGGGAAAAGGAGAAAATGCTACCTACCTGCATGTACGCCTTTTCAACAATGTTTTCAAAAGGCTTCTATCTCGGGGTAAAAAAATAGGGATTGGTTTGGTAAAGGCTTATAGAAAAATATAAACTTGCAGAATTTGTTGACAGCTTTCATTCTGGTTTTCACCCTTTCTAAATACATGTATATAAAATCAAATTTTTTCGAAGGCTCAGAATACAGTCTACTGAATCTCAAAAAGATTTGTACATTATGGGCTTGATTAACCAATTACCACACAATCCCTATACTTTTGACGCCCCTGAGAAAGAAACCTTTTGAAAACACTGTAGGAAAAGGAGAAAATGCTGGTAACCAGCATTTTCTCCTTTTCCGACAGTGTTTTCTACCCTTCCCTGAACAAGTTTCAATTTTTCAGTCACCTTTACTTTGTCGTCTGCAAATGCTTTAAATTCGGACTAGTCTAAAATTTTGTCGTTTGGTAAAGAGTTAAGGTTTACGACCCTTAACTCTTATTTTAAAAGACGAAAGCTGCCGAGACTGGCCGAACAACCTTTACGAAAACGTCCGTATTACACGACATTCACCGTTGAATTAGTGATTCTACAGCCCCTCTCATATTTAACCCTTAGGCTGCTAAGCGCGACTCACTGACCTTTTACTTACAGAGTAGATCTTTTACGAGCAGAGTAGATCAAGATCAGACTGCAGAGAACGTGCAGTCTGATCTTGGATTAAGACCGTCCGATAGGGAAAAATACACTCCCCCCCCCCAAAAAAAAAATTTTTTTTTTTTGAAATGACAGTATTTTGGTTTTCACTATCGAATTATAAATTTCATTTTAGTTATTTAGCAGGATAAAGGTTCCAAGATTGGCCGAAAAGTATTTACGAAAACGACGATGTTACACCGTATTTACCGATGAGTTAGTTTAAACATATTTATTTACATCGATTAACCCTTAAAGCGCTGGAACCAACTTAACTTATTTTTGGGGACAGTGTAGATCAAGATCAGAATGCACAGAACGTGCAGTCTGATCTTGGATCTACATTGTCCACTTTTTTGTTTCATATTCTGGTAAAAATAACCTTGGTACAGCAATATTTCAGATGTTTTTCCTATTTATTAATGTCTCTTGTTTTAATTCTTACAATTTATACTAATCTCTCTCGATTCTGCTTCCTGAGAACTACACCAATACTCTCGCCGAATGTGTGGGCCAATGAAAAATCCAAAAGTTGAAACACGCTCCCGGGTATCAAACTCGGGACATTTCGGTTATGAGGCCGACGCTCTACCTCACGACCACGGACACCACTACGAGTTAGGGTCGTAATCCTTAACCCTTTCCCAAACAATCCCTGGTTTTTACGGGTCTGGAATAGGAGCCTATTGAAAACATTGTGGGAAAAGGAGAAAATGCTAGTAACCAGCATTTTCTCCTTTTCCCACAATGATTTCTACCCTATCGTAGACAGAAATCATCTTTACAGCAAGAGTTGAATTGTCGTCTGCAATTTGGTCTAGTCCAAAAGTTTGTCGTTTGGGAAAGGGTTAAACAAGCAAACGGTACAGATCTAAGATCTGTGCTGTCTGATCTTGATCTATGACTGCCACCAATGCTCCTGCTTTCGCCCTTTGGCGCTTAAACGGTTAAGAAAATGTCAGGACATTTGATAAACCAGTCGGAATGAGTCGCGACGCTAAGGCCATATGTCTATCATTCTCAGTTGTCACAAAGGCTGGGACGTAGCTAAATACCATCCAGCGAAAGAATATATTTAACCCATTACTACACAATCCCTACTTTTGACGCCCCTGAGAAAGAAGCCTTTAGAAAACATTGCGGGAAAAGGAGAAAATGCTAGTAACCAGCATTTTCTCCTTTTCCCACAATGTTTTCTACCCTTCACTAAACAAATTTCAAATTTTCATTCACTTTTATTTTGTCGTCTGCAAATGCTTTCAATTTGGACCAGTCTAAAATATTGTCGTTTGGTAATGGGTTTAAATAGTTAACCGGAAACAAGCTGCACGTGTCACACTCCTGAATGTGCTGAAATGTCAAAGGGAACATGGTATCAATTTGAGCAATACTCTCTAAAAAGGGATTTAAGGAATCTGGGTCGAAACTTTCTGGTTTTCGTCTTTTTTTTTGCATGTCAAAGGACCGGTTTACCTCAGGACAGAACGTCCAATCTGATCTCTGATTTATACTGTCCACTGCTATATTCTAGATATTGACCAAATTATCTTTCGATCTTGCACAGGAAATGTGTCTTCAGCCTTTTAGAAAATGCAGTTTATTCATTCAAGAGTAAAAGAGTTTTTTTTTTAAAAAGGTAAACCATAATATTCTTTTCAACTTTATGGCTGACTCAGAGATATGTTCTCTTTTATATACCTAGCAGTGAAATCCTGGAATTTCCCAGTGTAATAAATTTTGATATCATCACTAGTGACGTTATCAACTTTCACTTTCACTTCCTGCCGTAATTTAGGAACTATATTTTTTTTTTCGACTACATTTTTGTTCGACTTTCAAACGAAATATTAAAAATAATAATGTTAATAAGGTATATAATAAGTAGGATAATCAACTGGTTATTTTTGATATGAAAAATATCTCTTTCGGACGCGTCGTAAGGCGTTAAAAAAACTCGTGCTGCGCACTCATTTTTCCAAAGCCTAATAACGCATCCTCGTGAGATATTTTTCATATCAAAAATAATCAGTTGATTTTCCTCTATGTATCAACTTCTCTCTATGTTAACGGTTTTTGTCGTAGGTATCAAGGAAGATTGATTTGATTTTGTAATGCAAATCCCGAATTTATTTGTCTTCTTCCTCATTAATACAGGCATTGTCGCTGTAATCCAATTCTTTGAAGCTTTGCTTAATTAAGTGTAGAATTAGGAACATACACATTGGACAATGACGGAATATCTTGTCTTTGTGAAAAGTCAAGAAAAGCCTGATCTTATAACAAGGCGTTATTTCGCAACTCTTGTTTACCAAATATCGATCTCTTTCACGCTTTTTTTCGTTTAACCCGTTACCACACAATCCCTTCTTTTGACGCCCCTGAGAAAAAAGCCTTTAGAAAACATTGTGGGAAAAGAAGAAAATGCTGGTAACCAGCATTTTCTACTTTTCACACAATGTTTTCTACCCTTTACAAAACAAATTTCAAATTTTTAGTCACTTTTATTTTGTTGTCTGCAAATGCTTTTAAATTTGGACAATTCTAAAATTTTGTCGTCTGGTAATGAATTAAGCCCATCGAAAAGTGTTGTCTCGGATCAGCCTGCGCGGATAGCGCAGGCTGATTCGAGACGACACTTTTACGCAAATGTCCGAATGCCCCTTTTCAAATGTTGCAGGTCATATATGGCACTTAAAGAGTAGCGTTAGCAGAAAAAAGATCATCGTGAAAAAAAGGATGGAATTGGCTGCAATATAAACGATTTATATCCTTGCTTCTCGGACGATAGAGGCATTTTTGTGGTATTTGTCGAAGACAATACCACTATGAGTTCGAGATTGAATTTTGATAACCATGTATCTTATTTTGTGCAAAGCCGAAGAAAATAAACCCTGTTTAACTCATTTTTTTCTCAGGCAAATGAGTTTTTCGGTGGCACTCAGATATGTAATTTGAAATGGCATATTAAAATACATTGGGCGAGGCATTCGATCGTTGAGATACTTATTTTTGATTGAAAATAGCTTCTCTCGCTCATAGCCTTTTACTGGCGCAATGATACAAATTTGCTTACTGACCCTGGGCTTTTTCGTTCCAAAACCAATTCGTTCCATGGCTTGTTCGTCCTATGACTGCGTTCTACTCCATTTCATTTATCATGAATATTTATAGATCGAGGTAATTGATTGTAACGTTGGAAATTAAATGTAAAATGTTAGAGATACTAGTATTTCAAAATTATAGTTTTCAGGAACAAACTTAATTTTGTTCGATATATCAACAGCATTTTTCTCTCTATTCGTCATGCATCCCACTGTCAAGGGGCGTTACTCCTGCTTCCTCCTAATGATCAAAGGGAGACCACATATACAAAAATAAAGCAAACTTTGTCATGAGTAGTCTCCCTGCAACCGAAAAAGGTATTCATTTACTTAGTGGGCTGACCTTTAAGCCAATATTTGAACAATATGTCTCTGTTTCTTTCAAACTATTAATTCCACACAATGGGTTTTCTTGACAAATACCACTTCAGCGTTCTCAACGCTTTGATTTTAATACTCTTGACAAACGTCAGTTAGTATCTAAGTTAAAATTGATATATTTATGCCTAGCTACATTTTTTTCAGTCCCTTTCCTCCACTCAGCCGGTTAATTGAATTTGCTTTTATTTAAGGTCGTCACTGGTTGCTTTTTATTGGCGAAGCCTCATAAAGGTTGTTAGTATTGTTACGGAGGATAGGGCCAAAAGATGACGATACCCATCCTAAATTACGCCTGTTTTTTTTAACGTGCTCATTGTATCGCACCGTGACACAGAACCCCGGCTTAACGTCTCATCTGAAAGACTATTAGTAATTTTAGATGGGAATCAAACGCACACCCACAAGTAACCTGAAGCATACCGTTCACAAGTCCTACGCTCAACCTATTGAGCTATATGGGTTGGTCCCCGCTCTCCCAGGTTATTCACAGATACTTTGATCAAAGGGCCTTTGATAAAGAACAAAAGTAAAGGTAATTTTCACACGTTTAAGTCTTTTTGTCCAAGAAATTGCGATTGGGATTTTACGACAATCAAAGTACGTGAGTATTTCCCGACACTGGCAAGAAGACATTAACTCCGTGGTAATTTCTGGAGAGTAGAAAGGTGGTCTCTCAATAAAATAGATGACCAGTGGATAAGGCGATAAAAGCGTAATGTCTCGTGTCTGACCTATGGTCATTACTCTCAGCATTCATTTGTTTTTGCTGGAGGAACAAATTGAGATATGTCTTCGTCTGAAAGTACAAGTCGTACAGAACTCGTAAACTTTTTCAACAACATATACTAAGGCTTAACTCATTACCATACGACAATATGTTAGGCTTGTCCAGATCGAAAGCATTTGCAGACGACAAAATAAAAGTGACTCAAAGTTTGAAATTCATTTTTATGAAGGGTAGAAAACATTGTGGGAAAAGGAGAAAATGCTGGTTACCAGCATTTTCTCCTTTTCTCACAATGTTTTCAAAATGATTCTTTCTCAGGGTCGTCTAAAGTAGATATTGTGTGGTAATAGGTTAAGGTATTACCATCCTACTGCTTCTAGTGCAACATGGAGTAAGCGTTAGCGGAACACATTGATGCGCATGCGCGGCCGGAATACTAAATACCGGATTATTGCTAATAAACGCAATAAAATTCTTACTAGTAAATAAATAAGGATTTATACTGATAAAATATTTGTGCACATTTCAGTAACCGAACAGAAATTCCTTTGATGTCTATCTTGAAACCATTTGTTGTTGCTTTCGTTAGTTTCTTGAAAATGGAAGGTAATTATTACCTCCCTTTTAAAGATGAGAATATGGTAGCTTTAGATTTATAAATGATAATTCTAAGTGATTTATCAATTCGAGTTGAAGTTTCCATCGACAAAGAGAGATAGATGTGAATAACTTCATCAAAGTTGTTTATGTTGTTTATTGCTTAAAGACTTGCAGTGTCGCTCGCCATGCCTATAAGATCGCGTGATTTGCAGTTCAAATGGAAACGGTCGTTATACAGATGTAGGTATGGAATCGGCCGAGTTGTGACAAGAGATATTCAAGATTTAAAAAAAAAAGAAAAATAAAAATGAAAAAAAAGAGAAGGAGTTGGTATTTGATGCTAGTGGGTGCGTAACCCACTAAAACAGCATGATAAGTAGGCATGCTGAATGAAACAAATAGCGAAACAATTGAAACACAAATCTAAAGAAAAACATTTATTTAGAATCCAGTCAAATTTAGTAAAGATTTCGTAATCATTGTATTGACCAACACCCCTGACATGTCTTTCCCCCTTTTTTCAACGAAACGGTGTAGGAGGGAGAATTTCTTGGTGTCATATTTTCAGATGGTACTACTTTTGTATGAGTGGTATGTCACCTCCTGTGGAACGACTTAATTGAGCATACGGTTACATTTCGTTGGGCAATTTCATCATCACAATAGCCCACAGACGCTAATCTATAACATAAGGACTTATTAAATGGTTAGAACTACTGAGAGGAGAGAAATGTCCAATGCAATTTCACATCGACTTCTATTGAGTAATGCGGCTATTACATGGTAAAGATTTCACTTTCACAAATGAGAGGAAAACCCAGTCGATACTGAGATAAGAAAACAAGACGTGTTAATGGACTGTGGAGTGAATTAGAAACCCATCTGCATAACAAATACAGGGATTTAGAATTTTGATTTTTCTCCCAAACGGTGCCGAGCTAAGATAAGAGAAAATATCACAGCAAAGCGCAATAAAACATGTCTTTGAATCAATACCCAATACCACGGAACCTGTACTTAGCTGGAACCCAAGCGTCTGATTACAAGTGATTGATATGGGATTAAGGTGGAAAAGTCGTGGTTTCGAGAACGCTTTAGGAGGCGAATTGGCCACGAGACGACAGCAAACCTGAAATTTGGTGTTTATTTACACGGCGAGAAAGTAGTTCCTATTGATAGCTCTTTACCAGACGACAATATCTTAGACTTGTCAAAACTGAAAACATTTGCAGACAACATTCTTTGTCTCATATGAATTACTTTGTTTTTAAAGGATACAAAACACTGTGGGAACGGGAGAAATGCTAAATAAATGCAGCCAATTTAGTTTTTGTAAACTTTAAGCCTTTGACTGGTTGCAAGGCGCAACTAAAAGATCTCAAATCAGAACAGAATAAGCAGTCTGATCTTGGATCTACATTGATTGATTGATTGATTGATTGATTGATTGATTGATGTTTTACGCCGCCTCCAACATAATTTTTAGTCATATCAATGCGACAGCTCACATTTTCATGTATCTCCTTTGTTTTACCATTACTAGGCTAGGGCTCTGAAGTATCTTGCCAAAGCACGCTCCCACGAAAAGCCCACCGGATCCAGTGCAGCTCGAACCCATGGTCTCTAGGTTACGTGTCCCACACTTTACCACTGAGCCATGCAGGACCCTTTCTGATCTACACTGTCCGATAAGGAGATATTTTTGCCCCATAAAAATCCCTTTTGAAATTGCAAAATTTGAGTTTGAAAGTTTCGGTTAATTATTCAGCAGGTTAAGATTTAACCCCTATGCTATATTAGGCACGACGCAAGGATCTGTTGTGGCCAGTGTAGATCAAGATTAGACTGCACAAAAGGTGCAGTCTGATCTTGGATCTACACTGTCTGATAAGGAGATATTTTCCTCAAAGATTACCTTTGAAAATAGCAAAATTTAGATTTCTGCCATGGACTTGAAAGTTTAATTTCACTTATTTTACAGGTATACATTATATGTTAATAATTGGACCCGTTAACAGCATTTTCCTTCTTTACCTGCATTGTTTTCGAACACTTAAGTCTTCAGGGTCGTAAACATACGGGACTGTCTGGCAAAGGACTGAACATTTGATTGAACAAAGAAAGTTTATATTCGACAAATAATTGAGTCGATTTTTCACAGAGCCCCAGATAGAGGGAGTGACTTTGATTTCAAAATTGAAAATTATTTATAATTCTCCCCTAAACCCTATGTTATGGGTACTCATTAGAATCGTCTCATCGAGACGATTCTAATGAGTACCCACAACATAGGGTTGGAAGAGAAATAATGGTTTTACAAAACTATTAATCTCTCTTATCTATGGCTCTGTTTTCATATGCATGCCATTCGGTTGATGCCTGTGAGGATAATCTTTAAAGAAAAAACCGTAAATTCCGTTTGTCGGTGCCGAGCCCCGTTAGCGCAATCGGTAGAGTACAGGACTTGACGATAGTGGGGTCGTTGGTTCGATCCCCCGTCCTGCCAATTTCTTTCCGTGGATTGATGATAGGCGTTGCGACAGGATTTATTCCTCTCCCACCGCTGACCATTGTTTCGATGATGGATATGAGGAAAAGCAGCCGATGGCTTGGAAAGATAATTGTGTGAAGTACTGATAAAAGAGTCTCCAGGAAAGCAAGGATAGGTGCACTGACTGCCTTGTTAAACTCAAAATAAAGTCGAAAACGATGTTAAAAACCATACTATCACTAAATTTATCAACCGTCTGTCTGTTCTTCTGACTTTCTGACTCACCGTCAGAAGTGAATTCGAACAGAGAAACGCAAAGGGCTTATCTTCAGCGATCAGACAAAGTGAAACCTGATGGTCAGAAAGAAAAAGAGAACGAATGAGAATAAAAAGCTATCGCATCAGAGAACAAAGCCTATAACAGAGAGACGCTAGGAATACAAATACTTGAATCGTTGTATTAAGATACAATCAGGGAGATTTAACAAGCATCTGCCGGTATTTGCTTTCACGTCTTACAGCCTGTCATGCGAGATGATATGTGACTTTTTTGACAAATTAATCAGAGAGCGAGAAGAACGGTATATGACAAGAATTATTGTGTAGTTAAGGTCGTAGTGGAGAAAATTCTAATTCCTGATTTTTTGTTCTCCTTGTTGGATAAAACAAGTGGTCGATTCCTCTGAGAAAAAATAAGTTAAAACTAGATAAGTTAAGGTAGTAGACCCCGTAACACTTCTAGAAACATGGAATAAATATCTTGATAGTTGATAGATATGGATTTATACTGTTATAATACTTTTGCACATTCTTAACCGACTAAAAAAACCTTTCATATCTATCTTGAAATGATTTACTGATACTTTCGGTAGTTTCCAGAGAAGAGAGGTAATTATTATCTCCCTTTGTAATGAGATTCTAGTGATTTTAAATTTATGAATGATAATTGTAAGAAGGAAAAACTGTAAAAACTTGCTCGGTTAAAGTACTACAATTACACTAAATTTTAATAATAGCAAAATTTGTATGATATTACTATAATGGAAATATCTGTTTTCTATTACGTCACTGGCCGCCGTAGCTGCCGAGAAGAATCTGTCCGAAGTTTCTATGAGTTTTTATTCAGCTCCTTGACCATTTCACCAGTCCTGAGCCAAAACATTGGAGATGTACCGTTCCTAACGCAACATAAAATAGGCGATCTGAAAAATACGTGAAAAAAAAAAAACAGCAGCACCAGAAAGGAAAATCTGAATAAAACGGGATTGGGTGGGTGGGTGATTTTTTTCCAACCTTGTTTGTCTCGCGGTTTTTCTGTACGGTGCATAAATAACTCTTCCTTGTAAAAAATACCCTCGCCTCTGAAATAACTGTTTTCTATTACGGATCAACTACCTTAATTATATGGCTTGCAACACGCGAAAAGAGACATTCGGACATTTGCGTAAAATGTCGTCTCCGATCAGCCTACGCAGTCCGCGCTGGCTAATCCGAGACGGCACTTTATGATCAGCGGTAAGAGCAGAATGGATCCTGTCGCAATGACAGTCATCAGTCATTTGAGGAAAATTGGCCAAGCTGGAATTCGAACCCGAGAAAAAATCTACATCCCCATCCCTGGTCTCAAGTATTCCACGCTAAACCGGGGCTCGTCTTCATAGAAAAGATTCACTTCTAAAATCAATCTGTAACATGTGTAAAAGAGGCTTCGGATATATAAGTAAAGTATCGTCTCGGATTAGCCTGCGCAGTCCGCGCAGGCTAATCCGAGACGACACTTTACGTCAACATTACATCTTGTCCTACAGTAGACTTGCGTGAAACAGAAAACCACAAACGATCGGAAAGTGTCGTCTGAGATCAGCCTGTGTGGACTGCACAGGCTGATCCGAAAGGAGACTTTACGCAAATGTCCGAATGCCCCTTTTACACGTGTTGCAGACCGATATGAGGATTGATCTTCGTATGGCAGAGTGCATACTTTTATAAATACATTTCTCAGAAAGTTCTTCTTGTAATTGTTCACAAAGATATGGTAGTCAGACAGTCCACTATTGTATCCGGTAACCGGGTCTGGCCGAAACATAACCATGGCAAATTACCATGAACGGGCGCTCGACATTTGACAAAGGATTCCGCGCGTTCAAAAAGGAATTTCTTCGGCAGACGTATACAGTCCAATTTGAGCTGTCACTTTCATGTTCAAAGAATCTGTCAATCTCGTGTCAGAACGTCAGTTGACGAGACTATGCGAGATTAAGAAAATGCCGCCCTAGACTTATCGCAGAATAGATATAAAGTCCATTCCTTTGCAATACGGTTTTGTCTTGTACGCAAGACCTACTATCATTCTTTCTTTCGAATGAAATTGGCGTAATTAAAAAAAAACAACATTTTTCCGTCTCCCAAAACGTCCTCATTTTATCTATCATCGCATACTATACGAGTAAGTTCATTATAAAGACAAGGTAAATAGAACAGAAGTTTATACTGTAATACAAGCACGCATTTGTACATAGTCACAAAAAGCAGCATCAATAAACCTGAAATAATAAGAGACCCAGAGCAAGTATGGCGGCCAAAACGGTCTACATGTATTGTTTAGTTACAGATAGGCAAAGATTCATTTATAACCCGATAAAGCTTTCGTTTACAGTTTATATTATTGTTTGTTTTTCGGGAATACATGTTGAAAGCTAACCGAATTCCATCTTCAGTTTTGTGTTCTTTGATTTTTTTATGGAAATCGTATCAAATTAGAGATAAAAATATTCCACAATTTCTCCATGATCTCCCACTAGATGGCATTCTACAAATACACATCTATCTAATTTGGGCATTCTGGGTACAGAACCGGAATACTTTTCTACGCGATAATCGTTACTTTGATTTCAAACTAAAATAAACGTTTGGTGCGATTCATTAAGCTACGATCTGCTAGCATGTAACCTGTGCACCGGCCATTACAACAGGCCCAGCATGCTTGGGCAATGCCCATATACTCGGTGTACCGTGCTGATCAAATTTTAAATACTGTATATAAATGTATACTGTATGCAGTAATCGATCGATTTTTTTTTTTTCAAATATATTTTCCCACTAAAAATTTAAAAAGTTTAGAAAAATCTGGAGCTAAATCAAGCCTGATTTCGCCTCAAACGTATTGATAATAGCCATTTTCACTATTGCTACTTTATTAGCGCGTATTACTAACCCCTCCCCCCCCCCACACACACAGACTGGGGGGGGGGGGGGGGGGTTGATGCGTCATAGCAGACGAGTCAAATCTTCGAAGAATATGACATGCACAGACAATGATGATTCCTCCCGAACAAACATAATACTTGTGTTCTACTTTCGTCTTGAAACTGATAGAAACTGATAGAAAACAAAAGTATTCTTATAAATAAACTTTCACTTTTTAACCCTCATCCTACTCGCGACCATGTATGACTTTTGCGAAGATGTTGCAGTCAGATCAGCCTGCACATACGTGCAGTCTAATCTTGCTCTACATTATCTGCTGCTTTATTGGTAGTTCGGGCCATATAAGCCCAGCCCAATGTCCGTACATTTGGCAAAATATCTTTATATAATCGTCAACAATTCTAATTCGGGAGGATAATGATTAAGTTACAATTACAGCGAATTACTTAAAAAACCCCGTAATTACAGCTTGCTTTAAGCTGTAGTTACGAGGTTTTTGAACTAAACCGACGATATATACCTTCCTACAAACAAAGCTATTAAACTTAAAAAAATTCTAAAAAGCAAATTTTGTCTAGTTATTATTTAATGCTTCGATATCCGGTTGCGGCGAACTCTCCGGCGTTTTTTAGCCTCTCACCTTTGATGCATTTGAGAAAAGTAGTCAGTGGCTTTGGAAAGAAAGTTGTGTCAGTACCGCTGTGAGAACGCTAGGGGAAAAAACACATGGGTGCGTCACCGACTGCCATGAAAAGGCCTTAGCTGCTAGAATAGAGTTGAACTCCAATATGTACAACGTAATCCCAAATCGAAGGTGCAATTAAAGACAGCTGTATTTAACTGTCTGAAAACAAAACAAGACTTCAGCGCTTTGAGAAAAGGGAGTTTAGCGAATCTCCACAGTGCTTGCTACCAAGCACCTCATCAAATAAATTCTTGTTTTCAACAAACTGTGTGAATTATGGGGTAGAACGGTCCTTAGACAAGCAGAAAATTAACGAATAGCAAAAAGTATCGATTCATGTCAGCCTGCGCAGTCCGCGCAGGCTGACATGAATCGATACTTTTTTCAGAAGCATTAAGCATTCTTCTCACAAAGCACGCCTCAAGGAAATTGGGTATAGTAGGTTTTTATTGTTTAATGAGTGTTTCACTCTTTCAACACTAAAAACGCTCTCTTAGTATACATGTATATATTCCGGATCTGCCTAGATTGCAGTTTGGAGTAAAACATATATAACTAGAGCTGTCACTGAATGTGACGTAATACCCCACCAAAGCTTTGACAGAAACAGGCAACTGAAGGTAGTGGACTCGTAATAGGCCTAGTGCAGCATGGCATAAAATTTCTTGACATTTGATATAGACAGATTTGTACAGATATAATACTTTTGTGCACATTTATAACCGACCAGAAATTCCTTTGATGGCCATCTTATTATTTGTTGGTACTTTTGTTAGTTTTAAGAAAAGGGAAGTAATTATCATATCCATTTGTAATGAAAATATAGTGGTTTTAGATTTATAAATGATAATTGCAGGAGGAACAAAAAGGAAAAAGTGGCTCTGTGAAAGTAGTACAACAATACCCATTTTTAGTCTGAGCAAATTTTCTAGGATAACAAACTTTCAACACAATAGCAGCAAAACTATAGGAAGAGTTCGCAACACAAAATTACTAGTATTTAGTACACAGACGGACACACGGACGGACAGGCATACAGGCTGATTACAGTATACCCCCGAAAACGTTCGTTTTGCAG
The DNA here is from genome assembly GCA_943736015.1 of Tridacna crocea. NCBI lineage: Eukaryota > Metazoa > Mollusca > Bivalvia > Cardiida > Cardiidae > Tridacna > Tridacna crocea. The sequence goes on from OX031066.1 coordinate 22,620,791, forward strand.
GGCATAAATATTCTAAGTTCAAGACTTTTTTTGTATGAGACATCATTCAAATTATCAGCCAATGTAGATCCAAGATCAGACTGTACACTTTGTACAGTTTTGACCCATATTCATTAACCATTTCCAAACTGCATTCTACACGTTATTTTAGATCGAAAAAAATAACTCCGTTTCTGATTGGACCAGCCGTTTAGCCAATCAGAAATTACTTTACTTTTATCTGTTAATTTTACTTTCAAACGCAGAAAATTCTCTAGAAGTAGACTTTGGCTGTTATCAAGGATGATTGTTGAATACGGTCACGGATTGTGGTAAACAGTATCGGCGAAAAGGGACTCAAATTTCCCTCTTGAGCGGTAAGGGTTAACCTCATTATAAAAACCAATTTAAATTATTTCTTCAATTGAGTTATCTCCCTTTCAATTAGTTTAAGTTAACGTAATTCCAGCTGTTTAAAACATTAACTTTCAATAAAATAGAAAGAAAAACAAAACTCTCAAATCTCAAGTATAATTTCCTATTTTTTTTTTTTTTTTAATTATTATTACAGGTGGCCGGTCCAACCAAAATACGTAGACAAGCAAAATTCCTGATGCGTTGGATTAAGTAAAGATTAAGATCGGAACTCACATACAATGAAATGTGGATGTGTATTGACTAACTATTCTGAAGAACATTCTAAGTCTTTTTCTAAAGAATTTTCTTAATTCGAAAGGAACACAACTTCTCATTGGCTAAGCCTTTTGGTTGAGCCAATGAGAGGTTGCGTTACGTTCAACTTGAGAAAATTTCTTAGAAAAAGACGAAGGATATTCTTAAGAATGGAAAGTGAATAAGGGCATAGGCTCTTGTGTCCTCAACAATGGTATTTGTGGTGGGATATTCTTAACGCTTTACTCCATAGATACTCATTTCTACGCATTGCTTGTAGGAGCCTTTGGAAAACATTGTGGCAAAAAGTGAAATTGCTCGTGACGAGCAATTTCACCTTTTGCCACAATGTTTTCTATGCTATCAAAAGGTGTCATATATACATAAGAAACAGCTTCATCCTTGCTTTTATTTAGGGTCAATTAGAGATACCATAGAAATGCCTAATGGGGTAAAAGGTTAAAACAATGCTATAAAACTGAATATCTTTGCGGTATTATACCATGCAAGCGATTACATTATTATGATTTTATAAAAGACACATCTTTTTACCAATGGACTTAATTACTAGGTAAACTGGTCATTGAAAATAAAAAAATATAACCTATAGCGAAATGATTCCGTCCAGGTCAGCCTGTGCGGTCCGTTAACTCTAATCCTACTTTTCGCAAATGCATTTAGCTACCTTTTCGCGGTAACTATGGCGGTCTTAGACACCTTTATGAGCGATGCCCGAGCAGAAGGGTTTAGCGCACCTTCGATAAGAAGGTAGAAAGTGGAAGGCGGCTGATGTCTGAAGAGAACAAAAGCCAGCCAGCCCGCCAGCCAACGGGCAGGCAGACCGACCAACCGAACGTCAGAAAGACAGACAGAAAGAAAGAAAGACAGACAGACAGAGAAGGACAGGAAGACAGAGAAGGATAGGAAAACAAACAGAGAGAGACAAACAGAGAGACAGAGAAAGACGCACAGACAGATAGAAAGGATTATAACGACAGACAGACAGAAATACCGACCAACAAAAAGTGGAGTCGGACAAGCCTGCATTAAATGAAGGGAAAAAAATTGCCAGGAATCACTTAAACAAAATATGTCAGTTTCTCTTTTCACCCGAGAAAGCAAAGCTATCACCTCCATTTATTTCGACAGTAAAACTGGGAAAAAGGCCCCTAGTTTACACGTACCCAATTATTAGCGGAAAGGCGATGAGCAATTTTGAACACTGTAATTCTAGAGTTTGTGCCTATTTCCATCCAACTGGTAACAGAACGTCTGTCAGAAGTTTTCAGACAAAGATAGAGAGAGCTTTTTAACTCTTTCAGCGCAGTGTATATCAGAGTCATGCTCTGGCAAAAGGGGGCTTAATGCAACTCCGTGACGCATGATACCAAGTAAGTCAGTACATGATTATTGATACATAATATCTAACTTTGTCTAGCTATCGACTAAATCTTGAGGTAGAATGATACTTGGACATGCAGAAAATTGAAAGGTAGCGAAAAGTTTCGGCCCATGTCAGCCTGCGCAATCCGCGCAGGCTGACATGGGTCGATACTTTTCGCAAAAGTAGTTAGCCTCCCTTTTTACAGAGCAGAGCTTATATAAATTCGATCGTCCTCTTTCGATGATTGACTATACAATCCACTTCAATCTGTAAAGGCTTTTAATCCGTTGTCTGTGCATGTCATGTTCTTCGAAAATTCTACCTGTCTCCTAAGACGCATCACTCCCCCCCCCCCTTTGGGGGGATTGTAGTATTACGCGCTATAAAGTAGCGATTGAGAAAATGGCTTTTATTGATACGTTTGAGGAGTAATCAGGCCTGATTTCGCTCCAGATTTCTCTAAACTGCTGATCATAGCTGAATGAATCGCACCAGGTTGCGTTTTATAGAGTAAACTTTTATTTTAGTTTGAAAGTCAAAGTAACGGTTGTCGCGTAGAAAAGAAGTCCGCTTCTGTACCCAGAATGTCAAAATTAGACAGATGTGCATTTGTAGACTGCCGTCTGACAGGAGATAATGGCTTTTAATCTATATGCTTGACCGTATAAGCGATCAAGATCACCTTGCAGAACCACTTTTATTTGCCTTAGCAAGCCTTATCTACATTTGAGTCATTTTAGATACAAATCACGAACGGTGTAGATCAAGATCAGACTGCACGTTCTGTGCAGTCTGATCTTAATCTACGTCGTTTGCAAAATGCCTTTTTCGTGTTTACCATGGCCTTCAGAGAGATAAGGCATGTCTACTACTCAGACAGAGGAAAAAAAATATGCGAACTTGATTTGCAAAACAATATCACTTAGTGTCAATTTCTCCCTCGGGATATATAAACCTTATTTCAGATTATATAGTGGAAAGGTTTCGTATTTTAACTTTCGATCTTTTCAAACATCCGAGACAATTAAATGCGGTGGAAGGATGGACAAACACAAAACTAGGACAGTTCATGAAAAAATAAGTAAATAGGGAATTATAAAACCTCTGATAGTTTTCCCTTACTTCCACAAATCAAATTAAGCTAGAGCTATCACTAAACGTGATTATACCACCACCAGCTACTTGTCACAAAAACAGGTCTTTGTCATAGAATGCAGAATGGTCTAGTACAAAAGTAAAAGTTGAAAAAAGTTCAAGGGGAGATAATTCTGCAACAAATCGCAACAGGGTCATGAAAATTGCACATGCACAACTTAACATATACCGGTACATTAAATATAGAAAGCCTGTACATTTAGGAGCTCAGTATACCTGAAAAACTGTTAGAGTATTGCTCCGGACAAATTTGTGTCCGCCGACAGACGGACGGGAGGACGGACATGCCGATTCCAGCACACCCCCTCCACTTCGTTGTGTGTGTGTGTGAGGGGGGGGGGGGTATAATTAAACCCAAGTATTGAAGAAGATGAGACAAGATTTAAAATGATATTAAAATTGTTAGTAGTTTTCAGGTTAATCATGTCATTGTTGCATGTATGCTATGTTGTAGTTTGTAACGATTAAATGCTATGTAGTTCAAGTTCAAGCAAATAAATGTTCTGTTCTGATCTATAATCGTAAATTGATTATTTCTTTTTATCACAGATAAATAAAGATTACGACCGCTAAATAATCGGTAAATATCGTAACATCGGCGTTTTCGTATTCGGCCCATCTCGGCGGCTTCATTCTTTTTTACATGAGAGCTAGGGGCCGAAGACTCACTAACTCATCGATAAATATCGTGTAACATCGACAGTTTAGTAAAAGTTACTCGAACAATCTCGGCAGCTTCCGTCCTTTAATATGAAAGTTAGGGGAAGTAGATCTTAAAAGACGTGTATTCTGCGTAAAAGTGTCGTTTCGGATCAGTCTGAGACGGCACTTCACGACTACAATAGATTTTGTCCATCTGTATGCTTAAACTAGCACAAAACAGAAAATTTCATTGAAACGGAAAGTTTCGTTCGGATCATCCTGCGCAGTCTGCGCAGGCTGATCCGAAACGACACTTTACGCAAAAGTCCGAATGCTACATTTTTTGCAGGCCATATAAATGTAAATTATGAACGATTCTCTGGCAAAAGGTGGTTTCATGTATTCCCCTGACGCATTACTCTGGGCAAGTCATTACAAAGCTATACATCTGTAAAATCCATTTTGTCAAAAAATCAGCTGAATCATGTATAAGAATGGTTCTTTGGTCACGCAGAAAATATTTACAAATAGGCAAAAAATATCTACCCATGTCAGCCTGTATGGACATCGCACGCTCACCTAGGTCGATACTCAAGTTTTGCAGATGCTGATCGCCTTTACATAGAGCATTGGTGCTCTCCAAATATTCAGTTCTTTTAGCGTTTATCCCGTAGTGTTCAATTTGTCAACGAAACAGACTGTCCTTGTATGGCTACTTTTTTACATTATCGAGTGTAGAACATGTTAAACATATCATTGGCTGTCGGAAAGAGTAGACCAAAATCGAACGGCACATCCGTGATTTATGTCCTTCTCAATAGACCTTTGGGCTCGTATACACCAACCCGCGGCATTCTTAAGAATGTTCTTTGTCTTGATTTTCAGAATATTCTAAATTTGAAAGTAACAGAACTTCTGATTGGCTAAACCAAATGGTTTAGCCAATCAGAAGTTCTGTTACTTTCTAAATCTAAAATAGCACTGAGAATAACACCAAGAATGATTACTGAATATGAACCCGGATGTCAGGATTAGTATATGATATGAATTGTAAACAGACAATGATAGATAACGCAAAAAAAGGCCGCAGTATTGAAAGAGAGTCGATTTAATGCGAAATCAATGATAAAATTGACATGCTTTTTATTGTAATTCATTTTGTTAGTTAAAAATGTTAGGGCCGAGTTCCGATAGCTCAGTCGGTAGCGTGCAGGACTTGAGAACACGGGGGTCCAGGGTTCGATTCCTAGCTGCGACCCCTGGCTCGGCCAATTTCTTTCCGAGGATCGATGATAGTCACAGCGACAGGATTCATTCCCCTCCCACCGCTGATCATTGTTTCGGCGATGATCATATTGAAAAGCAGCCAGTGGCTTGGAAAGAATATTGTGCGAATTAATGGTAAAAGAAACTCCGGGAACACATGAATTGGTACACTGGCCGCTGCGATATATCTGAAATAACGTTGAAAGCGGCGTTAAACACCATACAGTCCATACAATTTCGTAATATCATCAGTTTTCAAAAAGTAAGGTTGTCCTTGAATTTTAAGCCTATCTGCGCCATAGACAAAAACACGTTCCTTGCAATCTGATCTTCATCTTCACTGTTCGCCAAGGCAAGTTTAGTTGTAAATGGGTTAATACCCCATATAGATTAACCCTTTACCAAACGACAAAATTTTAGATCGGTCCAAATTGAAAGCATTTGCAGACGACAAAATTAATGCGACTCAAAAACTGAAATTTGTGCTGGGAAGGGTAGAAAACACTGTGGGAAAAGGAGAAAATGCTGGTTACCAGCATTTTCTCCTTTTCACATAGTGTTTTCAAAAGGCTTCCTTCTTAGGGGCGTCAAAAGTAGGGACTGTGTGGTAATGGGTTAATAGTGATGATATTTAAATGTTTATAGACGGACTGTAGTAATAACCGTGCTTATCACAATTGCGGATAAAGTGGGTTTTATTGATCTTTTGTACATGCTATATTGACTTCAAACATGGATATTGCTGGACAAAACATACAGAACACAAAACTCATTATTCTGTGACAAATAATTCCTTTACCAAACAATCCGTGGTTTTTAAAGATCTTGATTTAAAAAAAAAAAAAAGGTTTTTGAAAACACTGTGGGAAAAAGGAGAAAATGCTGGTTACCAGCATTTTCTCCTTTTTCCCACAATGTTTTCTACCATGTCAAAGATAAATCTCAGTACGCTCGTCAGATTAATATTGTCGTATGCAAATGCTCTTAATTTGGACAAGTCTAAGTTTTTGTAATGTGATATAGGTTCAAGCTTTGTCCATTCTGATTATCCATACATTTGAAGGTGTTTTTGAAAACTCCTGCTGCATGCCCTTGATACCGCATGTCCGAAAGTGAAACTACATTCATACACGTACTTTAAACTCTTCCCCAAACTACAAAATGCAAGACGGCTTTAACTTGAAAGCATTTGCGGACGACACATTAAATGTTGCATAAACATTGAATTATTCTTCACCTCTAGTGGTGTTCGTGGTTGTGAGCTAGAGTTCGATACGCCGGAGTGGGTGTCAAATTCAGGATTTTTCATTGGACCGCACGTTCTTTGTCAAGTGACGTCATTCTGTATAAAGTAACTTAGTAGGTTACTCAATGGAATATCATCTGCATCCGCGTTTTCAATTTCAGAATGAACTTGTTTTCTTTTCATTAAGAGTTGGTCATGTTAGAATCGAAATAATCTTCTTTCTATCGTCATTCGTGGTTTACCGTTCATTGAACCACGTAGTGAATTATGAGGCGCTATCGCAATCGAGGAATATCTGTTTGCCTTATAACTCACAACTGTGGTTTACTGAGCGATAAACTACGACAGAGTTAAGATTATTTCTTAACTAAACCACGCTGTGAGTTATGATGCGCAATCAATAAACCAATCGGGCTATCGCCCCCGTGGTTTATTCATTGTGCCTGATAACTCACAACTGGTTTATTTGAACGATAAACCATGACAGAAAGAAGATGACTTCTTAAACTGCACTTTCTGTGCATTCTTCCCTTGATCTATGGCGCTGAAAAAAGTTAAGGAACACTGTAAGGTTTGTTGATTTTTCGACAATATAATGTACGTTATAAAATCAAGTTAATTTCGTTGTCAAAATCAAATTTAAATTAGAGAGATTTTACTATTGTTTAAATAAAAAAATATTCAACATTTCTTTTATACAATGACTTTAGTAACTAAAACTAAATGCCTCTCTCTGTAATATTTAAATACCGTTATTACTTCTTTATTGACAATAGAACGATGTGCAAATAAAGCTTCAATAAAACAAATATGTCAGCGTGATGTTTCGAAATCTGTCGACACACAAAAATATTCATGAACCAGGAAAGTATACCTTTTCCAGGAAAAGCTTTATCCAGTTGGGTGTTTAGCATAGTTTTTAAAAGTGGTTACAATTGAGCATAGTTCTTTGAAAATACCAGGGAAGTCATCACATAGCGATCCATAAACTCTATTTTTGTCCAACAATCGACTAGATCTGGAGGTAGAGTGATGCTCTGACGTGCAGAAAATTTATAAATAGCAAAACGTTTCGGCTCATGTTAGTTGTTAGGCTGACATGGGCCGATACTTGTTGCAGTTGCATTTTTTGCTGGATCTGGAGGAAGAGTGTTCCTTTGACATGTAGAAAATTTACAAATAGCAAAAAGTTTCGACTCATGTCAGCCTGCGCGGACTGCGCAGGCTGACATGAGTCGATACTTTTTGCAGATGCATATATATACATGTATATAAAACTCCCTTTTCACAGAGCATATAGGTAGATATTGGTATATCAGTTACCTTGAAAGGATTTAACGAACAATAATAGTTGCACATACAAGCATAAGGGTTCTTTTTTTCAGTCATCTGGCCACCCTCGTCAACAGACACACACACACACACACACAAAACTACAACCCCATTAGCGATCCTTCATTATTTGCAAAGTCTAAAGGGATCGGTTGTTATCAAAGTATAGGCTACCGCAGAACAACCCTATTGGGGACACTTCTTTTTTTTTTGCAAAGTCTAAAGGCATCAGTGATTATCAGAGGATACCGCACAACAATCCTATATAGGGGTTCCTTAATTATTTGCAAAGTCTATAAAGGGATCGGTTGTTATCAAAGGATACCGCAAAACAACCTTATTGGGGATCCTTCATTATTTGCAAAGTTTAAAGGCACAGTTTTTTATCAAATGATACCGCACAACAAACCATATCGGGGATCCTTAATTTTTTTTCAAAGTCTAAAGGGATCGGTTGTCATTAAAGTACATGTATACCACACATATGTTTGCTAAAATCTGTGGTCGCGTACACCAACGACTCTAAAGAATGACATTATTTCAAATGAAGGCCGTCAGATTGACCAAGACATTCTGAATCAGCTAATCAGATGAGTTACCTTGAACCAAGAATCATAATTAAATTGATAGCTGACAGGTTAAATGGCCCATAAACAACAAAAACCAAGAGCCCATTACGCACAATACCCATATGTATTTAAAAACAAAATCCGCGACCAAAGTTGTGAATCATAATATACATGTAATAGCTTTTCTGTAGATCTGTGCGCCTTTTCAACTAGATAGATGGTTTATGACGGGTTATGATGCAATAGTGATTAGGGAATTACTCTAGGCTTAAAAAAAGCCATCTTCCAACTCCGTCGACACTTTTTGCCTCGCTGTGCGTATACATATTTTAATTCTGGCTACGCCCATTGAAATAGAACAAGGCAATTCTGTTATTTTCAGTTCTGCAAATCTGTTTATAATGTATGTGTCACATTAAGCCATGTCCGGTCACTATGCATTACTCGGTAAAATGACGTTGTTTAAAGAAGACGAACAGATTCTATGAAACCAGTCATTGCGCTTGCGCAAACAATCTGTATCAATATCCGGTTAGTACCATAAGGTGTAATGATAATGTGTAAATATAACTCGGCAAACACTCGACAAACGTCCAGTAAATTGCATCTCCGGTTAATTAAACAGACGGTTCCAGCAATAAAATAGAAGTGACTTCCAATATTTGAACAAAACAAGTGGCCCTAATAGTGTAAATGAACTGTTAGCAACCTCAACCCGTCGAAATATGAGACAATATGGAGGTGTCGAAACGAACCTCAAAAATCGACACCCTGACTTCCGCTAATGGCCTAGGATGGCACGTGTTTAATTTGTAGCTGTTGATAATATTTCCTCATTGAATAAATGCCAATTTTATTGTCTGTGTAACTTCGCCGACATTGTGTGACCGATCGATGGTCATCTTTTTGGTATGATAAAATATTCATGATACTTCATTGCTCATCTTTCGTAATTGTTCTATAGTACAAACTAATGCCTGATGAACGTATATACGGGATTATTACCGTATTCGATCTTGGGATGTATTCTGCACCATTCATAGAAATGTTCTAGGTTTATATTCTCCGCAATCTTCTAAATCTGAAAGCAACACAACTTCTGATTGGCTGAACCAGATGGTTTAGAAATCCACTATTTTCGCCTCAAGTTATTCCAATTAGTTTTACAAGAGAAATATGCTTAAATTCAATTTTACACTGCAAGTTTAGTTATTCTATTTTTTTCTTCAATGGGTAACACGGATACAAATCAATTCATATCAAACCCTCTGCATGCACACTTAAATTTGAGCCTTGTAAGGAAATACATTTGAAAACATAATTGCAAAAGAGTAAACCACCAGGCCGTTTGTATCTAATGCATGCGTCGACGAAATTCACACAAAAAAAAATCGACGGTATAAAATAAGTTTAAATGCCTTCTACGAGTATTTCAAATATAAGCAAGTTTCAAACCTTATAAGCCAACTGTTTACCAAACCACAAAATTTTGAACTCGTCCAAATTGATAGCTTTTGAAAAGTTCAAATGATCATCACCCAAAAATAGAAATTTCGCCTTGAGAAGGATAAAAACGTATTGAGAAAATGGGAAATGCCAGTTACCAGCATTTTCTCCTTTTCAATCAATGTGTTAAAAAAAAAAAGAAACTCATTCCATAGCCTCGTGGAAACTCTGGTTTGTGTTGTAAAGGGTTTAACCTGTGCACAACAAGTCCGTTTGCTAGCTACACTTTGGCTTGTAAAAAAAATGTAGAAAAGGGAGAGAAATGCCGGTAACTAGCACTTTTTTCCATGTCCCACAATGTTCTCTACCCCCTTTTAGTAATAATTTATCTGCCTTATGCAAATGTCTTTAGTTCCGAAAGGCCCAAAGTGATGTCGATTAAATAATGAATATGAACTACGCTCTAACAAAAGGGTGTTTTGCAGCTTTGTGGAACCTTATACCAGAGAGTCATCACAGTATTATTGGATCCATACAATCCATTCAGTCCAACAATCGACTGGATTGGCGGTAGAATGGTCCTTTGACATGCACAAAATTTACAGATATCAAAAAGTTTCGACCTATGTCAGCCTGCGCGGACTGCGCAGGCTGACATGGGTCGAAACTTTTTGCAGATGCATTAAGCCCCTTTTTCGCCGAAGCATAATTCATACATGAATGGTTAGTGCATTGCTACATCATGACAGAATTCAGATCATCATAATCGTCAGTTTACTTCAAAAACATCGTAACTACAGCTTGAAACAAGCTGTAGTTACGATGTTTTTGAAGTAAACCGACGACATATACTTGAAGTCAAATGTTTCAGGACTTTTAAAGTCTGCCATCAAAGTCAGCCTGATATAATCGGACGTGGGGAAACGGATAAAGGCAGAAAACTTTTAATCTAACCGACGAAAGTGTAGTTTATCGAGCGGACGCACTTACACACAAAATAGTTCCGTTTTACGTCAACCTAAGTGTCATATTAGCGATAAACAGCCTACGCGCATTAATATCAACATAACACTTGAGATGTTTTAATTTCCGAGACTGAATGAATACTACATAATGCCAAGAAAAAACGATTATCAATGAACTAAACGGAAAAAAACCACAGCCTGTATGATAGGGTCATGTTCAAGAAATTAAACTTGTTTATGTATCGATCCGCGTCAGGTGACCTGAGTTGTAACGAGTTCATATTGCACATTGAAGTAGCATGAGACCAGATTTCCTTTCGCAGATGTTAAGAAACTATAAACAAAGCTTGTAAAATTTATTTGCTTCGCCAACAAAGGTGGCTTTGAAGATTTTCAGGGGTATAAGCATAAAATATGGGCTCACTTTCAAAAGACAAATGTTCAAAATATGGTATGCAACTTCAAAGTTTGGCCTTTAATTGGGGGTGGAGGGGAGGGGAAAGAGAGAGGAGTTGGATTTTAGAATTTAAATGAATGGTTTGTTCAGTCGAATATATTACAAGCAATTTCGTTGAAATGATATCCCCCGCCGAAAACATTTACTCAACAGCATAACTTTAAATCGCTCTAAGGCGGCCATTTTAGATCGAAAAAAAGTGTATCGGCGGAATGGGTTATTAAACACACGTATAAAGTTTCAAGAAATTCTGTCCAATGGTTTTGGAGATATTCTCCCGGACAGACGGACGGACTGTCTGACGGACGTACAACGCTAAAACTATATCTATCCGCCTTCGGTGGGGAATAACAACCATATAATAACTAGTTCATCCATTTATGTGTTCCTGTCTTTCATTTTACTAGTGCTACACTCCAACACTATATTCCATGCAACTGGCTACACACACAACAACAACAACAAAATAATAATTCATGCTTAGTAAAAATGGAATTAATACATCTGGAAAAAGTATCAACCAAGGTCAGCCTGCACTGTCCGCGCAGACTGACTTTGGTCGATACATTTTGCTACTGGTAAATTTTCTGCATGTCACAGGACCGTTGTATTTAATAATTCGGCCTGTTATTAACTCTTTACCAATCAACAAAATTCAGGACTAGATCAAATTCAAAGCATTTGCAGGCAACATATTGAATCTAGCTAATTAGACAATTTCTGTATGTGATATGGTAGAAAACATTGTGGGAAAAGGAGAAAATGCTGGTTACCAGCATTTTCTCCTTTTCCTTCAATGTTTTCAAAGGACTTCTTCCCTAGGGTCCTTAAAACTAGGGATTGTGTGGTAAAGAGTTAAACAAAATGGATTTTATGTATCTATCATTATGTGATGACTATTGCCTGGTATTATACACACTGAAATGTTTTAAACTTCCTTTTGCCACAGCATGGCTTATTTGTGACCCATCAAGGAAAAAGGGACCTTATGGGAACTGCTTAAAGTGTCAACCCTGGTCAGACTGCGCGAATTGCGCAGGCTGACCAGGGTTGACACTTTTCGCTGTACTGATATTTTCTGCATGAAAAGTGGTCATTTGTACCTTGTTATTAAACAATCATTTTTGAATTTTCAGCTTAAACTGGCCTGCACTATCGTTGATCTGTTCTCATCTGATTGATGTACAGAATTCCGAGGTGGTCCCTTTTTTGCAATTTGGGTCACATTTATAAAATATCTCTCTAAAATACCACTAGTGGGCGTCAAAATTCAACCATAATATTGTTGAATAAATGTAGGAAAACAAATGCACGGAAAATGAAATATTTGGTTTTCTTTAAAAAAGTGTCATCCGTTTCGATATAATGGCATGGCGGCAGAACCATAAAGCAAAATCCTTTTAATTAAAATAGCCGAGCTTAGTATGAAATAGATGAGTTTCTGAAGACATAGAACTTCTTTGAAATATCACATTATTTCTCCGTCAGCTTTCTGGGGAGTTAACTAAACACAATTTGTCGAATAAAAAGGATTTATAATGGCTGAGTAACTGCAGAGCTTTCTCTTCCCGAAATATGACGGGGATTATGGATATTTCAAGGAAGAGAGAGCGGCAAGAACGGCTCAATATTAAATCCAATTTTATTCGGCCCTAGATCTGTCGAATTTCCTAACTTCCTCTTTTCTCTTTTATTTGGGGTCATGCATGGCTCAGGGGTAAAGGATTCGTTTACCGAAGGCTACAGGTTCGATCTTTACTAGAAGTACTGGGTTTTACGCGAGAGTGTTTTTGGCAAAGACACTTAAAAGCCCTAGACTAGTTCTGTAAAGACAGGACACTATTAGTTGTACAGTCTGGTGGCAGGGGACCTGGAAACTTGTTCATGGCTGTGGTGAATCATGTCGTCCAGAGCCGGTTCGGCTGCCGCCTCGTCCAAAATATAGACTGGTACTGCACGGTGTATGAATTCAATTGAATTCAGTATTGTACCCAAGCATGTCAAATAACCTCATAATATTATACCCCGGATACCTAAAAAAACACTTAATAACTTCCTTTACGATGTGACTCACTGATTGAAAAATAAATAAAACGACCCTTCACCATTCTTTCCCTCCTATGACTAGTTATATATACTCGATTTCGTAGATCTAAAAAGATATAATATCTCCTCAGATATAGATCTAGTTCGGTCCATTTTACAATCAATTAACGGACGGAGTAAATATTAGATCAGACTGCACATTCTGTGCAGTCTGATCCGGATCTACACCGTCCGCAAAAGGTACTTAAAGTCACCCTTGGCGGCGAGAAAGTGCATTATCAAACTTCGAGTGAGCGAATACAGACCTTACTTTTATCAAATTAACGCGCGAAAATGAAGCCATCGTTATATTCAAATATCTGTGGGTCTTCCAATATTACAATCGTATACAACAGTTTATGCCAGAGAAATTTAATTACACATCCCGCACATAGCCACTGTGATTTCTTTTTCTTCAATCTTAACCTTTTTTTTTTTTGTTGAATATAATTTGCAAGCGGGAAAATTTGCAAGCATTTACAGAATTTTAGTTTAACCCTTTACCACACAATCCCGACTTTTAACACCCTTGTGAATCAAGCCTTTTGAAAAAATTGTGGGAAAAAGAGAAAATGCTGGATACCAGCATTTTCTCCTTTTTTTCCACAATGTTTTCTACCCTTTTCAAAAAAAAGTTTCAGCGTTTGAGTCACGTTTATTTTTTCGTCTGCAAATGCTTTCAATTTGGACAAAACTAAAATTTTGCTGTTTGGTAAAGAGTTAAAATATAAAAAAAAAATAGCGAGAAAGGTAAAAGGTTGCTTATTACATGCATAAGTTTTTCACTTTTCTTCTTTTTTTATACCCAACTTTTCTAATTTCGTAAATTTGACAGCTTTGTTGTTGTTAGCCAGCTGAAAAACGAAATCGATGAAAGGCTTGTCTTTAGCCGGCTAGCTACCCACTGGAGCGAAGTTTCTTTGAGATTACTTTAACTGGCTAGCTACACACTTGACAGAAGGTTTTGAGGTACTTGTCGAAGACAATACCAGTGCGAGTAGAATTTTGAATTTTGAAGACCATGTATCGTGTTTTGTGCAAAGCCGAAGGAAATAAACCCAATTATACTGAATTTTTCTCAGGCAAATGAGTTTTTCGGTAACACTCAGATATGTAATTGGAAATGGAATGTTAAAATACAATGGCTGAGGCCATCGATCGTGGAAATGCTAACTTTTGATTGAAAATATGTTCGCCCGCTCACAGCCTGCTATTGGCGCAATGATACATAATTTGTTTACCGACGGCTTGGTACAAGGTTTTTTTCTTGCCAAACCAGTTCGCCCATGACTTGTTCATCCCATGAATGCACGGTACTCCATTTGATTGGGCATGAATATTTTTAGATCGAAATAATTGATTGTAATATTGGAAATTAAATGTTAACGGCCAGAGATATTTCAAAATTATAGTTTTCGGATACAAATTTTATTTTATTTGATATATTTGTATGGTTTCTCTTTCTATCCATCATACATTCTACTGCCATGGGACGTTACTCCTGACTCCTCCTAATGATTAAAGGGAGACCACCAATGCACAAATAATTTGTCATATGTACTCTTCATTCGACCAAAATTAAAGGTATTCATTTACTTTGTAGGTTGACCTTCAAGCAAATATTTGAATACTATTTCCCTTTTTCTTTCAAATTGTTAATTCCAGACAATAGTTTACTTGACTAATACCACTTCAACGTTCTCAGCACTTTGATTTTCGGCGTAGCTGAATGTGATACGACCAGAAATTGAGAGATGTATCTAAAATTCTTTGATATTTCTCTAGCCGGCTAGCAACCTACCCGTCTCATATAATACTAAAATGTATAAAATTTACACTTGATACTTGTTGTCAATCTCGCACCTTCTAAATTAGCAAAAAAAATTAACTTAAACGCTGAAAAATGGATCTAAAATACGTAGCTGTTTAACACAAAGGCCAATGCCTCAACCCTCACAAACTGTCTGACATATCCTTCATTCGATGATTAGTTGTAAAAATATTTATATTCAATTCAGTAATGACTGGAAAAATGATTGTTCTTTTACTATTAAAATCTTTCATGTCATTCATGTAATACAGTTGTTAGTTTCATTTGCCCTTTTTTATTATTTCCGTTGTTCATCGAATCATCTTCCGCTAGATGGCATTCTACAAATACTCATCTATCTAATTTGGGCATCCTGGATACAGAACCGGACTACTTTTCTACGCGATAACCGTTGAATTTCAAAATAAAATAAATGTTTACTGAATAAAACGCAATCTTCTGCGATTCAGCTATAATCAACAGTTTAGAGAAATCTGGATCTAAAACAGGCCTGATTTTCCCTCAAACGTATCTATAATAGCCATTTTCTCCATTGCTACTTTATAGCGAGTATTATTACAATACCCCAAATATTGGGGGCAGTGATGCGTCTTATAAGACAGGTCGAATCTTCGAAGAATATGACAAGCGTAGACAACGTTGTTCATCGTTCACTGAATTATTTCAGTGGAAAAAAAATGAAAAATTGAAAATAGACAAAAAACTGCAGGTAGTAAGGAATCTTTTTTACAACAGAATAGAGTGTATTTCAATAATATGAAACAATTTACCGGAAGTAGTTTCCAAGTTTAAACGTTGCAGTTGTTAATAAAGTGTGGGAAAGCCGGAATAGCTTTACGTCACGCGATGAATTTCTTTTACACACGCGAGGAAATTTCAAAGATTTTACTCTTTACCAGCCAACAAAGAGTTACTTTTCAAAATGAAAGCATTTTCGGGCGTCACATTAAATATGGCTTCGATGATGGAATTTATCTTAACCCTTTACCACACATTGATGAACTTTAACGACCATGAGGAGGAGGAGGCCTATTAAAAACTTTGTTGGAAAAGGAGAAAACTGCATCATTTGGGCCACTGTGAAATAATCGCTTACATCTATATCGCCTATCTGCTTTCGATTTCGATAGGTCTAAAATTCTGCTGTGTTGGAAAGGGTTAACAGGTTAAAACACATTATATAGGGAAATCAGAAACTGCTACTTAAAAAGCCGTTTTTCCTCGAGGATACAAAAATACCTAATCGTTTGAAGAAAGATCAAAACTTTGCAAGCGAAGGTAAACATAATTACGATGCTTTATCGCTATCATCGGAAAATTTTGTTCAGTCTGATGTTGATCTGCGCCGTGTTAACTCTTTACCAAACGACAAAATTTTGGACTAGTCCAAATTGAAAGCATTTGCAGACGACAAAGTAAGTTTGAATCAAAAATTGAAATTTAATTCGGAAAGGGTAGAAAACATTGTGGGAAAAGGAGAAAATGCTGGTTACCAGCATTTTCTCCTTTTCCTACAATGTTTTCAAAAGGCTTCTTTCTTAGGGTCGTTAAAAGTCGGGATTGTGTGGTAAAGTCTTAAAAAAAATATCCGTTGGTACATTAATAAATGTGTTCACATACTGGCACATCTTCATTTACTTCAAAACCTCATAACTACAGCTTGTTTTAAGATATAGTTACCAGGTTTTTGAAGTAAACCGACGACATGCTGAAGATACAGATAAGTTTTAAAGACCCTGAAAATGAGGGTTGTTTGAAGAAATCAAATCAAAGAAAATGCTAGAAACATGCTTTTTCTTCTTTATTATACCCCTGCAACGAAGTAGGAGGGAAAACTCGACTTTTGCGGACAGCGTAGATCAAGATCAGACTGTACAGAATGTGGCAGTCTGATCTTCGATCTACACTGTCCGATGATGAGATGGTATTCCCCAAAATCTACCTCTGAAATAACAATATTTGCTTTTTTCTTTTTGTCTTAACTATCGAATTGAAAATTTCATTGTACTTATTGAGCAAGATAAAGGTTCATTCACAATCCCCGCATCAAGCACTAATTAATGTAACATTTGGCGGTGATATCCTTATATAACTGTGTCTTTAATGAATGATCTATTTTGTTCATGAAGATTGTACGTTCTCACTTTTCGTGGATGTAAAATTAACAAGTCAAAGGAAACGATCAAAATAAATCACAATTAAGGGTACAAGCAAGCACCAGGTTTCCTTCATTTAGTTTCAATAATTGACCTAGTTATCCTTTTTCATCAATGGGTAATTTAACTCATTACAAAATGAAAAAAATTCAAGTTTGTCCAAATCGAAAGCACTTGCAGACGACTAAATAAAATAACTGAAAATTTGAAATTTGTTTTGTGAAGAGTAGAAAATATTGTGGGAAAAGGAGAAAATGCTGGATACAAGCATTTTGTCCTTTTCCCACAATGTTTTCAAAAGGCTTCTTTCTCAGGGGCGTCAAAAGTAGGGATCGTGTGGTAATGGGTTAAGGTTTGTTGCTCCTTTTTTAGTACTTCGCAGATCAAAATCAGACAAAACAAAAAGTGCACTTGTCAAAATAAGACCGCACGAAAAGTGCAGTCTTATTTCCACAAAGTACATTTAACTACCTTGAAAACAAATCTATTAATTTGCAAGTTGTACTGTACAAACTCACCATGCATTAACGTACAGTCTCGCAAATCGGAAGCTAGAGTCACTGTACACCCAAAGTCATGCAGTAAGCTGCGGTAAACAAGCTTCATAAGGGTTAATGATTAAGACGGTTGTTAAAAAAAAAAATGGCTATCATAGATCCATAATCATTTCATGACGTTCCCGTCATAATACGTCACGGAGATGTATTAAGCCCCCTTTTGCCACAGCATGACTCAAATATTAAACTTTCCCGTCGAAAACTTCGTCTTACCTTTTTTTACGCCCAACGAAATGAGTTAAGTTCATTTTATTATATACCTAGCAGCGAAATCCTGGAATTTCCCAGTGTAATAAATTTTGATATCATCACTAGTGACGTTATCAACTTTCACTTTCACTTCCTGACGTAATCTGGGAACTATAGATCTACATTTTGTTTTCGGCTACATTTTTTTCGATTTTCAAACGCAAAATTACAAATAATGATGTTAATAACGTATATAATAAATAGAATAATCAACTGGTTATTTTTGATATGAAAAATATCTCAGTCGGACGCGTCGTAAGGCGTTAAAAAAAACTCGTGCTGCGCACTCGTTTTTTCAACGCCTAACAACGCATCCTCGTGAGATATTTTTCATATCAAAAACAACCAACTGATTATCCTCTATTTCCATAACCGTTAAACAATAAATTAATAAATCACCACCAAAACACAACTTTGTTTTTCTTTCTATCTATTGCAGACCCTTTTCTAAAACATTCTGGCTGAAAGAGACCTTGTTTGCATCAAGCAGTTTCTTTTTTTTTTTTATAAAAGTCATAAATTTTTCGTCATAATTCACCAGAGATTACATTCATTAATTATCATTAATAAATTTAGAGTTTTCTGCCCAAGGCCTACTTCAAGAGCTACAATGAGTCATTCAAAATGGATCATGTATTCTGCCAAAAGAGCGTCCTAGTTCCCATTCCAAGGCTGTATTTTGGAAACAATTACTCATTTCACCATTTTTTTTCAAACACTGTACCCTGCTAAGCGTATGTGTCTGAAAATAAGAGAGTTTTTTTAAAAGTATACATAATAGGAATCAGCGGTTCACTGTGACCGATGCACACGTAAACCGACACAGAAAAACAACCCCTTCCACATCCGGGCAGCCCAAAAGGCTCTCCGTCGAGTACCCACAAGGGACCTGCCGACTTTTTATCATGTTGCCGAAATGGCGATTAACATTTGCAAAGGTCACGTGATTAATTAAGAGGGCGCCAATTAATTGAATAATGTCGGATGAATTACGCTGCTGCTACTCATAATTTCGGCCCTTTCATGTTTCTGATGTTTTGTTCATTGATTATGCGAGTTTTTTTTTTCATGAAGCTCTTTTCAGTGCCACAGGCAATACAGTGGGCTCCTGAGGACGGCATAGATCAAGATCAGACTACCTAAAATGTGCTGTTTGAATATTCATCAACCATTCCTCTAAACGTTCTTTAGTATTATTCTCACGAATTTTCTGATATTAAAAGTAACACTACTGGTAAATTGGCTTGACCAAGCTTTTCATTAGTTTACCGAGAAATAGTGGTAGAATATGGTCGGTTTACTTAAAAAACCTCGTAACTACAGCTTGTTTCAACTTGGATCTATGCCACCTGTTTGTTTCTAAAGCCTTTTGGATATTTTTACCTTTAACTTCAAGGATTGATTATAGGATTGATTACCTAACAACCGTTGAAAAGTCTCTCCCTCTTTCTGTCTCTGTCTCTTTCTCTCATTCAACATGACTCATACGAATGCATCAAATGAAATATTGCTTTTAAGGATACGTCTTTTCAGCCAGGTAGAAAAACGCTGCTTAAACTTGATATTGTTCATAATATAGTCAGATGTGTAAACTACGATAAATAATCAACATTTAAAGTGTAAGGGATAAAGAAACTCGACGGATTTGTCTCAGATTTAAACCCGAAAAAACAAAAAAACACTACGATGTCTATGATGGCCTCCAGCTTTGTCTGCGCATGTCATACTATTCGAAGGTTGACCTGTCTTACATGACGCATCACTCTCCCTAATATCGGGGAGATTGTAGTAATACGTGCTATAAAGTAGCAATGGAGAAAATGGCTTTTATCAATAAATTTGAGGAAAAGACAGGCTCCAGGTTTCTCTAAACTGCTGATCATAGCTGAATGAATGGCACCAGGTAGCGTTGTATTGAGTAAAAGTCTATTTTAGTTTGAAATTCAAAGTAACGGTTGTCGCGTAGAAAAGTTGTCCGGTTCTGTATACCCAGGATGCCCAAATTAGATAGATGAGTATATGTAGAATGCCATCTAGCGTGCGATAATGCAGCCTCCAGAGAATGAAATGCATTTGAAACCGTCGTTATCTGTGCAACTTTGCAACCATCAGGGGCAGCATTTGGGATGAAGATATACAAGAATGATTATACTTTCATAAAATAAAGATGAAATTGGTTTTAAATGGACGAAAATAAGTAAAGACGTATCTTCAAATCCAAAAGGGACTTCGAAGAAATACCTATTAAATGGCTCTATAAAATATTCACGCAATCTTATTGTTTTTCTCGCAGACAACAGGGAAAACCAGGTGGCGCTGGAGAAAACTTATCGGATAAAAGACGACACCATTTTGCCGGCGCTATTTACTTATTCCCCGTAAATAGTCCGGCTCTTTTTCTCACTCGCGGAGGATAATTTCACACAAATAACTTGATCTCTCGGGATTCTCGTAAAAGTTCACGAGAGAAATGTTGGTCCCGCGGGACTCTCAGACCAATTTCAGTGAGCGTACAAGAAACTTGATATTTAATTACCCGTTCAGTGCAGAGGACAAAAGCAGTGACGCATGTTTGCACCATGTGAAACGTATACCTATTTAAGGCGTATGAAAAATCGAACTGAAAGCCCCGTCAAAAATAGCTCATATCTTGTCATTTTACGAACACGAAGATTCCAAAAATATTTTCTAGACACCCTTTCAAGGAAAAAGAGAAACATTGATAAAGATTTCACCCTTTACCAGACAACAAAATTTTAGCCTTGTTCAAATTGAACACATTTGCATACTACAATTCCAGCGTGGCTCAAATGGTGTAATTTTTCTTTGAAAGAGTAGAAAAACATTGTGAGAAAAGGTGAAAATGCTGGTTACCAGCATTTTCTCCTTTTCCCACAATGTTTTCAAAAGGCTTCTTATACAGGGGTTTTAAAAGTCGTGATGGTATGGCAAAGAGTTAAGCTAGTAATACGGCCATTATTTCTCGTATTTTTTCTCACTTTATCAATAACTGATTATCTGTAGAAAAACAGAGGGAAAAGCTGAAATGAATTATTACTCTGAAGTGATCCAGTAACACGGTTTTGCGTGAAAAAAGTAATCCGAATTGCAATGTAGCTCCGTTTTTCCACCTATAGACATTTTGTATATATCTGAAAATTACAACTGATTTCCATAAATTGTGTAAATCGTGGAAAGAATAACGTGTTAACGGTTGTCTTGGAGATATTATCTTATGATAACAATAAATCTTTCCGTAAAAAGTTTCATAAGAACTCAAAAAAGACAGATCTTTTAACCTTTTTACCAAACAGTCTTGTGTTATGGCGACCTTGAGAAAGAAGCCTTTTCAAGAATTTTAAGAATATTGTGAAAAGGAGTGAAATTGCTCACAAAGATTATTTTCATACTTTCTCTCCCATAAAATCAATAATATATTTTATTTCATGCTTTCCGGTAGGATATCGAGAAATGGCAGTGAAAATATTTTTCGATCTTACACTGGTACCACCAGTGAAAATACCGATTTTCACGTTCTTGTTGCCTAGGTAAATTGCGCGTGCCTAACAACCAGATGGGAAATATGACGTCATATACCTTACATTTCACGCGCTTGACGTAACGTTGCTATGCGGGAGGGGTACGCCACGGGGAATAAGGGAAAAGAACTGTACTGAATTTTGATAAAGCTCCTCCCAGAAAGGATTAAAAGCATGAAATAAATAGAATATTTGTTTTTTTCGGTGAAAGATCGAAATTTATTTCATCTCGTGAACACCATCGGTAATATTTTCACTCGTGGCTGCGCCACTCGTGAAAATATTACCGATGGTGTCCACTCGATGAAATAAATTTCGATCTAACACCGAAAAAAACAAATATCCTCTATATCTTACACTGGTACCACCAGTGAAAATACCGATTTTCACGTTCTTGTTGCCTAGGTAAATTGCGCGTGCCTAACAACCAGATGGGACTTATGACGTCATATACCGTACATTTCTCGTGCTTGACGTAACTTTGCTATGCGGGAGGGGTACTCCACGGGGAATAAGGAAAAAGAAATGTACTGAATTTTGATAAAGCTCCTCCCATAGAGGATAAGAAGCATGAAATAAATAGAATATTTGTTTTTTTCGGTGAAAGATCAAAATTTATTTCATCTCGTGAACACCATCGGTAATATTTTCACTCGTGGCTGCGCCACTCGTGAAAATATTACCGATGGAGTCCACTCGATGAAATAAATTTCGATCTTTCACCGAAAAAAACAAATATCCTCTATATCTCGACTTTTAACAAGTCTGAGACAGACAATTTGTTTAAAACATTATGGAAAAAGGAGAAAATACTGCTAACCACCATTTTCTCCTTTTTCACCTATCGAAGTCAACCTCCACGATTATGAAGGTTGATATGTTGTCTGCAAATGCTTTCGTTTTGAACAAATTCAAAATTTTGTTGTGTGGTAAAGGGTTAAACACATAACCTTACCTGGATCTCTGAATAGTGCAAGTATTTTTGTTAACTCTTTTTCTGTATTTTGTCGCCTTTGCAAACACTGAACCCGAAAAGTCAAACTAGACTGTTCGCATTGGTCACAAATGTTATTGGATGAAAATAGCGACACTTGTACGGATAGTGGGAGGATGGCCACGACCCCCTATCATATATATATATATATATATACGTGGCTTATAAAGTTTTTCTTTTTTTAAAAAAAGCCTTTTCAAATCATTGGAGGAAAAAGAAAAAATGCAGGTAACCAGCATTTTCCCCATCACAAGTTGCTCTACACTTTTAAGTTAAATGTGATCAAAATTGTTGAAACTGATTTTGATAGGGACAAAAACAATGTGGAGAAAGAAGAAAATGCTGGTTACCAGCATTTTCTCCTTTTCCCACAATGTTTTCAAAAGGCTTCTTTCACAGGGGCGTTAAAAGTCGGGTTTGTGTGATAAAGGGTTTAAGACATTCCCATCATTTGAACCAAGATTAACTCTTAACCCTTTCCCAAACGGCAAATTTTGGACCAGACCAAATTGAAAGCATTTCGCAGATGACAAATTAACAGTTGCTAAAAAGATGTTTTTTCTATATGATAGGGTAGAAAACATTGTGGGAAAAGGAGAAAATGCTGGTTACCAGCATTTTCTTCTTTTCCCACAATGTTTTCAAAAGGCTTCTATTCCTGACACGTAAAAACCAGGGATTGTTTGGGAAAGGGTTATAGGCTGCAGGGCCTGACTAAGGGACCTTTAGCGGACAGTTGAAGATCAGACTGCACATTACGTACAGTCTGATCTTGCGTCTAGACTGTCCGATGAAGAGATACTTTTCCTCCAAAATATATATATATGTAGATCGTTACCAGCATCATCTCCTTTTCCTACAAGGTGTCCAAAAGCTTTCCTTCTCAGGGTCGTTAAAAGTCGGGATTGTTTTGTATAGGGTTAGGGTTTAATTTGCTGTCTGATTACCCTTTCGTGTTGGACAAACCTGAAATCTGACATTTCGGTAAAAAGATTTAAAAAAATAAAGCTATCTTACTAATTATTACAGTCAGATAGCGAACGATGCAGATCCAGGATCAAACTGCATGTTTTTGTGCAGTCTGATCTTAATCTACAACATCCGCAAAGATATCCAATACGACATTGGCAACGAAAGAGTTAAAGAATTTTTGTCAAGGGGAAAAAAATCACAGACAAACATGCAATATAGACAGGTCACCGTATTGCAGATTGAGGTTGGTCGGCGCACTGCAGACTGATTACGAAAGAAAGTAAAGACGTATATTACATATCATAAAAATTTTGTGCCCTCTACGTATATTTCCCAAGTAAATCATTAATTATTTATAGTCACATTTCCCATAATTCAACTGTATAGAGCATGTCTCCCCAACGTAACTTCAATTTCCTTCTTTTTATTGCCAAGCCGTCTGACTAATATTCTGTCTTATGATGTGTCCCATATTGATAGATGTTTTTACCCACATAAACTACCCATATTTCAAATTGCACATGTTTGACATATGCAAATGATGCCATAATTGATGAAAGCTCTATTATCCTGCTCCTCATTTCTAAAACATAGCTGACCCAGGTTTCGCATGAAAGTTGTAGTCT
Organism: Tridacna crocea; assembly: GCA_943736015.1. Taxonomy (NCBI): domain Eukaryota; kingdom Metazoa; phylum Mollusca; class Bivalvia; order Cardiida; family Cardiidae; genus Tridacna; species Tridacna crocea. The sequence continues at coordinate 22,644,913 of OX031066.1, forward strand.
AAATTGATGATACTGACAAAGCCTATGTTAAATCCAAAACGAATTCATTATTGTTATGCAGGTTTCTTTGTTACTATTTTTTTTGTCCATGATGTACACACCTGTCTAAGAAGCGAATACTCTTCAAGTAAATTTCTATACACAAGTAGATGCAGGCCTATGTAATAGTACATTACATATTTTCGGGAAGAAAAAAATATCTCTAAAGAAAGCGTTATTATTCGAGCCTTTGGCGAGCGTAATAACATTTTTTTGGGAAGTTTAAATTTTATCTCAAATGCCAATGAATGTCAGATGTCATGTAATGATTTTTCATAGATTATAGATCAGAGGATGCAAAACTATCTATAGATGCAACCGTAATAATATCATTAAAACACATTCACTTTTATGAAATACGTACACAATGACATAAAAAATGACGTCACATCTTTTTTTTTTTTGTGATATTAAACGTGTATATGATAAGAAAATTCGTAATGGGCATGCTTTTAAAAGTGGTTCTAACAATGCTACATTGAAAACAAGGAAGGTTATATGATACATGTAAAACATTTTCTTTGCTACTATACACCTTTACCGCCATTATAATGTGACCAATTAATCATTCTATGATTGGAATCTGTCAGACTCTCCTTAGGTTTTTGCACTCGGAATTTCTCGATTCATGCAATACCTAGTCACTAAGTATAATCCATTAGGTTGCTCGACGCGACTCAGAGACCTATTGCAGATAATGTAAATTAAGATCAAATTACACAGTATGTGCAGTCTGATCTTGAATCTGCATTGTCCGATACGGACATATTATTTCCCCCACCCCACCCCCTCCACATACACACTTAACAAGCGCATTTGAAATGGCAAATTTGGGACTCTACTTATGGCTGGAAAGTTTAATTTCACTTGTTTAGCAGGCTACGGCCTATCCGTGTCAGCGTCGTTGGCGAAGAGAAGGAATTTTGCGGACAGCATAGATCAAGATCAGACTGCATAGATCTTGCAGTTTGATAATATATCTGTACTGTCTGCTTGTTTAAGTCAAATTCTACAGGATAAAAAATATCTTCGATTTTCAGCTGATTGTCCTTCAAGCCGTCGGCAGATGTCGAGTTTATATGAGCCAATCTCTGGCAGAAAAAGAACTTCATGTATTTATGTGATATATCACACCAAGCAAGACATCGCATAAATATGGATCACTAAAAATCAATTTTGTTCCACAGCCGACTAATTCATCGATTGATCCTTTGATATAATAAGAAAATTTATCCATAGCAAAACGGTTCGATCCGGGCAAGCCTGCACACACTGCGCAGGCTGACCTGAGTCGATATTTTTCACAACTACAGATACTTTAAGCCTTTTTTTCACAAGGAAATGTTTCATATATTTGGTGCTTAAGGTAGTAGACCCGTGGCACTTCTAGTGTAGTATGGCATAAAAAAGTCTTAATTGTTGATAAATACTGATTTATACAAATATAATACGTTTGCACGTTTTTAACCGATCAGAAATTCCTATGATGTCTATCTTGAAATTATTTGTTGATATGTTTGTTAGTTTCCAGGAAAGGGAGGTAGTTATTATCTCCCTTTGTAATGAGAATAAGGTGCTTTTAGATTTATAAAAGATAATTCTAAGAAGGACAAAAAGGCTCGATGAAAGTATTACAATAATACTCATTTTTAATATAACAAATTTTGTAGGATAATAAATTATTATAATGTCATTAATCAAGTGATTTTGTATTGGCCCAGTTACAGGTCCGAGGTCAGCCGTATTGGCCTTAGGCCGAAGGCCGAGGTCCAATACGGCTGACCGAGGACCCGTAACTGGGCCAATACGAAATCACTTGATTAATGACAATTTTATTAAATAACCCTTTACCAAACAATCTCTGGTTTTTACGACCCTGAAAAAGAAGCCTTCTAAAAACATTGTGAGAAAAGGAGAAAATGCTGGTAACCAGCATTTTCTCCTTTTTCCCACAATGTTTTCTACCCTGCTGGAAACAAATATCAATTTTCGGTTACGTTTACTTTGCCGCCTCCTTGAACGTGATTGGCTGAAAGTAAGCGCAGACGCTCACGCCACTGAACTTTTGACCAATCACGTTCAAGGATTTCTGTATTAGTCGCGGGTCATCAAAATCAGAAATGCGACTGGTATCGCGTGGACCGGTTTCCATGTATAATTTCTATATATCCAATAGGTAATTAATAATATAGAGTAATAGCTGTTACCTTTTACAGGTCCACTACCTTAAAGGGTTAATGGCGATGGTGTTTATCTATTGGTATACATTTTAATCTCACACTGATCGCGTCAAGTCATTTGAAAGGTTAAGCCATCTTCTATTATAAATCAAGGAGCCATGCTCTGGCAAAATAGGGTTTAAAAGCAATTCCGTGATGCATTATATCAATTAAGGCAATGATAGCAGTTTAATACATATTTTTGCATCCATAAAAATCAATTTAGTCTAATATGAACAATTGTGAAGTAGGCCGGTCCTCTTACATACAGAACATTGATCACAAGAAAATTTGACCTGTTACGCAAAAAGGGACTATCTGGGAATTCTGTATATCAAATAGTTCAAAACAGATCAAGGATAGTGCAGGTCAGTTTAAGATGATAATACGAAAATGATTGTATAACAAGGTACATTAACCATTTTTCATACATAAAATGTCATTAAATCGAAAAGTGACCCTGGTCAGACTGCGCAATTCGCGCAGTTTGACCAGGATTGACACTTTTCGCAGTTCCCAGAAGGTCCCTTAATGCATGATGGGTCACAAATAAGCCATCCTCCAATACGAATGAGCAATATCATTGAAAGAGAGTCTTAACGGCATCTCCGTGATTCATTACCAAATAATTCATAACATCATGTTAGATCCATAAAATCCATTTTGTTAAATAGCCAGCAAAATACAAATATAGAATGGTCCTTCGAGATGCAGAAACTTAGTACAGTTATGAAGGCAAAAAAGTCCCGGCACAGGTCAGCCGAGGTGGACTGAGCAAGCTGACCTGAAATGACACATTTTGCAGATTCATCAACTCATTACCAAACGACAATATTTTACGCTTGTCCAAATCGAAAGCATTTACAGACGACAAAGTATAAAAAAAAAAAGAATGAAAATTTGAAATTTGTTTTGTGAAGGGTAGAAAATATTGGGAAAAAAGGAGGAAAAGCTGGTTACCAGCAATTTCTCCTTTTCCCACAATCTTTTCTCAAGGCTTCTTTTTCAGGGTCGTCAAAAGTAGGGATTGTAAGGTAATGGGTTAAACCCTATTTTACAGGGCATAGCTAAAATAGTTTGAAAGTCACCATCATGAAATATGCTATAAAAAAAAAAAAGATCTGTATAAAATCGAGACGACAAGGATTTCGAGACAATATAAGTTCCAGATTGTATAATACAGACATGATACAATTGGCTAACCCCTTTGGGAACAATCCCTTTTCACACCGTGTTGAATTGTTGTATACGATCTTCCTAATGTCCTCAGGTGATTCAACTTAACCCTTTACCACACAATGACGACTTTTAACACCCCTGAAAGAGAAGGCTTTTGAAAACATTGTGGGAAAAGGAGAAAATGCTGGTAACCAGTATTTTCTCCTTTTCCCACAGTGTTTTCTACCCTATCAAAGAAAATTCATTTCATATGAGTCACATTGAAACTGTCATCAGCAAATGCTCTCAATTCGGACGGGTCTAAAATCTTGTCACGTAGTAAAGGGTTAAAAAGTATCCACTCTCGACTGACGTATAGACTTTTGAGATTACCTGCTTTGTCCTCGTTAAAATAAAAGCTTGATGGATAATAAACCGTTTCTTCATTTCTTTCCCCACCCACCCCTTTTAAGGTAGTAGACCCCTAACACTTCTAGTGCAACATGGGCTAACATTTCTTGCTTGTTGAGAAATACGGATTTATACAGATAATCTGTATAAATCCGTATTTCTCAACTAGTAAGAAATTTTATTGAGATGTAATACTTTTGAACATTTTAAGCAATCAGAAATTCCTTTGATGTCTGTCTTGAAATTATTTGCTGATACTTTTTTTAGTTTCCAGAAGAGGGAGGTAATTATTATTTCACTTTGTAATGAGAATGTAGAGGTTTTAGACGTAAGAATGATAATTCTAAGAGGGATACTCAGGAAAAAGTGGCTCGGTTAAAGTAGTACAATCATACTCATTTTAATCATAGCAAAATTAATGTTGTGGGAAGATGTTAGAGTGGAAATAGCTGTTTCTTTTACGGGTCCACTACCTTAATTCCGGTAAGTCGTTTACTTAAACAACAGTGCTTTAGTCATACGGTGGAAGCCTTTTGAAAACATTGTGGGAAAAGGAGAAAATGCTGGTAACCAGCATTTTCTCCTTTTCCCACAAAGTTTTCTAACCTATCAAAGCATTTCACCATTTGAGCCAATTTGACATCGTCGTCTGCAAATGTTTTCAATTTGGATAGGTCTAAAACTAAGCTGTGTGGTGCCGGGTTAACCTATTTCATCTTCATATTATCATACTATAATCAGTCTTCTATCTCCATGCCAAATAATGCCGCTTTAGATTGCAGGGTTGCATCGGTTACGATCGATAGAAAAATAGAAAATACATTTCCTTTTCTTGGGGCCATCAAAAGAAATCACTGTTGCAACGCTTTCGGTTTGAAATCGAGGATTCCCTAACACCATTTATATGTATGGGTAATTCATCTGTTTTCACAGCTGACTAAATTTTGAACCATTTTACAGTCTATTAAGTATTTACCAAATGACAAAATTTTGGCGGAGCCTAAATTGAAAGTATTTGCAAGCGACAAATTTAATATGACCTGAAAATTGAAACTTGTCATGACAAGGGTAGAAAACATTCTGTGAAAAGAAGAAAGTACAAGTTAGTGTGTAACCGGAACAAAATTGTCTTTCAACATACAGTGTATAATGAAAAATTTAGTGCAATATTTGAAAGCCAAAAGCGACAATCAGCAACTCTAAAAATGTAAATCCATAAGGAAAATGACCGAATTCAAGTTGCGAGAACTTGTGGATGAAACCCCTTTGCCTAGTCGTTTGATTATGTATATTGTTCTGTATTGTGCCCGCCCGGGTGGCTCAGTGGTGAGTGTGTCGGACTCATGACCTGGTGGTTGTGAGTTCGATACCCGGTTGTGGTGAACTTTCTTTCCGGCGTTTTTTCGCCTCTCACCTCTGCTGAAGCATGTGAGAAAAGTAATCGGTGGCTTTGGAAAGAAAGAAGTGTTAGTACTGGTATGAGAAAGCCAGGAAACACATGTGCGTCACCGACCGCCATGATATGACCTTCATGCGCAGATCCAGATATCTTTCTCAGGGGGGTCCTACCGCAAATGCACTCTTATTATATGATACTTTGATTTCGGATTTCAGTGGATGTAAGTCAACGTTTCCAGTTCTAACCATGAGGAGGTCTCCACATTTAGAATCATTTATTTTTTAAATTTATGACTGTACTTTACATAAATGTTGTGCAATATCAAACCAGAACCATTTCACGAATCTGATAACTAAATTTTGCCAAAATTCCGGGGGAGGGGGGGGGGTCCGGACCCCCAGTCCCCCCTCTGGATCCGCCCATGACCTTAGCAGTTAAAGTGGCGTTAAACCCCAACACAACCAACAAACAAATTGTTCTGTATTGTAAATCTTATTTTTATAACCTAAATTGGCAATAAAATATGCTTAAAAGTCACAGTCTAATAATGTCTATGAGTCACAGCAGTGCTTGATCCAGTACATCACAGAGATGCATTAGCAACCTTTCGCCAGAGTATTGTGGCTAATATCTATCCATTGTTTCTAAAGAAAGCATGAAATAAGGAAACTATTTTTTTTTTTAAATTCATACTTGGTTTTTTTATGGTCTAACAGAAGAAAAGTAAAAAAGCATTTAACTTCTCCTCTTTCAATTGTAATGTCTATAGCATACATATGACCCTTTTGTGAATCGTGATGAAGAACATGCGCCAAATTGATGCGCGCTGGGACTGTGCACAAAATACTTTATGAAATGTTCTTATTAAATATTGATGCAAACTTATTGTTTTCTCGCAGGCAGCTGTAAAAACCAGATAGGGCCAGATGGTTTTTTTTAGGTGAATTCCATTACCTCTTGCTTCTTGTTTTATTCAACTACCATAAAATATCATGTTTTATGGCCCTTACGAAGGTGTTTTGAAACATTCTGGAAAAGTTTTGTTTATACTGCAGTTCAACGCCGTTTTAACAGCTTAGATTATATCAGTGGGGGTCAGTGTACCTACGCGTGTGTTTCCTGGCTTTCCCATACCAGTACAGAAAAAAATTCTTCACAAGTCATGGACTTCTTTTCTTACAAGCATCAGAAGTGAGAGGTAAAAATTCGCCAGGAAGGAAGTTTGCTTAAACCTCGACGTTATGGGTTACATATGTTAACAGTGGAGCTACCCGGTCGGGATTCGATGAAGACAACAAAACCAGCATTTTCTCCTTTTCCCACCCTTTTTTTTTTTTTTTTTTTTTAACTCTTTTTAAAGACTTTTTCCATCTTAAGCGCCAACCGACCGCAAGCAAAGGATTAATCATTCTAAATTCAGTTCAGCATGTACATGTAGGTTGCAATACCAGCGTTTTCATTGGTGGAGACGATCTTTCTTAGCCAATATGATTGCGAATCTTTGAATTCAAAATTAGAACAACATTTAGGTACATTATTGATTCCAGCTTCTAAATTACCTCTTTAATAAGCAATCCCGACTTTTAATGACGCTAAACAAGAAGGATTTTGAAAACATTGCCAAAAATGGAGAAAATGTTGTACATTTATAGAGACATTGCCATCATTACAGCTGAAGGCCTGAGAACCCATAAAATAAATAAAATTAACTTATTTTTAAACCTAACAACAGACATTAAAGATTTGTCCAAATTGAAGACAGCGTGCAGCCGACAAACTAAATGTGATTCAAAAAGCCTTTTTTTTTTATGGTAGAAAATACTGTTGGGAAAAGGAGACAATGCTGGTTACTAGCATTTTTTCTTTTCTCACAATGTTTTCAAAATCCTTTTTTCAGTCATTCAAAGTTCGAGATTGTGTGGTAAATGTGAAAGTATAATTATATTTAATTTTTGACAATATGGAAGACGATCAACAGTAGGTTTGAGACTCCAGGGTCTGCATTCACCAAATTTGCAAGTAACATAACTCCCGATTGGGCAAACCAAAGCGTTTAGCCAATCAGGAGTTGTGTTACTGTCAAATTTAGAAAACTCTCGAAAATAAGACCAAGAACAACTATAAGAATGATTGGTAAACACACGCCCAACTACCTTGCTTTTTTTTTTTATCGTATTCAAAATAACACAGACGAATATAACTGCAGGAAGAAATGTCAGTACAGCCATTTATAAAGATTTAAACCCACAATTTAGCTATTATTTCTACGAATTTTCTTCTCTTCGAATAATCGACTGTCGGTGACAAAAAGGAAAAAGCCGGTATGAATTATGGCCTCGATTTGGTAATCAAACATGGCTTCCTTTGAAAATGGTTATCTAAAAGAATCTTGTCTGTTTCAGTGCATAATGGCTTCTAAAGGTTTTTTGGCTGTCGAGTACGTATTTTGTTTGTCGTATTTTTCTATACCATTTTTTTTTTTCTTTTGTCGTATATATCTGAAGAAAAGAAATGGCCGGAAATCTAGCCTACTTCAAATAGAAATTGCACCGTGAAGCAGCCCTAAATTCATCGTTATCAAAGCTAAATGACGCAAAAAAAAGCGTTAGTGCAGAAAAAAAACCTTGATCGCTAAGTGAAAAGCTTTCAATTAACCCTTTACCAAACAAAAATTTAGACCCATCCGACAGTTTCTAAACTTGTGGAAGATGTCTTTAATAGGGTAGAAAACATTTTGGAAAAAGGAGAAAATGCTGGTTACCAGCATTTTCTCTTTTTCCCACATTGTTTTCAAAAGTCTCTTTTCTCAAGGTCGTCAAAAGTCGGCATTGTGTGGTAACGTGTTAACCCTTAGGCTGCTTGGTGCGACTCAAGGATTTTTGCAGACAGAACATGCAGTCTGATCTTGGATCTACACTGTCCGATGAGAAATTATTGTTTCCCAAAAAACTATCTTTGAAATATCAGCATTTTTACTTTACTATTGGCTGTTAAGTTTCATTTTTAAAACTAATTTTGCCGTTTTTTTGGTAAAATGAAAAATCACTCTTTCTTGTCTCTTTCTCGGACAGTGTAGATTAAAGATCGGACTGCATATTCTGTGCAGTCTGATCTTAAACTACGATGTCTGCAAAAGGTCAGTGAGTCGCACTTAGCATCTTAAGGGTTAAAAAAGAGCTTCGCAGATGGGCGTGTATACGCCCAAAGGGGCTTATTAGTTAAATGGATTAAAATCGAGAACTCCTAAAGAGATCAAAATCTTTTAAAAGAGTCACATGCAGAACTACAAATCAGAGGTTCACTGTTGTAAGCTTGGACCTAATACGATGAAAACTGTCGCAGGAGTTGTGCACACAAGGAATTGCTAACAGACGGATGGACATACGGGCGGACTGACGGACGACCGGGGCCATAACATAATACGACCCTTTGGGCGTATTAGAAAAAAAGGAATGCGAAATTTTACCACGAAACCGTTTTCCATGCCACGTCCGAAATCACGGCCCGAATCATAAAAACGGATTTTTCAATATAGAAGATGTCAATCTCCCTGTTCTAGTCAGTTAGCCTCGTTCTGGGCTTCTGCTTCGTGACGGGACAAATTTATTTTCATTGCTAGGCCGCCGCAATCCCAAATAACCAATTATCCTGATGGATGATGCAGGCCAAGCTAATCATTCGTGACTCCGATGTATATTACTCCAATAACCCGAGATATGTCAATCACGTGATTCTTTCGTAATGACGTCACCTGTTAGTGCTGCCGTCGTCGTCGCCATTATCGTCGTCATCGTAAGTTGTATCCTTAATCTTATGAATCATGGTGTCTGCGCATGTCATATTCTTTAAAGATTTGACCTGTCTGCAATGACGCATCACCCACCCCATTATACCTGGGAAAAGTAGGGCTTATACCGAAGGTATTAAGCCGATTACCAAAGCTTGCAGTGGCTATTTTAATAAATGACCGGTGCATAGGTTACATCCTACCTGTTCATAGCTAAATGAATAGCACCAGGTAGCGTTTTATTGAGTAAAAGTGTATTTAGTTTGAAATTCTAAGTAAGGGTTGTCACATACAAAAGTAGTCCAGTTCTGTTCCCAGAAGGCCCAAGTAAGATAGATCTGCATATTCGTTGGTTTACTTCAAAAACCTCGCAGCTACAGCTTGAAAAGAAAAAGCTGTAGTAACGAGGTTTTTGAAGTAAACCGACGAATGCCATCTAGCGGGAGATAATGTTCTAATCATTCACGATAATGCTATCGTTGTGCAGCAGTACAGCAACCATTCTCTTGCACTACGGATCATTCCCATTCACCTCTGTACTTGGCTCAGAAACTTATCCGTCATTGCATGATATTTTCGCCACATGACCATAACTCAAAATGGCGACACAATCGCCGGTGAAAGAAAGACCAATATCGATTGTTTTGTATGCTATTCAAACAGCATACGGCCAATCAGACTTAAGTGGTAGGAAATGTGAAAAAAGGGGATTTTCTGAAAAGCTTAAATGTCCGTTTTAAACGACAATAACTTGTTTTTTAATCTTACGAACTTAGATCAATCGGTGTGTCAAAACTGTTGTCATAATTCATGGGCGCAGCCATTTTTTGTTACAATTGGCGTAAGATTCTGATCAGTAAAGAAGCTCGAAAAAATAGTTACGTTGTATACAGGTATATTCATCAGTTTGAATGCACCTAAAATGTATCCATAATTATATCTCCTTTGCATATTTTATAATGTTACACACACTAACAAAACATGTTTTCCTCGGTTTGACAAGATTCTTGTCATTTATCCCATTGCAGAGATGTATGGTGAGAGTAACGAACGACAATTCAGCTCAGAGATTGTAGAGCAACGGGACACAAAAACGAGGAATCATTACGGTTTTGATAGATCTTAACTGTGCACATAACTACAATTCGTGTAACCTTGACAGCTTATTCTTAACATTACTCCAAATGAATTTTATTTGAATGTTCTATAGGGGAATTTCTACTAGAGGTATCTTGTTTTTGGGCAGAGTGTCTTTGAAATTTAAAAGACTCCCTTCTCCTCCTTTAATCGTTCACGATGTAATTCCGTGTTATAAAGATACATCGTAAAGGTGGGTATTTAGGTTTCTCACATCAAACCAAATTCAAAAATATATATTTCACTGAAATTTATATGAAAAAACAATAGAAATCATCGATAATTAAGAATCATAATATTACAAAAAAAAAAAAAAATGATGGTATTCCCTTAAAAGGCTACGTAGCCTCTTAAGCTATTTTTAGATTTCGCGCCAAAATTCAAAAAAGCATTGTGGGAATGTTAAGTGACTGGCACGTGACCTATGACGCTTAAATTCCATAACATGACAAACATGTAATTATTTTCTTCATAATGTCTTCTTCGGACGCTATGTTTGAAGCTACGTCTATGTAGTTCCGGTATGTAAATGAGCAAGTTGCTCAGGTAAAAATAGACTGTGTTTTCCGTCGTGTCAACCTGGACTTGTTGTCAGATGGTTTTCGACTATTGGGGTTTTATGAATGAAAATTATAAGATTTTGGGAGTATAAAGATAATTTTTTTATACAAATTTTTGTCTCAAAATCTGAAGGGCCACCTTTAAGAACATTCTAAGGCATATTCTTCAGAAATTTTACAGTGTGAAAGTAACAGAGCTTCTGAATGGCTAAACCAATTGGTTCAACCAATCAGAAGCTTTGTTACTTTCACAGTCAGCAAATCTTGAAGATTAAGACCAAGAACAATCTTAAGAATGGTTGGTCAATACAGGCTCTGTACTATTTCATGCAGTGTTCTGGCTGGGTTTTCTTTTTTCCCATTTCAACTCTCTTTCATGAAACTGAGATCATTCAGGTATCTTCAAATTGACTGTAATCATGCAAGTATCTCCATGCTAAATGTTACCTCTGACGGTGGCAAGGCGGCACAGATTACGACTGTAAAAATGTAATTTTAACCCTACCAAACGACAAAAATTTTGACTGGTCCAAATTGAAAGCACTCTCAGACGACAAAATAAACCTTATTCAAAAATTGAAAGTTTTGTCAAATAAAGTCGAAAACATTGTGGGAGAAGGAGAAAATGCTGGTTACCAGCATTTTCTCCTTTACCCACAGTGTTTTCTAAAAGGGCTTCTATCTCAGGGTCGTACAAACCAGGAAATGTTTTGCAAAGAGTTAATAACCCTGAGGAAAATAAAAATGCTTTTGATTACATTGAGGATAATTACGAAAATGCTGGTGACAAGCATTTTTTCCGCACAATGTGTTCTGTCTTTTCAAACACACCGCCTGTCTTTCAATTCACCTTTAATTTATCGCCTGTAAAGGTGGTTCAAATGGGAAAGGTCGAAAATGTTGTTGCTTGGTAAAGCGTTGAGGAAAAAAGCATTTCATCTCTTTTGCTACAAAATGATGCTATAATCAATCTTTGTGCTCAAGACGGATTTGTGGCTCGTGCAAGATAAATGAGGAATTAAAAGACAAAGAATTCACCCCCGAGTCTATCAAATTTGGCTTAATAAGGCTGAAAGACGAGGGCTTTTATTCCTGTTCCTATAGACGCTCACTGATACATAAAAAGATACATGTCACGTGGGAACAAATTGAACATGTGATTGGACATTTACGTCTTGTGTTCTTATCTCATTTTCGTTCCTTGACGAAGGTTATTAGCCTATATGGGATATATTTTCCGATCGATGCATTCTCGAAAAAGAGGAAATAAATGCCTAAACTTTTACGTCAAATCGGCATTAATTTCTATACGTAAGTCGTTCAAACGTTTCTTTTTGTCTGTTAAAACTGAATCACGCATTCTCATAATTATATTACAGTAACGTTATGTTAGAGTTTTCTAGCAACTTTAAAGTTGGGTTTTCTAGCAAATTTAGATTTAATACTAACATTCAGTTGCTTTTTTTATGCCTGTACACTAGCAAAGTCCACATAACTTACAGTTTTTCTTTTGACAGCCCCGTATACTTTGTCTACGCATGCCATATTCATCGAAAGTTTCGACCTGTCTTATATGATGCATCACTCTCCCCGACATCGGGGAGATTGTAGTAATAAGCGTTATAAAGTAGCATTGGAGAAAATGGCTTTTATCAATAGGTTTGAGGAAGAATCAGGTCTCTTTAGCTCCAGATTTCTCTAAGCTGCTGATCATAGCTGAGTAAATCGCACCAGGTAGCGTTTTATTGAGTAAACGTTTATTTTTATTAGAAATTCAAAGTAACTGTTGTCGCGTATATAGAAAAGTGGTCCGGTTCTGTCCCGGGATGCCCAAATAAGATAGATGAGTAATTGTAGAATGCCATCTTGAGGAAGATAATGGCCCCGTAAACTTATCTACACTTTCAACACAACAAGACAAACATACTGAGTAGCTGGTTTATTCCCAGTTCGCCAAATCCCATTTTGCCCATTCCCATTTCGCCAGAATTTTTCCCGTTTCGCCCATTCTTTTTTCGCCCTTTCCAACTTCGCCCTTTTCCCATTTCGCCAAATATCTGTCCTGCCCATTTCCCGTTTTGCCCAAATTCATTTTCGCCCACTTTTCATTTCGCCCGGAAACCATCTCGCCCGACTTTCCCATTTCGCCCAAAGACCATTTCGCCCTTTTCCATCAAGGTCCCTTCCCCTTTCGCCCAAACGCCATTTTTCTGATATCTGGGGCAAAAACTAGTGAAGAGTTCTCTAATAAGTTTATTCTTCAATTTGTGGACCTTATTTTGAGGGTTATTATTATCGGCCTGTGGTAAGAAACAGGGTGTAGACTACAACACGTAAGTGCCAAATGGTGATGGGGCGAGCTTATAACTGGGCAAAATGGCATTGGGCGAAGTGGTGAAGGGGTGAAATGATAAAGGGGCGAGATGGCATTGGGCGAATCGGCAAAGGGTGAATTGGCAAAAGGGCGAAACGGTAATTGGGTGAAAAGATGATTGGGCGAGGTGGCAATGGGGCAAAATGAAAAAGGGCAAAATGGGTAGGGGACAAGACGACAAAGGGAGAAATGGGAAGAAAAGTTTGGCGAGATGGGCATGGGCGAACTGGAATTGGGCGAACTGGGAAGACACCGAGTAGCCTGCACTATATTATTGCCATATTTCCTTCGTCAGGTGAGCATATTGTGAAGTGTAGAAACCCATATATTGTAACGTTAAAAGGAAAACTGGTCGGTTACTTTTGTCAACAAATCATTAAAAGCATTGCTATACTTACACTGAAGGTGTTCAAATCCATGTTTAAATATGAATACGTCAAATGTCTATCGCGGGAATATCATGAAGTTCAAGCACCGAATTGCACGTTCTTAGGCGAAGGGTTGCAGATGAAAAATGGCTAATTTCGGGGAGCTTTCGGGATGAAAATGGGCGGAGCTTAGCAAACAGGGCTCGTTCGGCAGTGATACGCGGAACAGTATGCGAAAGGTTCGCAATCTTACTGAAGTATGCGCATCTAGTACAGAAAAATACCGATCGGTCCAGGATTGTTGACCGAGTGTTTCCCGATCACGCAGAATGGCCGCAGTTCACCTGCAGAACATACAGAAGCGTTTAAGAATCAATGCCGACATGTTGGCGATGTGAGTGCCAAGGTATATAGAGTGACACAGTGAATAAGAAGCCTCGCCGAATGCTGCCGGATTGTGCGCGATGTGTTTCAGATCGCTGAAGGTTCCCCAAAGGAACCTTCTTTCTCAATAAATTTGATATATTAACTAAGCACCAATCAGGGTTTAGAGAAAGACACTCATGTCAGACCGCACTTATTCGGCTGACTGATGAATGGCTTAGGGAAATCGATTCCGGGAAAATTATTGGTTCAGTTTTTGTTGATCTTAAGAAAGCATTCGATTTAGTTGACCACGAGATTTTGTTACACAAGCTTAGGATACACCATTTTTCTGAAAAGTCTCTGGCACTTTTCAAATCCTACTTGAGTGACAGAAAACAGTTTATTAGGTATAACAATGAATTTTCTTCGCCACGAATTCTAACTAGCGGGGTCCCTCAGGGTTCTATTTTAGGACCATTACTCTTTTTAATTTACATAAATGACATAGGCTTGCACGTCGGTAACTCAAATTTAGACCTTTATGCGGACGATTCGACCTTGTATACATCCGGAACAAACCTTATAGAAATACAAGCTAATCTCCAGAATAGTCTAGAATGTATACTGAGTTGGTGCACTGCTAACAATATGCTTGTAAACCCAACTAAAACAAAATGTATGCTTATAGGACCTAAATATAAATTAAGATCTACTAATCTAGATTTAAATGTTAATGATTTTTGCATTGAAAACGTTGAATCTCATAAAATATTAGGTGTATATGTTGATAAGCATTTATCCTGGAATTTTCATATTGATAAAACTATTTCTAAGATTAACAGTAAGATAACATTGCTAAAAAGAATTTCCATGTATCTCACATTTGAAATGAAACAGTTATTTTACAACTCTTACATACTCCCTATCTTTGACTACTGTTGTACAGTATGGTGGAAGAACACCAAATGTAAATCCGCTAAGCTAACCGTCCTCCAGAAAAGAATCGCTCGTATTATTCTAGGGGTTACCCCAAGAACACCGTCGAAAAATCTTTTTTCCCAACTTTATTGGTTAACGTGCGATAATAGATGTAAGTATCACACCGGCGTTTTAATTTACAGATGTCGTAATAACCTATCGCCTAGATATATGAGTGACATTATTTCGTTTTCGACTAACACAAATTATAATTTAAGGTCATCTGCTCGTAGTGACATCGTAAACTCTAGATTTAATACATCGTACAAGAAACGGGCATTCTCGTATTTCAGCATGGATGTGTGGAATGAAATTCCTACTTCCATCAGAGATGCGAAATCAATAATTAGCTTCAAAAAACAGTTCAAACAACATTTATTGAACGTACAGTCCTCGTTATAGTTACATTATCATACATCTATACGAAAAAACGTGTGTCTGTCCGTATAACTCATATTCCAACATTATTTTGCTATTAATTCATCTTCTGTATTTTCAAACACTACAATCATCAGTATCACCAACCATTATCATCATTATTATTATTATTATCCTAAATATTATCGTTACTATCGTTGTTCCACTCATCTTGAAGGCAACATTGTAAAAAAGACTTTGAAATATGTCTTAATGTTTTAACCTTCACTAAATAAAGATATTATTATTATTATTATTATTATTATAAAGGGATGCCGACGGTCCCGACGCTTCCCCGAACTCAACGATCGGCGTCCAAATTTTAAAACTTTTAAAATTTGGATCCCGAAGCTTTTTTGATCCCGAATCGGCCCCGACTCACTAAGAATGTTTCTAGATGGGTTTCAGAAACACCAAGAACGGTTCCCGATCATTGCGAAGAAGTGCCGAAGCATCCAGTACCTGGCATTTTTACGATCGGGAACCTTTCGGGGTCCTAGTGGAGGGCCGGTCTTAGTGACACCAGTTTTCATTGAATTGGGGCACTCAGAAGGGAAATTCTATCTTGTCAGCGAACTCAATTTGTGAGACCATAAAACACCGAAAATTTGCTGAATACACGTTGAATTGGTAAAATTTTGCAGTACTATAAGTTCGATGTTCGGAAACGTGGCTGAGGACTTGGAAACTTGTTCAAGGTTGTGGCGAATTATGTCGCCAACCCAAGGTATACCCTCTCTGAATTGGCTTACATTAACTGCCAATGCTACGCTTATATCGTCGGTTTACTTCAAAAACCTCGTAACAACAGCTTGTTTCAAGCTGTAGTTACACTGTACTAGGTTTTTTGAAGAAAGCCAACAATATGACGTTCATACATTACCCTACTGTTACCTCTGTGAAAATTGACATTATGACTTTATACCGATCTAACTCAAATGGTAAGAATGTGCTTTGTATTTGAAAAAAAAAGAAAAATAGGTTTTATTTTTCCAAATGACTTCAATAATCATGTGCATCGTGAAAACATGTATACAGCTTACAGAGTACACATAGCCTGAGAATAAGTGTACCAGTAGCTGACTGATTTAGGCAATGCTTGAGTTTTAAATAAATAACTACATATGGAGTGCAACACGCGAAAAGGGTCATTCGGACATTTGCGTAAAGTGTCGTCTCGGATCAGCATGTGCAGTCCGCACAGGCTAATCCGAAACGACACTTTCCGATTTTATGTGATTTTCTGTTTTACACAAGTCTACTGTAGCACAAAATCTAATGTAGTCGTAAAGTGC
This sequence comes from Tridacna crocea, assembly GCA_943736015.1. Classification (NCBI taxonomy): domain Eukaryota; kingdom Metazoa; phylum Mollusca; class Bivalvia; order Cardiida; family Cardiidae; genus Tridacna; species Tridacna crocea. The sequence continues at coordinate 22,661,421 of OX031066.1, forward strand.
CGTCTCGGATTAGCCTGCGCGGACTGCTGTTGCACTCCATTATATAAATAATAGATAAATAAGTATAGAAAACATGTGATATGTTTAACCCATTACCACACGATCCCTACTTTTGACGCCCCCTGAGAAAGAAGCCTTTTGAAAACACTGTAAGAAAAGGAGAAAATGCTGGCAACTAGCATTTTCTCCTTTTCCCACAGTGTTTTCTACATTTCCCAGTACAAATTTCAATTTTTCAGTCACCTTTATTTTGTCATATGCAAATGCTTTCAATTTGAACCAGTCTAAAATTTCGTCGTTTGGTAATGAGTTAAAGGAACAATAATTTACTTATAGCCCGAGGATATCTTGGTATATGACCGACTAATGTTAAGGTAGTGGACCCGTAATACTTCCAGAGCGGTATGGCATAAAATTTCTTGACAGTTGATAAAGACAGATTTATACAGATATATTTTTGCACATTTTTAACTGACCAGAAATTCCTTTAATGTCTGTCTTGAAATCATTTGTAGATACTTTTGTTAGTTTCCAGATAAGGGAGGTAACTATCATATCCATTTGTATTGAGAATATAGTAGTTTTAGATTTATAAATGATAATTCTAGGAAGAACAAAAAGAAAAAGTGGCTAGGTGAAAGTAGTACAATAATACTCATTTTTAATCTTAGGAAGTTTTGTAGGATAGTATTTCAGTGGAAATAGCTGTTTTCTATTGCGAGTCCACTACCTTAAAAGCTTTTCGAAGTCGGCGAAACAGGGATGGGGCAAAATTAGTCTTACCCGGCAAACTATATCTATTATTTGATACTAGAATATAAAAAAAACAGAATTATATGTTCATTAGAAAATTGAACTCCCAGTACTCTATATAATGCGAGTCGTAAAAATTAATTATTTATGTAAGTATGTCCCATAATTCAGCTCTTTTCTTTCTCGTTTTGCCCTTATTTGTCAAGCCTGATAGACATTTTTTCTTTAAAATTGGAACACATTTCATTTCATCGGCAGAAGTTCTATTTTTGGAAAGCATTCTTATTCTTTACGGCATTCACCGTATTCTATTCACCAACCATCCTTAAGAACATTCTTAGTCTGACTCTCCAGAATTTATCAAAGTGAAAGTAACAAAACTTCTGATTGGATTGGCTAAACCAAACGGTTTAGCCAATCAGAAGTTCTGTTACTTTCACAGTCAGGAAATTTTGAAGAATAAGACCAAGACGTTCTCAAGAATGGTTGGTGAATAGGTGTCCTGGATTTTTTCACACTTCTCTTTAGAAGGCGAGAGACCTTTTGAAAACACTGTATGCTCAGCAAAACTTACAAACCACCATTTTTGTTTCCCCTGCAAATTTGACCACGGAACAGATAGGTAGATGGAAATAAATTGTAAAATATGTGAGCTATCACGCGAAAAAGGACTATCTGGGCATTCCGCACATCAATTAGATGTAAAAAGATCAACGATAGTGAAGGTCAAGTTAAGCTGATAGCTAAAAAATACTTGTACAACAAGGTAGAATGACCACTTTTCACACAAAAAAACATCATAAAAGCAAAATGTGTCAACCCTGGTCAGACTGCGCAATTGCGCAGTCTGATCAGGGTTGATACCTTTTGCAGTTCCAAGAAGGTCCCTTTTTGCGTGACAGGTCACATATATCTGAACGTTAGCTATAGTATTACCATGACAAGATTCTCGATTCTACCAACAGAAAGCATATCTTTTTAAAAAGAGGGAAAAGACATCGGCTGGGCATACGTGGTGTCTATGAGCCAAAAGAGGTTAAAAAGAGAAGCTTGAATTACCGAAATTTTCTCAGCAATGAAAAAAAAATTATTTTCTGCACAAAAATTAATATAAAATAAGAGAGAACGGAGTTTTCAAGGATAAGATTTTTAAATTTTCAGATGTGTAAATGGATGCTACGATTCCTCAAGATTCAATATTGTATTAATTACTTATGTACATAAATGCATGTCGTATTATACACATATCTCGTACGTTACAAATTAAAAGGTCATTTCAAAAATAAGTATTGATAATAAAATGCTATAACAAGACATGAAAAATGAAACATCTCTTTTCTGGACAATGATGCAAACAGAAAAAGTACATAGGGAATTACAGCTTTAATGTGGTTCATAAGTTTACTGAGAGTAGGTACAGGAGAAAATAATGGGTTCTCTTTCCCTTGCAATGTTTTCTAGACGTTCAAAGACAATTTTCTATTTTCAGCCTTAAAAGATCTAGTAACTTATGTAATATGAAAAAGGCAAAGCCTCAATGCGAGCGACGTGAATGGTTTGTGGAACTAATAGATCTATCTATTAATTCAAATGACGACCTAGATTCTAGATCTTGAAATCAATGGATTTTGAGTTCGAATTTCGTCTTTGCCAAAACAAATTTTTGAGCGTTGTTAAAAGTAGAAAGCGTTTTTCTTTCGTAGATTTATACATGTGAAATAGGGCTAACTGTCCCTGATTTCATAAACGAAAGTTTCCTGACAATTTCTTTAATCTATGTCCAGAAAAAATACATTGAATTTAACTTAAAATAACTTATATTTATGGTTATAGATCCATAAAATCCATTTTGTATCGAGTACCAACCGGATCATTAGAGACAAAGTTCCTTGGACAAGCATAAAATCTACCATCTTCGCAAGCCAAGGCTAACGATTCAATACGCTACTCTACCCTTGGCGGATCGACCTTGATTTTTACATTCCCCCATACGCTTTTTCATTGGATGCAGCCAGCTCTTCCTGCAACGAATGAAATCGCTCGTAGCATTTCATCTTTGATAAAAATAGAACAAGGTCGCTACCTTTCGAATAGAAGGTAAACATGGAAACCCACGTGGATGTCTGCTTATCGCTTCATGTGTATTCGTAAGCGCTTTGTAAAACGATATTTCATTGGCGTTTAGAAATATGATGTAAAGGGGGGTATTAAGCAGCATCCAATAGAGGGCGCATCGCAGGAATCTCGAAATCGGGCTCAATCAGCCAAGGTAAGATCCATGTAGTGATCGTAAACTTGGCTCGCGAAGATGAAAATCTACAAACAGCAACGTTTCGTCCCATGTGTGCCAGTCGATACTTTTTACAGATGGATTAAACCCCCTTGTTTCACAGGGCATGACTTACATACTTTTTGTGACCTTTCGAGGTGGTGCAAATGCGCTTTTTATACCCTGAGTTTTAGTAGTTTATCGAGAAATTACGGTGAAACATTTTTTCGATATTTAACCCATGACAACACGATCCCTACATTTGACGCCCCTGAGAAAGAAGCCTTTAGAAAACATTATTAGAAAAGGAGAAAATGCTGGTAACCAGCATTTTCTCCTTTTCCCACAATGTTTTCTATCCTTCACAAAACGAATTTCAAATTATCAGTCACTTTTATTTTGTCGTCTGCAAATGCTTTCGATTTAGACACGCCTACAATATTGTCGTTCGGTAATGAATTAATGGTTACGACCAGTGAAAAATACCGATTCTATTTGCTAACTCTTCAACTGAAGGCAGAAACAGTAGTTCCCGTGCACTAGTTACCAAGGTTAACCCATTACCATACCATCCCTACTTTTGACGCCCCTGAGAAAGAAGCCTTTAGAAAACATTGTGGGAAAAGGAGAAAATGCTGTTAACCAGCATTTTCTCCTTTTCCCACCATGTTTTCTACCCTTCACAAGACAAATTTCAATTTAAGAGTCACTTTTATTTTCTGATCTGCAAATGCTTTCGATTTGGACAATCCTAAAATTTTGCGGTTCTGCTCCCTTTTTGGGGGAATTTTCATAAAATTCCTGCACAGTTGTTTTCTGTAATTCCCCGTGGCGTAACCCCTCCACGTAGCAACGCGTTGCAATATAACGTCAAGCGCCAGAAAATGTCTGTAAATGACGTCAAACTTCCCTCTTGTTGAATGACAACTGTTGTTGATTCATAATAAAATATTTGTTTATTTCAGTGAAAGATCGAAATTGATTTCATCTCATGAACGTTATCGATAGTATTTTCACCCGTAGCTGCACCACTCGTGAAAATATTACCGATGATATTCACTCGATGAAATAAATTTCGATCTTTCATTGAAATGAACACATGTGCTCTATACATTTTTCTTATCTCACGATGTTTCATTTCTACACTTTTAGAGTAAAATACTATATCCTTAGATCGACATTTAATCTGTCTTCAGGCAATGTTTTGAAAGTCTAAAATTTTGTCGTCTGTTTATTCTTAAACGGGTCGTTATCGTCTCTTAATACCACATGGCACGCTATAGAAAGGTTTTTAACCATATTTAGTAATCTAATTTACATAGCTCTTACAGTACTTTATTAGTTTAGCCGTCAAACACTATAATTTCATTTACTGAAGCCAGCTCGGACTGTCTCTTTTCATCAAATCAGTATCAGATTTTTGAACTTCCGTATAAGCCTATCCTGTCCGCTTTAGAGTCTCGGGCGCTCAGTAGTTTATCGTACGACTTATAACCTTGAGGCATTAGGCTGGAGCCTCACCGGAAGCACAGGGATTTTCGCAAGAGTGTCCTTGGAGAATATATCTATGAGACTCAGTCTAGTATTGCTCAAACCCAGAAAATACATGGGTATGAATACATGTGTCAGGGTGATGTGACTGAAATAATATTGAATGCAGCGTAAAACACCATTCAATCAATCAGTTCTTGTCCGCTCTTAAGCTATGTAGCATTCCATTACTGCTGCCAATGGGTCCATTGAGTGTTATGAGTTACTCACTGTAAGAGTTTGTCTCTTAACCATTATTTAGGGTAGGTTGTGTTCGCCGATTCACGGAATATTTTCACGTCAGGAATGACAGTATAATGGACAAAAACCGCCGTTTGATTTTTCAATGTTTCCTTGTCAAAAGCAAGACTTGAAATCATTCCACTACAGTCTTGTACAATAACTTTGGATGGCTATAAGATCAGTAATCGAAGCCTACCAAAAATTATAGTTTAGAGACGCACCCTTACAGTAGGTTATCAGACCATACTCTTACAGATGGGTATAAGACCATACTCTAAAAGAGGGCAACAAGACCAAATTCTTACAGTGGGCTATACGACCATACTATTACAGTGGATTATTAGACCATATTCTTACAGTGGATTACAAGACCATACTTTTACAATGAGTTAGAAGACCATACTCTTACAGTGGATTATTAAACCATATTCTTACAGTGGATTATCAATTCTTACAGTGGGTTACAAGACCATAGTCTTTAACTCTTTACCAAACGACAAAATTTTAGACTGCTCCAAATTGATAGCACTTCCAGACAACAAATTCAACATAACTCAAAAAATGAAATTTGTTTCAGCAGGGTAAAAACAGTGTGAGAAAAGAAGAAAATGCTGTTTAGCAGCATTTTCTGGCACATTTTTTTTAACAGGCTTCTATCTCAGGGTGGTAAAAACCAGGGATTGTTTGGTAAAGGGTCAAGTGGATTGCATGACCATATTCTTACGTGGGCTCACAAGACCATACTCTTCCAGTGGATTACATAGAGGGTATTTGTCTTTTTCGGTGAAAGATCGAAATTTATTTCATCGAGTGGACACCATCGGTAATATTTTCACTCGTGGCACAGCCACGAGTGAAAATATTACCCATGGTGTTCACGAGATCAAATAAATTTCGATCTTTCACCGAAGAAAAAAAAATCTATTTATTTCATGCTTTTAACCATTTCTGGGAGGAGCTTTATCAAAATCCAGTACAGTTCTTTTCCGTTATTCCCCGTGGCGTACCCCTCCCGCATAGCAACGCATTACAATATCAGGTCAAGCGCTAGAAATGTAAGATATATGACGTCATATTTCCCATCTGGTTGTTAGGCACGCGCAACTTATCTAGGCAACAAAAACGTGAAAATCGGTATTTTCACTGGTTGTAACAGTGTAAGATCGAAAAATATTTTCACTGCTTTTTCTCGATATCCTACCGGAAGGCATGAAATAAAAGACGATACTTTTACATTTAGTCAAAAGACCATACTCTTACAGTGGATTATAAGACCAATGTATTGCGCGACCAAACCCTTACAGTGAGTAACAAGACCATACTCTTATAGCGGGTTACAAGAGTATATTTTTACAGTGGGTTACAATACCCTTTACTCCATAGATACTCATTTCTACGCATTCCTTGTAGGAGCCTTTGGAAAACATTGTGGCAAAAGGTGAAATTGCTCGTGACAAGCAATTTCACTTTTTGTCACAATGTTTTCTATGCTTTCAAAAGGTCTCGAATACACATAAGAAACGGCTTCATCCTTCCTGTTATATAGAGTCAATTCGAGGTAACATAGAAATGCCTAATGGGGTTAAGGGTTAAAGTGGGTTATAAGACCAGAGTATTACAAGTGCAAACTCTTGTGTCTGTTACAAGCTGAATGGATTACAAAAGCATACCCTTAAAGCACAAGAAATGTGTAGATACTTGAACCCTTTACAAAACAACCACTGGTTTTTACGACCCTGAGATAGAAACCATTTGAAAACATTCTGGGACAAGAGCGGCAAATTGTCGCAAGATACGCCCGTCTTACCCCAAATTGTAAAGCTGGGGCACGCACCGGACAAAATTTAAGTATGAAAAAAAAAAAGAAAAAAAAAAAAATAAGCGAGCAAGAGTTATGATTCCTGTGCACTGCGCTCCCCCTTGATGAGATCTATCCACCCATGAAATTTCATAACCCTAGCTAGTATAGTTTTGGAGATATGCTCCGGAGAAAATTCAGGTATGAAAAATAACAAAGGGCAATAACTCAAAAATTAAGCAAGCAAGAGTTATGGTTCCTGTACACTGCACTCCCCCTCAATGAGATCTATCCACCCATGAAATTTCATAACCCTAGCTAGTATAGTTTTGGAGATATGCTCCGGACAAAATTCAAGTATGAAAAACAACAAAGGGCAATTACTCAAAAATTAAGCAAGCAAGAGTTATGGTTCCTGTGCACTGCACTCCCCCTCGATAAGATCTATCCACCAATGAAATTTCATAACCCTAGCTAGTATAGTTTTGGAGATATGCCCCGGACAAAATTCAAGTACGAAAAACAACAAAGGGCAATAACTCAAAAATTAAGCAAGCAAGAGTTATGGTTCCTGCACACTGCACTCCCCCTTGATGAGATCTATCCACCCATGAAATTTCATAACCCTAGCTAGAATAGTTTTGGAGATATGCTCCGGACAAAGAACTGGACGCCGCCCGCCCGCCCGCCCGCCCGGACGCGCGGACGCCACGGGTGATCCCATAATACGTCCCGTCTTCGACGGGCGTATAAAAATGTGGGAAAAATCAAAGCCTACCCAAATGGTTTAGCCAATCAGAAGTTCTGTTACTTTCACATAGACGAATTGCTGAAAAATAAGACCTAGAATGTTCTTATGAACGGTTGGTGAATGCGAACCCTGATTTTGATTTACACGTTATACATAAACATGCTATAGGTAAACGCTCACTAAGAACGATTGTTGGAAAAATCAGAAAACCATACAACAAAGACATTCACAAGGGTAACAACCTATGTCACAGGAAGTGATATCGGACCTGCGCATTTTCGTAACTTATGTCCGCCATATTGAAAAGTAAGTACGATATGAAGATAGAATGAGGCTAGCTTGGGTGGATACAAACGGACTACAAAGACTCTCATGTATTTATCAAAGACATTAGATGAATACATTTAATATTCTGATGTTTTAGACAGGAAGCAGATGTCTATATGCACAAACACTTTGACCAAATATCAAAAAGTGATTGGGTTTTAATAGTTGGTCGAAGTCTATTCCATTACTATAAGTAGTTAACAAAAGCTTTGACAAAAAACAAAGTCCCTAGGCATTGTGCGCTTCGGAGGTCTAAAGACTTTTTCAGATCATTTAAAGGAACGATATCACTACCTGTGACGTCACACTGACGAACGTTGCGAGGGGCGTTGTCTGCGCATGTCATATTCTTCGAAGATTTGACTGTCTTTAATATATGACGCATCACTAGCCCCGAAAGCGGGCTGACTGTAATATTACGCTCTATAAAGTAGCAATGTAGAAACTACGTTTGAGGAGAAATGAGACCTGCTTTAGCCCCAGATTTCTCTAAACTGGTGATCATACCTGAATGAATTGCACGAGGTGGCGTTTTATTAAGTAAACGTTTATTTTAGTTTGAAATTAAGTAACGGTTGTCGCGTAGGAATGTGGTTCGGTTCTGTACCCAGGATGCCCATATCAGATAGATGAGTATTTATAGAATGCCATCTAGCAGGAGATAATGTTGCGAGGGGTGCATTCAGTGATCTATTTTTCTACTGTAGAAACCTGATATTGAAGAGTAGAATAAAGTAATAGTCCAAATTACATAAATATTGGATATTTTTACGAGACGACAACGACTTCAGAGCAATGGATAAAACAGATTTATACATATCCTTTTTTTCTGACGAATTGGCAGTCCCTTGGGACCCAAAGAAATGTTTATGTCTCATCAAAATACGAGAATCTTTCCGATACATAAATTGACTCTGCCGATATAGAATATTTTTCGTCCGAGAAATTTTACGAAATTAATCCTTTATCTCCAATTGCAGATTAAATATCTTTAAAAAAAATGTAGAAACAGAGCCATGTACTGACAAAATGGGGTTTAATAGTGGCCCTTCACATTTTGGAACGAAAACTTACAAAAATTAAAAAAAAAATCATCCATATACTCCCTTTTAATTTTCATTCATAAAACGCCAGTAGTCGAAAGCCATCCGACAACAAGAGAAATTAGAGATTTACTATGGCCCAGGTCGACAACGACGGAAAACACGGTCTATTTTTACAGAAGCAACTAGCTCATTTGCATACCGGAAATACACAGATGAAGCTTCAAACATAGCGTCCGGAGAAGACATTCTGGAAAATAATTACATGTTTGTTATGCAGTGGAATTTAATCGTCATGTCATTAGTCACGTGCAAGACACTTGACATTCCCACAATGCTTTTTTTAATTTCTTGGGCAAAATCTAAGAGGATACGTAGCCTCTAAAGGAAACGCCATGAACAATTTGTGTAATTTTTATTATTCTTAGTTATTGATGATTTGCATTGTTTTCTATTATAAATTTCAGTGATATATATATTTTTTGATTTGGTGAGAATTGAAAAATCTAAATACCCACCTTTAATCTATCTTCGTGATGCATGGTAGCATGAAAGTCATTGCAGTATTATACATTCCTAAAATACGTTTTGTACAACAACCTAATGAATCATGTGGCACACAAGTCTTTTGATATACAGATAATTGGCCAAAAGCAAAAGGTTTCGGCTCAGGTCAGCCTGCGCGTATTGCGCAGGCTGACCTGAGTCGATACATTTTGCAAACGTGTTAAACCGTCTTTTCGAAGGATATGACCCGCTTATTTCAATCAGCTTCCATTAAATGCTGCATACTGTCTATATATTTCCTTCTATTGGGGCGTAAAAAAGCATGTCAGCATGAGTGGAACACACATATGGTTACAGTTATCGAAATAGTGATATGTTACGTGATATGATAGTTTATGAAAAATTGATGTATGAAAGGTTTGATCAATCCTATTGAAATACATCTAGTATATACACTAGCTTTTGGCCTTTCTGTGCACAAACGATAGTGCCTTATACTTTGATCAGTAATCGACGTCTTTTTATAAGACAGAGGAGTCATCTTGGTACGAGAACCTTGTGTGACCTTCAAATTTCTCCCTCTGAAATTAACTTAAGGGAGTGGACCCGTAACGCTTCTAGTGCATGGATTGAATAAAATTTCTTGATAATTGGTAAATACGCATTTACACAGAAATAATACCTTTGCACATTTTTAAACGACCAGAAATTCTTATGATGTCTTTCTTGAAATTATTTGTTAATACTTTTGTTAGTTCCCAGAAAAGAGAGGTAATTATTATCTCCCTTTGTAAAGAGAATGTAGTGGTTTTAGATATATAAATGATAATTCTTAGAAAGGAAAAAGTGGCTCTGTTAAAGTAGTGCAATAATACTCATTTTTGTCATAGCAAATCTTTAACGCTAATATTATAGTGGAAATGGCTGTGTACTATCATGGGTCCACTACCTTAGGAAAGGGCACTCTAAATGTCAAACCTTCATTGCCAAAATCCGATGGATGCGGCCAAGATTAGGGTAATCCATAATCGATGCAGGAAACCAGCATGTATTGGCCGATTGACTACGGATTACCCGAGTCTTAGCCGAACCCTTACATTTTTTACGACGATGAGAGGTGATGTTTTAAGAATCCCATTAGGGTGCCCTATCCTTCAAGGTGACTTCGAGTTTGAGCCATAAAAAACTGAATATAGTGGGTTTATTTGACTATAAATTCGGAACACTTGCAACTTTTAAAGAAAAAATCGGACTGGTGGCTACATAAATGCTGTATTCTTTGTAGTTAAAGGGGTCGCTTTAAGTAAATTTACTTAGCATAAAAATGAAACTTCAAATCCTGTAACATGTAAAGAAAGATAGGTCACCCTGGCTATTTTTTAATCTTGTTTTAGATTTCATTTTTCTGCCAGAGACGAACACGTAAAGCCTACAGTACGATAACTGGTTATTGTCTCAAAAAAAGTACATATTTTTAAATGACATGTTTACATTTAAATGCATTTTAACACTCAACTCGTATGCATTTGGCTCCAAAAGAGACTTCTGAAAAGTCAAAGCATCAGCCCATCCTTTTCTACCTCCGCTTTCGGAAAGAAATAGGAGAGCTTTTTAGATAAGTGAGTTATCGTTCTTGACAAGGAGATTAATGTTTCTATGTATAGATCGTGACAGGGAACGTAAGCTGGTAATTTATCACATATACTTTATCTAGTTATGTTACAACGTCTTGAATTTCTCGGAGAAAGAATCACGACGATCTTGATTTCTTTGTCGTCGAAAATATCAGGAAGTAAGACGTAACAATGCAGACTCGTTTGACCCTTATGTTGCTTGGCGCGATTCAAGGACCTTTTGCGGACAGTGTAGATCAAGATCAGACTGCACAAAACAGTCTGATCTTGGATCTACGCTGTCCGACAAGGGGATATCTTTCCCCGAAAATAATTTTGAAATAGTAAAATTTTGGATTTTACTGTCGGCTACAGAATTTCATCACATTTGTTTAGAAGTGCAAGGACTAACCCCTTACTCCATAATCACACTCTTTAACAATCCCGAGGAATAGAGGCTTTTGAAAAAATACTTTTAAAAAAGTAGAAAAAATGTTAACCAGCATTCTCTCCCTTTTTCCCCATTTTCTTTTTCAAAAGATTCTTCCAAGACAAATTTTATAAAATGGGCTACACTTATTCTGTCTTTTGCAAAGGCTTTTGATTTGGACAAGTTTAAAATATATTGTTGTCTGGAAAAAAGGATTGACTCTCTGGTCATCCAATTTATCTATTTGTCTTTTATTGAGGTCTCAACTCTTTACCAGATATAAAAAAGTTGGACTTGTCCAAACTGAAAGATATTGCTTTTTTATTTGTATTTTGTATTTGAGTTTAGCGCCATCTTAACAGCTCAGGTCATATCATGGCGGTCAGTGACCCACATGTGTTTCCTGGCTTTCTTGCACCAGAACTGACGAAACTTTCTAAGTCAGTGACTAATGTTCTCACATGCTTCAGAGGTGAGAAGCAAAAATTCGGGAAAAAAGTTTGCCTCAACCGGTTATCCACCTCAAAGCCACCAGGTCACCAGTCAGATACCTAACAATTGGGCTATCTGGCCGGACCGGAAGCAATATAGCCATACGGCAGAAAGACCACTCGTTAAGGTTGTGCACAATCATTGTAACGATTTGCATGCCCTTAAAATGGTCAAATGTGCATTCTGATCTTAGATCTACACTATCCGATAAAGAGACATCCGAACCCAACATCTACCCCACCCACCAAAAATAATGGCGTTGTCTGCGCATGTCATATTCTTCGAAGATTCGACTGTCTTATATGACGCATCACTAGCCCCGAAAGCGGGCTGACTATTATATTACGCTCTATAAAGTAGCAATATTGAAAACAGCTTTTAACAATACGTTTGAGGAGAAATGAGGCCTGCTTTAGCTCCAGATTTCTCTAGACTGCTGATCATAGCTGAGTGAATTGCACGAGGTAGCATTTTATTGAGTAAACGTTTATTTTAGTTTGAAATTCAATGTAACGGTTGTCGCGGAGGAAAGTGGTTCGGTTCTGTACCCAGGATGCCCAAATTAGATTGATGAGTATTTATAAAATGCCATCTAGCGGGAGATAATGAAAATAATAGTACATCTGAGATAGCAACATTTAGATTTTCACAATCAACATGAAAGTTCTCTTTAATTACTTAGCAGGTAAAGAGTTAAACTCGTAATTTTTTTTACTATTCTTATGATACTTTATGTATGCTACTTCTGCAAAATTTTACAGGAAAACCTCTATTAACCCTTTCCCAAACGATAAATTTTAGACTCTTCCAAACTCAGAGTTTGCAGACGACAATTTAAAATTTGATAAAAATGGCAGAAAGTTCTCCTAATAGGTAGAAAACACTGTGGTAAAAGGAGAAATTGCTCGTTACGAGCAACTTTTTCTTTTCCCACTGTGTTTTCAAAAGACTTGTACTGCAGACACATAAAAACAAGGGCTTGTTTGGGAAAGGGTTAACTCATTACCAAACGACAAAATTTTAGGTTTGTCCAAATCGAAAGCATTTCGTCTGTGTTCTTCAAAAACCTCGTAACTGAAGCTTGAAACAAGTTGTAGTTAGTTACCAGGTGTTTGACGTACGTCGACGATTTGCAGAGGACAAAATAAAAGTGACTGAAAATTCGAAATTGGCTTTGTGAAGGGTAGAAAACATTGTGGAAAAAGGAGAAAATGCTGGTTACCAGCATTTTCTCCTTTTTTCCACAATGCTTTCTAAAGGCTTCTTTCTCAGTTTAGTCAAAAGTAGGGATTGTGTGGTAATGGGTTAAAGGTACACCTTTACTCGTTTTTAGTCAATTAGTTTTCAACCCACTTCATCCTTATATTATTAAACTATAGATATTTACGTGTCTTCATGCCAAAGGTTGCCGTTGATGGTTGCAAGGCTGCAGATTACGACGGAAAGAAAATGCACTTCATTCTTTGGATGTCTTCCAAGCTATCACTGTTGTCGTTTCCGGTTTTAAGGTAAGACCTGTGTAATGCACTTCCGGTGAAAATTCTAATTGGTTGATAAATAAGGATAAATAAGGATTTATGCAGAAATAATATTTCTGCACATTTCTAACGGATCAGGAATTCCGTTTATGTCTATCTTGAAAAAGTTTTTGATATTTTTGTTACGTTTTCTGAATAGGGAGGTAATTATTATCTCTTTTTGAATTAAGAATATAGTGGTTTTAGATTTATAAATGATAATTCAAAGAAGGAAAAGATGGAAAAAAAATGAAATGGTGAAAGTAGTTCAAAAATACCCATTTTTAATTATAAATAATTTTGCAGGATGATATTTTAGTGGAAATACCTGTTTTCCATTACACAGGTCTTACCTTAAATGAGAACAAATCCACATTCGGCATACCTCGGGTGATGGGAGCCATCATATCCCTCGGCTGTAACTCGTGGATTGATATGTAGCAGATCGGTACATTCATCGCCCGGAAATACGCCAATTTACCGTTCTGAAAATTGTAAGGCTCCTTTTACCAAAGAAACCTTGAGTTTTAATTTTCTTTCAAAATCTTTCCTACAATATTTCAGTTGACAAACGCTTCGTACATTCATTTTTAACGTGGTTTATCATATTCCGACTGAAATTTCAATTTTCACCGAAAAATAGACAGATGTGAATAACGTCATCGAAGTTGTTTATCATGTCGTTGCTAAACGAGTATCAGTGGTGCTCTATACATAGAATCAAGTGATTCTCGTTCAAATGGAAACAACCGTAAAAACGGACGAGGTTAGAAGTACGTACGGAATCGGCCGAGTTGTGACGAGTGGACAAATCCAATGAGTTTCTCTATCCCTGCACCATATTTATCGATTATTCGGCCATGTTTACACAGCTGACCAATATCTGAACTAGTATTGACGCTATAAAGTTTTAACTGTTTTTTTTTTCTGGCTGTAGAGATGTATATTTATCACACAATGATGTCTTTTGACGACCAATGGAAAAGTGCCTTTTGTAAACATTGTGGAAAAAGGAGAAATGCTGGAAACCAGCATTTCCCCCTTTTTTTCAATGTTTTTATCCTATCACTAAACAGTTGCGCCATTTGAGCCACATTGAAATTGACGTCTGTAAATGCTTTCAATTTGAAAAGGGCTAAAATTTTGTCGTCTGGTAAAGGGTTAAAAGAAAAGACCCTGAATCAAACTACCGATCAGAATTCTGCAGACGCTTGACGGGTCGCCGGCATTAAAAAGCTTTTTGACTATCAGATGAAAATACACTTGATAGACAATAAAACATTTTATTGGGAAAAGAGACACCATTTACCACATTTTTTTCTCTCCAGACGAACATTTCCGGTAACGAATCTAAGTGAAACGAAAAGTCTTCTCCGAGAGAAAAGGAAAGACAAAATGTAGCATCAACCCCCGCCCCCCTCCCCTTCCAAAGCCCCTTCCCAAGTCAATAGCATTTAGAGGATTTGAGAAAAGGATGTCGCTGGTTTGATCCCTGGCTCGGTCAATTTCTTTCCATGTACTGATGAAGGTCATGGAGAAAAGATTAATTCCTCCCTCAGCGCTGACCATTGTTACGACGATGACCCAGGGGAGAAGTAGCCAGTGGCTTGGAAACAAGGCTGTGCGGAGTAATGGTAAAACTAGAGCTATCACTAAACGTGATTATACCCTCGCCAGCTCTTTGTCACAAAAAAAGGTCTTTGTCATAGAATGCAAAAATGGTTTAGTATAAAATTAGGTTCAAGGAGAGATAATGCCGTTAATAATGATAGCAGGGCCATGAAAATTGCACATGCACAACTTCATACACAGAGGAGCACTGTATGTAAATCTGAGTTCAGAACATGAAAAACTGTTGGAATATATTGCTGCGGACAAACTTGTGTCTACCGACAGACGGACCGACTGACGGACAGACAGCCATGGCGATTCCAGTATACACCCTCCAATACATGATGGGGGTTATAAAAACTCCAGGAGAGCGTGGATAGGTGCGCTGGCCACCGCTATATAACTGAAACAATGTTGAATTCGTCGTTAAACACCAAACAATCAATCAGATATATCATGCCTTTCGGACAGAAATACTGGTATCCCAGTTCTGCATGCCGCGACAGTCCGAGATCGTTTATTACAAGGAAAAGGGAATACAAGCAGACGGGAAAAAATCTTAAATCAAACAGCACGAAAAAGAACGAAAATAGAAAAGGAAAGGCTACTGTGTGATCTATCGGACTAGTATCCGATATAAGTGAAGGTTTGTACGAAGTAGCTCGGTAACGAATACACTCAGACCGGCAATAAATCTCCTTCCGGTGCAAGTAAATATTGTCACAAGTTGGGAAGGTTGGATTTAGCACTCGGTACTAGTGCAAAAGAAGCCTGTATACATTACCGTTTCAGCCATTTTGTATTATAGATGGCCTGTAACACGCGAAAAGAGAGGCATTCGGACATTTGCGTAAAGTGTCGTCTCGGACAGGCTAATCCGAGACGGCACTTTACAACTACATTAGACTTTGTGCTACAGTAGACTTGCACAAAACAGATATTTACATAAAATCGTAAAGTCGTTACGTATTAGCCTGGGCGGACTGCGCAGGCTTATCCGACAAGGCACTTTACGCAAATGTCCGACTGCCCCTTTTCGCCTTTTGCATAACAGATAGTGTCACTTGGTAAGCAAATTTAGCCTTTCACTAAAAAGAAGTATTCATAGACAATTTAAATGAGATGCACCCGGGTAAAAGAGGGTTCAGCGCAACTCCATGGTGTTTTTTACCAAGCAAAATTTCATAAGATGCAGTCTAAAAACAGACTGAATCTAACAGACTGAATCTGAGTAATATGACTTCTGATTGGCTGAACCATATTGTTTACTTTCAAATTTAGAAAATTCTTGAGAATAAGACGATGACTAATTCTAAAGAATGTCTGGAAAGTAAGGACTATATCGCACGTTCTGTGCACTGCTGATCTTGATCGATGGCGTCTGCGAAAGCCACGTTTTCGCTTTCAGTAGTCCGAAACATATCGATTTTGTCATCCCTCCCCTCTATTGGCTCTTAGACTTTTAAGCCGATGAAATCCGAACTCTACGAATGTAATGTAAGTGGCAATAAGTAAAAGGAGATTTATTACTGCAATTAAGAAAATGGAAATGGAGTTGTATAGAAAACTACGAATAAACAAGGATTGGTTAAACGAAATTGTCTCTTTAAAACCGTTTTAAGGGCGATTTATAGAGCTGACCACTGGAAGGTTTGCCGATAGTGTCCTTACTTTTGCCATTACCCTTCAAGTGCTTAACTCATTACCAAACGACAATAATTTAGGCTTGTCAAAATCGAACGCATTTGCAGACGACAAAATAAAAGTGACAGAAAATTTCAAATTTGTTTTGTGACGGGTAGAAAACATTGTGGGAAAAGGAGGAAATGCTGGTTACCATCATTTGCTCCTTTTCCCACAATGTTTTCTAAAGGCTTCTTTCTCAGGGTCGTTAAAAGTACGGATTGTGTGGTAATGGGTTAATTCTTTACAAGATAGGGGCAATTTAGACTTGTGTAAATTGCGAGTATTTCTAGACGATAAATAAAATGTGTATTTGTTTTTGAGAGAGATGAAAACATTCTGGGAAATGGAGAAAATGCTGGTAACCACCATTTTCTCCTTCCTCCCACAATGTTTTCAAAAGTCCGTGGATTTAGCATAAATAACACAGTTTCAGGGTACTGCAGTCCGGGAAAAAAAATCTCATCGTATCAGTTTTTTTTTTCGAAAACATGAGGGATGGAAGAGGAGATGGAGTTTATTTCATCAGCTTGTGGTTAATATGGGGACATATGTGCCGAAAAAGGGAAAAGTGTGCGAAAATAACAAGTGCAGTAAGGCACGAGTTAATTTCGCGGATCTTTCCCTTTTGAGGCGAATATTTCCCCATATTCACCACAAGCTGATGAAATAAATTATATACTATATTTTTTCTGATTAATTTGTCAACAAATGCTACTTTTTATACAAGTGATCTCAAGTTAATTAACCAGATTTTCGGCTGGAGGAAAATACTCACGGTGACGGGGAAATCATTCCCCCAGCTTAAATGACCAATAACATGTCTAAAAATAGACACATGAAATATAATATATAGTTCTTTTTTACATTGTTGCCACACTGTTTACATACAGTTAAAGAATTACTGTAATCGTCATATGTTTCTATTTCTTGACTGTCTGGCTGGCTGACTTGCTCACCCACAGACTGACTGACTCACCGACTGACTGATTCACTGACCCACCGACTGACTGATTCCCTGGCCAAGACTGACTTACAGACCCACCTACTGACTGACTTACTGACCCACCGACTGACTGACTTACTGATCCACCTACTGACTAACTCACTGACCCACCGACTGACTGACTGACTTACTGACCCACCTACTGGCTGATTCACTGACTCACCGACTGACTGACTCACTGACCCACCGACTGACTGATTCACTGACCCACCGACTGACTGACTCACTGACCCACCGACTGATTGATTAACTGACCCACCGACAGACTTTTTCACTGGCCAAGTCTGATTTACTGACCCACCTACTGACAGACTTACTGACCCACCGACTGACTGACTGACTTACTGACCCACCTACTGACTGATTCACTGACTCACCGACTGACTGACTCACTGACCCACCTACTGACTGATTCACTGACACTGACTCACCGACTGACTGATTCACTGACCAAGACTGACTTACTGACCCACCTGCTGACTGACTTACTGACCCCACCTACTGACTGACTCAGTGAATCACCGACTGACTGACTCACTGAAACACCAACTGACTGATTCACTGACCCACCGACTTACTGATTCACCGACCAAGACTGACTTACAGACCCACCTACGGACTGACTTACTGGCCAACTGACTGACTGACTTACTGACCCACCTACTGACTGATTCCCTGGCCAAGACTGACTTACAGACCCACCTACTGACTGACTTACTGACCCACCGACTGACTGACTTACTGATCCACCTACTGACTAACTCACTGACCCACCGACTGACTGACTGACTTACTGACCCACCTACTGGCTGATTCACTGACTCACCGACTGACTGACTCACTGACCCACCGACTGACTGATTCACTGACCCACCGACTGACTGACTCACTGACCCACCGACTGATTGATTAACTGACCCACCGACAGACTTTTTCACTGGCCAAGTCTGACTTACTGACCCACCTACTGACAGACTTACTGACCCACCGACTGACTGACTGACTTACTGACCCACCTACTGACTGATTCACTGACTCACCGACTGACTGACTCACTGACCCACCTACTGACTGATTCACTGACACTGACTCACCGACTGACTGATTCACTGACCAAGACTGACTTACTGACCCACCTACTGACTGACTTACTGACCCCACCTACTGACTGACTCAGTGAATCACCGACTGACTGACTCACTGAAACACCGACTGACTGATTCACTGACCCACCGACTTACTGATTCACCGACCAAGACTGACTTACAGACCCACCTACGGACTGACTTACTGGCCAACCGACTGACTGACTTACTGACCCACCTACTGACTGATTCACTGACTCACCGAATTACTGACTCTCTGACCCACCGACTGACTGATTCACTGATCAACCGAATTACTGACTCACTGACACACCGACTGATTCGCTGACCCACTGACAGACTTATTCACTGGCCAAGACTGTTTTACTGACCAACCTACTGACTGACTTACTGACCGACCGACTGACTGACTCACTAACCCACCGAATGACTGATTCACTGGCCGAGACTAACTTACTGACCCACCTACTGACTGACTTACTGACCCACCGACTGGCTGACTCACTAACCCACCGACTGACTGAATGACTAACCTACTGACTCACAGACCCACCTACTGACCCTACTACTGACTGACTCACTGACCCACCGACTGACTGACTCACTAACCCACCGACTGACTCACTCACAGACCCATCGACCGACTGACTCACTAACACATGGCCTGACTCACTGACCCATCGACCGACTGACTCAATGGCCCATCATCTGCCTGACTCACTGATCTATCTTCTGACCGACCCACTGGCCCATCGACTGACTGACTAACTGACATACCGACAGGCTGACCGACTGACTCGCTGAGACACCGACTGTCTGACTGGTCTATCGACTGGCTGGCAGGCTAACCAATCAACCAACCCATGGATAGACCGACCGACCCATGAACAGACTGAACCAGCCATGGACAGACCGACCGATCGATGGACTGACTAAATTATTGACCGACTCACCCATGTGTGAACCATGGACTGACTAATCTACCGACTGAAAGTAACAAACAGATACAAACGTGAATACAATACACGCAGCAGACAAACATCATGAGGGAAAGAGATGGTGGGATGCAGAGATTTCCCTAAAGAGTTCCAATTACGCCAACAATCATTTATTAATTTTAAATTAACAATGGCTGGTGGTTGTTTTATTGCGATTACTTCCCGGCTAAATGACTGTTTTATTACTTCCCTAACATAATGCATCATACATAAGCATTCAATTTCTTTCGAATACAGAGCGAGACTTTTACTTGTTGTACAGTCTAATCTTGATCCACATCGTCGGATATCTTAAGAGAGATTATGGCTAAAAACAAACAAAGTTGAGACGCATGAAGATTTCAGCATGGAATCAACAAGGTTTTATCCCAACAGACAGAGGTATAAACCATAAACAGAGACATTAGGAAGTCAAAGGCTTAACTTTGATCCAGTGAGCGTAAGATGAACAGAAGTTGAAGGCATTATCACCCGCTAGATGGCATTTTACAAATACACATCTATCTAAATTAGGCATTCTGAGTAAAGAACCGGACCACATTTCTATACGACAACCGCTACTTATAATTTCAAACTAAAATAAACGTTGACTCAATAAAACGCTGCCTGGTGCGAATCATTCAGCTATGATCAGCAGTTTAGAGAAATCTGGAGCTAAAACAGGCCTGGTTTCTCCTCAAATGTATTGATAAAAAGCCATTTCCTCTATTACTACTTTATAGCGCGTATCACTACAATATCCCCAATAATGGGGGAAGTGATGTGTCATATAACACAGGTCGAATCTTCGAAGAATATGACATGCGCAGAAAACGAAGTTGACGGTTCATACTGAGAGGGCATTGTAAAAAGTTTGTGCAATAAACGAGATGTCTTATCGTGTCTTTAGAGATTTAGTTCCTCATAAAACGATGTTACCGAAAAACAAATTTCTACGCTTGTTCAACAAATGCAATTAACCCTTTACTTCGTAATCCTGAATTTTAATGACCCTTCAAAAGAAGTTTTTTGAAAACATTCTGAGAAAAGGAGTAAATGCTAATAACCAGCATTTTCTCCTTTTCCCATAATGCTTTCTAGTTTATCAAAGACAAATTCTGTAGTGTGAGAAACATCTAAATTTATCTGCAAATGTTCTCGATTTGGCCGCGTCTAAATTTTTGTTATGTGACAACGAGTAAATCATTAACCTACAAGGGAATACTTCAGATCTTTTAAAGAGCAGTGTAGATGCAAAATCGAACCGCACACAGCGAACAATCTAAGAGAAAGTCTATACTTTACGATATTTCATAGTTTACTAGTAATCTGGTTCTAGACATCTTTGAAAATAAAACGCTTTTATCTCATGCTATCCGGTAGTTTATCAAGAAATAACGGTGATATATTTATCGATATTTCATGGATACGATTACTGAAAAAATACTGATTTCATTTTCCAGCTCTTCAGTTGAGGCGGAAATAATAGTTCCCGCGCACAAGTTAGGTCTACATAGGTGAAATGCATCTACCACTTAACAAAATGGAAATATGACGTAATGTACCCTACATTGCTCGCGCTTTACGTAATTTTGTTGTGCGTTGTTATGCGGAGTGGGGTACGTCATGGGGAATTACCTAACAGAGCTGTATGAAATTTAGATTTCATTTTCCACTCCACCCCCATCCCACCACATACACAAACAAGAGGGCCATGATGGCCCTGAAATCGCTCACACGGGTCTATTGACCAAACATGAACCATCTAGTTTCCCAGTGACCTAGTTTTTTATAGGACATTACCCATCATTACCCATCATCAAACACTTTTCAGATATCAATAAGACAAACATTCTTACCAAGTTTCATGAGTAGTGGACTGAAAATGTGGGCTCTACAGCGTAGAAAAGTTTTTTCTAAGATTTCACCAAGTGACCTAGTGTTGGACCCGGCACATACCCATTATCAAACTCTTTTGAGACATCACCAAAACAAACATTCTGACCAAGTCTGAAGAGTACCAGCCAGAAAATGTAGCCTCTAGAGTTTTTTTAGAGTTTTTTTTTTTTTTCTAATATTTGACCCATTGACTTAGTTTTTGACTCCACATGACCCATTTTCAAACTCATTCAAGGTATCACCGGGACAAATATTATGAACAAGTTTCAGGAGTATCAGACCGAAAATGTGTCCTCCAGAGCATACAAAAGGTGATTTTAACATTTGACCTATTGACCCAGTTCTTGACCCAACATGACCCATTTTCAAACTCATTCAAGATATTATAAAGGCAAACATTCTGACTAATTTTCAAGAGTGTTGGACTGAAAATGTGGCATCCAGAGCAGATACAAGGTTTTTCTAAGATCTGACCTTGTTACCTAGTTTTTAGCCCCCAATGACTCATTTTCAAACATGTCTAATATATCATCAAGGCAAACATTCTGACCACCTTACAAGAGTTTTGGACGACTGAAAATGTGGCCCCTAGAGCCAACAAAAGGTTTTCCTAACATTTGACCTGGTGACCTAGTTTTTGACTCCTTATGACCCATTTTCAAACTCGTCCAAGATATCATAAAGGTAAACATCCTGACCAACTTTCATGAGTATCAAACTGAAAATGTGACCTCTAGAGCGTACACACGGTTTTTCTAAAATTTGACGTAGTGACCTAGTTTTTGACCCCACATGACCAATTTTCGAACTCGTACGAGATTTCATCCAGGCAAACATCCTGACCAACTCTCATGACTTTCCGACTGAAAATGTGGCCTCTAGAGCGTACACAATGTTTTTCTAAAATTTGACCTAGTGACCCAATTTTTGACCCCACATGACCCATTTTCCAACTCGTCCGAGATATCATCCAGGCAAATACCCTGACCCATTTTCAAACTCGTCCAAGATATCATAAAGGTAAACATCCTGACCAACTTTCATGAGTTTCAAACTGAAAATGTGACCTCTAGAGCGTACACACGGTTTTTCTAAAATTTGACGTAGTGACCTAGTTTTTGACCCCACATGACCAATTTTCGAACTCGTCCGAGATTTCATCCAGGCAAACATCCTGACCAACTTTCATGACTTTCCGACTGAAAATGTGGCCTCTAGAGCGTACACAATGTTTTTCTAAAATTTGACCTAGTGACCCAATTTTTGACCCCACATGACCCATTTTCCAACTCGTCCGAGATATCATCCAGGCAAATACCCTGACCAGTTTCCATGAGTATCCGACTTAAAATGTGGCCTTTAGAACTTACACAAGGTTTTTCTAAGATTTGATCTAGTGACCTAGTTTTTGACCTAGCATGATCCATTTTCAAACTCGTTCTAGATTTTGTCGAGGCAAAGATCTTAAGCAATTTTCATGAGTATCGGACTGAAAATGTGGCCTCTAGAGCGTACACAAGGTTTTTCTAAGATTTGACCTAGTGACCTAGTTTTTGACCCGACATGAACCATTTTCGGACATGTCCGAGATATCATCAAGACAAACATTCTGACTAAATTTCAAGAGTTTTGGATTGAAAATGTGGCCTCTAGAGCGTACACAAGGTTTTTCTAAAATTTGACCTAGTGACCTAGTTTTTGACCCCACATGACCTATTTTCAAACTCGTCCAAGATATTATCCAGGCAAACATCCTGACCAACTGACATGAGTAACCGACTGAAAATGTGGCCTCTAAAGCATATACAAGGTTTTTCTAAAATTTGACCTAGTGACCTAGTTTTTGACTCCACATGACTCATTTTCATCTTGTCCGAGATATCATCCAGGCAAACATCCTGACCAGCTTTTATGAGTATCCGACTGAAAATGTGGCCTCCAGAGCGTACACAAGGTTTTTTCTAATATTTGATCTAGTAACCTAGTTTTTGACCCGACATGACCCATTTTCGAACTCGTCCGAGATATCATCCAGAAAAACATTCTGAAGAACTTCCAAGAGTTTTGGACCAAAAATTTGGCCTCTAGAGCGTACACACGGTTTTTCTAAGATTTGACCTAGTGACCTAGTTTTTGACCGCAAACATTCTGAATAACTTCCAAGAGTTTCGGGCCAAAAATGTGCCTTCTAGAGCGTACACAAGGTTTTTGACCCCACATGACCCATTTTCATCTTGTCCGAGATATCATCCAGGCAAACATTCTGACCAACTTTCATGAGTATCCGACTGAAAATGTGGCCTCCAGAGCGTACACAAGGTTTTTTCTAAAATTTGACCTGATGACCTAGTCTTTGACCCCACATGACCCATTTTCGAACTCGTCCGAGATTTTATCAAGGCAAACATTCTGACCAATTTTCATGAGTATCGGACCGAAAATGTGACCTCTTGAGCGTACACAAGGTAAAAAGTTGACTACGGACGACTGACGACGCACGACGGACACAGCAGGATCACAATAGCTCACCATGAGCACTTCGTGCTCAGGTGAGCTAAAAAAAAGGTTTGAAGCATGAAATAAATAGATTTTTTATTACAGGTAAATATTTTTTTCATTTCGTGAATACCATTCGTAACATTTTCACTCTCGGCTGCGCCACTCGTGAAAATAGTACCGATGATGTTCACTCGATGAAATAAACTTAAAATCTTTCACCGAAAAAAAATATCCTTTATTTATTCTGTATACATTTTTAAGGTAAGACCTGTGTAATGGAAAACATCTATTTCCACTAAAATATCATCCTGCAAAATTAGCTGAAAAATAAGTATTATTGAATTACGTTCACCGATTTATTTTTTCCTTCTTTGAATTATCATTTATAAATCTAAAACCACTATATTCTCAATTCAAAAAGAGATAATAATTACCTACCTTTTCAGAAAATTAACAAAAGTATCAAAAAATAATTTCAAGATAGACATAAACGGAATTTCTGATCCGTTAGAAATGTGCAAAAATATTATTTCTGCATAAATCCTCATTTATCCTTATTTATCAATCAATAAGAATTTTTACCGGAAGTGCATTACACAGGTCTTACCTTCAGGACTGTCATTGTCTGTTAGATTTACAAAGAGCTCCAGAGATGGATGAAACTGTATTTTTTCTCTTTTACAATTAAGTGATTAGCTGATCCAGCCGGCTGTTTGACAAAACGAAATTTAAAGAATCCAAATTTATGATATGACCTTCTTAGAATAATGCTTCACTGAAGCCGGAGCATAGCTTAACTCCTTACCTTAAAAAAAATAGACTTGCCCAAATTCAAAGCTTTTGCAGGTGACAAAATAAATGTGACCCAAAAATTGAAGCTTAACTTTAAAAGAGAAGAAAACATTGTGGGAAAAGGAGAAAATGCTGGTTACCATCATTTTCTCCTTTTCCCACGATGTTTTCAGAAGGCTACTTCTTTGGGGTCGTTAAAACCAGGGATTGTTTGGTAAAGGGTTAAAGACATGGTCATGGTCCGAAACAGCATCCACAAAAATGTTTAAAAACATTCTTATGGGGTAAATAAAACAGTAGGCCACCTTTTATGATAAACACACACCTTCAATGTTTACATTCTTCATTCGCATCAATTGTATTTGAGCGGCGTCAATAAAATGAATTGTTCACTAAAAGTAAAAAAAAAAACAATGTATAGAACACCGAAAGGTAGTACATGTACTATAAAATCGAATGGGTTTACGCAAAATGACATACAAAACGTTCTATAATGCCTATTGTTTTACGATCCCATGAGCGCCTTTCACAGTTGAAACTTGCCTTTCTGCCACTAACTATATGGCCTGCAACACGCGAAAAGGGGCATTCGGACGTTTGCGTAAGGCGTCTTCTCGGATCAGCCTGGGAAGCCCGCGCAGGCGAATCCGAAACGAAACTTTCCATTCTAACGTGATTTTCTGTTTCGCTGAAGCCTACTGTAGAACAAAATCTAATGTAGTCGGAAAGTGGCGTCTCGGATTAGCCTGCGCGGACAGCGCAGGCTAATCCGAGACGACACTTTACGCAAATGTCCGAATGCCCCTTTTCATGTGTTACAAGCCAATTATTGTCTCCTTTACTTAACCTGACCCTGACCTTCATGCTGAATTTATAAGTCGGCATAAAAATAGAACTCAGACTATTTTCGGAAAGTTACACCTGTGAAACTTAGTTTTGGAGTCCAACTGCCAATGCTTCAACCACCAAGCCACAATACGTACCCCGCCTCTTCCCTTCCCCCACCCCCACCCCCACCCCTCTCTATAAAAACATGCT
Source organism: Tridacna crocea (assembly GCA_943736015.1). Lineage (NCBI taxonomy): Eukaryota > Metazoa > Mollusca > Bivalvia > Cardiida > Cardiidae > Tridacna > Tridacna crocea. Next base: position 22,687,305 of record OX031066.1, read on the forward strand.
CATAAAAAACTGCACCGGAATTCTTTACATCTAAGATATTGTACCTATGTACGTTTCCTTTCAGTAAATACAAATTTTTATTTACATCCATTCTGATTAAGTCTACCACTGTCGTTACTGGAAGTCTACTGAAAAGCTGAATTTATTGCGGTTTGACAGTGGGGTGCAATGTAAAGTGTTTATTCTGGTGTCATCCAGTCAATATCTGACTTATGAGACAACTTTACTGAGCACTACTTCATTCTTTTTCACGCAAAGACACCATGCATAATTCGGTCACTGTCATTGAACGAGCTAGGCAGCTCAGCAACCGGGTACATAGTACCCGTATGTACTAAACGATCGTAAAAATATACTTAGTCTAATTCTCAAGATTTTTTCTATATTTCAAGGCAACGCGATATCCAATTGGCCAAACGCTTTGCCAATTACCACTTAATCTAGCGTGTCACAAAGAATCCAATTTAAGACGGTTTGTGAGTACGTAGCAAAAACTACTTTCCCCTACTTGGATCCGAGCCCTCGACTTACTGCTCCGTGGGTGGATACCTCTATACCCAGAAGCTTGTGCGGTGCGATGAATTCGAAAGAAAAACAGCCCTATCATTGCTGTCTTCTATACGAGCCCGTAAACGCGGGTTTTATCAAATTTAGACTCAATAACTAAAATCCCATGTTTCCTGCAATGATTGCTTTACAAACGTCAAGATTAATAAAACTCTAATTTATTTCATGCTTTCCGGTAGGATATCGAGAAAAAGCAGTGAAAATATTTTTCGATCTTACACTGGTACGACCAGTGAAAATACTGATTTTCACGTTCTTGTCGCCTAGGTAAATTGCGCGTGCCTAACGACCAGATGGCAAATATGACGTCATATACCTTACATTTCTCGCGCATGACGTAACGTTGCTATGCGGAAGGGGTACGCCACGGGGAATAAGGGAAAATAATTGTACTGAATTTTGATAAAGCTCCTCCCAGAAAGGGTTAAAAGCATGAAATAAATAGAATATTTGTTTTTTTTTTTCGGTGAAAGATCGAAATTTATTTCATCTCGTGAACACCATCGGTAATATTTTCACGAGTGGCGCAGCCACTCGTGAAAAAATTACCGATGGTGTCCACTCCATGAAATAAATTTCGATCTTACACCGAAAAAAACAAATATCCTCTATATATTTACAAACAAGCCGCATGGTTGCCTGAATCTGACCGTCTAAATTATTAAACCATTCCAAAAAAATCAAGGTTTTTTAAATTTCCTTTGGGGGTAAAGGCTTTCAAAAACTTTATAGGAAAAGGAAAAAATGCTGGTCACCAGCATTTTTTTTTTCTCCTTCTTCAACAATGTTTTTTTTTTTATTTCCTTTAAAAGACAAATCATCGCTAGAGTAACATTCATCACTTAGTTAGCACTTAATTTGTCGTCTGCAAATGCTTCCAATTTTCGACAAGTTTTTTTTTCGTCTGGTCTGATAAAAAGTAAATACAACGTTATAAAGCTGTGTCAAATATCAATGAGAACCCCATGTACTTTTCCTCGTCCCGAGTTCGATTTCCAGAAAAGAATCAAAACATACACAATAGAAATGTTCGAACGCCAAATATTGACTAATTTTTGTTCACTTTAATGTCGACCGTTTTACGCCATACTGTTTTTCGAATATCTTTTGTTTTATTTATTGATATTTGATATATTTATTGTTTGAATGGCATTAATGTTTTAAACAGTTTTCCAAAGCAAACTAGAACTGTCACTGAATGTGACTTAATACCCGCACCAGCGCTTTGACAGAAACAGACAATTTAATTTTCTAAAAAATCTAAGCCCAAGGGGAGATTACCCTGGAATCATAGGGAGTAGATGATTGAAAACTGCATCTTGCATAACTTCACAATACGATCATTGTATCAACAAGCTTTCAATAAAATAGCAGCAAAACTGTAAGAGGAGTTCGCGACACAAATGAGTAGTATTTTTTACATAAACGGACACATGGACGGAAAAACGGAGGGACACACGGACAAACAGATTCGACCTCTTTCGACGATTGAAACATCAATCCACTAGAAAGCAGTAGATTTTAATCTTAAAGTCTTCACAAAACAATCGGAAGGTACAGATCCAAGATCAGACAGCACGTTCTGTGCAGTCTGATCTTGATATATGCTTTCCACAGAAGCCTCTGTGTTCGTCTGTTGAAGGAGAATGGAAGAAACATTGTGGGGAATGGAAAAAATGCTGTTATTTAGCATTTTCTCCTTTTCCCACAAATTTTTACACCCTCTCTATCATTATCGATGAAGGACGAAATCCGAAAACCATATCGTCGGTTTACTTCAAAAACCTCTTAACTATATGTTGTTTCAAGCTGTAGTTACGAGGTATTTTGAGGTAAAACGACGATATGCAGATGATTAACCCTTTGCTCCATAGATACTCATTTCTACGCATTGCTTGTAGGAGCCTTTGGAAAACATAGTGGCAAAAGGTGAAATTGCTCGTCACGAGCAATTTCACCTTTTGTCACAATGTTTTCCATGCTATCAAAAGCTGTCATATACACATAAGAAACGGTTTCATCTTTGCTGTTATTTAGAGCCAATTAAAGATACCATAAAAATGCCTTATGGGGTAAAGGGTTAAGTGATTGACCGTGTGGTGATTGACACTATTTCTGTTATACCGTGGCGGCCAGTGCACATATCCATGCTTTTCTGGGGTTTCTTGTATCAGCACAATATTTTATCCAAGCCACTGATTACTTTTCCACATAACCATCGCAGAAGCTATGGTCAGCGGTGAGAGATTAATGAGTCATAATAGCAATGAATATCACCAATCCTCGGAAAGAAATTGGCCGAACCTGGGATCGAACATGCGAGGTCCTGTTCTCAACTCCTGTATGCTACCCACTAATATATCGTCGGTTTACTTTAAAAACCTCGTAATTACAGCTTGTTTCAAGCTGTAGTTACGAGGTTTTTGGAGTAAAGCCGCAAGTTGAAATCAATTAAAGTGTATCACGCCTATGCCAGACTCTTCAGTGCTTTCCTAAAGTGTTTGTATTCTAACGTCTAGTACCAAAACGGTTTTGCCCAATATCCATTTACTTTAGACGAAAATGTCCACAAAGAATTAAAAACTCGTTAAGTGCTGGACATTATTTCTCCGAAGACATTTGAGTTATTCTATTGTAAGCCTGTAATGGCCATTAAGGCAGCCTGGACAATTATCCTGGGATAATATTTGAGATCCTTGGGGAGGACTTATTCATATTTTCTTGGGAGACGACAACGATAAAAATCATAGATGTGAAGTTTTAGCAATACTCCTTGGAGAGCTGAGTACTATTACAGTTCCTTTGGAGGACAGTACAAAATAAGACTGCATCTAGACGTCTTAAACGCGCAGCCTTGTCTTGTATCCACACCGTCCAATAATTATTGACTTGCTAGCGGTTTTGGTTGAATCAGCTGCAAAATATATGCATCCAGCTCTGTTAACCCTTTCCCAAACAAGCCCTTGTTTTTACGTGTCCGCAGTACAAGTCTTTTGAAAACACTGTGGGGAAAGGAGAAATTGCTCGTAACGAGCAATTTCTCCTTATCCCACAGTGTTTTCTACCCAGTTAGAGAACTTTCTGTCAATTTTATCAAATTTGAAATTGTCGTCAGCAAACTCTTTGAGTTTGGAAGAGTCTAAAATTTGTCGTTTGGGAAAGCGTTAAATACATCTGAAAAAAGTATAGACTCATGTCAGCCTGCGCAGGCTAACATGAGTCGAAACCTTTTACTATTTGTACATTTTTATGAATGTCAAAGAATAACTTTATCTCGTAATTCAGTTGGTTGTACCACAGAATTGATTTTACCGATCTAAAATTATAATAATTGGCTTGCAACACGCGAAAAGAGGCATTCAGACATTTGCGTAAAAGTGTCGTCTCGTATCAGCCTGCGCAGTCCGCGTCGGCTAATCCGAGACGACACTTTACGACTACAATAGATTTTGTGCTACAGAAGACTTGCGCAGAACAGAAAAAAAATGCTTAAAACGGAAAGCGTCGTTTTGGATCAGCCTGCGCAGACCGCGCAGGCTGATCCGAAATGACACTTTACGCAGAAGTCCGAATGTCCCTTTGTGCGTGTTGCATGCCATATGATGACTTGCGTGCTATAATGCACCTTGTAGATGCACTGTACCCACATTTTCCTTGGCTAAAATACATATATAGTACATTTATCTGCACAAGTCAATTTAGAACCTCCTAAAGTCAAGTAATTTGTAATAAGAGAGCTTTGAAAACATTCTTGCTTGATATATAACTGACATGAAACAGTGTATTAAAAAATCAGGAACCTTATGGAAAAAAATACATTGTGACAAAAGGAATCCTGTTAGTTGAGGATAATATCTCCTTTTGCAGAAGTGTTCAAAAAAGTGATCTGCTGCAAATCGTAAAATTTCGTCCGAATAAACTAACGTGCATTGATTGATTGATTGATTGATTTATTGATGTTTAACGCCGTTTACAACATTATTTCAGTTATATCACGCTGGCCAGTACACATTCCACAGGTCTCTTTTATCATTACTCCGCACAATTTTCTTTCTAAGCAACTGGCTGCTTTCTCACATAACCATCGTCGAGGTAATGATCATCGGAGAAAGAGGAATAAATGCTGTCTCAAAGACGATCATCAATCCTTGGAAAGAGATTGGTCGAGCCAGGGATCGAACCTACGACCCCCCCCCCCTTTCTAAAGCAATGTAAGCTACCGACTAAGTTACCGGTGGGGTCTACATTCACCAACCATTCTTAAGTGCATTTTTTGTCTTCTTCTCCAGAATTTCGAATTTTGAAACTAATACTAGTTTCGATTAGGGAACAAAATAGCATTAAATTTTACGAAGAATTAAAGAGAACAGTTTTACTGTATTAATTTCTTTATAATCCATTTTGCTTGCGAAGGTATTCGCGTGAGAAGAAGTTTGGGACCGAGAGATTGCGATTAATTTTCAAGGCAAAAATCAACAATGTGGCCATTTGTATGCCATTCAGATGAATAGGAAGTGAAAATGATACCGGCTCGGTTACTAAGAAAAGATTATAGAGTATGAATACAGATGAGCAAAAGCAAGATGGCGGCTTCCTCCTTTCCCCTCCCCCCCCCCCCCCACCTCCCAACACTCAAATCTTTACTAGTCGACAAAATTTTAAACTTCAGCCTGCTCAGTCCGCGCAGGCTGATCTAGGTCGAAACTCTTTGCTAATGGTCAGGTCGCTGTATGTCAAAGCACTTGTTTATGCCCAAATGTGGTCGAACGAATGCTCGTAATTATGCGATAATTTGCTCGGTATAATGCATCACTGAGAGACATTAAAATTTCCCTTTTAACCAAAGCATGGCTAATTTGCAGACGACATATTAAACATTATTTGAATGATAAGATCAAATTCATGAACTGATAGAAGACATTATGGGATGAGCAGAAAATGCTGGTTACAAGCATTTTCTCCTTTCCAAGCAATGCTTGTTTTCAACAGCTCAATTTTACAGGGTTGTGTTAAAACACGTCATTGTAAAGTAAAGGGTTAAAATTCTTGACCATATAAACAACAAGCAAGACATAATTCTCTTTAAAAAAGAAAGATGGCGTAAAATTTGCCTGCAAATAGGCAGGGGTCCTTAAAATAAACATGTGTCCATTTTCCACCAATCACAAACTCTTATTCATTTATCTGTTATAAATACAAAAAATAGGGCAAAAGCAAGCACATTCAGCTACGCCAAAAAAAAGTTACTATACAGATTACATTTAAAAACGCACAACTTGGTTTCAAATTAATATCTGGGACAAAAAGCTATTCTTGACAACGAAAATTCACCATGTCAAACGGTCACAAATAATTGCTCAGTAACCAAAGTTTCGTTATATCAAATGAATAAATCATGTCGAATCAAAAGCCTGAATTTGTGTGGTCAGAAATTGAAATTCACAGGTATTAGAATTGACATACCCGACTCATAGGCAACATCTGGGCTGCTATACACTTCTGTGAAATACTAGTATTATTTTTTCACTCTTCAATCAGTGCCTGACGGGAGTTGGATCTCATTTCCAGGTTGATGAAGTCACATTATACACTTAAAGCATCTTATGATGTTCAAGGTGGTCAACTCAATGTCAACTCCGTAAATTTCAATTTTTGACCACACAAATTAAGGCTTTTGATTTGAGATAAAATCTTCATTTGATTCTTATGAAACTTTGGGCACTGAGCCATTGTATATTGCCGTTTGACGTGGTGAATTTTCATTGTCGTAGATTTATTTTTGCCCGCGATATTGTATAATCTGAAACCAAAGGTACGTTTTTGAATGTACTCAGTATACATTATTAACGCAAACACTTGCTCAGTCGAAGAGCTTCACGGCCGAAAAATGGCATCTTATAGGAAAGTGTACATATGGAGATCCAAGATCAGATCCAGCTTGAAACAAGCTGTAGTTACGAGGTTTTTAAAGTAAACCGACGTTTTGTTATATCGCGGCAGTCAGTGCACCTATACATGAGTCTCTTAGCTTTTTCACACCAGTGCTAACACAACTTTTCTCATTTCCATCAGAAGTGAGAGGAGGAAAATCGCCTGTAAGAAAGTTTGTCTCAACCGGGTATCGAAGCTGCTACCACCAGGTAGTGAGTCAGATACGCTAACCATGTGCACTGGGCTATCCGACCGGGCCCGTTGGGGGCAGGGAGTATGTTTTAGCTGGTAGGACGTACATGAACAGTCGTTCATCATCAGAAATATTCTTGCTATAAACCTCGTTGATTTACTCGCTAACTAACTGCACGAATGACCTGCGTACAACACCAGAAACTACCAGACAGACGTCGAACCCGACTTTGACAGACAACTTGTCACTGTGTTTAGCTTTTGTTAATATTTATCCTGTCTAAATGACCAGCTGATTTGGTCAATATTTCTAATAAAGCGACCCCGACTCTACGCTGACTATCAACAATAGACGAATTGCTATGCCTTTCATTTCATTACATGGTTTACTCTCAGAAGAAGTGACTCATAATCTGGCAAAAGAGGGTTTAAAGCATCTCGTGATCCATGATACCATGCCAATCATTACACAAACTGACGGAACCATGAGGTAGACTGGTCCTTTGACGTACAGAAAATTGTAAAAAATATAAAAAGTTTCGGCCAAGGCTTATCTTGGTCGATAATTTTTTGCAGATGCTTAACACCTCCTCCTTTTCACACAGAATGGCTTTGTTAACTCTCTACCGAACGACAAAATTTCAGGTTCGTCTAAATCGAAAGCATTTGCAGACGGCAAAAAAAAGTGACTTAAACTTTGAAATTTGTTTTGTGAAGGGTAGAAAACATTGTTGGAAAAGGAGAACATGCTTGTTACCAGCATTTTCTCCTTTTCCTACAATGTTTTCTAAAGTTTTCTATCTCAGGGTCGTCAAAAGTAGGGATTGTGTGGTAATGGGTTTATAACGGTTGCTCAACCGTTTATGGCACAATCTCGTTTTAACGACTCTACAAAAGAAGGCCTTTGGGAAAAAAATGTGAGCAAAAGTAAACTTGCTGATTACTAGCATTTTCTCCTTTTCTAAGAATGTTTTCTACCCTTCAAAAGCAAATTTTGAATTTTCAGTTACATTTATCATGCCGCCTGCAAATGCCTTCAACTTTGACAAGTCTAAAATTTTGTCGTTTGGTAAATTTGACCCTAAGATGCAACCAAGAAGGAAAAGGAAGAGACAAAACTCAACCCCGAGGAAAAATTCTTTTGAAAAAGTAAGAGAATAGGAGAAAATCTTGTTTCCACAATGTTTTCAACTTTTTCAAGGGCAATTTCATATTAAAGCCACAATAATTTTTGCATGATTCGTATAAAGTCTGAAATATTTGCTGTATGGCAAAGACGTATTTGTCATGGCTCATGTCTTCGTCTTTCTCGTTACTAAATTATTGAGGAAACACGGATATTAATTAGTCCATTTTATCATATTTTCTTAATAAGTATGCAAAGAAAGTGTAAATAATCCTCTGAATAATTGATGTTACAGTCCTTTTATGAGACAATGAGAGACATTCTATGATTAGGGACCGTCTAGACCTTTAACGGTAAGGATTTTCGTCCCCTTTATTCTTTGTTTTACGCGTTTACCACACAATCCCGGCTTCAACCCTTTACAAAACAATCCCTGGTTTTTACGGCCCTGAGAGAGAAGTCTTTTGAAAACATTGGGTAAAGGAGAAAATGCTGGTAACCAGCATTTTCTCCTTTTCCCACAACGTTTTCAACCCTGCTGGAAACAAATTTCAATTGTTAACTTATGTTTGTTGTCTTGTCTGCAAGTGCTTTCAATTTGGACCAGTCTAAAATTTTGTCGTTTGGTAAACAACACTGCGAAAAGAAAAGCTGTCGAAAACGTGGTAATGCTGGAAGCATGCATTTTTTCCCTTTTCCAACAGTGCTTTTGGAAACAATCGGAAATAGAGGAGTCTTTCCTTTCTTTTTGTGATATCCTTGACGCTGATATGCCTGACATGGTTCTATGCATTTCTATCGTATTTGACTTTCTATTTGAATATGCTGTGTGCCACTGTTACATACATGTTACGTACATTCAGTCCTAGTTCTTTTGGTTAGTAACAAGAAGATTTGCAATTTTTTCACTATCTAACTTTACCCCATATATACTCATTTCTACGCATCGCTAGCCTTTGGAAAACATTGTGGCAAAAGGTGAAATTGCTTGTGACGAGCAATTTCACCTTTTGCCACAATGTTTTCTACACTATCAAAAGGTGTCATATACACATAAGAAATGGCTTCATCCTTGCTGTTACTAAGGGTCAATTAGAGATACCACAGAAATGCCTTATAGGGTAATGGGTTAAGCCCATGTGTAACTTCTGACCTTTAGGGTGGGATCAAATTTGACCCTAAGGCTACAATTCGGGCACTCTGAGTAAAAGCCTACCAGATAAAGCTACATGCAAAATATGGAAGCCCTTGGCCTAATGACCAAGTACGGGGTGACATCCAAAGTTTTCACTATTTTAACCATATAGGCCTTTGTTAAAATTGTGACCTCCGGGGCGGGGCCAAATTTGACCCAGGACTATAATTTGGGTACTCTTGGTAGAGGCCCACTACATAAGAAAAAACATGCAAATTTTGGTAGCCGTAGGTCTTAAAGCTAGGTAAAGGAAGAGTTCTAAAGTTTTTCTCCAGATAAGCCCATGTAAAATAGTGCACTGTTGGTATATATACGGCACTTCCGGTGCACCCCTTACGATAACAAGAAATATCGCTTATATCAAATGCATTTGTTCCGTTTCTTAAGATTTCCCCAACAGTTACAACTAAAACCAGTTCTTGCACCAAAAAGGTTAACCCTTAACCAAACAATCCAAAACAATTCCGACCTTCAACAATCCTAATAGTCTTTTGAAAACAGTTTGGGAAAAGTAGAAAATTGTGATAACCAACACATAATATAAACTTTTCCCGCTTTGTTTTCATTACTAAGTATAGTTCGTTAGACCCACATACCATTTGTCGTCTGAACATGCTTTCAAATTTGGACTAGTATAAGATTTTGTCGTTTGGTAGAGAATGAGACGCAAAGCAGATATATTTCAAAATCTCCTGCTGGCAAACATTAGGTTTTCAATTAAAGTTTTACCCCTCACCCTGCTGTATGAATTAAATGATACCTTGATGTAGACAGTAAAAAGTTAAATGTTGCTTTTTCGAAATTATTTTTTTTTGGGGGGGGGGGGGGGGGAATATCGCCTTATCGGACAATGTAGATCCAAGATCAGACTGCACATTCTGTGCAGTCTGATCTTGATCTACACTGTCCGTAAAATGTCAGCTAATCGCGCTTCGTAGCTTCAGGGTTTATCCCGTTTCTCCGAAGTATTGCAAACAGCCGTTCCCGATAAATCACGACCCAAATTGGTCAACAGATGGCAATTGTAATTTACTCGAACTTTACGTCACCGAAAAATAAAAAGCTACATGTGAGTTTGCAACTATAAGAGATGGGGATAAGGCTGCACAGATTTGCAGTTCGATCTTGAGCCCTAATTTTCAGGTAATTTGTGAGATGGCCTTTAAGCAAAAGAAAGGCCGTAAATAGGTAAGAAAACGGCTATTTATACTAAACAAAAATGCCTATTTGAATTAGCTGTTTAATGATTAGGGTGAGCTCTTATAATGGTGCTTGATTCCTCTCCTCTCTTGTGGTGCAAGATGCGCTCACTAAAATAAGAAGCCCTTGACAACATAGTGGTAATAGGAGACGACATTTTTAAGCCGATAGTAAAACCCTTTTTGTGGTATTTGTCGAAGACAATACCACTATGAGTTCAAGATTGAATTTTGATAATCATGTATCTTATTTTGTGCTAAGCCGGAGGAAATAAATCCAGTTAAACTCATTTTTTCTCAGGCAAATGAGTATTTCGGTGGCACTCAGATATGTAATTTGAAATGGCATATTAAAATAAATTGGGCGAGGCCATCGATCTTTGAGATACTTATTTTTGATTGAAAATAGCTTCTCTCGCTCATAGCCTTTTATTGCGCAATGATACAAATTTGCCTACTGACCCTGGGCTTTTTCGTTCCAAAACCAATTCGTTCCATGGCCTGTTCGTCCTATGACTGCGCGCTACTCAATTTCATTGCTCATGAATATTTATAGATCGAGGTAATTGATTGTAATGTTGGAAATTAAATGTAAAAGGCTAGAGATACTAGTATTTCAAAATTATAGTTTTCAGGAACAAACTTAATTTTGTTCGATGTATCAATATCATTTTTCTCTCTATTCGTCATGGATCCTACTGTCAAGGGACGTTACTCCTGCTTCCTCCCAATGATCATAGGGAGACCACACATACAAAACTTTGTCACGAGTACTCTCACTTCAACCGAAAAGGTATTCATTTGCTTAGTAGGTTGACTTTTACGCTAATCTTTCAACAATATGTCTCTGTTTCTCAAATTATGAAATTCACACAATGGGTTTCCTTGACAAATACCACTTCAGCGTTCTCAACGCTTTGATTTAGGGAGGTAGAGAGGGGGGGAGGAAAAGGGGGGGGAGAAGAGGAAAGGGAAGTATGTCGTTATCGAACACTGCAGATGAATGATCAGAATGCATGTTCTGTGCAGTCTGATCTTGGTCCACACTGTCCGTAAAAAGGTCTGTGAGTCTCGCTTAGCAGCTTAAAGGTCAAATAATAAGATATGTCTTAGAGGGGGTGAAAAATATTGTGGGAAGAGGAGAAAATGCTGCATGGTTACCAGCATTTTCTTCTTTTTCCGCAGTGTTTTCAGAAGCCTTCTCTCCACGATAAAACTCGGGGATTGAGTGTTAAATTTGATGGCGGCAATAAGACTGATCACAAACTCTCAGTAATTCAAGTACAACAACTTAAAGTAACTACGCAGTTGGTTCATTTTCGAACCCCGTCGAACAGGAAATGCGTCAGTCTGACAATCTGCCTCGTTTCCATAAATTTGAATTTTCTTGTCATTTCGTGAAAGACAAACGACGGACGAAAAAAAACAACAAACTAGAGATCCTGTTGAATTACACTTACAGATAAAGCATGAGCATTCCCACTTCTGTTTCCCTACGATTACACCATGTTCCCGCAGCCACGACAATATCAGTTGTACGCTGAACAAACGTTGAAATGGTAAAACTTTGCAGTTTACTAAATTCTTCCTACTGTCAGGTGGCAGGGAACTTTGTTAACTCTTTCACGGCTGTGGTGAATCGGCTCAGAGTGATATGATTAACCATCACCGTGAACAAGTTTCCAAGGTCCCCCACCACCTGGCCGTACGACGAATTTAGTAAACTGCTAAGTTTTACCATTTCAACGTTTGTACAGCGAATTTTACTTTTTTTTTTTGGTTTCACAAATTGAGTAAGCTGCCGGACCAGAATTACCCTTCTGAATCCCCGAATTGAATGAAAACTGACGTCATTGGGATCTGACGTCACTAAAACCTTTGTAATACGTTCTTAAACGTGCAGCTTGGCACATAATCTTAATGTTAATCTTGATCGATGCCGCCATTTTCGATGTTGCGTTGATAAAGTGGTCATGTATACGGGGCTCCTGAAAGGGAAACTGCTTAAAATACGTAGGTTTTCCCAGTGTAATTGATATATATGTTCGGGGCATATTATCCAATCAAATCATGAGAATTTTCTTTTCAGTATTACAATCCCGTATGTCCGAAACGTTGTGTGCCGTGAGATTCATTTTGTTCATTTTTCTCCATTTACCAAGTTTTGTTTTAAACATATTTTATTCAACAGTTAATATATCACAAATCTACAAGAGACAATAAAATAGAATCCTATGGCAAAACTACCGAAGAAATTAATAAGGATGAAAGCATAGGCTTATAAAGTTCAGTTTAAGTCTCTTTGTGGTACCTGGCGGTATCCGCAACAAGCTGTGGACGGACGGCTATGTTAACAACCTGTTCCGGGCAGCAGCCGCAGCCCAGCTTCTGACAACCGTGGACAATATTAGTTGAATGGTCAGGTGACAGGGGACTTGGAAACTTGTTCACGGCTGTGGTGAATCATGTCGCCCCGAGCCGAAGGTAAGGTGGCGACATGATTTGACACAGCCGTGAACAAGTTTCCAAGTCCCCTGCCACCTGACCGTACAACGAATTTATTATACTACAAATTTTTACCATTTCTAAGCACGTTAAGCGAAGTTTAAACACTTGAAATTGACGTCACAAAAACTTGAAGATTGGTGTATAAATGTGCAGTCTGCATTCGGAACACCTCGGCCAATCTTTCGATCCAGCCTCGGATGTATGCCGACGGAATAATATGTTAAAAAACTTGACATGCATCGCCGGAAGCGGTTATTCGACAGATACTCCCCACTACATAGTCTCGGGATGTTCCAAATGACGTCAACTAGTAACCATTTCGAATGACAACAAATCCCGTAGAATGACGGTAAGTCTAACTATAGCAGCATAAATGGCTGAATTTAGGACTTGCATTGATTACGCACTTGAAAAACTGGGCTGGATCGAAAGATTGGCAGAAATTTTCCGAATATTGCGCGATAATGACGTCATTGTATTTCTTGTTATGGGGGTGTTATTGTTCCTTCCGGAAGTAGTCTGTCGGCATACATCCGAGGCTTGATTCGTAGAATTAACCGAGGTGTTCCGAATGGTGCAGTCTGGTGATCGATCCATTCGGCATACCTCGGGTGATGGGAGCCATCATATCCCTCGGCTGTAACTGGTGGAATGATATGCGTCAGATCGATGCATTCGCCGGAAATACGCCGTTTTACCGTTCTAAAAAATTATAAGGCTCCTCTTACAAAAGAAAACTTGAGTTTCAATTTTCTATCAAAATCTTTTATATTGTTTAGACATAATTTCCCCTGATTTAACAATAAAATTTAATCGAATTCGTTGAACTCTCTTTTCAATCAGTGTTACTTATTTAAAATCTACGAGAAATTTGTTCCGTCGCCATACCGCGCTTTCGCGGGATTTTCAGTTTTCGCTTTTGATGACGTCACCGTTGCTAACGGTATGTAAACAAACAAACTGGCGACCGAGGATACTTTTTCATCACTTAAAAAATTCATCGTCAATAAATATGTTCGATAGACAAGCTTTACATGCCTTTGTAGTGACGGCTATTCGAGAAACATGTATTCTCTATTTTTCATGTTTTTGATACGAATTATGCATTGAAAAGTTTGTACATGTTGATGTCTGGCGATGATTTCTTTTCATAATGGCGGCCGTTCCCATTTTGATTTCTTGGAATTTGCGGGGGTTTAAAATAGTTCTGTTCTTAGCAACGTACGTGAAAAAAGCTCTAAACTATGTAATATGAAAGTGTGCAATATAGAAAAATATCAAAGGATATAATTAATTCATTTTCTTTAAAAACTTGGTTTGTCAATTCCGATTGAACTTTTCACCGACAAATAGACTTCTTCGAGGTTGTTTATGTCGTTACTAAACAACTGTTAGTGGCGCGCCATATAGAATCACGTGATTCTCATTTCAAAATGGAAACCTCCTTGATACAGACGAGGTTAGATGTAGGTACGGAATCGGCCGAGTTGTGACGAGTGGTGATCGATCGACGCCGCCATTTTGGATGTTGTGTTGCACGTGTATAGTGATGTTTATGGGGCACTCAAAAGGGACACTGGCTTTACGTGGTTTTTGCAAGGGAACGTGATATATGTTCGTGGCATGTTAACCAGTCAGATCACGAGAAATTTCTTTGCAGTATAACAAAACGAGATTGACGAAATAGAACGCAGAGGAACGTTATAAGCAAGTTTGTCAGATCATGATCGCCAGGGTTGTCGAGCAAGATTTTCTGAATGTATGGGGATATTTCTTTGCAAAGTTAGAAGAAAAAAAGAACTTGTTTTATAAAAATAAAAAGGTTTCAAAAAATTTTTTTCTCCTGGTCTGATTATAATACCCTGTCGGCCTGCGATAGAATGTCTTCCTGCAGATATACAGCGTTATGACTGTGCAGTTCACACAATAATTCTGCACTTTTTTTTTTATTGCAAAGCCGCAATCTGGAATCCCAATGTCTCGTAAAATCTGTCCGTTAATCGGTGTTTACTACATACTTATCATAGATAGAAACGGTTTGCGGCAACAGAAGCACAATTGCCTCCTGGAAAAATGGAAGCAAGTTTAACGTTATGACTTCCAGAAAATCTCTTAACCCTTTCCCAAACGAAAAACTTTTGGACTAAACCAAATTGAAAGCATTTGCAGAGGACAATTCAACTCTAGCTGAAGAGATGATTTCTGTCTATGATGGTGTAGAAAACATTGTGGGAAAAGGAGAAAATGCTGGTTACCAGTATTTTCTCCTTTTCCCACAATGTTTTTAAAAGGCTACTATTCCAGACCCGTAAAAACCAGGGATTGTTTGGTAAAGGGTTAAGTCGAAATTGTCCATTGATATGTCGAATTATTAAATTATCCGGTTTTTATATCTGGGAATAAAAATGAAAATAAAATTTACAGATATCAGGAAATGCTTGTATTTATTTCATACTTTTCGGTATTTATCGAGAAATAATGTAGGAATATGGTCTGATATTCCAAGAAAACGACCAGTGAAAAATACTGATTTTATATTTTCCAACACTTCAATTGAAGGTGGAAACAGTAGGTCTCAACAGACTCTATTCAAAACTACAACACTGTTTTGCAATGGGAGACCCGCATATTTGATGAACATGACTGGAAGTTGACATGAAATGTAATGCAACAAAAAACAGAAAACAGCATGCATCAATCGAACCGGAAATCATATTTACATACATGTTTATATGTGGAAAAAAATACACCTTGCACATTTATGGTAGAGGTTCGATCGAATATTTCTCACCGGGATCCGAGCACAACACGAAAAACCCCCACTTTATGGAGGAAACGTGTATCCAACGCCGGAGGCTCGAGTACATCCCTAGAAATACTGAACTGCGTGGAAAGTTCAGACATGCTTGCATCATGAAAAAGAAATATATATATATGTATATTTCTTGATACTTAACCAATTTTTTTTTTTACTTTGAAAGCACTTCCGAATTTGAATTTAGTAAAGTTTGATGTTCACCTGACGGTGGTCTCCGTAGAACTGACTATTCTTAGTCATTCTATTTAAAACACAGCTACCTAAACTGGTCCAACCAGTTTTGCACCCCTGTTTAGACAAGTATTCTCCGCTATACGATGTAACGCGGAGAATAGATAATTCACCTGCACTAGTTACCTAGATAAACAGTATAAGTGCCATTAACAATTTACCACACGAGAACATTTTAGACTGGTCCAAATTGAAAGCATTTGCAGACGACAAAATAAAGGTGACTGAAAAATTGAAATTTGTTCTGGGAAGGGTAGAAAACACTGTGGGAAAAGGAGAAAATGCTGGTTACCAGCATTTTCTCCTTTTCCCACAGTGTTTTCAAAAGGCTTCTTTCTTAGGGGCGTCAAAAGTAGGGATTGTGTGGTAATGGGTTAAACTGAGTGGAAATATTACGTAATTTACGCCCATTTACCCTACACTTCTCGCGCTTTAAGTAATATTCTTTGCGTTGCTATGGGGCGGGGGGTACGCC
The DNA here is from genome assembly GCA_943736015.1 of Tridacna crocea. Classification (NCBI taxonomy): domain Eukaryota; kingdom Metazoa; phylum Mollusca; class Bivalvia; order Cardiida; family Cardiidae; genus Tridacna; species Tridacna crocea. The sequence goes on from OX031066.1 coordinate 22,703,547, forward strand.
ATGGGTAATTACCGAAAACAAGAGCTGAATTTTGATGAAATCGCAATTTATTTCATCGAGTGAACATCGCCTTCAATATTTTTACGAGTAGCCACTCGTGAAAAAATTACTAAAGATTTTCAGTCAATGAAATAAATTTCTACTCGTGATAATACCACGTCTCTGAAAAAGTTACCAAAAAAAGAACATTTTGGGTAAAGGAGAAAATGCTGATCACCAGCATTTTCTCCTTTTTCCTCAATATTTTCAAAAGTTTTCACCCTATGGTCTTAAAACACGGAATCGTTTGTTAAAGTGTTAATCATAACAAAGCACGCATTATATACAAAACAAATACACAGGAATCTCGCAGAGTTTCATTAAGGACTCCACCGACACCAGTTATTCCTTAGACTATTATAAGCGCAACCCGAGAAGTACTAGTATTTGCGGACAGTGCGGATCAAGATAAGACTGCACAGAACGTGCAGTCTGATCTTGTATAGATCTACACTTTCCGATTGTGCAATATTTTTTCCGAAAAAAAAAATACTCTGAAAAACCAATATTTCGGATGTTACATTGGCTTTAAAGTTACATTTAATTTATTTAGCTGGATACAGTGTTAATGTTTCTGACATTTATTTTAGCCCCATCAAATATTCTATTTGACATTTGCATTATCATGTTACCGATCAGTTTCTAACTGGTCGTGTGTATAGCGACAATGAATACAAACTGTGACTAAAAGATCGTCACTTAACATAATTAGTCATCTTTTCGGGACAGGGACGACCAAGATTAGATTGATTGCCATAAACACTCAAACATACCGTCCGATCTTGGGCCTTCACTGTCCAGCCCATTTAAGAGACCAGAGAAGGCGTTGAACTTGCAAATAAACATATTCTTGTGAATATTCTAAGTCTTATTCTCCAAGATTTTCTAAATTTGTAAGCAACACAACCTCTGATTGGCTAAACCATTCGGTTTAGCCAATCGGAAGTTGTGGTACTTACAAATGTAGAAAGTTCTAGGGAATAAGACAAAGAACGTTCTTAAGATGGTTGGTGAATACGGGTCCAGGATGTTTTAGTAAAGGAAAATGCAGTGTTCATGAAATAAGACTAATGACTGGCTGTATGGAGTTTGGTGCTTGACGCATTTTTTCAATATTATTCCAGTTATATCGAGGTAGCCATTGCACCTATTTGTGTTTTCCTGAAGTTTCTGTTACCAGTAATCCGAACAATATTATTTACAAGCTAAAGGCTGCTTTCCGACTTAACCATCGTCGAAACAATAATTGTTACTTGTAAGAGAGGAATGAAACCTGTTTATTTCATGGCTTCCGGTAGAATATCGAGAAATAACAGTGAAAATATTTTTCGATTTTACACTGGTACCACCAGTGAAAATACCGATTTTCACGTTCTTGTTGCCTAGGTAAATTGCGCGTGCCTAACAACCAGATGGGTAATATGACGTCATATACCTTACATTTCTCGCGCTTGACGTAACGTTGCTATGCGGGAGGGGTACGCCACGGGGAATGAGGGAAAAGAATTGTACTGAATTTTGATAAAGCTCCTCCCAGAAAGAGTTAAAAGCATAAAATAAATAGAATATTTGTTTTTTTCGGTGTAAGATCGAAATTTATTTCATCTCGTGAACACCATCGGTAATATTTTTACTCGTGGCTGCGCCACTCGTGAAAATATTACCGATGGTGTCCACTCGATGAAATAAATTTCGATCTTACACCGAAAAGAACAAATATCCTCTATTTATTTCATGGCTTCCGGTAGAATATCGAGAAATAACAGTGAAAATATTTTTCGATCTTACGCTGGTACCACCAGTGAAAATACCGATTTTCACGTTCTTGTTGCCTAGGTAAATTGCGCGTGCCTAACAACCAAATGGGTAATATGACGTCATATACCTTACGTTTCTCGCGCTTGACGTAACGTTGCTATGCGGGAGGGGTACGCCACGGGGAATAGGGGAAAAGAACTGTACTGAATTTTGATAAAGCTCCTCCCAGAAAGGGTTAAAAGCATGAAATAAATAGAAAATTTGTTTGTTTTTTTTTTTCGGTGAAAGATCGAATTTTATTTCATCTCGTGAACACCATCGGTAATATTTTCACTAGTGGCTGCGCCACTCGTGAAAATATTACCAATGGTGTCCACTCGATGAAATAAATTTCGATCTTTCACAAAAAAAAAATATCCTCTTTAGCATCATTATGACTATCATCAATCCTCGGAAAGAAATTTGCTGAGCCGGGGATCGATCCGGTGACCCCATTTTCTTAACCCTTTCCCAATTGAGATTTTAAATCGATTGCCCAGAACTACTGCTCACAAATGTACTTCAAACAAACTTCCGGTCGAATTCCTTTGATTAACGCAGATGACTATAGGAGCCTCATTCTGAACTACATAGTATCGCCAAGCGTCTAGAAACGTGTCAGCCCTGGTTTTTACGTGTCTGCAGTAAAAGTCTTTTGAAAACACTGTGGGAAAAGGAGAAATTGCTCGTAACGAGTAATTTCTCCTTTTCCCACAGTGTTTTCTTCCCTTTTTTGAGAACTTTCTGCCGATTTCTCAAAATCTAATATTGTCGTCTGCAAACTCTTTCAGTTTGGAAGAGTCCAAAATTTGTCGTTTGGGAAAGGGTTAAGTCCTATGTGCTACGGACTGGGCTACCGAGCCTCGGCGAAATGAGAATAAAATGGGTTATCAAGAGCATGGTGGGGTGCATCATAAGATTGACTCTCTCTCTCTCTCTCTCTCTCTCCTTTGACTCTCTCTCTCTCTCTCTCTCTCTCTCTCTCTCTCTCTCTCTCTCTCTCCCCCCGCCCGTCCGCCTTCCCATTCATCCATCCATCCGCATGCCAGATCTATCTATCTATCTATCTATCTATCTGTCTTCCACTCCCTATATCTCACACGCATACTAAATCTCGCCAACTTCCCCTTATCCCCCCTCCCTCCGCCTTCCAAATTCCAAATATTCCATATTTGACCAAAACATAAGACCTTATCAGGTTTTCTCGATATTTCTCAATAAGCGAGCCTGGTCACATTTCATATTTGGGCTCTCACTTTACTTAGTGACTCACCCCTGATACCGACAACGATACAAAAAACACGTGACCATAGACCCAATCTTTATTGGGAACTAGAATTAGTCTTCTTTCATGAAGATATGATGTACTAATCTCCATACACCTAACACTGTAAATCACGTGCTTTAACGAGGCTGCAGAGAACATTTGAAAACATTGTGGGAAAAGGAGAAAATGCTGGTTACTAGCATTTTCTCCATTTCCCTCAATGTTTTTGTAAATTATCGTAGACAGAAATCCTCAATTTGGCTACAATGGTTTTGTTGTCTGCAACTGCTTTCAATTTAGTCTTTTCAAAATGAAATTCATTTCTTTTTTTCTTTTTTCAACTCTTTACAAAGTAACCAAAAAAAATTTATTTGTCCCAATTCAAAGCATGAAATTTCGCAGTTAAGAAAAATAAATGTGACTCTAAAATTGAAACTTGACTTAAGAAGAGTAGAAAGCATTGTGGAAAAAGGAGAAAATGCTGGTTACCAGTATTTTCTTCATCCACAATTTTTTCAGGAGGCTTCTTCCTTCGAGTCGTAAAAACTAGGGATTGTTAGGTAAAGAGTAAAATTCCTTTAAAAAAAAAAATGGTTCTGAAATTCAGTGATAATTATATAAGTTTGTAAACGGAGTTTCATTTAATTGTATGTGAACAGTTTTGGGATTTGTTAAATTGTATAATGGGCCGTTGGAATCAACGTAATGTAATCGATTGCCTTTTATTTATTGTCTTGTTTTGTTTTGAATTGCAAGTTTCATCAATATGAAGTAAAAGTTGTTAAATCATTATATATGAAAACATTCTAACAAAGGGAAAAAAAATGCTAATTTGAAGTCTTATCTCCGAAAACACAATTTTAGTTTGGTGAAATACGAAAACAAGTTTATTTCAAACGTATTTATTTTACATCGATTAGGAAACAAGTTCTCACAACTTACATGATTCTGCTTCCTGGGAACTACACCAGTACTCGCGCCGAAAGTGTGGGCCAATGAAAAATCCTTAAGTGGACACCCGTCCCCGGTATCGAACTCGGGACCTTATGGTTAAGAGGCTAACGCTCTATCTCAAAACCACGGACATGGTTATTCAAACATGGAATTAAGCCCTGCAGTTTTCCTTTTCATTTCAGCTGAAACATTATAATCAACCTAATATTTAAATTGCTGAGAAAGTTAAATAAAAGTTTCGTGACTATAGTTGAAAACACAAGTAGTATATTGAGATTTAAAAAAAGTTCTACTGCTGAAAAAAAAAATGTATCTAATAGAATAGATCAAAGATTACACGTTTTGTTCACATGGAGATCGAAAACAAAACATTATAGAAATCAAATGCGTAAAAGGAATAATCTATGGACTAATGACATTTTTAAAAGAAATGAAACATTCTGAGTTATCAAGTCAGACTACGCGTATTTTAAAATACTAAATAAGGCACCAGATCACGTGACAATCCATAGGGACGTCCCAGCTGGTCCTGCTTGATAAATGGACTGATTGACGAAGTGGGGTGTTTGACAGTTATGCTGGCTAGAAATTAGACATTCCACCGGTGTCACCTGACGTTTTCGTAGGACAATAAAATTGTTCAGCACCGGATAAAGTGCTAAAACGTGCATAGCATTTCTGATTCCGTTATTGTCTCGATAACGCTTCCAATTTTTCCTTGCTTTGAATTTTTTTGTGATGTTTTCTAAAACTGAAGGGAAAAGGTGAATGAGAAGACGAGTATGACTTGTCTTTCGGGATTATAACCCTTAACCCTTTACCACACAATCCTGACTTTTAACTCTTTACCACACGAGAAAATTTTAGACTGGTCCAAATTCAAAGAATTTGCAGACGACAAAATACAGGTGACTGAAAAATTGAAAATTATTCTGGGAGGGGTAGAAAACACTGTGGGAAAAGGAGAAAATGCTGGTTACCAGCATTTTCTCCTTTTCCCACCGTGTTTTCAAAAGGCTTCTTTCTCAGGGGCGTCAAAAGTGGGGATTGTGTGGTAACGGGTTAACGAGTCTAAAAACAGGTTTATGAAAATATCGTGGGAAAAGAAGAAAATGCTAGTAACCAGCATTTTCTCCTTTTCCCACAATATTTTCTAACCTATCCAAGACAAAAATTATTATTATTTTGTTGTCTGTATATGCTTTCAATTTTGTCCTGACCAAAATTTTGGTAAAGAGTTAAGAACTTGGGAATGACAGGATGACTTTGCAGTATGTGAAACAAAAGTTGGCTTCTTTAGGAAAGAAGCCGGGAGAGGTCAGCACCAATGCCACAATTATTGTATTGGCTTTTTGATTTTAATGTATTTTGGTACACGTACGAAAATTTACAAACACCCCTACTTTTGCCTATATTTTTCCTTTTTTTACCCCCACTGTTCTTTTTCATTATTCCCAAAATATCGTACTTTATACATGCAATAACCGGAAATTGGTGAGGAACTTTACAAGATTTGCTTCCGTTCCGATCTTTTTCTTCAGGATTATTTTTGACAATTTAATGTATTTGTATTGTTTTTGTACATGTATATTGTATTTCTGTAGAATAAAAATATGTTTGAATACGAAAATGTAAACAAACGCGAGTGGCATTCAATGAATGAGGAAACAAAAACAAAGCGTAGAAACCTCTCATGGCTTACGTGACAGTCACATAACGTTCTTCCCGCGTTTTCAAGTTGCGTGATTTTTTTTCCCGGTGTGTTCGTTCTCTTTAAACGAAATTATTTTTTACTCAGATATACTTGCTTAATAAAAAAATTACAATTATTGGAGAAGATGTTTGTAATCAAATCAATACAACAAATCTCTTTTGAAATCCGTCATATGAAAACAAACCACGTCTATTTCTTATTTCGTTTGTTTTTGATTTCGGTTTATTTATAAAACCATTAGAAAACAGACTGTGTATCAGAACAACTTCACAAAGAAAATGGATTTAGACAGCAGTTCGATTGGTTGAATTTGCGTTTATTTATCGTCGCCACCGGTTTCCCACAATGGCGACGCCCCCTGAAGGCTGTTAGTTATGTTACGGCGGATAGAACAGATACAGACGAAACCCATCCTAAGTTTCACCTGGTTCTTTAACGTTCTCAGTGTATATATACCGTCATACGGCACCTCGGTTAAACGTCTCATCCGAAAGACTATTAATATATTAGATGGTCACCCGTGAGGATCGAACCTACACCCTCATGATCACGAGTCCTTCCCTCTACCAACTGAGCTATGCGGGCTGGCCAGACAGCAGTTTCTGAGGCAGTATGCTTTTTAAACTCACCACTGTTGGAGAGGTGTGATGAATTCTCCAATCAAGACCATACTTAAGGTCTTGTGTTCGTCTTTACTTTGCCCGTGGTAGCAAGCTTTTGAAAGAAAAGCGGGAAATGGAAATATTGCTGGTTGTCAGCAGTTCTGAAAAATTCATTGACCAAAATTGGAAAAAAAAATAGCCACAACCCTGGGAAATTGCTCTTTACCAAATTTCAAAAAATTGGTCTTGTCCAAATCAAAGTTACAGTTTGGTAAATGTTGCTCAGATAGTTGGGTTTGTTTCTGAAAGAGAAAAAATGAGTTGTTGCAAAAGGATAAAATACTGGTTACCAGTATTTTCTCATTTTCCACATTTCTTTTTTCAAAAGCCGTACTGGACAGGCTCACAAAGTCTGGGGATGATGTGGTAAAATGTTAAGCCCTGTAGCCGAACATGCTATTGGGCTCGGCACCGAATGTGTAGTTCAAACTTAATTCTATAATAGTCTCAAACAGGCAAATTTTTATCTTCCGTCTCGGTAACAATGCCTAGTTCATGTTCGATAACTTGTACAAGCAAAATCTCATTTTTCCACCATGCCTTTGCATATTCTTTCTGCATGGTTTGCATATGGTTACATATGAAATCATGCTGAAGAAGATCCACATTAAAAAAATGTTTTTCAAGTCGTCAAATGCAAACGTTATTTCGATGGGAAAGTGTGGGTTTTTTTCCAGTATTCATTAAATTATTTTCATTCATTTCTCCAGAGCTTCATTAATCAGAAAATTGATAGGACAATGTATGCACATACTGCTATCCAATATGGCATTACTGCTTATAGCATCGGTTATTCAATGACCTTTCACGGATACAAGTATATTGTTAAATGTTCATTGCAATATGCTTGTTGTGCTCAAATTATTCTATAAATGACAGCAAAATTATAGCTCAGTCATTTGTGTCTTGTCCTATTTTCACCAGTACCAAGCTAGAACTCTGGGGTGCTATGTCCAAGGAGATTCCAAAGAGGCAAGCAGAGATTGAACCAAACCGTCCTGATTAGAACGAGTTTTTCAGAATGATCCTATTCGTACAATAGGTGTATGTCTTACAGAAATCAATTTTTTCATGACGCGCCTGTTCTCGCTGGTTCCACATCTATTAATTACAGCCAAATTGCAGGGTAAAATTCTAAAACAGAGCCATTCTGCTGGGGAAGATTTACTATATTCCAAGATAATTATGGATTAATGTCATTTATACCAGTGTTTGAAGATATTTCCATGTCAATTTTCCCCTCCAGCTTGTAAAATCGGGTTGTTTATGTATCTATACGTTTGTTTCTGGGCATTCGATAGCTTTGATTTAGCCGCCATTTTTCTCCCTACTTGGTATGCTCTAAGTAATAATAGTTTACGAATGAAGCTGACATTTCGCAAAGAACTTAGATCAAAGATCAGACTGCACGAGACTTGCATTCCGATCATTATCCTATTCTTAGGACTGAATTACTCGGACTTCGCGATGAATGACACTACTAGTGATGGTAACTATAGTTTTTGAATGTTTGCCGGAACTTCCTTTTTTCTTTATTGCTTATAATGTACAAATCTTGATAATTATAAGAATGAAAAAGGGTAAGGTAGGAAACAATAAATAAGATAATCAACTAGTTGTTTATAATATTAAAAATCTGACAATTGAATGGGGTTTGATCCGGTTAAAACAAAAAACTCGTCCTTCGGACTCGTTTTTTTCAACCGCACCACACCCCATTCTAGCTTCAGATTTTTGATATTAAACACAACAAACTGATTATCTTCTATATATCTTCTCCTCATTTCGTTTGACTTCATTCTAAAAATTGAAAACGTTTTTTCATTGCCATTGAAATGTAGCCTTATCTCTTGTAAAAATGAAGTTACTTATTCAATGGCTTAATTCATGATTCAACTTGGTGCTTCTCATTTAGGTACCTTGTGGAAAAAGGAGAAAATGCTGATAATCAACATTTTCTCCTTTTCCCAGAATGCTCTCTACCCTTTCTAAAACAATTCAAATTATTTGAGACACATACAATTTGTCATTTCAAATATCTTCTATTCGGAAAAGTTTAAATTCTTTCGTTTCGATTAATTTCTTTGAGTTAATGACTTAGCCCTTTACCAGACAATAACGACTTTTCAGTGACGACCTTTGGAAAATGTTGGAAAGACGCCTTTTGAAAACATTGTGGGAAAAGGAGAAAATGCTGGTAACCAGCATTTTCCCCTTTTCCCATAATGTTTTCTATCCTATCACTAAATAAATGCACCGTTTGAGCCACACTGAAATTGTTGTCTGCAAATGCTTTCAATTTGGATGGATCTAAAATTCACATGAATTCACCTTTTACACGTATAAGCGAACTGCGTTCAAAAAAAAGAGAAAGTTTAATTCGATCTAAGGAAGAGTCGAACCTGCAACCTTTCCACAAAGCAGACAGACGTATTGATGCTCAACAACCACCCAAACAAAGGAGTCCGTCTGACGGTGAAAAAAACTCTGACGTCATAAAATTTCAAGAACACTGGTTTCTTTATGAGACTCTAAGCCTAGAAGCTTGCAGAATTTACGACGAATTTGGAGATCTGTTACAACTCACTTTGGACTATTACCTTGAAATATTAATATTTCAGCGGACAGACTGTGATAACTGAATTTTAACAGATCATATGCTTGGAACCAGTTTTTGAAAGGTTTCTACGAAAGGTTGGCTTCACTAAAGACAGAAAATGTTCTTAATGAAGTGCGCAATAGTATATAGAGGATAATCAACTGCTTATTTTTGATAGGAAAAATATCTCACGAGGATGCGTTGTTAGGCGTTGAAAAAACGAGTGCGCAGCACGAATCTTTTAAATGCCTTACGACGCATCCGAGTGAGCTATTTTTCATATCAAAAATAACCAGTTGAATATTCTATTTATTATATACCTTATTAACATTATTATTTTTAATTTTTCGTTTGAAAGTCGAAAAAAAAAATGTAGTCGAAAAAAAAGTAGTTCCTAAATTACGGCAGGAAGTGAAAGTGAAAGTTGATATCGTCACTAGTGATGATATCAAAATTTATTACACTGGGAAATTCCAGGATTTCAGTGCTAGGTACATAATAAATTGGGTTCAATACAAGGACGTATCGTCCATTTCGTACAATATGTACATACGTTTAAAGGTGGGTATTTAGAATTTTTACATCTCACCAAATTAAATAATAAATTTTTCACTGACATTCATATGAAAAAATAATACAAATCATCAATAATTAAGAATCATTAAATTACAAATATATATTTTTTTTATGGTATTCCCTTGAAAGGCTACGTAGCCTCTTAACCTCTAAAGATTCCCATTCTTGAGAATATTTAGAATTTTCGGTCTTATTCTCCAAGGTTTTCTAAAATTGTAAGTAACACAATTTCTGATTGGCTAAACCATTCGGTTTAGCCAATCAGAAATTGTGTTACTTACAAACGTAGAAAATTCTGCAAAAATAAGACAAAAAACGTTCTCAAGAATGGTTGGTGATTACGTGCCCAGAAATTAGACTGTACGTCTGGTAAACAGCTTTTTCTCCTTTTTCAACAATGCTTCTTAAAAATCTTTCCTTCTCAGGGCCGTAATAAGTCAAGGTTGTAAAGTAAAGGCGATGACAAACGCCGAAGACGTTCCAAACGGCAAAAAAAAAAACAAATAAGTTGAAAATTTTGAATTTAATCAACACGTGCGCTTCTAAATATTTCCACCACGTTTTACTCTGAGTCACTGCCGTTTTATTGCCGAATTGTCATTTCTAATAAAAATCAAGTATGATTTAATTCAAACAAACTCTTGAGCAACCGACGAATTTATTGCCCACTTGCAGCGGGCAACCGTTATACGTCAAAGAAATGCGAGAAAAAAATACACCCTTTATGTCAGAGTGGTGAAAGAGATGATTAAGAACTTAAGTAAAAATTAAGCCCAAAAAAATAACAGAGAGGGCGTTTAATTAAATGTATTTGAATATATCGTATGCCTTTTAAAAGTATGGAAATTATTGTGCAGATGTCAATCTGTCATTGTACGGTAGGTCCAATTGTGACGTGCTGACAGAGAGATTAACCCTTTCCCAAATAATCCCTGGTTTTTACGGGTCTGGAATAGTAGCCTTTTGAAAACATTGTGGGAAAAGGAGAAAATGCTGGTAACTAGACTCCTTTTTTCCACAATGTTTTCTACTCTATCATAGACAGAAATCATCTTTACAGCAAGAGTTGAATTGTCGTCTGCAAATGCTTTAAATTTGGTCTAGTCCAAAAGTTTGTTGTTTTTGGAAAGGGTTAATTTCAAAACTAGGTTAAATCGGGCCAGGTTGCTATGTCTTTTGCTTACTTTTTGTCCGATTTTAAAATCTTATTTCTTTCTGCCAGCGACTAATATATCGCCCGATCACACGATAACAGACTGTCATCTCCACGATATTAATCATATTTATAAATGGTATGATTTGAATCTAAATTTATTGCTAAAATCTGCTTTGATATTTTGGTCTACACAGGGTTTTTCACAGGTCTGTCCGTCCGTCCAACGGTTCGGAAAGACGAATTTACGGAGAACTAAACAAACAGAACTGGCAAAACTGACCAATAGTTAAAGACACGCACAAACAATTATCCAGACGAAAACGTAGGGTTAATTTATCCTCGAGTGTCCGTATTCCGTGATAATAAGGAAACAACTAGATGAAATTAAGAACTGAAACCAGAATATGAGCTATATGAGCTAGAAATTACTTTCCTTCATAAAGAAATAATTTCTGGTCACTTTCATAAGAAAAAACAACATCTTAGATAACTATTTTCATGTCCAATGTGCATAAATAAAGAGCATGCCGTCGGCCTTCTTGTGCAAAGATGGCGTGACTAATTCCGGTAGCTCGGTAGTATTCAAAACAGAAAGTCCGACATCTTTGCTTCTTTTTGAAAGGGAATACAATGTAGATTTAAGAATAGAAATGTAGATTTTTTTTAACATATGATAATTAGTTAATTTTAATATGTATGTGTCTTGTACTTGTCTGAAATTCAAAGGCAATGACACATTCGAATATTGGTAAGGGTAACGTGCAGAAATACAGCGTGATATTATCAAAATATGTGCTTTATGAGATCTACACAAATATAATCGGTTCAAGAACATTCACGGAATAAGGACACTCGACGATACATACCGAAAGACCTTCTTTTTTTCCCCTCATTTAATAAACTAATAGACTAATTAACCTCCCCCACAGTAAAATAGTACGAATGATGTATGAATGCATAAGAAATAAACGCCAATGAAAAGAATAAAACTAGAGGCATCAGACAAGATAATCAAATTAATGAGAAAGATATATTGGCAATTCATCATTGCCGAACTTTCTGGTAACAGACACAGGTGGAATTGTGGAACAAAACCTCGAAAACCCATAACCCTTTCCAACATACCGCAGAATTTTAGACCTATCCAAATTCGAAGCATTTGCAAAAATATCAGTGGCTGCAATGATGCATTTTTTCTTTGATAGGGTAGAAAACATTGCGGGAAAAGGAGCAAATGCCGGTTACCAGCATTTTCTCCTTTTCCCACAATGTTTTCAAAAGGCGTCTTCCTCAGGGTCGTTAAAAGTCGTCATTGCGTGGTATAGGGTTGAAAAAGCTAGGTCCGTATTCATCAACAGTTCTTAGGAACATTCTTTGTCTTATTCTTCTAAGGTTTTCAAAATTTGAAAGGAACACAAAACCTGATTGACTGAAAATACTAGCTCCGGATTCACCAACCATTCTAATAACTATTCTGTGTCTTGTTCTTCCAAGATTTTCTAAATTTGAAAGTAACGCAAATCCTGATTGGCTAAACTACATGTATATGGTTAAGCCAATCAAAAGTTTTGTTTCTTTCGGTTTGGACTAACCTAAAATATTGTTTGGTAACGAGTTAACCCATTACCACACAATCCCTACTTTTGACGAACATGAGACAGAAGCCTTTAGAAAACATTTTGGGAAAAGGGGAAAATGCTGGTAACCAGCATTTTCACCTTTACCCACAATGTTTTCTAACCTTCACAAAACAAATTTCAAATTTTTAGTCACTTTTATTTTTGTCGTCTGCAAATGCTTTCGATTTGGACAAACCTAAAATATTGTCGTTAAGTAATGAGTTAAGGACATAATGTGCAGTCTGATCTTGAATCTACACTGTCCAATAAGGGGATATTTTTCTCCAAAATAAAACTTTAAAAATAGCATTATTTCGGGATTTTGTCATCGACTTGAAAAGTTTCATTTAACTCAATTATAAGCAGGTTAAAAGTTACACACAACGAATAAAAACTTACCTTGCAGAAGGATGAAATACTGTAAATTCTTCATTCCGAACTGCGGAATTTCCAGAACTCTCAAGACGTAATTATATCAAAATCACGAGGAGAATTTCAATTTTTCTGAAATTCAAACCCGTCCGATAGCCTTCTAATTTCTTTTTCTAAACAGTTATTTATGAGATTACACTTCCCTTGAGAAGGTGTTCCATGTCACCATTCTAAATCCGTTCTAATTAGCGTCAATTAGTTCTTTCCAACAACAAGTGTGCACACTATAACACGTACTTTCATCCATATGGAATACTGAAACACTTCCTTATATAGAAAGTAAACAACCTTAAGATCAAAAGAAATTGAGAAAAAAAAGTAATAAAAAAATCGACGGTTCACTTCGAAAACCTCGTAACTGCTGCTTGCTACAAGCTGTAGTTACGAAGTGTTCGATGTAAACCGACGATATGTGACTTGGTCTTGATAAAGGGAGAAAGGGGGGGGGGGGGGGGGGGGAAGGGGTAATTCTTCTTCGCCATGCACTATATCGAGCAAGTCATCACATAATTATGGATCCATTAAGATCTATTTTGTCAAGCAACCTGCTGAATCACAAGGTAGAATGGTCCTTTTAACATGCAGAAATTTAACAATAGCAAATAGTTCTGATTGACACAGGTCGTGCAGGCTGACCTGAATTAATACTTTGTGTAACTGCTGTAAATCCCCTTTACGTAGAGCATGGATTATGTTATACATGTAATTGGCCTGCAACACCCCAAAAAGGTAGTCTCAATAATGAGACGTTCCGGTGATCGTTTTCATATTTGGACATTTACTGTACACCGTACCGTCTCAAGTCCATCGTAAATTTTCCGGTAGCAAATATAGAGCGCTATACTGACTGTTTCGTCGGTTTATATGTTTTGCAAGCTAAATGCAATTAACTTATAGAAATAAACATGACCAAAAACAAATTATTAAACCATTCATTACATGAAGAGCTTGTAGAAGTCGTTTATAACATATTTATCTCCAAAAAATCACTGACAAATCTATCGTGCGTGGCGGCCATTTTGTATGTTTTCGGGAACGTAAACAACTCGAGTAACTGATGAAATGCACTTTTTTATCTCACGATCAGCGTTTAAATTGAAAATATTTGTATTTTAAACGAAGGAATATTGAATACGCAAGCCACAGGTATGTCTAAATCCTAGTTTTGTGCTCTATTTTGGAAATTATAAGAGTTCAAACTTACGCACAAAATCTGTGCGGAACTTTCAACTGATTTTGTCCGTATTGTCTCTGTACCCAGAGGCGACCAGTCAAAAAGTAACATCGCCTACGGGGACAGTAATCTGTACTACCCAAAAAGGGTATTCGGACTTTTGCGTAAAGTGTCGTTTCGGATTAGCGTACGCAGTCCGCGCAGGCTGATCCAAATCGACACGTTCCGTTTTTATGTAATTTTCTGTTTTGCGCATGTTTACTGTTGCACAAAATCTAATGAAGCCATAAAGTGTCGTCTCTGATTAGCCTATGCGGACTGGGTAGGCTGATCCAAAAGGACAGTTTACGCAAATGTTAAAATGCCTTTTTTTGCGTGTTGCAAGCCATTATATAAATAGATCTAAACGTCCAGGGAGTGAAAAATATATAAATTTTGTTAGTTGACCAAAAAAAATCTCTTTATGACAGAAATCATTACGAAATTTCTGACCAAGATCAGTGTGCACCTCCTGATCTCAGGATCTACACGGTCCGCAAAAGGTCACCGAGCTGCACTAGTCGACCTAACCTTACATTCTCAGTCTAGAAACATTTAGAAAGTAACACACGTGCTAATTATTAGACTTTAAAAGTAAGGAAATTTCTGAGCAGCTAAATCAATCGGTTAAGCCAATTGGAATACACGTATATTCTTTTAAATATATAAAATTTGGGAAAATACGTACAGAAATGTTCAGAATGGTTTGTGTGTACAGTCCAAGAATAGAAATACTTTTTTGACTGCTTTCAATCTACCATTTAGAAAAAAACTATATTCTATATATATTCTTACATTCTATATCACACTGTTCGGCAAACGAGTTGTAAAAACTTTAAAATATATGGGGTTTTTTTTTTGTTTATTTTTGTTCTTGAAAAAAGGAGGTAATAACAGAAGAAGTTCGTCATATTTAATGTTTTTTTTTTTTTCACAATTTGTTCACTTATATTTGAGGGATTTTGGTTTATAATTCATAATTTAAAAGTATATTTCAAAGTCCTATGTTGTAATTTGTTTGTTTATGTTAAAAAAAACAATGTATAAATGTGTAGAAGAGGTACTTTGGAAAGAGAGGTAGAAATGCATCTAAGTAATGCAATATGACTTGCAACACGTAAAAAGGGGCATTCGGGCATTTGGGTAAAGCATCCCCTCGGATCAGCCCGTGTAGTCCGCACAGGCTAATCTGAAACGCCAATTTCCGTTTATATGTAATTTTCTGTTTTAAGCAAGTCAACTGGTGCACAAAATCTAATGTACAGGGTGTCCGAAAAGTTTCGGGACAAGTGCCGTCATTCATTTATTGTTGAGTTGAGTTGAGTTGATTGTTTGGTTCTATTAAATGATTTTTTTAGGTAATGATAGCTATTACCATATTCTATAGGTTGATTGAAACAACCCATTAAAACACAAACCCTGCTTTTGACGCCCCTGAGAAAGAAGCCATTAGAAAACATTGTGGGAAAAGGAGAAAATGCTGGTAACCAGCATTTTCTTCTTTTTCCACAATGTTTTCTACCCTTCACAAAATAAATTTCAAATTTTCAGTCACTTTTCTTTTGTCGTCTCTAAATGCTTTCGATTTGGACAAACCAAAAATTATGTTGTTTGGTAATGAGTGAAACGTAGATACAAGCAGGGCATAATTTATTATCGTCTCGGAGTCTTGATTTTGGATCTGCACTGTCCGATTAAGGATATATTTTTTTCCAAAAGTAAATCTAAAATAGCATCATTCGAATTTTTTTTTTAACTATCTGCTTGAAAGTTTCATCTATTCAGCGGGATAGATGTTAACACTTATCCTATTCACGTTCTTGTCAGTCTGATCTTGATCAACACTGTCCGCAAAACGTACATGAGTCGCGCTTAGCAGTAAACGGGTTAAAAATGTAAGTGAAGAAAGGACCCAATCTATCATGTATACTTATTTCAAGATATCGTAGAGGTTTTTACTACCTAAAAAAGAACTTAAATAAAAAAATCACTCAAACCTCTCACTACACTTTACCCCTTTGCCATGCAATGTTTTAACAACCCTGAAAAAATAAGTATTTGAAAACATATTTGGAAAAAAAAGAAAATGCTGGTAACCAGCATTTTCTTCTTTTTCCCAAAATGTTTTCTACCATTTCAAAGATATAACTGTTCTTTTTTTAAAGCTTGTTTTGGTAACTTATCGCCAGGAAATGCTTTTAATTTGGACAGTTCTTAAATTTTGTTTGTGTGACCAAAGGGTTATCGCTACTAATGAAAAAGAAAGAAAATAATAATAAGCCTATAATGCAGAACTTAATTTGCTTTTGCATTTGGGGAATGAGGCATAGATCAAGATCAGACACTGTCCAACATTCTAAGTGAAAACCAAAGATGCAAATATTGGTGACGACTATTGATTGCCTTAATCATTAAGACCGTATCATTTATTTTCGTATCATCTATTTTTTTTGTCTCATTAATTTTCCGGTCTTATAGCGGTTTATACTTTTCACTGCATCCATTCATTTGTTCTTCGTTCCTTAGTCCATTCGTTCAATCATTCATTCTTTTGTTCGTTCGTTCGTTTGTTCGTCCGCTCGTCCGTCCATTCATTCATTCATTCTTTCATTCATTCATTCTCATTCATTTATTCATCCATTCAATCAATCAACCAATTAATTAATTCATTCATTCTTCATTCATTCATTCATTCATTCATTCATTCATTCATTCATTCATGCATGCATGCATGCATTCTTATTCACCTTTTTAAATTTAATATACCGTAAATAAGAACTAAGTCAAAATCCAAGGTAGTGGAAATACAGTCAGTCCACTTTCTTCTCCAATTTTGTTTGCATAGAAACAAATCCTTTTAGTTACATAAGCTCAAAATGATAGCATCTCCAGTATCAAAGTATTGAAAATAAAGTAAGTACGCTGAAATTGTAGTCCAATTTAATCCAATATTCCCAATACATTCCGTGAACATACGAACAAAATATCAAAGCGCGCGCGCACTACTCTCTAGGCTCGCGGGAACTATTTTCATTACAGCCAATCAAATCGTCAGCTGCCTTGGAATAATATTGATTCCAAAACAGCCACGTGCAATGGTGTTTACATTTTCATTATTGTAGGTATTACTCTCAGACGATAGCAGTGTCTTTTTTGGGTCGACCAACTTCATAATTATAGGGGAAACAGGTATTCCTTTCAGCTTAACCCTTTACTCCATAGAAACTCATTTCTACTCATTGCTTGTAGGAGCCTTTGGAAAACATTGTGGCAAAAGGTGAAATTGCTCGTGACGAGCAATTTCACCTTTTGCCACAATGTTTTCTACACAATCAAAAGGTGTCATATACGGCTTTATCCTTGCTCTTATTTATGGTCAATTAGAGATACCATAGAAATGCCTTATGGGGTAAAGGGTTAAATACCCGCTGTACTGTCTATGTAATGAAGCGATGTATTTTACCTGTCTTACCTTTTATGTGTTTGTTTTGTTTTGTTGTGTTTGTCAACAAAGGTTTAAATTATCATCTGAGAGTAATAATAAATAGGGTCTCAAATAAGGGAGGTAAATCCTATCTTATACACGTCTAGTCCTTGTGTGACTTATCCTTCGTCAATTTGGCAACACCACCATTCCACCATTTAACTCTACTACACGACAAAATTGTATCAGGTTCAAATTGAAAGCATTTGCAGACGACAAAATAAAGGTGACTAAAAAATAGAAATTTGTTCTGGGAAGGGTAGAAAACACTGTGGGAAAAGGAGAAAATGCTGGTTACCAGCATTTTCTCCTTTTCCCATAGTGTTTTCAAAAGGCTTCTTTCTTAGGGGCGTCAAAAGTAGGGATTATGTGGTAATGGGTTAACTCTTTATCAAACGACAAAATTTTAGACTCGTCCAATTTGAAAGCATACAACAAAATCAATGTGATTCAAATATTGAAGATTGTTTCGGGAGGGGTAGAAAGCACAGGGGAAAAGGAGAAAATGCTGGTTATCCGGAATTTTCTCCTTTTCCAACAATGTTTTCAAAAGGCTTCTTTCTCAAGGTCGTGAAAACCAGAGATTGTTCGGTAAAGGTATAAGAGTGTCATACCCATAATATATTCAGAACAATGAAAACCTGTTTGGAAGTCATGTGGGGCGGATTGACTGTTTTTGACATTTTTTTTCCAACAAATCATTGTCCCATTTAAGATTTCTATTACAACCATTTAGGCCTAAAATGGCCTATCGGTGCCGTACCGTGATCGACAGCAACAAAGTTTGTCATCATCACACCATACCGTTCAGGTAAAAGAAGCTTTCTGTGGCACTTTAACATTTTCAAACTAAGCTCATAGGTTATCATAAATTGTTACGGGAGACCACTCCTTCTTCATGCATGGCTTCGTCCCGATTCAAATACCTAACAACTGCTTTAACCCTTTACCCCATAGATACTCGTTTCTACGCATTGCTTGTAGGAGCCTTTGGAAAACATTGTGGCAAAAGGTGAAATTGCTCGTGACGAGCAATTTCACCTTTTGCCACAATGTTTTCTATGTTACCAAAAGGTGTCAAATGCCCATAAAAACGGCTTCACCCTTGCTGTTATTTATGTTCAATTAGAACAGAATAGAACAGAAGTTTATTTCCAATGACTTGAATTAAGTTCATCGTCATTACAAAGCTTAGTTCAAGTCATTGGAAACAAACTTCTGTTCTGAGATACCATAGAATTACCTTATAGGGTAAAGGGTTAATAGCTCAGTGGTTAAGGTACTGGCGATACATCCGGGCGTTCTAGGGTTCGAATCCCCCACCCCGGTCCCTTTATTTCTGCCATGCATTTGTTCATTTGTTTCTTTGATACGGAATTTGTTCGTAAGATAATGGATATAGCGCTTTCCTAGATACCTTAGCTTTCATAGTAACGTTATTTACTTTGTCGTAGTAACTTTTTTAACCCTTTACCAGACGAGCAAACTTTAGTCTTGTCCAAATATTGAAAGCTTGTGAAGACGAAAATTTGAATGTGGCTTACATGGTGCGTTTTTTTTTTTTTTTTTTTAGGTAGAAAACATTGCCGGGAAAGGAGAAAATGCTGGTCACCAGCATTTTCTCCTTTTCCCAGAATGTTTTCCAAAGGCTCCTTTCCCAGGGTCGTTAAAAGTCGGCAACGTTCACCGGCAACAGAATTTCTCTTGTTTCTCGGAGACAAGCATTTATGGTCCTTTCCGGAACTTTGGTGTCTGCTTTGACGGTTAAATCTTTACCAGGCGAAGAAATTATAGACCTGTCCAAATTGAAAGCATTTACAGACGAAAAATGGCTATGCGGCTAAAATCACGATATTAGTAGTTGAAAGGGTAGGGAAAACATTGTGTTAAAATGAGAAAATGTTTGTGACAAGCACCTTTCGTTCCTTTAAATATCGCACAATGTTTTGAAAAGCCTTTTTCCTCAGGGTCGTTGAACTCGGGATTTGTTGGCAAATGGTTAGTGACACTTGAGTACATATTTTGTTGCTATGTAATTCACTCAAAGGTGTTTGTTTTTTCCTCATACCTCTTTTTACAACAAATACAGCAATAAAAGCAGGAATAAAAATCTTGATATTTCATAGGTGAATTACCATTTTAAGGTCTACGCCCCTATTAAAAGACATGGGCTGCTGAGATTGCCTGAAAAGCCTTTTTGAAAAAGTCGATGCTACACTATATTTACCGATGAGTTGGTGAGCTTACAGCCACTAACTTTAATATTAAGAACCGGAAACTATCCAGATTGGCTGAATAGCCTTTACGAAATGTCGATGTTACACGATATGTACCGATGAGTAAGGAGTAGTCCTTAATCATTCCTGTACAAGTTCTTGCCGTCACGCATCAATGGACAACAAGGGGTTCTTTTCTAACCCCTTGTTGTCCATTTTTTATGCCGCTTTCATTGTGAAAACATAATTTCGGTCATATTCATATATGCCCTGGGTTTTACCAGTATATGGCTGGGGATCTCTTGCCCAAGGACAGCCAACAAATGACTGTACAGTATATAGCATATCGAAAAATATTCAAATTATATACAATGTTGCTAGATCCCTAATCGTAATGCAAACATTGACATTTGAGTCTTGTTCTGTGAAATGGAAGCTTCATAAATTTGCGAAAAGTGTCGACCCAGGCCAGCCTGGGCAGTCCGTGCAGGCTGAACTGGGCCGAAACTTGTCACTTTTGTCAATTTTCAGTGTTCCCAAGGAACAGTCTATCTCATGATTAGTTAAATAGCTAGAAAAAGTGGACATTTTGGATCCATAATTGCGATGGCATACTTGGTCCCATGTATCGCGGAAATGCATTAAGCCCCCTTTTATCACAGCATGGCTCAAATATTTTAGTCACATTCTGTGTAAATCTAGGATATGAATCATCTACAAAAAAATGTAACCACTGCACTGTCTGTGCAGGCTGAGCCAAAAAGAAACCTTAGCTATTTGTCAATTTCCCGGCTGTCTAAGATAGAACCATTCTATCTCATGACTGAGTCCATTGTTAGACAAATGGATTTCATGGATCCATAAATATGTATTGACTGACTTGTTTTATTACATGATTGGAATGTATAAAGCCCTACCCCCCCCCCCCCCACCTATTGCCACAGTGCTGCTAATTTTTTTCCTCTTTCAGAACAGCTTTTACACTGTTTTCAAAAGTGATACTAGTGTTCTTTAAAGTCTGCGCTGGCTAGTCTTTGAGGGCGCCTTATGGCTACATTAGAGTTTGTCCCATCCAATGGCAGACTTTTACAAAGCAGAAAATTACATAAAAACCAAAAGTGTCGTTTTGGATTAGCTTGTGCGGAGAAGCCAATCATTTAACCCTTTGCCAAACAATCCCTGGTTTTTATGACCCAGAGGAAGAAGCCGTCTGAAAACATTATTGGAAAAGGAGAAAAGGCAGGTAACCAACATTTTCTCCTTTTCCCACAATGTTTTCGACCCTTTTCAAAACAATTTTCAGTTTTTGAGCCATATTTAGTAGCCTGCAGATGCTTTCAATTTGGACTGGTCTATAGTTTTGTCTTTTGGTAAAGACTTGAGTCCCCCATGGCTCTTGCTTTGGTCATTGGTAAGGAACTCGCAGCCTGGGGGCACCCGGTTTGATCCCCACTTAAGGCGTTTTTTTTCCCTGTATTCACTAGAAAGTCAATGGTCAAGACACTAACCAGCCCTTGCAAACCTAGGGCACAGACTGATGAATACATGAGCTCTCCTTGTTATTTGTCTGAGTAATATTGAAAACGGCGAAAAACACTTTTCAAACACACTCATTGCCCACATTAAAGTGTAATCATTGAAATGATAATCTATAACTTCTAAAGATAGAAAAAAAATCTTACTTCTTTCAGCCAAGATTTGTAACTTGTGTCCAATTTCTCTAACTCAACAGCAAAATCCATGTGTACTGGTCATTCAAACAACATGTGATAAGTAAAGGCACTGTGTAAGATAATATTATAATATTAAATCCTTACCATTTTCATAAAATTAAAATGCAAACATCACATCAATCACATTTTGACTTGTGTAGGGAAAAGATGATTCGATTTTGGCCAACACATGTACTTGCATTAAATTTACAAACTGTTGTTTTAGCAACACATGGACTCTGAAAGACACTAGTTAATGTTCTTCATGTGGTGGTTAGGTTGACTTCTCCAACTCTTCGACTGTTAAAATATTTAACCCTTATCCTGCTAAATAACAAAAATCAAATTTTCAATTCGATATTAACAAGCAATTTCATTGAAATGATATCCCCCGCCGAAAAAGACCTTTTTAGATACAAACGTATAAGAGGTATTGTGTTTTGCATGTACATGTGGCCTTTTTGTTACTGGTCCATGATGACATTATACATTAAGCTCCCTTGATCGATGGCACAGGATTTCATTACATAAAAAAAATATAAAAGAGGTCCATAACAGGATTATACATTAAGTACCGTATCCATTTCAGGATTTCATATATGTGGGGAAAAAAATGTATTAACCCCTTCCCAAACGGCAAATTTTGGACCTGTCCAAATTGAAAGCATTTCACAGGTGACAAATTGCTAAAAAAAGATTATTTTTCTATATGACAGGGTAGGAAAACATTGTGGGAAAAGAAGAAAATGCTGGTTACCAGCATTTTCTCCTTTTCCCACAATGTTTTCAAAAAGCTTCTATTCCTGACCCGTAAAAACCAGGGATTGTTTGGGAAAGGGTTAACGGACTATCCAATGGAAAACATGAATGAAGTTTCATCACTTTTTGTCTAGGACTTTAGAAGATATCCCTCTCACAATATAAGCCGCCAAACTGGTGCCATTTCAGGAAGGTAGCTAGAGACTAAAGTGTTGAAATTTGTAGCACCTGCCTGGATACTGAATGGATATGTCGTATTACTTGTGATCTAAAAGGTTTACAAACAGACTTATGCATGGTGCGACAAATGCACAATTGAGTCATTGGTCAATGGCTTTGATCAAGCAATAAAAACATGAAGTTCTATGAAAATATGTGCAAAAGTTGGAGATACACTGATAAAAAATTAAATTTGACATGAAGTCCCCTTTTTCCATGATACAGTAATAAATTGCAAAACCCTGACAACATGTGCTAGGTTGCATGATCTGTGGAAATCTATTGAGATATATCCAGTAATTGAAGAGATTCCGGTGAAAAATGAAATTATAACATGAAGCCCCCTTATTCCATGATGCAGCTACAAA
Organism: Tridacna crocea; assembly: GCA_943736015.1. NCBI lineage: Eukaryota > Metazoa > Mollusca > Bivalvia > Cardiida > Cardiidae > Tridacna > Tridacna crocea. The sequence goes on from OX031066.1 coordinate 22,726,333, forward strand.
TCCCAAAACCTTGACAGTATGCCATAGGTCACATGATCATGTGAAAATTCCATCCAAATCTGCCAAGAAATGTGGGAGGCGTTTTGTTAGGTCACATGATAATGTGAAAATTCCATTCAAATCTGCAAAGAAATGTGGGAGGAGTTGCCTTCACAAGAAATAGAACATGAAGCCCCCGTTTTTCATGACGCAGCTACAAATTGCAAAACCTTGAGAATATGTGATAGGTCAGATGATGAGAAATATTCTGTGAATTTTTTTTTCAATTCTTTCAAGAAATATGGGACGAGTTGCATTCACAAGAAATAAAAATAAAACATGAAGCCCCTCTCTTTTCAAGATGCAGCTACAAATTGCAAAATGTTGACAATATGCAATAGGTCACATGACAAGAAATATTCTGTCAAAATTCTATTTAATTCTGTCAAGAAATGTGGAAGGAGTTACCTTCACAAGAAATAAAATAAAATATAACATGAAACCCCTTTTTTCCATGACACCTTATTACAAAAACAAGGGCAAATAACTGTGGTGTTGCACGGTCAATGTTGGTGAAACTTTTTTCCTGCATTTCCTAATGGAGGCTGACAGATGTGACAAGTTCAATGTAAAAATTCTGTATTGTTTTGAAGACAAGACTCCAAACATCAAAAGTGTACTTAAGTGTAACTTAAGTGAAACTTAAAATCGCTCTCAGTCGGCCATTTTGCACTGAATCAAAAAAACAAACAAAAATGTCTCAGGAGAATGAATCATTATACATGTGTATAAAGTTTCACGAAATTCCGTCAAATGGTATTGGATATATTTGCTGGGACAGACGAACAGACGGAAGGACGGACGGATAGACAGAAGGATGGACGGACAATGCTAAAACTATACCCCTCTGCCTAGAACAGAATGTGCAGTCTGATCTTTGATCTACACTGTCTGCAAAAGATAAGCAAGTCACACTTAGCAGCCCAATGGTCAATTGATATCCCCTGTTACATGTGAGAAAAGTAGTTAGTGACTTGGAAAGAAAGTTGTATCGGCACTGGTGTGAGAAAAACTAGAAACATATGCGTAGGTGCACTCACCGCTATGATAAGACCTATGTTGTTAAAACAGCTTTTAAGTTCAATGCAATAAATCAACATTCTATAGAATATTTTCTTTATAGAATACTTATGTAAAAAAAAAATTGTACAGTGGAAATGGTTGAAATACTAAGAATAAAGATGATACATAAAATTTTGTTTATATTAGAGTTAAAGGCCCAAAGCTTGGGTCATGCTATAGCAGAAAGTGCATCCAGGCTATGCATGACTGTGCTTTCTGGCTTTTTCTCATCAGTACTGACCCAACATCACTGACTATTTTTCTTACGTACATCAGGAGTGAGAGATGATAAATTGCCGAGAAGAAACCAGGTTGCAAAGCTGCAAGTTTACAACAGGTAACTAGATGTAGTCAGAAAAAGGATATATGTATGCTTTGTTCCCATTAAGTCATGCTTTTAAGTAATTCTAGCTAGAATTCTGTTCCAGATGTTAAAGGTGGGTATTTAGAATTTTTACATCTCACCAAATCAAAAATATATGTATATATCACTGAAATTCACATGAAAAAATAACACAAATCATCAACAATTACCGTAAGATTCATAAAATTACAAGAAAAAAAATTTTGATGGTATTCCCTTAAAAGGCTATGTGGCCTCTTAACGTATTTTTAGATTTCGTGCCAAAAATCAACAAAGCATTGTGGGAATGTCAAGTGACTGGCACGTGACTCATAACACTTAAATTCCATTATATAACAAACATGTAATAATTATCTTCCAAAATGTCTTCTTCGGATGCTACGTTTAAATTTCGTCTGTGTATTCCTGTATGTAAATGAGCGAATTGATCATCTAAAAATAGAACGTGTCTCCCGTTGGTGTCAACCTGGGCCATAGTAAATCTATAATTTCTCGTGTTGTCGGATGGGTTTCGACTACTAGGGTTTTATCAATGAAAATTAAAAGGCTTTGGGAGTATAAGGATGATTTTTTTGCATTTTTGTAAAATTTCCGTCCCAAAATCTGAAGGGCCACCCTTAACCCATTACGACACAATCCCTATTTTTGACGACCCTGGGAAAGAATCATTGGAAAACATTATGGGAAAAGGAGAATGCTGGTGACCAGTATTTTCTCCTTTTCCCACAATGTTTTCTCCTCTTCACAAAACAAATTTCAAATTTTCAGACACTTTTATTTTGTCATCTGCAAATGCTATCGATTTGGATCAGTCTAAAATTTTGTCGTTAGGTAATGAGTTAAGGAATTTCTTGGTATATTTTATGGCAGTAAAATTATTATGTTGATTTATGCCTAACATTAAAATTCAGCTACTCCGAACTCGATATTTCCCTGTAAAATCACCTATAAGGGTCTCCCGTAGCCATCTTTAGAAATGAGGTATCGTTATTAGGTTGTGCTCTCTGATTGGCTTGATTTATACAGCTCTCTGAAATACCAAACTGCTGTAACTACACTAGTATTCAACACTAAGTTGTCAGTGGAATGCTCATGATGGGGACAGGCAACATTTTGATGCTTATCGAATGAATTGAAGAAAATAACAAATATGTTGGATAATTTTTCACTCTTCCAATACCCTTTTTATACAGATTTGTAACAGTAAATTCAGTATGATGCAAAAGTGATCATGAGAGCTGATAAAATACTTACCTGAATGATAATGAGCATGGATGCAGGATAAATTTGACATGTAATTAAGGTAAGTTAATTAACTCTTATCCACACAATCCAGATTTTTAACGACCCGGAGGAAGAAGCCTTTTGAAAACAATGAGGGAAAAGTAGAAAATGCTGGCAACCAGCATTTTCTCCTTTTCCCACAATGTTTTCTACTCTTCTAGAGTCAAATTTCAATTTCCAATTCACATTAATTTTGCACATGCTCTCAATTAGAAAACATCTACAAATTTGTCTTTTGGGAAAGAAATAAAAAAGACAAAAGGAGATGAAAATCATGATGACAGATCGATCTTTACACATTCTAGCATGGCATTAGAATGGCAAATTATGACTATCATTTACAAATTAGAAACTTTTGTTCTGAAATCTCAATTAGGTAAACTCGAAACTTTTGTTTTTTGGGAATGAGTTAACCCTTTACCCCATAAGGCATTTCTAAGGTATCTCTAATTGACCCAAAATAACAGCAAGGATGAAGCCGTTTTTTATGGATATAGGACACCTTTTGATAGCATAGAAAACAATGTCAGAAAAGGTGAAATTGCTCGTCACGACAATTTCACCTTTTGCCACAATGTTTTCCAAAGGCTCCTACAAGCAATGCGTAGAAACGAGTATCTATGGAGTAAAGGGTTAAGGTAAGACCTGTGTAATGGAAAACAGCTATAAATTTCCATTAAAATATCATCCTGCAAAATTAGCTATAATTCAGAATTAATATTATTGAACTATTTTCACCAATTCATTTTTACCATTTTTTCCTCCTGTGAATTATCATTTATGAATTTAAAAACACTATATTCTCCTGCAGCTACAGTGAGGACAAAAAAGTCTCCATGTCTATGCACAACAGCTACAGGTGAGCAAAATTTTAAATGTGTCCAGTGATCACATTGCACACATTCAGCCCACTTCAGTTTTACTTGGTGGTTACAATCTCTCATTGTTGAAGAAGAAAACTACACCTGACCAGAGGCAGAGGTAAAAGACGGGGCAATTTGTTCCACTCTCCGTTATTTGTCTCAATCCGTCAAACAACCCGCTTCCCCCCCCCCCCCCCCCCCCACCTTCTCACCCCTTTCAAAAAAAGAGTAATCAATCACAATAAGGAAAAAAATTACATGAAACACAGGTCATTTTTTTTTTTTTTCATCTCCAGTTTTCACAAATATCTTGGCAAGATAACCGCGAGTGGGACAAATCACCTCATCTTGTCAAGTTGTAGGCTTGCCTACCTGTTACGCTAATCACAGAGTTAACCGGCCAGGAGATAGCATGAAATAAACGGGTCTTCAACATTTCATCGTATAAACTCTGCTCTAGTTAAAAATCAAAACATTAAAACACATTAAAATGTCCCTTTTTCTTGTACTTTACCAAATTCATACATGTTTAGTGTTATCGTCTGCTACAGTAAATGGCTGCAATATAAAAAGGGGACGTAACCCATAAATACCTTCAAGAGGGGTATAGTATAAAACTGCACTATCGTCACTTTCGTCCACAATGATGATGTGAAAATCTTAAAAGCAACATTGCACATCGACATTTTTTGTCTGTAAAATTTCATGTTACCTGTGTTCAATGTTGTGCTCTACAGATTAATACTGAATTTCAATGTTCAAGCTGTAATTTTGGAGGCCTTTTCTTCTAAATGAGGTCTTTCCCAAAACATAGTAATGACATCATCCACGTTAAGAATTATGAACAAAGTTCGAAGCATTTTTTTTTTTCTTTAATGTTGGTTTAGAATTATTTCAGTAGTTTCAGATGCGCCTGACGCAAAAAATAATGTATAGAAGGTGCGTTCAAAAAAGGGACAGATGTACATAAACATGGAGGCAGAGATCGTATAGATAAGATCACTGATGAAGGGAAGTACAGGAGACAAGCTTTGTCACCAACCTTTTTCAATTGTCTTAATGGCCCCTTATCAATTTAGAAAGTAAGTCAATTCCTGATTGGCTAAACCGAAGTCATACACTAAGTTAATTTGAAACTTACGAACTTCACACTAATCAGACTAAAATTTTTATGAAGAATGGTTGGTGGATACATATCAAAACGTCACATTAGCAATCTTGCATGTGGCCAATGCAACTAAATACATAGCGACCCAACTCTATAATACATCGGAATGACAGATCAAGGCGCAAAAAAAACCCCCAGAACATCATGTTCTCGCCTATGAAGCTGAATGGGTTGAATGTTCAGTGTAGATTTCTTGAAACACTATACCATACCACAAAATTCTAAGCAAGTAAAAACCTAAAGCAGGGACAGACAACAATTCAAATATTGCCCAAATTACGCGAAGTTGTATTTGATAGAGTTGAAAACATTGTGAGAAAATGCTGCTTACAAAAATTTGCTCCCTTTCCCATAAAGTTTTCAATACCTGTCTTTCTCATGGTCTTCAGAAGTTGGGACTGTATGGTAAAGAGTTAAGACATACCAACTAACCAGCTTGTGTTTAAAGACCCTGTAATTGTATTTCAGTAACTTCACGATCAGTGCCACCATCCATGTGTTCAGAGTATTTCAAAGCACTATAACCAAACCAAATCATACACAACTGTAAGGGTCATCTCTTTTCCAGACAAGATTAGAAATTCAAAATTCGATAATTTGCGAACACAGCATATCAAAAAACTTGTGGAAAAGAAAATGCTGGTACCAGCATTTTGTCCTTTTCTTACAACGTTTTTCCAAAGATTTCTTCCTGTCTTGTTTAAAGTAGGAATGCTTTGGTCAAACGAAAGGACAAAGCCCTACAAAAGTTACTTGTTTTATTTCTCAGATTTCCTTCTTTCATGGTTCAGCTCTAAAACTCAAGACGAGGAGAAATAGTTTTCCTCTGTATTCTTATTCCAACATACAAGAGAAACAATGTGGGATACCGAGCATGTATGATGCGAGTAAGCTTTATTTTCTCTCACAACAAACACACACAGCTATATGGGAATTATCAAACGACAGTATTTTATGTTTGTCCAATAGTAAGCATTTGCAGATGACAAAATAAAAGTGACTGAAAATTTTTAATTTGTTTTGCAAAGGGTAGAAAACATCGTGGAAAAAGGAAAAAAATGCTGGTTACCAGCATTTTCTCTTTTTCCCACAATATTTTCTAAAGGCTTCTTTGACAGGGCTGTCAAAAGTAGAGATTGTGTGGTAGTGGATTAACAAGGAGATTTTTGAGGAATAGGATTAATCAAAAGAATGAGAGCGAAAAAATTACAACTATTTTTCACACATAAATACATTTATTACTGTTCCATTGACAATATATACAGCTTCCATAGCATCAGAGACTTTTGACTACAGCGTCCATGTCATTTCTTCAAACACAATGTGCTAAGATGAAAGAAAACCAACTTCAAACACAGGTTATAACCTTATTAACCCATTACCACACAATCCCTACTTTTGACACCCCTGAGAAAGAAGCCTTTTGAAAACACTATGGGAAAAGGAGAAAATGCTGGTAACCAGCATTTTCTCCTTTTCCCACAGTGTTTTCTACCCTTCCCAGAACGAATTTCTATTCTTTAGTCACCTTTATTTTGTCGTCTGCAAATGCTTTCAATTTGGACCAGTCTAAAATTTTCTCGTGTGGTAAAGAGTTAAAGTACTGAAAAATTAATGAAAAGAAAATGAAAAAGTAATGAAAATATTTACAGTCCAAACAAAAGATTCTTATACCGAGTTGGAGAAAACATGCTTTGAGGTAGTAAACCCTAGTAAAGCTTCTAGTGCAACAATGAATAAAATTTCTTGGTCAATAAAAAAAGGTTTTATACTGAAATATAACATTTACACATTTTTAACTCTTTACCACACGACAAAATTTTAGACTGGTTCAAATTGAAAGCTTTTGCAGACGACAAAATAGAAGTGACTGAAAAATCGAAATTTGTTCCAGGAAGGGTAGAAAACACTATGGGAAAAGGAGAAAATGCTGGTTACCAGCATTTTCTCCCTTTTCCCATGGTGTTTTCAAAAGGCTTCTTTCTCAAGGGTGTCAAAAGTAGGGATTGTGTGGTAATGGGTTAATTGACCAGAAATTTTGTTGATGCCTATCTTGAAATCATTAGTTGATACTCTCGTTACTTTGCTGAAAAGGGTGGTAACTATTATCTCCCTTTGTAATGAGAATATAGTGGATTTCAATTTCTAAAGGACTTTTCAAAATAAGAAACAATGTGAAAAAGTGTAAATAGTATTACAATACTCGTTTCTAAAATAGTATTATAATACTCATTTTTAATGATAGCAAATTTAGTAGAATAATCTTAAAAGTGTAAATAGTTATTTCCCGTCAGAGGTCTACTACCTAAATTTATTATGTACCTCTTGCAACAAATTTACAGCAGACAACAATGACACTGGAAAAGTATTTCTCAACGTAAGCTGAAGATAGAAGGTGTATATGTGAAAACACCATGGCCAAATGTGATCTTGCTCATTATGTAGAAGTCCTACTTATTTCACAATGTTTTCAGAGGAGGCCTGCTACAACAAAAGGTCATCTAAAAAAATGTTCTTCATACATGTTAATGAATTAAACGAATAAACATAAAAAGTATACAAAAGATTCTATTTCCTCAAATTCGCTGTTTAAAAAACAACCCATGTGCAGATACAGTGCATGCATGCAAGTCTTTGTTTATTATTTGTTTGTTAAGGTTTTTTATGCCACTTCAAAAATCATTTCAGTCATATCACAGTGACAGTTCACATATTCATGTATTTCCTGGGTTTCACCAGCATTAGGCTGGGGCTCTGAAGTGTCTTGCCAGATGACATTCCTGTGAAAACCCCCCTGGATCAGGTAAGTTTCAAACCTAGGGCCTCCAGGTCCCAAATCCTACACTTTCACAACTGAGCCACAGGACCCCTTAAGTCTCTGTTCACTACTAATCACACTTTATATAAGTAATAATAAGTTTTTCTACCGAGTACCGCTACCACAGAATTTTTGGAAATAACACCGGCAAAAAGTGAAGTTGCTATTAACAAACCATCAAACCTTTTTCCACAATGTTTTCCATTCAATTTGCAATACACAGAGGCTCATCATGTCTGGTTATCAAACTATCTTGTCTATGGCTGGATTTTTTCAAATTAACATTTTTTGTTGATCAGAAAAATAAATTTCACCGGTTAGTCTGTTTGACCATGAGATCCTAATATACCTCAAGCAAGCTACTCCTTCTCCAATAACAGATGCACAGTATGTTTATTAATTTTGATCTTTAATCTTTATCCTGCTAAATGATTAACCCTTTACCAAACAATTCCTGGTTTTCACAACCCCCGAGATAGAAGCCTTTTGAAAACATTGTGGGAAAAAGAGAAAATGCTGGTTACCCGCATTTCCTCCTTTTCCCACGACATTTTCTACGCTGCTGGAAACAAATTTCAATTTTTGAGTTACATTTATTTTGTTGTCTGCAAGTGTTTTCAATTTGGACCAGTCTAAAATTTTGTTGTTTCATAAAGAGTTAAAATGAAATTTTCAATATACATGTATTAGTAAAAATCCAAAATACTGCTCTTTCAAAGATATGTTTTAGAGAGAGAATATTAGTTCCTTAGCAGACAGTTTAGATCCAAGATATGAATGCAAGTTCAATGCAGTCTGATCCTGATCTACACTGTCCACAAAAGGTCAGTGAGTCCCGGTTAGCAGCCCAAGCGTAAAGTCTCTACCATACAATACCAGGATTTCACAACCCTGAAAAAGGGTGAAAACTTTGTGGGCCAAAGAAAAATTCTGGTTTCTAGTGTTTTCTCCTTTTCCCAACAATTTTTTTCAACACTTTCAATATCCCATTTGAGCCAAATTTAAGTTGTCGTCTGCAATGGCTTTCATAAGGGTTGGGTCTAAAATCTAGTTGTCTGGTGACAAGTTTACAATCAAAGCTAACTTTAGGTCCTATCAACCTATTCGAAGGAATTTCTCTTAACTCTTTACCAAACAACAAAAATTTTAGACTGGACCAAATTCAAAGCATTTACAAACAACAAATTAAATGATGCTAAAATGATATCTATTCTTGATTGGGTGGAAAACACCATGGTACGACGAGAAAATGCTGGTTACCAGCATTTTCTCCTTTTCCCATGATGTTCATAAAGATTTCTCCTTCAGGGTCATTAAAACAAGGGGTTGTTTGGTAAAGGGCTAACCCTTGACCACACAACACCAGCTTTCAATGACCCTAAAGAGAAAGTATTTGAAAACATTGTGAGAAAAGGAGAAAATGCTGGTAACCAGCATTTTCTCCTTTTCACACATTGTTTTCCAACCTATCAGAGAATTTTATTTTTTTGTCCTCATTTGGACCATCTTTACATTGTCATCTGCATATGCTTTCAATTTGGGCCTCTACAATTCTGTTGATGGGTAAAGAGTTAAACTAAATGTTCACATGATTTCCAAGCTGTTTTAGAGAAAAACACTATAAATTGCAAAATAGAGTCACTTTGTGCAACAGCGTATAACACAAAGATAGAGCAGAAAATATCCTGCTGTCTGCCGAACCAATGTAAATATATTCCGGTACAAATGACCATAAAATATGACACAAATAACTACCATTATCATGGTTGTGTTTGTCTACAGTGTTATTACAAAGTGGACAGTATGAATAAAACATAAGGCTGTATGTTTTGTGCAGCCTTATCTTTATCTAGACTGGTCGCAGAATCAACTGTAATCTTGAAAAGAACTCAAAGGCTTACGACTTTTTCTATCCCACACAGCAGAACATTCCTGAATTTTGATTTTGAAGTAGAATTCATAAATGCACTAGCCTCTTTGAAACAATACTATAAATATCATTCGAAGCATTTATTTACATACTGCTCTTTTCTGCTGCATATACTACTAGGGTGTTATCTTATAACTTAGAATGTGATAATGGATTACATGAACATTAACCCTTTTACCAAACATTCCCTGGTTTTACGACCCCCAAGAAGCCTTTTGAAAACATTGTGGGAAAAGGAGAAAATGCTGGTAACCAGCATTTTCTCCTTTTCCCACAATATTTTCTACACTGCTGGAAACTTTTGAGTTACAGTCTATTCATTGTCTGCAAGTGCTTTCAATATGAACCAGTCTAAAATTTTGTTGTTTGGTAAAGAGTTTAAGTCATACATGTATTTATATACAATATTGCCTTACATTGTGCATCCCAGTTAACTACAATGTATACCATTTAGCCCCTGGGCAAAAGATGTCCAATATGTTATTTCTATTTGTTTTTAAAACTATAAACTCATAAAGGGGAACATTTTAAACCAATAATGTGGATGCAATGTACAGTTAAAACATATTTATACACAGAAAGTTGTAACCTAAACAATTAAACTACACTTCACTGCTATCACTCCATCTTTTCTTCTTTCTTATCTTTTTTCTCTGAACCTGTAAAAAAAAAAACATAACAGTAAGACCTAACAAAAAATATCTCTAATTCGGGTTTCGGTCCAAGATGCTGTTAGCAGGGTAGATAGGGATTTTTTTTCCCAGAAACTTTTTATAAGGATCATGTACCAAAATAAGGTCAGCAGCATTTTCTAGGTATGGTTGGGAAACCTAACCACATATTTTTTTGATAAGGCTAATATGCTGTTTTACAAATGACCTACAGGTGCAAGTTTCAAGTTTATTATCCAAAACATATTCCATAACAATGTGTTTTTTTCCATTACATGTCATGTACTCATGTGGTCATTGTGTGGCTTATTCGCTCCACAAACCGATTACATGAGCCTCTAGCTACAGGAGAGATGAATTTTGTCACCTGATAATCAAATTTGGCATGTTTTTGTCTGTTTTTCACTTGTTACATATCTGTTAGCCAGTCTGACCAAACCTTAACCCTTTACCCCACAAGGCATTTCTATGGTATCTCTAACTGACAAAAAAAAAAAAAAAAAAAACAGCAAGGATGAAGCTATTTCTTATGTGTATATGACAACTTTTGATAGCATAGAAAATATTGTGGAAAAAGGTGAAATTGCTTTTGACGAGAAATTTCACCTTTTGCCACAATGTTTTTCAAAGGCTCCTACAAGCAATGCGTAGAAATGAGTATCTATGGAGTAAAGGGTTAATGTAAGAAAATTCTACTTACTTTTCCCCTCATCAGACTCGCCCACAGAACTGTCAGTTCGCCTGCGTTTACGGGGATTGAAGGGTCTCTTCAAGAACCTTTGGGCTGGCAGAGCATCCATGCCAAGTACCTTGTGGATCTGCCTAAATGCTATCAGCCTAAGAGCATGCTGAAATGAACACAAGCAAATGTAAAGAGCAAAAATATTATCAATGCTCTGTGAAAATGGGGCATAATGCACATGCAAAAGTACTGACCAGGTCAGCCTGAGCAAACTGCTCAGGCAAACTGCACAGGCTGATCTTGGCTGAAACATTGCTATCTGTCAATTTTCTGCTTCATAAAGGACCAGTCTACTACATGATTCCAAGAGTTGTAAGACAAAGTGGATTTTGTGGATCCATAATTATGTCAAGTCTTGCTTGGAGCAGGGCATGGCTCATAGAATTATGTTTCTCCCATGGGCTTTAGACATAGGCCTTGCAGTAAGGACATTCCTACTTGTATCACGACATGTTGATTGTTGTTACTACATTGTCGTTATTATACTTATCTGTCCTTTTCTTTACACATTCATACACTTTGGAAAGTGACAGAAAAGAGCATGTGATGTTGGTGATTTCAGTAAATATGTACCTGAGCTGAAGCTGTGATGTCTTCCCTCTCTTGATTGCTTAAACCTGAGGCAGCATCTAGAGGATCCTTCTCACACGGATCTAATAGGCCAGGTCCTCCTGTTGAAAATATGTAGCTTTTGAAAAATGTATTTATTTGCTTATTCTAAAAGCAATGTTCACCCTTTACCAGCCAATAGAATGTTAGACTTATACATTATTAACTCTTTACTTCATGACAGTATTTTAAACAGGTCCAAATTGAAAGAACACACTGAACACATATTGAATGTAGCTCAGATGTTGATATTTGTGTCTGAAAGAGAAGAAAAAAAGAAAAACAATTGTGGAAACAGGAGAAAATGCTGGTTACCAGCATTTTCTCCTTTTCCCACAATGTTTTCAAAAGGTGTCTCTCATGGTGGTCAAAGTAGGGATTGTGTGGTAAAGGGTTAAAGAAATGTGTAATAACAAAGCAAAATGTGGTTTGAATGAAAGGATTTGGGCTTAGGAGGGGTAGAAATTAGCATTTCCCAGTATTTCCACTTTTTTCCAGAATTTTCTATAGCTTCTTCCTCAGGTCATGAAAATCCATTTCAAACAAACCAATATTTTTACGACTCTAAAGAAGGCCACTTTTGAAAACGCTGTGGGCAAAGAAGGAAATGTTGGAAACTAGCATTTTCTCCTTTTCCTACAGCATTTTCAACCCCGACAAAGACAATTCCCATCATTTGAGTGCCACATTCAAATTAGGGTCTGTGAATGGTTTCGCTCTAGGCGTTCTACAGTTTTACTGTCTTGTAAGGGGTTAGGCAGTAACATGCCCTTTTTTTTTTGTTGAGAGTGGGTCAAAATGATATTTATATGGATTATTTCATGGTTATAATGAGCAACTTATCAACTTTCCAGACTCATCAGATGATGCTAGAATCAAAATATCAACCAATAAAATTTTACGACAGATTTGTTTTTTGTTTTACACTGCAAGTTGAAGATATAATTGTCTGTTTCAACAGAAGCCATATTTTCATGAGCGGCCTTTGCTTTCCACAAGATGTAAGAAATCTCCTTCATATACTGAAACAAATAATTATCCTATTTCTTTCATGCTCTTCACTTTATCCTTTTTCTCATGGCTAATATTTGCTCATCGTGACAAAATGTGCGATCTATCCAACCTTGTCGGATACGGATTGAATGTAAAACTGATATCAATATACTGACTTTGCCATAAAACATGATATTCATCCCCTAAAAAAACATTCATAAATATTCCTGGCATGTTGCAGATAAAAAGTTTCAACATTCACCAATGACTTAATAACTCTTTACCACACAATGATGACATGAAAAAGCCTTGAAGAAAAAGCCTTTTGAAACCATTGTGGAAAAAATAGAAAATGCTGGTAACCAGTATTTCCTCTTTTCCGTGCAATGTTTTCTACCATTCCTGAAACAAATTTCATTTATTGAGCATTCTGTCGTCTGCAAATACTCTGAATTTGGACCAGCCTGAAATTTTGTCGTTTGGTAAAGAGTTAACATATACATCACTGCTGGATTTCTATACACTACTGAAAAGTATAAAAGAAAGACACTTACTATCTTTTAACATCAAAATAAAGAGAAGAATCTAAAAATATTTACCAGGTAAAAGGACGCCAGATGCAATACACTCAAACACTCTCCTCAATGCATCTCCAGGGTTCAGATGTCCTCCACCACTACTCACACACTTCTCAACAAGTAACTCCATTGCCTGTAGGACAAAACTATATCTTTTATCCCTTTACCAAATAAAGAAATTGACTTCCAGATTGAAAGGATTTACAGAGAACAAAGTGATTTTTGTTCAACAAGTAAAAAATGCCTTTGATCTATTAGAAAAAATTCTGGGGTAGGAAGAAAATGCAGTTTACCTTATTCGTTAACTCCCACTTTAACTCTTTACTAAATGACAGGGGTTTATGACGGCATTTGTCTATAGTTTGGAAGAAAATATTTTGGGACACCAAGAAAATGCTGGTAGCCAGAATCACTGCTTTGTTGTTTAGATACAGTCTCGTTAAAGTGTACCTATCTTTCATAGCATGTTACAATATGATCAGTAAAATTTGACCCCTCCACCCTAATGCCTTCAGAAATTTATTTAAAGATTTTGATCGTAGCCCCAATTTTCTCGGGCGTCAGTTGCCAAGGTACCCACATTGTGCAATTACGCCACATTCCAAGATGCCTCATCAAAATCTCTTGGGCAGTTCTATATGAAAGGTCAAATGTGTAAACTATTTTCCTGGCAGTATCTTGTTTTACATGCTGCTCTACCGACGTTATGATTTTGTCTGTGACTAATGTTGATGGACAGCCAGATTTAGGGCCATCTTTCATAGTATCGCATCCTTGTCTAAACCAGATTTCTGGAGTGCAGAGTCCCCTTTGGTTCTAAATCGCTTTTGAATGAATGAATAATGAATGAATAGTGTTTTATGGCCCGTCGACAACTTAGGTGATATTGGGCGCACTTACTTAGTAAACAATAATGCGAGGTGAAAATAACATACATGTGCAACAACATAAGACAAACATGATAAATGAGGAATGGATGAAACACAAAATGATGCCCCTTTTGTCGTCTTTTACGACATGCATGCTGTCACTTTTGTTCCGCCAGATGAAATGGCAGATGTGACGATCGCGGGACTGCAGTGGTTTATTCTTATACCCCCCGATTAAACCACACGGGGTCCCTCAGGCCAATTGATTCCCATTCCAAACCCTACTTACATCATGAAAAAAAAAATATGATTTGGAATAAGAACTACCAAGCCTGCTGCAATCTTACGAATTACGAGGAAAGCAGCCGTTTGTCTCTAACTTTAGTCGCCTTCTACGACATGCCATAGAGAAAGGCCGAGGTCCTATTCTATAAAGTAAAAAAAAAAAACCCCACCCCACGGGGAAAAATCGCTTTTGAATTCCTATAAATGCTTTTTGAGTTCGACGTAAACTTTATGATTATTCTCGGCTCAAAACGTCGTCCGTTATTTTAGACCACTAATGCAGTATATAACCTCATTAAAATGATGTTATACTTTACCTTCTTATATATGACGTCATCTGAAAGCTTGAGTCAGTTACCAGATAATCAATGCTCATCTATGCAAAATTTTGTAATTCTACGTGTAGTAGTTCTCAAAATAAAGAGGTGGTCCGTGATCTTTCTGATCGCCCCACATACCTATATAACACTGTTTACCACACTTACCCATTCATTCAGAGGGGTCCAAGTAGGTACTCTTTGACAGAGGTCCCTCAAGATTCTGATGACAATAACACAGGATTGCAGTCCATTGGCTCTAGCCTATTAGAAACAGGTGCAAATAACAAAAAAAAACATGTTGCATTAAACCACAATGGAAAAGTTCGGTAGGGAATCTGGAATTCACCTATAAAATTACCATAGCGCAAAAACATTCCCTTTTAATTTTGAATTAAGAATTTAAGAAAATCAACAAACTGCCGATTTGATTATCAAAGCGTTACAAACAGTTTATAGAAATAAAATAATTTAATCCCCTTTGTTCTTTCAAAGAAGAACTTGAACGGCCACACAAGCTCCTTGCTCTACTAAAAGATAATCCAGAATCCAGATTCCCTTACTTGTTTGATTTTGCAATCTTGGTCAATCAAACATGTTCATTCTATGAACATTCATAAAATAACCCCACCAATAACCCATAGATATCAATGATATCTGTATTATCTGCTGAAGATCACCACACATAACCAGTGATCTGCAGATAAAATGTTGAAGAGAGGTATTGTGTTCAATAGGGATAGGGAGTCGCTACTTCTAACTTTCCAGCCTCATGTAACACAATCAATGATCAATCTTTTGTACTTGTTTTCACTGGGCTCTTGTTACTTTCATGTCTTATTACCAATATGGAGAACAGACCACCACATATTAAAGCCCCATCAGCAGCCAGCAATAAACAATGAAGGTATGAAAGTGCATCTAAATTTAAATCATGCCACTAAAAAGAATAGAAATCACTGTGCAGATGACAATATCTTACTGTACAATCATCCATGTGTTAAGTCACTGGCAGAAAAAATGAAATTTAAAAGCAAGTCAAAACTTAATAGAAAGCTCTGTCTTTTGTTAAGTTTTTAAGCTGGTTTTAAAATTCATTGTTTTGCTAGCGACTAATAGATGAACCAACCATACAATAACAAATTGTCATCTTCACAATGATTTCCTTAATTTAAATGGGTATGATTTAAATTTGAATTAAGTTCATTTTACCATCTATATTGTTTACTTTTGGCCACTACTTGGGCCTTAATTTCAAAGTTGCAATTTTAATAAAATTACAGTGTTTTAATCAGATCTGCTGTGCAAAAGGGCAAGGTTTCAAAATCTTAACTGCTACAATTTCATATTCTGCGATTTCGCTTTTGCAGAAAATCACCCTTACAACATTTTTTTGATGCCTGAAAAGTGCATTTTTGCGGCTAAACTTCTAGATCCACTTCTTCAACATAAGCTTCTAACAATGCCTTTCACCGGGAAACAGTAAAACAAAGTATATTCTCAGTTTGCATGTATTTGCTGATAATAACTTGTAAACCAATCTTAGAATTCAAAAACATGTTATTTTTTGTGTTTGAAAATTTAAAAGTTCAAAAAATAATTAGAAATATAAAATCTAACTCAGGGCATGGCTAATTTGTGTAATGTACCAGGAACAAATTTCAATAGTGGTTTTATTGAACTGTTATACAGTCCAACTTAGTTCCTTTGGAGCACTAATAATCAAAATAACTACACAGAAGTTTACAAAATCTTCAGTCACTAAATGCTGGGCGTCGAAAGTTCAGCGATGTTTGGTGTTTGCTGTTAATTTGGTAAAGTGGATTTGCACCCAAGCTTGCATTACTACTCTCTCCACTAGACATGATAGTACAACAGCACCAGTGAAACATTATCATCCATACCTAACATACATTCAATCATCAAATCATTGATAGGTAACTCTGGCATATAGAGTTGAACAATCTCTT
Source organism: Tridacna crocea (assembly GCA_943736015.1). Lineage (NCBI taxonomy): Eukaryota > Metazoa > Mollusca > Bivalvia > Cardiida > Cardiidae > Tridacna > Tridacna crocea. The sequence continues at coordinate 22,742,895 of OX031066.1, forward strand.
GTCAAAAGATATAGAGGATATTTGGGTTTTTGTCGGTGAAAGTTCGAAATTAATTTCATTGAGTGAACACCATCTGTAATATTTTCATGAGTGGCACACAAGTGAAAATATTACCAATGTTGTTCACTCGATGAAATAAATTTTGATCTTTCACCGAAAAAGCAAATATCCTCTACCAGTATATTCTATTTATTTCATGCTTTTAACCCTTTCTGAAGGAGCTTTATCAAAATCCGTTATTCCCCGTGGCGTACCCATCCTGCATAGCAACGCATTACAATATTACGTCAAGTGCAAGGAATGTAAGGTAAATGACGACATATTTCCATCTGGTTGTGAGGCATGTACAATTTACCTAGGCAACAAGAACATAAAAATCGGTATTTTCACTGGTTGAACCTGTGTAATATCGAAAAATATTTTCACTGCTATTTCTACATATCCTACCGGAAAGCATGAAATAAAAGTCAATAAACCATCTTGTATACCAACTCTCCCGAGACTTTTTGTGTTCTATCAGTAGAGCCATCAACTATGATCTTTGATGATTAAGTGTTGAGTGTTATTTACATTTTATATGGTATAACTGATGTAAGTCTATTGCAACTACATTTCCAGCCCTTTTGTAGTTATAATAGAATTACAGCTACTTGTGATGTTAGATAAGACGTTCCATAAGATAACAGCTTTATCTAAGCTGTTTGTCTGCCATAATGCCATAATCGAGAAAATCATTTTCACTGCTTTGGTTTACAATTAGAATTTTTGCCACACAAAAAAGGACAACAAATTACTATACCGACATCTTGTTTAAAAAAAAAATTGACAAAACTAGTACAAAAATCCGAGTTTGCAACAGCAAAATCTCAACAGTTCCTTATCTTTTCACAAAAGTACAGCTATCCTTAAGGTAAGTGACTTGCTATCAGTATTTTATTTGCCTGCTTTTTTGTATGTCTGTCGGTCTAAGCAAAGCAACTTGTATAACTTTTGTGTATTATAACCACTGTGTATGCAGAAATTCTAAAAATTCACTGATGTTGATTTCTGTACTGCTGCGCTACAGTTTCCACAGCACTCTTTCAGTCAATAATTAGATTCAATGTTTAAATAGAGTATATAAAATTATTTGAAGATTAAAAATACATAAATTGGAGATTTAATATTGTTTATCATAAAGCTATATTGAGCTATCTTATGGAACTGTCCCTGAATAAGTTCTCTGAAAATATGCAGAATATGCCTGAAAATATTTTAACATGTTGGAGATTGAATGGTATTTTGTAATACAGCTATGGTAATTGCAATTACACATTTTCATCCCTCTGAAATCCCACTAGATTTATAATCAGAGAACTTGGACAACAAAAGATTATAACTAATACCCTAACTATCTATCACATAAGGGTCACCCAAATGGCTTCAATTCAAATCCCTTGTGTATGCCAGGTAAAGTGTTCTTCCAAAAGACTACGCAACCTACACAATAGTCAGGTAAAACCAATTTTCCAGATAACATACTAAAATCCCTAACTACCATCCACAAAGTATTTGTATGATTTCACAGAAACTTGCCTGTATTTGACTGTGTAAACCCTTTCTTGGGAGAATTTAGTTTTTCTCTGTATTTCATTGCATAATATGAAGTAGTTACAAATTTTTCCATTACTAATTCTAGACTAATTGATTAAAAGGTCTTGAAGAACTGCTACAGTTCACTTACTCATAGATGTCCTTGATTTTACTGATTGTTTAAATGGTCTTGAAGCACTGCAACAGTTCACTTACTCATAGATGTCCTGGATTTTACTGATTGATTAAAAGGTCTTGAAAAACTGCTACAGTTCACTTATTCATAGGTGTCCTGGATTTAAAGAGTGCTAAGGTAGGGCCTTGATGTGTCTTTCCAAATACCTTTCCACAAACTGAAAACAGTGTTTCCTGTGACGGTTGAGCAAGAGGCTCCAAAGTTTTCAATCCTGCACATTCATAATTTAGCTACTCAAGAAATTATTACTTTGTTGTTTTTTTTTGACAAAGCCTTGAACAACTTCTTGCCCCTTGAGAAAAATAAATGTTTAGATAGTAATAATAACTTGGATCATATGGCGTTAACTTTTATAATTGCACCTAAAAGATGCATACTATTCCATGTGTAGCTTTTGACACTTGTTTCGAAGTTATTTCCATTTAGCTAAAGAGCTCCAGAAAAGAGGGAATGATGGTATTCTAAATCCATTATTTCTCTTCCAAACCCTATGTTATGGGTACTCATTAGAACTGTCTCGATGATATGATTCTAATGAGTTCCCATGACATAGGGTTTAGTTAAGAACTAGTCATGTTTTCAACTTTGAAATTAAAATCATTCCCTCTATCTGGAGCGCTGTACCTACATCCATATACTGAACACTTTTCAGCAGATGAAACATACCATGAATTTGACTTTGGCACTTTATCAGTTTTGTATAAACAGAACAATAATAATAATTATTTGGAATTTCTCATCTTTGATTAAATTTTGATATCAACATTCCTTTTTTGGCATGTACAAACTGGCATACACAAAAGAGAAACAAATGTAATCCAATGTTTGGCCGTTGTGTCATAGATATGCAGTAACTTCCCCCCCCATACATAAACAGTGGGTGTAAGATTGATCATTCATACCTGATATAGCAACTACTTTACCAACATTATCTTACTCAGTTTACTAACAAATAAATTCATAAGGCTGCAAAGTAGTATAAAAGTAGAGTCGAACCTGGAACCATTTAGCATGGCGAAGTGCTGCTAGTGCGTCAAGGCACTTATGCCTATCCAAAACATCCGGTGGGTCTTTCACAATAACTGCTGTCTCTGTTATAACAAACATTCATGATGCACTGAACATTCAGTAACTCCTATGGGTGTTTGACCATGTTACAAGAGACCTATATCCACCGGGAATGCTGACAATATAATTCTAGCCCTAGATAAATCTTTGTCAACAACACAAGTGATCACAGAACTTCTACAGTATCAGGATGTTCAGATAGTAAATCTGCCTATCTATCCCTTTATATTACATGTGTTCAAATGTGAACACTTAGCTAGATATCATGTTTACAAAGCCAATTCAAAGACATATTTAATCAGATATTAGCAAGAGCATTAAGGGCGTATAATATGCAATTCATAGATATCAGTAAGGTACTAGAAAATAATTAGTCTGGCACTTTTCTGTTGACAACTAGATTTCAAACAGTAAAGTTTTAAATTTGGAAATTTGTTGGTTGGTTGTGTTGGGGTTTAATGCCACTTTAACAGCTAAGGTCATATCATGGCGGTCGGTGACACACATGTGTTTCCTGGCTTTCTCATACCAGTACTAACACTACTTTCTTTCCAAAGCCACCGACTACTTTTCTCATATGCTTAAGCAGAGGTGAGAGGTGAAAATACGCAGGGAGAAAGTTCGCCTCAACCAGGTATCAAACTCACAACCACCAGGTCATGAGTCCGACACGCTCACCACTGAGCCACCCTAGCGGGCTTGGAAATTTGACAGAAACAAGCCCGGGCCCAAATGATGACAATGATATACTACTTATGCTTTTTCTTAAGATTTTGAAAATGAAATGTTCTTTTATTGATTAAAACCTCCAATACTAACTTTACCAATCTTATTTTTCTTGCCTTCTTTTATTGTCATATAACCTTTCATACAAGGTTGTTTTTAATGATAGCATTTAAGTTTAACACCACTTTAAGAGCTTAGGTCATATCATACTGGCCAGAGCACCAACACATGTTTCCTGGCTGCATCCCACCAGTATTACCGTAAGTGTCTTTCCAAGTCACCGACTCCTTTTTCACATGCACCAGAGGCAATAGACGAAAAATCACTTGAAAGAAAGTTTGCTTCAACCAGGTATCAAATTCGCAGCCATCAGGTGATATGCTAACTACTGAGCTACCAGGGCAGGCCACATCTTGTTCAGTTGAAAGTAACATACAGTAAGGATTATTAGCTCAGAAATGGATTTTTTTTGTTCCCACAGCCAAGTAATTATTTAAAAAAAAATAGAATTTACAGATATCATAGTCATGATATCATTTTGCGTGGGAGTCCAATATCAAAATTCTTTATTTCCAAAGCAGGGGTATGGTGTTAGTCTTAGGACTTTTTACAAGTATAACTTCTGTGATCACTGTATGTCCCTTTGGCAGGCCTTATCTATGGTCAAAAATCCATGTCACTTCTTTGTCGTCACCGCTAGTATAAGAAGGCTTTCCTCGAAAAGCATGAAAAATCAACAAAAATCACAAAACATAATTAAATACTTTTCAGTCATAAATTTTTAGTTCACTTCATTTCTTAATTTCATTTGGTACTGCTCAGTAAAACATCACAAATAAAAGCCTTCTACCAATGCATTCTTCATGTCGCGGCTTTTTCTGAATGCATCTAATGGTTCTGGACCAGGTGAGGAACTAGTTTAGTACTGCTATCCTTCTTTCTCTTTTTCTATATTCATGGTATGATAATCATTTATTAGTACTATGATTCATGTAGACTGATCATGTCATGTAATAATAGACTTTTTAACGGACACCCTATTCTACATGTCTTTTGATCCTCCTTTTGAAAATTATTAAGTCTTTACTAAACAACCAAAATTTTGACATGTCCTGGTTGGAAGCAACTGCAGACAATAAAACAGCATTGCACATGATAACATGTCTTTGCAAGAGCCAAGGTCTTGTCAGAAAAGGAAAAAATACTGGTTGTCACAATATTTTCAAAAGCCTTCTCTTTGAAAATCATTATAGCTCAGGTTTATTTGGTAAAGACTTAAATGTTTTATGTTGGGACAGCCAGAGCTCAAAGCGTTTGCATAAACTTGACACACAACAAAGACGTTCCAAATGCTTAGAATTAGCAATTGACCCTTCTTTGATAATGCTCATGTCTACTGTTTGCCACAGTTTACAGATATATAGGAAGCACAATGTCTTCCGTGCCATTGGCTATTTCTTTGCTGGCTAGTTTACAGAGGTCAGTATTATACATGAAATAGGGAATGACTTATTGTAAAGGACGATGCCTAAAACACCTGTAATTTTGAAAGTTATTATTCTTTGACAAATTGTGCTGTTAGCATTACAGATCCCTGTAGCTGTCTTAGATCCTGAACACAACATAGCAGAAGCTCTTGATACAACAGTATCCTAATTTCTGCAATGCAGTGTTTAATTCTAAAACTATGTATTTACATAGGAAAGGTGGTCTTAAAGATAAAGCACATCTTAACAGAAAATCAAAGTAATGAAAGACAGCAGAGAGCCAAAATTTTACTTCTGAAACCATATTTACCAACCATTCTAAAATGCAAGACTAGTCAAATGAACAGCTAAGATAGATCATTTTGCTCTCAGCTGATGTAGGAGATTAGAAGTACAGCAAGTTTTTGAATTATTGGTAAATACAGTACCTACATCTTTCAAAAATAGCATGACCATTCTACAATACTTCAACAATACTTTCAAAGTGTTTGCACTTGACATTGAAGATAAACTTCTAATTTAGAATTTTGAAGGCAGTTCCAAAAACCAACCGAAATACGCAAGTTTGAAAGAAGTATAACAAAGTTAATGGAATACAGGATATCAAGTTTGAACTGCTTTCTCTTACCCCCTTCTCCATCCCTCATCACCGGAGATGTCAATGTAATGGTACATGATACCTTGGGATCGACATCGTTTGTAACAATGATTGCAGCTTCCTCGACACATCTCTTCACATCATACTTCTCCTCGGTCACACTCTGTAACAGAAAATAAAAAAATACAGGAACTACTTCAAAAAACTTTAAGTTCACTCATCTAAAAGAATTTTCTTATTTCCTTTCCTTCAGTTTCTTCCTTTCACCAATTCAGCTTGATTCTTTACCACACAATCCCAACTTTTAATGACCTGAAAAAGAAAGCATTTGAAAACATTGTGGGAAAAGGAGAAAATGCTGGTAAGGGTGAGCAGCATTTTCTCCTTTTCCCACAATGTTTTCTACCCTTTCCAAATCGATTTTCAATTTTTGATTCTTTTCCCACAATGTTTTCTACCCTTCCCAAATTGAATTTCAATTTTTGATTCTTTTCCCACAATGTTTTCCACCCTCCAAAATCAAATTTCAATTTCTGATTCGTGTCCATCTTATCCTCTGTAAATGCTTTCAATTTGGAGTAGTCCACAATTTTGTCATTCGATAAAGACTTAAAAGCCTTGCAATAGATAAAAGAACAAAAAAAAAGCCCTTTTTTTTGTCTGCCTACGACTTGTAAAACTCTTTGTGAAATGTCTAAAACTTTCAACAACAATCCCACGTCAACTTCCCCAATGCAGAAAACTTCTGTTCAAAGCAAGTAAGGACAAGTACAAAAATACTTGTAACCACAGTTTTCTCTATTCCTCATACAGATTTCTACCATTTCAAAGACAAAACCCATCATTTTAGCTGCATTTAAATAGTCTGCAAGTGCTTTCAAAATGGATCCGTTTCAAGTTCATCAGTTGGTAGAGTTATATGGTTCAATGGAAATAGATAAACTACTCCTACTTTTTATCTAATCAAGAAAATTGCTAATCCTTAATCAATTGATTACTTGTGTAACATTTCACCCCTTTATCAATATTATTTCAGTTATATCACAGTCAACAGTGCACCTATCCATGCTAATTTGGGACTCTTTACCAGTACCTTGCATTATTATCTTCCCAAGCCCATGGCAGCTTTGCCACATAGTTTAGGTACTGTTGAACCAACAATAAGGAATAAAAGGAGAATGAATCCTGTCCCAATGATTACACTTGGACAGTCTAATGAAGCACCAAATGCTGCCTTTAGGATATTAAGGATTTAACCCAGTACCACACAATACCAACTTTTGACTCCCCTGAGAAAGAAAACTTTAGAAAACATTGTGGGAAAAGGAGAAAATACTGGTAACCAGCATTTTCTTCTTTTCCCACAATGTTTTCTACCCTTCCTGAAACAAATTTCAAATTTTCAGTCACTTTGATTTTGTTGTCTGCAAATGCTCTCAATTTGGACCAGTCTAAAATTTTATGGTTTGGGAAAGGGTAAACCAAACAATTTCATTGACACTTTGAAAACTAAATGACTAACTACAGATAAAGTACACAAAAAGTACAACATTTACAGAGAGCTGCTTCGGTAGTCCATCAGCCACTCTCTCTAGAAGGGTCCTTGTGGGTTTCTCAGAGCACAGTACCACCAGATGTACATTCAGATCTCCATGTAGAAGCAGACCTTTAGCCAACACACCCACTCTCATCACCCCTTTGAGTACTCTTGGTGCACCATCAGGGTCCTCTTTATCACTGTAAGTAGGAAAAAAATGTACATAAAAGCAGGCTGATTGATTGAATTGTACTTTGCACCACAATGCTTTGCAGCTGCTGTATATTACAAAACAAAATAGTAGACTTGAATAATTTGAAAGCTTATGCAGTCTTCAATTTCTATGTAGCTAAAATGTCAGAATTCATCTTTGGAAGAGTAGAAAACATTATGGGAAAAGAAGAGAGTGCTAGTTACCAGCATTTCTTCCTTTTCTTAACCCATTACCACACAATCCCCACTGTTGATGACCATGAGAAAGAAGCCTGGTAACCAGCATTTTCTCCTTTTCTCACAATGTTTTTTACCCTATCACAGAAAAATTTCACCATGTTAGCCAGACTGAAATTGTTGTCTGCAATTGCTTTCAATTTGGACAGGGTTAGAATTTTGTTATCTGGTAAAGGATTAGCAGCTTTTTTAAGGCCTTCTTCTAAAGGATCATTAAAGTACAGGATTGTGTATTGAAAGGTTAAAATTTTATTCAGGGATATCAAAGCAACAGCTCATATTCTACTGTGTCTTTAGTTTCACCAATACCGGACAGGATTTAAAAATGCCTTACCCAAAGAACACTTCAACAAGAAATCCATGACCCAAAGATTGCAACACCTCATCGTCGACAATGAGCCACACAGGATCACATATACATACAAGCAAAGGAGAATCACTTAAAACCTGCCACTTATTGTTCATAACAAACAAGCTGAATGTCATGTTTCAGTCTCTTTAGTTTACCAAACAATCACATACATATATTGCCCTTTGTGGAGGAGGTTTTTCTTTTTATTATATTTACTGAAACAAACAACTATTAAAAATATCTGTACAAACTTTTAGAAAACATTGTGAGAAAAGGAGAAAATGCTTGTAACCAGCATTTTCTCCTTTTCCCACACTCTTTTCTACCCAGCTGGAAACAAATTTCAATTTTCGACTTAAATATTTCTCTTCTGCAAGTGCTTTCAATTTGGGGCAGTCTAAAAATTTGTTGTTTGGTAAAGTGTAACGGGGAAATATTTATACCTTGCTTCAGTCTTTTCCTTGGGGGTTTCTTTAACTTCCTTTTTCGCAGCTGGCTTTTTAGCATCCTTTGTAGTTTTGATGGTTGTATCGCTGAAAAAAGAAAAAAATTTAGATGTAACCACACTTTGATCGAAACCAATCAACAGGATTTTCCATGACCCGGCTGTTTCGTTGAATTCTAACCACCAAGTTACATAGGAGCTTTACAAAGCAGTGCATATATGCCCGGAGGGGCTTGTCAGTGGAATGGGTTGTAATCTAGAATGCCTGCAGATATCCAAATTTTATAAGTCACATGCACAACAACACATCACAGATTCATTGGATTAAGTTTGAACTTACTCAAATGAAAACTGTAAGAGGAGTTGCGCACACAGGAAATTATTAACAGATGGAGGACCGAGCCCATAACATAATGTGACTTTTCGGGTGTATAAAAATGACGCCAAAGATTTGAGTGATTGTTTGCCTTCTTTTTTTTTTTTCATTTGAAGGGGTTTAAACGAGTCTCATATCAGAACACCTTAGGAAAACCCTGATCAAGAAATAATTAGACAATTAGCCATAAATTAGAAATACAATCATGTCGTTAGAACAACCAGTTTATCTATGTGTGAGGAAGAAGTATAACCTAGTACGAAAAGGAGAAAATACCCATAATCTGCATTAACTTTTGCCCCATATTTTAACCATTTCCACGGTGAATCCTGCCTTCTTCAGTCACATTTTATCTGTGGTCTGCACAGGCATTTTCAGTTTGTACATATAAGAATTATATCACCATAGCTTCAAATCACAAAGATCGTGATGGTGTTCTAAATCCATTTGTTCTTTTCTAAACCCTACATTTTGTGGGTACTCATTAGAATCGTCTCATCAAGACGATTCTAATGTGTACCCACAACATAGGGTTTAGTGCTGGAAAATCAATATGTTCAATTTTGAAATCAAAATCACCTCCTCTATCTGGAGCTCTGTATCATCTTTTTACACATAACACATGTTGACTACACTGTCAGCACTACTGATACATACCTGTCTGCTATTTGGTCTGAGACAAGTTTCAGGGCCTTCTCACAAGCTGAGACAATATTTTGAACTTGCTGAAGTTCTTGTTCATTGGGATAGATAGATGCATGCTTGGACATCACATGCCTGTCATCAGATGAATCAGGCTTTCTCATTCCCTGAAAAATATTGACAACAATATAACTATATTTTCATTTTTTTGTCCCTAAATTCTGTTTGAAAACATTCAAGAGAGCTAGCTTTTTCCTAGGTCTATGCAAACAAGTCATGCCCTGTGGAAAAAAAAGGAGCTTAACTCTTTACCAAACAACAAAATTTTAGGTTCAAATTGAGAGCATTTGCAAACAACAAAATAAATGTGAATGAAGAATTGAAATTTGTTTTAGGAAGGGAAGAAAACATTATGGGAAAAGGAGAAAATGCTGGCTGGTTACCAGCATTTTCTCCTTATCCCACAATGTTTTTAAAAGGCCTCTTTCATAGGGTGTTAAAAGAGGGGATTATGTGGTAAAGAGTTTAAGGTAGACTTTCAGATTTTAGGACGAAAATTTTACAAAATTAAAATAAAGTCATCCTCATACTCCCAAAGCTTTTCCAGAGTTCTGCCAGGGACGCGCCATTGCGGGATCAGCACTAAAAAATTACAGATGGCCCCCCAAAAATATGTCCGTGGGGCCAACCGGCGCATTAAAAATACGAGCCATGCAACGTGGGTACGAATGTTACTAGGGACAAATTTACCGGAAGTCTGTTTTGTTCGAATCAATTTCAATTTCGTGTTTTCCCCAAAGTCATTTTATGGATCGCAACGGCAATTCTGATTGGCTTAGTACTTAATGAAAGTTTGGTTCCCAAAAATTTGAGCCAACAAGTTTTGTGTTCACAAGTAAAAAGATAACGGTTTCATTTTTCGTTCTGCATCAAATGATCGCTGTTCTTGATAAACTCCGATGGCCAAGAAGAATAATTGTAAATCTAAACTAAGCTATTTTGGTTAAACAAAGACAAAAAAGGCTAATACAAATAGCAATCCCAAGCCCTCTGGGCAGTCCGAAACGCCGAAGTGTGATACTCAGGGTTCCCTCTGGCTGCTTTTTTTCTTGCGCCATCACTTTCGCCAAATGAGAAAAGTTTGCGCCAAATTGAAATAATTGGAGCCAGTTGGTGCCAATCTTAAAATCAATCAATCAATATCTTTATTCAAGTATTTAGGCCTCTGGCCCATATACACTTACAAAATATTCAATTTTTGTATAATGAGTGACATTCTCATAATAAATAACAAGAGCTTCGCAAAGCGGCGCATATACGCCCGAAGGGGCTTGTCAGTGAAATGAGTTGAAATGACGGAAGGGCCATGAATGAAGAGTAGTTAATCTCCATGATATGTGAAAAAATTAAAGGGCAATAGCTAAAAAAAGAAAGGGTGGCACAGTTACAAATTGTGTGAATTGCTGTTCTCCACAAGGTGTTCTGTCAGTTTTGAAAGGTTCAAGATCATAGCTTTTATATTTTAGAAATTATGGCTCAGACGAAAATTCAAAGAGAAAACTAACAAAGGGCAATAACTAAAAACAAAGGATGGCAGAGTTATGGTTCTTGTGCAGTGCACTTCTTCATAATGTGTTCTATTAGTCTTTGAAATTTCAAGATGATAGGTTTTTAAGTTTGGGAGTTATGGCCTGGACAAAAATTCAAATTGAAAATTAACAAAGGGCAATAACTAAAAAAATAAAGGTCGCAGAGTTATGGTTCATGTGCAGTGCACTTCTCCATAATGTGTTCTATCAGTGTATGAAGTTGCAAGTTATTAGCTTTTATAGTTTGGAAGTTATGGCCTGGACAAAAATTCAAACTGAAAATTAACAAAGGGCAATAACTCAAAAAATAAAAGTGGCACAGTTATGGTTCATGTGTGATGCACTTCTCCACAATGTGTTCTACCAGTGTATGAAGTTCCAAGTTAATAGCTTTTATAGTTTAGAAGTTATGGCCTGGACAAAAATTCAAATTGAAAATTAACAAAGGTCTTTAACTCAAAAAATAACGGTGGCAGAGTTATGGTTCATGCGCAATGGACTTCTCCACAATGAGTTCTATCAGTGTATGAAGTTGCAAGTTAATAGCTTTTATAGTTTGGAAGTTATGGCCTAGACAAAAATTCAAACTGAAAATTAACAAAGGGCAATAACTCAAAAAATAAAAGTGGCAGAGTTATGTTTCATGTGCACTGCACTTCTCCATAATGTGTTCTATCAGTGTATGTAGTTTCAATTTGATACCTTTTATGGTATGGAAGTTATGGCCTGAACAAAAATTCAAAGTGAAAAGTTGGTTATTTCAGAAATCAAGGGCAGATAATTTTGGAATGCAAACAGCGATCAAAATTCTAAGACCCAGGTGCACAACTAGACATGATGGAGATTCATTGTGGCAAGTTTCAATTAAATCCGATGAAAACTGTAGGAGGAGTTGCACACACAAGAAATTACGGACGGACGGACGGACGGACGGACGACCGGGGGTATAACATAATACGACCCTTCCGGCGTATAAAAACAGAGTTTAGTTTACTTTTTGTTTGCTAATCATCAATTGAGTACGTAATTGACAGTTGCAACAGATCTAGATCAGAAGACACAGATATGCAGTCCTATCTAGGTCTGTTCAAACTGTCAATGAGAATTTTACTCCATGAAAAAACACAATCACAAAGGATTGGCCAATAAGTTACCATTGCATGGTTGTGTCAGGAGCAATAATATAAACAAGAAATTATTTGTTTTTATCTGATTTGATTACTTGTAACTATGTTGAATGTGTGAATATATTCCAATATTCCAAAACTTAGTTTTGTTAACAATGATAAATCATTATGTATTAAGTTTAAGTATCATTAGATCTGTCATTAAAATTTGAAAAACCACTATGACAAAAGCAGAAATAGGTCATTGATAACCATTTCATCTGTTGTAACAAAATTTTAAAAAGAGACTTTTATGAAACAGATAGAGGTCTAAATGGTACAAATCAAACAACAAAGTCAACATGAGAAAAAATCTTACAAAAGTAGAAATTGTTCATTAAGAGAAATTTCTAGATCTAGAAAAAATGTTCATGAGGGAACTTTTTACATTTTGAAACATTCATAAGTTAAAATGTTAACAAGAGGGCCATGATGGCCCTGAAATCGCTCACCTGAGTTTATTGACCAAACATGCACTATCTAGTTTCCCAGTGACCTAGTTTTTTATCAGACATTACCCATCATCAAACACTTTTGAGACATCACCAAAACAAACATTCTGACCAAGTCTGAAGAGTATCAGGCAGAAAATGTAGCCTCTGGAGTGTACACAAGCTTTTTCCAATATTTGACCCATTGACCTAGTTTTTGACTCCACATGACCCATTTTCAAACTCATTCAAGGTATCACCAGGACAAATATTATGAACAAGTTTTAGGAGTATCAGACTGAAAATGTGTCCTCCAGAGCATACAAAAGGTGTTTATATCATTTGACCTATTGACCCAGTTTTTGACCCAACATGACCCATTTTCAAACTCATCCAAGATATAATAAAGGCAAACATTCTGACTAATTTTCAAGAGTGTTGGACTGAAAATGTGGCATCCAGAGCATATACAAGGTTTTTCTAAGATTTGACCTGGTGACCTAGTTTATAACCCCCACTGACCCATTTTCAAACCTGTCTGAGATATCATCAAGACAAACATTCTGACCAACTTACAAGAGTTTCAGACTGAAAATGTGGCCTCTAGAGCCTACAAAAGGTTTTTCTAACATTTGACCTAGTGACCTAGTTTTTGACCCCCACATGACCCATTTTCGTTCTTGTCCGAGATATCATCCAGGCAAACATCCTGACCAACTTTCATGAGTATCCAACTGAAAATGTGGCCTCTAGAGCGTACAAAAGGTTTTTCTACGATTTGACCTAGTGACCTAGTTTTTGACCCCACGTGACCCATTTTCAAACTCATCCGAGATATCATCAAGACAAACATCCTGACCACATTTCATGAGTATCCGACTGAAAATGTGGCCTCTAGAGCGTACAAAAGGTTTTTCTAAGATTTGACCTAGTGACCTAGTTTTAGACCCCACGTGACCCATTTTCAAACTCATCCGAGATATCATCCAGACAAACATCCTGACCACATTTCATGAGTATCCGACTGAAAATGTGGCCTCTAGAGCGTACAAAAGGTTTTTCTAAGATTTGACTTGGTGACCTAGTTTTTGACCCCACGTGACCCATTTTCGAACTCGTCCGAGATATCATCCAGACAAACATCCTGACCAACTTTCATGAGTATCCAACTGAAAATGTGGCCTCTAGAGCGTACAAAAGGTTTTTCTAAGATTTGACCTGGTGACCTAGTTTTTGACCCCACGTGACCCACTTTCGAACTCGTCCGAGATATCATCCAGACAAACATTCTGACCATTTTTCATGAGTATCCGACTGAAAATGTGGCCTCTAGAGCGTACACAAGGTTTTTCTAAGATTTGACCTGGTGACCTAGTTTCTGACCCCACGTGACCCACTTTCAAACTCGTCCGAGATATCATCCAGACAAACATCCTGACCAACTTTCATGAGTATCCGACTGAAAATGTGGCCTCTAGAGCGTACACAAGGTTTTTCTAAGATTTGACCTGGTGACCTAGTTTTTGACCCCACGTGACCCACTTTCGAACTCGTCCGAGATATCATCGAGACAAACATCCTGACCAACTTTCATGAGTATCCGACTGTAAATGCGGCCTCTAGAGCGTACACAAGGTTTTTCTAAGATTTGACCTGGTGACCTAGTTTTTGACCCCACGTCACCCATTTTCGAACTCGTTCGAGATATCATCGAGACAAAGATCCTGACCAACTTTCATGAGTATCCGACTGTAAATGCAGCCTCTAGAGCGTACACAAGGTTTTTCTAAGATTTGCCCTAGTGACCTAGTTTTTGACCCCATGTGACCCATTTTCGAACTCGTCCGAGATATCATCGAGACAAACATCCTGACCAACTTTCATGAGTATCCGACTCAAAATGCGGCCTCTAGAGCGTACACAAGGTTTTTCTAAGATTTGACCTAGTGACCTAGTTTTTGACCCCACATGACCCATTTTCGAACTCGTCCGAGATTTTATCGAGACAAACATCCTGACCAACTTTCATGAGTATCCGACCAAAACTGTGGCCTGTAGAGCGTACACAAGGTAAAAAGTTGACGACGGACGACGCACGACGCACGACGCACGACGGACGACGGACGCCGGACACAGCACGATCACAATAGCTCACCATGAGCACTTCGTGCTCAGGTGAGCTAAAAACCAAACAAGTTTTTCGAAAGGTGGGCGATTAATGCAGGAAAAACGACAGAGAAAACTTCGAGGACGATGATAACATGACCGTCTGGGTTTTAGTCACTGCCGACGCGGTCGGCATTTCGGAAACCGTGGTATATTAAATTAACACAGAATATATCGATTCTACTGCAGTTATGATTAATTTTGATATTGAGAAATATTCACGATTTATATAGGACTCTGGTCTTCGATACTTTAACTTTCTTACAGTTTTCCCAAATTAACTGACACTAGCCGGAAGTTTGTTATCGGAAGTGTACGTATATTCGGATAGTCGGTGTAAATTTGTTACCGATCTGTAAACTAACATGCATTACGTCGATGCCGCAGTTTATCCCTGCTAACTTGACCTTATCGATGAATTAGCGGTCATTCATCCATGCAATTCGTTGAAAGGGACCAATATCACAATGTACGGCACCCCAATAGGAGAAATATCGGCGCCAGTCATTTTCGCCAATCAGCATTTTCTTGCGCCAGTTTTAAAAATCTATCGCAAATGGCGCCAAATGCGAAGCCCAGCGGGAACCCTGATACTTCTCAGTGTATGAGGCACTAATTTTTCTTTGGCCCTTGAAGCGCTGGAAATTCTTTGTAAATAAGAATCAATAAAACAGACAACTACTAAATTATCATACAAAATGTTTGATTTTTATTCGGTAGTCTGTCTTTAGTCTATAATTGTATTCAGTTAATGTCCAAACTTCAGTCATGGCCCCATGTTGTAAAAGGGTGGCAAAGTAGTCAAAAACCATTCAACAAGAGAAATGATAGAGATTTACTACTGCCCAGGTTGACATCACCGGGAAGCACTGTCTACTTTTACATGAGCAACTTGCTCATTTACAATCCAGAAAAACAGACAAAGCTTCAAAAATAGGGTCCAAAGAAAACGTTAAGGCAAATAATTACATACTTGTTATGTAATTTACGCATCATTAGTCACATGCCAATCACCTGACATTCCCTCAATGCTTTTTTTATATTTTTGGCGCAACTCTTTACCACACGATCCCTGCAGGAGAGGCCTTTTGAAAACATTAAGAGAAAAGGAGAAAATGCTGGTAACCAGCATTTTCCCCTTTTCCCTCACTGTTTTCTTACCTATCAAAGACAAGTACCGTTACCGGAGACACTTTTTTTAATTGTCATATGCAAATGCTTTCAAGTTAGACAAGTTTTCATTTTCATCGTGTGGTAAAGAGTTAAGAAGCTGTGTGAAAAATCTAAATAGCCACCTTTAATGCATCTGCAAAAGTTGTCGACCAAGATCAGCCTGCACAGAATGCCCAGGCCGACTAGGGTCGAAACTTTTTCCTCTCTGTATATTTTCTGCATGTCAAATTACTAGTGCACCTTATGAACTGTTATACAGAATGGAGCCGATTTATCAATAATTACGTGAAGACTTGTTTGGTTTCATGCATAACAGAGATACATTAAGCCCCCTTTTGCCTGACCATGGCTCAAACAAATGATTATTTTTCCATTTTATTTCAATTTTAAATGCAATATTCAATAGGCATTCACAAAAAGCACTTACAGGTCCTGGCTGTCCAGGTCGTGGTGGAGGCATACCATGTCTTCCCATCCTCTGTCTCTCATAATATTCCATTTCCTGGTGGTATCGTCTCATTTCCTCAAAGTAATACTGCTCTTCCATTCTAGGACACAAAATATTACAGTGATTAATTGATTACTCAGATAAATGCTAAAGGAGCACAGCTGTAGACAATCATTCTGACCAATAGGTTGCTAGACCGACTCGCTAAGCTTTAGTGGACTGTGTAGATCAAGATCAGGCTGCACAGACACGCAACCTGATCTCGGATCTACACTATCAAATACTGTGACATCTTTCCTCAAAAAAGCCTTTGAAAACTTTGGATTTTACAATCAGCTTGAAGGTTTTATCTAAATTCATTTTGCAGCATAAGAGTTGACCATGTAATAGGCAAGGCTATCTACCTTTGCTCCTGTTCTTTCCTCCTCCAGAATTCCTCCTTTTGGGCCTGGCGCTTTAGTTTCTCTTCCTGTATCTTCCTGACACGAATGCTTGGCTTGATCTCAACTTGCAAACTAGGATCTACCTTTTTCTACAAAAGAAATCAGAAACGTTCTTTGCTTTTAATTGTTTTAACTCTTTACCACACAATCCCCAAGTTCTAACCTCCATAAGAAAACCGTGTTCTAAAAACTTTGTGGGAAAAGGAGAAAATGCAGGTTACCTGCATTTTCTCCTTTTCCCACTAGGTTTTCTACAATTTCACACATAGTTGCCCTCATTTCAGATGCATTTAATTTTTTGTCAAATGCAAATGCTTTCGGATTGGCCAAGTCAGTTTATGTTTGCTAAAGAGTTAAATAATTAGCAAATGCTTTCGGATTGGCCAAGTCAATTTCTGTTTGCTAAAGAGTTAAATAATTAGCAAAAAACAATATTTTAAGCTTGTCCAAATCGAAAGCATTTGCACAAAATAAGTGACTGAAAACTTGAAATTTCTTTTGCAAAGGGTAGAAAATATTGTGAAACAAGAGCCGTCAGAGACGGGTTATGCTCCCCGAACAAGTGCTTGTCATAAAATATAAGAAATTGATATAATCCTTTAATTGATATAATTCTTTATCCTAGAAGAACCTGTTCATGCCCCCCAAAATTTGAAGCGAAAAGACAATTACTATCTTAGAGATAGCCAACACAAACTTGTAGAGGACAATAAGCCCAATAAGCCCCCTTTAAGCCCCCTTTTCCCATAAGACAATATTGGATCATTGCAATAAATACAACGGGTGTGTGGTTTGTGGCATTTTTGAATAATAATTCAAAATTCGAAATTTCATAAAATTTTGAGCAGTCATGTATTAAATATTACGTAAAACAAATTTTTTACATGAAGCCCCCTTTTTCCGAGACGCAGCCTGAAATTGAGAAAAAGGAACAGAGGTACCTGGGCAACGTTTCAACAAGTTCAGATTTGAAATTTCACAAAGTTTTGAGGACTGATAAAGGGAAACCTAGTGAAAAACAACTTTTTCCATGAAGTCCCCTTTTTCTGTGATGCAGCCTTAATTTGAGAAACCAGGAAAGACATATTTGCACATTAATAATTCATAGATTGCAAAAACAAAGGGCACATGTTGAAACTTGTAAAACAAGATATAACCATGAAATGTTGACAAAAACTGAACAAGATATTATAAAAAATTGCAATTTTGCATTAGAGCCCCTTTTTCATTTTACAAAAAAAACCCTTTTTCCATGACAGAGGGTCAAATTGAAAAACACATAGATAAAGAAAGAAGAGCACATGGTGAAACTTTGAAAAAACAATATAACCATGAAGTTTAATGAAATTTTGACCAAAACTGAATGAAATATTAGTAAAAATTGGAATTTTGCAAGAAGCCCCCTTTTTCCATGACAGAACGTCAACTTAAAAAACGCCCAGATTAAAAATAGCAAGGGCACATGCTAAAACTATCCATAAACAATATAACCACGAAGTTTCATGATATTCTGACAAAAACTGAATGAGATATTGGTAAAAATTGCAATTTTGCATTAAGCCCCTTTTTTCCATGACACGGGGTCAAATTGAAAATCCGTGAAAGTATATCGGCACCTTACCCAAAGGAGTTCATATATGAAGTTTTATCCGATTTGGTCCAGGGGTTGTGGAGAAATCACTTCGGATGGACAGACGGACGGAAGGACGGACGGACAGACGAAGCAGCGACTATATGCTCGCCCTTCGGGGAGCATAAAAAGGAGAAAATGCTGGTTATCCAGCATTTTCTCCTGTTCCTACAATGTTTTCTAACAGCTTCTTTCTCAAGGTTGTAAGAAGTAGGGTTTGTGTGGTAATGGGTTTATCTCTTAACACTTTACCACTGAACAGATTGGTCGGATTTTTCCCTTCCCAAAACAACAAACCTCTGAAAAAATATAGATATACTTTCATATTAAGATCAATTGCAGGACACAGTTAGTGGTCAGTGGTCGGTATTAGATTAAGAGTAGTAAGTAGGTATCATTGCCACAGTCACAATGGTTACTTTTTTTAAATCAGAGGTTTGGAAAACTCAGCATCAGACAAATGATTTTTTTCCATCTAGATGTCAGAAAAAAAGTAGAAAATACGGATTAAATTTGGAAACAAAACTTGTTGTATACAATGAAAAGCAAAATACTAGTCATCCTTCAAACAAAATGATATTTCAGTTGACAAATAGCAGTTTGAGATGATACGATTTCTAAAAACCAAAAATACACATTTGTTCTCTCTCAGAAGTTCCCACATATGAAAGGGTTGCTATAATATGAAACTGTTTCTGTAAGTAAATTTTTTTCGCTTTAAAAAATTCATTCCCATGATAAAAAAAAAAATCTGAGTGCCATCTAAAGCCATTTTGTTTTAGGTAAGTAAGCCGCACCGGCAGACAAGTTGATTTGCTAAATTTACTTGTCCATAGTAAAGTAGAAATTTCTAACATTTCCACACCCTTAGAAAATCATTCCTTTATCAAAAGTTGATTTTGAAGGGCCGAGTGATAATCAAGTGTTCCACTATACCTTGTATTGGAGCCTATGTCTCCTCCCCTTCATGTGCATGTCCTTTGCGTTTGGATCATTGAATTTACATTCACACAGTTTACAGTTGAAGCTGACTATCTTTCCAGTTGCATCATTTTTGATCTCCTCAATGTACTCGTGTCCTAAAGAGGAAATAGGTAAATTAACAGCTGAACTAAAAGTAAACATTAAAATCTTTCCTAAATGACAATATTTCAGACAGGTCCAATTTGAAACTTGCAGCTGAAGAAATTTATATGGCACAAATGATGGGATTTGTATCAGATAGTCTAGAAAGCTTGTGGGATAAGGAGAAAATGCTGGTTACCCGCATTTTCTCTTTAACCCTCAATGTTTACAGAAGGCCTACTTCTCAAGGTCATTAATATTCGTGATTGTGTTACACAAGGATGAGTAATAAAAAGTAATGTCTGACTGAATCAACATTTCATTACCATCAGAGAGGGAATCTTGAGTACATTTAAACCTTTCATACAAAACCATTATCATAGAATGAATACTGTAATAAATCACTCATTTCTTACTGCATGACTTTGTCCCTCTTAAAATCAATACACATAACAAGTGGGTTGGGGAGAATTCTTTTTAGCTCCCTGGTTAGTGTATTAGTCTTTTAAACCTCAATTACTGAGCACCTTTACTGCACAGGTTGGAATCCTAGTTAGGCAGTTTTTATTTCAGCTATGCATTTGGTGCAAACCTTCATATCCATAGAAATAGGATGACTTCTATCCAAAGACAAGCTCGAGTTTATCTAGTACATTCAAATCTAGGGGATTAACAAAGAAGAAAATGCTAGGAATACATTCATTTTTTTCCGGAAAAATATATGTTTGAAAATACAAGCAATCACTTTTCCCTATATTTTTCCCCTAAAATTAACTTCCATGAAAAAAAGTGATATGTTGATGTTTATCAATAAACAACTGACAGATTGTAATATGTTGTGTTTATTAATTGTTAGGTCAGTTACATTGCTACGGCCAGTGCACCTATCCATGCTGTCTTTTACCAGTACTAAACACAATATTCTTTCCACCCACCAGCTGCTTTCCAACATAACCATCCACAAAACAACAGTTAGTGGTGAGAGAGGAATAAATCATGCTGCAATGACTATCATCAATCAATGGAGAGAAATCTGCCAATCTAGGAATCAAACTGGGGACCCCATTTGAAAGTCCTGTGTGCTACTGACTGAGCTACCATGGTTATGCAAATCGTCTATTTAAAGAAATGCTTTTTTTGTAATCCAGAGAGACACTTACCAACAGGAGTAACATCCTTTTCTCCCAAAATATTCAGGCCAGTATCATCATCTGTACAAGGGGCAAAAAGTAGTCTAAATAAATACAGATTATGCTATTCTTGAAGATCCATGTCAACTTACCCTTGTATCAAACAAAATTTACTAAAGACTAAATGCGTTTCATATCTTCGAACAGTTACAGTTCGACATTTGCACTATTTTAGCTAGTACAGCAATAACTTTTTTTTTGAGACTGGAAACCTCCCTCAAATTTAATCACACCTCCCTCACACCACAAACCAATAACTAGTATCCGTCTGTCATGTATGTACTCAAACGACTTAAAAGTATATGAAGCCAAAACTCCATTTCTATATGTTACATTAACCATTCATGAGGGCAAGTACTAAAAATATACCATGACTTCAGTCACTCGAAGTATATTAACTCTTTGCCACACAATTCTTATTTACAGCAACTCTGGCTAAGAAGGCTTTTGAAACCTTCTGAGAAAAGGAAAAAGTAATGGTTCCCAGCACAGTCTCCTTTACCAACAAACAGTGCTACCATACCAGACACAAACTTCAATATCTGATTCAAATTTAAATTGTCATCTGTGTATGATTTTCATTTGGTCAAGTCTAAAATTGCGTTGTTCGTTAGAGAGACTGATATTTCGTCATAAACAGCATATAGATCAATTTGCATTCAAAGTTTGATCTTTTATTTTATGACACTAAGAAGGTGTGGTTGATGAAATATGAGAAATGCTTCAGTAAATAAATATCTCCCAATGAGAACTTTATGTGCAGTTACAAAATTTAAGTGTTAGCTTTAAAGAGAGAAATTCTCTCATAGGATGAAAAACTATACACCTTTTTACTATGGCAGAGCTCCAGATATAGGGAGTAATTTTGATTTCAAATTGAAAATATTAATTATTCTCCACTAAACCTAATCTTGTGGATACTCATTAGAATCGTCTCATCGAGAGGATTCTAATGAGTACCCACAAGATAGGGTTTCAAAGAGAAGTAATGACTTTAGAATGCAATCACTCCCTCTTCTCTGGAGCTCTGCTTAAGAAATATCATAACTCGTTCTCTTACCCATAGCATCAGAGGCTGCAGTGCTAGTATCCATTTTCTCAGCAGCCGTCTTCACTTCCTCCATCTTCATTCCTGTAGTCTTCAGCTGGTTTCCACCTGCAAAATATAACATTTAAAACTTGCTCTGGTTCCTTGGCATGCAACAGAAACCAGAAAGACAAATCTGGTCAATAAAATAACCATGTTTTACACGCCACAGGCAGTCAACAGCATATGAAAGCAGTAATGTCAAAAAAATGGTCCTCCTTTGCCTTTAGCACCAGAGTAGACCATGATCAGACTGCACAAAACTTGCAGTCTGATCTTTGATCTACACTGTCCTCCTTGCTGAATCTGTACAAAGGAACATGAAATTTCAGTAACTTGGGTCTTATTTTTTGTCTGAAAAAGTGTAGGTTATTTCGGTGCTTTCAGGGTTAAGATTATTTCACTCATATCATGGAGGCCCAACCATTTTAAATCCTACAACCCAACTTTTAACAACCCCAAGAAAAAATGCTTTCGAAAACACTGTCGGAAAAGGAAAAAATGCTGGTAGACAATCCTTTCTCAGTTTCTCTACTGGTCATTTGGGCTAACTTTACATTTGTTGTCTAAATTTGCTTTCAATTGGAACTGGCCTACAATTTCATCATTTGGAAAGGAGTTTAAAGAAATTGGCCTGTCCCAGATACAGATTCATGGCCCCATGTTTGCAAGCCCCTGTACATAATCCACTCTTGATGGTTATATGCATTATCATGTGGTAATTATTAAGGCTAGAGGACAGCTCGCTGGACAAATGTCATTACTCTAAATAGCTGTAGGTAGCCAGGAACAGCTCTATTCACTGTTGTCTGCTACAAGACATATTCAGTCTGACATTTGTTGGAGGTAATAGGTTCAAAACATAACCTGTTTTCACCATTCTTAAAAATATTCTAAGTCTTAATTCTCAAAAATTTCTCAATTTGAAAGTAACACAGTTTTTGATTGGCTAAACCAAATGGGTTTAGCCAATCTGAAGCTCAGTTACTTTCTAAAACTAGCATAAGATCAAGAAATCAATGTTCTTAAGAACGGTTGATAAAAAATATATACCCAGGGAGCTTACCAACAAATGTTATCTTCGGTGTAGCAAGAACTTTCTTCACAGCTGGTTCTGCGGCTACAGCAGGTTTACTAACTGTTGTAGATGTAACCTTGGATACAGTTGATCCAGCGGAAGTGGCCTTGGCTGCTTCGGTATTGGCTGCTACAACTACAGGATCTGTAGACGGTATAGGCTTGCCCAGCTTGGTATGAAGCTTCAGTACCTATCATAGACAAACAGAAGACAAATTACAGCGAAGTCCAACTTCTATAATAGTCAAAAAAGAAACATGTTTAACTCTGTACCACACAATACAGAGTTTTAATGACCCTACAAAAAAAGCCTTCTGAAAATACATGTATTGTGGGAAAAGAAGAAAATGCTGGTAACCAGCATTTTCTCCTTTTCCCAGAACATTTTGTTGACTTTGTGATTCAAATGATTCCATCATTTAAGATATGTTAAGATTTATTTAATATTTAAGATAAACTGTCATCTGAAAACGCTTTCAATTTAGTCAAGTCTACATTTCTGTAATGTGCTGCAGAGCACTAAACCAAATTACAAGGTTCAAAGTTCATTCTCATACACACAAAACATCCTATGACTGAAAACACACTTATCAAGCATTACAACTATATTACACTGTATTCACATTTTACCTGCTACTCGACACTGTTTGGGACTCACACGCAAGTTATGCTCTGTGAAAAGGGGGGTTAATGTATCTGCAAAAAGTATTAACCAATTTTGGCCTGTGTTATCAACAAAGGCCGATATGTTAACACCTTTTGCTATTTGCAAATATTCCACTGATCACAAGACCATTCTACCTTGGATCTAGTAGGCTCTTGGTCAAAATGAACTCTGTAGATTTAGAATGATGTGACAATTTGCTTGGTTTCATGCACCAGCCAGACCAATACAGCTTAACCCTTTCCCAAACGGCAATTTTTGGACCACACCAAAATGAAAACATTCTGCAGATGACAACTTAACAGTTGCTTAAAAGACGAGTTTTCTATACGATAGGATAGAAAACATTGTGGGAAAAGGAGAAAATGCTGGTTACCAGCATTTTCTCCTTTTCCTACAATGTTTTCGAAAGGCTTCTATTCCTGATCCATAAAAACCAGGGATTGTTTTGGAAAGGGTTAAATGATACAGGCAGGTGGTTAAATTTGTACTAATCAGGCCTCAGACCTGGCAATTACTTTCTGCAAGTGGATTTTCTTCCATCTTTAAACCAGTCTTAGAAATCTACAAGTCATACCACATACCAATATTCAAGAGTATTTAAACAAAGTATTCTACTTGCCAAAGGCATCTGAAAATTGATTTCTATAACCATGTACTGTTCAAAACATTTTTGGAAAAGGCAAAACTGCAAGTAACCAGCACTTTTTCCTTTCCCCACCGTGTTTTCAATGTTCTCAAAAAAGAAATGGTCTAGCTTACCTGAATGTGTCATGAGCATATGCAACATTTTAGTAAGTAACTGACAATAAACATCAATTGAATGAAACCGATGTTGATGAAAAGAGCAATCAATCGATACAAGCAATTTCTCCTTTGCCACAATATTTTCCTAATTTGTCAAGCTAAGAAGAATGATTTCATATTTTACATACCTTTTGATGTTTAGCTCCTCTGATATGAGCCGCATAAGCATCAGTGCCAGTGCAGGTCACATCACATAACTCGCATCGGAGTTGATTCTGGGCCATCCTGCCAGCCGAGGAGTTGGTTGTCCCTGTACTAGTCTTAGTCGTAGAAGCTGCTTCCTTTTTCTTATGCTTTTGCCCTTCTAAGTGCTCTCTGTAAGTCTGGAAGCAAGTACAAGACGTATTAATTCTTTACCTAAACTATTAACCTTTTTTCTTTACTAGTATATTTTGCATTTGTCAATTGTAAAAGCATTCATATGTGAAAATGTTAAAGTAGCTCATAATGATGAGTAATGTTCTATAGACAAATCCCATTACTTGTGCCACATTTACTTTGTTCCCTTTTTTAGCTTTCAATTTGGACCTGTCTAAATGATGATTTCCTTCTTTCACACGGTAGGATACCTTGTGGGAAAAGGAAAAATGTTGGTTTACATAATTTTCTCCTTTCCTCACAATGTTTTCAAGAGAGTTCTTCTACAAGAGTGTTAATTGTCTGGACTGTGAGATGAAGGCTTAAATCTTGACATCCAAAAGTTTACCAACTAATGCAGTGCTCCAGCCACATCCTTTGAAACAAATCTCTCATGCCTTTCTTGTAAAATAAGTGTGTGTTATCTTTTCATTAATATACTTCAAACAAAATACTAGACACTTTCATCCTTCACCACACAATCCGGAGGTTTAATAACCCTTCGAAAGAAAGCTTTTGAAAACATTGTGGGAAAAGGAGTAAATGCTGGTAACCAGCATTTACTCCTTTTACCACAATGTTTTATCTTCTATAGACAAATCCCATTACTTGTGCCACATTTACTTTATTCCTTTTTTTTTAGCTTTCAATTTGGACCTTTCTAAAATTTTGTTGTGTGGTAAGGAATTTAGATATTTTTCAACTCATTAGAATTATGAACTTCTTACTAGGTTATCATGAAATTTTTATTGTCTTCTTTTCTTATCTGGTTACGAAATCATTTTAATTTTTTCAGACTGATTGACCAACATAAAAAATTCTTACCTGAGGTCCAGCACAGCTGATCTTACATACATCACAATAGTGGAGCTGTGGTGTTTTGGGAATCTTGGGTTTGTTAATAATTGTTTTCCCAATTGTGGGTGTGGCTGTTTTCTTTATAGCAGACCAGGTTCCTCCTGCTTTAGCAGCTTGTTGCTGCTGATAGTAATTGGTTGCAGCTGAGTACAAAGCAGCATCATAACCTGACAAGAAAGGAGTCAAATGATAAAGCTTTTTTCAGCAGTGTTTAATGTTCCAGCAGAAAAATTCATGCACTCTGAAAATCCTTTCAAGCAAATCATAATCTGATGTTTTGAGATACTATAACAATCTCTACTCTAAATGTAACTTCCTCACATCCAAGAACCATCTTACAGATCACAATATTTATTTTACATAAGAATTTACTAGTCACATATTTTTCGTGTAAGTAACTGGCTGCTTTCAAACAAAAACAAGAGCAGTCAGAGACGGGTTATGCTCCCCGAACAAGTGCTTGTCATAAAATATATGAAATTGATATAAATTTACTTCTTTTATCCTAAAAGGACCTGTTCATGCTCCCCAAAAATTGAAGTGAAAAGACAATTACTATCTTAGAGATAGCCAACACAAACATGTAGAGGACAATAATCCCACTAAACCCCCTTTAAGCCCTCTTTTCCCGTAAGACAATATTGCATCATTGAAATAAATACAACTGGTGTGTGATTTGTGGCATTTTTTAATAATAATTAAAAATTCGAAATTTCATAAAATTTTGAGCAGTCATGTAGTAAATATTGCATAACATGATTTTTTACATGAAGCCCCTTTTTCCGTGACGCAGCCTGAAATTGAGAAACCGGAAGAGAGGTACCTGGGTAAAGTTCCAACAAGTTCAGATTTGAAATGTCACAAAGTTTTGAGCACAGATGTAGGAGATACAAGTCAAAAACAATTTTTTCCATGAAGTCCCCTTTTTCCGTGATGCAGCCTCAAATTGAGAAACCAGGAAAGAGGTATTTGCACATTAATAATTCATAGATTGAAAATAACAAGGGCACGTGTTGAAACTTGTAAAAGAAGATATAACCATGAAGTTTCACGAAATTTTGACAAAAACTGAATATGATATTAGTAAAAATTGCAATTTTGCATTAAGGCTCCTTTTTTCCTTGGCATTTTACAAGAAACCCCTTTTTCCATGACAGAGGGTCAAATTGAAAAACACATACATAAAGAAACAAAGAGCACATGGTGAAACTTTGAAAAAAAAATATAACCATGAAGTTAAACGAAATTTTGACCAAAACTGAATGAGACATTAGTAAAAATTGGAATTTTGCAAGAAACCCCCTTTTTCCGTGACAGAACGTCAACTTAAAAAAAACGCCTAGATTAAAAATAGCAAGGGCACATGCTGAATCTTTCCATAAACAATATAACCATGAAGTTTAATGAAATTTTGAAAAAAAATGAATGAGATAATAGTAAAAAATGCAATTTTGCATTAAACCCCCTTTTTCCATGACATGGGGTCAATTGGAAAAACCGGAAAAGATACGTCGGCACATCACCCAAAGGAGTTCATATATGAAGAATTATCAAATTCGGTCCAGGGGTTGTGGAGAAATGGCTTTGGATGGACGGACGGACAGACGAAGCAGCGACTATATGCTCGCCCTTCAGGGAGCATAAAAAGGGTAGGAAACACAGTTCAGGATTAAGTGAGGACTCAATCATGATAACTAAAACATTTTGAAATTCACCAGTCAAGATAATGAAAAAAATTCAAAAATCAGACGTATACTCACTGGACTTATATGTATTAGACAACTGGTCATCATTACTCTGTAAAAATCCTTTTGAATTCTGACTCGGAAACAACTCATATTGTCCTGCAAAAAAATTACAACCACAACAAGTTTTAACCATACTTCTGCTAAAGATTTCTTCTGTTTGAAACCATTTTATGTCTAGTTTGTTTGTTTTAAAGAAGTTTCACACTGCTTTCAACATTTTTTCAGTCATATCACGGCAACAGCTCACATGTTCATGTATTTCCTGGGTCTCACCAGTACTGGACTGGGGCTTTTAAGCTTTCTGCCCAACAATACTCCTGTGGAAAACCCAGTGGAGCAAGTAAGGCTCCCATCTAGGGCCTCTAGGTCATAAGTCCCACACTCCACCACTCAGACACAGGTCCCCATTTTCTGTCAGGAGAAAACTATGCATCATCATCCAAAAAGAACCAGAAAGAGAACACATATCTTCATGATCTACAAAAAATGCTAATTTCATACCATTATCAAACCAAAAGTTATAATAACTATGACCATTTTTTCCTAACTTGCCCAAAAGTCATTACAACATAAAAGCATGCAGTTTACTTGAAACATTTCTTAACCCTTTACCACACAATCCCAACCCTGAGGAAAAACCTTTTGAAAACATATCTGGTAACGGAGTATTAATGAACCTACGAAGCCTTTTGAAAATATTGTAGGAAAAGGAGAAACCAGCTGGTAACCAGCATTTTCTCCTTTTCTCACAATGTTTTCTAGCCTGCTGGAAATAAATTTCAATGTTTATGATGTTGTCCGCAAGTGCTTTCAATTTGAAACAGTCTAAGATCTTGCTGTTTGGTAAAGAGTTAAAAAATGCTCAGTGCCGTCTCATCTGGATCTACATTATCTTCAAGGCACCTTAGATTGTATGCTACGAGTTAGACAATTACATGTACCAGAGTAAGTAGATGTGGAAGTAGTTGTAGCTGCGCCTTGATTTGGGAAACTTGCACCGGAGTTGTAGGAACTTGCGCTGTTACTGGATGCTCCAGCCGAGTACACGTAACTGGTTTGGGCAGAAGTCACCTGAACTGTTTGGACTTTAGGGACTGTGGCTTGCCTCTGTGCTGTGTAACTTGTTCCCGTAGAGTAAGAAGGTTTAACAACAACTGGAATTATAAAATGATGATGTAGATAGTAAAGAGTATGAGCACTTGGACTTCAGAACAATCCATGAAGACATTTACTATTACTTTCATCACTAGCTTTTCTTCAATTACTCTTTATCTAACAACAGATAGAAGCCTTTTGAAAACATTGGTAAACAGCATTTTCTCCTTTTTCCCACAATGTTTTCTACTCTGCTGGAAACAAACTTCAAACTTTGAGTTACGTTTATTTTCAAGTGCTTTCAATCTTGACAAGTCTAAAATTTTGTCGTTTGAATTATTTTACAAAATAAAGAAGCCACAACTCCCATATTCTGTGACACGGGTTAAATGACATTCTGTGACACGGGTTAAATGAATCTACAAAAAGTACCGACCCATGACAGTCTGTTCAGTCCATGCAGGCTGACATGGATCAAAATTTTGCATGTCCAAGGACCAGTCTTCCTCACCAAACTGATGAGGTCAATTTCATCAATCCATAATGTGATGACTTACTTGGTATTATGCCCCATGGACGTGTTTTAAACCCCCTATTGTTGGAGCCTTGCTCAAATAGGGCCTAACAAAAACAATCTGTTATAGCGTGTCCGTCCGATATATTGTAGGTAGAGATTTTTTTCCAAAAATTTTTTACAGGAAACATATGATGAATTTTCTTTTTAATCTTGGGGGAAAAAGTTTTTCTAGGTCAAGTAGGGAAACCCTAAACACATGTATTTTTCTTTTAGGCTAAGACATTGCAAAAAAAAAACTCACCTGCTTGTTGTTGATACTGGGTTTCTCCAGTAGTATACGCAGTTGCAGCTTGTGCTGGTTGGTAGTAGGTCTTCTGTTCATAAGTCGCTGCAGGCTGAAAGTATATACAAATCATTTTAAGGTCTTCAACTCCTATCTACATTGAGATCTTACGCTAAAACCTATAGACGCCATATTCTGCCACTTTTTTGTGCATAACATTCATCTTTTCTTGAAAGACTGACAAAAATACTTTTGTTTTGTAATCAGAGGTTGAATTCCCATGCACTATTTCCGTATAATAAACGCAAAATGTCAGTATCAGCCGTGAGTGCAGACAAACGAACTTGGCTCATAAAACTCGGATAACAAACAACAACTCAGAGGCTTCAATGGTGACATGTAAAATTATCACTAGCCATCGAAGGGTATTTTCAGGGCGAGATGACCTTTGTTTATCTAGAACGAAAAGAATGATCATATTTCTATTCCCAGATGAAATCTGGTACATTTTGGTAACTACCCATCGCTAATTTTCACTCGCATTTTTCATCAAGTGCTTGAAATTTCAACTCGCAGTTCAAATCATATATATGTACTTTAATTCCTTCTTTTAATACCTATCGAAAATCCTTTTCCACATACTTCAACAAATTTAAAATTCAAGTTATAAATTGTTTTACCCAATTATCAATGTAAAGAATCACTTTGAAAATATATCCGTAACGTATTATCAATTCTCGGGTGAGTGAGTCAGCGAATTCCTTCACAAGCGGAAGGCACTCTAATGTTCGGCTCATATCGCTTACATGGAATCAAGTAGGCCTACCGATATACGTGAAAAGTGGCTTCCACGCAATGTAAAATTAATCATTTTTTCCTGCCTACTAGAGAACAAATGACACATGAGATGTGTTCTATCATTGTATACGACATCGTTAATAGTGCAGTCAAATGCAATCATCAAGGTGAAAATGTCAGGCAGGAAACGTTAGAGAAATGTACTCTTGGCTGCTGCTATCGCACTATGAAAACGAAAACATGCGTCTGAAATGTGATTTGTGCTCACAGTATAACATCAAA
Organism: Tridacna crocea; assembly: GCA_943736015.1. Classification (NCBI taxonomy): domain Eukaryota; kingdom Metazoa; phylum Mollusca; class Bivalvia; order Cardiida; family Cardiidae; genus Tridacna; species Tridacna crocea. Next base: position 22,773,218 of record OX031066.1, read on the forward strand.
AGTGTGTGGGCTTCAGAAGGTACCCCAAACATCCAAAATGCTGGTAACTAGCATATTCTCATTTTCCCACAATGTTTTCTACTCTTCTAAAGTCAAGTTTCAATGTTTGAGTCGCATTTATTTTGTTCTCTGCAAATGCTTTCAACTGTGACAAGTCTCAAGTTGTTGTTTGGTAAAGAGTTAAGTAAAAGTTTATTTTTACTCTACCATTACAATTTTGTTGCTTAGAAAATTGCTTCCTAAGCAAAGTCATTTCAGTTTACCCCTATCGTTAACAAAGTTATGCTTAAATACCCCTTGATTTAAAAAATTATCTGGGGCTCCGTTCCAGATCAGAGGGAGTATAAGAATTCTAAATTCATCATTTCTCTTCGAAACCCTATGCTGTGGGTACTCATTAGAATTGTCTCAAAGAAATGATTCTACTAACGAGTATCCACAACAAGGGGTTTAGCTGAGAACAATTTATATTTTTTCAATTTTGAAATCAAAATCACTCCCTCTATCTAGAGCTTTGAAGTGATTCACTCTTACCGTAACCGCAACTTGGGTTCTTGCGTAGGCATATTGTGGAGCTGTATGCTGTGCCTGGTAGGGTTCGTATGAGTGCCCTGCTCTGGGTGCAGTGGCATACGCAGCAGCTTGTGGTGTGGCAGCTACAAAGGCAGTCTGTACGGCTGGGTATGCTGGTGCAGCTTGAGGAGCATTAGCAGCAGGATAAACATAGTGGGCCATTGTTTACTCCTGAAAACATAAAGGAAGAAAACTTACTACATACCATTTACCCCAACCTAGGGTTAGGGCTAGTCCTTTTTAACCCACAGTCTTACCAACAAACAGACACGATGATCGTCTTTGTGGCAGTACTTTTCAATGTGACTACAATTTGGCGTCAAGAGTCTGAAGATAGCAGTTGTGTTGATTGTTCTCAACTATTCAAATTATGAGGCGATTTAAATGTTAGCCTGGAAACTTTGCCAGAAAGATCTTTTGTCAACAGAGTAAAGTGTCAGTCATTGCAAGATATAGCTTGAAAGTATAGTATGTAGAACCTTACTGAATGGCTTTATAAATTTCTTTTTGCACACAATTTAGAAGTCAGATCTGTATATGGTTACTTTGTCTTCTCATTCTGGTAGTCGGCATATTTTACCTCATAACCTGTTTTCAACTTGAGGTAATTGAATAAACTATACTGTTTTCAAAAGTGGAAACTAAATGAGTAGTGCTGCAAGAACCAAAATCATTTCAGAGAATACTCCTATGGGGATACCGTGTCAAACCTTTAGCCACTTTTCCCACGCTTTTTCTCGGGATAGGGTCAAAACGGCCCAATTCCGAAACGGCCCGGTCCACTTTACCTAAACAGCCCACGAATATGGGTACCAAAAGCTGAGTTTTTACCCTAACCTTTTCTATTATTTTTTTTTATATAATTATACTAAATATATGTCGCTATATGTATATATGTTATATAAGATAAAATATGACCGAATTTGTTTGGTGTTATTTTTAACACATTGCGTCCTTCTTTCTCAGATACTTTTCTCTTACCAATCTAATTAACGTCTAACTGTCACAAACTTGTTTAAGATGGTTTCAAACACAGGTGTTTGACACTGTTTTGACACCGTTTTGTAAATTTCTATATATATCAAATAAAGAGCTCAGTCTTTACATGGACTTGTTCAAATCTTCATAAGTATCTTTTGCTACTCGAATTATTTCTCTTTTTTTTTCAAGTTTCATAAATTTAAGTTTTTGTTCATTACATAAATGGATTTTTGCTTGAATGTTTTATGTTTGTGTAGGTTTTTTTTTTCATTGTGTTTGTTACGAGTACGGATTGAAATTATGAAATTTCCGGTGTGCGGTAAAAAAGCCAGAGGTAAAAAAGCCATAGGTAAAAAGGCCATAGGTAAAAAGGCCATAGGTAAAAAAGCCAGAAGTAAAACGGTAAAAAGGCCATAGGTAATAAGGCCATAGGTAAAAAAGCCAGAGCTAATTTAGTATTATGGTTTACTAAGAAAAAAATTAAGAGCTAATTTAGTATATGATGTAGAGAAAGCTTTTTGTTTGAGAAAATCTTTAGAAGTATGTTGGGAAAAGGAGAAGCCTATTTTTCCTTTTCACACAATGTTTTATATCCTATCTTGATGTGTTGTATGCAGATTATTTCAATATGTAAGAGTCTGAAATTAGTTGTTTGATAAGGGGAACTTCTCCAGTCTTCAGCTACTGATTTTTGAAAACCTTTAAGGAAAAGGAGAAACTGCCAATAAGAAACAAATTTTCCTTTTCACACATTTCCCTGTGTATTGATGTGTTGTATGCAGATATTATCAATATTTAACCCTTTTCCAAATTCCCAAAAAACGCAATACAAGACGGGCCTCCTTTTACTTTTCTTGCTCATAGCAGACAATTTCTCCTTTTTCAACAATGTTTTATATCCTATCTTGATGTGTTTTATGCTTTCAATATGATAGAGTCTAAAATTAGTTGTTTGATAAGTGAAACTGGCCATGCTTAACACTTTTGCAGTTGCAGGTGATGACTTTAGAAAACATTTTGGGAAGAAGGAGAAACTGCTCAAAGGAAGCAATTTCCCACAATGTTTGCAATCATTGCATACCATTATCTTAAACTTTAAAGTTTCCATGGAACAAACTTTCAATACAAAAAACAAACTATTACAAACATGTGCTAACTGTCTTTTCAGAAGGCCAAGTTTTAATCATAATCACGTGATTGGTCAATAACAGTTTGAAATAATACTGTTAAATTATGTAATAGGGCATTTCCTGCACCTATTATTGCTTTCAATTCCACATTATGCTTTACATAGAGAATGGTGAATTCTTTTAATTTACACAATAAATGTAAAAATTTATGCACAAATATAAATGTTAAAATTAATGCACAAATCATCATAAATCATTTTTATTAAATATTTATATCTATTAATATCATATTTAAAATATTTGGTATTTTCTTAATAAATCATATATATGTCGTAGTCCAAACTGGAATCCAGGCAGATCCGGAATCTGCCTAGACCAAACTGGAATTTGTCTATAACAAATCAGGATTTAAGTTTAGCTTTGCAACTCTACAATCTGCCTAAACCAAATTTTAATAATTTCTCGTTGAATATAGGGCATCTACATATGAATCATCTTACTTTTCAACGTAAACCCCAAAATAAAAGAAGTTTTAGTCAGAAATTCAGAGTAAATATAAATTTAGTAAATATAAATTTTGAATGTTTTGTACTAATAAAAAAGATGGAAAAAAGAGCGATTGTGGAAAATCATATAAAATGCTTTAAATAAAAATACCTCTCAATTGTAAACATAATTAAATCAATATAATTTAAAGAAAAAATATTAGAAAACAATGCAGTTTGGTCTACACAAAATTTGAATTCTAATTTGGTCTAGGCAGATTCCGGATCTGCCTAGATTCCAATCTGGCCTACGACATATACATGTATATGTACTAAATTAGCTCTGGCTTTTTTACCTATGGCCTTATTACCTATGGCTTTTTTACCGTTTTACTTCTGGCTTTTTTACCTATGGCCTTTTTACCTATGGCCTTTTTACCTATGGCTTTTTTACCTCTGGCTTTTTTACCTACATTCGAAATTTCCATATATTGCGTATTCTTGTAAGGTCCCCCATCGTATTTTGCAATGTTTGTCCAGGATTCCTTGTGTGAATATAATTTTCTCCTTTTCCTGCTATGTTTTCATAGATGCAATTTGAGCTACATTCCATTTTTCGTTTACAAATACCTTTGACTTCAACATTGTAAAGTTTTGGCAATATGTAGAGTTAACCTTTACAAACCAGTCTCTGGTTTTCACGACCCTGAGATAAAAGCGTTTTGAAAACATTGTGGGAAAAGGAGAAAACGATGGTAACCGGCATTTTCTCCTTTTCTCACAATGTTTCCTACCCTGCTGGAAACAAATCTCAATTTTTGAGTTACGTTTATTTTGTTGTCTGCAAGAGCTTTGAATTTGGACCTGTCTAAAATTTTGACGATTTGGTAAAGGGTTAAAAGGATTTTAAAGTGTTTCTAAAGCCTTTAGCGGTTTGCTCAGTAAGTTTCACAAGTTCGTGCGTTTGTTGCATAAATATTTGAAAAGAGGTAAATAAAAGATGTAGATTTAATTCAGCCTGTGCGTTTTTCTTTCAATCGTCTTATGCTCTGGACAGTTTATTCCATTTCTATTTAAAGTGACCTGAAAAAAAGGGGGCTGGAGAACTGCATTGATTTCTTCTCTAAATACATGTACCTGGGTGAGATGATCGAGCAAATGCATGAAAACTTGCATACATGTATAACAAAAACATTACGTAGAGTTTCCATTACTTAATAAAGCAAGAAAAAAAGTGGGCCGTTTCGGTATAGGGTACATCGGCGTGACGTCACATTCCCTAACAACGAGCGGCGGCCATTTTCGGAGGTGAATCGATAACATAGCAACCATATGTTTTAGTGCTGTTTGCAATTTTTATCCTTGAGAAAAACTACGTTTTTCACGAATCAAAAGCTTTTAACAGTTACGATAACTATTAGAAATATACTTTAGAATACGAATGACGAGTTGTCAATTTTTCTTTGAGACGATTTTCTTTAAATATGCCTGCACAAATAGACCTACCATTTATATATCTAGACCCTTCAGACATAGAAATGAATGTTCATTTTGTCTTAGTCTGCTTCATGTCCGAGCCTTAAAAGAGTGTAAACACATTATGTTGTTCATCGGACTTAAAGAAGAGAACTTTGAAGAATTCCATGGTTCCCAAGGATTCTCTCTCTCTCGCTCTCTCTCTCTCTCTCTCTGACCAGAGCGATTTCCTGAATTTTCAAAGGCTGATAAGCTATTAAACATCTCGTTTAGTCATTAAAAATTACTATACCAGTAAAATATCTTGTTATTTGATGGTTGTCATTTTAATTGTCTAATATTTGAGCGAAAAAAAAAGGGGCAGTCTGATAGAACTTTTTAAACGTTGCCCCGAGACCGACCTTTTAAGATCTAACCCAGTACAAAAGAAATCCATGGTTTTTCCGACCATGGAGAGAGAGAATTCTGAAAAATATTGCAGTGAAAGGAAAATACCAATCAGCATCCTTTCTTTTTTCCACAATATTGCTACTCTATAAAAAAAAAAAAATGGCTTTGGTAGTCTATGTCTTGTTCGAAAATTCTAATTGTGATAAATGTGTTAGGATAAATGTGTTAGTTTGAAGAATGGACTTACCCTCTGTAATCTGCAAAAAAATCCAAATTTTAAACACAAATGGTCACCATAAGGGTGAAAGAAAATCAGTAGCAGACACGAACAGTTAGTGTAATGTGACACGTGCGCGTTATTTTTTTATTTCCACCAAGCAATTACGTTACAGCTCTTGGGTTGTCCACCCTGCAGTGCGATACCGATATCAAAAGAACACGGAACACCCTTCACCCATTTTGTGAAGATTCATATGACACGTACAAAGTATACCAGTACTTTTTAAGACTTTTGAGAACTCAACCTGGATTATAAATACGAGTATTTTGTGAATGGGGATGGAAAATTGAAGATTTGAACTGAAGCCATGTTTAGGCACATGACTGAATTATGCGCAACATAAAAGTTCGAAGGTTTTTTTTTTAAATCGTAACTTTCTTAAAAATTCAAAAGTATGCTTTCAGTTGTGTAATTTCAGTAAATTGACTGTCCCTATTTCTTTCAAGACACCGAAAAGCTTCTTAAACCTTTTACCAAGCGATACCGAGTTTTAACAACCCTGGAAATGAAGGATCCCTGAAGAAAAAGTGAAATGCTTGGAATCAGCATTTTCTCCTTTTCCCAGGATATTTTCTACTTTTACAAAAACAATTTCATCAATTTGACCCACGTCTAAACTGTCGGCTTCAAATGCTATGGATTTTGATAGGTCCCAAGGTTTGCAGTTTACTAAAATTTTTAGTCCAATATGCCATTACTCTCATTGTTCAAAACCCGATTTTTAAAGACTCTGAGAAAGAAAAATCCTTCAGAAAACATTGTGGGAAAAGGAGAACATTCTAGTTACAAACATTGTCTCCTTTTACTATGTCTTCTACCCTTTATATACAAAATATCAGTTTTGAGCCAGACTTATATTTGTTATCCTCAAATGCTTTTAACTTGGACAAGTCAAAATTTTGTCTTTCTGAAAAGGACAAATTAAGTTTATAAAAATTGCGATAGCTAGTCTGATTGTTCAGCACATGTCGGACTTTTCTAAGTTGGTAAAGTGCAGGGCTTGAAACACAGGGATAACTGGTTCGATTTATTTTAACCATTAAATTTTTGCCTTACAATCCCGAATTAAAAAAAAAAAGAAAAAGAATCATTGTAGGAAGGGTATAAACTGCTCGTGACAAGCATTTCTCCTTTCCCTATGATGTTTTCTATTCAGTGACATTAGTTAAACCATATGAAATTGAAGTGAGTAGATGTTTTCAAGTTGGAGATGTCTTTTTTTTTTTTTTTTTTGAAAAGGATTAGTGTTGTGATAAATGTCATTTCTGTAATAAGAAAAGAGTTTTATTGTGTGCAAAGAGACACCAACAGACCATTTGTTGAAAGTTGGAACACGATAAAGTTTGAGTTTCCTGATAAAATTCGGGCCGAGGAAGATATTATATATCTTCTCACTTGCAATTTTTTTAAAATCCCTCTTAATCTATGACTATAAATTGTAACGACGAAGGTCTGTTCAAATTTTAAACTTCTCTTTCCCTCCAAAAATGGTGGTGTCAGTTTCATTTTAACTTTTTTTTAAGGGAAAAATATGTGCTAAACTGTTTTCGTATTAAAGCTGGTAAAGGGTTAGCCGGGTGTTCCTTTGATCTCGGTATATCACTGAAGTACTTAGTAGGTGACACATAGTCTTTGCTAAACACAGACTAACACACACGTGTCATAAAAATGTGTCTGTCCTGTTTAATTTTCACTTTATCATTTGTAAATACGGAAAACAGGATTTGGAATAATCAACTTTTTTTTACATAGGGTAAGTTCATTCTCATTTTTGAGTTCCGAAAACTTTTGTTTCGTTTTCAAATGCATTTTTATTAATCCCTGATTGAACTACAGTTCGCATTTCATATTTTTTTAAATTCTTGTCTTATAAATCTCAGGTAGTTTGCTAGAAATTATTATTTCTTTCTCGGTATTAATAATGTATAGTCTTCACACGAAAGCTTCTATGAAAAGCAAAAGGAAGCAACGCCTGAGTTATAACTCTTTTTTCTGTAGGATACCGGAAAATTGATAAATTGACAGTTTTTGATTCTTCGAAAGTGATAATGGATACAACTACCGACACGGCCGATTTTTGGCATATTTATAGTTTTTACGGTGAATTTCATTTCTAAAATGTCACCAAATAACTATACGCGTATATTCAGATGCCATTCGCTTTCACCTCCGCCCTTGTTGCTATCACGTGATCACCGAAAATGCCCGGATGTCCGATGCTATCAATTGGGCCGTTTTGGGAGTGGGCCGTTTTGACCCCAATTCCTTTTTCTCAATGCCAAACTTTCAAGCTTAGTTTAAGTTAAAAGGGTAAACTCTTGATATACATACTGTACAGTATTGTTTTACTGGAGATATTTAACTTAAAAAACTATTTCATAAAAAAAATTGGAATATCTTTGGAGGTTTTGTTAATGTTTCATTGAATACTTCGGTTTCTGATCAATTCAATGTTGCATTGATTTGCTAAAGGAAAGGTGTGCTCTTCTGAATCCTTTTACGATAAAGAAGCGCATAAGTAATTTCTGTAAATTTATTCGACAGAATATTTCGACTAGATTCTATAACCCATCGGTCTCTTAAGACTGTAAATCTGCCTGTTGGAATATCGATCTTTTACCGGGATGGTCACGCCATTTCGTTCAACAATGGCGGCTATCATAGCTTTGGGTGCCGATAATAAATTACGCCAACAATTTGAACATATTACAGCCTGAACGAGTTGGTAATTACGAAGAACCTACTACTTCAACAACTAAGTACCTGTTCTAGCTCAGACTTTACCAGAAAATACACGCTATAAAAAATTTGACAAGACAGCGTGACCCGTTATAAGCGGAAGTACGGTGTCCCGGATGTTGATAGTACCGTGTGCAAAATGAGCTGACGCTGTCATGCGTAACGAAGAAAAAAATCAAAACACCGGTAGCACCGAAATTGCCAATTTTCATGTCGAAATAAAACGCAAAATAATGACTGCAAAATGTAGTCATCGAGTGTCAACCTGTCGTTCGAAAATTTACATGTTGTTATTCATAGGGAATACAGGCCTACAGGTCGGTACGCAGTATTCACCAAAACTTTCATCAGCTCAATATTGATTTGCAGTCTACTGGTAAGTCTAAATCAAAATTTAGGCAAGGGGTTAACGTAGCAAACAGTGAATCGATAAGCACAAACGAAAAAAAAAAAAAATCGACGTCGAGGTCAGTAAAAGGCGTATATATTAATTTTTTTTCTTATAGACAGATCTTTTACAACTCTGAACATACAAAGCTGATCATGTGGCTAGGAAAATAGAAAAAAACCGATGTTGGTTACCACACTCGTTTACGAGAAAATTGTCTTTGAAAATGTTATATACCTTTCCAAAATTCAGCTTATATTGGATTTAACCATCTCCCAAACGACAACTTTTAGACTCTAGAGTTTGCAGACGACAATTTCAAATTGTATAAAAATGGCAGAAAGTACTCCAAATGGGTAGAAAACACTGTGGGAAAAGGAGAAATTGCTCGTTACGAGCAATTTCTCTTTTTTCAACAGTGTTTTCAAAAGACTTGTACTGCAGACACGTAAAAACAAGGGCTTGTTTGGGAAAGGGTTAAAGTAATTTTAATAGTCTGTTATACAGGAAAATTAAAGGAAAAATACACAAATGTACATCACTTATGATGAAAATTCATATATGTTTGCACAAGAATATATAAAAGCCTTGTTTTGAGCATGGTAAATGTAAAATATGCATGTTATATATGGATCATTCAGTTAAAAAGGGAAATAATTTGACCGAATTAAAGAAAAATCTAAAAAAAAATACTTACTTTCTAACGGACATATTCTTCTTTGAAATTCCACACCTAAAGCATAGACCGTAATTCTCAGCAATAAGAAAAAATAGAAATTGCACCTATCCCTACTTATTTTGTAAGAAAGCAAGGTTGACTGTAACTGCGGAAATTATTTTTTCAGGGAAAACAATTGGATAAAAGTTCAGCAGAAATATACAGTAGTGGGAAAGGGAAAAATTGCTCAATAGGAGCCATTTCCTGTCTTCGTTTCCTTGTTTGGTGTGTAACGCCGTGTCAGTTGCATTTTGATTATTTCGCAGGGACAGTTTAAAGACCCAGAACTACTCGAAGAAAGTGCTACTTGGTTCAGAGCACCAATAGTATTACTATCTTGTGGAACAAATACGTACATGCACTTTTGATTCAATTTTCCACGACAAAATACATGAATGCGAGCATTCGTCATATACGAGTATACCCCGTTTCGCTAGCTCGCCGAACTATTTTAACCCTTTACCACACAATCCCTATTTTTGACGACCCTAACAAATGAAGGTTCTTTAAACATCGTGGGAAAAGGAGGAAATGCTGGTAACCAGTATTTTCTCCTTTTTCCCCACAATGTTTTCTACCCTTCCCAAATCAAATTTTAAATTTTGATTCACATTTATTTTGTCGTCTGCAAATGCTTTCAATTTAGGTTAGTCCAAAACTTTTGTTTGGTAAGGAGTTAACAAGATGAAGCTTTCACAGTCACTCTTCACACATATTTACCGCGTGTATATTTGTTAGCATGCGATTTGGTTTTAACTTTATGATCAGCAGAGCACAAAGACCAAGTGTTTAGCAAAGTGAAAGACTCGAGTTTCAGCATTTGTGTGATCCTTGAATTCTTTTTAGCGGTGTATTCAGTCCTTTTGTAAGAGTGGTTTACATGTACGTTGTTGCTCATTGTTATGCTCAGCTGTGGTGTATATTTTATATAATTGTTGATTTGTATCATACTGATCTATTTTTGTGGCATTTGTTGAAGACAATGCCACTATGAGATTAATAATAAATGTTCAAAATTAAATTCTGAAGAGCATGTATGGTAGGCTATTTTGTGCAAAATCGAAGGAAATACACCCAATTAAACTCAATTTTTCTAGACAAATGGGTTTTTCCAAAAGCACTCAGTTATATAATTGGAAATGGCGTATTGAAATAAACTGCAAAAGGCCATCGATTGTTGAAGTACTTTAATTTGATTGGAAATAGCTCCATCTCTTCAAAGCCTTCTCCGGCGCAACGATATACATAAAATTTGTCTTCTATCCACTTTGTTCGTTCCAAAACCAGTACGTCCCTGTGCTTATTCGCTCCATGATTGCACGCTACTAATCTGATCGTGAATATTTTCAGGTAGAAAACTTAATTGTAATGTTGGGAATATATCCTGACGGCCAAAGACATATCAAAATCATAGTATCCAGGTGTAAAATTAATTGAATTCAATGTACATGTATTTACATGCCTTCTCTATCTACCCGTCATACATCGGTATAGCTAAACAGCGAAAGGAACTTCCTTTCGCTTCCTTTCGCGAAAGGAAGATTACGTCCACGAAAGGAAGATTCTTTACTATGAAAGAAGCGTTTTCCTCACGAAAGGAAACTGCCAGTGATTTATTGCTTATACATTCTAGGTATTTGTAAAAGTAAGATTATGAATTTAAGATTTTTACACTTGAAAAATCGTGTTTTACTATCGCGGTGAAAGTGTTACTATAAATAACCGTTCTTGCGTGAAAGTATGTATGTACACGAAAGGAAGATTTTTTCCTCGAACATAGTCTTTTTGCATGAAAGGATTTTTTCTGAATTTGAGAATATCTTTTCGACATGGATGAACTTGACTTGTCAAATTTATAAGTTTTATATAAAACTTTTGCTAGTAACGAGATTCTTTATTGTAAGGAAATTCCTTTTGCGAAATACAAAGCCGTCTATAGAACCAAGATATAAAACTGCTCTTCTTGGAAGAGTCTAAGACTTTAGAATGAAATCATTAGACTAGCAAGCTTTATGAAAGACGAAAAATAAAATGTAAATATGATTGTCTAATAATTTAGACGTGATTTAAGTTTAAAATATGAGATTGAAATCACAAATGTAAAACACGCTGATCAGTGGTTGTTCAACTCGTATAATTGCCCTGTTCTTTCTTGTCCTTATCTGAAAAGCATATTTTGGAGTGAAATGTTGTTGGAAAGGGATAAAATGCTATTTCCAGAGTTTTTTTTTTTTTTTTTTTTTTTTTTTTTTTTTTTCTTTTTCTATCACTCCCATGAACAATTCAGGGGTCCCATAGTGGCTCGAACCTCTGGCATCAAGGTTATAATTCACACACATGTACATTACCACTGGGCCAAGCGGGGCCTGCAACATATAAAGTGAAAACTGACAGGAGGTGGGGGCAGCGGCATTTTGTTTAAACGTTCTTTCTATATTATCTGTAGAATGAAAAGAAAATATGAAAAATGTTCCTCACAACCTTTCATCATTTTCCAGATAATCCAAAAGAAGAAAGATTTGGGAGCAATACTGTTAACAAGAGGTTTCTTACTTTGCTACAAATGTTTCTTATTTTTCAAAAGCAAATCCCAGAATTGGAATCATTCTTATTTGCAATCTGCAAAAGCTTTTAATGACACTGGCAGGGTTATGAATTTGGCAAAGGGGTTAGTAAAACAATCTGTTTGAAAATGAAACACATGGAATTCCCCCTCGTTTTATATTGTGGTTTCCGAGGTATATAGTGTCTGTGGCACCTGTAAAACAGTATGAAACGTCTGAAGGTTCCGAAAAGTATAAAGGACGAAATATCCGACCCCCGAAAAATTTAGCCTCGAGCTTCAAGAACGTCAAGAAGATCATAATGTGACAAAGTCATTCATATACAATGTAGCATGTGCAGTATGAAAAGCAGCCATTGATTTCATTAAAAAATGTATTTGTTCCTAACAATTCCTCTGTAAAAAAAAAAGCGAAAAGAATTTCCTTTCATGTTCAATGGATCAGTAGAACTTTCAATGTTGTTCAGATCTAGATCTATAAAGTGCTGCGGTACAAATTCATGAATGGCTAAAACTTCTTAAATAAGTATTTTTCCACATCAAGATAGATCTAATATGTTAACTGTTATGAAGGAACAGTCCTGTTATCAATTTTACCCATAATATCATACTTCCTTCCGTGGGTCAACGTATTCCTCCTTTCGCGAAAGGAAGTTTCTTTCTCTGCTGCAATACTTGTAAATACACGATGAACAAAAATTTCATCTGTATCGAGATAATATAGCAAGTGTCACAAGGAACCGTTCTCTTGCCAATTATACATGTACCCACCTTAAATTATAGCAAAGTAAGGGCCAGCAAAACAAAAATACCTTCCTTTCGTGGAAGAGCGCTCACCCTACTAGATCTACTAAGACTGGAGTTTTTGGTTTGAAACTGTTCAACATCTTAATTTAAATCATATCTAGAAAACATGCATTTTAGAAAAGAAACCTTTTTTTTTTACACAAAGAAAGTGCCACTAAAACACTTCTTTCGTTTTTGAGGGGGGATGTAAAAAGTTAACTCTTTACCAAATGAAAAATTTTTAGACTTGTCGAAATTGAAAGCATTTGCAGACGACAAATAAAACATGACTCAAACATTGAAATTTGTTTTGGGAAGGGTAGAAAACTTTGCGGGAAAAGGAAAACAAGAGGGCCATGATGGCCCTGTATCGCTCCACTGACTAATAAGTAAAAAGACTACAAGCCAAACATTACATTATTTGGCCAACTGGTTTCAAACTTGAGGGCATATCATTTTTTTCCATAAAAACATACAAAAAAGTTGTGACCCCTGAGCAAATCCACTTTTGACCACAAAGCTATAATTACTTGAATCCTGGTGGAAGTCTACAAGATAAAGCCCCATACCAAAAATACAGGTTTACAATGTGTGGTTATAAACAAGAAGATTTTCAAAGTTTTCTCAATAAAAAGCCCTGTAAAACATAAAACCCATGAGACAGGGCTAAATTTAGTGGTCCTAGTCTTTATTATGGTTAGTAACAAGATGACTTAGAAAGTTTTCACCACAAAAGCCCATGTAAAACTTGTGACCCCTGGTGTGGGGACAAACTTGACCCTAAGGCTATAATTTGGGCCCTCCTGGTAGAGGCCCACTAGATAAAGCTATATGCAAAATTTGGTAGCCCTAGGCCTTATGGCTAGGTACAAGTAGATTTTTAAAAAATTCCCAATATGAGCCCATGTAAAACTTGTGACCCCCAGGACAGGACCAAATTTGACCCCAGGGCTACAATTTGGGTACCTTTGGTAGACAACCACTTGATAAAGCTAGATGCAAAATTGAGTAGCCCTAGGCGTTATGGCTTGGTACGAACAGATTTTTATAGTTTTCACTATATAAGCCCATATAAAACTTGTGACCCCCGGGGCCAGGGCAAAATTTGACCTCTGGGCTATCATTTGGGCACTCTGGGTAGAGGTCTATTAGATAAAGCTACATGCCAAATTTGGTAGCCTTAGACTCTATGACTAGGTACCAGAAGGATTTTAAAGTTTTCCCTATATAAGCCCATATAAAACTTGTGACCCCCGGGGCGGGGCCAATTTTGACCCCAGGGCTATTATTTGAAGGAACTTGGTAGAGGTCCACTAGATAAAGCTACATGCCATATTTGGTAGGCCTAGGCCTTATGGTTTAAGAGAAGAAGATTTTTAAAAATTTTCAATATTTTTCAGTTTTGTTGCCATGGCAACCAGAGTTTTTGAAGGAATAAAATTCTTTCAAGGAATTCTGAAGAGGACCATGGCAGGATCATTTCTGTGAAGTTTCATAAAAATTGGATGGGTAGTTTCAGAGAAGAAGATGTTAGAAATAAAAGTTAACGCACGGACGCACGCACACACGCACGCACAGAAGGACGGACGGACGCACGACGGACACTGGGCCATGACATAAGCCGGCTGGCCTTCGGCCAGTGGAGCTAAAAATGCTGGTTACCAGCATTTTCTCCTTTTCCCACAATGTTTTCTCAAGGCTTAATTCTTTCTCAGGGTCGTCAAAAGTAGGGATTGTGTGGTAATGGGTTAAATTAAACCTTTAAATTTCATTTATGTTGCGAAAATGTACTAAACTTGGGAAAGAAATCCTATTTTCGATAGGAATAGAATTCTTGCATAGCTCGGAGTGAATTTTCCTTTCATCAGGGATTGTAAAATATACATAGTCTATTACATGTGGTCCCTGTTTTCATGAATGGAATTTTCCTCTAAAAGAAACTTTGCAAAATCATAAATAACAAATTCACTACACACTATCATTGAAAAAAAGCTGAAATTTAATCTGTAAGGGGTACCTACTTCAAAAGAGATAATTCATTATTTATAAAATCATGTCGTGGAATAAACATTACTTGCGGGCAAAAATCTTCCTTTCGTGAAAGAAACTCAATTTTAGAAAGGAAATGCTATTTATAGTAACACCATTTACAGCGATTACTAAAACACGATTTTTCGGCCTCAAACGCTCAATCCCAACAATTTTATTTCAACCGTACGAACAAATTGACGTTAATTTTCCAAAAACACCTTCCTTTCGCAAGAAAAACGCTTTTTTCATAGAAAACAATCTTCCTTTCGTGGGCATTATGTTCCTTTCGCGAAAGGAAGCGAAAGGAAGTTCATTTCGCTGTTTAGCTATACCCGTCATACATCGCTTCCGTCAAGGGACGTTACTCCTGACTCCTCTTGAAAGATCAAAGGGAGACTACCAATGCACAAATGATGCAAACTTAGGCACCAGTAATCTCCCTTTACCCAAAGAGCCATATTAATTGACCTTTTTGCCGATTTTAATTGACAGTTCCTCCAAAGATTTATCGGTAAATAAAAAAGCAGCATTTGTAAACATGCGAATTTGATTGACAGGTCTGATCGGTCCATAAAAACGCAGCATTGGACGTGATGTAAAAAAAGTCTGACACAATTTGTTGTAGACATGAAATAATTTGATCGTATCTTTTAAATTATCAAAACAGCTATTTTGTAATCATTCAATTAAAATGCGTGAATTGTGGAAAAGGTGTAGTTATGGATTGTATGACACTGACATTTCCCCATGTATAATGCTTTACATGGCTGGGTGATTAAAGAGATTTTTTTTGACTCGATAATCGTTTTCAAGAAAGACTGCAGGAGGGAGTTAAATTCCTCCAATTTCCAAAGCAGAAAAAAACATCGGGAAAAATGTCTTCGGCGGATAATACTATGTGGAAAATCTCGTTAAATCCTAAATCCATCAAGGATTAGTGAAAATCGTAATATCTGCACAAAGGTATGTATTGAACATTTATTTTCTTTCATTATCATGTATACATGCTATGATCGAATGGGGAATTAAATTTAAAGGCTTTGGGAGTATATGGGTGTTTTTGTTTGCATTTTTGTAAAATTTTCGTCCCAAAATCTGAAGGGCAACCTTTAAGAAATTAGGAAATTGATCAGAATATTTGTCTTGATGAACTCTTGAGGTCAACTTTAGGAAATTCCTTGTGGACGCTCTAGAGGCCATATTTTATGCTCAAATGACCTGACAATTGGTCAGATATTGAATTACGTACGAGGGGTGAATTTCGCCTATTGATTCAGATACGCGAGCAAGAGCCATAATGGCCCTCTTGTTATCAAATTATTAATTCCACACAGTGGTTTCCTTGACAAATGCCATATCAGTGTTCTCAACGCTTTGATTACCCTCGGCATTGCAAAAAGCTGCCTTCGGCAATTGTCCCGAAAACATTTTTTTTATTTTTTTTTATCATTCCTTATTTTTCACCGTTACTCTTTAAATTTTTCACCGTCAGTTCATTATTTTGGTGTCTCTATTTATTTTTGTTTACTGTAATTGTTATACCACGTGATTTTCTATAGGGAGATGAACTGTATAAGCTTTGATGCTTTCGTTCTAATCCTATTCGCAATATGTTGTTGTACATGAATAATATCTGTAATTATATTGAATAAAATATGTTTAAACTAATTGTCCCGAATGGTCACGGGAATATTTCGTACACTTTTACGGAATGAAGTTGTTTGCTTGTGTATATGACCACTTGCCCGTGTATCCGAATACTAGTCGAGAGTTATATTAATATACTTACTTATATATTCAGCACAAAGGTCAGGATCAGGTTAAATGAAGTAGATAATACATTAACCCTTTCCGAAACGACAAATTTTTGGACTAGACCAAATTGAAAGCATTTGCAGACGACAATTCAACTCTTGCTGAAAAGATGATTTCCGTCTATGATAGGGTAGAAAACATTGTGGGAAAAGAAGAAAATGCTGGTTACCAGCATTTTCTCCTTTTCCCACAATGTTTCCAAAATGCTACTATTCCAGACCCGTAAAAACCAGGAGTTGTTTGGGAAAGGGTTGAAAAAGATTTGCTTTTCTGGGAACACCATAACACCCTGCTTATAAAACAGGGATATTAAAAATATTTGCTTTGTATTGGAACTCCATATATGATTGGTTAATATACAGATACTAATGTATTTCAACAGGCTTGCCTTCTATGCTTTCATATACTGGTATGCTTAATACGCGTACAGGTAAACGTGTTTGCCTTCTTTGGGAACACCATATTTGGTAGCTTAATACATGCACGTTTAAAAATACTTGCTTTTTTTTGGAAACACCATATATTCTTGCTTAATAGAGATACATTTCAACATGTTTGTCTTCTTTGGGAACACTGAATGCTTACTTAATAAAGAAAATATTCCAGAATATATGCCGTCTTTGGGAACACCATATATATACTAGTATCCTTACCTGGTACAGGCACGATAATACATGTTTGCCTCCTCTGGGATCACCACATATACCTGCTTAATACAGGGAGAATTAACACCTTTGTTTGCCTTTCTCTGGGAACACCACAGATGCTTGCTTAATATAGGTACAAAAAAACATATTTGCCTTCTTTGGGAACATATCATATACGTTCCCTTTACACAAGAACATTTCAGCATTTTTGCTTTTATATGAAATAACTATGTATGCTTTCTTAATACAGGAACGCTTACGTGCCTTCTATGGTAATACCATATCATATGCAGGCACAATAATACATGTTTGGGAACACCATAGACGCATGCTTCATACTAAGACATTTAAACGCGTTTGCCTTCATTGGGAGCAGCATAATGCTTGCATAATAGAGGAATATTTCAGCATGTTTGCCTTCTTTTGGAACGCTATATATGTATATGCTTCCTTAATAAAGGTACATTTCAGCATATTTGACTTCTTTAGAAACATCTTACGAGCTTGCTTATGATAGGTTCATTTAAACACGACTCATATGACGGAAATTGTGGAAAGTTTTGAATGAAATTGCGGGGAAAAATCCTTTTCCTACAATTCTCTTCCAAGTCTTCTTCATTGGGGCTGTTAAAATTGGTACTGGTTGGTATAGATGTTGAAAACTGGCCGACTGGTCCAGCGATTTTAAGTTACGCGGTCAAGTAGATTTTTCGGCAGGGGATATCATTTCGGCATTTCAACGTAATTGCTTTATTTTGTACAGAAAATATTTTAATAATTGATTAATGATTATATATGAACTTACGTTGTTCATTTTTTTTTTTCGTACAATAAAAAGAGAGTTTGCTATCCCGATTGCAGAGCCAGTAAGGTACAGAGCGTGAAAGAAAGGGGGGTAGGGGGGGGTCGCTAAATTCAATCTCCGGCTCGGCCAATATTTGGCCGAAGACTGATGATAATCATCATGACTGGATACATGCTCTCCCCCATCACGGATCCTTGTTTCTACGATGATTATATGGGAAAGCAGCCATTGACTATAAAAGTATATTGTTCGAAGCACTGGTAAAAAAAATGCAGAAAAGGCACTTTTACGTCTACATTCGATTTTGTTTATTAGTAGACTTGCGCAAAACAGGAAATTTCAGAAAAGAGGAAAGTGTCGTTTCGGATTAGCCTGCGCGGACTGCACAGGCTGATCCGATACGACTCTTTACGCCAATGTCCGAATGTCCCATTTTGCGAGTTAAAACCCATATACATTAAGGTAGTGGACCCGTAATAGAAAACATCTATTTCCACTCTAACTTTATCCTAGATTTAATGATTAGAATGATTAAAAATGAGTAGTATTGTACAACTTTAACCGAACCACTTCTTTTCGTTTTTTTCCATGTAAGAATTATCATTTGTATATCTAAAACCACTATATTCTCATTAAAAAAAAAGATGACAATTACCTCCCTTTTCTGGAAACTAACAAAGTATCATCAAATAATTTCCAGGGAGACATCAAAGGAATTTCTGGTCGATCAAAAATGTGCAAAAGTATTATTTCTGTATGAATCCGTATTTATCAACTATCAAGAAATTTTATTCCATGCTGCACCAGAAGTGTTATGGGTCTACCACCTTGAACCTCCTGTCTCAAACGCATGTAATGATTCAAGGCACCGCCTTCTTTTTCAAAAACTATCAAATAAAATACGCGGCGTTTTCTTAAGGTCCTCGTAATTATAGCGCTCTTTCATTAGGCATCGTCCTGTGTCATGTTTTGAGTACTCTGTAATCTTTAATCCTTTATCAATGTCATTTTCATCAATGTGTTCAATTCGAACTGAGTCACTGGAACCCATGGCTGGATCCTCATCAAAGTAATTATGGGGCAGCAGATAAAACTCGAGCCCCAGTCCTACAGTAGGTGTGACGGGCAGGTCTTCAGTGTGTGGGACGTGGTGCAAACCCAAGGTCACCCAACAAACAAGGTCCTGAAAGACATATAATTGGGAATCATTCACATAATGATAAAGTGCAATAAATGCGTCGAACCTTATAATTGGCCAGCAACACGCGAAAAAGGGGCATTCGGACGTCTGCGTAAAGTGTCGTCATTGATCAGCCTGGGCTGTCTGCACAAGCTAATCCCAAACGCCACTTTCCGTTCTAATGTGATTTTCTGTTTCGCAAAAGTCTACTGTAGCACAAAATCTAATGTAGTCGTAAAGTGCCTT
This sequence comes from Tridacna crocea, assembly GCA_943736015.1. NCBI lineage: Eukaryota > Metazoa > Mollusca > Bivalvia > Cardiida > Cardiidae > Tridacna > Tridacna crocea. Next base: position 22,792,451 of record OX031066.1, read on the forward strand.
CTCGGATTAGCCTGCGCGGACTGCGCAGGCTGATCCAAGACGACACTTTACGCAAATGTCCCAATGCCCCTTTTCCCGTGTTGCAAGCCATATTATGATAATGTGATAAGTAGTGTGGAGGGAACCATAAGCATACATTGCGGAATTCACAATCAATCAATCAATCAATCAATCAATCAATCAATCGATCGATTTTCAGCAACTGATCAATTGACTGAATGGCGTTCAACGTCTCTTTCAACCATAATACAGCCATATCACTACGACAGTTCATATACTAGTATTCAAGCATTATCTAAGTCTCACCAGTACTAGGCCAGGGCTCTGATATGACTGCCCTGACACCCCTACGTAAAATCCAGTGCTTCCAGTGACAAGGACACTGGGCCTGAAAATTTCCAGTCCCATACTTTACAGCTGAGCCAACGAAAGAGACCAACTTTTTATAATTGTCTGCAAGACGCAAAAAGAGGCATTCGAACATTTGCGTAAAACGTCGTCTCAGATCAGCCTGCGCAGTCCGCACAGGCTAATCCGATACGGCACTTTACGACTACTGTCGATTTTTTCCTTCAATAGACTTGCGTAAAACAGGAAATAACACAAGAACAACATAAGAACGGAAAGTGTCTTCTCGGATCAGCTTTGCTCAGTCCGCACAGGCTAATCTGAGACGTCACTTTACGACATTACATTACATTTTGTCCTACAATATACTTGGGTAAATTAGAAAATAATACTAGAATAACACAAGAACGGAAAGTGTCGTCTCGGATTAGCCTGCGCGGACTGCGCAGGCTAATCCGAGACCACACTTTACGCAGATGTCCGAATGCCCCTTTTTCGAGCATTGCCAGCCATTATAAGCCTTGCTCTGGCAAAAGGGGGCTTAATACATCTCTGTGATGCATCGATACCAAGCATGCAGGTTATCCCATAGTTTGTAAACGTCATTATATACGTTACCTCTGAATCCTACGTACCAATGCTTCTTGAGCATACAGAAAATTGACCCGTAGCGAAAAGTTTCGACCCAGGTCAGCCTGCGCGGACTGCGCAGGCTGACCTGAGACGATACTTTTCGCAAATGCATAAAGTCCGGTTTTCACATTGAAGTTTCCAAGCACCGAATGACATACCTGGTCAGTTAACGTTTCGTTATCATCTATAAAATTCTGAAAATTCACAACAGGATCTGTCGCGTCCCATGATGCATAGTACGAGCTGCTTCTTCGTTCGGTCTCTTTATACTTCGTAACAGCTAGTGGGTACCGCGCCCATGAAATTGACGGTTCGTTTCCTTTGCCTTTAGCCAGAAGCTGAAAAAAAAGGACAAGTATTCTCTTTTGTTGGTTGATTGTACGGTGTTTAAAGCCGTTTTCAACATTATTTCAGTTATATCGCGGCGGCCATTGCAAACATCAATGCGTTCCTACATGAGTTTCCTTTACAAGTACTTCGCACAATTTTCTTTCCAAGCTACTGGCTGCATTTCCACATAATCATCTGCGAAACAATGGTCAGCGGTGGATGAGGAACGAATCCTTTCGCAGTGACCATTATCAGTTCTCGGAAAGAAATTGGCCGAGCCAGGGGTCGTAGCCAGGGATCGAACCCTGGACCCCTTGTTCTCAAGTCCTGCACACTACCGACTGAGGCACCGGGGCTCTGCGGATCCTTTCTGTAAGCAAATAAATGAATATTGTTCCGTGATGCTTTTTACCAACCAAGTAATCACATAATTATGGGTCCATAAAATCAATGTTGTCTCATAGCCGATTATATAATGAGGTATATTATATTTATCATGAGTCTATTTTTATAAATGTTATGGGTAAAGAAATGGCGTCATTTAAGCTGGGGGGAATTATTTCCCCGTCACAGTGAATATTTTCCTCCTGATTAATTAAGTTGAAATCACTTGTTTTAAAAGTAGCATTCGTTAACAAAATAATCAGAGGAAATATATAATTTATGTCATCAGTTTGTGGCTAATATGAGGAAATATTTGCCTCAAAAGGGAAAGGTTCGCATACCTTTCCCTTTTTCAGCAAATATTTCCCCCATATTAATCACGAGCTGATGAAATAAACTCTATAGACTAGTCCTTTGAAATGCATGAATTTTACAAATAGCAAAGACCTTCCACTCAGGTTAGTCCCTGTGAACTGCGAAGGTTGACCTGGAACGATACTCTACCGGAGATACGTAAAAGAATTAAAAAATGATACATTTTTCAATCAAATAAGTTAACCCTTTACTCCACAGATACTCATTTCTATACATTGCTTGTAGAGGAGCCTTTGGAAAACATTGTGGCAAAAGGTGAAATTGCTCGTAACGAGCAATTTCACCTTTTGTCACAACGTTTTCTATTCTATCAAAAGGTATCATTTGCACATAAGAAACGGCTTCATCTTTGCTGTTATTTAGGGTCAATTCGAGAAATGCCTTATGGGGTAAAGGGTTAATCCCTGTATTGCAACGTGAATTAACTGAACCTTTCCATCGAAGTAACAGATACAACAAGACAATTCGACGAGTTCATTGTAACGAACAGCGTATTGCAATCTGATCTCTGATATACAATATCCACAACTTTTACTTATGACAAAACTGTAAAAATGTAAAATTTTCTCGGTAACAAATTAAGTTTATCATGATATTTCTTTCATGAAACTTTCACAGTAGTAACAGCAGCTCTTTGGATGTAAACAAAGATGACGTAATCGGTGGTAAACTTGACCTACTTTCGGCCATTGTGTTACTATAGTTAGTAACTCATTTGCATATAAGGAATTGTAGATGTGTCATGGGTATTCGTGGCGAATATGGTGAGTCCGCCATTTTGGATGAGGATCGGCCATATTGGATAAGCCATGGTGGATTAAGATCAGTATACAGAGCTGACGTGTATACCTCGTGCTGGTAAGTACTCGCGGGCATTGAGGGTCAGGCCCTTTCCTTACCAGACGATAAATAAGTAAATAATTCACTGCGAAGTGGTCAAAGTGTGGATTGGGATCGGCCATGTTGGATCAGTATACAGAGCTGACGTGAATATTTCGTTGAGGGTCAGGCCCTTTCCTTACAATAAATAAATAAATAAATAAATAAATGTACCTCTCTCCGATGTGCACTCCTCAAGGTCCAACTCTCAAATGAGACATTTAGTCCAGAACAGAGTCTAAAGTAGAATGATGCGCATGCGCGAAGCTATATTTACATATGTGATCATCAACTATATTTAGAGTCATTACATCAGCTATAATAGGGAAGATCCGAACAATGGTCTTTGTTAATGTCACCATACTGTCTGGTTTTGTTTATTTGGTGACGGAAGTACGAACAATGGTCTATTCAACTGTCAAAGTTAATCCCCTAACAAAGACCCAAAAAGACAGAACATTGGTCTTTTGTTAATGTCACCATACTGTCTGGTTTTGTTTATTTGGTGACGGAAGTAGGAACAAGGATCTATTCAACTGTCAAACTTAATCCCTTTTTTCAAATCATTAACGTGTCTGGGTTCTGTTGACATAGGACCGGAAGATCAGACAATAACTTATTCAACAAAAGGACCTCGACTTTATACCCCTAAAACGGCTTGAAATTCAGCCAATCAGAAATAGGGAATTTTCGACCAATCGGATTACAGGACGCATCGACCAATCAGATTACAGGAAAATGACGTGATGTTCAAAAAATAGATCATGATTGTTCTGGGAGAGTATATAAGAAGACGGATAGCTTTAGTTCTTCATTCTAACTTCAGAATTACAACTGACAACATGGAACACACCCTGGAAATGATGGTGAATGCTTTTACCGAAGCGGAAGATCTGATGACCTTTGCGGTAGCATGGGATATACAAGAATCCCCTGTGGTCAGATCCCGGCTATATCAATTGAGAAACCGAGAGAATGAAAATCACGTGGTCAACACAGAATTAACAGACGAGATGGAAGACAACTTGGAGTTGGCCCTGGAGTACGTAAGAGAGCAAGAGGAGATAGAGGGGGCCGTCAAAGCCCTCCTCTTTGACGACGAAATGGAGGCCCTTGCCCAAACCTGCCTTGACGATGGAGAGTGGGATCCTCCGAGTCCAATACAAGAAGGTAGGGGAGATGAACCACAACCCGGACCATCGCATCAACTACAGTATACTATGAAGAAAACCTCACAACGCACTTATGCAAAGAATGCAGCTACAGATCGAACATACAAGGTGAAAATAGATGAAAAGTACAATGGGCAGCAACTCAAAGACGTGAGAGAGGGTCTCCATGATATGATGCAGGACGTATTGAACCAGGCCCGGGGGAATTTAGCGGGAAACGATTTAGGGCGTGTTGTGGTACACCATGACGGATTGCACGACCCTGTCGTCGTCCCACTTCAGGCCTGGGACCAACTGGACTCAACCAAAGTGATGGAGACCCTGCAAAAGGTACTCAACAGCAACGAGAAACTCTGCATCAATGAAAGTTTCTCCATTACTATAGGCACCATTGACTTACCGAAAGGGGGAACCAGACGACGAATCACCAACCTAAAAGGTGAGAAGAAGAACTCACTAAAGCTCAAAACCTCAATTGTAACAATAGACAATAATGACTACTTATGTATGGCGAGAGCGATTGGCGTGAGCTGGGCCAAGTTAAAGAGATGTACACCAGAAGAATGGGAGGAGGTGGTCAGGAACAGGCAGGGAAAAAACAACCTGCAACTAGTACTGGAGCATCAGAAAGTTCCCTTGACCTATTACAAGGATCTTTGCAACAAAAACCTTAAACAGCAGAAACATTTAGCAGTAAACTTATGTCAGATGGCAGGTGTTCCCCAAGACAGACCGGCGAGTCTCAACGATGTAGAAGCGTTTGAAGAACTCCTGGGGGTGCGCGTGATGGTGGTCAGTGCACGATTGGGTAACAAGTTCATCACCAGTCCGAGTAGTGACGAACGTCCCTGTATCTACCTGTACCTGGTGGACGATGACCACTTTCACGCCATCACCAGCATCACGGGGTTCTTCAGCGCCAACTACTTCTGCGAGAAATGCCTGTACCATTATGATCACCGAGAATACCACGAATGTGACACCAGCTGTATCGTGTGCAAGAGGGCCCATTGCCCAAAGACCGAACTGACCCGAACCTGCACGGACTGCAACATGACGTGTCGATCGGATGACTGTTACAAAAAACATAAAGAAGTACCCCTACACAAAAAGGGCAAGAAGAAGGGCCAACCTAGCGGACCTTCCCAGTGTCAAAAGTATTGGAAATGCCCCACCTGTTATAAAGTTGTGAGACTGGACCAGAGGAAGAAAGAAGACCATGAATGTGGAGAATATTGGTGCTCCACATGTACTAAATACGTTATGGACGATCACCAATGTTACCTAAGAGCGACACCAGCAAAAGAACATTATATTCCAAAGTTTATATTTTTTGATTTTGAATGTTCCCAAGATGAAATTACCTATTGTGATGAAGGATATGTACCCGATTCTAAATTAAATTGTAAGGACTGTCAAGCACCTGAGGTATGTAAATCTTGCTCCAAATGTCAAAATTGTAAAACGTCATGGTGCGGTAAAGCGACCCACCGTCCAAATTTTGTTGTAGCGCATTCCGTATGCCCAAAATGCATTGACGAAGAACTGAAGCCCGATTCTGTATGTAAGGGTTGCGGTACCCGTTGCGACGAATGTGACAACACTGATCTGTACGAGAACGAGGACGAAGGTCCTTGTCCCGGTAAATGCGGATTCAGAGAAGTCATATTCGAGGGAACAGATACCGCCGAAAAGTTTGGACAGTGGCTCTTTACGGACCAGCACGAATATTTCAAGGTCGTTGCCCATAACATGAAAGGCTACGATGGTTATTTTCTTCTGGAATATTTAATTGATCAATCGATAAGACCGGACAAAATCATTTATACCGGTTCAAAAATCATGTATATGACAGTGGAGAAAGGTTTACATATGAGAATGATTGACAGTCTCAATTTCTTACCCATGAAATTATCGCAATTACCTAAAGCATTTGGTTTACACGAATTGAAAAAAGGGTGGTTCCCGCATTATTTTAATACGAGAGAGAATCAAAATTATGTTGGAGCCTATCCTGATGCTAAAGATTATGGTTATGATTTCATGAGTGAGAAAGAAAGAAGTGAGTTTGTAGCGTGGTTGAGTGAGAGAGAAAATGAAATATTTGATTTTAGAAAAGAAATGTTAGAATACTGTAGAAGTGATGTAGATATTTTAAGAAAAGCTTGTATGAAATTCAGACATTTATTAATGAGTGCTACGGGGGAAGAGATAGAGGTTGTCAATGAGAAAGGGGAGGTAGAAAAGAAATGGGTGCGGGCTGTGGATCCCTTCGACTCGGTCACCATCGCTTCTGTATGCATGAATGTCTTCCGGACAAAGTTCTTGGAAGAAGAATGGAGAGTACAGATGCATGGTAGTGGAGACAAATGGATCCAGGCTAGAATGAGAGACGGCACATTGTATGCATGTTTGGAGGGTGAATGGGTGAGTGAGGAACAGATGAAAATTACAGCCAGTGAATTTATTAGGTCACCGATAGCAAAAATACCTCCCGGTGGATATAGGGATCAATATAGTCAAGCGTCAATTCAGTGGTTAGAGTGGAGGGCACGTTTAGACAAAGTATACATTCAACATGCGTTAAATGAAGGGGAAAAGACGATCCCTGGAACTCGATACAAGTTGGATGGGTACTGCGTAGAAACACACACGGCATATGAATATCACGGCTGCGTGTTTCACGGATGCCCTGTGTGTTTCTCAGATAATCGAGAAGAAACGTGTCATCCCCTAACCCACCAGTCACTGGATGAATTGTATGCCTTGACTATGAAAAAGAAAGCATATTTAGAGCAATTAGGCATGAACTACGTGTGCATTTGGGACCATGAATTTCAAAAGGAACGAAATCAAAATACAGAATTGATAATCTTCATTAAGCAGTTAGACATGACAGAGAGATTGGACCCTAGAGAGAGCTTCTTCGGCGGGCGTACCAATGCGAGTCAACTCTACCGTAAAACGGAAGAACAGGAAAGGATCATGTACGTGGATTTCACGAGTTTGTATCCTTGCGTGAATAAGTATTGTCGGTATCCCGTGGGTCACCCGAAAATCTTGACCAAAGATTTTGGGAACATAGAGGAGTATTTTGGTATTGCTAAGGTCAAGGTCTTACCCCCGAGAGGACTGTATCATCCAGTCCTCCCGTACAGATCAAATGGCAAACTAAAATTCCCTTTATGCAGGACCTGTGCGGATACCGAGAATCCTGACACCTGCACCTGTTCGGATGAAGAGAGAGTATTGACAGGTACATGGTGCACCCCGGAGATACACACGGCTCTTAGACTAGGATACCAGCTTATAACTATATACGAAATATACCACTGGGAAGAAACAACACAATATGACCCCGATTCCGGAGAAGGAGGACTGTTTGCCAAGTACATCAATACCTTTTTGAAGTACAAACAAGAGGCGAGTGGTCCTCCGGACTGGATTCGGGATGCACAAGACATGCACACTTACATACAAGACTATGCACAAAAAGAGGGGGTTTCATTGGATCGAGAGAATATTGTGAAGAACCCAGGATTGAGAGCCCTAGCAAAACTATGTCTCAATAGCTTTTGGGGCAAGTTTGGACAGAGGCTCAATATGCGCCAGACAGAAATCTTTACGGATAGTCAAGTCAACCTGTTCTTTCAACTATTCTCAGATCCCTTAAAACAACCTCTCAACTTTCACATATTAACGGACGACATGATACAAATTGAATGGCTATACAAACAGGACTGCCAACCGGAAGACAACAACACAAACATATACTTGGCGACCTTCACAACGTGCTGGGCCAGACTCAAAGTGTACAGTGTGCTCGAACAATTAGACAGACGAGTACTGTATTACGATACAGATAGCGTCATTTACTTGAGTAGACCTGGAGAGGTAGACCCACCCTTAGGGGACTACTTGGGCGAATTAACCGATGAATTGGAGAAGGGAGAGCACATTGTAGAATTTGTGTCTGGCGGTCCCAAGAACTACGCATACAAAACAAACACCAACAAAGAAACGTGTAAAGTCAGAGGATTCACACTGCACTACACCAACTCACAACTCATCAATTTTGAAAGCGTCAAACATATCGTTACAGACACACACGGCACCTCACACATCACTGTCAAAAACCCAAGCAAAATATGTAGAGACAAAGGTAAACGAAAATTATACAACAGAGCAGAAGAAAAAAGATATCAAATGGTATACACCAAACGTAGAAGAATAGAGAACTATGACACAGTACCTTACGGATATTAGAATAGAGAGAATGGTGTGAGAATGAATGTAATTGAAATATTGATGTTACTGGAAGTAAATTTGCATGTTACTGGATGTAAAAATCAATGTTATTGGAAGTAAATTTTGATGTTACTGGAAGTAAATTTTGATGTTATTGGAAGCAAATTTGCATGTTACTGGAACCTATTTTTGCAATTTTACATTGAAATATATAGGGAAAATTGGATTCATTTTTTGATGTTACTGGAAGCAAAATTTCGTGTTACTGGATGTAAAAATCAATGTTATTGGAAGTAAATTCTGATGTTACTGGAAGTAAAATTTAATGTTATTGGAAGCAAAATTGCATGTTACTGGAACCAATTTTTGCAATTTTATATTAGAAATATATAGGGAAAATTGGATTCATTTTTTGATGTTACTGGAAGCAAATTTGCATGTTACTGGATGTAAAATTCACTGTTATTGGAAGTAAATTTTGATGTTACTGAAAGTAAAAATCAGTGTTATTGGAAGTAAATTTTGATGTTACTGGAAGTAAAATTCAACGTTATTGGAAGCAAATTTGCATGTTACTGGAACCTATTTTTGCAATTTTACATAGAAATATATAGGGAAAATTGGATTCATTTTTTGATGTTACTGGAAGCAAAATTGCGTGTTACTGGATGTAAAAATCAATGTTACTGGAAGTAAATTTGCGTGTTACTGGATGTAAAAATCAATGTTATTGGAAGTAAATTTTGATGTTACTGGAAGTAAAATTTAATGTTATTGGAAGCAAATTTGCATGTTACCGGAACCTTTTTTTGCAATTTTACATTGAAATATATAGGGAAAATTGGATTCATTTTTTGATGTTACTGGAAGCAAATTTGCATGTTACTGGATGTAAAAATCAGTGTTACTGGAAGCAAATTTTAATGTTATTGGAAACAAATTTTGATGTTACTGGAAGCAAATTTTGATGTTATTGGAAGTAACTTTTGATGTTATTTGAAGTAAATTTTGACGTTAGATCTCTTGTATATTATTTGCTGATGCGTTGTATATTGTTTCATTTATAACTGAAATGAATAAAAGAATGTAAGAATGACAATGTCTGTTGTACTTTTTTCCGTTGCCCTTACTCGTAAGAATTATGAATGACCTGGAATCCCCTAACCTTGAACGGGGTAGTTTTATTCCTATTCCTAAACCAGAGGACTGTAATCAATCCGATCAATGGCATTTACTGGGTACACAAGTTCCTAAAACTGAAATCGTGTACTTCTGTCAAATGATCATTGTCTATATTATAATCATCACTTCCGTAGTCAATTTGTCTATACAAAATGGTTCTACCGAATTGTGGATAAGTTCACTCAGCAGTTGTATCGGTTACGCCTTGCCTAATCCGAAGCTCAAAAAATAAAATGGTAGTTCTCCCCTTCGAACCTAGCTCCAGTTTTTGTATTAACGGTCAAACGGGATCAAGGAAAACACAATGGGTCTATCGATTCCTCAAACACATCAAACACATGTACAGTAGAGATCCTCCTGTTCATATCCTCTTCTGCTATGGCACTCACCTACCATTATTTTGATGAATGGAACAACGCATACCTCAGTTTACGGGTGAAAGCGAACAAATCAAGTCGTCCCCCTGTAAAGCAATTGATTAAATGACTCTAACAGGATTGGACAAGACACCAACCCTTTAATGCCCAGTACCCATTTATATCATTGATTATAACGCAAAAGCGAAAAATCAAGTTATTCCCCTTTAGATTAAAAGTTAAATGACTCTAACAATATTGAAAATAAATCCCTACTCTTTTAAGGTCCACTACCCATTTATTTCATTGATTATGATGTAAAAGGGAAAAAAATCAAGTCACCTCCCTTTAAAGCAAGAAATTAAATTATTCTAACAAGATTGGACAAGACCCTCCCACCCCTTTAAGGTCGAGTGCCCACATATATGAATACCATTGATTACAATGCAAAAGCAAAAAATCAAGTCGTCCCACTTTAAACCAGTAGATTCAATGACTCTAACAAGATTGGACAAGACCCTCATCCCTTTAAAGTCCAGTGCCCATTGATAAGTCAATGTTTTTTGACTTGAGATCGGATTAAGATAACTTATAAAGGGAGCTGGCCAATGTTTACACAAACATTTATAATAACCCTAGTAACGGATTAAATTTTGCAAAAATGTAAGATTTTAGTCGAGAGTTATAGGAGTTGTTTCCTTCAGCAATTAAATGATTTTTTTTTCTCAACATTGCAACCTTGTAGAAAGTAAAACGGTGTACTGATAAACCTAATTCTAGGAAATGTAAGCAATGGCACCCATTTCTAAGACAACCAAGCAAATAAACCCATAGTCATCGTATTCTTTCATGTTGTGACAGTTTAATGCAATTTGAGATAATCCAACCGAATGATACCTGACCTATTACTCTTTTACTTTGACTCCCCTCATTGTCTTTCAATTTCCCGGCGTTTCAGGCTCAATACTCATTTACTTGGAAATTTACGAGGGGGACCAGTCGCCTCTTGTTCAAAGTTTAGAAAGGTATTTATGTATTTGGCGACTGGTCCCTTCGCCCGTTTGTAGAGTCATACTGGATGGTTTCTTCTCAGTGGTACATTCCGTATATTTTTATAGCCTAATCTGACAGTCGTTTATTAAGGAGACAATTTTTACCATTATCTCAACACAATGTATTCGTTACCCCCATAAATGGAATTCTGAGTAAAAGTTAATACAATTAGACACCAAGGTCACGAAAATCGGTTCATAAACAACGATTTTGGCTATTTTTTGTTAAAGTTAGTGCATTAATAACGTATCTGAAATCTTTCAGGCAAACCTAAGATTTTGCTATAGTTTTTAGGTAAATTTTGACTTCAAATTTGAATTTCTTGGTAAAAGTTATCGTGGATAGACACCAAGAACGTAATAATCGGTCATTTAATACAAATTTGAGTCATTTTCGTGCCTGTGGATGCCAAAAGCGTGTATCTCCCAAAACTTTAACCCTTGTATATCCGTTGTCATTCAAGTGGCACCCACAAAACTATACATTTTCTTCAACAGTGTGACAAGGCCATTCCAATGATACCTATGTCGATTCGATCTGACAGCAAATAAAGAAGTCGATATTTCCAAGTAAATGAGTATTGAGCCTGAAACGCCGGGAAATTGAAAGACAATGAGGGGAGTCAAAGTAAAAGAGTAATAGGTCAGGTATCATTCGGTTGGATTATCTCAAATTGCATTAAACTGTCACAACATGAAAGAATACGATGACTATGGGTTTATTTGCTTGGTTGTCTTAGAAATGGGTGCCATTGCTTACATTTCCTAGAATTAGGTTTATCAGTACACCGTTTTACTTTCTACAAGGTTGCAATGTTGAGAAAAAAAAAATCATTTAATTGCTGAAGGAAACAACTCCTATAACTCTCGACTAAAATCTTACATTTTTGCAAAATTTAATCCGTTACTAGGGTTATTATAAATGTTTGTGTAAACATTGGCCAGCTCCCTTTATAAGTTATCTTAATCCGATCTCAAGTCAAAAAACATTGACTTATCAATGGGCACTGGACTTTAAAGGGATGAGGGTCTTGTCCAATCTTGTTAGAGTCATTGAATCTACTGGTTTAAAGTGGGACGACTTGATTTTTTGCTTTTGCATTGTAATCAATGGTATTCATATATGTGGGCACTCGACCTTAAAGGGGTGGGAGGGTCTTGTCCAATCTTGTTAGAATAATTTAATTTCTTGCTTTAAAGGGAGGTGACTTGATTTTTTTCCCTTTTACATCATAATCAATGAAATAAATGGGTAGTGGACCTTAAAAGAGTAGGGATTTATTTTCAATATTGTTAGAGTCATTTAACTTTTAATCTAAAGGGGAATAACTTGATTTTTCGCTTTTGCGTTATAATCAATGATATAAATGGGTACTGGGCATTAAAGGGTTGGTGTCTTGTCCAATCCTGTTAGAGTCATTTAATCAATTGCTTTACAGGGGGACGACTTGATTTGTTCGCTTTCACCCGTAAACTGAGGTATGCGTTGTTCCATTCATCAAAATAATGGTAGGTGAGTGCCATAGCAGAAGAGCATATGAACAGGAGGATCTCTACTGTACATGTGTTTGATGTGTTTGAGGAATCGATAGACCCATTGTGTTTTCCTTGATCCCGTTTGACCGTTAATACAAAAACTGGAGCTAGGTTCGAAGGGGAGAACTACCATTTTATTTTTTGAGCTTCGGATTAGGCAAGGCGTAACCGATACAACTGCTGAGTGAACTTATCCACAATTCGGTAGAACCATTTTGTATAGACAAATTGACTACGGAAGTGATGATTATAATATAGACAATGATCATTTGACAGAAGTACACGATTTCAGTTTTAGGAACTTGTGTACCCAGTAAATGCCATTGATCGGATTGATTACAGTCCTCTGGTTTAGGAATAGGAATAAAACTACCCCGTTCAAGGTTAGGGGATTCCAGGTCATTCATAATTCTTACGAGTAAGGGCAACGGAAAAAAGTACAACAGACATTGTCATTCTTACATTCTTTTATTCATTTCAGTTATAAATGAAACAATATACAACGCATCAGCAAATAATATACAAGAGATCTAACGTCAAAATTTACTTCAAATAACATCAAAAGTTACTTCCAATAACATCAAAATTTGCTTCCAGTAACATCAAAATTTGTTTCCAATAACATTAAAATTTACTTCCAGTAACACTGATTTTTACATCCAGTAACATGCAAATTTGCTTCCAGTAACATCAAAAAATGAATCCAATTTTCCCTATATATTTCAATGTAAAATTGCAAAAATAGGTTCCGGTAACATGCAAATTTGCTTCCAATAACATTAAATTTTACTTCCAGTAACATCAAAATTTACTTCCAATAACATTGATTTTTACATCCAGTAACACGCAAATTTACTTCCCGTAACATTGATTTTTACATCCAGTAACACGCAATTTTGCTTCCAGTAACATCAAAAAATGAATCCAATTTTCCCTATATATTTCTATGTAAAATTGCAAAAATAGGTTCCAGTAACATGCAAATTTGCTTCCAATAACGTTGAATTTTACTTCCAGTAACATCAAAATTTACTTCCAATAACACTGATTTTTACTTTCAGTAACATCAAAATTTACTTCCAATAACAGTGAATTTTACATCCAGTAACACGCAAATTTGCTTCCAGTAACATCAAAAAATGAATCCAATTTTCCCTATATATTTCTAATATAAAATTGCAAAAATTGGTTCCAGTAACATGCAATTTTGCTTCCAATAACATTAAATTTTACTTCCAGTAACATCAGAATTTACTTCCAATAACATTGATTTTTACATCCAGTAACATGCAAATTTAGTTCCAGTAACATTGATTTTTACATCCAGTAACACGAAATTTTGCTTCCAGTAACATCAAAAAATGAATCCAATTTTCCCTATATATTTCAATGTAAAATTGCAAAAATAGGTTCCAGTAACATGCAAATTTGCTTCCAATAACATCAAAATTTACTTCCAGTAACATCAAAATTTACTTCCAATAACATTGATTTTTACATCCAGTAACATGCAAATTTACTTCCAGTAACATTGATTTTTACATCCAGTAACATGCAATTTTGCTTCCAGTAACATCAATATTTCAATTACATTCATTCTCACACCATTCTCTCTATTCTAATATCCGTAAGGTACTGTGTCATAGTTCTCTATTCTTCTACGTTTGGTGTATACCATTTGATATCTTTTTTCTTCTGCTCTGTTGTATAATTTTCGTTTACCTTTGTCTCTACATATTTTGCTTGGGTTTGTGACAGTGATGTATGAGGTGCCGTGTGTGTCTGTAACGATATGTTTGACGCTTTCAAAATTGATGAGTTGTGAGTTGGTGTAGTGCAGTGTGAATCCTCTGACTTTACACGTTTCTTTGTTGGTGTTTGTTTTGTATGCGTAGTTCTTGGGACCGCCAGACACAAATTCTACAATGTGCTCTCCCTTCTCCAATTCATCGGTCAATTCGCCCAAGTAGTCCCCTAAGGGTGGGTCTACCTCTCCAGGTCTACTCAAGTAAATGACGCTATCTGTATCGTAATACAGTACTCGTCTGTCTAATTGTTCGAGCACACTGTACACTTTGAGTCTGGCCCAGCACGTTGTGAAGGTCGCCAAGTATATGTTTGTGTTGTTGTCTTCCGGTTGGCAGTCCTGTTTGTATAGCCATTCAATTTGTATCATGTCGTCCGTTAATATGTGAAAGTTGAGAGGTTGTTTTAAGGGATCTGAGAATAGTTGAAAGAACAGGTTGACCTGACTATCCGTAAAGATTTCTGTCTGGCGCATATTGAGCCTCTGTCCAAACTTGCCCCAAATGCTATTGAGACATAGTTTGGCTAGGGCTCTCAATCCTGGGTTCTTCACAATATTCTCTCGATCCAATGAAACCCCCTCTTTTTGTGCATAGTCTTGTATGTAAGTGTGCATGTCTTGTGCATCCCGAATCCAGTCCGGAGGACCACTCGCCTCTTGTTTGTACTTCAAAAAGGTATTGATGTACTTGGCAAACAGTCCTCCTTCTCCGGAATCGGGGTCATATTGTGTTGTTTCTTCCCAGTGGTATATTTCGTATATAGTTATAAGCTGGTATCCTAGTCTAAGAGCCGTGTGTATCTCCGGGGTGCACCATGTACCTGTCAATACTCTCTCTTCATCCGAACAGGTGCAGGTGTCAGGATTCTCGGTATCCGCACAGGTCCTGCATAAAGGGAATTTTAGTTTGCCATTTGATCTGTACGGGAGGACTGGATGATACAGTCCTCTCGGGGGTAAGACCTTGACCTTAGCAATACCAAAATACTCCTCTATGTTCCCAAAATCTTTGGTCAAGATTTTCGGGTGACCCACGGGATACCGCCAATACTTATTCACCCAAGGATACAAACTCGTGAAATCCACGTACATGATCCTTTCCTGTTCTTCCGTTTTACGGTAGAGTTGACTCGCATTGGTACGCCCGCCGAAGAAGCTCTCTCTAGGGTCCAATCTCTCTGTCATGTCTAACTGCTTAATGAAGATTATCAATTCTGTATTTTGATTTCGTTCCTTTTGAAATTCATGGTCCCAAATGCACACGTAGTTCATGCCTAATTGCTCTAAATATGCTTTCTTTTTCATAGTCAAGGCATACAATTCATCCAGTGACTGGTGGGTTAGGGGATGACAAGTTTCTTCTCGATTATCTGAGAAACACACAGGGCATCCGTGAAACACGCAGCCGTGATATTCATATGCCGTGTGTGTTTCTACGCAGTACCCATCCAACTTGTATCGAGTTCCAGGGATCGTCTTTTCCCCTTCATTTAACGCATGTTGAATGTATACTTTGTCTAAACGTGCCCTCCACTCTAACCACTGAATTGACGCTTGACTATATTGATCCCTATATCCACCGGGAGGTATTTTTGCTATCGGTGACCTAATAAATTCACTGGCTGTAATTTTCATCTGTTCCTCACTCACCCATTCACCCTCCAAACATGCATACAATGTGCCGTCTCTCATTCTAGCCTGGATCCATTTGTCTCCACTACCATGCATCTGTACTCTCCATTCTTCTTCCAAGAACTTTGTCCGGAAGACATTCATGCATACAGAAGCGATGGTGACCGAGTCGAAGGGATCCACAGCCCGCACCCATTTCTTTTCTACCTCCCCTTTCTCATTGACAACCTCTATCTCTTCCCCCGTAGCACTCATTAATAAATGTCTGAATTTCATACAAGCTTTTCTTAAAATATCTACATCACTTCTACAGTATTCTAACATTTCTTTTCTAAAACCAAATATTTCATTTTCTTTCTCACTCAACCACGCTACAAACTCACTTCTTTCTTTCTCACTCATGAAATCGTAACCATAATCTTTAGCATCAGGATAGGCTCCAACATAATTTTGATTCTCTCTCGTATTAAAATAATGCGGGAACCACCCTTTTTTCAATTCGTGTAAACCAAATGCTTTAGGTAATTGCGATAATTTCATGGGTAAGAAATTGAGACTGTCAATCACTCTCATATGTAAACCTTTCTCCACTGTCATATACATGATTTTTGAACCGGTATAAATGATTTTGTCCGGTCTTATCGATTGATCAATTAAATATTCCAGAAGAAAATAACCATCGTAGCCTTTCATGTTATGGGCAACGACCTTGAAATATTCGTGCTGGTCCGTAAAGAGCCACTGTCCAAACTTTTCGGCGGTATCTGTTCCCTCGAATATGACTTCTCTGAATCCGCATTTACCGGGACAAGGACCTTCGTCCTCGTTCTCGTACAGATCAGTGTTGTCACATTCGTCGCAACGGGTACCGCAACTCTTACATACAGAATCGGGCTTCAGTTCTTCGTCAATGCATTTTGGGCATACGGAATGCGCTACAACAAAATTTGGACGGTGGGTCGCTTTACCGCACCATGACGTTTTACAATTTTGACATTTGGAGCAAGATTTACATACCTCAGGTGCTTGACAGTCCTTACAATTTAATTTAGAATCGGGTACATATCCTTCATCACAATAGGTAATTTCATCTTGGGAACATTCAAAATCAAAAAATATAAACTTTGGAATATAATGTTCTTTTGCTGGTGTCGCTCTTAGGTAACATTGGTGATCGTCCATAACGTATTTAGTACATGTGGAGCACCAATATTCTCCACATTCATGGTCTTCTTTCTTCCTCTGGTCCAGTCTCACAACTTTATAACAGGTGGGGCATTTCCAATACTTTTGACACTGGGAAGGTCCGCTAGGTTGGCCCTTCTTCTTGCCCTTTTTGTGTAGGGGTACTTCTTTATGTTTTTTGTAACAGTCATCCGATCGACACGTCATGTTGCAGTCCGTGCAGGTTCGGGTCAGTTCGGTCTTTGGGCAATGGGCCCTCTTGCACACGATACAGCTGGTGTCACATTCGTGGTATTCTCGGTGATCATAATGGTACAGGCATTTCTCGCAGAAGTAGTTGGCGCTGAAGAACCCCGTGATGCTGGTGATGGCGTGAAAGTGGTCATCGTCCACCAGGTACAGGTAGATACAGGGACGTTCGTCACTACTCGGACTGGTGATGAACTTGTTACCCAATCGTGCACTGACCACCATCACGCGCACCCCCAGGAGTTCTTCAAACGCTTCTACATCGTTGAGACTCGCCGGTCTGTCTTGGGGAACACCTGCCATCTGACATAAGTTTACTGCTAAATGTTTCTGCTGTTTAAGGTTTTTGTTGCAAAGATCCTTGTAATAGGTCAAGGGAACTTTCTGATGCTCCAGTACTAGTTGCAGGTTGTTTTTCCCTGCCTGTTCCTGACCACCTCCTCCCATTCTTCTGGTGTACATCTCTTTAACTTGGCCCAGCTCACGCCAATCGCTCTCGCCATACATAAGTAGTCATTATTGTCTATTGTTACAATTGAGGTTTTGAGCTTTAGTGAGTTCTTCTTCTCACCTTTTAGGTTGGTGATTCGTCGTCTGGTTCCCCCTTTCGGTAAGTCAATGGTGCCTATAGTAATGGAGAAACTTTCATTGATGCAGAGTTTCTCGTTGCTGTTGAGTACCTTTTGCAGGGTCTCCATCACTTTGGTTGAGTCCAGTTGGTCCCAGGCCTGAAGTGGGACGACGACAGGGTCGTGCAATCCGTCATGGTGTACCACCACACGCCCTAAATCGTTTCCCGCTAAATTCCCCCGGGCCTGGTTCAATACGTCCTGCATCATATCATGGAGACCCTCTCTCACGTCTTTGAGTTGCTGCCCATTGTACTTTTCATCTATTTTCACCTTGTATGTTCGATCTGTAGCTGCATTCTTTGCATAAGTGCGTTGTGAGGTTTTCTTCATAGTATACTGTAGTTGATGCGATGGTCCGGGTTGTGGTTCATCTCCCCTACCTTCTTGTATTGGACTCGGAGGATCCCACTCTCCATCGTCAAGGCAGGTTTGGGCAAGGGCCTCCATTTCGTCGTCAAAGAGGAGGGCTTTGACGGCCCCCTCTATCTCCACTTGCTCTCTTACGTACTCCAGGGCCAACTCCAAGTTGTCTTCCATCTCGTCTGTTAATTCTGTGTTGACCACGTGATTTTCATTCTCTCGGTTTCTCAATTGATATAGCCGGGATCTGACCACAGGGGATTCTTGTATATCCCATGCTACCGCAAAGGTCATCAGATCTTCCGCTTCGGTAAAAGCATTCACTATCATTTCCAGAGTGTGTTCCATGTTGTCAGTTGTAATTCTGAAGTTAGAATGAAGAACTAAAGCTATCCGTCTTCTTATATACTCTCCCAGAACAATCATGATCTATTTTTTGAACATCACGTCATTTTCCTGTAATCTGATTGGTCGATGCGTCCTGTAATCCGATTGGTCGAAAATTCCCTATTTCTGATTGGCTGAATTTCAAGCCGAGGTCCTTTTGTTGAATAAGTTATTGTCTGATCTTCCGGTCCTATGTCAACAGAACCCAGACACGTTAATGATTTGAAAAAAGGGATTAAGTTTGACAGTTGAATAGATCCTTGTTCCTACTTCCGTCACCAAATAAACAAAACCAGACAGTATGGTGACATTAACAAAAGACCAATGTTCTGTCTTTTTGGGTCTTTGTTAGGGGATTAACTTTGACAGTTGAATAGACCATTGTTCGTACTTCCGTCACCAAATAAACAAAACCAGACAGTATGGTGACATTAACAAAGACCATTGTTCGGATCTTCCCTATTATAGCTGATGTAATGACTCTAAATATAGTTGATGATCACATATGTAAATATAGCTTCGCGCATGCGCATCATTCTACTTTAGACTCTGTTCTGGACTAAATGTCTCATTTGAGAGTTGGACCTTGAGGAGTGCACATCGGAGAGAGGTACATTTATTTATTTATTCATTTATTTATTGTAAGGAAAGGGCCTGACCCTCAACGAAATATTCACGTCAGCTCTGTATACTGATCCAACATGGCCGATCCCAATCCACACTTTGACCACTTCGCAGTGAATTATTTACTTATTTATCGTCTGGTAAGGAAAGGGCCTGACCCTCAATGCCCGCGAGTACTTACCAGCACGAGGTATACACGTCAGCTCTGTATACTGATCTTAATCCACCATGGCTTATCCAATATGGCCGATCCTCATCCAAAATGGCGGACTCACCATATTCGCCACGAATACCCATGACACATCTACAATTCCTTATATGCAAATGAGTTACTAACTATAGTAACACAATGGCCGAAAGTAGGTCAAGTTTACCACCGATTACGTCATCTTTGTTTACATCCAAAGAGCTGCTGTTACTACTTTTCACAATCTTGATAAAATTTCTGGGAAAATTTAATTTATCGCGATAGTTTTCTAAAGTTATTATGATGGATATCTCGTGGAAGAAATACGACACCATAACTAGTCATACCTGTTTTACGACACCTTTTGAATGTAAACGATAAGCCTTTGGTATCCCATGTTTAGTTTTGTATTTCTTGTTATAGAAGGAATAGTAAGCCGGTGTGCCGTTAACGTCCATAATTGCACCGCTTTTCTCATCCTTCACTTCATTTCGAACGACTTTCATTTGTGAATACGTCGCACCAGGCGTTGAAGAGTATTCCGAATGATTAACCTCAGTCATCTGTAAATCCAGTCGCTCGAAAACGTTTTCGCGGCCTTTTATATCCAGATCCACTTTGAAATGAAACAAGTGTGTGTGGATATTTCCGAGTACCTGGTCGTGCAACCGGAAGCCGTAGTCTTTTTCTATCTCCGCGAAAAAAGAGCCTATTATGTATCCAGTTGAGGAGGCTTTGACCTGAAGGGCGCCATTTTGGTGAAACATAAAGTCCAGGATGTAGTCATAGTTTCCGACTGTTATAATTGTCCGAATAACAAGAGCGGTATCCATCATTCCTTCAAAGAAATGATGCTCCAAGTAAAAACTGCTTAAGTGTCGACGCAGTGGTATATTCGAGTTGTGTTCAAACACACAGAACGATTTTGGAAATGTTATCACATCTTCCGAGTATTCCGTACGGGACTGGGTAGTAAGGAAGGTGGAATCTCCCGGACAGTCAACGCCAGGTACCAGTGACCGAGCTAAATTACCAAGTAAAACCATACTGTCCAGGAAATCTGCGACTCTGTGGGAAGGACTATGGCCAGAGTAAAATACTGCGATCTCCTGCAGGCTGAGTTCATAAACAATACGTTCACTCTGATATCGTACGTCAAATATCTGGGGACCGGACAGGGTCGACATGCGAAGATCGAAGTCCCAACCCATGTAGGAAATGTGTCGTCCTTTGATAGAATAACGTTGGCCTGCGGGACTGAATGACCTTGGAGGAGGCAATGGATTCTCGGGAAAGAGTTTACCTCGGCGATGCATAGCTGAGAATAAGTTTTTGTCGCTCTTTGGAAACGGTACTTTGGTCTTCTTGATTGTATTGGCACCGTATGCAGTAGCCAATTCTTCCATTGTATTGAAATTCTGTCCCGCATAATAAACTTTGACGATTTTGGAATTTTGGGTGGTGATGTCTATCAAAAACTGCATGTCGTAGAAATGAAGGGTGTGATACTCTACATCAGCAGCAAGTGTTACCCAGGACAATCGTTTTGTTGAATCTCCACTCAGCGCCGTGGAATATGCAGTCAACGCTCGCATTTCTATACATCGATCAGAACAGTTTTGTAACCGGCCGCCATAGCTCTCCTCAATTATTGTCCCTAGAACGCTGTCGACAGCCTTTTGAAGTTCAGGCATCCTGGCAAAATAATCGTATACTGTAAATGGACGAAACGCGAAGTTAATTTTACGTGACAGTCTTTTATAAGATGGTTTGTCAGCTGGTCCAACGATGTATTCATCTATACCCTGATTCGGGGCGTCTCCACGGTATATCGTTACAATGGCTTCACGTACCGGCTGTTCTGCACCATCATCAAGAAATGCAAGGGTGGCGTTTTTATTCGGCAAATGCAGTTCCATGGTCATGATAAAACTAGAGTTAACAGTGTGAAGGAAGGCTGATCTAACGAGAGGCAATTCTTTTTGTTTGTACAGAAACTGTTGAACATTTATCAGCTCAGCTTCCGTTAAATCGTGAAATGGTGGTACAGGGTCTGGTGTCGACGTGTCAATCGGCAGACCATGAGCAATACAGTCACCACTCTTCGGCTCCTTTGAATAGAGCTGCCATGTTACTATGGTAAGAATTATTGCCATTATAAGAATGATAAGTGCCAATACTGCCACGACGGCTTTGGTTTTTCCAGCATCTGTTCCCATGGTAGCAGGCTTCGAAACAACTATGATCCAGATCTGAAATGGATAATTATTAAGTTCCAAATAACGCCTGCAAATCGATAAGGTTTTTGAGTTTTAGAATTTTACACTTAATCTATCAACTCACAAAAACAGGTGCAAAACTCATTCTTAAAACCCCCGTCACACCAAACTCGTTCTCACTCAGTTCCGAAAAATTTTGTCAAATGGACTTAAACTGTGTTCAGCTGGAGCGGACGTACAAGTAACCTTTACGATCTGTTTATGAACTTAAAGGACGGGTTAGGACAAGTAAGGTGACCCAGAACTTTGATTTGCTCAATTTTTCTTGCCGCCAATTCCTTCCTGTAATTAGACGGAGTGACAAATAGTCCGGCATGAATCCAAGATGACCGTGCAATAGCGTCTATAGAAAATATTTTTGCAGAAATAAGTAGGTATTGGTATCCTGATTTGAAATCTGGATGATGCCAGATTGGCATCATTGGGCAATTCAAGATGGCCACCAAAATCCAAGATGGCCGACAAAATAAGGGTTTTTGTCATGGATCTTCTAATATATATTTATAAAATGTTTAAAAGATGGCATTTAAACTTGAGAAAAAGCTCAGCTAAGATTTTTCATCAATATGAAATAAAAGCAAATTAAAACGAAATCAAAATGGCCGCCAAAATCCAAGAAAGCAGCCAAAAGCAGGTAAAATGTGTTGGAGTAAAGGCAAAAATGAAATAAAAATTGCAGTTAACTATACCATTGATTTCAGTGGATCCATTGCTACAGTAGAAAACTAGGCCTCAACAAATAAACTGAAATTCAACAAAAAAAGAAACAAAATGGCTAACTAAACCCAAAATGGCTGACAAAAAAGAGAATTTACCGGTACATTCAATCTCGAATCCCGGTCAAGCCGTTATATTTTTCACCACTTGTTACATTTGGCACCCAACGTGGGACCCACGATGTGGATGGCTACTGCTTAGGTACCTCGAGAACGTTTCATAATGTTTCTCTTTCTCCAGAATTCGGGACAAATTATAAATTCGGAGGGGGTATATGTAGCCGGGTACAGGTACTTGGTGATATATCGTGCGGGTACGGTATTCCCGAAGCCCTGGGTTCGAATCCCGGTCGAGCCGCGATATTTTTCATCACCTGTTACATTTAGCGCCCAACGTAAATAACCCTCGATGTGGATGGCTACTGCTTAGGCACCTCGAGAACGTTTCACAATGTTTCTCTGTCTTCAGATTTTGGGACAAATTCTAAATCTGGAGTGGGTATCTTTTGCCGGGTACAGGTATTTGGTGACATAGAGCGGCCGTATCGACATGTGGTTCGGTAGCTCAGTTGATTAGAATGCAGGTACAGTATTCCTGAGACCCAGGGTTCGAATCCCGGTCGAGCCGCGATATTTTTCATCACCTGCAGCCGGATACATTGCGGGGAATCACGTGACACAACAACAACAACAATGGGGGACGTTTGAAGAAATTCCCTCGCTTAACTCGTTACCAAACGATAATATTTTAGACTTGTCAAAATCAAAAGTATTTGCAGACGACAAAATAAAAGTGACTGAAAATATGAAATTTGTTTTGAGAGGGGTAGAAAACATTGTGGGAAAAGGGGAAAATGCTGGTTAGCAGCATTTTCTCCTTTTCCCACAATGTTTTCTAAGGCTTCTTTCTTCAGGGTCGTTAAAAGTAGGGATTGTGTGGTAATGGGTTAAGGTAAGAAAATCTTCAATAATTCTGTCAATACGTGACCGATTGGAATTTGGTTTGAAGCAGAGAGGGCGGAAAAACGCCAGGGATTTGCTGGACTTGGTGGATCTTTTAAACAACACCTGATAAAAAAGTTATTGTTGAGCAAACAAATTTTTACCCTGGATAACGTTTGCGTCGAAATTAAATAAAACACACAAACAGGCCACTGTTCTCGTTTTAGTGTATTTATTGTGTTCCCGTAATGTGGAGAGCATGAATGAAAAGTCTTGTCACTATCAATATTCTTTATAAAATACGATTTTCTAAGTAAACAACGTTATTAAAAAAATATATATATAGTTCACGTTAAGAATTTTTTTATGATAACGTTCACGTCATAAGTAGCATTTCATAATAAAATAGTTCTATCATGAGTACTGGTGTGATTTAAAAGGACAGAGAGAAAGTAAATCAAATATGCATATAACACTCAGAATTGATTTAGATAAATTCTGAGATAAAAATTAATGCATCTATGTATTTATTAACTAGATAAAGATTAGTGCATGTATGTATTTATTAACTATTATATATAGAAATAAAGCCAACATGTTTTTATTTCGATTAGTCTCTATGGAAAATCCCCTGACCTTAATCAAACAGTTAAGAAATTGATTAATGAGTATATATTTAGTGATTTTTTTTATTGTGCATGGCTTTTTCCAAATATATATGCTTCCAGATAATGGCATGTATTTTAGTCAAGCCTTCATTCTAGGATTTAAAATTTGATGTTTTGGAGCAACTGTGAGTTGTAACAGTGGAGTTAACGTATTTGAACTTTGCCTTCCTTTCGTAAACTTTCCAAAATCATGTACTGTGTACAAAATTTAACTAGACTATATGCTAGATTTGTGTATTGTTTGCAATAATTCTTTATCAGCAGTATGGATATCTGTAATACTAATAGAGAAAAGAACTAATAGTTCGTCTTGTTCTTTATACAAAAATTAAAAGCATATCTATCAAAATTTATTTTGCGAATATAGGAAAAACATTGCGGAAAAAGGAGAAAATACTGGTTACTACTGGTTACCAGTATTTTTCACTTCTGCACGAATTTGTTTAAAGGCATTTTCCCACGATTCTTTCATATATATAGCTTTCTTTCTCAATGTCAGATGATTTTAGGTTTTGTTTCAGAATTTGTGGGTTATAATCAGATATATTGAGTGCACATTATGAATATCTTGTGTGTACGAAAACGTATGGATTGTTTCCCCTATTAATAAATACGGTATTACTTCCCTTGTTTCACTCGTTGAGCAGGTTAATTTGTAATTTAAAATATCCTGCAATATACGAAATAAATCTTTTTGAAATTTAAACATATAGTAATAGATAACCAATAAAACAAATATTTATAGTAATTTACTCGTATTTTAGCTGAAACTCTCTGGCGAGGAAATTCTCCGATGGCGTGCCGAAACTACGTAATCTCCATTTCTTCGAGGATAAAGAAAGACAAATTTCACAGTAATTATGATATATTACGCATTGAGATTGAACCACAGTAGAAATATTGCATATTTACACAATCATGATAATTTTTTGTCCTTTTCAATCGATATATTATTGCTCTGGCGAGCAAAGTTTCATATCTCATACTTATGTCATAACAGTTTTCTCCCTTTGTTATTTATCACAATTTCAAAGGCAAATATCTTGCAAAGTAAGATTTTTCTATTGATGAAACATTAATATGTTGTGTAAAATGCATATATCAATATATTTTACTAGTTAATATATTATTACACTGTAGAACAGCTGTGGCGTGCAAGAACTCCCATGGAGTATCTATGGCGTATAAATTCTCCATGGCATATTTTAGTAGGACCCCAACGCGTAATCAGTACTAAATAAGAAAACATTTTGTACATGCTTTAAACAGCTACATACGACACATAACACATTTAAATATGGCTAAAATCAAGATAATTTCATAATTCTAAGTATGCATTAACATGATATTCAAGACAACATGACGCAACTAAGATGATGAAATATGTATATTCTGTATTCTACTTATGACGTTCACATGAACGTTATCATAAAAAAATTCCTGACGTGATCTATATCATTTTAGAAAATGTTTACCTAGAAAATCGTATTCAAATAAAAAAAAATATTGATAGTGACAATACTTTTTATTCATGCTCTTCAAATTTTATGCATACGGGAACACAATAAGCACTAAAAGAAGAAATGTGGACTGTTTGTGTGTTTTATTTATTTTTGACGTGAACGTTATCTAGGCTAAAAATCTGTTTGCTCGTCAATAACTTTTTTTATCAGGTGTTGTTTAACAGATCTACCACATCCAGCAAACCCCTGGCGTTTTTCCGCCTTCTCTGCTTCAAACCAAATTCCAATCGGTCACGTATTAACGGAATTATATAAGATTTTCTTATCTGAAGCGGGGGAATTTCTTTAAAGTCCGCCATTGTTGTTGATGTTGTGTCATGTGATTCCCCGCCGTGGTCGGGTACAGGTACTTGGTGATATATCACTAAATACCTGTACCCGGCTACATATACTCCCTCCTATAACAACTGTAAGATACATTTTGCTCTTTGGGTGCAGATGTTCGGTTGAGAAATTTAAGGTGTACGAAAAGTGATCTTTTTCAATATGATTATGTCCCCTTGGGATACATCAAATACATGATGTTGTAATATCATGTTCAAGTATGCATATACTTTAATTTCACATTTTTCAAGACCATGTGAGAGAAATTTAGAAACGATATGAGTGTAATATGTGTCCATTTTATGTAAAAATCATTTTAGCCGCCATCTTGGACGCCATCTTGTTTCTAGCAAGTTGCCCAAGGATGCCAGACTGGCATCACTTGGTTTTGTAATGTACTATGTATCCTCTTTCAAAAAATGCAAAAACATCTTCTATAGACGCTATTGCATGCTTTGGGTAATATTCCACGTTTCCATGCCGGACTAAAACTACTTAAAACGAGATGGACGTTCTATAAACGGAACTACCGTACTTCGATCCTATTAGAGATGCAGTGCAATCTGGCATCAATTAGCAATGCGTTTGCATTTTACCGACCGAAATTACACGTCTTATCCCGACAGCTGCCCGTTCTACGATTTTGTTGACCGGGTAAGATTTTCTATGAACAGGTTTGATGAGAAGGGGACTTCAGGCACTGTTAGGCCAAAATTACACGCTCTATCCCGACCGTAACCCGTTTTCCGATTATGTCAGGACGGAGACGTACTAAGAGCTAGTTTGGTGTGATGGGGGGCTTAAGTATTTCCATTTTCAACTATTAGCATTTGCAGAGACCGAATGTACTCATACAAAATGCTTTCCAGTTTTTACAAATACAAAGAACAATATGTTATTTGCTCGAGTAATCTTCTCTCAACACCTAACAATGGTCATGAATCTGATCATGAGCTAGTGGTTAATATCGTATTTTATTCAATGACATAGTTTTACTGTTTACCATACTATAAAACTTTATATCTATAAAACTTTATATATAGGAGAAAATGCTTTGGTATTTGCAGACGGGAATTGAAAGATGGTTGATATGGTGGAGTTTGTCTTTGATAAGGTGAAAAACATTGTCGGAAAAGGAGAAAATGTTGTTTATCAACATTTTCTGGTTTTCCCTTTATGTTTTTAAAAGCTTCTTTGTCAGGGACGTTAAACTCGGGATTGTGTGGTAAATAGCTGAAGAAAGCTCCAGGAAACACATACAATAGAGCGCTAGATCCGTATTCACAAACCTTTCTAAAGAACGTTCTTCAAGATTGTCTAACTGTTATAAAGTAACAGAACTTCTGACTGGCTAAACCAATTGGTTTAGCCTATCATAAAGTTCTGTTACTTTCACATTGACGAAACTCTGAAGAATAAGACTAAGAATTTTCTTACGAATGGTTGGTGAATAGGGACCCCTGGTGTCATAGAAGCAATCACATGTACCAGAAAATAATGTTGTAACCAGTTTCTCCTCCACTTCCCACAATGTTATCTATCCTTTAACTCTTTACTAAACCACAAAATTTTGGCTGAATCGAAAGCATTTGCAGACGACAAAATAAGCTTGACTCAAGAATTGAAACCCGGCTTAAGAAGAGTAGACAACATTGTGGGAAAAAAAAGAAAATATTGGTTACCAGCATTTTTTCCTTTTCCAACAATGTTTTCAGAAGACTTCTTCCTCCAGGTCAAAAACACAGTGATTGTTTGGTAAAGGATTAAAAGATATAACCAATACAGTACTTAGTTTAGCCAGTCAGACATACAGACACACAAAAGACCACTAGAAAAAAAAAAACATGAGAAAGCCAACGACAGGGATAAATACCGGATATAAAGAATGTAGAGAGTTAGAGAGAGAGATGGTCTAACGAGGACGATGACAACGACAGGTGATGCTTACTTAAAGGTGGGTATTTAGAATTTTCATATCACACCAAATTAAAAGATATATATATCATTGAAATTCATATGAAAAAACAATACAAATCATAAATAATTAAGAATCATAAAATCTCAAAAAAAAAATTTTTGATGGTATTCCCTTAAAAGGCTACGTAGCCTCTTAAGCTATTTGTAGATTTCGCGCCAAAAATCAATAAAGCATTGTGGGAATGTCAAGTGACTGGCACGTGACTAATAACGCTTAAATTCCATTACATAACAAACATGTTATAATTATTTTCCATAATGTTTTCTTCGAACGGATGTTTGAAACTTTGTTTGTGTTTTCCTGTATTTAAATGAGAGAATTGATAATCTAAAAATAGAACCTGTCTCCCGTTGGTGTCAACCTGATCCCAAATAAATCTCTAATTTCTCGTGTTATCGGATGGTTTTCGGCTGCTGAGGTTTAATGTACGCAAATTAAAAGGCTATGGGAGTATAATGATTATTTTTTTGCATTTTTGTAAAATTTTCGTCCCAAAATCTGAAGGGCCACCTTTAATGTTTATGACTGTTTTTGTTTAAGCCTTTGTAACTTTACATTTTTACGTTCACCTATATTTCACTCCGTTATGCTCAACTGACGCTGACATATCGTTAATTCAGTCCGAATAAATAATGTCAATGAAACAGCTTTTATCTTAAGAAATGAGCGTGTGAATCGCTAACCGTGGTTTTCCATGAATAATGTAATGATGAATTGTAACGAGTTTACTGCATCATAATCGGTTAAAAGTTTGCATGTGTTTAACAGCACAAACTCAAAAGTCTACTGTAAAAGAGAGGACAGCAGGGATTGAAATCAGAAAGCGTAGGATGTGGGATCTGATCTTGGATCTGGTAGTCAACCGTGTCGTATCTGCTATGCCTTGAAATTGGAATGCACCGGTCTGAAACTCTCTAAATCTCATTATCTCCCGCTAGATGGCATTCTATAACTACTATCTAATTTGGGCATCCTGGGTACAGAACCGAACCACTTTCCTACGCAACAACCGTTAATTTCAATTTCAAATTAAAATAAACGTTTACTCAAAACGTTACCTCGATCGTACAATTCGCACAGCTATGATCAGCAGTTTAGAGAAATCTGGAGCTAAAACAGATCTTATTTCTCCTCAAACATATTAATAAAAGCGATTTTCTAAATTGCTACTTTATAGAGCGTAATATTACACTCTGCCCGTTTTCGGGGCTAGTAATGCGTCATATAAAACAGGTCGAATCTTCGAAGAATAATTATGACATGCGCAGACAACGCTCTAAATCTAGGACACAAAATTATACTTGTGTAAACTGAAAGCATTTGCGGACGATAAATGCTTTTGACCTACTTATTGGTATTGATAATAGCGAATGAAGAGATGCTACTCTGCGATTGGTAAAAAATGGTGCAAAAGTTTAATCCGTGAGTACCGTTGCCTGTTTGTTCGCACAGTCATATTACCTCTGCCCTGTGAGAAACAGGAGCTCAATGCAACTGCAAAAAGTATCGACCCATGTCAGACTGCGCGATCCGCGCTGGCTGACATGGGTCAAAACCTTTTGCTTTTTGTTATTTTTATATATTTTGGATCGATAATCATATGATGGCTTGCTCGATTTAATACATCTTGGAGAGGTATTAGGCCCTCTTTTGCCAGACCATCATTCATGCATACATCAATGATATACGAGCTGTGCTAGAAATGAAACACATTGTGGAAAAATCATGCTATTACTGGCGTTGTTATTTTTTGTATTACTTCAATAGAGCTCCAGATCGAGGGAGTGATTTTAATTTCAACAAGAGCTTCGCAGAGCGGTGCATATACGCCCGAAGGGACTTGTCAGTGAAATGAGTTGCATCGATGGATGGGCCATGAATGAAGAGTTGTTATTCTCCATGATATGTGAAAAATATTAAAGAGCAATAACTAAAAAAATAAGTGTGGCAAAGTGACAAATTTTGTGAATTGCTCCTATCCACAAGGTGTTCTTTCAGTCTTTGAAGGTCCAAGATCATATCTTTTATATTTTAGAAATTATGGCCCAGACGAAAATTCAAAGTGAAAAGGGCAATTACTGAGAAGGAAGGATGGCAGAGTTATGGTTCTTGTGCAATGCACTTGTTCATAATGTGTTATATTATTCTTTGAAGTTTCAAGATGATGGATTTTAAAGTTTGGAAGTTATGGTCTTTACAAAAATTCAACCTGAAAATTAACAAATGGCAATAACTCAAAAAACAAAAGGTAGCAGAGTTATGACTCATGTTCAATGCACTTCTCCATAATGGGTTCTATCAGTGTATGAAGCTCCAAGTTAATAGCTTTTATAGTTTGGAAGTTATGGCCTGAACAAAAACTCAAACTGAAAATTAACAAAGGGCAGTAACCCAAAAATAACGGTGGAAGAGTTATGGTTCATGTGCAATGCACTTCTCCATAATGGGTTCTATCAGTGTATGAAGTTCCAAATCAAAAGCTTTTATAGTTTAGAAGTTATGGCCTGGACAAAAATTCAAACTGAAAATTAACAAAGAGCAGTAACTAAAAAAAAAAAACGGTGGCAGAGTTATGGTTCATGTGCACTGCACTTCTCCATAAATGATGTGTTCTATCAGTGTATGTAGTTTCAAGTTGATACCTTTTATAGTTTGGAAGTTATGGCCTGGACAAAAATTCAAAGTGAAAATTAACAAAGGGCAATAACTAAAAAATAAAAGTGGCAGAGTTATGGTTCATTTGCAATGCACTACTCCATAATGGGTTTTATCAGTGTATGAAGTTCCAAGTTAATAGCTTTTATAGTTTAGAAGTTATGGCCTGTACAAAAATTCAAACTGAAAATTAACAAAGGGCAGTGACTCAAAAAATAACAGTGGCAGAGTTATGGTTCATGTGCACTGCACTTCTCCATAATGTGTTCTATCAGTGTATGTAGTTTCAAGTCCATAGCTTTCATAGTATGGAAGTTATAGCCGGAACAAAAATTCAAAGTAAAGAGTTGGTTATTTCAGAAATCAGGGGCAGATAATTTTAGAACGCAAACGGCGATCCAAATTCTAAGACCCAGGTGCACAACTCGACATCATGGAGATTCATTGTGGCAAGTTTCAAATAATTCCAATGGAAACTGTAGGAGGAGTTGCGCACACAAGAAATTGCTTACGGACGGACGGACGGACGTACCTTGTGAGGTCGAATTGCTCTTTATTCAATGCAACAAAAACAACCCCACAAGAGCACCTTTTTTAACCCCACAAGCCTAACCCTAACCCCATACCTACCAGATGGACGGAATGAACCCCATAGAGACTAAATGTACAGTTACCCCTAACCCCACAATGTCGGGCTCGTAAGGACGGAGAGGCAGACAGACGGACGGATGGACGGACGACCGGGGGTATAACATAATACGACCATTCGGGAGTATAAAAATTGAAAATATTATTAATTATTCTCCACTAAACCCTATGTTGTGGGTACTCATTAGAATCGTCATTAGATTCGTCTCATCGAGACGATTCTAATGAGTATCCACAACATATGGTTTAGAAGAGAAATAATGGATTTAGAATGCCATCACTCTCTCTTATCTGGAGCTCTGACTTGTATTTAAAGCGATTCACAAAAGAGATGCAATATTCATATTTCCAGTGCCTCTTACGCCATCAATTGAATCTAAAATAGTTTTTGCTGATAGTATAAAAAGTTAACTTACATCAACAGGTAATTTAAAAAAATCCTCCTCAATTCAGTAAAACCATCCCTTGAACAAAACTACCGTTTAATTACGCTTCAACCGAGATACAAGTACATGCGTACGAATACAGGAAAAATACACTTACGTTCTGTTGTGATCGCTCTGTATGCCACTCGAAAAATCTACCGTAATTTGTTTATTTTTACACTTAGGCTGGTTAGCGCGATTCAAGATTCCTCTGCCGACTGTGTAAATCAAAGATCAGACGGCACAAAACGTGCCGCCCGATCTTTTAATCTACACAGTCCGTTACGTTGAAAATTTTACGGCGAAATGAATGTTGAAATCGCAGCATTTCGGATTATGCTGTCTGTTGAAAATTTTGTGTTCAATGCATTTGTTAGTTTCGGAGTTTTGGTGCAGACAAAGAGGTAGAGCTCAATTTCACGTATGTCTGTGTTATGTCACTTCGCGCGAGAATTTCCCTCAACAAAACACATACAGCCGAAAAACGCAGCACTAGTTCAACGTTATATTTACATTATCTCGAGTTTTCACGATCCTGACTCAGATTCAGTCTGACGTAAAAGACTTTTGGAAACACTGTTCGAAAAGGAAAAAAATACTGACAACTACCTTTTCCCCAATTTCCTAAAATGTTTTCTACCGTTTCAATTATAAATCCCTTTATACAAGCCTCATTTAACCCTTTACCAAACAATCCCTGGTTTTTACGACTCTGAGAAAGAAGCATTTTGAAAACATTGTGGGAAAAGGAGAAAATGCTGGTAACCAGCATTTTCTCCTTTTCCCGTAATGTTTTCTATCCTGTTGGAAACACCGTTCCATTTTTGAGTTACTTTTATTTTGTTGTCTGCAAGTGCTTTCAATTTGGACCAGTCTAAAATTTTGTCGTTTGGGAAAAGGTTAACTTGGCGTCTGCAAATGCCTTCAATTGTAAAAGGCTGTTCAAGGCGAAAACGTCCTGTAATCTTTAACCCTTTCCCAAACAATCCCTAGTTTTTACGGGTCTGGAATAGTAGCCTTTTGAAGACATTGTGGGAAAAGGAGAAAATGCTGGTAACCAGCATTTTCTCCTTTTCCCACAATGTTTTCTACCCTATCCTAGACAGAAATCATCTTTTCAGCAAGAGCTGAATTGTCGTAAATAAGTGAAATGAAACGTTTAAGTCGACAGTAAAAACCTACATATAACAACGTCAAAGTTATGTTTTGGGGAATAATTATCTTCTTATCGGAAAGTGTAAATCAAAGATCAGACTGCACGTTCTTTGCACTCTGATCTTGATATACACTGTCCGCAAAGGGTTAGAGAGTTACACTTAGTAATTCATGGGTTAAGGAATGCAAACCCGAAGGATTTTGCAAAAAATGTTTTAAAAGGAAGAATTCTGACAACTAGATTTTCTCTATTTCCCACAATGTTTTTACATCGTTTCAAGAACAAATCCTCTCACTCAACCATCAGTTAGTATGACGTCTGTAAATGCTTTCCATTTCCATAGTTTGAGCTCTGTTGATACTCTACATGTTCCCAAGGATTTTTAGGGTCAGGGAGAAATGTGTTTTTTAAACTTCAAGATGGATCATGAAGTACACTGGTCTTTTGACACGTTGAAACTCGACCACTGGCAAAAATGTTTCGACTCAGGTCAGCCTGCGCGGACTGCGCAGGCTGACCTGAGTCGATATTTTTTGCAGCTGCATTAAGCCCCCTTTTCAAAGAGTATGGCTTGGAGAGAGATATTGTTCATATGCGCAATACAATCCTATTCTTTTCTGGTTATACTGTCAACTTTCGAAAGGCTTTCGAAACGTTTTCATAACAGCTTCGGAAATTCACCGTAACAGAACGGTCTGCGTTATCGATGTTCCGTGCTGTGCCTATGAAATATGATTTTTAGCAAACCCGACAGGTGGATTAATATTTCTTATGTGTGTGTAATACAGATCTGTAAATACCGGAATAATTGAAGGGGAAGCTTTTTGATACTCTAAGTGCTTTGAAAAAAAAAAACAAGGCTCACTGACGGTTCAAAATACAAGCGCCAGTGACGCTTTCTTTGACTAGAGACTGTTTCGGTTTATCGCGAATACATAATTGTTTGTTTGTATTGGAGTTCAATGCCATTTTAACAGTTCAGGTCATATTATGGCGGTCAGTGCACTTACTTCAGTATTGATACTACTTCCTTTCCAAGCCATGGACTACTTTTTTCACATGCAACAGACTAGAGAGGTGAAAAATCACCGGGGAGAGAAAGTATATTTCAAAGGCGTCTCGAACCCGCAACCACCAGTTCATGAATCAGATACACTATATAGTCACTCAACTACCATGCCGGGCTTTAATGCTTAAAAAGCCGTGCCAGGGTCCATATTCACCAACCATTCATAAGAACCTTCTCAGTCTTATTCTCCAAGTTTGTCCAAACTTGAAAGTAACACAACTTCTGATTGGCTAAACCGAATGGTTTAGCCAATCAGAAGTTGTGCTACTTTCAAAAGTAGAAACTGATTATTGAGAGTAAGACAGAGAATGTTCTTAAGAATGGCTGGTGAATACGGACCAAGATAGTACAATTATATTAGTAACGAAATAGTTTATAAAACAAATCAAAATAATACTAAAGACAACGTTCATTCGACACTCGGTCTATTACAGTGTCCCCAATCTCCGTGAAGTATTGAACAACAGGGACAAAACGGCTTTACAACTGGAATAACTGTTGTTGCTTTACGTACTGACTGAAAATACCACATTAAAACACACTGTAGGTTTTAAAGTGTGTCCAGGGGCGTCGGCCTCATAACCTAACGGTCTTGAGTTCGATACCCGGGAGCGGGTGTCAACTTCGTGATTTCTCATTGGCCCCACACATTCGGCGCGAGCACTGGTGTAGTTCCCAGAAAACAGAATCGGGAGAAATTAGTAGAAGTTGTTAGAATTTGTTTCTCAATCAATCTAAAATAAATATGTTTAACTATTAAACTAAAGTGTGAAAACCCATAAGAGGATATCCTGCAACAAGGTTCAATAAGATAAGTGATCTAACAAATTCGAACTATTGTTTGTACTATTTAAAGTGGCGTATTATAAGAGGCAGCTACTTAAAAGATGTTCTGAATTGATTGGTCACGGCTCGGTAAAATTCCGTATCTACGTCTTACGGATAACTCCAGTTTCGCCGATTGACTCTGTACGGTAACCGACTCCGTATGTTGGTACCTAGCATCTAATTTTAGTAAAAAAAAATCTAATTTAGTAATTATGATACATCTACCTACTTATTATTTGCCTTAAACAAATAAGTAAGCATTTTAAAGAAGAATTCATGATCAGCAATTTTTGTGCATATACTTTTGTTTCTAACTTTTAATTGTATGTATGAAAGAGTGCCAAAATTAGAAATTGCTAGTCATCAGCAATCCGTCTTTTCCAAAATAATTTCAGATGTGGTGTACAAGACAAAAGCATGTGACAACGTGGCCATTATATGTTATTAAGAGGTCATCAAAGCCCTCCAACACAGGTGAGTTTAAAAGGCAGGCTGTCCATTGACAGAATTTGCTGTCTAAATCCATTTTTCTTGCGAAATTGTTCTGATACACAGTTTGTTTCGTCATGGTTTTGTAAATAAATCGAAATAAAAAAAAACCGAAACAGGAATTAGACGTAGTTTGTTTTTATATGACGAGTTTCAGAAAAATATTTGTTACATTAATATGCCATGGCTGCAAATGAACCCTAAACTAATTGTAATTTTTCATTAAGTAAATAAATCTAAACAGGAGAAAAAATAAGAATAATTTCGTTAAAAAAGAGAAAGAAGACTGCTGGACAAGATCATGTGTCTTGAAAATGCGACAAGAAGGCCAAATAACCGTCAAGTACAGTAAAGCATATGACGTTTCTACGCGGCGGCTGTATTGAAATTAAAACCCAATGAACTACATTTATTTGAAAACATTGATGTTGACCTCTCCTGGCTTCTTTTTTAAAGAAGCCAACTTGTTTTCAAATAAAATCAGTTCATTGTTACCTAATGGCTTCCTGCGCTCATAGTCATGGGTGAATTATATAGTTTTACTCGGGGAGAAATTGTTCCCGATTTATAATCAGCATGTCAAATATTTTTATTATTAGATGAAACACTTGTGGATACATCCCAAAAAGGTGACGACGCACTAACTTCCACATGGTCACAATTTGGGGCTTTGCTGTAGTAAATTATCCATGTCACCAGCGTCAAAAATACTGTTAATGTTAAAACTATCAATCCTAATATTATTATTACAACCTTGGTCCTTGGTGGGTCTTCCGCCATCTTGAATTGTAGTTTTCACGTGACAGAATCCTTCCGTAGATTGTCTAGATCCAACAGTGGGGACAATGCACTGTTTCTGTGGCTTTCAGTCCATTTCGTTGTAATAAAAAGATAATCTTTTAAGGAAATCCGTGCGATTGTACTG
This sequence comes from Tridacna crocea, assembly GCA_943736015.1. NCBI lineage: Eukaryota > Metazoa > Mollusca > Bivalvia > Cardiida > Cardiidae > Tridacna > Tridacna crocea. The sequence goes on from OX031066.1 coordinate 22,828,634, forward strand.
TCAATTTTTGAATATGGTCTTATGGACTTCGTATAAAACTCCTGTACAAACTCAAAACACCCTGACTAAATGTCTAGCTTGTGCGTGGAAAGCGCTAAAATAAAATCCCGAGATGTCAGAGTGTACGTACAATTGCGCAAAATGAAAACGTTGTCCAAGCAGTCTATCAGTAAGGTTTAATATGTTTTTAACTAGATCTGTTTTCCTTGTGCCCCAGCACCGTTACTAACCTCGTAACTTGTACAGTTGTTGGGTGGGTTATAGAGTTTTACTGTAACAAGAGTCAATATCACAACCAGGGACATGATGATCACTGACAGAATGAAGATTATGACACGCCCTCGTAGTGATGTCTCTGCCGCCATCTTTAAGTCATGATCTCTGTTGAAGAGTCTCTTTCTACGTGAAACTAGGAAAGGAATAAAATAGAACTTTAGAACACAACTTTATTGCCTCAACTTGACCTACATAGCATTCCATCGTTATATTATGCAAAAGACAACGTACCATACATGCAACAATGATATAATAAACCAGAAAAAAAACACTATTTTTTTTTTATATGGTTTGTTTTATCTGAAATGTAGGGATTCAATTTAATGGGGCCATTCCAGGAAATTAAATCATCTTCGGCCCTTGCCAGATAAACACAGAAGGTATCCAAATAACAGATTGGTCCTTTTTCCTTGTAAGGTCGGTATGCAATTCAATTCACATTCTCTCATTAATCATCAAGATTTACATTTATCATACATTGATTTGTAAAACGATCTAACTAGATTTACTTGCAATATTATCTCAAGAACATGTAGCTGTTCAGTGCAAGAGAATCAACGATAAAATCCAAGTAATCCTCTCATCAGGACTAATGTAGTACTGGAGAAGAATCAAGGGAAATAAGTGAAGAGTGGCCCTCACTTACTTTGATTTAATTTGCAGAAGCAACACAACGATTAAATCGGAGGTTTAAAGGTTTAAACACACAATTTCTTATTTGTTATGCATGCCTCTTCATGTTATTGAATGAAAGGTCATGCATATATGCTTGAAGATCCTATGAAATTTATTTCTTTTGATACATCTGATATTATTAAAGCATTTACAATTTGATCTTACCCTTTATCTCACAATCCTGAGTTGTTTAACGACCATTGGGATGAAAGCCTTTGAAAACAATGTGGGGAAAATGAGAAACTGCTGGTAACCAGCATTTTCTCCTTTTCCCGCAATGATTTCTTTTAATTGAAGGACGAATTCAATTTTAGGCCACATCCTAGTTTGCCCATGCATATGCTTTTCAATTTGGGATTATGTAAATCGAGAACTCGGCATATTCTGAAGCTTTTATATGTAGTAAGGCATGTTTATTTCAATGACCAATGGGGAGAGGTTAAAATAACGTACTTATCCATAATGTCAGGGTTGGCATAGAGGTTAAAATAACGTACTTGTCCATTATGTCAGGGCTGGCACAAAGGTTGAAAATACTGTACTTGTCCATTATGTCAGAACTGGCATAGAGGTTGAAAATAGTGTACTTGTCCATAATGTCAGGTCTGGGCCAGGGATAAAAAATAACGCACTTTTCAAAAATGTCAGGTCTGGAACAAAGGTTGAAAATAGTGTACTTGTCCATGATGTCAGGGCTGGCACAAAGGTTGAAATTATTGTACTTGTCCATCATGTCAGGGCTGGCATAGACGTTGAAAATAGTGTACTTATCCATAATGTCAGGGCTGGCGCAGAGATAAAAAATAACGCACTTTTCCATAATGTCAGGTCTGGCACAGAGATAAAAAATAGCTTACTTGTCCATAATGTCAGGGCTGGCACAGAGGTAGAAAATAGCGTACTTGTCTATAATAATAGTGCTGGCACAGAGGCTGAAAATAGCGTACATGTCCAAAATGTCAGGGCTGGCACAGAGGTTAAAAATAGTGTACTTGTCCATAATGTCAGGTCTGGCAAAGACATAAAAAATGGCTTACTTGTCCATAAGGTCAGGGCTGGCACAGAGGTAGAAAATAGCGTACTTGTCCAAAATGATAATGCTGGCATAGAGGTTAAAAATAGTATACTTATCCATAATGTCAGGTCAGGCACAGAGATAGAAAATAGCTTACTTGTCCATAATGTCAGGGCTGGCACAGAGGTAGAAAATAGCATACTTGTCCATAATGTCAGGTCTGGCACAGAAGTAGAAAATAGCGAACTTGTCCATAATGTCAGGGCTGGCACAGAGGTAGGAAAATAGCGTACTTGTCCATAATGATAGTGCTGGCACAGAGGTTGAAAATAGCGTACTTGTCCAAAATGTCAGGGCTGGCACAGAGGTTAAAAACAGCGTATTGTCCATAATGGCAGGGTTAGCACTGAGGTTGAAAACAGCGTACTTGTCCATAACGTCAGGGCTGGCACAGAGGTTGAAAATAGCGCACTTGTCCATAATCACAGGGCTGGCACAGAGGTTGAAAATAGTGCACTTGTCCATAATGGCAGGGCTGGCACAGAGGTTGAAAAAAGTGAACTTGTCCATAATGTCAGGGCTGGCGCAGAGATAAAAAATAACGCACTTTTCCATAATGTAAGGTCTGGCACAGAGATAAAAAATAGCTTACTTGTCCATAACGTCAGGGCTGGCACAGAGGTAGAAAATAGCGTACTTGTCTATAATAATAGTGCTGGCACAGAGGCTGAAAATAGCGTACTTGTCCAAAATGTCAGGGCTGGCACAGAGGTTAAAAATAGCGTACTTGTCCATAATGTCAGGTCTGGCAAAGATATAAAAAATAGCTTACTTGTCCATAAGGTCAGGGCTGGCACAGAGGTAGAAAATAGCGTACTTGTCCAAAATGATAATGCTGGCACAGTGGTTGAAAATAGCGTACTTGTCCAAAATGTCAGGGCTGGCATAGAGGTTAAAAATAGTATACTTATCCATAATGTCAGGTCAGGCACAGAGACAGAAAATAGCTTACTTGTCCATAATGTCAGGGCTGGCACAGAGGTAGAAAATAGCATACTTGTCCATAATGTCAGGTCTGGCACAGAAGTAGAAAATAGCGAACTTGTCCATAATGTCAGGTCTGGCACAGAGGTAGGAAATAGCGTACTTGTCCATAATGATAGTGCTGGCACAGAGGTAGAAAATAGCGTACTTGTCCAAAATGTCAGGGCTGGCACAGAGGTTAAAAACAGCGTATTGTCCATAATGGCAGGGTTAGCACTGAGGTTGAAAACAGCGTACTTGTCCATAACGTCAGGGCTGGCACAGAGGTTGAAAATAGCGCACTTGTCCATAATCACAGGGCTGGCACAGAGGTTGAAAATAGTGCACTTGTCCATAATGTCAGGGCTGGCACAGAGGTTGAAAAAAGTGAACTTGTCCATAATGTCAGGTCTGGCGCAGAGATAAAAAATAACGCATTTGTCCATTATGGCAGGGCTGGCACAGAGGTTAAAAAAATAGCTTACTTATCTATAATATCATGGCTGGCACAGAGGTTAAAAATGACATACTTCTCCATAATGTCAGGGCTGGCACAGAGATTAGAAATGATGTACTTGTCCATAATGTCAGGGCTGGCATAGAGGTTGAAAATAGTGTACTTGTCCATAATGGCAGGGCTGGCACAGAGGTTGAAAATAGCGTACTTGTCCAGAATATCATAGCTGGCACAGAGGTTAAAATGACCTATTCTCCATTATATCGGGGCTGGCACAGAGATAAAAAATGGCGTACTTGTCAATAATGTTAGGACTAGCATAAAGCGTAAGAATAATGTACTTGTCCATAATGGCAGGGTTGACATAGAAGTTAAGAATATTGTACTTGTCCATAATGTAAGGGCTGACATAGAGGCTAAAATATTGTACTTGTCCATTATGGGAGGTTGACAGAGGTAAAAAATAACGTACTTGTCCATAACGGCAGGGCTTGCATAGAGGTTAAGAATAACGTATTTGTCCATAATGGCAGAGCTGGCATAGAGGTTAAAAATAACGTACTTGTCCATAATAACGGGGCTGGCATAGAGGTGAAAATATTGTACATGTCCATAATGCTAGGGCTGGCATAGAGTTTGAAAATAGAGTACTTGTCCATAATGACAGGGCTGACATAGAGTTTAAAGAATAATGTACTTGTCCATAATGTCAGGGCTGACATAGTGGTTAAAATAACATACTTATCCATAATGTCAGGGCTGACATAGAGGTTAAAAGTAACATACTTATCCATAATGTCAGGGCTGACATAGAGGTTAAAAATAACGTACTTATCCATAATGTCAGGGCTGACATAGAGATTAAGAATAATGTACTTGTCCATAATGTCAGGAATGGCACAGAATTTAAATATGTCGTACTTGTCCATAATGTCAGGGCTGGCACAGAGGTTAAGAATAATGTACTTGTCCATGATGTCAGGGCTGTCATAGAGGTTAATAAAAGTGTACTTGTCCATAATGGCAGGGCTGTCATAGAGGTTAAAACAGTGTACTTGTCCATAATGGCAGGGCTGTCATAGAGGTTAAAAACAGTGTACTTGTCCATAATGGCAGGGCTGTCATAGAGGTTAAAACAGTGTACTTGTCCATAATGGCAGGGCTGTCATAGAGGTTAAAAACAGTGTACTTGTCCATAATGGCAGGGCTGTCATAGAGGTTAAAATAATGTACTTGTCCATAATGGCAGGGCTGTCATAGAGGTTAAAATAGTGTACTTGTCCATAATGGCAGGGTTGTTATAGAGGTTGATACAGACCTGTGTGGTAGCCGACAATAAATAACAATCACAAACAAATTATGAATATTTTGACATAATTATACGCAGCAGTCTAGAGACAACGTCAATTTGTTGATTAGTTGAAAGGAATCTGATCCAAAACCCATGACCTTAAGCATGTCTGGAGCACTCTTTTATCAGTAGGCATATATTAACAGATTGTCATCTTTACAATGACTTTGAAGGGTATGATTGAAATTTGAATGCATTTTAACACTGACAACCTTTATTTACTTGCAGCTACTGGGCCTTTAACACATTCGGCACTAAAAGAGTTTAAACTAAAGTGACTTACCTCAAGGAAGCATCGTTCCTACTGTTATCAGCGTTCCAACAAAATCGAATGAGCTTAATTCCTGATACCAAAATCAATATCTCTTTCAATTAGTGGAAAGTGTAGATCAAGATCAAGCTGCAGGAAATGCAACGAAGTCTGATCTTACTCGCCTATAATACATGAAATACTGACAAAATAATTCTGAAATACAATAACTTTAGTAGATTTTTTTTTCTCACAGAGAATTCAGTCCGATTTAAAGTAGCATTCGAAAGGAAAAGTTCGAACGGAAATGATGCAAATAGTTGGCAAGAATGATAGACTTTAACCCTTTGGCTGCCAAGCGCGACTCACTAACCTCTTGCGGACAGTGTTGGTCAAGATCAGACTGCATGTTTCGTGCAGTCTGATCTTGGATCAACTCTGTCCGATAAGGACATCTTTTATTCTCCAAATGATACCTGTGAGATAGCAAAATTTGGGGTTTTTTTACCCTCGGCTCAAGAAAATTCATTTCGCTTATTAAGCGGGCTGAAGGTTAAGAGAAACGTTGCACGAGGTATCGATTTGGTAATTAATTTGTTATCTTCTTAAACAAATGTGCAGCAGACGTTTTCAAAAACATAAGTGAAAAACAGAGAGGAACTACAGAAATTGACGCTTTACACACGCCCCCAAGTTTAAACGACCCTGTAGGTGAAAACTTATGAACACATTCACGTTGGGAAAGGAGAAAATGCTGGTAACCATCATTTTCTCCTTTTTCCCCACAATTTTTTCAATCCTGTTAATGACCTTCGGTTTATTTGTATCAGGTTTGAATTTTCGTGTACCTGTAGATGTTTCCAATTCGGAAGAGTCTAGAATTTGTTGATTGGCAAAAACTTAAAATTACGAGATCTATGTGAAAAAAAAAATGTAGCGAAAAGAAAAATGTCCTCGTTTCGGGGACCTTTCCTGTGGCATAAAAAAATTATGAATAGTCAGCTGTAAAATGCAAACTGTACCATAAGAATTAGATGATATGCTAACAGCAAGACACAAAAAAGATGCTTACAACTTGAAAATTATGAAAGCAGCATAAAATACCAATTAAAAAAGACAGTAATTGTTGAATGCTTTGTAATACACGTATGACCTTGAATAGCTAAGAGTTCTAAGCCAGGAACACATGGATAGGTGCACCGGCCGCCGTCTGACAGCAGCATAAAACAAAAACAAACAAAAACAACGGTTTCATGCCTTATATTATGACCCTTGAATATAGCTATGAAAGCATCTTATAATTGTCGTTCTTTACTTGCCATCTTTCTGAAATAATTCTTGAGTAGTCGACTTTCAAAACGATTTGAAAAAAGATTATAAAAATTAAAAAATAAAGTTACCTATGATTTAACGTTCATTACTCGTATTTATCACCGAAAACACTGTAGCAAAAGGAGAAATTGCTCGTTACGAGCAATTTCTCCTTTTGCCACAGTGTTTTCAAAAACCGTTTGCTGCAGGATGCAAGGGTAGTCTTCGCCAGCTTATATGAAGTAAGAAATCTATCAAGAATGCGGAACAAGATCTATCGCTCACTTCAATGTCGGCTCCAATTTGTACTAATTCTTATAACCGTTAGCACATTCAGCGAAAAACTGGGGCTTTTGCGGACGGTATAAATCAAGATCAGACTGCACAAATCGTGCAATCTGATCTTGGATCTTTTCCGTCAGTTTGTTAGGTAAAAAAACTGCAAGATATTTTTTTTTATTATTTTTTCATCTGTCGAAAGAGGTCGAGACTATGTAAGCCATGCTCTGTAACAAGGGGGCTTAATGCATCTGCGAGTAGTCTCGACCTTGTAGGCTGACCTGAATCGAAAATTGTCGCTACTGGTCCTTGTTCTGTATGTCAAAGGACCGGTCTACCTCATAATTAAGTCAGTTGTTTAGAAAAGGGGCCAATTTGGATCGACAATTAATGTGATGACTTTCCTGGTATCGTGTGTCACCAAGATGCATTAAGCCCCCTTTTGTCACGGCGTGGCTTATGTATTTTGCGCTGGAAGAATTAAAGAGAAAATTTCTAGAGTGTAACATTGCTGCAGTAAATACTTGGCATTTGTCCAAAGTTATTTTTAGACCATTCCGTATGAACAGATGCCGCCATTATGGGAAATCAGACCAACATTCTGATGAACTAAGATAAAATTGGTCAACAAAACAGTGTAAGTTATGCGTCTACCTCACTCTTGCAGATAAATGCAATTATGATAATTCAACATTCGATAAAAAGTTTTTAAAAAACCTCATCAAAACGTCTGTATCAATTTTAAGGTTCGTCCTTGAATCTTAGATTAATTCAAATTTAAGACGGCAGTAAAACGTGTTTGGAGCGTAAGCTTCTAACTTTGCGACAGCTGACTAATTTCTAGACCAGTCCAAACCTTAACACGTAAGGTTACGGCTTGCTGACCATTTTCGGACAATGTAGATCAAGATCAGACTGCACAACACGTGCAGTCTGATCTTAAATCTACACTGTCAGATAAGGAGATATTTGTGATCCGTCACGCAAAAAAGCACAATCTGGGAATTCCGTGTATCAACTACGTCAAAACAGACCAAAGATGAGTGCAGATCAAATTAAGTTGATAGTTCAAAAATAATTGTATAACAAGGTATAATGACCACTTTTCTCACAGAAAATATCAGAAAAGCAACTAGTGTCAACTCTGATTAGCCTGCGCAATTCGCACATTTTGACCAGGGTTGACACTTTTGGCAGTGTCCAGAGGTCCCTTTTTGCGTTACTTACAGGTCACATTTTTCTTCAAAATAAGCATTTGAAATAGCATCATTTTGGTTTTTACAATCGACTTGAAAAGTTTTATCTAATTTGTTCAGCAGGAAATATGTTAACCTTTGTCCTGCTGAATAAATGGAATGGACCCCCCCCCCTTAATTTTGCTATTTCAAAGGTTTTCTTTTTTTAAAAGGGGGGGTGAAAATATATCTCCTTATCGGACAGTGTGTGGTGTCCGTGGTCGTGAGGTGGGGCGTCGACCTCATAACCTAAAGGTCCTGAGTTCGATACCCGGGAGCGTGTTTCAACTGGGATTTTTCATTGGCCCACACATTCGGCGTGAGTACTGGTGCAGTTCCCAGGAAGCAGAATCGAGAGAGATTGGTATAAGTTGTAAGAACTTGTTTCTCAATCGATTTAAAATAAATATTTAAACTACCGGACAGTGTAGATCCAAGATTAGACTGTACGTACTTTGCAGTCAGATCTTGATCTACACTTTCTGCAAAAGATCATTGAGTGCTGCTCTGCTGTGTAAGGATTAAAGGATTTTACCAACGACATATAAAATAAGACTCAAATGATAGAATTTATCTTTGATAGGGTGGAAAACATTTTGGAAAAAACTGAGAAATGTTAGTTACCATTTATCAGTGATATGGTAGAATATGTTGTGGGAAAAGGGTAAAATGCTTTTTTTCCTTTTACCAAAATGTTTTCAACTGCCTTTTTCCAGTTGTTTTAAATTTGAGAAAGTGTGGTAAAGATTGAGCGTTCCAAGCAAGAGATATTTTAGTATATAAAGTTAAAAGTACAACTCTACAGCCAGAGAGAGAAAAAAAAAACGTTTAAAAACTTATACTGTGTATGATGGTTCAGATATTGTTTAGCTGTGTAAACATAGGTAAGGGATGGATAAATCTGGTCTAATTCTTTACCACACAACATGATTTTAGACCTGTCGGAATTGACAGCATTTGCTGATGAAAGTTTCAATGTGGCTCATATGAAATTCTTTTTCTTTGATAAGATAGAAAACATTGTAGGAAAGGAGAAAATGCTGGTAACCAGCATTTTCTCCTTTTCCCACAATGTTTTCAAAAGCCTTCTCTTTCAAAGGTGTTAAAAGTCGTTATTATGCAGTATATGGCTAAGGGATGTCCCACAGTTTTCTACCCTTCTTGAAGTAATTTTCAAATTTCTAGTCACTTTTATCTTGTTGTTCACAAATGATTTCAGTTTGGACCAGTCTAAAATTTTGTCGCCTGGTAAAGAGTTAAAAACTGTACTTAGCAAGTAGCAAGAAGCTATTGAATACCTGCTGCTTAACCCATAGAATGCTTAATTAAATGGACATTCTGAACTAGGAGACAGCTCTTTGGCCCAATATGATTTGAAGTAGAAGCGTAAGTACAAGATCAGAGTGCTCATTCTGTGCAGTCCAATCTTATCTGCACTGCCTGCAACAGTAATACATGTATAAGTTGCTCTCATCAATAACAGGAGAGGAACTTTATAAGCTAGCAGCTTTTATTCCAATCCTTTTCACATATCTTTACCAACCAGAATATTACCCTGTATGTAAATATTATATTGAATAAAATATGTTTAAACTAATCTACAGGTTACCTCCTTTATCATACAATCACCAGTTTTAACCACTCTGAAGAGCCAGGCTTTTGAAAACATTGTGGGAAAAGGAGATAATGCTTGGTAATCAGCATTTTCTCCTTTTCCCCCAGTTTTTTTCAATCGGCTCAAAGACAACTTTTAATTATCAGTCATATTTATTTTGATTTTCTAAACAAATGAATGTGCTGGTTTTACCTATTTTCTGGTATTGAAGACAAATGAATAAATAGGAGTTGGTCATTGGTCAAAACAGTAGACATGTTTATCTGCAAGGGCCATGTCTTTTTGCTTGCAATTTTAAACCATCTATCAATTTTAAAGATATTTCTCTTGGGACATACAAGATTACAAGATAGTTCCTCTCTATTTTTCACAAATATTTTTGAAAATGTCTGCTGCACATTTGTTCGAGAAGATAACATACAATACTTTCTATTGGGACAAGTCTAAAAATACTGTTGTTAGGTAAAGAATTAAAGCATACCTGATGCTTGCCTATTACAGTCAATTTCCTTATCTTACTCACTTGAGTAGTGAAGCAATGGCCTCTCAGGACCGTCTGGTAGCTAAATACAGGTGGCCACTAACTCAGGTTTGATTGTATACCATTCTATCAACAACTAAGCATAATAACATATTCACATGCTTTAGCATGTAACTTTTCTGAAACCAGAGCAAACTAATCTCCAGAGATGATGGTTTGTTCCAGGTTTCTCTTCATTAACAGCTTATTATGGTGATTTTTGTATAATTGTAGCATCATTAACATACTGGGCATTCCAGTTATTTTGTGGACTAATTATGCATATAAAAATCTCGTTCTATTGGTCTCCTCTTGATTTCTACCACACAAAGCCAACTTTTAATGACCCTGAGAGAAACTTTTGAACACATAGTGGGAAAAGGAGAAAATGCTGGTATCAAGCATTTTCTCCTTTTCCCACAATGTTTTCTACCCTATCAAAGACAAACGACAGCATTAGAGCCACTTCTAAATTATCTTCTGTGACATTCACACATTCTTTCAAAGCTAAAGATTACTTTCTCACTCAACCATCATCGAAACATTACATAGTTGTGAAAGAGGAACAAATCCTGTTGCAATGAAAATCATCAATCCCTAGAAACAAGAAGGCCAAGATGGCCCTGGATCGCTCACATGAATTTTTGAGAGGACCATAGCCAATTTTCTTTTTGAGGTATTGAAACACTGGAAACAGAATCATAATTTTGCCAAGCAATTTTCAAAAGCTCACCTGTAAAAGTCATTTCAAAATCTGACCAGCAGTTTCAGAAAAGAATTTTTAAGAGTTTCTTCATTTACATATCGTGCAAGTAGCCCCTATTCACTAGAGCCATGTTTTTCAACATTTCGTGAACAATTTTTGAAAAAGGACATTTCTGTGAAATTATTATAAAATCTAACCAACTGTTTCAGAGATGAATAATTTTCAAGAATTTCTTCATGTCTGTATAGTGCAAGTAGCCCCCATTCACCAGAGCCATGTTTCTCGACGGATGAAAATTTCGCGAACAAGTTTTGAAAAGGGTCACCCTAGGAACAATGCTATGAAATTATTTTAAAATCTGACCAGCAATTTCAGAGAAGAATAATTTTTTAAGAATTTCTTCATTTCCATATGGTACAAGAAGCCCCCATTCGCCAGAACCATGCTTCTTGACAGATCAAAATTTCACGAACAATTTTTAAAAAGGGTCACCCAAGGAACATCTCTGTGAAATTATTTCCAGCCATTCAAGAGAAATTTTTTTTTAAGAATATTCCTTCATTTCTGTATAGTGCAAGTGGCCCCCATTCACCAGAGCCATGTTTCATAACAGATCAAAATTTCGAGAACAGTTTTTGAAAACAGTCACCCAAAGTACATCCCTGTGAAATTATTTTAAATTCTGGCCGGTGGTTTCAGAGAAGAATATTTTGAAAGAATTTCTTAGAAAATTCCATTTGGTTGCCAAGGCAACCAGAGTTTTTGACAAAATCAAATTCTGGGAACTTTTCAAAGAGGACCTCCCAATGAACATTCTACCCAAGTTTGGTCCATATTGGCCCTTGGGTTCAGGAAGAGTTGATGATTAAAGAATTGTTGACGACGCACTATACGCAACGGATGATGGACACCAAATGATCCTAAAAGCTCCCCTTGAGCATGTTTTGCTCAGGTGAGCTAAAAACAAGAGTAGCACATCCTGGTGCCAAGAACGGCACTAAGTGCTTAATTTTTAGTGAAAATTTTTAGGTAAAAAAGGGGCATAACTGTATTAAAAACAGATTGATGGTTACCGGCCCTTGTTGTTAAAAGTCCAGATTGTGTGGTATAGAGTTAATTCCCTTTTGAATGTGAACAACTTGTCCTTGTTAAAAGTAAATAAATACACTTATGACTGGAATTTTATAAAATGCAAAGTTTTTGTAAATGTTAAAATGTTTTACACAACAATGACGCCAACAACACCAGGCGCCCTACAACAATATCTGGACGTTTTCTTCGAAAACAACCCTGCCAAATAATGTTTGCATCAAACTAAGTGGTACAAAACCCAATGAACAAAGACCATTCAATTTGTGTCGAGATTTATTTATACATTCTATAACATATAGGTCTACAGTACAGCTATAACAATTTTAACCCTTTACTACACAACAAAATTTTAGACCCATCCATATTGAAAGCATTTACAGAATACAACAATTCCATTGTAGCTCAAAAGATGCCATCTTTTTTTGATATATATTTCTTTATTTGAATGGTGTTTTTTGGCTGCTTTCAACATTATTTCAGTCATATCACAGCAACAGCTCACATATTCATGTATTTCCAGGGTTTTACCAGTACTAGGCTACGGTCAATATTTGGCATGAAGGCTAAGGCTCTGAAGTGTTTTGCCCATGTACACACCCATGAAAAACCCATTGGGGGCCACTAAGGCTTGGGACCAGGCAACTAGCCCTAAACTTTGTCACTGAGCTACACAGTGTTATCAGCATTTTCTCCTTTTCCTACAATGTTCTCAAAAGGTTTCTTTATCAGGGTCGTTAACAGTTTGCTTTGTGTGGTAAAGGAATAGTACAAGAAATAACTAAGATAGAAAGTATATGTAATAACAGAGAATATCATATATAGATAAAAATTTTGATTTAAATAACTAAATAAGACTTTAAAAACTATAATCATAATAACAAAAGCATATATCCTGCTGTAAGAATTGACCTGGCAGGGCATGGCTAACCTTTGACATGCAACTACCATTCCATTTTTTATTTTAGAAGCCTTGCACCAGTGAGGAATTGTCCGCAGTAAATCTATGAACACATGCGTTATAAGAGTGCCTTACTGATTCTTTATTATACATACACACGGTGTGCATACTCTTTTCTCATCTAAACACAAATGTGAAAAAAGGTGCTTACTACCCATGTTGTTTAATTCTAGTGTTCTTTATTTTGATTTTGCATTTTATACGGCTAATCATAATTAATTTGGAATTACCTATTTTACTTGAATCTAAATTTCAGAAATCCAGGTAATTTCTTACAGCCTATAATTCTAGTTCATAAATGAATCACTATAAGAAACAACCTATGTGTTACTGTTTTTATCATATATTCATTACAAATTTTCTTATCTTATATGTATTTGATAACACAATTATGTGACACCATTTTGTACATATTGCAGTGAAGTGAATGGGTTTTATCATCTCGGATGCAACTATGAACAGTTTTGCATGTTGTGATCTGTAATTTGTGAAATACATGTACTGTTAACTGAAAAAAAGAATCTGACATTCCTTGGCATTTGGGATAAAATTTCATTAAACTTGTCAATAAAATGTTATTAAGGTTGTGGACCTGTAATGGAAAACATCTTTCAACTGATATTATCCTACAAAATTTGCTATGATTAAAAATGAGTACTATTGTACTGCTTTCACCGAGCCATTTTTCCTGTTTGTCCATAAGATTATCAATTATAAATCAAAAACCACTATATTCTCATTCCAAAGGGAGATAATAATTACTTCCCTTCTCTGGAAACTAACAGAAGTATCAACAAAAAAATCTCAAGATAGATATCAAAGGAATTTCTGGTCCGTTAAAAATGTGCAAAAGTATTATATATATGTATAAATCCGTATTTATCAATTACCAAAACATTTTATGCCATGCTGTACTAGAAGTATTACAGGTCTACTACCTTAAACCATTACCACACAATCCCTACTTCTGACGCCCTGTGAAAGAAACCTTCAGAAAACATTGTGGGAAAAGGAGAAAATGCTGGTAACCAGCATTTTCTCCTATTCCCACAATGTTTTCTACCCTTCACAAAACAAATTTCAAATTTTCAGTCACTTTTATTTTGTTGTCTGCAAATGCTTTCAATTGGGACCAGTCAAAAATAGTGTTGTCTGGTAATGGGTTAATAAAGATATTTTCTTGAAGAGTTTGATAAAGGTTTATCTCAAATGCCAACGAGTGTGAGATCCTATATTTCTCTGCACATCTTTACCTCCTTGTTACTCTTTACAAGGCCATTGAATTCTCGACTAGTCAAAACTGAAAACATTACAATACTCCAAATTTAATGAGGCTCAAAAGATGAGTACTGTCTTTGAAAAGGTAAAAAACATAGTCGGAAAAGATAAAATTACTGGTTACCAGTACTTTCTTCTTTCTCACAAAGTTTTATGCTGTGTTACCTTCTCCTTTGGCAGTCAAAACAAAAAGCTGTTTAGCAAAGGACTAAACTTCCATTAATACAGATCTCACACTGGCAAGTACTCTGCACAATCTGAAGAGATTGGTTAATTAATAAAGAAATGTGAATACAAATAATAAAAAGAAAGCAATAATTAAAATAGAAAAAAACCCATTGAGGTTTTAGACTAGATCTATGTACAACAAAAAATATTTTTTTTTGTAAAATTAGAGAAATTGCTTTATAGAAGCAATTTCTCTTTCAGCCCAATGCTTTGCATTGCCTGCTGTAATACTTGTAAGTCATTTACAGGAAATAATGAGGGAAAGAGAAAAGATTAGTCTTGAATGATTTCATAGGCAATTGAAAATAGTTAAAGCACTTGGAAATAATTAAAGCAATGTAAAATAGTTAAAATAATTTAAAACAGTTACATTAAAACTAGCAAACTTTTTTTCAGCTATTCTATAACAATTTTAAGACGCTAATCTATGGAGAAAAAAATATAATATTAACATATCATATTTCTAAATTAACAAAAATCCAAAGAAAAATTAAATTATGAAAACACAAAGAATGAGCACATGTGTTTTTATATGCGTCTTTATCAAACAAAAAATCTTGATGAAAGCATCTGCAGATAAAAAAATTTTCAAAAACTTTCCATGAAATTGTGGAAAAAAAATCACAGCTAACTAATTGAACTAGAAATAGTGTTTCTTTTGCAGCATTTCCTCCTTTTCTCTACTCTATCCATTCAAAGAAGAAATCAATCGGGGTTTTTTTTGCCACATTTGATTTGTTGTCTGCAAGTGCTTTCAAATAGTCTGAAATTTTGTTATTTGGTATAGAGTTATCCAATTACTAAATGAGGATATTTCAGACAAGTCCACCTCTAACCCTTTACTCCATAGATACCTATTTCTATGCATTGCTTGCAGGAGCCTTTGAAAAAACATTGTGGCAAAAGGTGAAATTGCTCATGACGAGCAATTTCACCTTTTTCACCACATTGTTTTCTATGCTTATCAAAAGGTTTCATATACACATAAGAAACAGCTTCATCCTAGCTGTTATTTAGGGTCAATTAGAGATCCATAGAAACGCCTTATGGGATAAAGGGTTTACAAAATTATAGATGTCAAAATGAATATGACTCAGAGATCGAAAGTTGTACTAGAAAGGATAGAAAACACCTTGGGAAAAAGGGAAAAATGCTGGTTACCAGCATTTTCTCCTTTTCCTACAATGTTTTCAAAAGGCTACTTTCTCAGGGTCCTTAAAAGTTGTAATTGTGTAGTAAAGGATTAAAGTATTTCCAAGAGACAAAACAAACAAAACAAGAGACTGAAGTGATCAGACTTGTAGTCAAAATGTTAGAAAATATTGTGGAAGAGGAAAAATCCTTCTTACCAGCATTTTCCATTCTCCCACCACAATTTCAAAACATTTATCTGCAGGCTTGTAAAAACTTTAGAAATACTTGGTAACTATAGGGTTATTGCACATTGATTCTACAAATACAAATTATTAACTCTTTACCACATGACAAAATTTTAGACTTGTCCAAATTGAAAGCATTTGCAGACGACAAAATAAAGATGACTAAAAAATAGAAATTTGTTCTTGGAAGGGTAGAAAACACTGTGGGAAAAGGAGAAAATGCTGGTTACCAGCATTTTCTCCTTTTCCCATAGTGTTTTCAAAAGGCTTCTTTCTCAGGGGCGTCAAAAGTAGGGATTGTGTGGTAATGGGTTAATTAATATCCCTACCAGCGCTTCGACAGAAACAGGCAATTACTAGTATTTTGTACAAAGACAGACACACAGACAGACAGGCTGATTCCAGTATACTCCCAAAAACATTTGTTTTGAGGGGATGTAATAAATTTCAGACATTTATTTGTGTCTAGGATGGTGTGTGTGTATGTGTGTTGGAAAATGAACCAACAGACAGACTGATAAGATTAATTCAATCAAAGCTAAATAGCCCTCTTCTACAGCCATGAACACTGAATCCAATGAATCCAATGGTGGATTTTTTTTATCAACAGATTTGACTAAACAAGTGGATGTTGCAGATCGAAGATTGGACTGTACATTCTGTGTTGTCTGAATCTGATCTATGATGTTTGCAGAAGCCAATGTGACTGACAATGAAACACACTTTTAAAATTCATCTAACAATGATGGGATCTACTTATTGCACAAAGAATCTTGAAAAAATATACAATTGTTTGACAAACAATACATAACAGTTCAACAATAAGAAAATCAGCTGAACACTGCTACAAATAAAGGCAAATTGCACATGTATCTATTGGTTTAACCTGTTACCACACAGCAAAATTTTAGACCTATCCAAATTGAAAGCATTTGCAGATGAAAATTTCAAATTGGCTCAAATGGTGCAATTTTGCTTTGATAGGGTAGAAAACTTTGTGGGAAAAGGAGAAAATGCTGGTTACCAGCATTTTCTCCTTTTACCACAGTGTTTTCAAAAGGCATCATCCTTTTGATGGCGTAAAAAGCCATCATTGTGTGGTAAAGGGTTAAATGTTTAAAAGTAAAAGATTTTGGTATCTTATTATGCAAATATACTATTTCAATCCTGTATACGCAGATCTTTTTGAGCATGATAAAACTATTACATGATTGAATTATCTGGATTTCATACAAAATTTCTCAACTCTTAAACTCTCCCAAACAAGCCCTGGTTTTACGTATCTGCTGCACAAGTCTTTAGAAAACACTGTGGGAAAAGGAGAAATTGCTCATAACGAGCAATTTCTCCTTTTCCCACAGTGTTTTCTAGCCTATCAGAAAACTTTCTGCCATTCTCATTAAATTCAAACTTATCATCTGAAAACACTTTGAGTTTGGGACAGTCTAAAATTCGTCATTTGGGAAAGGGTTAAAAAATAACATAAGTATGGACTCATCCAAGTTGAAGGCATTTGCAGATGAAAAGTTGAATGTAGTCTGAAAGATGGTTTCTGTCCTTGAAATGGTAGAAAATATTGTTGGGGAAAAAGGAGAAAATGAATAATTCCTGCATTTTCTCTTTTCTCCAAAATTGTTTTCTACAGCTGCTGTCTTTTTCAGAGTTGTTAAAATGAGATTATTTTTACCTAAAAGTTGAGAAGAAAATAACCCAAAAGAGAATAAAATGATTATTGATTGACTGATTAATTGATTGTATGGTATTTAATGCCATTTTCAATATTATTTCAATTATATTGTGGCAGCCAGTGCACCTATTTATGCTTTTCTGGAATCTCTTTAACCAGTACTCCATACAGTTTTCTTTCGAAGCTACTGGCTACTTTCCCACATAATCATAATCAAGAAAATAGTTAGTAAAATCATCTGGCCAGAAAATCTCTGGCACAATTTATTCTTGCAGCTTACTGACAAAGACACTGATTGCACTTAAAAAACAATAAAACATTGCACTAATTTGGATTTCAAAACAAACTAAAGCTAAATCACAAAAGGGTAAAGACATGCATGCATTTAGAGACTGGCTATGCCATATCTGCTTATTCCTTTCAAAAACAATCTCAAGTTGTTGTGCCACTGAGGGAAAAAAGCTTCTGAAAACATGGTGAGAAAAGGAGAAAATGCTGGGAACCAGCATTTTCTTCTTTTTCCCACCATGTTTTCGACCCTCTCTATGTCAAATTCTATCACTTGAGCCATATTTACCTTGTTGTCCGAAAATGCTTTCAATTCAGGAAAGTCTAAAATTTTGCCCTCAGGTAAAGAGTTAAACAAGAGCAATGCATGCCAGCAAATGTTTTCTGTGGTTATTTTTTTAAAAAAAAAGGTTAAAAAAGGGGCATAACTATATCAAAAATATTTACGGAATACCTGCCCTTCTTGTATAGAATTTTCTTTCCATAATTAACAACAAGCCCATATGATTAACAACCAGCCCAATATTACAGTAGTTGTCTTCAGTAATAAGAGGAAGTTGAAAAAATGACAACTAAACTCTAATAGTTACTCGCCCTTGTTGTATATGTTCCCCTTTTGATAGTAAAAAACTAGTCTAAGTTTGAAGTAAATATCTTCAAAACAACATAGATACTGTAAAATGTCAAAGTTTCGTACATCAATGATGACAACAACATAGACATCAGGCCTATGGCAATACCTTGATGTTGCCTTCGGAAACAGCCAAACTAAATATGTAAAAAAATTAAAACCATTATCTTAACTCTTAACCAACAAAGTTACTCTTCATTAGGTAGGAAATCTACCAGCACAAAAAGGAAACATTCATAACAAAAATTCCTCTTGCTTCGACTTGTTCAAAAAGCTCTTTCTTCTGGCTGTTAGTATCGTAACATGAGATCTTTTGGTCAAGGATTAAGCCTTTAACCCATTACCACACAATCCCTACTTTTGACGAACCTGAGAAAGAAGCCTTTAGAAAACATTGTAGGAAAAGGACAAAATGTTGGTAACCAGCATTTTCTCCTTTTCCCACAATGTTTTCTACCTTTCACAAAACAAATTTCAAATCTACAGTCACTTTTACTTTGTTGTCTACAAATGCTTTCGATTTGGACAAGCCTAAACTTTTGTCCTTTGGTAATAAGTTAACTAGGCTGCAACGCGTGACTCACAGGCCTTTTGCGGACAGCGTGGATGAAGATCAGTCTGATCTTGGATCTACAATGTCCCATAGGGAGGTACTTTTTTCTAAAAATTAAGTTTTACATAACATTATTTAGGGTTTTACTCACCAGTTGGAAAGTATTATTCAACTTATTTAACAAAATAAGGGTGAACCAACCTAGTGAACAGGGCTTTTGAAAATATCAGAGGAATGTAGAAAATGCTAGTATCAGCATTATTTCCTGTTCCCATAATGTTTCCTTTCCCTTTTCATTACAATGTTTCTCAGTTGTTGGCCAAGGGCTTTCAATTTAGAAAAATCTAAAATATTGTTGTCAAGCAAGAGGCTAGATTGAGGTTATTATGAGCTCTTTAACATTACAATAATGATTAAAATGATTATCTACTAATGTGTGTCTTCAATCAAATTATATTTAACTCTTTACCACACAATCTAAGGTTGAAACAACCATAAGGTAGAAGCCATTTGAAAACATTGAGGGAAATGGAGAAAATGCTGGAAGCTAGCATTTTCTCCTTTTTTCTAAAATATTTCTTTAACCTATTTCCTTCAATCAAAGAAAAAATCCACCATTTGTGCCAAATTCAAATTGTCATTGTAAATCCTTTAATTTGGCCAAGTCCAAAGTTATGGTGTCTGGTAAAGAGTTCATTAATTCAACTGACAGAATACATTTATATAAAGTTAATAATAAAATAAAATAAAAAACATAACAAAGACTAGAAATTAACATCTTGAGACATCAAGATTATAACATTCTGACATATTCTTGTTTTTAAACATGCAACAATATTTCTACTAATAGATGTATACGTGGATATACATGTATATGTGTGCAGAAAAATTTGCAAATTAACAATTACAGACATTTCGCATAGAGAAATGTTTGTGAATTCAAGACCCTGGTTCTTTGTTGGCATACATTAAATTTTTGGTCATGTACTCAGGGAAATTTGTGATTTTTTTTTTTCAAATTCACGAAATGGCAAAAATTTCCACATCACAAAAATTTCCACTTATACAGTATTTGTACACATGTAAACCAGTATCTCTGAGATTTTTCTTTTGTCTTCTTTTATATCCTGGTCCCTTTTCTGCTTTGAAGACAAAATTAGGCCCAAACCTGCAAAAAAAATTAGTTTCACTTACAACTGCTTTGAATTTTGACAAGTCCAAACTTTTGCTGGTTTGGTTAAGTCAAACACTATCAGACTGAATTCAAACAAGAACTAACTATTTACAATGCCAAGTTCTGGCCAAATGAATGTACATGGAACTACAATTACACCTAAAAAGTCTGCTTTTTATTGATCAGCACTGGCAGATCACATATCTATTTGCATTATGAACTTATAATGAACCAGTGATATACTCTTATTTCCTTATCAGATATTCAAACCAGAAAAATTTAGATTTCCATTATATTAAAACCATTTGCATGTGACAAATGTGGTCAAATAGTGGAATTTTGTCTTTTAAAGGTTCAAAATATTGCGGGAAAAGGAGGCAATACAAAGTGGGCGCATTGCAAAATGGACATAAAATTGATGTGCATTGTACGGTGTGTTTGCATGTGTTGGTGTTTAACTACACAAAACCTCAATAATATTATAGATGAAAACATTCCACTAGGTTAGCAGTTCTCTAAAATTTTGCTGAATTTTTATGGACTTAACTCACTACCAGACAACAAAATTTTAGACTTGTCCAAATTGAAAACATTTGCAGACGACAAAATAAAAGTGAATGACAATTTGAAATTTGTTTTGTGAAGGGTAGAAAACATTGTGGGAAAAGGAGTAAATGCTGGTTACCTGCATTTTCTCCTTTTCCCACAATGTTTTCTAAATGCTTCTTTCTCAGGGGCATCAAAAGTAGGGATTGTGTGGTAATGGGTTAAAGTACATGTTACGTATCAGAAAAGGCACTTGCCCAGTTGGACAAGTCAGACATTTTTTTCATTAATTGCCACTTGTGAGTGGAATTTTACATCCCTGGTTGATGCTGCCTTAGGTCCATTTCTTACATTCAGATCTAAAATTTCAGCAGAGGAGCTTCTCCTCAGGACAAAGATGTCAATAAAGAAACAACATTTTGCTTTATAATACTGCAAAGAAATTTGTCATGATCTGATTGGTTAACATGCCGGGAACATATATCTTGTTCCCTGGCAAAAACCATGTAAAACCAGTTTCCCTTTTGAGTGCTCTGTAAACATCACTACACGCAGCACAACATCCAAAATGGTGGAGTCGATCGATCACCAGACTGCACATTTATGCACCAAACTGCACTTTTTAGTGACGTCAGTTTTCAGTGACATCAGTTTTCATTGAATTGGGGCACTAAGAAGGGAATTTCTATTTCGTCAACATACTTGATACATGAAATTATAAAACAGGAAAATTTCGCTTTATGCGCTTTAAAGGGTAAAACTTTGCAGTATAATAAATTTGTTGTACGGTCAGGTGGCAGGGGACTTAGAAACTTGTTCACGGCTGTGGTAAATCATGACTAACCACAGCTGTGAACAAGTTTCCGAGTCCCCTGCCATCTGACAGTACATCTAATAATACCTTGAGAGTATTGTCCCAGCTTCCAGTGCAGAGGGCAGTCCCATCTGGGGAAACACCCAAACAGCTGACTCTGTTCTCATGGGCATACAGAATGGTGACCCTGTTCCCCTTTAAAACATCCCATATATTGACAGTATGGTCGTTGTATCCACCAAACAGAAGTCGGCCTTAAATACACAAAAAAGCAATAATAATGTTCACTATGATTGAAAAAAAAAAAGTGGCAGTGCAGTTCTCGAGACAAGGATAAGTACCTAACAGATAGTAAAATGTAACTACAATGACTTTGTATCAAATTATTGTCATTTTTTCCTATCAAATTTATTCTACCATCATTTCCTATCAGTTATTACAACAATATCCTATTAAATTTTTGCCATATTTTCCCATCAAATTCTTATCATAATATCCTATTAAATTTTTACCAATTGTATAAAATATCAACTCTAATCAAATATCTACCCAACTTACCACTTATAGAGAAATCCACAGAGTTACAGCCAAATATAATACTTTCCTTCTTGTAACAATTGGCCTCTCTGTCAGCCCGCAAGTCAAACAAACGACACTGAAAAACAGGACCCATGCTCTATTAAAAAAGTATTTAACTTTTTACTAAACAACTAATCTTTGGATTGGAGTACATTCAAAGCATCTGCAGACAACAAGTGTTGTTACTATGATGATTTCTGACTTTGATAGGGTAGAAAATACTTTGGGCAAGGGAGAAAATGCTGGCTACAAGCATTTTCTCTTTTTTCCACTATGTTTATTACAGGCTTCTCTCTCAGGGTCATTTAACGCTTTACCAAACGAAAAAATTGTAGACCAGTCCAAATTGAAAGCATTTGCAGACAACAACCTAAGTATGGCTAGAAATTTGTATTGGAAGTGTAGAAAACATTGTGGGAAAAGGAGAAAATGCTGGTTACCAGCATTTTCTCCTTTTCCTACAATGTTTTCAAAAGGCTTCTTTCCCAGGGTTGTTTCAAGTCGGGATTGTGTGGTAAAGAGTTAATGCAAGTCATCACATGAAATCCATTTTGCAAAAGTTTGACTCGGATATGATGTAGATTTGGCCTTGACACACAGGGTTAACCAAAAGCAAGAGGTGTCGACCCAGGTCAGCCTGCGTAGCCCGACCTGGATTGAAATTTTTGCAGCTGTGTTAACCCCCATTTCACAGATTACTACTCATAATTATGCCATTCCAGTTTTAACTCTTATCCAACTTACCTTGAGTTCTTTGAGAAGGAAGGCTTTTAAGAACTGTTTATCTTTCATGACCCAGAGAATAGAGGCTTTTGAAAATTAGTACACACCATATTTTCTTTTTCCTAAATTGTTTTCTACCATTCTACAGATAAATCTAATCATTTGAGTTGACATTCAATGTGTTATCTGCAAATGCCTGCATAATGGGCAAGTCTTAAAGTTTTTCACTCATTAGCATGCACATGCAATAAATAGATAAAAAGGTGAGAAAGAGGCTTCATTCTTTTATACCTGTTTGGAAAAATATTTTGGAAAAAGTGAAAGCTGCAGATACAACCACCAGGTAAACTAGCCCATGAGCTGAAGGTGAGCTTAAAAGGAAACTTTCATTAAAATTTTTCGAGTCAAAAAACTCTTTTCAGGCCGAAAGTCTCAAATACAAAATTTACAACAATGACTTATTTTTGAAAGGTCTGCAGTTTCTGAATAGAGACAAAAAATGTGATCTTTAACCTTTTACCCAATAGGGCACTTCTATAGTATCTCTAATTTACCCTAAATAACAGCAAGGATGAAGCCAGTTTTTTTTTTATGGGTATATAAAACC
Source organism: Tridacna crocea (assembly GCA_943736015.1). Taxonomy (NCBI): domain Eukaryota; kingdom Metazoa; phylum Mollusca; class Bivalvia; order Cardiida; family Cardiidae; genus Tridacna; species Tridacna crocea. The sequence goes on from OX031066.1 coordinate 22,851,884, forward strand.
TTTTGATAGCATAGAAAACATTGTGACAAAAGGTGAAATTGCTCGTCATGAGCAATTTCATCTTTTGCAACAATGTTTCCAAAGGCTACAAGCTATGCATAGAAATGAGTATCTATTGTGTGTATCTATGTATGACATATGGTGCAAAGTTAATATATGAATCTTTATTATCTTGGAATACATACTGTGGCATCATCAGAAGCTGTTGCAAAGGCATCCCCACTGGGGTAAAACCGTACATTGTTGATGTCAGATTCGTGACCCTCAAACACTTGTACACACTCCCCATATCTCATATCCCACACCATGGCTGTTTTATCACATCCCTGAAATAAACAATGACTCTTAATCTTTACCAAACAAACAAACAAACAAAAATGGAATTTTCTCAATTCATATCGATTACAGACAGAAAACTAAATAAAGCTTAAATGGTGAGAATTGTTTTTGATAGGGTAGCAAACCTTCTGGGAAAAAGGAGAAAATGCTGGTTACCAGCATTTTCTCCCTTTTCTCATAATGATTTCAAAAACTTTCATTTTGAGGATCAATAAAGCTCTGGAAAATGTGGTAAAGAGTTAACTCATTATTAAACAACAAAATTTTCGGTTTGTCCGAATCAAAAGCATTTGCAGACAACTAAAGGAAAGTGACTGAAAATTTGAAATTTATTTTGTGAAGGGTAGAAAACATTGTGGAAAAAGGAGAAAATGCTGGTTACCAGCATTTTCTCCTTTTCCCACAATGTTTTCTAAAGGCTTCTTTCTTAGGGGCGTCAAAAGTAGGGATTGTGTGGTAGAGAGTTAACACATTGCCTCCTTCTGAATAACTAATAATTTTCCAGCAATAGAGTACATTTGAAAATACTGCAGCAACTGCAGAAATTCATGTAAACTTCAGTAAACCTTGATTCATTTTATTTTCCCACATTTTATCTACATCTTGATCCATATATTCACTCAGAATGTCAAAACTTGGGATGGATCATGAATAATCATGAATAAGAAGAAGTACAGACAATCAAAATACATGTACAATGTAATGTTTTACCTGTCAAAGACTTCATTCTCCCACTATTTTTAAGCTTGCTGCTAAAGCAAAATTCCAGGACAGGCCACCTCATTGGCTAAGACAAAACGCCTTAGCCAATCATGAGACTAATTGAATTGAGATCTTGAGACAATACATAGATCTAGAATTATAGAGGAGTCAGAGTCTGTGAAAAGCAGATTTCATGCATCTGCATAAATGTTATGCATTACCAAAAATTAATCCCCCCCACCCCTTATCACCCTGCATAGTACATGCAGGCTGATATGAGCTGACACTTCAACTCATTACCACATAAGCAAATAAAAGACTTGTCCAAATTGAAAGCATTTGCAAACGACAATTTAAACATAGCTCAAACGATGAAATTTTACTTTGATAGTGTAGAAAACATTGTGGGAAAAGGAGAAAATGCTGGTTACCAGCATTTTCTCTTTTTCCCACAATGTTTTCAAATGGCTTCTTTCTAGGGGTTGTTAGGGGCAATGAGTTAAGCTATTTCTAAATCTCATGCAAGTGCAACAACTATTCTATCCCCAAAATCAGTCAATTGTCAGACTAAATGGACTATACATCCGAAGGGGCTTGACAATGAAATGGTTTAAAATCTAGAATGCCTGCAGATATTCAAGTTTTAAAAGTTACATGCACAACTACACATCATAGAGATTTATTGTCGTAAGTTTGGACTTACCGACCACCAGGACCATAACATAATACTACCCTAGGGGCGTATAAAAATGCATCACAGATATGCATTAAACCCTCTTTTGCCAGATCAGCGCTCAGATATATAGCCTCAAATGTCCGTATTCCGTGATGTTAAGGAAACAACAAGATAAAATTAAGAATTGAGACTAGAATATGAGCTGAAAATTACTTGCCTTAATAAAAGAATCGTTTCTGATCAGTTTCGTATGAAAGGAATAACTTTGATAACAATTTTCATGTTCAATGGGCATAAATAAAGAACATGCCGTCGGCCATATCGTGCAAAGATGGCATGACCTAATTCCGAGAGCTCGGTAGTATTTACAGAAAGTCGAAGATCTCAGCATTTTTGGAGAAGGGACATTAATTAGATTAAGGAAAAAGATGTAAATTTCTTTTACAAAAAATATTAGTTGAGTTTCACAAGTATTTGTCTTGTATTTGTCTGAAATTCAAGGGCAATTCAAGGGCAACAAAACTATCAAATATTATCGTAATTAGGTCACGCCATCTTTGCACAAGAAGGCCAACAGTATGTTCTTTATTTATGACCGTTGAACATGAAAATTCTTAACCAAGTTGTTCTTTTCATGTAAAAGTGATCAAAAATATTTTTTTTTATGAAGGTCAGGGTTATGAGCAGAAATAACATTAGAGGTCATCAAACTATGTGCTTTATGGCATGTACACAAAAATCACCAGTTCAAGGACATTCACGGAATAAGGACACTTCACTTCATTTAAAGCTTAGATTCTACCAAAGCTCAGGGATTTCAATGAAATAGAAAGTGTGACACAATGGCACAAATACTGAAAATCACTAATACCCCAGAGACAAAAAGATTTCCAGTTTCATTGGGAGACAGGTCAATACTCATCACATCCCCTGCATGTCCATGGAAACTTTGGATCAAAGTACCACTCTCCACATCCCATAATGCACAAGTACTATCACCACTTCCTGTTAGAATCTGTGGGAAGAAACATGTAGAACTAAAGTGAAAACAGTGCAATGACTGTACATTTACAGGAACAGCTTCTTTAATGACTCATTTAGATATATCAATGGCCTTTCATTCTTTTCAATCTTAACCAAAACATTCCATTTCAAATCCTGAAAAAGAAAGCTTTTAAAAATATTGTGGGGAAAAAACCAGGCCACCAGCATCTTCTCGTTTTCCAACAATGTTTTCCATCATATTCAAGTTAAAGTCTATCACTTTACCTTTTACCACACAATCCTGACTTTTTTACAATCCTGAGAAAGAAACCTTTGGAAAACATTGTGGAAATGGCAGAAATACTGGTAATAGGCACTTTCCCTAAAATGTGCTCTATCCCCAGAAAAAAAATCAATTTTTGAGTTGCACAACCACACATCATTGAGATTTATTGTGGTAAGTTTGAATTAAGTGTGACTTTTCTTCCTCCTTATAAGTACTATCTTAACCATTTACCTGACTTTCCTGGGCTAAAAAGACCCCTATGGAAGACAGATTTTGAAAACATCAAAGTAAAAGGAGCTGGAAACCAGCCTTTTCTCTTTTTCTCATATAGTTTTCTACAATATAAGAAAGATACGATTCATTTGTACCAAGTTGGAGTTTGCAGCCTACAGTTACTGTTGATTCAGAAGAGTAAACATTTTTTTAATTTGGAAAAGAGTTAATTCGATTCTGTGCAATTTAACATCCTGTTTTTCTGATGTTCAGAAAACAAGGAAATATTTCTTCAAGTTTGCATATTCACTTATTTGCAAAAATAACCAAAGTGTTTTGATTCAATATGAAGCCTCTCTCTCTCTCTCCCTCCGTCCCTCCCAAAGTGTGTGCAGAAGAGTAACATGTGTGAACAGTAGTTCCTGTTTGTCAGTCTGTCTTTTTACCCATATCAGAGCTCCTAATAAGAGTGATTGATGGTATTCTAAATCCATTATTTCTCCTCCAAACCCTATGTTATGGGTACTCATTAGAATCATCTTACTAAGATAATTCTAATGAGTACTTACAATATATGGTTTACCAGAAAATAATCAATATTTTCAATTTCAAAACCAAATTCACTCTCCCTGTCTGAATCTCTGCCTTAACTCTTAACCACATAATCCCTACTTTTAACAACCCTGAGGAAGAAGCCTTTTGAAAACATTGTGGGAAAAGGAGAAAGTGCTGGCAACTAGCAATTTCTCCTTTTCCCACAATACATGTATTTTCTAACCTGCTGCAAACAAATTTAGATTTTTCATTACGTTTATTTAGTTGTCTGCAAATGGTTTCAATTTGGACCAGTCTAAAATTTTGTTGTTTGGTAGAGGGTTCATGTATGGCTCACTCGTGTTTTATAGAGGAACCCCCCAGAACCTTTTGTCAGTTTTTGTTCAAACCCTTTTGTAACCCATTTAATCCTTATCTTAACCCTTTCCCAAACAATCCCTGGTTTTTACGGGTCTGGAATAGAAGCCTTTTGAAAAAATTGTGGGAAAAGGAGAAAATGCTGGTAACCAGCATTTTCTCCTTTTCCCACAATGTTTTCTACCCTATCATATAGAAAAATCATCTTTTTAGCGACTGTTAATTTGTCATCTGCAAAATGCTTTGTATTTGGTCTGGTCCAAAATTTGCCATTTGGGAAAGGGTTAAGAAACTACCCTAATTCTTGTATCCTTATGCCAAATTTTGTTCATCTGCAAATGCTTTCGATTTGGACAAGCCTAAAATATTGTTGTTTGGTAATTAGTTAACCCTTTACTCCATAGACACTTATTTCTATGCATTGCTTGTAGGTGCCTTAGGAAAACATTGTGGCAAACGGTGAAATTGCTCACGACCAGCAATTTCACCTTTTGTCACAATGTTTTTTTCTATGCTATCAAAAGGTGGTGTCATATACACATAAGAAACGGCTTCATCCTTGCTGTTATTTAGGGTCAATTAGAGAGACCATAGAAATGCCTAATGGGGTAAAGGGTTAAAAGATGATTCACTTTACACACTTTCAAGTTTGAAGAGATTTTTCTAACTGTAAGGAGTTAACAACAACAAAATTTTAGACTGGTCCAAATTGAAAGTGTTTGCAGACAACAAAAGAAATATGACTAAAAACAATAAAAATTTGTTTTAGGAAGGGAAGAAAACACTTTGAGAAAAGGAGAAAATGCTGTTTACCAGCATTTTCTCCTTTTCCCACAATGTTTTCAAAAGGCTTCTGTCACAGGTGTGTTAAAAGTTGGGATTGTGTGGTAAAGGCTCAAACTATGCCATAATGTCCTCTAGAGCAGAACCAACCTGGTGATCAGAGGTTGTAAAAGTGCAGCAAGAAAGGTAACTTGTGTGAGTTGCCACTGCCTTCTTCTTGCTAGAAATGTCCGTCTCGTCCAAACTTAGTGGATAAATCGTGCATTTGTTGTCCAGCCCTCTGAAACAGAAAAAAATAGATCAATCATCCTGTACTTTACACAGCAACAACTACAGCTGTCACTGATTGTGACTTAATACCCCCACCAGCGCTTTGAGAGAAATAGGCAATTGCTAGTATTTTGTACACTGGAGGACATACAGACACACGGACAGACACACAGGCTGATTCAAGTATACTCCTGAAAACATTCGTTTTACGGAGATGTAAAAATGTAGACTAGTCCAAATTTGAAGCATTCTCAGACAAAATTATGTCCATTTTGAAAGCATCTGCCTTTGTGATTGTATGCTGTTTACCCTGCTTTTAAGATAATTTCCATTTTATCACGTAGGCAAGTGCACCACTTCATGCTTTCCTGGAGATTCTTTTACCATTAATCCACACAATAATCTTTCCAAGCCATGGGCTGCTTTCCCACATAACCATCATCCAATCAACTGTCAGAGGTGAGAGAGGAATGAATCCTGTTGCAATGACTATCACAGTCCTAAGAAAGAAATTGGCCAAGCCGGGGACGGAATTAGCAACATCTTGTTCTCAAGTTGTGTACACTACTGACAGAGCTAATAAGGCTGGGAAAAAGCATTTGCAAACAAAAAATTGTGTGTCTCAAATGATGACACTTTTCTTTAACCCATTACCAAACGACAATATTTTAGGCTCGTCCAAATCCAAAGCAACTGCAGACGACGAAATAAAAGTGACTGAAAATTTGAAATTTGTTTTGTGAAGGGTAGAAAACATTGTGGGAAAAGGAGAAAATGCTGGTTACCAGCATTTTCTCCTTTTCCCACAATGTTTTCTTTAGGCTTCTTTTTTTTCAAGGTCATCAAAAGTAGGGATTGTGTGGTAATGGGTTAAAGGTGGCCCTTCAGATTTTGGGACAAAAATTTTACAAAAATATAAATAAAATCATCCTTATACTTCAGGAGTCTCCCAAATTCTCATTCATAAAATGCCAGTAGTCAAAAACCATCTGACAACAAGAGAAATTAGAGATTTACTACAGCCAAGGAAACATGGTCTGTTTTTACACAAGCAACTTGGTCATCTACATACCGGAAATGCAAAGACAAAGCTTCAAATATGGCATCCAAAGTAGACATAATGGAAAATAATTACATGTTTGTTACGTTTAAGAATTTAAGCGTCATTTGTCACATGCCAGTCACTTGACATTCCCACAATGCTTTTTTTAAATTTTTGACACAAAACTTAAAAATTCCTTAAGAGGCTACGTAACCTTTTAAGGGAGCACCATCAAAAAAGTTTTTGTTATTTTATGATTCTTAATTGCTGATGATTTGTATTATTTTTTCATATAAATTTCAGTGATATATATATTTTATAATTTGGTGAGATGTGAAAAATATAATTTTTTTATATACCCAACTTAAAAGGGTAAAAAAAAACCTTGCAGAAAGGAGAAAAATGCTCTTTACCAGCTTTTTCTTTTCCCACAATGTTTTCAAAATCCCTTTTTAAAGGGCTGTCGAAACTTAGGACTGTTCAGTGGAAAGGTTAATGTATGCCTACCATGGACTGTCAGAAACACTGTGTCATGCAGTCAATTCGTCCAGTTCCCATGAAAAGAGTTTGAATATATCTGGGCCATGCTTGCAGGGAAGGGGGCTTAATGCATCTCCATGACCCATGGTACAAAGCAAACCATCACATACTTAAGGACTGATAACAGCTGCTTTCAATTTCACTTTATTATGCGGTAGACTGGTTCTTAGACATGCAGAAAATTTTAACAATGGAGAAAAGTTTTGGCCAAAGTCAGCCTGTGCAAATTGTGCAGGCTGACCTGGGTCTATACTTTTTGTAGATGCATTAAGCCCCCTTTTCACAGAGCATGGCTTATCTAAATTTACACATCAAAAGAAGACAACAACCAAAAACAGAAAGAGCTGAAAAAAAATTCACTGTATGTGAATGTAGATGACAGACAAAACGACATTACTTACCCACAAGCCACACATGATCCTGAAGGGCCATAAGCACAAGCCATCACCCAGGTTGTTGGCATGGTCACTGCATGCTCCTGGTTAAAACAGATTACATATCATGTCAGAATATTACATCTGTAGCTGCATATGTATACAGATCTTTATAAATCAGAGTTGATACTACAGTATAGCTGTACATTAGAAAAATAAGGTTGGTATATAGAGAGAGAATAAATACATAGAGATGTCATATATCAAAAATATCTAACAAGGTTGAGAGAATTGATAATTGTCCAGCCATGGCGATACAATTATCAATCGTTCCATCTTCTTGTTTTTTGAATTTCCAAAATTGTGTGGAATAAAAAAAACCAGAAAAGCCCCACAATTTATAGTTCAAGAGATACAGGACATCTTAACCTGTTACCACACAATCCCAGCTTTTGGGGAACCTGAGAAAGAAGCCTTTAGAAAACATTGTGGGAAAAAGAGAAAATGCTGGTAACCAGCATTTTCTCTTTTTCCCACAATGTTTTCTACTCTTCATAAAACAAATTTCAAATTTTCAGCCACTTTTATTTTGTTGTTTGCAAATGCATTGGATATAGACAAGCCTAAAATACTGTCGTTTGGTAAGGAAAACCAGCAAAAAATACCATCGTTCTTAGAATTTCATTATAGTTGTCTTTTTCGATATTAGACAACATTATGTACATATTTTATCTATCTTTTAACATCTGATTTGTAGGTGTTTATTGTTTCTAGCAACTTTATCATTTCTAGCAATGAATAACATGAATTTAGCAATATTTGCCGATGAAAAGGATATGGTTTATATGCAACTGAAATGGATATGGTTTATATGCCATTGAATGGATATGGTTTATATGCCATTGAAATAGATATGGTTTATATGGCAGTGAAATGGATATGGTTTATATGCCATTGAAATGGAAATGGTTTATATGGCAATGAAATGGACATGGTTTATATGTCATTGAAATGGATATGGTTTAGCTATAGTGCTACTGTAACAAATGATGTTGATTATGTCATAAAAGATGATGTTTAACCACAGAAAATTCATTAACCCTTTACTCCATAGATACTCATTTCTATGCATTGTTTGCAGGAGCCATTGGAAAACATTGTGGCAAAAGGTGAAATTGCTCGTCACGAGCAATTTCACCGTTTGTCACAATGTTTTCTATGCTTTCAGAAAAGTTGTCATGTACACATAAGAAACGGCTTCATCCTTGCTTTTATTTAGGGTCAATTAGAGATACCTTAGAAATGCCTTATGGGGTAAAGGGTTAATCTTCGATAAATATCCATGGTATATAAAAAAAAAAATTGTTCTATAAATATCCATATTGCATAGATATTTGTCTAGAAAGATAAATGAGGTTTTGGGTAGCTCACAGGTTAAGTATTTGTTTTGTTATCAGGAAGTACTTGGTTAAAGCTGCTGGCAAACCTAGTCTGACTGAAGTATCCAAAAGCAACACACCGCAAAGTCCTTGCATAGAAATGATGGAAACCAGGAAAGCTTAATAAATGAGCTGAAATGCTGTTCAGACAGACAGGCCTTAACCCATTACCACACAATCCCTACTTCTGACGCCCCTGAGAAAGAAGCCTTTAGAAAACATTGTGGGAAAAGGAGAAAATGCTGGTAACCAGCATTTTCTCTTTTTCCCACAATGTTTTCTACCCTTCACAAAACAAATTTCAAATTTTCAGTCACTTTTATTTTGTCGTCTGCAAATGCTTTCGATTCGGACAAGCCTAAAATTTTGTCGTTTGGTAATGAGTTAAAACTAAATTTTACCTTATTCGTTGTAAAAGCATCCCACACAAGCATTTTTCCATCCTGAAAAATGACAATAATTTATGCTTCAACACAGTCACAAGTTATAATGACCCTGAGAAAGAAGCCTTTTGAAAACATTGTGGGAATGGGAGAAAATGCTGATAACCAGCATTTCTCCTTTTCCAAAAGTTTGTCCTACCCAGTACAAGACAAAAATCATCATTTTGGCCACATTTTAATTGTTGTCTGCAAATAATTTATAATTTGGACAGATTTACATTTTTGTCATATGATAAAGAGTAAAAACTAGAGCTATCACTAAATGTGATCATACCCCCATCCAGCTCCTTGACACGAAAAAGCTCTTTGTCACATAAAGCAGAATGGTTTAGCGCAAAAGAAAAAATTGAAAAACAAAAACTAGAGGGAATAGACTTATGTTTCTTGTACACTGCACTTCTTGTTAATGTGGTCTGTTTGTATATGACGTTTGAAGTCACCAGCTTTTATGCTTTGGAAGTTATGCCACTGACAAAAATCAAAAATTATAATTTACAAAGGGCATTAACTCTGAAAATAGTGGGAATACACTTATGTTTGCACAGTGCACTTTGTTTTAATGTGGTCTGATTGTATATGAAGTTTGAAGTTACTAGCTTTTGTACTTTGCAAGTTATGCCCAAGACAAAAATTCAAAGTTAAAATTTACAAAGGGCAACAACCCTACAAATATTTAGAATAGAGTTATTGTTCTTGTACATTGCACTTCTCCTTCATGTGACCTAACTGTGTGTGTAGTTTGAAGTTATCAGCTTCTATCATTTAGAATTTATGCTCCGGACAAAAATCCAAAGTTAAGATTTACAAAGGGCAATAACTCAAAAAAAAGTTGGAATAGAGTTACGGTTCTTGTACACTGCACTTTTCCTAAATGTGATCTATCTGTATATGAAGTTTGAAGAAACTAGCTTTTATACTTTGGAAGTTATGCCAGGACAAAAAAACAAAGTTAAAGGGGCAATAACTCTATACATGTATATAATGAAAAGAGACTTATGGTTCTTGTTCACTGCACTTCTCCTCCATGTGACCTATCTGTATAGGAAGTTTGAAGTCAATTGCTTTTATACTTTGAAAGTTATGCCCTGGACAAGATTTTCATAAGGGACAGACAGAGACAGAACAGAGCAGACAGATGGATGAAGGGACAACGCTACAACTCTATTTCTCAGCCTTTGGCTGAGGATATAAAAAATAAGGATCCTTTGGCAAAGGCTGAAACCATTACCACACAATCCCTACTTTTGACACCCTAAGAAAGAAGCCGTTAGAAAACATTGTGGGAAAAGGAGAAAATCCTGGTAACAGCATTTTCTCCTTTTCCCACCATGTTTTCTACTCTTCACAAAACAAACTTCAAATTTTCAGTCACTTTTATTTGTCATCTGTAAATGCTTTTGATTTGGACAAACCTAAAATTTTGTCGTTTGGTAATAAGTTAAATAGGTCAGGCTCTTTTTTTCTTTTAAAAATGTTTGCAATTCATTGTGTTTTTGGTGTGACTCTATTAGTACTAAGGACACTTACAGCTGCTTCTTTGGGTAATGTGGATCAAGATCGGACAGCACAAAATGAGCTGTCTGACTTTAATCTAGATTGTCCATAATTTATGTCTCTACTATTAACTTTTTAATGACCCTGAAAGAGATGGCTTTTGAAATGGGAAAAGGAGAAAATGCTGGTTAACCAGCATTTTCTCCTTTTCCCATGTTTTCAATCTTACCAATGACAGAGATCATCATTACAGCAACTTTAACATGTCCTCTGAAATTGCTTTGAATTTGGTCCAGTCAAAAAAAAAAATTTTTTGGTAAAGAATTAACAGCCATTCTTGGGTCTTAACTCTTTACCACACGACAAAATTTTAGACTAGTCCAAATTGAAAGCATTAGCAGATGACAAAATAAAAGTGACTGAAAAATTGAAAATTTGTTCTGGGAAGGGTATAAAACACTGTGGGAAAAGGAGAAAATGCTGGTTACCAGCATTTTCTCCTTTTCCCACAGTGTTTTCAAAAGGCTTCTTTCTCAGGGGCATCAAAAGTAGGAATTGTGTGGTAATGGGTTAAACCCATTACCAAACAAAAATCTTAGACTCTTCCAAACTTAAGGAGTTTGCAGACGACAATTTTAACTTTTATAACAATGGCAGAAAATTATTCAAACAGGCAGAAAACACTGTGGGAAAAGGAGAAATTGCTCATTACGAGCAATTTCTCCTTTTCCCTCAGTGTTTTCAAAAGACTTGTACTGCAGACACGTAAAAACAAGGGCTGGTTTGGAAAAGGGTTAAGCCAAAATGAAAATGTCCGACTTCTTGCTTTGGCACTAAAGACCGTCTCACAAAGTCTTAAATCAAAGTTGTGGTGTCTGTGGTCCTAAGGTTGATCACTGGCCTCGTATTAACCCAAAGTTCCTGGGATTATGTGGCAACTTTGGGAGTTTTAATTGGCTCACGCATTTGGCATGCATACTGGTGTGGCTCCCAGTAAGCAGAATTGAAAGAGATTAGCACAAGTTGAAAGAACTTGTTTCTCAATTGATGTAAAATAAATATGTATAAACTTAAAATGAAAATTTCATTTACCTAGGATGAAGTAACAATGTGCAGAATAGAGAGAGATAAGTATAATAAGTAGAAAAAATTTGTTTTTCAATTGATGTAAAATAAATATTCTAACTTAAAAATGAAGGTTTTTATTTACCTGGGATGAACTGACAATGTGCCTTTTGTCCTGTGACCAATCCATGCACAACACTTTGCCCTGGTGTCCCTTCAAATGGCGCCTCTGTTTCATTATGAAATTGGTGATCAGCTCAACTTTTCCAGCTGCTTTGGACACTAAAATAAAAGCAATACCTATCTTGAACTTACACCATATAATTCAAGGTAAACTTTAAGGCTGCTAAGCACAACTTGCTGACCATTTCGATAGGTGAGTGCAACACTATTCTAAGTGCCTGTGCAATGTATAGGCATTTAGAATAGTGTTGCACTCACCTATCGATTTGTGGACACTGTAAAAACAAGATCAGAATGCACAGACTGTGCATATCTACCCTGTAAAATAGGATATATTTTTCCCCTAAAGATTACCTCAGAGCTGCAGATAGAGGGAATTATTTTGATTTTGAAATTGAAAATTTAAATTATTCTAAACCTAACCCTATGTTGTGGGCACTCATCAGAATTGTCTCGTTGAGATGATTCTGATGAGTACCAGCAACATAGGGTCTGGAAGAGAAATAATGGATTTAGAATACCACCCCCCCTCCCTCGGCCTGCTGAAAAAGAACGAACCTGAGGAGCATTTAGAAATGTAAAGCCCCTATGCCAAACAAATCATTGAGGGACAGAACAGACCTGGAAGGATAATTTCATGCCGCCGATGTAAATGTTCTAAAAATAGAAAATTGGAAATAGAAAATTTTTCTGATGATTTACATTTTCCAAAAATCGCTTTTACACGAGTGTTCTATGCAAGCATTTCTTACTTCTTTTTTTTTTGAAATTCTGTATCTTTGTGCATGATTTCATATATACCTTTGTTATTTGTATCTTTTTCATTTCATTTATATGTGTTTCATGTACGATTTTGCGTGATCAGGAACTCTGACTGGTAATAAAAGTAAAAACATATTGCAAAATACATGTATCAAAATGTATGCATGAGGACAACAACAAAGACAAAGATCAGACAGACACCAGGGCTAATAACTCATCATTTTCTTAAAAAACAGCCAAGCTAAACATGACTGGTGTCATTTCATATTCTTACCCCAGAAAAATTCCATTTATGGCCACGACATAATGGTTCACAGTACATATTGGTTCCAGGTAATCAGTATCTTTCTGTCATAACAAAAATTGGCGCCCTCTGGCCGCTTAACTGGACTCTTTATCCTTAACTCTTTCCCACACAATCCTGACTTTTAACAACCCTCAGAAAGAAGCCTTTTGAAAGCATTGTGGGAAAAGGAGAAAATGCTGGTAACCAGCATTTTCTCCTTTTCCCACAATGTTTTCTACCCTGTTTGAAACAAATTTCAATTTTTGAGTTACATCTTTTTTGTTGTCTGCAAGTGTTTTCAATTTGGACCAGTCTGAAATTCTGTTGTTTGGTAAAGAGTTAATTGGACATTTCTGTGCCTCAACAAACTTCATTTTTTTTTAAATAAAAGATAAGGATGGAAGAAAAATATACCGGAAGTGAAAACGATATCAATAGCACCTACATGCTTAACACTATTTACCTCATCCTCCAAAATGCTTCATTTCAAGCAGTTTTACTTCAAAACATGCATGATGATGTATTTAAATCATCTGCTAGGCCATGTGGCAATATTTTCTGATCATTTGACTGCAAATTGGCGCCAAGTATATCATGTTGTATTGATTTTCGTATGAAAACCATCAAAGTAACATTCATCAATTTCAGAATGGCACCGGGACAGTGGTAAAGGTCAAGGCTGATTTTCTTTCGTATTTTTAGACGAAACAGCATCATGTTTCAGGGTTCCCTCTGGCTGCTTTTTTTCTTGCGCCCTCACTTTCGCCAAATGAGAAAAGTTTGCGCCAAATTGAAATAATTGGAGCCAGATGGTGCCAATCTTAAAATCAATCAGTCAATATCTTTATTCAACTATTTAGGCCTCTGGCCCATATACACTTACAGAATATTCAATTGTTGTACAGTGAGTGACATTCTTATAATTAATGAAAAGAGTTTAGTTCTCTTTTTGTTTGCCTATCATCAATTGTGTGTTTGAGTACATATTTGTAACATGACTGAAAGTTGGAACAGATCGAGATCAGAAGACACCAATATGCAGTCCTATCTAGGTCTGTTCAAATTGTCAATGAGAATTTTACTCCATGGAAAAACACAATCACAAAGGATTGGTCAATAAGTTACCTTTGCATGGTTGTGTCAGGAGCAATAATATAAACAAGAGAACATTTGTTTTTATCTGATTTAATAACTTGTATCTATGTTGATTGTGGGAATATATTCCGAAATTCCAAAACTTAGTTTCGTTAACAATGAATAATCATTATGTAATTAGTTTAAGTACCGGTAGATCTGTCATTAAAATTTGAAAAACCACTGTGACAAATGCAGAACTACGTTGATAACCATTTCTCCTGTTGTAACAAAGTTTTAAAGAGAGATTTTTATGAAACAGATAGAGGTCTTAATGGTACAAACCAAACAACAAATTCACCATGAGAAAAAATGTTACATAAGTAGAAATTGTTCATTTAGAGAAATTTCTAGAGCTAGAAGAAATATTCATGAGGGAACTTTTTACATTTTTAAACATTAATATGTTAAAATGTTTAAAACCAAACAAGTTTTTCAAAAGGTGGGCGATTAATGCAGGAAAAACGACATAGAAAACTTCGAGGACGAAGACAACATAACCATTCGGGTTTTAGTCATTGCCGATGCGGTCGGCATTTCGGCCGCTGTACATGTCAATTTAATACAGAATCTATCGTTTCTACCTGCGACTATAATTAATTTTGATGTTGAGTAATATTCACGATTTATATGGGACTCTGGTCTTCGATACTTTCACTTTCTTACAGTTTTCCCAAATTAACTGACAACAGCTGGAAGTTATGTTATCGGAAGTGTACGTATATTCGGATATTCGGATAGTAAATGTTACCTATCTGTAAAGTAATTTGCATTACGTCGATGCCGTAGTTTAAACCTGCTAACTTCAACTCTATCGATGAATAAGAGGTCATTAATCCATGCACTGCGGTGAAGGGGACCAATATCAAAATGTATGGTACCCTGATATAGGAAAAAATAGCGGCGCCAGTCATTTTCGCCAAACAGCATTTTCTTGCTCCAGATTTAAAAATCTATCGCAAATGGCGCCAAATGTGAAGCCCAGCGGGAACCCTGTGTTTTCTATGACGCTAACTAAAAGATGAAATTAGAGAATGATTTGGTGATTTATTCTATACACTGTTAAATTTTGACTTTCTCTTGATCAGACCATAACTGCCATGAACCAACAAACCACAAGGATAACCTTTCACCAAACAATCCCTGGTTTTTACAACCCTCAGATAGAAGGCTTTTGAAAACATTGTGGGAAAAGAAGAAATTGCTGTTAACCAGGATTTTCTCCTTTACCCACTATGTTTTCTACCCTGTTGGAAACAAATTTCAAGTTTTGAGTTATAATATTTTGTCGTCTGCAAGTGCTTTCAATTAGATCTAGGACCAGTCTAGTATTTTGTCGATTTGTAAACACTTAATGTATCTAGACAAATTATACAGTCTGTTACGCACCTCAATTCACGATGCAGTCAAAGAAAACGTACCGAAGCATGCTAAACTTTAAAAGGTATAAGACCAGTCATAAGTTATCCGAAACAATGTCAAAGTCGACAACCCTTCCGAAACAAGGAAATAACGTTATGACATGAATGAGTTTTGTAACGTTTAGAATATATGGATAGTGAAACTTACTGTCAACATCTTTTAGTTTTGCTTTCTCTTCTTCCAAACGCTTCTTCAACTCATCTGCCTCGCGCTGCAGAGCTTCGAGAGAATCTTGGTTGTCAACTTTCAGTCCTTCTGTCGCCATTTTGAATAGGGAATTAACTTAACAGCGTGAATCACCGGGCTTTGACAAAATACTACATTCGATTCTTCTATACCGGAATGAATGAGCAATGGATTTTTAGGGTGGAACAAGGCTCTATGTTGAAGATGATATTATGTTAGCTGAATAAAGAGTAAGGGCTTATATATTTGTTAGGAGTTTTGTTCTTGATCTTCAAGACATTGGTTCAACAGGAAAATTGTGAAGCAAAGAAGTGAAATTCAACATAAAAAATTGGTGTCCGTGGTCTTGAGGTAGAGCGTCGACCTCAAAACCTAAAGTTCCAGAGTTCGATACTCTGGAGTGGGCGTCAACGTTGGGATTTTTCATTGGCCCACACATTTGGCACGAGTACTGGTGTGGTTCCCAGGAAGCAGAATCGTGAGAGATTTAAAGGTGGCCCTTCAGAATTTAGGACAAAAATTTTACAAAAATACAAAAATATCATCCTTATACTCCCAAAGCCTTATAATCGCTATTCATAAAACCCCAGTAGTCGAAAACCACCCGACAACATGAGGAATTAGAGATTTACTACGGCCAAGGTCGACATCGACGGGAAACACATTCTATTTTTACATGAACAACTTGCTCATTTACATACTGGAAATACACAGACGAAGCTTCAAACATAGATCTAGTGTCCGAAGAAGATATTATGAAAAATAATTACATGTTTCTTATGTAATGGAATTTAAGCGTCATTAGTCACATGCCAGTCACTTAACATTCCCACAATGCATTTTTTTATTTTTGGCGCGAAATCTAAAAATAGCTTAAGAGGCTACGTAGCCTTTTAACCCATTACCACACAATCCCTACTTTTGACGCCCCCGAGAAAGAAGCCTTTTGAAAACCCTGTGGGAAAAGGAGAAAATGCTGGTAACCAGCATTTTCTCCTTTTCCCACAGTGTTTTCTACCCTTCCCAGAACAAATTTTAATTTTTCAGTCACATCTATTTTGTCGTCTGCAAATGCTTTCAGTTTGGACCAGTCTAAATTTTGCTTGTGTGGTAATGGGTTAAGGGATCGAATACCATCAAAAAAAATTTTTTTTGTAATTTTATGATTCTTAATTATTGATGATTTGTTTTGTTTTTTCATATAAATTTCAGTGATATATATATTTTTTGATTTGGTGTGATGTGAAAATTCTAAGTACCCACCTTTAAGTATATGTTGTAAGAACTTGTTTCTCAATCGATGTGAAATAAATATGTTTAAACTAACATAAAAAATTCCAGATTTTTATATGCCAAATGGTCAACACATGTTTTGTGAGAATGAATCATGTACATGTATACATATAGATCTAGATCCCTGACAAAATGGAAATTGTCCGGTCACGAATTTCATACTTGCTGAAAGGTGGGTACTTAGAAATTTCGCATCACACCAAATCAAAAAATATATATCACTGAAATCTATATGAAAAAACAATACAAATCATCAATAATTAAGAATCATAAAATTACCGAAAAAAATTTTTTTTGATGGTATTCCCTTAAAAGGCTACATAGCCTCTTAAGCTATTTTTAGATTTCGCGCCAAAAATCAATAAAGCATTGTGGGAATTTTAAGTGACTGGAACGTGACTAATAACGCTTAAATTCCATTACATAACAAACATGCAATAATTATTTTCCATAATGTCTTCTTCGGACGAATGTTTGACGCTTTGTCTGTGTTTTCCTGTATTTAAATGAGAGAATTGATAATCTAGAAATAGAACATGTCTCCCATTTGTGTCAACCTGGTCCGTAATAAATCTCTAATTTCTCGTGTTATCGGATGGTTTTCGACTGTTGGGGTTTTATGATCGCAAATTAAAAGGCTATGGGAGTATAAGGATGAGTTTTTTTGTATTTTTGTAAAATTTTCGTCCCAAATTCTGAAGGGCCACATTTAAGTCGTCAGAATAATCTTTTAATAACATCATTTTAATATCTTTTCGAAGCATATACCATTCAAGATAGACTTTCTGCTCAATGATCATATTTCATATTCAGTGTCAACATTGTCGAGATCTCTTGTCTAATGGTAATATGGTAACGGAATGGAAAGAGTGTTTAATTTTCATGTTCAAATAATAGAAAATAAATCTGTTGCTCGATAATTTTCCATAATTTGAAATTGCAATTTATGCTAAACATGTGAAGGTTCTTTTAACAGTGGCCCATTTTATTTCTCTTTTGAACGCACTTTTTGTTCAGTTTATCGTTAAGCATTTTTTAAAAAATGGTGTTAACAGCAATAAATTTTAATGATAATATGCAGATAAAACTGTTTCCAAATTGAAAGCTATCGCAAACAACAAAGTAATTGTTACTCTAATATTGAAATGAGTCTGCGGAAAGGTAGTAAACATTTTGAAAAGGAAAAATAGCGAAATTTTGGTAACCAGAATTTTCTCCTATTCTCTCAATATATTCATAATCCTCCTTCGGGTCGTAAAAACTTGGGATTATGAAAATTACTCACATATTGAGTTATACTGTAGTACATGAAGGAAATATAAACAAATCAGTGAACACACTGAGTTAAAAAAAATCTTTACCAACTGACAAAATTTAAGAAATTTTAAAGGTGAGTATTTAGAATTTTCACATCACACCAAATTAAAAAATATATATGTCACTGAAATTTATGTGCAAGAACAATACAAATCATCAGTAATTAAGAATCATAAAATTACAAAAAAAAATTTGGGGGGGGGGGGGGGGGGGGGGTATTCCCTTAAAAGGCTACGTAGCTTCTTAACCTATTTTTAGATTTCCCGCCAAAATCAAAAAAGCATTGTGGGAATGTTAAGTGACTTGCACGTGACTTATTTCTATTAAATTCCATAACATAACAAACATTTAATTATTTTCCATGTCTAGAATTTCGGATGCTATGTTTAAAGCTTCGTCTGTATATTTCCGGTATGTAAATGAGCGAGCTGCTCATGTAAAAATAGACCGTGTTTCCCTTCGGCATCAACCTAGGCTGCGGTAAATCTCTAATTTATCTAGCTGTCGGATGGTTTTGGACCTGACTGAGGTTTAGGAATGAAAATTATAAGGCTTTGGGAGTACAAAGATGACTTTTTTGTATTTTTTGTAAAATTTTGTCCCAAAATCTGAAGGGCCACCTTTAAGGTTGAAAGCTATTGCAGACCGCTACACAAATGTTTCTCTACAAACATTGAAATTTGTTTGTAGAAAGGTAGAAAAAACTGTGGAAAAGGAGAATTTGAGTGATTAGTCAGAAGAAAGTTTTATGATGTTAATTTATCAATCAAGAATAAATATTAGCTTTAGGTATTGGTTATAACTTTATATTAAGTTATATAGCTGAAACTTTTTGGATTGAAATGGAAGGTTTGTTAAAGTACACATAATTTATGTCTCTGTGTGATTCCTGGATAGATCTACATTTACTGCTTTTCTGTGTATTAAAATGTACTATTTTGCATTGATATTTAACCCTTTACTGTGCAACAAAATTTTAGACCTGTCCAAATTGAAAGCATTTGCAGATATCAGTTTCAGTGTGGCTCATATGAAAGTAATTTTCTTTGAAAGGGTTGAAAACATAGTTGGAAAAGGAGAAAATGCTGGTAACTACCATTCTCTTTCAGGGGTATTAAAAGTCATCATTGTGTGGTAAACGGTTAAATTGAAACTCTAAAATTGAAAGCAGCTACAAGTGACTGATTAAAAATGGTTCAGATTGAAGTTGAAATTTTAATTGTGTAGAAAATATTGTGAGCAATCCCACCTTTTACCAATTGTTTTACTTAATCTGTCTGATAAGGATGATAAATTAAGTACATGTCAGGGAAAAGATTAATAATGCCATCTTTGTTGTGAAAAAGATTTTGTGCTAGAAAATATACAACTAAGTATAAAATTGACTCTTGGTTGTTTTTTCTGTCATTTTCATTGTTCCAAGGGAGGTAATTGAGTTCAAATATTGGGAAAAGTATCCAGGTAACCAATCATTTTTTGCATTTTTAAATGAAGGATGTAACTATGAATATTTCATCGACCTATGAGAACATTTTTTTTTGCATTTTTTGATATAGGATATAATCATACATATTTCTGAGAAAAATGAGAAAAATCTCTGCCCTTGGGTTTTTTTAGGGTCAAATAATGTCTAGATTGTCTGTGATAAAATGAACATTTTTTTTGTGGGCTAAGGGTTTTTATCGAAACATTGATAGTATATCATTATTTTGAAATATCTGCTAATTTCTCATCAAAGTCAGACGATCCATTGGTTCACTATGAATTTCAAACACAAAGAACATGATTCGACTGAAATTACTGATTTTAATCACAAAATTCTGACGTATACTGCAGTATCTGGACTTTTATGTCATGTGAAAAAGGGTTGTTCTTCAAGGCTCAGAACTTTTTTCTTCATCTGTCAAGGTCTGATTATCTCTTCAGATTTTGAAAGAACATACTTTGAACTGTTTCTGCATCAAATTTCACGAAATTCTCTGTGCTAGAAATAATTTGCTGAAATGCCTTTAAATTAGGAACAATTTTATGGTCAAAGGGAGAAAACTCGTACATACTGATGACATTTTCTTATGATAGAGTTACGTCCCTTAGTTTGTGGACAGTCTAAAACCCAAGGACGAATAAACATCACTGCTTTTTGTGAAGACGATCTGTATCGAAAAAAAGAGAGAATGTTTGCAGAGCTGTCATTAAATCTGTTGTAGTTTAAGAATGGATTGTCTATGCTTATACTCCTTAAAATATCATGACAGTAGACAAAAGAAAGATCAAAGTACTGAAAGTACTCATGGAAGTCGATTTTAGAATTAGATTGAGTAAATGAAGAAATCGTTTCCCCTGGTCTGAAGGTGCATTCAATTTGGAAGTGTCCAAAAGTTTCTCATCATGTGCAGAGTGAAATAGTCAAAAAACTCAATACTATTTAAGGTGAAAAAGTTAAACAAAAAGAAGAACAGAAACAAAGCTTCTTTTTTTTTTCACTTTAATTTGAAAGAAGTATCATCTTCTCGTAACATGAATCGAGTACCACAACAAAATGAATATTATGTAAAGGTAGTTGAAACAAGTAAACAGTATATTTGTGAATAAACACCTCCATCTCAAGCAGGACATGTCAATACCCTTTCGCACACAATGACGACTGTTGACTACTCTTGGAGAGAAGCAGCTTGAAAATATTGTGGCAAAAGTAGAAAACAATTGAATACTAAGTGTTACATTCTTATCCCAGTGCTTTGTCTCAATTAAGACCCGTCAAAAAGGCTCGCAAAAAGACTAGGAAGTTTAACTTTGCACTGCATAAAAAAGGAAAATGTGGTTTTTATTGCATAATATTTCAAGGGACCAAAACAAAAATCTCATATTTTTCTTATATTTTCGAAACATCAAAATAAGTAATAATAGCTTGTAAAGATCTTTCTGATATTTTTTTTAATTGGTAGTATGATGAACATTGAAAGTATATCTTAATACTTCAGCTAGAGTATATTCTCATACTGTTAAATTTGTTTAATGCAGAGAATACTTCTAAGACAAATTTAGGGACCATACCACTTGTATAAAGAGAAATAAATGGCCCTTGAATCATAACTTAACCCATAGCCAACTAGCCCGATTTTTAAAGTTGTTCGGTATATTTTTGAAAACACTGTGTCCAAAGGTAAAAATGCTTGTGACAAGCATTTTCATCTCTGCTGATGCTTTGAGTTGCAAATAAATGAAAGTAAAAAAAGCTCAAAATCTTATACTTGATGATGATTTTTAAAAAGAAAACACGAGTACATGTATTTAGCCAACAACTTGCACACTATGTCAAAGGAATCTACAGATAAACACTGGTACATTGCAACACAATGCTTTCTTCATATAATTCAAATAGTGTCTCTTTCCAATAATGTTTATATTTATCCTTTCAGTACCTTTTCCACTTTTTTGGCCGTTTTTTGAAATTGTCTGCTGAAATCTGGGACAATTTAATTTTTGTCTGCTAGTAACTATTTATTAAACAACAAAATTTTAGACTGGTCTAAATTGAAAGCACTTGCAGACAACAAAATAAAGGCAACTCAAAAATTAAAGTTTTCTTTCAGGCAAGCAGACCTGGGGTTATTGTAATCTGTAATCGTGATTACATGTAATCGATTACAAAATCTGAGTAATCGCAATGTAATCTGTAATCGTGAGTTTTCATGATTACTTGTAATCGTAATGTAATCGATTACATTGTAAAAATGCCTGTAATCATGAATACATTTCAATTACTTTATGATTACAATGGGAAAATATTCTTTGCCACTTGTCAATTATTGTTAAGGAAAATACTAAATGGGAAAAGGCGGGCTATTTCTGATTTTTCCAAACAGTAATAAATTTGTTATTATAAGGGCCACTGGTTGTTTAAACCCTTTTTCACACAATCTGGATTTTTGAGGACCTAACAGTTTCTTCTTGTCCCATAGTGTTTTCTACCCTTTTACTTTTTGATTCACATTTACATGGTCGCTTGCAAATGCTTTCATTTTTTTGGACTAGTCCAAAACTTTGTCACTTGTCACAGAGTTATTAACTAAATGTAGCTTTGTTTTTGTTGTTTTGTTGCAATTATCTGAATTACTAGTCTGAAAAACAAAAAGAATATCTCCACTCTTTCAGAATCTAAATCAATCAAAGGCAATTAAAGATAAAGAGATACAAATGTCTTAGTTTGCCTGAGTAATGAATTCTTGAAATATTATGTGAAAAAAGAAAGTGCTAGTTATCAGTCATTTTTCCTTTTCCTACAATGGTTTCTAATACAAGCATCCTCTTCTTTGCCCATTACCAACCCATTACAACCCAATTCTGATTTTAACAAACAGCTTTAGAAAACAGTGGAAAAAGAAGGTTAGAGAACAATTAGCTTATGAAACAGTGTGATAAAAGGAGAGAGAGCTGGTCATCAGAAATACAGCCGATTTCTTTATCAACAGTTTTTCAGTTATATTGCCTGGATAATAAATTTTGGAAACATTACAAGACTGAAGGAAGTGCTAGTTTATTAGTTTACAGTATAAAGACTTCAATTCTGTCATCTGTTAAAGTGTAATAATTTAAATCTCTATCACACAATCCCAACTTTCAACAACCCTTAAGAAGAAAGCTATGGAAAAAACTTTTGGAAAAGGAGAAAATGCCGGTAACCAGCATTTTGTCCTTCTCCCACAGTGTTTTCTTATCCTTCAAAGAGAGAAATCATCATTTTAGCAGCTTTTGTTGTCTGCAAATGCTTTCAATTTGGTAACATAAAAAATTTTGTCGTTTGGTAAAGGAATTTATAATGTCTTAAAAATCAGTCATGTGGTCAACAGTGATAAAGGGTGGAAGAGGTGTCAAACTGAGATAACAGTATATAGCCTCAAGCTTTCCATGCCCCCCTCTGCTTTTATCAAAGAAAGACTATTACCAGTACCATTTAGGACAGTATGAAATATGAACTGAAGTTGAATGACAGTCTACAAAAACTGAAAATGTTCCAGTGAAATTTAGGAAAACCCTTGGATACAAAAAAATTGTAGCCGGGTTAACTTCTGGTTAACTCTTTACCAGACAACAAAATTCTACACCTGTACATACAGGAAAAGGGAGAAATGTCTTTCCTTCTTTTATCTGATTCTAAGAATGTAGGTAAAAAAGCCAGAGGTAAAAAAGCCATAGGTAAAAAGGCCATAGGTAAAAAAGCCAGAAGTAAAACGGTAAAAAAGCCATAGGTAATAAGGCCATCGGTAAAAAAGCCAGAGCTGATTTAGTACATATACATGTATATATGATTTATTAAGAAAATACCAAATATTTTAATTATAGTATTAATAGATATAAATATTTAATAAAAATGATTTATGATTTGTGCATTAATTTTAACATTTATATTTGTGCATAAATTTTTACATTTATTGTGTAAATTAAAAGAATTCACCATACTCTATGTAAAGCATAGTGTGGTATCTAAATAAAGATTGAATTTATATTATCAAAAAGCATGGGTAACAAGATAATTTGTATTTAATAGAAATTATATTTGTTTATTTTTCTACAAGTACTTGTTGATAAATTAATTGAAAGCAATAATAGGTGCAGGAAATGCCCTATTACATAATTTAACAGTATTATTTCAAACTGTTATTGACCAATCACGTGATTATGATTAAAACTTGGCCTTGTGAAAAGACAGTTAGCACATGTTTGTAATAGTTTGTTTTTTGTATTGAAAGTTTGTTCCATGGAAACTTTGAAGTTTAAGATAATGGTATGCAATGATTGCAAACATTGTGGGAAATTGCTTCCTTTGAGCAGTTTCTCCTTCTTCCCAAAATATTTTTCTAAAGTCATCACCTGCAACTGCAAATGGGTTAACCCTTTACTCCATAGATACTCGTTTCTACGCCTTTTGAAAACATTGTGACAAAAGGTGAAATTGCTCGTGACGAGCAATTTCACCTTTTGTCACAATGTTTTCTATGCAATCAAAAGGTGTCATATACACATAAGAAACGGCTTCATCCTTGCTGTTATTTAGGGTTAATTAGAGATACCACAGAAATGCCTTATGGGGTAAAGGGTTAAGAATGACCAGTTTCACTTATCAAACAACTAATTTTAGACTCTATCATATTGAAAGCATAAAACACATCAAGATAGGATATAAAACATTGTTGAAAAAGGAGAAATTGTCTGCTATGAGCAAGAAAAGTAAAAGGAGGCCCGTCTTAAATTGCGTTTTTTGGGAATTTGGCAAAGGGTTAAATATTGAAAATATCTGCATACAACACATCAATATACAGGGAAATGTGTGAAAAGGAAAATTTGTTTGTTATTGGCAGTTTCTCCTTTTCCTTAAAGGTTTTCAAAAATCAGTAGCTGAAGACTGGAGAAGTTCCCCTTATCAAACAACTAATTTCAGACTCTTACATATTGAAATAATCTGCATACAGCACATCAAGATAGGATATAAAACATTGTGTGAAAAGGAAAAATAGGCTTCTCCATTTCCCAACATACTTCTAAAGATTTTCTGAAACAAAAAGCTTTCTCTACATCATATACTAAATTAGCTCTTTTTTCTCTTAGTAAACCATATATACTAAATTAGCTCTGGCTTTTTTACCTATGGCCTTATTACCTATGGCCTTTTTACCGTTTTACTTCTGGCTTTTTTACCTATGGCCTTTTTACCTATGGCCTTTTTACCTATGGCTTCTTTACCTATGGCTTTTTTACCGCACACCGATTCTAATCATCAGAATATTCTCCTTTTCACTCAGTGTTTTCAAATGTTTTCAGATATTAAGTCACTGCTGCGATTAAGAGAGAAATTTTGGCTGAGTTAAGAGCAGTTGTATTCATAGAATGTTAATATGTTTTTGTATTTGACTATCAGTCTGTCAGAGAGGTCTTTTGATCCAAGTGAAATTATCAGCACTCAGTAGACAAATACTTTCAAATTAGTCAAATCATAATTATATCATTTGGTAAAGAATTAATCTCAAATTCTCAAATATTTTATAATATATTGTTGTGAAAATAAAAGAAACATCCTAAAAGAGTCTTTATTATCAGATTGGATACTTTTCATGCATTTATGATTAACTAATAATATTTACAGATGGTAAAGTGAGAATATTAGTAGTAATTATTAATATCTCCTTTTATCATAATGTTAAAGAATAGTCCTCAACCTTTTATAATTATGGACTGCAGTATGTCATATTAATGTAAAAATCAGAATGTAATCACATGTAATCATAATGTAATCATGATTACAATGCAAAAGTAATTGTAATTGTAATTGTAATCAATTACATTGAAAATTTGTGTAATCATAATGTAATCAGTAATCATAAAACTTGGGAGTAATTGTAATTGATTACATTGGTATGTAATCGACCCCAGGTCTGCAGGCAAGGCGGAAAACACTGTGGAAAAAGGAGAAATTACTGGTAACTAGCATTTTCTCCCTTTCCAACAATGTTTTCAAAAGCCTTCTATCTCAGGGTCGTGAAAACCAGGGATGATTTGGTAAAGGGTTAATTGGTTAAAGAACAGGCAAATATAGTAAGATACAGCATGTAAACATAAAGGTAGTGGCAAAAATATAATGAACATGTACCAAAAAGTAATCAAGTGAAAATATATACACAAAAACCTGACTAGCCAGATGATGTGCATGTAAAATATCAATCTATCACTCTATCTACATGAAAAAAATTTAGTCTTGAAAAGATTTGCAAACAAGAAATGAACTTTTGCTCAAAGTGTGCAGTAGCCTTTTGAAGAAAGAAAACATGGTGACCACTGGAGTAAATATGCATTACAAGCACTTTCTCGTATACCGAAAATGTTTCCGAAAGCATTCTACCTCAAGTCTATAAACTAGAGGCGCTTGAGCGCCTGTATCGCTCCACAGGCCTGATTTTTCTGTAACAGTGAAGAGAAGTTTTTAACAATTACCATTCATTCCTGCATTTTAGGTCACTTTAAAAGAAAAAAAAGCTATGAAAAGGTGAGAAAAGAAGAAAATAAAAGTAACCTCCATTTTTTTAGTTTTACACAATAATTTCTACCCTTTTTGATACAAGTTTTACTAATTTGAAGATTTATTATGTTGTCTGCAACATCTTTCAATTATGGCCAGTTATAAAAATTTTGTCTTCTGGTTATAGTTAACTCATTACCAAATGACAACATTTGAGGGTTGTCAAAATGGAAAGCATTTTTTAGATGAAAAAATAAAAGTGACTGAAAATTTAAAGGTTGTTTTGTGAAGGGTAGATAACATTGTGGGAAAAGGTTACCAGCATTTTCTCCTTTTCCCACAATGTTTTCTAAAGTCTTCTTTGACAGGGATCAGTTTGATTGGATAACAAAATGACTTATCACAACAGTGAAGCCCTGTCCCTCTTTGTACTAGGTCACCAGTAGGTCAACAAACCTTTACCAGAACTAATCAAAGTGTAGAGGTTCTCTTGTTTTATATGAAAAGGATTATAGATTATGTAAAGCAACCATCTTTAATTCTTTACCAAACGACAAAATTTGGGATGTGACCAAACTGAAATCATTTGCAGACAACAAATTAAAAATTGAGGAAATGATGATTTCTCTCCTTGATAGAGTAGAAAACACTGAGGGAAAAAGAGAAAATGCTGATTACCAGCATTTTCTCCTTTTCCAAGAGTGTTTTCTAAAGACTTCTTCTTTAGGGTCGTTAAAAGTCAGGACTGTATGGTAAAGACTTACCAGCATAGGAACTAACCTCCAATACAACAATGAAATCAAAATGAATAGTATGAGAGAAGAAATTTTTCAAAGATTTTACTTTATACCATAAAAGGAAAATGAGTCTCCCATAAAAGCCATGTTTTTTGACGGATCTTTTTTTTTTTAAGGAATTCTGTAGACCTCTATCTAAGGAACATTCCTGCAAAAAAATAATGCTATCCAATTAGCGGTTTGCGAGGAGAAGATTTTTAAAGGTTTTTTACTTTGGTTGCCATGGCAACCAGAATTATTCATGGAACACAATTATTTGAAGGAATTTGAAACAGGACCACCTAAGGAACATTCCTGTAAAAATTGGTAGAAATCCAGTCCATAGTTTCTGAGGAGAAGTTTTTTTTAACTCTTTCCCAAACAATCCCTGATTTTTACGGGAAAGGAATAGAAGCCTTTTGGAAACATTGTGGGAAAAGGAGATAATGCTGGTAACCAGCATATTCTCCTTTTCCCACAATGTTTTCTACCCTATCATATAGAAAAGTCATCTTTTAAGCAACTGTTAATTTGTCATCGGCAAAATGCTTTGAATTTGGTCTGGTCCAAACTTTGCCGTCTGGGAAAGGGTTAAAGAAAAAGTTTAACGGATGCACGCACGTAAACATCTTTTTTTGTAGAGATTAGTCGCAGTCTGCACTGCTGTAGTTTAGTGCTTTACGTAGTCGCTATTAATGATGGTGTACTTGTTTTCTGCAATGTATGCCTGCAACTCCCCTTCTACTTGGGAGGATGGCTCCTGGCAAGTCTGAAAAAAAAAAAGCCATTGAAATTAAAAAAAAAAAGAATTTACTTTTGAAAATCAAACAAACAAGTTAGTATGAAATTCCCACACAAAAAAATATTCTGGGCTATTTTTCACACTAATTTGTGTTAGTAGTAGTTAACATTACCAAACAACAATTTAGGTTTGCCCAAATCAAAAGCATTTGCAGACCAAAAAATAAAAGTAACTGAAAATTTGAAATTTGTTTTGTGGAGGGTAGAAAACATTGTGAAAATGCTGGTTACCAGCATTTTCTCCTTTTCCCTTACTGTTTTCTAAAAACTTCTTTCTTAGGGTCGTCAAAAGTAGGGATTCTGTGGTAATGGGTTAACTATGTTTCCTAACAATCAGCTGCAATGTGCATTAGCAATGTAAGGATTTTCTGCAGTATCTCTGCACTTTTCTTGATCTATGCCCATAGAAATTAGAATTTCTGGTGATAATGGACATATATAATTTGAGTCACAGTTACTTTGAGACTTTTAGAGAACCACAGTGGTTCTATTATTTTCAATAGCAAATGACTGAGGAAACAAGTGAGTCAAGATAACCCTTTTTCAGTCTCCTGAAAAAGAATGTTGAATTATCATCAATGCTGATAGTGATACACCAATAAGAATGTCCCAACATGTTAGTAAACAAACGGCATAAGATCAATCTTTTTCCAGATCTTACGTTGGGCCATGCAAGGTCTGAAAGAGATTAACTCATTACCCAAATGACAATATTTTAGGCTTGTCCAAATTGAAAGCATTTGCAGACCAAAAATAAATGTGAATGAAAATTTGAACTTTGTTTTGTGAGGGGTAGAAAATATTGTGGGAAAAGGAGAAAATGCGACTTACCAGCATTTTCTCCTTTTCCCACAATGTTTTCAAAAGGCTTGTTTCCAAAGGTCGTCAAAAGTAGGGATTGCGTGGTAATGGGTTAACTTGAGGACAATACTGTCAAAAGTTTAATTATCCTTTTACATCTTAAGTGATTCTGTTAAAGATACTGAAAGCCAGTTTGTGACATTGCTTTTCTGGGCTTTGTCAAATAGAACTTCAGGAGCAACATGTAAATGTGCTTGTGCTAATTGTGAACAGACACACAATAGTCAAAATACCAACCCATCACAACTGTTCACCATGAGCACTAGGGATAACCTGGGAAGACTAGAGTGGATTTAATACCTTAATTTCAGTCTTTGTTTTGGTTGACACTGACATCTCGTCTCTGTATGTATTGACAACAACAATTGTTAGCTATATGTACTGACCCATTAGTAGGGCTCCGTACCGGTACTCGATATATAATGAAAACCGGCATTTTACGTTCGATAGATATATCGGATCGAACGTTTCTGTATCGAACAAAATATCGATCATCAAAAGAAAATAAAAGTAAAGCATATAAATACCCAGTTTAGTTGATTTTAACGGCGAAATTCATTACGAGTTTACTTTAGGTAATCTCTAAAGTCGAGTAGTTGTAGAGGTAGGTGTGGCTACCTGGGAAACTTACAACCAATCGAAATGCATCATTCTTTATTACTCGCCCTGTACCCGTTACACAATGGATGACAATTAGCTTATACCCCTATTCTCGTTCCCCCGTCATGTTGTTTGAAATCTGCAAATTATGCATCAAACAGCAGATTGCAGACAAATTTACGCTGATAATTGGTCAATGTAGTTGATTAAACAAAGGTAATGAACATCTCGTGATGTGATCGAGAGGTAGCGATGGAAATAATTGAAGCCGTGACCTTTCAACCTTCCTAAGATTTTATTTGGTCGATCTTTTAATATTGCCGAAAAATGTTGCTCGAAAATCAAATTTCGTTTTCCATTAGATTATCTGAAATCAGTGTTCCGACTCGCGTAAATTATTGTGTAAATCATTTTATAGACTTGAAATTTGCATAACAAATGTTAATCACACGCGAGACCTCACGTAAGAAAAAACATGGACAAAAAAGGCCATTATCTGTTTATCGTGAGTAAAATAACAGGTTTTGATGCTAGTTCTAATCCTTATTGAGAAATCTATGTCGAATCATGCGAACATACCTATCCAGAAATTAACACGCATGAAAAATTGTTCGGTGAAAAAAAAAAACACGGAAACACATGACACAACAAAATGTCACCTTGACATTGTCCGATCAGAGTCCTCTTAGACTGTCTTTTCAGCTTTTTAATGAGTAGTAAATGTACATCTAGTTAGAATTCATATTTATTTAGGCCTACATAATTATGAAATTTCAATACAATCTAGAAGTGTTAAATTTGCAGTACTTTGTTTTTCAGGTATGCTTAAAAAAGAACAAACAGAATTTTCGCATTTTTTTCTGTCTTTTCTTGAAAATTGAAATATCATATGATATATCGAATATCGATCATTTTGTATCGATACAAATATCGTATCGATCAAACTGACCGATACGGAGCCCTACCCATTAGGTTCTTTGAACTCATCTCCGTCCACTCCCTCCAGAGTAACACCTTTAAGTCATCTGTGCCATCTTGAGATCTTAACTGTCTTGACCTGGACGTCTGTCCCTCTGACCTGCACAATCTTCACAATCTCTTCCTAAAACAGATACAAAGAAATATAACCAAATGATAGCCATACAAAAATCTGAACAGTATTTAACTTAACATTCTTCTTTTATCTAAGATGCATATTGTAGATTGATGCAACATCAAGTTATTGTCCAAAGAATTGAAGAGGGCCTTGATTGTCTAAAATTACCCACCTTACTGTTGAGCAATTTTTTCTTTAACAAAAACATTTTTCAAAAATCTTTTCAAGGGTCAATTTTACCTCTTATGCTGCTGATTTCCCAGAATAGACTATTCCAGATTTGCTTCCGAATTTCAGTCACTGTAAAATTTGCCAACAGTGCAGACCAACATCAGACTGAATGGCTATGCAGGTTGATCATTGGTCTACACTATTAGCAAATATGACCAATGTTGCAATAGGCAAGATATGGGTTATGGTTTCCCGTTAAGCTCAGCCCGCATTTCTTTAGCTTAACTGCTTTATCCCACTTGAAAGCATCATGCTAACACATACAAACCAGGTCTAACCCCTTTACCAATTGACAACATTCTAGCCTTGTCCAAATTGAAAGCAGTTGCAAACAACAATTTCAATCTCATAATCTGAATCAAATGCTGCAATTGTTCTTATGACATACTAGAAAATATTGTGGGAAAAGGAGGCTTCTTTCCTTGGGGTGTCAAAACTCATCACTGAGTGGTAAAAGGTTAAAGAATGCTTCACATCTTTTGTAGATGATAAAATATTGGTTTTAATGTTCAACCAAGGATCATAATCATTTCAGACAAATCTCCCTGACTGTGGCAATTGTTAAAAGCTAAAGTAGTCCGAACAGACATATCTAAAATGGTTTGCATTCTGCATCAACTCAGCAGTGCCACTGGTTACCTTTAACTCTTAAGACTACCAAACAATCCCGACTTTCAACGATCCTGAGACAGAAGCCTTTTGAAAATATTGTAGGAAAAGTAGAAAGTGTGGGTAACCATCATTATCTCCTTTTCTCACAATGTTTTCTATTCTTCCCTAAACAAATTTCAATTTTTGAGCCACATTTATTATGTCATCAGCATGGCTTTCAATTTGGACCACTCTTATATTTTGTTGTTTGGGAAAGAGTTAACTCATTTCCAAATGACAAAATTTTAGACTTGTTCAAATCTAAGGCATTTGCAGACAACAAAATAAAGGTGACTGAAAAATTGAAACTTGTTCTTGGAAGGATAGAAAACACTGTGGGAAAAGGAGAAAACGCTGGTTACCAGCATTTTCTCCTTTTCCTACAGTGTTTTCAAAAGGCTTCTTTCTCAGAGGCGTCAAAAGTAGGGACTGTGTGGTAATGGGTTAAGCACACATACTGTACAGCCTTTTTACCTATGCAAACACAATTTTCAAAAAACCTTTTATATCAGATTTGACTCTTTACCACACAACACAATTCAGACCGATCAAAATTGAAAGAAATTCCAAGAGACATAGTAAATGTGGCACAAGTAATAAGATTTGTCAGTAAAGGATAAGAACACATTATGGGAAAAGAAGAAAACATTGGTTACCAGCATTTTATCCTTTTCCCACAATGTTTTCAAAAGCTGTCTTTTGTTCGGTTTTGCATGCACATTCATTTAGTTTTTTTTTTTTTTTTCAATATTAATGTTTAACCCTTTTCTCTACAGAAGCAGGTATCAATTTTGCAAGATACTTGCCAGCTAAATTGAATGAATCTACTAAATATTATGTCAATTAACTTAAAAAACTTCAATACCATGACACTTTTTGTATACATTTTTTTTATGGTATTCCCTTAAAAGGCTACGTAGCCTCTTAAGGTATTTCTAGATTTTGCACCAAAAATCAAAAAGAAGCATAGTGGGAATGTAAAGTGACTGGCACGTGACTAATGACTCTTAAATTACATAACATAACAAACATGTTATTTTCCATAAACTTCTTCTTCAGTCGCTGTGTTTGAAGCATCATTTGTGTATTTCCGGTAAGTGAGTGAGCAAGTTGCTCATCTAAAAATGGACCATGGTTCCCGTCGGTGTTGACCTGGGCCGTAGTAAATCTCTAATTTCTCTTGTTGTCGGATGGTTTTCGACTACTGGGGTTTTATGAATGAAATTTAAAAGGTACTGGGAGTATCAGGATGAATTTTAATATTTTTGTATAAATTTCGTCCAAAAATCTGAAGGGCCACCTTTAAGTGAAAGTACAAAAGCTGCAATACTTTAGACTGAGCCAATTTAAAGATTTAAATGCTTATATATGTTAGATCCAGGTTGACTAAATTAACTATATGAAAGGGGAAGAATAGATCACCATTTTATATTTTTCCAACATTTCAATATACTTTCACCTTAGGGCTGCAAAATCCTAGTGCTGAAAGGTAAGTTCAAAAGATTATAACTTGGTGTAAGATTTATTACACAAATGCAAACCATGTAAACTCACGTTAGGAGATTGGGCCGAAATTGTAATGGGCCGAAATTGTAATGGGACCAAATTGTTATCGGTCGAAATTTCCAGTCACTGTAAGGACTGCTGACATTTGGGATTCGTTAAATATTCTTCTTCGACGAACAGCATTACATTCAACTAGTTATGGCAGCAAATGGAATACAAATCATTCATATTTATATACTAATGTAGCCTTCTGAAACGCAGGCGTAAAGCTTTCACGAGCTTACAATCAATCAAAATGGCGACTGTAATCTTTATAAACAACCACTGACCTACTTCGTTTCTAAACAATACTTAAGGAAGGACGTAATGTTCTTCACGTTTAAAACAAAAACACATTTCAAAAAAGAAAAAAATACATTGAACTTTACCTTTGCAGCCTTGGGTTTGTTCAGATTAAATTGTGACTTGCTTCCTTGCGTTTCACTCGCCGCCGTTTCAAAGCTGTGGTGTGGATGAAAGTCACGTTGCGCGTCAATCTCCGAGCAGAGTTGTCGTTCGTTACCTCACATACATCTCTGCGATGGGCTAAATGACAAGAATCTTGTCAAACCGAGGAAAAGATGTTTTGTTACTGTTTAACTGTTTCATATGTAAAATTGTAAGTTAGACAAAGGAAATATGATTCTGGATACATTATAGGTGCGTTCAAACTGATGAATTTACCTGTATAAAATGGAATTATTTTTTTCGAGCCTCTTCACTTTTCAGAATCTTACGCCGATTTTAACAAAAATGGCTGCGCCCATGAATGATGACAACTGATTTGACACACCGCTGCATCTAAGTTTGTACGATTAAAAATCAAGTTATCGTCTTTTAAGATATTTAGGCTTTTCAGAAAATCCCTCTTTTGTTCATTCCCTGTCACTAAGTTTGATTAGTCCCATGCTGCTTGAACAGCACACGAAACAATCGATATTGGTCTTTCTTTCACCGGCGTTTGTGTAGCCATTTTGAGTTATGGTCATGTGACAAAAATATGATGTAATGACGGACTACTTTCTGAGCCCACTACAGAGGTAAATGTAATGATCCGGAGTGCAAGAGAGTGGTTGCGCGTATGAATAAATAAGGTTACTTCAGACATTCAAGCAAATATTTGTTGAAAATGTAAATGCCTTGAAAAATAAACGTGTAACAAACCAATAATTTTTTAGGTAAGAATATTAATGATGCGTTTTTAACGAAAGCTATTTTTTATGTGTACATGGGTCCGAGTGACATATCATTCATAAAATAGTGCCCGATTGGTAATCGTAACATCTCGGCCGATTTGATGTAAATCACTTTCTGATACAAGAATAAAATTTATAAGCTTGATAGCAGACATCCTTAATACAAATATTGATACAATCAAGTCGTTAGATCCTGTAATATTTACGCAGCTGTGTTTGGACTGTACTCATCCCGATTTATATGACCATCTAGTGATTGAGAGTAAAATTATAGAAGTCCTTGAGTATTATACTAGAAAATACATTTTTGACATTCACTTTAAACGTTCAAAAATTCTTGATAATAAACAAATAAACTCATGTAATAGAAGAGTCTAGGAACTATTAAGTACTACATATAAGGGAAAAGAAGAATATATGATCCTGTATGCGTAAATATAAAGAAACAATTTTTCTTTTTGTGATTGTATATTACTGAATATGGAGCTGAAAGTGGCCTGTGTTACTAGGGGTTTCAAGACAGTTCCCCGACAAGACAGTTCCCCGACACAGCTTTTCGAGACAGTTCCCCGACAGAATTGAAGACAGTTCCCCGACACTTTTGAAGACAGTTCCCCGACACATTCGTTATTGGCAAACTTGATTTTCATCGTCAACTATCATCGATATCTATATATTTTAAGGAAAGGTAATATTTTTTTGTACTTGTGAAAAGATTGTAAATAATTAAGAGTATATTTATCCTTTTTAATTGATTATTGATGATCACGCAGTTTGGAAATGATACCTTCGCTGTTGTGCAGATCAGAATATCATTACCTTAGTATATGAATGCGTGTAGATCTATTTGATTACTAAACAAATCCTTATCAAGGTGTTGGATTTGAAATACTTGTAGGTCTAGGTTTAGCGGATTTTTTTTTTTACATTTGTCCAATTGTCAGGAGAAACTGAAATAACTGGCAAGTAATGTAATGGACACTACGAATGTAGATCCCCTTTAAATTGTGCTTTTATGGACAGTAGTAATATGACTGTTATACAGTCCAAAGAGAATGAACAGAAAGTATAAAATATTTATAAACTTTATTTAAGAAATATAGCACATACATTACACGAGTAATACATGTAAAAATGCATTGCAGAACCCAATACTCAGGTCGCAGACTTCTATTAATGTGGCAACAAACAGTCCATTCACAATATATCTCCCTCCTTAATTGGTCATAAGTTTTACGCAATTTAAATAACCACCAACATTGAAATTTACTTCATCCATTTCAAATAATGTCTATAAAAAAATTTTTTTTTTAATATATTAATAATAAAAATGTCGGGGAACTGTCTTCAAAAGTGTCGGGGAACTGTCTCCAATTTTGTCGGGGAACTGTCTCGAAAAGGCGTGTCGGGGAACTGTCTTGTCGGGGAATTGTCTTGTTTCCTTACTAGGCATATTGTGTAAATATAGTGTGTCACTGATATTGGATATTTTTACCTTCTACCCAAGATTTCTGGGGTGCTCCGCAAAATCAACGGAGGAATTTTCAACGAACAGAACAGAACAGATGGCTCTGGTGTCACACCTGTGTCACACCTGTGGTTTTTGGCCATATTGAAAATAGAGTGAAATTGGTCATCTTTGAAGCCTCACAGATCGCTTAAAGGCAAAAATTTTGCTTTCCCGTCTCTTGCTGTCTAAAGTACGTCCATATTCCTTCGAAAAAATGCATTAAAAACAACATGTCAACCGATTGCGTTTTTCGCTAAATCTCAAAAACAACGGGCACCCAAGAATTTTCCCTCTCTAAAACACCTGTTCACCGCCATGACCCCAATTTTTTTATCCTCTAGTGACACAAAATGGTCCACTCAATATACAATAAAAATACATCTAAGTGGTCCCCCAATGCCTATATTTGAAGCAAATCTAAATTATATACCACCAAGCCCTCTTAGCCCCATACAACAGTGCAACAAAAGTGCTACTGCAAATTTTCACTTGGGACTACTACGAACCGGAAGCAGTCTAGCAGTGGTGCGATACCCTCTCAACACCTGAGTAATGCCGAATGGCTAGATTCGTCCGCATTCATATAGAAAAATATAGGATCTGTGTATTAACAAATATTAAAATTTGATAATTATTCATTGAAATGTCATAACAGTTCAAAGAAAATATCTGTTTAGTGCAATAGTTTGACTTATTTCATTTCTTATCTGAAATTCAATCGTTTTATATACATGTTTAAATGCTTGAATTTCATAGAACTTTTTTTTCGCTGGTTGAATATTGGTGTTGTTGGGTGATTTCCCAAATGCCTGAGCGTTCACATAGGAAGACCGATTACTGACGTAATCGACTTCCAAAAAACCCATTGCAGATGTGGTTACTATCTCGTAAAAGGGGGTAGTCTCCCTTGTAGATCGTCACAATTGTGAACAAGGCGTATGCCAAAATTTAAACATGGAATTTAATCTGGTTATCAAGTAAGAGCTCAGGCAGAATCTAGATATAAATTTTGTGATAAAATTTATCAACTTATGATTGAATGTATACGATAAAGAAGCTTTCTTATGTTACAATTTTAACTTATAAACCAGTGACACGTTTTCGTTCAACTAGGTTTTCGATGTCATTAACAAATATCATTAATATGGACAGCATTGTCAAATTCTGATCATTTCTTTGAACATTGACCGTAGGGAACACGGCACAGAAAATGACAGCATACCTGAATCTTTCAAGCTAATAAACGGCGATGAAAGTTTTTTTTTCTTCCGATATTATTGATCTTGATTCCAGTTTAGACCCGCCGTTTTTCAGATGGAAGGAGGTTATAAAAGGGGACGTCACTCTCTATTAACTTTAACATTAAATCCCATAGGTAATACGGTAATAAATTAATTTAAATTAACGCAACAGAATCCTGACTTTGACTGGAAAATACCAGCGGGCAAACTAACTTTAATGATCTGCTCAGATTAAAACTTGTGTGTGGATCTGCTTATAAACGTGCATTCTGATCGTGAATCTGCATAGTCCAATCAGATAATTTTTCCAAAAGAAAAATCCTTTCAAATGGCAAAGATTGTTTTTTGGCATGAAAGTTTCATTTTACTTATTTAGCAGGATAGGGTTAACAGATGGTCCGGGCTTTTCGATAGTTTGTATACATGGGTATAAATTGACCTTGCACCGGTTCTAGTTTCGGTGATTGTAATAGTTGAAAAAAAGACTCTCCAGACGGGGAGGGGGGGCGCGTGGGGGGGAGCAATAAGGGAGAGTACTCTTCATAACAGTGGACAAACATTTTGTACGAGTTTTTTCCCTTTGACCATAAAAATCACAGTGGAATCTGACGGTGACCATTTCCAGACTCGAGGGATCCAGTGTTATTTAGGGGCTTTAATTTATCTATTTTTCTTTATCCTAATCCAATTCCCTGTTATATTAAATCGCAAATTTGCTATAGATCCAGATCGATTAAAATTTGATTCAGCATATAGTTGGCTGGTTGGGACAGGTGGCCTACCTTCGTTTCGGAGGGTAGATCTATATTATTGAACGGCGACATCAGTCGCAGTGCATATGTTGATGGTTTTTCTCCCTGTCCATGGATTAACTCTGCACAGAAATCTCCCTTCGATTTTTGCGGCGTTAGTTATGAAATATTTTCATTACCCGGATGATATTTGACAAAAACATAGAATTTGCCGATTCTTTGTATACCTGATATTGTCTACATGTATTATAATACTTTATTCATGCCTCATAATTATTGTAGTATTCAGTGAATAAAGAATATGCTTACAGATATGAGGAATCCCTTCAGTTAACTCTTTACCACATTACAAAATTTTAGACTGGTTCAGATTGAAAGCATACACAGATGACAAAATAAAGGTGACTGAAAAACTGAAATTTGTTCTGGGAAGGGTAGAAAACACTGTGGGAAAAGGAGAAAATGCTGGTTACCAGCATTTTCTCCTTTTCCCACAGTGTTTTCAAAAGGCTTCTTTCTCAGGGGCGTAGTAGGGATTGTGTGGTAATGGGTAAAAAGTGTAAGTGCGTCCTACACATGCGCAGACGGTATCTGGATAAAAAGTCCCACAGTCAAAACGTCCCACTTTTGGTTAAAACGTCCCTATTTCTAGTGCAAATTGGTTAGTTCCAGGATTCAAAGTAAACACTAGCAAACTCGCAAATTGCATATGGAAAATTGATTTTTCAAGTAGATTTTACGACCACTTGCATTTTTTTGCGAGTAGAAATGAAAATTTGTTGGCAGGGTCCAAAAGAAAAAACCACTGGTATAAATTTACAACTAAGAAATCACTGTATGGAAACTCTATACAAGAAATTTCTCCGGTGGATTCAAGATGGCGGACATGTGTTATTGACAAAGTAAGTGTCGTTTAATTTTGGTCCAAACTTGTTTCAAATTTCATCCCTACAACGAGTAAGGTACCAATCTAAAGAGCTTTGATTGAAAAATCAAGCAATAGAAGCTTATGAGAAAACGGGATTGCCTCTTGTCCATAATAGCATCTGCAGATGGGATCTTCTGTTTGATCATAAGTTTCTCAAAAGAAGGACGGAAAATTGCTTGTAACCAGCAGTTTTCCCCAAGATTCCAAACATGTTTTCCAAAAGCCTAAGTAGTGTCCCTAAATATCCAGACTGTCACGTGAAGGGTTAAATTGCATGAGAATTATTCGATAAAAAAAGTATAAGAAATATAATCATATACAAGCATAGTTATTGATTTAAAGCTACGGCGTAATCTACATAATTATGTGTAAATACGATTTTCCTTGATTCACATATGACGCAAAAAATTTATAAATAGCCATTTTTCTTAATTAGATACAGTTTATTTACGATATAGAATTATATCCTTTACCGATCGACCCAATAAATGAAGCCTATAGACCCGTAATGCAAAACTATCGCAGTTGGGATTTTTTTAAAAAAATTGTGGTCTAGGGGAAAAAACTCGTACTGCCTAAGAGTAAGAGAAAACCAAGAGTAGTCTCCCTTATAATGAATCCACCCCCCCCCCGCTTCATCATTTCTCCTAGACGCTTGACGGATCAAAGTACTAAACACAATACTGGGGGAAAGGTGACATGCATGTATCGGTTTTAATCTGTTTTTAATGAAGATTTCAATTAATCTTAACAAAAGAGTTTCATTGACTTTGATTTCGATACACTAACGCTAGAATCTAATTTTTAAGAAAGAAAATTTCCTGCTTTATTTCTTGAAATTCGAATGGAATCATCGAGAAAGTTTTGGATCCTGGAAAATTGCCATTTGCAAAGTTATGAGATTTGCGGACGGCATTCAGTATCATACTCCATAGAATGTAAGATCTGATTATCTGTTTACATAGTCCGCTTGTTTTGTTGAACCTATGTCGTGTTAAAATCTCTACAAGATACATTTAATGGACTGTAGCGTCTATATATTTCAACCGTCGAAAGAGGTCCACATGTAGGCGCGAAAAAACTTCAAAGCGCCATATACAATAATAGTCGTCTTTGCAACCAGTGTAGATTAAGATCAGACTGCACAGAACGTTCAATCTGGTCTTGATCTACACTGTCCGCTTTGCTGATTTACGGATGTTTCGGTAACAGACGAGTTCGGTAACATAGACTTATAGAGTAAATCAATTGGATGTTTCGGTAACAAAGCAATTATATAGTATTCATATATCGTGACATTCTTTACACCCAACGCATGACTATATTTTATTCAAAACTTCGTTTTCAAAACCTTAATTTGTAATTTCCACTATGTTTTATAAATATTTTTTTGTTATGAACCTCATTCCATGCTGTATGTGTTGACCATGTGGATTGCCTAAACATTTTGTATGTTTTGTTTTGGCCACAGGGATCTGAAGCATTGTCAGCCCATGGATACATGTAGATGATTTCTTTATGTGTAAAATACAATGTGGTTGGAATGATGAAATTTCCCATGTAAAGGATAGAAAGACCTTGTTGGAAAAGGATAAAATGCCATTTATTATGGTGGTTTGAAAACAATGAATGTCTTCAAAAACGATGGCTTGTTGCGTACAGGATACTTAACCCATTAGCACACAATCCCTACTTTTGATGACCCTGAGAAAGAAGCCTTTAGAAAACATTGTGGGAAAAGGAGAAAATGCTGATAATCATTACCAGCATTTTCTCCTTTTCCCACAATGTGTTCTACCCCTCACAAAACAAGTTTCAAATTTTAAGTCACTTTTATCATGTCGTCTTCAAATGCTTTCGTTTTGGACAAGCCTAATACATTGTCGTATAGTAATAAATAGAAACATTGAAATTCTTTTATGGCTCAAAATGAAGTAAGATAATGAAAAGTAACCTTGCAAGCAATTACCTTTTTATCATCACCATTATTTTGTTGAAAAGCAGTATATCTATTGGGTTTTTGGGTGATGCTCAATGCTCGTAAATAATGGTTTCATAAATGTTCAAGAAAATATGGCGGCAAGGGCCTGCCAATAAGCGTGTGAATATTTTTTACAAATCGTAAATTAAAACGTATTTGTTCTATCCGAGTATGTACAAAGAAGTAGTCAAATGCCAGTGCATTCAGCTACCTTCCAAAAAAACCCTCTACCTCATGGGTGTTTTTTTAACTGATACAGTGTGTGAAAGGTTTGAAAATTTCTTTTTTCATTTCAGATTTTCAGTACAGAATTGCTTGGAGAGTTAATGGTTGTCCAGTAATTTTTGCAGCACTTAAACTTCACGAACGTTCAATAAGAAACATGTGGAACACAGAAGAAACAGAATTCAGATGTCTACCATATTATAGAACCATTGTGAAGTCATTTATAAAGAAACAGATCCAGCTAGTGGTATGTCCCTCTCATAAGAAGATAACTACTATGTGTTGAAACTCAGTATTTTGATTCTGTAACAAAAGAACAAAATGCCTAACCCTTTACCAAACAATCCCTGGTTTGTATGAGCCTGAGATAGAAGCCTTTTGAACACATTATGAGAAAAGGAGAAAAGGCTGGTTACCAGCATTTTCTCCTTTTCCCACTATGTTTTCTACCCTGCTGGAAACATATTTCAGTTTTTCAATTAGGTTTTTATTTTGTCGTCTGCAAGTGCTTTCAATCTGGACCAGTCTAACATTTTGTCATTTGGAATAGGGTTAACTCTTGATATCTGAGACTACAAAATTGTCCAGGTTAACCCTTTAATACAAAATGCCGACTTTTGATCCACCTGGAAAAGAAGCCTTTGGAAGACATGGGAAAAGGAGAAAATGCTGGTAACCACATATTTTCTCCTTTTCCCACAGTTTTCTACCCTGTCAAAGAAAGTTTGCACAATTGTAACCACTTTGAAATTGTCGTCTGAAAATGCTTTCAATTTGGACAAAGGCTAAAATTTATTTTTTTGTCTGGTAAAGGGTTGAAAGGTTTTGCATTCTGTAAATTACATGTAGCTAAAGTTATGAGATTCATGATTTAAAAAAGCAGAAAACACTGATGGAAAAGGAGGAAATGCTGGTATCTAAGGTTTTTCTCCTTTTCATCGTTCAATATTTTCAAATCTCAAAACCTGAAGCTAAATTCAAATTGTCCTCTTCAACTGCTTTAACCCTATACCAGCCATCCGGACTTTTAACAATTCTGATAAAGAAGGCTTCTGAAAACTTTGTGGGAAAAGAAGAAAATGCTGGTAACCAGCATGTTCTGTTTCCTACCTTGCTGAAAACAAATTTCAATTTTTGAGTTTTGTTTATTTTGTTATCTCCAAATGCTTTCAGTTTGGACAAGTCTAGAATTTTGTTGTTTGGTGAAGAATTACATTATGGATGACTGACATGGATTGATTCTTTACCACACAATCCCGACTTTTGATGACCCGGAGAAAGAAAACCTTAAAAAACCTTGTGGGAAAAGGAGAAAATGCCGGTAACCAGCATTTTCTCCTTTTCCCACAATGTTTTCTACCCTTTCCAAATAAAATTTCAGTTTTTGAGTCATGCTTATTATGTTGTCTGCAAATGCTTTCAAGTTGGACTAGTCCAAAATTTTGTCATCTGGTAAGGGGTTAAGATACATTGCAAATTAACAATTTGTGGCTAAAGGAATATTTGAGTAGGATAAAGGCAAATAATGACTGAAAGGAAAGCAGGAAAAGTATTAAAGTTGGTATTCGCTGAGGTTGATACCGTTAGTCTCTTTTAGCTCTTTACAATGAAAAAAAAGGATTGTCAAAACTGAAAGCATTTGCAGAAGACGAATCACATGGTGCACAGAGTAGAAAAGTTTTCTTTGAAAGGATAGAAAACATTGTGGGAAAATGAGAGAATGCTGCCTTTTAGACCAGAACATATTAAAATCATTTGCAGACAACAAATTAAATGTCAACCAGATGTTGAGATATGTCTTGGAATGGATAGAAAAGATTGTGAGAAAAGCAGAAAATGCTAATTACCAGGGTTTCTCTCCCTTTTCCTCATTATTTTCTAAAGCCTTCATCCTCAGGGTTAATAAAACAGGATTATGTGGTAAAAGTTTAATACCTGCTGGTACAATTTATTGTTTTGATTGTATGGTGACTAGAGCCACTTTCAGTATTATTTCAGTTATGTCACAGTGGCCAGTTCACCTATTTATGCTTTCCTGGAATCTCTTTTATCAATATTCCAAACAATTTTCTTTTCCAAACCACTGGCTACTTTCCCACATAACCATTGCCAGGACAATAGCCAGTGTTGGGAGAATGATGATTCCTGTGGCAATGACTATCAGCAATCCCCTAAAAGAAATTGGTCTAGCCAGGGATCGAGCCCAAGTCCTGCGTGCAACCGAATGAGCTACCAGGGCTTGGCTTCCCTTAGGTATAAAGCTTTTGAAAAGCTTATGGGAAAAGAGGAAAATGTAGATGACCTACATGTTTTTTTTTCCCCCAAGTTTTTTTTTAACAACTCAAAACAGTAACCATCCCTTGACCTATATTTGTCAGTTGCAAATGCTTTCAGTATTGTTTGTTAAAGTATTAGCTTCAGGTACAGGAATTAGTGAGAATGTAAACACTGATTCAAATTTTTTAAACTGTACCAAACTACATAATTTTAGACTTGTCCAAAGTGAAAGCTTTTGCAGACAAGAAAATAAATGTAACTCAAAAATTGAAATTTGTTTTCAGCAGGGTAGCAAACATTGTGGGAAAAGGAGAAAATACTGGTTATCAGCATTTTCTCCTTTTCTTATAATGTTTTAAAACTGCTTCTTTCACAGGGTTGTTAAAATTTGGGATTTTGTGGTAAAGGTTTAAACA